>CM057345.1:291445926-301445926 GCA_030015575.1 Agapanthus africanus | reverse complement strand
TATCTCGCCTAGGGGTGGTAAACGTCAGACCCCAATAGCTTGATAAGTCATGCCGACATAGGGTCCATAACTTTCGTGAAACTACTGATAACTCTTACCAGTATATCACAGCAACCCTGGCCAGGGATTTCCTGTTATGGCCAGTCGTGCATAGCGCAACATCAACCCCCAATACCGGGAGAGACGAATCCCCTCCTATCGCTCATTGCCTCCATGTGAATCGGGACTGTACCCAAAAACCACCTGTTTGCACGACTCAGTAGAGCCATGGTAGGGTGGAAATCAAAGCACAGTGGGAGACACACAAGACTCTATGACGATCTCGGGTCAACAGACTAAGCTGTACTAGTGTCACCAGAGAACTGCCATCTGACGTGAGGTATTATACCATCTGGGAGTTCTCGGCGAGTCCGTTCAGTGTACCCAGTCTGCACTGAGCACCCGCATACCATCTCTGATGTCAAACACCAATGGATATGGGATCATCCATCGCCTATCACATGGGTCGAGAAGATATACGCTAGTCTACTCTGGAATATCGATGCCCCGTCTCGATATTCCCACGACTAGGAACATTGAAGGATGTACTCATGGACTAGCCAGGCCCCACTAGTATGATCTGCATCATAGTCCTGAAAGTCGAGTACACATCCTAAGGGCTTTATCAACATGTAACAGAGAGACAGAAAGTATACATGTTAAGATAATGAGCAACCAGATAGCGTACTAACATGTCGAGCAAGAAAGTCCTACCTATATATGTCCCAGCATCCACTACAATATACATCCAATGTACAGTAATGGCCTCTAGGGCATACATATAACTAACATATTGTTCTAATTTAGGGACATAGTGGTCCATTTAATGTATGGCCATCGGGACCCATCACCTCTCTGACGACGTTGAAGGATTACAACGACAGATATCAGAGGAGTTCAGAGATGTACACTTTGAACCAAAGTTGGTTGGGAGACCTATAGTCCAATTTGGGACTAAAGTCTGTTTGAGGGTTTAAAGATACGTTAGCCCTATTTGAGGCTAAGATCAACTTAAACATTTGTTAAGTATACGTTAGTCTAATTTGACAGTAAGATCAACATAACGGGATCGTTTAGATCCGACAAAAGAGCATTTGGGCTCTATTGTTCCAGTTTAGGGACATAGTGGTCCATCATTCACATTTTGGGGACGAATACTGGTTTAAGGACGCATTAGTCCGTGAGTTTACGGACGCATTAGTCCGTGAGTTTAAGGACGCCTTAGTTTGAGTTTAAAGACGCTTTAGTCCGTGAGTTTAAGGACGCATTAATCCATAAGTTTAAGGATGCATTAGTCCATGAGTTTAAGGACGCATTAGTCCATGAGTTTAAAGACGCATTAGTCCGTATCAATGTGTGGTTGCCGGGACCCGTCACCTCTCTGACGACGTTGAAGGATTACAACAACAAATATCAGAGGAGTTCAGAGATGTACCCTTGAACCGGGTGTAAATTGATTTGAGAGAGAATTTGTGCTCAGTTCAATTTAATTTGAGGACTTACGGCCAGAATTGGGCTAAATCCAGTTGAAAATGTTCAACATTTTATTTGCATTTGGCCTGTTAGGCCTTTACTAGGGCTCTGCCCCTATTTAATAATGCATGGCATTTTTGTTTGGTCTATTAGACCTTTATTTGGGCTTTGCCCTTTTTTAAATGATGCACAGTATCTGTTTTGGTCTGACAGATCTTTATTTGGGCTCTGCCCCTTTTTAATAATGCATTGCATTTATTGTTAGGCCTGTTAGGCCTTTTAATTGGGCTCTGTCCCTTCTTTAATAATGCTGAGCATTTATTATTCTGACAGTGCCCCACGTAGCTTGTCAGGCGCTTTGCGCCTATTGAGGACCACAAGGCGCAAACTCATGTGGGGGTGACACGTGTCACGCTCTGGTGAGCGCAAGTCTGTTAGCGCAGTGCGCTGCGCTAGCGCGCTGCTGACACGTGGCGCGCTCTGATGACTTGTGCCAAACCAAGAGAGTAGTGCTCTGTTTTTAGAAGCATAAGGCGCAGCTGTTCTTTGATTGACCCGTGGCGCTCCCTGGTGGCTTGCGCCAATCCAAGGAGCGCAACAGTGCAAACTCAAAAGTGCAAGACACTGTTTAATATTTGGATCAAATTAGATCAAAGGGAACAATTTTTCTTATTTTCCAGAGAGGTTATACTTCAAATCTCAAGAACCAGTGGTTCATCAAAAGGCAATACCTTTATACAGAAGTAAATTACTTCTTTTTTATTAATATTATCTTTCTTTTTCTTTTTTTTATTGAAGATCTTTGATCTTGTTCTTAGATCATTGATCTTTTTAGAAGAAATTCTTCTTTTATTCAAAAGGTTTTACCTTTTTCTCTCTGAGTTTCTTCTCCAAGTTTTAGAGGAATTCTCTGGTTTCTCTCTGTGTCAATGTGTTTTAGATTTGGAGTCTAGGGGCCTTTATATAGTGCCAATTGATTTGTTACGTTGGTTACAGAGATCTTTCTCTGATTGATTTGGGGATATTTCCCCACCGTCGGATCTTTGATCCAAAGGCTCTGTTTTACAGAAGATAATCTTATTGTTTTAATAAGATTTAAAAAGATCTTTCCAGAATTTTTCTGTTTAAATGCTGGCATAGCTGGCGCAAGCGCACTCGCGCTTGACACGTGTCGCGCAGCGCAACTGCGCTGACATGTGTCGCGCAGCGCAGAGCGCAGCGCAACTGAAGCATTGCTTCCTTTATTTTTTATTTTAAATAGAGCCTTGCTCTGATTGAGTGCGCTGCGCTCCTTGCGCTGGCGTGCCTGATTTTGACACGTGGCGCGTTGCGCCCAGCGCAAGGAACCTGAAGCGTTGCTTCTTTAATTTTAACTTTAATTTCAAAGCAGAGCTTTGCTCTGATTGGAGGAAACAGAAGCGTTGCTTCATCTCCCACCTTGGAATTTGAACAGAGCTTTGCTCTAATTGGGGGTAAACAAGTGGGTTTCAAAATGAAGTTGGGTTTTTATTAATTGAGTGGGGTTATAGTAACTAGCTTAACATTTTTAGAAGAGAAAAATCTTGCATGGTTGATGTATTATAATTTGTTCATTCAAATTTTTTTTAAATTAAGCAATTTTGCTAACTAGGTTTTTATAAAACATATATATTGGTGATATAAAATCCTAATTAAGGTTTTTATCATTAGATTGTAGTTTTAATGAGAAATTAACATGTTAAAGGAATGATAAACCTAATTTAGTTACGAATTTCAAATCGATAAATGAAAATTGTGATAAAATTGCTATTTTTGCTAACTAGGTTTTAGAAATTTCTTAAATAATTGAGATTTAAAATCTAATTGTGGTTTCATTACATTATTAACATCGTAAATTGTAGTTTATTAAGTTAATTCATGCAAATTAAGTTTAGTTGTGAAATTGTGAAATTTTGCTTGCAAGGTGTTGAGATTGATAAAATTACAAACTAGAATTTCCAATTTAATACAAATTAGTGCGATAAAAATATGGTAATGGTTTCTATAATCTAGTTAAGTTATTTAATGAATATTATGTCCATTAGTTTCATTTAAATATCAAGTTTTGAAGTAAAACGGTAAATTGACATTTTCAAGGTTTTGCGGAATTGGACGATTTGATCGATTTTATGGTTTCGATGATTTAAATCATGTCTTACATTATAAATAATGAGTTTTGAAACTACGAGTTGTTGGTTGGTGTTTTATCTCGATCAGTCGGTGTTTGTACGTCGATATCGAGCGATATTTGGGTCTTTTGCATGAGCGGGTCATAGGTTTTAACCTATGTGCGTTTCATGCGTCGTTTTGATTTTGTCCGTGATTCAGTTTACGATGTTATATAGGTTTACGTATAGGTACCCCTCATGTGGACTTCGGATGAGGAAGAAGAGGAGGGCGACATCGTCTTCGGCAAACAAGGACCAGGTGAGTAGATGTATATCTACGGGGCAAGTCGGGTGGATGGCGTTTAGCACCTCCGCAACGTAGAATAGGAATACTACTTGCTGTCATTAGGAAGTCGGACGCGGCCTTAGATTCTTGGCGAGGAGGACCCTATTAAAGACCTTAGGTTGGACTAGACTGATCTAGATAGACTTTACCAGAGGATGAATGTCTTGAAGGAAATTCGTAGGTTTCAGGTAGACACAAACACACGCACACACAGAAACTTGACTTGGGGTATATGTGTAGGTGTGGGTGTGTGTGTATATATATATATATATACACACATACATACATATAGGAATGTTTGTGGGTATATTGTTCATATCAGATTTTTGCATTTTCATACCGCCCAATTTTTATCACATTGCATGTCGGTAGATACTCTTGAGCCGTGTTTGCTAGTCAATTGCAGGATACAGGTTCCCGGTGCTCAAACGGAGAAATTCATGGAAAACACGACAAAAATCCGGTTCCTGCCAACCACAGATAAAACACGGTCTCCGCTCTTCATCCGTGTGCTGCCAGATACCAGTTTAGGGAGACAAAATGTCAAATCAATGTCGTTTTCAGGCACAAGGCTCAATGGTAGCACAAGATCCAAGAGATCTACGCGGAGCTCGAGGCAATCATGACAAAAATCTTGACAAAAAGTCCACCTTTCCCTCAACAGAAATTCTGGAAAATTCGGGAAGCAATTATGAGAAAATACATATACCAAATTAAAGCTCCTATCAGATCAGGGTCCCACCAAAAAGACCCAGACCCAAGTCATCAAAACGGCCGCGGAAGCGCGGCCAAAGGGGGGTCTTGGCCGCGCTTGCGCGGCCGTTCTGGCGCCAAGTGTGCAGGGTTTTGGGGGGTAGGTTGGTCTTTTCATGTATGTTCTGTTGGTTGCCCTAGGGTTTCATGTTTTGGCCTATAAATAGCCCAGAAGTTTGTGAAGGAAAGGTCCATAATCTTGTATTTTCTTTTGCTAGGTTTTAGTTACATGTTCTTCTTCCTCTTCTCACCTCTTCTCCATTAAACTTGTAAGTGAGCTTTTGAGTGAAGAGTGATGAATAAAGAAGACCATTTTTATTATCATGCTTGTCTCTTTCTTTACTTGTTATAATTGTTGTAATTTTAATTGTTAAGTAGTTGTTGTTATTTCCTTGTTGTTTGTTTCTTCTCTCTTTTTCTTTATCCTTACATACGACAATGATACTTACGCTTGATCCTCGCCAAGGTGAGGTCGCAAACAGTTAGTCGTATTCTTCTAATCTCCTTCTTTCTATCTTCCTCTTTTGTGTTGTTTTATTTTTCCGTATTATGATGTGTGAGTAGTTCATTCTTGTTAGGGTAGGATAAGGGAAGTTTGAGAGAAGGAAATCTCTCTCACTCTTTCCTTGCCCAACAGCTTAAATCGACTCCCGTTAACCCAACCACAATCCGCTCCTTACGGCACCCTATCCTACATGATAGCGGTGATTCCGTAGTGAGACCGGTTGTGGTTGGATTAACCGGAGGTTATGGCTAAGAGCCAAGAACGGACGGACAAGCACCAAAAGGAAGACTTATGCGTTGGAAAGCCTGCTTATACTCGCAAAGTCCTTCCTAGTCGTGCTAATCCCCGTTGTTGCCGATTACCGTAACACGATATTAAGAAGGGCAACGAAAGATGTGGAGACTCCTAACTCAAACTAACCTAATCCTAACCCTAACATGCTCTCTTTTCAACTCAACACTTAGATAACTACAAACAAAATCTGAACAACCGGACTTAACTCGTCGAAAAACACATAGAAAAAGATTCCCATCTCCCTGCGGACGACCCGTACTCAACCGGCTAGCTACGTGCGAAACCGTCTTGATTGCGGTATTTAGAACTAAACTTGACACGCTCGTATCCTAACAATCAAATGGCGCCGTTGCCGGGGAGACGGTAGTCTATTTCTAAGTGAAATTTCGGGTTAATTTGTGAATATAAAAACAACCAAAAACCAAAAAAAATATATACTTTGTAAAAACCACCTTGTTTTTTTTGATTAGTTTTTGTGCAAGTGTGCAGGAAATACGAAGCTCAAGATCGACGCCAAAGACGTTGGAAATACGGAGTTCAAGTACAATGCCAAAGACATGGGAAGATAGACCCACATTTTCGCGGCTACACCGCGACGGACAAAACGAAGCATCCGGTTTACTGTACAAATCTGGAGCAAATACAGTGAGCAAATCAAGATTCAGTAGATCCAGACAAGCAGAGGACACCCAACAGAGAACACCAAATTTTTCCAGAGCGCCAAAGCCCCAGGACTGCCGCGCTTGCGCGGCAATTACATGCATTTGGCCGCGCAAGCGCGGCCATCTTTTGTATTCAGGGCCCCATTTTTCTCTGGTGAGTCTCTCTGCCTCTCTCCACTCCTCTAAGCTCCACTGAATTGTGTTTTCTGCAGCCTTCTTTGCGCAAATTCTTCTCCCCCTTCCAATAAACTGTTCTTGTGCAGGATTCTTTGCGCCGCAAATAAAAATTGTTTGATGTTGATATTGTTACTGTTTTGCATTCTTTAATACGGACTTAAGGGGCTTGAAACCAATCCAGATTGGGTGGGGATTTCATCACCCTTCCCAGGACCCCGGAAATCACTAAAGCATATGCATTGTCCATTGTAAATTAAAAAATACTAGACTTCAGCCCTAAGGACTTCGCGCTCATTAGGAGAAGATAAACCTTGTTTAGAAGCTCGCTTAACCGTATATTGTTTACGGGGTGTCTAGGAAAGTGTTAAAGGCGCAACCGCCGAAAGAGAAAGGGTTATTTAATTAAGGAACTTCGCGAAAGCGTTGGACAACCTCCCCTTATCTCTGCACTTACCTGGCCTCGTGATCAGTGTATTTTTAAGCCCGTTTCTCGACATTGTTTAACTTCGACAATCAAGTTCAGGAGCAGGTCTAGTAGACCTAGGTTACCCTAGATCTAGGTGTGATTGTGCATATCTTGTTTGTGATTGCTTAAGCCGTATTCCCGTACATACTTCTGTAAATCTCTTTCTAAAAACAAAATAAAAAAGAAAAAATCAAAAACTTTTATAAAAACTTGCCCTTTTGTCGCCAAATCCATTTTCACCCAACACCCACCGCCTTTCTTCATTGACGTTTTCTTACCCTCACCTTCTCCGCTTTGACTATACTAAACTCGTTTAGTGTATGTCCGCTTGGACTCGGGACACTAGCGCCCGTCTAGTCCGCGTTTCGTTAGTCGCGACCGACTACGCGATCGACTCCGAAGTCGATACTCCGTCCACTCCTCTTTCACCCCTTCCTTTGCCGGCCAACTCCGACGTTGACCGGAATTCTGTTCATACATCTTCACCTTCACCTTCACCTTCACCAACCTCTTCTTCCGCGATGTCGGGATTTATTCCGAACATCTCTTTGACCACCCCTGGATTGGCTCCACCTCCTACGGAGACCAATCTTCCACCACCTCCGCCTGTTGTAGCGCCGCAGCGAATTGCGCTCCAGGATCGTTTCTACCCTACCCGTTCTGCACTTCCAACCTGCCTTTCTCTTCCTCCGGCCAATGGGGACAACTTTGAAATTAAGCCCCATTTCATCAACATGCTTCCACGTTTTCATGGGCTTGAATCTGAAGATGCCTATATCTTCATTAACAAATTTCAAAACGTCTGTGCCATGATGAAAACAACCCAGCTGTCGGACGATGCTATACGTCTATGGGTCATTCCGTTCACTTTATGCGATCTCGCAGAAAAATGGCTGTATAGCACCGCTTCCCACTCAATCACCAGCTGGGACGAGTTTGTTAAAGCGTTTCTGAAAAAATTCTACCCAAATCATAAGACCGCAAGAATTCGAAATGAGATCAACCAATTCTCCCAGCTTCCTTCTGAACCCTTTTGGAAGTGCTTTGACCGATACAAAGACCTTCTTGTTCAGTGTCCTCACCACGGTATAGAGAAATGGCAACTCTGCCAAACCTTATACGAGGGACTGAACCCAGCAACGAAGCAGTTGCTGGAAACCATCTGTCAGGGCCACTTCCTATCCAAATCTGACGAGGAAGCGTGGCAGTTCTTTGACGATCTTGCGGAGCAAACGCTACAGTGGGAGAGCACCAGACCGACTCCTTCTTCTTCTTCTACCTCCACTTCTACCGGTCAGTCTAGGGTAGGAATTCACCAGCTTGATGTCTCTATTGCGATGAGAGCTGAAATGGCTGCAATAACAAAAAAGCTTGAAGCAATAGAGAGCAAATTTTCTTCTCCTACTCCTGCCCCTGTTCTCCCCCTTCGTACCATCTGCGCTTGTTGTTCCGATCCGTCCCACTTGACTGAAGAGTGTCCTTACAATCCACCCTCGCAAGGACAGGATCAGGTTAATGCATTCCAGCAAAGACCGAGGAATGATCCATACTCTTCCACCTTTAATCCCGGTTGGAGGAACCACCCCAATTTCGCCTGGAATCAGAATCAGAATCAATTCCAGGGCAACAATTTCCAAAGGGCCCCTCCACCGCAACAACAAGCGCAACAACAAACTCAGTATCAGCAGCCCTTCCAACCCCAGCCTTACCAAAACCAGACGAACAACTTTGCACCGAACAATTCCTTTCCACCAAACAACTTTGTTCCGTCGAACAACGATAAGGTTTCCTCGCTCGAGCGAAGTCTGGATGCGTTTGTTAAACAATCGACTCAATCCACCGCCAACATCCAGTCTTCGATCCAATCTTTAGTGCAACACACCGCCGCACACGGGCAGAGCATCAAGACCATCGAGGCCCAGATTGCACAGCTGAACGCGGCCTTGAGCGAGCGAGAGAAGGGGAAGCTCCCGTCCCAGCCACTTCCAAATCCCGGCCACCCACATAATGCACATGTTGCTCTTGAACAACAAAACCATAATGTGAGTGCCGTGACCACACTGAGATCGGGGAGGGTGCTGCAAAACAACATTGGCAGACGGATCAACAATGACACCCCGGCCGCTGTTTCTTCTGCTTCTTCTTCTTCTTCGTCTTCCGAGCCTATTCTCCATTCTTCACAAGGCTCTCCCTCTTCTTCTTCTGCTCTGAACGGACCCACTTCTCACTCCACGAAAACACCTATTCTGGGATCTGTTCCAACTCCAAAATCTCCTCCTCCAGCTTTAGACTCAACCAATTTTCAAAATGTTCCATTTCCAAACCGGTTGAGGTCTAACAAACAAAATCCACAAATGGAGAAGATTTTGGAGTTATTCAAGCAAGTTAACATTAACATTCCTCTTTTAGATGCTGTCCAACAAGTCCCTTTTTACGCGAAAATCTTAAAGGACTTGTGCACGCAAAAGAGGAAGTCTCAGGTACCCAAGAAAGTTTTCTTGGCTAGTGCTGTGAGTGATGCCCTTACCCAATCTTTACCACAAAAACGGAAGGACCCTGGCTGTCCTACGATTTCAATTACTATTGGGGATAAGAACATCAACCGCGCACTATTAGATCTTGGTGCCAGTGTTAACTTGCTTCCGTATTCAGTATACGAGCAATTAGGCGTCGGAGAGCTGAAACCCACACACTGCACTCTCCAGATGGCCGACCGATCAATCACCCATCCTAGGGGTGAGCTAGAGGATGTGTTAATCAAAGTCGGGGACTTCATATTTCCCGTCGACTTCATTGTCTTAGATACACAGCCTGTAGCTAATCCCCGGAATCAAATTCCGGTGATACTCGGTCGCCCATTTCTCGCAACCTCAAATGCTGTGATCAATTGTCGCAATGGTTCAATGAACCTCTCTTTCGGAAATATGACAATTGAACTCAACATTTTTAGGTTGGGGAATCAGCCCGCCGAACCTAATGCTCATATATTGGATGTTTGCTCGATCCAGGAGATCACCCCCGAAGAGTGTGAATTCGAGGAGTTTCTATTTGAACACGATAATCTTGATGCCACTAGTGCGTTTCTCTTCGAACCTGCTGCTGCTTCTGCGCCCGACAACGAATACGAGTGTTTCACATTCTTGAACGATCTTAGCCACGCACAACCCGAGTTTGAATCTTTCGACTTTCAGGATGAGTTACCTGAACCATCCAACTCGGTTGCCTACACTCGCTTTGAACCTTTGCTGGAGTCCTTTGAGTTCGAGACCTTTACACCAGTCTTGCCTTCCATCATTTCACCTCCAACGCTCGAACTCAAGCCGTTGCCGTCTCACCTTAAGTATGCTTACTTAGGTGAGAACGAGACCCTCCCTGTCATCATCTCGGCTTCTCTAGCTCCCGAGCAAGAGAAAGCCCTTCTCGCGGTCTTGCACGGCAACAGGCAAGCTTTTGGCTGGTCCATGGCGGACATCAAGGGGATTAGTCCCCTCATCGTTGAGCATCACATTCATCTGATGGATGATGCCAAACCAGCCCGGGATCCACAAAGACGTCTTAATCCAGTCATGAAGGAGGCTGTGAAGAAGGAGATCGTCAAATGTCTAGATAGTGGTATCATTTACCCTATCTCTGATAGCCAGTGGGTTAGCCCCATTCACGTTGTCCCCAAGAAGTCGGGCATCACGGTCATAAACAACGAGGCGAATGAGTTAATCCCTACTCGCACCCAAACTGGGTGGCGAGTTTGCATTGATTACAGAAAACTCAACGCCGCAACGCGGAAAGACCACTTTCCGCTACCTTTTATTGACCAGATGCTCGAACGATTGGCCGGACATGAGTACTATTGCTTTCTTGATGGCTACTCTGGCTACAATCAAATTCCCATCGCCGAAAAAGACCAGGACAAAACCACTTTCACTTGTCCTTTCGGCACGTTTGCATATCGACGCATGCCCTTTGGGTTATGCAATGCGCCCGCTACCTTCCAGCGGTGTATGATGGGAATTTTCTCGGACATGGTGGAAAAATTTCTGGAGATTTTCATGGATGACTTCTCCATCTTCGGCGACTCCTTTGACGAGTGTCTGCTGCATCTCGACGCTGTCCTTACCAGATGTAAGGACAAGAATCTCACTTTGAACTGGGAGAAATGCCACTTCATGGTGCGCGAAGGTATTGTCTTAGGACATATCATCTCGCAAAATGGCATAGAGGTTGACAAAGCAAAGATTGAGGTCATTTCCAATCTGCCTCCTCCCCGATGCGTCAGAGATATCCGAGCCTTCCTTGGCCATGCCGGTTTCTATAGACGGTTTATCAAGGGCTTTAGCAAGATTGCTAGACCCTTGATGCTTTTGCTGGCCAAGGACACGCCTTTTGACTTCAACTCGAGCTGTGTGACTGCATTCGAGTCACTAAAACGCTCACTCACTTCTGCTCCCGTTCTTTCTTCTCCTGACTGGACGCACCCATTCGAGATCATGTGCGATGCATCCGACTTTGCCATCGGTGCTGTCCTTGGACAGCACATCAACAAGATGCCGCACGTAATCTATTACGCGAGCCGAACCCTGAACGACGCCCAACTTAACTATACAACAACTGAGAAGGAATTCTTAGCTGTTGTATTTGCCTTAGAAAAGTTCAGGCCCTACCTCATCGGCTCTCCAGTCATTGTCTACACTGACCACTCAGCTCTGCGCCATATTTTTGCGAAGAAAGATGCCAAATCTCGGTTAATCCGTTGGATCCTCTTGCTTCAAGAGTTTGACCTTGTCATTAAGGACAAACGGGGATGTGAAAACGTGGTTGCCGACCATCTCTCGCGACTTCCTTCTTCGCCTTCGCTTCCAATTCCGATAAACGACATTTTCCCGGATGAACAACTCTTGACAGTATCTTGCGAACCCTGGTTCGCAGATATTGTGAACTATTTGGCCACGGGATTGCTACCGACCGAATGGTCACGTCAGGACAGACTTCGCTTCTTATCCCAAGTAAAACACTTTTACTGGGACGAACCCTACTTGTTCAAGTACTGTCCCGACCAGATTATTCGTCGGTGTGTCCCAGATGAGGAATTCAAGAGTGTGTTGTCATTTTGCCACGACCAAGCATGTGGCGGGCATTTTGGGCCCAGAAAGACAGCTGAGAAGATCTTGCAATGTGGTTTCTACTGGCCACAACTTTTCAAAGACGCTCACGATTATTGCAAGACTTGCTCCCGGTGCCAACACATGGGCCGGATATCCCGGAGGAATGAGATGCCGCTCCAACCGATCTTGGTTGTGGAGATTTTCGATGTTTGGGGGATAGACTTCATGGGGCCGTTTCCCAGCTCTTTTGGGAACTTGTACATCCTTCTAGCTGTTGATTACGTCTCTAAATGGGTCGAGGCTGTGCCCAGCCGAACTAACGACAACAAGGTTGTCGTTAGGTTCCTTAAAGAAAACATTTTCTCACGGTTTGGGCACCCCCGAGCGATCATTAGCGACAATGGAAGTCATTTCTGCAATAGGACTTTCGAGGCCTTGATGCGGAAATACTCCATTAATCATAAGCTTTCTACGCCCTACCACCCCCAAACCTTCGGGCAGGCCGAAGTTTCAAATCGGCAAATCAAGCAGATACTGGAGAAAACGGTCTCCAAGAACCGTAAGGATTGGTCTTTGAAACTCACTGATGCCCTTTGGGCATTTAGAACCGCTTATAAGACCGACCTTGGCATGTCTCCCTATCGGCTTGTGTACGGAAAAGCCTGCCACCTTCCTGTCGAAATCGAGCATCGCGCGTTTTGGGCGATAAAGGAGCTGAATCTGTCTCTGGAGGACGCGGGCAGCCATCGGAAGCTGCAGCTGAACGAACTGAGCGAGCTTAGGGATGAGGCTTACGACAACGCGGTTGTCGTTAAGAATCGAACGAAGGTGTTTCATGATAAACACCTTGTGTGCAAAACCTTCGTACCTGGTCAGCAGGTACTTCTTTACGACACCCGACTTCACTTCCATCCTGGAAAGCTCCGATCTCGCTGGAAAGGGCCGTATTTTGTGCGGACTGTGTATCCGCAGGGCGCTGTGGATTTGGAAAATCCAAAGGACGGTTCACTCTTCAAAGTGAACGGACACCGATGCAAATCGTACCTTAGCGCCGAACCAACAGAGGAGCTCCTGTTCTTACAGGAGCCGGTTTACCTTGCTTGATCTTCCTCTGCCTACCTCCAAACTTCGGTTATCCAGCCAAGAACAGTGGACACTGTTCCAAATAAGTTTGGGGGTATGTACAAACCATTTTGTTTATATTTGTGTATATTCTTTTTCTTTTCTTTCAAAACAAAAACAAATAAAACTTGTGTATCGCTAACCAACAATTTTGAACCTTCAAACTACTCTCTTCATGCAATGACAGTGAGGACACTGTCCAGTTTAAGTTTGGGGGTACGCTCGGTACGCATTTCTTACCTTCGCATTCATATGTATATTTTGCATCTGCATATTAAAATCCATAAAATCCATAAAAATTTGAAAATTTTCCAAAAATATAAAAACTTTTTTGTCAAGTTAGCTTGTGGAAGACCTCTGATTCAACATTCGACGGTTTTTGTTTGATAAAATAGGAATAACTAGATCTTATGTTTGGATTTTGAAAACCTGAAAGATAACTCTCCTTTGAAGTTAACTATAGCTGATATACGTCTTTACATCACACTACACGTGTCGTGAGTTTTGGGAATTAGATGACAAGTCTTTCATGTTCAAACTTTTAAACAGATAAATGATTTTCTGAGAATCAAATAGGTTTGTTCTGAAATAAGTAATGTCAAGAATAGTTTATAAAGTAAAGCGAATATGAAGGAATGTTATTGATGCCGTAATAGGAGCTAAGTCTGAAAAATAACCCATCTAAAACTTGATTGGAATGATTACACACCAAACCCACTAGACACGTCTTTTATCCAAAAAAATATTTGAACTGCCGGTTATATCTCCGTTCGTATTAAATCATCTGATTTTCACGCCAAACTGTCTTTTGTTTTTGGACCTAGGTAACTTGAGTAATTAAGTCCGCTGGGGTGTTTCTACACCTAATGCCCTAAAACCAACTGGTTTGGGTGCATTGGCCCAAAGCTCGCTAAGAAGCCTAGAAAGTCCAGTTTAAAACAAAGTCAAGCAAGTGTTCTCTCCGAGTTAAAATTCCTAACGGTTCTTTGTGTGAGAATAATCTTGATAAAAGACAGGCTTTTTAAAAAAATTTTAACGGAGATATGAAGGTTTTACTCTTTGATAAAGACTATTGCACGTTCACAGTGGTGTGTATGAAATGAAAACAAGAAAAAGGTGGAGTGAAAAATACAACTTAGTTTCCTGTTAAGGAAGATAGAAATTCTAAAGTTGAAACCTTACTGCAAAACGAAACTTGAAAAATGCTTAACTCATTATAAAACTTATGTGATCCTTTTAAAATTGTTATCTGGGCTTTATTGTGCGACATGATGACTCTAATCGATCCTTCTGGAACTTAACGACACTATCCGCACTGCACGTGAAGACATATAAAATCTGTAGTTAAATAAGATGTGAGGTGTGAAAAATAAAGGTTCGATAGTCTAGACTAAGGATTATAGAATTGTTATTTTCTAAAACAAAACTTTAGGGTTTGAAACTTAGTCATTTTTACAAACCAACTTGACCGGATTTTGTGGGTAGTATCCGCTGAAAACCCTCAGGAGACAACACTCTTCCTATTAGGGACACCTAGAGGTTTAACGGCTTGTTGCACATGCTCAGTGCAATCGCGTTCCCTGCGAAAGTGAGGTTAGGAAATTTTTTGTGAATAAATGGACTTTGCTCGGGACGAGCAATTGATAAGTTTGGGGGTATTTGTTCATATCAGATTTTTGCATTTTCATACCGCCCAATTTTTATCACATTGCATGTCGGTAGATACTCTTGAGCCGTGTTTGCTAGTCAATTGCAGGATACAGGTTCCCGGTGCTCAAACGGAGAAATTCATGGAAAACACGACAAAAATCCGGTTCCTGCCAACCACAGATAAAACACGGTCTCCGCTCTTCATCCGTGTGCTGCCAGATACCAGTTTAGGGAGACAAAATGTCAAATCAATGTCGTTTTCAGGCACAAGGCTCAATGGTAGCAAAAGATCCAAGAGATCTACGCGGAGCTCGAGGCAATCATGACAAAAATCTTGACAAAAAGTCCACCTTTCCCTCAACAGAAATTCTGGAATATTCGGGAAGCAATTATGAGAAAATACATATACCAGATTAAAGCTCCTATCAGATCAGGGTCCCACCAAAAAGACCCAGACCCAAGTCATCAAAACGGCCGCGGAAGCGCGGCCAAAGGGGGGTCTTGGCCGCGCTTGCGCGGCCGTTCTGGCGCCAAGTGTGCAGGGTTTTGGGGGGTAGGTTGGTCTTTTCATGTATGTTCTGTTGGTTGCCCTAGGGTTTCATGTTTTGGCCTATAAATAGCCCAGAAGTTTGTGAAGGAAAGGTCCATAATCTTGTATTTTCTTTTGCTAGGTTTTAGTTACATGTTCTTCTTCCTCTTCTCACCTCTTCTCCATTAAACTTGTAAGTGAGCTTTTGAGTGAAGAGTGATGAATAAAGAAGACCATTTTTATTATCATGCTTGTCTCTTTCTTTACTTGTTATAATTGTTGTAATTTTAATTGTTAAGTAGTTGTTGTTATTTCCTTGTTGTTTGTTTCTTCTCTCTTTTTCTTTATCCTTACATACGACAATGATACTTACGCTTGATCCTCGCCAAGGTGAGGTCGCAAACAGTTAGTCGTATTCTTCTAATCTCCTTCTTTCTATCTTCCTCTTTTGTGTTGTTTTATTTTTCCGTATTATGATGTGTGAGTAGTTCATTCTTGTTAGGGTAGGATAAGGGAAGTTTGAGAGAAGGAAATCTCTCTCACTCTTTCCTTGCCCAACAGCTTAAATCGACTCCCGTTAACCCAACCACAATCCGCTCCTTACAGCACCCTATCCTACATGATAGCGGTGATTCCGTAGTGAGACCGGTTGTGGTTGGATTAACCGGAGGTTATGGCTAAGAGCCAAGAACGGACGGACAAGCACCAAAAGGAAGACTTATGCGTTGGAAAGCCTGCTTATACTCGCAAAGTCCTTCCTAGTCGTGCTAATCCCCGTTGTTGCCGATTACCGTAACACGATATTAAGAAGGGCAA
The DNA here is from genome assembly GCA_030015575.1 of Agapanthus africanus. Lineage (NCBI taxonomy): Eukaryota > Viridiplantae > Streptophyta > Magnoliopsida > Asparagales > Amaryllidaceae > Agapanthus > Agapanthus africanus. The sequence continues at coordinate 301,429,869 of CM057345.1, read as the reverse complement.
TGAAAGATGTGGAGACTCCTAACTCAAACTAACCTAATCCTAACCCTAACATGCTCTCTTTTCAACTCAACACTTAGATAACTACAAACAAAATCTGAACAACCGGACTTAACTCGTCGAAAAACACATAGAAAAAGATTCCCATCTCCCTGCGGACGACCCGTACTCAACCGGCTAGCTACGTGCGAAACCGTCTTGATTGCGGTATTTAGAACTAAACTTGACACGCTCGAATCCTAACAATCATATATATATATATATATATATATATATACACATAACATGTGTATGTGATATAAGGATTATATATGATACATAGGGATGAGACGATATAACTGGGATTGATGACTTGATCTCTTGGCTATACAGTCGTATTATGATGTTAGCGAATCGTGGAAAATGAGAGAATGGATATGTATACATAAACGATAATAGGTGATGATGACCTTGAGATATATGAGACTCTAGAATAGAACCCGGACTGTAATGTGTGACTTGATTACGACATGATATATACGCCTTAATCACGAAGTGAAATATGTGAATTAATCACTATATGATATATGTGATATGATATTTCTGAGGACCAATTGACGATGTATTTTTATGCTAACAATGATATATGATTGATGATATTAGAATGTATGCGATTACAGTACAGTACCCTTGATTGTGACATTATTTGATGATGACATTATACGAATGATGATGTACATATTTGATAGGTTGCCCGTACCCCGATGTTGGGATGCCGTACGATGGATTTTACCATAGGTGGTATAGATGTGATGATTGATCCGCACTCTTGACTCGAGGAAGTCGTACTATGTACGTGACACTATTGAGGCTGGATCGCCGACTATTAGAGATATCAACTCAGACTGTAGGTGGATTCTTATTTTCCTATCGACTAGTTCCTTTAGTTTCATTCCTTAGTAGGTTAGATATATACTAGTTTAGACTCGAGTCAGATAGTAGTAGTTAGACATACACTTTCATCTTTACATTCAGATTGTAATCATCAAGTTGCATGTTCATATATATGTTTCCTTAGTCGGTATGAAACTCTGTCTGTTAAGACACCAGCACCATTACCGATGGTGCGCATATTCCACGTACACTTATTTGCCGGCTCACACACATCATCATCGGTAATTACTATGTCACGTACACTTTAGAACATATTATCTTTTATTAATAGAATCAGCTAAAGGCTAGATCAATATAATATTGTGATTACTCTCAGGTGTTAGTTTAGACATTGCATTTATTATTTAGACATTTCATGCATTCACATTTTCATGTTATCATGCAGTATTGTGGGGCTTATGCTGACACTTATCATTTACTTACTCATGATTTTCGGATTTTGGATTTCTGGATTTTGGGGAAAACCGCAAGAATATATATAAAAACTTTTCTCTCTCCTCCTCTCTTTTTAAAATTTAAGTTGCGGTTTTCTCGTGATGTATGTGTCGTCCACCATGAGATTTCATGTTTTCTGTTGGATTTCGAGACCCGATTCGAGAAGTGGATGAACCGTCTGGGTACATGGTGGTCCCTGTATGGTACCCCGGGGCAATAAGATCGAGTTGTAGACGATGAGCCTGGCAGGGGAAGACTACCTACCGGTGATGTCTGGCGCGGCGGATATCCGGAGGATACCGACCCTTGTCGTGAGATTTGATGATATGGGCCGATCCGGACTGACGAAGCCCGAGATATTGAGACTATGAGAAATTGAGACTATGAGGTATTGAGACTTGAGATTTACATGTTTTGTGTCGACGCTTGACACGGATTTCCATGGATTTCATCGATGATACTTCAGATTTCTATACAAATTTTACCAGGATAAAAGTTAAAGATTTCTTATACAGATATATCCAGATTTCAGGATTGATTGTTTTACATTCATGGTGCATGCATACTCATTCACAGGACATATTACTATTTGAGGCACTGACACAAGCACGGAGCATTTGCGCTTACACGTAGTTTATTACCCTGCCATTACTAGATGACTAGTAATATATTAGTATATTATTATGACCTAGGACAGCGTCATGCATTCGATTTCTTTTCGCAGATGTCTTCTACTCACGAGTTGGCAACTCACCCCTGTTGTGCCAAATTTTATTACAGGTTCGATGTACAGATTTCCTTGGCAGCTTGCTGGCACAACATTTCATTCAGGGTGATTTGCACGGTAGGTTGGTTCACTTGTATCAGGACCGCCGTTGTACTTTTATTATTTTATTGGTATCTAGTAAGCTCCATCAACCAAACTTGTATTACTTGATAAGTTTAAAGGACCGGTTATTTATTTCGACCTTAGAGTCGCGCTTGTATTATTATAGTATCTGGTGGATTTTTTTTCTATTGAGTTTTGAGCCTCGCCCTTTGGCGTTGTATATTACTGTGCATGGTGTGGTTGTTTCCGCCTGTTGGCGTAGAGCTAGCTCCCGCTTGGGGAAGCTTTTTTTATTGTTTGTATATATATTATTCTTGCTTGTACCCGTTTGGTGCCAGTTTTTACAAAGGAGACTCTGCCGAAATTTTTGAGAAAATTGGATATTGCTTTTAAACTTGTTTTTCTACATGTTTTCCATTACTTCTTCTTTTATATGGTTTAGATTTCTGGGCTTCGTCTTACTTAGATTACGTTGCACCTCTAGACGCTTCGAAATTTAAGTGCCGGTCACGTTCCGTACTTTCTGGTTGTGACAATCGTACAGCCTTGTTGACCTTCGTTAAGGGCTTGTACAGGTGGGTTCAAATTAACCTGGACAATGACGGGTAGAACTTGACATGTGACTTATGATTTGTTGACCTTCGTCAAGGTCATAAGAGCATGGGGTAAAAATCACATCGGGAGTTTCTAAAGAAACTGAAACTTGCCAGATATGCGCATACCTTCTGGAGTGTGATAACGTGAATGGATTCCATCACGTTATCATGCGATGATAGTTGGATCCCGATTCCCACTGATGAGTTGGTTTACTCCTCGGGTGATCCCGACTAATTCTTCTTTCAGGTTTGGAGGAGAATTCAACGATAGAGTGGGAAGTTTCCTAATTAGATAAATTGATAACCATTCTGATCTAGGTTAGAGTACACGCTGAGTGTTTCTTTTCTCTCTCTCTTTGGCTGCGACCATGGCCCGACCCTTGACTATGACTCAGTGACCAAGTTAACCGAACCTTCTTAAAACAGTGGCTTTTGGATTGTCAGAGTTGCATACCTCATTGCCACTCCTACTCATACCCTTTTCTCCAGGACACCCCGTATTATTACGAACATCCACTTCCATTGGATAAAACCATTGTATGGTTATATACGAACTCGAAGGAACTTGTTCCAGATTCGAGGATGGTTCCGGTTTTGGAGAAAATGAATAGGACTATTCAGTTGTCTTTTCCTTTTACCTTCTCTCAGGTTGCGAGTGCTCCTTGGATTAGGACGGTACACCTATTATTCTAATTGGATAGTCTTCTTCTAAACCATAGGCAGGTGCCGAACGGTGGGGAATGAAGAAAACCAATTAGCCTAACGAAGGTGTACAGAAGGTATTAAGAAAAGACAAATAAAGGGATTAGTAAGAGGGCAAAGTAAATTGCGACTGCTATTCACGACCAAACCAAGTATTTCTTCGCCAATCCTACATCACCTTTGTATTTCTCCGGAACACCCCGTATCACTACGAAGATCCACAGTTTATTGGATACTCCATCGTATGGTTATATACGAACTCGAAGGGACTTGTTCCAGTTTGGGGATGGATTCTGGTTCAGGAGAAATAGGAATAAGGTTTTATTCAGTTGTCTTTTATCTTCACATTCTTTCAGGTTACGAGTACTCCTTGGATTAGGAGAGTACACCCATAATGCTTATTGGATAGTTTTCTTCCAAACCATAGGCTGGTGCCGAACAGTAGGGAAGGAAGAAAACCATTTGGCCTAAAGGGGTGTACAGAAGGTAATGACTAAAGACATATAAACGGATTTGGAGAGATGGAAAAGAAATATACGGTTGCAGTTATGAATCTGATAATGAAAGAAGCATTACTAAGAATACCCGGATACCCCTTCTAAACATTTACATGTTTCAGTTTCACTATGTATTGTTAAAAGAAAACTAATTTCCCAATTAGCCCTTACTCCATGGTACGTATTTACCAGGTTTGATTCTCGCATCTGTATGGTTTTACAGATGATGAGTGGGAGTAAGTTATTGGGAATTGGGTGATCATCCTCATTATATCGGGATTCATTGTAATTGGTGATATTTGAGGAAATCGCCTGGGTTGTTTGCCGGACGGCAAATTTTTGGTTTTGAATATCCGTTGTTATGCACCAATTTCAAATTGATATATCTGTACTGTCACGACCCAAAGTTCGGCCCGTGACCGGCACTTAACCACGTAACGTTTACAGGCGTAACGCGACTAAGTAAGCCGAAACCCAGAAATCAAAACCATTAAAAGAATAGAGTGTTAAAACATTTAATAGAAACATTTGTAAAACGTTTAGAAAACCTTAAGTAATTTAGTAATATTCTTTAAAGTTCAAGTTATTTTCCTAAAAATTTTGGCAGCATTTCCTTTGTAAAAACTAGCCCCGAAATCGGGTAGAAGACAATATATGAATAAAATGATGTACAATTAAAAATAAAGCATCCCAAACCGGAGCAATCACGCCCAACGGCGGAACAGTCACCACAATGATAATATACAACGTCGTAGCGAAGAATGAGTAAAAATAAGTGAAGACAACATGAAATGTAAAACTGTATAAATAAGTCGGCTCACAACGAACTCGACACCAGCGTACAAAATAATATACATCGTCCTAACAACTGGTCTCTAAGTCAATACATAAGTAGTAGATGGAGAATACTAGATACAATGATGTATACAACTGGAAAATAAACAGATACCGCACAAAAACCCACCTATCAGCAAAATGGCTAGTATGCCAACCGCAGTGGTATCTGTGTCAAAAGATGTAAGAAAGCAGCCTGCCGCGATTACTCCGAGGGGCAACCTGCAAACACTGTGGCACAACGGGGGTGAGTTGCCAACTCGTGAATAGTAGATAACATATAAAGGTAATCGCGAGTATGCACGTGCTGCGATACTCTAACCTATGCCAACAGATAACATCTATATGATGAACTGGATGCTAAAATCATGCAACAAATCCGATCTAATAACATCTCTATGTGATGAGAAAGGTATGCGATAGTCGTGCATGGCAATGCAATCTAACAACCCTATATAGAATGAGCAGGGTATGCAATGATCGTGCATAGTATGTGTACTCTATCAGGTACAATAGATGCAGGATGAGATGTAAAATACTGAATGCTGAGCATGGGAATAAATATTATTTACATGGAATATCAACGTGGAAAATAACTGGTGTCCATCAATACACCCAAATCCTAGAAAAGACTGAGGCACCGTCATCCTCACCGACCCTCAAATCCTGTAAATCTCTTAGAATCGTGAGTGCCCAACATCGGCACTTGAAATATCATAAAATCGCCGTATCTAGCATCGATACACAAATCCTCAAGTATCGGGCTCCGTTCATCGGATCGGCCCACGAGCTCCCTCTGCAGAATCGGCTCTCAGCCCCGGCAGTACGGATTGTCCCGTATCCATCTATCGACTCTGGTCAGTATCCTCCGGATAACCGCCAGATCCAACCAATCACCGGTAGGTAGTGGTCCCACTGCCAGGCTCATCGTCTACTGCACGACAGATCCGTTCTCGCCCCGGGGTACCATACCGGTTCCACCATGTACCCGCAATCGGCCTCGTCCAGCTCTTCGATTCGGGTTCATAGGTCACACGTCTCAGAACCGAGAAAACGCATGGTGGACGCACTGAAATATCAAATCAAGGGAAACCGGGTTTTTAAAACACTGCGTAATTTCATAAAAAAATACTCCGGTTCCCAAATCCAGAAATCACATAAATCTAAACTTAATGCGTAAATCCATGCAATATGTCGATGACACAAAGAGTAAAAGAAAGGGAAAACCGCTCTTTTAAAAGATCCAGTTTTGAAATATCCCATGCGGTCCCTTAGTTTTTAAAACATGTCAATGTCATCCATGTATGTAACATATGTATGTTTATAGGTATGAATGTGCAAATGGATAGGTACGCAATATGAGTGTAGCAAAGTACATTTGCACTAATATGGACATACGATGTATATGCGCACAAGTGCAGATATATCAAGGTATGTATGCACAAAGATGAACATAAAGGGTGCATGTGCGCAGGTAGTGATATATCAATAGAGGTATGGACAAAAAGAGAATATACAGTATGTATGGTATGGATATGAATATATATATATATATATATATGCTAATATGCAGCAAGTCGTGACGGTCATCAATGAAGCGAAATCAAGACGATATATGATTCATAGCAATCCTATAATGTGAGTGCCATGGCAATCACTAACGGTGTGAGTGTAGCATAAAATAGTGCTCGTGCAGCTTGAACCGTTAGTGACAGTGCAGTGTTCTATGCTACCAATTCTATATGCAACAAGAAGGTATGCTACTACAGTATACCTACATGAACACATACAACTGAAAATATCCTATTACGCCCTGACGCTTAACGCCATACGGGCGATTTCCCCATAGATGTTAAATCTACTCACCAGGTCGCGTGCTACACGTAGCCGACAACTTACCTCCCTTTCTTTGCGGCGTCTGATGTACCCGCCTGTGAACCTGGAATTACCTAAGGAATACATATATATAAGCAAAATTCTACAAAACGCGATATCGAAAGCAAACGAGAAACTCGCGTCGCAAACTAAACGCGCGTGTGTACGATATGCTGAAACGTGTGTATACGCGTCTAAAACTAACCCGACACGTCGCGACACGCTGGATCACAGAACCCACTCACGTATCGCGTGTATCGCGCAAACTAAACGTACTTGAAAAACGATATATTGTCCCAGATTCTACCCAGATTAAAAACTTACAAAATTGCATATACCATAGACCTTAGAAATGTAGCAGACACCTACAGAACAAACCCTAACACCTAACTCCCCTGTCTGGCCGCAATTTGCGGCCAGAAGGAATATTCCAGCGGCCTAAAGGTGGAATGGGGGTCTCGTGCTCTGGGGGTGTGGTCTAGACCTAGTATACATGCTCCAGTTTCCTCAATTTTTACCTGAACAACCCAGATCTAAAGCAGATTACAGAAAGGCTAAGTTTTGCTCTAAAACGATATATTTTGCACAATTTGAAACCCTATGGTATTTTGGTGAAATCTGGGGTTTACCTAGGTTTAGTGGCCCTAATAATACTTAATTAAATTAGTCTAACCAATACTGACCTCACTTAACCAAAGTTCACACTAATCACCATATTCAGCACTAAAACGCCTAATTAACACTAATCGAAGCTATAATCACACAAACTAAGCAAACTAGGAAGTAGGTTCAAGTAGTATACCCCAAAAGACCCTAGGAAGCAAGAGGAAAGAGGAGGAGAGGAAGGGAAGAAGGTGCTGCTGCTGCTTGCTTCTCCTGCTGCTGTTATCGCTTCTGCTGCGGATGCTGTTGCTGCCCTTGTTGCTGCTGCTGTGCTGGGGTTGCTGCTGCTGTGCTGAGGCTGCTGGGGCTGCAATTGTGTGTGTATGTATGAATGAGTGAGAGTGAGAGAGATGTGAGAACAATGAGAGGCAAGAAATGATAACATCCAAGTCAAACCCCCCCTCTCTCTCTCTTCATTAAATGTAGGCATGGCAAGGCCATCATGCCATCTCTCTCTCTCTCTCTCTCTCCCCCACCAAGTCAACCAAATTCAAAACAATTCAAACCATTTAAAAAAAACAATTAACCCCAAAACAATTAATAAGAACATTTAAATTAGCTTAAGGAAAATGGTTGATCCACCATGGTTGCTAATCATGGTTCAACCCCATTTTTTTAACCCTAGTTTACATGCACAAGTGTGTGCAAGCCTAGGAAAATTCTAATAAAATATTCATTATATTTGATAAAATATTTGAAAATCAATTTGGTAAAATTTTTATTAAAAACCATACATTAAAATATAATTAGCCACTAAACACATCCTAAGGTGTTACAATCTTCCCCCCTTAAAGAAATTCTTCCCCGAATTTAAAAATATAAAGCTACGAATACATTCAAAGAGATGTGGAAACTTCTTCCGCATCTCGCCCTCGGCCTCCCAAGTGATCTCTTCACCATTCAGGCTGCGCCAAAGCACCATCACTGATGGCAAGACCTTCGATTGAAGTTTCTTCACCTGCCGGTCTAATATCACGACTGGCTACTCGGTGAACGAAAGATTGCGCTCGAGCTGAACGGTCTGATGCTGAATCATGTGCGAAAGGTCATGTAGGTATCTGCGAAGTATCGACACGTGGAATACGGGGTGAACATCTGGGAAGTCGGGTGGAAGAGCCAAACGATATGCTACTGCGCCCACATGCTCGAGGATCTCGAAAGGACCTATGAATCTGGGGCTAAGCTTTCCCTTCCGTCCAAACCTCATCACTCCCTTCATTAGAGAGACCCTCAGAAAAACGTGATCGCCAACTGCGAACTCTAATCTGCGGCGGCGTCTGTCAGCAAACGATCTCTGCCTACTCTGAGCTGTCCTCATCCTGTCTCGAATCAGCTGTATCTTCCCGGTCGTCTCCTGTAGGATCTGTGGCCCCAAAACACTGCTCTCACTGAGCTCTGTCCAACAGACGGGCGATCTACATCTCCTCCCATACAAAGCATCGAAAGGTGCCATCTTAATAGTATCTTGGAAACTATTGTTGTAGGAGAACTCCACCAAGGGTAAATGATGATCCTAGCTACCACCAAAGTCTAAAACGCACGCTCGGAGCATGTCCTCGAGAGTCTGAATAGTCCGCTCTGACTGGACGTCGGTCTGCAGATGAAATGCTGTGCTGAAACTCAAATGGGTGCCCAAAGCCTCCTGAAGCCTCTGCCATAGTCGGCTAGTAAACTGGGTGTCTCAATCGGACACGATACATGTCGGGACTCTATGCAGTCGTACAATCTCGTCGATGTATATCTGGGCGTACTGAGCAAATCCGAAAGTCATCTTCACTGGCAGGAAGTGAGCCGCTTTCGTCAAACGATCTATGATTACCCAAATGGAGTCATACCCTCGCCTAGTCCTGGGCAGACCCACAACGAAATCCATCGAAATCTGTTCCCATTTGCACTCTGGAATGGGTAATGGTTGTAGCTCTCCCGCGGGCCTCTGGTGCTCGGCCTTGACTTGCTGACAAGTCAGGCATCTCGACACAAAATCTGCGTTGTCCCTCTTCATCCCGTCCCACCAGTAAACATCTCTCATATCATGGTACATCTTGGTGGAACCCGGATGAACACTGTACACCGATCGATGTGCCTCCTCAAGAATCTCACGCCGCAGTCCCTCAGCATCTGGTACGCACAGTCTAGTCCCAAATCGCAATATTCCCTGATCATCGATCACGAACTCGGAAAATCTGCCCTGTCCAATCTGCGCCATGATCTCTGAACATCGGTCATCACTGTGTTGTGCCTCATGTATACGGTCAAGCAACTGTGGGCGTGCACGAACATGCGCAAGCTGTCCCCCTATCGGCGTGAACTCGAACTGCACTCGGCTGTCGCATAATATCTGCCAATCTGCCGACGACTGCCTTTGCACTGCGCTCAAACAAGATAGACTGCCCCCGGGCCTCTTGCTCAAAGCATCCGCCACTACAATTGCCTTGCCCGGGTGATACACGATCTCGGAATCGTAGTCCTTCACTAGTTCCATCCAACGGCGCTGTCAGAGATTCAGGTCACGCTGCTGAAATATTTACTTTAAGCTCTTATGATCAGTGAATATCTGGCACGACTCGCCGTATAGGTAATGTCGCCAGATCTTAAGTGTGAAGACCACTGCAGCCATCTCCAAATTGTGAGTGGGGTAGTTCTGTTCATGTCTTTTCAACTGCCGTGAAGCATACGCGATCACCCTGTCATGCTGCATCAATACGCACCCTAGCCCCACTCGTGAAGCGTCACAATAGACCATAAATCCGCCTGATCCTGAAGGCAATGATAACACTGGCATCGTAGTCAAACGAGCCAGCAACTGCTGAAAGCTATGCTGGCACTCCTCCGTCCAATCGAAAGGAACTCCCTTCCGGGTCAACCCGGTCAAAGTTGCGGAAATGCGGGAGAAGTCCTACATGAATCGCCTGTAGTAGCCGGCCAATCCTAGAAAGCTACGGATCTCTATAACTGATGCGGGTCTGGGCCAACTCTGAACGGCCTCGATCTTCTTCGGGTCCACACCTATACCATCTCGTGTAATCATGTGACCCAAGAAGTCTATGCTGTCAAGCCAGAATGCGCACTTGGAGAATTTTGCAAAAAGCTGGTGCTCCCTCAAGGTCTACAGTATGATCCGCAGGTGCTGCTCGTGCTCCTCTCAGCTCCGGGAATACACCAATATATCGTTAATGAATACGATGATGAACAAGTCAAGGTACGGCTTGAATATACGGTTCATAAAATCCATAAACGCTGCTGGGGCGTTGGTGAGTCCGAACGACATCACCAAAAACTCATAATGGCCGTAGCGCGTGTTAGGTTTACCTAGCACCTTATGAAGGGTTTGGAAGCATCACATGTACCAAATATTAAATTTTTAGGGTGCTAAGTAAGCATACAAAGAATCATTCCTAGAAAAATTAGGGTTTCAAAGCTGCACATCATCACAAGTAGGTTAAGCGAGGGTTTTGAGAGTACAACCTTTGTAGCTCCCTACGCTAGACTCCTTGACTACTTGGAGTTTGGAAAAGGTCCACTTGAACTCCTCTAGGTCCACGATGATCCACCCGGAGTCCGCTTTGTCCAAGCTTGCAACTTCACTTGATCAAGAGAAAGAAATGAAGCTAACACTCTAAACAAGTGGGCAAGACTTGTGTAGAATGATGTTGTGGTGGCTTTTCTCACTTCAAAATCCTAACTTGGTGAGTAATTTGCTCACTAGAGAAATCTAGAGAGCAAAAGAAGAAGGAGGAAGAAGATGATGGCCTTTTTAGAACAAGAGAAAAGATAATCTCTTGTGAAAAAATAGAAAATATATGTATATATATTTTCCACTTCTCATCTCAAACCATGGTTAAATTATAAAGATATTATTGTATTTGAGTTTAAAACACAAAAGAAAAGTTAATCAATGGTTAAAGGGTAGGTGAATATGGTTAGGTCAAAGAAAAGTGTAGAAAGTAAACCATGAATTATCCTTTTCTTTTCTTTTGTTTTTAACACAAATACAATATATATCCATATATATAAAACCATGGTGTGAATCTTATATTGCCACCATTTTCTATGTATATACAACCATGAAGGATGATGTATGCATGTATGTGTGCATGCACATCCATATGTGCATGAATCAAGAAGGAATGCATACATGCATGCATACATCCAAAAATACAAGAAAGGATTTCTAGTGAGAATCTAATGGTTAAATGATAAATCAACACTTGATTTATCAATCCGGCCATATCACATACGACCCAACCAAAAGCAAGCCGCCCGATTAATATACGGTATCTTATACGCGCATTTTAACCGGGTCCATGCGCATATCGCATACGCGCACCACAACGTTTCGCCTGGACTAGGTAACTCCTTTGTGGGACTCTAAGACTCGTCAATACTCCGGCAGTGGGTGATGATCATATCAAGCACCCCCAAGCCGTAAGCGATCAGCTAAACGTAACGGCCACCCGGGTATTGAGCGATCAGAAGAAAACAAGAGAATCTGCTACAACTCCCGTCGAGCCAACCGGCAACACTACCGTGCAGTCCGGTCTCTTCGTCAGATATGCTGCATATCGAGCCTAGGGATGGTAAACGTCAGACCCCAATAATCGATAAGTCGTGCCGATGCGAGGCCCATAACGGGTCGAGAAACTACTGGTAACACTTACCAGTAAATCTCTAAAACAGCCCTGGCAAGGGACTTCCCTGTTACGGCCAATCGAGCACAGCGCAACATCAACCCCCAATACCGGGAGAGACGAAACCCCTCCTATCGCTCATTGCCTCCATGTGACTCGGGACTGTACCCAAAAACCACCGTTTTGCACGCCCTTATGGACGTGGTAAGGAGGAAATCAAAGCACAGTAGGAATCACACAAGACTCTATGACGATCTCGGGTCTACAGACTAACCTGCACAAGTGTCACCTGAGAACTGCCATCTAACGTGAGGTATAATACCATCTGGGAGTTCTCGGCGAGTCCGTCCAGTGTACCCAGTCTGCACTGAGCACCCGTATACCATCTCTGATGTCAAACATCAATGGATATGGGATCATCCATCGCCCATCTCATGGGTCGAGAAGCGTATACGCTAGTCTACACTGGTATATCGATGCCCCGTCTCGATACACCAACGACTAGGGACCTTGAAGGATGTGCTTATGGACTACCATGTCCCCACTAGTATGATCCGCATCATAGTCCAGGTAGTCAATTACACATCCTAAGGGCTTTACCAACATGTAACTATAAGACAGTATAAAGAGACAAGTATACATGTTAAGATAAAGAGCAACCAGATAGCATACTATCATATCGAGCAAGAAAGTCATTTCTATATATGTCCAAGCATCCAATATAATATACATCATCTGTACAATACTGGCCTCTAGGGCATACATACAACTAACAGCGCGTACGAAAAGCTGTCCTCGGAATGTCCTCCTGTCGAACCCGCAGCTGATGGTAGCCTGATCGCAAATCGATCCTCGAAAACTATCCTGCCTCCTGAAGCTAGTCGAACAAGTCGTCGATGCGTGGCAACGGATAACTGTTCCGCACGGTAACCCTATTCAGCTGGCGGTAGTCGATACACAAACGCAAACTTCCGTCCTTCTTCTTGACAAATAGGACCGGAGCACCCCAAGGAGAAACACTGGGTCGAATAAGTCCCTTATCCAGCAAATCTTGCAACTGACCCTTCAACTCTCTAAGCTCCGTTGGGGCCATCCGATAAGGCGGTATAGAAATAGGCCCCGTGCAGGGAATCAAATCAATATAGAAGGCAATATCACGCTCAGGCAGTAGCCCAGGAAGCTCGTCAGGGAAAACATCAGGGAACTCACATACAATCAGAACCTGGTCCAATGGAACATCTGTAGATCTAGTATCGCAAACATAGGCTAGAAATCCCTAACATCCCTTTCTCAACAGCTGTCTAGCGCGAAGAGAAGAAATCAAACTGTGAGGGGCGGCACAATAATCCCCCTGCACAACAAAAGCCGACATGCCGGAAAAATAAAATCTAACTGTCTTCTCGCGGTAGTCCACAGACGCATAGCACGTGGCTAACCAATCCATGCCCAAAAGAACGTCGAAGTCCAACATCTCAAGAAGGATCAAGTTGACATGCAACTCTCTCTCGCCAATACGGACAACACAGGATCGGAACACGTGCCTAGAAACAAACGACTCTCCTACAGGAGTGGTCACAATAAGTGGCTGATCAAGCAAACCGGACTCTCTACCCAAACTCGGCACGAAGTGTGTGGAAACGTACGAGTGCGTGGATCCGGGATCAAACAACACGTGTGCGTCAACAGAACATACTGATAGGGTACCTAAGACCACAGCATTGGACGCCTGTGTGTCCTGATGCGTCAACGCGAAAACCCGTGCCTGTCCTCCACCTGCAACTGTCCTCCACCCGCGCCTGTCCTCTACAGCATTAGACGTCTTTAGGCGTTGCGTAGTATTAGGGCCGTCACGTGCCAATTTCGGGTTGTGACGGAATTATACAGAGTATTGTATGTTGTCCAGTGTCCATGAGGACAGAGGGGTTGGTACTCATACTATATTCTGTTTACTTGTGACTTCTCTAGTTCTTAGACATGTGATTCATAGAAATGCAAGGTCTAAGTTTTGAGAAGTTATAGGTATAATAATAAAGTAGAGAACCAGGCGTTGCAAGTATCAGGATTCTTCAAGGTGATCGAAGATGTAGATACTTGTGTATGGTATTCAGTTAATAGTAATGATTATGAGAACTTGCTTCTCTTTCAGGTTACTCATATCTGGATGTATTCCTAAGTTGAGTAATGCTGATCGACCTCTCTCCATTTAGTTGACATGCACTGGAGACAGCTGCATGATTTGAATCTGGTTCCAATTAAATCAGTGCCTCTGTTTCTATATTGGATATAGAATAGTTCATATCTTAACAATGTTAAGGTACGGGGAGTTGTCCGGCTTATGCTTAAAACCAGACTCTGGATAACTCAAGGCACGTTTCTGTAATGGCTGTTTGTTGGTTGACCCGGGCTATGACGAGGGTTGACTTTCTGCCATCTAGAAGATCAATAGTGATATTGTTCTTGACTCGTTACAGTTTTAGTAAAATGGATTTTTTCAGAAAACAGTAGTGGGAGTATGGTAGAACTGGAAGTGATTCCAGAACCGCAAACGATTACTGAAAATTTAATAGGACCTAAAGATTCAATCTGGTTTGACATTCCATTGGCCACTCCGCAGATATAGTGGGTAACCTCAGGCGCCCGAGAGGTACTCCGGTAGCCTCAAAGACAGTGACAGGGAGGTTCTTGTTTACCCAGACTTGCCATTGCTGTTGTTCCAGACTGTGAGACCCGGCAGGAGGATGAGTATAGCGTCGTTCTAGACTAGCTTTAGAAGTGTACGTGTATATGATTCTGCCAGAGGGTTGTCGTAGTCAGTGGGAGCAGCGGAAGTATAGTGGACAAGTGGCTTATGTATATTTATGGACTAAAGCAGATATAGGGGAGATAGATCATCTATTTTTGATGTGACAGTCATAGGTTTGACTTCATCAAAATAGGGGATGGATCTGTTAAGAAGGTAGTATGGTGTGATGTCCTGGTATTTGGATGACATACACATAGTGGGAAGTGAAATTCCTATACTACGATCGGTTATACTTTGGTTGTCATACAGTGGTTTCTCCACATAGGATATTGATATTATATCAGATATTCTGGTTACTAGATCTATGGTTTTAGATCTAGATTTGGGTAGTTTCCCAATCAGGGTACTTAGACAGCATTCTAAAGATATTTAGAATGGATGACTCCAGGCATCGTAGTGTACCTGCAGGTGATGGAGTCATCCTCTCTAAAGGTGTCTTACAGACTAAAGGGGAGAGGGATATGCATGATTGGCAGATCACTTGCTTAGGCAATTGAGTCAATCATGAGATGTCAAGTACCACACCAGATGTTGTTTTTGCAGTAGATGCAATAAGTTGATATTGATCCAATCCTGGAGAAACATTCGGAAGCAGTTTTAGAACAAAAGTGGATGTTCTAGGGATATGATAACAACAACCTCTTTTAGGAGACAGTTATCATTCAAGGCTTCCAAGGTGACCTGGATGACAGAGTGGCTATCAGAGGTATAGTTTTCCCTCTGACGAGGGGCAGTGTTTTGGATAGGTGGTCCAAGTGGATACTGAGGGAGGTGTGGCGCAGGATACTGATTAAGTTCAGTTGACGATACAGTCTAAGAAGTTTGGATTTGGAGTTCATTTATGAACAAGGTCCCATCAGATATCCAGACAAATTCTAAGACACGTATTGCTCATTTCGGGAGATGTCTTTCTCCGCGAACTTGAGATAAAGAGATACATAGAAAGAAACATCAGGGCAGATCCACTCACTGAGGCTATTCCTCGAACGCAATAGTTTCGCAAACGGGTTTTGTGAGACTGATTAGTAGAGGAGTTGGGTGTTCGGTATCACATGGGCTGTGAGTATGCGACATCACAATAATTATCCTTGAGTGCAAGTAGGAGATTGTTGGATGTAGTGCCCTCAGAGTCAATTATTGGATCACAGGCACATGATTTCAATGATTTAGGGAGGACCTATACCGGTAGGACAGTCTAACTCGAGATAATAGTATGCTATCTGGTTTATCTTTATCATCGTGTACTGCTTCAGGTGACCTTACAGGTCGCTATTACACGTTGATAGAGCCGTTAGGATTCTTGCTTGACTACCAGCAGTATGATGGCGATCATATACGTGAGAGTTGGGTAGTCTATAAGCACATCCTTAAAAGTGGTCCCTAGTCGTGCGAGTTTCGAGACTGAGCATCGATGCTCCATTAGTAGACTAGTGTATACAGTCGAGACCCCGACGAGGGGCGGTGGCCGGTCTCATAAGCCATTGGTGTCAGTTGGATCACCTAAGATGTATACAGGTGCTCATTGGGTTATGAGTACACCGGATAGGACTCGCCGGGAACATGCTAGTTGGTATTATACCTGACGTCAGATAGCAGTTCCCTGGTGACATGTGTACAGGTTAGTTCATCGACCTGAGATCGTCATTTGTCTCGTGTAAGTTTCCACTGTGCTTTGATTACTACCCTACCACGGCTCAAAGGAGTCGTGCAAACAGGTTTTAGTTGGGTACAGTCCCGAGCCACATGGAGGCAGTGAGCGGATCGGCAGGTGTTCGTCTCTCCCGGTATTGGGGGTGAGATCGCGCTGTGTCTAGGAGAGCCATTACACGAAGTCCTTGGCCAAGGAAGGAGATTTACTGGTAGGTATTCCAGTAGTATCTCAGGGTGTTCTGGGCTACACTCCGACACGACTTGTACCGCTATTGGGGGTCTGACTTTTACCAACCCCCTAGGCCCGCCATGCGATGCTCATAGACGAACGGACTGGACTGTACGGTTATTGTCGCTGACAGGCTCAGTAGGGTGTCAGGATGAGTTCGCTCATCGACCTCCCTTTTGGTCAATATCTGGTAGCCCGTTACGTACGGCTAGTACCTCTGACGTGCTAGTGGTTAAATCCACAGCCGAAATATTGACGAGTCTTTAGAGTCCCCCACAGACAGTTTCTCAAGTTTCGGGCGAAACGTTGTAGAGGCCGTATGATATATGGCAGGGTTCGATCATATACGTGTAGTAGTGCATGGATCATGATCGGACGGATCATACTAGTGGGCTTTGGTTTAAGCCGGATCCTAGTATTAGATTTGTTGGATTACTTTAGTCTCATCGCGTTCACATTCAGTCGGAATGCGGATGCAGGTATGTATATACAGGTGAGGGGTATCCTTGTGATCCGTCACGAGTTTACTTTAGATGTTGCCATATCTTTTTATTGTTGTAAACATTTGGGTTAATGTTTACAAATGGAAATTGTGAGCTTAAGCCATCATTTTGTGCATTAAATGATACATGTACTTCATACATGACTCATGGTATCATTTCTTGTGCAAATGTCACCTTTTGTGATGGATTTGTAAGTTGAAATGAGAGGAAGAGAGAGAAGGGCAGCCATAGTATAGAGTTGGGTCTTGTATTTTTCATGCTAGAGCTTTCTCTCATATTATCATTCCATCACAAAAAGAAAAAGAAAGCTTCTTCTTCTTCTTCTTCCTCCTCTAGCTCAAAATCTCCATTATTGGCAACACCTCTAACCTCCATCCAAATCAACGGATGCAAGAGACAAAGTGATCACAAACATTCTCTACATCACTTTGGACACGTCGGCTAGCACACTTCGTGTCCGAGTTTCTTCGGATGAAGCGGGAGCCTGTAAAAAGAATCGATGATGTGGTGCCCTTTCCGACGAGGAGATCGAGACCGGAGATGCCGCGAGGAGCTTGGGATGGTGGCCAAAGACCGAAGGACACGGATCGATCGGTATAGCCTTTCCAACCCTTCTCTAGATAGCTAGTTGTAGGTTAATGGTTCGATCCGGGTTTTAAGCATACGATAGCGCCAGTTTCTAGTTTGAAAAAGTTTTCGTTTCCGCATTTTGGCATCGGACAGACGGCCGGGGCGCTACCGTAGACTTACAAGCATTGCGATACCTATGCAGCAGCAGTGGATGCAGCCCTACTAATCTAGGAGCGTCTTGCCGAGACTTTGGTAGTTCCGGGACCGAAGAGAGTTCGCACAGATATGTCTTCCCAGAGGCAGATGGGTAGGCGCCGCGACAGACCCCCTCCAGGCCGTGATGATGACAGAGGTTTGAGACGTGGTCGGTTATACAACACCTATCCACCGGGCCGGCAGTCACCGTCTAGATGTTTCCGGTGCGGGAGTACTTATCATCAGGTTCGAGATTGTCCGGAGCCGCGTGAGGGCGAGACAGTAGTACCGCATGTCACTTTACCACCTTCTCCACCTCAGAGGGCGTTGCCTATTACACCTGCTATTGCTCTACGTCAGACTTATGCACAGGGAGGTCGTGGTCATGGAGGGTTTGTCCAGGGAAGATGAGGTGGCCGAGGCAGACGACCGCCAGTTGCCGGCAGAGGACAGCCAGTTGTCGGTAGGTGACCACCAGTCGCAGGTTGAGGACAGGCACAGGAATTCGCTTTGACGCATCAGGACGTGCAGGCGTCCAATGTAGTGGTCTCGGGTACTCTTCCAGTATGTTCTGTTGATGCACACGTGTTGTTTGATCCGGGATCTACACACTCATACGTTTCCACACACTTCGTGCCAAGTTTGGGCAGAAAGTCTTGTTTGCTTGATCAGCCGCTTGTTGTGAGTACTCCGGTAGGCGAGTCATTTATTGCTCGATTTATATATCGACTGTGTATTGTCCATGTCGGGGAGAAGGATTCTTTGGTTGATTTGATTTCCCTCGATATGTTGGATTTTGATGTTCTTCTGGGCATGGACTGGCTAGCCATTTGTTATGCATCCGTGGACTGACGTGAGAAGGCAGTCAGTCTTAGTTTTTTGGGAGAGCCAGTTCTTGTTATTCAGGGAGACCGTAGAGTCATCCTTCCTAGCTTAATTTCGTCTCTTCGCGCTGGACAGCTCTTGAGGAAGGGATGTCAGGGATTCCTAGCATATGTTTGTGATACTAGAGCTGCAGAGGTCCCGTTGGACCAGTTCCTGATTGTTAGTGAGTTTCTTGATGTTTTCCCTGATGAGCTACCTGGGCTACCGCCTGAGCGCGATATTGTGTTCTGGATTGACTTGATTCCCGGCATGGGGCCTATTTCCATACCGCCTTATCGGATGGCCCCGGCGGAGCTTAGAGAGCTGAAGGGTCGGTTACAGGAGTTGTTAGAGAAAAGGCTTATTCTACCTGGTGTATCTCCTTAGGGTGCTCCAGTCCTGTTCGTCAAGAAGAAGGATGGCAGTTTGTGCTTGTGTATTGACTACTGCCAGCTGAATAGGGTTACCGTACGGAACAGATATCCCTTACCACGTATCGATGATTTGTTCGACCAGCTTCAGGGTGCGGGATACTTTTCGAGGATTGACTTGCGGTCAGGCTACCATCAGCTGTGGGTTAGGCAGGAGGATATTCCGAGGACGGCATTTCGCACATGTTACGGGCACTATGAGTTTTTGGTGATGTCGTTCGGACTCAATAATGCCCCAGCCGTGTTTATGGACTTGATGAACCGTGTTTTCAGGCTGTATCTTGATCAGTTTATCATCGTGTTTATTGACGACATTTTGGTTTATTCCCGGAGCCGGGTGGAGCACGAGCAGCACCTGCGGAGCACATTGCAGACCTTGAGGGAGCACAAGCTGTTCGTGAAATTCACCAAGTGCGCGTTTTGGCTTGACAGCGTAGATTTCTTGGGTCACGTGATTACGAGAGATGGTATATGTGTAGACCTGAAGAAGATCGATGCCGTTCAGCATTGGCCCAGACCAGCATCAGTTATGGAGATCCGCAGCTTTCTAGGCCTGGCCGGCTACTACCGACGATTTGTTCAGGACTTCTCCCGTATCACTGCACCGTTGACCGGGTTGACCCGGAAGGGAGTTCCTTTTGTTTGGACGGAGGCATGCGAGCATAGCTTTCAGTAGTTGAAAACTCGTTTGACTACGGCGCCGGTGTTATCATTGCCTTCGGGATCGGGCGGATTTGTGGTTTATTGTTACGCTTCTAGAGTGGGGATAGGCTGTGTATTGATACAGCATGGCAGGGTTATCGCGTATGCTTCTCGGCGGCTGAAGAAGCATGAATAGAACTACCCCACTCACGATTTGGAGATGGCTGCAGTGGTCTTTGCACTCAAGATCTGGCGACATTACCTATACGGCGAGTCGTGCCAGATATTCACGGATCATAAGAGCTTGAAGTATATATTTCAACAGCGCGACCTGAATCTTAGACAGTGTCGTTGGATGGAGTTAGTGAAGGACTACGATTGCGAGATCCTTTATCTCCCGGGAAAGGCGAATGTAGTTGCGGATGCTCTGAGTCGGAGGCCCGGGGGTAGTCTATCTTGTTTGAGCGCAGTGCAGAGGCAGTCATCGGCAGATTGGCAGATTTTATGCGACAGCCGAGTGCAGTTCGAGTTCACTCCGATCGGCGGATATCTTGCGCATGTTCGTGCACGTCCACAGTTTCTTGACCGTATACATGAGGCACAATACAGTGATGACCGTTGTTCGGAGATCATGGCACAGATTGGACAGGGCAGATTTTCCGAGTTCGTGATCGATGATCAGGGGATACTACGATTTGGGACTGGACTGTGCGTACCAGATGCTGAGGGAATGAGGCGTAAGATTCTTGAAGAGGTACATCGATCGATGTATAGTGTTCATCCAAGTTCCACCAAGATGTACCATGATCTGAGAGATGGTTACTGGTAGGACGGGATGAAGTGGGACGTCACAGACTTCGTGTCGAGATGCCTGACTTGTCAGCAAGTCATGGCCGAGCACCAGAGGCCAGCGGGAGAGTTGCAGCCTTTCCCCATTCCGGAGTGGAAATGGGAGCAGATTTCTATAGACTTCAACGTGGGTCAACCCAGGACCAGTCAAGGGTATGACTACATTTGGGTGATCATGGATCGATTGACGAAAGCGGCTCACTTCCTGCCAGTGAAGACCACTTTTGGATTTGCTCAGTATGCCCATATTTACATCGATGAGATTGTAGGGTTCCTAGGCACCCTAATGAGGTCTCACAAGGCATCGAACATGCCAATTTCAAATTTTACGGTGCCTACAAACCCTAAACTACGGATCGTCGGCTAGATGTCTAGGCGAAAAACTAAATAGTTAACACTTAACTAAAAGTTTAACGGAAATACAACCTTTGTAGATCCGGTGCTCCACCTCCATAGCTCCGCAACGAGGTCCTCTCCGCTGTCCAAATCAAATCCGGGCTCAAGCGTCGGCTTCGTCGGAGAATGGGCAAGCTAGGTCGTCGATGTCCATGCCGAAGATGATCTACGTCGAGGCATCGCTAAATCAAGCTCCACCTTCATCAAGTCATGAAAACTTGTGAAGGAAACACACTCTACTACTTGGCAAGAGGTAGAGGATGAAGAAATAGGAACTGGGTAGACTTTAGTTTTGGATTTCTCATTCATTTCCATCACTTGCCATTGATGGGGCAAGCTTTCTTCACTTGAAGAAATGGAAGAAGAAGAAGATGATATATGATAAGTTAATTAAAAATCAATAGAAAAACAATACTTATCATAATATTAACTCTAGTCAAGTGTAGAGAATGAATCATGGTTAGTAGGAATGGTTAGGGTTAAGAATGAGATAAGAATGGTTGACTTGAACAAAGCATCATGAAGCTTCAACTAAAGAACAAAATTAGCCACCATTCTTTTCTCTTTTCTTTTATTCATTTATCAAAAATAAAAGGATAATTAAATAAGATAAATGAATAATAAATAATAAACCATAACCATCATCTTAACCTTTGTTTAATTCTATACACTTAATCAAAAACCATGTATCATCAAACATGATACAAACATGTGCACAAAATCATATCGCATATTTAATGCGCACATCCGAGCGAGAAAATCCATTTAAAGTGAACCGATACTAGTTAATGCAAAGTAATATATCAAATATATAATTATGCATCAAATCATTAAATCAACACTTGATTTAACGATCCGGTCATATCGTATATAACCGACTAGTATGCAATGCATCGGTTTATCGAATCAACCCTTGATTCGATAACTAGGGTATATCGCATATAACCTAATCGATACATTCATCGCGAGAATGAAATACGGTATCACATACACGCATTATTCTCGGTCCCGCACATATCTCATATGCGCTCCTATTTCGTTTCGCTTGAGCCAGGAAACCTCTGTGTAGGACTCTAAAGACTCGTCAATACGCCGGCAGCAGATGATGATCATATCAAGCATCCACAAGCCGCAAGCGGTCTGCTAAACGTAACGGCCACCCGGGTATTGAGCGATCTGAAGATCGACGAGCAAGCCCGCTCACACTCCAGTGAATCCGACCAGTAACACTACCGTACAGTCCGGTCTGATCGTCTGATATGTCACATATCTCGCCTAGGGGTGGTAAACGTCAGACCCCAATAGCTCGATAAGTCGTGTCGATATGAGGCTCATAACGGGTCGAGAAACTACTGGTAACACTTACCAGCAATTCTCTGATCAGCCCTGGCCAGGGACTTCCTGTTATAGCCAATCGAACACAGTGCAACATCAACTCCCTATACCGGGAGAGACGAATCCCCTCCTATCGCTCATTGCCTCCATGTGACTCGGGACTGTACCCAAAAACCACCGTTTTGCACGCCCTCTTGGACGTGGTAAGATGGAAATCAAAGCACAGTGGGAACCACACAAGACTCTATGACGATCTCGGGTCAACAGACTACTCTGTACCAGTGTCACCAGAGAACTGCCATCTGACGTGAGGTATAATACCATCTGGGAGTTCTCGGCGAGTCCGTCCAGTGTACCCAGTCTCTACTGAGCACCCGTATATCATCTCCGATGTCAAACACCAATGGATATGGGATCATCCATCGCCCATCTGTATGGGTCGAGAAGGTACACGCTAGTCTACTCTGGTATATCGATGCCCCGTCTCGATACACCCACGACTAGGGACTTTGAAGTATGTACTTATGGACTACCATGTCCCCACTAGTATGATCCGCATCATAGTCCAGGTAGTCAAGTACAGATCCTAAGGGCTTTACCAACATGTAACAGAGAGACAATCAGTATACACGTTAAGGTAAAGTTCAACCAGATAGCATACTATCATGTCGAGCAAGAAAGTCCTCCCTATATATGTCCCAGCATCCACTACAATATACATCCTATGTACAGTAATGGCCTCTAGGGCATACATATAACTAACAGAGATCGTACGGTTGCATGGTGTCCCGACGTGTATTGTGTCCGACAGAGGCACCCAGTTTACCAGCCGACTATGGCAGAGGCTTCAGGAGGCTTTGGGCACCCGCTTGAGTTTCAGCACAGCATTTCATCCGCAGACCGACGGCCAGTCAGAGCAGACTATTCAGACTCTTGAGGACATGCTCCGAGCATGCATTTTAAATTTCGGTGGTAGCTGGGATCACCATTTTCCCTTAGTAGAGTTCTCCTACAACAACAGCTTCCAGGAGACCATTCAGATGTTACCATTCGAGGCTCTCTACGGGAAGAGATGCAGATCGCCCGTCTATTGGACAGAGCTCAGCAAGAGCAGTACTTTGGGGCCGTAGATTGTTGAGGAGACGACCGCAAAGATCCAGTTGATTCGCGACAGGATGAAAGTAGCATAGAGCAAGCATAGATCTTATACGGACCGTCGTCGGCACAAACTTGAGTTTTCTGTTGGCGATCATGTTTTCTTGAGGGTCCTCCTAATGAAAGGTGTGATGAGATTTAGGAAGAAGGGGAAGCTTAGTCCCAGATATGCGGGCCCCTTCGAGATCCTCGAGCTTATTGGTGCAATTGCGTATCGGTTAGCTCTTCCGCCCAGTTTTCTCGACGTTCACCCCGTATTTCACGTTTCGATGCTCCGCAAGTATCTTCATGATCCTTCGCATGCGATTCAGCACCTGACGATTCAGCTGGAGTGTGACCTTTCTTTTGCAGAGCAGCCAGTGGTCATCTTGGATCGGCAAGTGAAGAAATTGAGATCAAAGGTTATACAGTCCGTAAAGGTCCTTTGGCGTGGCTCGAGAAGCGAGGAGGTCACCTAGGAGACCGAGGACGAGATGAGGAAGAAATATCCCCATCTCTTTGAAGGTACGTCTAGCTAGATTTTTAAATTCGGGGACCGAATTTCTTTAAGGTGGGAAGATTGTAGCGTTTTGGAAATTCGTTTAGTTTAAGTTCGTGTTAATTAGCGATAATACGCGTTTTTCATAA
The DNA here is from genome assembly GCA_030015575.1 of Agapanthus africanus. NCBI lineage: Eukaryota > Viridiplantae > Streptophyta > Magnoliopsida > Asparagales > Amaryllidaceae > Agapanthus > Agapanthus africanus. Next base: position 301,405,631 of record CM057345.1, on the reverse strand, counting down.
AATCTCGTAAATTGTTTAATTTTCACATAAAACTGGAATAAATCAAACTTTAATTGTGAGATCATGTGATTTTATATATAAATGTGTTTTATTAATTATTAATTAGTTTAGTGTTCACTTAATTAGAAAATTTTCTTAATTATCTTTTTCCTAAGCAAAATTAGTGTAGCATGGAAAATTTCACCTTAGACCAAGTTTTGAACATGTCTACCATTTCAAATTATCATTTCATTCCTTTTAAATAAAACACAAAACAAATAAAACTTTAATGAAATAAGATATTGAAAAGAATAGGAGTGAGCATGGTGCATTAAATGAGCATGGAGGCTTTGACTTGGGGCACTCTCTCTCTCACACTCTCTCTCCTCTATTTCCAACAGCAGCTCAGCAGCAGCAGCAGCAACACCTTCATCTTCTTCTTCTTCTTGCATCCAAGCCTCAATCCCCACACACAAAAATCCATCTTTCCTTCTTTTAAATCCTTGAAAACACCTATTTTGTTGGTTTTGGTGGCAAGTCCTTGTCTTTGAATGCAAGTGCAGCAAGTTTAAGCTCCCTTATGACCAATTTGAGGTATTATGCTCACCCAAATCATTTTATTGCTAAAGTTGTAGTTTAATTAGCTAAAAGTAGTGTTTTTGTGATTTTTAGTGCTAATTAGGTGGTTTAAGTGAAGATTGGGGTAAGTTAGGATTCTTAAGGTTTGATTAACTTAATTAAGAGCTATTAGTGTTGTTTAAACCAAGCCATTTCTTCAGTTTACACTAAAATACCTTTTTGTACCAAATTAGTGTTTTTAAAACGTTTTTAAGCAAGATTATAGGATACGGTGAATCTGCTATATGTCATGACCCGAAATAGCACGTGACTGCCACTTGAATCATATGAAATCTATAGGACCCCATCTAATCCAAGTAAGCCAAAAGCCCAGAAATCTAAAACCATTTTAAGGAGTAAATAAGGAAAACTAGTTTTAAGAAGTAAGAAAACATGTTTAAAAGCAAGGTTTTAAAATAAGTAAGCCGAATATGCATTTTTAAATCCTCAATATCTTTTCTGAAAATTTCGGCAGAGTTTCCTTTGTAAATACTGGCCCCGAACGGGGTACAACATGAATAATATATATATGCACAATAAAAAGGCATCCCCAAGCGGGAGCTAGCCCTTCGTCAATCGACGGTCACAACCACGCAAGCGGTATAATATACAACGCCAAGGACGAGGATCAAAACTAAAAAAGGAAACTCAAGATCAGCATGAAAACCATAATACTACAATGCACGACTCTAAGGTAGAAATAATACATAACTGGTTTTCTAAGTCTGAAACAATATACAAGTTTTGGTTGATGGAATTACTAGATACAACTGAATAATACATATACAATGGTGGTTCTGATGCAAAAGAATCCACCTACCAAAGCAAGTCAGTGTGCCAAAAAGCCGCAATGAAAACCTGTACGGTAAAACTTGCAAGAAACTGTGGTACAACGGGGGTGAGTTACCAACTCGTGAATAGAAAACATCACAGAGCAGAAATCGTAAGTCTGACACAATCCTAGGTCATTACGATCAAATATATATATAAACCTCAAATGAATAAGTCTGAAGCATGATAAGGTGGCAATGTAACATCTATACATGAGTGTGTGCCAAGTGCTCATGCCAGTGCCTCAGGTAATAACATATCATAAATATGAGGTATGATCAATGTCGACTAGATCATGAAGTCTATGAATATGTGGATATCATCCAACTATGTGATCAATATCATCAATGTCCACTATATGTATGTGGATATCGTCCACGTGTCATCCAATGACAATAAACATCATGCATGTAAATATCATAAAGCATATACATGGAGGTATGAGGATATAATCAACATGTGTCTCTCGCGACACATCACAATCATGGAACCGGAGTGTCCAGCATCGACACTCGAAAACATCATAAAAGCTGTGCCCAGCATCGACACGTAAAACCTCATATATCGGGCTCCGTCAGTCCGGATCGGCCCATGGGCTCCGTCAGTCCAGATCGGCCCATATCATCTCTCGACTCCGGTCGGTATCCTCCGGATATCTGCCGAGCCCAAATACTATCACCGGTAGGTAGTATTCCCTCTGCCAGGCTCACCGTCTATCACACAGTGATCCGTTCTCGCCCCGGGGTACTATACCGAGTCCACCATATACCCGCAATCGGCCTCATCCGCCTCATCGAATCAGGTTTCACATGTCTCTCTCAGAACCGAGAAAACACATGGTGGACGCACTGAAATATCATATCAAGGGTAACCAGGCTTTAAAAATAATTACATACTCTCTTTTGAAATACCCACGGTTCCCAAATCCAGAAATATCATGGAAACAACATATCTCAATGCGTATAATCAAAAAGCATGATGTATGCGACATGTAAAAGAATGTAAGCATATCAGTATATCATGCAAGTATGGGTGTACAATAGGTATGTGCACCAGTATGAGTGTGCAATAAGTATGTGCCCAAGTATGAGTGTACAATAGGCAAGTACACAAGTATGCCATGCAAGAGATCATATCCTGATGCAATAATCCTACTGTGTAGTGGCATGGCAATTATCGATGACGAAGTGTGTGAGCCGGCAATCAGGTGTACGTGGAACATATGCATCATCGATAATGGTGCTGGTGTCCTAACAGCAAGGTTTTAATATACAATAAACATATTTCAACATGCAATGAGATGCGAAAAGCAGGTATATGCGGCAAATGGATAATAAACACAACAGTGCAGTATCTACATCAATATATCTATATCATACTGTTTTGCCATTTGAAAGAAGACGAATCGGGGTTTTTAGTAAAATAAGGGATACTGTGTTTTTAAGAAAAGATGCGTCTTTTGAAAATATCCGTAGAATCCCTTTCCCTGTCTTTAAAATACTCCCGATTCGTTAGTTTTTTAAATAGGTATGACATCGGCCTAGCCTAACATTTACTAGCAAAACTACAGCTCTAACTAACAAGTTAATCAGGAGGGGTATGGAAACCTCCTAAATCTGAGTCGATATAAACATATATATATAATTATAATAGTCGGTGATCCCGCCTCAAGGTACCGTGTACGATACAATATCATATGACATCCTCAAGTCATGAGTGCGAATCTATCATCAATATAAAGCTCATACGGTAAATCATCGTACGGCATCCCAAAAGCTGGGTACGGGGCAATATCACTTCCATCTCATCAATTAACTGGTATCCTTATCATCATATTTCATAATCTGGGGTACTGATCTATGTCTAGTACAAATCGAAAACCATCTATATAAATATAAATGCGTGTGTGAAACACACGTCCAAAGGCCCGCTAAAATCTCATGTCGTATCCCAAATACGAATCACATCATATCACCGATCTTATGGCACTAAGCCCAATCTCATCGACTCATCTCCAAATATCATCCACTATCCTCATCATCCAGGTATAGGTATAACAAGCAAGCATGTGTGTGTGTGGGTGTAAACCTATTCTAGGGTTCGCAACTAGGAAACTATACTAGTTTACATCTAAACCCTATTCTATCCATAGTACACCTACTCACATCTGAATATCCAAGTCACACATAACGCTATCATACATATATATATAGTGTATATCTAGTATACTAAGTATCGAATTGCGGGGGTGCTATACGCCATCCACCCGACTTCCCCCGTAGATATAATCTACTCACCTTGAATCCTGCGTGTCGGTGTCGATGTCGCCTTAATGTCTTCATCGTCTCGAATCATCGTGGGGGTACCTACATGTCACACGTATCGCATCGCATTAAAACCAAATCGAAACCAAAAGGACACGCGAAAACCAAAATGATACGCTTAAAAGTTTATAGGTTAGAACTTATTGGTATGCTTTCAAAACCATCAAACAATCCTCGATATCGTCGTACAAACGCCAAGTATTCGAGGTAAAACGCAAATATACAAATCTAAAATTTAAAATACGCAATACGAAAATACGAATCAAAACAGCAACTATAGAAAAGGGTCCCAGATTTCACCTTAGATCAAATTAGAAAATTTTGCATATGCCAAGGGTCTATTTTTCTGATGATAAAGCCCTGGAACAAAAACGAGCCAAATCCTCACAGTTCTGGCCATAATTTGCAGCCAGAATGGATTTAACTGCGGCCAAAATTTAGGGTTAGGGGCTAGGGTTTTGGTGGTAGCTTTCTAGTTGCCTGCATGTATCACTCTCCTTGCAAAACAATTTTCTGAGTCTCGGGGTGATAGCAGATTTCAATTAACCCTCACAGATTCCACAATTCTTCCGATATCAGTTTCTAAATCCGTATTCCGGGTTTCTAGTCTCTGGTTTGAGTCTTAATCCTAGCACTAGGGGATTTGTGTGGCCTCTACTGAGCTTAATTACCCATCACCACTCTCAATTCCCATTAACCCTAACTAGGTTTTTCCTAAGTCCACAAAACCATTTGATATCGGTTCAAATCTAACATGGGGGTATAAATAAAGGAAAAACTAAGCTTATGGTTCAGAAATTACCTTATTTGGCAACTTAAGAAAATTCTTGAGTTGCCCCAAGTGGCCAAATCCTTGCTTTCTTGGTCCAATGTGCTTCCCTTGAGCTTGTGCATCTTTTTTGTGAAATGGGATTTGGGTTTTGAGGTGATTTCCATTGTGTTTTGGGGGGATTTTGTGAAGAGCGAGAGAGGGTGCAGCAGTAGCAACAGCAACATGCGGAGAGGGAGAGAAATGAGTGAAAACAATGAATGAGAAATGGCTCAAGACTTGGGTCAAAGGTAAACCCTCACTTTCTCTCTCTCACCCATACCTAAATATTCTATTCTTTTCCTTTTCTTTTCCTTTTCTTTTCTTTTCTTTTCCCCTCTCTAATAAATCATCAACCATGATAAAAACATGTAGGCAAGACATGGAAAAATATGTAACAAGTGTAGAAAAAGATACGGTGCATGTTTTGCACAAAATACGCTTAAAACGCGATTAGCGATTTTTAATCGTGATTAGCACTAAATTAGCTTATAATAAATCATAAAAACTTACAAATTGCATAATTCACATAAAACACCCTCTTTTGATAATTTCTATAATTTTCCAAATTTTTCCACATTTATCGGTATTTAATTATACTGCCTTATTTAAAATATTCCATATTTTATTATTAAATTATAAGAAAAAAATTCCCCAAAATAAATTTTTTTTGAAATGTTACAATCTTCCCCCCCCCCTTAAAGAAATTCGGTCCCCAAATTAAAATTTAAACCCCTCAATTACGAAAACATTTCAGTAAAAGTCCAAATCGTCGGGGCTCCGAAATCATCAATGCATAAACGTATCATAACGCAATGCATGCGCATGAACAATGAGCAGATAACTCAAAATCAAATCTCCGTCAAGCGTTCCGCAATCATCGGAGTCATGGTAAAGACACAAATGTCAAATCCAAAATTGAACCAATATGATATAAATCAGAACTATAGATGTAGACATCAAATCTATACATGTAAATAGCTGAAGTAAATGGATGCCAAATCTTTTTAAATCGCTGTGCGATGCACATAGCAATGCACAGTGGCGGACGTCTATTGTAAGAAAATAGCCATATATGGATATATCTTTGTTCAATATGTACGTTCCGCTGTTTTTAAGACAATTTAGAAGGGTTCCCTTGATTTAAACGTGTCGTGTCATATCAGACACGTAGGTAAATTCTGAGACTATAGCTTGCTTTTTGGAAATCCCTTCGATAACTATCAATGCATACAAAATATATCCAGGTACTTTCCTCTGACTAGTCTTGCTCAGTACGAAAACATAAAGCAAATATCATAAAAACATACTGCTCCATAAAGAATCAATCCTAAAATGTATATAAGAACACCCTGTGCGTCTGGTGCGCATGGAAATCAAAATCCATATATATGGCATACATATGCACAGAAACATCTAGGTGCAACGGGTGTGCACGAAACATTTGTCATAGACAACGTGTGTGCCTGACAGCAAAATTAGGTGCATCTGACATACACGAAGAATCCCGATTTAGTGCATATGGTGTGCACCAAAACAGCATCTCAAAACATGCGCTCAACACGCGCGAAAATCCAAATCAAATGCATGGAGTACAATAAATCAACATCAATATCAAAATCAAAATCGGCGGTATATAATACGGCTCAATCAAAATCAGGTATACCGCGGTATATAATCTCACAACCATGTGCATCAGCGTGCACAATTCAAATCAAAACACTAAAAGTGCATGTAACGATGCCGAAGGCATAAGTCAAATCGCATGCATAACATAGGCATGCAATCAAAATCAACATATCGAATAACATCAAATCGAAGTCAGGTGCAACCGTTGTGCACAAAATATAAATCTGGTGCGATAAACGCACGAAATATAAAACTGGTGCATCCTGCGCACAAATATGAATACCCAGTAGGTGCAACCATGGTGCACGAAAAAAAATATCATGAAACTCAGTCATCAAGACTAAATCATGCGATCAATTCGCCCAAATACCGAAATCCAAGGTGACGGATACGTGATAATCGAATCACCAAATCACAAAGCATAAAAACCGTCGTCGATATATCCTCCTTCAAATCGAGAAGGTGCCGGTGCATCCAATGCTAGCAGCGCGAGATATTTACTTACCTCCTGCTCATGGTCTGGCATCCTCTGTCTCTGGGCCCTTATCTTCTCTGTGGATTACCAATCTCGCGATCCAAAGGCTCATCGGCCCTGTCAGGTGTGCTAACGGGGACGATTCCGTCCTGGCGCTTCTCTGGTCACCTTTCGGTCAATCCTCACAGCCACTCGTAAAGCAGCACGTCACTGGCGCCGACCTCTGGTCCTCTGAATACGCATCCCACATCTGATCCTGGGTGCAATTCTTATTGCAGCAGTGTCCCGGAAGGAATCCTGCTCAAGGTCTCTTCCGATCTCGCCTATGCCGAACTGTACGGAAGCTGGTACTCTGGCATAATCTTTTTTCGCTCTCTGGACATCTGCGTCCTCAGCACAGCATTTCCTCAGAAGCTGGTCGCGTCCCAACGCCTCTGTAGACATATCCGACATTTAATCTTAACGGGGAGTGACAACAGCTCGTCAGCATCTTGCACGAACCATTTGTCCCGCTTGTCTGTATCATCGTTCACTTCGACGTCACGTCTCTATCTGCGCACTGCAAATGTTTCGGCTACGATCAATCCGAAGTCTCTCATACGGACTCGAAATCACGAACTCGGTATCTTCATCGCTCTGTGGAAGATATCTAACCGAACACGTCCTCAGGAACTCGTCCCAATCTGCGAAGATATACTCCATACCCGTCCGTTCTTGACCAATTCACAACGCATCTGGGTGAGGTCCTCTATCCGAACCTGGTCAACTATCTCGTCGACGATGCTAAACTCTGGCCTACTGGGTGTGCGCAATATGACCACTCTTGGGTCCAAGTCTTCTCGTATAGTATTCCAGAAAGGTCCTGTCGGGGTCTCTCTCAAATCCAGTTTCTGCCGATTTGCCCGGAAGTTACCATCCTTCACTATATATATTTCTTGTTCCGGAACGGCTGCATTCTCATCGCGACTCCTTCTAGAAGGTATATCCATATACAATGCCTCTGCATGCGTATCGCATTTCTGATTTCAGCGGAGTGGAACGTAATCTCATCAAGATCTCCTACGAATCTCTTACTCCACTTTTCTCTGCTGTCGACTGCTTCGGACTCATCTCATCGTGGCTGCATAGACTGCGCTCCAACGGCTATGCTCGTATCTGGAGTCTCTTAAGCAATGTGTCCCATCACATGATATCCGAAAGATGTCGAACTATCCGATCGATTTTTCAGAACCTCATAATCCCCTAAGAGATCAACATCTTGAGTAGAGTTTAATAGTCTTCCGGTACATACCACAGCACCTGTGGACCAACCGTAGAAGGGCAAACCCAAGCCTCACAAATAGCACCGCTAAACTGCCGCAAACCTTAAGGTTCGGAGGCGTTCTATAGTCATTACGTCGAATTAGGGTTTCATTCTTCTAGAGGGTCCATAGCATTACTTGCATTGTCTTCCGAATACTTTAAACTTAGAATGGGTTCTTGACAGTCGATCGTCTCTATCGACTCTCAACGAATCTGCGTGAAGTCGTCTCTAGCTGGAATCAATCCATCTTATGACCTCGCATCGGGGTAAGCGAACGAACCACATTTCTTAGTTGTTCCTCCTTGGGTGACTAGCGACTTTCCATCATATCTCTAAGTATATACTCATGCTGCAGTACCTCCAATCATCTGGGCGATATCTCGTCATTTGCAGCAGCAACTGGCTCATTCGTCTGTACGCGGAACAGCACCTCAATCATCAAGAATAAGCGATATATCAATGGTCATCACACTCTGGCTGGCCTTTAGCAGTAGCCTCATCCTTTGGTGCTGATCTGCACGTCCGAGAAATCTCGTAAAAGTGATCTGTCAAACGCTCCTGGCGCGAAAACACACTAAAACGATGCCTCTCTATGCAATCGTACGTCTCTGGAATCACGCCCTGGTCAATCCTCGTCCATGACGAGCTCAAGATGAGGCAACTCTAGCCGTAGCTCTCTCTGCCCGTGTAGTCGTGGCGGCAAAATCATAACCAATACCGATGAGGATAGATCATAGGAATGAATATAATACTATGCAAGGAAATATACATCCTAAGGTTTCTTAAGCGGAGTAGCGTATCGTAAATATGACGCGGAACATACGTACGGTACGTCACTATACTCAAGCTACCTACTCCATCAACCAAGGGTCATCCTATGCGACGAAAGTTCAGGTATAATACCCCCTCGACTAAGTCTAAATTCCGTAAGGTCAAGCCTAAGTTCCGTATATATATAAACGTTCTAGGCTCCACATAGTCAAACTTAGACTCGAACCAAGGTTAACCTAGCGCTCTGATACCAACTTTGTCACAACCCGAAATAGCACGTGACTGGCACTTGAATCATATGAAGTCTATAGGACCCCATCTAATCCAATTAAAGCAAAAGCCCAGAAATCTAAAACCATTTTAAGGAGTAAATAAGGAAAACTAGTTTTAAGAAGTAAGAAAACATGTTTAAAAGCAAGGTTTTAAAATAAGTAAGCCGAATATGCATTTTTAAATCCTCAATATATTTTATGAAAATTTCGGCAGAGTTTCCTTTCTAAATACTGGCCCCGAACGGGGTACAACATGAATAATATATATATGCACAATAAAAAGGCATCCCCAAGCGGGAGCTATGTCACGCCCCGAAAGTACGGAACATGACCGGCACTTAAACTACGAAACGTCTCGAGGCGTACGTAATCTAAGTAAGCTGAAAACCCAGAAATCCAAACCAAGAAAAGTAGTAGAGTGAAGGAAAACCAATTTAAAATCAAGTAGTTTTAATAGCATAAGCCGAGTTATGCGGTTTTAAAAAAACATCAAGTATTTCCTGAAGATTTCGGCAGAGTCTCCTTTGTAAATTCTGGCTCCCAAACGGGATACAACATGAATAGTATACGAAATCAATAAAAAGGCATCCCCAAGCGGGAGCTAGCTCTTCGTCAATCGACGGTCACAACCACACAAGCAATATAATATACAACGCCAACGGCGAGGATTAAAATTCAAAGGAAACTCAAAACCACAAGAAAACCACAGAAATATAACGCGCGACTCTAAGGTCGAAGGAATAACATCACTGGTCTCTATCTCAAAATAAATACATGTTTGGTTGATGAAACTTCTAGATACAACAGAATAATAATATACAAGATATAAAATAGGGGTACGATACAAGTAAACCCACCTACTAGCAAATCACCCGAAGGAAACTATGCCCGCAAGCCGTAATGAAACATGTACGGCAAACCTGCAAGAAACTGGGGCACAACGGGGGTGAGTTGCCAACTCGTGAATAGAAAAACATCTACGGAAAGAAATCTCATAAATAACGCAACCTAGGTCAATGATCATAATAAATCCTCAATTATATATATAACATGCAACCTATAACAAGTCTAGGGTAAATATCTAACCCGAGTGCAATCTCATGTGCCCGTGTCAGTGCCTCAGGTAACAATATATCATATGAATGAGGTATGAATGCATGAAAACAGAATACATATAAATGAAGAAACTGTTTTCATAATTTAGTGAGATTTCCTTTGTATTTTTAAATGAGATATCATAAATGAAATCAGCATAAAACAGTGCCTAACATCAGCACAAAACGTAATCCCAATATCTCGATATCTCTGTATCACAGTCTCTGTACCTCAATATCTCGAAATCTCAATGTCTCAATCACAATATCTAGGGCGCCGTCGGTCCAGACCGGCCCCTACCATCCATCTCAAGACCACGACGGTATCCTCCGGATATCCGACGCGTCGGGTAAAATCACCGGTAGGTAGTGCTCCCCTGCCAGGCTCACATCGTCATCATCACGTGCTTCTTGCCCCAGGGTGCCTTATCGGGTCCACCATGTACCCAAAACGGTTCATCCGTCTCCTCGAATCGGGTCTCGAAATCCATCAGCAAACTCATGGTGGACGACTCATACATCATGGGAAAAACCGCACCTTTTATTTAAAAAGAGAGAAATCAGTTTATATAAGTTTTGCGGTTTCCCCCCCCCCCCAAATCCAGAAAATCTCATGGAAATCCGAATCCAAATCATCAATAGCATGTCAAACCATGAATATAGGCATAACAATGAATAACAGTATGCATGAAGTGGCAAGTAATAACTACAATGTTAAGCTGGCATATAAGGCAGGTACACTAATATCATGTCAAATTACTAACTAACAAGCTAAGTCAAGTAATAATCTTTTCTAAGGTGTACGTGACATGGAAATTACCGATGAAGAAGTGTGTGAGCCGGCAAGTAAGTGTACGTGGTACATACGCATCATCGGTAATGGTGCTGGTGTCCTAACAATATGATATCAACATTGCAACAAGAAATTATAACATAAGTATGCGATGCGAAGCGAACCACAATAATAAGCGGGAGCTGACGCAACTGTAACTAACCTGCATTAATCTAATATAAGTCCTACAAATGGTGCCTTTTGAAATAACACGAACCATGGGGTTTTGAAAATAGGGGCTATGGTGTTTTTTATGAAAAGATACGTCTTTTGAAATATCCGTAGGATCCCTTGGGCTGTCTTTTAAAATACCCACGATTCGTTAGTTTTTGAAATAGGTAAGAATCGAATCTAATCTAATAACTAAACTAAACTAAAGGGCTAAGCTAACAAGCTGGACTACAGGTAAGGAAACCGCCTAACATCTGAGTCAATCCATATACATACCTGTATATATATTAGTCGGTGATCCCGCCTCAATAATATCATATCCGATACCATATCTACAATCAGACATCCCAAGTCAAGAGTGCGGATCAATCATCAATATATAGCTCGTACGTAAATCCGTCGTACGGCATCCCCAAATCTGGGTACGGGTCAATATCATATTCCTCACACCATTCCTCTGGTATCCTCTTTATTCAAGATCATAGTCTAGGGTACTGACCTATGTCTAGTACAATACTAATATCCTCAATATACTCATGATCTGACTACATATCGACAATCTCGTACAAACCGATACCGTCAGCACATAGCATCAACAATGGTATACATCGCCCGATACGGCCTAATATCAATATCGTAACATATCATATCTCATATCACGATCACATGTCGACCATTTTGTTTATAGCACTATTCACCCGTATCGTCGTTCAAAGACCCGCTAAAATATCAGGACGTATCTCAAATACGAATCCTGCCATATCACCGATATCACAACCTCAACACAAATCTCATCGACTCATCTCAAACCCAAGTATCATCCTCAAATCCGTATGTGAACACATAGTCCCATACCCATGTGAACACATAACTATATATTCCCGAAAACACAAATGGAAGAAGAATGTATGCAAGTATGGGTGAGTGTATGCATGAATGGTGCGACCACTACTCTAGGGTTTCGCAATACTAAACCATCCATACTTATCATCAATAAACTTAAACAAAATATAATCAATAAATGTGCGTATACGTATTCGTATACATCACCACGAACTGCGGGGGTGCTATACGCCATCCACCCGACTTCTCCCCGTAGATATAAATCTACTCACCTGGTCCTCGCTCGCCGGTGCCGACGTCGTCACGCACTTGCTTGTTGTCTCGAAGTCCACATGGGGTACCTATATATCATAACGCACCGTATCGCATTAAAATCCGACTCATGACCAAAACGACGCATGAATCCCACATAGGTCAAAACCTATGGTTGCCTTCACAAATCGAGCCAAAAACCCTCGACGTCGGCGTACAAACGCCAAACCATCGAGAAAAACCCAAATACACTCATTTGCACATTCACGAACACTAATTTTAATATAAAATAGGTTAAAACTCACAAAAACCCCAATTTCACTTAAAAAGTCATTTTTCCGAAAATCTAGAAAGCAAAATTTCCCGTTTTAGTACAAAACTCGACGTTTAAACAATTCTACCGGCCATAATACTTATTAAATAACTTAAATAATCCATACAAACCATTCCCACGATTTAATTTCACCAAACCACATACGTTCAAAAAAACTAGTTTGCAAAAATACCGACTTTAACTCTTTTTAAAGTAAAATTCACAATTTTACAAATAAGCTTGGTTTTGCATAGTCCAAAGGCATTAAACCACTTATTATAATACTAATAATGACATGAAACCATAGTTATATTTTAATCTAAGACATTCAATAATTTTCCAAAAATCTAGTAAGTAAAATAGCTTAAATATTACAATTTCAAGTTAACAATTTACAACTAACAATTTGATTATGTTTCATATTCCACAAAAAGAAGAATCCCACTTGCATCCATAATCATACAACAAAACCCTAACTATAATCCAAAACCATCCACTTGAATTTCTAAACTTGAATTCAAAACCCCTTTATTTATATTTTTTAAACACCTAAACAAGTTTGCTTTAAACATACAACTAACAATTAACAAATATGGAAGAATTTTTATACCTCATGATCAAGAGATCAACATGAAGATCATGGCCTCCAAAATGCCAAATTTCTTCCAAGATCCATGCTAGCTTGGGCAAAGAAATAATGGGTAGAGATTGGATTTTGTTTTTGTGGGATTTTTGACTTGGATTTTTGGTGGAATTTTGTGGGTTTTGCAATGAAATGGAGAAGAATCAAGAGGGGCTGTTTGAGGGCAGGTTTCGGCCAGAAATTTGTGAGGATTGGGTGAGGGAGGAGAGAGAGTGAGGTGGGGAAAGATAAATCTAGTCAAAATCCACTCAATTTCTATCATTTTCTATTCTATTCTTTTCTTTTCTTTTCTTTCTTTTCTTTTCTTTGAAATTTCAAGTGGGGAAAAGTGATGGGGCTGCTGACTTCAGCCAAGGGGAGAAGTAAATGGGTGTGTGTGAGTGTGGGTATGGGTGTGGGGTGATGGAAAATGACAAATACAATACCCCAAACATCCATTTACACTAAAAAAAAGCCTTTTTTCTTCAATAATTTCTAAACCGTTTAGGCAAATGATTTCGTTTCAAAAACTACATGATAAAATTTTATTTAAAGTTTTATGATGCACAAAATTTGTTTCAACTCATTCCAATTTGTAATTTTCCCTAATTAAATATATTAGTGACGGCTTAAAATAATATTAAAATAATTAATTTCGGAAAATTTTTCAGAAAATTTGAAATTTCACCAGTGGCTCAATAAACACCAAATACTAGCAATTACATAGCTAGAATATGTATATTTAATTTTATAATAAAGATATTTGTATTTTGACTTTTTACAGAAAACACCCTTATTTTACCGTTTTTTCGAAATTTCACCGAAACGATTTTCAAAACGTTACAAGCTAGCTCTTCATCAATCGACGGTCACAACCATGCAAGCAATATAATATACAACGCCAAGGGTGAGGATCAAAACTCAAAAAGGAAACTCAAGATCAGCATGAAAACCATAATACTACAACGCGCGGCTCTGAGGTCGAAATAATACGTAACTGGTTTTCTAAGTCTGAAACAATATATAAGTTTTGGTTGATGGAATTACTAGATACAACTGAATAATACATATACAATGGTGGTTCTGATGCAAAAGAATCCACCTACCAAAGCAAGTCAGTGTGCCAGAAAGCCGCAATGGAAGCTGTACGGTAAAACCTGCAAGAAACTGTGGCACAACGGCGGTGAGTTGCCAACTCGTGAATAGAACACATCACAGAGCAGAAATCGTATGTATGACACAATCCTAGGTCAATACGATCAAATATATATATAAACCTCAAATGAATAAGTCTGAAGCATGATAAGGTGGCAATGTAACATCTATACATGAGTGTGTGCCAAGTGCTCGTGCCAGTGCCTCAGATAATAACATATCATAAATATGAGGTATGATCAATGTCGACTAGATCATGAAGTCTATGAATATATGGATATCATCCAACTATGTGATCAATATCATCAATGTCCACTATATGTATGTGGAAATCGTCCACGAGTCACCCAATGACAATAAACATCATGAATGTAAATATCATAAAGCATATGCATGGAGGTATGAGGATATAATCAATATGTGTCCCTCGCAACACATCAAAATCATGGAACCGGAGTGTCCAGTATCGACACTCGAAAACATCATGAAAGCTGTACCCAGCATCGGCACATAAATCCTCATATATCGGGCTCCGTCAGTCCGGATTGGCCCACGGGCTCCGCCAGTCCGGATCAACCCATATCATCTCTCGACTCCGATCGGTATCCTCCGGATATCTGCCGAGCCCAAATACTATCACCGGTAGGTAGTAGTCCCTCTGCCAGGCTCACCGTCTACCACACAGCGATCCGTTCTCGCCCCGGGGTACCATACCGGGTCCACCATGTACCCGCCTCCTCAAATCGGGTTTCACATGTCGCTCTCAGAACCGAGAAAACACATGGTGGACGCATTGAAATATCATATCAAGGGTAACCGGGTTTTAAAAACAATTACATACTCTCTTTTGAAATATCCACGGTTCCCAAATCCAGAAATATCATGGAAACAACATATCTCAATGCGTATAATCAAAAAGCATGATGTATGCGACATGTAAAAGAATGTAAGCATATCAGTATATCATGCAAGTATGGGTGTACAATAGGTATGTGCACCAGTATGAGTGTGCAATCAGTATGAGCACAAGTATGAGTGTACAATAGGCAAGTACACAAGTATGCCATGCAAGAGATCATATCCTGATGCAATAATCCTACTGTGTAGTGGCATGGTAATTATCGATGACGAAGTGTGTAAGCCGGCAATCAGGTGTACGTGGAACATATGCATCATCGATAATGGTGCTGGTGTCCTAACAGCATGATTTTAATATACAATAAACATATTTCAACATGCAATGCGATGCGAAAAGCAGGTATATGCGGCAAATGGATAATAAACACAACAGTGCAGTATCTACATCAATATATCTATATCATACTGTTTTGCCATTTGAAAGAAAACGAATCGGGGTTTTTAGGAAAATAAGGGCTACGGTGTTTTTAAGAAAAGATGCGTCTTTTGAAAATATCCGTAGAATCCCTTTGCTTGTCTTTAAAATACTCCCGATTCGTTAGTTTTTGAAATATGTATGACATCGGCCTAGCCTAACATTTACTAGCAAAACTACAGCTCTAACTAACAAGTCAATCAGGAGGGGTATGGAAACCACCTAAATCTGAGTCGATATAAATATATATATATATATAATTATATTAGTCGGTGATCCCGCCTCAAGGTACCGCGTACGATACAATATCATATGACATCCTCAAGTCATGAGTGTGGATCTATCATTAATATAAAGCTCGTACGGTAAATCATCGTACGGCATCCCAAAAGCTGGGTACGGGGCAATATCACATCCATCTCATCAGTTAACTGGTATCCTTATCATCATATCTCATGATCTGGGGTACTGATCTAAGTCTAGTACAAATCGAATACCATCTATATAAATATAAATGCGTGTGTGAAACACACGTCCAAAGGCCCGCTAAAATCTCATGTCGTATCACAAATACGAATCACATCATATCACCGAACTCATGGCACTATACCTAATCTCATCGACTCATCTCCAAATATCATCCACTATCCTCATCATCCAGGTATAGGTATAACAAGCAAGCATGTGTGTGTGTGGGTGTAAACCCATTCTAGGGTTCGCGACTAGGAAACTATACTAGTTTACATCTAAACCCTATTCTATACATAGTAAACCTACTCACATCTGAATATCCAAGTCACACATAACGCTATCATACATATATATATATAGTGTATATCTAGTATACTAAGTATCGAATTGCGGGGGTGCTATATTCCATCCACCCGACTTCCCCCGTAGATATAATCTACTCACCTTGAATCCTGCATGTCAGTGTCGGTGTGGCCTTCATCTTCTTCATCGTCTCAAATCATCGTGGGGGTACCTACATGTCACACGTATCGCATCGCATTAAAACCAAATCGAAAGCAAAACGACATGCGAAAACCAAAATGATACGCTTAAAAGCTTATAGGTTAGAACCTATAGGTACGCTTTCAAAACCATCAAACAATTCTCGATATCGTCGTACAAACGCCAAGTAATCGTGGTAAAATGCAAATATACAAATGCGGAATTTAAAATATGCAATACGAAACACGAATCCAAATAGCAACTATAGAAAAGGGTCCCAGATTTCACCCTAGGTCAAATTAGAAAATTTTGCATATACCAAGGGTCTATTTTTCTGATGATAAAGCCCTGGAACAAAAACGAGCCAAATCCTCACAGGTCTGGCCGCAATTTGCGGCCAGAATGGATTTAACTGCTGCCAGAATTTGGGGTTAGGGGCTAGGGTTTTGGTGGTAGCTTCCTAGTTGCCTGCATGTATCACTCTCCTTGCAAAACAATTTACAGAGTCTCGGGGTGATAGCAGATTTCAATTAACCCTCACAGATTCCACAATTCTTCCGATATCGGTTTCTAAATCCGTATTCCGGATTTCTAGTCTCTGGTTTGAGTCTTAATCCTACCACTAGGGGATTTGTGTGGCCTCTACTGAGATTAATTACCCATCACCACTCTCAATTCCCATTAACCCTAACTAGGTTTTTCCTAAGTCCACAAAACCACTCGATATCGGTTCAAATCTAACATGGGGGTATAAGTAAAGGAAACACTAAGCTTATGGTTGAGAAATTACCTTATTTGGCAACTCAAGAAAATTCTTGAGTTGCCCAAGTGGCCAAAATCCTTGCTTTCTTGGTCCAATGTGCTTCCCTTGAGCTTGTGTATCTTTTTTGTGAAATGGGATTTGAGTTTTGTGGTGATTTCCATGGTGTTCTTGGGGGATTTTGTGAAGAGGGAAAGAGGGTGCAGCAGCAGCAGCAGCAACATAAGGAGAGGGAGAGAAATGAGTGAAAACAATGAAGGAGGAATGGCTCAAGACTTGGGTCAAAGGTAAACCCTCACTTTCTCTCTCTCACCCATACCTATATATTCTATTCTTTTCCTTTTCTTTTCTTTTCTCTTCCCCTCTCTAATAAATCATCTACCATGATAAAAACATGTAGGAAAGCCATGGAAAAATATGTAACAAGTGTAGAAAAAGATACAGTGCATGTTTTGCACAAAATACGCTTAAAGCGTGATTAGCGATTTTTAGTCGCGATTAGCACTAAATTAGCATATAATAAATCATAAAAACTTACAAATTGCATAATTCACATAAAACACCCTCTTTTGATAATTTCTATAATTTTCCAAATTTTTCCCCATTTATCGGTATATAATTATACCGCCTTATTTAAAATATTCCATATTTTATTATTAAATTATAAAAAAAATCCCCAAAATAATATTTTATTTTATTTTATTTTTGAAATGTTACACTATATCTGTGATTATTTTCTTGAGTTGCAAACATATACAGATTGATTTGCAAGTGTTTTAGAGTATTATGTAGGATTACGAGCCCGTTCCCCTCCCTAAATTCCGGCGACACCCCCTCCTTTTCCGTGCTCGCCGGCCTCCTGAAGGAATTGGGGGTTGGTGCTGTGCAGGGGGGTGTCTGTGTATATTTGTCTGTGTTTGGTTTTGTTTATTTTCTTGTTTTGGTTCCAGGGAAAAATCTGGGACCAATTACCCTTAATTGGTGTTTTGTGACTTTTGCGACACGCACGATCTCAGTTTGAGTCTGGTGGGTTGTGTGCATCGCAGCACATCGGGGAAATTCTAGGTTTAGCACACACATGTTTTGGTGTATCGATTCCACGCGTTTAGCTTGCGACACTAGTTTTGGCATTGTCTTGATATCGCATTTTTGCAGGATTTTAACCTTACGTGTGTTATTTTGTATAAACTCTAGGATCGCAGGCGGGAACTTCGGACGCTGCGAAGAAGGGGAAGCAGGTGGTCGGTTATACCTAGCTCGAGATCACCAGTGAGTAGATTTGACATCTACGTGGAAATCGCCCGTATGGTGTCATGCGTCAGGGCTTGTTAGGGTGTTGTAGCCACATGTTATATATATATATATATATATATATATATATATATATATAGGTTGTGCATACGTATTATTGTTGAGGTACCGCACTGTTACTAACGGTTATTGCTGCACGAGCACTAATTATATGCTACACACACTCCGTTAGTAATTGCCATGACACTCGCACTATAGAATTGCTATGGACCATACATCTTTTAGATTATTTCATCATTGATGATTAAACATGATTCTGTTTCTTACGTGCATACATAATCGCGTATCTACATACTTGTGTTAGTTATGTATATGCCCTAGAGGCCATTGTTGTTTATATGATGTATATTATAATGGATGCTTGGATATATATAGAGAGGACTTTCTTGCTAGTCATGATATTATACTATTTGGTTTTCCTTTATCTTAACATGTTGACTTATATTAGTTTACTGTCTCACTCTCACATGTTGATAAAGCCCTTAGGATAAGTACTCGACTACTGGGACTATGATGAGATCATACTAGTGGGGCCAGAGTAGTCGATGGGTACATCTTATAACTGTTCCTAGTCGAGGGTGTGTCGAGACAGAGCATCGATACACCACAGTAGACTAGCGTATACGCATCTTGACCCATATGATGGGCGATGGATGATCCCATATCCATCGGTGTTTTGACATCAAGGATGGTGTACGGGTGCTCAATGGAGACTGGGTACACTGGACGGACTCGCCGAGAACTCCCAGATGGTGATATACCACACGTCAGATGGCAGTTCTCCGGTGACACTGGTGCAGAGTAGTCTGTAGACCCGAGATCGTCATAGAGTCTTGTGTGATTCCCACTGTACTTTGATTTCCACCTTACCACGTCCAAGGGGGCATGCAAAACGGTGGCTTTTGGGTGCAGTCCCGAATCACATGGAGACAATGAGCGATAGGAGGGGATTCGTCTCTCCCGGTATAGGGAGTTGATGTTGTGCTGTGTTTGATTGGCTATAACTGGAAGTCCCTGGCCAGGGCTGATATAGAGATTTATTGGTAAGTGTTACCAGTAGTTTCTCGACTCGTTATGAGCCTCACATCGACACGACTTATCGGTTACTGGGGTCTGACGTATACCACCCCTCGACTAGATATGCAACATATCAGGCGAAGAGACCGGACTGTACGGGAGTGTTACTGATTAGATTCACAGGAGAATGTACAGGCTAGCTTGTTGATCTTCTGATTGCTCAATACCTGGGTGGCTGTTACGTTTAGCTGACCGCTTGCAGCTTGTGGATGTTTGATATGATCATCACCTGCTACCGGCGTACTGACGATTCTTTAGAGTCCTACACAAAGGTTTCTTGACTCAGACAAAATGGAGTAGGGGCATATATGTGATATGTGCACGACCGAGGATAATGCGATATGAGATACCGTATTATATTCTCGCGATATTTAGATATAAGCCGGGTCATCGGATCAAGTGTTGATTCGATGAATCGGTACATGATATATTAGTCGGTTATTTTCGATATAGCCGGATTGTCGGATCAAGTGTTGATTCGATAATTTAATGTATAATAATATATATGATATATTGCATTACATTATTTAATATTGGCTCCTTTATTGATTCATTTTCTCACCGGATAATATATTGATATATATGTGATATATGTTAATTGTATTATTTTCTTTTGTTACAAATATATAATATATATGTGATATATATTATTGTAACATGATATGATTATTAATGCAACATGTTTAGTGGAGATTAAACAAGGTTAGGGTTTGAATTGGGTTAGTTCTTTCATGAACCTTCTAGAAGGTTTTCTCTTGTCATGAGCTAAGATATTATGGTTGATATATTCTAGTGACTCATTCTTAACCCAACCCAAACCCTTAGCCTTAGTTAATTCTCTACATGAGTTAGCCTTGTCATAGTTGACCATGGTTACATTATTAATCATATATCATTTCATTATTCATCACAAAAGGTTTTAATCCATTATTTCGTCTTCTTCTTCAACCTTGAGCTTTGAGAAAGCTTTCTAGGTTTTCATTTTGTGATGATTAAGAGTGAGAATTTGATAAGAAAAGAGAGCACAAATACTACTCCATCATCCTCATTTAATCTAGCCAATTAGATTATGGTGTTCACCTCATTAGAGAGAGAGAGAGTTTGAGTTATAGAAATTTCGAGGTAGATCATCAGAGAAAAGGAAGACTACAAGCTAGCATGGATCGTTCGAATTGTGGAGCCGCTCTTGAGTCCGGGAGTGTAGGGTTCCTAGGCACCCTAATGAGGTCTCACAAGGCATCGAACATGCCATTATAAAATTTTACGGGTGCCGAGAGACCCGACTACGGATCGTTTGCTAGAAAACTAGGCGAAAAATCTAACTAGTTAACACTTAACTATAAGAATCGGAAATACAACCTTTGTAGATCCGGTCCTCCACCTCCACGGCTCCGAGATGAGGTTGTCTCCGCTGTCCAAATCAAATCCGGGCTCTAGCGTCGGCTTCATCGGAGAATGGACGGGCTAGGTCGTCGACGACGTGCCGAAGATGATCTACGTCGAAGCATCACTAGATCGAGCTCCACCTTCACCAAGTCTTGAAAACTTGTGAAGGAAACACACTCTACTACTTGGCAAGAGGTAGAGGATGAAGAAATAGGAAGTGGGTAGACTTTAGAATTGGATTTCTCACTTGTTTTCATCAATCACCATTGATGAAGCAAGCTTCTTCTTCCTTGCTCATGAAGAAGAAGAAGAAAGAAATATATGATAAGATATTTGAAAAAGAAAAGAAAATGAATTCTTATCATAAAATTAACCATGGTCATGTGTAGAGACTAAACTAGGGTTAGTGGGAATGGTTAGGGTTAAGGATGAGATAAGAATGGTTGACTTTATCAAAGCTTCATTAAGCTTCAACTAAAGAACAAATAAAGCCACCATTCTTTTCTCTGTTCCATTTATTTTCCAAAATGTATAATCAAATAAATAAATGAATAAATAAGTAATGGAAAATAAAACCCTAACCACTCTCACAACCATGGTTTAATCTTCACACAAAACACAAGTTAGCATGCATCATCAAACATGATACATACAAGTGCACAAAAATATATCACATATACAATGTGCACAATCCAAGTGAGAAAATCCATTTAAAGTGAACCAATACTAGTTAGTGCAAAGTAACATATCAAATATATAATTATGCATTAAATCATTAAATCAACACTTGATTCAATGATCCGGTCATGTCGCACACAACCGACTAGTATTCAATGTATCGGCTTATCGAATCAACGCTTGAATCGATAACTAGGTTATATCGCATACAACCTTTCCGATACATTCATCGCGAGAATGGAATGCGGCATCACATACACGCATTATTCTCGGTCCCGCACATATCTCATATGCGCTCCTATTTCGTTTCGCTTGAGCCAGGAAACCTCTGTGTAGGACTCTAAAGACTCGTCAATACGCCGGCAGCAGGTGATGATCATATCAAACACCCACAAGCCGCAAGCGGTCTGCTAAACGTAACGGCCACCCGGGTATTGAGCGATCTGAAGATCGACGAGCAAGCCCGCTCACACTCCAGTGAATCCAACCAGTAACACTACCGTACAGTCCGGTCTGATCGTCTGATATGTCGCATCTCGCCTAGGGGTGGTAAACGTCAGACCCCAATAGCTCGATAAGTCATGTCGATATGAGGCTCATAACGGGTCGAGAAACTACTGGTAACACTTACCAGCAATTCTCTGATCAGCCCTGGCCAGGGACTTCCTGTTATAGCCAATCGAACACAGTGCAACATCAACTCCCTATACCGGGAGAGACGAATCCCCTCCTATCGCTCATTGCCTCCATGTGATTCGGGACTGTACCCAAAAACCACCGTTTTGCACGCCCTCTTGGACGTGGTAAGATGGAAATCAAAGCACAGTGGGAACCACACAAGACTCTATGACGATCTCGGGTCAACAGACTACTCTGTACCAGTGTCACCAGAGAACTGCCATCTGACGTGAGGTATAATACCATCTGGGAGTTCTCGGCGAGTCCGTCCAGTGTACCCAGTCTCTACTGAGCACCCGTATATCATCTCCGATGTCAAACACCAATGGATATGGGATCATCCATCGCCCATCTTTATAGGTCGAGAAGGTATACGCTAGTCTACTCTGGTATATCGATGCCCCGTCTCGATACAACCACGACTAGGGACTTTGAAGGATGTACTTATGGACTACCATGTCCCCACTAGTATGATCCGCATCATAGTCCAGGTAGTCAAGAACACATCCTAAGGGCTTTACCAACATGTAACAGAGAGACAATCAGTATACACGTTAAGGTAAAGTTCAACCAGATAGCATACTATCATGTCGAGCAAGAAAGTCCTCCCTATATATGTTCCAGCATCCACTACAATATACATCCTATGTACAGTAATGGCCTCTAGGGCATACATATAACTAACAATCTCCCACTTGCACTAGGGCCATCTGATAGCAGTGGTTGCAGTATCTCATACTCAACCATCCCATAAAAAAAATCTCTCTTTGGGAACAGGCCTTTGTGAGTGGATCCGCTGTGTTGTCCTCAGAGTCTACTCTCCTAACCTCGATCTCCCTGGAGATCAACCATCTCCATGATCAAGTGATACTGCCTTAGAATATGTCTGGATCACTGATGGGACGGACGTTCCTTGGCATAAGCCACAACTCCATTGTCTCACAATGGTTGGAACGTAGTTCATCTCATAAACCAATATAGACCCAGACTGCCTCTTTGGTAGCATCTTAAGTAGCGATGTATCGTGCCTTTATCGTCTAGTATGTCACGGTATCTAGCTTGGAACTCTTCCAACATACCGTCCCTTTACTGAGGGTAAAGACAATGCCTGCGACTGACATTCAGTCGTCTGTATCACCCTGGAACCCTTCCAGTGATTCTCCCCAGGATCGATTGATACCATCTCACTACATCTAGTGAGTATCCTAACATCCAATTACATCTATCTCATAGATTAAAACACAGGATTTAGGAGGTATCATTTTGATCCTTCACGGAGAATCTTTGTGATAATCGGAGATTGATCGAGCGTAGCATAGGAAACTCCTTCCCTATCAAGAGTATGTCATCCACGTACTCTACGAGGATCGTCACCATACTCCCTACTACCCTTTTGTTTATACAAGGTTCATCTACCATTTTGATGATGTCAAACTCTTTGACTAATCCATTAAAACAGATGTTCCAACTCCGCGATGCCTGCTTTATCCTATATGCATCTTGCACACGTTTCCGCTGCTCCCACTGTCTACGAAGCCCTCTGGTTGTGTACTTATAGACGCACTCTTCTAAAACATCATTTAGAAAAGCAGTCATGACACCCAACCACCAGATATCGTAGTCATGGTATGTAGCCGTGGTAAGTAGGATCTGGATGGACTTAAGCATAGATACTTGAAAAGGTTTTATCATTATGATCCATATCTAGTCAATGATGCAAACCTTTAGCAAGTCTAGCTTTGAAAGTCTCAACTTTTCCAAGTACACCAAGTAATCTTCTCAAGATATACTTGCTGCTGATGGGGATTTAACCCTTCAGATATAGCAACCAAAGTACATACTTTGTTGGTGTATAAGGATTCCATCTCAGATCGCTAAGCATCCAGCCATTCTTACAGAGTCTTAATCCTGATGGCCAGCTCGAAACTAGTTGGGTCATCATCTCATGATGCATTCCTCGCTCCCACTGTCATAGAGAAACCGAAGTATCTCTCAGGTGGGTGAGGAACCCTACTAGATCGGCGGAGAGGTTGAGGTTCGTTGGTTTCCACTGAATCCTCTGGTTGTACCAAATCATACTGTAGTTTGTATAGCTGGAACACTTCCAGTTCTACATAACAGACCTTGTCTCGAGCTTGTCCGGATTATGCTTTTAGACATAGTCCGGACAACACCAAATCTTAACTAACTTAAGATATGGGCTCTTCCCTTTCCATATCACATATGAAGTGGTAGGCAACTGATTTGATTTGAACCCTATTCAATAGGTATGCAGCTTCTCAAGTGCATAACACCCAAAAGGAAAAAGGTAACTCAGTATTACTCATCATAGAGCACACCATATCAAATAGGGTGTATTTGCTCCGCCCCGATATACCATCGTGCTATGGTGTATACAGAGGAGTAATGCTGAGAGAGAATCTCATTCTCCTTTAGAATAGTCCAGTATTTCCGTGCTCAAGTATTCTCCTCCTTGATCTCATCATAGGATATAATACTTATACCCGTATTAGTTCTCTACTTCTAACTTATATTCTATGAATATCTCAAAAGGTTCGGACTTATGTTTCAACAGGAACGTATGTCTGAATCTTGAGAGATTATCAGAGAATGTAATGAAGTAAAAGAACCGGTCTTGGCATGTGTAGACAGAGGACCTACATACATCAACATGTATCATCCCAAGAGTTCACTAACTCTTTCTCTGTTTCCAGTAAACGGAGCTATGGTCATCTTATCTTTGTGACATGACTGGCGAGTTTCATAAGATGTAAATTCAAACTGATTTAAATATGCATCTATATGTAACTCTAGCTAGTCGGGTCACATTGATCTGACCTAGTCTACAATGCCTCAAGAAGAATTCGTTCATTTCTGAACTCTTCCTCTTGTGTGTGATCCGTATACTAAGAACTGTAGTTTGATTTAGAACATCAACGCTTTTAGATAACGTGCCTGAACCGATCAACTTTTGATATAGGAAATGTTCAAAACATTATCCAACAATACAAAATTTTATCGTTTCTTTACAAATAAAGAGACAGATACGATTTTGTATATCAGGTTCGGTATCTAATAACATTCGTTCAGAATCAATGTATTTGCAATACAGGGTGACAGTGACCAACAGACTTGGCTGCAACACTTGCCCCGTTTTCTGCCTCATGAAACTTATCACCCGTTCTCAGTTCTCTACCTTTCTTTTGCCCTATGTAACAGACTACATATCTGGGATCCTGATCTGGTATCATATACCCAGGACGTAAAGGATACTGAGAAACAGTTCTGTATAATGAACACACCCGAAGATGATGCATCAGCATGCACTCTCTTCGTTTGGGCGGCACGGGAATTCTGGTATTCCCCAATTTCCTGCTCTGTCTTATAACAATTATAAATTGGAGCGGGACCAACGTTCCCCAGCTCAGTATAACAAGCGGGTTCGGTCAATGTTCCGTATTATTATCTTGATTAAGGCGTGATATGGTCGCTACCTGGAGAGAGAGAGAAGAAAACACTCAGCGTGCGCTCTTGCAAGAATAGATTGGTTATTATTTTATCTAATCAGGATGGCTCCCACTGCTTTTTATTAAATCTTCCTTCAAACCCTAAAAGGAAAGACTAGCCGGGATTAATTACACACTACAAGTTCGCCAATCTTTCAGCCAGGCCAGTGTCGGTACTTTGAGGGAGGTCCCCCGTGCTTTCACACGAACCTAATTAATGTAAACCTCGTTTTCCCAGAGGCGTAACCTCGTTAACACCTTTCTAGACACCTACTTGATCGGCTAATTGTAATGTATAAAACTCTCCCAGGAGTAACTCTTACTCGCAGCGGGTATCGGGATCCAACTATCTCATAGAAGGTATGCAATCTCATTGCAAATTTCAACACTTGAAATTCCCGATAATGTTTTACCCCTAGCAGCTATATGACCTTAACATAGTCAACAAATCATAAGTGCTAGTCAAGTTCAACCCGTCATTTCCCGATTGAATTAAACCCACCCGCACGACCCTTAACATAGTCAACAAAGTCGCACGACTACCCTAATCCAATCGCATCATATGCTTATGCAGATAAGCACTAATTAGCTACCGCACACTACGCCTTAACATAGTCAACAAACGTAGCACGGATACTAACTAGTACTTATCTGAAATGACGGAGGGCTACGACAGGTTTTTCTGAAAACCTATTGCGTAATGAACTTGATATCGTTGCAGGATCGAATGAATTTTTTAAATGGAGTGTTTTTTAGGCTTCTCTAGTTTTGCTAAAGGAGTCACTCCCAGTGAAGGGATCGTCGGTCCTTTCCTCATTGAATGAGGTGCGGGATATATCATATATATCACTGTGCAAAGCAAAAACTCTTAAAAGCAATCAAAAAACAAACCGAGTGTGTAGCATCTGCCAGTTATTGCTAAAGGAGTCACTCCCGGTGAAGGGATCTCGGTCCTTTCCTCATCGAATAAGGTGCAGGATATATCACATATACCGCTGTGCAAAGCAAGAACTGTAGCTACCTGTTTTATTTTGAAATTCGATTCTACAACATCTTAGGTTTCTTTTATTTCATTAATCACATTAATGAAGTCCCATCATTTAATTACCTAAACATCACAGATAAAAACGACGTACACTTATGCCATCCGCATTCGCCTCGATGTCCCCTCATGCACCGTTAGGTTAGGTAACTAACGGCAGAGCGGGGCAGGGCTAGCGCGGGTGTAAAACATAAGTAACGTCTATATAATATATCATATATACTATATACTGTATCTATCACAGAACATCACATGATCACATCACAGATATCGCAGCAGAAGAATCATATGAAATATTGGATATACTAGGACGTCCGTGTTTTCAATACGAGCCAGTATAAAACACGGATTCCACGGTCGTGATGAATAGCCAAACCCACACCCCTAGACCCCTACGAGAGCGGCAAGCAACCCTATCAATTCTAGAGTTAGGAGACCAGGACCCGACTCCTCGAGTTGGTCTCCCACTGGACTCCAGAACCCGGTTACTTGTGCCCTCCTCCTTGGGTCTATCCTAGTGCGGAAAAGTAAATAATATACAAACGGTGACTTCTTCCGCAACCTGGAAGTGCCCCAAATAAAAGAATATTACATACAAGTTTTTACATGAATGAAAATGAAAAACACTCATCTCACATAAAAAACCCCGGCTGTTCAAACACGACGATCCAATATAACATATCTAGCAACACATAACATCACATGTCATCAACGTAAGTAAATATGCGCATCCCAATTGTCGTTGACATATAGCAACGAAACCGGCGATATCACATATTACACTTACGGTCACAGAAAAGAAAGTGTAAAACTACAACAGTTGGAATCCGCAACCATCTCAGACATCGCATGCCTGACCAAATGAATTACTTAGACATCACATGCCTAATAATTATAAACCCCGCATTTCAGTCTCATTATCGAAAACACTTTTCAATATCGAGTCGGGCAATTCAATAAGATTCCCGACATCCTGATCGAATGCTCGTCGCAAACTTTAGTAGGCGGCAGCACCCTTGATACCGTCGACGAAGTGCACCAAGGCGGAACACCGCTACCGCGAGCACCTGAACGGATGCTTTCGGTGACGGGGTTCTCCTACAGTCACTTGGTCGGGGCTATGGAGTGAGGCTGTCTATTAAGTTTACCCGGCGAGTATCCGTGTACGCTACGTGATTGCGACGGACTTTTGATCACATCAAAATTCCGTGGCAACCGATCAAGTGAGACTAAACTGCTACGTTTATAACATTCATTTAGTTATCACATAACTATTTGTGAATTCCAATTATTGTATCACATTCCAGATAATTAGAAAATGTTAAACTTTCCGATCGAACAATCGAACACCCAAGTTTTCCCGATATAGATCAACACATGAAATAAGTCTAACAACATTCAGTTTGTACCTCAGTACCAACGGTCCAGCCGTAGAAGGGTCAAGCCAACGCCTCACATGTGGCACGCCGTACTGTCCCAAACCCGAAGGTTCAAAGGGCAGTTCAAGACGGTCACATAATCGAGTTAAGGTTTGTTGTCTTCTAGAGGGACCATCGCGTTACTTGCACTACTTAGAACGTCGTTAAACTACGGAAAAATCCAACACTTGGAAATTTCCCGACAGGGGAAAAATTGGGTATTTATATCCGGTCGAACTTTTTAACATATTCTAAAAATTATCCGGAAAGCCAAATAGACAAAATTTGATACCCCGATCGAAACACCGAATCCCCAAAACAACTGCAGAAAATTCAACTCTTGAATAATTTTTAAAAATACCCAGAGAACTCAGAAGCTGAAACAATGAATTACTGTGTAACAAGGTAGGGCTGACGTCATACATCCGCCGCAGAACCGCCGCATAAGCTTAGCTTATGCCGCGGTTCCGCCGCCAAAATCACTGTTCATGAAAAAAAATTTCCACCGTAATTCTTAGAATTTCCTGCTGAGTTCTCTGCATATTTTTAATTTGCAAAAATCCACGTTTTCAGAAAATGTACAGAGAGCAATTTTCCGGGTTAAGTTTTGGTTCGATCGGACTTCAAATTCCGTCTGGACTTCACCTAAGGCTCTAGTTAGGCTCTGATACCACTGTAGGGTTCCTAGGCACCCTAATGAGGTCTCACAAGGCATCGAACATGCCATTATAAAATTTTACGGGTGCCGAGAGACCCGACTACGGATCGTTTGCTAGAAAACTAGGCGAAAAAGCTAACTAGTTAACACTTAACTATAAGAATCGGAAATACAACCTTTGTAGATCCGGTCCTCCACCTCCACGGCTCCGAGATGAGGTTGTCTCCGCTGTCCAAATCAAATCCGGGCTCTAGCGTCGGCTTCATCGGAGAATGGACGGGCTAGGTCGTCGACGACGTGCCGAAGATGATCTACGTCGAAGCATCACTAGATCGAGCTCCACCTTCACCAAGTCTTGAAAACTTGTGAAGGAAACACACTCTACTACTTGGCAAGAGGTAGAGGATGAAGAAATAGGAAGTGGGTAGACTTTAGAATTGGATTTCTCACTTGTTTTCATCAATCACCATTGATGAAGCAAGCATCTTCTTCCTTGCTCATGAAGAAGAAGAAGAAAGAAATATATGATAAGATATTTGAAAAAGAAAAGAAAATGAATTCTTCTCATAAAATTAACCATGGTCAAGTGTAGAGACTAAACTAGGGTTAGTTGGAATGGTTAGGGTTAAGGATGAGATAAGAATGGTTGACTTTATCAAAGCTTCATGAAGCTTCAACTAAAGAACAAATAAAGCCACCATTCTTTTCTCTTTTCCATTTATTTTCCAAAATGTATAATCAAATAAATAAATGAATAAATAAGTAATGGAAAATAAAACCCTAACCACTCTCACAACCATGGTTTAATCTTCACACAAAACACAAGTTAGCATGCATCATCAAACATGATACATACAAGTGCACAAAAATATATCACATATACAATGTGCACAATCCAAGTGAGAAAATCCATTTAAAGTGAACCAATACTAGTTAGTGCAAAGTAACATATCAAATATATAATTATGCATTAAATCATTAAATCAACACTTGATTCAATGATCCGGTCATGTCGCACACAATCGACTAGTATTCAATGTATCGGCTTATCGAATCAACGCTTGAATCGATAACTAGGTTATATCGCATACAACCTTTCCGATACATTCATCGCGAGAATGGAATGCGGCATCACATACACGCATTATTCTCGGTCCCGCACATATCTCATATGCGCTCCTATTTCGTTTCGCTTGAGCCAGGAAACCTCTGTGTAGGACTCTAAAGACTCGTCAATACGCCGGCAGCAGGTGATGATCATATCAAACACCCACAAGCCGCAAGCGGTCTGCTAAACGTAATGGCCACCCGGGTATTGAGCGATCTGAAGATCGACGAGCAAGCCCGCTCACACTCCAGTGAATCCAACCAGTAACACTACCATACAGTCCGGTCTGATCGTCTGATATGTCGCATATCTCGCCTAGGGGTGGTAAACGTCAGACCCCAATATCTCGATAAGTCGTGTCGATATGAGGCTCATAACGGGTCGAGAAACTACTGGTAACACTTACCAGCAATTCTCTGATTAGCCCTGGCCAGGGACTTCCTGTTATAGCCAATCGAACACAGTGCAACATCAACTCCCTATACCGGGAGAGACGAATCCCCTCCTATCGCTCATTGCCTCCATGTGATTCGGGACTGTACCCAAAAACCACCGTTTTGCACGCCCTCTTTGACGTGGTAAGATGGAAATCAAAGCACAGTGGGAACCACACAAGACTCTATGACGATCTCGGGTCAACAGACTACTCTGTACCAGTGTCACCAGAGAACTGCCATCTGACGTGAGGTATAATACCATCTGGGAGTTCTCGGCAAGTCCGTCCAGTGTACCCAGTCTCTACTGAGCACCCGTATATCATCTCCGATGACAAACACCAATGGATATGGGATCATCCATCGCCCATCTTTATGGGTCGAGAAGGTATACGCTAGTCTACTCTGGTATATCGATGCCCCGTCTCGATACACCCACGACTAGGGACTTTGAAGGATGTACTTATGGACTACCATGTCCCCACTAGTATGATCCGCATCATAGTCCAGGTAGTCAAGCACACATCCTAAGGGCTTTACCAACATGTAACAGAGAGACAATCAGTATACACGTTAAGGTAAAGTTCAACCAGATAGCATACTATCATGTCGAGCAAGAAAGTCCTCCCTATATATGTCCCAGCATCCACTACAATATACATCCTATGTACAGTAATGGCCTCTAGGGCATATATATAACTAACAGGGAGATTGTGGATCGCGGCGAAGGGACTTCTACTCGGATCTTATGAAGCGAAGGAGCGGACTACAAAGGTTGTAATCCCTCACTTTTAGTTGTAAAAATGTTTACTTTCATGGTAAACCCTAATAATCTAGCAAAGATCCCGGCTTTGGGTTGTTTCGGCACGTCTAAATTTTAAATCGGGTATGGTTGATGCCTTATAGACCCTTGTATGACTGCCTAGGAACCCTACAGTGGTATCAGAGCCTAGCTAGAGAATTAGGCGACGTATATACGAAGTTAAAACTCCGATCGAACCCCGATACAACGAAATAGACCCCCTCTCTGGAAATTTTGTAAAAATGTGATATTTTCTTCTTAAAAATACTTTAAAAAATTAGCAGGGAATTCTAAGGATAACCCTAAAACACGTGCCCCCAAGGCTCTCAAAGAGCCGCGGAACCGCGGCAGGAACATGCTTTCCGCGGTGGTTCCAGGGCCAGAATAGTGACTTGGGGACACGTGTTGGTACAGTAATTGTCACGAACCGAAAGAGCACGTGACTGGCCCTTGAACCATATGAAGTCTATAGGACTCCATCTGATCCAAGTAAGCCAAAAGCCCAAAAATCTAAAACCATTTTAAATAATAAATGAAGGTAAAATAGTTTTTAGAAGCAAAGAAAACATGTTTCAAAAGTAATGTTTTTTAAATACATAAGCCGAATATGAAATTTTAAAATGTATAATCCTTTCTGAAAATTTCGGCAGAGTTTCCTTTCTAAATACTGGCCCCAAACGGGGTACAGCAAGAATAATATATATATGCAATGATAAAAGGCATCCCCAAGCGGGAGCTAGCTCTTCGTCAATCGACGGTCACAACCAAGCAAGCAATATAATATATAACGCCGAAGGGCGAGGATCAAAACTCAAAAGAAACTCAAATAACATGAAAACCGTAATACTACTACACGCGACTCTAAGGTCGAAATAATACATAACCGGTGTCTAAGTCTGAAACAATATACAAGTTTTGGTTGATGGAATTTCTAGATACAATGAGTGATACATATACAATGGTGGTTCTGATGCAAAAGAACCCACCTACCAAAGCAAATCACCGGCAAAGGAAGCAGTGTGCTAGAAATGCCGCCATGGAATCTGTATGGCAAAACCTGCAAGAACTATGGTACAACGGGGGTGAGTTGCCAACTCGTGAATAGAAAATATCTACAAGCAGAAATCGAATGCATGATATAATCCTAGGTCAATATGATCAGATATATATAAACCTCAAAGGATAAGTCTGAAGGATGATAAGGTGGCAATGTAACATCTATACATATATGTAGTGCCAGGTACTCAGGTAATAACATATCATGAATATGAGATAAATCTGCATGAATAAATATGATGAAATATCTAAATTGATATCAATACACATATATTAGCGTCCCATTCCACTAATATTGGTGTAAGGGCATATATACCAGCGTCCTCATCCCCTGTTATATATACATATGAGGTATGATCAATGTAATCAAGTCTGTATGTGATCAATGTCTGTATATATGTGGATCCCGTCCACCTGTCACCCAATGACAATAAGAATCATGCTTGTAAATATGAGGATATAATCAAAATCATGGAACCTGAGTGCCTAGCATCGAAACTCGAAAACATCATGAAACCTGTGCCTAGCATCGGCACGTAAATCCTCATCTATCAGGCGCTGTCACTAAGACTGGCCCTGATAGGTACGTATCGTATGCTATCTCGAAACCCGAGTGCCCAGCTTCGACCCTCGAATTTCGACGTATCCATACGTACATAACTCCGGTCGGTATCCCCAAGATAACCGCCGAGTAAAAGGTAATGTCACCGGACGGTATGGTTCCCCTGACAGGCTCATCGCCTAGCTACACGACAGATCCGTTCTCGCCCCGGGTACCTCCGGGCCCCACCATGTACCCTCATACGGCCTCTACGCTTCCTCGCATGGGGTATATATATATATCAGAACCGATAAAACTCATGGTAGAAGCTGAAATATCATATCAAGGGTAACCGGGTTTTTAAAGACAATACATATTCTCTTTTGAAATAGCCACGGTTCCCAAATCCAGAAATCTCATGAAAACAAATATCTCAATGCGCATAATCAGAAAGCATGATTTATGTGACATATAAATGAAATGCAAGTATAACAGTATATCATGCAACATGGAATAATAGTATGCATATGCAAGCTTCATATCCTGATGCAGTAATACTACTGTGTAGTGACATGGCAATTATCGATGATGAAGTGTGTGAGCCGGCAAGCAAGTGTACGTGGAACATACGCATCATCGATAATGGTGCTGGTGTCCTAACAGCATGATGGTAATATAGCAATAAACACATTTACACATGCAAAGCGATGTGAATAGCATGAATATGCGGAAATCGAATAATCAACGCAACAGTGAAGAATCTACCTATATGTCATGCAGTTATGCCATTTGAAATAAGACGAATCGGGGTTTTTAGTAAAATAAGGGCTACGGTTTTTTTAAGAAAGGATGCGTCTTTTGAAAATACCCGTAGAATCCTTTTTCTTGTCCTTAAGATATTCCCGATTCGTTAGTTTTTGAAATAGGTATGACTCGGGTCTAGTCTAATATCTATTATGCCCAGTACAGATCAAAATATCAAGTCAGTCGGGAGGGGTATGAAAACCACCTAAATCTGAGTAGATATATATAAATATAAATATAAGAGTCGGTGATCCTGCCTCAATAGTATCGCGTACGATACCGTATATCATCTGACATCCTCGAGTCATGAGTGCGGATCAATCATCAATATATAGCTCGTACGGTAACTCGTCGTACGGCATCCCAATAGCTGGGTACGGGTCAATATCACATTATCTCATCAATTATCTGGTATCCTTATCATCATATCACATAATCAGGGGTACTGATCTAAGTCTCGTACAAATCGATACCATCTATATAAGTATGAATGCGTGTGTGGAACACATGTCCAAAGGCCCGCTAAGAATCATATGTCGTATCCCAAATACGAATCATATCATATCACCGATCTCATGGCACTATGCCCAATATCATCGACTCATCTCCAATGTCATCCACTATCATCATCAACACAGTGTAAGTATAATGAATATGCAAGGGTGTGTGTGGGGGTGTAAACCTATCCTAGGGTTCGTGACTAGGAGCTACACTAGTTTACATCTAACCATAATCCATACATAATACACCTAACACAATATCCACGACACACTATAACTATCATATACATAATATATATATACATATATAGTATACCAACTACGGACTGCGGGGGTGCTATACGCCATCCACCCGACTTGCCCCGTAGATATAATCAACTCACCATGCGTCTTCATTTGTTGACGTCGCCACGCGTTTGCTTGTCGTCCCGAAGTATTCAAGGGGTACCTACACATCAAAGTATCGTAAATGCGTATTAAAACCAAATCCGAACTAAAACGACATACGAAAACCAAAACGATACGCTAAGGGGCCTATAGGTTAGAACCTACGGGTACGCTTTCAAAACCATCAATCAATCCTCGATATCGTCGTATAAACGCCAAGTATTCGAGGTAAAATGAAATACGAAAATCCGGAATTCGAAATACGGAATACAGAAACCTGAATCCAAAACAGCAAATCGAGAAAAGGGTCCCAGATTTCACCCTAGGTCAAATTGGACAATTTCGCACATGACAGGGTCTAATCTACTGATAAGCGGGCACCAAAACCAAAACGAGACAATTCCCTACTGGTCTGGCCGCAATTTGGGCCAGAATGCATTTATTTGCGGCCAAGAAAGAGAGATAGGGGCTAGGGTTCTGGTGGTGGCTTCCTGGGTGCCTGCACATATCACTTTCCAACCAAAATAATTTTCAGAGTGTCGGGTTGATAGCAGATTCAATATAACCTTCACAGATTTCACAAATCATCCGATATCGGTTTCTAAATCCGTATTCCGGGTTTCTAATCTCAGGTTTGGGTCTCAAATCTAGCATTAAGGTGCTTGTATAACCTCTACTCAGCTTAATTGCTCACCACAACTCTCAATTCCTTCAAACCCTAACTAGGTTTTCCTAAATCCACAAAATCACACGATATCGATTCTAATCTTAACATGGGGGTATAAGTATGCAAAAACTAAGCTAATGGCCCTGAAAAATACCTCGTTTGGCAACTCAAGAATTTTCTTGAGTTGCCCCTAGTGGTCAAAATCCTTGCTTTCTTGGTCCAATGTGTTGGTCTTGACCTTGTGCACACTTTTTGTGAAATGGGAGTGGGGTTTTGGAGTTGTTTTCAT
This sequence comes from Agapanthus africanus, assembly GCA_030015575.1. Lineage (NCBI taxonomy): Eukaryota > Viridiplantae > Streptophyta > Magnoliopsida > Asparagales > Amaryllidaceae > Agapanthus > Agapanthus africanus. Next base: position 301,369,950 of record CM057345.1, on the reverse strand, counting down.
GGTGATTTGAGTAGGTGAAGAGGGGAGGGAGGTGAGGAGCAGGAACAGCAGCAGCAACATGAGAGAGAGAGGGAGAGAAATGAGTGAAGGTTGATGGGGAATGGCTAAGTCTAAGTCAACACACCTCACTCTCTCATTCTCTCACTTGCACATACCAAATATTATAATCCTTTTCCTTTTCTTTCTTTTCTTTTTCTCTTCAAAATCCTTCTCACTCAAATAGTAACCCCAAAAGAAACATGATATAAAATGCACAAGTGTAGAAAAAAAGATATGTGCATGTTTTGCACAAAATTGCTAAAAACCGATTAGCGATTTTTAATCGCGATTAGCACTAAATTAGCATGTAATTAATCATAAAAACTTAAAAATGGAAAAACTCCATAAAATACCCTATTTTAGAATTTTCCTTAATTTTTCCAAAATTTTCCCCATTTATCTGTATTTAATTATACCGAAATATTAAAATATTCATTAAAATAATATTAAATTATAAAAATTCCCAAAAAATAATATTTTATTATTTGAAATGTTACAATCTTCCCACCTTAAAGAAATTCGGTCCCCAAATTTAAATTTAAACCCCCAAATTCTAAAACATTTCAGTAAAAATTTAAATTGTCGGGGCTCCGAAATCATCAATACATAAAACGCATCATAGCGCAATGCATGCGCATAAGTAATGAGCAGATAACTCAAAATCGAAACTCCGTCAAGCATCCCGCAATCATCGGAGTCATGGTAAAAACACGAATGTCAAATCCCAAATGAAGTCAACATGATATAAATCAGAACTATACATGTAAATAGCTAAAGTAATGCATGCAAGATATATCAAGATACTGTTCTCTGACTAGTCCTGTTCAGTATGAAAACACATAGTAAATATCATAAAAACGTACTGGTCCATAAGGAATCATTCTTAAAAAGGTATATATAAGAATATCCTGTGCGTCTGGTGCGCAAGGAAATCAAAATCCATATATGTGCCATACATGTGCACAAAACAACATCTAGGTGCAATGGGTGTGTACGAAACATCTGTCATAGGCAACATGTGTGCCCGACAGCAAAATCAGGTGCATCTGACATGCACAAAGAATCTCGATTTAGTGCATCTAGTGTGCACCAAAATCGTATCTCAAAACATGCGCCCAAGATGCGCGAAAATCCAAATCAAAGGCACGGAGTGTAAGAAATCAATATAAATATCAAAATCGAAATCGACGGTATACAATACGACTCAATCTAAATCAGGTATACCGCGTGTATGAGCTCACAACCATGTGCATCAAATCAAATCAAAACACTAAAAGGGCATGAAAACGACGCTGGAAGCATAAATCAAATCACAGGCATAAAATAGGCATGAAATCACAATCAATACCTCAAGAGTAATAACTATGCGCAAAGTATAAATACCCAGTAGGTGCAACCATGGTGTAAGAAAATAAATGTCATGAAACTCAGTCATCAAAACCAAATCATGCGAATAAATCGCCCAAAATACCGAAATCCAAGATGACGGATACGTGATAATCGAATCACAAAATCACAAATCATAAATACCGTCGTCGGTAGTCCCTCCTTCAAAGTCGAGAAGGTGTCGGTGCATCCAATGCTAGCAGCGCAAGATATCTACTTGCCTCTTCCTCACGGTCTGGCGTCCTCTGTCTCTGGGTCCTTATCTTCTCTGTGGATTACCAATCTCACGATCCATCGTCTCATCGGACCTGTCAGGTGTGCTAACGGAAACGATTCCGTTCTGGCACTTCTCTGGTCATCTCTCGGTCAATCATCACGACCACTCGTAAAGAAGCATGTCACTGGCGTCGGCCTCTGGCTCTCTAAATGCACGTGACATATCTGATCCTGGGTGCAAATATCATTGCAGCAGTGTCCTGGAAGGAATCCTGCTCAAGGTCTCTTCCGATCTTGCCTATGCTGAACCGTACGGAGGCTGGTACCCTTGCATAATCTTTTCTCGCTCGATGGACATCTGCGTCCTCAGCACCGCATTTTCTCGGAAATTGGTCGCATCCTAATGCCTCTGTAAGCATATCAGGTCTCTGGTCTCAACGGGAAGTAATGACAGCTCGTCAGTGTCTCGCACGAATCCCTTGTCCCGCTTGTCTGTATTATCGTTCACTTCGACGTCACGTCTCTATCTGCGCACTGCAATGTTCTCGGCTATGGTCCATCCGAAGTCTCTCTCATATCCCTTTTCTGCCGAATCGCCCGGAAGTCATCGTCCTTTACTGAAGCTAATTCTTGTTCCGAAACGGTTGCATACTCATCTCGCCTCTTTCTGGAAGATATATCCATATACAATGCCTCTGCGTGCGTATCGCATCTCTGATGTCAGCGGAGTGGAACTCCATCTCGTCGAAATCTTTTGCGAACACTTTACTTCACTCTGCTCTAATGTCGACTGATTCGGACTCGTCTTCTCGTGGCTGCATAGACTACTCTCCAATGGCTATGCTCATATCTGGAGTCTCCCAAGCAATGTGTCCCATCACATGATATCCGAAATATGTCGAACCATCCGATCGATTTGTCAAAACCTCATAATCCCCCAAGAGCTCAATATCTTAGGCACAGTTTAATAGTATCGAGTACATACCACAGCATCGGTGGTCCAGCCGTAGAAGGGCAAACCCAAGCCTCACTAATGGCGCCGCGGAACTGCCGCAAACCCTAAGGTTCAAAGGCTTTCACACGGTCATTATGTCGAGTTAGGGTTTCATTCTTCTAGAGGGTCCATATAATCGCTTGCATGTCTTTCCGAATACTTTAAACTTGGAAAATGGGCTCCTGACATTCGATCGTTTCAATCGACTCTCAACGAACATGCGTGAAGTCGTCTCTAGCTGGAATCAATCTATCTGATGACCTCGCATCGGGGTAAGTGAACGAACCACATGTCCTAGTCATTCATCCTCTGGTCACTAGCGATCTTCCATCATATCTCGAAGTATATACTCATGCTGCAGTAGCTCCAATCATCTGGGCGATATCTCGTCATTTGCAGCAACAACTGGCTCATTCATCTGTATGCTGAACAGCGCCTCAATCATCCTGAATAAGCGATATATCAATGGTCATCACATCTGGCTGGCCTCTAGCAGTAGCCTGATCCTCTGGTACCAATCGGCACGTCCGAGAAATTTCGTAAAAGCGATCCACCAAACGCTTATGGCGTGAAAACACAATAAGACGACGCCTCTCAATGCAATCGTATGTCCCTGGAATCACGCCCTGGTCAGTCCTCATCCACGACGAGCTCACGCTGACGCAACTCGAACCGTAGCTCTCTCTGCTCGTGCAATCGTGGAAGCAAAATCACAACCAGTATCGATGAGGGTAGATCATAGGAAGGAATATAATACTGTGCAAGGAAATGTACATCCTAAGGTTTCTTAAGCGGAGTAGAGTATCGTAAATATGCCGCGGAACATACGTACTGTACGTCACTCTACTCAAGCTACCTAGTCCATCAACCAAGGGTCATCCTACGCGACGAAAGTTTGGGTCTAATATCCCCTAGACTAAGTCTAAGTTCCGTAAGGTCAAGCCTAAGTTCCGTATATAACGCCCTAAGCTCCACATAGTCAAACTTAGACTCGAACCAAGGTTAACCTATCACTCTGATACCAACTTTGTCACGACCCGAAAGAGCACGTGACTGGCCCTTGAAACATATGAAGTCTATAGGACTCCATCTGATCCAAGTAAGCCAAAAGCCCGGAAATCTAAAATCATTTTAAATAATAAATTAAGGTAAAATAGTTTTTAGAAGCAAAGAAAACATGTTTCAAAAGTAATGTATTTTAAATACATAAGCCGAATATGAAATTTTAAAATGTATAATCGTTTCTGAAAATTTCGGCAGAGTTTCCTTTGTAAATACTGGCCCCGAACGAGGTACAACAAGAATAATATATATATGCAATGATAAAAGGCATCCCCAAGCGGGAGCTAGCTCTTCGTCAATCGACGGTGACAACCACGCAAGGAATATAATATACAACGCCGAAGGGCGAGGATCAAAACTCAAAATAAACTCAAATAACATGAAAACCCTAATACTATTATACGCGACTCTTAGGTCTAAATAATACATAACTGGTGTCTAAGTCTGAAACAATATACAAGTTTTGGTTGATAGAATTTCTAGATACAATGAGTAATACATATAAAATGGTGGCTCTGATGCAAAAGAACCCACCTACCAAAGCAAATCACCCGCAAAGGAAGCAGTGTGCTAGAAATGCCGCCATGGAACTTGTACGGCAAAACCTGCAGGAACTGTGGCACAACGGGGGTGAGTTTCCAACTTGTGAATAGAAAATATCTACAAGCAGAAATCGAATGCATAACATAACCCTAGGTCAATACGATCAGATATATATAAACCTCAAAGGATAAGTCTGAAGCATGATAAGGTGGAAATGTAACATCTATACATGTATGTAGTGCCAGGTACTCAGGTAATAACATATCATGAATATGAGATAAATCTGCATGAATAAATATGATGAAACATCTAAATTGATATCAATACACATATATTAGCGTCCCATTCCACTAATATTGGTGTAAGGGCATATAACAGCGTCCTCATCCCCTTTTATATATACATATGAGGTATGATCAATGTAATCAAGTCTGTATGTGATCAATGTCTGTATATATGTGGATCCCGTCCACCTGTCACCCAATGACAATAAGCATCATGCATGTAAATATGAGGATATAATCAAAATCATGGAACCTGAGTGACTAGCATCGACACTCGAAAACATCATGAAACCCGTGCCTAGCATCGGCACGTAAATCCTCATCTATCAGGCGCTGTCACCAAGACTGGCCCTGATAGGTACGTATCATACGCTATCTCGAAACACGAGTGCCCAGCTTCGACCCTCGAATTTCGACGTATCTATACATACATAACTCCGGTCAGTATCACCAAGATAACCGCCGAGTAAAAGGTAATGTCACCGGACGGTATGGTTCCCCTGACAGGCTCATCGCCTAGCTACACGACAGATCCGTTCTCTCCCTGGGTTACCTTTGGGCCCCACCATGTACCCTCATACGGCCTCTACGCCTCCTCACATGGGGTATATATATATATATCAGAACCGATAAAAATCATGGTGGAAGCTGAAATATCATATCAAGGGTAACCGGGTTTTTTAAGGCAATACATATTCTCTTTTGAAATAGCCACGGTTCCTAAATCCAGAAGTCTCATGAAAACAAATATCTCAATGCGCATAATCAGAAAGCATGATGTATGTTACATATAAATGAAATGCAAGTATAACAGTATATCATGCAACATGGAATAATAGTATGCACATACAAGGGTTCCTGATGCAATAATACTACTGTGTAGTGACATGGAAATTATCGATGATGAAGTGTATGAGCCGGCAAGAAAGTGTACGTGGAACATACGCATCATCGATAATGGTGCTGGTGTCCTAACAGCATGATGGTAATATAGCAATAAACATATTTACACATGCCAAGCGATGTGAATAGCATGAATATGCGGAAATCGAATAATCAACGCAACAGTAAAAAATCTACATCCATATGTATAGGTCATGCAGTTATGCCATTTGAAATAAGGCGAATCGGGTTTTTTAGTAAAATAAAGGCTACGGTGTTTTTAAGAAAGGATACGTCTTTTGAAAATACCCGTAGAATCCTTTTTCTTGTCCTTAAGATATTCCCGATTCATTAGTTTTTGAAATAGGTATGACTCGGGTCTAGTCTAACATCTACTATGCCAAGTACAGATCTAAATATCAAGTCAGTCGGGAGGGGTATGAAAACCATCTAAATCTGAGTCGATATATATAAATATAAATATAAGAGTCGGTGATCCCGCCTCAATAGTATCGCGTACGATACCGTATATCATCTGACATCCACGAGTCATGAGTGCGGATCAATCATCAATATATAGCTCGTACGGTAACTCGTCGTACGTTATCCCAATAGCTGGGTATGGGTCAATATCACATTATCTCATCAATTATCTGGTATCCTTATCATCATATCACATAATCAGGGGTACTGATCTAAGTCTAGTACAAATCTATACCATCTATATAAGTATGAATGCGTGTATGGAACACACGTCTAAAGGCCCGCTAAAAATCACAAGTCGTATCCCAAATACGAATCATATCATATCACCGATCTCATGTCACTATGCCCAATAACATCGACTCATCTCCAATGTTATCCACTATCATCATCAACACAGTGTAAGTATAATCAATATGTAAGGGGGTCTGTGTAGGTGTAAACCTATCCTAGGGTTCACGACTAGGAGCTACAATAGTTTACTTCTAACCCTAATCCATACATAGTACACCTAACACAATATCCACGACACACTATAACTATCATATACATAATATATATATATAGTATACCAACTACGGACTGCGGGGGTGCTATACGCCATCCACCCGACTTCCCCCGTAGATATAATCAACTCACCTTGCATCTTCATTTGTCGACGTCGCCACGCGTTTGCTTATCGTCCCGAAGTCTTCATGGGGTACCTACACATCAAAATATCGTAAATGCGTATTAAAACAAAATCCGAACTAAAACGACATACAAAAACCAAAACGATACGCTAAGGGGCCTATGGCTTAGAACCTATGGGTACACTTTCAAAACCATCAATCAATCCTCGATATCGTCGTATAAATGCCAAGTATTCGAGGTAAAACGCAATACGCAAATCTGGAATTCGAAATACAGAATACAGAAACCAAAATCCAAAACAGCAAATCGAGAAAAGGGTCCCAGATTTCACCCTAGGTCAAATTGGACAATTTTGCACATGCCAGGGGTCTAATCTACTGATAAGGGGGCACCAAAACCAAAACGAGACAATTCCCTACTGGTCTGGCCGCAATTTGCGGCCAGAATGCATTTATTTGCGGTCGGGAAAGAGAGATAGGGGCTAGGGTTCTGGTGGTGGCTTCCGGGGTGCCTGCACATATCACTGTCCAACCAAAATAATTTTCAGAGCCTCGGGTTGATAGCAGATTCAATATAACCTTCACAGATTTCAGAAAACTTCCGATATCGGTTTCTAAATCCGTATTCCGGGTTTCTAGTCTCAGGTTTGGGTCTCAAATCTAGCATTAAGGTGTTTGTATATCCTCTACTGAGCTCAATTGCACACCACAACTCACAATTCCTTCAAACCCTAACTAGGTTTTCCTAAATCCACAAAATCACACGATATCGATTCTAATCTTAACATGGGGGTATAAGTATGCAAAAACTAAGCTAATGGTCCCGAAAAATACCTCGTTTGGCAACTCAAGAATTTTCTTGAGTTGCCCCTAGTGGCCAAAATCCTTGCTTTCTTGGTCCAATGTGTTGGTCTGGAGCTTGTGCACACTTTTTGTGAAATGGGAGTGGGGTTTTAGAGTTGTTTTCATGGTGATTTGAGGAGGTGAAGAAGGGAGGGAGGTGAGGAGCAGGAACAGCAGCAGCAACATGAGAGAGAGAGGGTGAGAAATGAGTGAAGGTTGAAGGGGAATGGGTAAGTCTAAGTCAACACATCTCACCCTCTCATTCTCTCACTTGCCCATACCCAATATTATAATCCTTTTCCTTTTCTTTTCTTTTCTTTTTCTCTTCAAAATCCTTCTCACTCAAATAGTAACCCCAAAAGAAACATGATAGAAAATGCACAAGTGTAGAAAAAAAGATATGTGCATGTTTTGCACAAAATTGCTAAAAACCGATTAGCGAATTTTAATCGCGATTAGCACTAAATTAGCATGTAATTAATCATAAAAACTTAAAAATGGAAAAACTCTATAAAATACCCTATTTTAGAATTTTCCTTAATCTTTCCAAAATTTTCCCCATTTATCTGTATTTAATTATACCGAAATATTAAAATATTCATTAAAATAATATTAAATTATAAAAATTCCCAAAAAATAATATTTTATTTTTTGAAATGTTACAATCTTCCCCCTTAAAGAAATTCGGTCCCCGAATTTAAATTTAAACCCTAAATTCTAAAACATCTCAGTAAAAATCCAAATTGTCGGGGCTCCGAAATCATCAATACATAAAACGCATCATAGCACAATGCATGCGCATAAGTAATGAGCAGATAAGTCAAAATCGGAACTCTGTCAAGCATCCCGCAATCATCGGAGTCATGGTAAAAACACGAATGACAAATCCAAAATGATGTCAATATGATATAAATCAGAACTATACATTTAAATAGCTAAAGTAATGCATGCAAGATATATCCAGGTACTGTTCTCTGACTAGTCCTGCTCAGGACGAAAACACATAGTAAATATCATAAAAACGTACTGGTCCATAAGGAATCAATCATAAAAAGGTATATATAAGAATATCCTGTGCGTTTGGTGTGCAAGGAAATCAAAATCCATATATGTGCCATACATGTGCACAAAACAACATCTAGGTGCAATGGGTGTGCACGAAACATCTGTCATAGGCAACATGTGTACCCGACAGCAAAATCAGGTGCATCTGATATGCACGAAGAATCTCGATTTAGTGCATCTAGTGTGCACCAAAATTGTATCTCAAAACATACGCCCAACATGCGCGAAAATCCAAATCAAAGGCAAGGAGTGCAAGAAATCAATATAAATAATAAAATCGAAATCGACGGTATATAATACGACTCAATCTAAATCAGGTATACCGCCTGTATAAGCACACAACCATGTGCGTCAAATCAAATCAAAACACTAAAAGGGCATGAAAACGACGCTGGAAGCATAAATCAAATCACAGGCATAAAATAGGCATGAAATCACAATCAATACCTCAAGAGTAATAACTATGCGCAAAGTATAAATACCCAGTAGGTGCAACCATGTGTAAGAAAACAAATATCACGAAACTCAGTCATCAAAACCAAATCATGCGAATAAATCGCCCAAAATACCGAAATCCAAGGTGACGGATACGTGATAATCGAATCACAAAATCACAAATCATAAATACCGTCGTCGGTAGTCCCTCCTTCAAAGTCGAGAAGGTGTTGGTGCATCCAATGCTAGCAGCGCAAGATATCTACTTGCCTCTTGCTCACGGTCTGGCGTCCTCTGTCTCTGGGTCCTTATCTTCTCTGTGGATTACCAATCTCACGATCCATCGGCTCATCGGCCCTGTCAGGTGTGCTAACGGAAACGATTCCGTTCTGGCACTTCTCTGGTCATCTCTCGGTCAATCATCACGACCACTCGTAAAGAAGCATGTCACCGGCGTCGGCCTCTGGCTCTCTAAATACACGTGACATATCTGATCCTGGGTGCAAATATCATTGCAGCAGTGTCCTGGAAGGAATCCTGCTCAAGGTCTCCTCCGATCTTGCCTATGCCGAACCGTACGGAGGCTGGTACCCTTGCATAATCTCTTCTCGCTCGATGGACATCTGCATCCTCAGCACCGCATTTTCTCGGAAATTGGTCGCATCACAACTCCTCTGTAAGCATATCAGGTCTCTGGTCTCGACGGGAAGTAATGACAGCTCGTCAGCGTCTCGCACGAATCTCTTGTCCCGCTTGTCTGTATTATCGTTCACTTCGACGTCACGACTCTATCTGCGCACTGCAATGTTCTCGGCTACAGTCCATCCGAAGTCTCTCTCATATATCTTTTCCGCCGAATTGCCCAGAAGTCATCGTCCTTTACTGAAGCTAATTCTTGTTCCGGAACGGCTGCATACTCATCGCGCCTCTTTCTGGAAGATATATCCATATACAATGCCTCTGCGTGCGTATCGCATCTCTGATGTCAGCGGAGTGGAACGCCATTTCGTTGAAATCTCTTGCGAACTCTTTACTTCACTCTGCTCTAATGTCGACTGATTCGGACTCGTCTCCTCGTGGCTGCATAGACTACTCTCCAATGGCTATGCTCGTATCTGGAGTCTTCCAAGCAATGTGTCCCATCACATGATATTCGAAAGATGTCGAACTATCCGATCGATTTGTCAAAACCTCATAATCCCCCAAGAGCTCAATATCTTGGGCACAGTTTAATAATATCGAGTACATACCACAGCATCGGTAGTCCAGCTGTAGAAGGGCAAACCCAAGCCTCACTAATGGTGCCGCGGAACTTCCGCAAATCCTAAGGTTCAAAGGTTTTCATACGGTCATTATGTCGAGTTAGGTTTTCATTCTTCTAGAGGGTCCATAGAATCGCTTGCATGTCTTTCCGAATACTTTAAACTTAGAAAATGGGCTCCTGACATTCGATCGTCTCAATCGACTCTCAACGAATCTGCGTGAAGTCGTCTCTAGCTGGAATCAATCTATCTGATGACCTCGTATCGGGGTAAGCGAACGAACCACATATCCTAGTCATTCATCCTCTAGTGACTAGCGACCTTCCATCATATCTCGAAGTATATACTCATGCTGCAGTAGCTCCAATCATCTGGGCGATATCTCATCATTTGCAGCAACAACTGGCTCATTTGTCTGTACGCTGAACAACGCCTCAATCATCCTGAATAAGCGATATATCAATGGTCATCACATCTGGCTGGCCTCTAGCAGTAGCCTGATCCTCTGGTACCAATTGGCACGTCCGAGAAATCTCGTAAAAGCGATCCACCAAACGCTCATGGCGTGAAAACACAATAAGACGACGCCTCTCAATGCAATCGTATGTCCCTGGAATCATGCCCTGGTCAGTCCTTATCCACGACGAGCTCATGCTGACGGAACTCGAGCTGTAGCTCTCTCTGCCCGTGCAATCGTGGCAGCAAAGTCACAACCTGTATCGATAAGGGTAGATCATAGGAAGGAATATAATACTGTGCAAGGAAATGTACATCCTAAGGTTTCTTAAGCGGAGTAGCGTAGCGTAAATATGCCGCGGAACATACGTACGGTACGTCACTCTACTCAAGCTACCTAGTCCATCAACCAAGGGTCATCCTACGCGATGAAAGTTCGGGTCTAATACCCTCTCGACTAAGTCTAAGTTCCGTAAGGTCAAGCCTAAGTTCCAGATATATATAAATGCCGTAGGCTCTACATAGTCAAACTTAGACTCGAACTAAGGTTAACCTAGCGCTCTGATACCAACTTTGTCATGACCCGAAAGAGCACTTGACTTTCCCTTGAACCATATGAAGTCTATAGGACTCCATATGATCCATGTAAGCCAAAAGCCCAGAAATCTAAAACCATTTTAAATAATAAATGAAGGTAAAATAGTTTTTAGAAACAAAGAAAACATGTTTCAAAAGTAATGTTTTTTAAATACATAAACCGAATATGAAATTTTAAAATGTATAATCCTTTCTGAAAATTTCGGCAGAGTTTCCTTTGTAAATACTGGCCCCAAACGGGGTACAACAAGAATAATATATATATGCAATGATAAAAGGCATCCCCAAGCGGGAGCTAGCTCTTTGTCAATCGACGGTCACAACCACTGATCGCACGCTTTTGGCGTCTCGGATGTTCAAAGTTCTAAAGTTATAATCGCGATCAGGACGGTGTCGCTATGCAGCTAGCCGGTTGAGCATGGGTCGATCCACAGGGAGATGGTTGTATGTTCGTTCTTGTCTTAGACGAGTCAATAAAGAATATGCATATGTTTGTTCAAATCTATCCTAAGTGATATATGCAAGTATAAAGTTGTTAAGAAAAAGATACGAAAGTGTAACCTAAGGAAATCCGCACTCAAAACCTTTGAGCCGAGTCTTGACCAATTGAAGCTAGAGCAATCGGCAATAACGTGGATTAGAGGATTTAAGCATGGTATTCGTGGAATCCGGCTTATTGACCCTTGTACTTCCGTTCGTGTCTCTTGCTTTCGCCTCCGGCCAAACCGAACGCAACCGGTCGTGGTTAGGAATCACCGTTACCTTGGTAGGGTAGGGTGCCGAACGGAGCGCTTGCGTAACGTTTGGACGGAGTTCAAAGGAAAATAACGGGAAAAGGAAATGATGAAAGAAACCTTAACTTACAATATTGTATTTATTCTTAACAAGAACATATTATAACCATTCACAAAACAACCCAAAAAGAGCAAAAGAAAAGATAAACAAAGAAAAGAAAAGATTACAAGCAAGTAATTAAAAGTGCATGGAATTTAAGTGCATGAAAGTAAAGCAAGGTATTAAAAAGCAAGAAAGAAATAAGCAAGAAAATAAAACTAGGAACCATAGAACCAAACACAAGACATGGGTTCAATAACCAAATCTTAAACTTGCAAGCTCAATTAAGAGCTTGCAAGATCAAGAAAAGGCAAAGAGCTCATGGTGAATGAAGCACAAAAGAGAGAACAAAATGATACAACCCCTTGAGATCAATGACCAAAGCTTAAACTTGCAAGCTCACTTAAGAGGTTGCAAGATCAAGTTAAGGTAGAGAGCTCAAGGGGGAAGCTAAGCAAAAAGAATGATACAAAAACCCTCATCTTCATTTAACATCCACTCAAAAGCTCTCACAACACTTTAATGGAGGAAAGATGAAGAAGAAAAAGAAGAAGAAAACTAAAAGCTAACAAAAAGAGGGCATGAGAATGAACTTCATAGCTTGGCAAGTTCTGGACTATTTATAGGCAGGAAACAGATAACCAAGGGCAACATTCTGGCACTACATGTAATTACCAAACAGCCCCTGAAATTTTATACACCGAAGTGCCTATACGGCCGCGGTTCCGCGGCCTAAGCGCGCTTATGCCGCGGAACCGCGGCCATTTACAGAGATTGTGACTTCATCTTTTGTCGTATCCCTTGTTTTGTGGTTCTCTTCTGTGTGGTATATGACTTTTCTCAGAAACTCTTCACAATTCTTCCAGAATTTCAGTAGATCAAAAGGTGATGTGATGTGGATCTTTTGCCATGATTTCCTCGAGCTCCGCGTAGATTTCTTGGATCTTGTGTTGACATTGAGCTTTGTGCATGAAAATGACAAATGATTTGCCATTTTGTCTCTTAAACTGGTATGTGGCAACACACGGATAGAGAGCGGAGACCCGTGTTTTATCTGTTGTTGGCAGTAATCCGGAATTTGTCGTACTTTTCCATGGATTTCACTGTTTAGAGCTGAGAACCAGTATTCTGCAAATATGTAGCAAACACTGATCAAAAGCACCTGCCTATAAACAAACGAGCGTAAGAATGGGCGGTATAAAATGCAATATTCTGGTATGAACAAATACCCCCAAACTTAACTTTTGCTCGTCCCGAGCAAAACCAATTATTCACAAAAAAGTCCTAACCGCACTTTCGCAGGGAACGCGATTGCACTGAGCATGTGCAACAAGCCGTTAAACCTCTAGGTGTCCCTAGTAGGAGGAGTGTTGTCTCCTGAGGGTTTTCAGCGGATTACACCCACAAAATCCCGTCAAGCTAGTTTTGCGAAATAACTATGATTCAAACCCTAAAGTTTTGTTTCAGAAAATAATAATTCTATGATCCTAAGTCTAGACTATCGAACCCTTATTTTTCACACCTCGCTTCTTATTTAACTAAAGATTTTATATGTCTTTACGTGTAGTGCAAATAGTGTCGTTAAGTTCCAGAAGGATTGATTAAAGTCATCATGTCACACAATAAAGTCCAGATAAAAATTTTAAAATGATCACATAAGTTTTATAAAGAGTTAAGCATTTTTCAAGTTTCGTTTTCCAGTAAAGTTTCAACTTCAGAATTTCTATCTTCCCTAACAGGAAACTAGGTCTTATTTTTCACTCCACCTTTTTCTTGTTTTCATTTCATACACACCTCTGTGAACGTGCAGTAGTCTTTATCATAGAATAAAACCTTCATATCTCCGCTAGAAATATTTTTTATAAAAACCTGTCTTTTGTCAAGATTATTCTCACACAAAGAACCGTTAGGAATTTTAACTCGGAGAGAACACTTGCTTGACTTTGTTTTAATCTGGACTTTCTAGGCTTCTTAACGAGCTTTGGGCCAATGCACCCAAACCAGTTGGCTTTAGGGCATTAGGTGTAGAGACACCCCAGCGGACTTAATTACTCAAGTTACCTAGGCCCAAAAACAAAAGACAAATTAGCGTGAAGGTCATGATGATTCAATGCGAACGGAGATATAACCGGCAGTTCAGTTATTTTTTTGGATAAAAAACGTGTTTAGTGGGTTCGGTGTGTAATCATTCCAATCAAGTTCCAGATGGCTTATTTTTCAGACTTAGTTCCAATTAAGGCATCAATAACATTCCTTCATATTCACTTCACTTCATAAACTATTCTTGATATTACTTATTTCAGAACAAACCTATTTGATCCTCAGAAAATCATTGATCCATTTAAAAGTTTTTAGACATAAAAGACTCGTCATCTAATTTCCAAAACTCATGACACGTGTAGTGTGATGTAAAGACGTATTTCAGCTATAGTTAACTTCAAAGGAGAGTTATCTTTCAGGTTTTCAAAATCTAAAAATAAGATTTAGTTATTCTTATCTTTTCAAACAAAACCGTCGAAATGTTGAATCAGAGTTCTCCCACTAGCTAACTTGACAAAAAGTTTTTATGTTTTTAGAAAATTTTCTGATTTTTATGGATTTTTAAATAGGTATGCAAATGCAAAATATACAAATGAATGCGAAGGTAGAAAGCTTACCGAGCACACCCCCAAACTTAAACTTGACAGTGCCCTCACTGTCAGGCTACACCAAGAGGGTCAAAATTGTCGGCTCTCTCCAAAAGAAATTTTATACAAAACAAAAAGAAAACCAAAAAAGATATATACAAAAAAAAGGTCCCCCCCCAACTTAAGTGAAACATTGTTTCCACTGTTTAAGCAGTGAAGTTCAGGATTAGGGGGAAAGAAAACAGTTTCAAACTATACAAGGCCTTACACAGGCCAAAAGTGAGCACCAACCATTCAAAGATTTTATCACTATAATGTACAGGTTGGTGGAAGAAGGCGTAGAGAAAAGAGAGGGAGAATACGCGAGACCGTATGGATATAGAAGTGGTATACGGTCTAGGTATATGAGAAGAAGAATGACGGAAGGGAGAAAGAAGTGGAATACGAACTTGAGGGTGGAAATGGATTTAATAAATGAGTACAATCTGTAATGATCGATGTGAAAAGATGGATTGCACTAATCTATCAATATGGCAAGAAATTGGGTCAAATCCCTCAAGATTCGTGAGAAACCATGGGTACGCCGAACTCGGTAAACCAGACATATGAAATGAAAGTGATACTGTTTCTTGCAAGGGCGAAACGACGGAAAGGATGTGGGGAAGTGATTGAGGAAGGGTATCGGTTAAGGGTTCGGGAGGGTGCACACAGTCAATGAAAGGAACGGGATGAATTGGGAAATCAGACTCATCAATTAAAACTGGTTCATCCTCAGTATTATCCTCAATAGTCTCCTCAAAGTTAAGCACATCCATGCGTTTATCCTCAAAATCCAGACGCATATGGGGTTCGGGAAAAACATTTAATGACTCGGGATGATGAATTGGAGAGAAAAACTCAGCTAAATCTACGAGTTCATCATCCAAAATATTCCCAGCGTCAATATCCTCAATCAAGTGAAAATCTATATTCTCAGACACCTCAACAAAAGCATGGATATCAATCAATTCAGGTTCTAAGATGGAGGTGTAGAGGTCAAAATGGTTGGGTGCGGTTTCACTCGAAAGGGACCCTTCACAATCGGGCAAATCAAACACTACAAGGTCACACAACTCATTATCTGTTCTATCTTCAATTGATAAATCATTTGGGACACTCGATAAACTTTCAAATCCGGAGTTGTAGGATTCAAGTTGAAACGGATAGGCTTGATTCGGAAGGGGGTACATCTCACTTTCTCCACTCAAATTCTCAACCTGTCCTACCGCCTCTTCATACATTGGAAAATTTGGAGCTAGTTGAAAACTAGCTACCGGGTCACTAGGTTGTATGAGGGCGGCCATGGACGCATTCAAATCCATCATCTGTTGGTATGACGCTACCCTAAAATCTTCCAAAGACTGTTCCAGACTAGACATGGGTTGTGAAGGGGTTTCAGTAAAAGATTCAAAGTTGTTTGGATACTGAAAATTCCCAAATGGCGGTTCAGAAGCAATGTCTAGGGAAGGTGCAAAAGTCGGGTAGGACCGGTAGGAATTGAATGGCTGGACAGGAACAGGATCAACATTTGGATAAGAAGGTGAATGGAATTGTTGATCCCAGGAATCTGTAGTGGTGAAAGGAGTGAAAGATCGGCTACAGGATTGTTCAATATGTTCAGCGATGGACAAAGGACGACTTGCAAAAGGGGTATCAACATAAGAGGGTGGGGGAGGTTGAAAAGGTTGATACAAAGTGGATTGCGAAGGGCAAGTGTTTGTCCTAGACGCGTCTATCCGATCTTTCAAAGAGATTTTGGGCATGGAGGGATCGTTCGACGTTCGGTCAAAGCAAGAACCGTAAGAAGTAATTTCTGGTTGTGGGTACCAAAGTTCGGCAAGAGTTTTGCGAGGTGGGGTACTCATGATATGAAGAGAGAAAGAAAGAAAGGTAGAGAAAAGGAGGGGAAAAAGAATGTGATTTTTTTTAAATTTTTTTTAGTTAGATATTAACAAAAGAAAGAAATATACACATAAAAAGAATCTGGACAAAATCAATCACGGCATAAAAATACCACACACCTAATTGTTCTAGGGTTCACCTAGGTCAACTAGACCTGCTCCAGAACTTGATTGTCGAAGTAAAACTGTGTCGAGAAACGGGCTCAAGATACACTGATCACGAGGCCAGGTAAGTGCAGAGATAAGGGGAGGTTTTCCAACGCTTTCGCGAAGCTCCTTAATTAAATAACCCTTTCTCTTTTGACGGTTTCGCCATTAACACTTTCCTAGACACCCCGTAAACAATATACCGTTAAGCGAGATTCTAAACACAGTTAACTTTTCCTAGTGAGCGCGAAGTCCTTAAGGCTTAAACTCTAGTTTCTTTTAATGTTTGTGCGGGTAAACGTTATGCTCAAGTTCGTGATTTGTGGACCACGGAAAAGGTGATGAAATCCTTTACCGTATGTTGTGGGGATCGCTTGCCCTTAAGTCCGTATTAATGTATGCAATGCGCATTCAATAAATTCTATAAAGAATCAAACAATCGTTTTTTAGTTTTAGCACGGCACTGCAACAAATACGGGTTAGTCAATTTTTAGCGTTTGCTAGCGAACTTGCAAAGAATCCTGCAAAGAATAGTATATTGGATGCGTCGGATTTAAGATGAAGGTGTTTAAGAAATACGTACCGTTAAGTTTTTGGGTTAGAAAAACCCCGTTGAATCAAATCCGGTAAGCTTGAAAAAGTTCGTTTGCGCGGGTCAAACTACACGGATCTTTGGCACTGTACTTCGTAATCACCTTAACCTTGAATGTACACTTTGCTCCCCACAATCGCAGTTTGCAAATCCGCAAAAATCTGCACACTTGCTCACAAAAATAATCAAAAATAACAAAAAGATTTTTTTTATTTATAAATATATACAAAAAGAATATTAACCCGAATAACAAGAAAGAAAATACACTACCGTCTCCCCGGCAACGGCGCCATTTGATCGCATGCTTTTGGCGTGTCGGATGTTCAAAGTTCTAAAGTTATAACCGCGATCAGGACGGTGCCGCTATGCAGCTAGCCGGTTGAGCACGGGTCGATCCACAGGGAGATGGTTGTATGTCCGTTCTTGTCTTAGACGAGTCAATAAAGAATGTGTATATGTTTGTTCAAATCTATCCTAAGTGATATATGCAAGTATAAAGTTGTTAAGAAAAAGATACGAAAGTGTAACCTAAGGAAATCCGCACTCAAAACCTTTGAGCCGAGTCTTGACCAATTGAAGCTAGAGCAATCGGCAATAACGTGGATTAAGGGATTTAAGCGCGGTATTCGTGGAATCCGTCTTATTGACCCTTGTCCTTCCGTTCTTGTCTCTTGCTTTCGCCTCCGGCCAAACCGAACGCAACCGGTCGCGGTTAAGAATCACTGTTACCTTGGTAGGTTAAGGTGCCTAACGGAGTGCTTGCGTAACGTTTGGGCGGAGTTCAAAGGAAAATAACGGGAAAAGGAAATGATGAAAGAAACCTTAACTTACAATATTGTATTTATTCTTAACAACAACATATTACAACCATTCACAAAACAAACCAAAAAGAGCAAAAGAAAAGATAAACAAAGAAAAGAAAAGATTACAAGAAAGTAATTAAAAGTGATATGGAATTTAAGTGCATGAAAGTAAAGCAAGGTATTAATAAGCAAGAAAGAAATAAGCAAGAAAATAAAACTAGGAACCATAGAACCAAATACAAGACATGGGTTCAATAACCAAATCTTAAACTTGCAAGCTCAATTAAGAGGTTGCAAGATCAAGAAAAGGCAAAGAGCTCATGGTGAATGAAGCACAAAAGAGAGAACAAAATGATACAACCCCTTGAGATCAATGACCAAAGCATAAACTTACAAGCTCACTTAAGAGGTTATAAGATCAAGTTAAGGTAGAGAGCTCAAGGGGGAAGCTAAGCAAAAATAATGATACAAAAACCCTCATCTTCATTTAACATCCACTCAAAAGCTCTCACAACAATTTAATGGAGGAAAGATGAAGAAGAAGAAGAAGAAGAAAACTAAAAGCTAACAAAAAGAGGGCATGACAATGAACTTCATAGCTTGGCAAGTTCTGGACTATTTATAGGCAGGAAACAGAGAACCTAGGGCAACATTCTGGCACTACATGTAATTACCAAACGGCCCCTGAAATTTTGTACACTGAAGAGCCTATACGGCCGCGGTTCCGCGGCCTAAGCGCACTTATGCCGTGGAACCGCGGCTATTTAGAGAGATTGTGACTTCATCTTTTGTCGTATCCCTTATTTTGTGGTTCTCTTCTGTGTGGTATATGACTTTTCTCAGAAACTCTTCACAATTCTACCAGAATTTCAGTAGATCAAAAGGTGATGTGATGTGGATCTTTTGCCATGATTTCCTCGAGCTCCGCGTAGATTTCTTGGATCTTGTGTTGACATTGAGCTTTGTGCATGAAAATGACAAACGATTTGCCATTTTGTCCCTTAAACTGGTATGTGGCAACACACGGATAGAGAGCGGAGACCCGTGTTTTATCTGTTGTTGGCAGTAATCCGGAATTTGTCGTAATTTTCCATGGATTTCACTGTTTAGAGCTGAGAACCAGTATTCTGCAAATATGTAGCAAACACTAATCAAAAGCACCTGCCTATAAACAAACGAGCGTAAGAATGGGCGGTATAAAATGCAATATTCTGGTATGAACAACCACGCAAGCAATATAATATACAACGCCGAAGGGCGAGGATCAAAACTCAAAAGAAACTCAAATAACATGAAAACCGTAATACTACTACACGCGACTCTAAGGTCGAAATAATACATAACTGGTGTCTAAGTCTGAAACAATATACAAGTTTTGCATTATGGAATTTCTAGATACAATGAGTAATACATATACAATGGTGGTTCTGATGCAAAAGAACCACCTACCAAAGCAAATCACCCTCAAAGGAAGCAGTGTGCTAGAAATGCCGCCATGGAACCAGCACGACAAAACCTGCAAGAACTGTGGCACAACGGGGGTGAGTTGCCAACTCATGAATAGAAAATATCTACAAGCAGAAATCGAATGCATAACATAACCCTAGGTCAATACGATCAGATATATATAAACCTCAAAGGATAAGTCTGAAGCATGATAAGATGGCAATGTAACATCTATACATGTATGTAGTGCCAGGTACTTAGGTAATAACATATCATGAATATGAGATAAATCCGCATGAATACATATGATGAAATATCTAAATTGATATCAATACACATATATTAGCGTCCCATTCCACTAATATTGGTGTAAGGGCATATATAACAGCATCCTCATCCCCTGTTATATATACATATGAGGTATGACCAATGTAATCAAGTCTGTATATGATCAATGTCTGTATATGTAGATCCCGTCCACCTGTCACCCAATGACAATAAGCATCATGCATGTAAATATGAGAATATAATCAAAATCATGGAATTTGAGTGCCTAGCATCGACACTCGAAAACATCATGAAACCCGTGCCTAGCATCGGCACGTGAATCCTCATCTATCAGGCGCTATCACCAAGACTGGCCCTGATAGGTACGTATCATACACTATCTCGAAACCCGAGTGCCCAGCTTCGACCCTCGAATTTCAACGTATCCATACGTACATAACTCCGGTCGGTATCCCCAAGATAACCGCCCAGTAATAGGTAATGTCGCCGGACGGTATGGTTCCCCTGATAGGCTCATCGCTTAGCTACACGACAGATCCGTTCTCGCCCTGGGGTACCTCCGGGCCCCACCATGTACCCTCATACGGCCTCTACGCCTCCTCACATGGGGTATATATATATATATATCAGAACCGATAAAACTCATGGTGGAAGCTGAAATATCATATCAAGGGTAACCGGGGTTTTTTAAGACAATACATATTCTCTTTTGAAATAGCCACGGTTCCCAAATCTAGAAATCTCATGAAAACAAATATCTCAATGCGCATAATCAGAAAGCATGATGTATGTGACATATAAATGAAATGCAAGTATTGTAGGGTTCCTAGGCACCCTAGTGAGGTCTCACAAGTGATCAAACATGCACAAATCAAATTTTACGGGTGCCTACAAACCCTAATACGGATCGTTTACTAGATATCTAGGCGAAACAAGCAAGTAAATGGAAATGTATCTAAAGGAAAGGGGCTACAACCTTTGTAGATCCGGTCCACCACTTCCTAAGCTCCACGATGATCTCCCTCCGCTGTCCAAATCGAACTCACGACTCTAGCATTGGCATCATCGAAGAATGGGCGGGCTTGATCGTCGGTTCGATGCCGAAGATGATCTACGTCGAAGCATCACAAGAACAAGCTCCAACTTCACCAAGCTTTGAAAACTTATGAAGTAAACACCCTATACAACTTGGCAAGAGGTAGAGGATGAAGAAATAGGAAGTGGGTAGACTTTATATTTGGATTTCTCACTCAATTTCACTAGTTGCTATTGATGGCCACTAGCTTTCTTCATGTTGAAGAAGATGAAGAAGAAGAAGAAGATATTATATGTGTTAATAATAAGATAAATAAATCAATACTTATCATATATTAACCCTTGGTTAGTTGTAGAGAATGGACCATGGTTAACTTGAATGGTTATGGTTAAGGATGAGACAAGAATGGTGACTTGGTCAAAGTTTCAAGAAACTTCAACAAAAAACAAAACTAGCAACCATTCTTTTTCTCTTTATCTTTTTCTTTTGCCAAAATAAACAAAAAGAATAAATAAATAAATAGGTAAGTAAAATGAAACCTTAACCATTCATATAACCATGGTCAATTCTTCACACTAACCCTAGCTAGCATGTATCATCAAACATGATACAATGTTGTGCACAAAATATATCACATATACAATGTGCACAAACCAAGTGAGTAAATCCATTTAAAGTGAACCAATACTAGTTAATGCAAAGTAATATATCAAATATATAATTATACATTAAATCATTAAATCAACACTTGATTCAATGATCCGGTCATATCGCATATAACCGGCTAGTATCCAATGTATCGGCTCATTGAATCAATCCATGATTCGATAACTAGGTTATATCGCATACAACCATTCGACACATTCATCGCGAGAATGAAATACGGTATCACATACACGCATTATTCTCGGTCCCGCCCATATCTCATATGCGCTCCTATTTCGTTTCGCTTGAGCCAGGAAACCTCTGTGTAGGACTCTAAAGACTCGTCAATACGCCGGCAGCAGATGATGATCATATCAAACACCCACAAGCCGTAAGCGGTCTGCTAAACGTAACGGCCACCCGGGTATTGAGCGATCAGAAGATCGACGAGCAAGCCCGCTCACACTCCTGTGAATCCAACCAGTAACACATACCGTACAGTCCGGTCTGTTCGTCTGATATGCCGCATATCTCGCCTAGGGGTGGTAAACGTCAGACCCCAATAGCTCGATAAGTCATGCCGACGTAAGGCCCATAACATTCGTGAAACTACTGATAACTCTTACCAGTATATCACTGCAACCCTGGCCAGGGATTTCCTGTTATGGCCAGTCGAGCATAGCACAACATCAACCCCCAATACCGGGAGAGACGAATCCCCTCCTATCGCTCATTGCCTCCATGTGAATCGGGACTGTACCCAAAAACCACCTGTTTGCACAACTCAGTAGAGCCGTGGTAGGGTGGAAATCAAAGCACAGTGGGAGACACACAAGACTCTATGACGATCTCGGGTCAACAGACTAAGCTGTACCAGTGTCACCAGAGAACTTCCATCTGACGTGAGGTATAATACCATCTGGGAGTTCTCGGCGAGTCCGTTCAGTGTACCCAGTCTCCACTGAGCACCCGCATACCATCTTCGATGTCAAACACCAATGGATATGGGATCATCCATCGCCCATCGCATGGGTCGAGAAGATATGCGCTAGTCTACTCTGGAATATCGATGCCCCGTCTCGATATTCCCACGACTAGGAACAATGAAGGATGTACTCATTGACTACCCAGGCCCCACTAGTATGATCTGCATCATAGTCCTGGAAGTCGAGTACACATCCTAAGGGCTTTATCAACATGTAATCAGAGAGACAGAAAGTATACATGTTAAGATAAAGAGCAACCAGATAGCGTACTATCATGTCGAGCAAGAAAGTCCTACCTATATATGTCCCAGCATCCACTACAATATACATCCAATGTACAGTAATGGCCTCTAGGGCATACATATAACTAACAATCTCCTACTTGCACTAGGGCCATCTGTAGCAGTGGTCGCAGTATCTAATACTCAACCATCCCTTAAAAGTCTCTCTTTGGGAAAAAAGGCCTTCGTGAGTGGATCCGCCGTGTTGTCCTCTGAGTCTACTCTCCTAACCTCGATCACCCTGGAGATCAACTATCTCCATGATCAGGTGATGCTGCCTCAGAATATGTCTGGGTCACTGATGGGACCAGGGTTCCAGGGTCGAAGCCACACTTCCATTGTCACACAATGGTAGGAACCTAGTTCATCTTATGAACCAATATACACCCAAACTGCCTCTTTGGTAGTATCTTTAATAGCGATGTTACCAGCCTTTATCGTCTAGTTTGCCACGGTATCTAGTTTGGAACTCTTCTAACATACCGTCCCTTTACTGAGGGTAAAGACAGTACCTGTGACTGACATTCAGTCGTCTTTATCACCCTGGAACTCTTCCAGTGATTCTCCCCAGGATCGATTGATATCATCTCACTACAACTAGTGAGTATCCTAACATCCAATTAAATCTATCTCATAGATCCAAAGCTTAGGATTTAGTATGTATCACTTTGATCCTATATGGAAAATCATTGTGATAAGCGGAGATTGATCGAGCGTAGCATAGGAAACTCCTTCCCTAACAAGAGTATGTCATCCACGTACTCTACGAGGATCGTCACCATACTCCCTACTACCTTTTTGTTTATACAAGGTTCATCTACCATTTTGATGATGTCAACTTCTTTGACTAATCCATCAAAACAGATGTTCCAACTCCGCGATGCCTGCTTTATCCTATAAAGCATCTTGCACACGTTTCCGCTGCTCCCACTGTCTACGAGGCCCTCTGGCTGTGTTCTTATAGACGTTCTCTTCTAAATCATTATTTAGAAAAGTTGTCATGGCACCCAACCACCAGATATCGTAGTCATGGTATGTAGCCGTGGCAAGTAGGATCTGGATGGACTTAAGCATAGTCCCTGGAAAAGGTTTCATCATTATCCGTGCATGGTCGATGACGAAAACCTTTAACTAGTCTAGCTTTGAAAGTCTCAACTTGTCCATCTACACCAAGTAATCTTCTCAAGATATACTTGCTCCTGACGGGGATTTAACCCTTCAGATATAGCAGCTAAAGTCCATACTTTGCTGGTGTACATGGATTCCATCTCAGATTGCTAAGCATCCAGCCATTCTTACAGAGTCCCTACTCTCGATGGCCTGCTCGAAAATAGTTGGGTCATCATCTCATGATGCAATCCTTGCTCCCACTGTCATCGAGAAACTGAGGTATCTCTCAGGCGGATGAGGAACCCTACTAGATCGGCGGAGAGGCTGAGGTTCGTCGGGAACTATAGAATCTTATGGTTCTGTCAAATCATCAACTGCAGTTTTGTATAGCTGGAACCTTTCCAGTTCTACAGAACTGAACCTGCCTCGATCTTGTCCGGATTTTGCTTTAAACATAGGCCGGACAACCCCAAATCTTAACCCGCTTAAGAGATGGGTTCTTCCCATACCATATCTCATATGGAGTGGTAGGCAGTGATTTGATTCAAACCTAATTCAATAGGTATGCAGCTTCTCAAGTGCATAACCCCAAAAAGGAAATAGGTAACTCAGTAATACTCATCATAGAGCACACGATATCTAATATTGTGTGATTGCTCCGCCCCGATACACCGTTGTGCTGTGGTGTATTCAGAGGAGTAATACTGAGAGAGAATCTCATTTTCCTTTAGAATAGTCCAAGGATTCCATGCACAAGTATTCTCCTCCCTGATCTCATCATAGGACATAATACTTATACCTGGTTATTGGTTCTCTACTTCTAACTTATATTCTGTGAATACCTCAAAAGGTTCAGACTTATGTTTCAACAGGAACATATGAATGAATCTTGAGAGATTATGAGAGAATATAATGAAGTAAAAAGAACCATTCCTGGCATGTGTAGACAGGAGACCTTACATACATCATCATGTATCAGTCCCAAGAGTTTACTAACTCTTTCTCTGTTTCCAGTAAATAGAGCTGGTGTCATTATATCTTTGTAACATGACTGGCAAGTTTCACAAGATGTAAATTCAAACTGATTTAAATTTGCATCTAAATATAACTTCAGCTAGTCGGGTCGCATTGATATGACCTAGTCTACAATACCTCAAGAAGAATTCGTTCATTTCTGAACTCTTCCTCTTGTGTGTGTTCTGTATACGAGGAACTGTAGTTTGATTTAGAACGTCAATGCTTTTAGATAACGTGCCTGAACCGATCAACTTTTGATATAGGAAATGTTCAAAACATTATCCATCAATACAAAATTATATCCTTTCTTTACTAATAAAGAGACTGATATGATTTTGTATATCAGGTTCGGTATCTAATAGCATTTGTTCAGAATCAATGTATTCGTAATACAGGGTGACAGTGACCAACAGACTTGGCTGCAACACTTGCCCCGTTTTCTGTCTCATGAAACTTATCACCCGTTCTCAGTTTTTCTACCTTTTTGTAGCCCTATGTAACAGATTACATATCTGGGATCCTGATCCGGTATCATATACCCAGGATGCAGAGGATACTGAGAAACAGTTCTTTGTAATGAACACACCCGAAGGAGATGCATCATATGCACTTTCTTCGTTTGGGCGGCATAGGAATTCTGGTATTCCCCTATTTCCTGCTCTGTCTTATAACAATTATAAGTTGGAGCGGGACCAACGTTCCCCAGCTCAGTATAACAAGCGGGTTCGGTCAATACATCCGTATTATTATCTTGATTAAGGCGTGATATGGTCGCTACCAGGAGAGAGAGAGAAGAAAACACTCTGCATGCGCTCTTGCAAGATCAGATTGGTTATATATTTTATCTAATCAGGATGGCTCCCACTGTTTTTATCAAATCCTCCTTCAAACCTTAAAAGGAAAGACTAGCCGGGATTAATTACACTCTACAAGTTCGCCAATCTTTCAGCCAGGCCAATGTCGGTACTTTGAGGGAGGTTCCCCGTGCTTTCGCACGGACCTAATTACTGTAAACCTCGTTTTCCCAGAGGCGTAACCCCGTTGACACCTTTCTAGACACCTACTTGATCGGCTAATTGTAAAGTGCAAAACTCTCCCAGGAGTAACAATTACTCGCAGTGGGTATCGGGATCCAACTATCACATAGAAGGTATGCAATCTCATTGCAAATTTCAACACTTGAAACTCCCGATAAAGGTTTTTACCCCTAGCACCTATGACCTTAACTATGGTCAACAAATCATAAGTACTAGTCAAGTTCTACCCGTCATTTCATGATTAATTAGACCCACCCACATGACCCTTAACTAAGGTCAACAAAGTCACGCGACTGTCCTAACTAATCGCATCATATGCGGTGTAGGAAGACATCACTTAGCTACCGTACACTGTGCCTTGACTATGGTCAACAAACACAGCACGAATACTAAGTACTCTACTTCCTAAAATGACGGAGGGTTGCGAATGGTTTTTTTTGTGAAAACCTTTAACGCTTTGAACTTGATCTCGTTGCGGAATCAAATGGTTTTTAAATGGAATGTTTTCGAGGCTTTTCTAGTTTTGCTAAAGGGGTCACTCCCGGTGAAGGGATCGTCGGCCCTTTCCTCGTCGAATGAGGTGCGGGATATATCATATATATCACTGTGCAAAGCAGAAACTATAGAAGCGATCAAAAGACAAACCGAGTGTGTAGCATCTGCCAGTTATTGCTAAAGGAGTCACTCCCGGTGAAGGGATCTCGGTCCTTTCCCCATCGAATAAGGTGCAGGATGTTCTACAATGAACACCCCAATGCAAAGCAAGAACTGTAGTTACCTGTTTTTATTTTGAAATTCGATTCCACAACATCAGTTAGGTTTATTTTCTTTCATTAATCTCATTAATGAATATCCCATCATTTAAGTCCACCTAATCATCACAGATAAATATAACGTACACTTATGCCATCCGCATTCGCCTCGATGTCCTGTCTGCACCGTTAGGTTAGGTAACTAACGGCAGAGCGGGGCAGGGCTAGCGCGGGTGTAAAACATAAGCAACGTCTATATAATATATCATATATACTATATATAATACCTGTTACAGAACATCACATGATCACAGATAAATCACAGCAGAAGAAACATATGAAATATTGGATATACTAGGACGTCCGTGTTTTCAATACGAGCCAGTATAAAACACGGATTTCACGGTCGTGATGAATAGCCAATCCCACACCCCTAGACCCCTACGAGAGCGGCAAGCAACCCTACCAATTCTAGGGTTAGGAGACCCGGACTCGACTCCTCGAGATGGTCTCCCACTGGACCCCAGAACCCGGTTACTTGTGCTCCCCTCCTTGGGTCTATCCTAATGCGGAAAAGTAAATAATATATATCAACGGTGACATCTTCCGCAACCTGGAAGTGCCCCAATAAAAGAATATTACATACAAGTTTTTACATGAATGAAAATGAAAAACACTCATCTCACATAAAAACCCCCCGGCTATTCAAACACGACGATCCAATATAACATATCCAGCAACACATAACATCACATGTCATCAACGTAAGTAAATATGCGCATCCCAATTGTCGTTGACATATAGCAACGAAACCGGCGATATCACATATTACACTTACGGTCACAGAAAAGAAAGTGTAAAACTACAACAGTTGGAATCCGCAACCACCTCAGACATCGCATGCCTGACCAAATGAATTACTTAGACATCGCATGCCTAACAATTATAAACCCCGCATTTTAGTCTCATTATCGAAAACTCTTTTCAATATCAAGTCGGGCAATTCAACAGGATTCCCGACATTCTGATCGAATGCTCGTCGTAAACTTTAGTAGACGGCCGCACCCCCGAAACCGTCGACGAAGTGCACCAAGGCGGAACACCGCTACCGCGAGCACCCGAACGGATGCTTTCGGCGACGGGGTTCTCCTACAGTCACTTGGTCGGGGCAATGGAGTGAGGCTGTCTATTATGTTTACCCGGCGAGTATCCGCGTACGCTACGTGATTGCGACGGACTTTTGATCACATCAAAACTCCGTGGCAACCGATCAAGTGAGACTAAACTGCTACGTTTATAATATTCATTCCGTTATCTCATAACAATTTGTGAATTCCAATTATTGTATCACATTCCGGATAAATAGAAAATGCTAAACTTTTCGATCGAACAATCGAACACACAAGTTTTCCCGATACAGCTCAACACATGAAATAAGTCTAACAACATTCAGTTCGTGCCTCAGTACCAACGGCCCAGCCGTAGAAGGGTCAAGCCAACGCCTCACATGTGGCACGCCGTACTGCCCCAAACCCGAAGGTTCAAAGGGCAGTTCAAGACGGTCACATAATCGAGTTAAGGTTTGTTGTCTTCTAGAGGGTCCATCGCGTTACTTGCACTACTTAGAACGTCGTTAAACTTACGGAAAAAATCCAACAATTGGAAATTTCCCGGCAGGGGAAAAAGTGGGTATTTATATCCGGTCGAGCTTTTTAACATATTCTAAGATTTATCCGGAAAAACACACCGACAAGATTAGACAATCCGATCGATACAACGAGTTCCCAATACAACCCAGAAAATGCAACTCCGGAAAAATTATTAAAAATCCCCAGAAAAACCAGCACAGAGAAATACAAATTACTGTGCAAAATAGGATGCACAAAAAGACAAAATGGTCGCGGATCAGTGGCATGAGCATGCTCATGCCGCGGATCCGCGGCTTCTTTATGGAATCACGTGCTCGAATTTTCCAGTAACCCTTGTATCTTCCTGCTGATATTTCTGAATATTTTTAATCTACAAAAATCCACATTTTACAGAAAAGTCCAGAGAGCTTTTTTCAAGTCGGGTTTTGGGTCGATCGGACTTCTGATTCCGTCGGGACTACGCCTAAGACTCTAGCTAGGCTCTGATACCACTGTAGGGTTCCTAGGCACCCTAGTGAGGTCTCACAAGTGATCAAACATGCACAAATCAAATTTTACGGGTGCCTACAAACCCTAATATGGATCGTTTACTAGATATCTAGGCGAAACAAGCAAGTAAATGGAAATGTATCTAAAGGAAAGGGGCTACAACCTTTGTAGATCCGGTCCACCACTTCCTAAGCTCCACGATGATCTCCTTCCGCTGTCCAAATCGAACTCACGACTCTAGCATTGGCATCATCGAAGAATGGGCGGGCTTGATCGTCGGTTCGATGCCGAAGATGATCTACGTCGAAGCATCACAAGAACAAGCTCCAACTTCACCAAGCTTTGAAAACTTGTGAAGTAAACACCCTATACAACTTGGCAAGAGATAGAGGATGAAGAAATAGGAAGTGGGTAGACTTTATATTTGGATTTCTCACTCAATTTCACTAGTTGCCATTGATGGCCACTAGCTTTCTTCATGTTGAAGAAGATGAAGAAGAAGAAGAAGAAGATATTATATGTGTTAATAATAAGATAAATAAATCAATACTTATCATATATTAACCCTTGGTTAGTTGTAGAGAATGGACCATGGTTAACTTGAATGGTTATGGTTAAGGATGAGACAAGAATGGTGACTTGGTCAAAGTTTCAAGAAACTTCAACAAAAAACAAAACTAGCAACCATTCTTTTTCTCTTTATCTTTTTATTTTGCCAAAATAAACAAAAAGAATAAATAAATAAATAGGTAAGTAAAATGAAACCCTAACCATTCATATAACCATGGTCAATTCTTCACACTAACCCTAGCTAGCATGTATCATCAAACATGATACAATCTTGTGCACAAAATATATCACAAATACAATGTGCACAAACCAAGTGAGTAAAGCCATTTAAAGTGAACCAATACTAGTTAATGCAAAGTAATATATCAAATATATAATTATACATTAAATCATTAAATCAACACTTGATTCAATGATCCGGTCATATCGCATATAACCGGCTAGTATCCAATGTATCGGCTCATCGAATCAATCCATGATTCGATAACTAGGTTATATCGCATACAACCATTCGACACATTCATCGCGAGAATGAAATACAGTATCACATACACGCATTATTCTCGGTCCCGCCCATATCTCATATGCGCTCCTATTTCGTTTCGCTTGAGCCAGGAAACCTCTGTGTAGGACTCTAAAGACTCGTCAATACGCCGGCAGCAGATGATGATCATATCAAACACCCACAAGCCGCAAGCGGTCTGCTAAATGTAACGGCCACCCGGGTATTGAGCGATCAGAAGATCGACGAGCAAGCCCGCTCACACTCCTGTGAATCCAACCAGTAACACTTACCGTACAGTCCGGTCTGTTCGTCTGATATGCCGCATATCTCGCCTAGGGGTGGTAAACGTCAGACACCAATAGCTCGATAAGTCATGCCGACGTAAAGCCCATAACATTCGTGAAACTACTGATAACTCTTACCAGTATATCACTGCAACCCTGGCCAGGGATTTCCTGTTATGGCCAGTCGAGCATAGCACAACATCAACCCCCAATACCGGGAGAGACGAATCCCCTCCTATCGCTCATTGCCTCCATGTGAATCGGGACTGTATCCAAAAACCACCTGTTTGCACAACTCAGTAGAGCCGTGGTAGGGTGGAAATCAAAGCACAATGGGAGACACAGAAGACTCTATGACGATCTCGGGTCAACAGACTAAGCTGTACCAGTGTCACCAGAGAACTGCCATCTGACGTGAGGTATAATACCATCTGGGAGTTCTCGGCGAGTCCGTTCAGTGTACCCAGTCTCCACTGAGCACCCGCATACCATCTTCGATGTCAAACACCAATGGATATGGGATCATCCATCGCCCATCGCATGGGTCGAGAAGATATGCGCTAATCTACTCTGGAATATCGATGCCCCGTCTCGATATTCCTACGACTAGGAACAATGAAGGATGTACTCATTGACAACCCAGGCCCCACTAGTATGATCTGCATCATAGTCCTGGAAGTCGAGTACACATCCTAAGGGCTTTATCAACATGTAATCAGAGAGACAGAAAGTATACATGTTAAGATAAAGAGCAACCAGATAGCGTACTATCATGTCGAGCAAGAAAGTCCTACCTATATATGTCCCAGCATCCACTACAATATACATCCAATGTACAGTAATGGCCTCTAGGGCATACATATAACTCACAAGTATAACAGTATATCATGCAACATGGAATAATAGTATACACATAAAAGGGTCATATCCTGATACAATAATACTACTGTGTAGTGACATGGAAATTATCGATGATGAAGTGTGTGAGCCGGCAAGCAAGTGTACGTGGAACATAAGCATCATCGATAATGGTGCTGGTGTCCTAACAGCATGATGGTAATATAGCAATAAACACATTTACATATGCAAAGCGATGTGAATAGCATGAATATGCGGAAATCGAATAATCAACGCAACAATGAAGAATCTACATCCATATGTATATGTCATGCAGTTATGCCATTTGAAATAAGACGAATCGGGGTTTTTAGTAAAATAAGGGCTACGGTGTTTTTAAGAAAGAATGTGTCTTTTGAAAATACCCGTAGAATCCTTTTTCTTGTCCTTAAGATATTTCTGATTCGTTAGTTTTTGAAATAGCTATGACTCAGGTCTAGTCTAACATCTACTATGCCAAGTACAGATCTAAATATCAAGTCAGTCGGGAGGGATATGAAAATCACCTAAATTTGAGTCGATATATATAAATATAAATATATGAGTCTGTGATCCCGCCTCAATAGTATCGTGTACGATACCATATATCATCTGACATCCTCGAGTCATGAGTGCGGATCAATCATCAATATATAGCTCGTACGGTAACTCGTCGACGGCGTCCCAATAGCTGGGTACGGGTCAATATCACATTATCTCATCAATTATATGATATCCTTATCATCATATCACATAATCAGGGGTACTGATCTAAGTCTAGTACAAATCAATACCATCTATATAAGTATGAATGTGTGTGTGGAACACACGTCCAAAGGCCCGCTAAAAATCACATGTCGTATCCTAAATACGAATCATATCATATCACCGATCTCATGTCACTATGCCCAATATCATCGACTCATCTCCAATGTCATCCACAATCATCATCAACACAGTGTAAGTATAATGAATATGCAAGGGTGTGTGTGTGGGTGTAAACCTATCCTAGGGTTCGCGACTAGGAGCTACACTAGTTTACTTCTAACCCTAATCCATACATAATACACCTAACACAATATCCACGACACACTATAACTATCATATACATATATAGTATACCAACTACGGACTGCGGGGGTGCTATACGCCATCCACCCGACTTCCCCCGAAGATATAATCTACCCACCTTGCGTCTTCATTTGTCGACGTCGCCACGCGTTTGCTTGTCTTCCCGAAGTATTCATGGGGTACCTACACATCAAAGTATCATAAATGCATATTAAAACCAAATCCGAACTAAAACGACATACGAAAACCAAAACGATACGCTAAGGGACCTATAGGTTAGAACCTATAGGTACGCTTTCAAAACCATCAATCAATCCTCGATATCGTCATATAAATGCCAAGTATTCGAGGTAAAACGCAATACACAAATCTGGAATTCAAAATACGGAATAGAGAAACCTAAATCCAAAACAGCAAATCGAGAAAACGGTCCCAGATTCCACCTTAGGTCAAATTAGACAATTTTGCACATGCCAGGGGTCTAATCTACTGATAAGGGGGCACTAAAACCAAAACGAGACAATTCCCTACTGGTCTGGCCGCAATTTACGGCCAGAATGCATTTATTTGCGGCCGGGAAAGAGAGATAGGGGCTAAGGTTCTGGTGGTGGCTTCCTGGGTGCCTGCACATATCACTGTCCAACCAAAATTATTTTCAGAGTGTCGGGTTGATAG
This sequence comes from Agapanthus africanus, assembly GCA_030015575.1. Classification (NCBI taxonomy): domain Eukaryota; kingdom Viridiplantae; phylum Streptophyta; class Magnoliopsida; order Asparagales; family Amaryllidaceae; genus Agapanthus; species Agapanthus africanus. Next base: position 301,337,111 of record CM057345.1, on the reverse strand, counting down.
CAGATTCAATATAACCTTCACAGATTTCACAAATCTTCCGATATCGGTTTCTAAATCCATATTCCGGGTTTCTAGTCTCATGTTTGGGTCTCAAATCTAGCATTAAGGTGTTTGTATAACCTCTACTGAGCTCAATTTCTCACCACAACTCACAATTCCTTCAAACCCTAACTAGGTTTTCCTAAATCCAAAAAATCAAACGATATCGATTCTAATCTTAACATGGGGGTATAAGTATGCAAAAACTAAGCTAATGGTCTCGAAAAATACCACGTTTGGCAACTCAAGAATTTTCTTGAGTTGCCTCTAGTGGTCAAAATCCTTGCTTTCTTGGTCCAATGTGTAGGTCTTAAGCTTGTGCACACTTTTTGTGAAATGGGAGTGGGGTTTTGGAGTTGTTTTCATGGTGATTTGAGGAGGTGAAGAGGGGAGGAAGGTGAGGAGCAGGAACAACAGCAGCAACATGAGAGAGAGAGGGAGAGAAATGAGTGAAGGTTGAAGGGGAATGGCTAAGTCTAAGTCAACACACCTCACCCTCTCATTCTCTCACTTGCCCATACCCATTATTATAATCCTTTTCCTTTTCCTTTCTTTTCTTTTTCTCTTCAAAATCCTTCTCACTCAAATAGTAACCCCAAAAGAAACATGATATAAAATGCACAAGTGTAGAAAAAAAGATATGTGCATGTTTTGCATAAAATTGCTAAAAACCGATTAGCGATTTTTAATCGCGATTAGCACTAAATTAGCATGTAATTAATCATAAAAACTTAAGAATGGCATAATTCCATAAAATACCCTATTTTAGAATTTTCCTTAATTTTTCCAAAATTTTTCCCATTTATCTGTATTTAATTATACCGAAATATTAAAATATTCATTAAAATAATATTAAATTATAAAAATTCCCAGAAAATAATATTTTATTTTTTGAAATGTTACAGTAATATCTGTAGCTGTTCCTTCATATTTCTGGGTATTTTTAATCTGACTCAAGTGTTGGGTGTTCTGGTGATTATTTTGAATTCGTTGTTTCGATCGGAAAATTTAATTTCGTTCTGTTTTCCGGATAATTTAGAAACTGTTAAAATGTTCGAACGGATATTATTAACTCACTTTTTCCCGGCACGAAAAACTTTCAAGTGTTGAATTTTTCTTGGGTTTAAATCTTTCGAAAAAACGTGCAAGTAACGCGGTGGACCCTGTAGAAGAACACAAACCTTAACTCGATTATGTGACCGTCTGAACCGTCTCTGAACCTTAGGGTTTGGGGCAGTACAGCGTTGCCACATGTGAGGCGTTGGCTTGACCCTTCTATGGCTGGACCATTGGTACTGTGACGTATTCTAGGACTTTTTGAACTCCGCTCAAGTGTTAAGCTATTTAGGAAATCTTGGGTATTTGATTATTCGATCGGAAAGTTTAATATTGTCTATTTATCTGGAATGTGATACAATATGTGGAATTCATATAATTAGGCATGAAATGCGAAGTATGTGATATTTCGGATTTATGATCTCTAAAGAGATTGTAGATTCCAAATGTTGTAGTTTTACAATTTCTTTTCTGTGACCGTAAGTGTAGTATGTAGTTGTATTGCCGGTTTTCGTTGCTATACATCAACAACGATCGGTGTATGCATAATTACTTACGTTGATGATATGAGCTATTATGTGTTGCTGTGATATGTTATATTGGATCGTCGTGTTCTGAATAGCCCGGGGTTTTATGTGAGATGAGGGTTTTTATTTTCATTCATGTAAAATTCATTTGTATGTAATATTATTTTATTGGGGCACTTCCGGGATGAGGTTGATGTCACCAGTGTATATTATTTACTTTTCCGCATTAGGTAGATCCAAGGAGGGGAGCACAAGTAACCGGGTTCTAAGGTCCAGTGGTAGGCCATCTCGAGGAATCGAGACCGGGTCTCCTAACCCTTGAATTGGCAGTGTTACTTGCCGCTCTTGTAGGGGTCTAGGGATGTGGGTTTGGCTATTCATCGCGACTGTGGAATCCGTGTTTTATATAGGCTCGTATTAAAAACACAGACATCCTAGTATATCCAATATTTCATATATGTTCTTCTGCTTCAATGTTCTGTGATGAGATCATATTACTGCCTGAGACGAATGCTTATACTATATATATATGCTGATATATAAATATTACTGCTTTCGTTTCTTTTGTGATGCTTAGGAAGGATAAGCTGATGGGATATATTAATGAGATTAATAAAAGAAAAGAAACCTAAAAGATGTTGTAGAATCAAAACTTTATAAAAAGGGTAGCTACAGTTTTGCTTTGCATAGCGGTATATAAGATATACCCTGCACCTTATTCGATGAGGAAAGAGCCGAGATCCCTTCACCGGGAGTGACCTCTTTAGCAAAACCGGCAGATGCTACAAACTCACGGTTTAGTTTTTGACAGCTTATATAGTTCTTGCTTTGCACAGCGGTATATATGATATACCCTGCACCTTATTCGATGGGGAAAGAGCCGAGATCCCTTCACCGGGAGGGACCTCTTTAGCGAAACTAGAAAAGCCTCAAAAACACTTCTTTTCAAAATCACTTGTTTCTACAACGATATCAAGTTCATTACGCAATAGGTTTTCTGAAAAACCAGTCGTAGCCCTCCGTCATTTCAGATAAATCTTGCTTAGTATTCGTGCTGCGTTTGTTGACCTTGTCAAGGCACAGTGTACGGTAGCTAATTAATGTTTATCTGCTAAAACATGATATGTGATTGGATTATGGTATTCGTACGGCCTTGTTGACCTTGTCAAGGGTCATGCGGGTGGGTTTAATTCAATCGGGAAATGACGGGTTGAACTTGACTTGCGATTTATAGTTTGTTGACCTTGTCAAGGTCATAGATCGCTAGGGGCAAAATATTATAGGGAATTTCAAGTGTTGAAATTTGCAATGAGATTGCATACCTTCTATGAGATAGATGGATCCTGATACCCACTACAAGTAAGAATTACTCCTGGGTGAATTTTACACAGGACAATTAGCCGATCAAGTAGGTGTCTAGAAAGGTGTTAACGGGGTTATGCCTCTGGGAAATTGAGGTTTATTTTAATTAGGTCCGTGCGAAAGCACGGGGAACCTCCCTCAAGTACCGACACTGATCTGGATGAAAGATTGACGAAATTGTAAGGTGTAATTAATCCCGGCTAATCTTACCTTTTAGGGTTTGAAGGAAGATTTGATAAAAATAGTGGGAGACATCCTGATTAGATAAGATAATAACAAATCTAATCTTGCAAGAGCATACGCTAATGTGTTTCCTTCTCTCTCTATCCAGGTAGCGACCGTGTCAGGACTTAATCAAGATAATAATATGGATGTATTGACTGAACCCGCTTATTATACTGAGCAGGGGATCGTTGGTCTCGTTCTTTCTTATAAGGGTTATAAGACTGAACAAGAAACAGGAGAATATCTTGATTCTCATGCCGCCCAAACAAAGAACATGCATATTGATGCATCTTCTTCGAGTGTGTTAGTTATTGAGAACTGTTTCTCAGTTCACCCTACGTCCTGGGTATTAGATACCGGATCAGGATCCCATATATGTAAATTGTTACGTGGGCTACGTAAAGGTAAAGAACTGGGAAAAGGTGATCATTCCGTATAAGTAGGGAATGGTGCAAGTATTGCAGCCAAAGCAGTTGGCGAATATCACCTTGTATTACCAAGTAGTAATACACTGATTCTAAATGAGTGCTATTATATACCGAACATGATGTGCAACGTTATATCAGTTTCTTTATTAATTAAAGAAGGATATAATTTTATAGTACAGGATAATGTTATGAACATCTTCCTAGATCAAAAGTTGATTGGATCAGGCTCGTTATATAATGGCATATTCATTCTCAATCAAAATACAATCCTTAATATACAAAACACACACAAGAGGAAGAGTTCAGAAATGAACGAATCCTTCTTACGGCATTGTAGACTTGGTCATATCAATGCGACACGGCTAGCTAAGTTACATAAGGATGGATATTTGAATCCGTTCGAATTATCATCTTATGATACTTGCCATTCATGTCTCAAAGGTAAAATGACCAAAACTCCATTTAGCGGACACGAAGAAAGAGTTAAGGAACTCTTAGGACTGGTACATAATGATGTATGCGGTCCCATGTCTATACACGCCAGGAACGGTTCTTCCTACTTCATTACATTCACTGACGATCTCTCAAGATTCGGACATGTGTTCCTGATGAAACACAAGTCTGAAGCTTTTGAGAAATTCAGAGAATATAAGCACGAAGTAGAGAACCAAACGGGCAAAAGTATTAAGATCCTTCGATCTGATCGAGGAGGAGAATACTTAAGCAATGAGTTCCTAGATTATCTAAAAGATAATGGGATTCTCTCTCAGCTTACACCTCCTTATACACCACAGCACAACGGTGTATCGGAGCGGAGGAATCGCACCCTATTAGATATTGTGTTCTCTATGATGAGTAATGCTGAGTTACCTATTTCCTTTTGGGGGTATGCACTGGAGACAGCAGCTTACCTATTGAATCAAGTTCCATCTAAATCTGTACCTACCACACCATATGAGATATAGAGTAGGAAAAGACCGTATCTTAAACGAGTTAAGATATGGGGTTGTCCGGCCTATGTCAAAAGGTAAAATCCGGACAAACTCGAGACACGATCAGTTCTTCGCAAGTTTGTAGGATATCCGAAGAATTCTTATGGATATTTTTTCTACCACAGTGAGGAGCAAAAGGTGTTTGTTGCTCAACATGCCACCTTTTTAGAAAAGGAATTTCTTACAAAAGAGATTAGTGGCTCTGAGGTAGAACTGGAAGAAGTTCCAACAACACAAACTGCAACTGATGATTTATTGGAACCAGAGCATTCAGTAATACCCGACGAACCCCAGCCTCTCCGCCGATCTAGCAGGGTTTCTCATCCACCTGAGAGATACTATGGTTTTCTCATTGATTGTGGGAGCGAGTATTGCATCATGGAAGATGATGACCCGACTAGTTTCGAGCAGGCCATCACGAGTGGTGACTCTGTGAAATGGCTGGATGCAATGCGATCTGAGATGGAATCCATGTACACCAACAAAGCATGGACTTTGGAAAATGCTCCTGAAGGGGTAAAACCCATTGGGAGCAAGTGGATCTTTAAAAAGAAAATTGGTGCAGATGGAAAAGTTGATACTTTCAAAGCTAGACTTGTTGCAAAGGGTTTTCATCAACGACCAGGTGTGGATTATGACGAAACCTTTTCTCCAGTGGCTATGCTTAAGTCCATCCGGATCTTACTTGCCATTGCTGCATAACATGACTACGAAATCTAGCAAATGGATGTTAAGACCGCCTTTCTAAACGGTGATTTAGAAGAGTGCGTGTACATGACTCAGCCAGAGGGCTTCGTAGATAGTGGGAGCAGCGGAAAGGTGTGCAAGCTGCTTAAATCTATTTATGGGTTAAAACAAGCATCGCGGAGTTGGAACATCTATTTTAATGTTGTAGTCAAAGAGTTTGACTTCATCAAAAATATAGATGAACCTTGTATTTATAAGAAGGTTGTAGAGAGTAAGGTTGTATTCCTCGTATTGTCCGTGGATGACATACTCTTGATAGGAAATGATGTTCCTATGCTGCAATCAGTCAAGCTCTTCTTATCACAAAGATTCTTAAAGAAAGATCTAGGTGATGCCTCCTGCATATTGGGAATCATGATCTATAGAGATAGATCTAAACGGATATTGGGATTGTCCCAATCCAGGTACATTGACACCATACTAAAGAGATTTAGTATGGAAGAATCCAAGCGTGGGAACCAACCCACGATCTCTGGACTCACTCTCTCTAAAGAGATGTCTCCCAAGACTGATTTGGAGAGAGCTCGCATGCAAGGGATACCCTATGCTTCGGCAGTAGGCTCTATCATGTATGCGATGCTATGTACGAGACCCGATGTTGCATACTCACTAAGTGTAGTGAGTCGGTATCAAGGAGATCCGGGAGAGAGTCACTGGATAGCTGTGAAGAACATTCTCAAGTACTTGCGGAGGACTAAGGAGATGTTCTTGGTGTATGGTAACGGAGAACTCCAGGTGGAGTCCTTTACCGATTCCAGCTTCCAAAGTGATAAGGACGACTCTAAGTCGCACTTGGGATTTGTCTTTACCCTCAATGGAGGGGCGGTATGTTGGAAGAGTTCCAAATAGGATACCGTTGCAGACTCGACGATGGAGGCTCAATACATCGCTGCCAAAGAGGTTGTCTGGATAAAGAAGTTAGTGAACTTGGTGTGGTTCCATTCATTGAACATCCAATACCTCTGTATTGCGATAACAATGGAGCTGTCGCTTTGGCCAAGGAACCCAGGTCCCATCAAAAGTCCAGACATATTCTGAGGCAATATCACCTGATCAGGGAAATAGTTGATCGCTGGGAGATCGAGCTCAGGAGAGTAGATATGAAGGACAACACTGCGGATCCACTCACGAAGGCCATTCCCCAGATACAGTTTGAGAGATTATTCGGGATGCTAGGTATGAGATACTACACCAGCTGGCCTTAGTGCAAATGGGAGATTGTTAGTTATGTATATGACCTAGAGGCCATTGTTATACATATGATGTATATTATAATGGATGCTTGGATATATATAGAGAGGACTTTCTTGCTCGTCATGATAGTATGCTATTTGGTTTTCCTTTATCTTAACATGTTGACTTATATTAGTTTACTGTCTTACTCTCACATGTTGATAAAGCCCTTAGGATATGTACTCGACTACTGGGACTATGATGAGATTAAACTAGTGGGGCCAGAGTAGTCGATGAGTACATCCTATAACTGTTCCTAGTCGAGGGTGTGTCGAGACAGGGCATCGATACACCAGAGTAGACTAGCGTATACGCATCTTGACCCAAAAGATGGACGATGGATGATCCCATATCCATCGGTGTTTTGACATCAAGGATGATGTATGGGTGCTCAGTGGAGACTAGGTAGACTGGACGGACTCGCCGAGAACTCCCAGATAGTGATATACCACACGTCTGATGGCAGTTCTCCGGTGACACTGGTGCAGGGTAGTCTGTAGACCCGAGATCGTCATAGAGTCTTGTGTGATTCCCACTGTGCTTTGATTTCTACCTTACCATGTCCAATAGGGCATGCAAAACGATGGCTTTTGGGTGCAGTCCCGAATCACATGGAGGCAATGAGCGATAGGAGGGGATTCGTCTCTCCCGGTATAGGGAGTTGACGTTGTGCTGTGTTCGATTGGCTATAACTGGAAGTCCCTCGCCAGGGCGTGTATAGAGATTTATTGGTAAGTGTTACCATTAGTTTCTCGACCCGTTATGAGCCTCACATCGACATGACTTATCGGTTACTGGGGTCTGACGTATACCACCCCTAGACTAGATATGCAACATACCAGGCGAAGAGACCGGACTGTACGGGAGTGTTACTGATTGGACTCACAGGAGAATGTACAGGCTAGCTTGTTGATCTTCTGATTGCTCAATACCTGGGTGGCTGTTACGTTTAGCTGACCGCTTGCAGCTTGTGGGTGTTTGATATGATCATCATCTGCTATCGGCGTATTGACGATTCTTTAGAGTCCTACACAGAGGTTTCTTGACTCAGGCAAAACGGAGTAGGGGCACATATGTGATATGTGCACGACCGAGGATAATGCGATATGAGATACCGTATTATATTCTCGCGATATTTAGATATGAGTCGGGTCATCGGATCAAGTGTTGATTCGATGAATCGGTAGATGATATATTAGTCGGTTATATTCGATATAGCCGGATTGTCGGATCAAGTATTGATTCGATAATTTAATGTATAATAATATATATGATATATTTCATTACATTATCTAATATTGTCTCGCTTTATTGATTCATTTTCTCACCGGATAATACATTGATATATATATATGCGATATATGTTAATTGTATTATTTTCTTTTGTTACAAATATATAATATATATGTGATATATATTATTGTAACATGATATGATTACTAATGCAACATGTTTAGTGGAGATTAAACAAGGATAGGGTTTGAATTGGGTTAGTTCTTTTATGAACCTTCTAAAAGATTTTCTTTTGTCATGAGCTAAGATATTATGGTTGATATTTTCTAGTGACTCATTCTTAACCCAACCCAAACCCTTAGCCTTAGTTAATTCTCTACATGAGTTAGCCTTGTCAGGTTGACCATGGTTACATTATTAATCATATATCATTTCATTATTCATCACAAAAGGTTTTAATCCATTATTTCTTCTTCTTCTTCAACCTTGAGCTTTGAGAAAGCTTTCTAGGTTTTCATTTTGTGATGATTAAGAGTGAGAATTTGATAAGAAAAGAGAGCACAAATACTACTCCATCATCCTCATCTAATCTAACCAATTAGATTAGGGTGTTCACCTCATTAGAGAGAGAGAGCTTGAGTTATAGAAACTTCGAGGTAGATCATCGGAGAAAAGGAAGACTCCAAGTTAGCATGGATCGTTCGAGTTGTGGAGCCTCTCTTAAGTCTGGGAGATCGTGGATCGTGGTGAAGGGACTTCTACTCGGAGCTTATGAAGTGAAGGAGCGGACTACAAAGGTTGTAATCCCTTACTTTTAGTTGTAAAGATATTTACTTGCATGTTAAACCCTAATAATCTAGCAAGGATCCCGGCTTTGGGTTGTTTCGGCACGTCTAAATTTTAAATCGGGCATGGTTGATGCCTTATAGACCCTTGTATGACCTCCTAGGAACCCTACAACTTGCATATCCATACTTGCGTATATATATATCCTTGTGCATCCCTGCCTACATGCAAACTCTTGCACATACATAGATGATGCTGACTTGATTTTGGAAAATTGGGGACCGCATGAAATATTTTCAACTGGATCCATTTAAAGAGCGGTTTTCCCCTTTTACTCATAGTACGATTTTATGCGGCTTACGACACATTGCATGGATTTACGCATTGAATTTTGGATTTATGTGATTTCTGGATTTGAGAACCGTGGTATTATTTTAAGAAAGTATGCACTGTTTTGAAAAACCCGGCTTCTCTTGATATGATATTTCAGTGCGTCCACCATGCGTTTTCTCGGTTCGGAGACATGTGACATGTGAAACCCGATTCGAGGAGGAGGATGATCCATTTGCGGGTACATGGTGGACCCGTTATGGTACCCCGGGGCGAGAGAGAGATTTCATATGGATGACGATGAGCCTGGCAGAGGGACTACGACCTACCGATGATTGGTTGGACCTGGCGGTTATCCGAAGGATACCGACCGAAGTCGAGAGATGGATATGGGTTGACCCATACTGCCGAGGCCCGAGGGCCGATTCCGCAGATGGAGCCCATGGGCCGATCCGGACTGACGAAGCCCGATATACGTGGATTTGCGTGTCGATGCTGGACACAAGTATTTCATGAGGTTTTCGAGTGCCGATGTTGGGTACTCCATTTCCATTGGATTTTCAGGATATGAGGGCCAGATAGAGTGACGGCTCCTGAGTTATCGAGATTTGAGTGTTTTTGGTAGAAACCGGGTTTTTCCACGATGATGATTCGTGTAGATGATATTTCTTCCTTTGCTCAGCTTTCAATGATAAGCACTGCATCATGTATTTATTGTACCTGATAGTGTACCTCGCATAATTATTGCATAACCATATTATCATATTGATGTTATCTGTGTTAGTTATATATATGCCCTAGAGGCCATTGTTGTACATATGATGTATATTATAGTGGATGCTTGGATATATATAGAGAGAGAGGACTTTCTTGCTCGACATGATAGTATGCTATTTGGTTTCACTTTGTCTTAACATGTTGACTTGTATTAGTTTACTGTCGTACTCTCACAAGTTGATAAAGCCCTTAGGATATATACTCGACTACTGGGACTATGATGAGATCATACTAGTGGGGCCTGAGTAGTCAACGAGTACATCCTATAACTGTTCCTAGTCGAGGGTGTATCGAGACAGGGCATCGATACACCAGAGTAGACTAGCGTATACGCATCTTGACCCATATGATGGGCGATGGATGATCCCATATCTATCGGTGTTTGACATCAAAGATGATGTACGGGTGCACAGTAGAGACTGGGTACACTGAACGGACTCGCCGAGAACTCCTAGATGGATATATACCTATCGTCAGATAGCAGTTCTCCGGTGACACTGGTACAGGTTAGTCTGTTGACCCGAGATCGTCATTGAGTCTTGTGTGATTCCCACTGTGCTTTGATTTCCACCTTACCACGTCTAAAAGGGCGTGCAAAACGGTGGCTTTTGGGTACAGTCCCGAATCACATGGAGGCAATGAGCGATAGGAGGGGTTTCGTCTCTCCCGGTATAGAGAGTTGATGTTATGCTGTGTTCAATTGGCTATGACTGGAAGTCCCTGGCCAGGGCTGATATAGAGTGCTACTGGTAAGTGTTATCAATAGTTTCTCGACTTGTTATGAGCCTCACATCGACACGACTTATCGGTTACTGGGGTCTGACGTTTTCCACCCCTAGACTGGATATGCGACATATCAGACGAAGAGACCGGATGTACGGTAGTGTTACTAATTGGATTCACAGGAGAATGTACAGGCTTGCTTGTTGATCTTCTGATCGCTCAATACCTGGGTGGCTGTTACGTTTAGCTGACCGCTTGCAGCTTGTGGGTGTTTGATATGATCATCACCTACTGCCGGCGTATAGACGATTCTTTAGAGTCCTACACAGAGGTTTCCTAGCTCAGGAAAAATGGTGTAGGAGCACATATGTGATATATGCGGGACCGAGAATAATACGATATGAGATACCGCATTCTATTCTCGCGATATATGTTATCGGCCGGGTATATGTGATATAGCCGGGTCATCGGATCAAGTGTTGATTCAATGAATCGGTACATGTTATATTAGTCGGTTATATGCTATATAGCCGGATTGTCAGATCAAGTGTTGATTCAATAATTTAATGTATTATTATATATGTGATATATTACATTACGTTAACTAATATAAGCTCGCTTTATTGATACATTTTCTCACCGGATAATACATTGATATATATGCGATATATGTTAATTGTATTATTTTCTTTTTTTGCAAAATATATTATATTTGTGATATATAATATTATAACAAGTTAGGGTTACAAATACAACATGTTTTGTGGAGTTTAAACAAGTTAGGGTTTGGATTTGGGTTAGCTATTTCATGAAGCTTCATGAAGCTTTTTTTGTCTTTATCTTAGATATTTTGTGTTGATATTTATTAACCCAACCCAAACCATAGCCCCTAGTTTATCCTTTACAAGGGTTAACTTTATCATTCTTAACCCATGGTTGGATTTGTAACCACAACAGTAATTCATTATTCATCACAAAAGCTTTCTTCTTCTTCTTCCTCCTTTAAAAAGCTTGCTAGCTTTTTGCATGTGATGAATTAGTGTGAGAAATTGAAAACAAAAGAGAGCTAAATTCCTACTTCATCATCCTTATCTATTCTAGCTTCTTAGATTAAGGTGTTCACTTCTCTAATAAGTTGTTTAGTGAAGTGTAAGCTTAGGTTATAGATTCTTCAAGGTAGATCATCTTAGATCATGAAGACTACAAGCAAGGTGTCTCATTTACCTCATGGAGCCACTCGAGAGTCGGAGTTCTTGTTGATCGCAGCGAAGGGACCTCAACACGGAGCTTATGAAGTGAAGGAACGGATTACAAAGGTTGTAATCCATCTCTCTTAGATGTAAAGTTGTTTACATGCAAGTTAACCCTAATTCTCTAGTTAAGATCTTGGTTAGGGTTTGTTTAGCACCCCAAAAATTTTAAAGTAGCATTATTGATGCTTTCCAAAACCTTCACAAGGTGCTATGCTAACCCCACTGTGGTATCAGAGCCAAGCTAGAGCGTTAGGTGACGTGTATACGAAGTTAAAAGTCCGATCAAACCCCGAAATATGATTTTGGACCCCCTCTCTGGAAATTTTTTAAAAACTTATTTTTTCCATATTAAAAATACTAAGAAAAATAAGCAGGTGATTCTATGGATATCTGTGAAGTACGACTCCCTGAGTCCATCAGGCCACCGCGGAACCGCGGCCAAACTAAGCTATTGGTGGCGGTTCCGCGGCAGAACATGAGGATTGAGGGATCGTACTTCAAGAGGTGATCCGTAGGTATTAAATTATGCTTCTGGGAATTTTTAATATTACTCAAGTGTTGAGTTTTCTAGAGATCTTAAGAATTCATTGATTCGATCGGAAAGTTTAACATCGTTTCGTTTTTCAGGTAATTTAGAACGTGTTAAAAAGTTCAAACGGATATCAATAACTCACTTTTTCCCCTGTCAGAAAACTTTCAAGTGTTGGATTTTTTCTCAGTTTAAAACTTTCAGAAAATCATGCAAGCGTATCTATGGACCCTCTAGAAGAATGTAACTTTAACTCGATTATATGACCGTCAAAACCGCCACTGAACCATATGGTTTATGGTAGTTTAGCGATGCCACATGTGAGGCGTTGGTTTGACCCTTCTACGGCTGGTTCATAGTGGCTGTGACTTGTTCTGGGACCTTTTGAACTCCACTCAAGTGTTGAGCTATTTGGGAAATCTTGGGTGTTTGTTTATTCGATCGGAAAGTTTAACATTGTCTATTTATCTGGAATGTGATACAATATGTGGAATTCAAATTGTTAGGCATGAAATGTGAAGAATGTGATATTTCGGATTTAAGATGTCTAAAGTGATTGTGGATTCCAAATGTTGTAGTTTTACACTTTCTTTTCTGTGACCGTAAGCGTAGTATGTGGTGTATCGCCGGCTTCGTTGTTATACATCAACGACAATCGGGATACGCATACTTGCTTACGTTGATGATATGTGATATTATGTGTTGCTGTGATATGTTATATTGGATCGTCGTGTTCTGAATAGCCTGGGGTTTTATGTGAGATGAGGATTCTTATTTTCATTCATCTAAAATTCATTTGTATGTAATATTCTTTTATTGGGGCACTTCTGGGTTGAGAATGATGTCACCAGTGTATATTATTTACTTTTCCGCATTAGGATAGACCCGAGGAAGGGAGCACAAGTAACCAGATTCTAGGGTCCAGTCGGAGGCCATCTCGAGGAGTCGAGACCGGGTCTCTTAATCCTAGAATTGGCAGTGTTGCTTGCCGCTCTCGCAGGGGTATAGGGATGTGGGTTTGGCTATTCATCGCGACCGTGGAATCCGTGTTTTATACAGGCTCGAAATAAAACACGGACGTCCTATTATATCCAATATTTCATATGTTATCTTCTGCTACAATGTTCTGTGATGAGATCATATTACTGCCTGAGACGATTGCTTATACTTTATATATATATATATATGATGATATATAAATATTACTGCTTTCGTTTCTTCTGTGATGCTTAGGAAGCATAAATGATGGGATTTATTAATGAGATTAATAAAAGAAAAGAAATTTAAAAGATGTTGTAGAATCAAAACTTTATAAAAAGGGTAGCTACAGTTTTGCTTTGCATAGCGGTATATATGATATACCCTTCACCTTATTCGATGAGGAAAGAGCCGAGATCCCTTCACCAGGAGTGACCTCTTTAGCAAAACTGACAGATGCTACAAACTCATGGTTTAGTTTTTGATTGGTTCTATAGTTCATGCTTTGCATAGTGGTATATGCGATATACCCTGCACCTTATTTGATGAGGAAAGAACCGAGATCCCTTCACCGGGAGTGACCTCTTTAGCGAAACTAGAAAAGCCTCAAAAACACTCATTTTCAAAATCACCTGTTTCTACAATGATATCAAGTTCTTTACACTCATGGTTTTCTGAAAAACCTGCGTAGCCCTCCGACATTTCAGATAAGTAATACTTAGTATTCGTGCTGCGTTTGTTGGCTTTCGTCAAGGCGTAGTGTGCGGTAGCTAACTATTGCTTATCTGCTACATATGATGCGATTGGGTTAGGGTAGTCGTACGGCTTTGTTGGCTTTCGTCAAGAGTCGTACGGGTGGGTTTAATTCAATCGAGAAATGTACGGGTTGAACTTGACTAGCGGACTATGGTTTGTTAGTATTCGTCAAGGTCATAGCACGTTAAGGATAAAAGCCTTATCGGGAATTTCGAGTGTTGAAATTTGCAATGAGATTGCATACCTTCTATGAGATAGATGGATCCCGATACCCACTGAGAGTAAGAGTTACTCCTGGGAGAGTTTTACACAGGATAATTAGCCGATCAAGTAGGTGACTAGAAAGGTGTTTACGGGGTTATGCCTCTGGGAAAACGAGGTTTATTTTAATCAGGTCCGAGCGAAAGCACGGGGAACCTCCCTCAAAGTACCAACACTGGCCTGGCTGAATGATTGGCGAACTTGTAATGTGTAATTAATCCCGGCTAGTCTTACCTTTTAGGTTTTGAAGGAAGATTTGATGAAAATTAGTGGGAGCCATCCTGATTAGATAAGATTATAACTAATCCAATCTTGCAAGAGCATACGATAAAGTGTTTTCTTCTCTCTCTCTCCAGGTAGCGACCATGTCAGGCCTTAATCAAGATAATAATATGGGTGTATTGACTGAACCCGCTTATTATACTGAGCAGGGGAACGTTGGTCTCATTCTTTCTTATAAGTGTTATAAGACTGAGCAGGAAATAGGAGAATATCCGGATTCTCACGTCACCCAAACGAAGAACAAGCATGCTGATGCATCTTCTTTGGGTGTATTATTTATTAAAAACTGTTTCTCAGTTCACTCTACGTCCTGGGTAATAGATACTGGATCGGGATCCCACATATGTAATATGTTACGTGGGCTACGTAAAGGTAGAGAACTGGGAATGGGTGATCATTCCGTAAGAGTAGAGAATGGTGCAGATATTGCAGCCAAAGCAGTTGGCGAATATCACCTTGTATTACCAAATGGTAATACATTGGTTCTGAACGAATACTATTACATTCCAAGCCTGATATGCAATCTTATATCAGTTTCTTTATTGAGCAAAGAAGGATATAATTTTGTAGTACAGGATAATGTTATGAACATATTCCTGCATCAAAAGTTGATTGGATCAGGATCGTTAAATAATGGCATATACGTTCTCAACCAAACTATAGTACTTAATATACAAAACATACACAAAAGGAAAAGTTCAGAAATGAACGAATCCTTCTTGTGCCAATGTAGACTAGGTCATATTAATGCGACATGACTAGCTAAGTTACATAAGGATAGATATTTTAATCCGTTCGAATTTTCATCTTATGATACTTGCCACTCATGTCTCAAAGGAAAGATGACCAAAACTCCGTTTAGTGGACACGGAGAAAGAGTTACAAAACTTTTGGGACTGATACATAGTGATGTTTGTAGTCCCATGTCTGCACATACCAGGAACAGTTCTTCCTACTTCATTATATTCACTGACGATCTCTCAAGATACGGACATGTGTTCCTGATGAAACACAAGTCTGAAGCTTTTGAGAAATTCAGAGAATATAAACACGAAGTAGAGAACCGAACGGGCAAAAGTATTAAGATCCTTCGATCTGATCGAGGAGGAGAATACTTGAGAAATGAGTTCCTGGACTATCTAAAAGAGAACGGGATTCTCTCTCAGCTTACTCCTCCTTATACACCACAGCACAATGGTGTATCGGAGTGGAGGAATCGCACCCTATTAGATATGGTGCGCTCTATGATGAGCAATGCTGAGTTGCCTATTTCCTTCTTGGGGTATGCGCTTGAGACAGCCATACACCTATTGAATATGGTTCCTACCAAATTAGTGTCTACCACTCCATATGAGATATGGAAGGGGAAGAGACCATCTCTTAAGTATGTTAAGATATGGGATTGTCCGGCCTATATCAAAAGGCACAATCCGGACAAACTCGAGGCAAGGTCTGTCCTATGCAAGTTTGTAGGATATCCCAAGAACTCACAAGGGTGTATCTTTTACCACATTGAGGAACAAAAGGTGTTTGTTTCCCGACATGCGACCTTTTTAGAAAAGGAATTTCTTGCAAAAGAAATTTGTGGCAAGGAGGTAGAACTGGAAGAAGTTCCAGCAACACAAACTATGACAGAAGATTTAGTGGAACCAGAGGATTCAGTAGTCCCCGACGAACCCCAGCCTCTCTGCCGATCTAGTAGGGTTTCTCATCCACCTGAGAGATACTACAGTTTTCTCGTTGATGGTGGGAGCGAGGATTGCATCATGGAAGATGATGACCCGACTAGCTTTGAGCAGGCCATCACGAGTGGGGACTCTGTGAAGTGGCTGGATGCTATGCGATCTGAGATGGAATCCATGTACACCAACAAAGTATGGACTTTGGAAGTTGCTCCTGAAGGGGTAAAACCCATTGGGTGCAAGTGGATCTTTAAGAAGAAACTTGGTATAGATGGAAAAGTTGAGACTTTCAAAGCTAGACTTGTTGCAAAGGGTTTTTGTCAACGACCAGGTGTGGATTATGACGAAACCTTTTCTCCAGTGGCTATGCTTAACTCCATTCGGATCCTACTTGCTATTGGTGCATACCATGATTACGAAATCTGGCAGATGGATGTTAAGACCGCCTTTCTGAATGGTGATTTAGAAGAGTGCGTATACATGACTCAGCCAGAGGGTTTCGTAGCCAGTGGGAGCAGCGGAAAGGTGTGCAAGCTGCTTAAATCCATCTATGGGTTAAAGCAAGCATCGCGGAGTTAGAACATCTATTTTGATGTTATAGTCAAAGAGTTTGAATTCATCAAAAACGTAGATGAACCTTGTATTTACAAGAAGGTTGCAGAGTGTAAGGTTGTCTTCCTCGTATTGTACGTGGATGACATACTCTTGATAGGAAATGACGTTCTTATGCTGCACTCGTTCAAGCTCTTCTTATCAAAAAGATTCTCAATGAAAGATCTAGGTGATACCCCTGCATACTGGGAATTAAGATCTATAGAGATAGATCTAAACGGATACTGTGATTGTCCCAATCCAGGTACATTGACACCATACTAAAGAGGTTTAGTATGGAAGAATCCAAGCGTAGGAACCAACCCACGATCTCTGGACTCACTCTATCCAAAGAAATGTCTCCCAAGACTGATTTGGAGAGAGCTCGCATGCAAGGGATACCCTATGCTTCGGCAGTAGGCTCTATCATGTACGCGATGCTATGTACCAGACCCGATGTAGCATACTCACTAAGTATAGTGAGTAGGTATCAAGCAGATCCTGGAGAGAGTCACTGGATAGCTGTGAAGAACATTCTCAAGTACTTGAGAAGAAATAAGGAGATGTTCTTGGTGTATGGTAACGGGGAACTCCAGGTGGAGTCCTTTACCGATTCGAGCATCCAAAGTGATAAGGACGACTAAGTCGCACTCGGGATTTGTCTTTACCCTCAATGGAGGGACGGTGTGTTGGAAGAGTTCCAAATAGGAAACCGTTGCAGACTCGACGATGGAGGCTGAATACATCACTGCCAACGATGCTGCCAAAGAGGCTGTCTGGATGAAGAAGTTCATCACTGAACTTAGTGTGGTTCCGTCCATTGAATATCCAATACCTTTGTATTGTGATAACAATAGAGTTGTGGCTTTGGCCAAGGAACCCAGGTCCCATCAGAAGTCCAGACATATTCTGAGGCGGTATTACTTGATCCGGGAGATAGTTGATCGCCGGGAGATCGAGGTCAGGAGAGTCGATATGAAGGACAACACTGTGGATTCACTCACGAAGGCCATTCCTCAGACACAATTTGAGAGACTCTTCGGGATGTTGGGTATGAGATACTACAACAACTAGCCTTAGTGCAAGTGGGAGATTGTTAGTTATATATTTGCCCTAGAGGCCATTGTTGTACATATGATGTATATTATAGTGGATGCTTGGATATATATAGAGAGGACTTTCTTGCTCGACATGATGGTATGCTATTTGGTTTCACTTTGTCTTAACATGTTGACTTGTATTAGTTTACTGTCTTACTCTCACAAGTTGATAAAGCCCTTAAGATATATACTCGACTACTGGGACTATGATGAGATCATACTAGTGGGGCCTGGGTAGTCAACGAGTA
Organism: Agapanthus africanus; assembly: GCA_030015575.1. Classification (NCBI taxonomy): domain Eukaryota; kingdom Viridiplantae; phylum Streptophyta; class Magnoliopsida; order Asparagales; family Amaryllidaceae; genus Agapanthus; species Agapanthus africanus. Next base: position 301,318,973 of record CM057345.1, on the reverse strand, counting down.
CATCCTATAACTGTTCCTAGTCAAGGGTGTATCGAGACAGGGCATCGATACACCAGAGTAGACTAGCGTATACGCATCTTGACCCATATGATGGGCGATGGATGATCCTATATCCATCGGTGTTTGACATCAAAGATGGTGTACGGGTGCTCAGTGGAGACTGGGTACACTGAACGGACTCGCCGAGAACTCCTATATGGATATATACCTATCGTCAGATAGCAGTTCTCCGGTGACACTGGTACAGGTTAGTCTGTAGACACGAGATCGTCATAGAGTCCTGTGTGATTCCCACTGTGCTTTGATTTCTACCTTACCACGTCCAAAATGGCATGCAAAACTGTGACTTTTGGGTACAGTCCCGAATCACATGGAGGCAACGAGCGATAGGAGGGGTTTCGTCTCTCCCGGTATAGGGAGTTGATGTTGTGCTGTGTTCGATTGGCTATGACTGGAAGTCCCTAGCCAGGGCTGATATAGAGTGCTACTGGTAAGTGTTATCAGTAGTTTCTCGACCTGTTATGAGCCTCACATCGACACGACTTATCGGTTACTGGGGTCTGACGTTTTCCACCCCTAGACTGGATATGCGACATATCAGACGAAGAGACCGGACTGTACGGTAGTGTTACTGATTAGATTCACAAGAGAATGTACATGCTTGCTTGTTGATCTTCTGATCGCTCAATACCTGGGTGGCTATTACGTTTAGCTGACCGCTTGCAGCTTGTGGGTGTTTGATATGATCATCACCTACTGCCGGCGTATTGACGATTCTTTAGAGTCCTACACAGAGGTTTCCTAGCTCAGGCAAAACGGAGTAGGAGCACATATGTGATATGTGCGGGACCGAGAATAATACGATATGAGATACCGTATTCTATTCTCGCGATATATGTTATCGACCGGGTATATGTGATATAGCCGGTTCATCGGATCAAGTGTTGATTCGATGAATCGGTACAAGTTATATTAGTCGGTTATATGCTATATAGCCGGATTGTCGGATCAAGTGTTAATTCGATAATTTAATGTATAATTACATAAGTGATATATTACATTACGTTAACTAATATAAGCTCGCTTTATTAATTCATTTTCTCACCGGATAATACATTGATATATATGCGATATATGTTAATTGTATTATTTTCTTTTGTTGCAAAATATATTATATATGTGATATATAATATTGGAACAAGTTAGGGTTACAAATACAACATGTTTTGTGGAGTTTAAAGAAGTTAGGGTTTGGATTTGGGTTAGCTTTTTCATGAAGCTTCATGAAGCTTTCTTTTGTCTTTATCTTAGATATTTTGTGTTGATATTTATTAACCCAAACCTTAGCCTCTAGTTTATTCTCTACAAGGGTTAACTTTATCATTCTTAACCCATGGTTGGATTTGTAACCACAACAATAATTCATTATTTATCACAAAAGCTTTCTTCTTCTTCTTCCTCCTTAAAAAAGCTTTCTTGCTTTTTGAATGTGATAAATTAGTGTGAGAAATTGACAACAAAAGAGAGCTAAATTCCTACTTCATCATCCTTATCTATTCTAGCCACTTAGATTAGAGTGTTCACTTCTCTAATAAGTTGTTTAGTGAAGTGTAAGCTTGGGTTAGAGATTCTTCAAGGTAGATCATCTTAGATTATGAAGATTACAAGTAAGGTGTCTCATTTACATCATTGAGCCACTCGAGAGTCGGAGTTCATGTTGATCGCAGCGAAGGGACATCAACACGGAGCATATGAAGCGAAGCAATGGACTACAAAGGTTGTAATCCCTCTCTCTTAGATGTAAAGTTGTTTACATGCCAGTTGATCAGTCGAAAATATTGCATTTTTAACACATCAATTTCCCTACTCTTTGCAATCATTTAAAGGTGTTCGGTATGAATATAGCACATATTGGCAATTTGTCTGCCAAAATACCAAATAACATGTGTTATACATTATAACCGGCATTTTAAGGGAAATTGTGTGTTTATTATTGCACGCATGATCTTTTGTATATCGCAACACTTGTCTCGAGATTATGTGTAGGAAATTCTCCAGGTAAAAGAGCCGGAACTGCTAAAAGTGCTGATAAAATACGCCAAGTCTAAGACTTGAAATCTGGCAGTGAACAAGAAAGTATAAAAATATTCCAGACATTAGAAAAGTGCCACAAAGCCAACACCAAAATACCCTGAAGATTTCATGTACCAAGCCCACAAAATGGGCGCGGATCCGCGGCCGAGTTGGCCGATCAGCCGCAGATCCGCGGCCTTGTTAGCTCATCATCGCGTCAGATTCCTCCGCGTGACTTCTTGTAACGGCCAGGCTTCCAGAAGACTCTCAAAGAGCACGTGGCTTTATCCAGAAGGCTCAACCTAACAATCTTATCCTAGAATATTCCTTATTCTAGAATATTCCCTCCAACAAACTTCTTCTAGAAGACTCTCTCTAACAACCTAGCTTTGGAGGGATGATTAAAATGAGGAGGTTATAAAATAAGATCTAGATCTAGGGTTTTGAGGTTAGACAATTAGGGTGAGTTAGTTACACATTTAGAGCCAAAATTCAAATTCAAATTGAGTGACACAACTTGATACTAAAACCCTAGCCCAAATTCAAATCCAAAGCCAAATCAAGATCATTTTGAGAAGCAAATCATGTAAGCATCCATTGATCCTTTATCCGCAAGGCCAATCTTCATCCGAGCAAGAGATCCAGGACGATCCACGACTCACGGAGATCGAGCGGAGCGAACTTCGACGGATCTAGTTACCTCTTCAAAGGAGCGATCGAGAGCAACTCTTGTAACCTCGAATTGAGGGAATGTGTAATTAGTCGTCGATTTAATAAAGGTGATAATTGCAATTCTTGCTTTCTTTACATTCTTGCGTTATGAAACTTCTTGATCTTTGATTCATTAATTTTCATGATGTGTGAGTGAAATCTCCGCTTGTGGAGGATTCGAGAGAATTGATAGATTTAATGATGATCAAATCTTAATACTAATTTTAAATCTTATGAGATTTGTGAACTCTAGGAAAAAGAATCATCAATGACCTAATTTGGATCGAGATCGCATTTTTGCGAATTTCATTGCAAATTAGGGATGAAATGATTGATGATTTTCTTTGCTAGAGACTAGATCCGAATGATCATGATTGAAAAGACAAGGGATAGAAGGAGAAACCCTAGTTTCTTCAATAGATCTCTAATCTTCAATCATCATCATCAATCTAGCTACAAATTATCAATAGATAAGATTAGGAATTATTAGATTCATCATTAGCTATTAACTCAATTGAATCCTACAAGCTATTCTTCATTATCTTGATAAATCAAAGTTATTGGGACAATTCTTGATTCTTGATTCTAGATCTTTAGTTTTCTTTATGTTTCTTGAAATTAAAATTTACAAATCTTGAATCAATTTTGTTGCAATTTTCTTTTATCTTTTCATTTCGACTCATCTAAAACAAAAATCGATCAAAACACACATCTCTGTGGACGATCTGTATTCATTACCGTGCTACATCGACACCGTTAATTGATTGCGGTATAAATTTCTTTGGTTGTGAAACATTTCTAAACACGACACGGAAACGATCAATCAAATGGTGCCGTTGCCGGGGATGTGTGCTACTTTGTTCATTTTTGTTATTTGAGTTGAAAAATTATTATTCCATTAGAATTTTTAGATCAAAATCGCATTAAGTGCTTAACGATTAGTTGTGAATTTTTGTGAGGGAATCTGGAATCATTATAGCAGAGAGATCAAGATTCAGAGAAGTTTTTCAAATTCCAGAGGAGTCAAAGAAGCTACAGAAGAATTTTGAAACCCTAATTCCTCCTTATCACCGCGGATCCGCGGCCAACAGTTGGTTTTTGCGGCGGTTCCGCCGCCGTTTAGGCGCTTCACTGTTCCAAATTTCTCAGGTATCTCTCTGGCTTTCTTATCTTCTCTCTGATCTTCTCCAATAACCATTTCTTGCAGGATTCTTTGCAAAATTCGCAGCGCCGCAAAAAGAAAAATTGTTGCATGTTTGATCTTGGTAGTTTGCATATTTTAATACAGAAATTAAGGGGCAAAGACTAAATTCAGATTAGGTGGGGATTTCATTACCCTCCCTAAGCCCCGCAAATTACAAAATGAGCATCCGCATTACCCCTCATTAACTAAAAAATATCTAGACATGACTCTAAGGACCATCGCGCTCACTTAGGACAGAAGGAGGTCGTGGATAATCTATTGCTTATCCGCGTTTCTTTTGTGGTGTCTAAGGCAAGTGTGTCTAAGGCAAGTGGTTACTTAATTAGGCCTACTACTTACGTAGTGGAGAAGCTCCCACTTACCTGGCACTTACCTTGCCACGGGAGGGGCAAAGAGGCAGTAGAGGATCTATCTTGCGACTTGTCTTCTGAAAGTCTAGGAGTGGTCTAGAGACTTGACCTAGGTGACCATTAGATCTAGGGTGGTGTGTGTTTTTTTTGTGATTTGATTTTTCAAAAACCGTATTTTTCGAAACAAACACCAAAAAACTTTTCCCCTAATTATCACAACGCTGCCACTTGTGCTCAACCCTTTAGTGCAAGCTAGGCTGGACACGGGATTCTATTGCCCGTTTTGTCCGCGTTTCCCCCATCGACTCCAAAGTCGGTATTTCTACATTTTCTTTTTTCCCACCACCCACCACGACCGCGATGGACGGATATCCATCACACTTTAACACCACTCTGCCACCGCCCGCAGGTGCGCAGAATCCTCTACGCATTTCTCTCCAAGAGAGATACTATCCTACACATGTTCCCCTTCCCACCTGTCTTTCTATACCACCTGCCAACGGGGAAAATTTTGAAATCAACCCCCAATTTATCAAACTATTACCTAAATTTCACGGTCTTGTGTCTGAAGACGCATACGTTTTTATCTCCAAATTTGAAAATGTATGCGCAATGATTGGAACGTCACAACTGTCTTTGGATGCTCTGCATTTACGTTTTCTCCCATTCACTTTGTGCGATTTAGCCGAGAAGTGGCTTTACAACACACCCGCACATTCTATTTCAAAATGGGATGAATTTGTTGCAGCATTCCTTAAGAAATTTTATCCTAATCACAAGACCAGCCGTGTTCGGAGCGAAATCTTCAAATTTACCCAACTTCCCAATGAACCATTTTGGAAATGCTTTGAACAGTTCAAGGATTTTCTTTTACAATGCCCTCATCACGGAATCCCTAGATGGGATCTGTTTCGAAATCTTTATGAGGGTATTGATTTCATGACTAAACAGATGCTTGAAACCAGTGTCATTGCCAATTCCTATCTAAAGATGATGGTGAAGCTTGGAAATACCTAGAAGATTTAGCTCAAAACACTTTACAATGGGAAAGTGTTAGACCACCATTGTCTGGGGAAGGTATCAATCAGCTCGATATTTTCGTCATAATGAGAGCCGAAATGGCCGCAATGCAAAGGAAACTCGACGCTCTAGAAAACAAGTTCTCTTTAGCCTCCCAAAACCAATACACACTTCCCAAAACCGTGTGTGGCTGCTATTCAAATCCATCACATTTGACGGAAGAATGTCCTTTGAATGTACCGTTTCAAGGTCACACTAATGCTGCATGATTCATACGAAAACGTGTGTTTGTAGTTTAACCGCAATCAATAACGGTGTCGCGTATAGCTAGACCGAGATGAGTACGGGTTGTCCTCTGGAAAAGGTGGAACCTTTTACTTTTAGTTTAGATGTGTTGAGAAAGAGAGGAGGGATAAAGAATTTTATAGAATGGTTTCTAGATCTACGTTAAACAAGAGTGTAAAATATAGATCTAGATTATTTCCAGGATGTAGTTAATATAATAAGGGGGCTTGTAGGGTTCGTTAGGATTTAGTAGTTATGGACGATTAATTAAAAGTTACCCTTTTTATCCATTAATAGATTTAAAACTAAAACGACGGTGATGCGTGTAGATTAGGGTTTCTGGAGGGAAAAGGAATCCCACTCTTAACCCTTATCTCGACACGGAACTCCGTTCATATCTAGCCTTTACCAAAACAATCATTAATCTAATCTCTAATCGCGGTCGGAACTAGCAAAGAATTGTTAGCGCGCCCGATTAGGATGTTAATCATTCTTTTGATAAAGTTCATAAACTTTATAGGACTTAAAAAGGGTTTAGGGATTTTTATCGTCCATTAGCCTACCCTAATCCTACGAACCCTAACAAGCGGAGAATTACTCACGCATGTTGCGAAAAGAAGATGGAAAGACCGAGAGGGAAAACATAATGTAAAATGCAAAAGAATTAAATAAAATAACTACCTTTATTAATCAACTTGAACAATCTACACTTTATTCCGTAGAAAATGATTACAAAAAAACTTGATTTGCTTCTCGATCTTTCCTAAGGAGGTAGAAGAACGGTTGATGATCAGCCTGGATGCGTGAGCGTCTGGGGCTTCGTGATCGCGTCAGCTTTGATAATTTTTCCAAGAGACTCTCGGTGCCTTTTTATAGTGCCAAAGCCAGAATCCAAGCTTCTAAATTAGGAAGTAAGTAAAAAAAGATCTTCCCCAAAAATCCTCAGCTTCCAACTCTTTACAACTGCGGCGGATCCGCGGCATAATGGGGCTATTGCCGCGGATCCGCGGCTTGATGATCACAGCCGTTGGTCAAACTTCTGGGGATGTCTCGTAGTGACATTTGGCTATCCTTGGAACATTCAGAATTTGGAAATCTTCTCGTGGTTGCTGCCAGACTTGGTCTCCAAGTTTTGATTCTTAATTAGGCAAGTCTTTTTCAACAACTTGATTTTCTTGATTCTAGTCTTTGAAAAATTCTGCACAACTTGGAAAAATTCTGCACAACAACTCAAATAATATTTAGTAGACTTTGTTCTACTAGGATTTGGTCAATGAATTTATTTGCATACATTTTCCTACCAAATGATAATTATAATATATATCAACTGAACAAATACCCCCAAACTTATCTTTGATCGTCCCGAGCAAACTAGTTTATTCAAGAGGAGAAAACTAAGCACACTTTCGTAGGCAACACGATTGCACTGAGCACGTGCAACAAGCAGTTAAACCTCTAGGTGTCCCTAGAAGGAGGAGTGTTGTCTCCTGAGGGTTTTCAGTGGATTACACTCACAAAATCTTGTAATAAAAAAGAGATGGTGAAATTTACATATAAAGATAAGAACCATAAAAGAAATACTTTGAAAATTTAGAGTTTCCAACTACACTAGCTTTTCAGTTGTCATGAGCCCTATCTTAATAGTCATGAAAAGATGTTAGAAATCACATTATCCCTCAATAAAACATCGTCTTTATTCTTCATTCCTACCTTTCATCCAAACATCGATCATATAACCCTACGTGTATGAATAGAACATCCCTACACTTGGAGAATTCAATTCAAGCTATCATACTCTTGTCCATCTACCTCAGTACTTTTTAATTTGATGAATATTTATGGATTTGCTCACACATTTTCATGCGACCGTTAATACTTCTTGAGGTACTAACCAACCGATTACTCATGTGCTTGCTGATTAGGTGATAATATTTTTCTCGTCTTGCACCACCTAAGGCTTAGCAGTGACTCCCAGACCAGTTGGCCTTAGGGCACTAGGTGAAGAGGCACCCTCGCTATATTTTTTTTTTATTGCTGCCTTGGCGATAACAAAACCAGTGTTCATTTTTTTTCTTTTCACCATTTTTTTATATTTTCTTCATTTATTTTTTTTTCATTTCCTTCATACTTTGGCTTTTAGACAAGAGCATTTCAAGGTATCCTCTACTATCCCGAGTTTCAAGACGTGTGAAAGTGCATATAGTAGGGTATCAACATTCAAATGTTTGGCTTCCAGAATAGAAACTATTTTTCAGACTTATTTTTATCCTCAGATTAGTGACTTCTTTCATCTTACTAACCTTTGGGACAACAGCACATAACTACTTATTACTAGTTCGTTTAAGAAAACTTCTAATTTTCTTGGTTGTCTTAAACTATTCCTATCTTTTGGATGTAATTTTTCACTTTCTACTCTTTTGTTATAAAAAAAATTTTAATGCCCAGTGTCAAAGATAATTCAGTGAATACAAACCTCCCCCCCAAACCTGTTTTCCGCGGTGTCCTCACTGATGTAGCCTTTTGAGAACAAGGACCTGTATACTAGGAGAGAGATACAAGGGGTAAAATAATAGTTACATGAAAACTACCCCCAAACTTGATTTTTGACACGCACAGATATTCAATCAAATCCATTTTTACTCACCTCTATTCTTAAAATGAGAAAATGTTACACAAACATGGAGGTGAGGCGGAGGAATTTTAGTTTTGATATAGCGGCTCCTGTAAAAACAGGAGCTCCTCCGCGGGGTCAGCAGAAAAACACGGTTTTAATCTATGTCCATTCACTTTAAAAATCGAACCGTTTTTCAAATTTTCAAATTCAACTGCCCCGTGCGGGTGTACATACCGCACCACAAAAGGTCCTTTCCAACGAGTTTTAAGCTTACCCGGATGAAGATGGAGACGGGAATCGTAAAGAAGGACTTGTTGCCCCGAAGTGAAGGTTTTTCTAAAAAGATTTTTATCGTGGAACACTTTAGTCCTGTTCTTTACTATCACGGCATTATCGTAAGCTTCATCGCGGAGTTCGCTTAGCTCATTCAACTGCAGCTTCCAATAGCTGCTTGCATGATCAAGATCAAAATTAAGCTCTTTAATAGCCCACATTGCCTGATGTTCAATCTCGACTGAGAGGTGGCATGCCTTTCCAAACACAAGGCGGTATGGAGACATACCAAGATCGGTCTTATAAGCGGTGCGGAATGCCCAAAGAGCATCCGTCAATTTGGTTGACCAATCCTTACGGTTTTTCGAAACCGTCTTCTCCAAGATTTTTTTGATCTGCCTATTTGAGATCTCAGTTTGCCCGCTCGTTTGGGGATGATAGGGCGTAGAAAGCTTGTGAGTGATTGTATATTTCCGCATCAAGGCCTCGAAAGACCTATTGCAGAAATGTGTACCGTTGTCTCTAATTATAGCGCGAGGGTGTCCGAATCGTGAAAAGATATTTTCTTTAAGGAACTTAATGACAACTTTGTTGTCATTAGTGCGACACGGTATAGCTTCCACCCATTTTGAGACATAATCAACCGCTAACAAGATATATAAATTCCCAAAGGAGTTGGGAAAAGGGCCCATAAAATCAATACCCCACACATCGAATATTTCCATAACCAATATAGGTTGGAGCGCCATCTCATTCCTTCGTGAAATCCGACCCAAATGCTGACATCGCGGACAAGTTTTGCAATGTTCAAATGCATCTTTAAATAATGTTGGCCAATGAAAGCCACATTGCAAAACTTTCTCCGCCGTTTTTCGAGGTCCAAAATGACCACCGCATGCCTGATCATGACAAAATGATAACACGCTCTTGAATTCATCGTTAGGGACACACCTGCGAATGATTTGATCGGAACAATACTTGAATAGATAAGGTTCATCCTAGTAAAAATATTTTACTTGGGATAGAAATCGAAGTTTGTATTGTTTCGACCAATCACTAGGAATAAGTCCCGTCGCAAGATAGTTCACGATATCCACGAACCAAGGTTCGTAGGATACATTCAAGAGCTGTTCGTCAGGAAATGAGTCATTTATCGGCACGGTCACAGTTGGCGAAGAAGTGATGCGTGAAAGATGGTCGGCTACAACGTTTTCACATCCACTCTTGTCTCGAATGACAAGATCAAATTCTTGTAACAATAGGATCCAACGTATTAGCCTGGCCTTCGCATCCTTCTTCGATAAAAGATGTCGTAGGGCGGAGTGATCAGTATAAACCACAATAGGCGAGCCAATCAAGTAGGGCCTGAATTTCTCTAATGCAAATACAACTGCCAAGAGTTCTTTCTCGGTAATTGTTTAATTTATTTGTGCATCATTCAAGGTCCTACTTGCATAGTAAATTACATACGGCATCTTATCAATGTGTTGTCCTAAGACAGCACAATAGCAAAATCTGATGCATCACACATAAGCTCGAACGGGTGGTTCCAATCCGGAGATGATAGAACGGGGGCTGTAGTGAGCGATCTTTTAAGTGATTCAAAAGCAGCCTCACAATCCGAATCGAAGTGAAAAGTAGTGTCCTTAGCCAATAGAAGGGTTAAGGGTCTAGCAATTTTGCTAAAGTCCTTAATAAATCTCCTATAAAATCCTGCATGGCCAAGGAAGGATCGTATATCTTTGACGCAGTTGGGACGAGGGAGGTTATGAATGACATCTATTTTAGCTCTGTCAACCTCAATGCCTTTTCGTGAAATTATATGTCCAAGTACAATACCTTCTTGGACCATAAAATGGCATTTTTCCCAATTCAAAGTCAAGTTCTTATCCTTACAGCGGGTAAGAACCGCGTCAAGATTACGAAGGCAGTCCTCAAAGGAGTCCCCAAAAATGGAGAAATCGTCCATAAAAATTTCTAGAAAATTTTCCACCATATCTGAAAATATCCCCATCATGCACCGCTGAAATGTAGCTGGAGCGTTGCATAACCCAAAGGGCATGCGTCTATAAGCAAAAGTTCCGAAAGGACAAGTAAAAGTGGTTTTATCTTGATCCTTTTCGGCGATAGGGACCTGGTTATAGCCAGAGTATCCGTCCAAGAAACAGTAGTATTTGTGTCCCGCTAAACGTTCGAACATCTGGTCAATGAAAGGTAGAGGGAAATGATCTTTCCTCGTCGCGGTATTGAGTTTCCTGTAATCAATACATACGCGCCACCCAGTTTGGGTGCGTGTTTGGATTAACTCATTAGCCTCATTAGTGATGACCGTGATGCCAGACTTTTTAGGGACCACATGAATTGGACTTACCCATTGGCTATCAGATATAGGGTATATTATTCCACTATCAAGGCACTTGACGATTTCTTTCTTTACCGCGTCCTTCATAACGGGATTTAACCGTCTTTATGGGTCTCGGGTTGGTTTGGCTTCATCCATCAGATGTATGTAATGTTCAACAATTAAGGGACTAATCCCTTTGATGTCAGCCATTGTCCAACCAAATGCTTGCCGATTCGATCTCAACACTGCCAAAAGTGCATTTTCTTGCTCTAAGGCTAGAGAAGCGGAAATAATCACTGGCAAAGTCTCATTCTCTCATAAATATGCATATTTAAGATGAGAAGGTAGCGGTTTGAGATCAAGAATTGGCGGAGAGACAATAGAAGGTGGGGTAAGCGAATGATATTCGGACTCCCGAAGAGGTTCAAAACTTGCATAAGATATTGACTCGGAAAGTGCTGCTGACTTTTGCAACGAGTCAACGGGTTCAATCTCAAGGTCGGACTCATTGAACATATCCTCACTGTGAAGTGGTGCAAGATCAAACGATGTCTCATTAGTGTTGTCGAGAACATCAAAGCAAAGTTCCTCATCCATGCAGCTTTCGGAAGCTATCTCGTGGATGGAACAAACATCCAGCAAATGAGCAGATGGTTCTGATGGCTGACTTCCTAGCTTATAAATATTAAGCTCAATTGTCATTTTCCCAAAGGATAAGTTCATAGAACCGTTACGACAATTAATTACAGCGTTAGAAGTTGCTAGGAAGGGTCGACCAAGTATCACCGGGATTTGATTGCGTGGGTTTGCCACGGGTTGTGTATCTAAAACAATAAAGTCCACGGGAAATATGAATTCCCCGACTTTAATTAACACATCCTCTAGTTCGCCCCGAGGTTTGGTGATAGATTGGTCTGCCATCTGGAGAGTACAATGGGCAGGTTTTAACTCTCCAATTCCTAACTGCTCGTAAACTGAATAAGGAAGCAAGTTAACGCTAGCGCCTAGATCGAGTAAAGCACGATTAATATTTTTGCCCCCAATAGAAATAGAGATTGTAGGACATCCGGGGTCCTTACGTTTCTTTGGTATTTGTTGGGTAAAAGCTGTGCTAATATTACCCGTCATGAAAACCTTCTTAGGCACTTGAGTTTTTCTCTTCCTAGTGCACAAGTCTTTAAGGATTCTTGCATAAGATGGGACTTGTTGAATAGCATCTAGGAGAGGAATATTCACACTAACTTGCTTAAACATTTCCATAATCTTCTCCATTTGCGGGTTAGGTCTGTTGGCCCTTAATCTGTTTGGAAATGGAGCTCGATCAATAAGTTTTGGGTCCAACGTATGTGGAGAAGACTGTGGGGACGGATTCGATCCCAAAATTGGAGTGGGAATCAACTTAGATAGATTTGGCGAAATGTTCGAGCCTTGGGGAAAACGGAGAATAGGCTCGGATGAAGGTGGGAGACTAGACGAATTAGGGGAAGAAGAAGAAGAAGCTGGGGTATCAAATGTGTCACTAACGTCAAATTGCTCACCCACTCGGTTATTCAGCACTCTCCCGGATCTCAACGTAGTAACGGCATTCATATTATGATTTTGCGAATGGCCAGGATTCGGTAGGGGTTGAGATGGGAGTTTCCCTTTTTCTCTCGCACTCATTGCTGCGTTTAACTGTGCGATTTGGTTCTCTAATAATTTAATACTCTCACCATGGGAGGCGGAGTTTTTCGTTATAGTATCAATAGAAGACTTCATCTCAACCGAAAATTGCATGGATTGTTTCATGAACATATCCAAAGTTTGTGCAAGTGAGTTGTCAGTACCGGCCACTTATGGTGTAGAAATGTTGGCCGGATTTTGGAAATTCTGTGACTGAAAGAGGGGCTGATTCTATGGTTGTGGTTGCTGTGGAGGAGGTATTTGATAATTGCTTTGTTGGTTTTGGTTCCAAGCAAAGTTAGGATGATTCCTCCATCCTTGATTGTACGTGGAAGAATAAGGGTCGTTTCTAGGTCGCTGCTGAAAAGCAGCATTAGCTTGAAACGATGCATTCATAGGACATTCTTCCGTTAAGTGTGAAGGATCCGAACAGCAACCACAGACGGTCTTAGGAAGCGTGACCTGATTTAGGGAGAATGATGAGAACTTGTTTTCAATAGCGTCGAGTTTCTTCTGTATCGCTGCCATTTCGGCTTTTACTGCGATAGAAACATCGAGCTGGTGAATACCTCCCTTAGTTGAAGGTGGTCTTACGCTTTCCCACTGCAACGTGTGTTCAGCAAGGTCTTCCAGATATTTCCACGCTTCACCGTCATCTTTAGACATGAAATTGCATTGACACATTGTTTCAAGCATCTGCTTTGTCGCTGGATTAATGCCCTCATATATAATTCGACATAAATCCCATCTTTGTATTCCGTGATGGGGGCATTGGACAAGAAGATCTTCGAAACGTTCAAAGCACTTCCAAAATGGTTCATTGGGAAGCTAGGTGAACTGGTTGATCTTGCTCCTAATATGGGCAGTCTTATGGTTTGGGTAAAACTTCTTAAGAAATGCTATGACAAATTCATCCCAATTAGTGATAGAGTGTGCGACAGTATTATAAAGCCATTTTTCTGCCAAGTCGCACAGTGTGAATAGGAGAAGACGTAAGCGCATAGCATCTAAAGTCAATTGTGAAGTACCCATCATTGCGCATACGTTTTCGAATTTGGTGATGAAAACGTACGCGTCTTCCGACTCAAGCCCGTGAAATTTGGGCAGCAGATTGCTGTAGTGGGGTTTAATTTCGAAATTATCCCCGTTAGCTGGTGGAAGAGATAGACAAGTAGGAAGGGGACCACGGATAGGATAGCATCTCTGTTGGAGAGAGATGCGCGGTGGATTCTGCGCACCTACGGGCGGTGGCAGCGTGGTGTTATAATCTGATGGAGTGCCGTTCATCTCGGTCGTGGTGTGTGGTGGTGCGGGAAAAGAAGATGAAGGAGTACCGACTTCGGCGTCGATAGCAGGAACGCGGACAAGACGGGCACTAGGATCCCGTGTCCAGCCGAGCATGCACTAAGCGGGTTTAATGCAAGTAGCAGCGTGTGTGTGATTTTAAAATTGGTCTGTTTTGAAAAAGTGGGACTCAAGACAAATCACTCTAAAATGCACAAGCAACCCTAAAACTAAGGTCACCTAGGTCCAGTCTCTAGACCGCTCCTAGACTTCCAAAGGACAAGCCGCAGGATCAATCCTCTACCGCCTCCGTACTACCCTTATAGCCAGGTAAATGCCAGGTAAGTGGGAAGGAACCACAGTAGTGGGCCTAATTAAAAACCACTAGCCTTTGACACACTTGCCTAGGCACTACAAAAGTAATGCGGATAAACGATAAATTACCCACGACCTTCCTCTGTCCTTATTGAGCGCGACAGTCCTTAGAGTCTGGTCTAGATATTTTTTAAATTAATGAAGGGTTGATCTAGATGCTCGTTTTGTGATTTGTGGGGCTTAGGAAGGGTGATGAAATCCCCACCTAATCTTGATTTGGTCTTTTCCCCTTAAAGTCCGTATTAAAATATGCAAAACAAAACAATCACAAAACTTTTGCAAAAAGATTTTTTGAGCGGCGCTATTTTGCAAAAAATCCTGCAGAAAATAGATTTTATTGGATTTGAGAGGAGAGAGAAGGAGTTGAGAATCTTACCAGAGAGTTCTGTAGCCCTAATCCCTCTAACCTGCCGCGATTCCGCTGCCGGAAGCCCCTTTGTGCCGCGGTTCCGCCGCGAGGTGGATGAATCGGTTGATGAAAAATTTTCTGTGGTCTCCTTTGCTCCTCTGGATTTCTAAGAATGTCTCTGTCTTCTGTTTTCCTCAATTCTGTGACTCCAGATCTCCTTGCAAAATTCACGCACAAATCGTTAAGTATGCAATTTGCAATTTTGTGTTAATAATGATATAAATCGTCTAAGAATTCAACACAAATAGTAAGAATAAAAAAAAATTACGCACGTATCCCCAGCAACGGCGCCATTTGATTGATACGAAAAAGTGTGTTTGTGGTTTAACCGCAATCAATAACGGTGTCGCGTATAACTAGACCGAGATGAATACGGGTCGTCCTTTGGGAAACGTGGAACCTTTTACTTTTACTTTAGATGTGTTGAGAAAGAGAGGAGGGATAAAGAATTTTATAGAATGGTTTCTAGATCTACGTTAAACAAGAGTGTAAAATATAGATCTAGATTATTTCAAGGATGTAGTTAATATAATAAGGGGGCTTGTAAGGTTCGTTAGGATTTAGTAGTTATGGACAATTAATTAAAAGTTACCCTTTTTATCCATTAATAGATTTAAAACTAGAACGACGGTGATGCGTGTAGATTAGGGTTTCTGGAGGGAAAAGGAATCCCACTGTTAACCCTTATCTCGACACGGAACTCCGTTTATATCTAGCCTTTACCAAAACAATCATTAATCTAATCTCTAATCGCGGTTGGAACTAGCAATGAATTATTAGCGCGCTCGATTAGGATGTTAATCATTCTTTTGATAAAGTTCATAAACTTTATAGGACTTAAAAAGGGTTTAGGGATTTTTATCGTCCATTAGCCGACCCAAATCCTACGAACCCTAACAAGCGGAGAATTACTCGCGCATGTTGGGAAAAGAAGATGGAAAGACAGAGAGGGAAAACATAATGTAAAATGCAAAAGAATTAAATAAAATAACTACCTTTATTAATCAACTTGAACAATCTACACTTTATTCCGTTGAAAATGATTACAAAAAAACTTAATTTGCTTCTCGATCTTTCCTAAGGAGGTAGACGAACAGTTGATGATCAGCCTGGATGCGCGAGCGTCTGGGGCTTCGTGATCGCGTTGGCTTTGATAATTTTTCCAATAGGCTCTCGGTGCCTTTTTATAGTGCCAAAGCCAGAATCCAAGCTTCTAAATTAGGAAGTAAGTAGAAAAAGATCTTCCCCAAAAATCCTCGGCTTCCAAGTCTTTACAACTGCGGCGGATCCGTGGCTTGATGATCACAGCCGTTGGTCAAACTTCTGGGGATGTCTCGTAGTGACATTTGGCGATCCTTGGAACCTTCAGAATTTGGAAATCTTCTCGTGGTTGCTTCCAGACTTGGTCTCCAAGTTTTGATTCTTAATTAGGCAAGTCTTCTTCAACAACTTGATTTGCTTGATTCTAGTCTTTGAAAAATTCTGCACAACTTGGAAAAATTCTGCACAACAACTCAAATAATATTTAGTAGACTTTGTTCTACTAGGATTTGGTCAATGAATTTATTTGCATACATTTTCCTACCAAATGCTAATTATAATATATCAACACATGGAAAATAGTATTTTTACACATAAACCCTCATATGTATGATATATTATAATAAAGTCATTTTTTAATATGAAAATGGTAGGAAAAATGTAATAACAAATGTGCAGTTTTATCAACTGAACACTGCATTTCAGCAAAGACCTGGAAACGATCCTTCTTCTTCCTCAAATAATCAAGATTGGAGAAATCACCCTGATCTTTCTCGGATCCATCACCAAACTCAATACACGGATCTAAACCAGAATAACTTTCAATGGGTCCCTCCACAGTAACAGAAACCACCACAAATGATTTAGCACCCTTTCCAACCACAAAATTTTCAAAACCCGGCCAACAACTTTGATCCTTTTTCTCCCGAAACCAATAACACCTCCTCACTCGAAAAAAACCATGAATTTATTTCTGACAAATTTCATGCAATTTACGGCAAATTTTCAGTCAACCGTCGATAACATGAAAAGGATCTCTGGCTCACAAGATAAGATTATTAAATTGATGGAAGCACAAATTGCCCGTATAAATGCCGAATTGAGTGCTAGAGAGAAAGGGAATCTTCCATCTCAACCCCTACCTGATCCTGGACCTTCACATTACACTAATGTGGATGCATTTACCACGTTGAGATCTGGAAGAGTGCTAGACAATCATGTGGGTGAACAAATTGATAATGATGAATTGATCATTAACACCCCGGCTTCCACTCCCACTTCTACTTCTTACCCTATTTCGTCCAATTTACCTTCTTCTTCTTCCAAGCCTATTCTCCGTTTACCCAAAAGCTCGAACCATCCACCCATTTCATCCTTTCCACCCCCACAACCTTCTCCATAAATGTGGGACCCAACACTTATTGATAGAGCTCCATTTCCTAAAAGGTTGAGGCCCAACAAACCCAATGCCCAAATGGAGAAGCTTGTGGAAATGTTTAAGCAAGTTAACATCAATATCCCTCTCCTAGATGCTATACAACAAGTTCCGTCCTATGCGAAAATTCTTAAGAACTTGTGCACTAGGAAGAGAAAGACTCAAGTGCCTAAAAAAGTTTTCATGTCGAGTACTGTAGACACGGCTTTTCCCCAACAATTACCAAGGAAACGTAAGGACCCTGGCTTTCCTACTATTTCTATTTCTATTGGGGATAAACACATTAACCGTGCTTTACTTAACCTTGGCGCTAGTGTTAACTTGCTTCCCTATTCAGTCTATGAGCAACTACGTATCGGAGTGTTAAAGCCCTCGAACATAACTCTTCAGATGGCCGACCGATCAATCACTAAACCTAGGGGTGAACTTGAGGATGTGTTGATAAAAATCGGGGAATTTGTATTCTCTGTGGACTTTATTTTTCTTGATACACAGCCTGTAGTAAACCCACAGAACCAAATTCCGGTAATTCTAGGTCGTCCCTTTTTGGCTACTTCCAATGCTGTAATCAACTGTAGAAATGGCTCTATGAACCTATCTTTCGGGAATAGGTCAATTGAGCTCAACATTTACAAGTTAGGAAGTCAACCCTCCGTTCCTCATGCTCGAGTATGTTCTGTCGAATTAATGGATGTCGACAGCAGCGAATTTGATCAGCTTCACGATATAGATCCAGACTTCCTTTATACGTTGTTGTTTGACCCAGATATGTATCATATACATACGGACCCTTCTTTCGAGTTGTCCGGGTCAACATCTAACGTCGATTATGAACCTTTTCTGGAGTCTGAGTATCATCCTGTTCTTTCAAATGAGAATATTCTTCAGGATATTGATGAAAGCTTCAAGGAAATGTTCACTGATAGACTTGCATTCTTAGCAAACACGGGGGTTGAAATGAATCTTCTCCACAATGAAGAAATTGAACCTCCACCCCTTCTTCTTGACAATCACGACATTGCGAGTAATCCATCACAATCACTGTGTCGTCTCTCCAAAACGAGACGCAAACACATTCTATTCCACCACTTACCTTTTCCCCACTTCTTCTTGGCTCCTTATAACATGTTCTTCCACCAACCAATACACTACACTGATAATTTTTTTGAATGGTTGGTGTTGACTTTCGGTCTTTGCAAAGCTTTTGCATTGACCAGTAACTTTGACCCCCTCTTGTGATTTTAAAAAAGATTAACATTGTATAACTCAAGTTTGGGGGGTGCATTTTTGGCTCTTGAAAATAACTGTTTTACTCAAAATTGTGAGCCAAAAATAAGTTTGGGGGAGGATTTTCACGATCATATTTCATGTACCGTGCTAATAAATTTTTCTCCCAAGCTTACAGGTTTTTGAGATTTAACGGATGACAACAGTGAGGACACTGTTGAAAATAAGTTTGGGGAAGGTTTGTGCTTATTTGCGCATTCTTTGAATCATACCTTGCATAAGCATAAAAAAAAACTTATATAAAATAAATAAATAAATAAAAATTTGTACATAAATAAGATAATAAAAGATTAGATAGTGAAAAATTACATTCAAAAGATTGGAAAAATTTAAGAAAACCAAGAAAATTAGAAGTTTTCTTAAACGAACTAGTAATAAGTAGTTTTGAGCCGCTGTCCCAAGGGTTAGTAAGATGAAAGAAGTCACTAATCTGAGGATAAAAATAAGTATGAAAAATAGTTCCTATTCTGGAAGCCAAATATTTGAACGTTGATACCCTACTATACGCACTTACACACGTTTTGAAGCTCGGGATAGTAGAGGCTACCTTGAAATGCTCTTGTCTAAAAGCCAAAGTATGAAGGAAATAAAAAATGAATAAACTATAAAATGGTGAAGAGAAAAATGAACACTGGTTTTGTTATCATCAAGGCAGCAATAAAAAAATATAGCGAGGGTGCTTCATCACCTAGTGCCTTAGACCAACTGGTCTGGGAGTCACTACTAAGCCTTAGGTGGTATAAGATGAGGAAAATACTAATACGCCTAATAAGCAAGTACATGAGTAATCGGTCGGTTATTACCTCAAGAAGTATTAGCGGTCGCATGAAAAATGTGTGAGCAATCTCATCTAAATATGCATCGATTAAAAAGTACTGAGGTGATAGACAAGAGTATGATAGCTTGAATTGAATTCTCCGAGTGTAGGGATTTCTTTTACACACACGTATGGTTATATGATCGGTGTTTGGAAGAAAGATAGGAATGAAGAATAAATACGATGTTTTATTGAGGGATGATGTGATTTCTAACATCTTTTCATGTCTATTAAGATAGGGCTCATGACAACCGAAAAGCTAGTGTAGTTGGAAACTCTAATTTTCAAAGTCTTTCTTTTACAATTCTTATCTTTATATGTAACTTTCACGGTCTTCCTTCTATTGGATTTTGTGGGTGCAATCCGCTGAAAACCCTCAGGAGACAACACTCTTCCTACTAGGGACACCTAGAGGTTTAAAGGCTTGTTGCACGTGCTCAGTGCAATCGTGTTGCCTACGAAAGTGTGCTAGTTAGTTTTTCTTTTTCTTTATTTTCTCCTTCTCTTTCTAATAAAACAAGTTTGCTTGAGATGACCAAAATTAAGTTTGGGGGAATTTGATCAGTCAAAAATATTGCATTTTTAACACAACAATTTCCCTACACTTTGCAATCATCTAAAGGTGTTCGGTATGAATATAGCACATATTAGCAATTTGTCTGCCAAAATACCAAATAACATGTGTTATACATTATAATCGACATTTTAAGGGAAATTGTGTATTTATTATTGCACGCAAGATCATTTTTATATCGCAACACTTGTCTCGAGATTGTGTGCAGGAAATTCTCTAGGTAGAAGATCCGGAACTGCTAAAAGTGCTGATAAAATACGCCAAGTCCAAGACTTGAAATATGGCAGTGAACAAGAAAGTATAAAAATATTCCAGATATCAAAAAAGTGCCACAAAGACAACACCCAAATACCCTGAAGATTTCATGTACCAAGTCTGCGGCAGAGTTGGCCGATCCGCCGCGGATCTGCGGCCTTGTTAGCTCATCATCGCGTCAGATTCCTCCACGTAGCTTTTTGTAACGGCCATGCTTCCAGAAGACTCTCAAAGAGCACGTGGTTTTATCCAGAAGGCTCGTCCTAACAAGCTTATCCTAAAATATTCCTTATTCTAGAATATTCCTTCCAACAAACTTCTTCTAGAAGACTCTCTCTAACAACCTAGCTTTGGAGGGAAGATTCAAATAGGGTGGTTATAAAATGAGATCTAGATCTAGGGTTTTGAGGTTAGACAATTAGGGTGAGTTAGTTACACATTTGGAGCCAAAATTCAAATTCAAGTTGAGTGACACAACTTGATACCAAAACCCTAGCCCAAATTCAAATCCAAAGCCAAATCAAGATCATTTTGAGAAGCAAATCAAGCAAGCAACCATCGATCCTTTATCCGCAAGGCCAATCTTCATCCGAGCAAGAGATCCACGACGATCCGTGACTCACGGAGATCGAGCGGAGCGAACTTCGACGGATCTAGTTACCTCTTCAAAGGAGCGATCGAGAGCAACTCTTGTAACCTCGAATTGAGGGAATGTGTAATTAGCTGTCGATTTAATAAAGGTGATAATTGCAATTCTTGCTTTCTTTACATTCTTACGTTATGAAACTTGTTGATCTTTGATTCATTAATTTTCATGATGTGTGAGTGAAATCTCCGCTTGTGGAGGATTCGAGAGAATTGATAGATTTAATGATGATCAAATCTTAATACTAATTTTAAGTCTTATGAGATTTGTGAACTCTAGGAAAAAGAATCATCAATGACCTAATTTGGATCAAGATTACATTCTTGCGAATTTCGTTGCAAATTAGGGATCAAATGATTGATGATTTTCTTTTCTAGAGGCTAGATCCGAATGATCATGATTGAAAAGACAAGGGATAGAAGGAGAAACCCTGGTTTCTTCAATAGATCTCTAATCTTCAATCATCATCATCAATCTAGCTACAAATTATCAATAGATAAGATTAGGAATTATTATATTCATCATTAGCTATTAATTCAATCGAATCCTACAAGCTATTCTTCATTATCTTGATAAATCAAAGTGATTAGGACAATTCTTGATTCTTGATTGTAGATCTTTAGTTTTCTTTATGTTTCTTGAAATTAAAATTTAGCAATCTTGAATCAATTTTCTTGCAATTTTCTTTTATCTTTTCATTTCGACTCATCTAAAACAAAAATCGATCAAAATACACATCTCAGTGGACGATCCGTATTCATTAACGCGCTACATCGACACCGTTAATTGATTGCGGTATAAATTTCTTTGGTTGTGAAACATTTCTAAACACGACATGGAAATGGATCAATCACAAGTTAACCCTAATTCTCTAGTTAAGATTTTGGTTAGGGTTATTTTAGCACCCCAAAAATTTTAAAGTAGCAAGATTGATGCTTGCCAAAACGTTCACACGGTGCTATGCTAACCCCACAATCAGATTACACATGTTAGAGTATCGCAGCACGTGCATACTTATGATTACCCTTATATGTTATTTACTATTCACGAGTTGGCAACTCACCCCCGTTGTGCCACAGTGTTTGTAGGTCGATCCTCAGAGTAGTTGCTGCTGGGCTACCTCATTGTATCTTTTTGGCTACGGATACCATTGCAGTTGGCGATGAAGCCGTTTTGCCTTTAGATGGGTTTTGCGGTATCCGTTTATTTCCATTGTACTCTCTTTTGTATCTAGTACTCTCCATCTACCATTTCATGTATTGACTTAGAGACCAGTTGTGAGGACGATGTATATTATTTTGTACTCTGGATGTCGAGCTCGTGTGAGCCGACTTTATTTATGCAGTTTATCCTTTATGCTGTTTTCACTTATATTATTCATTCTTCGCTACGGCGTCGTATACTTTTTTGTGGTGGTTGTTTCAGCCGTTAGGCGTGATTGCTCCCGTTTGGAGATGCTTTACTCTTATTGTATGTCATTTTACTTATATCCGTCTTGTACCCGATTTCGGGGCTAATTTTTACAAAGGAGGTGCTGCCGAAATTTTTAAGAAAATAACTTAAATTTTAAAGATTTTTACTCGAGTTTTCTAAATGTTTTAAACCAATGTTTTCAACACTCACTACTTTTAATGGTTTTGATTTCTGGGTTTCGGCTTACTTAATCGCGTTACGCCTGTAGACGTTACGTGGTTAGGTGCCGGTCACAGCCCGAACTTTGGGTCGTGAGAAAAACCATAATACATGATGATAATAAAGGCATCCCCAAGCGGGAGCTAGCTCTTCGCCAACTGGCGGATCACAACCACGCAAAACAGTATATATAAGTATACGACGCCCAACGGCGAAAATCACCAAAAAAGGTAAAGAAAAGCAAGACATAAATCCCCAAAGAGAACATAACCCATCGCTCAAGTCTCCCAACTACAAGTCTTGCTAAGTCTCATTACTTATACAAATACTAGTTTCGATTGATAGAGTTAACTAGATACAATATGAAATATAGATACAAGAGTGGGTACGATACAAATGTCCCACCTACCAATGCAAAACACCCGAATGCAACTGTGTGCCAGCGAAGCTGCTACTGATCCATGCGGTCAACCTGCAAGAACTGTGGCACAACGGGGGTGAGTTGCCAACTCATGAGTAGAAAAACATCGACAAGTAGAAATCGAATAAACAACGACTCCTAGGTCAACTATATCATGAAGGTGATAATATGATATCTAGGGCGACCGGGTCGTATATGTGCCAACAATATAATCAACACCTATATGTATGCGGATATCATTCAACCATATAATCAATGTATGTATGCTTGTGGATCCCGTCCAACCATATGATCAATGTCTGTATGCACGTAAAAATCATAAAAGAGTGCGCATGAAAGTATGAGGATATAAATCAACAGGTGTCCCTCGCGACACATAGAAATAATGGAACCTAGGTGTCCAACATCGACACCCGAAAATATCTTGAAACCCGTGTCCAGCATCGACACGTAAGTCCTCATATCTCGGGCTCCGTCAGTCTGGATCGGTCCATGGGCTTCGCCAGTCCGGATCGGCCCATATCATCTCTCGACTTCGGTCAGTATCCTCCGGATATCCGCCAAGCCCAATACAATCACTGGTAGGTAGTAGTCTCTCTGCCAGGCTCACCGTCTGTAGCACAACAATCCGTTCTCGCCCCGGGGTACAATACCGGGTCTACCATGTACCCGCAATCGGCCTCATCCGGCTCCTCGAATCAGGTTTCATATGTCACACTCAGAACCGAGAAAACACATGGTGAACGCACTGAAATATCATATCAAGAGATACCGGGTTTTTAAAACAGTACATGCTTTCTTTTGAAATAACCACGGTTCTCAAATCCAGAAATCTCATGAAAACAACATATCTCAATGCGTAAAATCATAAAGCATGATATATGCGACCTATGGTAGAAATGTAAACATATCTGTATATCATGCAACATGGAACAGTAATATGACATATTAAGGGAAAGCCGCTCTTTTAAAATGATTCCGGTTTTTAAATATATCCCGCGGTTCCTAATTTCTCAAAAGTCAAATGCAACATTGTCTGTGCAATAAGTATGTACGTAGGCATGGATGCACAAAGATATATGTACGCAAGTATATTATGCAGGGAGTCATATCATGATGCAGTAATCCTACTGTGTAGTGGAATGGCAATTATCGATGATGAAGTGTGTGAGCCGGCTAATCTGTGTAAGTGTAACATACGCATCATCGATAATGGTGTAGGTGTACTAGCACAGATAAATATATATGATGCAATGAGAATAGCATGAAATGCAGCATAAGGTTATATGTCAGCTAAAAGCTATAAGGAATACATATCTAACATGACCGAGTCGGTGAATCTATCAATCGTCACCCAGCCTCACAACATCACGTACGGTATAATCCATCGTACGGCATCATCTAGTCAAGGGTATGGATCAATGATCAAGTCAACTCATCACGTACGGAAAATCATCGTACGGTGGCATTAAACCAATAAGGATCCTATCATCCTATGCGACAATGAGGGGTACGGACCTAACGTCTCGTACGGCAATCAGACATGATTCACCACATATAAAAAAAATATATATATATATATATATATATATATATATGTATCTATGTCCCAGGTCACATCCACAACAATATCATATCAGGGGACCGGCAAGGTGTCAATCATCTCATTCTACTCCCATTCATATACCAACATAACACCAAATTCATCATATTGCATCGTACATTCTTTTCATCACATTTATATCACACATCGAATCAAATGTTATATATACATTCTACCTTTACTATAAGCATAAGTATCTAATCTAATATACACACCCAAACCATACAAACAGTTTTTGAAAGATGCGAATTGTAGTTTTGAAAGTAGGGGTTACGGTGTTTTTAAGGAAAAAATATCATTTGAAAATCCGTAACGTCCCTCAAGGTATTTGTTTAAAAGATGCATACGATTCTTCAGTTTAGAAATACGTATGGTTCGGATGACACATCTACGTCGGCTATCTAGTCCTATAGTACCCTAAACGGCAATATCGTCAAACATCATCCTCAAATCCCGTCATCACATATTAGCCGTATCATATCACTTCTAACTATTCTTTAGTTTCTAATATGGTTTCTATAGCTATCTTTTAATTCTAACCCTAGTTTGCTACTCTAAGTTTTCTTAACCATATCCTACAAATCGGTTTCCACCAAAATTTTGCAGGGGTGCTATACGCCATCCACCCGACTTCCCCCGTAGATATAGATCTACTCACCTGATCTTTTCCTGCCGAAGTCAATGACGTCACGCTCATCCTCGTCGTCTCGAAGTCCATGTGGGGGTACCTACAATTTCCAATGCGTCATATTGTATCAAGAATCGAACATGAAAACCAAAGCTTCATGCGAATCGCTTAAAGGTTAGAACCAATAGCCTACACCTGCAAAACCACTAAACAACCCCCATCGCTGACGTAAAAACATCAAATGATGGAACACAATATCAAATACCAAATCTCAAATTAAAAAAAAGTTGCAATACAATGCAGCAACTCAAGAAAATGGTCCCAGATTTTTCCCTAGGTGAAATTAGCCAATTTTGCACACATGGAGGGTCTAATTTACTGAAGATAGAGCCATGGTCCAAACACGGATCAATTTGGTTGTACCCAGGCCGTAAATTGCGTCCCAAATCATTAAATTTGCGGCCAAGATGAATGTGTTGGGGCACAGGTTTCACGGGATGGTTCATGGTTGCCTGCATGTCTCATGGTCAAGGGAACTTCTTTTACAAAGGTCTCGGGTAATACCAGATTCCATAATACTATCACAAACTGTCAAATTTAACCGATATCGGAAGTTCTAAGTTCGTGTTTGTGTTCAATTTTCTGTTCTAGGTCAGTAAAAACACCACCCAAGTCTAGTTAACAGCCTCTACCCATCATCAATTCCTCATAATTACTCAAACCCTTCTCTAGGATTTTCTAAGATCACAACACCACACAAAATCAACCTCTAAAACAAACTACAATGCAAGAAACTAGAACTACACTAAATGAAATGAATTATACCTCATGGATGTAGCCAAGCAAAACCCTATCTCTCCCAAGTTCTCAAAATCCAACATTGATGGGTTCAAAGTGTAGAGGATGAAGAGGGGATCAACTTTAGTGAAACGGGTTTAGGGTTTTGATGAAGTTTTGGAGATGGATCTACGGGGTGAAGATGGAGGGAGATGGGGAACAAGAAGGTGATGAAGAAATAAAACAGGGTAGGGATATGGCAGCCACCTCTCTCTCCCCTCTCTTATTCTAACTCTCTCTCACAATTAATTACCCTTTTACCCTTTCATTTTCTTTTTCTTTTATTTAAAACCCAAATCACATAATACCTAAAAAAACAACACAAGAACACAACATGTAGTAAAAATATAACATGATATGGTACACTAGCCATGAAAAACTGTAGAAACACGGATTTGGTTTAATCGCGATTAGCAGTGCACTTATCGGGTTATATCCAAACTGCATACAATAAATTTTAAAAATGCCAAATCCTTTAAATATATTTTAAAATGAATAAATCATTTTAATTTCCATTTATTTCACAATTATGGTATATATTTATACTCTTTTTTCGAAAACCCCAATTTCGCAAATCGGGCAGTTTTCGGGAAATATATTATTTTAATATTAAATTCCATAAATAATATTTTATATTTTCTGAAATGTTGCAATCTTCCCCCCTTAAATAAATTCGGTCCCCGAATTTAAATTTAAACCCCCAAATGCTAAAACATTTTAATAATCAACTCAAATCGTCGGGGCTCCAAAATCACGGAAGATACAGAAATACCACAGCGCATCAAGTGCGCATGAAAACGAGTATAAAACTCAAAATCGAACTCCGTCAAGCGTCACGCAAATCATCTGATTTGTACGCATATCCTCGGAGTTACAATAGAGATACAGATCTCGAAATCCACTACTGAAACCCAATATACACTAGTTAAATACTATAATACGTGTATAGTACGCATCTTTGGAAAACTTTCAAGAACTGAATAAAACTCATGCAAAAATCTTTTCTAAATCGCAGCGTGAATGCGTAACTCACGGCATAAGTGACGGACGCTCATTTGTAAAATAATATATATCCATATACGTTTTTCTAAATATACGTTCCGTCGTTTCAAAATATGCCAAAACGTTTTCCTTTTTAAAAGTTCGTGTCGCTCACGGACACGTAGGAAATAGAGAGACTATAGCTCTTTTTTCAAAAACCTCTTGGTAAACTTTTAATGCATGCAAAGTACTCAGGTACTGTCCCGAGATCAGTCCTGTTTGGCTACTACACAATATAGTGCCCAACATGAAAACAAAGTGCTCAAAAGCAAAATCAGCCTCGAAAGGCATATCCAACAATCACGAGTGTCTGATGCGCACGGAAATCAAATCCAAATACAGGTGCCAGAATATGCACAAAGCAAAACTAAGTGCAACAGATGTGCACGATAATATCTGTCCAGTGCAACGGGTGTGCACGACAACAATATCTGGTGCATCTATTGTGCATGAAAAGCTCAAATCTGGTGCATCAAATGCCTGAAATACAAGTACGGTGCAACCAATGCATGAAAATCACATTAATAACTCAAATGCATATAAGAACGATACCGAGTGTACCAAGGTGTATAAATCAAAAATGTGTGCAACTATGAGCACAAATCCGTATCAATGCACTACAAGCACATGTGAGTTATACCGAGTGCAAAAATCATATCATCCGTATGAAATCCACGAAATCATAAACACATGCTACGAAGGTACAAAAACGACATCAAATGCAATAGGTATGCACAAATCGCAAATCAACACAACGGTGTATAAAATATATATCCAGCGCAATAACTATGCCCAAAAATGTAAATACCAAGCAGGTGCAACCATCGTGCATGAAATCAATATAAGGAAACTCAACATCAAAACTCAAATCCAAGTGATATAAACGTGATACTCGGATCACAACACAAATCTCAATAAATGACATCGAGGTACACCTCCTACAATGTCGCAAAAATGTCGGTGCGCCAAAAACTGGCAAAGCAAGAACATCCGCTTTCCTCATGCTCACGGTCTGGCGTCCTCTATCTCTGGGTCCTCATTTCTCTATGGATTACCAATCTCGCAATCCATCGGCTCGTCGGCCCGGTCAGGTGTGCTAACGGAAATGATCCCGCTCTGGCACTTCTCTGGTCATCTCTCGGCCAATTAGTATGAAAACTCATAAAGCAGCACATCACTGGCGTCGGCCTCTGGCTCTCTGAATACATGTGACACAACTGATCCTTGGTGAAAATCTCATTACAGCAGTGTCCTGCAATGAATCCTGCTCAAGGTCTCTTCCGATCTCGCCTATTCCGAACTGTACGGAGGCTGGTACTCTTACAAAATCTGTTCTCGTCTTCTGGACATCTGCGTTTTCAACACAACATTTTCTCGGGAACTGGCCGCATCCCAATGCCTTTGTATGCATATCGGATCTCTCATCTCGACGGGAAGTAACAACAGCTCGTCAGCATCTCGCACGAACCTCTCGTTCCACTCGTCTGTATCATCGTCCACTTCGATGTCACGTCGTGCTATCTGCGTACTGCAATGGTTCTCGGCTACGGTCAATCCTTAGACTTTCACATGGACTCAAATCACGAACTCGGTATCTTGAACACTCTGTAGAAGATCTCTAGCCGAACACGTCCTCGGGAACTTGTTCCAACGATCGAAGGAATACTCAATACTCGTCCATTCTTGATCAACTCACAACGCATCTGGGTGAGGTCCTCTATCAGAAGCTGGTCATCTTACTGATCTCTTATCACATGATATCCAGACGATGTCAAACTTTTCGATCGAGTCATCAAAGCCCCATAATTTCCCGAAAACTCAACACCTGAGCATAGTCTAATAATATCTGGTACATACCACAGTACCTATGGACCAACCGTAGTAGGGCAAACCCAAGCCTCACTGATGGCACCGCTAAACTGCCGCAAACCCTAAGGTTCAAAAGCGGTTCCATGGTCATCATGTCGAGTTAGGGTTTCATTGTTCTAAAGGGTCCACAGAATTACCTGCATGTTCTTCCGAATACTTAAAGTTGGAAAAATGGGTTTCTGACATTCGTTCGAACCTTTTTAAGTTCTCCTACACAACATGTGAATATCCTTTGCCCGCATGCTAAACAATGCCTCAATCTTCCAGGAAAGACGATACATCAACGGTTATCTCTGGATCGGTCTGCTCTAGATCTGAGTAAGACACTCCACAGTGGAAATCTTCAACTCAACGGGGCTTACATCGGTGCATCAATCTGACGAATCACCTTCATCTCTCAACTCGGGGTAGACTAGCTATCATCTGTCGCATTTCTGCCTGGAAGCTCCGGCGATCTCAACTCGTAAGCTCCGGAAGCAACATCCTATCAATCTCAGCAACAACTGGGTCATCTGTCTGCACGGTAGGCGACATAACAATCTCTGAGGTATGTTGCACATCAACAGTCCTCTCGCAACAGGTAGCCTCTATCGATGGCCTGATCATCCGGTGCAATGCCAAACACTCGCCTCAGATAAGAGGTCATGACACAAACGCTAACTCGAGACGTTCCCGTGTCACCAGAAAACACGATGGTCGGTCCTCGTCTGTGACGAGCTTGCCCTGACCGCATCACTAGCAGCAGCTCAATCTGTGCTCAAACCATGGCGACAGGAACCTCAATCGAGTGTCGAAGAAAGCAGATCAACGGCATGAAAGGAAACGACAGATGCATGGATACATGATCATAAGAAGGAACAGCATCAATGAGAGTATGCTCATGGAAACAAATAGAATCAAGTATCTCAAATGGATGTATAATCATGGATACGAAGAGAATCACTGATCTCAAAATATGTACATACTAAGATTTCTTAAGTGGGGTATCGTATCGTAAATATGCCGCGGAACATACGTACGGTGCGCCACTCTACTTAAGCAACCTACTCCATCAATCAGGGTCAGCCTATGAAACGAAAGTTCGGGTCTAGTTGTAACATTTCAGAAAAATAAAATATTTTTTTTAGGAATTTATAAAATTAAATAACTAATATTATGAATATTTGATAATGCGGTATAATTAAATACCGATAAATTAGGAAAAATTTGGAAAATTATAGGAATTACTGAAAAGAGGGCGTTTTATGTGATTTATGCAATTTACGAATTTCTATAATTAATTATATCTCATTTTAATGCTAATCGCGATTAAATATCGCTAATCTTGCATTAATTCGGTTTTGTGCACATGACATGCACCATGTCACATTTTAGCACTTGTTACATTTTTTCATGGCTTTTCTTCATTTTTATGCAAGGTTTTGTTTTAAAATGAGAAGAAGAGAAAAGAAAAACAAGAAAAGAAAAGAAAAAGAGAAATGATAAAGAAATGGGTATGGGCATGAGAGAGGGGGGGTGAGGGGTCAAACCTTGGTCATGGCTCTTGTTCCCTCCATTATTTCCTCTTCATTTTCCTCTCCTCTCCTCCCATGGTTGTTGCCCTCGTTCATCCCCCTCCTCTAAACCCTCAAAACACCCCCAAAAACTCATCCAAAGTCCATCCCCACTTCATTAAAAACATGCACAAGCTCCTCACAAGCATTTTGGACAAAGAAAAATCCGATTTTGAGCACTTGGGGCAACTCAAGAAAATTCTTGAGTTGCCAAATGAGGTATTTCCTGCACCATTAGTATAGTTTTTCAATTCCTCTAACATTCATGTTGGTTTAGAATCGTTTTTGTGTGGTTTAGTGGTGTTTGGAAAATTCTAGAGGAAGTTTAGGGATTCTTGAGTTGTGGTTGTGCAATTGAACTTTAGTGCTGACCTTAAACCCCCCCAATTTGTCAAAAACCCAGACCTAACCTTAACTGAAACCTGAAAACCCAAATCTGAAACTTGTCATGTCGGTTTTGTGAATATATAGTGGGTGAAGGGGAATCTGGGTTAACCTGGGATGATTACGAGAAAAGCAAACAATACCAGAGACCTAGTGGGACCTATAGGAAGCCACACTGCAAGTACAAACCCCAACCAAGTCAGTGAAACTAAGGAGACCGGAATCTGGGGACATATGGCCGGCCATGTGGTGGGGGTTAGGGTCCAGGTTGCTTCTGTAGGTCTTATACCCTATATACATCATCCCAGTAGTGTTTGGTCATCCCCATTTCACCTAAACTAAAATCTGGAACAAGTTTCTTAAGTTACTGCTTGAAATTCCTTGATGTTTATGAATTTAAATTTTGATATTGGTGTTTTGTATCGGCCACTTGACGTTTGTACGTCGATATCGGGTGTTTTGGGCTCTTTTGTGAGAGTAGACCATAGGTTTTGACCTATGTGAGGTTCGTGTGTCGGTTTGGTTTTGAATTTGATTTTAATGCGGCACGATATGTTATGATATGTAGGTATCATCACGAGGACTTCGAGACGACAAGCAAGTGCATGGCCACATCGGCACTGGAAAGCGAAGATCAAGATGAGTAGATATATATATGGGAGAAGTCGGGTGGATGGTGTATAGCACCACCGCAGTTCGTAGTGTAGTATACGAATATGTATATATATATATATATATATAATTATGTTTATTATGAGACTAGATGATTATCTAGATAGATTTTAGGAGGTCATGGATAAACTTTAGTGTAATTGGATGATAGTGCGGATAGTTAGTTTTAGTCACGAACCCTAGATTAGTGATTTCCAAACACGCACACACATACACTTGCATACATTTTATTACTTGTGCATATATGGGGATATGTATGTATATATAAATACACATAGGTATGGGACTATGTATATATATATATACGTATACATATACATGGATGATGGGGATAGTACATGGTATTTGGAGATGAGTCAATGAGAGTGGGCATGGTGCCATGAGATCGGTGATGTGATATGGTTCGTATTATGAGATACGACATAATGTGATAGCGGGTCCTTGGGCAATGTGTTTTTAGACACTCGCATATATACTATTGATGGTATCAATATGTACTAGACATTAGGTCAGTACCTGGATCATGACATGATAATAAGGATACCAGTTGAATAACGAGATAAATGTGATATTGACTTGTACCCAGATTGGGATGCCGTACGATAGATTTAACGTACGAGCTATATATTGATAATAGATCCGCACTCTTGACTCGAGAATGTCATATTATATATATTGTATCGTATGTGATACTATTGAGGCGGGATCACCGACTATTATATATATATATATATATATATATATATATACCGACTCAGATTTATGTGGTTTCCTTACCTTTTCGATCAGTCTGTTAGTTAGACCTGTAGTTTACTTAGTAGATGTTAGATTAGACCCGAGTCATATATATTTCAAAACTAACGAATCGTGAATATTTTAAAGACAGGCCAAAGGGATGCTACGGATATTTCAAAGGACGTACATTTTCTTAAAAGCACCGTAGCCCCTATTTTCAAAACACAACGATTCGTGTTATTTCAAATGTCAAAACTGTATGACTCGTTTATATTATTGTGTTGGAGATAGTGCCCTCAGAGTCAATTATTAGGTCACAGGTACGTGATTGCAATGATTGATGGAGGACCTATCCCGGTAGGACAATCTTACTCGAGATGATAGTTTGCTATCTGGTTTACCTTTATCATCGTGTACTGCTTGAGGTGACCTGACAGGTCGCTATTACACGTTTGTAGAGCCCTTAGGATTCTTGCTTGACCACCAGCAGTATGAGGGCGATCATATACGTGGGAGTTGGCAGTCTATAAGCATATCCTTAAATGGTCCCTAGTCGTGTGAGTTTCGAGACAGGGCATCGATACTCCAGAGTAGACTAGTGTATACAGTCGAGACCCCGACGAGGGGCGGTGGCCGGTCTCACAAGCCACTGGTGTCAGTTGGATCACCTAAGATGTATACAGGTGCTCATTGGGTTATGAGTACACCGGACAGGACTCGCCGGGAACATGCCAGTTGGTCATATACCAGACGTCAGATGGCAGTTCCCAGGTGACATGTGTACAGGTTAGTTCATCGACCTGGGGATCGTCATTTGTCTTGTGTGAGTTCCCACTGTACTTTGATTACTACCCTACCACGGCTCAAAGGAGTCATGCAAACAGGTTTTAGTTGGGTACAGTCCCGAGCCACATGGAGGCAGTGAGCGTATCTTCAGGGGTTCGTCTCTCCCGGTATTGGGGGTGAGGTCGCGCTGTGTCTAGGAGAGCCATTACACGAAGCCCTCGGCCGAGGCAAGGAGATTTACTAGTAGGTATTCCAGTAGTATCTCAGGGTGTTCTGGGCTACACTCCGACACGACTTGTACCGCTTTTGGGGGTCTGACTTTTACCAACCCCCTAGGCCCGCCATGCGATGCTCATAGACGAACGGACCAGACTGTACGGATATTGTCACTGACAGGCTCAGTAGGGTTGTCAGGCTGAGTTCGCTCACAGATGTCCCTTTTAGTCAATACCTGGTAGCCCGTTACGTATTGGCTTATACCTCTGACGTGCTAGTGGTTAAATCCACAGCCAAGGTGTTGACGAGTCTTTAGAGTCCCCCACATTCAGTTACTCAGCTTTCGGGCGAAAGGTTGTAGAGGCCGTATGGAGATATGGCAAGGTCCGATCAGATACGTGCGGTATTGCACGGATCAGGATCGGACAGTTTGTACTATAGGCCGTATGGATATATGGCAGGGTTCGATCAGATACGTGCGGTATTGCACGGATCAGGATTGAACGGATATTACTAGCCGGCTTTGGTATAAGCCGGATCCTAGTATAGTACAGTGTAGATTTTGTCTCATTGCATTTGTATTTCGGTCGGAATACAAATGCGGGTGTGTATGCACAGTATCGGGGTTTTCCTGTAATTTTTTACGGGACCAGTTTTCTGGAGTTGCCAGTTTGCTTTCCGTTTCGGCCGATTTCCATTGTTCCGTTCATTGGCCGAAGATTGGTGGAGGAGGGCTTATTTGCATTGTTGCAAATAAGTGGTTATGGAGGGGGTCTTTGCATTTTTGTTTTATCATGATGGTTTTCATGATGAGCACCATCACTTGACTTCTTCTTCTCATGATGGCTTGACTTTTTGAAGCCATCATGCATGAGATGATGGTTGCCTTGGAGTGTTGGATTTGTTGTGATCATTCCCTTTTGCATGATAGCTTTCTCTCTCTCTCCATTTTTGCATTATTGGATGGCTCCCATTTTTTTGTGACTCTCTCCATTCTCACCCTCCTCTCATTGTCATGGCCGGCCTTGGCTCATTGGGGGCTGTCCAAATTTTTGAGAGTGGGATTTTGGTCCATTTGAGGTTGCAAAAATCCCACAAGATCATTCCAAAAAGCTCCAAGTTCAATCCCTCCACCAATGGCAATTCCTACAACCCCAAAAGAGACTTCTACACTACACATTCTACAGCGAATCTTGGGCACGTCGAGTAGCCGGCTTCGTGCCCGAGTTGCCTCGGCATTGAGGTGGGAGCCCATAAACGAGATAGGCGATGTGGTGCACTTCCGGCGTCGAGGTGGAGACCGGAGCTTCCGCAGGAGATCGGGACGATGACGAGAAGACCGGAGGACTTAGATCGTCGGTATATCTCTTTCCCATCTTATAGTTAGCTAGGACTAATTAATGGTTCGATCCGGGTATTAGTGCGCGGCGGTTTGCCAGTTCAAGAAAATTACAGTTTATCACCGCTTCCGCATTTGGCCGTCGGATTGACGGCCGGGGCGCCGCCGTGCACTTACAGTGGTATCAGAGCCTCGCCATTAACTTAGTCTAGCTTGGTTT
This sequence comes from Agapanthus africanus, assembly GCA_030015575.1. NCBI lineage: Eukaryota > Viridiplantae > Streptophyta > Magnoliopsida > Asparagales > Amaryllidaceae > Agapanthus > Agapanthus africanus. The sequence goes on along the minus strand of CM057345.1, from coordinate 301,284,378 downwards.
AATGTGTTTTACAATTCCGATCGAAGAAATGTTCCGAAAACCCAATATCACCCACGACAGTTTTCTGTTGTTTTTTTTCAGTCTCGAAAATTTTTTCAGGTTGTATAAAAGTACTGTACAGGAAGTTATAAGGATTCTGGAAAAATTCGGGTCATTGATTCATCAAGCGGAGCGCGGAACCGCGGCCAAAACCCACCTTGGGCCGCGGTTCCGCCGCAGTATGTAAAGATCAATGGGCCAAATTTCTCCAGTGGGCTCCTGGGGTGATTTTAGGGGTTTTGGAATGTTAATATTGGGCCCAGATTTTCTTGATGTGCTACAGTAGTACTTGGGGCCCACTTGTTATATTTTGATCGATCGGATATTTTTAAACACATTATTTCACAGTATTTACATTATATCTGCGACCGTGAATGTCACTTGATCGGTAAATCCGGTCTAACTGCTATAGCCCGGTTAGACGGATTTGCGAACGTGGCTTTCACGTTGATGTTTTGTTTTTGCTGTGATGTTGCGGATCGGTCGTGGGGGATAGCCTGGATGCAATGCTAGTACAGTTGTGGTTGTATTATGTACATTTGATATTGCGGGGCGAGCGTCCGACATGTGGACTGCCGTCACTGCCTGATTGTATTATTATTTTGGGACACGGCCAGGTTGCGGTCGATGTACCCGTTGTATGTATATTTTACTTTCTGTACTAGGATTGCCCCGCGGAGGGGTGCACGGATAGCCGGGCTCTAGAGGGCAACAAGCCCGCATCTCATTGCATTGAGACGGAGGGGGCTTCACTCTAGAATTGGCAGGCTATTCGCCGCACTCGTAGGGGGTACAGGTTGACCCAGGAGGGGTGCCCAAGTTACCGGATTCCGTGAAGTGCTGGGTGGTCCATTCACGTCGCTGAAGGGGACTGCCTCGCTTCAGGTTTTGGCGGGTAACTAGCCGCGCCCGTAGGGGTATAGGATTTCATTGCACAGGCTATCCACACGACCAGGGGAACGTCGGGTTTCAGTAGTGGCTCTGTGAAACCAGGGGATCCCAGATATCTGTATTGTTTCTGTGATGCTGTACATTTCTGTGATGTTGCATTTTATTCACGCCTTGAGCGAATATAATATATTGGTATATATATTAGTAGATGTTGTATATGTTTTGCATCCGCGCTAGTCCAGTCCCCGCTCTGTCGTTAGTTAGCTAACCTAACGGGTAATGACGGGACCCAGTGGCGAATGCGGATGGCATATACGTACATCAGTATATTTTCGTTCTTTGTGGTGTGATCAATTGATGGGACTGCATTGATTCGGATCAATGCAAGTTAAAAACAAACCTAATCTGATGTTGTTGGAACACTTTTCAAAAAGCTGTTATTGCAAGGACGTTCACTTTTGTTTTGCATCGTGGTATTCAGTTGGAATATCCTGCTCCTCAGTCGACGAGGCAAGGGCCGAGATCCCTTCACCGGGAGTGACCCCTTGGACAAAAGTTTGCGTCAGGGCATTAACTTCACTATAGCCGATTACTTTTGCTTTGCACCGTGGTATTCAGTTAGAATATCCTGCACCCCATTCTACGGGGAAAGAGTCGAGATCCCTTCACCGGGAGTGACCTCTTTAGCGAAGGTTTTCGTCACTATATTTTTAAAAGCTATCCGTTCCTTCAACGATATCAAGTTCATTACGTTAAAGGTTTTCGCCAGAAACCATTCGTAGCCCTCCATCATTTCAGTTAAATATTCAGTAGTATTCAAGCTATGTATTTTGACCTCACGCCAAGGCATAGTGTTTGGTAGCTGCCGGGTACTTATCTGTTGCATAGATAGATGCGTTGGTTTGGGACAGTCGTACTACTATTTTGGCCTACGTCAAGGGTATGTACGGGTGGATTCAAATTAACCTGGATAATGATGGGTAGAACTTGACATGTGACTTATGATATTTTGACCTCACGCCAAGGTCATAAGAGCATGGGGCAAAAATCTCATCGGGAGTTTCAAAAGAACTGAAACTTGCCAGATATGCGCATACCTTCTGGAGTATGATGATGTGAGCGGATTCCGTCACGTTATCATGCGATGATAGTTGAATCCTGATTCCCGCTGATGAGTTGGTTTACTCCTCGGGTGATCCCGACTAATTCTTTTTTTGGGTTTGGAGAAGAATTTGACGGTACAGTGGGAGGTTTCCAGATTAGATAAATTGGTAACCATTCTGATCTAGGTTAGAGTGCACGCTGAGTGTTTCTTTTCTCTCTCTCTTTGGCAGCGACCATTGACCCGACCCTAAGACTATGACTCAGTGACCAAGTTAACCGAACCTTCTTAAACACCGGCTTTTGGATTGTCAGAGTTGCAAACCTCATTGCCACTCCTACTTTTACCCTTTTCTCCAGGACACCCCGTATTACTACGAACGTCCACTTCCATTGGACAAAACAATCGTATGGTTAGATACGAACTCGAAAGAATTTATTCGAGGATGGTTTCAGGTTCTGGAGAAAACGGATAGGATTATTCAGTTGTCTTTTCCTTTTACCCTCTCTCAGGTTACGAGTACTCCTTGGTTTAGGGGTAGTACACCTATTACGCAAATTGGATTGTCTTCTTCCAAACCTTAGGTTGGTGCCGACTGGTAGGGAATGAAGAAAACCAATTAGCATAACGATGGTGTGCAGAAGGTATTAAGTTAAGACAAAGCAAGGGATTAGTAAGAGGGCAAAGTAAATTGCAACAGATATTCATGACCAAACCAGGTATTTCTTCGCCAATCCTAAAATCACCTTTGAATTTCTCCAGGACACTCCGTATCACTACGAAGATCCACAGTTTATTGGATACTCCATTGTATGGTTATATACGAACTTGAAAGGAACTTGTTCCAGTTCGGGGATGGATTCTGGTTCAGGAGAAATAGGAATAAGATTTATTCAGGTGTCTTTTATCTTCACCTTATCTCGTATTGCGAGTGTTCCTAGGATTAGGACAGTACACCCATTATGCTTATTGGATAGTCTTCTTCCAAACCATAGGCTGGTGCCGAACGGTAGGGAAGGAAGAAAACCATTTGGCCTAAAGGGGTGTTCAAAAGGTAATGACTAAAGACATATAAAGGGATTTGGAGAGGTGGCAAAGAACTATACGGTTACAGTCGTGAATCTGGAAGAGGCATTACTAGGAATACCAGAATACCCCTTCGGAACATTTCAATGTTTCAGTTTCACTGTGTAATGTTAAAGGAAAACTGATTTCCCGATTAGATACTTACTCCAGGGTATGTATTTACCAGGTACGATTCTCACATCTGTATGGTTTTACAGATGATGAGTGGGAGTATGTTATTGGGAATTGGGTGATTATCCTCATTATATCGGGATTCGTTGTAATCGGTGATATTTGAGGAAATCACCTGGGCTGTTTGCCGGTTGGCAAATATTTGGTTTTGAATATCCGCTTTTATGCACCAATTTCAAATTGATATATCTGTACGTCTATTTTCATAGAGTGAGATATACCTTTCTGAAATTATGTCTACGACATTTACCTATATCAGTGGATGGTTAGGTAAGGAGCATTAAACAGCGGTGTAATTCTTCTTAACCATAAGTACAGTTTTCAACCTACGACACACAGTGAATGAGTTATCAGACTCAAGGGACTTATACAGAGTATTGTATGTTGTCCAGGGTCCATCAGGACAGAGGGGTAGGTCCTCGTACTATATTCGGTTTACTTATGACTTCTCTAGTTTTTAGACAGGTGTTTCGTGGAAACACAGGGTCCGAATTTTGAGAAGTTATAGGTATTTGAATAGAGTAGAGAACCAAGTGTAGCAAGTATCGGGATTCTTCAAAGAGATCGAAGATGTAGATACTTGTGTACGGTATTCAGTTGATAGTAATGATTTAAGAGATCTTGCTTCTCTTTCAGGTTACTCATGATTGGAAGCATTCCTAAGTTGAGTAACGTTGATCGGCCTCCTTCCATTTAGTTGACATGCACTGGAGACAGTTGCATGATTTGAATCTGGTTCAATTAAATCAGTGCCTCTGGTCCTATATTGGATATAGAACAGTTCGTATCTTAACGTTGTTAAGGTACGGGGAGTTGTCCAGCTTATGATTAAAACCAGACTCTGGATAACTCAAGGCACGTTTCTGTAATGGCTGTTTGTGGGTTGACCCAGGCTATGACGCGGGTTGATTTTCTACCATCTGGATGAACAATAGCAATATTGTTCTAGACTCGCCACAGTTTTATTAAAAATGGTTTTTTTCAGAAAAACAGTAGTGGGAGTATGGTAGAACTGGAAGTGATTCCAGAACCACAAACGATTACTGAAGATTTGATAAGGAACCTAAAGATTCAATCTGGATTGACATTCCATTGGCCACTCCGCAGATATGGTGGGTAACTTCAGGCACCCGAGAGGTACTCCGGTAGCCTCAAGGACGGTGACAGGGAAGTTCTTGTTTACCCACACTTGCCATTGCTGTTGTTCCAGGTTGCGAGACCCGGCGGGAGGATGAGTATAGCGTCGTTCTAAACTAGTTTTAGAAGTGTACGTGTATATGACTCTGCCAGAGGGTTGTCGTAGTCAGTGGGAGCAACGGAAGCATTGGTGGACAGGTAGCTCATGTCTATTTATAGACTAAAGCAGATGTAGCGGAGATAGATCATCTACTTCTGACGTGACAGTCATGGGTTTGACTTCATCAGAATAGGGGATGGATCTGTTGAGAAGGTAGTAGGGTGTGATGTCCTGGTATTTGGATGACATACACAGAGTAGGAAAAGAAACTCCTATACTACAATCGGTTATACTTTGGTCGTCACACAGTAGTTTCTCCATATGGGACTTGGACATTATATCAGACAAACTGGTTACTAGATCTATGGTTTTAAATCTAGATTTGGGTGGTTTCCCAATCAGGGTACTTAGACAGCATTCTAAGAGTATTTAGAATGGACGACTCCTGGAACGGTAGTGTACCTGCAGGTAATGGAGTCGCCCTCTCTAAAGGTGTCTTATAGACTAAAGCGGAGAGGGATGCGCATGATTGACAGATCACTTGCTCAGGCAATTGAGTCAATCGTGAGATGTCAAGTACCACACCAGATGTTGTTCTTGCACTAGATGCAATAAGTTGATATTGATCCAATCATGGAGAAACAGTTGGAAGTAGTTTTAGAACATAAGTGGATGTTCTAGGGATATGATAACGACAGCCTCATTCGGGAGACAGTTATCATTCCAGGCTTCCAAGGTGACATGGACGACAAGGAGGTTGTCAGAGTTATAGTTCTCCTTCTGACGAAGGGCAGTATTTTGGACAGGTGGTCCAAGGCAATACTGAGGGTGGCATGGCACAGGATACTGATTAAGTTCAGTTGACGATATAGTCTAAGAAGTTTGGATTTGGAGTTCATTTATGAGCTATGTCCCATCAGACATCCAGACACATTCTAAGACAGGTATTGCTCATTTCGGGAGATGGGTTTCTCCGCGAACTTGAGATATAGAGAGACATAGAAAGAAACAACTAAGCGGATCCACTCACTGAGGCTATTCCTCGAACGCAATAGTTTCGCAAACGAGCTTTATGAGATTGACTAGTAGAGGAGTTGGGTGTTCGGTATCACACGGGCTGTGAGTATGCGACATCGCAATAATTAGCCTTGAGTGCAAGTGGGAGATTGTTGGAGATAGTGCCCTCAGAGTCAATTATTAGGTCACAGGTACGTGATTGCAATGATTGATGGAGGACCTATCCCGGTAGGACAATCTTACTCGAGATGATAGTTTGCTATCTGGTTTACCTTTATCATCGTGTACTGCTTGAGGTGACCTGACAGGTCGCTATTACACGTTGGTAGAGCCCCTAGGATTCTTGCTTGACCACCAGCAGTATGAGGGCGATCATATACGTGGGAGCTGGCAGTCTATAAGCATATCCTTAAATGGTCCCTAGTCGTGTGAGTTTCGAGACAGGGCATCGATACTCCAGAGTAGACTAGTGTATACAGTCGAGACCCCGACGAGGGGCGGTGGCCGGTCTCACAAGCCACTGGTGTCAGTTGGATCACCTAAGATGTATACAGGTGCTCATTGGGTTATGAGTACACCGGACAGGACTCGCCGGGAACATGCCGGTTAGTCATATACCAGACGTCAGATGGCAGTTTCCAGGTGACATGTGTACAGGTTAGTTCATCGACCTGGGGATCGTCATTTGTCTTGTGTGAGTTCCCACTGTACTTTGATTACTACCCTACCACGGCTCAAAGGAGTCTTGCAAAAAGGTTTTAGTTGGGTACAGTCCCGAGCCACATGGAGGCAGTGAGCGTATCTTCAGGGGTTCGTCTCTCCCGGTATTGGGGGTGAGGTCGCGCTGTGTCTAGGAGATCCATTACACGAAGCCCTCGGCCGAGGCAAGGAGATTTACTGGTAGGTATTCCAGTAGTATCTCAGGGTGTTCTGGGCTACACTCCAACACGACTTGTACCGCTTTTGGGGGTCTGACTTTTACCAACCCCCTAGGCCCGCCATGCGATGCTCATAGACGAACGGACCGGACTGTACGGATATTGTCACTGACAGGCTCAGTAGGGTTGTCTGGCTGAGTTCACTCACAGACGTCCCTTTTAGTCAATACCTGGTAGCCCGTTACGTATTGGCTTATACCTCTGACGTGCTAGTGGTTAAATCCACAGCCAAGGTGTTGACGAGTCTTTAGAGTCCCCCACATTCAGTTACTCAGCTTTCGGGCGAAAGGTTGTAGAGGCCGTATGGAGATATGGCAAGGTCCGATCAGATACGTGCGGTATTGCACGGATCAGGATCGGACAGTTTGTACTATAGGCCGTATGGATATATGGCAGGGTTCGATCAGATACGTGCGGTATTGCACGGATCAGGATTGAACGGATATTACTAGCCGGCTTTGGTATAAGCCGGATCCTAGTATAGTACAGTATAGATTTTGTCTCATTGCATTTGTATTTCGGTCGGAATACAAATGCGGGTATGTATGCACAGTATCGGGGTTTTCCTGTAATTTTTTACGGGACCAGTTTTCTGGAGTTGCCAGTTTGCTTTCCGTTTCGGCCGATTTCCATTGTTCCGTTCATTGGCCGAAGATTGGTGGAGGAGGGCTTATTTGCATTGTTGCAAATAAGTGGTTGTGGAGGGGGTCTTTGCATTTTTGTTTTATCATGATGGTTTTCATGATGAGCACCATCACTTGACTTCTTCTTCTCATGATGGCTTGACTTTTTGAAGCCATCATGCATGAGATGATGGTTGCCTTGGAGTGTTGGATTTGTTGTGATCATTCCCTTTTGCATGATAGCTTTCTCTCTCTCTCCATTTTTGCATTATTGGATGGCTCCCATTTTTTTGTGACTCTCTCCATTCTCACCCTCCTCTCATTGTCATGGCCGGCCTTGGCTCATTAGGGGCTGTCCAATTTTTTGAGAGTGGGATTTTGGTTCATTTGAGGTTGCAAAAATCCCACAAGATCATTCCAAAAAGCTCCAAGTTCAATCCCTCCACCAATGGCAATTCCTACAACCCCAAAAGAGACTTCTACACTACACATTCTACAGCGAATCTTGGGCACGTCGAGTAGCCGGCTTCGTGCCCGAGTTGCCTCGGCATTGAGGTGGGAGCCCGTAAACGAGATAGGCGATGTGGTGCACTTCCGGCGTCGAGGTGGAGACCGGAGCTTCCGCAGGAGATCGGGACGATGACGAAAAGACCGGAGGACTTGGATCGTCGGTATATCTCTTTCCCATCTTATAGTTAGCTAGGACTAATTAATGGTTCGATCCGGGTATTAGTGCGCGGCGGTTTGTCAGTTCAAGAAAATTAAAGTTTATCACCGCTTCCGCATTTGGCCGTCGGATTGACGGCCGGGGCGCCGCCGTGTACTTACATATTGCATATTCCTTATTGCTGCGTTTATTATTCATTTTCTGCACATTCATGATTGTTCATATCGCATTGCATTCTTAGACTGTGCTTTTATTGTTATTATGAAATCATGCTGTCAGGACATCAGCACCATTACCGATGATGCATATGTTCCACGTACACTTGCTTGCCGGCTCATACACATCATCATCGGTAATTGCCATGTCACGTACATATTAGAAAATACTAGTCATTAGTACAAATTGTTAGTTGATAGTTTCGACATGCTATTAATGTACTTGCTTTTATTTGATAGCTTAGACATTGCATTTATTACTGTGATATGCATGCATATTTACATATTCATTGTCATACATTATTGTTAGGGCCTGTCCGGATTGCCGGAGACCAATATTTTGTAATTCATTGTTTATTTACTTTGAGATATTGAGATTTCGGATTTCCATGAGATTTATGGATTTTGAGGAACCGCAAGGATTTTATAAACTTATTATCATTTCAAAATGAAGGTTGCGGTTTTCTCATGATATGATTTGAGATATGTCCACCATGAGTTTTCTCGGCTCTTGAGAGATATCATACACCCGATTCGAGGAGGAAGAGGAACCGTCTGTGGGTGCATGGTGGACCCTGTGCGGTACCCCGGGACGAGAAGGTCGCAGATAATGGCGTTGAGCCTGGCAGGGGAACACTACCGACCGGTGACTTCATTGTGACTCGACGGATATCCGGAGGATATCGATCAGAATATGGGCCAGTCCGGATAGCCGGAGCCCTAGATATTGAGATTTGATGAGGGGCCAGTCCGGATAGCCAGAGCCCTAGATATTGAGACAGCGAGATATATATTTTGTGTCGATGCTAGACACTGTTTTATGTTGATTTCATTGATGATATCTCGATTTTATATACATAAATCTAACTGAGATATGAAAATAGTTTCTCATTTACATGTATTCTATTTTCATGCATTCATACCTCTTATTCATGATTTGTTACTATCCGAGGCACTGACACGAGCACTTGGTATTACACTTATGTATAGATGGTTACCCTTGCCACCTTATCATGCTTCAGACCTTATCATATTGAGAATATATTTTTACTGATCGTATTGACCTAGGATTGAGTCAAACATACGATTTCTGCTCTGTAGTATTTTCTACTCACGAGTTGGCAAATCACCCCCGTTGTGCCACAGTTCTTGCAGGTTTTGCCTTACAGGTTTTCATTGCGGCTTTGCTGGCACACTACTTCTTCCGGGTGATTGCTTTGGTAGGTGAGTTCACTTGCATCGTGACCACCATAGTACCTTTTATTTATTTCAGTTGTATCTAGTAAACTCCATCAACCATACTTGTATATTTAATAGACTTAGAAGACCAGCGTATATTATTTCGACCTTAGAGTCGCGCGTTGTATTATTATGGTTTTCATGTTGATTTTGAGTTTCCTTGAGTTTTGATCCTCGTCCTTCGGCATTGTATATTATATTGCTTGCATGGTTTTGACCGTCAATTGAGGAAGAGCTAGCTCCCGCTTGGGGATGCCTTTATTCATATTATGTATGTTGTACCTGTTTGGGACCTGTATTTACAAGGGAAACTCTACCGATTTTTTTCAGTAAAGACTTGATGTTTTAAAAATGCATACTTCGGTTTATGTTGTTAAACTACTTGCTTTAAAACTAGACTTTTCCTTCTTTCTTATTTAAAATGGTTTAGATTTCTGGGTTTTCTTGGCTTACTTGAATTAGATGGGATCCTATAGACTTCATATGATTCAAATGCGAGTCATGTGCCATTTCAGGTCGTGAGAAAGTTGGTACCAGAGCGCTATGTTAACCCTGGTTCGAGTCTATGTTTGACTATGCGGAGCTTAGGGCGTTTGTATATATACGGAATCTAGGCTTGACCTTACGGAACTTAGACTTAGTCGAGGGGGTATTAGACCCGAACTTTCGTCGCGTAGGTTGACCTTGGTTGATGGAGTAGGTGACTTAAGGAGAGTGGCGTACCGTGTGTTTGTTCCGCGGCATACTTACGATACGCTACTCCGCTTAAGAAGCCTTAGGATGTACATTTCCTTGCACAGCATTATTCATTCATATGATCTATCCTCATCGATATCTGTTTATGGTTTTTGCTGCCACGATTACATGGGTAAAGAGAGCTACGGCTGGAGTTACGTCAGCATGAGCTCGTCACAGATGAGGACTGACCAGGGCGTGATTCCAGGGACATACGATTTGCATAGATGCGTCGTTTTATTGTGTTTTCATGACATGAGTGTTTGAGGGATCGCTTTTACGAGATTTCTTGGACGTGTAGATCAACACCAGAGGATTGGGCTACCGCTAGAGGCCATCCAGAATGTGATGACCGTCAATGCACCAATTATACATGATGATTGAGGCACTGTTCAGCGTGCGGACGAATGAGCCAGTTGTTACTGCGAATGACGAGACATCGCCCTAGATGTTTGGAACTATTGCCGCACAAGTTGTACTTAGAGATATGATAGAAGATCACTAGTCACCAAAGGAGGAATGACTAGGACAAGTGATTCGTTACCAACCCCGATGCGAGGTCATCAGATTGATTGATTCTAGCTAGAGACGACTTCACGCAGGTACGTTGAGAGTCGATAGAAGACGATTGAATGTCAGAAACCCATTTTTCCAAGTTTAAAGTATTCAGGAAAAAAACATGCAGTAATTCCATGGACCCTCTAGAAGAATGAAACCCTAACTCGATATAATGACCATGAGAACGCTCTAAAACCTTAGGGTTTACAGCAGTTCAGCGGTGCCATTAATGAGGCTTGGGTTTGCCCTTCTACAGCTGGTCCATAGGTATTGTGGCATGTACTGGAATACTATTAAATTGTACTCAAGATGAGCTCTTGGGGGATTATGGAACCTTGACAAATCGATCGAAAGGTTCGATATCATTCGGATATCATGTGATGGGATACATTGCTTGAGAGACTCCAGATACGAGTATAGCCGTTGGAGCGCAGTCCATGCAGCTACGAAGAGACGAGTCCGAAGCAGTCGACATTAGAGAAAAGTGGAGTAAGAGGTTCGTACGAGATCTTGATGAGATGACGTTCCAGTCCGCTGACATCAGAGATGTGATACGCATGCAGAGGCGTTGTATATGGATATATCTTCCAGAAGGAGTCGGGATGAGTATGCAGCCGTTCCGGAACAAGAAATAGATTTAGTAAAGGGTGATAACTTCCGGGCAGTTCGGCAGAAACGAGATTTGGGGGAGACTTCGACAAGATCCTTGTGGAATACTATACGAGAAGACTTGGACTCGGGATCGGTCATATTACGAACACCAAGTAGGACAGAGTTCGGCACCGTCGACGAGACATGTTATGAGTGACCATGACAGATTGCCAAAGATCTTTAGAGGATGTGCTAGAGCGGGACAATTTCCTCCATATTTGATTTTGGTATTTTGGACGATTTATTTGTATGATTGAGGTTTTGTGCACCACAGTTGCACTTGACTTCGATTTGATGTCATTCGAGATGTTGATTTTGATTTCATGCCTATGGTACGCATGTGATTTGACTTGTGTTTTCGGCATAGTTTTCATGCACTGTTAGTATTTTGATTCGATTTTGTGCATGCTGATGCATATGATTGTGAGATTATATACCACGGTATACCTGACTTGGATTTGGATTGAAATGTGTTGTATACCGTCGATTTCGATTGTGATACTTGATATTTATTTTCGTGCACCTTGTGCACTTGATTTGGATTCTTGCATATACTTGACGCGCTTGATGCGGTTTTTGGTGCACGCCAGATGCACTAGATCGGGATTCTTCGTGCATATCAGATGCACCTGATTTTGCTGTCAGGCACACATGTTGCCCTTGACAGGTGTTTTCATGCACACCCGTTGCACTCAGATTTTGTTCTGTGCACATGTATGGCACATTCATTGATTTCGATTTCCGTGCACACCAGACGCACATGGCATTCTTATATGCATTTGGGATTGATTCCTTGAGCAACATGATTTATGATATTTACTATTTGATATAGTAGCTGAGCAGGACTAGTCCGAGGACAGTACCTGGATATATTTTTGTATGCATCGATAGTTATCGAAGGGATTTCCAAAAAGAGCTATAGCCTCAGTATTTACCTACGTGTCCGAGACGACACGAGACATTTTATAAGGAAACCCTTCTAAATTATTTTTCAAAACGGCGGGACGTGTATGTTAAACAAAGAATATATACATACATATATATAGTTATTTTCTTACAATAGACATCTGCCACTGTACCGTAATACGCGCATCGCACAGCGACTTAAAAAGAGTTTGGCATACATTTTTTCCAGATGTTTTGATGAATTTACCACGATGTTTACAGGTATAGTTTTGATGTATATCAGGTTGGTTTTCGTACTGGATTTAGACATTAGCATCTTCACCATAACTCCGATGATTGCGGGATGCTTGACGGAGTTTGGATTTTGGTTTACATGCTCGTTTTTCATGTGCATGCATTGCGCTACGATGTGATTTATGTGTTTATGATTTCGAAGCCCCAACGACTGGATCTTTTTACTGAAAAGTTTTAGTATTTGAGGGGTTTAAATTTAAACTCGGTGACCGAATTTCTTTAAGGGGGAAGACTGTAACATTTCATAAAAAAAAAAATATTTTTGGGAATTTATAAAATTAAATAATTAATATTATGAATATTTGATAATGCGGTATAATTAAACACCGATAAATTGGGAAAAATTTGGAAAATTATAGGAATTACTGAAATGAGGGCGTTTTATGCGATTTATGCAATTTACAAATTTCTATAATTAATTATATCTCATTTTAATGCTAATCGCGATTAAATATCGCTAATCTTGCATTAATCCGGTTTTGTGCACATGACATGCACCATGTCACATTTGAGCACTTATTACATTTTTTCATGGCTTTTCTTCATTTTTATGTAAGGTTTTGTTTTAAAATGAGAAGATGAGAAAAGAAAAACAAGAAAAGAAAAGAAAAGGAGGAATGATAAAGAAATGGGTATAGTCATGAGAGAGAGAGGTGAGGGGTCAAACCTTGGTTATGGCTCTAGTTCCCTCCATTATTTCCTCTTCATTTTCCTCTCCTCTCCTCCCATGGTTGCTGCCCTCCTTCATCCCCCTCCTCTAAACCCTCAAAACACCCCCAAAAACTCATTCAAAGTCCATCCCCACTTCATTAAAGACATGCACAAGCTCCTCACAAGCATTTTAGACAATGAAAAATCCGATTTTCAGCACTTGGGGCAACTCAAGAATTTTTCTTGAGTTTCCAAATGAGGTATTTCCTGCACCATTAGTATAGTTTTTTAATTCCTCTAACATTCATGTTGGTTTAGAATCGTTTTTGTGTGGTTTAGTGGTGTTTGGAAAATTCTAGAGGAAGTTTAGGGATTCTTGAGTTGTTGTTGTGCAATTGAACTTTAGTGGTGACATTAAACCCCCCAATTTGTCAGAAACCCAGACCTAACCTTAACTGAAACCTGAAAACCCAAATCTGAAACTTGTCATGTCGATTTTATGAATATATAGTGGGTGTAGGGGAATCTGGGTTAACCTGGGATGATTACGAGAAAAGCAAACAATACCAGAGACCTAGTGGGACCCCTAGGAAGCCACCCTGCAAGTACGAACCCCAGCCAAGCCAGCGAAACCAAGGAGTCCAGAATCTGGGGCTATGTGGCCAGCCATGTGGTGGGGGTTAGGGTCCAGGTTGCTTCTGTATGTCTTATACCCTATATACATCATCCCAGTATTGTTTGGTCATCCCCATTTCACCTAAACTAAAATCTGGAACAAGTTTCTTAAGTTGCTGCTTGAAATTCCTTGATGTTTATGAATTTATGTTTTGATATTTGTGTTTTGTATCGGCCACTTGACATTTGTACGTCGATATCGGGTGTTTTTGGGCTCTTTTGTGAGAGTAGACCATAGGTTTTGACCTATGTGAGATTATTGTGTCGTTTTGGTTTTGAATTGGATTTTAATGGGGCACGATATATTATGATCTGTAGGTATCCTCACGAGGACTTCGAGACGAAAAGAAAGTGCGTGGCAATATCGGCACTGGCAAGCGAAGATTAAGGTGAATAGATATATATCTACGGGGGAAGTCGGGTGGATGGCGTATAGCACCCCCGCGGTTCGTAGTGTAGTATACGAATACGTATACATATATATATATAATTATGTTTATTATGAGACTAGATGATTATCTAGATAGACTTTAGGAGTTCGTGGATAAACTTTAGTGTAATTGGATGATAGTGTCGATAGTTAGTTTTAGTCGCGAACCCTAGATTAGTGATTTGCATACACGGACGCACATAAACTTGCATACATTTTATTACTTGTGCGTATATGGGGATATGTATGTATATATAAGTACACATAGGTATGGGACTATGTATATATATATATATATATATATATATATATCTATATATATACGTATACATATACATGGATGACTAGGATAGTACATGGTATTTGGAGATGAGTCGATGAGAGTGGGTATGGTGCTATGAGATCGGTGTTGTGATATGGTTCGTATTATGAGATACGACATGATGTGATAGCGGGGCCTTGGGCGATGTGTTTTCAGACACACGCATATATACTATTGATGGTATCAGTATGTACTAGACATTTGGTCAGTACCCAGCTCATGACATGATAATAAGGATACCGGTTGAATAACGAGATAACTGTGATATTGACCCGTACCCAGATTGGGATGCCGTACGATGGATTTACCGTACGAGCTATATATTGATGATAGATCCGCACTCTTGACTCAAGGATGTTATATTATATATATTGTATCCTATGTGATACTATTAAGGCGGGATCAACGACTATTATATATATATATATCGACTCCGATTTAGGTGGTTTCCATACCTTTTCGATCAGTCTGTTAGTTAGACCTGCAGTTTACTTAGTAGATGTTAGATTAAACCCGAGTTATACATATTCCAAAACTAACGTATCGTGAATATTTTAAAGACAGGCCAAGGGATGCTACGGATATTTCGAAGGACGTACATTTTCTTAAAGGCACCGTAGCCCCTATTTTCTAAACACCACGATTCGTGTTATTTCAAATGTTAAAACTGTATGACTCATTTATATTATTGCATATTCCTTATTGCTGTGTTTATTATTCATTTTCTGCACATTCATGATTGTTCATATCGCATTGCATGCTTATACTGTGTTTTTATTGTTATTATGAAACCATGCTGTCAGGACACCAGCACCATTACCGATGATGCGTATGTTCCACGTACACTTGCTTGCCGGCTCACACACATCATCATCGGTAATTGCCATGTCACGTACACATTAGAAAATACTAGTCATTAGTACAAATTGTTAGCTGATAGTTTCGACATGGTATTAATGTACTTGCTTTTATTTGATAGCTTAGACATTGCATTTATTACTGTGATTTGCATGCATATTTACATATTCATTGTCATGCATTATTTTTAGGGCCAGTCCGGATTGCCGGAGCCCAATATTTTGTAATTCATTGTTTATTTACTTTGAGATATTGGGATTTCGGATTTCCATGAGATTTATGGATTTGGAGAAACCGCAAGGATTTTATTAACTTATTATCATTTTAAAATGAAGGTTACGGTTTTCTCATGATATTATTTGAGATATGTCCACCATGAGTTTTCTCGGCTCTTGAGCGATATCATACACCCGATTCGAGGAGGAGGAGGAACTGTCTGTGGGTACATGGTGGACCCGGTGCGGTACACCAGGGTGAGAAGGTCGCAGATAATGGCGTTGAGCCTGGCAGGGGAACACTACCGACCGGTGACTTCATTGTGACTCGATGGATATTCGGAGGATACCGATCGGAGTATGGGCCAGTCCGGATAGCCGGAGCCCTAGATATTGAGATTTGATGAGGGGCCAGTCCGGATAGCCGGAGCCCTAGATATTGAGACAGCGAGATATATATTTTGTGTCTATGCTAGACACTATTTTATGTTGATTTAATTGATGATATCTCGATTTTATATACTTAAATCTCACTGAGATATGAAAACAGTTTATCATTTACTTGTATTCTATTTTCATGCATTCATACCTCATATTTATGATTTGTTACTACCTGAAGCACTAACTCGAGCACTTGGTATTACACTTATGTATAGATGATTACCCTTGCCACCTTATCATGCTTCAGACCTTATCATATTGGGGATATATTTTTACTGATCGTATTGACCTAGGATTGAGTCATACATACGATTTCTGCTGTGTGATATTTTCTTCTCACGAGTTGGCAACTCACCCCCATTGTACACAGTTCTTACAGGTTTTGCCGTACAGGTTTTCATTGTGGCTTTACTGGCACACTGCTTCTTCCGGGTGATTGCTTTGGTAGGTGGGTTCACTTGCATCGTGACCACCATAGTACCTTTTATTTATTTCAGTTGTATCTAGTAAACTCCATCAACCATACTTGTATATTTATTAGACATAGAAGACCAGTGTATATTATTTTGACCTTAGAGTTGCGCGTTGTATTATTATGGTTTTCATGTTAATTTTGAGTTTCTTTGAGTTTTGATCCTCGTCCTTCGGCGTTGTATATTATATTGCTTGTATGGTTGTGACCGTCAATTGACGAAGAGCTAGCTCCTGCTTGGGGATGCCTTTCTTCATATTATTTATGTTGTACCCGTTTGGGACCTGTATTTACAAAGGAAACTCAGCCAATTTTTTTCAGAAAAGACTTGATGTTTTAAAAATGCGTACTTCGGCTTATGTTGTTAAACTACTTGCTTTAAAACTAGACTTTTCCTTCTTTCTTATTTAAAATGGTTTAGATTTCTGGGTTTTCTTGGCTTACTTGAATTAGATGGGGTCCTATAGACTTCATATGATTTAAGTGCCAGTCACGTGCCATTTCGGGTTGTGACACTAATACCAACCCACCCACCCCGTTCATGTCTAAGTTCCGTAAGGTCAAGCCTAGGTTCTGAAATAAATTACGCCCTAGACTCCTCATAGTCAAACCTAAACTCGAACCAAAGTTAAACCTAGCGCTCTTATACCAACTTTGTTACAACCCGAAAAATTAGCTCATGACCAGCACTTGAATCACGCAATGCCTAAAGGCGTAATGGAATTCAAGTAAGCTGAAACCCAGAAATCTAAAACTTTTTAAGAAAATTAAAGAGGTGAAGTTTTGAAATAAAGGTATAATAAAATCAAGTTTTCTTAAATGCATGGAAAAGGAACATGAATAATGCAAGTCAAATTTACTAGTTTGAAAACGAGTTTCGTCTTTTAAAAATTTGGGCAGCACCTCCTTTGTATTTTTGATCCAAAACTACAATACAAGATGATAATAAAGGCATCCCCAAGCGGGAGCTAGCTCTTCGCCAACCGGCGGATCACAACCACGCAAAACAGTATATATAAGTATACGACGCCCAATGGCGAAGATCACCAAAAAAGGTAAAGAAAAGCAAGACATAAATCCCCAAAGAGAACATAACCCATCGCTCAAGTCTCGCAACTACAAGTCTTGCTAAGTCTCATTACTTATACAAATCCTAGTTTCGATTGATGGAGTTAACTAGATACAATATGAAATATAGATACAAGAGTGGGTACGATACAAATGTCCCTCCTACCAATGCAAAACACCCGAATGCAACTGTGTGCCAGCGAAGCCGCTACTGATCCATGCGGTCAACCTGCAAGAACTGTGGCATAACGGGGGTGAGTTGCCAACTCGAGAGTAGAAAAACATCAACAAGTAGAAATCGAATAAACAACGACTCCTAGGTCAACTATATTATGAAGGTAATACTATGATATCTCGGGTGACCGGGCGTATATGTGCCAACAATATAATCAACACCTATGTGTATGCGGTTATCATCCAACCATATAATCAATGTATGTATGCATGTGGATCCCGTCCAACCATATGATCAATGTCTGTATGCACGTAAAAATCATAAAAGAGTGTGCATGAAAGTATGAAGATATAAATCAACGAGTGTCCCTCGCGACATATAGAAATCATGGAACCTGGGTGTCCAACATCAACACCTGAAAACATCATGAAACTCGTGTCCAGCATCGACACGTAAATCCTCATATCTCGGTCTCCGTCAGTCCGGATCGGCCCACGGCTCCATCAGTCCGGATCGACCTATATCATCTCTCGACTCCGATCGGTATCCTCCAGATATCCACCGAGCCCAATACAATCACCGGTAGGTAGTAGTCCCTCTGCCAGGCTCACCGTTTGCAGCACAACAATCCGTTCTTGCCCCGGGGTACCATACCGGGTCCACCATGTATCCGCAATCGGCCTCATCCGGCTCCTCGAATCGGGTTTCAGATGTCACACTCAGAACCGAGAAAATACATGGTGGACGCCCTGAAATATCATATCAAGAGAAACCGAGCATTTAAAACAGTACATGCTTTCTTTTGAAACAACCACGGTTCTCAAATCCAGAAATCTCATGAAAACAACATATCTCAATGCGTAAAATCATAAAGTATGATATATGCGACCTATGATAGAAATGTAAGCATATCCGAATATCATGCAACATGGAACAGTAATATGAAATTTTAAGGGAAAACCGCTCTTTTAAAATGATTCCAGTTTTTAAATATATCCTGCGGTTCCCAATTTCTCCAAAGCCAAATGCAACACCGTCTGTGCAATAAGTATGTACGTAGGCATGGATGCACAAAGATATATGTACGCAAGTATAATATGCAGGGAGTCATATCATGATGCAGTAATCCTACTGTGTAGTGGCAATTATCGATGATAAGGTGTGTGAGCCGGCTAATCTGTGTAAGTGTAACATACGCATCATCGATAATGGTGTAGGTGTACTAGCACAGATAAATATATATGATGCAATGAGAATAGCATGGAATGCAGCATAAGGTTATATATCAGCTAAAAGCTACAAGGTATACATATCTAACATGACCGAGTCAGTGAATCTATCAATCGGCACCCAGCCTCATAACATCACGTACGGTATAATCCATCGTACGGCATCCTCTAGTCAAGGGTATGGATCAATCATCAAGTCAACTCATCACGTACGGAAAATCATCGTACGGCGGCATTAAACCAATAGTGATCCTATCATCCTATGAGACAATGAGGGGTATGGACCTAACGTCTCCTACGACAATCACACATGATTCACCACATGTAAAAATATATATTTATATATATATCTATGTACCTATGTCCCAGGTCACATCCACAATAATCTCATATCAGGGGACCGGCAAGGTATCAATCATCTCATTCGACTCTCATCCGTATACCAACATATCACCAAATTCATCATATCGTATCGTACATTATTTTCATCACATTTATATCACACATCGAATCAAATGTTATATATACATTCTACCTTTACTATAAGCATAAGTATCTAATCTAACACACATACCCGAACCATACAAACAGTTTTTGAAAGATGTGAATCGTAGTTTTGAAAGTAGGTGTTACGGTGTTTTTAAGGAAAAGATATCATTTAAAAATCCGTAATGCCCCTCAAGGTATATGTTTAAAAGATGCATACGATTCTTCAGTTTAGAAATACATATGGTTCGGATAACACATCTACGTCGGCTCTCTAGTCCTATAGTACTCTAAACGGCAATATCGTCAAACATCATCCTCAAATCCCGTCATCACATATTAGCCGTATCATATCACTTCTGACTATTCTTTACATTCTAATATGGTTTCTATAGCTATCTTTTAATTCTAACCCTAGTTGGCTACTCTAGGTTTTTCTTAACCATATGCTACAAATCGGTTTCCACCAAAATTTTGCAGGGGTGCTATACACCATCCACTTGACTTCCCCCGTAGATATAAATCTACTCACTTGATCTTTGCCTGCCGAAGTCGATAACATCACGCTCATCCTTGTCATCTCAAACTCCTTGTGGGGGTACCTACAATTTCCAATGCGTCATATAGTATCAAGAATCGAACATGAAAACCAAAGCTGCATGCGAATCGCTTATAGGTTAGAACCTATAGCCTATGCTTGCAAAACCACTAAACAACCCCCGTCGCTGAAGTAAAAATATCAGATGACGGAACACAATATTAAATACCAAATCTCAAATTAAAACAAAGTCGCAAAACAATGCAGCAACTCAAGAAAATGGTCGCAGATTTTTCCCTAGGTGAAATTAGCCAATTTTGCACACATGGAGGGTCTAATTTACTGAAGATAGAGCCATAGACCAAACAAGGATCAATTTGATTGTACCCAGGCCGTAAATTACGGCCCAAATCATTATATTTGCGTCCAAGATGAATGGTTTGGGGCTCAGGTTTCAGGGGATGGTTCAAGGTTGCCTGCACGTCTCATGGTCAAGGGAACTTCTTTTACAAAGGACTCGGGTGATACCAGATTCCATAATACTATCACAAACTGTCAAATTTAACCGATATCGGAAGTTCTAAGTTCGTGTTTGGGTTCAATTTTCTGTTCTAGGTCGGTAAAAACACCACCCAAGTCTAGTTAACAGCCTCTACCCATCATCAGTTCCTCATAATTACTCAAATCCTTCTCTAGGATTTTCTAAAATCACAACTCCATACAAAATCAACCTCTAAACTAAACTAGATTGCAAGAAACTAGAACTACACTAAAGGAAATGAATTATACCTCATGGATGTAGCCAAGCAAAATCCTATCTCTCCTAAGTCCTCAAAATCCAACATTGATGGGTCCAAAGTGTAGAGGGTGAAGACGGGATCAACTTTAGTGAAAGGGGTTTAGGGTTTTGATGAAGCTTTAGAGATGGATCTAGGGGGTGATGGTGGAGGGAGATGGGGAAGAAGAAGGAGATGAAGAAATAAAATGGGGTGAGGATATGGCAGCCCCCCCTCTCTCTCTTTTCTTATTCTTACTCTCCCTCACAATTAATTACCCTTTTACCCTTTTTATTTTCATTTTCTTTTATTTAAAACCCAAATCACATAATACACAAAAAAACAACACAAGAACACAACATTTAATCAAAACATAACATGACATGGTGCACTAGCCATGGAAAACTGTGGAAACACGGATTTGGCTTAATCGCGATTAGCAGTGCACTAATCGGATTTTTATCCAAACTGCATATAATAAATTTTAAAAATGCCAAATCCTTTAAATATATTTATAAATGAATAAATCATTTTAATTTCCATTTATTTCACAATTATTGTATATATTTATAGCCTTTTTTCGAAAACCCCAATTTCACAAATTGGGTAGTTTTCGGGAAATATATTATTTTAGTATTAAATTCCAAAAATAATATTTTATATTTTTTGAAATGTTACAGATAGTATTTGGACTCGGCGGATATCTGGAGGATACCGACCGGAGTCATGAGATGGATATAGGCCGACCCGTTCTGCCGGAGCCCGCGGGCCGATCCCGCAGACGGAGCCTATTATATGAGGATTTAAGTGTCGATGCTGGACACTAGTTTTCATGATGTTTTCGAGTGTCGATGTTGGACACTCAGGTTCCATAAGACTTACAGGATATGAGGGCCGATCTGAGGATGCGGTGCCTGAGGTATTGGGATTTGGAGTGTCGTTGACGGACACTGATTTTCCACGATGAGGATTCCGTGATGATGATATGTTTTATCCCATACTAAGCATTCATTTGATATGCATTGCTTCATGTTTTAGTAATACCTTATAGAGTACCTATCATGATTATTGCATATACCTATTGCCATATTTTACTATCAGTTTGCATGTGATAGATTATCGCAGTACGTGCATACCTGCGATTACCTGCATGATGTTATTTACTATTCACGAGTTGGCAACTCACCCCCGTTGTGCCATAGTGTTTTTGCAGGTTGTCCCTCATAGCAGTCGCTGCAGGACTTCTTCTTATTGTATGTTTTGCAGCGGATACCGCTACGGCTGACTGTGAGCAGTTTTGCTATAGGAGGGTTTTGCGGTTATCCGATGATGTTCATTGTATATCTTATTGTATCTAGTACTCTCCATCTACTATTTCATGTATTGACTTAGAGACGAGATGTGAGGACGATATTGTATATTATTTGTGACTCTGGGTGTCGTGCTCGTGTGAGCCGGCCTTTTATTATGCAGTTTTATCTTTTATGTTGTTTTCACCCTATATTGTCCATTTCTTCGCTACGGCGTCGTATATATGTTTGTCGTGGTTGTTTCCGCCTTTAGGCGTGATTGCTCCCATTCAGGGATGCTTTATTTATATCTTATGATGCTTTACTTATGATTATATGTTTGTATCCGTTTCGGGGCTAGTTTTTACAAAAGAGGTGCTGCCAAAATTTTTAAGACAACAAATTTCAACTTTAACGATTTTTACTTGAGATTCCAATAAAGTTTTTAACAATGTTCTTATCACTTATTACTTCTGATGGTTTAGATTTCTGGGTTTTGGCTTACTTGAATTGCGTTATGCCTGTAGACGTTACATGGTTTAAATGCCGTCACATGCTAAATTTCGGGTCATGACAAAGTTGGTATCAGAGCGTTAGGTTTTACCTTTCGGAGTGTAGGATGACCTTGGTATGATGGAGTAGGTAGCTTAAGCGTTGGGACGTAGCGTGTGTACGTCCACGGCATACTTACGACATGGTACTCCACCTAAGTGACCTTGGGACTTATTGCTCGAAATTCTTTCCATGATTATATACATCCTTGTGATTCGATTTCTATGTCCTTATCGAATCCTGTTTCCATTTCTAGCCATTATGCCGCCGAAGACTACGAGGGCTCAGAGAGCAGTAGCGAGGGCCGAGGTCAGAGTTGGCTCGTCTGAGACGAGGACTGACCAGTACAGTACGCTCGCTGTACAGGAGAAGATTGATCCGCCTTCGATAGATCGTATCACTAGGCTAGAGGAAGATATGCAGGATTTGCGCCAGATGATAGGATCGTTGGTTGAGGTCTGTCGAGCGCAGCGACATGAGGTTGCCACCCCTTTTACCCAGTTATTCCTTGCTTTTAGCACATAGTATTTGGTCACATATACAGCAGCAGTGGACGCAGCCCTACTAGATAAAGAGCGTCTTCCCAAGACTTTGGAAGTTCCAGGACCGAGGAGGGCTCGTACATGTGTATCAACATAGAGACAGATATTTAGATGCCGCGACAAATTTCGTTCAGGTCGCGGGAGTAGCAGAGGCTTCGGACGAGGTCAGTTGTTTAGCTCTTATCTCCAGGAGGGTCAGCAGTCATCGTCTGGATGTTTCCTATGCGGGAATTTCCATTACCTCGTT
Organism: Agapanthus africanus; assembly: GCA_030015575.1. Lineage (NCBI taxonomy): Eukaryota > Viridiplantae > Streptophyta > Magnoliopsida > Asparagales > Amaryllidaceae > Agapanthus > Agapanthus africanus. Next base: position 301,261,043 of record CM057345.1, on the reverse strand, counting down.
AGGAATTGTACCATGGTACGCCAGAGAAAGGAAGCCGTACCATATGTTACCTTACCACCTTCACCTCAGGGAGAGTTACTTTTCGTGCCTGTTGTTGATCCGCGTCAGACTTATGTTCAGAGAGGTCATGGTCGCAGAGGGTTTGTTCAGAGAGAACAGGATGGCAGAGGAGGAGGACAGCTAGTTGCAGGTAGAGGACAGGCACGATCTTTTGCTTTGACTCATCAGGACGTGCAGGCGTCCCATGCAGAGTTTTCAGGTACTTTTTCCATATGTTCTTTTGATACACACGTTTTGTTTAATCCGGGATCTATGCACTCGTATGTTTCTACACATTCGTGCCGAGCTTGGGCCAAGAGTCGTGTTTGCTAGATCAGCTGCCTATTGTGATTACTCCTGTTAGCGATTCTTTTGTTGCGCGACACGTGTTTCGGTCGTGTGCTAATCGGATAGGAGATAGAGATTCGTCCGTCGATTTGATCCTTCTAGATATCTTGGACTTTGACGTTCTCCTGGGCACGAACTATTTAGCTACGTGCTATGCGTCTGTGGACTGCCGCGAGAAGACAGTCGGGTTTTGTTTTCTCGACGAGTCAGTTCTTGTTATGCAGGGGGACCATAGTGCCGCCCCTCACAGTTTGATTTCAACCTTTTACGCTAGTCGGCATTTGAGGAGAGGATGTCGGGATTCTTGGCTTTCATTCGTGATACTGGAGCCACAGTAGATTCGTTGGACCGGGTTTCTATCGTGCGAGAATTTTCCGACGTTGTTCCCGATAAGCCGGCGGAGCTTAGGGAGCTTAAGGATCAGCTACAAGAGTTGCTTGTTAGGGGACTTGTACATCCAAGTATTTCTCCTTAGGGAGCTCCTGTTCTGTTCGTCAAGAAGGACGGCAGTTTGAGGTTGTGCATTGATTTTTGTCAATTGAGCCTAGTTACGGTGCGGAATAGGTATTCTTTACCTCGCATTGACGATTTGTTTAATCAGCTCCAGGGTGCGGAACATTTTTTTCTAAGTTGATTTGGGATCGGGTCATCATCGGTTGCGGGTTCGGAATGATGACATTCCGAAGACTGCTTTTCGTACGCGCTATGGGTATTATGAGTTTTTGGTGATGTCGTTCGGACTTACTAATGCCCCAGTAGCGTTCATGGTGTGATGAACCAGATTTTTTAGGCCGTTCCTCGACCAGTTTAATTTTTTTATTGATGACATACTGGTTTATTCTAAGAGTCGAGAGGAACATGAGCAGCACTTAAGGATTGCTTTGCAGACATTGAGAGAGCACCAGCTGTTTGCTAAATTCTCGAAGTGTTCCTTCTGGCTTGATTGTGTTGACTTCTTAGGTCATGTGGTTACGGGAGACGGTATTCGTATGGACCTGAGGAAGATCGAGGCCGTACATCTTTGGCCCAGACCTGTATCAGTAACAAAGGTCCACAGCTTTTTAGGCTTAGCCGGTTTTTACCGCCGTTTCATGCAGGACTTCTCGAGTGTTACTGCACCGCTGACCGTACTGACCAGGAAGGGAGTTCCTTTTCTTTAGACTGAGGCATGCGAGCTAAGTTTTCAGCAGTAGAAGACTCGGCTGACGACTGCACCAGATCAATCTTTGCTTTCTGGATCGGGAGACTTTGTCGTTTACTGTGATGTTTCGCGAGTGGGGATCGGTTGTGTTTTGATGCAGCATGATAGAGTTATCGCTTATGCTTCCCAACAGTTGTAGGAGCACGAGTAGAATTATCCCACTCATGATCTCGAGATGGCCGCGGTGGTCTTGCGCTGAAGATTTGGAGACACTACTTGAACGGAGAGTCATGTCAGATTTCACAGACCACCAGAGCTTAAGTACATCTTGCTGTAGCGGGATATGATTTTGAGACATCGCCAATGGATGGAGCTTGTGAAGGATTATGATTGTGAGATCCTTTATCACTCGGGCAAGGCGAATGTGATAGCTGATGCCTTGAGTCGTAGACCCAGGGGTAGCTTGTCCCAGTTGAGCGCAGTTCAGAGGCAGTCTTCTGCAGATTTGCAGTTCTTGTGCGACAGCTGAGTACAGTTTAAGTTCACCTCTACTGGGGGATAGCTTGCTCATATTCGCGCCCGTCCATTTCTACTTAATCTTTTTCATAAGGCACAACCCGCCGAAGCACGTTGTCTGAGATTCCTTGTCTGAGATTCTTGAGCATGTTCGACAGGGTAAAGATTCAGAGTTCTTGATTAATGACCAGGGTGTCCTATGTTTCGGGACTCGTTTGTGTGTACCTGATACCGATGGGGCGAGATCCTAGAGCAGGCACATCAGTCAGCTTTTAGTGTTCGCCCAAGTTCCATAAAGATGTAGCGTGCCTTGAGAGATAGTTACGGGTGGGCAGGGATGAAGATTGAAGTTTCGGATTTCGTTTCGAAGTGCCTGACTTGTCAGCGAGCTAAGGCTGAGCATTTGAGACGGGCAGGAGAGTTGCAACCTTTAACCATTCCGGAGTGGGAATGGGAGAAGATCTCCATGAATTTCGCTGTGGGTCTATCCATGTCTAGTCAAGGGTATGACTCCATTTGGGTGATTGTTGTCCGGTTAACGAAAGCGACTCACTCCCTTCCAGTGAAGACTACTTTCGGTTATTCTCAGTTGTACATTGATGAGTTTGTGCGTTTGCACGGAGTTCCTTCATGCATTGTATCCAATAGAGACACCAAGTTCACTAGCCATCTTTGGCAGGAGCTTCAGGAAGACTTGGGTACCTGTTGAGTTTTAGCACCGCTTTCCATCCGTAGACTGATTTTCAGACAGAGCGGACTATACAGACTCTGGAGGATATGCTTCGTGCGTGCGTGCATAATTTTTGTTGGCAGTTGGGATCGTCACTTTCCATTGATAGAATTCTCCTACAATAGCTGTTATCAGGAGACAATTCAGATGGCACCTTTTTAGGCTTTGTATGGTAAATAATGTTGATCGCGAGTCTGTTAGACCGAACTCAGCGAGAGCAGGATTTTTGGACCCCAGCTAGTTCAAGAGACTACGAAGAAGATCCAGTTGATTACGGACAGGATGAGAGCAGCCCAGTGCAGACAGAAGTCTTATGCCGACCGTCGTCGTCGTAGGCTTGAGTTCACAGTGGGGGATCATGTATTCCTACGGATTTCTCTGACGAAGGGAAACTTAGTCCCAGAATTGTAGGTCCTTTTGAGATCCTTGAGCGAGTTAGTACCGTTGCCTATCGTTTGGTACTTCCGCCCAGATTTTCGGATGTTCACCCCGTATTCCTTACGTCGATACTTCGCAAATACCTTCATGAACCTTCTCACATGTTTCAGCAGCAGACCATTTAACTAGGACGTGATCTTTCGTTCACCAAGCAGCCGATAGTTATAGTGGATCGGCAGGTGGAGAGACTTCGGTCAAAGGTTTTGCCATCTGTGGATGTTCTTTGGCGTAGCCCGTCTAGTGAGGAGATCACTTGAGAGGCTGCGAGCGGGATGCAGAAGAAATTCCCTCATCTCTTTGAAGGTACGCATAATACGAATTTTAAATTCAGGGACGAATTTCTTTTAAGAGGGGGGAGATTGTAACACCTTAGAGTGCGATTAGTGTTAATTGAGCGATAATGCGGTTTTTCAGTAAAAAGTTTAGCAAAATAGTTTTCTCGCATTTTATTGCAATTAATTAATATTTTATTATTAATTGTTTTTGCTTACACACACTTGTGCATGTTAATATGGGGGTTGTTTAGTGTTAACCTTGTTTAGATGCCATGACACTTTAAACAAATCCATGCCATGATTAATCTTGCACTTAGATATTGCTGTGTGAGTTATCCTCTTGTTTTGGATTTAGGGGAGGTGGCAAGAAGACTCATGGGGATGAGTATGCTTGCATTAATGAGGAGAGAGAGAGAGTAAGTGTAAAGGGTATACTCACCCTACACTCACCCTCTCATTCTTATCATACCTCACACTCTCATTCTATCTCTGTCATGACCCAAATGTGGCATGTGACCGGCACTTAAAGCACGTGACATCTAAAGACGTCGACGCGGTTCAAGTAAGCCGAAACACGGAATCCAAACCTTTTTTGAAAAATATTGGAGGTGAGTTTAAAATAGTCATAAAATGGAATCAGTTTAAATAACATTTAAATTTAACTAAGTATGTTTGAAAAGAATCTATGACGTTTTGAAAATCGACAGCACCTCCTTTGCATTTTTGTATAACCTGATACAACATAATAATATAAATAGCATCCCAACGGGAGCTAGCTTCCACACCCAAACGGTGGAGCAACCAAGCAAACAATATACGACGTACAATGGCGAAAAAAAGAAAAGCGAAACAAATCAACAATCTAAAATGGTCGACTCCAATGAGTGCGACACCACAACACACAAACTCTAAGTCTCGCATCTAAGTCCATAATATATCCTTTCTAAATTGATGCAGCTTTCACTAGATACAAGAATATATGAATTATCAAGGGTGAGTACGATATAATAGTAACCCACTTACCAATCAATCACCGAAAGGAATGTGTGCCCAAACCGCTGATAATCCAAGCGGTAAAACCTGCAAGAAACTGTGGCACAACGGGGGTGAGTTGCCGACTCAGTGAATAAAAGTGCATCACAAGGTAGAAATCGAAATGCACGACGATACCTAGGTCATAAGTGTTGTACTATCATAATCTGTACTAATATATTATATGATATGCATATGTATCATAATGCAAGACTAACTATCATGCAATCCCAAGTAGAATATATCAAATGCAAATGACCTGTATCTATGTATAAGCCCAATGTAACTGAATATATATATATATATATATATATATATATATATATATATATATATATAAACCTCTTCTTTAAAATAGCCGCGGAATAGATATGTCCCGGCATAAAGCAAACATGATAGTATCAAATATAATAAATATCTTTACATAGGATATATGTCCTGCCGTTTTTGATGGAAAACGTTAAGAGGTTTACAATTTAATGATCCCAATGTCATATCAGACATTTCAAATAATGAGTATATAGCTCGTGTTTGAATTCCTTTTTATGTATATGAATGCCCTTACAAATATATACAGGTACTGTCCCCCGGATCAGTCCTGGTCGGCTACAATAACTGTAATCTAACTATGTACCTCATGATAGCAATCATATCAATATATATGAATGTTCAGCATCGACACCCGGAATCAGAAATCTCTCGTGTCCATCACCGACACGTAAATGCAGATATCGTCGACACCATCTCAACAGATGATCGCCACCCGATAACCCTGGCCCCGGTCGGTATCCCCTGGATATCCGCCATGGTCATTTCTATCTCCGGTATCGAGTATCCTCGCTAGGCTCCCCGCCTAATGCGGCTTTCCTTGTCACGACCCGAAAAGTATGGAACGTGACTGGTACTTAAATTACGAAACGTCTCAGGGCGTACGCAATCTAAGTAAGCCAAAACCCAGAAATCAAAACCCAATTAAGAGATAGAGTGAAGGAAAACCAGTTTAATGAAAGCGATTTTAATCAAATAAATCACTTCAAGCTTTTTAAAAGCAACATCCATTTTACCGAAATTTTCGGCAGAGTCTCCTTTGTAAAAACTGACCCTAAACGGGTACAAACAGGAATATACATATAACATGAAATAAGGCATCCCCAAGTGGGAGCTAGCTCATCGCCCAAAAGAAGATTCACAATCCCATGCAATAAAATCATTACTGTGCAAAAATAAGCATGTAAAAACCCAAATAATAAGCATCACGTCGGCTCAAGTGAGCTCGACCCAGAGAAACAACATATAAATCCATAAATCTCACTGTCTTGTCTCTAGGTCTAAATACATCAATACAAGTACCAGGTACAGTAGATGGAGTACTCTAGATACAATAAATATACAAGGTGGAACAAAATAATCTCACAACCCACCTACGAGCAAAAGTCTTAAATCCAAGCAAAAGGAGCACGTGCGTCCGCCGCTATAGTGCTGACAGATCGGACCTGCAGAAAGGCTGTGGCACAACGGGGGTGAGTTGCCCACTCGTGAGTAATAAATAAGATCTATAAAGGTTATCGTAAGCATGCACACAATGATGTCACAACCTACATATACTAATATGATGTGATACGATAAAATGCTTGCAGCATGAATGCAATAAAAATGCGAGATCTGGAAATAAATAACATGAAAATCTGTGTTTTATCTTAAATAAACATCTGATATTTTGATTGTAGTTCTATCAATGAAATCAATATATCAACATCTCAAATCCTCATATCTCAGGCATCCGTATCATCTGCGGGATCGGCCCGCGGGCTCCGGCAGAATGGATCAGCCCGTATCCATCTCATGACTCCGGTCGGTATCCTCCGGATAACCGACGAGTCCTAATAATATCAATGGTAGGTGGTGTCCCCTGCCAGGCTCATCATCCTCCATGAAATCACTCTCGCCTCGGGGTACCTCACCGGGTCCACCATGTACCCGCAGACAGTTCATCCGTCTCCTCGAATCGGATCTCGAAATCCATCTCATAATTGAGAAAACATCATGGTGGACGACACATATAACATATCATGAGAAAACCGCAAACTTACAATTTTTTAAATGGTAATATTTTTTCAGATCCTTGCGGTTCATCCAAATCCATAAATATCATAAATACGGAAATCCACGAGCGAATCATGATACATGAATGTCTATGATATCAGTAATATGAAATGCAATGCGGAAACTGGGAAGCTATGCATGAACAGCGATGCAATAGGATGTATGCATGTACCTAGCAATTCTACATATCCATATTAAAAAATTTAATATATCAATTGCAGGTTATTAAATATAATGGTGCAAGTGATAAGATTTGGATTTAACTAGTTAAGTGTTCGTGACATAGCAATTACCAAGGCGTGTGTGTCCGCATGAATAGTGCTCGTGCTGTATAAAACCATGGTAATGGTGCAAGTGTCCTATAAGATGAATTCACACATGTATGTGTGTGTGTGTGTGTGTGTGTGATCACGAATGTAGCAAGATGATTAACTAGAAACTATACTCATAAATGCTAGTACTACTAGAGGTTTTTTTAAGTTATCTAAACTATCGGGCGTCTTGCGCCATCCAAACGATTTCCCATGTAGATGTTACATCTAGTCACCCGTGATCTCGTGCTAGGTGTACCCAACCACCTGCTTCCCCTTCTTCGCGGCGTCCGAAGTTCCTGCCTGTGAACCTAGAAACACACAAGCAACACACACATAAGGCTAAAAACCCTGTCAAAAAGCGATATCAAGATTAAAAGAGAAACTCGTGTCGGAAGCTAAATGCGTGTGCACTCGATATGCCAAAACGTGTGTAACCTTGCCTGAAACCACCCCGACTCGCTGTGACGCACAGTGAACAACAAACAAACCCACATAACACACGTGTCGCACAAGTTAAAAGTATTGAAAATAGGGTTTTAGGTTCCAGATTTTGACTGAGGTGGAAAAATAAAAAGTTGCATATACCAAACACCCTAAATATACAGCAGACTCCCATAGCCCAAACCCCAACACCAGACACCCCATCTGGCCGCAAATTGTGACCAGAAAGAATAAAACTGCGGCCTAAAAGTGGGCTGGGGGTCTCATGTTCTCTGTGTGTGATCTGGGTCTAGTAAGCATACTCCAGTAAACTCAAATATTTTCTGAAGCACTCGGGTCAACAGCAGATCTCAAAGTGGCAAAAAATCTAAACTAAAACGCTAAATAACACTAATTTGAAACAATATGGTACTTTAGAGATACCTGCAGCAAAACTTGGTTTAGATGGCCTTAAAAATACTTAGTCAAGCTATATTAGCCATAAAAACACTAACTTGGCCTAATCTCCACTCAAATCACCAAAACTAGCACTAAAACAACATTAAACACTAACTTAAGCTTAATAACTACATGTTTAGAAAAAGAAAGAAGTTAAGTTTAAAATTTATGCCTCAAGTGATCCTAGGATGAAAGAGGAAGAAGAAGAAAAGAAGAAGGGTGTGTGTGTGTTGCTGTTGCTGCTGATGCTGATGCTGCTGCTGCTGCTGATGCTGCTGCTTGCTACTGCTGCTGCTTTATAACGTTTCGAAAAACGTTTAGGCAGTTTTTCGGTAATCGGCAAAATTAGCAGTCTTTTCCAAAAAAAGTCGAAATAAGTATTTCTCAATATAGACCTAATTATACAAAATTTAGATAAGATATTGCTAAAATTTGATCACTAAATTGTCACTTCAAATTTTCTAGTTAATTAAAAAAAATTCCTTAATTAATTATTTTTTAGTATTATTTTAAGCTTTTAAAAATATATTTAATTAGTGATAAATACAAATTTAATTAGGTAAATTACATAATTACGAACCATTATAAACTAAAATTAAGTGTAATAAAAATTTTAACAAAACATTTCAAGTTTAGTTGTTTATGGTAAAATGGGTTGAAAATGAAATGAAAAGGGTTTTTTTTGAAAAGTATTGATGTGAAAGCATTAATTGAGCTTTTGAGATGATTTCTTCATAGAATTTTCTACACAATCCCTCATTCTCCTCTCACTTTTTCTCAGGTCGAGCCCCCCCATACAGCAGCACTCCATTTTTCCCCAATTCGTTTGCTCCAAAATTCACTCAAAAATCCCCCGAAATCAACAAATTTCTTCACAAATTCAAAGCATATCCTTATTCTACCTCTTTCCAAACCCTAGTTTGTTTAAAAAAAAGTGAAAGGAGGCATCTTTCAAGGTCAAGTGCAAGCTAGGGTTCAACTTGTAAGGTATAATTCTCATCTAATGTTCAATGGGTGGTTTAAATATGTTAAATTAGATATTTAAAGTGTGAAATTTGGTTACTTTTGCTTGCTAGTGAATTTCAAGAGAAGGGTAGACGTTCTAATTAGGGTTTGATGTAGGATAAGTGGGTTTAATTTAGTGTGGTGGCTATCTAGTGGGTTAGATCGGATATTTGTGTGATGTTGCGATCGCGATTTCGTTAATTCACGATGTTTGCATTGTTATCGGTATGCTAATTGCTTACTAGATTTTTATAAATATTAGGAGGTGATCTAATTATGATATATGGACGATTGCTATAGCATCTCATACGACTATTAGTGTGTGCGAATGCGGAGTTTTGTCTAGTCGGGTTTTAGTTTTGGCGGTTGCCTCGAAACGACGATTTTAGTTATGGTTTTAACTATTTTCGTGTGTTTTCCGCGCACCGAGTGCACGTTGTGATTAATTCAAGAGCGTTGATCTTTTCATATGGCGACATGCCTTGTTTCATGAGGTGAAATCTTATGTTATGTGTTGTACAATTCTAGGATCGTTTGCGGAAATATCGGACGCAGCGTGCAAAGGAAAAGCGGTGGTTGGATCAGATTAGCGAGGCATTCAGGTGAGTAGATGTATACATCTAAGGGGGAATCGTCTGAATGGCACGGGGTGCCCCATAGTTAGGATTACTTTATTACTTGCAACAATATGCATTGTTAGTTAGCTAACCCTCTCATTCACATTGCATACCTTTATAGCTATTCGTCTGCTAGAATTGCATGGATATCCATATACACATGTGTGATATAACCTCGTAGGACACGTACACCATTACCATTAGCTCCTATTGCACGTGCATTGTTCATGTGACACACACGCCTTTGGTAATTGCCATGCCACGAGCACTGTAGAACCTGTTTAGTTTAGTATCACCACTTGCATTATACACGATATATGAAATCGCATAGCATGTATATACCTCGCATCATCATCATGCTTACATAGATTTCTGGCCACAAATCACATCGTATATCTTGATATCATAGACATTTATCATATACAACATGTTGGGTGTTATGATTTTCTTGAGGATTTCATTATTGTTGCGATTTCTGGATTTTTGGGAAAACAGCAAGAATTTAACAAAAGCTTATTATTATCATTTTTAAAACAAAGTTGCAGTTTTCTCTTGATGTATGTGTCGTCCACCATGAGTTTTCATGTTTTCTGTTGGATTTCGAAACCCGATTCAAGGAGTGGATGAACCGTCTCGGGTACATGGTGGGCCCGGTATGGTACCCCGGGGCAAGAAGATCGAGTTGTAGATGATGAGCCTGGCAGGGGAAGACTACCTACCGGTGATGTCTGGCGCGGCGGATATCCGGAGGATACCGACCGTTGTCATGAGATTTGATGATATGGGCCAATCCGGACTGACCGAGCCCGATATATATTGAGACATTGATACAGTGAGACATTGAGAAAGATACATTTCCATATTTGGTGTCGATACTTGACACGGGTTTCAAATGATTTCATGAGGATACTTAGCTATCGCACGGATATTCTTTTTTTCTAAAAGTTAAGAATGTAGAGCTTATAGTATTTTAAAACACTTAAAGATTTCATATTGATGTTGCATACATGTGCATACACACTAGTGGCATTACATCACATCTAGACATACATGTTATGACGCATTTGCGTGCATTCTTACGATAGCCTTATTAGATGTTACTTGCTACTCACGAGCTGGCAACTCACCCCCGTTGTGCCACAGTGTCTTGCAGGTCGGACCCGTCAGCCTTCTAGCGGCGGGATTTTCTTATCATTGGCTCCTTTATCTCAGACTCGCGACATTGCTCGTAGGTAGGTTGCGAGGGCAATTTTATCTCTTTTTGTACTATTTTTGTATTTAGTATTCTCCAACTACCACTTCTTATTTGTATATGCGACCTAGTGATGACACTGAGAGATTTGTGTATATGTGGTTTCTTTGGGGTCGAGCTCACTTGAGCCGACGTTGTGTTTTCTTATATTTTGCATTTCTTTATGCTCTTTTTCTTGATATTATATATATATATTGCGTGTGGTTGTGATCCGCCTTGGGCGAAGAGCTAGCTCCCACTTGGGGATACCATTTTGTTATTACAGGTTTATATATCTTATTGTACCCATTTTGGGGGATAGTATTTACAAAGGAGACTCTGCCGAAATTTTCGAAAATTTCTGATGTTTTTAAAAAGGGGTTAAATGCAACTTAATTGATTTCAAAGCCGTTTTCATGAAATGTTTCCTTCACACTTTTGATTTTGGTTTAGATTTTTCTGGGCTTTGGCTGACTTAGGTTACATTACGCCTTTAGACGTCTCGTAATCTAAGTGCCAGTCACTTTCCGTACTTTCGGGTCGTGACAAAGTTGGTATCAGAGTGTAGGTTTTACCTTTCTGAGTGTAGGACAACCCTTGGTAGATGGAGTAGGTGGCTTAAGCAGAGTGGTGTAGCGTGGGTATGTTCCGCGGCATACTTACGATACGGTACTCCGCCTAAGTGACCTTAGGAAATAATTGCTTGTATTTCCTTTCTTGATTCCTTGCATCCCTTGATTCAATTGCATTGTTCTTATCGCTCCTATTTCTTATTCCAGCTTCGATGCCGCCAAAGACTACGAGAGCTCAGCGGGCTGCCGCTAGGGATGAGCTTCGAGCGGGCTCGTCTGAGGCGGGGATTGAGCGGGATGATACGCCTACCCCTCAGGGTCATATTGATCCGCCTTCTCCAGACCGTATTGCCAGATTAGAGGCCGGTATGCTGGAGTTGCGACAGATGATGGGATCTTTAGTTGAGTCCAGTCGGGCACAGAGATCCGAGGACGTTCCTTCCACCGCACAGACCACGATAGTACCTGCTGCACAGATAGTCACTCTTGCTGCTACTGCGACTATCCCTGTTTCACTACAGGAGTTTATGAGATTGAGATCTCCAGCTTTTACCGTACGGATGCGACAGAGGACCCATAGGCATTTCTTGATAGGATAGCTAGGATTTGTCGTTCGTTGAGGTGTTCTGATGATAGATGGGTAGAGTTCGTGAGTTTTTGTCTGGAGGGACTTGCCCAGACGTGGTACGATTCAGTAGAGAGAGGCCGAGCTGCAGGTCTACCTTCTATGACCTGGGACGAGTTTACAGCTGCATTTCTTGCCCGTTTTCTCCCGGAGAGTGTACAAGATGCTCGAGCCCGTAGTTTTGAGTCTTTGCGCAAGACTCCTGGGATGACGGTGTCGGAGTATGATATACAATTTACCCAGTTGTCTCGATATGTTCCATACCTAGTAGACACAGAAGAGGTTTGTGCGAGGGCTTGACACACAGCTATTTCTTGCTATCGGCACCCAGCACTTTGATTCATACACAGCCGCGATGGACGCAGCCTTACTTTTGGAGGAGCGCATTTCTGAGACTCCGGTCGTTTCTGGGCCGAAGAGGATCCGTACTGATACGCTAGCTCAACGGCAGATGGGTAAACACCGTGATAGATTCTTTCCGGAAGATGGTGGCGGCAGAGGATTGAGACGAGGTCAGTTTTTTGGTTCATATCCACAGACCCAGCAGCCGTCGCCAGGATGTTTTCGGTGCGGGAGTCTGTACCACCGTATCAGAGACTGTACCATGGGGCGCCAGGGCACGGCGACAGTCCCGCATGTGACCTTACTACCTTCACCACCTCCTCAGAGAGCTCTACTTCCTACCCCTGATGATGCTCCACGCCAGCCAGTTATTCCTAGAGGTCGTGGGCGTGGCGGTCCGGTTCAGAGAGGACGAGGCGACAGAGGCAGGGGCAGAGGCCGAGGTAGAGGTAGAGAATAGCCAGCTATTAGTGGTGGACAGGCCCGAGTGTTCGCGTTGACTCCTCAGGATGCACAGGCGTCCAATGCCGTCGTGACAGGTACTCTGCCAGTATGTTCTTTTGATGCACGGGTATTATTTGATCCAGGTTCCACACATTCCTATATGTCCACGTACTTTGCACCGAGGTTGGGCCGAGAGTCTTCTCCGTTAGATCAGCCGCTTGTCATTATTACTCCGGTAGGCGAGTCGTTTGTTGCCCGTTTTGTGTATCGATCATGTCCCGTTCATATCGGGGAGAGAGATTCTTCAGTTGATTTGATTCTCCTCGATATGTTAGACTTCGACGTTCTTCTTGGTATTGACTGGCTAGCCACCTGTTATGCATCCGTGGATTGCCGTGAGAAGGCAGTTAGATTCAGCTTTCCTGGTGAGCCGATTCTTGTTATTCAGGGAGATCATAGTGCTACCCTTCCCAGCTTGATTTCTTCTCTTCACGCTGGTCAGCTCTTGAGGAAAGGGTGTCAGGGATTCTTAGCCTATGTTGGTGATACTAGCTCCACAGATGTTCCGTTGGACCAGGTCCCTGTTGTGATAGAGTTCCCTGATGTATTCCCTAACGAGCTGCCTGGTCTGCCACCAGAGCGCGAGATTGAGTTCTGCATCGACTTGATCCCTGGCATGGGGCCTATCTCTATACCGCCTTATCGGATGGCCCCGGCGGAGCTTAGAGAGCTGAAAGATCAGTTACAGGACTTGCTGGACAAAGGGCTTATCCGACCGAGTGTGTCACCTTGGGGTGCTCCCGTCCTGTTTGTTAAGAAGGACGGTAGTATGCGCTTATGCATTAATTATCGTCAGCTGAACCGGATTACTGTGCGGAACAGATATCCCCTACCCCACATCGATGACTTATTCGATCAGCTCCAGGGTACAGGGTTTTTCTCGAAGATTGATTTACGGTCAGGTTATCACCAGTTGCGGGTTCGGAAGGAGGATATTCCGAACACCGCTTTCCGTACTCAATATGGTCATTATGAGTTCTTGGTGATGTCGTTCGGGCTCACCAATTCCCCGGCAGCATTTATAGACTTGATGAACCGTGTATTCAGGCCGTATCTCGATCAGTTTATCATTGTGTTCATTGACGACATCTTGGTTTATTCTCAGAGCCGGGAGGAGCATGAGCAGCACTTGCGTATCACATTGCAGACTTTGAGGGAGTATCAGTTGTTCACCAAATTTTCTAAGTGCACATTCTGGCTAGACAGTGTTGACTTCTTAGGTCATGTGGTGACGAGAGATGGTATTTGTGTGGACCCGAAGAAGATCGAGGTAGTGCAGCGTTGGCCCAGACCGGTATCAGTTACAGAGGTTCGCAGCTTTCTAGGTCTGGCGGGCTATTATCGATGTTTTGTCCAGGATTTCTCCCGTATTGCTGCACCGTTGACCGGGTTGACCCGGAAGGGGGTTCCTTTCGATTGGAACCGGGCATGTGAGGATAGTTTCCAGCAGTTGATGACTCGTCTGACTACTACACCAGTGTTAGCATTGCCTTCAGGGTCAGGCAGTTTCGTGGTATATTGTGATGCTTCTCGAGTGGGGCTGGGCTGTGTATTGATGCAGCACGACAGAGTTATCGCGTATGCTTCTCGGAAGTTGAGGAAACACGAACAGAACTACCCCACTCATGATTTAGAGATGGCTGCAGTGGTATTTGCACTTAAGATATGGAGACATTACCTATACGGCGAGTCGTGCCAGATATTCACTGACCACAAGAGTTTGAAGTATATCTTTCAGCAGCGAGATCTGAATCTGAGACGGCACCGTTGGATGGAGTTGGTGAAAGATTATGACTGCGAGATTTTATACCATCCGGGCAAGGTGAATGTGGTGGCAGATGCCTTGAGCAGGAGGCCTGGGGGTAGCTTATCTTGTTTGAGCGCAGTACAGATGCAGTCGACGGCGGATTGGCAGGTTTTATGTGACAGCAGAGTGCAGTTCAAGTTTACTCTTACAGGGGGACAGCTGGCCCATTTCAGAGCATGCCCACAGTTACTTGACCGTATCCGCGAGGCACAGTCCGGCGATGCCCGTATTTTAGAGATTATCGAGCAGATTTGGCATGGCAGAGTTTCTGAGTTCATGATTGATGATCAGGGAATACTTCAATTTGGGACTCGACTGTGCGTACCAGATTCTGAGGGACTGAGGCGTGATATTCTTGAGGAGGCCCATAGATCAGTGTACAGTGTGCATCCAGGTTCCACCAAGATGTACCGTGATTTGAGAGAGGTTTACTGGTGGGACGGGATGAATAAGGATGTTACAGACTTTGTATCGAGGTGCCTGACTTGTCAGCAAGTCAAGGCCGAGCACCAGAGGCCAGCCGGCGAGTTACAGCCTTTGCCCATCCTTGAGTGGAAGTGGGAACAGGTCTCCATAGACTTCATTGTTGGTCTACCCAGTACCAGTCGAGGGTATGACTCTATTTGGGTGATTGTGGATCGCCTGACGAAAGCGACTCACTTTCTGCCAGTGAAGACCACTTTTGGATTTGCTCAGTACGCCCAGGTTTATATTGATGAGATCGTGCGACTGCATGGCGTCCCGACTTGCATCGTGTCCGACCGGGGCACCTAGTTTACCAGCCGATTGTGGCAGAAACTTCAGGAAGCTTTGGGCACCCGATTGAGTTTTAGTACAGCCTTTCATCCGCAGACTGACGGTCAGTCAGAGCGTACTATTCAGACTCTTGAGGACATGCTCAGAGCTTGTGTTTTAGATTTCGGTGGTAGCTGGGATCGTCATTTGCCCTTGATCGAGTTCTCCTACAATAATAGCATACAGGAGACGATCAGATGGCACCTTTCGAGGCTTTATATGGGAGGAGATGTCGGTCGCCTGTATGTTGGACAGAGCTCAGGGAGAGCAGTATCATGGGGCCGTAGATCGTACAGGAGACGACCGAAAAGATACAGCTGATTCGGGACAGGATGAGAGCAGCACAGAGTAGGCAGAAATCATATGCTGACAGGCGTCGTCGCCGACTCGAGTTCGCCGTTGGCGATCATGTTTTCCTGAAGGTCTCTCCGATGAAGGGTGTGATGAGATTTGGGCGGAAAGGGAAGCTTAGTCCTAGATATGTTGGTCCCTTCGAGATCCTAGAGCGTGTCGGTTCAGTGGCTTATCGGTTAGCTCTTCCGCCCAGCTTCCCTGATGTTCACCCCGTGTTCCATGTTTCGATACTCCGCAAGTACCTTCATGATCCTTCCCATGCGATTCAGCACCAGACGATCCAGCTAGATCGCGATCTTTCATTTACCGAACAGCCGGTGGTCATTTTGGATCGGCAGGTGAAGAAATTGAGGTCGAAGGTTATACCGTCCGTCAAGGTCCTTTGGCGTGGCCCGAACAGCGAGGAGGTCACCTGGGAGACCGAGGTCGAGATGAGGAAGAGATATCCCCGTATTTTTGAAGGTACGCGTAGTTAAATTTGAAATTCGGGGACCGAATTTCTTTAAGGGGGGAAAATTGTAACGCTTCGAAAAACGTTTATGCAGTTTTTCGGTTATCGGCAAAATTAGCAGTCTTTTCCGTAAAAAGTCAAAATAAGTATTTCTCAATATAGACCTAATTATACAAAATTTAGATAAGATATTGCTAAAATTTGATCACTAAATTATCACTTAAAATTTTCTAGTTAATTAAAAAAATTTCCTTAATTAATTATTTTTTAATATTATTTTAAGCTTTTAAAAATACATTTAATTAGTGATAAATACAAATTTAATTGGGTAAATTACATAATTAGGAAACATTATAAACTAAAATTAAGTGTAACAAAAATTTTAACAAAACATTTCAAGTTTAGTTGTTTATGGTAAAATGGGTTGAAAATGAAATGAAAAGGTTTTTTTTTTTGAAAAGTATTGATGTGATAGCATTAATTGAGCTTTTGAGATGATTTCTTTATAGAATTTTCTACACATTCCCTCATTCTCCTCTCCTTTTTGCTCAGGCCGAGGCCCCCAATACAGCAGTACTCCATTTTTCCCTAATTCTTTTGCTCCAAAATTCACTCAAAAATCCCCCGAAATCAACAAATTTCTTCACAAATTCAAACCATATCCTTATTCTACCTATTTCCAAACCCTAATTTGTTTACAACAAGGTGAAAGGAGGCATCTTTCAAGGTCAAGTGCAAGCTAGGGTTCAACTTGTAAGGTATAATTCTCATCTAATGTTCAATGGGTAGTTTAAATATGTTAAATTAGATATTTAAAGTGTGAAATTTGGTTAATTTTGCTTGCTAGTGAATTTCAAGAGAAGGGTAGATGTTCTAATTAGGTTTTGATGTAGGATAAGTGGGTTTAAGTTAGTGTGGTGGCTATCTAGTGGGTTAGATCGGATATTTGTGCGATGTTGTGATCGCGATATCGTCAATTCGTGATGTTTGCATTGTTATCGGTATGCTAATTGCTTACTGGATTTTTATAAATATTAGGAGGTGATCTAATTACGATATATGGACGATAGCTATATCATCTCATATGACTATTAGTATGTGCGAATGCGGAGTTTTGTCTAGTCGGGTTTTAGTTTTGGCGGTTGCCTCGAACGACAATTTTAGTTAAGGTTTTAGCGATTTTCGTGTGTTTTCCGCGCACCGAGTGCGCGTTGTGATTAATTCAAGAGCGTTGATCTTTTCATATGGTGACTTGCATTGTTTCATGAGGTGAAATCTTATGTTATGTGTTGTGCAATTCTAAGATCGGTTACGGAAATATCGGACGCGGCGCGCAAAGGCAAAACGGTGGTTGGATCAGATTAGCGAGGCTTTCAGGTGAGTAGATGTATACATCTATGGGGGAATCGTCTGAATGGCACGAGGCGCCCCATAGTTAGGATTACTTTATTACTTGTAACAATATGCATTGTTAGTTAGCTAACCCCCTCATTCACATTGCATACCTTTATAGCTATTCGTCTGCTAGAATTGCATGGATATCCATATACACGTGTGATATCACCTCGTAGGACACGTACACCATTACTATTGGCTCCTGTTGCACGCGCACTGTTCATGTGACACACACGCCTTTGGTAATTGCCATGCCACGAGCACTGTAGAACCTGTTTAGTTTAGTATCACCACTTGCATTATACACGATATATGAAATCGCATAGCATGTATATACTTCGCATCATCATTATGCTTACATAGATTTCTGGCCACAAATCACATCGCATACCTTGATATCATAGACATTTATCATATACAACATGTTGGGTATTATGATTTTCTTGAGGATTTCAGTATTGCTGCTATTTCTGGATTTTGGGGAAAACCGCAAGAATTTAACAAAAGCTTATTATTATCATTTTTAAAACAAAGTTGCGGTTTTCTCATGATGTATGTGTCGTCCACCATGAGTTTTCATGTTTTCTGTTGGATTTCCAGACCCGATTCGAGGAGTGGATGAACCGTCTTGGGTACACGGTAGGCCCGGTAAGGTATCCCGGGGCAAGAAGATCGAGTTGTAGACGATGAGCCTGGCAGGGGAAGACTACCTACCGGTGATGTCTGGAGCAGCGGATATCCGGAGGATACCGACCGTTGTCGTGAGATTTGATGATATGGGCCGATCCGGACTGACAGAGCCCGATATATATTGAGACATTGATACAATGAGACATTGAGACAGATATATTTCCATATTTGGTGTCGATACTTGACACGGTTTTCAGATGATTTCATGAGGATACTTAGCTATTGCACGGATATTCTTTTTTTCTAAAAGTTAAGAATGCAGAGCTTATAGTTTTTTAAAATACTTAAAGATTTCATATTGATGTTGCATACATGTGCATACATACTAGTGGCATTACATCACATCTAGACATAGATGTTGTGACGCATTTGCGTGCATTCTTACGTTAGCCTTATTAGATGTTACTTGCTACTCACGAGCTGGCAACTCACCCCCGTTGTGTCACAGTGTCTTGCAGGTCGGACCCGTCAGCCTTCTAACGGCGGGATTTTCTTATCATTGGCTCCTTTATCTCAGACTCGCGACATTGCTCGTAGGTGGGTTACGAGAGCACTTTTATCTCTTTTTGTACTATTTTTGTATCTAGTATTCTCCATCTACCACTTCTTATTTGTTTATGCGACCTAGTGATGTCACTGAGAGATTTATGTATATGTGGTTTCTTTGGGGTCGAGCTCACTTGAGCCGACGTTGTGTTTTCTTATATTTTGCATTTCTTTATGCTCTTTTTCTTGATATTACATATATATTGCGTGTGGTTGTGATCCGCCTTGGGCGAAGAGCTAGCTCCCGCTTGGGGATGCCATTTTGTTATTACAGGTTTATATATCATGTTGTACCCATTTTGGGGGATAGTATTTACAAAGGAGACTCTGCCGAAATTTTCGAAAATTTTTGATGTTTTTAAAAAGGGGTTAAATGCAACTTAATTGATTTCAAAGTCGTTTTCATGAAAGGTTTCCTTCACTCTTTTGATTTTAGCTTAGATTTTTTTGGGCTTTGGCTGACTTAGGTTACGTTACGCCTTTATACGTCTCGTAATCTATGTGCCAGTCGCGTTCCGTACTTTCGGGTCGTGACATGATTGCTGCTGCTGCTGTTGTTACTGCTGCTTGCTGCTGCTGCTGCTTGTGTGTGTGTGAGAGAGAATGAGAGGGAGAGAGATGTGAGAATAGGTGTGAAAAATAATTGAGAGTGAGAGTCAACCTCCCCTCTCTCTCCTCATTAATTACCAAGCATGCTTCATGCCATCATGCCCTCTCTCTCTCTCTGCAAACTCAAGTCAACTCCCAAAACAAAACTAATTATATAAAAAAAAACTAATACCCTTATATACTTCATATTAACTTAATGAAATGTTTTAGTTTACCATGGCTACCAAAACATGGCTTAACCCAAAACTTAGCCCTAGTTTACATGCACATGTGTGTGGAAGTCTAATTAAATTCTAATAAAATATTCATTAATTTTGATAAAATATTTGAAAATCTTTTTGGTAAACTTTTTACTAAAAACCACACAATAAAGTATAATTAGTCACTAATCACATTCTAAGGTGTTACATTCCTGCCCCTTGGTCTCGACCCGGGTCTACCATGTATCCGACTGTATAGCTCCCACACTCAGTTTGGATAAAAACAAGTATGAAACCGTATATCTACCCCACTCGGTTTAGAATAAAAGAATCAGGAAATAACAAACTCATGGTGGACGTCAACTCATCATATCCAGAAACATCAAATAAAGAATAAGAATACTTGCATATATCATTCTGACGATATATTATATATATACATATATAACAGCGTCCCATACCACTGATATATATCATCAGGAGTAAAACATCCAAAAATCCATAAGAATCAAATAAAACATCTATAGTACTAATATTTGCAATACATAACAGGTAATAAAGAAAGACTACAAAATTATATCATATAGGCATAATGATATCAATCCTACTAGGTCATGGCACTACTAATGATGTGTAGTGTAGCATACGTGTCACGATCCGAAATAGCACGTGACTGGCACTTGAATTACATGAAGTCTGCAGGACCCCATCAAATTCAAGTAAGCCAAAAATCCCAGAAATCTAAACCATTTGAAAGAAGGACGTGAAGGAAAACTTGTTTTGAAGTTTGCATATAATCACTTTGAAAAGTGGTAGTAAACCTTTTTAAAACATCAAGTCTTTTCTGAAAATTTCGGCAGAGTTTTCTTTGTAAATACTGGCCCCAAACGGGTACAAACATGAGTAATATGAATAAAGGCATCCCCAAGCGGAAGCTAGCTCTTCGCCAATTAGCGGTCACAACCACCCAAGCAATATGATATACAACGCCGAAGGGCGAGGATCAAAACTCAAAAGGAAACCAATATCATCAAGAAAACCATAATAATACATGCGTGACTCTAAGGTCGAAAGAATATAGAACCGGTCTTCTAAGTCTAATAAATATACAAGTCTGGTTGATGGAGTTTGCTAGATATAACTGAATAAATAAATGTACAATGGTGGTCACGATACGAGTGAACCCACCTACCAAAGCAATCACCCGGAAAGAAGCAGTGTGCCAGCAAGCCGCCAAGAAAACCTGTACAGCAAAACCTGTAAGAAACTGTGGCACAATGGGGGTGAGTTGCCAACTCGTGAGTAGAAAACATCACCGAGCAGAAATCGTATGTATGACTCAATCCTAGGTCATATGATCATAATATATCCTCAAAATAATATCCTGACCCTTCTACACATAAGTGTAAAACCACGTGCTCGTGTCAGTGCCTCACATAGCAACATATCATATATATGATGTATGAATGCATCGAAATGAAAACAGAATACATCATGAATGAGAAAACTGTTTTCATAAATTAGTGAGATTTCTGTATAAATATAAAACGAGGTATCTTTAATGAAATCAACATAAAATCCGTGTCAAGTATCGACACAAAACATATATTCAAATATCCAATATCTAAAGCTCCGGCTATCCGGACTGGCCTATATCATAAAATCTCAATAACTCAAAGTCTCAATATCTCGGGCTCCGGCTATCCGGACCGGCCCCTCATCAAATCTCACGACTATGTCGGTATCCTCCGGATATCCGCCGCGTCACAAATAACCGGTCGGTAGTGCACCCCTGCCAGGCTCAACGCTATCATCTGCGACCTTCTCGCTCCAGGGTACCGCACTGGGTCCACCATGCACCCATAGACGGTTCCTCCTCCTCCTCGAATCGGGTGTATGATATCGCTCAAGAGCCGAGAAACTCATGGTGGACGTATCTCATATCATATCACGAGAAAACCGCAACTTGCATTTTAAAATGATATTAAGTTTATATAAAATCCTTGCGGTTTCTCCAAATCCAGAAATCTCATGGAAATCCAAAATCCCAATCTCAAGAGTAATAACAATGAATTACTGGGCTTCGGCAATCCGGAATGGCCCATAATATCGCACGGCAAATGAATATGTAAATATGCATGAAATATCACAATAATAAATGCAATCTCTAATTTAGCATATAAAGGCATGCGCACTAGTATTATATCGAAACTATCAGCTAGCAAATTATACTAATGAAGTAGTATTTTCTAATGTGTACGTGACATAACAATTACTGATGATGATGTGTGTGAGCCGGAAAGCAGGTGTACGTGTAGCATACGCATCATCGGTAATGGTGTTGGTGTCCTGACAGCATGGTATCATAATCACTAAAGTACACATTAAACATGCAATGCGATGATAACAACATGAATAAACTGAGTATGAAAAGTAAATGCAACAATAAGGAAATATACGTTCCTATATACGAGTCATACAGTTTTTGGTGTCAGAAATCACACGAATCGTGGTTTTTAAAAAATAGGGACTACGGTGCTTTTAAGAAAAGTACATCCTTTGAAATATCCGTAGTATCCCTCAACCTGTTTTTAAAATACTCACGATTCGTTAGTTTTGGAAATAAGTATGACTCGCGCCCAACTCTAACATCTACTAAGTAAACTACATCATAATCTAAAAGACTAACAAAAGGGTAAGGAAAACTACCTAAGCCCGAGTCGATCTATATATCTAGTAGTCGGTGATCCCGCCTCAATAGCGTCACATACGATAACATATATATAATACGACATTCTCGAATCATGAGTGTGGATCAATCATTATATTTATATCTCGTACGGTAAATCCATCATACGACATCCCAAAATCGGGGTACGGGTCTCCTATCACATATACATCAATATCTGTATGGTATCATTATCAATATATCATGAACAAGGTACCGATCTAAGTCTAGTACATACCGATACCATCCAACATATATCCGCGTATGAATAAAATCACATCGCCCATTCGATCCTCTAAAATAATACGTCGTATCTCATAACACGACCCAACTCACATCACCGATCTCACGGCATCCTACCCAATCACTTCGACTCATCTCCAAGTATCATATAGTATCCTCATCACCCGTGTATATGTATATATATATATACATACTCACATACATATATGTGTGTGTGTGTGTGTGTCCCCATATACACACAAGAAAATCAAATGTATGCGTGTGTGTGCGCGTGTGTGCCAAACTTTACTCTAGGGTTTCGCGACTAACACTAGACTATAGCATGAACTTCAAAATATGCTAATCACTAAACCAAGTCACCTAAAGCATCTCTAGCTAAGTATACACATCTTATAATAACACATAGATATGACACATTTGTATACTGCACTATGAAACTTCGGGGGTGCTATACGCCATCCACCCGACTTCACCCGTAGATATATATCTACTCACCTTGATCCTTGCTCGCCGAAGTCGATGCCTCCGTGCCCTTTCTTGTCGTCCCGAAGTTCACGCAGAGGTACCTACATGTCATAACACATCGTATCGCATTGAAATCCAATTCGCAATCGAAATGACATACGAATCACTCATAGGTTAAAACCTATGGTCTACTCACGCAAATCAACCAAACAACACCCGATATAGACGTAAAAAGGTCAAGTGACCGATATAAAACCAAATATCAAAACTTCATGCCATGAAAAGTTACAAAACAATACAGCAACTCATGAAAACATGCTCCAGAATTTAGTTCAGGTGAAATTAGGCTAAACAAACAGTACTCGGTGTTGTATAGGAGGTATATAAGCTACAGAAACAACCTGGACCCCAAACTCTACAATGTGGCCAGCCACTATAACCTAAAATCCAGCCACCTCGGTTTTACTGGCTTGGATTGGGTTCGTTTTCATAGGGCGGTCTCATAGTGGTCCATCTAGGTTAGTGGTATTGTTTGTTTTTCTTGTAAAGGTCTCGGTTCATTCCAGATTCCCTGTAGGCACCAAAAGTTCAAAAACCCGACATAGAAGTTTCAAGTTTCAAGTTTTAGAGTTCAGTTTAGATTTGATCTAGGTTTTAGACACTAGGGGGTTTTAAAGTCGCCACTAAGCTCAATTATACCATCTCAATTCATGAAATCCTCAAAACCCCCATTTGGGAATTTTCCAAGATCGCTAAACTACACCAAATCGATTCTAAACTCAAATAGATGATAAGGTAAATGAAATACCACTCTAATGATGAAAGAATTACCTCATTAGGCAAACCCTAGAATCCCCTAGAGCTCAAAATCCAATTTTTTTTGGTCTCCCATGCTTGTAGTGAGCTTGTGCACATTTTTTGTTAAGTGAATGCAAGGTTTTGATGTAGTTTCGAGGTTGTAGTGAAAAAGTAGAGGTGATGGAGGAGGGAGGCAGCCATGGAGGTGAAGGGGAGAGTTGATGAAAGTGATGAAGTGAAGATAGAAAGGCCAAGGTCAAAAGAAACCCCTCTCTTTCTCTCTCTTGCCTATACCTCTCACCATGCCACATTTTAAATTCTTATCTCTTTTCTTCTCTTTTCTTTTCTTTATCTTTCATTTTCTTTTATTTTGTAAACCAAAATGAAGAACCCCAAAATTCAACCATGCACAAAAAAAGAAATCATGGTAGCAAAATGTAACAAGTTTTGTTGCATGTCATGATCCATAATCATGCATAATGCAACATTATTAACACTAATCGAGTTTAGTAATCACCCCTATACAATTAACTTTATAAATTCTTTATAAAGTGTCTAAATCATATGATATTCTTTCAAAATCAACATTCAAATGTATTTTCCAATATTTTTCCAATCTATTGGTATATAATCAAACCATAACATTAAAACAAATCTCCATTCGTTGAAATATTCTTAATATTTATTATTTTAATTATATAAATTCCCAAAAATAATATTTTATTTTTCTGAAATGTTACAATACGCGTTTGTGCTCGTGCAGCATGGCAATCATAAGTATTTGTGCAAGTGTTCTACAGGTGTAATAATCAATTCATATTAACATATATATATATATACACATTATATAACAGAACGGTTCTACAGTGACATGGCAGTACCAATGAGGTGTAGTATAACATATATATACGTGCTTGTGCAGCATAATACTCGTTGGTAGTTGTGCAGTGTTCTATCAGAGTGTTCGTATTACAGAAACGTATAACATTAATAATTATAACGTAACCAAGTAAAGTAATTATAAGCATTATTTACGAGTCTAAAGGGAACTGGGCCGTTATTCGGCATACGAATCTCATAATCATCAATACGGTATAATTCCTCGAACAATTCCCCACATTATCACTATATTTAAATTATCTCTAGTACGGCATGGTCCTTCGTACCACTTTACCACACCATCCGTAAACTATATACAAATGAGTATCATGCAAGATGCAAGTTATTTCTAATATCCATATCTTAAATAATTACTAAGACTACTATATATCATAATACTATTTATGAGGTTGTGGGGGTGCTATACGCCATCCACCCGACTTCCCCCGTAGACGTAAATCTACTCACCAACTTGATGAGCTTGCTGAAATCCACTCTGCGATGTCCGCTACTCAGTCTCGGAAACCTTCGCGATCGTACCTATAATTGTAGTTATAGTATAAAATGAGATAAGCACCCATAGTTTAGAACCTAGAGCATACTTAACCCAAAAACGACAATACAATCCTGTTGTTAACGTACAAACGTTAACGGTTCAGTTGCAGTTCAAATTACAAAAACCCGTATCTTAGTATCAGAAATTTGATAAACCCTAAACTATTTACTCCCATATTTCTCTGTGTAATTATTTAGACAAATCAAACAATACGGAAACTTATAAAATACTAAACCTAAGTTACAGAAGAAAATTCAACATCAAAATCCACCAAAAGTCCGGCGACCGCGGCCAAATAGGTATTCTCGCCGGGTCGGGTATGGAGATGGGGTCTCGGGCTTTAAGTGTAGTATTCTAATGGTCTCATGATGCTTATGGTGTTACTAGTTGTTCTAGTGTTTATACCTATTGGTTCCAGATTCACTATTAGTATGCTACATATCACAATTTTTCCCAGTTTATGATACTACACATACTAAACGTGCTAAGTGAGGATATTGTGATTATCTAATATTTATAATAACCTAAGTTAACCCTTCGCTGTCTGTAACCGTAAAAACAAAATCGTATCACGAAGCATCCGTGTCGCATTTTAGAATTTTAACCCCAAAACAGATATTAGCTTCCAGATTTTATATACTGAAAATATAACATAAATTAGCAATACCATACATCCTAATACATATCCATAGAGCTACCCTGAAAAACTCAATAGTTATCTCCCCAACAAAACCGGCGAGATCGGATTTTCTATACACGTCGTCGGCCAAAATCCGAGGGAATTGGTTCGTATTTCTAGTGGTTAATCTAGGTCTAGATTACAAGATTAAGGCACTGCTTGATTGTGCTAATTATCATCTAAATTATATCAGATTCAAAACAGAGCCTATACTTATCAAATACGATATTTCTGATATCCGATTTCTAAAATAAAACAGTACTGAACTTAAGTTGCAGGGTTGAAATTATACCTACAGAAAGATCGCTGAAAAGGCTTCCTCTAAGATGCACAAGCTCAAAGATCCTAGCAAGAGGGTGGGGTTAGGGATCCTTAGTACTTAGTCTCTCTCTTCTCTTTTCTTTATTGTTCTAGGATTTCTTTTTTTTTTTCTCTTTAAGCTAATAACTTGTTTCAAAAAGATATATGATCTGAACAAATTTAAAAGGATAAGGAGAATGAGTGAAGGGTTGTAGGAGGAGGTGTCACCTAGAAAGGATGTCGTATTTCCATGCAAATAGGAGGTGTAGCATGGAAGTTGGTGGGGTTTTCATGAAAGGAGGATGTGTCACTATAAATCATGTCATGCAAGCATAAAGTGTCATCCATGTTATGTTATACCATGAGTGTAACTTAAGCTAAAACATGACCTTACCCTTTTACACATAAACCCTTACAAAATTTACAATTTTTACAAATACTTAAACTTTTCACAAAACCCCTCATGATACTTATTATTACAAAAACAAACTATTTCGTTACTAATTTAACCTACTATATATAAAAAGGTCCTTTTATTAAAATTAAATTTAGTTTAACATTTTTAATTAAAGAAATAAATTAATTAATTATCTAAAATATTTCAAATTGTTACAATATTCCTCCCTTGAGAAAATTCGGTCCCCGAATTTAAATTTAACCCCCATCATAAAAACATTTTTTCAATAAACCAACTATTTATAAATCTTTTGTCGGGGTCCAAAATTTTAAAATTTTAAAATACAAGGTCCACTCAACATAATGGAACTCTAAAGTCGCACATGAGCTAAAACGTATCATATCGCAACAGTGTGCGTGAAAACTCAAAAGGATGTAAAACTCACATAACTGTAACTCTAGCTGTTGCTATGAGAATTACACCAGTTATGATACAAATTGCTAAATATGAAAACCATTGTGTATCCTATGTACACAAACAATGCTATAGTCGTAATGCAATATCGGTGCACACGAACAAGCGAAAATATAGAAATCAAATCTATAAAATATCCTATCAAGTACAAAGAACGAAAATAAAAATCAACTCTAATGGGTTTGCGTGCAAATCTCAAACCACACGTCACGGTGTGCATGAAAACAAAACAGCGCTAAGTGCAACAGGCGTGCACGAAACGATATCCACTACATCCACTGTGCATGGAGTAGAAGTGTACAAAATAGTATCAAGTGCATCGAGGTGCACAAAAATCAAAACTAAGTGCCTCCGAGTGCACAAAATCAAAATCAAGTGTACCTTGGGTATATATGTAAAATCTCCTAACCATGTGTATCTGATATGCACGGAAATATCAGTGTAGTGCATCCGGTGTACACGAGACTTCCAATCGAGTGCAGTCACCTCGCACGAAAATCTCAACAAGTGCACCTGGTGTTCACAAAACATAAATCAAGTGAAATTACTGTATACGGAAATTTCATCAAGTGCACCTGGTGTGCATAAAACATCACGTGACCTACAAATCCTCAAAAATACATATGTCAAAATAACTAACGTTGAGTTTTCCTTTCTTCAATATTGAAAATGAAATATTTAGATCATAAAAACGCAAATCAAACTCAAATGACATCGAAGAATATCCTCTTCAATGTCGAAAGGTGTTTATACGCCTTGAATTGGCAAAGCAAGGATTACTACTTGCCGTCTGCCATGATCTAACGTTCTCTATCTCTGAATTTTTTGGGTCTTCTTGTGGATCTCTAACATCAAGATCTCTTTGTACAATCGTCCGTTGAGGAGCAACGACACAATCAGTCCTACTGCTGATACTTCTTACCACATCTCCTTGGTCAGTAGTCCAGTCTCTCGTAGCGCAACATGTTGATGATGGAAATCTCTATCCTCCGCTTGAGTGCTAAAATCTGATCCTCGGTCCAATCTTACTTATTATTAACTTTCAGAAAGAACCCCTTCAAGTCTCCTGCTGATCTCAGCTATCCAGCCTGCCCGGAACTAGCACTCATTACTGAATCCACTTTCTCTTTAGTAACAACTGTCATTCCTTTTTGATTTCCCTCCTGAAAGTGTAGTTGTACGTGTATAAGTATATGCATCAAGTCTTCAATATCGACGGTGAAGAATATCTGTCCACTGAAACTTCGCACCAATCTCTGGTCCCATTACTCTCCAATATCAACCACTTAAGGAGCGTATCACAATAACCACGCGAATTGTAAGTCATACTCGGTTATGACCAAGATCGGAGTCGTATAAAACTTCCAAAAACATGAATCCAACATCTCTGATACTCTGTAGAAGAATCTGGCTAAGCTCACCTTCTGAAACTCGTCCCAATTCGTCGGAGGAAAACTTACTGCACGATCTCTTTCTCGAGCGACTTGCATCCGGTCTACGCAAGATCCATCGGAAGAAGCTAATTAATTTCACCGATCTCGTATCGGAGTGCCATAACGGATTAAAAGTCCTAACCATCCCACATCTGAATGGCTACGAATCCTGTTGACCCATCTACACTTGTAAACCTTGTCAAGTTTTAACTTCGTGAATTCTTGAAGCAACATCTCGATAACCTCAGCAATGATTGGTACCGCTGTCTGAACAGTACGCAACACCATAATCTGCGGAAAGGGGAAAACATCACGTCTCAAGTCCGGCTGATCTCTAGCAATGACTCTACCATCTGGTGTGGATCCCGAAGAACTCGCTTCAGTATTGGAACTCAATCAAATATTTATAAACGACATGTCTCTATATCACCGGAAAGTCACCCTGGTCAGTCCTTGTCCCAGATAAGTCAGATCTGACCGTATCTCTAACCGCAGCACTCTCGGCTTCCATAACGTGGTGACCGGAACAATCAATATGCATTGATGAGGATAGATCAATGGAATGAATAGAAGGAAGATCTCAAGATATAAATCCTAAGGTAACTTAGGCGGAGTATCATATCGTAAATATGCTGCAGAATATATGTACGGTACGTCACTCTACTTAGTACCTACTCCATCAACCAAGGTCATCCTATATAACGAAAGTTCTGGTTTAAGACCCCCAAAGTCGAATCTAAGTCCTATAATGTGACGTCTAGGTAACAAAAGTGCATGCCTAAATCCCATATAGCCAACCTATACTCGAACAAAGGTTAAACCAAACGCTCTGATACCAACTTTGTCACGACCCAAATGTGGCACGTGACCGACACTTAAAGCACGTGACATCTAAAGTCGTCGACGCGGTTCAAGTAAGCCGAAACCCGGAATCTAAACCCTATTTGAAAAATATTGGAGGTGAGTTTAAAATAGTCATCAAATGAAATCAGTTTAATTAACATTTAAATCTAACTAAGTATATTTGAAAAGCATCTATGATGTTTTGAAATTCTACAGCACCTCCTTTGCATTTTTGTATAACCCGATACAACATAATAATATAAGTAGCATCCCAATGGGAGCTAGCTTCCACGCCCAAATGGTGGAGCAACCAAGCAAACAATATACGACGCACAATGGCAAAGAAAATAAAAGTGAAACAAAATAAACAATCTAAAATGGTCGACTCCAATGAGTGCGACACCACAACACACAAACTCTAAGTCTCGCTTCTAAGTCCACAATATACCCTTTCTAAGTTGATGGAGTTTTCACTAGATATAAAAATATAAGAATAATCAAGGGTGAGTACGATACAATAGTAACCCACTTACAAATCAATCACCGAAAGTAATGTGTGCCCAAGCCGCTGATAATCCAAGCGGTAAAACCTGCAAGAAACTGTGGCACAATGTGGGTGAGTTGCCGACTCAGTGAATAAAAGTACATCACAAGGTAGAAATCGAAATGCACGACGATACCTAGGTCATAAGTGTAGTACTATCATAATCTGTACTAATATACTATATGATATGCATATGTATCATAATGCAACACTAACTATCACGCAATCCTAAGTAGAATATATTAAATGCAAATGACCTGTATCTATGTATAAACCCAATGTAACCGAATATATATATATATATATATATATATATATATATATATATATATAAAGCTCTTCTTAAAAATAGCCGCGGAATAGATATGTCCCGGCATAAAGCTGATGTGATAGTATCAAATATAACAAGTATCTTTACTTAGGATATATGTCCTGCTGTTTTTGATGGAAAACGTTAAGAGGTTTACAATTTAAAGATCCCAGTGTCATATCAGACATTTCAAATAATGAGTCTATAGCTCGTGTTTATATTCCTTTTTATGTATATGAATGCCCTTGCAAAATATACAGGTACTATCCCCCGGATCAGTCCAGGTCGGCTACAATAACTGTAATCTAACTTGTACCTCATGATAGCAATCATATCAATATATATGAATGCTCAGTATCGACACCCGAAATCAGAAATCTTTTATGTCCATCACCGACACTTAAATGCATATATTGTCACCACCATCTCAACAGAAGATCGCCGCCCGATATCCCAGGCTCCGGTCGGTATCCCCTGGATATCCACCATGCTCATTTCTATCTCCGGTATCGAGTATCCTCGCTAGGCTCCCCGCCTAATGCGGCTTTCCTGCCCCTCGGTCTTGACCCGGGTCCACCATGTATCCGACTGTATAGCTCCCCTACTCAGTCTGGATAAAAACAAGTCTGAAACCGTATAGCTACCCCACTCGGTTTGGAATAAAACAATCAGAAAACATCAAACTCACGGTGGACGTCAACTCATCATATCCATAAACATCAAGTAAAGAATAAGAATACTTGTATAGATCATTCTGATGATATATTATATATATACATATATAGCAGCGTCCCATACGACTGATATATATCATCAGGAGTAAAACATCCAAAAATCCATAAGAATCAAATACAACATCTATAGTACTAATATTTGCAATACACAACAGGTAATAAAGAAAGACTACGAAATTAGATCATATAGGCATAATGATATCAATTCTATTGTGTCATGGCACTACTAATTATGTGTACTGTAGCATACGCGTCAGTGCTCATGCAACATGGCAATTATTAGTATTTGTGCAAGTGTTCTACAGGTGTAATAATCTATTCATATTAACATATATATATATATATATACGCATTATATAACAGAACGGTTCTACAGTGACATGACAGTACCAATGAGGTGTAGTGTAACATATATATACGTGCATGTGCAACATAGTACTCATTGGTAGTTGTGCAGTGTTCTATCAGAGTGTTCGTATTACAGAAACGTATAACATTAATACTTATAACTTAACTATGTAAAGTAATTATAAGCATTATTTACGAGTCTAAAGGGAACTGGGCCATTATTCGGCATACGAATCTCATAATCATCAATACGGTATAATTCCTCGAACAATTCTCCACATTATCACTATATTTAAATTATCTCTAGTACGGCATGGTCCTTCATACCACTTTACCACACCATCCGTAAACTATGTACAAATGAGTATCATGCTAGATGCAAGTTAATTCTAATATCCATATCTTAAATAATTACTAAGACTACTATATATCATAATACAATTTATAAGGTTGCGGGGGTGCTATACGCCATCCACCCGACTTCCCCCATAGATGTAAATCTACTCACCAACTTGATGAGCTTGCTGAAATCCACTCTACGATGTCTGCCACTCTGTTTCGGAAACCTTCGCGATTGTACCTATAATTGTAGTTATAGCATACTGACGTAAATATCACACCAAACTCAAAACAATGAGATAGGCACCCATAGCTTAGAACCTATAGCAAACTTAACCCAAAAACGACAATACAATCCTGTTGTTAATGTACAAACGTTAACGGTTCAGTTGCAGTTCAAAATACGAAAACCCGTATCGTAGTATCAAAAATTTGAAAAAACCTTAACTATTTACTCCCAGATTTTTCTGTGTGATTATTTAGACAAATCAAACAATACAGAATCTTATAAAATACCAAACCTAAGTTACAGAAGAAAATTCAACATCAAAATCCACCAAAAGTCCGGCGACCTCGGCCAAACAGGGATTCTTGCCAGGTCGGGTATGGATATGGGGTCTCGGGCATTAAGTATTCTAGTGGTCTCATGATACTTATGGTGTTACTAGTTGTTCTAGTGTTTATACCTATTGGTTCCAGATTCACTATTAGTATGCTATATATCACAATTTTTCCCAGTTTATGATACTACACATGCTAAACGTGCTAAGTGAGGATATTGTGACTATCTAACATTTATACTAACCTAAGTTAACCCTTCGCTGTCTGTAACCATAAAAACAGAATCGTATCACGAAGCATCCGTGTCGCATTTTAGAATTTTAACCCCAAAACAGATATTAGCTTCTAGATTTTATATACTGAAAATATAACATAAACTAGCAATACCATACATCCTAACACATATCCAGAGAGCTACCCTGAAAAACTCAACAGTTATCTCCCCAACAAAACCGGCGAGATCGGATTTTCTATACATGTCGCCGGCCAAAATCCGAGGGAATTGGTTCGTATTTATAGTGGTTAATTTAGGTCTAGATTACAAGATTAAGGCACTTCTTGATTGTGTTAATTATCATCTGAACTATAGCAGATTCAAAACAGAGCCTATACTTATCAAATACGATATTTCCGATATCGGATTTCTAAAATAAAACAGTACTGAACTTAAGTTGCAGGGTTGAAATTATACCTACAGAAAGATCACTGAAAAGGCTTCCTCCAAGATGCATAAGCTCAAAGATCCTAGCAAGAGGGTGGGGTTAGAGATCCTTAGTACTTAGTCTCTCTCTTCTCTTTTCTTTATTGTTCTAGGATTTCTTTTTTTCTCTTTAAGCTAATAACTTGTTTCAAAAAGATATATGATCTGAACAAATTTAAAAGGATAAGGAGAATGAGTGAGGGGTTATAGGAGGAGGTGTCACCTAGAAACGATGTGGTATTTCCATGCAAGTAGGAGGTGTAGCATGGAAGGTGGTGGGATTTTCATGCAAGGAGGATGTGTCACTATGAATCATGTCATGCACGCATGAAGTGTCATCCATGTTATGTTATACCATGAGTGTAACTTAAGCTAAAAGATGACCTTACCCTTTTATGTAAGTCGACGTTACACACCCCATATGAAGCGGGATGGCGGAATAAGTAAAAACAATCATTTTAAACACGGTAACATCGACTAAGCATACAGATCTTTGCTAAACCATATCTAACACAACTAACTAGAGGTATTATCTACTCGGTAAGAAGATTATACCTAAAATTCCAAGTCCTTCTTCTTTACTTGCTGTCCTCCATGACCACTTGAGCTCCTTTGTAGTGGAAAGGATGGCACCTCCTCGTCGACTCCTCGATGTGATAGAAGATGCACCTGAAAGTTCCTACTACACGCTTTAACCTCTAAGTTGAGGTAACTAAGTGGCTAGGATTGCTAATCCAAGTGACCTAGAGGATATAGAGATGGATTAAGGATCTATTAGTCTTACTAACCCAATGATTCTCAACTAATGAGACACTTAGGGCTAGGATGAAGAAGATGATAGCTTGAGGAGAGAGAATGTGTTTGTTATTATGAAATGAAATATAACTCATTTGTGTATATTATGAAGCATGATAATTATCTAATAAATAATATATCATAATTACAACCATGCTTCATTTAATACAAATGGATGAATTATCTCATGAGTCATGGGTTCATTTAAAGCAAATAACACATCATCTATTCCACCTCATTATGCTTAATTCATAAATGAATTAAAACATAATGAATCACCTTTCTTCTAGAAGCTTCTCGAGTAATTACGAGAATTCCCCTACCATCTGTATTTACGAAAAACACGGATATACTAAGACTGCATAAATCCAATAATCCAATACTAGAATCTGGCTTAAACCAAAGCCCGCTAGTATAATCTGTCCGAACATCATACGTGCACAAATACACGTATATGTCCGAACCCTGTCGTAAAACCATACTACCTCTATATCGTTTCGCCTGAAGCAGGGAAACACTCTGTGTGGGACTCTAAAGACTCGACACTACGCTGGCAGTGGGTTTAACCACAGGCCGCAAGTGGTACTAGCTGTACGTAACGGTCCCTAGGTAGATGTCGATAAGAAGGACGATGAGGAAACCTATACGAACTCCTACTAAGCCTGATGTGACAATCTCCGTACAGTCCGGTCTGTTTGTCTAGGACTATCACATACTGGGCCTAGAGGGGCGGCAGGCGTCAGTCCTCTAATAGCGGTATAAGTCGTGTCAGAGTGAAGCCCATTACACCTTGAGAAACTATTGGAACACCTACCAGTAAATCTCGCTTTCCCTAGCCAGGGACCTTGCGTAATGGCTCTCCAAACACAGTGCGATATCAACTCCCAATACCGGAAGAGACGAATCCTATCTAACCGCCACTGCCTCCAAGTGCTTCGGGACTGCACCCAACTGCTACCTGTTTGCACGACTCAGTCGAACCGTGGTAGGGTAGCAATCTAATAATATTGGGAACACACTCGAGACGAAGCAGCAGTGTCAAGTCTACGGACTATGATGTACTCATGTCACCTGAGAACTGTTAACTGACGACGGGTATAATACCAACCAACAGTTCCCTGCGAGTCATGTCCGATGTACCCGTAACCCAATGAGCACTTGCATTCTATCTCCAGTATAACGTACTAATGGCTGTGGGACAGACCATCTCCCCTGCTGGGATGAGAAGCGATACACTAGTCTACTCCGGAGTATCGATGCCCTGCATCGATAATCCTACGACTAGGGACCTGAAAAAGGATGTGCTTGTAGACTACCCAGTCCCCACTAGTGTGACTGCCATCACAACGCTGGTAGTCAAGCAAGATCCTAAGGGCTCTATCAATATGTATTCGTGATATACTAAAAGAAACATGTACATATTAAGATAGATATAAACCAAGTAGCATACTACTATGTTGAGCAAGACTGTTAATACAACTGTGAATATCCCAAGCTTCCATTAAGTAATATACAAGCTAGTATGATACAATAATGGCCTTAGGGCATATACACTAACAATCTCACACTTGCACTAGGGCCGTGTACTGGCGTATCGAAGACCTATCATCTCGAATAGCCTCTCGAACTGCATCTGAGGTAAGGCCTTTGTGAATGGATCTGCAGTGTTCTCTTCTGTAGCAACTCTCCGGACCTCGATCTCCCGGCGATCTATGATCTCCCTGATCAGGTGATACCAGCTCAAGATGTGTCTGGACTTTTGATGGGACCTGGGTTCCTTCGCTAAAGCTATATCCCCGTTGTTGTCACAATATAGAGGTATTGGATCAACAATGGATGGAACCACCTGAAGTTCTGTTAAGAACTTCTTTACCCAGACTGCTTCTTTTGCGGCATCAGAAGCTGCGATATACTCTGCTTCCATCGTCGAGTTAGCAACGGTGTCCTTTTTGGAACTCTTCCAGCACACCGCCCCTCCATTGAGGGTAAAGACATAACCTGATATGGATTTGGAGTCATCCTTGTCACCCTGGAAGATGGAGTTTGCAAAAGCCTCGATCTGGAGGTCTTTTCCACCGTAAACCAAGAACATATCCTTAGTCCTTCTCAGGTACTTGAGAATGTTCTTTACTGCTATCCAGTGCTTCTTCCCTGGGTCTGACTGATACCGGCTTACCATGCTTAGCGCGTAAGCTATATCTGGTCTGGTACATAACATCGCATACATTATAGAGCCTACTGCAGAAGCGTAGGGTATAACTGACATGCGATCCCATTCCAAATCAGTTTTGGGAGACATCTCTTTGGAGAGGGTGATTCCGTGACAAGCCGGTAAATTACCACGCTTAGAATCATCCATAATGAATCTTTTCAGTATAGTGTTGATATACCTGGACTGCGAAAGTTCCAACATCCTCTTAGATCTATCACGATAGATCTGGATCCCTAGAATGTAAGAGGCATCACCCAGGTCTTTCATGGAGAATCTATATGACAAGAATCCTTTGATAGATTGCAGCATAGGAATATCATTTCCTATCAAGAGAATGTCATCCACGTACAAGACGAGGAATACGACAGTTCGTGATACAATCTTACTATATATACATGGTTCATCTGGATTTTTGATAAAGTCATATTCTTTGACCGTTTCATCAAAACAGATGTTCCAACTCCGTGATGCCTGCTTTAGTGCATATATGGACTTAAGCAACTTGCATACTTTCCCGCTACTCCCACTCTGATTGAAACCTTCTGGCTGATCCATATAGACGCACTCGTCCAAATTTCCATTTAGAAAAGCCGTCTTTACATCCATCTTCCAGATCTCATAATCGTGGAAGGCGGCAATGGTAAGAAGAATCCGAATGGATTTGAGCATAGCCACTGGAGAAAAAGTTTCGTCATAGTCCAAGCCAGGCCTTTGACGAAAACCCTTTGCAACAAGTCTAGCCTTATAAGTTTCCACCTGTCCATCAACACCAATCATCTTTTTGAAGATCCACTTACATCCTATGGGTTTTACCCCATCTGGAGCAAATTCCAAAGTCCATACTTTGTTGGTGTACATGGACTCCATCTCGGTCCGCATTGCATCCAGCCATCTTATTGAGTCGCCACTCTGAATGGCCTGCTTGAAGCTAGTAGGTTCATCTTTATCAATGATGCAATCCTCTCTATCCCTGTCTATGAGAAAACCGTAGTATCTCTCAGGGGGATGAGACGGCCTACTACTCCTGCAGAGGAGTGCGGGAATGTCCTTTTCTTCTGGAACTTCTGGTTCTACCAAGCTTTCAGTAGTAGCTTGTGGTTCTGGAATTTCTTCCAGTTCTATTGCGCTCCAATTTGTTTCCTTTTCTAAAAACTACTTTTCTAGAAAATGGGCATTACGAGAAACAAAAACTTTTTGTTCCACTGCGTAATATAAAAAATACCCCTTGGAGTTCTTTTGATATCTCAAAAACTTACACTGTACTGAGCGTGCCTCGAGTTTGTCCGCATGCTGCTTTTTAACAAAAGCTGGACATCCTTATATCTTCAGATAATGAAGATAGGGTTTCTTCCCACTCCACATTGTAGGGTTCCTAGGCACACTAATGAGGTCTCACAAGTGATCAAACATGGCCAATTCAAATTTATCATGTGCCTACAAACCCTAATACGGATCGTTGACTAGGTAATGAGGCGATGCAATGCGAGTAAACGAATTTAACGCTAAAGGAAAGGGGCTACAACCTTTGTAGATCCGGTCTTCTACCTCCATAGCTCCGTGATGAAGTCTCCTCGCTGCGATCATCGGATCCCGGGCTCTAGCGTCGGCTTTATCGGA
This sequence comes from Agapanthus africanus, assembly GCA_030015575.1. NCBI lineage: Eukaryota > Viridiplantae > Streptophyta > Magnoliopsida > Asparagales > Amaryllidaceae > Agapanthus > Agapanthus africanus. Next base: position 301,223,530 of record CM057345.1, on the reverse strand, counting down.
GAAATGGGCGGTCTTGGTCGTCGGCTTCGATGCCGAAGATGATCTACGTCGAGGCAACACAAGATCAAGCTCCAACTTCACCAAGCCATGAAACTTGTGAAGAAAACACCCTATACTACTTGGCAAGTGGTAGAGGATGAAGAAATAGGAAGTGGGTTCACTTTAGAATTGGATTTCTCACTCTTTTTCTCAAGTTGTCATTGATGGTTGCAAGGTTTCTTCATTGTTGAAGATGAAGAAGATGAAGAAGAAATATGATAAGTGTTATTCAAAATAGAAAATAAAATCAATACTTATCATATAGCAACCATGGTTAGGTGTAGAGAATGAACTATGGTTAGGTTGAATGGTTAGGGTTAAGCATGAGACAAAAATGGTGGACTTGTTCAAAACTTCATGAAGCTTCAACAAGCAAACAAAGAAAGCCACCATGACTAATTATCTTTCAAAAATGAATAAATAAACAAATAAATGAATAAGTAAATAAAATCAAAACCCAAACCATTGCATAACCATGGTTTAATCTAAACATACACCCTAACTTTCATGTATCATCAAACATGATACAATCAAGTGCACAAAAGTATATCACATATATACAACTTGTGTACTTCAAGTGAGAAAATCCAATTTAAGTGAACCAATACTAGTTAATGCAAAGTAATATATCAAATATATAATTATGCATTAAATCATTAAATCAATACTTGATTTAACGATCCGCTCATATCGCATATAACCGACTAATATCCAATGTATCGGCTTATCGAATCAATCCTTGATTCGATAACTAGGTTATATCGCATACAACCAATCGATACATTCATCGCGAGAATAGAATACGGTATCACATACACGCATTATTCTCAATCCCGCACATATCTCATATGCGCTCCTATTTCGTTTCGCTTGAGCCAGGAAACCTCTATGTAGGACTCTAAAGACTCGTCAATACGCCGGCAGCAGGTGATGATCATATCAAACACCCACAAGCCGCAAGCGGTCTGCCAAACGTAACGGCCACCCGGGTATTGAGCGATCAGAAGATCGACGAGCAAGCCCGCTCACACTCCTGTGAATCCAACCAGTAACACTTACCGTACAGTCCGGTCTGTTCGTCTGATATGTCGCATATCTCGCCTAGGGGTGGTAAACGTCAGACCCCAATAGCTCGATAAGTCATGCCGACGTGAGGTCCATGACATGTGTGAAACTACTGATAACACTTACCAGTAGATCACTGCAACCCTGGCCAGGGATTTCCTGTTATGGCCAGTCGAGCATAGCGCAACATCAACCCCCAATACCGGGAGAGACGAATCCCCTCCTATCGCTCTTTGCCTCCATGTGAATCGGGACTGTACCCAAAAACCACCTGTTTGCACGACTCAGTAGAGCCGTGGTAGGGTGGAAATAAAAGCACAGTGGGAGACACACAAGACTCTATGACGATCTCGGGTCAACAGACTAAGCTGTACCAGTGTCACCAGAGAACTGCCATTTGACGTGAGGTATAATACCATCTGGGAGTTCTCGGCGAGTCCGTTCAGTGTACCCAGTCTCCACTGAGCACCCGCATACCATCTCTGATGTCAAACACCAATGGATATGGGATCATCCATCGCCCATCATATGGGTCGAGAAGATATACGCTAGTCTACTCTGGAATATCGATGCCCCGTCTCGTTATTCCCACGACTAGGAACATTGAAGGATGTACTCATGGACTATCCAGGCCCCACTAGTATGATCTACATCATAGTCTTGGAAGTCGAGCACACATTCTAAGGGATTTATCAACATGTAATCAGAGAGACAGAGAGTATACATGTTAAGATAAAGAGCAACCAGATAGCGTACTATCATTTCGAGCAAGAAAGTCCTACCTATATATGTCCCAGCATCCACTACAATATACATCCAATGTACAGTAATGGCCTCTAGGGCATACATATAACTAACAATCTCCCACTTGCACTAGGGCCATCTGTAGCAGTAGTTGTAGTATCTAATACTCAACCATCCCCTAAAAGTCCCTCTTTGGGAAAAGGCCTTCGTGAGTGGATTCGCCGTGTTGTCCTCTTTGTCTACTCTCCTAACCTTGATCACCCTGGAGATCAACTATCTCCATGATCAGGTGATACTGCCTCAGAATATGTCTGGGTCACTGATGGAATCGGGGTTCCTTGGCCAAAGCCACACTTCCATTGTCATACAATGGTAGGAACCTAGTTCATCTTATGAACCAATATACACCCAAACCGCCTCTTTGGTAGTATCTTTAATAGTGATGTTACCAGCCTTTATCGTCTAGTTTGTCACGGTATCTAGCTTGGAACTCTTCCAACATACCGTCCCTTTACTGAGGGTAAAGACAATGCCTGCGACTGACATTCAGTCGTCCTTATCACCCTGGAACTTTTCCAGTGATTCTCCCCAGGATCGAGAAGGTATCACTTTTATCCTATTTGGAGAATCCTTATGATAAGAGGAGATTGACCGAGCGTAGCATAGGAAACTCCTTCCCTATCAAGAGTATGTCATCTACGTACTCTACGAGGATCACCACCATACTCCCTACTACCTTTTTGTATATACAAGGTTCATCTACCATTTTGATGAAGTCAAACACTTTGACTATCACATCAAAACAGACGTTCCAACTCCGCGATGCCTGCTTTATTTTGTAAAGCAACTTGCACATGTTTCCGCTGCTCCCACTGTTTACGAAGCCTTCTGGCTGTGTTCTTATAGACGTTCTCTTCTAAATGATTATTTAGAAAAGTAGTCATGGCACCCAACCACCAGATATCGTAGTCATGGTATGTAGCAATGGCAAGTAGGATCTGGATGGACTTAAGCATAGCCACTGTAAAAGGTTTCATCATTATCCACGCCTGGTTGATGACGAAAAACATTTAACAAGTCTATCTTTGAAAGTCTCAACTTTTCCATCTACACCAAGTAATCTTCTCAAGATATACTTGCTCCTGATGGGGATTTAACCCTTCAGATATAGCAGCTAAAGTCCATACTTTGCTGGTGTACATGGATTCCATCTCAGATCGCTAAGCATCCAGCCATTCTTACAGAGTCCCTACTCTCGATGGCCTGCTCGAAACTAGTTGGGTCATCATCTTATGATGCATTCCTCGCTCCCACTGTCATCGAGAAACCGAGGTATCTCTCAGGTGGATGAGGAACCCTACCAGATCGGCGGAGAGGCTGAGGTTCGTCGGGAACTATTGAATCCTTTGGTTCTGTCAAATCATCAGCTGCAGTTTTGTATAGCTGCAACCTTTCCAGTTCTACAGAACTGACTTTGCCTCGATCTTGTCCGGATTTTACTTTAGACATAGGCCGGACAACCCCAAATCTTAACTAACTTAAGAGATAGGCTCTTCCCATACCATATCTTATATGGAGTGGTAGGCAGCGATCTGATTCGAACCTGATTCAATAGGTATGCAGCTTCTCAAGTGCACAACCCCAAAAGGAAATAGGTAACTCAGTAGTACTCATCATAGAGCACACCATATCTAATACGGTGCGATTGCTCCGCCCTGATACACCGTTGTGCCGTGGCGTATTCAGAGGAGTAATACAGAGAGAGAATCTCATTCTCCTTTAGAATAGTCCAGGAACTCTATGCGCAAGTATTCTCCTCCTTGATCTCATCATAGGACATAATACTTATACCCGTATTGGTTCCCTACTTTTAACTTATATTCTGTGAATATCTCAAAAGGTTCGGACTTATGTTTCAACAGGAACATATGTCTGAATCTAGAGAGATTATCAGAGAACGTAATGAAGTATAAAGAACCAGTCCTGGCATGTGTAGACAGGAGACTTTACATACATCATCATGTATCAGTCCCAAGAGCTCATTAACTCTTTCTCTGTTTCCAATAAACAGAGATATGGTCATCCAATCTTTGTGACGTGACTGGCAAGTTTCCCAAGATGTAAATTCAAACTGATTTAAATATGCATCTAAAATGTAACTTCAGCCAGTCGGGTGGCATTGATATGACCCAGTCTACAATGCCTCAAGAAGGATTCGTTCATTTCTGAACTCTTCCTTTTGTGTGTGTTCTGTATACTAAGAACTGTAGTTTGATTTAGAACGTCAATGCTTTTAGATAACGCGCCTGAACCGATCAACTTTTGATATAGGAAATATTCAAAACATTATCCATCAATACAAAATTTTATCATTTCTTTACTAATAAAGAGACTGATATGATTTTGTATATCAGGTTCGGTATCTAATAGCATTTGTTCAGAATCAATGTATTGGTAATACAGGATGACAGTGACCGACAGACTTGGCTGCAACACTTGCCCCGTATTCTGCCTCATGAAACTTATCACCCGTTCTCAGTTTTTCTACCTTTCTATAGCCCTATGTAACAGATTACATATCTGGGATCCTGATCCGGTATCAAATACCCAGGATGCAGAGGATACTGAGAAACAGTTCTTTGTAATGAACACACCCGAAGGAGATGCATCATATGCACTTTCTTCGTTTGGGCAGTATAGGAATTCTGGTATTCCCCTATTTCCTGCTCTGTCTTATAACAATTATAAGTTGGAGCGGGACCAATGTTCCCCAGCTCAGTATAACAAGCGGGTTCGGTCAATACATCCATATTATTATCTTGATTAAGGCGTGATATGGTCGCTACCTGGAGAGAGAGAGAAGAAAACACTCTGCGTGCGCTCTTGCAAGATCAGATTGGTTATGTATTTTATCTAATCAGGATGGCTCCCACTGTTTTTATCAAATCTTCCTTCAAACCTTAACAGGAAAGACTAGCCGGGATTAATTATACTTTACAAGTTCGCCAATTTTTCAGCCAGGCCAGTGTCGGTACTTTGAGGGAGGTTCCCCGTGCTTTCGCACGGACCTAATTACAGTAAACCTCGTTTTCCCAGAGGCTTAACCCCGTTGACACCTTTCTAGACACCTACTTGGTCGGCTAATTGTAAAGTGCAAAACTCTCCCAGGAGTAACAATTACTCGCAGTGGGTATCGGGATCCAACTATCACATAGAAGGTATGCAATCTCATTGCAAATTTCAACACTTGAAACTCCCGATAAAGATTTTTACCCCTAGCACTTATGACCTTAACTATGGTCAACAAATCATAAGTACTAGTCAAGTTCTACCCGTCATTTCGTGATTAATTAGACCCACCCACATGACCCTCAACTAAGGTCAACAAAGTCACGCGACTGTCCTAACTAATCGCATCATATGCGGTGTAGGAAGATATCACTTAGCTACCGTACACTGTGCCTTAACTAAGGTCAACAAACACAGCACGAATACTAAGTACTCTACTTCCTAAAGTGACGGAGGGTTGCGAATGGTTTTTAAGAAAACCTTTAACGCTTTGAACTTGATTTCGTTGCGGAATCAAATGGTTTTAAATGGAATGTTTTTGAGGCTTTTTCTAGTTTTGCTAAAGGGGTCACTCCCGATGAAGGGATCGTCTGCCCTTTCCTCGTCGAATGAGGTGCGGGATATATCATATATATCACTGTGCAAAGCGGAAACTATAGAAGCGATCAAAAGACAAACTGAGTGTGTAGCATCTGCCAGTTAATGCTAAAGGAGTCACTCCCGGTGAAGGGATCTCGGTCCTTTCCTCATCGAATAAGGTGCAGGATGTTCTTCAAGGAACACCGCGATGCAAAGCAAGAACTGTAGCTACCTGTTTTGTTTTGAAATTCGATTCCACAACATCAATTAGGTTTATTTTCTTTCATTAATCTCATTAATGAATATCCCATCATTTAAGTCCACCTAAACATCATAGATAAATATAACGTATGCTTATGTCATCCGCATTCACCTCGATGTCCCGTCTGCACCGTTAGATTAGGTAACTAACGCCAGAGCGAGGCAGGGCTAGCGCGAGTGTAAAACATAAGCAACGTATATATAATATATCATAAATACTATATATAATATCTATCTGAACAAATCACATGATCACATCACAGATAACGCAGCAGAAAATATCATATGAAATATTGGATATACTAGGACGTCCGTGTTTTCAATACGAGCCAGTATAAAACACGGATTCCACAGTCGTGATGAATAGCCAATCCCACACCCCTAGACCCCTACGAGAGCGGCAAGCAACCCTACCAATTCTAGGGTTAGGAAACCCGGACTCGACTCCTCGAAATGGTCTCCCACTGGACCTTAGAACCCGGTTACTTGTGCTCCCCTCCTTGGGTCTATCCTAGTGCGGAAAAGTAAATAATATACAAATGGTGACATCATCCGCAACCTGGAAGTGCCCCAATAAAAGAATATTACATACAAGTTTTTTACATGAATGAAAATGAAAAACACTCATCTCACATAAAAAAAAACCCGGCTATTCAAACACGACGATCCAATACAACATATCCAGCAACACATAACATCACATGTCATCAACGTAAGTAAATATGCGCATCCCAATTGTCATTGACATATAGCAACGAAACCGGCGATATCACATATTACACTTACGGTCACAGAAAAGAAAGTGTAAAACTACAACAGTTGGAATCCGCAACCTCTTTAGACATCGCATGCTTAATCAAATGAAATACTTAGACATCGCATGCCTAACAATTATAAACCCCGCATTTTAGTCTCAAAATCGAAAACACTTTTCAATATAAAGTCGGGCAATTCAACAGGATTCCCGACATTCTGATCGAATGCTCGTCGCAAACTTTAGTAGGCAGCTGCACCCCCGACGCCGTCGACGAAGTGCACCAAGGCGGAACACCGCTGCCGCGAGCACCCGAACGGATGCTTTCGGCAATGGGGTTCTCCTACAGTCACTTGGTCGGGGCTATGGAGTGAGGCTGTCTATTAAGTTTACCCGGCGAGTATCCGCGTACACTACGTGATTGCGACGGACTTTTGATCGCATCAAAATTCCGTGGCAACCGATCAAGTGAGACTAAACTGCTATGTTTATAACATTCATTCAGTTATCTCATAACTACTTGTGAATCCCAAATGTTGTATCACATTCCGGATAAGATAGAAAATGTTAAACATTCCGATCAAACAATCGAACACTTAAGTTTTCCCGATACAGCTCAACACATGATATAAGTTTAAAAACATTCACTTCGTGCCTCAGTACCAACGGTCCAGCCGTAGAAGGGTCAAGCCAACGCCTCACATGTGGCACGCCGTACTGCCCCAAACCCTAAGGTTCAAAGAGCAGTTCAAGACGGTCACATAATCGAGTTAAGGTTTGTTGTCTTCTAGAGGGACCATCGCGTTACTTGCACTACTCAGAACGTCCTTAAACCACGGAAAAATCCAACACTTAGAAATTTCCCGGCAGGGGAAAAAATGGGTATTTAAATCCGGTCGAACTTTTTAACATATTCTAAAATTATCCAGAAAGGCACACAGACAAAATTAAACAATCCGATCGAAACACCGAGTCCCCAATACAACCCAGAAAATTCAACTCTTGAGTAAATATTAAAAATTCCCAAAAAACTCAGAATTCAAATAAAGAAGTTACTGTGCAAAAATGGTTGACTGAAGAGACTAACTGGCCGCGGAACTGCCGCATTAGCCATGCTAATGCCGCGGTTCCGCAGCGCTTTAGACACATCATTAGGTAATTTTTGCACCGTAATTCTTATAATTTCCTGCTGAATTTTTTGAGCATTTTTAATTCACAAAATTCCACGAATTTCAAAAATGTACAGAGAGCATTTTGGAGTTAGGGTTTCGGTTCGATCGGACTTCTAACTCCGTCTACGCATCGCCTAAGGCTCTAGCCAGGCTCTGATACCACTGTAGGGTTCCTAGACACACTAATGAGGTCTCACAAGTGATCAAACATGGCCAATTCAAATTTATCATGTGCCTACAAACCCTAATACGGATCGTTGACTAGGTATTGAGGCGTTGCAATGCGAGTAAACGAATTTAACGCTAAAGTAAAGGGGCTACAACCTTTGTAGATCCGGTCCTCCACCTCCATAGCTCCGTGATGAAGTCTCCTCGCTGCGATCATCGGATCCCGGGTTCTTGCGTCGGCTTCATCGGAGAAATGGATGGGCTTGGTCGTCGGCTTCGATGCCGAAGATGATCTACGTCGAGGCAACACAAGATCAAGCTCCAACTTCACCAAGCCATGAAACTTGTGAAGAAAACACCCTATACTACTTGGCAAGTGGTAGAGAATGAAGAAATAAGAAGTGGGTTCACTTTAGAATTGGATTTCTCACTCTTTTTCTCAAGTTGCCATTGATGGTTGCAAGGTTTCTTCATTGTTGAAGATGAAGAAGATGAAGAAGAAATATGATAAGTGTTATTCAAAATAGAAAATAAAATCAATACTTATCATATAGCAACCATGGTTAGGTGTAGAGAATGAACTATGGTTAGGTTGAATGGTTAGGGTTAAGCATGAAACAAAAATGGTGGACTTGTTTAAAGCTTCATGAAGCTTCAACAAGCAAACAAAGAAAGACACCATGACTAATTATCTTTCAAAAATGAATAAATAAACAAATAAATGAATAAGTAAATAAAATCAAAACCCTAACCATTGCATAACCATGGTTTAATCTAAACATACATCCTAACTTTCATGTATCATCAAACATGATACAATCAAGTGCACAAAAGTATATCACATATACAACTTGTGTACTTCAAGTGAGAAAATCCAATTTAAGTGAACCAATACTAGTTAATGCAAAGTAATATATCAAATATATAATTATTCATTAAATCATTAAATCAATACTTGATTTAACGATCCGGTCATATCGCATATAACCGACTAATATCCAATGTATCGGCTTATCGAATCAATCCTTGATTCGATAACTAGGTTATATCGTATACAACCAATCGATACATTCATCGTGAGAATAGAATACGGTATCACATACACGCGTTATTCTCGGTCCCGCACATATCTCATATGCACTCCTATTTCGTTTCGCTTGAGCCAGGAAACCTCTGTGTAGGACTCTAAAGACTCGTCAATACGCCGGCAGCAGGTGATGATCATATCAAACACCCACAAGCCGCAAGCGATCTGCCAAACGTAACGGCCACCCGGGTATTGAGCGATCAGAAGATCGACGAGCAAGCCCGCTCACACTCCTGTGAATCCAACCAGTAACACTTACCGTACAGTCCGGTCTGTTGGTCTGATATGTCGCATATCTCGCCTAGGGGTGGTAAATGTCAGACCGCAATAGCTCGATACGTCATGCCGACGTGAGGTCCATGACTGTAGCGTCTTGAAAAGTCGTTTTGGTGTTTTCCTGAAAATCGTTGAAAATTCGGTTTTTTTCCGAAAACCGTCTTTTTTGTTATTTTGCAGTTTAGGGCTAATTATACCTAAAATGGATAGGTAATTGCTTTTTTTTAGTAGCTAATGAGTTACTTATTAAATTTTGGGCATTTAAAATTTTTTCCCTATTTTTCAATTTTTTTGATATTATTTTAAGCCGGTAAGAAAATACATTAAATTAGCGATAAATACAAATTTTTCCTGGCTAATTTTAATCCTTAAAATTATGTTAATTAAAATCTAGTTGTAACATAAATTTTTAGTATTTTATTTTGATTTTTAACTAATTTTTATTATAGGAAACGAAATTTATTGAATTTAAGCCTAAACTTGCAATTTTTGACTTGTAGGGGGTCTTTTTGCATAAAATTTCTTTTGTAAAACCCCTCTCTCTCTTCCCTCAGCCCTAGGCCGGCCCCACCAGCAGCAGCTCAAGAATTTTCCTTGCCTCTTTTTGACTTTAAACCATGTGAAGAAGTGTTGGTTTTAAAAGGGTTTTAAAAGGGTAAATTTGGAAGTATGTGTGCTTTGATTGGAGAGGGTTGACTTGGGCTTTTTCCCACATCACCCCACACCATTTCCCCCACTCCCTTGCAGCCGAAATTCTGCAGTTGCAGCAGCCCCATTCCCCCTCCTTGTCTCATCTCTTTTCTTCATCAAAATTCATCCAAAATTGCTCCAAAAATCAAAAGTTTAATCTCACAACTTAATTCCCATTCCCCATTCCTTTCACCTTGGGTTTTATAGCCTGGATCTTGATGCTTTGAGGCCATCAATTGAAGCAAATTTATTCTTGCTAGATCTCTAGTTGAGGTATAATTTCTTGCTAATTAAATTCTTTTGATTTAGTTTCTTAAGTTAAATTGTTGTAGTGTTAATTTAGTGTTAGTTCTAATCTAGTTTTTTTTAGGTTATGGTTGAAAATTAAACTAGGGTTCTTGAAGCCATGTTAGTTAATTAAATTTTTTTGTAATTAATCTAGTTGTTACTTAACCAATCTATATGGTTACTTTGCTTATGTGGCTTCATATTAAGCTAATCTATGTTAAACTTGTGTGAAATTTTCATTAAGTTTGCAAATTACTAAAATCAAGAAGAGGTTTGTGTATGGAATGTGGGTTTTGTAGCATGGTACATAAGTTAAAATTGTGTTTTTGGTGGCTAACTAGTTGTGTGGATTGGATGGTTGTGTTGGACCGTGATAACTTTGCCTCTATTGTCGATGTTTGCACCAAATCGCTATTCTAGCTTACTAGTTTTTACTAAAATTTTGTGATGAACTATTTGCGAGATCTTGACGATATTTTTGAGATATCCTATGACGTTTAGGATGCGTGAGTGCGGATTTTGGGTAATCGGGTTTTAGTTTTGCCGGGCGACCAAATCGACGATTTTTGGCAGTTTTTGCGATTTTCGCGTATGTTCCGCGCACCTTGTGCACGTTGTACCTAGCTAGTGAACATTAGTATTTTCGTTTGGGTTTTGCGTCAGCCTTGATATGTAACCTTATGTTTGGTATTGATGTAAATTCCAGGTTCGGTCGCGGAGACGTCAGACGCGGCACGAAAGGGGAAGCGGTAATTGGACACAGCTAGCTAGGGATTCCGGTGAGTAGATGTAACATCTACGGGGGACTATCGTTGGATAGCGCGAGCCGCCCGATAGTTTTAGTAACTTAAAAGATTCTTGTAATGTTAGTAATTAGGGGTGTAATACTTGTATGATTATTTACTACATTCATGCCCTATATTAACATACCTATACGAAACCATTTTATAGGACACATGCACCATTGCCAGGGCTTTTATATGCAGCACGAGCACTATTCATGCTTACACACACACCCTGGTAACTGCCATGCCACCACACTAGATAACCTTTAAATTGAAACCTTTTTACTAATTGATACTTAAACTTGTGCTATTGCCTTTAATTCCTTAAAATGAAATCGTAGGATTGCTATTCATGTGCATGTACTTCATCATATTATTCGTTCATGCCTAATCTATTAATCACACATCGCAACTTGATTATTGATACCATATGCATTCATTATCATTGACATATGCACTTATGAGGATTACTTGAGATTTTATGATATTTCTGGATTTCGGGGAAAAACCGCAAAATTTCTAAACTTATTATATTTTTTAAAAAAATATGTAAATTGCGGTTTTCTAGTGATGTAAGTGTCGTCCACCATGAGTTTGCTGTGGTTTTCGAGACCCGTTTCGAGGAGTTGGATGAACCGTCTCGGGTACATGGTGGGCCCGGTAGGGTACCCCGGGGCAAGAAGCTCGTGGTGCTGACGATGAGCCTGGCAGGGGACGGATTACCTACCGGTGACTTCATTGGGCACGGCGGATATCCAGAGGATACCGACCGGGGCTGCGAGAGGATGAGATATTGATATTGAGATGGGTCAGCCGGATGGCTGAGGCCAGAGACACTATGACATGGATTTATGAGATTTGAGACAGCTTTTAGGTGTCGTTGCTGGACACCGGTTCTCGTCGATTCTTTGAGTATTATGCTGGCATTCTAAAAGAGTTTCAAAAACAAAAAGAGATAAAATGTTTCTTATATATACCTATTGAGACCTCAGATATTCATGTTGCATACATATTAGTACACTGATGTTGTATACACACCTGCTAGTGCATCCAGTCATACCTGTATTTTAGATGCTAGGATGCTTGTGTGCATGCCTACGATAGCCTTTGTAGATGTTATTTATTACTCACGAGTTGGCAACTCACCCCCGTTGTGCCACAGCCTTTTGTAGGTCCGCTCCGTCAGTACAGTAGCGGCGGGCGCACTTGTTCTTTTGCCTCCTTTGCCTGGACTCAAGGTTTTGCTTTTAGGTGGGTTATATCATTATTTTTGTACCACCTTGTATATTCTTTGTATCTAATGCACTCCATCTACTGTATCTACCAGCATTATTGTATATTGATCTAGAGATGAGACTGTGAGATTTGTGGACTTTTTATGCTGTATTTTGGGGTCGAGCTCACTTGAGTCGACGTGCTGTTTTCTAATGCTCCTTTATTATTATTTTGCATGTTGTTGTTTTAAATTGCGTGGGATTTGTGACCGCTTTGTGGCGAAGAGCTAGCTCCCACTTGGGGATGCCTTATTTGTTGGATTCATATATATTCTTGTTGTACCCATTTTGGGGGCCAGTATTTACAAAGGAGACTCTGCCGAAATTTTCGGAAAAATTTGCATTGTTTTTAAAAAGGGTTTTTATGTGACTTATTGATAAACTCGTTTTCAATTGATTGGGTTCTCTTCACTCTTTTGCTTATTTGGTTTTGGTTTCTGGGCTTTGGCTTACTTATTTTACGGACGTCTTTAGACGTTTCGTAAACTTAAGTGCCAGTCATGTTCCGTACCCTACGGGTCGTGACAAAGTTGGTATCAGAGCGATAGGTTTTACCTTTTTGAGTGTAGGATGACCCTTGGTAGATGGAGTAAGTGACTTAAGCAGGGTAACGTAGCGTGCGTATGTCCGCGGCATACTTGCGATACGGTACTCCGCCTAAGTGACTTTAGGATACTTGCTTGAAATTCCTTCTTCAATTCCGTGTATCCTATGATTCTATTGCACTGTTCTTATTATCCGTTTTCCTGTAACAGCCACTATGCCGCCGAAGGCTACGAGGGCACAGAGGGCTGCCGCCAGAGACGAGATTCGAGCTGGCTCGTCCGAGACTAGGACTGAGCAGGGTGGTATGCCTACGCCGCAGGGACAGACCGATCCACCTTTCCCAGGCCGTATGGGTAGGCTTGAGACTGGTATGGAGGAGTTGCGACAGATGATGGGGAGCATGCAGGAGCTACGTCAGATGGTAGGATCCCTAGTTGCAGCCAGTCGTACACCGAGACCGGACGACGTACCTACTACGTCACAGACGACCATGATACCTGCTCCTACTATTACCACCGTGGCCATTCCGGTTTCACTACAGGATTTCATGAGGCTGAGACCTCCAGTATTCACCGGCACCGAGGCAGCGGAGGATCCCCAGACGTTCCTTGACAGTTTAGCCAGGATCTGCCGTTCGCTGAGATGTTCGGATGATCGATGGGTAGAGCTTGTGAGTTTCCGACTAGAGGGTCTCGCGCAGACATGGTGGGAGTCAGTCTTGAGAGGTCGAGCTGCAGGTCTGCCGCCTATGACTTGGGCCGAGTTTACAGCGGTCTTTCTAGCTCGTTTCCTCCCAGAGAGCGTTCGTGACGCCAGAGCTCGTAGCTTCGAGGCCTTAGTCAAGACACCTGGGATGACGGTGTCTGAGTATGGCATCCAGTTTACACAGTTATCTCGATATGCTCAGTATTTGGTGGATACCGAGGAGAAGATGGTGAAGAGGTTCGTACAGGGACTTGATGCCCAGCTATATCTTGCTATTGGCGCCCAGCACTACGACACTTATTCAGCTGCTATGGTACGGCATTGCGGATGGAGGCACGCATATCACAGATTTCGGCCGTTTCTGGGCTGAAGAGGATTCGCACCGATGTACCGTCTCAGAGGCAGCGCGCCAGATTCTTTCTGAGAGATAGGCCTGGCAGAGGATTTGGGTGGGGACAGTTATATGGTTCTTATCCCCAGGGACAGCAGCCGTCACCAGGGTGTTTTGGGTGTGGGAGTCCACACCATCTTGTCAGAGATTGTCCGGCGAGACGACAGGGAGCAGCGACAGTTCCGCATGTGACCCTACCACCATCACCACCCCCTCCTCAGAGAGCCCTACTTCCTATCACTGGCGATGCTCCACGCCAGTTAGGTGCACCCAGAGGCCGTGGACGCGGCGGTCCTGTTCAGAGAGGACGAGGAGGCAGAGGCCGAGGTCGAGGTCAGCCCGCTATCGGTGGAGGACAGGCCCGAGTTTTTGCTTTGACACCGTAGGATGCGCAGGCATCCAATGCCGTTGTGACAGGTACCTTGCCAGTTTGTTCTTTCGACGCACGGGTATTATTTGACCCAGGTTCCACACATTCGTACGTCTCTACACACTTTGCACCGATGTTGGGCCATGAGTCGTCATCGTTAGATCATCCGCTTGTTGTTGTTACTCCGGTAGGCGAGTCGTTTGTCGCTCGGTTTGTATTTCGTTTGTGTTCCGTTCGTATCGGGGAGAGGGATTCATCAGTTGATTTGATTCTCCTCGATATGTTGGACTTTGATGTGCTTCTGGGCATGGATTGGCTAGCCACTTGTTATGCTTCGGTGGACTGCCGTGAGAAGGCAGTCAGATTTAGCTTTACGGGAGAGCCAGTCCTTGTTATTCAGGGAGACCGCAGTGTCACCCTTCCCAGCTTAATTTCATCTCTTCGCGCTGGTCAGCTCTTGCGGAAGGGATGTCAGGGATTCTTAGCGTGTATTTATGATACTCGAGCTGCAGAGGTTCCGTTGGACCGGGTCCCGGTAGTTTGTGAGTTCCCTGATGTTTTCCCTGATGAGCTACCTGGGCTACCGCCTAAGCGCGATGTTGAGTTCTGCATTGATTTGATTCCGGCTCGGGGCCTATTTCGATACCGCCTTATCGGATGGCCCCGGCAGAGCTTCGAGAGCTGAAGGATCAATTGCAGGATTTGTTAGATAAGGGGCTTATTCGACCTAGTGTTTCTCCGTGGGGTGCTCCGGTCCTGTTTGTCAAGAAGAAGGATGGAAGTTTGCGCTTATGTATCGACTACCGCCAGCTGAACAAAGTTACCGTTCGGAACAGATATCCGTTGCCACGCATTGATGACTTGTTCGACCAGCTTCAGGGTGCGGGATATTTTTCGAGGATCGACTTGCGATCCGGATACCATCAGCTGCGAGTCCGACAGGAGGATATACCGAAGACAGCCTTCCGTACACGCTATGGCCACTATGAGTTTTTGGTGATGTCGTTCGGACTCACCAACACCCCAGCAGCATTCATGGATTTGATGAACCGTACATTCAGGCCGTATCTTGACTTGTTCATCATCGTGTTTATCGACGATATCTTGGTGTACTCCCGGAGCAGAGAGGAGCACGAGCAGCACTTGCGGATTACGTTACAGACTCTGAGGGAGCACCAGCTGTTCGCAAAGTTCTCCAAGTGTGCATTCTGGCTGGACAGCGTCGGATTCTTGGGTCACGTGGTTACGAGAGACGACATTTATGTGGACCCGAAGAAGATTGAGGCTGTTCAGCAGTGGCCCCGACCTACATCGGTTACTGAGATCCGTAGTTTTCTAGGCCTGGCAGGTTACTATAGGCGTTTTGTTCAGGACTTCTCCCGTATAGCTGCACCTTTGACCGGTTTGACCCGGAAGGGAGTTCCTTTCGTTTGGACAGAGGTGTAACGTCTTCAAAATAATAAAATATGATTTTTGGGAAATTTTATAATTTAATATTATTTTAATGAATATTTTAATACTCTGGTATAATTAAATACAGATAAATGGGGAAAAATTATGGAAAATTCTAAAATAAGGTATTTTAAGGAATTGCCTCGTTTTCTGTGCATGCCCCCATTTCCTCTAGTTTTGACCCTGAGTATGTCTAGTTTTGACTGATTCCATCTAGGGTGAAATCTGGGTTGATTTTCCTATGTTGGTGTATAATTTGGGACTTGTTTTAGCATGGATTTTGGTATTTGGTGATTCATTCCTGTCGGGTGGCGTTTGGACGTCAACGACAAGTGGATTTTGATTGTGTTTACATGCGAGTCGATAGGTTTTTACCTATGCGGGTAGCGTGTGCTATTTTGGTTTCCGATGTGATTTTCATGTGCTTTAGCATTGTGATATACTTGTAGGTACCCCGCGTGATGTTGAGGCAAAGGAGGTGAAGATAGCGACATCGGCTTTGGCACACGAGAAGCAAGGTGAGTAGATTTATATCTACGGGGAGAAGTCGGGTGGATGGCGTATAGCACCCCCGCAGTCCGTGGTGATGTATACGAATACGTATACACACGAATATTTATATTGTGTTGTTTAGGGTTATTGATGGTAATAATGATATTTTGATGATAAGAATATATTGGTTTAGTATAGTGCGAACCCTAGAGTAGTGGTTGCACTCACACATACATTTACACACATACTTATATTCATTCATTCATTTATTAGAGTGCATATGATGGTGCGTATATCTACACATGGGTATGGGACTATGTGTTTATATACGGGATTTGAGGATGATACGTGGTTTGATATGATACTTGATGTGAGGCCGTGAGATCGGCGATGTGACATAGCTTGTCTTCGAGGTGCGATATGATAGTTTTAGCGGGCCTTTGGACATGTGCTTTACCCGCATTCATATTTTTATAGATGGTATCGATTTGTACTAGACTTAGAGTAGTACCCCAGATTATGCGATCTGATAATAGTGATACCTGATATGTGATGAGGTACTGTGATATTGACCCCTACCCAGCTATTGGGATGCCGTACGACGATCTACCGTACGAGCCGATATTGATGATAGATCCGCACTCATGACTCAAGGATATCTTACGATATGTTATTGAGGCGGGATCACCGATTATCATATCTATATATATTGACTCAGATTATGTGGTTTCTCACCCCTCCTGTCTAGATTACTTAGTAGACATTAGACTGGACCGAGTCATACCTATTTCAAACTAACGAATCGGGGATATTTTAAAGATAGGCAGAAGGGTCATACGGATATTTTCAAATGATGTATCTTTTCTTAAAATACCGTAGCCCTTGTTTTTCCAAAAGCCCTGATTCGTCTTATTTCAAATGGCACCCCTGCATGACTTGTACAGATTGGTGTAGATTCTTTACTTTTGCGTTGATTATTCGTTTCCGCATATTTCTGCTATTTGCATTGCATCGCTTGCACTGTGGTTATATTTCAGTCATGCTGCTAGGACACCAGCACCATTATCGATGATGCATATGTTCCACGTACACTTGTTGCCGGCTCACACACTCATCATCGATAATTGCCATGCCACTACACTGTAGTACTATTGCATTCAGTATATGATCCTTGTGTGATGTGATGATATGCATACTTTCCTTTATATGTCGCATACTTCATGCTTTAATTATACGCATTGAGATATGTTGTTTCTATGATATTTCTGGATTTGGGAACCGTGAGTGTTTCAAAAGAGAATATGTCATTGCTTTAAAAACCCGGTTACCCTTGATATGATATTTCAGTGCGTCCACCATGTGTTTTCTCGGTGCTGAGAGCGACATGTGAAACCCGAATCGAGGCGTGGACGAGCCGATTGCGGGTACATGGTGGACCCGGTATGGTTCCCCTCGGCAAGATGATCGATGAGCTTTGCCGATTGAGCCTGGAGGCGGGCGAGTACCTACCGGTGATTGGTTGGACCTGGCGGTTATCCGGAGGATACCGACCAGAGTCGATAGATGGTTTGGGCATACTGCCGGGGCCGAGGGCCGATACCGCAGACAGAGCCCGCGGGCCGATCCAGACTGACGGAGCCCGATATATGAGGATTTACGTGCCGATGCTGGGCACAGTTTTCATGATGTTTTCGGGTGTCGATGCTGGGCACCCTGGTTCCATGATTTTGACGTGTCGCGAGGGACACAGATGGTTATATCCTCATATTATTTCCCATGCACATGATTTATGATATTTACATGCATGGTGGTTATTGTCAGTGGGTGACGAGTGGACGGGATCCACGTGTGTGCAGATTTGATTACATTGATCATACCTCATATTCATGACATGCTATTACCTGAGGCACTAGCACGAGCACTTGGCATTACACTCATGTAGAGATTACATTGCCAGTTTAGCATGCTTCAGCTTTATTCATATTGAGGTTTACTTATATCTGATCGTATTGACCTAGGATGAGTCATGCATTCGATCTCTGCTTGTAGATATCTTTCTATTCACGAGTTGGCAACTCACCCCCATTGTGCCCCAGTCCTTGCAGGTTTTTGCCGTACAGATTCCATAGCGGCATTTCTGGCACACTGCTTCCTTATGGGTGACTTGCTTGGATAGGTGGGTTCTTTTGTATCAGAACCGCTATTGTACTTGTACTTAGAATTTCCATCAACCAAAACTTGTATATTGTTTCAGACTTAGAAAACAGTGTTGTTTTATTTCGACCTTAGAGTCGCGCTAGTAGTATTACGGTTTTCTGGCTGTTTTGAGTTTCTTTTTTTTGGGTTTTGATCCTCGCCCTTTGGCGTTGTATATTACTATTGCTTGCGTGGTTGTGACCGTCGATGGACGAAGAGCTAGCTCCCGCTTGGGGATGCCTTTTATCATTTCATATATATTATTCTTGTTGTACCCCGTTCGGGGCCAGTTTTTACGAAGGAAACTCTGCCGAAATTTTCAGGAAAGGTTACATATTTTAAAAACTTTGATTTCCAAACATGATTTCCTTACTTTTCAAAAACAGTTTTTCCTTATTTACTCTTTAAATGGTTTTAGATTGCTGGGCTTTTGGCTTACTTGGATCAGATGGGGTCCTATAGACTTCATATGGTTCAAGGGCCAGTCACGTGCTCTTTCGGGTCGTGACAAAGTTGGTATCAGAGCGCTAGGTTGACCTTGGTTCGAGTCTAAGTTTGACTATGTGGAGCCTAGGGCGTTATCTATATAAGGAACTTAGTTTTGACCTTACGGAACTTAGACTTGGTCGAGGGGGTATTAGACCCGAACTTTCGTCGTGTAGGATGACCCTTGGTTGATGGAATAGGTGACTAAAGTAGAGTGACGTACCGTGGGTATGTTCCGCGGCATACTTACGACACGCCACTCCGCTTAAGAAACCTTAGGTTGTACATTTCCTTGCATTGTGTCATATTCCTTCCTATGATCTATCTTCATCGATACTGGTTATGGTTTTGCTGCCGCGATTGCACGGGCAGAGTGAGCTACGGCTCGAGTTGTCAGCATGAGCTCGTCGCGGACGAGGACTGACCGGGGCGTGATTCCAGAGACATACGATTGCATTGAGGCTTCGTATTTTGTGTTTCCGCACTATGGGCGTTTGACAGATCGCTGCTGTGAGATTTCTAGGATGTACCGGACGGTACCAGAGGATTGAGCCACTGATAGAGGCCAGCCAGGATGTGATGACCGTTGATGTATCACTTATTCATGATGGTTGAGGCGCTGCTTAGCGTACCGACGAATGAGCCAGTTGTTGCTGCGAGTGATGAGATATCGCCCAGATGATTGGAGCTACTGCAGCATGAGCATATTCTTAGAGATGTGATAGTGAGTCGCTAGTCACCGAGGATTAATGACTAGGACATGTGGTTCGTTCGCTTACCCCGATGCGAGGTCATCAGATAGATTGATTCCAGCTAGAGGCGACTTCACGCAGATTCGTTGAGGGTCGATTGAGACGATCGAAGGTCAGGAACCCATTTTCCAAGTTTAAAGTATACGGAAAGACATGCAGGTGATTCTATAGACCCTCTAGAAGAATGAAACCCTAACTCGACTTAATGACCGTGTGAAAGCCTTTGAACCTTAGGGTTTGCGGCAGTTCCTCAGCGCCATTAGTGAGGCTTGGGTTTGCCCTTCTACGGCTGGACCACCGACGCTGTGGCATGTACTCGATACTATTAAACTGTACCTTCTAAGGCTTGGGTTTGCCCTTCTACGGAGATGTTGAGCTCTTGGGGGATTGTGAGGTTCTGACGAGTCGATCGGATGATTCGACATCATTCGGATATCATGTGATGGGACACTGCTTGGGAGACTCCAGATACGAGCATAGCCGTCGGAGCGCAGTCTGTGTAGCCATGATGAGATGAGTCCGAATCAGTCGATAGTGGAGCAAGGTGGAGTAAAGAGTTTGCACGAGATTTCGACGAGATGACGTTCCACTCCGCTGACATCAGAGATGCGATATGCACGCTGAGGATGTGTTCGGCTAGATATCTTCTACTGAGTGATGAAGATACTGAGTTCGTGATTTCGAGTCCGTGTTAGAGACTTCGGGTGGACCGTAGCCGAGGACATTGCAGTGTGCAGATAAAGACGCGACGTCGAATGGTCGATGATACAGACAAGCGGGACAAGAAGTTCGTGCGAGAGGCAGACGAGCTGTTACTACACCCCGTTAAGATTAAAGGCCGGACATGCATACAGAGGCACAGAGATGCGACCAGCTTCCGAGAAGATGTTGTACTAAGGACGCAGAGGTCCAGAGAGCGAGAAAAGATTACGCCAGAGTACCAGCCTCCTTACAGTTTGGCTTAGGCAAGATCAGAAGACACCTTGAGTAGGATTCCTTCCAGTACACTGCTGCAATAAGAGTTGCACCCAGGATCGGATGTGTGATATGCATTCAGAGGACCCGAGGTCGGCGCCAGAGATGTGCTGCTTTACGAGCGGTCGTGAGGATTGACCGAGAGATGACCAGGGAAGTGCAAGAACGGAATCGTTCCTGTCAGCACACCTGACCGGGCCGATGAGCCGATGGATTGCGAGTTGGTAATCTACAGGAAAGATCAGGAACCAGAGGCAGAGGACGCCAGCCGCGAGCAAGAGGCAAGTAGATATCTTGCGCCGCTAGCATCGGATGTACCGGTACCTTCTCGACCCTGAAGGAGGGTATACCGACGACGGTAATTATGATTTGTGATTTTGTGATTTGATTATCACGTATCCGTTGCTTTGGATTTCGGTATTTTGGGCGATCTATTCGCATGATTTAGTCTTGATGACAGAGTTTCATGATATTTGATTTTGTGCACCATGGTTGCACCTACTGGGTATTTATACCTTGTACATAGTTATTACTCTTGAGCTGTTGATTGCGATTTCATGCCTATTTTATGCTGGTGATTTGATTTACGCTTCCAGCAGAGTTTCATGTAATTTTAGTGTTTTGATTTTGCACTCGGTATAGCTTATATGTGCTTGTAGTGCATCGATATGTGTTTTGTGCCTGCAGCTGCACACGTTTATGATTTTCTTCATATCTGGATACACTTGGTGTTGCTGCTTACGTATTTGAGTTATTGCTTGGTATTTGTGCATGGGATGCACCAGTTCTATACTTCTTGCATTTGTCGCACCAGTTTTATGTTTCTTGCGTTTATCACATCAGATTTATATTTCGTGCCTTTGTTGCACCGGATTTATATTTTGTGCATTACGATTGCACCTGACTTCGATTTGATGCCTTTCGGTATGTCGATTTTGATTGTGATATTGATGTGGATTCTTGCACTCCGTGCTTTTGACTGGACTTACGCATATTCGACGTTGCTATTGGATTCTGTGATTCCGTGCATATTGAGTGCGCAGGGTCTAGATTTTCATTCGTGCATGATGGATGCACCGATTTGGATTTTTGCGCATGTTGGGCGCATGTTTTGAGATACGATTTTGGTGCACACCCGATGCACTAAATCGAGATTTCTTCGTGCATGTCAGATGCACCGGATTGTTGGCTGTCAGGCACACACGTTGCCTATGGCAGATGCTTCGTGCACACCCGTTGCACCTAGATGTGGTTTTGTGCACATGTTTAGCGCATATATGGATTTTGATTTCCGTGCGCGTCAGACGCACAGGGTGGTGTTATGTGCATTTTTGGAATTTATTCCTTTTGGAGCAGTACATTTTTATGATGTGGGATATTTGCTTTCATACTGAGCAGGACTAGTCAGTGGACAGTGCCTGGATATTTTTTTGCATGCATCGATAGTTATCGAAGGGATTTCCGAAAAGCGAGCTATAGTCTCAGTATATATCTACGTGTCCGATATGACACAAAACGTTTTAAAAACAAGGAAACCCTTCTGATTATTTTCAAAATGGTAGAACGTGCTTATTAAACAAAGGATATATATACACATATATAGTTATTTTCTTATGAGAAACGTCCGCCACTGTGCAGTGTTACGCGCATCGCACAGCGACTTAAAAAGATTTGGCATACAGTTGCATCAGCTAATTACATGTATAGATTGGGTGTCTACATGTATAGTCTTGGTCCATATCATATTGATTTTGTATTGGATTTGACATTGTGTCGTTACCATGACTCCGATGATTGCGGATGCTTAATGGAGTGTTGCTTTTGAGTTATCTGCTCAGTACTCATGCGCATGCATTGCGCTATGATGTTTTATGTATAGATGATTTCGGAGCCCCGATGACTTGGAATTTGTATTGAAATATTTTAGTATTTGGGGGTTTAAATTTAAATTCGGGGACCGAATTTCTTTAAGGGGGGTAGATTGTAACGTCTTCAAAATAATAAAATATGATTTTTGGGAAATTTTATAATTTAATATTATTTTAATGAATATTTTAATACTCTGGTATAATTAAATACAGATAAATGGGGAAAAATTATGGAAAATTCTAAAATAAGGTATTTTAAGGAATTGCCTCGTTTTCTGTGCATGCCCCCATTTCCTCTAGTTTTGACCCTGAGTATGTCTAGTTTTGACTGATTCCATCTAGGGTGAAATCTGGGTTGATTTTCCTATGTTGGTGTATAATTTGGGACTTGTTTTAGCATGGATTTTGGTATTTGGTGATTCATTCCTGTCGGGTGGCGTTTGGACGTCAACGACAAGTGGATTTTGATTGTGTTTACATGCGAGTCGATAGGTTTTTACCTATGCGGGTAGCGTGTGCTATTTTGGTTTCCGATGTGATTTTCATGTGCTTTAGCATTGTGATATACTTGTAGGTACCCCGCGTGATGTTGAGGCAAAGGAGGTGAAGATAGCGACATCGGCTTTGGCACACGAGAAGCAAGGTGAGTAGATTTATATCTACGGGGAGAAGTCGGGTGGATGGCGTATAGCACCCCCGCAGTCCGTGGTGATGTATACGAATACGTATACACACGAATATTTATATTGTGTTGTTTAGGGTTATTGATGGTAATAATGATATTTTGATGATAAGAATATATTGGTTTAGTATAGTGCGAACCCTAGAGTAGTGGTTGCACTCACACATACATTTACACACATATTTGCATTCATTCTTTCATTTATTAGAGTGCATATGATGGTGCGTATATCTACACATGGGTATGGGACTATGTGTTTATATACGGGATTTGAGGATGATACGTGGTTTGAGATGATACTTGATGTGAGGCCGTGAGATCGGCGATGTGACATAGCTTGTCTTCGAGGTGCGATATGATAGTTTTAGCGGGCCTTTGGACATGTGCTTTACCCGCATTCATATTTTTATAGATGGTATCGATTTGTACTAGACTTAGAGTAGTACCCCAGATTATGCGATCTGATGATAGTGATACCTGATATGTGATGAGGTACTGTGATATTGACCCCTACCCAGCTATTGGGATGCCGTACGACGATCTACCGTACGAGCCGATATTGATGATAGATCCGCACTCATGACTCAAGGATATCTTACGATATGTTATTGAGGCGGGATCACCGATTATCATATCTATATATATTGACTCAGATTATGTGGTTTCTCACCCCTCCTGTCTAGATTACTTAGTAGACATTAGACTGGACCGAGTCATACCTATTTCAAACTAACGAATCGGGGATATTTTAAAGATAGGCAGAAGGGTCATACGGATATTTTCAAATGATGTATCTTTTCTTAAAACACCATAGCCCTTGTTTTTCCAAAAGCCCTGATTCGTCTTATTTCAAATGGCACCCCTGCATGACTTGTACAGATTGGTGTAGATTCTTTACTTTTGCGTTGATTATTCGTTTCCGCATATTTCTGCTATTTGCATTGCATCGCTTGCACTGTGGTTATATTTCAGTCATGCTGCTAGGACACCAGCACCATTATCGATGATGCATATGTTCCACGTACACTTGTTGCCGGCTCACACACTCATCATCGATAATTGCCATGCCACTACACTGTAGTACTATTGCATTCAGTATATGATCCTTGTGTGATGTGATGATATGCATACTTTCCTTTATATGTCGCATACTTCATGCTTTGATTATACGCATTGAGATATGTTGTTTCTATGATATTTCTGGATTTGGGAACCGTGAGTGTTTCAAAAGAGAATATGTCATTGCTTTAAAAACCCGGTTACCCTTGATATGATATTTCAGTGCGTCCACCATGTGTTTTCTCGGTGCTGAGAGCGACATGTGAAACCCGAATCGAGGCGTGGACGAGCCGATTGCGGGTACATGGTGGACCCGGTATGGTTCCCCTCGGCAAGATGATCGATGAGCTTTGCCGATTGAGCCTGGAGGCGGGCGAGTACCTACCGGTGATTGGTTGGACCTGGCGGTTATCCGGAGGATACCGACCAGAGTCGATAGATGGTTTGGGCATACTGCCGGGGCCGAGGGCCGATACCGCAGACAGAGCCCGCGGGCCGATCCGGACTGACGGAGCCCGATATATGAGGATTTACGTGCCGATGCTGGGCACAGTTTTCATGATGTTTTCGGGTGTCGATGCTGGGCACCCTGGTTCCATGATTTTGACGTGTCGCGAGGGACACAGATGGTTATATCCTCATATTATTTCCCATGCACATGATTTATGATATTTACATGCATGGTGGTTATTGTCAGTGGGTGACGAGTGGACGGGATCCACGTGTGTGCAGATTTGATTACATTGATCATACCTCATATTCATGACATGCTATTACCTGAGGCACTAGCACGAGCACTTGGCATTACACTCATGTAGAGATTACATTGCCAGTTTAGCATGCTTCAGCTTTATTCATATTGAGGTTTACTTATATCTGATCGTATTGACCTAGGATGAGTCATGCATTCGATCTCTGCTTGTAGAAATCTTTCTATTCACGAGTTGGCAACTCACCCCCATTGTGCCCCAGTCCTTGCAGGTTTTTGCCGTACAGATTCCATAGCGGCATTTCTGGCACACTGCTTCCTTATGGGTGACTTGCTTGGATAGGTGGGTTCTTTTGTATCAGAACCGCTATTGTACTTGTATTATTCCTTGTACTTAGAATTTCCATCAACCAAAACTTGTATATTGTTTCAGACTTAGAAAACAGTGTTGTTTTATTTCGACCTTAGAGTCGCGCTAGTAGTATTACGGTTTTCTGGCTGTTTTGAGTTTCTTTTTTTTGGGTTTTGATCCTCGCCCTTTGGCGTTGTATATTACTATTGCTTGCGTGGTTGTGACCGTCGATGGACGAAGAGCTAGCTGCCGCTTGGGGATGCCTTTTATCATTTCATATATATTATTCTTGTTGTACCCCGTTCGGGGCCAGTTTTTACGAAGGAAACTCTGCCGAAATTTTCAGGAAAGGTTACACATTTTAAAAACTTTGATTTCCAAACATGATTTCCTTACTTTTCAAAAACAGTTTTTCTTTATTTACTCTTTAAATGGTTTTAGATTGCTGGGCTTTTGGCTTACTTGGATCAGATGGGGTCCTATAGACTTCATATGGTTCAAGGGCCAGTCACGTGCTCTTTCGGGTCGTGACAAGAGGAGTGCGAGCGCAGTTTTCAGCAGCTACGGACTTGTTTGACTACGGCGCCGGTATTATCTTTGCCTTCGGGATCAGGCGGATTCGTGGTCTACTGTGATGCTTCGCGAGTGGGATTAGGATGCGTATTGATGCAGCATGGCCGGGTGATCGCTTATGCTTCTCGGCAGTTGAAGAAGCATGAACAGAACTACCCCACTCACGATTTGGAGATGGCTGCAGTGGTCTTTGAACTGAAGATTTGGCGACATTACCTATACGGCAGTCGTGTCAGATATTCACCGATCACAAGAGCTTAAAGTACATATTTCAGCAGCGAGACCTGAACCTCAGACAGCGTCGTTGGATGGAGTTGGTGAAAGACTACGACTGCGAGATCTTATATCACCCAGGCAAGGCGAATGTGGTGGCAGATGCGTTGAGTAGGAGGCCCGGGGGTAGTCTATCCTTTTTGCGCGCAGTGCAGAGGCAGTCGTCAGCAGATTGGCAGATGTTGTGGGACAGCCGAGTTGAGTTCGAGTTCACTCAGACAAGGGGACAGCTCACGCATGTTCGTGCACGCCCACAGTTGCTTGACCGTATATATGAGGTACAGCGCAGTGACGACCGTTGCTCAGAGATCATGGCACAGATGGGACAGTTTTCCGAGTTCGTGATTGACGATCAGGGGATTTTACGCTATGGATCTAGACTGTGCGTACCAGATGCTGATGGATTGCGGCGCGACATTCTTGAGGAGGCACACCGATCAGTGTATAGTGTCCACCCCGGTTCCACCAAGATGTACCACGATATGAGAGAGACCTACTGGTGGAACGGGATGAAGAGGGACATTGCGGAGTTTGTATCGAGATGCCTGACTTGTCAGCAAGTCAAGGCCGAGCACCAGAGGCCCGCAGGAGAGCTATAGCCGTTACCCATTCCAGAGTGGAAATGGGAGCAGATTTCGATGGACTTCGTTGTGGGTCTACCCAGGACCAGCCGAGGGTACGACTCCATCTGGGTGATCGTGGATAGATTGATGAAAGCGGCTCACTTCCTACCAGTGAAGACCACTTTCAGCTTCGCTCAGTATGCGCAGCTCTATATTGACGAGATCGTGCGACTACATGGCGTACCGACTTGTATCGTGTCAGATCGAGGCACTCAGTTTACCAGCCGACTATGGCAGAGACTCCAGGAGGCTTTGGGCACTCGTTTGAGCTTCAGCACAGCATTTCATCCGCAGACCGACGGACAGTCAGAGCGGACCATTCAGACTCTCGAGGACATGCTCGGAGCGTGCGTTTTAGACTTTGGTGGTAGCTGGGATCATCATTTACCTCTAGTGGAGTTCTCCTACAACAACAGCTTCCATGATACTATTCAGATGGCACCTTTCGAGGCATTGTATGGGAGGAGATGCAGATCGCCCGTCTGTTGGACAGAGCTCAGCGAGAGCAGCAT
Organism: Agapanthus africanus; assembly: GCA_030015575.1. Lineage (NCBI taxonomy): Eukaryota > Viridiplantae > Streptophyta > Magnoliopsida > Asparagales > Amaryllidaceae > Agapanthus > Agapanthus africanus. The sequence goes on along the minus strand of CM057345.1, from coordinate 301,196,263 downwards.
TTTGGGGCCGCAGCTTGTTGAGGAGACGACAGCGAAGATACAGTTGATTCGAGACCGGATGAGGGCAGCTCAGAGCAGACAGAAATCCTATGCAGACAGGCGCCGTCGCAGATTAGAGTTCGCAGTTGGCGACCATGTTTTTCTGAAAGTCTCTCCGATGAAGGGCGTGATGCGTTTTGGGCAAAAGGGGAAGCTTAGCCCTAGATTTGTAGGTCCCTTCGAGATCCTCGAGCGTGTCGGCGCAGTTGCATATCGTTTGGCTCTTCCTCCCAGCTTTCCCGATGTTCACCCCGTCTTCCATGTTTCGATGCTCCGCAAGTACCTTCATGACCCTTCGCATGCGATTCAGCACCCGACAGTCCAGCTAGAGCGCGACCTTTCTTTTGCAGAGTAGCCGGTGGCCATCCTGGATCGGCAGGTGAAGAAGTTGAGGTCGAAGATTATACCAACCGTCAAGGTCCTTTGGCGTAGCCCGAGCAGCGAGAAGGTTACCTGGGAGACCGAGGGCGAGATGAGGAAGAAATATCCCCATCTCTTCGAAGGTACGCGTAGTTATATTTTTAAATTCGGGGACCGAATTTCTTTAAGGGGGGAAGATTGTAGCATCTTGAAAAGTCGTTTTGGTGTTTTCCTGAAAATCGGTGAAAATTCGGTTTTTTTCCGAAAACCGTCTTTTTTGTTATTTTGCAGTTTAGGGCTAATTATACCTAAAATGGATAGGTAATTGCTTGTTTTTAGTAGCTAATGAGTTACTTATTAAATTTTGGGCATTTAAAAATTTTTCCCTATTTTTCAATTTTTTTAATATTATTTTAAGCCGGTAAGAAAATACATTAAATTATCGATAAATACAAATTTTTCCGGGCTAATTTTAATCCTTAAAATTATGTTAATTAAAATCTAGTTGTAACATAAATTTTTAGTATTTTATTTTGATTTTTAACTAATTTTTATTATAGGAAACAAAATTTATTGAATTTAAGCCTAAACTTGCAATTTTTGACTTGTAGGGGGTCTTTTTGCATAAAATTTCTTTTGTAAAACCCCTCTCTCTCTTCCCTCAGCCCTAGGCCGGCCCCACCAGCAGCAGCTCAAGAATTTTCCTTGCCTCTTTTTGACTTTAAACCATGTGAAGAAGTGTTGGTTTTAAAAGGGTTTTAAAAGGGTAAATTTGGAAGTATGTGTGCTTTGATTGGAGAGGGTTGACTTGGGCTTTTTCCCACATCACCCCACACCATTTCCCCCACTCCCTTGCAGCCGAAATTCTGCAGTTGCAGCAGCCCCATTCCCCCTCCTTGTCTCATCTCTTTTCTTCATCAAAATTCATCCAAAATTGCTCCAAAAATCAAAAGTTTAATCTCACAACTTAATTCCCATTCCCCATTCCTTTCACCTTGGGTTTTATAGCTTGGATCTTGATGCTTTGAGGCCATCAATTGAAGCAAATTTATTCTTGCTAGATCTCTAGTTGAGATATAATTTCTTGCTAATTAAATTCTTTTGATTTAGTTTCTTAAGTTAAATTGTTGTAGTGTTAATTTAGTGTTAGTTCTAATCTAGTTTTTTTTTAGGTTATGGTTGAAAATTAAACTAGGGTTCTTGAAGCCATGTTAGTTAATTAAATTTTTTTGTAATTAATCTAGTTGTTACTTAACCAATCTATATGGTTACTTTGCTTATGTGGCTTCATATTAAGCTAATCTATGTTAAACTTGTGTGAAATTTTCATTAAGTTTGCAAATTACTAAAATCAAGAAGAGGTTTGTGTATGGAATGTGGGTTTTGTAGCATGGTACATAAGTTAAAATTGTGTTTTTGGTGGCTAACTAGTTGTGTGGATTGGATGGTTGTGTTGGACCGTGATAACTTTGCCGCTATTGTCGATGTTTGCACCAAATCGCTATTCTAGCTTACTAGTTTTTACTAAAATTTTGTGATGAACTATTTGCGAGATCTTGATGATATTTTTGAGATATCCTATGATGTTTAGGATGCGTGAGTGCGGATTTTGGATAATCGGGTTTTAGTTTTGCCGGGCGACCAAATCGGCGATTTTTTGCAGTTTTTGCGATTTTCGCGTATGTTCCGCGCACCTTGTGCACGTTGTACCTAGCTAGTGAACATTAGTATTTTCGTTTGGGTTTTGCGTCAGTCTTGATATGTAACCTTATGTTTGGTATTGATGTAAATTCCAGATTCGGTCGCGGAGACGTCAGACGCGGCACGAAAGGGGAAAGCGGTGATTGGACACAGCCAGCTAGGGATTCCGGTGAGTAGATGTAACATCTACGGGGGACTATCGTTGGATGGCGCGAGCCGCCCGATAGTTTTAGTAACTTAAAAGATTCTTGTAATGTTAGTAATTAGGGGTGTAATACTTGTATGATTATTTACTACATTCATGCCCTATATTGACATACCTATACGAAACCATTTTATAGGACACATGCACCATTGCCAGGACTTTTATATGCAGCACGAGCACTATTCATGCTTACACACACACCCTGGTAACTGCCATGCCACCACACTAGATAACCTTTAAATTGAAACCTTTTTACTAATTGATACTTAAACTTGTGCTATTGCCTTTAATTCCTTAAAATGAAATCGTAGGATTGCTATTCATGTGCATGTACTTCATCATATTATTCGTTCATGCCTAATCTATTAATCATACATCGCAACTTGATTATTGATACCATATGCATTCATTATCATTGACATATGCACTTATGAGGATTACTTGAGATTTTATGATATTTCTGGATTTCGGGGAAAAACCGCAAAATTTCTAAACTTATTATATTTTAAAAAAAAATATGTAAATTGCGGTTTTCTAGTGATGTAAGTGTCGTCCACCATGAGTTTGCTGTGGTTTTCGAGACCCGTTTTGAGGAGTTGGATGAACCGTCTCGGGTACATGGTGGAACCGGTAGGGTACCCCGGGGCAAGAAGCTCGTGGTGCTGACGATGAGCCTGGCAGGGGACGGATTACCTACCGGTGACTTCATTGGGCACGGCGGATATCCAGAGGATACCGACCGGGGCCGCGAGAGGATGAGATATTTATATTGAGATGGGTCAGCCGGATGGCTGAGGCCAGAGACACTATGACATGGATTTATGAGATTTGAGACAGCTTTTAGGTGTCGTTGCTGGACACCGTTTCTCGTCGATTCTTTGAGTATTATGCTGGCATTCTTAAAGAGTTTCAAAAACAAAAAGAGATAAAATGTTTCTTATATATACCTATTGAGACCTCAGATATTCATGTTGCATACATATTAGTACACTGATGTTGTATACACACCTGCTAGTGCATCCAGTCATACCTGTATTTTAGATGCTAGGATGCTTGTGTGCATGCCTACGATAGCCTTTGTAGATGTTATTTATTACTCACGAGTTGGCAACTCACCCCCGTTGTGCCACAGCCTTTTGCAGGTCCGCTCCGTCAGTACAGTAGCGGCGGGCGCACTTGTTCTTTTGCCTCCTTTGCCTGGACTCGAGGTTTTGCTCTTAGGTGGGTTATATCATTATTTTTGTACCACCTTATATATTCTTTGTATCTAGTGCACTTCATCTACTGTATCTACCAGCATTATTGTATATTGACCTAGAGATGAGACTGTGAGATTTGTGGACTTTTTATGCTGTATTTTGGGGTCGAGCTCACTTGAGTCGACGTGCTGTTTTCTCATGCTCCTTTATTATTATTTTGCATGTTGTTGTTTTAAATTGCGTGGGATTTGTGACCGCCTTGTGGCGAAGAGCTAGCTCCCGCTTGGGAATGCCTTATTTGTTGGATTCATATATATTCTTGTTGTACCCATTTTGGGGGCCAGTATTTACAAAGGAGACTCTGCCGAAATTTTCGGAAAAATTTGCATTGTTTTTAGAAAGGGTTTTTATGTGACTTATTGATAAACTCGTTTTCAATTGATTGGGTTCTCTTCACTCTTTTGCTTATTTGGTTTTGGTTTCTGGGCTTTGGCTTACTTATTTTACGGACGTCTTTAGACGTTTCGTAAACTTAAGTGCCAGTCACGTTCCGTACCCTGCGGGTCGTGACAATGACATGTGTGAAACTACTGATAACACTTACCAGTAGATCACTGCAACCCTGTCCAGGGATTTCCTGTTATGGCCAGTCGAGCATAGCGCAACATCAACCCCCAATACCGGGAGAGACGAATCCCCTCCTATCGCTCATTGCCTCCATGCGAATCGGGACTGTACCCAAAAACCATCTGTTTGCACGACTCAGTAGAGCCGTGGTAGGGTAGAAATCAAAGCACAGTGGGAGACACACAAGACTCTATGACGATCTCGGGTCAACAGACTAAGCTGTACCAGTGTCACCAGAGAACTGCCATCTGACGTGAGGTATAATACCATCTGGGAGTTCTCGGCGAGTTCGTTCAGTGTACCCAGTGTCTACTGAGCACCCGCATACCATCTCTGATGTCAAACACCAATGGATATGGGATCATCCATCGCCCATCACATGGGTCGAGAAGATATACGCTAGTCTACTCTGGAATATCGATGCCCCGTCTCGATATTCCCACGACTAGGAACATTGAAGGATGTACTCATGGACTATCCAGGCCCCACTAGTATGATCTACATCATAGTCCTGGAAGTCGAGCACACATCCTAAGGGCTTTATCAACATGTAATCAGAGAGACAGAGAGTATACATGTTAAGATAAAGAGCAACCAGATAGCGTACTATCATGTCGAGCAAGAAAGTCCTACCTATATTTGTCCCAGCATCCACCATAATATACATCCAATATACAGTAATGGCCTCTAGGGCATACATATAACTAACACACATCTGATATGGTGTCGTAGGCACAGTCTTGGTAGAAACCCTGTTCAAAAGATATGCAGCTGATTCTAGTGCATAACCCCAGAAAGATCGTAATAACTCAGCATTACTCATCATGGAACGCACCATATCTAATAGGGTTCGGTTCCGTCTCTCCGATACACCGTTGTGTTGTGGAGTGTATGGAGGAGTAAGCTGAGAGAGAATTCCATTCTCTTTTTGGTAACCCAGGAACTCTGCACTTAAGTATTCACCACCTCGATCAGATCTTATTGTCTTAATACTTTTGTTGTTTGGTTTTCTACTTCATTCTTATATTCTCGGAATTTCTCAAAGGTCTCGGATTTATGTTTCATCAAGAAAATGAATCCATACCTAGAGTAATCATCCGTAAAAGTAATGAAATATGAATAACCGCTTCTTGTATATGTAGACATTGGACCACATACATCGCTGTGTATGAGTCCCAAGAGCTCGCTCGCTCTTACTCCGTGTCCAGTGAACGGAATCTTTGTCATTTTTCCTTTGAGACATGATTGACAAGTGGCATAAGATTGATATTTTAACGGATCCAAATATCCTTCTTTATGTAACTTAGTTAACTTTGTCTCATTGATGTAACCTAGTCTACAATTCCATAAGAAAGCCTAATTTATATCTTGTGTTCTGGACATTGAAAATCTGCAATTGGTTTAACACGTATATACCGTTATCTAGTGTACCGGACCCAATCAAACCATGATTAAGGTGGATGTTAACAACATTGCTTACAAACGTGAAATCATAACCTTCTTTTTATAACAACGATACTGATATGGTATTACACGTTAAACTAGGTACACAAAAACAGTTGCGCAAAACCAAAATATGTCCACTCGTCAATCCAAGGTGATAATTCCCTACGGACACAGCATCCACGCTCACTCCGTTAGCAACCTGGATGGTCATATCACCAACCTTCAGTACTCTACGGCTTCTCAGTGCCTGTAATGAATTGCATATATAAGATCCTGATCCGGTATCCAATACCCAGGAAGTAGAGTTGATTGACAGACAATTTTCAATTAGAAACACAACTGAAGCCGAAGCAACAACTTGCCTCGGGTCCTGGTTCTTGGCATTCCAAGCTTTGCAATTCTCTTCCAATGGCCTTTCCTACGACAGTGGAAGCACTCGCCCTTTGCTACTACTGACACCGCAACCTTTGCCTTCTCCTTGACTCCCACCTTACCAACACCACCTCTTAGTTTGGTAGCGGCCTTCTTCTTCCTTCCTTTGGTCCTTGCCTTAGACCTGGAAGATGAAGCACCACGAATAAACATAGCGGGTGTTTCCCTTGCTTTCTGTAAGGTGCCCTCTGCACTCCTCAACATGTTAAAGAGTTCTGGAAGTTCAACTTTTTTACCTTAAATATTGAAATTCAAGATAAACTGGGCGTAGGTGGAAGGAAGGGACTGAAGAACCAAGTCTGTATAAAACTCGTTCTCTAATGTTGTCCTAAGGTCTACGAGCTCCTCAATGTAGCCAATCATCTTAATGACATGTTCCCCTAAAGATGATCCGGCGGCCAGCCTCGACTGAAACAAGTTCTTCAAGGTCTCGTATCTAGCTATATGAGATTTCTCTCCATACAGTTCCTTGGTGTGGAGAAATATGCATTCAAGATCCATATTCTCGTGCCTCCTCTGATATTCATTATCCATAGAGGCAAGCATGATGAATTTGGCCTTCGCGCAGTCTAACTCCCAGTTCTTGCGGATTTCCTTATCCGCGACATTGGATTCTGGACCTGGGACGGCAGGGGCTTTAGTAGTAAGGACATACCCCAATTTGTCATAGGTGATTTCCATCTTGACATTCCTTAACCTATCTTTATAGTTTATCCCTGTCAAAATATTTTTATCTAATAATAACTTAATGCCCGTCATGTTCTTGGTCGCTGCAATTAGGAGAGAGAGAAAAAAACACTTTAGCATGATGCTCTTACAAGTTTAGAGTGGTTTTCAGTTTATCTAAATAGGATGGCTCCCACTATTTCTCGAATCCTTGCTCAAACCATAAAAGAAGAACTAGTCAGGACTATTCTCACTATACAATACTTGCTTAACCGTTCAGCCAGGCAAGTGTCGGTACTTTGAGGGAGGTTTTATGACGCTTTCGCGAAGTTCCATAATTAAATAACCTCTTTTCCCTGGGGGCGTAGCCCCGCTAACACCTTTCTCGACACCTACTTGGTTTATAGCATTGATTGTTAAGTGATAGAATCTCCCGATGAGTAGCATATACTCACAGTAGGATCGGGATCCAAATATCATCGTGTGATAAAGATGAAGGAATCCTACAAAAATTATCACACTCCAAATGATTTGTAACTCTAGCAAGTTTCTGTTTCTTTAGAAACTCCCGATATAGATTTTTGCCCCATGCTCTTATGACCTTGACGTTGGCCAAAATGTCATAAGTCACATGTCAAGTTCTACCCATCATTATCTTGTTAATTTGAACCCACCCGTACATACCCCTGACGTTGGCCAAATGGCAATACGACTGTCCCAAACCAACTCATCTATCTTTGCAACAGATGAATACCCAGCAGCTACCAAACACTATGCCTTGGCGTTGGTCAAAATACATAGCTTGAATACTACTTAATACCCAAATGAAATGACGGAGAGCTACGAATGGTTTTGGCGAAACCGTGAACGTAGTGAACTTGATATGATCGAAGGAACCTGATAGCTTTTAAAAGGAGTGGTTTAAGCTCCGCAATTAAAAATTTGCTGCTTTTTAAAAAAATAACCGAGTGATTTCTTTTAAATTGTTCCAACGATTCAACTTTGGTTTATTTTCTTTGCATTAATATAATGTGTCCCATCAATTAACCTATCATTGCAGAAAACAATGAAAATACAACGTCCGCTTATGCCATCCGCATTCGCCACTGGGCCCCGTCATTCACCCGTTAGGTTACTTAACTAACGACAGAGCGGGGGCTGGGCTAGCGCGGGTGCAAAATATAAGCAACGCCTACTAGATATCATATATAGATATTGTACATTCGTCAGACGCAATAATAGGCATTCCAGATCACAGATGAACATATTAGATATACTAGGAATCCGCATTTCCTTTGAGCCTGCAATGAAAAACAGATTACACAGTCGTGATGAATAGCCACCCCACCCTAGACCCCTACGTGTACGGCAAACTACCCGCCAAGTACACGAATTGAAGCGGTCTCCCTCAACGACGTGAGTAGGCCATTAAGCACTTCAAAGTACCCGGTAGTTTGTGCACCCACCTTGGGTCTATCCTAGGAGCAGAAAACAGTAAATGAAATAATACAACGGTGGCTACAACCTCAATCCGGATGTGCCCCGCAAAAGAATATTACAACAATTTACAATTTACAAATGAATAAAAGAAACTCTCGTCTCACATCCCCGTCTAATCCTCACGACAATCCAATATGTTCATATCCACAAACCAAAAGTAACCATCACAGAAATGTGCAACCCCCAACTAACCGTCATACTAGCAATTAGCAGAGGTTTATGAACACATCAAAACTGAACTTGAAACATTAAACAACTTCAAACTGCGACTTCGAAACACTCGATATTTGCCACAGTATAGAATTTTCAGTAAAATCAAAATTGGAAAAAATAAACAACTCCTGAAACCCAAGATTTATGTGATAAAGACTCACAAAAAAATCAAAGCATTTCCCCCACTGGAGGCGGAGCTCGCCGGAATCCCTAGCAATGTCACCGGCTCGATTTTCGAGGAATTGTCTCGTTTTCGTTTGGTGTTCTTTTTACTGTTCAAATATAACTCTGTACTTGTTTAAATAAATTTCAGAGCAAGGTTGAAAATCGACAGAAACTTACATCTTGGGGTTTGTTGTTCTCGTGTCGTTTCGGTTTCGTAGTTTAACTTGTTGTTTAAACTGTTAGCTACGGTTTAGTAGGATCTGATACCACTGTAAGTCGACGTTACACACCCTACAAGAAGCGGGGTGGCAGAATAAGTAAAAACAATCATTTTAAACAAGGTAACATCGACTAAGCATACGGATCTTTGCTAAACCATATCTAACACAACTAACTAGAAGTATTATCTACTCGGTAAGAAGATTATATCTAAAGTTCCAAGTCCTTCTTCTTTATTTGTTGTCCTCCTTGACCACTTGAGTTCCTTTGGAGTGGAAAGGATGGCACCTCCTCGTCGGCTCCTCGATGTGATAAAAGATCCACCTGAAAGTTCCTACTACAAGCTTTAACCTCTAACTTTAGGTAACTAAGTGGCTAGGATTGCTAATCCAAGTGACCTAGAGGATATAGAGATGGATTGAGGATCTATTAGTCTTGCTAACCTAATGATTCTCAACTCATACGACACTTAGGGCTAGGATGAAAAAGATGATAGCTTGAGGAGAGAGAATGTGTTTGTTATTATGAAATGAAATATAACTCATTTGTGTATATTATGAAGCATGATAATTATCTAATAAATAATATATCATAATTACAACCATGCTTCATTTAATACAAATGGATGAATCATCTCATGAGTCATGGTTTCATTTAATGCTAATAACACATCATCTCCTCCACCTCATTAAGCTTAATTCATAAATGAATTAAAACATAATGAGTCACCTTTCTTCTAGAAACTTCTCGAGTAATTACGAGAATACCCCTCCCATCCGTATTTACGAAAAACACGGATATACCGAGACTGCATAAATCCAATAATCCAATACTAGAATCTGGCTTAAACCAAAGCCCGGTAGTATAATCTGTCCGAACATCATACGTGCATAAATACACGTATATGTCTGAACCCTGTCGTAAAACCATACGACCTCTATATCGTTTCGCCCGAAGCAGGGAAACTCTCTGTGTGGGACTCTAATGACTCGACACTACGCTGGCAGTGGGTTTAACCACAGGCCGCAAGCGGTACTAGCTGTACGTAATGGTCCCCAGGTAGATGTCGATAAGAAGGCCGATGAGGAAACCCATCCGAACTCCTACTGAGCCTGATGTGACAATCTCCGTACAGTCCGGTCTGTTCGTCTAGAACTATCGCATATCGGGCCTAGGGGGCGGTATAAGTCGTGTCGGAGTGAAGTTCATTACACCTTGAGAAACTACTGGAACACCTACCAGTAAATCTCGCTTTCCCTGGCCAGGGACCTTGCGTAATGGCTCTCCAAACACAGCGCTATATCAACTCCTAATACCGAGAGAGACGAATCCTATCTAACCGCCACTGCCTCCAAGTGCTTCAGGACTGCACCCAACTGCTACCTGTTTGCATGAATCGGTCGAGCCATGGTAGGGTAGTAATCTAAGAACAGTGGGAATACACTCGTGGCGAACCAGCAGTGTCAAGTCTATGGACTATGCTGTACTTATGTCACCTGGGAACTGTTAACTGACGATGGTTATAATACCAACCAACAGTACCTTGCGAGTCCTGTCCACTGTACCCGTAACCCAACGAGCACCTGCATAATATCTCCAGTATAACGTACTAATGGTTGTGGGACAGACCATCTCCCCTGCTAGGATGAGAACCGTATACACTAGTCTACTCCGGAGTATCGATGCCCTGTCTCGATAATCCTATGACTAGGGACCTGAAAAAGGATGGGCTTGTAGACTACCCAGCTCCCATAAGTGTGACTGCCATCACAACGCTGGTAGTCAAGCAAGATCCTAAGGGCTCTATCAATATGTATTCTGTTAGTGTATATGCCCTAGAGGCCATTACTGTATCATACTAGTTTGTATATTACTTAATGGATGCTTGGGATATTCACCTTGTATATACAATCTTGCTCAAAATAGTAGTATGCTACTTGGTTTGTTTCTACTTCAATGTGTACTTGTGTTTATTTCAGTATATCACTTATACGCATTAGTGGAGCCCTTAGGATCTTTGCTTGATTACCAGCGTTGTGATGGCAGTCACACTAGTGGGGGCTGGGTAATCTATAAGCACATCCTTATTCAGGTCCCTGGTCGCAGGACTATCGAGACAGGGCATCGATACTCCGGAGTAGACCAGCGCATGCGCTTCTCATCCCAGTGTGGGAGACGGTCTGTCCCACAGCCGTCAGTACGTCGTACTTGAGATAGTATGCGGGTGCTCGTTAGGTTACGGGTACACTGGACAGGACTCGTCGGGAACTGACTAGTTGGTATTATACCTATCGTCAGTTATCAGTTCCCAGGTGACATGAGTACAGCTTAGTCCGCTGACTTGACACTGTCACTTCGCCTCGGGTGTGTTCCCACTGTACTTTGATCACTACCCTACCACGGCTCAAAGGAGTCGTGCAAACAGGTGGTGGTTGGGTGCAGTCCCGAAGCACTTGGAGGCAGTGACGGTTAGACAGGATTCGTCTCTCCCGGTAGTGGGGGTTGACATCGCGCTGTGTCTAGGAGAGCCATTACACGAGTAGTCCCTGGCCAGGGCAAACGAGATATACTGGTAGGTTTCCAGTGTTATCTCAGGGTGTATTGGGCTTCACTCCGGCACGACTTGTACCGCTATTGGGGGACTGACGTTTACCGCCCCCTAGGCCCGCCATGCGATGTATCAGACGAACAGACCGGACTGTATGGAGAATGTCACACTCAGGCTCAGTAGGAGTTCAGATGGGTTTCGCCTCGTCGGTCTTCTTATCGGCATTACCTGGGGACCGTTACGCACAGCTAGTGCCGCTTGCGGTCTGTGGTTAAACCCACTGCCAGCGTAGTGTCGAGTCTTTAGAGTCCCACACAGAAAGCTTTTCGCCTTTAGGCAAAAGAGTAGAGGTCGCATGGTATTGCGACAGGTCGCATGGTTTTGCGACAGGGTTCGGTCACATCCGTGCACTTGTGCACGTACAGTGTCCGGACAGTTTACACTAGCGGGCTTTGGTTTAAGCCAGATCCTAGTGTACCTTATGGGATTGGATTTATCCAGTTTGCATTCGTGTTCCTCGGAACGCGGATGCGGGTGTGTATGCACAGTTGACAGGGAGGCAGAGGCAGTGGATTCTCATTAGGGTTGTTGACAGTTGACCGTTGACTTTTGACTTTTTGCTCAACCCTAATGAGAATATGATATGTGATTAACTATTATATTAATTAAGTATTATGGTGATATGGTTGTTGACTTGTTGACTTTTGTTGACTTGTTGACTTTGGTGACTTGTTGACTTTTGTTGACTTGTTGACCGGTTGACTAGGCTTGACTAGTTGACCATCATGATAACCATGGTTATCATTTCATGCCAAAGACTTTTTTCTTGCTTGCTTTTTGAGTAAAATGAGTGCATGATATGATAACCTTATGGTTGCTTCTAACCATCACCAAAAGAATTTTTTGATATGATGAGTTATGATCACTTTGGATTATGAGAGGGTGAGAGAGAAAAGAGAGCCTCATTCTTTCTTGCTCATTCTCTCTCTTGTTCTTGAGCTCTCCTCTTGCTCTCACCCTCAACCTCTTGCTCCCTCTCTTGATCTATGGTTCTCTTGTCTCATGAGTTGAGAATCAAGAACCATAGATAAAATCCCATTCTATTTCATCTCTACTCATTCTAGTTCACTAGGTTTAGCAAACCAAGTGAACTAGTTTCTTCAAAGAACGAAGAAGGAGCTAAAGGTTGGAGCTTTCAAGTGGATCTATCTTCGGCGTACGGAGACAACGAGAAGGAGCCATCGAACCACCATCGGAGCTTGAAGAGAAGGAGTTCAAGTTTAGGTATAACCATCTTCATCCGAGTAGCTAAATATCTTTAGCTTAGTTTGCTAGTTTTAGTTTAGGTAACGATCCCGACCATAAGTTAGTCCATGTTGCCTCTTGCGATAAAAATTCGTTTTTTATACCGTTTCCGCCTCCCCGTAAGAACCGGGGGTCGCAATATGGACTTACAGTGGTATCAGAGCCTAACTAAACTTAAACTAGCTTGGTAGTGAAGTGTAACGAAGTTCGGAACCGGAAAAATCACAAAACCGGATAATCACAAAAACTGAGTTTCTGTTGAAATTTTTTCTGCTCAAAATGAAAAACTTTATACTTGTAAATTCGGCTCAGGGTTTTGTGTGAACACCCAAGAAAAACGATACAGTGATTCGCCTAAAGTGCCGCGCTTCCGCCGCGTGATCCTTCTTAGCCGCCGCGGAACCGCCGCGACTTGGTTTCTTCTCTGCATCGTTTTTCGTGCAGTGTGTTTGTGTGTTGGTTTTGGGATTTTTAAAATATATTATATGTGCCCAGATTTTCCAGAAAAGAAATTTCCTTTTGGGGTCCTATAATTCCGTATTTTTTCCGAACTTCACTGCACTTTGACTATGATGGTTATATCTGTGATGCTTGCATGTATTGAACGTCGGCTAATCGCTATAAGTCGATTAGTCGGGGTTATACATGATCTGTAATGTGCTGGAATGTGTATATGAATGTGTTGGACTGTCGCGGGTGAATAGCCGGGGTGGATGTGAGATGAGCTTTTGTTTTTCTTTCATTCATTGTAAATGTAAATTGATGTAATAATTATTATTTGTTTGACCGCACAACCGGGTCGGGGTTGTAGCCGTCATTGTATAATTCTTTTTACTGTTTTTGCTCCTAGGATAGACCCATGGAGGGGTGCACAAACTACCGAGTACTTGGCGGGTAGTTTGCCGCACCCGTAGGGGTCTTGGGTGGGGTATTTGGCTATTCACCGCGACCGTGTTATCCGCTTTTCGTTTCAGGCTCGAAAGGATTGCGGATTGCTAGTATATCCAATGCATTCATCTGTGATCTGTAATGTCTATCATTGCTTATTATTTAGGCGTTGCTTATGTTTTACAGACGCGCTAGCCCAGCCCCCGCTCTGTCGTTAGTTAAGTAACCTAACGGGTAATGACGGGGCCCAGTGGCGAATGCGAATGGCATAAGCGTACGTCATATTTTGGTTGTTTTCTGCAATGGTAGGGTTAAATGATGGGACGCATTAAAAGAACTAATGCAAGAATATCACGCATTAAAAGAACTAATGCAAGATAATAAACCAAGTTAAAGTCGTTGGAACACTTTCGAAAAACCACTCGGTTCTTTTCAAAACAAACTTTTAAAATACGGAGTTTGAGCCACTCCATTTAAAAGCTATCTCGTTCCATCGACCATATCAAATTCACTACGTTCACGGTTTTGCCAAAACCATCCGTAGCCCTCCGTCGTTTCACATGAATAGTCAATAGTATTCAAGCTGTGTATGTTGGCCAAAGTCAAGGCACAGTGATTGGTAGCTATTGGGTGTTCATGTGTAGCATAGATAGATGCGTTGGTTTGGGACAGTCGTACTGCCATTTTGGCCAAAGTCAAGGGTAGGTACGGATGGATCCAAATTAACCTGGATAATGACGGGTAGAACTTGACATGTGACTTATGATATTTTGGCCAAAGTCAAGGTCATAAGAGCATGGGGCAAAAATCCACATCGGGAGTTTCATAAGTACTGAAACTTGCTAGATTTGCATACCATTTGGAGTGTGATGATTCTGGTAGGATTCCTTCAGTTTCGTCACGCAATGATATTTGGATCCCGATCCTACTGTGAGTATATGCTACTCCTCGGGAAATTTCTCACTTAACGATCAATGCTATAAACCTAGTAGGTGCCTAGAAAGGTGTTAGCGGGGCTACGCCCCCAGGGAAAAGAGGTTCTCTAATTAAGGAACTTCGCGAAAGCGTTGGAAAACCTCCCTCGAAGTACCGACACCGGCCTGGCTGAACGGTTAAGCAAGTATTGTACGGTGGGATTGATCCTGACTAATTCTTCCTTTATGGTTTGAGGAGGGATTCGAGAAACAGTGGGAGCCATCCTGTTTAGACAAACTAAAAACCACTCTAAACTTGCAAGAGCATCATGCTGAGTGTTTCTTCTTCTCTCTCCTAATTGCAGCGACCAATCAACATGACTGGACTTAAGTTACTCCTAGATAAAAACAAACTGACAGGGCCAAACTACAAAGATTGGCTCAGGAATGTCAAGATAGCAATCACTTATGACAAGCTGGGGTATCTTCTTACCACCAAAGCTCCCCCTGTCCCTGGTCCAACTTCCAGCGTCGCGGATAAGGAAATCCGCAAGACTTGGGAGATTGATAGCGCGAAGGCCAAGTGCCTCCTGCTTGCCTCGATGGACAACGAACATCAGAGGAGGCATGAGAATATGGACATGGAGTCCATATTGCTCCATACAAAAGAACTGTATGGAGAGCAATCACGTATCGCAAGATACGAAGCGTCGAAAAAGTTATTTTCGACAAGAATGGCCGTCGGATCATCAGTAGCCGAGCATGTGCTAAAGATGATCGGCTTCATTGAGGAGCTCGCTGACCTAGGGATCACATTGGAGAGTGAGCTATATACGGATATAGTTCTCCAGTCCCTTCCTTCCACTTACGCCCAGTTTATACTGAACTTCAACCTACAAGAAAAAGAGGTTGAACTATCAGAGCTCCTCAACATGCTGAGGAGCGCAGAGGGCACCCTACAGAAAGGTAGGGAAACATCCACTTTGTTTGTAGGAGGATCATCTTCTTCTAGGTCCAAGGCGAAAGCCAAGGGAAAGAAGAAGAAGGCCCCCGCCAAACCAAGGGGCGGTGTTGGTAAAGTGGATACGAAGGGAAAAGGCAAAGCAACAAAGATAGCGGGGAAGCTTGTGGATAAGGAAGAATGCTTCTATTGTCATAAGAAAGGACACTGGAAGAATGATTGCAGGGCCTGGAAGGCCAGAACACAGGAATTGAAGCAGGTTGCAGCTTCAGCTTCAGGTGTGTATGTTATTGAAAACTGTCTTTCAATAAACTCTACTTCCTGGGTATTGGATACCGGATCAGGATCTCATATCTGTAATTCTTTGCAGGCGTTGAGAAACCGTAGTGTTTTGAAAGCAGGTGACATGACCCTCAGAGTTGCAAACGGAGCTAGCATGGATGCTAAAGCCGTGGGGGACTATCACCTGGGAATGTCAGATGGACATGTTTTGGTTTTGCGTAATTGCTTTTTTGTACCCAACGCAACTTGTAATATCATTTCTGTATCTTTAGTTTCTAAAGAAGGTTATGAATTTGCGTTTGTAAGTAATGTTGTAAACATTCACCTTAATCAAGTTTTGATTGGGTCAGGTACATTGAGTAATGGTATATACATGTTAAACCAACCACAGATTTTCAACGTCCAGAATACACACAAAAGAAAGTCTCCAGAAATAAATCAGACTTTCTTATGGCATTGTAGATTGGGTCACATCAATGAGAGAAGGTTGACTAAGTTACATACAGAAGGATATTTGAATGCGTTCGAATATCAATCGTATGCCACTTGTCAATCTTGTCTCAAAGGAAAGATGACAAAGACTCCGTTTACTGGACAAGGAGTAAGAGCGAGCGAGCTCTTGGGACTCGTACACAGTGACGTGTGCGGTCCAATGTCTACACATGCCCGAAGCGGACATTCTTACTTCATTACTTTTACGGATGACTTCTCAAGGTACGGTTATGTCTTCTTAATGAAACATAAGTCCGAGGCCTTTGGAAAATTCCAGGAGTATAAGAATGAAGTAGAGAAACAGACCGGCAAAAGTATTAAGATTCTAAGATCGGATCGAGGTGGAGAATACTTAAGTGCCGAGTTCCTGGACTATTTAAAAGAGAACGGAATTCTCTCTCAGCTTACTCCTCCATACACCCCGCAACATAACGGTGTATCGGAGAGACGGAACCGCACCCTATTGGATATGGTGCGGTCCATGATGAGTAACGCTGAGTTACCGCGATCATTCTGGGGGTATGCGCTAGAATCAGCCGCATACCTTTTGAACCGAATTCCCACTAAGACTGTGCCTACCACGCCATTTGAGATGTGGTGTGGGAAGAGACCCCATCTTAATCACATTAAGATATGGGGAAGTCCAGCTTTTGTCAAAAAGCAGCATACGGACAAGCTCGAGGCACGCTCAGTACTGTGCAAGTTTGTGGGATATCCAAAGAATTCCAAGGGATATTTCTTCTACTGTGAAGAGGAACAAAAAGTTCTTGTTTCTCGACATGCCCACTTTCTAGAACACCAGTTCATAGAAAAAGAAGTAAGTGGGAGCGCAGTAGAACTGGAAGAAATTCCAGAACCACAGACTGTTACTGAAAGCTTGATGGAACCAGAGGGTTCAACAGAACAGGACATTCCTACGCCGCTCCGCAGGAGTAGTAGGCAGTCTCATCCGCCCGAGAGATACTACGGTTTTCTCATAGACGGGGATAGAGAGGATTGCATCATAGATTATGATGAGCCTACTAGCTTCCAGCAGGCCGTTCAGAGCGTTGACTCAGTGAAATGGCTGGATGCAATGCGGACCGAAATGAAGTCCATGTACACCAACAAGGTATGGACGTTGGACATTGCTCCAGACGGGGTAAAACCCGTAGGATGCAAGTGGATCTTCAAAAGGAAGATTGGTGTAGATGGACAGGTTGAGACCTATAAAGCTAGGCTGGTAGCAAAGGGTTTTCGTCAAAGACCTGGCTTGGACTACGACGAAACCTTTTCTCCAGTAGCCATGCTGAAATCCATTCGGATCCTTCTTGCCATTGCTGCCTTCCACGATTATGAGATCTGGCAAATGGACGTAAAGACAGCTTTTCTAAATGGAAATTTAGAGGAGTGTGTCTATATGGACCAGCCAGAGGGTTTCATTCAGAGTGGGAGCAGCGGAAAGGTGTGCAAGTTGCTTAAGTCCATCTATGGACTAAAGCAGGCATCGCGGAGTTGGAACATCTGCTTTGATGAGACGGTCAAAGAATTTGGCTTTATCAAAAATCCAGATGAACCATGCATCTATAGTAGATTTGTAGCGAGAACTGTAGTATTCCTCGTTTTATACGTGGATGACATTCTCTTAATAGGAAATGACATTCCTATGCTACAATCTGTCAAGGGGTTCTTGTCACACAGGTTCTCCATGAAAGACCTGGGTGATGCCTCGTACATTCTGGGTATCCGGATCTACCGTGACAGATCCAAGAGGATATTAGGACTTTCACAGTCCAGGTACATCGACACCATACTGAAGAGATTCAGTATGGAAGATTCCAAGCGCGGTAACCTACCGGCTTGTCACGGGATCACCCTCTCTAAAGAGATGTCTCCCAAGACTGATTTGGAGAGGGATCGCATGTCTATTATACCCTACGCTTCTGCGGTAGGCTCTATAATGTATGCGATGTTGTGTACCAGACCGGATGTAGCTTATGCACTGAGTGTGGTAAGCCGGTATCAGTCTAACCCTGGGGAGAAACACTGGATAGCGGTAAAGAACATTCTCAAGTACCTGAGAAGGACTAAGGAGATGTTCTTGGTGTATGGCGGAAAGGACCTCCAGATCGAGGCCTTTGCTGACTCCAGCTTCCAGAGTAACAAGGATGATTCCAAGTCCATGTCGGGTTTTGTCTTTACCCTCAATGGAGGGGCGGTGTGTTGGAAGAGTTCCAAACAGGAAACCGTTGCAGACTCGACGATGGAAGCGGAATACATCGCTGCATCTGATGCCGCAAAAGAAGCTGTCTGGATGAGGAAGTTCTTGAAAGAACTTCAGGTGGTTCCGTCCATTGTTGATCCAATACCTCTGTATTGCGACAACAACGGGGCTATAGCTTTAGCGAAGGAACCCAGGTCCCATCAGAAATCCAGGCACATCTTAAGGCGGTATCACCTGATCAGGGAGATCGTAGATCGCCAGGAGATCGAGGTTCGGAGAGTCGCTTCAGAAGATAACACTGCTGATCCATTCACCAAGGCCCTGCCCCAGACTCAGTTCGAGCGGCTGATCGAGATGATAGGTCTTCGATACGCCAGTACATGGCCTTAGTGCAAGTGGGAGATTGTTAGTGTATATGCCCTAGAGGCCATTACTGTATCATACTAGTTTGTATATTACTTAATGGATGCTTGGGATATTCACCTTGTATATACAATCTTGCTCAAAATAGTAGTATGCTACTTGGTTTGTTTCTACTTCAATGTGTACTTGTGTTTATTTCAGTATATCACTTATACGCATTAGTGGAGCCCTTAGGATCTTTGCTTGATTACCAGCGTTGTGATGGCAGTCACACTAGTGGGGGCTGGGTAATCTATAAGCACATCCTTATTCAGGTCCCTGGTCGCAGGACTATCGAGACAGGGCATCGATACTCCGGAGTAGACCAGCGCATGCGCTTCTCATCCCAGTGTGGGAGACGGTCTGTCCCACAGCCGTCAGTACGTCGTACTTGAGATAGTATGCGGGTGCTCGTTAGGTTACGGGTACACTGGACAGGACTCGTCGGGAACTGACTAGTTGGTATTATACCTATCGTCAGTTATCAGTTCCCAGGTGACATGAGTACAGCTTAGTCCGCTGACTTGACACTGTCACTTCGCCTCGGGTGTGTTCCCACTGTACTTTGATCACTACCCTACCACGGCTCAAAGGAGTCGTGCAAACAGGTGGTGGTTGGGTGCAGTCCCGAAGCACTTGGAGGCAGTGACGGTTAGACAGGATTCGTCTCTCCCGGTATTGGGGGTTGACATCGCGCTGTGTCTAGGAGAGCCATTACACGAGTAGTCCCTGGCCAGGGCAAACGAGATATACTGGTAGGTTTCCAGTGTTATCTCAGGGTGTATTGGGCTTCACTCCGGCACGACTTGTACCGCTATTGGGGGACTGACGTTTACCGCCCCCTAGGCCCGCCATGCGATGTATCAGACGAACAGACCGGACTGTATGGAGAATGTCACACTCAGGCTCAGTAGGAGTTCAGATGGGTTTCGCCTCGTCGGTCTTCTTGTCGGCATTACCTGGGGACCGTTACGCACAGCTAGTGCCGCTTGCGGTCTGTGGTTAAACCCACTTCCAGCGTAGTGTCGAGTCTTTAGAGTCCCACACAGAAAGCTTTTCGCCTTTAGGCAAAAGAGTAGAGGTCGCATGGTATTGCGACAGGTCGCATGGTTTTGCGACAGGGTTCGGTCACATCCGTGCACTTGTGCACGTACAGTGTCCGGACAGTTTACACTAGCGGGCTTTGGTTTAAGCCAGATCCTAGTGTACCTTATGGGATTGGATTTATCCAGTTTGCATTCGTGTTCCTCGGAACGCGGATGCGGGTGTGTATGCACAGTTGACAGGGAGGCAGAGGCAGTGGATTCTCATTAGGGTTGTTGACAGTTGACCGTTGACTTTTGACTTTTTGCTCAACCCTAATGAGAATATGATATGTGATTAACTATTATATTAATTAAGTATTATGGTGATATGGTTGTTGACTTGTTGACTTTTGTTGACTTGTTGACTTTGGTGACTTGTTGACTTTTGTTGACTTGTTGACCGGTTGACTAGGCTTGACTAGTTGACCATCATGATAACCATGGTTATCATTTCATGCCAAAGACTTTTTTCTTGCTTGCTTTTTGAGTAAAATGAGTGCATGATATGATAACCTTATGGTTGCTTCTAACCATCACCAAAAGACTTTTTTGATATGATGAGTTATGATCACTTTGGATTATGAGAGGGTGAGAGAGAAAAGAGAGCCTCATTCTTTCTTGCTCATTCTCTCTCTTGTTCTTGAGCTCTCCTCTTGCTCTCACCCTCAACCTCTTGCTCCCTCTCTTGATCTATGGTTCTCTTGTCTCATGAGTTGAGAATCAAGAACCATAGATAAAATCCCATTCTATTTCATCTCTACTCATTCTAGTTCACTAGGTTTAGCAAACCAAGTGAACTTGTTTCTTCAAAGAACGAAGAAGGAGCTAAAGGTTGGAGCTTTCAAGTGGATCTATCTTCGGCGTACGGAGACAACGAGAAGGAGCCATCGAACCACCATCGGAGCTTGAAGAGAAGGAGTTCAAGTTTAGGTATAACCATCTTCATCCGAGTAGCTAAATATCTTTAGCTTAGTTTGCTAGTTTTAGTTTAGGTAACGATCCCGACCATAAGTTAGTCCATGTTGCCTCTTGCGATAAAAATTCGTTTTTTATACCGTTTCCGCCTCCCCGTAAGAACCGGGGGTCGCAATATGGACTTACATATTCGTGATATGCTAAAAGAAACAATAGCTATTAGACGTCACTTATATTTACACCCGCGCTAGCCCAACCCCCGCTCTGTCGTTAGTTAAGTAACCTAACGGGTGATAACGGAACCCAGTGGCGAATGCGGATGGCATAAGAGGATGTGTTATTTTCATTATTTTCTGCAATGATAGGATAAATGATGGGACTCATTATTATAATGCAAAGAAAATAAGCCAAAGTTCAATCGTTGGAACAAATTTAAAAGAAACCACTCGGTTATTTTAAAAAGGATCAGAATTTTTAATTGCGGAGCTTTAACCACTCCTTTTAAAAAGTATCAGGTTCCTTCGATTATATCAAGTTCACTACGTTCACGGTTTTGCCAAAACCATTCGTAGCCCTCCGTCATTTCATTTGGGTATTCAGTAGTATTCAAGCTATGCATTTTGACCAACGCCAAGGCATAGTGTTTGGTAGCTGCTGGGTATTTCATTTGTTGCATAGATAGATGTGTTAGTTTGGGACAGTCGTATTATCATTTGGCCAACGTCAGGGATATGTACGGATGGGTTCAAATTAACAAGGATAATGATGGGTAGAACTTGACATGTGACTTATGATATTTTGACCAACGCCAAGGTCATAAGAGCATGGGGCAAAAATTTATATCGGGAATTTCTAAAGAAACTGAAATTTGCAGAGAGATGCATACCATTTTGGAGTTTGATGAATGTTGGTAGGATTCCGTCAACATTATCATACGATGATATTTTGGATCCCGATCCTACTGTGAGTATATACTACTTATCAGGAGATTCGTCACTTAACGATCAATGCTATAAACCAAGTAGGTGTCGAGAAAGGTGTCAGCGGGGCTACGCCCCCAAAGAAAAGAGGTTATTTAATTAAGGAACTTCACGAAAGCGTTGGAAAACCTCCCTCGAAGTATCGATACTGACCTGGCTAAACGGTTAAGCAAGAATTGTACGGTGAGAATAGTCCTGGCTAATTCTTCTTTTATGGTTTGAGGAGGGATTCGAGAAACAGTGGGAGCCATCCTGTTTAGATAAATTAAAAACCACTCTAAACTTGCAAGAGCATCATGCTAAAAGTGTTTTCCTCTCTCTCTCTTAATTGCAGCGACCATGTGACCACGACTAGGTTACATCTAGATAATAAATTGACTGATTCTGACTTATGTGACTGGCAAAGGACTGTCCAGATGTCCATTGCCTATGACAAGCTGGACCACCCTATTACTACTCAAGATCCCGCCGTCCCAGGTCCAGTTTCCACCGTCACGGATATGGATATCCACCATACAAGGGAAAAGGATAAAGCGAAAGCCAAATGCCTCGTGTTAGCTTCAGTTGATGGTGTATACCAGAAGCAGCATGAGAAGATGGACTCAGTTTCCATCTTTCTCCATAACAAAGATTTCTATGGAGAGCAATCTCATATCGCAAGATATGAGACCTCGAACGAATTAATTCAAGTGAGGTTGACTTTCGGGTCATCTGTAGGGGACAACGTCCTTACAATGACTAGCTGTATTGATGAGCCCCAGGACCTGGAGACCACATTGGGAAACGAGTCAGATACTGACTTGATTCTACAGTCTCTGCCTTCTACCCTGAAGGAAACCAGGGAAGAAGATAGAAAGAGAAGGGCAAAAGTTTCGGGACTGAATGTAGTAAAAGAGGAACGTTCCTATTGTTATGGGACTGGGCATTGGCAGAAAGATTGTAGGGCTTTAGAAGCCAGTAGCCAGGATACGAAGCATGTTGTGGCTTCAGCCTCAAGTGTATTTGTTATTGAGAACTGTTTGTCAATTAACTCTACTTCCTAGGTACTAGATACCGGAGCAGGATCTCATATCTGTAATTCAATACATGCTTTGAGAAACCGTAGAGTTATAAAGGTAGGTGATTGGTCTCTCAGAGTTGCAAACGGAATGAGCGTGGACGCTGAATCCGTAGGAGAATATCGCCTAGGTTTGACAAGTGGGCATATATTGATTCTACGTAACTGTTTGTATGTACCTAGTATGACTTGTAATATCATATCAGTGTCCTCACTTTCGAGAGAGGGATATGATTTTACATTCGTAAGCGATGTAGTTAATATCCACTTAAATCAAGTTTTGATTGGGTCCGGTACATTAGATAACAGTATATACGTATTAAGTCAAGCTCAGGTTTTCAATGTCCAGAACACACTTAAAAGAAAGTCACCAGAAATAAATCAGGCTTTCTTATGGCATTGTAAACTAGGTCACATCAATCAGAGAAGGTTGACTAAGTTACATAGAGAAGGATATTTGAATCCGTTCGAATATCAATCTTATGCTACTTATGAATCTTGTCTCAAAGGAAAGATGACAAAGACTCCATTCACTGGACACGGAGTAAGAGCAAGCGAGCTCTTGGGACTCGTACACAGTGACGTGTGCGGTCCAATGTCTTCACATGCGCGAGGTGGTTATTCCTACTTCATTACTTTTACGGATGATTTCTCTAGGTATGGATATGTCTTCTTAATGAAGCATAAATCCGAGGCCTTTGAGAAATTCCAAGAATACAAGAATGAAGTGGAAAAACAAACAGGCAAGAGTATAAAGACACTGAGATCTGATCGAGGTGGTGAATACTTAAGTTCCGAGTTTCTGGGTTACTTAAAAGAGAATGGAATTCTCTTTCAGCTTACTCCTCCATACATGCCACAACATAACGGTGTATCGGAAAGGAGGAATCGAACCCTATTGGATATGGTTCGTTCCATGATGAGTAACGCTGAGTTATCGCGATCATTCTGGGGATATGCGCTAGAATCAGCGGCATATCTTCTGAACAGGGTTCCTACCAAGACAGTGCCTACCACCCCATATCAGATGTGGAGTGGGAAAAAACCCTATCTTCAGTATCTGAAGATTTGGGGATGTCCGGTTTTTGTTAAAAAGCAGCATGCGGACAAGCTCGAGGCACGATCAGTACAGTGTAAGTTTGTGGGATATCCAAAGAACTCCAAGGGGTATCTATTCTATTACGCAGAGGAACAAAAGGTTTTTGTTTCTCGTAATGCCCATTTTTTAGAACAGCAAGTTTTAGAAAAGGATACAGGTGGGAGCGAAATAGAACTGCAAGAAATTCCAGAACCACAAACTACAACTGAAAGTTTGGTAGAACCAGTAGTTCAAAAAGAACAGGACATTCCCGCACCCCTCCGTAGGAGTAGTAGGCTGTCTCATCCGCCTGAGAGATACTACGGTTTTCTCATAGATGGGGATAGAGAGGATTGTATCATTGATGAAGATGACCCTACTAGCTTCCAACAAGCCATTCAGAGCGGTGACTCAGTATAATGGCTGGATGCAATGTGGACCGAAATGGAGTCCATGTACACTAACAAAGTATGGACTTTGGACTTTGCTCCAGATGGGGTAAAACCCGTAGGATGCAAATGGATCTTCAGAAAGAAGATTGGTGTAGATGGACAGGTTGAAACCTATAAAGCTAGACTTGTTGCAAAGGGTTTCCATCAAAGACCTGGTTTGGACTATGACGAAACCTTTTCTTCAGTAGCTATGCTAAAATCCATAAGGGTCCTTCTTGCTATTGCTGCCTTCCACGATAATGAAATCTGGCAGATGGACGTAAAGACAGCCTTTCTAAATGGAAATTTGGAAGAGAGCGTCTATATGGATCAGCCAGAGGGATTCATTCAGAGTGGGAGCAGCGATAAAGTATGCAAGTTGCTTAAGTCCATTTATGGACTAAAGCAAGCATCTCGGAGTTAGAACATCTGTTTTGATGATGCTGTCAATGAATTTGACTTTATCAAAAATCCAGATGGACCATGCATATACAGAAAGATTGTAGAGAGAGCTGTAGTATTCCTCGTCTTGTACGTGGATGACATTCTCCTAATAGGAAATGATATTCCTATGTTACAGTCAGTCAAAAGATTCTTGTCACATAAATTCTCCATGAAAGACCTGGGTGATGCCACCTATATTCTGGGGATCCGGATCTATCGTGATAGATCAAAGAAGATGTTGGGTCTTTCGCAGTCAAGGTACATAGACACCATATTGAAGAGATTCAGTATGGATGATTCTAAGCGCGGTAACCTACCGGCTTGTCACGGAATCACCCTCTCCAAAGAGATGTCTCCCAAGACTGATTTGGAAAGGGATCGCATGTCGATTATACCCTACGCTTCTACGGTAGGCTCTATAATGTATGCGATGTTATGTACCATACCAGATGTAGTATACACATTAAGCGTTGTAAGCCGGTATCAGGCAAACCCAGGGGAGAAGCACCGGATAGCAGTAAAGAACATTCTCAAGTACCTAAGGAGGACTAAGGAGATGTTCTTGGTGTATGGCGGAAAAGACCTTCAGATCGAGGCCTTTGCCGACTCCGGCTTCCAGAGTGACAAGGATGACTCCAAATCCATGTCAGGTTATGTCTTTACCCTCAATGGAGGGGCGGTCTGTTGGAAGAGTTCCAAGCAGGAGACCGTTGCTGACTCAACAATGGAAGCGGAGTACATAGCTACTTGCGATGCCGCAAAAGAAGCTGTCTGGATGAAGAAGTTCCTCATAGAACTTCAGGTGGTTCCTACCAGTGTTGATCCAATACCTCTGTATTGTGACAACAACGGCTCTATAGCTTTAGCGAAGGAACCCAGGTCTCATCAGAAATCCAGAAACATCTTAAGGCGGTATCACCTGATCAGGGAGATCGTAGATCGCCGGGAGATCGAGGTGAAAAGAGTAGAGACGGAGAATAATATTGCTGATCCATTCACAAAGGCTATTCCTCAGACGCAGTTCGAGAGGCTATTCGAGATGATAGGTCTACGATATGCCAGCTCATGGCCCTAGTGCAAGTGGGAGATTGTTAGTGTATATGCCCTAGGGGCCATTATTGTATCATACTTGTATGTATATTACTTAATGGAAGCTTGGGATATTCGCAGTTGTATATACAGTCTTGCTAAAAATGGTAGTATGCTACTTGGTTTATTTCTACTTTAATATGTGCATATGTTTCCTGTAACGTATCACTTATACATATTAGTAGAGCCCATAGGATCTTTGCTTGATTACCAGCATTGTGATGGCAGTCACACTAGTGGGGGCTGGGTAGTCTATAAGCAACATCCTATACTTGTCCCTAGTCGTAGGATTATCGAGTCTGGGCATCGATACTCCTGAGTAGACTAGTGTGTACGCTTCTCATCCTAGTTGGGGAGATGGTCTGTCCCACAGCCATCAGTACGTCGTATTGGAGATAGTATACAGGTGCTCGTTAGGTTACGGGTATACCGGACAGGACTCGCAGGGGGAACTGTTGGTTGGTATTATACCCGTCGTCAGTTAACAGTTCCCAGGTGACATGAGTACAGCATAGTCCGCAGACTTGACACTGCTACTTCGCCTCGAGTGTGTCCCACTGTTCTTAGATTGCTACCCTACCACGGCTCAAAGGAGTCGTGCAAACAGGTAGCAGTTGGGTGCAGTCCCGAGCACTTGGAGGCAGTGGCGGTTAGACAGGATTCGTCTCTCCCGGTATTGGGAGTTGATATCGCGCTGTGTCAGAGAGCCATTACGCAAAGTCCCTGGCCAGGGCAAGCGAGATTTACTGGTAGTTTCCAGTAGTTTCTCAGGGTGTAATGGGCTACGCTCCGACACGACTTATACCGCTATTAGGGGACTGACGCTTGCCGCCCCCTAGGCTAGATATGCGATAGTCTTAGATGAACAGACCGGACTGTAAGGAGATTGTCACGTCAGGCTCAGTAGGAGTTCGGATGGG
This sequence comes from Agapanthus africanus, assembly GCA_030015575.1. Lineage (NCBI taxonomy): Eukaryota > Viridiplantae > Streptophyta > Magnoliopsida > Asparagales > Amaryllidaceae > Agapanthus > Agapanthus africanus. Next base: position 301,169,497 of record CM057345.1, on the reverse strand, counting down.
TTTCCTCATCGACCTTCTTATCAACATCTACCTGGGGACCGTTACGTACAGCTAGTGCCACTTGCGGTCTGTGGTTAAACCCACTGCCAGCGTAGTGTCGAGTCTTTAGAGTCCCACACAGAGAGTTTCCCTGCTCCAGGCGAAACGATATAGAGGTCGTATGGTTTTACGACAAGGGTTCGGACGCATACGTGTATTTACGAACGTACGATGTTCGGACAGTTTTTACTAGTCGGCTTTGGTTTAAGCCAGATTCTAATATCAGGTTATTGGATTTATACAGTCTAAAGTTTTTCCGTCTTTCACGGATTGGAGGGGCGTTCTCGTAATTTTCCGGGAAGCTTCTAGAAGCATGGTGACTTGGGGGTTAAGGTGGCATAAGCATTAATTGCTTAATGACTCATTTGTGTGATTCATCCTTGGTATTAAATGATGCATTAATTAGTTAATGAGTCATATGATGAATCACACAAGGTGAATGCATCAACCATGATGATTAATCATTTATAATATTTATTTGATAAATTGTTATGGTTGTTATATTCTAGTGAGCTCATTATTCATATTCATTCTCATCATCACCTTCTCTCTCCTCAAGCTCTCTCATTCTTGAAACCCTAACCCTAACCTCTCATGTGTTGAGATCAAGGGTTAGCTAGACTAATACATCCATAACCTCACTCTATATACCCTAGGTAGCTTAGATTAGCATTTTGAGCAACCTAGTTATCTCAAGTTAGAGATCAAGCTTGGCGTAGGAGCTCTCGGGTGGATCGTCTTTGACTCGAGGAGGCCGTCGAGATGCCGATGTTCTAAGGAGCCTATGAGGAGTGGAGGACAGCGATGAAGACCCGAAGGACAAGTAACGTGAGGTATAACTTCGAATCCGAGTAGTTAAACCTCTCGTAGTTTGCTAGTAACGGTTTAGATACGATTCATGCGCTCAAGTCCGTGTTACGAAGCTTTGATAATCATTTTTCATATATTCCGCCTCCCCGCAAGTTCGTAGGGTGCGTGACATGGACTTACAATATACATATGTGATATTGTATTTGTTAGTGACATTAAGACATTGAATCTTATTCCATTATGCATATCAAATATAGCATACACATATACCTTGCTATACCTACGTGCTTATACATATACCCTGCTATAGCTACATGTTCACCTTTATATGATGTTGCATTGGATTTCGCAGAAATTGGGAACCACATGATATATTTAATAACTTGATGCATTTAAATAGTGGTCTTTCCTTGATACGTCATATTACTGTTTTATGTTGCATATATCTTATTTTATGGATTTACGCATTGAGATATGGATTTCATGTGATTTTCTGGATTTCAGGACCGTGGTATTTCAAGAAATTATGCATTGTTTGAAAAACCCAGTTTCTCTTGATATGATATTTCAGTGCGTCCACCATGAGTTTTCTCGGTTCTGAGACCTGTGTTAAAAACCCGATGCGAGGAGTGGATGCGGCCGTTTGTGGGTACAAGATGGACCCGGTATGGTATCCCAGGGCAAGAATGGGATGTTGATGGATTAGCCGATGAGCCTGGCAGAGGGACTACTACCTACCGGTGATAGTATTTAGAATCGACGGATATCTGGAAAATACCGACCAGTGTCATGAGATAGATATAGGCCGACCCGTTCTGCCGGAGCCCGCGGGCCGATCCCGCAGACGAAGCCTATTATATGCGGATTTAAGTGTCGATGCTGGACACTAGTTTTCATGATGTTTTCGAGTGTCGATGTTGGACACTCAGTTTCCATGAAACTTAGAGGATATGAGGACTGATTTGAGGATGCAGTGCCTGAGGTATTGGGATTTGGAGTGTCGTTGATGGATACTAATTTTCCACGATGATGATATGTTTTATCCCATACTCAGCATACATTTGATATGCATTGCTTCATGTTTTAGTAGTACCTGATAGAGTACCTTTCATGATTATTGCATATACCTATTTCCATATTTTACTATCAGTTTGCATGTGATAGATTATCGCAGTACGTGCATACCTGCGATTACTTGCATGATGTTATTTACTATTCATGCGTTGACAACTCACCTCCGTTGTGCCACAGTGTTTTTGTAGGTTATCCCTCAGAGCAGTCGTGGCATGGCTTCTTCTTATTGTATCTTTTGCAGCGGATACCGCTACGGCTAATTGTGAGCAGTTTTGCTATAGGTGGGTTTTGTGGTTATCCGATGATGTTCATTATATATCTTATTGTATCTAGTACTCTCCATCTACTACTTCATATATTGATTCAGAGACGAGATGTGAGGACGATGTCGTATAATATTTATGACTCTAGGCATCGTGCTTGTGTGAGCCAGCCTTTTATTATGTAGTTTTATCTTTATGCTGTTTTCACCCTATATTGTCCATTTCTTCGCTACGGCGTCGTATATCTGTTTGTGTTTGTTGTTTCCGCCTTTGGGCGTGATTGCTCTTGTTCGGGGATGCTTTATTTATATCTTATGATGCTTTACTTATGATTATATGTTTGTTCCCGTTTCGGGGCTAGTTTTTAGAAAGGAGGTGCTGCCAAAATTTTTAAGACAACAAATTTCAACTTTAAGGATTTTTACTTGAGATTCCAATAAAGTTTTTAACAATGTTCTTATTACTTACTAATTTTGATGGTTTAGATTTCTGGGTTTCGGTTTACTTGAATTGCGTTACGCCTGTAGACGTCACGTGGTTTAAGTGTCGTCACGTGCCAAATTTCAGGTCATGACAAAGTTCGTATCAGAGTGCTAGGTTTTACCTTTCGGAGTGTAGGATGACCTTGGTATGATGGAGTAGGTAGCTTGACATAGCGTGTGTATGTCCGCGGCATACTTACGACACGGTACTCCGCCTAAATGACCTTAGGACTTATTGCTTGAAATTCTTTCCATGATTATATACATCCTTGTGATTCGATTTCTATGTCCTTATTGAATCCTGTTTCCATTTTTAGACATTATGCCGCCGAAGACTATGAGGGCTCAGAGAGAAGTAGCGAGGGCCGAGGTCAGAGTTGACTCGTCTGAGACGAGGACTGACCAGTACGATACGCTTGCTGTACAGGAGCAGATTGATTTGCCTTCGATAGATCGTATCACTAGGCTAGAGGCAGATATGCAGGATTTGCGCCAGATGATAGGATTGTTGGTTGATGCCAGTCGAGCGCAGCGACAGTGTCACGACCCAAAATTCGGTCCGTGACCAGCTCTTAACCTCGTAACGTCTACAGGCGCAACGCGATCAAGTAAGCCGAACCGAGAAATCAAAACCATTAAAATAGGGAGTGAAGAAAACATTGATTTAAAACATTTAGAAAACTCGAGTAAAATCTTTAAAGTTTAAGTTATTTTCTTAAAAATTTCGGCAGCACTTCCTTTGTAAAAACTAGCCTCGAAAACGGGTACAAAACATGATATAAGTAAAATGACTGATAACAAGAATAAAGCATCCCCAAATGGGAGAAATCACGCCCAACGGTGGAAACAACTACCACAAGAAAAATATACGACACCGTAGCGAAGATATGAGCAACATAAGCGAAAACAGCATAAAAGATAAAACTGCATAAATAAAGCCGGCTCACACAAGCTCGACATCCAAAGTACAAAATAATATACATCGTCCTCACAACTGGTCTCTAAGTCAATACATGAAATAGTAGATGGAGAGTACTAGATACAATAGAGTGTACAAAATGGAAAATAAACGGATACCGCAACCCACCTATCAGCAAAACGGCTCAAACGCCAACTGCAGTGGTATCCGTAGCAAAAAGATACAAAGAGGTAGCCCTGCCGCAACTACTCTGAGGGTCGACCTGCAAACACTGTGGCACAACGGGGGTGAGTTGCCAACTCGTGAATAGTAAATAACATATAAAGGTAATCGCAGGTATGCTCGTACTGCGATACTCCAACATGTGCAATCTAATAACATCTATATGATGAACATGGTATGCAATAATCATACAAGATACTCTATCGGGTACTACGACTACATGATGTAATGCATAACAATGAATGTTGAGCATGCAATAAAATATCATCTACACGGATCATCAACGTGGAAAATCCCGGGTATCTAAGAAAAATACCCTAAAATCCCGATAACTCAGGCGCCGTCACTCTATCCGCCCCTCAATCCTGTAAATCTCATAGAAATGGGGTGCCCAACATCGGCACCCGAAAACATTATGAAATACTCATGTCTAGCATCGGCATGCAAATCCTCATATATTGGGCTCCGTCAGTCCGGATCGGCCCATGGGCTCCGTCTGTGGAATCGGCCCTTGGCCCCGGCAGTACGGGTCGGCCTATATCCATCTCTCGACTCTGGTCGGTATCCTCCGGATATCCGCCAGGTCCAACCAATCACCGGTAGGTAGTAGTCCCTCTGCCAGGCTCACCGTCTATATACACAGCATCCCTTTTTTACCCCGGGGTACCATACCGGGTCCACCATGTACCCGCAATCGGCCTCATCCAGCTCCTCGAATCGGGTTTCACATGTCACACGTCTCAGAACCGAGAAAACGCATGGTGGACACACTGAAATATCATATCAAGAGAAACCGGGTTTTCAAAACAGTACATACTTTCTTAAAATAATACCACGGTTCTCAAATCCAGAAATCACATGAAATCCAAAACTCAATGCGTGAATCCATGCAATGTGTCGTATGCCGTTTAAAATCGTACTTTAACTAAGAAGGGAAAACCGCTCTTTTAAATGGATCCAGTTTTGAAAATATTTCATGCGGTCCCCATTTCTTTAGAAATCAAGCCAGCATCATCTATGTATGTGAAATATGTATGTATGAATGCACAAGATATTCATACGCAAGTATGAGTGTATATTATGCCAGTGCGCCAATATGGATGTACAAGTGGGTATATACGCAAAAATGAGTGTACAATATGTATGCGCGCAAAGGAACATAATCATGTCTAATCATAAATGATGAGGTAAGCTAAACAATGTATGGTTTATACAAATTCTATAGTGCGAGTGTCATGGCAATTACTAACGGTGTGTGTGTGTAGTATGCAATTTGTGCTCGTGCAGCATGAACCGTTAGTAACAGTGCGGTGTCTCGTATCTACTATGTCCATATGCAACTAGAGAGGGGTATGCAACAATGATACATATGCACAACCTATATATATATGAATGTAATATGTGGATGCAACATCCTAGCAAGCCCCTATAGGGTTCCTAGGCACTCTCAAGAGGTCTCACAAGGCATCAACCATGCCAATTTCAAAAATACGGTGCCGAGAAACCCTAGACTATGGATCGTCGGCTAGATTTCTAGGCGAAAAGTAAACTAGTTAACACTTAACTATAAGAATACGGAAATACAACCTTTGTAGATCCGGTGCTCCACCTCCACGGCTCCGCAATGAAGTCCTCTCCGCTGTCCAAATCGAACCATGACTCTCACGGTGGTTTCATCGGAGAAAAGACCGGGCTAGGTCGTCGACAACGTGCCGAAGATGATCTACGTCGAAGCATCGCTAGATCAAGCTCTCACTTCACCAAGTCAAGAAACTTGTGAAGAAAACACACTCTACTACTTGGCAAGAGGTAGAGGATGAAGAAATAGGAAGTGGGTAGACTTTAGAATTGGATTTCTCACTTGTTTCATCAATCCACCATTGATGAAGTAAGGTTTCTTCATGAAGAAGAAGAAGAGGAAGAAGATGATAAGTTATGATAAGAATAATTAGAAAAGAAAAGAATAATCATCCTTATCATAATCAAACCATAGTTAGGTGTAGAGAATTAACAAGGGTTAGTGAATGGTTGGGTTAAGACATGAAGACAAAATGGTTACTTTGGTCAAACCTTCATGAAGGTTCATAAACAAACAAAGAAAGCCACCATTATCTCTTCATTATTTTCTTTTGCTAAAATAAACAAAATGGATAAATAAATGAATAAATGAAGCAAAAGAAACCGTAACCATTGACCAACCATGGTTTAATCCATACACCAAACTATCATGTATCATCAAACATGATACAATCAAATGTACAAATGTATATCACATATACAATGTGCACAATCCAAGTGAGAAAATCCATTTAAAGTGAACCAATACTAGTTAATGCAAAGTAATATATCAAATATATAATTATGCATTAAATCATTAAATCAACACTTGATTCAATGATCCGGTCATGTCGCACACAACCGACTAGTATTCAATATATCGGCTTATCGATTCAACGCTTGAATCGATAACTAGGTTATATCGCATACAACCATCCGACACATTGATCGCGAGAATGAAATACGGTATCACATACACGCATTATTCTCGGTCCCGCACATATCTCATATGCGCTCCTATTTCGTTTCGCTTGAGCCAGGAAACCTCTGTGTAGGACTCTAAAGACTCGTCAATACGCCGGTAGCAGATGATGATCATATCAAACACCCACAAGCCGCAAGCGGTCTGCTAAACGTAACGGCCACCCGGGTATTGAGCGATCTGAAGATCGACGAGCAAGCCCGCTCACACTCCAGTGAATCCAACCAGTAACACTACCGTACAGTCCGGTCTGATCGTCTGATATGTCGCATATCTCGCCTAGGGGTGGTGAACGTCAGACCCCAATAGCTCGATAAGTCATGTTGATATGAGGTCTATAACAATTCGAGAAACTACTGGTAACACTTACCAGTAAATCTCAGCAACCCTGGCCAGGGATTTCCTGTTATAGCCAATCGAACACAGCGCAACATCAACTCCCTATACCGGGAGAGACGAATCCCCTCCTATCGCTCATTGCCTCCATGTGACTCGGGACTGTACCCAAAAACCACCATTTTGCACGCCCTCTCGGACGTGGTAAGATGGAAATCAAAGCACAGTGGGAACCACACAAGACTCTATGACGATCTCGGGTCAACAGACTACTCTGTACCAGTGTCACCAGAGAACTGCCATCTGACGTGAGGTATAATACCATCTGGGAGTTCTCGGCGAGTCCGTCCAGTGTACCCAATCTCTACTGAGCACCCGTACATCATCTCTGATGTCAAACACCAATGGATATGGGATCATCCATCGCCCATCTGTATGGGTCGAGAAGGTATACGCTAGTCTACTTTGGTATATCGATGCCCCGTCTCGATACACCCTCGACTAGGGACTTTGAAGGATGTACTTATGGACTACCATGTCCCCACTAGTATGATCCGCATCATAGTCCAGGTAGTCAAGCACACATCCTAAGGGCTTTACCAACATGTAACAGAGAGACAAATAGTATACACGTTAAGGTAAAGATCAACCAGATAGCATACTATCATGTCGAGCAAGAAAGTCCTCCCTATATATGTCCCAGCATCCACTACAATATACATCATATGTACAGTAATGGCCTCTAGGGCATACGTATAACTAACAATCTCCCACTTGCACTAGGGCCATCTGATAGCAGTGGTTGTAGTATCTCATACTCAACCATCCCATAAAAATCTCTCTCTGGGAACAGGGCTTTATGAGTGGATCCGCTGTGTTGTCCTCTGAGTCTACTCTCCAAACCTCGATCACCCTGGAGATCATCCATCTCCATGATCAGGTTACACTGCCTTAGAATATGTCTGGATCACTGATGGGACAGACGTTCCTTGGCATAAGCCACAACTCCATTTTCTCACAATGGCAGGAACGAAGTTCATCTCATGAACTAATATACACCCAAACATCCTCTTTGGTAGCATCTTAAGTAGCGATGTATCCTGCCTTTATCGTCTAGTATGTCACGGTATCTAGCTTGGAACTTTTCCAACATACCGTCCCTTTACTGAGGGTAAAGACAATGCCTGCGACTGACATTCAGTCGTCTTTATCACCCTGGAACCCTTCCAGTGATTCTCCCCAGGATCAACTGATACCATCTCACTACAGCTAGTGAGAGTCCTAACATCCAATTAGATCTATCTCATAGATCCAAAACCTAGGATTTAGTGGGTATCACTTTGATCCTATATGGAGAATCATTGTGATAAGCGGAGATTGATCGAGCGTAGCATAGGAAACTCTTTTCCTATCAAGAGTATGTCATCTACGTACTCTACGAGGATCGTCACCATACTCCCTACTACCTTTTTGTTCATACAAGGTTCATCTACCATTATGATGATGTCAACTTCTTTGACTAATCCATCAAAACAGATGTTCCAACTCCGCGATGCCTGCTTTATCAAATAAAACATCTTTCACACGTTTCTGCTGCTCCCACTGTCTACGAGGCCCTCTGGCTGTGTACTTATAGACGCTCTCTTCTAAATCATTATTTAAAAGAGTAGTCATGGCACCCAACCGCCAGATATCGTAGTCATGGTATGTAGCCGTGGTAAGTAGGATCTGGATGGACTTAAGCATAGATACTGGAAAAAGATTTCATCATTATCCACGCCTGGTCAATGACGAAAACCTTTAACAAGTCTAGCTTTGAAAGTCTCAACTTTTCCATCTACACCAAGTAATCTTCTCAAGATATACTTGCTCCTGATGGGGATTTAACCCTTCAGATATAGCAACCAAAGTCCATACTTTGTTGGTGTATAAGGATTCCATCTCAGATCGCTAAGCATCCAGCCATTCTTACAGAGTCTCACTCCTGATGGCCAGCTCGAAGCTAGTTGGGTCATCATCTCATGATGCAATCCTCGCTCCCACTGTCATAGAGAAACCGAAGTATCTCTCAGGTGGGTGAGGAACCCTACTAGATCGGCGGAGAGGCTGAGGTTCGTTGGAATCTACTGAATCCTTTGGTTCTTTCAAATCATCAGCTGTAGTTTGTATAGCTGGAACCTTTCCAGTTGTACATAACAAACCTTGCCTGCAGCTTGTCCGGATTTTGCTTTTAGACATAGGCCGGACAACCCCAAATCTTAACTATCTTAAGATATGGGCTCTTCCCATTCCATATCACATATGAAATGGCAGGCAATTGATTTGATTGGAACCTAATTCAATAGGTATGCAACTACATAAGTGCATAACCCCCAAGAAGGAAATAGGTAACTCAGCAGTACTCATCATAGAGCACACCATATCAAATAGGGTGTATCTGCTCCGCCCCGATATACCATCGTCCTATGGTGTATACGGAAGAGTAATGCCGAGAGAGAATCTCATTCTCCTTTAAAATAGTCCAGGATTTCCGTGCTCAAGTATTCTCCTCCTCGATCTCATCAAAGGACATAATACTTTTACCCGTATTTGGTTCTCTACTTCTAACTTATATTCTGTGAATATCTCAAAAGTTTCGGACTTGTGTTTCAATAGGAACATAGGTCTGAATCTCGAAAGATCATCAGAGAATGTAATGAAGTACAAAGAACCGGTCTTGGCATGTGTAGACAGAGGACCTTACATATATCAACATGTATCATCCCAAGAGTTTACTAACTCTTTCTCTGTTTCCAATAAACGGAGCTGTGGTCATCTTATCTTTGTGACATGACTGGCGAGTTTCACAAGATGTAAATTCAAACTCATTTAAATATGCATCTTTGTGTAACTTTAGCTAGTCGGGTCGCATTGATATGACTTAGTCTACAATACCTCAAGAAGGATTCGTTCATTTCTGAACTCTTCCTCTTGTGTGTGTTCCGTATATTAAAGAACTGTAGTTTGATTTAGAACATCAATGCTTTTAGATAACGTGCCTGAACCGATCAACTTTTGATATAGGAAATGTTCAAAACATTATCCAACTATACAAAATTTTATCATTTCTTTACTTATAAAGAGACTGATATGATTTTGTATATCAGGTTCGGTATCTAATAACATTCGTTCAGAATCAATGTATTTGGAATACAGGGTGACAGTGACCAACAAACTTGGCTGCAACACTTGCCCCGTTTTCTGCCTCATGAAACTTATCACCCGTTCTCAGTTCTCTACCTTTCTATAGCCCTATGTAACAGATTACATATCTGGGATCCTGATCTGGTATCATATACCCAGGACGTAAAGGACACTGAGAAACAGTTCTATATAATGAACACACCCGAAGATGATGCATCAGCATGCACTCTCTTCGTTTGGGCGGCACGGGAATTCTGGTAATCCCCAATTTCCTGCTCTGTCTTATAACAATTATAAGTTGGAGCGGGACCAACGTTCCCCAGCTCAGTATAACAAGCGGGTTCGGTCAATAATCCGTTTTATTATCTTGATTAAGGCGTGATATGGTCGCTACCTGGAGAGAGAGAGAGAAGAAAACACTCAGCGTGCGCTCTTGCAAGATCAGATTGGTTATTATTTTATCTAATCAGGATGGCTCCCACTGCTTTTTATCAAATCTTCCTTCAAACCTTAAAAGGAAAGACTAGCCGGGATTAATTACACACTATAAGTTCGCCAATCTTTCAGCCAGGCCAGTGTCGGTATTTTGAGGGAGGTCCCCCGTGCTTTCGCACGAACCTAATTACTGTAAACCTCGTTTTCCCAGAGGCGTAACCTCGTTAACACCTTTCTAGACACCTACTTGATCGGCTAATTGTAATGTATAAAACTCTCCCAGGAGTAACTCTTACTCGCAGCAGGTATCGGGATCCAACTATCTCATAGAAGGTATGCAATCTCATTGCAAATTTCAACACTTGAAATTCCCGATAATTTTGCCCCTAGCGTCCTAGGACCTTGACGCAGGCCAACAAACCATAGTCCGCTAGTCAAGTTCAACCCGTCATTTCCTGATTGAATTAAACCAACCCGCACGACCCTTGACGCAGGCCAACAAAGTCGCACGACTACCCTAATCCAATCACATCATATGCTTATGCAGATAAGCACCAGTTAGCTACCGCACACTACGCCTTGACGCAGGCCAACAAACGTAGCACGAATACTAACTACTACTTATCTGAAATGACGGAGGGCTACGACAGGTTTTTCTGAAAACCTATTGCGTAATGAACTTGATATCGTTATAGAATCAAATGATTTTAAAATGGAGTGCTTTTGAGGCTTTTCTAGTTTTGCTAAAGGAGTCACTCCCGGTGAAGGGATCGTCGGTCCTTTCCTCGTCGAATGAGGTGCTGGATATATCATATATATCACTGTGCAAAGCAGAACTCTTAAAAGCAATCAAAAGACAAACCGAGTGTGTAGCATCTGCCAGTTATTGCTAAAGGAGTCACTCCCGGTGAAGGGATCTCGGTCCTTTCCTTATCGAATAAGGTGCAGGATATATCATATATACCGCTGTGCAAAGCAAGAACTGTAGCTACCTGTTTTATTTTGAAATTCGATTCTACAACATCTTAGGTTTCTTTTATTTCATTAATCACATTAATGAAGTCCCATCATTAAATACCTAAACATCACAGATAAATACGACGTACACTTATGCCATCTGCATTCGCCTCGATGTCCCCTCGTGCACCGTTAGGTTAGGTAACTAACGGCAGAGCGGGGCAGGGCTAGCGCGGGTGTAAAACATAAGTAACGTCTATATAATATATCATATATACTATATAATGTATCTATCACAGAACATCACATGATCACATCACAGATATCGCAGCAGAAGAAACATATGAAATATTGGATATACTAGGACGTCCGTGTTTTCAATACGAGCCAGTATAAAACACGGATTCCACGGTCGCGATGAATAGCCAAACCCACACCCCTAGACCCCTACGAGAGCGGCAAGCAACCCTACCAATTCTAGAGTTAGGAGACCCGGACTCGACTCCTCGAGTTGGTCTCCCACTGGACTCCAGAACCCGGTTACTTGTGCCCTCCTCCTTGGGTCTATCCTAGTGCGGAAAAGTAAATAATATACAAACGGTGACATCTTCCGCAACCTGGAAGCGCCCCAAATAAAAGAATATTACATACAAGTTTTTACATGAATGAAAATGAAAAACACTCATCTCACATAAAAAAAACCCCGGCTATTCAAACACGACGATCCAATATAACATATACAGCAACACATAACATCACATGTCATCAACGTAAGTAAATATGCGCATCCCAATTGTCGTTGACATATAGCAACGAAACCGGCGATATCACATATTACACTTACGGTCACAGAAAAGAAAGTGTAAAACTACAATAGTTGGAATCCGCAACCTCCTCAGACATCGCATGCCTGACCAAATGAATTCCCTAGACATCGCATGCCTAACAATTATAAACCCCGCATTTTAGTCTCAAAATCGAAAACACTTTTCAATATCAAGTCGGGCAATTCAACAAGATTCCCGACATCCTGATCGAATGCTCGTTGCAAACTTCAGTAGGCGGCCGCACCCCCGACGCCGTCGACGAAGTGCACCAAGGCGGAACACCGCCACCGCGAGCACCCGAACGGATGCTTTCGGCGACGGGGTTCTCCTACAGTCACTTGGTCGGGGCTATGGAGTGAGGCTGTCTATTAAGTTTACCCGGCGAGTATCCGCGTACGCTACGTGATTGCGACGGACTTTTGATCACATCAAAATTCCGTGGCAACCGATCAAGTGAGACTAAACTGCTATGTTTATAACATTCATTCAGTTATCTCATAACTTGTTGTGAATTCCAATTATTGTATCCCATTCCAGATAAACAGAAAATGTTAAACTTTCCGATCGAACAGTCGAACACCCAAGTTTTCCCGATACAGCTCAACACATGAAATAAGTCTAACAACATTCCGTTCGTGCCTCAGTACCAACGGTCCAGCCGTAGAAGGGTCAAGCCAACGCCTCACATGTGGCACGCCGTACTGCCCCAAACCCGAAGGTTCAAAGGGCAGTTCAAGACGGTCACAAAATCGAGTTAAGGTTTGTTGTCTTCTAGAGGGTCCATCGAGTTACTTGCACTACTTAGAACGTCGTTAAACTACGGAAAAATCCAACACTTGGAAATTTCCCGACAGGGGAAAAATTGGGTATTTATATCCGGTCGAACTTTTTAACATATTCTAAAAATTTATCCGGAAAGCCACATAGACAAAATTTGATACTCCGATCGAAACACCGAATCCCCAAAACAACTCCAGAAAATTCAACTCTTGAATAAAAATTAAAAATTCCTAGAAAATCCAGCATAATTTATCAGGAATTACTGTGCAAAAAATGAGGGCTGACGTCACCAGATAGCCGCGGAACCGCCGCAGAAGCTAGGCTTCTGCCGCGGTTCCGCCGCAATAAACACTGTTCATCGAAAAAATTTTGCATCGTAATTCTTATTTTTCCCTGCTGAATTTTTTAGCAATTTTTAATTTGGAAAAATCCCAGTTTTTGAAAAAAGGACAGAGAGCATGATCCGGGTTCGGGTTTTGGTTCGATCGGACTTCAAATTGCGTCTAGACTTCGCCTAAGGCTCTAGCTAGGCTCTGATACCACTGTAGGGTTCCTAGGCACTCTCAAGAGGTCTCACAAGGCATCAACCATGCCAATTTCAAAAATACGGTGCCGAGTAACCCTAGACTATGTATCGTCGGCTAGATTTCTAGGCGAAAAGTAAACTAGTTAACACTTAACTATAAGAATACGGAAATACAACCTTTGTAGATCCGGTGCTCCACCTCCACGGCTCCGCAATGAAGTCCTCTCCGCTGTCCAAATCGAACCATGACTCTCACGGTGGTTTCATCGGAGAAAAGACCGGGCTAGGTCGTCGACAACGTGCCGAAGATGATCTACGTCGAAGCATCGCTAGATCAAGCTCTCACTTCACCAAGTCAAGAAACTTGTGAAGAAAACACACTCTACTACTTGGCAAGAGGTAGAGGATGAAGAAATAGGAAGTGGGTAGACTTTAGAATTGGATTTCTCACTTGTTTCATCAATCCACCATTGATGAAGTAAGGTTTCTTCATGAAGAAGAAGAAGAGGAAGAAGATGATAAGTTATGATAAGAATAATTAGAAAAGAAAAGAATAATCATCCTTATCATAATCAAACCATAGTTAGGTGTAGAGAATTAACAAGGGTTAGTGAATGGTTGGGTTAAGACATGAAGACAAAATGGTTACTTTGGTCAAACCTTCATGAAGGTTCATAAACAAACAAAGAAAGCCACCATTATCTCTTCATTATTTTCTTTTGCTAAAATAAACAAAATGGATAAATAAATGAATAAATGAAGCAAAAGAAACCCTAACCATTGACCAACCATGGTTTAATCCATACACCAAACTATCATGTATCATCAAACATGATACAATCAAATGTACAAATGTATATCACATATACAATATGCACAATCCAAGTGAGAAAATCCATTTAAAGTGAACCAATACTAGTTAATGCAAAGTAATATATCAAATATATAATTATGCATTAAATCATTAAATCAACACTTGATTCAATGATCCGGTCATGTCGCACACAACCGACTAGTATTCAATGTATCGGCTTATCGATTCAACGCTTGAATCGATAACTAGGTTATATCGCATACAACCATCCGACACATTGATCGCGAGAATGAAATACGGTATCACATACACGCATGATTCTCGGTCCCGCACATATCTCATATGCGCTCCTATTTCGTTTCGCTTGAGCCAGGAAACCTCTGTGTAGGACTCTAAAGACTCGTCAATACGCCGGCAGCAGATGATGATCATATCAAACACCCACAAGCCGCAAGCGGTCTGCTAAACGTAACGGCCACCCGGGTATTGAGCGATCTGAAGATCGACGAGCAAGCCCGCTCACACTCCAGTGAATCCAACCAGTAACACTACCGTACAGTCCGGTCTGATCGTCTGATATGTCGCATATCTCGCCTAGGGGTGGTAAACGTCAGACCCCAATAGCTCGATAAGTCGTGTTGATATGAGGTCTATAACAATTAGAGAAACTACTGGTAACACTTACCAGTAAATCTCAGCAACCCTGGCCAGGGATTTCCTGTTATAGCCAATCGAACACAGCGCAACATCAACTCCCTATACCGGGAGAGACGAATCCCCTCCTATCGCTCATTGCCTCCATGTGACTCGGGACTGTACCCAAAAACCACCGTTTTGCACGCCCTCTTGGACGTGGTAAGATGGAAATCAAAGCACAGTGGGAACCACACAAGACTCTATGACGATCTCGGGTCAACAGACTACTCTGTACCAGTGTCACCAGAGAACTGCCATCTGACGTGAGGTATAATACCATCTGGGAGTTCTCGGCGAGTCCGTCCAGTGTACCCAGTCTCTACTGAGCACCCGTACATCATCTCTGATGTCAAACACCAATGGATATGGGATCATCCATCGCCCATCTGTATGGGTCGAGAAGGTATACGCTAGTCTACTCTGGTATATCGATGCCCCGTCTCGATACACCCTCGACTAGGGACTTTGAAGGATATACTTATGGACTACCATATCCCCACTAGTATGATCCGCATCATAGTCCAGGTAGTCAAGCACACATCCTAAGGGCTTTACCAACATGTAACAGAGAGACAAACAGTATACACGTTAAGGTAAAGATCAACCAGATAGCATACTATCATGTCGAGCAAGAAAGTCCTCCCTATATATGTCCCAGCATCCACTACAGTATACATCCTATGTATAGTAATGGCCTCTAGGGCATACATATAACTAACAGCCCCGACGCAGAACGCCATACGGGCGATTTCCCCGTAGATGTTAAATCTACTAACAATGATCTCGATCTACGTGTACGACCACCTGCTTCCCCTTCTTCGCGGCGTCCGAAGTCCCCGCCTGCGACCCTAGAATTCACACAAAGTAATACACGTAAGCTAAAATCCTGCAAAAACGCGATATTAAAACCAAACGAGAAACTCGTGTCACGAACTAAACGCGTGTGCATCCGATACGCCAAAACGTGTGTATACGCATTTGAAACTATCTCGACACGCTGAGATACACAGCAAACACTAAACCCACTCACAAAACGCACACGTCGCGCAAGCTTAAAAGTATAGCAAATAAGGTATATTGTTCCAGACTTTGATAGGAACAGAATCAAGAAAAGTTGCATATACCAAACATCTTAGATATATAGCAGACTCACCCAGCCCAAACCCCGACACCCAACTCACTCCTTTGGATGGAATTTGTGGCCAGATCTATTAAATTTGCGGCCAGGTAGGGGAATGGAGGTCCCGTGCTTCGTGTGTGTGATCTAGGTCTAGTGAACATGCTCCAGTAAACTTAGTTTTTTTTCTGAAGCAACCGGGTTGAAAGCAGATCACAAAAGAGCATAAATCTTAACTAAAAATGCTAATTTAACACTAATTTGGTACAAAATGGTATTTTAGTGTAACCTGAAGAAATAAGTTGGTTAAAACAACATTAATACCACCTAATTAAGTTAATCAAAACCTAAAACCCTAACTTACCCTAATCTTCACTTAAACCATCTCATTAGCACTAAAACGCACAAAAACACAATTTTTAGCCAATAAAACTACAAGTTAAGCAATAAAGTGATTTGGGTGAATTTAATACCTCTAATTGGTCTTAGGGGAGTCTAACTTGCAGCACTTGCTCCCGAAGACAAGGACTTTCTATAAAAACCAACAAGGAGGTGATTTTGAGTGATAAATGTGAGTTGGTGAGATAGTAGATAGATTTTTAATGAAGGATTGGTGTTAGAATTTGATGAGAAGGAGAAGAGAAGAAGGGGGGAGGTGCTGAGCTGCTGCTGCTGCAATAGGAGTGAAAGAGAGTGTGTGTGAGAGAGTGCCCTGAAGTCAAAGCGTTCCCATGCCTAATAAATGCACCATACTCTCTCTTTTTCTCTCATTTCCTATTTCTTTTAGTTTTTAATGTTATGGTTTTATAAGGGGATGAAATGATAATTTGAAATGGTAGACATGTTAAAAACTTGGCCTAAGGTGAAATTATGCATGTTACACTAATTTTCCTTAGGAAAAATAAAAAGAAAATTTTCTAATTAAGTGAATACTAAACTAATTAATGTTTAATAAAACACGTATATATATAAAAACACATATTTTCGCTACTGATGTTTGATTTATCCTAGTTTAAGTGGAAAAAGATAGTTAACGGGATTTATGAAAACACGCATTAAAGCTAATTAACGCGAAATTAATCAAAACGAATTTCAAAGCGTTAAAATCTTCCCCCCTTAAAGAAATTCGGTCCCCGGATTTAAAAGTCTAGCTACGCCTACCTTCAAAGAGATGGGGATATTTCTTCCTTATCTCGTCATCGGTCTCCCAGGTGACCACGTCGCTGCTTGGGCCACGCCAAAGGACCTTCATTGACGGTATAACCTTCGATCTCAATTTCTTCACCTGCCGATCCAGTATGACCACTGGCTGTTCTGCAAAAGAAAGGACGCACTCCAGCTGGATCGTCGGGTGCTGGTCATGGAGATACTTACGAAGCATCGAAACGTGAAATACGGGGTGAACGTCAGGAAAACTGGTCAGAAGAGCTAACCGATACGCAACTGCACCAATACGCTCGAGGATCTCGAAGGGGCCTACATATCTGGGACTAAACTTCCCCTTCTTCCCAAATCTCATCACACCTTTCATTGGAGAGACCCTCAAGAAAACATTATCGCCAACAGAAAACTCAAGTCTGCGCCGACGACGGTCCGCATAAGATCTCTACCTGCTCTGGGCTGCTCTCATCCTATCGCGAATCAACTGGATCTTCGCGGTCATTTCCTCAACAATCTGCGGCCCCAAAATACTGCCCTCGCTGAGCTCTGTTCAACAGATGAGCGATCTGCATCTCCTCCCATATAGAGCCTCGAAAGGTGCCATCTGAATGGTCTCCTGCAAGCTGTTGTTGTAGGAAAACTCTACTAAGGGCAAATGGTGATCCCAACTACCTCTAAAATCCAAAACGCATGCTCGGAGCATGTCCTCAAGAGTCTGAATAGTCCGCTCTGACTGGCCATCGGCCTGCGGATGAAATGCTGTGCTGAAACTCAAGCGGGTGCCAAAGCCTCCTAAAGTCTCTTCCATAGTCGGCTGGTAAACTGGGTGCCTCGGTCGGACACAATACACGTCGGAACACCATACAACCGTACGATCTCGTCGATGTAAATCTGGGCATACTGAGTAAATCTGAAAGTGGTCTTCACTGGCAGGAAGTGAGCCGCTTTCGTCAATCGATCCACGATCACCCAAATGGAGTTATAACCTCGACTGGTCCTGGGTAGACCCACGATGAAGTCCATAGAAATCTGCTCCCATTTCCACTCCGGAATGGGCAAAGGCTGCAACTCTCCCACTGGCCTCTGGTGCTCGGCCTTAACTTGCTGACAAGTCAGGCATCTCGACACGAAGTCTGTGACGTCCCTCTTCATCCCGTCCCACCAGTAAACATCTCTCATATCATGGTACATCTTGGTGGAACCCGGATGAACACTGTACGCCGATCGATGTGCCTCCTCAAGAATCTCACGCCTCAGTCCCTCAGCATCTGGTACACACAGTCTAGTCCCAAATCGTAGTATCCCCTGATCATCGATCACGAACTAGGAAAATCTGCCCTGTCCAATCTGTGCCATGATCTCTGAACAAAGGTCATCACTATACTGTGCTTCATGTATACGGTCAAGCAACTACGGACGTGCACGAACATGCGCAAGCTGTCCCCCGATCGGAGTGAACTCGAACTGCACTCGACTGTCGCATAAAATCTGCCAATCTGCCGACGACTTCTTCTGCACTGCGCTCAAACAAGATAGACTACCCCCGGGCCTCCGACTCAAAGCATCCACCACTACATTCGCCTTGCCCGGGTGATAAAGGATCTCACAATCGTAGTCCTTCACTAACTCCATCCAGCGGCGGTGTCTAAGATTCAGGTCTCGCTGCTGAAATATATACTTCAAGCTCTTGTGATCCGTGAATATCTGGCATGACTCGCCGTATAGGTAATGTCTCCAGATCTTGAGTGCAAACAGCACTGCAGCCATCTCCAAATCGTGAGTTGGGTAGTTCTATTTGTGTTTCTTCAGCTGCCGAGAAGCATAAGAGATAACCCTATCGTGCTGCATCAATACGCACCCTAGCCCCACACGAGAAGCGTCACAATAGACCACAAATCCGCCCGATCCCGAAGGCAATGATAACACCAGCGCCGTAGTCAGATGAGTCTGCAACTGCTGAAAGCTATGCTCGTACGCCTCCGTCCAATCAAAAGGAACTCCCTTCCAGGTTAACCCGGTCAACGGTGCAGCAATACGAAAGAAGTCCTGTACAAATCGTCGGTAGTAGCCGGCCAGTCCTAGAAAGCTGCGGATCTCTGTAACTGATGCTGGTCTGGGCCAATGCTAAACGGCCTCGATCTTCTTCGGGTCCACACATATACCATCTCGCGTAATCACGTTACCCAAGAAATCTACACTATCAAGCCAAAACGTGCACTTGGAGAATTTTGCAAACAGCTGGTGCTCCCTCAAATTCTGCAATGTGATCCGCAGGTGCTAGTCGTGCTCCTTTCAGCTCCGGGAATACAAATGTCGTCAATAAATACGATGATGAACAGATCAAGGTACGGCCTGAAAATAGGGTTCATCAAGTCCATAAACACTGCTGTGGCATTGGTGAGTCCGAACGACATCACCAAAAACTCATAGTTCCCGTAACACATGCGAAAAGCCGTCCTCGGAATATCCTCCTTCCGAACCCGCAACTGATGGTAGCCTGATCGCAAGTCAATCCTCGAAAAGTATCCTGCACCCTAAAGCTGGTCGAACAAGTCATCGATGCGTGGCAAGGGAGATCTGTTCCGTACGGTAACCCTGTTCAGCTGGCGGTAATTAATACACATGCGTAAACTGCCATCTTTCTTCTTGACGAATAGGACTGGAGCACCCCAAGGAGACACACTAGGTCGAATAAGCCCCTTATCCAGCAAATCTTGCAACTGACCTTTCAACTCTCTAAGCTCCGCTGGGGCCATCCGATAAGGCGGTATGGAAATAGGCCCCATGCCGGGAATCAAGTCAATGCAGAAAACAATATCGCGCTCAGGCGGTAGCCCAGGAAGCTCGTCAGGGAAAACATTAGGGAACTCACTAACAATCGGAACCTGGTCCAACGGAACCTCTACAGCTCTAGTATCCCAAACATAGGCTAGAAATCCCTGACATCCCTTCCTCAAAAGCTGTCCAGCGCGAAGAGACGAAATCAAACTGTGAGGGGTGGCACTACGGTCCCCTTGCACAACAAAAGCCAACTCGCTGGGAAAACAAAACCTAACTGTCTTCTCGTGGCAGTCCACAGACGCGTACCACGTGGCTAACCAGTCCATACCCAAGAGAACGTTGAAGTCCAACATCTCAAGAAGGATTGATTTTTGGAGATTTTCGCGTGCGCTTTGAATCAAAGAATTAAGAATATACCGCAATCAAGATAGTGTCGCTTGGTAGCTAGCCGGTTGAGTACAGGTCGGTTCACAGGGAAATCGTGTTATCTCTTAGAGTTCTTACGAGTTAAGTCCAAAAGAAATGTGGTTTTGATTTTATATAAAAATTAAGACTGAATTTAATTTAATTTAAAACCTTGCTAGGATTAGGATTAGGTTAGTTTGGAAAATGAATTCTACTCAATGCTTTCATTGCTCTAATTAAGAAATTAGTTGTTAGGGTAATAATCAACAAAGGGGATTAGAACGATTGGGAAGAAACTTTGTTTCTACCTCTTGGTTCTTGTCCGTCCTTTCTTAACTCTTAGCCCTAAGCTCTATGTGAATCAACCACATCCGGTCTAACTAGGGTATCACCGCTATCTCGTAGGATAGGGTGCCGTAGTGAGCGGTGTGTGTTTGATTAAAATAGAGTCCTAATTAAATAATATATGGGGCAAGAAAAGAGTGAGAGATTTCCATCTCTCAAACCTACCCAATCCGAACCCTAACAAGTGAGGAACTACTCACTCATTAGGAATGTTGTAACAAAATTCATCTTTATAATTCTCTTTTTAATTAACTAATTAACGTGCAGATAATAAAAAAACTGATACGAAAATTGCGGAAAT
Organism: Agapanthus africanus; assembly: GCA_030015575.1. NCBI lineage: Eukaryota > Viridiplantae > Streptophyta > Magnoliopsida > Asparagales > Amaryllidaceae > Agapanthus > Agapanthus africanus. The sequence continues at coordinate 301,148,485 of CM057345.1, read as the reverse complement.
TAAATTGCAGATAAGAAAAATTCAAGATAAATTTATTGATGCACTCTTGACGATTACAATGGAAATAAAATTTAATCTAGAATTAAAAAGAGGCATGCCTTTAAAGAGGCTGTAGGCTTTCCTATTTATAGATAGGAGAAACCCTAGGGTTTACATCTGATCCACATCTAAAATTAGAAGACTACCCTAAGAAAGCCTGGTCAACGCACCGACACCACCGACAAGCTGCACCAACACGTGCTCAGCACGGCCGCGGATCCGCGGTGGGAAGCCATGTTTGGCCTCGGATCCGCGGCCATCTGGAGGGATCTTTGGTTCTTCTTTTCTGGGTTGCTTTATGTTGTTGTTTTCTTCTATTTTCTTCTCTTGGTTCTTCAAAATCTTTTCTACTTTCTTCCATAATTCCAACAGTGCAGAATTTGTGGACTTTTACCGTAAGCTTCGCGTTGAAATCTTGAATCTTTGTACTGCCCTCGTACTTTGTGCAATCGAACTGTTCATTGATCTTCGTTTGTTCCTTGAACTGGTAGGCGGCAACTTGCAGATTCATCTATTTGTTGGTCATACTCTAACATTTGTAGCGTCTTTTCCTGAATTTCACTGTATTGTTCTGAGAACCTGTAACCTGCAACTATTTAGCAGACATGGATCAAAAGAACCTATTTATTTGCAATATGATTAAGAATGGGGAATATAATAATGCAAAATTTTGATATGAACAAATACCCCCAAACTTATCTTTTGCTCGTCCAGAGCAAAATTATTTTATCCTCGGAAAATACTACCCTCACTTTCGTAGGGAATCGCGATTGCACTGAGCTCGTGCAACATGCCGTTAAACCTCTAGCTGTCCCTAGTAGGAGGAGTGTTGTCTCTTGAGGGTTTTCAGCGGATACTACCCACAAAATCCGATCAATTTGGCTTATTGACTTTCATTCTTCAATTCGGTATTCTAACAAGAAATTCTATTATCTTTAACTTAGAAATTATCAACCCGTATTTTTCACACTCACTTATCATTTAACTTAAGATCGTATATGTTCTGTAAATTTACTTAGCTTTTAGCATCTTTTGAATTTTCCTTCTAAGGTTTCATCTCAACTTAGAAATTTTTATCATCTCTACTGAAGATATAAGTCCTATTTTTCATTCCTATCTCTCATCTAAACCCAAATCATATACCCCTACGTGTGTGTAATTTTTACCCCTACACTTGGAAATTCAATTCTAGCTATCATACTCTTGTCCATCGTCCAAAATACTTTTATTTGGTGAATTTTAGATTAAATTTCTCACACATCCTTCATGCGACCGTTAATACTTCTTGAGGTACTAACGACCGATTACAAAATGTGTTCGCGCATTAAGTCGTAATTCCTCGTCTTGTAATACCTAAGGCTGTAGCAGTGACTCCGAAACCAGTTGGTCTAAGGTACTGGGTGATAAAGCACCCTCGCTATATATATATTTTTTATTTATGTAGCCTCAAGTGATTACAAAACCAGTGTTTATTTTTTTATATCTCTTTATTCACACTTGTACTTTTTATTTTATTTTCCTTCATATCAAGGATTTTAGACAAGAGCATTTCAAGGTATCCTCTACTATTCCAAGTTTCAAGGGGCGTGTTTGTGCAAGATGTAAGGTATATATTATCAGAATTTAGACTAAAGGTTCATAATTTATTTTTCAGACTTACACTTCAAATAAAAATTTCAATAGTCTTCCCTTATTTTTACTTATCCCTAGAACTGAACTCAAAATTTGCCTATTTCTAAATAATCTACAAGGGAATATATTTTCTACGGTTAAACTTAAAGAAAGGTTATTATTAGGGATTTTAATTTACTAAGTTTAGGATCTAGTTTTTCCCTACTATTCAACCGTCATGTTGAACTTAAGTCAAATATGACCAAAATTGATTTTTCAATTTTTTATGATTTTTTAAAAATTTTCAATTTTTATGGGTTTTAAAATAAGTATGCAAATGCAAAAATATACACATGAATGCGAATGTATGGGTTTTAAAATAAGTATGCAAATGCAAAAATATACACATGAATGCGAAGGAAGAAAACTTACCGAGCACACCCCAAAACTTAAACTTGACAGTGCCCTCACTGTCAGACCATACCAAGAGGGTCAAAATTGTTGGCACTCCCCTATTTTTATTTTATTATTTTTTTATTAACAGAAAAAGAAAACAAAATATATACACAAAAAGCCCCCCCAACTTAAGTGAGACAGTATTTCCACTGTTTAAGCGTTAAAGTTCAGAGTTAGGGAGGAGAAAAACACAGTATTAAGCTATACAAAACCTTACACAGGCCAAAGGTTAGCACCAACCATTCAAAAAATTTATCGTCGTAATGGTGTGGTTGGTGAAAGAATGGAGTGTAGAGAAAAGAAATGAGAAACACACGAGACCGTGTGGAGATAGAAGCAGTATATAGTCTCGGTGCAGGAGTAGAATGGTGGAAGGGAAAAAGAATTGGTGGTGGTGGTTCGATTTCTTCAGGTGGAGGTTGATTAATCACAAAATCCATTTTGTTTAGGAATGCAAGTTCGTCAGCAAAAAGTTCTTCAAAACTCTCATCGATGTAATTGAACATTTTGCTGTCAGTCTGTTTTGTGCCAGAATTTATCATACTTGATTTGTCAAAAATTATGGAGGTAGGAGACTCGAAAAACTCATCTACCTCATTTTCAAAAGTATCCAAATCAAGTTTGCTTTCTGGAATGATCAAACATGAATTATCGGATTGTGATTCATCAACACTCACTGAAATTATAGGAAGAATAGAAGAGAAACCTGAGAAAGTGGGGGAAAGAAGTTGAATACGAACTTGAGGGTGGAGATGGAGTGTATAAATTAGCACAATTTGTAATGACCGATGTGTAAAAAGCGAATGTGCAAATCTATCAACCCATGGAGAAATGAGATCAAATCCCTCAAGATTCGTGAGAAAACATGGGTATGTCGAACTTGGTAAACAAGATATAAAAAATGAAAGTGATACGGTTTCTTGCGAAGTCGGAACAAGGATGGAGGGAAGTGATTGAGGAAGGGTATCGGTTAATGATTCAGGAGGGTGTGCGCAGTCAATGAAAGGGATAGAATGAATTGGAAAATGCGACTCCTCAAGTAAAACTGCTTCTTCCTCAATAAGTTCCTCAATACTCTCCTTAATTTTTTGCTTATCCATGCAATTCTCATCACAATCAAGACGCATATGAAGTTCGGGAGAAACATTTAATGACTTGGGATGATGAATTGGAGAGAAAAATTTAGTCAAATCTGCGGGTTCATCATCCAAAATATTCCCAGTGTCGATATCCTCAATCAAATGAAAATCAATTTTTTCAGACACCTTATCAAAAGCATGGATATTTATCAATTCTGGTTCTAGAGTGGAGGTGTAGAGGTCAAAAGGATTGGTGATGCTTTTACTCGAAAGGGACCCTTCACAATCTGGCAAATCAAACACTACAAAGTCGCACAACTCATTAAACGTTTTATCTTCAACAGGTGAATCATTTGGGACACTTGATTGACACTCAAAACCGGAGTTGTGGGATTCAATTGGGGATGGGTAAGTTTGATTTAGAAGGGTGCACAGCTCACTCTCTCCACTCAAATTCTCAATCTGTCCAACCGCCTCATCATACAATGGAAAATTTGGAGCTAGTTGGAAACTAGCTACCGGGTCACTAGGTTGTATAAGGGCGGCTATGGACGCATTCAAATCCCTTATCTGTTGTATTGACACTACCATAAATTCTTCCAACGACTGTTCCAGACTAGACATGGGTTGTGAAGGGGGTTCAGTAAAAGATTCAAAGTTGTTTGGATACTGGAAACTCCCAAATGGCTGTGTAGAAGCAATGTCTAGAGAAGGTGCAAAAGTCGGGTAGGACTGGTAGGAATTGAATGGTTGGACAGGAGTAGGGTCAACATTTGGATAAGAAGGTGAATGGAATTGTTGATCCAAAGAATTCATAGTGGTGAAAGGAGTGAAAGATCGGGTACGAGATTGTTCAATATGTTTAGCAATAGACATGGGTTTCGGAGTTACAACAGGACTCGAAAAAGGAGTATCAACGTAAGAAGGCGGTGAAGGTTGAAATGGTTGATACAAGGTGGATTGCGGAGTCCAACTGGATGCCCTAGACGCGTCTATTCGATCTTTCAAAGAAATTTTGGGCATGGAGGGGTTGTCCGAAATTCGACCAAAACAATGAGCGTAGGAAGTAATGTCTGGTTGAGGGTACCAAAGTTCGTCAAAAGTTTTTCTAGGTGGGGTACCTATGATGTGATGAGCGAAAGGAAAAAAATGTGAATTTTTTTATTTCTTAATTTAAATTTTTTTTTGTTTTATATATATATATTTAAAAAAATTGTTTGTTTTTGGAGTTTTGGAAGTGTTTTTTTAAAGAGTTTTTGCGAAAATTTCTGCGGAACTACGACACAATTTCAAACAACCACAGTTTAAACTTGCAAAATCAAACCTAGAGCTAGAGTCTCCTAAGTCAACTAGACTGCTCCTAACTGTTTCAAAGCGAAAAGTTGTGAGACATCCCTCAAATCTCCTCTTCACCGCTAATTATGGCCAGGTATGTACAAATGAAGAAAGGAGGGTTCCGCTCACGAATTACCGTGAGACGGGCCTTTTAAAGTTACCTTTCTCACTTGTCTAGCCTAGGCACCACAAAATCAGGTTTAGATAAACGACTGAATGCCCACACCCTTCCTTTGTCCTAATGAGCGCGACAGTCCTTAGTTGGCTGAGTCTAGATATTTTTTAATTAGCTCAATGGTTGATGCTTATACTTTTTGTGATTTTTGGGGTCTTAGGAAGGGTAGTTAAATCCCCACCCAAATTAAATTGGTGTTATAGCCCCTTAAAAGTCCGTATTAATTATGCAAAGCAGTTAACACACCAAAAATCTAAAACACTTGCAAATTTTTTGGTATTTGGCAGCGCAAAGAATCCTGCACAAAAACAATTTATTGGAGGGGAAGAAGAAGTTTTGCGCAAAGAATACTTGCAGGAAAATTTTTCAGAGGAGTACAGAGGGTAGAAGAGAGGATAAACTACTCACAGAAAACTTTTGGGAAGATGATGTCACGGGTTGACCGCGGTTCCGCGGTCAACTGCCTATATCCGCCGCTGTTCCGCGGTAGCTTGGTGGGTTCGGTTCTCTAAAATTTTGCTGTGCTCTGTTGTGGTTCTCCTCTGTTTGTTCAGATTTTCTGTTTCTTGATTTGTTTACTGTTCTTTTTCCAGATCTGAATTTTTCCGTCTTCTTTTTTTTTCTGCACAATTCACACAAAACCCCTCAAAAAATAACAAGATGATTTTATTATGTTTTTTAATTTTTCAATTTTTATAATTTTCAATTTTAACTAACCCGAAATTACAAAAAGAAATAACTACCGTTTCCCCGGTAACGGCTCCATTTGATTGTTGGAGATTTTCGCGTGCGCCTTGAACCAAAGAATTAAAAATATACCGCAATCAAGACGGTGTCACTTGGTAGCTAGCCGGTTGAGTACGGATCGGTCCACAAGGAAATCGTGTTATCTCTTAGAGTTCTTACGAGTTAAGTCCAAAAGAATTGTGGTTTTGATTTTATATAAAAACTAAGATTGAATTTAATTTGATTTAAAACCTTGATAGGATTAGGATTAGGTTAGTTTGGAAAAAGAATTCTACTCAATGCTTTCATTGCCCTAATTAAGAACTTAGGTGTTAGGGTAATAATCAACAAAGGGGGGATTAGAACGATTGGGAAGAAACTTTGTTTCTACCTCTTGGTTCTTATCCGTCCTTTCTTAACTCTTAGCCCTAATCTCTATGTGAATCAACCACATCCAGTCTAACTAGGGTATCACCGCTATCTCGTAGGATATGGTGCCGTAGTGATCAGTGTGTGTTTGATTAAAATAGAGTCCTAATTAAATAATATATGGGGCAAGAAAGTAGTGAGAGATTTCCATCTCTCAAACCTACCCAATCCTAACCCTAACAAGTGAGGAACTACTCACTCATTAGGAATGTTGTGACAAAATTCAACTTTATAATTTTCTTTTTAATTAACTAATTAACATGCAGATAATAAAAAACAGATACGAAAATTGCGGAAATTAAATTGCAGATAAGAAAAATTCAAGATAAAAAAACTTACTTTTATTGATGCACTCTTGACGAATACAATGGAAATAAAATTTAATCTAGAATTAAAAAGTGGCATGCCTTTAAAGAGGCTGTAGGCTTTCCTATTTATAGATAGGAGAAACCCTAGGGTTTACATCTGATCTACATCTAAAATTACAAGACTACCCTAAGAAAGCCTGATCAACGTACCGACACCACCGATAAGCTGCACCAACATGTGCTCAGCACAGCCGTGGATCCGCGGCGGGAAGCCATGTTTGGCCGCGGATCCGCGGCCATCTAGAGGGATCTTTGGCTCTTCTTTTCTGGGTTGCTTTATGTTGTTATTTCCTTCTATTTACTTCTCTTGGTTCTTCATAATCTTTTCCACTTTCTTCCAGAATTCCAACAGTGCAGAACTTGTGGACTTTTACCGTAAGCTTCGCGTTGAAGTCTTGAATCTTTGTGCTGCCCTCGTACTTTGTGCAATCGAACTGTTCATTGATCTTCGTTTGTTCCTTGAACTTGTAGGCGGTATCTTGCAGGTTCATCTATTTGTTGGTCATAGTCTCACATTTGTAGCGTCTTTTCCTGAATTTCACTGTATTGTTTTTAGAAACTGTAACCTGCAACTATTTAGCAGACATAGATCAAAAGCACCTATTTATTTGCAAATATGATTTTGAATGGGGAATATAATAATGCAAAATTCTGATATGAACAAGGATCAAGTCGACAGACAACTCTCTCTCACTAATACGGACCACATACGACCGGAACACGTATCTAGCAATAAACGACTCGCCCACAGGAGTGGTCACAACAAGCGGCTGATCAAGCAAACAAGACTCTCTGCCCAAACTCGGCACAAAGTGTGTGGAAACGTACGAGTGCGTGGATCCTAGATCAAACAACACGTGTACGTCAATAGAACATACTGAAAGAGTACCTGAGACCACTGCATTGGACGCCTGCGTGTCCTGATGCGTCAAAGCGAATACCCGTGCCTGTCTTCTACCTACGACTGGCGGTCCCCTACTAACAACTGGCTGTCCCCTGCCGGCAGCTGGCTGTCCTCTGCCTCGGTCACCTCGTCCTCTCTGAGCAAACCCTCCGCGGCCACAACCTCTCTGTATGTAAGTCTTACGCGGAACAACAGCAGGTACAAGAGGCAAAGCTCTCTGAGGCGGAGAAGGTGGTAGGGTAATATGTGGTACCGCCGTCTCGCCCTTACGTGGCTCCAGACAATCTCGAATATGATGATAAGTACTCCCGCACAGGAAACATCTAGATGGTGCCGGCTGACCCTCCTGGAAATAAGAGCTGAATAGCTGACCTCGTCCTGAGCCTCCGCTACCCCCCGTACCTGAACGGAACATGTCGTGGTGCCTAAACGGCTGTCTCTGTGCTGACGTATTTGTACGAACCCTCTTCGGCCCTGGAACTGCCGAAGTCTCAGCAAGGCGCTCCTCGACTAATAGGGCTGCATCTATGGCTGCTGCATAGGTCTCGCAATACTGTGCATTGATCGCAAGAAATAACGGTGTAAGCAGGCCTCGAACAAATCTCTTGACTCGCATCTCGTCAGTAGCTACTAAATATGGGGCATAAACAGAGAGCTCGATAAACTGCACATCATACTCCGCCACCGTCATATCCGGCGTCTGGTGTAATGACTCGTACCTGCGCGCTCGAGAATCTTGGACACTCTGTGGAAGGAAACGGGCAAGGAACATAGTCACAAACTCAGTCCAGGTCATAGGAGGAAGACCTGCTGCTCTACCCTTCACTACCGACTCGCACCATTTCTGCGCAAGACCTTCCAGGCGAAAGCTCGCGAACTCCACCCATCTCGCGTCTGAGCATTTAAGCGAATGACATATTCGGGACATCCTATCGATGAATGACTGCGGGTCCTCGGCTGCATCGGTGCCTGTGAAGGCCGGAGGCTTCAGCTTCATAAACTCTGATAATGATACTGCGATCACCTCTGTAGCTGCAGGTGCAACTGCCTGAACTGTAGGTACCATCGCGGTCCCCGTAGTAGGTGGAACAACCTCCTGTCTCTGCGCTCGAATGGCCTCAAGTAACGACCCCATCATCTGGCGCATCTCCTACATACCGACCCCTAGCATAGCGATCTGGTCTGTCGAAGGGGGAACAGTCTGCTCTGGTACAACGGGTGTACTGCCCGGGTCAGTCCTCGTCTCAGACGAGTCAACTCTAACCTCGGCTCTCACGGCCGCTCTCTGCGCCCTCGTAGTCTTCGGCGGCATAGTGGGTGGAGATGAAAACAAGATTCGATAAGAATATGGAAATCGAATCACAAGGATATATGTAATCATGGAGGAATTTCAACCAATAAGTCCTATGGTCACTTAGGTGGAGTACCGTGTCGTGAGTATGCAGCAGAATATACACACGCTATGTCACTCTGCTTAAGCTACCTACTCCATCATACCAAGGTCATTCTACACTCCAAAAAGTAAAACCTACGCTCTGAAACAAACTTTGTCACGACCCAAAGTTCGGCCCGTGACCGGCTCTTAACCACGTAACGTCTACAGGCGCAACGTAATCAAGTAAGCCGAACCCAGAAATCAAAACCATTAAAATAGTGAGTGAAGAAAACATTAATTTAAAACATTTAGAAAACTCGAGTAAAATCTTAAAAGTTTAAGTTATTTTCTAAAATATTTCGGCAGCACTTCCTTTGTAAAAACTAGCCTGGAAAACGGGTACAAAACATGATATAAGTAAAATGACTGATAACAAGAATAAAGCATCGCCAAACGGGAGCAATCACGCCCAATGGAAGAAACAACCACCACAAGAAAAATATACGACGCCGTAGCGAAGAACAGCATAAGCGAAAACAGCATAAAAGATAAAACTGCATAAATAAAGCCGGCTCACACGAGCTCGACATCCAGAGTACAAAATAATATACATCGTCCTCACAACTGGTCTCTAAGTCAATACATGAAATAGTAGCTAGAGAGTACTAGATACAATAGAGTGTACAAAATGGAAAATAAACGGATACCGCAACCCACCTATCAGAAAAACGGCTCACACGCCAACTGCAGTGGTATCCGTAGCAAAAAGATACAAAGAGGTAGCCCAGCTGCAACTACTCTGAGGGTCGACCTGCAAACACTGTGGTACAACGGGTGTGAGTTGCCAACTCGTGAATAGTAAATAACATATAAAGGTAATCGCAGGTATGCTCGTACTGCGATACTCCAACATGTGCAATCTAATAACATCTATATGATGAACAGGGTATGCAATAATCATACAAGGTACTCTATCAGGTACTACGACAATATGATGCAATGCATAACAATGAATGTTGAGCATGGGATAAAATATCATCTACACGGATCATCAACGTAGAAAACCCCGGGTATCTACCAAAAACACCCCAAAAATCCCGATAACTCAGCCGCCGTCACTCTATCCGGCCATCAATTTTGTAAATCTCGTGGAAACGGGGTGCCCAACATCGGCACCCGAAAACATCATGAAATACTCGTGTCTAGCATCGACACACAAATCCTCATATATCGTGTTCCGTCAGTCCGTATCGGCCCACGGGATCCATCTACGGAATCGGCCCTCGGCCCCGGCAGTACGGATTGGCCCATATCCATCTCTCGACTCTGGTCGGTATCCTCCGGATATCCGCCATGTCCAACCAATCACCGGTAGGTAGTAGTCCCTCTGCCAGGCTCACCGTCTATATACACAGCATCCCTTCCTTGCACCGGGGTACCATACCGGGTCAACCATGTACCCGCAATCGGCTTCATCCAGCTCCTCGAATCGGATTTCACATGTCACACATCTCAGAACCGAGAAAACGCATGGTGGACACACTGAAATATCATATCAAGAGAAACCGGGTTTTCAAAACAGTACATACTTTCTTAAAATAATACCACGGTTCTCAAATCCAGAAATCACATGAAATCAAAAACTCAATGCGTGAATCCATGCAATGTGTCGTATGCCGCATAAAATCGTACTATAAGTAAGAAGGGAAAACCGCTCTTTTAAATGGGTCCAGTTTTGAAAATATTTCATGCGGTCCCCATTTCTTTAGAAATCAAGCCAGCATCATCTATGTATATGAAATATGTATGTATGAATGCACAAGATATACATACGCAAGTATAAGTGTATATTATGCCAGTGCGCCAATATGGATGTACAAGTGGGTATATACGCAAAAATGAGTGTACAATATGTATGCGCGCAAAGGAACAAAATCATGTCTGATCATCAATGATGAGGTAAGCTAAACAATGTAAGGTTCATAGCAATTCTATAGTGCGAGTGTCATGGTAATTACTAACGGTGTGTGTGTAGCATGCAATTTGTGCTCGTGCAGCATGAACCGTTAGTAACAGTGTGGTGTCTCGTATCTATATGTCCATATGCAACTAGAGAGGGGTATGCAACAATGATACATATGCACAACCTATATATATATGAAAATAATATGTGGCTGCAACATCCTAGCAAGCCCTGACGCAGAACGCCATACGGGCGATTTCCCCGTAGATGTTAAATCTACTCACAGTGATCTCGATCTACGTGTATCCGACCACCAGCTTCCCCTTCTTCACGGGGTCCGAAGTCCCCGCCTACGACCCTAGAATTCACACAAAGTAATACACATTAGCTAAAATCCTGCAAAAACGCGATATTAAAACCAAACAAGAAACTCGCGTCGCGAACTAAACGCGTGTGCATCCGATACGCCAAAACGTGTGTATACGCGTCTGAAACAATCCCGACACCCTAAGATACGCAGCAAACACTAAACCCACTCACAAAACGCACGCGTCGTGCAAGCTTAAAAGTATAGGAAATAAGGTATATTGTTCCAGATTTTGATACGAACAGAATCAAGAAAAGTTGCATATACCAAACATCTTAGATATATAGAAGACTCCCCCAGCCCAAACCACGAAACCCAACTCACTCCTCTGGCCACAATGTGTGGCCAGATCTATTAAATTTGCGGCCAGGTAGGGGAATGGGGGTCCCGTGCTTCGTGTGTGTGATCTAGGTCTAGTGAACATGCTCCAGTAAACTCATTTTTTGCCTGAAACAACCGGGTTGAAAGCAGATCACAAAAGAGCACAAATCTTTACTAAAAACGCTAATTTAACACTAATTTGGTACAAAATGGTATTTTAGTGTAACCTGAAGAAATAACTTGGTTAAAACAACATTAATAGCACTTAATTAAGTTAATCAAACCATAAAAACCCTAACTTACCCTAATCTTCACTTAAACCATCTCATTAGCACTAAAACGCATAAAAACATAATTTTTAGCTAATAAAACTACAAGTTAAGCAATAAAGTGATTTGGGTGAGTTTAATATCTCTAATTGGTCTTAGGGGAGTCTAACTTGCAGCACTTACTCCCAAAGACAAGGACTTGCCATAAAAACCAACAAGAAGGTGATTTTGAGTGATAAATGTGAGTTGGTGAGATGGTAGATGGATTTTTAATGAAGGATTGGTGTTAGAATTTGATGAGAAGGAGAAGAGAAGAAGGGGGGAGGTGCTGAGCTGCTGCTGCTGCAATGGGAGCGAGAGAGAGTGTGTGTGAGAGAGTGCCCCCAAGTCAAAGCCTTCCCATGCCTAATAAATGCACCATACTCTCTCTTTTTCTCTCATTTCCTATTTCTTTTTATTTTTAATGTTATGGTTTTATAAGGGGATGAAATGATAATTTGAAATGGTAGATATTTTAAAAACTTGGCCTAAGGTGAAATTGTGCATGCTACACTAATTTTGCTTAGGAAAAATAAAAAGAAAATTTTCTAATTAAGTGAATACTAAAATAATTAATGATTAATAAAACACACACACACACACACACACACACACACACACACACACACACATATATATATATATATATATATATATATAAACACATATTTTCACTATTGAAGTTTGATTTATCTTAGTATAAGTGGAGAAAGTTAGTTAACTGGATTTATGAAAACACGCATTAAAACTAATTAACGCGAAATTAATCTAAACGAATTTCAAAGCGTTACAGACAGGAGGTTGCTACCCCTGTTACCCAGTTATTTCTTGCTATCAGCATACAGCATTGTGTCACATATACAGCAGCAGTGGACGCAGCCCTACTAGATGAGGAGCGTCTTCCCGAGAATTTGGAAGTCCCAGGACCGAGGAGGGCTCCTACAGGTGTATCATCCCAGAGACAGATATTTAGACGCCGCGACTGATTTCGTTCAGGTCGCGGGAGTAGCATAGGCTTCGGACGAGGTCAGTTATTTAGCTCTTATCCCCAGTAGGGTCAGCAGTCATCGTCTAGATGTTTCTGATGCGGGAGTTTCCATCACCTCGTTAGGAATTATACCGTGGTATGCCATAGAAAGGAAGCCGTACCATATGTTACCTTACCACCTTCACCTCAGGAAGAGTTGCTTTTCACGCCTGTCGTTGATCCGCATCAGACTTATGTTCAGAGAGGTCGTGGTCGTGGAGGGTTTGTTCAGAGAGAACAGGATGGCAGAAGAGGAGGACAGCTAGTTGCAGGTAGAGGACATGCACGAGCATTTGCTTCGACTCATTAGGACACGCAGGCGTTCCATACAGAGTTTTCAGGTACTTTTTCCATATGTTCTTTTGATACACACGTTTTGTTTAATCCGGGATCTATGCACTCGTATGTTTCTACACACTTCGTGCCGAGGTTGGGCCGAAAGTCGTGTTTTCTAGATCAGCCGCTTCTTGTGATTACTCCTGTTAGCGGTTCTTTTGTTGCGCGACACGTATTTCGGTCATATGCCAATCGGATATGAGATAGAGATTCGTCCATCGATTTGATCCTTCTAGATATGTTGGACTTTGACGTTCTCCTGGGCACGGACTGGTTAGCTACGTGCTATGCGTCTGTGGACTTCTACGAGAAGACTGTCAGGTTTTTTTTCCCGACGAGTCAGTTCTTGTTGTACAGGGGGACCGTGGTGCCGCCCCACACAGTTTAATTTCATCCTTTTACGCTAGTCGGCATTTGAGGAGAGGATGTCGGGGATTCTTGGCTTTCATTCATGATACCGGAGCCACAGTAGATTCGTTGGACTGGGTTTCTATCGTGCGAGAGTTTTCCGACATTGTTCCCGATGAGCCGGCGGAGCTTAGGGAGCTTAAGGATTAGCTGCAAGAGTTACTTGTTAGGGGACTTATACGTCCAAGTGTTTCGCCTTGGGGAGCTCCTGTTCTGTTCGTCAAGAAGAAGGACGGCAGTTTGAGGTTGTGCATTGATTTTCGTCAATTGAGCCGAGTTACGGTGCGGAATAGGTATTCTTTACCTCGCATTGACGATTTGTTTGATCAGCTCCAGGGTGCAGGACATTTTTTTCTATGTTGATTTGGGATCAGGTCATCATCAGTTGCTGGTTCGGAATGATGACATTCCAAAGACTGCTTTTCGTACGCGCTATAGGCATTATGTGTTTTTGGTGATGTCGTTCGGACTCACTAATGCCTTAGCAGCGTTCATGGATGTGATGAACCAGATTTTTTAGGTCGTTCCTCGACCAGTTTATTTTTGTGTTATTGATGACATACTGGTTTATTCCAAGAGTCAAGAGGAACATGAGCAGCACTTGAGGATTGCTTTGCAGACATTGAGAGAGCACAATCTATTTGCTAAATTCTCGAAGTGTTCCTTCTGGCTTGATTGTGTTGACTTCCTAGGTCATGTGGTTACGGGAGACGGTATTCGTATGGACCCGAGGAAGATCGAGACCGTACAGCTTTGGCCCAGACCTGTATCAGTGATAGAGGTCCACAGCTTTTTAGGCTTAGTCGGTTTTTACCGCCGTTTCATGCAGGACTGTTGGATATAGTGCCCTCAGAGTCAATTAGTGGATCACAGGCACGCGATTGCAATGATTGAGGGAGGACCTATGCCGGTAGGACAATCTTACTCGAGAAGGTAGTATGATATCTAGTTTATCTTTATCATCGTGTACATGATTTAAGTGACCGTACAGGTCGCTATTACACGTTGATAGAGCTTTTAGGATTCTTGCTTGACTGCCAGTAGTATGATGGCGATCATATACTTGAGAGCTGGGGTCTGTAAGCACATCCTTAAAGGGTCCCTAATCATGGGAGTTTCAAGACTGGGAATCGATACTCCATTAGTAGACTAGTGTATACAGTCGAGACCCCGATGAGGGGCGGTGGCCGGTCTCATAAGCCATTGGTGTCGGTTGGTTCACCTAAGATGTATACAGGTGCTCATTGGGTTATGAGTACACCGGACAGGACTTGCCGGGAACATGCTAGTTGGTATTATACCTGACGTCAGATAGCAGTTCCCTGGTGACATGTATACAGGTTAGTTCATCGACCTGAGATCGTCATTTGTCTCGTGTGAGTTCCCACTGTGGTTTGATTACTACCCTACCACGGCTCAAAGGAGTCGTGCAAACAGGTTTTAGTTGGGTACAGTCCCGAGCCACATGGAGGCAGTGAGCGGATCGGCTGGGGTTTCGTCTATCCCGGTATTGGGGATGAGATCGCGCTGTGTCTAGGAGAGCCATTACACGAAGTCCTTGGCCAAGGCAGGAGATTTACTGGTAGGTATTCCAGTAAAATCTCAGGGTGTTCTGGGCTACACTCCGACATGACTTGTACCTCTTTTAGGGGTCTGACTTTTACCAACCACCTAGGCCCGACATGCGATGCTCATAGACGAATGGACCGGACTGTACGGATATTGTCACTGACAGGCTCAGTAGGGTGTCAGGATGAGTTCGCTTATCGACCTCCCTTTTGGTCAATACCTGGTAGCTCGTTACGTACAGCTAGTACCACTGATGTGCTAGTCATTAAATCCACAGCCAAAGTATTGACGAGTCTTTAGAGTCCCCCACAGACAGTTTCTTAAGTTTCGGGCGAAACGTTGTGGAGGCCGTATGGTATTATGGCTGGGTTCGATCATATACGTGCAGTAGTGCACGGATCATGATCAGACGGATCATACTACTGGGCTTTGGTTTAAGCCGGATCCTAGTATTAGATTTGTTGGATTACTTTAGTCTCATCGCATTCGCATTCGGTCGGAATGCGGATGCAGGTATGTATATACAGGTGAGGGGTATCCTTGCGATCCGTCACGAGTTTACTTTAGATGTTGCTGTATCTTTTTATTGTTGTAAACATTTGGGTTAATGTTTACAAATGCAAATAATGAGCTAGAAATCATGATTAGGAGCATTAATTGTGACACATGCATAAGTGGTGACTCATGGTCTCTTTCTTTGTGCATGTATCACATTATGTGATTGATTTGTGAGTTGAATTGAGAGGAAAAGAGAGAAGGGCAGCCATATCTCTTTGGGTTAGCTCTTGAGTTTCATTCTAGTTCTCTCACAATAATTCACAACACAAGAAAGAAATGGCTTCTTCTTCTTCCTCCACTAGCTCACCATTTCCATTAAAGGCATCATCTTCAACCTCCATCCATACACTCTCATGCGTTGAGAATTAATGGATGCTTGAGAAAAAGTGATCACACACATTCTCTACTTCATCTTGGACACGTCGGCTAGCAAACTTCATGTCCGAGTTGCTTTGGACGAAGCGGGAGCCCGCAAAAAGACTCGAAGATGTGGTGCCCTTTCCGACGAGGAGACTGGAGATCGGAGATGCTGCGAGGAGCAAGGGATGGTGGCTAAAGACCGAAGGACATGGATCGATCGGTATAGCTTTTCTAACCTTTCTCTAGTTGCTAGTTATAGGTTAATGGTTCGATACGGGATTAAAGTCTGCGATAGTGCCGGTTTCAAGTTTAGAAAAAGTTTTCTTTTCCGCATTTTGGCCTTGGACAGACGGCCGGGGCGCTACCGTAGACTTACATGGTATCAGAGCCACGCCATTAACCTTTACTAGCTTGTTCTAACGTATTTAAAACATCGATCGAACAAAATTTCCGAAAACGCAATTTCAAAAATGAATATTCTGTCGAATTTTTTTTGTGGTCGAAAAATTATTTTGAGTGTTGCAGAAAAACAGGCAGGCTTTTTTAAGAAATCTGAGAAAATTTGGTAGCATGATGCTACAGTAGAGCCGTGGAACCGCGGCCATACCCATGTTTTGGCTGCGGTTCCGCCGCCATTTTGTGGCTTCTCTGCACCAAAATTTCTACAGTTGTTTATTTCTTGGAATTGGGGTTTCTGGAATGTTTATTTTTGGCCCAGATTATTTTGAGTGCTGCAGTTGTACTTAGGGCCCACTTCGGGAAATTTTGTCGATAGAAAATTTAAATATGTTAGTTTACAGTACTCACATTATATCTGTGACCGTGAATGTCATTCGAGCGGTAAATCTTGTCTAATTGCTATAGTTCTTTTAGACGGATTTGCGAATGTGACATTCACGTTGATATTCTGTGTTGTGCTGTGATGTTGCGGATTTTTCGTGGTGGATAGCCTGGATGCAATGGTAGTACAATTTGGTTGTATTTGTACATTTGATATTGCGGGGCGAGCGCCCGACATGTGGACTGCCGTCACTGCCTGTTTGTATATTATTCTTTTGGGGCACGACCGGGCTGAGGTCGATGTACCCGTTGTATATATTTTACTTTCTGTACTAGGATTACCCCGCGGTGGGGTGCACGGATAGCCGGGTTCTAGAAGGCAACGGGCCCACATCTCATGGCTTTGAGACGGAGGGGGCTTCACTCTAGAATTGGCGGGCTATTTGCCGCACTCGTAGAGGGTATAGGTTGACCTAAGGAGGGGTGCTCAAGTTACCGGATTTCGTGAAGTGCTGGGTGGTCCATTCACTTTGTTGAAGGGGGCTGCCTCGCTTCATGTTTTGGCGGGTAACTTGCCGCGCCCGTTGGGGTCTAGGATTTCATTGCACAAGCTATCCACACGACCAAGGGAACGTCGGGTTTCAGTAGCGGCTCCATGAAACCCGAGGATCCCAGATTATCTGTATTGTTCTGTGATGCTTATTACATTTCTGTGATGTTGCATTTTTATCACGCCTTGAGCGATTATTATATATTGATATATATATACTAGTAGATGTTGTATATGTTTTACACCCGCGCTAGTCCAGTCCCCGCTCTGTCGTTAGTTAAGTAACCTAACGGGTGATGACGGGACCCAGTGGCGAATGCGGATGGCATATACGTACATCATATTTTCGTTCTTTTGTGGTGTGCTTAATTGATGGGACTGCATTGATTCGGATCAATGCAAGCTAAACAAACCTATTCTGATGTTGTTGGAACATTTTTTAAAAAGCTGTTATTACAAAGACGTTTTCTTTTGTTTTGCACAGTGGTATTCGGTTATGAATATCCAGCACTTCAGTCGACGAGGCAAGGGCTGAGATCCCTTCACCGGGAGTGACTCTTTGGACAGATGTTTGCATCAGGGTAATAACTTCACTATAGTCGATTACTTTTTGCTTTGCATTGTGGTATTCAGTTGGAATATCCTGCACCTCATTCTACGGGGAAAGAGCCAAGATCCCTTTACCGGGAGTGACCTCTTTAGCAAAGTTTTTCGCCACTATATTTTTATAAAAAGCTATCCAGTTCCTTCAACGATATCAAGTTCATTACCTTAAAGGTTTTCGCCAAAAACCATTCGTAGTCCTCTGTCATTTCAGAAAGTTAGCACTTAGTATTCATGCTATGTATGTTGGCCTTCGTCAAGGCATAGTGTATGGTAGCTATTTGTTACTTTTCTGCTGCATAGATAGATGCGTTGGTTTGGGACAGTCATACTACTATTTTGGCCTTCGTCATGGGTATGTACGGGTGGGTTCAAATTAACCTGGATAATGACGGGTAGAACTTGACATGTGACTTATGATATGTTGCCTTCGTCAAGATCATAAGAGCATAGGGTAAAAATCACATCGGGAGTTTCTAAAGAAACTGAAACTTACCAGATATGCGCATACCTTCTGGAGTGTGATAACGTGAGTGGGTTCCATCATGTTTTCATGCGATGATAGTTGGATCCCGATTCCCACTGATGAGTTGGTTTACTCCTCGGGTGATCCTGACTAATTCTTCTTTCAGGTTTGGAGGAGAATTTGAGGTTACAGTGGGGGGTTTTCTGATTAGATAATTTGATAACCATTCTGATCTAGGTTAGAGTGCACACTGAGTGTTTCTTTTCTCTCTCTCATTGGCAGCGACCATGGCCCGACCCTTGACTATGACTCAGTGACCAAGTTAACCGAACTTTATTAAAACACTGGCTTTTGGATTGTCAGTGTTGCATACCTCATTGCCACTCCTACTTTTATCCTTTTCTCTAGAACACCCCGTATTACTACAAACATCCACTTCCATTGGATAAAACCATCGTATAGTTATATAAGAACTCGAAGGAACTTGTTCCAGATTCGAGGATGGTTTCCGGTTCTGGAGAAAATGAATAGGACTATTCAGTTGTCTTTTCCTTTTACCTTCTCTCAGGTTGCGAGTGCTCCTTGGATAAGGACAGTACACTGATTACGCTAATTGGATAGTCTTCTTCCAAACCATAGGCAGGTGCTGAACGGTAGGGAATGAAGAAAACCAATTAGCCTAACGATGGTGTACAGAAGGTAATAAGTTAAGACAAATAAAGGGATTAGTAAGAGGGCAAAGTAAATTGCGACTGCTATTCACGACCAAACCAAGTATTTCATCGCCACTCCTACTTCACCTTTGTATTTCTCCGGAACATCCCGTATCACTATGAAGATCCACAGTTTATTGGATACTCCATCGTATGGTTACATACGAACTCGAAGGGACTTGTTCCAGTTCGGGGATGGATTCTGGTTCAGGAGAAATAGGAATAAGGTTTTATTCAGTTGTCTTTTATCTTTACCTTCTTTCGGGTTGCGAATGCTCCTAGGATTAGGGGAGTACACCCATTATGCTTATTGGATAGTCTTCTTCCAAATCATAGGCTGGTGCCGAACGGTAGGGAAGGAAGAAAACCATTTGGCCTAAAGGGGTGTACAGAAGGTAATGACTAAAGACATATAAAGGGATTTGGAGAGATGGCAAAGAAATACGGTTATAGTTGTGAATATGATAATGGAAGAGGCATTACTAGGAATACCCGGATACCCCTCCGAAACATTTACATGTTTCAGTTTCACTGTGTATTGTTAAAAGAAAACTGATTTCCCAATTAGTCCTTGCTCCATGGTATGTATTTACCAGGTTTGATTCTCATATCTGTATGGTTTTACAGATGATGAGTGGGAGTAAGTTATTGGGAATTGGGTGATCATCCTCATTATATCGGGATTCGTTGTAATTGGTGATATTTGAGGAAATCGCCTGGGTTGTTTGCCGGACGACAAATATTTGGTTTTGAATATCCATTGTTATGCACCAATTTCAAATTGATATATCTGTACGTTTATATTTTTAAAGTGAGATATAACTTTTTAAAATTATGTCTATGATATTTACCTATATCAGTGGATGGTTAGGTAAGGAGCATTAAACAGCGGTGTAATTCTTCTTAACCATAAGTACAGTTTTCAACCTACGACACGCAGGGAATGAGTTATTAGACTCAGGGGAATTATACAAAGTATTGTATGTTGTCCAGTGTCTATGAGGACAGAGGGGTTGGTACTCGTACTATATTCTGTTTACTTATGACTTCTCTAGTTCTTAGACATGTGTTTCGTAGAAATGCAAGGTCTAAGTTTTGAGAAGTTATAGGTATAAGAATAAAGTAGAGAATCAGGTATTGCAAGTATCAGGATTTTTCAAGGTGATCGAAGATGTAGATACTTGTGTATGGTATTCAGTTGATAGTAATGATTAAGAGAACTTGCTTCTCTTTCAGATTACTCATAATTGGAAACACTCCTAAGTTGAGTAATGCTGATCGGCCTCTCTCCATTTAGTTGACATGCACTGGAGACAGCTGCATGATTTGAATCTGGTTACAATTAAATCAGTGCCTCTGTTTCTATATTGGATATAGAATAGTTCAAATCTTAACAATGTTAAGGTACGGGGAGTTGTCCGGCTTATGCTTAAAACCAGACTCTGGATAACTCAAGGCACGTTTCTGTAATGGCTGTTTGTGGGTTTACCCGGGCTATGACGAGGGTTGACTTTCTACCATCTAGGATTCCAGAACCGCAAACGATTACTGAAAATTTAATAGGACCTAAAGATTCAATCTGGTTTGACATTCCAATGGCCACTCCGCAGATATGGTGGGTAACCTCAGGCACTCGATAGGTACTTCGGTATGCTGAAAGAAGGTGATAGAGAGGTTCTTGTTTACCAAAACTTGACACTACTATTGTTCCAGGCTATGAGACGTGGCAGGAGGATGAGTATAGCGTCGTTCTGAACTGGCTTCAGAAGTATACGTGTATATGACTCTGCTAGAGGGTCGTCGAAGTCAGTGGGAGCAGCGGAAGCATAGTGGACAAGTAGCTTATGTCTATTTATGGACTAAAGCAGATATAGCGGAGATCGATCATTTATTTCTGATATGATAGTCATAGATTTGACTTCATCAGAATAGGAGATGGATCTGTTAAGAAGGTAGTAGGGTGTGATGTCCTGGTATTTGGATAACATACACAGAGTAGGAAGTGAAATTCCTATACTTCGATCGGTTATACTTTGGTTGTCACACAGTGGTTTCTCCACAAAGGATTTGGATATTATATCAGGCATTCTGGTTACTAGATCTATGGTTTTAGATCTCAATTTGGGTAGTTTCCCAATCTGGGTACTTAGACAGCTTTCTAAAGGTGCTTTAGAATGGACGACTCCAGGCATGGTAGTGTACCTGCAGGTGATGAAGTCACCCTCTATAAAGGTGTCTTACAGACTAAAGGGGAGAGGGATGTGCATAGTTGGCATATCACTTGCTTAGGCAATTGAGTCAATCATGAGATGTCAAGTACCACACCAGATGTTGTTTTTATACTAGTTGCAATAAGTTGATATTGATCCTATCCTGGAGAAACATTCGGAAGCAGTTTTAGAACATAAGTGGATGTTCTAGGGAAATGATAATGACAGCCTCTTTTAGGAGACAGTTATCATTCCAGGCTTCCAAGGTGACCTGGATGACAGAATGACTGTTAGAGTTGTAGTTTTCCCTCTGACGAGGGGCAGTATTTTGGACAGGTGGTCCAAGCGGATACTGAGGGAGGCATGGCGCAGGATACTGATTAAGTTCATTTGACGATATAGTCTAAGAAGTTTGGATTTGGAGTTCATTTATGAACTAAGTCCAATCAGATATCCAGAAATATTCTAAGACAGGTATTGCTCATTTCGGGAGATGGCTTTCTCCGCGAACTTGAGATAAAGAGAGACATAGAAAGAAACATTAGGGCGGATCCACTCACAAAGGCTGTTCCTCGAACGCAATAGTTTCGCAAATGGGCTTTGTGATACTGGTCAGTAGAGGAGTTGGGTGTTCGGTATCACACGGGCTGTGAGTATGCAACATCGCAATAATTAGCCTTGAGTGCAAGTGGGAGATTGTTGGATATAGTGCCTTCAGAGTCAATTATTGGATCGTTGGCACATGATTGCAATGATTGATGGAGGACCTATGCCGGTAGGACAGTCTTACTCGAGATGATAGTATGCTATCTGGTTTATCTTTATCATGGTGTACATGCTTTAAGTGACCTTACATGTCGCTATTCCACGTTGATAGAGCCTTTAGGATTCTTTCTTGACTGCCAGCAGTATGATGGCGATCATATATATGGGAGCTGGGGTCTGTAAGCACCTCCTTAAAGGGTCCCTAGTCATGGGAGTTTCGAGACTGGGCATCGATACTCCATTAGTAGACTAGTGTATACAGTCGAGACCCCGACGAGGGGCGGTGGCCGGTATCACAAGCCATTGGTGTCAGTTGATTCACCTAAGATGTATACAGGTGCTCATTGGGTTTTGAGTACACCGGACAGGACTCGCCGAGAGCATGCTAGTTGGTATTATACCTGACGTCAGATAGCAGTTCCCTGGTGACATGTGTATAGGTTAGTTCATCGACCTGAGATCGTCATTTGTCTCGTGCAAGTTCCCACTGTGCTTTGATTACTACCCAACCACGACTCAAAGGAGTCGTGCAAACTGGTTTAATTTGGGTACAGTCCCGAGCCATATGGAGGCAGTGAGCGGATCGGCAGGGGTTTCATCTCTCCCGGTATTGGGGATGAGATCGCGCTGTGTCTAGGAGAGCCATTACACGAAGTCCTTGGCCAAGGCAGGAGATTTACTGGTAGGTATTCCAGTAGTATCTCAGGGTGTTCTGGGCTACACTCCGACACGACTTGTACCGCTTTTGGTGGTCTGACATTTACCAACCCCCTAGGCCCGACATGCGATGCTCATAGACGAACGGACCGGACTATACGGATATTGTCACTGACAGGCTCAGTAGGGTGTCAGGATGAGTTCGCTCATCGACCTCCCTTTTGGTCAATACCTAGTAGCTCATTACGTACAGCTAGTACCACTGACGTGCTAGTGGTTAAATCCACAGCCAAAGTATTGACGAGTCTTTAGAGTCCCCCACAGACAGTTTTTCACATTTCGGACGAAACGTTGTAGAGGCCGTATGGTATTATGGCAGGGTTCGATCATATACGTACAGTAGTGCACGGATCATGATCGGACGGATCATACTGGTGGGCTTTGGTTTAAGCCGGATCCGAGTATTAGATTTGTTGGATTACTTTAATCTCATCGCATTCGCATTCGGTCAGAATGCGGATGCAGGTATGTATATACAAGTGAGGGGTATCCTTGTGATCCGTCACGAGTTTACTTTAGATGTTGCCGTATCCTTTTGTTGTTGTAAACATTTGGGTTAATGTTTACAAAGGGAAATAATGATCTAGAAATCATGATTAGGAGCATTAATTGTGACACATGCACAAGTGGTGACTCATGGTCTCTTTCTTTGTTCATGTGTCACATTATGTGATTGATTTGTGAGTTGAATTGAGAGGAAGAGAGAGAAGGGAAGCCATATCTCTTTAGGTTGGCTCTTGACTTTCATTCTAGTGCTCTCACAATAATTCACAACACAAGAAAGATATGGCTTCTTCTTCTTCCTCCTCTAGCTCACCATTTCCATTAAAGGCATCATCTTCAACCTCTATCCATACACTCTCATGCGTTGAGAATAAATGGATGCTTGAGATAAAGTGATCACACACATTCTCTACTTCACCTTAGACACGTCGGCTAGCAAACTTCGTGTCCGAGTTGCTTCGGACGAAGCGGGAGCCCGTAAAAAGACTCGAAGATGTGGTGCCCTTTCCGACGAGGAGACCGGAGATCGGAGATGCCGTGAGGAGCTAGGGATGGTGGCTAAAGACCGAAGGACACAGATTGATCGGTATAGCTTTTTTAACCTTTCTCTAATTGCTAGCTATAGGTTAATGGTTCGATCCGGGATTAAAGTCTGCGATAGCGCCGGTTTCAAGTTTAGAAAAAGTTTTCGTTTCCGCATTTTGGCCTTGGACCGACGGCTGGGCGCTATCGTAGACATACAAGGACTTCTCGAGTGTCGCTGCACCGCTGACCGTACTGACCAGGAAGGGAGTTCCTTTTCTTTAGACTGAGGCATGCGATCTGAGTTTTCAGCAGTTGAAGACTCGGTTGACGACTGCACCAGATCTATCTTTGCTTTCTGGATCGGGTGACTTTGTCGTTTACTGTGATGTTTCACGAGTGGGGCTCAGTTGTCTTTTGATGCTGCATGATAGAGTTATCGCTTATACTTCCCGATAGTTGAAGGAGCACGTGCAGAACTATCCCACTCATGATCTGGAGATGGCCGCAGTGGCCTTGCGCTGAAGATTTGGAGACACTACTTGTATGGCGAGTCGTGTCAGATTTTCACAGACCACCAGAGCTTAAGTACATCTTCCGGCAGCGGGATCTGATTTTGAGACATCGCCGATGGATGGAGCTTGTAAAGGATTATGATTGTGAGATCCTTTATCACCCTGGAAAGGCTGATAGCTGACGCTTTGAGTCGTAGACCCGGGGGTAGCTCGTCCCAGTTGAGCGCAGTTCAGAGCCTGTCTTCTGCAGATTTGTAGTTCTTGTGCGACAGCTGAGTACAGTTTAAGTTCACCTCCACTGGGGGATAGCTTGCTCATGTCCGCGTCCGTCCACTTCTACTTAATTGTTTTCGTGAGGCACAACCCGCCGATGCCCGTTGTCTGAGATTCTTTGTCTGAGATTCTTGAGCATGTTCGGCAGGGTAAAGGTTTGGAGTTCTTGATTAATGACCAGGGTGTGCTACATTTCGGGACTCGTTTGTATGTACCTGATACCGATGGGTAGAGACGCGAGATCCTAGAGCAGGCACATCAGTTATCTTTTAGTGTTCGCCCAAGTTCCACCAAGATGTAGCGTGACTTGAGAGATAGTTACAGGTGGGCAGGGATGAAGAGTGAAGTTTCGGATTTCATTTCGATGTGCCTGACTTGTCAGCGAGCTAAGGCTGAGCATTTGAGACCGGCAGGAGAGTTGCAACCTTTAACAGTTCCGGAGTTGGAATGGGAGCAGATCTCCATGAATTTCATTGTGGGTCTACCCAGGTCTAGTCAAGGGTATGACTCCATTTGGGTGATTGTTGTCCGGTTAACGAAAGCGGTTCACTCCCTTCCAGTGAAGACCACTTTCGGTTATGCTCAGTATGCTCAGTTGTACACTGATGAGTTTGTGCGTTTGCAAGGAGTTCCTTCATGCATTTTATCCAATAGAGGAACCCAGTTCACTAGTCGTCTTTGGTAGGAGATTCAGGAAGCCTTGGGTACCTGTTGAGCTTTAGCACCACTTTCCATCCGTAGACTGATGGTCAGATAGAGTGGACTATACAGACTCTGGAGGATATGCTTCGTGCGTGCGTGCTTAATTTTTGTTGGTAGTTGGGATCGTCACTTGCCATTGATAGAATTCTCCTATAATAACTGTTATCAGGAGACGATTCAGATGGCATCTTTTTAGTGTAAATAGAGTCGATCGCCAGTCTGTTAGACCGAACTCAGCGAGAGCAGGATTTTTGGACCCCAGCTATTTTAAGAGACTACGGAGAAGATCCAGTTGATTCAGGACAGGATGAGAGCAGTATGCTCAGTTTGCTCAGTCGTACACTGAAGAGTTTGTGCGTTTGCAAGGAGTTCCTTCATGCATTTTATCCAATAGAGGAACCCAGTTCACTAGCCGTCTTTGGCAGTAGCTTCAGAAAGCCTTGGGTACCTGTTGATCTTTAGCACCGCTTTCCATCCGTAGACTGATGCTCAGACAGAGCGGACTATACAGACTCTGGAGGATATGCTTCGTGCGTGCATGCTTAATTTTTGTTGGTAGTTAGGATCGTCACTTGCCATTGATAGAATTCTCCTACAATAACTGTTATCAGGAGACGATTCAGATGGCATCTTTTTAGGCTTTGTATGGTAAATAGTGTCGATCTACAGTCTGTTAGACCGAACTCAGCGAGAGCAGGATTTTTGGACCCCAGCTATTTTAAGAGACTACGAAGAAGATCCAGTTGATTCAGGACAGGACGAGAGCAGCCCAGTGCAGACAGAAGTCTTATGCCGACCGTCGTCGTCGCAGGCTTGAGTTCGCAGTAGGGGATCATGTATTCCTACGGATTTCTCCGATGAAGGGAAACTTATTCCCAGAATTGTAGGTCCTTTTGAGATCCTTGAGCGAGTTAGTACCGTTGCCTATCGTTTGGCACTTCCGCCCAGATTTCCGGATGTTCACCCCGTATTCCTTGTGTCGATACTTCGTAAATACCTTCATGACCCTTATCACATGATTTAGCACCAGACCATTTAACTAGGATGCGATCTTTCATTCACTAAGCAGCCGATAGTTATAGTGGATCGGCAGGTGGAGAGACTTCGGTCAAAGGTCTTGCCATCTGTGGAGGTTCTTTGGCATAGCCCGTCTAGTGAGGAGATCATTTGAGAGGCTGCGAGCAGAATGCAGAAGAAATTACCTCATCTCTTTGAAGGTACGCATAGTAAGAATTTTAAATTCGGGGACGAATTTCTTTTAAGGGGGGAGATTGTAACACCTTAGAATGCGATTAGTGTTAATTGAGCGATAATGCGGTTTTTCAGTAAAAAGTTTACCAAAATAGTTTTCTCGCATTTTATAACAATTAATTAATATTTTATTATTAATTGTTTTTGCTTATACACACTTGTGCATGTTAACATGGGGGTTGTTTAGTGTTAACCTTATTTAGTGGCCATGACAACCTACATCCGTAAAACGTTGCCTATCGTTTGGCACTTCCGCCCAGAGAGTAAGTGTAAAGGGTATACTCACCCTACACTCACCTTTTCATCCTTATAACACCTCACACTCTCATTCTATCTCTGTCATGACCCAAATATGCCACGCGACCGGCACTTAAAGCACGTGACATCTGAAGACGTCGACACGGTTCAAGTAAGCCGAAACCCGAAATCTAAACCCTTTTTGAAAAATATTGGAGGTGAGTTTAAAATAGTCATAAAATGGAATCAGTTTAAATAACATTTAAATTTAACTAAGTATGTTTGAAAAGCATCTATGACGTTTTGAAATTCGACAACACCTCCTTTGCATTTTTGTATAACCCGATACAACATAAAAATATAAATAGCATCCCAACGAGAGCTAGCTTCCACGCCCAAACGGTGGAGCAACCAAGCAAACAATATACGACGCACAATGGCGAAGAAAAGAAAAGCAAAACAAAATCAACAATCTAAAATGGTCGAATCCAATGAGTGCGACACCACAACACACAAACTCTAAGTCTTGATTCTAAGTCCACAATATACCCCTTCTAAATTGATGGAGTTTTCACTAGATACAAGAATACATGAATAATCAAGGGTGAGTACGATACAATAGCAACCCATTTACCAATCAATCACCGAAAGGAATGTGAGCCCAAGCCGCTGATAATACAAGCGGTAAAACCTGCAAGAAACTATGCCACAACGAGGGGCGAGTTGCCGACTCAGTGAATAAAAGTACATCACAAGGTAGAAATCAAAATGCACGACGATACCTAGGTCATAAGTGTAGTACTATCATAATCTGTACTAATATACTATATGATATGCATATGTATCATAATACAACACTAACTATCATGCAATCCCAAGTAGAATATATCAAATGCAAATGACCTGTATCTATGTATAAGCCCAATGTAACCAAATATATATATATATATATATACCTCTTCTTTAAAATATCCGCGGAATAGATATGTCCCGGTATAAAGCAGACGTGATAGTATCAAATATAATAAGTATCTTTACTTAGAATATATGTCCAGCTGTTTTTGATGGAAAACGATAAGAGGTTTACAATTTAAAGATCCCAGTGTCATATCAGACATTTCAAATAATGAGTTTATAGCTCGTGTTTGAATTCCTTTTTAGGTATATGAATGCCCTTACAAATATATACAGGTATTGTCCCGCGGATCAGTACTGGTCGGCTACAATAACTGTAATCTAACTATGTACCTCATGATAGAAATCATATCAATATATATGAATGTTCAGCATCGACACCCGAAATCAGAAATCTCTCGTGTCCATCACCGACACGTAAATGCAGATATCGTCGACACCATCTCAACAGATGATCGCCACCCGATATCCCTGGCCCCGATCGGTATCCCCTGGATATCCTCCGTGCTCATTTCTATCTCTGGTATCGAGTATCCTCGCTAGGCTCCCCGCCAAATGCGGCTTTCCTGCGCCTCTCTCTCGACCCAGGTCCACCATGTATCCGACTGTATAGCTCCCCCACACAGTCTGGATAAAAACAAGTCCGAAACCGTATAGCTACCCCATTTGGTTCGGAATAAAACAATCAGAAAATATCAAACTCATGGTGGACGTCAACTCATCATATCCAGAAACATCAAGTAAAGAATAAGAATACTTGCATAGATCATTCTGATGATATTATATATATATATATATAATAGCGTCCCATACCACTGATATATATCATCAGGAGTAAAACATCCAAATATCCATAAGAATCAAATACAACATCTATAGTACTAATATTTGCAATACACAACAGGTAATAAAGAAAGACTACGAAATTAGATCATATAGGCATAATGATATCAATCCTACTGGGTCATGGCACTACTAATGATGTATAGTGTAGCATACGTGTCTATGCTCATGCAGCATGACAATCATTAGTATTTGTGCAAGTGTTCTACAGGTGTAACAATCTATTCATATTAACATATATATATATATATATATATATACGCATTATATAACAGAACGGTTCTACAGTGACATGGAAGTACCAATGAGGTGTAGTGTAACATATATATATGTGCTTGTGCAGCATAGTACTCATTGGTAGTTGTTCAGTGTTCTATCAAAGTGTTCGTATTACGGAAACGTATAACATTAATAATTATAACGTAACCAAGTAAAGTAATTATAAGCATTATTTACGAGTCTAAAGGGAACTGGGTCGTTATTCGGCATACGAATCTCATAATCATCAATACGGTATAATTCCTCGAACTATTCCCCACATTATCACTATATTTAAATTATCTCTAGTACGGCATGGTCCTTCGTACCACTTTACCACACCATCCGTAAACTATATACAAATGAGCATCATATTATATGCAAGTAAATTCTAATGTCCATATCTTAAATAATTACTAAGACTACTATATATCATAATACTATTTATAAATTTGCGGGGGTGCTATACGCCATCCACCCGACTTCCCCCGTAGATGTAAATCTACTCACCAACTTGATGAGCTTGCTAAAATCCACTCTGCGATGTCCGCCACTCCATCTCGGAAACCTTCGTGATCGTACCTAAAATTGTAGTTATAGCATATCGACGTAAATATCACACCAAACTCAAAACAATGAGATTGGCACCAATAGGTTAGAACCTACAGCATACTTAACCTAAAAACGACAATACAATCCTGTTGTTAACGTACAAACATTAACGGTTCAGTTGCAGTTCAAAATACGAAAACCCGTATCGTAGTGTCGGAAATTTGATAAAACCTTAACTATTTACTCCCAGATTTCTCTGTGTAATTATTTAGACAAATCAAATAATATGGAAACTTATAAAATACCAAACCTAAGTTACAGAAGAAAATTCAACATCAAAATCCACCAAAAGTCCGGCGACCTCGGCCAAACAGGGATTCTCGCCGGGTCGGGTATGGAGATGGGGTCTCGGGCTTTAAGTGTAGTATTCTAGTGGTCTCATGATGCTTATGATGTTACTAGTTGTTCTAGTGTTTATACCTATTGATTCCAGATTCACTATTAGTATGCTACATATCACAATTTTTCCCAGTTTATGATACTACACATACTAAACGTGCTAAGTGAGGATATTGTGACTATCTAACATTTATACTACCTAAGTTAACCCTTCGCTGTCTGTAACCGTAAAAACAAAATCGTATCACGAAGCATCCGTATCGCATTTTAGAATTTTAACCCCAAAACAGATATTAGCTTCCAGATTTTATATACTGAAAATACAGCATAAACTAGCAATACTATACATCCTAACACATATCCAGAGAGCTACCCTGAAAAACTCAACACTTATCTCCCCAACAAAACCGGTGAGATCAGATTTTCTATACATGTCGCCGGCCAAAATCCGAGGGAATTGGTTCGTATTTATAGTGGTTAATCTAGGTCTAGATTACATGATTAAAGCACTGCTTGATTGTGTTAATTATCATCTAAACTACAGCAGATTCAAAACAGAGCCTATACTTATCAAATACGATATTTCCGATATCCGATTTCTAAAATAAAACAGTACTGAACTTAAGTTGCAGGATTGAAATTATACCTACAGAAAGATCACTGAAAAGGCTTCCTCTAAGATACATAAGCTCAAAGATCCTAGCAAGAGGGTGGGGTTAGGGATCCTTAGTACTTAGTCTCTCTCTTCTCTTTTCTTTATTGTTCTAGGATTTCCTTTTTTCTTTTTAAGCTAATAACTTGTTTCAAAAGGATATATGATCTGAAAAAATTTATAAGGATAAAGGGAATGAATGAGAGGTTGTAGGTGGAGGTGTCACTTAGAAAGGATGTGGTATTTCCATGCAAGTAGGAGGTGTAGCATGGAAGATGGTGGGGTTTTCATGTAAGGAGGATGTGTCACTATGAATCATATCATGCTAGAATGAAGTGTCATCCATGTTATGTTATACCATGAGTGCAACTTAAGCTAAAACATGACCTTACCCTTTTACACGTAAACCCTCACAAAATTTCAAATTTTCACAAATACTTAAACTTTACACAAAACCCCTCATGATACTTATTATTACAAAAACAAACTATTTCCTTACTAATTTAACCTACTATATATAAAAAGGTCCTTTTATTACAATTAAATTTAGTTTAACATTTTTAATTAAAGAAATAAATTAATTAATTATCTAAAATATTTCAAATTGTTACAATCTCATTCTCATCTCACTCTCTCTCATTCACAATTATTCCTCTTCTCCTCTTCGCTCAACTGAAACCCTTACCTTTTCTTCACTAAACCTTGCAAAACTTCATTAAACACCACTAAAATCACTTCTCGAGTCTTATTTTAACCACTAGGATCCCTTGGAGCATGGAAAGCTAGGATCTTTTGAGCATGTGTGGATAGGTTTAACCTCTAAACTGTTAAATAGGTGTTTTATTGTTGTGTTGCCTTGTAGTAGTGGTTTAGAACACTAAAGGTATAGTTTTGTGCACATATCGTATTTTTAGTGTCATTATAGGATGTCTGTGATCTGCTGTGACCCCGGGTGTATACTGAAAAATCTAGCAATGTAGTAGTGATGTACTAGTGACCCTGAGTGTACAACTGAAGCACGAACCCCATCTGATCAGTTTTGGCTGGTGACATGTAGGGAATATCCGGCGATCTCGGGATGTTTTGGGAGTTTGGGCTCGGGTTTTGTAGGGTAGCTGTCTGCAGTTATTTTAGAGTGTTTGGTACTGCTTGATTTTTATCTTTTGACAGTATACAAAATCTGGGATCACTTTTCTTGTTTCTAGTGTTACGACTACGCGCGTTATGTTATCCGACACGGTTCGTGTACTTTGTGTAGTTGTTGCTCTTGGGTTGGTTTTATAGTGTCACTACACACGTTAGCCACTAGACGAATACTTGATAGTTTGTTTGGAGTTGGTGCGTCCTTCAAACGTAGTTTGTACGTGTTATTGGTCGATTTATAATATGCACTTGTTATGTTGTTATATGATTTTAGGATCGCAGGCCGTGATTTCGGACGCCGCGAAGAAGGGAAAGCAAGTAGTTGGTTTTACTTAGCCCAAGATCATCGGTAAGTAGATTTAACATCTACAGGGGAATCGCCCGTATGGCGTTATGCGTCTGGGCTAGATTCAATGATATGATTAGTAATTATAAGTATATGTACATTGAGATTGTGCATGAACTTTATTGCATATCATTACTTGTTGTGCCTGGACTTAAACCCATTATACACTGCACTATTATTGACGGTTCATGTTGCACGAGCACTAATTGTATGCTACACACACACCGTCGGTAATTGCCATGACACGCACAACACATATACATATGTGATATTGTATTGGTTAGTGACATTAAGACATTGATTCTTATTCCATTGTGCATATGAAATATAGCATACACATATACCTTGCTATACCTACATTCTTACACATATAACATGCTATAGCTACATATTCACCTTTATATGATGTTGCATTGGATTTCGGAGAAATTGGGAACCGCATGATATATTTAATAACTTGATGCATTTAAATAAAGTTCTTTCCTTGATATGTCATATTACTGTTTTATGTTGCATATATCTTATTTCTTGGATTTACGCATTGAGATATGGATTTCATGTGATTTTTTTGATTTGAGAACCGTGGTATTTCAAGAAATTATGAATTGTTTGAAAAACCCGGTTTCTCTTGATATGATATTTCATTACGTCCACCATGAGTTTTCTCGGTTCTCAAACTTGTGTTAGAAACCCGATGCGAGGAGTAGATGCGGCCGTTTGTGGGTACATGGTGGACTCGGTATGGTACCCCGGGGCAAGAAAAGGATGTCGATGGATTAGCCGATGCGCCCGGCAGAGGAAGTGCTACCTACCAGTGATAGTTTTTGGACTCGGCGGATATCTGGAGGATACCGACCGGAGTCATGAGATGGATATAGGCCGACCCGTTCTGCCGGAGCGTGCGGGCCGATCCCGCAGACGGAGTCTATTAAATGAGGATTTATGTGTCGATCTGGACACTAGTTTTCATGATGTTTTTGAGTGTCGATGTTGGACATTCAGGTTCCATGAGACTTACAGGATATGAGGGCCGATCTGAAGATGCGGTGCCTGAGGTATTGGGATTTGGAGTGTCGTTGATGGACACTGATTTTCCACGATGAGGATTTCGTGATGATGATATGTTTTATCCCATACTCAACATCCATTTGATATGCATTGCTTTATGTTTTAGTAGTACCTGATAGAGTACCTTTCATGATTATTGCATATACCTATTGCCATATTTTACTATCAGTTTGCATGTGAT
The DNA here is from genome assembly GCA_030015575.1 of Agapanthus africanus. Taxonomy (NCBI): domain Eukaryota; kingdom Viridiplantae; phylum Streptophyta; class Magnoliopsida; order Asparagales; family Amaryllidaceae; genus Agapanthus; species Agapanthus africanus. The sequence continues at coordinate 301,115,606 of CM057345.1, read as the reverse complement.
AGATTATCGTAGTACGTGCATACCTACGATTACTTGAATGATGTTATTTACTATTCATGAGTTGGTAACTCACCCCCGTTGTGCCACAGTGTTTTTGCAGGTTGTCCCTCAGAGCAGTCGCGGCAGGGCTTCTTCTTATTGTATCTTTTGCAGCGGATACCGCTACGGCTGATTGTGAGCTGTTTTGCTATAGGTGGGTTTTGCGATTATCCGATGATGTTCATTGTATATCTTATTGTATCTAGTACTCTCCATTTACTATTTCATGTATTGACTTAAAGACGAGATGTGAGGACGATGTTGTATATTATTTGTGACTCTGGGTGTCGTGCTCGTGTGAGCCGGCCTTTTATTATGCAGTTTTATCTTTTATGTTGTTTTCACCCTATATTGTCCATTTCTTCGCTACGGCGTCGTATATATGTTTGTGGTGGTTATTTCCGCCTTTGGGCGTGATTGCTCCCGTTCGGGGATGCTTTATTATATCTTATGATGCTTTATTTATGATTATATGTTTGTACCCGTTTCAGGGCTAGTATTTACAAAGGAGGTGCTGCCAAATTTTTTAAGACAACAAATTTCAACTTTAAGGATTTTTACTTGAGATTCCAATAATGTTTTTAACAATATTCTTATCACGTACTACTTTTGATGGTTTAGATTTCTGGGTTTCGGCTTACTTGAATTGCGTTACGCCTGTAGACGTTACGTGGTTTAAGTGCCGTCACGTGCCAAATTTCGGGTCGTGACAAATTTCTTCCACAAGAAATTCCTTTTCTAAAAAGGTGGCATGTCGAGAAACAAAATATCTTTTATTCCTCGGTGTGGTAAAAGATATACCCTCGCGAATGGTTGGGATATCCTACAAACTTTGCACAGAACTGACCTTGCCTCAAGCTTGTCCGGATTATGCTTTTCAACATAGGCCGGACAACCCCATATCTTAAATCGTTTAAGAGATGGTCTCTTCCCATTCCATATCTCATATGGAGTGGTAGGCAACAGATTTGGTCGGAACTCTATTCAATAGGTATGCATCTTCTCAAGTGCATGTCCCTGAAAGGAAATAGGTAACTCAGCAGTACTCATCATAGAGCGCACCATATCTCATAGGGTGCGATTCTTCCACCCTGATATACCGTAGTGCTTTGGTGTATATAGAGGAGTAAGCTGAGAGAGAATCTCATTCTCTTTTAAATAGTCTCGGAATTCTATACTCCAGTATTCTTCTCCTCGATCACATCGATGAATTTGAATACCTTTACCCATCTAGTTCTCTTCTTCGTACTTATATTCCTTGAAATTCTCAAAAGATTCAGATTTGTGTTTCAACAAGAACACATGTCCATATCTTGATAGAACATTGGTGAATGTAATAAAGTATGCGGAACCATCCCTGTCATATGTAGACATAGGACATCATACATCAACATGTATCTGTCCAAGAGTTCAGTAGTTCTTTCTCCGTTTCCAGTAAACGGAGATTTGGTCACCTAGTCTTTGAGACATGATTGGCAAGTTTCATAAGATGTAAATTCGAACGGATTCAAATATGCATCCTTATGGAACTTCAGATAGTCTTGTTTCATCGATATGACCCAGTCTACAATGCCACAAGAAGAATTCGTTCATTTCTGAACTGTTTCTCTTGTGTGTGTTCTGTACGTTTGGAACTGTGGTTTGATTCAGAACGTGTATACTGTTACAACATACCTTACCCAATCAACGCTTGATTTAGAAAAATATTCACAATATTATTGGTACGAAATAACAGTCGCTCAGAATAATTGTATTACCAATTGGTAACACAAGGTGATATTTGCCAATTTCTTTGGCTGCAACAATTGCACCATCTATACTACTAGAGACATATCACCCTTTCCCCGTTCTCCACCTGTCTATAGCCCATCTAACAAATTACATGTGTGAGATCCTGATCCGGTATCCAATACCCAGGACGTAGAGGTAACTGAGAAACAGTTCTTGGTTACAAACACACCCGAAGATAATGCATCAGCATGCTTATTCTTCATTTGGATGGCGTGGGAATCCGTATATTCCCTTATTCCTTGCTCAGACTTATGACAATCATAAGATAGAGAGGAACCAAGCCCAGTATAATAAGTAGGTTCGGTCAATACATCCATATTATTATCTTGATTAAGGCATTTCATTGGTAGCTACCAGGAGGGAGAGAAGGGTAATCACTTTGCGTGCGCTCTTTGCAAGATTAGATTGGTTATTTTATCTAATCAGGATGGCTCCCACTGTTTTTATCAAATCTTCCTTCAAACCATAAAAGATAATATTAGCCGGGATTAATTACACCCTACAGATTCGCCAATCATTCGGCCAGGCTGCTATCAGTACTCCAGGGAGGTTCCCCGTGCTTTCGCACGGACGTAATTAAAATAAACCTTGTTTCTCTAGAGGGAAAACTGTTAGGTTATGCCAGCGCCCCGGCCATCAATCCATGGCCAAATGGGGAACAAAAACTTTAAAAATTCGGTGCTAACGAAACCCTAATCGACGGATCGTACCATTAACCCTATACTAGTTCTATGAAAGGAGTTTAGAGAGGTTATACCGATCGATCCGTGTCCTTCGGTCTTCAACCTTTGTCCCAAGCTCCTCGCGGCTTCCCCGATCAAGTTTGATCTCCGGTCTCCCCACATCGAAGAAGATCCACGTCGAGGGTTAGTAATACGGGCTCCCGCCTCTAAACCAAAGTAACTCGGGTATCTAGTTTGCTAGCCTAGATAGCCAAGATGAAGTAAAGAGTGTGTGTGAATATTTTGTCTCAATACATCCAAGGATTCTCAACTCATGAGAGGGTTTCGGTGGAGGTTGAAGATGATGCCAAGTGTGAAGAGTGTGAAGCAAAAGAAAAGAGCAACTAAATAAATGTGAGGCTGCTGCCTTTTTCAAGTGAAGTCTTGTGAGGTATTTGTGTGTGAGCTTATAAAGAAAATCAACTCAAGAAAAAATATCTAACATGCTCACTACAAATATCTCACAATACAAACAAAGAATTCATCATGCCTCCATGACCCACCACCATGAGTCACCAAGTGCATGCATGAACCATGCTAAAATAATGAGTCACACTTTTCACACAATAATCATTTAAACTAAATGCTTATCACAAAAAGAAAATGGCATATTCTAAAGTGATCTTGTAACGAATTACAAGAATACTCCTCATCTGTATATACATACCTGCATCCGTATTCCGACAGAATACGAATACAACTAGACGAAAATAATCCAACAATATAATACTAGGATCCGGCTCATACCAAATCCCACTAGCATTATCCGTCCGATCATGATCCGTGCACGAGTGCACGAATATGATCGAACCCTGCCATAAAACCATACGGCCTCTTAAACGTTTCGCCCGAACCAGGGAAACCCTCTTTGTGGGACTCTAAAGACTCGTCAATACGCTGGCAGTGGGTTTAACCACAAGCACGTCAGTGGCACTAGTAGTACGAAACGGCTGCCCAGGTATTGAACGAAAGGGAGGCTGACGAGCAAACTCGTCCTGAAAACCTACTGAGCCTGACAGTGACAATATCCGTATAGTCCGGTCTGGTCGTTTATGAGTATCACATATAGAGTCTAGGGGGTGGATAAAGTCAGACACCTAATAACGCGACATTTAGTGTCTGTATGAAGCCCATCACCGCCTGAGAAACTACCGATCCTAGATCAGTAATTCTCGACTACCTTGGCCAAGGATTTCTGGTGATGGCCATCTGTGCACAACCACGACATCAACCCCCAATACTGGGAGAGACGAATCCCTTGACGATCCGCTCACTGCCTCCATGTGGCTCGGGACTGTACCCAACTAAAACCTATTTGCATGACTCCTTTGAGCCGTGGTAGGGTAGTAATCAAAGCACAGTGGGAACTCACACGAGACAAATGACGATCTTAGGTCGATAGACTAACCTGTACACATGTCACCAGGGAACTGCTATCTGACAATAGGTATAATACCAACTAGCATGTTCCCGGCGAGTCCGTCCGGTGTACTCATAACCTAATGAGCACCTGTATACATCTTAGGTGAACCAACTGACACCAATGGCTTGTGACACCGGCCACCGCCCCTCGTCGGGGTCTTGATCCGTATACACTAGTCAATTCTGGAGTATCGATACCCAATCTCGAAACTCCCATGACAAGGGACATTTTAAGGATGTGCTTATAGACCACCCATCTCCCACGTATATGATCGCCGTCATACTGCTGGCAGTCAAGCAAGTATCCTATGGGCTCTATCAACATTTAATAGTGATCTGTAATGTCACCTGAAGCATGTACACGATGATAAAGACAAACCAGATAGTATCATCTCGAGTAAGACTGTTCTACCGGTATAGGTCCTCCCTCAATCATTGCAATCATGTGACTGCGATCCAATAATTGACTTAAGGGCACTATAGCCAACAATCTCCCACTTACACATAAGGCTAATTATTGCGGTGTCGCATAATCACAGCCCGTGTGATACCGAACACCCAACTTCTCTACTAATCAGTTTCACAAAGCTCGTTTGTAAAACTATTGCGTTCGAGAAATAGCCTCCGTGAGTGGATCTGCTCCAATATTTCTTTCTATGTCTCTTTATATCTCATGTTCGTGGAGAAATCCATCTCCTGAAATGAGCAATACATGTCTTAGAATATGTCTGGATATCTGATGGGTCCCAGTTCACAAATGAACTCTAAATCCAGCACTTCTTAGATTGTATCGTCCACTGAACTTAATCAGTATCCTACGCCATGCCTTCCTCAGTATCTTCTTGGACCACCTGTCTAACATACTATCCCTCAAAATAGGAAAAACAATAACTCTGACAGTCACTCTGTCATCCATGTCACCTTGAAAGCCTGGAATGATAACCGTCTCCCGAAGGAGGCTGCCGTTACCATATCCCTAGAACATCTACTTATGTTCATAAACTTCTTCCGAACGTTTCTCCAGGATTGGATTAATATGAACTTATTGCAACTAGTGCAAAAACAACATCTGGTGTGGTACTTGACATCTCATGATCGATTCAATTGCCTAAGCAAGTGATATGCCAATCATGCACATCCCTCTCCCCTTTAGTCTGTAAGACACTTTTAGAGAGGGTGACTCCATCACCTGCAGGTACATCACCATACCAGGAGTCGTCCATTCTAAAACACCTTTAGAATACTGTCTAAGTACCCAGATTTGGAAACTATCCAAATCTAAATCTAAAACCATAGATCTAGTAACCAGAATGCCTGATATTATATCCATATCCTATGTGGAGAAACCACTGTGTGACAACCACAGTATAACCGATCGTAGTATAAGAATTTCACTTCCTATAACTTGTATGTCATCAAAATACACCAGGACATCACACCCTACTACCTTCTTAACAGATCCATCCCCTATTCTGATGAAGTCAAAGACTATGACTGTCACATCAAAAATAGATGATCTATCTCCGCTATACATGCTTTATTCTATAAATAAACATAAGATACTTGTCCACTATGCTTCCGCTGCTCCCACTGACTACAACAACCCTCTGGCAGAGTCATATACACGTGCACTTCTAAAGCTAGTTTAGAACGACGCTATACTCATCCTCCTGCTGGGTCTCATAGTCTAGAACAATAGTAGTGTCAAGTCTGGGTAAACAAGAACCTCCCTGTCACCGTCTTTGAGGATATCGGAGTACCTCTCGGGTGCCTGAGCTTACCCACCATATCTGCGGAGTGGCTAATAGAATGTCAAACCCGATTGAATCTTTAGGTTCTATTAAATTTTCAGTAATTGTTTGTGGTTCTGGAATCTCTTCCAGTTCTACCATACTCCCACTACTGTTTTATGAAAAAGTCCATTTTACTAAAACTATGGCGATTCAAGAACAATATCACTATTGATCTTCCAGATGGTAGAAAGTTAACCCTCGTCATAGCCCGGGATAACCCACAAACTGCCATTACAGAAACGTGCCTTGAGTTATCAAGAGTTTGGTTTTAAGCATAAGCCGGATAACTCCATATACCTTAACATCGTTAAGATATGAACCATTCAATATACAATATAGAAACAGAGGCACTGATTTAATTGGAACCAAATTCAAATCACGCAGCTGTCTCCAGTGCATGTCAACTAATTGGAGAGAGGCCGATCAGCATTACTCAACTAGGAGTGCATCCAAATATAAGTAACCTGAAAGAGAAGCAAGTTCTCAAAACCATTACTATCAACTGAATACCATACACAAGTATCTACATCTTTGATCACCTTGAAGAATCCTGATACTTGCAACACATGGTTCCCTACTTTATTCTTGTACCTGTAACTTCTCAAAACTTGGACCTTGTATTTCTACGAAATACTTGTCTAAAACTAGAGAAGTCTTAAGTAAACAGAATATAGTACGAGTACCAACCCCATTGTGCTAATGGACACTGGACAACATACAATACTTTATATAAGTCCCCTGACTTGAATAACTCTAATCCTGTGCATCGTAGGTTGAAAACTATACTATGGTTAAGAAGAATTACACCGCTGTTTAATGCTCCTTATCTAACCATCAACTGATTTAGGTAAATGTCATGGACATAATTTCAAAAAGTTATATCTCACTTTATAAAATAAACGTACATATATATCAGTTTGAAATTGGTGCATAACAACGGATATTCAAAACCAAATATTTGCTATCAGGAAAAACCCCAGGAGATTTTCCTTAAATATCACCAATTACAACGATTCTGATATAATGAGAATATAATCACCTAATTCTCAATAACTTACTCCCACTCATCATCTGTAAAACCATACAGATGTGAGAATCAAACTTGGTAAATACATACTCTGGAGTAAGGATGTAATTGAAAAATCAGTTTTCAATTAACAACGCATAGTGAAACTGAAATATTTAAATGTTTCGAAGGAGTATCCGGGTATTCCTAGTAATGCCACTTCCATTATCCAGATTTAAGACTGTAACCGTATATTTCCTTGCCATCTCTTCAAATCCATTTATTTGTCTTTACTCATTACCTTCTGTACACCCTCTTTAGGATAAGTGTTTTTCTTCCTTCCCTATCGTTCGGCACCAGCCTATGGTTTGGAAGAAGACTATCCAATAAGCGTAATAGCTGTACTCTCATAATCCTAGGAGCTCTCGCAACCTGAGAGAAGGTAAAGGGAAAAGACAACAGAATAATCCGTATTCTATTTCTCCTGAACCAGAATCCATCCTCGAACTGGAACAAGTTCCTTCGGGTACGATGGATTATCCAATAACTGTGGGTCTTCGTTGTGATACGGGGTGTTCTAGAGAATTTCAAAGGAGAAGTAGGAGTGGCAATGAAATACGCGGTTTTGTCGTGAATGATAGCAGTCACAATTTGCTTTGCCCTCTTTCTAATCCCTTTATTTGTCTTTACTTATTACATTCTGTACACCACATTTAGGCTAATTGGTTTTCTTCCGTCCTTACCTTTCGGCACCTGCCTATGGTTTGAAAGAAGACTATTCAATAAGCGCAATAGGTGTGCCCTCTCCTAATCCTAGGAGCCCTCCCAACGTGAGAGAAGGTAAAGATAAAAGACAACTGAATAGTCCTATTCAATTTCTCTAGAACCGGAAACCATCCTCGAATCTGAAAAAAGTTTCTTCGAGTTTGTATATAACTATACGTTGTTCATATCCAAAAAATGTGGATCTTCGTTGTTGTCACGACTCAAAATATTAGCTCGTGACCAGCACTTGAACCACGCAACGTCTAAAGGCGTAACGGAATTCAAGTAAGCTGAAACCCAGAAATCTAAACCTTTTAAGAAAAATAAAGGAGGTGAGGTTTGAAATAAAGGTATATGAAATCAAGTTTTCTTAATGGAAAGAAAAGGAACATGAATGATGCAAGTGAAATTTACTAGTTTGAAAACATATTTCGTCTTTTAAAACTTTTGGCAGCACCTCCTTTGTATATTTTGATCCAAAACCACAAATACATAATAATGATAATGGCATCCCCAAGCGGGGAGCTAGCTCTTCGCCAAACAGCGGATCACAACCACGCAATACAGCATAAATAGATATACGACGCCCAACGGCGAAGTTCACCGCAAAGATAAAGAAATGAGCAAGATATAACCCCCAAAGTGAATATAAAACCCATCGCTCAAATCTCGCAACTACGAGTCTCACTAAGTCTCATTACTTATACAATTTCTCATTTCGATTGATTGATGGAGTTAACTAGATACAATATGAAATATAATACAAGAGTGGGTACGATACAAATGTCCCACCAACCAATGCAAAACACCCGAATGGAATTGTGTGCCAGCGAAGCCGCTACTGATCCAAGCAGTCAACCTACAATAACTGTGGCACAACGCGGGTGAGTTGCCAACTCGTGAATAGAAATATATCTATAAGTAGAAATTGAATAAACAACGACTCCTAGGTCAACTATATCAAAAGGTAATACTATGATATCTAGGGTGACCGGGTCGTATATGTGCCAACAAGGTAGTCAAAACCTATATGCAAGCGGATAACATCCAACAGTAATAATCAATGCATGCAGATATGTGGATCTCGTCCACCCATAAATCAATGTCTATAAACATGTGTATAATCTCCAATAGTAGAATCATTGTATGTATGTATGTATGTGGATCTAGTCCACGCGTCAACCACTGACGCAACAATATCATGCATGTAAATATCATAAAAGAATGTGTATGAAAGTATGAGGATATATATATCAACAGTGTCCCTCCCAACACATTAAATCATGGAACCTGAGTGCCTAGCATCAACACTTGAAAACATCATGAAAACCGTGCCCAGCATCGGCACGTAAATCCTCATATATCGGGCTCTGTCAGTCCGGATCGGCCCCTATCATCTCTCGACTCAGGTCGGTATCCTCCGGATATCCGCCGAGCCCAAATACTATCACTGGTAGGTAGTAGTCCCTCTGCCAGGCTCACCGTCTGTATACACAGCATCCCTTTCATGCCCCAGGGTACCATACCGGGTCCACCATGTACCCGCAATCGGCCTCATCCACCTCCTCGAGTTGGGTTTCACATGTCGCTCTCAGAACCGAGAAAACACATGGTGGACGAACTGAAATATAGCAAGAGAAACCGGGTTTTTAAAACAACACATAATCTCTTTTAAAATGTCCACGGTTCTCAAATCCAGAAATCTCATGAAAACAGCATATCTCAATGCGTATAATTATAGAGCATGATGTATGCGACATATAATAGAAATGTAAGCATATCATGTATCATGCAACGCGGAATAGTGATATGACATATTAAGGGAAAACCTCTCTTTTAAAATGATTCCAGCTTTTAGAATATAACATGCGGTTCCCAACTTTATAATAAAACCAGTTATCTATGTAGGTACAATATGTATATGCGCAAGTATAGATGTACCTGTAAGTGCATGGCAGCGCCTCGGCCGTCTGAACGAGGCCAAAATGCGGAAACGATGTTTTACTTTAACTTTTGAACCGGCACCACCGCGCAGAAAAATCCCGGATCGGGCCATTAATCTAATTCTAGCTAACTAAAGAACGGGTAGAGAGATATACCGAGCGATCCGTGTCCTTCGGTCTTCTCGTCATCGTCCCGATCTCCCCGTGGAATCTCCGGTCTTCATCTCCTCGCCGGAAGGACACCACATCGCTGGGTTCTTTTACGGGCTCCTACCTCTGGACCGAGGCAACTCGGGCACGACTTTGGCGAGCCGACGTGCCCAAGGATTGCTGTAGAATAGTGTAGTGCTCTTTGTCTCATAGGGGTTGTAGGAAGTTGCCATTTGGTGGAGGAATGATATGAGCTTATGGAGATGGAACTTGTGGGATTTTACAAACATGAAGAGAACCAAAATCCCACCACTAACAATTTGGACAGCCCCCACCTTGAATGTGGCCGGCCCCTTTTCATCCAAGAGAGAATGAGAGGAGAGTGTAGGAATGAGGTAAGTGAGTGGGCCAATAATGCAAGAAGGAATGATGTGTGATCATGAAAAGAAATCATCATAAACAAAGTCCAACACTCCATCAACCATCATGAAAACCATGATGAATAAGAAAGTCAAGCAATGATTATCCAAGGAAAGTCAAATGAGGGTGCAACCATCATGAAGCAATAATATGCAAAGACCACCCTCCAAAATGCTTATTTGCACAAATGCAAATAAGCCCTCCTCCACCAATCTTCAGCCAATGAAAGATACAAAGAAAATTGGCCGAAACGGAAAACAAACTGGCAACTCCAAAAAACTGATCCCGTAATAAATTACAGGAAAACCCCCCTACTGTATATACATACCCGCATTTGTATTCTGACCGAATACAAATGCAATGAGACAAAATCTACACTGTACAATACTAGAATCCGGCTTAAACCAAAGCCCGCTAGTATTTTCCGTCCGATCATGATCCGTATAATACCGCACGTATCTGATCGAACCCTGCCATATCTCCATACGGCCTCCACAGCGTTTCGCCCGAAACTTGAAAAAACGGTCTGTAGGAACTCTAAAGACTCGTCAATACTTTGGCTGTGGATTTAACCACTAGCACGTCATAGGTATTAGCCTATACGTAACGGGCTACCAGATATTGACCAAAAGGGACGTCGATGAGCGAACTCATCCTGACACCCTAATGAGCCTGTCGGTGACAATATCCGTACAGTCCGGTCCGTTCGTCTATGAGCATCGCATGGCGGGCCTAGGGGGTTGGTAAAAGTCAGACCCCCAAAAGCGGTACAAGTCATGTCGGAGTGTAGCCTAGAACACCCTGAGATACTACTGGAATACCTACCAGTAAATCTCCATCCTTGGCCAAGGACTTCGTGTAATGGCTCTCCTAGACACAGCGCAACCTCACCCATAATACCGGGAAAGACGAACCCCTGCAGATCCGCTCACTGCCTCCATGTGGCTCGGGATTGTACTCAACTAAAACCTGTTTGCACGTCTCCTTTGAGCGTGGTAGGGTAGTAATCAAAGTACAGTAGGAACTCACACGAGACAAATGAAGATCTCAGGTCGATGAACTAACCTGTACACATGTCACCAGGGAACTGCTATCTGACGTATGGTATAAGACCAACTAGCATGTTCCCGGCGAGTCCTGTCCAGTGTACTCATAACCCAATGAGCACCTGTATACATCTTAGGTGAACCAACTAACACCAGTGGCTTGTGAGACCGGCCACCACCCCTCGTCGGGGTCTCGACTGTATACACTAGTCTACTCTGGAGTATCGATGCCCTGTCTCGAGTACTCCCACGACTAGGGACCTTTTAAGGATGTGCTTATAGACCCCAGCACTCACGTATATGATCGCCATCATACTGCTGGTCGTCAAGCAAGAATCCTAAGGGCTCTATCAATTCGCAATAGTGACCTGTATGGTCACCTAAAGCAGTACACGATGATAAAGATAAACCAGATAGCATACTATCATCTTGAGTAAGACTTTCCTATCGGCATAGGTCCTCTCTCAATCATTGCAATCACGTGCCTGTGATCCAATAATTGACTCTGAAGCCACTATCTCCAACAATCTCCCACTTGCACTCAAGGCTAATTATTGCGATGTCGCATATTCACAGCCCGTGTGATACCGAACACCCAACTCCTCTACTAATCAGTCTCACAAAACCCGTTTGCGAAACTATTGCGTTCGAGGAATAGCCTCAGTGAGTGGATCCGCTTTGATGTTTCTTTCTATGTCTCTCTTAATCTCAAGTTCGCGGAGAAACCCATCTCCCGAAATGAGCAATACCTGTCTTAGGATGTGTCTGGATGTCTGATGGGACCTAGCTCATAAATGAACTCCAAATCCAAACTTCTTAGACTGTATCGTCAACTGAACTTAATCAGTATCCTGCGCCATGCCTCCCTCAGTGTCCGCTTGGATCACCTGTCAATAACACTGCCCCTCGTCAGAGGGAAAACTATAACTTTGATGGCCACCCTGCCGTCCATGGTCACCATGGAAGCCTGGAATGATAACTGTCTCCTGAATGAGGCTGTCGTTATCATATCCCTAGAACATCCACTTATGTTCTAAAACTGCTTTCGATTGGTTTTCAAGGATTGGATTATTATCAAATTATTGCATCTACTGCAAAAACAACATCTGGTGTGGTACTTGACATCTCATGATTGACTTAATTGCCTAAGCAAGTGATCTGCCAATCATGCATATCCCTCTCCCCTTTAGTCTGTAAGACACCTTTAGAGAGGGTGACTCCATCACCTGCAGGTATACTACCGTGCCAGGAGTCTTCCATTCTAAAACACCTTTAGAATGCTGTCTAAGTACCCAGATTGGGAAACTACCCAAATCTAGATCTAAAACCATAGATCTAGTTACCAGAATGTCTGATATAATATCCAAGTCCTTTGTGGAGAAACCACTGTGTGACAACCAAAGTATAACCGAACGTAGTATAGGAATTTCACTTCCTACTCTATGTGTGTCATCCAAATACCAGGACATCACACCCTACTACCTTCTTAACAGATCCATCCTCTATTCTGATGAAGTCAAACCTATGACTGTCACATCAGAAATAGATGATCTATCTCCGTTATATCTGCTTTAGTCTGTAAATAGACATAAGCCACTTGTCTACTATGCTTCTGCTGCTCCCATTGATCAAGACAACCATCTGGCAGAGTCATATACACATACGCTTCTAAAGCCAGTGCAGAACGACGCTATAATCATCCTCCTGCCGGGTCTCATAGTCTGGAACAACAGAAATGGCAAGTCTGGGTAAACAAGAACCTCCCTGCTACCGTCCTTGAGGCTACCGGAGTACCTCTCGGGTGCCTGAGGTTACCCACCTTATCTGCGGAGTGGCTAATAGAATGTCAATCCAGATTGAATCTTTAGGTTCTTATCAAATTTTCAGTAATTGTTTGCGGTTCTGGAATCACTTCCAGTTCTACCATACTCCCACTACTGTTTTCTGAAAAAATCCATTTTTATCAAAACTGTGGCGAGTCAAGAACAATATCACTATTGATCTTCCAGATGGTAGAAAGTCAACACTCGTCAGAGCCTGGGTCAACCCACATACAGCCATTACAGAAACATGCCTTAAGTTATCCAGAGTCTGGTTTTAAGCATAAGCCGGACAACTCCCTGTACCTTAACATCGTTAAGATATGAACTGTTCTATATCCAATGTAGAACCAGAGGCACTGATTTAATTGAACCAAATTCAAATCATGCAGCTGTCTCCAGTGCATGTCAACTAAATAGAAGGAGGCCGATCAGCGTTACTCAACTTAGGAACGCTTCCAATTATGAGTAACCTGAAAGAGAAGCAAGTTCTCTTAATCATTACTATTAACTGAATACCACACACATGTATCTACATCTTCGATCACTTTGAAGAATCCCGATACTTGCAACACCTGGTTCTCTACTTTATTCATATACCTATAACTTCTCAAAACTCAGACCTTGTGTTTCTACGAAACACTTGTCTAAGAACTAGAGAAGTCATAAATAAACCGAATATAGTACGAAGAACAACCCCTCTATCCTAATGGATACTGGACAACATACAATACTCTGTATAAGTCCTTCGAGTCTAATAACTCATTCCGTGTGTGTCGTAGGTTGAAAACTGTACTTATGGTTAAGAAGAATTACACCGCTGTTTAATGCTCCTTACCTAACCATCCACTGATATAGGTAAATGTCATGGACATAATTTCAAAAAGTTATATCTCACTCTATAAAAATAGACGTACAGATATATCAATTTGAAATTGGTGCATAACAGCGGATATTCAAAACCAAATATTTGCCGTCCGGCAAACAGCCCAGGCGATTTCCTCAAATATCACCAATTACAACCAATTCCGATATAATGAGGATGATTACCTAATTCCCAATAACTTACTCCCACTCATCATCTGTAAAACCATACAGATGTGAGAATCAAACCTGGTAAATACATACCCTGGAGCAAGGGCTAATTAGAAAATCAGTTTTCTTTTAACAGTACACAGTGAAACTGAAACATTGAAATGTTTCGATGGGGTATCCGGGTATTCCTACTAATGCCTCTTCCATTATACAGATTCACAACTGTAACCGTATAATTCTTTGCCATCTCTCCAAATCCTTTTATATGTCTTTAGTCATTATCTTCTGTACACCCCTTTAGGCCAAATGGTTATCTTCCTTCCCTACCGTTCGGCACCAGCCTATGGTTTGGAAGAAGACTATCCAATAAGCATACTAATCCTAGGAGCACTCGCAATGCGAGAGAAGATGAAGATAAAAGACAACCGAATAAACCTTATTCCTATTTCTTCTGAACCAGAATCCATCCCCGAACTGGAACAAGTTCCTTTCGAGTTCGTATATAACCATACGATGGAGTATCCAATAAACTGTGGATCTTCGTAGTGATACGGAGTGTCTTGGAGAAATACAAAGTTGAAGTGGGAGTGGTAATGAAATACTTGGTTTGGTCATGAATAGCAGTCGCAATTTACTTTTCCCTCCATCTAATCCCTTTATTTGTCTTTACATAATACCTTCTGTACACCATCGTTAGGCTAATTGGTTTTCTTCATTCCCTACCGGTCGGCACATGCCTATGGTTTGGAAGAAGACTATCCAATTTGCGTAATAGGTGTACTATCTCCTAAACCAAGGAGTACTCGCAACCTGAGAGAAGGTAAAAATAAAAGACAACTGAATAGTCCTATTCGTTTTCTTCAGAACCGGAAACCATCCTCGAATAAATTCCTTCGAGTTCGTATATAACCATACGATGGTTTTATCCAATGGAAGTGGACGTTCGTAGTAATACGGGGTGTCCTAGAGAAAAGGGTAAAAGTAGGAGTGGCAATGAGTTATGCAACTCTGACAATCCAAAAGCCAGTGTTATAAGAAGGTTCGGTCAACTTGGTCAGTGAGTCATAGTCTAGGGTCGGGTCATGGTCGCTGCCAGAGAGAAAGAAAAGAAACACTCAGCGTGCACTCTAACCTAGATCAGAATGGTTATCACTTTATCTAATCAGGAAACCTCCCACTGTACCGTCAAATTCTCCTCCAAACCTGAAAGAAGAATTAGTCGGGATCACCCGAGGAGTAAACCAACTCATCAGTGGGAATCGGGATCCAACTATCATCGCATGATAACGTGACGGAATCCGCTCACGTTATCACACTCCAGAAGGTATGCGCATATCTGGCAAGTTTCAGTTTCTTTAGAAACTCCCGATGTGATTTTTACCCCATGCTCTTATGACCTTGACGAAGGTCAACAAATCATAAGTCACATGTCAAGTTCTACTCGTCATTGTCAAGGTTAATTTGAACCCACCCGTACAAGCCCTTGACGAAGGTCAACAAGGCTATACGACTGTCCCAAACCAACGCATCTATCTATGCAGCAGAAAGGTAACAAGCAGCTACCATTCACTATGCCTTGACGAAGGTCAACAAACATAGCATGAATACTACGTGCTACCCGTCTGAAATGACGGAGGGCTACGAATGGTTTTTGGCAAAAAAACCTTTAACGTAATGAACTTGATATCGTTGAAGGAACCGGATAGCTCTTATAAAAATATAGTGACGAAAACCTTTGCTAAAGAGGTCACTCCCGGTGAAGGGATCTCGGCTTTTTCCCCGTAGAATGAGGTGCAGGATATTCCAACTGAATACCACGATGCAAAGCAAAAGTAAACGACTATAGTGAAGTTATTGCCCTGACGCAAACTTCTGTCCAAGGGGGCACTCCCGGTGAAGGGATCTCGGCCCTTGCCTCGTCGACTGAGGTGCAGGATATTCCAACTGAATACTACTGTACAAAACAAAAGAGAACGTCCTTGCAATAACATCTTTTTGAAAAATTGTTCCAACATCAGAATAGGTTTGTTTAGCTTGCATTGATCCGAATCAATGTAGTCCCATCAATTGATCACACCAATAAAGAACGAAAATAATGATGTACGTATATGCCATCCGCATTCGCCACTGGGTCCCGTCATCACCCGTTAAGTTACTTAACTAACGACAGAGCAGGGACTGGACTAGCGCGGATGCAAAACATATACAACATCTACTAGTATATATATATCAATATATAATATTCGCTCAAGGCGTGATAAAATGCAACATCACAGAAATGTAATAAGCATCACAAAACAATACAGATATCTGGGATCCCCGGGTTTCATAGAGCCGCTACTGAAACCCGACGTTCCCCTGGTCGTGTGGATAGCCTGTGTAATGAAATCCTAGACCCCTACGGGCGCAGCAAGTTACCCGCTGAAACCTGAAGCGAGGCAGCCCCCTTCAGCAACGTGAATGGACCACCCAGCACTTCACGGAATCCGTTAACTTGGGCACCCCTCCTGGGTCAACCTGTACCCCTTACGAGTGCGGCGAATAGCCCGCCAATTCTAGAGTGAAGCCCCCTCCGTCTCAACGCCATGAGATGCGTGCCCGTTGTCCTCTAGAACCCGGCTATCCGTGCACCCCTCCGTGGGGTAATCCTAGTAAAGAAAGTAAAATATACATACAACGGGTACATCGACCTCACCCTGGTCGTGCCCCAAAAGAATAATATACAAAAAGGCAGTGACGGCAGTCCACATGTCGGATGCTCGCCCCGCAATATCAAATGTACATATAAAACAAAACTGTATTAACATTGCATCCAGGCTATCCTCACGACCAATCCACAATCTCACAGCACAACACAGAACATCAACGTGAATGTCACGTTCGCAAATCCGTCTAACCGGGCTATAGCAGTTAGACAGGATTTACCGATCAAGTGACATTCACGGTCGCAGATATAATGTAAATACTGTGAACTAACATTTTTAAAATTTTCAATCGATCAAATTTACCCAAGTAGGCCCCAAGCACTACTGTAGCACTCAAAGAAAATCTGGGCCCAAAAAGAATATTCCAAAACCCCAATTTCCCTGTACAAAGATCACTGTGGAAAAATGGTGCAGTGTTGGCACTGTACTGCGGGGGAAGAGCGGCCGGAACAGGGGTTTGGCTGCGGTTCCGCGGTCGTTCTACAGTGTCACACTACCATTTTTTCACAGAAGTCTTATAATTTCCTGCTTGTCTTTCTGCAACACACTGAAAAATTTTTATAGCCCAAAAAATTTCGACAGAGAACTGATATACTGAAATCGTGGTTTTTGGATTTTTGTTCGATCGGAAATGTAAACACGTTAGACCAAGCTAGACTAGGTTAATGGCGTGGCTCTGATACCAGTGTAAGTGCACGGCAGCATCCCGGCCGTATGAATTTAGGCCAAAATGCGGAAACGATGTTTTACTTTAACTTTTGAACCGGCACCACTGCGCACAAAAATCCCGGATCGGGCCAATAATCTAATTCTACCTAACTAAAGAACGGGTAGAGAGATATACCGAGCGATCTGTGTCCTTCGGTCTTCTCGTCATCGTCCCGATCTCCCCGCGGAATCTCCGGTCTTCATCTCCTCGCCGGAAGGGCACCACATCGCCGGGTTCTTTTACGGGCTCCCACCTCTGGACCGAGGCAACTCGGGCACGACGTTGGCGAGCCGACGTGCCCAAGGATTGCTGTAGAATAGTGTAGTGCTCTTTGTCTCATGGGGGTTGTAGGAAGCTGCCATTTGGTGGAGGAATGATATGAGCTTATGGAGATGGAACTTGTGGGATTTTACAAACATGAAGTGAACCAAAATCCCACCACTAACAATTTGGACAGCCCCCACCTTGAATGTGGCCGGCCCCTTTTCATCCAAGAGAGAATGAGAGGAGAGTGTAAGAATGACGTGAGTGAGTGAGCCAATAATGCAAGAAGGAATGATGTGTGATCATGAAAAGAAATCATCATAAACAAAGTCCAACACTCCATCAACATCATGAAAACCATGATGAATAAGAAAGTCAAGCAATGATTATCCAAGGAAAGTCAAATGAGGGTGCAACCATCATGAAGCAATAATATGCAAAGACCACCCTCCAAAATGCTTATTTGCACAAATGCAAATAAGCCCTCCTTCACCAATCTTCAGCCAATGAAAGATACAAAGAAAATTGGCCGAAATGGAAAACAAACTGGCAACTCCAAAAAACCGATCCCGTAATAAATTACAGGAAAACCCCGCTACTGTATATACATACCCGCATTTGTATTCTGACCGAATACAAATGCAATGTGACAAAATCTACACTGTACAATACTAGGATCTGGCTTAAACCAAAGCCCGCTAGTATTTTCCATCCGATCATGATCCGTGCAATACCGCACGTATCTGATCGAACCCTGCCATATCTCCATACGACCTCCACAGCGTTTCGCCCGAAACTTGAGAAAACGGTCTGTGGGGAACTCTAAAGACTCGTCAATACTTTGGCTGTAGATTTAACCACTAGCACGTCAGAGCTATTAGCCTATACGTAACGGGCTACCAGGTATTGACCAAAAGGCACGTCGATGAGCGAACTCATTCTGACACCCTACTGAGCCTGTCAGTGACAATATCCGTACAGTCCGGTCCGTTCGTCTATGAGCATCGCATGGCGGGCCTAGGGGGTTGGTAAATGTCAGACCCCCAAAAGCGGTACAAGTCGTGTCGGAGTGTAGCCTAGAACACCCTGAGATACTACTGGAATACCTACCAGTAAGTCTCCTGCCTTGGCCAAGGACTTCGTGTAATGGCTCTCCTAGACACAGCGCAACCTCACCCCCAATACCGGGAGAGACGAACCCCTGCAGATCCGCTCACTGCCTCCATGTGGCTTGGGACTGTACCCAACTAAAACCTGTTTGCACGTCTCCTTTGAGCGTGGTAGGGTAGTAATCAAAGTACAGTGGGAACTCACGCAAGAAAAATGACGATCTCAGGTCGATGAACTAACCTGTACACATGTCACCAGGGAACTGCTATCTGACGTATGGTATAAGACCAACTAGCATGTTCCCGGCGAGTCCTGTCCGGTGTGCTCATAACCCAATGAGCACCTGTATACATCTTAGGTGAACCAACTAACACCAGTGGCTTGTGAGACCGGCCACCACCCCTCTTCGGGGTCTCGACTGTATACACTAGTCTACTTTGGAGTATCGATGCCCTGTCTCGAGTACTCCCACGACTAGGGACCTTTTAAGGATGTGCTTATAGACCCCAGCTCTTACGTATATGATCGCCATCATACTGCTGGTCGTCAAGCAAGAATCCTAAGGGCTCTATCAACGCGCAATAGTAACCTGTAAGGTCACCTAAAGTAGAACACGATGATAAAGATAAACCAGATAGCGTACTATCATCTTGAGTAAGACTGTCCTATCGGCATAGGTCCTCTCTCAATCATTGCAATCACGTGCCTGTGATCCAATAATTGACTCTGAGGGCACTATCTCCAACAGTACCAATGTATGTATGCACAAATATGGATATACAAATATGCATATCCGCAAGTACGAATGTATCAATGTATATGTGCACGAATATGGATATACAAATGTGTATATCCGCAAGTATGAATGTTTCAATGTATATGTGCACGAATATGGATATACAAATATGTATATCCGCAAGTATGAATGTATCAATGTATATGTGCAAACAGGTTATGCGAAGAGTCATATCATGATGCAGCAATCCTACTGTGTAGTGACATGGCAGTTATCGATGATGAAGTGTGTGAGCCTATAAGCTGTGTACGTGTGACATACGCATCATCGATAATGGTGCAGGTGTACTATCATAGGTATATGCGATGCAATAATAATATCATGAATGCAGCACAAGGTAAAACATCAGCTAAAAGCTATAAGGTATACGTAACTATCATATGTCCGAGTCGGTGAATCTAACAATCGGCATCTAGCCCAGTAACATCGCGTACGGTATCATCCATCGTACGGCAACCTCTATTCAAGGGTAAGGATCAATCATCAAGTCAATCTCATCACGCACGAAATATCATCGTGCGGCGGCATTATGCTAATAGGGATCCTATCATCCTATACGACAAAAGAGGGTACGGCCTAATATCACATCCGGCCTATCATCCATGATTCACAACATTCTATAAATGTATGTATATCTATGTGCCTATGTCCCGGTTCACATCTGCAATAATCTCATATTAGGGGACCGGCAGGGTATAAATCAACTCGATCGACTCGCATCCGTATACCTTCATATCATTATCTCATCACATCATCAAATCCTTCTTATATCCTTTCATCGCATTTAAATCACCTATCAAATCGAATTGCATAAACATTCTATCACTACAAGTATAACTATCTAATCTAACATACACATCTGAACCATACAATCGGATTTTTAAAGAAGCGAATCGTAGTTTTGAAAATAGGGGTTACGGTGTTTTTAAGAAAGAGATATCGTTTGAAAATCCATAACATCCCTCAAGGTATATATTTAAAAGATACATATGATTCTTCGGTTTAGAAAAAGGTATGGTTCGGATGACGCATCTACGTTGACTATTTAGTCCTATAGTACCCTAAACGGCAATATCGCTAAACGTCATCCTCAGATTCCGTCATCACATATTAGCCGTATTATATCACTTCTAACTATCCTTAATTTCTAATATGGTTTCGTAGCTATCTCATTCTAACCCTAGTTTCCTAATGTAGGTTTCTTAACCATATTCTATAAATCGGTTTTCCATCAAAAGTTTGCGGGGGTGCAATACGCCATCCACCCGACTTCCCTGGTAGATATAGATTTACTCACCGTAGTCCTCACTCGCCGAAGTCGATGGCGCCTCGCTCCATCGCTTCGGAATCCACGTGAAGGTACCTACAACAACAACACATATCGTAACGATATTAAAATCAAGGCGGAAAAACCAAAACTGCA
The DNA here is from genome assembly GCA_030015575.1 of Agapanthus africanus. Lineage (NCBI taxonomy): Eukaryota > Viridiplantae > Streptophyta > Magnoliopsida > Asparagales > Amaryllidaceae > Agapanthus > Agapanthus africanus. The sequence continues at coordinate 301,094,647 of CM057345.1, read as the reverse complement.
CGCGCATTGCTCGTAGGTTAGAACCTATAGCATATGCATACAAAATCAATCAAACAACCCTTGTTGTCGATATACAAACATACGACAACCAAAAATGAATCCAAATATCAAAACTCATCATTCCAAATACGGAAAATATATCCTAAATCACACACAAGTATTCCAAGATTTTGACTCAGGTCAAATAAATCCAAGCAAACAAGTTTAGGGTGATATATAAGGTATATTTGAGCTACTGAACCAACCTAGGCCCCTACCCTCACCAAGTGGCCGGCCCCTATACCCAAAATTCCGATGTCGCCGGCCCAGGGGTCTCGGTTTGGGTTCATTAGGTCAGAGTGGTCTCCTAGTAGTATGTCTATGCCCCTAGTATTGTTTGGTTGCCTCAGAAATTCCCTGGGTTACTCCAGATACCCTATAGGCACACTCAAAGTCACAAAACTGATATGGGTCAATTCCTGAGTTCGTGCAACGGTTCAGCTCTATGGCTCAGGTCATGAATCGTGTTACCATGGTCTAGCAAACACTCCTAACAGCTCCCAGATTTTACCTATAGTCAATACAGAAAAATCCAGTAGGACCAAATACCCCTAAACACCTTCAGGTAACTACCCTACAAAACCCAAGCCCTAGCTCTCCTATTCACCCGGGGTCGCCGGAATTGTCTCCATGGTCGCCGGCCAAAATCGGTGGGTACGGGTTAGGGTTTCAGATGAACACTCCAGGTCTCGAGCACAACACTAGCACACTGTTTGTTTTCATAGTGAAAACTCAGGGTAACAGCAGGTCAGCAACATCCTAAAACGACGCTAAAACACGATATCACACACAACTAATATAAAGGGAAGAAATTATTCCTCATCCATTCCACTCAAGGTAGCACTAACTTCCCAACGTCGTCAAAATCCCATTTTGCTCGGTTCATCGCGTAGAGGAAGAGATGGGGACTAAGTTTTGTGAAGGGAGTGTAGGATTTTGGGGATTTATTAGAGGTAGATCTAGGGTTCAAGTAGAGGGTTGTGGAGTTGAGGAGATGAAGAAGGAGGAAAATGGTAGGGGATTCTATTGAGGCAGCAGCAGCCCCCACCTCCTCTTACATAATCACTCTCTCTCTCTCTCCCTCTCCCTCTCCAAGGTATACCTAACCCACTCATTATGTCCCCTTTGACCTTTTCTTTTTCCTTTCTCTTTTTATCACCAAAATGAACACATACACCCATATAAAACCATAAATGAAATAGTATGTAACCAAATGAAACATGTCATGGTGCACTAACCATGAAAATATGTAGAAATGCGGATTTGGCTTAATCGCGATTAGCAGTGCACTAAACGGGTTTTTATCAAAATTGCATATAATGAATTTTAAAATTGCCAAATCCGTTAAATATATTATTAAATGAATAAATCATTTTAATTTTTCATTTATTTCACAAATATTAGTATATATTTATACCCTTTTTCAAAAACTCCAATTTCGCAAATCGGGCAGTTTTCGGGAAATATATTATTTTAATATTAAATTCCAAAAATAATATTTTATGTTTTTCTGAAATGTTACAGTCTTCCCCCCATTAAATAAATTCGGTCCCCGAATTTAAATTTAAACACCAAAATCTAAAACATTTCAATAATCAGCTCAAATCATGGGGCTCCGGAAACATGGAAAACGCAGAAATAACACAACGCGCCAAATGCGCATGAAAACGAGTACAAAAACTCAAAATCAGCTCTGTCAAGTGTCACGTAAATCATCAGATTTGCACGCATATCCTCGGAGTTATAATAGTGACGCAGATATAGGAATCTGAAATCCAATACACACTAGTCAAATACTATAATATGTGTATAGTACGCATCTTTGAAAACTCCAAAATTTGAATAAAGTACATGCAAAATCTTTTCTAAATCGCCGCGGGAATGCGTAACTCACGGCATAACTGATGGACGCTCATTTTAAAATAATTATATATATCCATATATGTTTTCTTAAATACACGTTCCGTCGTTTTCAAAATATCCCAAAAGGTTTTCCTTATAAACATTCGTGTCACTCACGGGCACGTAGGAAATAGCGAGACTAAAGCTCCTCTTGAAAACCCTTTTGGTAATCTTTTAATGCATGCAAATTACTCAGGTACTGTCCTCAAATCAGTCATGTTTGGCTACTACATAATATAGTGCCCAACATGAAAACAAAGTGCTCAAAGCAAAATCAGCCTCAAAAAGGCGTATCCAATAATCACATGTGTCTGGTGCGCATGGAAATCAAATCCAAATACAGGTGCCACAATAAGCACAAAGCAAATCTAGGTGCAACGGGTGTGCACAAAAACATCTGTCCACTGCAATGGTATGCATGACAACAATATCTGGTGCACCTATTGTGCACGAAAATCTCAATCATGTGCATCCAACATGCACGAAATCGCGAACTCCAATATCAAGCGCTGATCATGCGCAAGAATCCAATCAGGTGCATGATTGGTGAAGTTTTATCGATCAAAAATATATTACCGCAATCAGGAACGGCGTCGCATGTAGCTAGCCGGTGAATACGTGTCGGTCCACAGGGATGTTGTGAATTTCCTAATCGCTCTTACGAGTTAATTCCAAACGGTGTAAATGGATTAATTAAATTTAAAAACTAAATTAATCTTGGGCAATTGAATTAAAGATCTAACTATCTAACTAGGGCAAGGAATTAAATTTAATCTAGGGCAGAGAATGAAAAATTACCTAGAGCAAGAATTGAAATCTAAACTAGGGCAATTAAATAAATCTACTTACTTTACAGATGGCTCTCTCCAAACATTTACACAGGGTTGTCAGATCTGAAAAGATGATATGAAAAGAGGCATCGATGCTCTCCAAAAGATTTCTAAATTTTATTCAAAAAAAGAGGCATGAGGGAGGCATAGCCTTTACAATGATTTAGAGTTCCTATTTATAGAGGATAGGAAACCCTAGGTTACAATTGATTCACACGTCTACATTTACCAAAATATCCTTAGGAAGACCTAGTCAAAATAGACTCCAAGCTTTGGTAAAATTTTATGTCTGGAAATTTTGGAACTGATTCTGGGCTTCTTGGGCTTTTTATTTCTTAGGATCTTTATTCAATTTGGCTTCTCTATTTCTTCCAGATCTCCAGTGAACAATTACAGTGGACTTTTAACCGTTTGCTTTATAATCTTGGACCTTGCGTTGCCTTGTACTGATCTTTTGTGTAGGCTTGATTAAGATCCTTCTATTTGTTGGTCAAAGTCCTTTTTTTGTGTCGTCTTTTGTCTTTTTCACTGTTTTCGCTCCAAGAACCTGTAACCTGTAATATGTAGCAGACATGCGTCAAAAGCACCTGTTTATTTGTAAAAAGAATAAGAATGGGGAATAGAATAATACAATATTATGGTGTGAACAAATACCCCCAAACTTATCTTTTACTCGTCCTCGAGCAAACTTATTTTTTATTCTTGACAAAAACCTAACCGCACTTTCGCAGGGAAACACGATTGCACTGAGCTCGTGCAACAAGCCGTTAAACCTCTAGGTGTCCTTAGTAGGAGGAGTGTTGTCTCCTGAGGGTTTTCAGCGGATACTACCCACAAAATCCTATCAATTAGGCCCATTGACTTTTATTCTCCAACTAGGTTTTCTAACAAGGAATTCTATTATCTTCTACTTGTAAATTATCCACCCACATTCTTCATACTTCCTCATCATTTAACTTAAGATTATATATGTTCTATAGACTGACTTAGCTTTCGACATTTCTTAAGTTTTCCTTCTAGGGTTCCATCTCCACTTAGGAATTTCTATCAACTCTACTAAAGATACAAGTTCTATTCTTCACTCCTTTCTCTCATCTAAACTCTAATCACATATCTCCACGTGTGTGTATAAATCACCCCTACACTTGGAAATTCAAATCAAGCAATCATACCCTTGTCCGTTGTCCAAAGTACTTTTGGTGAATTTTTAATTGAATTTTGCTTACACATCCTTCATGTGACCGTTAATACTTCTTGTGTTACCAACAACCGATTATAAGATATGTTTGCACTTTAAAACGTAATTCCTAGTCTTGCAACACCCAAGGCTTTTAGCAGTGACTCCCAAACCAGTTGGTCTAAGGCACTAGGTGATGAAGCAGCCTTAAGTAATCACAAAGACCAGTGTTCATTTTTTTATTCACAGTTATATTTTTGTTTTCTTTTCTTCATACTAAGGACTTTAGACAAGAGCATTTCAAGGTCTCCTCTACTATTCCAAGTTTCAAGGTGTGTGATTGTGCAAATTGTAGGGTAGACATTTTCAGAATCTAGACTTAAGTTAGGAATTATTTTTTAAACTTATACTCTAATAAAGAGATCAATACTTTTCCTTTGCTTTGACTTAGCCCAAAAAGTGAACTGAAATTTTGCCTATTTCTAAATAAACTACAAAGGCATATACTTTCTACCGTTAAAATTTAAGAAAGGTTATTTTTAGGGTTTTTAATTTATTAAGTCTAAGATCTAGTTGTTCCTAGCTAGTTAACCTATTTGTCAAACTTAAGTCAAATAAGGCCAAAATTGAATACATTAATTTTTATAATTTTTGAATTTTTTGAATTTTTATGGATTTTAAAATAAGTATGCAAATGTAAAAATATATACAAATGAATGCGAAGGAAGAAGACGTACCGAGCATACCCCCAAACTTAACCTTGACAGTGTCCTCACTGTTATGCTACACTAAGAGGGTCAAAATGCCGTCACTCCCCTGTTTATTTATTTATAAAAAATTTTATATTTTTTTAATGTTTTGAATTTTTTTGAATTTATTTTTTTATAGAAAAAGAAAACAAAAAATATATATACATATATACAACAAGGTTCCCTCCAAACTTAAGCTCGGCCTTACACAAGCAAAAGGTTAGCACCAACCATTCAAAAATCTTATCGTGGTAATGGTATAGTCGGTGCAAGAATGGGGTGGAAAGAAAAAAGATGAGAAGAACATGAGACCGTGTGGAAAGAAGGGTAGAATATGGTCTCGGTGGAGGAGTGGAATGGCGGAAAGAAGAAAGAAGTGGATTACGATCTTGAGGGTGTAAATCGAGTGAATAAATTAGCGCAATATATGATGACCGATGTGTTAAAAGCGATTGCGCTAACCTATCAACCCGTCGTGCAATGGGGTCAACTCCCTCAAGATTCGCAAGAAAACATAGGTACGCCGAACTTGGTATAGGAGATGAAAGCGTAACGGTCAGTTGCACGGTCCGAACAATGGGAAAGACGAAAGGAAGTGAATTAGGGATAGTATCATTCTCACCGTAGTAAACTGTCTCGAACTTGAAAGATTCCATTAATGGTTCGAAACTACTGTAAGCACCCGAGTCTGATGGTTCAACTAACTCATCTGATAATGTAAAAGACTTAAACTCGGGCGGTGAGTCATCAACATCGTCCGAAAAAGTGAAACACTCGTACGTGTTATCGGCTGTGAGAACTGTGTCAGATTCAAAAGAAAATTTTTCAAGCTCACAGTCTTCAAGCGTGGTCGGAACGATGGAAAGGAGGGAAGGTGATATAACAGTAAAAGGTTCAGGAGGCTGAATTGGAAAATCAGACATATCAAACAAAAATAGTTCAACCTCAATATGATCCTCAAAACTCTCCTCAATACTATCCTTATAATTCTCCTCAAGATTCAACTCATCCATGCTATTATCATCAAAGTCAAGGCGCATATGAGATTCGGGAGAAACATTTAATAACTCGGGATGATGATTTGAACATAAAATCTCAATTAAATCGATAGGTTCATCATCCGAAATATTCCCGGTGTCTATATCCTCAATCAAGTGAAAATCAATTTTCTTAGACACCTCATCAAAAGCATGGATATCTATCGATTTAGGTTCTAGATGGGAGGTGTAAAGATCGAAAGGATTAGGTGCGGTTTCACTCGAAAGGGGTTCCTCACAATTTGGCAAATCAAACACTACAAAATTACACAACTCGTTTTTATTTTCAACTTGTGAGTCAGTTAGGACCATCGATGGAAAACCGTAGTTGTGGGCTTCAATTGGCTAAGGGTAGGTTTGATTTTGAAATCCTCTCACATTCTCACTCTGTCCAACCGCCTCCTTATACATCGAAAAGTTTTGAAGCTAGTTGAATACTAGCTACCGGTTCACTAGGTTGCATAAGGGCGGCCACGGATGCTTCCACATTCCTAGTCATTTTGTTTGTTGCTGCGATATATGCCTCCAACGACTCTTCCAAACTAGACTTAGGTGGTGAGGGGGTTTCGGTAAAAGATTCGAAATTGTGTGGATATGCAAAACTCCCAACAGGCTGTGTAGAAACAGTGTCTAGTGAAGGTGGGAAGGTCGGGTAGGACTGGTAGGAAGTGGGTGGCTGGGCAGGGGTAGGGTCAACATGTGGATAAAAAGGTGAATAGTCGTGTGGATCCCTAGAACTAGATGAGTAGAGAAGGGTGAAAGATCGGCTACGAGATTGAGCAATATGCTCAGCAATGGACATCGGTTTAGGAGTTACAGCTGGACTCGAAAAAGTGGCATCAACGTATGAAGGTGGTGAAGGTTGACATGGTTGACACAAAGTCGGTTGCAAAGTGAAACTGTTTCTCCTAGACGCTTCTATTTGATCTTTCAAAGAAATTTTGGGCACGGAGGGATCTTCCTTAAATCGACCGAAACAATTGACGTACGAAGCAAAGTAAGCTTTGGGATACCAAAGTTCGGCAAGAGATTTATGATGTGGGGTACCCATGATAGAAGAATGAGAAAAGAAAGAAGGTAGGTGGTGCAAGTGGGGTGCAAGGATTTCTTAGCGACATAATTTTTGCAAGTTTTTATAAAAAAAAATTTCCTTTTTTCCTTTTTCTCTTTATTTGAAACTGTTTGCAACAACAAAAATTCGATAAAAGGCTTAGACACAAATGCAATCAACCAGAAATGCACAATCAGACCTAAATCTAGGGTCACCTAGGTCAGCTAGACAGCTCCTAACTGTTCCAAAGAGCTAGAAATAGGACCTCAAACCGCCTCTTCACCGCCAATTGCGGCCAGGTAAGTGCCAGGTAAGTGGGAGGCTCCCCGCTACAAGTAGCGGTCCTAATTAAGTAACCACTTGCCTTAGACACACTTGCCTAGACACCGCAAAGTCAGGTTCGGATTAACGGCCGATGCCTATAACTAGTCCTCCGTCCTATTGAGCTCGAAGTCCTTAGGGCTGAGTCTAGTATTTTTTAATTAAGATATGGTCAATGCAAATGCCTTATGTGATTTCTGGGGTCCTGGGAAGGGTGATGAAATCCCCACCCAATCTGAATTGGTCAAAAAGCCCCTTAAAGTCCAATTAAAGATATGCAAAACAGTAAATCACTTGCAATCAAATATTTTTATTTTATGCGCGGCGCAAAAAATCCTGCACAAGATTTGTTATTGAGAAAGGGGAAGATTTTTTTAAGCACAAAGAATCCTGCAGGAGATTTTTCAGAAGATATATTAGAGATTTGCAGAGGAGATCAGAAGACTTACAGGTGGTTTTTTTTTTTTAACCGCGTTTCAGACTTTTCTGGGGAACCGATCCGTCACCTCCACCGCGGAACCGCCGCGATAAGCACCCTCCGACCGCGGATCCGCCGCCGGTTGGTCACTTCGGCCCGGTTTTTTTTTTTTTGCTCTCCAGATCTCCACAGTTCTTCTTGTTGACTCGGTCCTCCAAATTTCTTCTGTTATCGGTTGTTGTGATCTTCCTCTGTTTGTTCGGATTTGATATTTGCTATTTGATCTCTGGAAATTTCCAGATCCGAATTTCTTTGTAAATCCTGCAAAAATTCTCACAAGAATACCCTTTCTAAAAGTAACAGATGATATATTTTTATATATTTTTTGTGATTTTTCAGATTTTTATGATTTTTTTAATTTTGATTAACCCGAAATTGCTAAAAGAAAATAGCACGCCATCCCCGGCAACGGCGCCATTTGATTGGTGAAGTTTTATCGATCAAAAATATATTACCGCAATCAGGAACGGCGTCGCATGTAACTAGCCGGTGAATACGGGTCGGTCCACAGAGATGTTGTGAATTTCCAAATCGCTCTTACGAGTTAACTCCAAACGGTGTAAATGGATTAATTAAATTTAAAAACTAAATTAATCTTGGGCAATTGAATTAAAGATCTAACTATCTAACTAGGGCAAGGAATTAAATTTAATCTAGGGCAGAGAATGAAAAATTACCTAGGGCAAGAATTGAAATCTAAACTACGGCAATTAAATAAATCTACTTACTTTACAGATGGTTCTCTCCAAACATTTACACAGGGTTGTCAGATCTGAATAGATGATATGAAAAGAGGCATCGATGCTCTCCAAAAGATTTCTAAATTTTATTCATAAAAAGTGGCATGAGGGAGGCATAGCCTTTACATTGATTTAGAGTTCCTATTTATAGAGGATAGGAAACCCTAGGTTACAATTGATTCGCACGTCTACATTTACCAAAATATCCTTAGGAAGACCTATTCAAAATAGACTCCAAGCTTTGGTAAAATTTTATGTCTGGAAATTTTGGAACTGATTCTGGGTTTCTTGGGCTTTTTATTTCTTTGGATCTTTATTCAATTTGGCTTCTCTATCTCTTCCAGATCTCCAGTGAACAATTGCTGTGGACTTTTAACCGTTTGCTTTGTAATCTTGGACCTTGCGTTGCCTTGTACTGATCTTTTGTGTAGGCTTGATTAAGATTCTTCTATTTGTTGGTCAAAGTCCCTTTTTTGTGTCGTCTTTTGTCTTTTTCACTGTTTTCGCTCCAAGAACCTGTAACCTGTAATATGTAGCAGACATGCGTCAAAAGCACCTGTTTATTTGTAAAAAGATTAAGAATGGGGAATAGAATAATACAATATTATGGTGTGAACAGTGCATAAGGTGCACAAAATAAATATCGAGTAAAAATCGAAATCGACGGTATACAACATGTTTCAATCCAAATCCAAATCAGGTATACCGTGGTATGTAATCGCACAACCATGTGCATCAACGTGCACAAAAGTAATTCAAATACTAAAAGTGCATGAAAACTTTGCCGAAAGTATAAATCAAATCATACGCATGCCCTAGGCATGAAATCACCATAAGTACCTCAAATGACATTAAATGAAGTCAGATGCAACCGTGGTGCACAAAATACGTATCAATGCACTACAAGCACATATAAGCTATACCGAGTGCAGAAATCAAATCATCCATATGAAATCCACGAAATCATAAACACATGATACGGAGGTACAAAATCGACATCGAAAGCAATAGATATGCACAAATCGCAAATCAACACGACGGAGTATAAAATATATATATCAGGTGCGAAACTATGCGCAAATATGCAATACCCAGTAGGTGCAGCCATGGTGCACGAAATCAATATCAGGAAACTCCCCATCAAAACTCAAATCTAAGCGATATAAGCGTGATACTCGGATCACAAACGCAATTCGCAAAAAGGACATTGAGGTACACCTCTTATAATGTCGAAAAATGAATTAGTGCGCCAAAAACCGGCAGAACAAGAATATCCGCTCGCCTCCTGCTCACGGTCTGGCATCTTCTGTCTCTGGGTCTTCCTTTTTTTCTCTGTGTATTACTACTCTCGCAATCCATCGGATCATCGGCCCTGTCAGGTGTGCTAACGGGGACGATTCCATTCTGGCACTTCTCTAGTCAATCATCACCACCACTCGTAATGCAGCACTTCACTGGCGTCAGCCTCTGGTCCTCTGAATACACGCGACACATCTGATCCTGGGTGCAAATCTCATTGCAGTAGTGTCCTGGAAAGAATCCTGCTCAGGGTCTCCTCCGATCTTGCCTATGCCGAACTGTACGGAGGCTGGTACTCTTGCATAATCTTCCTTCTTTTCTGGACATCTGCGTGTTCCGCACACATTTCCTCGGAAATTGGCCGTATCCAAACGCCTCTGTAAGCATATCAGATCTCTGATCTCGACAGGGAGTAATAACAGCTCGTCCACATCTTGCACGAACTTCTGGTTCCACTCGTCTTTATCATCTCTCACTATGACGTCACGCCATGCTATTTGCGCACTGCAATTGTTCTCGGCCACGGTCAATCCGGAGCCTCTCGCACGGACTCAAAATCGCGTACTCTGTATCTTCATCGCTCTGTAGAAGGTATCTGGCCGAACACGTCCTCGGGAACTCATCCCGACCATCGGAGGAATACTCAATACTCGTCCGTTCTTGGTCAACTCACAACGCATCTGGGTGAGGTCCTCTATCCAAAGCTGGTCAGCTTGCCGATCTCTTATCACATGGTATCCGGACAGCGTCAAACTTTTCGATCGAGTCATCAAGGTACCAAAATTTCCCGAAGGCTCAACACCTAAGCGCAGTCTAAAAACATCTGGTATATACCACAGCACCTCAAGACCAACCGTAGAAGGGCAAACCCGAGCCTCACTGATGGCACCGCTAAACTACCACAAACCCTAAGGTTCAAGCGGTTCCATGGTCATCATGTCGAGTTAGGGTTTCATTTTTCTAGAGGGTCCACAGAATTACATGCATGCTCCTCCGAACACTTTAAACTTGGGAAAATGGTGTCCTGGCACTCGTTCGAACCTTTTAGCTTCGCCAATACCACATGTGACTATTCTTCACCCGCATGCTAAACAATGCCTCAATCTTCCAGGAAAGGCGATACATCGGCGGTCGTCTCTGGATCGGTCTGCTCTAGGTCTGAGTAAGATTCTTTCCACACTGGAAATCTTCAACTCAACTGGGCCTGCGTCGGCGCATCAATCTGACGAATCACCTTCATCTCTCAAATCGGGGTAGACTAGTTATCATCTGTCGCATTTCTGCCTGGAAACTCTGACGATCTTAGCTCGTAAGATCTGGAAGTGACATCCCATCAATCTCAGCAACAGCTCGGTCACCTGTCTGCACGGTAGGCAACATCATAATCTCTGAGGTATGCTGTACATCAACAGTTCTCTCGCAACTGACAGCTCTAACAATGGCCCGATCATCCGGTGTAAAACTAAGCATCCGCCTCTACAAGAGGTCACAACATAAAATACTAACTCGAGACGTTCTCTTGTCACCAGAAAACATAATGGTCAGCCCTCGTACCAGACGAGCTCGTCCTGACCGCAACGCTAACAGCAGCTCAAACTGCGCTCAAACTATGGTGACAGGAACCTCAATCGAGTATCGAAGAAAGCAGATCAACGGCATGAGAGGAAATGACAAATCCAGTATGGATACATAATCATAAGAAGGAACAGTATCAATGAAAGTATGATCATGGAACTAATAGAATCGAGAATATCCAATGGATATATAATCAAGGATATGACGAGAATCACAGATCTCAAAATATGCACATCCTAAGGTTTCTTAAGTGAAGTATCGTATCGTAAATATGCCGTGGAACATACGTACGGTACGTCACTCTACTCAAGTTACATACTCCATCAATCAGGGTCAGCCTATGAAACGAAAGTTCGGGTCTAATACCCCCCGTTCAAGTCTAAGTTCCGTAAGGTCAAGCCTAGGTTCCGAAATACATACCCGCCCTAGACTCCGCATAGTCAAACATAGACTCGAACAAGGTTAAACCTAGCGCTCTGATACCAACTTTGTGACGACCCGAAATATTAGCTCGTGACCAGCAATTGAACTACGCAACGTCTAAAGGCGTAACGAAATTCAAGTAAGCTGAAACCCAGAAATCTAAACTTTTTAAGAAAAAATAAAGGAGGTGAGGTTTGAAATAAAGGTATATGAAATCAAGTTTTCATAATGCAAAGAAAAGGAACATGAATGATGCAAGTGAAATTTACTAGTTTGAAAACATATTTCGTCTTTTAAAACTTTTGGCAGCACCTCCTTTGTATATTTTGATCCAAAATCGCAAATACATAATAATGATAATGGCATCCCCAAGCGGGAGCTAGCTCTTCGCCAAACGGCGGATCACAACCACGCAATACAGCATAAATAGATATACGACGCCCAATGGCGAAGTTCACCACAAAGATAAAGAAATGAGCAAGATATAACCTCCAAAGTGAATATAAAACCCATCGCTCAAATTTCGCAACTACGAGTCTCACTAAGTCTCATTACTTATACAATTTCTCATTTTGATTGATTGATGGAGTTAACTAGATACAATATGAAATATAATACAAGAGTGGGTACGATACAAATGTCCCACCAACCAATGCAAAACACCCGAATGGAACTGTATGCCAGCGAAGCCGCTACTGATCCAAGCAGTCAACCAGCAAGAACTGTGGCACAACGGGGGTGAGTTGCCAACTCGTGAATAGAAATATATCTACAAGTAGAAATCGAATAAACAATGACTCCTAAGTCATCTATATCAAAAGGTAATACTATGATATCTAGGGTGACCGGGTATTATATGTGCCAACAAGGTAGTCAAAACCTATATGCATGCGGATAACATCCAACAGTAATAATCAATGGATGCAGATATGTGGATCTCGTCCACCCATAAATCAATATCTATAAGCATTTTTATAATCTCCAATAGTAGAATCAATGTATATATGTATGTATGTGGATCTAGTCCACGCGTCAACCACTGATGCAACAATATCATGCATGTAAATATCATAAAAGATTGTGCATGAAAGTATGAGGATATATATATATATATATATCAACGGTGTCCCTCCCGACACATCAAATCATAGAACCTGAGTGCCTAGCATCGACACTCGAAAACATCAAGAAAACAGTGCCTATTATCGGCACATAAATACTCATATATCGGGCTCTGTTATTCCGGATCGGCCTACGGGCTCTGTCAGTCCGGATCGGCTCCTATCATCTCTCGACTCCGGTCGGTATCCTCCGGATATCCGCCGAGCCCAAATACTATCACCGGTAGGTAGTAGTTCCTCTGACAGGCTTACCGTCTATATACACAGCATCCCTTTATTGCCCCGGGGTACCATACCGGGTCCACCATGAACCCGTAATCGGCCTCATCCGCCTCCTCGAATCGGGTTTCACATGTCGCTCTCAGAACCGAGAAAACACATGGTGGACGCACTGAAATATCATAGCAAGAGAAACCTGGTTTTTAAAACAACACATAATCTCTTTTAAAATGTCCATGGTTCTCAAATCCAGAAATCTCATGAAAACAGCATATCTCAATGCGTACAATAATAGAACATGATGTATGTGACATATAATAGAAATGTAAGCATATCGTGTATCATGCAACGTGGAATAGTGATATGACATATTAAGGGAAAACCGCTCTTTTAAAATGATTCCAGTTTTTAGAATATAACTTGCGGTTCCCAACTTTATAATAAAACCAGTTATCTATGTAGGTACAATATGTATATGCACAAGTACAGATGTACCAATGTATGTGTGCACAAATATGGATATACAAATGTGCATATCCGCAGGTATGAATGTATCAATGTATATGTGCACGAATATGGATATACAAATGTGCATATCCGGAAGTATGAATGTATCAATGTATATGTGCACGAATATGGATATACAAATATGTATATCCGCAAGTATGAATGTATCAATGTATATGTGCAAGCAGGTTTTGCGAAGAGTCATATCATGATGCAGCAATCCTACTGTGTAGTGACATGGTAATTATCGATGATGAAGTGTGTGAGCCTATAAACTGTGTACGTGTGACATACGCATCAGCAATAATGGTGCAGGTGTACTATCATAGGTATATTGGATGCAATAATAATATCATGAATGCAGCACAAGGTAAAACATCAGCTAAAAGCTATAAGGTATACGTAACTATCATATGTCCGAGTCGGTGAATCTAACAATCGGCTTCTGGCCCAGTAACATCTCATACGGTATCATCCATCGTACGGCAACCTCTATTCAAGGGTAAGGATCAATCATCAAGTCAATCTCATCACGCACGGAATATCATCGTGCGGCGGCATTATGCTAATAGGGATCCTATCATCCTATACGACAAAAGAGGGTACGGCCTAATATCACATCCGGCCTATCATCTATGATTCACAACATTCTATAAATGTATATATTTCTATGTGCCTATGTCCCAGTTCACATCCGCAATAATCTCATATTAGGGGACCGACAGGGTATAAATCAACTCGATCGACTCGCATCCATATACCATCATATCATCATATCATCATCTCATCATATCATGAAATCCTTCTTATATCCTTTCATCGCATTTAAATCACCTATCAAATCGAATTGCATAAACATTCTATCACTACAAGTATAAGTATCTAATCTAACATACACATCTGAACCATACAATCGGATTTTTAAAGAAGCGAATCGTAGTTTTGAAAATAGGGGTTACGGTGTTTTTAAGAAAGAGATATCGTTTGAAAATCCGTAACATCCCTCAAGGTATATATTTAAAATATACATATGATTCTTCAGTTTAGAAAAAGGTATGGTTCGGATGACGCATCTACGTCGACTATCTAATCCTATAGTACCCTAAACGGCAATATCCCTAAACTTCATCCTCAGATTCCGTCATCACATATTAGCCGTATAATATCACTTCTAACTATCCTTAATTTCTAATATGGTTTCGTAGCTATCTCATTCTAACCCTAGTTTCCTAATGTAGGTTTCCTAACCATATTCTATAAATCGGTTTTCCATCAAAAGTTTGCGGGGGTGCTATACGCCATCCACTCGACTTTCCCGATAAATATAGATCTACTCACCGTAGTCCTCGCTCGCCGAAGTCGATGGCACCTCGCTCCGTCGCTTCTGTTACGTCCCGAAAGTACGGAATATGACCGGCACTTATACTACGAACGTCTCGAGGCGTACGTAATCTAAGTAAGCCGAAAACCCAGAAATCCAAGCCAAGAAAAGTAGTAGAGTGAAGGAAAACCAATTTAAAACAAGTAGTTTTAATAGCATAAGCCGAATTATGCGGTTTAAAAAAAAACATCAAATATTTCCCGAAAATTTTGGCAGAGTCTCCTTTGTAAATACTGGCTCCCAAACGGGATACAACATGAATAGTATACGAAATCAATAAAAAGGCATCTCCAAGCGGGAGCTAGCTCTTCACCAATCGACGGTCACAACCACACAAGCAATATAATATACAATGCCAAGGGCGAGGATCAAAACTTAAAAGGAACTCAAAACAACAAGAAAACCATAGAAATACAACGCGCGACTCTAAGGTCGAAAGAATAACATCACTGGTCTCTAACTCAAAAATAAAAACATGTTTGGTTGATGGAACTTCTAGATACAACAGAATAATAATATACAAGATATAAAATGGGGGTACGATACAAGCAAACCCACCTACTAGCAAATCACCCGAAGGAAACTATGCCCGCAAGCCGTAATGAAACCTGAACGGAAAACCTACAAGAAACTGGGGCACAACGGGGGTGAGTTGCCAACTCGTGAATAGAAAAATATCTACGCACAGAAATCGCATAAATAACGCAACCAAGGTCAATGATCATAATATATCCTCAAATATAAGAATAACATGTAGCCTATAACAATGGCTAGGGTAATATCTAACCCGAGTGTGATCTCATGTGCCCGTGTCAGTGCCTCAGGTAGCAATATATCATATGAATGAGGTATGAATGCATGAAAACAGAGTACACGTAAATGAAGAAACTGTTTTCATAAATTAGTGAGCTTTCCTTTGTATTTTTAAAATGATGTGTCATAATGAAATCAGCATAAAACAGTGCCTAGCATCGGCACAAAACGTAATCCCAATATCTCGATATTTCTGTATCACAGTCTCTGTACCTTAATATCTCGAAATCTCAATGTCTCAATCACAATATCTAGGGCGCCGTCAGTCCAGACCGGCCCCTACCATCCATCTCAAGACCACGACGGTATCCTCCGGATATCCGACGCGTCGGGTAAAATCACCGGTAGGTAGTGCTCCCCTACCAGGCTCACATCGTCATCATCACGCGCTTCTTGCCCCGGAGTACCTTACCGGGTCCACTATGTACCCGAAACGGTTCATCCGTCTCCTCGAATCGGGTCTCGAAATCCATCAGCAAACTCATGGTGGACGACTCATACATCATGGGAAAACCGCACTTTTTATTTAAAACAGAGGGAAGAAGCTTATACAAGTTTTGCGATTTTCCCCCAAATCCAGAAAATCTCATAGAAATCCGAATCATCAAAAGCATGTAAAACCATGAATATAAGCATAAGCATGAGCATCCATGAATACGGCATATAATGAATAACAGTATGCTCGAAGTGACAAGTAACAACTACAATGTTTAAACTAGCATATAATGCAAGCAACTAATCATCATGTCAAAACAACTAGTTAACAAGCTACATTAGGCGATAATATTTTCTAAGGTGTGCGTGACATGGCAATTACCGATGAAGATGTGTGTGAGCCGGCAAGCAAGTGTACGTGGTACATACGCATCATCGGTAATGGTGCTGGTGTCCTAACAGTATGATATCAACAATGCAATAAGAAATTATAATATAAATATGCGATGCAGAGCGAGCAACCAAAATGAGCGGGAGCTAATTATTAAACAATGTTGCATTTGAAATAACACGAATCGCGGGGTTTTGAAAATAGGGGCTACGGTGGTTTTTAAGAAAGGATACGTCTTTTGAAATATCCGTAGATCCCTTGACCTATCTTTTAAAATATCCACGATCCGCTAGTTTTGAAATAGGTAGGAGTCTAATCTAATCTAACAACTATACTAAACTATACGGCTGAACTAACAAGCTGAACTACAGTTAAGCAGGCCGCCTATCATCCGAGTCGATACATATACATACCTGTATATATACAGTCGGTGATCCCGCCTCAATAATATCATATCCGATACCATATCTATAAGCAGGCATCCCAAGTCAAGAGTGCGGATCAATCATCAATATAGCTCGTACGTAAATCCGTCGTACGGCATCCCAAATCTGGGTACGGGTCAATATCACATTCATCATATTATTCACCTGGTATCCTCTTTATCAAATATCATGATCGGGGTACTGATCTACGCCTAGTACGATACCGATACCGCCTAAGTATGCATGCACGTGTGTGAAACACTACATCAAGGACCCGCTACAACGTCATGTCGTATCTCAAATACGAACCCTGCTATATCACCGATCTCACGGCCTCAAATCAAATCTCATCGACTCATCTTAAATCCTAAGTACTGTCCTCATTATCCATGCATGTGTATATGAATGTACATATGCATAGTCCCATACCCATGCATATATACATATATACACATCCCAATTGGCGCACAAGAAAGTAATGTATGCAAGTCTGTGTGTGCGTATGTGGGTATAACAACTACTCTAGGGTTTCGCAACTAACCCAAAGCTAATCCATGAACACCTAATCATAACATGAATAAACATTCTCGTATCATAAAACACCTATATAAACATATATATATATAAGCTATACTACGGACTTCGAGGGTGCTATACGCCATCCACCCGACTTCTCCCCGTAGATATAAATCTACTCATCTAGTCCTCGCTAGCCAGTGCCGACGTCTCCACGCGCTTGCTTGTCGTCTCGAAGTCCACATGGGGTACCTACATATCATAACGCACCGTATCGCATTAAAATCCGACTCATGACCAAAACGACTCACAAATCCCACATATGTCAAAACCTATGGTTTGCTTTCACAAATCAACCTAAAAACCCTCGACGTCGGCGTACAAACGCCAAACCATCGAGAAAAACCCAAACACACTCATTTGTACAATCACAAGCACTAGTTATAATATGAAATAGGTTGCAATTCACAAAAACCTCAAACTCACTTTAAAAGCTATTTTTCCGAAAATCTAGCAAGCAAAATTTACCCGTTTTTGTATAAAACATGATGTTTTAACAAAACTAATGGCCATAAGGCTCACTAACCATCTTCATTAAGTCATATCAATGTTAATTAGATTTTAAACTTAATTCTTAATATCAATCTCAAAAATCTAGTTTGCAAACATAACCAATTTTAACAATTTCATAGCAAAAATGCACAAACTACAATCTAGCTTAGATTTGCATGATCTAAAGCATTAAACTACACTTAATAATGTTAATGAAGTCAGGAAAAACCTAATTAGATTTTTAGTCTAACATTTGCAATAAATTTCCAAAACCTAGTTTGCATAAAATTCCAATTTTAACAATTACAAGCCTCAATTAGTAAACTAGCAACTAGGTTAGTTTTAGCATCACATTAACATGTTAATCCACTCATTTTAACCATGATTACATGATAAGAACCCTAATTGCAATTCAAAACCCTTTCTTGAATTTTCTAAATAAGCAAATAAACCTAATAAACACCTAATTAGCTTCACTTGAAGTATGATAGCAACAATTAAGTAACTAATCAATAATCAAACCATAGAACAAAGATTTATACCTCACAGAACTTGTAGATCTACATGCAACTTAGCCTCCAAAATTAGCTTTTATACCCTGAGATCCATGCTAGATGAGCTAAAGAATAATGGGTAAGTGTTGGATTTGGATTTAGCTTTGATTTTTGTGTGGATTTGAAGCATTTTTGGTGAATTTTTTGATGAGAAATGAGAAAGGGAAATGAAGGGGCTGCTGCTGTTGGGGGAGGGGAAGGGGCTCGGCTACAATTGGGGGGAGTGAGAGGAGAGAGAGTGAGGTAGGGAAAAAGTCATCTAGTCAACCCAAAGTCAAAGTCATACCCCTTTTTGACTTCATTCCTTACTCTTTCCTTTTTCTTTTCTCATTTCTTTTCTCATGAAGTGTGAAGTGTGTGGGTGAGGGGCAGCCATGTCCTTATGGGTGGGTGTGTGGGTGAGTTGGTTGGGAAAGGATAAATGTTATACCCCAATTCCATTAACACTAATTTCACCGAAAAAAAGGATTTTTCTTCGATATTTTCTAAACCGTTTTGGCAAACGATTTCGTTTCAAAACCACATGATAAAATTTTATTTAATGTTTTATGATGCACAAAATTTGTTTCAACTCATTCCAATTTGTAATTTTCCCTAATTAAATATATTAGTGACGGCTTAAAATAATATTAAAATAATTAATTTCGGAAAAATTTTCAGAAAATTTGAAATTTCACCAGTGGGTCAATAAACACCGAATACTAGCAATTACATAGCTAGAATATATATATTTAATTTTATAATAAAAATATTTGTATTTTGACTTTTTACAGAAAACCTCCTTATTTTACCGTTTTTTCGAAATTTCACCGAAACGATTTTCAAAACGTTACAATCTTCCCCCCTTAAAGAAATTCGGTCCCCGAATTTAAATTAAAACTCCCCCTAAATACTAAAACATCTAAGCAAAACCATCAAGTCGTCGGGGCTCCGAAATCGTAAATACATAAAAAAAATCGTATCGCAACGCATGCGCATGAAAAATGAGCATAAAACTCAAAATCAAAACTCCATCAAGCATCCCGCAATTATCGGAGTCATGGGGAAGACATCAATGTCAAGATCCAACCAAGACCGATATGCTATAAATCGGAACTATACATGCAAATATCCGGAGGAAATGCATGGCAAATGCTTTAAGTTGCTGTGCAATGCACATAACACTGCACAGTGGCGGACGTCTATCATAAGAAATAACTATATACATATATACCTTTGTTTGAAATGTACGTTCCGCCGTTTTGGAAACAATTTTAGAAGGGTCTCCTTGTTTTAATCATTTCGTGTCATATCAGACACGTAGGTAAATGCTGAGGCTATAGCTCGCTTTTTGGAAATCCCTTCAATAACTATCAATGCATGCAAAATATATTCAGGTACTGTCCTCTGACTAGTCCTGCTTAGTACGAAAACACATCTGATCCTGGGTGCAAGTATCCTTGCAGCAGTGTCCTGGAAGGAATCCTGCTCACGGTCTCTTCCATGTCTCTTCTCTGCCAACTGTCCGGAAGTCATCGTCCTTTCCTATATCTGCATCTTGCTCTGGAACAACTGCATACTCATCGCGACTCCTTCTGGAAGGTAAATCCAAGTACCATGTCTCGGCATGCGCATCGCATCTCTGATGTCGGTGGAGTGGAACGTCTTCTCATCTAGATCCGGTACGAACCTCTTACTTCACTTTTCTCTAATGTCGTCAGCTTTGGACTCGTCTCATCGCGGCTGCATGGACTGAGCTCCAACGGCTATCTTCGTATCGGGAGTCTCCCAAGAAATGCATCTCACCACCTAGCATTCGAATTAAGTCGAGCCATCCGATCGAGTCGTCACAACCTCATAATCCCCCAAGAGCTCAACATCTTGGGCACAGTTTAATAGTATCGAGTACATACCACAGCATCGGTTGTCCAGCCGTAGAAGGGCAAACCCAAGCCTCACTAATGGCGCCGCGGAACTGCCGCAAACCCTAAGATTCAAAGGCTTTCACACGGTCATTATGTCGAGTTAGGGTTTCATTCTTCTAGAGGGACCATAGAATTGCCTGCATGTCTTTCCGACTACTTAAACTTGGAAAAATAGGTTTCTGACATTCGATCGTTTCTGTCGACTCTCAACATCTCCGCGTGAAGTCGTCTCTTAGCTGGAATCAATCTATCTGATGACCTCGCATCGGGGTAGGTGAACGATCCACATGTCCTAGTCATTCATCCTCGATGACTAGCGACCTTCTATCATCTCTTAGTACAACTCGTACTGCAATAGCTCCAGCATCTAGGGCAATATCTCGTCGTTCGCAGCAATAACTGGCTCGCTCGTCTGCACACTGAACAGTGCCTCGACCATCATGAATAAGCAATACACCAACGGTCATCAAAATATGGCTGGCCTCTGTCGGTGGCCCAATCCGCTGGTGCTGATCTGCACGTCCGAGTAATCTCGTAAAGGCGATCCGCCAAACGCTCGTGGCGCGGAAACACAGTAAAAAGACACATCTCCGCAATCGTGTGTCGCCAGAATTTCGCCCTGGTCAGTCCTCATTCGTGACGAGCTCGTGCTGACCACAACTCTAGCTGTAGCTCTCCCTGCCCGTAATCGTGGCAGCAAAACCATAACTGGTACTGATGAGGCTAGATCGGAATGAATATAATACTGAGAAAAGAAATGTACATCCTAAGGCTTCTTAAGTGGAGTAGCGTATCGTAAATATGCCGCGGAACATACCAACGGTACGTCACTCTACTTTAGTCACCTATTCCATCAACCAAAGGTCATCCTACGCTCCGAAGGTAAAACCTAACGCTCTGATACCAACTTTGTCATGTCCCGAAAGTACGGAATATGACCGGCACTTATACTACGAACGTCTCGAGGCGTACGTAATCTAAGTAAGCCGAAAACCCAGAATCCAAACCAAGAAAAGTAGTAGAGTGAAGAAAAACCAATTTAAAACAAGTAGTTTTAATAGCATAAGCCGAATTATGCGGTTTTAAAAAAAACATCAAATATTTCCCGAAAATTTTGGCAGAGTCTCCTTTGTAAATACTGGCTCCCAAACGGGATACAACATGAATAGTATACGAAATCAATAAAAAGGCATCCCTAAGCGGGAGCTAGCTCTTCGCCAATCGACGGTCACAACCACACAAGCAATATAATATACAACGCCAAGGGCGAGGATCAAAACTTAAAAGGAACTCAAAACAACAAGAAAACCAAAGAAATACAACGCGCGACTCTAAGGTCGAAAGAATAACATCACTGGTCTCTAACTCAAAAATAAAAACATGTTTGGTTGATGGAACTTCTAGATACAACAGAATAATAATATACAAGATATAAAATGGGGGTACGATACAAGCAAACCCACCTACTAGCAAATCACCCGAAGGAAACTATGCCCGCAAGCTGTAATGAAACCAGAACGGCAAACCTGCAAGAAACTGGGGCACAACGGGGGTGAGTTGCCAACTCGTGAATAGAAAAATATCTACGCACAGAAATCGCATAAATAACGCAACCTAGATCAATGATCATAATATATCCTCAAATATAAGAATAACATGTAGCCTATAACAATGGCTAGGGTAATATCTAACCCGAGTGTGATCTCATGTGCCCGTGTCAGTGCCTCAGGTAGCAATATATCATATGAATGAGGTATGAATGCATGAAAACAGAGTACACGTAAATGAAGAAACTGTTTTCATAAATTAGTGAGCTTTCCTTTGTATTTTTAAAATGATGTGTCATAATGAAATCAGCATAAAACAGTGCCTAGCATCGGCACAAAACGTAATCCCAATATCTCGATATCTCTGTATCACAGTATCTGTACCTCAATATCTCGAAATCTCAATGTCTTAATCACAATATCTAGGGCGCCGTCAGTCCAGACCGGCCCCTACCATCCATCTCAAGACCACGACGGTATCCTCCGGATATCCGACGCGTCGGGTAAAATCACCGGTAGGTAGTGCTCCCCTGCCAGGCTCACATCGTCATCATCACGCGCTTCTTGCCCCGGAGTACCTTACCGGGTCCACCATGTACCCGAAACGGTTTATCCGTCTCCTCGAATCAGGTCTCGAAATCCATCAGCAAACTCATGGTGGACGACTCATACATCATGGGAAAACCGCACTTTTTATTTAAAACAGAGGGAGGAAGCTTATACAAGTTTTGCGGTTTTCCCACAAATCCAGAAAATCTCATAGAAATCTGAATCATCAAAAGCATGTAAAACCATGAATATAAGCATGAGCATCCATGAATACGGCATATAATGAATAACAGTATGCACGAACTGACAAGTAACAACTACAATATTTAAACTAGCATATAATGCAAGCAACTAATCATCATGTCAAAACTACTAGTTAACAAGCTACATTAAGCGATAATATTTTCTAAGGTGTACGTGACATGGCAATTACCGATGAAGATGTGTGTGAGCCAGCAAGCAAGTGTACGTGGTACATACGCATCATCGGTAATGGTGCTGGTGTCCTAACAGTATGATATCAACAATGCAATAAGAAATTATAATATAAATATGCGATGCGGAGCGAGCAACCAAAATGAGCGGGAGCAAATTATTAAACAATAGTGCCATTTGAAATAACACGAATCGCGGGGTTTTGAAAATAGGGGCTACGGTGGTTTTTAAGAATGGATATGTCTTCTGAAATATCCGTAGATCCCTTGACCTATCTTTTAAAATATCCACGATCCGCTAGTTTTGAAATATGTAGGAGTCTAATCTAATCTAACAACTACACTAAACTATACGGCTGAACTAACAAGCTGAACTACAGGTAAGGAGGCCGCCTATCATCTGAGTCGATACATATACATACCTTTATATATACAGTCGGTGATCCCGCCTTAATAATATCATATCCGATACCATATCTATAAGCAGGCATCCCAAGTCAAGAGTGTGGATCAATCATCAATATAGCTCGTACGTAAATCCTTCGTACGGCATCCCAAATCTGGGTACGGGTCAATATCACATTCATCATACTATTCACCTGGTATCCTCTTTATCAAATATCATGATCGGGGTACTGATCTACGCCTAGTACGATACCGATACCGCCTAAGTATGCATGCACGTGTGTGAAACACTACGTCAAGGACCCGCTACAACGTCATGTTGTATCTCAAATACGAACCCTGTAATATCACCGATCTCACGGCCTCAAATCAAATCTCATCGACTCATCTTAAATCCCAAGTACTATCCTCATTATCCATGCATGTGTATATGAATGTACATATGCATAGTCCCATACCCACGCATATATACATATATACACATCCCAATCGGCGCACAAGAAAGTAATGTATGCAAGTCCGTGTGTGCGTATGTGGGTATAACAACTACTCTAGGGTTTCGCAACTAACCCAAAGCTAATCCATGAACACCTAATCATAACATGAATAAATATTCTCGTATCATAAAACACCTATATAAACATATATATATAAGCTACACTACGGACTGCGGGGGTGCTATACGCCATCCACCCGACTTCTTCCCGTAGATATAAATCTACTCACCTGGTCCTCGCTAGCCGGTGCCGACGTCGCCACGCGCTTGCTTGTCGTCTCGAAGTCCACATGGGGTACCTACATATCATAACGCACCGTATCGCATTAAAATCCGACTCATGACCAAAACAACTCATAAATCCCACATAGGTCAAAACCTATAGTTTGCTTTCACAAATCAACCTAAAAACCCTCGACGTCGGCGTACAAACGCCAAACCATCGAGAAAAACCCAAACACACTCATTTGTACAATCACAAGCACTAGTTTTAATATGAAATAGGTTGCAATTCACAAAAACCTCAAACTCACTTTAAAAGCTATTTTTCCGAAAATCTAGCAAGCAAAATTTACCCGTTTTTGTACAAAACATGATGTTTTAACAAAACTAATGGCCATAAGGCTCACTAACCATCTTAATTAAGTCATACCAATGCTAATTAGATTTTAAACTTAATTCTTAATATCAATCTCAAAAATCTAGTTTGTAAACATAACCAATTTTAACAATTTCATAGCAAAAATGCACAAACTACAATCTAGCTTAGATTTGCATGATCTAAAGCATTAAACTACACTTAATAATGTTAATGAAGTCAGGAAAAACCTAATTAGATTTTTAGTGTAACATTTGCAATAAATTTCCAAAACCTAGTTTGCATAAAATTCCAATTTTAACAATTACAAGCCTCAATTAGTAAACTAGCAACTAGGTTAGTTTTAGCATCACATTAACATGTTAATCCACTCATTTTAACCATGATTATATGATAAGAACCCTAATTGCAATTCAAAACCCTTTCTTGAATTTTCTAAATAAGCAAATAAACCTAATAAACACCTAATTAGCTTCACTTGAAGTATTTTAGCAACAATTAAGTAACTAATCAATAATCAAATCATGGAACAAAGATTTATACCTCACAAAACTTGTAGATCTACATGCAACTTAGCCTCCTAAATTAGCTTCTATACCCTAAGATCCATGCTAGATGAGCTAAAGAATAATGGGTAAGTGTTGGATTTGGATTTAGCTTTGATTTTTGTGTGGATTTGAAGCATTTTTGGTGAATTTTTTGATGAGAAATGAGAAAGGGAAATGAAGGGGCTGCTGCTGTTGGGGGAGGGGAAGGGGCTCGGCTACAATGGGGGGGAGTGAGAGGAGAGAGAGTGAGGTAGGGAAAAAGTCATCTAGTCAACCCAAGGTCAAAGTCATACCCCTTTTTGACTTCATTCCTTACTCTTTCCTTTTTCTTTTCTCATTTCTTTTCTCATGAAGTGTGAAGTGTGTGGGTGAGGGGCAGCCATGTCCTTTTGTGTGGGTGTGTGGGTGAGTGGGTTGGGAAAGGATAAATGTTATACCCCAATTCCATTAACACTAATTTCACCGAAAAAAGCCTTTTTCTTCGATATTTTCTAAACCGTTTTGGCAAACGATTTCGTTTCAAAATCACATGATAAAATTTTATTTAATGTTTTATGATGCACAAAATTTGTTTCAACTCATTCCAATTTGTAATTTTCCCTAATTAAATATATTAGTGACGGCTTAAAATAATATTAAAATAATTAATTTCGGAAATTTTTTTAGAAAATTTGAAATTTCACCAGTGGGTCAATAAACACCGAATACTAGCAATTACATAGCTAGAATATGTATATTTAATTTTATAATAAAAATATTTCTATTTTGACTTTTTACAGAAAACCCCCTTATTTTACCGTTTTTTCGAAATTTCACCGAAACGATTTTCAAAACGTTACAGCTTCGGAATCCACGCGAAGGTACCTACAATTACAACACATACCGTAATGATATTAAAATCAAGGCGGTAAAACCAAAACGGCACGCGCATTGCTCGTAGGTTAGAACCTATAGCATATGCGTACAAAATCAATCAAACAACCCTTGTTGTCGATGTACAAACATGCGACAACCAAAAATGAATCCAAATATCAAAACTCATCATTCCAAATACGGAAAACATATGCTAAATCATACACAAGTATTCCCAGATTTTGACTTAGGTCAATTAAATCCAAGCAAACAAGTTTAGGGTGATTTATAAGGTATATGTGAGCTACTGAACCAACCTAGGCCCCTACCCTCACCAAGTGGCCGGCCCCTATACCCAAAATTCCGATGTCGCCAGCCCAGGGGTCTCGGTTTGGGTTCATCAGGTCAGAGTGGTCTCCTAGTAGTATGTCTAGGCCCCTAGTATTGTTTGGTTGCCTCAGTAATTCCCTGGGTTGCTCCAGATACCCCATAGGCACACTCAAAGTCACAAAACTGATATGGGTCAATTTCTGAGTTCATGCAACGGTTCAGCTCTATGGCTCAGGTCATGAATCGTGTTACCATGGTCAAGCAAACACTCCTAACAGCTCCCAGATTTTACCTATAGTCAATACAAAAAAATCCAGTAGGACCAAATACCCCTAAACACCTTCAGGTAACTACCCTACAAAACCCAAGCCCTAGCTCTCCTATTCACCCGGGGTCGCCGGAATTGTCTCCATGGTCGCCGGCCAAAACCGGTGGGTATGGGTTAGGGTTTCAGATGAACACTCCAGGTCTCATACACAACACTAGCACACTGTTTGTTTTCATAGTGAAAACTCGGGGTCACAGCAGGTCAGCAACATCCTAAAACGACGCTAAAACACGATATCACTCACAACTAATCTAAAGGGAAGAAATTATACCTCATCTAGTCCACTCAAGGCAGCACTAACTTCTCAACATCGTCAAAATCCCATTCTGCTCGGTTCATCGCGTAGAGGAAGAGATGGGGACTAAGTTTTATGAAGGGAATGTAGGATTTTGGGGATTTATTGGAGGTAGATTTAGGGTTCAAGTGGAGGATTGTGGAGTTGAGGAGATGAAGAAGAAGGAGGAAAATGGTGGGGGATTCTATTGAGGCAGCATCAGCCCCCTCCCCCTCTCACATAATCACTCTCTCTCTCTCCCTCTCCAAGGTACGCCAAACCTACTCATTATGTCCCCTTTGACCTTTTCTTTTTCCTTTTTCTTTTTCTCACCAAAATGAACACATACACCCATATAAAACCATAAATGAAATAACATGTAACCAAATGAAACATGTCATGGTGCACTAACCATTAAAAGCTATAGAAATGCGCATTTGGTTTAATCGCGATTAGCAGTGCACTAATCGGGTTTTTATCAAAATTGCATATAATGAATTTTAAAATTGCCAAATCCGTTAAATATATTATTAAATGAAATAATTTTTCATTTATTTCACAAATATTGGTATATTTATACCCTTTTTCGAAAACTCCAATTTCGCAAATCGGGCAGTTTTCGGGAAATATATTATTTTAATATTAAATTCCAAAAATAATATTTTATGTTTTTCTGAAATGTTACAGTAGTGAAACAGAATGTTCCAGAGAAAAGCAAAGGGTAAAAGAAGGAGTGGCAATGATATATACAACTCTGACAATTCAAAGGCCAGTGTCTTAAGAAGGTCCGGTTAACTTGATTTCTTAGTTCTACTCTAGGGTTGGGACATGGTCGCTACCAAAGAGAGAGAGAGAAAAGAAACACTCAGCGTACACTCTAATCTAGATCAGAATAGTTGATATAACATTTAAAAAAATATAAAATATTATTTTTGGAATTTAATATTAAAATAATATATTTCGCGAAAACTATCCGATTTGCTTAATTGGGGTTTTCGTAAAGTGGTGTAACTATATACCAATATTTGGAAATTTATCGGAGATTAAAGTGATTTATTTATTTTAATGATATTTAACGGATTTTTGGTAAAATCCGTGTTTTTAATTTTTTTCTGTGACTTGTGCACCATGTCATGTGCACGATGGATTTGAGTTGTGACTTGTGAGATTAAAAGAGAATGAGAAAGGAAAAAGGGAACAAAGAAAAAGAAAACAAATGAAAGACTTTGTGTGTGAATGGAGTTATGAATGTAAAACAAAAGTGATAATTGAGAGAGTTAGTGTAGGGGGAGATATTTGTGAAAGAGAGTGAGGCTAAGAGAGAGAGAGAGAGGGTTATACTTGGCTGCCCCATTCCTTCCTCCTCCATTGTTTCTTTATGTATTTCTCCATCTCCTTTAACCCTCACTACCTCCACGCATCATCTCCATTCCATTACCAAAACCCCATGTCCCCTTCATTAAAAACATGCACGCATCCATTATAAACACATTGGACTAACCAAGATTGGATTTTGAAGACTTGGGAAACTCAAGAAAGTTCTATGGTTGCAAATAAGGTAATCCATACACTTTAGTTTAAAGTTTGTGCCTAATATCGTATTTTTTGTTTAGACTTAGAGTTATTGGGGATATGTGATCTTAGAAAGTTATAATTTGCTGTTAAAAGATAGGATGGGGTGTAGTGAGTGTTTACAAGACCTTATAGAGTGATTTAGAGGCCTGGAAGTGAGTTTAGAACCCGATACATGAAGTTAGAATTTGTTCCGCATTGGTTTTGTGAAATCTTAAGGCCTACAGGGAATCTAGGATGGCCTGGAGTGTTTATGAGATAAGCAAACAATACTAGGGACCAAATTAGGACACTAGGAGCCCACCCTGACCAGACAAACCCCATTGGAGCTACCAGGGCCGAGCTCACCGGAATTTTGGCGCAAGAGGCCGGCCACTTGATGGTGGTTGGTGGTTGAATTGGTCTAGTAGCTCATATACTTCATTTACAACACCCTATACTTGTTTGTGTAGTTCCAGTTTACCTGAACCAAAATCTGGGAGCTATTATGAGTGGTTTTGGTTATGGTTTTCCGTATTTTGGAATTCTTGGTGTCACGACCCGCAGGGTACTGAACGTGACTGGCACTTAAGTTACGAAACGTCTCAAGGCGTCCGTAAAATAAGTAAGCCAAAGCCCAGAAATCAAAACCCGATTAAGAAACAGAGTGAAGGAAAACCAATTTATTTAAAAGCGATTTAATCCATTAAGTCACATCAGGCTTTTTAAAAGCAACATCCCTTTTTCCAAAAATTCCGGCAGAGCTTCCTTTGTAAAACAGGCCCCTAAACGGGTACAAACAGGAGTATAAAAGAATAACATGAAATAAGGCATCCCAAAGCGGGAGCTAGCTCTTCGCACCAAGGCGGTCACAAATCCCACGCAATATAAAACAGCAATGTGTATAAATAAGCATGAAAAGCAGAAGTAAAATATCATGTCGACTTAAGTGAGCTCGACCCCAAATACAGCATAAAAATCCACAAATCTCGCAGCCTCGTCTCTAGGTCAATATACAATAATACAAATAACAGGTGCAGCTGATACAGTAGATACAGTAGATGGAGTACTCAAGATACAATGAATATACAAGGTGGTACAAAATAATAACACAACCCACTTACAAGCAAAAGCCTCGAGTCCAGGCAAAAGAGACAAAAGAAGCTGGTGCGCCCGCCGCTACTGCGCTGACGGAATGGACCTGCAAAAAGGCTGTGGCACAACGGGGGTGAGTTGCCAACTCGTGAGTAATAAATAACATCTATAGAGGCTATCGCAAGCATGCACACAAGCATCCTAGCATCTAAAATACAGATAAGGCAGGATATACTAGTAGATATGTATGCAACATGAAACAACTCGTGATCTGAATAGGTAGGTATAAGAATCATTATTTTCTTTTTTGGAATCTCTTTTGAAATATCAGCAAAACATCACTAGAATCATCAAGAATCCGTGTCCAACATCGACACCTCAAAACTGTCTCAAATCTTATGTATCCATATCACAGTATCTCTGGCCTCAGCCGTCCGGCTGACCCATTTCAAATATCCATATCTCAACATCTCGTGGCCACGGTCGGTATCCTTTGGATATCCGCCATGCCAAAAAATCACCGGTAGGTAGGCTATCCCCTGCCAGGCTCATCGTCTACTACTCAAACTTCTTGCCCCGGGGTACCTTACCGGGCCCACCCTGTACCCGAGACGGTTCATCCAACTCCTCGAAACGTGTCTCGAAAACCACAGCAAACTCATGGTGGACGACACTTACATCACTAGAAAACCGCAACTTGCATATTTTAAAAAGGGTAATAAGTTTAAAAATTCTTGTGGCTTTCTCCCGAATTCTAGAAATATCATAAATCTCAAGAAATCATCATAAGTGCATGTGTCAATGATAATGAATGCATATGGTATCAATAATCATGTTGCAATGTATGATTAACAGACTAGGCATGAACAAATGATGTAAGGAGGTACATGCATATGAATAGCAATCCTACAATTTCATTTTAGGGATTTAAATGCAATGGCACAGGTTTAAGCATCAAATATGGTGAAAATGTTCCAGATTATAAGTTATCTAGTGTTGTGGCATGGCAATTACCAAGGCGTGTGTGTACGCATGAATAGTGCTCGTGCTGCATATAAAAATCCTGGCAATGGTGCAGGTGTCCTATAGAATGAGTCCGCATATGTATGTCAATATAAAGCATGAATGTAGCAAGATGTTATGCAAACATTAACTCATAATTACTAATATCACCAGGAATCTTTAAATTACTTAAACTATTGGGCGACTTGCGCCATCCAAACGATTGTCCCCCGTAGATATTACATCTACTCACCCGTGATCTCGCGCTATGTGTATCCAACCACCTGCTTTCCTTTCTCCGCGGCGCTCGAAGTTCCCGACTGCGAACCTAGAATTTACATAAAGTAACACACATAAGGCAAATCCTTCAAAAACATGATATACCAATCAAAAGAATAACTCGTGTGAACTTAACCGCGTGTGCACTCGATACGTCGCGACGTGCGTAAACTCACCAGAAACCACCCCGACACGCTGTGTCGCGCAGCGCACCACAGAACCACACAGATCACACACGTGTCGCCCAAGTTTCAAAACATCGAAACAAGGTTTAGTGCTCCAGATTTTGACTCGAGTCAAAATAGAAAATGTTGCACATACCAAAACCCCTAACTATGCAGCAGACCCCCACACACCAAAACCCAACACCCCAACCCACCTTCTGGACGCAATTTGCGGCCAGATAGATTAAATCTGCAGCCAAAAAGGGGAGAGGTGTCCCCGTGCTTTGTGTGTGTGTCTCTGGCATGGTCACTAAGCTACAGTATTCACAACTTTTTCCTGAAGTGTCCGGGTCAAGAGCAGATCCCAGAAAGGCTAAAAAGTCCAATTTAAACGCTAAATTACACCAATTCGAAACAATCTGGTATTTTACTGAAATCTGGGATGAATCTTGGGTCAACTGGCCTTAACAGCACTTAGTCAAGCTATATTATCAATTAAAACCATCACTTGGCTAAATCTCACTCAAATCACCCAAAACTAGCACTAAACCACATAATAAACACTAAACGAAACTAAATAATACCTAAGTTAAGCAAGCAAGGAATCAAGTTAAAAGATTATACCTCTAGAGACCCTAGGATGCAGGAGAAGAGAAGAAGGAGAAGGAGAAGAGTGTGTTGCTGCTGCTGGAGTGCTGCTGCTGCTGCTACTGCTGAGCTGCTGTTGTTGCCTCTGTTGCAGCTGCTGCTGCTGCTGATGCTGATGCTATTGTTGCTGCTGTTGTTGTTGTTGGTGTGCTGGTGTTGATGCTGTTGTTGTTGTGGTGTTGTGTGAGAGTGAGAGGGAGAGATATGAGTGAGAATGAGTGTGAGAGAAAATTACAATTGATTTGAAAACAAAACAATGAGAGTCAACCCCTCACCCTCTCTCCTCATTAAATGCCAAGCATGGCACAAGCCATCATGGCCTCTCTCTCACCTCTACTAGTCAACCCCTAACACTAATTCAATTTAAAAAAAAACTAAAACCCTTAATTAAAATAATGTTAACTTAACAAATGGGTTAGTCCACCATTCTTATCTAAACATGGTTAAACCCTAGACTTAACCCTAGTTAACATGCATAAGTGTGTGCAGTCCGAATAAAATTCTAATAAAATATTCATAAAACCAGATAAATTATTTGAAAACCGTTTTGGTAAATTTTTTACCGAAACCCCCATATTAAAACACAATTACCACTAAACACAAATCTAAGGTGTTACAATCTTCCCCCCTTAAGAAAATCCGTCCCCGAATTTAAATATATAGCTACGCGTACCTTCAAAGAGATGAGGGAATTTCTTCCGCATCTCTCCCTCGGCCTCCTAAGTGATCTCCTCACTATTCGGGCTGCGCCAAAGAAGCTTCACAGATGGCAGGACTTTTGATCGAAGTTTCTTCACCAGCTAATCCAATATCACTACCGGCTGCTCGGTGAACGAAAGATCGCGCTCAAGCGGAACGGTCTGATGCTGAATCGTGTGAGAAGGGTCATGAAGATATCTGCGTAGCATTGACACGTGGAAGACGGGTTGAATATCTGGAAAGCTGGGTGGAAGAGCCAAATGATATGCAACTGCGCCGACACGTTCGAGAATCTCGAAGGGACCCACAAATCTGGGACTAAGCTTTCCTTTTCGCCCAAATCGCATCACACCCTTCATCGGAGAGACCATCAGAAAAACATGATCGCCAACTGCGAACTCTAGTCTGCGACGACGCCTGTCTGCATACGATTTCTGCCTGCTCTGAGCCGCTCTCATCCGATCTCAAATCAATAGTACTTTCTCGGTCGCCTCCTTCACGATCGGCGGCCCTAAAATACTGCTCTCACTAAGCTCAGTCCAACAGACGGGCGATCTACATCTCCTCCCATACAAGTCCTCGAAAGGTGCCATCTGAATAGTATCCTGGAAGCTGTTGTTGTAGGAGAACTCCATTAAAGGTAAATGACGATCCCAGCTACCACCAAAGTCTAAAACGCACGCTCGGAGCATGTCCTTGAGAGTCTGAATAGTCCGCTCTGACTGGACGTCGGTCTGCGGATGAAATGCTGTGCTGAAACTCAACTGGGTGCCCAACGCCTCCTGAAGTCTCTGCCATAGTCGGTTGGTAAACTGGGTGCCTCGGTCTGACACGATACAAGTCGGTACGCCATGCAACCGTACGATCTCGTCGATGTAAATCTGAGCATACTGAACAAAACTGAAAGTGGTCTTCACTGGCAGGAAGTGAGCCGCTTTCGTCAATCGATCCATGATCACCTAAATGGGGTCGTACCCTCGACTGGTCCTGGGTAGACCCACCACAAAGTCCATAGAAATCTGCTCCCATTTCCACTCCGTAATGGGCAAAGGCTGCAACTCTCCTGCTGGCCTCTGGTGCTCGGCCTTGACTTGCTGACAAGTCAGGCATCTCGACACGAATTCTGTGATGTCCCACTTCATCCCGTCCCACCAATAAACATCTCTCAAATTTCGGTACATCTTGGTGGAACCCGGATGAACGCTGTATGTCGATCTATGCGCCTCCTCAAGAATCTCACGCCGCAATCCCTCAGAATTTGGTACGCACAATCGAGTCCCAAATCACAGTACTCCCTGATCATTGATCACGAACTCGGAATCTCTGCCCTGCTTAATCTACTCCATGATCTCTGAAAGACGGTCATCACTGGGCTATGCCTCTCGAATACGGTCAAGTAACTGCGGGCGTGCACAAACATGCACAAGCTGTCCCCCTGTCGGAGTGAACTCGAACTCAACTCGACTGTCGCATAAAATCTGCCAATCTGCTGACGACTGCCTCTGTACTGCGCGCAAACAAGATAGACTACCTCCGGGCATCTTGCTCAAAGCATCCGCCACTACATTAGCCTGACCCGGGTGATACAAGATCTCGCAATCGAAGTCTTTCACCAGCTCCATCCAACGGCGCTGTCACAGATTCAGGTCTCGCTGCTGAAATATTTACTTCAAGCTCTTGTGATCAGTGAATATCTGGCACGACTCGCCGTATAGGTAATGTCGCCAGATCTTAAGTGCAAAGACCACTGCAGCTATCTCCAAATCGTGAGTGGGGTAGTTCTGTTCATGTTTCTTCAACTGCCGTGAAGCATACGCGATCACCCAGTCATGTTGCATCAATACGCACCCTAGCCCCACTCGTGAAGCGTCACAATAAACCACGAAACCGCCTGATCCTGAAGGCAAAGATAACACCGGCGCCATAGTCAAACAAGTCCATAGCTGCTGAAAACTGTGCTCGCACTCCTCCGTCCAATCGAAAGGAACCCCCTTCCGGGTCAATCCGATCAATGGTGCAGCAATACGGGAGAAATCATGTACAAATCGCATGTAGTAGCCAGCCAGGCCTAGGAAACTGCGGATCTCAATAACCGATGTCGGTCTGGGCCACTGCTGAACGGCTTCGATCTTCTTCGGGTCCACATATATGCCATCTCTCGTAATCACGTGTGTTGGGGTAAAAATTTACACCCCGGTTGACCAAGTCAAAATCAAAGTCAACTCCAACCCAAGTGGGCCCAAGCCCAGATCCAGTGGGCCCATGCCCGGGTTGAGCCCGAACATGAAGTGGCCGGCCTCCCCCCATGCCAAGATAAAAATTTTGTAATAAATAATTTTGTTGTATTTATTTTATTTTATTTTATTTTATGGATAAATGTAAGAAAAATAGGCATAAAGCCAAATTTTTGTAAAGCCCGTGGCTTATGTGCAAAAAGAAATGGCACATGAGCCATGGGATAGGCAAAATGCCATTTTGTGAAGCCCAAGGGGCCATGTGTAAAGTGTATAGCCTATAAAGGCAAGGATAATGAAAATATCTCAACTTTTTTCTCTCTCCAAAAAAAATTTAGATCTGAGATCTTTTCTCCTTCCTCAAGGTTCCAAAACCTTCTTCTTTCTTTTGAATTAAATCAAGAGTTTTACTCTTCATTTTATAAAACTAAATAGTTCTTCACCACAAAACCCATAAAGGGGAACTCAGATCTTCCATTAGATCTCAAAAAGAAGAGATTTTTAAAATCTCATATCTCTTGATCTTCAAGATACAGCAACCAGAGGAGAAAGAAGAAGAACCCCTTTCATCAACCCCAAAACATCTTAGGAGTTTAACTCCACTCTGATTTCTCTTTCAAGAATTTCTGGGGCTAAAAGCCTCTTTTTCCCGCCGGCGCCCAAGCGCTCAAGCGCCAAGCGCCTACGTGCCGACATGTGGCACGCTAGCGCTCGAGCGCTTAGTGCTCAAGTACCCAGCGCTCAGGCGCAAAGTGCCCACATGCTGACACGTGGCGTGCTTGCGCTCAAGCGGTCAAGTGTAAAGCGCCCACGTGGCGCGCTAGCGCTCAAGCGCCCAGAGCTCAAGCGCAAAGCGCCCACGTGCCGACACATGGCGCGCCTGCGCTCCAGTGCCCTGCGCTCAAGCGCAAAGCGCCTACGTGCCGACACGTGGCGCGCTTACGCTCAAGCGCCCAGTTCTCAAGCGCAAAGCGCACACGTGCCGACACGTGGCGCGCTAGCACCTAAGCGCACAGCACCTAAGCGCACAGTGCTCAAGGCGCTGACCCCATGCGTCCTTTGGGCGCTTTTTCCCTTTTTTTTTTTATATATATACATGTATATATATGTACAGATACACACACACTCCACAACACTGTCCCCCCCAAAAAAATTTGGGCCGGGGCACTGCCCCGCACCCCGCAAGGGGGCTGCTGGCCTCCTTGACCCCCAGCCCGCTATCCGGGTAGCGGGACCCCCGTAAAAACTCTGTGTGGTTCCCGATATATCCAATCCCCCTCCAAAACAAAACACACGTACACTGTACATTGAGTTCGCATGACCAGTTTAACCCGTCAATCGGAGGTTCCCTCGCTCCAAAGGCGATGGGTAATTAACGGCAGCTTAGTCCGCGGCTGCCGGAGATTCGGATCCCCACAATCAATAAACCCCGGCCTATCCTAGGCAGGGGGAATCTGTAGTACGCCTGACAAGCGCGCGCGTATTCCCATCTCAATGGGGTGACGAAAAACACCCTACAGATTCTGGCACGCCCAGTGGGACCTTTCTCTCCTCCCATATTTCGGGTTAAACGTTCATGCGAACTCAATAAATATACATATCGATTGTGTATACTGAAATGATGTTTTTTTTCTGTGCAGCAATCAACTTTCGACAGCAATGTCTCCCAAAACGAATTCAGCTTCCAAAGCGACCCTAATCCCGTGCGTGGTCAAGGTCAATGCTCGTGTGATTCTCCCCGCAAGCCTCAGCCGACAGTGGGAGGAACTGCCCCGCTAGTTTGGCTTCGTCATCATCTACCCTGCCGGAAGTGCTGCGAAACAGGCGACCAAGCCGGTCTCAAGGGGCAAGAGGCCGAATGTCGTGATCGCCATGGCACCACAACCGAAACTTAAGACGGTGTCTGAACGATTCTCTGGTGCTCCAGCGGGGGGCAAGAACTCCGGTACAAAGGGCAACATCAAATGTTGCGGACGAGCTCAGGAGATGACTCCAACAAATGCACAATCGAGCGTATCTCCCAAGCCCTCCATCGCCTGGTCTGCGGCATCTTCCCAAAGAACCGAAGTCTGCGAGGTGCTTAGAACAGAAAAGTTAAGGCAGAAGCAGCTCAGGTATCGAGCCAACAAGAGGGCCAGGGCTTCGGCCAAGTGGAATCTTGTGAAGTTCCAAGAACAGGGTTACTCTGTGACGACGGCTGAGTCGGCCGTAAAGATCAGCAATTCCTTCGAACCTCTGAAGTGGGTTCAGAAAAATGCCATGACCGCCAAAATCAAGAAGACAGCGGCCCGAACGTGGCTACAAAGAGACATGTACCAGCCCCAACAGATAAAGTATGACACTGTCTCTTCAAGAGTCTATTAGGCGCTCTGTGCCACACGAAAGTAGCGGGGCAAACCCAGAAAAGAAGCGCCAGCACCATTCAAGGACCTGGTTAGGCCAGCCGCCTTCAATCGACTGCCAGCTACCAAAACAAGGGGGTCAAGACAGCGATCAGTGAAATCAGCCGCCGATAATAAAAAGACGGCTGGATATGTTATCCATACGGTCTATATGGATGGCGGGCGCCCCAACGACAACCTTCGCAGCAAAAGCAAGGATGGGGCCACCACATCCCAAGCCCATTCTGGCCTGAATGTGGTTGCCGCTGCCTAAGAATAGCCGCCTCCGCTGGATGAAGAAAACCCTCTCGATGTGGATGATCGGCAGAAAGACCCCTCGGTCCATGTAGAGTCAAGCTCGGACAGCGAGGAAGAGCCGACTTTCCGCCCTAGGACTGCGGAGCAAGAGCTGCTTCAAGAGCTTCGAAAACAGCTCAGGAGAAAAGATAAAGAGATGGCCAAGCTCTATTCGAAGATTGATGACTTAACGAACGTTGTGATGCAGCTTACAGCTCAAATTGTTCGAGCGCCTCCCAATCAAGCACAAGTCGCTACTAATCAGCCGGGTGATGACTATCCGAAGCAGCCAATGCCTGTTCCTTTAGGTCCAAGACTGGTCGAGCCGCATGAAAGCTGGCCACATTCCGCTTCTGGGGATGCCTTGGCCCCAAATAGCACTATCCCGTTAACACAGGATCGGATAATGGATTTGGTCACCAGCAAGGTTAAAACATTGGTGGCCGAAACTGAAGCTCAGAAAGAAATCGGCAGTAGTGGGCAGCCGTATCCCGCACACTACGATCTGATCGAGTTCTCGAGTGGCTACGTCATTCCTAAATTCGGAAGATTCGATGGAACGGGGAATGCAAATTAGCACGTCGCCCACTTCAAAGCCTCGTGTGGAAATACAGGGGGCAATGACGCGCTCCTTCTTCGTCAGTTTGTCAATAGCCTGACTGGTGTCGCCTTCGACTGGTACGCGAGTATACCAGACGGGTCCGTCATTACCTTTGCCCAAATGGAGTCTCTGTTCCGGCAAAGGTTCATGAGCGTCAGTGATAAAATCTCCATTGCCGACCTTGTGAGGACCAAGTCGGGGAAGAATGAAAGCAACAACGACTTTATCGCTCGATGGCGTAATCTCACAGTCAAGTGCGAACCGCCGCTGGAGCAGGACCAGTCCGTCAGCCTTCTCATTAGGAACCTCAGCAATTGGATGGTCCCATTCTTGTGTACAGCGGGCCTCAAGACATTTCAGGAGCTAACCAAGAAAGTCCAAATACTGGAACGCTCGAAGCAAGCGGGACGACAACCGTAGAAGCGGGAGTTCCAGCAGTACCAATGTCTTCAATGCGTCTGACAATGAAGAAAAGCGAAGGGCGGGAAAATCCAAAACCAACCGGTCTCGAAATCCATTGCTGGGAGGAGATGGGCCTTCCCTAGAGGAGAAGAAGAACAAGGTTTACTCTTTCAGAAGGGACAAGGTCCGTAAGATATTTAAAGATGCCTTGAACAACGGCCTAGAATTGCCGGAGTCGAAAAGACCCCAAGAAGCAAAAATGACCGACAATCCCCTGTATTGCCCGTACCACCGAGTAGTGAGCCATGCGATCGAGGATTGCTATATCTTCAAGGACTGGGTCGAGAAGCAGTACAAGGCTTGAGAGATCGAGCTGTCCAAAAGCTCATTGGTGAACAATCAAGTTGCAACCGCCAACTTCATACAGACAGAAGTTGAAGCCTTTTGAGAGCAGAAAGCTGAACCCGTTGCCCTGACAAACGAAACTGACTCATCGTGGCCTACGTGGAGTACGAACATATCTAATAAGATGAAGAAGATGATAAAGCTACTTCGAAAAGAGCCCAGGACGGAATGGGAAGGGCAGAATAAGCCTACCAGTCCAGCTGTCAATGCGGCTCCATCAGGCTCAAAATCCAAAAAGCTCAAGAAGAAGAAAAGTGCAGCTCGGCGCGAAAAGGAATTTGTAGGGAGATCGACCATTCAAAAATATATAGATTCCCTCGAAGAATATGCACAGAAAGAAAGAACTCTGATTCAATTGAAGGAGTTCTTCCCTGTACAAGCGGCTGAAATTCTGGAGGGTTAGAAGAAGACCCCAATGAAGAGATCCCAGTAGTGACCTGCTACGCCATCCATCTTGGCAGCGACTCTGAGGAGGAGCTCTGTTTTTTCGAAGAGGATGAGGAGCTCGCCACAAAGGCCAATCAAATCCAGCTCAGAAGCGGCAGGGCTCTACCGCCAAATCAGGGCAACACCCCAAAAGGGAAGGAAAAACATGTGGCTAATGATGAAGATGGCAGAGAACTGGCTGATGAAAACGCAAGTCCTTCCCAAGTAGACTATAATGTTTTGGCTCACCTCCGAAATCTTCTGTCTCTCCTTAGCATCTACGATGCCTTGGTTCTATCTCAAGAGCTTAGAGATGTTCTCATTCATGCTCTACAAAACCCTGAGCGGTATCAGGCTCGCTTTGCGGAAATTAATATGAAAGAAGCTCAGTATACTTTGCAAGCCGCCGCAATCACATTTAAGGATGAAGACTTGCTACTGGGAACGGCTGAGCATAATCGGCCGCTTTACGTGGCCGGGTACAGCGACGGGGATCGGATCAATATCATATTGATTGATCCGGGGTCCTCAGTGAACATCATGAACTTGCGAACACTGAAGAGTTTGTCAATGGACGTTCGACACCTGTCAAGGGAAAGGATTGTCATTCAAGGCTTCAATCAAAACTGCTAGCAAGTTCTGGGGTCTATAGCTTTGCCAATCAAATTCGGGGATCTTCAAACTGAAGCTAAGATATACGTGATCGACGCCGACACGTCTTATAAGATTCTTTTAGGACGGCCGTGGCTCCACGATTACGACATCGTCCCATCAACTCTCCATCAATGCATGAAGTATACTAAAAATGGCGAAGAAAGACGCATTGACAGAGACATCCAACCGTTCGGTGTGCATGAAGTCCGATATGAAGATTCTCGGTACTTTATGAACCACCAAAATGCTAAGCCACAACTGACTGAGGATAGAGCGGCCCCAAGACTCAAAAGCAAATCTGAGCCGGCTGTCACTTTCAAAAGCAAAAATGCCCAAGTGCGCCCGCATTTTGGTAGCGACACTGATGAGTCCGATGCTGGAAGTCCGTCCTTCCGTAAAACTCGCCTTCATTTTGGTAGCGATACGGACGAATCTGTTACTGAAGCCCCATCTAGCAGCAAAGTCCGCCCACATCTTGGCAGCGACACTGAAGAGTCAGAGGAAGAAGGTCTGCCGTGCAACAGCGGTGCAGATTGGACCCCCATGCAACAAGCGAAACTACAAGAGAGCTTCAAAATTGCAGAAGGGTCCCTAACTGTCACAGGGGTACCGGAGCAGATGTGCAAAGAGCTCGATGCATTGTCAGTCTCCACCGTGGACCAGCTGAAAACTTTCTACGTCTCTGGAAGGAAAAGTGGGCAGAAAGGCATCCTGTTTTATGGGTCAAACCCCGTTGTGCACCCGGACGATTTGTCTGTCGCGTGCCTTCCATACGAAAGAGGCATAAGGGCCGTCCTCAATCCTAGGTACTATGCGCCCGAGATGCAGGAATACTTCAAAAAGTGCGGATGCCGATTATATCAAACGGAGTCCGAAGCAAAGTTTTATGAAGGGCTATAGAATCCACCTCAGGTCCGAGCACTCATCGATGGACGAATTCCAGATAGGCGGGGCATAGATTTCATCCAGCCTGATTCTAAGGCATGCTATATGACCCATATTGGGGAAGCCAGCGAAGAGTCAAATGATGAAGACGAGCTAACCGAGCCAGAAGAAGCTCCTCAAGAGCTCGAAGATGGCGGACAAGCAACCTTTGACGAGCTAACCGAGATTGACTTAGAAACGCCCGATGATACAAGGCCGACCTACATCAGCTCACTCTTGTCGGAGGAAATGAATGAGTAGATAATTGCCCTGCTGCATGAGTTCGTCGACTGCTTCGCGTGGACATACAAAGAAATGCCTGGCCTTTCCCCTGAAGTGGCCGTGCATAAGCTGGCTATATCTCCTGATACTAAGCCAGTCAAACAAGCTCCTCGACGAATGAGAAGGGAACTAGAAGAATTGGTCATCGAGGAAACCAAGAAGCTCATTGATGCCGGCTTCATCAGGGAAGAGAAATATGCGGACTGGATCGTATGCATAGTCCCAGTGAAGAAGAAAAATGGGCAGATCCGAGTTTGTGTCGATTTTAGGGACCTCAACAAGGCATGTCCTAAAGACGACTTTCCGCTACCGGTCATGGAAATGATGGTCGATGACACCTC
Organism: Agapanthus africanus; assembly: GCA_030015575.1. Taxonomy (NCBI): domain Eukaryota; kingdom Viridiplantae; phylum Streptophyta; class Magnoliopsida; order Asparagales; family Amaryllidaceae; genus Agapanthus; species Agapanthus africanus. The sequence goes on along the minus strand of CM057345.1, from coordinate 301,053,462 downwards.
AAATTATGAGTTGTTCACCTTTATGGATGGCTCGTCTGGATATAATCAGATCAAGATGTCGCCCGAGGATGAGAAGCACACAGCATTTCGAACCCCGATCGGAATATACTACTACAAGGTGATGCCGTTCGGACTGAAGAACGCAGGTGCTACGTACCAAAGGGCAATGACCAATATCTTCGATGACCTAATTCATAAAGTCGTCGAATGTTATGTTGATGATCTGGTCGTCAAGACTAAAACCAAGGCCGATCATATCCAAGATCTTAGGACCGTTCTCACCGGACTGAAGGAATACGATCTGAAGATGAATCCTCTGAAATGCGCTTTTGGCGTGTCATTGGGAAAATTCTTGGGCTTCATAGTCCGACATCGAGGGATCGAAGTTGACCCATCAAAGATAAAGGCCATCATAGAGATACCCCCTCTGAAGAGTCTGACGCAGCTAAGATCTTTTCAAGGCAAGCTTGCTTATATACGGAGGTTTATCTCAAATTTATCGGGAAGATGTAGGCCCTTCTCAAAGCTCATGAAGAAAGGAGCTCCTTTTATCTGGGATGCCGAATGTCAAGCAGCGTTCGAAAGCATCAAACAATACTTGTTGCACCCTCCAGTGCAGGCCGCTCCCATTCCAAATAAACCGCTGATTCTTTACACTGCCGTGCTAGATGAGTCACTCGGTGCGCTCCTTGCCCAGAATAACGAGGAGGGAAAAGAAAATGCCCTCTACTACCTTAGTCGAACACTAGTCGGGGCGGAACACAACTATTCCCCAATCGAAAAGCAATGCCTGGCTCTGATATTTGCTGTGAAGAAGCTGAGGCACTATCTGCTCGCTCATCGGTTTATGCTGATCTCCAAGGTCGACCCGCTCAAACACTTGATGACCAGAGCAAGCCTAGCCGGCAGAATGGCAAGATGGGCTGTCGTGCTACTTGAGTTTGACATAGTTTATACTCCTCAGAAAGCAGTGAAAGGACAAGCTCTTGCAGACTTCCTTGCCACTCATCGTATACCAGAAGGGTCACCGCTAAATTGTGAGTTACCTGATGAACAAGTGCTGCACCTCGAGGAAGATGGGCCATGTTGGGAGCTCTACTTGGATGGAGCCTCATCAATAAGGACCTCCAGTAAATCAAGCATCCCGGAGATAATAGCAGGGATAGGATTGGTGTTCATCACACCATCAATGGGAACCCTACGGCGTTCTTTCGCTCTCACTGAGCCTTAAACGAACAACGAAGCTGAGTATGAGGCCCTGATAGCTGGTTTAGAACTCGCCATAGAAATGGAAATCCTTCGGCTACGGGTTTATGGTGACTCCCAGCTTGTCGTCAACCAAGTAAGCGGCGACTATAAGATATACAAACCCGAGTTAGCTCAGTACAGAGGCCGAGTGGTGGAACTCATGAAACGGTTCACTCACATTGAACTAATGAGAGTCCCTAGGGCATTGAATGGAAATGCTGACGTACTCGCTCGCTTAGCCAAGGAGCTGGCTGATCCTGACATGGACGAAATTCTGATCACAGTCAGGAGCCGACAAATTCTACCCCAGTCTCTCTACGAGAAGAGGAAAGCACGGAACAGAAGAGCAGTCCTCCCGAAGAAGCTTTAATCATCCAAGACGAGCCCGATTGGAAAGAACCCTTCATAGAGTACCTCCGATACGACAATCTTCCCGAAGAAAAATCTGCGAAGATTCAGCTGAAGAAAAGAGCTCTACGATACGTGTTTGTAAATGACACGTTATACCGCAGGTCATATGACCAACTCTAGCTCATGTTTCTGTCATTGGCCGAAGCCCAAAAGGTCATGAAAGATGTTCACTCGGGCATTTGCGGTGCTCACCAATCTGGCCCCAAGATGCGACTTCAAATCAAACGGCTTGGGTATTACTGGCCGACCATGATACGGGATTGCGGAGAGCATGCAAAGAAATGTCAGATCTGCCAAATCTATAGTGATTTCATTCACAAGCATCCCAATCCGTTGCATCCTACGGTGGCGTCGTGACCCTTCGAAGTCTGGGGCACCGACATTGTTGGCCCAATTGATCCTCCGTCATCCAAAGGCCACCGGTTCATACTGGCCACGACAGACTACTTCTCCAGATGGGCTGAAGCTGTCCCGCTAAAAGAAGTCAAGACAAAAGATATTCTGACATTCTTCCAGCATAATATTCTATACCGCTTCGGTACACCAAGAAGAATCATTTCTGACAACGGGCCTTCTTTCAAGAGCTTCAATGTCTCAAGGTTCGCTACTCAGCACAAGATAAACTGGAGATATTCCTCCATCTATAATTCAAGAGCCAATGGGCTAGCCGAAGCCTTCAATAAGACTCTATGCAAGCTCCTGAGGAAAAATGCTTCAGCCAACAAGAGAGACTGGAATCTCAAACTTCACGAGGCGTTGTGCGCATATCGTACCACGCACCGTACTCCAACTCAGTCCACTCCATATTCATTGCTCTTCGGAGTGGAGGCGGTCCTCCCTCTCGAAGTCGAAGTTCTAAGCTTAAGAATGGTCGTTCAGCACGAGTTGACGGAGGAGGAAAACGTGCTCCTTCGACTTGAAAAGCTCGATGCCTTCGAAGAAAAGAGGCTCGCGGTGCAGCAAAATCTGGAGCTATACCAAGCCCAAATGTCACGGGCCTATGACAAGATAACCCGTCTCCGCGCTTTCAAGAAAGGTGAATTGGTGTTGGTCCTCAAAAGACCAATCATCCCCAATCGACATGCCAAGGGAAAATTCGAGCCAAACTGGGAGGGACCATACGTCATCGAGAAAGTGTTCGACGGAGGATCTTACCAACTAATAAGTGCCGAGGGAGAAAGGCCCATGCCACCAATCAATGGCCGATATCTCAAGAAATACTACACGTGAATGCTCTACGTCGCAGGCGAATTGAGCACATCAGCCCTACGGTCTGGATCATACATCATGCAAAACCGTATACAATCCATGGGCGTAAATGACCCCTATCTCTCCCAAATCCTGCCGGTGAGACTACTTTTAAATTCCCACCAGCGGCGAATAAAAAAAGAAGAAAAAAGAAAAAAAAAAGGTATGTCCACAAGCAAAACGGGCACGGATGAAAACCCGAAAGGGCTCCGTGAGTAAAAACAGCAGGACTACCGGCGAGTTTGTGAAAACCCGAAAGGGCGCAAACTCATGAAAAAAGATGAATACACTCGCAAAGTCCTCTCAACCTTATGAGGAGAAAACCCCTGCGTGAGATCCTTACGACTCACAAAGGAGCAACACACTTAGGAGTCCCTATGACTCCTAAGGAGAAAATACACCTATGAGATCCTTTTGACTCGTAGGGAGAAAATGCTTTTATGGGACCCTTACGGCCCATAAAATTGAAAATTCTTAGGTGATAGGGACCTAAAACCTGTCTCCTAAGCCATCGTTCCCCAACGGGCAACGGCAAATGATGAGTCGCTCCTGGCATTTCGCTTCAGTGTTAGCGGTGCTGATGCCGACCAAAAACCCAAATCCCAAGTCCTCCCGAGGCAAATGATGAGTTGCTCCTGGCATTATTCCAGTGCAGCAATGCTGATGCCAAACAAGATCCAAATTCCAAGTCCCCAAACGGCGAATGATGAGTCGCTCCTGGTACCATATTCCAGTGTAGCGATGCAGACACCAACCAAAATCCAATTTCTCAAAATTCTCCATCCCTACGGCCAGCCCCCAAATTGACTGCCGTATACAATCCACGGGCTCAAATAATTCTCGTCATACCCATGCCCCACCACAATCACCAGTTACGCGGCTGGTCTCCGCCTTTGGAATTATGCTCCATCGAGAAGACCCACTCATGTGTCCTCACGATACATGAGGAGAACAAACCTTTGTGGGATCCTTACGACTCATAAAGGAAAAACACACTTAGGAGTCCTCACGACTCCTAAGGAGAAAATACACCTGCGGGATCCTTACGACTCAATGGGAGAAAATGCTTTTATGGGACCCTCACGGCCCATAAAATTGAAAAGCCTTAGGTGATAGGGACCTAAACCTGTCTCCTAAGCCATCGCCCCCCTAACAGGGAAAGGAAAATGATGAATTGCTTCTGGCACGTGTGCTTCAGTGTTAGCAACGCTGATGCCTACCCTAACCCCAAAATCCCAAACTCCAATCCAATAGACCCCTAAGTCTTTAAACTAGGAACAAATGACCCCTAAGTCGTTAAACTGGGACCAGATGACCCCTAAGTCGTTAAACTGGGAACGAGGGAAATCTCCTCATGGCAGATGATGATTCGCTCCTGGTACCATATTCCAGTGCAGCGATGCTGATGCCAAACCAAAACCAAAATCCCTAAATCCCATCATGACAAATGATGATTCGCTCCTGGTACCATATTCCAACGTAGCGATGCTGATGTCAACCCAAATCACATCAAGTCAGCAAAACAACCAATGACCTCCCTGGCAGAATCAAATTCCACCTCGGAAACAAGTCAACTTCATCCCTGACGCCGCAAGAAGCGGGGCAAGTCAAATCCAGAACCGACTGTCCACGTCGCTAAAATGGCAGCATCGACCGTCCACGTCGCTAAAAGGGCAGCATCGACCGTCCACGTCGCTAAAAGGGCAGCACCGACCGTCCACGTCGCAAAAGGGGCAACATCGACCGTCCACGTCGTAAAAAGGGCAGCACCGACTGTCCAAGTCGCAAAAAGGGCAGCATCGACCGTCCAGGTCGCTAAAAGGGAAGCACCGACCGTCCACGTCGCAAAAAGGGTAGCATCGACCGTCCAAGTCGCTAAAAGGGCAGCATCGACCATCCAAGTCGCAAAAAGGGCAGCATTGACCGTCCATGTCGTAAAAAAGGGCATCGCAGGATTCCTACAAAGCGGGAACCAGATCACTCCGGGCCAGGGAAACGTCTATCACGGACACTCCGTCTTGGAGACATGTCAAGCAACGACCGTCCATGTCGTAAAAAGGGCAGTGCCAGCTTCCCAAAAAGCGGGAACCAAATCACGTCGCCTCCAAGTAAAAGATGATCCATCAATTTCATGCACACGACCCACATATGTGGTGTGCATTTATTGATGGGGGGCAATTTGTTGGGGTAAAAATTTACACCCCGGTTGACCAAGTCAAAATCAAAGTCAAACCCAAGCCAAGTGGGCCCAAGCCCAGATCCAGTGGGCCCATGCCCGGGTCGAGCCCGAAGATGAAGCGGCCGGCCTCCCCCCATGCCAAGATAAAAATTTTGTAATAAATAATTTTGTTGTATTTCTTTTATTTTATTTTATGGATAAATGTAAGAAAAATAGGTATAAAGCTAAATTGTTGTAAAGCCCATGGCTTATGCGCAAAAAGAAATAGCACATGAGCCATGCGATAGGCAAAATGCCATTTTGTGAAGCCCAGGGGGCTATGTGTAAAGTGTATAGCCTATAAAGGCAAGAATAACGAAAATATCTCACAACTTTTTTCTCTCTCCAAAAAAAATTTAGATCTGAGATCTTTTCTCCTTCCTCAAGGTTCCAAAACCTTTTTCTTTCTTTTGAATTAAATCAAGAGTTTTACTCTTCATTTTATAAAACTAAATAGTTCTTCACCACAAAACCCATAAAGGGGAACTCAGATCTTCTATTAGATCTCAAAAAGAAGAGATTTTTAAAATCTCATATCTCTTGATCATCAAGATCCAGCAACCAGAGGAGAAAGAAGAAGAACCCCTTTCATCAACCCCAAAACATCTTAGGAGCTTAACTCCACTCTGATTTCTCTTTCGAGAATTTCTGGGGCTAAAAGCATTTTTTTCCTGCCGGGGCCCAAGCGCTCAAGCGCCAAGCGCCCACGTGCCGACACGTGGTTCGCTAGCACTCGAGCGCTCGAGCGCTTAGTGCTCAAGCGCCCAGCGCTCAAGCGCAAAGTGCCCACGTGGCGCGCTTGTGCTCAAGCGCCTAGCGCTCAAGCGCAAAGCGCCCACATGCCGACACGTGGCGCGCTTGCGCTCAAGCGCCCATAGCTCAAAGCGCAAAGCGCCCACGTGCCGACACGTGGAGCGCCTGCGCTCAAGCACAAAGCGCCTACGTGCCGATACGTAGCACGCTTGCGCTCAAGCGCACAATACTTAAGCGCTCAAGCGCAAAGCGCCCACGTGGCGCGCTAGCGCCTAAGCGCACAGCACCTAAGCACACAGCGCTCAAGGGGCTTACCCCACGCGTCCTTTGGGCACTTTTTCCCTTTTTTTTATATATATACATGTATATATATGTACAGATACACACACACTCCACAACACTGTCCCCCCCAAAAATTTTTGGGACGGGGCGCTGCCCCACACCCCGTAAGGGGGGTGCTAGCCCCCTTGACCCCCAGCCCGCTATCCGGGTAGCGGGACCCCCGTAAAAACTCTGCGTGGCTCCCGATATATCCAAGCCCCCTCCAAAACAAAATTCACGTACACTGCACATTGAGTTCGCATGACAAGTTTAACCTGTCAATCGGAGGTTCCCTCGCTCCAAAGGCGAGGGGTAATTAACGGCAGCTTAGTCCGCGGCTGCCGGAGATTCGGATCCCCACAATCAATAAACCCCGGCCTACCCTAGGCAGGGGGAATCTGTAGTACGCCTGACAAGCGCGCGCGTATTCCCATCTCAATGGGGTGATGAAAAACACCTTACAACGTGGCCCAAGAAACCAACGCTGTCAAGCCAAAACGGACACTTGGAGAATTTTGCGAAAAGCTGGTGCTCCCTCAAAGTCTGTAACGTGATCCGCAAATGCTGCTCGTACTCCTCTCGGCTCCGGGAATACACCAAAATGTCATCAATAAACGCGATGATGAACAAGTCAAGATACGACCTTAATATACGGTTCATCAAATCCATGAAAGCTGCTGGGGCGTTGGTGAGTCCGAACGACACCACCAAAAACTCATAATGGTCGTAGCACGTGCGGAAAGCTGTCCTCGGTATATCCTCCTGTCGAACCCGCAGCTGATGGTATCCTGATCGCAAGTCGATCCTCGAGAAATATCCTGCCCCCTGAAGCTGGTTGAACAAATCGTCGATACGTGGTAAGGGATACCTGTTCCGTACGGTAACTTTGTTCAGCTGGCGGTAGTCGATACACAAACGCAAACTGCCATCTTTCTTCTTGACGAACAGAACAGGAGCACCCCACGGAGAGACGCTAGGTCGAATAAGCCCTTCATCTAACAAATCCTGCAACTGATCCTTCAGCTCTCTAAGCTCTGCCGGGGCCATCCGATAAGGCGGTATGGAAATAGGCCCCGAGCCGGGAATCAAGTCAATGCAGAACTCCACATCGTACTCAGGCGGTAGCCCAGGCAGCTCATCAGGGAAAACATCAGGGAACTCACTAACAATCGAAACCCAGTCCAAAGGAACCTCCGCAGCTCGAGTATCGCAAACATAAGCTAAGAACCCCTGACACCCCTTCCGCAATAGCTGACCGGCGCGAAGAGACGAAATCAAGCTGGGAAAGGTGACACTGCGGTCTCCCTGAATAACAAGGACTGGCTCTCCCGGAAAGCTAAATCTGACTGCCTTCTCACGGCAGTCCACAGATGCATAGCAAGTGGCTAGCCAATCCTTGCCCAGAAGCACATCAAAGTCCAACATATCGAGGAGAATCAAATCAATCGATGAATCCCTCTCCCCGATACGAACGGAACACAAACGAAACACAAAACGAGCGACAAATGACTCGCCTACCGGAGTAATAACCACAAGCGGCTGATCTAACGACGATGACTCACGGCCCAACATCGGTGCAAAGTGTATAGAGACATACGAATGTGTGGAACCTGGGTCGAATAATACTCGTGCGTCGAAAGAACAAACTGGCAAGGTACCTGTCACAACGGCATTGGATGCCTGTGCATCCTGCGGTGTCAAAGAAAATACTCGGGCATGTCCCCCACCAAAAGCTGGCTGTCCTCGGCCTCGGCCTCCTCGTCCTCTCTGAATAGGACCGCCACGTCCACGGCCTCTGGGTGCATCAAACTAACGTGGAGCATCGCCTAGGGTAGGAAGTAGAGCTCTCTAAGGAGGAGGTGGTGATGGTGGTAAGGTCACATGTGGAACCGTCGCTGCCCCTGTCGTCTTACCGGACAGTCTCTGATAAGATGGTGCGGACTCCCGCACCCATAACATCCTGGCAACGTCTGCTGTCCCTGCGGATATGCACCATATAGTTGACCCCGTCCAACTCCTCTGCCGGCACCATCTCTCGGAAAGAATCTGGCACGATACCTCTGAGCTGGCACATCGGTACGAATCCTCTTCGGCCAAGAAACGGCCGAAGTCGCTGAAATGCGTGCCTCCATCCGTAATGACGTGTCCATAGCAGCTGAATAAGTGTCGAAGTGCTGGGAGCCGATGGCAAGAAATAGCTGGGTGTCCAGTCCTTGCACGAACCTCTTCACTCTCTTTTCTGCAGTATCCACCAAATACGGAGCATATCTGGACAACTGCATGAACTGGACATCATACTCAGACACCGTCATCCCGGGAGTCTTGATCAAAGCTTCAAAACTACGAGCTCTAGCGTCATGAACGCTCTCTGGAAGGAAACAAGCTAGAAATACCGCAGTGAACTCGGCCCAAGTCATAGGAGCTAGACCTGCAGCTCGACCTCTCTCGACGGACTCACACCACGTCTGTGTAAGGCCCTCTAGACGGAAACTCGCAAGCTCCACCTATCGATCGTCAGAACATCTGAGCGAACGGCAAATCCTGGCTAATCTGTCAAGGAATGTTTATGGATCCTCCGCTGCATCTGTGCCGGTGAAGACTGGAGGTCTCAGTCTCATGAAATCCTGTAGCGATACTGGGATAGCCACGGTAGTAGTAGTAGGAGTGACTGTCTAGGCAGTAGGTACTATGGTAGTCTGTGATGTAGTAGGTATGTCCTCCGATCTCAGTGCACGACTAGCCTCTACTAAGGATCCCACCATCTATCGTAACTCCTGCATACCCCCCATCATCTGTCGTAGCTCCTCCATACCCGACTCTAGCCTGTCCATGCGGCCTGGAGAAGGCGGATCAGTCTGTCCCTGAGGCGTAGGTACGCCACCCTGCTCGGTCCTCGTCTCAGATGAGCCTGCTCGGATCTCATCTCGGGCGGCAACCCTCAGCGCTCTCGTAGCCTTCTGCGGCATAGTGGCTGGTACAAGAAACATGATAGTAAGAACGGTGCAATAGAATCATAGGATACATAGAATTGAAGAAGGAATTTCAAGCAAGTATATCCTAAAGTCACCTAGGCGGAGTACCGTATCGCAAGTATGCCGCGGACATACACACGCTACGTTACACTACTTAAGTCACTTACTCCATCTACCAAGGGTCATCCTACACTCAGAACGGTAAAACCTATCGCTCTGATACCAACTTTGTCACGACCCACGAGGTACGGAACTTGACTGGCACTTAAGTTACGAACGTCTCAAGGCGTCCGTAAAATAAGTAAGCCAAAGCCCAGAAATCAAAACCCGATTAAGAAATAGAGTGAAGGAAAACCAATTTATTTAAAAGCGATTTAATCCATTAAGTCACATCAGGCTTTTTAAAAGCAACATCCCTTTTTCCAAAAATTCCGGCAGAACTTCCTTTGTAAAACAAACCCCCAAACGGGTACAAATAGGAGTATAAAAGAATAACATGAAATAAGGCATCCCCAAGCGGGAGCTAGCTCTTTGCACCAAGGCGGTCACAAATCCCACGCAATATAAAACAGCAATGTGCATAAATAAGCATGAAAAGCACAAGTAAAATATCATGTCGACTAAAGTGAGCTCGACCCCAAATACAGCATAAAATCCACAAATCTCACAGCCTCGTCTCTAGGTCAATATACAACAATACAAATAACAGGTGCAGCTGATATAGTAGATACAGTAGATAGAGTACTCTAGATCCAATGAATATACAATGTGGTACAAAATAATACACAACCCACCTACGAGCAAAAGCCTCGAGTCCAGGCAAAAGAGACAAAAGAAGCTGGTGCGCCCGCCGCTACTGCGCTGACGGAATGGACCTGCAAAAAGACTGTGGCACAACGGGGGTGAGTTTCCAACTCGTGAGTAATAAATAACATCTATAGAGGCTATCGCAAGCATGCACACAAGCATCCTACATCCAAAATACAGATAAGGCAGGATATACTAGTAGGTATGTATGCAACATGAAACAACTCGTGATCTGAATAGGTAGGTATAAGAATCATTATTTTCTTTTTTTGAATCTCTTTTGAAATATCAGCAAAACATCACTAGAATCATCAAGAATCCGTGTCCAGCATCGACACCTCAAAACTGTCTCAAATCTCATGTATCCATATCAAAGTATCTCAGGCCTCAGCCGTCCGGCTAACCCATTTCAAATATCCATATCTCAACCTCTCGTGGGTATCCTCTGGATATCCGCCGTGCCAAAAAGTCACCGGTAGGTAGTCTATCCCCTGCCAGGCTCATCGTCTACCACTCGAACTTCTTGCCGCGGGGTACCTTACCGGGCCCACCATGTACCCGAGACGGTTCATCCAACTCCTCGAAACGGGTCTCGAAAACCACAACAAACTCATGGTGGAGGACACTTACATCACTAGAAAACTGCAACTTGCATATTTTAAAAAGGGTAATAAGTTTAGAAATTCTTGCGGCTTTCCCCCGAAATCCAGAAATATCATAAATCTCAAGAAATCATCATAAGTACATATGTCAATGATAATGAATGCATATGGTATCAATAATCAAGTTGCATTGTATGATTAACAGACTAGGCATGAACAAATGATGAAATGAGGTACATGCACATGAATAGCAATCCTACAATTTCATTTTAGGGATTTAAATGCAATGGCACAGGTTTAAGCATCAAATATGGTGAAAATGTTCCAGATTATAAGTTATCTAGTGTTGTGGCATGGCAATTACAAAGACGTGTGTGTACGCATGAATAGTGCCCGTGCTGCATATAAAAACCCTGGCAATAGTGCAGGTGTCTTATAGAATGAGTTCGCATATGTATGTCAATATAGAGCATGAATGTAGCAAGATGTTATGCAAGCATTAACTCATAATTACAAATATCACTAGGAATCTTTAAATTACTTAAACTATCGGGCGACTTGCGCCATCCAAACGATTGTCCCCCGTAGATGTTACATCTACTCACCCGTGATCTCGCGCTAGGTGTGTCCGACCACCTGCTTTCCTTTCTCCGCGGCGCTCGAAGTTCCCGACTGCGAACCTAGAATTTACATAAAGTAACACACATAAGGCAAATCCTGCAAAAACGTGATATAACAATCAAAAGAATAACTCGTGTGAAATTAAACGCGCATGCACTCAATACGTCGCGACGTGCGTAAACTCACCAGAAACCACCCCGACACACTGTATCACGTAGCGCACCACAGAACCACACAGATCACACACGTGTCGCACAAGTTTAAAAACAGCGAAACAAGGTTTAATGCTCCAGATTTTGACTCGAGTCAAAACTGAAAAAGTTGCACATACCAAAACCCCTAACTATGCAGCAGACCCCCACAGACCAAAACCCAACACCCCAACCAACCTTCTGGCCACAATTTGCGGCCAGATAGATTAAATCTGCGGCCAAAAAGGGGAGAGGGGTCCCCATGCTTTGTGTGTGTGTCTCTGGCATGGTTACTAAGCTACAGTATTCACAACTTTTTCCTGAAGTGCCCGGGTCAAGAGCAGATCCCAGAAAGGCTTAAAAGTCCAATTTAAACGCTAAATTACACCAATTCGAAACAATCTGGTATTTTACTGAAATCTGGGATGAATCTTGGGTCAACAGGCCTTAACAGCACTTAGTCAAGCTATATTATCAATTAAAACCATCACTTGGCCAAATCTCACTCAAATCACCCAAAACTAGCACTAAACCACATAATAAACACTTAACGAAACTAAATAATACCTAAGTTAAGCAATTCAGGAATCAAGTTAAAAGATTATACCTCTAGAGACCCTAGGATGCAGGAGAAGAGAAGAAGGAGAAGAGTGTGTTGCTGCTGCTGGAGTGCTGCTGCTACTGCAGAGCTGCTGCTGTTGCCTCTGTTGCAGCTGCTGCTGATGCTGATGCTGTAGCTATTGTTGCTGCTGTTGGTGGTGGTGGTATGCTGGTGCCGATGCTGCTATTGTTGTGGTGTTGTGTGAGAGTGAGAGGGAGAGATATGAGTGAGAATGAGTGTGAGAGAAAAATACAATTGATTTGAAAACAAAACAATGAGAGGCAACCCCTCACCCTCTCTCCTCATTAAATGCCAAGCATGGCACAAGCCATCATGGCCTCTCTCTCACCTCCACTAGTCAACCCCTAACACTAATTCAATTTAAAAAAAACTAAAACCCTTAATTAAAACAATGTTAACTTAACAAATGGGTTAGTCCGCCATGCTTATCCAAACATGGTTAAACCTTAGACTTAACCCTAGTTAACATGCACAAGTGTGTGCAGTCCAAATAAAATTCCAATAAAATATTCATAAAACCAGATAAATTATTTGAAAACCGTTTTGTTAAACTTTTTACCAAAACCCCCACATTAAAACACAATTACCACTAAACACAAATCTAAGGTGTTACACTTGGTTTTAGTAATTGGTATTGTATTTGGTTGTTGCGCATTTGTACGTCAACAAAAAGGGTTGTTTGGTTGTTTTTGCATGCGTAGGCTATAGGTTCTAACCTATGAGCGCACCGCGTGCCATTTTGGATTTCGGAACTCGTTGTTAATGTATTGCGATACGTGTTGATATTGTAGGTACCTTCGTGTGGATTCAGAGAGGACGAAGCACATCGACTACGGCTAAGCGAGGAGTTTAGCAGGTGAGTAGATTTATATCTATGGGGGATGTCGGGTGGATGGCGTATAGCACCCCCGCAAACATTGATGTAGAATATCGTTTGATTATTTTAGCTTGATAAATGATATGCAACGGACATGATTGTAGGGTTTACAAACGATAAGATGAAATGGTAAGTGAACCATGATAGGTACGAATTAAAAGTGAACAAGTGTGATGTTTATAGTATTGTGATGCGAGATATTAATGTGATGAACGAGTATACGATGTGATATGATGACTTAGTGTGATATATCGTTATATGGATTTCGAGTCAATATGAGATTGTTGATACCTTTGTAGGTCCCCTCATACGAGATGGACATTGATGTTGCCTGAGAGATAGGTATATTTTTTTATATGGATAATGTGTTGCATTTTGAGTGATATGCCGTACGAGACTTAGATCTGTACCCCGATGTTGTATAGGTTGATAGAATCCCTAATTGTTTATTGCAGCCGTACGTGGATTACCATACGCGATGAGTTTTACCTGTTGATTTATCCATACCCTTGTTTAGAGGATGCCGTACGATTGTTTGTACCGTACGTGTTGTTGTGAGGCTGGATGTCGATTGATAGATTCATCGACTCGGTCATGTTAGATACGTATACCTTATAGCATTTAGAGTCACGATGTACATTATGCTGCATTCATGATTATTCTCATTGCATTTCATATACCTGTGCTAGTACACCTACACCATTATCGATGATGCGTATGTTACACTTACACAGATTTGCCCGTTCACACACCTTCATCATCGATAATTTCCATGTCACTACACAGTAGAATTGCTACATCATGCCATGATATATTTGCTATGTTCATATCACTGTTCCACGTTGCATGAGATATACGGACATGCTTGAATCGTATTAAATGTTGCATACATACTGACATGTACACCCACATACTTGGTTACAGCTACATGCACTTCATGCATACATACTGATATGTACACCCACATATCTGGCTATAGCCGCATATACCCCTAAGTGGTATTGTATTGACATGTGAATTGAAACGTTGATTATTGTGTTATTGCGCTTATGAAATTTATCATACATACTTGCTTATATGTAGATACTTATACCTTGCTACAGTTACATGTACACCTCTTATGATGCTGCACTTGATTTCAGAGGATTTGGGAACCGCATGATATATTTTAAAGCTGAATTCATTTAAAAGAGCGGTTTTCCATTAATATGCTCATATTGCTGTTTTATGTTGCATATATCATATTTACATGGATTTACGCATTGAGATATGGTTTTCATATGATTTCTGGATTTGAGAAATGCGGGATGTTTCAAGAAATTTTGTGTTGTTTGAAAACCCGGTTTCTCTTAATATGATATTTCAGTGAGTCCACCATGTGATTTCTCGGTTCTGAGATTGGCATGTGATACCCGATTCGAGGAGCGGGAGGCACCGTCTGCGGATACATGGTGGACCCGGTATGGTACCCCCGGGGTAGAGGTGATTTCATGGTGTAGACGATAAGCCTGGCAGAGTGACCACTACCTACCGGTGACAGTATTTGGACTCGGTGGATATCTTGGGGATACCGACCGGAATCATGTTCAGACATTCTACATGGATTGCGGGTGTCGATGTGGACACTTAGGTTCCATAAGATGTACTGACATCAAGGCCGGTCATGGTTACGGCGCCTGGCAGATGAGGATTTACGTGTCGATGCTAGACACGGGTTTCATGATGTTTTCGAGTGTCGATGTGGACACTCCGGTTCCATGATTTTGGTGTGTCGCGAGGTACACACGTTGATATATATCCTCATATTTACCTGCATACGCTCTTATGATGTTTACATGCAGGAGTTGTTGTGTCAGTGGTTGACATGTGGACGAGATCTGATCGGTCGAAAATACTGCATTTCTAACACGGCAATTTCCTTACCTTTTGCAGTCAAGTAAAGGTATCCAGTATTCATTTCACACATATTTGCAAAACACATGTAAAATACTGGATTACTTGTACTGTATACTAAAACCGGCACTTTTAGGGAAATTGACTGTGTTTCATGGCATCGCATTATCCTTGTATTGCGCAACTCTTGTCTGGGGTCTAATGCAGGAAATTCCAGAAGCAAAAGCCCAAAATTGGTAAAAGATATGATAAAAGAAACGCCAACTCAAAGGATAATGATCTGGTAGCAATACAGAAGGCCTAAAAGAAATTAAAATATCAGAATAAGGCCCATATGACAGCCTAAGACCACACCAGAAAGATCAAGCCCAGAGGCTTCCAAACCGCCGCGGTTCCGCGGCGGGAGCTGGATTATGCCGCTGAACCGCGGCGGTCTGATGACATCAGCGGCTCAATTTTTCCTATGTGTCTATTAATAACGGCCAAAGCTTCCAGAAGACCCCAGAAACTCCACGTGGCATATCTAGAAGGCTCGGCTTAACAAACTCTTGGAGGGAAATTCAAATTTTGGCTTAACAAATTCTTGGAGGGAAATTCAAACTTTGGGTTAACTAACTTGTGGATGGAGAATTCAAAATTCAATCCTAGATCTAGAATTTGGAGGGCTATAAAAAGGAGCCTAGATCTAGGGTGCAAATGGTTCAAGAATCACCATCATCTTCAACCCACAAGTTGAGTGATACAACTTGTGCCTCAAAAATCCAATTCAAAAATCAAGATCAAGATCCTGAGAGCAATTCAAGCAAGACTGCCTTCAACCTTTAGAAGCTACGCCGGATTTCAACGGAGCAAGAGATCCATGCCGATCCGCGACTCAAGGAGCCGAGCGAAGCCGAAATCGACGATCTAGTTCCTTCCTTTTATAAATTCAAGAGAGTTGTAACGAAATTTGTCGATAAATAAAGGTGAATTTTCTATATTCTTGCTTATCTTTTAATTCAAACATAATGATTAGAACTCAATTTTTGATTGTGTTTGTGATCATGATGTTTGAGTAATCTCCGCCCGTGTAGGAGTTGTGACGATCTTTAGATGATGATGATTTAGATATTTTTACAATTCTTAAATCCTGTAATGTTGGGAAATTCTAGTGAATCAAATGATTAATAACCTAGTTTCGAGATGATACTTTCTTGATCGTGTTCACTCGAAACTAGGGAACAACTATTAAACATTTGATTAACTAGAAGCTAGAATTTGAATGCGATCCATCGTAAGGACAAAGGATGAGTTGCGAAATCCCTAATTTCTCGCAAGATCCTTAAACCTCGATGAATTTGCATCGATCTAGTACCGATTCGTTAATGGATAAGAATGAGTAATCATCAGATCTCATCACATGTATAGATCCGATCTACTCCTATGGCCATACTTCTAATCTTGATTGTTGGTTGAAAATTATCACACATCTCAATTCTTGTTTTTAATGTTTCTTTTAGATCTAGATTTTTCTTATTCTTGATCTTCAATTACAAATCATGAATTGTTTTCTTTTCTTTGCCTTAAATTTTCAACTCATCTAATTCGAAAATTGAATGGATTACACTTTCCCTATGGATCCGCACTCGCTAACGCGCTACATCCGACACCGTTATTGATTGCGGTCACAATATTTTTGGTTGTTATTTCTCTTTACAATTTTCTAAAAACCTACACACAATTTACAATTTTAGGTTTATGCTTAGTTTTGCATCATGTGCATATCATTTGCATAGGCACAAAACATTTCTTTAAAAACCATAAAAATTTAAAAATTTTCAAAACCCATAAAAATTCTGTGTACAAATTTTTGGCTCATCATTTTTTTTTAAATAGTTTTTCAAAACCCATAAAAACCTATAAAAATTCAAAAATTATCAAAATCCATAAAAATTCAAAAATTTTCAAAACTAAAAAATTTTCAAAAATTTCAAAATATAAAAATATTTAATATTTATGATAATAAAATATTAGATAGTGAACAATTACATCCATGAGATTAGAAAAATTTAAGAAAACCAAGAAAAATAGTATATGAACTAGTAATAAGTAGTTATGAGCCGTTGTCCCAAGGGTTAGTAAGATGGAGGAGGTCACTAATCTGAGGATAAAAATAAGTCGGAAAAATAGTTTCTATTCTAGAAAGCCAAACATTTTGAACGTTGATACCCTGCTATTCGCACTTACACACGTCTTAAAGCCTGGGATAGTAGAGGATACCTTGAAATGCTCTTGTCTTAAAGCCAAAAGTATGAAGGAAATAAAAAAAATGAATAAAATATAAAGTGGTGAGAAAAATGGACACTGGTTTTTTTATCACCGAGGGCAATAAAAAATATAAAGCGAGGGTGCGTCTTCACCTAGTGCCCTAAGGCCAACTGGTCTGGGAGTCACTGCTATGCCTAAGGTGGTGCAAGACGAGGAAAAATACACCAAATAAGCAAACACATGAGTAATTGGTCGGTTAGTACCTCAAGAAGTATTAACGGTCGCATGAAAGTGTGTGAGCAAATTCGTCTAAATATTCATTAATTAAAAAGTACTGAGGCTGATGGACAAGAGTATGATAGCTTGAATTGAATTCTCCGGGTGTAGGGATGTCCTTTACACACACGCAGAGTTATATGATCGATATTTGGAAGAAAGATAGGAATGAAGAATAAGACGATGTTTTATTGAGGGAGGACATGATTTCTGACATCTTTTCATGACCATTAAGATAGGGCTCATGACAACTGAAAAGCTAGCTTAGTTGGAAACCCTAATTTTCAAGGCTTTTCTTTTATGATTCTTGTCTTTAAATGTAATATTCATGATCTTCCTTTTATTATTGGATTTTGTGGGTGCAATCCGCTGAAAACCCTCAGGGGACAACACTCCTCCTACTAGGGACACCTAGAGGTTTAACGGCTTGTTGCACGTGCTCAGTGCAATCGTGTTGCCTACGAAAGTGTGCTTTTCTCTTTCTTTATTTTCTCCTTCTCTTTTTAATAAAACGGTTCGATCGAAACGATCGAAAATAAGTTTGGGGGAATTTGATCAGTCGAAAATACTGCATTTCTAACACGGCAATTTCCCTACCTTTTGCAGTCAAGTAAAGGTATCCAGTATTCATTTCACACATATTTGCAAAGCACATGTAAAATACTGGATTACTTGTACTGTATACTAAAACCGGCACTTTTAGGGAAATTGACTGTGTTTCATGGCATCGCGTCATCCTTGTATTGCGCAACTCTTGTCTGGGGTCTAATGCAGGAAATTCCAGAAGCAAAAGCCCAAAATTGGGAAAAGATCTGATAAAAGAAATGCCAACTCAAAGGATAATGATCTGGTAGCAATACAGAAGGCCTAAAAGAAATTAAAATATCAGAATAAGGGCCATATGACAGCCCAAGACCACACCAGAAAGATCAAGCCCAGAGGCTTCCAAACCGCCGCGGTTCCGCGGCGGGAGCTGAATTATGCCGCTGAACCACGGCGGTTTGATGACTTCAGAGGCTCAATTTTCCCCATGTGTCTATTAATAACGGCCAAAGCTTCCAGAAGACCCTAGAAGCTCCACGTGGCATATCTAGAAGGCTCGGCTTAACAAACTCTTGGAGGGAAATTCAAATTTTGGCTTAACAAACTCTTGGAAGGAAATTCAAACTTTGGGTTAACTAACTTGTGGAGGGAGAATTCAAAATTCAATCCTAGATCTAGAATTTGGAGGGCTATAAAAAAGAGCCTAGATCTAGGGTGCAAATGGTTCAAGAATCACCACCATCTTCAACCCACAAGTTGAGTGACACAACTTGTGCCTCAAATTCAAAATCCAATTCAAAATCAAGATCAAGATCCCGAGATCAATTCAAGCAAGAGAGCCTTCAACCTTTAGAAGCGACGTCGGATTTCAACGGAGCAAGAGATCCACGCCGATCCGCGACTCAAGGAGCCGAGCGAAGCCGAAATTGACGATCTAGTTCCATCCTTTTGTAAATTCAAGAGAGTTGTAACGAAATTTGTCGATAAATAAAGGTGAATTTTCTATATTCTTGCTTATCTTTTAATTCAAGCATAATGATTAGATCTCAATTTGTGATTGTGTTTGTGATCATGATGTTTGAGTAATCTCCGCTCGTGTAGAAGTTGTGACGATCTTTAGATGATGATGATTTAGATATTTTTACAATTCTTAAATCCTATAATGTTTGGAAATTCTAGTTAATCAAATGATTAATAACCTAGTTTTGAGATGATGCTTTCTTGATCGTGTTCACTCGAAACTAGGGAACAACTATTGACCATTTGATTAACTAGAAGCTAGAATTTGATTGCGATCTATCGAAAGGACAAAGGATGAGTTGCGAAATCCCTAATTTCCTTGCACGATCCTTAAACCTCGATGAATTTGCACCGATCTAGTACCAATTCGTTAATGGATAAGAATGCGAAATCATTAGATCTCATCATATCTATAGATCTGATCTACTCCTACGAGCCATACTTCTAATCTTGATTGTTGGTTGGAAATTATCACACATCTCAATTCTTGCTTTTAATGCTTCTTTTAGATCTAGATTATTCTTATTTCTTGATCTTCAAATGCAAATCATGAATTGTTTTCTTTTCTTTGCTTTAAATTTTCAACTCATCTAATTCAAGAATTGAACGGATTACACTTTCCCTGTGGACGATCCGCACTTACTAACGCGCTACATCCGACACCGTTATTGATTGCGGTCAAATAATTTTTGGTTGTGATTTCTAAATTCTATTTTCTAAAAACCAACTACACAATCGGAAATCGTTCATCAATCAAATGGCGTCGTTGCCGGGGATCATTTGATAAACACAACAAAAATCATTCAATCAAGATCCACAGCATACTTGTATTGATTATATTGTTGGATGAGATCCACTGCATACATGTATTGATTATATTGTTGGACGAGGTCCACTGTATACATGCATTGATTATATTGTTGGACGAGATCCACTGCATTCATGCATTGATTATATTGTTAGATGATATCCACTTGATGATAGGCATTTATTATGTGTTGGCACATATGCAGATACAGTCACCCTAGATATCATAGTATTATCTTTATGATATAGTTGACCTAGGAATCGTTGTTTATTTCGATTTCTACCTAGTGATGTTTTTCTATTCACGAGTTGGCAACTCACCCCCGTTGTGCCACAGTTCTTGCAGGTTGACCGCATGGATCAGTTGCGGCATCGCTGGCATACAGCTGTTTTTGGGTGACTTTCTTGTGGTAGGTGGTACATGTTGGATCGTGCCCCTCTTGTATTCAGTATTCATATTGTATCTAGTCACTCCATCAAATCAGAAACTAGTAATTGTATATGTTGCAGACTTAGAAGACTTGTAGTTGCGAGACTTGAGCGATGGGTTTTATGTTCGCTTTTGGGGTTATTGTCTTGCTTTACTTGTTTATGTTGGGGTAAAAATTTACACCCCGGTTGACCAAGTCAAAATCAAAGTCAACCCCAAGCCAAGTGGGCCCAAGCCCAAATCAAGTGGGCCCATGCCCGGGTCGAGCCCGAACATGAAGCGACCGGCCTCCCCTCATGCCAAAATAAAATTTTTGTAATAAATAATTTTGTTGTATTTATTTTATTTTATTTTTTAAATGTGAAAAAAATGGGCATAAAGTCAGATTTTTGTAAAGCCCATGGCTTATGTGCAAAAAAAAATGGCACATGAGCCATTGGATAGGCAAAATGCCATTTTGAAAAGCCAAAGGGGATATATGTAAAATGTATAGCCTATAAAGGAAAAAATAATGAAATATCTCAACAACTTTTTCTCTCTCCAAAGAGAAAATCTAGATCTGAGATCTTTATCCTTCTTCAAGGTTCTAAAACCTTTTTCTTTCTTGAATTAGAATCAAGAGTTTTACTCTTCCTTTTATAAAATTAAATAGTTTTTCACCATAAAACCCACAAAAGGGAACTCAGATCCTCCATTAGATCTCAAAAAGAAGAGATTTTTAAAATCTCGCACTTCTTGACCTTCAAGATCCGGCCAACAAAGGAAGAAGAAGGAGACCCATCTTCAGAAACCCCACTTTGGGAAAGAACTAGGGCTCAAGGGGAGAAACCCTTCATCAGCTTCAAAACATCTTAGAAGTTTAACTCCGTTCTAATTTCCCTTTCGGGAGTTTCTGGGGTTAAAAGCCCTTTTTTCTCACCGGTGCCGACACGTAGCACGCTAGCGCTCGAGCGCCTAGAGCTCAAGCGCCCAGCGCCCACGTGCCGACACGTAGTACGCTAGCGCTCGAGCGCCCAGCGCCCACGTGCCGACACGTGGTGCGCTAGCGCTCGAGTGCTTAGCGCTCAAGCGCCCAGTGCCCATGTGCCGACACGTGGAGCGCTAGCACGCGAACGCCTAGCGCTCAAGTGTCCAGTGCTCAAGCGCCAAGTGCCTACGTGCCGACACGTGGTGCGCTAGTGCTCAAGCGCCCAACGCTCAAGCGCCAAGCGCCCACGTGCCGACACGTGGTGCGCTAGCACTCGAATGCCTAGCGCCCAGCGCTCAAGCACCCAGCGCCCACGTGTCGGATACATGGCGCGTTAGCGCCTAAGCGCACAGCATGTAAGCACACAGCGCTCAAGGCGCTGGCCCCACGCATCCTTTGGGCACTTTTTCCTTTTAAAACACAACACACGCACGCTGCACATTGAGTTCACATGACCAGTTTAACCCGTCAATCGGAGGTTCCCTCGCTCCAAAGGAAGAGGGTAATTAACGGCAGCTTAGTCCGCGACTGCCGGAGATTTGGATCCCCACAATCAGTAGACCCCGGCCTACCCTAGGCAGGGGGAATCTATAGTACGCCTGACAATCGCGCGTATTCCCATCTCAATGGGGTGACGAAAACACCCTACAGTTTCTTTATGTGGATCTTCGCCGTTGGGCGTCGTATACTTGTTTTTATACTTGTGGTGGTTGTTTCCGCCGTTGGGCGTGATATGTTCCATTTGGGGACGCTTTATTATATTCTTTGTTGTACTCGTTTTCAGGGTTAGATTATACAAGGGAGGTGCTGCCCAAATTTTCAAAAGACAAAACATGATTTACTATACCTTTATTTCAAAGCTTCACCTCTTTATTTCTTAAAAAGGTTTAGATTTTTGGGTTTCAGCTTACCTGAATTACGTTATGCCTGCAGACGTCGCGTGATTTAAGTGCTGGTCGTGAGCTAATATTTTGGGTCGTGACAAAGTTGGTATCAGAGCGCTAGGTTTAACCTTGGTTCGAGTTTAGGTTTGACTATGTGGAGTCTAGGGCGTATATATTTTGGAACCTAGGCTTGACCTTATGGAACTTAGACTTGAACAAGGGGGTGTTAGACCCGAACATTCGTTTCATAGGATGACCCTGATTAATGGAGTAGGTTGCTTGTGTAGAGTGACGTACCATACGTATGTTCCGCGGCATATTTACGATACGATACTCCACTTAAGAAACCTTAGGATGTACATAGGTTGAGACTGATGATTCTCTTTATTTTCCTTGATTATACATCCATTTGAGATCCTTGATTATATTCGTTTACATGATCATACTCTCACTGATTCCGTTCCACCATATGATCATATATTCATTCTGGATCTGTTGTTTCATTTCATCACTTTGATCCTTTTCGTCGATACTTGATTGAGGTTCCTGTCACTATGGTTTGAGCGCAGATTGAGCTGCTGCCGGTGATGCGGTCAGGGCGAGCTCATCGTGGATGAGGACTGACCATCGTGTTTTCTGATGACATGGGAACGTATCGATGTCATGTTGTGTTGTGACCTCTCGTTTGAGACGACTGTGCGGTTTCGTACCGGATGATCGGAGCCTTGTTAGAGGCTGCCTACTGTGTGAGGACTGTCGATGTACAGCATATCTCCGCAATTGTGATGTCATCGACCGTGCAGACAGATGACCCAGCTGTTGCTGAGATTGATGTGATGTCGCTTCCAGAGCTTAAGAGCTGAGATCGCTGAAGCTTCCAGGCAGAGAGGCGACAGGTGATAGCTAGTCTATCTTGAGTTTAGAGACGGAGGTGACTCGTCAGATTTGATGCGCCGACACAGGCTAAGTTGAGTTGAAGATTTCCAGTGTGGAGAGTCTTACTCAGATCTAGAGTAGATCGATCCAGAGATGACGTTGTTCATCAGATGTTCCGATGTGAGATCGGTAAGCTGACCAGTTTCAGATAGAGGACCTCACCCAGATGTGTTGTGAATTGATCGAGAAACGGATGAGTTTGGAGTATTCCTGCGATGGTTGGGATTAGTTCCCATGGATGTGTTCGGCTAAAGATCTTCTACAGAGTGATGAAGATACCGGGTTGTGATTTCGAGCTCGTGCGAGAGATTCCGGATTAATTGTCGCCGAGAACATTTGCAATACGTAGATAGCATGACATGATGTCAAGTGGACGATAATAAGGACGGGTGGAACAAGAGGTTCGTGTGTGATGCTGATGAGCTGTTGTTATTCCCCGTCGAGATTAGAGATCTGATATGTATGCAGAGGCGTTGGGATACAGCCAATTCCCAAGAAAAAGTTTTGCTGAGAACGTAGATGTCCAGAAAGCGAGAAAAGATTTGTAAGTGTACCATCCTCCGTATAGTTCGGCATAGGAGACATCGGAAGAGACCTTGAGCCAGTTCCTTCCAGGACATGGCTGCGATGGGATTTGCACCGAGGATCAGTTGTGTCACGTGTATTCAGAAGGCCAGAGGCCGACGCCTGTGATGTGCTGCTTTATGAGTGATCATACTAATTGGCCAAGAGTTGACCTGAGGAGTGCCAGAGCGGAATTGTTTCCGTTAGCACACCTGACCGGGCAGATGAGCCGATAGAGTGCGAGATTTGTGATCCACAGAGAAATGAGGACGCTAGACCGTGAGCAGGAGGCAAGAGGATGTTCTTGCTCTGCCAGTTTAGGCGCACCGACTTTTTTTCGACATTGTAGGAAGTGTACCTCAATGTCATTTGTTTCGATTTGCGTTTATGATCCGAGTATCACGCTTATATCGCTTGGATTTTTTTTTTTTTTAATCGATTCAGGAAATAGTTTTCGTGCACCATGGCTGCACCTACTGGGTATTTACATTTTTGTGCATAGTTATTGCACTTGATATATTTTATACACCATAGTGTTGATGTCGATTTTGTGCCTTAGCTGCACATGTTGATGATTTCCTGGATTTCCTACAGTGGTTATGATATTTCATGCACTTTATGCACATGATTGATATTTCGTGTAGTGGATGCACAGGGTATGATATTTCGTGCACTATATGCACAGGATTGATATTTCGTGCAGTGGATGCACAGGGTTTGATATTTCGTGCACTATATGCATAGGATTTCATATTTCGTGCAGTGGATGCACAGGGTATGATATTTCGTGCACTATATGCACAGGATTGAAATTTCGTGCAGTGGATGCACAGGGTTTGATATTTCATGCACTATATGCAGATGATTTGATATTTCGTGCAGTGGATGCACAGGATTTGATATCTCGTGGACTGGATGCACCGGATTCGTATTTCGTGCATTTGTTGCACCCGATTTACGTCTTGAGCATTCGTTTACCAGATTTGTGTTTTCATACGCATGGGTACTTGATGTTCATTATCGTACATGTGGGATGCACTTGATTTCGGTTTCGTTCATGCATGACGGATGCACTTGATTTGGACCTTCGCGCACGTTGGTCGCGTGATATGATTTTTTTGTGTATACCTGATGCACCCGATTTGTGGTTTTCGTTCATGCATGTTAGTTGCACTGGTTTATGATTTTCGGGCACTTTGATGCACTAGTTGTTATTGTCGTGCATGCCAGTTGCATTGGACATATGCTTTCGTGCACACCCGTTGCACTTAGTCTTACGTTTGTGCATATTGTGGCACCTGTACTTGGATTTGATTTCCGTGCGCACCAGACGCACGTGATGGTTGGACACGCCTTTTGAGGCTGATTTTACTTTTGAGCACCTTGTTTTCATGATGAGGCCCTATACTTTGTAGTACCCTAGCAGGACTGATCCGAGGACAGTACCTTTGTACTTTGCATGCATAAAAAGTTATCATGAGGTTTTCAAAAAGGACCTATAGTCTTGCTATTTCTTACATGTCTGTGAGTGACACGAACGTTTACAAAAGAAAACCTATTGGGATATTTTTAAAACGGCAGAACGTATATTTGAGCGTCCGTCACTTGTACCGTGAGCTACGCATAGCACGGCGATTTGAGAAAGATTTGGCATGATTTATTCAGTTTTAAAAATGGTTTTTCAATAATGCGTACCATATATGTATTATAGTATTTGGTTAGTGCATATGGGATTTCGGTAGTGGATTTGGAGATCTGTATCTCTATTGTGACTCCATGATATGCGTGCAAGCCCAATGATTTGCATGATGCTTGACATAGTTCGGTTTTGAGTTTTGTACTTATTTTCCGGCGCACAGGATGCGCTGTGGTATTTCTGTATCTTCCGTGATTTCGGAGCCCCGTTGATTTGAGCTGATACTGAAATGTTTTAATATGTGGGGAGTTAAATTTAAATTCGGGGACTGAACTTATTTATGGGGGGAAGATTGTAACATTTCAGAAAATATAAAATATTATTTTTGGAATTTAATATTAAAATAATATATTTCGCGAAAACTACCCGATTTGCAAAATTGGGGTTTTCGTAAAGTGGTATAAGTATATACCAATATTGGAAATTTATCGGAGATTAAAGTGATTTATTTATTTTAATGATATTTAACGGATTTTCGGTAAAATCCGTGTTTTTATTTTTTTTCCGTGACTTGTGCACCATGTCATGTGCACGATGGATTTGAGTTGTGACTTATAAGATTAAAAGAGAATGAGAATGGAAAAAGGGGAACCAAGAAAAAGAAAAGAAAAGAAAGACTTTGTGTGTGAATGGAGTTATGAATGTAAAACAAAAGTGATAATTGAGAGAGTGAGTGTAGGGGAAGATATTTGTGAAAGAGAGTGAGGCTAAGAGAGAGAGAGGGTTATACTTGGCTGCCCCATTCCTTCCTCCTCCATTGTTTCTTCATGTATTTCTCCATCTCCTTCAACCCTCACTACCTCAATGCATCATCTCCATTCCCTTGCGAAAACCGCATGCCCCCTTCATTAAAAACATGCACACATCCATTATAAACACATTGAACAAACCAAGTTTGGATTTTGAAGACTTGGGCAACTCAAGAAAGTTCTATGGTTGCAAATAAGGTAATCCATACACTTTAGTTTAGAGTTTGTGCTTAATATCGTATTTTTTGTTTAGAATTGGAGTTATTGGGGATATGTGATCTTAGAAAGTTATAATTTGCTGTTAAAAGATAGGATGAGGTGTAGTGAGTGTTTACAAGACCTTATAGAGTTATTTAGAAGCCTGGAAGTGAGTTTAGAACCCGATACACGAAATTAGAATTTGTTCCGCATCGGTTTTGTTAAACCTTAAGGCCTACAGGGAATTTGGGATGACCTGGAGTGTTTATGAGATAAGCTAACAATACAAGGGACAAAATTAGGACACTAGGAGCCCACCATGACCAGACGAACCCCATTGGAGCTACCAGGGCAGAGATCACCGGAATTTTGGCGCAAGTGGCCGGCCACTTGATGGTGGTTGGTGCTTGAATTGGTCCAGTAGCTCATATACTTCATTTACTACACCCTATACTTGTTTGTGTAGTTCCAGTTTACCTGAACCAAAATCTGGGAGCTATTGTGAGTGGTTTTGGTTATGGTTTTCTGTATTTTGGAATTCTTGGTTTTATTAATTTGTATTGTATTTGGTTGTTGCGCGTTTATACGTCAACAAAAAGGGTTGTTTGGTTGTTTTTGCATGCGTAGGCTATTGGTTCTAACCTATGAGCGCACCGCGTGCCGTTTTGGATTTCGGAACTCGTTGTTAATGGTATTGCGATACGTATTGATATTGTAGGTACCTTCGGGTGGATTCAGAGACAACGAAGCACATCGACTGCGGCTAAGCGAGGAGTTTAGCAGGTGAGTAGATTTATATCTACGGGGGAAGTCAGGTGGATGGCGTATAGCACCCCCGCAAACATTGATGTGGAATATCGTTTGATTATTTTAACTTGATAAAAGATATTCAACGGACATGATTGTAGGGTTTACAAACGATAATATGAAATGGTAAGTGAACCATGATAGGTACGAATTAAAAGTGAACAAGTGTGATGTATAGTATTGTGATGCGAGATATTAATGTGATGAACGAGTATACGATGTGATATGATGACTTAGTGTGATATGTCGTTATATGGATTTTGAGTCGATATGAGATTGTTGATACCTTTGTAGGTCCGCTCATACGAGATGGACATTGATGTGACCTGAGAGATAGGTATATTTTTTATATAGATAATGTGTTGCATTTTGAGTGATATGCCGTACGAGACTTAGATCCGTATCCCGATGTTGTATAGGTTGATAAAATCCCTAATTGTTTATTGCAGCCGTATGTGGATTACCGTACGTGATGAGTTTTACCTGTTGATTTATCCATACCCTTGTTTAGAGGATGTTGTATGATGGTTTGTACCGTACGTGTTGTTGTGAGGCTGGATGCCGATTGATAGATTCATCGACTCGGTCATGTTAGATACGTATACCTTATAGCATTTAGAGTCATGATGTACATTATGCTGCATTCTTGATTATTCTCATTGCATTTCATATACCTGTGCTAGTATACCTACACCATTATCGATGATGCGTATGTTACACTTACATAGATTTTCCGGTTCATACACCTTCAATATCGATAATTGCCATGTCACTACACAGTAGAATTGCTACATCATGCCATGATATATTTGCTATGTTCATATCACTGTTCCACGTTGCATGAGATATACGGACATGCTTGCATCCTGTTAAATGTTGCATACATACTGACATGTACACCCACATACTTGGTTACAGCTACATGTATTTCATGCATACATACTGACATGTACACCCACATATCTGGCTACAGCTGCATATACCCCTAAGTGATATTGTGTTGAAATATGATTTGAGACGTTGGTTATTGTGCTATTGCGCTTATGAAATGTATCATACATACTTGCTTACATGTAAATACTTATACCTTGCAACAGTTACATGTTCACCTCATGTCACGACCCGAAAGTACGGAACGTGACCGGCACTTAAATTACGAAGCGTCTAGAGGCGCCACGTAATCTAAGTAAGCCGAAGCCCAGAAATCTAAACCATATAAAAGAAGAAGTAAAGGAAAACATGTAGAAAACAAGTTTAAAAGCAACGTCCAATTTTCTCAAAAATTTCGGCAGAGTCTCCTTTGTAAAAAACTGGGCCCAAACGGGTACAAACAAGTAAAATATATACAAACGATAAAATGGCATCCCCAAGCGGGAGCTAGCTCTACGCCAACAGGCGGAAACAACCACACCAAGCACAATAATATACAATGCCAAAAGGCGAGGCTCAAAACTCAAAAGAAAACAAATCCACCAAACCACAATAAAACATGCGCGATTCTAAGGTCGAAATAAATAACTGGTCCTTACAACTTATCAAGTAATACAAGTTTGGTTGATGGAGTTTACTAGATACCAAGGAAATAAATAAAGTACAACGGCGGTCCTGATACAAGTGAACCAACCTATCGTGCAAATCACCCTGAATGCAATGTTATGCCAACAAGCTGCCAAGGAAACCTGTACATCGAACTTGTAAAAAAATTTGGCACGACGGGGGTGAGTTGCCAACTCGTGAGTAGAAGACATCTACGAAAAGAAATCGAATGCACGACGCTGTCCTAGGTCATATAATATTCTAATATACTACTAGTCATCCAGTAAAGACAGGGTAATAAACTACGTGTAAGTGCAAATGCTCCGTGCTCGCGTCAGTGCCTCAAATAATAATATGTCATGTGAATGAGTATGCATGCACCATGAAAGTAAAACAATCAGTCCTGAAATCTGGATATATCTGTATAAGAAATCTTTAACTTTTATCATGGTAATTTGTATAGAAATCTGAATATCATCGATGAAATCCATGGAAATCCGTGTCAAGCATCGACACAAAACATGTAAATCTCAAGTCTCAATATCTCGGGCTCCGTCAGTCCGGATCGGCCCATATCATCAAATCTCACGACAACGGTCGGTATCCTCGGGATATCCGCCGCGCCAGACATCACCGGTAGGTAGCCTTCCCCTGCCAGGCTCATCGTCTACAACTCGATCTTCTTGCCCCGGGGAACCATACCGGGCCCACCATGTACCCGAGACGGTTCATCCACTCCTCGAATCGGGTCTCGAAATCCAACAGAAAACATGAAATCACATGGTGGACTACACATACATCACGAGAAAACCGCAACTTATATTTTAAAAAAAGAGGAGGAGAGAGAAAAGTTTCTTTTTTATATATATATATTATTGCTCTTTTCCCCAAAATCCAGAAAACTCATAGAAATCCAAAATCCCAAAATCATGAGTAAGTAAAAGATAAGTGTCGGCATAAGCCTCACAATACTGCATGATAACATGAAAATGTGAATGCATGAAATGTCTAAGTAATAGAAGCCATGTCTAGACTAACACCTGAGAATAATCACAATATTATATCAATCTAGCTTTTAGCTGATTCTATCAATAAAAGATAATATGTTCTAAAGTGTACGTAACATAGCAATTACCGATGATGATATGTGTGAGCCGGCAATAAGTGTGCGTGGATTATGCGCATCATCGGTAATGGTGCTGGTGTCCTAATAGGCAGAGTTTCATACTGATTATAGAAACATATGTATGAACGTGCAACATGATGATTACGGTCTGAATGTAAAGACGGATCTGTATTAACCATTCACTTGTAATATACAAGTCTAACTACAACTATATGACTCGAGCCTAAACTAGTGTCCATCTAACCCTCTAAGGAACTAAACCTAAGAAACTAATCGATAAGAAATAAGAGTCCACCTAAGGTCTGAGTCCATATCTCTAATAGTCGGCGATCCAGCCTCAATAGCGTCACGTACGTAGTACGGCTTTCTCGAATCAAGAGTGCGGATCAATCATCTCATCTATGCCTCGTACGGTAAAATCCATCGTACGGCATCGCAATATCGGGGTATGGGTCAAGTATCACCTACGTACATCATCATCATTCGTATAATATCATCATCAATAATGTCATGATCAAGGTACTATACTGTAATCGCATACATCAATCATATATCATTGCCAGCATAAATATACATCGTCAATTTATCCTCAGAAATTTCATGTCATATATATCATATCTTGATTAAGTCACACTCTTATCATATCATAATCAAGTCACACTTATATGATACCGTAATCAATCACCTATATATCATATCGTGATTCAGTCACAGGTTACAGTCCGGGTTCTATTTTAGAGTCTCATGTACCTCAATATCATCACCACCTATTATTGTTTATGTATACCTATCCATTATCTCATTTTCTAATGATACGCTAACATCATAATACGACTGTATAGCCAAGAGATCACGGCATCAAGCCCAGTTATATTGTTTCATCCCCATGTATCATATCACATCCTTATATCACATATACATGCTGTGTATATATATACCTACACATAACCCTATATATATATAGACACACATACACATATACACCAAGTCAAGTTCTGAGTGTGCGCGTATGTGTATCTACCTGAAACCTACGAACCTCCTCCAAGATATTCATCCTCTTGTAAGGTCTTTCTAAATCAGTCTAGTCCAACCTAAGGTCATTACTAGGGTCCTACTCAACAAGAATCTAAGGTTAGGTCTGGCTTCCTAATGACAATAAGTAGTATTCATATCCTACGTTTGCGGGGGTGCTAAACGCCATCCACCCGACTTTCCCCGTAGATATACTTCTACTCACCTGGTCCTTGTCTGCCGAAGACGGTGTCGCCATCCTCTTCTTCATCGTCCGCAGTCCACGTGAGGGGTACCTATACGCAAACATATATAGTATCGTAAACTGAATCACAGACAAAATCAAAACTACGCACGGAACGCGCATAGGTTAAAACCTATGTCCCACTTGTTAGTTATATGTATGCCCTAGAGGCCATTACTGTATATTGGATGTATATTGTAGTGGATGCTGGGACATATATAGGGAGGACTTTCTTGCTCGACATGATAGTATGCTATCTGGTTACTCTTTGCCTTAACGTGTACACTGATTGTCTCTCTGTTACATGTTGGTAAAGCCCTTAGGATGTGTACTTGACTACCTGGACTATGATGCGGATCATACTAGTGGGGACATGGTAGTCTATAAGTACATCCTTCAAGGTCCCTAGTCGTAGGTGTATCGAGACGGGGCATCGATATACCAGAGTAGACTAGCGTATACCTTCTCGACCCATACAGATGGGCGATGGATGATCCCATATCCATTGGTGTTTGACATCAGAGATGATATACGGGTGCTCAGTAGAGACTGGGTACACTGGACGGACTCGCCGAGAACTCCCAGATGGTATTATACCTTACGTCAGATGGCAGTTCTCTGGTGACACTGGTACAGAGTAGTCTGTTGACCCGAGATCGTCATAGAGTCTTGTGTGGTTCCCACTGTGCTTTGATTTCCACCTTACCACGTCCAAGAGGGCGTGCAAAACGGTGGTTTTTGGGTACAGTCCCGAATCATATAGAGGCAATGAGCGATAGGAGGGGATTCGTCTCTCCCGGTATAGGGAGTTGATGTTGCACTGTGTTCGATTGGCTATAACCGGAAATCCCTGGCCAGGGTTGCTGAGATTTACTGGTAAGTGTTACCAGTAGTTTCTCGAATTGTTATAGACCTCAGATCGACAC
Source organism: Agapanthus africanus (assembly GCA_030015575.1). Classification (NCBI taxonomy): domain Eukaryota; kingdom Viridiplantae; phylum Streptophyta; class Magnoliopsida; order Asparagales; family Amaryllidaceae; genus Agapanthus; species Agapanthus africanus. Next base: position 301,021,711 of record CM057345.1, on the reverse strand, counting down.
GACTTATCGAGCTATTGGGGTCTGACGTTTACCACCCCTAGGCGAGATATGCGACATATCAGACGAACAGACCGGACTGTACGGTAAGTGTTACTGGTTGGATTCACAGGAGAGTGAGCGGGCTTGCTCGTCGATCTTCTGATCGTTCAATACCTGGGTGGCCGTTACGTTTAGCAGACCGCTTGCGGCTTGTGGGTGTTTGATATGATCATCATCTACTGCCGGCGTATTGACGAGTCTTTAGAGTCCTACACAGAGGTTTCCTGGCTCAAGCGAAACGAAATAGGAGCGCATATGAGATATGTGCGGGACCGAGAATAATGCGTGTATGTGATACCGTATTCTATTCTCGCGATAAATGTATCTAAAGGTTGTATGCGATATAACCTAGTTATCGAATCAAGGATTGATTTGGTAAGCCGATACATAGGATACTAGTCGGTTATATGCGATATGACCGGATCGTTAAATCAAGTGTTGATTTAATGATTTTATGTATAATTATATATTTGATATATTACTTTGCATTAACTAGTATTGGTTCACTTTAAATGGATTTTCTCACTTGAATTGTGCAAGTTGTATATGTGATATACTTTTGTGCACATGATTGTATCATGTTTGATGATACATGCTTATTTGGTTAAGTGTAAAGAACTAAACCATGGTTAAATTGATTATTAGGGTTTTGCTTATTTATTCATTTATTTATTTGTTTATTCATTTTGGAAAAGATTAGAAAAGAATGGTGGCTTTATTTGTAGTTTTGTTGAAGCTTCATGAAGCTTTGACCTAGTCCACCATTCTTATCTCTTGCTTAACCCTAACCATCATTTCTAACCATGGTCTATTCTCTACACTTAACTAAGGTTAGAATATGATAAGAATCAATTCTTTTCAATTATTTGAATAACACTTTATCATATTCTTTCTTCTTCTTCTTCTTCTTCACAAGAAAGAAAAGCTTGCCTCATCAATGGCAAGTGATGGAATCAAGTGAGAAATCCAATTCTAAAGTGAACCCACTTCCTATTTCTTCATCCTCTACCTCTTGCCAAGTAGTATAGGGTGTTATCTTCACAAGTTTCATGACTTGGTGAAGTGGGAGCTTGATCTAGTGATGCCTCGACGTAGATCATCTTCGGCATCGTAGTCGATGACCTAGCCCGTCCATTTCTCCGATGAAGCCGACGCTAGAGTCCGGGATCCGTTATGGACAGCGAGGAGACTTCATCACGGAGCTATGGAGGTGGAGCACCGGATCTACAAAGGTTGTATTTCCATTCGCATATTAGTAAAGCTGTTTACTACTTCTAGTTTCGCCTAATATTCTAGTTAACGATCCGTATTAGGGTTTCTCGGCACCCGTAAAATTTGAAATTGGCATGGTTGATGCCTTGTGAGACCTCATTAGTGTGCCTAGGAACCCTACACCACTCACGCAAAAGAACCAAATATCGCTCGATATCGGTGTACAAACGCCGATTGATCGAGATAAAACACCAACAACAACTTGTAGTTTTAAAACTCATTACTTATAATATAAAACTTGGTTTAAATCATCGAAACTCTAAAATCGATCAAATCATCTAATTCCGAAAAATCTTGAAAATGTCAATTTACCGTTTTACTTCAAAACTTAACGTTTAACTGGAAATAATGGTCATAATACTCATTAAATAGTATAACTAGCTTATATAAATCATTACTATATTTTTTTTAACACCCTAATTGTATTAAATTGAAATTCTAGTTTGCAAACTTGCCCGATTTCGATACATTTAAGCAAAATTTCACAATTTCACTTCTAGACTTGATTTTGCATATTTTAAATCGTTAAACAACTCCTTGAACCCTTAAGGATGTTCTAAAATCCTAACTTTGTTTTTAATCCCTTATTTTAAATAAACTTTCAAAACCTAGTTTAATAAAATAGCAATATTGTGACAATTTTTAAGTGAAAGCTAGCGATTGCAACTAGATTATGTTTCACGCTCATTTAACATGTTAAGCTACACACTAATACCACAATCTAATAATAAAAACCCTAATTATAATTTTATCTAACATATTTATATGCTTAGTAGAAATCTAGTTTACAAAAAGAACCTAATTAAACAATTTAAATGCTACACTAGCAAATTGGCTACTAGATTAGGTTTAACATTTCCTAATAGGTTAAACTACAATTTTAGATTAACACCCAAGAATCAAAACCCTAATAATAATTTAATAACCATATTATAGAAATTTAAATCTTAAATCAAAACCATAATTAAACATTTTAATTTGATTGGGTTGCAATAATTAACAACAAATTAATATGGGTTTAGAATTTATACCACAAAAATTTGAGATCACCCTTGCTTCATGACCTCCAAGATGGATCTCTTGCCTTCAAATTCCAAGTTAAATAGGAGCAAAGGAAATTGGATAGGGTTTAGTGATGAATTTGTGCTAATATGAGTTGATTTTTGATGGATTTTGGAGGGTTAATTGAAGAAAATTGAAATGGAAAATGTGTAGAGGGGGGGGGGGACCTGTGCTCGGCCAGGAATTGGAGGGAGGAAAGTGAGGGGGTGAGGTGTGTGGAGAAGTGTAGAAGGTTCCCCCTTTATTTCCTTCTTTATGTCTTTTCATGTTTTATTCATTTTCTTTTCATTTTTTTTTCCATTTAACCTAATTCTAGAAGCCACTTGAAGAACCAAGTGAGAGGGGGCTACCAAGGCCGGCCACAAAGGTGAGAGGGAGTAAAAGAGAGTGTGGGTTTTGTTTGGGGTGAGAAAAAAAAAGATAAAAGTTGTACCCCACTTCCAATTACACTAATTTTACCGAAAAAACCTTTTTCTTCGATATTTTCTAACACCGGTTGACAACTCCATTTCAATTCAAAAACCACATGTTAAAATTTTGTTTAATGTGTTATGATGCACAAAATTTGTTTCAACTCATTCCAGTTTGTAATTTTCCCTAATTAAATGTATTAGTGACGGCTTAAAATAATATTAAAATAATTAATTTCGGAAAAATTTTCAGAAATTTTGAAATTTCACTAGTGGCTCAATAAACACCAAATACTAGCAATTACATAGCTTGAATATGTATATTAAATTTTAAAATAAAGATATTTGTATTTTGACTTTTTACAGAAAACCCCCTTATTTTACCGATTTTCCGAAATTTCACCAAAACAATTTTCAAAACGTTACACCTCATATGATGCTGCACTTGATTTCGGGGGATTTGGGAACCGCATGATATATTGTAAAGCTGAATTCATTTAAAAGAGCGGTTTTCCCTTAATATGCTCATATTGCTATTTTATATTGCATATATCATATTTACATGGATTTACGCATTGAGATATGGTTTTCATGTGATTTCTGGACTTGAGAAACGCGGGATGTTTCAAGAAATTTTGTGTTATTTGAAAACCCGGTTTCTCTTGATATGATATTTCAGTGCGTCCACCATGTGATTTCTCAGTTCTGAGATTTGCATGTGATACCCGATTCGAGGAGCGGGAAGCACCGTCTGCGGGTACATGGTTGACCCAGTATGGTACACCGGGGCGAGAGGTAATTTCGTGGTGTAGACGATGAGCCTGGCAGAGGGACCACTACCTACCGGTGACAGTATTTGGACTCGGCAGATATCTTGGGGATACCGACCGGAGTCAAGTTCAGACATGCTACGTGGATTGCGGGTGTCGATGTGGACACTCAGGTTCCATGAGATGTACTGACATCAGGGCCGGTCATGGTGACGGCGCCTGGCAGATGAGGATTTACGTGTCGATACTAGACACGGGTTTCATGATGTTTTCGAGTGTCGATATAGACACTCCGGTTCCATGATTTTGTTGTGACGCGTGGTGCACACGTTGATATATATCCTCATATTTACCTGCATACGCTCTTATGATATTTACATGCAGGAGTTGTTGCGTCAGTGGTTGACACGTGGACGAGATCCACTGCATACATGTATTGATTAAATTGTTGGACGAGATCTACTGCATCCATACATTGATTATATTGTTGGACGAGATCCACTACATACATGCGTTGATTATATTGTTGGATGTTATCCACTTGCTGATAGGCATTTATTATGTGTTGGCACATATGCAGATATGGCAACCTTAGATATCATAGTATTACCTTTATGATATAGTTGACCTAGGAATCGTTGTTTATTTCAATTTCTACCAGGTGATGTTTTTCTACTCACGAGTTGGCAACTCACCCCCGTTGTGCCACAGTTCATGCAGGTTGACCGCATGGATCAGTTGCGGCATCGCTGGCACACAGCTGTTTTAGGGTGACTTGCTTGTGGTAGGTGGTACATGTTGGATCGTTCCCCTCTTGTATTCAGAATTCATATTGTATCTAGTCACTCCATCAAATCAGAAACTAGTAATTGTATATGTTGCAGACTTAGAAGACTTGTAGTTGCGAGACTTGAGCGATGGGTTTTATGCTCGCTTTTGGGGTTGTTGTCTTGCTTTACTTGTTTCCTTATATGGATCTTCGTCGTTGGGCGTCGTATACTTGTTTTTATACTTGTGGTGGTTGTTGTCGCCGTTGGGCATGATATGCTCCCGTTTGGGGATGCTTTATTATATTCTGTGTTGTACTCGTTTTCGGGGTTAGTTTATACAAGGGAGGTACTGCCCAAATTTTCAAAAGACAAAACATGATTTACTATACCTTTATTTCAAAGCTTCACCTCTTTATTTCTTAAAAAGGTTTAGATTTCTAGGTTTCAGCTTACTTTAATTACGTTACGCCTACAGACGTCGCGTGATTTAAGTGCTGGTCACGAGTTAATATTTCGGGTCATGACAGTTAATCACTTTATCTAATCAGGATGTCTCCCACTGCATCTTCAAATTCTCCTCCAAACCCAAAAGAAGAATTAGTCGGGATCATCTAAAATCACCCGAGGAGTAAACCAACTCATCATTAGGAATCGGGATCCAACTATCATCGCATGATAACCTGAAGGTATCCACTCAAGTTATCACACTCCAGAAGGTATGGACATGCCTGGCAAGTTTCCTGTATATTTGAAACTCCCGATGTGATTTTTACCCCATGCTCTTATGACCTTGACGAAGCCCAACAAATCATAAGTCACATGTCAAGTTCCACCCGTCATTGTCCAGGTTAATTTAAACCTACCCGTACTCGCCCTTGACGAAGGCCAATAAGGCTGTACGACTGTCCCAAACCAACTCATCTATCTATAGAACAGAAAGGTAACAAGCAGCTATCATACACTATGTCTTGACGAATGCCAACAAACATGGCATGAATACTAAGTGCTACCCGTCTGAAATGACGGAGGGCTACGAATATTTTTTTGCGAAAAATCTTTAACGTAATGAACTTGATATCGTTGAAGGAACCAGATAGCTATTTACAACTATATAATGGCGAAAGCCTTTGCTAAAAAGGTCACTCCCGGTGAAGGGATCTCGGCTCATTCCTCGTGGAATAAGGTGCAGGATATTCCAACTGAATACCGCAATGCAAAGCAAAAAGTAATCGACTATAGTGAAGTAATTACCCTGACGCAAACTTCTGCCTAAGGGGTCACTTCCGATTAAGGGATCTCGGCCCTTGCCTCGTGGAATGAGGTGCTGGATATTCATAACCGAATACCACTGTTCAAAACAAAAGAAAACGTCCTTTTAATAACAGCTTTTGAAAATTGTTCCAACAACATCATATAGGTCTGTTTTCCCTGCATTGATCAGAATCAACGCAGTCCCCTCATTTAATCACACCAGAAAAGAACGAAAATATGATGTACGTATATACCATCCGCATTCGCCACTGGGTCCCGTCATCACCCGTTAGATTACTTAACTAACGACAGAGCGGGGACTGAACTAGCGCGGGTGAAAAACATATACAACTTCTACTAGTATATATATAACAATATATAATAATCGCTCCAGGTATCATAAATGCAACATCACATAAAAGCGATAAGCATCAAAGAACAATACTGATAATCTGGGAGCCCCGGGTTTCCTTTGAGCCGCAAATGAAACCTGACGTTCCCCGGGTCATGTGGATAGCCCATGCAATGAAAACCTAGACCCCTACGAGCGCGGCAAGTCACCCGGCAAAACCAGAAGTAAGGCAGCGCCCTTCATCAAAGTACATGGGCCACCCGGCACTTTATAGAATCCGGTAACTTAAGCACCCCTCCTTGGGTCAACCTGTACCCCCTACGAGTGCCGCGAATAGCCCGCCAATTCTAGAGTAAGGCCCCCTCCTTCTTAACGCCATGAGATGCGGGCCCTTTTCCCTCTAGAACCCGGCTATCCGTGCTTTCCACCACGGGATAATCCTAGTACAGAAAAGAAAATAAGTACAACGGTGACAATGACCTCAACCAGGTCATGCCCCAAACAAATAATATACAACACAGGCAGTGATGGCATTCCACATGTCGGATGCTCGCCCTACGATATTAAATATACAAATGAAACTAAACTGTACTATTATTGCAACCAAGCTATCCACCACGACGATCCAGCCAACACACAGCACAACACAGAACATCAACGTGAATGTCACGTTCGCAAACCCGTCTAAAAGAACTATAGCAATTAGACAAGTTGTACCGCTCTAATGACATTCACAGTCACAGATAATAATGTATGTACTGTAAACTACGACATTAGAATTCCGCACGCAATTAGCAAACCAAACCAATTTCCAAAAACTATGGGAAAAAACAGTGAGCTAAAGTTCCGAAACCGACAGTTTAAATCCAATTCGGAAGTCCAAATCAAAACGAAACGGGCCCGAAACTTTGTGTGGAGTTATAGCACGAAATTAACTTCGAGTGAGAGGGCCTAGAGGGGGTACCCTACCCTGAGGCCACCATGAGGTGGCCAGGGGGTGAGGCAGACCCGAAACTGCCTAAGATGGGGCAGTTTCGGGTCCCCACTGCCAAGACCACCTTGTGGGGGTCTTGGGGAGCGGGCCCAGCCATTCGGTCCCTACCGGGGTTTCCCCGAGGTGCCTATGAACCACCCCACGGCTTTTCAGTTCAAACCGTGAGCCCGTGGGATGTGCAAATATCTCAAACTTTCAGTTTTCCGAACTGTTTTTGTCAGCAGTTTTGCACGACAAAAACGGCAGATTTCTAATGTCGCAATGAGTTAGTATGGGGTTAATGGCTTGGATCTGATACCATGTTTGGTTACGCCAGCACCCCGGCCATCAATCCTTGGCCAAATGCGGAACAAAATCTTGAAAATTCCGGCGCAAACGAAACCCTAATCGACGGATCGTACCATTAACCTATACTAGTTCTATGAAAGGAGTTTAGAGAGGTTATACCGATCGATATGTGTCCTTCGGTCTTCAACCACTGTCCCAAGCTCCTCGCGGCTTCCCCGATCAAGTTTGATCTCCGGCCTCCCCACATCAAAGAAGATCCACGACGAGGGTTAGTAATACGGGCTCCCGCCTCTAAACCGAAGCAATTCGGGTATCTAGTTTGCTAGCCTAGATAGGCAAGAAGAAGTAGAGAGTGTGTGTGAATACTTTATCTCAATACACCCAAGGATTCTCAACTCATGAGAGGGTTTGGGTCGAGGTTGAAGATGATGCCAAGAGTGAAGAGTGTGAAGTAAAAGAAAAGAGCAACTAAATAAATGTGAGGCTGCTACCTTTTTCAAGTGAAGTCTTGTGAGGTATTTGTGTGTGAGATTATAAAGAAAATCATCTCAAGAAAAAATATCTAACATGCTCACTACAAATATCTCACAATACAAACAAAGAATTCATCATGCCTCCATGACCCACCACCATGAGTCACCAAGTGCATGCATGAACCATGCCAAAATAACGAGTCACACTTTTCACACAATAAACATTTAAACTAAATGTTTATCACAAAAAGAAAATGGCATATTCTAAAGTGATCTTGTAACGAATTACAAGAATACCCCTCATCTGTATATACATACCTGCATCTGTATTCCGACTGAATACGAATACAACGAGACGAAAATAATCCAACAATATAATACTAAGATCCGGTTCAAACCAAACTCTACTAGTATTATCCGTCCGATCTGATCCGTGCACGAGTGCACAAATATGATCAAACCCTGCCATAAAACCGTACGGCCTGTACAACGTTTCGCCAGAACCAGGAAAACCCTCTATGTGGGACTTTAAAGACTCGTCAATACACTGGCAGTGGGTTTAACCACAAGCACGTCAGTGGCACTAGCTGTACGTAACGGCTGCCCAGGTATTTAGCGAAAGGGAGGCCGACGAGCAAACTCATCCTGAAACCCTACTGAGCCTGACAGTGACAATATCCGTACCGTCCGGTCCGTTCGTCTATAAGTATCACATATCGAGTCTAGGGGGTGGATAAAGTCAGACCCCCTAATAACGCGACATTTAGTGTCGGTATGAAGCCCATCACAGACTGAGAAACTACCGATCCTAGTTCAGTAATTCTCGACTACCTTGGCCAAGGATTTCTGGTGATGGCCACCCATGCACAACCGCGACATCAACCCCAATACCGGGAAAGACGAATCCCTTGACGATCCGCTCACTGCCTCCATGTGGCTCGGGACTGTACCCAACTAAAACCTGTTTGCACGACTCCTTTGAGTCATGGTAGGGTAGTAATCAAAGCACAGTGGAAACTCACACGAGAAAAATGACAATCTCAGGTCGATTGACTAACTTGTACACATGTCACCAGGGAACTGCTATCTGATAATAGGTATATTACCAACTGGCATGTTCCCGGCGAGTCCGTCCGGTGTACTCATAACCCAATGAGCACCTGTATACATCTTAGGTGAACCAACTGACACCAATGGCTTGTGAGACCGGCCACCGCCCCTCATCGGGGTCTCAATCCGTATATACTAGTCTACTATGGAGTATCGATGCCCAGTCTCGAAACTCCCATGACTAGGGACATTTTAAGGATGTTCTTATAGACCACCCAGCTCCCACATATATGATCGCCATCATACCGCTGGCAGTCAAACAAGTATCCTATGGGCTCTATCAACATGTAATAGTGATCTTTAATGTCACTTGAAGCATGTACACGATGATAAAGACAAACCAGATAGCATACTATCATCTCGAGTAAGACTGTTCTACCTGTATAGGTCCTCCCTCAATCATTGCAATCACGTGCCTGGGATCCAATAATTGACTTGAGGGCACTATAGCCAACAATAACCCCATTGACACCTTTCTAGACACCTACTTGATTAGCTAATTTTAAAGTGCAAAATTCTCCCAGGAGTAACTCTTACTCGCAGTGGTTATCGGGATCCAACTATCATATAGAAGGTATGCAATCTCATTGCAAATTTCAACACTTGAAATTCCCGATAATGTTTTTACCCCTAGCCACTTATGACCTTAACAAGGTCAACAAATCATAAGCGCTAGCCAAGTTCAACCCGTCATTTCTTGATTGAATTAAACCCACCCGTACGACCCTTAACAAGGTCAACAATGCCGTACGTCTACCCTAACCCAATCGTATCTCATGCTGGCAGATAAGCACTAATCAGCTACCGCACACTACGAAAAACGCAAAACGAATACTAAATAGTACTTATCTGAAATGAAGAAGGGCTAAGCAGATTTTTAAGAAAACTATGAGCGTAATGAACTTGATATCGTTGTATAATCTAGCGATTTTATAAAGGAGTGTTTTTGAAGCTTTTCTAGCTTCGCTAAAGAGGTCACTCCTGGTGAAGGGATCTCCGCTCTTTCCTCATTGAATGAGGTGCTGGATATTCATGAATACCGCTATGCAAAGCAAGAACTAGAGAAGTAGTAAAAAAAAAAACCGAGTGGGTTGTAGCATTTGCTAGTTTCGCTAAAGAGGTCACTTCCGGTGAAGGGATCTCAGCTCTTTCCTCATCGAATGAGGTGCTGGATATTCATGAATACCACTATGCAAAGCAAGAACTAGAGAAGCAGTCAAAAGACAAAACTGAGTGGGTTGTAGTATTTGGTAGTTTCGCTAAAGAGGCCACTCTCGGTGAAGGGATCTCGGCTGTTTCCTCATCGAATGGGGTGCTCGATATTCATCAAGGAATACCACTAAGCAAAGCAAAAACTAGAGTTACCCTTTTTGAAAATTTGATTCTACAATATATTTAGGTTTCTTTTTTTCATTAATCTCATTAATGAAGTCCAATCATTTAATTTTTCCTAAACATTACAGAAAAATGAAACGAAAATAAAACGTACGCTTATTCCATCCGCATTCGCCACGGGGCCCTGTCATGCACCGTTAGGTTACTTAACTACCGGCAAAGCGGCGGCTGGACTAGCGCGGGTGCAAAACATAAGAAATGTTTATTATATATCATATATATAATACAACATTCGTCTCATGCAGTTATATGATCAACATCACAGAATCAAGCAGTAGAAGCAATATATGAAATATTGGATATACTAGGATGTCCGTGTTTTAAATTTAGCCAGTAATGTAAAGCACGGATTCCACGGTCGTGATGAATAGACAAACCCACATTCTTAGACCCTTATGAGAGCTGCAAGTAACCCTGATAATTCTAGAGTTAGGAGACCCGGTCTCAACTCCTTGAGATGGTCTCCCACTGTACTCTAGAACCTGGTTACTTGTGCTCCCCGCCTTGGGTCTATCCTAATGCGGAAAAGTAAATAATATACATCAGTGGTGATATCATCCTCAACCCGGATGAGCCCCAATAAAAGAATATTACATACAAATTTTACATGAATGAAAATATAAAAACTCTCACCTCACAGAAAACCCCCGGTTATTCATTCATGACAATCCAATAAAACATATCACCAGCAACACATGATATCACATATCATCAACGTAAGCAAATATGCGTATCCCTAAAACTTATTAACATATAGCAACAAGATTGGGATACCCCACATATTACACTTACAGTCGCAGAAAAGAAAACAAAAAACTACAATAATTAGAATCCGTAATATCCTTAGACATCATAAACCCGGAATATCTCATATTCCGGATTTCATGCCTAACTTATAAAACTTGCATTTTAGTCTCAAATTGAAAACTATTTTCAATTGGTTGTTGGATAATTCAACAAGATTCCCGACTTAGTGATCGAGTACAATACGCAATTGCGACGAAGTTTTGATCTGAATCAAAACTTCGTGGCAATCGATCAATTGAGACTAAACGGCTAGCTTTACAATATACTAACTAGTTTTCATAAAACTAATTAATCCGGATTATAATAATTGTATCACACATCACAAAGCATGTAAAGTAACCGCGGCATTAGAATTCCGCACGCAAATAGCAAACTAAACCAATTTTTCCAAGATATGAAAAATCCAGTGAGCTAAAGTTCCAAAACCGATCGTTTTAAGCAAATCCGGGAGCCGAAACGAACTCGAAACCCGCCCGAATCTTCGCAGGGGTGAAGATCCCAAAATTAACTATCGAATAGGGGGCCTAGAGGGGGTACCCCACCCCCGAGGACACCATGAGGTGGCAAGGGGGTGAGGCAGACCCGAAACTGCCTAAGGTGGGGCAGTTTCGGGTCCCCACCGCCAAGACCATCTTGTGGTGGTCTTGGGGAGTGGGCCCAGCCATTCGGCCACCCCCCACTAGGGTGTCCCCGAGGAGTGCACGCTCTACCCAACGGCTTCTCGGTTCAAACCGTGAGCCCGCGGGGTGTACAAACAACTCAAAACATCATTTTGGAAAACTGTTTTTATCGGCAGTTTTTGCGCGTCAAAAACGTCGGATTTCTAACGTTGCTACAAGTTACCCTAATGTTCTAGCTGTGCTCTGATACTATGAAAGTCGACCTTAGCACGACCATGAGGTTCTAGAGGCATCAAGCATGCTAAATTTTAATTCTTATTAGGTGCTAAGTTAGACTAACAAGATCTTTGCTAGATTATTAGGGTTTGCCTTTATGATGTGATGAACTAAAGAGAAGAAAAGAACATACAACCTAAGTTGTTCGAGTCCTTCACTTCACATGCTCCATGTAGTAGTCCCGCGACTCCACTAGGCTCCACTTGAGGCTTTGGACGAGTGTCCTCCAATGACCTTTGTGCCGAAGATGATCCACGCGAAGTCCCTCCACCTCAAGCTATCTCTATACTAACACTTTAGCGTAGTAAACACGCTATACTCGATTGATAGTCAAGTGTAGGATGGTGAAGTAGGGGATGTTAAAAGCTCACAAGTTTGTGTTCAAGCTTCATGATTCACAACTCATGTGAGGGTTGAATCTTGAACCGTGGCAATTACGGAAGAAGATGAAGCTAGAGAGCAACCATGGGAGCAACTTAAGAAAATGACCAAGTGTTGAGAATGAGCAAAGAATGAATGGTAACTCTTGACCCACACTCATTCAATCATGGAATTTTGCAATATAAAATTGCAACCATGCTTGAATAGTGAGTCAAGATGAATAAACAAATATAAATCCCATGCTTGCAACCATGCTCTCATTTTCCACCTCATTTCTATTTTCACAAAATAGAATTTTATGACGTGCTTCATTATTATATATATATATATATCATATATATTAATATATATTATGAAGTATAATTAGTGAGCTAATGATATTAATTATGATATAATTATATCACATATAATATATATCACATTATTAAATCAACACTTGATTTAATAATCCGGTTATATCATATATGACCGACTAATATCATTTATCTGTATATCACATTATCAAATCAACACATGATTCGACAATTTGGTCATATCACATATAACCAAACCGATAACAAATAGCTGCCAAATTACAATACGGTATCACATACACGTATTTAATCAAGCCCACACACATATCACATATGTGTCCTACTTCATTTCGCTTGAACCAACGAACTTCTGTGTGGGACTCTAAAGATTCGTCAATACGCCAGCAGTAGGTGATGATCATATCAGTCACCTACAAGCCGTCAGCGGTACTAGCTGGATGTAATGACTACCCGGGTATTGAGCGATATGAAGATCAACAAGCAAGCTTGTCCATAGTCTCCATGAAGCCTATCAGTAACACTACCATACAGTCTGGTCACTTCATCTAATATGTCGCATATCATGTCTAGGAGTGGTAAACGTCAGACCCCAGTAATGTGATAAGTCATGCCGATGTCTGGCCTATAACAGTTCGAGAAACTACTAATAACACATATCAGTAAATCTCATATGCAGCCCTGGCCAGGGACTTCCAGTTATAGCCAATCGAGCATAGCGCAACATCAACCCCCAATACCGGGAGAGACGAAACCCCTCCTATCGCTCATTGCCTCCATGAGACTCGGGACTGTACCCAAAATCCACCTATTTGCACGTCTCCTTTGAGCGTGGTATGGAGGAAATCAAAGCACAGTGGGAGCCGCATAAGACCCTATGACGATCTCGGGTCTACAGACTAACCTGTACAAGTGTCACTAGAGGACTGCTATCTGACGATAGGTATACCACATAGGAGTCCTCAGCGAGTCCTGTTCGGTGTACCCATTCTCCAATGAGCACCTGTGTACAATCTTTGATGTCACACACCAATGGTTGTAGGATCAACCATCGCCCTCTAAGGGACAAGAAACGTATACACTAGTCTACTTTGGAATATCGATACCCTAGTCTCGATATTCCCTCGACTAGGAACTTATTAAAGGATATACTTTTGGACCACCCTAACGCCACTAGTATGATCTCTTCATAGTCCTGGTAGTCAAGTACATATCCTAAGGTCTTTATCAACATGTAAGAGACAGACAGTATAAATACCAGTCTACATGTTAAGATAAAGGTAACCTGATAGCATACTATCATGTCGAGCAAGAAAGTCCTCTATATATATATATGTCCAAGCATCCACTATATCAACAATAATGGCATCTAGGGTATACATATTCCTAACGCGATCTCCCTGATCAGGCGGTACCGCCTCAAGATATGTCTGGATCTCTGATGGGACCTGGGTTCCTTCCCTAAAGCTATAGCGCCATTTGTTGTCACAATACTAAAGTATTGGATCAACAATGGAAGGAACCACTTGAAATTCAGTTAAGAACTTCCTCATCCATACTGTCTCTTTTGCGGCGTCACATGCAGCGAACTACTCTGTTTCCATCGTCGAGTCTGCATCGGTGTCCTGCTTGGAGCTCTTCCAACAGACCGCCCCTCCATTGAGGGTAAAGACATAACCCGACATGGAATTGGAGTCATCCTTATAAATCTGGAAGCTGGATTCAGTAAAGGCCTCGATCTGGAGGTCTTTTCCGCCATACACCAAAAACATCTCCTTAGTCCTTCTCGGGTACATGAGAACGTTCGTTAATGCTATCCAGTGCTTCTCTCCTGGGTTTGAATTATACCGGCTTACCACCCTGAGTGCGTAAGCAACATCTGGTCTGGTACACAACATCGCATACATTATGGAGCCTACCGTAGAAGCGTAGGGTATAGATATGATGCGAGCCCTTTCCAAATTAGTCTTGGAAGACATCTCTTTGGAGAGGGTGATTCCGTGACAAGCCGGTAGACTACAGCGCTTAGAATCTTCCGTACTAAATATTTGTAGTATGGTGTTGATGTACCTTGACTGTGAATGTCCCACTATCCTCTTTGATCTATCACGATATATCTGGATCTTCAGAATGTAGTTAGCATTACCCAGGTTTTTCATGGAGAACCTTAGTGACAAGAATCCTTTGAATGATTGTAGTATATGAATGTCATTTCCTATCAAGAGAATATCATCCACGTACCCGACGAGGAATCCCACAGTTCTCCGTACAATCTTACTATAAATGCATGGTTCATCTGGATTTTTGATAAAGTCGAATTCTTTTGACTGTCTCATTAAAACAGATGTTCCAACTCCGCAATGCCTTCTTTAGACCATAAATGGACTTAAGCAACTTGCACACTTTCCTGTTGCTCCCACTCTTATTGAGACCCTCTAGCTGATCCATATAGACACACTCGTCCAAATAACCATTTAGAAAAGCCGTCTCTACGTCCATCTACCGGATCTCAAAATCTTGGAAGGCAGCAATGAAAAGAAGGATCCGAATGGATTTGAGCATAGACACTGGAGAAAAGGTTTCATCATAGTCCAAACCAGGTCTTAGATGAAAACCTTTTGCAACAAGTCTATCCTTATAGGTTTCAACCTGTCCATCTACACGAATCTTCTTTCTGAAGATCCATTTGCATCTTACGGGTTTTATCCCTTCTGGATTAATGTTCAAAGTGCATACTTTGTTGGTGTATATGGACTCCACCTCGGTCCGCATTGCATCTAGCCATTTTACCGAGTCGCTGCTCTGAATGACTTGCTGGAAGCTAGTTGTCTCATCATTGTTAATGATGCAATCCTCTCTATCCCCATCTATGACAAAACAGTAGTATCTCTCGGGCGGATGAGACATCCTACTAGTCCTACGGATGGGCGCAAGGATGTCCTGTTCTTTTGAAATCTCTGGTTCTACCATACTTTCAGTAAGAGTTTGTGGTTTCGGAATTTCTTCCAGTTCTATTGCGCTCCAACTAGTTCTTTTTCAAAAAATTTATTTTCTAAAAAGTGGGCATGTTGAGGAACAAAAACCATTTGTTTCTCTGCGTAATACAAAAGATACCCCCTAGTGTAACGTTTTAGAAATCGTTATGCGAATTTTTCCGTTTTAAGGTAAAATAGTCGGTATTTTCCGTTTTAACCCGATTGTGATAAACTTCCGTATAAATTTGTCGGCACCTAGTTTAGCTAGAATAAAGCTAGGACGCGAACTTTAGGGTCAATAGGAAGTTTTGGTTCACATAGAATTTTTCCCTAATTAAATATTATTTTAAGTGGTAATTAGATTTTTGGTTTGGGTTAATTACTTCTAATGAGAATCATTGCTAATCTAATCACTAGAATTAGTTTAGAAGCTTCTCTTATAATATCTAGATCTTTTGTGCAAAAGGATTAATGTTTTTAAAGAAAAGAAAAAGAAAGAAAAATGTGGCAATTTCAATTAATGAAGCATTTATTGCTTTAAGCTAGAACTTTCTTCATTGTTATTACACAACCCCCCCCCCCCCCCCCATCTACCTCATGGCCGAGCCTCTCTCTTGGTTCTGCCCTTTTCTTTTCTCCTCCCATTTTCTACAATTCCAAGATCAATAAATCCTTAAAAATCCTTAAATAATCCCACAAAACTCCTAAGCAAATAAAAACCCATCATTCTTCTTTACAAATCTCACTTTGATCTTCATGAAAACATCATTTTTGGAGGCTAAAATGATGGATCTAGTTTCTTTTTGGTGTTCTTGAGGAAGAATAATTTCTAACACAAATCTTTAATGGTTATGTTTAAATCATTGATTTAGCTATTTAATTGGTTAATATAGCTTTTAATTCTTGTTTAATGCTTTCATGATAATTTTAAAGAGAATCAAGTTAGGGTTTGTGATGGATAATGGTTAAAATGAGGACTTTGGAAACGTAATCTTGTGAATGATAATTATTAATAATTCCTAAGTTAACTAATGAAGTCTTTGCTTACTAGGTTTTAATAAAACCTAATTGGACGGGTTTTAAATTATGGAAACAGTTTGGATAACATAGTTAAGCCGCTTTGCGATGTTTGGAACCGCTAGAATGGTTTTAGTTTTAGACTTGTGCAAAATATTGCGATAAGTTGCTTACTAGGTTTCGGTGTTTTTCCAACGTGGGTTTAATTGGTCGTAGCGAGGTGATATCTATTATCTTCCTCGTATTTTATCGTGTTGTGTTTGCGTGATCGGGACAATCGGAGTCTAGACATGGTGTTCAGTAGTTTGGCAACCTAGTTAGGGTTTTTGCCGATGTCGTGCGCGTTTAGTGCGCTAGGTGCGCAGTGTAATTTTCTGGGCGTTATCCTTGCGTTTCGTTATCTTTTTGTCGGCGTAGGATATTCAGCTTATGTGATGTGTTTGTGAAATTTTAGGGTCGCAAGCGGGGACTTCGGGCGCTGCAAACAAGGGGAAGCAGGTGGTCGGATTTTCATAGCTCGAGACCATCGGTGAGTATATTTAACATTTAGGGGGAAATCGACCGTATGGCGTTATGCATCAGGGCTGGATATGACTTGATAGCTGCATGTTAATTGCATATGAGTTGATTGCATATGAACTTCATTGCATATAGTTACTTGTTGTGCCTGAACCTGTACCTATTGTACACTGCACTATTGTTGACAGTCCATGTTACACGAGCACCTATTGTATGATACACACACACTGTAACATTTCAAAAAAATAAAATATTATTTTTGGGAATTTTTATAATTAAATAATATTATATTGAATATTTTAATAGTGCGGTATAATTAAATACCGATAAATTGGGAAATTTTTTGAAAATTATGGAAAATACTAAAAAAGGGTGTTTTATGTGATTTAAGCAAATTATGAAAATTTATGATTTATTTGACACTATTTTAGTGCTATTCGCGATTAAAAATCGCTAAACGGGCTTTAAGCGTGTTTTGTGCATATGTCATTTCTTTTAACACTTGTTACATTTTTATCATGGTTTCTCTCTTCTTTCATGCATCGTTTGGGTTTAAAATGAGAAAAGAAAAGAGAAAGGGAAAAAGAAAAGGAAAAGAAAAGAACTGGAATAAAGAAATGGGGTATGGGCATGAGAGAGGGTGTGAAGGGTCTTCATTGACCATGGCATTGTTTCCTCCTTCATCATTCTTCATTTTCCTCTCCCCCATCCTCAATAGCTGCTGCCCTCACTCCCTCCCCCTTCTTCATCGTCTCAAACACCATCAAAATTGACCCAAAACCCAATCACCACTTCATTAAAAATGTGCACAAGCCTTCTAGCTACACTTTGGACCAAGAAAGGGTGGATCTTAATCACTTGGGGCAACTCAAGAAAATTCTTGAGTTGCCAAATGAGGTAATTTCTGATCCATTAGTGTAGTATTTGGTTTACTTTAGCTTCCATGCATGTTTAGAAGTGATTAGGCGACGTTTAATGGGGTTTGGAAATTCCTAGAAAAGGATTAGGGTTTGAATTGATTCCAAAAGCGTAATTCAGGTTAGTAGTGACCCTAAACCCCCTCTAGTGATATCGTATTGGACCCAAACCTGAGACGTAACCCCCAAATACGAACTTTCAAATTCTACCGATATTGAAATTGTGGGAATTCTGTAAGGAAATAGACATCTGCTAACACTCGGGGACCTGAAAAATTAATTAGCATACACTGATAGATAAGCAGGCACCCAGGAAGCTAACCCCAAAACCTGAGCCACTCCCTCCATGTTCTGGCCGCACTTTTAATCAATCTGGCCGCAAATTGTGGCCAGGGTGGGATCATTTGGGTTCGTATCAGTTCTGTGGCTTTATCTCCAGTAAACTAGACCCTTGGCATATGCAATTTTGGCTGATTTGACCTAGGGTAAAATCTGGGACCATTTCCAAGAGTTGCTGTTTAGATTCGGGGTTTCGTTTCTCGTATTTTAAATTCTAGATTTTGATGTCTGTGTTTTACCTCGATCACTTGATGTTTGTACGACGATATCGAGGGTTGTTTGGTGGTTTTGAAGGCGTGGTCCATAGGTTCTAACCTATAGGCCTTTAGCGTGTCGTTTTGGTTTTCTGATGTGATTTTAATACGTATTGCGATTGCGTTATATTTGTAGGTACCCCGTGAGGACTTCGAGATGACAAGCAAGCGCTTGGCGATGTCGGTAACGGCAAGCGAATATCAATGTGAGTAGATCTATATCTACGGTGGAAGTCGGGTGGATGGCGTATAGCACCCCCGCAAAGATTTGATGGAAAACCGATTTATAGAATATGGTTAAAGAAACCAAGATTTGGAAACTAGGGTTAGAGTTAAATGAAAGTTAGTGAAACCATATTAGAAACTAAGGATAGTTAGGAGTGATATAATACGGCTAAATTGTGATGACGGGAATTGAGGATGATATTTGACGATATTGCCGTTTAGGATACTATAGGACTAGATAGC
The DNA here is from genome assembly GCA_030015575.1 of Agapanthus africanus. Classification (NCBI taxonomy): domain Eukaryota; kingdom Viridiplantae; phylum Streptophyta; class Magnoliopsida; order Asparagales; family Amaryllidaceae; genus Agapanthus; species Agapanthus africanus. The sequence goes on along the minus strand of CM057345.1, from coordinate 301,002,641 downwards.
CGATGAAGTCGTGTCATTCGAACCATACCTATTTCCAAACCGAAGAATCGTATGCATCTTTTAAACAGATATCTTGAGGGACGTTACGGATTTTCAAACGATATCTTTTCCTTAAAAACACTGTAACCTCTATTTTCAAAACTACGATTCACATCTTTCAAAAACTGTTTTATGGTTCGGATGTGTATGTTAGATTAGATAAGTATTCTTATAGTAAAGGTAGAATGCATATATATAACATTTGACTCGATGTGAGACATAAATGTGATGAAAAGAATAGTATGATGCGATATAATGAACTTGGTGATATGTCGGTATACGAATGCGAGTCGATTGAAATGATTGATTGCCGGTCCCCCTGATATGAGAGTTTTTGTGGATGTGACCTGGGACATAGGTACACACACACACATACACACACACATATATATATATATATTATATGTGGTGAATCATGTGTGATTGCCGTACGAGACGTTAGGTCCGTACCCCTCATTGTCATATAGGATGATAGGATCCCTATTGGTTTAATGCCGCCCTACGATGATTTTCCGTACGTGATAAGTTTGACTTGATGATTGATCCATACCCTTGACTAGAGAATGCCGTATGGATTATACCGTACGTGTTGTTGTGAGACTAGATGCCGATTGATAGATTCACCGACTCGAACATATTATAGATATGTATACCTGTCAGCATCTGCATATGATTTACCTTATGCTGCATTCATGTTATTCGCATTACATTGCTTATACCTGTGCTAGTACACTTACACCATTATCGATGATGCGTATGTTACACGTACACAGATTTGCCGGCTCACACACATCATCATCGATAATTGCCATGTCACTACACAGTAGGACTGTTGCATCATGATATGACTTCTTGCACAATTTACTTGCTATTGTTACATATGCACCTTTATACGATGTTGCATTTGACTTTGGAGAAATTGGGAACCGCATGACATATTTTCAAAACTGGAATCATTTAAAAGAGCGGTTTTCCCTTAATATGATACATTACTATTCCATGTTGCATGATATACGGATATGCTTACATTGCTATCATATGTCGCATACATCATGCTTTATGATTTTACGCATTGAGATATGCTGTTTTCATGAGTTCTCTGGATTTGAGAACCGTGGTTATTTCAAAAGGAAGTATGTACTGTTTTTAAAAACCCGGTTTCTCTTGATATGATATTTCAGTGCGTCCACCATGCGTTTTCTCGGTTTTGAGACGTATGACATGTGAAACCCGATTCGAGGAGCTGGATGAGGCCGATTGCGGGTACATGGTGGACCCGGTATGGTATCCCGGGGCAAGAAAGGGATGTTGTGTATATAGACGGTGAGCCTGGCAGAGGGACTACTACCTACCAGTGATTGGTTAGACCTGGCGGTTATCTAAAGGATACCGACCGGAGTCGAGAGATGGATATGGGATGACCCGTAGTGCCGGGGCCGAGGGCCGATTCTGCAGACGGAGTCCAAGGGCCGATCCGGACTGACGGAGCCCGATATATATGAGGATTTACGTGTCGATGCTGGACTCGGGTTTCATGATGTTTTCGAGTGTCGAGGTTGGACACTCCAGTTCCATTATTTTGATGGGTCGCGAGGGACACACGTTGATTTATATCCTCATATTTTCATGCATATGCTTTTATGATATTTACATGCATGATTTTGCTGTGTCATTGGTTGATGCATGGACGAGATCTACATGCACACATACTTTGAGTATATGGTTAGACGAGATCCACATGCATACAGACCTTGATTATATTATTGGATGATATCAGCATACCTATAGACTTGAATTTATTGTTGGCACATATACGACCCGGTCACCCTAGATATCATAGTATTACCTTTATGACATAGTTGACCTAGGAGTCGTTGTTTATTCGATTTCTACTTGTAGATGTTTTTTCTACTCACGAGTTGGTAACTCACCCCCGTTGTGCCACACTTTCTTGCAGGTTTTGCCGTACAGGTTTCATTGCGGCTTTCTGGTACACTGCTTCCATTCTGGGTGATTGCTTTCGTAGGTGGGTTCACTCTCATCGTGACCACTCTTGTATATTATTTTCATTATTGTATCTAGAAACTCCATCAACCAGACATGTATATTTATTTCAGACTCAGAGACTAGAGTTGTATATTATTTCGACCGTAGAGTTGCGCTTGTATTATTATGGGTTTTCTTGTTGTTTTAAGTTTTCTTTGAGTTTTGATCCTCGCCCTTTGGCGTTGTATATTATATTGCTTGCGTGGTTGTGGCCGTCGATTGACGAAGAGCTAGCTCCCGCTTGGTGATGCCTTTTACCATTTCGTATACTATTCATGTTGTACCCCGTTCGGGGCTAGTATTTACAAAGGAAACTCTGCCTAAATTTTCAGAAAAGACTTGATATTTTAAAAACGCATAATTCGGCTTATGGTATTTAAAAACAATTGCTTTAAAATGAGTTTTCCATCCTTTATTATTTAAAATGGTTTTAGATTTCTGGGATTTTTGGTTTACTTGAATTAGATGGAGTCCTATAGACTTTATATGATTCAAGTACCAGTCACGGGCTATTTCGGGTCATGATAAAGTTGGTATCAGAGCGCTAGGTTAACCTTTGTTCGAGTCTAAGTTTGACTATGCGGAGCATAGAGCGTTTGTATATATATTCGGAACTTAGGCTTAACCTTATGGAACTTAGATTTAGTCGAGGGTGTATTAGACCCGAACTTTCGTCGCATAGGTTGACCTTGGTTGATGGAGTAGGTGACTTAAGGAGAGTGACGTACCGTGTGTATGTTCCGCGGCATACTTACGATACGCCACTCCGCTTAAGGAGCCTTAGGATGTACATTTCCTTGCACAGTATTATATTCATTCCTATGATCTATCCTTATCGATTTTAGTTATGATTTTGCTGCCACGATTACATGGGCAGAGAGAGATACGGCTAAAGTTGCGGTCAGCATGAGCTTATCACGGATGAGGACTAACCAGGGCATGATTCCAGGGATACGATTTCATAGAGGCGTCGTTTTACTGTGTTTTTGAGCCATGAGCATTTGATGGATCGCTGTTACGGGATTTCTCGGACATGTAGATCAGCACCGGAGGATCAGGCTACTGCTAGAAGCCAGCCAGAATGTGATGACCGTCGATGCACCTATTAATTGATGATTGAGGCACTGTTCGGCGTGCGGACAAATGAGCCAGTTGTTGCTACGAACGACGAGATATCGCCCCAGATATTAGAGCTATTGCAGTACGAGTTGTACTTGAGATGATAGATGGTCGCTAGTCACACGAGGATGAATGACTAGGACATGTGATTCGTTCACTTACCCCTATGCGAGGTCATTAGATAGATTGATTCCAGCTAGAGATGACTTCACGCAGGTACGTTGGGAGTCGATAGAGATGATCGAATGTCAGAAACCCATTTTCCAAGTTTAAAGTATTTGAAGAAAACATGCAAGTAACTCTACGGACCCTCTAAAAGAATGAAACCCTAACTCGACATAATGACCATGTGAAAGCCTTTGAACCTTCGGGTTTGCGGCAGTTCCGCGGTGCCATTAATGAGGGTTGGGTTTGCCCTTCTATGGTAGGTCCATAGGTGCGGTGGCATGTACTCGATATTATTAAATTGTACCCAAGATGTTGATCTCTTGGGGGATTATGAGGTTTTGACGAGTCGATCGGATGGTTCGACATCTTTCGGATATCATGTGATGGGATGCATTGCTTGGGAGACTCCAGATACGAGTATAGCCGTTAGAGCACAGTCCATGTAGCCACATAGAGCTGAGTCCGAAGCAGTCGACATTAGAGAAAAGTGGAGTGAGAGGTTCATACGAGATCTTGATGAGATGACGTTCCACTCCGCCGACATCAGAGATGTGACACGCATACAGAGGCGTTATATATATGGATGTATCTTCCAGAAGGAGTCCCGATGAGTATGCAGCCGTTTCAGAGCAAGAAACAGATACAGAAAAGGGTGATAACCTCCGGGCAGTTCGGCAGAGACATGATTTGAGAGAGACCTCGACAGGACCTTTCTGGAATACTATATGAGAAGACTTGGACCCAGGAGCGGTCATATTGCGCACACCCAGCAGGCCAGAGTTCGGCACCGTCGACGAGATAGTTGGCCAGAGATCTTTAGAGGATGTGCCAGAGCGGGACTGTTTCCGTCGTCATTCTATATTGGACAGTTGAGCCGAGGAGCTATGTATCTAGCAATCTGTAGTGAGAGACGAGAGCCTAAAGGCACCAGGCGCCAGACCATGAACAAGAGGAAAGTAGATATCTTGCTCTGCTAGCATTGGATGCACCGACACCTTCTCGACTTTGAAGGAGGAAATATCGACGACGGTATTTATGATTTGTGATTTGGTGATTCGATTATCACGTATCCATCACCTTAGATTTCGGTATTTTGGGCGATCTATTCGCATGATTTAGTCTTGATGACTGGGTTTCATGATATTTGTTTTCGTGCACCCTGGTTGCACCTACTGAGTATTCATATTTTGTGCATAGTTATTAGCCTTGAGTTATGCTTTATACACCGTTGTGTTGATTTATGATTTGTGCACAGTTATTGCACTTAATATCATTTTTGTGCCTTGGTCGTACATGTTTATGATTTCATGGATTTCATACAGTTGGGTTGATTTTTGTGCTTATGGTACGCACACGATTGGTTTTTGCACTCGGTATAGTTCATATGTGCTTGCAGTACAATGATATATATATTTTGTGCACCATAGTTACACCTGACTTCGTTTTGGTGACATTCGAAATGTTGATTTTGATTTCATTTTATGTTATGCATGTGATTTGACTTATGCTTTCGGCATAGTTTTCATGCACTCTTAGTATTTTGATTTGATTTGTGCACGCTGATACACATGGTTGTGAGATTATATACCGCGGTATACCAGATTTGGATTGAGCCTTATTGTATACCGTCGATTTCGATTCTGATATTGATGTTGATTTCGTGCACTCTGTGCATTTGATTCGGATTCTTGCGCACATTTGACGCGCTTGGATTGGATTTTGCGCATGTTCGGCGCTTGATATTGGATTTCGTGATTTCGTGCATGTTGGATGCACATGATTTATATTTTATTCGTGCATGTTGGGCGCATGTTATGATATGCAATTTTGGTGCACACCAGATGCACTAAATCGAGATTCTTCGTGCATATCAGATGCCCTTGATATTGCTGTCAGGCACACCCATTGCCCTTGACAGATGTTTCGTGCACACCCGATGCACATAGATGTGGTTTCTATGCACATGTATGGCACATTCATGGATTTCGATTTCGGTGCGCACCAGACGCACGCGACATTCTTATGCGTTTTGGGAGTGATTCCCTTTGAGCAACATATTTTATGATATTTACTATTTGATATAGTAGCTGAGCAGGAGTAGTCCGAGGACAGTACCTGAACATATTTTTTTGCATGCATTGTTAGTTATCGAAAGGATTTCCAAAGAAGGAGCTATAGTCTCAGTATTTACCTACATGTCTGAGATGACACGAAACGTTTTAAACAATGAAACCCTTCTAAATTGTTTTCAAATCGGCGGGATGTACATATGAAACAAAGGATATATATATAGATATAGTTATTTTCTTACAATAAACGTCCGCCACTGTGTAGTGATACGTACATCGCACTGCGACTTGGAAAATTTGGCTTGCATTTCTTCCGATGTTTTAATGATATTTACATGTATAGTTTTGACATATATATCATGTTGATTTCGTTTTGGATTTGACATTGGTGTCTTCACCATGACTCCGATGATTGAGAGATGGTTGACGGAGTTTTGATTTTGAGTTATCTTCTCATTGTTCATGCGCATGCTTTGCGCTATGATGCGTTTTATGTATTGATGATTTCGGAGCCCCGACGACTTGGACTTTTTACTGAAATGTTTTAGTATTGAGGGGTTTAAATTTAAATTCGGGGACCGAATTTCTTTAAGGGGGGATGATTGTAACATTTCAAAAAAATAAAATAATATTTTTTGGAATTTTTATAATTAAATAATATTATATTGAATATTTTAATAGTGCGGTATATTTAAATACCGATAAATTGGGAAAAATTTTGAAAATTATGGAAAATACTAAAAAGAGGGTGTTTTATGTGATTTAAGCAAATTATGAAAATTTATGATTTATTTGACACTATTTTAGTGCTAATCGCGATTAAAAATTGCTAAACGGGCTTTAAGTGTGTTTTGTGCACATGTCATTTTTTTAACACTTGTTACATTTTTATCATGGGTTCTCTCTTCTTTAATGCATGGTTTGGGTTTAAAATGAGAAAAGAAAAGAGAAAGGGAAAAAGAAAAGGAAAAGAAAAGAAATGGAATAAAATAAAGAAATGGGGTATGGGCATGAGAGAGAGTGTGAGGGGTCTTCGTTGACCATGGCATTGTTTCCTCCATCATTCTTCATTTTCCTCTCCCCCATCCTCAATGGCTGCTGCCCTCACTCCCTCCCCCTCTTCATCCTCTCAAACACCATCAAAATTAACCCAAAACCCAATCGCCATTTCATTAAAAATGTGCAGAAGCTTTCTAGCTAAACTTTGGACCAAGAAAGGGTGGATCTTGAGCTCTTGGGGCAACTCAAGAAAATTCTTGAGTTGCCAAATGAGATAATTTCTGAACCATTAGTGTAGTATTTGGTTTACTTTAGCTTCCATGCATGTTTAGAAGTGATTAGGCGATGTTTAGTGGGGTTTGGAAATTCCTAGAAAAGGATTAGGGTTTGAATTGATTCCAAAAGCGTAATTGAGGTTAGTAGTGACCCTAAACTCCCTCTAGTGATATCGTATTGGACCCAAACCTGAGACATAACCCCCAAATACGAACTTTGAAATTCTGCCGATATTGAAATTGTGGGAATTCTGTAAGGAAATAGACATCTTCTAACACTTGGGGACCTGAAAAATTAATTAGCAAACATTGAGAGATAAGCAGGCACCCAGGAAGCTAACCCCAAAACATAAGCCACCCCCTCCATGTTCTGGCCACAATTTTAATCAATCTGGCCGCAAATTGCGGCTAGGGTGGGATCATTTGGGTTCGTATCAGTTCTGTGGCTTTATCTCCAGTAAAATAGACGCTTGGCATATGCAATTTTGGTTGATTTGACCTAGGGTAAAATCTTGGACCATTTCCAATAGTTGCTGTTTTGATTTGGGGTTTCGTTTCTCGTATTTTAAATTCTGGATTTTAATGCCTGTGTTTTGCCTCGATCACTTGATGTTTGTACGACAATATCGAGGGTTGTTTGGTGGTTTTGAAGGCGTGGTCCATAGGTTCTAACCTATAGGACTTTAGCGTGTCGTTTTGGTTTTCCGATTTGATTTTAATACGTATTGCGATTGCGTTATATTTGTAGGTACCCCACGAGGACTTCGAGACGATAAGCAAGCACGTGGCGACGTCGGCAACGGCAAGCGAAGATCAATTTGAGTAGATCTATATCTACGGGGGAAGTCGGGTGGATGGCGTATAGCACCCCCGCAAAGTTTTGATGGAAAACCGATTTATAGAATATGGTTAAGGAAACCTAGATTTGGAAACTAGGGTTAGAGTTAAATGATAGTTAGTGAAACCATATTAGAAACTAAGGATAGTTAGGAGTGATATAATACGGCTAAATTGTGATGACGGGAATTGAGGATGATATTTGACGATATTGCCGTTTAGGGTACTATAGGTCTAGATAGCCGATGAAGTCGTGTCATCCGAACCATACCTATTTCCAAACCGAAAAATCGTATGCATCTTTTAAACAGATACCTTAAGGGAAGTTACGGATTTTCAAATGATATCTTTTCCTTAAAAACAACGTAACCCTTATTTTCAAAACTACGATTCACATCTTTCAAAATCTGTTGTATGCTTCGGATGTGTATGTTAGATTAGATAAGTATTCTTATAGTAAAGGTAGAATGCATATATATAACATTTGACTCGATGTGAGACATAAATGTGATGAAAAGAATGGTATGATGCGATATAATGAACTTGGTGATATGTCGATATACGGATGCAAGTAGATTGAAGTGATTGATTGCCGGTCCACCTGATATGAGACTTTTGTAGATGTGACCTGGGACACAGGTATACACACACACACACACACACACATATATATATTATATGTGGTGAATCATGTGTGATTGCCGTACGAGACGTTAGGTCCGTACCTCTCATTGTCACATAGGATGATAGAATCCCTGTTGGTTTAATGCCGCCGTACGATGATTTTCCGTACGTGATAAGTTTGACTTGATGATTGATCCATACAGTTGACTAGAGGATACCGTACGATGGATTATACCGTACGTGTTGTTTTGAGACTAGATGCCGATTGATAGATTCACCGACTCGGACATATTATAGATACGTATTCCTGTCAGCATCTGCATGTGATTTACATTATGCTGCATTCATGTTATTCGCATTACATTGCTTATACCTGTGCTAGTACACTTACACCATTATCGATGATGCGTATGTTATACGTACACAGATTTGCCGGCTCACACACATCATCATCGATAATTGCCATGTCACTACACAGTAGGACACCTGCATCATGATATGACTTCTTGCACAATTTACTTGCTATTGTTGCATATGCACCTTTATACGATGTAGCATTTGACTTTGGAGAAATTGGGAACCGCAGGACATATTTTCAAAACTGGAATCATTTAAAAGAGCGGTTTTCCCTTAATATGATACATCACTATTCCATGTTGCATGATATACGGATATACTTACATTGCTATCATATGTCGCATACATCATGCTTTATGATTTTACGCATTGAGATATGCTGTTTTCATGAGTTTTCTGGATTTGAGAACCGTGGTTATTTCAAAAGGAAGTATGTACTGTTTTTAAAAACCCGGTTTCTCTTGATATGATATTTCAGTGCGTCCACCATGCATTTTCTCGGTTCTGAGACGCGTGACATGTGAAACCCGATTCGAGAAGCTGGATGAGGCCGATTGCGGGTGCATGGTGGACCCGGTATGGTACCCCGGGGCAAGAAAGGGATGCTATGTATATAGACGGTGAGCCTGGCAGAGGGACTACTACCTACCGGTGATTGGTTAGACCTGGTGGTTATCCGGAGGATACCGACCGGATTCGAGAGATGGATATGGGATGACCCGTACTGCCGGGGCCGAAAGCCGATTCCGCAGACGGAGTCCGAGGGCCGATCCGGACTGACGGAGCCCGATATATATGAGGATTTACGTGTTGATACTGGACACGGGTTTCATGATGTTTTCGAATGTCGAGGTTGGACACTCCAGTTCTATGATTTTGATGTGTCGCGAGGGACATACGTTGATTTATATCCTCATATTTTCATGCATATGCTTTAATGATATTTACATGCATGATTTTGCTGTGTCATTGGTTGACGCGTGGATGAGATCCACATGCACACATACTTTGAGTATATGGTTGGACGAGATCCACATGCATATAGACCTAGATTATATTATTGGATGATATCAGCATACCTATAGACTTGAGTTTATTGTTGGCACATATACGACCCGGTCATCCTAGATATCATAGTATTACCTTTATGATATAGTTGACCTAGGAGTCGTTTATTCGATTTCTACTTGTAGATGTTTTTTCTAGGCACGAGTTGGCAACTCACGCCCGTTGTGCCACAGTTTCTTGCAGGTTTTGCCGTACAGGTTTCATTGCGGCTTTCTGGTACACTGCTTCCATTCTGGGTGATTACTTTGGTAGGTGGGTTCACTCGCATCGTGACCACTCTTGTATATTATTTTCATTATTGTATCTAGAAACTCCATCAGCCAGACATGTATATTTATTTCAGATTTAGAGACAAGAGTTGTATATTATTTCGACCGTAGAGTCGCGCTTGTATTATTATGTAATGACCCTAAATTCTTTATACATTTGTATTATCGCTCTTCAATAATATACCGTATTTATTTGTACTTGGTATTTTCCTTTTTCTATTAAATTTATTATTATTTTATTCCTCAATCTATTATGTATTTTTTTCTAGATAAAATTTCTTTTTCTTATATTTAAGTTTTTAACTTCTCATTCTTATTTTTCCTTTCATAAATATTTAACCCAAATCCATTATTCTTATTCTCTACAGCCCATCTAAAAAGCCCATTTTCTTTTTAAGTAACATCATATATTTAATTCTAATTAAATATGTGCATGAATAACCTTATGGCTCATTGGTTAAGCCCTTGCATTGTTATTTCATAAGTCACATGTTCAAATCCCCATTCTTGCAATTATTTTTTATCATTTTTTATTCTTCTCATAACCTACAAATGAGACCTTTCATTTCCAAAATGAATGGTGGCCTTTCATTTCTCTTTTAATTATTATGTTAAATGCATATATTATTATTCACCATTACACCATCTTTATTTGTCCTCCTCTATCTTTTCCTTCCTCACATTTTTTATCTCTCACTTCTCCCTCTTCACCTAGAGTCCAAGAAGAAGAACATGAAGAAGTCTTCAAGAAGGTCTTGCTACTAACGCGAGACTATCGGCGGATAGACAAGCCCGGTGACAATACCGGCTTGTGCATGTAAGTCCCTTCTCTCTTTCCTTCCATCCATCTCTTTCTTTTTCTCTTTATATTTTTCTTGTTTTATATTACCATGAAAAACATCCATTGACATATCATAGTTTCTAAATAATTAATTAAATGGATACATATATAAATAATGAACACACAAACATACACACATATATAGTTTGTAAAGTCTTTTTCATTATTCTCAATTCACATGTTAAGATTTCATAGTGACCAATTAGGATTGCATGTTTGTTGTTTTATTTTAAATCACTTTATTTAAAATTTGTATTAAAAAAAATGAAGTTACGAATAAATACCATGGTTTTCTCATTTCTCACATATGACATATCAATACCTTTAGTTTTAAAATAATTTTTATAAATTAATTTTGAACTCTGAAAATTTCAGGAAATTTACATATGATAGAATATATTATTTTGTACATGTAAAAATTTTAGATCGATCCGCATAACGGTTTAGGAATTACATAGTATTTATTCACTAATCGTAAAACAGAAAACAGCAGTTATCGGTCAACTTCTAGGACATATAACTTGGTATACCGATATCCAAATTGAGCAAACTCAGGTGTTTTTGATATTTACATCGAATGATCTAGATTTTCTTAGTTTTATATTTTTACTTAAAACCCATCTAAGATAAAGAAAACTGCGTTACAATATTAAGTGACGGATCTGGACAGAATCTGTTCCTATTCGCACACTGTTTTTAAATTGGACATAACTCGAACACCCGATGTCCGTTTGTGACAAAATTTAGATGTGTAGATGCACCATTGATAGAACTATAATTTTCTGTATATTATATTACTTAGGAATGCATGAAACAACCTGATATAGGCTTTGCAATAGAATATATAGTTGCTGTCCAGAAATCTGAATTTCTGTTTTAAATGCTGATATTAAAATGATCATAACTAGAGCTTAAGAAATCCAAATCATGTTAATCTTGGTGTTTTCGATAAGTTCATCGAAATACCTACAATTTTATAATAATTTTCGTAACCTGAAATCCGATAGAAATTAACTCAAACTGCGTTTTAAAAATATGTGACGGTGCCGAATAGATTCTGATCTGTTTTGCGCGACGATACGAAAACATATATATATCTCAAACCGGTAGTCGTATTTAGGTGAAACTGGAACTCACGTATACAAAACACTTAGAACCATATTTTTTTTTATGTTCCGCATTCGTTTGACTTGATTAATTAGTCGTACATAATATTTCTTTATAGCATTGTTTTTGGTAGTTACTCGTATAATATACTTGACTCATTTCATGCTATTCGAACATGTATACATATTTATCTTGATCATTAAATTGTTGTATGTAAATAAATACAATAATTAAATATTTGAGTTGTATCTTGAAAACTATACAGAAGTATTTTTACATAAAACCCCCTCAAGTTTTATAAATTACAATAAGAACCCTAACAATTATAGAACTTCAAATTACCTTTCTTTTTGTCTGACTCGGGTTTGAGTCTGATTAATCTGACTTGAATATGATTCAAGTCAATGTATAAACTATAAGATTCCAATTCAATATGAACACATGAATCCATGAATACAATCATCAATTTACACAACTTGACTGAACCGAACCATGGATATATATTCCTTTTACATGATTCACAGTATTCCATTTACATGACTCTACGGTTATAACCGTTTCCTGATATCATGGTTTCGGTCAGTCAGTCAATCAATCATACAACCAACACAATTTACAAGATAACAATACAAACAAGACATCGCGGGGTTTAAGGGCTAGATTGGTACGGAAGGTGTTAAAGGTGGCACGAGACGGTAAGATTAAGACACCTAACATGAATCCAATTGCCGTTGTTCCGGGTTGTATAACGGAGCCTTGTACTTCCATTTGCCCTGGTCTCTGGCATACTGAGACCCCTCTCGTATACACTGGCATCCTTCTGTACCAAGCTACAAACAACGGCGTTAACACAATACTACAACAATATAATAATATAATACAATATACTCTCTCTCTATCTTACTCTCTATCTGTTCTCTTCTTATCTTTGGGACTTACCGAGCGACCTGTTCACTGACGACATTCTATTTCTTTCTTCTTTGAATGTCGTCAGGTGGTTTGGACCCGGCAGAGATCGAGCCATCGCAAGAAGACTTGGAGTAGTTTGCCGAAGACCCTGCACTTTAGTTCATTGTACATTTTTTCTTTCTGTACCTTTCATTTCCTGTTATGCCACTGTTTAGGCATCTTTTATTCCAGTTGTATTCCTTTCATGCAATGTATAAAGAATGTTAATAAATAAAAGTTGCTGTTATTTTACATTTTGTCTCTTGTGTACTTATTTTATATTGCTTAGATACGCTTAGCGTATGTACTTCTGAGTATATACGTAGCGGACCTCGTCGCGTCCCCTTCGCCGTACACTGGGAAGCGGGGCGTGACAGGTTTTTCTGGTGGCCCATGCAGGTCAGAGCTGTATGAAACCCTATCATGCAGTTCTGTTCTGCGTGATCAACCTAAGCAATATAAAACACAAGAAACAGCAACTGAAAACATTCTTTACATTACATATTCCTTGAATCCATCTTGAACTCCACCTTCGGTTTCCTTGAAGTCCATCTCTCCACTTTTGAATCCTTAATTCTTATTCATCCTTTCTATTTGTATCTTGTAGATTTATTAGCTCAATTGGTTAGAGTATCAATCGACGGAGCTCGAAGAAGACATCATCCTAATCATGTTTCCTTACTCTGTTACATCATCCTTCTTGAGTAATTTCGAGGACGAAATTATTTTTAAGAAGGGTAGAATGTAATGACCCTAAATTCTTTATACATTTGTATTATCCCTCTTCAATAATATACCGTATTTATTTGTACTTGGTATTTTCCTTTTTCTATTAAATTTATTATTATTTTATTCCTCAATCTATTATGTATTTTTTTCTAGATACAATTTCTTTTTCTTATATTTAAGTTTTTAACTTCTCATTCTTATTTTTCCTTTCATAAATATTTAACCCAAATCCATTATTCTTATTCTCTACAGCCCATCTAAAAAGCCCATTTTCTTTTTAAGTAACATCATATATTTAATTCTAATTAAATATGTGCATGAATAACCTTATAGCTCATTGGTTAAGCCCTTGCATTGTTATTTCATAAGTCACATGTTCAAATCCCCATTCTTGCAATTATTTTTTATCATTTTTTATTCTTCTCATAACCTACAAATGAGACCTTTCATTTCCAAAATGAATGGTGGCCTTTCATTTTTCTTTTAATTCTTATGTTAAATGCATATATTATTATTCACCATTACACCATCTTTATTTGTCCTCCACTATCTTTTCCTTCCTTACATTTTTTATCTCTCACTTCTCCCTCTTCACCTACAGTCCAAGAAGAAGAACATGAAGAAGTCTTCAAAAAGGTCTTGCTACTAACACGAGGCTATCGGCGGATAGACAAGCCCGGTGATAATACCGGCTTGTGCATGTAAGTCCCTTCTCTCTTTCCTTCCATCCATCTCTTTCTTTTTCTCTTTATATTTTTCTTGTTTTATATTACCATGAAAAACATCCATTGACATATCACAGTTCCTAAATAATTAATTAAATGGATACATATATAAATAATGAACACACAAACATACACACATATATAGTTTGTAAAGTCTTTTTCATTATTCTCAATTCACATGTTAAGATTTCATAGTGACCAATTAGGATTGCATGTTTGTTGTTTTATTTTAAATCACTTTATTTAAAATTTGTATTAAAAAAAAATGAAGTTACGAATAAATACCATGGTTTTCTCATTTCTCACATATGACATATCAATACCTTTAGTTTTAAAATAATTTTTATAAATTAATTTTGAACTCTGAAAATTTCAGGAAATTTACATATGATAGAATATATTATTTTGTACACGTAAAAATTTTAGATCGATCCGCATAACGGTTTAGGAATTACATAGTATTTATTCACTAATCGTAAAACAGAAAACAGCAGTTATCGGTCAACTTCTAGGACATATAACTTGGTATACCGATATCCAAATTGAGCAAACTCAGGTGTTTTTGATATTCACATCGAATGATCTAGATTTTCTTAGTTTTATATTTTTACTTAAAACCCATCTAAGATAAAGAAAACTGCGCTACAATATTAAGTGACGGATCTGGACAGAATCTGTTCCTATTCGCACACTGTTTTTAAATTGGACATAACTCGAACACCCGATGTCCGTTTGTGACAAAATTTAGATGTGTAGATGCACCATTGATAGAACTATAATTTTCTGTATATTATATTACTTAGGAATGCATTAAACAACCTGAAATAGGCTTTGCAATAGAATATATAGTTGCTGTCCAGAAATCTGAATTTCTGTTTTAAATGCTGATATTAAAATGATCATAACTAGAGCTTAAGAAATCCAAATCATGTGAATCTTGGTGTTTTCGATAAGTTCATCGAAATACCTACAATTTTATAATAATTTTCGTAACCTGAAACCCGATAGAAATTAACTCAAACTGCGTTTTAAAAATATGTGACGGTGCCGAATAGATTCTGATCTGTTTTGCGCGACGATACGAAAACATATATATATCTCAAACCGGTAGTCGTATTTAGGTGAAACTGGAACTCACGTATACAAAACACTTAGAACCATATTTTTTTTTATGTTCCGCATTCGTTTGACTTGATTAATTAGTGGTACATAATATTTCTTTATAGCATTGTTTTTGGTAGTTACTCGTATAATATACTTGACTCATTTCATGCTATTCGAATATGTATACATATTTATCTTGATCATTAAATTGTTGTATGTAAATAAATACAATAATTAAATATTTGAGTTGTATCTTGAAAACTATACAGAAGTATTTTTACATAAAACCCCCTCAAGTTTTATAAATTACAATAAGAACCCTAACAATTATAGAACTTCAAATTACCTTTCTTTTTGTCTGACTCGGGTTTGAGTCTGATTAATCTGACTTGAATATGATTCAAGTCAATGTATAAACTATAAGATTCCAATTCAATATGAACACATGAATCCATGAATACAATCATCAATTTACACAACTTGACCGAACCGAACCATGGATATATATTCCTTTTACATGATTCACAGTATTCCATTTACATGACTCTACGGTTATAACCGTTTCCTGATATCATGGTTTCGGTCAGTCAGTCAATCAATCATACAACCAACACAATTTACAAGATAACAATACAAACAAGACATCGCGGGGTTTAAGGGCTAGATTGGTACGGAAGGTGTTAAAGGTGGCACGAGACGGTAAGATTAAGACACCTAACATGAATCCAATTGCCGTTGTTCCGGGTTGTATAACGGAGCCTTGTACTTCCATTTGCCCTGGTCTCTGGCATACTGAGACCCCTCTCGTATACACCGGCATCCTTCTGTACCAAGCTACAAACAACGGCGTTAACACAATACTACAACAATATAATAATATAATACAATATACTCTCTCTCTATCTTACTCTCTATCTGTTCTCTTCTTATCTTTGGGACTTACCGAGCGACCTGTTCGCTGACGACATTCTATTTCTTTCTTCTTTGAATGTCGTCAGGTGGTTTGGACCCGGCAGAGATCGAGCCATCGCAAGAAGACTTGGAGTAGTTTGCCGAAGACCCTGCACTTTAGTTCATTGTACATTTTTTCTTTCTGTACCTTTCATTTCCTGTTATGCCACTGTTTAGGCATCTTTTATTCCAGTTGTATTCCTTTCATGCAATGTACAAAGAATGTTAATAAATAAAAGTTGTTGTTCTTTTACATTTTGTCTCTTGTGTACTTATTTTATATTGCTTAGATACGCTTAGCGTATGTACTTCTGAGTATATACGTAGCGGACCTCGTCGCGTCCCCTTCGCCGTACACTGGGAAGCGGGGCGTGACATATTATAGGTTTTCTTGTTGTTTTAAGTTTCCTTTGAGTTTTATCCTCGCCCTTCGACGTTGTATATTATATTGCTTGCGTGGTTGTGATCGTTGATTGACGAAGTGCTAGCTCCCGCTTGGTGACGCCTTTTATCATTTCGTATACTATTCATGTAGTACCCCGTTCGGGACGAGTATTTTCAAAGGAAACTCTGCCGAAATTTTCAGAAAAGACTTGATATTTTAAAAATGCATAATTCGGCTTATGCTATTTAAAAACACTTGCTTTAAAACAAATTTTCCATCCTTTATTATTTAAAATGGTTTTAGATTTCTGGGATTTTTGGCTTACTTGAATTAGATGGAGTCCTATAGATTTTATATGATTTAAGTGCCAGTCACGGGCTATTTCGGGTCGTGACACACACTGTCGGTAATTTCCGTGATACGTATAACACAGATATTCACATGATATACCTTGCTATCGGTTAGCGACATAGAGGCATTTATTCTTGTGCGATGGCACATATGACATATAGCATACCTGTACACCTGCATGCTTACACATATGCCATGCTATACCTATATGCTCACACATATACTTTTCTATTGTTACATGCTCAGTTTTATACGATATATATATCGGTGGTATGGGACGCTGTTATATATGTTTATGGGATTCGGATACTGTGGAACTGCGTGATATATTTAATGACTTGATGCATTTAAATAGCGTACTTTTCCCGTGATATGCGCATATTGTGTTTTATGTTGCATATGCTATATTACATGGATTCATGCATTTGAGAAATGTTTTCATGTGATTTGGGGATTTCAAGTGTCGATATTAGGAACTTATATTCCGAGAGATTTATGGATTTTGGACACCGATACGTGGAATACAAGTGTAGAGGTGGGACACTTGGGTTTCGAGGAATGTATGGATATCAGAATGACCGATACGTGGAACACAAGTGTCGAGGTGGGATACTTGGGTTTCGAGGAACGTATGGATACGAGTATTTATGTGCCGATGCTGGGCACCAGTTTCATGATATTTCGGGTGTCGATGTTTTACACTCAGCTTACATGAGATTTACAGGGTCGATCGGAGGGCCGATCTGAGGATTTGTGATTTGGGGTGTTGTTGATTTACACCGGGTTTTTCCATGCTTATGATCTGTGCATGAGATTATTTATATCATCCCACACTCAGGATTTATTTTTATATGCATTGCTTCATATAGTTGTAGTACCCTGATGATGTACCTTTACATGATTGTTGCATATTCATATTGCCATACTTATGCTATCAGATTACATATGATAGATTTATCGCTGTTCGTGCATACTCGCGATCACAGTATGATGTTATTTACTATTCACGAGTTGGCAACTTACCCACGTTGTGCCACAGTGTTTTGCAGGGCTTACCCTCAGAGTAGTCGCGGTAGGGCGTCTTATCATCTCTACTTTTGCGGATACCGCTACGGTTGGCTGTGAGGCCTTTGCTGTTAGGTGGGTTCACGGTTATCCGTTTTGTACATTTTATATCTTTTGTTAGATCTAGTATTCTACATCTACCACTTCTTGTATTTGACTTAGAGACGGGTTGTGAGGATTCGGTGTTGTATTATTATTTTGGTGATTTTGGGTGCCATGCTCGTGGGAGCCGATTTTATTGAAAAGTTTTACTTCTTTATTCGGTTTTCTTTTATATTTCTTCGCTTCGGCGTCGTATATATGTTTGTGGTGGTTGTCTCTGCCGTTAGGCGTAATTTGCTCCCATTTGTGGTGCATTATATTTATCTATGTTGTACCCATTTTTGGGGCTAGTTTTTACAAAGGAAGTGCTGCCGAAATTTTCAAGAAAGAAAACTAAAGTTAATGATTTTTACTTGAGATTTCCGAATGTTTTAAACTATGTTTTTTTCTCTCCATTTATCCCTTTTGCAGTGGTCTAGATTTCTGGGTTTCGGCTTACTTAAATTACGTACACCTGTAGACGTTACATGGTTTAAGGGCCGGTCATGCGCCAAATTTTAGGTCATGACAAAATTGGTATCAGAGCGCTAGGTTTTACCTTTCGGAGTGTAGGACGACCTTGATATGATGGAGTAGGTAGCTTAAGCAGAGTAACGTAGCGTGTGTATGTTCCGTGGCATACTTACGATGCGGTACACCGCCTAAGTGACCTTAGGACTTGTTGATTGAAATTCCTTCCACGATTTATATACATCCTTGTGATTCGATTTCTGTATCCTCATCGAATCTTGTTTCAATTTCCAGCCTATATGCTGCCGAAGACTACGAGGGCACAGAGAGCGGCCGCGAGGGCCGAGGTCAGAGTCG
The DNA here is from genome assembly GCA_030015575.1 of Agapanthus africanus. Classification (NCBI taxonomy): domain Eukaryota; kingdom Viridiplantae; phylum Streptophyta; class Magnoliopsida; order Asparagales; family Amaryllidaceae; genus Agapanthus; species Agapanthus africanus. Next base: position 300,983,656 of record CM057345.1, on the reverse strand, counting down.
ACTCGTCTAAAGTGAGAACTGACCAGGGCGGTACGCCTGTTGTACCGGAGCACATTGCTATGTTTGGGGCTGGTATGCAAGACCTGCGCCAGATGATGGGGACTTTAGTTGAGGCCATTCGAGCGCAGGGTCAGGCAGTTGTTCCACTCGTTGTATGGACCACGATGGTACCTACAGTTCCGGCAGTCGCAGTTACAGCTCCGGAGGTTATTTCTGTGTCATTGACCGAGTTCATGAGGTTGAGGCCTCCGGTGTTCACTAGCACAGATGCTGCTGAGGATCCGCAGTCGTTTATCGACCAGATGGCCAGGATTTGTCGTTCGCTCCGATGCTCCGACGAGAGATGGGTGGATTTCGCGAGTTTCCGTCTGGAGGGTCTGGCCCAGAAGTAGTGTGAGTCCTTGGAAGTAGTGTGAGTCCTTGGAAAGAGGCAGAGCTACAGGTCTGGCTCCTATGACCTGGGCTGAGTTTGTGAATGTGTTTCTGTCCCAATTTCTTCCACCGAGCGTCAGGGATTCGCGAGCGCGCAGATTTGAGTCGTTACGCCAAATTCCGGGGATGCCTGTGTCTGAGTATGATGTACTGTTTACCGAGCTGTCTGTGTATGCTCCGTTCTTGGTGGCGACTGAGGAGATGAGGGTGAAGAGGTTTGTTCGCGGGCTGCTTACCCAGTTGTTCCTAGCCATCAGCATTCAGCATTGTGACACGTATGCGGCAGCAGTGGATGCAGGCCTATTGGTGGAGAAGCGTCTTTCTGAGTCGTCAGTTGCTCCGGAACTGAAGAGGGTTCGTACTGGTGATTCGGTGGGGAGGCCGGCGTTTATTCGTCGTGACAGTTCCCGTTCAGATACAGGAGGTTCGGGACGAGGTCGGCTTTTTAGTTCTTACCCTCAGGAAGGTCAGCAGTTTGCATCTGGATGTTATCGGTGCGGGAGTATGGGTCATCGGGTTCGAGATTGTGCTGAGCCACGTGTGAGCGAGGCAGCTCTACCGCGGGTTACCTAACCACCTTCTCCACCTTAGAGGGCGTTGCCCCTTATGCCGGTTGTTGCTCCGCGTCAGACTTATGTGCAAAGAGGTCGGGGTTGCGGGGGGTTTGTACCGAGAGGGCGGGGTGGTAGAGGCGGAGGTCATCCAGTTGCCGGTAGAGGGCAGGCTCGGGTGTTTTCCTTGACTCATCAGGACGCGCAGGCGTCCAATGCTGTAGTTTCAGGTATCCTTTCTGTATGTTCTTATGATGCACATGTTCTTTTCGATCCGGGATCTCTGAACTCGTATGTTTCTACGCATTTCGTGCCGAGGTTAGGCCGAGAGTTGTTTTTGCTAGATCAGCCGCTTTTCGTGACTAATCCTATTGGAGAGTCATTTGTTGCACGACAAGTGTTCCTGTCGTGTGTTGTCCGTATAGGAGATCGAGATTTGTCTGTCGACTTGATCCTTATTGAGATGTTGGACTTCGACGTTTTTCTGGGCATGGACTGGTTAGCTACTTGCTACGCGTCCATGGACTGCCGCGAGAAGACAGTTAGGTTTTGTTTTCCCGGCGAGTCAGTGTTTGTTGTGCAGGGGGACCGTGGTGCCACCCTTCACAATTTGATTTCTTCCCTTTGCGCTAGTCGGCTTTTGAGGAGGGGATGTCGGGGATTCTTGGCTTTCATTCATAATACTGGAGCCACAGTGGAGTCTTTGGACGGGGTTCCTACCGTGTGAGATTTTCCCGACGTCTTTCCCGATGAGTTACCTTGGATGCCGCCAGAGCGCGATATTGAGTTCTGCATTGATCTGATTCCTGGCAAGGAGCCTATTTCTAAACCGCCTTATCGGATAGCTCTGGCAGAGCTTAGAGAGCTTAAAGATCAATTGCAAGAGTTGATTGATAGGGGACTTGTGCGTCCGAGTGTTTCGCCGTAGGGAGCTCCTGTTCTGTTCATCAAGAAGAAGGACGGCAGTTTGAGGTTGTGTATGGATTATCGTCAATTGAACCGAGTTACGGTGCGGAATAGGTATCCTTTACCTCGCATTGATGATTTATTTCATCAGCTCCAGGGTGCGAAACATTTTTCTAAGATTGATTTGCTTACGGGTTATCATCAGTTGCGGGTTCGGAATGATGACATTCCGAAGACTGCTTTTCGTACGCGCTATGGGCATTATGAGTTTTTGGTGATGTTGTTCGGACTCACCAATGCGCCAGCAGCATTCATAGACCTAATAAACTGTATTTTCAGGCCGTTCCTCGAACAGTTTATTTTTGTGTTTATTGATGACATACTGGTCTACTTTAGGAGTCGTAAGGAGCATCAGCAGCACTTGAGGATTGCTTTGCAGATATTGAGAGAGCACCGGCTGTATGCTAAATTCTCAAAGTGCGCATTTTGGCTTGATAGAGTTGATTTCCTGGGTCATCTGGTGACTGGAGATGGTATTCTTATGGACCCGAGGAAGATCGAGGCTGTGCAGCTTTGGCCCAGACCTGTATCGGTGACTGAGGTCCGCAACTTTTTGGGCTTAGCTGGTTATTATCGCCGTTTTGTGCAGGATTTCTCGAGTATCTCTGCACCTCTGACTGGACTGACCCGGAAGGGAGTTCCTTTTCTTTGGACTGATGCGTGCGAGCAGAGTTTTCAGCAGTTGAAGACTCGGTTGACGACAGCACCGGTTCTATCTTTGCCTTTTGGATCGGGCGGCTATGTTGTTTACTGTGATGCTTCTCGAGTAGGGCTCGGTTGTGTACTGTTGGAGCATGATAGAGTGATTGCTTATGTTTCTAGGCAGCTGATGAAGTACGAGCAGAATTACCCCACTCACGATCTTGAGATGGCCGCGATGGTCTTTGTGTTGAAGATTTAGAGACGCTACTTGTACGGGGAGTCGTGTTAGATCTTCATGGATCACAAGAGATTGAAGTACATCTTCCAGCAGCGGGATCTGAATCTATGACAGCGCTGTTGGATGGAGCTTGTGAAGGATTATGATTGTGAGATCCTTTATCACCCGGGCAAGGCGAATGTAGTAGCTGATGCTTTGAGTCGTTGGCCAGGGGGTAGCTTGTCCCAGTTGAGCGCAGTTCAGCGACATTCTTATGCAGATTGGTAGCTCTTGTGTGATGGTAGAGTGCAGTTCGAGTTCACTTCCACTAGGGGACAGCTTGCTCATGTCTGCGCCCGTCCACTACTACTTGATCGTATCCGTGAGGCGCAGCCCAGTGTTGCCCGTTTGTCTGAGATTCTTGAGCTTGTTCGGCAGGGTACATTTTCAGAGTTCATGATTAATGACCAGGGTGTGCTACAATGCGGGACTCACTTGTGTGTACCAGATGCTGATGGGTTGAGACGCGAGATCCTAAAGCAGGCACATCAGTCGGCCTTTAGCGTTCATCCAGGTTCCACCAAGATGTACCGTGACTTGAGGGATTTTTACTGGTAGGAAAGGATGAAGCGTGATATTTCGGACTTCGTTTTGAGGTGCCTGACTTGTCAGCAAGTCAAGGCTGAGCATCAGAGACCGGCTGGAAAGTTGCAGCCTTTACCCATTTCGGAGTGAAAATGGGAGCAGATTTCCATGGACTTCATTGTGGGTCTACCCAGGACCAGTCGAGGGTATGACTCCATTTGGGTGATTGTTGATCGGTTGACGAAAGCGGCTCACTTTCTTATAATGAAGACCACTTTCGGTTATGCTCAGTATGCTCAGTTGTATATAGATGAGACTGTGCGTTCGCACAGTGTTCCCACATGCATAGTATCCGACAGAGGCACCCAGTTTACTAGCCATATTTGGCAGAAGCTTCAGGAAGCTTTGGGTACCCGGTTGAGTTTTAGCATTGCTTTTCATCCACAGACCGATGGTCAGTCGGAGCGGACTATACAGACTCTGGAGGATATGCTCCGTGCATGTGTGCTTGATTTTGGTGGCAGTTGGGATCATCACTTGCCGTTGATTGAGTTCTCCTACAACAATAGCTTTCAGGAGACTATTCAGATGGCACCTTTTGAGGCTTTGTATGGTAGGAAGTGTCGATCGCCAGTTTGTTAGACCGAACTCAGTGAGAGTAGAGTTTTAGGACCCCAGCTAGTTCAGGAGACTACGGAGATGATCCAGCTGATTCAGGACAGGATGAGAGCAGCCCAGTGCAGGCAGAAGTCTTATGCCGACCGTCGTCGTCGTAGACTTGAGTTCGCAGTGGGGGATCATGTATTCCTGAGGATTTCTCCGATGAAAGGCGTTATGCGATTTGGGAGGAAGGGGAAGCTTAGTCCCAGATTTTAGGTCCCTTCGAGATCCTTGAGCGAATGGGTTCTGTTGCTTATCGTTTGGCGCTCCCGCCTAGTTTTCCGGATGTTCTCCCCGTTTTCCATGTGTCGATATTTCGTAGATACCTTCATGATCCGTCTCACATGATTCAGCACCAGACCGTTCAGCTTGAGCGCGATCTTTCATTCACCGAGCAGCCGGTAGTTATTTTGGATCGGCAGGTGAAGAAATTTCGGTCAAAGGTCTTGCCATCTGTGAAGTTTCTTTGGCGTAGCCCTACTAGTGAGGAGATCACTTGGGAGGCCGAGAGCGAGACACGGAAGAAATTCCCTCATCTCTTCGAAGGTACGCGTAGTTAAATTTTAATTCGGGGACCGAATTTCTATAAGGGGGGAGATTGTAACGTTTTAGAAATCGTTATGCGAATTTTTCCGTTTTAGGGTAAAATAGTCGGTATTTTCCGTTTTAACCCGATTGTGATCAAACTTCGGTATAAACTTTCCGGCACCTAGTTTAGCTAGAATAAAGCTAGTGCGCGAACTTTGGGGGTAAATAAGAAGTTTTTGTTCACATAGAATTTTTCCCTAATTAAATATTATTTTAAGTGGTAATTACATTTTTGGTTTGGGTTAATTACTTCTAATGAAAATCATTGCTAATCTAATCACTAGAATTAGTTTAGAAGCTTCTCTTATAATATCTAGATCTTTTGTGCAAAAGGATTAATGTTTTTAAAGAAAAGAAAAAGAATGAAAAAGGTGGCAATTTCAATTAATGAAGCATTTATTGCTTTAAGCTAGAACTTTCTTCATTTTTATTACACAAAAAAACCCCATCTACCCCATGGCCGAGCCTCTCTCTTGGTTCTGTCCTTTTCATTTCTCCTCCCATTTTCTACAATTCCAAGATCAATAAATCCTTAAAAATCTTTAAATAATCCCACAAAACTCCTAAGCAAATAAAAACCCATCATTCTTCTTTACAAATCTCACTTTGATTTTCATGAAAACATCATTTTTGGAGGCTAAAATGATGGATCTAGTATCTTTTTGGTGTTCTTGAGGAGGTATAATTTTTAACACAAATCTTTAATAGTTATGTTTAAACCATTGATTTAGCTATTTAATTGGTTAATATAGCTTTTAATTCTTGTTTAATGCTTTCATGATAATTTTAAAGAGAATCAAGTTAGGGTTTGTGATGGATAATGGTAAAATGAGGACTTTGGAAACTTAATCTTGTGAATGATAATTATTGATAATTCCTAAGTTAACTAATGAAGTTATTGCTTACTAGGTTTTAATAAAACCTAATTGGGTGGGTTTAAAATTATGGAAACAGTTTGGATAACATAGTTAAGCCGCTTTGTGATGTTTGGAACCGCTAGAATGGTTTTAGTTTTAGACTTGTGCAAAATATTGCGATAAGTTGCTTACTAGGTTTCGGTGTTTTTCCGACGTGGGTTTAATTGGTCGTTGCGAGGCGATATCAATTATCTTCCTCGTATTTTATTGTGTTGTGTTTGCGTGATCGGGACGATCGGAGTCTAGAAATGGTGTTCCGTAGTTTGGCGACCTAGTTAGGGTTTTTGCCGATGTCGTGAGCATTTAGTCCGTATGGTGCGCAGTGTAATTTTCTGGGCGTTATTCTTACGTTTCATTATCTTTTTGTCGGCGTAGGATATTTAGCTTATGTGATGTGTTTGTGAAATTTTAGGGTCGTAAGCGGGGACTTCGGGCGCTGCGAACAAGGGGAAGCAGGTGGTCGGATTTTCATAGCTCAAGACCATCAGTGAGTAGATTTAACATCTACGGGGAAATCGCCCGTATGGCGTTATGCGTCAGGGCTGGATATGACTTGATAGCTGCATGTTAATTGCATATGAGTTGATTGCATATGAACTTCATTGCATATAGTTACTTGTTGTGCCTCAACCTGTACCTATTGTACACTGCACTATTATTGACAGTCCATGTTGCACGAGCACCTATTGTATACTATACACACACTGTTGGTAATTGCCATGATACACATAACACAGATATTCATATGATATACCTTGATATCGGTTAGCAACATAGAGGCATTTATTCTTGTACGATGGCGCATATGACATATAGCGTACCTGTACACCTACATGCTTACACATATGCCTTGCTATACCTATATGCTCACACATATACTTTGCTATTATTACATGCTCAATTTTATACGATATATATATCGGTGGTATGGGACGTTGTTATATATGTTTTTGGGATTCGGATACTGGGGAACCGCATGATATATTTAATGACTTGATGCATTTAAATAGTGGACTTTTCCCGTGATATGCTCATATTGTGTTTTATGTTGCATATGCTATATTACATGGATTCATGCATTTGAGATATGTTTTCATTCAATTTGGGGATTTCAAGTGTCGATGTTAGGCACTTATATTCCGAGAGATTTATGGATTTTGGACACCGATACGTGGAAAACAAGTGTAGAGGTGGGACACTTGGGTTTCAAGGAATGTATGGATATCAGAAAGACCGATACGTGGAACACAAGTGTCGAGGTGGGATACTTGGGTTTCAAGGAACGTATGGATACGAGTATTTATGTGCCGATGCTGGGCACCAGTTTCAAGATATTTCGGGTGTCGATGTTTGACACTCAGGTTACATGAGATTTACAGGTCCGATCCGAGGATTTGGGATTTGGGGTGTTGTTGATTTACACCAGGGTTTTCCATGCTTATGATTTGTGCATGAGATTATTTATATCATCCCACACTCAGGATTTATTTTTATATGCATTGCTTCATGTAGTTGTAGTACCCTGATGATGTACCTTTACATGATTGTTGCATATCCATATTGCCATACTTATGCTATCAGATTACATATGATAGATTTATCGTTGTTCATGCATACTCGCGTTTACAGTACGATATTATTTACTATTCACGAGTTGGCAACTCACCCTCGTTGTGCCATAGTGTTTTGCAGGGCTTACCCTTAGAGTAGTCACGGCAGGGCGTCTTATCATCTCTACTTTTGCGGATACCGCTACGGTTGGCTGTGAGGCCTTTGCTATTAGGTGGGTTCGCGATTATCCATTTTGTACATTTTATATCTTTTGTTGGATCAAGTATTCTCCATCTACCACTTCTTGTATTTGACTTAGAGACGGTTTGTGAGGATTCGGTGTTGTATTATTGTTTTGGTGACTTTGGGTGCCGTGCTCGTGGGAGATGGTTTTGTTGAAAAGTTTTACTTCTTTATGCAGTTTTATTTTATATTTCTTCGCTTCGGCATCGTATATATGTTTGTGGTGGTTGTCTTCGCCGTTGGGCATGATTTTCTCCCGTTTGGGATGCTTTATATTTATCAATGTTGTACCCGTTTTCGGGGCTAGTTTTTACAAAGGAGGTGCTGCCGAAATTTTCAAGAAAGAAACTAAAGTTAATGATTTTTACTTGAGATTTCCGAATGTTTTAAACTATGTTTTTTTTCTCCATATATCCTTTTGGGTTGGTTTAGATTTCTAGGTTTCGGCTTACTTAAATTATGTACGCCTGTAGACGTTACATGGTTTAAGGGCCGGTCATGCGCCAAATTTTGGGTCGTGACACCTAGAGTTCTTTGGGTATCTCACAAACTTACACAGTACTGAGCATGCCTCGAACTTGTCCGCATACTGCTTTTTGAAAAAAGCTGGACATCCCTATATCTTCAAATACTGAAGATAGGGTTTCCTTCCACTCCACATCTGATATGGTGCAGTAGGCACGGTCTTGGTAGGAACCTTATTCAAAAGATATGCAGCTGATTATAGTGCATAACCTCAGAAGGATCGCAGTAACTCAGCATTACTCATCATGGAACGAACGATATCTAATAGGGTTTTGTTCCGCCTTTCCGATACACCGTTGTGTTGTGGTGTGTATGGAGAAGTAAATTGAGAGAGAATTCCATTCTCTTTTGAGTAATTCAGGAACTCGGCAATCAAGTATTCACCACATCGATCAGATCTCAGTGTCTTAATAGTTTTGCCTATTTGTTTTTCCACTTCATTCTTTTATTCCCAGAATTTCTCAAAAGGCCTCGGATTTATGCTTCATCAAGAAGACATGTCCTTACCAAGAGAAATTATCCGTTAAATGTAATGAAATAAGAATAACCACTTCATGCATCTGTAGATATTCGACTATACACGTCGATGTGTATGAGTCCTAAGAGCTCGCTCGCTCTTACTCCGTGTTCAGTGAACGGAGTCTTTGTCATCTTTCCTATGAGACAAGATTGACAAGTTGCATAAGACTGATATTCAAACAGATCCAAATATCCCTCTCTATGTAACTTCGTCAACGTGTTTCATTGATGTGACCCAGTCTACAATACCTTAAGAAAACCTTATTTAATTCTGAAGACTTTCTTTTAAGTGTGTTCTGGATGTTGAAAACCTGAGCTTAATTTAATATGTATATACTATCCTCTAGTATACCTGACCTAATCAAACTTTGATTTAGGTAGACGTGGACCACATCGCTTACAAACTAGACTTGGTACTCACAAACAGTTACGTAGAATGAATATCTACCCACTTGTCAATCCTAGGTGATATTCCCTACGGATACTGTTAGTGTATATGCCCTAGAGGCCATTACTATGTCATACTAGTTTGTATATTACTTAATGGAAGCTTGGGATATTCACCTTGTATAGACAATCTTGCTCAAAATAGTAGTATGCTACTTGGTTTGTTTCTACTTTAATGTGTACATGTATTTATTTTAGTATATCACCTATACACATTAGTGGATCCCTTAGGATCTTTGCTTGATTACCAGCGTTGTGATGGCAGTCACACTCGTGGGGGTGGGTAATCCACAAGCACATCCTTATGCAGGTCCCTAGTCATAGGAAAATCGAGACAGGGCATCGATACTCCAGAGTAGACTAGCGTATGCGCTTCTTATCCCAGCAGGGGAGACGGTCTGTCCTACAGCCGTCAGTACGTCGTACTTGAGATAGTGTGCGGGTGCTCGTTAGGTTATGAGTACACTGGACAGGACTCGTCGGGAACTGTTGGTTGGTACTATACCTATCGTCAGTTATCAGTTCCCAGGTGACATGAATACAGCTTAGTCCGCTGACTTGACACTGTCACTTCACCTCGAGTGTGTTACCACTGTACTTAGATTACTACCCTACCACGGCTCAAAGGAGTCGTGCAAACAGGTAGTAGTTGGGTGCAGTCCCGAAGCACTTGGAGCCAGTGACGGTTAGACAGGATTCGTCTCTCCCGGTATTGGGGGTTGATATCGTGCTGTGTCTAGGAGAGCCATTACACAAAGTCCCTGGCCAGGACAAGCGAGATATGCTGGTAGGTTTCCAGTGTTATCTCAGGGTGTTCTGGGCTACACTCCGACACGACTTGTACCGCTATTAGGGGACTGACATTTACCGCCCCTTAGGCTCGCCATGCGATATTCTCAGACGAACAGACCGGACTGTACGCAGGTTGTCACATTCAGGCTCAGTAGGAGTTCTGATGGGTTTCACCTCGTCCGTCTTCTTATCGACATCTACCTGGGGGCCATTATGCACAGCTAGTGCCGCTTGCGGTCTGCTATTAAACCCACTGCCAGCGTAGTGTCGAGTCTTTAGAGTCCCACACAGAAAGCTATTCGCCTTTAGGCAAAAGAGTAGAGGTCGCATGGTTTTGCGATAGGGTTCAGTCACTTCCGTGCCCTTGTGCACGTTTAGTGTCCAGGCAGTTATCACTAGCAGGCTTTGGTTTAAGACAGATCCTAGTGTACGTTTTGGGATTGGTTTTATCTCGTTTGTATTCGTGTTCCTCGGAACGCGGATGCGGGTGTGTATGCACAGTTGACAGAGAGACGGAGGCAGAGGATTCTTATTAGGATTGTTGACTGTTGACTTTTGCTAAACCCTAATGAGAATAAGAAATATGATTAATGATAATATTAATTAAGTATTATTGTGCCATGGTTGGGTTGAAGGGTTGACTTTGTTAACTTGTTGACTTTGTTGACCGGTTGACTAGGTTGGACTAGTTGACCATCATCATGACAATAGCTATCATTTCTTGGCATTGACCTTGGCTTGCTTGTTGGTTCACAAATTACATTTAATGCAAGAAATGATATTGCCATTTGATATGATAACAACCATCACATAATACTCAATTATTATTACTTGTTATCATGATTTTGGATTATGAGAGCTTGGATGGCAAAAGTCTTCCTCATTCTTTCATTTCCTTTCTCTCTCATGCTTGAGCTCTCCCTCTTCCTCTTGCTCTCTCTCTAATTCATGGTTCACTTGTCTCATGTGTTGAGAAGCAAGAACCATAGAGATAAAGCCCAACACACTCCTCTACTCATCCTAGTTCACAAGGTCTGGCAAGCCAAGTGTTCTAGTTTCTTCTAGTTTGAAGTGAAGCCAAAGGTAGAAGCTTTCGGGTGGATCCATCTTCGGCGCGAGGAGACGACGAGGTGAGGCCGATCCGACCACCGCAAGGAGTTGAAGACGAAGGAGTTCAAGTTAAGGTAAAACCCCCTAACCGAGTAAGTAAAACTCTTGTTAGGATTGTTAGATAGTTGTTTAACAAAGATCTGTATTTTGAGTCCATGTTACCACCAAAAGAAAAATCGTTTTTCTTCATTTCCGCAATCTCATAAGTACCGGGAGAGGTAACGTGGAATTACAGTGGTATCAGAGCCTAGTTAAACACTATCTAACATGTTAGCAAAGTAACTAGAAGTTCGATCGAAGAAAAAGTCACGAAACACGCCCGAAAGTATAGTTTCTGCCGATTTTTTTTCTTGTTTAAAAAATAATAAATCTTACACTAAAAATCGGCTCAGGCTTTTTATAACACACTGTAGAAAATTGGTCCAGGGACTCGGTCAAACCGCCGCGGAACCGCGGCAGGAGCATGCTCCCGCCGCGGATCCGCGGCCGAGTTGACTCGGCCGTAGGCGAATTTTCTTGCAGTGTGTTCAGTGGGGTGTTTTGGGATTTTTACAATATGTTTTTTCTGCCCAGATTTTCCAGAAAGCAAAATTTGTTTTTGGGGTCTAAAAATCCGTATTTTGATCGAACTTCTAAAGACTTAAGCTAACGGGTTATATCTGTGATGTGATATATGTATTGAACGTCTGCTAATCGCTATACGTCGATTAGTGGGGGTTATACATATCTGTAATCTGTAATGTTGATGGTATGTGTATATGAATTCATTGGATTGTCGCGGATGAATAGCGGGGGGTTGTGAGATGAGTGTTTTCTTTTTCTTTCAATTCATATAATTTGTAATTGATGTAATATTATTTATATGGCTGCACAAGCGGGATGGGGTTGTAGCCGTCATTGTATAATTTCTTTTACTGTTTTTGCTCCTAGGATAGATCCAAGGTGGGGTGCGCAAACTACCGGGTATCTCGAAGTGCCGAGTGGCCTACTCACGGTGTTGAGGGAGGTTGCTTCGCTTCGGGTACTTGGCGGGTAGTTTGCCGCACCCGTAGGGGTCTAGGGTGGGGTCTTGGCTATTCATCGCAACCGTGTAATCCGCTCTTCGTTACAGGCTCGTACGGATTGCGGATTCCTAGTATATCCAATGTGTTCATCTGTGATCTGGAATGGCTATCATTGCATGTGACGAATGTGTATATCTATATATGATATCTATTTAGCCGTTGCTTATGTTTTGCATCCGCGCTAGTCCAGCCCCCGCTCTGTCGTTAGTTAAGTAACCTAACGGGTAATGACGGGGCCCCGTGGCGAATGCGGATGGCATAAGCGTACGTCATATTTTCGTTGTTTTCTGCAATGGTAGGATTAAATGATGGGACGCATTAAATTAATGCAAGAAAATAAACCAAAGTTGAGTCGTTGGAACACTTTCAAAACCACTCGGTTTCTTTTCAAAAACAACTTTTAAAACGCGGAGTTTAAGCCACTCCTTTTAAAAGCTATCTCGTTCCATCGATTATATCAAGTTCACTACGTTCACGGTTTCGCCAAAACCATCCGTAGTCCTCCATCATTTCAGTTAAATATTCGGTAGTATTCAAGCTATGTATTTTGACCTCACGCCAAGGCATAGTGATTGGTAGCTGCCGGATATTTATCTGTTGCATAGATAGAATGCATTGGTTTGAGACAGTCGTACTGCCATTTTGGCCTACGTCAAGGGTAGGTACGGGTGGGTTCAAATTAACCTGGATAATGATGGGAAGAACTTGACATGTGACTTATGACATTTTGACCTCACGCCAAGGTCATAAGAGCATGGGGCAAAAATCCACATCGGGAGTTTCAAAAGAAACTGAAACTTGCTAGCGCTGCATACCATTTGGAGTGTGATGATTCTGGTAGGATTCCTTCAGTTTTGTCACGCGATGATATTTGGATCCCGATCCTACTGTGAGTATATGCTACTCCTCGGGAAATTTCTCACTTAACGATCAATGCTATAAACCAAGTAGGTGTCTAGAAAGGTGTTAGCAGGGCTACGCTCCCAGGAAAAAGAGGTTATTTAATTAAGGAACTTCGCGAAAGCGTTGGAAAACCTCCCTCGAAGTACCGACACTATCCTGGCTGAACGGTTAAGAAAGTATTGTACGGTGAGATTGATCCTGGCTAATTCTTCCTTTTTGGTTTGAGGTGGGATTCGAGAGACAGTGGGAGACTTCCTGTTTAGACAATTTAAAAACCACTCTAAACTTGCAAGAGCATCATGCTAAAGTGTTTCTTCTCTCTCTCCTAATTGTAGCGACCAAACATCATGACTGGACTTAAGTTACTACTAGATAAAAACATACTGACAGGACCAAACTACAAAGATTGGCTCAGGAATGTCAAAATGGCAATCACTTATGACAAGTTGGGGTATCTCCTTACCACCAAAGCTCCCCCTGTCCCAGGACCCAAAACCAGCGTCGTGGATAGGGAAATCCGTAAGACCTGGGAAATCGATTGCGCGAAGGCCAAGTGCCTCGTGCTTGCCTCTATGGATAATGAACATCAGAGGAGGTACGAGAATATGGACCTTGAATCCATATTTCTCCATACAAAAGAACTGTATGGAGAGCATTCACGTATCGCCATATACGAAGTCTCGAAAAAGCTGTTTTCAGCAAGATTGGCCGTCGGATCATCGGTAGTGGAACATGTGCTTAAGATGATTGGCTTCATTGAGGAGCTCGCGGACCTAGGGACCACGTTAGAGAACGAGCTCTACACGGACTTGATTCTCCAGTCCCTTCCTTCCACTTACGCCCAGTTTATCCTGAACTTCAACTTGCAAGAAAAAGAAGTTGAACTTTCAGAACTCCTCAACATGCTGAGGAGTGCAGAAGGCACCCTACAGAAAGGTAGGGAAACATCCACTTTGTTTGTAGGAGGATCTTCCTCTTCTAGGTCAAAGGCGAAAGCCAAGGGAAAGAAGAAGAAAGCCCCAGCCAAATCAAGGGGCGGTGTTAGTAAAGTGGATACGAAGGGAAAGACAAAAGCAACAAAAGTAGAGGGAAAGCTTGTGGGAAAGGAAGAATGCTTTTACTGTCACAAGAGTGGACACTGGAAAAAGGATTGCAGGGCTTGGAAGGCCAGAACCCAGGATCTGAAGCAAGTTGCGGCTTTAGCTTCAGGTGTGTATGTTATTGAAAACTGTCTATCAATAAACTCTACATCCTGGGTATTGGATACTGGATCAGGATCTCATATCTGTAATTCTTTACAGGCACTGAGAAGGCGTAGGGTTTTGAAGGCAGGTGATATGACCTTCAGAGTTGCAAACGGAGCTGGCATGGACGCTGAGTCCGTGGGGGACTATCACCTGGGGTTGTCAGATGGACACGTTTTGGTTTTGCGTAATTGTTATTTTGTTCCCAATGCAAACTGTAATATCATATCTGTATCTTTATTATCCAAAGAAGGTTATGAATTTGCATTTGTAAGTAATGTTGTGAATATTCACCTTAATCAAGTTTTGATTGGGTCAGGTACATTAAGCAATGGTATATACGTATTAAACCAACCACAGATTTTCAATGTCCAGAATACACACAAATGAAAGTCTCCGGAAACAAATCAGGCTTTCTTATGGCATTGTAGACTGGGTCACATCAATGAGAGAAGGTTGACGAAGTTACATACAGAAGGATATTTGGATCCGTTCGAATATCAATCATATGCAACTTGTCAATCCTGTCTCAAAGGAAAGATGACAAAGACTCCGTTCACTGGACACGGAGTAAGAGCGAGCGAGCTCTTGGGACTCGTACACAGCGACGTGTGCGGTCCAATGTCTACACATGCGCGAAGCGGTTATTCTTACTTCATTACTTTTACGGATGACTTTTCAAGGTACGGATATGTCTTCTTAATGAAACATAAATACGAAGCCTTTAGGAAATTCCAGGAATATAAGAATGAAGTAGAAAAACAAACTGGCAAAAGTATCAAGATACTGAGATCTGATTGAGGTGGTGAATACTTAAGTGCTGAGTTCCTGGATTACTTAAAAGAGAATGGAATTCTCTCTCAGTTTACTCCTCCATACACTCCGCAACATAACGGTGTATCGGAGAGACGGAACCGAACCCTATTGGATATGATACGGTCCATGATGAGTAACGCTGAGTTACCGCGATCATTCTGGGGATATGCGCTAGAATCAGCTGCATACCTTTTGAACCGAGTTCCAACTAATTCTGTGCCTACCACACCATATGAGATATGGATTGGGAAGAAACCCTATCTTCAATATCTGAAGATCTGGGGATTTCCAGCTTTTGTCAAAAAGCAGCATGCGGACAAACTCGAGGCACGCTCAGTACTGTGCAAGTTTGTTGGATACCCAAAGAACTCCAGGGGGTATCTCTTGTATTACGCAGAGGAATAAAAGATCTTTGTTTCTCATAATGCCCATTTTCTGGAACACCAGTTCTTAGAAAAGGAAATTAGTGGGAGCGAAATAGAACTGGAAGAAATTCCAGAACCACAGACTATTACTGAAAGCTTAGTAGAACCAGAGGGTTCAAAATAACAGGACATTCCTACGCCGCTCCGCAGGAGTAGTAGGCAGTCTCATCCGCCCGAGAGATACTACGGTTTTCTCATAGACGGGGATAGAGAAGATTGCATCATTGATTATGATGAGCCGACTAGCTTCCAGCAGGCCATTCAGAGCATTGACTCGGTAAAATGGCTGGATGCAATGCGGACCGAAATGGAGTCCACGTACACCAACAAAGTAAGGACGTTGGACGTTGCTCCAGATGGGGTAAAACCCATAGGATGCAAGTGGATCTTCAAAAGGAAGATTGGTGTAGATGGACAGGTTGAGACCTATAAGGCTAGACTTGTTGCAAAGGGTTTTCATCAAAGACCTGGTTTGGACTATGACGAGACCTTTTCTCCAGTGGCTATGCTGAAATCCATTCGGATCCTTCTTGCCATTGCTGCCTTCCACGATTATGAGATTTGGCAGATGGACGTAAAGACCGCTTTTCTAAATGGAAATTTAGAGGAGTGTGTTTATATGGACCAGCCAGAGGGTTTCATTCAGAGTGGGAGAAGCGGAAAGGTGTGCAAGTTGCTTAAGTCCATCTATGGACTAAAGCAGGCATCGCGGAGTTGGAACATCTGTTTTGATGAGACGGTCAAAGAATTTGGCTTTATCAAAAATCCAGATGAACCATGAATCTATAGTAGATTTGTAGCAAGAACTGTCGTATTCCTTGTATTGTACGTGGATGACATTCTTTGGATAGGAAATGACATTCCTATGCTGCAATCTGTCAAAGGGTTCTTGTCACACAGGTTCTCCATGAAAGACCTGGGTGATGCCTCGTACATTCTGGGGATCCGAATCTTTCGTGACAGATCCAAGAGGATATTAGGACTTTCACAGTCCAGGTACATCGACACCATACTGAAAAGATTCAGTATGGAAGATTCCAAGCGCGGTAATCTACCGGCTTGTCACGGGATCACCCTCAAGACTGATTTGGAAAGGGATCGCATGTCTATTATACCCTACGCTTCTGCGGTAGGCTCTATAATGTATGCAATGTTGTGTACCAGACCAGATGTAGCTTATGCACTGAGTGTGGTAAGCCGGTATCAGTCAAACCCTGGGGAGAAGCACTGGATAGCGTTAAAGAACATTCTCAAGTACCTGAGAAGGACTAAGGAGATGTTCTTGGTGTATGGCGGAAAAGACCTCCAGATCGAGGCCTTTGCTGACTCCAGCTTCCAGAGTGACAAGGATGATTCTAAGTCCATGTCGGGTTATGTCTTTACCCTCAATAGAGGGGCGGTGTGTTGGAAGAGTTCCAAACAGGAAACCGTTGCTGACTCAACTATGGAAGCGGAATATATTGCTGCTGCAGATGCCGTAAAAGAAGCCGTCTGGATAAGGAAGTTCTTAACAGAACTTCAGGTGGTTCCATCCATTGTTGATCTAATACCTCTGTATTGCGACAACAACGGGGCTATAGATTTAGCGAAGGAACCCAGGTCCCATCAGAGATCCAGACACATCTTGAGGCGGTATCACTTGATCAGGGAGATCGTGGGTCGCTAGGAGATCGAGGTTCGGAGAGTTGCTACGGAAGATAACACTGATGATCCATTCACAAAGGCCTTACCCCAGACTCAGTTCGAGCGGCTGATCGAGATGATAGGTCTTCGATACGCCAGTACATGGCCTTAGTGCAAGTGGGAGATTGTTAGTGTATATGCCTTAGAGACCATTACTGTGTCATACTAGTTTGTATATTACTTAATGGAAGCTTGTGATATTCACCTTGTATAGACAATCTTGCTCAAAATAGTAGTATGCTACTTGGTTTGTTTCTACTTTAATGTGTACATGTGTTTATTTTAGTATATCACCTATACACATTAGTGGATCCCTTAGAATCTTTGCTTGATTACCAGCGTTGTGATGGCAGTCACACTCGTGGGGGCTGGGTAATCCACAAGCACATCCTTATGCAGGTCCCTAGTCGTAGGACTATCGAGACAGGGCATCGATACTCCAGAGTAGACTAGCATATGCGCTTCTCATCCCAGCAGGGGAGACGGTCTGTCCCACAGCCGTCAGTACGTCGTACTTGAGATAGTATGCGGGTGCTCGTTAGGTTAAGAGTACACTGGACAGGACTCGTCGGGAACTGTTGGATGGTACTATACCTATCGTCAGTTATCAGTTCCCAGGTGACATGAGTACAGATTAGTCCGCTGACTTGACACTGTCACTTCGACTCGAGTGTGTTCCCACTGTACTTAGATTACTACCCTACCACGGCTCAAAGAAGTCGTGCAAACAGGTAGTAGTTGGGTGCAGTCCCGAAGCACTTGGAGCCAGTGACGGTTAGACAGGATTCGTCTCTCCCGGTATTGGGGGTTGATATCGCGCTGTGTCTAGGAGAGCCATTACACAAAGTCCCTGGCCAGGGCAAGCGAGATATGCTGGTAGGTTTCCAGTGTTATCTCAGGGTGTTCTGGGCTACACTCCGACACGACTTGTACCGCTATTAGGGGACTGACGTTTACCGCCCCCTAGGCCCGCCATGCGATATTCTAAGACAAACAGACCGGACTGTACGCAGATTGTCACATTCAGGCTCAGTAGGTGTTCTGATGGGTTTCACCTCGTCCGTCTTCTTATCGGCATCTACCTGGGGGCCGTTACGCACAGCTAGTGCCGCTTGCAGTCTGTGGTTAAACCCACTGCCAGCGTAGTGTCGAGTCTTTAGAGTCCCACACAGAAAGCTATTCGCCTTTAGGCAAAAGAGTAGAGGTCGCATGGTTTTGCGACAGGGTTCAGTCACATCCGTGCACTTGTGCACGTTTTGTGTCCGGGCAGTTATCACTAGCGGGCTTTGGTTTAAGCCAGATCCTAGTGTACGTTTTGGGATTGGTTTTATCTCGTTTGTATTCGTGTTCCTCGGAACGCGGATGCGGGTGTGTATGCACAGTTGACAGAGAGATGGAGGCGGAGGATTCTCATTAGGGTTGTTGACTGTTGACTTTTGCTAAACCCTAATGAGAATAAGAAATATGATTAATGATAATATTAATTAAGTATTATTATGCCATGGTTGGGTTGAAGGGTTGACTTGTTGACTTTGTTGACCGGTTGACTAGGTTGGACTAGTTGACCATCATCATGACAATAGCTATCATTTCTTGGCATTGACCTTGGCTTGCTTGTTGGTTCACAAATTGCATTTAATGCAAGAAATGATATTGCCATTTGATATGATAACAACCATCACATAATACTCAATTATTATTACTTGTTATCATGATTTTGGATTATGAGAGCTTGGATGGCAAAAGTCTTGCGCATTCTTTCATTTCCTTTTTCTCTCATGCTTGAGCTCTCCCTCTTCCTCTTGCTCTCTCTCTAGTTCATGGTTCACTTGTCTCATGTGTTGAGAAGCAAGAACCATAGAGATAAAACCCAACACACTCCTCTACTCATCTTAGTTCACAAGGTCTGGCAAGCCAAGTGTTCTAGTTTCTTCTAGTTTGAAGTGAAGCCAAAGGTAGAAGCTTTCGGGTGGATCCATCTGCGGCGTGAGGAGACGACGGGGTGAGGCCGATCCGACCACCGCAAGGAGTTGAAGACGAAGGAGTTCAAGTTAAGGTATAACCCCCTAACCGAGTAGGTAAAACTCTTGTTAGGATTGTTAGATATTTTTTTAACAAAGATCCGTATTTTGAGTCCATGTTAGCATTAAAAGAAAAATCGTTTTTCATCATTTCCGCAAGCCCGTAAGTACCGGGAGAGGTAACGTGGACTTACAGATACAGCGTCCACACTCATTCCGTTAGCAATCCTGAGAGTCATATCACCTACCCTGATAACTCTACGGTTTCTCAAAGCCTATAATGAATTACAGATATGAGATCCTGATCCGGTATCTAGTACCAGGAAGTAGAGTTAATTCATATATAGTTTTCGATCACAAACACACCCGAAGTTGAAGCCACAACATGCTTCGGATCCTGAATTCTGGCTTTCCAAGCCCTGCATCCCTTTTGCCAATGCTCTTTGCCGTGACAATATGAACATCCCTCCTTCCCTACTGTTAGCCCAAAACTTTTGCCCTGCCCTTCTTTCTATCTTACTGACATCGCCTATCGGTTTTGTGGAGGTCTTCTTCTTCTCACCTTTGGCTTTTGCCTTGGATCAAGAAGAGGAAGAATCCCTAATAAGAAGAGCGGGTGTCACCCTGGTTTCCTTCAGAGAGCCCTCAACTGGAAGTATAACTTTCTTCCCCTGGGCGTAAGTAGAAGGTATGGACTATAGAAACAAGTCAGCATATGACTCGTTCTCCAATTTGGTCCCTAGGTCCGTGAGCTTTTTAATATAGCTGATCATTATAGGGACGTGGTCCCCTACAGATGACCCAACAGCCAACCTCGCTTGCAGCAATTCTTTCAAGGTCTTATATCTTGCAATACGAGATTACTCTCCATATAAATCTTTGTTATGGACGCAGATGGAAACTAAGACCATCTTCTCGTGTTGCCTCTGGTATACACCATCAACTGAGACCAACACGAGGCGCTTGGCATTCGCACAGTCCTTTTTCCCTTGTTTTATGGATATCAACATCCGTGACGGTGGTGTAGGGTTACTAGGCACTGTCACAAGGGTCTATAAGGCATCAACCATGCCCGATTTAAAATTTAGACGTGCCGAACAACCTAAAGCGAGGATCTTTGCTAGATAATTAGGGTTAAACATGCAAGTAAACATCTTTACAACTAAAAGAGAGGGATTACAACCTTTGTAGCCCGCTCCTTCACTTCATAAGCTCCGAGTAGTAGTCCCTTCGCCGCGATCCATGATCTCCCGGACTCAAAAGAGGCTCCACAAGCCGAACGATCCATGCTTGCTTGAAGTCTTTCTTTTCGAAGATGATCTACCTTGAAATTTCTTTAACTCAAGCTCTCACTTTTCGAAACAAGTATTAGTGAAGTGAACACTCTAATCTAATTGGCTAGATTAGATGAGGATGATGAAGTAGGAATTATGCTCTCTTTTATTTTCAAGATCTCACACTAATTCATCACAAAATCAAAAAGCTAGAAAGCTTTCATGAAGGAAAAAGAAGATGATTTCTTTTGTGATGATTAATGAAAAGTTACTATGCTTACAAATGATCCTTGAGTTAATAATATGAAGCATTAACTCATGTAGAGAGTTTACTAGGGTTAAAGGTTTGGGTTGTGTTAAATAATATCTTCGAAATATCAACACATAATATCTTAGCTTAAAACAAAACAAAAGCTTCTAGAAGCTTCAAGAAAATACTAACCCAAATCAAACCCTAACCATGTTTAATCTCCACTAATCATGTTGCATTTGTAAACATAACTTGTTACAATATTATATATCACATATATATTATATTTTTGTAACAAAAGAAAATAATACAATTAACAAATATCGCATATATCAAAGTATTACCCGGTGAGAAAATGAATCAATGAAGCGAGCTAATATTAGATAATGTAATGTAATATATAACATATATAATTATATATTAAATTATCGAATCAACACTTGATCCGACAATCCGGCTATATCGCATATAACCGACTAATATAACATGTACCGAGTCATCGAATCAACACTTGATCCGATAACCCGGCTAATATCAAATATCGCGAGAATAGAATGCGGTATCTCATATCGTATTATCCTCAGTTCTGCACATATCATATTTGTGCTCCTACTCCGTTTTTCCTGAGTCAAGGAACCTCTTTGTAGGACTCTAAAGAATCGTCAATACGCCGGTAGTAGGTGATGATTATATCGAACACCCACAAGCTGCAAGCGGTCAGCTAAACGTAACAGCCATCCAGGTATTGAGCGATCAGAAGATCAACAAGCAAGCTTATACATTCTCCTGTGAATCCAATCAGTAACACTACCGTAGAGTCCGGTCTCTTCGTCTGATATGTTGCATATCTGGTCTAGGGATGGTAAACGTCAGACCCCAGTAACCGATAAGTCGTGTCGATGTGAGGCTCATACCAGGTCGAGAACCTAATGATAACACTTACCAGTAGTACTCAATATCCGCCCTGGCCAGGGACTTCCTGTAGGGTTCCTAGGCACACTAATGAAGTCTCACAAGGTATCAAACATGCACAATTCAAAAATTTCCTTGTGCCTACAAACCCTAATACGGATCGTTAACTAGAAAACAAGGCGATGCAATGCAAATAAACGAATTTATCTAAAAGGAAAGGGGCTACAACCT
Source organism: Agapanthus africanus (assembly GCA_030015575.1). Lineage (NCBI taxonomy): Eukaryota > Viridiplantae > Streptophyta > Magnoliopsida > Asparagales > Amaryllidaceae > Agapanthus > Agapanthus africanus. The sequence goes on along the minus strand of CM057345.1, from coordinate 300,962,088 downwards.
TTGTAGATCTGGTCCACCACTTCCTAAGCTCCACGATGATGTCCCTCCGCTGTCCAAATCGGATTCCAGACTCTAGCATCGGCTTCATAGAAGAAATGGGCGGGCTTGGTCGTCGGCTTCGATGCCGAAGATGATCTACGTCGAGGCATCACTAGATCAAGCTCCCACTTCACCAAGCCTTGAAAACTTGTGAAGAAAACACCCTATACTACTTGGCAAGAGGTAGAGGATGAAGAAATAGGAACTGGGTTCACTTTAGAATTGGATTTCTCACTCATTTGCTCAAGTTGCCATTGAAGCTATCAAGCTTTCTCTTCTTGAAGAAGAAGAAGAAGAAGAAGAAAATAATATATGATAAGTTATTCCAAAAAGAAAATAAAAAGAATACTTATCATGTCTTCAACCATGGTTTAGTGTAGAGATTTAACTAAGGTTAGATGAGTGGTTAGGGTTAGAGAAGAGACAAGAATGGTGGACTTGTTCAAAGCTTCAAGAAGCTTCAACAAGCAAACAAAACAAGCCACCATTCTCTTTTCTTCTTATCTAAAATAAATAAATAGATAAAAGAATAAGTAAATGAAATGAAACCCTAACCACTAACTAACCATGGTTTAATTCTTTACACAAACCCAAGCTAGAATGTATCATCAAACATGATACAATCATGTGCACAAAAAATATATCACATATACAATGTGCATTTCAAGTGAGTAAATCCATTTAAAGTGAACCAATACTAGTTAATGCAAAGAAATATATCAAATATATAATTATACATTAAATCATTAAATCAACACTTGATTCAATGATCCGGTCATGTCGCATATAACCGGCTAGTATCCAATGTATCGGCTTATCGAATCAATCCTTGATTCGATAACTAGGTTATATCGCATATAACCAATCGATACATTAATCGCAATAATGGAATACGGTATCACATACACGCATTATTCTCGGTCCCGTACATATCTCATATGCGCTCCTATTTCGTTTCGCTTGAGCCAGGAAACCTCTGTGTAGGACTCTAAAGACTCGTCAATACGCCGGCAGCAGATGATGATCATATCAAACACCCACAAGCCGCAAGCGGTCTGCTAAACGTAACGGCCACCCGGGTATTGAGCGATCAGAAGAACGACGAGCAAGCCCGCTCACACTCCTGTGAATCCAACCAGTAACACTTACCGTACAGTCTGGTCTGTTCGTCTGATATGTCGCATATCTCGCCTAGGGGTGGTAAACGTCAGACCCCAGTAGCTCGATAAGTCATGCCGATGTTGTAGGGTTCCTAGGCACCCTAGTGAGGTCTCACAAGGAATCGAACATGCCAATATAAAAAATTTATGGGTGCCGAGAGACCCGACTACGGATCGTTTGCTAGAAAACTAGGCGAAAAAGCTAACTAGTTAACACTTAACTATAAGAATCGTAAATACAACCTTTGTAGATCCGGTGCTCCACCTCCTTAGCTCCGCAACGAAGTCGTCTCCGCTGTCCAAAAGGAATCCCGGCTCTAGAGTCGGCTTCGTCGGAGAAAAAGCGAGCTAGGTCGTCGATGTCCATGCCGAAGATGATCTACGTCGAGGCATCGCTAAATCAAGCTCCACCTTCACCAAGCCTTGAAAACTTGTGAAGGAAACACACTCTACTACTTGGCAAGAGGTAGAGGATGAAGAAATAGGAAGTGGGTAAACTTTAGAATTGGATTTCTCACTCTAATTCTCACTTTGCCATTAAAGCTTGTGAAGCTTTTTCTTGAAGTGAAGAAGAAGAAGAAGATGAAGAATATGATAAGTTAATTGAAAATAGAAAAATAAAAGAATACTTATCATAATCTTAACCTTAGTTAAGTGTAGAGAATTGACTAAGGTTGGGTTGAATGGTTAGGGTTAAGGATGAGAACAAAAGGTCAGTAAGTCAAAGCTTCATGAAACTTCAACTAAAAATTAAAGTAGCCACCATTCATTTATCTTCCAATTTATTCAAAATGAATAAATAAATAAGATAAATGAATAAGTAAAACCCTAATCAACAACTTAACCTTGGTTTAATTCTTTATACTTAACCAAAAAGCATGCATCATCAAACATGATACAAACATGTGCACAAAATCATATCGCATATGCAATGCGCACACCCGAGTGAGAATATCTATTTAAAGTGAACCGATACTAGTTAATGCAAAGTAATATATCAAATATATAATTATACATTAAATCATTAAATCAACACTTGATTTGACGATCCGGTCATATCGCATATAACCGACCAGTATCCTATGTATCGGCTTATCGAATCAACCTTTGATTCGATAACTAGGGTATATCGCATATAACCTAATCGATACATTCATCGCGAGAATGGAATACGGTATCACATACACGCATTATTCTCGGTCCCTCACATATCTCATATGCGCTCCTATTTCGTTTCGCTTGAGCCAGGAAACTTCTGTGTAGGACTCTAAAGACTCGTCAATACGCCGGCAGCAGGCGATGATCATATCAAACACCCACAAGCCGCAAGCGGTCTGCTAAACGTAACGGCCACCCGGGTATTGAGCGATCTGAAGATCGACAAGCAAGCCCGCTCACACTCCAGTGAATCCGACCAGTAACACTACCGTACAGTCCGTTCTGATCGTCTGATATGTCGCATATCTCGCCTAGGGGTGGTAAACGTCAGACCCCAATAGCTCAATAAGTCGTGTCGATATGAGGTATATAACTATTCGAGAAACTACTGGTAACACTTACCAGTAAATCTCAGCAACCCTGGCCAGGGATTTCCTGTTATAGCCAATCGAACACAGCGCAACATCAACCCCCTATACCGGGAGAGACGACTCCCCTCCTATCGCTCATTGCCTCCATGTGACCCGGGACTGTACCCAAAAACCACCGTTTTGCACGCCCTCTTGGACGTGGTAAGATGGAAATCAAAGCACAGTGGGAACCACACAAGACTCTATGACGATCTCGGGTCAACAGACTACTCTGTACCAGTGTCACCAGAGAACTGCCATCTGACGTGAGGTATAATACCATCTGGGAGTTCTCGGCGAGTCCGTCCAGTGTACCCAGTCTCTACTGAGCACCTGTATATCATCTCTGATGTCAAACACCAATGGATATGGGATCATCCATCGCCCATCTGTATGGGTCGAGAAGGTATACGCTAGTCTACTCTGGTATATCGATGCCCCGTCTCGATACACCCTCGACTAGGGACTTTGAAGGACGTACTTATGGACTACCATGTCCCCACTAGTATGATCCGCATCATAGTCCAGGTAGTCAAGCACACATCCTAAGGGCTTTACCAACATGTAACAGAGAGACAATCAGTATACACGTTAAGGTAAAGTTCAACCAGATAGCATACTATCATGTCGAGCAAGAAAGTCCTCCCTATATATGTCCCAGCATCCACTACAATATACATCCTATGTACAGTAATGGCCTCTAGGGCATACATATAACTAACAATCTCCCACTTGCACTAGGGCCATCTGTAGCAGTGGTTGTAGTATCTCATACTCAACCATCCCATAAAAATCTCTCTCTAGGAACAGGCCTTTGTGAGTGGATCCGCTGTGTTGTCCTCTGAATCTACTCTCCTAACCTCGATCTCCCTGGAGATCATCCATCTCCATGATCAAGTGATACTGCCTTAGAATATGTCTGGATCACTGATGGGACCGGCGTTCCTTGGCATAAGCCACAACTCCATTGTCACACAATGGTAGGAACATAGTTCATCTCATGAACCTATATACACCCGAACAGCCTCTTTGGTAGCATCTTAAGTAGCGATGTATCTTGCCTTTATCGTCTAGTATGTCACGGTATCCAGCTTGGAACTCTTCCAACATACCGTCCCTTTACTGAGGGTAAAGACAATGCCTGTGACTGACATTCAGTCGTCTTTATCACCCTGGAACCCTTCCAGTAATTCTCCTCAGGATCGATTGACACCATCTCACTACATCTAGTGAGTATCCTAACATCCATTTAGATCTATCTCATAGATCCAAAATCCAGGATTTAGTAGGTATCACTTTAATCCTATATGGAGAATCTTTGTGATAAGCGGAGATTGATCGAGCATAGCATAAGAAACTCCTTTCTTATCAAGAGTATGTCATCCACGTACTCTACGAGGATCGTCACCATACTCCCTACTACCTTTTTGTATATACAAGGTTCATCTACCATTTTGATGATGTGAAACTCTTTGACCGCATCATCAAAACAGATGTTCCAACTCCGCGATGCCTGCTTTATCAGATAAAACATCTTGCACACGTTTCCGCTGCTCCCACTGTTTACGAAGCCTTCTGGCTGTGTACTTACAGACGCACTCTTCTAAATCATCATTTAGAAAAGCAGTCATGGCACCCAACCGCCAGATATCGTAGTCATGGTATGTAGCCGTGGCAAGTAGGATCTGGATGGACTTAAGCATAGATACTTGAAAAGGTTTCATCATTATCCACACCTGGTCAATGATGCAAACTTTTAACAAGTCTAGCTTTGAAAGTCTCAACTTTTCCATCTACACCAAGTAATCTTCTCAAGATATACTTGCTCCTGATGGGGATTTAACCCTTCAGATATTGCAACCAAAGTCCAAACTTTGTTGGTGTATAAGGATTCCATCTCAGATCACTAAGCATCCAGCCATTCTTACAGAGTCTTACTCCTGATGGCCAGCTCGAAGCTAGTTGGGTCATCATCTCATGATGCAATCCTTGCTCCCACTGTCATAGAGAAACCATGGTATCTCTCAGGTGGGTGAGGAACCCTACTAGATCGGCGGAGAGGCTGAGGTTCGTTGGTTACTATTGAATCCTTTAGTTCTACCAAATCATCTGCTGTAGTTTGTATAGCTGGAACCTTTCCAGACTTTGCCTCGAGCTTGTCCAGATTTTGCTTTTAGACATAGGCCGGACAACCCCAAATCTTAACTGACTTAAGACATGGGCTCTTCCTATACCATATCTCATATGGAGTGGTAGGCATTTGATTTGATTGGAACCCAATTCAATAGGTATGCAGCTTCTCAAGTGCATAACCCCCAAAAAGGAAACAGGTAACTCAGTAGTACTCATCATAGAGCACACCTTATCATATAGGGTACAATTGCTCCGCCCCGATATACCATCGTGCTATGGCGTATACGGAGGAGTAATACTGAGAGAGAATCTCATTCTCCTTTAGAATAGTCCAGGATTTCCGTGCTCAAGTATTCTCCTCCTTGATCACATCAAAGGACATAATACTTATACCCGTATTGGTTCTCTACTTCCAACTTATATTCTGTGAATATCTCAAAAGGTTCTGACTTGTGTTTCAACAGGAACATATATCTGAATCTTGAGAGATTATCAGAGAATGTAATGAAGTATAAAGAACCGGTCTTGGCATGTGTAGACAGGGGACCTACATACATCAACATGTATCATCCCAAGAGTTTACCAACTCTTTCTCTGTTTCCAGTAAACGGAGCTACGGTCATCTTATCTTTGTGACATGACTGGCGAGTTTCACAAGATGTAAATTCAAACTGATTTAAATATGCATCTAAATGTAACTTCAGGTAGTCGGGTCACATTGATATGACCTAGTCTACAATGCCTCAAGAAGGATTCGTTCATTTCTGAACTCTTCCTCTTGTGTGTGTTCTATATACTAAAGAACTGTAGTTTGATTTAGAACGTCAATGCTTTTAGATAACGTGCCTGAACCGATCAACTTTTGATATAGGAAATGTTCAAAACATTATCCAACTATACAAAATTTTATCATTTCTTTACTGATAAAGAGATAGATATGATTTTGTATATCAGGTTCGGTATCTAATAACATTTGTTCAGAATCAATGTATTCATAATACAGGGTGACAGTAACCAACAGACTTGGCTGCAACACTTGCCCCGTTTTCTGCCTCATGAAACTTATCACCCGTTCTCAGTTTTCTACCTTTCTGTAGCCCTATGTAACAGATTACATATCTGGGATCCTGATCTGGTATCACATACCCAGGACGTAAAGAATACTGAGAAACAATTCTTGTAATGAACACACCCGAAGATGATGCATCAACATGCACTCTCTTCGTTTGGGCGGCACGGGAAATCTGGTATTCCCCAATTTCCTGCTCTATCTTATAACAATTATAAGTTGGAGCGGGACCAACGTTCCCCAGCTCAGTATAACAAGCGGGTTCGGTCAATAATCCGTTTTATTATCTTGATTAAGGCGTGATATGGTCGCTACCTGGAGAGAGAGAGAAGAAAACACTCAGCGTGCGCTCTTTCAAGAATAGATTGGTTATTATTTTATCTAATCAGGATGGCTCCCACTGCTTTTTATCAAATCTTCCTTCAAACCCTAAAAGGAAAGACTAGCCGGGATTAATTACACACTACAAGTTCGCCAATCTTTCAGCCAGGCCAGTGTCGGTACTTTGAGGGAGGTCCCCCGTGCTTTCGCACGAACCTAATTAATGTAAACCTCGTTTTCCCAGAGGCGTAACCCCATTGACACCTTTCTAGACACCTACTTGATCGGCTAATTGTAATGTATAAAACTCTCCCAGGAGTAACTCTTACTCGCAGCGGGTATCGGGATCCAACTATCTCATAGAAGGTATGCAATCTCATTGCAAATTTCAACATTTGAAATTCCCGATAATATTTTGCCCCTAGCAGCTATATGACCTTAACATAGTCAACAAATCATAAGTGCTAGTCAAGTTCAACCCGTCATTTCCCGATTGAATTAAACCCACCCGCACGACCCTTAACATAGTCAACAAAGTCGCACGACTACCCTAATCCAATCGCATCATATGCTTATGCAGATAAGCACTAATTAGCTACCGCACACTACGCCTTAACATAGTCAACAAACGTAGCACGAATACTAACTAGTACTTATCTGAAATGACGGAGGGCTACGCCAGGTTTTTCTGAAAACCTATTGCGTAATGAACTTGATATCGTTGTAGAATCAAATGATTTTAAAAATGGAGTGTTTTTGAGGCTTTTCTAGTTTTGCTAAAGGAGTCACTCCCGGTGAAGGGATCGTCGGTCCTTTCCTCGTCGAATGAGGTGCGGGATATATCATATATATCACTGTGCAAAGCAAAACACTTAAAAGCAATCAAAAGACAAACCGAGTGTGTAGCATCTGCCAGTTATTGCTAAAGGAGTCACTCCCGGTGAAGGGATCTCGGTCCTTTCCTCATCGAATAAGGTGCAGGATATATCACATATACCGCTGTGCAAAGCAAGAACTGTAGCTACCTGTTTTATTTTGAAATTCGATTCTACAACATCTTAGGTTTCTTTTATTTTCATTAATCACATTAATGAAGTCCCATCATTTAAGTACCTAAACATTACAGATAAATACGACGTACACTTATGCCATCCGCATTCGCCTCGATGTCCCCTCGTACACCGTTAGGTTAGGTAACTAACGGCAGAGCGGGGCAGGGCTAGCACGGGTGTAAAACATAAGTAACGTCTATATAATATATCATATATACTATATACTGTATCTATCAGAGAACATCACATGATCACATCACAGATATCGCACCAGAAGAAACATATGAAATATTGGATATACTAGGACGTCCGTGTTTTCAATACGAGCCAGTATAAAACACGGATTCCACGGTCGTGATGAATAGCCAAACCCACACCCCTAGACCCCTACGAGAGCGGCAAGCAACCCTACCAATTCTGGAGTTAGGAGACCCGGACTCGACTCCTCGAGTTGGTCTCCCACTGGACCCCAGAACCCGGTTACTTGTGCTCTCCTCCTTGGGTCTATCCTAGTGCGGAAAAGTAAATAATATACAAACGGTGACATCTTTCGCAACCTGGAAGCGCCCCAAATAAAAGAATATTACATACAAGTTTTTACATGAATGAAAATGAAAAACACTCATCTCACATAAAAAAAACCCGGCTATTCAAACACGACGATCCAATATAACATATCCAGCAAGACATAACATCACATGTCATCAACGTAAGTAAATATGCGCATCCCAATTGTCGTTGACATATAGCAACGAAACCGGCGATATCACATATTACACTTACGGTCACAGAAAAGAAAGTGCAAAACTACAACAGTTGGAATCCGCAACCACCTCAGACATCGCATGCCTGACCAAATGAATTACTTAGACATCGCATGCCTAACAATTATAAACCCCGCATTTTAGTCTCAAAATCGAAAACACTTTTCAATATCAAGTCGGGCAATTCAACAAGATTCCCGACATCCTGATCGAATACTCGTCGCAAACTTCAGTAGGCGGCCGCACCCCCGATACCGTCGACGAAGTGCACCAAGGCGGAACACCGCTACCGCGAGCACCCGAACGGATGCTTTCGGCGACGGGGTTCTCCTACAGTCACTTGGTCGGGGCTATGGAGTGAGGCTGTCTATTAAGTTTACCCGGCGAGTATCCGCGTACGCTACGTGATTGCGACGGACTTTTGATAACATCAAAATTCCGTGGCAACCGATCAAGTGAGACTAAATTGCTATGTTTATAACATTCATTTAGTTATCTCATAACTTCTTGTGAATTCCAATTATTGTATCCCATTCCAGATAATTAGAAAATGTTAAACTTTCCGATTGAACATTCGAACACCCAAGTTTTCCCGATACAGATCAACACATGAAATAAGTCTAACAACATTCAGTTCATGCCTCAGTACCGACGGTCCAGCCGTAGAAGGGTCAAGCCAACGCCTCACATGTGGCACGCCGTACTGCCCCAAACCCGAAGGTTCAAAGGGCAGTTCAAGACGGTCACATAATCGAGTTAAGGTTTGTTGTCTTCTAGAGGGACCATCGCGTTACTTGCACTACTTAGAACGTCGTTAAACTTCGGAAAAATCCAACACTTGAAAATTTCCCGACAGGGGAAAAATTGGGTATTTATATCCGGTCGAACTTTTTAACATATTCTAAAAATTATCCGCAAAGCCACATAGACAAAATTTGATACCCCGATCGAAACACCGAATCCCCAAATCAACTCCAGAAAATTCAACTCTTGAATAAATATTAAAAATTCCCAGAAACACCAGAAATAATATATAAGAATTACTGTGCAGAAGGGATGCACAAAACGACAAAAGTAGCGCGGATCCGCCGCATCAGCCTACTGTAAGGCCGCGGATCCGCGCCTCCTTTAATGAATCAAGCCCTCGAATTTAAACAGTAATTCTTAGATTATTTTACTGAGTTTTCTGAATATTTTTAATCTGGAAAAATCCTAGTTTTTCAAAATCGTCCAGAGAGCAACTTTAGGGTTTTGGTTTTGATTCGATCGGAGTTCAAATTCCGTCAAGACTTCGCCTAAGGCTCTAGCTAGTCTCTGATACCACTGTAGGGTTCCTAGGCACCCTAGTGAGGTCTCACAAGGCATCGAACATGCCAATATAAAAAATTTATGGGTGCCGAAAGATCCGACTACGGATCGTTTGCTAGAAAACTAGGCGAAAAAGCTAACTAGTTAACACTTAACTATAAGAATCGGAAATACAACCTTTGTAGATCCGGTGCTCCACCTCCTTAGCTCCGCAACGAAGTCGTCTCCGCTGTCCAAAAGGAATCCGGGCTCTAGAGTCGGCTTCGTCGGAGAAAAAGCGAGCTAGGTCGTCGATGTCCATGCCGAAGATGATCTACGTCGAGGCATCGCTAAATCAAGCTCCACCTTCACCAAGCCTTGAAAACTTGTGAAGGAAACACACTCTACTACTTTGCAAGAGGTAGAGGATGAAGAAATAGGAAGTGGGTAAACTTTAGAATTGGATTTCTCACTCTAATTCTCACTTTGCCATTAAAGCTTGTGAAGCTTTTTCTTGAAGTGAAGAAGAAGAAGAAGATGAAGAATATGATAAGTTAATTGAAAATAGAAAAATAAAAGAATACTTATCATAATCTTAACCTTAGTTAAGTGTAGAGAATTGACTAAGGTTGGGTTGAATGGTTAGGGTTAAGGATGAGAACAAAAGGTCAACAAGTCAAAGCTTCATGAAACTTCAACTAAAAACAAAAGTAGCCACCATTCATTTATCTTCCAATTTATTCAAAATGAATAAATAAATAAGATAAATGAATAAGTAAAACCCTAATCAACAACTTAACCTTGGTTTAATTCTTTATACTTAACCAAAAAGCATGCATCATCAAACATGATACAAACATGTGCACAAAATCATATCGCATATGCAATGCGCACACCCGAGTGAGAATATCCATTTAAAGTGAACCGATACTAGTTAATGCAAAGTAATATATCAAATATATAATTATACATTAAATCATTAAATCAACACTTGATTTGACGATCCGGTCATATCGCATATAACCGACCAGTATCCTATGTATCGGCTTATCGAATCAACCTTTGATTCGATAACTAGGGTATATCGCATATAACCTAATCGATACATTCATCGCGAGAATGGAATACGGTATCACATACACGCATTATTCTCGGTCCCGCACATATCTCATATGCGCTCCTATTTCGTTTCGCTTGAGCCAGGAAACCTCTGTGTAGGACTCTAAAGACTCGTCAATACGCCGGCAGCAGGCGATGATCATATCAAACACCCACAAGCCGCAAGCGGTCTGCTAAACGTAACGGCCACCCGGGTATTGAGCGATCTGAAGATCGACAAGCAAGCCCGCTCACACTCCAGTGAATCCGACCAGTAACACTACCGTACAGTCCGGTCTGATCGTCTGATATGTCGCATATCTCGCCTAGGGGTGGTAAACGTCAGACCCCAATAGCTCAATAAGTCATGTCGATATGAGGTCTATAACTATTCGAGAAACTACTGGTAACACTTACCAGTAAATCTCAGCAACCCTGGCCAGGGATTTCCTGTTATAGCCAATCGAACACAGCGCAACATCAACCCCCTATACCGGGAGAGACGACTCCCCTCCTATCGCTCATTGCCTCCATGTGACTCGGGACTGTACCCAAAAACCACCGTTTTGCACGCCCTCTTGGACGTGGTAAGATGGAAATCAAAGCACAGTGGGAACCACACAAGACACTATGACGATCTCGGGTCAACAGACTACTCTGTACCAGTGTCACCAGAGAACTGCCATCTGACGTGAGGTATAATACCATCTGGGAGTTCTCGGCGAGTCCGTCCAGTGTACCCAGTCTCTACTGAGCACCCGTATATCATCTCTGATGTCAAACACCAATGGATATGGGATCATCCATCGCCCATCTGTATGGGTCGAGAAGGTATACGCTAGTCTACTCTGGTATATCGATGCCCCGTCTCGATACACCCTCGACTAGGGACTTTGAAGGACGTACTTATGGACTACCATGTCCCCACTAGTATGATCCGCATTATAGTCCAGGTAGTCAAGCACACATCCTAAGGGCTTTACCAACATGTAACAGAGAGACAATCAGTATACACGTTAAGATAAAGTTCAACCAGATAGCATACTATCATGTCGAGCAAGAAAGTCCTCCCTATATATGTCCCAGCATCCACTACAATATACATCCTATGTACAGTAATGGCCTCTAGGGCATACATATAACTAACAGACATGAAGTCCATGACATGTGTGAAACTACTGGTAACACTTACCAGTAGGTCACTGCAACCCTGGCCAGGGATTTCCTGTTATGGCCAGTCGAGCATAGCGCAACATCAACCCCCAATACCGGGAGAGACGAATCCCCTCCTATCGATCATTGCCTCCATATGAATCGGGACTGTACTCAAAAACCACCTGTTTGCACGACTCAGTAGAGCCGTGGTAGGGTGGAAATCAAAGCACAGTGGGAGACACACAAGACTCTATGACGATCTCGGGTCAACAGACTAAGCTGTACCAGTGTCACCAGAGAACTGCCATATGACGTGAGGTATAATACCATCTGGAAGTTCTCGGCGAGTCCGTTCAGTGTACCCAGTCTCCACTGAGCACCCTTATACCATCTCTGATGTCAAACACCAATGGATATGGGATCATCCATCGCCCATCGCATGGGTCGAGAAGATATACGCTAGTCTACTCTGGAATATCGATGCCCCGTCTCGATATTCCCTCGACTAGGAACATTGAAGGATGTACTCACGGACTATCCAGGCCCCACTAGTATGATCTGCATCACAGTCCTGGAAGTCGAGTACACGTCCTAAGGGCTTTATCAACATGTAACAGAGAGACAGAAAGTATACATGTTAAGATAAAGTGCAACCAGATAGCGTACTATCATGTCGAGCAAGAAAGTCCTACCTATATATGTCCCAGCATCCACTACAACATACATCCAATGTACAGTAATGGCCTCTAGGGCATACATATAACTAACAATCTCCCACTTGCACTAGGGCCATCTGTAGCAGTAGTTGTAGTATCTAATACTCAACCATCCCCTAAAAGTCTCTCTTTGGGAAAAGGCCCTCGTGAGTCGATCCGCCGTGTTGTCCTCTGAGTCTACTCTCCTAACCTCGATCACCCTGGAGATCAACTATCTCCATGATCAGGTGATGCTGCCTCAGAATATGTCTGGGTCACTGATGGGACCAGGGTTCCAGGGCCAAAGCCACAGTTCCATTGTCACACAATGGTAGGAACCTAGTTCATCCTATGAACCAATATACACCCAAACTGCCTCTTTGGTAGTATCTTTAATAGCGATGTTACCAGCATTTATCGTCTAGTTTTTCACGGTATCTAGCTTGGAAATCTTCCAACATACCGTCCCTTTACTGAGGGTAAAGACAATGCCTGTGACTGACATTCAGTCGTCTTTATCACCCTGGAACCCTTCCAGTGATTCTCTCCAGGATCGACTGATACAATCTCACTATATCTAGTGAGAATCCTAGCATCCAATTACATCTATCTCATAGATGAAGACTCAGGATTTAGGAGGTATCACTTTGATCCTATTGGAGAATCTTTGTGATAAGCGGAGATTGACCGAGCGTAGTATAGGAAATCCTATTCCTATCAAATCCTATTCCTATCAAGAGTATGTTGTCTACGTACAATACGAGGATGAACACCTTACTCTCTACTACCGTTTTGTATATACAAGGTTCATCTACCATTTTGATGATGTCAAACTGTTTGACTATCACATCAAAACAGACGTTCCAACTCTGCGATGCCTGCTTTATTATGTAAAGCAACTTGCACACGTTTCCGCTGCTCCCACTGTTTACGAAGCCCTCTGGCTGTGTTCTTATTGACGTTCTCTTCTAAATCATTATTTAGAAAAGTAGTCATGGCACCCAACCACCAGATATCGTAGTCATGGTATGTAGCAATGGCAAGTATGATCTAGATGGACTTAAGCATAGTCCCTAGAAAAGGTTTCATCATTATCCACGCCTGGTCGATGATGAAAAACTTTAACAAGTCTAGCTTTGAAAGTCTTAACTTTTCCATCTACACCAAGTAATCTTCTCAAGATATACTTGCTCCTGATGGGGATTTAACCCTTCAGATATAGCAGCTAAAGTCCATACTTTGCTGGTGTATATGGATTCCATCTCAGATCGCTAAGCATCCAGCCATTCTTACAGAGTCCCTACTCTCGATGGCCTGCTCGAAACTAGTTAGGTCATCATCTCATGATGTAATCCTCGCTCCCACTGACATCGAGAAACCGAAGTGTCTCTTATGCAGGTGAGGAACCCTACCAGATCGGCGGAGAGGCTAAGGTTCGTCGGGGATTATTGAACCTTTGGTTCTGTCAAATCGTTAGCAGTTTTGTACAGCTGGAACCTTTCCAGTTCTACAGAACCGTCCTTGCCTCGATCTTGTCCGGATTTTGCTTTTGACATAGGCCGGACAATCCCAAATCTTAACTTACTTAAGAGATAGGCTCTTCCCATACCATATCTCATATGGAATGGTAGGCAGTGATCTGATTCGAACCTAATTCAATAGGTATGCAGCTTCTCAAGCGCATAACCCCAAAAGGAAATAGGTAACTCAGTAATACTCATCATAGAGCACACCATATCTAATATTGTGCGATTGCTCCGCCCTGATACACCGTTGTGCTGTGGTGTATTCAGAGGAGTAATACGGAGAGAGAATCTCATTCTTCTTTAGAATGGTCCAGGAATGCCATGCACAAGTATTCTCCTCCCTGATCTCATCATAGGACATAATACTTATACCCGGTTATTGGTTCTCTACTTCTAACTTATATTCTGTGAATATCTCAAAAGGTTCGGACTTGTGTTTCAACAGGAACATAGGTCTGAATCTTGAGAGATCATCAGAGAATGTAATGAAGTACAAGGAACCGGTCCTGGCATGTGTAGACATGGGACCTTACATACATCATCATGTATCAGTCCCAAGAGTTTACTAACTCTTTCTCTGCTTCCAATAAACAGAGCTATGGTCATCTAATCTTTGTGACATGACTGGCAAGTTTCACAAGATGTAAATTCAAACTGATTTAAATATGCATCTAAAATGTAACTTCAGCTAGTCGGGTCGCATTGATATGACCTAGTCTATAATGCCTCAAGAAGGAATCGTTCATTTCTGAACTCTTCCCCTTATGTGTGTTCTGTATACTAAGAACTGTAGTTTGATTTAGAACGTCAATGCTTTTAGATAACGTGCCTGAACCGATCAACTTTTGATATAGGAAATGTTCAGAGCATTATCCATCAATACAAAATTTTATCATTTCTTTACTAATAAAGAGACTGATATGATTTTGTATATCAGGTTCGGTATCTAATAGTATTTGTTCAGAATCAATGTATCGGTAATACAGGGTGACAGTGACCAACAGACTTGGCTGCAACACTTGCCCCGTTTTCTGTCTCATGAAACTTATCACCCGTTCTCAGTTTTTCTACCTTTTTGTAGCCCTATGTAACAGATTACATATCTGGGATCCTGATCCGGTATCAAATACCCAGGATTCAGAGGATACTGAGATACAGTTCTTTGTAATGAACACACCCGAAGGAGATGCATCATATGCACTTTCTTCGTTTGGGCGGCATAGGAATTCTGGTATTCCCTATTTCCTGCTCTGTCTTATAACAATTATAAGTTGGAGCGGGACCAACGTTCCCCAGCTCAGTATAACAAGCGGGTTCGGTCAATACATCCGTATTATTATCTTGATTAAGGCGTGATATGGTCGCTACCTGGAGAGAGAGAGAAGAAAACACTCTGCGTGCGCTCTTGCAAGATCAGACTGGTTATATATTTTATCTAATCAGGATGGCTCCCACTGTTTTTATCAAATCTTCCTTCAAACCTTAAAAGGAAAGACTAGCCGGGATTAATTACACTCTACAAGTTCGCCAATCTTTCAGCCAGGCCAGTGTCGGTACTTTGAGGGAGGTTCCCCGTGCTTTCGCACGGACCTAATTAATGTAAACCTCGTTTTCCCAGAGGCGTAACCCCGTTGACACCTTTCTAGACACCTACTTTATCGGCTAATTGCAAAGTGCAAAATTCTCCCAGGAGTAACAATTACTCGCAGTGGGTATCGGGATCCAACTATCATATAGAAGGTATGCAATCTCATTGCAAGTTTCAACACTTGAAACTCCCGATAAAGATTTTTACCCCTAGCACCTATGACCTTAACTATGGTCAACAAATCATAAGTACTAGTCAAGTTCTACCCGTCATTTCGTGATTAATTAGACCCACCCACATGACCCTTAACTAAGGTCAACAAAGTCACGCGACTGTCCTAACTAATCGCATCATATGCAGTGTAGGAAGACATCACTTAGCTACCGTACTCTATACCTTGACTATGGTCAACAAACACAGCACGAATACTAAGTACTCTACTTCCTAAAATGACGGAGGGTTGCGAATGGTTTTTATGAAAACCTTTAACGCTTTGAACTTGATCTCGTTGCGGAATCAAATGGTTTTTAAATGGAATGTTTTCGAGGCTTTTCTAGTTTTGCTAAAGGAGTCACTCCCGGTGAAGGGATCGTCGGTCCTTTCCTCGTCGAATGAGGTGCGGGATATATCATATATATCACTGTGCAAAGCAGAAACTATAGAAGCTATCAAAAGACAAACCGAGTGTGTAGCATCTGCCAGTTATTTCTAAAGGAGTCACTCCCGGTGAAGGGATCTCGGTCCTTTCCTTATCGAATAAGGTGAAGGATGTTCTACAAGGAACACCGCGATGCAAAGCAAGAACTGTAGCTACCTGTTTTATTTTTGAAATTCGATTCTACAACATCTTTAGGTTTCTTTTATTTCATTAATCACATTAATGAAGTCCCATCATTTAAATACCTAAACATCACAGATAAATACGGCGTACACTTATGCCATCCACATTCGCCTCGATGTCCCCTCGTGCACCGTTAGGTTAGGTAACTAACGGCAGAGCGGGGCAGGGCTAGCGCGGGTGTAAAACATAAGTAACGTCTATATAATATATCATATATACTATATACAGTATCCATCACAGAACATCACATGATCACATCACAGATATCGCAGCAGAAGATATCATATGAAATATTGGATATACTAGGACGTCCGTGTTTTCAATACGAGCCAGTATAAAACACGGATTCCACGGTCATGATGAATAGCCAATCCCATACCCCTAGACCCCTACGAGAGCGGCAAGCAACCCTACCAATTCTAGGGTTAGGAGACCCGGACTCGACTCCTCGAGTTGGTCTCCCACTGGACTCCAGAACCCGGTTACTTGTGCTCCCCTCCTTGGGTCTATCCTAGTGCGAAAAAGTAAATAATATACAAAGGGTGACATCTTCCGCAACCTGGAAGTGCCCCAATAAAAGAATATTACATACAAGTTTTTACATGATTGAAAATGAAAAACACTCTTCTCACATAAAAACCCCCGGCTATTCAAACACGACGATCCAATATAACATATCCAGCAACACATAATATCACATGTCATCAACGTAAGTAAATATGCGTATCCCAATTGTCGTTGACATATAGCAACGAAACCGGCGATATCACATATTACACTTACGGTCACAGAAAAGAAAGTGTAAAACTACAACAGTTGGAATCCGCAACCTGCATAGACATCGCATGCCTAATCAAATGAATTCCTTAGACATCGCATGCCTAACAATTATAAACCCCGCATTTTAGTCTCATTATCGAAAACACTTTTCAATATCAAGTCGGGCAATTCAACAAGATTCCCGACATTTTGATCGAATGCTCGTCGCAAACTTTAGTAGACGGCCGCACCTCCGATGCCGTCGACGAAGTGCACCAAGGCGGAACACCGCTGCCTCGAGCACCCGAACGGATGCTTTCGGCGACGGGGTTCTCCTACAGTCACTTGGTCAGGGCTAAGGGGTGTAGCTGTCTATTAAGTTTATCGGCGAGTATCCGCGTACGCTACGTGATTGCGACGGACTTTTGATCACATCAAAATTCCGTGGTAACCGATCAAGTGAGACTAAACTGCTATGTTTATAATATTCATTCCGTTATCTCATAACTACTTGTGAATTCCAATTATTGTATCACATTCCGGATAAATAGAAAACGCTAAACTTTTCGATCGAACAATCGAACACCCAAGTTTTCCCGATACAGCTCAACACATGAAATAAGTCTAACAGCATTCAGTTCGTGCCTCAGTACCAACGGTCCAGCCGTAGAAGGGTCAAGCCAACGCCTCACATGTGGCACGCCGTACTGCCCCAAACCCGAAGGTTCAAAGGGCAGTTCAAGACGGTCACATAATCGAGTTAAGGTTTGTTGTCTTCTAGAGGGACCATCGCGTTACTTGCACTACTTAGAACGTCGTTAAACTACGGAAAAGTCCAACAATTGGAAATTTTCCGGCAGGGGAAAAAGTGGGTATTTATATCCGGTCGAACCTTTTAACATATTCTAAGATTATCCGGAAAAGCACACAGACAGAATTAGATAATCCGATCGATACACCGAGTCCCCAATACAACCCAGAAAATTCAACTCTTGAATTCAAATTAAAAATTCCCAGGAAAACCAGCACTAAAAACTAGGAGTTACTGTGAAAACAAAATTGATTGATTGCACTCTTTTGCCGCGGAACCGCCGCAATAGGCATGCTATTGCCGCGGTTCCGCCGCTCTTCTATCGACTTAGGTGCTCGAACTTCACAGTAATTCTTAGAAATACCTGCTGATTTTTCTGCTTATTTTTAATTTACAAAAATCCACGAATTTCAAAAATGTACAGAGAGCAATATTAGGGTTAGGGTTTCGGTTCGATCGGATTTCTAACTCCGTCTACGCATCTCCTAAGGCTTTAGCTAGGCTCTGATACCACTGTAGGTCAGGAAGCCACCCCATCCAATGGGGTCACCGTGGCACCAACGGGTCCCTCAGCAGCTACTTTTTACGCATGCCCCCTCGCGAGGACTACAACCCGCCGGAACACCTTTCGGTCTCGGGACACCTTGGGGGTAAGAGCCTATGCTTTGCCACACTGTCACACAGTGAGAACCCCCCATAGGTCGACATCCAATGCCTAGTAGCTCTGATACCACTGTAGGGTTCCTAGGCACACTAATGAAGTCTCACAAGGTATCAAACATGCACAATTCAAAAATTTCCTTGTGCCTACAAACCCTAATACGGATCGTTAACTAGAAAACAAGGCGATGCAATGCAAATAAACGAATTTATCTAAAAGGAAAGGGGCTACAACCTTTGTAGATCCGGTTCACCACTTCCTAAGCTCCGCGATGATGTCCCTCCGCTGTCCAAATCGGATTCCGGATTCTAGCATCGGCTTCATCGAAGAAATGGGCGGGCTTGGTCGTCGGCTTCGATGCCGAAGATGATCTACGTCGAGTCATCACTAGATCAAGCTCCCACTTCACCAAGCCTTGAAAACTTGTCAAGAAAACACCCTATACTACTTGGCAAGAGGTAGAGGATGATGAAATAGGAAGTGGGTTCACTTTAGAATTGGATTTCTCACTCATTTGCTCAAGTTGCCATTGAAGCTATCAAGCTTTCTCTTCTTGAAGAAGAAGAAGAAGAAGAAGATAATATATGATAAGTTATTCAAAAAAGAAAATAAAAAGAATACTTATCATGTCTTCAACCATGGTTTAGTGTAGAGATTTAACTAAGGTTAGATGAGTGGTTAGGGTTAGAGAAGAGACAAGAATGGTGGACTTGTTCAAAGCTTCAAGAAACTTCAACAAGCAAACGAAACAAGCCACCATTCTCTTTTCTTCTTATCTAAAATAAATAAATAAATAAATAGATAAAAGAATAAGTAAATGAAATGAAACCCTAACCACTAACTAACCATGGTTTAATTCTTTACACAAACCCAAGCTAGAATGTATCATCAAACATGATACAATCATGTGCACAAAAAATATATCACATATACAATGTGCATTTCAAGTGAGTAAATCCATTTAAAGTGAATCAATACTAGTTAATGCAAAGTAATATATCAAATATATAATTATACATTAAATCATTAAATCAACACTTGATTCAATGATCCGGTCATGTCGCATATAACCGGCTAGTATCCAATGTATCGGCTTATCGAATCAATCCTTGATTCGATAACTAGGTTATATCGCATATAACCAATCGATACATTAATCGCAAGAATGGAATACGGTATCACATACACGCATTATTCTCGGTCCCGTACATATCTCATATGCGCTCCTATTTCGTTTCGCTTGAGCCAGGAAACCTCTGTGTAGGACTCTAAAGACTCGTCAATACGCCGGCAGTAGATGATGATCATATCAAACACCCAAAGCCGCAAGCGGTCTGCTAAACGTAACGGCCACCCAGGTATTGAGCGATCAGAAGAACGACGAGCAAGCCCGCTCACACTCCTGTGAATCCAACCAGTAACACTTACCGTACAGTCCGGTCTATTCGTCTGATATGTCGCATATCTCGCCTAGGGGTGGTAAACGTCAGACCCCAGTAGCTCGATAAGTCATGCCGACGTGAAGTCCATGACATGTGTGAAACTACTGGTAACACTTACCAGTAGGTCACTGCAACCCTGGCCAGGGATTTCCTGTTATGGCCAGTCGAGCATAGCGCAACATCAACCCCCAATACCGGGAGAGACGAATCCCCTCCTATCGATCATTGCCTCCATGTGAATCGGGACTGTACTCAAAAACCACCTGTTTGCACGACTCAGTAGAGCCGTGGTAGGGTGGAAATCAAAGCACAGTGGGAGACACACAAGACTCTATGACGATCTCGGGTCAACAGACTAAGCTGTACCAGTGTCACCAGAGAACTGCCATATGACGTGAGGTATAATACCATCTGGAAGTTCTCGGCGAGTCCGTTCAGTGTACCCAGTCTCCACTGAGCACCCTTATACCATCTCTGATGTCAAACACCAATGGATATGGGATCATCCATCGCCCATCGCATGGGTCGAGAAGATATACGCTAGTCTACTCTGGAATATCGATGCCCCGTCTCGATATTCCCTCGACTAGGAACATTGAAGGATGTACTCACGGACTATCCAGGCCCCACTAGTATGATCTGCATCACAGTCCTGGAAGTCGAGTACACGTCCTAAGGGCTTTATCAACATGTAACAGAGAGACAGAAAGTATACATGTTAAGATAAAGTGCAACCAGATAGCGTACTATCATGTCGAGCAAGAAAGTCCTACCTATATATGTCCCATCATCCACTACAATATACATCCAATGTACAGTAATGGCCTCTAGGGCATACATATAACTAACACTTCCAGTTACAGTCAATCGAACACAGTACAACATCAACTCCCTATACCGGGAGAGACGAATCCCCTCCTATCGCTCATTGCCTCCATGTGATTCGGGGCTGTACCCAAAAGCCACCGTTTTGCACGCCCTCTTGGACGTGGTAAGCTGGAAATTAAAGCACAGTAGGAATCACACAAGACACTATGACGATCTCGGGTCTACAGACTAACATGTACCAGTGTCACCGGAGAACTGCTATCTGACGTGAGGTATAATACCATCTGGGGAGTTCTCGATGAGTCCGTCCAGTGTACCCAGTCTCCACTGAACACCCGCATACCATCTTTGATGTCAAACACCGATGGATATGGGACCATCCATCGCCCATCATATGGGTCAAGATGCGTATACGCTAGTCTACTCTTGTGTATCGATGCCCTGTCTCGACACACCCTCGACTAGGAAAAGTTATAGGATGTACTCGTTGACTACCCTGGCCCCACTAGTATGATCTCATCATTTTCCCAGTAGTCGAATACATATCCTATGGGCTTTATCAACATGTGAGAACAAGACAGTCAACTAATACAAGTCAAGATGTTAAGATAAAGTGAAACCAAATAGTATACTATCATGACGAGCAAGAAAGTCCTCTCTATATATATCCAAGCATCCATTATAATATACATCATATGTACAACAATGGCCTCTAGGGCATATATATAACTAACAATCTCCCACTTGCACTAAGGCCAGCTGTTGTAGTATCTCATACCCAGCATCCCGAAGAGTCTCTCAAACTGTGTCTGGGAAATGGCCTTCGTGAGTGGATCCGCAGTGTTGTCCTTCGTATCAACTCTCCTGACCTCGATCTCCCGGCGATCAACTATCTCCCTGATCAAGTGATACCGCCTCAGAATATGTTTGGACTTCTAATGGGACCTGGGTTCCTTGGCCAAAGCCACAGTTCCATTGTTATCACAATATAAAGGTATTGGATGCTCAATGGATAGAACCACTCCAAGTTCAGTAATGAACTTCTTCATCCAGACAACCTCTTTTGCAGTATCGTTGGCAGCGATGTATTCAGCCTCCATCGTCGAGTCTGCATTGGTTTCCTGTTTGGAACTCTTCCAACACACCGCCCCTTCATTGAGGGTAAAGACAAATCCCGAGTGCGACTTAGAGTCTTCCTTATCACTTTGGAAGCTTGAATCGGTAAAGGACTCCACCTGGAGTTCTCCATTACCATACACTAAGAACATCTCCTTAGTTCTTCTCAAGTACTTGAGAATGTTCTTCACAGCTATCCAATGATTCTCTCCAAGATCTGCTTGATACTTACTCAGTACACTTAGTGAGTATGCTACATCGGGTCTGGTACATAGCATCGCATACATGATAGAGCCTACTGCCGAAGCATAGGGTATCCCTTGCATGCGAGCTCTCTCCAAATCAGTCTTAGGAGACATCTCTTTGGAGGGAGTGAGTCCAGAGATCGTGGGTTGGTTACGACGCTTGGATTCTTCCATACTAAACCTCTTTAGTATGGTGTCAATGTACCTGGATTGGGACAATCCCAATATCCTTTTAGATCTATCTCTATAGATCATAATTTCCAGTATGCAGGAGGGATCACCTAGATCTTTCATTGAGAATCTTTATGATAAGAAGAGCTTGACCGATTGCAGCATAGGAACATCATTTCCTATCAAAAGTATGTCATCGACGTACAATACGAGGAAGACAACCTTACTCTCTGCAACCTTCTTATATATACAAGGTTCATCTACGTTTTTAATGAAGTCAAACTCTTTGACTACAACACCAAAGCAGATGTTCCAGCTCCGTGATGCCTGCTCTAACCCGTAGATGGATTTAAGCAGCTTACACACCTTTCCGCTGCTCCCACTGTCTACGAAGCCCTCTGGCCGAGTCATGTACACGCTCTCTTCCAAATCACCATTTAGAAAGGCGGTCTTAATATCCATTTGCCAGATTTCGTTATTATGGTATGCAACAATGGCAAGTAAGATCTGGATGGACTTAAGCATAGCCACTGGAGAAAAGGTTTCGTCATAATCCATACCTGGTCATTGATGAAAACCCTTTGCAACAAGTCTAGCTTTGAAAGTCTCAACTTTTCCATCTACACCAAGTTTCTTCTTAAAGATCCACTTGCCCCCAATGGGTTTTACCCCTTCAGGAGCAACTTCCAAAGTCCATACTGTGTTGGTGTACATGGATTCCATCTCAGATCGCATTGCATCCAGCCATTTCACAGAGTCATTACTCGTGATGGCCTTCTCGAAACTAGTCGGGTTATCATCTTCCGTGATACAATCCTCGCTCCCACCATCAACGAGAAAACCGCAGTATCTTTCAGGTGGATGAGAAACCCTACTAGATCGGCGGAGAGGCTGGGGTTCGTTGGGACTGAATCATCTGGTTCCACTAAATCTTTAGTTGCAGTTTGTGTCTCTGGAACCTCTTCCAGCTCTACCTCTTCGCCACTAATTTCTTTTGCAAGAAATTCCTTTTCTAAAAAGGTGGCATATTGAGAAACAAACACCTTTCGTTCCTCACCGCTGTAGAAGATATATCCATAGGAATCTTTTGGATATCCCACAAATTAACATAAACTTGATCTTGCCTCGAGTTTGTCCGGATTTTTTTTTTAACATAGGCCGGACAACCCTGTATCTTAACTCGTTTAAGAGATGGTCTCTCCCTATTCCAAATCTCATATGGAGTGGTAAGAACTAATTTAGTTGGAACTCTATTCAATAGGTATGCGGCTGTCTCCAGTGCATAACCCCTAAAGGAAATAGGTAATTCAGCGGTGCTCATCATAGAGCGCACCATATCCAATAGGGTGCGATTCCTCCGCTCCGATACACAGTTGTGCTGTGGTGTATAGGGAGGAGTTAGCTGAGAGAGAATCCCATTCTCTTTTAGATAGTCCAGGAACTTATTGCTCAAGTATTCTCCTCCTCGATCAAATCGAAGGATCTTAATACTTTTGCCCGTTTGGTTCTCTACTTCGTGCTTATATTCCCTGAATTTCTCAAAAGCTTTAGACTTGTGTCTCATCAGGAACACATGTCCGTATCTTGAGAGATCGTCAGTGAATGTAATAAAGTAGGAAGAACCGATCCTGGCATGTGTAGACATGGGACCGCATACATCACTATGTACCAGTCCTAAGAGTTTCTCAACTCTTTCTTCGTGTCCACTAAATGGAGTTTTGGTCATTTTACCTTTGAGACATGAATGGCAAGTATCATAAGATGATAATTCGAACGGATTCAAATATCCATCCTTATGTAACTTAGCTAGCCGTGTCGCATTGATATGACCAAGTCTACAATGCCATAAGTAAGATTCATTCGTTTCTGAACTCTTCCACTTGTGTGTGTTTTGTATATTAAGGACTGTAGTTTGATTGAGAACGTATATGCCATTATGTAACGAGCCTGATCCAATCAACTTTTGATTTAGGAAGATGTTCATAACATTATCCTGTATTACAAAATTATATCCTTCTTTACTTAATAAAGAAACTGATATAATGTTGCACATCATGTTCGGTATATAATAGCACTTGTTCAGAATCAATGTATTACTACTTGGTAATACAAGGTGATATTCGCCAACAGCTTTGGCTGCAATATTTGCACCATTCCCTACTTGTACGGAATGATCACCCTTTCCCAGTTCTCTACCTTTACGTAGCCCACATAACAAATTACATATGTGGGATCCCGATCCGGTATCTAATACCCAGGACGTAGGGTGAACTGAGAAACAGTTCTCAATAACTAACACACCCGAAGAAGATGCATCAACATTCTTGTTCTTCGTTTGGGCGGCGTGAGAATCCAGATTTTCTCCTATTTCCTGTTCAGTCTTATAACACTTATCAGAAAGAACGGGACCAACGTTCCTCTGCTCAGTATAATAAGCGGGTTCAGTCAATACATCCATATTATTATCTTGATTAAGGCTTGATATGGTCGCTACCTGGAGAGAGAGAGAAGGAAACACTTTAGTGTATGCTTTTGCAAGATTAGATTGGTTATTATCTTATCTAATCAGGATATCTCCCACTATTTTTATCAAATCTTCCTTCAAACCCTAAAAGGAAAAACTAGCCGGGATTAATTACATCTTTACAAGTTCGCCAATCTTTCAGCCAGGCCAGTGTTGGTACTTTGAGGGAGGTTCCCCGTGCTTTCGCACGGACCTAATTAAAATAAACCTCATTTTCCCAGAGTCATAACCCCGTAAACACCTTTCTAGTCACCTACTTGATTGGCTAATTGTCCTGTGTAAAAAGTCTCCCAGGAGTAACTCTTACTCGCTGTGGGTATCAGGATCCATCTATCTTATAGAAGGTATGCAATCTCATTGCAAATTTCAACACTTGAAATTCCCGATAATGCTTTTACCCCTAGTGACTTATGACCTTAACTATGGTCAACAAATCATAAGTACTAGTCAAGTTCTACCCGTCATTTCTTGATTTATTTAGACCCACCCATATGACCCTTAACTATGGTCAACAAAGTCATATCACTGTTCTAATTAATCACATCATATGTTTTATAGGAAAACATCACTCAGCTACCGTATACTGTTCCTTAACTATGGTCAACAAACGCAGCACGAATACTAAGTACTCTATTTTCCTAAAATGACGGAGGGTTACGCAGGTTTTACAGAAAACCATGAGCGTATGAACTTGATATCGTTGTAGAAACAAGTGATTTTGAAAAGGAGTGTCTTTGAGGCTTTTCCAGTTTCGCTAAATAGGTTACTCCCGGTGAAGGGAGCTCGGCTCTTTCCTCATCGAATAAGGTGCAGGGTATATCATATATACCGCTGTGCAAAGCAAGTACTATAGAAGCAATCAAAAACTAATCCATGAGTTTATAGCATCTGCCAGTTCTGCTAAAGAGGTCACTCCCAGTAAAGAGATCTCAGCTCTTTCCTCGTCGAATAAGGTGCAGGGTGTACCATATATACCGCTGTGCAAAGCAAGACTGTAGCTACCCCTTTTTATAAAGTTTTATTCTACAACATCTTTTAGGTTTCTTTTCTTTTATTAATCTCATTAATAAATCCCATCATTTATGCTTCCTAAGCATCACAGAAGAAACGAAAGCTGTAATATTTATATATCATATATATAGTATAAGCATTCGTCTCAGGCAGTAATATGATCTTATCACAGAACATTGCAGCAGAAGATAACATATGAAATATTGGATATACTAGGACATCCGTGTTTTATTTGGAGCCTGTATAAAACATGGATTCCACGGTCACGATGAATAGCCAAACCCACATCCCTAGACCCCTATGAGAGCGGCAAGTAACACCGCCAATTCCAGGGTTAGGAGACCCGGTCTCGACTCCTCGAGATGGCCTCCCACTGTACCCTAGAACCCGGTTACTTATGCTCCCCTCCTTGGGTCTACCTAATGCGGAAAACTAAATAATATACAATGGTGACATCATCCTCATCCTGAAAGTGCCCCAATAAAAGAATATTACATACAAATGAATTTTACATGATTGAAAATAAAAACCCTCATCTCATATAAAAACCCCGGCTATTCAGAACACGACGATCCAATATAACATATCACAGCAACACATAATATCTCATATCATCAACGTAAGAAAGTATGTGTATCCCGATTGTCGTTGATGTATAGCAATGAAGCCGGCAATACACCACATACTACGCTTACGGTCACAGAAAAGAAAGTGTAAAACTACAACATTTGGAATACACAATCACTTTAGACATCTTAAATCCGAAATATCACATACTTCGCATTTCATGCATAACTATGTGAATTCCACATATTCTATCACATTCCAGATAAATAGAAAATATTAAACTTTCCGATCGAATAATCAAACACCCAAGAATTCCCAAATAGCTCAACACTTGAGCGGAGTTCAAAAATCCTAGAACATGTCAACGCCCCCGTGATCCAGCCGTAGAAGGGTCAAACCAAATCCTCACATGTGGCAACGCCAAACTACTACAAACCCTAGGGTTCAGTGGCAGTTTTGACGGTCACATAATTGAGTTAAGGTTACGTTCTTCTAGAGGGTCCACGGATATGCTTGCATGTTTTTCCGAAAGTTTTAAACTCGAGAAAAATTCAACACTTGAAAGTTTTTCGTGTCGGGAAAAAATAAGTTATTGATATCCATTTGAACATTTTAACACGTTCTAAATTATCCGGAAAACTTGACGAAGTTAAACTTTCCGATCGAATCAACGAATGCAAAAGATCTTCAGAAGACTCAACGCTTGAGTAATATTAAAAATTCCAAGAAGTATATACTAATACCTACGGATAAACCCTACAAATATGAGTCCCCAATTCCCAAGTACGGCCGTGGAACCGCCGCGCCAAGCATGTTCTTGCCGCGGTTCCGCGGGGCTTTGAGGGAGTTAGGGGCTCCTATTTCACAGTTATCCTTAAAATTGCCTGCTGAATTTTCTAAGTATTTTTAATACGGAAAAAATCACATTTTAAAAAAATTTCCAGAGAGGGGTCAAAACATGACGTTTCGGGGTTCGATAGGACTTTTAACTTCGTATACACGTTGCCTAATGCTCTATCTAGGCTCTGATACCACTGTAAGGTTACTAGGCACTATCACAAGAGTCTATAAGGCATCAACCATACCTGATTTAAAATTTAGACGTGCCGAACAACCTAAAGTGAGGATCTTTGCTAGATAATTAGGGTTAAACATGCAAGTAAACATCTTTACAACTAAAAGAGAGGGATTACAACCTTTGTAGTCCGCTCCTTCGCTTCATAAGCTTCGAGTAGTAGACCCTTCACCGCGATCCATGATCTCCCAGACTCAAAAGAGGCTCCATAAGCCGAACGATCCATGCTTGCTTGAAATCTTCCTTTTCGAAGATGATCTACCTTGAAGTTTCTTTAACACAAGCTCTCACTTTTCTAAACAAGTATTAATGAAGTGAACACCCTAATCTAATTGTCTAGATTAGATGAGGATGATGAAGTAGGAATTATGCTCTCTTTTATTTTCAAGATCTCAAACTAATTCATCACAAAATCAAAAAGCTAGAAAGCTTTCATGAAGGAAGAAGAAGATGATTTCTTTTGTGATGAATAATGAAAAGTTACTATGGTTACAAATGAACCTTGAGTTAATAATATGAAGCATTAACTCATGTAGAGAGTTTACTAGGGTTAAGAGTTTGGGTTGGGTTAAATAATATCTTCAAAATATCAGCACATAATATCTTAGCTTTAAAAAAAACAAAAGCTTCTAGAAGCTTCAAGAAAATACTAACCCAAATCAAACTCTAACCATGTTTAATCTCCACTAATCATGTTGCATTTGTAAACATAACTTGTTACAATATTATATATCACATGTATAATATATTTTTGTAACAAAAGAAAATAATACAATTAACATATATCGCATATATCAAAGTATTACCCGGTGAGAAAATGAATCAATGAAGCGAGCTAATATTAGATAATGTAATGTAATATATCACATATATAATTATACATTAAATTATCGAATCAACACTTGATCCGACAATCTGGTTATATCGCATATAACCGACTAATATAACATGTACCGATTCATCGAATCAACACTTGATCCGAAGACCCGGCTGATATCAAATATCGCGAGAATAGAATGCGGTATCTCATATTGTATTATCCTCGGTTCTGCACATATTTTAAGTGCACGGCGGCACCCCGGCCGTTGGAACGAGGCCAAAATGCGGAAACGTTACTTTTACAAAACTTGTAAACCGGCACCACCGCACACTAAAATCCCGGATCGGGCCATTAACCTACTCCTAGCTAACTAGAGAAGGGGTAGAGAGATATATCGAGCGATCCTTGTCCTTCGGTCTTCTCGTCGTCGTCCTGATCTTCCCGCGGAATCTCCGGTCTTCATCTCCTCGTCGGAAGGGCACCACATCGCCGGGTTCTTTTACGGGCTCCCACCTCTGGACCGAGGCAACTCGGGTACGAAGTTGGCGAGTCGACGTGTCTAAGAATTGCTGTAGAATAGTGTGGAACTCTATGTCTCATTGGGGTTACTAGAAGTTGCCTTTTGGTGGAGGAATGAGATGAAGTATACTTTGGGGATGAACAAAAGGATTTTGCAAGCCAAAATGAGAACAATTTTCCCTTCCCAAATTTTGGACAGCCCTCATGAAATGTGGCCGGCCTCCCCATGAGCAATGAGAGAATGGAGAGTATGAATGAGGGAGCCCCGAAAAAATAATGCATGAAAGAGAAAAAAGGTTATCATGATGAATCATGATCACAAACGAAGTCCAACACTCATAAACCCATCATCAAACCCATGTTATCACAAAAGTCAAGCCATGATGAAGTCAAATGAAGTCAATGGATGGTGCACCATCATGAAACCATCATGATGCAAAAGTCTTCTCAATTGTTAATTGCACAATTGCAAATAACCCCCTCCACCAAATTTCAGCCAAAGAAAGGAAACAAAGGAAAATGGCCGAAACGGAAAGCAAACTGGCAACTCCAAAAAACTGATCCCGTAATAAATTACAGGAAAACCCCGCGACTGTATATACATACCTGCATTTGTATTCCGACCGAATACAAATGCAATGAGACAAAAATCTACACTGTACACTACTAGGATCTGGCTTAAACCAAAGCCCGCTAGTATTATTCGTCCGATCATGATCCGTGCAATACCGCACATATATGATCGAACCCTGCCATATCTCCATACGGCCTCTACAGCGTTTCGCCCGAAACTTGAGAAACGGTGTGTGGGGAACTCTAAAGACTCGTCAATACTTTGTTTGTGGATTTAACCACTAGCACGTCAGAGGTATTAGCCATACGTAACGGGATACGAGGTATTGTCCAAAAAGGACGTCGATGAGCGAACTCATCCTGACACCCTACTGAGCCTGTCAGTGACAATATCCGTACTGTCTGGTCCGTTCTTCTATGAGCATCGCATGGCGGGCCTAGGGGATTGGTAAAAGTCAGACCCCCAAAAGTGGTACAAATCGTGTCGGAGTGTAGCCCAGAACACCCTGAGATACTACTGGAATACCTACCAGTAAATCTCCTGCCTTGTCCAAGGACTTCGTGTAATGGCTCTCCTAGACACAGCGCGACCTCACCCCCAATACCGGGAGAGACGAACCCCTGCAGATCCGCTCACTGCCTCCATGTGGCTCGGGACTGTACCCAACTAAAACCTGTTTGCATGTCTTCTCTGAGCGTGGTAGGGTAGTAATCAAAGTACAGTGGGAACTCACACGAGACAAATGACGATCTCAGGTCGATGAACTAACCTGTACACATGTTACCAGGGAACTGCTATCTAACGTCAGGTATAAGACCAACTAGCATGTTCCCGGCGAGTCCTGTCTGGTGTATTCAAAACCCAATGAGCACCTGTGCACATCTTAGGTGAACCAACTGACACCAGTGGCTAGTGAGACCGATCACCGCCCCTCGTCGGGGTCTCGACTGTATACACTAGTCTACTCTGGAGTATCGATGCCCTGTCTCGAAACTCCCTCGACTAGGGACCTTTTAAGGATGTGCTTATAGACCCCAGCTCCCACGTATATGATCGCCCTCATACTGCCGGCTGTCAAGCAAGAATCCTAGGGGCTCTATCAACGCGCAATAGTGACCTGTAAGGTTACCTAAAGCAGTACACAATGATAAAGATAAACCAGATAGCATACTATCATCTTGAGTAAGACTGTCCTACTGGGACAGGTCCTCCCTCAATCATTGCAATCACGTGCCTGTGATCCAATAATTGACTCTGAGGGCACTATCTCCAACAATCTCCCACTTGCACTCAAGGCTAATTATTGCGATGTCGCATACTCACAGCCCGTGTGATACCGAACACCCAACTCCTCTACTAATCAGTCTTACAAAACCAGTTTGCGAAACTAATGTGTTCGAGGAATAGCCTCAGAGAGTGGATCCGCCTTGATGTTTCTTTCTATGTCTCTCTTTATCTCAAGTTCGCGGAGAAAGCCATCTCCCGAAATGAGCAATACCTGTCTTAGAATATGTCTGGATATCTGATGGGACCTCGCTCATTAATGAACTCCAAATACAAACTTCTTAGACTGTATCGTCAACTGAACTTAATCAGTATCCTGCGTCATGCCTCCCTCAGTATCCCCTTGGACCACCTGTCCAAAATACTGCCCCTCATCAGAAGGAAAACTATAACTCTGACAACCTCTCTGTCATCCATGTCACCTTGGAAGCCTGGAGTGATAACTGTCTCCTAAAAGAGACTGTTGTTATCATATCCCTAGAACATCCACTTATGTTCTAAAACTGCTTCCGTTCGTTTCTCCAGGATTGGATCAATATCAATTTATTGCATACACTGCAAAAACAACATCTGGTGTGGTACTTGACATCTCATGATTGACTCAATTGCCTAAGTAACTGGTCTGCCAATCATGCACATCCCTCTCCCCTTTAGTCTGTAAGACACCTTTAGAGAGGGTGACTCCATCACCTGCAGGTATACTACCGTGCCAGGAGTCGTCCATTCTAAAAACTCTTAGAATGCTGTCTGAGTACCTTGATTGGGAAACCACCCAAATCTAGATCTATAGATCTAGTAACCAGAATGTCTTGATATTATATCCATGTCCCATGTAGAGAAACCACTGTGTGACAACCAAAGTATAACCGATCGTAATATAGGAATATCACTTCCTACTCTGTGTATCTCATTCAAATACCAGGACATCACACCCTACTACCTTCTTAACAGATCCATCCCCTATTCTGATGAACTCAAACCTATGACTGTCACATCAGAAATAGATGATCTATCTCCGCTATATCTGCTTTAGTCTATAAATAGACATAAGCCACTTGTCCACTATGCTTCCGCTGCTCCCACTGACCACGACAACCCTCTGGCAGAGTCATATACACGTACGCTTCTAAAGCCAGTTCAGAACGACGCTATACTCATCCTCCTGCCGGGTCTCATAGTCTGGAACAACAGCAATAGCAAGTCTGGGTAAACAAGAACCTCCCTGCTATCGTCCTTGAGGCTACCGAGTACCTCTAGGGTGCCTGAGGTTACCCAACAAATCTGCGGAGTGGCCAATGGAATGTCAAACCAGATTGAATCTTTAGGTTCTTATCAAATCTTCAGTAATCGTTTGCGGTTCTGGAATCACTTCCAGTTCTACCATACTCCCACTACTGTTTTCTGAAAAATTCATTTTTGTTAAAACTGTGGCGAGTCAAGAACAATATCACTATTGATCTTCCAGATGGTAGAAAGTCAACCCTCGTCATAGCCTGGGTCAACCCATAAACAGCCATTACAGAAACGTGCCTTGAGTTGTCCAGAGTCTGGTTTTAAGCATAAGCCAGACAACTCCCCGTACCTTAACATCGTCAAGATATGAACTGTTCAGTATCCAATACTA
The DNA here is from genome assembly GCA_030015575.1 of Agapanthus africanus. Taxonomy (NCBI): domain Eukaryota; kingdom Viridiplantae; phylum Streptophyta; class Magnoliopsida; order Asparagales; family Amaryllidaceae; genus Agapanthus; species Agapanthus africanus. The sequence continues at coordinate 300,929,761 of CM057345.1, read as the reverse complement.
AAACAGAGGCACTGATTTAATTGAACCAGATTCAAATCATGCAGCTGTCTCCAGTGCATGTCAACTAAATGGAAAGAGGCCCATCAGCGTTACTCAACTTAGGAATGCTTCCAATTATGAGTAACCTGAAAGAGAAGCAAGTTCTCTTGAACATTACTATCAACTGAATACCATACACAAGTAACTACATCTTCGATCACCTTGAAGAATCCCGATACTTGCAACACCCGGTTCTCTACATTATTCATATACTTATAACTTCTCAAAACTTGGACCCTGTGTTTCTACGAAACGCATGTCTAAGAAATAGAGAAGGCATAAGTAAACCGAATATAGTACGAGGACCAACCCCTCTGTCCTAATGGACACTGGATAATATACAATACTCTGTATTAGTCCCCTAAGTCTAGTGACTCATTCACTGTATGTCGTAGGTTGAAAACAGTACTTATGGTTAAGAAGAATTACACCGCTGTTTAATGCTCCTTACCTAACCATCCACTGATATAGGTAAATGTCATAGACATAATTTCAAAAAGGTATATCTCACTCTATAAAAATAGACGTACAGATATATCAATTTGAAATTGGTGCATAACAACGGATATTCAAAACCAAATATTTGCCGTCCGGCAAACTACCCAGGTGATTTCCTCAAATATCACCAATTACAACGAATTCCGATATAATGAGGATAATCACCTAATTCCCAATAACTTACTCCCACTCATCATCTGTAAAACCATACAGATGTGAGAATCAAACCTGGTAAATACATACCCTGGAGCAAGTGTCTAATTGGGAAATCAGTTTTCTTTTAACAGTACACAGTGAAACTGAAACATTGAAATGTTTCGATGGGGTATCCCGGTATTCCTAATAATGCCTCTTCCATTATCCAGATTCACAACTGTAACCGTATAATTCTTTGCCATCTCTCCAAATCCCTTTATATGTCTTTAGTCATTACCTTCTGTACACCCTCTTAGGCTAAATGGTTTTCTTCCTTCCCAACCGTTCGGCACCAGCCTATGGTTTGGAAGAAGACTATCCAATAAGCATAATGGGTGTACTGTCCTAATCCTAGGAGCACTCGCAATGCGAGAGAAGGTGAAAATAAAAGACAACCGAATAAACCTTATTCCTATTTCTCCCGAACCAGAATCCATCCCCGAACTGGAACGAGTTCCTTTCGAGTTCATATATAACCATACGTTGGAGTATCCAATAAACCGTGGATCTTCGTAGTGATACGGAGTGTCCTGGAGAAATACAAAGGTGAAGTGGGAGTGGCAATGAAATATTTGGTTTGGTTGTGAATAGCAGTCGCAATTTACTTTGCCCTCTTACTAATCCCTTTATTTGTCTTTACTTAATACCTTCTGCACACCTTTTAGGCTAAATGGTTTTCTTCATTCCCTACCGTTCGGCACCAGCCTAAGGTTTGGAAGAAGGCTATCCAATAAGTATAATTGGTGTACTATCTCCTAATCCTAGGAGTACTCGTAACCTGAGAGAAGCTAAAAGGAAAAGACAACTGAATAGTCCTATTCGTTTTCTTCAGAACCAGAAACCATCCTCGAATAAATTCCTTCGAGTTCGTATATAACCATATGATGGTTTTGTCCAATGGAAGTAGACGTTCGTAGTAATATGGGGTATCCTGGAGAAAAGGGTAAAAGTAGGAGTGGCAATGAGGTTTGCAACTCTGACAATCCGAAAGCCAGTGTTTAAGAAGGTTCGGTTAATTTTGGTCACTGAGTCATAGTCAAGGGTCGGGTCATGGTCGCTGCCAAAGAGAGAGAGAAAAGAAACACTCAGCGTGCACTCTAACCTAGATCAGAATGGTTATCAATTTATCTAATCAGGAAACCTCCCACTGTACCGTCAAATTCTCCTCCAAACCTGAAAGAAGAATTAGTCGGGATCACCCGAGGAGTAAACCAACTCATCAGTGGGAATCGGGATCCAACTATCATCGTATGATAACGTGACGGAATCCGCTCACGTTATCACACTCCAGAAGGTATGCGCATATCTGGCAAGTTTCAGTTTCTTTAGAAACTCCCGATGTGATTTTTGCCCGATGCTCTTATGACCTTGACGAAGGTCAACAAATCATAAGTCACATGTCAAGTTCTACCTGTCATTGTCCAGGTTAATTTGAACCCACCCGTACAAGCCCTTGACTTTGGCCAACAAGGCTATACGACTGTCCCAAACCAACGCATCTATCTATGCAGCAGAAAGGTAACAAGCAGCTACCATACATTATGCCTTGACGAAGGCCAACAAACATAGCATAAATACTACGTGCTACCCGTCTGAAATGACGGATGGCTACGAATGGTTTTTGGCGAAAAACCTTTAACGTAATGAACTTGATATCGTTGAAGGAACCGGATAGCTTTTATAAAAATATAGTGACGAAAACCTTTTCTAAAGAGGTCACTCCCGGTGAAGGGATCTCGGCTCTTTCCCCGTTGAATGAGGTGCAAGATATTCCAACTGAATACCACGATGCAAAGCAAAAGTAAACGACTATAGTGAAGTTATTGCCCTGACGCAAACTTCTGTCCAAGGGGTCACTCCCGGTGAAGGGATCTCGGCCCTTGCCTCGTCGACTGAGGTGCTGGATATTCATAACCGAATACCACTGTGCAAAACAAAAGAGAACGCCCTTGCAATAACAACTTTTTGAAAAATGTTCCAACAACATCAGAATAGGTTTGTTTAACTTGCATTGATATGAATCAATCCAGTCCCATCAATTGATCACACCAATAAGAACGAAAATAATGATGTACGTATATGCCATCCGCATTCACCACTGGGTCCCGTCATTACCCGTTAGGTTACTTAACTAACGACAGAGCGGGGACTGGACTAGCATGGATGCAAAACATATACAACATCTACTAGTATATATATCAATAAATAATATTCGCTCAAGGCGTGATAAAATGCAACATCACAGAAATGTAATAAGCATCACAGAAAAATACAGATATCTGGGATCCCCGGGTTTCATAGAGCCGCTACTGAAACCCGACGTTCCCCTGGTCGTGTGGATAGCCTGTGCAATGAAATCCTAGACCCCCACGGGCGCGGCAAGTTACCCGCCAAAACCTGAAGCGAGGCAGCCCCCTTCAACAATATGAAGGACCACCCAGCACTTCATGGAATCCGGTAACTTGGGCACCCCTCCTTGGGTCAACCTATACCCCCTACGAATGCGGCGAATAGCCCGCCAATTCTAGTGTGAAGCCCCCTCTGTCTCAATGCCATGAGATGCGGGCCCGTTGCCCTCTAGAACACGGCTATCCGTGTACCCCTCCGCGGGGTAATCCTAGTACAGAAAGTAAAAATATACATACAACGGGTACATCGACCTCAGCCCAGTCGTGCCCCAAAAGAATAATATACAAACAGGCAGTGACGGCAGTCCACATGTCGGACGCTCGCCCCGCAATATCAAATGTACATAAACAACCAAACTGTACTAACATTGCATCCAGGCTATCCCCCACTACCAATCCGCAACATCACAGCACAACACAGAACATCAACGTGAATGTCACATTCGCAAATCCGTCTAAAAGGGCTATAGCAGTTAGACAGGATTTACCGATCAAATGACATTCACGGTCGCAGATATAATGTAAATACTGTGAACTAACATGTTTAAAATTTTCGATCGACTAAATTTTCCCATGTGGGCCCCAAGCACAACTGCAGTACTCAAAAATAATCTGGGCCCAAACAGAATTTCCAAAAACCACATTTTCCATGCGACAGTTTCTGTCGATTCTGTTCTGTGCTCAGAAATTTTTTTGATACATTGCATAAATACAGGCAGGGTTTTTAATGGAATCTGGGAAAATTTCGTGGAGTGATCTTCCTCTTTAGCCGCGGAACCGTGGTCTTACCCCTGCTTTGGCCGCGGTTCCGCTACAGTAAAGTGGAAACACTGCACAAAATTTCTTCCAGTGATTCCTGAGTTGAAAATGGGGGTTTTCAGAAAATCCGTTCGATCGAACTTGTAAACATGTTAGAGCAAGCTAGACTAGATTAATGGCCTGGCTCTGATACCAGTGTAAGTGCACGGCGGCGCCCCGGCTGTTGGAACGAGGCCAAAATGCGAAAACATTACTTTTACAAAACTTGTAAACCGGCACCACCGCGCACTAAAATTCCGGATCGGGCCATTAACCTACTCTTAGCTAACTAGAGAAGGGGTAGAGAGATATACCGAGCGATCCGTGTCCTTCGGTCTTCTCTTCGTCGTCCCGATCTCCCCGCGGAATCTCCGGTCTTCATCTCCTCGTCGGAAGGGCACCACATCGCCGGGTTCTTTTACGGGCTCCCACCTCTGGACCGTGGCAACTCGGGCACGAAGTTGGCGAGTCGACCTGTCCAAGAATTGCTGTAGAATAGTGTGGAACTCTATGTCTCATTGGGGTTACTAGAAGTTGCATTTTGGTGGAGGAATGAGATGAAGTATACTTTGCGGATGAACAAAGGGATTTTGCAAGCCAAAATGAGAACAATTTTCCCTTCCCAAATTTTGGACAGCCCTCATGAAATGTGGCCGGCCTCCCCATGAGAAATAAGAGAATGGAGCGTATGAATGAGGGGAGGGGAGAGAGTGAGTGGGAAAAATCATGTAAGAATGAATGATGAATCATGATGAGAAAAATAAAGATCACAACCAAGTCACCTCTTCAACAACCATCACTCTTCACATCATATAAAGTAAGCAATCATGTCTCAAAAGTCAAGCAATGATGAAGTCAAATGAAGTCAATAGATGGTGCACCATCATGAAACCATCATGATGCAAAAGTCTTCTCAATTGTTAATTGCACAATTGCAAATAACCCCCTCCACCAAATTTCAGCCAAAGAAAGGAAACAAAGGAAAATGGCCGAAACGGAAAGCAAACTGGCAACTCCAAAAAACTGATCCCGTAATAAATTACAAGAAAACCACGCGACTGTATATACATACCTGCATTTGTATTCCGACCGAATACAAATGCAATGAGACAAAAATCTACACTGTACAATACTAGGATCTGGCTTAAACCAAAGCCCGCTAGTATTATTCGTCCGATCATGATCCGTGCAATCCCGCACGTATATGATCGAACCCTCCCATATCTCCATACGACCTCTACAGCATTTCGCCCAAAACTTGAGAAACGGTCTGTGAGGGACTCTAAAGACTCGTCAATACTTTGGTTGTGGATTTAACCACTAGCACGTCAGAGGTATTAGCTATACGTAACGGGCTACCAGGTATTGACCAAAAGGGACGTCGATGAGCGAACTCATCCTGACACCCTACTGAGCCTGTCAGTGACAATATCCGTACAGTCCAGTCCGTTCGTCTATGAGCATCGCATGGCGGGCCTAGGGAGTTGGTAAAAGTCAGACCCCCAAAAGCGGTACAAGTCGTGTCGGAGTGTAGCCCAGAACACCCTGAGATACTACTGGAATACCTACCAGTAAATCTCCTGCCTTGGCCAAGGACTTCATGTAATGGCTCTCCTAGACACAGCGCGACCTCACCCCCAATACCGGGAGAGACGAACCCCTGCAGATCCGCACACTGCCTCCATGTGGCTCGGGACTGTACCTGTTAGTTATATGTATGCCCTAGAGGCCATTACTATGCATTGGATGTCGACCTATGGGGGGTTCTCACTGTGTGACAGTTTGGCGAAGCATAGGCTCTTACCCCCAGGGTGTCCCGAGACCGGAAGGTGTTCCGGCGGGTTGTAGTCCTCGCGAGGGGGCATGCGTAAAAAGTAGCGGCTGAGGGACCCGTTGGTGCCACGGCGGCCGGCGTATTGACGAGTCTTTAGAGTCCTACACAGAGGTTTCCTGGCTCAAGCGAAACGAAATAGGAGCGCATATGAGATATGTGCGGGACCGAGAATGATACCAGTATGTGATACTGTATTCGATTCTCGCGATTTGTGACATTGATCGGTTATATGCGATATAGCCGGGTTATCGGATCAAGTGTTGATTCGATAAGTTGTTACTGTTGATATTAGTCGGTTATATGCGATATGACCGGATCATTAAATCAAGTGTTGATTTAATGATTTAATGCATAATTATATATTTGATATATTACTTTGCATTAACTAGTATCGGTTCACTTAAGATGGATTTTCTCACTCGGATGTGCGCATTGTATATGCGATATACTTTTGTGCACTTGTTTGTATCATGTTTGATGATGCATGTTTAACTATAGTGAAGTGTAATGAATTAAGCCATGGTTAAACTAATAATTAGGGTTTTCTTTTCTTACTTATTTATTTATTTATTTATTTTGAATAGATGAGAAAAGAATGGTTGCTAGTTTTGGAGTTTAGTTGAAGCTTCATGAAGCTTTGACTTTGTAACCATTCTTATCTCATTCTTAACCCTAACCATTAAACTAACCTTGGTCAATTCTCTACACATAACCATAGTTAGGATTATGATAAGTTTGGATATTCTTTTCTTTTTTAAAATAACTTATCATAACATTATCTTCATCATCTTCTTCTTCTTCCTCACAAGAAGAAAGCTCTCTTCATCAATGGTGATTGATATTTTAGAGTGAGAAATCCAAATCTAAAGTCTACCCACTTCCTATTTCTTCATCCTCTACCTCTTGCCAAGTAGTAGAGTGTGTTCTCTTCACAAGTTTCTTGACTTGGTGAAGTCGGAGCTTGATTTAGCGATGCCTCGACGTAGATCATCTTCGGCATGGACATCGACGACCTAGCTCGCTTTTCTACGATGAAGTCGACGCTAGAGCCCGGATTCTTTTTGGACAGCGGAGAGGACTTCGTTGCGGAGCTATGGAGGTGGAGAACCGGATCTACAAAGGTTGTATTTCCGTATCTCTTAGTTAAGTGTTAACTAGTTTACTTTTCGCCTAGATTTCTAGCCAACGGTCCGTATTAGGGTTTCTCGGCACCTAGTTTTCTTTGAAATTGGCATGGTTGATGCCTTGTGAGACCTCATTAGGGTGCCTAGGAACCCAACAGTAGTATCAGAGCCTAGCTAGAGCCTTAGGCGAAGTCCAGACGGAGTTTGAAGTCCGAACGAACCCGAAAACCCATTTCTAACATGCTCTCTGTCCTTTTTTGAAAACAGTGAGTTTTTCTATATTAAAAATATGCAGAAAAATCAGCAGGTGAATTTAAGAGATACTGTGAAATTTGTGCTCGTAATTCCATCAAAGAGCCGCGGATCCGCGGCATGAGCATGGCTCGTGCGGCGGATGCACGGCGGATTTGTCGTTTTGTGCATTTTAATTTTCACAGTAATTCTCATTTTTCTGTGGTGGTTTTCCTGGGTATTTTTGAATATTATTCAAGAGTTGAATTTTCTGAGGTTGATTTAGGGATTCGGTGTTTCGATCGGAGTATCAAATTTTGTCTGTGTGGCTTTCCGGATAATTTTTTGAATATGTTAAAAAGTTCGACCGGATATTAATACCCAATTTTTCCCTGTCGGGAAATTTCCAAGTGTTGGATTTTTCCGTAGTTTAACGACGTTCTAAGTAGTGCAAGTAACTCGATGGACCCTCTAGAAGACAACAAACCTTAACTCGATTATGTGACCATCTTGAACTGCCCTTTGAACCTTCGGGTTTGGGGCAGTACGGCGTGCCACATGTGAGGCGTTGGCTTGACCCTTCTACGGCTGGACCGTTGGTACTGAGGCACGAACGAAATGTTCTTAGACTTATTTCATGTGTTGAGCTGTATCGGGAAAACTTGGGTGTTTGACTGTTCGATCGAAAAGTTTAACATTTTCTGTTTATCTGGAATGGGATACAATAATTGGAATTCACAAGAAGTTATGAGATAACTGAATGAATGTTATAAACATAGCAGTTTAGTCTCACTTAATCGGTTGCTACGGAATTTTGATGTGATCAAAAGTCCGTCGCAATCACGTAGTGTACGCGGATACTCGCTGGGTAAACTTAATAGACAGCCTCACGCCATTGCCCCGACCAAGTGACTGTAGGAGAACCCCGTCGCCGAAAGCATCCGTCCGGGTGCTCGCGGTGGCGGTGTTCCGCCTTGGTGCACTTCGTCGAAGGTATCGGGGGTGCAGCCGTCTACTAAAGTTTGCGACGAGTATTCGATCAGGATGTCGGGAATCTTGTTGAATTGCCCGACTTGATATTGAAAAGAGTTTTCGATTTTGAGACTAAAATGCGGGGTTTATAATTGTTAGGCATGCGATGTCTAAGAAATTCATTTGGTCAGGCATGCGATGTCTGAGCAGGTTGCGGATTCCAACTGTTGTAGTTTTACACTTTCTTTTCTGTGACCGTAAGTGTAATATGTGATATTGCCGGTTTCGTTGCTATATGTCAACGACAATTGGGATGCGCATATTTACTTACGTTGATGACATGTGATGTTATGTGTTGCTGGATATGTTATATTGGATCGTCGTGTTCGAATAGCCGGGGGTTTTTATGTGAGATGAGTGTTTTTCATTTTCATTCATGTAAAAACTTGTATGTAATATTCTTTTATTGGGGCGCTTCCAGGTTGCGGAAGTTGTCACCTTTTGTATATTATTTACTTTTCTGCACTAGGATAGACCCAAGGAGGAGGGCATAAGTAACCGGGTTCTGGAGTCCAGTGGGAGACCAACTCGAGGAGTCGAGGTCGGGTCTCCTAACTCCAGAATTGGTAGGGTTGCTTGTCGCTCTCGTAGGGGTCTAGGGGTGTGGGTTTGGCTATTCATCACGACCGTGGAATCCGTGTTTTATACTGGCTCGTATTGAAAACACGGACGCCCTAGTATATCCAATATTTCATATGATTCTTCTGCTGCGATATCTGTGATGTGATCATGTGATGTTCTGTGATAGATACAGTATATAGTATATATGATATATTATATAGGCGTTACTTATGTTTTACACCCGCGCTAGCCCTGCCCCGCTCTGCCGTTAGTTACCTAACCTAACGGTGCATGAGGGGACATCGAGGCGAATGCGGATGGCATAAGTGTACGTCGTATTTATCTGTGATGTTTAGGTACTTAAATGATGGGACTTCATTAATGTGATTAATGAAATAAAAGAAACCTAAAGATGTTGTAGAATCGAATTTCAAAATAAACAGGTAGCTACAGTTCTTGCTTTGCACAGCGGTATATGTGATATATCCTGCACCTTATTCGATGAGGAAAGGACCGAGATCCCTTCACCGGGAGTGACTCCTTTAGCAATAACTGGCAGATGCTACACACTCGGTTTGTCTTTTGATTGCTTTTAAGAGTTTTTGCTTTGCACAGTGATATATATGATATATCCCGCACCTCATTCGACGAGGAAAGGACCGACGATCCCTTCACCGGGAGTGACTCCTTTAGCAAAACTAGAAAAGCCTCAAAAGCACTCCATTTTAAAATCATTCGATCCTACAACGATATCAAGTTCATTACGCAATAGGTTTTCAGAAAAACCTGTCGTAGCCCTCCGTCATTTCAGATACGTACTAGTTAGTATTCGTGCTGCGGTTGTTTGGCCTCCGTCAAGGCGTAGTGTACGGTAGCTAACTAGTGCTTATCTGCTAGCATATGATGCGATTGGATTAGGGTATTCGTACGGCGTTGTTTGGCCTCCGTCAAGGGTCGTGCAGGTGGGTTTAATTCAATCAGGAAATGACGGGTTGAACTTGACTAGCGGACTATGGGTTGTTTGGCCTCCGTCAAGGTCATAGCGAGCTAGGAGCAAAACATTATCGGGAATTTCAAGTGTTGAAATTTGCAATGAGATTGCATACCTTCTATGAGATAGTTGGATCCCGATACCCGCTGCGAGTAAGTGTTACTCCTGGGAGAGTTTTATACATTACAATTAGCCGATCAAGTAGGTGTCTAAAAAGGTGTCAACGGGGTTACGCCTCTGGGAAAACGAGGTTTACATTAATTAGGTTCGTGCGAAAGCACGGGGGACCTCCCTCAAAGTACCGACACTGGCCTGGCTGAAAGATTGGCGAACTTGTAGTGTGTAATTAATCCCGGCTAGTCTTTCCTTTTAGGGTTTGAAGGAAGATTTGATAAAAAGCAGTGGGAGCCATCCTGATTAGATAAAATAATAACCAATCTATTCTTGCAAAGAGCGCACGCTGAGTGTTTTCTTCTCTCTCTCCTGGTAGCGACCATATCACGCCTTAATCAAGATAATAATACGGATATTTGACCGAACCCGCTTGTTATACTGAGATGGGGAACGTTGGTCCCGCTCCAACTTATAATTGTTATAAGACAGAGCAGGAAATTGGGGAATACCAGATTTCCCGTGCCGCCCAAACGAAAAGAGTGCATGCTGATGCATCATCTTCGGGTGTGTTCATTATACAGAGAACTGTTTCTCAGTAACCTTTACGTCCTGGATATGTGATACCAGATCAGGATCCCAGATATGTAATCTGTTACATAGGGCTATGGAAAGGTAGAGGACTGAGAACGGGTGATAAGTTTCATGAGGCAGAAAACGGGGCAAGTGTTGCAGCCAAGTCTGTTGGTCACTGTCACCCTGTATTACCAATACATTGATTCTGAACGAATGTTATTAGATACCGAACCTGATATACAAAATCATATCAGTCTCTTTATTAGTAAAGAAACGGTATAATTTTGTATTGTTGGATAATGTTTTGAACATTTCCTATATCAAAAGTTGATCGGTTCAGGCACGTTATCTAAAAGCATTAATGTTCTAAATCAAACTACAGTTCTTAGTATACGGAACACACACAAGAGGAGGAGTTCAGAAATGAACGAATCCTTCTTGAGGTATTGTAGACTAGGTCATATCAATGCGACCCGACTGGCTGAGTTACATTTAGATGCATATTTAAATCAGTTTGAATTTATATCTTGTGAAACTCGCCAGTCGTGTCACAAAGATAAGATGACCATAGCTCCGTTTACTGGAAACAGAGAAAGAGTTAGTAAACTCTTGGGATGATACATGTTGATGTATGTAAGGTCCCCTGTCTACACATGCCAGGACTGGTTCTATATACTTCATTACATTCTCTGATGATCTTTCGAGATTCAGACCTATGTTCCTGTTGAAACACAAGTCCGAACCTTTTGAGATATTCACAGAATATAAGCGAGAAGTAGAGAACCAGAATACAGGTATAAGTATTATTTCCTTTGATGTGATCAAGGAGGAGAATACTTGAGCACGGAAATCCTGGACTATTCTAAAGGAGAATGAGATTCTCTCTCGGCATTACTCCTCCGAATACACCATAGCACGATGGTATATCGGGGCGGAGCAATCACACCCTATATGATAAGGTGTGCTCTATGATGAGTACTACTGAGTTACCTATTTCCTTTTTGGGAGTTATGCGCTTGAGAAGCTGCATACCTATTGAATAGGGTTCGAATCAAATCAGTTGCCTACCACTTCATATTTGATATGATAAGGGAAGAGCCCATCTCTCAAGTTAGTTAAGATTTGGGGTTGACCGGCCTATATCTAAAAGCAAAATCCGGACAAGCTCGAGGCAAGGTCTGTAATGTACAACTGGAAAGGTTCCAGCTATACAATCTACAGCAGATGATTTGGTACAACCAGAGGATTCAGTAGAAACCAACGAACCTCAGCCTCTCCGCCGATCTAGTAGGGTTCCTCACCCACCTGAGAGATACTTCGGTTTCTCTATGACAGTGGGAGCGAGGATTGCATCATGAGATGATGACCCAACTAGTTTCGAGCTGGCCATCAGGAGTATGACTCTGGAAGAATGGCTGGATGTTTAGCGATCTGAGATGGAATCCTTATACACCATCAAAGTATGGACTTTAGTTGCTATATCTGAAGGGTTAAATCCCCATCAGGAGCAAGTATATCTTGAGAAGATTACTTGGTGTACATGGAAAAGTTGAGACTTTCAAAGCTAGACTTGTTAAAGGTTTTCGTCATCGACCAGGCGTGGATAATGATAAAACCTTTTCCAATATCTATGCTTAAGTCCATCCAGATACTACTTGCCACGGCCACATACCATGACTACGATATCTGGCGGTTGGGTGTCTTGACTGCTTTTCTAAATGATGTTTTAGAAGAGTGCGTCTATAAGTACACAGCCAGAGGGCTTTGTAGACAGTGGGAGCAGCGGAAACGTGTGCAAGATGCTTTATAGGATAAAGCAGGCATCGCGGAGTTGGAACATCTGTTTTGATGAAGTAGTCAAAGAGTTTGACATCATCAAAATGGTAGATGAACCTTGTATATACAAAAAGGTAGTAGGGAGTATGGTGACGATCCTCGTAGAGTACGTGGATGACATACTCTTGATAAGAAAGGAGTTTCTTATGCTACGCTCGATCAATCTCCGCTTATCACAAAGATTCTCCATATAGGATTAAAGTAATACCTACTAAATCCTGGATTTTGGATTTATGAGATAGATCTAAATGGATGTTAGGATTCTCACTTGTCGAAGTGAGATGGTATCACATGATCCTGGGGAGAATCACTGGAAGGGTTCCAGGGTGATAAAGACGACTGAATGTCAGTCGCAGGCATTGTCTTTACCCTCAGTAAAGGGACGGTATGTTGGAAGAGTTCCAAGCTAGATACCGTGACATACTAGACGATAAAGGCAGCATACATCGCTACTTAAGATGGTACCAAAGAGGCTGTTTGGATGTATATTGGTTCATGAGATGAACTATGTTCCTCCCATTGTGTGACAATGGAGTTGTGGCTTATGCCAAGGAACGCAGGTCCCATCAGTGATCCAGACATATTCTAAGGCAGTATCACCTGATGGTGGAGATGGTTGATCTCCAGGTGATCAAGGTTAGGAGAGCAGACTCAGAGGACAACACGGCGGATCCACTCACGAAGGCCTATTCCCAGAGAGAGACTATTATGGGATGGTTGAGTATGAGATACTACAACCACTGCTACAGATGGCCCTAGTGCAAGTGGGAGATTGTTAGTTATATGTATGCCCTAGAGGCCATTACTGTACATTGGATGTATATTGTAGTGGATGCTGGGACATATATAGAGAGGACTTTCTTGCTCGACATGATAGTATGCTATCTGGTTGCACTTTACCTTAACGTGTACACAGATAGTCTCTCTATTACATGTTGGAAAAGCCCTTAGGATGTGTACTTGACTACCTGGACTGTGATGCGGATCATACTAGTGGGGATATGGTAGTCCATAAGTACATCCTTCAAAGTCCCTAGTCGTGGGTGTATCGAGACGGGGCATCGATATACCAGAGTAGACTAGCGTGTAGCTTCTCGACCCATACAGATGGGCGATGGATGATCCCATATCCATTGGTGTTTGACATCGGAGATGATATACGGGTGCTCAGTAGAGACTGGGTACACTGGAAGGACTCGCCGAGAACTCCCAGATGGTATTATACCTCACGTCAGATGGCAGTTCTCTGGTGACACTGGTACAGAGTAGTCTGTTGACCCGAGATCGTCATAGAGTCTTGTGTGGTTCCCACTGTGCTTTGATTTCCATCTTACTACGTCCAAGAGGGCGTGCAAAATGGTGGTTTTTGGGTACAGTCCCGAGTCACATGGAGGCAATGAGCGATAGGAGGGGATTCGTCTCTCCCAGTATAGGGGGTTGATGTTGCGCTGTGTTCGATTGGCTATAACAGGAAGTCCCTGGCCAGGGCTGATCAGAGAATTGCTGGTAAGTGTTACCAGTAGTTTCTTGACCCGTTATGAGCCTCATATCGACATGACTTATCGAACTATTGGGGTCTGACGATTATCACCCCTAGGCGAGATATGCGACATATCAGACGATCAGACCGGACTGTACGGTAGTGTTACTGGTCGGATTCACTGGAGTGTGAGCGGGCTTGCTCGTCGATCTTCAGATCGCTCAATACCCGGGTGGCCGTTACGTTTAGCAGACCGCTTGCGGCTTGTGGATGTTTGATATGATCATCATCCGCTGCCGGCGTATTGACGAGTCTTTAGAGTCCTACACAGAGGTTTCCTGGCTTAAGCGAAACGAAATAGGAGCGCATATGAGATATGTGCGGGACCGAGAATGATACCAGTATGTGATACTGTATTCGATTCTCGCGATTTGTGACATTGATCGGTTATATGCGATATAGCCGGGTTATCGGATCAAGTGTTGATTCGATAAGTTGTTACTGTTGATATTAGTCGGTTATATGCGATATGACCGGATCATTAAATCAAGTGTTGATTTAATGATTTAATGCATAATTATATATTTGATATATTACTTTGCATTAACTAGTATCGGTTCACTTAAGATGGATTTTCTCACTCGGATGTGCGCATTGTATATGCGATAAACTTTTGTGCACTTGTTTGTATCATGTTTGATGATGCATGTTTAACTATAGTTAAGTGTAATGAATTAAGCCATGGTTAAACTAATAATTAGGGTTTTCTTTTCTTACTTATTTATTTATTTATTTTGAATAGATGAGAAAAGAATGGTTGCTAGTTTTGGAGTTTAGTTGAAGCTTCATGAAGCTTTGACTTTGTAACCATTCTTATCTCATTCTTAACCCTAACCATTAAACTAACTTTGGTCAATTCTCTACACATAACCATAGTTAGGATTATGATAAGTTTGGATATTCTTTTCTTTTTTAAAATAACTTATCATAACATTATCTTCATCATCTTCTTCTTCTTCCTCACAAGAAGAAAGCTCTCTTCATCAATGGTGATTGATGTTTTAGAGTGAGAAATCCAAATCTAAAGTCTACCCACTTCCTATTTCTTCATCCTCTACCTCTTGCCAAGTAGTAGAGTGTGTTTTCTTCACAAGTTTCTTGACTTGGTGAAGTCGGAGCTTGATTTAGCGATGCCTCGACGTAGATCATCTTCGGCATGGACATCGACGACCTAGCTCGCTTATTCTCCGATGAAGTCGACGCTAGAGCCCGGATTCTTTTTGGACAGCAGAGAGGACTTCATTGCGGAGCTATGGAGGTGGAGAACCGGATCTACAAAGGTTGTATTTCCGTATCTCTTAGTTAAGTGTTAACTAATTTACTTTTCGCCTAGATTTCTAGCCAACGGTCCGTATTAGGGTTTCTCGGCACCTAGTTTTCTTTGAAATTGGCATGGTTGATGCCTTGTGAGACCTCATTAGGGTTCCTAGGAACCCTACAGTACCCAACTAAAACCTTTTTGCATGTCTCCTTTGAGCGTGGTAGGGTAGTAATCAAAGTACAGTAGGAACTCACACGAGACAAATGACGATCTCGGGTCGATGAACTAACCTGTACACATGTCATCAGGGAACTTCTATCTGACGTCAGGTATAAGACTAACTAGCATGTTCCCGGCGAGTCCTGTCCGGTGTACTCATAACCCAATGAGCACCTGTATACATCTTAGGTGAACCAACTGACACCAGTGGCATGTGAGACCGGCCACCGCCTCTCGTCGGGGTCTTGACTGTATACACTAGTCTACTCTGGAGTATCGATGCCCTGTCTCGAAACTCCCTCGACTAGGGACCTTTTAAGGATGTGCTTATAGACCCCAGCTCGCACGTATATGATCGCCCTCATACTGACGGCAGTAAAGCAAGAATCCTAGGGGCTCTATCAACACGCAATAGTGACCTGTAAGGTCACCTAAAGCAGTACACGATTATAAAGATAAACCAGATAGCATACTATCATATTGAGTAAGACTGTCCTACTGGGACAGGTCCTCCCTCAATCATTGCAATCACGTGCCTGTGATCCAATAATTGACTCTGAGGGCACTATCTCCAACACATATCACATATATGCTCATACTCCGTTTTGCCTGAGTCAAGAAACCTCTGTGCAGGACTCTAAAGAATCGTCAATACGCCGGTAGTAGGTGATGATCATATCAAACACCCAAAAGCTGCAAGCGGTCAGCTAAACGTAACAGCCACCCAAGTATTGAGCGATTAAAAGATCAACAAGCAAGCTTGTACATTCTCCTGTGAATCCAATCAGTAACACTACCGTAAAGTCCGGTCTCTTCGTCTGATATGTCACATATCTGGTCTGTTGGAGATAGTGCCCTCAGAGTCAATTATTGGATCGCAGGTACGTGATTGCAATGATTGCGGAGGACCTATACCGGTAGGACAGTCTCACTCGAGATGATAGTATGCTATCTGGTTTACCTTTATCAATCGTGTACATGTTTAGGTGACTGATTACATGTTACATTTTGATAGAGCCCTTAGGATCTTGCCTTACCACCAACAGTATGATGGCGATCATATACGTGAGAGTTGGGTGGTTTATACGCATATCCTTAATTGTGGTCCCTAGTCGTGAGAGTTTCGAGACAGGGCATCGATACTCCGGAGTAGACTAGTGTATACAGTCGAGACCCCGACGAGGGGCGGTGGCCGGTCTCACAAGCCACTGGTGTCAGTTGGATCACCTAAGATGTATACAGGTGCTCATTGGGTTATGAGTACACCGGACAGGACTCGCCGGGAACCTGCTAGTTGGTATTATACATATCGTCAGATAGCAGTTCCCTGGTGACATGTGTACAGGTTAGTTCATCGACCTGAGGTCGTCATTTGTCTCGTGTGAGTTCCCACTGTGCTTTGATTTCTACCCTACCACGGCTCAAAGGAGTCGTGCAAACAGGTAGTTTTTGGGTACAGTCCCGAGCCATATGGAGGCACGTGAGCGGATCGGTAGGGGATTCGTCTCTCCCGGTTTTGGGGGCGAGATCGTGCTGTGTCTAGGAGAGCCATTACACATAGCCCACGGCCGTGGCAGGAGATTTACTGGTAGGTACTCCAGTAGTATCTCAGGGTGTTATTGGGCTACACTCCGACACGACTTATACTGCTATTGGGGGTCTGACGTTACTAGCCCCCTAGGCAGATATACGATACTCATAGACGAACGGACCGGACTGTATATACATTGTCACTGTTAGGCTCAGTAGGGTTTCCGGATGAGTTCGCTCATCGGCCTCCCTTGAGGTCAGTCCATGGGCAGCCGTTGCGCATTGCGAGTGCCGCTGACGGTTTGTGGTTAAACCCACTGCCAGGGTACTGACGAGTCATTTGAGTCCCCCACAGACAGTTTCCCAAGTTCGGGCGAAACGTTGTAGAGGCCGTATGGTTTTATGGCAGGGTTCGGAAAATGCACGTGCGTTTACGCACGTGTCAGTTTTCGGGCAGATGATACTGGTCGGTTTTGGTTTAAGCCGGATCCGAGTATTATATTGAGTAGATATAATATCTTTGTCTCAGTTGCATTTATATTCGGTCGTAATACAAATGCGGGTATATTTATACAGTTACGGGGTTATCCTGAAATTTGTTTCGGGATCACTTTTGGAAGTTGGAAGTTTCCAGTTTTCTATCAGCCGTCTTTTAACAATCGGTTAAAGACGGATTTATCTTTTCTTTGGAAAAGTGTGGATGCTTCTAGAAGGTTCTAGAAGCGGTGAGGTGTTATTGTTTCATTGGTTTCTTTCTTTGTGTTCACACTGTGTGTTCACACTGTGTGTTCACACTAGATATTTATTTGTGTTCACACTAGATATTTGTTACTGTTCACACATGATATTTTCTTGTGGTCACCCCCCCTCTCCTACACTCACCCTCCTCCTCCCTATATATGGCCGGCCCCCTCCTCTCTCTCTCTTACTTGAGTTTTCATCTGGTAAAAAGATTATGATAGATTTTGGGGTGTATGGAATTTCACAGCTCATTTCATTCCATCACCCGATTCGAGTGGCAACTTCATTAACCGTTCGTCCATAGCTTTGGACGGAACGAGACAAAGTCTTCTACTCATTCTCTACATCAATCTTGGTCGTCTCTTTTAGCAAACTTGATGACCGAGTTGCCTCGAGTCAGAGGCGGGAGCCCGTTTAAAGAATCGTCGACGTGGTGCCACCTGGACGAGCAGATCGGAGATCGACGAGATCGGAGCAGCCGCAACGGAGCGTGGGATGATGGTTAAAGAACGAAGGACTCGGATCGTTCGGTATAACCTTTCTACACTCTTTACAGTTTGTTAGTTTAGCAATAATGGCAGATCCGGGTTAAAGTATACGATAGCGCCAGTTAAAAAGTTTTTGTTCCGCATTTAGCATCTGTAGACGGCCGGGGCGCTACCGTAGACTTACAGTGGTATCAGAGCCTCACCATTTTGCTTTACTAACTTGTGCTAACGCGTTTAAAACATCGATTGAACCGGAAATCAAAAACTGCAAAATTCAACTTCACAGTTTCTGTCGATTTTAAATGATGTCCTAAAATTATTCTACATATCTCAGAAAACTGTGCAGGGTTTTATAAGAATGCCGTACAAATTTGGGCTCATGAATCGACAAGACTGCCGCGGAATCGCAGCCAAACCCATGGTTTGGCCGCACATCCGCTGCCGTTCTGAGTGATCATGCCCCCAAACTTGCACAGTGTATTCTTCTCTGGAAATTGGGGTTTTTGGTACATATCTTTTGGGCCCAGATTTTGTTACTGTTCACCAGTTGTTCGTGGGGCCCACTTTGTGATATTTAGTCGATCGAAATTTAAACATGTTAGTTTACAGTACTTGCATTATATCTCCGACCGGGAATGTCATTTGATCGGTAAACCGCGTCTGATTGCTATAGTTCTTTTAGACGGGTTTGCGAACGTGACATTCGCGTTGATATTCTGTGTTGTGCTGTGATGTTGCAGATTTGTCGTGGTGGATAGCAGTGTGCAATGGTAGTGCAGTTTGGATTTATTTGTACTTTTGATATTGCGGGGCGAGCGTCCAACTTGTGGACTGCCGTCACTGCCTGTTGTATAATATTCTTTTGGGCCACGACCAGGTTGCGGTCGATGTACCTGTTGTACTATTTTTCATTACTGTACTAGGTTTTGCCCCGCGACGGAGTGCACGGATAGCCGGGTTCTGGGGGGCAATGGGTCCGCATCTCATGGCTTTGAGAGGCAGAGGGGCCTCACTCTAGAATTGGCAGACTATTCGCCGCACTCGTAGGGGGTACAGGTTGACCCAAGGAGGGGTGCCCAAGATTACCGGATTCCGTGAAATGCTGGGTGGTCCATTCACTTTGCTGTAGGGGGCTGCCTCGCTTCAGGTTTTGGCGGGTAACTTGCCGCACCCGTAGGGGTCTAGGTTTCATTGCACAGGCTATCCACACGACAGGGGAACGTCGGGTTTCAGCAGCGGCTCTGTGAAACCCGGGGATCCCAGATTATCTGTATTGTTCTGTGATGCTTATTACTTTTCTGTAATGTTGCATATTATCACGCCTGGAGCGATTATTGTTTATTGGTTTATATACTATTAGATGTTGTATATGTTTTACACCCGCGCTAGTCCAGTCCCCGCTCTGTCGTTAGTTAAGTAACCTAACGGGTGATGACAGGACCCAGTGACGAATGCGGATGGCATATACGTACATTTTATTTTCGTTCTTTTCTGGTGTTATTGATTGATGGG
Source organism: Agapanthus africanus (assembly GCA_030015575.1). Lineage (NCBI taxonomy): Eukaryota > Viridiplantae > Streptophyta > Magnoliopsida > Asparagales > Amaryllidaceae > Agapanthus > Agapanthus africanus. Next base: position 300,910,236 of record CM057345.1, on the reverse strand, counting down.
ACTGCATTGATTTTGATCAATGCAAAGTAAAGCAAACCTGTTTACAGTTGTTGGAATAAATTTAAAATGTGTTATTGCAAAGATGTTTCCTTTTGTTTTGCATAGCGGTATTCAGTGGAATATCCTGCACCTCATTCGACGGGGCAAGGGCCGATATCCCTTCACCGGGACTGACCCCTTGGGCAGAAGTTTGCGTCAGGGTAATAACTTCACTATAGTCGATTACAAGTTGCTTTGCATCATGGTATTCAGTGGAATATCCTGCACCTCATTCCATTAGGAAAGAGCCGAGATCCCTTCATCGGGAATGACCTCTTTAGCAAAAGGTTTTCGCCACTATATTTTAAAAAGCTATCAGGTTCCTTCAGCGATATCAAGTTCGTTACGTTAAAGGTTTTTCGCCAAAAACCAGCCATAGCCCTCCGTCACTTCTTTTGGGTATTCAGTAGTATTCAAGCTATGCATTTTAGCCAAAGTTAAGGCATAGTGTTTGGTAGCTGCTGGGTATTCATTTGTTGCATAGATAGATGAGTTGGTTTGGGACAGTCGTTCTGCCGATTGGCCAAAGTCAGAGGCATGTGCGGGTGGGTTCAAATTGACAAGATAGTGACGGGTAGAACTTGGCATGTGACTTATGACATTTTGACCAAAGCCAAGGTTATAAGAGCATGGGGCAAAAATCATATCGGGAGTTTCTAAAGAAACTGAAACTTGCCAAGTATGAGCATACCTTCTGGAGTATGAGTAACGTGGATGCATTCCATCACGTTATCATGCGATGAGAGTTGGATCCCGATTCCCACTGATGAGTTGGTTTACTCTTTGGGTGATCCCGATTGATTCTTCTTTCAGGTTTGGGGGAGAATTTGACAGGACAGTGGGAGGTTTCCGGATTAGATAAAGTGATAACCATTCTGATCTAGGTTAGAGTGCACGCAGAGTGTTTCTTTTCTCTCTCTCTTTGGCAGCGACCTTTGACCGACCCTAGACTATGACTCAGTGACCAAGTTGACCGAACCTTCTTAAAATACTGGCTTTTGGATTGTCTGAGTTGCATAAGTCATTGCCACTCCTTCTTTTACCCTTTGCATTTCTCAGAACACCCCGTTTTACTACGGACATCCACTTCCATTGGATAGATCCATCGTATGGTTATATACGAACTCGAAGGGACTTCTTCGAGGATGGATCCAGGTTCAGGAGAAATAGAATTGGTTTATTCAGTTGTCTTTTATTATCACCTTCTCTCAGGTTGCGAGGGCTCCTTGGTTTAGGAGAGTACACCTATTACGCTTATTGGATAGTCTTATTCCAAACCATAGGCAAGTGCCGAAAGGTAGGGAATGAAGAAAACCAATTAGCCTAAGTAGGGTGTGCAGAAGGCAATAACTAAAGACAAAATAAAGGGATTAGAAAGAGGGCAAAGTAAATTGCGACTGATATCATTCACGACCAAAACCGCGTACTTCATCGCCACTCCTATTTCACTTTTAAAGGAATAAGGTATTATTCAGTTGTCTTTTATCATCACCTTCTCTCAAGATATGAGTACTCCTTGGTTTAGGAGGGTACACCTATTATGCTTACTGGATAGTCTTCTTCCAAACCATAGGCCGGTGCCGAACGGTAGGGAAGGAAGAAAACCATTTAGCCTAACGATGATGTGCAGAAGGTAACGACTAAAGACAAATAAAGGGATTTGGAGAGAAGGCAAAGAAATATACGGATAAAGTCATGAATTGGATTATGGAAGAGGCATTACTATGAATACCAGGATACCCCTACGAAACATTTTCATGTTTCAGTTCATTCTTAATGGAAAACTGTTTTCCCGATTAGATACTTACTCCAGGGTGTGTATTCACCAGGTTTCATTCTCATATCTGTATGGTTTTACAGATGATGAGTGGGAGGAAGTTATTGGGAATTAGGTAATTATCCTCATTATATCGAAATTCGTTGTAATTGGTGATACTTGAGGAAATCGCCAGGGTACAGTTTTCAACCTACAACGCACAGATTTTGAGTTGTTCAACTCAGCGGACTTATACAGAGTATTGTATGTTGTCCAGTGTCCATCAGGACAAAGGGGTAGTTCCTCGTACTATGTTCTGTTTACTTATAACTTCTCTAGTTTTTAGATAAGTGTTTCGTAGAAATACATGGTCTAAGTTTTGAGAAGTTGTGGGTATAAGAATAAAGTAGAGAACTAGGTATCACAAGTATCGGGATTCTTTAAAGAGATCGAAGATATAGATTCTTTTGATTGGTATTCAGATGATAGTGATGTTTTGAGAAACTTGTTTCTCTTTCAGGTTGCTCATAATTGGATGGATTCCTAAGTTGAGTAATGCTGATTAGCCTCTTTCCATTAAGGTGATATGCACTGGAGACAGCTGCATGATTTGAATCTGGTTCCAATTAAATTAAGTGCCAAAGTTTCTATATTTGATATAGAATGGATCATACCTTATAAGATGTTAAGGTACGGGGAGTTGTCCAGCTTATGCTTAAAACCAGACTCTGGATAACTCAGGGCACGTTTCTGTAATGGCTGCTTGTGGGTTGACCCTGGCTATGACAAGGGTTGATATTCTACCATTTGGAAGATCAATAGTGATATTGTTCTTGACTCGCCACAGTTTTAGTAAAATGGACTTTTTCAGAAAACAGTAGTGGGAGTATGGTAGAACTGGAAGTGATTCCAGAACCGCGAACGATTACGGAAAATTTAATAGGACCTATATATTCAATCAAGTTTGACATTCCATTAGCCACTCCGCAGATATGGTGGGTAACCTCAGACACCCGAGAGGTACTTCGGTAGCCTCAAGGACGGTGACAGGGAGGTTCTTATCTACCCAGACTTCACACTACTGTTGTTCCAGACTATGAGACCAGGCAGGAGGATAAGTATAGCGTCGTTCTAAACTAGCTTTAGAAGTGCACGTGTATATTATTCTGCCAGAGGGTTGTCGTAGTCAGTGGGAGCAGCGGAAGCATAGTGGGCAAGTAGCTTATGTCTATTTATAGACTAGAGCAGTTATAGCGGAGATAGATCATCTAATTTTGATGTGACAGTCATGGGTTTTTGACTTCATCAGAATAGGGGATGGATCTGTTAAGAAGGTAGTAGGGTGTGATGTCATGGTATCTGGATGACATACACAGAGTAGGAAGTAAAATTCCTATACTACGATCGGTTGTACTGTGGTCGTCACACAGTTGTTTCTCCAGACAGGATATCGATATAATATTTGACATTCTGGTTTCTGGATCTATGGTTTTAGATCTAGATTTGGGTAGTTTCCTAATGTGGGTACTTTGACAGATATTCTAATGGTTTTTAGAATAGTTGACTCCTAGCATGGTGGTGTACCTGCAGGTGATGGAGTCACCCTCTCTAAAGGTGTCGTACAGACTAAAGGGGAGAGGGATGGGCATGATTGGCAGATCACTTGCTTAGGCAACTGAGTCAATCATGAGATGTCAAGTACCACACCAGATGTTGTTTTTGCACTAGATGCAATAAGTTTGTATTAATCCAATCCTGGAGAAATATAAGGAAGCAGTTTTAGAACATAAGTACACGTTCTACGGATTTGATGACGGCAGCCTCCTTCGGGAGACGATTATCATTCCAGGCTTCAAAGGTGACATGGTTGACAGAGTGATTGCCAGAGTTATAGTTTTCCCTCTGATGAGGGACAGTATTATGGACAGGTGGTCCAAGAGGATACTGTGGAAGGCTTGGTGCACGATACTGATTAGGTTCAGTGATCGATACAGTCTAAGAAGTTTGGATTTGGAGTTCATTTATGAACTAGGTCCCATCAGATTTTCAGACATATTCTAAGACTGGTATTACTCAATTCGGGAGATGGCTTTCTCCGCGAACTTGAGATTAAGAGAGACACAGAAAGAAACATCTAGGCGGATCCACTCACTGAGGCTATTTCTCGAACACAATAGTTTTACAAACGGGCTTTGTGAAACTGATTAGTAGAAGAGTTGGATGTTCGGTTTCACACGGGCTGTGAGTAGTCGACATCGCAATAATTAGCCTTGAGTGCAAGTGGGAGATTGTTGGAGATAGTGCCCTCAGAGTCAATTATTGGATCGCAGGTACGTGATTGCAATGATTGCGGAGGACCTATACCGGTAGGACAGTCTCACTCGAGATGATAGTATGCTATCTGGTTTGCCTTTATCAGTCGTGTACATTTTCAGGTGACTGATTACATGTTACATTTTGATAGAGCCCTTAGGATCTTGCTTTACCACCAACAGTATGATGGCGATTATATACGTGAGAGTTGGGTGGTTTATACGCATATCCTTAATTGTGGTCCCTAGTCGTGGGAGTTTCGAGACAGGGCATCGATACTCCGGAGTAGACTAGTATATACAGTCGAGACCCCGACGAAGGGCGGTCGCCGGTCTCACAAGCCACTGGTATCAGTTGGATCACCTAAGATGTATGTTAGTGTATATGCCCTAGAGGCCATTACTGTATCATACTAGTATGTATATTACTTGATGGAAGCTTGGGATATTCACAGTTGTACAGACAATCTTGCTCAATATAGTAGTATGCTACTTGGTTTGTCTCTGCTTTAATATGTACATGTGTGTTTATTTATTATATCACCTATACGTGATTGCACGCTTTTGGCGTGTCGGATGTTCAAAGAATTAAAGTATAACCGCGATCAGGACGGTGTCGCTATGCAGCTAGCCGGTTGAGTACGGGTCGGTCCACAGGGAGATGGTGGTATTTTACCTTCTTGTCTTAGACGAGTCAATAAAGAATTTGTGTATGTTTGTTTCTAACCTATGTGTTTATTTGCAAGTATGAAGTTGTTAAGAAAAGATACGAGATTATAAGCTAAAGAAATCCGTACTCGAAACCTTTGAGCCGAGTCTTGACCAATTGAAGCTAGAGCAATCGGCAACAACATGGATTAGGGGATTTAAGCGCGGTATTCGTGGAATCCGGCTTATTTACCCTTGTCCTTCCGTTCTTGTCTCTTGCTTTCGCCTCCGGCCAAACCGAACGCAACCGGTCGCGGTTAGGAATCACCGTTACCTTGTCAGGGTAGGGTGCCTAACGGAGCGCTTGCGTATGGTTTGGGCGGAGTTCAAATGGAAAATAACGGGAAAAGGAATTGGCAAAGAAATGTTAACTTATAATACCGTATTTCTTCTTAACAATAATAATTACATTCATTCACAAGAAAGAACCAAAAAGAGAGAACAAAAAGAAAAGAACAAAGAAAAGAAAAGATACAAGTAATTAAAGTACATGGAATAAAATTGCAAGTAAGTAAAGCAAGAATGAAAAATGCAAGTAATAAATAAGCAAATAAAAAGAACAAGAAACTAGAACTCAAGACAAGCATGTGATCAATAGCCAACCCTTAAACTTGCAAGCTCAATCAAGAGGTTGCAAGATCAAGAGAAGGGTAGAGAACGCATGTGAAGTGAAGAACTAGTCTCGTGAGAAAATACGACCCTTGAGATCAATAACTAACCCTTAACCATTCAAGCTCAATGAAGAGGTTGAATGATCAAGAGAAAGCAAAAATCTCAAGGGGGAGCGAAACTAACAAGAAAGATAAAAAAACCCTGATCTTCATTAATTTTCCACTCAAAAAGCTCTCACTACAATTTTAATGGAGAAAGAATGAAGAAGAAGAAGAAGAAGAACAAAACTACACAAAAAAGAGGCTAAAGAAAAGCTCCCTTGGTTTAGCTCAGATCTGCTGTATTTATAGGCTGGAGAATGGAATTCTAGGGCAACCAGCAGAGCACATGGGAAGTACCCAAACTACCCCCAAAAGACGACAACCAGAAGAGCAAGTACGGCCGCGTTTCCGCGGCCAATACCCCCTATTGGCCGAGGAAACGCGGCTACCTAGTGGAGTTGGGCAGTGGGTTTTCTGGTGGTTTCCTGGTTTCCTGTTTCCTCGTGTTTGCCAACTTTAAACTGCGCAAAAGTCTTCAGAATATCTCCAGATTTCCAAGTCCAAGATTGCATTATCTTTGTTTACTTTTGACTTTATCTCCCTCGAGCTCCGCGCACCCATTGATTCTTGTGCAGCCCCCTCGTGCTCTGTGCTTGTCCCAGACACGAATGACTACTGTCACATGTCTTGTATCGGGAACCGGTACTCGGCACTGAACGGATATGGATGACCGGAACCCGGCTTTTATCTGCTGTCGACAGATGTTCTGCTTTTAGCGTAACTGTGGAGATTTTATCCTGATTTGCAATATTTGTACTGGAAACCTGTATTCTGTAAACATGTAACAAACACGGATTAAAAGCACCTACCTATAAACACACGAGCGTAAGAATGGGCGGTATAAAATGCAATATTCTGTGATGAACAAATACCCCCAAACTTAACTTTTGCTCGTCCCGAGCAAAACCAATTATTCACAAAAATAAAATGATAACCGCACTTTCGCAGGGAACGCGATTGCACTGAGCGCGTGCAACAAGCCGTTAAACCTCTAGGTGTCCCTAGTAGGAGGAGTGTTGTCTCCTAAGGGTTTTCAGCGGATACTACCCACAAAATCCGGTCAAGTTGGTTTCGTAAAATAACTAAGATTCAAACCCTAAAGTTTTGTTTTTAGAAAATAACAATTCTATAATCCTAAGTCTAGACCATCGAACCTTCATTTTTCACACCTCGCTTCTTATTTAACTACAGATTTTATATGTCTTTACGTGCAGTGCAAATAGTGTCGTTAAGTTCCCGAAAGGTCGAATAAAGTCATCATGTCGCACAATAAAGCCCAGATAACAATTTTAAAAGGATCACATAAGTTTTATAAAGAGTTAAGCATTTTTCAAGTTTCGTTTTCCAGTAAGGTTTCAACTTTAGAATTTCTATCTTCCATAACAGGAAACTAAGTCGTATTTTTCACTCCACCTTTTTCTTGTTTTTCATTTCATACACACCTCTGTGAACGTGCAATAGTCTTTATCATAGAATAAAACCTTCATATCTCCGCTAATTTTTTTTATAAAAAGCCTGTCTTTTATCAAGATTATTCTCACACAAAGAACCGTTAGGAATTTTAACTCGGAGAGAACACTTGCTTGACTTTGTTTTAACCTGGACTTTCTAGGCTTCTTAGCGAGCTTTGGGCCAATGCACCCAAACCAGTTGGTTTTAGGGCATTAGGTGTAGAAACACCCCAGCGGACTTAATTACTCAAGTTACCTAGGTCCAAAAACAAAAGACAGTTTGTCGTGAAAATCAGATGATTTAATACGAACGGAGATATAACCGGCAGTTCAAATATTTTTTTGGATAAAAGACGTGTTTAGTGGGTTTGGTGTGTAATCATTCCAATCAAGTTTTAGATGGGTTATTTTTCAGACTTAGCTCCAATTACGGCATCAATAACATTCCTTCATATTCGCTTTACTTCATAAACTATTCTTGACATTACTTATTTCAGAACAAACCTATTTGATCCTCAGAAAATCATTTATCTGTTTAAAAGTTTTTAAACATAAAAGACTTGTCATCTAATTTCCAAGACTCACGACACGTGTAGTGTGATGTAAAGACGTATATCAGCTATAGTTAACTTCAAAGGAGAGTTATTTTTCAGGTTTTCAAAATCTAAACATAAGATTTAGTTATTCCCATCTTTTCAAACAAAACCGTCGAAATGTTGAATCAGAGTCCTCCCACTAGCTAACTTGACAGACAAGTTTTTATGTTTTTAGAAAATTTTCAGATTTTTATGGATTTTATGGATTTTAATATGCAGATGCAAAATATACAAATGAATGCGAAGGAAGAAAGCATACCGAGCACACCCCCAAACTTAAACTTGACAGTGCCCTCACTGTCAGGCTACACCAAGAGGGTCAAAATTGCCGGCGCTTCCCTAAAAACAAATTATATACAAAACAAAAAGGAAAAACAAAAAATATATACAAAAAAGGAGCCCCCCCCAAACTTAAGTAAAACAGTGTTTCCACTGTTACGCGTTGAAATTCAGGGTTAGGGGGAAAAGAGAACAGTATCAAGCTATACAAGGCCTTACACAGGCCAAAAGTTAACACCAACCATTCAAAGATCTTATCGCTATAATGTACCGGTCGGTGGAAGAAGGCGTAGAGAAAAGAGATGGAGAATACGCGAGACCATATGCGGAGAGAAGCGGGATATGGTCTCGGTATATGAGAGGAAGAAGAATGGCGGAAGGGAAAAAGAAGTGGAACACGAACTTGAGGGTGCAAATAGAGTAAATAGATTAGCACAATTTGTGATGAGCGATGTGTAAAAAGCGATTGTGCTAATATATTTACCCATCGAGAAATGGGGTCAAATCCCTCAAGATTCGTGAGAAACCATGGGTACGCCGAACTTGGTAAACCAGACATACGAAATGAAAGTGAGACGGGTTCTTACAAGGTCGGAACGATGGAAAGAATGGAGGGAAGTGATCGAGGAGGGGTATCGGTTAAAGGTTCGGGAGGGTGTACACAGTCAGGGGAAGGAACAGGATGAATTGGAAAATCCGACTCATCAATTAAAACTGGTTCATCCTCAAAACTATCCTCAATATTATCCTCTAAGTTAAGCTTATCCATGCATATTTCATCAAAGTCCAGACGCATATGGGGTTCGGAAAAAACATTTAATGACTCGGGATGATGATTAGAAGAGACAAACTCAGCCAAATCTACGGGTTCATCATCCAAAATACTCCCGGCGTCAATATCCTTAATCAAGTGAAAGTCAAAATTCTCTGACACATCAACAAAAGCATGGATATCAATCGATTCAGGTTCTAAAGTGGAGGTGTAGAGGTCAAAAGGTTTAGGATCGGTTTCACTTGGAAGAGACCCTTCACAATCTGGCAAATCAAACACTACAAAGTCGCACAACTCATTAAACATTCTATCTTCAACTGATAATTCATTTGGGACACTTGATAGACTTTCAACACAGGAGTTGTGGGATTCAATTTGAGACGGGTAGGTTTGATTTGGAAGGGGGTATATCTCACTCTCTCCACTCAAATTCACAGCCTGTCCTGCCGCCTCATCATACATTGAAAAAGTTGGAGCTAGTTGAAAACTAGCTACCGGATCACTAGGTTGCATGAGGGCGGCCATGGACGCATTCAAATCCATCATCTGTTGGCTTGACGCTACCCTAAAATCTTCCAACGACTGTTCCAGACTAGACATGGGTTGTGAAGGGGTTTCGGTAAAATATTCAAAGTTGTTTGGATACTGAAAACTCCCAAATGGTGGTTCTGAAGCAATGTCTAGGAAAGGTTCAAAAGTAGGGTAGGATTGGTAGGAATTGAATGGCTGGACAGGAGCAGGATCAACATTTGTATAAGAAGGTGAATGGAATTGTTGATCCCAAGAGTTTGAAGTGGTGAAAGGAGTGAAAGATCGGCTACGAGATTGTTCAATACGTTCAGCGATGGACAAAGGACGACATGCAGAAGGGGTATCAACATAAGCGGGAGTGAATGTTTGAAACGGTTGATACGAAGTGGAATGAGGAGTGCAAGTGTTTGTCCTAGACGCTGCTATGCGATCTTTCAGTGAAACTTTGGGCATGGAGGGGTCGTTCGAAGTTACCTTGTCAGGGTAGGGTGCCTAACGGAGCGCTTGCGTATGGTTTGGGCGGAGTTCAAATGGAAAATAACGGGAAAAGGAATTGGCAAAGAAATGTTAACTTATAATACCGTATTTCTTCTTAATAATAATAATTACATTCATTCACAAGAAAGAACCAAAAAGAGAGAACAAAAAGAAAAGAACAAAGAAAAGAAAAGATACAAGTAATTAAAGTACATGGAATAAAATTGCAAGTAAAGCAAGAATGAAAAATGCAAGTAATAAATAAGCAAATAAAAAGAACAAGAAACTAGAACTCAAGACAAGCATGTGATCAATAGCTAACCCTTAAACTTGCAAGCTCAATCAAGAGGTTGCAAGATCAAGGGAAGGGTAGAGAACGCATGTGAAGTGAAGAACTAGTCCCGTGAGAAAATACGACCCTTGAGATCAATAACTAACCCTTAACCATTCAAGCTCAATGAAGAGGTTGAATGATCAAGAGAAAGCAAGAATCTCAAGGGGGAGCGAAACTAACAAGAAAGATAAAAAAAACCCTGATCTTCATTAATTTTCCACTCAAAAAGCTCTCACTACAATTTTAATGGAGAAAGAATGAAGAAGAAGAAGAAGAAGAACAAAACTGCACAAAAAAGAGGCTAAAGAAAAGCTCCCTTGGTTTAGCTCAGATCTGCTGTATTTATAGGCTGGAGAATGGAATTCTAGGGCAACCAGCAGAGCACATGGGAAGTACCCAAACTACCCCCAAAAGACGACAACCAGAAGAGCAAGTACGGCCGCGTTTCCGCGGCCAATACCCCCTATTGGCCGCGGAAACGCGGCTACCTAGTGGAGTTGGGCAGTGGGTTTTCTGGTGGTTTCCTGGTTTCCTGTTTCCTCGTGTTTGCCAACTTTAAACTGCGCAAAAGTCTTCAGAATATCTCCAGATTTCCATGTCCAAGATTGCATTATCTTTGTTTACTTTTGACTTTATCTCCCTCGAGCTCCGCGCACCCATTGATTCTTGTGCAGCCCCCTCGTGCTCTGTGCTTGTCCCAGACACGAATGACTACTGTCACATGTCTTGTATCAGGAACCGGTACTCGGCACTGAACGAATATGGATGACCGGAACCCGGCTTTTATCTGCTGTCGACAGATGTTCTGCTTTTAGCGTAACTGTGGAGATTTTATCCTGATTTGCAATATTTGTACTGGAAACCTGTATTCTGTAAACATGTAACAAACACGGATTAAAAGCACCTACCTATAAACACACGAGCGTAAGAATGGGCGGTATAAAATGCAATATTCTGTGATGAACAATACGCATTAGTAGAGCCCTTAGGATCTTTGCTTGATTACCGGCGTTGTGATGGCGATCACACTCGTGGGGGCTGGGTAATCTACAAGCACATCCTTATACACGTCCCTAGTCGTGGGAGTATCGAGATAGGGCATCGATACTCCGGAGTAGACTAGCGTATGCGCTTCTCATCCCAGCACGGGAGACGGTCTGTCCCACAGCCGTCGGTACGTCATACTTGAGATAGTATGCGGGTGCTCGTTAGGTTACGAGTACATTGGACAGGACTCGTCGGGAACTGATGGTTGGTATTATACCTATCGTCAGTTATCAGTTCCCAGGTGACATGAGTACAGCTTAGTCTGCTGACTTGACACTGTCACTTCGCCTCAAGTGTGTTCCCACTGTTCTTTGATTACTACCCTACCACGGCTCTACTGAGTCGTGCAAACAGGTAGTAGTTGGAAGCAGTCCCGAAGCACTTGGTGGCAGTGACGGTTAGACAGGATTCGTCTCTCCCGGTATTGGGGGTTGACATCGCGCTGTGTCTAGGAGAGCCATTACACGAGTAGTCCCTGGCCAGGGCAAGCGAGATATACTGGTAGGTTTCCAGTGTTATCTCAGGGTGTATTGGGCTTCACTCCGACACGATTTGTACCTCTATTAGGGGACTGACGTTTACCGCCCCCTAGGCTCGCCATGCGATGTATCAGACGAACAGACCGGACTGTACGGAGATTGTCACATACAGACTCAGTAGGAGTTCGGATGGGTTCACCTCATCGGCCTTCTTATCGACATCTACCTGGGGACCGTTACGTACAGCTAGTGCCGCTTACGGTCTGTGGTTAAACCCACTGCCAGCGTAGTGTCGAGTCTTTAGAGTCCCACACAGAGAGTTTCCCTGCACTGAGCGAAACGTGTAGAGGCCGTATGGTTTTACGGCAGAGCTGCGATCACTTACGTACACTTGTGTGCGTGTGGTGTTCGGGCAGGCAATACTAGTGGACTTTGGTTTAAGCCGGATCCTAGTATTGCACTGATGGATTTGTTTTGTCTTCTGTGCATCCGCATTCTACGGAATACGGATGCAGGTGTGTATGCACAGTTTTCCGGAGCGGTGAAGGAGGAGGTGCCTAATTAGGGTTTTGGCAGTTGGTTCGGCCAAAACCGTTATGTGGCAGGCTCATCAGGGTTTTGACAGTTCGTTTGGTCAAAACCATTATGAGCCGCGGATATCATTTACTAATCCTTTTAGTGATAATTTTATGATGGCTAATTGCATTGACCATTTGACCCCGTTGACCTCTCTTGACTTAGTTGACCAGTTGACCGAGTTGACCATTGACTTTCAAGAGGGATCTACACTCTTCTTTTCATTTTCTTTTTCTTTTGGATTATGATAATGGTCATTTCAATGTAGCCATCAAACTTTATCTTGATGGGATTAGTAATGATGTTGTTTTTTCATTATTGCAACCATGGTTACTTTTCTTTGTATAATAATTTTCTTTCTCCTTCTCTCTCTTGATAATTCAAGTGAGAAGAAAAAGATATGAACCATGGTTGCTAGCTCCTCCTTCTTCTTCCTCCTCTTGTTTTGATCTTTTGATCTCATGTGTTGAGAGATAAAGATTTCACAAAGACAAAGCCATCCCTTCATCACTTCTACACAACCTAGGGCTTTTAGATTAGCAATCTCTTTGCCCTAGTTACCTCGGCTCGAGGTGGAGCTCGGTGCACATCTCTCGGGTGGATCATCTACGACTCAAGGAGGCCGCGAAGGTGACCAAAGTCCGGATCAAGCCTCGGAGCGAGCAAGGAGAAGAACAACAAGAAGAGAAGGAGTTCAAGTTGAGGTATAACCCCTAACCGAGTAGATAGATCTCTAGTTAGGATGCTAGTGTATTGTTTAGCCAAGATCCGGCTTTTACGGTCCATGTTACAAAGTTTAGAAAAATTTTTGTTTTACCGTTTCCGCAACCCCGAAAGTACCGGGAGAGGTAACGTGGACCTAACAGTGGTATCAGAGCCTAACTAAACATAAACTAGCTAGGTAGTGAAGTGTATCGAAGTTCGAAACGGAAAAATCGAAAAACCGAGTTTCGAAAACCCTAAGTTTCTGTTAAAAAATTTTCTGGTAAAAAAAAAATTTGTCATACTCCAAAAATCATCTCAGGGATTTTAGAAGAAAGCCACCAAAAACGAGCCAGCAACTCGACCAAAGAGCCGCGGAACCGCGGCCATCTTGGTGAGTCACTGGGTCGATTTTGGTGCAGTGTATTTCTGACTTGGTTTTAGGATTTTTAAGATGGTTTGTATTTGCCCAGATTTTCTGTTAGTTATATGTATGCCCTAGAGGCCATTACTATACATAGGATGTATATTGTAGTGGATGCTGGGACGTATATAGGGAGGACTTTCTTGCTCGACAAGATAGTATGCTATCTGGTTGATCTTTACCTTAACGTGTACACTGATTGTCTCCCTGTTACATGTTGGTAAAGCCCTTAGGATGAGTACTTGACTACCTGGATTATGATGCGGATCATACTAGTGGGGACATGGTAGTCCATAAGTACATCCTTCAAAGTCCCTAGTCGAGGGTGTATCGAGACGGGGCATTGATATACCAGAGTAGACTAGCGTGTACCTTCTCGACCCATACAGATGGGCGATGGATGATCACATATCCATCGGTGTTTGACATCAGAGATGTTATACGGGTGCTCAGTAGAGACTGGGTACACTGGACGGACTCGCCGAGAACTCCCAGATGGTATTATACCTCACGTCAGATGGCAGTTCTCTGGTGACACTGGTACAGAGTAGTCTGTTGACCCGAGATCGTCATAGAGTCTTGTGTGGTTCCCACTGTGCTTTGATTTCCATCTTACCACGTCCAAGAGGGCGTGCAAAATGGTGGTTTTTGGGTACAGTCCCGAGTCACATGGAGGCAATGAGCGATAGGAGGGGATTCGTCTCTCCCGGTATAGGGAGTTGATGTTGCGCTGTGTTCGATTGGCTATAACAGGAAATCCCTGGCCAGGGTTGCTGAGATTTACTGGTAAGTGTTACCAGTAGTTTCTCAAATTGTTATAGACCTCATATCGACACGACTTATCGAGCTATTGGGGTCTGACGTTTACCACCCCTAGGCGAGATATGCGACATATCAGACGATCAGACCGGACTGTACGGTAGTGTTACTGGTTGGATTCACTGGAGTGTGAGCGGGCTTGCTCGTCGATCTTCAGATCGCTCAATACCCGGGTGGCCGTTATGTTTAGCAGACCGCTTGCGGCTTGTGGGTGTTTGATATGATCATCATCTGCTTCCGGCGTATTGACGAGTCTTTAGAGACCTAAACAGAGGTTTCCTGGCTCAAGCGAAACGAAATAGGAGCGCATATGAGATATGTGCGGCACCGAGAATAATACGTGTATGTGATACCGTATTCCATTCTCGCGATGAATGTATCGATTGGTTGTATGCGATATAACCTAGTTATCGAATCGAAGATCGATTCGATAAGCCGATGCATAGGATACTAGTCGGTTATATGCGATATGACCGGATCGTTAAATCAAGTGTTGATTTAATGATTTAATGCATAATTATATATTTGATATATTACTTTGCATTAACTAGTATCGGTTCACTTAAGATGGATTTTCTCACTCGGATGTGCGCATTGCATATGCGATATGATTTTGTGCACATGCTTGTATCATGTTTGATGATACATGCTTATTTGGTTAAGTGTATAGAATTAAACCATGGTTAACTTAATGATTAGGGTTTTGATTTTTCATTTAATCCTTTGTTTATTCATTTTGGATATTAATAAAAGCATAAAAGAAAAGCAAAATGGTTTCTTTATTTTATTTTCTTTCATGAAGCTTTTTGAAGCTTCATGAAGCTTTGACCAAAGTGACCACTTTGTCTTCATCTTTAACCCTAACCATTAATCTAACCTTAGTTAATTCTCTACACTTGACCATGGTTGATTATGATAAGTATTCTTTTATTTTCTATTTTCTAAATAACTTATCATATTTCTTTCATCATCATCTTCTTCAAGAAAAAAGCTTACTTCATCAATGGTGATTTGAGCATAAGAGTGAGAAATCCAATTCTAAAGTCTACCCACTTCCTATTTCTTCATCCTCTACCTCTTGCCAAGTAGTAGAGTGTGTTTTCTTCACAAGTTTCATGACTTGGTGAAGTTGGAGCTTGATCTAGCGATGCCTCGACGTAGATCATCTTCGGCATGGACATCGACGACCTAGCTCGCCTATTCTCCGATGAAGCCGATGCTAGAGCCCGGAATTTGTTTTGGACAGCAAGAGGACTTCATTGCGGAGCTATGGAGGTGGAGCACCGGATCTACAAAGGTTGTATTTCCGTATTCTCTTAGTAAAGTAGTTTACTAGTTGCTTTTTTGCCTAGAAATCTTGCCAACGATCCGTTCTAGGGTTTCTCGGCACCGTTTAAATTTGAAATTGGCATGGTTGATACCTTGTGAGACCTCATTAGGGTGCCTAGGAACCCTACAGTGGTATCAGAGCCTAGCTAGAGCCTTAGGCGAAGTCTAGACAACGTTTGAATCCCGATCGAACCCGAAACCTCATTTTTCCCATGCTCTCTGTCCTTTTTTCAAAACTGTGCATTTTTCCACATTAAAAATATGCAGAAAATTAAGCAGGGTTTTGTAGGAATTACTGTAAATTTCGGGGGCCTAATTCAATTAAACCACCGCGGAACCGCGGCACGAGCTTGGCATGTGCGGCGGTTCCGCGGCCTCATGGTCTCCTCTTGCGTTGACTTTTGCACAGTAATTCCTATTTAACAGTGATGAGTTCTCTGGGTATTTTTAATGTTTATTCTAGAGTTGAATAATCTGGGTTGTTTTGGGGATTCGAATGTTCGATCGGATTATCAAATTTTGTCTATGTGGCTTTCCGGATAAATTTTAGAATATGTTAAAAAGTTCGACCGGATATAAATACCCAATTTTTTCCCTGTCGGGAAATTTCCAAGTGTTGGATTTTTCCGTAGTTTAACGACGTTCTAAGTAGTGCAAGTAACGCGATGGACCCTCTAGAAGACAACAAACCTTAACTCGATTATGTGACCGTCTTGAACTGCCCTTTGAACCTTCGGGTTTGGGGCAGTACGGCGTGCCACATGTGAGGCGTTGGCTTGACCCTTCTACGGCTGGACCGTCGGTACTGAGGCACGAACTGAATGTTGTTAGACTTATTTCATGTGTTGATCTGTATCGGGAAAAATTGGGTGTTCGATTGTTCGATCGGAAAGTTTGACATTTTCTATTTATCCGGAATGGGATACAATAATTGGAATTCACAAGTTATGAGATAACTGAATGAATGTTATAAACATAGCACTTTAGTCTCACTTGATCGGTTGCCACGGAATTTTGATGCGATCAAAAGTCCGTCGCAATCACGTAGCGTACGCGGATACTCGCCGGGTAAACTTAATAGACAGCCTCGCCCCATAGCCCCGACCAAGTGACTGTAGGAGAACCCCGTCGCCGAAAGCATCCGTTCGGGTGCTCGCGGTAGCGGTGTTCCGCCTTGGTGCACTTCGTCGACGGCGTCGGGGGTGCGGCCGCCTACTAAAGTTTGCAACGAGCATTCGATCAGGATGTCGGGAATCTTGTTGAATTGCCCGACTTGGTATTGAAAAGTGTTTTCGATTTTGAGACTAAAATGCGGGGTTTATAATTGTTAGGCATGTGATGTCTAAGGAATTCATTGGTTAAGGCATGCGATGTCTAAGAAGGTTGCGGATTCCAACTGTTGTAGTTTTACACTTTCTTTTCTGTGACCGTAAGTGTAATATATGATATCGCCGGTTTCGTTGCTATATGTCAACGACAATTGGGATGGACATATTTACTTACGTTGATGACATGTGATGTTATGTGTTGCTGGATATGTTATATTGGATCGTCGTGTTTGAATAGCCGGGGGTTTTTATGTGAGATGAGTGTTTTTCATTTTCATTCATGTAAAAACTTGTATGTAATATTCTTTTATTGGGGCGCTTCCAGGTTGCGGAAGTTGTCACCGTTTGTATATTATTTACTTTTCCGCACTAGGATAGACCCAAGGAGGAGTGCACAAGTAACCGGGTTCTGGAGTCCAGTGGGAGACCAACTCGAGGAGTCGAGTCCGGGTCTCCTAACTCTAGAATTGGTAGGGTTGCTTGCCGCTCTCGTAGGGGTCTAGGGGTGTGGGTTTGGCTATTCATCACGACCGTGGAATCCGTGTTTTATACTGGCTCGTATTGAAAACACGGACGTCCTAGTATATCCAATATTTCATATGTTTCTTCTGCTGCGATATCTGTGATGTGATCATGTGATGTTCTGTGATAGATACATTATATAGTATATATGATATATTATATAGACGTTACTTATGTTTTACACCCGCGCTAGCCCTGCCCCGCTCTGTCGTTAGTTACCTAACTTAACGATGCACGAGGGGACATCGAGGCGAATGCGGATGGCATAAGCGTACGTCGTATTTATCTGTGATGTTTAGGTAATTAAATGATGGGACTTCATTAATGTGATTAATGAAATAAAAGAAACCTAAGATGTTGTAAAATCGAATTTCAAAATAAAACAGGTAGCTACAGTTCTTGCTTTGCACAGCGGTATATACGATATATCCTGCACCTTATTCGATGAGGAAAGGACCGAGATCCCTTCACCGGGAGTGACTCCTTTAGCAATAACTGGCAGATGCTACACACTCGGTTTGTCTTTTGATTGCTTTTAAGAGTTTTTGCTTTGCACAGTGATATATGTGATATATCCCGCACCTCATTCGACGAGGAAAGGACCGACGATCCCTTCACCGGGAGTGACTCCTTTAGCAAAACTAGAAAAGCCTCAAAAGCACTCCATTTAAAAATCATTTGATTCTACAACGATATCAAGTTCATTACGCAATAGGTTTTCAGAAAAACCTGTCATAGCCCTCCGTCATTTCAGATAAGTACTAGTTAGTATTCGTGCTACGTTTGTTGACCTCTGTCAAGGCGTAGTGTGCGGTAGCTGATTAGTGCTTATCTGCATAAGCATATGATGTGATTGATTTAGGATAGTCGTGCGACCTTGTTGACCTCTGTCAAGGGTCGTGCGGGTGGGTTTACTTCAATCAGGAAATGACGGGTTGAACTTGACTAGCAGCCTATGGTTTGTTGACCTCTGTCAAGGTCATAGGACGCTAGGGGCAAAATATTATCGGGAATTTCAAGTGTTGAAATTTGCAATGAGATTGCATACCTTCTATGAGATAGTTGGATCCCGATATCCGCTGCGAGTAATTGTTACTCCTGGAAGAGTTTTATACATTACAATTAGCCGATCAAGTAGGTGTCTAGAAAGGTGTTAACGAGGTTACGCCTCTGGGAAAACGAGGTTTACATTAATTAGGTTCGTGCGAAAACACGGGGGACCTCCCTCAAAGTACCGACACTGGCCTGGCTGAAAGATTGGCGAACTTATAGTGTGTAATTAATCCCGGCTAGTCTTTCCTTTTAGGGTTTGAAGGAAGATTTGATAAAAAGCAGTGGGAGCCATCCTGATTAGATAAAATAAAACCAATCTATTCTTGCAAGAGCGCACGCTGAGTGTTTTCTTCTCTCTCTCTCCAGGTAGCGACCATATCACGCCTTAATCAAGATAATAATATGGATTATTGACCGAACCCGCTTGTTATACTGAGCTGGGGAACGTTGGTCCCGCTCCAACTTATAATTGTTATAAGACAGAGCAGGAAATTGGGGAATTCCAGAATTCCCGTGCCGCCCAAACGAAGAAAGTGCATGCTGATGCATCATCTTCGGGTGTGTTCATTATGTAGAACTGTTTCTCTGTATCCTCTGCGTCCTGGGTATGTGATACCAAATCAGGATCCCAGATATGTAATATGTTACATAGGGCTACAGAAAGGTAGAGGACTGAGAACGGGTGATAAGTTTCATGAGGCAGAAAACGGGGCAAGTGTTGCTGCCAGGTCTGTTGGTCACTGTCACCCTGTATTTTAATATATTGATTCTGAACGAATGTTATTAGATACCGAACCTGATATACAAAATCATATCTATTTCTTTATTAGTAAAGAAATGATAAAATTTTGTATAGTTGGATAATGTTTTGAACATTTCCTATATCAAAAGTTGATCGGTTCAGCCACGTTATCTAAAAGCATTGATGTTCTAAATCAAACTACAGTTCTTTAGTATACGGAACACACACAAGAGGAAGAGTTCAGAACTGAACGAATCCTTCTTGAGGTATTGTAGACTAGGTCAGATCAATATGACCCGACTAGCTAGAGTTACATATAGATGCATATTTAAATCAGTTTGAATTTACATCTTGTGAAACTCGCCAGTCATGTCACAAAGATAAGATGACCATAGCTCCGTTTATTGGAAACAGAGAAAGAGTTAGTGAACTCTTGGGATGATACATGTTGATGTATGTAGGTCCCCAGTTTACACATGCCAAGACCGGTTCTTTGTACTTCATTACATTCTCTGATAATCTCTCGAGATTCAGATCTATGTTCTTGTTGAAACACAAGTCCGAACCTTTTGAGATATCACAGAATATAAGTTAGAAGTAGAGAACCAAAATACGGGTATAAGTATTATGTCCTTTGATGTGATCAAGGAGGAGAATACTTGAGCACGGAATTCCTGGATTATTCTAAAGGAGAATGAGATTCTCTCTCAGCATTACTCCTCCGAATACACCATTGCACGATGGTATGTCGGGGCGGAGCAGATACACCCTATCTGATATGGTGTGCTCTATGATGAGTACTACTGAGTTACCTTTTTCCTTTTTGGGAGTTATGCACTTGAGAAGCTGCATACCTATTGAATAGGGTTCCAATCAAATCAAATTGCCTACCATTTCATATGTGATATGGAAAAGGAAGAGCCCATGTCTTAAGCTAGTTAAGATTTGGGGTTGTCCGGCTAATGTCTAAAATCAAAATTCGGACAAGCTCAAGGCAAGGTCTGTAATGTAGAACTGGAAAGGTTCCAGCTATACAAAATACAGCAGATAATTTGGTAGAACCAAAGGATTCAGTAGATGCCAACGAACCTCAGCCTCTCCGCCGATCTAGTAGGGTTCCTCACCCACCTGAGAGATACTTCGGTTGCTCTATGACAGTGGGAGCGAAGATAGCATCATGAGATGATGACCCAACTAGCTTCGAGCTGGCCATCAGGAGTAAGACTCTGTAAGAATGGCTGGATGCTTAGTGATCTGAGATGGAATCCATGTACACCAACAAAGTATGGACTTTGGGTGCTATATCTGAAAGGTTAAATCCCCATCAGGAGCAAGTATATCTTGAGAAGATTACTTGGTGTAGATGGAAAAGTTGAGACTTTCAAAGCTAGACTTGTTAAAAGTTTGCATCATTGACCAGGTGTGGATAATGATGAAACCTTTTCAAGTAGCTATGCTTAAGTCCATCCAGATCCTACTTGTCACGGCTACATACCATGACAACGATATCTGGTGGTTGGGTGTCATGACTGCTTTTCTAAATGATGTTTTAGAAGAGTGCGTCTATAAGTACACAGCTAGAGGGCCTCGTAGACAGTGGGAGCAGCGGAAATGTGTGCAAGATGCTTTATAGGATAAAGCAGGCATCGCGGAGTTGGAACATCTTTTTTGATGGATTAGTCAAAGAGTTTGACATCATCAAAATGGTAGATGAACCTTGTATAAACAAAAGGGTAGTAGTGAGTATGGTGGTGATCCTCGTAGAAGTACGTGGATGACATACTCTTGATAGGGAAGGAGTTTCCTATGCTACGCTCGATCAATCTCCGCTTATCACAATTATTCTCCATATAGGATCAAAGTGATACCTACTAAATCCTAGGTTTTGGATCTATGAGATAGATCTAAATGGATATTAGGATACTCACTAGTTGTAGTGAGATGGTATCAATCGATCCTGGGAAGAATCACTGGAAGGGTTCCAGGGTGATAAAGACGACTGAATGTCAGTCACAGGCATTGTCTTTACCCTCAGTGGAGGGACGGTATGTTGGAAGAGTTCCAAGCTAAATACCGTGACATACTAGATGATAAAGGCTGGATACATCGCTACTTAAGATGCTACCAAAGAGGCTGTTTGGGTGTATAAAAGTTCATGAGATGAACTACGTTCCTACCATTGTGAGACAATGGAGTTGTGGCTTATGCCAAGGAACGCCGGTCCCATCAGTGATCCAGACATATTCTAAGGCAGTATCACCTGATCATGGAGATAGTTGATCTCCAGGGAGATCGAGGTTTGGAGAGTAGACTCAGAGGACAACACAGCGGATCCACTCACAAAGGCCTGTTCCCAGAGAGAGACTTTTATGGGATGGTTGAGTATGAGATACTGCAACCACTGCTATCAGATGGCCCTAGTGCAAGTGGGAGATTGTTAGTTATATGTATGCCCTAGAGGCCATTACTATACATAGGATGTATATTGTAGTGGATGCTGGGACATATATAGGGAGGACTTTCTTGCTCGACATGATAGTATGCTATCTGGTTGATCTTTACCTTAACGTGTACACTGATTGTCTCCCTGTTACATGTTGGTAAAGCCCTTAGGATGAGTACTTGACTACCTGGACTATGATGCGGATCATACTAGTGGGGACATGGTGGTCCATAAGTACATCCTTCAAAGTCCCTAGTCGAGGGTGTATCGAGACGGGGCATCGATATACCAGAGTAGACTAGCGTGTACCTTCTCGACCCATACAGATGGGCGATGGATGATCCCATATCCATCGGTGTTTGACATCAGAGATGGTATACGGGTGCTCAGTAGAGACTGGGTACACTGGACGGACTCGCCGAGAACTCCCAGATGGTATTATACCTCACGTCAGATGGCAGTTCTCTGGTGACACTGGTACAGAGTAGTCTGTTGACCCGAGATCGTCATAGAGTCTTGTGTGGTTCCCACTGTGCTTTGATTTCCATCTTACCACGTCCAAGAGGGCGTGCAAAATGGTGGTTTTTGGGTACAGTCCCGAGTCACATGGAGGCAATGAGCGATAGGAGGGGATTCGTCTCTCCCGGTATAGGGAGTTGATGCTGCGCTGTGTTCGATTGGCTATAACAGGAAATCCCTGGCCAGGGTTGCTGAGATTTACTGGTAAGTGTTACCAGTAGTTTCTCGAATTGTTATATACCTCATATCGACACGACTTATCGAGCTATTGGGGTCTGACGTTTACCACCCCAAGGCGACATATGCGACATATCAGACGATCAGACCGGACTGTACGGTAGTGTTACTGGTTGGATTCACTAGAGTGTGAGCGGGCTTGCTCGTCGATCTTCAGATCGCTCAATACCGGGGTGGCCGTTACGTTTAGCAGACCGCTTGCGGCTTGTGGGTGTTTGATATGATCATCATCTGCTGCCGGGGTATTGACGAGTCTTTAGAGTCCTACACAGAGGTTTCCTGGCTCAAGCGAAACGAAATAGGAGCGCATATGAGATATGTGCGGGACCGAGAATAATACGTGTATGTGATACCGTATTCCATTCTCGCGATGATTGTATCGATTGGTTGTATGCGATATAACCTAGTTATCGAATCGAAGATCGATTCGATAAGCCGATGCATAGGATACTAGTCGGTTATATGCGATATGACCGGATCGTTAAATCAAGTGTTGATTTAATGATTTAATGCATAATTATATATTTGATATATTACTTTGCATTAACTAGTATCGGTTCACTTAAGATGGATTTTCTCACTCGGATGTGCGCATTGCATATGCGATATGATTTTGTGCACATGCTTGTATCATGTTTGATGATACATGCTTATTTGGTTAAGTGTATAGAATTAAACCATGGTTAACTTAATGATTAGGGTTTTGCTTTTTCATTTAATCCTTTGTTTATTCATTTTAGATATTAATAAAAGCATAAAAGAAAAGCAAAATGGTTTCATTATTTTATTTTCTTTCATGATGCTTTTTGAAGCTTCATGAAGCTTTGACCAAAGTGACCACTTTGTCTTCATCTTTAACCCTAACCATTAATCTAACCTTAGTTAATTCTCTACACTTGACCATGGTTGATTATGATAAGTATTCTTTTATTTTCTATTTTCTAAATAACTTATCATATTTCTTTCATCATCTTCTTCTTCTTCTTCTTCTTCTTCAAGTAGAAAGCTTACTTCATCAATGGTGATTTGAGCATAAGAGTGAGAAATCCAATTCTAAAGTCTACCCACTTCCTATTTCTTTATCCTCTACCTCTTGCCAAGTAGTAGAGTGTATTTTCTTCACAAGTTTCATGACTTGGTGAAGTTGGAGCTTGATCTAGCGATGCCTCGACGTAGATCATCTTCGGCATGGACATCGACGACCTAGCTCGCCTATTCTCCGATGAAGCCGATGCTAAAGCACGGAATTTGTTTTGGACAGCAAGAGGACTTCATTGCGGAGCTATGGAGGAGGAGCACCGGATCTACTAAAGTTGTATTTCCGTATTCTCTTAGTAAAGTAGTTTACTAGTTGCTTTTTCGCCTAGAAATTGTTAGTTATATGTATGCCCTAGAGGCCATTACTATACATATGATGTATATTTTAGTGGATGCTGGGACATATATAGGGAGGACTTTCTTGCTCGACATGATAGTATGCTATCTGGTTGCTCTTTACCTTAACGTGTACACTGATTGTCTCTCTGTTACATGTTGGTAAAGCCCTTAGGATGTGTACTTGACTACCTGGACTATGATGCGGATCATACTAGTGGGGACATGGTAGTCCATAAGTACATCCTTCAAAATCCCTAGTCGAGGGTGTATCGAGACGGGGCATCGATATACCAGAGTAGACTAGCGTGTACCTTCTCGACCCATACAGATGGGCGATGGATGATCCCATATCCATTGGTGTTTGACATCAGAGATGATATACGGGTGCTCAGTAAAGACTGGGTACACTGGACGGACTCGCCGAGAACTCCCAGATGGTATTATACCTCACGTCAGATGGCTGTTCTCTGGTGACACTGGTACAGAGTAGTCTGTTGACCCGAGATCGTCATAGAGTCTTGTGTGGTTCCCACTGTGCTTTGATTTCCATCTTACCACGTCCAAGAGGGCGTGCAAAACGGTGGTTTTTGGGTACAGTCCTGAGTCACATGGAGGTAATGAACGATAGGAGGGGATTCGTCTCTCCCGGTATAGGGGGTTGATGTTGCGCTGTGTTCGATTGGCTATAACAGGAAATCCCTGGCCAGGGTTGCTGAGATTTACTGGTAAGTGTTACCAGTAGTTTCTCGAATTGTTATAGACCTCATATCGACACGACTTATCGAGCTATTGGGGTCTGACGTTTACCACCCCTAGGCAAGATATGCGACATATCAGACTATCAGACCGGACTGTACGGTAGTGTTACTGGTTGGATTCACAGGAGTGTGAGCGGGCTTGCTCGTCGATCTTTTGATCGCTCAATACCCGGGTGGCCGTTACGTTTAGCAAACCGCTTGCGGCTTGTGGGTGTTTGATATGATCATCATCTGCTGCCGGCGTATTGACGAGTCTTTAGAGTCCTACACAGAGGTTTCCTGGCTCAAGCGAAACGAAATAGGAGCGCATATGAGAAATGTGCGGGACCGAGAATAATGCGTGTATGTGATACCGTATTCTATTCTCGCGATGAATGTATCGAATGGTTATATGCGATATAACCTATTTATCGAATCGAGGGTTGATTCGATAAGCCGATACATTGGATACTAGTCGGTTATATGCGATATGACCGGATCGTTAAATCAAGTGTTGATTTAATGATTTAATGCTTAATTATATATTTGATATATTACTTTGCATTAACTGGTATTGGTTCACTTTAAATGGATTTTCTCACTTGGTGTACAAGTTGTATATGTGATATACTTTTTGTGCAAATGATTGTATCATGTTTGATGATACATGTTAACTTGGATTTGTGTGAAGATTAAACCATGGTTGTGAGAGTGGTTAGGGTTTTGTTTATTCTCCCATTATTTATTTATTCATTTATTTGTTTATTCTTTTGGAAAAGATAAAGAGAAAAGAATGGTGGCTAATTTTGTTTCTTGTTGAAGCTTCTTGAAGCTTTGATCAAGTCAACCATTCTTATCTCATCCTTAACCCTAACCATTCCCACTAACCCTAGTTTAATCTCTACACTTGACCATGGTTTAGCTTATGATAAGTTTTCATTTTCTTTTCATTTTTTAAATAACTTATCATAACAATATTCATCTTCTTCATCTTCTTCTTCCTTGAAGAAGCTTGCTTCATCAATGGTGATTGATGAAAACAAGTGAGAAATCCAATTCTGAAGTCTACCCACTTCCTATTTCTTCATCCTCTACCTCTTGCCAAGTAGTAGAGTGTGTTTTCTTCACAAGTTTCTTGACTTGGTGAAGTGAGAGCTTGATCTAGCGATGCCTCGACGTAGATCATCTTCGGCACGAAGCCGACGACCTTGCCCGCTCTTTCTCCGATGAAGCCGATGCTAGAGCCCGGATTTTGATTTGGATAGCGGAGATGACTTCATCACGGAGCCGTGGAGGTGGAGGACCGGATCTACAAAGGTTGTATTTCCGTTCCTTTAGTAAAATAGTTTACTAGTTGCATCTTTCGCCTAGACATCTTGCCAACGATCCGTAGTTTAGGGTTTCTCGGCACTGTAAATTTTGAAATTGGCATGGTTGATTCCTTGTGAGACCTCATTAGGGTGCCTAGGAATCCTACAGTGGTATCAGAGCCTAGATAGAGCCTTAGGCGAAGTCCAGACGGAATTTGAAGTCCGAACGAACCCGAAACCCCAAACCAAACTTGCTCTCTAGACTTTTTCTAAAATCTGGAGTTTTTTGAAATTAAAAATATGCAGAAAACTCAGCAGGGAATTCTAAGAATTACGACGCAAAATTTATTCGATGAACAGTGAAATCGGCGGCGGAACCGCGGCATAAGCCTAGCTTATGCGGCGGTTCCGCGGCTAAAGTATGACGTCAGCCTTTAAAAGTTGCACAGTAATTCATTGTTTTCAGTGCTGAGTTCTCTGGGTATTTTTAAATTTTATTCAAGAGTTGAATTTTCTGGGGTTGTTTTGGGGATTCGAATGTTCGACCGGATTATCAAATTTTGTCTGTGTGGCTTTCCAGATAAATTATAGAATATGTTAAAAAGTTCGACCGGATATAAATACCCAATTTTTCCCCTGTCGGGAAATTTCCATGTGTTGGATTTTTCCATAGTTTAACGACGTTCTAAGTAGTGCAAGTAACGCGATGGTCCCTCTAGAAGACAACAAACCTTAACTCGATTATGTGACCGTCTTGAACTGCCCTTTGAACCTTCGGGTTTGGGGCAGTACGGCGTGCCACATGTGAGGCGTTGGCTTGACCCTTCTACGGCTGGACCGTTGGTACTGAGGCACGAACTGAATGTTGTTAGACTTATTTCATGTGTTGATCTGTATCGGGAAAACTTGGGTGTTCGATTGTTCGATCGGAAAGTTTGACATTTTCTATTTATCCGGAATGTGATACAATAATTGGAATTCACAATGAGTTATGAGATAACTGAATGAATGTTATAAACATAGCACTTTAGTCTCACTTGATCGGTTGCCACGGAATTTTGATGTGATCAAAAGTTCGTTGCAATCACGTAGCGTACGCGGATACTCGCCGGGTAAACTTAATAGACAGCCTCACTCTATAGCCCCGACCAAGTGACTGTAGGAGAACCCCGTCGCCGAAAGCATCCGTTCGGGTGCTCGCGGTGGCGGTGTTCCGCCTTGGTGCACTTCGTCGACGGCGTCGGGGGTGCGGCCGCTTACTGAAGTTTGCGACGAGCATTCGATCAGGATGTCGGGAATCTTGTTGAATTACCCGACTTGATATTGAAAAGTGTTTTCGATTTTGAGACTAAAATGCGGGGTTTATAATTGTTAGGCATGCGATGTCTAAGGAATTCATTTGGTCAGGCATGCGATGTCTGAGGTGATTGCGGATTCCAACTGTTGTAGTTTTACACTTTCTTTTATGTGACCGTAAGTGTAATATGTGATATCGCCGGTTTCGTTGCTATATGTCAACGACAATTAGGATACGCATGTTTACTTACGTTGATGACATGTGATGTTATGTGTTGCTGGATATGTTATATTGGATCGTCGTGTTTGAATAGCCGGGGTTTTTTATGTGAGATGAGTGTTTTTCATTTTCATTCATGTAAAAACTTGTATGTAATATTCTTTTATTGGGGCACTTCCAGGTTGCTGAAGATGTCACCTTTTGTATATTATTTACTTTTCCGCACTAGGATAGACCCAAGGAGGGGAGCACAAGTAACCGGGTTCTGGAGTCCAGTGGGAGACCAACTCGAGGAGTCGAGTCCGGGTCTCTTAACTCTAGAATTGGTAGGGTTGCTTGCCGCTCTCGTAGGGGTCTAGGGGTGTGGGTTTGGCTATTCATCACGACCGTGGAATCCGTGTTTTTTACGGGCTTGTATTGAAAACACGGACGTCCTAGTATATCCAATATTTCATGTGTTTCTTCTGCTGCGATATCTGTGATGTGATCATGTGATGTTCTATGATAGATACAGTATATAGTATATATGATATATTATATAGGCGTTACTTATGTTTTACACCCGCGCTAGCCCTGCCCCGCTCTGCCGTTAGTTACCTAACCTAACGGTGCACGAGGGGACATCGAGGCGAATGCGGATGGCATAAGCGTACGTCGTATTTATCTGTGATGTTTAGGTACTTAAATGATGGGACTTCATTAATGTGATTAATGAAATAAAAGAAACCTAAGATGTTGTAGAATCGAATTTCAAAATAAAACAGGTAGCTACAGTTCTTGCTTTGCACAGCGGTATATGTGATATATCCTGCACCTTATTCGATAAGAAAAGGACCGAGATCCCTTCACCGGGAGTGACTCCTTTAGCAATAACTGGCAGATGCTACACACTCGGTTTGTCTTTTGATTGCTTTTAAGAGTTTTTCTTTTGCACAGTGATATATATGATATATCCCGCACCTCATTCAATGAGGAAAGGACCGACGATCCCTTCACCGGGAGTGACTCCTTTAGCAAAACTAGAAAAGCTTCAAAAGCACTCCATTTTAAAATCATTTGATTCTACGACGATATCAAGTTCATTACACAATAGGTTTTCAGAAAAACCTGTCGTAGCCCTCCGTCATTTCAGATATGTACTAGTTAGTATTCGTGCTGCGGTAGTTTGGCATTCGTCAAGGCGTAGTGTACGGTAGCTAACTAGTATTTATCTGCTTGAGCATATGATGCGATTGGATTAGGGTATTCGTACGGCGTTGTTTGGCATTCGTCAAGGGTCGTGCGGGTGGGTTTAATTCGATCAAGAAATGTACGGGTTGAACTTGACTAGTGGACTATGGGTTGTTTGGCATTCGTCAAGGTCATAGAACATTAGGGGCAAAACATTATCGGGAATTTCAAGTGTTGAAATTTGCAATGAGATTGCATACCTTCTATGAGATAGTTGGATCCCGATACCCGCTGCGAGTAAGAGTTACTCCTGGGAGAGTTTTATACATTACAATTAGCCGATCAAGTAGGTGTCTAGAAAGGTGTCAACGGGGTTACGCCTCTGGGAAAACGAGGTTTACATTAATTAGGTTCGTGCGAAAGCACGGGGGACCTCCCTCAAAGTACCGACACTGGCCTGGCTGAAAGATTGGCGAACTTGTAGTGTGTAATTAATCCCGGCTAGTCTTTCCTTTTTGGGTTTGAAGGAAGATTTGATAAAAAGCAGTGGGAGCCATCCTGATTAGATAAAATAATAACCAATCTATTCTTGCAAGAGCGCACGCTGAGTGTTTTCTTCTCTCTCTCTCCAGGTAGCGACCATATCACGCCTTAATCAAGATAATAATACGGAATATTGACCGAACCCGCTTGTTATACTGAGCTGGGGAACGTTGGTCCCGCTCCAACTTATAATTGTTATAAGACAGAGCAGGAAATTGGGGATTACCAGAATTCCCGTGCCGCCCAAACGAAGAGAGTGCATGCTGATGCATCATCTTCGGGTGTGTTCGTTACAAAGAACTGTTTCTCTGTATCCTCTACGTCCTGGGTATGTGATACCAGATCAGGATCCCAGATATGTAATCTGTTACATAGGGCTAAAGAAAGGTAGAGGACTGAGAACGGGAGATAAGTTTCATGAGGCAGAAAACGGGGCAAGAGTTGCAGCCAAATCTGTCGGTCACTGTCACCCTGTATTACCAATACATTGATTCTGAACGAATGTTGTTAGATACCGAACCTGATATACAAAATCATATCAGTCTCTTTATTAGTAAAGAAATGATAAAATTTTGTATTATTGGATAATGTTTTGAACATTTCCTATAGCAAAAGTTGATCGGTTCAGGCACGTTATCTAAAAGCATTGATGTTCTAAATCAAACTACAGTTCTTAGTATACAGAACACACACAAGAGGAAGAGTTCAGAAATGAACGAATTCTTCTTGAGGCATTGTAGACTAGGTCATATCAATGCGACCCGACTAGCTGAAGTTACATGTAGATGCATATTCAAATCAGTTTGAATTTACATCTTGTGAAACTCGCCAGTCATGTCACAAAGATAAGATGACCACAGCCCTGTTTATTGGAAACAGAGAAAGAGTTAGTGAACTCTTGGGATGATACATGTTGATGTATGTAAGGTCCCCTGTCTACACATGCCAGGACTGCTTCTTTGTACTTCATTACATTCTCTGATAATCTCTCAAGATTCAGACATATGTTCCTGTTGAAACATGAGTCCGAGCCTTTTGAGATATTCACAGAATATAAGCGAGAAGTAGAGAACCAAAATACGGGTATAAGTATTATGTCCTATGATGAGATCATGGAGGAGAATACTTGTGCACGGAAATCCTGGACTATTCTAAAGGAGAATGAGTTTCTCTCTCAGCATTACTCCTCCGTATACACCATAGCACGATGGTATATCAGGGCGGAGCAATCACACCCTATATGATAAGGTGTGCTCTATGATGAGTACTACTGAGTTACCTGTTTCCTTTTTGGGGGTTATGCACTTGAGAAGCTGCATACCTATTGAATTAGGTTCCAATCAAATAAGTTGCCTACCATTTCATATATGATATGGAAAGGGAAGAGCCCATGTCTTAAGCTAGTTAAGATTTGGGGTTGTCCGGCCTATGTCTAAAAGGCAAAATCCGGACAAGCTCGAGGCAAGGTCAGTTATGTAGAACTGGAAATGTTCCAGCCATACAAACAGCAACTGATGATTTGATAGAACCAAAGGATTCAGTAAATACCAACGAACCACAGCCTCTCCGCCGATCTAGTAGGGTTCCTCACCCACCAGAGAGTTACTTCGGTTTCTTTATGACAGTGGGAGTGAGGATTGCATCATGAGATGATGACCCAACTAGCTTCGAGCTGGCTATCAGGAGTAAGACTCTGTAAGAATGGCTGGATGCTTAGCGATCTGAGATGGAATCCATATACACCAACAAAGTATGGACTTTGGTTGCTATATCTGAAGGGTTAAATCCCCATCAGGAGAAAGTATATCTTGAGAAGATTACTTGGTGTATATGGAAAAGTTGAGACTTTCAAAGCTAGACTTGGCAAAGGTTTGCATCATTGACCAGGTGTGGATAATGATGAAACCTTTTCAAGAAACTATGCTTAAGTCCATCCAGATCCTACTTGTCACGGCTACATACCATGACTATGATATCTGGTGGTTGGGTGTCTTGACTGCTTTTCTAAATGATGATTTAGAAGAGAGCGTCTATAAGTACACAGCCAGAGGGCTTCGTAGACAGTGGGAGCAGCGGAAACGTGTGCAAGATGCTTTATAGGATAAAGCAGGCATCGCGGAGTTGGAACATCTGTTTTGATGAAGCGGTCAAAGAAGTTGACATCATCAAAATGGTAGATGAACCTTGTATAAACAAGAAGGTAGTAGGGAGTATGGTGACGATCCTCGTAGAGTACGTGGATGACATACTCTTGATAGAGAAGGAGTTTCCTATGCTACGCTCGATCAATCTCCGATTATCACAAAGATTCTCCATATAGGATCAAAGTGATACCTACTAAATCCTGGATTTTGGATCTATGAGATAGATCTAATTGGATGTTAGGAATCTCACTAGAAGTAGTGAGATGGTATCAATCGATCCTGGGGAGAATCACTGGAAGTGTTCCAGGGTGATAAAGACGACTGAATGTCAGTCACAGGCATTGTCTTTACCCTCAGTAAAGGGATGGTATGTTGGAAGAGTTCCAAACTAGATACCGTGACATACTAGACGATAAAGGCTGGATACATCGCTATTTGAGATGCTACCAAAGAGGCAGTCTGGTTGTATATTTGTTCATGAGATGAACTTTGTTCCTCCCATTGTGTGACAATGGAGTTATGGCTTATGCCAAGGAACGCAGGTCCCATCAGTGATCCAGACATATTCTAAGGCAATATCACCTGATCATGGAGATGGTTGATCTCCAAGGGATCGAGGTTAGGAGAGTAGACTCAGAGGAAAAACACAGCGGATCCACTCACGAAAGGCCTTTTCCCAGAGAGAGACTTTTATGGGATGGTTGAGTATGAGATACTGCAACCACTGCTACAGATGGCCCTAGTGCAAGTGGGAGATTGTTAGTTATATGTATGCCCTAGAGGCCATTACTATACATATGGTGTATATTGTAGTGGATGCTGGGATATATATAGGGAGGACTTTCTTGCTCAACATGATAGTATGCTATCTGGTTGCTCTTTACCTTAACGTGTACACTGATTGTCTCTCTGTTACATGTTGGTAAAGCCCTTAGGATGTGTACTTGACTACCTGGACTATGATGCAGATCATACTAGTGGGACATGGTAGTCCATAAGTACATCCTTCAAAGTCCCTAGTCGAGGGTGTATCGAGACGGGGCATCAATATACCAGAGTAAACTAGCGTGTACCTTCTCGACCCATACAGATGGGCGATGGATGACCCCATATCCATTGGTGTTTGACATCAGAGATGATATATGGGTGCTCAGTAAAGACTGGGTACACTGGACGGACTCGCCGAGAACTCCCAGATGGTATTATACCTCACGTCAGATGGCAGTTCTCTGGTGACACTGGTACAGAGTAGTCTGTTGACCCGAGATCGTCATAGAGTCTTGTGTGGTTCCCACTGTGCTTTGATTTCCATCTTATCACGTCCAAGAGGGCGTGCAAAACGGTGGTTTTTGGGTACAGTCCCGAGTCACATGGAGGCAATGAGCGATAGGAGGGGATTCGTCTCTCCCGGTATAGGGGGTTAATGTTGCGCTGTGTTCGATTGGCTATAACAGGAAATCCCTGGCCAGGGTTGCTGAGATTTACTGGTAAGTGTTACCAGTAGTTTCTCGAATTGTTATAGACCTCATATCGACACGACTTATCGAGCTATTGGGGTCTGACGTTTACCACCTCTAGGCAAGATATGCGATATATCAGACGATCAGACCGAACTGTACGGTAGTGTTACTTGTTGGATTCACAGGAGTGTGAGCGGGCTTGCTCGTCGATCTTCTGATCGCTCAATACCCGGGTGGCCGTTACGTTTAGCACACCGCTTGCGGCTTGTGGGTGTTTGATATGATCATCATCTGCTGCCTGCGTATTGACGAGTCTTTAGAGTCCTACACAGAGGTTTCCTGGCTCAAGCGAAACGAAATAGGAGCGCATATGAGAAATGTGCGGGACCGAGAATAATGCGTGTATGTGATACCGTATTCTATTCTCGCGATGAATGTATCGAATGGTTATATGCGATATAACCTATTTATCGAATCGAGGGTTGATTCGATAAGCCGATACATTGGATACTAGTCGGTTATATGCGATATGACCGGATCGTTAAATCAAGTGTTGATTTAATGATTTAATGCTTAATTATATATTTGATATATTACTTTGCATTAACTGGTATTGGTTCACTTTAAATGGATTTTCTCACTTGGTGTACAAGTTGTATATGTGATATACTTTTTGTGCAAATGATTGTATCATGTTTGATGATACATGTTAACTTGGATTTGTGTGAAGATTAAACCATGGTTGTGAGAGTGGTTAGGGTTTTGTTTATTCTCCCATTATTTATTTATTCATTTATTTGTTTATTCTTTTGGAAAAGATAAAGAGAAAAGAATGGTGGCTAATTTTGTTTCTTGTTGAAGCTTCTTGAAGCTTTGATCAAGTCAACCATTCTTATCTCATCCTTAACCCTAACCATTCCCACTAACCCTAGTTTAATCTCTACACTTGACCATGGTTTAGCTTATGATAAGTTTTCATTTTCTTTTCATTTTTTAAATAACTTATCATAACAATATTCATCTTCTTCATCTTCTTCTTCCTTGAAGAAGCTTGCTTCATCAATGGTGATTGATGAAAACAAGTGAGAAATCCAATTCTGAAGTCTACCCACTTCCTATTTCTTCATCCTCTACCTCTTGCCAAGTAGTAGAGTGTGTTTTCTTCACAAGTTTCTTGACTTGGTGAAGTGAGAGCTTGATCTAGCGATGCCTCGACGTAGATCATCTTCGGCACGAAGCCGACGACCTTGCCCGCTCTTTCTCCGATGAAGCCGACGCTAGAGCCCGGATTTTTATTTGGACAGCGGAGATGACTTCATCACGGAGCCGTGGAGGTGGAGGACCGGATCTACAAAGGTTGTATTTCCGTTCCTTTAGTAAAATAGTTTACTAGTTGCATCTTTCGCCTAGACATCTAGCCAACGATCCGTAGTTTAGGGTTTCTCGGCACCGTAAATTTTGAAATTGGCATGGTTGATGCCTTGTGAGACCTCATTAGGGTGCCTAGGAACCCTACAGAAATCTAGCCAACGATCCGTTCTAGGGTTTCTCGGCACCGTTTAAATTTGAAATTGGCATGGTTGATGCCTTGTGAGACCTCATTAGGGTGTCTAGGAACCCTACATTTTCCAGAATAGAAATTTATTTTTGAGGGCCTATAAATCCGTATTTTTTCCGAACTTCAATACACTTTGACTATAAAGGTTATATCTGTGATGTTCATGTGTATTGAACGTCGGCTAATCGCTATATGTCGATTAGTCGGGGTTATACATATCTGTGATCTGTAATTGATGCTGATGGTTTGTGTATATGATCTCGTTGGATTGTCGTGGATGAATAGCCGGGGTGAATGTGAGATGAGAGTTTATTTTTCTTTCATTCATGTAATAAATTTGTAAATTGATGTAATATTATTTGTATGGCCGCACAACCGGGTCGGGGTTGTAGCCGTCATTGTATAATTCTTTTTACTGTTTTTGCTCCTAGGATAGACCCATGGAGGGGGTGCACAAACTACCGGGTATCTCGAATTGCCGAGTGGCCTACTCATGGCGTTGAGGGAGGTTGCTTCGCTTCGGGTACTTGGCGGGTAGTTTGCCGCACCCGTAGGGGTCTTGGGTGGGGTATTGGCTATTCATCGCGACCGTGTAATCCGCTTTTCGTTGCAGGCTCGAACGAATCGCGGGTTCCTAGTATATCTAAAGTGTTCATCTGTGATCTGGATTGGCTATCATTGCTATATATCTATATATAATAACTATATAGGCGTTGCTTATGTTTTACAGCCGCGCTAGCCCAGCCCCCGCTCTGTCGTTAGTTAAGTAACCTAACGGGTGATGACGGGGCCCCGTGACGAATGCGAATGGCATAAGCGTACGTCATATTTTGGTTGTTTTCTGCAATGGTAGGATTTAAATGATGGGACGCATTAAAAGAACTAATGCAAGAAAATAAACCTAAAAGACGTTGTTGGAACAAGTTTTTCAAAAAGCTGTTATTGCAAGGACGTTCAATTTTTGTTTGGCTTCGAGGTATTCGGTTATGAATGCCCAGCACCTCAGTCGACGAGGCAAGGGCCGAGATCCCTTCATCGGGAGTGACCCCTTGGACAAAAGTTTGCGTCAGGGTAATAACTTCACTATAGTCGATTATTCTTGCTTTGCATCGAGGTATTCAGTTTGGAATATCCTGCACCTCATTCGACGAGGAAAGAGACGAGATCCCTTCACGGGGAGTGACCTCTTTAGCAAAAGTTTTCGCCACTATATTTTCAAAAAGATTACCAGGTTCCTTCAACGATATCAAGTTCATTACGTTAACGGGTTTTTCGCCAAAAACCCAGCCGTAGCCCTTCGTCATTTCTTACATGCAACACTTAGTATTCGTGCTGCGTTTGTTGACTCCGTCAAGACGTAGTGTACGGTAGCTAAGTGCTGCTTGTTTGTATCGGTATATGGATTGATTAGGACAGTCGTATAACCTTGTTGACTCCGTCAAGGGTTATGCGGGTGGGTTTAATGCAATCCAGATAATGACAGGTTGAACTTGACTAGGACTCTTTGATTTGTTGACTCCGTCAAGATCACTTGGGTCCTAGGGGCAAAAACCACATCGGGAGTTTCAAAAGTACTGAAACTTGCAGATTTAGCATACCTTCTGGAGTGTGGTGACTAGAGTGGATTCCATCTAGGTCATCACACAGTGATAGTTGGATCCCGATCCCGCTGATGAGTTGGATTACTCTCGGGAGATTATTTCACTTAACAATCAATGCTATAAACCTAGTAGGTGTCTAGAAAGGTGTTAGCGGGGTTACGCCCCCAGGGAAAAGATGTTCTTAAATTAAGGAACTTCGCGAAAGCGTTGGAAAACATCCCTCGAAGTACCGACACTAGCCTGGCTGAAAGGTCAAGCAAGTATTGTGACGTGAATTAAATCCCGGCTAGTTCTTCTTTTAAAAAGGTTTTAAGAAGAATTTGAGGAAACAGTGGGAGACATCTTGGTTAGATAAATTAATAAACCAATCTAATCTTGCAAGAGCATACGCTGAGTGTTTCTTTTCTCTCTCTCCAGGTAGCAACCTTTTCACGCCCTAATCAAGATAATAAAATGTATCGCTTGACCGATCCGAATTCTTATTCGGGGCTGGGGAACGTTGGTTCAGCTCTAACTTGTGATAGCAGTCATGAGTATGAGAATGGGAAAGGGGATAGTATGGATTCCCAGAATACCCAGTTGAAGAAGAAGCATGGTTTTGCATCTACTTCAGGTGTTCTTGTAATTGAGAACTGTTTTACGGTCAGCCCTACCTCCTGGGTACTTGATACCGGATCAGGATCTCATATCTGTAATTTATTGCAGGGACTGAGAAAAAGTAGGAAAGTTGCACCGGGTGATATGTCGCTCAGAGTAGCGAACGGAGCACAAGTTAATGCGGCAGCCGTCGGTGAATATCACCTAGTATTGCCAAATTGCAAGACTATGATTTTGAACGATTGCTACTATGTACCCTCCATGGTTTGCAACATCATATCAGTTTCTTTACTCGATAAAGATGGATATAACTTTGTTCTTGACAAGAATATCATGAACATTTACCTTCGTAAGGTACTGGTTGCAGAGGGTACACTGTGTAATGGTATCTACGTTCTAAATCAGAATACAGTTCTCAATGTACAAAACACACGCAAGAGGAAGAAATCAGATACGAATGAATCCTACTTGTGGCATTGTAGACTTGGTCATATCGGAGAGAAAAGACTGAGTAAGTTGCATAAAGATGGACTCTTGAATGCGTTCGAGTTTTCATCTTATGAAACTTGTCAGTCCTGCCTCAAAGGGAAGATGACCAAATCTCCGTTCACCGGACATGGAGAAAGAGCAGCAGAGCTCTTGGGACTCATACACAGCGATGTATGTGGTCCGATGTCTACACATGCAAGGGGTGGGTTCTCCTACTTCATCACATTCACTGACGATCTCTCTAGGTTCGGATATGTGTATCTGATGAAACACAAATCTGAAGCTTTTGAGAAATTCAAGGAATTCAGAAAGGAAGTAGAGAACCAGATTGGCAAAAGTATCAAGATCCTCCGGTCTGATAGAGGAGGGGAGTACTTAAGCACGGAATTCCTAGATTACTTAAAAGAGAATGGTATTCTCTCTCAGCTTACTCCTCCTTATACACCACAGCACAACGGTGTTTCGGAGCGGAGGAATCGTACCCTATTGGATATGGTTCGCTCCATGATGAGTAGTGCTGAGTTACCTCTTTCATTTTGGGGACATGCGCTTCAAACAGCGGCATACCTATTGAATTACGTTCCATCCAAATCAGTGCCTAAGACTCCATATATGGAGTGGAATAAATCCGTATCTTAAGTGATTTAAGATATGGGGTTGTCCGGCCTATGTGAAAACACAGAAACCGGACAAGCTTGAGGCACGGTCGGTTCTGTGTAAATTTGTGGGGTATCCTAAAGACTCACTAGGATATCTGTTCTACCACACTGAGGAACAGAAGGTGTTTGTATCTCGCCACGCTACCTTTTTAGAAAGGGAGTTTCTTGCAAAAGAAACTAGTGGGAGTT
This sequence comes from Agapanthus africanus, assembly GCA_030015575.1. Taxonomy (NCBI): domain Eukaryota; kingdom Viridiplantae; phylum Streptophyta; class Magnoliopsida; order Asparagales; family Amaryllidaceae; genus Agapanthus; species Agapanthus africanus. Next base: position 300,872,698 of record CM057345.1, on the reverse strand, counting down.
CGGTAGAACTGGAAGAAATTCAGCGACCACAAAATGTAACTGAAAATTTAGAGGAACCGCTAGATTCAATAACCCCAGACGGAACTCAGCCACTCCGCAGATCTGGTAGGATTTCTCATCCACCCGAGAGATACTACGGTTTTCTCATAGACGGGGATCGAGAGGATTGCATCTTGGAAGAAGATGACCCTACCAGTTTCAGGCAGGCCATTATCAGTAGGGACTCTGATAAGTGGCAGGAAGCAATGCAATCCGAAATGGAGTCCATGTATGCCAATAAAGTGTGGACCTTGGATATTGCTCCACCTGGGGTAAAACCCGTTGGATGCAAGTGGATCTACAAAAGGAAACTTGGTGTAGATGGGCAGGTGGAAACCTATAAGGCTAGACTCGTTGCAAAAGGTTTTCGTCAAAGACCTGGTTTGGACTATGACGAAACTTTTTCTCCGGTGGCTATGCTCAAATCCATTCGGATCCTACTTGCCATTGCTGCCTTCCATGACTATGAAATCTGGCAGATGGATGTTAAAACGGCTTTCCTAAATGGTTGTTTGGAAGAGTGCGTTTACATGGATCAGCCAGAAGGTTTCGTAGACAGTGGGAGCGGCGGGAAGGTGTGCAAGTTGCTTAAATCCATTTATGGATTAAAGCAGGCATCGCGGAGCTGGAACATCTATTTTGATGAGGCAATCAAGGAATTTGATTTCATCAAGAACGAAGATGAACCCTGTGTTTATAAGAAGATTGTAGGACGAACTGTCGTATTCCTAGTCTTGTACGTGGACGACATTCTTTTGATAGGAAATGATATTCCTATGCTACAATCGGTCAAACTATTTTTGTCACAAAGGTTCTCCATGAAAGACCTGGGTGATGCCTCGTACATTCTGGGGATCAAGATCTATAGAGATAGATCCAAGAAACTATTAGGACTTTCGCAGTCCAGGTACATAGAGACCGTACTAAAGAGATTTAGTATGAAGGGTTCCAAGCGCGGTAACATACCCGCATTGTACGGAATTACCCTCTCCAAGAAGATGTCTCCTAAGACTGACGAGGAGAGGGTTCGCATGAGCACTATACCCTATGCTTCGGCGGTAGGATCTATAATGTATGTGATGCTATGTACAAGACCAGATGTAGCTTACGCGCTGAGCGCGGTAAGCCGGTATCAGTCAGACCCAGGGGAGGACCACTGGACAGCAGTGAAGAACATTCTCAAGTACCTGAGAAGGACTAAGGAGATGTTCCTGGTTTACGGTAATGGAGACCTCAGGGTCGAGTCCTTTACCGATTCAAGCTTCCAGAGTGACAAAGATGACAGCAAGTCTGTCTCGGGTTTTGTGTTTACCCTCAACGGAGGGGCGGTATGTTGGAGGAGTTCCAAGCAGGATACCGTCGCAGACTCGACGATGGAGGCTGAATACATTGCTGCAAGCGATGCCGCAAAAGAGGCGGTCTGGATGAAGAAGTTCATTAGTGAACTTCAGGTGGTTCCATCCATTGTTGACCCAATACCTTTGTATTGCGATAACAATGGGGCTATAGCTTTAGCGAAGGAACCAAGGTCCCATCAGAAATCCAGGCACATCTTAAGGCGGTATCACCTGATCAGGGAGATCATTGATCGCCAGGAGATCGAGGTGCGGAGAGTGGACACAAAGGACAACACAGCGGACCCATTCACGAAGGCCTTACCCTAGACTCAGTTCGAGCGGCTGATCGAGATGATAGGTCTTCGATACGCCAGTACATGGCCTTAGTGCAAGTGGGAGATTGTTAGTGTATATGCCCTAGAGGCCATTACTGTATCATACTAGTATGTATATTACTTGATGGAAGCTTGGGATATTCACAGTTGTACAGACAATCTTGCTCAATATAGTAGTATGCTACTTGGTTTGTCTCTGCTTTAATGTGTACATGTGTGTTTATTTATTATATCACCTATACGCATTAGTAGAGCCCTTAGGATCTTTGCTTGATTACCGGCGTTGTGATGGCGATCACACTCGTGGGGGCTGGGTAATCTACAAGCACATCCTTATACACGTCCCTAGTCGTGGGAGTATCGAGATAGAGCATCTATACTCCGGAGTAGACTAGCGTATGTGCTTCTCATCCCAGCACGGGAGACGGTCTATCCCACAGCCGTCGGTACGTCGTACTTGAGATAGTATGCGGGTGCTCGTTAGGTTACGAGTACACTGGACAGGACTCGTCGGGAACTGATGGTTGGTATTATACCTATCGTCAGTTATCAGTTCCCAGGTAACATGAGTACAGCTTAGTCTGCTAACTTGACACTGTCACTTCGCCTCAAGTGTGTTCCCACTGTTCTTTGATTACTACCCTACCACGGCTCTACTGAGTCGTGCAAACAGGTAGTAGTTGGGAGCAGTCCCGAAGCACTTGGAGGCAGTGACGGTTAGACAGGATTCGTCTCTCCCGGTATTGGGGGTTGACATCGCGCTGTGTCTAGGAGAGCCATTACACGAGTAGTCCCTGGCCAGGGCAAGCGAGATATACTGGTGGGTTTCCAGTGTTATCTCAGGGTGTATTGGGCTTCACTCCGACACGACTTGTACCGCTATTAGGGGACTGACGTTTACCGCCTCCTAGGCCCGCCATGCGATGTATCAGACGAACAGACCGGACTGTACGGAGATTGTCACATACAGACTCAGTAGGAGTGCGGATGGGTTCACCTCATCGGCCTTCTTATCGACATCTACCTGGGGACCATTACGTACAGCTAGTGCCGCTTGCGGTCTGTGGTTAAACCCACTGCCAGCGTAGTGTCGAGTCTTTAGAGTCCCACACAGAGAGTTTCCCTGCACTGAGCGAAACGTGTAGAGGCCGTATGGTTTTACGGCAGAGCTGCGATCACTTACGTACACTTGTGTGCGTGTGGTGTTCGGGCAGGCAATACTAGTGGGCTTTGGTTTAAGCCGGATCCTAGTATTGCACGGATGGATATGTTTTGTCTTCTGTGCATCCGCATTCTACGGAATACGGATGCAGGTGTGTATGCACAGTTTTCCGGAGCGGTGAAGGAGGAGGTGCCTCATTAGGGTTTTGGCAGTTGGTTCGGCCAAAACCGTTATGTGGCAGGCTCATCAGGGTTTTGACAGTTCGTTTGGTCAAAACCATTATGAGCCGCGGATATCATTTACTAATCCTTTTATTGATAATTTTATGATGGCTAATTGCATTGACCATTTGACCCCGTTGACCTCTCTTGACTTAGTTGACCGAGTTGACCATTGACTTTCAAGAGGGATCTACACTCTTCTTTTCATTTTCTTTTTCTTTTGGATTATGATAATGGTCATTTCAATGTAGCCATCAAACTTTATCTTGATGGGATTAGTAATGATGTTTTTTTTTCATTATTGCAACCATGGTTACTTTTCTTTGTATAATAATTTTCTTTCTCCTTCTCTCTCTTGATAATTCAAGTGAGAAGAAAAAGATATGAACCATGGTTGCTAGCTCCTCCTTCTTCTTCCTCCTCTTGTTTTGATCTTTTGATCTCATGTGTTGAGAGATAAAGATTTCACAAAGACAAAGCCATCCCTTCATCACTTCTAAACAACCTAGGGCTTTTAGATTAGCAATCTCTTTGCCCTAGTTACCTCGGCTCGAGGTGGAGCTCGGTGCACATCTCTCGGGTGGATCGTCTACGACTCAAGGAGGCCGCGAAGGTGACCAAAGTCCGGATCAAGCCTCGGAGCGAGCAAGGAGAAGAACAACAAGAAGAGAAGGAGTTCAAGTTGAGGTATAACCCCTAACCGAGTAGATATATCTCTAGTTAGGATGCTAGTGTATTGTTTAGCCAAGATCCGGCTTTTACGGTCCATGTTACAAAGTTTAGAAAAAATTTTGTTTTACCGTTTCCGCAACCCCGAAAGTACCGGGAGAGGTAACGTGGACCTAACAATGTATACAGGTGCTCATTGGGTTATGAGTACACCGGACAGGACTCGCCGGGAACCTGCTAGTTGGTATTATACATATCGTCAGATAGCAGTTCCCTGGTGACATGTGTACAGGTTAGTTCATCGACCTGAGGTCGTCATTTGTCTCGCGTGAGTTCCCACCGTGCTTTGATTTCTACCCTACCACGGCTCAAAGGAGTCGTGCAAACAGGTAGTTTTTGGGTACAGTCCCGAGCCATATGGAGGCACGTGAGCGGATCGGCAGGGGATTCGTCTCTCCCGGTATTGGGGGCGAGATCGTGATGTGTCTAGGAGATCCATTACACATAGCCCACGGCCGTGGCAGGAGATTTACTGGTAGGTACTCCAGTAGTATCTCAGGGTGTTATTGGGCTACACTCCGACACGACTTATACTGCTATTGGGGGTCTGACGTTACTAGCCCCCTAGGCAGATATACGATACTCATAGACGAACGGACCGGACTGTATATACATTGTCACTGTTTGGCTCAGTAGGGTTTCCGGATGAGTTCTCTCATCGGCCTCCCTTGAGGTCAGTCCATGGGCAGCCGTTGCGCATTGCTAGTGCCGCTGACGGTTTGTAGTTAAACCCACTGCCAGGGTACTGATGAGTCATTTGAGTCCCCCACAGACAGTTTCCCAAGTTCGGACGAAACGTTGTAGAGGCCGTATGGTTTTATGGCAGGGTTCGGAAAATGCACGTGCGTTTACTCACGTGTCAGTTTTCGGGCAGATGATACTGTTCGGTTTTGGTTTAAGCCGGATCCGAGTATTATATTGAGTAGATATAATATCTTTGTCTCAGTTGCATTTGTATTCGGTCGTAATACAAATGCGGGTATATTTATACAGTTACGGGGTTATCCTGAAATTCGTTTCGGGATCACTTTTGGAAGTTGCCAGTTTCCAGTTTTCTATCAGCCGTCTTTTAACATTCGGTTAAAGACGGGTTTATCTTTTCTTTGGAAAAGTGTGGATGCTTCTAGAAGGTTCTAGAAGCGGTGAGGTGTTATTGTTTCATTGGTTGCTTTCTTTGTGTTCACACTGTGTGTTCACACTGTGTGTTCACACTAGATATTTATTTGTGTTCACACTAGGTATTTGTTTGTGTTCACACATGATATTTTCTTGTGGTCACCCTCCCTTTCCTACACTCGCCCTCCTCCTCCCTATATATGGCCGGCCCCCTCCTCTCTCTCTCTTACTTGAGTTTTCATCTGGTAAAAAGATTATGATAAATTTTGGGGTGTATGGAATTTCACAGCTCATTTCATTCCATCACCCGATTCGAGTGGCAACTTCATTAACCGTTCGTCCATAGCTTTGGACGGAACGAGACAAAGTCTTCTACTCATTCTCTACATCAATCTTGGTCGTCTCTTTTAGCGAACTTGACGATCGAGTTGCCTCGAGTCAGAGGCGGGAGCCCGTTTAAAGAATCGTCGACGTGGTGCCACCTGGACGAGCAGATCGGAGATCGACGAGATCGGAGCAGTCGCAACGGAGCGTGGGATGATGGTTAAAGAACGAAGGACTCGTATCGTTCGGTATAACCTTTCTAGACTCTTTACAGTTTGTTAGTTTAGCAATAATAGCAGATCCGGGTTAAAGTATACGATAGCGCCAGTTAAAAAGTTTTTGTTCCGCATTTGGCGTCTGTAGACGGCCGGGGCGCTACCGTAGACTTACAGCTGGTCTAGGGGTGGTAAACGTCAGACCCCAGTAACCGATAAGTCGTTTCGATATGAGGCTCATAACAGGTCGAGAACCTACTGATAACACTTACCAGTAGTACTCAATATCCGCCCTGGCCAGGGACTTCCAGTTATAGCCAATCGAACACAGCACAACATCAACTCCCTATACCGGGAGAGACGAATCCCCTCCTATCGCTCATTGCGTCCATGTGATTCGGGACTGTACGCAAAAGCCACCATTTTGCACACCCTCTTGGACATGGTAAGTTGGAAATCAAAGCACAGTGGGAATCACACAAGCCACTATGACGATCTCGGGTCTACAGACTAACCTGTACAAGTGTCACCGGAGAACTGCCATCTGACGTGAGGTATAATATCATCTGGAGAGTTCTCGGCGAGTCTGTCCAGTGTACCCAGTCTCCACTGAGCACCCGCACACCATCTTTGATGTCAAACACCGATGGATATGGGATCATCCATCGACCATCATATGGGTCAAAATGCGTATACGCTAGTCTACTCTTGTGTATCAATGCCCTGTCTCGACACACCCTCGATTATGAACAGTTATAGGATGTACTCGTTGACTATCCTGGCCCCACTAGTATGATCTCATCATAGTCCCGGTAGTCGAGTACATATCCTAAGAGCTTTATCAACATGTAAGAACAAGACAGTAAACTAATACAAGTCAACATGTTATGATAAAGTGAAACCAAATAGCATACTATCACGACGAGCAAGAAAGTCCTCTCTATATATATCCAAGCATCCATTATAATATGCATCATATGTACAACAATGGCCTCTAGGGAATATATATAACTAACAGGTGGAAACTGGACCTGGGATGGCGGGGGCTTGAGTAGTAATGAGGTGGTCCAGTTTGTCATAGGTAATGGACATCTGGACAAACCTTTGCCAGTCAATATAATATAACTCAGTCATTTTATTATCTATCTGTAACCTAATCTGGTCACCTGGTCGCTACAATTAGGAGAGAGAGAAGAATACACTCAGCATGATGCTCTTACAAGTTTAGATTGGTTTTTAATTTATCTAAACAGGATGGCTCCCACTGTTTCTCGAATCCTTTCTCAAACTATAAAAGAAGAATTAGTAAGGATTAATCTCACCGTACAATTCTTGCTTAACCGTTCGGTCAGGCTAGTGTCGGTACTTCGAAGGAGGTTTTACGACGCCTTCGCGAAGTTCCTTAATTAAATAACCTCTTTTCCCTGGAGGCGTAGCCCCGCTAACACTGTTCTAGACACCTACTTGGTTTATAGCATTGATCGTTAAGTGAAAATCTCCTGAGGAGTAGCGGATACTCACAGTAGGATCGGGATCCAAATATCATTGTGTGATAATCCTGAAGGAATCTTATCCGTACATAGCATTGACGAAGGCCAACATATTATAAGTCACATGTCAAGTTCTACCCGTCATTGTCTAGGTTAATTTGAACCCACCCGTACATACCCTTGAAAAAGGCCAAAATAGTAGTACGACTGTCCCAAACCAACGTATCTATCTATGCTACAGATGAATATCCAGCAGCTTCCAATCACTATGCCTTGGCGAATGTCAAAATACATAGCTTGAATACTACTGAATATTCAACTGAAATGACGAAGGCATACGAATGGTTTTGGCGAAACCATGAACATAGTGAACTTGATATAATCGAAGGAACCAGATAAATTTTAAAAGCAATGGTTTAAGCTCAGCATTTAAAAGTCTCCTGTTTTGAAAAAACCGAGTGGTTTTAAAATTTGTTCCAACGTTTCAGCTTTGGTTTGTTTGCTTTGCATTATTCTTATGCAGTCCTATCATTTACACTTATCATCCCAGAAAAAGTAAAAAATACCATGTCCACTTATGCCATCCGCATTCGCCACTGGGCTTCGACTAACACCGTTAGGTTACTTAACTAATGCCAGAGCGGGGGCTGGACTAGCGCGGATGCAAAACATAAGCAACGTCTACTATATTGCATATATATAATAAACATTCGTCTGACACAATAATAGGCATTCCAGATCACAGATGAAAATATTAGATATACTAGGAATTCCGCATTTCGTTTAATCCTGTAACGAAAGACGGATTCCACGGTCGTGATGAATAGCCAAACCCCAACCCAGACCCCTATGGGTGCGGCAAAAAACCCGCCAAATACCCGAAATGAAGCAACCTCGCTCAGTAAAATGAGTAGGCCACTCGGAACTTCAAAGTACCCAATAGTTTGTGCAGCCCACCTTGGGTCTATCCTAGGAGCTGAAAACGGTAAAAGAAATAATACAACGGTGGCTACAATCTCAACCCGGATGTGCCCCGCAAAATTGTTGGGATTCCTTAGCACCCTACAGTGTTTTCAAGACATCAAGCATGTCAATTTAAAATTTTTACGAGTGCTAAAGAAACATAACCTGGGATTTAGCTAGAGTGAATAGACAATATGAAACATGTAATCAACCATTACACTAAGTGAATGAGAAATACAACCTTTGTAGACCGGTCCTTCACTTCTAAAGCTCCGTGTTGTAGTCCCTTCACTGCGAGGGAAGATCTCCCGAACTCTAGTATGGGTTCCCTGTCACGACCCGAAATATTAGCTCATGACCAGCACTTAAATCACGCAACGTCTAAAGACGTAGCGTCATTCAAGTAAGCTGAAACCCAGAAATCTAAACCTTATTAAGAAAATAAAAGAGGTGAAGTTTTGAAATAAAGGTATAATGAAATGAACGGTTTTCTTAATGCATAGATAATGGAACATGAAAAATGCAAGTGGATTATGCAAGTTTAAAACATGTTTCGTTTCTTTTTTAAAATTTGGGCAGCACCTCCTTTGTATATTTTGATCCAAAACCATAAATACAAGATAATGATAAAGGCATCCCCAAGCGGGAGCTAGCTCTTCGCCAAACAGCGGATTCATAACCACGCATAGCACAAATATAAGTATACGACGCCCAACGGCGAATTTCACCACAAAAGATAAGGAATAAAGCGAGATATCACCCAAAATGCGAACATACAACCCATCGCTCAAATCTCGCAACTACAAGTCTCACTAAGTCTCATTAGTTATACAATTACTAGTTTTGACTGATGGAGTTGACTAGATACAAAAATGAAATTTAAATACAAGAGGGGCACGATACAAATGTCCCACCTAACAAAGCAAAACACCCAAATGCAACTGTGTGCCAGCGATGCCTCTACTGATGCATGCGATCAACCTGCAAGAACTGTGGCACAACGTGGGTTAGCTGCCAACTCGTGAGTAGAAAAACTTCGACAAGTAGAAATCGAATAAAGAACGAATCCTAGGTCAACTATATCATAAAGGTAATACTATGATATCTAGGGTGACCTATTTGTATATGTGCCAACAATGAAATCAATACCTATATGTATGCGGATATAATCGAACAATATAATCAATATATGTATGCATGTGGATCTCGTCCAACCATATAATCAATGTATGTATGCATGTGGATCTCGTCCACCCATATAATCAATGTAAATATTATAAAAGTATATGCATGAAAGTATGAGGATATAAATCAACGGGTGTCCCTCGCGACACATCAAAATCATGGAACCTGAGTGTCTATCATCGACACTCGAAAACATCATGAAACCCGTGTCTAGCATCGACACGTAAATCCTTATATATCTCAGGCGCCGCACACCCTGGTCGGCCCTCATATCCATCTCTCTACTCCGGTCGGTTTCCTGCGGATAACCGGCGAGTCCAAATACAATCACCGGTAGGTAGTGCTCCCCAGCCAGGCTCACCGTCTAACAATATGAGCCTTCTTGCCCCGGGGTACCACACTGGGTCCACCATGTACCCGCAGACGGTGCCTACAGCTCTTCGAATTGGGTTTCACATGCCACTCTCAGAACCGAGAAAACACATGGGGGACGCAATTAAATATCATATCAAGAGAAACCCGGTTTTTAAAACAATGCATGCTTTCTTTTGAAATAGCCACGGTTCTCAAATCCAGAAATCTCATGAAAACAGTATATCCCAATGCCTAAAATCATAAAGCATGATGTATGCGACATATAATAGAAATGTAAGCATATCCGTATATCATGCAACATGGAACAGTGATATGACATATTAAGGGAAAACCGCTCTTTTAAATGATTCCAGTTTTTAAAATATAACATGCGGTCCCCAATTCTTTAAAATCAAAGCCAGCATTATCTATGTATGTACAAATGTATATGTACGTAGGCATGGATGCACAAGATATATATATGCACAAAAGTATGGATGTACAATATGCATGTGCGTTAATATGGATGTACAAGTGGGTATGTACGCAAGTATGAGTGTACAATATGTATGTGCGCCAATATGGACGTACAAGTTGGTATATACGCAAGTATGAGTGTACAATATGCATGTGCGCCAATATGGATGTACAAATGGGTATATACACAAGTATGTTATGCGAAGAGTCATATCATGATGCAGAAATCCTACTGTGTAGTGACATGGCAATTATCGATGATGAATTGTGTGAGCCGGCAAATCTGTGTAAGTGTAACATACACATCATCGATAATGGTGCAGGTGTACTAGCACAGGTATAAGTAATGCAATGCGAATAACATGAATTGCAGCATAAGGTAAATCATCAGCTAAAAGCTATAAGGTATACGTGTCTACAAGACCGAGTTGGTGAATCTATCAATCCGCATTTGTCCACACAACATCGTGTACGGTAAAAGTCATCGTACGGCGGCATTAACGCATTAGGGATCCTCTCAACCTTTACGACAACGAGGGGTACGGACCAAACGTCTCGTACGACATATCACTGTTGGAGATAGTGCCCTAAGAGTCAATTATTGGATCACAGGTACGTGATTGCAATGATTGAGGGAGGACCTATCCCGGTAGGACAGTCTTACTCGAGATGATAGTATGCTATCTGGTTTACCTTTATCATCGTGTACTGTTTTAAGTGACCTGACACGTCGCTATTACACGTTGATAGAGCCCCTAGGATTCTTGCTTGACCACCAGCAGTATGAGGGCGATCATATAAGTGGGAGCTGGGGGTCTATAAGCATATCCTTAAAAGGTCCCTAGTCGTGAGAGTTTCGAGACAGGGCATCGATTCTCCATAGTAGACTAGTGTATACAGTCGAGACCCCGACGAGGGGCGGTGGCCGGTCTCACAAGCCACTGGTGTCAGTTGGATCACCTAAGATGTATACAGGTGCTCATTGGGTTATGAGTACACCGGACAGGACTCGCCGGGAACATGCTAGTTGGTCATATACCAGACGTCAGATGGCAGTTCCCTGGTGACATGTGTGCAGGTTAGTTCATCGACCTGGGGATCGTCATTTGTCTTGTGTGAGTTCCCACTGTACTTTGATTACTACCCTACCACGGCTCAAAGGAGTCGTGCAAACAGGTTTTAGTTGGGTACAGTCCCGAGCCACATGGAGGCAGTGAGCGTATCTTCAGGGGTTCGTCTCTCCCGGTATTGGGGGTGAGGTCGTGCTGTGTCTAGAAGAGCCATTACACGAAGCCCTCGGCCGAGGCAAGGAGATTTACTGGTAGGCATTCCAGTAGTATCTCAGGGTGTTCTGGGCTACACTCCGACACGACTTGTACAGCTTTTGGGGGTCTGACTTTTACCAACCCCCTAGGCCCACCATGCGATGCTCATAGACGAATGGACCGGACTGTACGGATATTGTCACTGACAGGCTCAGTAGGGTTGTCAGGCTGAGTTCGCTCACAGACGTCCCTTTTAGTCAATACCTGGTAGCCCGTTACGTATTGGCTTATACCTCTGACGTGCTAGTGGTTAAATCCACAACCAAGGTGTTGACGAGTCTTTAGAGTCCCCCACATTCTGTTACTCAGCTTTCGGGCGAAAGGTTGTAGAGGCCGTATGGAGATATGGCAAGGTCCGATCAGATACGTGCGGTATTGCACGGATCAGGATCGGACAGTTTGTACTATAGGCCGTATGGTTATATGGCAGGGTTCGATCAGATATGTGCGGTATTGCACGGATCAGGATCGAACAGATATTACTAGCCGGCTTTGGTTTAAGCCGGATCCTAGTATAGAACAGTGTAGACTTTGTCTCATTGCATTTGTATTTCGGTCGAAATACAGATGCGGGTGTGTATGCACAGTATCGGGGTTTTCCTGTAATTTATTACGGGACCAGTTTTCTGGAGTTGCCAGTTTGCTTTCCGTTTCGGCCAATTTCCTTTGTATCGATCATTGGCCGAAGTTTGGTGGAGGAGGGCTTATTTGCATTGTTGCAAATAAGTGTTTATGGAGGGGGTCTTTGCATATTCTTGTGTCATGATGGTTGCACCATTCCTTGACCTTGACTTCTTGACTTCTCCATCATGGCTTGACTTTCATATGACATGGTTTTCATGATGATTGTGGTGGAGTGAGGTTCTCTTTTGGTGATCATTTCTTTGCATGATTTGGTTGTTGAGTGTTGGTGTTTCTTTGTGATCATTATTCCTTATGATAACCATTCCTCTCTCTCTCTCTTGCATGATTGATATGGTCACCTCCCCCTTGACTTTTCCCTCTCTCTTTGATATACATGGGCCGGCCATCCCTTGTGGGGGGTTGATTGATTTTTGGTGTGGCATTTTTGGTTCTCTTCATGCTCCAAAAATCACACAACAAGACTCTCCAAAATTCCAAGTTCTTTTCCTCCACTAAAAAGGCAATTCCACAAACCCAAAGTGAGACATGGTTCTTCACACATTCTACAGCAAATCTTGGGCACGTCGAGTAGCCGGCTTCGTGCCCGAGTTGCCTCGGCATTGAGGTGGGAGCCCGTAAAAGAAGTAGGCGATGTGGTGCACTTCCGGCGACGAGGAGGAGACGGGACATTCCGTAGGAGATCGGGACGACGACGAGAAGACCGGAGGACTCGGATCTGTCGGTATACTTCTCTTCCCTATCTTGTAGTTAGCTTAGACTTGTTAATGGTTCGATCCGGGTGTTTAGTGCGCGGTGGTGCCAGTTTGCTAAGTCCGCAAAATTTAAGTTTATCACCGCTTCCGCATTTGGCCGTCGGATTGACGGCCGGGGCGCCGCCGTGCACTTACAGTGGTATCAGAGACTCGCCATTAACTTAGTCTAGCTTCGTTTAATGTGTTTGCATTTCCGATCGATCAAAAAGTTCCAAAACCATGTTTTTCATTGTGACAGTTTTCTGTTGGAATTTTTTAGTCTCCAAAAAATTTTTCAGGTTGTATAAAATTGATTTACTGGAGATTACAAGGATACTGTAAAAATTCGACAGGTTCAGTCGACAGTGCAGGCGCGGAACCGCGGCCAAAACCCCCTTTAGGCCGCGTTTCCGCCGCGCACTGTTGAGATCTCTGCGCCCAATTTCTACAGTGTCTTTGTGGGCTTAAAATATGGGTTTTGGAATATTAATATTGGGCCAATTATTTCTGTGAGTACTACAGTTTTGCTTGGGGGCCCACTTGTTAATTTTTTGATCGATCGGATATTTTAAACACATTTTTCACAGTATTAACATTATATCTGCGAGCGTGAATGTCACTTGATCGGTAAATCCGGTCTAACTGCTATAGCCCGGTTAGACGGATTTGCGAACGTGACTTTCACGTTGATGTTCTGTTTTTGCTGTGATGTTGCGGATCGGTCGTGGGGGATAGCCTGGATGCAATGCTAGTACAGTTGTGGTTGTATTATGTACATTTGATATTGCGAGGCGAGCGTCCGACTTGTGGACTGCCGTCACTACCAGTTTGTATTATTATTTTGGGGCACGGCCAGGTTGCGGTCGTTGCACCCGTTGTATGTATATTTTACTTTCTGTACTAGGATTACCCCGCGGAGGGGTGTACGGATAGCCGGATTCTGGAGGGCAACAAGCCCGCATCTCATGGCATTGGGCAGGAGGGGGCTTCACTCTAGGATTGGCGGGCTATTCGCCGCACTCGTAGGGGGTACAGGTTGACCCAGGAGGGGTGCCCGAGTTACCGGATTCCGTGAAGTGCTGGGTGGTCCATTCACGGTGCTGAAGGGGGCTGCCTCGCTTCAGGTTTTGGCGGGTAACTTGCCGCGCCCGTAGGGGTCTAGGATTTCATTGCACAGGCTATCCACACGACCAGGGGAACGTCGGGTTTCAGCGGCTCTGTGAAACCCGAGGATCCCAGATATCTGTATTGTTTCTGTGATGCTGTTCATTCTCTGTGATGTTGCATTTCTTTCACGCCTTGAGCGAAATATAATATATTGGTATATATATTAGTAGATGTTGTATATGTTTTACATCCGCGCTAGTCCAGTCCCCGCTCTGTCGTTAGTTAGCTAACCTAACGGGTAATGACGGGACCCAGTGGCGAATGCGGATGGCATATACGTACATCAGTATATTTTCGTTCTTTTTGGTGTGATCAATTGATGGGACTGCATTGATTCGGATCAATGCAAGTTAAAAAAAAACCTAATCTGATGTTGTTGGAACACTTTTCAAAAAGCTGTTATTGCAAGGACGTTCACTTTTGTTTTGCATCGTGGTATTCAGTTAGAATATCCTGCTCCTCAGTCGACGAGGCAAGGGCCGAGATCCCTTCACCGGGAGTGACCCCTTGGACAAAAAGTTTGCGTCAGGGCATTAACTTCACTATAGCCGATTACTTTTGCTTTGCATCGTGGTATTCAGTTGGAATATCCTGCACCCCATTCTACGGGGAAAGAGCCGAGATCCCTTCACCGGGAGTGACCTCTTTAGCGGAAGTTGTCGTCACTATATTTCTAAAAAGCTATCCGTTCCTTCGACGATATCAAGTTCATTACGTTAAAGGTTTTCGCCAGAAACCATTCGTAGCCCTCCGTCGTTTCATATGGATAGTTAATAGTATTCAAGCTGTGTTTGTTGGCCAAAGTCAAGGCACAGTGTTTGGTAGCTGTTGGTTATTCATATGCAGCATAGATAGATGCGTTGGTTTGGAACAGTCGTATAGCCTTGTTGGCCAAAGTCAAGGGCTTGTGCGGGTGGATTCGAATCAACCTGGAGAATGACGGGTAGAACTTGACATGTGACTTATGATTTGTTGGCCAAAGTCAAGGTCATAAGAGCATGGGGCAGAAATCACATCGGGAGTTTCAAAAGAACTGAAACTTGCCAGATATGCGCATACCTTCTGGAGTGTGGTAGCGTGAGCGGATTCCGTCACGTTATCATGTGATGATAGTTGGATCCCGATTCCCACTGATGAGTTAGTTTACTCCTCGGGTGACCCCGACTAATTATTCTTTCAGGTTTGGAGGAGAATTTGAGGTACAGTGGGAGGATTCCAGATTAGATAAATTGGTAACCATTCTGATCTAGGTTAGAGTGCACGCTGAGTGTTTCTTTTCTCTCTCTCTTTGGCAGCGACCATTGACCCGACCCTAAGACTATAACTCAGTGACCAAGTTGACCAAACCTTCTTAAACACCGGCTTTTGGATTGTCAGAGTTGCAAACCTCATTGCCACTCCTACTTTTACCCTTTTCTCCAGGACACCCCGTATTACTACGAACGTCCACTTCCATTGGACAAAACCATCGTATGGTTAGATACGAACTCGAAGGAATTTATTCGAGGATGGTTTGAGGTTCTGGAGAAAACGGATAGGATTATTCAGTTGTCTTTTCCTTTTACCTTCTCTCAGGTTGCGAGTACTCCTTGGTTTAGGAGATAGTACACCTATTACGCAAATTGGATAGTCTTCTTCCAAACCTTAGGCTGGTGCCGACCGGTAGGGAATGAAGAAAACCAATTAGCCTAACGATGGTGTACAGAAGGCATTAAGTTCAGACAAAGCAAGGGATTAGTAAGAGGGCAAAGTAAATTGCAACAGATATTCACGACCAAACCAAATATTTCGTTACCACTCCCACATCACCTTTGTATTTCTCCAGGACACTCCGTATCACTACGAAGATCCACAGTTTATTTGGATACTCCATCGTATGGTTATATACGAACTCGAAAGGAACTTGTTCCAGTTCGGGGATGGATTCTGGTCCAGGAGAAATAGGAATAAGGTTTATTCGGTTGTCTTTTATCTTCACCTTCTCTCATTGCGAGTGTTCCTAGGATTGGGACAGTACACCCATTATGCTTATTGGATAGTCTTCTTCCAAACCATAGGCTGGTGCCGAACGGTAGGGAAGGAAGAAAACCATTTGGCCTAAAGGGGTGTGCAGAAGGTAAAGACTAAAGACATATGAAGGGATTTGGAGAGGTGGCAAAGAATTATACGGTTACAGTCGTGAATCTGGAAGAGGCATTACTAGGAATACCGGGATACCCCATCGAAACATTTCAATGTTTCAGTCTCACTGTGTACTGTTAAAGGAAAACTGATTTCCCAATTAGATACTTACTCCAGGGTATGTATTTACCAGGTACGATTCTCACATCTGTATGGTTTTACAGATGATGAGTGGGAGTAAGTTATTAGGAATTGGGTGATTATCCTCATTATATCGGGATTCGTTGTAATCGGTGATATTTGAGGAAATCACCTGGACTGTTTGCCGGTCGGCAAATATTTGGTTTTGAATATCCGCTGTTGTGCACCAATTTCAAATTGATATATCTGTACGTCTATTTGAATAGAGTGAGATATACCTTTTTGAAATTATGTCTGTGACATTTACCTATATCAGTGGATGGTTAGGTAAGGAGCATTAAACAGCGGTGTAATTCTTCTTAACCATGAGTACAGTTTTCAACCTACGACACACAGTGAATGAGTTATCAGACTCAAGGGACTTATACAGAGTATTGTATGTTGTCCAGGGTCTATCAGGACAGAGGGGTTGGTCCTCGTACTATATTCGGTTTACTTATGACTTCTCTAGTTTTTAGACAAGTGTTTCGTGGAAACACAGGGTCCGAAATTTGAGAAGTTATAGGTATTTGAATAGAGTAGAGAACCAGGTGTAGCAAGTATCGGGATTCTTCAAAGAGATCGAAGATGTAGATACTTGTGTATGGTATTAAGTTGATAGTAATGATTAAGAGAACTTGCTTCTTTTTCAGGTTACTCATAATTGGAAGCATTCCTAAGTTGAGTAACGCTGATCGGCCTCCTTCCATTTAGTTGACATGCACTGGAGACAGTTGCATGATTTGAATCTGGTTCAATTAAATCAGTGCCTCTGGTCCTATATGGGATATAGAACAGTTCATATCTTAACGATGTTAAGGTACGGGGAGTTGTCCGGTTTATGATTAAAACCAGACACTGGACAACTCAAGGCACGTTTCTGTAATGGCTGTTTGTGGGTTGACCCAGGCTATGACGAGGGTTGATTTTCTACCATCTGGATGAACAATAGCAATATTGTTCTAGACTCGCCACAGTTTTAATAAAAAATGGATTTTTTCAGAAAACAGTAGTGGGAGTATGGTAGAACTGGAAGTGATTCCAGAACCACAAACGATTACTGAAGATTTGATAAGGAACCTAAAGATTCAATCTGGATTAACATTCCATTGGCCACTCCGCAGATAAGGTGGGTAACTTCAGGCACCCAAGAGGTACTACGGTAGCCTCAAGGACGGTGACAGGGAAGTTCTTTTTTACCCACAATTACCATTGCTGTTGTTCCAGGCTGCGAGACCCGGCGGGAGGATGAGTATAGCGTCGTTCTAAAACTAGTTTTAGAAGTGTACGTCTATATGACTCTGCCAGAGGGTTGTCGTAGTCAGTGGGAGCAGCGGAAGCATTGGTGGACAGGTAGCTTATGTCTATTTATAGACTAAAGCAGATGTAGCGGAGATAGATCATCTACTTCTGACGTGACAGTCATGGGATTGACTTCATCAGAATAGGGGATGGATCTGTTGAGAAGGTAGTAGGGTGTGATATCCTGGTATTTGGATGACATACACAAAGTAGGAAAGGAAACTCCTATACTACAATCGGTTATATTTTGGTCGTCACACAGTGGTTTCTCCACACAGGACTTGGACATTATATCAGACATACTGGTTACTGGATCTATGGTATTAGATCTAGATTTGGGTGGTTTCCCAATCAGGGTACTTGACAGCATTCTAAGAGTATTTAGGATGGACGACTCCTGGCACGGTAGTGTACCTGCAGGTAATGGAGTCACCCTCTCTAAAGGTGTCTTACAGACTAAAGGGGAGAGGGATGTGCATGATTGGCAGATCACTTGCTCAGGCAATTGAGTCAATCATGAGATGTCAAGTACCACACCAGATGTTGTTCTTGCACTAGATGCAATAAGTTGACATTGATCCAATCCTGGAGAAACGGTCGGAAGCAGTTTTAGAACATAAGTGGATATGATAACGACAGCCTCATTCGGGAGACAGTTATCATTCCAGGCTTCCAAGGTGACATGGACGACAAGGAGGTTGTCAGAGTTATAGTTTTTCCTTCTGACGAGGGGCAGTATTTTGGACAGTTGGTCCAAGGAAATACTGAGGGAGGCATGGCGCAGGATACTGATTAAGTTCAGTTGACGATACAGTCTAAGAAGTTTGGATTTGGAGTTCATTTATGAGCTATGTCCCATCAGACATCCAGACACATTCTAAGACAAGTATTGCTCATTTCGGGAGATGGGTTTCTCCGCGAACTTGAGATATAGAGAGACATAGAAAGAAACAACAAAGCGGATCCACTCACTGAGACTATTCTTCGAACGCAATAGTTTCGCAAACGAGCTTTGTGAGACTGACTAGTAGAGGAGTTGGGTGTTCGGTATCACACGGGCTGTGAGTATGCGACATCGCAATAATTAGCCTTGAGTGCAAGTGGGAGATTGTTGGAGATAGTGCCCTCAGAGTCAATTATTGGATCACAGGTACGTGATTGCAATGATTGAGGGCGGACCTATCCCGGTAGGACAGTATTACTCGAGATGATAGTATGCTATCTGGTTTACCTTTATCATCGTGTACTGTTTTAAGTGACCTGACACGTCGCTATTACACGTTGATAGAGCCCCTAGGATTCTTGCTTGACCACCAGCAGTATGAGGGCGATCATATAAGTGGGAGCTGGGGGTCTATAAGCATATCCTTAAAAGGTCCCTAGTCGTGAGAGTTTCGAGACAGGGCATCGATTCTCCATAGTAGACTAGTGTATACAGTCGAGACCCCGACGAGGGGCGGTGGCCGGTCTCACAAGCCACTGGTGTCAGTTGGATCACCTAAGATGTATACAGGTGCTCATTAGGTTATGAGTACACCGGACAGGACTCGCCGGGAACTTGCTAGTTGGTCATATACCAGACGTCAGATGGCAGTTCCCTGGTGACATGTGTGCAGGTTAGTTCATCGACCTGGGGATCGTCATTTGTCTTGTGTGAGTTCCCACTGTACTTTGATTACTACCCTACCACGGCTCAAAGGAGTCGTGCAAACAGGTTTTAGTTGGGTACAGTCCCGAGCCACATGGAGGCAGTGAGCGTATCTTCAGGGGTTCGTCTCTCCCGGTATTGGGGGTGAGGTCGTGCTGTGTCTAGGAGAGCCATTACACGAAGCCCTCGGCCGAGGCAAGGATATTTACTGGTAGGTATTCCAGTAGTATCTCAGGGTGTTCTGGGCTACACTCCGACACGACTTGTACCGCTTTTGGGGGTCTGACTTTTACCAACCCCCTAGGCCCGCCATGCGATGCTCATAGACGAACGGACCGGACTGTACGGATATTGTCACTGACAGGCTCAGTAGGGTTGTCAGGCTGAGTTCGCTCACAGACGTCCCTTTTAGTCAATACCTGGTAGCCCGTTACGTATTGGCTTATACCTCTGACGTGCTAGTGGTTAAATCCACAACCAAGGTGTTGACGAGTCTTTAGAGTCCCCCACATTCTGTTACTCAGCTTTCGGGCGAAAGGTTGTAGAGGCCGTATGGAGATATGGCAAGGTCCGATCAGATACGTGCGGTATTGCACGGATCAGGATCGGACAGTTTGTACTATAGGCCGTATGGTTATATGGCAGGGTTCGATCAGATATGTGCGGTATTGCACGGATCAGGATCGAACAGATATTACTAGCCGGCTTTGGTTTAAGCCGGATCCTAGTATAGTACAGTGTAGACTTTGTCTCATTGCATTTGTATTTCGGTCGAAATACAGATGCGGGTGTGTATGCAAAGTATCGGGGTTTTCCTGTAATTTATTACGGGACCAGTTTTCTTGAGTTGCCAGTTTACTTTCCGTTTCGGCCAATTTCCTTTGTATCGATCATTAGCCGAAGTTTGGTGGAGGAGGGCTTATTTGCATTGTTGCAAATAAGTGTTTATGGAGGGGGTCTTTGCATATTCTTGTGTCATGATGGTTGCACCATTCCTTGACCTTGACTTCTTGACTTCTCCATCATGGCTTGACTTTCATATGACATGGTTTTCATGATGATTGTGGTGGAGTGAGGTTCTCTTTTGGTGATCATTTCTTTGCATGATTTGGTTGTTGAGTGTTGGTGTTTCTTTGTGATCATTATTCCTTATGATAACCATTCCTCTCTCTCTCTCTTGCATGATTGATATGGTCACCTCCCCCTTGACTTTTCCCTCTCTCTTTGATATACATGGGCCGGCCATCCCTTGTGGGGGGTTGATTGATTTTTGGTGTGGCATTTTTGGTTCTCTTCATGCTCCAAAAATCACACAACAAGACTCTCCAAAATTCCAAGTTCTTTTCCTCCACTAAAAAGGCAATTCCACAAACCTAAAGTGAGACATGGTTCTTCACACATTCTACAGCAAATCTTGGGCACGTCGAGTAGCCGGCTTCGTGCCCGAGTTGCCTCGGCATTGAGGTGGGAGCCCGTAAAAGAAGTAGGCGATGTGGTGCACTTCCGGCGACGAGGAGGAGACGGGACATTCCGCAGGAGATCGGGACGACGACGAGAAGACCGGAGGACTCGGATCTGTCGGTATACTTCTCTTCCCTATCTTGTAGTTAGCTTAGACTTGTTAATGGTTCGATCCGGGTGTTTAGTGCGCGGTGGTGCCGGTTTGCTAAGTCCGCAAAATTTAAGTTTATCACCGCTTCCGCATTTGGCCGTCGGATTGACGGCCGGGGCGCCGCCGTGCACTTACAATCACATGACTCATGATATTCTATATATATTTATATACCTTTGTCCCAAGTCACATCCATAACAATCTCATATCAGGGGACTGGCAAGGTATCAATCATCTCAATCGACTCGCATCCGTATACCAATATATCATCCAAACATCATATCACGTCTTATGTTCTTTTCATCGCATTTATCTCCCACATCAAGTCAATTTTTACATATACATTCTACCTTTACTATAAGCATAAGTATCTAATCTAATATACACACCCGAACTATGCAAACAGTATTTGAAAGATGCGAATCGTAGTTTTGAAAGTAGGGCTACGGTAATTTTAAGGAAAATATATCATTTGAAAATCCGTAACGTCCCTCAAGGTATTTGTTTAAAAGATGCATACGATTCTTCGGTTTAGAAATAGGTATGTTTCAGATGACACATTTACGTCGGCTATCTACTCCTATAGTACCCTAAACGGCAATATCATCAAACGTCATCTCAAATTCCGTCATCACATATTAGATCGTATCCAACACTTCTAACTACCCTTTAGTTTATAATATGGTTTCACTAACAAAACTTTAACTCTAACCCTAGTTTCCTAATCTAGGTTTTCTTAACCAAAAGCTACAAATCGGGTTCCACCAAAACTTTGCGGGGGTGCTATACGCCATCCACCCGACTTCCCCAGTAGATATAGATCTACTCACCTTGGTCATCGCTTGCCGAAGTCGATGATGACACACTCCGTCGCCTTGGAATCCACACGAAGTCAGCTACAATAACAACACATATCGTAACACTATTAAAATCAAGTTCTGAAATCCAATACGGCACGCGCATTGCTCATAGGTTAGAACCTATGGCATACGCGTACAAAATCAACCAACAACCCTTGTTGTTGATGTACGAACATCCAACAACCAAATACAAATCCAAATAGCAAAACCTAACATTTAAAATACAGAAAACATAACCAAAAACCACACAAAAGTGCTCCCAGATTTTGACTCAGGCCAAAAGGAGTCAAACAAACAAGTATAGGGTGTTGTAAAGGGAGTGTATGAGCTACTGGAACAACCTAGACACCAAATGACACCAAGTGGCCGGCCACATTGCTTGTAAATCCGGTGAGCTTGGCCAGGCTAGCTCTGTTGGGGTTCGTATGGTCAGTGTGGTCTCCTAGTGCCCTAATTTGGTCTCTGGAGTTGTTTGCTTAACTCAAAAACACCCCGGGTCATCCCAGATTCCCTGTAGGCTCACAAATTATCACAAATCCGACATGGACACAATCCTTAATCCATATTTTAGCTAGTATACTCAATTCCAGCTCTTGAATTCAATCCCTAAGGTTTGTAACAGCCACTACACACCTCAAAACTACACAAACACCTAAACCCTTCACTAGAATTTTCCAACACCATAATTCCACGCTAAAAAAACTTCTAAACTGAACTAGAATATAACAAACTAAAAAATAAACTAAATGGTAGAGATTATACCTCATTTAGGCCAATCAAGAAAACCCTAGCTTCCTAATGTCATCAAAATCCCACTTTGCTTGGTCCAAAATGTAGAGGATGAAGAGGAGATTAACTTTAATGAAAAGAGTGTAAGGTTTTGGTGAATAAATGGAGATGGATCTAGGAGTGGAAGTGGAGGGAGATGAGGTTGAGGAGGAAGATGAAGTAAAAATAGTGGAACAAAGAAAGTGACCGCCCTCTCTCTCCCCCCTCTCTTATTCTCACCCACTCTCTCACTAATTACCCTTTTGCCCTTTTCACTTTCTCTTTTATTTTTAATTTAAAAACCAAATCACATAATACCCATAAAACAACACAAATGAACATGTAACCAAATGAAATATGTCATGGTGCACTAACCATGGAAAATTGTAGAAATACGGATTTGGCTTAATCGCGATTAGGAGTGCACTAATCGGGTTTTTATCCAAACCGCATATAATAAATTTTTAAAATGCCAAATCCCTTAAATATATTTTTAAATGAATAAATCATTTTAATTTTCATTTATTTCATAATTATTGGTATATATTTATACCCTTTTTCGAAAACCCCAATTTCGCAAATCGGGTAGTTTTCGGGAAATATATTATTTTAATATTAAATTCCAAAAATAATATTTTATATTTTTTGAAATGTTACAATCTTCCCCTCTTAAAGAAATTCGGTTCCCGAATTTAAATTTAAAACCCCCAAAACCTAAAACATTTCAATAATCAACTCAAATCAACGGGGCTCCGAAATCATGGAAGATGCAGAAACAATACAGCGCGTCAAGTGCGCATGAAAACGAGTACAAAACTCAAAAAGCGTACTCCGTCAAGCGTCACGCAAATCATCGGGTTTACTCGCATATCCTCGGAGTTATAATGGAGATACAGATCTCGAAATCCAATACCGAAATCCAATATGCACTAGTCAAATACTATAATACATATATAGTACGCATGCTTGAAAAATCTCCAAAAACTGAATGACACACATGCAAAATCCTTTCTAAATTTCCATGTGATGCGTAACTCACGGCATAAATGACGGACGCTCATTCGTAAAATAATAATATATGTTTTGCTAAATATACGTCCGTCGTTTCTAAAATATCCCAAAAGGTTTTCTTTTTGTAAACGTTCGTGTCGCTCACAGACACGTAAGAAATAGAGAGACTATAGCTCCTTTTGAAAACCTCTTGTTAGACTTTTTAAATGCATGCAAAGTACTCAGGTACTGTCCTCAGATCAGTCCTGTTCGGCTACTTCATAATACAGAGCCTATCATGAAAACAAGGTGCTCAAGAGCAAAATCAGCATCGAAAGGCGTATCCAACAATCACATGCGTCTGGTGCGCACGAAAATCAAATCCGAATACAGGTGCCACAATATGCACAAAAGCAAAACTATGTGCAACAGGTGTGCACGAAAACATCTGTCCAGTGCAACGGGTGTGCACGACAACAACATCTGATGCATCTATTGTGCACGAAAACAACATCTGGTGCATCAAATGCACAAAATACAATCAATAACTCAAACGTGTAAAAGCAACACCAAGTGCACCAAGGTGTATAAATCAAAAAAGTATGCAACTATGTGCACAAAATCCATATCAATGCACTGCAAGCACATGTGAGCTATACCCGAGTGCAAAATCACTTCATCCTTATGAAATCCAAGAAATCATAAACACATGCTACGAAGGTACAAAATCGATATCAAATGCAATGGATATGTACAAATCGCAAATCAATACAATGGTGTATAAAATATATATCAAGTTCGATAACTATGCGCAAAATGTAAATACCAAGCAGGTGCAGCCATGGTGCACGAAATCAATATCATGAAACTCAATCATCAAAACTCAAATCCAAGCGATATAAGCGTGATACTCGGACCACAAACACAAATCGCAATAAATGACATTGAGGTACACCTCCTACAATGTCGAAAAATAAATCAGTGCGCCTAAAACCTGTGGAACAAGAACATCCGCTTACCTCCTGCTCGAAGTCTGGCGTCTTCTGTCTCTGGGTCCTTATCTTCTCTGTAGATTTACCAATCTCGCAATCCATCGGCTCATCGGCCTGGTCAGGTGTGCTAACGGGAACGATTCCGTTCTGGCACTTCTCTGGTCATCTCACGGTCAATCATCACGACCACACATAAAGCAGCACGTCACTGGCGTCGGCCTCTGGGTCTCTGAATAAACGTCACATCTAATCCTCGGTGCAAATCTCATTGCAGCAGTGTCCTGGAAGGAATCTTGCTCAAGGTATCTTCGATCTCGCCTATGCCGAACTGTACGGAGGCTGGTACTCTTACATAATCTTTTCTCGTTTTCTGGACATCTGCGTTCTTAGCACAACATTTCCTCAGGAACTGGCCGCATCCCAACGCCTCTGTATACATATCAGATCTCTAATCTCGACGGGGAGTAACAACAGCTCGTCAGCATCTCGCACGAACCTATGGTTCCACTCGTCTGTATCATCGTCCACTTTGACGTCATGTCATGCTATATACGCACTGCAACTGTTCTCGGCCATGGTCAATCCAAAGTCTTTCACACGAACTCGAAGTCACGAACTCGGTATCTTCATCACTCTGTAGAAGATATTTTGCCGAACACGTCTTCGGAAACTCGTCCCAACCGTCGGAGGAATACTCAATACTCGTCCGTCCTCGATCAACTCACAACGCATTTGGGTGAGGTCCTCTATCAGAAGCTGGTCAGCTTACTGGTCTCTTATCACATGATATCCGGACGACATTAAACGTTTCGATCGAGTCATCAAAATCTCATAATTTCCCGAAAGCTCAACAACTGAGCACAGTCTAATAATATCTGGTACATACCACAGTACCTACGGACCAACCGTAGAAGGGTAAACCCAAGCCTCACTGATGGCACCGCTAAACTGCCGCAAACCCTAAGGTTCAAAAGCGGTTCCATAGTCATCATGTCGAGTTAGGGTTTCATTCTTCTAGAGTGTCCACAGAATTACCTGCATGTTCTTCGGAATACTTAAAATTGGAAAAATGGGTTCCTGACATTCGTTCGAACTTTTTAACTTCTCTTATACAACATGTGAATACCCTTCATCCGCATGCTAAACAATGCTTCAATCCTCCAGGAAAAACGATACGTCAACGGTCATCTTTGGATTAGTCTGCTCTAGATCTGAGTAAGACTCTCCATACTGGAAATCTTCAACTCAACTGGGCCTGCGTCGGCACATCAATCTGAGGAACCACCATCGTCTCTCAAATCGGGTTAGACTAGCTATCATCTGTCATATTTCTGCCTGGAAGCTCCGGCGATCTCAGCTCGTAAGCTCTGGGAGCGACATCCCGTCAATCTCAGCAACAGCTGGGTCATCTGTCTGCATGGTAGGCGACATCACAATCTCTGAGGTATGCTGTATATCAACAGTCCTCTCACAACTGGCAGCCTCTATCAACGTCCCGATCATCCGGTGCAACGCCAAACACTCGCCTCAGGTAAGCGGTCATGACACAAACGCTAACTCGAGACGTTCCCGTGTCACTAGAAAACACGATGGTCAGTCCTCGTACCAGAAGAGCTCACCCTGACCGTATCACTAGCAGCCACTCAATCTGCGCGCAACATGGTGACAGGAACCTCAAGCGTGCATCGAAGAAAACAGATCAAGGGCATGAAAAGGAAATGACAGATCCACAATGGATTCATGATCATAGGAAGGAACAACATCAATGAGTGTATGATCACGGAAACGAATAGAATCAAGTATCTCAAAATATGTACATCCTAAGGTTTTAAAGTGGAGTATCGTATCGTAAATATGCCGTGGAACATACGTACGGTACGTCACTCTATTCAAGCTACCTACTCCATCAATCAGGGTCAGCCTATGAAACGAAAGTTCGGGTCTAATACCCCCCGTTCAAGTCTAAGTTCCGTTAGGTCAAGCCTAGGTTCCGAAATACATACCCTCCTTAGACTCCGCATAGTCAAACAAAGACTCGAACCAAGGTTAAACCTAGCGCACTGATACCAACTTTGTCACGACCCAAAATATTAGCTCGTGACCAGCACTTAAATCACGCAACGTCTAAAGGCGTAGCGTAATTCAAGTAAGCTGAAACCCAGAAATCTAAATCTTATTAAGAAAATAAAAGAGGTGAAGTTTTGAAATAATGGTATAATGAAATCAAAGTTTTTCTTAATGCATAGATAATGGAACATGAAAAATGCAAGTGGATTATGCAAGTTTAAAAACATGTTTCATTTTTTTTTAAATTTGGGTAGCACCTCCTTTGTATATTTTGATCCAAAACCACAAATACAAGATAATGATAAAGGCATCCCCAAGCGGGAGCTAGCGCTTCACCAAACCGCGGATTCACAACCACGCAAAGCACAAATATAAGTATATGACGCCCAATGGCGAAGTTCACCACAAAAGATAAGGAATAAAGCGAGATATCACCCAAAATGCGAACATACAACCCATCGCTCAAGTCTCGCAACTACAAATCTCACTAAGTCTCATTACTTATACAATTACTAGTTTTGACTGTTAGAGTTGACTAGATACAAAAATGAAATTTAAATATAAGAGGGGCACGATACAAATGTCCCACCTACCAAAGCAAAACACCCGAATGCAACTGTGTGCCAGCGATGCTGCTACTGATCCATGCGGTCAACCTGCAAGAACTGTGGCATAACGGGAGTGAGATGACAACTCGTGAGTAGAAAAATATCGACAAGTAGAAATCGAATAAACAACGACTCCCAGGTCAACTATATCATAAAGGTAATACTATGATATCTAGGGTGACCTATCTGTATATGTGCCAACAATGTAATCAATACCTATATGTATTCGGAAATAATCCAACAATATAATCAATGTATGTTTGCATGTGGATCTCGTCCAACAATATAATCAATGTATGTATGCATGTGGATCTCATCCACCCATATAATCAATGTAAATATTATAAAGGCATATGCATGAAAGTATGAGAATATAAATCAATGGGTGTCCCTCACGACACATCAAAATCATGGAACCTGGGTGTCCATCATCGACACTCGAAAACATCATGAAACCCGTGTCCAGCATCGACACGTAAATCCTCATATATCTCAGGCGCCGCAAACCCTGGTCGGCCCTCATATCCATCTCTCTACTCCGGTCGGTATCCTCCGGATAACCGCCGAGTCCAAATACAATCACCGGTATGTAGTGCTCCCCTGCTAGGCTCACCCTTTAACAATACGAGTCTTCTTGCCCCGGGGTACCTCACCGAGTCTACCATGTACCCACAGACGGTGCCTACCGCTCATCGAATTGGATTTCACATGCCACTCTCAGAACAGAGAAAACACATGGTGGACGCACTGAAATATCATATCAAGAGATACCAGATTTTTAAAACAGTACATGCTTTCTTTTGAAATAGGTACGGTTCTTAAATCCAGAAATCTCATGAAAACAGCATATCCCAATGCGTAAAATTATAAAACATGATGTATGCAACATATAATAGAAATATAAGTATATCCGTATATCATGAAACATGGAACAGTGATATGACATATTAAGGGAAAACCGCTCTTTTAAATGATTCCAGTTTTTAAAATATAACATGTGGTCCCCAATTCTCCAAAATCAAAGCCAACATCATCTATGTATGTATAAATGTGTATATACGTAGGCATGGATGCACAATATATATATATGCACAAAAGTATGGATGTACAATATGCATGTGCGCCAATATAGATGTACAAGTGGGTATGTATGCAAGTATGAGTGTACAATATGTATGTGCGCCAATATGGATGTACAAGTGGGTATATACGCAAGTATGAGTGTACAATATGTATGTGCGCCAATATGGATGTACAAGTGGGTATATACGCAAGAATGAGTGTACAATATGCATGTGCGCAAATATGGATGTGCAAGTGGGTATATACTCAAGTTTGTTATGCGAAGAGTCATATCATGATGCAGCAATCCTACTGTGTAGTGACATGGCAATTATCGATGAAGAATTGCTTGAGCCGGCAAATCCGTGTAAGCGTAACATACGCATCACCGATAATGGTGCAGGTGTACTAGCACAGGTATAAGTAATGCAATGCGAATAACATGAATTGCAGCATAAGGTAAATCATCAGCTAAAAGCTATAAGATATACGCGTCTACAAGACCGAGTCGGTGAATCTATCAATTGGCATCTAGCCACACAACATCGCGTATGGTAAAAGTCATCGTACGGCGGCATTAAAACATTAGGGATCCTATCAACCTTTACGACAATGAGGGGTACGGACCTAACGTCTTGTACGACATATCACACATGATTCATGATATTCTATATATATATATATCTATATACCTTTGCCCTAAGTTACATCCATAACAATCTCATATCAGGGGACCGGCAAGGTATCAATCATCTCAATCGACTCGCATCCGTATACCAATATATCATCCAAACATCATATCACGTCTTATGTTCTTTTCATCGCATTTATCTCCAACATCAAGTCAATTTTTACATATACATTCTACTTTTACTATAAGCATAAGTATCTAATCTAACATACACACCCGAACCATACAAACAGTTTTTGAAAGATGCGAATCGTAGTTTTGAAAGTAGGGGCTACGGTGTTTTTAAGGAAAAGATATAATTTGAAAATCCGTAACGTCCCTTAAGGTATAAAAGATGCATACGATTCTTCAGTTTAGAAATAGGTATGGTTCGGATGACACATTTACGTCAGCTATCTAGTCCTATAGTACCCTAAACGGCAATATCGTCAAACGTCATCCTCAAATTCCGTCATCACATATTAGATCGTATCCAACACTTCTAACTACCCTTTAGTTTATAATATGGTTTCACTAACAATCCTTTAACTCTAACCCTAGTTTCCTAATCTAGGTTTTCTTAACAATATGCTACAAATCGGGTTCCACCAAAACATTGCGGGGGTGCTATACGCCATCCACCCGACTTCTCCCGTAGATATAGATTTACTTACCTTGGTCTACGCTTGCCGAAGTCGATGACGCCACGCTCCGTCGCCTCGGAAACCACGCGAAGATACCTACAATAACAACACATATCGCAACGCTACTAAAATCAAGTTCTGAAATCCAATACGGCACGCGCATTGCTCATTGGTTAGAACCTATAGCTTACGCGTACAAAATCAACCAACAACCCTTGTTATTGATGTACGTGTTAGTTGTATGTATGCCTTAGAGGCCAGTATTGTACAGATGATGTATATTATATTGGATGCTTGGACATATATAGAGATGACTTTCTTGCTCGATATGATAGTATGCTATCTGGTTGCTCTTTATCTTAACATGTATACCTGTCTCTTTAAACTGTCTTATAGTTACATGTTGATAAAGCCCTTAGGATGTGTACTTGACTACCTGGGCTATGATGCAGATCATACTAGTGGGGACATGGTAGTCCATAAGTACATCCTTCAAGGTCCCTAGTCGTAGGTGTATCGAGACGGGGCATCGATATACCAGTGTAGACTAGCGTATACGCTTCTCGACCCATGAGATGGGCAATGGATGATCCCATATCCATTGGTGTTTGACATCAGAGATGGTATACGGGTGCTCAGTGGAGACTGGGTACACTGGAAAGACTCGCCGAGAACTCCCAGATGGTATTATACCTCACGGCAGATGGCAGTTCTCATGTGACGCTTGTACAGGTTAGTCTGTAAACCCGAGATCGTCATAGAGTCTTGTATGATTCCCACTGTGCTTTGATCTCCACCTTACCACGTCCATGAGGGCGTGCAAAACGGTGGTTTTTGGGTACAGACCCGAGTCACATGGAGGCAATGAGCGATAGGAGGGGTTTCGTCTCTCCCGGTATTTGGGGTTGATGTTGCGCTGTGCTCGATTGGCCGTAAAAGGGAAGTCCCTGGCCAGGGCTGATCAGAGATTTGCTGGTAAGTGTTACCAGTAGTTTCTCGACCCGTTATGAGCCTTACATCAGCACGACTTATCGGTTATTGGGGTCTGACGTTTACCACCCCTAGACTTGATATGCGACAGATCAGACGAGGATAACGAACTGTACGGGAAGTGTTGCCGATCGGCTCGACGGGAGTTGTAGCAGGTTCGCTTGTTCTCTTCTGATCGCTCAATACCCGGGTGGCCGTTACGTTTAGCTGACCGCTTGCGGCTTGGGGGTGCTTGATATGATCATCACCCACTGCCGGCGTATTGACGAGTCTCAGAGTCCCACAATGGAGTTTCCTAGTCCAGGCGAAACGTTGTGGTAGCGTATGCGATATGCGCATGGACCCGATTAAAATACGCGTATAGGATACCGTATATTGATCGGGCGGCTTTCTTTTGGTAGGGGTCATATGTGATATGGCCGGATTGGTAAATCAAGTGTTGATTTATCATTTAACCATTAGTTTCTCACTAGAAATCCTTTCTTGTGTTGGATGGATGTATGAATGCATGTATGTTTTTCTTTCATTCTTGTTTCATGCACATATGGATGTACATATACACATACATACATACATACATCTTTCATGGTTGTATATATATGAGAATGGTGGCAATATAAGACTCACCCCATGATATTATTTATGAAATATTATTGTATTTAAGCTAAAACATAAAAGGAAAGAAAAAGGTTTCATTATTGGTTTTGTTCTACACTCTTCTTTTGACCTAACCATTCTCACCCACCACTTAACCTTTGGTTAAATTTCCTTTTGTGTTTTAACCTAGTACAATAATGATTCAACCATGGTTTGAGATGATAGTTGAAAAAATATATAATGATATATTTTTCCTTTTTCTTTTTAGAGTTGAAGTTATCATCTTCTTTAAAAAAAGCCATCATCTTCATCAACCTCTCTCTTTTGCTCTCTCGTTCTTAGTAGTGAGCAATATACTCATCAAGATTGGATTTTGAAGTGAGAAAGAGAACCACAACACCATTCTACACAAGTCTAGCCCACTTGTTTTGAGTGTTAACTTGATTCCGTTCACTTGATCGGAGAAAGTCGCAAGCTTGGACAAAGCGGACTCCGGGTGGATCATCGGTGACGTCGAGGAGTTCAAGCGGAGTTCTTTCAAACCCTAAGTAGCCGAGGAGTCTAGCGTAGGGAGCTACAAAGGTTGTACTCTCTAAACCCTAGCTTATCTTTCATATGTTGATATGGTAAAATTTGAAACCCTAATCGATTCTAGGAACGATCCGATGCATGTTAACTTAGCAACATAAAATGCTGTCTTTGGTTCATGTGATGCTTCCAAACCCTTTTTTAGGTGCTAGGCTAACCCTACATTGGTATCAGAGCCAACCTAGAACATTTGGCGACACCTTTACGAAGTTAAAACTCCGATCGAACCGAAAATACGATTTTACGGGTGCTCTCTGGACTTTTTTCAAAATCTGGTTATTTTCATAATTAAAAATATGTAAAAATTACAGCAGGAAAAACTAAGAATTACGACATAAAAATTATCCCATGATCCATCTTTCCTGCCGCGGAAACGCGGCCTAAGCTTGCTAAGGCCGCGGTTCCACGGCCGTACTCCTATGTCACTGTATAAATTTTATGCCTTAATGTTTAATTATGCAAGTATAATTTTTAGGGTATTTTTAATCTGTTTTTGGTGCTGAAAAATTCTGGAGATGTTTTTGGACTCGTCGATTCCATCGGAATTTTGATTTCGTGACTTTTCCGGATAAATTAGAAAGTAGTGAAGTGTTTGAACGAGTATCATTTGCTCACTGTTCACGGGGTTTAGATCCTTCAGAGGTTCGTGCAAGTTTTGTGGTGGTCCCTCTAGAAGACAACAAACCTTAACTCGATTATGTGACCGTCTTGAACTGCCCTTTGAACCTTAGGGTTTGGGGCAGTACGGCGTGCCACATGTGAGGCGTTAGCTTGACCCTTCTACGGCTGGACCGCTACTACTGTAACTGAAAGGTTCCTAGGCACCCTAGTGGGTTCTCACAAGGCATCGAACATGCCATATTAAAATTTTTTTAGTGCCGAGAAACCCTAGACTACGGATCTTTAACTAGATGTTTAGGCGAAATAGAAAGCTAGTTAACAGTTAACTACTATGATACGGATATACAACCTTTGTAGATCCGGATTTCCACCTCCACGGCTCCGCAACGTCATGTCCTCGCTGTCCATCATGAATCCTCGACTCGATCATCGGCTTCATCGGGAAAGCAAGCGGAATAGCTCGTCGGCTTTGTGTCAAAGACGATCTACGTCGAGGTTGCACAAACTCAAGCTCCGACTTCACAAACTTGTGAAACTTGTGAAGTGAACACCCAAAACAACTTGGCAAGAGGTAGAGGGTGAAGAAATAGGAGGTGGGTTCACTTTGGATTTGGATTTAACTCACTAAAGCTCAAGTTGCCATTGGAGTAGCAAGCTTGAAGAAGAAGAAGAAGATGAGCTCAAGAAAAGATTATGATAAGTCTTATGATAAAAATAAATATAAATCAAATACTTATCATAACTTGAACTAGGGTTAAGTGTAGAGAATTAACCATGGTCACTTTGATGGGTTAGGGTTAAGCATGAAGATAAGGATGGTTGCTAAAGTCAAAGCTTCATGAAGCTTCAACAAATGACAAAGAAAGCCACCATTCTCATCTTAATCTTTTCTAAATAAATAAATAAACATATAAATAAATAAATGAAAATGCAAAACCCTAATTATCATATTAACCATGGATTAATTCTATACACTTAACATAATGATCAAGTATCATCAAACATGATACAAAAAAGTGCACGAAAGCATATCACATATACAATGTGCAATCCATGTGAGAAAAATCCGTTTAAAGTGAACCAATACTAGTTAATGCAAAGTAATATATCAAATATATAATTATACATTAAATCATTAAATCAACACTTGATTCAATGATCCGGTCATGTCGCACATAACCGACTAGTATTCAATGCATCGATTTATCGAATCAATGATTCGATAACTAGGTCATATCGAATATAACCAATCGAAACATATATCGCGAGAATGAAATGCGGTATCACATACACGCATTATTCTCGGTCCCGCACATATCTCATATGCGCTCCTATTTCGTTTCGCTTGAGCCAGGAAACCTCTGTGTAGGACTCTAAAGACTCGTCAATACGCCGGTAGCAGATGATGATCATATCAAGCACCCACAAGCCGCAAGCGGTCTGCTAAACGTAACGGCCACCCGGGTATTGAGCGATCAGAAGATCGACGAGCTAGCCCGCACACACTCCTGCGAATCCGACCAGTAACACTTACCATACAGTCCGGTCTCTTCGTCTGATACGTCGCATATCAAGTCTAGGGGTGGTATACGTCAGACCCCAATAACCCGATAAGTCGTGCCGATGTGAGGCTCGTAACGGGTCGAGAAACTACTGGTAACACTTACCAGCAAATCTCTGATCAGCCCTGGCCAGGGACTTACCTGTTACGGCCAATCGAGCACAGCGCAACATCAACTCCCAATACCGGGAGAGACGAAAACCCCTCCTATCGCTCATTGCCTCCATGTGACTCGGGACTGTACCCAAAGACCACCGTTTTGCACGCCCTCATGGACGTGGTAAGGTGGAGATCAAAGCACAGTGGGAATCACACAAGACTCTATGACGATCTCGGGTCTACAGACTAACCTGTACAAGTGTCACCTGAGAACTGCCATCTGACGTGAGGTATAATACCATCTGGGAGTTCTCGGCGAGTCCGTCCAGTGTACCCAGTTTTCACTGAGCACCCGTATACCATCTCTGATGTCAAACACCAATGGATATGGGATCATCCATCGCCCATCACATGGGTCGAGAAGCGTATACGCTAGTCTACTCTGGTATATCGATGCCCCGTCTCGAGATACCCACGACTAGGGACCTTGAAGGATGTACTTATGGACTACCATGTCCCCACTAGTATGATCTGCATCATAGTCCAGGTAGTCAAGTACAAATCCTAAGGGCTTTACCAACATGTAACTATAAGACAGTATAAAGAGACTAGTGTACATGTTAAGATAAATGGCAACCAGATAGCATACTATCATGTCGAGCAAGAAAATCATCTCTATATATGTCCAAGCATCCAATATAATATACATAATCTGTACAATACTGGCCTCTAGGGCATACATACAACTAACAATCTCCCACTTGCACTAGGGCCAGCTGCTGTAGTATCTCATACCGAGCATCCCGAAGAGTCTCTCAAACTGTATCTGGGGAATGGCCTTCGTGAGTGGATCCGCCGTGTTGTTCTTCGTGTCAACTCTCCTGACCTCGATCTCCCGGCGATCAACTATCTCCCGGATCAGGTGATACCGCCTCAGAATATGCCTGGATCGCTGATGGGACCTGGGTTCCTTGGCCAAAGCCACCGCTCCATTGTTATCGCAATACAAAGGTATTGGATGTTCAATGGATGGAACCACTCCAAGTTCAATAATGAACTTCTTGACCCAGACAGCTTCTTTAGCAGCATCGTTGGCAGCGATGTATTCAGCCTCCATCGTCGAGTCTGCCACGGTTTCCTGCTTGGAACTCTTCCAGCTAACCGCCCCTCCGTAAAGGGTAAAGACAAAACCCGACTGCGACTTAGAGTCGTCCTTATCACTCTGGAAGCTGGAATCGGTAAAGGACTCCACCTGGAGTTCTCCGTTACCATACACCAAGAACATATCTCTAGTCCTTCGTAAGTACTTGAGAATGCTCTTCACAGCTGTCCAGTGACTCTCTCCAGGATCAGCTTGATACCTGCTCACTACACTTAGTGAGTATGCTACATCGGGTCTGGTACATAGCATCGCATACATGATAGAGCCTACTGCCGAAGCATAGGGTATCCCTTGCATGCGAGCTCTCTCCAAATCAGTCTTGGGAGACATCTCTTTGGAGAGAGTGACTCCAGAGATCGTGGGCAAGTTCCCACGCTTGGACTCTTCCATACTAAACCTCTTTAGTATGGTGTCAATGTACCGGGATTGGGACAATCCCAAAATCCGTTTGGATCTATCTCTATAGATCCTGATTCCCAATATGCAGGAGGCATCACCAAGATCTTTCATTGAGAATCTTTGTGATAAGAAGAGCTTGACCGATTGCAGCATAGGAATATCATTTCCTATCAAGAGTATGTCGTCCACGTACAATACGAGGAAGACAACCTTACTCTCTGCCACCTTCCTGTAGATACAAGGTTCATCTGGATTTTTGACGAAATCAAACTCTTTGATAACGACGTCAAAGCAGATGTTCCAACTCCGCGATGCTTGCTTTAATCCATAAATGGATTTAAGCAGCTTGCACACCTTCCCGCTGCTCCCACTGTCTACGAAGCCCTCTGGCTGAGTCATGTACACGCGCTCTTCTAAATCACCATTTAGAAAGGCGGTCTTAACATCCATTTGCCAGATTTCGTAGTCATGAAAAGCAGCAATGGCAAGCATGATTCGGATGGATTTAAGCATAGCCACTGGAGAAAAGGTTTCGTCATAGTCCACACCTGGTCTTTGACGAAAACCCTTTGCTACAAGTCTAGCTTTGAAAGTCTCCACTTTCCCATCTACACCAAGTTTCTTCTTAAAGATCCACTTGCTCCCAATGGGTTTTACCCCTTCAGGAGCAACTTCCAAAGTCCATACTTTGTTGGTGTACATGGAATCCATCTCGGACCGCATAGCATCCAGCTATTTCACTGAGTCCCCACTAGTGATGGCCTGTTCGAAGCTAGTTGGGTCATCATCCTCCATGATGCAATCCTCACTGCCACCATCAATGAGAAAACCGTAGTATCTCTCAGGTTGGCGAGGAACCCTACTAGATCGGCGGAGAGGCTGGGGTTCATTGGGAACTACGGAATCCTCTGGTTCAACCAAATCTTCTGTTGTAGTCTGTATTGCTGGAACCTCTTCCAGTTCTACCTCAATGCCACTTATCTGTTTCATAAGAAAACTTTTTTCTAAGAAAGTGGCATGTCGAGGAACAAACACTTTTTGTTCCTCGGAGTGGTAGAAGATATACCCTCGCGAATGTTTGGGATATCCAACAAACTTACATAGAACAGACCTTGCCTCGAGCTTGTCCGGATTTTGTGTTTTAACATAGGCCGGACAACCCCATATCTGAATAAAATTAAGACATGGTCTCTTGCCATTCCATATCTCATATGGAGTGGTAGGCACTGATTTGGTCGGAACTCTATTCAGTAGGTATGCAGCAGTCTCCAGTGCATATCCCCAGAAGGAAATAGGTAACTCAGCTGTACTCATCATAGAGCGCACCATATCTAATAGGGTGCGGTTCCTCCGTTCTGATACACCGTTGTGCTGTGGTGTATATGGAGGAGTCAGCTGAGAGAGAATCCCATTCTCTTTTAGGAAGCCCAGGAATTCATTGCTCAAGTATTCTCCTCCTCGATCAGATCGAAGGATTTTAATACTTTTTCCGGTTTGGTTCTCAACTTCTTGTTTATATTCCCTAAATTTCTCAAAAGCTTCTGATTTGTGTTTCATCAGGAACACATACCCGAACCTAGAGAGATCGTCAGTGAATGTAATGAAGTATGAAGAACCATCCCTGGCATGTGTAGACATGGGACCGCATACATCACTATGTATCAGTCCTAAGAGTTCGGTAACTCTTTCTCCGTGTCCCGTAAACGGAGTCTTGGTCATCTTGCCTTTGAGACATGACTGGCAAGTGTCATAGGATGAAAATTCAAACGTATTTAAATATCCATCCTTATGCAACTTAGCCAGTCGTGTCGCATTGATGTGACCTAGTCTACAATGCCACAAGAAGGATTCGTTGAGTTCAGAACTCTTCCTCTTGTGTGTGTTTGTTATGCTCAGAACTGTTGATTGATTTAGAACATAAATGCCATTGCACAACGTGCCTGATCCAACCAACTTTTGGTTACGGAAAATGTTCATAACATTGTCCTGTAATACAAAATTATATCCTTCTTTGCTTAGTAAAGAAACTGATATAATGTTGCATATCAGGTTCGGCATGTAATAGCATTCGTTCAGAACCAATGTATTACCAGTTGGTAATACAAGGTGATATTCCCCGACAGCCTTAGCTGCAACAATTGCACCATTTCCGACTCTAATGTCTTTATCACCTTCTCCAAGTTCTCTACCTTTCCTAAGCCCATGTAACTGATTACATATATGGGATCCTGACCCGGTATCTAATACCCAGGACGTAGAGCAAATGGAGAAACAGTTCTCAGTAACGAACACACCCGAAGAAAATGCATCAACATGTACTTTCTTCATTCGGGTGGCATGGGAATCCTGGTATTCCCCTATATCCTGTTCATTCCTATAACTCTTATAAGAAAGAACGGAACCAACGTTCCCCAGCACAGTATAACATGCGGGTTCGGTCAATACATCCATATTATTATCTTTATTAAGGCATGAAATGGTCGCTACCTGGAGAGAGAGAGAAGAAAACACTTTAGCGTATGCTCGTGCAAGATCAGATTGGTTATTATCTTATCTAATCAGGATGGCTTCCCACTGCTTTTTATCAAATCTTCCTCCGAACCTTAAAAGGAAAGACTAGCCGGGATTAATTACACACTACAAGTTCGCGAATCTTTAAGCCAGGCCAGTGTCGGTACTTTGAGGGAGGTCCCCCGTGCTTTCGCACGAACCTAATTACTGTAAACCTCGTTTTCCCAGAGGCGTAACCTCGTTAACACCTTTCTAGACACCTACTTGATCGGCTAATTGTAATGTGTAAAACTCTCCCAGGAGTAACTCTTACTCGCAGCGGGTATCGGGATCTAACTATCTCATAGAAGGTATGCAATCTCATTGCAAATTTCAACACTTGAAATTCCCGATAATATTTTGCCCCTAGCGTCCTATGACCTTGACGGAGGCCAAAAAACCCATAGTCCGCTAGTCAAGTTCAACCCGTCATTTCCTGATTGAATTAAACCCACCCGCACGACCCTTGACGGAGGCCAAACAACGCCGTACGAATACCCTAATCCAATCGCATCATATGCTAGCAGATAAGCACTAGTTAGCTACCGTACACTGCGCCTTGACGGAGGCCAAACTACCGCAGCACGAATACTAACTAATACTTATCTGAAATGACGGAGGGCTACGCAGGTTTTTCATAAAAACCATGAGCGTAATGAACTTGATATCGTTGTAGAATCAAATGATGTTTTGAAATGGAGTGATTTTGAGGCTTTTCTAGTTTTGCTAAAGGAGTCACTCCCGGTGAAGGGATCTCGGTCCTTTCCTCGTCGAATGAGGTGCGGGATATATCATATATATCGCTGTGCAAAGCAAAAACGCAAAAGCAGTCAAAAGCAAACCGAGTATGTAGCATCTGCCAGTTATTGCTAAAGGAGTCACTCCCGGTGAAGGGATCTCGGTCCTTTCCTCGTCGAATGAGGTGCGGGGTATATCATATATACCGCTATGCAAAGCAAGAACTGTAGCTACCTGTTTTATTTAAAATCTGATTCTACAACATCTTAGGTTTCTTATCTTTCATTAATCACATTAATGAAGTCCCATCATTTAAATACCTAAACATCACAGATAGATATGAC
Organism: Agapanthus africanus; assembly: GCA_030015575.1. Classification (NCBI taxonomy): domain Eukaryota; kingdom Viridiplantae; phylum Streptophyta; class Magnoliopsida; order Asparagales; family Amaryllidaceae; genus Agapanthus; species Agapanthus africanus. The sequence continues at coordinate 300,833,710 of CM057345.1, read as the reverse complement.
GTACACTTATGCCATCCGCATTCGCCTCGATGTCCCCTCGTGCACCGTTAGGTTAGGTAACTAACGACAGAGCAGGGCAGGGCTAGCGCGGGTGTAAAACATAAGTAACGTCTATATAATATATCATATATACTATATACTATATCCATCACAGAGTCACAACACAGATATCGCAGCAGAATAAACATATGAAATATTGGATATACTAGGACGTCCGTGTTTTGAATACGAGCCAGTATAAAACACGGATTCCACGGTCGTGATGAATAGCCAATCCCACACCCCTAGACCCCTACGAGAGCGGCAAGCAACCCTGCCAATTCTAGGGTTAGGAGACCCGGACTCGACTCCTCGAGTTGGTCTCCCACTGGACCCCAGAACCCGGTTACTTGTGCTCCCCTCCTTGGGTCTATCCTAGTGCAGAAAAGTAAATAATATACAAAGGGTGACAACTCCCGCATCCTGGAAGTGCCCCGAATAAAAGAATATTACATACAAGTTTTTACATGAATGAAAATGAAAAACACTCATCTCACATAAAAACCCTGGCTATTCGAATACGACGATCCAATATAACATATCCAGCAACACATAACATCACATGTCATCAACGTAAGTAAGTATGCATACCCCAATTGTCGTTGACGTATAGCAACGAAACCGGCGATATGAACATACTACACTTACGGTCACAGAAAAGAAAGTGTAAAACTACAACAATTGGAATCCGCAACCTCTTTAGACATCACATGCCTAACAGTTATAAACCCCGCATTTTAGTCCCATCATCGAAAACTCTTTTCGATATCTTGTGAAACTAAACTGCTAGATCTATAACATTCATCCAGTTATCTCATAACTGTTTGTGAATTCCAATTATTGTATCCAATTCCGGATAAATAGAATATATTAAACTTTCCGATCGAACACTCGAACACCCAAGTTTTCCCGACACCGATCAACACATGAAATAGGTTCAAAGACATTCTTTTCATACCTCAGTACCAACGGTCCAGCCGTAGAAGGGTCAAGCCAACGCCTCACATGTGGCACGCCGTACTGCCCCAAACCCGAAGGTTCAAAGGGCAGTTCAAGACGGTCACATAATCGAGTTAAGGTTTGTGTCTTCTAGAGGGACCATTGCGTTACTTGCACTACTTCGAACGTCTTTTAACCACAGAAATATCCAACACTTGGAGTTATTCCGGCAAGGGAAAACCTGGGTATTTATATCCGGTCGAACTCTTTAACATATTCTACAGTTATCTGGAAAAACACAAAGACGAAATTTGATAATCCGATCGAATCATTGATTTCCTATACAACCCTAGAATACTCTTCTGTAAAGTCACAATAAAAATATCCCAGAAAATATAGCATTATATTACAAGAGTTACTGTGCAGAAATAATTATGAAAGGGAACAGTACGGCCGCGGAAGCGCCGCACAAGCCTAGCATGTGCCGCTCTTCCGCGGTGGAAAAGTTGATTTAGCCCCTCGTGTTTTACAGTAATTCTAATAACACCCTGCTTGATTTTCTACATATTTTTAATTGACAAAAATCCGAATATTTAGAAAAAGTCCAGAGAGCATTTTACGGTTTTGGATTTCGGTTCGATCGGGTTTCAAACGTCGTCGGGACTTCGCCTAAGGCTCTAGCTAGGCTCTGATACCAGTGAAAGGTTCCTAGGCACCCTAGTGGGTTCTCACAAGGCATCGAACATGCCATATTAAAATTTTTTTAGTGCCGAGAAACCCTAGACTACGGATCTTTAACTAGATGTTTAGGCGAAATAGAAAGCTAGTTAACAGTTAACTACTATGATACGGATATACAACCTTTGTAGATCCGGATTTCCACCTCCACGGCTCCGCAACGTCATGTCCTCGCTGTCCATCATGAATCCTCGACTCGATCATCGGCTTCATCGGGAAAGCAAGCGGAATAGCTCGTCGGCTTTGTGTCAAAGACGATCTACGTCGAGGTTGCACAAACTCAAGCTCCGACTTCACAAACTTGTGAAACTTGTGAAGTGAACACCCAAAACAACTTGGCAAGAGGTAGAGGGTGAAGAAATAGGAGGTGGGTTCACTTTGGATTTGGATTTAACTCACTAAAGCTCAAGTTGCCATTGGAGTAGCAAGCTTGAAGAAGAAGAAGAAGATGAGCTCAAGAAAAGATTATGATAAGTCTTATGATAAAAATAAATATAAATCAAATACTTATCATAACTTGAACTAGGGTTAAGTGTAGAGAATTAACCATGGTCACTTTGATGGGTTAGGGTTAAGCATGAAGATAAGGATGGTTGCTAAAGTCAAAGCTTCATGAAGCTTCAACAAATGACAAAGAAAGCCACCATTCTCATCTTAATCTTTTCTAAATAAATAAATAAACATATAAATAAATAAATGAAAATGCAAAACCCTAATTATCATATTAACCATGGATTAATTCTATACACTTAACATAATGATCAAGTATCATCAAACATGATACAAAAAAGTGCACGAAAGCATATCACATATACAATGTGCAATCCATGTGAGAAAAATCCGTTTAAAGTGAACCAATACTAGTTAATGCAAAGTAATATATCAAATATATAATTATACATTAAATCATTAAATCAACACTTGATTCAATGATCCGGTCATGTCGCACATAACCGACTAGTATTCAATGCATCGATTTATCGAATCAATGATTCGATAACTAGGTCATATCGAATATAACCAATCGAAACATATATCGCGAGAATGAAATGCGGTATCACATACACGCATTATTCTCGGTCCCGCACATATCTCATATGCGCTCCTATTTCGTTTCGCTTGAGCCAGGAAACCTCTGTGTAGGACTCTAAAGACTCGTCAATACGCCGGTAGCAGATGATGATCATATCAAGCACCCACAAGCCGCAAGCGGTCTGCTAAACGTAACGGCCACCCGGGTATTGAGCGATCAGAAGATCGACGAGCTAGCCCGCACACACTCCTGCGAATCCGACCAGTAACACTTACCATACAGTCCGGTCTCTTCGTCTGATACGTCGCATATCAAGTCTAGGGGTGGTATACGTCAGACCCCAATAACCCGATAAGTCGTGCCGATGTGAGGCTCGTAACGGGTCGAGAAACTACTGGTAACACTTACCAGCAAATCTCTGATCAGCCCTGGCCAGGGACTTACCTGTTACGGCCAATCGAGCACAGCGCAACATCAACTCCCAATACCGGGAGAGACGAAAACCCCTCCTATCGCTCATTGCCTCCATGTGACTCGGGACTGTACCCAAAGACCACCGTTTTGCACGCCCTCATGGACGTGGTAAGGTGGAGATCAAAGCACAGTGGGAATCACATAAGACTCTATGACGATCTCGGGTCTACAGACTAACCTGTACAAGTGTCACCTGAGAACTGCCATCTGACGTGAGGTATAATACCATCTGGGAGTTCTCGGCGAGTCCGTCCAGTGTACCCAGTTTTCACTGAGCACCCGTATACCATCTCTGATGTCAAACACCAATGGATATGGGATCATCCATCGCCCATCACATGGGTCGAGAAGCGTATACGCTAGTCTACTCTGGTATATCGATGCCCCGTCTCGAGATACCCACGACTAGGGACCTTGAAGGATGTACTTATGGACTACCATGTCCCCACTAGTATGATCTGCATCATAATCCAGGTAGTCAAGTACAAATCCTAAGGGCTTTACCAATATGTAACTATAAGACAGTATAAAGAGACTAGTGTACATGTTAAGATAAATGGCAACCAGATAGCATACTATCATGTCGAGCAAGAAAATCATCTCTATATATGTCCAAGCATCCAATATAATATACATAATCTGTACAATACTGGCCTCTAGGGCATACATACAACTAACAGTAACACACTCCAAGTTTTTGAACTTCGCTCAAGTGTTGAGCTTTAGTGAATTTTGGGTATTTGATCGGTCGTTCGAAAACTTTAATACTGTCTGTTTATTCGGGATGTGATGCAATGTATGGAATTTACATTACAAGACATGAAATACGAGGTATGTGATACTTCGCATTTATGATGTCTAGAGAGAATGTGGATTCCAGATATTGTAGTTTTACACTTTCTTTTCTGTGACCGTAAGTGAAGTATGTAGTGGTATTGCCGATTGTCGTTGCTATACGTCGACGACAATCGGTGTATGCATACTTACTTACGTTGATGATATGAGATATTATGTGTTGCTGAGATATGATGTGCAGGATTGTCGCGATTGAATAGCCGGGTTTTTTTTATGTGAGATGAGAGTTTTATATTTTCATTCATGTAAATTCAAATGTAATGTAATATTCTTTTATTTGGGGCACTTCCGGGTTGAGGTCGATGCCACCTGTGTTGTATATTATTTACTTTTCCGCATTAGGATGGACCCAAGGAGGGGAGCACGGGTGACCGGGTTCTGGGGTTCAGTGGGAGGCCATCTCGAGGAGTCGAGACCGGGTCTCCTAAACTCCAGAATTGGTAGGGTCGCTTGCCGCTCTCGTAGGGGTCCAGGGTGTGGGCATAGCTATTCATCGCGACTGTGGAATCTGTATTTTCTATTTTGGCTAAGTATTAAATACGGATGTCCTAGTATATCCCACATTATATCTATACTTCTGCTGCGATATCTGTGATGTGATCATTTGATATGTTCTGATGGATACAGTATATAGTATATATGATATATTATATAGGCGTTACTTATGTTTTGCACCCGCACTAGCCCTGCCCTGCTCTGTCGTTAGTTACCTAACCTAACGGTGCACGAGGGGACATCGAGGCGAATGCGGATGGCATAAGTGTACGTCGTATTTATCTGTGATGTTTAGGTGACTTAAATGATGGGACTTCATTAATGTGATTAATGAAAGAAAAGAAACCTAAAAGAAGTTGTAGAATCAAATTTTTAATAAAAAGGGTAGCTACAGTTTTTGCTTTGCATAGCGGTATATATGATATACCCTGCACCTTATTCGATGAGGAAAGGGCCGAGATCCCTTCACCGGGAGTGACCCCTTTAGCAATAACTGGCAGATGCTACACATTCGGTTTGACTTTTGATTTCTTCTATAGTTTCTGCTTTGCACAGTGATATATATGATATATCCCGCACCTCATTCGACGAGGAAAGGGCCGACGATCCCTTCACCGGGAGTGACCCCTTTAGCAAAACTAGAAAAGCCTCAAAATCACTCCATTTCAAAACTTCACTTGATTCTACAACGATATCAAGTTCTTTACGCTCATGGTTTTTCTGAAAAACCTGCGTAGCCCTCCGTCATTTCAGATAGATATTATTTAGTATTCGTACTATGTTTGTTGACTTAGTCAAGGCATAGTGTACGATAGCTAAATAATGTTTATCTGTTACAACATGAGATGTGATTGGATTAGGGCATTCGCACGGCCTTGTTGACTCAGTCAAGGGTCGTACGTGTGGGTTTAATTCAATCGAGAAATGCACGGGTTGAACTTGACTAGCGATTTATGGTTTGTTGATTTAGTCAAGGTCATAGATCGCTAGGGGCAAAAGCATTATTGGGAATTTCAAGTGTTGAAATTTGCAATGAGATTGCATACCTTCTATGAGATAGTTGGATCCCGATACCCACTGCGAGTAAGAGTTACTACCGGGAGAGTTTTACACATTACAATTAGCCGATCAAGTAGGTGTCTAGAAAGGTGTCAACGGGGTTACGCCTCTGGGAAAACGAGGTTTACTTTAATTAGTTCCGTGCGAAAGCACGGGGAACCTCCCTCAAAGTACCGACACTGGCCTGGCTGAAAGATCGACGAAGTTGTAGGGTGTAATTAATCCCGGCTAGTCTTTCCTTTTAGGGCTTGAAGGAAGATTTGATAAAAACCAGTGGGAGCCATCCTGATTAGATAAGATAATAACCAATCTGATCTTGCAAGAGCTTACGCTAAAGTGTTTTCTTCTCTCTCTCTCCAGTTAGCGACCATGTCATGCCCTAATCAAGATAAAAATATGGATGTATTGACTGAACCCGCATGTTATACTGAGCAGGGGAACGTTGGACCCGTTCTTTCTTATAAGAGTTATAAGACTGAACAGGGAATAGGAGAATATCTAGATTCTCAAGCCGCCCAAAAGAACATGCATGTTGATGCATCTTCTTCAGGTGTGTTAGTTATTGAGAACTGTTTTTCAGTTCACCCTACGTCCTTGGTATTAGATACCGGATCGGGATCCCACATATGTAAGCAGTTACATGGGCTACGGAAAGGTAGAGAACTGGGTAAAGGTGATCATTCCGTTCAAGTAGGGAATGAGGCAAATGTTGCAGCCAAAGCAGTTGGCATATATCACCTGGTATTACCAAATGGTGATACACTAGTTCTGAATGAGTGCTATTATATACCGAACATGATGTGCAACATTATATCAGTCTCTTTATTAAGTAAAGAAGGATATAATTTTGTAGTAAAGGATAATGTTATGAACATATTCCTAGATCAAAAGTTGATTGCATCAGGCTCGTTACATAATGGCATATTCATTCTCAATCAAAATACAGTCCTCAATATACAAAACACACATAAGAGGAAAAGCTCAGAAATGAACGAATCCTTCTTGTGGCACTGTAGACTTGGTCATATCAATGAGACACGACTAGCTAAGTTACATAAGAATGGATATTTGAATTCATTCGAATTATCATCTTATGACACTTGCTATTCATGTCTCAAAGGAAAGATGACCAAAACACCGTTTACGGGACACGGAGAAAGAGTTACTGAACTCTTGGGACTGATACATAGTGATGTATGCGGTCCTATATCTACACATGCCAGAAATGGTTCTTCCTACTTCATTACATTCACTGACGATCTCTCTAGATACGGGCATGTGTTCCTGTTGAAACACAAGTCTGAAGCTTTTGAGAAATTCAAAGAATATAAGCACGAAGTAAAGAACCAAACAGGCAAAAGTATTAAGATTCTTCGATCTAATCGAGGAGGTGAATACTTAAGCAATGAATTCCTGGATTATCTAAAAGAGAATGGGATTCTCTCTCAGCTTACTCCTCCTTATACACCACAGCACAACGGTGTATCGGAACGAAGGAATCGCACCCTATTAGATATGATGCGCTCAATGATGAGCAATGCTGAGTTACCTATTTCTTTTTGGGGGTATGCGCTTGAGACAGCCATATACCTATTGAATCTGGTTCCGTCTAAATATGTACCTACCACACCATATGAGATATGGAGTGGGAAGAGACCATATTTTAAACGAATTAAGATATGGGGTTGTCCGGCCTATGTCAAAAAGCAAAATTCGGACAAACTCGAGGCACGATCAGTTCTTTCCAAGTTTGTGGGATATCCAAAGAATTCTCAAGGATATTTTGTCTACCAAGCTGAGGACCAAAGAGTATTTGTTGCTCAACATGCCACCTTTTTGGAAAGGGAATTTCTTGCAAAAGAAATTAGTGGCAAAGAGGTAGAGCTGGAAGAGGTTCCAGCACCACAAACTACAACTAATGATTTAGTAGAACCAGAGGATTCAGTAGTACCCGACGAACCCCAGCCTCTCCGCCGATCTAGTAGGGTTTCTCGTCCACCTGAGAGATACTACGGTTTTCTCATTGACGGTGGAAGCGAAGATTGCATCATGGAGGATGATGACCCAACTAGCTTCGAGCAGGCCATCACGAGTAGGGACTCAGTGAAATGGCTGGATGCTATGCGGTCCGAGATGGAATCCATGTACACTAACAAAGTATGGACTTTGGAAGTTGCTCCTGAAGGGGTAAAACCCATTAGGAGCAAGTGGATCTTCAAGAAAAAACTTGGTGTAGATGGGAAAGTGGAGACTTTCAAAGCTAGACTTGTTGCAAAAGGTTTTCGTCAAAGACCAGGTGTGGATTATGACGAAACCTTTTCTCCAGTGGCTATGCTTAAATCCATCCGGATCATGCTTGCCATCGCTGCATATCATGACTATGAAATCTGGCAAATGGATGTTAAGACCGCCTTTCTAAATAGTGATTTAGAAGAGTGCGTGTACATGACTCAGCCAGAGGGCTTCGTAGACAGTGGGAGCAGCGGGAAGGTGTGCAAGCTGCTTAAATCCATTTATGGATTAAAGCAAGCATCGCGGAGTTGGAACATCTGCTTTGACGTCGTTATCAAAGAGTTTGATTTCGTCAAAAATCCAGATGAACCTTGTATCTACAAGAAGGTGGCAGAGAGTAAGGTTGTCTTCCTCGTATTATACGTGGACGACATACTCTTGATAGGAAATGATATTCCTATGCTACAATCGGTCAAGCTCTTCTTATCACAAAGATTCTCAATGAAAGATCTTGGTGATGCCTCCTTCATATTGGGAATTAGGATCTATAGAGATAGATCCAAACGGATATTGGGATTGTCCCAATCCAGGTACATTGACACCATACTAAAGAGGTTTAGTATGGAAGAATCCAAGCGTGGGAATTTGCCCACGATCTCTGGAGTCACTCTCTCCAAAGAGATGTCTCCCAAGACTGATTTGGAGAGAGCTCGCATGCAAGGGATACCCTATGCTTCGGCTGTAGGCTCTATCATGTATGCGATGCTATGTACCAGACCCGATGTAGCATACTCACTAAGTGTAGTGAGCAGGTATCAAGCTGATCCTGGAGAGAGTCACTGGACAGCTGTGAAGAGCATTCTCAAGTACTTACGAAGGACTAAAGAGATGCTCTTGGTGTATGGTAACGGAGAACTCCAAGTAGAGTCCTTTACCGATTCGAGCTTCCAGAGTGATAAGGACGACTCTAAGTCGCAGTCGGGATTTGTCTTTACCCTTTACGGAGGGGCGGTTAGCTGGAAGAGTTCCAAGCAGGAAACCGTAGCAGACTCGATGATGGAGGCTGAAAACATTGCTGCCAACGATGCTGTTAAAGAGGCTGTTTGGATCAAGAAGTTCATTACTGAACTTGGAGTGGTTCCATCCATTAAGCATCCAATACCTTTGTATTGCGATAACAATGGAGCAGTGGTTTTGGCCAAGGAACCCAGGTCCCATCAGCGATCCAGGAATATTCTGAGGCGGTATCACCTGATCCGGGAGATAGTTGATCGCCGGGAGATCGAGGTCAGGAGGGTTGACACGAAGGACAACACGGTGGATCCACTCACGAAGGCCATTCCCCAGATACAGTTTGAGAGACTCTTCGGGATGCTTGGTATGCGATATTACAGCAGCTGGCCCTAGTGCAAGTGGGAGATTGTTAGTTGTATGTATGCCCTAGAGGCCAGTATTGTACAGATGATGTATATTATATTGGATGCTTGGACATATATAGAGATGACTTTCTTGCTCGATATGATAGTATGCTATCTGGTTGCTCTTTATCTTAACATGTATACCTGTCTCTTTAAACTGTCTTATAGTTACATGTTGATAAAGCCCTTAGGATGTGTACTTGACTACCTGGGCTATGATGCAGATCGTACTAGTAGAGACATGGTAGTCCATAAGTACATCCTTCAAGGTCCCTAGTCGTAGGTGTATCGAGACGGGGCATCGATATACCAGTGTAGACTAGCATATACGCTTTTCGACCCATGAGATGGGCAATGGATGATCCCATATCCATTGGTGTTTGACATCAGAGATGGTATACGGGTGCTCAGTGGAGACTGGGTACACTGGACGGACTCACCGAGAACTCCCAGATGGTATTATACCTACGTCAGATGGCAGTTCTCAGGTGACGCTTGTACAGGTTAGTCTGTAAACCCGAGATCGTCATAGAGTCTTGTGTGATTCCCACTGTGCTTTGATCTCCACCTTACCATGTCCATGAGGGCGTGCAAAACGGTGGTTTTTGGGTACAGTCCCGAGTCACATGGAGGCAATGAGCGATAGGAGGGGTTTCGTCTCTCCCGGTATTGGGGGTTGATGTTGCGCTGTTCTCGATTGGCCGTAACAGGGAAGTCCCTGGCCAGGGCTGATCAGAGATTTGCTGGTAAGTGTTACCAGTAGTTTCTCGACCCGTTATGAGCCTTACATCGGCACGACTTATCGGTTATTGGGGTCTGACGTTTACCACCTCTAGACTTGATATGCGACATATCAGACGAGGAGACCGGACTGTACGGGAAGTGTTACCGATCGGCTCGATGGGAGTTGTAGCAGGTTCGCTTGTTCTCTTCTGATCGCTCAATACCCGGGTGGCCGTTACGTTTAGCTGACCGCTTGCGGCTTAGGGGTGCTTGATATGATCATCACCCACTGCCGGCGTATTGACGAGTCTCAGAGTCCCACAATGGAGTTTCCTAGTCCAAGCGAAACGTTGTGGTGCGCGTATGCGATATGCGCATGGACCCGATTAAAATACGCGTATAGGATACCGTATATTGATCGGGCGGCTTGCTTTTGGTAGGGGTCATATGTGATATGGCCGGATTGGTAAATCAAGTGTTGATTTATCATTTAACCATTAGTTTCTCACTAGAAATCCTTTCTTGTGTTGGATGGATGTATGAATGCATGTATGTTTTTCTTTCATTCTTGTTTCATGCACATATGGATGTACATATACACATACATACATACATACATACATCTTTCATGGTTGTATATATATGAGAATGGTGGCAATATAAGACTCACACCATGATATTATTTATGAAATATTATTGTATTTAAGCTAAAACATAAAAGGAAAGAAAAAGGGTTCATTATTGGTTTTGTTCTACACTCTTCTTTTGACCTAACCATTCTCACCCACCACTTAACCTTTGGTTAAATTTCCTTTTGTGTTTTAACCCTAGTACAATAATGATTCAACCATGGTTTGAGATGATAGTTGAAAAAATATATAATGATATATTTTTCCTTTTTCTTTTTAGAGTTGAAGTTATCATCTTCTTTAAAAAAAGCCATCATCTTCATCAACCTCTCTCTTTTGCTCTCTAGTTCATAGTAGTGAGCAATATACTCATCAAGATTGGATTTTGAAGTGAGAAAGAGAACCACAACACCATTCTACACAAGTCTAGCCCACTTGTTTTGAGTGTTAACTTGATTCCGTTCACTTGATCGGAGAAAGTCGCAAGCTTGGACAAAGCGGACTCCGGGTGGATCATCGGTGACGTCGAGGAGTTCAAGCGGAGTTCTTTCAAACCCTAAGTAGCCGAGGAGTCTAGCGTAGGGAGCTACAAAGGTTGTACTCTCTAAACCCTAGCTTATCTTTCATATGTTGATATGGTAAAATTTGAAACCCTAATCGATTCTAGGAACGATCCGATGCATGTTAACTTAGCACCATAAAATGCTGTCTTTGGTTCATGTGATGCTTCCAAACCCTTTTTTAGGTGCTAGGCTAACCCTACAGTATGAACATCCAACAACCAAATACAAATCCAAATAGAAAAACCTAACATTCAAAATATGGAAAACATAACCAAAAACCATACCAAAGTGCTCCCAGATTTTGACTCAGGCCAAAAGGAGTCAAACAAACAAGTATAGGGTGTTGTACAGGGAGTGTATGAGCTACTGGACTAACCTAGACACCAAATGACACCAAGTGGCCGGCCACATTGCTTGGAAATCCGGTGAGCTCGGCCAGGATAGCTCCATTGGGGTTCGTCTGGTCAGTGTGGTCTCCTAGTGCCCTAATTTGGTCTCTGGAGTTGTTTGCTTAACTCAAAAACACCCCGGGTCATCCAAGATTCCCTGTAGGCTCGCAAATTATCACAAAACCGACATGGACACAATCCTTACTCCATATTTTAGCTACTATACTCAATTCTAACTCTTGAATTCAATCCCTAAGGTTTGTAACATCCACTACACACCTCAAAATTACACAAACACCCAAACCCTTCACTAGAATTTTCCAACACCACAATTCCACGCTAAAACAACTTCTAAACTAAACTAGAATATAACAAAATAAAAACTAAACTAAATGGTAGAGATTATACCTCATTTAGGCCACTCAAGAAAACCCTAGCTTCCTAATGTCATCAAAATCCCACTTTGCTTGGTCCAAAGTGTAGAGGAGGAAGAGGAGATTAAATTTAATGAAGAGAGTGTAAGGTTTTGGTGAATAAATGGAGATGGATCTAGGGGTGGTAGTAGAGGGAGATGAGGTTGAGGAGGAAGATGAAGTAAAAATGGTGGAATGAAGAAAGTGGCTGCCCTCTCTCTCTCCTCTCTTATTCTTACCCACTCTCTCACTAATTACCCTTTTGCCCTTTTCTCTTTCTCTTTTCTTTTTAATTTAAAAACCAAATCACATACCCATAAAACAACACAAATGAATATGTAACCAAATGAAATGTGTCATGGTGCACTAACCATGAAAAACTGTAGAAACACGGATTTGGCTTAATCGCGTTAGCAGTGCACTAATCGGGTTTTTATCCAAACTGCATATAATAAATTTTAAAAATGCCAAATCCCTTAAATATATTTTTAAATGAATAAATCATTTTAGTTTTCATTTATTTCACAATTATTGGTATATATTTATACCCTTTTCGAAAACCCCAATTTCGCAAATCGGGTAGTTTTCGGAAAATATATTATTTTAAATTTCAAAAATAATAATTTATATTTTCTGAAATGTAATATTTTCTTGGAGAAATGAACAAGCTTGCTCGAAGTTTTCAAGGCCGAAGATGATCTACGTCGAGGAGACTCAAACCCAAGATACCTCTTCACTAGGTGATGAACTTTGTGAAGAAAACACCTTAAACTAAATGGCAATTAATAGAGGATGATGAAGTAGGAAGTGGGCTCACTTTATATTTATTTTTCTCACAATATTTCATCACTTCTTCAAAACCTAGATAGCTTTGGAGATGAAGAAGAAGATGAAGCAAATGAATAATGAATAAATCTTTTGAGTAACCATGGGTGGGTTAGTATCATATATCTAACCATTGTAGAGACATAACCCTAGTTTAAGATAATGGTTTGGTTAATAAATATGTTAAGTGAGACAAAATTAGTGGACAAAGTCAAACAATTTACAAGCTTCCACTTATGACAATTATCCAACTAATTTTGAATTACATAAAATAAATAATAACCTAAACATCATCTTAAGTATGGTGTAAGTCTCATACACCCATGACTCATGTATCATCTATCATGATACAAAATCATGTGCACAAATATATATCACATATATATTTAATGCATACTCAAGTGAGAAAAAGATATCTTAAGTGAGCTAATACTAGTTAATGTAAATTAATATATCAAATATATAATTATACATTAGATTATCAAATCAACACTTGATTTAATAATCCGGCTATATCACATATAACCGACTAATATCATGTGTATCATTTTATCGAATCAACACTTGATTCGATAACCTGGCTATATCGCATATAACCGACCAATGACACAAATCGCGAGAATAGAATACGGTATCACATACGCGTATCAATCTCGGTCTCGCACATATCTCATATGTGCTCCTACTTCGTTTTGCCTGAGCCAGGAAACCTCTGTGTAGGACTCTAAAGACTCATCAATACGTCGGCAGTAGGTGATGATCATATCAAACACCCACAAGCCGCAAGAGGCCTGCTAAACATAACGGCTACCCGGGTTTTGAGTGATGAGGAGATCAACAAGCAAGCCTACTCATACTCCTGCAAATCTAATTAGTAAAACTACCGTACAATCTGGTCTCTTCGTCTGATATGTCGCGTATCTCGCTTAGGGGTGGTAAACGTCAGACCCCAATAGCTTGATAAGTCATGCCGATGTAAGGTCCATAACAGGCGAGAAACTACCGATAACACTTATCAGTAAATCTCTTCTACCCTGGCCAGGGATTTCAATTATGGCCAATCGAGGATAGCGCAACATCAACCCCCAATACCGGGAGAGACGAATCCCCTCCTATCGCTTATTGCCTCCTTGTGACTCAGGACTGTACCCGACAACCACCTGTTTGCATGACTCAGTAGAGCCGTGGTAGGGTGGAAATCAAAGCACAGTGGGAGACACACAAGTCTCTATGACGATCTCGGGTCAACAGACTAACTTGTACCAGTACCACCAGAGAACCGCTATCTGACGTAAGGTATAATACCATCTAGGAGTTCTCGGTGAGTCCGTTCAGTGTACCCAGTCACCACTGAGCACCCGTATACCATCTCTGATGTCAAACACCAATGGATATAGGATCATCCATCGCCCATCTCATGGGTCGAGAAGATATATGCTAGTCTACTCTGGAATATCGATGCCCCGTCTCGATATTCCCACGACTAGGAACATTGAAGGATGAACTTATGGACTACCCAGGCCCCACTAGTATGATCTGCATCATAATCCTGGAAGTCAAGTACCCATCCTAAGAGCTTTATCAACATGCAACAGAGAGACAGTAAGTGTAAATGTTAAGATAAAGAGCAACCAGATAGCGTAATCTCATATCGAGCAAGAAAGTCCTCCCTATATATGTCCAACCATCCACTATAATATACATCTCATGTACAATAATGGCCTCTAGGGCATTCATACAACTAATAATCTCCCACTTGCACTAAGATCAGTTGTTGTAGTATAGCATACCCAACGTCCTTTAAAAGTCTCTCGTAGTAAAGGCCTCAGTGAGTGGATCCGCCGTGTTAACCTCTGAGTCTACTCTCCTAACCTCGATATCTTGGAGATCAACCATCTCCAAGATCAGGTGATACTGCCTTAGAATATGTCTGGGTCACTGATAGGACCGGGGTTCCTAGGCCAAAGCCACATCTCCATTGTCACACAATGGTAGGAACCAAGTTCATCTCATGAACAAATATACACCCAGACCGCCTCTTGGTAGCATCGTTGATAGCGATATATTCAGCCTTTATCGTCTAGTTTGCCCCGGTATCTAGCTTGGAACTCTTCCAACATACCGTCCCTTCAATGAGGGTAAAGACAATGCCTGTGACTGATTTTCAGTCGTCCATACCACCTTGGAAGCTATCCAATAATTCTCCCCAGGATCGATTGATACCATCTCACTACACCTAGTGAGAATCCTAACATCCACTCAGATCTATTGTAAGGCTACGGTAGCGCCCCGGCTGTCAATCCGAGGCCGAATGCGGAACAAAAACTTTTTACTAAACCGGTGCTATCGTAGTCTTTCACTCGGATCGAACCATTAACATAAAACTAGCAACTACTAAAAGGATAGAAGAGCTATACCGATTGATCCGTATCTTTCGGTCATTAGCCACCATCCCTAGCTCCTCGCAGCATCTCCAATCTCCGGTTTCTTCGTCGGAAGGGCACCACATCTAGAAGTCTTTTTACGGGATCCCGCTTCAAACCGAAGCAACTCGGACATGAAGTTTGCTAGCCGACATGTCCAAGGTGATGTAGAGAATGTGTATGATAACATTGTCTCAAGCATCCATTGATTTTCAACACATGAGAGTGTATGGAAGGAGGTTGAAGATGAAGCCATGGTGGAAATGGTGAGCTAGATGAAGAAGAAGAAGAAGAAGAGGCATTTTCTATTATTGTGATGAGATAAAAAATGAGAGCAAGCATTATCACCTCAAGAACAAGCCCAAGGCTATATAGCTGCCCTCTCTCTCTCCACCTCTCATTTCATCACAACAATCAATCACAAATGTTGACATGGTTCAAAGAATAAGACCATGAGTCATCATCCATGTTCATGTCAAATTTAATGCCCTTCATGATGATATCCACTCACAATTTCCACAAGCAAACATTAATCCCAATGTTTGAAACAATAAAAAGATATGGCAACATCTAAAGTAAACGCGTGACGGATCACAAGGATACCCCTCACCTATATATACATACCAACATCCGCATTCCGACTGAATGCAAATGGGATGAGATGAAAGTAATCCAACAAATCTAATAATAGGATCCGGCTTAAACTAAAGCCAACTAGTATAATCCGTCCGATCATGATCCGTGCACAAGTGCACGTATATGATCGAACCCTGCCATAAAATCATACGGTCTCTACAACGTTTCGCCCGAAACTTGGGAAACTTTCTGTGGTGGATTCTAAAGACTCGTCAATACGCAGGCAGTGGGTTTAACCACAAGAACGTCAGTGGTAGTAGCTTTACATAACGGCTACCCATGAATCGACTAAAAGGGAAGCCGATGCGATCTCATCCTGGAACCCTACTGAGCCTGTCAGTGACAATATCCGTACAGTCTGGTCTGCTCGTCTATGAGTATCGCATATCGGGCTTAGGGGGTTGGTAAATGTCAGACCCCCAAAAGCGGTATAAGTCATGTCGGAGTGTAGCCCAGAACACCCTGAGATATTACTGGAATACCTACCGGTAAATCTCACTTGTCTTGGCCAAGGACTTCGTGTAATGGCTCTCCAGACACAGCGCGATCTCGCCCCCAATACCGGGAGAAACGAATCCCCTGCCGATCCGCTCACTGCCACCATGTGGCTCGGGACTGTACCCAACTAAAACCTGTTTGCATGACTCCTTTGAGCCGTAGTAGGGTAGTAATCAAAGCACAGTGGGAACTCACACGAGACAAAT
This sequence comes from Agapanthus africanus, assembly GCA_030015575.1. Lineage (NCBI taxonomy): Eukaryota > Viridiplantae > Streptophyta > Magnoliopsida > Asparagales > Amaryllidaceae > Agapanthus > Agapanthus africanus. Next base: position 300,817,123 of record CM057345.1, on the reverse strand, counting down.
GACGATCTCAGGTCGATAGACTAACCTGTAAACATGTCACCAGGAAACTGCTGTCTGACGCTAGGTATAAAACCAACTAGCATGTTCCTAGCGAGTCCGTCCAGTGTACTTATAACCCAACGAGCACCTGTATACGTCTTAGGTGAACCAGCTGACACCAATGGCATGTGATACCATCCACCGCCCCTCGTCGGAGTCTCGATCCGTATACACTAGTCTACTCTAGAATATCGATGCCCTGTCTCGAAACTCCCTCGACTATGGAACTTTTAACGATGCGCTTATAGACTCCAGCTCCCACGTATATGATCACCATCATACTGCTGGCAGTCATGCAAGAATCCTATGGGCTCTATCAACGTGTAATAGTTATCTATAATGTCACCTAAAGTATGTACACGATGATAAAGACAAACCAGATAGCATACTATCATCTTGAGTAAGACCGTCCCACCGGTACAGGTCCTCCCCAATTATTGCAATCACTTGCCTGCGATCCAATAATTGACTTTGAGGGCACTATATCCAACAATCTACCACTTGCACTTAAGGCTAATTATTGTGATGTCGCATACACACAGCCCGTGTGATACCGAACACCCAACTCCTCTACTGATCAGTTTCACAAAGCTCGTTTGTAAAACTATTGCGTTCAAGAAATAGCCTCAGTGAGTGGATCCTGTAAGTCCATGCTACCTCTCCCGATACTTTCGGGCATGCGGAATTTGATAAAAAACGATTTTCTTAGAGGTGGTAACATGGACTTAAAACCCGGATCTTTGTTAAACATCTAACTAACAACCTAACTAGGAGTCGTTAACTACTCGGTTACGGGGTTTATACCTTGCTTGTCTTGAACTCCTTCGTCTTCAAACTCCGATGGTGGTCCGGATCGGCTTCTTCCCGTCGTCTCCTTACGCCGAAGATAGATCCACCTGAAAGCTCCAACCTTTGGCTCCTTCTTCGTTCTTTGAAGAAACTAGTTCACTTGGTTTGCTAAACCTTGTGAACTAGAGTGAGTAGAGAAGAGTTTGTATGGGATTTTATCTATGGTTCTTGATTCTCAACTCATGAGACAAATGAACCATAGAGTCAAGAGAGGGAGCAAGAGGAAGAGGGTGAAAGCAAGGGCAAGAGAGCTCAAGAACAAGAGAGAGAATGAGCAAGTGAGAATGAGCCTCTCTTTTCTCTTTCACCCTCTCATAATCCAAAACAATGATAACACATCATACCAATCAAGTGTTATGTGATGGTTGAAGCAACCATACCCATATCATTTCATGCACTCATTTTGCACAAAAGAGCAAGCAAGCAAAAGTCTTTGCCATGAAATGATAGCTATGGTTATCATGATGGTCAACTAGTCAAGCCTATTCAACCGGTCAACAAGTCAACAAAGTCAACAAGTCAACAAAGTCAACCCCTCAACAACCATGTCACCATAATACTTAATTAATATAATTGTTAATCATATATCATATTCTCATTAGGGTTGAGCAAAAAGTCAATAGTCAACGGTCAACTGTCAACAACCCTAATGAGAATCCTCTGCCTCTGTCTCCCCGTCAAATGTGCATACACACCCGCATCCGCATTCCGAGGAACACGAATGCAAACTGGATAAATCCAATCCCAAAAGGTACACTAGGATCTGGCTTAAACCAAAGCCCGCTAGTGTAAACTGTCCGGACACTGTACGTGCACAAGTGCACGGATTTGACCGAACCCTGTCGCAAAACCATGCGACCTGTCGCAAAACCATGCGACCTCTAGTTTTTGCTTAAAGGCGAAAAGCTTTCTGTATGGGACTCTAAAGACTCGACACTACGCTGGCAGTGGGTTTAACCACAGACCGCAAGCTGCACTAGCTGGGCGTAACGGTCCCCAGGTAGTGCCGACAAGAAGACCGACGAGGCGAAACCCATCTGAACTCCTACTGAGCCTGAATGTGACATTCTCCGTACAGTCCGGTCTGTTCATCTGATACATCACATGGCGGGCCTAGGTGGCGGTAAACGTCAGTCCCCCAATAGCGGTACAAGTCGTGTCGGAGCGAAGCCCAAAACACCCTGAGATAACACTGGAAGCCTACCAGTATATCTCGTTTGCCCTGGCCAGGGACTACTCGTGTAATGGCTCTCCTAGACACAGCGCGATGTCAACCCCCAATACCGGGAGAGACGAATCTTGTCTAACCGTCACTGCCTCCAAGTGCTTCGGGACTGCACCCAACCACTACCTGTTTGCACGACTCCTTTGAGCCGTGGTAGGGTAGTGATCAAAGTACAGTGGGAACACACTCGAGGCGAAGTGACAGTGTTAAGTCAGCGGACTAAGCTGTACTCATGTCACCTGGGAACTGATAACTGACTATAGGCATAATACCAACTAGTCAGTTCCCGACGAGTCCTGTCCAGTGTACTCGTAACCCAACGAGCACCCGCATACTATCTCAAGTACTACGTACTGACGGCTGTGGGACCGACCGTCTCCCACACTGGGATGAGAAGCGTATGCGCTAGTCTACTCCGGAGTATCGATGCCCTGTCTCGATAGTCCTGCGACTAGGGACCTGCATAAGGATGCGCTTATAGATTACCCAGCCCTACTAGTGTGACTGCCATCACAATGCTGGTAATCAAGCAAAGATCCTAAGGGCTCCACTAATGTTTATAGGTGATATACAAAAATAAACACATGTACACATTGAAGCAGAAACAAACCAAGTAGCATACTACTATTTTGAGCAAGATTGTATATACAAGGTGAATATCCCAAGCTTCCATTAAGTAATATACAAACCAGTATGATACAGTAATGGCCTCTAGGGCATATACACTAACAATCTCCCACTTGCACTAAGGCCATGTACTGTCGTATCGAAGACCTATCATCTCGATCAGCCGCTCGAACTGAGTCTGGGGCAAGGCCTTGGTGAATGGATCTGCAGTGTTATCTTCTGAAGCGACTCTCCGAACCTCGATCTCCTGGCGATCCACGATCTCCCTGATCAGGTGATACCGCCTCAAGATGTGTCTGGATTTCTGATGGGACCTGGGTTTCTTCGCTAAAGCTATAGCCCCGTTGTTGTCGCAATACAGAGGTATTGGATCAACAATGGACGGAACCACCTGAAGTTCTTTCAAGAACTTCCTCATCCAGACGGCTTCTTTTGCGGCATCAGATGCAGCGATGTATTCCGCTTCCATCGTCGAGTCTGCAATGGTTTCTTGTTTGGAACTCTTCCTACACACCGCCCCTCCATTGAGGGTAAAGACAAAACCCGACATGGACTTGGAATCATCCTTGTCACTCTGGAAGCTGGAGTCAGCAAAGGCCTCGATCTGGAGGTCTTTTCCGCCATACACCAAGAACATCTCCTTAGTCCTTCTCAGGTACTTGAGAATGTTCTTTACCGCTATCCAGTATTTCTCCCCAGGGTTTGACTGATACCGGCTTACCACACTCAGTGCATAAGCTACATCCGGTCTGGTACACAACATCGCATACATTATAGAGCCTACCGCAGAAGCGTAGGGTATAATAGACATGCGATCCCTCTCCAAATCAGTCTTGGGAGACATCTCTTTAGAGAGGGTGATCCCGTGACAAGCCGGTAGGTTACCGCGCTTGGAATCTTCCATACTGAATCTCTTCAGTATAGTGTCGATATACCTGGACTGTGAAAGTCCTAATATCCTCTTGGATCTATCACGATGGATCCGGATCCCCAGGATGTATGAGGCATCACCCAGGTCTTTCATCGAGAACCTGTGCGACAAGAACCCCTTGACAGATTGTAGCATAGGAATGTCATTTCCTATTAAGAGAATGTCATCCACGTATAAAACGAGGAATACTACAGTTCTCGCTACAAATCTACTATAGATGCATGGTTCATCTGGATTTTTGATAAAGCCAAATTCCTTGACCGTCTCATCAAAACAGATGTTCCAACTCCGCGATGCCTGCTTTAGTCCATAGATGGACTTAAGCAATTTGCACACCTTTCCGCTGCTCCCACTCTGAATGAAACCCTCTGGCTGGTCCATATAGACACACTCCTCTAAATTTCCATTTAGAAAAGCGGTCTTTACATCTATTTGCTAGATCTCATAATCGTGGAAGGCAGCAATGGCAAGAAGGATCCGAATGGATTTCAGCATAGCCACTGGAGAAAAGGTTTCGTCATAGTCCAAGCCAGGTCTTTGACGGAAACCCTTTGCTACAAGTCTAGCTTTATAGGTCTCAACCTGTCCATCTACACCAATCTTCTTTTTGAAGATCCACTTGCATCCTACGGGTTTTACCCCGTCTGGAGCAATGTCCAACGTCCATACTTTGTTGGTGTACATGGACTCCATTTCGGTCCGCATTGCATCCAGCCATTTCACTGAGTCAACGCTCTGAACGGCCTGCTGGAAGCTAGTAGGCTCATCATAATCTATGATGCAATCCTCTCTATCCCCGTCTATGAGAAAACCGTAGTATCTCTCGGGCGGATGAGACTGCCTACTACTCCTGCGGAGCGGCGTAGGAATGTCCTGTTCTGTTGAACCCTCTGGTTCCACTAAGCTTTCAGTAATAGCTCGTGGTTCTGGAATTTCATCCAGTTCTACTGTGCTCCCACTTATCTGGTTTTCCAAAAACTCAGTTTCCAAGAAGTAGGCATGACGAGAAACAAGAACTTTTTGTTCCTCTTCACAGTAGATGAAATATCCCTTGGAGTTCTTTGGATATCCCACAAACTTGCACTGTACTGAGCGTGCCTCGAGCTTGTCCGCATGCTGCTTTTTGACAAAAGCTGGACATCCCCATGTCTTAATGTGATTAAGATGGGGCCTCTTCCCACACCACATCTCATATGGTGTGGTAGGCATAGTCTTAGTAGGAACTCGGTTCAACAGGTATGCAGCTGATTCTAGCGCATACCCCCAGAATGATCACGGTAACTCAGCGTTACTCATCATGGACCGTACCATATCCAATAGGGTTCGATTCCGTCTCTCCGATACACCGTTATGTTGCGGAGTGTATGGAGGAGTAAACTGAGAGAGAATTCCGTTCTCTTTTAAATAGTCCAAGAACTCGGCACTTAAGTATTCTCCACCTCGATCCGATCTTAGAATCTTGATACTTTTGCCGGTCTGTTTTTCTATTTCACTCTTATATTCCTGGAACTTTCCAAAGGCTTTGGACTTATGTTTCATTAAGAAGACATAACCGTACCTTGAGAAGTCATCCGTAAAAGTGATGAAGTAAGAATAACCGATTCGCGCATGTGTAGACATTGGACCGCACACGTCGCTGTGTACGAGTCCCAAGAGCTCGCTCGCTCTTACTCCGTATCCAGTGAACGGAGTCTTTGTCATCTTTCCTTTGAGACAGGATTGACAAGTGGCATACGATTGATATTCGAACGGATCCAAATATCCTTCTGTATGTAACTTAGTCAACCTTCTCTCATTGATGTGACCCAGTCTACAATGCCATAAGAAAGTCTGATTGATTTCCGGAGACTTTCTTTTGTGTGTATTCTGGACGTTGAAAATCTGTGGTTGGTTTAATACGTATATACCATTACTCAATGTACCTGACCCAATCAAAACTTGATTAAGGTGAATGTTTACAACATTACTTACAAACGTAAATTCATAACCTTCTTTAGAAACTAAAGATACAGAAATGATATTACAAGTTGCGTTGGGTACAAAAAAGCAATTACGCAAAACCAAAATATGTCCATCTGACATTCCCAGGTGATAGTCCCCCACGGCTTTAACATCCATGCTAGCTCCGTTCGCAACTCTGAGGGTCATGTCACCTGCCTTCAAAACCCTACGGTTTCTCAACTCCTGCAAAGAATTACAGATATGAGATCCTGATCCGGTATCCAATACCTAGGAAGTAGAGTTTATTGAAAGACAGTTTTCAATAACATACACACCTGAAGCTGAAGCCGCAACCTTATTCAATTCCTGTGTTCTGGCCTTCCAGGCCCTGCAATCATTCTTCCAGTGTCCTTTCTTATGACAATAGAAGCATTCTTCCTTATCCACAAGCTTCCCCGCTTTCTTTGTTGCTTTAGCTTTTCCCTTCGTATCCACTTTACTAACACCGCCCCTTGGTTTGGCGGGGGCTTTCTTCTTCTTTCCCTTGGCTTTCGCCTTAGACCTAGAAGAAGATGATTCTCCTACAAACAAAGTGGATGTTTCCCTACTTTTCTGTAGGGTGCCCTCTGCGCTCCTCAGCATGTTGAGGAGCTCTGAAAGTTCAACCTCTTTTTCTTGTAGGTTGAAATTCAGTATAAACTGGGTGTAAGTGGAAGGAAGGGACTGGAGAACTAAGTCCGTATAGATCTCACTCTCCAATGTGGTCCCTAGGTCCGCGAGCTCCTCAATGTAGCCGATCATCTTTAGCACGTGTTCTGCTACTGATGATCCGACGGCCATCCTTGCCGAAAATAACTTTTTCGACGCTTCGTATCTTGCGATACGATATTGCTCTCCATACAGTTCTTTTGTATGGAGAAATATGGATTCAAGGTCCATATTCTCGTGCCTCCTCTGATGTTCGTTGTCCATCGAGGCAAGTACGAGGCACTTGGCCTTCGCGCTATCAATCTCCCAAGTCTTACGGATTTCCTTATCCGCGACGCTGGAAGTGAGACCAAGGACAGGGGGAGCTTTGGTGGTAAGAAGATACCCCAGTTTGTCGTAAGTGATTGCCATCTTGACATTCCTGAGCCAATCTTTGTAGTTTGGCCCTGTCAGTATATTTTTATCTAGAAGTAACTTAAGTCCAGTCATGTCGATTGGTCGCTGCAATTAGGAGAGAGAGAAGAAACACTCAGCACGATGCTCTTGCAAGTTTAGAATGGTTTTTAGTTTGTCTAAACAGGATGGCTCCCACTGTTTCTCGAATCCCTCCTCAAACCATAAAGGAAGAATTAGTCGGGATCAATCCCACCGCTCAATACTTGCTTAACCGTTCAGCCAGGCCAGTGTCGGTACTTCGAGGGAGGTTTTCCAACGCTTTCACGAAGTTCCTTAATTTAAGAACATCTTTTCCCTGGGGGCGTAGCCCCGTTAACACCTTTCTAGGCACCTACTAGGTTTATAGCATTGATCGATTAGTGAGAAATTTCCCGAGGAGTAGCATATACTCACAGTAGGATCGGGATCCAAATATCATCGCGTGACGAAACTGAAGGAATCCTACCAGAATCATCACACTCTAAATGGTATGCAAATCTAGCAAGTTTCAGTACTTATGAAACTCCCGATGTGGATTTTTGCCCCATGCTCTTATGACCTTGACTTTGGCCAACAAATCATAAGTCACATGTCAAGTTCTACCCGTCGTTCTCCAGGTTAATTTGAATCCACCCGTACCTACCCTTGACTTTGGCCAACAAGGCAGTACGACTGTTCCAAATCAACGCATCTATCTATGCTGCACATGAATACCCAATAGCTACCAATCACTATGCCTTGACTTTGGCCAACAAACATAGCTTGAATACTATTGACTATTCATGTGAAACGACGGAAGGCTACGAATGGTTTTGGCTAAACCGTGAACTTGATATAGTCGATGGAACGAGATAGCTTTTAAAAGGAGTGGCTCAAGCTCCGCATTTAAAAGTTGGTTTTGAAAAGAACCGAGTGGTTTTTCGAAAGTGTTCCAACGACCTTAACTTGGTTTATTATCTTGCATTAGTTCTTTTAATGCGTGATATTCTTGCATTAGTTCTTTTAATGCGTCCCATCATTTAATCCTACCATTGCAGAAAACAACCAAAATATGACGTACGCTTATGCCATTCGCATTCGCCACTGGGCCCCGTCATTACCCGTTAGGTTACTTAACTAACGACAGAGCGGGGGCTGGGCTAGCGCGTCTGTAAAACATAAGCAACGCCTAAATAATATCATATATAGATATATTTGCAATGATAGCCATTTCAGATCACAGATGAATACATTGGATATACTAGGAATCCGCAATTCGTACGAGCCTGTAACGAAAAGCAGATTACATGGTCGCGGTGAATAGCCAATACCCCACCCAAGACCCCTACGGGTGTGGCAAACTACCCGCCAAGTACCCGAAGCGAAGCAACCTCCCTCAACTCCGTGAGTAGGCCACTCGGCATTTCGGCATACCCGGTAGTTTGTGCACCCCCTCCATGGGTCTATCCTAGGAGCAAAAACAGTAAAAAGAAATTATACAATGACGGCTACAACCCCGACCCGGTTGTGCGGCCATACAAATAATATTACATCAATTTACAAATTTACATGAATTGAAAGAAAAGAAAAACTCTCGTCTCACAACCCCCGGCTATTCACCCGCGACAATCCAACATATTCATATACACATTCCAGCAACATTACAGATCACAGATTTGTATAACCCCCACTAATCGACATATAGCGATTAGCAGACGTTCAATACAAATATCACATTACAGAAAATCCCGTTAGCTTAAGTCTTTTAGAAGTTCGATCAAAAATACGGATTTTCGGGACCCCAAAAACAAAATTTTCGTTCTGGAAAATCTGGGCAGAAAATACATATTCCAAAAATCCCAAAACAACCCCAGAAATACACTGCACCAAAGATGGACCTCGGCCGAGTCAACTCGGCCGCGGAACCGCGGCGGGAGCGTGCTCCCGCCGCGTTTCCGCGGCGCTTTGACTCAATCGTTGGACCAAATTTGGTGGGTGTTCACACAAAAGCCTGAGCCGATTTTTAAGATGAAAATTATCAACTTTTAAACAGAATAAAAATCGGCAGAAACTTGAAATTCTCGGGTTCGTTTTCGTGACTTTTTCTTTGATCGATCTTCTAGTTACTTGCTAACATGTTAGATAGAGTTTAACTAGTCTCTGATACCACTGTAAGTCCATGCTACCTCTCCCGGTACTTTCGGGCATGCGGAATTTGATAAAAAACGATTTTCTTAGAGGTGGTAAAATGGACTTAAAACCCGGATCTTTGTTAAACATCTAACTAACAACCTAACTAGGAGTCGTTAACTACTCGGTTAGGGGGTTTATACCTTGCTTGTCTTGAACTCCTTCGTCTTCAAACTCCGATGGTGGTCCGGATCGGCTTCTTCCTATCGTCTCCTTACGCCGAAGATAGATCCACCTGAAAGCTCCAACCTTTGGCTCCTTCTTCGTTCTTTGAAGAAACTAGTTCACTTGGTTTGCTAAACCTTGTGAACTAGAGTGAGTAGAGAAGAGTTTGTATGGGATTTTATCTATGGTTCTTGATTCTCAACTCATGAGACAAATGAACCATAGAGTCAAGAGAGGGAGCAAGAGGAAGAGGGTGAAAGCAAGGGCAAGAGAGCTCAAGAACAAGAGAGAGAATGAGCAAGTGAGAATGGGCCTCTCTTTTCTCTTTCACCCTCTCATAATCTAAAACAATGATAACACATCATACCAATCAAGTGTTATGTGATGGTTGAAGCAACCATAGCCATATCATTTCATGCACTCATTTTGCACAAAAGAGCAAGCAAGCAAAAGTCTTTGCCATGAAATGATAGCTATGGTTATCATGATGGTCAACTAGTCAAGCCTAGTCAACCGGTCAACAAGTCAACAAAGTCAACAAGTCAACAAAGTCAACAAGTCAACAAAGTCAACCCCTCAACAACCATGTCACCATAATACTTAATTAATATAATTGTTAATCATATATCATATTCTCATTAGGGTTGAGCAAAAAGTCAATAGTCAACGGTCAACTGTCAACAACCCTAATGAGAATCCTCTGCCTCTGTCTCCCCGTCAAATGTGCATACACACCCGCATCCGCGTTCCGAGGAACACGAATGCAAACTGGATAAATCCAATCCCAAAAGGTACACTAGGATCTGGCTTAAACCAAAGCCCGCTAGTGTAAACTGTCCGGACACTGTACGTGCACAAGTGTACGGATGTGACCGAACCCTATCGCAAAACCAAGCGACCTGTCGCAAAACCATGCGACCTCTACTCTTTTTCCTAAAGGCGAAAAGCTTTCTGTGTGGGACTCTAAAGACTCGACACTACGCTGGCAGTGGGTTTAACCACAGACCGCAAGCGGCACTAGCTGTGCGTAACGGTCCCCAGGTAGTGCCGACAAGAAGACCGACGAGGCGAAACCCATCTGAACTCCTACTGAGCCTGAATGTGACATTCTCCGTACAGTCCGGTCTGTTCGTCTGATACATCGCATGGCGGGCCTACGGGGCGGTAAACGTCAGTCCCCCAATAGCGGTACAAGTCGTGTCGGAGCGAAGCCTAAAACACCCTGAGATAACACTGGAAGCCTACCAGTATATCTCGTTTGCCCTGGCCAGGGACTACTCGTGTAATGGCTCTCCTAGACACAGCGCGATGTCAACCCCCAATACCGGGAGAGACGAATCTTGTCTAACCGTCACTGCCTCCAAGTGCTTCGGGACTGCACCCAACCACTACCTGTTTGCACGACTCCTTTGAGCCGTGGTAGGGTAGTGATCAAAGTACAGTGGGAACACACTCGAGGCGAAGTGACAGTGTCAAGTCAGCGGACTAAGCTGTACTCATGTCACCTGGGAACTGATAACTGACGATAGGCATAATACCAACTAGTCAGTTCCCGACGAGTCCTGTCCAGTGTACTCGTAACCCAATGAGCACCCGCATACTATCTCAAGTACGACGTACTGACGGCTGTGGGACCGACCGTCTCCCACACTGGGATGAGAAGCGCATGCGCTAGTCTACTCCGGAGTATCGATGCCCTGTCTCGATAGTCCTGCGACTAGGGACCTGCATAAGGATGCGCTTATAGATTACCCAGCCCCACTAGTGTGACTGCCATCACAATGCTGGTAATCAAGCAAAGATCCTAAGAGCTCCACTAATGTGTATAGGTGATATACAAAAATAAACACATGTACACATTGAAGCAGAAACAAACCAAGTAGCATACTACAATTTTGAGCAAGATTGTATATACAAGGTGAATATCCCAAGCTTCCATTAAGTAATATACAAACCAGTATGATACAGTAATGGCCTCTAGGGCATATAGACTAACAGATCCGCCCTGATATTTCTTTCTATGTCTCTGTTTATCTCAAGTTCGCGGAGAAAGCCATCTCCCGAAATGAGCAATACCTGTCTTAGAATATGTCTGGATATCTGATGGGACCTAGTTCACAAGTGAACACCAAATCCAGCAAACTTCTTAGACTGTATTGTCAACTGAACTTAATCAGTATCCTGCGTCATGCCTCCCTCAGTATCTTCTTGGACCACCTGTCCAAACTGTTGTCCTTCGTCAGAGGGAAAACTATAACTCTGACAGTCACTCTGTCATCCAGGTCACCTTGGAAGCCTGGAATGATAACCGTCTCCCGAAGGAGGCTGCCGTCATCAAATCCCTAGGACATCCACTTATCTTCTAAAACTGCTTCCGAACGTTTCTCCAGGATTGGATTAATATAAACTTATTGTATCTAGTGCAAAAACAACATCTAGTGTGGTACTTAACATCTCATGATTGACTCAATTGCCTAAGCAAGTGATATGTCAATCATGCACATCCCTCTCCCCTTTAGTCTGTAAGACACCTTTAGAGAGGGTGACTCCATCACCTGCAGGTACACCACCATGCCAGTAGTCGACCATTCTAAAATACCTTTAGAATACTGTCTAAGTACCCCGATTGGGAAACTACCCAAATCTAGATCTAAAACCATAGATCTAGTAACCAGAATATCTGATATTATATCCATAACCTATATGGAGAATCCAATGTGTGACAACCACAGTATAACCAATCGTAGAATAGGAATTTCACTTCCTACTATGTGTATGTCATCCAAATACCAGGACATCACACCCTACTACCTTCTTAACAGATCCATCCCTTATTTTGATGAAGTCATGACCTATGACTGTCACATCAAAAATAGACGATCTATCTCCGCTATATATACTTTAGTCCATAAATAGACACAAGCTACTTGTCCACTATGCTTCCGCTGCTCCCACTGATTACGACAACCCTCTGGCAGAGTCATATACACGTGCACTTCTAAAGCTAGTTTAGAACGACGCTATACTCATCCTCCTGCCGGGTCTCATAGTCTGGAACAGCAGCAATGGCAAGTCTGGGAGAACAAGAACCTCCCTGTCACCGTCTTTGAGAATACCGAAGTACCTCTCGGGCGCCTGAGGTTGCCCACCATATGTGAGGAGTGGCTAATGGAATGTCAAACCTGATTTGAATATTTTGGTTCTATTAAATTTTCTGTAATCGTTTGTGGTTCTGGAATTATTTCCAGTTTTACCATACTCCCACTACTGTTTTCTGAAAAAAGTCCATTTTACTAAAACTGTGACGAGTCAAGAACAATATTTCTATTGATCTTCCAGATGGTAGAAAGTTAACCTTCGTCATAACCCAGGTTAACCCACAAACTGTCATTAGAGAAACGTGCCTTGAGTTATCCAGAGTCTGGTTTTAAGCATAAGCCGGACAACTCCAAATACCTTAATATCGTTAAGATATGAACCATTCTATATACCATATAGAAACAGAGGCACTGATTTAATTGGAACCAGATTCAAATCATGCATCTGTCTCCAGTGTATATCAACTAAATGGAGAGGCTGATCAGCATTACTCAACTTAGGAATACATTCAGATATGAGTAACCTGAAAGAGATGCAAGTTCTCAAAACCATTACTATCAACTGAATACCATACACAAGTATCTACATCTTCGATCACCTTGAAGAATCCTGATACTTGCAGCACCGGGTTCTCTACTTTATTCATATACCTATAACTTCTCAAAACTTGGACCTTGTATTTCTAAGAAACACATGTCTAAGAACTAGAGAAGTCATAAGTAAATAGAATATAGTACGAGTACCAACCCCTCTTTCTTAATGGACACTAGAAAACATACAATACTATGTATAAGTCCCCTGAGTCTAATAACTCATACCCTGTGCATCGTAGGTTGAAAACTGTACTTATATTTAAGAAGAATTACACCGCTGTTGAATGCTCCTTACCTAACCATCAACTGATATAAGTAAATGTCATGGACATAATTTCAAAAAGTTATATCTCACCTTATAAAATAAACGTACAGATATATCAGTTTGAAATTGGTGCATAACAACGGATTTTCAAAACCAAATATTTATGGTCCGGCAAAAACACAGATGATTTCTTCAAATATCACCAATTACAACGAATCCCGATATAATGAGGATGATCACCTAATTCCCAATAACTTACTCCCACTCATCATCTGTAAAACCATACAGATGTGAGAATCATACCTGGTAAATACATATCCTGGAGTAAGGACTACTTGGGAAATCAGTTTTCTATTAACAATGTACAGTGAAACAGAAACATGTAAAAATGTTTCGAAGGGGTTCCGGGTATTCCTAGTAATGCCTCTTCCATTATCAGATTCATGACTGTAACCGTATATCTCTTTGCCATCTCTCCAAATCCCTTTACATGTCTTTAGTCATTACCTTCCGTACACCCCCTTAGGCTAAATGGTTTTCTTCCTTCCCTACCGTTCGGCACCAGCCTATGGTTTGGAAGATGACTATCCAATAAGCGTAACATGTGTACTCTCTTAATCCTAGGAGTACTCACAATCCGAGAGAAGGTAAAGATAAAAGATAACTGAATAATCCTTATTCTATTCCTGAACCAGAATCCATCCACGAACTAGAAGAAGTTCCTTCGGGTTCGTATATAACCATACGATGGATTTATCCAATAGAAGTGGATATTCGGAGTGATACGAGGTGTTCTGGAGAAATACAAAGGTTAAATAGGAGTGCTGATGAAATACTTGATTTGGTCGTGAATGATAGCAGTTGCAATTTACTTTGCCCTCTTTCTAATCCATTTATTTGTCTTTACTTATTATCTTCTGCACACCACATTTAGGCTAATTGGTTTTCTTCATTCCCTACCTTTCGGCACCTGCCTATGGTTTGGAAGAAGATTATCCAATAAGCGTAATAGGTGTACCCTCTCCTAATCCTGGGAGCCCTCATAACCTGAGAGAAGGTAAAAGGAAAAGACAACTGAATAGTCCTATTCAATCTCTCCAGAACCATAATCCATCCTTGAATCTGGAATATGTTCCTTCGAGTTCGTATATAACCATACGATGGATTTATCCAATGGAAGTGGATGTTCATAGTGATACGAGGTGTCCTGGAGAAATGCAAAGGGTAAAAGAATGAGTTGCAATGATGTATACAACTCAGACAATCCAAAAGTCAATGTTTTATGAAAGTACGGTTAACTTGGTCACTGAGTTATAGTCTAGGGTCAGGTCATGATCGCTGCCAAAAAGAGAGCGAAAAGAAGCACTCTGCGTGCACTCTAACCTAGATCAGAATAGTTAATCACTTTATCTAAACAGGATGTCTCCCACTGTATCCTTAAATTCTCCTCCAAACCTGAAAGAAGAATTAGTCGAGATCACCCGAGGTGTAAACCAACTCATCAGTGGGAATCGGGATCCAACTATCATCGCATGATAACATGTTGGAATCCACTCACGTTATCACACTCCAGAAGTTATGCGCATGCCTGTCAAGTTTCCTGTATGTTTGAAACTCCCGATTTGATTTTTACCCTATGCTCCTATGACCTTGACGAAGGCCAACATATCATAAGTCACATGTCAAGTTCTACCCGTCATTGTCCAGGTTAATTTGAACCCACCCGTACATACCCTTGACGAAGGCCAAAATAGTAGTATGACTGTCCCAAACCAACGCATCTATCTATGCATCAGAAAAGTAATAAATAGCTACCATACACTATGCCTTGACGAAGTCCAACATACATAGCATGAATACTAAGTGCTACCTGTCTGAAATGACGGAGGGCTACGAATGATTTTTGGCGAAAAACCTTTAACGTAATGAACTTGATGTCGTTGAGGTAACCGGATAGCTTTTTACAAATATATAGTGGTGAAAACCATTGCTAAAGAGGTCACTCTCGGTGAAGGGATCTCGGCTCTTTCCCCGTAGAATGAGGTGTAGGATATTCTAACTGAATACCACGATGCAAAGCAAAAAGTAATCGACTATAGTGAAGTTATTACCCTGACTCAAACTTCTATCCAAGGGGTCACTCCCGATGAAGGGATCTCGGCCTTTGCCTCGTAGAATAAGGTGCTGGATATTCATAACCGAATACCATTATGCAAAACAAAAGAGAACGTCCTTGCAATAACAGCTTCTTGAAAATTGTTCCAACAACATCGAATAGGTTTGTTTTCCTTGCATTGATCAGAATCAATGCAGTCTCATCAATTAATCACACCAGAAAAGAACGAAAATAAAATGTACGTATATGCCATCTGCATTCGCCACTGGGTCCCATCATCACCCGTTAGGTTACATAACTAATGACAGAGCGGGGACTGGACTAGCGCGGGTGTAAAACATATAAAACATCTACTAGTATATATATCAATATATAATAATCGCTCCAGGTGTGATAAAATGCAATATCACTGAAATGTAATAAGCATCACAGAACAATACAGATAATCTGGAAGCCCCGGGTTTCACAGAGCCGCAACTGAAACCCGACGTTCTCCTGGTCGTGTGGATAGCCTATGCAATGAAAACCTAGACCCCTACGGGTACGGTAAGTTACCCGCCCAAGCTAAAAAAGAACCATCCCCCTTCAGCAAAGTGAATGGGCCACCCAGCACTTCACGGAATCCAGTAACTTGAGCACCCCTCCTTGGGTCAACCTGTACCCCCTACGAGTGGGGCGAATAGCCCACCAATTCTAGAGTGAAGCTCCCTCCGTCTCAAAGCCATGAGATGCGGCCCCGTTGCCCTCTAGAACCCAGCTATCCGTGCACTCCACCGCGGGGTAATCCTAGTACAGAAAAGAAAAATATGTACAACGGGTGCATCGACCTCAACCCGGTCGTGCCCCAAAAGAATAATATACAAACAGGAAGTGACGTCAGTCCACATGTCGAACGCTCGCCCCGCAATATCAAATGTACAAAATAAAACTGAACTGTACTAACATTGCACCCAAGCTATCCACCACGACAAATCTGCAACAACACAGCACAACACAGAACATCAACGTGAATGTCACGTTCACAAACCCGTCTAAAAGAGCTATAGCAATTAGACAAGATTTACCGCTCGAATGACATTCACAGTCACAGATAGTAATGTAAGTACTGTGAACTAACATATTTAAAATTTCGATCGACAAAATTTCCCGAAGCGGGCCCCAAGTACAAATCCAGCACTCAAAATAATCTGGGCCAAAAATAAATATTCCAGAAACCACAATTTCACATGAAAGACACCCAGAAGAAAAATGAAGCTCTGAGCCTACATTTCCACCGTGGCTCCACGGCAAACATGCCAGTTATGCCGCGGTTCCGCGGCGTAATGATGGGATCATGCTTTTAAATTTCTTCAGGGGTCTTAGAAAAGCCTGCACGATTTTCTGACATACTGAAAATAATTTTTCGACCACAAAAAAATTTCGACAGAAACTTCATGAATGGAAATGCGGTTTTGGAAATTTTGTTCGATCGAGGTTTTAAACATGTTAGAACAAGCTAGAAAAGGTTAATGGTGTGGCTCTGATACCATGTAAGTCTACGGTAGCGCCCCGGCCGTCAATCCGAGGCCAAACGCGGAACAAAAACTTTTTAATAAACCGGCGCTATCGTAGTCTTTCACCCGGATCGAACCATTAACACAAAACTAGCAACTACTAAAAGGATAGAAGAGCTATACCGATCGATCCGTGCCCTTCGGTCTTTATCCACCATCCCTAGCTCCTCACGGCATCTCCGATCTCCGGTTTTCTCGTCCGAAGGGCACCACATCTAGAAGTCTTTTTACGGGCTCCCGCTTCAAACCAAAGCAACTCGGACATGAAGTTTGCTAGACGATATGTCCAAGGTGATGTGGAGAATGGGTGTGATAACTTTGTCTCAAGCATCCATTGATTCTCAACACATGAGAGTGTATGGATGGAGGTTAAAGATGAAGCCATGGTGAAAATGGTGAGCTAGTGGAATAAGAAGAAGAAGAGGCATTTTCTATTATTGTGATGAGATAAAAAAATGAGATCAAGCATTTTCATCTCAAGAACAAGACCAGGGCTATATGGCTGCCCTCTCTCTCCACCTCTCATTTCATCACAATAATCAATCACAAATGTTGACATGGTTCAAAGAATAAGACCATGAGTCATCATCCATGTTCATGTCACATTTAATGCAATTCATGATGATATCCACTCACAATTTCAACAAGCAAACATTAATCCAAATGTTTGCAACAATAAAAAGATATGGCAACATCTAAAGTAAACCCGTGACGGATAACAAGGATACCCCTCACCTGTATATACATACATGCATCCGCATTCCGACTGAATGCAAATGCGATGAGACAAAAGTAATCCAACATATCTAATACTAGGACCCGGCTTAAACTAAAGCCCACTAGTATGATCCTTCCGATCATGATCCGTGCACAAGTGCACGTATATGATCGAACCCTGCCTTAAAACCATACGTCCTCTACAACGTTTCACTCGAAACATAGGAAACTTTCTGTGGTGGACTCTAAAGACTCATCAATACGCTGGCAGTGGGTTTAACCACAAGCACTTCAGTGGTACTAGCTTTACGTAACGGCTACCCATGCATCGACTAAAAGGGAAGCCGATGAGCGAACTCATCCTGGAACCCTACTGAGCCTGTCAGTGACAATATCCGTACAGTCCGGTCTGTTCGTCTATGAGTATCGCATATCGGGCCTAAGGGGTTGGTAAATGTCAGACCCCCAAAAGTGGTATAAGTCGTATCGGAGTGTAGCCCAGAACACCCTGAGATATTACTGGAATACCTACCAGTAAATCTCACTTGCCTTGGCCAAGGACTTCTTGTAATGGCTCGCCATACACAGCGTGATCTCTCCTCTAATACAGAGAGAGACGAATCCCCTGCCGATCCGCTCACTGCCTCCATGTGGCTTGGGACTGCACCTAACTAAAATCTGTTTGCACCACTCCTTTGAGCCGTGGTAGGGTAGTAATTAAAGCACAGTGGGAACTCACACGAGACAAATGACGATCTCAGGTCGATAGACTAACCTGTACACATGTCACCAGGGAACTGCTATCTGACGCTAGGTATAAAACCAACTAGCATGTTCCCGGCCAGTCCGTCCGGTGTACTCATAACCCAACGAGCATCTGTATACGTCTTAAGTGAACCAGGTGACACCAATGGCTTGTGAGACCAGCCACCGCCCCTCTTCGGGGTCTCGATCCGTATACACTAGTCTACTATGGAGTATATCTCGAAACTCCCTCGACTAGGGACCTTTTAAGGATGCGCTTATAGACCCCAGCTCCCACGTATATGATCGCCATCATACTGCTGGCAGTCAAGCAAAAATCCTATGGGCTCTATCAACGTGTAATAGTGACCTATAATGTCACCTAAAGCATGTACACGATGATAAAGAAAAACCAGATAGCATATTATCATCTCGAGTAAGACTGTCCTACCGGTATAGGTCCTCCCTCAATCATTGCAATCACTTGCCTACGATCCAATAATTGACTTTGAGGACACTATATCCAACATCTATCTCATAGATCCAAAACCCAGGATTTAGGAGGTATCACCTTGATCCTAAATGGAGAATCAATGTGATAAGAGGAGATTGACCGAGTGTAGCATAGGAAACACCTTCCCTATCAAGAGTATATCATCCACGTGCAATACGAGAATGACCACCATACTCTCTATAACCTCTTTGTATTTACTAGGTTCATCTACTATTTTGATGAAGTCATACACTTTGACAACCACATCAAAACAGATGTTCCAACTCCGCGATTCCTGCTTTAATGCATAAAGCAACTTGCACACGTTTCCGCTGCTCCCACTGTCTACGAAGCTCTCTGGCTGTGTACTTATAAACGCTCTCTTCTAAATCATTATTTAGAAAAGCAGTCATGACACCCAACCACCAGGTATCGTAGTCATGGCATGTAGCAATGGTAAGTAGGATCCGGAAGGACTTAAGCATAGCCACTGGAGAAAAGGTTTCATCATTATCCATGCCTGGTCGAAGACGAGAACCTTTTGCAACTAGTCTAGCTTTGAAAGTCTCAACTTTTCCGTCTACACAAAGTAATCTTCTCAAGATATACTTGCTCCTGATGGGGATTTAACCCTTCAGATATAGCAACCAAAGTCCGTACTTTGTTGGTGTATATAGATTCCATCTCAGATCGCTTAGCATCCAGCCATTCTTATAGAGTTCCCACTCATGATGGCCTGCTCGAAACTAGTTGGGTCATCATCACATGATGCAATCCTCGCTACCTCTGTCATCGAGAAACCGAAGTATCTCTCAGGTGGATGAGGAACCCTACCAGATCGGCGGACAGGTTAAGGTTCGTTGGGAACTATTGAATCCTTTGGTCTTACCAAATCATCAGCTGTAGTTTGTATAGCTGGAACTCCTTCCAGTTCTAGCTCATGACCACAAATTTCTTTCCAAAATAAATTCCTTTTCCAAAAAGGTGGCATGCCGAGAAATAAAACATCATTTGTCTCTCGGTGTGGTAGAAGATATTCCCTTGCAAATTCTTGGGATATCCAACAAACTTCCACAGAACTGACCTTGCCTCGAGCTTGTCCGGATTTTGCTTTTGACATAGGCCGGACAACCCCAAATCTTAACTTACTTAAAAGATGAGCTCTTCCCATACCATATCTCATATGGAGTGATAGGCATCTGATTTGGTTGGTACCTTATTCAATAGGTATGCAGCTTCTCAAGTGCATAACCCCAAAGGAAAAAGGAAACTCAGTAGTACTCAACAAAGAGCGCACCATATCTAATAGGGTGCGATTGCTCCGCCCCGATACACCGTTGTGCTGTAGTGTATACAGATAAAACCGAGAGAGAATCTCATTCCCCTTTAGAATAGTCCAAGAATTCCATGCACAAGTATTCTCCTCCCTGATCGCATCAAAGGACATAATACTTATACACATTTTGGTTCTCTACTTCGGATTTATATTCATTGAATTTCTTAAAAGCTTCAGGCTTGTGTTTCAACAGGAACACATGTCCGAATTCTGAGAGATCATCAGTGAATATAACGAAGTACAAAGAACCAGTCCTGGCATGTGTAAACAGGGGACCACATACATCATCATGTATTAATCCCAAGAGTTTACTAACCCTTTCTCTGTTTCAAGTAAATGGAGCTATGGTCATCTTATCTTCGTGGCATGACTGGCAAGTTTCATAAGATATAAATTCAAACTGATTTAAATATGCATCTTAATGTTACTTTGCTAGTCGGGTCGAATTGATATGACCTAGTCTACAATGCCATAAATAGGATTCATTAATTTCTAAACTTTTCTCCTTGTGTGTGTTCTGTACGTTAAGAACCGTGGTTTGATTTAGAACGTATATGCTATTAGATAACGTGTCTGAACTGATCAACTTTTGATGTAGGAAATGTTCAAAACTGTAACATTTCAGAAAAATAAAATATTATTTTTGGGAATTTTTTTAATTAAATATTAAATATAATGAATATTTTAATATTGTGGTATAATTAAATACCGATAAATAGGGAAAAAATTTGAAAATTTTTGAAATTTCTGAAATGGGAGTGCTTTATGTGATTCATGCAAATTATGAAAGTTTATAATTTATTAGACACTATTTTAGTGCTAATCACGATTAAAAATCGCTAATCGGGCTTTAAGCGTGTTTTGTGTACATGACATGCACATGTCATTTTTAACACTTGTTGCTTTTCCTTCATGGTTATTTCTTCATTCATGCATGGTTATTGATTTTAAGATAAGAGAAAGGAAAATGAAAAGAAAAGAAAAGAAAACACTAAAGAAAGGGGTATGGGCATGAGAGAGAGAGAGGGTGAGGGGTCAAACCAAGTCATGGCTCTTGTTCCCTCCATTATTTCCTCTTCATTTCCTCTCCTCATCTCTTATAGCTGCTGCCCTCTCCTTCATCCCTTCTCCACCTCCTCAAAACACCATGAAAAACACCCCAAAACTCCATCCCCACTTCATTAAATTTGTGCACAAGCCTTCTAGCTACACTTTGGACCAAGAAAGGGTGGATTTTGAGTACTTGGGGCAACTCAAGAAAATTCTTGAGTTGCCAAATGAGGTATTCTCTTAACCTTTAGCATAGTATTTCCATTGCTTTTACATCCATGTTTGTTTAGAACCGATTTAGTGTCATTTAGTGAGGTTTGGAAATTTCTAGTTAGGGTTTATGAAATTCTTGAGTTGTGATGTGTAATTGAGCTTATTAGAGGCCACACAAACCCCCTAGTGCTAGAATTCAGACCCAAACCAGAGACTAGAACCCCGGAGAACGAACATAGAAAACTAATATCAGAGAATTGTGGATTCTGTGAGGGTATAATGAAATCTGCTAAAACCCGGGTGACCTGAAAATTATTTAGCAAACACAGAGGAGTGTGCAGGCAACCTAGAACCCCCCACTGAAACCCTATCCCCTAACCCCCTTCCATGGCCGCAGATTTAGTAATTCTGGCTGCAATTTGCGGCCAGGGTAGGTTGGAACTGGTTCGTGTTTGGTCTGTAGCTCCATCTCCAGTAAAATAGACCCTCCATATATGCAAAATTGTCTAATTTCAGCTAGGGTAAAATCTGGGACCATTTTGATGAGTTGATGCATTATTTTACGACATCGTGTTAACTTGATTTTTGGTATTTGATGTATTGTGTTTCTGTCGTGTGGCGTTTGAACGTCAACGACAAGGGTTGTTGGTCGTGTTTGCATACGAGGCTATAGGTTTAGACCTACGAGCAAAACGTGTGCCGTTTTTGTTTTCCGACTTGATTTTAATACGCATTGCGATTGTGTTATATTTGTAGGTACCCTCAAGTGGACATGAACGACAAGGAAGAGCATGGTGACGTCAACATCGGCAAGCAAGAGCAGGTGAGTAGATATATATCTACTGGGCAAGTCGGGTGGATGGCGTATAGCACCCCCGTAGTTTGATGTATAGTATGCTATATATATACTATATATATATGATATCTTTTACGTGAGACATGGATATTCAAGATATGGTTATGTGTTTTTAGTTTAGCTTAGGGTAGTTACAAGTAACTTAGTTTAGCTTCTTAGTCCTGAACCCTAGAATAGTTGTTACACCCACACGCACACACAGACTTGCATATATTTATTTTACTTGTGCGTATATAGGGTTATGTGTATGTATGTATGTATATGTATATGTATATATCTATATCTATATCTATATATTTATATAGACACATGGGTATAGGACTACGCATATATATATATATATACACGGATTATGAGGATAGTACTTGGGATTTGGAGATGAGTCGATGAGATTGGGCTTGAGGCCGTGAGATCGGTGATGTGTCATGGTTCGTATTTGAGATACGACATGATGTTTTAGCGGGTCCTTTAGACGTGGTGTTTTCATACACACGCATTCTTATACATATATGTTATCAGTATTGTACTAGACTTAGATCAGTAACCCCAGATCATGAGATATGATAAAGAGAATACCAGACGAATAATGAGATAATGTGACATTGACCCGTACCCAGTTTTGGGATACCATACGATAGATTTACCGTACGAGCTATATTGATGATAGATCCGCACTCTTGACTTGAGAATGTCATATTATAGATATTGTATCGCATGTGATACTATTGAGGCGGGATCACCGACTGTTATATTTATATATATATATATATATATATATATATATATATGTATGTATGTATGTATCGACTCAGATGTTAGGCGGTTTCCTTACCTTTCGATCAGCCTTTTAGTTAGTCCTGTAGTTTACTTGTAAATGATAAATTAGACTCGAGTCATACCTATTTCAAAACTAACGAATCGTGAGTATTTTAAAGACAGGCCAAGAGATTCTACGGATATTTCAAAGGACGTACATTTTCTTTAAAACACCGTAGTCCCTATTTTTTTTAAAAACACGATTCGTATTATTTCAAATGGCAAAATTGTACGACTCATATTTAGACATATGCAGATTCGTTATCATTGTATTTAATATTCAGCTCCCGCATATTCTTGCTACTCGCATCGCATTGCATGCTTATATTATGTTTTCATATGTTAATATTGAAATCACGCTGTCAGGACACAAGCACCATTACCGATGATGCGTATGTTCCACATACACTTACTTGCCGGCTCACATACATCATCATCGGTAATTGCCATGTCATGTACACTTTAGAGAATATTATTTCATTGATATAGCTTCTTAGCTGATAGTTTCGACATGATGTTAGTGTACTTGCTTTATATGCCAGTTTAGACATTGCACTTATTACCTGCAAATTCTGTTATGCAGTATTATGGAGTTTTATGCTGATATTCACTGTTTACTTACTATTGAAGTAACATTTCAAAAAAATAAAATATTATTTTTGGAAATTTTTATAATTAAATAATATTATATTGAATTTTTTAATAAGACGGTATAATTAAATACCGATAAATTGGGGAAAAATTTTGAAAATTTTGGAAATTACTAAAATGAGGGTGCTTTATGTGATTTATGCAAATTATGAAATTTTATGATTTATGTGACACTATTTTAGTGCTAATCGCGATTAAAAATCACTAATCGTGGATTAAGTGTGTTTTGTGCAAAACATGCACCATATCTTTTCACATTTGTGTTACATTTTCCTACATGGCTTTATCATCTTTTTTCATTCTTTGCTTTGGGTTCACTATTGAGGAGAGAAGGAAAATAGAATAGAATAAGATAAAGGAATAGAATATTAGGTATGGATGAGAGAGAGAAAGGTGATGGGGTAACCTTTGACTTGCCATCCTCTCATCTCACCATTTTCATCACTCATTTCCTCTCCCCTCCCTCTCTTTGCTGTTGCTGCTGCCGCCTCACTCCCTCTCCCTCTTCATCCCCTCAAACTCCACTAAAATCAAACCCAAAACCTCATTCCCACTTCACAAAAAAGGTGCACAAGCTCACAAGCTATACTATAGACCAAGAAAGCTTTCATTTTGGCGCTGTGGAGGATTCATGGGTGCTAAATGAGGTATATCCTTTCACAAAAAGTGTAGTGTTTCGGTTTCTTAAGCCTCTTTTCTTGTTTGGTATCGATTTGGTGAAGTTTGGCGAACTTTGGAAACCCTAGAGAGGGTTAAGGTTATTTTGAGTTGTGGTTGTGTAATTAGACTTTATTAGTGACCTTAAACTCCCCAATTGTCCAAAAACCAGACCTAACCAAACCTGAAACCCAAAAATACGGATTTACAGAACTTAGCAATGTCGGCTTGCGAACTTTGAGTGTGCAGGCAAATCTGGAATGAACTGGGATTTTTACTGGAAAAATAAACAACTTCAGAAGCTTAGAATTGACCCTAGGAAGACACCCTGAGAGCACGAAACACAATAGAGTCCCCAGGGCCGGCGAGACCAGATTTTCATGAGAGAGGGCTCGGCCACTTGGTGAGGGTGTGGGTCCAGGTTTCTTCTGTAGGTCACATATACCCTATATATCACCCTATTGTTGTTTGCTCACATGGTTTTCACCCTCATCCAAATCTGGGACCAATTTCCTACAATGTAGTATTACGACATTGCTACGACTTAAACCTTATATACCAAATCTTGGTTTTTGTTTTAGATTGGTAGCCTACAGGGAATCCCTAGTGACCCTAGACACTTACTGGAAAAACTAGCAACACCATTACTCTATATTGACTACTAGGAGACCACCCTACAAACATGACACCCCAACTCCCTACCAGGGCCGATGTCGCTGGATTTTTAGGGTAGGGGGCCGGCCACCTTGTGGAGTCAGGGGTCCTGGTTGCTTCCATAGCTCATTTACAATTTATACATCACTCCAGTATTGTTTTGGAACATTGGTTGCACCTTAATCAAAATCTAGGACTGAATACTTATGTTGCTATTTTGATTCGAGTTATGGTTTTGCGTATTTGTGCCTTATCTCGATCATGTGACGTTTGTACGTCTATATCGAGTGATATCGGGTTCTTTTACGGGGGAAAACCATAGGTTTTGACCTATGCGAGTTCCGCGTGTCGTTTTGGTTTTGATTTGGTTTTAATGCGATGCGATACGTGTGACATGTAGGTACCCCCATGACGACTTCGAGACGACAAGCAAGCGCGTAGCAACGTCGACATCGGCAAGCGAAGGTCAAAGTGAGTAGATTATATCTACGGGGGAAGTCGGGTGGATGGCGTATAGCATCCCCGCAGTTTGATGAATAGTATGATATATATATATATATATATATTTATATGATAGCTTTATGTGTGACATGGATATTCAAGATGTGATTAGGTATACTACGGTTAGATTAGGGTTTAGAAGTAAACTAGTATAGTTTCCTAGTTGCGAACACTAGAATAGGTTTACACCCACATACACTCACATGCTTACTTGTTATACTTATACCTGGATGATGAGGATAGTGGATGATATTTGGAGATGAGTCGATGAGATTGGGCATAGTGCCGTGAGATCGGTGATATGATGTGGTTCGTATTAGGAGATACGACATGAGATTTTAGCGGGCCTTTAGGCGTGTGTTTTCATATACGCATATATATATATGGTATCGGTTGTACTAGACTTAGATCAGTACCCCAGTTACTGAGATATGATGATAAGGATACCAGATAAATGATGAGATGAATGTGATATTAACCCATACCCAGATTTGGGATGCCGTACGAGCTTTATATTGATGATAGATCCGCACTCATGACTCGAGGATGTCATATGAAATATTGTATCGTACGCGGCACTATTGAGGCGGGATCACCGACCATTATATGTATATATGTATCGACTCAGATTTAGGTGGTTTCTATACCCCTTTCGATTAGCTTGTTACTCAGATCTGTAGTTTACTTAGTAGATGTTAGAATAGACTCGAGTCATACCTATTTCAAAACTAACGAATCGTGAGTATTTTAAAGACAAGCAAAGGGATTCTATGGATATTTTCAAAAGACCTATCTTTCTTAAAAACACCGTAGCCCTTATTTTTCTAAACACCACGATTCGTCTTATTTCAAATGGTAAAACTGTATGACATTTATATATTGATGTGGATTCTTCAGTGTTGCGTTCATTATTCGATTTCCGCATATTCTTGCTATTCGCATCGCATTTCATGTGTAAATGTGTTTATCGTTATATTAAACCTATGCTGTTAGGACACCTGCACCATTATCGATGATGTGTATGTTCCATGTACACCTGCTTGCCGGCTCACAGACTTCATCATCGATAATTGCCATGTCACTACACTGTAGGACTATTGCATTCAGGATATGACCCCCTTGCATGACATACTTGCGTACATACATATTGTACACTCATACCTGCGTGCATACATATTGTACACTTATACTTGCGTACATATATATTGTACACTCATACTTGCATACATACATATTTGCACATACATAGATGATTCTGGCTTGATTTTGGAGATTTAGGAACCGCAAGATATATTTTAAAACTGTATTCATTTTAAAAGAGTGATTTCCCTCAATATGTGCATATTACTATTCCATGTTGCATGATATACTGATATGCTTACATTTCTTTTATATGTCGCATACATCATGCTTTATGATTATACGCATTGAGACATGTTGTTTCCATGATATTTTTGGATTTGGGAACCGTGGGTATTTCAAAAGAGAGTATGTATTATTTTAAAAACCCGGTTACCCTTGATATGATATTTCAGTGCGTCCACCATGTGTTTTCTCGGTTCTGAGAGCGACATGTGAAACCCAATTCGAGAAGGCGGATGAGGCTAATTGCGGGTACATGGTGGACCCGGTACGGTACCCCAGGGCAAGAAAGGGATGCTGTGTATGCAGACGGTGAGCCTGGCAGAGGGACTACTACCTACCAGTGATTGTATTTGGGCTCGGCGGATATCCGGAGGATACCGACCGGAGTCGAGAGATGTTGTAGGCCAATCCGGACTGTTGGAGCCCGTGGGCCGATACGGACTGACAGAGCCCTACATATATGAAGATTTACATGCCGATGCTGGGCACAGGTTTCATGATGTTTTCGAGTGTCGAAGCTGGACACTCAGGTTCTATGATTTTGATGTGTCGCGAGGGACACATGTTGATTTATATCCTCATACTTCCATGCACATGCTTTATTATATTTACATGCTTGATGCTTTTTGTCATTGGGTGACACGTGGACGAGATCCACATACATATAGTTGACATTGATCACATAGTTGGATGATATCCACATATTCATAGACTTCCTGATATAGTTGACATTGATCACATAGTTGGATGATATCCACATACTCATAGACTTCCTGATATAGCTGACATTGATTACATTGATCATACGTCATACTTATGATATGTTGCTATCTGAGGCACTGACACGAGCACCTGGTATTACACTGATGTATAGATGTTTACCCTTGCCACCTTATCATGCTTCAGACTTATTCATTTGAGGTTTATATATTATTACTGATCGTATTGACCTAGGATTGTGTCATACATACGATTTCTGCTCTGCGATGTTTTCTATTCATGAGTTGGCAACTCACCCCCGTTGTGCCACAGTTCTTGCAAGTTTTGCCGTACAGGTTTCATTGCGGCTTTTCTGGCACACTGCTTCCTTTCTGGGTGACTGCTTTGGTAGGTGGGTTCACTCGCATCGTGAGCACCCTTGTATTTATTTAATTAGTTGTATCTAGTAATTCCATCAACCAAACTTGTATTTTGTTTCAGACTTAGAAAACCAGCTGTGTATTAGTTCGACCTTAGAGTCGCGCGTTGTAGTATTATGGTTTTCATGCTGATTTTGAGTTTCCTTTTGAGTTTTGATCCTCGCCCTTCGGCGTTGTATATTATATTGCTTGCGTGGTTGTGACCGTCGATTGACGAAGAGCTAGCTCCCGCTTGGGGATGCCTTTTATCATTGTGCATATATTATTCTTATTGTACCCCGTTTGGGGCCAGTATTTACAAAGGAAACTCTGACGAAATTTTTAGAAAAGACTTGAGATTTTAAAAATGTATATTCGGCTTATTTATTTAAAAACCTTGTTTTTAAAACATGTTTTCTTCACTTCTTTAAAACTAGTTTTCCTTTATTTATTATTTAAAATGGTTTTAGATTTCTGGGCTTTTGGCTTACTTGAGTTAGATGGGGTCCTGTAGATTTCATATAATTCAAGGGCCAGTCACGTGCTATTTTGGGTCATGAAAAAGTTGGTATCAGAGCGCTAAGTTAACCTTGGTTCGAATCTAAGTTTGACTATGCAGAGCCTAGAGCGTTTATATATATACGGAACTTAGGCTTGACCTTACGGAACTTAGACTTAGTCGAGGGGGTATTATACCTGAACTTTCGTCGCGTAGGATGACCCTTGGTTGATGGAGTAGGTAGCTTGAGTGGAGTGACATACCGTACGTATGTTCCGCGGCATATTTACGATACGCTACTCCGCTTAAGAAACCTTAGGATGTACATTTCCTTGCACAGTATTATATTCATTCCTATGATCTATCCTCAACGATAGTGGTTATGATTTTGCTGCCACGATTACACGGGCAGAGAGAGCTACAGCTAGTGTTGCGGTCAGCATGAGCTCATCACGAATGAGGACTGACCACAGCGTGATTCCAGAGACATACGATTGTATAGAGCAGCATCGTTTTATTGTGTTTTCGCGCCATGAGCGTTTGATGGATCACTTCCACGAAATTTCTCGGATGTGCAGATCAGCACCAGAGGATTGAGCCACTGATAGAGGCCAACCAGGATGTGATGACCATTGATGTATCACTTATTCATGATGATTGAGGCACTGTTCAGCGTGCAGACGAATGAGCCAGTTGTTGCCGCGAACGATGAGATATCGTCCGAGCTGTTGGAGCTACTGCAGCATGAGTATATACCTAGAGATATGATGGGAGGTCGCTAGTCACCCAAGGATGAATGACTAGGACATGTGGTTCGTTCGCTTACCCCGATGCGAGGCCACCAGATAGATTGATTCCAGCTAGAGACGAATTCACGCAAGTACGTTGAGAGTCGATGGAGACGATCGAATGTCAGGAGCCCATTTTCCAAGTTTAAAATATTCAGAAAGACATGCAAGCGATTCTATGGACCCTTTAGAAGAATGAAACCCTAACTCTACACAATGACCGTGTGAAAGCCTTTGAACCTTAGGGTTTGTGGCAGTTCTACGGTGCCATTAGTGAGGCTTGGGTTTGCCCTTCTACGGCTGGTCCACCGATGCTGTGGTATGTACTCGATACTATTAAACTGTACCCAAGATGTTGAGTTCTTGAGGGATTATGAGGTTTTGACGAATCGATCGAAAGGTTCGACATCTTTCGGATATCATGTGTTGGGATGCATTGCTTGGGAGCCTCCAGATATGAGTACAGCCGTTGGAGTACAGTCCATGCAGCCACGATAAGACGAGTCCGAAGCAGTCGACAGCAGAGAAAAGGGGAGTAAGAGGTTCGTACGAGATCTTGATGAGATGACGTTCCACTCTGCTGACATCAGAGATGCGATATGCATGCAGAGGCATTGATAATGGGTATATCTTCCAGAAGGAGTTGCTATGAGTATGCAGCCGTTCCGTAATAAGAAATAGATTTAGTAAAGGACAATAACTTCCGGGCAATTCGGCAGAAACAAGATTTGAGAGAGACCTCGACAGGACCTTTCTGGAATACTATGCGAGAAGACTTGTACCCATGAGCGGTCACATTGCACACACCCAGCAGGCCAGAGTGCGGCATCGTTGACGAGGTAGTTGGCCAGAGATCTGTAGAGGATGTGCCAGAGCGGGACTGTTTCCGTCGTCGTTCCATATTGGGCCGCTGAGCCGAGGAGCTATATAACTAGCAATGCACAGTGAGAGACGGGAGCCTAAAAGCGCTAGACGACAGGCCATGAACAGGAGGCAAGTAGATATCTTGCTCTGCTAGCATTGGATGCACCGACACCTTCTCGACTGCGAAAGAGGAAATATCGACGACAGTATTTATGATTTGTGATTTGGTGATTCGATTATCACGTATCCGTCACCTTGGATTTCGGTATTTTGGGCGATCTATTCGCATGATTTAGTCTTGATGACTGAGTTCCATGATATTTGTTTTCATGCACCATGGTTGCACCTACTTGGTATTTATATTTTGCACGTAGTTATTACACTTGAGATATGCTTTATACACCGTTGTGTTGATTTATGATTTGTGCATAGTTATGGCACCTGATATCGTTTTTGTGCCTTGGCTGCACATGCTTATGACTTCATGGATTTCATACAGTTGGATTGATTTTGTGCACATGGTGTGCACACGATATGGTTTTTGCACTTGGTATAGCTTATATGTACTGGTAGTGCATTGATATGTGTTTTGTGCACGCAGTTGCATACGTTTATGATTTTCACACCTCGGTACACTCGGTGTTGCTATTTACGCATTTGAGTTATTGTTTGGTATTTTATCGCACCAGATTTATGTTTCGTGCATTTGTCGCACCAGATTTATGTTTCGTGCGTTTGTCGCACCAGATTTATATTTCGTGCCTTTTTTGCACCGGATTTATATTTCGTGCACCACGGTTGCACCTGACTTTGGTTTGATGTCATTCGATATGTTGATTTTGGTTTCATGCCTATATTATGCATGTGATTTGACTTATGCTTTCAGCATAGTTTTCATGCACTTTTTGTGTTTTGATTTGATTTGTGCACGCTGATGCACATGGTTGTGAGATTATATACCGCGGTATACCTGATTTGTATTGAGCTATAATGTATACCGTCGATTTCGATTATGATATTGGATTTTGTGATTTCGTGCATGTTGGATGCACATGATTTAGATTTTATTTGTGCATGATGGATACACCTGATTTGGATTTTCGCGCATGTTGGGCGCATGTTATGAGATGCGATTTTGGTGCACACCAGATGCACTAAATTGAGATTCTTCATGAATATCAGATGTACCTGATTTTTCTATCAGGCACACACGTTGCCTATGACAGATGTTTCGTGCACACCCGTTGCACCTAAATGTTGTTTCTGTGCACATAAATGACAGATATATGGATTTTGATTTCCGTGCGCACCAGACGCACAGGGTATTCTTATATACATTTTGGGGTTTATTTCTTACGGAGCAGTACGTTTTTTGGATATTTGCTATTTGTTTTCATACTGAGCAGGACTAGTTGGAGGACAGTACCTGGATATATTTTGCATGCATTGATAGTTATTGTCACGACACGAAAGGTACGGAACATTACCGGCACTTAAATTACGAAATGTCTCGAGGCGTACGTAATCAAAGTAAGCCAAAACCCAGAAATCAAAACCAAGCAGAGTAAAGTGAAGGAAAAACCAATTTAAAACAAGTAGTTTTAATCAACATAGGCCGAAGTATGAAGCTTTAAAAATCCCAAGTATTTTCTGAAAATTTCGGCAGAGTGTCCTTTGTAAATACTGGCCTCAAACGGGATACAACATGAATAGTATACGAAATGAGTAAAAAGGCATCCCCAAGCGGGAGCTAGCTCTTCGTCAATCGACGGTTACAACCACGCAAGCAATATAATATACAACGCCGAAGGGCGAGGATCAAAACTCAAAAGAAAACTCAAATCAGCATGAAAACCATAATAATACAACGCACGACTCTAAGGTCGAAAGAATAACAGGCCTGGTTTTCTATCTCTCTCAAATATACAATCTGGTTGATGGAGTTTCTAGATACAACTGAAATAGTAAATAAACAATGGTGGTCCTGATGCAAAGAACCCACCAACCAAGGCAATCATCCAGAAGGAACAGTGTGCCAACAAAACTGCAACGAAACCTGTACGGCAAAACCTGCAAGGAACTGTGGTACAACGGGGGTGAGTTGCCAACTCGTGAGTAGAAAACATCTACGAGTAAAAATCGCATGCATAACACTATCCTAGGTCAAATCATGTAATATCCTCAATAAAATCCTGGTCCAGCTATGCATAGTGTAATACTACATGCTCATGTCAGAGCCTTAAATAGCAACATATCAGATATATGATGTATGAATGCGTTATGAATTTAAACAGAATATATCATGAATGAAACAACTGTTTTCTTTAATCAATGAGATTTCTATATATATATATATATATATATCAATCAAGTATCATCAATGAATGCAACAGAGAAATCAGTGTCAAGCATCGACACAAAACATAACTCTCAGTATCTCAATATCAAATCTCAATATCTCAGGCATCCGTATCATCTGCTGGATCGGCCTGCGGGCTCCGGCAGAACGAATCAGCCTATAACCATCTCATGATTCCGGCCGGTATCCTCCGGATAATCGACGGGTCCAAATAATATCACCGGTAGCTAGTGCTCCCCTGCCAGGCTCATCAAATACAACTCGAGCTTCTGGCCCCGGGGTACCATACCGGGCCCACTATGTACCCGAGACGGTTCATCCAACTCCTCGAATCGGGTTCGAAATCCAACAGAAATCATGAAAACTCATTATGGACGACTCATACATCATGAGAAAACCGCAATTTGCATTTTAAAATGATGATACTAAGCCTTTATTAAATTCTTGCGGTTTTCCCCCAAATCCAGAAATCTCATGTAAATTCGAAATCATCAAAATCATGATACCAATAAACGGTGAATACCGGCATAATCTCCATAATACTGCATAACCAATGGACATATGAATGCACCTAATATCATGCAATGAATGCAATATTTAAACTAGCATATGGAAGCTATAACATATTGCGACTATCACTTATTAAGCTATGTCAATGAAAGGTATTTTCTAAAATATACGTGACATGGAAATTACCGATGATGATGTGTATGAGCCGGCAAGTAAGTGTACGTGGAACATACGCATCATCGGTAATGGTGCTGGTGTCCTGACAGCATGATATCTATAATGGTATATGAAATCACAATATAAACATGCGATGCGAAGCGAACAGCAATAATATGCGGGAGCTGAATGATAAACACAATAATAACTAATCTGCATTTAATATAAATATAAGTCATACAGTAGTGCCATTTGAAATAACACGAATCGTGGTGTTTTGAAAATAAGGGCTACGGTGTTTTTAAGAAAAGATACGTCCTTTGAAATATTCGGAGAATCCCTCAGCCTGTCTTTTAAAATACCCACGATTCGTTAGTTTTTGAAATAGGTAGGAATCGAATCTAGTCTAACAACTACACTAAACTATAGGGCTGAGCTAACAGGCTAAACGAAAGGTAAGGAAACCGCCTAACATCTGAGTCGATACATACATACATATATATATATATATAATAATCGGTGATCCCGCCTCAATAGTATCAAATACGATACAATATCTATAATATGACATCCTCAAGTCAAGAGTGCGGATCTATCATCAATATATAGCTCGTATGTAAATCCGTCGTACGGCATCCCAAATCTGGGTACGGGTCAAATATCACATTCATCACATTATTCATCTGGTATCCTCTTTATCAAAGATCATAATCCGGGATACTGATCTACGTCTAGTACAATAATAATACGAATCTAAGTAAATGCATGCGTGTGTATGAAAACACCATGTTAAAGGACCCGCTAAAATATCATGTCGTACCTCAAATACGAACCCTGTCATATCACCGACCTCACGGTCTCAAATCCAATCTCATCGACTCATCTCCAATCCCAAGTACTATTCTCATAATCCAGTATATGTACACATAGTCCCATACCCATATGAATACATATACACATATCCCCATATACGCATATGTAAAAGAAGGAATGTAAGCAAGTGTGCGTGCGTGTGTGGGTGCAACAACTACTCTAGGGTTTCGCAAGTAACACTACAAATCCATGAACACATAACCATATCATAAATATCATAAACCATATATATATATATATATATATATCCATTATATAAGCTATATTACGAACTGCGGGGGTGCTATATGCCATCCACCCGACTTCTCCCCGTAGATATAAATCTACTCACCTGGTCCTCGGTCGCCGGTGCCGAAGTCGCCACGCGCTTGCTTGTTGTCTCGAAGTCCACATGGGAGTACCTGCATATCATAATGCACTGTATCGCATTAAAACCCAATTCGAAATCGAAACGGCATACGAAAACCAAATCGGCACGCGTATCACGTATAGGTCAAAACCTATCGCCTACGCATGTAAGAATAGCCAGATCAACCCTCGATGCCGATGTACAAACGTCAAACCATCGAGAAAAACACCAAACGTACCAATCATGGTTTCACAAATCACTAATTATATAAGAAATAGGTTAAAATTCACAAAAACCCCAAACTCGCTTTAAAAGCTATTTTTCCGAAAACCTAGCAAGCAAAAATTAACCGTTTCAGTACAAAACTTGATGTTTTAGCAAAACTAGTGGTCACACTATTCACTAATTATATGAGAATTAGGGTTTAATGCATCAAGACCAAAAATTAAACAAATTGTTTTATTTTTAAAAAAAACCTAGTTTGCAATTTTAACCAATTTCGACCATTTTATAGCAAAAATGCACAAACAACAATCTAGCTTAGATTTGCATGATCTAAAGCATTAAACTATAATTTAAAATGTTAATGAAGTCATGAAAATCCTAATTAGATTTTTCTGTTAATTATATTCATAGTTTACAAAACCTAGTTTATAAAAAAAAAGATTAATTTGGACATTTTACAAGTAACAATTTATAATTAGCAACTAGATTAGTAACAAGTCTTAAGATGCTAGTCTACATCACACAACCATACACAATTGATCACAACCCAAACTCCAAAACAAAACCCTCACTTGAATTTCTTAACTTGAAATTGGAACCATGATATTTACTAAATAAGTTTTGATTAAAGTAACCAAACAACAATTTAACAAAAGGTTGAGATTATACCTTCAAACCAAGAGATCAACATGGAATTAAGCCTCCAAAATCCCAACTTTTCCCCAAGATCCATAGTAGATAGGCTAAGGTAAAATGGGTAGGGTTTGGATTTTGAGTTTGCTTTAATTTGTATGGATTTTGAAGCATTTTGATGGATTTTTGAGGCAAAATTGTGTGTGATTTTGGGGGAGGGCTGCTGCTATTGGAAGGGCTGCTGTTGATGGGGGAAGAGGTGAGAGTGTGAGGTGAGAGACCGGCAAGTAAAGAAAAGACCAAGTCAACACAAACACATACTTCATTTTCTCTTTCTTCCTTTCTATTGTTTTCTTAAAATAGATGAGAATGTGAAGTGATTACAGAGAGACTGGGGGGGGATGTGCTCGGCCAGAAATTAGCTGGAAATGTGAGTGATGTTAGTTATATGTATGCCCTAGAGGCCATTACTGTACATTGGATGTATATTGTAGTGGATGCTGGGACATATATAGGGAGGACTTTCTTGCTCGACATGATAGTATGCTATCTGGTTGACCTTTACCTTAACGTGTACACTGATTGTCTCTCTGTTACATGTTGGTAAAGCCCTTAGGATGTGTACTTGACTACCTGGACTGTGATGCGGATCATACTAGTGGGGACATGGTAGTCCATAAGTACATCCTTCAAAGTCCCTAGTCGTGTGTGTATCGAGATGGGGCATCGATATACCAGAGTAGACTAGCGTGTACCTTCTCGACCCATACAGATGGGCGATGGATGATCCCATATCCATTGGTGTTTGACATCGGAGATGATATACGGGTGCTCAGTAGAGACTGGGTACACTGGACGGACTCGCCGAGAACTCCCAGATGGTATTATACCTGACGTCAGATGGCAGTTCTCTGGTGACACTGGTACAGAGTAGTCTGTTGACCCGAGATCGTCATAGAGTCTTGTGTGGTTCCCACTGTGCTTTGATTTCCATCTTACCACGTCCAAGAGGGCGTGCAAAACGGTGGTTTTTGGGTACAGTCCCGAATCACATGGAGGCAATGAGCGATAGGAGGGGGTTCGTCTCTCCCGGTATAGGGGGTTGATGTTGCGCTGTGTTCGATTGGCTATAACAGGAAATCCCTGGCCAGGGTTGCTGAGATTTACTGGTAAGTGTTACCAGTAGTTTCTCGAAGTGTTATAGACCTCATATCGACACGACTTATCGAGCTATTGGGGTCTGACGTATACCACCCCTAGGCAAGATATGCGACATATCAGACGATCAGACCGGACTGTACGGTAGTGTTACTGGTTGGATTCACTGGAGTGTGAGCGGGCTTGCTCGTCGATCTTCTGATCGCTCAATACCCGGGTGGCCGTTACGTTTAGCAGACCGCTTGCGGCTTGCGGGTGTTTGATATGATCATCACCTGCTGCCGGCGTATTGACGAGTCTTTAGAGTCCTACACAGAGGTTTCCTGGCTCAAGCGAAACGAAATAGGAGCGCATATGAGATATGTGCGGGACCGAGAATAATGCGTGTATGTGATACCGTATTTCATTCTCACGATGAATGTGTCGAATGGTTATATGCGATATAACCTAGTTATCGAATCGAGGGTTGATTCGATAAGCCGATACATTGGATACTAGTCGGTTATATGCGATATGACCGGATCGTTAAATCAAGTGTTGATTTAATGATTTAATGCATAATTGTATATTTGATATATTACTTTGCGTTAACTAGTATCGGTTCACTTAAGATGGATTTTCTCACTCGGATGTGCGCATTGTATATGCGATATACTTTTGTGCACTTGTTTGTATCATGTTTGATGATACATGTTTACTTGGTTAAGTGTAAAGAATTAAACCATGGTTAAACATATAATTAGGGTTTTATTTTTCCATTTCTTATTTATTCATTTATTTATTTGTTTATACATTTTGGAAAATAAATGGAAAAGAGAAAAGAATGGTGGCTTTATTTGTTGTTTAGTTGAAGCTTCATGAAGCTTTGACTTTGTCCACCATTCTTATCTCATCCTTAACCCTAACCATTCCTTTAACCTTGGTCAATTCTCTACACATAACCATAGTTAGAATTATGATAAGTATTGTTTTTCTATTCTTTTTTAATTAACTTATCATTTTTCTTTCTTCATCTTCTTCATCTTCTTCAATGAAGAAAAAGCTTTCTTCATCAATGGTGATTGATGTATTTGAGTGAGAAATCCAATTCTAAAGTGAACCCAACTCCTATTTCTTCATCCTCTACCTCTTGCCAAGTAGTAGAGTGTGTTTCCTTCACAAGTTTTCTTGACTTGGTGAAGTTGGAGCTTGATCTAGCGATGCCTCGACGTAGATCATCTTCGGCACGTCGTCGATGACCTAGCCCGCTTCTTCTCCGATGAAGCCGACGCTAGAGCCCGGAATTGCATGAGGACAGCGAGGAGACTTCCTTGTGGAGCTATGGAGGTGGAGAACCGGATCTACAAAGGTTGTATTTCCGTATACTTGTAGTTAAGTGTTAACTAGTTTATTGTTTCGCCTAGTTTTCTAGCCAACGATCCGTAGTCGGGTTTCTCGGCACCGTTAAAATTAGAAATTGGCATGGTTGATGCCTTGGGAGACCTCATTAGGGTGCCTAGGAACCCTACAGTGGTATCAGAGCCTAGCTAGAGCCTTAGGCGAAGTCTAGATGGAATTTGAAACCCGAACGAACCCGAAACCCAACTCCAAAATAGCTCTCTGTCCTTTTTTCAAAAACTGGGATTTTTCCAAATTAAAAATTGCTAAAAAATTCAGCAGGGAAATATAAGAATTACGGCGCAAAAATATTCCAATGAACAGTATAATGTGCGGCGGAACCGCGGCATAAGCATGGCTTATGCGGCGGTTCCGCGGCCTATTGATGACGTAATCCTCCACTGTTTGCACAGTAACTCTTATTAAATTATGCTGGATTTTCTGGGAATTTTTAATATTAATTCAAGAGTTGAATTTTCTGGGTTGTTTTGGGTATTCGAATGTTCGATCGGATTATCAGATTTTGTCTATGTGGCTTTCCGGATAAATTTTAGAATATGTTAAAAAGTTCGACCGGATATAAATACCCAATTTTTCCCCTGTCGGGAAAGTTCCAAGTGTTGGATTTTTCCGTAGTTTAACGACGTTCTAAGTAGTGCAAGTAACGCGATGGACCCTCTACAAGACAACAAACCTTAACTCGATTATGTGACCGTCTTGAACTG
Organism: Agapanthus africanus; assembly: GCA_030015575.1. Taxonomy (NCBI): domain Eukaryota; kingdom Viridiplantae; phylum Streptophyta; class Magnoliopsida; order Asparagales; family Amaryllidaceae; genus Agapanthus; species Agapanthus africanus. Next base: position 300,778,721 of record CM057345.1, on the reverse strand, counting down.
CCCTTTGAACCTTAGGGTTTGGGGCAGTACGGCGTGCCACATGTGAGGCGTTGGCTTGACCCTTCTACGGCTGGACCGTTGGTACTGAGGCACGAACGGAATGTTGTTAGACTTATTTCATGTGTTGATCTGTATCAGGAAAAATTGGGTGTTCGATTGTTCGATCGGAAAGTTTGACATTTTCTATTTATCCGGAATGGATACAATAATTGGAATTCACAAGTAGTTATGAGATAACTGAATGAATATTATAAACATAGCAGTTTAGTCTCACTTGATCGGTTGCCACGGAATTTTGATGTGATCAAAAGTCCGTCGCAATCACGTAGTGTACGCGGATACTCGCCGGGTAAACTTAATAGACAGCCTCACTCCATAGCCCCGACCAAGTGACTGTAGGAGAACCCCGTCGCCGAAAGCATCCGTTCGGGTGCTCGCGGTAGCGGTGTTCCGCCTTGGTGCACTTCGTCGACGGCGTCGGGGGTGCGGCCGTCTACTGAAGTTTGCGACGAGCATTCGATCAAGATGTCGGGAATCTTGTTGAATTGCCCGACTTGATATTGAAAAGTGTTTTCGATTTTGAGACTAAAATGCGGGGTTTATAATTGTTAGGCATGCGATGTCTAAGGAATTCATTTGGTCAGGCATGCGATGTCTGAGGTGGTTGCGGATTCCAACTGTTGTAGTTTTACACTTTCTTTTCTGTGACCGTAAGTGTAATATGTGATATCGCCGGTTTCGTTGCTATATGTCAACGACAATTGGGATGCGCATATTTACTTACGTTGATGACATGTGATGTTATGTGTTGCTGGATATGTTATATTGGATCGTCGTGTTTGAATAGCCAGGGTTTTTTTTATGTGAGATGAGTGTTTTTCATTTTCATTCATGTAAAAACTTGTATGTAATATTCTTTTATTGGGGCACTTCCAGGTTGCGGAAGTTGTCACCGTTTGTATATTATTTACTTTTCCGCACTAGGATAGACCCAAGGAGGGGAGCACAAGTAACCGGGTTCTGGAGTCCAGTGGGAGACCAACTCGAGGAGTCGAGTCCGGGTCTCCTAACTCTAGAATTGGTAGGGTTGCTTGCCGCTCTCGTAGGGGTCTAGGGGTGTGGGTTTGGATATTCATCACGACCGTGGAATCCGTGTTTTATACTGGCTCGTATTGAAAACACGGACGTCCTAGTATATCCAATATTTCATATGATTCTTCTGCTGCGATATCTGTGATGTGATCATGTAATGTTCTGTGATAAATGCAGTATATAGTATATATGATATATTATATAGGCGTTACTTATGTTTTACACCCGCGCTAGCCCTGCCCCGCTCTGTCGTTAGTTACCTAACCTAACGTTGCACGAGGGGACATCGAGGCGAATGCGGATGGCATAAGTGTACGTCGTATTTATCTGTGATGTTTAGGTACTTAAATGATGGGACTTCATTAATGAGATTAATGAAATAAAAAGAAACCTAAGATGTTGTAGAATCGAATTTCAAAATAAAACAGGTAGCTACAGTTCTTGCTTTGCACAGCGGTATATATGATATATCCTGCACCTTATTCGATGAGGAAAGGACCGAGATCCCTTCACCGGGAGTGACTCCTTTAGCAATAACTGGCAGATGCTACACACTCGGTTTGTCTTTTGATTGCTTTTAAGTGTTTTTTGCTTTGCACAGTGATATATGTGATATATCCCGCACCTCATTCGACGAGGAAAGGACCGACGATCCCTTCACCGGGAGTGACTCCTTTAGCAAAACTAGAAAAGCCTCAAAAGCACTCCATTTTTAAAATCATTTGATTCTACAACGATATCAAGTTCATTACGCAATAGGTTTTCAGAAAAACCTGTCGTAGCCCTCCGTCATTTCAGATAAGTCCTATTTAGTATTCGTGCTACGTTTGTTGACCTCCGTCAAGGCGTAGTGTGCGGTAGCTAACTAGTATTTATCTGCTTATGCATATGATGCAGATTGGATTAGGGTAGTCGTGTGGCCTTGTTGACCTCCGTCAAGGGTCGTGCGGGTGGTTTAATTCGATCAAGAAATGACGGGTTGAACTTGACTAGTAGCCTATGGTTTGTTGACCTCCGTCAAGGTCATAGGACGCTAGGGGCAAAATATTATCGGGAATTTCAAGTGTTGAAATTTGCAATGAGATTGCATACCTTCTATGAGATAGTTGGATCCCGATACCCGCTGCGAGTAAGTGTTACTCCTGGGAGAGTTTTATTCATTACAATTAGCCGATCAAGTAGGTGTCTAGAAAGGTGTTAACGAGGTTACGCCTCTGGGAAAATGAGGTTTACATTAATTAGGTTCGTGCGAAAGCACGGGGGACCTCCCTCAAAGTACCGACACTGGCCTGGCTGAAAGATTGGCGAACTTGTAGTGTGTAATTAATCCCGGCTAGTCTTTCCTTTTAGGGTTTGAAGGAAGATTTGATAAAAAGCAGTGGGAGCCATCCTGATTAGATAAAATAATAACCAATCTGATCTTGCAAGAGCGCACGCTGAGTGTTTTCTTCTCTCTCTCTCCAGGTAGCGACCATATCACGCCTTAATCAAGATAATAATACGGATTATTGACCGAACCCGCTTGTTATACTGAGCTGGGGAACGTTGGTCCCGCTTCAACTTATAATTGTTATAAGACAGAGCAGGAAATTGGGGAATACCAGATTTCCCGTGCCGCCCAAACGAAGAGAGTGCATGCTGATGCATCATCTTCAAGTATGTTCATTATACAGAACTGTTTCTCAGTATCCTCCAAATCCTTGGTATATGATACCGGATCCGGATCCCAGATATGTAATCTGTTACATAGGGCTACAAAAGGGTAGAAAAACTGAGAACGGGTGATAAGTTTCATGAGAAGAAAACGGGGCAAGGGTTGCAGCCAAGTCTGTCGGTCACTGTCACCCTGTATTACCAATACATTGATTCTGAACGAATGTTATTAGATACCGAACCTGATATACCAAATCATATCACTCTCTTTGTTAGAAAAGAAAGGATATAATTTTGTATTGATGGATAATGTTTTGAACATTTCCTATATCAAAAGTTGATCGGTTTAGGCACGTTATCTAAAAGCATTGATGTTCTAAATCAAACTACAGTTCTTAGTATATGGAACACATACAAGAGGAAGAGTTCAGAAATGAACGGATTTTTCTTGAGGTATTGTAGACTAGGTCAGATCAATGTTCCCCGACTAGCTGAAGTTACATTTAGATGTATATTTAAATCAGTTTGAATTTACATCTTGTGAAACTCGCCAGTCATGTCACAAAGATAAGATGACCATAGCCCTGTTTATTGGAAACAGAGAAAGAGTTAGTGAACTCTTGGGATGATACATGTTGATGTATGTAGGTCCCCTGTCTACACATACCAGGACTGGTTCTTTATACTTCATTATATTCTCTGATAATCTCTCAAGATTCAGACATATGTTCCTGTTGAAACACAAGTCCGAACCTTTTGAGATATTCACAGAATATAAGTTAGAAGTAGAGAACAAATACGGGTATAAGTATTATGTCCTATGATGAGAACAAGGAGGAGAATACTTGAGCACGGAATTCCTGGATTATTCTAAAGGAGAATGAGATTCTCTCTCAGCATTACTCCTCTGTATACACCATAGCACGATGGTATATCGGGGCGGAGCAGATACACCCTATTTGATATGGTGTGCTCTATGATGAGTACTACTGAGTTACCTATTTCCTTTTGGGTGTTATGCACTTGAGAAGTTGCATACCTATTGAATAGGGTTCGAATCAAATCAGATGCCTACCACTTCATATGTGATATGGAAAGGGTGGAGCCAATGTCTTAAGCTAGTTAAGATTTGGGGTTGTCCGGCCTTTGTCTAAAAGCAAAATCCGGACAAGCTCAAGGCAAGGTCTGTTATGTAGAACTGGAAATGTTCCAGCTATACAGACTGCAGCTGATGATTTGATAGAACCAAAGGATTCAGTAGATTCCAACGAACCTCAGCCTCTCCGCCGATCTAGTAGGGTTCCTCACCAACCTGAGAGATACTTCGGTTTCTCTATAACGGTGGGAGCGAGGATTGCATCATGAGATGATGACCCAACTAGTTTCGAGCTGGCCATCAAGAGTGAGACTCTGTAAGAATGGCTGGATGTTTATCGATCTGAGATGGAATCCTTATACACCAACAAAGTATGGACTTTGGTTGCTATATCTGAAGGGTTAAATCCCCATCAGAAGCAGGTATATCTTGAGAAGATTACTTGGTGTACATGGAAAAGTTGAGACTTTCAAAGCTAGACTTGTTAAAAGTTTGCATCATTGACCAGGTGTGGATAATGATGAAACCTTTTCAAGTAGCTATGCTTAAGTCCATCCAGATCCTACTTGTCACGGCTACATACCATGACTGCGATATCTAGTGGTTGGGTGTCTTGACTGCTTTTCTAAATGATGATTTAGAAGAGAGCGTCTATAAGTACACAGCCAGAGGGCTTCGTAGACAGTGGGAGCAGCGGAAACGTGTGCAAGATGCTTTATAGGATTAAAGCAGGCATCGCGGAGTTGGAACATCTGTTTTGATGGATTAGTCAAAAAGTTTAACATCATCAAAATGGTAGATGAACCTTGTATAAACAAAAAGGTAGTAGGGAGTATGGTGGTGATCCTCGTAGAGTACGTGGATGACATACTCTTGATAAGAAAGGAGTTTCTTATGCTACGCTCGATCAATCTCCGTTTATCACAAAGATTCTCCGCATAGGATCAAAGTGATACCTACTAAATCCTGGATTTTGGATCTATGAGATAGATCTAATTGGATGTTAGGATTCTTACTAGTTGTAGTGAGATAGTATCAATTGATCCTGGGGAGAATCACTGGAAGTGTTCCAGGGTGATAAAGACGACTGAATGTCAGTCACAGGCATTGTCTTTACCCTAAGTAAAGGGACGGTATGTTGGAAGAGTTCCAAGCTAGATACCGTGGCATACTAGACGATAAAGGCAGGATACATTGCTACTAAAGATGTTACCAAAGAGGCTGTTTGGGTGTATATTGGTTCATGAGATAAACTACGTTCCTACCATTGTGAGACAATGGAGTTGTGGCTTATGCCAAGGAACGAAGGTCCCATCAGTGATCCAGACATATTCTAAGGCAGTATCGCCTGATCATGGAGATGGTTGATCTCCAGGGTGATCGAGGTTTGGAGAGTAGACTCAGAGGACAACACAGCGGATCTACTCACAAAGGCTTGTTCCCAGAGAGAGACTTTTATGGGATGGTTGAGTATGAGATACTACAACCACTGCTACAGATGGCCCTAGTGCAAGTGGGAGATTGTTAGTTATATGTATGCCCTAGAGGCCATTACTGTACATTGGATGTATATTGTAGTGGATGCTGGGACATATATAGGGAGGACTTTCTTGCTCGACATGATAGTATGCTATCTGGTTGACCTATACCTTAACGTGTACACTGATTGTCTCTCTGTTACATGTTGGTAAAGCCCTTAGGATGTGTACTTGACTACCTGGACTGTGATGCGGATCATACTAGTGGGGACATGGTAGTCCATAAGTACATCCTTCAAAGTCCCTAGTCGTGGGTGTATCGAGATGGGGCATCGATATACCAGAGTAGACTAGCGTATACCTTCTCGACCCATACAGATGGGCGATGGATGATCCCATATCCATTGGTGTTTGACATCGGAGATGATATACGGGTGCTCAGTAGAGACTGGGTACACTGGACGGACTCGCCGAGAACTCCCAGATGGTATTATACCTGACGTCAGATGGCAGTTCTCTGGTGACACTGGTACAGAGTAGTCTGTTGACCCGAGATCGTCATAGAGTCTTGTGTGGTTCCCACTGTGCTTTGATTTCCATCTTACCACGTCCAAGAGGGCGTGCAAAACGGTGGTTTTTGGGTACAGTCCCGAATCACATGGAGGCAATGAGCGATAGGAGGGGATTCGTCTCTCCCGGTATAGGGGGTTGATGTTGCGCTGTGTTCGATTGGCTATAACAGGAAATCCCTGGCCTGGGTTGCTGAGATTTACTGGTAAGTGTTACCAGTAGTTTCTCGAAGTGTTATAGACCTCATATCGACACGACTTATCGAGCTATTGGGGTCTGACGTATACCACCCCTAGGCAAGATATGCGACATATCAGACGATCAGACCGGACTGTACGGTAGTGTTACTGGTTGGATTCACTGGAGTGTGAGCGGGCTTGCTCGTCGATCTTCTGATCGCTCAATACCCGGGTGGCCGTTATGTTTAGCAGACCGCTTGCGGCTTGTGGGTGTTTGATATGATCATCACCTGCTGCCGGTGTATTGACGAGTCTTTAGAGTCCTACACAGAGGTTTCCTGGCTCAAGCGAAACGAAATAGGAGCGCATATGAGATATGTGCGGGACCGAGAATAATGCGTGTATGTGATACCGTATTTCATTCTCGCGATGAATGTGTCGAATGGTTATATGCGATATAACCTAGTTATCGAATCGAGGGTTGATTCGATAAGCCGATACATTGGATACTAGTCGGTTATTTGCGATATGACCGGATCGTTAAATCAAGTGTTGATTTAATGATTTAATGCATAATTATATATTTGATATATTACTTTGCGTTAACTAGTATCGGTTCACTTAAGATGGATTTTCTCACTCGGATGTGCGCATTGTATATGCGATATACTTTTGTGCACTTGTTTGTATCATGTTTGATGATACATGTTTACTTGGTTAAGTGTAAAGAATTAAACCATGGTTAAACATATAATTAGGGTTTTATTTTTCCATTACTTATTTATTCATTTATTTATTTGTTTATACATTTTGGAAAATAAATGGAAAAGAGAAAAGAATGGTGGCTTTATTTGTTGTTTAGTTGAAGCTTCATGAAGCTTTGACTTTGTCCACCATTCTTATCTCATCCTTAACCCTAACCATTCCTTTAACCTTGGTCAATTCTCTACACATAACCATAGTTAGAATTATGATAAGTATTATTTTTCTATTCTTTTTTAATTAACTTATCATTTTTCTTTCTTCATCTTCTTCATCTTCTTCAATGAAGAAAAAGCTTTCTTCATCAATGGTGATTGATGTATTTGAGTGAGAAATCCAATTCTAAAGTGAACCTAACTCCTATTTCTTCATCCTCTACCTCTTGCCAAGTAGTAGAGTGTGTTTCCTTCACAAGTTTTCTTGACTTGGTGAAGTTGGAGCTTGATCTAGCGATGCCTCGACGTAGATCATCTTCGGCACTTCGTCGATGACCTAGCCCGCTTCTTCTCCGATGAAGCCGACGCTAGAGCCCGGAATTGCATGAGGACAGCGAGGAGACTTCATTGCGGAGCTATGGAGGTGGAGAACCGGATCTACAAAGGTTGTATTTCCGTATACTTGTAGTTAAGTGTTAACTAGTTTATTGTTTCGCCTAGTTTTCTTGCCAACGATCCGTAGTCGGGTTTCTCGGCACCGTTAAAATTAGAAATTGGCATGGTTGATGCCTTGGGAGACCTCATTAGGGTGCCTAGGAACCCTACAAGTGAGTGTGTGAGAAAAGAGAGTTAACCTTACCCCATACTCACATTACCACCTAAACTCTTTAATTATATCATATTTGTTTTATTTAAGCCTTTTTTTCTATCATATTTTCAAAACCGTTTAACAATTTTATTACATTTCAAAAACAATATTTTCCATGTTAGTTAAATATTTCATGATGCACAAAATTTGCTTCAACCCATTCCAATTTTTAATTTTCCCTAATTAAATGTATTAGTGACGGCTTAAAATAATATTAAAATAATTAATTTCGGAAAATTTTTCAGAAAATTAGAAATTTTACCAGTGGCTCAATAAACACCAAATAGTAGCAATTACATAGCTAAAATATATATATTTAATTTTATATTAAAGATATTTATATTTTGACTTTTTACGGAAAATCCACTTATTTTACCGATTTTCCGAAATTTCACCGAAACAATTTTCAAAACGTTACAGTTATCGAAGGGATTTCCAAAAAGGGAGCTATAGTCTCAGTATTTACCTACGTGTCCGATATGACACGAAACGTTTAAAACAAGGAAACCCTTCTAAATTGTTTTCAAAACGGCGGAACGTACATATTAAACAAAGGATATATATAGAGAGAGTTATTTTCTTACTCGAGACATCCACCAATGTGCAGTGTTATGCGCATCGCTCAGCGACTTAAAAAGGATTTGGCATGAATTTTCTTCAGATATCTACCTGTATAAATTTGATGTTTACATGTATAGTTCTGAATTATATCATATTGGTTTTTGTATTGGATTTCACATTTGTGTCTTCACCATGACACCGATGATTGCGAGATGCTTGACGGAGTTTTAATTTTGAGTTATCTACTTATTGTTCATGCGCGTGCATTGCGCTGTGATGCGTTTTATGTATTGGTGATTTCGGAGGCAGACGACTGGGACTTTTTACTTAAATGTTTTGGTATTGAGGGATTTAAATTTAAATTCGGGGACCGAATTTCTTTAAGGGGGAAGATTGTAACATTTCAAAAAAAATTAAAATATTATTTTTGGGAATTTTTATAATTAAATAATATTACATTGAATATTTTATTAAGGCGGTATAATTAAATACCGATAAATTGGGGAAAATTTTTGAAAATCTTGGAAATTACTAAAATGAGGGTGCTTTATGTGATTTATGCAAATTATGAAATTTTATGATTTATGTGACTATTTTAGTGCTAATCGCGATTAAAAATCGCTAATCGCGGATTAAGCGTGTTTTGTGCAAAACATGCACCATATCTTTTCACAATTGTGTTACATTTTCCTACACGGCTTTATCAACTTTTTTCATTCTTTGCTTTGGGTTCACTATTGAGGAGAGAAGGAAAATAGAAAAGAAAACGTTAAAGGAATAGAATATTAGGTATGGGTGAGAGAGAGAAAGGTGAGGGGGTTACCTTTGACTTGCCATCCTCTCATCTCACCATTTTCATCACTCATTTCCTCTCCCCTCCTTTTCTTTGCTGCTGCTGCTGCTGCCTCACTCCCTCCCCCTCTTCATCCCCTCAAACTCCATTAAAATCAAACCCAAAACCTCATTCCCACTTCACAAAAAAGGTGCACAAGCTCACAAGCTATACTATAGACCAAGAAAGCTTTCATTTTTGCGCTGTGGAGGATTCATGGGTGCTAAATGAGATATATCCTTTCACAAAAAGTGTAGTGTTTCGGTTTCTTAAGCCTCTTTTTAAGTTTGGTATCGATTTGGTGAAGTTTGGCGAACTTTGGAAACCCTAGAGAGGGATAAGGTTATTTTGAGTTGTGGTTGTGTAATTAGACTTTATTAGTTACCTTAAACTCCCCAATTGTCCAAAAACTAGACCTAACCAAACCTGAAACCCAAAAATACGGATTTACAGAACTTTACAATGTCGGCTTGTGAACTTTGAGTGTGCAGGAAAATCTGGAATGAATTGGGATTTTTACTAGAAAAATAAACAACTTCAGGAGCTTAGAATTGACCTTAGGAAGACACCCTGAGAGAACGAAACACAATGGAGTCCCAAGGGCCGACGAGACCGAATTTTCATGAGAGAAGGCTCGGCCAGTTGGTGAGGGTGTGGGTCCAGGTTTCTTCTGTAGGTCACATATACCCAAAATATCACCCTAGTGTTGTTTGTTCACATGGTTTTCACCCTCATCCAAATCTGGGACCAATTTCCTACAATGTAATATTACGACATTGCCACGACTGAAACCTTATATACCAAATCTTGGTTTTTGTGTTAGATTGGTAGCCTACAGGGAATCTGGAGTGACCCTAGACGCTTACTGGAAAAACTAACAAGACCATTATCCTATATTGACTACCAGGAGACTATCCTATAAACATGACACCCCAACTCTATACCAGGGCCGATATCGCCGGATTTTTAGGGTAGGAGGCCGGCCACCTTGTCGAGTCAGGTGTCCTGGTTGCTTCCATAGCTCATTTACACTTTATAGATCACTCCAGTATTGTTTTGGAACATTGGTTGCACCTTAATCAAAATCTGGGACTGAATACTTGTGTTGCTATTTTGATTCGAATTATGGTTTTGCGTATTTGTGGCTTATCTCGATCATGTGACATTTGCACGTCTATATCGAGTGATATCGGGTTGTTTTGCGAGGGCAAACCATAGGTTTTGACCTATGCGAGTACCGCGTGTCGTTTTGGTTTCGATTTGATTTTAATGCGATGCGATACGTGTGACATGTAGGTACCTCCACGACGACTTTGAGACGACAAGCAAGCATGTGGAGACGTCGACATCGGCTAGCGAATGTTAAGGTGAGTAGATTATATCTACGGGGGAAGTCAGGTGGATGGCGTATAGCACTCCCGCAGTTCGATGAATAGTATGATATACATTTATATATATTTATATGATAGCTTTATGTGTGACATGGATATTCAAAATGTGATTAGGTGTACTATGGTTAGGTTAGGGTTTCGAAGCAAACTAGGTTAGTTTCCTAGTTGCGAACCCTAGAATAGGTTTACACCCACATGCACTCACATGCTTACTTGTTATACTTATACCTGGATGATGAGGATAGTGGATGATATTTGGAGATGAGTCGATGAGATTGGGCATGGTGCCGTGAGATCGGTGATATGATGTGGTTCGTATTAGGAGATACGACATGAGATTTTAGCGGGCCTTTAGGCGTGTGTTTTCATACACGCATATATATATATAGATGGTATCGGTTGTACTAGACTTAGGTCAGTACCCCAGTTACTGAGATATGATGATAAGGATACCAGATAAACGATGAGATGAATGTGATATTGACCCGTACCTGGATTCGGTATGGCGTACGATGATTTACCGTATAAGCTTTATATTGATGATAGATCCGCACTCATGACTCGAGGATGCCATTTGATATATTGTATCGTAAGTGGTACTATTGAGGCGGGATCACCGACTATTATATGTATATATGTATCGACTCAGATTTAGGTGGTTTCCATACCCCTTTCGATTAGCTAGATACTCAGATCTGTAGTTTACTTAGTAGATGTTAGACTAGACCCGAGTCATACCTATTTCAAAACTAACGAATCATGAGTATTTTGAAGACAGGAAAAGGGATTTTACGGATATTTTCAAAAGACGCATCTTTCTAAAAAACACCATATCCCTTATTTTTCTAAATACCACGATTCGTCTTATTTCAAATAGTAAAACTGTATGACATTTATATATTGATGTAGATTCTTTACTGTTGCGTTCATTATTCGATTTCCGCATATTCTTGCTATTCGCATCACATTTCATGTGTAAATATGTTTATCGTTATATTAAACCCATGCTGTTAGGACACTAGCACAATTATCGATGATGCGTATATTCCACATACACCTGCTTGCCGGCTCACACACTTCATCATCGATAATTATCATGTCACCACACTCTAGGACTGTTGCATTCAGGATATGACCACCTTGCATGACATACTTGAGTACATACATATTGTACACTCATACCTGCGTACATACATATTGTACACTCATACTTGCGTACATGCATATTGTACACTCATACTTGCATACATGCATATTTGCACATACATAGATGATTCTGGCTTGATTTTGGAGATTTGGGAACCGCAAGATATATTTTAAAACTGTATTCATTTTAAAAGAGTGGTTTCCCTCAATATGTGTATATTACTATTCCATGTTGCATGATATACTGATATGCTTACATTTCTTTTAAATTCGCATACATCATGCTTTATGATTATGCGCATTGAGACATGTTGTTTCCATGATATTTTTGGATTTTGGAACCGTGAGTATTTCAAAAGAGTATGTATTGTTTTAAAAACCCGGTTACCCTTGATATGATATTTCAGTGCGTCCACCATGTGTTTTCTCGGTTCTGAGAGTGACATGTGAAACCCGATTCGAGGAGGCTGATGAGGTCGATTGCGGGTACATGGTGGACCCGATATGGTACCCCGGGGCAAGAAAGGGATGCTGTGTATGCAGACGGTGAGCCTGGCAGAGGGACTACTACCTACCAGTGATTGTATTTGGGCTCGGCGGATATCCAGAGGATACCGACCGGAGTCGAGAGATATTATTGGCCGATCCGGACAGACGGAGCCCATAGGCCGATATTGACTGACGGAGCCCTACATATATGAGGATTTACGTGCCGATGCTGGGCACAGGTTTCATGATGTTTTCGAGTGTCGATGCTGGACACTCAGGTTCCATGATTTTGATGTGTCGCGAGGGACACATGTTGATTTATATCCTCATACTTCCATGCACATGCTTTATGATATTTACATGCTTGATGCTTTTTGTCATTGGGTGACACGTGGACACGATCCACATACATATAGTTGACATTGATGACATTGATCACATAGTTGGATGATATCCTTATATTCATAGACGTCCTGATATAGTTGACATCGATGACATTGATCATATAGTTGGATGATATCCACATCCTCATAGACTTCCTGATATAGTTGACATTGATTACATTGATCATACCTTATACTTATGATATGTTACTTCCTGAGGCACTGACACGAGCACCTGGTATTACACTGATGTATAGATGTTTACCCTTGCCACCTTATCATGCTTCAGACTTATTCATTTGAGGTTTATATATTATTACTTATCGTATTGACCTAGGATTGTGTCATACATACGATTTCTGCTCTGCGATGTTTTCTATTCACGGGTTGGCAACTCACCCTCGTTGTGCCACAGTTCTTGCAGGTTTTGACGTACAGGTTTCATTGCGGCTTTTCTGGCACACTGCTTCCTTTTTCGGTGATTGCTTTGGTAGGTGGGTTCACACGCATCGTGACCAAACTTGTATTTATTTAATCAGTTGTATCTAGTAATTCCATCAACCAAACTTGTATTTTGTTTCAGACTTAGAAAACCAGCAGTGTATTAGTTCGACCTTAGAGTCGCGTGTTGTAGTATTATGGTTTTCATGCCGATTTTGAGTTTCCTTTTGAGTTTTGATCCTCGCCCTTCGGCGTTGTATATTATATTGCTTGCGTGGTTGTGACCGTTGATTGACGAAGAGCTAGCTCCCGGTTGGTGATGCCTTTTATCATTGTGCATATATTATTCTTGTTGTACCCCGTTTGGGGCCAGTATTTACAAAGGAAACTCTGCCGAAATTTTTAGAAAAGACTTGAGATTTTAAAAATGCATATTCGGCTTATTTATTTAAAAACCTTGTTTTTAAAACATGTTTTCTTCACTTCTTTAAAACTAGTTTCCTTTATTTATTATTTAAAATGGTTTTATATTTCTGGGCTTTTGGCTTACTAGAGTAAGATAGGGTCCTATAGACTTCATATGATTCAATGACCAGTCACGTGCTATTTCGGGTCGTGACAATTGATTCTTGGATTTCGGATTTTCATGAGATTCCTGGATTTGGGGGAAAACCGCAAGAATATACATAAACTTCTCTCTCTCTCTCTCTTTTAAAATACAAGTTGCGGTTTTCTCGTGATGCATGAGTCGTCCACCTTAATGTTTTCTCGGTTATGAGATGGATTTCGAGATCTGATTCGAGTAGCCGGATGAACCGTATGCGGGTACATGGTGGACCCTATATGGTACCCCGGGGCAAGTGTGAGTTCATGGAGGATGATGAGTCCGGCAGGGGCAGACTGCCTACCGGTGATTGTTTGGCGCGTCGGATATCCGGAGGATACCGTTCGTGGTCGTGTGATTTATGATACGGGCCGATCCGGACTGACGGAGCCCGAGGTATTGAGACATTGAGATTTGAGACACTGAGATTTTGAGATTTGATGATACAGGTCAGTCCGGGTAGCTGGAGCCTGAGATATTAAGATATTGGGATTTATATGTTCCGTCGATGCTTGACACGAATTTCTCTGTTGATTTCATGGATGATACTCGATTTATATACATACAGAAATCTCATTAAATAAAGAAACAGTTGTCTCACTCATTTCATTACATTACATTACCTCATATATTATGATACATTGTTACCTGAGGCTCCGACACGAGCACATCGGATTACACTATGTATAGATGTTTACCTTTGTCACCTTTTCATGCTTCAGATTTTATCATTTTGAGGTTATATTTATATTGATCGTATTGACCTAGGATTGTGTCATACATACGATTTCTGCTCAGTGATGTTTTCTACTCACGAGTTGGCAACTCACCCCCGTTGCGCCACAGTTTCTTGCAGGTTTTGCCGTGCAGGTTTCATCACGGCTTTGCTGGCACACTGCTTCCATTTTGGATGTTTGCTTTGGTAGGTGGGTTCACTTGTATCGCGGCCACTATTGTACTTTATTTAGATTCAGTTGTATCTAGTAAACTCCATCAACCAGACTTGTATTATTTAATTGACTTAGAAGACCAGTTGTATATTCTTTCGACCTTAGAGTCGCGCGTTGTATTATTATGGATTTCATGCTGTTTTGAGTTTCATTTTGAGTTTTGATCCTTGCCCTTCGGCTTTGTATATTATATCGCTTGCGTGGTTGTGCCCGTCGTTTGACGAAGAGCTAGCTCCCGCTTGGGGATGCCTTTTATCATTTATGTATATATTTATCATGTTGTACCCCGATCGGGGCCAGTATTTACAAAGGAAACTCTGCCGAAATTTTCAGAAAAGGCTTGTGATTTTAAAAATGCATATTCAGCTTATTTTAATAAAACATTTCTTCAAAATGGTTTTAGATTTCTGGGCTTTTGGCTTACTTGAATTAGATGGGGTCATATAGACATCATATGATTCAAGGGCCAGTCACTTGCTATTTCGGGGCGTGACAAAAACATTATCCAACTATACAAAATTATATCCTTCTTTAGTAAATAAAGAGACTGATATGATTGTATATCAGGTTCGGTATCTAATAACATTTGTTCAGAATCAATGTATTTGTTAATACAAGGTGATATTTGCCAACTGATTTGGCTGCAACAATTGCACCATTCTCTATACTTAGAGACATATCACCCTATTCTCAGTTCTTTACCTATCTAGTAGCCCATGTAACAAATTACATATGCGGGATCCTGATCCAGTATCAAATACCCAGGACGTAGAGGATACTGAGAAATAGTTCTCTGTAACGAACACACCCGAAAAAGTTGCATCATCATGCACTTTCTTCGTTTTGAGCGGCATAGGAATCCTAGTATTCCCTTATTTCCTGCTCGGTCTTATAACAATTATAAGTTGGAGCGGGACCAATGTTCCCCAGCACAGTATAACAAGCGGATTCGGTCAATACATCCATATTATTATCTTGATTAAGACGTGACATGGTCGCTACCTGAAGAGAGAGAGAGAAGAAAACACTCTGCGTGCGCTCTTACAAGATTAGATTGGTTATATATTTTATCTAATCAGGATGGCTTCCACTGTTTTTATCAAATCTTCTTTCAAAGCTTAAAAGCAAAGACAAAACAGGATTAATTACACCCTTCAAGTTCGCCAATCTTTCAACCAGGACAGTGCCGGTACTTTAAGGGAGGTTCCCCGTGCTTTCGTACGGACCTAATTAAAATAAAACTCGTTTTCCCAGGGACATAACCACGTTGACACCTTTCTAAACACCTACTTGATCGGCTAATTGTAAAGTGCAAAACTCTCCCAGGAGTAACAATTACTCGCAGTGGGTATCAGGATCCAGCTATCTCATAAAAGGTATGCAATCTTATTGCAAATTTCAACACTTGAAACTCCCGATAATGGTTTTTACCCCTAGCACTTATGACCTTGACTATGATCAACATATCATAAGCACTAGTCAAGTTCTACCCGTCATTTCTTGATTAATTAGACCCACCCATGTGACCCTTGACTATAATGAACATAATCACATGACTGTCCTAATTAATCGCATCATATGCTGTGTAGGAAGACATCACTTAGCTACCGTACACTACGCCTTGACAATGATCAGCATACGCAGCACAAATACTAAGTACTGTACTTCCTAAAATGACGGAGGGATGCAGATGGTTTTTATGAAAACCTTTAACGCTTTGAACTTGATCTCGCGCGCAGAATCAAATGATTTAAAATGGAGTGCTTTTTAGGCTTTTGCTAGTTTCTCTAAAGAGGTCACTCCCGGTGAAGGGATCCCGGCTCTTTCCTCGTCGAATGAGGTGCAGGATATTCACAATATCACTATGCAAAGAAAGAACTAGAAAAGCAATCAAAAGACAAAACCGAGGGTTGTAGCATCTGCTAGTTATTGCTAAAGTGGTCACTCCCGGTGATGGGATCTCGACTCTTTCCTCATCGAATAAGGTGCAGGATATTCTCAAAGGAATACCGCTATGCAAAGCAACAACTAGAGCTACCTATTTTTGAAAATTCGATTCCACCACATCATTAGGTTTATTTCCCTTCATTAATCTCATTAATGAATGTCCCATCATTTAAGTTACCTAAGTATCACAGATAAATACAACGTATGCTTATGCCATCCGCATTCGCTACGAAGTCCCGTCATGCACCGTTAGGTTAGGTAACTAACGGCAGGGCGGGGCAGGGCTAGCGCGAGTGAAAAACATAAGCAACATCTATAATATATCATATATATTATAATGTATCCATCTCAGAATATAAAGTGATCACGTCACAGAATATCGGCAGCAGAAGACAACATTTGAAATATTGGATATACTAGGATTTCCGGGTTTTAATTTAAGGCTGTATAAAACACGGATTCCACGGTCGCGATGAATAGCCAAACCCACATCCGTAGACCCCTACGAGAGCGGCAAGCAATACTACCAATTACAGAGTTAGGAGACCCGGATTCGACGCATCGAGATGGTCTCCCACTGGACTCTAGAACCCAGTTACTTGTGCTCCCCTCCTTGGGTCTATCCTAATGAGGAAAAGTAAATAATATACATCAACGGTGACATCTTCCTCAACCCAGAAGTGCCCTAATAAAAGAATATTACATACAAGTTTTTACATGAATGAAAATGAAAAACTCTCATCTCACATAAAAACCCCCGGCTATTCAAACACGACGATCCAATATAACATATCACAGCAACACATAACATCACTTGTCATCAACGTAAGTAAATATACGTATCCCAATTGTCGTTGACGTATAGCAACGAAACCGGCGATACACCACATATTACACTTACGGTCGTAGAAAAGAAAGTGAAAACTACAACAATTGGAATCCGCAACCTCCTCAGACATCATAAATCTGTAATATCTCATATTCCGGATTTCATTCCTAACAATATGAATTCCTTAGACATCGCATGCCTAAAAATTATAAACCCCACATTTTAGTCTCGATATTGAAAACACTTTCCAATAATAAGTCAGGCAATTCAACAAGATTCCCGACATCCTGATCGAATGCTCGTCGGAAACTTTAGTCGGTAGCCGTACCCCTGATGCCGTCGACGAAGTGTACTTAGGCGGAACACCGCAGCCGCGAGCACCCGGACGGATGCTTTTGGCAACAGAGTTCTCCTATAGTCACTTGGTCGGGGCTATAGGACGTGGCTATCTAGTAAGGTTACCCGACGAGCGTCCGCGTACGCTACGTGATTACGACGGACTTTTGATCACATCAAAATCCCGTGGCAACCGATCAAATGAGACTAAATTGCTAGATTTATAAAATTCAAATATTGTTGATTCCAAGTATTGTATCCCATCACAAATATCCGGACGACGTTAAACTTTTTGATCGACTAATCAAAGTCCCACAATTCCCCGAGAGCTCAACACTTGAGCACAGTTCAAAAAATACCCCGAACATGCCACGGCACCTATGGACCAACAGTAGAAGGGCAAACCCAAGCCTTATTAATGGAACCGCGGAACTGCCACAAACCCTAAGGTTTAAAGCGGTTCCATGGTCATTATATCAAGTTAGGGTTTCATTCTTCTAGAGGGTCCACGGAATGACTTGCATGATTTTCCAAATACCTTAAACTTGGAAAAATGGGTTTTTGACATTCGATCGAACTTTTTAACTTCTCCTAGATAACATGTGAAAACCCAAAAACAATCTTAAGCTACGAATACGAAACACTCCGAGTTACCTATTCAGTAAAACTACATCACATGAAATTTTAGAAAAAACAAACAACACCTGAAACACTAAAATCCAGAGCCTGGAACACCACCAAAATTTGAAGCAAAAATTCCAAAATTAGGCCGAGCTCACCGGTTTTGAGGGGGTTGCGGCCGGCCACAGTGAGGCTAATTGGTACTAAATTTTGGTAGTGTTCATGATATATCTCATACATCATTCTGCAGTTGTTTAAAAAAATTTTCGAGGACTTTAAAAAATCGACAGAAACTAGTATTTGGTGTTTCAAGTTTCGGAGTAATTTCGGTTTCGTAATCTAACAAACATCATCTAATACTCTAGCTTGGCTCTGATACCACTTTTGGGATTCCTTAGCACTCTACTGGGTTTTCAAGACATCAAGCATGCCAATTTAAAATTTTCAAGAGTGCTAAAGAGCCATAACCTAGGATCTAGCTAGAGTGAATAGACAATATGAAACATGTAATCAACCATTACACTAAGTGAATGAGGAATACAACCTTTGTAGACTGGTCCTTCACTTCTAAAGCTCTGTGTAGTAGTCCCTTCGCTGCGAGTGAAGATCTCCCGAACTCTAGTATGGGTTCCCTCAGAGAAATGAACAAGCTTGCTCGAAGTCTTCGAGGCCGAAGATGATCTACGTCGAGGAGACTCAAACCCAAGCTACCTCTTCACTAGGTGATGAACTTTATGAAGAAAACACCCTAAACTAAATGGCAATTAGTAGAGGATGATGAAGTAGGAAGTGGGCTCATTTTAGATTTATTTTTCTCACAATATTTCATCACTTCATCAAAACCTAGAAAGATTTGGAGATGAAAAAGAAGATGAAGCAAATGAAGAATTAATTAATCTTATGAGTAACCATGGGTGAGTTAGTATCATATATCTAACCATTGTAAGACATAACCCTAGTTTAAGATAATGGTTTGGTTAATAAATATCTTAAGTGAAACAAAATTAGCGGACAAAGTCAAACAATCTACAAGCTTCCACTTATGACAATTATCCAACTAATTTTGAATTACATAATATAAATAATAACCTGAACATCATCTTATGTATGGTGTAAGTCTCATACACCCATGACTCATGTATCATCTATCATGATACAAAATCATGTGCACAAATATAAATCATATATATATTTAATGGACACTCAAGTAAGAAAAAGATATCTTAAGTGTGCTAATACTAGTTAATGTAAATTAATATATCAAATATATAATTATACATTAGATTATCAAATCAGCACTTGATTTAATAATCTGGTTATATCACATATAACCGACTAATATCATGTGTATCATTTTATCGAATCAACACTTGATTCGATAGCCCGGCTATATCGCATATAACCGACCGATGACAAAAATCGCGAGAATAGAATACTGTATCACATACGCGTATCAATTTCGGTCTCGCACATATCTCATATGTGCTCCTACTTCGTTTCGCCTGAGCCAGGAAACCTCTGTGTAGGACTCTAAAGACTCGTCAATACACCGGCAGTAGGTGATGATCATATCAAACACCCATAAGCCGCAAGAGGCCTGCTAAACGTAACATCTACCCGAGTATTGAGCGATCAGGAGATCAACAAGCAAGTCTGCTCATACTCCTGCGAATCTAATCAGTAACACTACCGTACAGTCCGGTCTCTTCGTCTGATATGTCACATATCTCGCCTAGGGGTGGTAAACGTCAGACCCTAATAGCTTGATAAGTCATGCCGATGTAAGGTCCATAACGGGCGAGAAACTACTGATAACACTTATCAGCTCTCTTCTACCCTGGCCAGGGATTTCAGTTATGGCCAATCGAGCATAGCGCAACATCAACCCCAAATACCGGGAGAGACGAATCCCCTCCTATCGCTCATTGCCTCTATGTGACTCAGGACTGTACCGAAAAACCACCTATTTGCATGCTCAGTAGAGCCATGGTAGGGTGGAAATCAAAGCACAGTTGGAGACACACAAGTCTCTATGACGATCTCGGATCAACAGACTAACCTATACCAGTGTCACAAGAGAACCGCTATCTGACGTGAGGTATAATACCATCTAGGAGTTCTCAGCAAGTCCGTTCAGTGTACCCAGTCACCACTGAGCACCCGCATACTATCTCTGATGTCAAACACCAATGGATATGGGATCATCCATGGCCCATCTCATGGGTCGAGAAGATATACGCTAGTCTACTCTGGAATATCGATGCCCCATCTCGATATTCCCATGACTAGGAACATTGAAGAATAAACTCATGGACTACCCAGGCCCCACTAGTATGATCTGCATCATAATCCTGGAAGTCAAGTACCCATCCTATAGGCTTTATCAACATGTAACAGAGAGACGGTAAGTGTACATGTTATGATAAAGAGCAACCAGATAGCGTACTATCATGTCGAGCAAGAAAGTCCTCCATAAATATGTCCAAGCATCCACTATAATATACATCTCATGTACAATAATGGCCTCTAGGGCATATATTCAACTAACAAAAATAATATTACATCACTTTACAAATTTTATATCGAATGAAAGAATGAAAAACCCTCATCTTACATCCCCGGCTATTCAACCACGACGATCCAATAAGTTCATATACACAAACCACAAAAATAGCAACACAGATATATGCAACCCTGACTAATCGACGTATAGCAATTAGTCGACGTTTCGAAGCATATATACCACAACTTCAAACTTTAAACGACGTTAAAACTGCGACTTCGAAACACTCCGCATTTCCACAGTAAAAAGATAACAGTATATCCAAAATTGGCAAAAACAAACAATACCTGAGACCTTAGATCCAGGCAATTAGAACACAGACCAAAATTCAAACAATTCCACCAAAATTAAAAAGGTGAGGCCGTGAAAAATGAGGTTTTGGCCGACCAAAATCGGGTGAAATTACTTCCTTTTTGGTGTGTGTTTATATCAAAACAATTAGAGAACTCTGCAATTATTTAAAAAAAGTGTAGAGGCTCGGAAATTTTTTATAGAAACTTGGAGTTTAGGTTTCGTGTTTCGGAGTTATTTCGGTTTCGTAGTTTTACACTTCGTCTAAACTATTAGATATGGTTTAGTAGGCTCTGATACCACTGTAAGTCGATGCCACGCACCCCGCGGGGAAGCAGAATATTCGAAAACGATTTTCAAATGCATCATAACACCGACTTGAACCCCAGGATCATGTCTAAACCCTAACTACTTAACTTGTAATGAGGTTTAACTACTCTGATGAAAGCTATACCTCACGATACCAAGTCCTTCAGGTCTTCTTCGCTGTCCTCCACCTCATCGTCAGCTCCAAGGATCGAAACGGATGGGCAATCTCGACGGCCTCCTCGAGTCAAAGACGATCCACCCGAGAGTCTATAGTCTGAGCTTCTACCACAAATCCAAGGTAACTACGGCTTCTGGTTCGCTAAACTAGAAATCATAGAGGGTGTAGAGTAAGAAGATGGAGTGATTTGTCTCTTGGAACCCTAGGTTTCTCAACTCATGAGAGGCTTAGGGTTATGAGGAAGAAGAAGGTCACTTGAAGAAAATGAGAGTGAAGTGAGAACTTAGATAAAGCTTGGCTGCCCTCTCTTGATAACTATGAAGCATATAAATAATTTATGAGATAAAAATCACAACAAAATATCAAGTATACTTCATAAATATCTAGTGATGAGTCATGACCATGAGTCACAAAGCAGCCATGCTAAATTCAATGTAAAACTCCCCCTCATTCCTCCACGCAATTTTGTTTAATCAAAAAAGAATTAAACCCTAATTAGGTATCCTCTTCTAAAAGCTTTCCCGAGAATTTATGAGAATGACCTTCATCCGTATATACATACCAGCATCCGTATTCTGAAGAATACGAATACAAAGACATGAAAACAATCCATCAATATAATACTAGGATCCGGCTTAAACCAAAGCCTACTAGTATTATTCGCCCGATCATCATACGCGCGCAAGTGCACGTACATAATCGAAGCCCTGCCGTAAAAACATACAGCCTTTATACCTTTTGCCCGATGCAAGGGAAACCCTCTGTATGGGACTCTAAAGACTCAACACTACGCTGGCAATAGGTTTAACCACAAGCCGCAAGTGGTACTAGCTGCACGTAAAGGCTACCCAGGTATGTGTCGATAAGAAGGCCGATGAGCTAACTTATCCGAACTCCTACTGAGTCTGTATGTGACAATCTCTGTACAGTCCGGTCTGTTCGTCTATGAGTATCGCATATCAGGCCTAGAGGGCGGTAATCTTCAGACCCCTAATAGCGCAATAAGTCGTGTCGGAGTGTAGCCCAAAACACCCTGATAAAATACTGGAATACCTACCAGTAAATCTCTCTTGCCTTGGCCAAGGACTTTGTGTAATGGTCTTCCGAACACAGCGCGATATCAACCCCCAACACCGGGAGAGACGAATCCTATCTAACCGCCACTGCCTCCAAATGCTTCGGGACTGCACCCAACTACTACCTTTTTGCATGACTCCTTTGAGCCGTGTTAGGGTAGTAATCAAAGAATAGTAGGAACACACTCTAGGTGTGTAGCAGTGTCAAGTCTACGGACAAAGCTGTACTCATGTCACCTGGGAACTGCTATCCGATGATAGCTATAATACCAACCAGCAATTCCCGACGAGTCCTGTCCAGTGTACTCATAACCTAATAAGCACCTGCATACTATCTCCAGTACGACGTACTGATGGCTGTGTGACAGATTATCTCCCCTGCTGGGATGAGAAGCGTATACACTAGTCTACTCTGGAGTATTGATGCCCCGTCTCGATAATCCTGCGAATAGGGACCTGTATAGGATGTTCTTATAGATTACCTAGCCCCCACAAGTGTGACTTCCATCACAACATTGGTAATCAAGCAAAGATCCTAAGGGCTCCACCAATATGTATAAGCGATATGCTAAAAAGCACATGCACATATCGAGGTAGAAACAAACCAAGTAGCATACTACCATTCTGAGCAAGAGTGTTACTATATCTATGTATATCCCAAGCTTCCATTAAGTAATATACAATCCAGTATGATACAATAATGGCCTCTAGGGCATATATTACTAACAGGACTCACCGAAAACTCCTAGTTGGTAATATACCAATGTCAGATAGCAGTTCTTTGGTGACATGAGTACAAGGTAGTCCCTATGGACCTGAGATCACCATAGTGTCTCATATGTGTTCCCACTATGCTTAGAATTCTACCTACCACGGCTCAAAGGAGTTATGTAAACAGGTTTTTGTTGGGTATAGTCCCGAAGCACGAGGAAGCAGTGAGCGGTCGAGGGGATTCATCTCTCCCGGTATAGGAGTTTATGTCACGCCGTGAAGGATATGACTGCAACCATGTTAGGAATATATATGCCCTAGAGGCCATTATTGTATGATATAGTGGATACTTGGATATATATATAGAGGACTTTCTTGCTCGACATGATAGTATGCTATCTGGTTGCTCTTTATCTTAATATGTACACTTGTATTATTATACTGTCTCTCTGATACATGTTGATAAAGCCCTTAGGATTTTTGCTTGACTAACAGGACTATGATGCGGATCATACTGCTGGAACTTGTGTAGTCCACAAGCACATCCTTTAATTGTTCCTAGTTGAGGGGATATCGAGACAGGGCATCGATATTCCAGAGTAGACTAGTGTGTACGTTTCTTGACCCTATATGGGGCGATGGTTGATCCCATAACCATTGGTATTTGACATCAAAGATTGTACACAAGTGCTCATTAGAGAATGGGTACACCGAACAGGACTCGCCAAGAACTCCTAGATGGTACCATACCTATCGTCAGATAGCAGTTCTCTGATGACACTGGAACAGATTAGTCTGTAGACCCGAGATCGTCATAGTGTCTTGAGTGGGAATGTGGTTCCCACTGTGCTTTGATTTCCTCGCTACCACGGCTCAAAGGAGCCGTGCAAACAGGTGGATTTTGGGTACAGTCCCGAGTCACATGGAGGCAGTGATCGAAAGGAGGGGTTTCGTCTCTCCCGGTATAGGGAGTTGATGTTGCACTATGCTCGATTGTCTATAACAGTAAGTCCCTAGCCATGGCTGATGAGATTTACTGGTAAGAGTTCTTAGTAGTTTCTCGAACCGTTATGAGCCATACATCGGTATGACTTGTCAAGTTACTGGGGTCTGACAATTCCAGCCCTAGACTTGATAAGCGACATATTAGATGAAGAGACCGGACAGTACGGTAAGTGTTACTTATAGGCTTCACGGGAGTTTGGACAAGCTTGCATGTTGATATTCTATTCGCTCAATACCTGGGTAGCCGTTACTTCTAGCTAGTACCGCTGACGGCTTGTAGGTGACTTATGTGATCATCACCTACTGCTGGCGTATTGACGAGTCTTTAGAGTCCCACAGAGAGGTTTCATGCTTCAAGCGAAATGAAGTAGGGCACATATGCTTATATGTGCTGGGGGGCCTGATTAAATACGAGTATGTGATACCGTATTCTAATCTGGTGGTTATTTGATATCGATCAGTTTATATGCGATATAACCGGATTATCGAATCAAGTGTTGATTTGATAATGTGATATACATATAAATGATATTTGTCGGTTATATGTGATATAACCGGATTATAGAATCTAGTGTTGATTTAATAATATGATATATATTTATATTTGATATAATTATATATTGACTAATATTATTGCTCACTAATTATTTTCTTTTCTTTCTCTCTCTCTCTCTCTCCCTCTCTCTCTCTCTATATATATATACACACACATACATACATACATACATACATACATACATACATATGAAGCATAGATTTTCTATTTTGAGAAAATAGAAAATGAGATAGAAAATGAGAAGATATTTGTGGAGGTGTGAAGTATGGCTTTACTTATTATTTTAATGGTTTGGCTTTACTATTGAAGTATGGTTCATTTTTTATAATGGAATGAATTCCATGCTTCAATAATAGAGTTCATTTGTGAAGCCATTCTACACTTGCTCTTTTAGTGAGTTCATTTTTTCTTGAGCGCATTTTCCTTCTAGCTCTCTCCATCTTCTTCCTCCTCTTGCTTAAGCTCTAACCCTCACATGAGTTGTGAACCCTAGAGCTTAAGATAAACATAAGTGAGTTTAGAACCCCTACTTCATCATCCTAGTTTAGATTAGCCATTTAATCTAGGGAGTTTCATTCAATAATGAAAGATTAGTGAAGAGGTAGCTTGAATTAGTGGATCTTCGTGTAACATTTCAGAAAATAAAATATTATTTTTGGGAATTTATAAAATTAAATAATAAATATTATGAATATTTTAATAATGTCGTATAATTAAATACTGATAAAGTGGAAAATATTTGGAAAATTATAGGAATTTCTGAAATGTGGGTGTTTTATATGATTTAATCAAATTATAAATTCTTTATGATTAATTATATTCTACTTTAATGCTAATCGCGATTAAATATCACTAATCGTGCATTAAACTTGTTTTGTGCATGTGACATGCACCATTCATTTTTCACATTTGCTACATTTTTCTACCATGGCTTTTCATTTTCTTTGGATTGGATTTATTTTAAAATGATATGAGAAGAGAAAAGAAAAGAAAAGAAAAGAAAAGAAAAGGGAATAAAGTATTAGGCATGGGTATGAGAGAGAGGTGAGGGGTCAATTGACCATGGTCCCCATTGTTCCCTCTTCATTTTTCCTTGATCATTTCCCTCTTCTTTCTCCCATGGCTGCCCTCATCTCCCACCTCCACTACATCCCCACAAACAACCCCAAAACAACATTAAAACATCATCTCCTTTTCATTAATATTATGCACAAGCTCATCACAATTAAGCACTTTGGACCAAGAAAGTTTGGATTTTGGAGACTTGGGGCAACTCAAGAAAATTCTTGAGTTGCCAAATAAGGTAATTCTTGCACCATTAGAATAGTATTACATTTCCTTTAAAATCTAATTAAGTTTAGAATCGAAATTGTGTAGTTTAGCGAACTTTGAAAATTCCAAGTTGAGGATTAGGGTTTGATTTGAATCCAAAGGTGTAATTAGTGACTACAACCCCTGTAGTGATTGTATTTTGGACTAAAACCAGAGGCTAAACCCCGTAACCCAAACATAGAAACCCCGATATCGGAAAATTGTTGGTTTTGTGATGAGAATTAGGTATCTGCTACGACCCGGGGCACCTGAAAAATATTTAGCATACACAGTGAGTCGTGCAGGCCACCTAGATGATAACCCCAAGACCCGAGACCCCAATTCAATTGCCTGGCCACAGATAAATTAGTTCTGGCCGCAAATTGCGGCCAGGGTAGGGTAGTTTGGCTTCGTGCTTGTTCTGTGGCTCCAGTATCTGTATAATAGACCCTCCATATATTCAAAAATGGCTAATTTCACCTAGGGTAAAATCTGGAGCAAGTTTTCAAAGTTTCTGATTTCGTTTTGCGGCATTTAATGAATTGAAATTTGGTATTTGCGTTTTATCTCGATCACTTGACGTTTGTACGTCAATATCGGGAGTTGGTTGATCATTCTTGCATGCGTAAACTTTAGGTTTTAACCTATGTGTGATTCGTGCGACGTTTTGGTTTTCGTGCGTGATTTCTGTTTACGATGCTATATATGTATATATGTAGGTACCCTCAAGTGGACTTCGGGCGATGAAGAAGAGGATGGCGACATCGACATCGGCAAGCGATGATCAAGGTGAGTAGATATATATTTACGGGCGAAGTCGGGTGGATGGCGTATAGCACCCCCGCAGTTTCGTAGTGTAAAATACGAATACATTATTATATATATAAATGTGTGTATTGTGAGATTAATGATTATCAAGATAGTTTTATGTGTTCATGGGTTAGTTTAGTGTAATTAGAAGTAACTTAGTTTAGCTTCTTAGTCGCGAAACACTAGATTAATGATTTGCATACACGCGCACACACACACACTCGCATACATTTTACTTTCTTGTGCGTATATGGGGATATATATATATATATATATATATATGCATATATGTTTGTTAGTATGTATGTATATATATATACATACATAGATAATGAGGATAGTACATGGTACTTGGAGATGTGTCGATGAGATTGGGCATGGTGCCACGAGATCAGTGATATGATTTGGTTCGTATTATAAGATACGACATGATATTATAGCGGGTCTTTAGGCGATGTGTTTTCATACACACGCATATATATATATGTAGATGGTATCAGAGAGTACTAGACTTAGATCAGTACCCCTAGTTCAGGATATGATGATGAGGATACCAGATGAATAATGAGGTAAATGTGATATTCGACCCGTACCCAGATTTGGGATGCCGTACGATGGATTTACCGTACGAGATAATTATGATGATTGATCCGCACTCTTGACTCGAGAATGTCATATTATATATTGTATCGTACGCGATACTATTGAGACGGGATCACCGACTATTATATATATATAAATATATATATATATATATATCGACTCAGACTTAGGTGGTTTTCCTTACCCTTTCGATTTGCCTGTTAGTTTAGTACTATAGTTTACTTAGTAGTTGTTAGACTGGACCCGAGTCATACTTATTTCCAAAAATAACGAATCGTGAGTATTTTAAAGACAGGCCAAGGGAGGCTACGGATATTGTCACAATCCAAAGTTCAGCCTGTGACCGGCACGTAACCACGTAACGTCTATAGGCGTATCAAAACCATTAAAAGTAATGAGTGATGAAAACATTGGTTTAAAACATTTAGAAAACCTTGAGTAAAAATCTTTAAAGTTTAAGTTATTTTCATAAAAATTTCGGCAGCACCTCCTTTGTAAAAACTAACCCTGAATATGGGTACAACGCATGATATAGGTAAAATGACATATAACAAGAATAAAACATCCCCAACGGGAGCAATCATGCCCAACGGCGGAAACAACCACCACAAGAATAATATACGACACCGTAGCGAAGAAACGAACAATATAAGTGAAAAACAGCATAAAAGGTAAAACTGCATAAATAAAGCCGGCTCACACGAGCTCGACATCCAGAGTACAAAAATAATATACAACAGCGTCCTCACAACTGGTCTCTAAGTCAATACAAGAAAAGGTAGATGGAGAGTACTAGATACAATAGGGTGTACAAAATGGAAAATAAACGGATACCGCAGACCCACCTATCTGCAAACGGCTCTCACACCAACTGTAGCGGTATCCGCAACAAAAAGATACAATGATGTAGCCCTGCCGTGACTACTCTGATGGTCTACCTGCAAACACTGTGGCACAACGGGGGTGAGTCGCCAACTCGTGAATAGTAAATAACAAATAAAGGTAATCGCAGGTATGCATATGATGCTATACTCTAACATGTACAACAGATGACATCAATATGATAATCTGGGTATGCAATAATCAGGCGAGGTACTCTATCAGGTACTACAACTACATGATGCAATGCATAAGAATGAATGCTGAGTATGGGATGAAATATCATCTACACGAATCATCGTCGTGGAAAAACCCCGGTGTCTACCGACTATACCCCAAATACCAATAAAACTCAGGCTCCGCCAATCTAATCGGCCCTCATATCCTGTAAATCTCATGGAAGACATGAGTTCCCAACATCGGCACTCGGGAATATCAAGAAATACTCATGTCCAACATCGACACGCAAATCCTCATATATCGTGCTCCGTCAGTCCGGATCGGCCCATGGGCTCCGTCTGCGGAATCGGCCCTCGGCCTCAACAGTATGGGTCATCCCATATCCATATCTCAACTCCGTTCGGTATCCTCCGTATAACCGCCAGGTCCAACCAATCACCGGTAGGTAGTAGTCCCTCTGCTAGGCTCATCGTCATCCCCACGAAATCTCTCTCTCGCCCCGGGGTACCATACCGGGTCCACCATGAACGCACTAAAGGATCATCCTCCTCCTCGAATCGGGTTTTACAGGTCACACGTCTCAGAACCGAGAAAACGCATGGTGGACGCACTAAAATATCATATCAAGAGAAACCGGGTTTTCAAAACAGTGCATATTTTCTTAAAATAATACCACGGTTCTCAAATCCAGAAATCACATGAAATCCAACACTCAATGTGTAAATCCATGCAATGTGATAAATGCATCATAAAACCGTACCATGAGTAAAAAGGGAACAACCGCTCTTTTAAAGAATTCAGTTTTTAAGAGGAGATATATCATGCGGTTACCACTTTTCTCAAATAAAAATCAGTCATCTATGTAGTTAAAATATGAATATGCGCAAGAATGGATGTATCAATGCATATGTGCACAAATATGGATATACGAATGTGTATGTGCACAAGTATGGATGTATCAATATATATGTGCACCAATATGGATATACAATGTGCATGTGCGCAAGTATAGATGTATCAATGTATATGTGCACCAATATGGATATACAATGTGTATGTGCGCAAGTATAGATGTATCAATGTATATGTGTACCAATATGGATATACAATGTGTTTGTGCGCAAGTATAGATGTATCAATGTATATGTGCACCAATATGGATACACAATGTGCATGTGCGCAAGTATAGATGTATCAATATATATGTGCACCAATATAGATATACAATGTGTATGTGCGCAAGTATGAATATGTGGCAACAAGCATGAATATTTGGTACAAGCATGAATATGTGGCTACAATGCCCTATCACGCCCTGACGCATAACGCCATACAGGCGATTTCCCCATAGATGTTAAATCTACTCACCGTGATCTCGATCTACGTGTATCCGATCACCTTCTTCCCCTTCTTCGCGCCGTCCGACGTCCCCGCCTGCGATCCTGGAATTTACGCACAACAATACACATAAGCTAAAATCCTGCTAAAACGCGATATTAAGATCAAAAGAGAAACTCGCGTCGGAAGCTAAACGCGTGTGCACTCGATACGCCAAAACGTATGTAACCTCGCCTGAATCCACCCCGACACGCTGTGACACGCAGTGAACAACAAATCCAACTCACATAACGCACATGTCGCAAAAGATAAAAAGTATCGAAAATGAGGTTTTATGTTCCAGATTTTGACTCGAGTAGAAATAGGAAAATTTGTATATACCAAACACCTACAAACCCTAGCAGACTCCTATAGGAGAAGCCCCAACACCCACACCCACCCTCTGGCCGCAAATTGCGGCCAGACTCATTAAATTTGCGGCCATTTAGGGGAGAGGGGGTCCCGTGCTTCGTGTGTATGGTCCTATCAAAGTCACTAAGCTCCAGTATCTGCAACTTTTCCTGATGTACTCGGGTCAAAAGCAGATCACAAAACCACCCAAAATATTAACTAAAACGTTTTCTTTACACTAATTTTAAAACAATAAGGTATTTTAGTGTAATCTGAAGCAATTACTAGGATTAAGTGACACTAATAACACTACACAAGCCATCACCACCCCATCTTAACCAACACTCCACACAAAACACAAAGTTAGCCCAATTTACTACTTAAACAAGATTTTAAGCTAAATAACTAAAAGTTTAGCAAAAAAGTGGTTAGGGTGAGTTTTATACCTCAAAGTTGGTTAATGGTGTCTCAAACTTGATGATCTTGCCTCAAGAACTAGCAAGGAGGTGTTTTGCAAGAGATTTGTGAAGAAAAATGGACTTTTGAAGAAGGTTTGAGGCTTGGATGCAAGGAGAAGATGAAGAAGAGAAGGGGGTATGTGTGCTGCAGCTGCTGCTGCTTCTGCTACTGCTGCTGTTGCTTCTGCTGCTGTTGCTACTGCTGGGTGTGTGTGTGTGTAGGGAAAAGAAACGAGAGGGAGAGATATGAGAATTAGTGAGAAAGAGTGTTTTGAAAAAGAAATTGAGAGTGTGTGCCAATCATTTCCATCTCTCTCTCTCCTCATTAATTAGCAACCATGCTCCTTATGCCTATCATACTCTCTCTCTCTCTCCAAATCGCATGTCAACCCCCAAAACACTAATTATATAAAAAATCTAATACTCTTAATTAACTTCATAATCCTAAATAAATGGGTTAGTTCACCATGGCTACCCAAATATTGTTTAACCCTAACTTAGCCTTAGTTTATATGCACATGTGTGTGCAAGCCCATTTAAATTCTAATAAAATATTCATTAATTTTGATAAAATATTTGAAAACCGTTTTGGTAAACTTTTTACTAAAAACCCCACATTAAAACATACTTAGACAATAATCGCATCGTACAGTTTTACAATCTTCCCCCTTAAAGAAATTCGTCCCCGAATTTAAAAATTTTACTAGGCGTACCTTCAAAGAGATGAGGGGATTTCTTCTGCATCTCGCCCTCGGCCTCCCAAGTGATCTCCTCACCATTCAGGCTGTGCCAAAGAACCTTCACAGATGGCAATATCTTTGATCGAAGTTTCTTCACCTGCCGGTCCAATATCACTACTGGTTGCTCGGTGAATGAAAGATCGCGCTCAAGCTGAACGGTCTAGTGCTGAATCATGTGAGATGGGTCATGAAGGTATCTGCGAAGCATCGACATGTGGAATACGGGGTGAACATCCAGAAAGTCGGGTGGAAGAGCCAAACGATATGCAACTGCGCCCACACGCTCGAAGATCTCGAAGGGACATATAAATCTGGGACTAAGCTTGCCTTTCCGCCCAAATCTCATCACACCCTTCATCGGAGAGACCCTCAAAAAAACATGATCGCCAATGGCGAAATTGTTAGTGTATATACCCTAGAGGCCATTACTGTATCATACTAGTTTGTATATTACTTAATGGAAGTTTGGGATATTCACCTTGTATAAACAATCTTGCTCAATATAGTAGTATGCTACTTGGTTTGTTTCTACTTCAATGTGTACATGTGTTTATTTTAGTATATCACCTATACACATTAGTGGAGTCCTTAGGATCTTTGCTTGATTACCAGCGTTGTGATGGTAGTCACACTAGTGGGGGCTGGGTAATCTATAAGCACATCTTTATGCATGTCCCTAGTCGCAGGACTATCGAGACAGGGCATCGATACTCCGGAGTAGACTAGCGCATGCGCTTCTCATCCCAGAGTGGGAGATGGTCTGTCCCACAGCCATCAGTACGTCGTACTGGAGATAGTATGCGGGTGCTCGTTGGGTTACGAGTACACTGGACAGGACTCGTCGGGAACTGACCGGTTGGTATTATACCTATCGTCAGTTATCAGTTCCCAGGTGACATGAGTACAGCTTAGTCCGCTGACTTGACACTATCACTTCGCCTCGAGTGTGTTCCCACTGTACTTTGATTACTACCCTACCACGGCTCAAAGTAGTCGTGCAAACAGGTAGTAGTTGGGTGCAATCCCGAAGCACTTGGAGGCAGTGACGGTTAGACAGGATTCGTCTCTCCCGGTATTGGGGGTTGACATCGCGCTGTGTCTAGGAGAGCCATTACACGAGTAGTCCCTGGCCAGGGCAAGCGAGATATACTGGTAGGCTTCCAGTGTTATCTCAGGGTGTATTGGGCTTCACTCCGACACGACTTGTACCGCTATTAGGGGACTGACGTTTTACCGCCCCCCTAGGCCCGCCATGCGATGTATCAGATGAACAGACCGGACTGTACGGAGATTGTCACATTCAGGCTCAGTAGGAGTTCAGATGGGTTTCACCTCGTCAGTCTTCTTGTCGGCAACTACCTGGGGATCGTTACGCACAGCTAGTGCCGCTTGCGGTCTGTGGTTAAACCCACTGCCAGCGTAGTGTCGAGTCTTTAGAGTCCCACACAGAAAGCTATTCGCCTTTAGGCAAAAGAGTAGAGGTCGCATGGTTTTGCGGCAGGTCGCATGGTTTTGCGACAAGGTTCGGTCACATCCGTGCACTTGTGCAAGTACAGTGTCCGGACAGTTAACACTAGCGGGCTTTGGTTTAAGCCAGATCCTAGTGTACGTATTGGGATTGGATTTATTCAGTATGTATTCGTGTTCCTCGGAACGCGAATACATACTGAATAAATCCAATCCCA
Source organism: Agapanthus africanus (assembly GCA_030015575.1). Lineage (NCBI taxonomy): Eukaryota > Viridiplantae > Streptophyta > Magnoliopsida > Asparagales > Amaryllidaceae > Agapanthus > Agapanthus africanus. Next base: position 300,745,474 of record CM057345.1, on the reverse strand, counting down.
ATACGTACACTAGGATCTGGCTTAAACCAAAGCCCGCTAGTGTTAACTGTCCGGACACTGTACGTGTACGTATTGGGATTGGATTTATTCAGTATGTATGCGGGTGTGTATGCACAGTTGACGGAGAGACAGAGGCAGAGGATTCTCATTAGGCTTGTTGACCGTTGACTGTTGACTATTGACTTTTTGCTCAACCCTAATGAGAATATGATATATGATTAACAATAATATTAATTAAGTATTATGGTGACATGGTTGTTGAGGGGTTGACTTTCTTGACTTGCTGACTTTGTTGACCGGTTGACTAGGTTGGACTAGTTGACCATCATGATGACAATGGCTATCATTTCATGGCAAAGACTTTTTACTTGCTTGTTTCTCTTGTGAGAAATGAGTGCATGAAATGATATGGCTATTGTAGCTTAAACCATTTACACAATACTTGATTACTATTTTTGTGATGATGGTTTTGGATTATGAGTGCCAAGAGAGAAAAGTCTTCTCTCATTCTATCATTCTCATTCTCATTCTCTCTCTTGTTCTTGAGCTCTCATCTCCTTCCTCTTGCTCTCCCTCTCTTTTGTCTATGGTTCACTTGTCTCATGTGTTGAGAACCAAGAACCATAGAGTAAAATCCCAACACACTCTTCTCTACTCATTCTAGTTCATAAGGTTTAGCAAAGCAAGTGAATTAGTTTCTTCAAAGACCGAAGAAGAAGCCAAAGGTAGAAGCTTTCAGGTGGATCTATCTTCGGCGCAAGGAGACGACGGAGTGAAGCCGATCCGGACACCATCGAGGCTTGAAGACGAAGGAGTTCAAGAAAGAAAGGTATAACCCCCTAACCGAGTAGTTAACAACTCCCAGTTAGGTTGTTAATTAGATGTTTAACAAAGATCCGGTTTTGAGTCCATGTTACCACCTCTAGAAAAATTGTTTTTTACCAAATTCCGCATGCCCGAAAGTACCGGGAGAGGTAGTATGGACTTACAGTGGTATCAAAGCCTAGTTAAACTCTATCTAACATGTTAGCAAAGTAATTAGAAATTCGATCGGAGAAAAAGTCGCGAAATACACCCGAAATTCAAAGTTGCTGTCGATTTTTAAAGTTCTGTAAAAGTAATAAATCATGCTTCAAAAATCAACTCAGGGTTTTTAGAGTATACTGTAGAAAGACGGTCTTCTGATCTCATCAAAGCGCCGCGGAAACGCGGCAATACCTTGCTATTGCCGCGGTTCCGCGGCCGTATTGGCTCCTCTATGGATTTTCTTTGCTACAGTATATTCAGTGGGGTATTTTGGGATTTTTGGAATATGTATTTTCTGCCCAGATTTTCCAGAACGAAAATTTTGTATTTGGGGCCTATAAATCCGTGTTTTTGATCGAACTTCTAAAAGACTTAAGCTGACGGGTTTTTCTGTGATGTGATATTTGTATTGAACGTCTACTAATCGCTATATGTCGATTAGTAGGGGTTATACAAATCTGTGATCTGTAATGTCATTGGAATGTGTATATGAATTCATTGGATTGTCGCGGGTGAATAGACGGGGGTTGTGAGACGAGAGTTTTCTTTTCTTTCAATTCATGTAAATTTGTAAATTGATGTAATAATTATTTGTATGGCCGCACAACCGAGTCGGGGTTGTAGCCGTCATTGTATAATTTCTTTTTACTGTTTTTGCTCCTAGGATAGACCCATGGAGTGGGTGCACAAACTACCGGGTATGCCGAAGTGCCGAGTGGCCTACTCACGGGGTTGAGGGAGGTTGCTTCGCTTCGGGTACTTGGCGGGTATTTTGCTGCACCCGTAGGGGTCTTGGGTGGGGTTTTGGCTATTCACCGCGACCGTGTAATCTTCTTTTCGTTACAGGCTCGTACGAATTGCAGGTTCCTAGTATATCCAATGTTTTCATCTGTGATCTGAAATGGCTATCATTGCAATATATCTATATATGATATTATTTAGGCGTTGCTTATGTTTTACAGCCGCGCTAGCCCAGCCCCCGCTCTGTCGTTAGTTAAGTAACCTAACGGGTAATGACGGGGCCCCGTGGCGAATGCGAATGGCATAAGCGTACGTCATATTTTGGTTGTTTTCTGCAATGGTAGGATTAAATGATGGGACGTATTAAAAGAACTAATGCAAGAGTATCACGCATTAAAAGAACTAATGCAAGAAAATAAACCAAGTTAAAATCGTTGGAACACTTTTGGAAAACCACTCGGTTCTTTTCAAAACTAACTTTTAAATGCGGAGCTTGAGCCACTCCTTTTAAAAGCTATCTCGTTCCATCGATTATATCAAGTTCACTACGTTCACGGTTTTGCCAAAACCATTCGTAGCCCTCCGTCGTTTCACATGAATAGTCAATAGTAATCAAGATGTGTATGTTGGCCAAAGTCAAGGCATAGTGATTGGTAGCTATTTGGGTATTCATGTGTAGCATAGATAGATGCGTTGGTTTGGGACAGTCGTACTGCCATTTTGGCCAAAGTCAAGGGTAGGTACGGATGGATCCAAATTAACCTGGAGAATGACGGGTAGAACTTGACATGCGACTTATGATATTTTGGCTAAAGTCAAGGTCATAAGAGCATGGGGCAAAAATCCACATCGGGAGTTTCAAAAGAACTGAAACTTGCTAGTGTTGCATACCATTTGGAGTGTGATGATTCTGGTAGGATTCCTTCAGTTTTGTCACGCGATGATATTTGGACCCCGATCCTACTGTGAGTATATGCTACTCCTCGGGAAATTTCTCACTTAACGATCAATGCTATAAACCAAGTAGGTGTCTAGAAAGGTGTTAGCGGGGCTACGCCCCCAGGGAAAAGAGGTTATTTAATTAAGGAACTTCGCGAAAGCGTTGGAAAACCTCCCTCGAAGTACCGACACTGGCCTGGCTGAACGGTTAAGCAAGTATTGTACGGTGAGATTGATTCTGACTAATTCTTCCTTTTTGGTTTGAGGAGGGATTCGAGAAACAGTGGGAGCCATCCTGTTTAGACAAACTAAAAACCATTCTAAACTTGCAAGAGCATCATGCTGAGTGTTTCTTCTCTCTCCTAATTGCAGCGACCAATCGACATGACTGGACTTAAGTTACTCCTAGATAAAAACATACTGACAGGGCCAAACTACAAAGATTGGCTCAGGAATGTCAAGATGGCAATCACTTACGACAAGCTGGGGTATCTTCTTACTACCAAAGCTCCCCCTGTCCCAGGTCCCACCTCCAGCGTCGCGGATAAGGAAATCCGTAAGACTTGGGAGATCGATTGCGCGAAGGCCAAGTGCCTCGTGCTTGCCTCTATGGACAACGAACATCAAAGGAGGCACGAGAATATGGACCTCGAATCCATATTTCTCCATACAAAAGAACTGTATGGAGAGCAATCTCGTATCGCAAGATACGAAGTGTCGAAGAAGTTATTTTCGGCAAGATTGGCCGTCGGATCATCGGTAGCGGAACACGTGCTTAAGATGATTGGCTACATAGAAGAGCTCGCGGACCTTGGGACCACGTTGGAGAATGAGCTCTATACGGACTTGATTCTCCAGTCCCTTCCTTCCACTTACGCCCATTTCATCCTGAACTTCAACTTACAAGAAAAGGAAGTTGAACTTTCAGAACTCCTCAACATGCTGAGGAGCGCAAAGGGCACCCTGCAGAAAGGTAGGGAAACATCCACTTTGTTTGTAGGAGGATCTTCCTCTTCTAGGTCTAAGGCGAAAGCCAAGGGAAAGAAGAAGAAAGCCCCCGCCAAACCAAGGGGCGGTGTTAGTAAAGTGGATACGAAGGGAAAGGCAAAAGCAACAAAGAAAGTGGGAAAGCTTGTGGATAAGGAAGAATGCTTCTATTGTCATAAGAAGGGACACTGGAAAAATGATTGCAGGGCTTGGAAGGCCAGAACACAGGATCTGAAGCAGGTTGCGGCTTCAGCTTCAGGTGTGTATGTTATTGAAAACTGTCTTTCAGTAAACTCTACTTCCTGGGTATTGGATACCCGATCAGGATCTCATATCTGTAATTCTTTGCAGGCGTTGAGAAACCGTAGGGTTTTGAAGGCAGGTGACATGACCCTCAAAGTTGCAAACGGAGCTAGCATGGATGCTAAGGCCGTGGGGGACTATCACCTGGGGTTGTCAGATGGACACATTTTGGTTTTGCGTAATTGCTATTTTGTACCCAACGCAACTTGTAATATCATTTCTGTATCTTTGACTTCTAAAGAAGGTTATGAATTTGCGTTTGTAAGTAATGTTGTAAACATTCACCTTAATCAAGTTCTGATTGGGTCAGGTACATTAAGCAATGGTATATACGTATTAAACCATCCATAGATTTTCAATGTCCAGAATACACACAAAAGAAAGTCTCCGGAAATCACTCAGACTTTCTTATGGCATTGTAGACTGGGTCACATCAATGAGAGAAGGTTGACAAAGTTACATACAGAAGGATATTTGAATCCGTTCGAATATCAATCGTATGCCACTTGTCAATCCTGTCTCAAAGGAAAGATGACAAAGACTCCGTTTACTGGACATGGAGTAAGGGCGAGCGAGCTCTTGGGACTCGTACACAGCGACGTGTGCGGTCCAATGTCTACACATGCGCGAAGCGGTTATTCTTACTTCATTACTTTTACGGATGACTTTTCAAAGTACGGTTATGTCTTCTTAATGAAACATAAGTCCGAAGCCTTTGGAAAATTCCAGGAATATAAGAATGAAGTAGAAAAACAAACCGGCAAAAGTATCAAGATTCTAAGATCGGATCGAGGTGGAAAATACTTAAGTGCCGAGTTCCTGGACTATTTAAAAGAGAACGGAATTCCCTCTCAGCTTACTCCTCCATACACTCCGCAACATAATGGTGTATCGGAGAGACGGAACCGAACCCTATTGGATATGGTACGGTCCATGATGAGTAACGCTGAGTTACCGCGATCATTCTGGGGGTATGCGCTAGAATCAGCTGCATACCTTTTGAACCGAGTTCCCACTAAGACTGTGCCTACTACACCATATGAAATGTGGTGTGGGAAGAGACCCTATCTTAATCACATTAAGACATGGGGAAGTCCAGCTTTTGTCAAAAAGCAGCATGCGGACAAGCTCGAGGCACGCTCAGTACAGTGCAAGTTCGTGGGATATCGAAAAAACTCTAAGGGATATTTCTTCTATTGCAAAGAGGAACAAAAGGTTTTTGTTTCTCGTCATGCCCATTTTCTAGAACACCAGTTCTTAGAAAAGGAAATTAGTGGGAGCGCAGTAGAACTGGAAGAAATTCCAGAACCACGAGCTATTATTGAAAGCTTAGTGGAACCAGAGGGTTCAAAAGAACATGACATTCCTACGCCGCTCCGCAGGAGTAGTAGGCAGTCTCATCCGCCCGAGAGATACTGCGGTTTTCTCATAGACGGGGATAGAGAGGATTGCATCATAGATTATGATGAGCCTACTAGCTTCCAGCAGGCCGTTCAGAGCGTTGACTCGGTAAAATGGCTGGATGCAATGCGGATCGAAATGGAGTCCATGTACACCAACAAGGTATGGACGTTGGACATTGCTCCAGACGGGGTAAAACCCGTAGGATGCAAGTGGATCTTCAAAAGGAAGATTGGTGTAGATGGACAGGTTGAGACCTATAAAGCTAGACTTGTTGCAAAGGGTTTTCGTCAAAGACCTAGTTTGGACTATGACGAAACCTTTTCTCCAGTGGCTATGCTGAAATCCATTCGGATCCGTCTTGCCATTGCTGCCTTCCACGATTATGAGATCTGGCAGATGGACGTAAATACCGCTTTTCTAAATGGAAATTTAGAGGAGTGTGTCTATATGGAGCAACCAGAGGGTTTCATTCAGAATGGGAGCAGCGGAAAGGTGTGCAAGTTGCTTAAGTCCATCTACGGACTAAAGCAGGCATCGCGGAGTTGGAACATCTGTTTTGATGAGACGGTCAAGGAATTTGGCTTTATCAAAAATCCAGATGAACCATGCATCTATAGTAGATTTGTAGCGAGAACTGTAGTATTCCTCGTTTTATACGTGGATGACATTCTCTTAATAGGAAATGACATTCCTATGCTACAATCTGTCAAGGGGTTCTTGTCACACAGGTTCTCCATGAAAGACCTGGGTGATGCCTCATACATCCTGGGGATCCGGATCCATCGTGATAGATCCAAGAGGATATTAGGACTTTCACAGTCCAGGTACATCGACACCATACTGAAGAGATTCAGTATGGAAGATTCCAAGCGCGGTAACCTACCGGCTTGTCACGGAATCACCCTCTCTAAAGAGATGTCTCCCAAGACTGATTTGGAGAGGGATCGCATGTCTGTTATACCCTACGCTTCTGCGGTAGGCTCTATAATGTATGCGATGTTGTGTACCAGACCGGATGTAGCTTATGCACTGAGTGTGGTAAGCCGGTATCAGTCAAACCCTGGGGAGAAACACTGGATAGCGGTAAAGAACATTCTCAAGTACCTGAGAAGGACTAAGGAGATGTTCTTGGTGTATGGCAGAAAAGACCTCCAGATCGAGGCCTTTGCTGACTCCAGCTTCCAGAGTGACAAAGATGATTCCAAGTCCATGTCGGGTTTTGTCTTTACCCTCAATGGAGGGGCAGTGTGTTGGAAGATTTCCAAACAGGAAACCGTTGCAGACTCGACGATGGAAGCGGAATACATCGCTGCATCTGATGCCGCAAAAGAAGCTGTCTGGATGAGGAAGTTCTTGAAAGAACTTCAGGTGGTTCCGTCCATTGTTGATCCAATACCTCTGTATTGCGACAACAACGGGGCTATAGCTTTAGCGAAGGAACCCAGGTCCCATCAGAGATCCAGACACATCTTGAGGCGGTATCACCTGATCAGGGAGATCGTGGATCGCCAGGAGATCGAGGTTCGGAGGGTTGCTTCAGAAGATAACACTGCAGATCCATTCACCAAGGCCTTGCCCCAGACTCAGTTCGAGTGGCTGATCGAGATGATAGGTCTTCGATACGCCAGTACATGGCCTTAGTGCAAGTGGGAGATTGTTAGTGTATATGCCCTAGAGGCCATTACTGTATCATACTAGTTTGTATATTACTTAATGGAAGCTTGGGATATTCACCTTGTATAAACAATCTTGCTCAATATAGTAGTATGCTACTTGGTTTGTTTCTACTTCAATGTGTACATGTGTTTATTTTAGTATATCACCTATACACATTAGTGGAGCCCTTAGGATCTTTGCTTGATTACCAGCGTTGTGATGGCAGTCACACTAGTGGCGGCTGGGTAATCTATAAGTACATCCTTATGCAGGTCCCTAGTCGCAGGACTATCGAGACAGGGCATCGATACTCCGAAGTAGACTAGCGCATGCGCTTCTCATCCCAGAGTGGGAGATGGTCTGTCCCACAACCATCAGTACGTCGTACTGGAGATAGTATGCGGGTGCTCGTTGGGTTACGAGTACACTGGACAGGACTCGTCGGGAACTGACCGGTTGGTATTATACCTATCGTCAGTTATCAGTTCCCAGGTGACATGAGTACAGCTTAGTCCGCTGACTTGACACTATCACTTCGCCTCGAGTGTGTTCCTACTGTACTTTGATTACTACCCTACCACGGCTCAAAGGAGTCGTGCAAACAGGTAGTAGTTGGGTGCAGTCCCGAAGCACTTGGAGGCAGTGACGGTTAGACAGGATTCGTCTCTCCCGGTATTGGGGGTTGACATCGCGCTGTGTCTAGGAGAGCCATTACAAGAGTAGTCCCTGGCCAGGGCAAGCGAGATATACTGGTAGGCTTCCAGTGTTATCTCAGGGTGTATTGGGCTTCACTCCGACACGACTTGTACCGCTATTAGGGGACTGACGTTTTACCGCCCCCCTAGGCCCGCCATGCGATGTATCAGACGAACAGACTGGACTGTACGGAGATTGTCACATTCAGGCTCAGTAGGAGTTCAGATGGGTTTCACCTCGTCAGTCTTCTTGTCGGCAACTACCTGGGGACCGTTACGCACAGCTAGTGCCGCTTGCGGTCTATGGTTAAACCCACTGCCAGTGTAGTGTCGAGTCTTTAGAGTCCCACACAGAAAGCTATTCGCCTTTAGGCAAAAGAGTAGAGGTCGCATGGTTTTGCGACAGGGTTCGGTCACATCCGTGCACTTGTGCACGTACGGTGTCCGGACAGTTAACACTAGCGGGCTTTGGTTTAAGCCAGATCCTAGTGTACGTATTGGGATTGGATTTATCCAGTATGTATTCGTGTTCCTCGGAACGCGGATGCGGGTGTGTAGGCACAGTTGACGGAGAGACAGAGGCAGAGGATTCTCATTAGGGTTGTTGACCGTTGACTGTTGACTATTGACTTTTTGCTCAACCCTAATGAGAATATGATATATGATTAACAATAACATTAATTAAGTATTATGGTGACATGGTTGTTGAGGGGTTGACTTTGTTGACTTGTTGACTTTGTTGACCGGTTGACTAGGTTGGACTAGTTGACCATCATGATGACAATGGCTATCATTTCATGGAAAAGGCTTTTTACTTGCTTGTTTCTCTTGTGAGAAATGAGTGGATGAAATGATATGGCTATTGTAGCTTAAACCATTTACACAATACTTGATTACTATTTTTGTGATGATGGTTTTGGTTTATGAGAGCCAAGAGAGAAAAGTCTTCTCTCATTCTATCATTCTCATTCTCTCTCTTGTTCTTGAGCTCTCATCTCCTTCCTCTTGCTCTCCCTCTCTTTTGTCTATGGTTCACTTGTCTCATGTGTTGAGAACCAAGAACCATAGAGTAAAATCCCAACACACTCTTCTCTACTCATTCTAGTTCATAAGGTTTAGCAAACCAAGTGAACTAGTTTCTTCAAAGACCGAAGAAGAAGCCAAAGGTAGAAGCTTTCAGGTGGATATATCTCCGGCGCAAGGAGACGACGGAGTGAAGCCGATCCGGACCATCGAGGCTTGAAGACGAAGGAGTTCAAGAAAGAAAGGTATAACCCCCTAACCGAGTAGTTAACAACTCCTAGTTAGGTTGTTAGTTAGATGTTTAACAAAGATCCGGTTTTGAGTCCATGTTACCACCTCTAGAAAAATTGTTTTTTACCAAATTCCGCATGCCCGAAAGTACTGGGAGAGGTAGCATGGACTTACAGAACTCGAGTCTGTAACGGCGTCTGTCAGCATAGGATTTCTGCTTGCTCTGAGCTTTCCTCATCCTGTCTCGAATCAACTGTATCTTCTCAGTCATCTCCTGTACGATCTGCGGTCCCAAAATACTGCTCTCGCTGAGCTCTATCCAACAGACGGGCGATCGACATCTCCTCCCATATAAAGCCTCGAAAGGTGCCATCCGGATCGTATCCTGGAAGCTATTATTGTAGGAGAACTCTACCAAAGGCAAATGGCGGTCCCAGCTACTACCAAAATCTAGAATACAAGCTCGAAGCATGTCCTCAAGAGTCTGAATAGTTCACTCTGACTGGCCGTCGGTCTGCGGATGAAATGCTGTGCTGAAACTCTAGCGGGTACCTAAAGCCTCCTGAAGCCTCTGCCATAGTCGGCTGGTGAACTGGGTGCCTCGGTCTGACACGATACAAGTCGGGACGCCATGCAATCGTATAATCTCGTCGATGTAAATCTAGGCGTACTGAGCAAATCCGAAAGTCGTCTTCACCGGCAAAAAGTGAGCCACTTTCGTCAATCGATCTACGATCACCCAAATGAAGTCATACCCTCGACTAGTCCTGGGTAGACCCACAATGAAGTCCATAGAAATCTGCTCTGATTTCCACTCCAGAATGGGCAACGGCTGCAACTCTCCCGCGAGCCTCTGGTGCTCGGCCTTGACTTGCCGACAAGTCAGGCACCGTGACACGAAGTCTACGATGTCCCTCTTCATTCCGTCCCACCAATAAACATCTCTCAGATCGTGGTACATCTTGGTGGAACCGCGATGAACACTGTACACCGATCGATGCACCTCTTCGAGAATCTCACGCCACATGATTGGTAGTGATTCTGCGTGTTCAAGTTTTAGTTAATTACCGCAATCAAGACGGTTTCGCTTGTAGCTAGCCGGTTGAGTACGGGTCGTCCGCAGGGAGATGGGAATCTTTTTCTATGTGCTTTAACGAGTTAAGTCCGAAAGTCCAGATTTGTTTGTGATTATCTAAGTGTTAGAATGATATGTAAAGAGATCTTGTTAGGGTTAGGATTAGGTTAGTTTGAGTTAGGAGTCACTCACTTCTTTCGTTGCCACTCTTAATATTGGTGTTACGGTAATCGGCAACAACGGGGATTAGCACGACTAGGAAGGAACTTGCGAGTATAAGCTAGGCTTTCCAACGCTCAAGTCCTTCCTTTTGGTGCTTGTCCGTCCGTTCTTGGCTCTTAGCCATAACCTCCGGTTAATTCAACCACAACCGGTCTCACTACGGAATCACCGCTATCATGTAGGATAGGGTGCCGTAAGGAGCGGATTGTGGTTCAATTAACGGGAGTCGATTTAAGATGTTGGGCAAGGAAAGAGTGAGAGAGATTTCCTTCTCTCAAACTTCCCTTATCCTACCCTAACAAGTATGGAAACTACTCACACATCATAACGAAAAGAAAACAAAACAAAGAGGAAGATAGAAAGAAAGAGATTAGAAGATAACAACTAGCTATTTGCGACCTCACCTTGGCAAGGATCAAGCGTAAGCATCATGGTTGATTTAAGGATAAAGAAAAAGAGAAAGAAAGAAACAACAAGAAATAACAACAACTAAGTTAACAAATGAAAATTACAAGCATTTAACATAAGAGCAAGACAAGTATGATAATAAAATGAACTTCTTTATTCATCATTCTTCACTCACAAAAGCTCACTACAAGTTTTTCAATGGAGAAGAGATGAGAAGAGGAAGAAGAACAAGTATTCTAAAACCTAGAAAAATACAAGATTATGCACCCTTTGCATTGGCAAGATCTGGACTATTTATAGGCAGGGAGTTAGAAACCTAGGGCAAAATTCTGAACCCTCATAAAAATACAAAACTGCCCCTGAAAAGTCATCAGCCGACAAGGCCGTACGGCCGCGGTTCCGCGGCCTAAGCTTGCTACGGCCGCGGTTCCGCGGCCTAATAGAGGATTTGACTCCTCGGATTTTGTGGGGCCCCTTGGTCTGATGTTGTCTGTAGTTTGGCATATGTTTTTTCTGATAATCCTTCCACATTTCTTCCAGAATTTTAGTAGACCAAAAGGTAATTGGATGTGGATCTTTTTGCCATGATTTTCTTGAGCTCCGCGTAGATTTCTTGGATCTTGTGTTGCCATTGAGCCTTGTGCATGAAAATGACATCGATTTGCCATTTTGTCTCTTAAACTGGTGTGTGGCAACAGACGGATAAAGAGCGGAGATCCGTGTTTTATCTTTGCTTGGCAGGAACCCCGGTTTTGTTGTGTTTTTCCATGAATTTCACCGTTCAGAGCCGAGAACCTGTATCCTGCAATTGACTAGCAAACACGGCTCTAGAGTACCTACCGATATGCAATGTGATAAAAATTGGGCGGTATAAAAATGCAAAAATCTGATATGAACAAATACCCCCAAACTTATCATTTGCTCGTCCCGAGCAAAGCCAATTTATTCACAACAAATTTCCTAACCTCACTTTCGCAGGGAACGCGATTGCACTGAGCATGTGCAACAAGCCGTTAAACCTCTAGGTGTCCCTAGTCGGAGGAGTGTTGTCTCCTGAGGGTTTTCAGCGGATTACACCGACAAAATCCGGTCAAGTTAGTTTTGTAAAATAACTAAGATTCAAACCCTAAAGTTTTGTTTCAGAAAATAACAATTCTATTATCGTAAGTCTGGACTATCGAACCTTTATTTTTCACACCTCGCTTCTTATTTAACTACAGATTTTATATGTCTTTACGTGCGGTGCAAATAGTGTCGTTAAGTTCCAGAAGGATCGATTAAAGTCATCATGTCACATAATAAAGCCCAGATAACAATTTTAAAAGGATCACATAAGTTTTATAAAGAGTTAAGCATTTTTCAAGTTTCGTTTTCCAGTAAGGTTTCAACTTCAGAATTTCTATCTTCCCTAACAGGAAACTAGGTCTTATTTTTCACTCCACCTTTTTCTTGTTTTCATTTCATACACACCCCTGTGAACGTGCAATAGTCTTTATCATAGAATAAAACCTTCATATCTCCGCAAAATTTTTTATTTTTTTATAAAAGTCTGTCTTTTATCAAGATTATTCTCACACAAAGAACCGTTAGGAATTTTAACTCGGAGAGAACACTTGCTTGACTTTGTTTTAATCTGGACTTTCTAGGCTTCTTAGCGAACTTTGGGCCAATGCACCCAAACCAGTTGGTTTTAGGGCATTAGGTGTAGAAACACCCCAGCGGACTTAATTACTCAAGTTACCTAGGTCCACAAACAAAAGACAGTTTGGCGTGAAAATCATGATGATTTAATACGAATGGAGATATAGCCGGCAGTTCAATTATTTTTTTGGATAAAAGACGTGTTTAGTGGGTTTTGGTGTGTAATCATTCCAATCAAGTTCCAGATGGGTTATTTTTCAGACTTAGTTCCAATTAAGGCATCAATAACATTCCTTCATATTCACTCACTTCATAAACTATTCTTGATATTACTTATTTCCGAACAAACCTATTTGATCCTCAGAAAATCATTTATCCATTTAAAAGTTTTTCGACATAAAAGACTTGTCATCTAATTTCCAAAACTCACGACACGTGTAGTGTGATGTAAAGACGTATATCAGCTATAGTTAACTTCAAAGGAGAGTTATCTTTCAGGTTTTCAAAATCTAAACATAAGATTTAGTTATTTTTATTTTATCAAACAAAACCGTCGAAATGTTGAATCAGAGTCCTCCCACTAGCTAACTTGACAGAAAAGTTTTTATGTTTTTTAGAAAATTTTCAGATTTTTATGGATTTTTATATGCAAATGCAGAATATACATAAGAATGCGAAGGTAAGAAATGCGTACCGAGCGTACCCCCAAACTTAAACTGGACAGTGTCCTCACTGTCATTGCATGAAGAGATCATTTGAAGGGTCAAAATTGTCGGTCAGATATACACAAAATTTTTATAATTAAATTTTTTTTATTGTTTTTGTTTTTAAAGAAAGAAAGAAAAAGAATGGAAAAGAATATCCACAAAAATGTACAAAATGTATATACATACCCCCAAACTTATTTGGAACAGTGTCCACTGTTCTTGGCTGGATAACCGAAGTTTGGTGGTAGGCAGAGGAAGATTATGCAGGGTAAACCGGCTCCTGTAAGAATAGGAGCTCCTCTGTTGGTTCGGCGCTAAGGTACGGTTTAAGTTGGTGTCCGTTCACTTTGAAAAATGAACCGTCCTTTGGATTCTCCAAATCCACAGCGCCATGCGGATACACATTCCGCACAAAATACGGCCCTTTCCAGTGAGATTTGAGCTTTCCTGGATGGAAGTGTAGTCGGGTGTTGTAAAGCAGTACCTGCTGACCAGGTACGAAGGTTTTGCGCAAAAGGTGTTTATCGTGAAACACCTTCGTTCGGTTCTTAACGACAACCGCGTTATCGTAAGCCTCATCCTTAAGCTCGCTCAATTCATTCAACTGCAGCTTCCGATGGCTGCCCGCATCTTCGAGAGACAGATTCAGCTCCTTTATCGCCCAAAATGCGCGATGCTCTATTTCGACCGGTAGGTGGCAGGCTTTTCCGTACACAAGCCGATAGGGAGACATTCCAAGGTCGGTCTTATAAGCGGTTCGAAATGCCCAAAGGGCATCAGTGAGTTTCAGCGACCAATCCTTACGTTTCTTGGAAACCGTCTTCTCCAGTATCTGCTTGATTTGCCGATTTGAAACTTCGGCCTACCCGCAGGTTTGGGGGTGGTAGGGCGTAGAGAGCTTATGATTAATGGAATATTTCCGCATCAAGGCCTCGAAAGTCTTATTGCAGAAATGAATTCCATTGTCGCTAATGATCGCACGGGGGTGCCCAAACCGGGAGAAAATGTTTTCTTTAAGAAACCTAATGACAACCTTGTTGTTGTTAGTTCGGCTGGGCACTGCCTCGACCCATTTAGAGACATAATCAACAGCGAAAAGGATGTACAAGTTCCCAAAAGAGCTGGGAAACGGCCCCATGAAATCTATCCCCCAAACATCGAAAATCTCCACAACCAAGATCGGTTGGAGCGGCATCTCGTTCCTCCGGGATATCCGGCCCAAGTGTTGGCACCGGGAGCAAGTCTTGCAATAGTCATGAGCGTCTTTGAAAAGTTATGGCCAGTAGAAACCACATTGCAAGATCTTCTCAGCTGTCTTTCTGGGGCCAAAATGCCCGCCACATGCTTGATCGTGGCAAAACGACAGCACACTCTTGAATTCCTCGTCAGGGACACACCGACGAATAATCTGGTCGGGACAGTACTTGAACAGATAGGGTTCGTCCCAGTAAAAGTGTTTTACTTAGGATAAGAAGCGAAGTCTGTCCTGACTTGACCATTCAGTCGGTAGTAATCCTGTGGCCAAATAGTTCACAATATCTGCGAACCAGGGTTCGCAAGATACTGTCTAGAGCTGTTCATCTGGGAAAACGTCGTTGATTGGAATTGGAAGCGAAGGCGAAGAAGGAAGTCGTGAGAGATGGTCGGCAACTACTTTTTCACATCCTCGTTTTTCCTTAATGACAAGGTCAAACTCTTGAAGCAAGAGGATCCAACGTATTAACCGAGATTTTGCATCTTTCTTCGCAAAAAGATGGCGCAGAGCAGAATGGTCTGTGTAGACAATGACTGGAGAGCCGATGAGGTAGGGCCTGAACTTTTCTAAAGCAAATACAACAGCTAAGAATTCCTTCTCAGTTGTTGTATAATTGAGTTGGGCGTCGTTCAGGGTTCGGCTCGCATAATAGATTACGTGCGGCATCTTGTTGATGTGTTGTCCAAGGACAACACCAATGGCAAAGTCGGATGCATCGCACATAATCTCAAATGGGTGCGTCCAGTCAGGTGAAGAAAGAACGGGAGCAAAAGTGAGTGAGCGTTTCAATGACTCGAATGCAGTCACACAGCTCGAGTTGAAGTCGAATGGCGTATCCTTGGCCAGTAAAAGAGTCAAGGGCCTAGCAATCTTGCTAAAGTCCTTGATGAACCGTCTATAGAAACCGGCATGGCCAAGGAAGGCTCGGATGTCTCTGACGCAACGGGGAGGAGGTAGATTGGAAATGACCTCAATCTTTGCTTTGTCAAGCTCTATGCCATTTTGCGAGATGATATGTCCTAAGACAATACCTTCGCGCACCATGAAGTGGCACTTCTCCCAATTCAAAGTGAGATTCTTGTCCTTACATCGGGTAAGGACAGCGTCAAGATGCAGCAAACACTCATTGAAGGAATCGCCGAAGATGGAGAAATCATCCATGAAAATCTCCAGAAATTTTTCCACCATGTCTGAGAAGATTCCCATCATACACCGCTGGAAGGTAGCGGGCACATTGCATAACCCAAAGGGCATGCGTCGATATACAAACGTGCCGAAAGGACAAGTGAAAGTGGTCTTGTCCTGGTCTTTTTCGGCGATGGGAATTTGATTATAGCCGGAGTAGCCATCAAGAAAGCAGTAGTACTCGTGTCCGGCCAATCGTTCAAGCATCTGGTCAATGAAAGGTAGCGGAAAGTGGTCCTTCCGCGTTGCGGCGTTGAGTTTTCTGTAATCAATGCATACTCGCCACCCAGTTTGGGTGCGAGTAGGGATTAACTCGTTCGACTCGTTGGTTATGACCGTGATGCCCGACTTCTTGGGGACAACATGAATGGGGCTAACCCACTGGCTATCAGAGATTGGGTAAATGATACCACTATCTAGACATTTTACGATCTCCTTCTTCACAGCCTCTTTCATGACTGGATTGAGACGTCTTTGTGGATTCCGGGCTGCTTTGGCATCATCCATCAGATGAATGTGATGCTCAACGATCAGGGGACTAATCCCCTTGATGTCCGCAATGGACCAGCCAAAAGCTTGCATGTTGCTGTGCAAGACCGCGAGAAGGGCTTTCTCTTGCTCTGGAGCTAGAGAAGCCGAAATGATGACAGGGAGGGTCTCGTTGTCACCTAAGTAAGCATACTTAAGGTGAGACGGCAAAGGCTTGAGTTCGAGCGATGGAGGTGAAACGATTGAAGGCAAGATTGGTGCAGAGGTCTCGAACTCAAAGGACTCCAGCAAAGGTTCAAAACGAGTGTAAGCGACCGAGTTGGATGGTTCAGGTAACTCATCCGGAAATTCGAAAGATTCAAACTCGGGTTGTGCGCGGCTAAGATCGTTCGAGAACGTGAAACACTCGTACTCGTTGTCGGGCGCAGAAACAGCAGCAGGTTCGAGGAGGAACGCACTAGTGGCGTCAAGATTATCGTGATCAAACAGAAACTCCTCGAATTCACATTCTTCTGGGGTGATCTCCTGGATCGAGCAGACGTCCAGTATATGAGCATTAGGTTCGGCGGGCTGATTCCCCAACCTAAAAATGTTGAGTTCAATCGTCATGTTTCCAAAAGAGAGGTTCATCGAACCATTGCGACAATTGACCACAGCATTTGAGGTTGCAAGGAATGGGCGACCGAGTATCACCGGAATTTGATTCCGGGGGTTAGCTACAGGCTGTGTGTCTAATACAATGAAGTCAACGGGGAATATGAAGTCCCCGACTTTGATTAACACATCCTCTAGCTCACCCCTAGGATGGGTGATCGATCGGTCGGCCATTTGGAGAGTGCAGTGCGTGGGTTTCAGCTCTCCTACGCCTAATTGCTCGTATACTGAGTACGGAAGTAGGTTAACACTGGCACCAAGATCTAATAGTGCGCGGTTGATGTTCTTATCCCCAATGGTAATAGAAATCGTAGGACAGCCAGGGTCCTTCCGTTTTTGTGGTAAAGATTGGGTAAGAGCATCACTCACATCACTAGCCAAGAAAACTTTCTTGGGTACCTGGGACTTCCTCTTTTTCGTGCACAAGACCTTTAAGATTTTCGCGTAGGACGGGACATATTGGACAGCATCTAAAAGAGGAATGTTAATGTTAACCTGCTTAAATAACTCCAGAATCTTCTCCATTTGAGGATTTTGTTTATTAGACCTCAACCGGTTTGGAAATGGGACGTTTTTAAAATTGGTTGAGTCTAATGCTTGTGGAGGAGATTGTGGAGTAGGAACGGATCCCAGAATAGGTGTTTTCGTGGAGTGAGAAGTGGGTCCATTCAAAGCAGAAGAAGAGGAAGGAGAGCCTTGTGAAGAACGGAGAATAGGCTCAGAAGACGAAGAAGCAGGAGAAGAAGACGAAGAAGAAGAAGCAGCGGCCGAGGTGTCATCGTTGCTCTGTGTGCCAATGTTGTTTTGCAGCATCCTTCCCAATCTCAATGTGGTCACGGCACTCACATTATGGTTCTGTTGTTCAAGAGCAACATGTACATTCTGTGGGTGACCGGGATTTGGGAGTGGCTGGGACGGGAGCTTCCCCTTCTCTCGCTCGCTTAAGGCCGCATTCAGCTGTGCAATCTGTGCCTCGATGGTTTTGATGCTTTGCCCGTGAGCGGCAGTGTGTTGCACTAAGGACTGAATGGAAGACTGGATGTTGGCGGTGGATTGTGTCGATTGTTTAACGAACGCCTCCAGACTTCGTTCGAGCGAGGAAACCTTATCGTTGTTTGACGGAACAAAGTTGTTTCGTGGAAAAGAATTGTTGGGTGCAAAGTTGTTCGTCTGATTTTGGAAAGGTTGGGGTTGGAAGGGTTGCTGAAACTGCTGTTGAGTTTGTTGTTTCGCTTGTTGTTGCGGCGGAGGGGCCCTTTGGAAATTATTGCCTTGGAATTGATTCTGATTTTGATTCCAGGCGAAATTGGGGTGGTTCCTCCAACCGGGATTGTAGGTGGAAGAGTATGGATCATTCCTCGGTCTTTGCTGGAATGCAGCATTAACCTGATCCTGTCCTTGCGATGGTGGATTGTAAGGACACTCTTCGGTTAAGTGAGAAGGATCGGAACAACAAGCGCAGATGGGACGAAGGGGAAGAACAAGGGCAGGAGCAGGAGAAGAAAATTTGCTCTCTATCGCTTCAAGCTTTCTCGTTATTGCAGCTATTTCAGCTTTCATCGCAATAGAGACATCAAGTTGGTGAATTCCTACCCTAGACTGACCGGTAGAAGTGGAGGTAGAAGAAGAAGAAGTCAGTCGGGTGCTTTCCCATTGTAGCGTTTGCTCCGCAAGGTCGTCAAAGAACTGCCATGCTTCCTCGTCAGATTTCGATAGGATGTGGCCCTGACAGATGGTTTCCAACAACTGCTTCGTTGCTGGGTTCAGGCCCTCGTATAAGGTTTGGCAAAGTTGCCATTTCTCTATACCGTGGCGAGGACACTGAACAAGAAGGTCTTTGTACCGGTCAAAGCACTTCCAGAAGGGTTTAGAAGGAAGCTGAAAGAATTGGTTGATTTCATTGCGGATCCTTGCGGTTTTATGATTCGGATAGAATTTTTTTAGAAACGCTTTAACAAACTCGTCCCAACTGGTTATGGAGTGGGAAGCGGTGCTATACAGCCATTTTTCAGCAAGATCGCATAGAGTGAACGGAATGACTCGTAGACATATAGCATCCTCCGACAGCTGGGTGGTTTTCATCATGGCACAAACGTTTTGAAATTTATTGATGAAGATATAGGCATCTTCAGATTCAAGCCCATGGAATCATGGAAGCATGTTGATGAAGTGGGGCTTAATTTCAAAATTATCCCCATTGGCCGGTGGAAGAGAAAGGCAGGTGGGAAGTGCAGAACGGGTGGGATAGAAACGATCCTGGAGCGCAATTCGCTGCGGCGCTACAACAGGCGGTGGTGGTGGGTTATTGGTCTCCGTAGGAGGTGGAGCCAATCCAGGGGTAGTCAAAGAGATGTTTGGATTAAATCCTGACATCGCGGAAGAAGAGGTTGGTGAAGGTGATGGTGAAGATGTATGAACAGAATTCTGGTCAACGTCGGAGTTGGGCGGCAAAGGTAAGGGTGAAAGAGGAGTGGACGGAGTATCGACGTCTGAGTCGATCGCGTAGTCGGTAGCGACTAACGTAACGCGGACTAGGCGGGCGCTAGTGTCCCGAGTCCAAGCGGACATACACTAAATGAGTTTAGTATAGTCAAAGCGGAGAAGGTGAGGGTAAGAAAACGTCAATGGAGAAATACGATGGGTGGTGGGTGAAAAATGGATTTAGCGACAAAGGGCAAGTTTTTATAAAAGTTTTTGATTTTTTCTTTTTTTTTCTTTTTTTTTTAGAAAGAGCTTTGCAGAAATATGTACGGACTTACGGCTTTTAAGCAATCACAAACAAGATATGCACAATCACACCTAGATCTAGGGTCACCTAGGTCAGCTAGACAGCTCCTAACTGTTCCAAAGAACTAGAAACAGGACCTCAAACCGCCTCTTCTCCGCCAATTGCGGGCAGATAAGTGCCAGGTAAGTGGGAGGTTGTCTAATGCTTTCGCGAAGTTCCTTAATTAAATAACCACTTGCCTTCGTCACACTTGCGTAGACACCGCAAAGTCAGGATAGGATAAACGACCGATGCCTGTAATTAGTCCTCTGTCCTATTGAGCGCGAAGTCCTTAGGGCTGAGTCTAGTATTTTTTAATTTAACAATGGTCAATGCATATGCTTTTTGTGATTTCTGGGGTCCTGGGAAGGGTGATGAAATCCCCACCCAATCTGAATTGGTTTCAAGCCCCATAAGTCCGTATTAATGAATGCAAAGCGATAACAAATCAACTGCAAACAATTTTTATTTTTAGCGCGGCGCAAAGAATCCTGCACAAGAACAGTTTATTGGAAGGGGGAAGAGAGTTTGCGCAAAGAATGCTGCAGAAAACACAGTTTATTGGAGTCCAGAGGAGTGGGAAAGAAGCAAGAAAGACTTATAGAGATTTTGAGATGAAGAGGGCACCAAGTGGCCGCGGTTCCGCGGCCTAAGCCTTCTTATGCCGCGGTTCCACGGCAGGAACAGTGAGATGGGCCTTCAATTTTTGTGTAGGTGCTTTGTTGGGTGTCCTCTGCTTGTCTGGATTTGCTGAATCTTGATTTGCTTACTGTATCTGCTCCAGATTTTTACAGTAGACCATTTGCTTCGTTTTGATCCGTCGCGGTGTAGCCGCGAAATGTAGGTCTATCTTCCTACGTCTTTGGCACTGAACTCGAACTTGGTATTATCCTGCACACTTTTACAAAAACTAATCAAAAATAAAAAAATGATTTTTTTACAACGTATATTTTTTTTTTGTTTTGTTTTTCGGTTATATTCACAAGTTAACCCGAAATTACACAAAGAAATAAACTACCGTCTCCCCGGCAGCGGCGCCATTTGATTGGTAGTGATTCTGCGTGTTCAAGTTTTAGTTAATTACCGCAATCAAGACGGTTTCGCTTGTAGCTAGCCGGTTGAGTACGGGTCGTCCGCAGGGAGATGGGAATCTTTTTCTATGTGCTTTAACGAGTTAAGTCCGAAAGTCCAGATTTGTTTGTGATTATCTAAGTGTTAGAATGATATGTAAAGAGAGCTTGTTAGGGTTAGGATTAGGTTAGTTTGAGTTAGGAGTTGCTCACTTCTTTCGTTGCCACTCTTAATATCGGTGTTACGGTAATCGGCAACAACGGGGATTAGCACGACTAGGAAGGAACTTGCGAGTATAAGCTAGGCTTTCCAACGCTCAAGTCCTTCCTTTTGGTGCTTGTCCGTCCGTTCTTGGCTCTTAGCCATAACCTCCGGTTAATTCAACCACAACCGGTCTCACTACGGAATCACCGCTATCATGTAGGATAGGGTGCCGTAAGGAGCGGATTGTGGTTCAATTAACGGGAGTCGATTTAAGATGTTGGGCAAGGAAAGAGTGAGAGAGTTCCTTCTCTCAAACTTCCCTTATCCTACCCTAACAAGTATGGAAACTACTCACACATCATAACGAAAAGAAAACAAAACAAAGAGGAAGATAGAAAGAAAGAGATTAGAAGATAACAACTAGCTATTTACGACCTCACCTTGGCAAGGATCAAGCGTAAGCATCATGGTTGATTTAAGGATAAAGAAAAAGAGAAAGAAAGAAACAACAAGAAATAACAACAATTAAGTTAACAAATGAAAATTACAAGCATTTAACATAAGAGCAAGACAAGTATGATAATAAAATGAACTTTTTTATTCATCATTCTTCACTCACAAAAGCTCACTACAAGTTTTTCAATGGAGAAGAGATGAGAAGAGGAAGAAGAACAAGTATTCTAAAACCTAGAAAAATACAAGATTATGCACCCTTTGCATTGGCAAGATCTGGACTATTTATAGGCAGGGAGTTAGAAACCTAGGGCAAAATTCTGAACCCTCATAAAAATACAAAACTGCCCCTGAAAAGTCATCAGCCGACAAGGCCGTACGGCTGCGGTTCCGCGGCCTAAGCATGCTACGGCCGCGGTTCCGCGGCCTAATAGAGGATTTGACTCCTCGGATTTTGTGGGGCCCCTTGGTCTGATTTTGTCTGTAGTTTGGCATATGTTTTTTCTGATAATCCTTCCACATTTCATCCAGAATTTTAGTAGACCACAAGGTAATTGGATGTGGATCTTTTTGCCATGATTTTCTTGAGCTCCGCGTAGATTTCTTGGATCTTGTGTTGCCATTGAGCCTTGTGCATGAAAATAACATCGATTTGCCATTTTGTCACTTAAACTGGTGTGTGGCAACAGACGGATAAAGAGCGGAGATCCGTGTTTTATCTGTGGTTGGCAGGAACCCGGGTTTTGTTGTGTTTTTCCATGAATTTCACCGTTCAGAGCCGAGAACCTGTATTCTTCAATTGACTAGCAAACACGGCTCAAGAGTACCTACCGATATGCAATGTGATAAAAATTGGGCGGTATAAAAATGCAAAAATCTGATATGAACACCTCAGTCCCTCAGAATCCGGTACGCATAGTCGAGTCCCAAATCGAAGTATCCCCCGATCATCTATCACGAACTCGGAGTCTCTGCCCTGTCTAATCTGCTCTCTGATCTCTTAAAGAAGGTCATCACTGGGCTGCGCCTCACAGATACGGTCAAGCAACTATGGACGTGCACGGATATACGCAAGCTGTACCCCCTGTCGGAGTGAACTCAAACTACACTTGGCTGTCACATAGATCTGCTAATCTGCCGATGACTGCCTCTGCACTACGCTCATACAAGATAAACTGCCCCCAGGCCTCCGACTCAAAGCGTCTGCCACTACGTTCGTCTTTCCCAAATGATACAAGATCTCGCAATCGTAGTCCTTCACTAGTTCCATCCAATGCCGCTGTCTCAGATTCAGGCCACGCTGCTGAAATATGCACTTCAAGCTCTTGTGGTCCGTGAATATCTGGCACGCCTCGCCGTACAGGTAATGTCTCCAGATCTTGAGTGCAAACACCACTGCAGCCATCTCTAAATCGTTAGTGGGGTAGTTCTGTTCGTGTTTCTTCAGCTACCAAGAAGCATATGCAATAACTCTGTCGTGCTGCATCAATATGCACCCTAGCCCCGCTCGAGAAGCGTCACAATAGACCACAAATCTGCCCGATCCCGAAGGCAATGATAATACTGGCGCCATAGTCAAACGGGTCTACAACTGCTGAAAGCTATGCTCGCACGCCTCCGTCCAATCAAAAGGAACTCCCTTCCGGGTTAACCCGATCAACGGTGCAGCGATACGGGAGAAGTCCTGAACAAATTATCGGTAGTAACCGGCCAGTCCTAGAAAGCTGCGGATCTCTGTGACTGATGCTGGTCTGGACCAATGCTGAACGACCTCGATCTTCTTCGGGTCCACGCATATACCATATCGCGTAATCACGTGACCGAAGAAATCTATGCTGTCAAGCCAAAACCCGCACTTAGAGAATTTCACGAACAGCTGGTGCTCCCTCAAAGTCTGCAATGTGATTCGCAGGTGCTGCTCATGCTCTGCTCGGCTCCGGGAATAAACCAAAATATTGTCAATAAACACGATGATGAACAGATCAAGATACGGCCTGAAAATGTGGTTCATCAAGTCCATAAACACGGCGGGGGCACTGGTGAGTCCGAACGACATCACCAAAAACTCATAGTGCCCGTAACGTGTACGAAAAGCCGTCGTAGGAATATCCTCCTGCCGAACCCGCAACTGATGGTAGCCTGATCACAAGTCAATCCTCGAAAAGTATCCCGCACCCTGAAGCTGGTCGAACAAATCATCGATACGTGGTAAGGGATATCTGTTCCGTACGGTAACCCCGTTCAGCTGGCGGTATTCACTACACAAACGCAAACTGCCGTCCTTCTTCTTGACGAACAGGACCGGAGCACCCCAAGAAGACACACTAGGTCGAATAAGCCCTTTATCCAGCAAATCTTGCAACTGACCTTTCAACTCTCTAAGCTCCGCCGGGGCCATCTGATAAGGCGGTATGGAAATAGGCCCCATGCCGGGAATCAAGTCAATGCAGAAAACAATATCGTGCTCAGGCAGTAGCCCAAGCAGCTCGTCGGGGAAAATATCAGGGAACTCACTAACAATCGGGACCTGGTCCAAAGGAACCTCTGCAGCTCTAGTATCACAAACATAGGCTAGAAATCCCTGACATCCCTTCCTTAAAAGCTGTCCGCGCGAAGAGAGGAAATCAAACTGTGAGGGGTGGCACCATGGTCCCCCTGCACAACAAAAACCGACTCCCTGGGAAACCAAAATGTCACGACCTGAAAGAGCACGTAACTGGCCCTTGAACCATATGAAGTCTATAGGACTCCATCTGATCCAAGTAAGCCAAAAGCCCAGAAATCTAAAACCATTTTAAATAATAAATGAAGGTAAAATAGTTTTTAGAAGCAAAGAAAACATGTCTCAAAAGTAATGTTTTTTAAATACATAAGCTGAATATGAAATTTTAAAATGTATAATCCTTTCTGAAAATTTCCGCAGAGTTTCCTTTGTAAATACTGGCCCAGAACGAGGTACAACAAGAATAATATATATATATGCAATGATAAAAGACATCGCCAAGAGGGAGCTAGCTCTTCGTCAATCGACGGTCACAACCACGCAAGCAATATAATATACAACGCCAAAGGGCGAGGATCAAAACTCAAAAGAAACTCAAATAACATGAAAACCGTAATACTACTACACGCGACTCTAAGGTCGAAATAATACATAACTGGTGTCTAAGTCTAAAACAATATACAAGTTTTGGTTGATGGAATTTCTAGATACAATGAGCAATACATATACAATGGTGGTTCTGATGCAAAAGAACCCACCTACCTAAGAAAATCACCCGCAAAGGAAGCAGTGTGCCAGAAATGCTGCCATAGAACCTGTACGGCAAAACCTGCAAGAACTGTGGCACAACGGGGGTGAGTTGCCAACTCGTGAATAGAAAATATCTACAAGCAGAAATCGAATGCATGACATAATCCTAGGTCAATAAGATCAGATATATATAAACCTCAAATGATAAGTCTGAAACATAATAAGGTGGCAATGTAACATATAAACATGTATGTAGTGCCATGTACTCAGGTAATAACATATCATGAATATGAGGTAAATCTGCATGAATAACTATGATGAAGTATCTAAATTGATATCCATACACATATATTAGCGTCTCATTCCACTAATATTGGTGTAAGGGCATATATAACAGCGTCCTCATCCACTGTTATATATACATATGAGGTATGATCAATGTGAATCAAGTCTGTATGTGATCAATGCCTGTATATATGTGGATCCCGTCCACCTGTCACCCAAAGACAATAAGCATCATGCATGTAAATATGACGATATAATCAAAATCATGGAACCTGAGTGCCTAGCATCGACACTCGAAAACATCATAAAACCTGTGCCTAGCATCGGCATGTAAATTCTCATCTATCAGGCGCTGTCACCAAGACTGGCCCTGATAGGTACGTATCATACACTATCTCGAAACCCGAGTGCCCAGCTTCGACCCTCGAATTTCGACGTATCCTTACGTACATAACTCCGGTATGTATCCCCAAGATAACCGCCAAGTAAAAGGTAATGTCACCGGACGGTATGGTTCCCCTGACAGGCTCATCGCCTAGCTACACGACAGATCCATTCTCGCCCCGGGGTACCTCCGGACCCAACCATGTACCCTCATACGGCCTCTATGCCTCCTCGTATGGGGTATATATATATATATATATATATATATATATATATATATATATATCAGAACCGACAAAACTCATGGTGGAAGCTGAAATATCATATCAAGGGTAACCGGGTTTTTAAAGACAATACATATTTTCTTTTGAAATAGCCACGGTTCCCAAATCCAAAAATCTCATGAAAACAAATATCTCAATGCGCATAATCAGAAAGCATGATGTATGTGACATATATATGAAATGCAAGTATAACAGTATATCATGCAACATGGAATAATAGTATGCAGATACAAAGGTCATATCCTGATGCAATAATACTACTGTGTAGTGACATGGCAATTATCGATGATGAAGTGTGTGAGCCGGCAAGCAAGTGAATGTGGAACATACGCATCATCGATAATGGTGCTGGTGTCCTAACAGCATGATGGTAATATAGCAATAAACACATTTACACATGCAAAGCGATGTGAATAGCATGAATATGCGGATATCGAATAATCAACACAACAGTGAAGAATCTACATCCATATGTATATGTCATGCAGTTATGCCATTTGAAATAAGACGAATCGGGTTTTTTTGTAAAATAAGGGCTACGGTGTTTTTAAGAAAAGATGCGTCTTTTGAAAATACCCGTAGAATCCTTTTTCTTGTCCTTAAGATATTCCCGATTTGTTAGTTTTTGAAATAGGTATGACTCGAGTCTAGTCTAACATCTACTATGCCAAGTACAGATCTAAATATCAAGTCAGTCGGGAGGGGTATGAAAACCACCTAAATCTGAGTCGATATATATAAATATAAATATAAGAGTCGGTGATCCCGCCTCAATAGTATCGCGTACGATACCGTATATCATCTGACATCCTCGAGTCATGAGTGCGGATCAATCATCAATATATAGTTCGTACGGTAACTCGTCGTACGACATCTTAATAGCTGGGTACGGGTCAATATCACATTATCACATCAATTATCTGGTATCCGTATCATCATATCACATAATCAGGGGTACTGATCTAAGTCTAGTACAAATCGATACCATCTATATAAGTATGAATGCGTGTGTGGAACACACGTCTAAAGGCCCACTAAAAATCACATATCGTATCCCAAATACAAATCATATCGTATCACCGATCTCATGGCACTATGCCTAATATCATCGACTCATCTCCAATGTCATCCACTATCATCATCAACACAGTGTAAGTATAATGAATATGCAAGGGGGTGTGTGTGGGTGTAAACCTATCCTAGGGTTCGCGACTAGGAGCTACACTAGTTTACTTCTAACCCTAATCCAGACATAGTACACCTAACACACTATAACTATCATATACATAATATATATACATATATAGTATACCAACTACGGACTGCGGGGGTGCTATACGCCATCCACCTGACTTCCCCCATAGATATAATCTACTCACCTTGCGTATTCATTTGTCGACGTCGCCACACGTTTGCTTGTCGTCCCAAAGTCTTCATGGGGTACCTACACATCAAAGTATCGTAAATGCGTATTAAAACCAAATTTGAACTAAAACGATATATGAAAACGAAAACGATATGCTAAGGGGCCTATAGGTTAGAACCAATGGGTACGCTTTCAAAACCATCAATCAATCCTCGATATCGTCGTATAAATGCCAAGTATTCGAGGTAAAACGCAATACGCAAATCCGGAATTCGAAATACGAAATACAGAAACCTGAATCCAAAACAACAACTAGAGAAAAGGGTCCCAGATTTCACCCTAGGTCAAATTGGACAATTTTGCACATGCCAGGGGTCTAATCTACTGATAAGGGGGCACCAAAACTAAAACAAGACAATTCCCTACTGGTCTGGCCGCAATTTGCGGCCAGAATGCATTTATTTGCGGCCGGGAAAGAGAGATAGGGGCTAGGGTTCTGGTGGTGGCTTCCTGGGTGCCTGCACATATCACTGTCCAACCAAAATAATTTTCAGAGTCTCAGGTTGATAGCAGATTCAATATAACCTTCACAGATTTCATAAATCTTCCGATATCGGTTTCAAAATCCGTATTCCGGGTTTCTAGTCTCAGGTTTGGGCCTCAAATCTAGCATTAAGGTGTTTTTATAACCTCTACTGAGCTCAATTGCTCACCACAACTCACAATTCCTTCAAACCCTAACTAGGTTTTCCCAAATCCACAAAATCACACGATATCGATTTTAATCTTAACATGGGGGTATAAGTATGCAAAAACTAAGCTAATGGTCCCAAAAAATACCTCGTTTGGCAACTTAATAATTTTCTTGAGTTTCCCCTAGTGGCCAAAATCCTTGTTTTCTTGGTCTAATGTGTTGGTCTTGAGCTTATGCACACTTTTTGTGAAATGGGAGTGGGGTTTTGGAGTTGTTTTCATGGTGATTTGAGGAGGTGAAGAAGGGAGGGAGGTGAGGAGCAGGAGCAACAGCAGCAACATGAGAGAGAGGGAGAGAGAAATGAGTGAAGGTTGAAGGGGAATGGCTAAGTCTAAGTCAACACACTTCACCCTCTCATTCTCTCACTTGCCCATACCCAATATTATAATCCTTTTCCTTTCCTTTTCTTTTCTTTTTCTCTTCAAAATCCTTCTCACTCAAATAGTAACCCCAAAATAAACATGATAGAAAATGCACAAGTGTAGAAAAAGATATGTGTGTGTTTTGCACAAAATTGCTAAAAACCGATTAGCGATTTTTAATCGCGATTAGCACTAAATTAGCATGTAATTAATCATAAAAACTTTAAAATGGCATAATTCCATAAAATACCCTATTTTAGAATTTTCCATAATTTTTCCAAAATTTTTCCCATTTATCTGTATTTAATAATACCGAAATATTAAAATATTCAATAAAATAATATTAAATTATAAAAATTTCCAAAAATAATATTTTTTTTGAAATGTTACAATCTTCCCCCCTTAAAGAAATTCGGTCCCCGAATTTAAATTTAAACCCCCAAATTCTAAAACATTTCAGTAAAAATCCAAATTGTCGGGGCTCCGAAATCATCAATATATAAAACGCATCATAGCGCAATGCATGCGCATAAGTAATGAGCAGATAACTCCAAATCGAAACTCCGTCAAGCATCCCGCAATCATCGGAGTCATGGTAAAAACACGAATGTCAAATCCAAAATGAAGTCAATATGATATATATCAGAACTATACATGAAAATAGCTAAAGTAATGCATGCAAGATATATCCAGGTACTGTTCTCTGACTAGTCCTGCTCAGTATGAAAACACATAGTAAATATCATAAAAACGTACTGGTCTATAAGGAATCAATCCTAAAAAGGTATATATAAGAATATCCTGTGCGTCTGGTGCGTAAGGAAATCAAAATCAATATATGTGCCATACATGTGCATAAAACAACATCTAGGTGCAACGGGTGTGCACGAAACATCTGTCATAGGCAACATGTATGCCCGACAGCAAAATCAGGTGCATCTGACATGCACAAAGAATCTCGATTTAGTGCATCTAGTGTGCACCAAAATCGTATCTCAAAACATGTGCCCAACATGCGCGAAAATCCAAATCAAAGGCACAGAGTGCAAGAAATCAATATAAATATCAAAATCGAAATCGACGGTATACAATACGACTTAATCTAAATCAGGTATACCGCGTGTATAAGCTCACAACCATGTGCATCAAATCAAATCAAAACACTAAAAGGGCATGAAAACGACGTTGGAATCATAAATCAAATCAAAGGCATAAAATAGGCATGAAATCACAATCAATACCTCAAGAGTAATAACTATGCGCAAAGTATAGATACCCAGTAGGTGCAACCATGGTGTAAGAAAACAAATATCACGAAACTCAGTCATCAAAACCAAATCATGCGAATAAATCGCACAAAATACCGAAATCCAAGGTGACGGATACATGATAATCGAATCACAAAATCACAAATCATAAATACCGTCGTCGGTAGTCCCTCCTTCAAAGTCGAGATGGTGTCGGTGCATACAATGCTAGCAGCGCAAGATATCTACTTGCCTCTTGCTTACGGTCTGGCGTCCTCTGTCTCTTAGTCCTTATCTTCTTTGTGGATTACCAATCTCACGATCCATCGGCTCATCGGCCCTGTCATGAGTGCTAACGGAAACGATTCTGTTCTGGCACTTCTCTGGTCATCTCTCGGTCAATCATCACGACCACTCGTAAAGAAGCATGTCACTGGCATCGGCCTCTGGCTCTCTAAATGCACGTGACATTTCTGATCCTGGGTGCAAATATCTTTGCAGCAGTGTCCTGGAAGGAATCCTGCTCAAGGTCTCTTCCGATCTTGCCTATGCCGAACCGTACGGAGGCTGGTACCCTTGCATAATCTCTTCTCGCTCGATGGACATCTGCGTCCTCAGCACCGCATTTTCTCGGAAATTTGTCGCATCCCAACACCTCTGTAAGCATATCAGGTCTCTGGTCTCGACGGGAAGTAATGACAGCTCGTTAGCGTCTCGCACGAATCTCTTGTCCTGCTTGTCTGTACTATCGTTCACTTCGACGTCACATCTCTATCTGCACACTGCAATGTTCTCGGCTACGGTCCATCCGAAGACTCTCTCATATCTCTTTTCTACCGAATTGCCCGGAAGTCATCGTCCTTTACTGAAGCTAATTCTTGTTCCGGAATGGCTGCACACTCATCGCGCCTCTTTCTGGAAAATATATCCATATACAATGCCTCCGCGTGCATATCGCATCACTGATGTCAGCGGAGTGGAACGCCATCTTGTCGAAATCTCTTGCGAACTCTTTACTTCACTCTGCTCTAATGTCGACTGATTCAGACTCGTCTCCTCATGGCTGCATACACTACTCTCCAATGGCTATGCTCGTATCTGGAGTCTCCCAAGCAATGTGTCCCATCACATGATATCCGAAAGATGTCGAACCATCCGATCGATTTGTCAAAACCTCATAATCCCCCAAGAGCTCAATATCTTGGACACAGTTTAATAGTATAGAGTACATTCCACAGCATCGGTGGTCCAGCCGTAGAAGGGCAAACCCAAGCCTCACTAATGGTGCCGCGGAACTACCGCAAACCCTAAGGTTCAAAGGCTTTCACACGGTCATTATGTCGAGTTAGGGTTTCATTCTACTAGAGGGTCCATAGAATCGCTTGCATGTCTTTCCGAATACTTTAAACTTGGAAAATGGGCTCCTAACATTCGATCATCTTAATCGACTCTCAACGAACCTGTGTGAAGTCGTCTCTAGTTGGAATCAATCTATCTGATGACCTCTCATCGGGGTAAGCGAACGAACCACATGTCCTAGTCATTCATTCTCTGGTGAGTAGCGACCTTCCATCATATCTTGAAGTATATACTCATGCTGCAGTAGCTCCAATCATCTGGGCGATATCTCGTCATTTGCAGCAACAACTGGCTCATTCGTCTGTACGCTGAACAACGCCTCAATCATCATGAATAAGCGATATATCAATGGTCATCACATCTGGCTGGCCTCTAGCAGTAGCCTGATCCTCTGGTACCAATCGGCACGTCCGAGAAATCTCGTAAAAGCGATCTGTCAAACGCTCATTGCGTGAAAACACAATAAGACGATGCCTCTATATGCAATAGTACGTCTCTGGAATCACGCCCTGGTCAGTCCTCATCCACGACGAGCTCATGCTGATGCAACTCGAGCCGTAGCTCTCTCTGCCCGTGCAATCGTGGCAGCAAAATCACAACCAGTATCGATGAGGGTAGATCATAGGAAGGAATATAATACTGTGCAAGAAAATGTACATCCTAAGGTTTCTTAAGCGGAGTAGCGTATCGTAAATATGCTGCGGAACAAACGTACGGTACGTCACTCTACTCAAGCTACCTACTCCATCAACCAAGGGTCATCCTACGCGACGAAAGTTCGGGTCTATTACCCCCTCGACTAAGTCTAAGTTCCGTATGGTCAAGCCTAAGTTCCGTATATATATAAACGCCCTAGGCTCCACATAGTCAAACTTAAACTCGAACCAAGGTTAACCCAGCGCTTTGATACCAACTTTGTCACGATCCGAAAGAGCACGTGGCTGGCCCTTGAACCATATGAAGTCTATAGGACTCCATCTGATCCAAGTAAGCCAAAAGCCCAGAAATCTAAAACCATTTTAAATAATAAATGAAGGTAAAATAGTTTTTAGAAGAAAAGAAAACATGTTTCAAAAGTAATGTATTTTAAATACATAAGCCGAATATGAAATTTTAAAATGTATAATCCTTTCTGAAAATTTCGGCAGAGTTTCCTTTGTAAATACTGGCCCCGAACGAGGTACAACAAGAATAATATATACATGCAATGATAAAAGGCATCCCCAAGCGGGAGCTAGCTCTTCGTCAATCGACGGTCACAACCACGCAAGCAATATAATATACAACGCCGAAGGGCGAGGATCAAAACTCAAAAGAAACTCAAATAACATGAAAACCGTAATACTACTACACGCGACTCTAAGGTCGAAATAATACGTAACTGGTGTCTAAGTCTGAAACAATATACAAGTTTTGGTTGATGGAATTTCTAGATACAATGAGTAATACATATACAATGGTGGTTCTGATGCAAAAGAACCCACCTACCAAAGCAAATCACCCGCAAAGGAAGCAGTGTGCCAGAAATTCCGCCATGGAACCTGTACGGCAAAACCTGCAAGAACTGTGGCACAACGGGGGTGAGTTGCCAACTCCTGAATAGAAAATATCTACAAGAAGAAATCGAATGCATGACATAATCCTAAGTCAATACGATCAGATATATATAAATCTCAAAGGATAAGTCTGAAACATAATAAGGTGGCAATGTAACATCTAAACATGTATGTAGTGCCAGATACTCAGGTAATAACATATCATGAATATGAGGTAAATCTGCATGAATAACTATGATGAAGTATCTAAATTGATATCAATACACATATATTAGCATCTCATTCCACTAATATTGGTGTAAGGGCATATATAACAGTGTCCTCATCCACTGTTATATATACATATGAGGTATGATCAATGTAAATCAAGTCTGTATGTGATCAATGTCTGTATATATGTGGATTCCGTCCACCTGTCACCCAAAGACAATAAGCATCATGCATGTAAATATGAGGATATAATCAAAATCATAGAACCTGAGTGCCTAGCATCGACACTCGAAAACATCATGAAACCTGTGCCTAGCATCGGCATGTAAATTCTCATCTATCAGGCGCTGTCACCAAGAATGGCCCTGATAAGTACGTATCATACGCTATCTCGAAACCTGAGTTCCTAGTTTCGACCCTCGAATTTTGACGTATCCATATGTACATAACTCCGGTTGGTATCCCCAAGATAACCGCCGAGTAAAAGGTAATGTCACCGGACTTGGTTCCCCTGACAAGCTCATCGCCTAGCTACACGACAGATCCGTTCTCGCCCCGGGGTACCTCCGGACCCTACCATGTACCTTCATACGGCCTCTACGCCTCCTCGCATGGGGTATATATATATATCAGAACCGATAAAACTCATGGTGGAAGCTGAAATATCATATCAAGGGTAACCGGGTTTTTAAAGACAATACATATTCACTTTTGAAATAGCCACGGTTCCCAAATCCAGAAATCTCATGAAAACAAATATCTCAATGCGCATAATCAAAAAGCATGATGTATATGACATATAAATGAAATGCAAGTATAACAGTATATCATGCAACATGGAATAATAGTATGCACATACAAGGGTCATATCCTGATGCAATAATACTACTGTGTAGTGACATGGCAATTATCGATGATGAAGTGTATGAGCCGGAAAGCAAGTGTACGTTGAACATACGTATCATCGATAATGGTGCTGGTGTCCTAACAGCATGATGGTAATATAGCAATAAACACATTTACACATGCAAAGCGATGTGAATAGCATGGATATGCGGAAATCGAATAATCAACGCAACAGTGAAGAATCTACATCCATATGTATATGTCATGCAGTTATGCCATTTGAAATAAGACGAATCGGGGTTTTTAGTAAAATAAGGGCTACGGTGTTTTTAAGAAAGAATGTGTCTTTTGAAAATACCCGTAGAATCCTTTTTCTTGTCCTTAAGATATTCCCGATTTGTTAGTTTTTGAAATAGGTATGACTCGGGTTTAGTCTAACATCTACTATGCCAAGTACAGATCTAAATATCAAGTCAGTCGGGAGGGGTATAAAAACCACCTAAATCTGAGTCGATATATATAAATATAAATATAAGAGTCGGTGATCCCGCTTCAATAGTATCGCGTACGATACCGTATATCATCTGACATCCTCGAGTCATGAGTGCGGATCAATCATCAATCTGACATCCTCGAGTCATAACTCCAAAAGAAACATGATAGAAAATGCACAAATGTAGAAAAAAAGATATGTGCGTGTTTTGCACAAAATTGCTAAAAACCGATTAGCGATTTTTAATCGCGATTAGCACTAAATTAGCACGTAATTAATCTTAAAAACTTTAAAATGGCATAATTCCATAAAATACCCTATTTTAGAATTTTCCATATTTTTTCCAAATTTTTTCCCATTTATCTGTATTTAATAATACCGAAATATTAAAATATACAATAAAATAATATTAAATTATAAAAATTCCCAAAAATAATATTTTTTTGAAGTGTTACACAAAACTTAACACTATTCTCGCGGCAGTCCACAGATGCATAGCACGTGGCTAACCAGTCCATGCCTAAGAAAACGTCGAATTCCAATATCTCAAGAGGGATCAAATCGACAGGCAACTCTCTTTCGCCAATACGGACAACACATGACCGGAACACGTGCCTCGCAACAAATGACTCGCTAACGGGGGTGGTCACAACAAGCGGCTGATCAAGCAAACCCGACTCTCTGCCTAATCTCGGCGTGAAGTGTGTAGAGACATACGAGTGTGGAGACCCCGGATCAAACAACATGTGTGCGTCAACAGAACATACTGGAAGAGTACCTAAGATCACCGTATTGGACGCCTGCGCATCCTGGTGTGTCAAAGCAAAGACCCGTGCCTGCCCTCTACCTGCGACTGGCGGTCCTCTATTGGCAACTAGTTTTCCTCTGCCGGCAACTGGCTATCCTCTGCCTCGGCCACCTCGGCCTCTCTAAGCAAACCCTTCGCGACCTCGACCTCTCTGTGCCAAAGTCTGACGCGGAGCAATAGCAGGTGAAAGAGGCAATGTCCTCTGGGGTGGAGAAGGTGGTAGGGTAATATGTGGTACAGCTGTCTCGCCCTCACGTGGCTCCGGACAATCTCGAACCTGATGATAAGTACTCCCGCACCGGAAACATCTAGACGGTGGCTCCCGGCCCTGTGGACAGGTGCTGTATAACCGACCTAGTCTCAAACCTCTGCCATCATCATGGCCTGGAGGGGGTCTGCCGCGGCGCCTACCCATCTGCTTCTGGGAAGACATATCAGTGCGAACTCTCTTCGATCCCGGAACTACCGAAGTCTCGGCAAGACGCTCCTCGACCAAAAGGACTGCATCCACAGCTACTGCATAGGTCTCGCAATGCTGTGCGCTGATCGAAAGGAACAACGGGGTGAGCAGGCCTCGAACAAACCTCTTGATCCGCATCTCCTCAGTAGCTACCAAATACGGGGCATAAGTAGATAGATCGATGAACAGTACGTCGTACTTTTCCACTGTCATCCCCGGGGTCTGGCGTAATGATTCAAAACTGTGTGCTCGAGTATCCTAAACACTCTGTGGAAGAAAGCGAGCAAGAAAAACCGTCACGAACTCAGTCCAGGTCATAGGAGGAAGACCTGCTGCTCTGCTCTTCTCTATCGACTCGCACCACTTCTGCGCAAGATCTTCCAGTCGAAAGCTCGCGAACTCAACCCATCTCGCGTCAGAGCACCTCAGTGAACGATATATCCTGGCCATCCTATCGATAAATGACTGCAGGTCCTCGTCTGCATCGGTGCCTGTGAAGACCGGAGGCTTCAGTCTCATGAACTCAGATAACGACACTGTGATCACCTATGTAGCTGCAGGTGCAACTTCCTGAACTGTAGGTACCATCGTGATCCACGTAACAGGTGGGACAACCTCCTGTCTCTACACTTGAATGACCTCAACTAACGACCCCGTCATCTGGCGCATCTCCTGCATGCCGGCCCCTAGCAAAGCGATCTGGTCTGTCGAAGGGGGAGCAGTCTGCTCTGGTACAACGGGTGCACTGCCCGGGTCAGTCCTCGTCTCAGACGAGTCAACTCTGATCTCGTCCCTCGCGGCCGCACTCTGCGCCCTCGTAGTTTTCGGCGGCATAATGGCTGGAAATTTAACAAGATTCGATCAGAATACGGAAATGTAATCACAAGAATGTATATATTCACGAAGGAATTTCAACCAATAGGTCCTAAGGTCACTTAGGCGGAGTACCGTGTCGTGAGTATGCCGTCGAACATCCACACGCCACGCCACTCTGCTTCAGCTACCTACTCCATCATACCAAGGTCATCCTACACTCCGAAAGGTAAAACCTACGCTTTGATACCAACATTGTCACGATCGAAAGTTCGACCCGTGACCGACACGTAACCACATAACGTCTACAGGCGTAACGCGATTAAGTAAGCCGAAACCCAGAAATCAAAACCATTAAAAGTAATGAGTGATGAAAACATTGGTTTAAAACATTTAGAAAACCTTGAGTAAAATTCTTTAAAGTTTAAGTTATTTTTATAAAAATTTCGGCAGCACCTCCTTTGTAAAAACTAACCCCGAAAATGGGTACAACACATGATATAGGTAAAATGACATATAACAAGAATAAAGCATCCCCAACGGGAGCAATCACACCCAACGGCGGAAACAAACACCACAAGAATAATATACGACGCCGTAGCGAAGAAACGAACAATATAAGTGAAAAACAGCATAAAAGGTAAAACTGCATAAATAAAGCCGGCTCACACGAGCTCGACATGCAGAGTACAAAAATAATATACAACAGCGTCCTCACAACTGGTCTCTAAGTCAATACATGAAAAGGTAGATGGAGAGTACTAGATACAATAGGGTGTACAAAATGGAAAATAAACGGATACCGCAGACCCACCTATCCGCAAACGGCTCACACGCCAACTGTAGTGGTATCCGCAACAAAAAGATACAATGATGTAGCCCTGCCGCGACTACTCTGATGGTCTACCCGCAAACATTGTGGCACAACGGGGGTGAGTCTCCAACTCGTGAATAGTAAATAACATATAAAGGTAATCGCAGGTATGGACATGATGCTATACTCTAACATGTGCAACAGATGACATCAATATGATAATCTGGGTATGCAATAATCATGCGAGGTACTCTATGAGGTACTACAACTACATGATGCAATGCATAAGAATGAATGCTGAGTATGGGATGAAATATCATCTACACGAATCATCGTCGTGGAAAAACCCCGGTGTCTACCGAATACACCCCAAATCCCAATAAAACTCAGGCGCCGCCAATCTAATCGGCCCTCATATCCTGTAAATCTTATGGAAGACATAAGTGCCCAACATCGGCACTCGGGAATATCATGAAATACTCATGTCCTGCATCGACACGCAAATCCTGATATATCGGGCTCTGTCAGTCCAGATCGGCTCATGGGCTCCGTCTGTGGAATCGGCCCCAGCAGCACGGGTCAACCAATATCTATCTCTCGACTCCGATCGGTATCCTCCGGATAACCGCCAGGTCCAACCAATCACCGGTAGGTAGTAGTCGCTCTGCCAGGCTCATCGTCATCCCCACGAAATCTCTCACTTGCCCTGGGGTGCCATACCGGGTCCACCATGAACCTGCAAACGGATCATCCTCCTCCTCGAATCGGGTTTTACAGGTCACACGTCTCAGAATTGAGAAAACGCATGGTGGACGCACTGAAATATCATATCAAGAGAAACTGGGTTTTCAAAACAGTGCATACTTTCTTAAAATAATACCATGGTTCTCAAATCCAGAAATCATATGAAATCCAACACTCAATGCATAAATCCATGCAATGTGATAAATGCATCTTAAAACCGTACCATGAGCAAAAAGCGAACAACCGCTCTTTTAAAGAATTCAGTTTTTAAGAGGAGATATATCATGTGGTTCGGACTTTTCTCAAATAAAAATCAGTCATCTATGTAGGTGAAATATGAATATGCACAAGCATGGATGTATCAATGCATATGTGCACTAATATGGATATACGAATGTGTATGTGCACAAATATGGATGTATCAATGTATATGTACACCAATATGGATATACAATGTGCATGTGCGCAAGTATAGATGTATCAATGTATATGTGCACCAATATAGATATACAATGTGTATATGCGTAAGTATAGATGTATCAATATATATGTGCACCAATATAGATATACAATGTATATGTGCGCATGTATAGATGTATCAATATATATGTGCACCAATATGGATATACAATGTACATGAGCGCAAGTATAGATGTATCAATATATATGTGCACAAATATGGATATATAATGTGTATGTGCGCAAGTATGAATATGCGGCTACAAGCATGAATATGCGGCTACAATGCCCTATTACGCCCTGACGTATAACGCCATACGGGCGATTTCCCCGTAGATGTTAAATCTACTCACCGTGATCTCGATCTACATGTATTCAACCACCTTCATCCCCTTCTTCGCGGCGTCCGACGTCCCTGCCTACTATCCTGGAATTTACACACAACAATATACATAAGCTAAAATCCTACTAAAACGCGATATTAAGATCAAAAGAGAAACTCGCGTCGGAAGCTAAACGCGTGTGCACTAGATACGGCAAAACGTGTGTAACCTCGCCTGAATCCACCCCGACACGCTGTGACACGCAGTGAGCAACAAATCCAACTCATATAACGCACGTGTCGCACAAGACAAAAAGTATCGAAAACGAGGTTTTATGTTCCAGATTTTGACTCGAGTAGAAATAGGAAAAGTTGTATATACCAAACACCTACAAACCTTAGCAGACTCCTACAGGCGAAGCCCCAACACCCACACCCACCCTCTGGCCTCAAATTGCGGTCAGACTTATTAAATCTGCGGCTATTTAGGGGAGAGGTGGGTCCCCTGCTTCGTGTGTGTGGTCTTATCCCAGTCACTAAGCTCCAGTATCTGCAAATTTTTCCGGATGTACCCGGGTCAAAAGAAGATCACAAAACCACCCAAAATCTTAACTAAAACGTTTGCTTTACACTAATTTTAAAACAATAAGGTATTTTAGTGTAATCTGAAGCAATTACTAGGATTAAGTGACACTAATAACACTACACAAGCCATCACCACCCCATCTTAACCAACACTCCACACAAAACACAAAGTTAGCCCAATTTACTACTTAAACAAGATTTGAAGCTAAATAACTAACAGTTTAGCAAAGAAGTTGTTAGGCTGAGTTTTATACCTCAAAATGGGTTAATGGTGTCTCAAACTTGATGATCTTTCCTCAAGAACCAGCAAGGAGGTGTTTTGCAAGAGATTTGTGAAGAAAAATGGACTTTTGAAGAAGGTTTGAGGCTTGGATGCAAGGAGAAGAAGAAGAAGAAGAAAAGGGGGGTATGTATGCTGTTGTTGTTGCTGTGCTGCTGCTGTTGTTGTTGCTGTGCTGCTGCTTCTGCTGCTGGGTGTGTGTGTGTGTGTGTAGGGAAAAGAAATGAGAGGGAGAGATATGAGAATGAGTGAGAAAGTGTGTTTTGAAAAAGATATTGAGAGTGTGTTCCAATCATTTCCCTCTCTCTCTCCTCATTAATTAGCAAGCATGCTTCTCATGCCCATCATACTCTGTCTCTGTCTCTCTCTCCAAATCACAAGTCAACCCCCAAAACACTAATTATATAAAAAAAAATGCCCTTAATTAACTTCATAATCCTAAATAAATGGGTTAGTTCACCATGGCTACCCAAACATGGTTTAACCCCAACTTAGCCTTAGTTTACATGCACATGTGTGTGCAAGCCCAATTAAATTCTAATAAAATATTCATTAATTTTAATAAAATATTTGAAAACCGTTTTGGTAAACTTTTTACTAAAAACCCCACATTAAAACATAATTAGCCACTAATCGCATTTTACGGTGTTACGGAAATTTCAAAGAACGTACCTTTTCTTAAAAACGCCGTAGCCCCTATTTTCTAAACACCAGGATTCGTGCTATTTCAATGCCAAAACTGTATGACTCGTTTATATAAGTGTATATTCATTATTGCTGCGTTTACTATTCATTTTCCGCATATTCTTGCTATTCGCATCGCATCGCATATTTAAATTTGTTTTATTGTTATATTGAACCCATGTTATCAGGACACCAGCACCATTACTGATGATGCGTATGTCTACGAACACATACTTGCCGGCTCACACACATCATCATCGGTAATTGCCATGTCACGTACACATTAGAAAATACTACTTCATTAGTATAAGATGTTAGCCGATAGTTTCGACATGGTACTAGTGAGCTTGCTTTTATATGATATCTTAGACATTGCATTTATTACCGATATCTCATGCATATGTATTTTCATTTGTCATGCAATATTATAAGGTTTTATGCCAGTATTCACGATTTATTGACTTTTGATTATGGGATTCGGATTTTCCATGTGATTTATGGATTTGGAGAAACCGCAAGATTTTATAAGCTCATTTTATTTCAAAAGATAAAAAGTGCGGTTTTCTCATGTTATGATGTGAGATATGTCCACCATGAGTTTTCTCGGCTCTTGAGCGATATCATACACCCGATTCGAGGAGGAGGAGGAACCGTCTGTGGATGCATGGTGGACCCGGTGCGGTACCCCGGGGCAAGATGGTCGCAGATGATGGCGTTGAGCCTGGCAGGGGAGCATTACCGATCGGTGCTTTTATTGTGACTCGACGGATATCCGGAGGATACCGATCGGAGTATGGGTCAGTCCGGATAACCGGAGCCCTAGATATTGAGATATTAGGATACAGGCCGGTCCGGATTTCCGGAGCCTGAGATATTGGGATATATGTTTTGTGTCGATGCTTGACACTGATTCTAATTTGATTTTATTGATGATATCTCGATTTAAATATACAGAAATTTCACTAAATTAAGAAAACAGTTTTCACATGCATGATATTCTGTTTTCATTATATTGCATTCATACCTTATATTTATGATATGTTGCTACCTGAGGCACTTACACGAACACTTGGTATTACACTTATGTATAGATGTTTACCCATGCCATTATTAGATGTTTCAGGCTATATCATTTTGAGGATATTACTGATCGTATGACCTAGGATTGAGTCGTACATACGATTTCTATTCGGTGATGTTTTCTACTCACGAGTTGGCAACTCACCCTCGTTGTGCCACAGTTTCTTGCAGGTTTTGCCGTACAGGTTTCCTTGGCGGCTTTGCTGGCACACTGTTTCTTTCCGGGTGATTGCTTTGGTAGGTGGGTTCACTCGCAACGTGACCACCATTGTACCTTATTTTATTCAGTTGTATCTAGTAACTCCATCAACCAGACTTGTATTATTTTTAGACTTAGAAGACCAGTGTATATTATTTCGACCTTAGAGTCGCGGTTGTATTATTATGGTTTTCTTGATGATTTTGGGTTTCCTTTTGAGATTTGATTCTCGCCCTTCGGCGTTGTATATTATATTGCTTGTGTGGTTGTGACCGCCAATTGGCTAAGAGCTAGCTCCCGCTTGGGGATGCCTTTATTCATATTATTCATGTTGTACTCTTTATGGGGCCAGTATTTACAAAGGAAACTCTGCCGAAATTTTTAGAAAAGACTTGAGATTTTAAAAATGCATACATCGGCTTATATTATTAAAACCACTTGTTTTTAAATAAATTTTCTTCACTTCTTCCTTAAAATGGTTTAGATTTCTGGGATTTTTGGCTTACTTGAATTAGATGGGGTCCTATAGACTTCATATGATTCATGTGCCAGTCACGTGCCATTTCGGGTCATGACAAAGTTGGTATCAGAGCGCTAGGTTAACCTTGGTTCGAGTCTATGTTTGACTATGCGGAGCCTATGGCGTTTGTTATATTCGGAACCTAGGCTTCACCTTACGGAACATAGACTTAGTCGAGGGTGTATTAGACCAGAACTTTCGTCCCATAGGTTGACCTTGGTTGATGGAGTAGGCGACTTAAGTAGAATGACATACCTTACGATACGCTACTCCGCTTAAGAAGCCTTAGGACCTACATTTCCTTGCACATCATTATATTCATTCCTATGATCTATCCTCATCGATATCGGTTTATGGTTTTGCTGCCACGATTACACGGGCAGAGAGAGCAACGGCTAGAGTTGCGTCAGCACGAGCTTGTCACGGATGAGGACTGGCCAGGGCGTGATTCCAGGGACACACGATTGCATAGATGTATCGTCCTATTGTGTTTTTACGCCATGAGCGTTTGATGGATTTCTTTTACAAATTTCTCGAACGTGCAGATTAGCACCATAGATTGGGGCCACAGCTAGAGGCCAGCTAGAATGTGATGACCGTCAATGCACCGATTATTCTGGATGATTGAGGCACTGTTCAGCGTGTGGACGAATGATTCAGTTGTTGCTGCGACTGACGAGATGTCGCCCAGATGTTTGAAGCTAACGCCGCACGAGTTGTACTTAGAGATGTGATAGAAGATTGCTAGTAACCCAAAGAGGAATGACTAGGACATGTGATTCGTTGCCTACCCCGATGCGAGGTCATCATATTGATTGATTCCAGCTAGAGAAGACTTCACGCAGGTACGTTGGGAATCGAAGGAAAACGATCGAATGTCAGAAACCCATTTTCCAAGTTTAAAGTATTCGGAAAAACATGCAAGTAATTCCGTGGACCCTCTAGAAGAATGAAACCCTAACGCGATATAATGACCATGAGAACGCTTTGAAACCTTAGGGTTTGCAGCAGTTCCGCCGTGCCATTTATGAGGCTTGGGTTTGCCCTTCTACTGCTGGTCCATAGGTACTGTGGCATGTACCGGAATTCTATTAAACTGTACTCAAGATGTTGAGCTCTTGGGGGATTATGGAACTTTGATGAATCGATCGAAAGGTTCGACGTCATTCGGACATCATGTGATGGGATAAATTTCTTGGGAGACTCTAGATACGAGTATAGCCGTTGGAGCGTAGTCCATGCAGCCACGAAGAGACGAGTCTGAATCAGTCGACATTAGAGAAAAGCGGAGTAAAAGGTTCGTGCGATATCTTGATGAGATGACGTTCCACTTCGCTGACATCAGAGGTGTGATACTCATGAAGAGGCGTTGTATATGGATATATCTTCCAGAAGGAGTCGCGATGAGTATGCAGCCGTTCCGGAACAAGAAATAGATTTATTAAGGGGTGATAACTTCCGGGCAGATCGGCAGAAATGAGATTTGGGTGAGATTTCGATAGAACCTTTCTGGAATACAATACGAGAAGACTTGGACCCAGGATCGGTCATATTACGCACACCTAGTAGGCCAGAGTTCGGCATCGTCGACGAGACATGTTATGAGTGACTATGACAGTTGGCCAGAGATCTTTAGAGGATGTGCTAAAGCGGGACGGTTTCCGTCATCTTTGATTTCGGTATTTTGGGCGATTTATTTGCATGATTGGGATTTTGTGCACCACAGTTGCACTTGACTTCGATTTGATGTTATTCGAGATGTGGATTTTGATTTCTTGCCTATGGTATTCATGTGATTTGACTTAATCTTTCGTCATATTTTTCATGCACTTTTAGTATTTTGATTCAATTTTGTGCACGCTGATGCACATGGTTGTGAGATTATATACTACGATATACCTGATTTGGATTGAGATGTGCCGTATACCGTCGATTTCGATTGTCATACTCAATATTTGTTTTCATGCACCTGGTGCACTTGAGTTGGATTTTGCGCAGACTTGACGCGCTTGATGTGATTTTGGTGCACACCAGATGCACTAAGTCGAGATTCTTCCTGCATATCAGATGCACCTGATATTGCTGTCAGGCATACCCGTTGCCTTTGACAGGTGTTTCGTGCACACCCGTTGCACTTAGATTTTGTTTCTGTGCACATGTATGGCACATTCATGGATTTCGTTTTCCGTGTGCACCAGACGCACGGGGCATTCTTGTACGTATTTTGGGATTGGTTTCTTTCGGAGCATTATGTTTTATGATATTTACTATT
The DNA here is from genome assembly GCA_030015575.1 of Agapanthus africanus. Lineage (NCBI taxonomy): Eukaryota > Viridiplantae > Streptophyta > Magnoliopsida > Asparagales > Amaryllidaceae > Agapanthus > Agapanthus africanus. The sequence goes on along the minus strand of CM057345.1, from coordinate 300,701,899 downwards.
TGGTATAACAGCTGAGCAGGACTAGTCCGAGGACAGTACCTGAATAGATTTTTGCATGCATTGATAGTTATCGAAGGGAATTCCAAAAAGGAGTTATAGTATCAGTATTTACCTACGTGTCAAAGATGACACAAGACATTTAACAAAGGAAACCCTTCTAAATTATTTTTCAAAATGGCGGGACGTGCATGTTAAATAAAGGGTATATATATATAGTTATTTTCTTACAATAGACGTCCGCCACTGTGCAGTGATACGCGCATCGCACAGCGACTTGAAAAGTTTTGGCATGCATTTCTTTCAAACGTTTTGACGAGTTTACAAAGATGTTTACATGTATAGTTTGATGTATATCATGTTGGTTTTCGTATTGGACTTCGACATTGGTGTCTTCACCATAACTCCGATGATTGCGTGATGCATGACAGAGTTTTGATTTTGGTTTACATACTCGTTTTTCATGCACATGCATTGCACTACGATGTGTCTTATGTATTTATGATTTCGGAGCCCCGGCGATTTGATCATTTTACTGAAAAGTTTTAGTATTTGAGGGGTTTAAATTTAAATTCGGGGACCGAATTTATTTAAGGGGAGAAGACTATAACATTTCAGAAAAATAAAATATTATTTTTGGGAATTTATAAAATTAAATAATAAATATTATGAATATTTTAATAATGCGGTATAATTAAATACCGATAAATTGGAAAATTATAGGAATTTCTTAAATGAGGGTGTTTTATATGATTTAAGCAAATTATAAATTCTTTATGATTAATTATATTCCATTTTAATGCTAATCGCGATTAAATATCACTAATTGTGCATTAAGCTTATTTTGTGCATGTGACATGCACTATGTCATTTTTCACATTTGCTACATTTTTCAACCATGGCTTTTCTTTTTCTTTGGATTGGATTTGTTTTAAAATGATATGAGAAGAAAAAAGAAAAGAAAAGAAAAGAAAAGGGAATAAAGTATTAGGCATGGGCATGAGAGAGAGAGGTGAGGGGTCAATTGACCATGGTTCCCATTGTTCCCTCTTCATTTTTCTTTGATCATTTCCCTCTTCTTTCTCCCATGGCTGCCCTCGTCTCCCACCTCCACTTCATCCCCACAAACAACCCCAAAACAACATCAAAAGATCATCTCCCTTTCATTAAAATTGTGCACAAGCTCATCACAAGCACTTTGGACCAAGAAAGTTTAGATTTTGGAGACTTGGGGCAACTCAAGAAAATTCTTGAGTTGCCAAATGAGTTAATTCTTGCACCATTAGAATAGTATTCCATTTCATTTAACATCTAATTAAGTTTAGAATAGAAATTGTGTAGTTTAGCGAACTTTGAAAATTTCAAGTTGAGGATTGGGGATTGATTTGAATCCAACGGTGTATTTAGTGACTACAACCACTGTAGTGATTGTATTTTGGATTAAAACCAGAGGCTAAACCCCCTTAACCCAAACATAGAAAATTGTTGGTTTTGTGATGAGAATTAGGTATCTGCTACGACCCGGGGCACCTGAAAAATATTTAGCAAACACAATGAGTCGTGCATGCCACCTATATGATAAACCCAAGACCCGAGACCCCAATTCAATTGCTTGGCCGCAGATAAATTAGTTTTGGCTGCAAATTGCGGCCAGGGTAGGGTAGTTTGGCTTCGTGCTTGTTCTGTGGCTCAAGTATCTATAAAATATGTAAGTCGATGTGCAACACCCCACTAGTTGCGGGGAGGCGGAAATTTGAAAAACGATCTTGTTCTTTAAGAAAACATCGACTAACCGAAGATCTTTACTAAACTATAATTAACACCAACCATAGAAGTGCTTAGCTACTATGTAAAGAGATTAAACCTAGTGATTCGTGTCCTTCGTCTTTTCGATCTCTACGTCCTCCTCGGCCTCCTTTCCGTGATTGATGATCCACCGCGAGAACCCTAATCCAAGCTTCACCTCTAAACTTGAGGTAACATAGTTTCTCTAGTTGCTAATCAAAGGAACTAAGATGATATAGAGTTAGGTTATGGAGTGTTTAGTCTATTCTAATCCTTGATCTCAACTCATGAGTGGTAGGATTAGGGTTTGAAGAGAGAGTGAGCTTGAGGATAGAGAAGGTGAAGATGATAATGATAATGATATTGTTTCTCACTTGAATATATGAAGCATAATGAATAAACAAAAAAATGAATAAAATGAGATTATTCATCATGCTACATAAATTCATTATGAGTGATTCACTATGTGAGTCATTAAGCATTTAATAATGCATTAATGACATGATGAATCACACAAAATGAGTCACAATATCATTTAATGATAATGCCACCTAAACCCTCAAGTCACCATGCTTCTAGAAGCTTCCCAGAAAATTACGAGAACGCCCCTCCTATCCGTGAAAATACGGAAAAACTTTAGACTGTATAAATCCAATAACCTGATACTAGAATCTGGCTTAAACCAAAGCCGGCTAGTAAAAACTGTCTGAACGTCGCACGTGTGTAAACACACGTGTGCGTCCGAACCCTCGTCGTAAAACCGTACGACCTCTATATCGTTTCGCCTGGAGTTAGGAAATCTCTGTGTGGGACTCTAAAGACTCGACTTCTACGCTGGCAGTGGGTTTAACCACAGACCGCAAGCGGCACTAACTGTACGTAACAGTCTCCAGGTAGATGTCGATAAGAAAGCCGATGAGGAAACCCATCCGAACTCCTACTGGGCCTGTCTGTGACAATATCCGCGCAGTCCGGTCTGTCCGTCTAAGAGTAACGCATGTATGGTCTAGGAACGTGGTGGACGTCAGACCCCTAATAACCGTACAAGTCGTGTCAGTATGGCTCAAGACCATCCGAGAATCTACTGATCAGTCCATCAGTAATTCTCAATCAGCCCTGGCCAGGGACTTGTGGTAATGACCAACCGATCACCGTGCCATATCAACTCCCTATACCGGGATAGACGAATCCCTAACAGTCGCTCACTGCCTCCACATGGCTCGGGACTGTGCCCAACTAAAACCTGTTTGCACGACACCTTTGAACCGTGGTAGGGTAGTAATCAAAGCACAGTGGGAACTCACACGAGACAAATGACGACCTTAAGTCAACGGACTATCTGCACACATGTCACCCGAGAACTCCTATTTGACGTTAGGTATAATACCATCCAGTCAGTTCTCGGGGAGTTCTGTCCGGTGTACTCACACCCAGTGAGCATCCAATCTTAGGTGCACACCACCAATGGCTGCGGGACCAATCAATCGCCCCTCGTCAGGGTCTAGATATGTATACACCAGTCTACTTTGGAGTATCGATGCCCAGTCTCGATACTCCTGCGATCAGGGACATCTAAGGATGTGCCTATTGACTATCCAGCTCCCACAAGTATGACTGCCATCACAACGCCGGTAGTCAGGCAAACACCCTATGGGATTTATCAACATGTATATATATAAATACAAAGTAAAATATATCATACGTTAAGATAACGACAAACCAAATGGCTTACTATCATATCAAGCAAGATTGTCATGTATATACATATCCCTAGCATCCTATACAATGAAGGCCTCTTGGGCATATATATCCAACAATCTCCCACTTGCACTAAGGCCTATAATTGGCGCAATGAGTACCCACTGTCTGCACTAGATCCAGTTGCTGGCGTACCGCATGCCCAACATCTCAAACAACCTCTCGAACTGGACTTGAGGGATGGCCTTGGTGAATGGATCTGCCGTGTTGTCTTTTGTGTCCACTCTCCATACCTCGATCTCCCGATGATCCACGATCTCCCTAATCAGGTGAAACCGCCTTAAGATATGCCTGGATTTCTGATGCGACCTTGGTTCCTTCGCTAATGCTACAGCCCCATTGTTATCACAATACAAAGGTATTGGATTGGCAATGGACGGAACCACCTGAAGTTCAGAGATGAACTTCCTCATCCAGACAGCCTCTTTTGCGGCTTCACTAGCAGCTATATACTCAGCCTCCATAGTTGAGTCTACGACGGTATCCTGCTTGGAACTCCTCCAACATACCGCCCCTCCATTGAGAGTAAACACAAAACCCGAAATGGATTTAGAATCATCTTTGTCACTTTGGAAGCCGGAGTCGGTAAAAGCCTCTACCCGGAGGTCCCCATTACCGTAAACTAAGAACATCTTCTTAGTCCTTCTCAGGTTCTTGAGAATGTTCTTTACCGCTATCCAATGTTTCTCACCTGGGTCAGATTGATACCTGCTTACCACACTAAGTGCGTAAGCTACATCTGGTCTGGTACATAACATCGCATACATTATAGATCCTACTGCCGAAGCGTAGGGTATAATGCCCATGCGAGCCCTCTCTTCATCAGTCTTTGGAGACATCTTTTTGGAGAGGGTGATCCCGTGACAAGCGGGCATATTACCGCGCTTGGAATCTTCCATACTAAATCTCTTTAGTATAGTGTCAATATACCTAGACTGTGAAAGTCCCAACATTCTATTAGATTTATCACGATGGATCTTAATGCCCAGAATGTATGATGCATCTCTCAAGTCTTTCATGGAGAATTTCTGTGACAAGAAGAGCTTTACTGATTGTAGCATAGGGACATCATTCCCTATCAGTAGTATGTCGTCGACGTATAAAACGAGGAAGACTACTGCTCTTTCTACAATCTTACTATAAATACATGGTTCATCTACATTTTTGATAAAGTCAAATTCTTTGACTGTCTCATCAAAGCAGATGTTCCAACTCCGCGATGCTTGCTTTAATCCATAAATGGATTTAAGCAACTTGCACACTCTTCCGCTGCTCCCACTGTCTAAGAAACCTTCTGGTTGATCCATGTAAACACTCTCTTCTAAATGTCCATTTAGAAAAGCTGTTTTTACGTCCATCTGCCAGATTTCATAGTCATGGAAGGCAGCAATCGCAAGCAGGATCTGAATGGATTTAAGCATAGCTACAGGTGAAAAGGTTTCATCATAGTCCAATCCTGGTCTTTGACGAAAACCTTTTGCAAGGAGTCTAGCTTTGTAGGTTTCCACTTGTCCAAATGCACCAATCTTCTTTTTGAAGATCCATTTGCATCCAACTGGTTTCACCCCAGGAGGAGCAACATCTAAAGTCCATACTTTATTGGTGTACATGGATTCCATTTCGGATCTCATCGCATCCAGCCACTTCACCGAGTCTATACTCGTGATAGCCTGCTGAAAACTAGTAGGTTCATCATCATCGATGATGCAATCCTCTCTATCTCCATCTAGAAGAAAGCCATAGTATCTTTCAGGAGGATGAGAAAGCCTACTAGATCTGCGGAGTGGCGTTGGTTCGTCATGTTCTATTGAAACCTGAGGTTCTACTAAGTCTTCGGTAGCAGTTTGAGGTTCTGGAATTTCTTCCAGCTCTACCGCGCTCCCACTAATTTCTTTTGCAAGAAATTCGCTTTCTAAGAAGACAATGTGGCGAGCGACAAACACCTTTTGTTCTTCAGTGTGGTAGACCATATACCCCCTTGAATGCTTGGGGTATCCTACAAACTTGCATAAAACCGATCGTGCTTCGAGCTTATCCAGATTATTCTTTTTAACATATGCCGGACATCCCCATATCTTGATATACTTGAGATATGGTCTCTTCCCGCTCCACATTTCATATGGAGTGGTAGGCACAGATTTAGTCGGAACTCTATTCAATAGGTATGCTGCTGATTCTAGAGCAAATCCCCAGAAGGAAAGTGGCAACTCAGCACTACTCATCATTGAACGCACCATATCTAATAGCGTGCGATTCCTTCTATCTGATACACCATTATGCTGAGGTGTATAAGGTGGAGTAAGCTGAGAGAGAATTCCATTCTCTTTTAAGTATTCAAGGAAACTGGTACTTAAGTATTCTCCACCTCGATCAGATCGAAGTGTCTTGATGCTTTTACCAGTCTGTTTCTCCACTTCATTTTTATACTCCTTAAACTTCTCAAAGGCCTCGGATTTATGTTTCATTAAGAACACATGTCCATACCTAGAGAAGTTATCAGAAAAAGTGATGAAGTAGGAGTGACCACTTCGTGCATGCATAGACATTGGACCACATACATCACTGTGTACAAGTCCCAAGAGTTCTGTGGCTCTTTCTCCGTGTCCGGTGAACGGAGATTTGGTCATTTTTCCTTTGATACATGATTGACAAGTTGCATACGATGAATATTCAAACGGATTTAGATATCTATCTTTATGTAACTTAGTCAACCTTGTTTCGTTTATATGACCAAGTATACAATGCCATAGGAAGGCTTGATTTGAATCTGGAGCCTTTCTTTTACGCGTATTTTGAATATTGAAAATTTGAGGTTGATTAAGTATGTATATGCCGTTTTCCAGTGTGCCAAACCCAATCATTTCTTGATTTAGGAGAATGTTCATGACATTTCTTTCAAGCGCAAAATTATATCCTTCATTAGATAACAATGATACTGATATAATATTACACAACATACTGGGAATACAAAAACAACTGTACAACACCAAAATGTGCCCACTAGTCAACCTTAGGTGATATTCCCCTATTGTAATAGCATCTACATGCATTCCATTGCCCATCCGGAGAGTCATATCACCTGTCCCCAGTACTCTACTATTTCTCAGATCCTGCAAAGAATTACAGATGTGAGAACCAGAACCAGTATCAAGTACCCAAGATGTAGAGTTTACTGAAAGACAATTTTCGATTACGAACACACCTGAAGCAGAAGCAACAGCTTGCTTCTTGTCCTTGGCTTTGAAGGCCAAACAATCCTTCTTCCAGTGCCCTTGCTTATGACAATAAAAGCATTCGTTCTTTTCTGTCTTCACCCTTCCTGCCTTGTTCATTCCCTGCACCTTCTTGACCCCACCCTTCGGTTTGGTGGCTTTCATCTTCTTCTTCCCTTTAGTTTTCACTTTAGATATAGAAGAGGATGATTGGCCATCATACAGAACGGGGGCCTTCTCCTTTTTCAAGGAGGTCTCTGCTACCCTCAACATGTTGAGGAGCTTTGGAAGATCAGCTTCCATTTCATGCATGTTGAAGTTCAGCACGAACTGAGAGAAGGTGTGGGGAAGGGACTGCAAAATCAAGTCGATGTACAAATCATTCTCTAGCACGCATCCCAAGTTTGCGAGTTCCTCAATGAGGTTTATCATTTTGAGGACGTGCTCTCCTACAGGCGATCCTGGAGCTAACCTCATCTGGAAGAGTTTCCTTGAGGTCTCGTACCTCGCGATACGGGAGTGCTCCCCAAACAATTCCATGACATGGAGAATGATGGATATAATATCCATACTCTCGTGCTGTTTCTGGAGTTCATTGTTCATGGACGCCAACACGATACACTTAGCTCGCTCACAGTCTATATCCCAGGTTTTGCAAACTTCCTTGTCCATAACTGAGGAATCTGGTCCTGGGATAAGGGGAGGAACAGCGGTGGTAACATATGCTACTTTGTCATAAGTCAGTGCAATGTTGACGTTCCTTAGCCAATCTTTATAGTTCTGCCCGGTCAGTATATTTTTTTCAAGTAATAGTTTTAGTCCTGTCATGGTAGCTGCCAGAGAGAGAGAAAAGAAAACACTCAGCATATGCTCTTGCAAGTTTCGATTGGTTTTTAGTTTATCTAAACAGGATGGCTCCCACTATTTCCTCAAATCCTTCTTCAAAACCTAAAAGAAGAACAAGTCAGGATTTAATCACACGTCACAATACTTGCTTAACCTTTCAGCCAGGCTGGTGTTGGTACTTCGAGGGAGGTTTTCCAACGCTTTCGCGAAGTTCCTTAATTAAAGAACCTCTTTTCCCTGGAGGCGTAGCCCCTCTAACACCTTTCTAGACACCTACTTGGTTTATAGCATTGATTGTTAAGTGAGAAAAATTCCCGAGAGTAATCCTACTCATCAGTGGGATCGGGATCCAAATATCATTGCATAATGCCCTAAATGGAAGCCACTCTAGTCACCACACTCCAGAAGGTATGCTAAATCTGCAAGTTTCCTTTATGTTTGAAACTCCCAATGTGATTTTTACCCCAAGCTCTTATGACCTTGACGTAAGCTAAAAAATCATAAGACGTAAGTTAAGTTCTACCCGTCGTTGTCCTGATTAATTTAGGTACATCGTACATGCCCTTGACGTAGGCCAACAAGGCTGTACGTTTGTCCTAAACTAATACATCTATCTATGCAACGAATAAGCAAACATACTGCTACCATACACTATGCCTTGACGTAGGCCAACAAGCATAGCATGAATACGATGTGCTGTCTATTTGAAATGACGGAGGGTTACGGCTGGTTTTTGGCAAAAAACCGTTAACGTAGTGAACTTAATATAATCGAAGGAACTAAGGTAGCCTTTATTAAAAGGAGTGGTTTAAGCTCTGCATTTAAAATTTGCTTTTTGAAGAAAACCTAGTGGTTTTGAAATTGTTCCAACAATTCAGTTTAGGTTTTATTTTCTTTGCATTAATAATAATGCGTCCCATCATTAACCTATCATTACAGATAACAACGAAAATACAACGTTCTCTTATGCCATTCGCATTCGCCATGGGGTCCCGTCATCGCCCGTTAGGTTACTTAACTAACGGCAGAGCGAGGGCTGGGCTAGTGCGGGTGTGAAACATAAGTGACGTCTAAATAGCTATTATATATAGATATTGTACATTCGTCAGACGCAATAATAGGCATTCTAGATCACAGATAAACTTTATTGGATATTCTAGCAATCCGCGTTTCTTTTGAGCCTGCAATGAAAGACGGATTATACAGTTGTGATGAATAGCCATAACCCCACCCCAGACCCCTACGGGTACGGCAAACTACTCGTCAAGTACCCGAAGTGAAGCAGTCTCCCTCAACAACGTGAGTAGGCCACTAAACACTTCGAAATACCCGGTAGTTTGTGCACCCCACCTTGGGTTTATCCTAGGAGCAAAAACAGTAAAAAGAAATAATACAACGGTGGCTACAACCGCAACCTGGATGTGCCCCGCAAAATAATATTACAACTTATTACATTTACTTCGAATGAATTAATACAATAACCCATCACAAAACCCCGGCTAATCATCACAACAATCCAATACAGTTCTTAATCACAAACAGTTAAAAAACATCACAGATATGTGCAACCCCCTGCCAACCGACATACTAGCAGTTAGGGGAGGTTTAAGAACACATAATACAGTTCACAGATATAATCAAACAAGCAAACATCGTATAATTTCGATCGATTAAACACATTAGATTCTACTCCAAAACTTCTCTGTAAATCTGAAACTTGAGCAGAAAATAAATCATTCCAGAAAACAAAAAACATCACAGAAGATCCACAGAGAAAAACTGGGCTGCATCGGCTCCAACTCGGCCGCGGATCCGCGGCGGATCAGTGGGATCGACCGCGGTTCCGCGGCTCAGTGGTCGATTCAGGAGCCCATTTTTTTCTGTGTTATTATAATCTCATGTAGGTTATTCTGGAGGTCCCTGAAAAATTTTTAGGCCTCATTTTAAAATCAACAGAAACAATGTGATATCGGTATATTTTCCGGTTTGTTTTGCGTTCGAAATTCATATGACTTTGCAAATGAGTTAAATATTGTTTAGTGAGGCTCTGATACCACTGTAATTCGATGTGCAACACCCCACTAGTTGCGGGGAGGCGGAAATTTGAAAAACGAACTTGTTCTTTAAGCAAACATCGACTAACCGAAGATCTTTACTAAACTATAATTAACACCAACCATAGAAGTTCTTAGCTACTACGTAAAGAGATTATACCTAGTGATTCGTGTCCTTCGCCTTTGTTAGTTATATGTATGCCCTAGAGGCCATTACTATACATAGGATGTATATTATAGTGGATGCTTGGACATATATAGGGAGGACTTCTCGCTCGACATGATAGTATGCTATCTGGTTGCTATTTACCTTAACGTGTACACTGATTGTCTCTCTGTTACATGTTGGTAAAGCCCTTAAGATGTGTACTTGACTACCTGGACTATGATGTGGATCATACTAGTGGGGACATGGTAGTCCATAAGTACATCCTTCAAGGTCCCTAGTCGTGGGTGTATCGAGACGGGGCATCGATATACCAGAGTAGACTAGCGTATACCTTCTCGACCCATACAGATGGGCGATGGATGATCCCATATCCAATGGTGTTTGACATCAGAGATGATATACGGGTGCTCAGTGGACACTGGGTATACTGGACAGACTCACCGAGAACTCCCAGATGGTATTATGCCTTACGTCAGATGGCAGTTCTCTGGTGACAATGGTACAGGTTAGTCTGTAGACCCGAGATCGTCATAGAGTCTTGTGTGATTCCCACTGTGCTTTGATTTCCACCTTACCACGTCCAAGAGGGCGTGCAAAACGGTGGTTTTTGGGTACAGTCCCGATTCACATGGAGGCAATGAGCGATAGGAGGGGATTCGTCTCTCCCGGTATAGGGAGTTGATGTTGCGCTGTGTTCGATTGGCTATAACCGGAAATTCCTGGCCAGGGTTGCTGAGATTTACTGGTAAGTGTTATCAGTAGTATCTCAAATTGTTATAGACCACATATTGACACGACTTATCAAGCTACTGGGGTCTGACGTTCACCACCCCTAGGCGAGATATGCGACATATCAGACGAACAGACCAGACTGTACGGTAAGTGTTACTGGTTGGATTCACAGGAGTGTGAGCGGGATTGCTCGTTGATCTTCTGATCACTCAATACCCGGATGGCCGTTACATTTAGCAGACCGCTTGCGGCTTGTGGGTGTTTGATATGATCATCACCTACTGCCGGCGTATTGACGAGTCTTTAGAGTCCTACACAGAGGTTTCCTGGCTCAAGCGAAACGAAATAGGAGCGCATATGAGATATGTGCGGGACCGAGAATAATATCAGTATGTGATACTCAATTCTATTCTCGCGATTTGTATCATCGGACGGTTATATAAGATATAGCCGGGTTACCGAATCAAATGTTGATTCGATATATTGATACACTTGATATTAGTCGGTTATATGCAATATGACCGGATCATTAGATCAAGTGTTGATTTAAAGATTTAATGTATAATTATATATTTGATATATTACTTTACATTAACTAGTATTTGTTCACTTAAGATTGATTTTCTCACTTGATTGTGCACATTGTATATATGATATATGTTTGTGCACTAGTTTGTATCATATTTGATGACACATGCAAACTTGGGTGTGTATGCTTTAAACCATGTTTAGGTTAAAGGTTAGGGTTTTAACTTATTTATTTATTTTATTCATTTATTTTTGGCAAGAAATAAAATGGTGGCTTTCTTTGGTTTTTACTTGAAGCTTCATGAAGCTTTGAAAAGTCTAGCCATTTTGTTTTATGCCTTAACCTAACCATTACACCTAAACCCTAGTTTATTCTCTACATGTGTTACTTCACCCATGGTTGCATTATGATAAGTATTCACTTGATTTATTATTTTTTAAGAATAATTCATTTTTCTTTCTTCTTCTTCATCTTCTTCTTCTAGTGAAGAAACCTTTCTTGAAAAATTTTAAGTGATGAAATCAAGTGAGAAATCCAAATCCAAAGTGAACCCACTTCCTATTTCTTCATCCTCTACCACTTGCCATGTTGTATAGGATGTTTTCTTCACATGTTTTATGACTTAGTGAAGATGGAGCTTGAGTTTGAGTTGCCTCGACGTAGATCATCTTCGGCATCGAAGTCAACGACCTAGCCCGATCATTTCTCCGACGAAACCATCGCTAGAGTCCAGGATCCCGATGATCGCAGCGGAGGGATGTCATCACGGAGCTAAAGAAGTGGAGGACCGGATTTACAAAGGTTGTAGCCCCTTTCACTTGTAGTTAATTTGTTAATTTGTTTTGTTTTCGCCTATCCTCTAGTTAACGATCTTGCATAGGGTTTCTCGGCACATAAATTTTTAAATTTGGCATGGTTGACCAGTTGTAGAACCTCATGAGTGTGCTTAGGAACCCTACAGTGGTATCAGAGCCTAGCTAGAGCTTTAGGTGAAGTATAGACGATGTTAGAAACCCGATCGAACCCCGAAACCCTAAATTACACCCCTCTCTGTACATTTTCTGAAACTGTGGAATTTTGTGAATTAAAAATATGCAGAAAAATCAGCAGGGTTTTCTAAGAATTACTGTGCAAAACGTGCGCCTAAGTCGATCAAGGCGCCGCGGAACCGCGGCACGAGCATGGCTCGTGCGGCGGTTCTGCGGCCGTTCTGTCACTTCTTTCATTATATTTTGCACAGTAATGTCACTAAGTTATTCCTGAGTTTTCTGGGAATTTTTAATTTGCACTCAAGAGTTGAGTTTTCTGGGTTGTATTGGGGACTCGATGATTCGATCGGATTATTTAACTTTGTCTTTGTGTTTTTCTGGATATTTTAGAACATGTTAAAAAGTTCGACCAGATATAAATACCCACTTTTTCCCCTGCCGGAAAATTTCCAAGTGTTGGATTTTTTTCATAGTTCAAGAACGTCTAAGTAGTGCAAGTAACGCGATGGACCCTCTAGAAGACAACAAACCTTAACTCGATTATGTGACCGTCTTGAACTGCCCTTTGAACCTTAGGGTTTGGAGCAGTACGGCGTGCCACATGTGAGGCGTTGGCTTGACCCTTCTACGGCTGGACCGTTGGTACTGTGGCATGAAGTGGATGTTTTTAAACTTATTTCATGTGTTGAGCTGTTTCGGGAAACATTCGGTGTTTGATTGTTCGATCGGAAAGTTTAACATTTTCTATTTATCTGGAATGTGATACAAAATTTGGAATCCACAAGTAGTTATGAGATAACTGATTTGGATGTTATAAACATAATAGTTTAGTCTCACTTGATCGGTTGCCACGGGATTTTGATGTGATCAAAAGCCCGTCGCAATCGCGTAGCATATGCGGATACTGTTAGTGTATATGCCCTAGAGGCCATTACTGTATCATACTGGTTTGTATATTACTTAATGGAAGCTTGGGATATTCACCTTGTATATACAATCTTGCTCAAAATAGTAGTATGCTACTTGGTTTGTTTCTACTTCAATGTGTACATGTGTTTATTTTTGTATATCGCCTATACACATTAGTAGATCCCTTAGGATCTTTGCTTGATTACCAGCGATGTGATGGCCGTCACACTAGTGGGGCTGGGTAATCTATAAGCACATCCTTATGCAGGTCCCTGGTCGCAGGACTATCGAGACAGGGCATCGATACTCCGGAGTAGACCAGCGCATGCGCTTCTCATCCCAGTGTGGGAGACGGTCTGTCCCACAGCCGTCAGTACGTCGTACTTGAGATAGTATGCGGGTGCTCGTTAGGTTACGGGTACACTGGACAGGACTAGTTGGTATTATACCTATCGTCAGTTATCAGTTCCCAGGTGACATGAGTACAGCTTAGTCTGCTGACTTGACACTGTCACTTCGCCTCAAGTGTGTTCCCACTGTACTTTGATCACTACCCTACCACGGGTCAAAGGAGTCGTGCAAACAGGTAGTGGTTGGGTGCAGTCCCGAAGCACTTGGAGGCAGTGACGGTTAGACAGGATTCGTCTCTCCCGGTATTGGGGGTTGACATCGCGCTGTGTCTAGGAGAGCCATTACACGAGTAGTCCCTGGCCAGGGCAATCGAGATATACTGGTAGGTTTCCAGTGTTATCTCAGGGTGTTTTGGGCTTCGCTCCGGCACGACTTGTACCGCTATTAGGGGACTGACGTTTACCGCTCCCTAGGCCCGCCATGCGATGTATCAGACGAACAGACCGGACTGTACGGAGAATGTCACATTCAGGCTCAGTAGGAGTTCAGATGGGTTTCGCCTCGTCGGTCTTCTTTTCGGCATTACCTGGGGACCGTTACGCACAGCTAGTGCCGCTTGCGGTCTGTGGTTAAACCCACTGCCAGCGTAGTGTCGAGTCTTTAGAGTCCCACACAGAAAGCTTTTCGCCTTTAGGCAAAAGAGTAGAGGTCGCATGGTATTGCGACAGGTCGCATGGTTTTGCGACAGGGTTCGGTCACATCCGTGTACTTATGCGCGTACAGTGTCCGGACAGTTTACACTAGCGGGCTTTGGTTTAAGCCAGATCCTAGTGTACCTTATGGGATTGGATTTATCCAGTTTGCATTCGTGTTCCTCGGAACGCGGATGCGGGTGTGTATTCACAGTTGACAGGGAGACAGAGGCAGTGGATTCTCATTAGGGTTGTTGACAGTTGACCGTTGACTATTTGACTTTTTGCTCAACCCTAATGAGAATATGATATGTGATTAACTATTATATTACTTAAGTATTATGGTGATATGGTTGTTGACTTTGTTGACTTGTTGACTTGTTGACTTTGTTGACTTGTTGACTTTTGTTGACTTTTGTTGACTTGTTGACCGGTTGACTAGGCTTGACTAGTTGACCATCATGATAACCATAGCCATCATTTCATGGCAAAGACTTTTGTTTGCTTGCTCATTTGTGCAAAATGAGTGCATGAAATGATATGGTTATGGTTGCTTCAACCATCACATAAGTCTTTTTTTGATATGATGAGTTATGATCACTTTGGATTATGAGAGGGTGAAAGACAAAAGTGAGCCTCATTTTCTTTCTTGCTCATTCTCTCTCTTGTTCTTGAGCTCTCCTCTTGCTCTCACCCTCAACCTCTTGCTTCCTCTCTTGATCTATGGTTCTCTTGTCTCATGAGTTGAGAATCAAGAACCATAGAGAAAATCCCATTCTATTTCCTCTCTACTCATTCTAGTTCACTAGGTTTAGCAAACCAAGTGAACTAGTTTCTTCATAGAACGAAGAAGGAGCTAAAGGTTGGAGCTTTCAGGTGGATCTATCTTCGGCGTACGGAGATGACGAGAAGAAGCCATCGGACCACCATCGGAGCTTTGAAGACGAAAGAGTTCAAGACAAGCAAGGTATAACCCCCTAACCGAGTAGCTAGAAACTCATAGTTAGGTGTTAGATAGATGTTTAACCAAGATCCGGGTTATAGGTCCATGTTACCACCTCCGTAAAAATTGTTTTTTACCAAATTCCGCTTTCCCGAAAGTACCGGGAGAGGTAGCATGGACTTACAGTGGTATCAGAGCCTAATTAAACTCTATCTAACATGTTAGCAAGTAACTAGAAGATCGATCAACGAAAAAGTCCCGAAACGAACCCCGGAATTTTAAACTTTCTGTCGATTTTAAAAGTGCTGGAAAACTTTTTTGAAAAACACCAAAAATCGACTCAGGCTTTTTTAAAGATACTGCAAAAATTTGGGCCGCTGAAACGATCAAAGCGCCGCGCTTCCGCGGCGGGAGAACGCTCCCACCGCGGAAACGCCGCCGAGTTGACTCGTTCAACGGTTTTCTTTTCTGCAGTTTGGTCATTGGGGTATTTTGGGATTTTTAGAATATATATTTTCAACCCAGATTTTCCAGAACGAAAATTTTATTTTGGGGTCCCGAAAATCCGTATTTTTGATCGAACTTCTAAAAGACTTGAGCTAACGGGATTTCTGTAATGTGATATTTGTATTGAACGTCTACTAATCGCTATATGTCGATTAGTGGAGGTTATACAAATCTGTGATCTGTAATGTGCTGGAATGTGTATATAAATATGTTGGATTGTCGCGGGTGAATAGCCGGGGGTTGTGAGACGAGAGTTTTCTTTTCTTTCAATTCTTGTAAATTTGTAAATTGATGTAATAATTATTTGTATGGCCGCACAACCGGGTCGGGGTTGTAGCCGTCATTGTATAATTTCTTTTTACTGTTTTTGCTCCTAGGATAGACCCATGGAGGGGGTGCACAAACTACCGGGTATGCCGAAGTGTCGAGTGGCCTACTCATGGAGATGAGGGAGGTTACTACGCTTCGGGTACTTGGCGGGTAGTTTGCCGCACCCGTAGGGGTCTTGGGTGGGGTATTGGCTATTCACCGCGACCGTGTTATCTGTTTTTGTTACAGGCTCGTACAAATTACAGATTGCTAGTATATCCAATGTATTTATCTATGATCTGAAATGTTTATCATTGCAGTATATCTATATATGATATTATTTAGGCGTTGCTTATGTTTTACAGACGCGCTAGCCCAGCCCCCGCTCTGTCGTTAGTTAAGTAACCTAACGGGTAATGACGGGGCCCAGTGGCGAATGCGAATGGCATAAGCGTACGTCATATTTTGGTTGTTTTCTGCAATGGTAGGATTAAATGATGGGACGCATTAAAAGAACTAATGCAAGAATATCACGCATTAAAAGAACTAATGCAAGATAATAAACCAAGTTAAAGTCGTTGGAACACTTTCGAAAACCACTCGGTTCTTTTCAAAAACAACTTTTAAATGCGGAGCTTGAGCCACTCCTTTTAAAAGCTATCTCGTTCCATCGACCAAATCAAGTTCACTACGTTCACGGTTTTGCCAAAACCATTCGTAGCCCTCCGTCGTTTCGTATGAATATTCAATAGTATTCAAGCTGTGTTTGTTGACCTTCGTCAAGGCATAGTGATTGGTAGCTATTGGGTATTCATATGTAGCATAGATAGATGCGTTGGTTTGGGACATTCGCATTACCTTGTTGACCTTCGTCAAGGGTATATACGGGTGGATTCAAATTAACCTGGATAATGACGGGCAGAACTTGACATATGACTTATGATTTGTTGACCTTCGTCAAGGTCATAAGAGCATGGGGCAAAAAATCCACATCGGGAGTTTCATAAGTACTGAAACTTGCTAGATTTGCATACCATTTGGAGTGTGATGATTCTGGTAGGATTCCTTCAGTTTCGTCACGCAATGATATTTGGATCCCGATCCTACTGTGAGTATATGCTACTCCTCGGGAAATTTCTCACTTAACGATCAATGCTATAAACCTAGTAGGTGCCTAGAAAGGTGTTAGCGGGGCTACGCCCCCAGGGAAAAGAGGTTCTTTAATTAAGGAACTTCGCGAAAGCGTTGGAAAACCTCCCTCGAAGTACCGACACCGGCCTGGCTGAACGGTTAAGCAAGTATTGTGCGGTGGGATTGATCCCGGCTAATTCTTCCTTTATGGTTTGAGGAGGGATTCGAGAAACAGTGGGAGCCATCCTGTTTAGACAAACTAAAAACCACTCTAAACTTGCAAGAGCATCATGCTGAGTGTTTCTTCTTCTCTCTCCTAATTGCAGCGACCAAATCAACATGACTGGACTTAAGTTACTCCTAGATAAAAACAAACTGACAGGGCCAAACTACAAAGATTGGCTCAGGAATGTCAAGATAGCAATCACTTATGACAAGCTGGGGTATCTTCTTACCACCAAAGCTCCCCCTGTCCCTGGTCCAACTTCCAGCGTCGCGGATAAGGAAATCCGCAAGACTTGGGAGATTGATAGCGCGAAGGCCAAATGCCTCCTGCTTGCCTCGATGGACAACGAACATCAGAGGAGGCATGAGAATATGGACATGGAATCTATATTGCTTCATACAAAAGAACTGTATGGAGAGCAATCTCGTATCGCAAGATACGAAGCGTCGAAAAAGTTATTTTCGACAAGAATGGCCGTCGGATCATCAGTAGCCGAGCACGTGCTAAAGATGATCGGCTACATTGAGGAGCTCGCTGACCTAGGGATCACATTGGAGAGTGAGCTATATACGGATATAGTTCTCCAGTCCCTTCCTTCCACTTACGCCCAGTTCATACTGAACTTCAACCTACAAGAAAAAGAGGTTGAACTTTCAGAGCTCCTCAACATGCTGAGGAGCGCAGAGGGCACCCTACAGAAAGGTAGGGATACATCCACTTTGTTTGTAGGAGGATCATCTTCTTCTAGGTCCAAGGCGAAAGCCAAGGGAAAGAAGAAGAAGGCCCCCGCCAAACCAAGGGGCGGTGTTAGTAAAGTGGATACGAAGGAAAAAGCAAAAGCAACAAAGATAGCGGGGAAGCTTGTGGACAAGGAAGAATGCTTCTACTGTCATAAGAAAGGACACTGGAAGAATGATTGCAGGGCCTGGAAGGCCAGAACACAGGAATTGAAGCAGGTTGCAGCTTCAGCTTCAGGTGTGTATGTTATTGAAAATTGTCTTTCAATAAACTCTACTTCCTGGGTATTGGATACCGGATCAGGATCTCATATCTGTAATTCTTTGCAGGCGTTGAGAAACCGTAGGGTTTTGAAGGCAGGTGACATGACCCTCAAAGTTGCGAACGGAGCTAGCATGGATGCTAAAGCCGTGGGGGACTATCACCTGGGAATGTCAGATGGACATGTTTTGGTTTTGCGTAATTGCTTTTTTGTACCCAACGCAACTTGTAATATCATTTCTGTATCTTTAGTTTCTAAAGAAGGTTATGAATTTGCGTTTGTAAGTAATGTTGTAAACATTCACCTTAATCAAGTTTTGATTGGGTCAGGTACATTGAGTAATGGTATATACGTGTTAAACCAACCACAGATTTTCAACGTCCAGAATACACACAAAAGAAAGTCTCCGGAAATGAATCAGACTTTCTTATGGCATTGTAGATTGGGTCACATCAATGAGAGAAGGTTGACTAAGTTACATACAGAAGGATATTTGAATGCGTTCGAATATCAATCGTATGCCACTTGTCAATCTTGTCTCAAAGGAAAGATGACAAAGACTCCGTTTACTGGACAAGGAGTAAGAGCGAGCGAGCTCTTGGGACTCGTACACAGTGACGTCTGCGGTCCAATGTCTACACATGCCCGAAGCGGATATTCTTACTTCATTACTTTTACGGATGACTTCTCAAGGTACGGTTATGTCTTCTTGATGAAACATAAGTCCGAGGCCTTTGGAAAAATCCAGGAGTATAAGAATGAAGTAGAGAAACAGACCGGCAAAAGTATTAAGATTCTAATATCGGATCGAGGTGGAGAATACTTAAGTGCCGAATTCCTGAATTACTTAAAAGAGAATGGTATTCTCTCTCAGCTTACTCCTCCATACACTCCGCAACATAATGGTGTATCGGAGAGACGGAACCGAACCCTATTGGATATGGTTCGATCCATGATGAGTAACGCTGAGTTACCGCGATCATTCTGGGGATATGCACTAGAAGCAGCTGCGTATCTCTTGAACAAGGCTCCCACCAAGACTGTGCCTACCACCCCATATGAGATGTGGACTGGGAAGAAACCCTGTCTAAAGTATCTTAAGGTATGGGGATGTCCAGCTTTTGTAAAGAAGCAGCATGCGGACAAGCTTGAGGCACGTTCAGTACAGTGTAAGTTTGTGGGATACCCAAGGAACTCCAGGGGGTATCTTTTCTATTCCGCTGAGGAACAAAAGGTTTTTGTTTCTCAGCATGCCCGCTTCTTGGAAACTGAGTTTTTGGAAACCCAGATAAGTGGGAGCACAATAGAACTGGAAGAAGTTCCAGAACAACAGACTGTTACTGAAAGCTTAGTGGAACCAGAGGGTTCAACAGAACAGGACATTCCTGCGCCACTCCGCAGGAGTAGTAGGCAGTCTCATCCGCCCGAGAGATACTACGGTTTTCTCATAGACGGGGATAGAGAGGATTGCATCATAGATTATGATGAGCCTACTAGCTTACAGCAGGCCGTTCAGAGCGTTGACTCAGTGAAATGGCTGGATGCAATGCGGACCGAAATGGAGTCCATGTGCACCAACAAGGTATGGACGTTGGACATTGCTCCAGACGGGGTAAAACCCGTAGGATGCAAGTGGATCTTCAAAAGGAAGATTGGTGTAGATGGACAGGTTGAGACCTATAAAGCTAGGCTGGTAGCAAAAGGTTTTCGTCAAAGACCTGGCTTGGACTATGACGAAACCTTTTCTCCAGTAGCCATGCTGAAATCCATTCGGATCCTTCTTGCCATTGCTGCCTTCCACGATTATGAGATCTGGCAAATGGACGTAAAAACAGCTTTTCTAAATGGAAATTTAGAGGAGTGTGTCTATATGGACCAACCAGAGGGTTTCATTCAGAGTGGGAGCAGCGGAAAGGTGTGCAAGTTGCTTAAGTCCATCTATGGACTAAAGCAGGCATCGCGGAGTTGGAACATCTGCTTTGATGAGACGGTCAAAGAATTTGGCTTTATCAAAAATCCAGATGAACCATGCATCTATAGTAGATTTGTAGCGAGAACTGTAGTATTCCTCGTTTTATACATGGATGACATTCTCTTAATAGGAAATGACATTCCTATGCTACAATCTGTCAAGGGGTTCTTGTCACACAGGTTCTCCATGAAAGACCTGGGTGATGCCTCGTACATTCTGGGTATCCGGATCTACCGTGACAGATCCAAGAGGATATTAGGACTTTCTCAGTCCAGGTACATCGACACCATACTGAAGAGATTTAGTATGGAAGATTCCAAGCGCGGTAACCTACCGGCTTGTCACGGGATCACCCTCTCTAAAGAGATGTCTCCCAAGACTGATTTGGAGAGGGATCGCATGTCTATTATACCCTACGCTTCTGCGGTAGGCTCTATAATGTATGCGATGTTGTGTACCAGACCGGATGTAGCTTATGCACTGAGTGTGGTAAGCCGGTATCAGTCAAACCCTGGGGAGAAACACTGGATAGCGGTAAAGAACATTCTCAAGTACCTGAGAAGGACTAAGGTGATGTTCTTGGTGTATGGCGGAAAAGACCTCCAGATCGAGGCCTTTGCTGACTCCAGCTTCCAAAGTGACAAGGATGATTCCAAATCCATGTCGGGCTTTGTCTTTACCCTCAATGGAGGGGCGGTGTGTTGGAAGAGTTCCAAACAAGAAACCGTTGCAGACTCGACGATGGAAGCGGAATACATCGCTGCATCTGATGCCGCAAAAGAAGCTGTCTGGATGAGGAAGTTCTTGAAAGAACTTCAGGTGGTTCCATCCATTGTTGATCCAATACCTCTGTATTGCGACAACAACGGGGCTATAGCTTTAGCGAAGGAACCCAGGTCCCATCAAAGATCCAGGCACATCTTGAGGCGGTATCACCTGATCAGGGAGATCGTAGATCGCCAGGAGATCGAGGTTCGGAGAGTCGCTTCAGAAGATAACACTGCAGATCCATTCACCAAGGCCCTGCCCCAGACTCAGTTCGAGCGGCTGATCGAGATGATAGGTCTTTGATATGCCAGTACATGGCCTTAGTGCAAGTGGGAGATTGTTAGTGTATATGCCCTAGAGGCCATTACTGTATCATACTGGTTTGTATATTACTTAATGGAAGCTTGGGATATTCACCTTGTATATACAATCTTGCTCAAAATAGTAGTATGCTACTTGGTTTGTTTCTACTTCAATGTGTACATGTGTTTATTTTTGTATATCGCCTATACACATTAGTAGAGCCCTTAGGATCTTTGCTTGATTACCAGCGATGTGATGGCCGTCACACTAGTGGGGCTGGGTAATCTATAAGCACATCCTTATGCAGGTCCCTGGTCACAGGACTATCGAGACAGGGCATCGATACTCCGGAGTAGACCAGCGCATGCGCTTCTCATCCCAGTGTGGGAGACGGTCTGTCCCACAGCCGTCAGTACGTCGTACTTGAGATAGTATGCGGGTGCTCGTTAGGTTACGGGTACACTGGACAGGACTCGTCGGGAACTGACTAGTTGGTATTATACCTATCGTCAGTTATCAGTTCCCAGGTGACATGAGTACAACTTAGTCCGCTGACTTGACACTGTCACTTCGCCTCAAGTGTGTTCCCACTGTACTTTGATCACTACCCTACCACGGGTCAAAGGAGTCGTGCAAACAGGTAGTGGTTGGGTGCAGTCCCGAAGCACTTGGAGGCAGTGACGGTTAGACAGGATTCGTCTCACCCGGTATTGGGGGTTGACATCGCGCTGTGTCTAGGAGAGCTATTACACGAGTAGTCCCTGGCCAGGGCAATCGAGATATACTGGTAGGTTTCCAGTGTTATCTCAGGGTGTTTTGGGCTTCGCTCCGGCACGACTTGTACCGCTATTGGGGGACTGACGTTTACCGCCCCCTAGGCCCGCCATGCGATGTATCAGACGAATAGACCGGACTGTACGGAGAATGTCACACTCAGGCTCAGTAGGAGTTCAGATGGGTTTCGCCTCGTCGGTCTTCTTGTCGGCATTACCTGGGGACCGTTACGCACAGCTAGTGCCGCTTGCGGTCTGTGGTTAAACCCACTGCCAGCGTAGTGTCGAGTCTTTAGAGTCCCACACAGAAAGCTTTTCGCCTTTAGGCAAAAGAGTAGAGGTCGCATGGTATTGCGACAGGTCGCATGGTTTTGCGACAGGGTTCGGTCACATCCGTGTACTTATGCGCGTACAGTGTCCGGACAGTTTACACTAGCGGGCTTTGGTTTAAGCCAGATCCTAGTGTACCTTATGGGATTGGATTTATCCAGTTTGCATTCGTGTTCCTCGGAACGCGGATGCGGGTGTGTATGCACAGTTGACAGGGAGACAGAGGCAGTGGATTCTCATTAGGGTTGTTGACAGTTGACCGTTGACTATTTGACTTTTTGCTCAACCCTAATGAGAATATGATATGTGATTAACTATTATATTAATTAAGTAATATGGTGATATGGTTGTTGACTTTGTTGACTTGTTGACTTTTGTTGACTTGTTGACTTTGTTGACTTGTTGACTTTTGTTGACTTGTTGACCGGTTGACTAGGCTTGACTAGTTGACCATCATGATAACCATAGCCATCATTTCATGGCAAAGACTTTTGTTTGCTTGCTCATTTGTGCAAAATAAGTGCATGAAATGATATGGTTATGGTTGCTTCAACCATCACATAAGACTTTTTTTGATATGATGAGTTATGATCACTTTGGATTATGAGAGGGTGAAAGACAAAAGAGAGCCTCATTTTCTTTCTTGCTCATTCTCTCTCTTGTTCTTGAGCTCTCCTCTCGCTCTTACCCTCAACCTCTTGCTTCCTCTCTTGATCTATGGTTCTCTTGTCTCATGAGTTGAGAATCAAGAACCATAGATAAAATCCCATTCTATTTCCTCTCTACTCATTCTAGTTCACTAGGTTTAGCAAACCAAGTGAACTAGTTTCTTCAAAGAACGAAGAAGGAGCTAAAGGTTGGAGCTTTCAGGTGGATCTATCTTCGGCGTACGGAGACGACGAGAAGAAGCCATCGGACCACCATCGGAGCTTTGAAGACGAAGGAGTTCAAGACAACCAAGGTATAACCCCCTAACCGAGTAGCTAGAAACTCATAGTTAGGTGTTAGATAGATGTTTAACCAAGATCCGGGTTATAAGTCCATGTTACCACCTCCGTAAAAATTGTTTTTTACCAAATTCCGCTTTCCCGAAAGTACCGGGAGAGGTAGCATGGACTTACAGATACTCGCCGGTAAACTTAATAGACAGCTACGCCCCATAGCCCCGACCAAGTGACTGTAGGAGAAACCCGTCGCCAAAAGCATCCGTTCGGGTGCTCACGGCAGCGGTGTTCCGCCTTAGTGCACTTCGTTGACGGTATCGGGGGTGCGGCCGTCTACTAAAGTTTGCGACGAGCATTCGTTCAGAATGTCGGGAATCTTGTTGAATTACCCGACTTGATTTGAAAAGAGTTTTCGATGATGAGACTAAAATGCGGGGTTTATAATTGTTAGGTATGCGATGTCTAAGAAATTCATTTGATTAGGCATGCGATGTCTAAAAAGTTTGTGGATTCCAACTGTTGTAGTTTTACACTTTCTTTTCTGTGCCCGTAAGTGTAATATGTGATATCGTCGGTTTCGTTGCTATATGTCAACGACAATTGGGATACGCATGTTTACTTACATTGATGACATGTGATGTTATGTGTTGCTGGATATGTTATATTGGATCGTCGTGTTTGAATAGCCGGGGGGGTTTATGTGAGATGAGTGTTTTTCATTTTCATTCATGTAAAAAACTTGTATGTAATATTCTTTTATTGGGGCACTTCCAGGTTGCGGAAGATGTCACCGTTGATGTATATTATTTACTTTTCCGCACTAGGATAGACCCAAGGAGGAGAGCACAAGTAACCGGGTTCTAGAGTCCAGTGGGAGACCAACTCGAGGAGTCGAGTCCGGGTCTCTTAACTCTAGAATTGGAAGGGTTGCTTGCCGCTCTCGTAAGGGTCTAGGGGTGTGGGTTTGGCTATTCATCACGATCGTGGAATCCGTGTTTTATAGTGGCTCAAAATAAAACACGGACGTCCTAGTATATCCAATATTTCATATGTTTCTTCTGCTGCCATATCTGTGATGTGATCATTTGATGTTCTGTGATAGATACTGTATATAGTATATATGATATATTATATAGACATTACTTATATTTTACACCCGCGCTAGCACTACCCCGCTCTGCTGTTAGTTACCTAACCTAACGGTGCATGAGGGGACATCGAGACGAATGCGGATGGTATAAGTGTACGTCGTATTTATCTGTGATGTTTAGGTGTTTAAATGATGGGTCTTCATTAATATGATTAATGAAAGAAAAGAAAACTAAAAGATGTTGTGGAATCGAATTTTCAAAAACAGGTAGCTACAGTTCTTGCTTTGCATCGCGGTGTTCCTCGTAGAACATCCTGCACCTTATTCGATGAGGAAAGGGCCGAGATCCCTTCACCGGGAGTGACCCCTTTAGCAATAACTGGCAGATGCTACAACACTCGGTTTGTCTTTTGATTGCTTCTATAGTTCTTGCTTTGCATTGTGGTATATATGATATATCCTGCACCTCATTCGACGAGGAAAGGGCCGACAATCCCTTCACCGGGAGTGACCCTATTAACAAAACTAGAAAAGCCTCAAAAACACTCCATTTTAAAATCATTTGATTCTACAAAGATATCAAGTTCATTACGCAATAGGTTTTCAGAAAAACCTGTCGAAGCCCTCCGTCATTTCAGATAAGTTGTATATAGTATTCGTGCTACATTTGTTGGCTTTCGTCAAGGTGTAGTGTGCGGTAGCTATATGCTGCTTATCTGTTGCATACGGTGCGATTGGATTAGGGTAGTCGTAAGGCTTTGTTGGCTTTCGTCAAGGGTCGTGCGGGTGGGTTTAATTCAATCAAGAAATGTACGGGTTGAACTTGACTGGCGGGCTATGTTTTGTTGGCTTTCGTTAAGGTCATAGCACGTTAGGGGCAAAATTATCGGGAATTTCAAGTGTTGAAATTTGCAATGAGATTGCATACCTTCTATATGATAGTTGGATCCCGATACCCACTGCGAGTAATTGTTACTCCTGGGAGAGTTTTGCACTTTACAATTTATGTAAGTCTACGCTAGCGCCCCGGCCGTCTACAGACGCCAAATGCGGAATAAAAACTTTTTAACTGGCGCTATCGTATACTTTAACCCGGATCTTCCATTATTGCTAAACTAACAAACTGTAAAGAGTGTAGAAAGGTTATACCGAACGATCCGAGTCCTTCGTTCTTTAACCATCATCCCACGCTCCGTTGCGGCTGCTCCGATCTCGTCGATCTCCGATCTTTAAACGGGCTCCCGCCTCTGACTCGAAGTGGCACCACATCACTGATTCTTTAAACGGGCTCCCACCTCTGACTCGAGGCAACTCGGTCGTCAAGTTTGCTAAAAGAGACGACCAAGAATGATGTAGAGAATGAGTAGATGACTTTGTCTCGTTCCGTCCAAAGCTATGGACGGACGGTTAATGAAGTTGCCGTGGGAATCGGGTGTTGGAATGAAATGAGCTGTGAAATTCCATACACCCCAAATGCTATCATAATCTTTTCACAAATGAAAACCAAGTGTGAGAGAGAGAGGAGGAGAGAGAGGGCCGGCCATTCTTATAGAAGAGGAGGAGGTGACCGTAGGAGAAAGAGAGTAACCTTAAGCAAAATATCATAATGTGAACACAAAAGAATATCTTAAGCTTAACAAAAAATGGTTGAAATCAAAGCATGAGTCACAAGACACCTTACCAAATCTAGAACCTTCTAAAACCTTCTAGAAGCATGACTCATCCTCATCCAAGAAAAGATAAATCCGTCTTTAACCAAATGTTAAAAGACGGCTGATAGAAAACTGGAAACTGGCAACTTCCAAAAGTGATCCCGAAACGACTTTCAGGATAACCCCGTAACTGTATAAATATACCCGCATTTGTATTACGACCGAATACAAATGCAACTGAGACAAAGATATTATACCTACTCAATATAATACTCGGATCCGGCTTAAACCAAAGCCGACCAGTATCATCTGCCCGAAAACTGACACGTGCGTAAACGCACGTGCATTTTCCGAACCCTGCCATAAAACCATACGGCCTCTACAACGTTTCGCCCGAACTTGGGAAACTGTCTGTGGGGGACTCTAATGACTCGTCAGTACCCTGGCAGTGGGTTTAACCACAAACCGTCAGCGGCACTAGCTATGCGTAACGGCTGCCCATGGACTGACCTCAAGGGAGGCCGAGGAGCGAACTCAAGGGAGACCGATGAGCGAACTCCTCCGAAAACCCTACTGAGCCTAACAGTGACAATGTATATACAGTCCGGTCCGTTCGTCAATGAGTATCGCATATCCGCCTAGGGGGCTAGTAACGTCAGACCCCCAATAGCAGTATAAGTCGTGTCGGAGTGTAGCCCAATCACACCCTGAGATACTACTGGAGTACCTACCAGTAAATCTCCTGCCATGGCCATGGACTTTGTGTAATGGCTCTCCTAGACACAGCACGACCTCGCCCCCAATACCGGGAGAGACGAATCCCCTGCCGATCCGCTCACGTGCCTCCATATGGCTCGGGACTGTACCCAAAAGCTACCTGTTTGCACGACTCCTTTGAGCCGTGGTAGGGTAGAAATCAAAGCACAGTGGGAACTCACACGAGACAAATGACGACCTCAGGTCGATGAACTAACCTGTACACATGTCACCAGGGAACTGCTATCTGACGATAGGTATAGTACTAACTAGCAGATTCCCGGCGAGTCCTGTCCGGTGTACTCATAACCCAATGAGCACCTGTATACATCTTAGGTGATCCAACTGACACCAGTGGCTTGTGAGACCGGCCACCGCCCCTCATCGGGGTCTCGACTGTATACACTAGTCTACTCCGGAGTATCGATGCCCTGTCTCGAAACTCCCACGACTAGGGACCACAATTAAGGATATGCGTATAAACTACCCAACTCTCACGTATATGATCGCCATCATACTGTTGGTAGTAAAGCAAGATCCTAAGGGCTCTATCAAAGTGTAACATGCAATCAGTCACCTGAACATGTACACGACTGATAAAGGCAAACCAGATAGCATACTATCATCTCGAGTAAGACTGTCCTACCGGGATAGGTCCTCCGCAATCATTGCAATGACGTACCTGCGATCCAATAATTGACTATGAGGGCACTATCTCCAACAATCTCCCACTTGCACTCAAGGCTAATTATTGCGATGTCGACTACTCACAGCCCGTGTGAAACCGAACATCCAACTCCTCTACTAATCAGTTTCACAAAGCCCGTTTGTAAAACTATTGTGTTCGAGAAATAGCCTCAGTGAGTGGATCCGCCTAGAAGTTTCTTTCTATATCTCTCTAAATCTCAAATTCGCGGAGAAAGCCATCTCCCGAATTGAGTAAAACCTGTCTTAGAATATGTCTGGATTTCTGATGGGACCTAGTTCATAAATGAACTCTAAATCCAAACTTCTTAGACTGTATCGATCACTGAACTTAATCAGTATCGGGCACCATGCCACCCACAGTATCCTCTTGGACCACCTGTCCATAATACTGTCCCTCATCAGAGGGAAAAACTATAACTCTGACAATCACTCTGTCAACCATGTCACCTTTGAAGCTTGGAATGATAACCGTCTCCCGAAGGAGGCTGCCGTCATCAAATCCGTAGAACATCCACTTATGTTCTAAAACTGCTTCCTTATGTCTCTCCAGGATTGGATTAATACAAACTCATTGCATCTAGTGCAAAAACAACATCTGGTGTGGTACTTGACATCTCATGATTGACTCAATTGCCTAAGCAACTGATCTGCCAATCATGCACAGTCCTCTCCCCTTTAGTCTATACGACACCTTTAGAGAGGGTGACTCCATCACCTGCAGGTACACCACCATGCTAGGAGTCAACTATTCTAAAAACCATTAGAATATCTGTCAAAGTACCCACATTGGGAAACTACCCAAATCTAGATCTAAAACCATAGATCCAGAAACCAGAATGTCAAATATTATATCCATATCCTGTCTGGAGAAACAACTGTGTGACGACCAAAGTACAACCGATCGTAGTATAGGAATTTTACTTCCTACTTTGTGTATGTCATCCATATACCATGACATCACACCCTACTACCTTCTTAACAGATCCATCCCCTATTCTGATTGAAGTCAAACCCATGACTGTCACATCAAAATTAGATGATCTATCTCCGCTATAACTGCTCTAGTCTATAAATAGACATAAGCTACTTGCCCACTATTCTTCCGATGCTCCCACTGACTACGACAACCCTCCTACCGGGTCTCATATCCTGGAACAACAGTAGTGTCAAGTCTTGGTAGATAAGAACCTCCCTGTCACCGTCCTTGAGGCTACCGAAGTACCTCTCGGGTGTTTGAGGTTACCCACCATATCTGCGGAGTGGCTAATGGAATGTCAAACCTGATTGAATATATAGGTCCTATTAAATTTTCCGTAATCGTTCGCGGTTCTGGAATCACTTCCAGTTCTACCATACTCCCACTACTGTTTTCTGAAAAAGATCCATTTTACTAAAACTGTGGCGAGTCAAGAACAATATCACTATTGATCTTCCAAATGGTAGACTATCAACCCTCGTCATAGCCAGGGTCAACCCACAAACAGCCATTACAGAAACGTGCCCTGAGTTATCCAGAGTCTGGTTTTAAGCAAAAGCTGGACAACTCCCCGTACCTTAACATCTTCAAGGTACGAACTACTCTATATCTAATATAGAAACTTTGGCACTTATTTAATTGGAACCAGATTCAAATCATGCAGCTGTCTCCAGTGCATATCAACTTAATGGAAAGAGGCTAATCAGCATTACTCAACTTAGGAATCCATCCAATTATGAGTAACCTGAAAAAGAAACACGTTTCTCAAAACCATTACTATCATCTGAATACCAATCACAAGAATCTACATCTTCGATCTCTTTGAAGAATCCCGATACTTGTGATACCTGGTTCTCTACTTTATTCTTATACTCACAACTTCTCAAAACTTAGACCTTGTATTTCTACGAAACACTTGTCTAAATACTAGAGAAGTTAAAAGTAAACAGAATATAGCACGAGGACCTACCCCTTTGTCCTGATGGACACTTGGACAACATACAATACTCTGTATAAGTCCGCTGAGTTGAACAACTCATAACCTGTGCATCGTAGGTTGAAAACTGTACCCTTGCGATTTCCTCAAATATCACCAATTACAACGAATTCCGATATAATGAGGATAATCACCTAATTCCCAATATCTTACTCCCACTCATCATCTGTAAAACCATACAGATATGAGAATGAAACCTGGTAAATACATACCCTTGGAGTAAGTGTCTAATCGGGAAAACAGGTTTTCTTTAACAATGCACTGAAACATGAAAATGTTTCGTAGGGGTATCCTGGTATTCATAGCAATGCCTCTTCCATAATCCAATTCATGACTTCAACCGTATATTTTATTGCCATCTCTCCAAATCCCTTTATTTGTCTTTAGTCGTTACCTTCTGTACACCATCGTTAGGCTAAATGGTTTTCTTCCTTCCCTACCGTTCGGCACCAGCCTATGGTTTGGAAGAAGACTATCCAGTAAGCATAATAGGTGTACCCTCCTAAACCAAGGAGTACTCGTATCTTGAGAGAAGGTGATGATAAAAGACAACTGAATAATACCTTATTCCTTTAAAGGTGAAATAGGAGTGGCGATGAAGTACGCGGTTTTGGTCGTGAATGATATCAGTCGCAATTTACTTTGCTCTCTTTCTAATCCCTTTATTTTGTCTTTACATATTACCTTCTGCACACCCTACTTAGACTAATTGGTTTTCTTCATTCCCTACCTTTCGGCACCTGCCTATGGTTTGGAATAAGACTATCCAATAAGCGTAATAGATGTACTCTCCTAAACCAAGGAGCTCTCGCAACCTGAGAGAAGGTGATAATAAAAGACAACTGAATAAACCAATTCTATTTCTCCTGAACCTGGATCCATCCTCGAAGAAGTCCCTTCGAGTTCGTATATAACCATACGATGGATCTATCCAATGGAAGTGGATATCCATAGTAAAACGGGTGTTCTGAGAAATGCAAAGGGTAAAAGAAGGAGTGACAATGACTTATGCAACATAGACAATCCAAAAGCCAGTATTTTAAGAAGGTTCGGTCAACCTAGTCACTGAGTCATAGTCTAGGGTCGGTCAAAGGTCGCTGCCAAAGAGAGAGAGAGAGAAAAGAAACACTCTGCGTGCACTCTAACCTAGATCAGAATGGTTATCACTTTATCTAATCCGGAAACCTCCCACTATCCTGTCAAATTCTCCTCCAAACCTAAAAGAAGAATCAATCGGGATCACCCGAAGAGTAAACCAACACATCAGTGGGAATCGGGATCCAACTCTCATCGCATGATAACGTGATGGAATGCATCCACGTTACTCATACTCCAGAAGGTATGCGCATACTTGGCAAGTTTCAGTTTCTTTAGAAACTCCCGATACGATTTTTGCCCTATGCTCTTATAACCTTGGCGTTAGGTCAAAATGTCATAAGTCACATGCCAAGTTCTACCCATCACTATCTTATTAATTTGAACCCACTCGCACATGCCCTTGGCGTTAGGTCAAAATGGCAGAACGGCTGTCCCAAACCAACTCATCTATCTATGCAACAATTGAATACCCAGCAGCTACCAAACACTATGCCTTGGCGTTAGGTCAAAATACATAGCTTGAATACTACTGAATACCCAAAAGAAGTGACGGAGGGCTACGGCTGGTTTTTGGCGAAAAACCTTTAGCGTAGTGAACTTGATATCGCTGAAGGAACCTGATAGCTTTTTAAAATATAGTGGCGAAAACCATTTGCTAAAGAGGTCACTCCCGGTGAAGGGATCTCGGCTCTTTCCTCGTGGAATGAGGTGCAGGATATTCCACTGAATACCGCTATGCAAAGCAACATTTAATTGGCTATAGTGAAGTTATTACCCTGACGCAAACTTCTGCCCAAGGGGTCAGTCCCGGTGAAGGGATATCAGCCCTTGCCCCGTCGAATGAGGTGCTGGATATTCCACTGAATACCGCTATGCAAAACAAAAGGAAACGTCTTTGTAATAACACTTTTTAAATTTGTTCCAACAACATCAAACAGGTTTGTTTTACTTTGCATTGATCAGAATCAACGCAGTCCCATCAATCAATCACACCAGAAAAGAACGAAAATAAAATGTACGTATATGCCATCCGCATTCGTCACTGGGTCCCGTCATCACCCGTTAGGTTACTTAACTAACGACAGAGCGGGGACTGGACTAGCGCGGGTGTAAAACATATACAACATCTAATAGTATATAAACCAATATACATAATCGCTCCAGGCGTGATAATATGCAACATTACAGAAAAGTAATAAGCATCACAGAACAATACAGATAATCTGGGATCCCCGGGTTTCACAGAGCCGCTGCTGAAACCCGCCGTTCCCCTGTCGTGTGGATAGCCTGTGCAATGAAACCTAGACCCCTACGGGTGCGGCAAGTTACCCGCCAAAACCTGAAGCGAGGTAGTCCCCACAGCATAGTGAATGGAACACCCGGCACTTCACGGAATCCGGTAATCTTGGGCACCCCTCCTTGGGTCAACCTGTACCCCCTACGAGTACGGCGAATAGTCTGCCAATTTTAGAGTGGGGCCCTTGTGCCTCTCAAAGCCATGAGATGCGGACCCGTTGCCCTCCAGAACCCGGCTATCCGTCCACTCCGTCGCGGGGCAAAACCTAGTACAGTAATGGAAAATAGTACAACAGGTACATCGACCGCAACCTGGTCGTGCCCCAAAAGAATATTATACAACAGGCAGTGACGGCAGTCCACATGTTGGACGCTCGTCCCGCAATATCAAATGTACAAATAAACTCAAACTGTACTACCATTGCACACTGCTATCCCCCACGACAAATCCGCAACATCACAGCACAACACAGAACATCAACGCGAATGTCACGTTCGCAAACCCGTCTAAAAGAACTATAGCAATCGGACGCGGTTTACCGATCAAATGACATTCCCGGTCGGAGATATAATGTAAGCACTGTAAACTAACATGTTTAAATTTCGATCGACCAAATATCAAAAAATGGGCCCCACGACTTACTGGTGAACAGTAACAAAACCTGGGCCAAAACGATATTTACCAAAAACCACAAAATCCAACAGAGAACCAACTGTGAAAATTTGGGGCCACGACCTCACTGTATGGCCGCGGATGCGCGGTCAAACCATAGGTTTGACCGCGTTTCCGCGGCGATATCATCGAATTACGTGCCCAAATTTCTACGTGGTTCTTAGAAAAGCCTGCACAGTTTTCTGAGATGTGTGAAATATTTTTAGGACACCGTTTAAAATCAACAGAAACTGTCAAGATGAAAAAATGTGATTTTTGATTTCCGGTTCGATCGATGTTTTAAACGCGTTAGCACAAGTTAGTATAGCAAAATGGTGAGGCTCTGATACCACTGTAAGTCTACGCTAGCGCCCCGGCCGTCTACAGACGCCAAATGCGGAATAAAAACTTTTTAACTGGCGCTATCGTATACTTTAACCCGGATCTTCCATTATTGCTAAACTAACAAACTGTAAAGAGTGTAGAAAGGTTATACCGAACGATCCGAGTCCTTCGTTCTTTAACCATCATCCCACGCTCCGTTGCGGCTGCTCCGATCTCGTCGATCTCCGATCTGCTCGTCCAGGTGGCACCACATCACTGATTCTTTAAACGGGGTCCCGCCTCTGACTCGAGGCAACTCGGTCGTCAAGTTTGCTAAAAGAGACGACCAAGAATGATGTAGAGAATGAGTAGATGACTTTGTCTCGTTCCGTCCAAAGCTATGGACGGACGGTTAATGAAGTTGCCGTGGGAATCGGGTGTTGGAATGAAATGAGCTGTGAAATTCCATACACCCCAAATGCTATCATAATCTTTTCACAAATGAAAACCAAGTGTGAGAGAGAGAGGAGGAGAGAGATTCTTATAGAAGAGGAGGAGGTGACCGTAGGAGAAAGAGAGTAACCTTAAGCAAAATATCATAATGTGAACACAAAAGAATATCTTAAGCTTAACAAAAAATGGTTGAAATCAAAGCATGAGTCACAAGACACCTCACCAAATTTAGAACCTTCTAGAACCTTCTAGAAGCATGACTCATCCTCATCCAAGAAAAGATAAATCCGTCTTTAACCAAATGTTAAAAGACGGCTGATAGAAAACTGGAAACTGGCAACTTCCAAAAGTGATCCCGAAACGACTTTCAGGATAACCCCGTAACTGTATAAATATACCCGCATTTGTATTACGACCGAATACAAATGCAACTGAGACAAAGATATTATACCTACTCAATATAATACTCGGATCCGGCTTAAACCAAAGCCGACCAGTATCATCTGCCCGAAAACTGACACGTGCGTAAACGCACGTGCATTTTCCAAACCCTGCCATAAAACCATACGGCCTCTACAACGTTTCGCCCGAACTTGGGAAACTGTCTGTGGGGGACTCTAATGACTCGTCAATACCCTGGCAGTGGGTTTAACCACAAACCGTCAGCGGCACTAGCTATGCGTAACGGCTGCCCATGGACTGACCTCAAGGGAGGCCGAGGAGCGAACTCAAGGGAGACCGATGAGCGAACTCCTCCGAAAACCCTACTGAGCCTAACAGTGACAATGTATATACAGTCCGGTCTGTTCGTCAATGAGTATCGCATATCCGCCTAGGGGGCTAGTAACGTCAGACCCCCAATAGCAGTATAAGTCGTGTCGGAGTGTAGCCCAATCACACCCTGAGATACTACTGGAGTACCTACCAGTAAATCTCCTGCCATGGACATGGACTTTTTGTAATGGCTCTCCTAGACACAGCACGACCTCGCCCCCAATACCGGGAGAGACGAATCCCCTGCCGATCCGCTCACGTGCCTCCATATGGCTCGGGACTGTACCCAAAAGCTACCTGTTTGCACGACTCCTTTGAGCCGTGGTAGGGTAGAAATCAAAGCACAGTGGGAACTCACACGAGACAAATGACGACCTCAGGTCGATGAACTAACCTGTACACATGTCACCAGGGAACTGCTATCTGACGATAGGTATAGTACTAACTAGCAGATTCCCGGCGAGTCCTGTCCGGTGTACTCATAACCCAATGAGCACCTGTATACATCTTAGGTGATCCAACTGACACCAGTGGCTTGTGAGACCGGCCACCGCCCCTCATCGGGGTCTCGACTGTATACACTAGTCTACTCCGGAGTATCGATGCCCTGTCTCGAAACTCCCACGACTAGGGACCACAATTAAGGATATGCGTATAAACTACCCAACTCTCACGTATATGATCGCCATCATACTGTTGGTAGTAAAGCAAGATCCTAAGGGCTCTATCAAAGTGTAACATGCAATCAGTCACCTGAACATGTACACGACTGATAAAGGCAAACCAGATAGCATACTATCATCTCGAGTAAGACTGTCCTACCAGGATAGGTCCTCCGCAATCATTGCAATCACGTACCTGTGATCCAATAATTGACTATGAGGGCACTATCTCCAACAATTTAGCCGATCAAGTAGGTGTCTAGAAAGGTGTCAACGGGGTTACGCCCCTGGGAAAACGAGGTTTATTTTAATTAGGTCCGTGCGAAAGCACGGGGAACCTCCCTCAAAGTACCGACACTGGCCTGGCTAAAAGATTGGCGAACTTATAAAGTGTAATTAATCCCGGCTAGTCTTTCCTTTTAGGGTTTGAAGGAAGATTTGATAAAAACAGTGGGAGCCATCCTGATTAGATAAAATAAATAACCAATCTAATCTTGCAAGAGCGCACGCAGAGTGTTTTCTTCTCTCTCTCTCTCCAGGTAGCGACCATATCACGCCTTAATCAAGATAATAATATGGATTTATTGACCGAACCCGCTTGTTATACTGAGCTGGGGAATGTTGGTCCCGCTCCAACTTATAATTGTTATAAGACAGAGCAGGAAATAGGGGAATACCAGGATTCCCATGCCGCCCAAACGAAGAAAGTGCATATGATGCATCTCCTTCGGGTGTGTTCAGTAGAAAGAACTGTTTCTCAGTGTCCTCTACGTCCTAGGTATTAGATACCGGATCAGGATCCCGCAAATGTAATCCGTTACATGGGCTACAGAAAGGTAGAGAACTGAGAACGGGTGATAAGTTTCATGAGACAGAAAACGGTGCAAGTGTTGCAGCCAAGTCTGTTGGTCACTGTCACCCTGTATTATCAATACATTGATTCTGAACAAATGCTATTAGATACCGAACCTGATATACAAAATCATATCAATCTCTTTATTTATTAAAGAAGGATATAATTTTGTATTGTTGAACATTGTTTTGAACATTTCAAAAGTTGATCGGTTCAGGCACGTTATCTAAAAGCATTGACGTTCTAAATCAAACTACAGTTCCTAGTATACAGAACACACACGAGAGGAAGAGTTTAGAAATGAACGATTCCTTCTTGAGGTATTGTAGACTAGGTCATATCAATGCGACCCGACTAGCTGAAGTTACATATAGATGCATATTTAAATTAGTTTGAATTTACATCTTGTGAAACTTGCTGGTCATGTCACAGAGATAAGATGACCATAGCTCTGTTTATTAGAAACAGAGAAAGAGTTAGCAAACTCTACGGATTGATACATGATGATGTATGTAAGGTCCCCTGTCTACACATGCCAAGACCGGTTCTTTGTACTTCATTACATTCTCTGATGATCTCTCAAGATTCAATCATATGTTCCTGTTGAAACATAAGTCCGAAACTTTTGAGATATTCACAGAATATAAGTTAGAAGTAGAGAACCAAAAACCGGGTATAAGTATTATGTCCTATGATGAGATCAGGGAGGAGAATACTTGTGCATGGAATTCTTGGACTATTCTAAAGGAGAATGAGATTCTTTCTCAGCATTACTCCTCCGTATACACCATAGCACGATGGTATATCGGGGCGGAGCAATAGCACCCTATGTGATATGGTGTGCTCTATGATGAGTACTACAGAGTTTCCTATTTTCTTTTTGGGAGTTATGCACTTGAGAAGCTGCATACCTATTGAATAGGGTTTCAATCAAATCAGATGCCTACCACTTCATATGTGATATGGAAAGGGAAGAGCCCATCTCTTAAGTCAGTTAAGATTTGGGGTTGTCCAGCCTATGTCTAAAAGCAAAATCCGGACAAGCTCGAGGCAAGGTCTGTTCTGTAGAACTGGAAGGAGTTCCAGCTATACAAACTACAGCAGATGATTTGATAGAACCAAAGGATTTAATAGTAACCAACAAACCTCAGTCTCTCCGCCGATCTAGTAGGGTTCCTCACCCACCTGAGAGTTACTTCGGTTTCTTTATGACAGTGGGAGCGAGGATTGCATCATGAGATGATGACCCAACTAGTTTTGAGTGGGACTCTGTAAGAATGGCTGGATGCTTAGCGATCTGAGATGGAATCCTTATACACCAACAAAGTATGGACTTTGGTTGCTTTATCTGAAGGGTTAAATCCCCATCAGGAGCAAGTATATCTTGAGATGATTGCTTGGTGTACATGGAAAAGTTGAGACTTTCAAAGCTAGACTTGTTAAAGGTTTGCATCATAGACCAATTGTGGCTAATGATGAAACCTTTTTCTGGGGCCTATGCTTAAGTCCATCCAGATCCTACTTGCCACGGCTACATACCATGACTACTATATCTGGTGGTTGGGTGTCATGACAGCTTTTCTAAAGTGATGTTTTAGAAGAGAGCGTCTATAAGTACACAGCCAGAGGGTTTCGTAGAAAGTGGGAGCAGCGGAAACGTATGCAAGATATTTTATGTAATAAAGAAGGTATCGCGGAGTTGGAACGTCTGTTTTGATGTGTTAGTCAAAGAGTTTGACATCATCAAAATGGTAGATGAACCTTGTATATACAAAAAGGAAGTAGAGAGTATGGTGGTGATCCTCGTAAAGTACTTGGATGACATACTCTTGATAGGGAAGAAGTTTCCTATGCTACGCTCGGTCAATCTCCGCTTATCACAAGATTTCTCCATATAGGATCAAAGTGATACCTACTAAATCCTAGATTTTGGATCTATGAGATAAATCTAATTGGATGTTAGGATACTCACTGGTTGTAGTGAGATGGTATCAATCGATCCTGGGGAGAATCACTGGAAAGGTTCCAGGGTGATAAGGACGACTGAATGTCAGTCGCAGGCATTGTCTTTACCGTCAGTAAAGGGACGGTATGTTGGAAGAGTTCCAAGCTAGATACCGTGGAATACTAGATGATAAAGGCTGGATACATCGCTACCAAAGATACTACCAAAGAGGAAGTCTGGGTGTATATTAGTTCATGAGATGAACTTCGTTTCTACCATTGTGTGACAATGGAGTTGTGGCTTATGCCTAGGAACGCCTATCCCATCAGTGATCCAGATATAATTCTTAGGCAGTATCACCTGATCATGGAGATGGTTGATCTCTAGGAAGATCGAGGTCAGGAGAGTAGACACAGAGGACAACAACGGCGGATCCACTCACAAAGGCTTTTTCCCAGAGAGAGACTTATATGGGATGGGTGAGTATTAGATACTGCAACCACTGCTATCAGATGGCCCTAGTGCAAGTGGGAGATTGTTAGTTATATGTATGCCCTAGAGGCCATTACTATACATAGGATGTATATTGCAGTAGATGCTTGGACATATATAGGGAGGACTTTCTTGCTCCACATGATAGTATGGTATCTGGTTGCTCTTTACCTTAACGTGTACACAGATTATCTCTCTGTTACATGTTGGTGAAGCCCTTAGGATGTGTACTTGACTACCTAGACTATGATGTGGATCATACTAGTGGGGACATGGTAGTCCATAAGTACATCCTTCAAGGTCCCTAGTCGTGGGTGTATCGAGACCGGGCATTGATATACCAGAGTAGACTAGCGTATACCTTCTCGACCCATAGAGATGGGCGATGGATGATCCCATATCCATTGGTGTTTGACATCAGAGATGATATACGGGTGCTCAGTGGAGACTGGGTAAACTGGACGAACTCGCCGAGAACTCCCAGATGGTATTATACCTTACGTCAGATGGCAGTTCTCTGGTGACACTGGTACAGGTTAGTCTGTAGACCCGAGATCGTCATAGAGTCTTGTGTGATTCCCACTGTGCTTTGATTTCCACCTTACCAAGTCCAAGAGGGCATGCAAAATGGTGGTTTTTGGGTACTGTCCCGATTCACATGGAGGCAATGAGCGATAGGAGGGTATTCGTCTCACCCGGTATAGGGAGTTGATGTTGCGCTGTGTTCAATTGGCTATAACCGGAAATCCCTGGCCAGGGTTGGTGAGATTTACTGGTAAGTGTTATCAGTAGTATCTCAAATTGTTATAGACCACATATCGACACGACTTATCAAGCTACTGGGGTCTGCCGTTCACCTCCCCTAGGCGAGATATGCGACATATCAGACGAACAGACCGGACTGTACGGTAAATGTTACTGGTTGGATTCACAGGAGTGTGAGCGGGCTTGCTAATTGATCTTCTGATCGCTCAATACCCGGGTGGCCGTCACATTTAGCAGACTGCTTGCGGCTTGTGGGTGATTGATATGATTATCACCTACTGCCGGCGTATTGACGAGTCTTTAGAGTCCTACACAGAGGTTTCCTGGCTCAAGCGAAACGAAATAGGAGCGCATATGAGATATGTGCGGGACCGAGAATAATATCAGTATGTGATACTGAATTCTATTCTCGCGATTTGTATCATCGGACGGTTATATAAGATATAGCCGGGTTACCGAATCAAATGTTGATTCGATATATTGATACACTTGATATTAGTCGGTTATATGCAATATGACCGGATCATTAGATCAAGTGTTGATTTAATGATTTAATGTATAATTATATATTTGATATATTACTTTACATTAACTAGTATTTGTTCACTTAAGATTGATTTTCTCACTTGATTGTGCACATTGTATATATGATATATGTTTGTGCACTAGTTTGTATCATGTTTGATGATACATGCAAACTTGGGTGTGTATGCTTTAAACCATGTTTAGGTTAATGGTTAGGGTTTTTTAACTTATTTATTTATTTTATTCATTTATTTTTGGAAAGAAATAAAATGGTGGCTTTCTTTGGTTTTTACTTGAAGCTTCATGAAGTTTTGAAAAGTCTAGCCATTTTGTTTTATGCCTTAACCTAACCATTACACCTAAACCCTAGTTTATTCTCTACATGTGTTACTTCACCCATGGTTGCATTATGATAAGTATTCACTTGATTTATTATTTTTTAAGAATAATTCATTTTTCTTTCCTCTTCTTCATCTTCTTCTTCAAGTGAAGAAACCTTTCTTGAAAAATTTCAAGTGATGAAATCATGTGAGAAATCCAAATCCAAAGTGAACCCACTTCCTATATCTTCATCCTCTACCACTTGCCATGTTGTATAGGGTGTTTTCTTCATAAGTTTTATGACTTAGTGATGATGGAGCTTGAGTTTGAGTTGCCTCGACGTAGATCATCTTCGGCATCGAAGTCAACGACCTAACCCGATCATTTCTCCGACGAAACCATCGCTAGAGTCCGGGATCCCGATGATCGCAGTGGAGGGACATCATCACGGAGCTAAAGAAGTGGAGGACCGGATCTGCAAAGGTTGTAGCCCCTTTCACTTGTAGTTATGTTGTTAACTTGTTTTGTTTTCGCCTATCCTCTAGTTAACGATCTTGCATAGGGTTTCTCGGCACATAAATTTTTAAATTTGGCATGGTTGACCAGTTGTAGAACCTCATGAGTGTGCCTAGGAACCCTACAGTCTTTTCGATCTCTACGTCCTCCTCGGCCTCATTTCCGTGATAGATGATCCACCCCGAGAACCCTAATCCAAGCTTCACCTCTAAACTTGAGGTAACATAGTTTCTCTAGTTGCTAATCAAAGGAACTAAGATGATATAGAGTTAGGTTATGGAGTGTTTAGTCTATTCTAATCCTTGATCTCAACTCATGAGTGGTAGGATTAGGATTTGAAGAGAGAGTGAGCTTGAGGAGAGAGAAGGTGAAGATGATAATGATAATGATATTGTTTCTCACTTGAATATATGAAGCATATTGAATAAACAAAAAATGAATAAAATGAGATTATTCATCATGCTACATAAATTCATTATGAGTGATTCACTATGTGAGCCATTAAGCATTTAATAATGTATTAATGACATGATGAATCACACAAAATGAGTCACAAAATCATTTAATGATAATGCCACCTAAACCCTCATGTCACCATGCTTCTAGAAGCTTCCCGGAAAATTACGAGAACGCCCCTCCTATCCGTGAAAACACGGAAAAACCTGTATAAATCCAATAACCTGATACTAGAATCTGGATTAAACCAAAGCCGGCTAGTAAAAACTGTCCGAACGTCGCACGTGTGTAAACACACGTGTGCGTCCGAACCCTCGTCGTAAAACCGTACGACCTCTATATCGTTTCGCCTGGAGTTGGGAAATCTCTGTGTGGGACTCTAAAGACTCGACTACTATGCTGGCAGTAGGTTTGACCATAGACCGCAAGCCGCACTAGCTGTGCGTAACGGTCCCCAGGTAGATGTCGATTAGAAAGCCGATGAGGAAACCCATCCGAACTCCTACCGAGCCTATCCGTGACAATATCCGTGCAGTCCGGTTTGTTCGTCTAAGAGTATCGCATGTATGGTCTAGGGATATGGTGTACGTCAGACCCCTAATAACCGTACAAGTCGTGTCGGTATGGCTCAAGACCATACGAGAATCTACTGATCAGTCCATCAGTAATTCTCAATCAGCCCTGGCTAGGGTCTTATGGTAATGACCAACCGATCACCGTGCGATATCAACTCCCTATACCGGGAGAGACGAATCCCTAACAGTCGCTCACTGACTCCACGTGGCTCGGGACTGTGCCTGACTAAAACCTGTTTGCACGAATCCTTTGAACCGTGGTAAGGTAGTAATCAAAGCACAGTGGGAACTCACACGAAACAAATGACGACCTTAAGTCAACGGACTATCTGAACACATGTCACCTGAGAACTGATATCTGACGTTAGGTATAATACCATCCAGTCAGTTCTCGGCGAGTCCTGTCCGGTGTACTCACACCCAGTGAGCATCTGTATACAATCTTAGGTACACACCACAAATGGCTGTGGGACCAATCCATCGCCCCTCGTCAGGGTCTAGATATGTATACACCAGTCTACTCCAGAGTATCGATGCCCAGTCTCGATACTCCTGCGACAAGGGACATCTAAGGATGTGTCTATTGACTATCCAGCTCCCACAAGTATGACTGCCATCACAACGCTGGTAGTCAGGCAAACACCCTATGGGCTTTATCAACATGTATATATATAAATACAAAGTAAAATATATAATACGTTAAGATAAAGACAAACCAAATAGCATACTATCATATCAAGCAAGATTGTCATGTACATACATATCCCTAGCATCCTATATAATGAAGGCCTCTAGGGCATATATATCCAACAAAATAGCCCCTCCATATGTGCAAAATTGGCTAATTTCACCTAGGGTAAAATCTGGAGCAAGTTTTCAAAGTTTCTAATTTCATTTTTCGGCTTTTAATAAATTGGAATTTGGTATTTGCGTTTTATCTCGATCACTTGACGTTTGTACATCGATATCGGGAATTGGTTGGTTATTCTTGCATGCGTAAACTTTAGGTTTTAATCTATGTGTGATTCGTGCGACGTTTTGGTTTTCGTGCGTGATTTCTGTTTACGATGCTATATGTGTACATATGTAGGTACCCTCAAGTGGACTTCGGACAATGAAACAAAAGGATGGCGACATCGACTTCGACAAGCGATGATCAAGGTGAGTAGATATATATCTACGGGGAAAGGCGGATGGATGGCGTATAGCACCCACGCAGTTTCGTGGTGTAAAATACGAATATATTATTATTATATATATATATATACATATATATATATATAAATGTGTGTATTGTGAGATTAATGATTATCAAGATAGGTTAATGTGTTCATGGGTTAGTTTAGTGTAATTAGAAATAATTTAGTTTAGCTTCTTAGTCGCGAACCCTAGATTAATGATTTGCATACATGCACACACACACACTTGCATACATTTTACTTTCTTGTGCGTATATGGGGATATAGATATAGATATATATATGCATATATGTTTTGTGTCGATGCTCGACACTAATTCTAATTTGATTTTATTGATGATATCTCGATTTAAATATACAAAAATTTCACTAAATTAAGAAAACAGTTTTCACATGTATGATGTATTCTGTTTTCATTATATTGCATTCATACCTCATATTTATGATATGTTGCTACCTGAGGCACTGACACGAGCACTTGGTATTACACTTATGTATAGATGTTTACCCATGCCATTATTAGATGTTTCAGGCTATATCATTTTGAGGACATTACTGATCGTATGACCTAGGATTGAGTCATACATACAATTTCTGCTCGGTGATGTTTTCTACTCACGAGTTGGCAACTCACCCCCGTTGTGCCACAGTTTCTTGCAGGTTTTTCCGTACAGGTTTCCTTGACGGCTTTGCTGGCACACTGCTTCTTTCCGGGTGATTGCTTTGGTAGGTGGGTTCACTCGCATCGTGACCACCATTATACCTTATTTTATTCAGTTGTATCTAGTAACTCCATCAACCAGATTTGTATTATTTTTAGACTTAGAAGACCAGTGTATATTATTTCGACCATAGAGTCCCGGTTGTATTATTATGATTTTCTTGATGATTTTGGGTTTCCTTTTGAGTTTTGATCCTCGCCTTTCGGCGTTGTATATTATATTGCTTGCGTGGTTGTGACCGCCAATTGGCGAAGAGCTAGCTCCCGCTTAGGGATGCTTTTATTCATATTATTCATGTTGTACCCCTTTTGGGGCCAGTATTTACAAAGGAAACTCTGCCGAAATTTTCAGAAAAGACTTGAGATTTTAAAAATGCATACTTCGGCTTATGTTATTAAAACCACTGCTTTTGAATAAGTTTTCTTCACTTCTTTCTAAAATGGTTTAGATTTCTGGGATTTTTGGTTTACTTGAATTAGATGGGGTCTTATAGACTTCATATGATTCAAGTGCCAGTCACGTGCTATTTCGAGTCGTGACACTTCGGGTGCATCATCTTCGACATGAAGATCGCGAAGGAAGCTCGTTCATTCTTCAAGTGGAGCCTAGATGAGTCGTATGGACTACTACCCGGAGCTTTAGTAGTGAAGGACTTGGTCTTCAAAGGTTGTTGTTTCTTTCACTTAGTGTAAAGCTTTCTATATCATCATGTAAACCCTAATTATCTAGTTAGATTCTAGGTTAGTGTAGCTTAGAACCTCGAATTTTTTTTAAAATAGCATGCTAGATGCCGGTATAAACCTTGTGGTGGTGCTAGGAAACACTTTCATGGTATCAGAGCCAAGCTAGAACATTAGAGGAAGACTTTACGACGTTAAAGTGTTCGATCAGTTTTCGAAACCCACATTTAGACATGTTTCTGTCCAGATTTTCAAAAGTTGAAAATTTTCATATTAAAAATATCCATATAATCATGCAGGCTTTTCTATGGAGCCCCAAGAAGTACGAGGCCATTATTCAACCAAACCGCCGCGGAACCGCCGCCAAACCCATGGTTTGACTGCAGTTCCACCGCATGTTTGGTGAATTGATGGCTCGTACTTCTTTTGCTACTCCACTGTGATATTTGGCACTTTCTGGGTGTTTTTAGTGATGCTCAAGTTGTTGAGGTCTCTGGGATTTATGGGTATTTGATAAGTCGATCAAAATGTTTAACGTCGTCTAGATTATGATGATATATGAT
Source organism: Agapanthus africanus (assembly GCA_030015575.1). NCBI lineage: Eukaryota > Viridiplantae > Streptophyta > Magnoliopsida > Asparagales > Amaryllidaceae > Agapanthus > Agapanthus africanus. The sequence goes on along the minus strand of CM057345.1, from coordinate 300,657,621 downwards.
ACAATATTTAGAATCCACAATAATTAGTTTTGTGAAATCTAGTTAGTATTTATAAATCTAGCGTTTTAGTCTCGGTTGATCGATGGCCACGGAGTTTTGATTCAGATCAAAATTCGGTCGCAATCGCGTATAGTACGTGAACACGACAATCGGGAATCTTTTTGAATTATCCAACAGCTTATTGAAAAGTGTTTTCAGTTTGAGACTAAAATGCAAGGCTTATAGGGTTAGGAATGAAATTCGGAATATGAGATATTCCGGGTTTATGATGTCTAAGGAGTTTGCGAATTCTAATTATTGTAGTTTTTCATTTCTTTTCTACGACCATAAGTGTAATATGTGGGGTATCCCCTATCTCGTTGCTATATGTCAAGGGAATTCGGGATAAGCATATTTACTTACATTGATGACACGTGATATTATGTGTTGCTATGATATGTTATATTGGATCGTCGTGATTGAATAGCCGAGGTTTTTTTTGCGTGAGATGAGAGTTTTTTAATTTTTATTCATGTAAAAATGTATGTAATATTCTTTTATTAGGACACTTACGGGGTGAGGATGATGTCACCATTGATATATATTATTTACTTTTCTGCATTAGGATAGACCCAAGGTGGGGAGCACAAGTAACCGGGTTCCAGAGTCCAGTGGGAGAACATCTCAAGGAGTCGATGTTAGTGATATGTATGCCCTAGAGGCCATTACTGTACATACGATGTATATTGTAGTGGATACTTGGACATATATATGGAGGACTTTCTTACTCGACATGATAGTTTGCTATATGGTTGCTCTTTATCTTAACATGTACTCTAATTGTCTCTATGTTACATGTTGATAGAGCCCTTAGGATGAGTACTTGACTACCAGGATTATGATGCAGATCATACTAGTGGAGACAAAGTAGTCGCTAAGTACATCCTTCAAATGTTCCTAGTCGTGGGTGTATCGAGACAGGGCATCGATATACCAGAGTAGACTAGCGTATAGCTTCTCGACCCATGTAGATAGGCGATGGATGATCCCATATCCATTGGTGTTTGACATCAGAGATAGTATACGGGTGCTCAGTGGAGATTGGGTACACTGAACGGACTCGCCGAGAACTCCTAGATGGTATTATACCTATCGTCAGATAGCAGTTCTCTGGTGACACTGGTACAGGTTAGTCTGTAGACCCGAGATCGTCATAGAGTCTTGTGTGATTCCTACTATGCTTTGATTTCCACCATACCATGTTCAAGAGAACGTTCAAAACGATGTCTTTTGGGTACAGTCCCGAATCACATGGAGGAAATGAGCGATAGGAGGGGTTTCGTCTCTCCCGGTATTGGGAGTTGATGTTGCGCAGTGCTCGATTGGCTATAACAGGAAGTCCCTGGCCAGGGCTGCTTCAGAGATATACTGGTAAGTGTTATCAGTAGTTTCTCAACCCGTTATAAGCTTCACATCGGCACGACTTATTGAGTTACTGGGGTCAGACGTTTACCACCCCTAGACGAGATATGCGACATATCAGACGAAGAGACCGGACTGTACGGTTGTGTTACAGATTGGATTCGCAGGAGTGTGAGCAGGCTTGCTTGTTGATCTTCTAATCGCTCAATACTCAGTTGGCCGTTACGTTTAGCAGACCGCTTGTAGCTTGTGGGTGTTTGATATGATCATCACCTACTACCGGCGTATTGACGAGTCTTTAGAGTCCTACACAGAGTTTTCCTGGCTCAAGCGAAATGGAATACGAGCAAATATATGATATATGAGGGACCGAGATTGATACGAGTATGTGATGCCGTATTGTATTCTTGCGATATGTGATATCGAACGGTTATATATCATATAGCCGGTTTATCGGATCAAGTGTTGATTCATTTGATATTAGTCGGTTATATGTTATATAGCCGGATTATTAGATCATGAGTTGATTTAATAATTTAATGTATAATTATATATTTGATATATTACATTACATTAACTAATATTAAGCACACTTATGATTTCTTTTTCTCATTTTGTTCACATTGAATATATGTGATATATTTTTGTGTACATGTTTTGTGTCATCTTTGATGATACATGCAACTTGGGTGTGTGTGTGACTTACACCATGCTTAGTTTAATCTTAGGGTTTTTAATGGATTAAGTAATTCAAAACTAATGTCTTTTGTCATGGCAAGAAGCTTTGAGAAGCTTGGATTTGCATTGACTAAAGTCCACAAGTTTTGTTTTGCCTTAAGATATTAATATACCGAACTAATTAAACCTAGCCATGGTTAACTCTCTACAAAGGTTAACATATGATGTTAACTCTCCTAAGGTTTCCATTCTCACTTGAATAATTTTTCATATGAGTTCCTTCTTCTTCTTTTTCCTCAAAAGCTTTCTCGCTTCAATGGAGATGTGAGAAATAATGTAAGAAAATTAATTCAAAAGTGAGCCCACTTCCTACTTCATCATCCTCTACTACTTGCCATTTAGTATAGGGTGTTTGCTTCACTAATTAAATAATTAGTGAAGAGATAGCTTGGGTTAGTGTCTCCTCGACTTAGATCATCTTCGGCCTCAAAGACCTCGAAGCAAGCATGTTCGTTTCTTCAAGGGAGCCTCTCTAGAGTCAGGAGTTCACGATCGCAGTGAAGGGACTACTACACGGAGATATTGAAGTGAAGCACCGGTCTACAAATGTTGTATTCCTTTCTCTTTTTACTTGCAAAGTGTTTGCATTTTCATTCCGTCGGATTTCTAGAATACGATTCTAGGGTTAGGGTTAGCTAGAACGGCAAATTTTTGAATTTGGCATGAACGATGTCTCCCGAAACCTTGCTTCCGTGCTAGGGAACCCTGTAGTGGTATCAGAGCCATGCTATAAATTAATACGGATTTTGTTAAGATTGTAAGTCGATGTACAACACCCCATGACTTGCGGGGAGGCGGAATAATGAAAAACAATCTTGTTTAAAGCGTAAACATCGACTAACCGAGAATCTTTGCATAAACAATAACTAACATCAAACATAGGAGTTAACAACTAATATGAAAAGTGATTATACCTAAAGATCCGAGTCCTTCGTCTTGTCGTTCTCCACGTCCTCTCCGGCCTTCTCTAAGTAGTAGAAGATCCACCCGAAAGCTTTACTACAAGCTTCACCTCAAACTAGAGGTAACTAGGTTTCTTTAAGTGGTAATCAAAGTACCTAGATGATATAGAGTGAGGGTTATGGTTTAATTAGTCTAACTAATCCTTGTACTCAACACATCAGAGGGGAGGATTAGGGTTTGAAGAGAGAGAGCTTGAGGAGAGAGAAAATGAACATAACAATGAAATGAGAAAATGAGCTATCATAATATATATCAAGCATTATTGTTTTTCAAGAAAAGAAAATAAAATGATTTACAACCATGCTTGATAAATATCTAATGGTGATTCATCTCCATGAGTCATTAAGCATTTATGATGCATTAATGACATGGATGAATCATCCATATGACTCACTAATCTCATTCAATGTATATGCCACTTAAACCTCCTTAGTCACCATCTTCTAGAAGCTTCTCGCGCAATTACGAGAACACCCCTCCTATCCGTGAAAACACGAAAAAACTTTAGACTGTATAAATCCAATAACCGGATACTAGAAACTGGCTTAAACCAAAGCCGACTAGTATAAACTGTCCGGATGTCGTACGTGCGTAAACACACGTATGCATCCGAACCCTTGTCGTAAAACCATACGACCTCTATATCGTTTCGCCTGGAGTAGGGAAACTCTCTGTGTGGGACTCTAGAGACTTGACTACTACGCTGGCAGTGGGTTTAACCACAGACCGCAAGTGGCATTAGCTGTACGTAACGGCCCCCAGGTAGATGTCGATATGAAGACCGATGAGGAAACCCATCCGAACTCCTACTGAGCCTGCTGTGACAATCTCCGTACAGTCCGGTCCGTTCGTCTAAGACTATCGCATATCGTGCCTAGGGGGCAGCAAGCGTCAGTCCCCTAATAGCGGTATAAGTCGTGTTGGAGCGAAGCCCATTACACCCTGAGAAACTACTGGAACCTACCAGCAAATCTCGCTTGCCCTGGACAGAAACTTTGCATAATGTCTCTCTGACACAGCGCGATATCAACCCCCAATACCGGGAGAGACGAATCCTGTCTAACCGCCACTGCCTCCAAGTGCTCGGGACTGCACCCAACTGCTACCTGTTTGCACGACTCCTTTGAGCCGTGGTAGGGTAGCAATCTAAGAACAATGGGACACACTCGAGGCGAAGTAGCAGTGTCAAGTCTGCGGACTATGCTGTACTCATGTCACCTGGGAACTGTTAACTGACGACTGGTATAAAACCAACCAACAGCTCCCTGTGAGTCCTATCCGGTGTACCCATAACCCAACGAGCACCTGCATACTATCTCCAGTACGACGTACTGACGGCTGTGGGACAGACCATCTCCCCAACTGGGATGAGAAGCGTACACACTAGTCTACTCCGAAGTATCGATGCCCTGTCTCGATAATCCAACGACTAGGGACCTGAATAAGGATGTGCTTGTAGACTACCCAGCCCCCACTAGTGTGACTGCCATCACAACGCTGGTAGTCAAGCAAGATCCTAAGAGCTCTATCAATACGTATACTCACTTATTAAGATAGAAAAAACCAAGTAGCATACTACCATGTTTAGCAAGACTGTTATATACATGTGAACATCCCAAGCTTCCATTAAGTAATATACAAACTAGTATGATACAATAATGGCCCCTAGGGCAAATACACTAACAATCTCCCACTTGCACTAGGGCCATGTACTGGAATATTGAAGACCGATGATCTGGAGTAGCCTCTCGAACTGAATCTGAGGTAGGGCATTTGTGAATGGATCAGCAATGTTCTCTTCTGTAGAAACTCTCCGAACCTCGATCTCCTGACGATCAATGATCTCCCTGATCAGGTGATACCGCCTTAAGATGTGTCTGGACTTCTGATGGGACCTTGGTTCCTTCGCTAAAGCTATAGCTCCGTTGTTGTCGCAATACAGAGGTATTGGATCAACAATGGTAGGAACCACCTGTTGTTCTGTTAGGAACTTCTTCATCCAGACTGCTTCTTTTGCGGCATCGTAAGCATCTATATACTCCGCGTCCATCGTCGAGTCAGCAACGGTGTCCTGCTTGGAGCTCTTCCAGGACACCGCCCCTCCATTGAGGGTGAAGACATAACCTGACATGGACTTGGAATCGTCCTTATCACTCTGGAAGCCGGAATCAACATAGGCCTCCAACCTGAGGTCTTTTCCGCCGTAAACCAAGAACATCTCCTTAGTCCTCCTCAGGTACTTGAGAATGTTCTTTACTGCTATCCAGTGCTTCTTCCCTGGGTCTGACTGATACCGGCTTACCACGCTCAGTACGTAAGCTACATCTGGTCTGGTGCACAACATCGCATACATTATAGAGCCTACCGCAGAAGCGTAGGGTATAATAGACATGCGTTCCTTTTCCAAATCAGTCTTGGGAGACATCTCTTTGGATAGGGTGATTCCGTGATAAGCCGGTAGATTACCGCGCTTAGAATCTTCCATACTGAATCTTTTCAGTACAGTGTCGATATACCTGGACTGCGAAAGTCCCAACATCCTCTTGGATCTATCACGATAGATCTGGATCCCCAGAATGTAAGAGGCATCACCCAGGTCTTTCATGGAGAACCTATGTGACAAGAATCCTTTGACAGATTGTAGCATAGGAATGTCATTTCCTATCAATAGAATGTCATCCACGTACAAGACGAGGAATACGACACTTCTGGCTACAACTTTACTATATATACATGGTTCATCTGGATTTTTGATAAAGTCATATTCTTTGACTGTCTCATCAAAACAGATGTTCCAACTCCGCGATGTCTGTTTTAGTCCATAAATGGACTTAAGCAACTTGCATACTTTCCCGCTGCTCCCACTCTGATTGAAACCTTCTGGCTGATCCATATAGACGCACTCTTCTAAATTACCATTCAGAAAAGCCGTCTTTACGTCCATCTGCCAGATTTCATAATCATGGAAGGTAGCAATAGCAAGAAGGCCCCGAATGGATTTGAGCATAGCCAATGGAGAAAAAGTTTCGTCATAGTCCAAACCAGGTCTTTGACGAAAACCCTTTGCAACAAGTCTAGCCTTATAAGTTTCCACTTGTCCATCTACACCAATCTTTTTCATGAAGATCCATTTGCATCCTATGGGTTTTACCCCATCTGGAGCAAAGTCCGAAGTCCATACTTTGTTGGTGTACATGGACTCCATTTCGGTCTGCTTGCATCTAGCCATCGTGTAAGTCCACGTTGCCCACCCCGGTGCTTGCGGGGAGGCGGAAAACGGAATAAAAATCGGATTTTTACTTCTCTAGGCAACATGGACTAACTAAAGTCGGATCTTTGCTAAACAAGAACTAGCTAAAGCTAACTAGAAACTAGCTAAAGGGTAGAAGGGTTATACCTAGGGCTTTATGTCCTTCTCTCCTTGCTCCTTGGAGTGTAAGAAAGAGATCGCCTTTGTCGTCTTCTCACGTCAAAGAAGGATCCACCCGAAAGCCTCAACCTTTGGCTTCAACTTCAAGCTAGAAGTAACTAGGGTGCTAGAAGTGCTAATCCTAGAACCCTAGATGAGAGTAAAGATTATCAAGAAGTGGTTTTTCTCAAGCTCAAGTGTTTCTCAACACATGAGAGGGGAGAGCTTGAGGAAGAGGAAGAACAAGAGAGAGAAAGTGTAGAATAGAATGAAAGAAAATATGAAGCATTCTCACATATATGTGTGTATTATTGCAAATTGAAAATTGTTAAGATAATTGTCATGGCTTAATCAAGACATGACCATTACCATTTCATTTTTAATGCAAATTGCAAGGATCAAAGAGCATCTTCCAAATGAAATGATGATGGTCAAATTGTCAACCTAGGTCAACAAGTCAAGAATGTCAAATGGTCAACAACCCTAACCATGCACAATTATATTAAACTAATTTCAATTAACCATGATACACACATAAGCATTAGGGTTAGCAAAATGACAATGGTCACTAACCCTAATCAAAGTCCTCTTCCTCTGTCTCAATCAACTGTGCATACGCACCCGCATTCGTGATCCGAGGAACACGAATACAAAGAGATAAAACCAATCCCAAATCATATACCAGGATCTGGCTTAAACCAAAGCCCGCTAGTATAAGCTGTCCGGACAGCAAACGTGCACAAGGGCGCGGATGTGAACGAACCCTGTCGCAAAACCATGCGACCTCTACTCATTTTGCCTAAAGGCGAATAGCTCTCTGTGTGGGACTCTAAAGACTCGACACTACGCTAGCAGTGGGTTTAACCACAGACAGCATGCGGCACTAGTTGTACGTAACGGTCCCCAGGTAGATGCCGATAAGAAGACTGACGAGGTGACCCCATCTGAACTCCTACTGAGCCTGTATGTGATAGTCTCCGTACAGTCCAGTCTGTTCGTCTGATACATCACATGGCGGGCCTAGGGGGGCGGTGAACGTCAGTCCCCTAATAGCGGACAAGTCGTGTCGGAGTGTAGCCTAGAACACCCTGAGATAACACTGGAAACCTACCAGTATATCTCGCTTGCCCTGGCCAGGGACTACTCGTGTAATGGCTCTCCTAGACACAGCGCGATGTCAACCCCCAATACCGGGAAAGAAGAATCCTGTCTAACCGTCACTGCCTCTAAGTGCTTCGGGACTGCACCCAAAAACTACCTGTTTGCACGACTCCTTTGAACCGTGGTAGGGTAGTAATCAAAGTGCAGTGGGAACACACTCGAGGCAAAGTGACAGTGTCAAGTCAGCAGACTAAGCTGTACTCATGTCACCTGGGAACTGATAACTGACGATAGGTATAATACCAACCAACAGTTCCCGACGAGTCCTGTCCAGTGTACTCGTAACCTAATGAGCACCCGCATACTATCTCAAGTACGACGTACTGACGGCTGTAGGACAGACCGTCTCCCACGCTGGGATGAGAAGCGCATACGCTAGTCTACTCCGGAGTATCGATGCCCTGTCTCGATAGTCCGACGACCAGGGACCTGTATAAGGATGTGCTTATGGATTACCCAGCCCCCACGAGTGTGAGCGCCATCACAACGCTGGTAATCAAGCAAAGATCCTAAGGGCTCTACTAATATGTATATAAGCGATATGCTAAAAGAAACACATGCACATATTGAAGTAGAGACAAACCAAGTAGCATACTACCATTTCGAGCAAGATTGTATATACAACTGTGAATATCCCAAGCTTCCATCAAGTAATATACATACTAGTATGATACAGTAATGGCCTCTAGGGCATATGCACTAACAATCTCCCACTTGCACTAAGGCCATGTACTGGCGAATCGAAGACCTATCATCTCGATCAGCCGCTCGAACTGAGTCTGGGGCAGGGCCTTGGTGAATGGATCTGCAGTGTTATCTTCTGAAGCAACCCTCCGAACCTCGATCTCCTGGCGATCCACGATCTCCCTGATCAGGTGATACCGCCTCAAGATGTGTCTGGATTTCTGATGGGACCTGGGTTCCTTCGCTAAAGCTATAGCCCCGTTGTTGTCGCAATACAGAGGTATTGGGTCAATAATGGACGGAACCACCTGAAGTTCTTTCAAGAAATTCCTCATCCAGACAGCTTCTTTTGCGGCATCAGATGCAGCGATGTATTCCGCTTCCATAGTCGAGTCAGCAACGGTTTCCTGTTTGGAGCTGTTCCAACACACCACCCCTCCATTGAGGGTAAAGACAAAACCCGACATGGACTTGGAATCATCCTTGTCACTCTGGAAGCTGGAGTCAGCAAAGGCCTTAATCTGGAGGTCTTTTCCGCCATACACCAAGAACATCTCCTTAGTCCTTCTCAGGTACTTGAGAATGTTCTTTACTGCTATCCAATGTTTCTCCCCAGGGTTTGACTGATACCTGCTTACCACACTCAGTGCATAAGCCACATCTGGTCTGGTACACAACATCGCATACATTATAGAGCCTACCGCAGAAGCGTAGGGTATAATAGACATGCGATCCCTCTCCAAATCAGTCTTGGGAGACATCTCTTTGAAGAGGGTGATCCCGTGACAAGCCGGTAGATTACCGCGCTTGGAATCTTCCATACTGAATCTCTTCATTATGGTGTCGATGTACCTGGACTGTGAAAGTCCCAAAATTCTCTTGGATCTGTCACGGTAGATCCGGATCCCCAGAATGTATGAGGCATCACCCAGGTCTTTCATGGAGAACCTGTGTGACAAGAACCCCTTGACAGATTGTATCATAGGAATGTCATTTCCTATTAAGAGAATGTCATCCACGTATAAAACGAGGAATACTACAGTTCTCGCTACAAATCTACAATAGATGCATGGTTCATCTAGATTTTTGATAAAGCCAAATTCCTTGACCGTCTCATCAAAACAGATGTTTCAACTCCGCGATGCCTGCTTTAGTCCATAAATGGACTTAAGCAACTTGCACACCTTTCCGCTGCTCCCACTCTGAATGAAACCCTCTGGCTGATCCATATAGACACACTCCTCTAAATGTCCATTTAGAAAAGCGGTCTTTACGTCCATCTGCCAAATTTCATAATCGTGGAAGGCAGCAATGGCAAGAAGGATCCGAATGGATTTCAGCTTAGCTACTGGAGAAAAGGTTTCGTCATAGTCCAAACCAGGTCGCTGACGAAAACCCTTCGCAACAAGTCTTGCTTTATAGGTCTCAACCTGTCCATCTACACCAATCTTCCTTTTGAAGATCAACTTGCATCCTACGGGTTATACCCCATCTGGAGCAATGTCCAACGTCCATACTTTGTTGGTGTATATGGACTCCATTTCGGCCCTGTCACGGCCCGAAAGTACGGAACGTGACCGGCACTTAAACTACGAACGTCTCGAGACGTACGTAATCTAAGTAAACCGAAAACCCAGAAATCCAAACCAAGAAAAGTAGTAGAGTGCAGGAAAAACCAACTTAAAGCAAGTAATTTCAATAGCATAAGCCAAATTATGCGGTTTTTAAAATATCAAAAATTTACTGAAAATTTTGGCAGAGTCTCCTTTGTAAATACTGGCCCCCAAACGGGATACAACATGAATAATATACAAAATCAAGAAAAGGCATCCCCAAGCGGGAGCTAGCTCTTCATCAATCGACGGTCACAACCACATAAGCAATATAATATACAACGCCAACGGCGAGGATCAAAACTCAAAAGGAAACTCAAAACCACCAGAAATATAACGAGCGACTCTAAGGTCGAAAGAATAAACAACACTGGTCTCTATCTCAATAAATACATGTTTGGTTGATGGAACTTCTAGATACAACAGAATAATGATATACAAGATAATATGATGGGTACGATACAAGAAAAACCCACCTACTAGCAAGTCACCCGAATGAAACTGAGCCCGCAAAGCCGTAATGAAAGCTGTACGGCAAACCTGCAAGAAACCAGGGCACAACGGGGGTGAGTTGCCAACTCGTGAATAGAAAAACATCTACGCACAGAAATCGCATAAATAACGCAATCCTAGGTCAATGATCATAATATATCCTCAAAAATGTATATAACATACAGCTTATAACAATGGCTAGGGTAAATATCTAACCCGAGTGTAAACTCATGTGCCCGTGTCAGTGCCTCAGGTAGCAATATATCATATGAATGAGGTATGAATGCATGAAAACAGAATGCATGTAAATGAAGAAACTGTTTTCATAATTTAGTAAGATTTCCTTTGTATTTTTAAAATGAGGTATCATAATGAAATCAGCATAAAACAGTGCCTAGCATCGGCACAAAACGTAATCCCAATATCTCGATATCTCTGTATCACAGTCTCTGTAGCTCAATATCTCGAAATCTCAATGTCTCAATCACAATATCTAGGGCGCCGTCAGTCCAGACCGGCCCCTACCATCCATCTCAAGACCACGACGGTATCCTCCGGATATCCGACGCGTTAGGTAAAATCACCGGTAGGTAGTGCTCCCCTGCCAGGCTCACATCATCATCATCACGCGCTTCTTGCCCCGGGGTACCTTACCGGGTCCACCATGTACCCGAAACGGTTCATCCGCCTCCTCGAATCGGGTCTCGAAATCCATCAGCAAACTCATGGTGGACGACTCATACATCATGGGAAAACCGCACTTTTTATTTTAAAAGAGAGAAAACAGTTTATATATGTTTTGCGGTTTTCCTCCAAATCCAGAAAATATCATGGAAATCCGAATCATCAATAGGATGTAAAACCATGAATATAAGCATGAGAATCCATGAATACGACATAACAATGAATAACAGTATGCATGAAGCGACAAGTAATAACTACAATATCTAAGCTGGCATATAAGGTATGTACACTAATATTATGTCAAACTACTAGCTATCAATCTAAGTTAAGCAATAATATTTTCTAAGGTGTACGTGACATGGCAATTACCGATGAAGATGTGTGTGAGCCGGCAAGTAAGTGTATGTGGTACATACGCATCATCGGTAATGGTGCTGGTGTCCTAACAGCATAATGTCAACAATGCAATATAAAATAACAATGTAAGTATGCGATGCGGAGCGAGCAACCAAAATGAGCGGGAGCTAAATATTAAACAATGGTGCCATTTGAAATAACACGAATCGTGGGGTTTTGAAAATAGGGGCTACGGTGGTTTTAAGAAAGGATACGTCTTTTGAAATATCCGTAGATCCCTTGACCTGTCTTTTAAAATACCCACGACCCGCTAGTTTTGAAATAGGTAGGAGTCTAATCTAATCTAACAACTACACTAAACTATACGGCTGAACTAACAAGCTGAACTACAGGTAAGGAAACTGCCTAACATCTGAGTCGATACATATACCTACCTGTATATGTATAGTCGGTGATCCCGCCTCAATAATATCATAGCCGATACCATATCTATAATCAGACATCCCAAGTCAAGAGTGCGGATCAATCATTAATATATAGCTCGTACGTAAATCCGTCGTACGGCATCCCAAATCTGGGTACAGGTCAATATCACATTTATCATACTATTCATCTGGTATCCTCTTTATCAAATATCATGATCGGGGTACTGATCTACGTCTAGTACAATACTGATACCGTCTAAGTGTGCATACCGATGTAAGAATCACTACGCCAAAAGACCCGCTAAAACATCATGTCGTATATCAATACGAACCAAATCACATCACCGATCTCCTGGCCTCAAGCCCAATCTCATCGACTCATCTCAAATTCCAAATACTATTCTCAAATCCAGTATATGAACACATAGTCCCATACCTATGTGAACACATAAATATATATTCCCATATATGCACATATAAAAGAAAGAATGTATGCAAGTATGTGTGTGCGTGCGGGTGTGAGTGCGACCACTACTCCAAGGTTTCGCAACTACACTAAACCAATCTAAAACATACCAAATATTCATCTTTATCATCGTTATTAATCCCAAATAACATACAATAATTGTTGGTGTGTATACGCATCCGTATACACCACCACGGACTGCGGGGGTGCTATACGCCATCCACCCGACTTCTCCCCGTAGATATAAATCTACTCACCTGGTCCTCGCTAGCCGGTGCCGACGTCGCCACGTGCTTGCTTGTTGTCTCGAAGTCCACATGGGGGTACCTACATATCATAACGCACCATATCACATTAAAACTAAATTCGAAATCGAAACGGCATACGAAAATCAAATCGGCACGCGTATCATGCATAGGTCTAAACCTATCGCCTACGCATGCAAGAATAGTCAAACCAACCCTCGATGTCGATGTACAAACGTCAAACCATCGAGAAAAATCCAATCACACTCATTTGCACATTCACGAACACTAATTTTAATATAAACTAGGTTAAAACTCACAAAAACCCTAATTTCACTTAAAAAGTCATTTTTCCGAAAATCTAGCAAGCACAATTCGCCGTTTTTGTACAAAACATGATGTTTAAATGAATGTAGCGGCCAATATACTTATTAAATATCTTAAATAAGTCATAGAAACAATTTCCGGAATTTAATCTCATTAAATTCCAAAAACCCTAATATTCTAGTTTACAAAATACCCTTTTTAACAATTTCCTAGCAAAAATACACAAACTACAATTTAGGTTGGATTTGCATGATCTAAAGCATTAAACCACACTTAATAAAGTTAATGAAGTCATGAAAAACCTAAACACATTTTTAAATCCCAAGTATTTAACCAATCCAAAAACCTAGTAAGCAAATTAGCAAATTAACACAATTTTTAAACTAACCATTAGCACAAGCTACTAATCTTGTATTAACATGACAAAAAAACCTAAATATAACACACAACCATACACCAATTTTATAAAACCCTAACTTGCATTCAAATTCATAACTTGAATTCCAAAACTTGCAACTTAAGCCTAATTAACAATTAAGTAGTTTAGCTTTAAGAAATTAGTAACAAATTAAGCAAAAATGTTTTAGAATTATACCCAAAAATATTTGAAGATCCACAAGCATCCATGGCCTCCCAAAATGCTCTCTTTTCACAAAGATCCATGCTATACGAGCTAAGCTAAAATGGGTAGGAGTCGGATTTGGGTTTTGGGATTTTTTTTGATAGAAAAGGGCAATTTTTGATGAAGTTTTGAAGAGAAAAGAGAAGGGAATGGGGGGGCTGCTGCTGCTGTAGGAGGGGGAGGGGTTGGCTGGAATGGGAGTGGGAGAGGAGAGAGAGGGAGGTAGAGAAACTGGGGGGAGAAGTCAAAGTCAATTCAAGGTCAAAGGTCCACCTCATTTCTCCATTTTCTTTTCTTTTCTTTCATTTCTTTCCTTTGAAATTCAAGTGGGGAAAATAAATGGGGGCTGCTGAATTCTTCAAGGGGAGAAGTAAATGGGAGTGTGTGGATGTGGGTACGGGTGTGGGGTGATGAAAAATGATAAATATAATACCCCAAACATCCATTTACGCTAAAAAAAAGCCTTTTTTCTTCAATAATTTCTAAACCGTTTTGGCAAATGATTTCGTTCCAAAAACCATATGATAAAAATTTATTTAATGTTTTATGATGCACAAAATTTGTTTCAACTCATTCCAATTTGTAATTTTCCCTAATTAAATGTATTAGTGACGGCTTAAATAATAATAAAATAATATTTTTTTTCAGAAAATTTGAAATTTCACCACCGGCTCAATAAACACCAAATAATAGCAATTACATAGCTAGAATATGTATATTTAATTTTTATAATAAGATATTTGTATTTTGACTTTTTACAGAAAACCCCCTTATTTTACCGATTTTTTTTTTCGAAATTTCACCGAAACGATTTTCAAAACGTTACAATCTCCCCCCTTAAAGAAATTCGGTCCCCGAATTTAAATTCAAACTCCCCCAAATACTAAAACATATAAGAAAACCCATCAAGTAGCCGGGGCTCTGAAATTGTAAATACATAAAACAAATCGTAGCGCAGCGCATGCGCTTGAAAAATGAGTATATAACTCAAATCAAAACTCCGTCAAGCATCCCGCAATCATCGGAGTCATGGAGAAGACATCAGTGCCAAATCCAAATCAAAACCAATATGACATAACTCGAAACTATACATGAAAATATCGAATCTATATCTGTAAGTATCTGAAGGAAATGCATGCCAAATCTCTTTAAGTCGCTGTGCAACGCGTATAACACTGCACAGTGGCGGACGTCTATCATAAGAAAATAACTATATACATATATACCTTTGTTTGAAATGTGCGTTCCGCCGTTTTGGAAACAATTTAGAAGGGTCTCCTTGTTTTAAACATTTCGTGTCATATTAGACACGTAGGTAATTACTGAGGCTATAGCTCGCTTTTTGGAAATCCCTTCAATAACTATCAATGCATGCAAAAATATATTCAGGTACTGTCCTCTGACTAGTCCTGCTCAGTACGAAAACACATAGCAATATCATAAAAACGTACTGCTCTATACGAAATCAATCACAAAATATGCACATGAATGCTACGTGTGTCTGGTGCGCACGGAAATCAAAATCCATGAATGTGCCATACATGCTCACAGAAACAACATCTAAGTGCATCGGGTGTGCACGAAACATCTGTCGTAGGCAACATGTGTGCCTGACCGCAAAATCATGTGCATCTGACATGCACGAAAAAAAATCTTGATTTAGTGCCTCTGGTGTGCACCAAAATCACCCTTCAAAACATGCGCCCAACATGCGCGAAAATCCAAATCAGGTGCATCCATCGTGCACGAAATCATGAAATCCAATATCAAGCGCCGAATGTGCGCAAAATCAATCAGGTGCACAAGGTGCACAAAACAAATATCGAGTATCACAATCGAAATCGAAGTCCAGTGCATCTAAGTGCACAAAAGGCGTATCACTGCACTGCAAGCATATATAAACTATACAGAGTGCAAGAACGAAATCGCGTGCATGCATACGCATAAAACCAACTCAACTGTTTAAAACCGTAAAATCACAAACATGTGAAACTAAAGCACACGAAAACGATATCAAGTGCAACGCTGTGCAAAGATCGTAAATCCTCAATCATCAAAATCAAATCATACGAATAAATCACCCAAAACATCGTAATCAATAATGGCGGAACAGTACCGCTCAAGCGCATCCTCTAAGAATCTCGGCCAACTGTCACGGTCACTAGTGGGACGTCTCGTCGATGATCATGAACTCTGTCCTGCTGATGTGCGTAACCATGACCACTCCTGGGTCAAGGTCTTCACTGTGAATAACCAATCTTTCGGTCCATCGGCTCATCGACCCTGTCGGGTGTGCTAACGGGGGTGATCCAGTTCTGGAACGTCTCTTGTCATCTCCCGGTCAATCATCACGACCACTCGTAAGACAGCATATCACTGGCGTCGGCCTCTGGCTCTCTGAATGTACGTGACACATCTGATCCTGGGTGCAAGTATCATTGCAGCTGTGTCCTGGAAGGAATCCTGCTCACGGTCTCTTCCATGTCTCGTCTCTGCCAACTGTCCGGAAGTCATTGTCCTTTCCTATATCTGCATCTTGCTCTGGAACGACTGCATACTCATCGCGACTCCTTCTGGAAGGCATATCCAGTACCATGCCTCGGCATGCGTATCACATCTCTGATGTCGGCGGAGTGGAACGTCATCTCGTCCAGACCTGGTATGAACCTCTTACTCCACTTTTCTCTAATGTCGACTGCTTCGGACTCGTCTCGTCGTGGCTGCATGGACTAAGCTCCAACGGCTATCCTCGTATCTGGAGTCTCCCAAGAAATGCATCTCACCACCTAGCGTCCCAATTAGGTCGAGCCATCCGATCGATTCACCGAATCCTCAAAGTCCCCCAAGAGCTCAACATCTTGGGTTCAGTATAATAGTATCGAGTACATACCACAGCATCAGTGGTCCAGCCGTAGAAGGGCAAACCCAAGCCTCACTAATGGCGCCGCAGAACTGCCGCAAACCCTAAGGTTCAAAGGCTTTCACACGGTCATTAAGTCGAGTTAGGGTTTCATTCTTCTAGAGTGACCATAAAATTGCTTGCATGTCTTTCCGAATACTTTAAACTTAGAATAATAGGTTTCTGACATTCGATCGTCTCTGTCGACTCTCAACGTCTCCGTGTGAAGTCGTCTCAGCTGGAATCAATCTATCTGATGACCTCGCATCGGGGTAGCGAACAGTCTATGTGTCCTAGTCATTCATCCTCGGTGAATAGCGACCTTCTATCATCTCTTAGTACAATCTCATACTGCAATAGTTCCAACATCTGGGACGACATCTCATCGTTCGCAGCAATAACTGGCTCACTCGTCTGCACGCTGAACCGTGCATCAATCTTTATGAGTAGCAATACACCAACAGTCATCAATCTCTGGCTGGCCTCTGTCAGTGGCTCAATCCTCTGGTGCTAATCCGCACGTCCGAGTAATCTTATACAGCAATCCATCCAACGCTCGTGGCGCAAAACACAATCAAAAGACACATCTCTACAATCGTGTGTCACCGGGATCACGCCGTGGTCAGTCCTCGTTCGTGACGAGCTCGTGCTGACTGCAACTCTAGCCGTAGCTCTCCCTGCCCGTAACCGTAGCAGCAAAACCAAACTGGTACCGATGAGGCTAGATCAGGAAGGAATATAATACAGAACAAGGAAATGTACATCCTAAGGCTTCATAAGTGGAGTGGCGTGTCATAAATATGCCGCGGAACATACCAACGGTACGTCACACTACTTTAGTCACCTATTCCATCAACCAAGGGTCATCCTACGCTCCGAAGGTTAAAACCTAACGCTCTGATACCAACTTTGTCACGGCCCGAAAGTACGGAACGTAACCGGCACTTAAACTACGAACGTCTCGAGACGTACGTAATCTAAGTAAACCGAAAACCCAGAAATCCAAACCAAGAAAAGTAGTAGAGTGCAGGAAAAACCAACTTAAAGCAAGTAATTTCAATAGCATAAGCCGAATTATGCGGTTTTTAAAACATCAAAAATTTACTGAATATTTCGGCAGAGTCTCCTTTGTAAATACTGGCCCCCAAACGGGATACAACATGAATAGTATACAAAATCAAGAAAAGGCATCCCCAAGCGGGAGCTAGCTCTTCGTCAATCGACGGTCACAACCACACAAGTAATATAATATACAACGCCAACGGCGAGAATCAAAACTCAAAAGGAAACTCAAAACCACCAGAAATATAACGAGCGACTCTAAGGTCGAAAGAATAAACAACACTGGTCTCTATCTCAATAAATACATGTTTGGTTGATGGAACTTGTAGATACAACAGAATAATGATATACAAGATAATATGATGGGTACGATACAAGAAAAACCCACCTACTAGCAAGTCACCCGAATGAAACTGAGCCCGCAAAGCCGTAATGAAAGCTGTACGGCAAACCTGCAAGAAACTGGGGCACAACGGGGGTGAGTTGCCAACTCGTGAATAGAAAAACATCTACGCACAGAAATCGTATAAATAACGCAATCCTAGGTCAATGATCATAATATATCCTCAAAAATGTATATAACATACAGCTTATAACAATGGCTAGGGTAAATATCTAACCCGAGTGTAAACTCATGTGCCCGTGTCAGTGCCTCAGGTAGCAATATATCATATGAATGAGGTATGAATGCATGAAAACAGAATGCATGTAAATGAAGAAACTGTTTTCATAATTTAGTGAGATTTCCTTTGTATTTTTAAAATGAGGTATCATAATGAAATCAGCATAAAACAGTGCCTAGCATCGGTACAAAACGTAATCCCAATATCTCGATATCTCTGTATCACAGTCTTTGTAGCTCAATATCTCGAAATCTCAATGTCTCAATCACAATATCTAGGGCGCCGTCAGTCCAGACTGGCCCCTACCATCCATCTCAAGACCACGACGGTATCCTCCGGATATCCGACGCGTCAGGTAAAATCACCGGTAGGTAGTGCTCCCCTGCCAGGCTCACATCGTCATCATCACGCGCTTCTTGCCCCGGGGTACCTTACCGGGTCCACCATGTACCCGAAACGGTTCATCCGCCTCCTCGAATCAGGTCTCGAAATCCATCAGCAAACTCATGGTGGACGACTCATACATCATGGGAAAACCGCACTTTTTATTTTAAAAGAGAGAAAACAGTTTATATATGTTTTGCGGTTTTCCTCCAAATCCAGAAAAAATCATGGAAATCCGAATCATCAATAGGATGTAAAACCATGAATATAAGCATGAGAATCCATGAATACGACATAACAATGAATAACAGTATGCATGAAGCGACAAGTAATAACTACAATATCTAAGCTGGCATATAAGGTATGTACACTAATATTATGTCAAACTACTAGCTATCAATCTAAGTTAAGCAATAATATTTTCTAAGGTGTACGTGACATGGCAATTACCGATGAAGATGTGTGTGAGCCGGCAAGTAAGTGTATGTGGTACATACGCATCATCGGTAATGGTGCTGGTGTCCTAACAGCATAATGTCAACAATGCAATATAAAATAACAATGTAAGTATGCGATGCGGAGTGAGCAACCAAAATGAGCGGGAGCTAAATATTAAACAATGGTGCCATTTGAAATAACACGAATCGTGGGGTTTTGAAAATAGGGGCTACGGTGGTTTTAAGAAAGGATACGTCTTTTGAAATATCCGTAGATCCCTTGACCTGTCTTTTAAAATACCCACGACCCGCTAGTTTTGAAATAGGTAGGAGTCTAATCTAATCTAACAACTACACTAAACTATACGGCTGAACTAACAAGCTGAACTACTGGTAAGGAAACCGCCTAACATCTGAGTCGATACATATACCTACCTGTATATGTATAGTCGGTGATCCCGCCTCAATAATATCATATCCGATACCATATCTATAATCAGACATCCCAAGTCAAGAGTGCGGATCAATCATCAATATATAGCTCGTACGTAAATCCGTCGTACGGCATCCCAAATCTGGGTACAGGTCAATATCACATTCATCATACTATTCATCTGGTATCCTCTTTATCAAATATCATGATCGGGGTACTGATCTACGTCTAGTACAATACTGATACCGCCTAAGTGTGCATACCGGTGTAAGAATCACTACGCCAAAAGACCCGCTAAAACATCATGTCGTATATCAATACGAACCAAATCACATCACCGATCTCCAACACATAGTCCCATACCTATGTGAACACAAAAATATATATTCCCATATACGCACATATAAAAGAAAGAATGTATGCAAGTATGTGTGTGCGTGCGGGTGTGAGTGCGACCACTACTCTAGGGTTTCGCAACTACACTAAACCAATCCAAAACATACCAAATATCCATCTTTATCATCGTTATTAATCTCAAATAACATACAATAATTGTTGGTGTGTATACGCATCCGTATACACCACCACGGACTGCCGGGGTGATATACGCCATCCACCCGACTTCTCCCCGTAGATATAAATCTACTCACCTGGTCCTCGCTAGCCGGTGCCGTCATCGCCACGCGCTTGCTTGTCGTATCGAAGTCCACATGGGGGTACCTACATATCATAACGCAGCATATCACATTAAAACTAAATTCGAAATCGAAATGGCATACGAAAATCAAATCGGCACGCGTATCACGCATAGGTCTAAACCTATCGCCTACGCATGCAAGAATAGTCAAACCAACCCTCGATGTCGATGTACAAACGTCAAACCATCGAGAAAAATCCAATCACACTCATTTGCATATTCACGAACACTAATTTTAATATAAACTAGGTTAAAACTCACAAAAACCCCAATTTCACTTAAAAAGTCATTTTTCCGAAAATCTAGCAAGCACAATTCGCCTTTTTTGTACAAAACATGATGTTTAAATGAATGTAGCGGCCAATATACTTATTAAATATCTTAAATAAGTCATAGAAACAATTTCCGGAATTTAATCTCATTAAATTCCAAAAACCCTAATATTCTAGTTTACAAAATACCCTTTTTAACAATTTCCTAGCAAAAATACACAAACTACAATTTAGGTTGGATTTGCATGATCTAAAGCATTAAACCACACTTAATAAAGTTAATGAAGTCATGAAAAACCTAAACACATTTTTAAATCCCAAGTATTTAACCAATCCAAAAACCTAGTAAGCAAATTAGCAAATTAACACAATTTTTAAACTAACCATTAGCACAAGCAACTAATCTTGTATTAACATGACAAAAAAACCTAAATATAACACACAACCATACACCAATTTTATAAAACCCTAACTTGCATTCAAATTCATACCTTGAATTCCAAAACTTGCAACTTAAGCCTAATTAACACTTAAGTAGTTTAGCTTTAAAAAATTAGTAACAAATTAAGCAAAAATATTTTAGAATTATACCCAAAATATTTGAAGATCCACAAGCATCCATGGCCTCCCAAAATGCTCTCTTTTCACAAAGATCCATGCTATACGAGCTAAGCTAAAATGGGTAGGAGTCGGATTTGGGTTTTGGGATTTTTTTTGATAGAAAAGGGCAATTTTTGATGAAGTTTTGAAGAGAAAAGAGAAGGGAATGGGGGGGCTGCTGCTTCTGTAGGAGGGGGAAGGGTTGGCTGGAATGGGAGTGGGAGAGGAGAGAGAGGGAGGTAGAGAAAGTGGGGGGAGAAGTCAAAGTCAATTCAAGGTCAAAGGTCCACCTCATTTCTCCATTTTCTTTTCTTTTCTTTCGTTTTTTTCCTTTGAAATTCAAGTGGGGAAAATAAATGGGGGCTGCTGAATTCTTCAAGGGGAGAAGTAAATGGGAGTGTGTGGATGTGGGTACGGGTGTGGGGTGATGAAAAATGATAAATATAATACCCCAAACATCCATTTACGCTAAAAAAAAAGCCTTTTTTCTTCAATAATTTCTAAACCGTTTTGGCAAATGATTTCGTTCCAAAAACCACATGATAAAATTTTATTTAATGTTTTATGATGCACAAAATTTGTTTCAACTCATTCCAATTTGTAATTTTCCCTAATTAAATGTATTAGTGACGGCTTAAATAATAATAAAATAATATTTTTTTTCAGAAAATTTGAAATTTCACCAGCGGCTCAATAAACACCAAATAATAGCAATTACATAGCTAGAATATGTATATTTAATTTTTATAATAAGATATTTGTATTTTGACTTTTTACAGAAAACCCCCTTATTTTACCGATTTTTTTTTTCGAAATTTCACCGAAACGATTTTCAAAACGTTACAGGCCCGCAATGCATCCAGCCATTTTACCGAGTCGACGCTCTGAATGGCTTGCTGGAAGCTAGTAGGCTCATCACAATCTATGATGCAATCCTCTCTATCCCCGTCAATGAGAAAACTGTAGTATCTCTCGGGCGGATGAGACTGCCTACTACTCCTGCGGAGTGGCGTAGGAATGTCCTGATCTTTCGAACCCTCTGGTTCTACTACGCTTTCAGTAATAGCTCGTGGTTCTGGAATTTCTTCCAGTTCTATTGCGCTCCCACTTATTTCTTTTTCTATGAACTGGTGTTCTAGAAAGTAGGCATGGCGAGAAACAAAAACCTTTTGTTCTTCTTCGCAATAGAATAAATATCCCTTGGAGTTCTTTGGATATCCCACAAACTTGCACTATACTGAGCGTGCCTCGAGCTTGTCCGCATGCTGCCTTTTTACAAAAGCTGGACATCCCCATGTCTTAATGTGATTAAGATAGGGTCTCTTCCCACACCACATCTGATATGGTGTAGTAGGCTCAGTCTTAGTAGGAACTCGGTTCAAAAGGTATGCAGCTGATTCTAACGCATATCCCCAGAACGATCGCGGCAACTCAGCGTTACTCATCATGGACGGTACCATATCCAATAGGGTTTGGTTCCATCTCTCCGATACACCGTTATGTTGTGGAGTGTATGGAGGAGTAAGCTGAGAGAGAATTCCATTCTCTTTTAAGTAACCCAGGAACTCGGCACTCAAGTATTCTCCACCTCGATCAGATCTTAGTGTCTTGATACTTTTGCCTGTTTGTTTTTCCACTTCATTCTTATATTCCTGGAATTTTTCAAAAGCCTCGGATTTATGTTTCATTAAGAAGACATAACCGTACCTTGAAAAGTCATCCGTAAAAGTAATGAAGTAAGAATAACCGCTTCGTGCATGCGTAGACATTGGACCGCACACGTCGCTGTGTACGAGTCCCAAGAGCTCGCTCGCTCTTACTCCGTGTCCAGTGAACGGAGTTTTTGTCATCTTTCCTTTGAGACAGGATTGACAAGTTGCATACGATTGATATTCGAACGGATCCAAATATCCTTCTGCATGTAATTTAGTCAATCTTCTCTCATTGATGTGACCCAGTCTACAATGCCATAAGAAAGTTTTATTAATTTCTGGAGACTTTCTTTTGTGTGTATTCTGGACATTGAAAATCTGTGGTTGGTTTAACACGTATATACCGTTGTTCAATGTACCTGACCCAATCAAAACTTGATTAAGGTGAATGTTCACTACATTACTTACAAATGCAAATTCATAACCTTCTTTAGGTAATAAAGATACAGAAATGATATTACAGGTTGCATTTGGTACATAATAACAACTACGCAAAACCAAAAAGTGTCCATCTGACAATCCCAGGTGATAGTCCCCCACGGCCTCAGCATCCATGCTAGCTCCGTTTGCAACTTTGAGGGTCATGTCACCTGCCTTCAAAACTCTACGCTTTCTCAACGCCTGCAAAGAATTACAGATATGAGATCCTGATCCGGTATCCAATACCCAGGAAGTAGAGTTTATTGATAGACAGTTTTCAATAACATACACACCTGAAGCTGAAGCCGCAACTTGCTTCAGATCCTGGGTTCTGGCCTTCCAAGCCTTGCAATCCTGTTTCCAGTGACCACTTTTGTGACAGTAGAAGCATTCTTCCTTCCCCACCAGCTTTCCCGCTACCTTTGTTGCCTTTCCTTTTCCCTTCGTATCCACTTTACTGACACCGCCCCTTGGTTTGGCGGGGGATTTCTTCTTCTTACCCTTGGCTTTCGTCCTGGATCTAGAAGAGGAATATCCTTCTACAAACAAAGTGGATGTCTCCCTACCTTTCTGTAGGGTGCCCTCAGCAGTCCTCAACATGTTCAGAAGCTCGGAAAGTTCAACCTCCTTTCCTTGCATGTTGAAGTTTAGGATAAACTGGGTGTAAGTGGAAGGAAGGGACTAGAGAATCAAATCAGTATAGAGTTCATTCTCCAACGTGGTCCTAAGGTCCGCGAGCTCCTCTATGTAGCCAATCATCTTAAGCACGTGTTCCGCTACCGATGATCCGACGTCCAATCTTGCCAAAAATAGCTTCTTCGACACTTCGTATCTTGCGATACGAGACTGCTCTCCATACAGTTCTTTTGTATGGAGAAATATGGACTCCAGGTCCATATTCTCATGCCTCCTCTGATGTTCGTTGTCCATCGAGGCAAGAATGAGGCATTTGGCCTTCGCGCAATCGATCTCCCATGTCTTACGGATTTCCTTATCCGCGACGCTGGAGGTGGGACTTGGGACAGGGGGAGCTTTGGTGGTAAGGACATACCCCAACCTGTCGTAAGTGATTGCCATCTTGACATTCCTGAGCCAATCTTTGTAGTTTGGCCCTGTGAGTATGTTTTTATCTAGTAATAACTTAAGTCCGGTCATGTTGAATGGTCGCTGCAATTAGGAGAGAGAAAAGAAACACTTTAGCATGATGCTCTTGCAAGTTTAGAGTGGTTTTTAGTTTGTCTAAACTGGATGGCTCCCACTGTCTCTTGAATCCTTTCTCAAACCGTAAAGAAAGGATTAGTCGGGATCAATCTCACCGTACAATACTTGCTTAACCGTTCAGCCAGGCCAGTGTCGGTACTTCGAGGGAGGTTTTCCAACGCTTTCGCGAAGTTCCTTAATTAAGTAACCTCTTTTCCCTGTTGGCGTAGCCCCGCTAACACCTTTCTAGACACCTACTAGGTTTATAGCATTGATCGTTAAGTGAGAGTTTTCCCGAGGAGTAGCATATACTCACAGTAGGATCGGGATCCAAATATCATCGCGTGATAAAACCGAAGGAATCCTACCAGAATCATCACACTCCAAATGGTATGCAGCGCTAGCAAGTTTCAGTACTTATGAAACTCCCGATGTGGATTTTTTCCCCATGCTCTTATGACCTTGACTTTGGCCAAAATATCATAAGTCACATGTCAAGTTCTACCCGTCATTCTGCTGGTTAATTTGGACCCACCCGTACCTACCCTTGACTTTGGCCAAAATGGCAGCACGACTGTCCCAAATCAACGCATCTATCTATGCTGCACATGAATACCCAATAGCTACCAATCACTATGCCTTGACTTTGGCCAAAATACATAGCTTGAATACTTTTTGACCATTCATGTGGAATGACGGAGGGCTACGAATGGTTTTGGCGAAACCGTGAACGTAGTGAACTTGATATAATCGATGGAACGAGATAGCTTTTAAAAGGAGTGGTTCAAGCTCCGCGTTTAAAAGTTTAGTTTTGAAAAGAACCGAGTGGTTTTCAAAGTGTTCCAATCGACTTTTACTTGGTTTATTTTCTTGCATTAGTTCTTTTAATGCGTCCCATCATTTAATCCTACCATTGCAGAAAACAACCAAAATATGACGTACGGTTATGCCAATCGCATTCGCCACGGGGCCCCGTCATCACCCGTTAGGTTACTTAACTAACGACAGAGCGGGGGCTGGGCTAGCGCGGCTGTAAAACATAAGCAACGCCTAAATAGTTATCATATATAAATATATAGCAATGATAGACATTACAGATCACAGATGAATACATTGGATATACTAGGAATCCACAATCCGTTCGATCCTGTAACGAAAAGCGGATTACACGGTCAAAGTATAGCCAATACCCCACCCAAGACCCCTACGGGTGCGGCAAACTACCCGCCAAGTACCCGAAGCAAAGCAACCTCCCTCAACACTGTGAGTAGGCCACTCGGCACTTCGAGATACCCGGTAGTTTGTGCACCCCCTCCATGGGTCTATCCTAGGAGCAAAAGCAGTAAAAAGAATTATACAATGACAGCTACAACCCCGACCCGATTGTGCGACCATACAAATAATATTACATCAATTTACATGTTACAAGAATTGAAAGAAAAGAAAGCTCTCGTCTCACAAAACCCCCGGCTATTCACCCGCGACAATCCAACGCATTCGTATACGCATACCATCATCAAACACAGATCACAGATATGTATAACCCCCACTAATCGACGTATAGCGATTAGCCGACGTTCAATACATATAAACATCACAGATATAACCCATTAGTCAAAGTGTAGTGAAGTTCGATCAAAAATACGGATTTATAGGCCCCCAAAAACAAATTTCTTTTCTGGAAAACCTGGGCACAAATAAACCATCTTAAAAATCCCAAAACTATGTCAGAAGAACACTGCACCAAACTCGACTCAGTGAAGAGTCAAAACGGCGGCGGTTCCGCGGCAATAGCTTGCTATTGCCGCTGAACCGCGGCGGTTTAGACGACTCACTGGGCCGGGTTTGCTGTGTTTCTTAAGAAAACCTTGAGATGATTTTTGACGTATGATTTTTTATTTTTAGAGCAGAAAAAATATTAACAGAAAGTTAGGGTTTTTGTAAACTCGGTTTTGCGATTTTTCCGATTAAACTTCCAAACACTTTACTACCTAGCTAGTTTATGTTTAGTTAGGCTCTGATACCACTGTAAGTCCACGTTGCCCACCCCGGTGCTTGCGGGGAGGCGGAAAACGGAATAAAAATCGGATTTTTACTACTCTAGGCAACATGGACTAACTAAAGTCGGATCTTTGCTAAACAAGAACTAGCTAAAGCTAACTAGAAACTAGCTAAAGGGTAGAAGGGTTATACCTAGGGCTTTATGTCCTTCTCTCCTTGCTCCTTGGAGTGTAAGAAAGAGATCGCCCTTGTCGTCTTCTCACGTCAAAGAAGGATCCACCCGAAAGCCTCAACCTTTGGCTTCAACTTCAAGCTAGAAGTAACTAGGGTGCTAGAAGTGCTAATCTTAGAACCCTAGATAAGAGTAAAGATTATCAAGAAGAGGTTTTTCTCAAGCTCAAGTGTTTCTCAACACATGAGAGGGGAGAGCTTGAGGAAGAGGAAGAACAAGAGAGAGAAAGTGTAGAATAGAATGAGAGAAAATATGAAGCATTCTCACATATATGTGTGTATTATTGCAAATTGAAAATTGTTAAGATAATTGTCATGGCTTAATCAAGACATGACCATTATCATTTCATTTTTAATGCAAATTGCAAGGATCAAAGAGCATCTTCCAAATGAAATGATGATAGTCAAATTGTCAACCTAGGTCAACAAGTCAAGAATGTCAAATGGTCAACAACCCTAACCATGCACAATTATATTAAACTAATTTCAATTAACCATAATACACACATAAGCATTAGGGTTAGCAAAATGACAATGGTCACTAACCCTAATCAAAGTCCTCTTCCTCTGTCTCAATCAACTGTGCATACGCACCCGCATTCGTGATCCGAAGAACACGAATACAAAGAGATAAAACCAATCCCAAATCATATACCAGGATTTGGCTTAAACCAAAGCCCGCTAGTATAAGCTGTCCGGACAGCAAACGTGCACAAGTGCGCGGATGTGAACGAACCCTGTCGCAAAACCATGCGACCTTTACTCATTTTGCCTAAAGGCGAATAGCTCTCTGTGTGGGACTCTAAAGACTCGACACTACGCTGGCAGTGGGTTTAACCACAGACCGCAAGCGGCACTAGCTGTACGTAACGGTCCCCAGGTAGATGCCGATAAGAAGACTGACGAGGTGACCCCATCTGAACTCCTACTGAGCCTGTATGTGACAGTCTCCGTACAGTCCGGTCTGTTCGTTTGATACATCGCATGGCGGGCATAGGGGGGCGGTGAACGTCAGTCCCCTAATAGCGGTACAAGTCGTATCGGAGTGTAGCCCAGAACACCCTGAGATAACACTGGAAACCTACCAGTATATCTCGCTTGCCCTTGCCAGGGACTACTCGTGTAATGGCTCTCCTAGACACAGCGCGATGTCAACCCCCAATACCGGGAGAGACGAATCCTGTCTAACCATCACTGCCTCCAAGTGCTTCGGGACTGCACCCAAAAACTACCTGTTTGCACGACTCCTTTGAGCCGTGATAGGGTAGTAATCAAAGTGCAGTGGGAACACACTCGAGGCGAAGTGACAGTGTTAAGTCAGCAGACTAAGCTGTACTCATGTCACCTGGGAACTGATAACTGACGATAGGTATAATACCAACCAACAGTTCCCGACGAGTCCTGTCCACTGTACTCGTAACCTAACGAGCACCCGCATACTATCTCAAGTACGACGTACTGACGGCTGTGGGACAGACCGTCTCCCACGCTGGGATGAGAAGCGCATACGCTAGTCTACTCCGGAGTATCGATGCCCTGTCTCGATAGTCCAACGACCAGGGACCTGTATAAGGATGTGCTTATGGATTACTCAGCCCCCACGAGTGTGAGCGCCATCACAACGCTGGTAATCAAGCAAAGATCCTAAGGGCTCTACTAATATGTATATAAGCGATATGCTAAAAGAAACACATGCACATATTGAAGTAGAGACAAACCAAGTAGCATACTACCATTTCGAGCAAGATTGTATATACAACTGTGAATATCCCAAGCTTCCATCAAGTAATATACATACTAGTATGATACAGTAATGGCCTCTAGGGCATATACACTAACACATCGTACCGAGCCGCCGCTCTGGATGGCCTGCTAGAAGCTAGTAGGTTCATCATCATCTATGATGCAATCCTCTCAATCCCCATCTATGAGAAAACTGTAGTATCTCTCAGGAGGATGGGACGGCCTACTACTTCGGCGGAGGGGTGCAGGAATGTCCTGTTCTTCTTGAACTACCTGTTCTACCAAACTTTCAGTATTAGTTTGTGGTTCTGGAATTTCTTCCAGTTCTATTTCGCTCCCACTTGATTCCTTTTCTAAAATCTGATATTCTAGAAAATGGGCATTACGAGAAACAAATACATTTTGTTCCTTTGCGTAATAGAATAGATATCCCCTGGAGTTCTTTGGATATCCTACAAACTTACACTTTACTGATCGTGCCTCGAGCTTGTCCACATGTTGCTTTTTAACAAAAGCTGGACATCCCCAAATCTTTATATACTGAAGATGGGGTTTCTTCCCACTCCACATCTAATATGGCGTGGTAGGCACAGTCTTAGTAGGAACCATGTTCAAAAGATATGCCACTGACTCTAGCGCATAACCCCAGAAAGATCGCGGTAACTCAGCATTACTCATCATGGATCGTACCATATCTAATAGGGTTCGATTCCGTCTCTCCGATATACCATTATGCTGTAGAGTGTGTGGAGGAGTAAGCTGAGAGAGAATTCCTTTCTCTTTTAGGTAACCTAAGAACTCGGCACTTAAGTATTCACCATCTCGATCAGATCTTAGTGTCTTAATACTTTTGCCGGTTTGGTTTTCTACTTCATTCTTATACTCCTGGAATTTTTCAAAAGCCTCGGATTTATGTTTCATCAGATAAATGAATCCGTACCTTGAATAATCATCCGTAAAAGTAATGAAATAGGAAAAACCACCTCTTGCATGTATAGACATTGGACCGCATACATCGCTGTGTACGAGTCCTAAGAGCTCGCTCGCTCTTACTCCATGTCTAGTGAATGGAGTTTTTGTCATCTTTCCTTTGAGACATGATTCACAAGTGGCATAAGTTTGATATTCGAACGAGTCCAAATATCCTTCTCTATGTAACTTAGTTAACCTTGTCTCATTGATGTGACCTAGTCTACAATGCCATAAGAAAGCCTTATTTAATTCTGGAGACTTTCTTTTTAGTGTGTTTTGGACGTTGAAAATTTGGAGTTGGTTTAAGACATATATACCGTTATTTAATGTACCGGACCCAATCAAACCATGATTAAGGTGGATGTTAACAACATCGCTTACAAACGTGAAATCATAACCTTTATTTGATAACAAAGAAACTGATATGATATTACACTTTAAACTAGGTACATAAAAACAGTTATGTAAAACCAAAATATGTCCACTCGTCAATCCCAGGTGATAATCCCCGACGGACACAGCTCCCATGCTAGCTCCGTTAGCAACCTTGAGGATCATATCACCTTCCTTTAGCACTCTAGGGTTTCTCAGTGCCTGCAATGAATTGCATAAATGAGATCCTGATCTGGTATCCAATACCCAGGAAGTAGAGTTGATTGACAGACAATTCTCAATTACAAACACACCTGAAGTCGAAGCCACAGCTTGCTTCGGTTCCTGGTTCTTGGCGTTCCACGCCTTGCAATCCTTCTTCCAGTGCCCTTTCCTGTGACAATGGAAGCACTCATCCTGGCCCACTACCGGTACCGCAAACTTTTTCTTTCCCTTCCCTCCCACCTTACTTACACCTCCTCTCGGTCTGGGGCGACCTTCTTTTTCCTTCCTTTGGCCCTAGCCTTGGACCCGGAAGAAGAAGTACCGCTAACAAACATAGCGGGTGTTTCCCTTGCTTTCTGCAAGGTGCCCTCTGCACTCCTTAACATGTTCAGGAGTTCCGGATGTTCAACTTCTTTTCTTTGAATGTTGAAGTTCAGGATAAACTGGGCGTACGTGGAAGGAAGGGACTGGAGAATAAGGTCTGTGTAGAGCTCATTATCCAAAGTCGTCCCAAGGTCTGCAAGCTCTTCTATATAGCCGATCATCTTTAGGACATGTTCTCCTACCGATGACCCGACAGCCAACCTCGCTCGAAACAAGTTCTTAGAGGTCTCGTATCTTGCTATACGAGATTGCTCTCCATAAAGTTCCTTTGTATGGAGAAATATGGCATCTAGTTCCATATCCTCATGCCTCCTCTGATGTTCATTGTTCATCGAGGCAAGAACGATGCACTTGGATTTCGCGCAATCGAAATCACAGGTTTTGCGGATTTCCTTATCCGCATTACTGGTTTTGGGACCAGGGACAGCAGGTGCCGTAGCGGTGAGGACGTACCCCAATTTGTCATAGGTCAAAGCCATTTTGACATTCCGCAGCTAATCTTTATAGTTTGGCCCTGTCAGTAAATTTTTCTCTAAAAGTAACATAAGTCCAGTCATTTTCAGGGTCGCTGTAATTAGGAGAAAGAGAAGAAAACTCTTTAGCATGATGCTCTTGCAAGTTTAGAGTGGTTTTTAGTTTATCTAAACTGGATGGCTCCCACTGTTTCTCAAATCCTTCCCCAAACCATAAAAGAAGAATTAGCCAGGACTATTCTCACCGTACAATACTTTCTTAACCGTTCAGCCAGGCTAGTGTCAATACTTCGAGGGAGGTTTTCCAACGCTTTCGTGAAGTTCCTTAATTAAATAACCTCTTTTCTCTGGGGGCGTAACCCCGCTGACACCTTTCTTGACACCTACTTGGTTTATAGCATTGATCGTTAAGTGACGAATATCCTGATGAGTAGCATATACTCACAGTAGGATCGGGATCCAAATATCATTGTATGATAATGTTGAAGGAATCCTACCAACATTCATCAAACTCCAAATGGTATGCAACTCTTTGCAAATTTCAGTTTCTTTAGAAATTCCCGATATATATTTTTGCCCCAAGCTCTTATGACCTTGGCGTTAGGTCAAAATGTCATAAGTCACATGATTGAAAGAATTAAAGTTAACCTCAATCAGGACGGTGTCGCTTTGCAGCTAGCCGGTTGAGCACGGGTCGATCCACAAGGAGATGGTTGTATGTCCGTTCTTGTTTTAGACGAGTCAATAAAGAATGAGTATGAGTTTGTTCGATTCTAACCTATGTGTATTATTTGCAAGTATAAAGTTGTTAAGAAGAAGATACGAGATTGTAAGCTAAAGAAATCTGTACTCAAAACCTTTGAGCCGAGTCTTGACCAATTGAAGTTAAAGCAATCGGCAACAACGTGGATTAGGGGATTTAAGCGCGGTATTCGTGGAATACGGCTTATTTACCCTTGTCCTTCCGTTCTTGTCTCTTGCTTTCGCCTCCGGCCAAACCGAACGCAACCGGTCGCGGTTAGGAATCACCGTTACCTTGTTAGGGTAGGGTGCCTAACGGAGCGCTTGCGTATGGTTTGGGCGGAGTTCAATGGAAAATAACGGGAAAAGGAAATGAGAAAGAAGATATTAACTTAAAATACCGTATTTCATCTTAACAACAATAATTACAACCATTCACAAAATGAACAAAAGAGAGCAAAAGAAAAGAACAAAGAAAAGAAAAGATTACAAGTAATTAAGTGCATGAATAAAATTGCAAGAAAGTAAAGCAAGATAATAATAAGCAAGTAATAAAAAGCGATAAAAAGAACAAGAAACTAGAACTCAAGACAAGCATGGGATCAATAGCCAACCCTTAAACTTGCAAGCTCAATCAAGAGGTTGCAAGATCAAGAGAAGGGTAGAGAACGCATGTGAAATGAAGCGCTAATTCCATAAGAAAAATACGACCTTTGAGATCAATAACTAACCCTTAACCATTCAAGCTCAATGAAGAAGTTGAATGATCAAGAGAAAGCAAGAATCTCAAGGGAAAGTTAAACAAAAGAGAATGATACAAAAGCCCTCATCTTCATTGATCTTCCACTCAAAAAGCTCTCACTACAATTTTCATAGAGAAAGAATGAAGAAGAAGAAGAAAAAGACTAAATCCTAACAAAAAGAGGAACAAAGAATTCACCTAAAGCTTGGCAAGTTCTGGGGTATTTATAGGAGGTGAACTGAAAACCTAGGGCAACAATCTGCCATAAAATGAAGTACCCAAAATGCCCCCAAAAAACAACAGAACGAGGACCCCACATGGCCGCGGATCCGTGGCCTAAGCCTGCTTAGGCCGCGGTTCCGCGGCCGTCTTGATGAGTTGGACCACCATATTTTGTGTGCTCCCCTGGTTCTCTGTCCTATGTTGTTGTACATATACCAAATTGCAGTATGCTTCCACAGTTGCATCAGATTTGCAATGGTCCAAAGTGGCAACAAAAATAATACTTTTGACCTTTTCTCCCTCGAGCTCCGCGCACCCATTGATTCTTGTGCTGCCCCTCTCGTGCTCTGTGCTTGTCCGAGACACGAATGACCGCTGTCATATGTCTTGTCTCTGGAACCGGTACGCAGCACTGGACGGATATGGATGACCGGAACCCGGCTTTTATCTGTTGTCAACAGATGTTCTGTATTTGGTGTAACTGTGGAGATTTTGTCTTGATTTGCAATATTTGTACTGGAAACCTTTAATCTGTAAATATGTAACAAACACGAATTAAAAGCACCTACCTATAAACACACGAGCATAAGAATGGGCGGTATAAAATGCAGTATTGTGTTATGAACAAATACCCCCAAACTGAACTTTTGCTCGTCCCGAGCAAAACCAATTATTCATAAAAATAAAATCCTAACCGCACTTTCGCAGGGAACGCGATTGCACTTAGCGCGTGCAACAAGCCGTTAAACCTCTAGGTGTCACTAGTAGGAGGAGTGTTGTCTCCTGAGGGTTTTCAGCGGATACTACCCACAAAATCCCGTCAATCTAGTGTCATAAGTTAACGTCGATTCTACTCCTACAGTTTAGTATTTACGTTAGAAATTCTATCATCCTAAGTTAGAAATATCCAACCCTTATGTTTCACACCTCCTATCTGTTTAACTTTAGATCCTATACGTTCCAAAAAAGTTTAGAAAGATGTTGGTTCTCCTGAGTTTTCCTTCTAAAGCGCAGCCTCAAATCAGGGATTTTTATCAACTTTACAGAAAACACAAGTCTTATTCTTTATTTCTATCTTTTGTCCAAACATCGATTGTATACCCCTACGTGTGTGTATATTTGCACCCCTACACTCAAGAATTCAATTCAAGCTATAATACCCTTGCCCTAATACCAAATACTACTTCTTTTCATTAAGGATGGACGGATTTGCTCACACACCTTTCATGCGACTATTAATGCTTCTTGAGGCACTAACGACCGATTACTGAATGTGTGAACTTTAAAGCGTAAATAGCAGTTTCCAGGTCTTGACTTTATTCTATTTTTTTCTTTTTCTTTTTCTTTTTCTTTTTCTTTTTCAAGAACGGATATATTTTTCAACATGCTCTTTTGGTGTTTAGTTTTAAATACCGTTTTTTCTTTCATACTAGGCTTTCAGGCAAGAGTATTTCAAGGTATCCTCTACTATCCCAAGTTTCAAGGTGCGTGTAAGTGCAGTTTGTAGGGTATATACTTTCTAAATTTGAACTCAAGAAAAGAAACTATTTTTCAGACTTATCTTTCAGTAAAGCATCAATACTTTCCCTTTATCTTGACTTAACTCAAGAACTGAACTCAAGATTACCTATTTCTCAAAAAAAACTGTAAGGACGTATACTTACCAAAGTTAGACAGAATGAGGGTTATTTTTAGGGTTTTCAATTCCTAAGCCTAGAATTTAGTTATTTCTATCATATCAACTAAACTTTCGGAATAAAGATTTAAGTTACCCTATTAGCTAACTTGACGACAAAGTTTTTATATTTTTTGGAAAATTTTCAATTTTTGTGGGTTTTTAATAAGGTATGCAAATGCAAAATATACAAATGAATGCGAAGGAAGAAAGCTTACCGAGCACACCCCCAAACTTAAACTTGACAGTGCCCTCACTGTCAGGCTATACCAAGAGGGTCAAAATTGTCGGCGCTCCCTAGAAACAAATTATATACAAACAAAAAAGGAAAACAAAAAATATATACAAAAAAAGGAGTCCCCCCCAAACTTAAGTAAAACAGTGTTTCCACTGTTAAGCGTTGAAATTCAGGATTAGGGGGGAAAGAGAACAGTATCAAGCTATACAAGGCCTTACACAGGCCAAAAGTTAGTACCAACCATTCAAAGATCTTATCGTGATAAAGTAGTGGTTGGTCAAAGAAGGCGTAGAGAAAAGAGATGGAGAATACGCGAGACCGTATGGAGATAGAAGCGGGATACGGTCTCGGTATATCAGAAGAAGAAGAATGGCGGAAGGGAGAAAGAAATAGAATACGAACTTGAGGGTGGAAATGGATTGAATAAATTAGTACAATCTGTAATGATCGATGTGAAAAGATCGATTGTACTAATCTATCAATATGGCAAGAAATTGGGTCAAATCCCTCAAGATTCGTAAGAAGCCATGGGTACGCCGAACTTGGTAAACCAGACATATGAAGTGTAAGTGAGACGGGTTCTTGCAAGGTCGGAACGATGGAAAGGATGGAGGAAAGTGATCGAGGAGGGGTATCGGTTAAGATTTCGGGAGGGTGCACACAGTCAATGAAAGGAACAGGATGAATTAGAAAATCCGACTCATCAATTAAAACTGGTTCATCCTCAAAGCTATCCTCAAAATTCTCCTCAAAATTTATCTCATCCATGCCTTTATCATCAATATCAAGACGCATATGAAGTTCGGGAAAAACAATTAATGACTCAGGATGATGACTTGAAGAGACAAACTCAGCCAAATCTACGGGTTCATCATCCAAAATATCCCCAGCGTCAATATCCTCAATCAAGTGAAAATCAATATTCTCAGACACCTCATCAAAAGCATGGATTTCAATCGATTTTGATTCTAAGATGGAGGTGTAGAGGTCAAAAGGATCTGGATTGGTTTCACTTGGAAGGGACCCTTCACAATCAGGTAAATCAAACACTACGAAGTCGCACAACTCATTAAACATTCTATCTTCAATTGATAATTCAGTTGGGACACTTGATAGACTTTCAACACAGGAGTTGTGGGATTCAATTTGAAACGGGTAGGTTTGATTTAGAAGGGGGTACAGCTCACTCTCTCCACTCAAATTCACGGCCTGTCCGACCGCCTCATCATACATTGAAAAATTAGGAGCTAGTTGAAAACTAGCTACCGGGTCAGTATGTTGTACGAGAGCGGCCATGGACGCATTCAAATCCATCATTTGTTGGCTTGATGCTACCCTAAAGTCTTCCAATGACTGTTCCAGACTAGACATGGGTTGTGAATGGGTTTCAGTAAAAGATTCAAAGTTGTTTGGATACTGAAAACTCCCAAATGGCGGTTCTGAAGCAATGTCTAGGGAAGGTGCAAAAGTAGGGTAGGATTGGTAGGAATTGAATGGCTGGACAGGAGCAGGATCAACATTTGGATAGGAAGGTGAATGGAATTGTTGATCCCAAGAATTTGAAGTGGTGAAAGGAGTGAAAGATCGGCTACGAGATTGTTCAATACGTTCTGCAATAGACATAGGTCTTGGAGTTGCAACATGACTCGAAGAAGGGGTATCAACGTAAGAAGGGGTGGATGTATGAAATGGTTGATACGAAGTGGATTGCAGAGTCAAATTGTTTGTCCTAGACGCGTCTATCCGATCTCTCAATGAAATTTTGGGCATGGAGGAGTCGTTCGAAGTTCGGCCAAAGCAAGAACCGTAAGAAGTAATGTCTGGTTGTGGGTACCAAAGTTCGGCAAGAGTTTTGCGAGGTGGAGTACCCATGATATGAAAAGAGAAAGAAAGAAAGGCAGAGAAAAGGAGGGGAAAAAGAATGTGATATTTTTTTTTTTAGTTTATATATTAACAGAAGAAGGAAATATACACACAAAAAGAATATGGACAAAAACAATCACGACACAAAAATACCACACACCTAATCGTTCTAAGGTTCACCTAGGTCAACTAGACCTGCTCCAGAACTTGATTGTCGAAGTAAAACTGTGTCGAGAAACAGGCTCAAAATACACTGATCACGAGGCCAGGTAAGTGCAGAGATAAGGGGAGGTTTTCCAACGCTTTCGCGAAGTTCCATAATTAAATAACCCTTTCTCTTTTGGCGGTTTCGCTGTTAACACTTTTCTAGACACCCCGTAAACAATATACCGTTAAGCAAGGTTCTAAACACAGTTAACTTCTCCTAGTGAGCGCGAAGTCCTTAAGGCTTAAAGTCTAGTTTCTTTTAAATTTTGTGCGGGTAAACGTTATGCTCAAGTTCGTGATTTGTGGGCCACGGAAAAAGTGATGAAATCCTTTACCGTATGTTGTGGGGTTCGCTTGCCCTTAAATCCGTATTAATGTATGCACTGCGCAATTCAATAAAAATTCTATAAAGAATCGAACAATTGTGTTTTTTTTATTTTAAGCGCGGCACTGCAATAAATACGGGTTAGTCAATTTTTAGCGTTTGCTAGCGAACTTGCAAAGAATCCTGCAAATAATAGTGTATTGGATGCGTCGGATTTGAGAAGAAGGTGTTAGTAAAATACGTATCGTTAAGTTTTGGGTTAGGAAACCCCCGTTGAATCAAATCCGGTAAGCTTGAAAAGTTCGCTTGCGCGGGTCAAACTACCCGGATCTTTGGCACTGTACTTTGCAATCACCTTAGCCTTGAATGTACACTTTGCTCCCCACAATCGCAGTTTGCAAATCTGCAAAAATCTGCACTCTTGCCCACAAAAATGATCAAAAAAAAAAACAAAAAGAATATATGTATATATATTTTTTTATATACAAAAAGAATGTTAACCCGAATAACAAGAAAGAAAATACGTTACCGTCTCCCCGGCAACGGCGCCATTTGATTGAAAGAATTAAAGTTAACCGCAATCAGGACGGTGTCGCTTTGCAGCTAGCCGGTTGAGCACGGGTCGATCCACAGGGAGATGGTTGTATGTCCGTTCTTGTTTTAGACGAGTCAATAAAGAATGAGTATGAGTTTGTTCGATTCTAACCTATGTGTATTATTTGCAAGTATAAAGTTGTTAAGAAGAAGATACGAGATTGTAAGCTAAAGAAATTCGTACTCAAAACCTTTGAGCCGAGTCTTGACCAATTGAAGCTAAAGCAATCGGCAACAACGTGGATTAGGGGATTTAAGCGCGGTATTCGTGGAATACGGCTTATTTACCCTTGTCCTTCCGTTCTTGTCTCTTGCTTTCGCCTCCGGCCAAACCGAACGCAACCGGTCGCGGTTAGGAATCACCGTTACCTTGTTAGGGTAGGGTGCCTAACGGAGCGCTTGCGTATGGTTTGGACGGAGTTCAATTGAAAATAACGGGAAAAGGAAATGAGAAAGAAGATATTAACTTACAATACCGTATTTCATCTTAACAACAATAATTACAACCATTCACAAAATGAACAAAAGAGAGCAAAAGAAAAGAACAAAGAAAAGAAAAGATTACAAGTAATTAAGTGCATGAATAAAATTGCAAGAAAGTAAAGCAAGATAATAATAAGCAAGTAATAAAAAGCGATAAAAAGAACAAGAAACTAGAACTCAAGACAAGCATGGGATCAATAGCCAACCCTTAAACTTGCAAGCTCAATCAAGAGGTTGCAAGATCAAGAGAAGGGTAGAGAACGCATGTGAAATGAAGCGCTAATTCCATAAGAAAAATACGACCTTTGAGATCAATAACTAACCCTTAACCATTCAAGCTCAATGAAGAGGTTGAATGATCAAGAGAAAGCAAGAATCTCAAGGGAAAGTTAAACAAAAGAGAATGATACAAAAGTCCTCATCTTCATTGATCTTCCACTCAAAAAGCTCTCACTACAATTTTCATGGAGAAAGAATAAAGAAGAAGAAGAAAAAGACTAAATCCTAACAAAAAGAGGAACAAAGAATTCACCTAAAGCTTGGCAAGTTCTGGGGTATTTATAGGAGGTGAACTGAAAACCTAGGGCAACAATCTGCCATAAAATGAAGTACCCAAAATGCCCCCAAAAAAACGACAGAACGAGGACCCCACATGGCCGCGGATCCACGGCCTCAGCCTGCTCAGGCCGCGGTTCTGCGGCCGTCTTGATGAGTTGGACCACCATATTTTGTGTGCTCCCCTGGTTCTCTGTCCTATGTTGTTGTACATATACCAAATTGCAGTATGCTTCCACAGTTGCATCAGATTTGCAATGGTCCAAAGTGGCAACAAAAATAATACTTTTGACCTTTTCTCCCTCGAGCTCCGCGCACCCATTGATTCTTGTGCTGCCCCTCTCGTGCTCTGTGCTTGTCCGAGACACGAATGACCGCTGTCATATGTCTTGTCTCTGGAACCGGTACGCAGCACTGGACGGATATGGATGACCGGAACCCGGCTTTTATCTGTTGTCAACAAATGTTCTGTATTTGGTGTAACTGTGGAGATTTTGTCTTGATTTGCAATATTTGTACTGGAAACCTGTAATCTGTAAATATGTAACAAACACGAATTAAAAGCACCTACCTATAAACACACGAGCATAAGAATGGGCGGTATAAAATGCAGTATTCTGTTATGAACATCACATGTCAAGTTCTACCCGTCATTATCTTGTCAATTTGAACCCACCCGTATATATCCTTGACGTTCGGCCAAAATGATAATATGACTGTCCCAAACTAACTCATCTATCTATGCAACAAATGAATACCCAGCAGCTACCAAACATTATGCCTTGGCGTTAGGTCAAAATACATAGCTTGAATACTACTGAATACCTAAATGAAATGATGGAGGGCTACGAATGGTTTTGGCGAAACCGTGAACATAGTGAACTTGATATAACCGAAAGAACCTGATAGCTTTTTAAAAAAAGTGGTTAAAGCTCCGCAATTAAAAATATCATCTGTTTAAAAATAACCCAGTTGTTTCTTTTAAATTATTCCAACGATTAAACTTTTGGTTTATTATCTTTGCATTATAAATAATGCGTCCCATCATTAACCTATCATTGCAGAAAATAACGAAAATATAACATCCTCTTATGCCATCCGCATTCGCCACTGGGTCCCGTCATCACCCGTTAGGTTACTTAACTAACGACAGAGCGGGGGCTGGGCTAGCGCGGGTGTAAAACATAAGTGACGTCTAAATAGCTATCATATATAGATATTGTACATTCGTCAGACGCAATAATAGGCATTCCAGATCTCATATGAACTTTATTGGATTTGCAAGCAATCCGCATTTGCTAAGAGCCTGCAACAAAAGACGGATTACACAGTTGTGATGAATAGCCATTACCCCACCCTAGACCCCTACGGGTACGGCAAACTACCCGCCAAATACCCGAAGTGAAGCGGTCTCCCTCAACAAAGTGAGTAGGCCACTAAACACTTCAAAGTACCCGGTAGTTTGTGCACCCCACCTTGGGTCTATCCGAGGAGCAAAAACAGTAAAATGAAATAATACAACGGTGGCTACAACCGCAACCTGGATGTGCCCCGCAAAAATAATATTACAACATATTACAATTACAACGAATGAATTAAAATAATAACCCATCACAAACCCCGGCTAAAGATCACAACAGTCCAATACAGTTCACATCCACAAATAGTAAAAACCATTACAGAAATGTGCAACCCCCTACCAACCGACATACTAGCAGTTAGGGGAGGCTTACGAACACATTATACAAATACAGATATAATCAAATTTGCAAACATCGTAAAATTTTGATCGTGCAAACACATTAGATTCTACTCCAATACTTCTCTGTGCACCTGAGACTTGAGCAGAAAAATAAACATCTCATAAAACACAAAAATATCACAGAAGAATTACTGGTTGAAAATGGGTTGAATCGGCCCCAACTCGGCCGCGGTTCCGCGGCGGATCGGTGGGATCCGCCGCGGTTCCGCGGTCGTTTGAACGATTCAGGAACCCATTTTTCACCAGTTTTCTTAAAATTCTCTGTAAGTTATTCTGAAGCACCATAAAAAATTTTTAGAGCCTGTTTAAAATTCGACAGAAAGTAGTGATATCGATGTCGTTTTTTGGTTCGTTTTGCGTTCGAATATCTTACGACTTTGCTAATGAGTTATTTATTGTTTAGCGAGGCTCTGATACCACTGTAAGTCGATGTACAACACCCCACGACTTGCGGGGAG
The DNA here is from genome assembly GCA_030015575.1 of Agapanthus africanus. Classification (NCBI taxonomy): domain Eukaryota; kingdom Viridiplantae; phylum Streptophyta; class Magnoliopsida; order Asparagales; family Amaryllidaceae; genus Agapanthus; species Agapanthus africanus. The sequence goes on along the minus strand of CM057345.1, from coordinate 300,617,029 downwards.
GTGGAATAATGAAAAACAATCTTGTTTAAAGCGTAAATATCGACTAACCGAGAATCTTTGCATAAAGAATAACTAACATCAAACATAGGAGTTAACAACTTCTATGAAAAGTAATTATACCTAAAGATCTGAGTCCTTCGTCTTGTCGTTCTCCACGTCCTCTCCGGCCTTCTCTAAGTAGTAGAAGATCCACCCGAGAGCTTTACTACAAGCTTCACCTCAAACTAGAGGTAACTAGGTTTCTTTAAGTGCTAATCAAAGTACCTAGATGATATAGAGTGAGGGTTATGGTTTAATTAGTCTAACTAATCCTTGTACTCAACACATGAGAGGGGAGGATTAGGGTTTGAAGAGAGAGAGCTTGAGGAGAGAGAAGATGAACATAATAATGAAATGAGAAAAATGAGCTATCATAATATATATCAAGCATTATTGTTTTTCAAGAAAATAAAATAAAATGATTTACAACCATGCTTGATAAATATCTAATGGTGATTCATCTCCATGAGTCATTAAGCATTTATAATGCATTAATGACATGGATGAATCATCCATATGACTCACTAATCTCATTCAATGTATATGCCACCTAAACCTCTTTAGTCACCATCTTCTAGAAGCTTCTCGCGCAGTTACGAGAACGCCCCTCCTATCCGTGAAAACACGGAAAAACTTTAGACTGTATAAATCCAATAACCGGATACTAGAAACTGGCTTAAACCAAAGCCGACTAGTATAAATTGTCCGGATGTCGTACGTGCGTAAACACACGTATGCGTCCGAACCCTTGTCGTAAAACCATACGACCTCTATATCGTTTCGCCTGGAGTAGGGAAACTCTCTGTGTGGGACTCGAGAGACTCGACTACTACGTTGGCAGTGGGTTTAACCACAGACCGCAAGCGGCACTAGCTGTACGTAATGGCCCCCAGGTAGATGTCGATAAGAAGGCTGATGAGGAAACCCATCCGAACTCCTACTAAGCCTGCTGTGACAATCTCCATACAGTCCAGTCCGTTCGTCTAAGACTATCGCATATCGGGCCTAGAGGGGAGGCAAGCGTCAGTCCCCTAATAGCGGTATAAGTCGTGTCGGAGCGAAACCCATTACACCCTGAGAAACTACTGGAACCTACCAGCAAATCTCGCCTGCCCTGGCCAGGGACTTTGCGTAATGGCTCTCTGACACAGCGCGATATCAACCCCCAATACCGGGAGAGACGAATCCTGTCTAACCGCCACTGCCTCCAAGTGCTCGGGACTGCACCCAACTGCTACCTGTTTGCACGACTCCTTTGAGCCGTGGTAGGGTAGCAATCTAAGAACAGTGGGACACACTCGAGGCGAAGTAGCAATGTCAAGTCTGCGGACATTGTTGTACTCATGTCACCTGGGAACTGTTAACTGATGACTGGTATAAAACCAACCAACAGTTCCCTGTGAGTCCTGTCCGGTGTACCTGTAACCCAACGAGCACCTGCATACTATCTCCAGTACGACGTACTGACGGCTGTGGGACAGACCATCTCCCCAACTGGTATGAGAAGCGTACACACTAGTCTACTCCGAAGTATCGATGCCCTGTCTCGATAATCCAATGACTAGGGACCTGAATAAGGATGTGCTTGTAGACTACCCAGCCCCCACTAGTGTGACTGCCATCACAACGCTGGTAGTCAAGCAAGATCCTAAGAGCTCTATCAATACGTATACTCACATATTAAGATAGAAAAAACCAATTAGCATACTACCATATTTAGCAAGACTGTTATATACATGTGAACATCCCAAGCTTCCATTAAGTAATATACAAACTAGTATGATACAATAATGGCCCCTAGGGCATATACACTAATAAAGATTACGAAACCGAACTACTCCGAAACTTACATCGCCAAAACCTGCTTGCTGTCAATTTTAAATATCTGTAAAAAAAAAATTTTAAACAAGTACAGAGTGCTATATGTGATATAACATGAACACTGACAAAATTTGAGGCATTTTGGAGAATTTTTGGCCGGCCACCATACCCTTGATTTCGGCCCAAATCCGAGCAGTATGCCTGAAATTTTGACTGTGTTCCAGTGGCTTAGTTTTGATGTTTCAGATGTTGTTTATTTTTGCTAATTTTGCTTCTGATGTAATATTACACTATAAGCAATTCAGAGTGTTTCGTATTCGTTGTTTTAACATTATTTCGGGTTATTCACATATTGTCTAGACGAAGTTAAAAAGTTCGATCGAATGTCAAAAACCCATTTTTCCAAGTTTAACGTATTCGGAAAAATATGCAAGTGATTCTGTGGACCCTCTAGAAAAACGAAACCTTAACTCGATTATGTGACCGTCAGAACCGCCACTAAACCCTAGGGTTTGTAGTAGTTCAGCGTTGTCACATGTGAGGCGTTGGTTTGACCCTTCTATGGCTGGTTCATAGGTACTGTGGCATCTTCTGGGTATTATTAAAATTGTGCTCAAGTGTTGAGCTTTTGGGAAATTGTGGGACTTTGATGAGTCGATCGAAAAGTTTAACGTCGTCAGGATATTATGTGATGGGATACAATATTTAGAATCCACAAGTAGTTATGAGATAACTAGTTTGAATTTTATAAATCTAGCAGTTTAGTCTCATTTGATCGGTTGCCACGGGATTTTGATGCGATCAAAAGTCCATCGCAATCACGCAGCGTACGCGGATACTCGCCAGGTAAACTTAATAGATAGCCATGCCCCATAGTCCCAACCAAGTGACTGTAGGAGAACCTCGCCGCCAAAAGCATCCGTTCGGGTGCTCGCGGCAGCAGGGTTCCGCCTTACTGCACTTCGTCGACGGTATCGAGGGGTGCGGCCGTCTACTAAAGTTTCCGACGAGCATTCGATCAGGATGTCGGGAATCTTGTTGAATTACCCGACTAGATATTGAAAAGTGTTTTCGAGATCGAGACCAAAATGCGGGGTTTATAATTGTTAGGCATGCGATATCTAAGGAATTCATTTGATTAGGCATCTGATGTCTAAGGTGGTTCGGATTCTAACTGTTGTAGTTTTTCACTTTCTTTTCTGCGATCGTAAGTGTAATATGTTGTGTATCGCCGGTTTCGTTGCTATATGTCAACGACAATTAGGACACCCATATTTACTTACGTTGATGACATGTGATTTATGTGTTGCTGGGATATGTTATATTGGATCGTCGTGTTTGAATAGCCGGGGGTTTTATGTGAGATGAGAGTTTTTCTTTTTCATTCATGTAAAATTCATTGTATGTAATATTCTTTTATTGGGGCACTTCCGGGTTGAGGATGATGTCACCATTGTATATTATTTACTTTTCCGCATTAGGATAGACCCAAGGCGGGGAGCACAAGTAACCGGGTTCTAGGGTCTAGTGGGAGACCATCTCGAGGAGTCGAGACCGGGTCTTCTAACTCTTGAATTGGTAGGGTTGCTTGCCACTCTCGTAAGGGTATAGGGATGTGGGTTTGGCTATTCATCACGACCGTGGAATCCTTGTTTTATATAGGCTTAAAATAAAACACGGAAATCCTAGTATATCCAATATTTCATATGTTGTGTTCTGCTGCGATATCTGTGATGTGATCATTTGATATGTTGAGATAGATACTTGATATAGTATATGTGATATATTATATAGACATTGCTTATGTTTTACACCTGCGCTAGCACTGACCCGCTCTGCCGTTAGTTACCTAACCTGTGCATGAGGGGACATCGAGGAGAATGCGGATGGTATAAGCGTATGTTGTATTTATCTGTGATGTTTAGGTAACTTAAAATGATGGGACTTCATTAATGAGATTAATGAAATAAAAGAACGCTAAAGATGTTGTGGAATCGAATTTTCAAAAACAGGTAGCTCTAGTTCTTGCTTTGCATAGTGGTATTCTTTGTAGAATATCCAGCACCTTATTCGAAAAGGAAAGAGCCGAGATCCATTGACTGGGAGTGACCTCTTTAGTAATAACTGGCAGATCCTACAACCCTCGATTTTGTCTTTTGATTGCTTTTCTAGTTCTTGATTTGCATAGTTGTATTGTGAATATCCTGCACTTCATTCGACGAGGAAAGAGTCGAGATCCCTTCACCGAGAGTGACCTCTTTAGCAATACTAGCAAATGCCTCAAAAACACTCCATTTAAAATCATTTGATTCTACAACGATATCAAGTTCATTACGCAAAAGGTTTTCTTAAAAACCTGTCGTAGCCCTCCGTCATTTCAGATAAGTGCTGCTTAGTATTCGTGCTACGTTTTTTGACTACGTTAAGGCGTAGTGTGCGGTAGCTAATGTTAGTTATATGTATGCCCTAGAGGCCATTACTATACATAGGATGTATATTGTAGTGGATGCTGGGACATATATAGGGAGGACTTATCTGCTCGACATGATAGTATGCTATCTGATTGATCTTTACCTTAACGTGTACACTGATTGTCTCTCTGTTACATGTTGGTAAAGCCCTTAGGATGTGTACTTGACTATCTGGACTATGATGCGGATCATACTAGTGGGGACATGGTAGTCCATAAGTACATCCTTCAAAGTCCCTAGTCGTGGGTGTATCGAGACGGGGCATCGATATACCAGAGTAGACTAGCGTATACCTTCTCGACCCATACAGATGGGTGATGGATGATCCAATATCCATTGGTGTTTGACATCAGAGATGATATACGGGTGCTCAGTGGAGACTGGGTACACTGGACGGACTCGTCGAGAACTCCCAGATGGTATTATACCTTACGTCAGATGGCAGTTCTCTGGTGACACTGGTACAGAGTAGTCTGTTGACCCGAGATCGTCATAGAGTCTTGTGTGGTTCCCACTGTGCTTTGATTTCCACCTTACCACGTCCAAGAGGGCGTGCAAAACGGCGGCTTTTGGGTACACTCCCGAATCACATGGAGGCAATGAGCGATAGGAGGGGATTCGTCTCTCCCGGTATAGGGAGTTGATGTTGCGCTGTGTCCGATTGGCTATAACCGAAAATCCCTTGCCAGGGTTGCTGAGATTTACTGGTAAGTGTTACCAGTAGTTTCTCGAACTGTTATAGACCTCATATCGACACGACTTATCGAGCTATTGGGGTATGACGTTTACCACCCCTAGGCGAGATATGCGACAGATCAGACGGACAGACCGGACTGTACGGTAAGTGTTACTGGTTGGATTCACAGGAGTGTGAGCGGGCTTGCTCGTCGATCTTCTGATCGCTCAATACCCGGGTGGCCGTTACGTTTAGCAGACCGCTTGCGGCTTGTGGGTGTTTGATATGATCATCAGCTGCTGCCGGCGTATTGACGAGTCTTTAGAGTCCTACACAGAGGTTTCTTGGCTCAAGCGAAACGAAATAGGAGCGCATATGTGATATGTGCGGGACTGAGAATAATGCGTGTATGTGATACCGTATTCTATTCTCGCGATAAATGTATCGAAAGGTTGTATGCGATATAACCTAGTTATCGAATCAAGGATTGATTCGATAAGACGATACATTGGATACTAGTCGGTTTTGTGCGACATGACCGGATCATTGAATCAAGTGTTGATTTAATGATTTAATGTATAATTATATATTTGATATATTACTTTGCATTAACTAGTATTGGTTCACTATAAATGGATTTTCTCACTTGATGTGCACATTGTATATGTGATATACTTTTGTACACTAGTATGTATCATGTTTGATGATACTTGCTCACTTGGGTTTGTGTAAAGATTAAACCATGGTTATATGAATGGTTAGGGTTTTGATTATTTACTTAATTATTTATTTATATATTCATTTTGGAAATTATTAAGGATGGTGGCTTATTTTGTTTTTATGTTGAAGCTTCTTGAAGCTTTGAACAAGTCCACCATTCTTATCTCATCCTTAACCCTAACCATTCCAACTAACCTTGGTTTAATCTCTACACTTGACCATGGTTTACATTATGATAATTATTCAATATTATTTTCATTTTACAAAAAATTATCATAATATTAGTTTCTTCTTCTTCATCTTCGTGAAAAAAGAAAGCTTGACTTCATCAATGGTGAATTGATGAAATGAGTGAGAAATCCAATTCTAAAGTGAACCCACTTCCTATTTCTTCATACTCTACCTCTTGCCAAGTAGTAGAGTGTGTTTCCTTCACAAGTTTTCTTGACTTGGTGAAGTTGGAGCTTGATCTAGCGATGCCTCGACGTAGATCATCTTCGGCATCGTCGTCGATGACCTAGCCCGCTTTTTCTCCGATGAAGCCGACGCTAGAGCCCAAGATCCGATTTGTACAGCGAGGAGACATCATCGCGGAGCCATGGAGGTGGAGAACCGGATCTACAAAGGTTGTATTTCCGTTTACCATTTAGTTAAGTTGTTAACTAGTTTCTTTTTCGCCTAAACTTCTAGCCAACGATCCGTATTAGGGTTTCTCGGCACCATAAAATTTGAAATTGGCATGGTTGATGCCTTGTGAGACCTCTTGGGAGTGCCTAGGAACCCTACAGTGGTATCAGAGCCTAGCTAGAGCCTTAGGCGATGCTTAGACGAAGTTTGAAAGCCGAACGAACCCGAAACCCTAACCCGATAATGCTCTCTGGACATTTTTCAAATTTGTGGATTTTTGTCAATTAAAAATATTCAGAAAAATCCGCAAGGAATTCTAAGAATTACGGTGCAAAATTTTTCACATGAACAGTATTTTGTGCGGCGGAACCGCGGCAGAAGCATGGCTTCTGCGGCGGTTCCGCGGCGTGATGATGACGTCAGCCCTCCTCCTTTGCACAGTAATTCCTATTTCACAGTGCTGAGTTTTCTGGGAATTTTTAATTTGACTCAAGAGTTGAGTATTCTGGGGTTGCTTTGGGAATCGCTGATTCGATCGGATTATCGGACATTGTCTATTGTTTTTCCGGATATTTTTTGAATATATTAAAAAGTTCGACCGGACATAAATACCCAATTTTTCCCCTATCGGGAAATTTCCAAGTGTTGGATCTTTCCGTGGTTTAATAACGTTCTAAGTAGTGCAAGTAATGCGATGGACCCTCTAGAAGACAACAAACCTTAACTCGATTATGTGACCGTCTTGAACTGCCCTTTGAACCTTAGGGTTTGGGGCAGTACGGCGTGCCACATGTGAGGCGTTGGCTTGACCCTTCTACGGCTGGAGCGTTGGTACTGAGGCACGAACTGAATGTTTTTAGACTTGTTTCATGTGTTGATCTGTATCGGGAAAACTTGGGTGTTTGAATGTTCGATCGGAAAGTTTAACATTTTCTATTTATCTGGAATGGGATACAATAATTGGAATTCACAAGTAGTTATGAGATAACTGAATGAATGTTATAAACATAACACTTTAGTCTCAATTGATCGGTTGCTACGGAATTTTGATGTGATCAAAAGTCCGTCGCAATCACGTAGCGTACGCGGATACTCGCCGGGTAAACTTAATAGACAGCCTCGCTCCATAGCCCCGACCAAGTGACTGTAGGAGAACCCCGTCGCCGAAAGCATCCGTACGGGTGCTCGCGGCAGCGGTGTTCCGCCTTGGTGCACTTTATCGACGGCGTCGGGGGTGCGGCCGCCTACTGAAGTTTGCGACGAGCATTCGATCAGGATGTCGGGAATCTTGTTGAATTGCCCGACTTGATATTGAAAAGAGTTTTCGATTTTGAGACTAAAATGCGGGGTTTATAATTGTTAGGCATGTGATGTCTAAGGTATTCATTTGTTTAGGCATGCGATGTCTATGGAAATTGCGGATTCCAACTGTTGTAGTTTTACACTTTCTTTTCTGTGACCGTAAGTGTAATATGTGATATCGCTGGTTTCGTTGCTATATGTCAACGACAATTGGGATGCGCATATTTACTTACGTTGATGACATATGATGTTATGTGTTGCTGGATATGTTATATTGGATCGTCGTGTTTGAATAGCCCGGGGGTTTTTATGTGAGATGAGTGCTTTTCATTTTCATTCATGTAAAAACTTGTATGTAATGTTCTTTTATTGGGGCACTTCCAGGTTGCGGAAGATGTCACCGTTTGTATATTATTTACTTTTCCGCACTAGGATAGACCCAAGTAGGGGAGCACAAGTAACCGGGTTCTGGAGTCCAGTGGGAGACCAACTCGAGGAGTCGAGTCCGGGTCTCCTAACTCTAGAATTGGTAGGGTTGCTTGCCGCTCTCATAGGGGTCTAGGGGTGTGGGTTTGGCTATTCATCGCGACCGTGGAATCCGTGTTTTATACTGGCTCGTATTGAAAACACGGACGTCCTAGTATATCCAATATTTCATATGATTCTTCTGCTGCGATATCTGTGATGTGATCATATGATATGTTCTGTGATGGATACTGTATATAGTATATATGATATATTATATAGGCGTTACTTATGTTTTACACCCGCGCTAGCCCTGCCCCGCTCTGCCGTTAGTCACCTAACCTAATGGTGCACGAGGGGACATCGAGGCGAACACGGATGGCATAAGTGTACGTCGTATTTATCTGTGATGTTTAGGTATTTAAATAATGGGACTTCATTAATGTGATTAATGAAAGTAAAAGAAACCTAAGATGTTGTAGAATCGAATTTCAAAATAAAACAGGTAGCTACAGTTCTTGCTTTGCACAGAGGTATATGTGATATATCCAGCACCTTATTCGATAAGGAAAGGACCGAGATCCCTTCACCGGGAGTGACTCCTTTAGCAATAACTGGCAGATGCTACACACTCGGTTTGTCTTTTGATTGCTTTTAAGAGTTTTGCTTTGCACAGTGATATATATGATATATCCCGCACCTCATTCGACGAGAAAAGGACCGACGATCCCTTCACCGGGAGTGACTCCTTTAGCAAAACTAGAAAAGCCTCAAAAACACTCCATTTCAAAATTCATTCGATCCTGCAACGATATCAAGTTCATTACGCAATAGGTTTTCAGAAAAACCTGTCGTAGCCCTCCGTCATTTCAGATAAGTAGTAGTTAGTATTCGTGCTGCGTTTGTTGGCCTTTGTCAAGGCGCAGTGTGCGGTAGCTAACTAGTGCTTATCTGCTTATGCATATGATGCAGATTGGGTTAGGGTAGTCGTGCGACCTTGTTGGCCTTTGTCAAGGGTCGTGCGGGTGGGTTTAATTCAATCAGGAAATGACGGGTTGAACTTGACTAGCATCCTATGGTTTGTTGGCCTTTGTCAAGGTCATAGGAGGTTAGGGGCAAAATATTATCGGGAATTTCAAGTGTTGAAATTTGCAATGAGATTGCATACCTTCTATGAGATAGTTGGATCCCGATACCCGCTGCGAGTAATTGTTACTCCTGGGAGAGTTTTACACATTACAATTAGCCGATCAAGTAGGTGTCTAGAAAGGTGTTAACGAGGTTACGCCTCTGGGAAAACGAGGTTACGCCTCTGGGAAAACGAGGTTTACATTAATTAGGTTCGTGCGAAAGCACGGGGGACCTCCCTCAAAGTACCGACACTGGCCTGGCTGAAAGATTGGCGAACTTGTAGTGTGTAATTAATCCCGGCTAGTCTTTCCTTTTAGGGTTTGAAGGAAGATTTGATAAAAAGCAGTGGGAGCCATCCTGATTAGATAAAATAATAACCAATCTATTCTTGCAAGAGCGCACGCTGAGTGTTTTCTTCTCTCTCTCTCCTGGTAGCGACCATGTCACGCCTTAGTGAAGATAACAATACAGATATTTGACCGAACCCGCTTGTTATTCTGAGCTGGGGAACGTTGGTCCCGCTCCAACTTATAATTTTTATAAGACAGAGCAGGAAATTGGGGATTACCAAAATTCCCGTGCCGCCTAAACAAAGAGAGTGCATGCTGATGCATCATCTTCGGTTGTGTTCATTACAAAGAACTGTTTCTCAGTATCCTCTGCATCCTGGGTATTTGATACCGGATCAGGATCCCAGATATGTAATCTGTTACATAGGGCTACAGATAGGTAGAGAACTGAGAACGGGTGATAAGTTTCATGAGGCAGAAAACGGGGCAAGTGTTGCAGCCAGGTCTGTTGGTCACTGTCACCCTGTATTACCAATACATTGATTCTGAACGAATGTTATTAGATACCGAACCTGATATACAAAATCATATCTATCTCTTTATTAGTAAAGAAATGATAAAATTTTGTATAGTTGGATAATGTTTTGAACATTTCCTATATCAAAAGTTGATCGGTTCAGGCACGTTATCTAAAAGCATTGATGTTCTAAATCAAACTACAGTTCTTTAGTATACGGAACACACAGGAGGAAGAGTTCAGAAATGAACGAATTCTTCTTGAGGTATTGTAGACTAGGTCAGATCAATGTGACCCGACTAGCTGAAGTTACATATAGATGCATATTTAAATCAATTTGAATTTACATCTTGTGAAACTTGCCAGTCATGTCACAGAGATAAAATGACCATAGCTCCATTTACTGGAAACAGAGAAAGAGTTAGTGAACTCTTGGGATGATACATGTTGATGTATGCAAGGTCCCCTGCCTACACATGCCAAGACCGGTTCTTTATACTTCGTTACATTCTCTGATAATCTCTCAAGATTCAGACATATGTTCCTGTTGAAACACAAGTCCGAACCTTTTGAGATATTCACAGAATATAAGTTAGAAGTAGAGAACCAAAACGGGTATAAGTATTATGTCCTTTGATGTGATCAAGGAGGAGAATACTTTAGCACGGAATTCCTGGACTATTCTAAAGGAGAATGAGATTCTCTCTCAGTATTACTCCTCCGTATACACCATAGCACGTTGGTATATCGGGGCGGAGCAATCACACCCTATATGATAAGGTGTGCTCTATGATGAGTACTACTGAGTTTCCTGTTTCCTTTTGGGAGTTATGCACTTGAGAAGTTGCATACCTATTGGATAGGGTTCCAATCAAATCAGTTGCCTACCGCTTCATATGTGATATGGAAAGGGAAGAGCCCATATTTTAAGTTGGTTAAGATTTGGGGTTGTCCAGCCTTTGTCTGAAAAGCAAAATCCGGACAAACTCGAGGCAAGGTCTGTAATGTAGAACTGGAAATGTTCCAGCTATACAAACTGCAGCTGATGATTTGAAAGAACCAAAGGATTCAATAGTTACCAACGAACCTCAGCCTCTCCGCCGATCTAGTAAGGTTCCTCACCCGCCTGAGAGATACTTCGGTTTCTCGATGACAGTGGGAGCGAGGATTGCATCATGAGATGATGACCCAACTAGTTTCCAACTAGTTTCGAGCTGGCCATCAGGAGTGGGACACTGTAAGAATGGCTGGATGCTTAGCGATCTGAGATGGAATCCTTATGCACCAACAAAGTATGGACTTTGGTTGCTATATCTGAAGGGTTAAATCCCCATCAGGAGCAAGTATATGTTGAGAAGATTACTTGGTGTAGATGGAAAAGTTGAGACTTTCAAAGCTAGACTTGTTAAAGCTTTTCGTCATCGACCAGGCGTGGATCATGATGAAACCTTTTCTAAGGAGCTATGCTTAAGTCCATCCGATCCTACTTGCCACGGCTACATACCATGACTACGATATCTGGCGGTTGGGTGCCATGACTGCTTTTCTAGATGGTGTTTTAGAAGAGTACGTCTATAAGTACACAGCCAGAGGGCTTCGTAGACAGTGGGAGCAGCGGAAACGTGTACAAGATGCTTTATAGGATAAAGCAGGTATCGCGGAGATGGAACATATGTTTTGATGTCTTAGTCAAAGAGTTTGACATCATCAAAATGGTAGATGAACCTTGTATATACAAAAAGGTAGTAGGGAGTATGGTGATGATCCTCGTAGAGTACGTGGATGGCATGCTCTTGATAAGAGAAGGAGTTTCCTATGCTACGCTCGGTCAATCTCCACTTATCACAATGATTCTCCATATAGGATCAAAGCGATACCTCCTAAATCCTGGGTTTTGGATCTATGAGATAGATCTAAATGGATGTTAGGATTCTCACTAGTTGTAGTGAGACGGTATCAATCGACCCTGGGGAGAATCACTGGAATGGTTCCAGGGTGATAAAGACGACTGAATGTCAGTCATAGGCATTGTCTTTACCCTCAGTAAAGGGACGGTATGTTGGAAGAGTTCCAAGCTAGATACCGTGGCATACTAGACGATTAAGGCTGGATACATCGCTACTTAAGATGCTACCAAAAAGGCTGTCTGGGTGTATACTAGTTCATGAGATGAACTAAGTTCCTACCATTGTGTGACAATGGAGTTGTGGCTTATGCCAAGGAACGTCCGTCCCATCAGTGATCCAGACATATTCTAAGGCAGTGTCACCTGATCATGGAGATGGTTGATCTCCAAGGTGATCGAGGTTAGGAGAGTAGACTTAGAGGACAACACGGCGGATCCACTCACAAAGGCCTTTTCCCAGAGAGAGACTTTTATGGGATGGTTGAGTATGAGATAATACAACCACTGCTATCAGATGGCCCTAGTGCAAGTGGGAGATTGTTAGTTATATGTATACCCTAGAGGCCATTACTACACATAGGATGTATATTGTAGTGGATGCTGGGACATATATAGGGAGGACTTTCTTGCTCGACATGATAGTATGCTATCTGGTTGATCTTTACCTTAACGTGTACACTGATTGTCTCTCTTTTACATGTTGGTAAAGCCCTTAGGATGTGTACTTGACTATCTGGACTATGATGCGGATCATACTAGTGGGGACATGGTAGTCCATAAGTACATCCTTCAAAGTCCCTAGTCGTGGGTGTATCAAGACGGGGCATCGATATACCAGAGTAGACTAGCGTATACCTTCTCGACCCATACAGATGGGCGATGGATGATCCCATATCCATTGGTGTTTGACATCAGAGATGATATACGGGTGCTCAGTGGAGACTGGGTACACTGGACGGACTCACCGAGAACTCCCAGATGGTATTATACCTTACGTCAGATGGCAGTTCTCTGGTGACACTGGTACAGAGTAGTCTGTTGACCCGAGATCGTCATAGAGTCTTGTGTGGTTCCCACTGTGCTTTGATTTCTACCTTACCACGTCCAAGAGGGCATGCAAAACGGTGGCTTTTGGGTACAGTCCCGAATCACATGGAGGCAATGAGCGATAGGAGGGGATTCGTCTCTCCCGGTATAGGGAGTTGATGTTGCGCTGTGTCCGATTGGCTATAACCGGAAATCCCTGGCCAGGGTTGCTGAGATTTACTCGTAAGTGTTACCAGTAGTTTCTCGAACTGTTATCGACCTCATATCGACACGACTTATCGAGCTATTGGGGTCTGACGTTTACCACCCCTAGGCGAGATATGCGACAGATCAGACGGACAGACCGGACTGTACGGTAAGTGTTACTGGTTAGATTCACAGGAGTGTGAGCGGGCTTGCTCGTCGATCTTCTGATCGCTCAATACCCGGGTGGCCGTTACGTTTAGCAGACCGCTTGCGGCTTGTGGGTGTTTGATATGATCATCACCTGCTGCCGGCGTATTGACGAGTCTTTAGAGTCCTACACAGAGGTTTCCTGGCTCAAGCGAAACGAAATAGGAGCGCATATGAGATATGTGCGGGACCGAGAATAATGCGTGTATGTGATACCGTATTCTATTCTCACGATAAATGTATCGAAAGGTTGTATGCGATATAACCTAGTTATCGAATCAAGGATTGATTCGATAAGACGATACATTGGATACTAGTCGGTTATGTGCGACATGACCGGATCATTGAATCAAGTGTTGATTTAATGATTTAATGTATAATTATATATTTGATATATTACTTTGCATTAACTAGTATTGGTTCACTATAAATGGATTTTCTCACTTGATGTGCACATTGTATATGTGATATACTTTTGTACACTAGTATGTATCATGTTTGATGATACTTGCTCACTTGGGGTTTGTGTAAAGATTAAACCATTGTTATATGAATGGTTAGGGTTTTGATTATTTAATTAATTATTTATTTATATATTCATTTTGGAAATTATTAAGGATGGTGGCTTATTTTGTTTTTATGTTGAAGCTTCTTGAAGCTTTGAACAAGTCCACCATTCTTATCTCATCCTTAACCCTAACCATTCCAACTAACCTTGGTTTAATCTCTACACTTGACCATGGTTTACATTATGATAAGTATTCATTATTATTTTCATTTTACAAAAACTTATCATAATATTAGCTTCTTCTTCTTCATCTTCTTGAAAAAAGAAAGCTTGACTTCATCAATGGTGAATTGATTAAATGAGTGAGAAATCCAATTCTAAAGTGAACCCACTTCCTATTTCTTCATCCTCTACCTCTTGCCAAGTAGTAGAGTGTGTTTCCTTCACAAGTTTTCTTGACTTGGTGAAGTTGGAGCTTGATCTAGCGATGCCTCGACGTAGATCATCTTCGGCATCGTCGTCGATGACCTAGCCCGCTTTTTCTCCGATGAAGCCGACGCTAGAGCCCAAGATCCGATTTGTACAACGAGGAGACATCATCGCGGAGCCATGGAGGTGGAGAACCGGATCTACAAAGGTTGTATTTCCGTTTACCATTTAGTTAAGTTGTTAACTAGTTTCTTTTTCGCCTAAACTTCTAGCCAACGATCCGTATTAGGGTTTCTCGGCACCGTAAAATTTGAAATTGGCATGGTTGATGCCTTGTGAGACCTCTTGGGAGTGCCTAGGAACCCTACAGCTAATTAGTGCTTATCTGCTAAAACATGAGATGTGATTGGATTAGGGTAGTCGTACGACTTTGTTGACTATGTTAAGGGTTGTGCGGGTGGGTTTAATTCAATTGGGAAATGACGGGTTGAACTTTGCGAGCGCTTATGATTTGTTGACTATGTTAAGGTCATAAGTTGCTAGGGGCAAAAAATTATTGAGAATTTCAAGTGTTGAAATTTGCAATGAGATTGCATACCTTCTATGAGATAGTTGGATTCTGATAACCACTGCGAGTAAGAGTTACTTCTGCGAGAGTTTTACACATTATAATTAGCCGATCAAGTAGGTGTCTAGAATGTTGTCAACGGGTTTATGCCTCTGGGAAAACGAGGTTTATTTTAATTAGGTCGGTACAAAAGCTCGGGGAACCTCCCTCAAAGTACCGGCACTGGCCTAGCTGAAAGATTGGCGAACTTGTAGGGTGTAATTAATCCCGGCTAGTCTTTCCTTGTAGGGTTTGAAGGAAGATTTGACTAAAACAGTGGGAGCCATCCTGATCAGATAAATTAATAACCAATCTAATCTTGCAAGAGCATACGCTGAGTGTTTTCTTCTCTCTCTCTCCAGGTAGCGACCATGTCACGCCTTTATCAAGATAATAATACGGATGTATTGACTGAACCCGCTTGTTCTACTGAGCTGGGGAACGTTGGTCCCGCTCCAACTTATAATTGTTATAAGACCGAGCAGGAAATAGGGGATTACCAGGATTCCCGTGCCGCCTAAATGAAGAAAGTACATGATGATGCATCTTCTTCGGGTGTGTTCATTATTGAGAACTGTTTCTCAGTATCCTTTACATCCTGTGTATGAGATACCGGATCAGGATCCCATAAATGTAATCTGTTACATGGGCTACAGACAGGAAGAGAACTGAGAATGGGTGATAAGTTTTAAGAGTTAGAAACGGTGCAATTGTTGTAGCTAAGTCTGTTGGCAGTTATCACCCTGTATTATCAAATACATTGATTCTAAACGAATGTTATTAGATACCGAACCTGATATACAACATCATATCAGTCTCTTTATTTAGTAAAGAAGGATATAATTTTGTATTGTTGGATAATGTTTTGAACATTTTCCTATATCAAGAGTTGATCGGTTTAGGCACGTTATCTAAAAGCATATACGTTCTAAATCAAACCACAGTTCTTATCGTACAGAACACACACACGAGGAAGAGTTCAGAAATGAACGAATCCTTCTTGTGGCATTGTAGACTAGGTCATATCAATGCGACACAACTAGCTAAGTTACATTTAGATGAATATTTAAATCAGTTTGAATTTACATCTTGTGAAACTTGCCAGTCATGTCACAAAGATAAGATGACCATAGCTCTGTTTAAAGGAAACAGAGAAAGAGTTAGCGAACACTTGGGATTGATACATGATGATGTATGAAGGTCCCTTGTCTACACATGCCAGAACTGCTTCTTTGTACTCCATTACATTCACTGATAATCTCTCAAGATTCGGACATATGTTCCTGTTGAAATACAAGTCTGAACCTTTTGAGATATTCAAAGAATATAAGTTAGAAGTAGAGAACCAAAATGGGTATGAGTATTATATCCTATGATGTGATCAGGGAGGAGAATACTTGAGCACGGAATTCCTGGACTATTCTAAAGGAGAATGAGATTCTCTCTCAGTATTACTCCTACGCATACACCATAGCTCGTCAGTGTATTGGGGCAGAGCAATCGCACCCTATGTGATATGGTGTGCTCTACGATGAGCACTACTGAGTTGCCTATTTCCTTTTGGGGGTTATGCACTTGAGAAGCTGCATACCTATTGAATAGGGTTCCAATCAAATCAGGTGCCTACCACTCCATATGTTATATGGTATGGGAAGAGCCCATCTCTTAAGGATGTTAATATTTAGGTTGTCCGGCCTATGTCTAAAAGCAAAATCCGGACAAGCTCGAGGCAAGTTCAGTTCTGTGGAAGTTTGTTGGATATCCCAAGCATTCGCAAGGGAATATCTTCTACCACACTGAGGAGATAAAGGTGTTTTGTTTTCTCAGCATGCCACCTTTAGGAAAGGGAATTTCTTGTGAAGAAATTAGTGGTCATGAGGTAAAACTGGAAGGAGTTATCTAGCTATACAAACTGCAGCTGATGATTTGGTAGAACCGGAAGATTCAATAGTTCCCGACGAACCTCAGCCTCTCCGCCGATCTGGTAGGGTTCTTCATCCACCTGAGAGATACTTCGGTTTCTCTATGAGAGTGGGAGCGAGGATTGCATCATGAGATGATGACTTAACTAGTTTCGAGCAGGCCATCAGGAGTGGCGACTTTATGAGAAGGGCTGGATGCTAAGCGATCTGAGATGGAATCCATATAAACCAACAAAGTATAGACTTTAGTTACTTTATCTGAAGGGTTAAATCCCCATCAGGAGCAAGTATATCTTGAGAAGATTACTTGGTGTACATGGAAAAGTTGAGACTTTCAAAGCTAAGGCTTGTTGTAAAAGGTTCTCGTCATCGACCAGGTGTGGATAATGATGAAACCTTTTCTACTGCATATGCTTAAGTTCTTCCGGATCCTACTTGCCATTGCTACATACCATAACTATGATATCTGGCGGTTGGGTGTCATGACAGCTTTTCTAAATAGTGATTTAGAAGAGAGCGTCTATAAGTACACAGCCAGAGGGCTTCGTAGACAGTGGGAGTAGCGGAAACCTGTGCAAGTTGCTTTATGGGTTAAAGCAGGTATCGCGGAGTTGGAACATCGATGTGGTAGTCAGAGAGTTTGACTTCATCAAAAGGGTAGATGAACCTTGTATATACAAAAAGATAGTAGGGAGTATGTTGGTGATCCTCATATAGTACGTAGATGATATACTCTTGATAGGGAAGGAGTTTCCTATGCTACACTCGGTCAATCTCCTCTTATCACATGGATTCTCCATATAGGATCAAGGTGATACCTCCTAAATCCAGGGTTTTGGATCTATGAGATAGATCTAAATGGTGTTGCGCCACGGCAGCGCCCCGGCCTCTTACTCGAGGCCAAAATGCGGAATCAAAAATTTTCCTTACTCGGAAACCGGCGCTACCGCGGACAATTACCCGGATCGTTTACCATTAACCTATACTAGCTAACAAGAGATGGGAAAAGAAGTATACCGAGTGATCCGAGTCCTCCGGTCTTCTCTTCATCATCCCGATCTCCCGCGGAAAAGCTTGGCTCCACATCGTCGCCTCCTCGCCGGAAAGGGCACCACATCGCCTTCGTCTTTTACGGGCTCCCGCCTCAATACCGAGGCAACTCGAGCATGAAGCCGGCAACTCGACATGCTCAAGAATTGCTGTAGAATGTGGTGTGTAGAATCGTAGTCTCTTTTTGGGGTATTGGAGTTGCTATGATGGAGGAATAAGGTTAAAGGAAATTGGAGCTTTCAATTTTCCAAAAACAAGAAGAATGAGATGAAGAAAATTGTGTCATGCAAGAATGAAAAATTTCTCTCATCCTCACTCATAGTGGCCGGCCATTCTTTTGGAATGGTGGAGGGAGAAACAATATGTAGTATGAAGGGAGGTGATGGTAGGAAGAAGAGAGGAGGTGACCACATCAAGAGACCAATAAACATACAACCATGCTTATTACTTTAACCCATTCCTATCTCATAAATGCACCAATAAAGCAAGTGATGGTGTAAAAAGATATGAAGCTATCATAATCAACACAATTGCATAAAACCCCTCCACAAAGTGTAATTTGCAAAACTGCAAATTACCCCCTCCATCGGAAAAGTCCGGCCGGGAAAGAACAAAGGAAAACCGGCCGGAACGGAATGCAAACTGGCAACTCCAGAAAACTGGTCCCGTAATAAATTACAGGAAAACCCCGATACTGTGCATACACACCCGCATCTGTATTCCGACCGGATACAAATGCAATGAGACAAATCTACACTGTACTGAACTAGTACCGGCTTAAACCAAAACCGGCTAGTAAAATGCGTTCGATCCTGATCCGTGCAATACCGCACGTATCTGATCGAACTCTGCCATATATACCTATACGGCTACTAGTACAAAACCGTCCGATCCTGATCCGTGCAATACCGCACGTATCTGATCGGACCCTGCCATATCTCCATACGGCCTCTACAGCGTTTCGCCCGAAAGCTTGAGTAACTGAAAGTGTGGTGGACTCTAAAGACTCGTCAATACTATGGCTGTGGATTTAACCACTGGCACGTCAGAGGTATAAGCCAATACGTGACGGGCCACCAGCTATTGACCAAAAGGGACGTCGATGAGGAAGCTCACCCCGACACCCTACTGAGCCTGTCAGTGACAATATCCGTATAGTCCGGTCCGTTCGTCTATGAGTATCGTATGGCGGGCCTAGGGGGTTGGTAAAAGTCAGACCCCCAAAAGCGGTACAAGTCGTGTCGGAGTGTAGCCCAGAACGCCCTGAGATACTACTGGAATACCTACCAGTAAATCTCCTGCCTCGGCCGAGGGCTTTGCGTAATGGCTCTCCTAGACACAGCGCGACCTCACCCCCAATACCGGGAGAGACGAACCCCTGCAGATCCGCTCACTGCCTCCATGTGGCTCGGGACTGCACCCAACTAAAACCTGTTTGCACGACTCCTTTGAGCCGTGGTAGGGTAGTAATCAAAGTACAGTGGGAACTCACACGAGACAAATGACGATCTCAGGTCGATGAACTAACCTGTACACATGTCACCAGGGAACTGCTATCTGACATCTGGTACAAGACCAACTAGCAGGTTCCCGGCGAGTCCTGTCCGGTGTACTCATAACCCAATGAGCACCTGTATACATCTTAGGTGAACCAACTGACACCAGTGGCTTGTGAGACCGGCCACCGCCCCTCGTCGGGGTCTCGACTGTATACACTAGTCTACTAATGGAGTATCGATGCCCAGTCTCGAAACTCCCACGACTAGGGACCTTTTAAGGATGTGCTTATGGACCCCAGCTCCCACGTATATGATCGCCATCATACTGCTGGTCGTCAAGCAAGAATCCTAGGGCCTCTATCAACGTGCAATAGCGACATGTCAGGTCACCTAAAGCAGTACACGATGATAAAGATAAACCAGATAGCATACTATCATCTCGAGTAAGACTGTCCTACCGGGATAGGTCCTCCCTCAATCATTGCAATCACGTGCCTGTGATCCAATAATTGACTCTGAGGGCACTAACTCCAACAATCTCCCACTTGCACTCAAGGCTAATTATTGCGATGTCGCATACTCACAGCCCGTGTGATACCGAACACCCAACTCCTCTACTAGTCAGTCTCACAAAACTCGTTTGCGAAACTATTGCGTTCGAGGAATAGCCTCAGTGAGTGGATCCGCTGTGATGTTTCTTTCTATGTCTCTCTATATCTCAAGTTCGCGGAGAAAGCCATCTCCCGAAATGAGCAATACCTGTCTTAGAATATGTCTGGATGTCTGATGGGACCTAGCTCATAAATGAACTCCAAATCCAAACTTCTTAGACTGTATCATCAACTGAAACTAATCAGTATCCCGCGCCATGCCTCCCTCAGTATTGCCTTGGACCACCTGTCCAAAATACTGCCCCTCGTTAGAGGGAGAACTATAACTCTGACAACCTCCTTGTCGTCCATGTCACCTTGGAAGCCTGGAGTGATAACCGTCTCCTAAAGGAGACAGCCGTTATCATATCCCTAGAACATTCACTTATGTTCTAAAACTGCTTCCCACTGTTCCTCCAGGATTGGATCAATATCAACTTATTGCACCTACTGCAAGAACAACATCTGGTGTGGTACTTGACATCTCATGATTGACTCAATTGCTTAAGCAAGTGATCTGTCAATCATGCGTATCCCTCTCCCCTTTAGTCCGTAAGACACCTTTAGAGAGGGTGACTCCATTACCTGCAGGTACACTACCATGCCAGGAGTCGTCCATTCTAAATACTCATAGAATGCTGTCAAGGTACCCTGATTGGGAAACCACCCAAATCTAGATCTAAAACCATAGATCTAGTAACCAGTATGTCTGATATAATGTCCAAGTCCCATGTGGAGAAAACACTGTGTGACGACCAAAGTATAACCGATCGTAGTATAGGAATATCATTTCCTACTACCTTCTCAACAGATCCATCCCCTATTCTGATGACGTCAAACCCATGACTGTCACATCAGAAACAGATGATCTTACTCCGCTATATCTGCTTTAGTCTATAAATAGACATAAGCCTGATGTCCACCAATGCTTCCGCTGCTCCCACTGACTACGACAACCCTCTGCCAGAGTCATATAGACGTGCACTTCCAAAGCTAGTTTAGAACGACGCTATACTCATCCTCCTGCCGGGTCTCGCAGCCTGGAACAACAACAATGGCAAGTGTGGGTAAACAAGAACTTCCCTGTCACCGTCCTTGAGGCTACCGGAGTACCTCTCGGGTGCCTGAAGTTACCCACCTTATCTGCGGAGTGGCCAATGGAATGTCAAATCAGATTGAATCTTTAGGTTACTTATTAAATCTTCCGTAATCGTTTGCGGTTCTGGAATCACTTCCAGTTCTACCATACTCCCACTACTGTTTTTCTGAAAAAATCCATTTTTATTAAAACTGTGGCGAGTCTAGAACAATATTGCTATTGTTCATCCAGATGGTAGAAAGTCAACCCTCGTCATAGCCTGGGTCAACCCACAAACAGCCATTACAGAAACGTGCCTTGAGTTGTCCAGTGTCTGGTTTTAAGCATAAGCCGGACAACTCCCCGTACCTTAACAACGTTAAGATATGAACTGTTCTATATCCAATATAGAACCAGAGGCACTGATTTAATTGAACCAGATTCAAATCATGCAGCTATCTCCAGTGCATGTAAACTAAATGGAAGGAGGCCGATCAGCGTTACTCAACTTAGGAATGCTTCCAATTATGAGTAACCTGAAAAAGAAGCAAGTTCTCTTTATCATTACTATCAACTGAATACCATACACAAGTATCTACATCTTCGATCACTTTGAAGAATCCCGATACTTGCTACACCGGGTTCTCTACTCTATTCAAATACCCATAACTCCTCAAAACTTAGACCCTGTGTTTCCACGAAACATATGTCTAAGAACTAGAGAAATTAAAAGTAAACAGAATATAGTACGAGGACCAACCCCTCTGTCCTAATGGACACTGGACAACATACAATACTCTGTATAAGTCCGCTGAGTCTAACAACTCTTTCACTGTGTGTCGTAGGTTGAAAACTGTACTTATGGTTAAGAAGAATTACACCGCTGTTTAATGCTCCTTACCTAACCATCCACTGATATAGGTAAATGTCATCGACATAATATCAAAAGGCATATCTCACTCTATGAAAATAGACGTACAGATATATCAATTTGAAATTGGTGCACAACAGCGGATATTCATAACCAAATATTTGCCGACCGGCAAACAGCCCAGGTGATCTCCTCAAATATCACCGATTACAACGAATCCCGATATAATGAGGATGATCACCCAATTCCCAATAACTTACTCCCACTCATCATCTGTAAAACCATACAGATGTGAGAATCATACCTGGTAAATACATACCATGGAGTAAGTGTCTAATCGGGAAATCAGTTTTCTTTTAACATTGCACAGTGAAACTGAAACATTGAAATGTTTCGTTGGGGTATCCTGGTATTCCTAGTAATGCCTCTTCCATTATCCAGATTCACAACTGTAACCGTATATCTCTTTGCCATCTGTCCAAATCCCTTTATATGTCTTTAGTCATTACCGTCCGCACACCCCTTTAGGCCAATTGGTTTTCTTCCTTCCCTACCGTTCGGCACCAGCCTATGGTTTGGAAGAAGACTATCCAATAAGCATAAAGGGTGTACTGTCCTAATCCTAGGAGCACTCGCAATGCGAGAGAAGGTGAAGATAAAAGACACCTGAATGTACTTTATTCCTATTTCTCCTGAACCAGAATCCATCCCCGAACTGGAACAAGTTCCTTTCGAGTTCGTATATAACCATACGATGGAATATCCAATAAACTGTGGATCTTCGTAGTGATACGGAGTGTCCTGGAGAAATACAAAGGTGATTTAGGATTGGCGAAGAAATACTTGGTTTGGTCGTGAATATCAGTCGCAATTTACTTTGCCCTCCTACTAATCCCTTCCTTTGTCTGAACTTAATACCTTCTGTACACCGTCTAGGTTAACTGGTTTTCTTCATTCCCTACCGGTCGGCACCAGCCTATGGTTTGGAAGAAGACTATCCAATTTACGTAATAGGTGTACTACTCCTAAACCAAGGAGTACTCGCAACCCGAGAGAAGGTGAAAAGAAAAGACAACTGAATAGTCCTATCCGTTTTCTCCAGAACCAGAAACCATCCTCGAAGTCCTTCGAGTTCGTATATAACCATACGATGGTTTTGTCCAATGGAAGTGGACGTTCGTAGTAATACGGGGTGTCCTGGAGAAAAGGGTAAAAGTAGGAGTGGCAATGAGGTCTGCAACTCTGACAATCCAAAAGCCATTGTTAAGAAGGTTCGGTCAACTTGGTCACTGAGTCAAAATCCAGGGTCGGGTCAATGGTCGCTGCCAGAGAGAGAGAAAAGAAACACTCAGCGTGCACTCTAACCTAGATCAGAATGGTTACCACTTTGTCTAATCTGGAAACCTCCCACTGTACCTCAAATTCTCCTCCAAACCTGAAAGAAGAATTAGTCGGGATCACCCGAGGAGTAAACCAACTCATCAGTGGGAATCGGGATCCAACTATCATCGCATGATAACTTGACGGAATCCACTCAAGTCACCACACTCCAGAAGGTATGCGCATGCCTGGCAAGTTTCAGTTCTTTTGAAACTCCCGATGCGATTTTTACCCCAAGCGGTTTATGACCTTGACTAGGTCAACAAACCATAAACCGCCAGTCAAGTTCAACCCGTCATTGTTCTGGATCGCATTAAACCCACCCGTACGTGCCCTTGACTAGGTCAACAAGGCCGCACGACTGTCCTAACCAATCCCACTTATGCAACAAACAAGTACCACTTAGCTACCGAACACTACGTCTTGACTAGGTCAACAAACGCAGCACGAATACCAAATAATACCTGTAGGAAATGGCGGAGGGCTACGAATGGTTTTTGGCGAAAAACCTTTAACGTAATGAACTTGATATCGTTGAAGGAACTGCATAGCCTTTTATAAAATATAGTGACGAAAACCTTTACTAAAGAGGTCACTCCCGGTGAAGGGATCTCGGCTCTTTCCCCGTAGAATGAGGTGCAGGATATTCCAGCTGAATACCACGATGCAAAGCAAAAGTAATCGGCTATAGTGAAGTTAATGCCCTGACGCAAACTTCTGTCCAAGGGGTCACTCCCGGTGAAGGGATCTCGGCCCTTGCCTCGTCGACTGAGGAGCAGGATATTCCAAATGAATACCACTATGCAAAACAAAAGAGAACGTCCTTGCAATAACAGCTTTTTGAAAAAGTGTTCCAACAACATCAGATTAGGTTTGTTTATCTTGCATTGATCCGAATCAATGCAGTCCCATCAATTGATCACACCACAAAGAACGAAAATATACTGACGTACGTATATGCCATCCGCATTTGCCACTGGGTCCCATCATCACCCGTTAGGTTAGCTAACTAACGGCAGAGCGGGGACTGGACTAGCGCGGATGAAAAACATATACAACATCTACTAATATATATACCAATATATAGTATTTCGCTCAAGGCGTGAATAAAATGCAACATTACAGAAATGTACAGCATCACAGAACAATACAGATATCTGGAAGCCCCGGGTTTCACAGAGCCGCTGCTGAAACCCGACGTTCCCCTGGTCGTGTGGATAGCCTGTGCAATGAAATCCTAGACCCCTACGGGCGCGGCAAGTCACCCGCCAAAACCTGAAGCGAGGCAGCCCCTTTCAGTACCGTGAATGGACCACCCAGCACTTCACGGAATCCGGCAACTTGGGCACCCCTCCTGGGTCAACCTGTACCCCCTACGAGTGCGGCGAATAGCCCGCCAATCCTGGACTGAAGCCCCCTCCGTCTCAATGCCCTGAGATGCGGGCCCGTTGCCCTCCAGAACCCGGCTATCCGTGCACCCCACCGCGGGGCAACCCTAGTACAGAAAGTAAAATATACATACACCGGGTACATCGACCGCAACCAGGTCGTGCCCCAAAAGAATAATACAAACAGGCAGTGACGGCAGTCCACATGTCGGACGCTCGCCCCGCAATATCAAATGTACATAATACAACAAAACTGTACTAGCATTGCATCCAGGCTATCCCCCACGACCGATCCGCAACATCACAGCATAAACATAGAACATCAACGTGAAAGTCACGTTCGCAAATCCGTCTAACCGGGCTATAGCAGTCAGTCCGGATTTACCGATCGAGTGACATTCACGGTCGCAGATATAATGTAAATACTGTGAAATAATGTGTTTAAAATTTTCCGATCAATCAAACAATTAACAAGTGGGCCCCCAATCAAAACTGTAGCAGTCACAGAAATTCTGGGCCCAAACTTAAAATTCCAGAAACCACATTTTCAACACAGAAACATACTACAAAAATTTGGGTGACTGAACAGTCTAACCCGCGGCGGAAGAGCGGCCAAAGCATGGCTTTGGCCGCGCTTCCGCGGCTATTCTTACTGTTCACGATGCCAAATTTTTGCAGATCTCTTATAATGTCCTATACATCATTCTGAAACAACCTGAAAAATTTTTAGAGCCCGGAAAAAATCGACAGAAAACTGATGTACATGAAATACGTGTTTTCGGGATTTTGTTCGATCGGAAACGTAAAACACATTACACAAAAGCTAGGTAAGGTTAATGGCGTGGCTCTGATACCATGTTGCGCCACGGCAGCGCCCCGGCCTCTTACTCGAGGCCAAAATGCGGAATCAAAAATTTTCCTTACTCGGAAACCGGCGCTACCGCGGACAATTACCCGGATCGTTTACCATTAACCTATACTAGCTAACAAGAGATGGGAAAAGAAGTATACCGAGTGATCCGAGTCCTCCGGTCTTCTCTTCATCATCCCGATCTCCCGCGGAAAAGCTTGGCTCCACATCGTCGCCTCCTCGCCGGAAAGGGCACCACATCGCCTTCGTCTTTTACGGGCTCCCGCCTCAATACCGAGGCAACTCGAGCATGAAGCCGGCAACTCGACATGCTCAAGAATTGCTGTAGAATGTGGTGTGTAGAATCGTAGTCTCTTTTTGGGGTATTGGAGTTGCTATGATGGAGGAATAAGGTTAAAGGAAATTGGAGCTTTCAATTTTCCAAAAACAAGAAGAATGAGATGAAGAAATTTGTGTCATGCAAGAATGAAAAATTTCTCTCATCCTCACTCATAGTGGCCGGCCATTCTTTTGGAATGGTGGAGGGAGAAACAATATGTAGTATGAAGGGAGGTGATGGTAGGAAGAAGAGAGGAGGTGACCACATCAAGAGACCAATAAACATACAACCATGCTTATTACTTTAACCCATTCCTATCTCATAAATGCACCAATAAAGCAAGTGATGGTGTAAAAAGATATGAAGCTATCATAATCAACACAATTGCATAAAACCCCTCCACAAAGTGTAATTTGCAAAACTGCAAATTACCCCCTCCATCGGAAAAGTCCGGCCGGGAAAGAACAAAGGAAAACCGGCCGGAACGGAATGCAAACTGGCAACTCCAGAAAACTGGTCCCGTAATAAATTACAGGAAAACACCGATACTGTGCATACACACCCGCATCTGTATTCCGACCGGATACAAATGCAATGAGACAAATCTACACTGTACTGAACTAGTACCGGCTTAAACCAAAACCGGCTAGTAAAATGCGTTCGATCCTGATCCGTGCAATACCGCACGTATCTGATCGAACTCTGCCATATATACCTATACGGCTACTAGTACAAAACCGTCCGATCCTGATCCGTGCAATACTGCACGTATCTGATCGGACCCTGCCATATCTCCATACGGCCTCTACAGCGTTTCGCCCGAAAGCTTGAGTAACTGAAAGTGTGGTGGACTCTAAAGACTCGTCAATACTATGGCTGTGGATTTAACCACTGGCACGTCAGAGGTATAAGCCAATACATGACGGGCCACCAGCTATTGACCAAAAGGGACGTCGATGAGGAAGCTCACCCCGACACCCTACTGAGCCTGTCAGTGACAATATCCGTACAGTCCGGTCCGTTCGTCTATGAGTATCGCATGGCGGGCCTAGGGGGTTGGTAAAAGTCAGACCCCCAAAAGCGGTACAAGTCGTGTCGGAGTGTAGCCCAGAACGCCCTGAGATACTACTGGAATACCTACCAGTAAATCTCCTGCCTCGGCCGAGGGCTTTGCGTAATGGCTCTCCTAGACACAGCGTGACCTCACCCCCAATACCGGGAGAGACGAACCCCTGCAGATCCGCTCACTGCCTCCATGTGGCTCGGGACTGCACCCAACTAAAACCTGTTTGCACGACTCCTTTGAGCCGTGGTAGGGTAGTAATCAAAGTACAGTGGGAACTCACACGAGACAAATGACGATCTCAGGTCGATGAACTAACCTGTACACATGTCACCAGGGAACTGCTATCTGACATCTGGTACAAGACCAACTAGCAGGTTCCCGGCGAGTCCTGTCCGGTGTACTCATAACCCAATGAGCACCTGTATACATCTTAGGTGAACCAACTGACACCAGTGGCTTGTGAGACCGGCCACCGCCCCTCGTCGGGGTCTCGACTGTATACACTAGTCTACTAATGGAGTATCGATGCCCAGTCTCGAAACTCCCACGACTAGGGACCTTTTAAGGATGTGCTTATGGACCCCAGCTCCCACGTATATGATCGCCATCATACTGCTGGTCGTCAAGCAAGAATCGTAGGGCCTCTATCAACGTGCAATAGCGACATGTCAGGTCACCTAAAGCAGTACACGATGATAAAGATAAACCAGATAGCATACTATCATCTCGAGTAAGACTGTCCTACCGGGATAGGTCCTCCCTCAATCATTGCAATCACGTGCCTGTGATCCAATAATTGACTCTGAGGGCACTAACTCCAACAAATGGATGTTAGAATTCTCATTAGGTGCAGTGAGATGGTATCAATTGATCCTAGGGAGAATCACTGGATAGCTTCCAGGGTGATAAGCTCGACTGAATGTCAGTCACAGGCATTGTCTTTACCCTCAGTGGACGGACGGTATGTTGGAAAAGTTCCAAGCTAGATACCGTGACAAACTAGAAGATAAAGGCTGGATAAATCGCTACTTTGGATGCTATAAAAGAGGCAGTCTGGGTGTATAAGTTCATCAGATGAACTTCGTTCCTACCATTGTGTGACAATGGAGTTGTGGCTTATGCCTAGGAACCCCCGTCCCATCAGTGATCCAGACATATTCTTAGGTAGTATCACCGGATCATGGAGATGGATGATCTCCAGGGAGATCGAGGATAGGAGAGTAGACACAGAGGACAACAGCGCGGATCCACACACAAAGGCCTATTTCCAAGTAGAGACTTTTATGGGATGGTTGAGTATGAGATACTTCAAACACTGCTGATTGTTGGGTATGAGATACTACAACAGATGGCCCTGGTGCAAGTGGGAGATTGTTAGTGATATGTATGCCCCAGAGGCCATTACTGTACATACGATGTATATTGTAGTGGATGCTTGGACATATGTATGGAGGACTTTCTTTATCGACATGGTAGTATGCTATCTGGTTGCTCTTTATCTTAACATGTACCCTGATTGTCTCTATGTTACATGTTAATAAAGCCCTTAAGATGTGTACTTGACTACCAGGATTATGATGCAGATCATACTAGTGGGGATAGTGTATTCTCTAAGTACATCCTTCAAATGTTCCTAGTCATAGGTGTATCGAGACATGGCATCGATATACCAGAGTAGACTAGCGTATAGCTTCTCGACCCATGTAGATGGGCGATGGATGATCCCATATCCATTGGTGTTTGACATTAGAGATAGTATACGGGTGCTCAGTGGAGACTGGGTACACTAAACGGACTCGCCGAGAACTCCTAGATGGTATTTTACCTATCGTTAGATAGCAGTTCTCTGGTAACACCGGTACAGGTTAGTCTGTAGACCCGAGATCGTCATAGATTCTTGTGTGATTCCCACTGTGCTTTGATTTCCACCTTACCATGTTCAAGTGAACGTGCAAAACTATGGATTTTGGGTACAGTCCCGAATCACATGGAGGCAATGAGCGATAGGAGGGGTTTCGTCTCTCCCGGTATTGGGAGTTGATGTTGCGCAGTGCTCGATTGGCAATAACAGGAAGTCCCTGTCCAGGGCTGCTTCAGAGATATACTGGTAAGTGTTATCAGTAGTTTCTCGATCCGTTATAAGCCTCACATCGGCACAACTTATCGAGTTACTGGGGTCTGACGTTTACCATCCCTAGACGAGATATGCGACATATAAGACGAAAAGACTGGACTGTATGGTAGTTTTACGGATTGGATCGCAGGAGTGTGAGAAGGCTTTCTTGTTGATCTTCTGATCGCTCAATACCCGGATGGCCGTCACGTTTAGTAGACCGCTTGCGTCTTGTGGGTGTTTGATATGATCATCACCTACTGCCGGCGTATTGACGAGTCTTTAGTGTCCTACACAGAGGTTTTCTGGCTCAAGCGAAATGGAGTAGGAGCACATATGTGATATGTGCGGGACCGAGATTGATAGAGTATGTGATGCTGTATTGTATTCACGTGATATGTGATATCAGACGGTTATATATGATATAGCCGGTTTATCGGATCAAGTGTTGATTCGATAAGATGATTCATTTGATATTAGTCGGTTATATGTGATATAGCCGGATTAGTAAATCAAGAGTTGATTTAATAATTTAATTTATAATTATATATTTGATATATTACATTACATTAAATAATATTAAGCACACTTACGATTTCTTTTTCTCATTTTGTGCACATTGAATATATGTGATATATTTTTGTGTGCATGTTTTGTGTCATGTTTGATGATACATGCAACTTGGGTGTGTGTGACTTACACCATGCTTGGTTTAATCCTAGGGTTTTTAATGGATTAAGTAATTCAAAACTAAAGTCTTTTGTCATGGCAAGAAGGTTTGAGAAGCTTGGATTTGCATTGACTAAAGTCCATAAGTTTTGTTTTGCCTTAAGATATTAATAAACCCAACCAATTAAACCTTGCCATGGTTAACTCCTTACAGAGGTTAACATATGATGTTATCTCACCTAAGGTTGCTATTCTCACTTGAATAATTTTTCATATGAGTTCCTTCTTCTTCTTCTTCTTCAAAAGCTTTCTAGCTTCAATGGAGATGTGAGAAATAATGTGAGAAAATCAATTCTAAAGTGAGCCCACTTCCTACGTCATCATCCTCTACTACTTGCCATTTTGTATAGGGTGTTTGCTTCATTAATTCCATAATTAGTGAAGAGATAGCTTGGGTTAGTGTCTCCTCGACGTAGATCATCTTCGGTCTCGAAGACCTCGAAGCAAGCATGTTCGTTTCTTCAAGGGCGCTTCTCTAGAGTCCAGAGTTCACTATAGCAGCGAAGGGACAACTACACGGAGCTATTGAAGCAAAGGACCGGTCTACAAAGGTTGTATTCCTTGCTCTCTTTACTTGCAAAGTGTTTGTATTTTCATTCCGTCGGATTTCTAGTATACGATTCTTGGATTAGGGTTAGCTAGAACGGCAAATTTTTGAATTTGGCATGGACGATGCCTCCCGAAACCTTGCTTCCGTGCTAGGGAACCCTGCAGTCGAGACCGGGTCTCCTAACTGTAGAATTAGAAGGGTTGCTTGCCGCTCTCGTAGGGGTCTAGGGATGTGGGTTTGGATATCATCACGACCGTGGAATCCGAGCTTTTCATTACTGGCTGAATTTAAAACACGGACTTCCTAGTATATCCAATATTTCATATGTTGACTTCTGCTGCTTGAGTTCTTGTATGTGATCATATAACTGCATGAGATGAATGATATATACATACATACATATATACATATATACATACATACATACATATAAGTTGCTTATGTTTTGCATCCGCGCTAGTCTAGCCTCCGCTTTGCCGTAAGTTAAGTAACCTAACGGTGCATGACGGGGCCCCGTGGAGAATGCGGATGGCATAAGCGTACGTTCTATTTTCGTTTCTTTTCTGAGATGTTTAGGGAAACATTAATGATGGGACTTCATTAATGAGATTAATGGAAAGAAAAGAAACCTAAAGATGTTGTAGAATCAAATTTTTAAAAAAATGTAGCTCTAGTTCTTGCTTTGCATAGTGGTATTCCTTGATGAATATCCATCACCTCATTCGATGAGGAAAGAGCCGAGATCCTTTCACCGGGAGTGACCTCTTTAGAAAAACTAGAAAATGCTACAACCCACACGGTTTTGTTTTGATAGCTTCTCTAGTTCTTGCTTTACATAGTGGTATTCCTTGATGAATATCTAGCACCTCATTTGATGAGAAAAGAGCCGAGATCCTTTCACCGGGAGTGACCTCTTTAGCAAAACTAGCAAAAGCTATAAAAAACACTCCTTTTCAAAATCACTTGATCCCACAACGATGTCAAGTTCATTTCGTTAAAGGTTTTCATCAAAACCAGTCATAGACCTCCGTCATTTTCGATAAGTGCTTTTTAGTATTCGTGATGAGTTTGTTGGCTTCCGTCACGGCGTAGTGTGCGGTAGCTGATTAGTGCTTATCTGCAGCATATGATGCGATTGGATTAAGGTAGTCGTACGACCTTGTTGGCCTCCGTTAAGGGTCTTGCGGGTGGGTTTAATTCAATCATGAAATGAAATGAACGGGTTGAACTTGACTAGCGGCCTATGGTTTGTTGGCTTTCGTCAAGGTCATAGGTCGTTAGGGGTAAAAACAAATATTGGGAATTTCAAGTGTTGAAATTTGCAATGAGATTGCATACCTTCTATGAGATAGTTGGATCCCGATACCCACTGCGAGTAAGAGTTACTCCTGAGAGAGTTTTCCACTTTACAATTAGCTGATCCAGTTGGTGTCTAAGAAAGGTGTTAACGGGGTTATGCCCTTGCGGAACCGAGGTTATTTAATTAGTTTCATGCGAAAGCATGGGGAGACTCCTTCGGAGTACCAATACCTGCATGGCTGACCGATTGGCGAACTTGAAGGGTGTAATTAATTCCGGCTAATCTTAACTTTTAGGGTTTGAAGGAAGATTTAATAAAAACAGTAGGAGCCATCCTGATTAGATAAGATAATAACCAATCTAATCTTGCAAAGAGCGCACGCTAAACCGTTTCTCTCTCTCTCTCTCTCTCTCTCTCCAGGTAGTGACCATGACACGCCTTAATCAAGATAATAATATAGATGTATTGACCGAACCCGCTTATTATACTGAGCTGGGGAATGTTGGTTCCGCTTTTCCTTACGACTGTCATAAGTCTGAGCAAGGAATAGGGGAATATCAGGATTCCCACACAACCCGAACGAAGAATGAGCATGATGATGCATCTTCTTCGGGTGTGTTCGTAACCGAGAACTGTTTCTCAGTTTGCTCTACGTCCTGAGTATTGGATACCGGATGAGGATCCCACGTATGTAATTTGTTACATGGGCTAAGGAGAGGTAGAGAACTGGGAAAATATGATGTCTCTAAAGTAGGGAATGGAGCAATCGTTGCAGCCAAAGCAGTTGGCGAATATCACCTACTATTACCAAATGGTAATACAATAATTCTGAACGACTGTTATTATGTACCAAATATGATGTGCAATATTATATCAGTTTCTTTGTTGCATAAAAAAGGATATAACTTTGCATTAGAGAATAATGTTCTTAATGTTCTGAACATTTTCCTAAATCAAGTGTTGATTGGGTTTGGTACGTTGTGTAACGGTATATACGTTCTAAATCAAACTACAGTTCTTAATATACAGTACACACACAAGAGGAAAAGTTCAGAAATGAACGAAGCCTTCTTGTAGCATTATAGACTAGATCATATCAATACGACAAGACTAGTTAAGTTACATAAATATGGATATTTGAATCGGTTCGAATTTACATCTTATGAAACTTGCGAGTCGTATCTCAAAGACAAGATAACCAAAACTCCATTTACTGGACATGGAGAAAGAGCTACTGAACTCTTGGGACTGATACATGGTGATGTATGTGGTCCTATGTCTACACATGCCAGGAATGGTTTCTCGTACTTTATTACATTCTCCGATTAACTCTCAAGATTCGGACATGCGTTCTTGTTGAAACACAAATCTGAAGCTTTTGAGAAATTCAAGGAATATAAGAGCGAAGTAGAGAATCAGACGGGTAAAAGTATTAAAATCCTTCGATCTTATCGGGGAGGGGAATACTTGAGCATGGAGTTCCGAGACTATTTAAAAGAGAATGGGATTTTCTCTCAGCTTACTCCTCCGTATACACCACAGCACAACGGAGTATCGGAGCAGAGGAATCGCACCCTATTGAATATGATGTGTATTTTTGAGTTACCTATTTCCTTTTGGGGTTATGCACTTGAGATAGCTGCAGACCTATTGAATAGGGTTCCGACCAAATCAGTGCCTACCACTCCATATGAGATTGGGAGGGGAAGAGACCATGTCTTAATTTCATTAAGATAAAGGGTTGTCCGGCTTATGTTAAAAAGCAAAATACGGAAAAGCTTGAGGAAAGGTCTATTCTGTGTAAGTTTGTTGGATATCCTAAACATTCACGAGGGTATATCTTCTGCCACACCGATGAACAAAAGGTGTTTGTTTCTCGGAATGCCACCTTTTTAGAAAAGGAATTTCTTGTGAAAGAAATTAGTGGTAATGAGATAGAACTGGAAGAAGTTCTAGCTGCACAAATAATAGCTGACGATTTGGTGGAACCGGAGGATTCGATTGTCCCTGACGAATCTCAGCCACTCCGCAGATCTAGTAGGGTTCCTCATCCACCTAAGAGATACTACGGTTTTCTCATAGACGGTTGTAACATTTTAAAAAATATAAAATATTATTTTATGGAATTTAATATTAAAATAATATATTTTGCAGAAACTGTCGATTTGCGAATTTGGGGTTTTCGTAAAATGGTATAAATATAAATTAATTGGTTAATATTTGTACTTTCATTTTTGGCCATTTCCTTACCAATCTTGTTTTGGCCGAACCTTGATGATGTGGTGAGTCATTGTTTCATCATTTAATGCAAGCATGGTTTCATTTGTGTGATGGCATTTGCTTTATTAGTTTTGTTTTGAGCTAAAGATATTTGCAAAAGATATTATGTGATGGATATTTAGCTTGTGGTCACCACTTCCTTGTGCTAATGGTCACCCCCCACCATTTTACATTCACTGTGAGCAATATTGTAGCCGGCCCCACTTGTTTTGGAGATGAGATATATTTTATGTTGATTAATACATCACACATATATCTTCATGAGATTTTCCCAGTGAGGATTTTCTGCCTTGGCCGAGCCCCCCTTATGCATCAATGAATTTCATTTGTTAGAAAATCTCATGTTCACTTTCTTTCCTTCACTTAGCAACTTCATTTACCTTCACCTAATTCGTTGGGTGCCTTGAGATAAAGTATCCTACACTCTCTCTACTTCTTTATTGTGTATCTAGGCTAGCAAACTGGATGCCCGAGTTGCCTCGGTTTTGAGGCGGGAGCTCGTATAAAGAATCCTCGACGTGCGTCCTCTTTGACGAGCTTGACCGAAGAGCGAACTTCGTCGAAGCATCCGCAACATGCTAAGGACTGAGATTGAAGATCGAAGGACACGGATCGATCGGTATAATTTTTTAAACCACTTTTACAGTTTACTTGTATAGGGTTACTGGTACGTTGGGGTTTTAGGCTTGGCGGTTTTCATGAATAGCGACCCTAGTGAGGGTTTTAGCTATGTTTACCTGTAACATTTCAGAAAAATAAAATATTATTTTTTAGAATTTTTATAATTAAATAATAAAATATTGAATATTCTAATAAGACGGTATAATTAAATACCGATAAATTGGGGAAAATTTGGAAAATTATAGAAATTACTAAAAAAGATGGTGCTTTATTGGATTTAAGCAAATTATGAAATTTTATGATTTATTATACACTGTTTTAATGCTAATAGCGATTAAATATCGCTAATCGTGTATTAAGCGTGTTTTGTGCACATGACATGCACATGTCATTTTTAGCACTTGTTATATTTTTATCATGGCTTTTCTTCATGTTCATGCATGGTTGTTGATTTAAAATTTGAGAGAAGAAAAGAAAATAGAAGGGAAAAAAGAAAAGAAAATGGAAAATATAATGAAATGAAGCATGGCCAAGTGAGAGAGTGTGAGGGGTCAAGAGAGAACCATACCCATTTATCCCCCCCCCCTTCATTTTCATCATCTCTTTCTTTCTCCCTTTCACTCCATGTCTGCTGCCCTCTCCACCAACTCCTACACCTCACTTCACCCCCGAAATTAGCATCAAAACCCATACTTCCCTTCACAAAAAACTTGCACAAGCTCACAAGCTACACTTTGGACCAAGAAAGTTTGCATTTTGGTGCTCTAGGGGATTCATGAGTGCCAAGTGACCAAATTTCTGAACCATTAGCATAGTATTTCCATTGCTTTTACATCCTTGTTCGATTAGAACCGATTTAATGTCGTTTAGTAGGGTGTAGAAATTCCAAGTTAGGGATTAGGGTTTGAATTGATTGCAAAGGTGCAATTAAGGTGTAATTAAGGACTACAACCCCTGTTATGATGATATAGTGGACTGAACCTGAGACTTTAACCCCGGATTACGAACTTAGAAAACTCGATATCGGAGAATTGTGGATTCCGTGAGGGTATAATGAAATCTGCTAACACCCGGGGACCTGGAAAATTATTTAGCAAACACCAAGAGATAAGCAGGCACCCAGGAAGCTTTACCCAAAACCCTAGCCCCTACACCCTCACCTGGGCCGCAGATTTATTCCATCTGGCTGCAATTTGCGGCCACGGTGGGTTGGATTTGTCTCGTGTTTGTTCTATGGCTCCATCTCTAGTAAATTAGACCCTTTACATATGCAGAATTGGCTAATTCCAGTTAGGGTAAAATCTGGGACCATTTTCATGAGTTGTTGTTTTGATTCGGGGCTATATTTTCATATTATTGGATTCTAGATTTTAGTATTTGTCTTTTACCTTGATCACTTGGCATTTTTACGACGATATCGAGGTTTGTTTGGTGTTTGGAAGGCGTAGTTTGTAGGTTCTAACTTATAGGCTTTTAGCGTGTCGTTTTGGTTTTGATTTGGGTTCTAATGCGGCACGGTATGTTATGATGTGTAGGTATCCCTACGAGGACTTCGAGACGACAAGCAAGCGTGTGGCGACGTCGGCAACGGCAAGCAAAGAGCAAGGTGAGTAGATATATATCTATGGGGGAAGTCGGGTGGATGGCGTATAGCACCCCCGCAGTTCGTAGTGTAGTGTATGGATATATTATATGAGATTATGATTATCTAGATAAACTTGGGGAGTCATGGATAATTTTTGTATCATTAGATGATAGCGTCATTAGTTAGTTTAGTCGCGGACCTTAGAATAAGGTTTACACCCACACGCGCACACACACATGTTTACATTGTTTTACTTGTGCGTTTATGGGGATATGTATATATATACACATATGGGTATGGGACTATGTATATATGTATATGTATACCTACACATGGATGATGAGGATTGTATATAGTATTTGGAGATGAGTCGATGAGATTGGGCATGGTGCCATGAGATCGGAGATATGATGTGGTTCGTATTATGAGATACGACATGAGATTTTAGCGGGCCTTTGGGCGTGTGTTTTCATACACGCAAATATATATATGCAGATGGTATCGGTTGGTACTAGACTTAGATCAGTAACCCCAGTTCATGGGATATGATGATAATGGATACAAGATGAATGTGATTTTTTACCCGTACCCAGATTTGGGCTGCCGTACGACGGATTTACGTACGAGCTATACATTGATGAGATATCCGCACTCTTGACTCGAGGATGTCATATTGTATATTGTACCGTATGCGATACTATTGAGGCGGGATCACCGACTATTATATTTATATATACATATCGACTCAGATTTAGGTGGTTTCCCTTACACTTTCGGTTAGACTGTTCGTTTAGTCCTGTAGTACTTATAGATGTTAGACTAGACTCGAGTCATACCTATTTCAAACTAACGAATCGTGAGTATTTTAAAGACAAGCCAAGGGATTCAACGGATATTTTCAAAAGACGCATCTTTTCTTAAAAACACCGTAGCCCTTATTTTTCTAAACACCACGATTCGACTTATTTCAAATGGCAAAACTGTATGACATATATATATTGATGTAGATTCTTCACTATTGTATTTATTATTCATTTTCCGCACATTCTTGCTATTCATATCGCATTGAATGTTTAAATGTGTTTATTGTTATATTAAACACATCCTGTCAGGACACCAGCACCATTATCGATGATGCATATATTCCACGTACACCTGCTTGCCGGCTCACACACTTCATTATCGATAATTGCCATGTCACTACACAGTAGGACTGTTGCATCAGGATATGACTCCTTGCATGACATTCTTGCATACATACATATTTGCACCTACATAGATGATTCTGGCTTGATTTTGGAGATTTGGGAACCGCAGGATATATTTCAAAACTGGATTCATTTAAAAGAGAGGTTTTCCCTTGATATGTGCATAGTATTGTTCCATGTTATATGACATACGGATATGCTTATATTTCTGTTATATGTAGCATACATCATGCTTTTGATTATACGCATTGAGATATGCTGTTTTCATGAGATTTCTGGATTTGAGAACCGTGGCTATTTCAAAAGAAAGTTAGTACTGTTTTAAAAACCCGGTTTCTCTTGATATGATATTTCAGTGCGTCCACTATGTGTATTCTCAGTTCTGAGTGTGACATATGAAACCCGATTCGAGGAGGCGGATGATTCCGTTTGCGGGTACATGGTGGACCTGGTATGGTACCCCGGGGAAAGAAAGGGATGCAGTGTATATAGACGGTGAGCCTGGTAGAGGGACCACTACCTACCGGTGATAGTATTTGGGCTTGGCGGATATCCGGAGGATACCGACCGGAGTCGAGAGATGATATGGGCCAATCCGGACTGACGGAGCCCGTGGGCCGATCCGGACTGACGGAGCCTTCGAGATATGAGGATTTACGTGTCGATGCTAGACACGGGTTTCATGATGTTTTCACGTGTCGAGGTTGGACACTCCAGTTCCATGATTTTATGTGTTGCGAGGGACACCCGTTGATTTATATCCTTATACTTTCATGCAGATTCTTTTATGATATTTACATGCATGATGTTGTTGTGTCATTGGTTGACACGTGGATGTGATCCACATGCATATATATACATTGATTACATAGTTGGATGATATCTACATACTTATAGACTTCATAATATAGTTGACACTGACTTCATGATGATTACATTGATCACACCTCATGTTTATAATATGTTGCTACCTGAGGCACTGACACGAGCACTTGGTATTACACTTATGTATAGATGTTTACCGTTGCCACCATATCATGCTTTAGACTTTATCATATTGAAGATGTATATTACGATCGTATGACCTAGGATTGGGTCATACATGTGATTTCTATCTGTGGATGTTTTCTACTCACGAGTTGGCAACTCACCCTGGATTGCCACAATTCCTTACAGGTTTTGCCGTAAAGGTTTCATTGGGGCTTTTTGGCACACTGCTCCCTTTCCGGATGATTGCTTTGGTAGGTGGGTTCACTCGCATCGTGACCACCCTTGTATTTATTTTAATCAGTTGTATTTAGTAATTCCATCAACCAGACTTGTATATCTTTTAGATTTAGAAAACCAGTTAATTATTATTTCGACCTTAGAGTCGCGCGTTGGATTATTATGGTTTCTTGATATTTTGAGTTCCTTTGAGTTTTGATCCTCGTCCTTCGGCGTTGTATATTATATTGCTTGTGTGGTTGTGACCGTCGATTGACGAAGTGCTAGCTCCCACTTGGGGATGCCTTTATTCATATTATGTATGTTGTACCCTTTTTGGGGCTAGTATTTACAAAGGAAACTCTGCCGAAATTTTCAGAAAAGACTAGAGGTTTTAAAATGCATATTCAGCTTATGTTACTTAAAACCACTTGTTTTAAAACATGTTTTCTTCACTTCTATCTTAAAATGGTTTAGATTTCTGGGATTTCTTGGCTTACTTGAATTAGATGGGGTGCTGTAGACTTCATATGATTCAAGTGCCAGTCGCGTGCCATTTCAGGTCGTGACAAAGTTGGTATCAGAGCGCTAGGTTAACCTTGGTTCGAGTTTAAGTTTGACTATGCGGAGCGTAGAGCGTTTGTATATATTCGGAACTTAGGCTTGACCTTACGAAACTTAGACTTAGTCGAGGGGGTATTAGACCCGAATTTTCGTTGCATAGGTTGACCTTGGTTGATGGAATAGGTGACTTCAGGGGAGTGACGTACCGTGTGTATGTTCCGCGGCATACTTACGATACGCTACTCCGCTTAAGAAGCCTTAGGATGTACATTTTCTTGCACAGCATTATATTCATTCATGATTTATCCTCATCGATATCGGTTTATGGTTTTGCTGCCACTATTACACGAGCAGAGAAAGCTACGGCTAGAATTGCGTCAGCACGAGCTCGTCACGGACGAGGACTGACCAGGGCGTGATTCCAGGGACACACGATTGCATAGATGTGTCATTTTATTGTGTTTTCGCGCCATGAGCATTTGATGGATCACTTTTACGAGGTTTCTCGGACGTGCAGATCAGCACCAGAGGATCAGGCTACTGCTAGAGGCCAGCCGGAATGTGATGACCGTCGATGCACCGATGATTTTATATTTGAGGCACTGTTTAGTGTGCGGAAAAATGAGCCAGTTGCTGTTGCG
Organism: Agapanthus africanus; assembly: GCA_030015575.1. Taxonomy (NCBI): domain Eukaryota; kingdom Viridiplantae; phylum Streptophyta; class Magnoliopsida; order Asparagales; family Amaryllidaceae; genus Agapanthus; species Agapanthus africanus. The sequence continues at coordinate 300,577,189 of CM057345.1, read as the reverse complement.
AATGACGAGATATCGCCCTAGATGTTGGGGCTATTGCAGTATGAGTTGTACTTAGGAATATGATAGAAGGTCTTTAGTCACCCGAGGATGAATGACTAGGACATATGGTTCGTTCGCTTATCCCGATGCGAGGTCATCAGATTAATTGATTCCAGCTAGAGACGACTTCACGCAGGTACGTTGGGAGTCGATAGAGACGATCGAATGCCAGAAGCCCATTTTCCAAGTTTAAAATATTCAGAGACATATGCAAGTAATGCTATGGACCATCTAGAAGAATGAAACCCTAACTCGACATAATGACCATGAGAACACTTTGAAATCTTACTGTTCGGCAGTTCAGCGGTGCCATTAGTGAGGCTTGAGTTTGCCCTTCTACGGTTGGTCCACAGGTACTGTGGCATGTAGTGGAATACTATTAAACTGTACCCAAGATGTTGAGCTCTTGGGGGATTATAAGGTTTTGACGAATCGATCGGAAAGTTCGATGTCATTCGGATATCATGTGATAGGGTATATTGCTTGGGAGACTCCAGATACGAGTATAGCCGTTGGAGTGAAGTCCATGCAGCCACGAAGAGACGAGTCCGAATCAGTCGACATTAGAGAAAAGGAGAGTAAGCGGTTCGTACGAGATCTTGATGAGATGACGTTCCACTCCGCTGACATCAGAGATGTGATACGCATACAGAGGCGTTGTATATGATATATCTTCCAGGAGGAGTCGTGATGAGTATGCAGCCGTTCCGGAACAAGATACATATTTGGTAAAAGACAATGGCTTCCGGGCAGTTCCGCAGAAACGAGATTTGGGAGAGACTTCAACAGGACCTTTCTGGAATAATATATGAGAAGACTTGGACCCAGGAGCGGTCATAATGTGCATACCCAGCAGGCCAGAGTTCGGCATCGTCGACGAGACATGTTACGAGTGACCATGACAGTTAGCCAGAGATCTTAGAGGATGTGCTAGAGCGAGACTATTTCCGCTATCTTTGATTTGATATTTTGAACGATTTATTTGCATGATTGAGATTTTGTGGACCACAGTTGCATCTGACTTCGATTTGATGTCATTCGAGATATTGATTTTTGAGTTCATACCTACGGTATGCATGTGATTTGACTTATGCTTTTGGCATAGTTTTCATGCACTTTTTGTATTTGATCTGTTTTGTGCACGCTGATGCACATGGTTGTGAGATTATATACCACGGTATACTTAATTTGGATTTGGGTTGAAATGTGTTGTATACCGTTGATTCTAATTGAGATACTCGAGATTTGTTTTGTGCACTTTGTGCACGGGATTGGATTTTACGTATGTTCGGCGCTTGATATTGGATTTCGTGATTCGTGCATGATGGATGCACCTGATTTAGATTTTCGCGCATGTTGGGCGCATGTTATGAGATGCTATTTTGGTGCATACCAGATGCACTAAATCAGGATTCTTTGTGCATATCATATGCACCTGATATTGCTGTCAGGCACACCGTTGCCTCTGACAGGTGTTTCGTGCACACCCATTGCACTTAGATGTTGTTTCTGTGCACGTGTATGGCACATTCATGGATTTCAATTTCCGTGCGCACCAGACGCACGTAGCATTCATATGCATATCTTGGGATTGATTTTTTATGGAGCAGTACATTTTTATGATATTTACTCTTTGTTTTCGTACTGAGCAGGACAAGTCAGAGGAAAGTACCTGGATATTTTTTGCATGCATTGACAGTTATCGAAGGGATTTCCAAAGAAAGAGCTATAGTCTCAGTATTTACCTACGTGTCCGAGATGGCAAGAAAACTTTAAAAAGGAGACCCTTCTAAATTATTTTCTCAAAATGGCGGGACGTGTATGTTAAATAAAGGATATATGTAGAAATGCATATAGTTATTTTCTTATAATAGACACCCGCCATTGTGCAGTGTTACTGTAATGTTTTGAAAATCGTTCAGGTGAAATTTCAGAAAATTGGTAAAATAACGGGTGTTTTCCGTAAAAAAAATCAAGATATAAATATCTTTTAATATAAAATTAAATATACATATTCTCGCTATGTAATTGCTAGTATTTGGTATTTATTGAGCCACTGGTAAAATTTCTAGTTTATTGAAATTTTTTCCGAAATTAATTATTTTAATATTATTTTAAGCCGTCACTAATACATTTAATTAGGGATAATTACAAATTGGAATGTGTTGATACAAATTTTATGCATCATGACACATTAAACTAAAATCTAGCATGTGGGTTTTGAAATGAAAAGAAGTTGTAAAGATGGTTTAGAAAATATGATAGAAAAAGGCTAAAATGGTGAAAATAATTAAATGGAAATTGGGGTATAGTAATTATCATTTTCCCTCACCCCATACACACACCCACTCACCAAATCCCACCCACTCTTGGCCAAGCCACCTACAGGAAACCCCCACCCAATTCACTCACCTCATATGAATTGGAAAAGAAAAAAAAATTAAAAAAAATAAATGAATTAATAAAGAAGTATGGTGTGAGGTAATTAAAGTATGGGCTTTTTCCTTGACTTGGAATTCATTTTCTACACTCGCAACTCACTCTCTCTCCTCATCTCCTTGCTGGCTGAGCAAGGCAAAACCCCCCCCCCCCCACAATTCCCCCATTTTCCGACTCCTTTTCACATTAAAATCTCACTAAAATGCATCAAAATCCACATAAATTCATTCAAAAATCCATGAAAAATCCCACAAATTCCTAATTTAATCTATAACCATGATTCTTTGGCCAAACAAGTTTGGATCTTGGAGCAATGGAAACATTTTTGAGGTCAAGTTGCATGTTGATCTCATGAATTGGAGGTATAATCCTAAGTCCTTGTTTTGATTGTTGATTAATTACTTAAATTTATCTAATTAAGTGTTTAAAATTGATTCTAATTGCTAATTTAAGTTTTTCAAGAAAAAGGGTTTTGAATTAAGTTAGGTTTTTCACATCATTTCTAGGTTAGTAAAGTGTAGTTTAACATCCTAAGACATGCACAATCTAGTTTAGATGTTAAATTGTAAAGTTTTACTTCAAAATTTTTCAATCTAGTTAATTTTGCAAACTAGATTGTTAGGATTTAATTAAATTGGTGATATAAAATTTAAGTAATGGTTTGTGTGATTTAGTTAAGCTATCTAATGAGCATTATAGCCACTAGAATTTGCTAAAACATTTATATAGGTTAAAAACTTCAACTTTTGAACTAAAATGGAAATTTTGTGCTAACTAGGTTTTTGGATTAATGTAATTTAGCGAGATTAAAAATCTAGTAAATGTTTATGTGGCCTAATTAAGATAATTAGTGAATATCGTGACCACTAGTTTTGCTAAAACATCAAGATTTGTATTAAAACGGTTAATGACCGCTTACTAGGTTTTTGGAAATTAATCGAGTTGAATTAAGTTAAGACTTTGTTGACCTATAACTAAAATCCCTAAGATATTTAATTAGTTATGAATGCGCAATTGGTACGAGTGCGTACAAGGATGGGTGGTTTTCACATATAGTGACCCTAGCTCTAGTTTGTGGCGTTGTCGCGGCGCGTTTCGTGCACCAAGTGTGTGCGCGTCGAGTTAATGCGCGTGGTTGACTTTTATTGTTTGTGTCCGCGACTATTTATATTTATCGACTTGTTTTCCTTGTGAACATTCCTAGGATCGGGTGCAGAAGCGTCGGACGTGGCGCGGAAATGACAAGGCGGAGATCGGATCAGATTAGCCGAGGCGTCTGGGTGAGTAGATATATATCTACGGGGAAAGTCGGGTGGATGGCGTATAGCACCCCCGCAGTTTCGTAGTATAGAACGCGAATGCGTTATTACATATATACATACTTATGTGTTTATGAGATGTGTACTTAGCAAGAGATGATTACATAACTTTGGGTTAGTTTAGCGTAGCTGTAGGAAAACGCTTACAGTGTAGTTTCTTAGTCGCGAAACCCTAGAGTTAAGATTTGCATACACGCACATACACATACTTGCACACATTTTATTACTTGTGAGTATATGGGGATATGTGTGTGTATATATATATATATATATACATATAGGTACGAGACTATGTATATATGTGTATATATATATATATATACGTATACATATACATGGATGATGAGGATAGTATACGATATTTGGAGATGGGTCGATGAGATTGGGTATGATGCCACGAGATCTGTGATATGACATGGTTTGTATCATGAGATACGATATGATTATTTTAGCAGGTCCTTAGGCGATGTGTTTTCGTACACACGCACATATATAGTGTAGGGTTCCTAGGCACACTAGTGAGGTCTCACATGGCATCAACCATGCCAATTTAAAATTTTACGGTGCCGAGAAACCCTAGACTAAATCGTTAACTAGAATTTTAGGCGACAAAAGAAACTAGATAACAACTTAACTACAAGAACGGAAATACAACCTTTGTAGATCCGGTCCTCCACCTCCATAGCTCCGCAATGAAGTCTCCTCGCTGTCCAAATGGAAACCCGGGCTCTAGCGTCGGCTTCATCGGAGAAATGGGCGGGCAAGGACGTCGGCTCGTGCCGAAGATGATCTACATCGAGGCATCACAAGATCAAGCTCCCACTTCACCAAGTCATGAAACTTGTGAAGAGAACACCTTATACTACTTGGCAAGTGGTAGAGGATGAAGAAATAGGAAGTGGGTTCACTTTAGAATTGGATTTCTCACTCTTTTTCTCAAGTTTCCATTGATGGAGGCAAGCTTCTTCTTGAAGAAGAAGAAGAAGAAGATGAAGTATATTATGATATGTATTTTTTCAAAGAGAAAATAAAAAGAATACTTATCATAAACCAACCATGGTCAAGTGTAGAGAATGAACTAGGGTTAAGTGGAATGGTTAGGGTTAAGCATGAGGCAAAATGGTGACTTAGTCAAAGCTTCATGAAGCTTCAATATCAAAAAAGAAAGCCACCATTTTCTCTTTATCATTTTCTTTTGCCAAAATGAACAAAAGAAATAAATAAATGAATAAGTAAATAAACAAAAACCCTAACCACTCATATAACCATGGTTTAATCTTTACACAAACTCAAGTGAGCATGTATCATCAAAACATGATACAATCAAGTGCACAAAAGTATATCACATATACAACTTGTGAACTTCAAGTAAGAAAATCCATTTAAAGTGAACCAATACTAGTTAATGCAAAGTAATATATCAAATATATAATTATGCATTAAATCATTAAATCTACACTTGATTCAATGATCCGGTCATGTCGCACACAATCGACTAGTATACAATGTATCGATTTATCGAATCAATCCTTGATTCGATAACTAGGTTATAACCGCATACAACCATTCGACACATTCATCGCGAGAATGAAATACGGTATCACATACACGCATTATTCTCGGTCCCGCATATATCTCATATGCGCTCCTATTTCGTTTCGCTTGAGCCAGGAAACCTCTGTGTAGGACTCTAAAGACTCGTCAATACGCCGGCAGCAGATGATGATCATATCAAACACCCACAAGCCGCAAGCGGTCTGCTAAACGTAACGGCCACCCGGGTATTGAGCGATCAGAAGATCGACGAGCAAGCACGCTCACACTCCTGTGAATCCAACCAGTAACACTTACCGTACAGTCCGGTCTCGTCGTCTGATATGTCGCATATCTCGCCTAGGGGTGGTAAACGTCAGACCCCAATAGCTTGATAAGTCGTGTCGATATGAGGTCTATAACAGTTCGAGAAACTACTGGTAACACTTACAAGTAAATCTCAGCAACCCTGGCCAGGGATTTCCGGTTATAGCCAATCGAACACAGCGCAACATCAACTCCCTATACCGGGAGAGACGAATCCCCTCCTATCGCTCATTGCCTCCATGTGATTCGGGACTGTACCCAAAAACCACCATTTTGCACGCCCTCTTGGACGTGGTAAGGTGGAAATCAAAGCACTGTGGGAACCACACAAGACTCTATGACGATCTCGGGTCAACAGACTACTCTGTACCGGTGTCACCAGAGAACTGCCATCTGACGTGAGGTATAATACCATCTGGGAGTTCTCGGCGAGTCCGTCCAGTGTACCCAGTCTCCACTGAGCACCCGTATATCATCTCTGATGTCAAACACCAATGGATATGGGATCATCCATCGCCCATCTGTATGGGTCGAGAAGGTATACGCTAGTCTACTCTGGTATATCGATGCTCTGTCTCGATATACCCACGACTAGGGACCTTGAAGGATGTACTTATGGACTACCTTGTCCCCACTAGTATGATCCGCATCATTGTCCAGGTAGTCAAGTACACATCCTAAGGGCTTTACCAACATGTAACAGAGAGACAATCAGTATACACGTTAAGGTAAAGATCAACCAGATAGCATACTATCATGTCGAGCAAGAAAGTCCTCCCTATATATGTCCAAGCATCCACTACAATATACATCCTATGTATAGTAATGGCCTCTAGGGCATACATATAACTAACAATCTCCCACTTGCACTAGGGCCATCTGTAGCAGTGGTTGTAGTATCTCATACTCAACCATCCCATAAAAGTCTCTCTCTGGGAATAGGCCTTCGTGAGTGGATCCGCCGTGTTGTCCTCTGAGTCTATTCTCCTAACCTTGATCCCCTGGAGATCAACCATCTCCATGATCAGGTAATACTGCCTTAGAATATGTCTGGATCACTGATGGGACGGAGGTTCCTTGGCATAAGCCACAACTCCATTGTCTCACAATGGTAGGAACTAAGTTCATCTCATGAACAAATATACACCCAGACAGCCTCTTTGGTAGCATCTTAAGTAGCGATGTATCCTGCCTTCATCGTCTAGTATGCCACGGTATCTAGCTTGGAACTCTTCCAACATACCGTCCCTTTACTGAGGGTAAAGACAATGCCTGTGACTGACATTCAGTCGTCTTTATCAACCTGGAACACTTCTAGTGATTTTCCCCAGGATCAACTGATACCATCTCACTACAACTAGTGAGTATCCTTAACATCCATTTAGATCTATCTCATAGATCCAAAACCCAGGATTTAGGAGGTATCATTTTGATCCTATATGGAGAATCATTGTGATAAGCGGAGATTGACCGAGCGTAGCATAGGAAACTCCTTCCCTATCAAGAGTATGTCATCCACGTACTCTACGAGGATCACTACCATACTCCCTACTACCTTCTTGTATATACAAGGTTCATCTACCATTTTGATGAAGTCAAACTATTTGACTACTACATCAAAACAGATGTTCCAACTCCGCGATGCCTGCTTTATCCTATAAAGCATCTTGTACACGTTTCCGCTGCTCCCACTGTCTACGAAGCCCTCTGGCTGTGTACTTATAGACGTTCTCTTCTAAAACATCATTTAGAAAAGCAGTCATGGCACCCAACCACCAGATATCGTAGTCATGGTATGTAGCCGTGGCAAGTAGGATCCGGATGGACTTAAGCATAGGCCCCAGAAAAGGTTTCATCATTATCCACGTCTGGTTGATGACGAAAACCTTTAACAAGTCTAGCTTTGAAAGTTTCAACCTTTCCATGTACACCAAGTAATCTTCTCAAGATATACTTGCTCCTGATGGGGATTTAACCCTTCAGATATAGCAACCAAAGTCCATACTTTGTTGGTGTATAAGGATTCCATCTCAGATCACTTAGCATCCAGCCATTCTTATAGAGTCTCACTCCTGATGGCCTGCTCGAAACTAGTTGGGTCATCATCTCATGATGCAATTCTCGCTCCCACTGTCATAGAGAAACCGAAGTAACTCTCAGGTGGGTGAGAAACTCTACTAGATCGGCGGAGAGGCAGAGGTTCGTTGGAATCTACTGAATCCTTTGGTTGTACCAAATCATCTGTTGTAGTTTGCATAGCTGGAACCTTTCCAGTTCTACATAACTGACCTTGCCTCGAGCTTGTCCAGATTTTGCTTTTAGACATAGGCCGGACAACCCCAAATCTTAATTAGCTTAAGACATGGGCTCTTCCTATACCATATCTCATATGAAATGGTAGGCATCTGATTTGATTTGAACCAGTTTCAATAGGTATGCAGCTTCTCAAGCGCATCACTCCCAAAAGGAAATAGGTAACTCAGTAGTACTCATCATAGAGCACACCATATTAAATAGGGTGTATCTGCTCCGCCCCGATATACCATCGTGCTATTGTGTATACGGAGGAGTAATGCTGAGAGAAAATCTCATTCTCCTTTAGAATAGACCAGGATTTCCGTGCTCAAGTATTCTCCTCCTCGATCTCATCAAAGGACATAATACTTGTACCCTTATTGGTTCTCTACTTCTAGCTTATATTCTGTGAATATCTCAAAAGGCTCGGACTTGTGTTTCAACAGGAACATATGTCAGAATCTAAAGAGATCATCAGAGAATGTAATGAAGTACAAAGAACCGGTTTTGGCATATGTAGACAGGGGACCTTACATACATCAACATGTATCATCCCAAGAGTTTACTAACTCTTTCTCTGTTTCCAGTAAACAGAGCTATGGTCATCGTATCTTTGTGACATGACTGGCAAGTTTCATAAGATGTAAATTCAAACAGATTTAAATATGCATCTAAATGTAACTTCAGCTAGTCGGGTCGCATTGATATGACCTAGTCTACAATGCCTCAAGAAGGATTTGTTCATTTCTGAACACTTCCTCTTGTGTGTGTTCCGTATACTAAGAACTGTAGTTTGATTTAGAACGTTAATGCTTTTAGATAACATGCCTGAAACGATCAACTTTTGATATAGGAAATGTTCAAAACATTATCCAACAATACAAGATTATATCCTTTCTTTACAAATAAAGAGACTGATATGATTTTGTATATCAGGTTCGGTATCTAATAACATTCGTTCAGAATCAATGTATTGGTAATACAGGGTGATAGTGACCAACAGACTTGGCTGCAACACTTGCCCCGTTTTCTGCCACATGAAACTTATCACCCGTTCTCAGTTTTTCTACCTTTCTGTAGCCCTATGTAACAGATTACATATCTGGGATCCTGATCCGGTATCTAATACCCAGGACGTAGAGGATACAGAGAAAGAGTTCTTTGTAATGAACACACCCGAAGGAGATGCATCATATGCACTTTCTTCGTTTGGGTGGCACGGGAATTCTGGTAATCCCCTTATTTCGTGCTCAGTCTTATAACAATTATAAGTTGGAGCGGGACCAACGTTCCCCAGCCCAGTATAACAAGCGGGTTCGGTCAAATATCCGTATTATTATCTTGATTAAGGCGTGATTTGGTCGCTACCTGGAGAGAGAGAGAAGAAAACACTCATCGTGCGCTCTTGCAAGATCAGATTGGTTATTATTTTATCTAATCAGGATGGCTCCCACTGTTTTTATCAAATCTTCCTTCAAACCCTAAAAGGAAAGACTAGCCGGGATTAATTACACACTACAAGTTCGCCAATCTTTCAGCCAGGCCAGTGTCGGTACTTTGAGGGAGGTCCCCCGTGCTTTCGCACGAACCTAATTAATGTAAACCTCATTTTCCCAGAGTCGTAACCTCGTTAACACCTTTCTAGACACCTACTTGATCGGCTAATTGTGATGTGTAAAACTCTCCCAGGAGTAACAATTACTCGCAGTGGGTATCGGGATCCAACTATCTCATAGAAGGTATGCAATCTCATTGCAAATTTCAACACTTGAAATTCCCGATAATATTTTGCCCCTAGCAGCTATATGACCTTAACATAGTCAACAAATCATAAGTGCTAATCAAGTTCAACCCGTCATTTCCTGATTGAATTAAACCCACCCGCACGACCCTTAACATAGTCAACAAAGTCGCATGACTACCCTAATCCAATCGCATCATATGCTTTTGCAGATAAGCACTAATCAGCTACCGCACACTACGCCTTAACATAGTCAACAAACGTAGCACGAATACTAACTAGTACTTATCTGAAATGACGGAGGGCTACGACAGGTTTTTCTGAAAACCTATTGCGTAATGAACTTGATATCGTTGTAGAATCAAATGATTTTTAAAATAGAGTGCTTTGAGGCTTTTCTAGTTTTGCTAAAGGAGTCACTCCCGGTGAAGGGATCGTCGGTCCTTTCCTCGTCGAATGAGGTGCGGGATATATCATATATATCGCGGTGCAAAGCAGAAACTCTTAAAAGCAATCAAATGACAAACCGAGTGTGTAGCATCTGCCAGTTATTGCTAAAGGAGTCACTCCCGGTGAAGGGATCTCAGTCCTTTCCTTATCGAATAAGGTGCAGGATATATCATATATACCACTGTGCAAAGCAAGAACTGTAGCTACCTGTTTTATTTTTGAAATTCGATTCTACAACATCTTTAGGTTTCTTTTATTTTCATTAATCATATTAATGAAGTCCCATCATTTAAGTACCTAAACATCACAGATAAATACGACATACACTTATGCCATCCGCATTCGCCTCGATGTCCCCTCGTGCACCGTTAGGTTAGGCAACTAACGGCAGAGCAGGGCAGGGCTAGCGCGGGTGTAAAACATAAGTAACGTCTATATAATATATCATATATACTATATACTGTATCTATCACAGAACATCACATGATCACATCACAGATATCGCAACAGAAGAATCATATGAAATATTAGATATACTAGGACGTCCGTGTTTTCAATACGAGCCAGTATAAAACACGGATTCCACGGTCGCGATGAATAGCCAAACCCACACCCCTAGACCCCTACGAGAGCGGCAAGCAACCCTACCAATTCTAGGGTTAGGAGACCCGGACTCGACTCCTCGAGTTGGTCTCCCACTGGACTCCAGAACCCGGTTACTTGTGCTCCCCTCCTTGGGTCTATCCTAGTGCGGAAAAGTAAATAATATACAAAGGGTGACATCTTCCGCAACCTGGAAGTGCCCCAATAAAAGAATATTACATACAAGTTTTTACATGAATGAAAATGAAGAACACTCATCTCACATAAAAAAAACCCCGGCTATTCGAACACGACGATCAAATATAACATATCCAGCAACACATAACATCACATGTCATCAACGTAAGTAAATATGCGCATCCCAATTGTCGTTGACATATAGCAACGAAACCGGCTGTAACACATATTACACTTACGGTCATAGAAAAGAAAGTGTAAAACTACAACAGTTGGAATCCGCAACCTTCTTTAGACATCGCATGCCTAATCAAATGAATTCTTTAGACATCGCATGCCTAACAATTATAAACCCTGCATTTCAGTCTCATTATCGAAAACACTTTTCAATACCAAGTCGGGCAATTCAACAAGATTCCTGACATTCTGATCGAATGCTCGTCGCAAACTTCAGTAGACGGCCGCACCCCCGATACCGGCGACGAAGTGCACCAAGGCGGAACACCGCTGCCGCGAGCACCCGAACGGATGCTTTCGGCGACGGGGTTCTCCTACAGTCACTTGGTCGGGGCTATGGAGTGAGGCTGTCTATTAAGTTTACCCGGCGAGTATCCGCGTACGCTACGTGATTGCGACGGAGTTTTGATCACATCAAAATTCCGTGGCAACCGATCAAGCGAGACTAAACTGCTATGTTTATAACATTCATTCAGTTATCTCATAACTACTTGTGGATTCCAAGTATTGTATCACATTCCGGATAAATAGAAAATGTTAAACTTTCCGATCGAACATTCAAACACTCAAGTTTTCCCGATACAGATCAACACATGAAACAAGTCTAAAAACATTCAGTTCGTGCCTCAGTACCAACGGTCCAGCCGTAAAAGGGTCAAGCCAACGCCTCACATGTGGCACGCCGTACTGCCCCAAACCCGAAGGTTCAAAGGGCAGTTCAAGACGGTCACAAAATCGAGTTAAGGTTTGTTGTCTTCTAGAGGGACCATCACATTACTTGCACTACTTTGAACGTCATTAAACTACGGAAAAATCCAACACTTGGAAATTTCCCGACAGGGGAAAAATTGGGTATTTATATCCGGTCGAACTTTTTAACATATTCAAAAATTATCCGGAATCACACAGAGACAAAATTAGACAATCCGATCGAATCTACGAATTCCCTAAACAACCCCAGAAAACTCAACTGTAGAATAAATATTAAAATATTCCAGAAAATACAGCACTAGAAATTAGGAATTACTGTGCAAATGAAAAAGGCTGATGTGACTAGTTGGCCGCGGAACCGCCGCACAAGCCAGCTTGTGCCGCGGTTCCGCCGCACTTTAGAAGAATCATGAGCACGTGCTCCACAGTAATTCATCAAATTCCCTGCTGATTTTTCTGCATATTTTTAATTTCGAAAAAGACCAGATTTCAGAAAATGTACAGAGAGCATTCTTGAGTTAGGGTTTCGGTTCGATCGGACTTCTAACTCCGTCTACGCATCGCCTAAGGCTCTAGCTAGGCTCTGATACCACTGTAGGGTTCCTAGGAACGCTAGTGAGGTCTCACATGGTATCAACTATGCCAATTTAAAATTTTACGGTGCCGAGAAACCCTAGACTAGATCGTTAACTAGAATTTTAGGCGACAAAAGAAACTAGATAACAACTTAACTACAAGAACGGAAAAACAACCTTTGTAGATCCGGTCCTCCACCTCCATAGCTCCGTAATGAAGTCTCCTCACTGTCCAAATGGAAACCCGGGCTCTAGCGTCGGCTTCATCGAAGAAATGGGCGGGCAAGGTCGTCGGCTTCGTGCCGAAGATGATCTACGTCGAGGCATCACAAGATCAAGCTCCCACTTCACCAAGTCATGAAACTTGTGAAGAGAACACCCTATACTACTTGGCAAGTGGTAGAGGATGAAGAAATAGGAAGTGGGTTCACTTTAGAATTGGATTTCTCACTCTTTTTCTCAAGTTGCCATTGATGGAGGCAAGCTTCTTCTTGAAGAAGAAGAAGAAGAAGATGAAGTATATTATGATATGTATTTTTTCAAAAAGAAAATAAAAAGAATACTTATCATAAACCAACCATGGTCAAGTGTAGAGAATGAACTAGGGTTAAGTGGAATGGTTGGGTTAAGCATGAGACAAAATGGTGACTTAGTCAAAGCTTCATGAAGCTTCAATATCAAACAAAGAAAGCCACCATTTTCTCTTTATCATTTTCTTTTGCCAAAAGGAACAAAAGAAATAAACAAATGAATAAGTAAATAAACAAAAACCCTAACCACTCATATAACCATGGTTTAATCTTTACACAAACTCAAGTAAGCATGTATCATCAAAACATGATACAATCAAGTGCACAAAAGTATATCACATATACAACTTGTGAACTTCAAGTGAGAAAATCCATTTAAAGTGAACCAATACTAGTTAATGCAAAGTAATATATCAAATATATAATTATGCATTAAATCATTAAATCTACACTTGATTCAATGATCCGGTCATGTCGCACACAACCGACTAGTATACAATGTATCGATTTATCGAATCAATCCTTGATTCGATAACTAGGTTATATCGCATACAACCATTCGACACATTCATCGCGAGAATTAAATACGGTATCACATACACGCGTTATTCTCGGTCCCGCACTTATCTCATATGCGCTCCTATTTCGTTTCGCTTGAGCCAGGAAACCTCTGTGTAGGACTCTAAAGACTCGTCAATACGCCGGCAGCAGATGATGATCATATCAAACACCCACAAGCCGCAAGCGGTCTGCTAAACGTAACGGCCACCCGGGTATTGAGCGATCAGAAGATCGACGAGCAAGCCCGCTCACACTCCTGTGAATCCAACCAGTAACACTTACCGTACAGTCCGGTCTCGTCGTCTGATATGTCGCATATCTCGCCTAGGGGTGGTAAACGTCAGACCCCAATAGCTTGATAAGTCGTGTCGATATGAGGTCTATAACAGTTCGAGAAACTACTGGTAACACTTACCAGTAAATCTCAGCAACCCTGGCCAGGGATTTCCGGTTATAGCCAATCGAACACAGCGCAACATCAACTCCCTATACCGGGAGAGACGAATCCCCTCCTATCGCTCATTGCCTCCATGTGATTCGGGACTGTACCCAAAAACCACCGTTTTGCACGCCCTCTTGGACGTGGTAAGGTGGAAATCAAAGCACGGTGGGAACCACACAAGACTCTATGACGATCTCGGGTCAACAGACTACTCTGTACCAGTGTCACCAGAGAACTGCCATCTGACTTGAGGTATAATACCATCTGGGAGTTCTCGGCGAGTCCGTCCAGTGTACCTAGTCTCCACTGAGCACCCGTATATCATCTCTGATGTCAAACACCAATGTATATGGGATCATCCATCGCCCATCTGTATGGGTCGAGAAGGTATACGCTAGTCTACTCTGGTATATCGATGCCCTGTCTCGATATACCCACGACTAGGGACCTTGAAGGATGTACTTATGGACTACCTTGTCCCCACTAGTATGATCCGCATCATAGTCCAGGTAGTCAAGTACACATCCTAAGGGCTTTACCAACATGTAACAGAGAGACAATCAGTATACACGTTAAGGTAAAGATCAACCAGATAGCATACTATCATGTCGAGCAAGAAAGTCCTCCCTATATATGTCCAAGCATCCACTACAATATACATCCTATGTATAGTAATGGCCTCTAGGGCATACATATAACTAACATATAGTAGATGGTATTGGTGTGTACTAGACTTAGATTAGTACCCCTAATACAGGATATGATGATAAGGATACCAGATGAATGATGTGATAATGTGATATTTGATCCGTACCCAGATTTGGGATGCCGTACGATGGATTTACCGTACGAGCTATATATTGATGATAGATCCGCACTCTTGACTCGAGGATGTCATATTATATTAGGGTATCGTATGGGATACTATTGAGGCAGGATCACCGACTATTATATATATATATATATATGTTTGTATGTATGTATGTATCGACTCAGGTGTTAGGAGTTTCCTTACCCTCTTCGACTAGCCTGTTAGCTCAGCCCTGTAGTTAGTGTAGTTGTTAGTCTAGATTCGATTCCTACCTATTTCAAAACTAACGAATCGTGGGTATTTTAAAGACAGGCCAAAGGATTCTACGGATATTTCAAAGGATGTATCTTTTCTTAAAAACACCGTAGCCCTTATTTTAAAAACACCACGATTCATGTTATTTCAAATGGCAAAAATGTATGACTAATATTTATATAAATGCAGATTAGTTATCATTGTGTTTATTATTCAGCTCCCGCATATTATTACTGTTTGCATCACATTTGTATGTTTATATTGTATTTCCATATGCCATTATTGAGATTATGCTGTCAGAACACCAGCACCATTACCGATGATGCGTATGTTCCACATACACTTACTTACTAGCTCACACACATCATCATCGGTAATTGCCATGTCACTTAAACTTTAGAGAATATTATTTCATTGACATAGCTTGTTAGCTGATAGTTTCGACATGATATTAGTGTACTTGCTTTATATGCTAGTTTAGACATTGCAGTTATTCCTTGCTACTTCATACATATTATTATTCACTGTTATGTAGTATTATGGAGTTTTATGCCGATATTCACTGTTTACTTGCTATTGATGATTGGATTTCGAATTTTCATGAGATTTCCTGGATTTGGGGGAAAACCGCAAGAATATATATAAACTTCTTTCTCTTTTTTAAAATGAAAAGCGCGGTTTTCTCGTGTTGTATGAGTCTTCCACCATGATGTTTTCTCAGTTATGAGATGGATTTCGAGACCCGATTCGAGGAGACGTATGAACCGTCTCGGGTACATGGTGGACTCGGTATGCTACCCCGGGGCGAGAATGATTTCATGGAGGATGATGAGCTTGGCAGGGGCAGACTACCTACCGGTGATAGTATTTGGACCTAGCGGTTATCCGGAGGATACCGACCGGAGTCAGGAGATGGATATAAGTTGATCCGTTCTGCCGGAGCCCGCGGGCCGATGCCGTAGATGATACGGATGCCTTAGATATTGAGACTTGAGATTTTAGATACTGAGATTTATGTTTTGTGTCGATGTTGACACTGATTTTCTCTGTTGAATTCATGATGCATTCTGTTTTCATTCGTCATGCATTCATATATCATATATCTGATATGTTGCTACCTGAGGCACTGATACGGGTATGTAGTATTACACTTATACATAGATGGACCCGGATATTATTTGAGGATATTACTTGATATGACCTAGGATAGC
Source organism: Agapanthus africanus (assembly GCA_030015575.1). Lineage (NCBI taxonomy): Eukaryota > Viridiplantae > Streptophyta > Magnoliopsida > Asparagales > Amaryllidaceae > Agapanthus > Agapanthus africanus. Next base: position 300,560,933 of record CM057345.1, on the reverse strand, counting down.
ATCATGTATGCGATTTCCACTGGTAGATGTTTTCTACTCACGAGTTGGCAACTCACTCCCGTTGTGCCACAGTTCTTTGCAGGTTTTGCCGTACAAGTTCATTGCGGCTTTGCTGGCACACTGTTCCTTCCGGGCGATTGCTTTGATAGGTGGGTTCTTTGCATCAGGACCACCATTGTATATTTATTATTTCAGTTGTATCTAGTAAAACTCCATCAACCATATTTGTATATTTGATAGAGATAGAAGACCAGTGTATATTCTTTCGACCTTAGAGTCGCGTGTTGTATTATTATGGTTTTCATGTTGATTTTGGGTTTTCTTTTGAGTTTTGATCCTCGCCCTTCGGCGTTGTATATTACATTGCTTGCATGGTTGTGACTGTCGATTGACGAAGAGCTAGCTCCCGCTTGGGGATGCCTTTTATTATTTCATATACTATTCATGTTGTACCCCGTTTGGGGCCAGTATTTACAAAGGAAACTCTGCCGAAATTTTCAGAAATGACTTGATGTTTTTAAAGCGCATAATTTGGCTTATTCTATTTAAACTACTTTCTTTAAATTGGTTTTTCCTTCACTCTACTGCTTCTTTTGGTTTTGATTTCTGGGTTTTGGCTTACTTAGATTACGTACACCTCGAGACGTTTCATAATTTAAGTGCCAGTCACGCTCGGTACTTTTCGGGTCGTGACAGTTACGTGCATCGCACAGCGACTTAAGAGGTTTGGCATGCATTTCCTTTTGATGTTTACATGTATAGTTTTGATGTTTACATGTATAGTTTGATGGATATCATGTTGATTTTCGCGTTGGATTTGACATTTGTGTCTTCACCATAACTCCGATGATTGCGAGATGCTTGACGGAGTTCTGATTTTGATCTTGGGTCATATACTTGTTTTTCATGCGCATGCTTTGCCTACGATATGTTTTATGAATTTATGATTTCGGCACCCCGACGACTTAGCCTTTTACTGAAATGTTTTAGTGTTTGAGGGGTTTAAATTTAAATTCGGGGACCGAATTTGTTTAAGGGGGGAAGACGGTAACATTTCAGAAAAATAAAATATTATTTTTGGGAATTTTTATAATTAAATAATAAAATATTGAATATTTAAATAAGGCGGTATAATTAAATACCGATAAATTGGGAAAAATTTGGAAAATTATAGAAATTACTAAAAAAGAGGCCGCTTTATTGGATTTAAGCAAATTATGAAATTTTATAATTTATTATACACTATTTTAATGCTAATCGCGATTAAATATCGCTAATCGTGCATTAAGCGTGTTTTGTGCACATGACATGCACATGTCATTTTTAGCACTTGTGACATTTTTATCATGACATTTCTTCATGTTCATGTATGGTTGTTGATTTAAAAATTGAGAGAAGAAAAGAAAAGAGAAGGAAAAAAAGAAAAGAAAATGGAAAATATAAAGAAATGAAGCATGGGCAAATGAGAGAGTGTGAGGGGTCAAGAGAGAACCATACCCATTTGTCCCCCCCCCCTCATTTTCTTCATCTCTTTCTCTCTCCCTTTCACTCCATGGCTGCTGCCCTCTCCCTCCACCACCTCCTACACCTCACTTCACCCCCCAAATCAACATCAAAACCCATACTTCCCTTCACAAAAAACTTGCACAAGCTCACAAGCTACACTTTGGACCAAGAAATTTTGCATTTTGGTGCTCTAGGCGATTCATGAGTGCCAAGTGAGGTAATTTATAAACCATTAGCATAGTATTTCCATTGCTTTTACATCCTTGTTCGATTAGAACCGATTTAATGTCGTTTAGCGAGGTGTAGAAATTCCAAGTTAGGGATTAGGGTTTGAATTGATGGCAAAGGTGCAATTGAGGTGTCATTAGAGACTACAACCCATGTTATGATGATATAGTGGACTGAACCTGAGACTTTAACCCCGGATTACGAACTTAGAAAACCCGATATTGGATAATTATGGATTCTGTGAGGGTATAATGAAATCTGCTAACACCCGGGGACCTGGAAAATTATTTAGCAAACACTGAGAGATAAGCAGACACTAGGAAGCTTTACCCAAGAACCTAGCCCCTACACCCTCACCTGGGCCATAGATTTATTCTATCTGGCCGCAATTTGCAGCTAGGGTGGGTTGGATTTGTCTCGTGTTTGTTCTTTGGCTCTATCTTTAGTAAACTAGACACTTTACATATGCAGAATCGTCTAATTTCAGTTAGGGTAAAATAAGGGACCATTTTCATGAGTTGCTGTTTTGATTCGGGGCAATATTTTCGTATTATTGGATTCTGGATTTTAGTATTTGTGTTTTACCTCGATCACTTGGCGTTTGTACGACAATATCGAGGGTTGTTTGGTGGTTTGGAAGGCATAGTCCGTAGGTTCTAACCTATAGGCTTTTAGCGTGTCGTTTTGGTTTTGATTTGGGTTTTAATGCGGAACGATACGTTATGATGTGTAGGTACCCCCATGAGGACTTCAAGACGACAAGCAAGCGCGTGGCGATGTCGGCAACAGCAAGCGAAGAGCAAGGTGAGTAGATATATATCTACGGGGGAAGTCTGCTGGATGGCGTATAGCACCCCCGCAGTTCGTAGTGTAGTGTATGGATATATTATATGAGATTATGATTATCTAGATAGACTTAGGGAGTCATGGATAATTTTTCTATCATTGGATGATAGCGTCATTAGTTAGTTTAGTCGCGGACCTTAGAATAAGGTTTACACCCACACGCACACACACATGTTTACATTGTTTTACTTGTGCGTTTATGGGGATATGTATATATATATATATACACATATGGGTATGGGACTATGTATATATGTATACGTATACCTATACTGTTAGTGTATATGCCCTAGAGGCCATTACTGTATCATACTAGTTTGTATATTACTTAATGGATGCTTGGGATATTCACCTTGTATATACAATCTTGCTCAAAATAGTAGTATGCTACTTGGTTTGTTTCTACTTCAATGTGTATATGTGTTTATTTTAGTATATCGCCTATACACATTAGTAGAGCCCTTAGGATCTTTGCTTGATTACCAGCGATGTGATGGCCGTCACACTAGTGGGGCTGGGTAATCTATAAGCACATCCTTATGCAGGTCCCTGGTCGCAGGACTATCGAGACAGGGCATCGATACTCCGGAGTAGACCAGCGCATGCGCTTCTCATCCCAGTATGGGAGACGGTCTGTCCCACAGCCGTCAGTACGTCGTACTTGAGATAGTATGCGGGTGCTCGTTAGGTTACGGGTACACTGGACAGGACTCGTCGGGAACTGACTAGTTGGTATTATACCTATCGTCAGTTATCAGTTCCCAGGTGACATGAGTACAGCTTAGTCCGCTGACTTGACACTGTCACTTCGCCTCGGGTGTGTTCCCACTGTACTTTGATCACTACCCTACCACGGCTCAAAGGAGGCGTGCAAACAGGTGGTGGTTGGGTGCAGTCCCGAAGCACTTGGAGGCAGTGACGGTTAGACAGGATTCGTCTCTCCCGGTATTGGGGGTTGACATCGCGCTGTGTCTAGGAGAGCCATTACACGAGTAGTCCCTGGCCAGGGCAAACGAGATATACTGGTAGGTATCCAGTGTTATCTCAGGGTGTTTTGGGCTTCGCTCCGGCACGACTTGTACCGCTATTGGGGGACTGACGTTTATCGCCCCCTAGGCCCGCCATGCGATGTATCAGACGAACAGACCGGACTGTACGGAGAATGTCACACTCAGGCTCAGTAGGAGTTCAGATGGGTTTCGCCTCGTCGGTCTTCTTGTCGGCACTACCTGGGGACCGTTACGCACAGCTAGTGCCGCTTGCGGTCTGTGGTTAAACCCACTGCCAGCGTAGTGTCGAGTCTTTAGAGTCCCACACAGAAAGCTTTTCGCCTTTAGGCAAAAGAGTAGAGGTCGCATGGTATTGCGACAGGTCGCATGGTTTTGCGACAGGGTTCGGTCACATCCGTGCACTTGTGCACGTACAGTGTCCGGACAGTTTACACTAGAGGGCTTTGGTTTAAGCCAGATCCTAGTGTACCTTATGGGATTGGATTTATCCAGTTTGCATTCGTGTTCCTCGGAACGCGGATGCGGGTGTGTATGCACAGTTGACAGGGAGGCAGAGGCAGCGGATTCTCATTAGGGTTGTTGACAGTTGACCGTTGACTTTTTGACTTTATGCTCAACCCTAATGAGAATATGATATGTGATTAACTATTATATTAATTAAGTATTATGGTGATATGGTTGTTGACTTGTTGACTTTTGTTGACTTGTTGACTTTGGTGACTTGTTGACTTTTGTTGACTTGTTGACCGGTTGACTAGGCTTGACTAGTTGACCATCATGATGACCATAGCCATCATTTCATGGCAAAGACTTTTGTTTACTTGCTCATTTGTGTAAAATGAGTGCATGAAATGATATGGTTGTGGTTGCTTCTAACCATCACATAAGACTTTTGTTAATATGATGAGTTATCATTGCTTTGGATTATGAGAGGGTGAGAGACAAAATACTTGCTCATTCTTTCTTGCTCATTCTCTCTCTTGTTCTTGAGCTCTCCTCTTGCTCCCTCCCTCAACCTCTTGCTCCCTCTCTTGATCTATGGTTCTCTTGTCTCATGAGTTGAGAATCAAGAACCATAGATAAAATCCCATTCTATTTCCTCTCTACTCATTCTAGTTCAATAGGTTTAGCAAACCAAGTGAACTAGTTTCTTCAAAGAACGAAGAAGGAGCTAAAGGTTGGAGCTTTCAGGTGGATCTATCTTCAGCGTACGGAGACGACGAGAAGAAGCCATCGGACCACCATCGGAGCTTTGAAAACGAAGGAGTTCAAGACAAGCTAGGTATAACCATCTCTATCCGAGTAGCTAACTCTCTTTAGCTAAGTTTACTAGTTTTAGTTTAGTCAAAAATCCCGACTTTGCTTAGTCCATGTTGCCCCTTGCGCTAAAAATTTGATTTTATACCGTTTCCGCCTCCCCGTAAGAACCGGGGGTCGCAACGTGGACTTACAGTGGTATCAGAGCCTAACTAAACTTAAACTAGCTTGGTAGTAAAGTGTAACGAAGTTCGGAACCGGAAAAAAAAAATCCAAAAACCTAACTTTTACAAAACCTGAGTTTCTGTTGAAATTTTTTCTCGTCAAATTGAAAAACTTTATACTCCTAAATTCGGCTCAGGGTTTTGTGTGAACACCCAAGAAAAACGTTGCCCTAATTCGTTCAAACCGCCGCGCTTCCGCCGCACGAGGTAGGCAGTTGCCGCGGAAGCGCCGCGGTTTGTCGTCTTCTCTGCATCGTTTTTCGTGCAGTGTGTGTCTGTGTTGGTTTTGGGATTTTTGGAATGTATTATATGTGCCCAGATTTTCCAGAAAAGAAATTTCCTTTTGGGGTCCTATAATTCCGTATTTTTTTCCGAACTTCACTGCACTTTGACTATGATGGTTATATCTGTAATGCTTGCATGTATTGAACGTCGGCTAATCGCTATAAGTCGATTGGTCGGGGTTATACATGATCTGTAATGTGCTGGAATGTGTATATAAATATGTTGGATTGTCGCGGGTGAATAGCCGGGGGTTGTGAGACGAGAGTTTTCTTTTCTTGCAATTCATGTAAATTTGTAAATTGATGTAATAATTATTTGTATGGCCGCACAACCGGGTCGGGGTTGTAGCCGTCATTGTATAATTTCTTTTTACGGTTTTTGCTCCTAGGATAGACCCATGGAGGGGTGCACAAACTACCGGGTATGCCGAAGTGTCGAGTGGCCTACTCATGGAGATGAGGGAGGTTGCTACGCTTCGGGTACTTGGCGGGTAGTTTGCCGCACCCGTAGGGGTCTTGGGTGGGGTTTTGGCTATTCACCGCGACCATATTATCTGTTTTTGTTACAGGCTCGTACAAATTACAGATTGCTAGTATATCCAATGTATTTATCTGTGATCTGAAATGTTTATCATTGCAGTATATCTATATATGATATTATTTAGGCGTTGCTTATGTTTTACAGACGCGCTAGCCCAGCCCCCGCTCTGTCGTTAGTTAAGTAACCTAACGGGTAATGACGGGGCCCCATGGCGAATGCGAATGGCATAAGCGTACGTCATATTTTGGTTGTTTTCTGCAATGGTAGGATTAAATGATGGGACGCATTAAAAGAACTAATGCAAGAATATCACGCATTAAAAGAACTAATGCAAGATAATAAACCAAGTTAAAGTCGTTGGAACACTTTCGAAAAACCACTCGGTTCTTTTCAAAACAAACTTTTAAAATACGGAGTTTGAGCCACTCCATTTAAAAGCTATCTCGTTCCATCGACCAAATCAAGTTCACTACGTTCACGGTTTTGCCAAAACCATCCGTAGCCCTCCATCATTTCAGTTAAATATTCGGTAGTATTCAAGCTATGTATTTTGACCTCACGCCAAGGCATAGTGATTGGTAGCTGCCGGATATTTATCTGTTGCATAGATAGAATGCGTTGGTTTGAGACAGTCGTTCTGCCATTTTGGCCTACGTCAAGGGTATGTACGGGTGGGTTCAAATTAACCTGGATAATGATGGGACGAACTTGACATGTGACTTATGACATTTTGACCTCACGCCAAGGTCATAAGAGCATGGGGCAAAAAATCCACATCGGGAGTTTCATAAGTACTGAAACTTGCTAGATTTGCATACCATTTGGAGTGTGATGATTCTGGTAGGATTCCTTCAGTTTCGTCACGCGATGATATTTGGATCCCGATCCTACTGTGAGTATATGCTACTCCTCGGGAAATTTCTCACTTAACGATCAATGCTATAAACCTAGTAAGTGCCTAGAAAGGTGTTAGCGGGGCTACGCCCCCAGGGAAAAGAGGTTCTTTAATTAAGGAACTTCGCGAAAGCGTTGGAAAACCTCCCTCGAAGTACCGACACCGGCCTGGCTGAACGGTTATGCAAGTATTGTACGGTGGGATTGATCCTGACTAATTCTTCCTTTATGGTTTGAGGAGGGATTCGAGAAACAGTGGGAGCCATCCTGTTTAGACAAATTAAAAACCACTCTAAACTTGCAAGAGCATCATGCTGAGTGTTTCTTCTTCTCTCTCCTAATTGCAGCGACCAATCAACATGACTGGACTTAAGTTACTCCTAGATAAAAACAAACTAACAGGGCCAAACTACAAAGATTGGCTCAGGAATGTCAAGATAGCAATCACTTATGACAAGCTGGGGTATCTTCTTACCACCAAAGCTCCCCCTGTCCCTGGTCCAACTTCCAGCGTCGCGGATAAGGAAATCCGCAAGACTTGGGAGATTGATAGCGCGAAGGCCAAGTGCCTCCTGCTTGCCTCGATGGACAACGAACATCAGAGGAGGCATGAGAATATGGACATGGAGTCCATATTGCTCCATACAAAAGAACTGTATGGAGAGCAATCACGTATCGCAAGATACGAAGCGTCGAAAAAGTTATTTTCGACAAGAATGGCCGTCGGATCATCAGTAGCCGAGCACGTGCTAAAGATGATCGGCTTCATTGAGGAGCTCGCTGACCTAGGGATCACATTGGAGAGTGAGCTATATACGGATATAGTTCTCCAGTCCCTTCCTTCCACTTACGCCCAGTTTATACTGAACTTCAACTTACAAGAAAAAGAGGTTGAACTTTCAGAGCTCCTCAACATGCTGAGGAGCGCAGAGGGCACCCTACAGAAAGGTAGGGATACATCCACTTTGTTTGTAGGAGGATCATCTTCTTCTAGGTCCAAGGCGAAAGCCAAGGGAAAGAAGAAGAAGGCCCCCGCCAAACCAAGGGGCGGTGTTAGTAAAGTGGATACGAAGGGAAAAGGTAAAGCAACAAAGATAGCGGGGAAGCTTGTGGATAAGGAAGAATGCTTCTATTGTCATAAGAAAGGACACTGGAAGAATGATTGCAGGGCCTGGAAGGCCAGAACACAGGAATTGAAGCAGGTTGCAGCTTCAGCTTCAGGTGTGTATGTTATTGAAAATTGTCTTTCAATAAACTCTACTTCCTGGGTATTGGATACCGGATCAGGATCTCATATCTGTAATTCTTTGCAGGCGTTGAGAAACCGTAGAGTTTTGAAGGCAGGTGACATGACCCTCAGAGTTGCGAACGGAGCTAGCATGGATGCTAAAGCCGTGGGGGACTATCACCTGGGAATGTCAGATGGACATGTTTTGGTTTTGCGTAATTGCTTTTTTGTACCCAACGCAACTTGTAATATCATTTCTGTATCTTTAGTTTCTAAAGAAGGTTATGAATTTGCGTTTGTAAGTAATGTTGTAAACATTCACCTTAATCAAGTTTTGATTGGGTCAGGTACATTGAGTAATGGTATATACGTGTTAAACCAACCACAGATTTTCAACGTCCAGAATACACACAAAAGAAAGTCTCCAGAAATAAATCAGACTTTCTTATGGCATTGTAGATTGGGTCACATCAATGAGAGAAGGTTGACTAAGTTACATACAGAAGGATATTTGAATGCGTTCGAATATCAATCGTATGCCACTTGTCAGTCTTGTCTCAAAGGAAAGATGACAAAGACTCCGTTTAATGGACAAGGAGTAAGAGCGAGCGAGCTCTTGGGACTCGTACACAGTGACGTGTGCGGTCCAATGTCTACACATGCCCGAAGCGGACATTCTTACTTCATTACTTTTACGGATGACTTCTCAAGGTACGGTTATGTTTTCTTAATGAAACATAAGTCCGAGGCCTTCGGAAAATTCCAGGAGTATAAGAATGAAGTAGAGAAACAGACCGGCAAAAGTATTAAGATTCTAAGATCGGATCGAGGTGGAGAATACTTAAGTGCCGAGTTCCTGGACTATTTAAAAGAGAACGGAATTCTCTCTCAGCTTACTCCTCCATACACCCCGCAACATAACGGTGTATCGGAGAGACGGAACCGCACCCTATTGGATATGGTGCGGTCCATGATGAGTAACGCTGAGTTACCGCGATCATTCTGGGGGTATGCGCTAGAATCAGCTGCATACCTTTTGAACCGAGTTCCGACTAAGACTGTGCCTACCACCCCATATGAAATGTGGAGTGGGAAGAAACCCTATCTTCAATATCTGAAGATCTGGGGATGTCCAGCTTTTGTCAAAAAGCAGCATGCGGACAAACTCGAGGCACGCTCAGTACTGTGCAAGTTTGTGGGATACCCAAAGAACACCAGGGGGTATCTTTTCTACTACGCAGAGGAACAAAAAGTCCTTGTTTCTCGTAATGCCCACTTTCTAGAACACCAGTTCTTGGAAAAGGAGATAAGTGGGAGCGCAGTAGAACTGGAAGAAATTCCAGAACCACAGGCTATTACTGAAAGGTTAGTGGAACCAGAGGGTTCAACAGAACAGGACATTCCTACGCCGCTCCGCAGGAGTAGTAGGCAGTCTCATCCGCCCGAGAGATACTGCGGTTTTCTCATAGACGGGGATAGAGAGGATTGCATCATAGATTATGATGAGCCTACTAGCTTCCAGCAGGCCGTTCAGAGCGTTGACTCAGTGAAATGGCTGGATGCAATGCGGACCGAAATGGAGTCCATGTACACCAACAAGGTATGGACGTTGGACATTGCTCCAGACGGGGTAAAACCCGTAGGATGCAAGTGGATCTTCAAAAGGAAGATTGGTGTAGATGGACAGGTTGAGACCTATAAAGCTAGGCTGGTAGCAAAGGGTTTTCGTCAAAGACCTGGCTTGGACTACGACGAAACCTTTTCTCCAGTAGCCATGCTGAAATCCATTCGGATCCTTCTTGCCATTGCTGCCTTCCACGATTATGAGATCTGGCAAATGGACGTAAAGACAGCTTTTCTAAATGGAAATTTAGAGGAGTGTGTCTATATGGACCAGCCGGAAGGTTTCATTCAGAGTGGGAGCAGCGGAAAGGTGTGCAAGTTGCTTAAGTCCATCTATGGACTAAAGCAGGCGTCGCGGAGTTGGAACATCTGCTTTGATGAGACGGTCAAGGAATTTGGCTTTATCAAAAATCCAGATGAACCATGTATCTATAGTAGATTTGTAGCGAGAACTGTAGTATTCCTCGTTTTATACGTGGATGACATTCTCTTAATAGGAAATGACATTCCTATGCTACAATCTGTCAAGGGGTTCTTGTCACACAGGTTCTCCATGAAAGACCTGGGTGATGCCTCATACATTCTGGGTATCCGGATCTACCGTGACAGATCCAAGAAGATATTAGGACTTTCTCAGTCCAGGTACATCGACACCATACTGAAGAGATTCAGTATGGAAGATTCCAAGCGCGGTAACCTACCGGCTTGTCACGGGATCACCCTCTCTAAAGAGATGTCTCCCAAGACTGATTTGGAGAGGGATCGCATGTCTATTATACCCTACGCTTCTGCGGTAGGCTCTATAATGTATGCGATGTTGTGTACCAGACCGGATGTAGCTTATGCACTGAGTGTAGTAAGCCGGTATCAGTCTAACCCTGGGGAGAAACACTGGATAGCGGTAAAGAACATTCTCAAGTACCTGAGAAGGACTAAGGAGATGTTCTTGATGTATGGCGGAAAAGACCTCCAGATCGAGGCCTTTGCTGACTCCAGCTTCCAGAGTGACAAGGATGATTCCAAGTCCATGTCGGGTTTTGTCTTTACCCTCAATGGAGGGGCGGTGTGTTGGAAGAGTTCCAAACAGGAAACCGTTGCAGACTCGACGATGGAAGCGGAATACATCGCTGCATCTGATGCCGCAAAAGAAGCTGTCTGGATGAGGAAGTTCTTGAAAGAACTTCAGGTGGTTCCGTCCATTGTTGATCCAATACCTATGTATTGCGACAACAACGGGGCTATAGCTTTAGCGAAGGAACCCAGGTCCCATCAGAGATCCAGGCACATCTTGAGGCGGTATCACCTGATCAGGGAGATCGTAGATCGCCAGGAGATCGAGGTTCGGAGAGTCGCTTCAGAAGATAACACTGCAGATCCATTCACCAAGGCCCTGCCCCAGACTCAGTTCGAGCGGCTGATCGAGATGATAGGTCTTCGATACGCCAGTACATGGCCTTAGTGCAAGTGTGAGATTGTTAGTGTATATGCCCTAGAGGCCATTACTGTATCATACTAGTTTGTATATTACTTAATGGATGCTTGGGATATTCACCTTGTATATACAATCTTGCTCAAAATAGTAGTATGCTACTTGGTTTGTTTCTACTTCAATGTGTACATGTGTTTATTTTAGTATATCGCCTATACACATTAGTAGAGCCCTTAGGATCTTTGCTTGATTACCAGCGATGTGATGGCCGTCACACTAGTGGGGCTGGGTAATCTATAAGCACATCCTTATGCAGGTCCCTGGTCGCAGGACTATCGAGACAGGGCATCGATACTCCGGAGTAGACCAGCGCATGCGCTTCTCATCCCAGTGTGGGAGACGGTCTGTCCCACAGCCGTACGTCGTACTTGAGATAGTTTGCGGGTGCTCGTTAGGTTACGGGTACACTGGACAGGACTCGTCGGGAACTGACTAGTTGGTATTATACCTATCATCAGTTATCAGTTCCCAGGTGACATGAGTACAGCTTAGTCCGCTGACTTGACACTGTCACTTCGCCTCGGGTGTGTTCCCACTGTACTTTGATCACTACCCTACCACGGCTCAAAGGAGTCGTGCAAACAGGTGGTGGTTGGGTGCAGTCCCGAAGCACTTGGAGGCAGTGACGGTTAGACAGGATTCGTCTCTCCCGGTATTGGGGGTTGACATCGCGCTGTGTCTAGGAGAGCCATTACACGAGTAGTCCCTGGCCAGGGCAAACGAGATATACTGGTAGGTATCCAGTGTTATCTCAGGGTGTTTTGGGCTTCGCTCCGGCACGACTTGTACCGCTATTGGGGGACTGACGTTTACCGCCCCCTAGGTCCGCCATGCGATGTATCATACGAACAGACCGGACTGTACGGAGAATGTCACACTCAGGCTCAGTAGGAGTTCAGATGGGTTTCGCCTCGTCGGTCTTCTTGTCGGCACTACCTGGGGACCGTTACGCACAGCTAGTGCCGCTTGCGGTCTGTGGTTAAACCCACTGCCAGCGTAGTGTCGAGTCTTTAGAGTCCCACACAGAAAGCTTTTCGCCTTTAGGCAAAAGAGTAGAGGTCGCATGGTATTGCGACAGGTCGCATGGTTTTGCGACAGGGTTCGGTCACATCCGTGCACTTGTGCACGTACAGTGTCCGGACAGTTTACACTAGAGGGCTTTGGTTTAAGCCAGATCCTAGTGTACCTTATGGGATTGGATTTATCCAGTTTGCATTCGTGTTCCTCGGAACGCGGATGCGGGTGTGTATGCACAGTTGACAGGGAGGCAGAGGCAGCGGATTCTCATTAGGGTTGTTGACAGTTGACCGTTGACTTTTTGACTTTATGCTCAACCCTAATGAGAATATGATATGTGATTAACTATTATATTAATTAAGTATTATGGTGATATGGTTGTTGACTTGTTGACTTTTGTTGACTTGTTGACTTTGGTGACTTGTTGACTTTTGTTGACTTGTTGACCGGTTGACTAGGCTTGACTAGTTGACCATCATGATGACCATAGCCATCATTTCATGGCAAAGACTTTTGTTTACTTGGTCATTTGTGTAAAATGAGTGCATGAAATGATATGGTTGTGGTTGCTTCTAACCATCACATAAGACTTTTGTTAATATTATGAGTTATCATTGCTTTGAATTATGAGAGGGTGAGAGACAAAATACTTGCTCATTCTTTCTTGCTCATTCTCTCTCTTGTTCTTGAGCTCTCCTCTTGCTCCCTCCCTCAACCTCTTGCTCCCTCTCTTGATCTATGGTTCTCTTGTCTCATGAGTTGAGAATCAAGAACCATAGATAAAATCCCATTCTATTTCCTCTCTACTCATTCTAGTTCACTAGGTTTAGCAAACCAAGTGAACTAGTTTCTTCAAAGAACGAAGAAGGAGCTAAAGGTTGGAGCTTTCAGGTGGATCTATCTTCGGCGTACGGAGACGACGAGAAGAAGCCATCGGACCACCATCGGAGCTTTGAAGACGAAGGAGTTCAAGACAAGCTAGGTATAACCATCTCTATCCGAGTAGCTAACTCTCTTTAGCTAAGTTTACTAGTTTTAGTTTAGTCAAAGATCCCGACTTTGCTTAGTCCATGTTGCCCCTTGCGCTAAAAATTTGATTTTATACCGTTTCCGCCTCCCCGTAAGAACCGGGGGTCGCAACGTGGACTTACATATACATGGATGATGAAGATTGTATATGGTATTTAGAGATGAGTCGATGAGATTGGGCATGGTGCCATGAGATCGGTGATATGATGTGGTTCGTATTATGAGATACGACATGAGATTTTAGCGGGCCTTTGGGCTTGTGTTTTCATACACGCATATTGTTAGTGCATGATGCATGCTCCCACAACTCTTGTGAGGCAGCGGAAGTGATAAACGAAAATTTTCTTTGCATACAACACGCACTTTAGCTAAGATATAGTCTAAACCACAACTAGAAAACCCTAACTAGAGATGTTATCTACTATGTTAGGGGTTATACCTTGATGATCCGGTCCTTCGGGTCTTCTACTTGAAGAACTCCTTGGCTCCTTTGACATTGCCGATGTGCTCGATCTTCGACCACCCTGAGACCTAGATGATCCACGTGAGAGTTGTCGTGCAAGCTAGAAACTCTTCATAAAAGTTTAACCTAGAGACCAAGTTTGCTAGAAGAAGTCACTAGGATCATGTAGAGATTAGGGTATTGGATTAACTTTAACCCTAAGCCTTTGTTTCACAACATATGTGAAGGGTAAAGCTTAGGATGAAGGAGGAGAAGAGAAGAAGGAGAGAGAAAGTATTTGTGATAATGAGAGAGTTCAAGCATGAGAAAATGATATATTGCAAATAAAAAAATTGAAGCATATAATATAAAATTAGCACCATACTTCAATAGTAATTCCAAAACAATATAAAATTAAACAACCCATTGTAGCAACCATGCTTGGACTTTCTTATTTCTACCTCATTTATTTATTTTCATAAAAAAAATAATGTCATTATGAGGTGGCACCTTCTAGAAGGTATTCTTGTAACAATTACAAGAATACCCCTCCTCCTTATACAGTATACCGTATACCCGTATCCGAATTCCGAAAAATACGAATACCATTAATCCAATAATATAATACCGGTATCCGGCTCAAACCAAAGCCTACCAGTATTATCGTTCCGATTATTATTCCTGTAACAATTACACGAACATAATCGAAACCCTGCCGTAACACCTTACGGCTGCCGTAACACCTTACGGCTGCTTACAACTTTTGCCTGAACGAGAGAACCCTCTGTGTGGGACTCTAAAAACTCGACAATACGCTGGCAGTGGGATCAACCACAAGCATGTCAGCGGCACTAGCTGTGCATAACGGCTACCAAGGTACATGACGAAAAAGTGGCCGACGAGCGAACTCATCACAACCCTAACGAGCTTGTAAGCAATGTTGGATATAGTGCCCTCGGAGTCAATTATTGGATCACAGGCACGTGATTGCAATGATTGAGGGATGACCTATAACGGTAGGAAAGTCTTACTCGAGATGATAGTATGCTATCTGGTTTATCTTTATCATCGTGTACTGCTTTAGGTGACCTTACAGGTCGCTATTACGCGTTGATAGAGCCCTTAGGATTCTTGCTTGACGGCCAGCAGTATGATGGCGATCATATATGTGGGAGCTGGGGTCTATAAGCACATCCTTAAAAGGTCCCTAGTCGTGGGAGTTTCGAGACTGGGTATCGATACTCTATTAGTAAACTAGTGTATACAGTCGAGACCCCGACGAGGGGCGGTGGCCGGTCTCACAAGCCATTGGTGTCAATTGGATCACCTAAGATGTATACAGGTGCTCGTTGGGTTATGAGTATACTGGACAGGACTCGCCGGGAACATGCTAGTTGGTATTATACCTGACGTCAGATAGCAGTTCCCTGGTGACATGTGTACAGGTTAGTTCATCGACCTGAGATCGTCATTTGTCTCGTGTGAGTTCCCACTGTACTTTGATTACTACCCTACCACGGCTCAAAGGAGTCATGCAAACAGGTTTTAGTTGTGTACAGTCCAGAGCCACATGGAGGCAGTGAGCGGATCGGCAGGGGTTCGTCTCTCCCGGTATTGGGGGTGAGATCGCGCTGTGTCTAGGAGATCCATTACACGAAGTCCTTGGCCAAGGCAGGAGATTTACTGGTAGGTATTCCAGTAGTATCTCAGGGTGTTCTAGGTTACACTCCGACACGAATTGTGCCGCTTTTGGGGGTCTTACTTTTACCAACCCCCTAGGCCCGCCATGCGATGTTCATAGACGAACGGACCGGACTGTACGGATATTGTCACTGACAGGCTCAGTAGGGTGTCAGGATGAGTTCGCTCATCGACCTCCCTTTTGGTCAATACCTGGTAGCTCGTTACATACGGCTAATACCTCTGACGTGCTAGTGGTTAAATCCACTGCCAAAGTATTGACGAGTCTTTAGAGTCCCCTACAGACAGTTTCTCAAGTTTCGGACGAAACGCTGTAGAGGCCGTATGGATTTATGGCAGGGTTCGAACGTACGCGTGCACTTATGCACGTGTTATGGTTCGGACGGATAATACTAGCGGGCTTTGGTTTAAGCCGGATCCTAGTATTATACAGTGTAGATTTTGTCTCATTGCATTTGTATTCGGTCGGAATACAAATACGGGTATGTATATACAGTCACGAGGTTATCATGTAATTTATTACCAGATCACTTTTTGAAGTTGCCAGCTTGCTTTCCCTTTTCGGCCATTTTCCTTTTCTTTTGTTCTTTGGCTGATTTTTCCTCGGAGGGGGTTCTTTGCAAATACGCAATTAGTGAAGGCATGGGGTTTTTTGTGGTGCCGGGGATCCAGCAGTTTCTACAATGATCTTGATGAGATTGATTTATTTTGTGCATCATTTCTTGCATTAAATGAGATTGGATTTGGAAAGGATATGAGGGTGACATCTTTTTCTTGTGATCATACATTTTCCTTTGCTTTTGATGATCCCTTTTTCCTTCTCCAATATACATGGCCGGCCACTAAGGAGATGGGGGCTGTCCAAAAATTTTGAAGGGGGATTTTGATCTCTTTTGCTTGCACAAAAATCCTTTAGCTCCATTTCCAAAAGCTCATTTCCACCTCCACCAAAAATGGCAACTTCAATTAACCCTTGAGACATAGTGATCTACGTATATTCTGCAGCAATCTTGGACACATCGGCTTGCCAACTTCGTGTCCGAGTTGCCTCGGTTCAGAGGTGGGAGCCCATAAAAAGACTCGGTGATGTGGTGCCCTTTCCGACGAGGAGATCGAGACCGGAGATGCCGCGAGGAGCTTGGGACGGTGGACAAAGACCGAAGAACACGGATCGATCGGTATAGCTTTCCAACCCTCTCTCTAGATAGCTAGTAGTAGGTTAATGGTTCGATCCGGGATTTAAGCATACGATAGCGTCGGTTTCTAGTCTTGAAAAAGTTTTGTTTCCGCATTTTGGCCTCGGACAGACGGCCGGGACACTACCGTAGACTTACATGGTATCAGAGCCACGCCATTAACCTTTTCTAGCCTGCTCTAACGTGTTTAGAACTTCGATCGAACAAAAATTCCGAAACCGCGATTTTAAGTCATGCAGTTTCTCTCGATTTTCTTTTGTTGTCAAAAAATTATTTTGTGTATTGCAGAAATTCGTGTAGGGTTTTTTAGGAATTTTGACAAAATTTGGTAGCACGTGGCTACAGTAACGCAGCGGAACCACGGCCATACCCTTGTTTTGGCAGCGGTTCTGCCGCAGTAAAGACTTTTCAATGCACCAAATTTTGAACAGAGGTCTCTGACTTGGAAAAGGGGTTTCTGGTAATTTTATTTTGGGCCCAGATTTATTTGAGTGCTGCAGTTGTACTTCGGGGCCCACTTCGGGAAATTTTGTCGATCGAAAATTTTAAACATGTTAGTTCACAGTATTTACATTATATCTGCGACCGTGAATGTCATTCGATCGGTAAATCATGTCTAATTGCTATAATTCTGTTAGACGGATTTGCGAACGTGACATTCACGTTGATGTTCTGTGTTGTGTTGTGATGTTGCGAATTTGTCGTGGTGGATAGCCTGGATGCAGTGGTAGTACAGTTTGGTCGTATTGTACATTTAATATTGCGGGGCGAGCGTCCGACATGTGGACTGCTATCACTGCCTGTTTGTATATTATTCTTTTGGGGCATGACCGGGGTGAGGTCGATGTACCCGTTGTATATATTTTTCCTTTCTGTACTAGGATTACCCCGCGTTGGGGTGCACGGGTAGCCGGGTTCTAGAGGGCAACGGGCCCGCATCTCATGGCTTTGAGACGGAGGGGGCTTCACTCTAGAATTGGCGGACTATTCGCCCCACTCGTAGGGGGTACAGGATGACCCAAGGAGGGGTGCTCAAGTTACCGGATTCCGTGAAGTGCTGGGTGGTCCATTCACTTTACTGAAGGGGGGCTGCCTCGCTTCAGGTTTTGGCAGGTAACTTGCCGTGCCTGTAGGGGTCTAGGATTTCATTGCACAGGCTATCCACACGACCAGGGGAACGTCGGGTTTCAGTAGCGGCTCTATGAAACCCGGGGATCCTAGATTATCTGTATTGTTCTGTGATGCTTACTACATTTCTGTGATGTTGCATTTTATCACGCCTTGAGCGATTATTATATATTAATATATATACTAGTAGATGTTGTATATGTTTTGCACCCGCACTAGTCCAGTCCCCGCTCTGTCGTTAGTTAAGTAACCTAACGGGTGATGACGGGACCCAATGGCGAATGCGGATGGCATATACGTACATCGTATTTTCGTTCTTTTGTGGTGTGATTAATTGATAGGACTGCATTGATTCGGATCAATGCAAGCTAAACAAACCTATTCTGATGTTGTTGGAACATTTTTCAAAAAGCTGTTATTGCAAGGTTGTTCTCTTTTGTTTTACACAGTGGTATTCGGTTATGAATATCCAGCACCTCAGTCGACGAGGCAAGGGTCGAGATCCCTTCACCGGGAGTAACCCCTTGGACAGAAGTTTGCGTCAGGGTAATAACTTCACTATAGCCGATTGCCTTTTGCTTTGCATCGTGGTATTCAGTTGGAATATCCTGCACCTCATTCTACGGGGAAAGAGCCGAGATCCCTTCACCAGGAGTGACCTCTTTAGCAAAGGTTTTCGCCACTATATTTTTATAAAAAGCTATCCGGTTCCTTCAACGATATAAAGTTCATTACGTTAAATGTTTTTCGCCAAAACCATTCGTAGCCCTCCGTCATTTCAGACGGGTAGCACTTAGTATTCATGCTATGTTTGTTGGCCAAAGTCAAGGCATAGTGTATGGTAGCTATTTGTTACTTTTCTGTTGCATAGATAGATGCGTTGGTTTGGGACAGTCGTACTGCCTTGTTGGCCAAACTCAAGGGTAGGTACGGGTGGGTTCAAATCAACCTGGATAATGACGGGTAGAACTTGACATGTGACTTATGAATTGTTGGCCAAAGTTAAGGTCATAAGAGCATGGGGTAAAAATAACATCGGGAATTTCTAAAGAAACTGAAACTTGCTAGATATGCGCATACCTTCTGGAGTGTGATAACGTGAGTGGATTCCATCACGTTATCATGCGATGATAGTTGGATCTCGATTCCCACTAATGAGTTGGCTTACTCCTCGGGTGATCCCGACTAATTCTTCTTTCAGGTTTGGAGGAGAATTTGAGGTTACAGTGGGAGGTTTCCTAATTAGATAAATTGGTAACCATTCTGATCTAGGTTAGAGTGCACACTGAGTGTTTCTTTTCTCTCTCTCTTTGGCAGTGACCACGGCCCGACCCTAGACTATAACTCAGTGACAAAGTTGACCGAACCTTCTTATAACACTGGCTTTTGGATTGTCTGAGTTGCATACCTCATTGCCACTCCTACTTTTACCCTTTTTCTCCAGAACACCCCGTATTACTACGAACGTCCAATTTCTTTGGATAAAACCATCATATGGTTATATACGAACTCGAAGGAACTTGTTCCAGATTCGAGGATGGTTTCCGGTTCTGGAGAAAACGAATAGGACTATTCAGTTGTCTTTTCCTTTTACTTTCTCTCAAGTTGTGAGTGCTCCTTGGATTAGGACGGTACACCTATTACACTAATTGGATAGTCTTCTTCCAAACCATAGGCAGATACCGAACAGTAGGGAATGAAGAAAACCATTTAGCCTAAAAGGTGTACAGAAGGTATTAAGTAAAGACAAATAAAGCGATTAGTAAGAGGGCAAAGTAAACTGCGACTGCTATTCACGACCAAGCCAAGTATTTCATCGCTACTCCTACTTCACCTTTGTATTTCTCCAGGACACTCCGTATCACTACGAAGATCCACAGTTATTTGGATACTCCATCGTATGGTTATATACGAACTCGAAGGAACATATTCCAGTTCGGGGATGGATTCTGGTTCAGGAGAAATAGGAATAAGGTTTTATTCAGTTGTCTTTTATCTTTACCTTCTCTCGTGTTGCGAGTGATCCTAGAATTAGGACAGTACACCCATTATGCTTATTGGATCGTCTTCTTCCAAACCATAGGCTGGTGCCGAATGGTAGGGAGGGAAGAAAACCATTTAGCATAAAGGGATGTACAGAAGGTAATGACTAAAGACATATAAAAGGATTTGGCGAGATGGAAAAGAAATATACGGTTACAGTTGTGAATCTGATTATGGAAGAGGAATTACTAGGAAAACCCGGATACCCATTCGAAACATTTACATGTATCAGTTTCACTGTGTATTGTTAAAAGAAAACTGATTTCCCAATTAGTCCTTGCTCCAGGGTATGTATTTACCAGGTTCGATTCTCACATCTGTATGGTTTTACAGATGATGAGTGGGAGTAAGTTATTGGGAATTAGGTGATCATCCTCATTATATCAGGATTCGTTGTAATTGGTGATATTTGAGGAGATCGCCTGGGTAGTTTGCCGGATGGCAAATATTTGGTTTTGAATATCCGTTGTTATGCACCAATTTCGAATTGATATATCTGTACGTTTATTTTTATAAAGTGAGATAACTTTTTGAAATTATGTCCATGACATTTACCTATATCAGTGGATGGTTAGGTAAGGAGCATTAAACAGCGGTGTAATTCTTCTTAACCATAAGTACAGTTTTCAACCTACGACACACAGGGAATGAGTTATTAGACTCAGGGGACTTATACAAAGTATTGTATGTTGTACAGTGTCCATTAGGACAGAGGGGTTGGTACTCGTACTATATTCTGTTTACTTGTGACTTCTCTAGTTCTTAGACATGTGTTTCGTAGAAATACAAGATCTAAGTTTTCAGAAGTTATAGGTATATGAATAAAGTAGGGAACCAGGTATTGCAAGTATCAGGATTCTTCAAGGTGAGCGAAGGTGTAGATACTTGTGTATGGTATTCAGTTGATAGTAATGATTAAAATAACTTGCTTCTCTTTCAGGTTACTCATAATTAGAAGCACTCCTAAGTTGAGTAATGCTGATCGGCCTCTCTCCATTTAGTTGACACGCACTGGAGACAGCTGCATGATTTGAATATGGTTCCAATTAAATCAGTGCCTCTTTTTCTATATTAGATATAGAATAGTTCATATCTTAACATTGTTAAGGTACGGGGAGTTGTCCGGCTTATGCTTAAGACCAGACTCTGGACAACTCAAAGCACGTTTCTGTAATGGCAGTTTGTGGGTTGACCCGGGCTATGACGAGGGTTGATTTTCTACCATCTGGAAGATCAATAGTGATATTGTTCTTGACTCGCCACAGTTTTAGTAAAATAGATTTTTCAGAAAATAGTAGTAGGAGTATGGTAGAACTGGAAGTGATTCCAGAACCGCAAACGATTACTGAAAGTTTGATAAGAACCTAAAGATTCAATCTAGTTTGACATTCCATTGGCCACTCCGCAGATATGGTGGGTAACCTCAGGCACCCGAGAGGTACTCCGGTAGCCTCAAGGACGGTGACAGGGAGGTTCTTGTTTACCCAGACTTTCTATTGCTGTTGTTCCAGGCTATGAGACCCGGCAGGAGGATGAGTATAGCGTCATTCTAAACTAGCTTTAGAAGTGTAAGTGTATATGATTCTGCCAGAGGGTTGTCGCAGTCAGTGGGAGTAGCGGAAGCATTAGTGGACAAGTGGCTTATGTCTATTTATAGACTAAAGCAGATATAGCGGACATAGATCATCTATTTCTGATATGACAGTCATAGGTTTGACTTCATCAGAATAGGGGATGGATCTGTTAAGAAGGTAGTAGCGTGTGATGTCCTGGTATTTGGATGACATACACAGAGTAGGAAGTGAAATTCCTATACTACGACCGGTTATGCTTTGGTTGTCACACAGTGGTTTCTCCACATAGGACATGGATATTATATCAGATATTCTGGTTACTAGTTCTATGGTTTTAGATCTAGATTTTGGTAGTTTCCCAATCTGGGTACTTATACAACATTCTAAAGGTGTTTTAGAATGGACGACTCCTGGTACGGTAGTGTACCTGCATGTGATGGAGTCACCCTCTCTAAAGGTGTCTTACAGACTAAAAGAGAGAGGGATGCGCATGATTGGCAGATCACTTGCTTAGGCAATTGAGTCAATCATTTGATGTCAAGTACCACACTAGATGTTGTTTTTGCACGAGGTGCAATAAGTTGATATTGATCCTATCCTGGAGAAACATTCGGAAGCAGTTTTAGAACATAAGTGGATGTTCTAGAGATATGATAACAACAGCCTCTATCGGGGGACGGTTATAATTCCAGGCTTCCAAGGTGACCTGGATGACAGAGTGACTGTCAGAGTTGTAGTTTTCCCTCTGACGAGGGGCAGTATTTTGGACAGGTGGTCCAAGCAGATACTGAGGGAGGCATGGCGCAGGATACTGGTTGGTTTCAGTTGACGATACAGTCTAAGAATTTTGGATTTGGAGTTCATTTATTAATTAGGTCCCATCAGATATCCAGACATATTCTAAGACAGGTATTGCTCATTTCGGGAGATGGCTTTCTCCGCGAACTTGAGATAAAGAGAGAAATAGAAAGAAACATCAGGGCGGATCCACTCACTGAGGCTATTCCTCGAATGCAATAGTTTCGCAAATGGGCTTTGTGAGACTGATTAGTAGAGGAGTTGGGTGTTCGGTATCACACGGGCTGTGAGTATGCGACATCGCAATAATTAGCCTTGAGTGCAAGTGGGAGATTGTTGGATATAGTGCCCTCAGAGTCAATTATTGGATCACAGGCACGTGATTGCAATGATTGAGGGAGGACCTATACCGGTAGGAAAGTCTTACTCAAGATGATAGTATGCTGTCTGGTTTATCTTTATCATTGTGTGCTGCTTTAGATGACCTTACAGGTCGCTATTACGCGTTGATAGAGCCCTTAGGATTCTTGCTTGACGGCCAGCAGTATGATGGCGATCATATACGTGGGAGCTGGGGTCTATAAGCACATCCTTAAAAGGTCCCTAGTCGTGGGAGTTTCAATACTGGGCATTGATAATCAATTAGTAGACTAGTGTATACAGTCGAGACCCCGATGAGGGGCGGTGGCCGGTCTCACAAGCCATTGGTGTCAGTTGGATCACCTAAGATGTATACAGGTGCTCATTGGGTTATGAGTACACCGGACAGGACTCGCCGGGAATATGCTAGTTGGTATTATACCAGACGTCAGATAGCAGTTCCCTGGTGACATGTGTACAGGTTAGTTCATCGACCTGAGATCGTCATTTGTCTCGTGTGAGTTCCCACTGTACTTTGATTACTACCCTACCACGGCTCAAAGGATTCGTGCAAAAAGGTTTTAGTTGGGTACAGTCCCGAGCCATATGGAGGCAGTGAGCGAATCGGCAGGGGTTCGTCTCTCCCGGTATTGGGGGTGAGATCGCGCTGTGTTTAAGAGAGCCATTACACGAAGTCCTTGGCCAATGCAGGAGATTTACTGGTAGGTATTCCAGTAGTATCTCAGGGTGTTCTGGGCTACACTCCGACACGACTTGTACCGCTATTGGGGGTCTGACTTTTACCAACCCCCTAAGCACTCCATGCGATGCTCATAGATGAACGGACCAGGCTGTACGGATATTGTCACTGACAGGCTCAGTAGGGTGTCAAGATGAGTTCTCTCATCGACCTCCCTTTTGGTCAATACCTGGTAGCTCGTTACGTACGGCTAATACCTCTGACGTGCCAGTGGTTAAATCCACAGCCAAAGTATTGATGAGTCTTTAGAGTCCCCCACAGATAGTTTCTCAAGTTTCGGGCGAAACGCTGTAGAAGTCGTATGGATTTATGGCAGGGTTCGAACGTACGCGTGCACTTGTGCACGTGTTAGTGCACGCGTTATGGTTCGGACGGATAATACTAGCGGGCTTTGGTTTAAGCCGTATCCTAGTATTATACAGTGTAGATTTTGTCTCGTTGCATTTATATTCGGTCGGAATACAAATACGGGTATGTATATAGAGTCACGGGGTTATCCTGTAATTTGTTACCGGATCACTTTTTGAAGTTGCCAGCTTGCTTTCCCTTTTCGGCCATTTTCCTTTCCTTTTGTTCTTTGGCTGATTTTTCCTTGGAGGGGGTTCTTTGCAAATATGCAATTAGTGAAGGCAAGGGGTTTTTTGTGGTGCCGGGGATCCAGCAGTTTCTACAATGATCTTGATGAGATTGATTTATTTTGTGCATCATTTCTTGCATTAAATGAGATTGGATCTGGAAAGGATATGAGGGTGACATCTTTTTCTTGTGATCATACATTTTCTTTTGCTTTTGATGATCCCTTTTTCCTTCTCCAATTTACATGGCCGGCCACTAAGGAGATGGGGGCTGTCCAAAAATTTTGAAGGGGGATTTTGATCTCTTTTGCTTGCACAAAAATCCTTTAGCTCCATTTCCAAAAGCTCATTTCCACCTCCACCAAAAATGGCAACTTCAATTAACCCTTGAGACATAGTGATCTACGTATATTCTGCAGCAATCTTGGACACGTCGGCTAGCCAACTTCGTGTCCGAGTTGCCTCGGTTCAGAGGTGGGAGCCCGTAAAAAGACTCGGTGATGTGGTGCCCTTTTCGACGAGGAGATCGAGGCCGGAGATGCCGCGAGGAGCTTGGGATGGTGGCCAAACACCGAAGGACACGGATCGATCTGTATAGCTTTCCAACCCTCTCTCTAGATAGCTAGTAGTAGGTTAATGGTTCGATCCGGGATTTAAGCATACGATAGCGCCGGTTTTTAGTCTTGAAAAAGTTTTGTTTCCGCATTTTGGCCTCAGACAGACGGCCGGGGCGCTACCGTAGACTTACTAGCAACACTTACCGTACAGTCCGGTCTCTTCGTCTGATACGTCGCATATGAAGTCTAGGGGTGGTAAATGTCAGACCCCAGCAACTTTATAAGTCATGCTGATTTACGGCCCATAACTGTTCGAGAAACTACCGATAACACTTATCAGTAAATCTCGAGAACCCTAGCCAGGGATCTGATGTTATGGCCGATCAAGCATAGCACGATATCAACTCCTTATACCGGGAGAGACGAAACCCCTCCTATCGCTCACTGCCTCCATGCGATTCAGGAATGTACCCAAAATCTACCTGTTTGCATGACTCAGCAGAGCCGTGGTAGGGAGGAAATCAAAGCACAGTGAGAATCACACATGACACCATGACGATCTCGGGTCTACAGACTAACCTGTACAAGTGTCGCCAGAGAACTGCTATTTAACAATAGGTATATATACCATCTAGGAGTTCTTGGCGAGTCCTGTTCGGTATACCCATTCTCCAATGAGCACTTGTGTACAATCTTTGATGTCAAACACCAATGGTTGTGGAATCAACCATCGCTCCCAGGGTCAAGAAACGTACACACTAGTCTAAAGTGGTAATACCGATGCCCTGTCTCGATATACTCTCGACTAGGAACTATTAAAGGATATGCTTATAGTCTGTCCAGGCCCCACTAGTATGATCTCATCATATTCCTAGTAGTCAAGCATAATCCTAAGGGCTTCATCAATATGCATATAAACATATGAAATATAACGCATCACACGTAAAGATGAAGATAAACTAGATAGCATACTATCATTTCGAGCAAAGATTGTTTCTGTACATATACATGCCATGCATCCTATACAATACAGGCCTCTAGGGCATACATATCCAACATATATATATATATATATATATATATATATATATGCAGATGGTATCAGTTGGTACTAGACTTAGATCAGTACCCACAGTTCATGAGATATGATGATAATGGATATTAGATGAATAATGAGACGAATGTGATTTTTGACCCATACCCAGATTTAGGCTGCCGTACGACGGATTTACGTACGAGCTATACATTGATGAGAGATCCGCACTCTTGACTCGAGGATGTCATATTGTATATTGTACCGTATGCGTTACTATTGAGGCGGGATCACCAACTATTATATTTATATATACATATCGACTCAGATTTAGGTGGTTTCCCTTACCTTTTCGTTTAAACTGTTCGTGTAGTCCTGTAGTACTTATAGATGTTAGACTAGACTCGAGTCATACCAATTTCAAACTAACGAATCGTGAGTATTTTAAAGACAGGCCAAGGGATTCTACGGATATTTTCAAACGACGCAACTTTTCTTAAAAACACCGTAGCCCTTATTTTTTTAAACACCACGATTCGTCTTATTTCAAAAGGCAAAACTGTATGACATATATATATTGATGTAGATTCTTCAATGTTGTATTTATTATTCATTTTCGGCACATTCTTGCTATTCGCATCGCGTTGCATGTTTAAATGTGTTTATTGTTATATTAAACACATACTGTCAGGACACCAGCACCATTATCGATGATGCGTATGTTTCACGTACACCTGCTTGCCGGCTTACACACTTCATCATCGATAAATGCCATGTCACTACACAGTAGGACTGTTACATCAGGATATGACTCCTTGCATGACATACTTGCATACATACATATTTGCACCTACATAGATGATTCTGGCTTGATTTTGGAGATTTGGGAACCGCAGGATTTCAAAACTGGATTCATTTAAAAGAGTAGTTTTCCCTTGATATGTACATAGTATTGTTCCATGTTATATGACATACGGATATACTTACATTTCTATTATATGTAGCATACATCATGCTTTTGATTATACGCATTGAGATATGTTGTTTTCATGAGATTTCTGGATTTGAGAACCGTGGCTATTTCAAAAGAAAGTATTGTTTAAAAAACCTGGTTTCTCTTGATATGATATTTTAGTGCGTCCACCATGTGTATTCTCGGTTCTGAGTGTAACATGTGAAACCCGATTCGGGGAGGCGGCTGATTCCGTTTGCGGGTACGTGGTGGACCCGGTATGGTACCCCGGGGCAAGAAAGAGATGCTGTGTATATAGATGGTGAGCCAGGCAGAAGGACCACTACCTACCGGTGATAGTATTTGGGCTCGGCGGATATCCGGAGGATACCGACCGGAGTCGAGAGATGATATGGGCCGATCCGGACTGACGGAGCCCGTGGGCTGATCCGGACTGACGGAGCCTAAGAGATATGAGGATTTACGTGTCGATGCTAGACACGGGTTTCATGATGCTTTCGAGTGTCGAGGTTGGACACTCCAGTTCTATGATTTTATGTGTCGTGAGGGACACCCGTTGATTTATATTCTCATACTTTCATGCAGATTCTTTTATGATATTTACATGCATGATGTTGTTGTGTCATTGGTTGACACGTGGATGGGATCCACATGCATATATATACATTGATTAAATAGTTGGATGATATCCACATACTTATAGATATCATGATATAGTTGACACTGACTTCATGATGATTACATTGATCACACCTCATGTTTATGATATGTTGTTACATGAGTCACTGACACGAGCACATGGTATTACACTTATGTATAGATGTTTACCCTTGCCACCTTATCATGCTTCAGACTTTATCATATTGATGATGTATATTACGATCGTATGACCTAGGATTGAGTCATACATGCGATTTCTATCTGTGGATGTTTTCTACTCACGAGTTGGCAACTCACCCCTGTTGTGCCACAGTTCCTTGCAGGTTTTGCCGTACAGGTTTCATTACGGCTTTCTGGCACACTGCTCCTTTTCCGGGTAATTACTTTGGTAGATGGGTTCACTCGCATCGTGACCACCCTTGTATTTATTTTAATCAGTTGTATCTAGTAACTCAATCAACCAGACTTGTATATCTTTTAGATTTAGAAAACCAGTTGTGTATTATTTCGACCTTAGAGTCGCGCATTGTATTATTATGGTTTTCTTGATATTTTGAGTTCCTTTGAGTTTTGATCCTCGCCCTTCGGCGTTGTATATTATATTGCTTGCGTGGTTGTGACCGTCGATTGACAAAGAGCTAGCTCCCGCTTGGGGATGCCTTTATTCATATTATGCATGTTGTACCCCTTTTGAGGCCAGTGTTTACAAAGGAAACTCTGCCAAAATTTTCAGAAAAGACTAGAGGTTTTAAAATGCATATTCGGCTTATGTTACTTAAAACCACTTGTTTTAAAACATGTTTTCTTCACTTCTATCTTAAAACTGTTTGATTTCTGAGATTTCTTGGCTTACTTGAATTAGATGGGGTCCTATAGACTTCATATGATTTAAGTACCAGTCACGTGCCATTTCGGGTCGTGACATTACCGGTATTAGGATTCTTAGTTTTTGAGACATGATATATTATTTGGTCGTTGGATGTTTGTATGTTAACGACAAGGGTTGCTTGATTGTTTTGTATGTGTAGGCTATAGGTTCTAACCTATGAGCGAACCATGTGCCGTATTGGATTTCGGAACTTAATGTTAATAACTTTGCGATTTCATATTGATGGTAGATACCTTCGCGTGGATTCCGAGATGACGAAGAACATCGACTACTGCTAAGCGAGGAGTTTAGCAAGGGAGTAGATTTATAACTACTGGGGAAGTCGGGTGGATGGCGTATAGCACCCCCACAAATTTTGATTGGAACTGATATATACATAGATTACTGTAGGAGAAACCTACACTTGAAAACTATAGATGTGGTTAAACGATAGTTAGAGGTGATATTAATGATTGAATATATATCGAGATAGGAGATGAAGGCTTTAGGGACATAACCCTTGGACATAATATGATAAAGAATGATGTCTCAAATTGAGAAAAGGATATGGGAAGTGAATGTGAATCACAATATATATACAGATATGTAGTTGCACAAGTTTAAGTTAGAGTTTTAGAGCAGCATGATATGAGATTCAATTGATGTAATGTATATGTAAAATGACTTGATGTGAGAGATTGATGGGATGAAAAGAGTATACGATGAGATATTATGACTTGGCTGATATGTCGTTATATGGATGCGAGTCGATAAGAGATAGTTGATACCTTGTCGGTCCCCTGATTCGAGATTTATGCGGATGTGACGTGAGAGATAGGTATACATATATGGATAATGATTGCATAATGAGTGATATGCCGTACGAGACTTAGATCCGTACCCCTTGTTGTTGTACAGGTTGATAGGATCCCTATTTTTTTAATGCCGTCGTACGATGGGTTACAGTACGCGATGAGTTTTACCTATTGATTTATCCATACTCTTGATTAGAGGATGACGTACGATGTATTGTACCGTACGTGATCTTGTGTGGCTAGATGCCGAATGATAGATTCACCGACTCGGTCATATTAGATAAGTATACCTTATAGCATTTAGTTCACGATGTGCATTATGCTGCATTCATATTATTCTCATTGCATTTCATATACCTGTGCTAGTACACATACACCATTATCGATGATGCGTATGTTACACTTACACAGATTGCCGGCTCACACACTTCATCATCGATAATTGCTATGTCACTTATACAGTAGAATTGCTACATCATGTTTTATATATTTCCATGTTCACATCACTATGCTAGGTTGCATGATATACTGGCTATGCTCACACCATTATGATATGTCGCATGATATACTTGCCATGTTCACATCATTGTTCTATGTTGCATGATTTACTTGCTATGACCACATCACTATGCTATGTTCCATGATTTACTTGCTATGATCACATCACTGTTCCATGTTGCATGATAAACGGATATGCTTACATTTTGTTATATGTCGCACACATCATGCTTTATGATTATACGGATTGAGATATGCCGTTTTCATGAGATTTTGGATTTGAGAACCGTGGATATGTTTTTTTCAAGAAATTATGTGTTGTTTGAAAACCCGGTTTCTCTTGATATGATATTTCAGTGCGTCCACCATGAGATTTCTCGGTTCTGAGATTTGTGATATATACCCGATGCGAGGAGTGGAGTGGGCCATATGCAGGTAAATGGTGGAGCCCGGTATGATACCCCGGGGTAAGAAAGGTATGTCGAAGGATTAGCCGATGAGCTTGACAGGGGATGTGCACTGCCTACCGGTGACAGTATTTGGACTCGGCGGTTATCTGGAGGATACCGACCGAAGTCATGAGATGGATTTAGGCCGACCCGTTCTGCCGGAGCCCGTGGGCCGATCCCGCGGATGGAGCCTATTGTACGAGGATTTACACATCGATACTAGACACGGGTTTCATGATGTTTCGAGTGTCGGGGTTAGACACTCATGTTTTCATGATTTGATGTGTCATTGATGGTCACACATTCTTTGATATCCTCATATTTACCTGCATATGCTTTTATGATATTTACATGCAGGAGTTGTTGTGTGAGTGGTTAACACATAGACGAGATCCACTGCATACATACATTGATTATATTGTAGGACGAGATCCACCTGCATACATGCAATGATTATATTGTTAGATCTTATCCACTTACTGATAGGTTTTTTTTTATGTGTTGGCACATATGCAGATACGGTCACCCTTGATATCATAGTATTACCTTTATGATATAGTTGACCTAGGAAATCGTTATTTATTTCGATTTCTACATGTTGATGTTTTCTACTCATGAGTTGGCAACTCACCCCCGTTGTGCCTCAGTTCTTGCAGGTTGTCCGCTTGGATCAGTAGCGGCATCGTTGGCATACAGCTTACTTTCGGATATTTTGCTTTGGTAGGTAGTACATGTTGGATCGTGCCCCTCTCGTATTTGTTATTAATATTGTATCTAGTCGACTCCATCAAATAAGAAACTAGTAATTTTATATGTTGAAGACTTAGAAGACTTGTAGTGGCGAGACTTGAGCGATGGGTTTTATGTTCGCTTTTAGGGTTGATGTCTGGCTTTATTTGTTTTCCTTGTGTGGATCTTCGCCGTTGGGCGTCGTATACTTGTTATTTATATTTGTGGTGGTTGTTTCCGCCGTTGGGCGTGTTTTGCTCCCGTTTAGGGATGCTTTCTTTTTATTCTTTGTTGTACCCGTTTTGGGGCTAGTTTTTACAAAGGAGGTGCTGCCGAAATTTTTTTTTTAAAACAAAAGAAAAGAAAACAAAAATAAGTTTATGGTTTTGTACTTAAGGTTTCCAAGTGTTGTATAAATGTTTTCATTACTTACTTCTGTTGGAAGGTTTAGATTTCTGGGTTTTTGGCTTACTTAGATTACACTACGCGTGTAGACGTTGCGTAATTTAAGTGCCGGTCACGAGCTTATATTTCGGGTCATGACAAATTTGGTATCAGAGCGCTAGGTTTAACCTTGGTTCGAGTTTAGGCTTGACCTTACGGAACTTAGACTTGAACAGGTGGTGTTAGACCCGAAATTTCGTTACATAGGCTGACCCTGATTGATGGAGTAGGTAGCTTGAGTAGAATGTTGTACCGTACGTATGTTCTGAGGCATATTTATGATACGATACTCCATTTAAGTGACCTTAGGATGTACTTATTTTGAGACTGGTGATTCTATTTGTTTTCCTTGATTATACATCCATTTGAGATCCTTGATTCTATTCATTTACATGATCATACTCTCACTGATTCCGTTCCTCCTTATGATCATGTATTCATTCTGGATCTATTGATTCATTTCGTCCTTCTGATCTATTTTCATCGATACATAATTGAGGTTCCTGTCACCATGGCCTGAGCGCAGATTGAGCTGTTGCTGGTGATGCGGTCAGGGTGTGCTCGTCGTGGACAAGGACTGGCCATCGTGTTTTCTGGTGACATGGAAACGTATTGATTTAGTGGTTGTGTTGTGACCTCTCATTTGAGACGAGTGTGCGGTCTTGTACCGGATGATCGGGCCATTGTTAGAGGCTGCCTGTTGTGTGAGGACTGTTGATGTACAGCATAACTCAGAGATTGTAATGTCATCTACCTTGCAAACAGATGACCCAGCTGTTGATGAGATTGATATGATGCCACTTCCAGAGCTTTCGAGTTGAGATCGCTGGAGATTTCAGGCAGAGATGCGACAGGAGATAGCTAGTCTATCTCGAGTTGAGAGACAGAGGTGATTCGTCAGATTTGATGCGCCGACGCAGGCCCAGTAGAGTTGACGATTTCCAGGGTGGAGAGTCTTACTCGTATCTAGAGTAGATCGATCCAGAGATGACGTTGTTCGTCGGATGTTCCGATGTGAGATCGGTATGCTAACCAATTTCAGATAGAGGACATCACCCAGATGTGTTGTGAGTTGATCGAGAACGGACGAGTATTGAATATTCCTCTGATGATTGGGGCGAATTCCCGAGGACGTGTTCGGCTAGAGATCTTATACAGAGTTATGATGATACCGAGTTTGTGATTTTGAGTCCGTGAGAGAGACTCCGGGTTGATAGTAGCCGAGAAAATTTGCCGTATGCAGATAGCATGAAGCGACGTCAAAGTGGACGATAATAAAGACGAGTGGACAAAGAGGTTCGTGTGAGATGCTGACGAGCTGTTGTTACTCCCCGTTGAGATTTGAGATTCGGATGTGTATACAGGAGCGTTAGAATACGACCAAATCCCAAGGAAATGTTATGCTGAGAACGCAGATGTCCAGAGGATGAGAAAATTTTATATAAGAGTACCAGCCTCCGTATAGTTCAGCATAGGCGAGATCGGAAGAGGCCCTGAGCAGGCTCCTTCCAGGACACTACTGCAATAAGAATTGCACCGAGGATCAGATGTGTCACGTGTATTCAAAGGACTAGAGGCTGAAGCCAGTGACGTGCTGCCTTATGAGTGGTCATACTAATTGACTAAGGAGTGCCAGAGCGGAATCGCTTCCGTTAGCACACCTGACTGGGCCGATGAGCCGATAGATTGCGGGATTGGTAATCCGTAGAGAAAATGAGGACTCAGAGATAGAGGACGCCAGACCATGCGCAACAGGCAAGCAGATGTTCTTGCTCTGCCAGTTTTGGGTGCACCGACTTTTTCCAACATTGTAGGAAGTGTTCCTCATTGTCATTTGTTGCGATTTGCGTTTGTGATCCGAGCATCATGCTTATATCGCTTGGATTTGAGTTTTGATGATTGAGTTTCATGATATTGTTTTCGTGCACCATGGCTGCACCTACTGGGTATTTACATTTCGTGCGTAGTTATTGCACTTGATATACGTTTTACACACTGTTTTATTGGTTTATGATTTGTGCATGTCTGTTTGCACTTGATATTGATTTGTGTGCTTTGGTTGCACATGTTTATGATTTCGTGGATTTCATACGGTTGATTTGATTTGTGCATGTGGTACGCACTCGATTTGATTTTGCACTCGGTATAGCTCACATGTGCTTGCAGTGCATTGATACGTGTTTTGTGCACGCAGTTGCACACGTTTATGATTTTTATATACCTTGGTACACTCGGTGTAGTTTTCATATGCATTCGAGTTATTTATGAGTTTCCGTGCAGTTGTGCACAGGATCGATATTTCGTGCACTGGATGCACATGATTTGATATTTCGTGCACTCGATGCACAAGAGTTGATATTTCGTGCACTCGATGCACAGGATTTGATATTTTGTGCACTGGATGCACATGATTTGTATTTCGTGCACTGGATGCACCCGGTTTGTATTTTGTGCATTTGTTGCACCAGGTGGGTATTTCGTGCATTGGTTGCACTAGATTTATACTTCGTGCATTGGTTGCACCCGATTTATGTCTTTAAGCATTGGTTTTACCAGATTTATATTTTTTATGCGTGTGTGTACTTGAGGTTCGTTTTCGTGCATGCTACTGCACTAGATACTTTTACGGACCTGACACGCTTGATTGAGATTTTATTCGTGCATGTGGGATGCACTTGACCTAGATGATTTTATTCGTGCATATGGGATGCACTTGATTTCGATTTCATTCGTTCATGACGGATGCACTGGATTTGGATTTTCGCGCACGTTGGGCGCATGATATGAGATATGATTTTGTCCACACCTGATGCAATCGATTTGGGATTTTCGTTCGTGCATGTTAGTTGCACTGGATCGAGATTTCCATGCACTATAGATGCACTAGTTGTTGTTGTCGTGCACACCAGTTGCATTGGACAGATGCTTTCCTGCATACTCGTTGCACTTAGCTTTACTTTTGTGCATATTGTGGCACCTGTATTTGGATTTGATTTCCGTGCGCACCAGACGCACGCGATTGTTAGATATGCCTTTTGAGGGTGATTTTACTCTTGAGCCCTTTGTTTTCATGATAGGTATTTTACTATGTAGTAGTCAAACAGGATTGATCTAAGAACAGCACCTGCGTACTTTGCATGTATAAAAAGTTTACCAAGAAATTTTCAAAAAGGAGCTATAGTCTCGCTATTTCCTATGTGTCCGCAAGAGACACGAACGTTTATAAAGAAAAACCTTTTGGGATGTTATGAAATGACGGAACGTATATTTCGCAAAACATATATGGACATACATTATTACTTTACAAATGAGCGTCCGTCACTTATGCCGTGAGTTACGCATCACACGGGGATTCAGGAATGATTTTGCATATGTTTTATTCAGTTTTCCAAGAATGCGTACTATACCCGTATTATAGTATTTGACTAATGCATATTGGATTTTAGTAGTGGATTTCGAGATCTGTATCTCCTTTGTAACTCCGATGATTTGCGTGCAAATCTGATGATTTGCATGACGCTTGA
This sequence comes from Agapanthus africanus, assembly GCA_030015575.1. NCBI lineage: Eukaryota > Viridiplantae > Streptophyta > Magnoliopsida > Asparagales > Amaryllidaceae > Agapanthus > Agapanthus africanus. The sequence continues at coordinate 300,526,630 of CM057345.1, read as the reverse complement.
CGGAGTTTGACTTTGATTTTCGTACTCGTTTTCAGGCGCACATGATGCGCCGTGGTATTTCTGTATCTTCCGTGATTTAGGAGCCCTGTTGATTTGTGCTGATTATTAAAATGTTTTAGAAATTGGGGGTTTAAATTTAAATTCGGGGATCGAATTTATTTAAGGAGGGAAGATTGTAACATTTCAAAAAATATAAAATATTATTTTGTGGAATTTAATATTAAAATAATATATTTTGCAAAAACTATCGATTTGCGAATTTTGGGTTTTCGTAAAATGGTATAAATATAAATTAATTGGTTTAATGTTTGTGCTTTCATTTTTGGCCATTTCCTTACCAATCTTGTTTTGGCCAAACCTTGATGATGTGGTGAGTCATTGTTTCATCATTTAATGCAAGCATGGTTTCATTTGTGTAGTGGCGTTTGCTTTATTAGTTTTGTTTTGAGCTAAAGATATTATGTGATGGATATTTAGCTTGTGGTCACCACTTCCTTGTGCTAATGGTCACCCCCCTCCCCCAATTTTACATTCACTGTGAGCAATATTGTGGCCGGCCCCACTTGTTTTGGAGATGAGATATATTTTATGTTGATTAATACATTACACATATATCTTCATGAGATTTTCCCAGTGAGGATCTTCTGCCATGGCCGAGCCCCCCTTATGCATCAATGAATTTCATTTGTGACAAAATCTCATGCTCACTTTCTTTCCTTCACTTGGCAACTTCATTTACCTTCACCCAATTCATTGGGTGTCTTGAGACAAAATATCCTACACTCTCTCTACTTCTTTCTTGGGTATCTAGGCTAGCAAACTGGATACCCGAGTTGCCTCGGTTTTGAGGCGGGAGCCCGTATAAAGAATCCTCGACGTGCGTCCACTTTGACGAGCTTGACCGGAGAGCGAATTCATCGAGGGAGCCGCAACATGCTAAGGACAGAGATTGAAAACCGAAGGACACGGATTGATTGGTATAATTTCTTAAACCACTTTTACAGTTTACTAGTATAGGGTTACTGGTACTTTGGGGTTTTAGGCTTGGCGGTTTTCATGAATAGTGACCCCAGTGAGGGTTTTAGCTATGTTTACCGGTATTGGGATTCTTGGTTTTTGAGACTTGATATGGTATTTGGTCGTTGGATATTTGTACATCAACGACAAGGGTTGCTTCATTGTTTTGCATGTGTACACTATAGGTTCTAACCTATGAGCGCACCGCGTGCCGTATTGGATTTCGGAACTTGATATTAATAGCTTTGCAATTTCATATTGATTGTAAGTACCTTCGCGTGGATTCCGAGACGATGAAGCACATCGACTACGGCTAAGCGAGGAGTTTAGCAAGTGAGTAGATTTATATCTACTGGGAAAGTCGGGTGGATGGCGTATAGCACCCCCGCAAATTTTGAATGGAACTGATATATACATAGATTACTGTAGGAGAAACCTACACTTGAAAACTATAGATGGGGTTAAAAGATAGTTAGAGATGATATTAATGATTGAATATATATTGAGATAGGAGAAGAAAGCTTTAGGGACATAACTCTCGGACATAATATGATAAAGAATGATGTCTCAATTTGATAAAAGGATATGGGAAGTGAATGCGAATCATAATATATATACAGATATGTAGTTGCACGAGTTTAAGTTTGAGTTTTAGAGCAGCGTGACATGAGATTCAATTGATGTAATGTATATGTAAAATGACTTGGTGTGAGAGATTGATGGGATGAAAAGAGTATACGATGAGATATGATGACTTGGCCGATATGTCGTTATATGGATGTGAGTCGATAAGAGATAGTTGATACCTTGTCGGTCCCCTGATTCGAGATTTATGCGGATGTGACCTGAGAGATAGGTATACATATATGGATAATGATTGCATAATGAGTGATATGCCGTACGAGACTTAGATCCATACCCCCCGTTGTTGTACAGGTTGATAGGATCCCTATTTGTTTAATGCCGCCGTATGATGGGTTTGTAGGGTTTCCTTATCACCTCATATAGGGTTTGGAAGCATCACACATGCCACAATTTAAATTTTAAGATGTGCTAAGAAAACTTAACTAGGACTCGAACTAGAAATGTTGAGTAACAACTAATAGTATCACATACAAAAGTTAATCTATCACTATGTGGAGAGACTACAACCTTTGTAGGCCTCCTAGGGTGACTGCTTGGATCTCCTAGAGTTTGGAACGGCTCTCTAGAACACTTCCGAGTCCACGACGATCCACCCGAAGTCCTTTGCTCAAAGCTTGTTGCTTCACTTGGTCTTTCAAATCCATAGAGCAAACACCCTGCACAAAAGAGCTAGAAATGTGTAGGATGATGAAGTGGTTTATGTTCTCACTTAAAAACCCTCTCTTTTTCTTTTCCTCACTCTAAACAAATCTGAAATGAGCTTGAAGAAGGAGGAAGATAAAGATTGCAAAGCTTTTTCAAGATAATGATAATTGTTCTCTTTTAAAAATAAAACAAAAGGATATATATGTAAGACCCTCTCACAACAAACCATGGTTAATATAAATATCTAGATATTTTGTGATGGGTTAAAAAACAAAGGAAATTAACCAAGGGTTAGTCAAAGGTCAACAAAGAAGAGTGTGGAAACTATGAGTCATTTGGAAAGAATGAGTTATTAGTTAATTTCCTTTTTCTTTTTATCTTAAAACAAAAAATCTATATATTAATATGAACCATGTGAGTCTTGCATTGCCATCTTCAATATATCAACAACCATGATACATATGCATGCATGTATGTATGCATTCACATCAACATGTGTATGTATATACATATATGCATACATCCAAAAGAAAAAGGGTTTAATAAAAGTGTGCTAAAAGTGATTATTAAATCAACATTTGATTTAATAAACCGGTCATATCACATACGACCCAACCAATAGTAAACACCCGATTAAAATACGGTATCTCATACTCGCATTTAATCGAGCTCCTGCGCATATCTCATATGTGTTGGATATAGTGCCCTCAGAGTCAATTATTGGATCACATGCACGTGAATGCAATGATTGAGGGAGGATCTATACCGGTAGGACAGTCTTACTCGAGAGGTTTGTATACTATCTGGTTTGTCTTTATCATCGTGTACATGCTTTAGGTGACATTGTGGTTCACTATTACACGTTGATGGAGAATAGTATGCTACCATGGTTTGTCTTTATCATCGTGTACTGCTTTAGGTGACCATACAGGTCGCTATTACACGTTGATAGAGCCCTTAGGATTCTTGCTTGACGACCAGCAGTATGATGGCGATCATATACGTAGGAGCTGGGGTCTATAAGCACATCCTTAAAAGGTCCCTAGTCGTGGGAGTTTCGAGACTGGGCATCGATACTCCATTAGTAGACTAGTGTATACAGTCGAGACCTCGACGAGGGGCGGTGGCCGGTCTCACAAGCCATTGGTGTCAGTTGGTTCACCTAAGATGTATACAGGTGCTCATTGGGTTATGAGTACACCGGACAGGACTCGCCGGGAACATGCTAGTTGGTATTATACCTGACGTCAGATAGCAGTTCCCTGGTGACATGTGTACAAGTTAGTTCATCGACCTGAAGTCGTCATTTTTCTCGTATGAGTTCCCACTGTACTTTGATTACTACCCTACCACGGCTCAAAGGAGTTGTGCAAACAGGTTTAGTTGGGTACAGTCCCGAGCCACATGGAGGCAGTGAGCGGATCGACAGGGGTTTCGTCTCTCCCGGTATTGGGGGTGAGGTCGCGCTGTGTCTAGGAGAGCCATTACACAAAGCCCTCGGCCGAGGCAGGAGATTTACTGGTAGGTATTCCAGTAGTATCTCAGGGTGTTCTGGGCTACACTCCGACACGACTTGTACCGCTTTTGGGGGTCTGACTTTTATCAACCCCCTAGGCCCGACATGCGTTGCTCATAGACAAACGGACCGGACTGTATAGATATTGTCACTGACAGGCTCAGTAGGGTGTCAGGATGAGTTCGCTCATCGACCTCCCTTTTGGTCAATACCTGGTAGCTCGTTACGTATGGCTAATACCTCTGACGTGCTAGTGGTTAAATCCACAGCCAAAGTATTGACGAGTCTTTATAGTCCCCTATAGACAGTTTCTCAAGTTTCGGGCAAAACGTTGTAGAGGCCGTATGATATATGGCAGGGTTCGATCATATACGTGCGGTATTGCTCGAATCATGATCGGACGGATCATACTAGTGGGCTTTGGTTTAAGCAGGATCCTATTATTAGATTTGTTGGATTACTTTAGTCTCATCGCATTCGCATTCGGTCGGAAAGCGGATGCAGGTATGTATATATAGGTGAGGGGTATCCTTGTGATCCGTCACGAATTTACTTTAGATGTTGCCGTATCTTTTTATTGTTGTAAACATTTGGGTTAATGTTTACAGATGGTTATTATGAGCTAGATATCATGATTTGGAGCATTTATTGTGACACATGCACAAGTGGTGACTCATGGTCTCTTTCTTTGTGCATGTGTCACATTATTTGATTGATGAGTGGATGAAACGAGAGGGAGAGAGAAAGAGGGCTGCCATGTGAGGGGTTTGCTTTTGGGTTTTATTATCAATCTCACTCTCATTTTATCACATCATAAGAAACACAAGAAAAGAAAGAGGCTCCTCCTTCTTCTTCGTCTAGCTCAAAGCTTCCATCAATGGCTTCATCTCTAAGCTCCATCCATCTCATGGATGCAAGAGACAAAGTGATCGCAAACATTCTCTACATCACCTTGGACACGTCGGCTAGCACACTTCGTGCCCGAGTTGCTTCGGATGAGGCGGGAGCCCATAAAAAGACTCGTAGTTGTGGTGCCCTTTCCGACGAGGAGATCGAGACCGGAGATGCCGTGAGGAGCTTGGGATGGTTGCCAAAGACCGAAGGACACGGATCGATCGGTATAGCTTTCCAACCCTCTCTCTAGTTTGCTAGTAGTAGGTTAATGGTTCGATCCGGGTTTTAAGCATACGATAGCGCAGGTTTTCAAGTTAAGAAAAAATTTTCGTTTCCGCATTTTGGCCTCGGAAAGACGGCCGGGGCGCTACCATAGTCTTACATGGTATCAGAGCCACGCCATTAACCTTTACTAGCTTGCTCTAACGTATTTAGAACTTCGATCGAACAAAAATTCTGAAACCGCGATTTCAAAAAGTGCAGTTTCTGTCGAAATTTTTTTCTGCTCAAAAAATTATTTGGTGTATTGCAGAAATATGTGCAGGCGTTTCTAAGAAAACTGAGAAATTTTAGTTCACTGTTGGCACTGTAGCGCCGCAGAACCGCGGCCGTACCCACGTTTTGGCCGCGGTTCCGCCGCCGTATAGTAGCTTTAGTGCACCAAACTTTCAGCAGTTCCCTCTGACTTGGAATTGTGGTTTCTGGTATTTTAATTTTGGGCCCAGATTTATTTGAGTACTGGGAATTGTGCTTGATGCCCACTTCGGTAAATTTTGTCGATCGAAAATTTAAATATGTTGGTTCACAGTATTTACATTATATCTGCGACCGTGAATGTCATTTGATCGGTAAATCCTGTCTAATTGCTATAGCCCTTTTAGACGGATTTGCGAACGAGACATTCACATTGATGTTCTGTCTTGTGCTATGATGTTGCGGATTTGTCGTAGTGGATACCCTGGATGCAATGGTAGTACAGTTTGGTTGTATTTGTACATTTGTTATTGCGGGGTGAGCGTCCAACATGTGGACTGCCGTCACTGCCTGTTTGTATATTATTCTTTTGGGGCACGACCGGGCTGAGGTCGATATACCCGTTGTATATATTTTTCCTTTCTGTACTAGGATTACCCCACGGTGGGGTGCATGGGTAGCCGGGTTCTAGAGGGCAATGGGCCCGCATTTCATGGCTTTAAGACGGAGGGGGCTTCACTCTAGAATTGGCGAGCTATTCGCCGCACTCGTAGGGGGTACAGGTTGACCCAAGGAGGGGTGCTCAAGTTACCGGATTCAGTGAAGTGCTGGGTGGTCCATTCACGTTGTTGAAGGGGGCTGCCTGGATTCAGGTTTTGGCGGGTAACTTACCGCGCCCGTAGGGGTCTAGGATTTCATTGCACAGGCTATACACACGACCAGGGGAACGTCGGGTTTCAGTAGCGTCTCTATGAAACTCGGGGATCCCAGATTATCTGTATTGTTCTGTGATGCTTATTACATTTCTGTGATGTTGCATTTTATCATGCCTTGAGCGATTATTATATATCGATATATATACTAGTAGATGTTGTATATGTTTTACACCCGCGCTAGTCCAGTCCCCGCTCTGTCGTTAGTTAAGTAACCTAACGGGTGATGACGGGACCCAGTGGCGAATGCGAATGGCATATACGTACATCGTATTTTCGTTCTTTTGTGGTGTGATTAATTGATGGGACTGCATTGATTCGGATCAATGCAAGCTAAACAAACCTATTCTGATGTTGTTGGAACATTTTTCAAAAAGCTGTTATTGCAAGGACGTTCTCTTTTGTTTTGCACAGTGGTATTCGGTTATGAATATCCAGCACCTCAGTCGACGAGGCAAGGGCCGAGATCCCTTCACCGGGAGTGACCCCTTGGACAGAAGTTTGCGTCAGGGTAATAACTTCACTATAGCTGATTACTTTTTACTTTGCATCGTGGTATTCAGCTGGAATATCCTGCACCTCATTCTACGGGGAAAGAGCCGAGATCCCTTCACCGGGAGTGACCTCTTTAGCAAAGGTTTTCGCCACTATATTTTTATAAAAAAGTTATCCGGTTCCTTCAACAATATCAAGTTCATTACGTTAAAGGTTTTTCGCCAAAAACCAGCCGTAGTCCTCTGTCATTTCAGATTAGTATTGCTTAGTATTCGTGCTACGTATGTCGTGCATTGCCGAAGCGTAGTGTTCGGTAGCTCTGTAATGCTTTTCTGTCGCATGGATATGTGGATTAGTTAGGACAGTCGTACGGTTATGTTGGCATTGTCAAGGACTCGTACGGGTGGGTTTAACGCAATCAAGATAATGACGGGTTGAACTTGACTAGGACTCTTTGATATGTTGGCATTGTTAAGGTCACTTGGGTCCTAGGGGTAAAAATCACATCGGGGGTTTCTAAAGAAACTGAAACTTACCAAGCATGTGCATACCTTCTGGAGTATGATAACGTGAGTGGATTCCATCACGTTATCATGCGATGATAGTTGGATCCCGATTCCTACTGATGAGTTGGTTTACTCCTCAGGTGATCCCGACTAATTCTTCTTTCAGGTTTGGAGGAGAATTTGAGGTTACAGTGGGAGGTTTCCTGATTGGATAAATTGATAACCATTCTGATCTAGGTTAGAGTGCACGCAGAGTGTTTCTTTTCTCTCTTTCTTTGGCAGCGACCATGGCCCGACCCTTGACAATGACTCAGTGACCAAGTTAACCGAACCTTCTTAAAACACTGGCTTTTGGATTGTCAGAGTTGCATACCTCATTGCCACTCCTACTTTTACCCTTTTCTCTAGAACACCCCGTATTACTACGAACATCCACTTCCATTGGATAAAACCATCGTATGGTTATATACGAACTCGAAGGAACTTATTCCAGATTCGAGGATGGTTTCCGGTTCTGGAGAAAATGAATAGGACTATTCAATTGTCTTTTCCTTTTACCTTCTCTCAGGTTGCAAGTGCTCCTTGGATTAGGACGGTACACCTATTATTCTAATTGGATAGTCTTCTTCCAAAGCATAGGCAGGTGCCGAACGGTAGGGAATGAAGAAAACCAATTAGCCTAACGATGGTGTACAGAAGGTATTAAGTAAAGACAAATAAAGGGATTAGTAAGAGGGCAAAGTAAATTGCGACTGCTATTCACGACCAAACCAAGTATTTCTCTGCCAATCCTACATCGCCTTTGTATTTCTCTAGAACACTCCGTATCACTATGAAGATCCACAGTTATTTGGATACTCCATCGTATGGTTATATACGAACTCGAAGGAACTTGTTCCAGTTCAGGGATGGATACTGGTTCAGGAGAAATAGGAATAACGTTTTATTCAGATGTCTTTTATCTTTACCTTCTCTCAGGTTGCGAGTGCTCCAAGGATTAGGACAGTACACCCATTATGCTTATTGGATAGTCTTCTTCCAATCCATAGGCTGGTGCCGAACGGTAGGGAAGGAAGAAAACCATTTGGCCTAAAGGGGTGTACAGAAGGTAATGACTAAAGACATATAAAGGGATTTGGAGAGATGGCAAAGAAATATACGGTTATAGTTGTGAATTTGATAATGGAAGAGGCATTACTAGGAATACCCGGATAACCCTTCGAAACATTTCAATGTTTCAGTTTCACTGTGTATTGTTAAAAGAAAACTGATTTCCCAATTAGTCCTTGCTCCAGGGTATGTATTTACCAGGTTTGATTCTCACATCTGTATGGTTTTACAGATGATGAGTGCGAGTAAGTTATTGGGAATTGGGTGATCATCCTCATTATATCGGGATTCGTTGTAATTGGTGATATTTGAGGAAATCGCCTGGGTTGTTTGCCGGACAACAAATATTTGGTTTTGAATATCCGTTGTTATGCACCAATTTAAAATTGATATATCTGTACGTTTATTTTTATAAAGTGAGATATAACTTTTTGAAATTATGTCTGTGACATTTACCTATATCAGTGGATGGTTAGGTAAGGAGCATTAAACAGCGGTGTAATTCTTCTTAAGCATAAATACAGTTTTCAACCTACGACACACAGAGAATGAGTTATTAGACTCAAGGGACTTATACAGAGTATTGTATGTTGTCCAGTGTCCATGAGGACAGAGGGGTTGGTACTCGTACTATATTCTGTTTACTTGTGACTTCTCTAGTTCTCAGACATGTGTTTCGTAGAAATGCAAGGTCTAAGTTTTGAGAAGTTATATGTATAACAATAATGTAGAGAACCAGGTGTTGCAAGTATCAGGATTTTTCAAGGTGATCGAAGATGTAGATACTTGTGTATGGTATTCAGTTGATAGAAATGATTAAGAGAACTTGCTTCTCTTTCAGGTTACTCATAATTGGAATCACTCCTAAGTTGAGTAATGCTGATCGAACTCTCTCCATTTAGTTGACATGCACTGGAGATAGCTGCATGATTTGAATCTGGTTCCAATTAAATTAGTGCCTCTATTTCTATATTGGATATAGAATAGTTCACATCTTAACAATGTTAATGTACGGGGAGTTGTCCGGCTTATGCTTAAAACCAGACTCTGGATAACTCAAGGCACGTTTTTGTAATGGCTGTTTGTGGGTTGTCCCGGGCTATGACGAGGGCTGACTTTCTACCATCTGGAAGATCAATAGTGATATTATTCTTGACTCGCCACAGTTTTAATAAAAAATGAATTTTTTCAGAAAATAGTAGTGGGAGTATGGTAGAACTGGAAGTGATTCCAGAACCGCAAACGATTACCGAAAATTTGATAAGAATCTAAAGATTCAATCTGGTTTGACATTCCATTGGCCACTCCGCAGATATGGTGGGTAACCTCAGTCACTCGAGAGGTACTTCGGTATGCTCAAAGACGGTGACAGGGAGGTTCTTGTTTACCCAGATTTGACGCTACTGTTGTTCCAGGCTATGAGACCCGGCAGGAAGATGAGTATCGCATCATTCTGAACTGGCTTTAGAAGTGCACGTGCATATTATTCTGCCAGAGGGTTCGTCTTAGTCAGTGGAAGCAGCGGAAGCATAGTGGACAAGTCGCTTATGTCTATTAATAGACTAAAGCAGATATAGCGGAGATAGATCATCTATTTCTGATGTGACAGTCATAGGTTTGACTTCATCAGAATAGGGGATGGATCTTTTAAGAAGATAGTAGGGTGTGATGTCCTAGTATTTGGATGGCATACACAGAGTAGGAAGTGAAATTCCTATACTACGATCGGTTATACTTTGGTTGTCACAAAGTGGTTTCTCCACATAAGATATAGATATAATATCAGGCATTCTGGTTACTGGATCTATGGTTTTAGATCTAGATTTGCAAAGTGTCCCAATCAGGGTACTTAGACAGCATTCTAAAGGTGTTTTAGAATGGACGACTCCTGGCACGGTAGTGTACCAGCACGTGATGGAGTCACCCTCTCTAAAGGTATCTTACAGACTAAAGGGGAGAGGGATGTGCATGACTGGCAGATCACTTGCTTAGGCAATTGAGTCAATCATGAAATGTCAAGTACAACACCAGTTGTTGTTTTTGCACTAGATGCAATAAGTTGATATTAATTCTATCCTGGAAAAACGTTCGAAAGCAGTTTTAGAACATAAGTGGATGTTCTAGGGATATGATAACAACAAACTCTTCCGGGAGACGGTTATCATTCCAGGCTTCCAAGGTGACCTGGATGACAGAGTGTCTGTCAGAGTTATAGTTTTCCCTCTGACGAGGGGCAGTATTTTGGACAGGTGGTCCAAGAGGATACTGAGGGAGGCATGGCGAAGGATACTGATTAAGTTCAGTTGGCGATACAGTCTAAGAAGTTTGGATTTGAAATTCATTTATGAGCTAGGTCCCATCAGATATCCAGACATATTCTAAGACAGGTATTGCTCATTTCGGGAGATGGTTTTCTCCGCGAACTTGAGATAAAGAGAGACATAGAAAGAAGCATCAGGGCGGATCTACTAGCTGAGGCTATTTCTCGAACGCAATAGTTTCGCAAACGAGCTTTCTGACTGATTAGTAGAGAAGTTGGGTGTTCGGTATCACACGGGCTGTGAGTATGCGACATCGCAATAATTATCCTTGAGTGCAAGTGGGAGATTGTTGGATATAGTGCCCTTAGAGTCAATTATTGGATCACAGGCACGTAATTGTAATGATTGAGGGAGGACCTATACCAGTAGGACAGTCTTACTCGAGAGGTTTGTATACTATCTGGTTTGTTTTAATCATCGTGTGCATGCTTTAGGTGACATTGTGGTTCACTATTACACGTTAATGGAGAATAGTATGCTACCATGGTTTGTCTTTACCATCGTGTACTGCTTTAGGTGACCTTACAGGTCGCTATTACAGGTGGATAGAGCCCTAAGGATTCTTGCTTGACGACCAGCAGTATGATGGCGATCATATACATGGGAGCTGGGGTCTATAAGCACATCCTTAAAAGGTCCCTAGTCGTGAGAGTTTTGAGACTGGGCATCGATACTCCATTAGTAGACTAGTGTATACAGTCAAGACCTCGACGAGTGGCGATGGCCGGTCTCATAAGCCATTGGTGTCAGTTGGTTCATCTAAGATGTATACAGGTGCTCATTGGGTTATGAGTACACCGGACAGGACTCGTCGGGAACATGCTAGTTGGTATTATACCTGACGTCAGATAGCAGTTCCCTGGTGACATGTGTACAGGTTAGTTCATCGACCTGAGGCCGTCATTTGTCTCGTGTGAGTTCCCACTGTACTTTGATTACTACCCTACCACGGTTCAAAGGAGTCGTGCAAACAGGTTTTAGTTGGGTACAGTCCCGAGCCACATGGAGGCAGTGAGCGGATCGGCAGGGGTTTCGTCTCTTCCGGTATTGGGGGTGAGGTCGCGCTGTGTCTAGGAGAGCCATTACACAAAGCCCTCGGCCGAGGCAGGAGATTTACTGGTAGGTATTCCAGTAGTATCTTAGGGTGTTTTGGGTTACACTCCGACACGACTTGTACCGCTTTTGGGGGTCTGACTTTTACCAACCCCCTAGGCCCGACATGCGATGCTTATAGACGAACGGACCGGACTGTACGGATATTGTGACTGACAGGCTCAGTAGGGTGTCAGGATGAGTTCGCTCATCGACCTCCCTTTTGGTCAATACCTGGTAGCTCGTTACGTACGGCTAATACCTCTGACGTGCTAGTTGTTAAATCCACAGCCAAAGTATTGATGAGTCCTTAGAGTCCCCCACACACAGTTTCTCAAGTTTCGGGCGAAACGTTGTAGAGGCCGTATAATATATGGCAGGGTTCGATCATATACGTGTGGTATTGCACGGATCATGATCGGACGGATCATACTAGTGGGCTTTGGTTTAAGCCGGATCCTAGTATTAGATTTGTTGGATTATTTTAGTCTCATCGCATTCACATTCGGTCGGAATGCGGATGCAGGTATGTATATACAGGTGAGTGGTATCCTTTTGATCCGTCACGAGTTTAATTTAGATGTTGCCATATCTTTTTATTGTTGTAAACATTTGGGTTAATGTTTACAGATGGTTATTATGAGCTAGATATCATGATTTGGAGCATTTATTGTCACACATGCATAAGTGGTGACTCATGGTCTCTTTCTTTGTGCATGTGTCATATTATTTGATTGATGAGTGGATGAAACGAGAGGGAGAGAGAAAGAGGGCTGCCATGTGAGAGGTTTGCTTTGGGGTTTTATTATCAATCTCACTCTCATTTTATCACATCATAAGAAACATAAGAAAAAAAAGAGGCTCCTTCTTCTTCTTCTTCCTCTAGCTCAAAGCTTCCATCAATGGCTTCATCTCTAACCTCCATCCATCACATGGATGCAAGAGACAAAGTGATCATAAACATTCTCTACATCACCTTGGACACGTCGGCTAGCACACTTCGTGCCCGAGTTGCTTCGGATGAAACGGGATCCCGTAAAAAGACTCGTAGATGTGGTGCCCTTTCCGACGAGGAGATCGAGTCCAGAGATGCCGCGAGGAGCATGGGATGGTGGCCAAAGACCGAAGGACACGGATCGATCGGTATAGCTTTCCAACCCTCTCTCTAGTTTGCTAGTAGTAGGTTAATGATTCGATCCGGGTTTTAAGCATTCGATAGTGCCGGTTTTCAAGTTAAGAAAAATTTTCGTTTCCGCATTTTGGCCTCGGAAAGACGGCTGAGGCGCTACCCTAGTCTTACAATATGCACACCACATCGTTTTGCCTGAGCTAGGATGTGTAGGACTCTAAGACTCGTCAATAAGCCGGCAGTAGCTGATGATCACATCAAACACCTACAAGCCGCAAGCGGTCAGCTAAACGTAACGGCCACCCGGGTATTGAGCGATCAGAAGAAGAACAAGCGAACCTGTCAAAACTCCCGTCAATCCAACTGGCAACACTTACTGTACAGTCCGGTCTCTTCGTCAGATATGCTGCATATCGAGTCTAGGGATGGAATCGTCGACCCAATAACTCAATAAGTCATGCTGGTATATGGTCTACAGCAGATCGAGAAACTACTGAAAACACTTATCAGTAATATCTCTACAACCCTGGCCAGGGACTTCCTGTTATAGCCAATCGTGCACAGCGTAACATCAACCCCCAATACCGGGAGAGACGAAACCCCTCCTATCGCACATTGCCACCATGTGCCTCGGGACCGTACCCAAAATCCACCCGTTTGTAAGACTCAGTAGAGCGGTAGTGGGGTGGAGATCGAAGTACAGTGGGAGGACACACAAGACACTATGGCAATCTCGGGTCTACAGACTAACCTGTACCAGTGTCACCTAAGAACTGCTATCCGACGTATGATATAATACCACATAGGAGTTCTCGGTGAGTCCGTTCAATGTACCCAGTCTCACTGAGCACCCGTATACAATCTTTGGTGTCACCACAAGAGACAGATATGAGATCATCCTGTTAGTTGTATGTATGCCCTAGAGGCCAGTATTGTACAGATTATGTATATTATATTGGATGCTTGGACATATATAGAGATGACTTTCTTGCTCGATATGATAGTATGCTATCTGGTTACTCTTTATCTTAACATGTACACTAGTCTCTTTATACTGTCTTATAGTTACATGTTGGTAAAGCCCTTAGGATTTGTACTTGACTACCTAGACTATGATGCAGATCATACTAGTGGGGACATGGTAGTCCATAAGTACATCCTTCAAGGTCCCTAGTCGTGGGTGTATCGAGACGGGGCATCGATATACCAGTGTAGACTAGCATATAAGCTTCTCGACCCATGTGATGGGCGATGGATGATCCCATATCCATTGGTGTTTGACATCAAAGATGGTATACGGGTGCTCAGTGGAGACTGGGTACACTGGACGGACTCGCCGAGAACTCCCAGATGGTATTATACCTCACGTCAGATGGCAGTTCTCAGGTGACACTTGTACAGGTTAGTCTGTAGACCCGAGATCGTCATAGAGTCTTGTGTGATTCCCACTGTGCTTTGATCTCCACCTTACCACGTCCATGAGGGCGTACAAAACGGTGGTCTTTGGGCGCAGTCCCGAGTCACATGGAGGCAATGAGCGATAGGAGGGGTTTCGTCTCTCCCGGTATTGGGGGTTGATGTTGCGCAGTGCTCGATTGGCCGTAGCAGGGAAGTCCCTGGCCAGGGCTGATCAGAGATTTGCTGGTAAGTGTTACCAGTAGTTTCTCGACCCGTTACGAGCCTCACATCAGCACAACTTATCGGGTTATTGGGGTCTGACGTATACCACCCCTAGACTTGATATGCGACATATCAGACGAAGATGACCGGACTGTACGGTAAGTGTTACTGGTCGGATTCGCAGGAGTGTGAGCGGGTTAGCTCGTCGATCTTCTGATCGCTCAATACCCGGGTGGCCGTTACGTTTAGCAGACCGCTTGCGGCTTGTGGGTGCTTGATATGATCATCATCTGCTACCGGCGTATTGACGAGTCTTTAGAGTCCTACACAGAGGTTTCCTGGCTCAAGCGAAACGAAATAGGAGCGCATATGAGATATGTGCAGGACCGAGAATAATGCGTGTATGTGATACCGCATTTCATTCTCGCGACATATGTTTCGATTGGTTATATTCGATATGACCTAGTTATCGAATCATTGATTCGATAAATCGATACATTGGATTCTAGTCGGTTATGTGCGACATGACCGGATCATTGAATCAAATGTTGATTTAATGATTTAATGCATAATTATATATTTGATATATTGCATTGCATTAACTAGCATTGGTTCACTTTAAACGGATTTTTCTCACTTGATGCACATTGTATATGTGATATATTTTTGTGCACATATTTGATGATACATGATCTTGTTGTTAAGTATAAAGAATTAAACCATGGTTAAAAGTTGATTAGGGTTTTTCATTTTCATCTATTTATTTATTTATTTGTTTGAAAAGGATTATGATGAGAATGGTGGCTCTTTTTGTTTTAAGTTGAAGCTTCATGAAGCTTTGACTTTTGTAACCATCCTTATCTTCATGCTTAACCCTAACCCTCTCAAGTGACCATGGTTTATTCTCTACACTTAACCCTAGTTAAAGTTATGATAAGTATTTGATTTTCTATTTCTTTTTATAACAACTTATCATAACTATCTTCATCTTCTTCTTCTTCTCCAAGCTCAAGGTCCATCAATGGCAACTTGAGTTAAAGTGAGATAAATCCGATTCTAAAGTGAACCCACCTCCTATTTCTTCACCCTCTACCTCTTGCCAAGTTTTTTTGGGTGTTTACTTCACAAGTTTCACAAGTTTGTGAAGTCGGAGCTTGAGTTTGTGCAACCTCGACGTAGATCGTCTTTGACACGAAGCCGACGACCTATTCCGCACGTTTCTCCGATGAAGCCGTCACGAGAGTCCAAGCTTCAAGATGGACAGCGAGAGGACGCCCTCGTGGAGCTAAGGAAGTGGAAATCCGGATCTACAAAGGTTGTAGTTTCCGACCTTTAGTTTATTTGCTAACTAGTTTAGTTTTTCGCCTAGAATTCTAGTCTACGATCCGTGCTAGGGTTTCTCGGCACCATAATTTTTAAATTTGGCATGTTCGATGCCTTGTGAGACTTCTATGGGATGCCTAGGAACCTTTCATTGGTATCAGAGCCTATCTAGAGCCTTAGGCGAAGTCTAGACGGAGTTTGAAGTCCGAACGAACCCGAAACCCCGATACCCAAGAGCTCTCTGGACATTCTCTGAAATCTGGAAATTTTTGATATTAAAAATGCTTAAAAAATTCACCAAAGAATTCTAAGAATTACTGTGTAAAACGTTTCCCATGAACAGTTCCATGAGCCGCGGAAACGCGGCAGAAGCATGGCTTCTGCCGCTGTTCCGCGGCCATATAGTGACGTCATCAATGTTCCACTACACAGTAATACCTGATAAATTCTGGTGAGTTTTCTGGGTATTTTTAAATTTATTTAAGGGTTGAGTGCTCTGGGGTTATATTGGGAATCGACGATTCGATCGGAATATCAAACTTTGTCTAAGTGTTTTTCCAGATAACTGTAGAATATGTTAAAGAGTTCGACCGGATATAAATACCAAAGTTTCCCCTGCCGGAATAATTCCAAGTGTTGGATTTTTCTGTGGTTAAAAGACGTTCTGAGTAGTGCAAGTAACGCGATGGTCCCTCTAGAAGACAACAAACCTTAACTCGATTATGTGACCGTCTTGAACTGCCCTTTGAACCTTCGGGTTTGGGGCAGTACGGCGTGCCACATGTGAGGCGTTGGCTTGACCCTTCTACGGCTGGACCGTTGGTACTGAGGTATGAAGTGAATGTCTTTGAACCTATTTCATGTGTTGATCGGTGTCGGGAAAACTTGGGTGTTCGAATGTTCGATCGGAAAGTTTGATATATTCTATTTATCCGGAATTGGATACAATAATTGGAATTCACAAACAGTTATGAGATAACTGGATGAATGTTATAAATCTAGCAGTTTAGTCCCATACGATATTGAAAAGAGTTTTCGATAATGAGACTAAAATGCGGGATTTATATCTGTTAGGCATGCGATGTCTAAAGTAGTTGCGGATTCCAACTGTTGTAGTTTTACACTTTCTTTTCTGTGACCGTAAGTGTAATATGTGAATCGCCGGTTTCGTTGCTATATGTCAACGACAATTGGGATGTGCATATTTACTTACGTTGATGACATGTGATGTTATGTGTTACTGGATATGTTATATTGGATCGTCGTGTTTTGAATAGCCGGGGGTTTTTATGTGAGATGAGTGTTTTTTCATTTTCATTCATGTAAAAACTTGTATGTAATATTCTTTCATTTGGGGCGCTTCCAGGTAGCGGAAGTTGTCACCCGTTGTATATTATTTACTTTTCCGCATTAGGATAGACCCAAGGAGGGGAGCACAAGTAACCGGGTTCTGTGGTCCAGTGGGAGACCAACTCGAGGAGTCGAGTCCGGGTCTCCTAACCCTAGAATTGGCAAGGTTGCTTGCCGCTCTCGTAGGGGTCTAGGGGTGTGGGATTGGCTATTCATCACGACCGTGGAATCCGTGTTTTGTACTGGCTCGTATTGAAAACACGGACGTCCTAGTATATCCAATATTTCATATGTTTCTTCTGCTGCGATATCTGTGATGTGATCATGTGATGTTCTGTGATGGATATAGTATATATGATATATTATATAGACGTTGCTTATGTTTTACACCCGCGCTAGCCCTGCCCTGCTCTGTCGTTAGTTACCTAACCTAACGGTGCATGAGTGGACATCGAGACGAATGCGGATGGCATAAGTGTACGTCATATCTATCTGTGATGTTTAGGTATTTAAATGATGGGACTTCATTAATGTGATTAATGAAAGATAAGAAACCTAAGATGTTGTGGAATCGAATTTTAAAATAAAACAGGTAGCTACAGTTCTTGCTTTGCACAGCGGTATATCTGATATACCCTGCACCTTATTCGATGAGGAAAGGACCGAGATCCCTTCACCGGGAGTGACTCCTTTAGCAATAACTGGCAGATGCTACACACTCGGCTTGCTTTTGACTGCTTTTGGGTTTTTGCTTTGCACAGTGATATATATGATATATCCCGCACCTCATTCGACGAGGAAAGGGCCGACGATCCCTTCATCGGGAGTGACCCCTTTAGCAAAACTAGAAAAGCCTCAAAATCACTCCATTTTAAAACTTCATTTGATTCTACAACGATATCAAGTTCATTACGCTCATGGTTTTCAGAAAAACCTGGCGTAGCCCTCCGTCATTTCAGATAAATCCTACTTAGTATTCGTGCTACGTTTGTTGACCTCCGTCAAGGCGTAGTGTGCGGTAGCTAACTAGTATTTGTCTGTTTATGCATGTGATGCAGATTGAATTAGGGTAGTCGTACGACCTTGTTGACCTCCGTCAAGGGTCGTGCGGGTGGGTTTGATTCAATCAAGAAATGACGGGTTGAACTTGACTTGCACCCTGTGGTTTGTTGACCTCCGTCAAGGTCATAGGATGCTTGGGGCAAAATATTATCGGGAATTTCAAGTGTTGAAATTTGTAATGAGATTGCATACCTTCTATGAGATAGTTGGATCCCGATACCCACTGCGAGTAAGAGTTACTCCTGGGAGAGTTTTACACATTGCAATTAGCTGATCAAGTAGGTGTCTAGAAAGGTGTTAACGGGGTTACACCTCTGGGAAAACGAGGTTTACAGTAATTAGGTTCGTGCGAAAGCACGGGGGACCTCCCTCAAAGTACCGACACTGGCCTGGCTGAAAGATTGGCGAACCTGTAGTGTGTAATTAATCCCGGCTAGTCTTTCCTTTTAGGGTTTGAAGGAAGATTTGATAAAAAGCAGTGGGAGCCATCCTGATTAGATAAGATAATAACCAATCTGATCTTGCACGAGCTTACGCTAAAGTGTTTTCTTCTCTCTCTCTCCAGGTAGCGACCATTTCATGCCTTAATAAAGATAATAATATGGATGTATTGACCGAACCCGCATGTTATACTGTGCTAGGGAACGTTGGTTCCGTTTTTTCCTATAAGAGTTATAGGAATGAACAGGATATAGGGGAATACCAGGATTCCCATGCCACCCGAATGAAGAAAGTACATGATGATGCATTTTCTTCGGGTGTGTTCGTTACTGAGAACTGTTTCTCCATTTGCTCTACGTCCTGGGTATTGGATACCGGGTCAGGATCCCATATATGTAATCAGTTACATGGGCTTAGGAAAGGCAGAGAACTTGGAGAAGGTGATAAAGACATTAGAGTTGGAAATGGTGCAATTGTTGCAGCTAAGACTGTCGGGGAATATCACCTTGTATTACCAACTGGTAATACATTGGTTCTGAACGAATGCTATTACATGCCGAACCTGATATGCAACATTATATCGGTTTCTTTGCTAAGTAAAGAGGGATATAATTTTGTATTACAGGACAATGTTATGAACATTTTCCGCAACCAAAAGTTGGTTGGATCAGGCACGTTGTGCAATGGCATTTATGTTCTAAACCAATCAACAGTTCTGAGCATAACAAACGCACACAAGAGGAAGAGTTCTGAACTCAACGAATCCTTCTTGTGGCATTATAGACTGGGC
The DNA here is from genome assembly GCA_030015575.1 of Agapanthus africanus. Classification (NCBI taxonomy): domain Eukaryota; kingdom Viridiplantae; phylum Streptophyta; class Magnoliopsida; order Asparagales; family Amaryllidaceae; genus Agapanthus; species Agapanthus africanus. The sequence goes on along the minus strand of CM057345.1, from coordinate 300,507,268 downwards.
CACATCAATGCGACACGACTAGCTAAGTTGCATAAAGATGGATATTTAAATCCGTTTGAATTTTCATCTTATGACACTTGCCAGTCATGTCTCAAAGGCAAGATGACCAAAACTCCGTTTACGGGACACGGAGAAAGAGTTACCGAACTCTTGGGACTTATACATAGTGATGTATGCGGTCCCATGTCTACACATGCCAGGGATGGTTCTTCATACTTCATTACATTCACTGACGATCTCTCTAGATTCGGATATGTGTTCCTGATGAAACACAAATCAGAAGCTTTTGAGAAATTTAGAGAATATAAACAAGAAGTTGAGAACCAAACCGGAAGAAGTATTAAAATCCTACGATCTGATCGAGGAGGAGAATACTTAAGCATTGAATTCCTGGACTTCCTAAAAGAGAATGGGATTCTCTCTCAGCTAACTCCTCCATATACACCACAGCACAACGGTGTATCGGAGCGAAGAAACCGCACCCTATTAGATATGGTGCGCTCTATGATGAGTGTAGCTGAGTTACCTGTTTCCTTCTGGGGATATGCACTGGAAACAGCAGCATACCTGCTGAACAGGGTTCCCACCAAATCTGTGCCTACCACACCATATGAGATATGGGAAGGGAAGAGACCATATCTTAATTTTATAAAGATATGGGGTTGCCCGGCCTATGTCAAAAGACAAAAACCGGACAAACTCGAGGCAAGATCTGTTTTGTGTAAGTTTGTTGGATATCCCAAACATTCGCGAGGGTATATCTTCTACCACAGTGAGGAACAAAGAGTATTTGTTGCTCAACATGCCACCTTTTTAGAAAAGGAATTTCTTGCAAAAGAGATTAGTGGCTCTGAGGTAGAACTGGAAGAGGTTCCAGCTGAACAAAACACAACAGAAGATTTAGTGGAACCAGAGGATTCAGTAGCTCCCAATGAACCTCAGCCACTCCGCCGATCTAGTAGGGTTCCTCGCCAACCTGAGAGATACTACGGTTTTCTCATTGATGGTGGCAGTGAGGATTGCATCATGGAGGATGATGACCCAACTAGCTTCGAGCAGGCCATCACTAGTAGGGACTCAGTGAAATGGCTGGATGCTATGCGGTCCGAGATGGAATCCATGTACACCAACAAAGTATGGACTTTGGACGTTGCTCCTGAAGGGGTAAAACCCATTGGGAGCAAGTGGATCTTCAACAAGAAACTTGGTGTAGATGGGAAAGTGGAGACTTTCAAAGCTAGACTTGTAGCAAAGGGTTTTCATCAAAGACCAGGTGTGGACTATGACGAGACCTTTTCTCCAGTGGCTATGCTTAAATCCATCCGGATCATGCTTGCCATCGCTGCTTATCATGACTACGAAATCTGGCAAATGGATGTTAAGACCGCCTTTCTAAATGGTGATTTAGAAGAGTGCGTGTACATAACTCAGCCAGAGGGCTTCGTAGACAGTGGGAGCAGCGGAAAGGTGTGCAAGCTGCTTAAATCCATTTATGGATTAAAGCAAGCATCGCGGAGTTGGAACATCTGCTTTGACGTCGTTATCAAAGAGTTTGATTTCGTCAAAAATCCAGATGAACCTTGTATCTACAAGAAGGTGGCAGAGAGTAAGGTTGTCTTCCTCGTATTGTACGTGGACGACATACTCTTGATAGGAAATGATATTCCAATGCTGCAAGCGGTCAAGCTCTTCTTATCACAAAGATTCTCAATGAAAGATCTTGGTGATGCCTCCTGCATATTGGGAATCAGGATCTATAGAGATAGATCCAAAAGGATTTTGGGATTGTCCCAATCCAGGTACATTGACACCATACTAAAGAGGTTTAGTATGGAAGAGTCCAAGCGTGGGAACTTGCCCACGATCTCTGGAGTCACTCTCTCCAAAGAGATGTCTCCCAAGACTGATTTGGAGAGAGCTCGCATGCAAGGGATACCCTATGCTTCGGCAGTAGGCTCTATCATGTATGCGATGCTATGTACCAGACCCGATGTAGCATACTCACTATGTGTAGTGAGCAGGTATCAAGCTGATCCTGGAGAGAGTCACTGGAAAGCTGTGAAGAGCATTCTCAAGTACTTACGAAGGACTAGAGATATGTTCCTGGTGTATGGTAACGGAGAACTCCAAGTGGAGTCCTTTACCAATTCCAGCTTCCAGAGTGATAAGGACGACTCTAAGTCGCAGTCGGGTTTTGTCTTTACCCTTTACGGAGGGGCGGTTAGCTGGAAGAGTTCCAAGCAGGAAACCGTGGCAGACTCGACGATGGAGGCTGAATACATCGCTGCCAACGATGCTGCTAAAGAAGCTGTCTGGATCAAGAAGTTCATATCTGAACTTGGAGTGGTTCCATCCATTGAGCGTCCAATACCTTTGTATTGCGATAACAATGGAGCGGTGGCTTTGGCCAAGGAACCCAGGTCCCATCAGCGGTCCAGGCATATTCTGAGGCGGTATCACCTGATCCGGGAGATAGTTGATCGCCGGGAGATCGAGGTCAGGAGAGTTGACACGAAGAACAACACGGCGGATCCACTCACGAAGGCCATTCCCCAGATACAGTTTGAAAGACTCTTCGGGATGCTCGGTATGAGATACTACAGCAGCTGGCCCTAGTGCAAGTGGGAGATTGTTAGTTGTATGTATGCCCTAGAGGCCAGTATTGTACAGATTATGTATATTATATTGGATGCTTGGACATATATAGAGATGACTTTCTTGCTCGATATGATAGTATGCTATCTGGTTACTCTTTATCTTAACATGTACACTAGTCTCTTTATACTGTCTTATAGTTACATGTTGGTAAAGCCCTTAGGATTTGTACTTGACTACCTAGACTATGATGCAGATCATACTAGTGGGGACATGGTAGTCCATAAGTACATCCTTCAAGGTCCCTAGTCGTGGGTGTATCGAGACGGGGCATCGATATACCAGTGTAGACTAGCATATACGCTTCTCGACCCATGTGATGGGCGATGAATGATCCCATATCCATTGGTGTTTGACATCAGAGATGGTATACGGGTGCTCAGTGGAGACTGGGTACACTGGACGGACTCGCCGAGAACTCCCAGATGGTATTATACCTCACGTCAGATGGCAGTTCTCAGGTGACACTTGTACAGGTTAGTCTGTAGACCCGAGATCGTCATAGAGTCTTGTGTGATTCCCACTGTGCTTTGATCTCCACCTTACCACGTCCATGAGGGCGTACAAAACGGTGGTCTTTGGGCGCAGTCCCGAGTCACATGGAGGCAATGAGCGATAGGAGGGGTTTCGTCTCTCCCGGTATTGGGGGTTGATGTTGCGCAGTGCTCGATTGGCCGTAGCAGGGAAGTCCCTGGCCAGGGCTGATCAGAGATTTGCTGGTAAGTGTTACCAGTAGTTTCTCGACCCGTTACGAGCCTCACATCAGCACAACTTATCGGGTTATTGGGGTCTGACGTATACCACCCCTAGACTTGATATGCGACATATCAGACGAAGATGACCGGACTGTACGGTAAGTGTTACTGGTCGGATTCGCAGGAGTGTGAGCGGGTTAGCTCGTCGATCTTCTGATCACTCAATACCCGGGTGGCCGTTACGTTTAGCAGACCGCTTGCGGCTTGTGGGTGCTTGATATGATCATCATCTGCTACCGGCGTATTGACGAGTCTTTAGAGTCCTACACAGAGGTTTCCTGGCTCAAGCGAAACGAAATAGGAGCGCATATGAGATATGTGCAGGACCGAGAATAATGCGTGTATGTGATACCGCATTTCATTCTCGCGTCATATGTTTCGATTGGTTATATTCGATATGACCTAGTTATCGAATCATTGATTCGATAAATCGATACATTGGATTCTAGTCGGTTATGTGCGACATGACCGGATCATTGAATCAAATGTTGATTTAATGATTTAATGCATAATTATATATTTGATATATTGCATTGCATTAACTAGCATTGGTTCACTTTAAACGGATTTTTCTCACTTGATGCACATTGTATATGTGATATATTTTTGTGCACATATTTGATGATACATGATCTTGTTGTTAAGTATAAAGAATTAAACCATGGTTAAAAGTTGATTAGGGTTTTTCATTTTCATCTATTTATTTATTTATTTGTTTGAAAAGGATTATGATGAGAATGGTGGCTCTTTTTGTTTTAAGTTGAAGCTTCATGAAGCTTTGACTTTTGTAACCATCCTTATCTTCATGCTTAACCCTAACCCTCTCAAGTGACCATGGTTTATTCTCTACACTTAACCCTAGTTAAAGTTATGATAAGTATTTGATTTTCTATTTCTTTTTATAACAACTTATCATAACTATCTTCATCTTCTTCTTCTTCATTAAGCTCAAGGTCCATCAATGGCAACTTGAGTTAAAGTGAGATAAATCCGATTCTAAAGTGAACCCACCTCCTATTTCTTCACCCTCTACCTCTTGCCAAGTTGTTTTGGGTGTTTACTTCACAAGTTTCACAAGTTTGTGAAGTCGGAGCTTGAGTTTGTGCAACCTCGACGTAGATCGTCTTTGACACGAAGCCGACGACCTATTCCGCACGTTTCTCCGATGAAGCCGTCACGAGAGTCCAAGCTTCAAGATGGACAGCGAGAGGACGCCCTCGTGGAGCTAAGGAAGTGGAAATCCGGATCTACAAAGGTTGTAGTTTCCGACCTTTAGTTTATTTGCTAACTAGTTTAGTTTTTCGCCTAGAATTCTAGTCTACGATCCGTCCTAGGGTTTCTCGGCACCATAATTTTTAAATTTGGCATGTTCGATGCCTTGTGAGACTTCTATGGGATGCCTAGGAACCTTTCACATCCATCGCCCATCATATGGAACAAGAATGGTATACGCTAGTCTACTCTGGAATATCGATGCCCTGTCTCGATATACCCACGACTAGGTACATTTCAAGGATATGCTTATAAACTACAGGTATCCGACTAGTATGATCCACATCATAATCCCGGTATTCAAGCCTATATCCTTAGGGCTTTATCAACATATATCAAATGAATAAAAAAACATGATCAAGTGAACATATGATAAAGAGAAACCAGGTAGCATACTATCATGTCGAGCAAGACTATCCTCTGAATACACATTCACACACACACACACATGTAAGTCCATATTGCGACCCCCGGTACTTACGGGGAGGCGGAAACGGTATAAAAAACGAATTTTTATCGCAAGAGGCAACATGGACTAAACTATGTCGGGATCGTTGTCTAAACTAAAACTAGTTAACAAGCTAAAGAGAGTTAGCTACTATGGAAGATGGTTATACCTAAACTTGAACTCCTTCTTCTTCAAACCTTGTAGAGGTTGATGGTTCTCTTTTCGTCGCCTTCTCCCGTCGAAGATGGATCCACCTCGAAGGTTCGACTTTGGGCTCTTCCTCGATCTTTGAGTGAACTAGGGTTTCCGGCTTGCTAAACCTTCATCCTAGAATGAGTAGAGAGTGATTAGGGTTTGCTTTTCTATCTAAAGAGAATGATTCTCAACACATGAGAAGGTTTCTCTTTTCAAGAGGAGGAAGAAGATGAAATGAGGAGAGAGAGAGGTTATGATAGAATGAGCTCAATTATTTCTTTCTTGCAACCATATTGCAAAAGAAATGAATTATCTAAATGATAATAATGGAAATAAGAATAGTTGATGGTAAATATGGAATGACCACTATCATACCTCTTTTAATGAAGTGTAAGCATGAATCAAGGAAGACTTTCAAGGCATGAAAGTGGTCAATGGTCAACAAGTCAACCAAGGTCAACAAGTCAACAAAAAACAACCATAACATAATTCTTATTTAATTACTATTATTAATAGATAATATACAAATCCATTAGGGTTTGGAAAATGATAACTGTCAACTGTGCATACGCACCCGATCCGAAACCCTAATGAAAAACCTCATTCTCCGCCTCAAGCAACTGTGCATACACACCTGCATTCTCGTTCCGAGGAACAAGAATACCAAGATATAAAAGCAACCCCCAAAACATATACCAGTATCTGGCTCAAACCAGAGCCTGCCAGTATAATCCGTCCGGACTCCAAACGTGCACAAGTGCGCGGATGAGAACGAACCCTGTCGCAAAACCATGCGACCTCTACTCTGTTTTGCCCAGAGGCGAATACCCTCTGTGTGGGACTCTAAAGACTCGACACTACGCTGGCAGTGGGTTTAACCACAGACCGCAAGCGGCACTAGCTGTGCGTAACGGTCCCCAGGTAGATGCCGACAAGAAGGCTGACGAGGTGAAACCCCATCTGAACTCCTACTGAGTCTGAATATGACATTCTCCGTACAGTCCGGTCTGTTCGTCTGATACATCGCATGGCGGGCCTAGGGGGCGGTAAAACGTCAGTCCCCCAATAGCGGTACAAGTCGTGTCGGAGTGAAGCCCAAAACACCCTGAGATAACACTGGAAACCTACCAGTATATCTCGCTTGCCCTGGCCAGGGACTACTCGTGTAATGGCTCTCCTAGACACAGCGCGATGTCAACCCCCAATACCGGGAGAGACGAATCCTGTCTAACCGTCACTGCCTCCAAGTGCTTCGGGACTGCACCCAACCACCACCTGTTTGCACGACTCCTTTGAGCCGTGGTAGGGTAGTGATCAAAGTGCAGTGGGAACACACTCGAGGCGAAGTGTCAGTGTCAAGTCAGCGGACTAAGCTGTACTCATGTCACCTGGGAACTGATAACTGACGATAGGTATAATACCAACCTGTCAGTTCCCGACGAGTCCTGTCCAGTGTACTCGTAACCCAACGAGCACCCGTATACTATCTCCAGTACGACGTACTGATGGCTGTGGGACAGACCATCTCCCACACTGGGATGAGAAGCGCATACGCTAGTCTACTCCGGAGTATCGATGCCCAGTCTCGATAGTCCTACGACTAGGGACCTGTATAAGGATGTGCCTATAGATTACCCAGCCCCCACTAGTGTGACTGCCATCACAACGCTGGTAATCAAGCAAAGATCCTAAGGGCTCCACTAATGCGTATAAGTGATATACTGAAATAAACACAAGTACACATTGAAGTAGAAACAAACCAAGTAGCATACTACTATATTGAGCAAGACTGTTTATACAAGGTGAATATCCCAAGCTTCCATTAAGTAATATACAAACTAGTATGATACAGTAATGGCCTCTAGGGCATATACACTAACAATCTCCCACTTGCACTAAGGCCATGTACTGGCGTATCGAAGACCTATCATCTCGATCAGCCGCTCGAACTGAGTCTGGGGTAGGGCCTTGGTGAATGGATCTGCAGTGTTCTCTTCTGAAGCAACCCTCCGAACCTCGATCTCCTTGCGATCCACGATCTCCCTGCGATCCACGATCTCCCTGATCAGGTGATACCGCCTCAAGATGTGCCTGGATCTCTGATGGGACCTGGGTTCCTTTGCTAAAGCTATAGCCCCGTTGTTGTCGCAATACAGAGGTACTGGGTCAACAATGGACGGAACCACCTGAAGTTCTTTTAAGAACTTCCTTATCCAGACAGCTTCTTTTGCGGCATCAGATGCAGCGATGTATTCCGCTTCCATAGTCGAGTCTGCAACGGTTTCCTGTTTGGAACTCTTCCAACACACCGCCCCTCCATTGAGGGTAAAGACAAAACCCGACATGGACTTGGAATCATCCTTGTCACTCTGGAAGCTGGAGTCAGCAAAGGCCTCAATCTGGAGGTCTTTTCCGCCATACACCAAGAACATCTCCTTAGTCCTCCTCAGGTACTTGAGAATGTTCTTTACCGCTATCCAATGTTTCTCCCCAGGGTTTGACTGATACCGGCTTACTACACTCAGTGCATAAGCTACATCCGGTCTGGTACACAACATCGCATACATTATAGAGCCTACCGCAGAAGCGTAGGGTATAATAGACATGCGATCCCTCTCCAAATCAGTCTTGGGAGACATCTCTTTAGAGAGGGTGATCCCGTGACAAGCCGGTAAGTTACCGCGCTTGGAATCTTCCATACTGAATCTTTTCAGTACGGTGTCGATGTACCTGGACTGTGAAAGTCCTAATATCCTCTTGGATCTATCACGATGGATCCGGATCCCCAGGATGTAAGAGGCATCACCCAGGTCTTTCATGGAGAACCTGTGTGACAAGAAACCCTTGACAGATTGTAGCATAGGAATGTCATTTCCTATTAAGAGAATGTCATCCACGTATAAAACAAGGAATACTACAGTTCTCGCTACAAATCTACTATAGATGCACGGTTCATCTGGATTTTTGATAAAGTCAAATTCCTTGACCGTCTCATCAAAACAGATGTTCCAACTCCGCGATGCCTGCTTTAGTCCATAGATGGACTTAAGCAACTTGCACACCTTTCCGCTGCTCCCACTCTGAATGAAACCTTCTGGCTGATCCATATAGACACACTCCTCTAAATTTCCATTTAGAAAAGCGGTTTTTACGTCCATCTGCCAAATCTCATAATCGTGGAAGGCAGCAATGGCAAGAAGGATCCGAATGGATTTCAGCATAGCCACTGGAGAAAAGGTTTCGTCATAGTCCAAGCCAGGTCTTTGACGGAAACCCTTTGCTACAAGTCTAGCTTTATAGGTCTCAACCTGTCCATCTACACCAATCTTCCTTTTGAAGATCCACTTGCATCCTACGGGTTTTACCCCGTCTGGAGCAATGTCCAACGTCCATACTTTGTTGGTGTACATGGACTCCATTTCGGTCCGCATTGCATCCAGCCATTTTACCGAGTCAACGCTCTGAACGGCCTGCTGGAAGCTAGTAGGCTCATCATAATCTATGATGCAATCCTCTCGATCCCCGTCTATGAGAAAACCGTAGTATCTCTCGGGCGGATGAGACTGCCTACTACTCCTGCGGAGCGGCGTAGGAATGTCCTGTTCATTTGAACCCTCTGGTTCCATTAAGCTTTCAGTAATAGTCTGTGGTTCTGGAATTTCTTCCAGTTCTACTGCGCTCCCACTTAATTCTTTTTCTAAGAACTGATGTTCTAGAAAGTGGGCATGACGAGAAACAAGAACTTTTTGTTCCTCTTCGTAGTAGAAAAGATATCCCTTGGAATTCTTTGGATATCCCACAAACTTACACAGTACTGAGCGCGCCTCGAGCTTGTCCGCATGCTGCTTTTTAACAAAAGCTGGACTTCCCCAAGTCTTAATGTGACTGAGATGGGGTCTCTTCCCACACCACATTTCATATGGTGTAGTAGGCACAGTCTTAGTAGGAACTCGGTTCAAAAGGTACGCAGCTGATTCTAGTGCATACCCCCAGAATGATCGCGGTAACTCAGCGTTACTCATCATGGACCGTACCATATCCAATAGGGTCCGGTTCCGTCTCTCCGATACACCGTTATGTTGCGGGGTGTATGGAGGAGTAAGCTGAGAGAGAATCCCATTCTCTTTTAAATAATTCAGGAACTCGGCACTTAAGTATTCTCCACCTCGATCCAATCTTAGAATCTTGATACTTTTGCCGGTCTGTTTTTCTACTTCATTCTTAAATTCCTGGAATTTTTCAAAAGCTTCGGACTTATGTTTCATTAAGAAGACATAACCGTATCTTGAAAAATCATCCGTAAAAGTAATGAAGTAAGAATAACCGCTTCGCGCATGTGTAGACATTGGACCGCACACGTCACTGTGTACGAGTCCCAAGAGCTCGCTCGCTCTTACTCCGTGTCCAGTGAACGGAGTCTTTGTCATCTTTCCTTTGAGACAGGATTGACAAGTGGCATATGATTGATATTCGAACGGATCCAAATATCCTTCTGTATGTAACTTAGTCAACCTTCTCTCATTGATGTGACCCAGTCTACAATGCCATAAGAAAGTCTGATTAATATCTGGTGACTTTCTTTTGTGTGTATTCTGGACATTGAAAATCTGTGGTTGGTTTAATACGTATATACCATTGCTCAATGTACCTGACCCAATCAGAACTTGATTAAGGTGAATGTTAACAACATTACTTACAAACGCAAATTCATAACCTTCTTTAGAAACCAAAGATACAGAAATGATATTACAAGTTGCGTTGGGTACAAAAAAGCAATTACGCAAAACCAAAACATGCCCATCTGACATTCCCAGGTGATAGTCCCCCACGGCTTTAGCATCCATGCTAGCTCCGTTCGCAAATCTGAGGGTCATGTCACCTGCCTTCAAAACCATACGGTTTCTCAACGCCTGCAAAGAATTACAGATATGAGATCCTGATCCGGTATCCAATACCCAGGAAGTAGAGTTTATAGAAAGATAGTTTTCAATAACATACACACCTGAAGCTGAAGCCGCAACCTGCTTCAGTTCCTGTGTCCTGGCTTTCCAAGCCCTGCAATCTTTCTTCCAGTGTCCACTCTTGTGACAATAGAAGCATTCCTCTTTACCAACAAGCTTCCCCGCTATTTTTGTTGCCTTTTCCTTTCCCTTCGCACCCACTTTACTAACACCGACTCTTGGTTTGGCGGGGGCTTTCTTCTTCTTTCCCTTGGCTTTCGCCTTGGACCTAGAAGAAGAAGATCCTCCTACAAACAAAGTGGATGTATCCCTACCCTTCTGTAGGGTGCCCTCTGCGCTCCTCAGCAGGTTGAGGAGTTCTGAAAGTTCAACTTCCTTTTCTTGCAAGTTGAAATTCAGTATGAACTGGGCGTAAGTGGATGGAAGGGACTGGAGAATTATATCTGTATAAAGTTCACTGTCCAACGTGGTCCTAAGTTCCGCGAGCTCCTCAGTGTAGCCAATCATCTTAAGCACGTGGTCCGCTACCGATGATCCGACGGCTAACTTAGTCGAAAATAACTTCTTCGACACTTCGTATCTTGCGATACGAGACTGCTCTCCATACAGTTCTTTTGTATGAAGAAATATGGATTCCAAATCCATATTCTCGTGCCTCCTCTGATGGTCATTGTCCATCGAGGCAAGTACGAGGCATCTGGCCTTCGCGCTGTCAATCTCCCAAGTCTTATGGATTTCCTTATCCGCGACACTGGAGGTGGGACCTGGGACGGGGGGAGCTTTGCTGGTAAGAAGATACCCCAGCTTGTCGTAAGAGATTGCCAATTTGACATTCCTGAGCCAATCTTTGTAGTTTGGCCCTGTCAATATGTTTTTATCTAGAAGTAACTTAAGTCCAGTCATTTCGATTTGGTCGCTGCAGGGGGAGAGAAGAAACACTTAGCACGATGCTCTTGCAAGTTTAGAATGGTTTTTAATTTGTCTAAACAGGATGGCTCCCACTGTCTCTCGAATCCCTCCTCAAACCACAAAGGAAGAATTAGCCGGGATCAATCCCACCGTACAATACTTGCTTAACCGTTCAGCCAGGCCAGTGTCGGTACTTCGAGGGAGGTTTTCCAACGCTTTCGCGAAGTTCCTTAATTTAAGAACCTCTTTTCCCTGGGGGCGTAGCCCCGCTAACACCTTTCTAGGCACCTACTAGGTTTATAGCATTGATCGTTTAGTGAGAAATTTCCCGAGGAGTAGCATATACTCACAGTAGGATCGGGTTCCAAATATCATCGCGTGACGAAAATGAAGGAATCCTACCATAATCATCACACTCCAAATGGTATGCAAATCTAGCAAGTTTCAGTACTTATGAAACTCCCGATGTGGATTTTTGCCCCATGCTCTTATGACCTTGACTTTGGCCAAAATATCATAAGTCACATGTCAAGTTCTTCCCGTCACTTTCCAGGTTAATTTGGATCCATCCGTACATACCCTTGACTTTGGCCAAAATGGCAGCACGACTGTCCCAAACCAACGCATCTATCTATGCTACACATGAACACCCAATAGCTACCAATCACTGTGCCTTGACTTTGGCCAAAATACACAGCTTGAATACTATTGCCTATTCATGCGAAACGACGGAGGGCTACGAATGGTTTTGGTAAAACCGTGAACGTAGTGAACTTGATATAATCGATGGAACGAGATAGCTTTTAGAAGGAGTGGCTCAAGCTCCGCATTTAAAAGTTAGTTTTGAAAAGAACCGAGTGGTTTTTCGAAAGTGTTCCATCGACTTAAACTTGGTTTATTATCTTGCATTAGTTCTTTTAATGCGTGATATTCTTGCATTAGTTCTTTTAATGCGTCCCATCATTTAATCCTACCATTGCAGAAAACAACCAAAATATGACGTACGCTTATGCCATTCGCATTCGCCACGGGGTCCCGTCATCACTCGTTAGGTTACTTAACTAACGACAGAGCGGGGGCTGGGCTAGCGCGGCTGTAAAACATAAGCAACGTCTAAATAGAAAGCAATGATAGACATTACAGATCACAGATGAATACATTGGATATATTAGCAATCCGCATTCCTTTCGAGCCTGAAACGAAAAGCGGATAACACGGTCGCGGTGAATAGCAAATACCCCACCCAAGACCCCTACGGGTGCGGCAAACTACCCTCCATGTTCCCGGTAGTTTGTGCACCCCACCATGGGTCTATCCTAGGAGCAAAAACAGTAAAAAGAATTATACAATGACGGCTACAACCCCGACCCGGTTGTGCGGCCAAACAAATAATTTTATTACATCAATTTACATTTACAATGAATGAAAGAAAAACAAAAGCTCATCTCACATCCACCCCGGCTATTCACCCGCGACAGTCCAACACATTCATATACACATTCCAGCACATTACAGATCATGTATAACCCCGACTAATCGACTTATAGCGATTAGCCGACGTTCAATACATGCAAACATCACAGATATAACCAACATAGCCAAAGTGCAGTGAAGTTCGGAAAAAAATACGGAATTATAGGACCCCAAAAGTGAATTTCAGTTCTGGAAAATCTGGGTACATATAATATATCTTAAAAATCCCAAAACCAACACAGAAGAACACTGCACGAAAAACGATGCAAAGATGACACCAACTTGCGGCGGTTCCGCGGCCAGATGAGTAGCTCAGGCCGCGGAAGGGCGGCGGTTTTGATGAAACATGCTATCGTTTTTCTTGTGTGTTCTTAGAAAACCCTGAGACAATTTTACAAGTATAAAGTTTTTCATTTTGAGCAGAAAAAATTTCAACAGAAAGTTAGGGTTTTGATTTTCCGGTTTTGCGATTTTTCGGTTCCGAACTTCGTTACACTTCACTACCAAGCTAGTTTAAGTTTAGTTAGGCTCTGATACCACTGTAAGTCCATATTGCGACCCCCGGTACTTACGGGGAGGCGGAAACGGTATAAAAAACGAATTTTTATCGCAAGAGGCAACATGGACTAAACTATGTCGGGATCGTTGTCTAAACTAAAACTAGTTAACAAGCTAAAGAGAGTTAGCTACTATGGAAGATGGTTATACCTAAACTTGAACTCCTTCTTCTTCAAACCTTGTAGAGGTTGATGGTTCTCTTTTCGTCGCCTTCTCCCGTCGAAGATGGATCCACCTCGAAGGTTCGACTTTGGGCTCTTCCTCGATCTTTGAGTGAACTAGGGTTTCCGGCTTGCTAAACCTTCATCCTAGAATGAGTAGAGAGTGATTAGGGTTTGCTTTTCTATCTAAAGAGAATGATTCTCAACACATGAGAAGGTTTCTCTTTTCAAGAGGAGGAAGAAGATGAAATGAGGAGAGAGAGAGGTTATGATAGAATGAGCTCAATTATTTCTTTCTTGCAACCATATTGCAAAAGAAATGAATTATCTAAATGATAATAATGGAAATAAGAATAGTTGATGGTAAATATGGAATGACCACTATCATACCTCTTTTAATGAAGTGTAAGCATGAATCAAGGAAGACTTTCAAGGCATGAAAGTGGTCAATGGTCAACAAGTCAACCAAGAACAACAAGTCAACAAAAAACAACCATAACATAATTCTTATTTAATTACTATTATTAATAGATAATATACAAATCCATTAGGGTTTGGAAAATGATAACTGTCAACTGTGCATACGCACCCGATCCGAAACCCTAATGAAAAACCTCATTCTCCGCCTCAAGCAACTGTGCATACACACCTGCATTCTCGTTCCGAGGAACAAGAATACCAAGATATAAAAGCAACCCCCAAAACATATACCAGTATCTGGCTCAAACCAGAGCCTGCCAGTATAATCCGTCCGGACTCCAAACGTGCACAAGTGCGCGGATGAGAACGAACCCTGTCGCAAAACCATGCGACCTCTACTCTGTTTTGCCCAGAGGCGAATACCCTCTGTGTGGGACTCTAAAGACTCGACACTACGCTGGCAGTGGGTTTAACCACAGACCGCAAGCGGCACTAGCTGTGCGTAACGGTCCCCAGGTAGATGCCGACAAGAAGGCTGACGAGGTGAAACCCCATCTGAACTCCTACTGAGTCTGAATATGACATTCTCCGTACAGTCCGGTCTGTTCGTCTGATACATCGCATGGCGGGCCTAGGGGGCGGTAAAACGTCAGTCCCCCAATAGCGGTACAAGTCGTGTCGGAGTGAAGCCCAAAACACCCTGAGATAACACTGGAAACCTACCAGTATATCTCGCTTGCCCTGGCCAGGGACTACTCGTGTAATGGCTCTCCTAGACACAGCGCGATGTCAACCCCCAATACCGGGAGAGACGAATCCTGTCTAACCGTCACTGCCTCCAAGTGCTTCGGGACTGCACCCAACCACCACCTGTTTGCACGACTCCTTTGAGCCGTGGTAGGGTAGTGATCAAAGTGCAGTGGGAACACACTCGAGGCGAAGTGTCAGTGTCAAGTCAGCGGACTAAGCTGTACTCATGTCACCTGGGAACTGATAACTGACGATAGGTATAATACCAACCTGTCAGTTCCCGACGAGTCCTGTCCAGTGTACTCGTAACCCAACGAGCACCCGTATACTATCTCCAGTACGACGTACTGATGGCTGTGGGACAGACCATCTCCCACACTGGGATGAGAAGCGCATACGCTAGTCTACTCCGGAGTATCGATGCCCAGTCTCGATAGTCCTACGACTAGGGACCTGTATAAGGATGTGCCTATAGATTACCCAGCCCCCACTAGTGTGACTGCCATCACAACGCTGGTAATCAAGCAAAGATCCTAAGGGCTCCACTAATGCGTATAAGTGATATACTGAAATAAACACAAGTACACATTGAAGTAGAAACAAACCAAGTAGCAAACTACTATATTGAGCAAGACTGTTTATACAAGGTGAATATCCCAAGCTTCCATTAAGTAATATACAAACTAGTATGATACAGTAATGGCCTCTAGGGCATATACACTAACAACACACACATCAGTACATACACTATCATATAATGGCCTCTAGGGCATACACATATCCAACAATCTCCCACTTGCACTAAGGCCAATTATTGGCGTATCTCATACCCAACATCTCAAAAAGTCGCTCATGCTGCGGCTGAGGGAGGGCCTTGGTGAATGAATCCGCAGTGTTATCCTTTGTATCTACTCTCTTAATCTCGATCTCATGGTGATCAACTATCTTCCGGATCAGATGATATCGCCTCAGGATGTGTCTGGACTTCTGCTGGGATGGGCTCTTTACCCAATGCCATAGCCCCATTATTGTCACAATACAAATGTATTGGATCAATAATGGTTGGAACTACTCCTAGCTCCGAGATGAACTTCCTCATCCAGACGGCTTCCTTGGCAGCATCATTTGCAGCAATGTACTCAGCTTCTATCGTTGAGTCTGCAACGGTATCCTGTTTAGAACTCTTCCAACTTACCGTCCCGCCATTGAGGGTAAATGCAAACCCTTAGACAGACTTGCTGTCATCCTTGTGACTCTGGAAGCTCGAATCGGTAAAGGCCTCCATTTGGAGATCCCCGTTACCATACACCAAGAATAATTCTTTAGTCCTTCACAAGTACTTAGGAATTTTCTTCACAGCAGTCCAGTGATTCTCTCCTGGGTTTGACTGATACCTGCTTACTACACTAAGTGCATAAGCAACATCAGGGCGTGTGCACAATATCGCATACATTATCGATCCTACGGCCGAAGCATAAGGAATAATGCTCATGCGAGCTCTCTCTTTATCAGACTTTGGGCAATCATCCTTGGAGAGAGTGACTCCGTGGCAAGCGGGTAAGGCACCCCGCTTGGAGTCTTCCATACTAAACCTTTTTAGGATGGTGTTGATGTACTTGGTTTGGGACAATCCCAATAACCGTTTGGATCTATCCCTATAGATCTGTATGCCCGATATGTACATGGCATCACCCAGGTCCTGTAGGGTTCCTAGGCACTCTTATGAAGGTCTATAAGGCATCAACCATGCCCGAATAAAAATTTAGACGTGCCGAACAACCCAAAGTTGGGATCTTTGCTAGATTATTAGGGTTTAACATGCAAGTAAACATCTTTACAACTAAGTATGAGGGATTACAACCTTTGTAGTCCGCTCCTTCCCTTCATAAGCTCCGAGTAGAAGTCCCTTCACCGCGATCCACGATCTCCCGGACTCAAGAGAGGCTCCACGACTCGAACGATCCATGCTAGCTTGTAGTGTTCCTTTTCTCCGATGATCTACGTCGAATTTTCTATAACTCAAGCTCTCTCACTCTAATGAGGTGAACACCCTAATCTAATTGGCTAGATTAGATGAGGATGATGGAGTAGTATTTATGCCTTCTTTTTATATCAAATTCTCACATGAAATCATCACAAAATGAAAACCTAGTAAGCTTTCTCAAAGCTCAAGGTTGAAGAAGAAGAAGAAATAATGCATTAAACCTTTTGTGATGAATAATGAAATGAATATATGAATAATAATGTAACCATGGTCAAGGATGACAAGGATAACTCTTATAGAGAATTAACTAAGGCTAGGGTTTGGGTTGGGTTAAAACAATGAGTCATGAGAAAATATCAACCATAATATCTAACTCATGACAAAAGAAATCCTTCTAGAAGGTGCAAGAAAGAACTAACCCAAATCAAACCCTAACCTTGTTTAATCTCCACTAAACAAGTTGCATTAGTAATCATATCATGTTACAATAATATATATCACATATATATTATATATTTGTAACAAAAGAAAATAATACAATTAATATATATCGTATATATATCAATGTATTATCCGGTGAGAAAATGAAATAATAAAGCGAGCCATTATTAGATAATGTAATACAATATATCATATATATTATTATACATTAAATTATCGAATCAACACTTGATCCGATAATCCGGCTATATCGAATATAACCGACTAATATATCATGTACCGATTCATCGAATCAACACTTGATCCGATGACCCGGTTCATATCTAAATATCGCGAGTATCTCATATCGCATTATCCTCGATCGTGCACATATCACATATGTGCCCCTACTCCGTTTTTCCTGAGTCAAGAAACCTCTGTGTAGGACTCTAAAGAATCGTCAATACGCCGGTAGCAGGTGATGATCATATCAAACACCCACAAGCTGCAAGCGGTCAGCTAAACGTAACAGCCACCCAGGTATTGAGCGATCAGAAGATCAACAAGTTAGCCTGTACATTCTCTTATGAATCCAATCAGTAACACTCCCGTACAGTCCGGTCTCTTCGTCTGATATGTCGCATATCAAGTCTAGGGGTGGTATACGATAGACCCCAGTAACCGATAAGTCGTGTCGATGTGAGGATCATAACGGGTTGAGAAACTACTGGTAACACATACCAGTAAATCTCTATATCAGCCCTGGCCAGGAACTTCCAGTTATAGCCAATCAAACACAGCACAACATCAACTCCCTATACCGGGAGAGACGAATCCCCTCCTATCGCTCATTACCTCCATGTGATTCAAGAATGCACCCAATAGCCACAGTTTTGCACGCCCTCTTGGACGTGGTAAGGTGGAAATCAAAACACAGTGGGAATCACACAAGAATTTATGACGATCTCGGGTCTACAGACTACCCTGTACCAGTGTTACCGGAGAACTACCATCTGACGTATGGTATATCACCATCTGGGAGTTCTCGGCGAGTCCGTCCAGTGTACCCAGTCTCCACTGAGCACCCGTACACCATCCTTGATGTCAAACACCGATGGATATGGGATCATCCATCGCCCATCATATGGGTCAAGATGCGTATGCGCTAGTTTACTTTGGTGTATCGATGCCCTGTCACGACACACCCTCGACTAGGAACAGTTATAGGATGTACGCATCGACTATTGTAGCCCCACTAGTATGATCTCATCATAGTCCCAGTAGTCGAGTACAGATCCTAAGGGCTTTATCAACATGTGAGAGTAAGACAGTAAACCAATACAAGTCAACATGTTAAGATAAAGTGAAAAACCAAATAGTATACTATCATGACGAGAAAGAAAGTCCTCTCTCTATATATCCAAGTATCCAATATAATATACAATATATGTACAACAATGGCCTCTATGGCATATACATAACTAACAATCTCCCACTTGCACTAAGGACAGCTACTGTATTATCTCATACCTAGCATCCCGAATAATCTCTCAAACTGTATCTGGGGAATGGCCTTCGTGAGTGGATCCGCGGTGTTGTCTTTCGTATCTACTCTCCTGACCTCGATCTCCCGGCGATCGACTATCTCCCTGATCAGGCGATACCGTCTCAGAATATGTCTGGACTTCTGATGGGACCTGGGTTCCTTGGCTAAAGCCACAGCTTCATTGTTATCGCAATACAGAGGAATTGGATGTTCAATGGATGGAACCACACCAAGTTCACTAATGAACTTCTTTATCCAGATAGCCTCTTTGGCAGCATCATTGGCAGCGATGTATTCAGCCTCCATCGTCGAGTCTGCAACGGTATCCTGTTTGGAACTCTTCCAACATACCGCCCCTCCATTGAGGGTAAAGACAAATCCCGAGTGCGACTTAGAGTCGTCCTTATCACTTTGGAAGCTAGAATCGGTAAAGGACTCCACCTGAAGTTCTCCGTTAACATACAATAAGAACATCTCTTTAGTCCTTCGTAAGTACTTGAGAATGTTCTTCACAGCTGTCCAGTGACTCTCTCCAGGATCTACTTGATACCGACTCACTACACTTAGTGAGTATGCTACATCGGGTCTGGTACATAGCATCGCATACATGATAGAGCCTACTGCCGAAGCATAGGGTATCCCTTGCATACGAGCTCTCTCCAAATCAGTCTTAGGAGACATCTCTTTGGAGAGAGTGGGTCCAGAGATCGTGGGTAGGTTCCCACGCTTGGATTCTTCCATACTAAACCTCTTTAGTATGGTGTCAATGTACCTTAATTGGGACAATCCCAGTATCCGTTTAGATCTATCTCTATAGATCATAATTCCCAGTATGCAGGAGGCATCACCTAGATCTTTCATTGAGAATCTTTGTGATAAGAAGAGCTTGACTGATTGCAGCATAGGAACATCATTTCCTATCAAGAGTATGCCATCGATGTATGATTGGTAGGGAAAGATCGTGTTTGTAGTTTAACCGCAATCAATAACGGTGTCGCACGTAGCTAGACCGAGATGAGTACGGGTCGTCCTCTGGGAAACGTGGAACCTTTTAATTTTACTTTAGATGTGTTGAAAAGGAGAAAGAAATAAGAATGGTTGTAGGATGGTTTCTAGATCTACGTTTAATAAGAATGTAAATATAGATCTAGAATAGTTTAAAGATGTGATTAATTATAATAAGAAGGGCTTGTAGGGTTCGTTAGGATTTAGTAGTTATGAATGATTAATTAAAGTTACCCTTTTTATCCATTAATAGATTTAGAACTAGAACGACGGCGATGCGTGTCGAGATAAGGGTTAAGAGTGGGATTCCTTTTCCCTCCAGAAACCCTAATCTACACGCATCGCCGTCGTTCTAGTTCTAAATCTATTAATGGATAAAAAGGGTAACTTTAATTAATCATTCATAACTACTAAATCCTAACGAACCCTACAAGCCCTTCTTATTATAATTAATCACATCTTTAAACTATTCTAGATCTATATTTACATTCTTATTAAACGTAGATCTAGAAACCATCCTACAACCATTCTTATTTCTTTCTCCTTTTCAACACATCTAAAGTAAAATTAAAAGGTTCCACGTTTCCCAGAGGACGACCCGTACTCATCTCGGTCTAGCTACGTGCGACACCGTTATTGATTGCGGTTAAACTACAAACACGATCTTTCCCTACCAATCAAATGGCGCCGTTGCCGGGGATACGTGCGTAATTTTTTTTTTACTATTTGTGTTGAATTCTTAGACGAGTCATATCATTATTAACACAAAACTGCAAATTGCATATTTAACGATTTGTGCGTGGATTTTTGCAAGGAGATCTGGAGTCACAGAATTGAGGAAAACAGGAAACAGAGAGCTTTTTAGAGATCCAGAGGAGCAAGGGAGATCACAGAAAAAATTTCATCAACTGTTCTCTCTACCACGCGGCGGAACCGCGGCATAAAGGCACCTTTGGCGGCGGAAGGGCGGCAGGCTAGAGGAATCAGGGCTTCAGTCTTCTCTGGTATCTTTCTTAACTCCTTCTCTCTCTCCTAAAATCCAATAAAATCTATTTTCTGCAGGATTCTTTGCAAAATTGCGCCGCTCAAAAAAATCTTTTTGCAAAAGTTTTGTGATTGGTTTTGTTTTGCATATTTAATACGGATTTTAAGGGGCAAAGACCAAATCAAGATTAGGTGGGGATTTCATCACCCTTCCTAAGCCCCACAAATCACAAACCGAGCATATAGATCAACCCTTCATTAATTTAAAAAATATCTAGACCAGACTCTAAGGACTGTCGCGCTCAATAAGGACAGAGGAAGGTCGTGGGTAATCTATCGTTTATCCGCATTACTTTTGTAGTGCCTAGGCAAGTGTGACAAAGGCTAGTGGTTTTTAATTAGGCCCACTGTAGTGGTGGTTCCTTCCCGCTTACCTGGCACTTACCTCGCTACAAGGGTAGTACGGAGGCGGTAGAGGATTTATCCTGCGGCTTGTCCTTTGGAAGTCTAGGAGCGGTCTAGAGACTGGACCTAGGTAACCTTAGTTCTAGGGTTGCTTATGCATTTAGGGAAATTTGTCTTGAGTCCCACTTTTTCAAAACAAGCCAATTTTAAATCACACACACGCTGCCACTTGCACTAAACCCGCTTAGTGCATGCTCGGCTGGACACGGGATCCTAGTGCCCGTCTTGTCCGCGTTCCTGCTATCGACACCGAAGTCGGTACTTCTTCATCTTCTTTTCCCCCACCACACACCACATCGATCGTGATGGACGACACTCCATCTAATTATAACACTACGCTGCCACCACCCGCAGGTGCGCAGAATCCACCGCGCATCTCTCTCCAAGAAAGATGCTATCCTATCCGTGGTCCCCTTCCTACTTGTCTATCTCTTCCACCACCTAACGGGGATAATTTCGAAATTAAACCCCACTACATCAATCTGCTGCCCAAATTTCACGGGCTTGAGTCGGAAGACGCGTACGTTTTCATCACCAAATTCGAAAACGTATGCGCAATGATGGGTACTTCACAATTGACCTTAGATGCTATGCGCTTACGTCTTCTCCCATTCACACTATGCGACTTGGCAGAAAAATGGCTTTATAATACTGCCGCACACTCTATCGCTAATTGGGATGAATTCGTCGTAGCATTTCTTAAGAAGTTTTACCCAAATCATAAGACTGCACATGTTAGGAGCGAGATCAATCAGTTCACCCAGCTTCCCAACGAACCATTTTGGAAGTGCTTTGAACGTTTCAAAGATCTGCTTGTCCAATGCCCCCATCACGGAATACAAAGATGGGATTTATGTCGGATTATATATGAGGGCATTAATCCAGCGACAAAGCAGATGCTTGAAACAATGTGTCAATGCAATTTCATGTCTAAAGATGACGGTGAAGCATGGAAATATCTGGAAGATCTCGCAGAAAGCACTTTGCAGTGGGAAAGCGTAAGACCACCTTCAACTAAGGGAGGTATTCACCAACTCGATGTTTCCATCGCAGTAAAAGCCGAAATGGCAGCGATGCAGAAGAAACTCGATGCTATGGAGAACAAATTTTCATCATTCTCCCTAAATCAGGTTACGCTTCCCAAGACTGTCTGTGGTTGCTGTTCGGATCCTTCACACTTAACGGAAGAATGTCCTATGAATGCATCGTTTCAAGCTAATGCTGCTTTTCAGCAGCGACCTAGAAACGACCCTTATTCTTCTACGTACAATCAAGGATGGAGGAATCATCCTAACTTTGCTTGGAATCAAAACCAACAAAGCAATTATCAAAGACCTCCTCCACAGCAACCACAACCACAGAATCAGCCCCCCTTTCAGTCACAAAATTTCCAAAATCCGGCCAACATTTCTACACCACAAGTGGCTGGTACTGACAACTCACTCGCACAAACTTTGGATATGTTCATGAAACAATCCATGCAAAATTCGGCTGATATGAGGTCTTCTATTGATGCCCTAACGAAAAACTCCTCCTCCCATGGTGAGAGTATTAAATCAATAGAAAACCAAATCGCACAGTTAAACGCCGCATTGAGTGCGAGAGAGAAAGGGAAACTCCCATCTCAACCCCTACCGAATCCTGGCCATTCACAAAGTCATAATGTGAATGCCGTCACTACGTTGAGATCGGGGAGAGTGCTGAATAACCAAGTGGGCGAGCAGGTTGATGATAGTGACACATTTGATACCCCTTCTTCTTCTTCTTCCCCTAACTCGTCTAGTCTCCCACCTTCATCCGAGCCTATTCTCCGTTTTCCCCAAGGCTCAAACATTTCGCCAAATCTATCTAAGTCGATGCCCACTCCAATTTTGGGATCGAATCAGTCGCCACAGTCTTCTCCACAAACGTTGGACCCAAAACTTATTGATCGTGCTCCATTTCCAAACCGATTAAGGGCCAACCGACCTAACCCGCAAATGGAGAAGATTGTGGAAATGTTTAAGCAAGTTAGCGTGAATATTCCTCTTCTAGATGCTATTCAACAAGTCCCATCTTATGCAAGAATCCTTAAAGACTTGTGCACTAGGAAGAGAAAAACTCAAGTGCCTAAAAAGGTTTTCATGACGAGTAATGTTAGCACAGCTTTTACCCAACAAATACCAAAGAAACGTAAGGACCCCGGCTGTCCTACAATCTCTATTTCTATTGGGGGTAAAAATATAAATCGTGCTTTACTCGATCTAGGCGCTAGCGTCAACTTGCTTCCTTATTCGGTATACGAGCAGTTAGGAATTGGAGAGTTAAAACCCGCCCATTGTACTCTTCAAATGGCTGATCGATCTATCACCAAACCTCGGGGCGAACTAGAGGATGTGTTAATTAAAGTCGGGGAATTCATATTTCCCGTGGACTTTATTGTTTTAGATACACAGCCTGTGGCAAACCCACGCAATCAAATCCCGGTGATACTTGGTCGACCCTTCCTAGCAACTTCTAACGCTGTGATTAATTGTCGTAACGGTTCTATGAACTTATCCTTCGGGAAAATGACAATTGAGCTTAATATTTACAAGCTAGAAAGTCAGCCATCAGAACCTTCTGCTCATTTACTGGACGTTTGTTCCATCCACGAGATAGCTCCCGAAAGCTGCATGGATGAGGAACTTTGCTTTAATGTTCTCGACAACACTAATGAGACATCGTTTGATCTTGCACCACTTCACAGTGAGGATATGTTCAATGAGTCCGACCTTGAGATTGAACCCTTTGACTCGTTGCAAAAGTCAGCAGCACTTTCCGAGTCAATATCTTATGCAAGTTTTGAACCTCTTAAGAAGTCCGAGTATCATTCCGTTACCCCTCCTTCTATTGTCTCTCCGCCAATTCTTGATCTCAAACCGCTACCTTCTCATCTTAAATATGCATATTTAGGAGAGAATGAGACTTTGCCAGTGATTATTTCCGCTTCTCTAGCCTTAGAGCAAGAGAATGCACTTTTGGCAGTGTTGAGATCGAATCGGGAAGCATTTGGTTGGACAATGGCCGACATCAAAGGGATTAGTCCCTTAATTGTTGAACATCACATACATCTGATGGATGAAGCCAAACCAACCCGAGACCCACAAAGACGGTTAAATCCCGTTATGAAGGAGGCGGTAAAGAAAGAAATCGTCAAGTGTCTTGATAGTGGAATAATTTACCCCATATCTGATAGTCAATGGGTAAGTCCAATTCATGTGGTCCCTAAAAAGTCTGGCATCACGGTCATCACTAACGAGGCTAACGAGTTAATCCAAACACGCACCCAAACTGGGTGGCGCGTATGTATCGATTACAGGAAACTCAATGCCGCGACGAGGAAAGATCACTTCCCTCTACCTTTCATTGACCAGATGTTAGAACGATTAGCGGGACACGAATACTATTGTTTCTTGGACGGATACTCTGGTTACAACCAGGTCCCCATCGCCGAAAAGGATCAAGATAAAACCACTTTTACTTGTCCTTTCGGAACTTTTGCTTATAGACGCATGCCCTTTGGGTTATGCAACGCTCCCGCTACATTTCAGCGGTGCATGATGGGGATATTTTCTGATATGGTGGAAAATTTTCTAGAAATTTTTATGGACGATTTCTCCATTTTTGGGGACTCCTTTGAGGACTGCCTTCGTAATCTTGACGCTGTTCTTACCCGCTGTAAGGATAAGAACTTGACTTTGAATTGGGAAAAATGTCATTTTATGGTTCAAGAAGGTATTGTACTTGGACATATAATTTCACATAAAGGCATTGAGGTAGACAGAGCTAAAATAGATGTCATTCAAAACCTCCCTCGTCCCAATTGCGTCAAAGATATACGATCCTTCCTTGGTCATGCAGGATTTTATAGGAGATTTATTAAGGACTTTAGCAAAATTGCTAGACCCTTAACCCTTCTATTGGCCAAGGACACTACATTTCACTTCGATTCGGATTGTGAGGCTGCTTTTGAATCACTTAAAGAATCACTCACTACAGCCCCCGTTCTATCATCTCCGGATTGGAACCACCCGTTCGAGCTTATGTGTGACGCATCAGATTTTGCTATTGGTGCTGTCTTGGGACAGCATATTGATAAGATGCCACATGTAATTTACTATGCAAGTAGGACCCTGAATGATGCACAAATAAATTACACAACTACCGAGAAAGAACTCTTAGCAGTTGTATTTGCATTAGAGAAATTCAGGCCCTACTTGATTGGCTCGCCTATTGTGGTTTACACGGATCACTCCGCCCTCCGACATCTTTTAACGAAGAAGGATGCAAAAGCCAGGCTAATACGTTGGATCCTTTTGTTACAAGAATTTGATCTTGTTATCAAAGACAAGAGTGGATGTGAAAACGTAGTAGCAGACCATCTTTCACGCATCACTTCTTCGCCAACTGTGACCGTGCCGATAAATGACTCATTTCCCGACGAACAGCTCTTGAATGTATCCTACGAACCTTGGTTCGGAGATATCGTGAACTATCTTGCGACGGGACTTATACCTAGCGATTGGTCGAAACAAGACAAACTTCGGTTTTTATCCCAAGTAAAATATTTTTACTGGGATGAACCATATCTATTCAAGTATTGTTCCGATCAAATCATTCGCAGGTGTGTCCCTAACGATGAATTCAAGAGCGTGTTATCATTTTGTCATGATCAGGCGTGCGGCGGTCACTTTGGACCTCGAAAAACGGCGGAGAAAGTTTTGCAATGTGGCTTTTATTGGCCAACATTATTTAAAGATGCATTTGAGCATTGCAAAACTTGTCCGCGATGTCAGCATTTGGGTCGGATTTCACGTAGGAATGAGATGCCGCTCCAACCTATCTTGGTTGTGGAAATATTTGATGTTTGGGGTATTGATTTTATGGGCCCTTTTCCCAACTCCTTTGGGAATCTATATATCTTGTTAGCAGTTGATTATGTCTCGAAGTGGGTGGAAGCTATACCGTGTCGCACTAATGACAACAAAGTTGTCATTAAGTTCCTTAAAGAAAACATCTTCTCGCGATTCGGACACCCTCGCGCTATCATTAGCGACAACGGGACACATTTCTGCAATAGGTCTTTCGAGGCCTTGATGCGGAAATATTCAATCACTCACAAGCTTTCTACGCCCTATCACCCCCAAACAAGCGGGCAGGCTGAGATCTCAAATAGGCAGATCAAACAGATATTGGAGAAGACGGTTTCGAAAAACCGTAAGGATTGGTCAACCAAATTGACGGATGCTCTTTGGGCATTCCGCACCGCTTATAAGACCGATCTTGGTATGTCTCCTTACCGCCTTGTGTTTGGGAAGGCATGTCACCTCCCTGTTGAGATTGAACATAAGGCAATGTGGGCTATTAAAGAGCTTAATTTTGATCTTGATCATGCTGGCGGCTTTCGGAAGCTGCAATTAAATGAGCTAAGCGAACTCCGCGATGAAGCTTACGATAATGCGGTGATAGTAAAGAATAGGACTAAAGTGTTTCACGATAAAAATCTTTCTAGAAAAACCTTCACATCGGGGCAACAAGTCCTTCTTTATGATTCACGTCTCCATCTTCATCCGGGTAAGCTTAAATCTCGTTGGAAAGGACCTTTTGTGGTGCGGTATGTACACCCGCACGGGGCGGTTGAAGTCGAAAATTTGAAAAACGGTTCGATTTTTAAAGTAAATGGGCATAGATTAAAACCGTATTTTTCTGCTGACCCCGCGGAGGAGCTCCTGTTTTTACAGGAGCCGCTTTATCAAAACTAAATTTCCTCCGCCTCACCTCCATGTTTTTTAAAAAAACATTTTCTCATTTTAAAAATGGAGGTGAGTAAAAAATGATTTGATTGAATATCTGTGCGTGTCAAAGAATAAGTTTGGGGGAATTTATCATTTAACTATTATTTTATCCCTTGTATCTCTCCCTTAGTATACAGGTCCATGTTCTCAAAAGGCTGCATCAGTGAGGACACTGCTAAAAACAGGTTTGGGGGGGAGGTTTGTATTCACTGAATTATCTTTGACACCGGGCATTAAAAAAAAATAATAATAATAATAAAAAAAAATTATAACAAAAGAATAGAAAGTGAAACATTACATCCAAAAGATAGGAATAGTTTAAGAAAACCAAGAAAATTAGAAGTTTTCTTATACGAACTAGTAATAAGTAGTTATGAGCTGTTGTCCCAAGGGTTAGTAAGATAGAGGAAGTCACTAATCTGAGGATAAAAATAAGTCTGAAAAATAGTTTCTATTCTGAAAGCCAAACATTTGAATGTTGATACCCTACTATATGCACTTACACACGTCTTGAAACTCGGGATAGTAGAGGATACCTTGAAATGCTCTTGTCTAAAAGCCAAAGTATGAAGGAAATGATGAAGAAAATATAAAATGGTGAAAAGAAAAAAATGAACACTGGTTTTGTATCACCAAGGCAGCAATAAAAAAATATAGCGAGGGTGCCTCTTCACCTAGTGCCCTAAGGCCAACTGGTCTGGGAGTCACTGCTAAGCCTTAGGTGGTGCAAGACAAGGAAAATATTATCACCAAATCAGCAAGCACATGAGTAATCGGTCGGTTAGTACCTCAAGAAGTATTAACGGTCGCATGAAAATGTGTAAGCAATTCTAAGTATTCATCAAAGAAAAAGTACTAAGGTAGATGGACAAGAATATGATAGCTTGAATTGAATTCTCTGAGTGTAGGGATGTTCTTTACACACACGTGGGGTTATATGATCAATGTTTGGACAAAAGGTAGGAATGAAGAATAAAGACGATGTTTTATTGAGGGATGATGTGATTTCTAACATTTTTTCATGACTATTAAGATAGGGCTCATGACAACTGAAAAGCTAGTATAGTTGGAAACTCTTCTTTTCAAAGTATTTCTTTTATGGTTCTTATCTTTATATGTAAATTTCACCATCTTTCTTTTGTTATAGGATTTTGTGGGCGTAATCTGCTGAAAACCCTCAGGAGACAACACTCCTCCTACTAGGGACACCTAGAGGTTTAACGGCTTGTTGCACGTGCTCAGTGCAATCGTGTCTGCCTACGAAAGTGTGCCTAGTTTTCTCCTTTCTTTTTCTTCTCTTAAATAAACTAATTTGCTCGGGACGATCAAAGATAAGTTTGGGGGTATTTGTTCAGTCGATAAAACTGCACATTTGTAGTACATTTTTCCTACCATTTTTATATTAAAAAAGGACTTTATTATAATATATTATACATATGAGGGTTTATGTGTAAAAACATTATTTTCCATGTGTTAATATATTTAATTATCATTTGGTAGGAAAATGTATGCAAATAATATTATTGGTCTAATCCTAGTAGAACAAAGTCTACTAAAATCTTATATGAGTTGTTGTGCAGATTATTTCCAAGTTGTTATGAAGGATTTAACAAACAAATCAATTTGTTGAAGAATACTTTCCAAATTAAAGAGCAAACTTGGAGACTAAGTCTGGAAGCAACCGAGAAAATATTTTCAGATTCTGAAGAAGCCTAGGAATGCCAAATGTCACCATCAGAGAGCCCAAGAAAAACGACAAAATGATCCACACCATGGAGCGCGGATCCGCGGCCAAATCTACCCTGGGGCCGCGGATCCGCCGCGGTTTGATGAGGTCAGAATGCAATATTTTGGGAGATTTTCAAGTGCTGAATTTTACCAACTTCGCAACAAAAAGATTCTGGGTTTTCACTATATAAAGGCACCGAGGGCATCTTGGAAAAGCTATCAAGCCGAAGAGATCACGAAGCTCCCGACGCTCACGCATCCAGGCTGATCATCGACTGTTCGACTACCTCCCTAGGAAAGATCGAGAAGCAAATCAAGTTTTGTAATCATTTTCTATGGATTAAAAGTGTAGTTGAAGGAGTTGATTAATAAAGGTAGTTTTTATTTAATTGTTTGTTTTCTTTTACATTATGTTTTCCATCTCTTTCTTTTCATATTCTTCTCCCAACATGCGCGAGTAATTCTCCGCTTGTTAGGGTTCGTAGGATTAGGGTAGGCTAATGAACGATGAAAAATATCTAAACCCTTTTTAAGTCCTATAAAGTTTAGGAACTTTATCAAAATAATCATTAACATCCTAATCGGGCGCGTTAGCAATTCTTTACTAGTTCCGACCGCGATTAGAGATTAGATTAATGATTGTTTTGGTAAAGGCTAGATATGAACGGAGTTCCGTGTCGAGATAAGGGTTAAGAGTGGGATTCCTTTTCCCTCCAGAAACCCTAATCTACACGCATCGCCGTCGTTCTAGTTCTAAATCTATTAATGGATAAAAAGGGTAACTTTAATTAATCATTCATAACTACTAAATCCTAACGAACCCTACAAGCCCTTCTTATTATAATTAATCACATCTTTAAACTATTCTAGATCTATATTTACATTCTTATTAAACGTAGATCTAGAAACCATCCTACAACCATTCTTATTTCTTTCTCCTTTTCAACACATCTAAAGTAAAATTAAAAGGTTCCACGTTTCCCAGAGGACGACCCGTACTCATCTCGGTCTAGCTACGTGCGACACCGTTATTGATTGCGGTTAAACTAAAAACACGATCTTTCGAAACAATCAAATGGCGCCGTTGCCGGGGACACGGAACTCCGTTCATATCTAGCCTTTACCAAAACAATCATTAATCTAATCTCTAATCGCGGTCGGAACTAGTAAAGAATTGCTAACGCGCCCGATTAGGATGTTAATGATTATTTTGATAAAGTTCCTAAACTTTATAGGACTTAAAAAGGGTTTAGATATTTTTCATCGTTCATTAGCCTACCCTAATCCTACGAACCCTAACAAGCGGAGAATTACTCGCGCATGTTGGGAGAAGAATATGAAAAGAAAGAGATGGAAAACATAATGTAAAAGAAAACAAACAATTAAATAAAAACTACCTTTATTAATCAACTCCTTCAACTACACTTTTAATCCATAGAAAATGATTACAAAACTTGATTTGCTTCTCGATCTTTCCTAGGGAGGTAGTCGAACAGTCGATGATCAGCCTGGATGCGTGAGCGTCGGGAGCTTCGTGATCTCTTCGGCTTGATAGCTTTTCCAAGATGCCCTCGGTGCCTTTATATAGTGAAAACCCAGAATCTTTTTGTTGCGAAGTTGGTAAAATTCAGCACTTGAAAATCTCCCAAAATATTGCATTCTGACCTCATCAAACCGCGGCGGATCCGCGGCCCCAGGGTAGATTTGGCCGCGGATCCGCGCTCCATGGTGTGGATCATTTTGTCGTTTTTCTTGGGCTCTCTGATGGTGACATTTGGCATTCCTAGGCTTCTTCAGAATCTGAAAATATTTTCTCGGTTGCTTCCAGACTTAGTCTCCAAGTTTGCTCTTTAATTTGGAAAGTATTCTTCAACAAATTGATTTGTTTGTTAAATCCTTCATAACAACTTGGAAATAATCTGCACAACAACTCATATAAGATTTTAGTAGACTTTGTTCTACTAGGATTAGACCAATAATATTATTTGCATACATTTTCCTACCAAATGATAATTAAATATATTAACACATGGAAAATAATGTTTTTACACATAAACCCTCATATGTATAATATATTATAATAAAGTCCTTTTTTAATATAAAAATGGTAGGAAAAATGTACTACAAATGTGCAGTTTTATCGACTGAACAATGTACAATACGAGGAAGACAACTTTACTCTCTGCAACTTTCTTATAAATACAAGGTTCATCTACGTTTTTGTTGAAGCCAAACTCTTTGACTACAACATCAAAGTAGATGTTCCAACTCCGCGATGCTTGCTTTAACCCATAAATGGATTTAAGCAGCTTATACATCTTTCCGCTGCTCCCACTATCTACGAAGCCCTCTGGCTGAGTCATGTACACGCACTCTTCTAAATCACCGTTTAGAAAGGCGGTCTTAACATCCATTTTCCAGATTTCGTAGTCATGGTATGAAGCAATGGCAAGTAAGATCTGGATGGACTTAAGCATAGCCACTGGAGAAAAGGTTTCGTCATAATCCACACCTGGTCATTGACGAAAACCCTTTGCAACAAGTCTAGCTTTGAAAGTCTCAACTTTTCCATCTACACCAATTTTCTTTTTAAAGATCCACTTGCTCCCAATGGGTTTTACCCCTTCAGGAGCATTTTCCAAAGTCCATACTTTGTTGGTGTACATGGATTCCATCTTAGATCGCATTGCATCCAGCCATTTCACAGTGTCACCACTCGTGATGGCCTGCTCGAAACTAGTCGGGTCATCATCTTCCATGATGCAATCCTCGCTCCCACCATCAATGAGAAAACCGTAGTATCTCTCAGGTGGATGAGAAACCCTGCTAGATCGGCGGAGAGGCTGGGGTTCATTGGGTACTACTGAATCCTCTGGTTCCATCAAATCATCTATCGTAGTTTGTTCTGCTGGAACTTCTTCCAGTTCTACCTCAGAGCCACTAATCTCTTTTGCAAGAAATTCCTTTTCTAAAAAGGTGGCGTGCCGAGAAACAAACACCTTTTGTTCCTCGGTGTGGTAGAAGATATACCCTCGCGAATGTTTGGGATATCCAATAAACTTACACAGAATAGACCTTGCCCCGAGCTTGTCCGGATTTTGTGTTTTCACATATGCCGGACAACCCCATATCCTAACATAATTAAGATATGGTCTCTTTCCTTTCCATATCTCATATGGAGTGGTTGGCAAAGATTTGGTGGGAACCATATTCAATAGGGCTGCAGCTGTCTCCAGTGCATATCCCCAGAAGGAAATAGGTAACTCAGCTGTACTCATCATCGAGCGTACCATATCCAATAGGGTGCGATTCCTCCGTTCCGATACACCGTGTGTAAGTGCACGGCGGCGCCCCGGCCGTCAATCCGACGCCGGAATGCGGAAACAGAACTTTTCTAAAAACTAGAAACCGGCACCACCGCGCACTAAAATCCCGGATCGGGCCATTAACCTACTCTTAGCAGACTAGAGAAGGGGTAGAGAGATATACCGAGCGATCCGTTTCCTTCGGTCTTCGGCCTCCACTCCGATCTCCTCGCGGAACCTCCGGTTTTCATCTCCTCGTCGGAACGGGCACCACATCGCTGGGTTCTTTTACGGGCTCCCATCTCTGAACCGAGGCAACTCGGGCATGAAGTTGGCGAGCCGACGTGCCCAAGAAATGCTGTAGGCTAGTGTAGAATAGTTTGTCTCTTTGGAGTCATGAAGTTGCCATGGTGATGGAGGAATGAGCAATGGAAATGAGCTTTGGGATTTTTGGTGTAAGGAAAAATGATATGAGATGAACATATTGCAACCACCAAAAATGAACCTCTCTTTTTTCCTCAAAAGTGGACGGCCCTCTATATGGAATGAGGAGAGAAAAAAGACTAAAATCAAAAACAAGAAGGGAGGTGAGTGTAGGAATCAAAAGAAGTGACCACAACCAAAAGTGATGATAATAAGGTCATATCAATTTCTAATCCATTCTAATCAAATCCCATCACCATTAATGCAATAAAATGATGCTTGAAAAGAAAAGATGCTATCATAATCTTTCCATATACAAATAACCCCTCCACAATTGCTAATTTGCAAATATGCAAATTAGCCCCTCCATCAGAAAAGTCCGGCCGTGAAGGAACAAAGGAAAACTGGCCGAAACGGAATGCAAACTGGCAACATCAAAAAAACCGATCCCGTAATAAATTACAGGAAAACCCCGCGACTGTATATACATACCCGCATTTGTATTCCCACTGAATACAAATGCAAAGAGACAAAATCTACACTGTACAATACAAGGATCCGGCTTAAACCAAAGCCCGCTAGTATTATCCGTCCGATCATGATCCGTGCAATACCGCACATACATAATCGAACCCTGCAATATCTCCATACGGCCACTACAGCGTTTCGCCCAAAACTTGAGAAAACGGTCTGTGGGGGACTCTAAAGACTCGTCAATACTTTGGCTGTGGATTTAACGACTAGCACGTCAGAGGTATTAGCCTATACGTGACGGGCTACCAGGTATTGACCAAAAGGGACGTCGATGAGCGAACTCATCCTGACACCCTACTGAGCCTGTCAGTGACAATATCCGTACAGTCCGGTCCGTTCGTCTATGAGCATCGCATGGCGGGCCTAGAGGGTTGGTAAAAGTCAGACCCCCAAAGCGGTACAAGTCGTGTCGGAGAGTAGCCCAGAACACCATGAGATACTACTGGAATACCTACCAGTAAATCTCCTGCCTTGGCCAAAGACTTCGTGTAATGGCTCTCCTAGACACAGCGCAACCTCACCCCCAATACCGGGAGAGACGAACCCCTGCAGATCCGCTCACTGCCTCCATGTGGCTCGGGACTGTACCCAACTAAAACCTGTTTGCACGTCTCCTTTGAGCGTGGTAGGGTAGTAATCAAAGCACAGTGGGAACTCACACGAGACAAATGACGATCTCAGGTCGATGAACTAACCTGTACACATGTCACCATGGAACTGCTATCTGACGTCTGGTATAATCCCAACTAGTAGGTTCCCGGCGAGTCCTGTTCGGTGTACTTATAACCCAATGAGCACCTGTATACATCTTTGGTGAACCAACTGACACCAGTGGCTTGTGAGACCGGCCACCGCCCCTCGTCGGGGTCTCGACTGTATACACTAGTCTACTCTGGAGTATCGATGCCCTGTCTCGAAACTCCCTCGACTAGGGACCTTTTAAGGATGTGCTTATAGACTACAGCTCCCACGTATATGATCGCTCTCATACTGCTGGTAGTCAAGCAAGATTCCTAGGGGCTCTATCAACGTGCAATAGTGACCTGTAAGGTCACCTAAAGCAGTACACGATGATAAAGATAAACCAGATAGCATACTATAATTTTGAGTAAGACTGTCCTATTGGGACAGGTCCTCCCTCAATCATTGTAATCACGTGCCTGTGATCCAATAATTGACTCTGAGGGCACTATCTCCAACAATCTCCCATTTGCACTCAAGGATAATTATTGCGATGTCGCATACTCACAGCCTGTGTGATACCGAACACCTAACTCCTCTACTAGTCAGTCTCACAAAGCTCGTTTGCGAAACTATTGCGTTCGAGGAATAGCCTCAGTGAGTGGATCCACTGTGATGTTTCTTTCTATGTCTCTCTTTATCTCAAGTTCGCGGAGAAACCCATCTCCCGAAATGAGCAATACCTGTATTAGAATATGATTGGATGTCTGATGGGACCTAGTTCATAAATGAACTCCAAATCCAAACTTCTTAGACTGTATCGTCAGCTGAACTTAATCAGTATCCTGCGCCATGCTTCCCTCAGTATCCGCCTAGACCACCTGTCCAAAATACTGCCCCTCGTCAGAGGGAAAAACTATAACTCTGACAGTCACTCTGTCATCTAGGTCACCTTGGAAGCCTGGAATGATAACTGTCTCCCAAAGGAGGCTGCCATTATCATTTCCCTAGAACATCAACTCATGTTCTAAAACTGCTTCCGATCATTTCTCCAGGATTGGATTAATATCAACTTATTGCACCATGTGGAGAAACCACTGTGTGACAACTAAAGTATAACCGATCGTAGTATAGGAATTCCACTTCCTACTCTGTGTATGTCATCCAAATACCAGGACATCACACCCTAATAACTTCTTAACAGATCCATCCCCTATTCTGATGAAGTCAACCCTATGACTGTCACATCAGAAATAGATGATCTATCTCCGCTATATCTGCTTTAGTCTATAAATAGACATAAGCCACTTGTCCACCAATACTTCCGCTGCTCCCACTGACTACGACAACCCTCTGGCAGAGTCATATAGACGTACACTTCTAAAGCCAGTTCAGAACGACGCGATACTCATCTTCCTGCCGGGTCTCATAGTCTGGAACAACAGCAATGGCAAGTCTGGGTAAACAAGAACCTCCCTGTCACCGTCCTTGAGGCTACCGGAGTACCTCTCGGGTGCCTGAGGTTACCCACCGTATCTACGGAGTGGCCAATAGAATGTCAAACCAGATTGAATCTTTAGGTTCCTATCAAAATTTCAGTAATCGTTTGCTGTTCTGGAATCACTTTCAGTTCTACAATACTCCCACTGCTGTTTTCTGAAAAAATCCATTTTTGTTAAAACTGTGGTGAGTCAAGATCAATATCACTATTGATCTTCCAGATGGTAGAAAGTCAACCCTCGTCATAGCCTGGGTCAACCCACAAACAGCCATTACAGAAACGTGCCTTGAGTTATCCAGAGTCTGGTTTTAAGCATAAGCCGGACAACTCCCCGTACCTTAAAATCGTCAAGATATGAACTGTTCTATATCAAATATAGAACCAGAGGCACTGATTTAATTGAACCAGATTCAAATCATGCAGCTGTCTCCAGTGCATGTCAAGTAAATGGAAGGAGGCCGATCAGCGCTACTCAACTTAGGAGTGCTTCCAATTAAGAGTAACCTGAAAGAGAAGCAAGTTCCCTTAATCATTACTATCAACTGAATACCATACACAAGTATCTACATCTTCGATCACCTTGAAGAATCCCGATACTTGCAACACCTGGTTCTCTACTTTATTCATATACCTATAACTTCTCAAAACTCAGACCTTGTGTTTCTACGAAACACTTGTCTAAGAACTAGAGAAGTCATAAGTAAACAGAATATAGTACGAGGACCAACCCCTCTGTTCTAATGGACACTGGACAATATACAATCCTCTGTATAAGTCCTCTGAGTCTAATAACTTAAACCCTATGCGTCGTAGGTTGAAAACTGTACTATGGTTATGAAGAATTACACCGCTGTTTAATGCTCCTTACCTAACCATCCACTGATATAGGTAAATGTCATAGGCATAATTTCAAAAAGTTATATCTCACTCTATGAAAATAGACGTACAGATATATCAATTTGAAATTGGTGCATAACAACGGATATTCAAAACTAAACATTTGCCGTCCGGCAAACAACACAGGCGATTTCCTCAAATATCACTAATTACAACGATTCCGATATAATGAGGATAATCACCTAATTCCCAATAGCTTACTCCCACTCATCATCTGTAAAACCATACAAATGTGAGAATCATACCTGGTAAATACATACCATAGAGCAAGTACTAATTGGGAAATCAGTTTTCTTTTAACAGTACACAGTGAAACTGAAACATTGAAATGTTTCGTAGGGGTATCCTGGTATTCCTAGTAATACCTCTTCCATTATCCAGATTCACAACTGTAAC
Organism: Agapanthus africanus; assembly: GCA_030015575.1. Taxonomy (NCBI): domain Eukaryota; kingdom Viridiplantae; phylum Streptophyta; class Magnoliopsida; order Asparagales; family Amaryllidaceae; genus Agapanthus; species Agapanthus africanus. Next base: position 300,471,026 of record CM057345.1, on the reverse strand, counting down.
CGTATATCTCTTTTCCATCTCTCCAAATCTCTTTATATGTCTTTAGTCATTACCTTCCGTGCACCCCTTTAGGCCAAATGGTTTTCTTCCTTCCCCACCTTTCGGCACCAGCATATGGTTTGGAAGAAGACTATCCAATAAGCATAATGGATGTACTGTCCTAATCCAAGGAGCACTCGCAATGCGAGAGAAGGTGAAGATAAAAGACAACCGAATAAACCATATTCTTATTTCTCCTGAACCAGAATCCATCCCCGAACTGGAACAAGTTCCTTTTGAGTTCGTATATAACCATACGATGGAGTATCCAATAAACTGTTGATCTTCGTAGTGATACGGAGTGTCCTGGAGAAATACAAAGGTGATTTAGGATTGGCGAAGAAATACTTGGTTTAGTCGTGAATAGCAGTCGCAATTTACTTTGCCCTCTTACTAATCCCTTGATATATCTTTACTTAATACCTTCTGTATGCCATCGTTATACAAATTGGTTTTCTTCATTCCCCACCGTTCGGCACCAGCCTAAGGTTTGGAAGAAGACTATCCAATTTGCGTAATAGGTGTACTATCTCTTAAACCAAGGAGTACTCGCAACCTGAGAGAAGGTAAAAGGAAAAGACAACTGAATAGTCCTATTCGTTTTCTCCAGAACCGGAAACCATCCTCGAATAAATTCCTTCGAGTTCGTATATAACCATACGATGGTTTTGTCCAATGGAAGTGGATGTTCGTAGTAATACGGGGTGTCCTGGAGAAAAGGGTAAAAGTAGGAGTGGCAATGAGGTTTGCAACTCTGACAATCCAAAAGCCAGTGTTTAAGAAGGTTCGGTTAATTTTGGTCACTGAGTCATAGTCAAGGGTCGGGTCATGGTCGTTGCCAAAAAGAGAGAGAAAAGAAACACTCAGCGTGCACTCTAACCTAGATCAAAATGGTTATCACTTTATCTAATCAGGAAACCTCCCACTGTAACGTCAAATTCTTCCCCAAACCTGAAAGAAGAATTAGTCGGGATCACCCGAGGAGTAAACCAACTCATCAGTGGGAATCGGGATCCAACTATCATCGCATGATAACGTGACGGAATCTGCTCACGTTATCACACTCCAGAAGGTATGCGCATATCTGGCAAGTTTCAGTTTCTTTAGAAACTTCCGATGTGATTTTTGCCCCATGTTCTTATGACCTTGACTAAGGCCAACAAATCATAAGTCACATGTCAAGTTCTATCCGTCATTGTCCAGGTTAATTTGAACCCACCCGTACAAGCCCTTGACTAGGGCCAACAAGGCTATACAACTGTCCCAAACCAACGCATCTATCTATGCAGCAGAAAGGTAACAAGCAGCTACCATACACTATGCCTTGACTAAGGCCAACAAACATAGCATGAATCCTACGTACTACCCGTCTGAAATGACGGAGGGCTACGAATGGTTTTTGGCGAAAAACCTTTAACGTAATGAACTTGATATCGTTGAAGGAACTGGATAGCTTTTATAAAAATATAGTGACGAAGACCTTTGCTAAAGAGATCACTCCCGGTGAAGGGATCTCGGCTCTTTCCCCATAGAATGAGGTGCAGGATATTCCAACTGAATACCACGATGCAAAGCAAAAGTAAACGACTATAGTGAAGTTATTGCCCTGACGCAAACTTCTGTCCAAGGGGTCACTCCCGGTGAAGGGATCTCGGCCCTTGCCTCGTCGACTGAGGTGCTGGATATTCATAACCGAATGCCACTGTGCAAAACAAAAGAGAATGTCCTGGAAATAACAGCTTTTTTTGAAAATTGTTCCAACAACATCAGAATAGGTTTGTTTAGCTTGCATTGATCCGTATCAACGCAGTCCCATCAATTGATCACACCACAAAGAACGAAAATAATGACGTATGTATATGCCATCCGCATTCGCCACTGGGTCCTGTCATCACCCGTTAGGTTACTTAACTAATGAAAGAGCGGGGACTGGACTAGCGCGGATGCAAAACATATACAACATCTACTAGTATATATATCAATATATAATATTCGCTTAAGGCGTGATAAAATGCAACATCACAGAAATGTAATAAGCATCACAGAACAATACAGATATCTGGGATCACCGGGTTTCATAGAGCCGCTACTGAAACCCGACGTTCCCCTGGTTGTGTGGATAGCCTGTACAACGAAATCCTAGACCCCTACGGGCGCGGCAAATTACCCGCCAAAACCTGAAGCGAGGCAGCCCCCTTCAACAACGTGAATGGACCACCCAGCACTTCACGGAATCCGGTAACTTGGGCACCCCTCCTGTGTCAACCTATACCCCCTACGAGTGCGGCGAATAGCCCGCCAATTCTAGAGTGAAGCCCCCTCCGTCTCAAAGCCATGAGATGCGGGCTCGTTGCCCTCTAGAATCCGGCTACCCATGCACCCCTCCGCGGGGTAATCCTAGTACAGAAAGTAAAATATACATACAACGGGTACATCGACCTCAACCCGGTCGTGCCCCAAAAGAATAATATACAAATAGGCAATGACGGCAGTCTACATGTCGGACGCTCGCCCCGCAATATCAAATGTACATATAAAATAAAAACTGTACTACCATTGCATCCAGGCTATCCCCACGATCAATCCGCAACATCACAGCACAACACAGAACATCAACGTGAATGTCACGTTCGCAAAACCGTCTAAAAGGGCTATAGCAGTTAGACAGGATTTACCGATCAAATGACATTCACGGTTGCAGATATAATGTAAATACTGTGAACTAACATGTTTAAAATTTTCGATCGATCAAATTTACCGAAGTGGGCCCCAAGCACAACTGTAGCACTTAAAGAAAATCTGCGCCCAAACAGAACATTCCAAAACCCCAATTTCCCTGTAAAAAGATCACTGTGCAAAAATGGTGCAGTGAATGCATTGTGCTGCGGCGGAACCGCGGCCTGAACAGGGGTTTGGCCGCGGTTCCGCGGTCGTGCTACAGTGTCACACCACCATTTTTTCACAGAAGTCTTAAAATTTCCTGCATGTGTTTTTGCAATGTACTGAAAAAATATTCGAGCCAAAAACAAATCGACAGAGAACAGATGCACATGAAATCGGGTTTTCGGAAAATCCGTTCGATCGAACTTGTAAACACGTTAGAGCAAGCTAAACTAGGTTAATGGCGTGGCTCTGATACCAGTGTAAGTGCACGGCGGCACCCCGGCCGTCAATCCGACGCCGGAATGCGGAAACAGAACTTTTCTAAAGACTATAAACCGGCACCACCACGTACTAAAATTCCGGATCGGGCCATTAACCTACTCCTAGCAGACTAGAGAAGGGGTAGAGAGATATACCGAGCGATCCGTGTCCTTCGGTCTTCGGCCTCCACTCCGATCTCCTCGTGGAACCTCTGGTCTTCATCTCCTCGTCGGAAAGGGCACCACATCGCCGAGTTCTTTTACGGGCTCCCACCTTTGAACCGAGGCAACTCGGGCACGAAGTTGGCGAGCCGACGTCCCCAAGAAATGCTGTAGGCTAGTGTAGAATAGTTTGTCTCTTTGGAGTTATGAAGTTGCCATGGTGATGGAGGAATGAGCAATGGAAATGAGCTTTGGGATTTTTGGTTTAAGGAAAAATGATATGAGATGAACATATTACAACCACCAAAAATGAACCTCTCTTTTTTCCTCAAAAGTGGCCGGCCCTCTATATGGAATGAGGAGAGAAAAAAGACTAAAATCAAAAACAAGAAGGGAGGTGAGTGTAGGAATCAAAAGAGGTGACCACAACCAAAAGTGATGATAACAAGGTCATATCAATTTCTAATCCATTCTAATCAAATCCCATCACCATTAATGCTATAAAATGATGCATGAAAAGAAAATATGCTATCATAATCTTTCCATATACAAATAACCCCTCCACAATTGCTAATTTGCAAATATGCAAATTAGCCCCTCCATCAGAAAAGTCCGGCCGTGAAGGAACAAAGGAAAACTGGCCGAAACGGAATGCAAACTGGCAACTTCAAAAAAACTGATCCCGTAATAAATTACAGGAAAACCCAGCGACTGTATATACATACCCGCATTTGTATTTCTACTGCATACAAATGCAAAGAGACAAAATCTACACTGTACAATACTAGGATCCGGCTTAAACCAAAGCCCGCTAGTATTATCCGTCCGATCATGATCCGTGCAATACCGCACATACATAATCGAACCCTGCCATATCTCCATACGGCCACTACAGCGTTTCGCCCGAAACTTGAGAAAACGGTCTGTGGGGGACTCTAAAGACTCGTCAATACTTTGGCTGTGGATTTAACCACTAGCACGTCAGAGGTATTAGCCTATACGTGACGGGCTACCAGGTATTGACCAAAAGGGACGTCGATGAGCGAACTCATCCTGACACCCTACTAAGCCTGTCAATGACAATATCCGTACAGTCCGGTCCGTTCAACTATGAGCATCGCATGGCGGGCCTAGGGGGTTGGTAAAAATCAGACCCACAAAAGCGATACAAGTCGTGTCGGAGAGTAGCCCAGAACACCCTGAGATACTACTGGAATACCTACCAGTAAATCTCCTGCCTTGGCCAAGGACTTCATGTAATGTCTCTCCTAGACACAGCGCGACCTCACCGCCAATACCGGGAGAGACGAACCCCTGCAGATCCGCTCACTGCCTCCATGTGGCTCGGGACTGTACCCAACTAAAACCTGTTTGCACGTCTCCTTTGAGCGTGGTAGGGTAGTAATCAAAGCACAGTGGGAACTCACACGAGACAAATGACGATCTCAGGTCGATGAACTAACCTGTACACAGGTCACCACGGAACTGCTATCTGACGTCTGGTATAATCCCAACTAGCAGGTTCCCGGTGAGTCCTGTCCGGTGTACTCATAACCCAATGAGCACCTGTATACATCTTAGGTGAACCAACTGACACCAGTGGCTTGTGAGACCGGCCACCGTCCCTCGTCGGGGTCTCGACTATATACACAAGTCTACTCTGGAGTATCGATGCCCTGTCTCGAAACTCCCTCGACTAGGGACCTTTTAAAGATGTGCTTATAGACTACAGCTCCCACATATATGATCGCCCTCATACTGCTGTTAGTCAAGCAAGAATCCTAGGGGCTCTATCAACGTGCAATAGTGACCTGTAAGGTCACCTAAAGCAGTACACGATGATAAAGATAAACTAGATAGCATACTATCATTTTGAGTAAGACTGTCCTACTGGGACAGGTCCTCCCTCAATCATTGCAATCGCATGCCTGTGATCCAATAATTGACTCTGAGGGCACTATCTCCAACACCGTTGTGCTGTGGTGTATAAGGAGGAGTAAGCTGAGAGAGAATCCCATTCTCTTTTAGATAATCTAGGAACTCATTGCTTAAGTATTCACCTCCTCGATCAGATCGAAGAATCTTAATACTTTTTCCCGTTTGGTTCTCTACTTCGTGCATATATTCTCTGAATTTCTCAAAAGTTTTAGACTTGTGTTTCATCAGGAACACATATCCGAATCTTGAGAGATCATCAGTGAATGTAATAAAGTAGGAAGAACCGTTCCTGGCATGTGTAGACATGGGACCGCATACATCACTGTGTACCAGTCCTAAGAGTTCGGTAACTCTTTCTCCGTGTCCACTAAACGGAGTTTTGGTCATTTTACCTTTGAGACATGAATGGCAAGTATCATAAGATGATAATTCGAATGGATTCAAATATCCATCCTTATGTAACTTAGCCAGTCGTGTCGCATTGATATGACCAAGTCTACAATGCCACAAGAAGGATTCGTTCATTTCTGAACTCTTCCTCTTGTGTGTGTTTTGTACATTGAGAACTGTATTTTGATTGAGAATGAATATGCCATTACGTAACGAGCCTGATGCAATCAACTTTTGATCTAGGAATATGCTCATAACTTTATCCTTTACTACAAAATTATATCCTTCTTTACTTAATAAGAAACTGATATAATGTTGCATATCATGTTCGGTATATAATAGCACTCATTTAAAATCAGTGTATTACGACTTGGTAATACTAGGTGATATTCGCCAACTGTTTTGGCTGCAATACTTGCATCATTCCCTACTTGAACGGAATGATCACCTTTTCCCAGTTCTCTACCTTTACGCAGCTGTCACGACCCGAAAATACGGAACATGACCGGCACTTAAACTACGAATGTCTCGAGGCGTACGTAATCTAAGTAAACCGAAAACCCAGAAATCCAAACCAAGAAAATAGTAGAGTGCAGGAAAAACCAACTTAAAGCAAGTAATTTCAATAGCATAAGCCGAATTATGCGGTTTTTAAAACATCAAAAATTTACTGAAAATTTCGGCAGAGTCTCCTTTGTAAATACTGGCCCCCAAACGGGATACAACATGAATAGTATACGAAATCAAGAAAAGGGCATCCCCAAGCGGGAGCTAGCTCTTCGTCAATCGACGGTCACAACCACACAAACAATATAATATACAACGCCAACGGCGAGGATCAAAACTCAAAAGGAAACTCAAAACCACCAGAAATATAACGAGCGACTCTAAGGTCGAAAGAATAACCAACACTGGTCTCTATCTCAATAAATACATGTTTGGTTGATGGAATTTACTAGATACAACTGAATAATATTATACAAGGTAATATGATGGGTACGATACAAGAAAAACCCACCTACTAGCAAGTCACCCGAATGAAACTGAGCCCGCAAAGCCGTAATGAAACCTGTACGGCAAACCTGCAAGAAACTGGGGCACAACGGGGGTGAGTTGCCAACTCGTGAATAGAAAAACATCTACGCACAGAAATCGCATAAATAACGCAATTCTAGGTCAATGATCATAATATATCCTCAAAAATGTATATAACATGCAGCCTATAACAAGGCTAGGGTAAATATCTAACCCGAGTGAAATCTCATGTGCCCGTATCAGTGCCTCAGGTAGCAATATATCATATGAATGATGTATGAATGCATGAAACAGAATGCTTGTACTGAATAAAACTGGTTTCATAAATCAGTGAGATTTCTGTATTTTAAAAGAAATGAGGTACCATATATGAAATCAGCATAAAACAGTACCCAGCATCGACACAAAACAAGTGTCCAAATACCTCGATATCTCTGTGTCACAATCTATGTACCTCAAGTCTCAATCACAATATCTAGGGCGCCGTCAGTCCAGACCGGCCCCTACCATCCATCTCAAGACCACGACGGTCTCCTCCGGATATCCGACATGTCGGGTAATATCACCGGTAGGTAGTGCTCCCCTGCCAGGCTCACATCGTCATCATCACGCGCTTCTTGCCCCGGGGTACCTTACCGGGTCCACCATGTACCCGAAACGGTTCATCCGTCTCCTCGAATCGGGTCTCGAAATCCATCAGCAAACTCATGGTGGACGACTCATACATCATGGGAAAAACCATACTTTTATTTAAAAAAGAGAGAAATCAGTTTATATATGTTTTGCGGTTTTCCTCCAAATCCAGAAAATATCATGGAAATCCGAATCATCAATAGCATGTAGAACCATGAATATAAGCATGAGAATGAATAACAGTATGCATGAAGCGACAAGTAATAACTACAATATCTAAGCTGGCATATAAGGTATGTACACTAATATTACGTCAAACTACTGGCTATCAAGCTAAGTTAAGCGATAATATTTTCTAAGGTGTACGTGACATGGCAATTACCGATGAAGATGTGTGTGAGCCGACAAGTAAGTGTATGTGGTACATACGCATCATCGGTAATGGTGCTGGTGTCCTAACAGCATAATGTCAACAATGCAATATGAAATAACAATGTAAATGTGCGATGCGGAGCGAGCAACCAAAATGAACGGGAGCTAAAAACTAGACGCAACTATAACTAATCTTCATTAATCTAATATAAGTCCTACAAATGGTGCCATTTGAAATAACACGAACCGCGAGGTTTTGAAAATAGGGCTACGGTGGTTTTTAAGAAAGGATACGTCTTTTGAAATATCCGTAGATCCCTTGACCTGTCTTTTAAAATACCCACGATCCGCTAGTTTTGAAATAGGTAGGAGTCTAATCTAATCTAACAACTACACTAAACTATACGGCTGAACTAACAAGCTGATCTACAGGTAAGGAAACCGCCTATCATCTGAGTCGATACATATACATACCTGTATATATACAGTCGGTGATCCCGCCTCAATAATATCATATCCATAACCAGACATCCCAAGTCAAGAGTGCGGATCAATCATCAAAATATAGCTCGTACGTAAATCCGTCGTACGGCATCCCCAAATCTGGGCACGGTCAATATCACATTCATTATACTATTCATCTGATATCCTCTTTATCAAGTATCATGATCGGGGTACTGATCTACGTCTAGTACAATATTGATACCATCTATGTATGCATGCATGTATGTGAAACACTACGTCAAGGACCCGCTACAACATCATGTCATATCTCAAATACGAACCCTGCTATATCACCGATCTCACGGCCTCAAATCAAATCTCATCGACTCATCATAAATCCCAAGTACTATCATCCTCAATCCGTATGTGAACACATAGTCCCATACCCATGTGAACACATAACTATATAATCCCGTATAACCACAAATGAAAGAAGAAAGTATGCAAGTATGGGTGTGTGTGTGCATGTGTGGTGCGACCACTACTCTAGGGTTTCGCGACACTAAATCATCCAAGAACACCAAATATCTATATCATCGATAATATCAAACAAATTATAGTCAAAATATATATATATGTGTGTGTATACGTATTCGTATACATCACCACGAACTGCGGGGGTGCTATACGCCATCCACCCGACTTCTCCCCGTAGATATAAATCTACTCACCTGGTCCTCGCTCGCCGGTGCCGACGTCGCCACGCCCTTACTTCTCATCTCGAAGTCCACATGGGTACCTACATATCATAACGCACCGTATCGCATTATAATCCGACTCATGAACAAAACGACACATGAAACCCATATAGGTCAAAACCTATGGTTGCTTTCACAAATCAACCCAAAAAAACCCTCGACGTCGGCGTACCAACGTCAAACCATCGAGGAAACCCAAACACACCAATCGTGATTTCAAAACTCACTAATTATATAAGAAATAGGGTTTAGTTCATCAAAACCATAAAATTAAACAATTCGTTTTATTTTCCAAAAACCTAGTTAGCACAAATTCCCATTTCGGTTCAAAACTTGATGTTTTACCCAAACTAAATATTTTGACGATTCTAATGGCCAAAATGCTCACTTAATATCATAATTAGGTCATACAAATCACCTCCATATTTTTAATCTCACGAATTAGCATTAACTCAAAATTCAAGTTTGCAACAAATATCGATTTTAACACTTTTCAAAGTAAAATTCACAATTTATCAATTAAGCACGGTTTTGCATGATCAAAGTCGCTAAACAACAAATTAAAATGCTAATAAAGTCATCAAAACCTTAATTACATTTTAAATCACAATTTATATGTATTTCACTAATACCTAGTTTGCAAATTACATAATTAATACAAATTTAAATTTAACAAAGATATAAACTACCAACTAGATTAGTTTTAGCATAACAACATGTTAAACTACACAATTTTCCCATGATCAATTATAAGAACCCCAACTTAAATTCACAACCCTAATCTAGATTTTTCCAAACCCTCACTTAATAATTTCAACTTGAAATTAGAAACCAAATTAACATTTAACTACTTTAGCTTATGAAAAAAAAACTAACAAATTAACCATTAGATAAGATTATACCTCACAATTTGTAGATCTATCTTGCAAGAATCTTAGCCTCCAAACTTGCTTCCATGCTCCAAGATCCACACTAGATTGGTTAAAGAATAATGGGTAATTGTTGGATTTGGGATTTAAGAGGTTTTAATTTGATTTTTTCTTGAATTTTTTTGAGCACTTTGTGTTGGAAATGAAGTGGAAAGATTTTGGGGCTGATCAAGGAGGGTCTCGGCCAGATATTGAGGGGGGGAGGAGAGAGAGGGAGGTAGAGAAAGTGGGGTGAAGTCAAAGTCAAAGTAAGGTCAAAGTCCACCTAATTCACCCATTTTCTTTTCTTTTCTTTCATATCTTTTCCTTTGATAATCAAGTGGGGAAAACTATGGTGGCTGCTGAATTCAGCCATGGGGATAAGTGAATGTGGGTGTGTGGGTGTGGGTACGGGTGTGGGGTGATGAAAAATGATAAATACAATACCTCAAACATCCATTTACGCTAAAAAAAAAGCCTTTTTTCTTCAATAATTTCTAAACCGTTTTGGCAAATGATTTCGTTCTAAAAACCACATGATAAAATTTTATTTAATGTTTTATGATGCACAAAATTTGTTTCAACTCATTCCAATTTGTAATTTTCCCTAATTAAATGTATTAGTGACGGCTTAAATAATAATAAAATAATATTTTTTTCCGAAAATTTGAAATTTCACCAGCGGCTCAATAAACACCAAATAATAGCAATTACATAGCTAGAATATGTATATTTAATTTTTATAATAAGATATTTGCATTTTGACTTTTTTACAGAAAACCCCCTTATTTTACCGATTTTTCGAAATATCACCGAAACGATTTTCAAAGCGTTACAATCTTCCCCCCTTAAAGAAATTCGGTCCCCGAATTTAAATTCAAACTCCCCCAAATACTAAAACATCTAAGAAAACCCATCAAGTCGTCGGGGCTCCGAAATTGTAAATACATAAAACAAATCGTAACGTAGCGCATGCGCTTGAAAAATGAGCATATAACTCAAATCAAAACTCCGTCAAGCATCCCGCAATCATCGGAGTCATGGAGAAGACATCAATGCCAAATCCAAATCAAAACCAATATGACATAACTCGAAACTATACATGTAAATATCGAATCTATATATGTAAGTATCTGAAGGAAATGCATGCCAAATCTCTTTATGTCGCTGTGCACGTGTATAACACTGCACAGTGGCGGACGTCTAACATAAGAAAATAACTATATACATATATACCTTTGTTTGAAATGTACGTTCCGCCGTTTTGGAAACAATCTAGAAGGGTCTCCTTGTTTTAAACATTTCGTGTCATATCAGACACGTAGGTAAATACTGAGGCTATAGCTTGGTTTTTTTTTTTGGAAATCCCTTCAATAACTATCAATGCATGCAAAATATATTCAGGTACTGTCCTCTGACTAGTCCTGCTCAGTACGAAAACACATAGCAATATCATAAAAACGTACTGCTCTATACGAAATCAATCCCCAAAATATGCACATGAATGCTACGTGCGTCTGGTGCGCATGGAAATCAAAATCCATGAATGTGCCATACATGCGCACAGAAACAACATCTAAGTGCATCGGGTGTGCACGAAACATCTGTCGTAGGCAACATGTGTGCCTGACAGCAAAATCAGGTGCATCTGACATGCACGAAAAATCTCAATTTAGTGCATCTGGTGTGCTCCAAAATCGCATCTCAAGACATGCGCTCAACATGCACGAAAATCCAAATCAGGTGCATCCATCGTGCACGAAATCATGAAATCCAATATCAAGCGCCGAACGTGCGCAAAATCAATCAGGTGCACAAGGTGCACAAAACAAATATCGAGTATCACAATCGAAATCGAAGTCCAGTGCACACTGCAAGCATATAATAACTATACAGAGTGCAGGAACCAATTCGTGTGCGTGCATACGAACAAAATCAACTCAAATGTCTAAAACCGTAAAATCACAAACATGTGAAACCCAAGAACGAAAACGATATCAAGTGCAACACTGTGCAAAGATCGTAAATCCTCAATCATCAAAATCAAATCATGCGAATAAATCACCCAAAACATCGAAATCAATAATGGCGGAATAGTATCGCTCAAGTGCATCCTCTAAGAATCTCGGGCCAACTGTCGCGGTCAGTAATGGAATGTCTCGTCGATGATCATGAACTCTGGCCTGCTGGTGTACGTAACCATGACCACTCCTGGGTCAAGGTCTTCACTGTGAATTACCAATCTTTCGGTCCATCGGCTCATCAGCCCTGTCAGGTATGCTAACGGGGACGATTCCGTTCTGGCACTTCTCTGGTCACCTCTTGGTCAATCATCGCGACCACTCGTAAGACAGCATATCACCGGCGTCGGCCTCTGGCTCTCTGAATGTACTTGACACATCTGATCCTGGGTGCAAGTATCATTGCAGCAGTGTCCTGGAAGGAATCCTGCTCACGGTCTCTTCCATGTCTCGTCTCTGCCAACTGTCCGGAAGTCGTTGTCCTTTCCTATATCTGCATCTTGCTCTGGAACGACTGCATACTCATCGCGACTCCTTCTGGAAGGTAAGTCCAAGTACCATGCCTCGGCATGCGCATCGCCTCTCTGATGTCGGCGGAGTGGAACATCATCTCATCTAGATCTGGTGCGAACCTCTTACTCCACTTTTCTCTAATGTCGTCTGCTTTGGACTCGTCACGTCGCGGCTGCATGGACTGAGCTCCAACGGCTATCCTCGTATCTGGAGTCTCCCAAGAATGCATCTCACCACCTAGCATCCGAATTAAGTCGAGCCATCCGATCGAGTCGTCAAAACCTCATAATCCCCCAAGAGCTCAACCTCTTGGGCACAGTTTAATAGTATCGAGTACATACCACAGCATCGGTGGTCCAGCCGTAGAAGGGCAAACCCAAGTCTCACTAATGGCGCCGTAGAACTGCGCAAACCTGAAGGTTCAAAGGCCTTCCCACGGTCATTAAGTCGAGTTAGGGTTTCATTCTTCTAGAGGGACCATAGAATTGCCTGCATGTCTTTCCGAATACTTTAAACTTGGAATAATAGGTTTCTGACATTCGATCGTCTCTGTCGACTCCCAACGTCTCCGCGTGAAGTCGTCTCTAGCTGGAATCAATCTACCTGATGACCTCGCATCGGGGTAGGCGAACGATTCACATGTCCTAGTCATTCATCCACAATGACTAGCGACCTTCTATCATCTCTTAGTACAACTCGTTCTGCACTAACTCCAGCATCTAGGGCAATACCTCGTCGTTCGCGGCAATATCTGGCTCGCTCGTCTGCACGCTGAACAGTGCCTCGATCATCAGGAGTAAGCAACACACCAACGGTCATCAAAATCTGGCTGGCCTCCATCATCGGCTCAATTCTCTAGTGTCGACCAGCACCTCCAAGTAACCTCATAAAGGCGATCCGCCAAACGCTCGTGGCGCGGAAACACAGTAAGAAGACACATCTCTGCAATCGTGTCGCCGGAATTTCGCCCTGGTCAGTCCTCGTTCGTGACGAGCTTGTGCTGACCGCAACTCTAGCCGTAGCTCTCCCTGCCGTAACCGTAGCAGCAAAACCAAACTGGTACCGATGAGGCTAGATCGGAAAGAACATAATACTGAACAAAGAAATGTACATCCTAAGGCTTCTTAAATAGAGTAGCGTATCGTAAATATGCCGCGGAACATACCCACGGTACGTCACTCTACTTTAGTCACCTATTCCATCAACCAAGGGTCATCCTACGCTCCGAAAGTTAAAACCTAACGCTCTGATACCAACTTTGTCACGACCCGAAAATACGGAACATGACCGGCACTTAAACTACGAACGTCTCGAGGCGTACGTAATCTAAGTAAACCGAAAACCCAGAAATCCAAACCAAGAAAATAGTAGAGTGCAGGAAAAACCAACTTAAAGCAAGTAATTTCAATAGCATAAGCCGAATTATGCGGTTTTTAAAATATCAAAAATTTACTGAAAATTCCGGCAGAGTCTCCTTTGTAAATACTGGCCCCCAAACGGGATACAACATGAATAGTATACGAAATCAAGAAAAGGGCATCCCCAAGCGGGAGCTAGCTCTTCGTCAATCGACGGTCACAACCACACAAACAATATAATATACAACGCCAACGGCGAGGATCAAAACTCAAAAGGAAACTCAAAACCACCAGAAATATAACGAGCGACTCTAAGGTCGAAAGAATAACCAACACTGGTCTCTATCTCAATAAATACATGTTTGGTTGATGGAATTTACTAGATACAACTGAATAATATTATACAAGGTAATATGATGGGTACGATACAAGAAAAACCCACCTACTAGCAAGTCACCCGAATGAAACTGAGCCCGCAAAGCCGTAATGAAACCTGTACGGCAAACCTGCAAGAAACTGGGGCACAACGGGGGTGAGTTGCCAACTCGTGAATAGAAAAACATCTACGCACAGAAATCGCATAAATAACGCAATTCTAGGTCAATGATCATAATATATCCTCAAAAATGTATATAACATGCAGCCTATAACAAGGCTAGGGTAAATATCTAACCCGAGTGAAATCTCATGTGCCCGTGTCAGTGCCTCAGGTAGCAATATATCATATGAATGATGTATGAATGCATGAAACAGAATGCTTGTACTGAATAAAACTGGTTTCATAAATCAGTGAGATTTCTGTATTTTAAAAGAAATGAGGTACCATATATGAAATCAGCATAAAACAGTACCCAGCATCGACACAAAACAAGTGTCCAAATACCTCGATATCTCTGTGTCACAATCTATGTACCTCAAGTCTCAATCACAATATCTAGGGCGCCGTCAGTCCAGACCGGCCCCTACCATCCATCTCAAGACCACGACGGTCTCCTCCGGATATCCGACATGTCGGGTAATATCACCGGTAGGTAGTGCTCCCCTGCCAGGCTCACATCGTCATCATCACGCGCTTCTTGCCCCGGGGTACCTTACCGGGTCCACCATGTACCCGAAACGGTTCATCCGTCTCCTCGAATCGGGTCTCGAAATCCATCAGCAAACTCATGGTGGACGACTCATACATCATGGGAAAAACCACACTTTTATTTAAAAAAGAGAGAAATCAGTTTATATATGTTTTGCGGTTTTCCTCCAAATCCAGAAAATATCATGGAAATCCGAATCATCAATAGCATGTAGAACCATGAATATAAGCATGAGAATGAATAACAGTATGCATGAAGCGACAAGTAATAACTACAATATCTAAGCTGGCATATAAGGTATGTACACTAATATTACGTCAAACTACTGGCTATCAAGCTAAGTTAAGCGACAATATTTTCTAAGGTGTACGTGACATGGCAATTACCGATGAAGATGTGTGTGAGCCGGCAAGTAAGTGTATGTGGTACATACGCATCATCGGTAATGGTGCTGGTGTCCTAACAGCATAATGTCAACAATGCAATATGAAATAACAATGTAAATGTGCGATGCGGAGCGAGCAACCAAAATGAACGGGAGCTAAAAACTAGACGCAACTATAACTAATCTGCATTAATCTAATATAAGTCCTACAAATGGTGCCATTTGAAATAACACGAACCGCGGGGTTTTGAAAATAGGGCTACGGTGGTTTTTAAGAAAGGATACGTCTTTTGAAATATCCGTAGATCCCTAGACCTGTCTTTTAAAATAGCCACGATCCGCTAGTTTTGAAATAGGTAGGAGTCTAATCTAATCTAACAACTACACTAAACTATACGGCTGAACTAACAAGCTGATCTACAGGTAAGGAAACCGCCTATCATCTGAGTCGATACATATACATACCTGTATATATACAGTCGGTGATCCCGCCTCAATAATATCATATCCATAACCAGACATCCCAAGTCAAGAGTGCGGATCAATCAGCAAAATATAGCTCGTACGTAAATCCGTCGTACGGCATCCCCAAATCTGGGCACGGTCAATATCACATTCATTATAGTATTCATCTGATATCCTCTTTATCAAGTATCATGATCGGGGTACTGATCTACGTCTAATACAATATTGATACCATCTATGTATGCATGCATGTATGTGAAACACTACGTCAAGGACCCGCTACAACATCATGTCATATCTCAAATACGAACCCTGCTATATCACCGATCTCACGGCCTCAAATCAAATCTCATCGACTCATCATAAATCCCAAGTACTATCATCCTCAATCCGTATTTGAACACATAGTCCCATACCCATGTGAACACATAACTATATAATCCCGTATAAGCACAAATGAAAGAAGAAAGTATGCAAGTATGGGTGTGTGTGTGCATGTGTGGTGCGACCACTACTCTAGGGTTTCGCGACACTAAATCATCCAAGAACACCAAATATCTATATCATCGATAATATCAAACAAATTATAGTCAAAATATATATATGTGTGTGTATACGTATTCGTATACATCACCACGAACTGCGGAGGTGCTATACGCCATCCACCCGACTTCTCCCCGTAGATATAAATCTACTCACCTGGTCCTCGCTCGCCGGTGCCGACGTCGCCACGCCCTTACTTGTCGTCTCGAAGTCCACATGGGTACCTACATATCATAACGCACCGTATCGCATTATAATCCGACTCATGAACAAAACGACACATGAAACCCATATAGGTCAAAACCTATGGTTGCTTTCACAAATCAACCCAAAAAAACCCTCGACGTCGGCGTACCAACGTCAAACCATCGAGGAAACCCAAACACACCAATCGTGATTTCAAAACTCACTAATTATATAAGAAATAGGGTTTAGTTCATCAAAACCATAAAATTAAACAATTCGTTTTATTTTCCAAAAACCTAGTTAGCACAAATTCCCATTTCGGTTCAAAACTTGATGTTTTACCCAAACTAAATATTTTGACGATTCTAATGACCAAAATGCTCACTTAATATCATAATTAGGTCATACAAATCACCTCCATATTTTTAATCTCACGAATTAGCATTAACTCAAAATTCAAGTTTGCAACAAATATCGATTTTAACACTTTTCAAAGTAAAATTCACAATTTATCAATTAAGCACGGTTTTGCATGATCAAAGTCGCTAAACAACAAATTAAAATGCTAATAAAGTCATCAAAACCTTAATTACATTTTAAATCACAATTTATATGTATTTCACTAAAACCTAGTTTGCAAATTACATAATTAATACAAATTTAAATTTAACAAAGATATAAACTACCAACTAGATTAGTTTTAGCATAACAACATGTTAAACTACACAATTTTCCCATGATCAATTATAAGAACCCCAACTTAAATTCACAACCCTAATCTAGATTTTTCCAAACCCTCACTTAATAATTTCAACTTGAGATTAGAAACCAAATTAACATTTAACTACTTTAGCTTATGAAAAAAAAACTAACAAATTAACCATTAGATAAGATTATACCTCACAATTTGTAGATCTATCTTGCAAGAATCTTAGCCTCCAAACTTGCTTCCATGCTCCAAGATCCACACTAGATTGGTTAAAGAATAATGGGTAATTGTTGGATTTGGGATTTAAGAGGTTTTGATTTGATTTTTTCTTGAATTTTTTTGAGCACTTTGTGTTGGAAATGAAGTGGAAAGATTTTGGGGCTGATCAAGGAGGGTCTCGGCCAGATATTGAGGGGGGGGAGGAGAGAGAGGGAGGTAGAGAAAGTGGGGTGAAGTCAAAGTCAAAGTAAGGTCAAAGTCCACCTAATTAACCCATTTTCTTTTCTTTTCTTTCATATCTTTTCCTTTGAAAATCAAGTGGGGAAAACTATGGTGGCTGCTGAATTCAGCCATGGGGATAAGTGAATGGGGGTGTGTGGGTATGGGTACGGGTGTGGGGTGATGAAAAATGATAAATACAATACCCCAAACATCCATTTACGCTAAAAAAAAAGCCTTTTTTCTTCAATAATTTCTAAACCGTTTTGGCAAATGATTTCATTCCAAAAACCACATGATAAAATTTTATTTAATGTTTTATGATGCACAAAATTTGTTTCAACTCATTCCAATTTGTAATTTTCCCTAATTAAATGTATTAGTGACGGCTTAAATAATAATAAAATAATATTTTTTTCAGAAAATTTGAAATTTCACCAGCGGCTCAATAAACACCAAATAATAGCAATTGCATAGCTAGAATATGTATATTTAATTTTTATAATAAGATATTTGCATTTTGACTTTTATACAGAAAACCCCCTTATTTTACCGATTTTTCGAAATATCACCAAAACGATTTTCAAAGCATTACAGTAGCCCATGTAACAATTTACATATGTGTGATCCCGATTCGGTATCTAATACCCAGGACGTAGGGTGAACTGAGAAACAGTTCTCAATAACTAATACACCCGAAGAAGGTGCATCAACATGCATGTTCTCCGTTTGGGCAGCATGAAAATCCAGATATTCTTCTGTTTCCTGTTCATTCTTATAACTCTTATAAAAAAAGAACGGGACCAACGTTCCCTTGCACAGTATAATAAGCGGGTTCAGTCAATACATCAATATTATTATTTTGATTAAGTCCTGACATGGTTGCTCCCTGAAGAGAGAGAGAAGGAAACACTTTAGCGTATGCTCTTCCAAGATTAGATTGGTTATTATCTTATCTAATCAGGATGTCTCCCACCGTTTTTATCAAATCTTCCTTCAAACCCTAAAAGGTAAGATTAGCCGGGATTAATTACACCCTACAATTTCGTCAATCTTTCAGCCAGATCAGTGTCGGTACTTGAGGGAGGTTCCTCGTGCTTTCATACGGACCTAATTAAAATAAACATCGTCTTCCCAGAGGCATAACCCCGTTAACAACTTTTTAGACACCTACTTGATCGGCTAATTGTCCTGTGTAAAACTCTCCCAGGAGTAACTCTTACTTGTAGTGGGTATCAGGATCCATCCATCTCATAGAAGGTATGCAATGTCATTGCAAATTTCAACACTTGAAATTCCCGATAATGCTTTTGCCCCTAGCGACTTATGACCTTAACTATAGTCAAAAAATCATAAGCACTAGTCAAGTTCTACCCGTTATTTCTTGATTAATTTAGACCCACCTACATGACCCTTAACTATGGTCAACAAAGTCATTTGACTGTTCTAATTAATCACATCATATGTTATATAGGAAAACATCACTCAGCTACCGTACACTGCGCCTTAACTATGGTCAACAAACGCAGCACGAATACTAAGTACTCTATTTTCCTAAAATGACGGAGGGCTACGCAGGTTTTTCAGAAAACCATGAGCGTAATGAACTTGATATCGTTATAGAAACAAGTGATTTTGAGGCTTCTAGTTTCGCTAAAGAGGTCACTCCCAGTGAAAGGATCTCGGCTCTATCCCCATCGAATAAGGTGTAGGATATATCATATATACCGCTGTGCAAAGCAAAAACTATCTAAGCTGTCAAAAACTAAACCGTGAGTTTGTAGCATCTGCAAGTTTTGCTAAAGAGGTCACTCCCGGTGAAGGGATCTCGGCTCTTTCCTCATCGAATAAGGTGCAGGCTATATCATATATACCACTGTGCAAAGCAAAACTATAGCTACCCTTTTTTATAAAGTTTTGATTCTACAACATCTTTTAGGTTTCTTTTCTTTTATTAATCTCATTAATAAAAATCCCATCAGCTTATGCTTCCTAAGCATCACAGAAGAAACGAAGGCAGTAATATTTATATATCAGCATATATATATATATAGTATATGCATTTGTCTCAGGCAGTAATATGATCTCATCACAGAACATTGTAGCAAAAGAACATATATGAAATATTGGATATACTAGGATGTCCGTGTTTTTAATACGAGCCGGTATAAAACACGGATTCCACGGTCGTGATGAATAGCCAAACCCACATCCCTAGACCCCTACGAGAGAGGCAAGTAACACTGCCAATTCTAGGGTTAGGAGACCCGGTCTTGACTCCTTGAGATGGCCTCCCACTGGACCCTAGAACCCGGTTACTTGTGCTCCCCTCCTTGGGTCTACCTAATGCGGAAAAGTAAATAATATACACTTGTGACATCAACCTCATCCCGGAAGTACCCCAATAAAAGAATATTACATACAAATGAATTTTACATGAATGAAAATAAAAACCCTCATCTCACATAAACCCCCCCGGCTATTCAGAACACGATGATCCAATATAACATATCACAGCAACACATAATATCTCATATCATCAACGTAAGTAAGTATGCATACACCGATCGTCGTTGATGTATAGCAACGAAAACCGGCAATACAACTACATACTACACTTTCGGTCACAGAAAAGAAATTGTAAAACCACAACATTTGGAATCCACAATCACTTTAGACATCGTAAATCCGAAATATCACATACTTCGCATTTCATGCCTAACTATATGAATTCCACATATTGTATCACATTCCAAATAAATAGATAGCATTAAACTTTCCGATCGGATAATCAAATACCCAAGACTTCCTAAATAGCTCAACACTTGAGCGGATTTCAAATAATCGCTGAATATGTCACGGTACCGATGGTCCAGCCGTAGAAGGGTTAAGCCAACGCCTCATATGTGGCACGCCGTACTGCCCCAAACCCTAAGGCTTAGAGGTGGTTCAGACGGTCACATAATCGAGTTAAGGTTTGTGTTCTTCTAGAGGGTCCACTGCATTACTTGTACGTTTTTCCGAAAGATTTAAACCCAAGAAAAATTCAACACTTGAAAGTTTTTCGTGCCGGGAAAAAGAGAGTTAATGATATCCGCTCGAACATTTTAACAGTTTCTAAATATCCGGAAAATATAACGAAATTAAATTTTCCGATCGAATCAACGAATACAAAATAATCCCCAGAACACTCAACACTTGAGTCAGATTAAAAATACCCAGAAATATTCACTAACAGATTTATATATTACTGTGCAAAAACCAAAGTTAAATCAAACCGTACGGCCGCGGATCCGCGGCTCAAGCAAGGTATGGCCGTGGTTCCGCGGCGGTCCGTACGCTTTATCTTCTCGTTTTTCACAGTGATACTTATAATTCCCTGCTGACCTTTTTAGGTATTTTTAATACAGAAAAAATCGCATTTTTTAATTTGTCCAGAGAGGGGTTCAAATCGTCGTTTCGGAGTTCGATCGGAGTTTTAACTTTGTACACATGTCGCCTAATGCTCTAGCTAGGCTCTGATACCACTGTAGGGTTCCTAGGCACTCTTATGAAGGTCTATAAGGCATCAACCATGCCCGAATAAAAAATTAGACGTGCCGAACAACCCAAAGCCGGGATCTTTGCTAAATTATTAGGGTTTAACATGCAAGTAAACATCTTTACAACTAAGTGTGAGGGATTGCAACCTTTGTAGTCCGCTCCTTCAATTCATAAGCTCCGAGTAGAAGTCCCTCCGCCGCAATCCACGATCTCCCGGACTCAAGAGAGGCTCCACGACTCGAACGATCCATGCTAGCTTATAGTGTTCCTTTTCTCCGATGATCTACGTCGAAGTTTCAATTACTCAAGCTCTCTCACTCTAATGAGGTGAACACCCTAATCTAATTGGCTAGATTAGATGAGGATGATGGAGTAGTATTTATGCTTTCTTTTTATATCAAATTCTCACATAAAATCATCATAAAATGAAAACCTAGTAAGCTTTCTCAAAGCTCAAGGTTGAAGAAGAAATAATGCATTAAACCTTTTGTGATGAATAATGAAATGAATATATGAATAATAATGCAACCATGGTCAAGGATGACAAGGATAACTCTTGTAGAGAATTAACTAAGGCTAGGGTTTGGGTTGGGTTAAAATAATGAGTCATGAGAAAATATCAACCATAATATCTAACTCATGACAAAAGAAATCCTTCTAGAAGGTGCAAGAAAGAACTAACCCAAATCAAATCCTAACCTTGTTTAATCTCCACTAAACAAGTTGCATTAGTAATCATATCATGTTACAATAATATATATCACATATATATTATATATTTGTAACAAAAGAAAATAATACAATTAATATATATCGCATATATATCAATGTATTATCTGGTGAGAAAATGAAATAATAAAGCGAGCCATTATTAGATAATGTAATACAATATATCATATATATTATTATACATTAAATTATCGAATCAACACTTGATCCGATAATCCGGCTATATCGAATATAACCGACTAATATAACATGTACCGATTCATCGAATCAACATTTGATCCGATGACCCGGTTCATATCTAAATATCACGAGAATATAATACGGTATCTCATATCACATTATCCTCGGTCGTGCACATATCACATATGTGCCCCTTGTTGGGGTAAAAATTTACACCCCGGTTGACCAAGTCAACCCCAAGCCAAGTAGGCCCAAGCCCAGATCCAGTGGACCCATGCCCGTGTCGAGCCAGAATATGAAGCGGCCGGCCTCCCCCCATGCCAAGATAAAAATTTTGTAATAAATAATTTTGTTGCATTTTTTTATTTTATTTTATGGATAAATGTAAGAAAAATAGGCATAAAGCCAAATTTTTGAAAAGTCCATGGCTTATGTGCAAAAAGAAATGGCACATGAGCCATGGAGTAGGTAAAATGGCATTTTGTGAAGCCGAAGGGGCTATGTGTAAAGTGTATGGCCTATAAAGGCAAAGATAATGAAATATCTAAACAACTTTTTTCTCTCTCCAAAAAAAAAAGTTTGAGATATGAGATCTTTCTTCCTTCTTCAAGGTTCCAAAACCTTATTCTTTCTTTTGAATTAAATCAAGAGTTTTACTTTTCCTTTTTCAAAACTAAATAATTTTCCACCACAAAACCCATTAAGGGGAACTCAGATCTGCCATCAGATCTCAAAAAGAAAAGATTTTAGAATCTCACATCTCTTTATCTCCAAGATCCGGCCAGCAAAGGAAGAAGAAGGACCTATTTCCTTAACCCAAAGCATCTTAGGAGTTTAACTCCACCCTATTTTCTCTTTAGAGAATTTCCGGGGCTAAAAACTCCCCCTTTTTCCTCGCTGGTGCGCTAGCGCTCGAGCGCAAAGCGCCCACGTGCCGACACGTGGCGCGCTTGCGCTCCAGCGCACTGCGCTCGAGCGCAAAACGCCCACGTGCCGACACGTGGCGCGCTTGCGCTCCAGCGCTCTGCGCTCGAGCGCAAAGCGTCCACGTGACGACACGTGGCGCGCTTGCGCTCCAGCGCTCTGCGCTGGAGCGCAAAGCGCCCACGTGCCGACACGTGGCGCGTTGCGCTCCAGCGCTCTGCGCTCGAGCGCAAAGCGCCCACGTGACAACACGTGGCGCGTTGCGCTCCAGCGCTCTGCGCTCGAGCGCAAAGCGCCCACGTGACAACACGTGGCGCGCTTGCACTCCAGCGCTCTGCGCTCCAGCGCAAAGCGCCCTCGTGCCGACACGTGGCGCGTTGCGCTCCAGCGCTCTGCGCTCGAGCGCAAAGCGCCCACGTGATGACACGTGGCGCGTTGCGCTCCAGCGCTCTGCGCACGAGCGCAAAGCGCCCACGTGCCGACACGTGGCCCGCTTGCGCTCAAGCGCCCAGGCGCTGGCCCTACGCATCCTTTGGATGTCTTTTTCCCCTTTTTTTTTTATATATATACATATGTATACAAATGTACATATACACATACTCCACGACACTGTCCCCGTTAGAAAAAATTTCTACCGGTTTGACCCGTAAAAACTCTGCGTGGCTCCCGATATATTCAACCCCCCTCCAAAACAACAACACACGTACACTGCACATTGAGTTCACATGACCAGTTTGACCCGTCAATCGGAGGTTCCCTCGCCCCAAAGGCGGGGGGTAATTAACGGCAGCTTAGTCTGCGGCTGCCGGAGATTCGGATCCCCACAATCATTAAACCCCTGCCTACCCTAAGCAGGGGGAATTTGTAGTACGCCTGACAAGCGCGCGCGTATTCCCATCTCAATGGGGTGACGAAAAACACCCTACAGATTCTGGAACGCCCGGTGGGACCAATCTCTTCTCCCATATTTCGGGTTAAACGTTCATGCGAACTCAATCAATATACATATCGATTGCCTATACTGAAATGATGTTCTTTTTTCCGTGCAGCAATCAACCTTCGACGACAATGTCTCCCCAGACGAATTCAGCTTCCAACATGTCCCCGATTCCGTACGTGGTCAAGATCAACGCTCGTGTGGTTCTCCCTTCAAGCCTCAGTCGACAGTGGGAGGAACCGCCCCACCAGTTTGGCTCTGTCGTCATCTACCCTGCCGGAAGCGCTCATCTGGCGGAAATCCTGGCGGAACAGGTGGCCAAGCCGGTCTCAAGGGGTAAGAGGCCGAATGTCGTGATCACCAAGGCACCACAACCGAAACTTAAGATGGTGTCTGAACGACTCCCTGGCGCTCTAGCTGGGGGCAAGAAGTTCGGTACAAAGGGCAACATCAAATGTTGCGGACGAGCTCAGGCGATGACTCCAACAAATGCACAATCGAGCGTATCTCCAAGGCCCTCCATCGACCGGTCTGCGGCGTCTTCCCAAAGAGCCAAAGTCTACCAGATGCATAGAACAGAAAAGTTAAGGCAGAAGCGGCTCAGGTATCGAGCCAACAAAAAGGCCAAGGCTTCGGCTAAATGGAATCGTGTGAAGTTCCAAGTGCAGGGTTGTCCCGCAACGACGGCTGAGTCGGACGTATGAATCGGCAATTCCTTCGAGCCTCTGAAGTGGGTTCAGAAAAACGCCATGACCGCCAGAATCAAGAAGACAGCGGTCCGAACAGTGCCACAAAGAGACGTGTCCTGGCCCCGACAGAAAAAGTATGACACTGTCTCTTCAAGAGTCTATCAAGCACTCTGTGCCGCACGAAAGCAGCGGGGCAAACCCAAAAAAGAAGCGCCAGCACCATTCAAGAACCTGGTTAGGCCAGCCGCCTTCAATCGACTACCAGCTACCAAAACAAAGGGGTCAAGACAGCGATCCGTGAAATCAGCTTCCAATGATAGAAAGACGGCCGTATATATCATCCATACGGTCTATATGGCGGGCGGGCGCCCCAGCGACAACCTTCGCAGCAAAAGCAAGGATGGGGTCACCACATCCCAAGCCCAATCTGGCCTGAATGTGGTTGCCGCTGCCCAAGAACAGCCGCCCCCGCTGGATGAAGAAAACCCTCTCGATGAGGATGATAGGCAGAAAGACCCCTCGGTCTATGCAGAGTCAAGCTCGGACAGCGAGGAAGAGCCGACTTTCCGCCCCAGGACTGCGGAGCAAGAGCTGCTTGGACATTATATCAGACATACTGGTTACTAGATCTATGGTATTAGATCTAGATTTGGGTGGTTTCCCAATCAGGGTACTTAGACGGCATTCTAAGAGTATTTAGAATGGACGACTCCTGGCACGGTGGTGTACCTGCAGGTGATGGAGTCACCCTCTCCAAAGGTGTCTTACAGACTAATTTGGAGAGGGCTATGCATGATTGGCAGATCACTTGCTTAGGCAATTGAGTCAATCATGATATGTCAAGTACCACACCAGATGTTGTTCTTATACTAGATGCAATAAGTTGATATTGATCCAATCCTGGAGAAACAGTCGGAAGCAGTTTTAGAACATAAGTGGATGTTCTAGGGATATGATAACGACAGCCTCATTCGAGAGACAGTTATCATTCCAGGCTTCCAAGGTGACAGGGACGACAAGAAGGTTGTCAGAGTTATAGTTTTCCTTCTGACAAAGGGCAGTATTTTGGACAGGTGGTCCAAGGCAATACTGAGGGAGGCATGGCACAGGATACTGATTAAGTTCAGTTGACGATACAGTCTAAGAAGTTTGGATTTGGAGTTCATTTATGAGCTAAGTCCCATCAGACATCCAGACATATTCTAAGACAGGTATTGCTCATTTCGGGAGATGGCTTTCTCCGCGAACTTGAGATATAGAGAGACATAGAAAGAAACATCAAGGCGGATCCACTCACTGAGGCTATTCCTCGAACGCAATAGTTTCGCAAACGAGCTTTGTGAGACAGACTGGTAGAGGAGTTGGGTGTTCGGTATCACACGGGCTGTGAGTATGCGACATCGCAATAATTAGCCTTGAGTGCAAGTGGGAGATTGTTGGAGATAGTGCCCTCAGAGTCAATTATTAGATCACAAGCACGTGATTGCAATGATTGAGGGAGGACCTATCCCGATAGGACAGTCTTACTCGAGATGATAGTATGCTATCTGGTTTACCTTTATCATCGTGTACTGGTTTAGGTGACCTTACAGGTCGCTATTACACGTTGGTAGAGCCCCTAGGATTCTTGCTTGACCACCAGCAGTATGAGGGCGATCATATAAGTGGGAGCTGGAGGTCTATAAGCACATCCTTAAAAGGTTCCTAGTCGTGGGAGATTCGAGACAGGGCATCGTTTCTCCAGAGTAGACTAGTGTATACAGTCGAGACCCCGACGAGGGGCGGTGGCCGGTCTCACAAGCCATTGGTGTCAGTTAGATCACCTAAGATGTATACAGGTGCTCATTGGGTTATGAGTACACCGGACAGGACTCGCCGGGAACATGCTAGTTGGTCATATACCAGACGTCAGATGGCAGTTCCCTGGTGACATGTGTACAGGTTAGTTCATCGACCTGGGGATCGTCATTTGTCTCGTGTGAGTTCCCACTGTACTTTGATTACTACCCTACCACGGCTCAAAGGAATCATGCAAACAGGTTTTAGTTGGGTACAGTCCCGAGCCACATGGAGGCAGTGAGCGTATCTTCAGGGGTTCGTCTCTCCCGGTATTGGGGGTGAGGTCGCACTGTGTCTAGGAGAGCCATTACACGAAGCCCTCGGCCGAGGAAAGGAGATTTACTGGTAGGTATTCCAGTAGTATCTCAGGGTGTTCTGGGCTACACTCCGACACGACTTGTACCGCTTTTGGGGGTCTGACTTTTACCAACCCCCTAGGCCCGCCATGCGATTCTCATAGACGAACGGACCGGACTGTACGGATATTGTCACTGACAGGCTCAGTAGGGTGTCAGGCTGAGTTCACTTACAGACTTCCCTTTTGGTCAATACCTGGTAGCCCGTTATGTATTGGCTTATACCTCTAACGTGCTAGTGGTTAAATCCACAACCAAGGTGTTGACGAGTCTTTAGAGTCCCCCACATTCAGTTACTCAAGCTTTCGGGCGAAAAGCTGTAGAGGCCGTATGGAGATATGGCAAGGTCCGATCAGATACGTGCGGTATTGCACGGATCAGGATCGGACAGTTTGTACTAGAGGCCGTATGGTTATATGGCAGGGTTCGATCAGATACGTACGGTATTGCACGGATCAGGATCGAACGGATATTACTAGCTGGCTTTGGTTTAAGCCGGATCCTAGTATAGTACAGTGTAGACTTTGTCTCATTGCATTTGTATTTCGGTCGGAATACAAATGCGGGTGTGTATCCACAGTATCGGGGTTTTCCTGTAATTTATTACGGGACCAGTTTTCTGGAGTTGCCAGTTTGCTTTCCGTTTCGGCCGATTCCCTTTGTATCGTTCATTGGCCGAAGATTGGTGGAGGAGGGCTTATTTGCATTTGTGCAAATAAGTATTTGTGGAGGGTGTTCTTTGCATTTTCTTGGATCATGATGATGCACCATCACTTGACTTTCTTTGTTCATGATGGCTTGACCTTTTGGAGTCATCATGCTTGTGATGATGAGTGTTTTGGAGTATGGGTTTGATTTTGTAATCATTTCTTTTTGTATGATAACCATTCCTCTCTCTCTCTCTTGCATTATTCTTTTGGTCACCTCCCCCTTGACTTTTTCCCTCTCTCATTCCCTACAATGGCCGGCCAAGGAAGAAGGGGGGCTGCCCAATTCATTTGGTGTGGGGTTTTTGTTCATTTGGCTTTGCAAAAATCCCACAAGATCAATCTCCAAAACTCCAAGTATCATTCCTCCACCAATGGCAACTCCCATAACCCCTAGAGACACAAATAGCTCACTACACATTCTACAGCAAACCTTGGGCACGTCGACTAGCCAGCTTCGTGCCCGAGTTGCCTCGGCATTGAGGTGGGAGCCCGTAAAAGATGTAGGCGATGTGGTGCACTTCCGGCGACGAGGTGGAGACAGGACATTCCGCAGGAGATCGGGACGACGATGAGAAGACCGGAGGACTCGGATCAGTCGGTATATCTCTATTCCCTATCTTGTAGTTAGCTAGAACTAGTTAATGGTTCGATCCGGGTGTTTAGTGCGCGGTGGTGCCGGTTTGCTAGTTTGCAAAATTAAAGTTTATCACCGCTTCCGCATTTGGCCGTCGGATTGACGGCCGGGGCGCCGCCGTGCACTTACAGTATCAGGCTCAATTTGTGGAAATTAATATGAAAGAAGCCCAGCATGCTTTGCATGCCGCCGCAGTCACATTTAAGGATGAAGACTTACTACTGGGAACGGCTGAGCATAATTGGCCGCTTTACGTGACCGGGTACAGTGACGGAGATCGAATTAATCGCATATTGATTGATCCGGGGTCCTCAGTGAACATCATGAACTTGCGAACTCTGAAGAGTTTGTCAATGGACGTCCGACACCTGTCAAGGGAAAGGATTGTCATTCAAGGCTTCAACCAAAATTGCCTGCAAGTTCTGGGGTCTATAGCTTTGCCAATCAAATTCGGGGATCTGCAAACTGAAGCTAAGATATACGTGATTGACGCCGACACGTCTTATAAGATTCTCTTGGGGCGGCCGTGGCTCCACGATTACGGTATCATTCCGTCAACTCTCCATCAATGCATGAAGTATACTAAAAATGGCGAAGAAAGACGCATTGACGGAGACATCCAGCCGTTCGGTGTGCATGAAGTCCGATATAAAGATTCTCGGTACTTTATGAACCACCAAAATGCTAAGCCACAACTGACTGAAGATAGACTGTCCCCAAGACTCAAAAGAAAATCTGCGCCGGCTATCGCTTTCAAAAGCAAAAATACCCAAGTGCGCCCGCATTTCGGCAGTGACACTGATGAGTCCGACGTTGGAAGCCCGTCCTTCCGAAAAACTCGCCCTCATTTCGGCAGCGATACGGATGAATCTGTTACTGAAGGCCCATCTAGTAGCAAAGTCCGCCCTCATCTTGGTAGCGACACTGAAGAGTCGGAGGAAGAGGACCTGCAGTGCAACAGCGATGCAGATTGGACCCCTATGCAACAAGCGAAACAACGAGAGACCTTTGAAGTTGCAGAAGGGTCCCTAGCCGTCACAAGGGTACCAGAGCAGATGTGCAAAGAGCTCGATGCGTTATCAGTCTCCACCGTGGACCAGCTGAAAACCTTCTACGTTCCCGGGAGGAAAAGTGGACAGAAGGGCATCCTGTTTTATGGGCCAAACCCCGTTGTGCACTCGGACGATCTTTCTGTCGCGTGCCTTCCCTATGAGAGAGGCATAAGAGCCGTCCTCAATCCCAGATACTATGCGCCCGAGATGCGGGAATACTTTAGAAAGTGCGGGTGCCGGTTATATCAAACGGAGTCCGAAGGAAAGTTTTACGAAGGGCTATAGCATCCACCCAAGGTCCGAGCACTCATCGATGGACGAATTCCAGACAGACGGGGAATAGGTTACATTCAACCTGATTCCAGAGCGTGTTACATGATCCATGTTGGTGAAGCTGGCGAAAGATCAAATGATGATGATTGGATAGCCGAGCCAGAAGAAGCTCCTCAAGAGCTTGAAGATGGCGGACAAGCAACCTTTGACGAGCTAACCGAGATTGACTTAGGAACGCCCGATAATCCAAGGCCGACCTACATCAGCTCGCTCTTGTCAGAGGAAATGAAAGCGCAGATAATTGCCCTGCTGCATGAGTTCGTCGACTGCTTCGCGTGGACATACAAAGAAATGCCTGGCCTTTCCCCTGAAGTGGCCGTACATAAGTTGGCTATATCTCCTGATGCTAAGCCAGTCAAACAAGCTCCTCGAAGAATGAGAAGGGAACTAGAAGAAAAGGTCATCGAGGAAACTAAGAAGCTCATCGATGCCGACTTCATCAGGGAAGAGAAATATGTGGACTGGATCGCATGCATAGTCCCAGTGAAGAAGAAAAATGGGCAGATCCGAGTTTGTGTCCATTTCAGGGACCTCAACAAGGCATCTCCTAAAGACGACTTCCCGCTACCGGTCATGGAAATGATGGTCGATGACACCTCAAATTACGAGCTGTTCACCTTTATGGATGGCTCGTCTGGATATAATCAGATCAAGATGTCGCCTGAGGATGAGAAACACACAGCATTTCGAACCCCGATCGGAATATATTGCTACAAGGTGATGCCGTTCGGACTGAAGAACGCAGGTGCTACATATAAAAGGGCAATGACTAATATCTTTGATGAACTAATCCATAAAGTCGTCGAATGTTATGTTGATGATCTGGTCGTCAAAACTAAAGCCAAGGCCGACCACATCCAAGATCTTAGGACCGTTCTCACCAGACTGAAGGAATTTGACCTGAAGATGAATCCTCTGAAATGCGCTTTTGGCGTGTCATCGGGAAAATTCCTGGGCTTCATAGTTCGACATCGAGGGATCGAAGTTGACCCATCAAAGATAAAGGCCATCATGGAGATGCCCCCTCCGAAGAGTCTGACGCAGCTAAGATCTTTTCAAGGCAAACTTGCTTATATACGGAGGTTCATCTCAAATTTATCGGGGAGATGTAGGCCCTTCTCAAAGCTCATGAAGAAAGGAGCTCCTTTTATCTGGGATGCCGAATGTCAAGCAGCGTTCGAAAGCATCAAACAATACTTGTTGCACCCTCCAGTGCTGGCCGCTCCCATTCCGAATAAACTGTTGATTCTCTACACTGCCGCGCTAGATGAGTCACTCGGTGCGCTCCTCGCCCAGAATAACGAAAAGGGAAAGGAAAATGCCCTCTACTACCTCAGTCGAACTCTAGTCGGGGTGGAACACAACTATTCCCCAATCGAAAAGCAATGCCTGGCTCTGATATTTGCTGTGAAGAAGATGAGGCACTATCTGCTTGCTCATCGGGTTATGCTGATCTCCAAGGTCGACCCGCTCAAACACTTGATGACCAGAGCAAGCCTAGCCGGCAGAATGGCAAGATGGGCTGTCATGCTACTTGAGTTTGACATAGTTTATACTCCTCAGAAAGCAGTAAAAGGGCAAGCTCTTGCAGACTTTCTCGCTGCTCATCCCATACCAGAAGGGTCACCACTCAATTGCGAGTTACCCGACGAACAAGTGCTACACCTAGAGAATGACGAGCCATGTTGGGAGCTCTATTTCGATGGGGCCTCATCGATAAGGACCTCCAGTAAATCAAGTGTCCCGGAGATAAAAGAAGGGATAGGATTGGTATTCATCACGCCATCAATGGGAACCCTACGGCGTTCTTTTGCTCTCACCGAGCCTCGCACAAGCAATGAGGCCGAGTATGAAGCTCTGATAGCTGGTTTGGAGCTTGCCATAGAAATGGAAATCCTTCGGCTACGGTTTTACGGTGACTCCCAGCTTGTCGTCAACCAAGTAAGCGGCGACTATAAGATATACAAACCCGAGTTAGCTCGGTACAGAAGCCGGGTGGTGGAACTCATGAAACGATTCACTCACATTGAAATAATGAGAATCCCTAGAGCGTTGAACGGAAAAGCTGACGTACTCGCTCGCTTAGCCAAGGAGCTGGCTGATCCTGACATGGACGAGATTCTGATCACAGTCAGGAGCCGGCAAATTCTACCCCAAGTCTCTCTACGAGAATAGGAAAGCGCGGAACAGAAGAGCAGTCCTTCCGAAGAAGCTTCGATCATCCAAGACGAGCTCGATTGGAGAGAACCCTTCATAGAGTACCTCCGATACAACAAGCTGCCCGAAGAAAAATCTGCAAGGATTCAGCTGAAGAAAAGAGCTCTCCGATACGTGTTTGTAAATGACACGTTATACCGCAGGTCATATGGCCAACTCTGGCTCAGGTGTCTGTCATTGGCCGAAGCCCAAAAGGTCATGAAAGATGTTCACTCGGGCGTTTGCGGTGCTCACCAATCTGGTCCCAAGATGCGACTTCAAATCAAACTGCTTGGGTATTACTGGTCCACCATGATACGGGATTACGGAGAGCATGCAAAGAAATGTCAGATCTGCCAAATCCATGGTGATTTCATTCACAAGCATCCCAATCCGTTGCATCCTACGGTGGCGTCGTGGCCCTTCGAAGTCTGGGGCACCGACATTGTTGGCCCAATTGATCCCCCGTCATCCAAAGGCCACCGGTTCATACTGGCCGCGACAGACTACTTCTCCAGATGGGCTGAAGCTGTCCCGCTAAAAGAAGTCAAGACAAAAGATATTCTGACATTCTTCCAGCATAATATTCTATACCGTTTCGGTACACCAAGAAGAATCATTTCCGACAATGGGCCTTCTTTCAAGAGCTTCAATGTCTCAAGGTTCGCTACTCAGCACAAGATAGACTGGAGATATTCCTCCATCTATAATCCAAGAGCCAATGGGCTAGCCGAAGCCTTCAATAAGACTCTATGCAAGCTCCTGAGGAAAAATGCTTCAGCCAACAAGAGAGACTGGAATCTCAAGCTTCACGAGGCATTGTGGGCATATCGTACCATGCACCGTACTCCAACTCAGTCCACTCCATACTCATTGCTCTTCAGAGTGGAGGCGGTCCTCCCCCTCGAAGTCGAAGTTCCAAGCTTAAGAATGGCCGTTCAGCATGAGTTGACGGAGGAGGAAAACGTGCTCCTTCGACTTG
Organism: Agapanthus africanus; assembly: GCA_030015575.1. NCBI lineage: Eukaryota > Viridiplantae > Streptophyta > Magnoliopsida > Asparagales > Amaryllidaceae > Agapanthus > Agapanthus africanus. The sequence continues at coordinate 300,438,394 of CM057345.1, read as the reverse complement.
AAGAACTCGATGCCCTCGAAGAAAAGAGGCTCGCGGTGCAGCGGAGTCTGGAGCTATACCGAGCCCAAATGTCACGGGCCTATGACAAGATAACCAATCTCCGCGCTTTCAAGAAAGGTGAATTGGTGTTGGTCCTCAAAAGACCGATTATCCCCAATCGACATGCCAAGGGAAAATTCGAGCCAAACTGGGAAGGACCATACGTCATCGAGAAAGTGTTTGACGGAGGATCCTACCAACTAATAAGTGCTGAGGGAGAAAGGCCCATGCCACCTATCAATGGCCGATATCTTAAGAAATACTACACGTGAATGCTCCAAGTCGCAGGCGAATTGAGCACATCAGCCCTACGGTCTGGATCATACATCCTGCAAAACCGTATACAATCCACGGGCATAAATGACCCCTATCTCTCCCAAACCCTGCCGGTGAGACTACTTTTAAAGTCCCACCAGCGGTAAAAAAAAAGAGAAAAAGCAAAAAAAAAAAAAAACGGGCACGGATGAAAACCCGAAAGGGCTCCGTGAGTAAAAACAGCAGGACTACCGGTGAGTCTATGAAAACCCGAAAGGGCGCAAACTCGTGAAAAGAGATGAAATACACTCGCAAAGTCCTCTCGACCATGTGAGGAGAAAACCCCTGCATGAGATCCTTACGACTCACAAAAGAGCAACACACTTAGGAATCCTCAAGATTCCTAAGGAGAAAATACACCTGCGGGATCCTTACGACTCGTAAGGAGAAAATGCTTTTATGGGACCCTCACGGCCTATAAAATTGAAAAGCCTTAGGTGATAGGGACTCAAACCTGTCTCCTAAGCCATCGTTCCCCAGCGGGCAACGGCAAATGATGAGTCGCTCCTGGCATGTCGCTTCAGTGTTAGCGGTACTGATGCCGACCAAAAACCCAAATCCCAAGTCCTCCCAAGGAAAATGATGAGTTGCTACTGGCATTATTCCAGTGCAGCAATGCTGATTCCAAACAAGATCCAAATTCCAAATCCCATACCCCAAGGCAAATGATGAGTTGCTACTGGCATTATTCCAGTGCAGCAATGCTGATGCCAAACAAGATCCAAATTCCAAATCCCATACCCTAATGGCGAATGATGAGTCGCTCCTGGTACCACATTCCAGTGCAGCAATGCAGATGCCAACCAAATTCCAAATCCCATACCCCAACGGCGAATGATGAGTCGCTCCTGGTACCACATTCCAGTGCAGCGATGCAGACGCCAACAAAGCCCTGAAATTTTTCCGGCCCTGCGGTCTGGATCATACATCCTGCAAAACCGTATACAATCCACGGGCGTAAAAAAATCCCGATCTCTCCAAAAAAAAAGAGAGAAAAAGAAGAAGGAGAAGAAAAAAAATAATAACGGTATGTCCACAAGCAAAATGGGTACGGATGAAAACCCGAAAGGGCTCCGTGAGTAAAAACAGCGGGATTGCCGGCGAGTTTGTGAAAACCCGAAAGGGCGCAAACTCGTAAAAAAAGAAGAAGAAAAGAAATGAAATGCACTCGCAGAGTCCTCTCGACTTTGTGAGGGGAAAATTCCCGCGTGAGATCCCTACGACTCACAAAGGAGCAACACACTTAGGAGTCCCCACGACTCTTAAGGAGAAAACACACCTACGAGATCCTTTCGACTCGTAGGGAGAAAATGCTTTTATGGGACCCTTACGGCCCATAAAATTGAAAAGTCTTAGGTGATAGGGATCTAAACCTGCCTCCTAAGCCATCAAATCCCAAATCCTCTCGGGGCAAATGATGAGTTTCTCCTGGCATTATTCCAGTGCAGCAATGCAGATGCCAAACAAAAACCAATTCCCAAACCCTGCCATGACAAGTGATGATTCGCTCCTGGTACCATATTCCAGCGTAGCGATACTGATTGTCAACCCAAATCACATCAGGTCGGCAAAACAACCAATGACCTCCCTGGCAGAACCAAATTCCACCTCGGAAACAAGTCAACTTCATCCCTGACGCCGCAAGAAGCGGGGCAAGTCAAATCCAGAATCGACAGTCCACGTCGCTTAAAGGGCAGCATCGACCGTCCACGTCGTAAAAAGGGCAACATCGACCGTCCAAGTCGCAAAAAGGGCAGAACCGACCGTCCACGTCGCTAAAATGGCAGAACCGACCGTCCACGTCGCTAAAATGGCAGCACCGACCGTCCATGTCGCAAAAAGGGAAGAACCGACCGTCCATGTCGAAAAAAGGGCAGAATCGACCGTCCACGTCGCAAAATAGGCAGCATCGACCGTCCAAGTCGCAAAAAGGGCAGAACCGACCGTCCACGTCGTTAAAATGGCAGAACCGACCGTCCATGTCGCAAAAAGGGCAGAATCGACCGTCCACGTCGCAAAAAGGGCAGCATAGACCGTCCAAGTCGCAAAAAGGGAAGAACCGACCATCCACGTCGCTAAAAGGGCAGAATCGACCGTCCAAGTCGCAAAAAGGGCAGCATCGACCGTCCACGTCGCTAAAATGGCAGCACCGACCGTCCATGTCGCAAAAAGGGCAGAACCGACCGTCCAAGTCGCTAAAATGGCAGCACCGACCGTCCATGTCGCAAAAAGGGCAGAACCAACCGTCCAAGTCGCTAAAATGGCAGCATCGACCGTCCAAGTCGCAAAAAGGGCAGCATCGACCGTCCACGTCGCTAAAATGGCAGCACCGACCGTCCAAGTCGCAAAAAGGGCAGCATCGACCGTCCACGTCGCTAAAATGGCAGCACCGACCGTCCAAGTCGCAAAAAGGGCTGTACCGATCGTCCAAGTCGCTAAACTGGCAGCACCGACCGTCCAAGTCGCAAAAAGGGGCCGCATCGACCGTCCATGTCGTAAAAAGGGCAGTGCCAGCTTCCCAAAAGGTGGGAACCGAATCAAGTCGCCTCCACGTGAAAGAAGATCGATCAATTTCATGCACACGACCCACATATGTGGTGTGCATTTATTGATGGGAGGCAATTTGTTGGGGTAAAAATTTACACCCCGGTTGACCAAGTCAAAATCAAAGTCAACCCCAAGCCAAGTAGGCCCAAGCCCAGATCCAGTGGACCCATGCCCGGGTCGAGCCAGAACATGAAGCGGCCGGCCTCCCCCCATGCCAAGATAAAAATTTTGTAATAAATAATTTTGTTGCATTTTTTTAATTTTATTTTATGGATAAATGTAAGAAAAATAGGCATAAAGCCAAATTTTTGTAAAGTCCATGGCTTATGTGCAAAAACAAATGGCACATGAGCCATGGAGTAGGCAAAATGCCATTTTGTGAAGCCGAAGGGGCTATGTGTGAAGTGTATGGCCTATAAAGGCAAAGATAATGAAATATCTAAACAACTTTTTTCTCTCTCCAAAAAAAAAAGTTTCAGATCTGAGATTTTTCTTCCTTCTTTAAGGTTCCAAAACCTTCTTCTTTCTTTTGAATTAAATCAAGAGTTTTACTTTTCCTTTTTCAAAACTAAATAATTTTCCACTACAAAACCCATTAAGGGGAACTCAGATCTGCTATCAGATCTCAAAAAGAAAAAAATTTCGAATCTCACATCTCTTTATCTCCAAGATTCGGCCAGCAAAGGAAGAAGAATGACCAATTTCCTTAACCCAAAGCATCTTAGGAGTTTAACTCCGCCCTATTTTCTCTTTAGAGAATTTCCGGGGCTAAAAACTCTCCCTTTTTCCTCGCTGGTGCGCTAGCGCTCGAGCGCAAAACGCCCACGTGCCGACACGTGGCGCGCTTGAGCTCCAGCGCTCTGCGCTCGAGCGCAAAGCGCCCACGTGCCAACACGTGGCGCGCTTGCGCTCCAGCGCTCTGCGCTCGAGCGCAAAGCGCCCATGTGCCGACACGTGGCGCGTTGCGCTCCGCACTCCAGCGCTCTGCACTCGAGCGCAAAGCGCCCACGTGACGACACGTGGCGCGCTTGCCCTCCAGCGCTCTGCGCTCCAGCGCAAAGCGCCCTCGTGCTGACACGTGGCGCGTTGCGCTCCAGCGCTCTGCGCTCGAGCGCAAAGCGCCCACGTGCCGACACGTGGCGTGCTTGCGCTCCAGCGCTCTGCGCTCGAGCGCAAAGCGCCCACGTGCCGACACGTGGCGCGCTTGCGCTCCAGCGCCCAGGCGCTGGCCCCACGCATCCTTTGGATGTCTTTTTCCCCCTTTTTTTTTATATATATACATATGTATACAAATGTACATATACACATACTCCACGACACCGTCCCTGTTAGAAAAAATTTCTAACGGGGCGCTGCCCCGCACCCCGCAAGGGGGCTGCTGGCCCCCTTGACTCCCAGCCCGCTATCCGGGTAGCGGGACCCCCGTAAAAACTCTGCGTGGCTCCCGATATATTCAACCCCCCCTCCAAAACAACAACACACGTACACTGCACATTGAGTTCACATGACCAGTTTGACCCGTCAATCGGAGGTTCGCTCGCCCCAAAGGCGGGGGGTAATTAACGGCAGCTTAGTCCGCAGCTGCCGGAGATTCGGATCCCCACAATCATTAAACCCTGGCCTACCCTAGGCAGGGGGAATCTGTAGTACGCCTGACAAGCACGCGCGTATTCCCATCTCAATGGGGTAACGAAAAACACCCTACACCCCTACTTCGTTTTTCCTGAGTCAAGAAACCTCTATGTAGGACTCTAAAGAATCGTCAATACGCCGGTAGCAGGTGATGATCATATCAAACACCCACAAGCTGCAAGCGGTCAGCTAAACGTAATAGCCACCCAGGTATTGAGCGATCAGAAGATCAACAAGCTAGCCTATACATTCTCCTGCGAATCCAATCAGTAACACTCCCGTACAGTCCGGTCTCTTCGTCTGATATGTCGCATATCAAGTCTAGGGGTGGTATACGTCAGACCCCAGTAACCGATAAGTCGTGTCGATGTGAGGCTCATAACGGGTCGAGAAACTACTGGTAACACTTACCAGTAAATCTCTATATCAGCCCTGGCCAGGGACTTCCAATTATAGCCAATCGAACACAGCACAACATCAACTCCCTATACCGGGAGAGACGAATCCCCTCCTATCGCTCATTGCCTCCATGTGATTCGGGACTGCACCCAAAAGCCACCGTTTTGCATGCCCTCTTGGACGTGGTAAAGTGGAAATCAAAACACAGTGGGAATCACATAAGACTTTATGACGATCTCGGGTCTACAGACTACCCTGTACCAGTGTTACCGGAGAACTGCCATCTGACGTGTGGTATATCACCATCTAGGAGTTCTCGGCGAGTCCGTCCAGTGTACCCAGTCTCCACTGAGCACCCGTACACCATCCTTGATGTCAAACACCGATGGATATGGGATCATCCATCGCCCATCATATGGGTCAAGATGCGTATACGCTAGTTTACTCTAGTGTATCGATGCCCTGTCTCGATACAGCCTCGACTAGGAACAGTTATAGGATGTACTCATCGACTACCGTGGCCCCACTAGTATGATCTCATCATAGTCACAGTAGTCGAGTACAGATCCTAAGGGCTTTATTAACATGTGAGAGTAAGACAGTAAACCAATACAAGTCAACATGTTAAGATAAAGTGAAAAACCAAATAGTATACTATCATGATGAGCAAGAAAATCATCTCTATATATATCCAAGCATCCATTATAATATACATCATATGTACAACAATGGCCTCTAGGGCATATACATAACTAACAGATCCTTCATGGAGAACCTTTGTGATAAGAATGATTTGACCGACTGTAGCATAGGAATATCATTTCCTATTAGAAGTATGTCATCCACGTACAATACGTGGAATGTGACAGATCTCCCTACAGTCTTCTTATAAACACAAGGTTCATCTGGATTTTTGATGAAATCAAACTCTTTGATAACATCATCAAAATAGATGTTCCAACTCCATGATGCCTGCTTTAATCCATAAATGGATTTAAGCAACTTACATACTTTTCCGCTGCTCCCAGAATTCATGAAGCTCTCTGGCTGATCCATATAAACGCATTCATCTAAATCACCATTTAGAAATGCAGTTTTAACGTCCATCTGCCAGATTTCATAGTCGTAGTGAGCAGCAATAGCAATTAGGATCCGAATGGATTTAAGCATGGCTACCGGAGAGAAAGTCTCGTCATAGTCCAAACATGGTCTTTGACGAAAACCTTTCGCTACCAACCTTGCCTTATAGGTCTCCACATGTCCATCTACACCGATCTTTCTTTTAAAGATCCATTTGCAGCCTACAGGTTTTATCCCGGAGGGTACATCCTTCAAAGTCCATATTTTGTTTGTGTACATGGACTCCATTTCAGATCTCATGGCATCCAGCCATTTCACAGAGTCACCACTCGTAATAGCTTGATGAAAACTGGCAGGATCATCATCATCCATGATGCAATCTTCTCTATCACCATCAATGAGAAAACCGTAGTATCTTTCCGGTGGGCGAGAAGTCCTACCAGATCTACGGAGTGGCTGAGGTTCATTAGATTCTGTTACAACATCAGGTTCAGCCAAGTCGTCATTTGTAACTTGTGTTTCTAGAACATCTTCTAAATCTACCACATTGCCATCAGCATCATTTGGAAAAATCTCTTTTTCTAAAACTGTGGCATACTGAGAAACAAACACCTTTTGTTCTTCCTTGTGGTAGAAAAGATACCCAAACGAATGTTTTGGATATCCCACAAATATACATTTGACCGATCGTGTCTCTAGTTTGTCTGGATTCTGCTTTTTGATAAAAGCCGGACAACCCCAAATCTTAACTCGTTTAAGAGATGGTCTCTTCCCATGCCATATCTCATATTGAGTGGTAGACATGGTCTTGGTTGGAACTTTGTTTAACAAAAAAGCTGCAGTTTCTAATGCATGCCTCCAAAAGGAGAGGGGTAACTCAGAATCACTCATCACGGATCGTACCATATCTAATAGGGTACGATTCCGTCGCTCTGACAGACCGTTGTGCTGTGGTGTGTAAGGGGGAGTGAGCTGAGAGAGAATCCCATTCTCTTTTAGGAAGTCCAAGAACTCGGTACTTAAGTACTCTCCACCTCGATCTGATCGAAGTATCTTGATTCTCATTCCTGTTCGGTTTTCTACTTTATGTTTGTACTCCTTGAATTTCTCGAAATCTTCAGACTTATGCTTTATCAAAAACACATGACCGAATCTTGAGAAATCATCAATAAAAGTTATGAAGTAATAAAAACCGCCTCTTGCATGTGTAGAAATTGGCCCACATACATCACTATGTATGAGGCCTAGGAGCTCAGTAGCTCTTTCTCCGTGTCCAGTAAACGGAGTTTTGGCCATTTTATCTTTGATACAAGACTGGCAAGTTGCATAAGATTTATACTCAAAAGAATTTAAATATCCATCTTTATGAAGCTTGTTTAGTCTTGTTTTATTAATATGACCAAGTCTACATTGCCAAAGAAAAGCTTCATTTATATTTGAAAATTTTCTTTTACTTGTGTGTTGAATGTTGAAAACTGTGTGTTGATTAAGGACGTATATCCCGTTATTTAGTGTACCACAACCAATCAACTCTTGATTAAGTCTAATATTCATAACATTGTCTTGCACAGCAAAATGATATCCTTCATTGTCTAACAAAGAAACGGATATAATATTTCAAAGCATACTTAGAACAAAATAACATAGGTTCAAAACCAATATACAACCCGACGGCAACCCTAGGTGATACTCTCCCGCTGAAACTGCATTTACATTGGAACCATTTCCAACCTGGAGAGTATGATCGCCTGGCTTCAAAACTTTGCTATTTCTCAATGCCTGCACAGAATTGCAAATATGAGAACCCGAACCGGTATCTAATACCCAGGAAGCAGAGTTAATAGAAAAGCAGTTTTCAATTACGAACACACCTGAAGCTGAAGCATCACCATGCTTCTTCTTGAGTTCAAGGTACTCAGTACAGTTCCGCTTCCAGTCTCCCATCTTCTTACAGTGGAAACATTCTCCTTTCCCCGATTCCCTAACCTTGGACTTGTCTTTCCCCTTAACCTTTTTGACTCCACCCTTAGGTTTGGTGGGTTTCTTCTTCATCTTTCACTTGGCCTTAGCCTTCGGGCGAGAGGAGGAAATGGCCCAACACCCAAAACGGGAGTCTTTACTGACTTCAGCGTGCTCTCTGCACTCCTTGACATATTAAGGAGTTCAGGTAGTTTCTTCTCCATGTTGTGCATGTTGAAGTTAACTATAAATTGAGCAAAGGTGGAGGGGAGAGACTGTAGAATAATATCCGTATATTGCTCATTGTCCATTGTCCACCCAAGGTCCTCAAGCTCTTCTATGAGAGCTATCATCTTCAGAACATGGTCTCCTACTGGTGTGCCATGGGCCATTCGTATCTGAAACAGCTTTCTGGATGCTTCGTATCGTAATACGCGAGATTGCTCTCCATACAACTCTTTTGTATGGAGGAATATGGCTTGTACGTCCATATTCTCATGCTGCTTCTAATGTGTGTTATCCATCGATGAAAGTGCGAGGCATTTGGCCGTGGAACAGTCAGCGTCCCATGTCTTGCGGATTTCCTTAACCGCAACTGAAGATTTAGGACCTGGGATGGGCGGGGTTGGAGCCGTGAGGACATATGATACCTTATCATAAGTCAAGGCAATGTTGAGATTCCTCAGCCAATCTTTATAATTGGTCCCATTCAGTTTATTTTTATCTAGTAGAAGCTTGAGTCCTGTCATTGGTATATGCCAATAAGAGAGAGAAAAGAATACACTCAGCGAAAGCTCTTGCAAAGATTAGATTGGTTATTATCTTATCTAATCGATTTCTCCCACTATTTTTATCAAATTTTCTCTAAAACCTTTAAAAAGAAAATTAGCCGGGATCAATTACATTCTACAACTTCGCTAACCGTTCAGCCAGGCCAGTGCCGGTACTTTGAGGGAGGTTCCCCGTGCTTTCGCACAGACCTAATTAAAATAAACCTCGTCTTCCCAGAGGCGTAGCCCCATTTGACACCTTTCTAGACACCTAATAGGTCAGTTGATTGTAAAGTGCAAAACTCTCCCGGGAGCAACTCTTTCTCATAGTGGGATCGGGATCCTACTATCATATAGAAGGTATGCTATCTCATTGCAAATTTCAACTCTTGAAATTCCCGATATCGTTTTTACCCCCAGTACTCATGACCTTAACTATGGTCAACATATCATAAGTGCTAGTCAAGTTCTTCCCGTTATTTCGTGATTAACTAGACCCACCCACATGACCCTTAACTAAAGTCAACATAATCATATGAATGTCCTAACTAATCTGCATCATATGCAGTGTAGGAAGACATCACTTAGCTACCGTACAGTGCGCTTAACTAAAGTCAAAATACGCAGCACGAATACTAAGTACTCTACTTCCTAAAATGACGGAGGTTTGCAAATAGTTTTTAAGAAAACTTTTAACGCTTTGAACTTGATATCGTTGTAGAATCCAATGGGTTTAAAAGGAGTGGCTTAACCTCCGCACTTTGAAAACTTGCTTTTTCATAAAAAGCCGAGTGAGTTTCAAATCCAATTCTACAACATGTTTTTAGGTTCATTTTTCTTTAAATTAATCTCATTAATGTGGTCCCGTCATTTAAGTCCTAAAGCCATCACAGAAAGAAACGAAAATATAACGTACGCTTATGCCACTCGCATTCGTCACGGTGTCCCGTCATGCACCGTTAGGTTACTTAACTAACGGTATAGCGGGACAGGGCTAGCACGAGTGCGAAACTTAAGCAACGTCTATTATATATCATATATATAATATTCCATTCGTCTCAGATATATTAAATGATCACATCACAGAATATAAGCAGCAGAAGCACAATTAATATAGGATATCTAGGAGGTCCGTATTATGTATTTAGCCATCAATAGAAAATACGGATTCCACGGTCGCGATGAATAGCCAAGCCCACACCCCTAGACCCCTACGAGAGCGGCAAGTGACCCTACCAATTATGGAGTTTAGGAGACCCGGTCTCGACTCCTCGAGATGGCCTTCCACTGAACTCTAGAATTCGGTCACTTGTGCCCTCCTTCTTAGGTCTATCCTAATGCGGAAAAGTAAATAATATACAACACTGGTGACATCATCCTCAACTCGGAAGTGCCCCAAATAAAAGAATATTACATACAATTGAATTTTACATGAATGAAAAGAAAACTCTCATCGCACATAAAACCCCCGGCTATTCAATCACGAAAATCCTGCATATCAAATCTCAGCAACACATAATATCACATATCATCAATGTAAGTAAGTATGCGTACCGTGAGTGTCGTTGATGTATAGCAACGAAACCGGTGATACTCCACATACTACACTTACGGTCACAGAGAACTAAAATGAAAAACTACAACAATTGGAATCGTAACTGCTTTTAGAAAACACAAACCCGGAATATCACATATCCAAGATTTCATACCAAACAATGTAAAGCTCGCATTAAGGTCTCACCCATGAAAACACCTTTTTCAAAATAAGTCGGATAATTCAACAATATTTCCGATTACACCCGAGACCGAAATGCTAGATTTACACACAACAAACAAATTTGTAGATTCCAATTATTGTATCACATACCAATAAACTAGGCGCAGTTAAAACATTCGATCGAACAATTGAACACCCAAAGACTTCTCAGAAAGCTCAACACTTGAGCAGTTTTAAAATTTACCAGAGACTGCTACAAGTACATACGGGCCAGCACAAGAAGGCACAGTCCAAGCCTTACCAACGGCGCTGCGGAACGGCCGCAAAATGACAATTTTGGCCGCGGTTCCGCCGTCGTATAGTCAAGTTAGGGCTTCGTTCTTCTTGTGGGCCTATAAAATACCCTTCACGATTTTCTGAGTATTTTTAATGTAAAAAAATCCACCTTTTTGAAAAATTTCCAGAGATCACCCTCCGGGCGTCGTATTTCGTTCGTTCGAGATTTTTAACGTCGTCTAGGTTACTCTAAAGCTCTAGCCTGGCTCTGATACCACTGTAGGGTTTCCTTATCACCTCATATAGGGTTTGGAAGTATCACACTTGCCACAATTTAAATTTTAAGAGGTGCTAAGCAAACTAAACTAGGAATCGAACTAGAAATATTGAGTAACAACTAATAATATCACATACAAAAGTTAATCTATCACTTAGTGGAGAGACTACAACCATTGTAGACCTCCTAGGGTGACTGCTTGGATCTCCTAGAGTTTGGAACGGCTCGCTAGAACACTTCCGAGTCCATGACGATCCACCTAAAGTCCTTTGCTCAAAGCTTGTTGCTTCACTTGGTCTTTCAAATCCGTGGAGCAAACACCCTACACAAAAGAGCTAGAGATGTGTAGGATGATGAAGTGGTTTATGTTCTCACTTAAAAACCCTCACTTTTTCTTTCCTCACTCTAAACAGATCTCAAATGAGCTTGAAGAACGAGGAAGATGAAGATTGCAAAGCTTTTTCAAGATAATGATAATTGTTCTCTTTGAAAAATAAAACAAAAGGATATATATGTGAGACCCTCTCACAACAAACCATGGTTAATATAAATATCTAGATATTTTGTGATGAGTTAAAGAACAAAGGAAATTAACCAAGAGTTAGTCAAAGGTCAACAAAGAAGTGTGTAGAAACTATGAGTCATTTGGAAAGAATGAGTCATTAGTTAATTTCCTTTTTCTTTTTATCTTAAAACAAAAATCTATATATTAATATGAACCATGTGATTCTTGCATTGCCATCTTCAATATATCAACAACAATGATACATATGCATGCATGTATGTATGCATTCACATCAACATGTGTATGTATATACATATATGCATACATCTAAAAGAAAAGGGTTTAATAAAAGTGAGCTAAAAGTGATTATTAAATCAATATTTGATTTAATAAACCGGTCATATCACATACGACCCAACCAATAGTAAACACCCGATTAAAATATGGTATCTCATACTCGCATTTAATCGAGCTCCCGTTCATATCTCATATGCATACCACATCGTTTTGCTTGAGCTAGGAAACTTCTGTGTGGGACTCTATGACTCGTCAATACGCCAGCAGTAGGTGATGATCACATCAAACACCTACAAGCCATAAGCGGTCAGCTAAACGTAATGGCCACCCGGGTATTGAGCGATCAGAAGAAGAACAAGCGAACCTGTCAAAACCCCGTCAATCCAACTGGCAACACTTACCGTACAGTCCGGTCTCTTCGTCAGATATGCTGCATATCGAGTCTAGGGATGGAATCGTCGACCCCAATAACTCAATAAGTCATGTTGGTATATGGTCTACAGCAGATTGAGAAACTACAGCTAACACTTATCAGTAATATCTCAGCAGCCCTGGCCAGGGACTTCCTGTTATAGCCAATCATGCACAGAGCACCATCAACCCCCAATACCGGGAGAGACGAAACCCCTCCTATCGCTCATTACCTCAATGTTCCTCGGGACTGTACCCAAAATCCACCCGTTTGTACGACTCAGTAGAGCCGTAGTAGGGTGGAGATCAAAGTACAGTGGGAGGACACACAAGACTCTATGGCAATCTCGGATCTGCAGACTAACCTGTACCGGTGTCACCTGAGAACTACTATCCGACATATGATTTAATACCACATAGGAGTTCTCGGTGAGTCCGTGTAACATTTCAAAAAAATAAAATATTATTTTTGGGAATTTTTATAATTTAATATTATTTTTAATGAATATTTTAATATTTCGGTATAATTAAATACCGATAAATGGGAAAATTTTTGGAAAATTTTTGGAAGATTCTAAAGAGCGTGTTTTATGGAATTATGTCATTTTTAAGTTTTTATGATTAATTATATGCTAATTTAGTGCTAATCGCGATTAAAAATCGCTAATCGGATATTTAGCATTTTTGTGCAAAACATGCACATATCATTTTTTTTTACACTTGTGCATTTTCTACCATGTTGTTTTGGGGTTACTATTGGTGTGAGAAGGAATTTGGGTTAAGGAAAAAGAAAAGAAAAGGAAAAAGGGAATAGAATATTATGTATGGTGAGAGAGAAAGGGGGGGTGGTGTTTACCTTTGACTTGTGTGAACCATTCCTCCATTTTCTTCACCATTCCTCTCTCCCTCTTCTTTGGTTGCTGCTGCTGCTGCCCTGGCTCCTTCTCCCCTTCTTCAACTCCTCAAATCATCTCATTAAACAACTCCAAAACCCCACTCCCATTTCACTAAAAAGGTGCACAAGCTCATGGGCAACTCATTGGACCAAGAATGCAAGGATTTTGGCCACTTGGGGCAACTCAAGAATTTTCTTGAGTTGCCAAATGAGGTATTTTCTGGACCATTAGCTTAGTTTTTGCATTACTTTTACCCCCATGCTGGATTAAAATCGATATCGTATGATTTTATGGACTTAGGAAAACCTAGTTAGGGTTTATGAGAATTTGAGAGTTGTGATATGAAATTGAGCTCAGTAGAGGCCATCCAAACACCCTAGTGCTAGAATTAAGACCCAAACCTAAGACTTGAAACCCGGAATACGGATTTAGATACCGATATCGGAAGATTTTTGGAATCTGTGAAGATTATATGAGATCTGCTATCACCACGAGACTCTGAAAATTATTTTGGATTGACAGTGAGATGTGCAGGCACCCAGAAAGCTAACCCCAAAACCCTAGCCCATACCTCCCCTACCAGGCCGCAGATTTAATCTGTTTGGCTGCAATTTGCGGCCTGGGTCCCACCATTTTGGTTCATTTTGGTTCTGTAGCTCCTACATCTATAGATTATACCCCTGGCACGTGCAAAATTGTCCAATTTGACCTAGGGTAGAATCTGGAGCCTTTTTCTTTAGTTGCTGTTTTGGATTCGTGTTTCCGTATTCCGTATTTTGAGTTCTGGATTTGCGTATTGCGTTTTACCTTGATTACTTGGCGTTTATACGACGATATCAAGGATTGTTGATGGTTTTGAAAGCGTAGTCCATAGGTTCTAACCTAGAGGCCTTAGTGTATCGTTTTGGTTTTCGTATGTCATTTTAGTTTTGATTTGGTTTTGATACGCATTTACGATACGTTGATGTGTAGGTACCCCATGAAGACTTCGGGATGACAAGCAAGCGCATGGCGACATCGACAAATGAAGATCAGGTGAGTAGATTATATCTACGGAGGAAGTCGGGTGGATGGCGTATAGCACCCCCGCAGTTCGATGTCTAGTATAGTATATATATATATGATAGCTTTTGTGTGACTTGGTTATTTAGGATGTGTTAGGTGTACTATGGATATGTTAGGGTTAGAAGTAAACTAGTGTAGTTCCTAGTCGCGAACCCTAGAATAAGTTTACACCCACACGCACACACATGCATATTTGCTATATTTATACTGTGATGATGAGGATAATGGATGACATTGGAGATGAGTCGATGATATTGGGCATAGTGCCATGAGATCGGTGATATGATGGGATTCGTATTTGGGATACGACATGAGATTTTTAGCAGGCCTTGGGACGTGTGTTTCACACACGCATCCATACTTATATAGATGGTATCAGTTGTACTAGACTTAGATCAGTACCCCAGTTCATGAGATATGATGATAATGATACCAGATAATTGATGAGCTGACTGTGATATTGACCCGTACCCATCCATTGGGATGCCGTACGACGATTTACCGTATGAGCTTTATATTGATATGACTCGAGGATGTCATATGATATACTGTATCGTACGCTATACTATTGAGGCGGGATCACCGACTATTATATTTATATTTATATATATCGACTTAGATTTAGGCGGTTTCCATACCCCTCCCGATTGACATGATAGTTAGATCTGTAGTTTGCATAGTAGATGTTAGACTAGACCCGAGTCATACCTATTTCAAAAACTAACGAATCGGGAATATTTTAAAGATAGGCAAAAGGGATTCTACGGATATTTTCAAACGACACATCTTTTCTTAAAACACCGTAGCCCTTATTTTACTAAAAACCCCGATTCGTCTCATTTCAGATGTCAAAGCTGCATGATATATTTATTGTTGCAGATTCTTCACTGTTGCGTTGATTATTCGTTTTCTGCATATTCTTGTTATTTGCATCGCATTGCATGCTGTTAGGACACTAGCACCATTATCGATGATGCATATATTCCACGTACACTTGCTCGCCGGCTCACACACTTCATCATCGATAATTGTCATGTCACCATACTGTAGTACTGTTACATTCAGGATATGACCCTTGCATGGCATACTTGTGTACCTATATACTGTATATTCATACGTATTCGCACATACATAGATGATTCTGGCTTGATTAGAGTTTTGGGAACCGCAAGATACTCTTTAAAACTGATTCATTTTAAAAGAGCGGTTTCCCTCAATATGTGCATATTACTATTCCATGTTGCATGATATACTGATATGCTTACATTTCTTTTACATGTCGCATACATCATGCTTTTGATTATACGTATTGAGATATGTTGTTTCCATGATATTCTTGATTTGGGAACAGTGGGTATTTCAAAAGAAAGTATGTAATTGTTTTAAAAACCCGATTACCCTTGATATAATATTTCAGTGCGTCCACCATGTGTTTTCTCGACGCTGAGAGCGACATGTGAAACCCGATTCGAGGAGTTGGATGACCCGATTGAGGGTACATGGTGGGCCCGGTATGGTACCCCGGGATGAGAACGGATCTGCTGTGTATCTAGACGGTGAGCCTGACAGTGGGACCACTACCTACCGGTGATTGTATTTGAACTCGGCGATTATCCGGAGGATACTGACCGGAGTTATGAGATGATACGGGCCGGTCTGGACTCACGGAGCCCTATATGGATGAGGATTTACGTGCCGATGCTAGGCACAGGTTTCATGATGTTTTCGAGTGTCGATGCTAGGCACTCAGGTTCCATGATTTTGATTATATCCTCATATTTCCATGCATATGCTTTATGATATTTACATGCATGATGCTTATTGTCATTGGGTGACACGTGGGCGGGATCCACATACATACATACTTATGATTTGTTATTACCGAGGCACTGGCATGAGTACTTGGCACTACACACATGTATAGAGGTTACATTGCCACCTTATCATACTTCAGACTTATTCATTTGAGGATATATTATATCTGATCGTATTGACATAGGATTTTGTTATACATACGATTTCTGCTCTGTGATGTTTTCTATTCACGAGTTGGCAACTCACCTCCGTTGTGCTACAGTTTCTTGCTGGTTTTGCCGTATAGGTTCCATGGCGGCATGTCTGGCGCACTGTTTCCTTTGCGGGTGATTTGCTTTTGTAGGTGGGTTCTTTTGCATCAGAACCACCATTGTACATGTATTATTCAGTTGTATCTAGTAATTCCATCAACCAAACTTGTATATTGTTTCAGACTTAGAAATCAGTTATGTATTATTTCGACCTTAGAGTCGCGCGTTGTAATATTACGGTTTTCATGCTGTTTTGAGTTTCTTTCTGAGTTTTGATCCTCGCCCTTCGGCGTTGTATATTATATTGCTTGAGTGGTTGTGACTGTCGATTGACGAAGAGCTAGCTCCCGCTTGGGGATACCTTTTATCATTGCATATATATTATTCTTGTTGTACCCCGTTAGGGGCCAGTATTTACAAAGGAAACTCTGCCGAAATTTTTAGAAAAGACTATAGATTTTAAAAATGCACATTCGGCTTACTTATTTAAAAAACCTTGCTTTTAAAACATATTTTTTCACTTCTAAAAACTATTTTTCCTTCATTTATTATTTAAAATGATTTTAGATTTCTGGGCTTTTGGCTTACTTGGATTAGATGGAGTCCTATAGACTTCATATGATTCAAGGGCCAGTCACGTGCTCTTTCAGGTCGTGATAAAGTTGGTATCAGAGCGCTAGATTAACCTTGGTTCGAGTCTATGTTTGACTATGCGGAGCCTAGAGCGTTATATATATACGGAACTTAGGCTTGACCTTACGGAACTTAGACTTAGTCGAGGGGGTATTATACCCGAACTTTCGTCGCGTAGGATGACCCTTGGTTGATGGAGTAGGTAGCTTGAGTAGAGTGACGTACCGTACGTATGTTCCGCGGTATATTTATGATACGCTACTCCGCGTAAGAAACCTTAGAATGTGCATTTCCTTGCACAGTACTATATTCATTCCTATGATCTACCGTCACTGATACTGGTTATGATTTTGCTGCCACGATTACACGGCCAGAGAGCTATGGCTAGAGTTGCATCAGCTTGAGCTCGTCGCAGACGAGGACTGACCAGGGTGTGATTCCAGAGACGTACGATTGCATATAGAGGCGTCGTCTTACTGTGTTTTCGTGCCATAAGTGTTTGACAGATCACTTCTACGAGATTTCTCGGACGTGCTGATCAGTACCAGAGGATCAGGCTACTGATAGAGGCCAACCAGATGTGATGACCATTGATATATCTCTTATTCAGGATGATTGAGGCGTTGTTCAGTGTACAGACGAATGAACCAGTTGCTGCTGCAAATGACGAGATATCACCCAGATGATCAGAGCTACTGCAGCATGAGTATATACTTAGAGGTATGATGGAAGGTCGCTAGTCACCCGAGGATGAATGACTAGAACATGTGGTTCGTTCGCTTACCCCGATGCGAGGTCATCAGATAGATTGATTCCAGCTAGAGACGACTTCACACAGGTTCGTTGAGAGTCGATTGAGACGATCGAATGTCAGGAGCCCATTTTCCAAGTTTAAAGTATCCGGAAAGACATGCAAACGATTCTATGGACCCTCTAGAAGAATGAAAGCCTAACTCGACATAATGACCATGTGAAAGCCTTTGAACCTTAGGGTTTGCGGCAGTTCCGCGGCGCCATTAGTAAGGCTTGGGTTTGCCCTTCTACGGCTAGACCACCGATGCTGTGGTATGTACTCGATACTATTAAACTGTACTCAAGATGTTGATCTCTTGGGGGATTATGAGGTTCTGACGAGTCGATCGGATGGTTCGACATCATTCGGATATCATGTGATGGGACACACTGCTTGGGAGACTCCAGATACGAGTATAGCCATTGGATCGCCGTCCATGCAGCCACGATGAAACGAGTCCGAATTAGTCGACAATGGAGTAGAGTGAAGTAAAGAGTTCTCAAGAGATTTTGACGAGATGACGTTCCACTCCGCTGACATCAGAGATGCGATATGCATACAGAGGCGTTGGGATGCGACCAGTTTTCGAGAAAATGCTGTGCTGAGGACGCAGATGTCCAGAGAGCGAGAAAAGGTTATGCAAGAGTACCAGCCTCCGTACAGTTCGGTTTAGGCGAGATCGGAAGAGACCTTGAGCAGGATTCCTTCCAGGACACTGCTGCAATAAGATTTGCACCAGGAGCAGATGTGTGATGTGCATTCAGAGGACCAGAGGTCGGTGCCAGTGACGTGCTGCTCTACGAGTGGTCATGAGGATTGACCGAGAGATGACCAGAGAAGTGCCAGGATGGAATCGTTCCCGTTAGCACACCTGACAGGGCCGATGAGCCGATGGATTGCGAGATTGGTAATCTACAGAGAAGATAAGGACCCGGAGACAGAGGACGCCAGACCGTGAGCAAGAGGCAAGTAGATATCTTGCGCTGCTAGCATTGGATGCACTGACACCTTCTCAAATTTGAAGGAGGATATACCGAAGATGGTATTTATGATTTGTGATTTTGTGATTTGATTATCACGTATCCGTCACTATGGATTTCAGTATTTTGGGCGATCTATTCGCATGATTTGGTCTTGATGGCTGAGTTTCATGATATTTGTTTTCGCGCACCATGGTTGCACCTACTGGGTATTTATGTTTTGCGCATAGTTATTACGCTTGAGGTATTGATTGTGATTTCATGCATATTTTATGCCGGTGATTTGATTACGCTTTCAGCATAGTTTTCATGCACTTTTAGTGTTTTGATTTGATTGTGTATGCTGATGCACATGGTTGTGAGATTATATACCACAGTATACCTGATTTGGATTGAACTTTATTGTATACCGTCGATTTCGATTCTGATATTGATATTGATTTTTTGCACTCCGTGCATTTGATGTGGATTTTCGCGCGTGATGAGCGCATGTTTTGAGATACGATTTTGGTGCACACCCGATGCACTAAATCGGAATTCTTCGTGCATGTCGGATGCACCTGATTTTGCTGTCAGGCACACACGTTGCCTATGACAGATGTTTCGTGCACACCCGTTGCACCTAGATGTTGTCTCTGTGCACATGTATGGCACATATATGGGTTTTGATTTCCGTGCGCACCAGACGCACAGGATATTCTTATATACATTTTGAGATTGATTCCTTATGGAGCATTATGTTTTTATGATATTTGCTATGTGTTTTCATACTGAGCAGGACTAGTCAGAGGACAGTACCTGGATATATTTTGCATGCATTTACTTCAGCTATTTACATATATAGATTTGATGTTTACATGTATAGTTCGGATTTATATCATATTGGTTTTGCTTTGGATTTGACATTCGTGTTTTTATCATGACTCCGATGATTGCGGGATGGTTGACGGAGATTTAATTTTGAGTTATCTGCTCAGTATTTATGCGCATGCATTGCGCTACGATGCGTTTTATGTACTGATGATTTCGGAGCCCCGACGACTTGGACTTTCATTTGAAATGTTTTAGAATTAGGGGGGTTTAAATTTAAATTCGGGGAAGGAATTTCTTTAAGGGGGGAAGATTGTAACATTTCAAAATAATAAAATATTATTTTTGGGAATTTTTATAATTTAATATTATTTTTAATGAATATTTTAATATTTCGGTATAATTAAATACCGATAAATGGGGAAAATTTTGGAAAATTTTTATAAGATTCTAAAAGAGCGTGTTTTATGGAATTATGCCATTTTTAAGTTTTTATGATTAATTATATACTAATTTAGTGCTAATCGTGATTAAAAATCGCTAATCAGATTTTTAGCATTTTTGTGCAAAACATGCACATATCATTTTTTTTTACACTTGTGCATTTTCTACCATGTTGTTTTGGGGTTACTATTAGTGTGAGAAGGAATTTGGGTTAAGGAAAAAGAAAAGAAAAGGAAAAAGGGGATAGAATATTAGGTATGGTGAGAGAGAGAAAGGGGGGATGTTTACCTTTGACTTGTGTGAACCATTCCTCCATTTTCTTCACCATTCCTCTCTCCCTCTTCTTTGGTTGCTGCTGCTGCTGCCCTAGCTCCTTCTCCCCCTCTTCAACTCCTCAAATCATCTCATTAAACAACTCCAAACCCCGCTCCCATTTCACTAAAAAGGTGCACAAGCTCATAGGCAACACATTGGACCAAGAAAGCAAGGATTATGGCCACTTGGGGCAACTCAAGAATTTTCTTGAGTTGCCAAATGAGGTATTTTCTAGACCATTAGCTTAGTTTTTGTTGGAGATAGTGCCCTCAGAGTCAATTATTAGATCACAGGCACGTGATTGCAATGATTGAGGGAGGAGCTATCCCGGTAGGACAGTCTTACTTAAGATGATAGTATGCTATCTTGTTTATCTTTATCATCGTGTACTGCTTTAGGTGACCAGACAGGTCGCTATTACACATTGATAGAGCCCCTAGGATTCTTGCTTGACTGCCAGCAGTATGAGGGCGATCATATACGTGGGAGCTGGTAGTCTATAAGCATATCCTTAAAAGGTCCCTAGTCGTGGGAGTTTCGAGACAGGGCATCGATTCTCCAGAGTAGACTATTGTATACAGTCGAGACCCCGACGAGGGGCGGTGGCCGGTCTCACAAGCCACTGGTGTCAGTTGGTTCACCTAAGATGTATACAGGTGCTCATTGGGTTATAAGTACACCGGACAGGACTCGCCGGGAACATGCTAGTTGGTCTTATACCTGACGTCAGATGGCAGTTCCCTGGTGACATGTGTACAGGTTAGTTCATCGACCTGAGGATCGTCATTTTTCTCGTGTGAGTTCCCACTGTACTTTGATTACTACCCTACCACGCTCAAAGGAGACGTGCAAACAGGTTTTAGTTGGGTACAGTCCCGAGCCACATGGTGGCAGTGAGCGGATCTTCGGGGGTTCGTCTCTCTCGGTATTCGGGGTGAGGTCGCGCTGTGTCTAGGAGAGCCAGAATATGAAAAGTCCTTGGCCAAGGCAGGAGATTTACTGGTATGTATTCCAGTAGTATCTCAGGGTGTTCTGGGCTGATCTCTGACATTACTTGTACCGCTTTTGGGGGTCTGACTTTTACCAACCCCCTAGGCCCGCCATGCGATGCTCATAGACGAACGGACCAGACTGTACGGATATTGTCACTGACAGGCTCAGTAGGGTGTCAGGATGAGTTCGCTCATCGACGTCCCTTTTGGTCAATAGCTGGTGGCCCGTCACGTATTGGCGTATACCTCTGACGTGCTAGTGGTTAAATCCACAACCAAGGTGTTGACGAGTGTTTAGAGTCCCCCACATTCAGTTGCTCAAGTTTTCGGGCGAAACGCTGTAGAGGTCGTATGGAGATATGGTAGGGTTCGATCAGATACGTGCGGTATTGCACGGATCAGGATCGGACGGATAATACTAGCCGGCTTTGGTTTAAGCCGGATCCTAGTATAGTACAGTGTAGATTTTGTCTCATTGCATTTGTATTTCGGTCGGAATACAAATGCGGGTGTGTATACACAGTATCGGGGTTTTCCTGTAATTTATTACAGGACCAGTATTCTGGAGTTGCCAGTTTGTTTTCCGTTTCGGCCATTTTCGTTTGTATCTTTCATTGGCCGAAGATTGGTGGAAGAGGGCTTATTTGCATTTGTGCAAATAAGCATTTGTGGAGGGTGTTCTTTGCATTTTGTTGTGTCATGATCACTTGACTTTTTGCTTCATGATAGTTTTCATGATGGCTTGAGCTTTGTTGGGTTATGATGGTTGCTTTGGAGTGGGACTTGGTTTATGATCATGTTTTATCATGATACATTTTTCTCTCTCTCTTATTATTGATCCAACCCCTTTGGCTTCTTCCCACTCCCCTTACCTCTTGTGGCCGGCCACATGAGATGAGGGCTGTCCCATTTTTGAGTGTAGTTCTTTGTTGATCTCATATCAATTTTCTTCACCAAAGTTCCCAAGAAAAACTCCATAGTTCATCCCTCCACCAAAGGTAACATCCTAAACCCCAAATGAGACATAACACTACACCATTCTACAGCAAACCTTGGGCATGTCGACTCGCCAGCTTCGTGCCCGAGTTGCCTCGGTATAGAGGTGGGAGCCCATAAAAGAAGCCGGCGACGTGGTGCCTTTCCGGTGAGGAGGTGGAGACCGGACACTCCGCGGGAGATCGGGACGACGGCGAGAAGACCGGAAGACTCGGATCACTCGGTATATCTCTCTTCCCCATCTTGTAGTTAGCTAGGACTAGTTTAATGGCACGATCCAGGTTTATAGTGCACGGTGGTGCCGGTTTGAAAAGTTAAAGTAAATCACCGCTTCCGCATTCCGGCGTCGGAATTGACGGCCGGGGCGCCGCCGTGCACTTACAGTGGTATCAGAGCCTCGCCATTAACATAGTCTAGCTTAGTCTAATGTGTTTGCATTTCCGATCGAACAAAAAAATTCCAAAATCCGCGTTTTCAATTGCATCAGTTTCTGTCGAATTTTTTTTGGCTCCAAAAATTTTTCAGCTAGTTGCAGAATACTGTGCAGGGAATTCTAAGCACTCTGTGAAATTTGGTCGCGTGATCTCACTAAACCACCGCGGAACCGCGGCCAAACCCATGCTTGGGCCGCGGTTCCGCCGCCATTTAGCCTCTTCACTGGACCAATTTTTTACAGAGGGTCTTGGACAGGGAAATTAGGGTTTTGGAATATTATTTTTGGGCCCAGAATTTCTTCATCTGCTACAGTAATGCTTGGGGCCCACTTGGTAAAATTTGATCGATCGGATATTTTAAACATGTTAGTTCACAGTTTACATTATATCTGCGACCGTGAATGTCACTTGATCGGTAAATCCTGTCTAACTGCTATATCTCGGTTAGACGGATTTGCGAACAGGTGACATTCACGTTGATGTTATGTGATTTTGCCGTGATCTTGCGGATCGGTCGTGGGGGATAGCCTGGTTGCAGTGGTAGTACAATTTTGTTGTATTATGTACATTTGATATTGCGGGGCGAGCGTCCGACATGTGGACTGCCGTCACTGCCTATTTGTATTATTCTTTTGGGGCACGACCAGGTTGCGGTCGATGTACCCGTTGTATGTATATTTTACTTTCTGTACTAGGATTGCCCCGCGGAGGGGTGCATGGGTAGCCGGGTTCTAGAGGGCAACAAGTCCGCATCTCATGGCATTGAGACAGAGGAGGCTTCACTCTAGAATTGGCGGGCTATTCGCCGCACTCGTATGGGGTACAGGTTGACCCAGGAGGGGTGCCCAAGTTACCGGATTCCGTGAAGTGCTGGGTGGTCCATTCACGTTGCTGAAGGGGCTGCCTCGCTTCAGGTTTTGGCGGGTAACTTGCCGCGCCCGTAGGGGTCTAGGATTTCATTGCACAGGCTATCCACACGACCAGGGGAACGTCGGGTTTCAGTAGTGGCTCTGTGAAACCCAGGGATCCCAGATATCTGTATTGTTCTGTGATGCTGTACATTTCTGTGATGTTGCATTTTATCACGCCTTGAGCGAAATATTATATATTGGTATATATATTAGTAGATGTTGTATATGTTTTGCATCCGCGCTAGTCCAGTCCCCGCTCTGTCGTTAGTTAGCTAACCTAACTGGTAATGACGGGACCCAGTGGCGAATGCGGATGGCATATACGTACATCAGTATATTTTCGTTCTTTGTGGTGTGATCAATTGATGGGACTGCGTTGATTCGGATCAATGCAAGTTAAAACAAACCTAATCTGATGTTGTTGGAACACTTTTCAAAAAGCTGTTATTGCAAGGACGTTCTCCTTTGTTTTGCATCGTGGTATTCAGTTGGAATATCCTGCTCCTCAGTCGGCGAGGCAAGGGCCGAGATCCCTTCACCGGGAGTGACCCCTTGGACAAAAGTTTGCGTCAGGGCAATAACTTCACTATAGCCGATTAGTTTTGCTTTGCATCGTGGTATTCAGTTGGAATATCCTGCACCTCATTCTACGGGGAAAGAGCCGAGATCCCTTCACCGGGAGTGACCTCTTTAGCAAAGGTTATCGTCACTATATTTTTATAGAGCTATCCGTTCCTTCAACGATATCAAGTTCATTACATTAAAGGTTTTCTCCAGAAACCATTCGTAGCCCTCCGTCGTTTCATAAGGGTGGTCAATAGTATTCAAGCTGTGTATGTTAGCCAAAGTCAAGGCACAGTGATTGGTAGCTATTGGGTATCCATATGCAGCATAGATAGATGCGTTGGTTTGGGGCAGTCGTACTACTATTTTGGCCAAAGTCAAGGGTATGTACGGGTGGGCTCAAATTAACCTGGAGAATGACGGGTAGAACTTGACATGTGACTTATGATATGTTGGCCAAAGTCAAGGTCATAAGAGCATGGGGTAAAAATCACATCGGGGGTTTCTAAAGAAACTGAAACTTGCCAGATATGAGCATACCTTCTGGAGTGTGATGACGTGAGCGGATTTCGTCACGTTATCATGCGATGATAGTTGGATCCCGATTCCCACTGATGAGTTAGTTTACTCCTCGGGTGATCCCGATTAATTCTTCTTTCAGGTTTGGAGGAGAATTTGACAGTACAGTGGGAGGTTTTCATATTAGATAAATTGGTAACCATTCTGATCTAGGTTAGAGTGCACACTGAGTGTTTCTTTTCTATCTCTCTTCGGCAGCGACCATTAACCCGACCCTAAGACTATGACTCAGAGACCAAAATTAACCGAACCTTCTTAAACACTGGCTTTTGGATTGTCAGAGTTGCAAACCTCATTGCCACTCCTACTTTTACCCTTTTCTCCAGGACACCCCGTATTACTACGAACGTCCACTTCCATTGGACAAAACCATCGTATGGTTATATACGAACTCGAAGGAATTTATTCGAGGATGGTTTCCGGTTCTGGAGAAAACGGATAGGATTATTCAGTTGTCTTTTCCTTTTACCTTCTCTCAGGTTATGAGTACTCCTTGGTTTAGGAGATAGTACACCTATTACGCAAATTGGATAGTCTTCTTCCAAACCTTAGGCTGGTGCCGACCGGTAGGGAATGAAGAAAACCAATTAGCCTAACGATGATGTACAGAAGGTATTAAGTAAAGACATATCAAGGGATTAGTAAGAGGGCAAAGTAAATTGCGACTGATATTCACGACCAAACCAGGTATTTCATTACCACTCCCACTTCACCTTTGTATTTCTCCAGGACACTCCGTATCACTACGAAGATCCACAGTTTATTAGATACTCCATCCTATGGTTATATACGAACTCGAAAGGAACTTGTTCCAGTTCGGGGATGGATTCTGGTTCAGGAGAAATAGGAATAAGGTTTATTCAGTTGTCATTTATCTTCACCTTCTCTCGCATTGCGAGTGCTCCTAGGATTAGGACAGTACACCCATTATGCTTAATGGATAGTCTTCTTCCAAACCATAGGCTGGTGCCGAACAGTAGGGAAGGAAGAAAACCATTTGGCCTAAAGGGGTGTGCAGAAGGTAATGACTAAAGACATATGTAGGGATTTGGAGAGGTGGCAAAGAATTACACAGTTATAGTCGTGAATCTGGATAATGGAAGAGGCATTACTCGGAATACCAGGATACCCCATCGAAACATTTCAATGTTTCAGTTTAACTGTGTACTGTTAAAAGAAAACTGATTTCCCAATTAAGACACTTGCTCCAGGGTATGTATTTACCAGGTATGATTCTCACATCTGTATGGTTTTACAGATGATGAGTGGGAGTAAGTTATTGGGAGTTAGGTGATCATCCTCATTATATCGGAATTCGTTGTAATTGGTGATATTTGAGGAAGTCACCTGGGTTGTTTGCCGGACGGCGAATATTTGGTTTTGAATATCCGTTATAATGCACCAATTTCAAATTGATATATCTGTACGTCTATTTTCATAGAGTGAGATGTAAATTTTTGAAATTATGTCGATGACATTTACCTATATCAGTGGATGGTTAGGTAAGGAGCATTAAACAACGGTGTAATTCTTCCTAACCATAAGTACAGTTTTTCAACCTACGACACACAGGGAGCGAGTTATTAGACTCAAGGGACTTGTACAGAGTATTGTATATTGTCCAGTGTCCATCAGGACAGAGGGGTTGGTTCTCGTACTATATTCGGTTTACTTATCACTTCTCTAGTTTTTAGACAGGTGTTTCGTAGAAATGCAAGGTTCGAATTTTGAGAAGTTATAGGTATTTGAATAAAGTAGAGAACCAGGTGTTGCAAGTATCGGGATTCTTCAAGGTGATCGAAGATGTAGATACTTGTGTAGGGTATTCAGTTAATAGTAATGATTAAGAGAACTTTCTTCTCTTTCAGGTTACTCATAATTGGAAGCATTCCTAAGTTGAGTAACGCTGATCGGCCTCCTTCCATTTACTAGACATGCACTGGAAACAGCTGCATGATTTGAATCTGGTTCAATTAAATCAGTGCCTCTGGTCCTATATTGGATATAAAACTGTTCGTATCTTAACGATGTTAAGGTACGGGGAGTTTTCTGGCTTATTCTTAAAACCAGACTCTGGATAACTCAAGGCACGTTTCTGTAATGGCTGTTTGTGGGTTGACCCAGGCTATGACGAGGGTTGACTTTCTACCATCTGGAAGATCAATAGTGATATTGTTCTTAACTCGCCACAGTTTTAAATAAAAAAATGGATTTTTCAGAAAACAGTAGTGGGAGTATGGTAGAACTGGAAGTGATTCCAGAACCGCAAACGATTACTGAAGATTTAATAAAGAACCTAAAGATTCAATCTTCTTTGACATTCCATTGGCCACTCCGCAGATATGGTGGGTAACCTCAGGCACTCGAGAGGTACTTCGGTATGCTCAAGGACGGTGGCAGGGAGGTTCTTGTTTACCCAGATTTGCCATTGTTGTTGTTCCAGACTGTGAGACCCGGCAGGAGGATGAGTATAGCGTTGTTCTAAACTAGCTTTAGAAGTGTACGTCTATATGACTTTGCCAGAGGGTTGTCGTGGTCAGTGGGAGCAACGGAAGCATGGTGGACATGTGGCTTATGTCTATTTATAGACTAAAGCAGATATAGCGGAGATAGATCATCAATTTCTGATGTGACAGTCATAGGTTTGACTTCATCAGAATAGGTGATGGATCTATTGAGAAGGTAGTAAGGGTGTGATGTCATGGTATTTGGATGACATACACAGAGTAGGAAGTGATATTCCTATACTACGATCGGTTATGCTTTGGTTGTCACACAGTGGTTTCTCCACATGGGACTTGGACATTATATCAGACATACTGGTTACTAGATCTATGGTTTTATATCTAGATTTGGGTGGTTTCCCAATTAAGGGTACTTAGACAGCATTCTAAGAGTATTTAGAATGGAAGATTCCTGGCACGGTAGTGTACCTGCAGGTGATGGAGTCACCCTCTCTAAAGGTGTCTTACAGACTAAAGGGGAGAGGGATGTGCATGGTTGGCAGATCACTTGCTTAGGCAATTGATTCAATCATGAGATGTCAAGTACCACACCAGATGTTGTTCTTGCAGTAGGTGCTATAAGTTGATATTCATCCAATCCTGGAGAAACAATCGGAAGCAGCTTTAGAACATAAGTGGATGTTCTAGGGATTTGTTAACGGCAGCCTCTTTTTGGGAGAAAGTTATCATTCCAGGCTTCTAAGGTGACCTGGACGACAAGGAGGTTGTCAGAGTTATAGTTTTCCCTCTGATGAGGGGCAGTATTTTGGGCTGGTGATCCAAGCAGATACTGAGGGAGGCATGGCGCTGGATACTGATTAAATTCAGTTGATGATACAGTCTAAGAAGTTTAGATTTGGAGTTCATTTATGAGCTAGGTCCCATCAGACATCCAGACACATTCTAAGACAGGTATTGCTCATTTCGGGAGATGGCTTTCTCCGCGAACTTGAGATTTAGAAAGACATAGAAAGAAACATCAAAGTGGATCCACTCACTGAGGCTATTCCTCGAACGCAATAGTTTCGCAAACGAGCTTTGTGAGACTGACAAGTACAGGAGTTGGGTGTTCGGTATCACACGGGCTATGAGTATGCGACATCGCAATAATTAGCCTTGAGTGCAAGTGGGAGATTGTTGGAGATAGTGCCCTCAGAGTCAATTATTGGATCACAGGCACGTGATTGCAATGATTGAGGGAGGACCTATCCCGGTAGGACAGTCTTACTCAAGATGATAGTATGCTATCTGGTTTATCTTTATCATCGTGTACTGCTTTAGGTGACCTGACAGGTCACTATTGCACATTGATAGAGCCCCTAGGATTCTTGCTTGACTGCCAGCAGTATGAGGGCGATCATATACGTGAGAGCTGGTAGTCTATAAGCATATCCTTAAAAGATCCCTAGTCATGGGAGTTTCGAGACAGGGCATCGATACTCCAGAGTAGACTGGTGTATACAGTCGAGACCCCGACGAGGGGCGGTAGCCGGTCTCACAAGCCACTGGTGTCAGTTGGTTCACCTAAGCTGCATACAGGAGCTCATTGGGTTATGAGTACACCGGACAGGACTCGCCGGGAACCTGCTAGTTGGGATTATACCAGACGTCAGATAGCAGTTCCCTGGTGACATGTGTACAGGTTAGTTCATCGACCTGAGGATCGTCATTTGTCTCGTGTGAGTTCCCACTGTACTTTGATTACTACCCTACCACGCTCAAAGGAGACGTGCAAACAGGTTTTAGTTGGGTACAGTCCCGAGCCAAATGGAGGCAGTGAGCGGATCTTTAGGGGTTCGTCTCTCCCGGTATTGGGGGTGAGGTCGCGCTGTGTCTAGGAGAGCCATTACACAAATCCCTCGGCCGAGGCAGGAGATTTACTGGTAGGTATTCCAGTAGTTTCTCAGGGTGTTCTGGGCTACACTCTTACACGACTTGTACCGCTTTTGGGGGTCTGACTTTTACCAACCCCTAGGCCCGCCATGCGATGCTCATAAATGAACGGACCGGACTGTACGGATATTATCACTGACAGGCTCAGTAGGGTGTCGGGATGAGTTCGCTCATCGACGTCCCTTTTGGTCAATAGCTGGTGGCCCGTCACGTATTGGCTTATACCTCTGACGTGCTAGTGGTTAAATCCACAACCAAGGTGTTGACGAGTCTTTAAAGTCCCCCACATTCAGTTGCTCAAGTTTTCGGGCGAAACGCTGTAGAGGCCGTATGGAGATATGGCAGGGTTCGATCAGATACGTGCGGTATTGCACGGATCAGGATCGGACGGTTAATACTAGCGGGCTTTGGTTTAAGCCGGATCCTTGTATTGTAAAGTGTAGATTTTGTCTCATTGCATTTGTATTTCGGTCGGAATGCAAATGCGGGTGTGTATACACAATAGCGGGGTTTTCCTGTAATTTATTACGGGATCAGTTTTTGGGAGTTGCCAGTTTGTTTTCCGTTTCGGCCATATTTCTTTGTATCTTTCATTAGCCGAAGTTTGGTGGAGGAGGGCTTATTTGCATTTGTGCAAATAAGCATTTGTGGAGGGTGTTCTTTGCATTTTCTTGTGTCATGATGGTTGCACCATCATTTGACTTGCTCACTTCATGATGGTGCATCATTGCATGACTTTTGGTTGTTATGATGACAGATGGGAGTTGATTAGGTTGATGGAGTGTGAGCTTGGTTTTGTGATCATTGTTGATTATCACCATTCTTTTCTCTTGTATTATCCCTCACTTGGCTCACTCTTCTCTCTCACTACTTCTCACTTCCACCATGAGAAAAGGGCCGGCCATGACATATGGGGGCTGTCCCAATTTGGTAGTGGGGTTTTTACACTCATTTGGCTTGGCAAAAAATCATTTAGCTCCTCCTCCAAAAGCTTGTATCTTATACCTCCACCAAAAGGCAATTTCCTCTACCCCAATAGAGACAAAGAGCACTGCACATTCTACAGCAAATCTTGGGCACGTCGACTCGCCGACTTCATGCCCGAGTTGCCTCGGTATACAGGTGGGAGCCCGTAAAAGAAGCCGGCGACATGGTGCCCTTCCGGCATGGAGATGGAGACTGGACATTCCGCGGGAGATCGGGACGACGACGAGAAGACCAAAGGACACGGATCGCTCGGTATATCTCTCTTCCCATCTTGTAGTTAGCTAGGACTAGTTTAATGGCACGATCCGGGTTTATAGTGTGCGGTGGTGCCGGTTTGAAAAGTTAAAGTAAATCACCGCTTCCGCATTCCGGCGTCGGATTGACGGCCGGGGCGCCGCCGTGCACTTACAGATTATACGCATCGAGATATGTTGTTTCCACGATATTTCTGGATTTAGGAACCGTGGGTATTTCAAAAGAAAGTATGTAATCGTTTTAAAATCCCGGTTACCCTTGATATGATATTTCAGTGCGTCCACCATGTGTTTTCTCAGTGCTGAGAGCGACATGTGAAACCCGATTCGTGGAGTTGGATGATCCGATTGTGGGTACATGGTGGGCTCGGTATGGTACCCTGGTGCGAGAACGGATCTGCTGTATAGCTAGACGGTGAGCCTGACAGTGGGACCACTACCTACCGGTGATTGTATTTGAACTCGGCGGTCATCCGGAGGATACCGACCGGAGTTATGAGATGATACGGGCCAGTCTGGACTGACGGAGCCCTATATGGATGAGGATTTACGTGCCGATATTAGGCACAGGTTTCATGATGTTTTCGAGTGTCGATGCTAGGCACTCAGGTTCCATGATTTTGATTATATCCTCATATTTCCATGCATATGCTTTATGATATTTACATGCATGATGCTTATTGTCATTGGGTGACACGTGGGCGGGATCCACATACATACATACTTATGATTTGTTATTACCGAGGCACTGGCATGAGCACTTGGCACTACACACATGAATAGAGGTTACATTGCCACCTTATCATGCTTCAGACTTATTCATTTGAGGATATATTATATCTGATCGTATTGACCTAGGATTATGTCATACATACGATTTCTTCTCTGTGATGTTTTCTATTCATGAGTTGGCAACTCACCCCCGTTGTGCCACAGTTTCTTGCAGGTTTTGCCGTACAGGTTCCATGGCGGCATGTCTGGCACATTGTTTCCTTTGCGGGTGATTTGCTTTGGAAGGTGGGTTCTTTTGCATCAGAACCACCATTGAACATGTATTATTCAGTTGTATCTAGTAATTCCATCAACCAAACTTGTATATTATTTCACACTTAGAAATCAGTTATGTATTATTTCGACCTTATAGTCGCGCGTTGTTGTATTACGGTTTTCCTGTTGTTTTGAGTTTCTTTCTGAGTTTTGATCCTCGCCCTTCGGCGTTGTATATTATATTGCTTGCGTGGTTATGACCGTCGATTGACGAAGACTAGCTCCCGCTTGGGGATGCCTTTTATCATTGCATATATATTATTCTTGTTGTACCCCATTAGGGCCAGTATTTACAAAGGAAACTCTGCCGAAATTTTTAGAAAAGACTATAGATTTTAAAAATGCACATCCGGCTTACTTATTTAAAAAACCTTGCTTTTAAAACATGTTTTCTTCACTTCTAAAAACTATTTTTCCTTTATTTATTATTTAAAATGGTTTTAGATTTCTGGGCTTTTGGATTACTTGGATTAGATGGAGTCTTATAGACTTCATATGATTCAAGGGCCAGTCACGTGCTCTTTCAGGTCGTGACAGTCCGTTCAGTGTACCCAGTCTCACTGAGCAACCGTATACAATCTTTGGTGTCACCACACCAGACGGATATGGGATCATCCATCGTCCATCATATTGAACAAGAATGGTATACGCTAGTCTACTCTGGAATATCGATGCCCTGTCTCGATATACCCACGACTAGGAACATTTCTAGCATATGCTTATAAACTACAGGTATCCCACTAGTATGATCCACATCATAATCCCAGTAGTCAAGCCTATATACTTAGGGCTTTATCAACATGTATCAAATGAATAAAAAAACATGATCAAGTGAACATATGATAAAGAGAAACCAGATAGCATACTATCATGTCGAGCAAGACTGTCCTCTGAACACACACACACACACACACACACACACACACACACATCAGTATATAACTATCATATAATGGCCTCTCATACATATATCCAACAGGGTTACCGTACGCGATGAGTTTTACCTATTGATTTATCCATACCCTTGATTAGAGGATGCCGTACGATGGATTGTACCGTACGTGATGTTGTGTGGCTGGATGCCGAATGATAGATTCACCGACTCGGTCATATTAGATACGTATACCTTATAGCATTTAGTTCACGATGTTCATTATGCTGCATTCATATTATTCTTATTGCATTTCATATACCTGTGCTATTACACCTACACCATTATCGATGATGCGTATGCTACACTTACACAGATTGCCGGCTCACACACTTCATCATCAATAATTGCTATGTCACTTACATAGTAGAATTGCTACATCATGCTTTGACATATTGCCATGTTCACATCACTATGCTAGGCTACATGATATACTGGCTATGCTCACACCATTATGATATGTCGCATGATATACTTGCCATGTTCACATCACTGTTCTATGTTGCATGATTTACTTGCTACGACCATCGCTATGCTATGTTCCATGATTTACTTGCTATGATCACATCACTGCTCCATGTTGCATGATATATGGATATACTTACATTCTGTTATATGTCGCATACATCATGCTTTATGATTATACGCATTGAAACATGCTGTTTTCATGAGATTTTGTATTTGAGAACCGTGGATATGTTTTTTTTTCCAAGAAATTATGTGTTGTTTGAAAACCCGGTTTCTCTTGATATGATATTTCAGTGCGTCCACCATGAGATTTCTCGGTTCTGAGATTTGTGATATATACCCGATGCGAGGAGTGGAGTGGGCCATGTGCGGGTACATGGTGGAGCCCGGTATGGTACCCCGAGGCAAGAAAGGTATGTCGAAGGATTAGCAGATGAGCCTGGCAGGGGATGTGAACTGCC
The DNA here is from genome assembly GCA_030015575.1 of Agapanthus africanus. Taxonomy (NCBI): domain Eukaryota; kingdom Viridiplantae; phylum Streptophyta; class Magnoliopsida; order Asparagales; family Amaryllidaceae; genus Agapanthus; species Agapanthus africanus. The sequence goes on along the minus strand of CM057345.1, from coordinate 300,405,147 downwards.
TACAGTTGACAGTATTTAGACTCGGCGGTTATCTGGAAGATACCGACCGGAGTCATCAGATGGATTTAGGCTAACCCATTCTGCCGGAGCCCGCGGGCCAATCCCGCAGACGGAGCCTATTGTACGAGGATTTACGTGTCGATGCTAGACTGTGCCTACCATGCCATATCAGATATGGAGTGGGAAGAAACCCCATCTTCAGCATTTGAAGATATGGGGATGTCCAGCTTTTGTTAAAAAGCAGCATGCAGACAAGCTCGAGGCACGATCGGTACAGTGTAAGTTTGTGAGATATCCAAAGAACTCCAAGGGATATTATTTCTATTACGCAGAGGAACAAAAGGTTTTTTTTTCTCGTAATGCCCATTTTCTAGAACATCAGTTTTTAGAAAAGGAAATAAGTGGGAGCGAAATAGAACTGGAAGAAATTCCAGAACCACAAACTACTACTGAAAGTTTGGTAGAATCAGTAGTTCAAGAAGAACAGGACATTCCCGCACCCTTCCGCAGGAGTAGTAGGCCGTCTCATCCGCCTGAGAAATACAACGGTTTTCTCATAGATAGGGATGGAGAGGATTGCATCATTGATGATGATGAACCTACTAGCTTCCAGCAGGCCATCCAGAGCGGCGACTCGGTACGATGGCTAGATACAATGCGGACCGAAATTGAGTCCATGTACACCAATAAAGTATGGACTTTGGACTTTGCTCCAGGTGGGGTAAAACCCATAGGAAGAAAATGGATCTTTAAGAAAATGATTGGTGTACATGGACAGGTGGAAACCTATAAGGCTAGACTTGTTGCAAAGGGTTTTCGTCAAAGACCTGGTTTGGACTATGACGTGACTTTTTCTCCAGCGGCTATGCTCAAATCCATTCGGGCCCTTCTTGCTATTGCCGCCTTCCATGATTATGAAATCTGGCAGATGGATGTAAAGACGGCTTTTCTAAATGGTAATTTGGAAGAGTGCGTCTATATGGATCAGCCAGAAGGCTTCAATCAGAGTGGGAGCAGCGGGAAAGTGTGCAAGTTGCTTAAGTCCATTTATGGACTAAAGCAGGCATCACTGAGTTGGAACATCTGTTTTGATGAAACGGTCAAAGAATATGACTTTATCAAAAATCCAGATGAACCATGTATATATAGTAAAATTGTAGCATGAACTGTCGTATTCCTCGTCTTGTACGTGGATGACATTCTATTGATAGGAAATGACATTCCTATACTACAATCTGTCAAAGGATTCTTGGCACATAGGTTCTCCATGAAAGACCTGGGTGATGCCTCTTACATTCTGGGGATCCGGATCTATCGTGATAGTTCCAAGAGGATGTTGGGACTTTCGCAGTCCAGGTATATCAACACTATACTGAAAAGATTCAGTATGGAAGATTCTAAGCGCGGTAATCTACCGGCTTGTCACAGAATCACCCTCTCTAAAGAGATGTCTCCCAAGACTGATTTGGAAAGGGAACGCATGTCTATTATACCCTACGCTTCTGCGGTAGGATCTATAATGTATGCGATATTGTGCACCAGACCAGATGTAGCTTACGCACTAAGCATGGTAAGCCGGTATCACTCAGACCCATGGGAGAACCACTGGATAGCAGTAAAGAACATTCTCAAGTACCTGAGAAGGACTAAGGAGATGTTCTTGGTTTACGGCGGAAAAGACCTCAAGATGGAAGCCTTTGCTGATTCCGGCTTCCAGAATGATAAGGACGATTCCAAGTCCATGTCAGGTTATGTCTTTACCCTCAATGGATGGGCGGTGTGCTGGAAGAGTTCCAAGCAGGACACCAATGCTGACTCAACGATGGAAGCAGAGTATATTGCTGCTTGCAATGCCGCAAAAGAAGCGGTCTGGATGAAGAAGTTCCTAATGGAACTTCAGGTGGTTCCTACCATTGTTGATGCAATACCTCTGTATTGCGACAACAACGGAGCTATAGCTTTAGCGAAGGAACCAAGGTCCCATCAGAAGTCCAAACACATCTTAAGGCGGTATCACCTGATCAGGGAGATCATAGATCGCTGGGAGATCGAGGTCCGGAGAGTTGCTACTGAAAAGAACATTGTTGATCCATTAATAAAGGCCCTACCTCAGATTCAGTACGAGAGGCTACTCGAGATCATCGGTCTTCGATATGCCAGTACATGGCCCTAGTGCAAGTGGGGGATTGTTAGTGTATATGCCATAGGGGCCATTATTGTATTATACTAGCTTGTATATTACTTAATGGAAGCTTGGGATATTCACAGTTATATAACAGTCTTGCTAAACATGGTAGTATGCTACTTGGTTTTATCTATCTTAATATGTGAGTATACGTATTGATAGAGCCCTTAGGATCTTACTTGACTACCAGCGTTGTGATGGCAGTCACACTAGTGGGGGCTGGGTAGTCTACAAGCACATCCTTTTCCAGGTCCCTAGTCGTAGGATTATTGAGACAGGGCATCAATACTCCGGAGTAGACTAGTGTGTACGCTTCTCATCCCAGTTGGGGAGATGGTCTGTCCCACAGCCGTCAGTACGTCGTACTGGAGATAGTATACAGGTGCTCTTTGGGTTACGGGTACACCGGACAGGACTTGTAGGGAACTGTTAGTTGGTATTATACACGTCGTCAGTTAACAGTTACCAGGTGACATGAGTACAACATAGTCCGTAGACTTGACACTGCTACTTCGCCTCGAGTGTGTCCCACTGTTCTTAGATTGCTACCCTACCACGGCTCAAAGGAGTCGTGCAAACAGGTAGCAGTTGGGTGCAGTCCCGAGTACTTGGAGGTAGTGGCAGTTAGACAGGATTCGTCTCTCCCGGTATTTGGAGTTGATATCGCGCTATGTCAGAGAGCGATTACGCAAAGTCCCTGGCCAGGGCTAGCGAGATTTACTAGTAGGTTGCAGTAGTTTCTCAAGGTGTAATGGGCTTCACTCCGACATGACTTATACCGCTTTTAGGGGACTGACGCTTGCCGCCCCCCAATGCCCGATATGCGATAGTCTTAGACGAACAGACCGGACTGTACGGAGATTGTCACATTGAGCTCAGTAGGAGTTCGGATGGGTTTCCTCATCGGCCTTCTTATCGACATCTACCTGGGGACCGTTACGTACAGTTAGTGCCGCTTGCGGTCTGTGGTTAAACCCGCTGCCACCGTAGTAGTCGAGTCTTTAGAGTCCAACACAGAGAGTTTCCCTACTCCAGGCGAAATGATATAGAGGTCGTATGGTTTTACGACAAAGGTTCGGACGCATACGTGTGTTTACGCACGTACGACGTTCGGGCAGTTTTTACTAGCCGGCTTTGGTTTAAGCCAGATTCTAGTATCGGATTATTGGATTTATACAGTCCAAAGTTTTTCCGTGTTTTCACGGATAGGAGGGGCGTTCTTGTAATTTGGCGGGAAGCTTCTAGAAGGATGATGACTTGGGGGTTTAGGTGGCATTTGCATTTATTGTTTTAATGACTCATTTGTGTGATTCATCCTTGGAGTTAATGCTTCATTTATTGAACTAATGACTCATGAGATGAATCACTCATATGAATAAATGAAGGATGATGATTAATTATTTTATTTATTTATTTATTTTGATAAATCATTATGCTTCATATATTCAAGAGAGATCATTATCTCATTCTCATTCTTTTGCTCACCTTATCTCTCCTCAAGCTCTCTCTCTTCAAACCCTAATCCTCCCCTCTCATGTGTTGAGATCAAGGATTAGATAGACTAATTAATCCATAAGCTCACTCTATATCACCTAGGTACCTTTGATTAGCAACTAAAGAAACCTAGTTACCTCAAGATTAGAGGTGAAGCTTGGAATAGAAGCTCTCGGATGGATCGTTTATTACGTAGAGGAGACCGAGGAGGAGGTGGAGAATGAAAAGACGAAGGACTAGGTTCACTAGGTATAATCTCTTTTCATAGTACTTAACAACTCCTATGTATATGTTAGTTATAGTTTAGCAAAGATTCTTCGGTTAGTCGATGTTAACTCAAAGAACAAGATTGTTTTTCATTATTCCGCCTCCCCGCAACTCGTGGGGTGTTGTACATCGACTTACAAACCGGACCCCTACGAAGCCTGTCCGTGACAATCTCCGTACAGTATAGTCTCTTCGTCTAAGAGTATCGCATATCGAGTTTAGGGATGGATAAAATCAGACCCCTAATAATGCGACATTTCGTGTCAGTATAAAGCCCATCACAGCCTAAGAAACTACTGATCTAAATCAATAATTCTCGACTACCTTGATCAAGGATTTCTGGTGATGGCCACCCGTGCACAACGCGACATCAACCCCCAATACCGGGAGAGATGAATCTCCGATCCGCTCACTACCTCCATGTGGCTCGGGACTATACCCAACTAAAACCTGTTTGCACGACTCCTTTGAGACATGGTAGAGTAGTAATTAAAGCACAGTGGGAACTCACACGAGACAAATGACAATCTCAGGTCAACAGACTAATCTGTACACATGTCACCTAGGAACTGCTATCTGACAATAGGTATAATACCAATTAGCAGGTTCCCGGCGAGTCCGTCCAGTGTACTCATAACCCAATAAGAATCTGTATACTATCTTAGGTGAACAAAATAACACCAATGGCTTGTGAGACCGGCCACCGCCCCTCGTCGGGGTCTCGATCTGTCACGACCAAGAATTTAGCCCTTAACCGGCACTTAAATCACGCAACGTCTAAAGGCGTAACGTAATTCAAGTAAGCCGAAACTCAGAAATCTAAACCTTTTGCGGGAAATAGTAGAGGTGCAGTTTTTGAAAATAAGGTATAATGAAATCAAGTTTTTCTTTAAATGCATAAGTAATGAAACATGAAAATGCAAGTGGATTATACTATAGTTGAAAACATTTTTCGTCCTTGAAATTTCGGGTGGCACATCCCTTGTATATTTTGATCCAAAAACCACATACAAGTAATATAAATAAGCTTCCCTAAGTGGGAGCTAGTGTAAGTCCATATTGCGACCCCCGGTTCTTACGGGGAGGCGGAAACGGTATAAAAATCAAATTTTTAGTGCAAGAGGCAACATGGACTAAACAAGGTCGGGATCGTGTCTAAACTAAACTAGCAAAAACGCTAAAAGGAGTTAGCTACCCGGATGAGGGTTATACCTAAACTTGAACTCCTTCTTCTTGAAATCTTGTAGAGGTTGATGGTTCTCTTTTGTCGCCTTCTTCCGTCGAAGATGGATCCACCTCGAGGGTTCGACCTTGGGCTCTTTCTCGGACTTGGAGTGAACTAGAATCTCCGGTTTGCTAATCCTTTGATCCTAGGGTGAGTAGAGAGTGACTAGGGTTTGCTTTTCTTTTTAAAGAGAAGGATTCTCAACTCATGAGAGGGTTTCTCTTTACTAGAGGAAGAAGAAGATGAAGAGAGGAGAGAGAATGAGAATGATAGAATGAGCTATTATTTTCTCTTCTTGCAACCATAATGCAAAAGAATAATATTATCTAAATGATAATAATTGAAAATGAGAATAGTTGATGGTAGTGTTTGGAATGACCACAACCATGCTTCATTTAAAAATGTAAGCATAAATCAAGGAAGACTTTTGAAGGCATGAAAGTGGTCAATGGTCAACAAGTCAACCAAGGTCAACAAGTCAACAAAGAACAACCATAACATAATTCTCATTTAATTATTATTATTAATAGATAATAAATAAATCCATTAGGGTTTGGAAAATAAAGACTGTCAACTGTGCATACGCACCCGTTCCGAAACCCTAATGAAAAACCTCATTCTCCTCCTCAAGCAACTGTGCATACACACCTGCATTCTCGTTCCGAAAAACAAGAATACCAAGATATAAAAGCAACCCCAAAACACATACCAGTATCTGGCTCAAACCAGAGCCTGCCAGTATAATCCGTCCGGACTCCAAACGTGCACAAGTGCGCGGATGAGAACGAACCCTGTCGCAAAACCATGCGACCTCTACTCTGTTTTGCCCAGAGGCGAATACCCTCTGTGTGGGACTCTAAAGACTCGACACTACGCTGGCAGTGGGTTTAACCACAGACCGCAAGCGGCACTAGCTGTGCGTAACGGTCCCCAGGTAGATGCCGACAAGAAGGCTGACGAGGTGAAACCCCATCTGAACTCCTACTGAGTCTGAATGTGACAGTCTCCGTACAGTCCGGTCTGTTCGTCTGATACATCGCATGGCGGGCCTAGGGGGTGGTAAACGTCAGTCCCCCAATAGCGGTACAAGTCGTGCCGGAGCGAAGCCCAAAACACCCTGAGATAACACTGGAAACCTACCAGTATATCTCGTTTGCCCTGGCCAGGGACTACTCGTGTAATGGCTCTCCTAGACACAGCGCGATGTCAACCCCCAATACCGGGAGAGACGAATCCTGTCTAACCGTCACTGCCTCCAAGTGCTTCGGGACTGCACCCAACCACCACCTGTTTGCACGACTCCTTTGAGCCGTGGTAGGGTAGTGATCAAAGTGCAGTGGGAACACACTTGAGGCGAAGTGCCAGTGTCAAGTCAGCGGACTAAGCTGTACTCATGTCACCTGGGAACTGATAACTGACGATAGGTATGATACCAACCTGTCAGTTCCCGACGAGTCCTGTCCAGTGTACTCGTAACCCAACGAGCACCCGTATACTATCTCCAGTACGACGTACTGATGGCTGTGGGACAGACCATCTCCCACACTGGGATGAGAAGCGCATACGCTAGTCTACTCCGGAGTATCGATGCCCTGTCTCGATAGTCCTGCGACTAGGGACCTGTATAAGGATGTGCTTATAGATTACCCAGCCCCCACTAGTGTGACTGCCATCACAACGCTGGTAATCAAGCAAAGATCCTAAGGGCTCCACTAATGCGTATAAGTGATATACTGAAATAAACACAAGTACACATTGAAGTAGAAACAAACCAAGTAGCATACTACTATTTTGAGCAAGATTGTATATACAAGGTGAATATCCCAAGCATCCATTAAGTAATATACAAACTAGTATGATACAGTAATGGCCTCTAGGGCATATACACTAACAATCTCCCACTTGCACTAAGGCCATGTACTGGCGTATCGAAGACCTATCATCTCGATCAGCCGCTCGAACTGAGTCTGGGGTAGGGCCTTGGTGAATGGATCTGCAGTGTTCTCTTCTGAAGCAACCCTCCGAACCTCGATCTCCTTGCGATCCACGATCTCCCTGATCAGGTGATACCGCCTCAAGATGTGCCTGGATCTCTGATGGGACCTGGGTTCCTTCGCTAAAGCTATAGCCCCGTTGTTGTCGCAATACAGAGGTATTGGGTCAACAATGGACGGAACCACCTGAAGTTCTTTCAAGAACTTCCTCATCCAGACAGCTTCTTTTGCAGCATCAGATGCAGCGATGTATTCCGCTTCCATCGTCGAGTCTGCAACGGTTTCCTGTTTGGAACTCTTCCAACACACCGCCCCTCCATTGAGGGTGAAGACAAAACCCGACATGGACTTGGAATCATCCTTGTCACTCTGGAAGCTGGAGTCAGCAAAGGCCTCGATCTGGAGGTCTTTTGCGCCATACACCAAGAACATCTCCTTAGTCCTTCTCAGGTACTTGAGAATGTTCTTTACTGCTATCCAATGTTTCTCCCCAGGGTTTGACTGATACCGGCTTACTACACTCAGTGCATAAGCTACATCCGGTCTGGTACACAACATCGCATACATTATAGAGCCTACCGCAGAAGCGTAGGGTATAATAGACATGCGATCCCTCTCCAAATCAGTCTTGGGAGACATCTCTTTAGAGAGGGTGATCCCGTGACAAGCCGGTAGGTTACCGCGCTTGGAATCTTCCATACTGAATCTTTTCACTATGGTGTCGATGTACCTGGACTGAGAAAGTCCCAATATCCTCTTGGATCTATCACGATGGATCCGGATCCCCAGGATGTATGAGGCATCACCCAGGTCTTTCATGGAGAACCTTTGTGACAAGAACCCCTTGACAGATTGTAGCATAGGAATGTCATTTCCTATCAAGAGAATGTCATCCACGTATAAAATGAGGAATACTACAGTTCTCGCTACAAATCTACTATAGATGCATGGTTCATCTGGATTTTTGATAAAGCCAAATTCTTTGACTGTCTCATCAAAGCAGATGTTCCAACTCCGCGATGCCTGCTTTAGTCCATAGATGGACTTAAGCAACTTGCACACCTTTCCGCTGCTCCCACTCTGAATGAAACCCTCTGGCTGGTCCATATAGACACACTCCTCTAAATTTCCATTTAGAAAAGCTGTCTTTACGTCCATTTGCCAGATCTCATAATCGTGGAAGGCAGCAATGGCAAGAAGGATCCGAATGGATTTCAGCATGGCTACTGGAGAAAAGGTTTCGTCGTAGTCCAAGCCAGGTCTTTGACGAAAACCCTTTGCTACCAGCCTAGCTTTATAGGTCTCAACCTGTCCATCTACACCAATCTTCCTTTTGAAGATCCACTTGCATCCTACGGGTTTTACCCCGTCTGGAGCAATGTCCAACGTCCATACTTTGTTGGTGTACATGGACTCCATTTCGGTCCGCATTGCATCCAGCCATTTCACTGAGTCAACGCTCTGAACGGCCTGCTGGAAGCTAGTAGGCTCATCATAATCTATGATGCAATCCTCTCGATCCCCGTCTATGAGAAAACCGTAGTATCTCTCGGGCGGATGAGACTGCCTACTACTCCTGCGGAGCGGCATAGGAATGTCCTTTTCTGTTGAACCCTCTGGTTCCACTAAGCTTTCAGTAACAGTCTGTGGTTCTGGAACCTCTTCCAGTTCTATTGTGTTCCCACTTATCTGGGTTTCTAAAAACTCAGTTTCCAAGAAGCGGGCATGCTGAGAAACAAAGACCTTTTGCTCCTCAGCGGAATAGAAAAGATACCCCCTGGAGTTCCTTGGGTATCCCACAAACTTACACTGTACTGAACGTGCCTCAAGTTTGTCCGCATGCTGCTTTTTTACAAAAGCTGGACATCCCCATACCTTAAGATACTTAAGACAGGGTTTCTTCCCAGTCCATATCTCATATGGGGTGGTAGGCACAGTCTTGGTGGGAGCCTTGTTCAAGAGATACGCAGCTGCTTCTAGTGCATATCCCCAGAATGATCGCGGCAACTCAGCGTTACTCATCATGGACCGCACCATATCCAATAGGGTGCGGTTCCGTCTCTCCGATACACCGTTATGTTGCGGGGTGTAAGGAGGAGTAAGTTGAGAGAGAATTCCGTTCTCTTTTAAATAGTCCAGGAATTCGGCACTTAAGTATTCTCCACCTCGATCCGATCTTAGAATCTTAATACTTTTGCCGGTCTGTTTCTCTACTTCATTCTTATACTCCTGGAATTTTCCAAAGGCCTCGGACTTATGTTTCATTAAGAAGACATAACCGTACCTTGAGAAGTCATCCGTAAAAGTAATGAAGTAAGAATGTCCGCTTCGGGCATGTGTAGACATTGGACCGCACACGTCACTGTGTACGAGTCCCAAGAGCTCGCTCGCTCTTACTCCATGTCCAGTAAACGGAGTCTTTGTCATCTTTCCCTTGAGACAGGATTGACAAGTGGCATACGATTGATATTCGAACGCATTCAAATACCCTTCTGTATGTAACTTCGTCAACCTTCTCTCATTGATGTGACCCAATCTACAATGCCATAAGAAAGTCTGATTTATTTCTGGAGACTTTCTTTTGTGTGTATTCTGGACATTGAAAATCTGTGGTTGGTTTAACACGTATATACCATTACTCAGAGTACCTGACCCAATCAATACTTGATTAAGGTGAATGTTTACAACATTACTTACAAACGCAAATTCATAACCTTCTTTAGAAACTAAAGATACAGAAATGATATTACAAGTTGCGTTGGGTACAAAAAAGCAATTACGCAAAACCAAAACATGTCCATCTGACATTCCCAGGTGATAGTCCCCCACGGCTTTAGCATCCATGCTAGCTCCGTTCGCAACTCTGAGGGTCATGTCACCTGCCTTCAAATCCCTACGGTTTCTCAACGCCTGCAAAGAATTACAGATATGAGATCCTGATCCGGTATCCAATACCCAGGAAGTAGAGTTTATTGAAAGACAGTTTTCAATAACATACACACCTGAAGCTGAAGCTGCAACCTGCTTCAATTCCTGTGTTCTGGCCTTCCAGGCCCTGCAATCATTCTTCCAGTGTCCTTTCTTATGACAAAAGAAGCATTCTTCCTTATCCACAAGCTTCCCCGCTATCTTTGTTGCTTTACCTTTTCCCTTCGTATCCACTTTACTAACACCGCCCCTTGGTTTGGCGGGGGCCTTCTTCTTCTTTCCCTTGGCTTTCGCCTTGGACCTAGAAGAAGATGATCCTCCTACAAACAAAGTGGATGTATCCCTACTTTTCTGTAGGGTGCCCTCTGCGCTCCTCAGCATGTTGAGGAGCTCTGATAGTTCAACCTCTTTTTCTTGTAGGTTGAAGTTCAGTATAAACTGGGCGTAAGTGGAAGGAAGGGACTGGAGAACTATATCCGTATATAGCTCACTCTCCAATGTGATCCCTAGGTCAGCGAGCTCCTCAATGTAGCCGATCATCTTTAGCACGTGCTCGGCTACTGATGATCCGACGGCCATCTTTGTCGAAAACAACTTTTTCGACGCTTCGTATCTTGCGATACGTGATTGCTCTCCATACAGTTCTTTTGTATGGAGCAATATGGACTCCATGTCCATATTCTCATGCCTCCTCTGATGTTCGTTGTCCATCGAGGCAAGCAGGAGGCACTTGGCCTTCGCGCTATCAATCTCCCAAGTCTTGCGGATTTCCTTATCCGCGATACTGGAAGTTGGACCAGGGACAGGGGGAGCTTTGGTGGTAAGAAGATACCCCAGCTTGTCATAAGTGATTGCTATCTTGACATTCCTGAGCCAATCTTTGTAGTTTGGCCCTGTCAGCTTGTTTTTATCTAGGAGTAACTTAAGTCCAGTCATGTTGATTGGTCGCTGCAATTAGGAGAGAGAAGAAGAAACACTCAGCATGATGCTCTTGCAAGTTTAGAGTGGTTTTTAGTTTGTCTAAACAGGATGGCTCCCACTGTTTCTCGAATCCCTCCTCAAACCATAAAGGAAGAATTAGTCAGGATCAATCCCACCGTACAATACTTGCTTAACCGTTCAGCCAGGCCAGTGTCGGTACTTCGAGGGAGGTTTTCCAACGCTTTCGCGAAGTTCCTTAATTAAAGAACCTCTTTTCCCTGGGGGCGTAACCCCGCTAACACCTTTCTAGGCACCTACTAGGTTTATAGCATTGATCGTTAAGTGAGAAATTTCCCGAGGAGTAGCATATACTCACAGTAGGATCGGGATCCAAATATCATCGCGTGACGAAACTGAAGGAATCCTACCAGAATCACCACACTCCAAATGGTATGCAAATCTAGCAAGTTTCAGTACTTATGAAACTCCCGATGTGGATTTTTGCCCCATGCTCTTATGACCTTGACGAAGGTCAACAAATCATAAGTCACATGTCAAGTTCTGCCCGTCATTATCCAGGTTAATTTGAATCCACCCGTATATACCCTTGACGAAGGTCAACAAGGTAATGCGAGTGTCCCAAACCAACGCATCTATCTATGCTACATATGAACACCCAATAGCTACCAATCACTATGCCTTGACGAAGGTCAACAAACACAGCTTGAATACTATTGAATATTCATACGAAACGACGGAGGGCTACGAATGGTTTTGGCGAAACCGTGAACGTAGTGAACTTGATTTAATCGATGGAACGAGATAGCTTTTAGAAGGAGTGGCTCAATCTCCGCATTTAAAAGTTAGTTTTGAAAAGAACCGAGTGGTTTTTCGAAAGTGTTCCATCGACTTAAACTTGGTTTATTATCTTGCATTAGTTCTTTTAATGCGTGATATTCTTGCATTAGTACTTTTAATGCGTCACATCATTTAATCCTACCATTGCAGAAAACAACCAAAATATGACGTACGCTTATGCCATTCGCATTCGCCACGGGGCCCCGTCATTACCCGTTAGGTTACTTAACTAACGACAGAGCGGGGGCTGGGCTAGCGCGTCTGTAAAACATAAGCAACGCCTAAATAGAAAGCAATGATAGACATTTCAGATCACAGATAAATACATTGGATATACTAGCAATCTGTAATTTGTACGAGCCTGTAACAAAAACAGATAACACGGTCGCGGTGAATAGCCAAATCCCCACCCAAGACCCCTACGGGTGCGGCAAACTACCCGCCAAGTCCTCGGTAGTTTGTGCACCCCTCCATGGGTCTATCCTAGGAGCAAAAACAGTAAAAAGAATTATACAATGACGGCTACAACCCCGACCCGGTTGTGCGGCCAAACAAATAATATAATTACATCAATTTACATTTACAATGAATTGCAAGAAAAGAAAACTCTCGTCTCACAACCCCCGGCTATTCACCCGCGACAATCCAACATATTTATATACACATTCCAGCACATTACAGATCTTGTATAACCCCGACTAATCGTCTTATAGCGATTAGCCGACGTTCAATACAAGCAAACATCACAGATATAACCAACATAGTCAAAGTGCAGTGAAGTTCGGAAAAAAATACGGAATTATAGGACCCCAAAAGGAAATTTCTTTTCTGGAAAATCTGGGCACATATAATATATTTTAAAAATCCCAAAACCAACACAGACACACACTGCACGAAAAACGATGCACAGAAGACGACAAGTAGCGGCGGTTCCGCGGCGGATGCTTACCTTACGCGGCGGAAGCGCGGCGACTTAGACGAGTTACTGTATCGTTTTTCTTGGGTGTTCACAGAAAAGCCTGAGCCGAATTTACATGTATAAATTTTTTCATTTTGAGCCAAAAAATTTTCAACAGAAACTCAGGTTTTGAAATTATCCGGTTTTGTGATTTTTTCGGTTCCGAACTTCGTTACACTTCACTACCTAGCTAGTTTAAGTTTAGTTAGGCTCTGATACCACTGTAAGTCCATATTGCGACCCCCGGTTCTTACGGGGAGGCGGAAACGGTATAAAAATCAAATTTTTAGTGCAAGAGGCAACATGGACTAAACAAGGTCGGGATCGTGTCTAAACTAAACTAGCAAAAACGCTAAAAGGAGTTAGCTACCCGGATGAGGGTTATACCTAAACTTGAACTCCTTCTTCTTGAAATCTTGTAGAGGTTGATGGTTCTCTTTTGTCGCCTTCTTCCGTCGAAGATGGATCCACCTCGAGGGTTCGACCTTGGGCTCTTTCTCGGACTTGGAGTGAACTAGAATCTCCGGTTTGCTAATCCTTTGATCCTAGGGTGAGTAGAGAGTGACTAGGGTTTGCTTTTCTTTTTAAAGAGAAGGATTCTCAACTCATGAGAGGGTTTCTCTTTACTAGAGGAAGAAGAAGATGAAGAGAGGAGAGAGAATGAGAATGATAGAATGAGCTATTATTTTCTCTTCTTGCAACCATAATGCAAAAGAATAATATTATCTAAATGATAATAATTGAAAATGAGAATAGTTGATGGTAGTGTTTGGAATGACCACAACCATGCTTCATTTAAAAATGTAAGCATAAATCAAGGAAGACTTTTGAAGGCATGAAAGTGGTCAATGGTCAACAAGTCAACCAAGGTCAACAAGTCAACAAAGAACAACCATAACATAATTCTCATTTAATTATTATTATTAATAGATAATAAATAAATCCATTAGGGTTTGGAAAATAAAGACTGTCAACTGTGCATACGCACCCGTTCCGAAACCCTAATGAAAAACCTCATTCTCCTCCTCAAGCAACTGTGCATACACACCTGCATTCTCGTTCCGAAAAACAAGAATACCAAGATATAAAAGCAACCCCAAAACACATACCAGTATCTGGCTCAAACCAGAGCCTGCCAGTATAATCCGTCCGGACTCCAAACGTGCACAAGTGCGCGGATGAGAACGAACCCTGTCGCAAAACCATGCGACCTCTACTCTGTTTTGCCCAGAGGCGAATACCCTCTGTGTGGGACTCTAAAGACTCGACACTACGCTGGCAGTGGGTTTAACCACAGACCGCAAGCGGCACTAGCTGTGCGTAACGGTCCCCAGGTAGATGCCGACAAGAAGGCTGACGAGGTGAAACCCCATCTGAACTCCTACTGAGTCTGAATGTGACAGTCTCCGTACAGTCCGGTCTGTTCGTCTGATACATCGCATGGCGGGCCTAGGGGGTGGTAAACGTCAGTCTCCCAATAGCGGTACAAGTCGTGCCGGAGCGAAGCCCAAAACACCCTGAGATAACACTGGAAACCTACCAGTATATCTCGTTTGCCCTGGCCAGGGACTACTCGTGTAATGGCTCTCCTAGACACAGCGCGATGTCAACCCCCAATACCGGGAGAGACGAATCCTATCTAACCGTCACTGCCTCCAAGTGCTTCGGGACTGCACCCAACCACCACCTGTTTGCACGACTCCTTTGAGCCGTGGTAGGGTAGTGATCAAAGTGCAGTGGGAACACACTTGAGGCGAAGTGCCAGTGTCAAGTCAGCGGACTAAGCTGTACTCATGTCACCTGGGAACTGATAACTGACGATAGGTATGATACCAACCTGTCAGTTCCCGACGAGTCCTGTCCAGTGTACTCGTAACCCAACGAGCACCCGTATACTATCTCCAGTACGACGTACTGATGGCTGTGGGACAGACCATCTCCCACACTGGGATGAGAAGCGCATACGCTAGTCTACTCCGGAGTATCGATGCCCTGTCTCGATAGTCCTGCGACTAGGGACCTGTATAAGGATGTGCTTATAGATTACCCAGCCCCCACTAGTGTGACTGCCATCACAACGCTGGTAATCAAGCAAAGATCCTAAGGGCTCCACTAATGCGTATAAGTGATATACTGAAATAAACACAAGTACACATTGAAGTAGAAACAAACCAAGTAGCATACTACTATTTTGAGCAAGATTGTATATACAAGGTGAATATCCCAAGCATCCATTAAGTAATATACAAACTAGTATGATACAGTAATGGCCTCTAGGGCATATACACTAACAGCTAGCTCTTCGCCAATTTGGCGGAAACACAACCATGCAAGTAAGAAATATATATACGACACCCAACGGCGAAGATCAACAAAGAAAGAATAAATAAATAGAGAATGACATCAAAACCTCAAAAGAAGCAAACATACAACCATCGCTCTAAGTCTCGCAACCACACAAGTCTTTCTAGTCCACTAATATACAATTTCTAGTTCTGATTGAGGGGGTTTATCTAGATACAATAGAATGTAAAAGTACGAGAGTGGGCACGATCCAATATGTGTCCCACCTACCAAAGCAAAACACCCTGGATGAAGCTGTGTGCCGGCAATACCGCTGCTGATCCAAAGCGGTCAAACCTGCAAGAACTGTGGCACAACGGGGGTGAATTGCCAACTCGTTAGTAAAAAACATCAGTAGGTAGAAATCGAATAAAACAACTGTAACGTTTTAAAAATAATTAAATAAATAATTAAATGAATAAAATTGTTTAAGTGAATTTTATGATTTTCGGTAAAGTAAAATGTATTTTTCGTAAAACCAAACCGTGATTGTTTTTCATTATAATTTCAAAAATACCTATTTTAATTATGTGATTACTAGTAAATGGTGTTTATCTATCCACTTATAAATTTTTAGTTCAATTAAATATTTTTCCTAAATTAATTATTTTAAATATTAACATAAGCTTTATTTTTACACTAAATTAGTGTAAATTACAAATTTGAATGGTTTCAATTTGTAAAAATGAACCATGGCATATTAGAATTTAGTGTGTATCATGCAAACTTTATTTGCAATTTTTTTCAATTTTCTAGAGTTTTCTTGAGTTGCTATAGTAAAGAAATAAAAGAAAATAAATAAAAGCATGAAAAGACTTTAAGTGATGTTTCTTTCCTTGAAACTTCCACACTTTTCTTCACTCTTTTCTCTTGATTCCTCTCTCTCCTACCATGGCCGGCCTCACAACCATGGCACCCCCCCATTTCCACTTCATTTTTTATTCAAAATTCATTAAAAATACATCAAAAATTCAATTAAAAATCCACAAAATCCTATTTATTCCCTACCCTTTATTCTTTGCTCTTCTTTACATGGATTTTTGAAATGGATAACATGCACCTTGGAGGCTCATTTCCATGTTGGGATTTCATATTTTGGAGGTATAAATTTCCTTCTTTTGTTTTATTTTTATTAGACATTTCTTTTAAAACATAATTAGATTTAATATAGTAATTCTAGTTGCAAATTTTAAAATTCAAGTTACGATTTGAAAAATCAAGTTGTTGTTTTTATTAATTAATTAGGGTTATAATAACTAGTTTAACATATTTAGAGGTGGAAATTCTTATATGGATGATATGTTGTAAATTGTTAATCCAAAATTGATTTAATAATGTTATCTAGCTAACTAGTTTTTATAAAATGTATTTGTGGGTAAAATAAAATTCCAATTAAGGTTGTCATCATTATATTGTAGTTTTAGTGAGAATCTTAGCATGTTAATGGAAAGAAAAACTTAGTTTGATCACTAGTTTCTTGTGATAATTGGAAAAATACTAATAAAATGCTATTTCTGTAAACTAGATTTTGGGAAATTCCTAAATAAATGAGATTAAAAATATAATTATGGTTTCATCATATCATTATCATCATGAATTGTAGTTTAATACATTAATTCATGCAAAATCATGTTTTGTTGTGGAATTGTGAATTTTTGCATGAAAGAGATTGAAAATTTCTAATGGTTGCAAACTAGAAATTTCAAATTAATGCAAATTTGTGTAATAAAAATATAGTAAGGGGTTGTATAGTCTAGTTATGCTATTTGATGAGTTTTATGACCATTGGTTTCATTTAAATGTCAAGTTTTGAAGAAAAACGGTAAATTGGCATTTTCGGGTTTTACGAAATCGGGCGATTTGATGGATTTTAGGGTTTCGATGGATTTAATCATGTTTTTGTTAGTTATATGTATGCCCTAGAGGCCATTACTGTACATTTGATATATATTGTAGTGGATGCTGGGACATATATAGGGAGGACTTTCTTACTCGACATAATAGTATGCTATCTGGTTGAACTTTACCTTAACGTGTATACTGTTTGTCTCTCTCTGTTACATGTTGGTAAAGCCCTTAGGATCAGTACTTGACTACCTGGATTATGATCCGGATCATACTAGTGGGGACATGGTAGTCCTTAAGTACATCCTTCAAAGTCCCTAGTCGTGGGTGTATCGAGACGGGGCATCGATATACCAGAGTAGACTAGCGTATACCTTCTCGACCCATACAGATGGGCGATGGATGATCCCATATCCATTGGTGTTTGACATCAGAGATGATATACGGGTGCTCAGTAGAGACTGGGTACACTGAACGGACTCGCCAAGAACTCCCAGATGGTATTATACCTCACGTCAGATGGCAGTTCTCTGGTGACACTGGTACAGAGTAGTCTGTTGACCCGAGATCGTCATAGAGTCTTGTGTGGTTCCCACTGTGCTTTGATTTCCATCTTACCACGTCCAAGAGGGCGTGCAAAACGGTGGTTTTTGGGTACAGTCCCGAGTCACATGGAGGCAATGAGCGATAGGAGGGGATTCGTCTCTCCCGGGATAGGGAGTTGATGTTGCGCTGTGTTCGATTGGCTATAACAGGAAATCCCTGGCCAGGGTTGCTGAGATTTACTGGTAAGTGTTACCAGTAGTTTCTCGAACAGTTATAGACCTCATATCGACACGACTTATCGAGCTATTGGGGTCTGACGTTTACCACCCCTAGGCGAGATATGCGACATATCAGACGATCAGATCGGACTGTATGGTAGTGTTACTGGTCGGATTCACTGGAGTGTGAGCGGGCTTGCTCGTCGATCTTCAGATCGCTCAATACCCGGGTGGCCGTTACGTTTAGCAGACCGCTTGCGGCTTGTGGGTGTTTGATATGATCATCACCTGCTGCCGGCGTATTGACGAGTCTTTAGAGTCCTACACAGAGGTTTCCTGGCTCAAGCGAAACGAAATAGGAGCGCATATGAGATATGTGCGGGACCGAGAATAATGCGAGTATGTGATACCGTATTCCATTCTCGTGATGAATGTATCGAATGGTTGTATGCGATATAACCTAGTTATCGATTCAAGCGTTGATTCGATAAGTCGATACATTGTATACTAGTCGGTTGTGTGCGACATGACCGGATCATTGAATCAAGTGTTGATTTAATGATTTAATGTATAATTATATATTTGATATATTACTTTGCATTAACTAGTTTTGGTTCACTTTAAATGGATTTTCTCACTCGGGTGTGCGCATTACATATGCGATATGATTTTGTGCATTTGATTGTATCATGTTTGATGATACATGATTACTTGGTTAAGTGCAAAGAATTAAACCATGGTTAAAAGAATGGTTAGGGTTTCATTTCCTTTATTTATTCATTTATTTATTTGTTTATTGATTTTGGAAAAGAGGAGAAAAGAATGGTGGCTTAATTTGGAGTTTAGTTGAAGCTTCATGAATCTTTGATCAAGTCAACCATTCTTATCTCATCCTTAACCCTAACCATTCCCACTAACCATGATTCATTCTCTACACTTAACTCTAGTTAACATTATGATAAGTTTTGATTTTTTCTATTGTTTTAAATTAACTTATCATAACTATTTTCCTTCTTCTTCTTCATTCTTCAAGTGAAGAAAACCAAGCTCCATCAATGGTGATTGTTGGAAAAGAGTGAGAAATCCAAAACTAAAGTCTACCCACTTCCTATTTCTTCATCCTCTACCTCTTGCCAAGTAGTAGAGTGTGTTCTCTTCACAATTTTTTGGACTTGGTGAAGTCGGAGCTTGATTTAGCGATGCCTCGACGTAGATCATCTTCGGCATGGACATCGACGACCTAGCTTGCCCATTCTCCGACGAAGCCGACGCTAGAGCCCGGATTTGATTTGGACAGCGGAGAGGACTTCGTTGCGGAGCTATGGAGGTGGAGCACCGGATCTACAAAGGTTGTATTTCCGTTAAACTTTTAGTTAAGTGTTAACTAGTTAGTTTTTCGCCTAGACTTCTAGCAAACGATCCGTAGTTTAGGGTTTGTAGGCACCGTAAAATTTGTAATTGGCATGTTCGATGCCTTGTGAGACCTCTTGGGTGTGCCTAGGAACCCTACAGTTTTATAATATAAGTAATGAGTTTTAAAACTACAAGTTATTTATTGATGTTTATCTCGATCCATCGGAGTTTGTACGCCGATATCGAGCGATATTTGGTTCTTTTGCATGGACGGGACATAGGTTTTAACCTATGCTTGTTCCTTGCGTCGTTTTGACTTTTGTATGTGATTCAGTTTACGATACTATTATTATGTTTGCGTTTAGGTACCCCTCACGTGGACTGCGGGCGATGAAGAGGAGGATAGTGACACCGTCTTCGGCAGACATGGACCAGGTGAGTAGATGTATATCTACGGGGGGAAGTTGGGTGGATGGCGTTTAGCACCTCCGCAACGTAGAATATGAATAATACTTATTGACATTAGGAAACCAGAGGTGACCCTAGATTCTTAATGAGTAGAACCCTAGTAATGACCCTAGGCTGGACTAGACTGATTTCGGAAAACCATACCAGAGGATTGGAAAGGGTTCGTAGGCTTCAGATAGAAACACACACGCACACACTGAAACTCGACATGGTGTATACGTATATGTGTATATATATATAGGACTAGGTATAGGTATATATATATAAATACAACACGTATATGGGATTCATTGATGTGATATGATATCTGAGGTATGATGAAACAGTATAACTGGGCTTGATGCCGTGATTCTAGGCTATACAGTCGTATTAAGTGTTAGCGGATCATTAGAGAATGAGATAATGAACATGGATACATAAATTATAATGGGTAGTGATGATATTGAGGTACATGGGACTCTAAAATAGTACATGGACTGTAGCTTGTGACTGATCACGATATGATATATGTATGACATGATTACGACATCATATAGGTGTGACCTGATGTCGATATCATATAGGTGTGACTTGATGACGATATGATATCAGTATAACTTAATCACAATATGATACATATGATATGATATTTCTGAGGATAAACTAATGATGCATTTTATGATGGCAATGATATATGATTGATGTATGCTATTACAGTTTAGCACCTTGAGCATGAGATGTGTTGATGATGACATTATATGAATGATGAGACGCCTAGGAGATACTTGACTCATACCCCGCTATTGGGATGCCATACGATGGATTTTACCGTACGAGGCATAGATATGATGATTGATCCGCACTCTTGATTCGAGGAAGCCGTACTACGTACGTGACGTTATTGAGGCGGCATCGCCGACTATTAGAGATAATGATTCAGACCTTAGGTAGACTCTTGTTTCTTATTGACTAGTTTATTAGGTTTTGTTCCTTAGGAGGTTAGATGGACACTAGGTTAGGTTCGAGTAATATAGTGGTAGTGGAAATGGTATATCAAATGAGTGGATAACACATATCCGTCTTTACTTTCACACTGTAATCATTATGTTGCATGTTCATACATATGTTGCTATAATCAGTATAAACTTTACCTGTTAGGACACCAGCACCATTACCGATGATGCGTATGTTCCACGCACACTTATTTGCCGGCTCACACATATCATCATCGGTAATTGCTATTTCACGTACACTTTAGTTCATATTGTCTTTTATTGATAGAATCAGTTAACAACTAGACCGATATAATATCGTGATTTCTCACTGATGTTAGTATAGACATGATATTTATTACTTGACATTCATGAATTCATATTCTCATGTTATCATGCAGTATTATGGGGCATATGCCGACACTTATCATTTACTTACTCATGATTTTGAGATTTGGATTTGTATGAGATTTCTGGATTTTGGGAAAAACCGCAAGAATATATAAAAACTTCTCTCTCTCCTCCTCTCTTTTTTAAAATATAAGATGCGGTTTTCTCGTGATGTATGTGTCGTCCACCGTGAGATTTCATGTTTTCTGTTGGATTTCGAGACCCGATTGGAGGGGTGGATGAACCGTCTCGGGTACATGGTGGGCTCGGTATGGTACCCCGAGGCAAGAAGATCGAGTTGTAGACGATGAGCCTGGCAGGGGAAGGACTACCTACCGATGATGTCTGGCGCGGCGGATATCCCGAGGATACCGACCGTTGTCGTGAGATTTGATGATATGGGCCGATCCGGACTGACGGAGCCCGAGATATTAAGACTGTGAGACATTGAGATTATGAGGTATTAAGATTTAAAATTTACGTGTTTTGTGTCGATGCTTGACATGGATTTCCATGGATTTCATCATTGATGTTTCAGATTTCTATACACTCTTTACCATGATAAAAGCTAAAGATCTTCTTTATACAGATACATCTAGATTTCGGGATTGATTGTTTTACAGTCATATTGCATGCATATTCATTCACATGACATACTATTACTCGAGGTACTGACATGAGCATGGAGTATCTGCATTTACACGTAGCTTATTATCCTGTCTTACTTGATGATTAGCAATAGATTAGTATATTATTATGACCTAGGATAGCGTCGTGCATTCGATTTCTTTTCATAGATGTCTTCTACTCACGAGTTGGCAACTCACCACCATTGTGCCAAATTTTATTACAGGTTGATGTACAGGGTCCCTTGGCAGTTGCTGGCACATCATTTTCATTCCGGGTGATTTGCACGGTAGGTTGGTTCATTTGTATCTGAACCGCCGTTGTATTTTTATTATTTCATTTGTATCTAGAAAGCTCCATCAACCAAACTTGTATTACTTGATAGTTACTGGACCAGTTATTTATTTCGACCTTAGAGTCGCGCTTGTATTATTCTGATTTGGTGGATTGTTTTCTTTTGAGTTTTGAGCCTCGCCCTTTGGCGTTGTATACTATTGTGCTTGTTGTGCTTGTTTCCGCCTGTTGGCGTTGAGCTAGCTCCCGTTTGGGGATGCTTTTTATTGTTTATGTATATTATACTTGTTGTACCCGTTTGGGGCCAGTTTTTACAGAGGAGACTCTGCCGAAATTTTTGGGAAAATTTGTTGATGTTTTAAACTTGTTCCTTCATGTTTTCTTTTACTGCTTCTTCTTCTTTTTCATGGTTTAGATTTTTGGGCTTCGGCTTACTTAGGTTACGTGGCGCCTCTAGACGCTTCGTAATCTAAGTGCCGGTCACGTTCCGTACTTTCGGGTCGTGACAAAGTTGGTATCAGAGCGCTAGGTTTAACCTTGTATAAGTCTAGGTGACCCTTGGTTGATGGAGTAGGCGATTTAGGTAGAGTAACGTACCGTGGGTATGGTCCGCGGCATACTTACGATACGCTACTCTACTTAAGGAGCCTTACGATGTACATTTTTTGCACCGTATTTCATTCGCTCCTTTGATCTATCTTCGTCGATGTCGGAGGGTGGTTTCTGTTACCACGGGCGCACGGGCAGAGAGAGCTACAGCTTGAATGCGATAACCATTAGGGTATTGGTTATTCTTGAGGATTGAAGCATTGTTTAGCGTGCGGATGAAGGGTATTCACATGCCGTCCGGATGATCTTAAAGGGTTCAAACGATTATCAGAAAACCATTTTCCCAAGTTTAAGGTATTCGGGAGAACATGCAGGTATTTCGATGGACCCTCTAGAAGAATGAAACCCTAACTCGACATAATGACCTTGAGAACGCCCTTGAACCTTAGGGTTTACGGCAGTTCCGCGGTGCCATTAGTGAGGCTTGGGTTTGCCCTTCTACGGCTGGACCATCGATGCTGGGGTATGTACCGGATATTTTTAAACTGTACTTGAGTGTTGAGCTCTCGGGGAATTATGGGATTTTGATGGATCGATCGAAAAGTTTAATGTAGTCCGGATATCAAGTGAAGGGATCGACTATGTGGGAGGCTCTAGACATGAGTATTGCAGTTGGTAGCGCAGTCAGCACACTTATGAAGAGACAAGTTTGAAGCTATCGACATCAGAGGAAAGAAGCGCACATTGACGATAGTATTTATGATTGTGATTTGATGATTTGAATTTCATATTTCTGTTATTGGATTTTGGTATTTCATGTGTGTACCTTCATTACATTCTATTTGTGTTTCATATATCAGTTGTATTGATGTTGTTTAGTACACACCCAGTACACTTGATTTGGTTTTATATATTTTGAGATTTTTGATTTGATTTTGTGCATAGGGGTTACACATGATTTTGACATATGTTTCGACCTAGTTTTCATGCATTTTTGGTACTGTGATTTTGATTTTTATATTCGATGTATGTTTTCGTGCACCATGTGCACCTGATTAGGATTCTTGTGCATACTTGGCGCACTTGATGCGATTTTGTGCACACCAGATGCACTAAATCGGGGTTTTGTGCAGATTAGATGCACCTGATATTGAGTCGTGCACGCCCGTTGCACTTGACAGATGTTTTTGGTGACACCTGTTGCACTTAGTTTTGTTTTTGTTTGTATTCGTGGTATCTTTATTTGGTTTCGATTTCAGTGCGCACCGGACGCACATGATATTTTATTGATGTGATTGGGATTGATTTCAGTTTGAGCAGTATGTTTTCATAATCATTATTATTTAATTTAGTAACCAGGCGGGACGTGTATGTTAAATAAAAGATATATATATATAGCTATTTTTTTTTAAATAAACGTCCGCAGTATGTTTTCATAATCATTATTATTTAATTTAGTAACCAGGCGGGACGTGTATGTTAAATAAAAGATATATATATATATATAGCTATTTTTTTTTAAATAAACGTCCGCTACTTATGCCGTGACACGTGCATTGCACGGCGATTTTCAAGAGGGGTTTTTGTAGGCTTCTTTATTATGATGTTTAGACGATTTTACTAGGATGCGAACTATATATAAGTTATAGACTGATGGATATTATGATGGTTTTCATATTGGGTTTTGATATTTTATTCTCGACATAACTCCGATGATTGCGTTATGCTTGACGGAGTTGAGTTTTGTTATGTATTGATGATTTCGGAGCCCCGACGACTTGAGTGTTTTGCTGAATGTTTTAGTATTTGGAGGGGGAGTTTTAATTTAAATTCGGGGACCGAATTTCTTAAAGGGGGGAAGATTGTAACGTTATAAAAATAATTAAATAAATAATTAAATGAATAAAATTGTTTAAGTGAATTTTATGATTTTCGGTAAAGTAAAATGAATTTTTCGTAAAACCAAACCGTGATTGTTTTTCATTATAATTTCAAAAATACCTATTTTAATTATGTGATTACTAGTAAATGGTGTTTATCTAGCCACTTATAAATTTTTAGTTCAATTAAATATTTTTCATAAATTAATTATTTTAAATATTAACATAAGCTTTATTTTTACACTAAATTAATGTAAATTACAAATTTGAATGGTTTCAATTTGTAAAAATGAACCATGGCATATTAGAATTTAGTGTGTATCATGCAAACTTTATTTGCAAATTTTTCCAATTTTCTAGAGTTTTCTTGAGTTGCTATAGTAAAGAAATAAAAGAAAATAAATAAAAGCATGAAAAGACTTTAAGTGATGTTTCTTTTCTTGAAACTTCCACACTTTTCTTCACTCTTTTCTCTTGCTCCCTCTCTCTCCTACCATGGCCGGCCTCACAACCATGGCAGCCCCCCCCCCATTTCCACTTCATTTTTTGTTCAAAATTCATCAAAAATACATCAAAAATTCAATTAAAAATCCACAAAATCCTATTTATTCCCTACCCTTTATTCTTTGCTCTTCTTTACATGGATTTTTAAGATGGATAACATGCATCTTGGAGGCTCATTTTCATGTTGGGATTTCATATTTTGGAGGTATAAATTTCCTTCTTTTGTTTTATTTTTATTAGACATTTCTTTTAAAACATAATTAGATTTAATATAGTAATTCTAGTTGCAAATTTTAAAATTCAAGTTAGGGTTTGAAAAATCAAGTTGTTGTTTTTATTAATTAATTAGGGTTATAATAACTAGTTTAACATATTTAGAGGTGGAAATCCTTGTATGGATGATATGTTGTAAATTGTTAATCCAAAATTGATTTAATAATGTTATTTAGCTAACTACTTTTATAAAATGTATTTGTGGGTAAAATAAAATTCTAATTAAGGTTGTCATCATTAGATTGTAGTTTTAGTGAGAATCTTAGCATGTTAATGGAAAGAAAAACTTAGTTTGATCACTAGTTTCTTGTGATAATTGGAAAAATACTAATAAAATGCTATTTTTGTAAACTAGATTTTGGGAAATTCCTAAATAAATAAGATTAAAAATATAATTATGGTTTCATCATATCATTATAATCATGAATTGTAGTTTAATACATTAATTCATGCAAAATCATGTTTTGTTGTGGAATTGTGAATTTTTGCTTGAAAGAGATTGAAAATTTCTAATGGTTGCAAACTAGAAATTTCAAATTAATGCAAATTTGTGTAATAAAAATATAGTAAGGGGTTGTATAGTCTAGTTATGCTATTTGATGAGTTTTATAACCATTGGTTTCATTTAAATGTCAAGTTTTGAAGAAAAACGGTAAATTGGCATTTTCGGGTTTTACGAAATCGGCCGATTTGATGGATTTTAGGGTTTCGATGGATTTAATCATGTTTTATAATATAAGTAATGAGTTTTAAAACTATGAGTTATTTATTGATGTTCATCTCGATCCATCGGAGTTTGTACGCCGATATCGAGCGATATTTGGTTCTTTTGCGTGGACGGGACATAGGTTTTAACCTATGCTTGTTCCTTGCGTCGTTTTGACTTTTGTATGTGATTCAGTTTACGATACTATTATTATGTTTGCGTTTAAGTACCCCTCACGTGGACTGCGGGCGATGAAGAGGAGGATGGCGACACCGTCTTCGGCAGACATGGACCAGGTGAGTTGATGTATATCTACGGGGGGAAGTCGGGTGGATGACGTTTAGCACCCCCGCAACGTAGAATAGGAATAATACTTATTGACATTAGGAAACCAGATGTGACCCTAGATTCTTAATGAGTAGGACCCTAGTAATGACCCTAGGCTGGACTAGACTGATTTCGGAAAACCATACCAGAGGATTGGAAGGGGTTCGTAGGCTTCAGATAGAAATACACACGCACACACTGAAACTCGACATGGTGTATACGTATATGTGTCTATATATATAGGACTAGGTATAGTTATATATATATATATATATAAAACACGTATATGGGATTCATTGATGTGATATGATATCTGAGGTATGATGAAACAGTATAACTGGGCTTGATGCCGTGATTCTGGGCTATACAGTCGTATTAAGTGTTAGCGGATCATTAGAGAATGAGATAATGAACATGGATACATAAATTATAATGGGTGGTGATGATATTGAGGTACATGGGACTCTAAAATAGTACATGGACTGTAGCTTGTGACTGATCACGATATGATATATGTATGACTTGATTACAACATCATATAGGTGGGACCTGATGTCGATATCATATAGGTGTGACTTTATGACGATATGATATCAGTATGACTTAATCACAATATGATACATATGACATGATATTTCTGAGGATAAACTAATGATGCATTTTATGATGGCAATGATATATGATTGATGTATGCTATTACAGTTTAGCACCTTGAGCATGAGATGTGTTGATGATGACATTATACGAATGATGAGACGCCTAGGAGATACTTGACCCGTACCCCGATATTGGGATGCCGTACGATGGATTTTACCGTACGAGGCATAGATATGATGATTGATCCGCACTCTTGATTCGAGGAAGCCGTACTACGTACGTGACGCTATTGAGGCGGCATCGCCGACTATTAGAGATAATGATTCAGACCTTAGGTAGACTCTTGTTTCTTATTGACTAGTTTCTTAGGTTTTGTTCCTTAGGAGGTTAGATGGACACTAGGTTAGGTTCGAGTCATATAGTGGTAGTGGAAATGGTATATCAAATGAGTGGATAACACATCCGTCTTTACTTTCACACTGTAATCATTATGTTGCATGTTCATACATATGTTGCTATAATCAGTATAAACTTTACCTGTTAGGACACCAGCACCACTACCGATGATGCGCATGTTCCATGCACACTTATTTGTCGGCTCACACACATCATCATCGGTAATTGCTATGTCACGTACACTTTAGATCATATTGTCTTTTATTGATAGAATCAGTTAACAACTAGACCGATATGATATCGTGATTTCTCTCTGATGTTAGTATAGACATGATATTTATTACTTGACATTCATGCATTCATATTCTTATGTTATCATGCAGTATTATGGGGCATATGCCGACACTTATCATTTACTTACTCATGATTTTGATATTTGGATTTCTATGAGATTTCTGGATTTTGGGGAAAACCGCAAGAATATATAAAAACTTCTCTCTCTCCTCCTCTCTTTTTTAAAATATAAGATGCGGTTTTCTCGTGATGTATGTGTCGTCCACCATGAGATTTCATGTTTTCTGTTGGATTTCGAGACCCGATTCGAGGAGTGGATGAACCGTCTCGGGTATATGGTGGGCCCGGTATGGTACCCCGGGGCAAGAAGATCGAGTTGTAGACGATGAGCCTGGCAGGGGAAGGACTACCTACCGGTGATGTCTGGCGCGGCGGATATCCGGAGGATACCGACCGTTGTCGTGAGATTTGATGATATGGGCCGATCCGGACTGACGGAGCCCGAGATATTGAGACTATGAGACATTGAGATTATGAAGTATTGAGATTTGAGATTTACGTGTTTTGTGTCGATACTTGACACGGATTTCCATGGATTTCATCATTGATGTTTCAGATTTCTATAAACTCTTTACCATGATAAAAGCTAAAGATCTTCTTTATACAGATACATCTAGATTTCGGGATTGATTGTTTTACAGTCATATTGCATGAATATTCATTCACATGACATACTATTACTCGAGGTACTGACATGAGCATGGAGTATCTGCATTTACACGTAGCTTATTATCGTGTCTTACTTGATGATTAGCAGTAGATTTGTATATTATTATGACCTAGGATAGCGTCGTGCATTCGATTTCTTTTCGTAGATGTCTTCTACTCACGAGTTAGAAACTCACCCCCGTTGTGCCAAATTTTATTACAGGTTGATGTACAGGGTCCCTTGGCAGTTGCTGGCACATCATTTTCATTCCGGGTGATTTGCACGGTAGGTTGGTTCATTTGTATCTGAACCGCCGTTGTATTTTTATTATTTCATTTGTATCTAGAAAGCTCCATCAACCAAACTTGTATTACTTGATAGTTACTGGACCAGTTATTTATTTCGACCTTAGAGTCGCGCTTGTATTATTCTGATTTGGTGGATTGTTTTCTTTTGAGTTTTGAGCCTCGCCCTTTGGCGTTGTATATTATTGTGCTTGTTGTGCTTGTTTCCGCCTGTTGGCGTTGAGCTAGCTCCCGTTTGGGGATGCTTTTTATTGTTTATGTATATTATACTTGTTGTACCCGTTTGGGGCCAGTTTTTACAGAGGAGACTCTGCCGAAATTTTTGGGAAAATTTGTTGATGTTTTAAACTTGTTCCTTCATGTTTTCTTTTACTGCTTCTTCTTCTTTTTCATGGTTTAGATTTCTGGGCTTCGGCTTACTTAGGTTACGTGGCGCCTCTAGACACTTCGTAATCTAAGTGCCGGTCACGTTCCATACTTTCGGGTCGTGACAACAACGATTTCCTCGGTCATACTATATCATGAAGGTAATACTATGATATCTAGGGTGACCATGAACGCATATATGTCAACAATAGAGTCAATGTCAATAGCATGTAGAAATAAACATCTGACATCATATGCCTGCATGTATGTGGATATCATCCACGTGTCCATCAACGACACAAATCAATATCATGGAACCTGAGTGCCCAACATCGACACTCGAATCATCATGAAAACATATGCCTGTATGTATGAGGATATCAACCACGTGTGTCCATCAACGACACATCAAAATCATGGAACTGGAGTGTCCAAAACCGACACTCGAAATATCATGAAAACCCATGTCCAGCATCGACACGTAAATCCCCATATCTCAAGCGCTGCATATTTAGATCGGCCTTCATATCTATCTCATCTCAGGCGCTGTATACTCTGATCGGCCCTCATATCCATCTCACAACTCCGGTCGGTATCCTCCGGATAACCGCCGGGTCCAAAAATATCATTGGTAGGTAGTGCTCCCCTGCCAGGCTCATCGCCTAACTATACGAGTCTTCTTGCCCCGGGGTACTTCACCGGGTCCACCATGTACCCGCAGACGGTGCCTACCACTCCTCGAATCGGGTATACTCATAGCTCAGAACTGAGAAAACTCATGGTGGACGCCTTGAAATATCATATCAAGAGAAACCGGGTTTTTAAAACAATATACAATTTCCTTTGAGATATAGCCACGGTTCTCAAATCCAGAGATCTCATAAAAACTTCATCTCAATGCATATAACCATAAAGTACGATCAATGCAACATAGAACAATAACATGAGCATATCAGGTATATCATGCAAGCATGTCCTATGATAGTACTGAATAATGAATGTACTTACGGTTTTGAATAATATCATGATACAGCAGTTCTACTGTGCAAGTGGCATGGCAATTACCGATGATGAATGTGTATGAGCTGACGATTCTGTGTAAGTGTAACATATGCATCATCAATAATTGTGCAGGTGTACTAGCGGACGATATCATAACAAATAATGGAAGCACCGGTATATACAATGCAATGAGAATATCATAAAGGTAGCAGAAAAGTAAACCGTAGGCGTCACATTATATAAAATATACGTATCTAATCTAACATCTACATTAATGGGTTCCTTAGCACCCTCACGGCGTTTACTAAGGCATCAAACATGCTATTTCAAAATTTTCTAGAGAGCTAAAGAACCCGAACGAGAATCGAACTAGAGACTTAGGGTTTTCTAGATTGTAAACACTTTACAAACTAAAGGGAAGAAGGAATACAACCTTTTTAGACCGGTCCTTCACATCAATAGCTCCATGTAGTAGTCCCTTCACTGCGATCACGAACTCCCGGACTCTAGAGAGGCTCCACAAGATGTACGGAACAAGTTTGCATCGATGTCTTCGAGGCCGAAGATGATCTACGTCGAGAAGACACTAGCTCATGCTATCTTTTCATTAATGGTGAGATTAGTGAAGCAAACACCCTAAACTAAATGGCAAGTAGTAGAGGATGATGAAGTAGGAAGTGGGCTCACTTTAGTTTTATTTTTCTCACAAGGTTTCCATCACTTAGAAAAAACTAGCAAGCTTTTTCTCTTAATAAAGAAGAAGAAGTGATGAAGAAAATGAATGAGAGAGTGAGGTTAGAATTGCAACCATGGTGATTTAGTGTCATGCCTAACTCATGTAGAGAATAAACCATAGTCTAAGATTAAAGGTTGGGTTAACAAATATCTTAAGTAATGACAAAAGAGTGGACTTGGTCAATGTTTTCTACAAGCTTCTCCAAGCTTCAGCCATGACTCATTCCAAATCTTTTGTGAATTACATAATGATAAATAAAAACCAAACATAAACCCTAGCATGGTATAAGTCTCATACATACATGTTGCAAGTGTAACCTAACATGACAGAATAATATATATCATATATATATTTTGTGTACAAACAAAAAATAATACAATTAACATATATTATATATATATATATATTAATGTATCAAATGTGAGAAAAAGAAATACTTAAGTGAGCTAATTTTTGTTAATGTAATTTAATATATCAAATATATAATTCTACATTAAATTATTAAATCAACATTTGATATATTAATCCGGCTATATTACATATAACCAACTAATATCAAATGTAACAACTTATCGAATCAACACTTAATCCGATAACCCAGCTATATCTCATATACCCGACCATTGTCATAAGTCGCGAGAATAGAATGCGGTATCACATACTCGTATTTATCTCGGTCCCGCACATATCACATATATGCTCCTACTCCATTTCGCATGAACCAGGAAACCTCTGTGTAGGACTCTAAAGACTCGTCAATACGCCGGCAGTAGGTGATGATCATATCAAACACCCACAAGCCGCAAGCGGTCTGCTAAACGTAACGGCCACCGGGTATTGAGCGATCAAAAGATCAACAAGCAAGCCTGCTTGTACTCCTGCGAATCCAATCAGTAACACTACCGTACAGTCCGGTCTCTTCGTCTGATATGTCGCATATCACAGCCTGGGAGTGGTATAACTTCAGACCCCAATAGCCTGATAAGTCATGTCGATGCAAGGTCCATAACGGTTCAAGAAACTACTGATAACACTTACCAGTAAATCTCAGCAATCCTGGCCAGGGATTTCCTGTTATGGCCAATTGAGCATAGCGCAACATCAACTCCCAATACCGGGAGAGACGAAACCCCTCCTATCGCTCATTGCCTCCATGTGACTCGGGATTGTATACAAAAACCACCTTTTTGCATGATCTCTTGACCGTGGTATGGTGGAAATCAAAGCACAGTGGGAATCACACAAGACTCTATGACGATCTCGGGTCTACAGACTAACCTGTACCAGTGTAACCAGAGAACTGCTATCTGACGATAGGTATAATACCATCTAAGAGTTCTCGGCGAGTCCGTTCAGTGTACCCAGTCTCCACTGAGCACCCATGTACCTTCTCTGATGTCAAACACCAATGGATATGGGATCATCCATCGCCCATCATATAGGTCGAGAAGCGTATACGCTAGTCTACTCTGGAGTATGGATGCCCTGTCTCGATACTCCTACGACTAGGAACATTTAAAGGATGTACTTATCGACTACCATTTCCCCACCAGTATGATCTACATCATAATCCTGGTAGTCAAGTACTCATCCTAAAGGCTTTATCAACATGTAATAGAGAGACAATAAGTGTACATGTTAAGATAAAGAGCAACCAGACAGCATACTATCATCTCGAGCAAGAAAGTCCTCCCTATATATGTCCAAGCATCCATTACAATATACATCACATGTACAGTAATGGCCTCTAGGGCATACATATAACTAACAATCTCCCACTTTCACTAAGGCCATCTGTTGTAATATCCAATACCCAACAATATAGCAGTGGTTGTAGTATCCCATACTCAAACATCCCATAGAAGTCTCTCTAGGGGTAAGGCCTTTATGAGTGGTTCCACTGTGTTATCCTTCGTGTTTACACTCCTATCCTCGATTCCTTGGAGATCATCCATCTCCCTGATCAAGTTATACTTGCCTCAGAATAAGTCTGGAACGCTGATGGGACCTGCATTCCTAGGCCAAAGACACAACTCCGTTGTTGTCATAATAACAATTATTGGACGCTCAATGGTAGGAACCTTGTTCATCTCATGAACAAGAAATGCCCAGACAGTCACTTTGGCAGCATCAATGGTAGCAATGTATTCAGCCTTTATCGTCTAGTATGTCATGATATCTAACTTGGAACTCTTCCAACATACCGTCCCTGCACCGAGGGTAAAGACAATGCCTGTGACTGACTCTCAGTCAAACTTATCACTCTGAAAGCTGGAACCAAAAACTTTCTTTTAGTGCTTCTCAAGTACTTAAGAACGTCCTCTACATCTTTCCAGTGATTCTCCCAAGATCCGATTGATTCCTGATCACTACACCTAGTGTGTTATCTATATCTGGTCTGGTATATAACATCGCATACTATGATAAAGCCTACTGCCGAAGCATAGGGTATCCATTGCACGCGGCTCTTTCAAATTAGTCTTGGAAGACATCTTTTTGGAGTGAGTGATCCATGAGTAAATGGGTGAACCACCACGCATGGAATCTTCTATACTAAACTTCTTTAGTACGGTGTTAATGTACCTGGATTTGGGACACTCCCAACATCCACTTAGATCTATCAACATAGATCATAATCCACAAGATATAGTAGGTATCATCCAAATCTTCTATAGAGAATCACGGAGAATCACCGTGATAAGAGGAGCTTGACCGAGTGTAGCATGGGAAACCATTTCCTATCAAGAGTATATTATCTACGTACAATACATGGAAGACAACCTTACTCTCTACAACCTTCTTGTATATAAAATGTTCATCTATCTTTTCGTGAAGTCAAACTCTTTGATTGCTACATCAAAACAGATGTTCCAACTCCGAGATGCGTGCATTGATCCTGATGGACTTAAGCATAGCTTTGAAAGTCTCAACTTTTCCATTTACACCAAGAATCTTCTCAAGATTCGTTTGCTCCTAATGGGTTTTACCCCTTCAGGTGCAACAGTCAAAGTCATACTTTGTTGGTGTACATGGATTCCATCTTTGATCGCATAGCATCCAGCCTTTTCACAGAGTCGCCACTCGTGATAGCCTGCCTGAACCTAGTTGGGCCATCATCTACAATGATGCAATCCTCGCTCCCACTGTCACCGAGAAGACCGTAGTATCTCTTGAGTGGATGAGGAACCCTACAAGATTCGCGGAGAGGCTAAGGTTCGTTGGAGATTATTGAATCCATTGCTTTCACCAAATCATCAGCTGTTAGTTTTTCTAGCTGGAACTCCTTCCAGTTCTACCTCATGACCACTAATTTCTTTGCAAAAAATGTTAGGTTTACCTAGCACCCTATGAAAGGTTTAGAAGCATCACATGTCTCAAAGATTATGTTTTTAGAGTGCTAAGTGAACACACAAAGAATCAATCCTAGAAAATTAGGGTTTCATAACTTTACAAGTAACAAAGACTAGGGTTTTGAGAGTACAACCTTTGTAGCTCCCTACGCTAGACTCCTTGGCCACTTGAGGGTTGGAGAAGGGTTTGCTTGAGGTCTTCTAATGTCCACGACGATCCACCCGAAGCTCCTTTGTCCAAGCTAACAACTTCACTTGATCAAGAGAAAGAAATGAAGCTAACACTCAAAACAAGTGGGCAAGACTTGTGTAGAATGATGTTGTGGTGGCTTTTCTCACTTCAAAATCCTAACTTGGTGAGTAATTTGCTCACTAGAGAAATCTAGAGAGCAAAAGAAGAAGGAGGAAGAAGATGATGGCTTTTTTGAACAAGAGTAAAAGATAAACTCTAATGAGAAAAGAGAAAATATATCTATATATATTTTCCCTCTTCATCTCAAACCATGGTTTTATATTATGGATATTTATTTCACTTGAGTTAAAAACACAAGAGGAAGATTAAATCATGGTTAATAAGTAGGTGAACATGGTCAATTCAAGGAAGAGTGTAGAATATAACCATTTATTAATCTTTTCTCTTTTCTTTTGTTTTAACATAAATAGAAATAATAATCCATACATATAAACCATGGTGTGAGTCTTATATTGCCACCATTTTCAATGTATATGCAACCATGAAGGATGATGTGTGTATGTATGTGTGCATGCACATCCATATGTGCATGCATCTAGAAAGAATGCATACATGCATGCATACATCCAAAAATACAAGAAAGGATTTCTAGTGAGAAACTAATGGCTAAATGATAAATCAACACTTGATTTATCAATCCGGCCATATCACATATGACCCAACTAAAAGCAAGCCGCCCAATTAATATACGGTATCTCATACGCGCATTTTAACCGGGTCCATGCGCATATCGCATACGCGCACCACAACATTTCGCCTAGACTAGGTAACTCCTTTGTGGGACTCTAAGACTCGTCAATACACCGGCAGTGGGTGATGATCATATCAAACACCCTCAAGCCGCAAGCGGTCAGCTAAACGTAACGGCCACCCGGGTATGGAGCGAACAGAAGAAAACAAGCGAACCTGCTACAACTCCCGTCGAGCCAACCGGCAACACTACCCGTGCAGTCTGGTCTCCTCGTCTGATATGTCGCATATCAAGTCTAGGGGTGGTAAACGTCAGACCCCAATAACCGATAAGTCATGCCGATGTGAGGCTCATAACGGGTCGAGAAACTACTGGTAACACTTACCAGTAAATCTCTAATCAGCCCTGGCCAGGGACTTCCCTATTACGGCCAATCGAGCACAGCGCAACATCAACCCCCAATACCGGGAGAGTCAAAACCCCTCCTATCGCTCATTGCCTCCATGTGACTCGGGACTGTACCCAAAAACCACCGTTTTGCACGCCCTCATGGACGTGGTAAGGTGGAAATCAAAGCACAGTGGGAATCACACAAGACTCTATGACGATCTCGGGTCTACAGACTAACCTGCACAAGTGTCACCAGAGAACTGCCATCTGACGTGAGGTATAATACCATCTGGGAGTTCTCGGCGAGTCCGTCCAGTGTACCCAATCTCCACTGAGCACTCGTATACCATCTCTGATATCAAACACCAATGGATATGGGATCATCCATCGCCCATCTCATGGGTCGAGAAGCGTATACGCTAGTCTACACTGGTATATCGATGCCCTATCTCGATACACCCACGACTAGGGACCTTGAAGGATGTACTTATGGACTACCATGTCCCCACTAGTATGATCCGCATCATAGTCCAGGTAGTCAAGTACACATCCTAAGGGCTTTACCAACATGTAACTTTAAGACAGTATAAAGAGACAAGTACACATGTTAAGATAAAGAGAAACCAGATAGCATACTATCATATCGAGCAAGAAAGTCATCTCTATATATGTCCAAGCATCATATATAATATACATCATCTGTACAATACTGGCCTCTAGGGCATACATACAACTAACAGTCTCCCACTTGCACTAGGGCCAGCTGCTGTAGTATCGCATACCGAGCATCCCGAAGAGTCTCTCAAACTGTATCTAGGGAATGGCCTTCGTGAGTGGATCCGCTGTGTTGTTCTTCGTGTCAACCCTCCTGACCCCGATCTCCCGGCGATCAACTATCTCCCGGATCAAGTGATACCGCCTCAGAATATGCCTGGATCGCTGATGGGACCTGGGTTCCTTGGCCAAAGCCACCGCTCCATTGTTATCACAATACAAAGGTATTGGATGCTCAATGGATGGAACCACTCCAAGTTCCGTAATGAACTTCTTGATCCAGACAGCCTCTTTGGCAGCATCGTTGGAAGCGATGTATTCAGCCTCCATCGTCGAGTCTGCCACGGTTTCCTGCTTGGAACTCTTCCAGCTAACCGCCCCTCCGTAAAGGGTAAAGACAAATCCCGACTGCGACTTAGAGTCGTCCTTATCACTCTGAAAGCTTGAATCGGTAAAGGACTCCACTTGGAGTTCTCCGTTACCATACACCAAGAGCATCTCCTTAGTCCTTCGTAAGTACTTGAGAATGCTCTTCACAGCTGTCCAGTGACTCTCTCCTGGATCAGCTTGATACCTACTCACTAAACTTAGTGAGTATGCTACATCGGGTCTGGTACATAGCATCGCGTACATGATAGAGCCTACAACCGAAGCATAGGGTATCCCTTGCATGCGAGCTCTCTCCAAATCAGTCTTGGGAGACATCTCTTTGGAGAGAGTGACACCAGAGATCGTGGGTAAGTTCCCACGCTTAGATTCTTCCATATTAAACCTCTTTAGTATGGTGTCAATGTACCTGGATTGGGACAATCCTAAAATCCGTTTAAATCTATCTCTATAGATCTTAATCCCCAATATGCAGGAGGCATCACCAAGATCTTTCATTGAGAATCTTTGTGATAAGAAGAGCTTGACTGATTGCAGCATAGGAATGTCATTTCCTATCAAAAGTATGTTGTCCACGTACAATACTAGGAAGACAATCTTACTCTCTGCCACCTTCTTGTAGATACAAGGTTCATCTACGTTTTTGACGAAATCAAACTCTTTGATAACGACGTCAAAGCAGATGTTCCAACTCCGCGATGCTTGCTTTAATCCATAAATGGATTTAAGCAGCTTGCACACCTTTCCGCTGCTCCCACTATCTATGAAGCCCTCTGGCTGAGTATGTACACGCACTCTTCTAAATCACCGTTTAGAAAGGCGGTCTTAACATCCATTTGCCAGATTTCGTAACCATGATATGTAGCGATGGCAAGCATGATCCGGATGGATTTAAGCATAGCTACTGGAGAAAAGGTTTCGTCATAGTCCACACCTGGTCTTTGACGAAAACCCTTTGCAATAAGTCTAGATTTGAAAGTCTCTACTTTCCCATCTACACCAAATTTTTTCTTAAAGATCCACTTGCTCCTAATGGGTTTTACCCCTTCAGGAGCATCTTCCAAAGTCCACGCTTTGTTGGTGTACATGGATTCCATCTCGGACCACATTGCATCCAGCCATTTCACTGAGTCCCCACTCGTGATGGCCTGCTCGAAGCTAGTTGGGTCATCATCCTCCATGATGCAATCCTCGCTCCCACCATCCATGAGAAAACCGTAGTATCTCTCAGGTTAGCGAGGAACCCTACTAGATCGGTGGAGAGGCTGAGGTTCGTTGGGAGCTACTGAATCCTCTGGTTCCACTAAATCTTTTGTTGTGGTTTGTACAGCTGGAACCACTTCCAGTTCTACCTCAGAGCCACTAATCTCTTTTGCAAGAAATTCCTTTTCTAAAAAGGTGGCATGTTGAGCAACAAACACTCTTGGTTCCTCACTGTGGTAGAAGATATACCCTCGCAAATGCTTGGGATATCCAACAAACTTACACAAAACAGACCTTGCCTCGAGTTTGTCCGGTTTTTATCTTTTGACATAGGCCGGGCAACCCCATATCTTAATAAAATTAAGATATGGTCTCTTTCCCTCCCATACTCATATGGGGTGGTAGGCACAGATTTGGTAGGAACCCTATTCAGTAGGTATGCTGCTGTCTCCAGTGCATATCCCTAGAAGGAAATAGGTAACTCAGCTGTGCTCATCATAGAGCGCACCATATCTAATAGGGTGCGGTTCCTCCATTCTGATACACCGTTGTGCTGTGGTGTATATGGAGGAGTCAGCTGAGAGAGAATCCCATTCTCTTTTAGGAAGTCCAGGAATTCAATGCTCAAGTATTCACCTCCTCGATCAGATCGTAGGATTTTAATACTTTTTCCGGTTTGGTTCTCGACTTCTTGTTTATATTCTCTAAATTTCTCAAAAGCTTCTGATAAGTGTTTCATCAGGAACACATACCCGAACCTAGAGAGATCGTCAGTGAATGTAATGAAGTACGCAGAACCATCCCTGGCATGTGTAGACATGGGACCGCATACATCGCTATGCACCAGTCCCAAGAGTTCCGTAACTCTTTCTCCGTGTCCCGTAAACGGAGTTTTGGTCATCTTGCCTTTGAGACATGACTAGCAAGTGTCATAAGATGAAAATTCAAACAGATTCAAATATCCATCCTTATGCAACTTAGCTAGTCGCGTCGCATTGATGTGACCCAGTTTACAATACCACAAGAAGGATTCGTTCAGTTCTGAACTCTTCCTCTTGTGTGTGTTTGTTATGCTCAGAACTGTTGATTGATTTAGAACATAAATGCCATTGCACAACGTGGCTGATCCAACCAACTTTTGGTTACGGAAAATGGTCATAACATTATCCTGTAATACAAAATTATATCCCTCTTTACTCAACAAAGAAACCGATATAATGTTGCATATCAGGTTCGGCATGTAATAGCATTCGTTCAGAATCAATGTATTACCAGTTGGTAATACTGTCACGACCCGAAAGTACGGAACATGACCGACACTTAAACTACGAACGTCTCGAGGCGTACGTAATCTAAGTAAACCGAAAACCAAGAAATCCAAACCAAGAAAAGATGTAGAGTGCAGGAAAAACCAACTTAAAGCAAGTAGTTTCAATAGCATAAGCCGAG
Organism: Agapanthus africanus; assembly: GCA_030015575.1. Taxonomy (NCBI): domain Eukaryota; kingdom Viridiplantae; phylum Streptophyta; class Magnoliopsida; order Asparagales; family Amaryllidaceae; genus Agapanthus; species Agapanthus africanus. The sequence goes on along the minus strand of CM057345.1, from coordinate 300,366,121 downwards.
TTATGCGGTTTTAAAAACATCAAGTATTTCCTGAGAATTTCGGCAGAGTCTCCTTTGTAAAACTGGCCCCCAAACGGGATACAACATGAATAGTATACGAAATCAATAAAAAAGCATCCCCAAGCGGGAGCTAGCTCTTCGTCAATCGACGGTCACAACCACACAAGCAATATAATATACAACGCCAAGGGCGAGGATCAAAACTCAAAAGGAAACTCAAAACAGCAAGAAATCCATAGAAATACAACGCGCGACTCTAAGGTCGAAAAAATAACATCATTGGTCTCTATCACAAAAAATAAATACATGTTTGGTTGATGGAACTTCTAGATACCACTGAATAATAATATACAAGATATATAATGCGGGTACGATACAAGTAAACCCACCTACTAGCAAGTCACCCGGAAATGGAAATAGTGCCAGCAAAGCCGTAAAGAAACCTGTACGGCGAAACCTGCAAGAAACTGGGGCACAACGGGGGTGAGTTGCCAACTCGTGAATAGAAAAACATCTACGAAAAGAAATCGCATAAATAATGCAATCGTAGGTCAATGATCATAATATATCCTCAATTATATATATAACATGCAGCCTATAACAAAGGCTAGGGTAAATATCTAACCCGAGTGTAATCTCAGGTGCCCGTGTCAGTGCCTCAGGTAGCAATATATCATATGAATGAGGTATGAATGCATGAAAACAGAACACATGTAAATGAAGAAACTGTTTTCATAATTTAGTGAGATTTCCTTTGTATTTTTAAAATGAGGTATCATAATGAAATCAGCATAAAACAGTGCCTAGCATCGGCACAAAATGTAATCCCAATATCTCGATATCTCTGTATCACAGTCTCTGTACCTCAATATCTCGAAATCTCAATGTCTCAATCACAATATCTAGGGCGCCGTCAGTCCAGACCGGCCCCTACCATCTATCTCAAGACCACGACGGTATCCTCCGGATATCCGACGCGTCGGGTAATATCACCGGTCGGTAGTGCTCCCCTGCCAGGCTCAACGTCAACAACACGATCCTCTTGCCCCGGGGTACCGCACCGGGCCCACCATGTACCCGAAATGGTTCCTCCACTCCTCGAATCGGGTCTCGAAATCCATTAGCAAACTCATGGTGGATGACTCATACATCATGGGAAAACCGCACTTTTTATTTTAAAAGAGAGAAAAGGTTTATTTATGTTTTTGCGGTTTTCTTCCAAATCCAAGAAATCTCATGAAATCCGAATCCAAGTCATCAATAGCATGTAAACAGTGAATATAGGCATGAGAATCCATGAATGCGACACAACAGTGAATAATAACATGCATGAAGTAGTAGGCAATAACTACAATGTCTAACTAGCATATAAGGCAAGTACACTAATATCATGTCTAAACTATTAGCTAACAACCTATGTCAAATGAAATAGTATTTTCTAAAGTGTACGTGACATGGCAATTACCGATGAAGGTGTGTGTGAGCCGGCAAGTAAGTGTACGTGGTACATACGCGTCATCGGTAATGGTGCTGGTGTCCTAACAGCATGATATTAATAATAGGATATGAATCATAATATAAGCATACGATGCGGAACGAACAACAATAATGAGCGGGAGCTAAATACTAAACAATGGTGCCCTTTGAAATAACACGAATCGTGGGGTTTTGAAAATAAGGGCTACGGTGGTTTTAATAAAGGATACGTCTTTTGAAATATCCGTACATCCCTTGACCTGTCTTTTAAAATACCCACGATCCGTTAGTTTTGAAATAGGTAGAAATCTAATCTAGTCTGACAATTACACTAAACTATACGGCTGAACTAAAGGTAAGGAAACCGCCTAGCGTCTGAGTCGATACATATATGAATATATATTAGTCGGTGATCCCGCCTCGATACTATTAATCCAATACCATATCTATAAGCAGGCATCCCAAGTCAAGAGTGCGGATCAATCATCAAAATATAGCTCGTACGTAAATCCGTCGTACGGCATCCCCAAATCTGGGTACGGTTTAATATCACATTCATCATACTATTCACCTGGTATCCTCTTTATCAAATATCATGATCGGGGTACTGATCTACGTCTAGTACAATACTGATACCGCCTAAGTATGCATGCACGTGTGTGAAACACTACGTCAAGGACCCGTTACAACGTCATGTCGTATCTCAAATACGAACCCTGCTATATCACCGATCTCACGGCCTCAAATCAAATCTCATCGACTCATCATAAATCCCAAGTACTATCATCATTATCCATGCATGAGTATATGAATGTACATATGCATAGTCCCATACCCACGCATATATACATGTATACACATCCCAATCTGCGCACAAGAAAGTAAAGTATGCAAGTCTGTGTGTGCGTATGTGGGTATAACAACTACTCTAGGGTTTCGCAGCTAACCCAAAGCTAATCCATGAACACAAAATATCCATATTATCATCAATATACTCAAACAATATATAAACAATATATATATGTGTGTATACGTATTTGTATACATCACCACGAACTACGGGGGTGCTATACGCCATCCACCCGACTTCTCCCCGTAGATATAAATCTACTCACCTGGTCCTCGCTCGCCGGTGCCGACGTCGCCACGTGCTTGCTTGTCGTCTCGAAGTCTACATGGGTACCTACATATCATAACGCACTGTATCGCATCAAAATCCGACTCATGATTAAAACGACACACGAAACCCACATAGGTCAAAACCTATGGTTGCTTTCACAAATCAACCCAAAAACCCTCGACGTCCGCGTACAAACGCCAAACCATGGAGAAAAACCTAAATACACTCATTTGTACAATCACAAGAACTAATTATAATATAAAATAGCTTAAAATTCACAAAAACTCCAAATTCACTTTAAAAGCCATTTTTTCGAAAATCTAATAAGCAAAATTAACCGCTTTAATACAACATCTTGATGTTTAAATGAATCTAGCGGCCACAATGTTCACTAAATATCATAACAAAGCCATCTAAACCATTCCTATAATTTATTCTCATCAATTTCCATAAATTCCAAAATTCTAGTTTACAATATACCCAAATTTTAATAATTTTATAGCAAAAATGCACAAACAACAATTTAGCTAGGATTTTCATGAACTAAAGACATTAAACCACACTTAATAATGTTAATGAAGTCATAAAAAAAACTAATTATAATTTTTAACCCAATTATTTAACCATTTCCAAAAACCTAGATAGCAAATTAGTGTAATTATCACAATTTTTAAACTAACAATTAACAACTAGCTACTAACTTGTTTTAACATGTCATAAGAGCTTAAATACATTACACAACCATACACCAATTTCCCAAAACCCTAACTTGCATTCAAGTTCTTCTCTTGAATTTTCATCACACAAACCACAACAACCAATTTAACACTTATAAACAAAAACATATAAGCAACTAATCAACAAACAACCATGGGGCACAAAATTTATACCTCACAAATCCATGATCAAACATGAAATCTAGACCTCCAAAATGAAATCCTTGCACCAAGATCCATGCATCTAAGGCTACACTAAAATGAGTAAGAACTAGATTTAGATTTTGGGATTTTTTTGATGGGTATTTGATGAATTTTTAGAAGCAACAGAGATGGAACAATGGGGGGGAGAAAGAGGGCTGTTGGTGCAGGAATTTTCGGCCAGCAAGGGAGTGGGGGAGGAGAGAGAGGGAGGTGGAGAAAAATGGGGAGAAAAAGACAAAGTCTACACCCCCTTTTGACTTTCTTTCATTTCCCTTTTTCTTTTCTTTTGAAAGGTGAGGTAATTGGAGAGAGAGAGAGAGGGGGGGGCTGTCAAGGTGGGGCCGGCCATGTGGGGAGTGAGAGAGAGGGTGAGGTGTGGGTGTGTGAGTTAGGGAAAAATATGAATGTATTACCCCAATTCCCATTAACACTAATTTCACCGAAAAAAGCCTTTTTCTTCGATATTTTCTAAACCGTTTTGGCAAACGATTTCATTTCAAAAACCATATGATAAAATTTTATTTAATGTTTTATGATGCACAAAATTTGTTTTAACTCATTCCAATTTGTAATTTTCCCTAATTAAATGTATTAGTGACGGCTTAAAATAATATTAAAATAATTAATTTCGGAAAATTTTTCAGAAAATTTGAAATTTTACCAGTGGCTCAATAAACACCAAATACTAGCAATTACATAGCTAGAATATGTATATTTAATTTTATAATAAAGATATTTGCATTTTGACTTTTTACAGAAAACCCCATTATTTTACCGTTTTTTCGAAATTTCACCGAAACGATTTTCAAAACGTTACAATCTTCCCCCTTAAAGAAATTCGGTCCCCGAATTTAAATTAAAACACCCCCCAAATACTAAAACATCTAAGCAAAACCATCAAGTCGCCGGGGCTCCGAAATCATAAATACATAAACACATCATAGCGCAATGCATGCACATGAGTAATGAGTAGATAACTCGAAATCAAAACTCCGTCAAGCATCCCGCAATCATCGGAGTCAAGGTGAAGACACGAATGCCAAATCTCAAGCAAGACCGATATGCTATAAATCGGAACTATGCATGCAAATATCAGGAGGAAATGCATGCCAAATCCTTTAAGTTGTTGTGCAATGCACATAACACTACACAGTGGCGGACGTCTATCATAAGAAAATAACTATATACATATATACCTTTGTTTGAAATGTACGTTCCGCCGTTTTGGGAGACAATTTAGAAGGGTTTTCCTTATTTTAAACGTTTCGTGTCATATCAGACACGTAGGTAAATACTGAGACTATAGCTCGCTTTTTGGAATTCCCTTCAGTAGCTATCAATGCATGCAAAATACATTCAGGTACTGTCCTTTGACTAGTCCTGCTTAGTACGAAAACACATCGCAATTATCATAAAAAAAACGTACTGCTCTATAAGAAAGCAATCCCAAAATACGCGTATGAATACTACGTGCGTCTGGTGCGCACGATAATCAAAATCCATATACGTGCCATACAAGTGCACAGAAACAAGATCTAAGTGCATCGGGTGTGCACAAAGCATCTGTCGTAGGCAACATGTGTGCCTGACAGCAAAATCAGGTGCATCTGACATGCACGAAAAAATCTTGATTTAGTGCATCTGGTGTGCACCAAAATCACATCTCAAAACATGCGCTCAACATGCACGAAAATCCAAGGCAGGTGCATCTATCAAGCACGAAATCATGAAATCCAATATCAAGCGCCGAACATGCACAAAATCAAATCAGGTGCACAAGGTGCACAAAACAAATATCGAGTATCACAATCGAAATCGAAGTCCAGTGCATCTAAGTGCACAAAAGGCGTATCACTGCACTGCAAGCATATATAAACTATACAGGGTGCAGGAACCAAATCGTGTGCGTGCATACGCACAAAATCAACTCAAATGTCTAAAACCGTAAAATCACAAACATGTGAAACCAAAGCACGAAAACTATATCAAGGGCAACACTGTGCAAAGATCGTAAATCCTCAATCATCAAAATCAAATCATAAGAATAAATCACCCAAAACATCGAAATCAATAATGGCGGAATAGTACCGCTCAAGTGCATCCTCTAAGAATCTCGGGCCAACTGTCGCAGTCACTAGTGGGACGTCTCGTCGATGATCATGAACTCTGGCCTGCTGGTGTGCGTAACAATGACCACTCCTGGGTCAAGGTCTTCACTGTGAATTACCAATCTCTCGGTCCATCGGCTCATCGGCCCTGTCAGGTGTGCTAACGGGGATGATCCCATTCTGGCACGTCTCTTGTCACCTCCCGGTCAATCATCGCGACCACTCGTAAGACAGCATATCACTAGCGTCGGTCTCTGGCTCTCTGAATGTACGTGACACATCTGATCCTGGGTGCGAGTATCATTGCAGCAGTGTCCTGGAAGGAATCCTGCTCACGGTCTCTTCCATGTCTCGTCTCTGCCAACTGTCCGGAATTCATCGTCCTTTCCTATATCTGCATCTTGCTCTGGAACGACTGCATACTCATCGCGACTCCTTCTGGAAGGTAATCCAAGTACCATGCCTCGGCATGTGCATCGCATCTCTGATGTCGGCGGAGTGGAACGTCATCTCATCTAGATCTGGTATGAACTTCTTATTTCACTTTTCTCTAATATCGTCTGCTTTGGACTCGTCTCGTCGCGGCTGCATGGACTGAGCTCCAACGGCTATCCTCGTATCGGGAGTCTCCCAAGAAATGCATCTCACCACCTAGCATCCGAATTAAGTCGAGCCATCCGATCGAGTCGTCAAAACCTCATAATCCCCCAAGAGCTCAACATCTTGGGCACAGTTTAATAGTATCGAGTATTTTTCTTCGATATTTTCTAAACTGTTTTGGCAAACGATTTCATTTCAAAAACTATATGATAAAATTTTATTTAATGTTTTATGATGCACAAAATTTGTTTCAACACATTCCAATTTGTAATTTTCCCTAATTAAATGTATTAGTGACGGCTTAAAATAATATTAAAATAATTAATTTCGGAAAATTTTTCAGAAAATTTGAAATTTCACCAGTGGCTCAATAAACACCAAATACTAGCAATTACTTAGCTAGAATATGTATATTTAATTTTATAATAAAGATATTTGCATTTTGATTTTTTACAGAAAACCCTCTTATTTTACCGTTTTTTCGAAATTTCACCGAAACGATTTTCAAAACGTTACAATCTTCCCCCCTTAAAGAAATTCGGTCCCCGAATTTAAATTAAAACTCTCCCCAAATACTAAAACATCTAAGCAAAACCATCAAGTCGCCGGGGCTCCGAAATCATAAATACATAAACACATCATAGCGCAATGCATGGGCATGAGTAATGAGTAGATAACTCGAAATCAAAACTCCGTCAAGCATCCCGCAATCATCGGAGTCAAGGTGAAGACACGAATGCCAAATCTCAAGCAAGACCGATATGCTATAAATCGGAACTATGCATGCAAATATCAAGAGGAAATGCATGCCAAATCCTTTAACTTGTTGTGAAATGCACATAACACTGCACAGTGGCGGACGTCTATCATAAGAAAATAACTATATACATATATACTTTTGTTTGAAATGTACATTCCGCCGTTTTGGAAGACAATTTAGAATGGTTTTCCTTGTTTTAAACGTTTCGCGTCATATCAGACACGTAGGTAAATACTGAGACTATAGCTCGTTTTTTGGAATTCCCTTCAATAGCTATCAATGCATGCAAAATACATTCAGGTACTGTCCTATGACTAGTCCTGCTTAGTACGAAAACACGTCGCAATTATCATAAAAAAAACGTACTGCTCTATAAGAAATCAATCCCAAAATACGCGTATGAATACTACGTGCGTCTGGTGCGCACGACAATCAAAATCCATATACGTGCCATACAAGTGCACAGAAACAAGATCTAAGTGCATCGGGTGTGCACAAAGCATCTGTCGTAGGCAACGTGTGTGCCTGACAGCAAAATCAGGTGCATCTGACATGCACGAAAAAATCTTGATTTAGTGCATCTGGTGTGCACCAAAATCACATCTCAAAATATGCGCTCAACATGCGCGAAAATCCAAGGCAGGTGCATCTGGTGTGCACCAAAATCACATCTCAAAACATGCGCTCAACATGCGCGAAAATCCAAGGCAGGTGCATCTATCATGCACGAAATCATGAAATCCAATATCAAGCGCCGAACATGCACAAAATCAAATCAGGTGCACAAGGTGCACAAAACAAATATCGAGTATCACAATCGAAATCGAAGTCCTGTGCATCTAAGTGCACAAAAGGCGTATCACTGCACTGCAAGCATATATAAACTATACAGGGTGCAGGAACCAAATCGTGTGCGTGCATACGCACAAAATCAACTCAAATGTCTAAAACCGTAAAATCACAAACATGTGAAATCAAAGCATGAAAACTATATCAAGGGCAACACTGTGCAAAGATCGTAAATCCTCAATCATCAAAATCAAATCATAAGAATAAATCACCCAAAACATCGAAATCAATAATGGCGGAATAGTACCGCTCAAGTGCATCCTCTAAGAATCTCGGGCCAACTGTCGCGGTCACTAGTGGGACGTCTCGTCGATGATCATGAACTCTGGCCTGCTGGTGTGCGTAACAATGACCACTCCTGGGTCAAGGTCTTCACTGTGAATTACCAATCTCTCGGTCCATCGGCTCATCGGCCCTGTCAGGTGTGCTAACGGGGATGATCCAATTCTGGCACGTCTCTTGTCACCTCCCGGTCAATCATCGCGACCACTTGTAAGACAGCATATCACTGGCGTCGGCCTCTGGCTCTCTGAATGTACGTGACACATCTGATCCTGGGTGCGAGTATCATTGCAGCAGTGTCCTAGAAGGAACCTGCTCACGGTCTCTTCCATGTCTCGTCTCTGCCAACTGTCCGGAATTCATCGTCCTTTCCTATATCGGCATCTTGCTCTAGAACGACTGCATACTCATCGCGACTCCTTCTGGAAGGTAATCCAAGTACCATGCCTCGGCATGCGCATCGCATCTCTGATGTCGGCGGAGTGGAACGTCATCTCATCTAGATCTGGTACGAACCTCTTACTTCACTTTTCTCTAATGTCGTCTGCTTTGGACTCGTCTCGTCGCGACTGCATGGACTGAGCTCCAACGGCTATCCTCGTATCGGGAGTCTCCCAATAAATGCATCTCACCACCTAGCATCCGAATTAAGTCGAGCCATCCGATCGAGTCATCAAAACCTCATAATCCCCCAAGAGCTCAACATCTTGGACACAGTTTAATAGTATCGAGTACATACCACAGCATCGGTGGTCCAGCCGTAGAAGGGCAAACCCAAGCCTCACTAATGGCAACGTAGAACTGCCGCAAACCCGAAGGTTCAAAGGCTTTCACACGGTCATTAAGTCGAGTTAGGGTTTCATTCTTCTAGAGGGTCCATAGAATTGCCTGCATGCCCTTCTGAATACTTTAAACTTGGAATAATAGGTTTCTGACATTCGATCGTCTCTGTCGACTTCCAACGTCTCCGCGTGAAGTCGTCTCTAGTTGGAATCAATCTATCTGATGACCTCTCATCGGGTAGGCGAACGAACCACATGTCCTAGTCATTCATCCTCGGGTGACTAGCGACCTTCTATCATCTCTTAGTACAACCTGTACTGCAATAGCTCCAACATATGGGGCGATATCTCGTCGCTCGCAGCAACAACTGGCTCACTCGTCTGCACGCTGAACAGTGCCTCAATCATCATGAGTAAGCAATACTTCAATGGTCATCAAAATCTGGCTGGCCTCTATCAGTGGCTCAATCCTCTAGTGCAAATCGGCACGTCCGAGTAATCTCATACAGCAATCCACCCAACGCTTATGGCGCGAAGACACAATGAAAAGACACATCTCTGCAATCGTGTGTCGCCGGAATCATGCCCTGGTCAGTCATCGTTCTTGACGAGCTCATGCTGACCACAACTCTAGCCGTAGCTCTCCCTGCCCGTAATCGTGGCAGCAAAACCATAATTGGTACTGATGAGGCTAGATCGGAATGAATATAATACTGAGCAAAGAAATGTACATCCTAAGGCTCCTTAAGTGGAGTAGCGTATCGTAAATATGCCGCGAAACATACCAACGGTACGTCACTCTACTTTAGTCACCTATTCCATCAACCAAGGGTCATCCTACGCTCCGAAGGTAAAACCTAACGCTCTGATACCAACTTTGTCACGACCCGAAAGTACGGAACATGACCGACACTTAAACTACGAACGTCTCGAGGCGTACGTAATCTAAGTAAACCGAAAACCCAGAAATCCAAACCAAGAAAAGATGTAGAGTGCAGGAAAAACCAACTTAAAGCAAGTAGTTTCAATAGCATAAGCCGAGTTATGCGGTTTTAAAAACATCAAGTATTTCCTGAAAATTTCGGCAGAGTCTCCTTTGTAAAACTGGCCCCCAAACGGGATACAACATGAATAGTATACGAAATCAATAAAAAGGCATCCCCAAGCGGGAGCTAGCTCTTCGTCAATCGACGGTCACAACCACACAAGCAATATAATATACAACGCCAAGGGCGAGGATCAAAACTCAAAAGGAAACTCAAAAAAGCAAGAAATCCATAGAAATACAACGCGCGACTCTAAGGTCGAAAGAATAACATCACTGGTCTCTATCTCAAAAAATAAATACATGTTTGGTTGATGGAACTTCTAGATACCACTGAATAATAATATACAAGATATATAATGGGGGTAGGATACAAGTAAACCCACCTACTAGAAAGTCACCCGGAAATGGAAATAGTGCCAGCAAAGCCGTAAAGAAACCTGTACGGCGAAACCTGCAAGAAACTGGGGCACAACGGGGGTGAGTTGCCAACTCGTGAATAGAAAAACATCTACGAAAAGAAATCGCATAAATAACGCAATCGTAGGTCAATGATCATAATTTATCCTCAATTATATATATAACATGCAGCATATAACAAAGGCTAGGGTAAATATCTAACCTGAGTGTAATCTCTTGTGCCCGTGTCAGTGCCTCAGGTAGCAATATATCATATGAATGAGGTATGAATGCATGAAAACAGAATACATGTAAATGAAGAAACTGTTTTCATAATTTAGTGAGATTTCCTTTGTATTTTTAAAATGAGGTATCATAATGAAATCAGCATAAAACAGTGTCTAGCATCGGCACAAAACGTAATCCCAATATCTCGATATCTCTGTATCACAGTCTCTGTACCTCAATATCTCGAAATCTCAATGTCTTAATCACAATATCTAGGGCGCCGTCAGTCCAGACCGGCCCCTACCATCTATCTCAAGACCACGACGGTATTCTCCGGATATCCGACGCGTCGGGTAATATCACCGGTCGGTAGTGCTCCCCTGCCAGGCTCAACGTCAACAACACGATCCTCTTGCCCCAGGGTACCGCACCGGGCCCACCATGTACCCGAAACGGTTCCTCCACTCCTCGAATCGGGTCTCGAAATCCATTAGCAAACTCATGGTGGACGACTCATACATCATGGGAAAACCACACTTTTTATTTTAAAAGAGAGAAAAGGTTTATTTATGTTTTTGTGGTTTTCCTCCAAATCCAAGAAATCTCATGAAATCCGAATCCAAGTCATCAATAGCATGTAAACAGTGAATATAGGCATGAGAATCCATGAATGCGACACAACAGTGAATAATAACATGCATGAAGTAGTAGGCAATAACTACAATGTCTAACTAGCATATAAGGCAAGTACACTAATATCATTTCTAAACTATTAGCTAACAACCTATGTCAAATGAAATAGTATTTTCTAAAGTGTACGTGACATGGCAATTACCGATGAAGATGTGTGTGAGCCGGCAAGTAAGTGTACGTGGTACATACGCGTCATCGGTAATGGTGCTGGTGTCCTAACAACATGATATTAATAATAGGATATGAATCATAATATAAGCATGCGATGCGGAACGAACAACAATAATGAGCGGGAGCTAAATACTAAACAATGGTGCCCTTTGAAATAACACGAATCGTGGGGTTTTGAAAATAAGGGCTACGGTGGTTTTAATAAAGGATACGTCTTTTGAAATATCCGTACATCCCTTGACCTGTCTTTTAAAATACCCACGATCCGTTAGTTTTGAAATAGGTAGAAATCTAATCTAGTCTGACAACTACACTAAACTATACGGCTGAACTAAAGGTAAGGAAACCGCCTAGCATCTGAGTCGATACATATATGAATATATATTAGTCGGTGATCCCGCCTCGATACTATCAATCCGATACCTATAAGCAGGCATCCCAAGTCAAGAGTGCGGATCAATCATCAAAATATAGCTCGTACGTAAATCCGTCGTACGGCATCCCCAAATCTGGGTACGGGTTAATATCACATTCATCATACTATTCACCTGGTATCCTCTTTATCAAATATCATGATCGGGGTACTGATCTACGTCTAGTACAATACTGATACCGCCTAAGTATGCATGCACGTGTGTGAAACACTACGTCAAGAACCCGTTACAACGTCATGTCGTATCTCAAATACGAACCCTGCTATATCACCGATCTCACGGCCTCAAATCAAATCTCATCGACTCATCATAAATCCCAAGTACTATCATCATTATCCATGCATGCGTATATGAATGTACATATGCATAGTCCCATACCCACGCATATATACATGTATACACATCCCAATCTGCGCACAAGAAAGTAAAGTATGCAAGTCTGTGTGTGCGTATGTGGGTATAACAACTACTCTAGGGTTTCGCAACTAACCCAAAGCTAATCCATGAACACAAAATATCCATATTATCATCAATATACTCAAACAATATATAAACAATATATATGTGTGTATACGTATTCGTATACATCACCACGAACTGCGGGGGTGCTATGCGCCATCCACCCGACCTCTCCCCGTAGATATAAATCTACTCACCTGGTCCTCGCTCGCCGGTGCCGACGTCGCCACGCGCTTGCTTCTCGTCTCGAATTCCACATGGGTACCTACATATCATAACGCACCGTATCGCATTAAAATCCGACTCATGATCAAAACGACACACGAAACCCACATAGGTCAAAACCTATGGTTGCTTTCACAAATCAACCCAAAAACCCTCGACGTCCGCGTACAAACGCCAAACCATCGAGAAAAACCTAAACACACTCATTTGTACAATCACAAGCACTAATTATAATATAAAATAGCTTAAAATTCACAAAAACTCCAAATTCACTTTAAAAGCCATTTTTCCGAAAATCTAATAAGCAAAATTAACCGCTTTAATACAACATCTTGATGTTTAAACGAATCTAGCGGCCACAATGTTCACTAAATATCATAACAAAGCCATATAAACCATTCCTATAATTTATTCTCATCAATTTCCATAAATTCCAAACTTCTAGTTTACAATATACCCAAATTTTAACAATTTTATAGCAAAAATGCACAAACAACAATTTAGCTAGGTTTTTCATGAACTAAAGACATTAAACCACACTTAATAATGTTAATGAAGTCATAAAAAAACTAATTATAATTTTAAACCCAATTATTTAACCATTTCTAAAAACCTAGATAGCAAATTAGTGTAATTATCACAATTTTTAAACTAACAATTAACAACTAGCTACTAACTTGTTTTAACATGTCATAAGAGCTTAAATACATTACACAACCATACACCAATTTCACAAAACCCTAACTTGCATTCAAGTTCTTCTCTTGAATTTTCATCACACAAACCACAACAACCAATTTAACACTTATAAACAAAATCATATAAGCAACTAATCAACAAACAACCATGGGGCACAAAATTTATACCTCACAAATCCATGATCATACTTGAAATCTAGACCTCTAAAATGAAATCCTTGCACCAAGATCCATGCATCTAAGGCTACACTAAAATGGGTAAGAACTAGATTTAGATTTTGGGATTTTTTTGATGGGTATTTGATGAATTTTTTGAAGCAAAAGAGATGGAACAATGGGGGGGAGAAAGAGGGCTGTTGGTGCAGGAATTTTCGGCCAGCAAGGGAGTAGGGGAGGAGAGAGAGGGGGGTGGAGAAAAATGGGGAGAAAAAGACAAAGTCTACACCCCCTTTTGACTTTCTTTCATTTCCCTTTTTCTTTTCTTTTGAAAGGTGAGGTAATTGGAGAGAGAGAGAGGGGGGGCTGTCAAGGTGGGGCCGGCCATGTGGGGAGGGAGAGAGAGGGTGAGGTATGGGTGTGTGAGTTAGGAAAAAAGATGAATGTATTACCCCAATTCCCATTAACACTAATTTCACCGGAAAAAAGCTTTTTTCTTCGATATTTTCTAAACCGTTTTGGCAAACGATTTCATTTCAAAAACCATATGATAAAATTTTATTTAATGTTTTATGATGCACAAAATTTGTTTCAACTCATTCCAATTTGTAATTTTCCCTAATTAAATGTATTAGTGACGGCTTAAAATAATATTAAAATAATTAATTTCGGAAAATTTTTCAGAAAATTTGAAATTTCACCAGTGGCTCAATAAACACCAAATACTAGAAATTACATAGCTAGAATATGTATATTTAATTTTATAATAAAGATATTTACATTTTGACTTTTTACAGAAAACCCCCTTATTTTACCGTTTTTTCGAAATTTCACCGAACCGATTTTCAAAACATTACAAATACAAGGTGATATTCCCCGACGGTTTTAGCTGCAACAATTGCACCATTTCCAACTCTTATGTCTTTATCACCTTCTCCAAGTTCTCTACCTTTCTTAAGCCCATGTAACTAATTACATATATGGGATCCTGACCCGGTATCCCATACCCAGGACGTAGAGGAAATGGAGAAACAGTTCTCTGTAACGAACACACCCGAAGAAAATGCATCATCATGTACTTTCTTCATTCGGGTGGCATGGGAATCCTGGTATTCCCCTATGTCCTGTTCAGTCCTATAACTCTTATAAGAAAGAACGGAACCAACGTTCCCCAGCACAGTATAACATGCGGGTTCAGTCAATACATCCATATTATTATCTTGATTAAGGCATGACATGGTCGCTACCTGGAGAGAGAGAGAAGAAAACACTTTAGCGTATGCTCTTGCAAGATCGGATTGGTTATTATTTTATCTAATCAGGATGGCTCCCACTGTTTTTTTATCAAATCTTCCTTCGAACCCTAAAAGGAAAGACTAGCCGGGATTAATTACACCTTACAATTTCGCCAATCTTTCATCCAGGCCAGTGTCGGTACTTTTAGGGAGGTTCCCCGTGCTTTCGCACGGACCTAATTAAAGTAAACCTCGTTTTCCCAGAGGCGTAACCCTGTTGACACCTTTCTAGACACCTACTTGATCGGCTAATTGTCCTGTGTAAAACTCTCCCAGGAGTAACAATTACTCGCAGTGGGTATCGGGATCCAACTATCTCATAGAAGGTATGCAATCTCATTGCAAATTTCAACACTTGAAACTCCCGATAATGTTTTGCCCTAAGCATCCCATAACCTTGACAGAGGTCAACAAACCACAGGGTGCAAGTCAAGTTCAACCCGTCATTTCTTGATTGAATCAAACCCATCCGCACGACCCTTGATGGAGGTCAAAAAGGTCGTACGACTACCCTAATCCGATCTGCATCATATGCAAAAGCAGATAAATACTAGTTAGCTACCGCACACTACGCCTTGACGGAGGTCAACAAACGTAGCACGAATACTAAGTATGACTTATCTGAAATGACGGAGGGCTACAATAGGTTTTTCTGAAAACCTGTTGCGTAATGTACTTGATATCGTTGTAGAATCATGTGAATTTTGAAATGGAGTGATTTTGAGGCTTTTATTAGTTTTGCTAAAGAGGTCACTCCCGGTGAAGGGATCTCGGCTCTTTCCTCATCGAATAAGGTGCGGGATATATCATATATATCACTGTGCAAAGCAAAACTCCAAAAGTAATCAAAAAGCAAACCGAGTTTTGTAGCATCTGCCAGTTTTGCTAAAGAGGTCACTCCCGGTGAAGGGATCTCGGCTCTTTCCCCATCGAATAAGGTGCATGGTATATCATATATACCGCTATGCAAAGCAAGACTGTAGCTACCCTTTTATTTGAAAATTTGATTCTACAACATCTTTTAGGTTTCTTTTCTTTCATTAATCACATTAATGAAGTCCCATCATTTAAGTCACCTAAACATCACAGATAAATACGACGTACACTTATGCCATCCGCATTCGCCTCAATGTCCCCTCGTGCACCGTTAGGTTAGGTAACTAACGACAGAGCAGGGCAGGGCTAGTGCGGGTGTAAAACATAAGTAACGTCTATATAATATATCATATATACTATATATTGTATCCATCACGACATATCAGATGATCACATCACAGATATCGCAGCAGAAACATAGATATAATGTGAGATATACTAGGACGTCCGTATTTAGTATTTAGCCAACAATAGAAAATACGGATTCCACAATCGCGATGAATAGCCAAGCCCATACCCTGGACCCCTACGAGAGCGGCAAGCGACCCTACCAATTCTGGAGTTTAGGAGACCCGGTCTCGACTCCTCGAGATGGCCTTCCACTGAACCCCGGAACCCGGTCACCTGTGCTCCCCTCCTTGGGTCCATCCTAATGCGGAAAAGTAAATAATATACAACACTGGTGGCATCAACCTCAACCTGGAAGTGCCCCAAAATAAAAGAATATTACAATACATTTGAATTTACATGAATGAAAATATAAAACTCTCATCTCACATAAAAAAAAACCCGGCTATTCAATCACGACAATCCTGCACATCATATCTCAGCAACACATAATATCTCATATCATCAACGTAAGTAAGTATGCATACACCGATCGTCGTCGATGTATAGCAACGACAATCGGCAATAGAACTACATACTACACTTACGGTCACAGAAAAGAAAGTGTAAAACTGCAATATCTGGAATTCACATTCTCTTTTAGACATCGTAAATGCGAAATATCACATACTTCGTATTTCATGTCTAGCTATATGAATTCCACACATTGCATCACATTCCAGATAAATAGACAGTATTAAAGTTTTCGAACGAATGACCAAATACCCAAAATTCCCTAAAGCTCAACACTTGAGCGGAGTTCAAAAACCCGGAGTGTGTCACAGTAGTAGCGGTCCAGCCGTAGAAGGGTCAAGCCAACGCCTCACATATGGTACGCCGTACTGCCCCAAACCCTAAGGTTCAAAAAGCAGTTCAAGACGGTCATATAATCGAGTTAAGGTTTGTTGTCTTCTAGAGGGTCCACCACAAAACTTGCACATATTTCCGAAAGATTTAAACCCCGTGAAAAGTGAGCAAACGACACTCGTTCGAACAATTCAATACTTTCTAATTATCTGGAAAAAACATGAAGTTAAAATTCCGATCGAATCAATGAACTCAAAACAATCTCCAGAACAAACAGCACTAAATTCAGATTAAAAATACCCCAAAAAATACACAAGTAGATAAAATAGTTACTATACAAAAACAATACAA
This sequence comes from Agapanthus africanus, assembly GCA_030015575.1. NCBI lineage: Eukaryota > Viridiplantae > Streptophyta > Magnoliopsida > Asparagales > Amaryllidaceae > Agapanthus > Agapanthus africanus. The sequence continues at coordinate 300,349,000 of CM057345.1, read as the reverse complement.
TGATACATCCGTACGGCCGCGGAACCGCGGCCTAAGCAGGCTTTTGCCGCAGTTCCGCGGTGGAAAGAACTGTTTATGGCATCGTTTTTTACATTTGTTCTTAGATTTACCTGCTGAATTTTTTGCATATTTTTAATTCTGGAAAATAACAGTTTTCAAAAAATGTCCAGAGAGTGTCCCGAAAATCCGTATTTCGGTTCGATCGGAGTTTTTACTTCGCTAAAGTGTCGCCTAATGTTCTAGGTCGGGTCTGATACCAATGTTAGGTTTACCTAGCACCCTATGAAAGGTTTGGAAGCATCACATGTCTCAAAGATTATGTTTTTAGAGTGCTAAGTGAACACACAAAGAATCAATCCTAGAAAATTAAGGTTTCATAACTTTACAAGTAACAAAAACTAGGGTTTTGAGAGTACAACCTTTGTAGCTCCCTACGCTAGACTCCTTGGCTACTTGAGGGTTGGAGAAGGGTTTGCTTGAGGTCTTCTAATGTCCACGACGATCCACCCGAAGCTCCTTTGTCCAAGCTAACAACTTCACTTGATCAAGAGAAAGAAATGAAGCTAACACTCAAAACAAGTGGGCAAGACTTGTGTAGAATGATGTTGTGGTGGCTTTTCTCACTTCAAAATCCTAACTTGGTGAGAAATTTGCTCACTAGAGAAATCTAGAGAGCAAAAGAAGAAGGAGGAAGAAGATGATGGCTTTTTTGAACAAGAGTAAAAGATAAACTCTAATGAGAAAAGAGAAAATATATCTATATATATTTCCCTCTTCATCTCAAACCATGGTTATATATTATGGATATTTATTTCACTTGAGTTAAAAACACAAGAGGAAGATTAAATCATGGTTAATAAGTTGGTGAACATGGTCAATTCAAGGAAGAGTGTAGAATATAACCATTTATTAATCTTTTCTCTTTTCTTTTGTTTTAACATAAATAGAAATAATAATCCATACATATAAACCATGATGTGAGTCTTATATTGCCACCATTTTCAATGTATATGCAACCATGAAGGATGATGTATGCATGTATGTGTGCATGCACATCCATATGTGCATGAATCTAGAAAGAATGCATACATGCATGCATACATCCAAAAATACAAGAAAGCATTTCTAGTGAGAAACTAATGGTTAAATGATAAATCAACACTTGATTTATCAATCCGGCCATATCACATACGACCCAACCAAAAGGAAGCCGCTCGATTAATATACGGTATCTCATACGCGCATTTTAACCGGGTCCATGCGCATATCGCATACGCGCACCACAACATTTCGCCTGGACTAGGTAACTCCTTTGTGGGACTCTAAGACTCGTCAATACGCCAGCAGTGGGTGATGATCATATCAAACACCCTCAAGCCGCAAGCGGTCAGCTAAACGTAACGGCCACCCGGGTATGGAGTGATCAGAAGAAAACAAGCGAACCTGCTACAACTCCCGTCGAGCCAACCGGCAACACTACCCGTGCAGTCCGGTCTCCTCGTCTGATATGTCGCATATCAAGTCTAGGGGTGGTAAACGTCAGACCCCAATAACCGATAAGTCGTGCCGATGTGAGGCTCATAACGGGTCGAGAAACTACTGGTAACACTTACAAGTAAATCTCTAATCAGCCCTGGCCAGGGACTTCCCTGTTACGGCCAATCGAGCACAGCACAACATCAACCCCCAATACCGGGAGAGTCGAAACCCCTCCTATCGCTCATTGCCTCCATGTGACTCGGGACTGTACCCAAAAACCACCGTTTTTCACGCCCTCATGGACGTGGTAAGGTGGAAATCAAAGCACAGTAGGAATCACACAAGACTCTATGACGATCTCGGGTCTACAGACTAACCTGCACAAGTGTCACCAGAGAACTGCCATCTGACGTGAGGTATAATACCATCTGGGAGTTCTCGGCGAGTCCGTCCAGTGTACCCAGTTTCCACTGAGCACCCGTATACCATCTCTGATGTCAAACACCAATGGATATGGGATCATCCATCGCCCATCTCATGGGTCGAGAAGCGTATACGCTAGTCTACACTGGTATATCGATGCCCCGTCTCGATACACCCATGACTAGGGACCTTGAAGGATGTACTTATGGACTACCATGTCCCCACTAGTATGATCCGCATCATAGTCCAGGTAGTCAAGTACACATCCTAAGGGCTTTACCAGCATATAACTTTAAGACAGTATGAAGAGACAAGTACACATGTTAAGATAAAGAGCAACCAGATAGCATACTATCATATCGAGCAAGAATGTCATCTCTATATATGTCCAAGCATCCAATATAATATACATCATCTATACAATACTGGCCTCTAGGGCATACATACAACTAACAAGAAATTCCTTTTCTAAAATGGTGGCATGCTGAGAAACAAAACACTTTTTGCTCCTCAGAGTGGTAGAAGATATTCGCTCACAAATGTTTGGGATATCCTAACAAACTTACACATGACTGACCTTACCTCGAGCTTGTCCGGATTCTGCCTTTCAACATAGGCCGGACAACCCCATATCTTAACTCGTTTAAGACATGGTCTCTTCCCACACCATATATCATATGTAGTGGTAGGCCCTGATTTTGATGGAACCCCATTCAATAAGTATGCAGCTTCTCAAGTGCATAACACCAAAAGGAAACCGGTAACTCAGCAATACTCATCATAGAGCGCGCCATATTTCATTGGGTGTGATACCTCCGCCCCGATACACCGTTGTGCTGTGGTGTACTCGAAGGAGTAAGCTGAGAGAGAATCACATTCTCCTTTTAGATACTCCAGGAACTCCATACACAAGTATTCTCCTCTTCGATCACATCGAAGGACTTAATTCTTCTACCCATCTGGTTCTTAACTTCAAGCTTATATTCCTTGAATTTCTCAAAAGTCTTAGACTCGTGTTTCAACAGGAACACATGTCTGAATCTTGAGAGATAGTCAATGAATATAATGAAGTAGCAAGAACCAACCCTGGCAGCTGTAGACATTGGACCGTATACATCATCATGTATCTGTCCCAAGAGCTCACTAACTCTTTCTCTGTTTCCAGTAAACGGAGTATTGGTCATTTTACCTTTGAGACAAAACTGGCAAGTATCAAAAGATGAGAATTCGAACAGCTTCTTATATTCATCCTTATGTAACTTAGCTGGTCATGTCGCATTGATATGACCTAGTCTATAATGCCTCAAGAAGGGTTCGTTCATTTCTGAACTACTCCTCTTGTGTGTGTTCTAGATACTTTGAACTGTGGTTTGATTTAGAACGTATATGCTATTATATAACGTGCCTGATTGAATCAACTCTTGATTAAGGAAAATGTTCACAACATTATCCTCCAATACAGAATTATATCCTTCTTTAACTTAATAAAGAATATGATGTAATGCTGTATATCAGGTTCGGTATGTAATAACATTTGTTCAGAATCAATGTGTTGATACAAGGTGATATCTGCCAACAGACTTGGCTGCAAAAATTGCACCATTCTCTAACACTTAAAGACATATCACCCATTCTCTGTTCTCTACCTTTCTGTGGCCCATGTTACATATTACATATACGGGATCCTGATTCGGTATCTCATACCTAGGACGTAGAGGATACTGAGAAACAGTTCTCGGTAATAAGGACACCCGAAGAATATGCATCAACATGCACTTTCTTCGATTGGGTGGCATAGGAATCCGGATATTCCCCTATTTCCTGATCGGACTTATAACAGTTATAAGATAGAGCGGAACAAACGTTCCCTAGCTCAGTATAATAAGTAGGTTCGGTCAATGCATCCATATTATTATCTTGATTAAGGCGTGACATGGTCGCTACCGAGAGAGAGAGAAGAAAACACTCTGCGTGCGCTCTTGCAGGATTAGATTGGTTATTAATTTATCTAATCAGGATGGCTTCCACTGTTTTAGTCAAATCTTCCTTCAAACCCTAAAAGGTAAGACTGGCCAGGATTAATTACACGCTACAAGTTTGCCATTCTTTCAGCCAGGCCAGTGTCGGTACTTTGAGGGAGGTTCACCGTGCTTTCGCACGGACCTAATTAAAATAACCTCATTTTCCCAGGGGCATAACCCTGTTAACACCTTTCTAGACATCTACTTGATTGGCTATTTGTAATGTGTAAAACTCTCCGAGGAGTAACTCTTACTCGCAGTGGGTATCGGGATCCAACTATCTCCTAGAAGGTACGCAATCTCATTGCAAATTTCAACACTTGAAATTCCCGATAATATTTTCCCCCTAGCATCCTATGACCTTGATACAGGCCAACAAACCATAGTCCGCTTGTCAAGTTCAACCCGTATATTTCCTATTTGAATTAAACCCACCCGCACGACCCTTGATGCAGGACAACAAAGTCGCACGACTACCCTAATCCAATCGCGTCGTATGCAGCAAATTAGCACTAGTTAGCTACCGCACACTACGCCTTGACGCAGGCCAACGAACGTAGCACGAATACTAAGTAGTACTTATCTGAAATGACAGAGGGCTACGACAGGTTTTTAAGAAAACCCTTTGCGTAATGAACTTGATATCGTTGTAGAATCGAGTGATTTTTAAAAGGAGTATTATTGAGGCTTTTAATAGTTTTGCCAAAGAGGTCACTCCCGGTGAAGGGATCTCGGCTCTTTCCTCATCGAATGAGGTGCAGGATATTTCACAAATACCACATGCAAAGCAATCAAAAGGCAAACCGAGTTTGTAGCATCTGCTAGTTTCGCTAAAGACGTCACTCCCGGTGAAGAGATCTCGGCTCTTTTCTTATCGAATAAGGTGCTGGATATTCTACAAGGAATATCGCTATCCAAAGCAAGAACTAGAGCTACCAGTTTTTAAACAAGTTTCTACAACATCTTTTAGGTTTCTTTTAGTTTCATTAATCTCATTAATGAATTCCCATCAAATTATGCTTCCCAAGCATCACATAAGAAACGAAACCAATAATATTTATTATAACTCATATATATAATATAGGCATTCGTCTCAGAACATATCAAGTGATCACATCACAGAATATTAGCAGCAGAAAAATCACATATGAAATATTAGATATACTAGGAATTCCGTGTTTTATTTAACCCAGTAAAAACGCGGATTCTACGGTCGTGATGAATAGCCAAACCCACATCCCTTGACCCCTACGAGAGCGGCAAGCAACCCTACCAATTCTAGAGTTAGGAGACCTGGTCTCGACTCCTCTAGATGGTCTCCCACAGGACCCTAGAACCCGGTTACTTGTGCTCCCCGCCTTGGGTCTATCCTAATGTGGAAAAGTAAATAATATACATCAATGGTGACATCATCCTCAACCCGTAAATGCCCTAATAAAAGAATATTATATACAATGAATTTTACATGAATGAAAATGAAAAACTCTCATCTCACATAAAAAAAAACCCGGCTATTCAGAACACGACGATCCAATATAAAATATCACAGTAACACATAACATCACATGTCATCAACGTAAATAAATATGCTTATCCCAGTTGTCATTGACATATAGCAGCGAAACCGGCGATACACCACATATTATACTTATGGTCGCATAAAAGAAAGTGAAAAACTACAACAATTGGAATCCGCAACCACCTTAGACATCATAAACCCAATGTATCACATACTTTAGATTTTATGCCCAACCAAATGAATTCCTTAGACATCACATGCCTAACAATTATAAACCCCGCATTTTAGTCTCAATATTGAAAACACTTTCCAATAACCTGTCGGATAATTCAGTAAGATTCTCGATAACCTGATCGAATGCTCGTCGAAAACTTTAGTAGACGGCCGCACCCCCCGATGCCATCGACGAAGTGCACTATGGCGGAACACCGCTGCCGTGAGCACCGAATGGATGCTTTTGGTGACGGGGTTCTCCTACAGTCACTTGGTCGGGGCTATGGGGCATGGCTATCTATCAAGGTTACCCGACGAGTATCCGCGTACACTACGTAATTGCGACGGGCATTTGATCCACATCAAAATTCGGTGGCAACCGATCAAATGAGACTAAACCGCTAGATTTACAAAATTCAAACTAGTTATCACATAACTAATTATAGTGGATTCCAAATATTGTATCACAATCACAGAAAGCTAGGCGACGTTAAATATTTCGATCGAATCAATGAATTCCCAAAATTCCCAGAGAGCTTAATACTTAAGCAGAATTAAAAATGCCCAGAAGCATGCCCCAGTACCTACGGACCAACAGCTGAAGGGCCCGACCCATGCCTCTTAAGAGGCGCCGCGGATCCGCCGCCAAAACCATTTTTTAGCCGCGGATCCGCGGTCACTTAGACGAGTTAGGGTTTCGTTCTTCAGTTGTGTCCATAAAATTACCTGCATGATTTTCTGAATATTTTTAACATGAAAAAATTCAACTTTTTGAAAAATTTCGAGAAAGTGGGAAAATTATGGTTTTCGGAGTTCGATCGGACTTTTAATTTCGCCTACACAACGCCTAATGCTCTAGCTAAGCTTTGATACCACTGATGGGTTCCTTGGCACCCTCACGGTGTTTACTAAGGCATCGAACATGCCATTTCAAAATTTTCTAGAGAGCTAAAGAACTCGAACGAGGATCGAACTAGAGACTTAGGGTTTTCTAGATCGTAAACACTTTACAAGCTAAAGGGAAGAAGGAATACAACTTTTGTAGACCGGTCCTTCACTTCAATAGCTTCGTATAGTAGCCCTTCGCTGCGATCACGAACTCCCAGACTTTAGAGAAGCTCCACAAGATGTACGGAACAAGCTTACATCGAAGTCATCGAGGCCGAAGATGATCTACGTCAAGGAACACTAGCTCATGCTATCTCTTCACTAATGGTGAGATTAGTGAAACAAACACCCTAAACTAAATGGCAAGTAGTAGAGGATGATGGAGTAGGAAGTGGGCTCACTTTAGTTTTATTTTTCTCACATGGTTTCCATCACTCAGCAAAAACTAGCAAGCTTTTTCTTTTTAGGAAGAAGAAGATGTGATGAAGAAAATGAATGAGAGAGTGAGGTTAGAATTGCAACCATGGTGAGTTAGTGTCATGCCTAACTCATGTAGAGAATAAACCATAGTCTAAGGTTAATGGTTGGGTTAACAAATATCTTTAGCAATGACAAAAGAGTGGACTTGGTCAATGTTTTCTACAAACTTCTCCAAGCTTCAACCATGACTCATTCCAAATCTTTTGTGAATTACTTAATGATAAATAAAACTCAAACATAAACCCTAGCATGGTATAAGTCTCATACATACATGTTGCAAGTGTAACCTAACATGACACAACTATATATATAACATATATATTTTGTGTACAAACAGAAAATAATACAATTAATATATATCATATATATATTAATGTATCAAATGTGAGAAAAAGAAATACTTAAGTGAGCTAATATTAGTTAATATAATTTAATATATCAAATATATAATTCTACATTAAATTATTAAATCAACATTTGATTTAATAATCCAGCTATATTACATATAGCCAACTAATATCAAACGTCACAACTTATCGAATCAACACTTGATCCGATAACCCGGCTATATCTCATATACCAGACCAATGTCACAAGTCGCGAGAATAGAATGCGGTATCACATACTCGTATTTATCTCGGTCCCGCACATATCACATATGTTCTCCTACTCCGTTTCGCATGAACCAGGAAAGCTCTGTATAAGACTCTAAAGACTTATCAATACGCCGGCAGTAGGTGATGATCATATCAAACACCCACAAGCAGCAAGCGGTCTGCTAAATGTAACGGCCACCCGGGTATTGAGCGATCAGAAGATCAACAAGCAAGCCTGCTCGTACTCCTGCGAATCCAATCAGTAACTCTACCGTACAGTCCGGTCTCTTCGTATGATATGTCGCATATCATAGCCTGGGGTTGGTATAACGTCAGAACCCAATAGCCTGATAAGTCATGCCGATGCATGGTCCATAACGGTTCAAGAAACTACTGATAACACTTACCAGTAAATCTCAGCTAACCTGGCCAGGGATTTCCAGTTATGGCCAATCGAGCATAGCGCAACATCAACTCCCAATACCGGGAGAGACGAAAGCTCTCCTATCTCTCATTGCCTCCATATGACTCGGGACTGTACCCAAAAACCACCTTTTTGCACGATCTCCTGACCGTGGTATGGTGGAAATCAAAGCACAGTGGGAATCACACAAGACTCTATGACGATCTTGGGTCTACAGACTAACCTGTGCCAGTGTCACCAGAGAACTACTATCTGACGATAGGTATAATACCATCTAGGAGTTCTCAGTGAGTCTGTTCAGTGTACCCAGTCTCCACTGTGCACCTGTGTACATTCACTGAGGTCAAACTGTAACAGCTTAGAATGTGATTAGTGGCTAATTATACTTTAATGTGTGGTTTTTAGTAAAAAGTTTACCAAAACGGTTTTCAAATATTTTATCAAAATTAATGAATATTTTATTAGAATTTAATTAGGCTTGCACACACATGTGCATGTAAATTAGGGCTTTGGAGTTAAACCATGTTTGGATAGCCATGGTGAACTAACCCATTCCATTAGGTTAATGTAAAGTTAATTAAAGGAATTAGTTTTTTAAAATTAATTTAACTTTTGTTTGTTTTGGGGGTTGACTTGAGATTGAGGAGAGAGAGGGAATGATGGCATGAGGCATGGCTCTACTAACCTCACCCTCATTTCCAAACCCTCACTCTCTAACACCCTCACACTCCTACTCATTCCCTCACTCTCATTTCTGTTTCTCACATCTCTCTCTCCCTCTCACTTTCACACACACACACACGCACACACACACACACACACAAACATCAGCAGCATCAGCATCAGCTTCAACATCAGCAGCAGCAAGCAAGCAGCAGCAGTAGCAGCAAGCAGGCAGCAGCAGCAGCAACAGCAACACACACACCCCCTTCTTCTCTTCTTCTTCTTCTTGTTGCACCCTAGGACCACTAGTGGTAAAATTTCTTAAACTCAACTTCTTTCTTTTGCTAAACTTGTAGTTATTAAGCTTAAGATAGTGTTTAATGTGGTTTTAGTGCTAGTTTTGGTGATTTAAGTGGAGTTTAGGCAAAGTTAAGGTTTTTATGGCTAGTGTAGCTTAACTAAATGTTGTTAAGGTCAACTAAACCAAGTTTTGCTGCAGATTTCACTAAAATACCATATTGTTTCAAATTAGTGTTATTTAGCATTTTAGTTTAGATTTTTAGCTATTTGGGATCTGCTCTTGACCCGGGTGCTTCAGAGAAAAGTTGACTTTGCTGCAGCATGCTCACTAGACCTAGATTACACTCATAGAGCTGTCACGACCCGAAGGTACGGAACGTGACTGGCACTTAGATTACGAGACGTCTAAAGGCGTACCGTAACCTAAGTCAGCCAAAGCCCAGAAATCTAACCCAAAATCAAAAGAGAGTGAAGGAAAAACCTTAAATGAAAACGGTTTTTAAATCAAATAAGTTGCATAGAATCCCTTTTTAAAACATCAAAAATTCCCGAAAATTTCGGCAGAGTCTCCCCTGTATTTTCTATCCCCCAAAATGGGTACAACAAGATAATAAACCTGTAATCATAAAAATGGCATCCCCAAGCGGGAGCTAGCTCTTCGCCCAAGGCGGATCACAACCACATGCAATATAATAGTGATATAAAAAGAGAAGAACATAAAGAAACGCAAAATACCAGAAAACACACGTCGGCTCAAGTGAGCTCGACCCAAAAGAACCACAAATATACAAGTCTCTCAGTCTCATCACTAGGTCGCATATACAATACAAGTGGTAGATGGAGAATACTAGATACAATGATAAAGCAAAAAGAAATAAAGTATACTCGCAACCCACCTACGGGCGATGTCGCGAGTCTGAGCAAAAGGAACTGATGACAAGATAGCCCGCCGCTACAAGACTGACGGGTCCGACCTGCAAGACACTGTGGCACAACGGGGGTGAGTTGCCAGCTCGTGAGTAAATATAACATCTAATAAGGCAATCGTAAGAATGCACGCAATGCACCACAACATGCATGTCCATGTGTGATATAATATCTCTAGTATGCATGCACAGGTATGCAATGTCATTATTAATTCTTTAAGTGTTTTAAATGCTAAGGGTATTGAATTCTTAACTTTAGAAAATGAATATCTGTATAATAGCTAAGTACCATCAAGAAATCATCTGAAAACCCGTGTCAAGCATCGACACCAAATAGGAATCATATCTGTCTCAATATTGGGCTCCGTCAGTCCGGATCGGCCCATATCATAAATCTCACGACAACGGTCGGTATCCTCCGGATATCCGCCACGCCAGACATCACCGGTAGGTAGTCTTCCCCTGCCAGGCTCATCGTCTACAACTCGATCTTCTTGCCCCGGGGTACCATACCGGGCCCACCATGTACCCGAGACGGTTCATCCACTCCTCGAATCGGGTCTCGAAATCCAACAGAAAACATGAAAACTCATGGTGGACGACACATACATCACGAGGAAACCGCAACTTTGTTTTGAAAATGATAAATATAAGGTTTTTGTTAAATTCTTGCGGTTTTCCCCAAAAATCCAGAAATCGCAGCAATACTGAAATCATCAAGAAAATCATAATGTCCACATGTTATATATGATAAATGTCTATGATATCAAAGTGTATGATGTGAATTTTGGCTAGAGTTCTATGTAAATATGATGATGATGCGAGATATGTGCATGCGATGCAGTTTCATATATCAAGTATGAATGCAGGTGACGATATTAAGATAAACAGGTTCTATCGTGCACGTGGCATGTCAATTACCAAAGGCGTGTGTATCACATGAATAGTGCGCGTGCTACAGATGCCAATGGTAATGGTGTTCGTGTCCTACAAAGTGATATCGCATTAAGTATGGATGAATGTCCATGCAATCTAATATACTGTTCGCTATAAGGGTATGCAGTGTACATGAATGGATAAGCTAACTAACAATATGAATCTTGCAAGGGATAAGGAAATCCTAACTGGGGGGGCCTCGCGCCATCCAGACGATTCCCCCATAGATGAATATATCTACTCACCTGAAATCCCCGCTAATCCGTTCCGGCCACCGCCTTGCCTTTTCGCGCAGTATCCGAAGTTTCCCCGACCGATCCTATATTTGCACAATATCAAGCATAAGATTACAAAACCTAACACAATGCAAGTCACAACATACAATTATCCACGCTCTCGTATTAATCATAGCATGCACTCGGTGCGCGGAAAAACGCACGAAAATCGCTAACCTTTGACTAAAATCGTCATTTCGGGGAAATCGACTAAACTACAACCCGTCTAGACGTAACCCCGCGTTCGCGCATTCTAATAATCCTATACGAAGCTAATAATATTGCTAACCTAACGCAAATTGAACGCATTCTATTTTCTACAAAAATCTAGTAAGCGATTTTCTTACCGATTCGTTACAAACATCGAAATTTATCGATTTAGCAAGCATATCATTACACCATTAACCATTCTAATCAATTAGATAACCATCCCTAACATAATCCAACCATTATGCTACAAACCCTAATTCTTAAAAATCAAAACCTTCTCTTGATTTTTCATGAACAAGGATTTACACTAAATTAATATTTAGAATTTCAATACTAGCATAATTAAACCACAAGTTAACAAAAAGATTAGAATTTTCACCTCTCAAGCTTGAACCCTAGCTTGATCAAGTCACCAAGAAGCCTCCTTTCATCATGTTTTCAAACAAATTAGGGTTGAAGAGAGAAGGGATTAGGGTTTTGCTTTGAATGGAGATGGAAAAATGTGAATTTTTAATGGATTTTAGCTAGAAAAATGAAGCAAAATGAAGTGGGAAAATGGGGAAAACTGCAGGTGAGGGTTGGCCAGCAGGTAGAGGAGGAAGTGGGGAAATTTTGGGGAAGTTTCTAGGTCATTACAACATCATATGATATCATTTCATGCTTTCATATCAACCTTTTTACAAAAAAACCCTTTTTTCATCATTTTTTTCATAATTTTCCCCCCTTAAAACCAAAAGTTTGCAAGACATGATACAATTTTATTAACACCATATTTTAGCTTATAAAGACTCCTAATTAAGAAATTTACCTAATTAAATTTGTATTTATCCCTAATTAAATGTATTTAAAAAGTCTTAAAATAATATAAAAAAAATTAATTACGAATTTTTTTTTATTTAACTAGATAATTATAAGTGACATTTTAGTGACAAAATTATAGTAATATCTTATCTAAATTTTGTATAATTAGGTCTACAATGAAAAATATCAATTTTGACTTTTTACGGAAAAAGCCGAAAAATTTGCCGATTACCGAAAAACTGCCTAAACGATTTTCGAAGGGTTACAATCTTCCCCCCTTAAAGAAATTCGGTCCCCGAATTTAGAATTTAACTACGCGTACCTTCAAAAAGATGGGGATATCTCTTCCTCATCTCGACCTCGGTCTCCCAGGTGACCTCCTCGCTGTTCGGGCCACGCCAAAGAACCTTGACGGACGGTATGACCTTCGACCTTAATTTCTTCACCTGTCGATCCAAAATGACCACCGGCTGCTCGGTGAAAGAAAGATCACGCTCTAGCTGGATCGTTTGGTGCTGAATCTCCTGGGAAGGATCATGAAGGTACTTGCGGAGCATCGAGACATGGAATACGGGGTGAACATCGGGGAAGCTGGGCGGAAGAGCTAACCGATAAGCGACTGGACCAACACGCTCTAGGATCTCGAAAGGACCAACATACCTAGGACTCAGTTTCCCTTTCCGCCTAAATCTCATCACACCCTTCATCGGAGAGACCTTCAGGAAAACATGATCGCCAACAGCGAACTCGAGTCGGCGACGACGCCTGTTAGCATATGATTTCTGCCTGCTCTGTGCCGCTCTCATCCTGTCCCGAATCAGCTGTATCTTCTCGGTCGTCTCCTGTACGATCTGAGGCCCCAAAATACAGCTCTCCCTGAGCTCTGTCCAACATACAGGCGATCGACATCTCCTCCCATATAAAGCCTCGAAAGGTGCCATCTGAATCGTCTCTTGGAAGCTATTATTGTAGGAAAACTCGATCAAAGGCAAATGACGATCCCAGCTACCACCGAAATCTAAAACACAAGCTCTGAGCATGTCCTCAAGAGTCTGAATCGTACGCTCCGACTGACCGTCAGTCTGCGGATGAAAGGCTGTGCTAAAACTCAATCGGGTGCCCAAAGCTTCATGGAGTTTCTGCCACAATCGGCTGGTAAATTGGGTGCCACGGTCGGACACGATGCAAGTCGGAACGCCATGCAGTCTCACTATCTCATCAATATAAACCTGGGCGTACTGAGAAAATCCAAAAGTGGTCTTCACTGGCAGGAAGTGAGCCGCTTTCGTCAGTCGATCCACAATCACCCAAATAGAGTCATACCCTCGACTGGTCCTAGGTAGACCCACAACGAAGTCCATGGAGACCTGCTCCCACTTCCACTCAGGGATGGGCAAAGGCTGTAACTCGCCGGCTGGCCTCTGGTGCTCAGCCTTGACTTGCTGACAAGTCAGGCATCTCGACACAAAGTCTGTAATATCCTTCTTCATCCCGTCCCACCAGTAAACCTCTCTCAAATCACGGTACATCTTGGTGGAACCTGGATGCACACTGTATACGGATCTATGTGCCTCCTCGAGAATATCACGCCTCAGTCCCTCTGAATCTGGCACACACAGTCGAGTCCCAAATCGAAGTATCCCCTGATCATCAATCACGAACTCAGAAACTCTGCCCTGCCGAATCTGCTCAATAATCTCTAAGATACGGGCATCGCCGGACTGTGCCTCACGAATACGGTCAAGTAACTGTGGGCTTGCTCTGAAATGGGCTAGCTGTCCCCCTGTAGGAGTGAACTCGAACTGCACTCTGCTATCACATAACACCTGCCAATCCGCTGTCGACTGCATCTGCACTGCGCTCAAACAAGATAAGCTACCTCCGGGCCTCCTACTCAAAGCATCTGCCACCACATTCGCCTTGCCCGGATGGTATAGAATCTCGCAGTCATAATCCTTCACCAACTCCATCCAACGGCGCTGTCTCAGGTTCAGGTCTCGCTGCTGGAAGATATACTTCAAACTCTTGTGGTCAGTGAATATCTGGCACGACTCACCGTATAGGTAATGTCTCCAGATCTTGAGTGCAAACACCACTGCAGCCATCTCTAAATCATGGGTGGGGTAGTTCTGCTCGTGTTTCCTTAGCTGCCGAGAAGCATACGCGATAACTCTGTCGTGCTGCATCAATACACATCCCAGCCCCACTCGAGAAGCATCACAATAAACCACGAACCCGCCTGATCCTGAAGGCAATGCTAACACTGGAGCAGTAGTCAGACGAGTCTTCAACTGCTGGAAGCTATCCTCACATGCCTGGGTCCAATCAAAAGGAACCCCCTTCCGGGTCAACCCGGTCAATGGTGCAGCAATGCGGGAGAAATCCTGGACGAAACGCCGATAATAGCCGGCCAGACCTAGAAAGCTACGAACCTCTGTAACTGATACCGGTCTAGGCCAACGCTGAACTGCCTCGATCTTCTTCGGGTCCACGCAAATACCATCTCTCGTCACCACATGACCCAAGAAGTCGACACTGTCTAACCAGAATGCGTACTTGGAGAATTTGGCGAACAGCTGATGCTCCCTCAAAGTCTGCAATGTGATACGTAAGTGCTGCTCATGCTCCTCCCGGCTCCGAGAATAAACCAAGATGTCGTCAATGAACACAATGATGAACTGATCGAGATACGGCCTGAATACGCGGTTCATCAAATCCATAAAAGCTGCCGGGGCATTGGTGAGCCCGAACGACATCACCAAGAACTCGTAATGACCATAACGAGTACGGAAGGCGGTCTTCGGAATATCCTCCTTCCGAACCCGCAACTGGTGATAACCTGACCGTAAATCAACCTTCGAGAAGAACCCTGCACCCTGGAGCTGATCAAATAAGTCATCAATGTGGGGTAGGGGATACCTGTTCCGCACAGTAACCCGGTTCAGCTGACGATAATCAATGCATAAACGCATACTTCCGTCCTTCTTCTTAACAAACAGGACGGGAGCACCCCAAGGTGACACACTCGGTCGGATAAGCCCTTTGTCCAGCAAGTCCTGTAACTGATCCTTTAGCTCTCTCAGCTCCGCCGGGGCCATCCGATAAGGAGGTATAGAAATAGGCCCCGTGCCAGGGATCAAGTCAATACAGAACTCAATCTCGCGCTCTGGTGGCAGACCAGGCAGCTCGTCAGGAAATACATCAGGAAACTCTCTCACAACAGGGACCTGGTCCAACGGAACCTCTTTGGAGCTAGTATCACAAACATAGGCTAAGAATCCCTGACACCCTTTCCTTAAGAGCTAACCAGCGCGAAGAGAAGAAATCAAGCTGGGAAGGGTAGCGCTACGATCTCCCTGAATAATAAGAACCGGCTCACCAGGAAAACTGAATCTGACTGCTTTTTCACGGCAGTCCACGGATGCATAACAGGTGGCTAGCAGTCCATACCAAGAAGAACGTCAAAGTCTAGCATATCGAGGAGAATCAAATCTACTGAAGAATCCCTCTCCCCGATACGAACGGAACAAGATCGGTACACAAAACGGGCAACAAAAGACTCGCCTACCGGGGTAATAACGACAAGCGGCTGATCTAACAGAGAAGACTCTCGGCCCAACCTCGGTGCAAAATACGTGGAAACATAGGAATGTGTGGAGCCTGGATCAAATAATACCCATGCATCAAAAGAACATACTGGCAGAGTACCTGTCACGACGGCATTGGATGCCTGTGCATCCTGAGGAGTCAACGCGAACACTCAGGCCTGTCCACCACTAATAGCTGGCTGTTCTCTGCCTCTACCTCGGCCTCTGCCTCTGCCTCTGTCGCCTCGTCCTCTCGGAACCGGACCGCCACGCCCACGGCCTCTAGAAGCATTTGGCTGGCATGGAGCATCATCAGGAGTAGGAAGTAAAGCTCTCTGCGAAGGTGGTGAGGGTGGTAAAGTCACATGCGGGACTGTCGCCGCACCCTGGCGTCCCATGGTACAGTCTCTGATACGGTGGTACTGACTTCCACACCGAAAACATCCTGGAGACGACTGCTGGGTCTGTGGATATGAACCAAATAACTGACCTCGTCTCAATCCTCTGCCTCCACCATCTCCCGGAAATAATCTATCACGATGTCTGCCCATCTGCCGCTGAGCTGGCGTATCAGTACGGATCCTCTTCGGCCCAGAAACAACCGGAGTCTCAGAAATACGCTCCTCCAAAAGTAAAGCTGCAGCGTATGTATGAAAGTGCTGGGTGCCGATGGCAAGGAATAGCTGTGTATCAAGCCCTCGCACGAACCTCTTTATTCTCTTCTCTTCTGTGTCGACTAGGTACGGAGCATATCGAGACAACTGGGTAAACTGTATATCATACTCCGACACCGTCATCCCAGGAGTCTTGCGCAAAGACTCAAAACTGCGGGCTCGAGCATCTCGGACACTCTCCGGAAGAAAACGGGCAAGAAATGCAGCTGTAAACTCATCCCAGGTCATAGAAGGCAGACCTGCAGCTCGGCCTCTCTCTACTGAGTCGTACCATGTCTGGGCAAGACCCTCCAGACGAAAACTCACAAACTCCACCAATCTATCATCAGAACACCTCAACGAACGGCAAATCCGAGCCATCCTATCAAGAAATGCCTGTGGGTCCTCTGTCGCATCTGTACCGGTGAAAGCTGGAGGTCTCAATCTCATGAACTCCTGTAGTGAAACAGGGATAGTCTCTGTAGTAGCAGCAGGAGTGACCATCTGTGCAGCAGGTACGATCGTGGTCTGTGCGGTGGAAGGAACGTCCTCGGATCTCTGTGCCCGACTGGACTCAACTAAAGATCCCATCATCTGCCGCAACTCTTGCATGCCGGCCTCTAATCTGGCAATACGGTCAGGATAAGGCGGATCAGTAGGACCCTGAGGGACAGGCGTATCATCCCGCTCGATCCTCGCCTCAGACGGGCCCGCTCGAATCTCATCCCTAGCGGCAGCCCGCTGAGCTCTCGTAGTCTTTGGCGGCATCGAAGCTAGAATAAGAAACAGGACTGATAAGGACATTGCAATTGAATCAAGGAATGCAAGGAATCAAGAAAGGAAATACAAGCAATTATGTCCTAAGGTCACTTAGGCGGAGTACCGTATCGTAAGTATGCCGCGGACCATACCCACGCTACGCCACTCTGCTTAAGTCACCTACTCCATCTACCAAGGTCGTCCTACACTCGGAAAGGTAAAACCTACGCTCTGATACCAACTTTGTCACGACCCGAAGGTACGGAACGTGACTGGCACTTAGATTACGAGACGTCTAAAGGCGTACCGTAACCTAAGTCAGCCAAAGCCCAGAAATCTAACCCAAAATCAAAAGAGAGTGAAGGAAAAACCTTAAATGAAAACGGTTTTTAAATCAAATAAGTTGCATAGAATCCCTTTTTAAAACATCAAAAATTCCCGAAAATTTCGGCAGAGTCTCCCCTGTATTTTCTATCCCCCAAAATGGGTACAACAAGATAATAAACCTGTAATCATAAAAATGGCATCCCCAAGCGGGAGCTAGCTCTTCGCCCAAGGCGGATCACAACCACATGCAATATAATAGTGATATCAAGAGAAGAACATAAAGAAACGCAAAATACCAGAAAACACACGTCGGCTCAAGTGAGCTCGACCCAAAAGAACCACAAATATACAAGTCTCTCAGTCTCATCACTAGGTCGAATATACAATACAAGTGGTAGATGGAGAATACTAGATACAATGATAAAGCAAAAAGAAATAAAGTATACTCGCAACCCACCTACGGGCGATGTCGCGAGTCTGAGCAAAAGGAACTGATGACAAGATAGCCCGCCGCTACAAGACTGACGGGTCCGACCTGCAAGACACTGTGGCACAACGGGGGTGAGTTGCCAGCTAGTGAGTAAATATAACATCTAATAAGGCAATCGTAAGAATGCACGCAATGCACCACAACATGCATGTCCATGTGTGATATAATATCTCTAGTATGCATGCACAGGTATGCAATGTCATTATTAATTCTTTAAGTGTTTTAAATGCTAAGGGTATTGAATTCTTAACTTTAGAAAATGAATATCTGTATAATAGCTAAGTACCATCAAGAAATCATCTGAAAACCCGTGTCAAGCATCGACACCAAATAGGAATCATATCTGTCTCAATATTGGGCTCCGTCAGTCCGGATCGGCCCATATCATAAATCTCACGACAACGGTCGGTATCCTCCGGATATCCGCAGCGCCAGACATCACCGGTATGTAGTCTTCCCCTGCCAGGCTCATCATCTACAACTCGATCTTCTTGCCCCGGGGTACCATACCGGGCCCACCATGTACCCGAGACGGTTCATCCACTCCTCGAATCGGGTCTCGAAATCCAACAGAAAACATGAAAACTCATGGTGGACGACACATACATCACGAGGAAACCTCAACTTTGTTTTGAAAATGATAAATATAAGGTTTTTGTTAAATTCTTGCGGTTTTCCCCAAAAATCCAGAAATCGCAGCAATACTGAAATCATCAAGAAAATCATAATGTCCACATGTTATATATGATAAATGTCTATGATATCAATGTGTATGATGTGAATTTTGGCTAGAGTTCTATGTAAATATGATGATGATGCGAGATATGTGCATGCGATGCAGTTTCATATATCAAGTATGAATGCAGGTGACGATATTAAGATAAACAGGTTCTATCGTGCACGTGGCATGTCAATTACCAAAGGCGTGTGTATCACATGAATAGTGCGCGTGCTACAGATGCCAATGGTAATGGTGTTCGTGTCCTACAAAGTGATATCGCATAAGTATGGATGAATGTCCATGCAATCTAATATAATGTTCGCTATAAGGGTATGCAGTGTACATGAATGGATAAGCTAACTAACAATATGAATCTTGCAAGGGATAAGGAAATCCTAACTGGGGGGGGCCTCACGCCATCCAGACGATTCCCCCATAGATGAATATATCTACTCACCTGAAATCCCCGCTAATCCGTTCCGGCCACCGCCTTGCCTTTTCGCGCAGTATCCGAAGTTTCCCCGACCGATCCTATATTTGCACAATATCAAGCATAAGATTACAAAACCTAATACAATGCAAGTCACAACATACAATTATTCACGCTCTCGTATTAATCATAGCATGCACTCGGTGTGCGGAAAAACGCACGAAAATCGCTAACCTTTGACTAAAATCGTCATTTCGGGGAAATCGACTAAACTACAACCCGTCTAGTAGAAACCCCGCGTTCGCGCATTCTAATAATCCTATATGAAGCTAATAATATTGCTAACCTAACGCAAATTGAACGCATTCTATTTTCTACAAAAATCTAGTAAGCGATTTTCTTACCGATTCGTTACAAACATCGAAATTTATCGATTTAGCAAGCATATCATTACACCATTAACCATTCTAATCAATTAGATAACCATCCCTAACATAATCCAACCATTATGCTACAAACCCTAATTCTTAAAAATCAAAACCTTCTCTTGATTTTTCATGAACAAGGATTTACACTAAATTAATATTTAGAATTTCAATACTAGCATAATTAAACCACAAGTTAACAAAAAGATTAGAATTTTCACCTCTCAAGCTTGAACCCTAGCTTGATCAAGTCACCAAGAAGCCTCCTTTCATCATGTTTTCAAACAAATTAGGGTTGAAGAGAGAAGGGATTAGGGTTTTGCTTTGAATGGAGATGGAAAAATGTGAATTTTTAATGGATTTTAGCTAGAAAAATGAAGCAAAATGAAGTGGGAAAATGGGGAAAACTGCAGGTGAGGGTCGGCCAGCAGGTAGAGGAGGAAGTGGGGAAATTTTGGGGGAAGTTTCTAGGTCATTACAACATCATATGATATCATTTCATGCTTTCATATCAACCTTTTTACAAAAAAACCCTTTTTTCATCATTTTTTTCATAATTTTCCCCCCTTAAAACCAAAAGTTTGCAAGACATGATACAATTTTATTAACACCATATTTTAGCTTATAAAGACTCCTAATTAAGAAATTTACCTAATTAAATTTGTATTTATCCCTAATTAAATGTATTTAAAAAGGCTTAAAATAATAAAAAAAATAATTAATTACGAATTTTTTTTTATTTAACTAGATAATTATAAGTGACATTTTAGTGACAAAATTATAGTAATATCTTATCTAAATTTTGTATAATTAGGTCTACAATGAAAAATATCAATTTTGACTTTTTACGGAAAAAGCCGAAAAATTTGCCGATTACCGAAAAACTGCCTAAACGATTTTCGAAGGGTTACAAGAGCACAGGACCCCCTCTCCCCCTTAAGGCCGCAGTTTTATTTATTCTGGCCGCAATTTGCGGCCAGATGGTATTGTCTTGTGTCAGGTCTTAGTCTGTATGAGTCTGCTATATATATAAGTGTTTTGGTATATGCAACTTTTTATATTTACACTCGAGTTTAAATCTGGAACCTAAAACCCTATTTTCAATACTTTTTAACTTGTGTGACACGTGCGTTATGTGAGTAGGTTTGTTGTTCACTGCGCGTCACAGTGAGTCGGGGTGGTTTCAGGTGAGGCTACACACGTTTTGACGTATCGAGTGCATACGTGTTTAGCTTCCGACACGAGATTTGCTAATAATCTTGATATCGCATTTTTTACAGGATTTTAGCCTTATATGTTGCTTATGTATTCTAGGTTTACAGACGGGGACTTTGGACGCCGCGATGAAGGGGAAGCAGGTGGTTGGGTACACCTAGCACGAGATCACGGGTGAGTAGATGTAACATCTACGGGGGGAAATCGTTTTGATGGCGCAAGACGCCCGATAGTTTAGATAACCTAAAAACTTCTAGTAGTACTAGAATTTATGATGTGTAGCTCCTAGTTAACTATCTTGCTGCATTCACGATCCTATATATACATGTACGAACTCATTTAATAGGACACTTGCACCATTACCATGGTTTTATGCAGCACGAGCACTATTCATGCGGACACACACGTCTTGGTAATTGCTATGCCACAGGCACTAGATAACTTGTTTAAACCTGAATTCTAGAACAATTTCACCATGTATAATGCGTAAACCTGTGTTAATACATTTTAATTCTTAGGGATGAAATTGTAGGATTGCTAGTCATGTGCATGTACCGCATTGCATCATTTGTTCATGCCTAGTTTTTTGGTCACATATTGCAGTTCGCATTGTTGATATCATAGGCATTCATTATTGATGACATGTGTACTTATGATGATTTTCTTGAGGATTTCAGCATTTGAGATTTATGAGATTTTGGGGAAAAGGCCGCAAGGATTTAGTAAACCAGATATCATTTTAAACATTGCAAGTTGCAGTTTTTCTCGTGTATGTTACATGTGTCGTCCACCATGGGGTTTCTGTTAGCTTTCGAGACCCGTTTCGAGGAGTTGGATGAACCGTCTCAGGTACATGGTGGGCCCGGTAAGGTACCCCGGGGCAAGAAGATCGAGTTGTAGTCGGTGAGCCTGGCAGGGGCAGACTACCTACCGGTAATTGTTGGCGCGGCGGATATCCATAGGATACTGACCGTGGTCGTGGGTTATTGAGATATTGATACTTTGAGATGGGCCAGTTCGGATTGCCGGAGCCCGAGATTTGGAGATACTGATACTTTGGGACACTGAAATATTCATTTGAGGCGTCGATACTTGACACGGATTTCAGTTGTTTTCATTGATATTTCTTCAGATATTTCACAGCAGTTGTTCTAAGATGAAATTCCGATTTTCTCACATCAAACCTACTCAATATCTCGTATTAAATTGCATTCATGTTGCATACATGCTAGTACATCATGCCATATCAGGACTATATAGTTGCGACACTTATGCGTACATGTTTACGATAGCCTTTATAGATGTTATTTATTACTCACGAGTTGGCAATTCACCCCCGTTGTCTCACAGCCTTTCTGCAGGTCCGATCCGTCAGCACTATAGCGGCAGACGCACTTGCTCCTTTTGCTCCTTTTGCTCCTTTTGCCTGGATTTGAGACTTTTTGCTCGTAGGTGGGTTGTAAGATTATTTTGTTCCACTTTGTATATTCATTGTATCTAGAGTACTCCATCTGCTGTATCTACTGTACCTGCTATTTATACTGATGTATATTATGACCTAGAGACGAGACAGTGAGATTTGGTTATATTTATGTTGTTTCTCTGGGTCGAGCTCACTTGAGCCGACATGTTGCTATATTCTTTGTGCTTTATTGCTTTACTGCACAGTTATGATATTTATTGCGTGGGATTATGAATCCGCTTTGGGCAAAGAGCTAGCTCCCGCTTGGGGATGCCTTATTTCATGTTATTCATATATCCATGTTTTGTACTCGTTTGGGGCCAGTTTTTACAAAGGAGACTCTGTCGAAATTTTTGGGAAAATGGATGTTGCTTTTAAAAAGCTTGATATGACTTATTTGATTAAAATCGCTTCATTAAACTGGTTTTCCTTCACTCTATTTCTTAATTGGGTTTTGATTTCTGGGTTTTGGTTCACTTAGATCGCGTACGCCTTGAGACGTTTCGTAATTTAAGTGCCAGTCGCGTTCCGTACTTTCGGGTCGTGACAAAGTTTGTATCAGAGCGATAGGTTTTACTTTTCTGAATGTAGGATGACCCTTGGTAGATGGAGTAAGTGACTTAAGCAGGGTAACGTAGTGTGTGTATGTCCGCGGCATACATGCGATACGGTACTCCGCCTAAGTGACTTTAGGATATACTTGCTTGAAATTCCTTCTTCAATTCCGTGTATCTTATGATTCTATTGCACTGTTCTTATTATCCTGTTTCCTGTACCAGCCACTATGCCGCTGAAGGCTACGAGAGCGCAGAGGGTTGGCGCCCGAGATGAGATTCGAGCAGGCTCGTCTGAGACGAGGACCGATCTGGACGGCATGCCTACCCCTCAGGGACAGATTGATCCACCTTCCCCAGGTCGCATGGATAGGCTAGAGTCTGGTATGGAGGAGTTACAACAGATGATGGGAGGTATGCAGGAGTTATGACAGATGGTGGGATTCTTAGTAGAGGCCAGTCGTGCACCGAGATCGGAGGACGTACCTACCACAGCACAGATTACGATAGTACCTGCTGTCCAGACAGTTGCTCCTACTACTACCGTGGCTATTCCAGTATAACTACAGGATTTCATGAGACTGAAGCTCCCAGTCTTCACCGGCACCGATGCAGCGGAGGATCCGCAGACATTCCTTGAAAATTTAGCTAGGATTTGCCGTTCGCTCAAATGTTCCGACGATAGATAGGCGGAGCTTATGAATTTCTGTCTGGAGGGCCTTGCGCAGACATGGCGAGAGTCAGTCGAGAGAGGTCGAGCTGCAGGTCTACCTCCTATGACTTGGGATGAGTTCACAGCAGTATTTCTAGCCCTTTTCCTTCCAGAGAGCGTTTATGATGCTCGAGCTCATAGTTTAGAGGCCTTGCGCAAGACTCCAGGGATGACAGTATCCGAGTATGATATCCAGTTTACTCAGTTGTCTCGATATGCTCCGTACTTGGTTGATACTGAAGAAAAGAGGGTAAAGAGGTTCATGCAGGGACTTGACACCCAGTTATATCTTGCCATCGGAGCCCAGCACTTTGATACTTATGCAGCTATTATGGACATGGCCCTACGGATGGTGGCACGCATTTCAGAGACTTCGGTCGTTTCTGGGCCGAAGAGGATTCGTACCGATTTGCCAGTTCAGAGGCAGATGGGCGGGCACCATGACAGATTCTTTCCCAGAGATGGTGGCGGCAGAGGAGGAGTTAGACGGGGTCAGTTATTTGGTCCTTATCCACAGGACCAGCAGGCGTCGTAAGGATGTTTTAGGTGCGGGAGTCCGAACCATCGCATCAGAGACTATAGGGTAAGATGACAGGGAGCGGCGACAGTTCCATACGTGACCTTGCCACCTTCACCACCACCTCAGAGAGCTCTACTTCCTAACCCCGGTGATGCTCCATGCCAGTTAGATGCCCCAGAGGCCATGGACGCGGCGGTCCTGTTCATAGAGGATGAGGAGGCAGAGGCAGAGGGCTACCAGCTATTGGTGGGAGACAGTCCCGAGTGTTCGCTTTAACTCCGCAGGATGCACAGGCATCCAATGCCGTGGTGACACGTACATTGCCAGTATGTACTTTCGACGCGCGGGTATTATTCGACCCAGGTTCCACACATTCGTATGTATCTACACACTTTGCACCGATGTTGGGCCATGAGTCATCGTCGTTAGATCAGCTGCTTGTTGTTATTACTCCGGTAGGCGAGTCGTTTGTCGCTCGTTTTGTGTTTCGATTGTATTCCGTTCGTATTGGAGAGAGAGATTCATCGGTTGATTTGATTCTCCTCGATATGTTGGACTTTGATGTGCTTCTAGGCATGGACTGGCTGGCCACTTGTTATGCATCTGTGGACTGCGGTGAGAAAGCAGTCAGATTTAGTTTTCCGGGAAAGCCAGCCCTTGTTATTCAGGGAGACCACAGCGTCACCCTTCCCAGCTTGATTTCGTCTCTTCGCGCTGGTCAGCTCTTACGGAGGGGATGTCAGGGATTCATAGCATATGTTTGTGACACTCAAGCTACAGAGGTTCCTTTGGACCAGGTCCCGATTGTGTGTGAGTTCCCTGATGTTTTCCCTGACGAGCTTCCCGGGCTACCGCCTGAGCGCGATGTCGAGTTCTGCATCGATTTGATCCCTGGCTCAAGGCCTATTTTCATACCGCCTTATCGGATGGCCCCGGCAGAGCTTAGAGAGCTAAAGAATCAGTTGCAGGATTTGTTAGATAAAAGGCTCGTTCGATCGAGTGTGTCTCCGTGGGGTGCTCCTGTCCTGTTCATCAAGAAGAAGGACGGCAGTTTGCGCTTGTGCATTAATTACCGCCAGCTCAACAGGGTTACTGTACGGAACAGATATCCCTTACCACGTATCAATGATTTGTTCGACCAGCTTCAGGGTGCGGGATACTTATTGAGGATTGACTTGCGATCGGGTTACCATCAGCTGCGGGTGCGGCAGGAGGATATTCCGAGGACGGCTTTTCGCACGCATTACGGGCACTATGAGTTTTTGGTGATGTCATTTGGACTCACCAATGCATCAGCCGCGTTTATGGACTTGATGAACCGCATTTTCCGGCCGTATCTAGATCTGTTCATCATTGTATTTATTGACGACATTTTGGTGTATTCCCGGAGCCGAGATCTCACGACCCAAAAAGTACGGAACATGACCGGCACTTAAATTACGAAATGTCTCGAGGCATACGTAATCTAAGTAAGCCAAAAGCCCGAAATCAAAACCAAAGAAGCAGTAGAGTGAAGGAAAAACCAATTTAAAGCAAGTAGTTTTAATACATAAGCCGAAGTGTGTATTTTTAAAATCTCAAGTATTTTCTGAAAATTTCGGCAGAGCCTCCTTGTAAATACTGGCCCCAAATGGGATACAACATGAATAGTATACGAAATACAAAAAAAGGCATCCCCAAGCGGGAGCTAGCTCTTCGTCAATCGACAGTCACAACCACACAAGCAATATAATATACAACGCCAAGGGCGAGGATCAAAACTCAAAGAAAACCCAAAATCAACATGAAAACCATAATAATACAACGCGTGACTCTAAAGTCGAAAGAATAACAGGTCTGGTTTTCTATCTCTCTCAAATATACAATCTGGTTGATAGAGTTTCTAGATACAACTGAAATAATAATAAACAATGGTTGTCCTGATGCAAAGAACAACCTACCAAACCAATCACCCGGAAAGAATAGTGTGCCAGCAAAGCCGCAAAGAACCTGTACGGCAAAACCTGTAAGGAACTGTGGCACAATAGGGGTGAGTTGCCAACTCGTGAGTAGAAAACATCTACGAGTAGAAATCGCATGTATGACGCAATCTTAGGTCATACGATCAATATATAATCCTCAAATGATAAAGTCTGAAGCATGAAAAAGTGGCAAGGGTAAACATCTATACATAAGTGTAATCCCTTGTGCTCGTGTCAGTGCCTCAGGTAGCAACATATCATATGAATGAGGTATGAATGCATGAAAACAGAATACAAGTAAATGAAGAAACTGCTTTCATAACTTAGTGAGATTTCTGTATATTTAAAACGAGGTATCATCAAGGAAATCAACATAAACAGTGTCTAGTATCGACACAAAACATAAATCCCAATATCTCAATATCTCAGGCTCCGGCTATCCGGACTGGCCTGTATCATCAAATCTCAATACCTCAATATCTCAAAATCCCAGTGTCTCAAATCTCACTATCTAAGGTGCCGTCAGTCCGGATCGGCCCCAAACATCAATCACACGACCATGACGGTATCCTCCGGATATCCGATGCGTCAGATAGAATCACCGGTAGGCAGTCTTCTCCTGCCGGGATCATCGTCTACTACTCGATCTTCTTGCCCCGGGGTACCTTACCGGGTCCACCATGTACCCGCAGACGGTTCATCCAACTCCTCGAATCGGGTCTTGAAATCCATCTCATAACCGAGAAAACATCATGGTGGACGACTCATACATCATGAGAAAACCGCACATTTCATTTTAAAAAGAGAGAGAAGTTTATAAATATTCTTGCGGTTTTCTCCCAAATCCAGGAAATCTCATGAAAATACAAAATTCAATCATCAATAGCACGTAAACAGTGAATATAGGCATAAAACTCCATAATACTGCATAACAGTGAATAATAATATGCATGAAATAGCAAGTAATAACTGCAATGTCTAAACTGGCGTATAAGGCAAGTACACTAATATCATATCGAAACTATCAGCTACCAAGCTATATCAATGAAATAGTATTCTCTAAAGTGTATGTGACATGGAAATTACCGATGATGATGTGTGTGAGCCAGCAAGTAAGTGTACGTGGAACATACGCATCATCGGTAATGGTGTTGGTGTCCTGACAGCATTATATTTATAATGGTATATGAAATCACAATATAAGCATGCGATGCGAAGCGAACAACAATAATGTGCGGGAGCTGAATGATAAACACAATGATAACTAATCTGCATTTAATATAAATATAAGTCATACAGTGGTGCCATTTGAAATAACACGAATCGTGGTGTTTTGAAAATAAGGGCAATAGTCTTTTTAAGAAAAGATACATCCTTTGAAATATCCTTAGAATCCCCCGGCCTGTCTTTTAAAATACCCACGATTCGTTAGTTTTTTGAAATAGGTAGGAATCGAATCTAGTCTAACAACTACACTAAACTATAGGACTGAGCTAACAGGCTAAACGAAAGGTAAGGAAACCGCCTAACATCTGAGTCGATACATACATACATACATATATAAATATATATATATATATAATAGTCGGTGATCCCGTCTCAATAGTATCACATACGAAACAATATCTATAATATGACATTCTCAAGTCAAGAGTGCGGATCTATCATCAATACATAGCTCGTACGTAAATCCATCGTACGACATCCCAAATCTAGGTACGGGTCAAATATCACATTTATCACATTATTCATCCGGTATCATCTTTATCAAAGATCATAATCCGGGGTACTGATCTACGTCTAGTACAATACTGATACCAATCTAAGTAAATGCATGCGTGTGTATGAAAACACCATGTTAAAGGACCAGATAAACCATCATGTCGTACCTCAAATACGAACCCTGCCATATCACCGATCTCACGGCCTCAAATCCAATCTTATCAACTCATCTCCAATCCCAAGTACTATTCTCATAATCCAGTATATGTACACATGTCCCATACCCATGTGAATACATATACATATATCCCCGTATACGCACATGTAAAAGAATGAATGTAAGAAAGTGTGTATGCGTGTGTGGGTGCAACAACTACTCTAGGGTTTCACAAGTAACACTACAAATCCATGAACAATAACCATATCCTGAATATCATCCATGTATCGTAAATCACATATATATCCATTATATAATCTATATTACGAACTGCGGGGGTGCTATACGCCATCCACCCGACTTCTCCCCGTAGATATAAATCTACTCACCTGGTCCTCGCTCGCCGGTGCCGATGTCGCCATGCGCTTGCTTGTCGTCTCAAAGTCCACATGGGGGTATCTACATGTCACAACGTATCGTGTCGCATAAAAACCCAATTCGAAATCGAAACGGCATACGAAAACCAAATCGGCACGCGTTTCACGCATAGGTCAAAACCTATCGCCTACGCATGCAAGAATAGCCAAACCAATCCTCGATGTCGAGGTACAAACGTCAAACCATCGAGAAAAAACTCCAAACGTACCAATCATGGTCTTACAACTCACTAAAAATCTACGAAATAGGATGCAAATCATCAAAACTAATAGATTGATTAAATCGATTTATTACAAAAAACCTAGTAAGCATCAATTAGCCGTTTTAAAATATAACTTGATGTTTTAACAATTCTAATGGCCATAATACTTATTAAACTTCTTAAATAAGTCCTACAAACTATTTCCATAATTTAATGTCATAAATTTCCATTAACCCCAGAAACCTAGTTTGCAAAATATCCAATTTTAACACCTTTTAAAGCAAAATTCACAATTTTACAATTAAACTTGGTTTTGCATATACTAAACTATTAAACCACAATTCATAATGTTAATAATGTCATGAATAACCTAATTAGATTTTTAATCTCACATTTGCAATTAAATTCCAAAACCTAGTTTGCATAAAATTCCAATTTTAACAATTTACAAGCATCAATTAGTAAAATAGCAACTAGGTTAGTTTTAGCATATCATTAACATGTTAAACTACACATTTATCCCATGATCAATTTATAAAAAACCCCAACTTGAATTCACAAACCCTATTCTTGAATTTTCCAATTTGCAAAATAGAACCATATTAACACTTAATTACATTAGATTAAGGAAATTAAGCAACAAGGTAAGTATTGTGTTAAGATTTATACCTCCAAAAATTTAGAGATCCCACTTGAAATCTAGCCTCCCAAACTTGCTCCTTTTCACCAAGATCCATATAGCTAATGAAAAATGGGTAGGAGTTAGATTTGAGTTTTAGCTTGATTTTTGATGCATTTTGAAGCAATTTTGTGGATTTCTTTGATGCAAAAATGAGAGGAGATGAAGTGGGGCTGCTGCTGTAGGAGTCTCGGCCAAGGGGAGAGGGATGGGAAAAAGTAAGGGAATGGTGAAAAAACCCAAGTCAAAGCCCTCTCAATTTACTATAATACCCCTATCTACATAAATATATAATAAAACATTTATTTTAACCATTCTTTTCACATGAAAGAAGACAAAAAGGAGGTGGGAAGTGAGTGGGCTGCTGTTGGTGGTGGTGAGGCCGGCCACATGTGGAGGTGAGTGTGTGTGAGAGAGTGTACAAAAAGATCCCATGCAAAAAGAACCCCTCAAGTTACCAAATTGCAAGTTTTAGTTAAATTATTTAAATTTTAGTTTTCCCCTTAATTATAACCAATTAGAACTTGAAATAAATTGTTAAAAATTTATATTACTAACTATATTTTATTTGTCATGGTTCTATAGTGTATAATTAGCCTATTCAAATTTGTATTTATCGCTAATTTAATGTATTTTTAACAGCTTAAAATAATATTAAAATAATTAATTTCGGAAAAAATTTCAGAAAATTAGAAATTTTACCAGTAGCTCAATAAACACCAAATACTAGCAATTACATAGCTAGAATATGTATATTTAATTTTATATTAAAAGATATTTATATTTTGACCTTTTACGGAAAACCACCTTATTTTACCGATTTTCCGAAATTTCACCGAAACGATTTTCAAAACGTTACAATCTTCCCCCCTTAAAAAAATTTGGTCTCCGAATTTAAATTAAACCCCCCCAAATACTAAAACGTTTCAGCAAAACAATCAAGTCGTCGGGGCTCCGAAATCATAAATACATAAAACATATATCGTAGCGCAATGCATGCGAATGAAAAAGAGTGTATAACTCAAAATCAAAACCCCGTCAAGCATCCCGCAATCATCAGAGTCATGGGGAAGAAATCAATGTCCAAATCCAATACGAAAACCAATATGATATACATCAACACTATACATATAAATATCTGAAGGAAATGCATGCCAAACCCTTTTAAGTCGCTGTGCGATGCGCATAACACTGCACAATGGCGGACGTCTATCGTAAGAAAATAACTATATATATATATATATCCTTTGTTTAATATGCACGTCCCGCCATTTTGAAAACACTTTTAGAAGGGTTACCCTTTTAAATAGTTTCGTGTCATCACTGACACATAGGTAAATACTGAGACTATAGCTCCTCTTTGGAAATCCCTTCGATAACTATCAATGCATACAAAAATATGCTCAGGTACTGTCCTCAGACTAGTCCTTCTCAGTAATAAACCAGATAGTAAGCATCATAAAATATACTGCTCCAAAAGAAATCAATCCCAAATATGTATGTGAATGCCACATGCGTCTGGTGCGCATGGAAATTGAAATCCACGAATGTGCCATACATATGCACAGAAATAACATCTAAGTGCAACGGGTATGCATGAAACACCTGTCAGAGGAAATGTGGTGCCTGACAGCAAAACCAGGTGCATCTGATATGCACGAAAAATCTCGATTTAGTTCATCTGGTGTGCACCTAAATCGCATCAAGTTCCTTAAGTATGCGCAAAATCCAAATTAAGTGCACAATGTGCATGAAAACGAATATCGAATATCACAATCGAAATCGACGGTATACAACACACTTCAATCAAAATCCCAATCAGGTATACCGTGGTATAAAATCTCACCATCCTGTGCATCGGCATGCACAAAAGCAAATCGAATACAAGAAGTGCATGAAAACTATGCCCAAAGCATAAGTCAAATCATATACATGCCCTAGGCATGAAATTACATATCATGAAACTCGGTCATCAAAACTCAATCATGAAATAAATCACCCAAAAATACTGAAATCCAAAATGACGGATACGTGATCGTCAAACACAAAATCACAACTCATAAATACTGTCGTCGATATGTCCGTCCTTCAAAGTCGAGAAGGTGTCGGTGCATCTAATGCTAGCAGAGCAAGATATCTACTTCCCTTCTGATCATGGCATGTTGCTTGGTGCCCTTAGGCTCTCGTCTCTCACTGCAGATTGGTAAGTACATAGCTCCTTGTCATGACCCAAAGTTTGGCCCGTGACCGGCACTTAACCACGTAGTGTCTACAGGCGTAACGGGACTAAGTAAGCCGAAGCCCAGAAATCAAACCAGTAAAAGTATAGAGTGTTTAAAACATTGAATAGAAACATTTGCTAAAATGTTAAGAAAACCTTAAGTAGACAATCACCAAGATAACAATATATGATGCCATAGCGAAGAAAAGAGCAATAAGTGGAAAACATAACAGACAGATAAAACTGCATAAGTAAAGTCGGCTCACAACGAGCTCGACACCAGAATACAAAATAATATACATCGTCCTCACAACTGGTCTCTAAGTCGATACATGAGTGGTAGATGGAGAGTACTAGATACAATAATGTACATAACTGAAAGATAAACAGATACCGCACAAAACCCACTTATGAGCAAAAGAGCTAGTACGCCAACTGTAGGGGTATCTGTGTCAAAAGATGCAAGAAAGCAGCCTGCCGCGACTACTCCGAAAGGCAACCTGCAAACACTGTGGCACAACGGGGGTGAGTTGCCAACTCGTGAGTAGTAGATAACATATAAAGGTAATCATGAGTATGCACGTGCTGCGATACTCTAAGCTATGCCAACAGATATCATCTATATGATGAGCTATGTTAGCAATAATCATGCATCAAGTACGATCTAATAACATCTCTAAATGATAAGCAGGGTATGCAATAATCGTGCATAGCAAATGCAATCTAATAACATCTATATGATGAGAAAGGTATGCAATAATTGTGCATAGCAAATACAATCTAATGACATCTATATAGAATGAGCAGGCTATGCAATAATCGTGCATAGCAAATGCAATCTAATGACTCTATATAGAATGAGCAGGGTATGCAATAATCGTGGATAGCAAATACAATTTAATGACATCTATATAGAATGAGCAGGGTATGCAATAATCGTGCATAGTAAATGCAATCTAATGACATCTATATAGAATGAGCAGGGTATGCAATAATCGTGCATAGCATGTGAAATCTATCAGGTACAACAGATACAGGATGAGATGTAAAATACAGAATGCTGAGCAAGGGAATAATTAATATCTACACGGAATATCAACGTGGAAAATAATCGGTGTCCATCCATATACCCAAATCCTGTAAATCTCATAGAATCATGGGTGCCTAGCATCGGCACACTAAAATATCATGAATCAACGTGTCTAGCATCGACACGCAAATCCTCAAGTATCGGGCTCCGTCTGCGGAATCGGCCCTTGGCCCCGGCAGTACGGATCGTCCCGTATGCATCTCTCATCACTGGTCAGTATCCTTCGGATAACCGCCAGATCTAACCAACCACCGGTAGGTAGTAGTCCCTCCGCCAGGCTCACCGTCTACTGCACAGCGATCCGTTCTCGGCCTGGGGTACCATACCGGGTCCACCATGTACCCGCAATCGGCCTCATCCAACTCCTCGATTCGGGTTCACATACCACACATTTCAGAACCGAGAAAACGCATGGTGGATGCACTGAAATATCATATCAAGGGAAACCGGGTTTTTAAATAATTACATATTCTCTTTTGAAATATCCACGGCTCCCAAATCCAGAAATAACATGGAAACAACAATCTCAATGCGTAAATCTATGCAAGTATGAAGATATCAATATATGTATGCACTGGTATGAATATACAGTATGCATGTGCGCAGGTATGAAGATATCAATATATGTGTGCATGTGCGCAGGTATGAAAATATCAATATATGTGTGCACTGGTATTAATATACAGTGTGCATGCGCGCAGGTATGAAGATATCAATATATGTGTGCACTGGTATGAATATACAGTGTGCATGTGCGCAGGTATGAAGATATCAATATATGTGTGCACTGGTATGAATATACAGTGTGCATGTGCGCAGGTATGAAAATATCAATATATGTCAATATGCGGCAAGTCATGACAATCATCAATGGTGCAGCAATCAACGATAGGTATAATGCGTAGCAATCCTATAGTGCGAGTGTCATGGCAATCACTAACGGTGTGAGTATAACATACAAATAGTGCTCGTGCAGCTTGAACCGTTAGTGACAGTGCAGTGTTCTATGCTATCATTTCTATATGCAACAAGAAGGTCTACTGCTAGTCCATATGAACATCTACGACTAAATATCCTAACACGCCCTGACGCTTAACGCCATACCGGCGATTTCTGTTGGATACAGTGCCCTCAAAGTCAATTATTGGATCGCAGGTACATGATTGCAATGATTGAGGGTGGACCTATACCGATATCACGGTCTTGCTCGAGATGATAGTATGCTATCTGGTTTGTCTTTATCATCGTATACATGCTTTAGTTCACTATTGCATGATGATAGAGCCCATAGGATTCTTGCTTGACTGCCAGCAGTATGATGGCGATCATATACGTGGGAGCTGGGGTCTGTAAGCACATCCTTAAAGTGTCCCTAGTCGTGGGAGTTTCGAGACAGGGCATCGATACTCCAGAATAAACTAGTGTATACAGTCGAGACCCCGACGAGGGGCGGTGGCCGGTCTCACAAGCCATTGGTGTCAGTTGGTTCACCTAAGATGTATACAGGTGCTCATTAGGTTATGAGTACACCGGACATGATTCGCCGGGAACATGCTAGTTGGTATTATACATATCGTCAGATAGCAGTTCCCTGGTGACATGTTTACAGGTTAGTTTGTTGACCTGAGATCATCATTTGTCTCGTGTGAGTTCCCACTGTGCTTTGATTTCTACCCTACCACGCTCAAAGGAGACCTGCAAACAGGTATTTTTTGGGTACAGTCCCGAGTCACATGGAGGCAGTGAGCGGATCGTCGGGGATTCGTCTCACCCGGTATTGGGGGTTGATGTCGCACAGTGCACGAGTGGCCATCACTAGAAATCCTCGGCCGAGGTAGTGGAGAATTACTGATTTGGATCAGTAGTTTCTCAGGAGGTGATAGGCTTCATACCGACACGAATTATCGCATTATTAGGGGTCTGACTTTATCCACCCCCCTAGACTCGATATGCGATACTCTTTAGACGAACGGACCAGACTGTATATACATTGTCACTGTCAGGCTCAGTAGGGTTTATGGATGAGTTCGCTCGTCAGCTTCCCTTCCAATCAATACATAGGCAACCGTTACGTACAGCACGTACCTCTGACGTGCTAGTGGTTATACCCAGTGCCAGTGTGTTGATGAGTCATTAGAGTCCCCCACAGACACTTTCCCAAGTTCGGGCGAAACGTTGTAGAGGCCGTATGGTTTTATGGCAGGGTTCGGAAAATGCACGTGCATTTTCGCACGTGTCATATTTCGGGCAGATAATACTGGTAGGCTTTGGTTTAAGACGGATCCGAGTATTATACTGTGTAGATATAATATCTTTGTCTCAGTTGCATTTGTATTCAGTCGTAATACAAATGCGGGTATGTTTATACCATTACGGGGTTATCCTGAAATTCGTTTCAGGATCGCTTTTGGAAGTTGCCAGTTTCCAGTTTTCTATCGCCCGTCTTTAACATTCGGTTAAAGACGGATTCATCTTTTCTTGAGTTGAGGGTGAGTCGTGCTTCTAGATGTTTCTAGATGATGACTAGGATGGTGACTAGGCTTCATGACTCATTTGTTCATTAAATGCTTTGATGACGAGGATGGTGACTAGGCTTGATGATTCATTTGTTCATTAATGTGTTCATACAAGGTGTTAAGGTGAATCATCATCTCATTTATTCTTGTGGTCACCTCCTAGCTCCTACACTCACCCCCTCCCTCTCTATATCATGGCCGGCCCTTCATGGGAGATGGATTATGGTTGCTTGGAAAAAAGATTGATATTGTTTTGGACTCATGGAAATTAGATAGCCTTATTTCTCATTTCACCCGATTCCAAAAGGCAACTTCATTAACCGTTCGTCCATAACTTTGGACGTAACGAGACAAAGTGTTCTACTCATTCTCTACATCATCTTGGTCATCTCTTTTTAGCAAACTTGATGATCGAGTTGCCTCGGTTCAGAGGCGGGAGCCCGTTTAAAGATCCGTCGACGTGGTGCCACCTGGACGAGAAGATTGGAGATTCAGGAGATCGGAGCAGCCGCAACAAAGCGTGGGATGATGGTTGAAGACCGAAGGACTCGGATCGTTCGGTATAACATTTCTACCCACTTTGTAGTTTGTTAGTTTAGCTTTAATGGCAAATCCGGGTTATAGTACGCGATAGCGCCAGTTCTAAAAAGTTTTTGTTCCGCATTTGGCGTCTGTTAGACGGCCGGGGCGCTACCGTGGACTTACAGTGTTATCAGAGCCCCACCATTAAGCTATACTAACTTGTGCTAACGCGTTTAAAAGATCGATCGAACGGAATTTCCGAAACTACTTTTTTCTGTATAAAAGTTTCTGTCGATTTTAAACAGTGTCTAAAAATTATTTTACATATCACAGAAAATTGAGCAGGGTTTTTGAAGAGTTACGGTGAAATTTGGATACATGTTACCACTATACCGCCGCGGATCCGCGGTCAAATCTTGCGTTTGACCGCGGAACCGCGGCCAGTATGTGGCAACAGTGGACCAAATTTTTCCAGTGTGTTCTTCATGTGAAATTGTGGTTTTTGGTAATATTCTTTTGGGCCCAGATTTTGTTACTGTACAGCAGATGTACGTGGGGCCCACTTCGGGAAATTTTGTCGATCGAAATTTTAAACTTGTTAGTATGCAGTATTTACATTATATCTCCGACCAGGAATATCATTCGAGCGGTAAACCGCGTCTAATTGCTATAGTTCTTTTAGACGGGTTTGCGAACGTGACATTCGCGTTGATGTTCTGTGTTGTACTGTGATGTTGCGGATATGTCGTGGTGGATAGCAGTGTGCAATGGTAGTACAGTTTGGATTTATTTGTACATTTGATATTGCGGGGCGAGCGTCCAATATGTGGACTGCCGTCACTGCCTGTTTGTATAATATTCTTTTGGGGCACGACCGGGTTGAGGGCGATGTACCCGTTGTACATATTTTTAATTTCTGTACTAGGTTTATCCCGTGAAGGAGTGCACAGATAGCCAGGTTCTGGAGGGCAACGGGTCCGTATCTTATGGCTTTGAGAGGCAGAGGGGCCTCACTCTAGAATTGGCAGACTATTTGCCGCACTCGTAGGGGGTACAGGTTGACCCAAGGAGGGGTGCTCAATTTACCGGATTCCATGAAGTGCCGGGTGTTCCATTCACTATGCTGTGGGGGACTACCTCGCTTCAGGTTTTGGCGGGTAACTTGCCGCACCCGTAGGGGTCTAGGTTTCATTGCACAGGCTATCCGCATGACCAGGGGAACGTCGGGTTTCAGTAGCGGCTCTGTGAAACCCGGGGATCCCAGCTTATCTGTATTGTTCTGTGATGTTTATTACTTTTCTGTAATGTTGCATATTATCACGCCTGGAGCGATTATTGTATATTGGTATATATACTATTAGATGTTGTATATGTTTTACACCCACGCTAGTCCAGCCCTCGCTCTGTCATTAGTTAAGTAACCTAACGGGTGATGACGGGACCCAGTGACGAATGCGGATGGCATATACGTACATTTTATTTTCGTTCTTTTCTGGTGTGATTGATTGATGGGACTGCATTGATTCTTATCAATGCAAGGATAAAACAAACCTATATTTGATGTTGTTGGAACAAATTTTAAAAAAGGTGTTATTACAAAGATGTTTCCTTTTGTTTTGCATAGCGGTATTCAGTTGGAATATCCTGCACCTCATTCGACGAGGCAAGGGCCGAGATCCCTTCACCAGGAGTGACCCCTTGGGCAGAAGTTTACGTCAAGGTAATAACTTTAATATAGTCGATTCCAAGTTGCTTTGCGTCGCGGTATTCAGTTGGAATATCCTGCACCTCATTCCATGAGGAAAGAGCCGAGATCCCTTCACCGGGAGTGACCTCTTTAGCAAAGGTTTTCGTCACTATATTTTATAAAAAGCTATCAGGTTCCTTCAACGAGATCAAGTTCATTATGTTAAAGGTTTTTCGCCAAAAACCAGCCGTAGCCCTCCGTCATTTCTTATGGATAGTCAGTAGTATTCAAGCTATGTTTGTTGGCCCTTAGTCAAGGCATAGTGTTTGGTAGCTGCTGGGTATTCATTTGTAGCATAGATAAATGCGTTGGTTTGGGACAGTCGTATTACTTTGTTGGCCCTTAGTCAAGAGTATGTACGGGTGGGTTCAAATCAACCGGGATAATAATGGGAAGAACTTGACATGTGACTTATGATTTGTTGGCCCTTAGTCAAGGTCATAAGAGCATGGGGCAAAAATCACATCGGGAGTTTCAAATATACAAGAAACTTGCCAGGCATGCGCATACCTTCTGGAGTGTGATAACTTGAGTGGCTTCCATCAAGTTATCATACGATGATAGCTGGATCCCGATTCTCATTGATGAGTTGGTTTACTCTTCGGGTGATCCCGACTAATTCATCTTCCAGGTTTGGAGGAGAATTTGAGATAACAGTGGGAGGTTTCTGTTGGAGATAGTGCCCTCAGAGTCAATTATTGGATCACAGGCACGTGATTGCAATGATTGAGGGAGGACCTATCCCGGTAGGACAGTCTTACTCAAGATGATAGTATGCTATCTGGTTTATCTTTATCATCTTGTACTGTTTTAGGTGACCAGACAGGTCGCTATTACCCGTTGATAGAGCCCCTAGGATTCATGCTTGACTGCCAACAGTATGAGGGCGATCATATACGTGGGAGCTGGTAGTCTATAAGCACATCCTTAAATGGTCCCTAGTCGTGGGAGTTTCGAGACAGGGCATCGATACTCCATAGTAGACTAGTGTATACAGTCGAGACCCCGACGAGCGGCGGTGGTCGGTCTCACAAGCCACTGGTGTCAGTTGGTTCACTTAAGATGTATACAGGTGCTCATTGGGTTATGAGTACACCGGACAGGACTCGCCGGGAACATGCTAGTTGGTCTTATACCTG
This sequence comes from Agapanthus africanus, assembly GCA_030015575.1. Taxonomy (NCBI): domain Eukaryota; kingdom Viridiplantae; phylum Streptophyta; class Magnoliopsida; order Asparagales; family Amaryllidaceae; genus Agapanthus; species Agapanthus africanus. The sequence continues at coordinate 300,310,597 of CM057345.1, read as the reverse complement.
ACGTCAGATAACAGTTCCCTGGTGACATGTGTACAGGTTAGTTCATCGACCTGGGGATCGTCATTTGTCTCGTGTGAGTTCCTACTGTACTTTGATTACTACCCTACCATGCTCAAAGGAGACGTGCAAACAGCTTTTAGTTGGGTACAGTCCCGAGCCACATGGAGGCAGTGAGCGGATCTTCGGGGGTTCGTCTCTCCCGGTATTGGGGGTGAGGTCGCGCTGTGTCTAGGAGAGCCAGAACATGAAAAGTCCTTGGCCAAGGCAGGAGATATACTGGTAGGTATTCCAGTAGTATCTCAGGGTGTTCTGGGCTGATCTCTGACACGACTTGTACCGTTTTTGGGGGTCTGACTTTTACCAACCCCCTAGGCCCGCCATGCGATGCTCATAGACGAACGGACCGGACTGTACGGATATTGTCACTGACAGGCTCAGTAGGGTGTCAGGATGAGTTCGCTCATCGACGTCCCTTTAGGTCAATACCTGGTAACCCGTCACGTATTGGCTTATACCTCTGACGTGCTAGTGGTTAAATCCACAGCCATAGTATTGACGAGTCTTTAGAGTCCCCCACATTCAGTTGCTCAAGTTTTCGGGCGAAACGCTGTAGAGGCCGTATGGAGATATGGCAGGGTTCGATCAGATACGTGCGGTATTGTACGGATCAGGATCGGACGGATAATACTAGCCGGTTTTGGTTTAAGCCGGATCCTAGTATAGTACAGTGTAGATTTTGTCTCATTGCATTTGTATTTCGGTCAGAATACAAATGCGGGTGTGTATACACAGTATCGGGGTTTTCCTGTAATTTATTACGGGACCAGTTTTCTGGAGTTGCCAGTTTGCTTTCCGTTTCGGCCATATTTCTTTGTATCTTTCATTGGCCGAAGATTGGTGGAGGAGGGCTTATTTGCATTTGTGCAAATAAGCATTTGTGGAGGGTGTTCTTTGTATTTTCTTGTGTCATGATGGTTGCACCATCATTTGACTTGCTCACTTCATGATGGTGCATCATTGCATGACTTTTGGTTGTTATGATGATAGTTGGAGTGTGAGGTTGGTTTTGTGATCATTGTTGATTATCACCATTCTCTTGCATTATTCTTATGGCTTATCTCTTGGGATTATTATTCACTCACTCTCATTCTCTATCTCCTCCCAAAAGAGGCCGGCCATTCCAAGGTGGGGGCTGTCCCAAATTTTCATAGGGGATTTTTGGTCTCATTTGCTTGCAAAAATCCCCAAGTTCCCTCTCCAAAAGGTTCACTTCATTTCCTCCACCAAAAGGCGACTTCAAGTAACCCCAAAATGAGACATAGCTCAGTGCACCATTCTACAGCAAACCTTGGGCACGTCGGCTCGCCAACTTCGTGCCCGAGTTGCTTCGGTATAGAGGCGGGAGCCCGTAAAAGAAGCAGGCGACGTGGTTCCCTTCCGGCGAGGAGGTGGAGATCGGACATTCCGCGTGAGATCGGGACGATGGAGAGAAGACCGGAGGATACGGATCGCTCGGTATATCTCTCTTCCCCATCTTGTAGTTAGCTAGGACTAGTTAACGGCACGATCCGGGTATTTAGTGCGCGGTGGTGCCGGTTTGAAAAGTTAAAGTAAATCACCGCTTCCGCATTCCGGCGTCGGATTGACGGCCGGGGCGCCGCCGTGCATTTACAGTGGTATCAGAGCCTCGCCATTAACATAGTCTAGCTTTGTCTAATGTGTTTTACATTTCCGATCGAACAAAATTCCAAAACCGCATTTTCCAAGAGCATCAGTTTCTGTCGAAATTTTTTGGAGTCCAAAAATTTTTCAGGTTGTCTCAGAACACTGTGCAGGGAAACATAAACCTGCTGTAAAAATTTGGTAGCGAGATCTCATTATTCCACCACGGAACCGCGACCAAACCCCTGCTTGGGCCGCGGTTCCGCCGCCGTTTTGACATATCAGTACACCAATTTTTTTCCAGAGGCCTTTTGACTTGAAAATAGGGTTTTGGAACATTCTTTTTGGGCCCAGAATTTCTTGATGTGCTACAGTAGTACTTGGGGGCCCACTTGGTAAATTTGATCAATCGGAAAATTTTAAACACATTAGTTCACAGTATTTACATTATATCTGCGACCGTGAATGTCACTTGATCGGTAAATCCTGTCTAACTGCTATAGCCCGGTTAGACGGATTTGCGAACGTGACATTCACGTTGATGTTCTGTGTATTGCTGTGATGTTGCGGATCGGTCGTGGGGGATAGCCTGGATGCAATGCTAGTACAGTTTTTGTTGTATTATGTACATTTGATATTGCGGGGCGAGCGTCCGACATGTGGACTGCCGTCACTGCCTGTTTGTATTATTATTTTGGGGCACGACCAGGTTGCGGTCGATGTACCCGTTGTATGTATATTTTACTTTCTGTACTAGGATTACCCCGCGGAGGGGTGCACGGATAGCCAGGTTCTAGAGGGCAACGGGCCCGCATCTCATGGCATTGAGACGGAGGGGGCTTCACTCTAGAATTGGCGGGCTATTCGCCGCACTCGTAAGGGGTACAGGTTGACCCAGGAGGGGTGCCCAAGTTACCGGATTCCGTGAAGTGCTGGGTGGTCCATTCACGTTGCTGAAGGGGGCTGCCTCGCTTCAGGTTTTGGCGGGTAACTTGCCGCGCCCGTAGGGGTCTAGGATTTCATTGCACAGGCTATCCACATGACCACGGGAACGTCGGGTTTCAGTAGTGGCTCTGCGAAACCCGGGGATCCCAGATATCTGTATTGTTCTGTGATGCTGTACATTTATGTAATGTTGCATTTTATCACGCCTTGAGCGAAATATTATATATTGATATATATATATACTAGTAGATGTTGTATATGTTTTGCATCCGCGCTAGTCCAGTCCCCGCTCTGTTGTTAGTTAGCTAACCTAACGGGTAATGACGGGACCCAGTGGCGAATGCGGATGGCATATACGTACATCAGTATATTTTCGTTCTTTATGGTGTGATCAATTGATGGGACTGCGTTGATTCGGATCAATGCAAGTTAAAACAAACCTAATCTGATGTTGTTGGAACACTTTTCAAAAAGCTGTTATTGCAAGGGCGCTCTCTTTTATTTTGCATCGTGGTATTCAGTTGGAATATCCTGCTCCTCAGTCGACGAGGCAAGGGCCGCGATCCCTTCACCGGGAGTGACCCCTTGGACAAAAGTTTGCGTCAGGGCAATAACTTCACTATAGCCGATTACTTTTGCTTTGCATCGTGGTATTCAGTTGGAATATCCTGCACCTCATTCTACGGGGAAAGAGCCGAGATCCCTTCACCGAGAGTGACCTCTTTAGCAAAGGTTTTCGTCACTATTTTTTTCTAAAAAGCTATCAGTTCCTTCAACGATATCAAGTTCATTACGTTAAAGGTTTTCCCCAGAAACCATTCGTAGCCCTCCGTCATTTCAGTTAAATATTCGGTAGTATTCAAGCTATGTATTTTGACCTCACGCCAAGGCATAGTGATTGGTAGCTGCCGGGTATTTATCTGTTGCATAGATAAATGCGTTGGTTTGTGACAATCGTACTACTATTTTGGCCTACGTCAAGGGTATGTATGGGTGGGTTCAAATTAACCTGGACAATGACGGGTAGAACTTGACATGTGACTTATGATATTTTGACCTCACGCCAAGGTTATAAGAGCATGGGGCAGAAATCACATCGGGAGTTTCTAAAGAATCTGAAACTTGCCAAATATGCGCATACCTTCTGGAGTGTGATAGCGTGAGCGGATTCCGTCACATTATCATGCGATGATAGTTGGATCCCGATCCCCTCTGATGAGTTAGTTTACTCCTCGGGTGACCCCGACTAATTCTTCTTTCAGGTTTGGAGAAGAATTTGACGGTACAGTGGGAGGTTTCCAGATTAGATAAATTGGTAACCATTCTAATCTAGGTTAGAGTGCACGCTGAGTGTTTCTTTTCTCTCTCTCTTTGGCAGCAACCATTGACCCTACCCTAAGACTATGACTCAGTGACCAAGTTGACCGAACCTTCTTATAAGACTGGCTTTTGGATTGTCAGAGTTGCAGATCTCATTGCCACTTCTACTTTTACACTTTTCTCCAGGACACCCCGTATTACTACGAACGTCCACTTCCATTGGACAAAACCATCGTATGGTTATATACGAACTCGAAGGGATTTATTCGAGGATGGTTTCCGGTTCTGGAGAAAACGAATAGGACTATTCAGTTGTCTTTTCCTTTTACCATCTCTCTAGTTGCGAGTACTCCTTGGTTTAGGAGATAGTACACCTATTACGCAAAATTGGATTGTCTTCTTCCAAACCTTAGGCTGGTGCCGAACGGTAGGGAATGAAGAAAACCAATTAGCCTAAACGGTGTACAGAAGGTATTATGTAAAGACAAAGAAAGGGATTAAAAGGAGGGCAAAGTAAATTGCGACTGATATTCACGACCAAACCAAGTATTTCATTACCACTCCCATTTCACCTTTGTATTTCTCCAGGACACTCCGTATCACTACGAAGATCCACAGTTTATTGGATACTCCATCGTATGGTTATATACGAACTCGAAAGGAACTTGTTCCAGTTCGGGGATGGATTCTGGTTCAGGAGAAATAGGAATAAGGTTTATTCGGTTGTCTTTTATCCTCATCTTTTCTCGCATTGCGAGTGCTCCTAGGATTAGGACAGTACACCCATTATGCTTATTGGATAGTCTTCTTCCAAACCATAGGCTGGTGCCGAACGGTAGGGAAGGAAGAAAACCATTTGGCCTAAAGGGGTGTACAGAAGGTAATGACTAAAGACATATAAAGGAATTTGGAGAGGTGGCAAAGAATTATACGGTTACAGTCGTGAATCTGGAAGAGGCATTACTAGGAATACCAGAATACCCCTACGAAACATTTCAATGTTTCAGCTTCACTGTGTACTATTAAAGAAAACTGATTTCCCAATTAGACACTTGCTCCAGGGTATGTATTTACCAGGTTTGATTCTCACATCTGTATGGTTTTACAGATGAAGAGTGGGAGTAAGTTATTGGGAATTAGGTGATCATCCTCATTATATCGGAATTCGTTGTAATTGGTGATATTTGAGGAAGTCACCTGGGTTGTTTGCCGGACGGCGAATATTTGGTTTTGAATATCCGTTATAATGCACCAATTTTAAATTGATATATCTATACGTCTATTTTTATAGAGTGAGATATACCTTTTGGAAATTATGTCGATGACATTTACCTATATCAGTTGATGGTTAGGTAAGGAGCATTAAACAGCGGTGTAATTCTTCTTAACCATAAGTACAGTTTTCAACCTACGACACACAGTGAATGAGTAATCAGACTCAAGGGACTTATACAGAGTATTGCATGTTGTCCAGGGTCCATCAGGACAGAGGGGTGTTGGAGATAGTGCCCTCAGAGTCAATTATTAGGTCACAGGTACGTGATTGTAATGATTGATGGAGGACCTATCCCGGTAGGACAGTCTTACTCGAGATGATAGTATGCTATCTGGTTTACCTTTATCATCGTGTACTGTTTTAAGTGACCTGACACGTCGCTATTACACGTTGATAGAGCCCCTAGGATTCTTGCTTGACCACCAGCAGTATGAGGGCGATCATATAAGTGGGAGCTGGGGGTCTATAAGCATATCCTTAAAAGGTCCCTAGTCGTGAGAGTTTCGAGACAGGGCATCGATTCTCCATAGTAGACTAGTGTATACAGTCGAGACCCCGACGAGGGGCGGTGGCCGGTCTCACAAGCCACTGGTGTCAGTTGGATCACCTAAGATGTATACAGGTGCTCATTGGGTTATGAGTACACCGGACAGGACTCGCCGGGAACATGCTAGTTGGTCATATACCAGACGTCAGATGGCAGTTCCCTGGTGACATGTGTGCAGGTTAGTTCATCGACCTGGGGATCGTCATTTGTCTTGTGTGAGTTCCCACTGTACTTTGATTACTATCCTACCACGGCTCAAAGGAGTCGTGCAAACAGGTTTTAGTTGGGTACAGTCCCGAGCCACATGGAGGCAGTGAGCGTATCTTCAGGGGTTCGTCTCTCCCGGTATTGGGGGTGAGGTCGTGCTGTGTCTAGGAGAGCCATTACACGAAGCCCTCGGCCGAGGCAAGGAGATTTACTGGTAGGTATTCCAGTAGTATCTCAGGGTGTTCTGGGCTACACTCCGACACGACTTGTACCGCTTTTGGGGGTCTGACTTTTACCAACCCCCTAGGCCCGCCATGCGATGCTCATAGACGAACGGACCGGACTGTACGGATATTGTCACTGACAGGCTCAGTAGGGAGTCAGGCTGAGTTCGCTCACAGACGTCCCTTTTAGTCAATACTTGGTAGCCCGTTACGTATTGGCTTATACCTCTGACGTGCTAGTGGTTAAATCCACAACCGAGGTGTTGACGAGTCTTTAGAGTCCCCCACATTCAGTTACTCAGCTTTCGGGCGAAAGGTTGTAGGGGCCGTATGGAGATATGGCAAGGTCCGATCAGATACGTGCGGTATTGCACGGATCAGGATCGGACAGTCTGTACTATAGGCCGTATGCGTATATGGCAGGGTTTGATCAGATACGTGCGGTATTGCACGGATCAGGATCGAACGGATATTACTAGCCGGTTTTGGTATAAGCCGGATCCTAGTATAGTACAGTGTAGATTTTTGTCTCATTGCATCTGTATTTCGGTCGAAATACAGATGCGGGTGTGTATGCACAGTATCGGGGTTTTCCTGTAATTTATTACGGGACCAGTTTTCTGGAGTTGCCAGTTTGTTTTCCGTTTCGGCCAATTTTCCTTTGATCGTTCATTGGCCGACGTTTGGTGGAGGAGGGTTTATTTGCATTGTTGCAAATAGGCTTTTTGTGGAGGGGGTCTTTGCTTATTGTAGCATCATGATGGTTTTCATGATGTGCACCATCATTGACTTCTCCTTCTCATGATGGCTTGACTTTTAGTGGGCATGATGGTTGATGATGATGAGGGGTGAGGTTGGTTGAGTGTGGGTTTATTGTTGTGATCATTTCCTTTTTGGCATGATAGCCTTCTCTCTCTCTCCATTGTATTATTGGATGGCCACACTCTCATATACACTCTCTCACCCTCACATTCTCTCTCTTCCCATTGTATGGCCGGCCAAAGCCATAGAGGGGCTGTCCAAAATGAGAGAGTGGGGTTTTTGGTTGATATCATGTTGCAAAACTCCTACTAATCCCTCCACAAAAGTTCATGTTTCATACCTCCACCAAAAGGCAATTCCACAACCCCAAAAGTGAGACACAAGCTCTACTATAGATTCTACAGTAAATCTTGGGCACGTCGAGTAGCCGGCTTCGTGCCCGAGTTGCCTCGGCATTGAGGTGGGAGCCCGTAAACAAAGTAGGCGATGTGGTGCACTTCCGGCGACGAGGAGGAGACGGGACTTTTCCGCAGGAGATCGGGACCATGACGAGAAGACCGGAGGACTTGGATCGTCGGTATATCTCTATTCCCTTTCTTGTAGATTGCTAGGACTAGTTAATGGTTCGATCCGGGTATTAGTGCGCGGCGGTTTGCCAATTCAAGAAAATTAAAGTTATTCACCGCTTCCGCATTTGGCCGTCGGTTTGACGGCCGGGGCGCCGCCGTGCACTTACAGTGGTATCAGAGCCTCCCCATTAACTTAGTTTAGTTTTGTGTAATGTGTTTTTCAGTTCCGATCGATCGAAATGTCCAAAAACCGGTATTTGCTCACGACAGTTTTCTGTTGAAATTTTTTGGTCCCCAAAAATTTTTCAGGTTGTATAAAAGTACTGTACAGGAAGACTTAAGACTTCTGGAAAAATCCGACACCATGATCCACTGGTTTGAGCGCGGAACCGTGGCCAAAACCTACTTGTGGCCGCGGTTCCGCCGCAGAGTAGAGGAGTCAGTGGGCCGGATCTTTTCAGTGGGCCTCTGGGATTATTTTTGGGGTTTTTGAACATTAAAATTGGGCCCATATTTTCTGTAACTGCTACAGTTTTGTTTTGGGGCCCACTTGTTAATATTCGATCGGTCGGATATTTTAAACACATTTTTCACAGTATTTACATTATATCTGCGACCGTGAATGTCACTTGATCGGTAAATCCGGTCTAACTGCTATAGCCCGGTTAGACGGATTTGCGAACGTGACTTTCACGTTGATGTTTTGTTTTTGCTGTGATGTTGCGGATCGGTCGTGGGGGATAGCCTGGATGCAATGCTAGTACAGTTTTGTTGTATTATGTACATTTGATATTGCAGGGCGAGCGTCCGACATGTGGACTGCCGTCACTGCCTGTTTGTATTATTCTTTTGGGACACGACCTGGTTGCGGTCGATGTACCCGTTGTATGTATATTTTACTTTCTGTACTAGGATTGCCCCGCGGAGGGGTGCATGGATAGCAGGGTTCTGGAGGGCAACAAGCCCGCATCTCATGGCATTGAGACGGAGGGGGCTTCACTCTAGGATTGGCGGGCTATTCGCCGCACTCGTAGGGGGTACAGGTTGACCCAGGAGGGGTGCCCAAGTTACCGGATTCCGTGAAGTGCTGGGTGGTCCATTCACGGCGCTGAAGGGGGCTGCCTCGCTTCAGGTTTTGGCGGGTGACTTGACGCGCCCGTAGGGGTCTAGGTTTTCATTGCACAGGCTATCCACACGACCAGGGGAACGTCGGGTTTCAGCAGTGGCTCTGTGAAACACGGGGATCCCAGATATCTGTATTGTTTCTGTGATGCTGTACATTTCTGTGATGTTGCATTTTATTCACGCCTTGAGCGAATATAATATATTGGTATATATATTAGTAGATGTTGTATATGTTTTACATCCGCGCTAGTCCAGTCCCCGCTCTGTCGTTAGTTAGCTAACCTAACGGGTAATGACGGGACCCAGTGGCGAATGCGGATGGCATATACGTACATCAGTATATTTTCGTTCTTTTTGGTGTGATCAATTGATGGGACTGCGTTGATTCGGATCAATGCAAGTTAAAAACAAACCTAATCTGATGTTGTTGGAACACTTTTCAAAAAGCTGTTATTGCAAGGACGTTCACTTTTGTTTTGCATCGTGGTATTCAGTTGGAATATCCTGCTCCTCAGTCGACGAGGCAAGGGCCGAGATCCCTTCACCGGGAGTGACCCCTTGGACAAAAAGTTTGCGTCAGGGCATTAACTTCACTATAGCCGATTACTTTTGCTTTGCACCGTGGTATTCAGTTGGAATATCCTGCACCCCATTCTACGGGGAAAGAGCCGAGATCCCTTCACCGGGAGTGACCTCTTTAGCGGAAGTTGTCGTCACTATATTTTTAAAAAAAAAGCTATCCGTTCCTTCAACGATATCAAGTTCTTTACGTTAAAGGTTTTCGCCAAAAACCATTCGTAGCCCTCCGTCGTTTCATGTGGATAGTCAATAGTATTCAAGCTGTGTTTGTTGGCCATAGTCAAGGCACAGTGTTTGGTAGCTATTGGGTGTTCATATGCTGCATAGATAGATGCGTTGGTTTGGGACAGTCGTATAGCCTTGTTGGCCCTAGTCAAGGGCTTGTACGGGTGGGTTCAAATCAACCTGGATAATGACGGGTAGAACTTGACATGTGACTTATGATTTGTTGGCCTTAGTCAAGGTCATAAGAGCATGGGGCAGAAATCACATCGGGGGTTTCAAAAGAACTGAAACTTGCCAGATATGCGCATACCTTCTGGAGTGTGATACCGTGAGCGGATTCCGTCACGTTGTCATGCGATGAGAGTTGGATCCCGATTCCCACTGATGAGTTGGTATACTCCTCGGGTGATCCCGACTAATTCTTCTTTCAGGTTTGGAGGAGAATTTGAGGTACAGTGGGAGGTTTCCAGATTAGATAAATTGGTAACCATTCTGATCTAGGTTAGAGTGCACGCTGAGTGTTTCTTTTCTCTCTCTCTTTGGTAGCGACCATTGACCCGACCCTAAGACTATGACTCAGTGACCAAGTTGACCGAACCTTCTTAAACACTGGCTTTTGGATTGTCAGAGTTGCGAACCTCATTGCCACTCCTACTTTTACCCTTTTCTCCAGGACACCCCGTATTACTACGAACGTCCACTTCCATTGGACAAAACCATTGTATGGTTAGATACGAACTCGAAGGGATTTATTCGAGGATGGTTTCCGGTTCTGGAGAAAACGGATAGGATTATTCAGTTGTCTTTTCCTTTTATCTTCTCTCAAGTTGTGAGTACTCCTTGGTTTAGGAGATAGTACACCTATTACGCAAATTGGATAGTCTTCTTCCAAACCTTAGGCTGGTGCCGAACGGTAGGGAATGAAGAAAACCAATTAGCATAACGATGGTGTGCAGAAGGTATTAAGTTAAGACAAAGCAAGGGATTAGTAAGAGGGCAAAGTAAATTGCAACAGATATTCACGACCAAACCAGGTATTTCATTACCACTCCCACATCACCTTTGTATTTCTCCAGGACACTCCGTATCACTACGAAGATCCACAGATATTTGGATATTCCATCGTATGGTTATATACGAACTCGAAAGGAACTTGTTCCAGTTCGGGGATGGATTCTGGTTCAGGAGAAATAGGAATAAGGTTTATTCGGTTGTCTTTTATCTTCACCTTCTCTCGCTTTGCGAGTGCTCCTGGGATTAGGACAGTACACCCATTATGCTTATTGGATAGTCTTCTTCCAAACCATAGGCTGGTGCCGAACGGTAGGGAAGGAAGAAAACCATTTGGCCTAAGGGGTGTGCAGAAGGTAAAGACTAAAGACATAAGAAGGGATTTGGAGAGGTGGAAAAGAATTATACGGTTACAGTCGTGAATCTGGAAGAGGCATTACTAGGAATACCAGGATACCCCATCGGAACATTACAATGTTTCAGTTTCACTGTGTAATGTTAAACGAAAACTGATTTCCCGATTAGATACTTACTCCAGGGTATGTATTTACCAGGTACGATTCTCACATCTGTATGGTTTTACAGATGATGAGTGGGAGTAAGTTATTGGGAATAGGGTGATCATCCTCATTATATCGGGATTCGTTGTAATCGGTGATATTTGAGGAGATCACCAGGGCTGTTTGCCGGTCGGCAAATGTTTGGTTTCGAATATCCGCTGTTATGCACCAATTTCAAATTGATATATCTGTACGTCTATTTTCATAGAGTGAGATATACCTTTTTGAAATTATGTCTACGACATTTACCTATATCAGTGGATGGTTAGGTAAGGAGCATTGAACAGCGGTGTAATTCTTCTTAACCATAAGTACAGTTTTCAGCCTACGACACACAGTGAATGAGTTATCAGACTCAAGGGACTTATACAGAGTATTGTATATTGTCCAGGGTCCATCAGGACAGAGGGGTTGGTCCTCGTACTATATTCGGTTTACTTATGACTTCTCTAGTTTTTAGACAGGTGTTTCGTGGAAACACAGGGTCCGAATTTTGAGAAGTGATTGGTATTTGAATAGAGTAGAGAACCAGGTGTAGCAAGTATCGGGATTCTTCAAAGAGATCGAAGATGTAGATACTTGTGTATGGTATTCAGTTGATAGTAGTGATTAAGAGAACTTGCTTCTTTTTCAGGTTACTCGTAATTGGAAGCATTCCTAAGTTGAGTAACGCTGATCGGCCTCCTTCCATTTAGTTGACATGCACTGGAGACAGTTGCATGATTTGAATCTGGTTCAATTAAATCAGTGCCTCTGGTCCTATATGGGATATAGAACAGTTCATATCTTAATGATGTTAAGGTACGGGGAGTTGTCCGGCTTATGCTTAAAACCAGACACTGGACAACTCAATGCACGTTTCTGTAATGGCTGTTTGTGGGTTGACCCAGGCTATGACGCGGGTTGACTTTCTACCATCTGGATGAACAATAGCAATATTGTTCTAGACTCGCCACAGTTTTAATAAAAATGGATTTTTTTCAGAAAACAGTAGTGGGAGTATGGTAGAACTGGAAGTGATTCCAGAACCACAACCGATTACTGAAGATTTGATAAGGAACCTAAAGATTCAATCTGGATTGACATTCCATTGGCCACTCCGCAGATAAGGTGGGTAACTTCAGGCACCCGAGAGGTACTACCGTAGCCTCAAGGACGGTGACAGGGAAGTTCTTGTTTACCCACAATTGCCATTGCTGTTGTTCCAGGTTGCGAGACCCGGCGGGAGGATGAGTATAGCGTCGTTCTAAACTAGTTTTAGAAGTGTACGTGTATATGACTCTGCCAGAGGGTTGTCGTAGTCAGTGGGAGCAACGGAAGCATTGGTGGACAGGTAGCTTATGTCTATTTATAGACTGAAGCACCAGTAGCGGAGATAGATCATCTATTTCTGATGTGACAGTCATAGATTTGACTTCATCAGAATAGGGGATGGATCTGTTGAGAAGGTAGTAGGGTGTGATATCCTAGTATTTGGATGACATACACAGAGTAGGAAAAGAAACTCCTATACTACAATCGGTTATACTTTGGTCGTCACACAGTGGTTTCTCCACAAAGGAAATGGATTTTGTATCAGACATACTGGTTACTAGATCTATGGTTTTAGATCTAGATTTGGGTGGTTTCCCAATCTGGGTACTTAGACAGCATTCTAAGAGTATTTAGGATGGACGACTCCTGGCACGGTAGTGTACCTGCAGGTAATGGAGTCACCCTCTCCAAAGGTGTCTTACAGACTAAAGGGGAGAGGGACGGGCATGATTGGCAGATCACTTGCTCAGGCAATTGAGTCAATCGTGAGATGTCAAGTACCACACCAGATGTTGTTCTTGCACTAGATGCAATAAGTTGACATTAATCCAATCCTGGAGAAACAGTCGGAAGCAGTTTTAGAACATAAGTGGATGTTCTAGGGAGATGATAACGACAGCCTCATTCAGGAGACAGTTATCATTCCAGGCTTCCAAGGCGACATGGACGACAAGGAGGTTGTCAGAGTTATAGTTTTCCTTCTGATGAGGGGCAGTATTTTGGACAGGTGGTCCAAGGCAATACTGAGGGAGGCATGGCGCGCAGGATACTGATTAAGTTCAGTTGACGATACAGTCTAAGAAGTTTGGATTTGGAGTTCATTTATGAGCTAGGTCCCATCAGACATCCAGACACATTCTAAGAAAGGTATTGCTCATTTCGGGAGATGGCTTTCTCCGCGAACTTGAGATATAGAGAGACATTGAAAGAGACAACAAAGCGGATCCACTCACTGAGGCTATTCCTCGAACGCAATAGTTTCGCAAACGAGCTTTGTGAGACTGACTAGTAGAGGAGTTGGGTGTTCGGTATCACACGGGATGTGAGTATGCGACATCGCAATAATTAGCCTTGAGTGCAAGTGGGAGATTGTTGGAGATAGTGCCCTCAGAGTCAATTATTAGGTCACAGGTACGTGATTGTAATGATTGAAGGAGGACCTATCCCGGTAGGACAGTCTTACTCGAGATGATAGTATGCTATCTGGTTTACCTTTATCATCGTGTACTGTTTTAAGTGACCTGACACGTCGCTATTACACGTTGATAGAGCCCCTTGGATTCTTGCTTGACCACCAGCAGTATGAGGGCGATCATATAAGTGGGAGCTGGGGGTCTATAAGCATATCCTTAAAAGGTCCCTAGTCGTGAGAGTTTCGAGACAGGGCATCGATTCTCCATAGTAGACTAGTGTATACAGTCGAGACCCCGACGAGGGGCGGTGGCCGGTCTCACAAGCCACTGGTGTCAGTTGGATCACCTAAGATGTATACAGGTGCTCATTGGGTTATGAGTACACCGGACAGGACTCGCCGGGAACATGCTAGTTGGTCATATACCAGACGTCAGATGGCAGTTCCCTAGTGACATGTTTGCAGGTTAGTTTATCGACCTGGGGATCGTCATTTGTCTTGTGTGAGTTCCCACTGTACTTTGATTACTACCCTACCACGGCTCAAAGGAGTCGTGCAAACAGGTTTTAGTTGGGTACAGTCCCGAGCCACATGGAGGCAGTGAGCGTATCTTCAGGGGTTCGTCTCTCCCGGTATTGGGGGTGAGGTCGTGCTGTGTCTAGGAGAGCCATTACACGAAGCCCTCGGCCGATGCAAGGAGATTTACTGGTAGGTATTCCAGTAGTATCTCAGGGTGTTCTAGGCTACACTCCGACACGACTTGTACCGCTTTTGGGGGTCTGACTTTTACCAACCCTCTAGGCCCGCCATGCGATGCTCATAGACGAACGGACCGGACTGTACGGATATTGTCACTGACAGGCTCAGTAGGGAGTCAGGCTGAGTTCGCTCACAGACGTCCCTTTTAGTCAATACTTGGTAGCCCGTTACGTATTGGCTTATACCTCTGACGTGCTAGTGGTTAAATCCACAACCGAGGTGTTGACGAGTCTTTAGAGTCCCCCACATTCAGTTACTCAGCTTTCGGGCGAAAGGTTGTAGAGGCCGTATGGAGATATGGCAAGGTCCGATCAGATACGTGCGGTATTGCACGGATCAGGATCGAACAGTCTGTACTATAGGCTGTATGCGTATATGGCAGGGTTTGATCAGATACGTGCGGTATTGCACGGATCAGGATCGAACGGATATTACTAGCCGGTTTTGGTATAAGCCGGATCCTAGTATAGTACAGTGTAGATTTTTGTCTCATTGCATTTGTATTTCGGTCGAAATACAGATGCGGGTGTGTATGCACAGTATCGGGGTTTTCCTGTAATTTATTACGGGACCAGTTTTCTGGAGTTGCCAGTTTGTTTTCCGTTTCGGCCAATTTTCTTTTGATCGTTCATTGGCCGACGTTTGGTGGAGGAGGGTTTATTTGCGTTGTTGCAAATAGGCTTTTTGTGGAGGGGGTCTTTGCTTATTGTAGCATCATGATGGTTTTCATGATGTGCACCATCATTGACTTCTCCTTCTCATGATGGCTTGACTTTTAGTGGGCATGATGGTTGATGATGATGAGGGGTGAGGTTGGTTGAGTGTGGGTTTATTGTTGTGATCATTTTCTTTTTGGCATGATAGCCTTCTCTCTCTCTCCATTGTATTATTGGATGGCCACACTCTCATATACACTCTCTCACCCTCACATTCTCTCTCTTCCCATTGTATGGCCGGCCAAAGCCATAGAGGGGCTGTCCAAAATGAGAGAGTTGGGTTTTTGGTTGATATCATGTTGCAAAACTCCTACTAATCCCTCCACAAAAGTTCATGTTTCATACCTCCACCAAAAGGCAATTCCACAACCCCAAAAGTGAGACACAAGCTCTACTATAGATTCTACAGTAAATCTTGGGCACGTCGAGTAGCCGGCTTCGTGCCCGAGTTGCCTCGGCAATGAGGTGGGAGCCCGTAAACAAAATAGGCGATGTGGTGCACTTCCGGCGACGAGGAGGGGACGGGACTTTTCCGCAGGAGATCGGGACCATGACGAGAAGACCGGAGGACTTGGATCGTCGGTATATCTCTATTCCCTTTCTTGTAGATAGCTAGGACTAGTTAATGGTTCGATCCGGGTATTAGTGCACGGCGGTTTGCCAATTCAAGAAAATTAAAGTTATTCACCGCTTCCGCATTTGGCCGTCGGTTTGACGGCCGGGGCGCCGCCGTGCACTTACAAGGGGTTGGTCCTCGTACTATATTCGGTTTACTTATGACTTCTCTAGTTTTTAGACAGGTGTTTCGTGGAAACACAGGGTCCGAATTTTGAGAAGTTATAGGTATTTGAATAGAGTAGAGAACCAGGTATAGAAAGTATCGGGATTCTTCAAAGTGATCGAAGATGTAGATACTTGTGTATGGTATTCAGTTGATAGCTAAGAGAACTTGCTTCTTTTTCAGGTTATCATAATTGGAAGCATTCCTAAGTTGAGTAACGCTGATCGGCCTCCTTCCATTTAGTTGACATGCACTGGAGACAGCTGTATGATTTGAATCTGGTTCAATTAAATCAGTGCCTCTGTTTCTATATTGGATATAGAACAGTTCGTATCTTAACGATGTTAAGGTACAGGGAGTTGTCCGGATTATGCTTAAAACCAGACTCTGGATAACTCAAGGCATGTTTCTGTAATGGCTGTTTATGGGTTGACCCTGGCTATGACGAGGGTTGACTTTCTACCATCTGGAAGATCAATAGTGATATTGTTCTTAACTCGCCACAGTTTTAATAAAAATGGATTTTTTCAGAAAACAGTAGTGGGAGTATGGTAGAACTGGAAGCGATTCCAGAACCACAAACGATTACTGAAGATTTTGATAGGAACCTAAAGATTCAATCTGGTTTGACATGTAAGTGCACGGCGGCGCCCCGGCCGTCAATCCGACGCCGGAATGCGGAAGCGGTGAATAACTTAAATTTTGCGGACTTTGCAAACCGGCACCACCGCGCACTACTACCCGGGATCGTTACCATTAACTAGTCTAAGCTATCTACAAGAATGGGAATAGAGATATACCGATGATCCAAGTCCTCCGGTCTTCTCATCATCGTCCCGATCTCCTGCGGAATGTCCCGTCGTCGCCACCTTGCCGGAAGGGCACCACATCGCCTACTTTGTTTACGGGCTCCCACCTCAATGCCGAGGCAACTCGGGCACGAAGCCGGCTACTCGACGTGCCCAAGATTCGCTGTAGAATGTGTAGTGAGCTATTGTCTCTTTTGGGGTTCATGGAGGTGCCATATGGTGGAGGGATGAAACAAGAACAATGTGGAGGAGCTAGTGGGTATTTTGGAGCATGATATGAACCAAAAATACCCACACCCAATTTTGGACAGCCCCTATAGGACTTGGCCGGCCACCACTAGAGAGGAATGGAGAGAATGAAAATGGGAGAGCCCATGAAAAAAGAAAGACCATCTCCATAATACAAGGGAGAGAGAGAGAAGGCTATCATGCAAAAGGAAATCATGAGAACCAATGATGACAAGGCAAAACCAACACTCAACTCAACCATCATCAACATGCATGATGGCTTCCAAAGTCATGCCATCATGACAAGAAGAAGTCAAGGTCAATGAAAAGATGTCATGATAAAACAATATGCAAAGATCCCCTCCACAAACACTTATTTGCAACTATGCAAATAAGCCCTCCTCCACCAATCTTCGGCCAATGAACGGAACAATGGAAATTGGCCGAAACGGAAAGCAAACTGGCAACTCCATAAAACTGGTCCCGTAATAAATTACAGGAAAACCCCGATACTGTGCATACACACCCGTATCTGTATTTCGACCGAAATACAAATGCAATGAGACAAAATCTACACCGTACTATACTAGGATCCGGCTTATACCAAAACCGGCTAGTAATATCTGTTCGATCCTGATCCGTGCAATACCGCACGTATCTGATCAAACCCTGCCATATAACCATACGGCCTATAGTACAAACTGTCCGATCCTGATCCGTGCAATACCGCACGTATCTGATCGGACCCTGCCATATCTCCATACGGCCTCTACAACCTTTCGCCCGAAAGCTGAGTAACTGTAAATGTGGTGGACTCTAAAGACTCGTCAATACTATGGCTGTGGATTTAACCACTAGCACGTCAGAGGTATATGCCAATACGTGACGGGCCACCAGCTATTGACCAAAAGGGACGTCGATGAGGAAGCTCACCCCGACACCCAACTGAGCCTGTCAGTGACAATATCCGTACAGTCCGGTCCGTTCGTCTATGAGCATCGCATGGCAGGCCTAGGGGGTTGGTAAAAGTCAGACCCCCAAAAGCGGTACAAGTCGTGTCGGAGTGTAGCCCAGAACACCCTGAGATACTACTGGAATACCTACCAGTAAATCTCCTTGCCTTGGCCAAGGACTTTGTGTAATAGCTCTCCTAGACACAGCACGACCTCACCCCCAATACCGGGAGAGACGAACCCCTGAAGATACGCTCACTGCCTCCATGTGGCTCGGGACTGTACCCAACTAAAACCTGTTTGCACGACTCCTTTGAGCCGTGGTAGGGTAGTAATCAAAGTACAGTGGGAACTCACACGAGACAAATGACGATCCCCAGGTCGATGAACTAACCTGCACACATGTCACCAGGGAACTGCCATCTGACGTCTGGTATATGACCAACTAGCATGTTCCCGGCGAGTCCTGTCCGGTGTACTCATAACCCAATGAGCACCTGTATACATCTTAGGTGATCCAACTGACACCAGTGGCTTGTGAGACCGGCCACCGCCCCTCGTCGGGGTCTCGACTGTATACACTAGTCTACTAATGGAGTATCGATGCCCGGTCTCGAAACTCCCACGACTAGGGACCTTTTAAGGATAAGCTTATAGACCCCCAGCTCCCACTTATATGATCGCCCTCATACTGCTGGTGGTCAAGCAAGAATCCTAGGGGCTCTATCAACGTGTAATAGCGACGTGTCATGTCACCTAAAGCAGTACACGATGATAAAGGTAAACCAGATAGCATACTATCATCTCGAGTAAGACTGTCCTACCGGATAGGTCCTCCCTCAATCATTACAATCACGTACCTGTGACCTAATAATTGACTCTGAGGGCACTATCTCCAACATGACATTCCATTGGCCACTCCGCAGATACGGTGGGTAACCTTAAGCACCCGAGAGGTACTCCGGTAGCCTCAAGGACGGTGACAGGGAGGTTCTTGTTTACCCAGAGTTGCCATTACTGTTGTTCCAGACCGTGAGACCCGGAAGGAGGATGAGTATAGCGTCGTTCTAAACTAGCTTTAGAAGTGTACGTCTATATGACTCTGCCAGAGGGTTGTCGTAGTCAGTGGGAGCAGCGGAAGCATTGGTGGACAAGTGGCTTATGTCTATTTATAGACTAAAGAAGATGTAGCGGAGATAGATCATCTATTTCTGGTATGACAGTCATAGGTTTGACTTCATCAGAATAGGGGATGGATCTGTTAAGAAGGTAGTAGGGTGGTATGTCCTGGTATTTGGATGACATACACAGAGTAGGAAGTGATATTCCTATACTACGATCGGTTATACTTTGGTCGTCACACAGTGGTTTCTCCACATGGGACTTGGACATTATTTCAGACATTCTGGTTACTAGATCTATGCTTTTAGATCTAGATTTGGGTGGTTTCCCAATTAAGGGTACTTAGACAGCATTTTAAGAGTATTTAGAATGGACGACTCCTGGCACGGTAGTGTACCTGCAGGTGATGGAGTCACCCTCTCTAAAGGTGTCTTACAGACTAAAGTGGAGAGGGATGTGCATGATTGGCAGATCACTTGCTTAGGCAATTGAGTCAATCATGAGATGTCAAGTACCACACCAGATGTTGTTCTTGCACTAGATGAAATAAGTTGACATTGATCCAATCCTGGAGAAACAGTCGGAAGCAGTTTTAGAACATAAGTGGATGTTCTAGGGATATGATAACGACAGCCTCATTCGGGAGACAGTTATCATTCCAGGCTTCCAAGGTGACCTGGACGACAAGGAGGTTGTCAGAGTTATAGTTTTCCTTCTGACGAGGGGAAGTATTTTGGACAGGTGGTCCAAGGCAATACTGAGGGAGGCATGGCGCAGGATACTTATTAAGTTTAGTTGACGATACAGTCTAAGAAGTTTGGATTTGAAGTTCATTTATGAGCTAGGTCCCATCAGACATCCAAACACATTCTAAGACAGGTATTGCTCATTTCGGGAGATGGCTTTCTCCGCGAACTTGAGATATAGAGAGACATAGAAAGAAACATCAAAGCGGATCCACTCACTGAGGCTATTCCTCGAACGCAATAGTTTCGCAAACGGGCTTTTTGAGACTGACTAGTAGAGGAGTTGGATGTTCGGTATCACACGGGCTGTGAGTATGCGACATCGCAATAATTAGCCTTGAGTGCAAGTGGGAGATTGTTGGAGATAGTGCCCTCATAGTCAATTATTGGATCACAGGCACGTGATTGCAATGATTGAGGGAGGACCTATCCCGGTAGGACAGTCTTACTCAAGATGATAGAATGCTATCTGGTTTATCTTTATCATCGTGTACTGCGTTAGGTGACCAGACAGGTCGCTATTACCCGTTGATAAAGCCCCTAGGATTCATGCTTGACTACCAGCAGTATGAGGGCGATCATATACGTGGGAGCTGGTAGTCTATAAGTACATCCTTAAATGGTCTCTAGTCGTGGGAGTTTCGAGACAGGGCATCGATACTCCAGAGTAGACTAGTGTATACAGTCGAGACCCCGACGAGGGGCGGTGGCCGGTCTCACAAGCCACTGGTGTCAGTTGGTTCACCTAAGATGTATACAGGTGCTCATTGGGTTATGAGTACACCGGACAGGACTCGCCGGGAACATGCTAGTTGGTCTTATACCTGACGTCAGATAGCAGTTTCCTGGTGACATGTGTACAGGTTAGTTCATCGACCTGGGGATCGTCATTTGTCTCGTGTGAGTTCCTACTGTACTTTGATTACTACCCTACCACGCTCAAAGGAGACGTGCAAACAGGTTTTAGTTAGGTACAGTCCCGAGCCACATGGAGGCAGTGAGCAGATCTTCAGGGGTTCGTCTCTCCCGGTATTGGGGTGAGGTCGCGCTGTGTCTAGGAGAGCCAGAACATGAAAAGTCCTTGGCCAAGGCAGGAGATTTACTGGTAGGTATTCCAGTAGTATCTCAGGGTGTTCTGGGCTGATCTCTGAGACGACTTGTACCGCTTTTGGGGGTCTGACTTTTACCAACCCCCTAGGCCCGCCATGCGATGCTCATAGACGAACGGACCAGACTGTAGGGATATTGTCACTGACAGGCTCAGTAGGGTGTCAGGATGAGTTCGCACATCGACGTCCCTTTTGGTCAATACCTTGTAACCCATCACGTATTGGCTTATACCTATGACGTGCTAGTGGTTAAATCCACAGCCATAGTATTGACGAGTCTTTAGAGTCCCCCACATTCAGTTGCTCAAGTTTTCCGGTGAAACGCTGTAGAGGCCGTATGGAGATATGGCAGGGTTCGATCAGATACGTACGGTATTGCACGGATCAGGATCGGACGGATAATACTAGCCGGCTTTGGTTTAAGCCGGATCCTAGTATAGTACAGTGTAGATTTTGTCTCATTGCATTTGTATTTCGGTCGGAATACAAATGCGGGTGTGTATACACAGTATCGGGGTTTTCCTGTAATTTATTACGGGACCAGTTTTCTGGAGTTGCCAGTTTGCTTTCCGTTTCGGCCATATTTCTTTGTATCTTTCATTGGCCGAAGATTGGTGGAGGAGGGCTTATTTGCATTTGTGCAAATAAGCATTTGTGGAGGGTGTTCTTTGCATTTTCTTGTGTCATGATGGTTGCACCATCATTTGACTTGCTCACTTCATGATGGTGCATCATTGCATGACTTTTGGTTGTTATGATGATAGTTGGAGCGTGAGGTTGGTTTTGTGATCATTGTTGATTATCACCATTCTCTTGCATTATTCTTATGGCTTATCTCTTGGGATTATTACTCACTCACTCTCATTCTCTATCTCCTCCCAAAAGAGGACGGCCATTCTAAGGTGGGGGCTGTCCTAAATTTTCATGGGGGATTTTTGGTCTCATTTACTTGCAAAAATCCCCAAGTTCCCTCTCCAAAGGGTTCACTTCATTTCCTCCACCAAAAGGCGACTTCAAGTAACCCCAAAATGAGACATAGCTCACTTCACCATTCTACAGCAAACCTTGGGCACGTCGGCTCGCCAACTTCGTGGCCGAGTTGCTTCGGTATAGAGGCGGGAGCCCGTAAAAGAAGCAGGCGACGTGGTGCCCTTCCGGCGAGGAGGTGGAGATCGGACATTCCACGTGAGATCGGGACGATGGAGAGAAGACCGGAGGACACGGATCGCTCGGTATATCTCTCTTCCCCATCTTGTAGTTAGCTAGGACTAGTTAATGGAACGATCCGGGTATTTAGTGCGCGGTGGTGCCGGTTTGAAAAGTTAAAGTAAATCACCGCTTCCGCATTCCGGCGTCGGATTGACGGCCGGGGCGCCGCCGTGCACTTACAGTTTCCTGATTAGATAAAGTGATAACCATTCTGATCTAGGTTAGAGTACACGCAGAGTGTTTCTTTTCTCTCTCTCTTTGGCAGCGACCTTTGACCGACCCTAGACTATGACTCAGTGACCAAGTTGATCGAACCTTATTAAAATACTGGCTTTTGGATTGTCCGAGTTGCATAAGTCATTTCCGCTCCTTCTTTTACCCTTTGTATTTCTCAGAACACCCCGTATTACTACAGACATCCACTTCCATTGGATAGGTCCATCGTATGGTTATATACGAACTCGAAGGTACTACTTCGAGGATGGATCCAGGTTCAGGAGAAATAGAATTGGTTTATTCTGTTGTCTTTTATTATCACCTTCTCTCAGGTTGCGAGGGCTCCTTAGTTTAGGAGAGTACACCTATTACGCTTATTGGATAGTCTTATTCCAAACCATAGGCTGGTACCGAAAGGTATGGAATGAAGAAAACCAATTAGCCTAAGTAGGGTGTGCAGAAGGTAATATATAAAGATAAGATAAAGGGATTAGAAAGAGGGCAAAGTAAATTGCGACTGCTATCATTCACGACCAAAACCTCGTACTTCATCGCCACTCCTATTTCACCTTTGCATTTTTCCCCAGTTGGGAGAAATAGAATAAGGTATTATTCAGTTATCTTTTATCATCACCTTCTCTCAAGTTACGAGTACTCCTAGGTTTAGGAGGGTACACCTATTATGCTTACTGGATAGTCTTCTTCCAAACCATAGGCTGGTGCCGAACGGTAGGGAAGGAAGAAAACCATTTAGCCTAACGTTGGTGTACAGAAGGTAATGAATAAAGACAAATAAAGGGATTTGGAGAGAAGGCAAATGAAATATACGGTTAAAGTCATGTATTGGATTATGGAAGAGGCATTACTAGGAATACCAGGATACCTCTACGAAACATTTTCATGTTTCAGTGCATTGTTAAAGGAAAACTGATTTCCCGATTACATACTTACTCAAGGGTATGTATTTCCCAGGTTTCATTCTCATATCTGTATAGTTTTACAGATGATGAGTGGGAGTAAGTTATTGGGAATTAAGGTGATCATCCTCATTATATCGGAATTCGTTGTAATTGGTGATATTTGAGGAAATCGCCTGGGTACAGTTTTCAACCTACGATACATAGGTTTTGAGTTATTCAACTCAGCGGACTTATACAGAGTATTTTATGTTGTGCAGTGTCCATCAGGACAAAGGGGTAGGTCCTCGTACTATGTTCTGTTTACTTATGACTTCTCTAGTTTTTAGACAAGTGTTTCATAGAAATACAATGTCTAAGTTTTGAGAAGTTGTGGGTATAAGAATAAAGTAGAGAACCAGGTATCGTAAGTATCGGGATTCTTCGAAGAGATCAAAGATGTAGATACTTATGATTGGTATTCAGTTGATAGTAATGGTTTGGAGAAACTAGTTTCTCTTTCAGGTTACTCAGATATGGAAGGATTCCTAAGTTGAGTAATGCTGATTAACCTCTCTCCATTAAGTTGATATGCACTGGAGATAGCTGCATGATTAGAATCTGGTTCCAATTAAATTAGTGCCTCTATTTCTATATTGTATATAGAATGGTTCATATCTTAACGATGTTAAGATACGGGGAGTTGTCCAGCTTATGCTTAAAACCAGACACTGGATAACTCAAGGCACATTTCTGTAATGGCAGTTTGTGGGTTGACGCTGGCTTTGACGAGGGTTGACATTTCTACCATCTGGAAGATCAATAGTGATATTGTTCTTGACTCACCACAGTTTTAGTAAAATGGATTTTTTCAGAAAACAGTAGTGGGTGTATGGTAGGACTGGAAGTGATTCCAGAACCGCAAACGATTACGGAAAATTTAATAGGACCTATATATTCAATCAGGTTTGACATTCCAATAGCCACTCCGCAGATATGGTGGGTTAACCTCAGACACCCGAGAGGTACTCCGGTAGCCTCAAGGACGGTGACAAGGAGGTTCTTGTTTACCCAGACTTGACACTACTGTTGTTCCAGACTATGAGACCCGACAAGAGGATAAGTATAACGTCGTTCTAAACTAGCTTTAGAAGTGTACGTAGATATTATTCTGCCAGAGGGTTATCGTAGTCAGTGGGAGCAGCGGAAGCATAGTGGGCAAGTAGCTTATGTCTATTTATAGGCTTGAGCAGATATAGCGGAGATAAGATCATCCATTTTTGATGTGAAAGTCATGGGTTTGACTTCATCAGAATAGGGGATGGATCTGTTAAGAAGGTAGTAGGGTGTGATGTCCTGGTATTTGGATGACATATACAGAGTAGGAAGTAAAATTCCTATACTACGATCGGTTGTACTATGGTCGTCACACAGTTGTTTCTCCATAAGGATATGGATATAATATCAGACATTCTGGTTACTAGATCTATGTTTTTAGATCTAGATTTGGGTAGTTTCCTAATATCGGTACTTTGACAATATTCTAATAGTATTTTAGAATAGATGACTCCTGGCATGGTGGTGTACCTGCAGGTGATGGAGTCACCCTCTCTAAAGGTATCTTAGATACTAAAGGAGAGAGGGATGTGCATGATTGGCAGATCACTTGCTTAGGCAATTGAATCAATCATGAGATGTCAAGTACCACACCAGATGTTTTTGCACTAGATGCAATAAGTATATATTAATCCAATCCTGAAGAAACATAAGGAAACAGTTTTAGAACATAGGTGCATGTTGTACGGATTTGATGACGGCAGCCTCCTTCGGGAGACGGTTATCATTCCAGGCTTCAAAGGTGACATGGATGACAGAGTGATTGTCAGAGTTATAGTTTTCCTTCTGACGAGGGACAGTATTATGGACAGGTGGTCTAAGAGGATACTGTAGGAGACTTGGTGCTGGATACTGATTAGGTTCAGTTATCGATACAGTCTAAGAAGTTTAGATTTGAAGTTCATTTATGAACTAGGTCCCATCAGATATCCAGACATATTCTAAGATAGGTATTACTCAATTCGGGAGATGGCTTTCTCCGCGAACTTGAGATTTAGAGAGATATAGAAAGAAACATCAGGGCGGATCCACTCACTGAGGCTATTTCTCGAACACGAGAGTTTTACAAACGAGCTTTGTGAAACTGATTAGTAGAGGAGTTGGAAGTTCGGTATCACACGGGCTGTGAGTATGCGACATCGCAAAAATTAGCCTTAAGTGCAAGTGGGAGATTGTTGGATATAGTGCCCTCAAATTCAATTATTGGATCGCAGGTACATGATTGCAACGATTGAGGGAGGACCTATACCGATATCACAGTCTTGCTCGAGATGATAGTATACTATCTGGTTTGTCTTTATCATCGTATACATGCTTTAGTTCACTATTGCATGATGATAGAGCCCATAGGATTCTTGCTTGACTGCCAGCAGTATGATGGCGATCATATACGTGGGAGCTGGGGTCTGTAAGCACATCCTTAAAGTGTCCCTAGTCTTGGGAGTTTCGAGACAGGGCATCGATACTCCAGAATAGACTAGTGTATACAGTCGAGACCCCGACAAGGGGCGGTGGCCGGTCTCACAAGCCATTGGTGTCAGTTGGTTCACCTAAGATGTATACAGGTGCTCATTAGGTTATGAGTACATCGGACAGGCTTCGCCGGGAATATGCTAGTTGGTATTATACATATCGTCAGATAGCAGTTCCCTGGTGACATGTGTACAGGTTAGTTTGTTGACCTGAGATCGTCATTTGTCTCGTGTGAGTTCCCACTGTGCTTTGATTTCTACCCTACCCCGCTCAAAGGAGACATGCAAACAGGTATTTTTTGGGTACAGTCCTGAGCCACATGGAGGCAGTGAGCGGATCATCGGGGATTCGTCTCTCCCGGTATTGTGGGTTGATGCCGCACAGTGCACGGGTGGCCATCACTAGAAATCCTCGGCCGAGGTAGTGGAGAATTACTGATTTGGATCAGTAGTTTCTCAGGAGGTGATGGGCTTCACACCGACACAAATTATCGTGTTATTAGGGGTCTGACTTTATCCACCCCCTAGACTCGATATGCGATACTCTTTAGACGAACGGACCGGACTGTATATACATTGTCACTGTCAAGCTCAGTAGGGTTTATGGATGAGTTCGCTCGTCAGCTTCCCTTCCAATCAATACATAGGCAACCGTTACGTACAGCACGTACCTCTGACGTGCTAGTGGTTATACCCAATGCCAGTGTGTTGATGAGTCATTAGAGTCCCCCACAGACTCTTTCCCAAGTTCGGGCGAAACATTGTAGAGGCCGTACGGTTTTATGGCAGGGTTCGGAAAATGCACGTGCGTTTTCGCACGTGTCATATTTCGGGCAGATAATACTGGTAGGCTTTGGTTTAAGCCGGATCCGAGTATTATACTGTGTAGATATAATATCTTTGTCTATGTTGCATTTGTATTCAGTCGTAATACAAAAGCGGGTATGTTTATACTATTACGTGGTTATCCTGAAATTCGTTTCAGGATCGCTTTTGGAAGTTGCCAGTTTCCAGTTTTCTATCGCCCGTCTTTAACATTCGGTTAAAAACGGATTTATCTTTTCTTGAGTTGAGGGTGAGTCGTGCTTCTAGATGTTTCTAGATGATGACTAGGATGGTGACTAGGCTTCATGACTCATTTGTTCATTAAATGCTTTGATGACTAGGATGGTGACTAGGCTTGATGATTCATTTGTTTATTAATGTGTTCATACAAGGTGTTAAGGTGAATCATCATCTCATTTATTCTTGTGGTCACCTCCTAGCTCCTACACTCACCCCCTTCCTCTCTATATCATGGCCGACCCTTCATGGGAGATGGATTATGGCTGCTTGGAAAAAAGATTGATATTGTTTTGGACTCATGGAAATTAGATAGCCTCATTTCTCATTTCACCCGATTCCAAAAGGCAACTTCATTAACCGTTCGTCCATAGCTTTGGACGTAACGAGACAAAGTGTTCTACTCATTCTCTACATCATCTTGGTCATCTCTTTTTAGCAAACTTGATGATCGAGTTGCCTCGGTTCAGAGGCGGGAGCCCGTTTAAAGATCCGTCGACGTGGTGCCACCTGGACGAGAAGATTGGAGATTCAGGAGATCGGAGCAGCCGCAACAAAGCGTGGGATGATGGTTGAAGACCGAAGGACTCGGATCGTTCGGTATAACATTTCTACCCACTTTGTAGTTTGTTAGTTTAGCTTTAATGGCAGATCCGGGTTATAGTACGCGATAGCGTCAGTTGTAAAAAGTTTTTGTTCCGCATTTAGCGTCTGTTAGACGGCCGGGGCGCTACCGTGGACTTACAATTTCCCCGTAAATGTTAAATCTACTCACCTAGTCGTGCGCTACTCGTAGCCGACCACCTGCTTCCCTTTCTTTGCTTCGTTCGACGTACCCACCTGCGAACCTAGAATTCACACAAGGAAAATCCACATAATCAAATATCTCGCAAAACGTGATATCGAAGTCAAACGATACACTCGCGTCGCGAACTAAACGCGCTTGTGTATGATACGCTAAAACGTGTGTATACGCGTCTAAAACTATCCCGACACGCCGCGACACGCTGGATCACAGAACCCACTCACGTATCGCGCGAACTAAACGTACAAGAAATACGATATATCATCGCAGATTTTTGCTACATAGAAAAACTTACAAAATTGCACATACCACTGGCCCTAAAAATGCAGCAGACTCCTATCCAGGCAAACCCAACCCAAAGACTCCCTCATCTGGCCGCAAATTGGGGCCAGAAAGAATAAATCGGCGGCCTAAAGGTGGAATGGGGGCCTCGTATTCTGGTGGTGTGGTCAGGGTCTCCCAAGTAGGCTACAATTAACTCAGATTTTATCTGAAACAAACGGGTCTATAGCAGATCACAGAAAGGTGAAATCTCACTTTAAAACGCTAAATTTTGCACAAATTGAAAACATAGGGTATTCTGGTGAAATCTGGGGTTATGCTAGTTTTAAGTGGTCCTAACAACGCTTAATTAGGTTAGGTTAACCAACACTAACATCACTTAACCAAAAGTCTACACAATTCACCATTACAAGGACAAAATCTCACATTTTACACTAATTGAGGCTATTTCTACACATAAACTTAGCAAGCTAAGAAGCTACGCCAAAGAAGTATACCTCACTTGACCCTAGGCAAAAGGAGAAGGAGAAGAAGAAGAAGAGGGGAGCTACTGCAGTTGCTGGGGCTGCTGCTTGCTACAGCTGCTGCTGTTGCTGTCTGCTGATGCTGTTGCTGCTACTGCCTTTGCTGCTACTGCTGCTGTTGCTGCTGCTAATGGTGCTGCTGCTGCTGGAGCAGCTGAGTGTGTGTGTGTGGTGTGAGAGAATGAGAGAAGTGAGAACAAGAGAAATGAGAGTGTACAAGTCAAAGACCCTCCCCTCTCTCTCTCTCTCTCTTCATTTAATGAAGAATGGCAAGGCCATCATGCCCCATCATGCACTCTCTCTCTCTCACCAAGTCAACATTTTCAAATGATTACCCCTTTTTTAAAAAAAACAAACTTAAATAAAAACCTAAAACACTTAATATAAACCCAAAACACTTAATATAAAACTTAAAATGGCTTAAGGAAATGGTTAGTCCACCATGGTTGCCAATTATGGTTTAACCCCATATCTTAACCCTAGTTTACATGCACAAGTGTGTGCAAGCCTAGAAAAATTCTAATAAAATACTCATTAAATAAGATAAAATATTTGAAACTCAATTCGTTAAACTTTTTATTAAAAATTATATATTAAAATATAATTAACCCCTCAACACAACCTAAGGTGTTACAATCTTCCCCCCTTAAAGAAATTCGTCCCCAAATTTAAAAATATATTGCTACGCATACCTTCAAGAGATGAGGGAACTTCTTCCGCATCTCGCCCTCGGCCTCCCAAGTGATCTCTTCACCATTCGGGCTGTGCCAAAACACCTTCACTGATGGCAAGACCTTCGATCGAAGTTTCTTCTCCTGCCGGTCCAATATTACGACTGGCTGCTTGGTGAATGAAAGATCGCGCTCGAACTAAATGGTCTGGTGCTGAATCAAGTGAGAAAGGTCATGAAGGTAATTGCAAGGTATCGACACGAAAATACGGGGTGAATACTCAATAATCTGAGTGAAAGTGCTAAATTAAAGGCAAAGAACTAACTCTCCTTAAGGATCTTAAAAAGACCTACTATCCTGGGATAAGCTTCCCAAAACTCTGTTAGTTATATGTATGCCCTAGAGGCCATTACTGTACATGGGATGTATATTGTAGTGGATGCTGGGACATATATAGGAAGGACTTTCTCGCTCGACATGATAGTACGCTATCTGGTTGCACTTTGTCTTAACATGTATACTTTCTGTCTCTCTGATTACATGTTGATAAAGCCCATAGGATGTGTACTCAACTTCCAGGACTATGATGTAGATCATACTAGTGGGGCCTGGGTAGTCCATGAGTACATCCTTGAATTGTTCCTAGTCGAGGGAATATCGAGACGGGGCATCGATATTCCAGAGTAGACTAGCGCATATCTTCTCGACCCATGCGATGGGCGATGGATGATCCCATATCCATTGGTGTTTGACATCGAAGATGGTATGCGGGTGCTCAGTGGAGACTGGGTACACTGAACGGACTCGCCGAGAACTCCCAGATGGTATTATACCTCACGTCAGATGGCAGTTCTCTGGTGACACTGGTACAGCTTAGTCTGTTGACCCGAGATCGTCATAGAGTCTTGTGTGTCTCCCACTGTGCTTTGATTTCCACCCTACCACGGCTCTACTGAGTTGTGCAAACAGGTGGTTTTTGGGTACAGTCCCGATTCACATGGAGGCAATGAGCGATAGGAGGGGATTCGTCTCTCCCGGTATTGGGGGTTGATGTTGTGCTATGCTCGACTGGCCATAACAGGAAATCCCTGGCCAGGGTTGCAGTGATATACTGGTAAGAGTTATCAGTAGTTTCACGAATGTTATGGACCCTGCGTCGGCATGACTTATCGAGCTATTGGGGTCTGACGTTTACCACCCCTAGGCGAGATATGCGACATATCAGACGAACAGACCGGACTATACGGTAGTGTTACTGGTCGGATTCACTGGAGTGTGAGCGGGCTTGCTCGTCGATCTTCAGATCGCTCAATACCCGGGTGGCCGTTACGTTTGGCAGACCGCTTGCGGCTTGTGGATGTTTGATATGATCATCATCCGCTGCCGGCGTATTGACGAGTCTTTAGAGTCCTACACAGAGGTTTCCTTGCTCAAGCGAAACGAAATAGGAGCGCATATGAGATATGTGCGGGACCGAGAATAATACGAGTATGTGATACTGTATTCGATTCTCGCGATGTGACATTGATCGGTTATATCCGATATAGCCGGGTTATCGGATCAAGTGTTGATTCGATAAGTTGTTACTAAAGATACCAGTCGGTTTTGTGCGACATGACCGGATCATTGAATCAAGTGTTGATTTAATGATTTAATGCATAATTATATATTTGATATATTACTTTGCATTAACTAGTATGGGTTCACTTTAAATTGGATTTTCTCACTCGGGTGTGCGCATTGCATATGCGATATGATTTTGTGCACTTGCTTGTATCATGTTTGATGATGCATGCTTTTTGGTTAAGTGTAAAGTGTTAAACCTTGGTTAATGATATGGTTAGGGTTTACTATTTGTTATTCATTTATCTTATTTTGTTATCCTTTTATTTTTGATAAATGAATAAAAGAAAGAGAATAGAATGGTGGCTTCATTTGTTGTTTAGCTAAAGCTTCATGAAGCTTTGACTTGGTCCACAATTCTTATCTCATCCTTAACCCTAACCATACCACTCAACCATGATTAATTCTCTACACTAAACCATGGTTCTAAGATGATAAGAATGTATTATTCTTATCATTTTAGAATTATTCTTATGATAATTTTCTTCTTCTTCTTCCTTTCTTCAAGTGAAGAAAACAAAACCTCATCAATGGTGATTGATGATTAAGAATGAGAAATCCATTTCCAAAGTTTACCCACATCCTATTTCTTCATCCTCTACCTCTTGCCAAGAAGTAGAGTGTGTTTCCTTCACAAGATAGTAGGGTTTGGTGAAGGTCGAGCTTGATTTAGCGATGCCTCGACGTAGATCATCTTCGGCATGGATATCGACGACCTAGCTCGTTTTCTCTCCGACGAAGTCGACTTTAGAGCCCGGATTTCTTACGGACAGCGAGAGGACGTCGTTGCGGAGCTATGGAGGTGGAGCAAACGGATCTACAAAGGTTGTATTTCCGTATTCTCATTAGCTAAGTTGTTAGCTAGTTCGTTTTTCGCCTAGACATCTAGTTATAGATCCGTACACTAGGGTTTGTAGGCACCATATTTTTTGAAATTGCCATGGTTGATGGCTTTGGAGACCTCACTAGGGTGCCTAGGATCCCTACAGTGGTATCAGAGCCTAGCTAGAGCCTTAGGCGATCCCCGGACGGAATTAGAAACCCGATCGAACCAAAATCCCATTGCAAAATTGCTCTCTGTACTTTTTTCAAAACTGTTGATTTTTGGCAATTAAAAATATCCAGAAAAACAAGCAGGTTTTTTTAAGAATTACTGTGAAATTTGGTACCATAATTCCACAATAGCGCGGCGGAAGCGCCGCACAAAGGGGGTTTGCGCGGCGGAAGGGCCGCCAATAAGAAGCCGACACGTGTCAAATTTCACAGTAACTCGTAAAATTCAATGCTCATTTTCCTGGAATATTTAAACTGAACTCAAGAGTTGAGTTGTTCTGAGTTGTTTTGGGAATCATTGTTTCGATCGGAAAGTCTAATTCTGTCCATGTGTTTTCCGGATAAATTTTAGAATACGTTAAAAAGTTCGACCGGATATAAATACCCGATTTTTCCCCTGTCGGGAAATTTCCAAGTGTTGGATTTTTCCGTAGTTTAACGACGTTCTAAGTAGTGCAAGTAACGCGATGGTCCCTCTAGAAGACACAAACCTTAACTCGATTATGTGACCGTCTTGAACTGCCCTTTGAACCTTCGGGTTTGGGGCAGTACGGCGTGCCACATGTGAGGCGTTGGCTTGACCCTTCTACGGCTGGACCGTTGGTACTGAGGTACGAACTGAATGTTGTTAGACTAGTTTCATATGTTGATCTTTATCGGGAAAACTTGGGTGTTCAATTGTTCGATCGGAAAGTTTAACATTTTCTGTTTATCTGGAATGGGATACAATAATTGGAATTCACAATAAGTTATATGATAACTGAATGAATGTTATAAACGTAGCAGTTTAGTCTCACTTGATCGGTTGCCACGGAATTTTGATGTGATCAAAAGTCCGTTGCAATCACGTAGCGTACGCGGATACTCGCCGGGTAAACTTAATAGACAGCCTCACTCCATAGCCCCGACCAAGTGACTGTAGGAGAACCCCGTCGCCGAAAGCATCCGTTCGGGTGCTCACGGTAGCGGTGTTCCGCCTTGGTGCACTTTGTCGACGGCGTCGGGGGTGCGGCCGTCTACTGAAGTTTGCGACGAGTATTCGATCAGGATGTCGGGAATCTTGTTGAATTGCCCGACTTGATATTGAAAAGTGTTTTCGATAATGAGACTAAAATGCGGGGTTTATAATTGTTAGGCATGCGATGTCTAAGTAATTCATTTGGTCAGGCATGCGATGTCTGAGGATATTGCGGATTCCAACTGTTGTAGTTTTACACTTTCTTTTCTGTGACCGTAAGTGTAATATGTGATATCGCCGGTTTCGTTGCTATATGTCAACGACAATTGGGATGCGCATATTTACTTACGTTGATGATATCTGATGTTATGTGTTGCTGGATATGTTATATTGGATCGTCGTGTTTGAATAGCCGGGGTTTTTTATGTGAGATGAGTGTTTTTCATTTTCATTCATGTAATGACTTGTATGTAATATTCTTTTATTGGGGCACTTCCAGGTTGCGGAAGTAGTCACCGTTTGTATATTATTTACTTTTCCGCACTAGGATAGACCCAAGGAGGGGAGCACAAGTAACCGGGTTCTGGGGTCCAGTGGGAGACCATCTCGAGGAGTCGAGTCCGGGTCTCCTAACCCTAGAATTGGTAGGGTTGCTTGCCGCTCTCGTAGGGGTCTAGGGGTGTGGGATTGGCTATTCATCACGACCGTGGAATCCGTGTTTTATACTGGCTCGTATTGAAAACACGGACGTCCTAGTATATCCAATATTTCATATGTTTCTTCTGCTGTGTTCTATCTGTGATCATGCGATGTTCTGATGTTCTGTGACAGATATTATAGTATATATGATATATTATATAGACGTTACTTATGTTTTACACCCGCGCTAGCCCTGCCCCGCTCTGCCGTTAGTTACCTAACCTAACGGTGCACGAGGGGACATCGAGGCGAATGCGGATGGCATAAGCGTACGTTATATCTATCTGTGATGTTTAGGTAATATAAATGATGGGATATTCATTAATGAGATTAATGAAAGAAAATAAACCTAAATGATGTTGTGGAATCGAATTTCAAAATAAAACAGGTAGCTACAGTTCTTGCTTTGCATCGCGGTGTTCATTATAGAACATCCTGCACCTTATTCGATGAGGAAAGGACCGAGATCCCTTCACCGGGAGTGACTCCTTTAGCAATAACTGGCAGATGCTACACACTCGGTTTGTATTTGATCGCTTCTATAGTTTCTGCTTTGCACAGTGATATATATGATATATCCCGCACCTCATTCGACGAGGAAAGGGCCGACGATCCCTTCATCGGGAGTGACCCCTTTAGCAAAACTAGAAAAGCCTCGAAAACATTCCATTTAAAAACCATTTGATTCCGCAACGAGATCAAGTTCAAAGCGTTAAAGGTTTTCACAAAAACCAGCCGCAACCCTCCGTCATTTTAGGAAGTAGAGTACTTAGTATTCGTGCTGTGTTTGTTGACCATAGTCAAGGCACAGTGTACGGTAGCTAAGTGATGTCTTCCTACACCGCATATGATGCGATTAGTTAGGACAGTCGCGTGACTTTGTTGACCTTAGTTAAGGGTCATGTGGGTGGGTCTAATTAATCACGAAATGACGGGTAGAACTTGACTAGTACTTATGATTTGTTGACCATAGTTAAGGTCATAGGTGCTAGGGGTAAAAACCATTATCGGGAGTTTCAAGTGTTGGAATTTGCAATGAGATTGCATACCTTCTATGAGATAGTTGGATCCCGATACCCGCTGCGAGTAAGAGTTACTCCTGGGAGAGTTTTATACATTACAATTAGCCGATCAAGTAGGTGTCTAGAAAGGTGTTAACGAGGTTACGCCTCTGGGAAAACGAGGTTTACATTAATTAGGTTCGTGCGAAAGCACGGGGGACCTCCCTCAAAGTACCGACACTGGCCTGGCTGAAAGATTGGCGAACTTGTAGTGTGTAATTAATCCCGGCTAGTCTTTCCTTTTAGGGTTTGAAGGAAGATTTGATAAAAACAGTGGGAGCCATCCTGATTAGATAAAATATATAACCAATCTGATCTTGCAAGAGCGCACGCAGAGTGTTTCTTCTCTCTCTCTCCTGGTAGCGACCATATCACGCCTTAATCAAGATAATAATACGGATTATTGACCGAACCCGCTTGTTATACTGAGCTGGGAAACGTTGGTCCCGCTCCAACTTATAATTGTTATAAGACAGAGCAGGAAATAAGGGAATACCAGAATTCCTATGCCGCCCAAACGAAGAAAGTGCATATGATGCATCTCCTTCGGGTGTGTTCATTACAAAGAACTGTTTCTCAGTATCCTCTGCATCCTGGGTATATGATACCGGATCAGGATCCCAGATATGTAATCTGTTACATAGGGCTACAAAAAGGTAGAAAAACTGAGAACGGGTGATAAGTTTCATGAGACAGAAACCGGGGCAAGTGTTGCAGCCAAGTCTGTTGGTCACTGTCACCCTGTATTACCAATACATTGATTCTGAACAAATGCTATTAGATGCTGAACCTGATATACAAAATCATATCAGTCTCTTTATTAGTAAAGAAATGATAAAATTTTGTATAATTGGATAATGTTTTGAATATTTCCTATATCAAAAGTTGATCGGTTCAGGTGCGTTATCTAAAAGCATTGATGTTCTAAATCAAACTACAGTTCTTAGTATATGGAACACACACAAGAGGAAGAGTTCAGAAATGAACGGATTCTTCTTGAGGTATTGTAGACTAGGTCAGATCAATGCGACCCGACTGGCTGAAGTTACATTTAGATGTATATTTAAATCGTTTTGAATTTACATCTTGTGCAACTCGCCAATCATGTCACAAAGATAAGATGACCATAGCTCTGTTTATTGGAAACAGAGAAAGAGTTAATGAACTCTTGGGACCGATACATGATGATGTATGTAAGGTCCCCTGTCTACACATGCCAGGACTGGTTCTTTATACTTCATTATATTCTCTGATAATCTCTCAAGATTCAGTCGTATGTTCCTGCTGAAACATAAGTCCGAAGCTTTTGAGGTATTCACAGAATATAAGTTAGAAGTAGAGAACCAATAACCGGGTATAAGTATTATGTCCTATGATGAGATCAGAGAGGAGAATACTTGTGCATAGAATTCCTGCACTATTCTAAAAGAGAATGATATTCTCTCTCAGCATTACTCTTCCGTATACACCATAGCACGATGGTATATCGGGGTGGGGCTATCACACCCTATATGATAAGGTGTGCTCTATGATGAGTACTACTGAGTTACCTTTTTCCTTTTGGGAGTTATGCACTTGAGAAGCTGCATACCTATTGAATTAGGTTGGAATCAAATCACTGCCTACCACTCCATATAAGATATGGTATGGGAAGAACCTATCTCTTTAGTAAGTTAAGATTTGGGATTGTCCGGCCTATGTCAAAAGCAAAATCCGGACAAGATCGAGGCAAGATCAGTTCTGTAGAACTGGAAAGGTTCCAGCTGTACAAAACTGCTAATGATTTGACAGAACCAAAGGATTCAATAGATTCCAACAAACCTCAGCCTCTCCGCCGATCTAGTAGGGTTCCTCACCCACCTGAGAGATACCTCGGTTTCTCGATGACAGTGGGAGCAAGGATTGCATCATGAGATGATGACCCAACCAGTTTCGAGCAGGCCATCGAGAGTAGGGACTCTGTAAGAATGGCTGGATGCTTAGTGATCTGAGAAGGAATCCTTATACACCAACAAAGTATGGACTTTGGTTGCAATATCTGAAGGGTTAAATCCCCATCAGGAGCAAGTATATCTTGAGAAGATTACTTGGTGTAGATGGAAAAGTTGAGACTTTCAAAGCTAGACTTGTTAAAGGTTTTCGTCATCGACCAGGCATGGATAATGATGAAACCTTTTTCCAGTAGCTATGCTTAAGTCTATCCAGATTCTACTTGCCACGGCTACATACCATGACTGCGATATCTGGTGGTTGGGTGCCCTGACTGCTTTTCTAAATACTGATTTAGAAGAGAACGTCTGTAAGAACACAGCCAGAGGTCTTCGTAAACAGTGGGAGCAGCGGAAACGTGTGCAAGTTGCTTTACATAATGAAGCAGGCATCGCGGAGTTGGAACGTCTGTTTTGATGTGATAATCAAAGTGTTTGACTTCATCAAAATGGTAGACGAACCTTGTATATACAAAAGGGTAGTAGAGTGTAAGGTCGTCATCTTCGTATTGTACGTAGACAACATACTCTTGATAGGAAAAGAGTTTCCTATACTACGATCGGTCAATCTCCTATTATCACTAGGATTCTCCAAATAGGATCAAAGTGATACCTCCTAAAAACCTGAGTTTTCATCTATGAGATAGATGTAAATGGATGCTAGGATTCTCACTAGATGTAGTGAGATGGTATCAATCGATCCTGAAGAGAATCACTGGAAGAGTTCCAGGGTGATAAAGACGACTGAATGTCAGTCACGGGCATTGTCTTTACCCTCAGTGAAGGGACGGTATGTTGGAAGAGTTCCAAGCTCGATACCGTGGCAAACTAGACGATAAAGGCTGGTAACATCGCTATTAAAGATACTACCAAAGAGGCTGTTTGGGTGTATATTGGTTCATAAGATGAACTACGTTCCTGCCATTGTATGACAATGGAAGCGTGGTTTCGACCCTGGAACCCTGGTCCCATCAGTGACCCATACAAATTCTGAGGAAGCATCACCTGATCATGGAGATAGTTGATCTCCAGGGTGATCGAGGTAAGGAGAGAAGACTCAGAGGACAACACGGCGGATCCACTCACGAAGGCCCTTTTTCCCAAAAAGAGACTTTTTAGGGGATGGTTGAGTATGTGATACTGCAACCACTGCTACAGATGGCCCTAGTGCAAGTGGGAGATTGTTAGTTATATGTATGCCCTAGAGGCCATTACTGTACATGGGATGTATATTGTAGTGGATGCTGGGACATATATAGGAAGGACTTTCTCGCTCGACATGATAGTACGCTATCTGGTTGCACTTTGTCTTAACATGTATACTTTCTGTCTCTCTGATTACATGTTGATAAAGCCCATAGGATGTGTACTCAACTTCCAGGACTATGATGTAGATCATACTAGTGGGGCCTGGGTAGTCCATGAGTACATCCTTGAATTGTTCCTAGTCGAGGGAATATCGAGACGGGGCATCGATATTCCAGAGTAGACTAGCGCATATCTTCTCGACCCATGCGATGGGCGATGGATGATCCCATATCCATTGGTGTTTGACATCGAAGATGGTATGCGGGTGCTCAGTGGAGACTGGGTACACTGAACGGACTCGCCGAGAACTCCCAGATGGTATTATACCTCACGTCAGATGGCAGTTCTCTGGTGACACTGGTACAGCTTAGTCTGTTGACCCGAGATCGTCATAGAGTCTTGTGTGTCTCCCACTGTGCTTTGATTTCCACCCTACCACGGCTCTACTGAGTTGTGCAAACAGGTGGTTTTTGGGTACAGTCCCGATTCACATGGAGGCAATGAGCGATAGGAGGGGATTCGTCTCTCCCGGTATTGGGGGTTGATGTTGTGCTATGCTCGACTGGCCATAACAGGAAATCCCTGGCCAGGGTTGCAGTGATATACTGGTAAGAGTTATCAGTAGTTTCACGAATGTTATGGACCCTGCGTCGGCATGACTTATCGAGCTATTGGGGTCTGACGTTTACCACCCCTAGGCGAGATATGCGACATATCAGACGAACAGACCGGACTATACGGTAGTGTTACTGGTCGGATTCACTGGAGTGTGAGCGGGCTTGCTCGTCGATCTTCAGATCGCTCAATACCCGGGTGGCCGTTACGTTTGGCAGACCGCTTGCGGCTTGTGGATGTTTGATATGATCATCATCCGCTGCCGGCGTATTGACGAGTCTTTAGAGTCCTACACAGAGGTTTCCTTGCTCAAGCGAAACGAAATAGGAGCGCATATGAGATATGTGCGGGACCGAGAATAATACGAGTATGTGATACTGTATTCGATTCTCGCGATGTGACATTGATCGGTTATATCCGATATAGCCGGGTTATCGGATCAAGTGTTGATTCGATAAGTTGTTACTAAAGATACCAGTCGGTTTTGTGCGACATGACCGGATCATTGAATCAAGTGTTGATTTAATGATTTAATGCATAATTATATATTTGATATATTACTTTGCATTAACTAGTATGGGTTCACTTTAAATTGGATTTTCTCACTCGGGTGTGCGCATTGCATATGCGATATGATTTTGTGCACTTGCTTGTATCATGTTTGATGATGCATGCTTTTTGGTTAAGTGTAAAGTGTTAAACCTTGGTTAATGATATGGTTAGGGTTTACTATTTGTTATTCATTTATCTTATTTTGTTATCCTTTTATTTTTGATAAATGAATAAAAGAAAGAGAATAGAATGGTGGCTTCATTTGTTGTTTAGCTAAAGCTTCATGAAGCTTTGACTTGGTCCACAATTCTTATCTCATCCTTAACCCTAACCATACCACTCAACCATGATTAATTCTCTACACTAAACCATGGTTCTAAGATGATAAGAATGTATTATTCTTATCATTTTAGAATTATTCTTATGATAATTTTCTTCTTCTTCTTCCTTTCTTCAAGTGAAGAAAACAAAACCTCATCAATGGTGATTGATGATTAAGAATGAGAAATCCATTTCCAAAGTTTACCCACATCCTATTTCTTCATCCTCTACCTCTTGCCAAGAAGTAGAGTGTGTTTCCTTCACAAGATAGTAGGGTTTGGTGAAGGTCGAGCTTGATTTAGCGATGCCTCGACGTAGATCATCTTCGGCATGGATATCGACGACCTAGCTCGTTTTCTCTCCGACGAAGTCGACTTTAGAGCCCGGATTTCTTACGGACAGCGAGAGGACGTCGTTGCGGAGCTATGGAGGTGGAGCAAACGGATCTACAAAGGTTGTATTTCCGTATTCTCATTAGCTAAGTTGTTAGCTAGTTCGTTTTTCGCCTAGACATCTAGTTATAGATCCGTACACTAGGGTTTGTAGGCACCATATTTTTTGAAATTGCCATGGTTGATGGCTTTGGAGACCTCACTAGGGTGCCTAGGAATCCTACAAACTCAACGTGTCATTTATCAGAAAAATCCGTCGGAATACATGATCTGCCACTGCGAACTCGCATCTGCGACCATCTTGGTCGGCATATGACCTCTGTCTGATATGGCAATTTTCATCTTGACCTAAACAACTGGATTATCTCTGAAGTCTCTAGACTAGCTGGGGTCCAAAAATCCTACAACGCGGAATTAGAAAAACAGACTGGCGATCGACATGACCTAACCCCTAAACCTAAAGGTTGCTAATTGGAGTATCTCCTGATAACAGCTATCGATGGAGAACCCTAACAATGGCGAGTGAAGATCCCCAACTGCCGACAACAATTAAGATGTACGCACAACTTAACAAGGAACAACTGGGCAAACCGAGTATAACCTGACAACCAGCATTCGAATGGAGTCACACCCGGACTAAACCTGGGTAGACACCATAACTAAATTTGTGGAGACCTGCTCTCATTCCCTCTTCGGAACGGTTAAAGGTTGCAACTCTCCCGCCGGTCTCAGTTGCTCAACCCAAGCACACAACAAGACAGACACCTTGAAACGAATCCCGAGACTTCTCTTTCCGTCCCTGCCCACCCGTAACTATCTCACAAGGCACGTTAAATGTTGGTGGGACTTGGATGAGTACAGAGAGTTGACCGATGTGCCTGCTCTAGGATTTCACGTCTCTACCCAATAATATCAGGTACACAACGCGTCCCTAAACTTAGCACACCATTGTCACAAATCAAGGACTCCGAATCATTACCTAGCCGAATAGGCTCAAGTATCACTAACGAATGAGCGTCGGCGGGCAGTGTCTCGCGAAAACGATTAAAGAAGAGTGGTCAGGCGCGGACATGAGCAAGCTGTCCCCTCAGTAGCGACGAACTTAAGCTGTACTCAACGATCGCACAAGAACTGTAAATCTGCGGAGGACTATCACAACAATCAAAATCCGCTGCAGGAAGATGTACATTAAGCTCTGGTGGTCCGTGAAAAATCTGACACGACTCTCGAACAAGTAGTGTCTCCAATCTCCAATGCAAAACCACTGCGGCCATCTCCAGATCATGAGTGGGATATCCTTCTCGCACTTCCTCCAAATGTAGAGAAGCAAAAGAGATAACTCCATAGTGTCACCTCAGTACACATTCGAGCCCTACTCACGAAACAACACAGTTAAACCACAAAGTCGCCCGAACCAAAATGCAAAGAAAGAACTGATGCAGTTGTTAACCGAGTCTTCAACTGCTGAAACTCCGTACAAAAGCCTCAGTCCAAAGAAAAGAAACCTCCATTCCTGTCAGTTCAGTCAATGGTGCAGCACTACACTAGCAATCCTGCACGAAACGGCGGTAAAAAAAACCTGCTAAGCCAAAAAATCTGCGGACCTCCATCCTGCTCACAAGTCTGGGCCTAAGCTGTACGGCCACGTTCATCCCCGGAACAATACAAAACCGTCTCCCGTAACTACAAGACCTAGGAGTCAACACAGACAAGCCTGAAGGAATACTCCGAGAATCTAACAAACCGCTGGGGCTCTCCCAGTATCTGCAAAACAATTTCTCAAGAGCTACTCCTATTATAACATTCAGTGCAAACACGGTTGTTCCGCCGCGGTTCCGAGGTGTGATGGTACGATCGTGCTACCAAATTTCTTCCAGAGTCTTAAAAAACCAGCACGATTTTCTGACATACTGAAAATAATTTTTCGACCACAAAAAAATTTCGACAGAAACTTCCTGAATGGAAATGCGGTTTTGGAAATTTTGTTCGATCGAGGTTTTAAACATGTTAGAACAAGCTAGTAAAGGTTAATGGTGTGCCTCTGATACCATGTAAGACTACGGTAGCACCCCGGCCGTCAATCCGAGGCCAAATGCGAAAACAAAAACTTTTTAGGAAACCGGCGCTATCGTAGTCTTTCACCCGGATCGAACCATTAACGCTAAACTAGCTAACTACTAAGAAGTGAGAGTGGCAATACCGATCGATCCGTGTCCTTCGGTCTTTGGCCACCATCCCAACCTCCTCACGGCATCTCTGATCTCCGGTCTCCTCGTCGGAAGGGCACTACATCAATGAGTCTTTTTACGGGCTCCCGCTTCATCCGAAGCAACTCGAACATGAAGTTTGCTAGCCGACATGTCCAAGGCGACGTAGATGTAAGTCCACGTTGCGACCCCCGGTTCTTACGGGGAGGCGAAAACGGTATAAAAATCAAATTTAAAGCGCATGGGGCAACATGGACTAAACAAGGTCGGGATCGTGTCTAAACTAAACTAGCAAACATGCAAAGGAGAGTTAACTACTCGGCAAAATGGTTATACCTAACTTGAACTCCTTCTTCTTTAAACCTAGTAGAGGTTGATGGTTCTTTCCTCGTAGCCTTCTTCCGTCAAAGATGGATCCACCTGAGGGTTCAACCTTCGGGCTCTTTCTCGAACTTTGACAGAACTAGAATCTTCGGCTTGCTAAACCTTTGATCCTAGAGTGAGTAGAGAGTGTCTAAGGGGTGTTTTCTTTTCAAGGAGTGGGATTCTCAACACATGAGATGGATTCTCCATGAGCTTGAGGAAGAAGAAGATGAAGTGAGGAGAGAGAATGAATATGATAGAATGAGCTCTTTTTCTTCTTGCAACCATAACAAAAAGAAAAAGAATTATCTAATTAATAATAATAATTCAAATGAAATAGTTGATGGTTGTATTTGGAATGACCATTATCATCACTTCATTAAATGAATGTAAGCTAGAATCAAGGAGTATCCTTGCAAAGCAATGATGATGGTCAAACATTCAACCATGGTCAACAAGTCAACCATGGTCAACATGTCAACAAAATCAACCATGACACAATTTCATTTAATTACTATTATTAATTGATATTTCATAAATCCATTAGGGTTTGGAAAAAGACGACTGTCAACTGTGCATACGCACCCGTTCCGAAACCCTAATGAAAAAACTCTTCCTCCGCCTCAAACAACTGTGGATACACACCTGCATTCTCGTTCCGAGGAACAAGAATACTGAGAGATAAAAGCAACCCCAAAACATATACCAGTATCTGACTCAAACCAGAGCCAGCCAGTAATATCCGTCCGGACTCCAAACGTGCACAAGTGCGCGGATGAGAACGAACCCTGTCGCAAAACCATGCGACCTCTACCCTGTTTTGCCCAGAGGCGAATACCCTCTGTGTGGGACTCTAAAGACTCGACACTACACTGGCAGTGGGTTTAACCACAGACCGCAAGAGGCACTAGCTGTGCGTAACGGTCCCCAGGTAGATGCCGATAAGAAGACTGACGAGGTAAAACCCATCTGAACTCCTACTGAGTCTGAATGTGACATTCTCCGTACAGTCCGGTCTGTTCGTCTGATACATCGCATGTCGGGCCTAGGGGGCGGTAAACGTCAGTCCCCCAATAGCGGTACAAGTCGTGTCGGAGTGAAGCCCAAAACACCCTGAGATAACACTGGAAGCCTACCAATATATCTCGCTTGCCCTGGCCAGGGACTACTCGTGTAATGGCTCTCCTAGACACAGCGCGATGTCAACCCCCAATACCAGGAGAGACGAATCCTGTCTAACCGTCACTGCCTCCAAGTGCTTCGGGACTGCACCCAACCATTACCTGTTTGCACGACTCCTTTGAGCCGTGGTAGGGTAGTGATCAAAATGCAGTGGGAACACACTCGAGGCGAAGTGCCAGTATCAAGTCAGCGGACTAAGCTGTACTCATGTCACCAGGGAACTGATAACTGACGATAGGTATAATACCAACCTGTCAGTTCCCGAAGAGTCCTGTCCAGTGTACTCGTAACCTAACGAGCACCCGTATACTATCTCCAGTACGACGTACTGATGGCTGTGGGACAGACCATCTCCCACACTGGGATGAGAAGCGCATACGCTAGTCTACTCCGGAGTATCGATGCCCTGTCTCGATAGTCCTGCGACTAGGGACCTGTATAAGGATGTGCTTATAGATTACCCAGCCCCCACTAGTGTGACTGCCATCACAATGCTGGTAATCAAGCAAAGATCCTAAGGGCTCCACTAATGCGTATAGGTGATATCGCAAAATAAACACATGTACACATTGAAGTAGAAACAAACCAAGTAGCATACTACTATATTGAGCAAGATTGTTTATACAAGGTGAATATCCCAAGCTTCAATTAAGTAATATACAAACTAGTATGATACAGTAATGGCCTCTAGGGCATATACACTAACAATCTCCCACTTGCACTAAGGCCATGTACTGGCGTATCGAAGACCTATCATCTCGATCAGCCGCTCGAACTGAGTCTGGGGTAGGGCCTT
Organism: Agapanthus africanus; assembly: GCA_030015575.1. NCBI lineage: Eukaryota > Viridiplantae > Streptophyta > Magnoliopsida > Asparagales > Amaryllidaceae > Agapanthus > Agapanthus africanus. The sequence goes on along the minus strand of CM057345.1, from coordinate 300,266,545 downwards.
GGTGAATGGATCTGCAGTGTTTTCTTCTGAAGAAACCCTCCGAACCTCGATCTCCTTGCGATCCACGATCTCCCTGATCAGGTGATACCGCCTCAAGATGTGCCTGGATCTCTGATGGGACCTGGGTTCCTTCGCTAAAGCTATAGCCCCGTTGTTGTCGCAATACAGAGGTATTGGGTCAACAATGGACGGAACCACCTGAAGTTCTTTCAAGAACTTCCTCATCCAGACAGCTTCTTTTGCGGCATCAGATGCAGCGATGTATTCCTCTTCCATCGTCGAGTCTGCAACGGTTTCCTGTTTGGAACTCTTCCAACACACCGCCCCTCCATTGAGGGTAAAGACAAAACCCGACATGGACTTGGAATCATCCATGTCACTCTGGAAGCTGGAGTCAGCAAAGGCCTCGATCTGGAGGTCTTTTCCACCATACACCAAGAACATCTTCTTAGTCCTCCTCAGGTACTTGAGAATGTTCTTTACTGTTATCCAGTGTGTCTCCCTAGGGTTTGACTGATACCGGCTTACTACACTCAGTGCATAAGCTACATCCGGTCTGGTACACAACATCGCATACATTATAGAGCCTACCGCAGAAGCGTAGGGTATAATAGACATGCGATCCCTCTCCAAATCAGTCTTGGGAGACATCTCTTTAGAGAGGGTGATCCCGTGACAAGCCGGTAGGTTACCGCGCTTGGAATCTTCCATACTGAATCTCTTCAGTATAGTGTCGATGTACCTGGACTGTGAAAGTCCTAATATCCTCTTGGATCTATCACGATGGATCCGGATCCCAAGGATGTAAGAGGCATCACCCAGGTCTTTCATGGAGAACCTGTGTGACAAGAATCCCTTGACAGATTGTAGCATAGGAATGTCATTTCCTATTAAGAGAATGTCATCCACGTATAAAACGAGGAATACTACAGTTCTCACTACAAATCTACTATAGATGCATGGTTCATCTGGATTTTTGATAAAGCCAAATTCCTTGACCGTCTCATCAAAACAGATGTTCCAACTCCGCGATGCCTGCTTTAGTCCATAGATGGACTTAAGCAACTTGCACACCTTTCCGCTGCTCCCACTCTGAATGAAACCCTCTGGCTGATCCATATAGACACACTCCTCTAAATTTCCATTTAGAAAAGCGGTTTTTACGTCCATCTGCCAAATCTCATAATCGTGGAAGGCAGCAATGGCAAGAAGGATCCGAATGGATTTCAGCATAGCCACTGGAGAAAAGGTTTCGTCATATTCCAAGCCAGGTCTTTGACGGAAACCCTTTGCTACAAGTCTAGCTTTATAGGTTTCAACCTGTCCATCTACACCAATCTTCCTTTTGAAGATCCACTTGCATCCTACGGGTTTTACCCCGTCTGGAGCAATGTCCAACGTCCATACTTTGTTGGTGTACATGGACTCCATTTCGGTCCGCATTGCATCCAGCCATTTTACCGAGTCAACGCTCTGAACGGCCTGTTGGAAGCTAGTAGGCTCATCATAATCTATGATGCAATCCTCTCTATCTCCGTCTATGAGAAAACCGTAGTATCTCTCGGGCGGATGAGACTGCCTACTACTCCTACGGAGCGGCGTAGGAATGTCCTGTTCATTTGAACCCTCTGGTTCCACCAAACCTTCAGTAATAGCTTGTGGTTCTGGAATTTCTTCCAGTTCAACTGTGCTCCCACTTATCTGGTTTTCCAAAAACTCAGTTTCCAAGAAGTAGGCATGACGAGAAACAAGAACTTTTTGTTCCTCTTCACAGTAGAAGAAATATCCCTTGGAGTTCTTTGGATATCACACAAACTTACACAGTACTGAGCGCGCCTCGAGCTTGTCCGCATGCTGCTTTTTAACAAAAGCTAGACTTCCCCAAGTCTTAATGTGACTGAGATGGGGCCTCTTCCCACACCACATCTCATATGGTGTAGTAGGCACAGTCTTAGTAGGAACTCGGTTCAAAAGGTACGCAGCTGATTCTAGCGCATACCCCCAGAATGATCGCGGTAACTCAGCGTTACTCATCATGGACCGTACCATATCCAATAGGGTTCGGTTCCGTCTCTCCGATACACCGTTGTGTTGCGGAGTGTATGGAGGAGTAAGCTGAGAGAGAATCCCGTTCTCTTTTAAATAATTCAGGAACTCGGCACTTAAGTATTCTCCACCTCGATCCGATCTTAGAATCTTGATACTTTTGCCGGTTTGTTTTTCTACTTCATTCTTATATTCCTGGAACTTTTCAAAGGCTTCGGACTTATATTTCATTAAGAAGACATAACCGTACCTTGAAAAGTCATCCGTAAAAGTAATGAAGTAAGAATAACCGCTTCGCGCATGTGTAGACATTGGACCGCACACGTCGCTGTGTACGAGTCCCAAGAGCTCGCTTGCTCTTACTCCGTGTCCAGTGAACGGAGTCTTTGTCATCTTTCCTTTGAGACAGGATTGACAAGTGGCATACGATTGATATTCGAACGGATCCAAATACCCTTCTGTATGTAACTTAGTCAACCTTCTCTCGTTGATGTGACCCAGTCTACAATGCCATAAGAAAGTCTGATTGATTTCCGGAGACTTTCTTTTGTGTGTATTCTGGACATTGAAAATCTGTGGTTGGTTCAATACGTATATACCATTGCTCAATGTACCTGACCCAATCAGAACTTGATTAAGGTGAATGTTTACAACATTACTTACAAACGCAAATTCATAACCTTCTTTAGAAACCAAAGATACAGAAATGATATTACAAGTTGCGTTGGGTACAAAAAAGCAATTACGCAAAACCAAAACATGCCCATCTGACATTCCCAGGTGATAGTCCCCCACGGCTTTAGCATCCATGCTAGCTCCGTTCGCAACTCTGAGGGTCATGTCACCTGCCTTCAAAACCCTACGGTTTCTCAACGCCTGCAAAGAATTACATATATGAGATCCTGATCCGGTATCCAATACCCAGGAAGTAGAGTTTATAGAAAGACAGTTTTCAATAACATACACACCTGAAGCTGAAGCCGTAACCTGCTTCAGTTCCTGTGTCCTGGCTTTCCAAGCCCTGCAATCTTTCTTCCAGTGTCCACTCTTATGACAATAGAAGCATTCTTCTTTTCCCACAAGCTTCCCCGCAATCTTTGTTGCCTTTTCCTTTCCCTTCGTACCCACTTTACTAACACCGCCCCTTGGTTTGGCGGGGGCTTTCTTTCTCTTTCCCTTGGCTTTCGCCTTGGACCTAGAGGAAGAAGATCCTCCTACAAACAAAGCGGGTGTTTCCCTACCTTTCTGTAGGGTGCCCTCTGCGCTCCTCAGCATGTTGAGGAGTTCTGAAAGTTCAACTTCTTTTTCTTGTAAGTTGAAGTTCAGTATAAACTGGGCGTAAGTGGATGGAAGGGACTGGAGAATTAAATCCGTATAGAGTTCACTTTCCAACGTGGTCCCAAGTTCCGCGAGCTCCTCAATGTAGCCAATCATCTTAAGCACGTGGTCCGCTACCGATGATCCGATGGCCAACTTTGCCGAAAATAACTTCTTCGACACTTCGTATCTTGCGATACGAGACTGCTCTCCATACAGTTCTTTTGTATGAAGAAATTTGGATTCCAAGTCCATATTCCCGTGCCTCCTCTGATGTTCGTTGTCCATAGAGGCAAGCACGAGGCACCTGGCCTTCGCGCAATCAATCTCCCAAGTCTTACGGATTTCCTTATCCGCGACGCTGGAGGTGGGACCTGGGACGGGGGGAGCTTTGGTGGTAAGAAGATACCCCATCTTGTCGTAAGTGATTGCCATTTTGACATTCCTGAGCCAATCTTTATAGTTTGGCCCTGTCAGTATGTTTTTATCTAGAAGTAACTTAAGTCCAGTCATTTCGATTTGGTCGCTGCAGGGGGAGAGAGAAGAAACACTTTAGCATGATGCTCTTGCAAGTTTAGAGTGGTTTTTAATTTGTCTAAACAGGATGGCTCCCACTGTCTCTCGAATCCCTCCTCAAACCATAAAGGAAGAATCAGTCGGGATCAATCCCACCGTACAATACTTGCTTAACCGTTCAGCCAGGCCAGTGTCGGTACTTCGAGGGAGGTTTTCCAACGCTTTCGCGAAGTTCCTTAATTTAAGAACATCTTTTCCCTGGGGGCGTAGCCCCGCTAACACCTTTCTAGGCACCTACTAGGTTTATAGCATTGATCGTTTAGTGAGAAATTTCCCGAGGAGTAGCATATACTCACAGTAGGATCGGGATCCAAATATCATCGCGTGACGAAAATGAAGGAATCCTACCATAATCATCACACTCCAAATGGTATGCAAATCTAGCAAGTTTCAGTACTTATGAAACTCCCGATGTGGATTTTATGCCCCATGCTCTTATGACCTTGACTTTGGCCAACAAATCATAAGTCACATGTCAAGTTCTGCCCGTCGTTCTCCAGGTTAATTTGAATCCATTCGTACCTACCCTTGACTTTGGCCAACAAGGTAGTGCGACTGTTCCAAATCAACGCATCTATCTATGCTGCACATGAATACCCAATAGCTACCAATCACTATGCCTTGACTTTGGCCAACAAACATAGCTTGATTACTATTGACTATTTATGTGAAACGACGGAGGGCTACGAATGGTTTTGGTAAAACCGTGAACGTAGTGAACTTGATATAATCGATGGAACGAGATAGCTTTTAGAAGGAGTGGCTCAAGCTCCGCATTTAAAAGTTAGTTTTGAAAAGAACCGAGTGGTTTTTCGAAAGTGTTCCAACGACTTTAGCTTGGTTTATTATCTTGCATTAGTTCTTTTAATGCGTGATATTCTTGCATTAGTTCTTTTAATGCGTCCCATCATTTAATCCTACCATTGCAGAAAACAACCAAAATATGACGTACGCTTATGCCATTCGCATTCGCCACGGGGTCCCGTCATCATCCGTTAGGTTACTTAACTAACGACAGAGCGGGGGCTGGGCTAGCGCGGCTGTAAAACATAAGCAACGCCTAAATATAAAGCAATGATAGACATTACAGATCACAGATGAATACATTGGATATACTAGGAATCCGCAATCCGTTCGAGCCTGCAACGAAAAGCGGATTACACGGTCGCGGTGAATAGCCAAAACCCCACACAAGACCCCTACGGGTGCGGAAAACTACCCGCCAAGTACCCGGTAGTTTGTGCACCCCTCCATGGGTCTATCCTAGGAGCAAAAACAGTAAAAAGAATTATACAATGACGGCTACAACCCCGACCCGGTTGTGCGGCCATACAAATAATATTATTACATCAATTTACATTTACAAATGAATGAAAGAAAAACAAAAGCTCATCTCACATCCACCCCGGCTATTCACCCGCGACATTCCAACACATTCGTATACACATTCCAATATCAAACACAGATCACAGAGATGTATAACCCCGACTAATCGACTTATAGCGATTAGCCGACGTTCAATACATACAAACATCACAGATATAACCAAAATAGCCGAAGTGTAGCGAAGTTCGAAAAAAATACGGATTTATAGGACCCCAAAAGTAAATTTCTTTTCTGGAAAATCTGGGCACATATAACATATTTGAAAAATCCCAAAACCCTACCAGAAGAACACTGCACAAAACACGATCACATGAAGAGCCCAAACGGCGGCGGATCCGCGGCGAAGAGAATAGCTGAGACCGCGGATCCGCGGCGGTTTGAAGGATTCATGGGATCGTTTTTGGTGGGTGTTCTCACAAAACCCTGAGCCGATTTTAGGAGTAAAACTTTTTACTTTTAGAGCAGAAAAAAATTCAACAGAAACTTAGGGTTTTAGAATTTCCGGTTTTGCGATTTTTCCGTTTCGAACTTCCATACACTTCGCTACCAAGCTAGTTTAAGTTTAGTTAGGCTCTGATACCACTGTAAGTCCACGTTGCGACCCCCGGTTCTTACGGAGAGGCGGAAACGGTATAAAAATCAAATTTATAGCGCATGGGGAAACATGGACTAAACAAGGTCGGGATCGTGTCTAAACTAAACTAGCAAACATGCAAAGGAGAGTTAACTACTCGGCAAAGTGGTTATACCTAACTTGAACTCCTTCTTCTTTAAACCTAGTAGAGGTTGATGGTTCTTTCCTCGTAGCCTTCTTCCGTCAAAGATGGATCCACCTGAGGGTTCAACCTTCGGGCTCTTTCTCGAACTTTGAGAGAACTAGAATCTTCGGCTTGCTAAACTTTTGATCCTAGAGTGAGTAGAGAGTGTCTAAGGGGTGTTTTTCTTTTCAAGGAGAGGGATTCTCAACACATGAGATGGATTTTCCTTGAGCTTGAGGAAGAAGAAGATGAAGTGAGGAGAGAGAATGAATATGATAGAATGAGCTCTTTTTCTTCTTTCAACCATAACAAAAAGAAAAAGAATTATCTAATTAATAATAATAATTCAAATGAAATAGTTGATGGCTGTATTTGGAATGACCATTATCATCACTTCATTAAATGAATGTAAGCTAGAATCAAGGAGTATCCTTGCAAAGCAATGATGATGGTCAAACATTCAACCATGGTCAACAAGTCAACCATGGTCAACAAGTCAACAAAATCAACCATGACACAATTTCATTTAATTACTATTATTAATTGATATTTCATAAATCCATTAGGGTTTGGAAAAAGACGACTGTCAACTGTGCATACGCACCCGTTCCGAAACCCTAATGAAAAACCTCTTCCTCCGCCTCAAACAACTGTGCATACACACCTGCATTCTCGTTCCGAGGAACAAGAATACTGAGAGATAAAAGCAACCCCAAAACATATACCAGTATCTGACTCAAACCAGAGCCAGCCAGTAATATCCGTCCGGACTCCAAACGTGTACAAGTGCGCGGATGAGAACGAACCCTGTCGCAAAACCATGCGACCTCTACCCTGTTTTGCCCAGAGGCGAATACCCTCTGTGTGGGACTCTAAAGACTCGACACTACGCTGGCAGTGGGTTTAACCACAGACCGCAAGTGGCACTAGCTGTGCGTAACGGTCCCCAGGTAGATGCCGATAAGAAGACTGACGAGGTAAAACCCATCTGAACTCCTACTGAGTCTGAATGTGACATTCTCCGTACAGTCCGGTCTGTTCGTCTGATACATCGCATGTCGGGCCTAGGGGGCGGTAAACGTCAGTCCCCCAATAGCGGTACAAGTCGTGTCGGAGTGAAGCCCAAAACACCCTGAGATAACACTGGAAACCTACCAGTATATCTCGCTTGCCCTGGCCAGGGACTACTCGTGTAATGGCTCTCCTAGACACAGCGCGATGTCAACCCCCAATACCGGGAGAGACGAATCCTGTCTAACCGTCACTGCCTCCAAGTGCTTCGGGACTGCACCCAACCATTACCTGTTTGCACGACTCCTTTGAGCCGTGGTAGGGTAGTGATCAAAATGCAGTGGGAACACACTCGAGGCGAAGTGCCAGTATCAAGTCAGCGGACTAAGCTGTATTCATGTCACCTGGGAACTGATAACTGACGATTGGTATAATACCAACCTGTCAGTTCCCGACGAGTCCTGTCCAGTGTACTCGTAACCTAACGAGCACCCGTATACTATCTCCAGTACGACGTACTGATGGCTGTGGGACAGACCATCTCCCACACTGGGATGAGAAGCGCATACGCTAGTCTACTCCGGAGTATCGATGCCCTGTCTCGATAGTCCTGCGACTAGGGACCTGTATAAGGATGTGCTTATAGATTACCCAGCCCCCACTAGTGTGACTGCCATCACAACGCTGGTAATCAAGCAAAGATCCTAAGGGCTCCACTAATGCGTATAGGTGATATCGCAAAATAAACACATGTACACATTGAAGTAGAAACAAACCAAGTAGCATACTACTATATTGAGCAAGATTGTTTATACAAGGTGAATATCCCAAGCTTCCATTAAGTAATATACAAACTAGTATGATACAGTAATGGCCTCTAGGGCATATACACTAACAGTAGAGAGTGTGTGTGATAACTTTGTCTCTAACACTCAATGATTCTCAACTCATGAGATGGAATGCGTGGAGGTTAAAGAGGATGCCATGGGAGAGGAAATGTTGAGCTCAAGCAAAGAAAGAAGAAGAAGAAGCTTTTCTTTTGTTATTGTGTAAGATAATGTTATGAGTGAGCTAGTTTGATAATCCAAGAGCTAAACCTAAACATATGTGGCTGCCCTCTCTCTCCTCCCATCACAAACTCACCCAATAATCAATCAAGAAAAGGTGACATGCATAAAGAATAAGACCATGAGTCACTAAACATGCACATGCCATAATTAATGCTCCTAATGATGACTTGAGCTCACAATTTCCACTTGTAAACATTAATCCAAATGCTTACAACAATAAATAGAATGGCATCTACTAAAGTAAACTTGTGACGGATCATAAGTGCAGGGTTACTAGGCACTCTCACAGGGGTCTACAAGGTATCAACCATGCCCGATTTAAAATTTAGACATGCCGAACAACCCTAACCAAGATCTTTAAACTAGAGATTAGGCGAAACAAAACATGTTAAACACTTTAACACTAAGAGTTTGGGATTACAACCTTTGTAGTCCGGTCCTTCACTTCTAAAGCTACGTTTTGAGGTCCCTTCGCTGCGATCATCGAGTACCCGGACTCTAGAGAGGCTCCACGAAAAGAAAGATGCAAGCTTGCTTTCGATCTTCGATAACAAAGATGATCTACCTTGAAGTTTCTTTAACACAAGCTCTCACTCACTAATGAAGTGAACACCCTAATCTAAATGGCTAGGATAGATTAGGATGATGAAATAGGATCTATGCTCTCTTTTGTTTACATAATCTCACACTAATCTATCACAAAACCCAAAACTAGAAAAATTTGCAAGGAGGAAGAAGAAGAAGATGAATGAATAATCCTTTTGTGATGAATAATGAATTGTTATGATAACTACAAAATGCAACCATGGTTGACCAAAGAAAAGGCTAACCAATATAGAGAGTTAACTAGGGTTAAAGTGTGTGGGTTGGGTTAGGAAATATCTCACAAAATATCAACCATAATATCTTTCCAAGAAATAAAGTAAAAGCTTCTAAAAGCTTTTAGAAAAGTTTAACCCAAATCGAACCCTAACCATGATTAATCTCCACTAACCATATTGCATTAGTAATCATAACTTGTTATAATATTATATATCACATATATAATATATTTTTGTAACAAAAGAAAATAATACAATTAACATATATCGCATATATATCAATGTATTACCCGAGTGAGAAAATGAATCAATAAGTGAGCTTATATTAGTTAATGTAATTTAATATATCAAATATATTATTATACATTAATTTATCAAATCAACACTTGATCCGATAATCCGGCTATTTCACAAATAACCGACTAATATAATCTATATCAGTTCATCGAATCAACACTTGATCCGATGACCCGGCTATATCACATATACCCCGCCGATATCTCATATCACGGGAATCTAATACGGTATCACATATACGTATTGTTCTCGGTGCCGCACATATCATATATGTGCTCCTAATCCATTTTGCCTGAGCCAGGAAACCTCTGTGTAGGACTCTAAAGAATCGTCAATATGCCGGCAGTAGGTGATGATCATATCAAACACCCACAAGCTGCAAGCGGTCAGCTAAACGTAACCACCCAGGTATTGAGCGATCAGAAGATCAACAAGCAAGCCTGTACTTTCTCCTGCAAATCCAACCAGTAACACTCCCGTACAGTCCGGTCTCTTCGACTGATATGTCGCATATCTCGCCTAGGAGTGGTAAACGTCAGACGCCAGTAGCATAATAAGTCGTGTCGATATGAGGTCCATAACAGTTCGAGAAACTACTGATAACATTTACCAGTAAATCTCAGCAACCCTGGCCAGGGATTTCCAGTTATAGCCAATCGAACACAGTGCAACATCAACTCCCTATACCGGGAGAGACGAATCCCCTCCTATCGCTCATTTCCTCCATGTGATTCGGGACTGTACCCAAAAGCCACCTTCTTGCACGCCCTCTTGGACGTGGCATGATGGAAATCAAAGCACGGTGGGAATCACACAAGACTCTATGACAATCTCGGGTCTACAGACTAACCTGTACCAGTGTCACCAGAGAACTGCCATCTGACGTGAGGTATAATACCATCTGGGAGTTCTCGGCGAGTCCGTCCAGTGTACCCAGTCTCCATTGAGCACCCGTATACCTTCTCTGATGTCAAACACCAATGGATATGGGATCATCCATCGCCCATCATATGGGTCAAGAAGCGCATACGCTAGTCTACTCTGGAGTATCGATGCCCTGTCTCGGTACTCCTACGACTAGGAACATTTGAAGGATGTACTTGGTGACTACACTGTCCCCACCAGTATGATCTGCATCATAGTCCTGCTAGTCAAGTACTCATCCTATTGGCTTTATCAACATGTGACATAGAGAAAATCAGAGTACATGTTAAGATAAAGAATAACCAGATAGTATACTATCATGTCGAGCAAGAAAGTCCTCCCTATATATGTCCAAGCATCCACTACAATATACAACGTATGTACAGTAATGGCCTCTAGGGCATACATATAACTAACAATCTCCCACTTACACTAGGTCCATCTGTTGTGGTATCGCATACCCAACAATCAGCTGTGGTTGAAGTATCTCATACTCAACCATCCCATAATAGTCTCTACTAGGAAATAGGCCTTTGTGAGTGGATCCGCGCTGTTGTCCTCTGTGTCTACTCTCCTAACCTCGATCTTCCTGGAGATCAACCATCTCCATGATCAGGTGATACTGCCTAAGAATTATATCTGGATTTCTGATGGGACGGGGGTTCCTTGGCATAGGCCACAACTCCATTGTCAAAAAATGGTTGGAACGAAGTTCATCTCATGAACTTATATATATCCAGACTGCCTCTTTGGTAGCATCCTTGGTAACGATGTATCTTGCCTTTAATCATTTAGTAAGTCACGGTATCTAGCTTGGAACTCTTCCAACATACCGTCCCTCCACTGAGGGTAAAGACAATGCCTGCGACTGACATTCAGTCGTCCTTATCACCCTGGAGCCTTTCTAGTGATTCTCCCCAGGATCGATTAATACCATCTCACTACAACTAGTGAGAATCCTAACATCCAATTAGATCTATCTCATAGATCCAAAACCCAGGATTTAGGAGGTATCACTTTGATCATATATGGAGAATCATTGTGATAAGCGGAGATTGACCGAGCGTAGCATAGGAAACTCCTTCCCTATCAAGAGTATGTCATCTATGTACACTACGAGGATCACCACCATACTCTCTACTACCCTTTTGTATATACAAGGTTCATCTACCATTTTGATAAAGTCAAACACTTTGACTACTACATCAAAACAAATGTTCCAACTCCGCGATGCCTGCTTTATCCTATAAAGCATCTTGCACATGTTTCCGCTGCTCCCACTATCTACGAAGCCCTCTGGCTGTGTACTTATAGACACTCTCTTCTAAAACATCATTTAGAAAAGCAATCATGATACCCAACCACCATATATCGTAGTCATGGTATGTAGCAGTGGCAGGTAGGATCTGGATGGACTTAAGCATAGCTTTGAAAGTCTCAACATTTCCATGTACACCAAGTAATCTTCTCAAGATATACTTGCTCCTGATGGGGATTTAACCCTTCAGATAAAGCAACCAAAGTCCATACTTTGTTGGTGTATAAGGATTCCATCTTAGATCGCTAAGCATCCAGCCATTCTTACAGAGTCCCACTCCTGATGGCCAGCTCGAAACTAGTTGGGCCATCATCTCATGATGCAATCCTCGCTCCCACTGTCATAGAGAAAACCGAAGTATCTCTTAGGTGGGTGAGGAACCGTACTAGATCGGTGGAGAGGCTGAGGTTCGTTGGTTACTATTGAATCGTTTGGTTCTACCAAATCATCAGCTGCAGTTTATATAGCTAAAACTCTTTCCAGTTCTACCTCATGACCACTAATTTCTTCACAAGAAATTCCCTTTCACAAAGGTGGCATGTTGAGAAACAAAACATCTTTTGTTCCTCGGTTAGGTAGAAGATATTCGCATGCGTATGCTTGGGATATCCAACAAATTTCTACAGAACTGACTTTACCTCGAGCTTGTTCGGATTATGCTTTTTAGACATAGGCCGGACAACCCCAAATCTTAACAAACTTAAGATATGGGCTCTTCTCTTTCCATATCACGTATGAAGCGGTAGGCAACTGAAATAATATGAATCCTATTCAATAGGTATGCAGCTTCTTAAGTGCATAACTCCCAAAAGGAAATAGGAAACTCAGTAGTACTTATCATAGAGTACACCATATCACATAGGGTGCTATTGCTCTGCCCCGATATACCATCGTGCTATGGTGTATACGGAGGAGTAATGCTGAGAGAGAATCTCATTCTCCTTTAGAATAGTCCAGGAATCCCGTGCTCAAGTATTCTCCTCCCTCATCTCATCAAAGGACATAATACTTATACCCATTTTTGGTTCTCTACTTCTAACTTATATTCATTGAATTTCTCAAAAGTTCCAGACTTGTGTTTCAACAGGAACATATGTCCGGATCTTGAGAGATAATCAGTGAATGTAATGAAGTACAAAGAATCGGTCCTGGCATATGTACACAGGGGACCTTCATACATCAGCATGTATCAATCCCAAGAGTTCACTAACTCTTTCTCTGTTTCCAATAAACGGAGCTATGGTCATCTTATCTTTATGACATGACTGGCAAGTTTTTACAAGATATAATTCAAACTAATTTAAATATGCATCTTTATGTAACTTCAGCTAGTCGGGTCGCATTGATATGACCTAGTCTACAATGCCTCAAGTAGGATTCGTTCATTTCTGAACTCTTCCTCTTGTGTGTGTTCTGTACATTAAGAACTGCAATTTGATTCAGAACGTATATGCTTTTAGATAATGTGCCTAAACCGATCAACTCTTGATATAGGAAATGTTCAAAACATTATCCAACAATACAAAATTATATCCTTCTTTACTAATAAAGAGACTGATATGATGTTGTATATCAGGTTCGGTATCTAATAACATTCGTTGAGAATCAATGTATTCTGATAATATAGGGTGATAACTGCCAACAGACTTGGCTGCAACACTTGCATCATTTCCAACTCTTGAAACTTATCACTCGTTCTCAGTTCTCTACCTATCTGTAGCCCATGTAATAAATTACATTTGCGGGATCCTGATTTGGTATCTCATACCCAGGACGTAAAGGATACTGAGAAACAGTTCTCGATAATGAACACACCCGAAGAAGGTGCATCAGCATGTACTTTCTTCGTTTGGGCGGCACGGGAATTCTGGTAATCCCCTATTTCCTGCTCTGTCTTATAACAATTATAAGTTGGAGCGGGACCAACGTTACTTAGCACAGTATAACAAGTGGGTACGGTCAATACATCCGTATTATTATCTTGATTAAGGCATGACATAGCCGTAACCAGGAGTGAGAAAGAAGAAAACACTCAGCGTGCGCTTTTACAAGATTAGATTGGTTATCAATTTATCTAATCAGGATGTCTCCTACTGTTTTAGTCAAATCTTCATTCAAACCCTAAAAGGTAAGACTAGCCGGGATTAATTACACCCTACAAGTTCGCCAATCTTTTAGCCAGGCCAGTGTCGGTACTTTGAGGGAGGTTCCCCGTGCTTTCGCACGGACCTAATTAAAGTAAACCTCGTTTTTCCAGGGGCGTAACGCCGTTAACACCTTTCTAGACACCTACTTGATCGGCTAATTTTAATGTGTAAAAGTCTCCCAGGAGTAACTCTTACTCGCAGCGGGTATCGGGATCCAACTATCTCATAGATGGTAAGCAATCTCATTGCAAATTTCAACACTTGAAATTCCCAATAATATTTTACCCCTAGCATCCTATGACCTTGACGAATGCCAACAAACCATAGGCTACTAGTCAAGTTCAACCCGTCATTTCCCGATTGAATTAAACCCACCCGCACGACCCTTGACGAAAGCCAACAACGTCGCACGACTACCCTAACTCAATCGCATCATATGCTTACACAGATAAGCATAAATAGCTACCGCACACTACGCCTTGACGAAAGCCAACAAACATAGTACGAATACTATGAAGTACTTATCTGAAATGACGGAGGGCTACGACAGGTTTTTAAGAAAACCCTTTGCGTAATAAACTTGATATCGTTGTAGAATCGAGTGATTTTTAATGGAATGTTTTTCAGGCCTTTTCTAGTTTTGCTAAAGAGGTCACTCCCAGTGAAGGGATCGTCGGCACATTCCTCATCGAACAAGGTGCAAGATATTTCACAAATATCACTATGCAAAGCAAAAACTATAAAAACAATCAAAAGACAAACCGAGTTTGTAGCATCTGGTAGTTTCACTAAAGAGGTCACTCCCGGTGAAGGGATCTCGGCTCTTTCCTTATCAAATAAGGTGCTGGATGTTCTACAAGGAACACCGCTATGCAAAGCAAGAACTAGAGCTACCAGTTTTTGAGACAAGTTTCTACAGCATCTTTAGGTTTCTTTTATTTCATTAATCTCATTAATGAAGTCTCATTTTATTATGCTTCACAAGCATCACATTTGAAACGAAATCTGCAATATAACATATATCTCATATATATAATATAAACATTCGTCTCAGGAAGTAATATGATCTCATCACAGAACATTGCAGCAGAAGAACATATAGGAAATATTGGATATACTAGGACGTCCGTGTTTTAATAAGAGCCTGTATAAAACACGGATTCCATGGTCGCGATGAATAGCCAAACCCACATCCCTAGACTCCTATGAGAGCGGCAAGCAACACTGCCAATTCTAGGGTTAAGAGACCCGGTCTCGACTCCTCGAGATGGTCTCCCACTGGACCCTAGAACCCGGTTACTTGTGCTCCCCGCCTTGGGTCTACCTAATGTGGAAAAGTAAATAATATACAATGGTGACATCATCCTCATCCCGGAAGTGCCCCAATAAAAGAACATTACATACAATGAATTTTACATGAATGAAAAAGAAAAACTCTCATCTCACATAAAACCTCCGGCTATTCAAAACGCGACGATCCAATATAATATATCACAGCAACACATAATATCTCATATTATCAACGTAAGCAAGTATGCGTATCCCGATTGTCGTTGATGTATAGCAACGAAGCCGGCGATACACCACATACTACGCTTACGGTCACAGAAAAGAAAGTGTAAAACTACAACAGTTGGAATCCGCAACTTCCTTAGACATCGCATGCCTAACCAAATGAATTCCTTAGACATCTCATACCTAACAATTATAAACCCCGCATTTTAGTCTCATTATCGAAAACTCTTTTCAATATCAAGTCGTGCAATTCAACAAGATTTCCGAAATTCTGATCAAATGCTCGTCGCAAACTTTAGTAGACGGCCGCACCCCCGGATGCCGTCGACGAAGTGAACTAAGGCGGAACACCGCTGCCGCGAGCACCCGAACGTATGCTTTTGGCGACGGGGCTCTCCTACAGTCAGTTGGTCGGGGCTATGGGGCGTGGCTGTCTATTAAGTTTACCCGGCGAGTATCCGCGTACGCTACGTGATTGCGACGGACTTTTGATCGCATCAAAATCCCGTAGCAACCGATCATCTGAGACTAAACTGCTAGGTTTATAACATTCAAATTAGTTATCTCATAACTACATGTGGATTCCAAATATTGTATCACATTCCAGATAAATAGACAATGTTAAACTTTCCGATCGAATAATCAAACACCCAAGTTTTCCCAAATAGTTCTCAACACTTGAAATTAGTTTTAAAACATTCATCACATGCCACAGTACCAATGGTCCAGCCGTAGAAGGGTCAAGCCAACGCTTCACATGTGGCAACGCCATACTGTCACAAACCCTAAACTTTAGAGGCGGTTCGGTCACATAATCGAGTTAAGGTTTGTGTTCTTCTAGAGGGTCTACCGCATTACTTGCACGACTTAGAATGTTCTTAAACTAAGAAAAAATCCAACACTTGAATATTTTCCGGCAGGGGAAAAAGTGAGTTATTGATATTCGGTCGAACTTTTTAATACGATCTAAATTATCCGGAAAAAACTTAAACGAAGTTAAACTTTCCGATCGAATCAACGAGTTCCCAATACAACCCAGAAAACTCAACACTTGAGTAAATTTAAAAATTCCCAGAAGCATTAGGAAACAATATGGATGTTACTGTGCAAACAGTAAACCACAATTCCACTGTTTGGCCGCGGAACCGCCGCGCAAAGCATGGTCTTGCCGCGGTTCCGCGGCGGCTTAAGTGAATTAAAGGCTCGTTTTTCACAGCACTCCATAGAATTCCCTGCAGATATTTTTGAGTATTTTTAATACAGAAAAATCACCATTTTTATTAAATTTCCACAGAAGGGTAAAATATGGGGTTTCGGGGTTCGATCGGACTTCTAACTTCGTCTAGACTTCGCCTAAAGCTCTAGCTTGGCTCTGATACCATAGCAGGGTTACTAGGCACTCTCACAAGGGTCTACAAGGCATCAACCATGCCCGATTTAAAAGTTAAACGTGCCGAACAACCCTAACCAAGATCTTTAAACTAGAGATTAAGCGAAACAAAACATGTTAAACACTTAAACACTAAGAGTTTGGGATTACAACCTTTGTAGTCCGGTCCTTCACTTCTAAAGCTCCGTGTTGAGGTCTCTTCGCTGTGATCATCGAGTACCCGGACTCTAGAGAGGCTCCACGAAGAGAAAGATGCAAGCTTGCTTCCGATCTTCGATAACAAAAATGATCTACTTTGAAGTTTTTTTAACACAAGCTCTCACTCACTAATGAAGTGAACACCCTAATCTAAATGGCTTGGATAGATTAGGATGATGAAGTAGGATTTATTCTCTCTTTTGTTTTCATAATCTCACACTAATCCATCACAAAACCCAAAACTAGAAAAAATTGCAAGGAGAAGGAAGAAGAAGATGAATGAATAATCCTTTTGTGGTGAATAATGAATTGTTATGATAACTACAAAATACAACCATGGTTGACCAAAGAAAAGGCTAACCAATGTAGAGAGTTAACTAGGGTTAAAGGGTGTGGATTGGGTTAGAAAATATCTCACAAAATATCAACCATAATATCTTTGCAAGAAACAAAGTAAAAGCATCTAGAAGCTTCTAGAAAAGTTTAACCCAAATCAAACTCTAACCATGATTAATCTCCACTAACCATGTTGCATTAGTAATCATAACTTGTTACAATATTATATATCACATATATAATATATTTTTGTAACAAAAGAAAATAATACAATTAACATATATCGCATATATATCAATGTATTACCCGAGTGAGAAAATGAATCAATAAGTAAGCTTATATTAGTTAATGTAATTTAATATATCAAATGTATTGTTATACATTAATTTATCAAATCAACACTTGATCCGATAATCCGGCTATTTCACAAATAACCGACTAATATAATCTATATCAGTTCATCGAATCAACACTTGATCCGATGACCCGGCTATATCACATATACCCGGCCGATATCTCATATCGTGAGAATCTAATACGGTATCACATACACGTATTGTTCTCGGTCCCGCACATATCATATATGTGCTCCTACTCCATTTTTCCTGAGCCAGGAAACCTCTGTGTAGGACTCTAAAGAATCGTCAATACGCCGGCAGTAGGTGATGATCATATCAAACACCTACAAGCTGCAAGCGGTCAGCTAAACATAACAGCCACCCAGGTATTGAGCGATCAGAAAATCAACAAGCAAGCCTGTACTTTCTCCTGCGAATCCAACCAGTAACACTCCCGTACAGTCCGGTCTCTTCGTCTGATATGTCGCATATCTCGCCTAAGGGTGGTAAACGTCAGACCCCAGTAGCTTGATAAGTCGTGTCGATATGAGGTCCATAACAGTTCGAGAAACTACTGATAACACTTACCAGTAAATCTCAGCAAACCTGGCCAGGGATTTCCAGTTATAGCCAATCAAACACAGTGCAACATCAACTCCCTATATCGGGAGAGACGAATCCCTTCATATCGCTCATTGCCTCGATGTGATTCGGGACTGTACCCAAAAGCCACCTTTTTGCATGCCCTCTTGGACGTGGTATGATGGAAATCAAAGAACAGTGGGAATTACACAAGACTCTATGATGATCTCGGGTCTACAGACTAACCTGTACCAGTGTCACCAGAGAACTGCCATCTGACGTGAGGTATAATACCATCTGGGAGTTCCCTGTCTCGGTACTCCTATAACTTGGAACATTTGAAGGATGTACTTTGTGACTACACTGTCCCTACTAGTATGATTTGCATCATTGTCCTGGTAGTCAAGTACTCATCCTATGGGCTTTATCAACATGTGACATAGAGACAATCAGAGTACATGTTAAGATAAACAATAACCAGATAGCATACTATCATGTCGAGCAAGAAAGTCCTCCCTATATATGTCCAAGCATCCACTACAATATACAATGTATGTACAGTAATGGCCTCTAGGGAATACATATAACTAAGAACAAGAGTACCCCTCACCTGTATATACATACCTGCATCCGCATTCCGACTGAATGCGAATGCAATGAGACAAAAGTAATCCAACAAATCTAATAATAGGATCCGGCTTAAACCAAAGCCCACTAGTATGATCTGTCCGATCATGATCCGTACACGACTGCAATTATATAATCGAACCCTGCTATAATACCATACGACCTCTACAACGTTTCGCCCGAAACTTGAGAAACTGTCTGTGGGGGACTCTAAAGACTCGTCAATACACTGGCTGTGGATTTAATCACTAGCACGTCAGTGGCACTAGCTGTGCATAATGGCTGCACTTGTATTGACCAAAAGGGAAAGCTGATGAGCGAACTCATCTAGAAACACTACTAAGCCTGTCAGTGACAATATCCGTACAGTCCGGTCCGTTCGTCTATGAGTATTGCATATCGGTCCTAGGGGGCTGGTAAATGTCAGACCGCCAAAAGCTGTATAAGTCGTGTCGGAGTGTAGACCAGAACACCCTGAGATATTACTGGAATACCTACCAGTAAATCTCACTTGCCTTGGCCAAGGACTTCGTGTAATGGCTCTCCAGACACAGCGCGATCTCACTCCTAATACCGGGAGAGACGAATCCCCTGCCGATCCGCTCACTGCCTCCATATGGCTCGGGACTGTACCCAACTAAAACCTGTTTTCATGACTCCTTTGGGCCGTGGTAGGGTAGTAATCAAAGTACAGTGGGAACTATATCCAACAAACACCTGATCTGGGAGATAGTTGATCGACGGAAGATCGAGGTCAGGAGAGTTGACACGAAGGACAACATAGAGGATCTACTCACGAAGGCCCTCCCTCAGATGCAATTTGAGAGACTTTTTGGGATGTTGGGTATGAGATACTACAACAACTGGACTTAGTGCAAGTGGGAGATTTTTAGGAATATGTATACCCTATTGGCCATTATTGTATGATATAGTGGATGCTTGGACATATATATATAGGACATTCTTGATCGACATGATAGTATGATATATGGTTGCTCTTTATCTAAACATGTACACTTGTATTATTATACTGTCTCTCTGAAACATGTTGATAACGCCCTTTGAATGTTTGCTTGACTACCAGGACTATGATGCGGATCATACTACTGGGACTTGTGTAGTCCATGAGCACATCCTTTAATTGTTCCTAGTCGAGAGGATATCAGGACAGGGCGTCGATATTCCATAGTAGAATAGTGTGTACATTTCTTGACCATGTATGGGGCGATGGTTGATCCCATAACCATTGGTGTTTGACATCAAAGATTGTACACAGGTGCTCATTAGAGAATGGGTACATCGAACAGGACTCGCCGAGAACTCCTAGATGGTACCATACCTATCGTTAGATAGCAGTTCTCTGGTGACACTGGTACAGGTTAGTCTGTAGACCCGAGATCGTCATAGTGTCTTGAGTGGGATTGTGGTTCCCACAGTGCTTTGATTTCCTCCCTACCACGGCTCAAAAGATTCATGCAAACAGGTGGATTTTGGATACAGTCCCGAGTCATATGGAGGCAATGAGCGATAGGAGGCGTTTCGTCTCTCCCGGTATAGGGAGTTGATGTTGCGCTATGCTCGATTGGCTATAACAATAAGTCCCTGGCCAGAGCTGATGAGATTTACTGGTAAGAGTTATCAGTAGTTTCTCAAACTGTTATGAGCCATACATCGGCTTGACTTCTCAAGTTAATGGGGTCTAACGATTCCACCCCTAGACTTTCCGGGGCGCAAAAAAGGGTCGCCGAATTTTTCTCGCTGCCCGGAAGTCTTGATATATGAAATATCAGACGAAGAGACCGGACTGTACGGTAAGTGTTACTTATAGGCTTCATGGGAGTTGGACAAGCTTGCTTGTCGAACTTCTATTCGCTCAATACCTGGGTAGCAGTTACGTCCAGCTAGTACCGCTGACGGCTTATGGGTGACTGATGTGATCATCACATACTGCTGGCATATTAACGAGTCTTTAGAGTCCCACACAGAGGTTTCATAGTTCAAGCGAAACGAAGTAGGGCACATATGCTGATATGTGCGGGGGCCCTGATTAAATACGAGTTTGTGATACCATTTTCTAATCTGGCGCTGATTTGATATTGATCATGTTATTGCGTGCGTGCGTGCCCTTTCGCTTATAAAAGACGAATAAAAAATATTTTACCGCAATCAAGAACGGCGTCGCTTGGTAGCTAGCCGGTGAGTACGGGTCAGTCCACAAGGATTTTGTGTATTCTCAATTTGTTCTAACGAGTTAATTCTAATTGGTGTTGGATTGATTATTACTAAAAACTAAGGTTGATTTAGACTAGGATTAAAACCTTGCTAGGGTTAGGTTTAGGTTAAGTTTGGAAATTTAATATTCCTCACCGCTTTCATTTCCCTAATTTAGATCTATTTAGGTGTTATGGTAATAATTAATAAAGGGGATTAGCACGATCGGGAAGAAACGATGTTTCTTCCTCTAGGTCCTTGTCCGTCCTTTCTTAATTCTTACCTTAACCTCCATGGAAAACATATACAACCGGTCATTTAAACTACGGTATCACCGCTATCTCGTGGGATAGGGTGCCGTAGTGAGCGGTGTGTGTATGTATGCATGGAGTCCTATAAAGAGTTTGCGATGGGCAAGAAAAGGGTGAGAGATTTTCATCTCTCAAACCTTTCCTATTCCTAACCCTAACAAGTGAGAAACTACTCACTCATTAGGGGATTGATTAAAGACATTTTTATATGATTTGTTTTTAAAAGACTAACTATCTAAACTACGACAAATAATTAAAAGTGCTAAACTAATTAACTAGGGCAGATAAATAAATTTCTAAACTACGGCAGAAAAGAAATTAAAACAAGGGCAAGGTAAAAAAAACTACTTACTTTTATTCGATGCACTCTTCAAAGCATTACAATGAATTCTGAATTTTTTTCAATAAAAAGAGGCATGCTCCAAAAAGAGCATTAGGGTTTCTATTTATAGATCATAGAAACCCTAGGTTACATTCTGATCCCTATCTACATTTACAAAACTACCCTGAAAAACCTAGTCAACGCATCGCTACCTACCGTCAAAAGTGCACCGACACGGGCTTATCATGGCCACGGAACCGCGGCCAAGAGTCATGTTTAGCCGCGGATCCGCGGCCATATAGAGGGCTTGTTGGCTGAATTCTTCTGGTGTTCTTTTTGTTGCTTTTTAATTAGCTTTTCTTCACTTGGTTCTTCAGAATGTCTTTTAGTTTCTTCCAGAATTCCACAGTGCATAATGTCGTGGACTTTTACCCTTTTCTTTGTGTCGAAGTCTTGAATCTTGCGCTGCCTTTGTACTTTGTGAACTTGTTCATTGATCTTCATTTGTCCCTCAAACTGTAGGCATGATCAAGATTCTTCCATTTGTTGGTCGTAGTCTCACTTTTGTATCGTCTTTTCATCATTTTCACTGTTTTTGTTCCGAGAACCTGTAACCTGCAACTATGTAGCAGACATGGATCAAAAGCACCTATTTATTTGTAAAATGATTAAGAATGGGGAATATAATAAGGCAAAATTATGATATGAACAAATACCCCCAAACTTATCTTTTGCTCGTTCTCGAGCAAAACTAGTTTATTCTCGAAAAAGACCTAACCTCACTTTCGCAGGGAAACGCAATTGCACTGAGCTCATGCAACAAGCCGTTAAACCTCTAGGTGTCCCCAGTTGGAGGAGTGTTGTCTCCTGAGGGTTTTCAGCGGATACTACCCACAAAATCCTATCAATTCGGCCTATTGACTTTTATTCTCCAATTCGGTTTTCTAACAAGAAATTTTATTATCATCAACTTAGGAATTATCAACCCATATTTTTCACGCTTCCTTATCATTTAACTTAAGATTCTATATGTTTTGTAAATTTACTTAGTTTTTAGCATCTTTTGAATTTTCCTTCTAAGGTTCCATCTTAACTTAGGAATTTTTATCATCTCTACTAAAGATATAAGTCCTATTTTTCATTTCTATCTCTCATCCAAACCCCAGTCATATACCCCTACGTGTGTCTATGTATCACCCCTACACTTGGAAATTCAATTCAAGCTCTTATACTCTTGTCCATCATCCAAAGTACTTTTAGTTGGTGAATTTTTAGATGAAATTGCTCACACATCCTTAATGCACCGTTAATACTTCTTGAGGTACTAACGACCGATTACAAAATGTGTTTGCACATTAAGGTGTAATTCCTCGTCTTGTAATACCTATGGCTTTAGCAGTGACTCCCAAACCAGTTGGTCTAAGGCACTAGGTGATAAAGCACCCTCGCTATATATTTTTTTTATTTTACGAAGCCTTAAGTAATTACAAAACCAGTGTTCATTTTTTATATCTCTTTATTCATACTTATAATTTTATTTTCCTTCATACGAAGGATTTTAGACAAGAGCATTTCAAGGTATCCTCTACTATTCCAGGTACGTGTTTGTGCAAGTTGTAGGGTATATTTTCAGAATTTTGACTTAAGCTTAGGAATTATTTTTCAGACTTATACTTTAATAAAAATTCAATACTCTTCCCTTATTTTGACTTAGCCCAAGAACTGAACTCAAAATTTGCCTATTTCTAAGTAAACTACAAAGACATATATTTTCTACCGTTAAATTTTAAGAAAGTTTATTTTTAGGGTTTTTAATTTACTAAGTTTAGGATCTAGTTTTTTCTTAACTAGTTAACTTTCTTGTCGAACTCAAGTCAATTATGGCCAAAATTGAATGTTTTAATTTTTATAATTTTTAAAAAATTTCAATTTTTATGGGTTTTAAAATAAGTATGCAAATGCAAAAATATACATATGAATGCGATGGAAGAAACCTTACCGAGCACACCCTCAAACTTAAACTTGACAGTGTCCTCACTGTCAGGCTAAACCAAGAGGGTCAAAATTGTCGGTACTCCCTTGTTTATTTTTTTTTATAATGATTTTTTTTATTGTTAACAGAAAAACAAAATATTTATACAAAAAGGTCCTACCCAAACTTAAGTGAAACAGTGTTTTTACTGTTGAAGCATTAAAGTTCAGAGTTAGGGAGGAGAAAAACACGGTATCAAGCTATACAAGGTCTTACACAGGCCAAAAGTTAGCACCAACCATTCAAAAATTTTATCGTTATAATGGTGTGGTTGGTGAAAGAATGGAATGTAGAGGAATGAAATGAGAAGGACACGAGACCGTGTGGGAATAGAAGCAGTATACGGTCTCAGTGGAGGAGAAGAATGGCGGAAAAGAGAAAGAAGTGTAGTACGAACTTGAAGGTGTAAATTGAGTGAATAAATTAGCACAAATTGTGATGACCGATGTGTTAAAAGCGATTGTGCTAATCTATCAACCCATCGAGAAATGGGGTCAAATCTCTCAAGATTCGCGAGAAAACATGGGTACGTTGAACTTGGTAAACCGGCCGTTGAAAATGGAAGCGTGACGGATTCTTGCACTGTCGAAACGATCGAAAGGACGAAGGGGAGTGATTTAGGAAGGGTCTCATTCTCACCTAAGTAAGCATATGTAAGGTGAGATGGCAACAGCTTGAGTTCGAGTTTCAGAGGTGAAACAATTGAAGGTGAAATTGGTGAAACTGTCTCGAACTCGAAGGATTCCATCAATGGTTCGAAATGACTGTAAGCAACCGAGTCTAATGGTTCAACTAACTCATCTGAAAATTCAAAGGACTCAAACTCGGGCGGTGAGTCTTGAAAATCATCCGAAAAAGTGAAACACTCGTAATCGTTATCGGTTGTGAGAACTGTGTCAGATTCAAGGAGGAACGCACAGAAATTTTTCAAGCTCACAGTCCTCCTGCGTGATCTCTTGCGTGGTCGGAACAATGGAGATGATGAAGGGGCTGATTTAGGAAGTATAACAGTTAAAGGTTCAGGAGGATGAATTGGAAAATCCGACTCATAAAAAAAAACTGGTTCATCCTCAATAATCTCCTAAATACTATCCTCATAATTCTCCTCAAAAGTTATCCCATCCATGCAATTATCATCAAAATCAAGACGCATATGAAGTTCGGGAGAAACATTTAATGATTCGGGATGATGAATTAGTGAGAAAAATTCAGTCAAGTTTGCGGGTTCATCATCCAAAATATTCCCAGCGTCAATATCCTCAATCAAGTGAAAATCAATTTTTTTGGACACCTCATCAAAAGCGTGGATATTTATCAATTCAGGTTCTAGATTTGAGGTGTAGTGGTCGAAAGGATTGGTGATGGTTTCACTCGAAAGGGACCCTTCACAATCTGGCAAATCAAGCACTACAAAGACGCACAACGCATTAAACGTTTTATTTTCAACTGGTGAATCATTTAGGACACTTGATAGACATTCAAAACAGGAGTTTTGGAATTCAATTGGTGATGGGTAGGTTTGATTTGGAAGGGTGCACAGCTCACTCTCTCCACTCAAATTCTAAATCTGTCCAACCGTCTCATCATACATTGGAATTTTTGGAGCTAGTTGGAAACTAGCTACCGGGTCACTAGGTTGCATAAGGGCAGCAATGGACGCATCCAAATTCCTCATCTGTTGGTTTGTTGCTGCAATGTAAGCTTCCAACGACTGCTCCAGACTGACATGGGTTGTGAAGGGGTTTCAGTAAAAGATTCAAAGTTGTTTGGATACGTGAAACTCCTAAATAGTTATGTAGAAGCAATGTCTAGGGAAGGTGCGAAAGTCGGGTAGGACTGGTAGGAATTGAATAGTTGGACAGGAGTAGGATCAACATTTAGATAAAAAGATGAATGGACTTATTGATCCTAAGTACTGGAAGTGTTGAAAGGAGTGAAAGATCGGTTACGAGATTGTTCAATATGTTCAGCAATAGACATGGGTTTCGGAGTTACAACAGAACTCGAAAAAGGAGTATCAACGTAAGAAGTTGGTGAAGGTTGAAATGGTTGATACAAAGTGGATTGCGGAGTCAAACTGTTTCTCCTAGACGCTTCTATTCGATCTTTCAAAGAAATTTTGGGCATGAAGTGGTCGTCCGTAATTCGACCAAAACAATTCGCGTTTGAAGCAATGTTTGGATGAGGGTACCAAAGTTTGGCAAGAGTTTTGTGAGGTGGGGTACCCATGATGTAAGAAAGGAGA
Organism: Agapanthus africanus; assembly: GCA_030015575.1. Lineage (NCBI taxonomy): Eukaryota > Viridiplantae > Streptophyta > Magnoliopsida > Asparagales > Amaryllidaceae > Agapanthus > Agapanthus africanus. The sequence continues at coordinate 300,240,767 of CM057345.1, read as the reverse complement.
AGAAAAAGAATGTGGGTGCAAGTGGGGTGCAAAGGATTTCTTAGCGACAAGTGGCAAGTTTTTGTAAAAAAATTTCCGTTTTGTGTTTTTTTTAAAAGGATCTTTTTGCAAGAAGATTTTCAATAAAAAGCTTAAACACATGTTCAATCAATCACAATATGCACAATCAAACCTAGATCTAGGGTCACCTAAGTCAACTAGACTGCTCCTAACTGTTCCAAAGGGCAACTTGTGAGGACCTCAAATCGCCTCTTCACCGCCAATTGTGGCCAGGTAAGCACAAGTAGAGAAAGGAGGGATCCGCTCACGAATCACCGTGAGACGGGCCTTTTAAAGTTACCTTTCCCACTTGTCTAGCCTAGGCACCACAAAGTCTTGTTTAGATAAACGATCGATGCCTACAACTATTCCTTTGTCCTATTGAGCGCAACAGTCCTTAAGGCTGAGTCTAATCTTTTTTAAATTAACTCAATGGTCAATGCAATATTCTTTATGTGATTTTTGGGGTCCTAGGAAGGGTAATGAAATCCCCACCCAATCTGGATTGGTGTAAAAGCCCCTTAAAGTCAATTTTAAAGATGCAAAGCAGTAAAACACAATCAAGCCACTTGACAAAATATTTTTTTTATTGCGACGCAAAGAATCCTGCACAAGATCAAGTTATTAGAGAAGGGAGAGAAGTTTTTGTGCAAAGAACCCTGCAGGAAATTTTTTTAGAGGAGATCAGGGGGTTACAGAGAAGAAAAGAAGGCTTACAGAGGGATTTCCTCCTGCTGACGTCACCAAGGCACCGCGTTTCCGCCGCCAAATGTTGCCGTTGACCGCGGGTCCGCGGTTGACTCGTTGACTCAAGACTCCCAACTTCTTCTGTTTTCTGTTGTGGTCCTCCTCTGTTTGTTCAGATCTGCTGTTTGCTGTTTCGCTCTCTGGATTTTTCCAGATCTGAATCTGTTTGTCGATCCAGCACAATTCAAACGAAGCATCCTTCAAAGAATAACAAGATGATAATTTTTTTAAATATTTTTATATTTTTCAGTTTTTATGATTTTTCAATTTTTGTATTAACCGGAAATTACAAAAAGAAAATAACTACGCCATTCCCCGGCAATGGCGCATTTGATTTGAATAGGTTTTATCCGTGCGTGCGTGCGCTTTCGATTTTAAAAGATGAATCAAAATATTTTACCGCAATCAAGAACGGCGTCTCTTGGTAGCTAGCCGGTGAATACGGGTCGGTCCACAGGGATTTTGTGTATTCTCAATTTTTTCTAACGAGTTAATTCCAATTGGTGTTGGATTGATTATCACTAAAAACTAAGTTTGATTTAGATTAGGATTAAAACCTTGCTAGGGTTAGGTTTAGGTTATGTTTGGAAATTTAATATTCCTCACCGCTTTCAATGCCCTAATTTAGATCTATTTAGGTGTTATGGTAATAATTAATAAAGGGGATTAGCACGATCGGGAAGAAACAATGTTTCTTCCTCTAGGTCCTTGTCCGTCCTTTCTTAATTCTTACCCTAACCTCCATGGAAAACATATACAACCGGTCTTTTAAACTATGGTATCACCGCTACCTCGTGGGATAGGGTGCCGTAGTGAGAGGTGTGTGTATGTATGCATGGAGTCCTATAAAAAGTATGCGATGGGCAAGAAAGGGGTGAGAGATTTTCATCTCTCAAACCTTTCCTATTCCTAACCCTAATAAGTGAGGAACTACTCACTCATTATGGGATTGATAAAAGATATTTTTTTCTGATTTGTTTTTAAAAGACTAACTATCTAAACTACGGCAAATAATTAAAAGTGCTAAACTAATTAACTAGGCCAAATAAATAAATATCTAAACTACGGCAGAAAAGAAATTAAAACTAGGGCAAGGTAAAAAAAAACAACTTACTTTTATTCGATGCACTCTTCAAAGAATTACAATGAATTCTGAATTTTTTTCAATAAAAAGAGGCATGCCCAAAAAGAGCATTAGGGTTTCTATTTATAGATCATAGAAACCCTAGGTTACATTCTGATCCCTATCTACATTTACAAAACTACCCTGAGAAGCCTAGTCAACGCATCGCTACCCACCATCAAAGGTGCACCGACACGGGCTTATCATGGTTGCGGAACCGTGGCCAAGAGCCATGTTTGACCGCGGATCCGCGGCCATATAGAGGGCTTGTTGGCTGAATTCTTCTGGTGTTCTTTTTGTTGCTTTTTAATTGGATTTTCTTCACTTAGTTCTTCAGAATGTCTTCTAGTTTCTCCCAGAATTCCACAGTGCATAATGTCGTGGACTTTTACCCTTTTCTTCGTGTCGAAGTCTTGAACCTTGTGCTGCCTTTGTACTTTGTGAACTTGTTCATTGATCTTCACTTGTCCCTCAAACTATAGGCATGATCAAGATTCTTCCATTTGTTGGTCGTAGTCTCACTTTTGAATCGAATTTTTATCATTTTCACTGTTTTTGTTCCGAGAACCTGTAACCTGCAACTATGTAGCAGATATGGATCAAAAGCACCTATTTATTTGTAAAATGATTAAGAATGGGGAATTTAATAATGCAAAATTATGATATGAACAGCTATTTGTTTTGGGTTATGCCAGTGCCTTGGCCATCAAACCATGGCCGATCGTGGAACAAAAATTTTACAAACTGGCACTAGAACAACCCATGAATACAGATCGACCATAAACCCTAAACCTAGCAGTCATAATAAAGAGTTGAGATGGTTATAACGAATGATCCATGTTCTTCGGTCTTTAACTTCCTTCCCAAGCTCCTAGTGGCCACCATGATCAAGTTTGGTCGCCGGTTCCCTTCATCGAAGATGATCCACCTGAGAGGCTATGAATCGAGCTCCTGTAAGTCGACGTTGTACACCCCACGAGTTGCGGGGAGGCGAAAATATGAAAAACAATCTTTTTCTTTAAACTAACATCGACTAACCGAAAGGATCTTTGCTAAACTATAACTAACACTTACATAGGAGTAATTAGCTACTATGAAAGAAGATTATACCTAATGAACCAAGTCCTTCATCTTCTCGTTAACCACCTCCTCGTCGGCCTCCTCTTTGTAATAGACGATCCACCCGAGAGCTTCTACTCCAAGCTTTGCCTCTAATCTTGAGGTAACTGTTAGTGTATATGCCCTAGAGGCCATTACTGTATCATACTAGTTTGTATATTACTTAATGGATGCTTGGGATATTCACCTTGTATATACAATCTTGCTCAAAATAGTAATATGCTACTTGGTTTGTTTCTACTTCAATGTGTACATGTGTTTATTTTTGTATATCGCCTATACACATTAGTAGAGCCCTTAGGATCTTTGCTTGATTACCAGCGATGTGATGGCCGTCACACTAGTGGGGCTGGGTAATCTATAAGCACATCCTTATGCAGGTCCCTGGTCGCAGGACTATCGAGACAGGGCATCGATACTCCGGAGTAGACCAGCGCATGCGCTTCTCATCCCAGTGTGGGAGACGGTCTGTCCCACAGCCGTCAGTACGTCGTACTTGAGATAGTATGCGGGTGCTCGTTAGGTTACGGGTACACTGGACAGGACTCGTCGGGAACTGACTAGTTGGTATTATACCTATCGTCAGTTATCAGTTCCCAGGTGACATGAGTACAGCTTAGTCCGCTGACTTGACACTGTCACTCCGCCTCGAGTGTGTTCCCACTGTACTTTGATCACTACCCTACCACGGCTCAAAGGAGTCGTGCAAACAGGTAGTGGTTGGGTGCAGTCCCGAAGCACTTGGAGGCAGTGACGGTTAGACAGGATTCGTCTCTCCCGGTATTGGGGGTTGACATCGCGCTGTGTCTAGGAGAGCCATTACACGAGTAGTCCCTGGCCAGGGCAAACGAGATATACTGGTAGGTTTCCAGTGTTATCTCAGGGTGTTTTGGGCTTCGCTTCGGCACGACTTGTACCGCTATTGGGGGACTGACGTTTACCGCCCCTAGGCCCGCCATGCGATGTATCAGACGAACAGACCGGACTGTACGGAGAATGTCACACTCAGGCTCAGTAGGAGTTCAGATGGGTTTCGCCTCGTCGGTCTTCTTGTCGGCTTTACCTGGGGACCGTTACGCACAGCTAGTGCCGCTTGCGGTCTGTGGTTAAACCCACTGCCAGCGTAGTGTCGAGTCTTTAGAGTCCCACACAGAAAGCTTTTCGCCTTTTGGCAAAAGAGTAGAGGTCGCATGGTATTGCGACAGGTCGCATGGTTTTGCGACAGGGTTCGGTCACATCCGTGCACTTGTGCACGTACAGTGTCCGGACAGTTTACACTAGCGGGCTTTGGTTTAAGCCAGATCCTAGTGTATCTTATGGGATTGGATTTATCCAGTTTGCATTCGTGTTCCTCGGAACGCGGATGCGGGTGTGTATGCACAGTTGACAGGGAGGCACAGACAGCGGATTCTCATTAGGGTTGTTGACAGTTGACCGTTGACTTTTTGACTTTTTGCTCAACCCTAATGAGAATATGATATGCGATTAACTATTACATTAATTAAGTATTATGGTGACTTGGTTGTTGACTTTTGTTGACTTGTTGACTTTTGTTGACTTGTTGACTTTGTTGACCGGTTGACTAGGCTTGACTAGTTGACCATCATAATAACCATAGTTATCATTTCATGCCAAAGACTTTTACTTGCTTGTTCATTTGAGTAAAATGAGTGCATGACATGATAAGGTTATGGTTGCTTCAACCATCACATAAGACTTTTATTGATATGATGAGTTATGATTACATTGGATTATGAGAGGGTGAGAGACAAAAGAGAGCCTCATTTTTTCTTGCTCATTCTCTCTCTTGTTCTTGAGCTCTCCTCTTGGTCTCACCCTCAACCTCTTGCTCCCTCTCTTGATCTATGGTTCTCTTGTCTCATGAGTTGAGAATCAAGAACCATAGATAAAATCCCATTCTAAATCTTCTCTACTCATTCTAGTTCACTAGGTTTAGCAAACCAAGTGAACTAGTTTCTTCAAAGAACGAAGAAGGAGCTAAAGGTTGGAGCTTTCAGGTGGATCTATCTTCGGCGTACGGAGACGACGAGAAGGAGCCATCGGACCACCATCGGAGCTCGGAGACGAAGGAGTTCAAGTTTAGGTATAACCATCTCCATCCGAGTAGCTAACTCTCTTTAGCAAAGTTTGCTAGTTCTAGTTTAGTCAAAGATCCCGACTTTGCTTAGTCCATGTTGCCCCTTGCGCTAATAATTTGATTTTTATACCGTTTCCGCCTCCCCGTAAGAACCGGGGGTCGCAACATGGACTTACAGTGGTATCAGAGCCTAACTAAACTTAAACTAGCTTGGTAGTGAAGTGTAACGAAGTTCGGAACCGGAAAAATCCAAAAAACAAACTTTTACAAAACCTGAGTTTCTGTTGAAATTTTTTTGGCTCAAAATGAAAAAATTTATACTCCTAAATTCGGCTCAGGGTTTTGTGTGAACACCCATGAAAAACGGTCCACTGTTTCGTTCAAACCGCCGCGCTTCCGCCGCACGAGGTAGGCATGTGCCGCGGAAGCGCCGCGATTTGTCGTCTTCTCTGCATCGTTTTTCGTGCAGTGTGTGTCTGTGTTGGTTTTGGGATTTTTGAAATATATTATATGTGCCCAGATTTTCCAGAAAAGAAATTTCCTTTTGGGGTCCTATAATTCCGTATTTTTTTCCGAACTTCACTGCACTTTGACTATGATGGTTATATCTGTGATGTTTGCATGTATTGAACGTCGGCTAATCGCTATAAGTCGATTGGTCGGGGTTATACATGATCTGTGTTTGATGCTGGAATGTGTATATAAATATGTTGGATTGTCGCGGGTGAATAGCCGGGGGTTGTGAGACGAGAGTTTTCTTTTCTTGCAATTCATGTAAATTTGTAAATTGATGTAATAATTATTTGTATGGCCGCACAACCGGGTCGGGGTTGTAGCCGTCATTGTATAATTTCTTTTTACTGTTTTTGCTCCTAGGATAGACCCATGGAGGGGTGCACAAACTACCGGGTATGCCGAAGTGTCGAGTGGCCTACTCATGGAGATGAGGGAGGTTGCTACGCTTCGGGTACTTGGCGGGTAGTTTGCCGCACCCGTAGGGGTCTTGGGTGGGGTTTTGGCTATTCACCGCGACCGTGTAATCTGTTTTTGTTACAGGCTCGTACAAATTACAGATTCCTAGTATATCCAATGTATTTATCTGTGATCTGAAATGTTTATCATTGCAGTATATCTATATATGATATTATTTAGGCGTTGCTTATGTTTTACAGACGCGCTAGCCCAGCCCCCGCTCTGTCGTTAGTTAAGTAACCTAACGGGTAATGACGGGGCCCAGTGGCGAATGCGAATGGCATAAGCGTACGTCATATTTTGGTTGTTTTCTGCAATGGTAGGATTAATTGATGGGACGCATTAAAAGAACTAATGCAAGAATATCACGCATTAAAAGAACTAATGCAAGATAATAAACCAAGTTAAAGTCGTTGGAACACTTTCGAAAAACCACTCGGTTCTTTTCAAAACAAACTTTTAAAATACGGAGTTTGAGCCGCTCCATTTAAAAGCTATCTCGTTCCATCGACTAAATCAAGTTCACTACGTTCACGGTTTTGCCAAAACCATCCGTAGCCCTCCATCATTTCAGTTAAATATTCGGTAGTATTCAAGCTATGTATTTTGACCTCATGCCAAGGCATAGTGATTGGTAGCTGCCGGATATTTATCTGTTGCATAGATAGAATGCGTTGGTTTGAGACAGTCGTACTGCCATTTTGGCCTACGTCAAGGGTATGTACGGGTGGGTTCAAATTAACCTGGATAATGATGGGACGAACTTGACATGTGACTTATGACATTTTGACCTCACGCCAAGGTCATAAGAGCATGGGGCAAAAATCCACATCGGGAGTTTCATAAGTACTGAAACTTGCTAGATTTGCATACCATTTGGAGTGTGATGATTCTGGTAGGATTCCTTCAGTTTCGTCACGCAATGATATTTGGATCCCGATCCTACTGTGAGTATATGCTACTCCTCGGGAAATTTCTCACTTAACGATCAATGCTATAAACCTAGTAGGTGCCTAGAAAGGTGTTAGCGGGGCTACGCCCCCAGGGAAAAGAGGTTCTTTAATTAAGGAACTTCGCGAAAGCGTTGGAAAACCTCCCTCGAAGTACCGACACTGGCCTGGCTGAACGGTTAAACAAGTATTGTACGGTGGGATTGATCCTGACTAATTCTTCCTTTATGGTTTGAGGAGGGATTCGAGAAACAGTGGGAGCCATCCTGTTTAGACAAACTAAAAACCACTCTAAACTTGCAAGAGCATCATGCTGAGTGTTTCTTCTTCTCTCTCCTAATTGCAGCGACCAATCAACATGACTGGACTTAAGTTACTCCTAGATAAAAACAAACTGACAGGGCCAAACTACAAAGATTGGCTCAGGAATGTCAAGATAGCAATCACTTATGACAAGCTGGGGTATCTTCTTACCACCAAAGCTCCCCCTGTCCCTGGTCCAACTTCCAACGTCGCGGATAAGGAAATCCGCAAGACTTGGGAGATTGATAGCGCGAAGGCCAAGTGCCTCCTGCTTGCCTCGATGGACAACGAACATCAGAGGAGGCATGAGAATATGGACATGGAGTCCATATTGCTTCATACAAAAGAACTGTATGGAGAGCAGTCTCGTATCGCAAGATACGAAGCGTCGAAAAAGTTATTTTCGACAAGAATGGACCTCGGATCATCAGTAGCCGAGCACGTGCTAAAGATGATCGGCTACATTGAGGAGCTCGCTGACCTAGGGATCACATTGGAGAGTGAGCTATATACGGATATAGTTCTCCAGTCCCTTCCTTCCACTTACGCCCAGTTTATACTGAACTTCAACTTACAAGAAAAAGAGGTTGAACTTTCAGAGCTCCTCAACATGCTGAGGAGCGCAGAGGGCACCCTACAGAAAGGTAGGGATACATCCACTTTGTTTGTAGGAGGATCATCTTCTTCTAGGTCCAAGGCGAAAGCCAAGGGAAAGAAGAAGAAAGCCCCCGCCAAACCAAGGGGCGGTGTTAGTAAAGTGGATACGAAGGGAAAAGGTAAAGCAACAAAGATAGCGGGGAAGCTTGTGGATAAGGAAGAATGCTTCTATTATCATAAGAAAGGACACTGGAAGAATGATTGCAGGGCCTGGAAGGCCAGAACACAGGAATTGAAGCAGGTTGCAGCTTCAGCTTCAGGTGTGTATGTTATTGAAAACTGTCTTTCAATAAACTCTACTTCCTGGGTATTGGATACCGGATCAGGATCTCATATCTGTAATTCTTTGCAGGCGTTGAGAAACCATAGGGTTTTGAAGGCAGGTGACATGACCCTCAGAGTTGCGAACGGAGCTAGCATGGATGCTAAAGCCGTGGGGGACTATCACCTGGGAATGTTAGATGGACATGTTTTGGTTTTGCGTAATTGCTTTTTTGTACCCAACGCAACTTGTAATATCATTTCTGTATCTTTAGTTTCTAAAGAAGGTTATGAACTTGCGTTTGTAAGTAATGTTGTAAACATTCACCTTAATCAAGTTTTGATTGGGTCAGGTACATTGAGTAATGGTATATACGTGTTAAACCAACCACAGATTTTTAATGTCCAGAATACACACAAAAGAAAGTCTCCAGAAATAAATCAGACTTTCTTATGGCATTGTAGATTGGGTCACATCAATGAGAGAAGGTTGACTAAGTTACATACAGAAGGATATTTGAATGCGTTCGAATATCAATCATATGCCACTTGTCAATCTTGTCTCAAAGGAAAGATGACAAAGACTCCGTTTACTGTACATGGAGTAAGAGCGAGCGAGCTCTTGGGACTCGTACACAGTGACGTGTGCGGTCCAATGTCTACACATGCCCGAAGCGGACATTCTTACTTCATTACTTTTACGGATGACTTCTCAAGGTACGGTTATGTCTTCTTAATGAAACATAAGTCCGAGGCCTTTAGAAAATTCCAGGAGTATAAGAATGAAGTAGAGAAACAGACCGGCAAAAGTATTAAGATTCTAAGATCGGATCGAGGTGGAGAATACTTAAGTGCCGAGTTCCTGGACTATTTAAAAGAGAACGGAATTCTCTCTCAGCTTACTCCTCCATACACCCCGCAACATAACGGTGTATCGGAGAGACGGAACTGCACCCTATTGGATATGGTGCGGTCCATCATGAGTAACGCTGAGTTACCGCGATCATTCTGGGGGTATGCGCTAGAATCAGCTGCATACCTTTTGAACCGAGTTCCGACTAAGACTGTGCCTACCACCCCATATGAAATGTGGAGTGGGAAGAAACCCTATCTTTAATATCTGAAGATCTGGGGATGTCCAGCTTTTGTCAAAAAGCAGCATGCGGACAAACTCGAGGCACGCTCAGTACTGTGCAAGTTTGTGGGATACCCAAAGAACACCAGGGGGTATCTTTTCTACTACGCAGAGGAACAAAAAGTCCTTGTTTCTCGTAATGCCCACTTCCTAGAACACCAGTTCTTGGAAAAGGAAAATAGTGGGAGCGCAGTGGAACTGGAAGAAATTCCAGAACCACAGACTATTACTGAAAGGTTAGTGGAACCAGAGGGTTCAACAGAACAGGACATTCCTACGCCGCTCCGCAGAAGTAGTAGGCAGTCTCATCCGCCCGATAGATACTACGGTTTTCTCATAGACGGGGATAGAGAGGATTGCATCATAGATTATGATGAGCCTACTAGCTTCCAGCAGGCCGTTCAGAGCGTTGACTCAGTGAAATGGCTGGATGCAATGCGGACCGAAATGGAGTCCATGTACACCAACAAGGTATGGACGTTGGACATTGCTCCAGACGGGGTAAAACCCGTAGGATGCAAGTGGATCTTCAAAAGGAAGATTGGTGTAGATGGACAGGTTGAGACCTATAAAGCTAGGCTGGTAGCAAAGGGTTTTCGTCAAAGACCTGGCTTGGACTACGACGAAACCTTTTCTCCAGTAGCCATGCTGAAATCCATTCGGATCCTTCTTGCCATTGCTGCCTTCCACGATTATGAGATCTGGCAAATGGACGTAAAGACAGCTTTTCTAAATGGAAATTTAGAGGAGTGTGTCTATATGGACCAACCAGAGGGTTTCATTCAAAGTGGGAGCAGCGGAAAGGTGTGCAAGTTGCTTAAGTCCATCTATGGGCTAAAGCAGGCATCGCGGAGTTGGAACATCTGCTTTGATGAGACGGTCAAAGAATTTGGCTTTATCAAAAATCCAGATGAACCATGCATCTATAGTAGATTTGTAGCGAGAACTGTAGTATTCCTCTTTTTGTACGTGGATGACATTCTCTTAATAGGAAATGACATTCCTATGCTACAATCTGTCAAGGGGTTCTTGTCACACAGGTTCTCCATGAAAGACCTGGGTGATGCCTCATACATTCTGGGTATCCGGATCTACCGTGACAGATCCAAGAGGATATTATGACTTTCACAGTCCAGGTACATCGACACCATACTGAAGAGGTTCAGTATGGAAGATTCCAAGCGCGGTAACCTACCGGCTTGTCACGGGATCACCCTCTCTAAAGAGATGTCTCCCAAGACTGATTTGGAGAGGGATCGCATGTCTATTATACCCTACGCTTCTGCGGTAGGCTCTATAATGTATGCGATGTTGTGTACCAGACCGGATGTAGCTTATGCACTGAGTGTGGTAAGCCGGTATCAGTCTAACCCTGGGGAGAAACACTGGATAGCGGTAAAGAACATTCTCAAGTACCTGAGAAGGACTAAGGAGATGTTCTTGGTGTATGGCGGAAAAGACCTCCAGATCGAGGCCTTTGCTGACTCCAGCTTCCAGAGTGACAAGGATGATTCCAAGTCCATGTCGGGTTTTGTCTTTACCCTCAATGGAGGGGCGGTGTGTTGGAAGAGTTCCAAACAGGAAACCGTTGCAGACTCGACGATGGAAGCGGAATACATTGCTGCATCTGATGCCGCAAAAGAAGCTGTCTGGATGAGGAAGTTCTTGAAAGAACTTCAGGTGGTTCCGTCCATTGTTGATCCAATACCTCTGTATTGCGACAACAACGGGGCTATAGCTTTAGCGAAGGAACCAAGGTCCCATCAGAAATCCAGACACATCTTGAGGCGGTATCACCTGATCAGGGAGATCGTGGATCGCCACGAGATCGAGGTTCGGAGAGTCGCTTCAGAAGACAACACTGCAGATCCATTCACCAAGGCCTTGCCCCAGACTCAGTTCGAGCGGCTGATCGAGATGATAGGTCTTCGATACGCCAGTACATGGCCTTAGTGCAAGTGGGAGATTGTTAGTGTATATGCCCTAGAGGCCATTACTGTATCATACTAGTTTGTATATTACTTAATGGATGCTTGGGATATTCACCTTGTATATACAATCTTGCTCAAAATAGTAGTATGCTACTTGGTTTGTTTCTACTTCAATGTGTACATGTGTTTATTTTTGTATATCGCCTATACACATTAGTAGAGCCCTTAGGATCTTTGCTTGATTACCAGCGATGTGATGGCCGTCACACTAGTGGGGCTGGGTAATCTATAAGCACATCCTTATGCAGGTCCCTGGTCGCAGGACTATCGAGACAGGGCATCGATACTCCGGAGTAGACCAGCGCATGCGCTTCTCATCCCAGTGTGGGAGACGGTCTGTCCCACAGCCGTCAGTACGTCGTACTTGAGATAGTATGCGGGTGCTCGTTAGGTTACGGGTACACTGGACAGGACTCGTCGGGAACTGACTAGTTGGTATTATACCTATCGTCAGTTATCAGTTACAAGGTGACATGAGTACAACTTAGTCCGCTGACTTGACACTGTCACTCCGTCTCGAGTGTGTTCCCACTGTACTTTGATCACTACCCTACCACGGCTCAAAGGAGTCGTGCAAACAGGTAGTGGTTGGGTGCAGTCCCGAAGCACTTGGAGGCAGTGACGGTTAGACAGGATTCGTCTCTCCCGGTATTGGGGGTTGACATCGCGCTGTGTCTAGGAGAGCCATTACACGAGTAGTCCCTGGCCAGGGCAAACGAGATATACTGGTAGGTTTCCAGTGTTATCTCAGGGTGTTTTGGGCTTCGCTCCGGCACGACTTGTACCGCTATTGGGGGACTGACGTTTACCGCCCCCTAGGCCCGCCATGCGATGTATCAGACGAACAGACCGGACTGTACGGAGAATGTCACACTCAGGCTCAGTAGGAGTTCAGATGGGTTTCGCCTCGTCGGTCTTCTTGTCGGCATTACCTGGGGACCGTTACGCACAGCTAGTGCCGCTTGCGGTCTGTGGTTAAACCCACTGCCAGCGTAGTGTCGAGTTTTTAGAGTCCCACACAGAAAGCTTTTCGCCTTTAGGCAAAAGAGTAGAGGTCGCATGGTATTGCGACAGGTCGCATGGTTTTGCGACAGGGTTCGGTCACATCCGTGCACTTGTGCACGTACAGTGTCCGGACAGTTTACACTAGCGGGCTTTGGTTTAAGCCAGATCCTAGTGTATCTTATGGGATTGGATATATCCAGTTTGCATTCGTGTTCCTCAGAACGCGGATGCGGGTGTGTATGCACAGTTGACAGGGAGGCACAGACAGCGGATTCTCATTAGGGTTGTTGACAGTTGACCGTTGACTTTTTGACTTTTTGCTCAACCCTAATGAGAATATGATATGCGATTAACTATTATATTAATTAAGTATTATGGTGACTTGGTTGTTGACTTTTGTTGACTTTGTTGACTTGTTGACTTTTGTTGACTTTGTTGACCGGTTGACTAGGCTTGACTAGTTGACCATCATGATAACCATGGTTATCATTTCATGCCAAAGACTTTTACTTGCTTGTTCATTTGAGTAAAATGAGTGCATGACATGATAAGGTTATGGTTGCTTCAACCATCACATAAGACTTTTATTGATATGATGAGTTATGATTACATTGGATTATGAGAGGGTGAGAGACAAAAGAGAGCCTCATTCTTTCTTGCTCATTCTCTCTCTTGTTCTTGAGCTCTCCTCTTGCTCTCACCCTCAACCTCTTGCTCCCTCTCTTGATCTATGGTTCTCTTGTCTCATGAGTTGAGAATCAAGAACCATAGATAAAATCCCATTCTAAATCTTCTCTACTCATTCTAGTTCACTAGGTTTAGCAAACCAAGTGAACTAGTTTCTTCAAAGAACGAAGAAGGAGCTAAAGGTTGGAGCTTTCAGGTGGATCTATCTTCGGCGTACGGAGACGACGAGAAGGAGCCATCGGACCACCATCGGAGCTCGGAGACGAAGGAGTTCAAGTTTAGGTATAACCATCTCCATCCGAGTAGCTAACTCTCTTTAGCTAAGTTTGCTAGTTCTAGTTTAGTCAAAGTTCCCGACTTTGCTTAGTCCATGTTGCCCCTTGCGCTAATAATTTGATTTTTATACCGTTTCCGCCTCCCCGTAAGAACCGGGGGTCGCAACATGGACTTACAGTAACTAGGTTTCTCAAATTGCTAATCTAAGCAACGTAGGTAATATAGAGTGTGATTATGGATTAATATGTCTTTCTAACCCTTGATCTCAACACATGAGAGGGTAGGGTTAGGGTTTGAAGAGAAAGAGCTTGAGGAGAGAGAAGGTGAGAGTGAGAATGAATTGAAATAATATCTCATCTTGAATATATGAAGCATGATGATTTATTAAATGAATAAAATCAAATGATTTATCAACCATGCTTCATTTATTCACTTTGTGTGATTCATCACATGAGTCATTAAACATTAAATGCAAGACTAACTCCTTTGTATGAATCACACCATGAGTCATTAAATCAATAAATGCAAATGCCACCTTAGCCCCCAAGTCATCATCCTTCTAGAAGCTTCTCGCCAAATTACGAGAACGCCCCTCCTATCCGTGAAAACACGGAAAAACTTTAGACTGTATAAATCCAATAATCCGATACTAGAATCTGGCTTAAACCAAAGCCGGCTAGTAAAAACTGTCCGAACATCGTACGTGCATAAATGCACGTGCATGTCCGAACCCTGTCGTAAAAATATACGACCTCTATATCGTTTCACCCGGAGCAGGGAAGCTCTCTGTGTGGGACTCTAAAGACTCGACTACTACGCTGGCAGTGGGTTTAACCATAGACCGCAAGCGGCACTAGCTGTACGTAACGGTCCCCTGATAGATGTCGATAAGAAGGCCGATGAGAAAACCCATCCGAACTCCGACTGAGCCTGATGTGACAATCTCCGTACAGTCCGGTCTGTTCGTCTAGGACTATCGCATATCGGGCCTAAGGGGTGGCAAGCGTCAGTCCCCTAAAAGCAGTATAAGTCATATCGGAGCAAAGCCCATTACATCTTGAGAAACTACTGGAAAACCTACCAGTAAATCTCGCTTGCCCTGGCCAGGGACTTTGCGTAATGGCTCTCTGACACAGCGCGATATCAACTCCCAATACCGGGAGAGACGAATCCTGTCTAATCACTACTGCCTCCAAGTGCTCGGGACTGGACCCAACTGCTACCTGTTTGCACGACTCCTTTGAGCCGTGGTAGGGTAGCAATCTAAGAACAGTGGGACACACTCGAGGCGAAGTAGCAGTGTCAAGTCTGCGGACTATGCTGTACTCATGTCGCCTGGGAACTGTTAACTGACGACGGGTATAATACCAACCAACAGTTCCCTGCGAGTCCTGTCCGGTGTACCCATAACCCAACGAGCACCTGTATACTATCTCCAGTACGACGTACTGACGGCTGTGGGACAGACCATCTCCCCAACTGGGATGAGATGCATACACACTAGTCTATTCCGGAGTATCGATGCCCTGTCTCGATAATCCTACGACTAGGGACCTGAAAAAGGATGTGCTTGTAGACTACCCAGCCCTCACTAGTGTGACTGCCATCACAACGCTGGTAGTCAAGCAAGATCCTAAGGGCTCTATCAATACGTGCACACATTATAAGATAGATAAAACCAAGTAGCATACTACCATGTTTAGCAAGACTGTTAATATAATTGTGAATATCCCAAGATTCCATTAAGTAATATACAAGCTAGTATGATACAATAATGGCCCTAGGGCATATACACTAACAATCTCCCACTTGCACTAGGGCCATGTACTGGCATATCGAAGACCGAACATCTCGAGTAGCCTCTCAAACTGAATCTGAGGTAAGGCCTTTGTTAATGGATCAACAATGTTCTCCTCTGTTGCAACTCTTCGGACCTCGATCTCCCGGCGATCTATCATCTTCCTGATCAGGTGATACCGCCTTAAGATGTGTCTTGACTTCTGATGGGACCTGGGTTCCTTCGCTAAAGCTATAGCTCCGTTGTTGTCGCAATACAGAGGTATTGGATCAATAATGGTAGGAACCACCTGAAGTTCTGTGAGGAACTTCTTCATCCAGATCGCTTCTTTTGCGGCATCGCAAGCAGCAATATACTCCGCTTCCATCGTCGAGTCAGCAACGGTGTCCTGCTTGGAGCTCTTCCAGCACACCGCCCCTCCATTGAGGGTAAAGACATAACCTGACATGGACTTGGAGTCATCCTTATCACTCTGGAAGCCGGAATCAGCAAAGGCCTCGATCTTGAGGTCTTTTCCGCCGTAAACCAAGAACATCTCCTTAGTCCTTCTCAGGTACTTAAGAATGTTCTTTACTGCTATCCAGTGCTTCTCCCCTGGGTCTGACTGATACCGGCTTACCATGCTCAGTGCGTAAGCTACATCTGGTCTGGTGCACAACATCGCATACATTATAGAGCCTACCGCAGAAGCGTAGGGTATAATAGACATGTGTTCCCTTTCCAAATCAGTCTTGGGAGACATCTTTTTGGAGAGGGTGATTTCGTGACAAGCCGATAGATTACCGCGCTTAGAATCTTCCATACTGAATCTTTTCAGTATAATGTTGATATACCTGGACTGCGAAAGTCCCAACATCCTTTTGGATCTATCACGATAGATCCGGATCCCCAGAATGTAAGAGGCATCACCCAGGTCTTTCATGGAGAACCTGTATAACAAGAATCCTTTGACAAATTGTAGCATAGGAATGTCATTTCCTATCAATAGAATGTCATCCACGTACAAGACGAGGAATACGATAATTCGTGCTACAATTTTACTATATACACATGGTTCATCTGGATTTTTGATAAAGTCATATTCTTTGACCGTTTCATCAAAACAGATGTTCCAACTCCGCGATGCCTGCTTTAGTTCATAAATGGACTTAAGCAACTTGCACACTTTCCCGCTGCTCTCACTTTGATTGAAGCATTCTGGCTGATCCATATAGACACACTCTTCCAAATTACCATTTAAAAAAGCTGTCTTTACGTCCATTTGCCAGATCTCGTAATCATGGAAGGCGGCAATAGCAAGAAGGACCCGAATGGATTTGAGCATAGCCACTGGAGAAAAAGTTTCGTCATAGTCCAAACCAGGTCTTTGACGAAAACCCTTTGCAACAAGTCTAGCCTTATAGGTTTCCACCTATCCATCTACTCCAATCTTTTTCTTGAAGATCCATTTGCATCCTATGGGTTTTACCCCATCTGGAGGAAAGTACAAAGTCCATACTTTGTTGGTGTACATGGACTCCATTTCCGTCCGCATTGCATCTAGCCATTGTACCGAGTCGCCGCTCTGGATGGCCTGCTGGAAGCTAGTAGATTCATCATCATCAATGATGCAATCCTCTCCATCCCGATCTATGAGAAAACCGTAGTATCTCTCAGGCGGATGAGACGGCCTACTATTCCTGCGGAGGGGTGCGGGAATGTCCTGTTCTTCTTGAACTACTGGTTTTACCAAACTTTCAGTAGTAGTTTGTGGTTCTGGAATTTCTTCCAGTTCTATTTCGCTCCTACTTGTTTCCTTTTCTAAAAACTGATGTTCTAGAAAATGGGCATTACGAGAAACAAAAACCTTTTGTTCCTCTGCGTAATAGAAATATTACCCCCTGGAGTTCTTTGGATATCCCACAAACTTACACTGTACTGATCGTGCCTCGAGTTTGTCCGCATGCTGCTTTTTAACAAAAGCTGGACATCCCCATATCTTTAGATACTGAAGATGGGGTTTCTTCCCACTCCACATCTGATATGGTGTGGTAGGCACAGTCTTGGTAGGAACTATGTTCAAAAGATATGCTGCTGATTCTAGCGCATAACCCCAGAAAGATCGCGGTAACTCAGCATTACTCATCATGGAACATACCATATCCAATAGGGTTCAATTCCATCTCTCCGATACACCGTTATGCTGTGGAGTGTATGGAGGAGTAAGCTGAGAGAGAATTCCTTTCTCTTTTAAATATTCACCATCTCGATCAGATCTCAGTGTCTTGATACTTTTGCCGGTTTGGTTTTCTACTTCATTCTTATACTCTTGGAATTTCTCAAAAGCCTCGGATTTATGTTTCATCAAGAAAATGAATCCGTACCTAGAGTAATCATCCGTAAAAGTAATGAAATAGGAAAAACCACCTCTTGCATGTGTAGACATTGGACCACATACATCGCTGTGTATGAGTCCTAAGAGCTCGCTCTTACTTCATGTCCAGTGAATGGAGTCTTTGTCATCTTTCCTTTGAGACATGATTGACAAGTGGCATAAGTTTGATATTCGAACGAGTACAAATATCCTTCTCTATGTAACTTAGTTAACCATGTCTCATTGATGTGACATATTCTACAATGCCATAAGAAAGCCTTATTTAAATCTGGAGACTTTCT
Source organism: Agapanthus africanus (assembly GCA_030015575.1). Taxonomy (NCBI): domain Eukaryota; kingdom Viridiplantae; phylum Streptophyta; class Magnoliopsida; order Asparagales; family Amaryllidaceae; genus Agapanthus; species Agapanthus africanus. Next base: position 300,222,951 of record CM057345.1, on the reverse strand, counting down.
TTTTAGTGTGTTCTGAACATGGAAAATCTGTAATTGGTTTAAGGCATATATACCGTTATCCAGTATACCGGACCCAATCAAACCATGATTAAGGTGGATGTTAACAACATCGCTTACAAACGTGAAATCATAACCTTTATTTGATAACAAGGAAACTGATATCATATTACACGTTAAATTGGGTACACAAAAACAGTTATGCAAAACCAAAATATGTCCACTCGTCAATCCAAGGTGATAATCCCCTACGGACACAGCACCCATGCTAGCTCCGTTAGTAACCTGGAGGGTCATATCACCAACCTTCAACACTCTACGGTTTCTCAGTGCCTGCAATGAATTGCATATATGAGATCCTGATCCGGTATCCAATACCCAGGAAGTAGAGTTGATTGACAGACAATTCTCAATTACAAACACACCTGAATTCGAAGCCACAGCTTGCTTCGGTTCCTGGTTCTTGGCATTCCACGCCTTACAATCTTTCTTCCAGTGCCCTTTCCTATGACAGTAGAAGCACTCATCCTTTGCCACTACTGGCACCGCAATCTTTTTCTTTCCCTTCGCTCCCACCTTACTAACACCACCTCTAGGTTTGGTGGCGACCTTATTCTTCCTTCCTTTGGCCCGAGCCTTGGACACGGAAGAAGAAGCACCGCGAACAAACATAGCGGGTGTTTCCCTTGCCTTCTGCAAGGTGCCCTCTGCACTCCTCAACATGTAAAGGAGTTCTGGAAGTTCAACTTCTTTTCTTTGAAAGTTGAAATTCAGAATAAACTGGGCGTAGGTGGAAGGAAGGGACTGGAGAATCAAGTCTGTATAGAGCTCGTTCTCCAAAGTCGTCCCTAGGTCGGCGAGCTCTTCTATATAGCCAATCATCTTTAGGACATGTTCTCTTACAGACGATCCGACGACCAACCTCGCCTGAAACAGGTTCTTCGAGGTCCCGTATCTTGCTATACGTGATTGCTCCCCATACAGATCTTTTGTATGGAGAAATATGGATTCAAGATCCATATCCTCGTGCCTTCTCTGATGTTCATTATTCATCGAGGCAAGCACGATACACTTGGCCTTCGCACAATCTAATTCCCAAGTTTTGTGGATTTCCTTATCCGCAAGACTGGATTTAGGACCAGGGACAGCAGGTGCCTTAGTGGTAAGGACATATCCCAATTTGTCATAAGTCAAAGCCATTTTGACATTCCGCAGCCAGTCTTTATAGTTTGGCCGTGTCAGTATATTTTTCTCTAATAGTAACTTAAGGCCTGTCATGTTTTGGGTCACTGCAATGAGAGAGAGGGGGAACACTTTAGCATGATGCTCTTGCAAGTTTAGAGTGGATTTTAGTTTATCTAAACTGGATGGCTCCCACTGTTTCTCGAATCCCTCCTCAAACCAAAAAGGAAGAACTAGCCAGGACTTTTCTCACCGTACAATACATGCTTAACCGTTCAGCCAGGCCGGTATCGGTACTTCGAGGGAGGTTTTCCAACGCTTTCGCGAAGTTCCTTAATTAAATAACCTCTTTTCTTTGGGGGCGTAGCCCCACTGATACCTTTCTCGACAGCTACTTGGTTTATAGCATTGATCGTTAAGTGACGAATCTCCTGATGAGCAGCATATACTCACAGTAGGATCGGGATCTAAATATCATCGTATGATAATGTTGAAGGAATCCTACTAACATTCATCAAACTCCAAATGGTATGCATCTCTTTCAAAATTTCAGTTTCTTTAGAAATTCCCGATATAAATTTTTGCCCCATGCTCTTATGACCTTGGCGTTAGGTCAAAATGTCATAAGTCACATGTCAAGTTCTACCCATCATTATCTTGTTAATTTGAACACATCCGTACATATCCTTGACGTTCGGCCAAAATGATAATACGACTGTCCCAAACTAACTCATCTATCTATGCAACAAATGAATACCCAGCAGCTACCAAACACTATGCCTTGGCGTTAGGTCAAAATACATAGCTTGAATACTACTGAATACCCAAATGAAATGACGGAGGGCTACGAATGGTTTTGGCGAAACCGTGTACGTAGTGAACTTGATATGACCGAATGAACCTGATAGCTTTTAAAAAGAGTGGTTAAAGCTCCGCAATTTTAAAAAATATCCTCTGTTTTAAAATAACCGAGTGGTTTCTTTTAAACTGTTCCAACGATTCAACTTTGGTTTATTTTCTTTGCATTATTATAATGCGTCCCATCAATTAACCTATCATTGCAGAAAACAATGAAAATACAACGTCCTCTTATGCTACCCACATTCGTCACTGGGTCCCGTCATCACCCGCTAGGTTACTTAACTAACGACAGAGCGGGGGCTGGGCTAGCGCGGGTGTAAAACATAAGTGACGTCTAAATAGCTATCATATATAGATATTGTACATTCGTCAGACGCAATAATAGGCATTCCAGATCACAGATGAACATTATTGGATATACAAGCAATCCGCGTTTCTTTTGAGCCTGCAACGAAAGACGGATTACACAGTTGTGATGAATAGCCATTACCCCACCCTAGACCCCTACGGGTACGGCAAACTACCCGCCAAGTACCCGAAGTGAAGCGGTCTCCCTCAACATTGTGACTAGGCCACTAAACACTTCAAAGTACCCGGTAGTTTGTGCACCCCACCTTGGGTCTATCCTAGGAGCAAAAACAGTAAAATGAAATAATACAACGGTGGCTACAACCGCATCCTGGATGTGCCCCGCAAAATAATATTACAACATATTACAATTACATCGAATGAATGAATATCATCTCAAACCCCGGCTAATCATCACAACAATCCAATCAAGTTCATAATCACAAACAGTAAAATCATTACAGAAATGTGCAACCCCCTGCCAACCGACATACTAGCAGTTAGGGGAGGTTTACGAACACATTATACAATCACAGATATAATCTAATTAGCCAAACATCGTATAATTTCGATCAAGCAAACATATTAGATTCTACTCCAAAACTTCTCTATGCACCTGAGACTTGAGCAGAAAATAAACATTCCAGAAAAAACAAAAATACATTACAGAAGAGTTCTGGGAAAATTTGGGGTGAATCGGCTTCAACTCGGCCGCGGTTCCGCGGCTCTTTGGCCGATTAATGCAACCAATTTTTTCCAGTATTCTTGTATTTCCCTGCTTGTAATTTTAGAGGCCCCTGAAAAATTTTTAGACCTCATTTTAAATTCGACAGAAACTTGGTGATTTCGATGTTTTTTCCGGTTTGTTTTGCGTTCGAAATTGTAACGACTTTGCTAATAAGTTAATTATTGTTTAGCGAGGCTCTGATACCACTGTAAGTCGACGTTGTACACCCCACGAGTTGCAGGGAGGCAGAAATATGAAAAACAATCTTTTTCTTTAAATTAACATCGACTAAGCGAAAGGATCTTTGCTAAACTATAACTAACACTTACATAGGAGTAATTAGCTACTATGAAAGAAGATTATACCTAATGAACCAAGTCCTTCTTCTTCTCTTTAACCACCTCCTCGTCGGCCTCCTCTTTGTAATAGACGATCCACCCGAGAGCTTCTACTCCAAGCTTTGCCTCTAATCTTGAGGTAACTAGGTTTCTCAAAGTGCTAATCTAAGCAACCTAGGTAATATAGAGTGTGATTATGGATTAATATGTCTTGCTAACCCTTGATCTCAACACATGAGAGGGTAGGGTTAGGGCTTGAAGAGAGAGAGCTTGAGGAGAGAGAAGGTGAGAGTGAGAATGAATTGAAATAATATCTCATCTTGAATATATAAAGCATGATGATTTATTAAATGAATAAAATCAAATGATTTATCAACCATGCTTCATTTATTCACTTTGTGTGATTCATCACATGAGTCATTAAACATTAAATGAAAGACTAACTCCTTTGTATGAATCATACCATGAGTCATTAAATCAATAAATGCAAATGCCATCTTAGCCCCCAAGTCATCATCCTTCTAGAAGCTTCTCACCAAATTACGAGAACGCCCCTCCTATCCGTGAAAACACGGAAAAACTTTAGACTGTATAAATCCAATAATCCGATAATAGAATCTGGCTTAAACCAAAGCCGGCTAGTAAAAACTGTCCGAACATCGTACGTGCATAAATGCACGTGCATGTCCGACCCCTGTCATAAAACCATACGACCTCTATATCTTTTCGCCCGGAGCAGGGAAACACTTTGTGTGGGACTCTAAAGACTCGACTACTACGCTAGCAGTGAGTTTAACCACAGACCGCAAGCGGCACTAGCTGTACGTAACGGTCCCCAGGTAGATGTCGATAAGAAGGCCGATGAGGAAACCCATCCGAACTCCTACTGAGCCTGATGTGACAATCTCCGTACAGTCCGGTCTGTTCGTCTAGGACTATCGCATATCGGGCCTAGGGTGGTGGCAAGCGTCAGTCCCCTAAAAGCGGTATAAGTCGTGTCGGAGCGAAGCCCATTACACCTTGAGAAACTACTGGAAAACCTACCAGTTAATCTCGCTTGACCTGGCCAGGGACTTTGCGTAATGGCTCTCTGACACAGCGCGATATCAACTCCCAATACCGGGAGAGACGAATCCTGTCTAACCACTACTGCTTCCAAGTGCTCGGGACTGCACCCAACTGCTACCTGTTTGCACGACTCCTTTGAGCCGTGCTAGGGTAGCAATCTAAGAACAGTGGGAGACACTCGAGGCGAAGTAGCAGTGTCAAGTCTGCAGACTATGCTGTACTCATGTCACCTGGGAACTGTTAACTTACGACGGGTATAATACCAACCAACAGTTCCCTGCGAGTCCTGTCCGGTGTACCCGTAACCCAACGAGCACCTGTATACTATCTCCAGTACGACGTTCTGATGGCTATGGGACAGACCATCTCCCCAACTGGGATGAGATGCATACACACTAGTCTATTCCGGAGTATCGATGCCCTGTCTCGATAATCCTACGACTAGGGACCTGAAAAAGGATGTGCTTGTAGACTACCCAGCCCCCATTAGTGTGACTGCCATCACAACGCTGGTAGTCAAGCAAGATCCTAAGGGCTCTATCAATACGTACACACATTATAAGATAGATAAAACCAAGTAGCATACTACCATGTTTAGCAAGACTGTTAATATAACTGTGCATATCCCAAGCTTCCATTAAGTAATATACATGCTAATATGATACAATAATGGCCCCTAGGGCATATACACTAACAGCTCCTACTTCTTAACCGAGGTAATTAGGATACCTAGTTTGCTAAAATAGATAGCCTAGATGTTGTAGAGTCTAATGATGGATTGATTTGTCTCTAAACATCCTAGGTTTCTCAACACATGAGACTATTAGGGTGGAGGAAGAAGAAGAAACCATGAGAGATGAGAGTGTGAAGCAAAGAGAAACTCAAGAAAAATGGCTATGTGTTGTGAGAGTGAGAATGAATCAAGTGTGGAAAATATCTCACAACCCAAACTAAATCAAGCATGCTAGAATAATGTATCATGAGTCACACCATAAGTCACCCCATGAGTCACTATATGAGTCACTTAGAGACCATGCTTCATTTAATGCCAAGTGCACACTCATCCATCCACCTCATTAAATCTTTTAAGAAAAAGATTTAAAAAAATGAGGTGGCAACTTCTAGAAACTATCTTGTAATAAATAATAAGAATACCCCTCATCTGTATATACATACTCGTATCCGTATTCCAAAAAATACGAATACAAAAAAGATGAAAATAATCCAACAATATAATACTAGTATCCGGCTTAAACCAAACCCACTGGTAAAATCCGTCTGAATCATAGTACGTGCACAAGTGCACGTATATGATCGAACCCTGCCGTAAAACCATACGGCCTCTACATCGTTTCGCCCGAAGCAGGGAAACCCTCTGTGTGGGACTCTAAAGACTCGTCAATACGCTGGCAGAGGGTTTAACCAAAAGCACGTCAGCGGCACTAGCTGTACGTAACGGCTACCCAGGTATTGAGAGAAAGGAAGGCCGACAAGCAAACTCAACCTTGTTAGTGTATATGCCCTAGGGGCCATTATTGTATCATACTAGCTTGTATATTACTTAATGGAAGCTTGGGATATTCACAGTTATATAACAGTCTTGCTAAACATGGTAGTATGCTACTTGGTTTTATCTATCTTAATATGTGAGTATATGTATTGATAGAGCCCTTAGGATCTTGCTTGACTACCAGCGTTGTGATGGCAGTCACACTAGTGGGGGCTGGGTAGTCTACAAGCACATCATTTTCCAGGTCCTTAGTCGTAGGACTATCGAGACAGGGCATCGATACTCCGGAGTAGACTATTATGTACGCTTCTCATCCCAGTTGGGGAGATGGTCTGTCCCACAGCCGTCAGTACGTCGTACTGGAGATATTATACAGGTGCTCGTTAGGTTACGGGTACACCGGATAGGACTCACAGGGAACTGTTAGTTGGTATTATACCCGTCGTCAGTTAATATTTCCCAGGTGACATGAGTATAACATAGTCCGCAGACTTGACACTGCTACTTCGCCTAGAGTGTGTCCCACTGTTCTTAGATTGCTACCCTACCACTGCTCAAAGCAGTCGTGCAAACAGGTAGCAGTTGGGTGCAGTCCTGAGCACTTGGAGGCAGTGGCAGTTAGACAGGATTCGTCTCTCCCGGTATTGGGAGTTGATATCGCGCTGTGTCAAAGAGCCATTACGCAAAGTCCCTGGCCAGGGCAAGCGAGATTTACTGGTAGGTTCCAATAGTTTCTCAAGGTGTAATGAGCTTCACTCCGACACGACTTATACCGCTTTTAGGTGACTGACGCTTGCCGCCCCCTAGGCCTGATATGCGATAGTCTTAGACGAACAGACCGGACTGTATGGAGATTGTCACATCAGGCTCAGTAGGAGTTCGGATGGGTTTCCTCATCGGCTTTCTTATCGACATCTACCTGGGGACCGTTACGTACCGCTAGTGCCGCTTTCGGTCTGTGGTTAAACCCACTGCCAGCGTAGAAGTCGAGTCTTTAGAGTCCCACATAGAGAGTTTCCCTGCTCCAGGCGAAACGATATAGAGGTCGTATGGTTTTACGACAAAGGTTCGGACGCATACGTGTGTTTACGCACGTACGACGTTCGGACAGTTTTTACTAGCCGGCTTTGGTTTAAGCCAGATTCTAGTATCGGATTATTGGATTTATACAGTCTAAAGTTTTTCCGTGTTTTCACGGATAGGAGGGGCGTTCTCGTAATTTATCGGGAAGCTTTTAGAAGGATGATGACTTGGGGGTTTAGGTGGCATTTGCATTTATTGTTTTAATGACTCATTTGTGTGATTCATCCTTGGAGTTAATGCTTCATTTATTGAACTAATGAATCATGAGATGAATCAATCATATGAATAAATGAAGGATGATGATTAATCATTTTATTTATTTATTTTGATAAATCATTATGCTTCATATATTCAAGAGAGATCATTATCTCATTCTCTTTCTCTTGCTCACCTTCTCTCTCCTCAAGCTCTCTCTCTTCAAACCCTAATCCTCCCCTCTCATGTGTTGAGATCAAGGATTAGATAGACTAATTAATCTATAACCTCACTTTATATCACCTAGGTACCTTTGATTAGCAACTAAAGAAACCTAGTTACCTCAAGATTAGAGGTGAAGCTTGGAATAGAAGCTCTCGGGTGGATCGTCTATTACGTAGAGGAAGCCGAGGAGGAAGTGGAGAACGAAAAAACGAAGGACTAGGTTCACTAGGTATAATCTCTTTTCATAGTAGTTAACAACTCCTATGTATATGTTATTTTTAGTTTAGCAAAGATTTTTCGGTTAGTCGATGTTAACTCAAAGAACAAGATTGTTTTTCAATATTCCGCCTCCCCGCAACTCGTGGGGTGTTGTACATCGACTTACAGTGGAATCAGAGCCTCGCTAAACATTAATTAACTCATTAGTAAAGTCGTAAGAATTTCGAACGCAAAACGAACCGGAAAAAACATCGAAATCACATAGTTTCTGTCGAATTTAAAATGAGGTCTAAAAATTTTTCACGGGCCTCTAAAATTACAAGCAGGGAATTTTAAGGTTACTGGAGAAAAATGGGTTCATGAATCGGCCAAACAGCCGCAGAACCGCGGCTGATCCCATCGATTCGCCGCGGATCCGCGGCCGAGTTGAAGCCGATTCAGCCCAGTTCTCCCCAGTAACTTTTCTGTGATGTTTTTGTCTTTTCTGGAATGTTTATTTTCTGCTCAAGTCTCAGGAGCACAAAGAAGTTTTGGAGTAGAATCTAATGTGTTTGCTCGATCAAAATTATACGATGTTTGCTAATTAGATTATATCTGTGAACTGTATAATGTGTTCGTAAACCTCCCCTAACTGCTAGTATGTCGGTTGGCAGGGGGTTGCACATTTCTGTAATGATTTTTACTGTTTGTGATTATGAACTTGATTGGATTGTTGTGATGATTAGCCCGGGTTTGAGATGGGTTATTATATTCATTCATTCGATGTAATTGTAATATGTTGTAATATTATTTTGCGGGGCACATCCAGGTTGCGGTTGTAGCCACCGTTGTATTATTTCATTTTACTGTTTATGCTCCTAGGATAGACCCAAGGTGGGGTGCACAAACTACCGACTACTTTGAAGTGTTTAGTGGCCTACTCACGTTGTTGAGGGAGACCGCTTCATTTCGGGTACTTGGCGGGTAGTTTTCCGTACCTGTAGGGGTCTAGGGTGGGGTAATGGCTATTCATCACAACTGTGTAATCCGTCTTTCGTTGCAGGCTCAAAAGAAACGCGGATTGCTTGCATATCCAATAATGTTCATCTGTGATCTAGAATGCCTATTATTACGTCTGACGAGTGTACAATATCTATATATGATAGCTATTTAGACGTCACTTATGTTTTACACCCGCGCTAGCCCAGCCCCCGCTCTGTCGTTAGTTAAGTAACCTAACGGGTGATGACGGGACCCAGTGGCGAATGCGGATGGCATAAGAGGACGTTGTATTTTTGTTGTTTTCTGCAATGATAGGTTAATGATGGGACGCATTATATTAATGCAAAGAAAATAAACCAAAGTTGAATCGTTGGAACAGTTTAAAAGAAACCATTCGGTTATTTTAAAACAGAGGGTATTTTTAAATTTGTAGAGCTTTAACCACTACTTTTAAAAAGCTATCAGGTTCCTTCGGTCATATCAAGTTCACTACGTTTACGGTTTCGCCAAAACCATTCGTAGCCCTCCGTCATTTCATTTGGGTATTCAGTAGTATTCAAGCTATGTATTTTGGCCAAAGTCAAGGCATAGTGTTTGGTAGCTGCTGGGTATTCATTTGTTGCATAGATAGATGAGTTATTTTGGGACAGTCGTATTATCATTTGACCAAAGTCAGGGGTATGTACGAATGGGTTCAAATTAACAAGATAATGATGGGTAGAACTTGACATGTGACTTATGACATTTTGACCAAAGCCAAGGTCATAAGAGCATGGGGCAAAAATTTATATCGGGAATTTCTAAAGAACTGAAATTTGCAAAGAGGTGCATACCATTTAGAGTGTGATGAATGTTGGTAGGATTCTTTCAGCATTATCACACGATGATATTTGGATCCCGATCCTACTGTGAGTATATGCTACTCATCAGGAGATTCGTCACTTAAAGATCAATGCTATAAACCAAGTAGGTGCCGAGAAAGGTGTCAGCGGGGCTACGCCCCCAGAGAAAAGAGGTTATTTAATTAAGGAACTTCGTGAAAGCGTTGGAAAACCTCCCTCGAAGTATCGACACTGGCCTGGCTGAACGGTTAAGCAAGTATTGTACGGTGAGAATAGTCCTGGCTAGTTCTTCCTTTTTGGTTTGAGGAGGGATTCGAAAAACAGTGGGAGCCATCCAGTTTAGATAAACTAAAAACCACTCTAAACTTGCAAGAGCATCATGCTAAAGTGTTCTTTCTCTCTTCTAATTGCAGCGACCCTGAAAATGACTGGACTTAAGTTACTATTAGAAAAAAATATACTGACAGGGCCAAACTATAAAGATTGGCTGCGGAATGTCAAAATGGCTTTGACCTATGACAGATTGGGGTATGTCCTCACCATTAAGGCACCTGCAGTCCCAGGTCCCAAATCCAATAATGCGGATAAGGAAATCCGCAAAACCTGGGATTTAGATTGTACGAAGGCCAAGTGCATCGTGCTTGCCTCGATGAATAATGAACATCAGAGGAGGCACGAGGATATGGATCTAGATGCCATATTTCTCCATACAAAGGAACTTTATGGAGAGCAATCTCGTATAGCAAGATACGAGACCTCAAAGAACTTGTTTCGAGCGAGGTTGGCCGTCAGATCATCGGTAGGAGAACATGTCCTAAAGATAATTGGCTATATTGAAGAGCTCGCAGACCTTGGGACGACTTTGGATAATGAGCTCTATACAGACTTGATTCTCCAGTCCCTTCCTTCCACCTACGCCCAGTTTATTCTGAATTTCAACATTCAAAGAAAAGAAGTTGAACTTCCAAAACTCCTAAACATGTAGAAGAGTGCAGAGGGCACCTTGCAGAAGACAAGGGAAACACCCGCTATGTTTGTTAGCGGTGCTTCTTCTTCCGGGTCCAAGGCTAGGGCCAAAGAAAAGAAGAAGAAGGCCGCCACCAAACCTAGAGGAGGTGTTAGTAAGGTGGGAGCGAAGGGAAAGAAAAAGATTGCGGTGCCAGTAGTAGCCCAGGATGAGTGCTTCCATTGTCATAGGAAAGGGCACTGGAAGAAAGATTGCAAGGCGTGGAAAGCCAAGAACCAGGAACCGAAGCAGGCTGTGGCTTCGACTTCAGGTGTGTTTGTAATTGAGAATTGTCAGTCAATCAACTCTACTTCCTGGGCATTGGATACTGGATCAGGATCTCATATATGCAATTCAATGTAGGCACTGAGAAACCGTAGAGTGCTGAAGGATGGTGATATGACCCTAAAGGTTGCTAACGGAGCTAGCGTGGGAACTGTGTCCGTCGGGGATTATCACCTGGGATTGACGAGTGGACATATTTTGGTTTTACATAACTGTTTTTGTGTACTTAGTTTAACGTGTAATATCATATCAGTTTCCTTGTTATCAAATAAAGGTTATGATTTCACGTTTGTAAGCGATGTTGTTAACATCCACCTTAATCATAGTTTGATTGGGTCCGGTACACTGGATAACGGTATATATGTCTTAAACCAACTCCAGATTTTCAATGTGCAGAACACACTAAAAAGAAAGTCTCCAGATACAAATAAGGCTTTCTTATGGTATTGTAGACTAGGTCACATCAATGAGACAAGGTTAACTAAGTTACATAGAGAAGGATATTTTGATTCGTTCGAATATCAATCTTATGCCACTTGTCAATCATGTCTCAAAGGAAAGATGATAAAGACTCCATTCACTGGACATGGAGTAAGAGCGAGCGAGCTCTTTGGACTCATACACAGCGATGTATGTGGTCCAATGTCTACACATGTAAGAGGTGGTTTTTCCTATTTCATTACTTTTACGGATGATTACTCTAGGTACGGATTCGTTTTCTTAATGAAACATAAATCCGAGGCTTTTGAGAAATTCCAAGAGTATAAGAATGAAGTAGAAAACCAAACCGGCAAAAGTATCAAGACACCAAGATCTGATCGAGGTGGTAAATACTTAAGTGCTGAGTTCCTTGGTTACCTAAAAGAGAAAGGAATTCTCTCTCATCTTACTCCTCCATACACTCCACAGCATAACGGTGTATCGGAGAGACGGAATCGAATCCTATTGGATATGGTACGTTCCATGATGAGTAATGCTGAGTTACCGCGATCTTTCTGGGGCTATGTGCTAGATTCAGCGGCATATCTTCTGAACAGGGCTCCTACCAAGACTGTGCCTACCACGCCATATTAGATGTGGAGTGGGAAGAAACCCCATCTTCAGCATCTGAAGATATGGGGATGTCCAGCTTTTGTTAAAAAGCAGCATGCGGACAAGCTCGAGGCACGATCAGTACAGTGTAAGTTTGTGGGATATCCTAAGAACGCCAAGGGATATTATTTCTATTACGCAGATGAACAAAAGGTTTTTGTTTCTCGTAATGCCCATTTTCTAGAACATCAGTTTTTAGAAAAGGAAATAAGTGGGAGCGAAATAGAACTGGAAGAAATTCCAGAACCACAAACTACTACTGAAAGTTTGGTAGAACCAGTAGTTCAAGAATAACAGGACATTCCCGCACCCCTCCACAGGAGTAGTTGGCCGTCTCATCCGCCTGAGAGATACTACGGTTTTCTCATAGATGGGGATGGAGAGGATTGCATCATTGAAGATTATGAACCTACTAGCTTCCAACAGGCCATCCAGAGTGGCGACTCGGTATGATGGCTAGATGCAATGCGGACCGAAATGGAGTCCATGTACACCAACAAAGTATGGACTTTGGACTTTGCTCCAGGTGGGGTAAAACCCATAGGAAGCAAATGGATCTTCAAGAAAAAGATTGGTGTAGATGGACAGGTGGAAACCTATAAGGCTAGACTTGTTGCAAAGGGTTTTCGTCAAAGACCTGGTTTGGACTATGACGAGACTTTTTCTCCAGTGGCTATGCTCAAATCCATTCGGGTCCTTCTTGCTATTGTCGCCTTCCATGATTATGAGATCTGGCGGATGGACGTAAAGACGGCTTTTCTAAATGGTAATTTGGAAGAGTGCGTCTCTATGGATCAGCCAGAAGGCTTCAATCAGAGTGGGAGCAGCGGGAAAGTATGCAAGTTGCTCAAGTCCATTTATGGACTAAAGCAGGCATCGCTAAGTTGGAACATCTGTTTTGATGAAACGGTCAAAGAATATGACTTTATCAAAAATCCAGATGAACCATGTGTTAGGTCCACGTTACCTCTCCCGGTACTTTCGGGGTTGCGGAAACGGTAAAACAAAATTTTTTCTAAACTTTGTAACATGGACCGTAAAAGCCGGATCTTTGCTAAACAATACACTAGCATCCTAACTAGAGATCTATCTACTCGTTAGGGGTTATACCTCAACTTGAACTCCTTCTCTTCTTGTTGTTCTTCTCCTTGCTTGCTCCGAGGGTTGACCCGGACTTTGGTCACCTCCGCGGCCTCCTTGAGTCGAAGACGATCCACCCGAGAGATGTACACCGAGCTCCACCTCGAGCCGAGGTAACTAGGGCAAAGAGATTGCTAATCTAGAAGCCCTAGGTTGTGTAGAAGTGATAGATGAATGCTTTTGTCTTTGTGGGATCTTTATCTCTCAATACATGAGATCAAAAGATGAATCAAGAGGAGGAAGAAGAAGGAGCTAGCTAACAACCATGGAGCTTCTCATTTCAAGAGAGAGAATGAGAATGAGCAAATGAAAAACTTAACCAAGAGAAAACCCAACCATGGTTGCAATAATGCAAAAACATTATCATTACTAATCCCATCAAGATAAAGTTGATGGCTACATATGACATGACCATTATCATAACAAAGAGAAAAAGAAAACCAAAGAATACTTTAGATCTTTCAAGAAGATCCTAGTCAACTTTGGTCAAACGGTCAACAAAGTCAAGATGGTCAAATGGTCAATGTAATTAGCCATAACATAATTATCAATGAAAGGATTAGTAAATAATGTCCCCGGCTCATAATGGTTTTGACCAAACGAACTGTCAAAACCCTAATGAGTCCGCCCCAAAATGGTTTTGACCGAATCAACTGTCAAAACCCTAATGAGCCTACCACATAACGGTTTTGGCCGAACCAACTACCAAAACCCTAATGAGGCACCTCCTCCTTCATCGCTCCGGAAAACTGTGCATACACACCTGCATCCGTATTCCGTAGAATGCGGATGCACAGAAGACAAAACGAATCCATCGGTGCAATACTAGGATCCGGCTTAAACCAAAGCCCACTAGTATTGCCTGCCCGAACACCACACGCACACAAGTGTACGTAAGTGATCGCAGCCCTGCCGTAACACCATACGGCTTCTACACGTTTCGCTCAGTGCAGGGAAACTCTCTGTGTGGGACTCTAAAGACTCGACACTACGCTGGCAGTGGGTTTAACCATAGACCGCAAGCGGCACTAGCTGTACGTAACGGTCCCCAGGTAGATGTCGATAAGAAGGCCGATGAGGTAAACCCATCCGAACTCCTACTGAGTCTGTATGTGACAATCTCCGTACAGTCCGGTCTGTTCGTCTGATACATCGCATGTCGGGCCTAGGGGGCGGTAAACGTCAGTCCCCTAATAGCGGTACAAGTCGTGTCGGAGTGAAGCCCAGAACACCTTGAGATAACACTGGAAACCTACCAGTATATCTCGCTTGCCCTGGCCAGGGACTACTCTTGTAATGGCTCTCCTAGACACAGCGCGATGTCAACCCCCAATACCGGGAGAGACGAATCCTTTCTAACCGTCACTGCCTCCAAGTGCTTCGGGACTGCTCCCAACTACTACCTGTTTGCACGACTCAGTAGAGCCGTGGTAGAGTAGTAATCAAAGAACAGTGGGAACACACTCGAGGCGAAGTGACAGTGTCAAGTCAGCGGACTAAGCTGTACTCATGTCACCTGGGAACTGATAACTGACGATAGGTATAATACCAACCATCAGTTCCCGACGAGTCCTGTCCAGTGTACTTGTAACCTAACGAGCACCCGTATACTATCTCAAGTACGGCGTACTGACGGCTGTGGGACAGACCGTCTCCCGTGCTGGGATGAGAAGCGCATACGCTAGTCTACTCCGGAGCATCGATGCCCTATCTCGATACTCCCACGACTAGGGACGTGTATAAGGATGTGCTTGTAGATTACCCAGCCCCCACGAGTGTGATCGCCATCACAACGCCGGTAATCAAGCAAAGATCCTAAGGGCTCTACTAATGCGTATAGGTGATATAATGAATAAACACACATGTACACATTAAAGCAGAGACAAACCAAGTAGCATACTACTATATCGAGCAAGATTGTCTATACAACTATGAATATCCGAAGCATCCATCAAGTAATATACATACTAGTATGAGACAGTAATGGCCTCTAGGGCATATACACCAACAATCTCCCACTTGCACTAAGGCTATGTACTGGCGTATCGAAGACCTATCATCTCGATCAGCCGCTCGAACTGAGTCCGGGGTAAGGCCTTTGTGAATGGGTCCGCTGTGTTGTCCTTTGTGTCCACTCTCCGCACCTCGATCTCCTGGCGATCAATGATCTCCCTGATCAGGTGATACCGCCTTAAGATGTGCCTGGATTTCTGATGGGACCTTGATTCCTTCGCTAAAGCTATAGCCCCATTGTTATCGCAATACAAAGGTATTGGGTCAACAATGGACGGAACCACCTGAAGTTCACTAATGAACTTCTTTATCCAGACAGTCTCTTTTGCGGCATCGCTTGCAGCAATGTATTCAGCCTCCATCGTCGAGTCTGCGACGGTATCCTGTTTGGAACTCCTCCAACATACCGCCCCTCCGTTGAGGGTAAACACAAAACCCGAGACAGACTTGTTGTCATCTTTGTCACTCTGGAAGCTTGAATCGGTAAAGGACTCGACCCGGAGGTCTCCATTACCGTAAACCAGGAACATCTCCTTAGTCCTTCTCAGGTACTTGAGAATGTTCTTCACTGCTGTCCAGTGGTCCTCCCCTGGGTCTGACTGATACCGGCTTACCGCGCTCAGCGCGTAAGCTACATCTGGTCTTGTATATAGCATCACATACATTATAGATCCTACCGCCGAAGCGTAGGGTATAGTGCTCATGCGAACCCTCTCCTCGTCAGTCTTAGGAGACATCTTCTTGGAGAGGGTAATTCCGTGCAATGTGGGTATGTTACCGCGCTTGGAATCCTCCATACTAAATCTCTTCAGTACGGTCTCTATGTACCTGGACTGCAAAACTCCCAATAGTCTCTTGGATCTATCTCTATAGATCTTGATCCCCAGAATGTAGGAGGCATCGCCCAGGTCCTTCATGGAGAACCGTTGTGACAAAAATAGCTTAACCGATTGTAGCATAGGAATGTCATTTCCTATCAAAAGAATGTCGTCCACGTACAAGACTAGGAATACGACAGTTCGTCCTACAATCTTCTTATAGACACAAGGTTCATCCTCGTTCTTGATGAAATCAAATTCCTTGATTGCCTTATCAAAACAGATGTTCCAGCTCCGCGATGCCTGCTTTAGTCCATAAATGGATTTAATCAACTTGCACACCTTCCCGCTGCTCCTACTGTCTACGAAACCTTCTGGTTGATCCATATAAACGCACTCTTCCAAACAACCGTTTAGAAAAGCCGTTTTAACATCCATCTGCCAGATTTCATAGTCATGGAAGGCAGCAATGGCAAGTAGGATCCGAATGGATTTGAGCATAGCCACCGGAGAAAAAGTTTCGTCATAGTCCAAACCAGGTCTTTGACGAAAACCTTTTGCAACGAGTCTAGCTTTATAGGTTTCCACCTGCCCATCTACACCAAGTTTCCTTTTGTAGATCCATTTGCATCCAACGGGTTTTACCCCAGGTGGAGCAATATCCAAGGTCCACACTTTATTGGCGTACATGGACTCCATTTCGGATTGCATTGCTTCCTGCCACTTATCAGAGTCCCTACTGATAATGGCCTGCCTGAAACTGGTAGGGTCATCTTCTTCCAAGATGCAATCCTCTCGATCCCCGTCTATGAGAAAACCGTAGTATCCCTCGGGCGGATGAGAAATCCTACCAGATCTGCGGAGTGGCTGAGGTTCTTCTGGGGTTATTGAATTCTGAGGTTCTGTCAAATCTTCAGTTTCGTTTTGTGGTCGCTGAATTTCTTCCAGTTCTACCGAACTCCGACTTGTTTCATTTGCAATAAATTGCCACTCTAAAAAGGTGGCGTGGCGAGATACAAACACCTTCTGTTCCTCGGTGTGGTAGAACAGATATCCTGTGGAGTTCTTAGGATATCCCACAAATTTACATAGAACTGAACGTGCCTGAAGTTTTTCCGGATTTTGTACTTTTACATAGGCCGGACAACCCCATATCTTAATACGTTTAAGATACGGCTTCTTACCATTCCATATCTCGAACGGTGTCTTAGGCGCAGATTTAGACGGAACATCGTTCAATAGATATGCTGCTGTCAACAGCGCATGTCCCCAAAATGAAAGAGGTAACTCGGCATTACTCATCATGGAGCGAACCATATCCAGTAGGGTACGATTCCTCCGCTCTGATACACCGTTGTGCTGTGGTGTATAAGGAGGAGTAAGCTGAGAGAGAATACCATTCTCTTTTAAGTAATCTAGGAATTCCGTGCTTAAGTACTCCCCTCCTCTATCAGACCGGAGGATCTTGATATTTTTGCCAGTCTGGTTCTCTACTTCGTTTCTGAATTCCTTGAATTTCTCAAAAGTTTCAGATTTGTGTTTCATCAGATACATATATCCGAACCTAGAGAGATCGTCAGTGAATGTGATGAAGTAGGAGAACCCACCCCTTGCATTTATAGACATCGGACCACATACATCACTATGTACGAGTCCCAAGAGCTCTGCTGCTCTTTCTCCATATCCGGTGAACGGAGATTTGGTCATCTTCCCTTTGAGACAAGACTGACAAGTTTCATAAGATGAAAACTCGAACGCATTCAAGAGTCCATCTTTATGCAACTTACTCAGTCTTTTCTCTCCGATATGACCAAGTCTACAATGCCACAAGTAGGATTCATTCGTATCTGAATTCTTCCTCTTGCGTGTGTTTTGTATATTGAGAACTGTATTCTGATTTAGAATGTAGATACCATTACACAGTGTACCCTCTGCAACCAGTACCTTTTGAAGGTAAATGTTCATGATATTCTTGTCAAGAACAAAGTTATATCCATCTTTATCGAGTAAAGAAACTGATATGATGTTGCAAACCATGGAGGGTACATAGTAGCAATCGTTCAAAATCATAGTCTTGCCATTTGGCAATACTAGGTGATATTCACCGACGGCTGCCGCATTAACTTGTGCTCCGTTCGCTACTCTGAGCGACATATCACCCGGTGCAACTTTCCTACTTTTTCTCAGTCCCTGCAATAAATTACAGATATGAGATCCTGATCCGGTATCAAGTACCCAGGAAGTAGGGCTGACCGTAAAACAGTTCTCAATAACAAGAACACCTGAAGTAGATGCAAAACCATGCATCTTCTTCAACTGGGTTTCCTGGAAATCCATACAATCCCCTTTCCCTTTCTCATACTTATGACTGTTGTCACAAGTTAGAGCTGAACCAACGTTCCCCAGCCCCGAATAAGAATTCGGATCGGTCAAGCGATACATTTTATTATCTTGATTAGGGCGTGAAATGGTTGCTACCTGGAGAGAGAGAAAAGAAACACTCAGCGGGAGCTCTTGCAAGATTAGATTGGTTTTATTAGTTTATCTAACCAGGATGTCTCCCACTGTTTCCTCAAATTCTTCTTAAAACCTTTTTAAAAGAAGAACTAGTCGGGATTTAATTTACGTCACAATACTTGCTTAACCTTTCAGCCAGGCTAGTGTCGGTACTTCGAGGGAGGTTTTCCAACGCTTTCGCGAAATTCCTTAATTTAAGAAGCTCTTTTCCCTGGGGGCGTAGCCCCGCTAACACCTTTCTAGACACCTACTAGGTTTATAGCATTGATCGTTAAGTGAAAGTAATCTCCCGAGAGTAATCCAACTCATCAGTGGGATCGGGATCCAACTGTCATTGTGTGATAACCTAGATGGAATCCACTCTAGCTACCACACTCCAGAAGGTATGCGAAACTAGCAAGTTTCAGTACTTTTGAAACTCCCGATGTGGTTTTTTCCCCTAGGACCCAAGTGACCTTGACTGAGCCAACATATCAAAGGATCCTAGTCAAGTTCAACCCGTCATTATCTTGACTGCATTAGACCCACCCGTACGAGTCCTTCACTGAGCCAAAATGACCGCACGACTGTCCTAACCAATCACTTTGTATCCTACGGAAAAATATTACATAGCTACCGTACACTGCGCCTCGGCTGAGCACGAAATACGTAGCACGAATACTAAGCAATATCAATCCGAAACGACGGAGGGCTACGACTGGGTTTTGGCGAAAAAACGCGTTAACGTAATGAACTTGATATCGTTGAAGGAACGTGATACATATTTCTTAAAAATATAGTGACGAAACTTTTTGCTAAAGAGGTCACTCCCTATGAAGAGATCTCGGCTCTTTCCTCGTCGAGTGAGGTGCTGGGCATTCGTAAGATGAATACCTCGATGCAAAGCAAGAATGATCGACTATAGTGAAGTCATCGCCCTGACGCAAACTTTTGTCCAAGGGGTCACTCCCGATGAGGGGATCTCGGCCCTTGCCTCGTCGAATGAGGTGCTGGGCATTCATAACCGAATACCGTGATGCAAAACAAAAATGAATGTCCTTGCAATAACAGCTTTTTGAAAAACTTGTTCCAACAACGGCTTTTAGGTTTATTTTCTTGCATTAGTTCTTTTAATGCGTCCCATCATTTAAATCCTACCATTGCAGAAAACAACCAAAATATGACGTACGCTTATGCCATTCGCATTCGCCACTGGGCCCCGTCATCACCCGTTAGGTTACTTAACTAACGACAGAGCGGGGGCTGGGCTAGCGCGGCTGTAAAACATAAGCAACGCCTAAATAGTTATTATATATAGATATACAGCAATGATAGCCAATCCAGATCACAGATGAACACTTTGGATATACTAGGAACCCGTGATTCGTTCGAGCCTGCAACGAAAAGCGGATTACACGGTCGCGATGAATAGCCAATACCCCACCCAAGACCCCTACGGGTGCGGCAAACTACCCGCCAGTACTCGAAGCGAAGCAACCTCCCTCAACGCCGTGAGTAGGCCACTCGGCACTTCGAGATACCCGGTAGTTTGTGCATCCCTTCCATGGGTCTATCCTAGGAGCAAAAATAGTAAAAAGAATTATACAATGACGGCTACAACCCCGACCCGGTTGTGCGGACATACAAATAATATTACATCAATTTACAAATTTATTACATGAATGAAAGAAAAAGAAACACTCATCTCACATCCACCCCGGCTATTCATCCGCGACAATCCAACGAGTTCATATACACATACCATCAACAACACAGATCACAGATGTGTATAACCCCCACTAATCGGCGTATAGCGATTAGTAGACGTTCAATACACATATAACATTACAGATATAACCATTAGCCAAAGTCTACAGAACACCGACCAAAAAATACTGATTTTCAAGCCCCAAAAACAAAATTTGCTTTCTGGAAAATCTGGGCAGAAAAGTCACATACCAAAAATCGCAAAAACCCACCAGAGAAACACTGCAACAAAAATGATCCACGGCCGAGTCAACTCGGCCGCGGTTCCGCGGCAGAAGCAAGCTTATGCCGCGGAACCGCGGTGAGTTGGTCGACTAGTGCGATCATTTTTCTTGCCTGTTCTAACAAAATCCTGAGCCGATTTTTAGTGTGTAAATTTTTAATTTTGGAACAGTTCTAAAAATCGGCAGAAACTACACATTTCCGGGGTGTTTTGCGGTTTTTCGTCCGGTCGGTATTCTTAATACTTTGCTAACATGCTAGGGTGTATTTAGCTAGGCTCTGATACCACTGTTAGGTCTACGTTACCTCTCCCGGTACTTTCGGGGTTGCGGAAACGGTAAAACAAAAATTTTTCTAAACTTTGTAACATGGACCGTAAACGCCGGATCTTTGCTAAACAATACACTAGCATCCTAACTAGAGATCTATCTACTCGGTTAGGGGTTATACCTCAACTTGTACTTCTTCTCTTCTTGTTGTTCTTCTCCTTGCTTGCTCCGAGGGTTGATCCGGACTTTGGTCACCTCCGCGGCCTCCTTGAGTCGAAGACGATCTACCCGAGAGATGTACACCGAGCTCCACCTCGAGCCGAGGTAACTAGGGCAAAAAGATTGCTAATCTAGAAGCCCTAGGTTGTGTAGAAGTGATAGATGAATACTTTTGTCTTTGTGGGATCTTTATCTCTCAACACATGAGATCAAAAGATGAATCAAGAGGAGGAAGAAGGAGGAGCTAGCTAACAACCATGGAGCTTCTCATTTCAAGAGAGAGAATGAGAATGAGCAAATGAAAAACTTAACCAAGAGAAAACACAACCATGGTTGCAATAATGCAAAAACATTATCATTACTAATCCCATCAAGATAAAGTTGATGGCTACATATGACATGACCATTATCATAACAAAGAGAAAAAGAAAACCAAAGAATACTTTAGATCTTTCAAGAAGATCCTAGTCAACTTTGGTCAAACGGTCAACAAAGTCAAGATGGTCAAATGGTCAATGTAATTAGCCATAACATAATTATCAATGAAAGGATTAGTAAATAATGTCCCCGGCTCATAATGGTTTTGACCAAACGAACTGTCAAAACCCTAATGAGTCCGCCTCAAAATAGTTTTGACCGAATCAACTGTCAAAACCCTAATGAGCCTGCCACATAACGGTTTTGGCCGAACCAACTGCCAAAACCCTAATGAGGCACCTCCTCCTTCATCGCTCCGGAAAACTGTGCATACACACCTGCATCCGTATTCCCTAGAATGCGGATGCACAGAAGACAAAACGAATTCATCTGTGCAATACTAGGATCCGGCTTAAACCAAAGCCCACTAGTATTGCCTGCCCGAACACCACACGCACACAAGTGTACGTAAGTGATCGCAGCCCTGCCGTAAAACCATACGCTTCTACACGTTTCGCTCAGTGCAGGGAAACTCTCTGTGTGGGACTCTAAAGACTCGACACTACGCTGGCAGTGGGTTTAACCACAAACCGCAAGCGGCACTAGCTGTACGTAACGGTCCCCAGGTAGATGTCGATAAGAAGGCCGATGAGGTAAACCCATCCGAACTCCTACTGAGTCTGTATGTGACAATCTCCATACAGTCCGGTCTGTTCGTCTGATACATCGCATGTCGGGCCTAGGGGGGCGGTAAACGTCAGTCCCCTAATAGCGGTATAAGTCGTGTCGGAGTGAAGCCCAGAACACCCTGAGATAACACTGGAAACCTACCAGTATATCTCGCTTGCCCTGGCCAGGGACTACTCGTATAATGGCACTCCTAGACACAGCGCGATGTCAACCCCCAATACCGGGAGAGACGAATCCTGTCTAACCGTCACTGCCTCCAAGTGCTTCGGGACTGCTCCCAACTACTACCTGTTTGCACAACTCAGTAGAGCCGTGGTAGAGTAGTAATCAAAGAACAGTGGGAACACACTCGAGGCGAAGTGACAGTGTCAAGTCAGCGGACTAAGCTGTACTCATGTCACCTGGGAACTGATAACTGACGATAGGTATAATACCAACCATCAGTTCCCGACGAGTCCTGTCCAGTGTACTCGTAACCTAACGAGCACCCGTATACTATCTCAAGTACGGCGTACTGACGGCTGTGGGACAGACCGTCTCCCGTGCTGGGATGAGAAGCGCATACGCTAGTCTACTTCGGAGTATCGATGCCCTATCTCGATACTCCCACGACTAGGGACGTGTATAAGGATGTGCTTGTAGATTACCCAGCCCCCACGAGTGTGATCGCCATCACAACGCCGGTAATCAAGCAAAGATCCTAAGGGCTCTACTAATGCGTATAGGTGATATAATGAATAAACACACATGTACACATTCAAGCAGAGACAAACCAAGTAGCATACTACTATATCGAGCAAGATTGTCTATACAACTGTGAATATCCCAAGCATCCATCAAGTAATATACATACTAGTATGATACAGTAATGGCCTCTAGGGCATATACACCAACACCATGTATATATAGTAAAATTGTAGCACGAACTGTCGTGTTCCTCGTCTTGTACGTAGATGACATTCTATTGATAGGAAATGACATTCCTATGCTACAATCTGTCAAAGGATTCTTGTCACACAGGTTCTCCATGAAAGGCCTGGGTGATACCTCTTACATTCTGGGGATCCGGATCTATCGTGATAGATCCAAGAGGATGTTGGGACTTTCGCAGTCCAGGTATATCAACACTATAATGAAAAGATTCAGTATGGAAGATTATAAGCGCGGTAATCTACCGGCTTGTCACGGAATCACCCTCTCCAAAGAGATGTCTCCCAAGACTGATTTGGAAAGGGAACGCATGTCTATTATACCCTACGCTTCTGCGGTAGGCTCTATAATGTATGCGATGTTGTGCACCAGACCAGATATAGCTTACGCACTAAGTGTGGTAAGCCGGTATCAGTCAGACCCATGGGAGAACCACTGGATAGCAGTAAAGAACATTCTCAAGTACCTGAGAAGGACAAAGGAGATGTTCTTGGTTTACGGCGGAAAAGACCTTAAGATGGAGGCCTTTGCTGATTCCGGCTTCCAGAGTGATAAGGACGACTCCAAGTCTATGTCAGGTTATGTCTTTACCCTCAATGGAGGGGCGGTGTGCTGGAAGAGTTCCAAGCAGGACACCATTGCTGACTCGACGATGGAAGCGGAGTATATTGCTGCTTGCGATGCCGCAAAAGAAGCGGTCTGGATGAAGAAGTTCCTAACGGAACTTCAGGTGGTTCCTACCATTGTTGATCCAATACCTCTGTATTGCGACAACAATGGAGCTATAGCTTTAGCGAAGGAACAAAGTGTTGGATATATGTATGCCCTAAAGGCCATTATGTGATAGTTGATGTATCTATACATGTATATATATTCAGTTTCCATTCTTGCTCGACATGATAGTATGCTATCTGGTTCTTCTTTATCTGACATGTTGATTTGATCATGCTTTTATTCATTCATACATGCTGATAAAGCCCTGAGGATATCGGCTTGACTACTCTGATTATGATGGAGATCATACTAGTGGGACATCTGTAGTCTATAAGCATATCCTGGAACGTCCCTAGTCGTAGCTATATCGAGACGGGGCATCGATATACCAGAGTAGACTAGCGTATATGATACTAGACCCATACGATGGGCGATGGATGTTCCCACATTCATCGATGTTTGACATCAAGATCATATACGGGTGCTCAGTGGTGACTGGGTACAATGGACGGACTCACCGAGAACTCCTATATGGAATTATATCTATCGTCGGATAGCAGTTCTCAGGTGACACTGGTACAGGTTAGTCTGTAGACCCGAGATCGTCATGGAGTCTTGTGTGTTCTCCCACTGTACTTTGATTGCCACCCTACCACGGCTCTACTGAGTCGTTCAAACAGGTGGCCGTTGGGTACAGTCCCGAGACATACGAAGACGATGAGCGATAGGAGGGGTTTCGTCTCTCCCGGTATTGGGAGTTGATGCTGTGCAGTGCTCGACTGGTCATAACAGCAAGTCCCTGGCCAGGGCTGCTGAGATTTGCTGATAAGTGTTATCAGTAGTTTCTCGATCTGTTATAGACCATTCACCGACACGACTTATTGAGTTATTGGGGTCGACGTGACCATCCCTAGGCTCGATATGCAGCATATCTGACGAAGAGACCGGACTGTACGGTAGTGTTGCCGGATGGCTCGACGGGAGTTGTAGCAGGTTCGCTTGTTGTCTTCTGATCGTTCAATACCCGGGTGGCCGTTACGTTTAGCTGACCGCTTGCGGCTTGAGGGTACTTGATATGATCATAACCCTCTGCCGGCGTATTGACGAGTCTTAGAGTCCCACAGAGGAGTTACCCAGTCCAGGCGAAACGTTGTGGTGCGCATATGCGATATGCGCATGCACCCGATTGAAATGTGCGTATATGATACCGAACATTGATCGGGTGAACTGCTTTTGGTGGGGTCATATGAGATATGACCGGATTGATAAATCAAGTGTTGATTTATCATTTAACCATTAGTTTTCTCACTTAAAACCTTTCTAGGGTTTGATGGATGTATGCATGCATGCATGTGTTTCTTTCTTCTTTTCTAGTTTCATGCACATGTAAATGTGCATACATGTACACATACATACATCAAACCATCATGGTTGATTATATATGGAAATGGTGGCAATATAAGCCTCACACCATATATTAAACAATGGATAATTATTTAATTTTGGTTTTAAAGTAAAATGAAAAAGGAAAGGATAAACATTCTTGCTTCTACATTCTTCTTCTAACCTAACCTATCTCAACTACCACTAAACTATGGTTATCCTTCTCTTTATCATTCTAAACCCAAGTTAAATTAACTATCTATCATTTAATCATGGTTGAAGTCAAGAAGGAATTAAATATATATAGTGATATATATTTCTTTCTCTTTTTTAACTCAAGGGTTATCTTTTATCTCTTGTTAATATTAGCCACCATCTTCATCTTCCTTCATCTTTTCTTCTCTAGTCTT
Source organism: Agapanthus africanus (assembly GCA_030015575.1). NCBI lineage: Eukaryota > Viridiplantae > Streptophyta > Magnoliopsida > Asparagales > Amaryllidaceae > Agapanthus > Agapanthus africanus. The sequence goes on along the minus strand of CM057345.1, from coordinate 300,197,504 downwards.
TTCTAGTGAGTGAAATACAACAAAAGAAAGGTTTTTGAAGTGAGAAACCCAACCACAACATCATTCTACACAAGCTTAGCCGCTTTGTTCAGAGTGTTCTTTTCGGTTTGTCGAAATTGCGAGCTTGGACGGAGTGCTCCGTGGTGGATCGTCGTGGATACAAGGGGATATCAAAAGGACCTTCGTTCAACACCTTAGAGACCAAGGAGTCCAGCGAAAGGGAGCTACAAAGGTTGTAGCCTTCAAACCCTTAACTTTACTAGCTTAAAGTCTATTAACCCTAATTTTCTAGGATCGATCCACTTGCATGTTAGTTTAGCACCTTAAAAATTATAACTTTGGGTCATGTGATGCTTCAAAACACTTCATAGGGTGCTATACTAACCTTACACAAAGGACCCATCAGAAGTCCAAACACATCTTAAGGCGGTATCACATGATCAGGGAGATCATAGATCGCCGGGAGATCGAGGTCCGGAGAGTTGCTACTGCAGAGAACATTGCTGATCCATTCACAAAGGCCCTACCTCAGATTCAGTATGAGAGGCTACTCGAGATCATCGGTCTTCGATATGCCAGTACATGGCCCTAGTGCAAACGGGAGATTGTTAGTGTATATGCCCTAGGGGCCTTTATTGTATCATACTAGCTTGTATATAATATAATAGAAGCTTGGGATATTCACAGTTATATAACAGTCTTGCTAAACATGGTAGTATGCTACTTGGTTTTATCTATCTTAATATGTGAGTATATGTATTGATAAAGCCCTTAGGATCTTGCTTGACTACCAGCGTTGTGATGGCAGTCACACTAGTGGGGGCTGGGTAGTCTACAAGCACATCCTTTTCCAGGTCCCTAGTCGTAGGATTATCGAGACAGGGCATCGATTCACCGGAGTAGACTAGTGTGTACACTTCCCATCCCGGTTGGGGAGATGGTCTGTCCCACAGCTATCAGTACGTCGTGCTGGAGATAGTATACAGGTACTCGTTGGGTTACGGGTACACCGGACAGGACTCGCAGGGAACTGTTGGTTGGTATTATACCCGTCGTCAGTTAACAGTTACCAGGTGACATGAGTACAGCATAGTCCGCAGACTTGACACTGCTACTTCGCCTCGAGTGTGTCCCACTGTTCTTAGATTGCTACCCTACCACGGCTCAAAGGAGTCGTGCAAACAGGTAGCAGTTGGGTGCAGTCCCGAGCACTTGGAGGCAGTGGCAGTTAGACAGGATCTCTCCCGGTATTGGGAGTTGATATCGCGCTGTGTCAGAGAGCCATTACGCAAAGTCCCTGGCCAAGGCAAGCGAGATTTACTGGTAGGTTCCAGTAGTTTCTCAAGGTGTAATGGGCTTCACTCCGACACGACTTATACCTCTTTTAGGGGACTGACGCTTGCTGCCCCCCTAGGCCCGATATGCGATAGTCTTAGATGAACAGACCGGACTGTACAGAGATTGTCACATCAGGCTCAGTAGGAGTTCGGATGGGTTTCCTCATCGGCCTTCTTATCGACATCTACCTGGGGACCGTTACGTACAGCTAGTGCCGCTTGTGGTCTCTGGTTAAACCCACTGCCAGCGTAGTAGTCCAGTCTTTAGAGTCCCACACAGAGAGTTTCCCTGCTCCAGGCGAAATAATATAGAGGTCGTAAGGTTTTACGACAAAGGTTCGGACGCATACATGTGTTTACGCACGTACGACGTTCGGACAGTTTTTACTAGCCGGCTTTGGTTTAAGCCAGATTCTAGTATCGGATTATTAGATTTATACAGTCTAAAGTTTTTCCGTGTTTTCACGGATAGGAGTGGCGTTCTCGTAATTTGGCGGGAAACTTCTAGAAGGATGATGACTTGGGGGTTTAGGTGGCATTTGCATTTATTGTTTTAATGACTCATTTGTGTGATTCATCTTTGGAGCTAATGCTTCATTTATTGAACTAATGACTCATGAGATGAATCACTCATATGAATAAATGAAGGATGATGATTAATCATTTTATTTATTTATTTTGATAAATCATTATGCTTCATATATTCAAGAGAGATCATTATCTCATTCTCATTCTCTTGCTCACTTTATCTCTCCTCAAGCTCTCTTTCTTCAAATCCTAATCCTCCCCTCTCATGTGTTGAGATCAAGGATTAGATAGACTAATTAATCCATAACCTCACTCTATATCATCTAGGTACCTTTGATTAGCAACTAAAGAAACCTAGTTACCTCAAGATTAGAGGTGAAGCTTGGAATAGAAGCTCTCGGGTGGATCGTCTATTACGTAGAGGAGGCCGAGGAGGAGGTGGAGAACGAAAAGACGAAGGACTAGGTTCACTAGGTATAATCTCTTTTCATATTAGTTAACAACTCCTATGTATATGTTAGTTATAGGTTAGCAAAGATTCTTCGGTTAGTCGATGTTAACTCAAAGAACAAGATTGTTTTTCATTATTCCGCTTCCCCGCAACTTGTGGGGTGTTGTACATCGACTTACAAACCTGACCCCTACTAAGTCTGTCCGTGACAATCTCCGTACAGTATGGTCTCTTCGTCTAAGAGTATCGCATATCGAGTCTAGGGGTGGATAAACTCAGACCCCTAATAATGCGACATTTCGTGTCAGTATAAAGCCCAACACAGCCTAAGAAACTACTGATCTAAATCAGTAATTCTCGACTACCTTGATCAATGATTTCTTGAGATGGCCACCCGTGCACAACGCGACATCAACACCCAATACCGGGAGAAATGAATCTCCGATCCGCTCACTGCCTCCATGTGGCTCGGGACTATACCCAACTAAAACCTGTTTGCACGACTCCTTTAAGACGTGGTAGGGTAGTAATCAAAGCACAGTGGGAACTCACACGAGATAAATGACGATCTCAGGTCAACAGACTAATCTGTACACATGTCACCTTGGAACTACTATCTGACAATAGGTATAATACCAATTAGCAGGTTCCCGGCGAGTCCGTCCAGTGTACTCATAACCCAATAAGAACCTGTATACTATCTTAGGTGAACAAAATAACACCAATGGCTTCTGAGACCGGCCACCGCCCCTCGTCGGGGTCTCGATCTGTCATGACCAAGAATTTAGCCCGTAACCGGCACTTAAATCACGCAACGTCTAAAGACGTAACGTAATTCAAGTAAGCCGAAACTCAGAAATCTAAACCTTTTGAGGGAAACAGTAGAGGTGCCGTTTTTGAAAATAAGGTATAATGAAATCAAGTTTTTCTTTAAATGCATAAGTAATGAAACATGAAAATGTAAGTGGATTATACTATAGTTGAAAACATTTTCGTCCTTGAAATTTCGGGTAGCAAATCCCTTGTATATTTTGATCCAAAAACCACATACAAGTAATATAAATAACCATCCCTAAGTGGGAGCTAGCTCTTCGCCAATTTGGCGGAAACACAACCACGCAAGTAAGAAATATATATACGACGCCCAACGGCGAAGATCAACAAAGAAAGAATAAATAAATAGAGAAAGACATCAAAACCTCAAAAGAAGCGAATATACAACCATCGCTCTAAGTCTCGCAACCACACAAGTCTTTCTAGTCCACTAATATACAATTTCTAGTTCTGATTGATGGAGTTTATCTAGATACAATAGAATGTAAAAGTACGAGAGTGAGCACGATCCAATATGTGTCCCACCTACCAAAGAAAAACACCCTGGATGAAGCTGTGTGCCGGCAATACTGCTGCTGATCCCAAGCGGTCAAACCTGCAAGAACTGTAGCACAACGAGAGTGAGTTGCCAACTCGTTAGTAGAAAACATCAGTAGGTAGAAATCGAATAAAACAACGATTTCCTAGGTCATACTATATCATGAAGGTAATACTATGATATCTAGGGTGACCATGAATTCATATATGTCAACAATAGAGTCAATGTCAATAGCATGTAGAAATAAACATCTGACATCATATTCCTGCATGTATGTGGATATCATCCACGTGTCCATCAACGACATAAATCAATATCATGGAACCTGAGTGTCCAACATCGACACTCGAATCATCATGAAAACATATGCCTGTATGTATGAGGATATCAACCACGTGTGTCCATCAACGACACATCAAAATCATGGAACTGGAGTGTCCAAAACCGACACTCGAAATATCATGAAAACCCATTTCCAGCATCGACACGTAAATCCCCATATCTCAGGCGCTGCATATTCAGATCGGCCCTCATATCTATCTCATCTCAGGCGCCGTATACTCTGATCGGCCCTTATATCCATCTTACGACTCCGGTCGGTATCCTCCGGATAACCGCCGGGTCCAAAAATATCACCGGTAGGTAGTGCTCCCCTGCCAGGCTCACCGCCTAACTATACTAGTCTTCTTGCCCCGGGATACTTCACCGGGTCTACCATGTACCCGCAGACGGTGCCTACCACTCCTCGAATCGGGTATATTCATAGCTCAGAACCGAGAAAACTCATGGGGGACGCCTTGAAATATCATATCAAGAGAAACCGGGTTTTTAAAACAATATACAATTTCCTTTGAGATATAGCCACGGTTCTCAAATCCAGAGATCTCATTAAAACTTCATCTCAATGCATATAACCATAAAGTACGATCTATGCAACATAGAACAATAACATTAGCATATCAGGTATATCATGCAAGCATGTCCTATGATAGTACTGAATAATGAATGTACTTACGGTTATGAATAATATCATGATACAGCAGTTCTACTGTGCAAGTGGCATGGCAATTACCGATGATGAATGTGTATGAGCCGACGATTCTGTGTAAGTGTAACATATGCATCATCAATAATTATGCAGGTGTACTAGCGGACGATATCATAACAAATAATGGAAGCACCGGTATATACAATGCAATGAGAATATCATAAAGGTAGCAGAAAAGTAAACCGTAAGCGCCACATTATATAAAATATACGTATCAAATCTAACATCTACATTAATGGGTTCCTTAGTGTAGGGTTCTTAGGCACCCTAATGAGGTCTCACAAGGCATCGATCATGCCAAATTAAAATTTTAACGGTGCCGAGAAATCCGACTACGGATCGTTTGCTAGAAAACTAGGCGAAAAGATAACTAGTTAACACTTAACTAAGGGAATACGGAAATACAACCTTTGTAGATCCGGTGCTCCACCTCCATAGCTCCGAGATGATGTCCTCTCCGCTGTCCAAATCAAATCCGGGCTCTAGCGTCGGCTTCATCGGAGAATAAGTGAGCTAGGTCGTCGATGTCCATGCCGAAGATGATCTACGTCGAGGCATCGCTAAATCAAGCTCCACCTTCACCAAACCATGATAACTTGTGAAGGAAACACACTCTACTACTTGGCAAGAGGTAGAGGATGAAGAAATAGGAAGTGGGTAGACTTTAGAATTGGATTTCTCACTCATATGCTCAATATGCCATTGATGAAGATAAGCTTCTTCATGAAGAAGAAGAAGAGCAAGAAGAAGATAAGTATTATGATAAGAATAATAAAAATGAGAAAAGAAATTCATTCTTATCATAATAGAACCATAGTTAGGTGTAGAGAATTAACTTGAGTTAATTGAATTGGTTAGGGTTAAGCATGAGACAAAATGGTGACTAAGTCAAAAGTTCATGAAGCTTCATGAAAGAAAACAAAAGAAGCCACCATTCTATTTTATGCAATTTATTTTCCAAAAATAAAAACAAATGAATAAATGAATAATCAAATAAAAACCCTAACCATTTCTTTAACCAAGGTTTAATTCTTTACACAAACCCTAATTTGCATGTATCATCAAATATGATACAAACAAGTGCACAAAATCATATCGCATATGCAATGCGCACAACCGAGCGAGAAAATCCATTTAAAGTGAACCGATACTAGTTAATGCAAAGTAATATATCAAATATATAATTATGCATTAAATCATTAAATCAACACTTGATTTAACGATCCGGTCATGACGCACATAACCGACTGGTATCATTAGTAACATCTTATCTAATCAACACTTGATCCGATAACCCGGCTATATCGCATATAACCGATCAATGTCACATCGCGAGAATCGAATACAGTATCACATACTCGTATTATTCTCGGTCCCGCACATATCCCATATGCGCTCCTATTTCGTTTCGCTTGAGCCAGGAAACCTCTGTGTAGGACTCTAAAGACTCGTCAATACGCCGGCAGCAGATGATGATCATATCAAACACCCACAAGCCGCAAGCGGTCTGCTAAACGTAACGGCCACCCGGGTATTGAACGATCTGAAGATCGACGAGCAAGCCCGCTCACACTCCAGTGAATCCAACTAGTAACACTACCGTACAGTCCGGTCTGATCGTCTGATATGTCGCATATCTCGCCTAGGGGTGGTAAACGTCAGACCCCAATAGCTCGATAAGTCGTGTCGATATGAGGTCTATAACTATTCGAGAAACTACTGGTAATACTTACCAGTAAATCTCAGCAACCCTGGCCAGGGATTTCCTGTTATAGCCAATCGAACACAGCGCAACATCAACTCCCTATACCGGGAGAGACGAATCCCCTCCTATCGCTCATTGCCTCCATGTGACTCGGGACTGTACCCAAAAACCACCGTTTTGCACGCCCTCTTGGACATGGTAAGATGGAAATCAAAGCACAGTGGGAACCACACAAGACTCTATGACGATCTCGGGTCAACAGACTACTCTGTACCAGTGTCACCAGAGAACTGCCATCTGACGTGAGGTATAATACCATCTGGGAGTTCTCGGCGAGTCCGTCCAGTGTACCCAGTCTCCACTGAGCACCCGTATATGATCTCCGATGTCAAACACCAATGGATATGGGATCATCCATCGCCCATCTGTATGGGTCGAGAAGGTATACGCTAGTCTACTCTGGTATATCGATGCCCCGTCTCGATACACCCACGACTAGGGACTTTGAAGGATGTACTTATGGACTACCATGTCCCCACTAGTATGATCCGCATCATAGTCCAGGTAGTCAAGTACAGATCCTAAGGGCTTTACCAACATGTAACAGAGAGACAATCAGCATACACGTTAAGGTAAAGATCAACCAGATAGCATACTATCATATCGAGCAAGAAAGTCCTCCCTATATACGTCCTAGCATCCACTACATTATACATCATATGTACAGTAATGGCCTCTAGGGCATACATATAACTAACAATCTCCCACTTGCACTAGGGCCATCTGTAGCAGTGGTTGTAGTATCTCATACTCAACCATCCCATAAAAGTCTCTCTCTGGGAACAGGCCTTTGTGAGTGGATCCGCTGTGTTGTCCTCTGAGTCTACTCTCCAAACCTCGATCACCCTGGAGATCAACCATCTCCATGATCAAGTGATACTACCTTAGAATATGTCTGGATCACTGATGGGACCGGCGTTCCTTGGCATAAGCCACAACTGCATTGTCTCACAATGGTAGGAACGTAGTTCATCTCATGAACCAATATACACCCAGACTGCCTCTTTGGTAGCATCATAAGTAGCGATGTATCCTGCCTTTATCGTCTAGTATGTCACGGTATTTTGTTTGGAACTCTTCCAACATACCGTCCCTTTACTGAGGGTAAAGACAATGCCTGTGACTGACACTCAGTCGTCTTTATCACCCTGGAACCCTTCCAGTGATTCTCCCCAGGATCATATGATACCATCTCATTTCGACAAGTGAGAATTCTAACATCCATTTAGATCTATCTCATAGATCCAAAATCCAGGAGTTAGTAGGTATCTTTATGATCCTATATGGAGAATCATTGTGATAAACGGAGATTGATCGAGCGTAGCATAGGAAACTTCTTCCCTATCAAGAGTATGTCATCCACGTACTCTACGAGGATCGCCACCATACTCCCTACTACCTTTTTGTTTATACAAGGTTCATCTACCATTTTGATGATGTCAACTTCTTTGACTAATTCATCAAAACAGATGTTCCATCTCCGCGATGCCTGCTTTATCCTATATAAAGCATCTTGCACACGTTTCCGCTGCTCCCACTGTTTACGAAGCCCTCTGGCTGTGTACTTATAGACGCTTTCTTCCAAATCATCATTTAGAAAAGCAGTCATGACACCCAACCACCAGATATCGTAGTCATGGTATGTAGCCGTGGCAAGTAGTATCTGGATGGACTTAAGCATAGATATTGGAAAAGGTTTCATCATTATCCACACCTGGTCGATGACGAAAACCTTTAACAAGTCTAGCTTTGAAAGTCTGAACTTTTCCATGTACACCAAGTAATCTTCTCAAGATATACTTGCTCCTGATGGGGATTTAACCCTTCAGATATAGCAACCAAAGTCCATACTTTGTTGGTGTATAAGGATTCCATCTCAGATCGATAAACATCCAGCCATTCTCACAGAGTCTCACTCCTGATGGCCTGCTCGAAACTAGTTGGGTCATCATCTCATGATGCAGTCCTCGCTCCCACTGTCATAGAGAAACAGAAGTATCTCTCAGGTGGGTGAGGAACCCTACTAGATCGGCGGAGAGGCTGAGGTTCGTTGGAATCTACTGAATCCTTTGGTTCTATCAAATCATCAGCTGTAGTTTGTATAGCTGGAACCTTTCCAGTTCTACATTACAGACCTTGCCTCGAGCTTGTCCGGATTTTGCTTTCAGACATAGGCCGGACAACCCCAAATCTTAACTAGCTTAAGACATGGGATCTTCCCTTTCCATATCACATATGAAGTGGTAGGTAACTGATTTGACTGGAACCTAATTCAATAGGTATGCATCTTCTCAAGTGCATAACACCCAAAAGGAAATAGGTAGCTCAGTATTACTCATCATAGAGCACACCTTATCACATAGGGTGTAATTGCTCCACCCCGATATACCATCGTAGTATGGTGTATGCGGAGGAGTAATGCTGAGAGAGAATCTCATTCTCCTTTAGAAAAGTCCAGGATTTCCGTGCTCAAGTATTCTCCTCCTCGATCACATCAAAGGACATAATACTTATACCCTTATTGGTTCTCTACTTCTAACTTATATTCTATTTATATCTCAAAAGGTTCGGACTTGTGTTTCAACAGGAACGTATGTCTGAATCTTGAGAGATCATCAGAGAATGTAATGAAGTAAAAGAAACAGTCCTGGCATATGTAGACAGGGGACTTACATACATCAACATGTATCATCCCAAGAGTTTACTAACTCTTTCTCTGTTTTCAGTAAACAGAGCTATGGTCATCTTATCTTTGTGACATGATTGGCGAGTTTCACAAGATGTAAATTCAAACTGATTTAAATATGCATCTTTATGTAACTCTAGCTAGTCGGGTCACATTGATCTGACCTAGTCTACAATGCCTCAAGAAGAATTCGTTCATTTCTGAACTCTTCCTCTTGTGTGTGTTCCATATACTAAGAACTGTAGTTTGATTTGGAACATCAACGCTTTTAGATAACGTGCCTGAACCGATCAACTTTTGATATAGGAAATATTCAAAACATTATCCATCAATACAAAATTTTATCGTTTCTTTACTAATAAAGAGACGGATATGATTTTGTATATCAGGTTCGGTATCTAATAACATTCGTTCAGAATCAATGTAACGGTAATACAGGGTGACAGTGACCGACAGACTTGGCTGCAACTCTTGCCCCGTTTTCTGCCTCATGAAACTTATCACCCGTTCTCAGTTCTCTACCTGTCTGTAGCCCTATGTAACAGATTACATATCTGGGATCCTGATCTGGTATCACATACCCAGGACGTAGAGGATACTGAGAAACAGTTCTGTATAAAGAACACACCCGAAGATGATGCATCAGCATGCACTCTCTTCGTTTGGGCGGCACGGGAATTCTGGCAATCCCCAATTTCCTGCTCTGTCTTATAACAATTATAAGTTGGAGCGGGACCAACGTTCCCCAGCTCAGTATAACAAGCGGGTTCGGTCAATATTCCGTATTATTATCTTGATTAAGGCGTGATATGGTCGCTACCAGGAGAGAGAGAGAAGAAAACACTCAGCTTGCGCTCTTGCAAGAATAGATTGGTTATTATTTTATCTAATCAGGATGGCTCCCACTGCTTTTTATCAAATCTTCCTTCAAACCCTAAAAGGAAAGACTAGCCGGGATTAATTACACACTACAAGTTCGCCAATCTTTCAGCCAGGCCAGTGTCGGTACTTTGAGGGAGGTCCCCCGTGCTTTCGCACGAACCTAATTAATGTAAACCTCGTTTTCCCAGAGGCGTAACCCCGTTGACACCTTTCTAGACACCTACTTGATCGGCTAATTGTAATGTATAAAACTCTCCCAGGAGTAACTCTTACTCGCAGCGGGTATCGGGATCCAACTATCTCATAGAAGGTATGCAATCTCATTGCAAATTTCAACACTTGAAATTCCCGATAATATTTTGCCCCTAACGTGCTATGACCTTGACGAAAGCCAACAAACCATAGCCCGCTAGTCAAGTTCAACCCGTCATTTCCTGATTGAATTAAACCCACCCGCACGACCCTTGACGAAAGCCAACAAAGCCGCACGACTACCCTAATGCAATCGCATCGTATGCTAGCAGATAAGCAGCATATAGCTACCGCACACTGCACCTTGACGAAAGCCAAAAAATGCAGCACGAATACTATATACAACTTATCTGAAATGACGGAGGGCTACGACAGGTTTTTCTGAAAACCTATTGCGTAATGAACTTGATATCGTTGTAGGATCGAATGATTTTGAAATGGAGTGTTTTTGAGGCTTTTCTAGTTTTGCTAAAGGAGTCACTCCCGGTGAAGGGATCGTCGGTCCTTTCCTCGTCGAATGAGGTGCGGGATATATCATATATATCACTGTGCAAAGCAAAAACACTTAAAAGTAATCAAAAGACAAACCGAGTGTGTAGCATCTGCCAGTTATTGCTAAAGGAGTCACTCCCGGTGAAGGGATCTCGGTCCTTTCCTCATCGAATAAGGTGCAGGATATATCACATATACCGCTGTGCAAAGCAAGAACTGTAGCTACCTGTTTTATTTTGAAATTCGATTCTACAACATCTTAGGTTTCTTTTATTTCATTAATCATATTAATGAAGTCCCATCAATTAAGTACCTAAACATCACAGATAAATACGACGTACACTTATGCCATCCGCATTCGCCTCAATGTCCCCTCGTACACCGTTAGGTTAGGTAACTAACGACAGCGTGGGGCAGGGCTAGCACGGGTGTAAAACATAAGTAACGTCTATATAATATATCATATATACTATATACTGTATCTATCACAGAACATCACATGATCACATCACAGATATCGCAGCAGAAGAAACATATGAAATATTGGATATACTAGGACGTCCGTGTTTTCAATACGAGCCAGTATAAAACACGGATTCCACGGTCGTGATGAATAGCCAAACCCACACCCCAAGACCCCTACGAGAGCGGCAAGCAACCCTACCAATTCTGGAGTTAGGAGACCCGGACTCGACTCCTCGAGTTGGTCTCCCACTGGACTCCAGAACCCAGTTACTTGTGCCCTCCTCCTTGGGTCTATCCTAGTGCGGAAAAGTAAATAATATACAACGGGTGACTACTTCCGCAACCTGGAAGCGCCCCAATAAAAGAATATTACATACAAGTTTTTACATGAATGAAAATGAAAAACACTCATCTCACAAAAAAAACCCCGGCTATTCAAACACGACGATCCAATATAACATATCCAGCAACACATAACATCACATGTCATCAACGTAAGTAAATATGTCCATCCCAATTGTCGTTGACATATAGCAACGAAACCGGCGATATCACATATTACACTTACGGTCACAGAAAAGAAAGTGTAAAACTACAACAGTTGGAATCCGCAACCACCTCAGACATCGCATGCCTGACCAAATGAATTACTTAGACATCACATGCCTAACAATTATAAACCCCGCATTTTAGTCTCATTATCGAAAACTCTTTTCAATATCAAGTCGGGTAATTCAACAAGATTCCCGACATCCTGATCGAATACTCGTCGCAAACTTTAGTAGGCGGCCGCACCCCCGATACCGCCGACGAAGTGCACCAAGGCGGAACACCGCTACCGCGAGCATCCGAACGGATGCTTTCGGCGACGAGGTTCTCCTACAGTCACTTGGTCGGGGCTATGGAGTGAGGCTGTCTATTAAGTTTACCCGGCGAGTATCCGCGTACGCTACGTGATTGCGACGGACTTTTGATCACATCAAAATTCCGTGGCAACCGATCAAGTGAGACTAAACTGCTATGTTTATAACATTCATTCAGTTATCTCATAACTACTTGTGAATTCCAATTATTGTATCCCATTCCAGATAAATAGAAAATGTCAAACTTTCCGATCGAACAATCGAACACCCAAGTTTTCCCGATACAAATCAACACATGAAATAAGTCTAACAACATTCAGTTCGTGCCTCAGTACCGACGGTCCAGCCGTAGAAGGGTCAAGCCAACGCCTCACATGTGGCACGCCGTACTGCCCCAAACCCGAAGGTTCAAAGGGCAGTACAAGACGGTCACATAATCGAGTTAAGGTTTGTTGTCTTCTAGAGGGACCATCGCGTTACTTGCACTACTTAGAACGTCGTTAAACTACGGAAAAATCCAACACTTGGAAATTTCCCGACAGGGGAAAAATTGGGTATTTATATCCGGTCGAACTTTTTAACATATTCTAAAAATTTATCCGGAAAGCCACACAGACAAAATTTGATACTCCGATCGAAACACCGAATCCCCAAAACAACTGCAGAAAATTCAACTCTTGAATAAAATATAAAAATTTCCAGAAGACTCAGCTCTTTGAACTAGGAATTACTGTGCAAAGGAACAGGGCTGACGTCATCAAGGGGCCGCTGATCCGCCGCAGAAGCCATGCTTCTGCCGCGGATCCGCCGCGAAATTTACTGTTCACCAGAAACGTTTTGCACCGTAATTCTTATTTTTCCATGCTGAATTTTTTAGCAATTTTTAATTTGGAAAAATCCACGATTTTAGAAAATTTCCAGAGAGCAATTTTGATTTGGGGTTTCGGGTTCGATCGGGTTTCAAATTCCGTCTAGACTTCGCCTAAGGCTCTAGCTAGGCTCTGATACCACTGTAGGGTTATTAGGCACCCTAATGAGGTCTCACAAGGCATCGATCATGCCAAATTAAAATTTTAACGGTGCCGAGAAACCCGACTACGGATCGTTTGCTAGAAAACTAGGCGAAAAGATAACTAGTTAACACTTAACTAAGGGAATACGGAAATACAACCTTTGTAGATCCGGTGCTCCACCTCCATAGCTCCGAGATGATGTCCTCTCCGCTGTCCAAATCAAATCCGGGCTCTAGCGTCGGCTTCATCGGAGAATAAGTGAGCTAGGTCGTCGATGTCCATGCCGAAGATGATCTACGTCGAGGCATCGCTAAATCAAGCTCCACCTTCACCAAACCATGATAACTTGTGAAGGAAACACACTCTACTACTTGGCAAGAGGTAGAGGATGAAGAAATAGGAAGTGGGTAGACTTTAGAATTGGATTTCTCACTCATATGCTCAATATGCCATTGATGAAGACAAGCTTCTTCATGAAGAAGAAGAAGAGCAAAAAGAAGATAAGTATTATGATAAGAATAATAAAAATGAGAAAAGAAATTCATTCTTATCATAATAGAACCATAGTTAGGTATAGAGAATTAACATGAGTTAATTGAATTGGTTAGGGTTAAGCATGAGACAAAATGGTGACTAAGTCAAAAGTTCATGAAGCTTCATGAAAGAAAACAAAAGAAGCCACCATTCTATTTTATGCAATTTATTTTCCAAAAATAAAAACAAATGAATAAATGAATAATCAAATAAAAACCCTAACCATTTCTTTAACCAAGGTTTAATTCTTTACACAAACCCTAATTTGCATGTATCATCAAATATGATACAAACAAGTGCACAAAATCATATCGCATATGCAATGCGCACAACCGTGCGAGAAAATCCATTTAAAGTGAACCGATACTAGTTAATGCAAAGTAATATATCAAATATATAATTATGCATTAAATCATTAAATCAACACTTGATTTAACGATCCGGTCATGACGCACATAACCGACTGGTATCATTAGTAACATCTTATCTAATCAACACTTGATCCGATAACCCGGCTATATCGCATATAACCGATCAATGTCACATCGCGAGAATCGAATACAGTATCACATACTCGTATTATTCTCGGTCCCGCACATATCTCATATGCGCTCCTATTTCGTTTCGCTTGAGCCAGGAAACCTCTGTGTAGGACTCTAAAGACTCGTCAATACGCCGGCAGCAGATGATGATCATATCAAACACCCACAAGCCGCAAGCGGTCTGCTAAACGTAACGGCCACTCGGGTATTGAACGATCTGAAGATCGACGAGCAAGCCCGCTCACACTCCAGTGAATCCAACCAGTAACACTACCGTACAGTCCGGTCTGATCGTCTGATATGTCGCATATCTCGCCTAGGGGTGGTAAACGTCAGACCCCAATAGCTCGATAAGTCGTGTCGATATGAGGTCTATAACTATTCGAGAAACTACTGGTAACACTTACCAGTAAATCTCAGCAACCCTGGCCAGGGATTTCCTGTTATAGCCAATCGAACACAGCGCAACATCAACTCCCTATACCGGGAGAGACGAATCCCCTCCTATCGCTCATTGCCTCCATGTGACTCGGGACTGTACCCAAAAACCACCATTTTGCACGTCCTCTTGGACGTGGTAAGATGGAAATCAAAGCACAGTGGGAACCACACAAGACTCTATGACGATCTCGGGTCAACAGACTACTCTGTACCAGTGTCACCAGAGAACTGCCATCTGACGTGAGGTATAATACCATCTGGGAGTTCTCGGCGAGTCCGTCCAGTGTACCCAGTCTCCACTGAGCACCCGTATATGATCTCCGATGTCAAACACCAATGGATATGGGATCATCCATCGCCCATCTGTATGGGTCGAGAAGGTATACGCTAGTCTACTCTGGTATATCGATGCCCCGTCTCGATACACCCACGACTAGGGACTTTGAAGGATGTACTTATGGACTACCATGTCCCCACTAGTATGATCCGCATCATAGTCCAGGTAGTCAAGTACAGATCCTAAGGGTTTTACTAACATGTAACAGAGAGACAATCAGCATACACGTTAAGGTAAAAATCAACCAGATAGCATACTATCATGTCGAGCAAGAAAGTCCTCCCTATATACGTCCTAGCATCCACTACATTATACATCATATGTACAGTAATGGCCTCTAGGGCATACATATAACTAACACTTAGCACCCTTACGGCGTTTACTAGGGCATCAAACATGCCATTTCAAAATTTTCTAGAGAGCTAAAGAACCCGAACGAAAATCAAACTAGAGAATTAGGGTTTTCTAGATTGTAAACACTTTACAAACTAAAGGGAAGAAGGAATACAACCTTTTTAGACCGGTCCTTCACATTAATAGCTCTATGTAGTAGTCCCTTCGCTGCGATCACGAACTCCCGGACTCTAGAGAGGCTCCACAAGATGTACGGAACAAGCTTGCATCGATGTCTTCGAGGCCGAAGATGATCTACGTCGAGAAGACACTAGCTCATGCTATCTTTTCATTAATGGTGAGATTAGTGAAGCAAACACCCTAAACTAAATGACAAGTAGTAGAGGATGATGAAGTAGGAAGTGGGCTCACTTTAGTTTTATTTTTCTCACAGGGTTTCCATCACTTAGAAAAAACTAGCAAACTTTTTCTCTTAAAGAAGAAGAAGAAGTGATGAAGAAAATGAATGAGAGAGTGAGGTTAGAATTGCAACCATGGTGATTTAGTGTCATGCCTAACTCATGTAAGGAATAAACCATAGTCTAAGGTTAAGGGTTGGGATAACAAATATCTTAAGCAATGACAAAAGAGTGGACTTGGTCAATGTTTTCTACAAGCTTCTCCAAGCTTCAGCCATGACTCATTCCAAATCTTTTGTGAATTACATAATGATAAATAAAACCCAAACATAAACCCTAGCATGGTATAAGTCTCATACATACATGTTGCAAGTGTAACCTAACATGACACAATAATATATATCACATATATATTTTGTGTACAAACAAAAAATAATACAATTAACATATATCATATATATATTAATGTATCAAATGTGTGAAAAAGAAATACTTAAGTAAGCTAATTTTTGTTAATGTAATTTAATATATCAAATATATAATTCTACATTAAATTATTAAATCAACATTTGATTTAATAATCCGGCTATATTACATATAACCAACAAATATCAAATGTAACAACTTATCGAATCAACACTTAATCCGATAACCCAGCTATATCTCATATACCCGACCAATTTCATAAGTCACGAGGATAGAATGCGGTATCACATACTCGTATTTATCTCGGTCCCGCACATATCACATATATGCTCCTACTCCATTTCGCATGAACCAGGAAACCTCTGTGTAGGACTCTAAAGACTCATCAATACGCCGGCAGTAAGTGATGATCATATCAAACACCCACAAGCCGCAAGCGGTCTGCTAAACGTAACGACCACCGGGTATTGAGCGATCAGAAGATCAACAAGCAAGCCTGCTCGTACTCCTGCGAATCCAATCAATAACACTACCGTACAGTCCGGTCTCTTCGTCTGATATGTCGCATATCACAGCCTGGGGGTGGTTTAACTTCAGACCCCAATAGCCTGATAAGTCATGTCGATGCAAGGTCCATAACGGTTCAAGAAACTACTGATAACACTTACCAGTAAATCTCAGCAACCCTGGCCAGGGATTTCCTGTTATGGCCAATCGAGCATAATGCAACATCAACTCCTAATACCGGGAGAGACGAAACCCCTCCTATCGCTCATTGCCTCCATGTGACTCGGGATTGTACCCAAAAACCACCTTTTTGCACGATCTCTTGACCGTGGTATGGTGGAAATCAAAGCACAGTGGGAATCACACAAGACTCTATGACGATCTCGGGTCTACAGACTAACCTGTACCAGTGTAACTAGAGAACTGCTATCTGACGAAAGGTATAATACCATCTAAGAATTCTCGGCGAGTCCGTTCAGTGTACCCAGTCTCCACTGAGCACCCATGTACCTTCTCTGATGTCAAACACCAATGGATATAGGATCATCCATCACCCATCATATAGGTCGAGAAGCGTATACGCTAGTCTACTCTGGAGTATGGATGCCCTGTCTCGATACTCCTACGACTAGGAACATTTGAAGGATGTACTTATCGACTAACCTTTCCCCACTAGTATGATCTACATCATAATCCTGGTAGTCATGTACTCATCCTAAGAGCTTTATCAACATGTAATAGAGAGACAATAAGTGTACATGTTAAGATAAAGAGCAACCAGATAGCATACTATCATCTCGAGCAAGAAAGTCCTCCCTATATATGTCCAAGCATCCATTACAACATATATCACATGTACAGTAATGGCCTCTAGGGCATAAAAATAACTAACAATCTCCCACTTTCACTAAGGCCATATGTTGTAGTATCCAATACCCAACAATATAGCAGTGGTTGTAGTATCCCATACTCAAACATCCCATAGAAGTCTCTCTAGGGGTAAGGCCTTTGTGAGTGGATCCACTGTGTTATCTTTCGTGTCTACTCTCCTATCCTTGATCCCTTGGAGATCATCCATCTCCCTGATCAGGTTATACTTGCCTCAGAATAAGTCCGGAACGCTGATGGGACCTGCATTCCTAGGCCAAAGCCACAACTCCATTGTTGTCATAATAACAATTATTGGATGCTCAATGGTAGGAACCTTGTTCATCTCATGAACAAGAAATGCCCAGACAGTCACTTTGGCAGCATCAATGGTAGCAATGTATTCAGCCTTTATCGTCTAGTATGTCATGGTATCTAACTTGGAACTCTTCCAACATACCGTCCCTGCACTGAGGGTAAAGACAATGCCTGTGACTGACTCTCAGTCAAACTTATCACTCTGAAAGCTGGAACCAAAAACTTTCTTTTAGTGCTTCTCAAGTACTTAAGAATGTCCTCTACAGCTTTCCAGTGATTCTCCCAAGATCCGATTGATTCCTGATCACTACACCTAGTGTGTTATCTATATCTGGTCTGGTACATAAGATCGCATACTCTGATAGAGCCTACTGCCGAAGCATAGGGTATCCCTTGCACGCGAGCTCTTTCCAAATTAGTCTTGGAAGACATCTTTTTGGAGAGAGTGATCCATGAGTAAGTGGGTGAACCACCACGCATGGAATCTTCTATACTAAACTTCTTTAGTATGGTATTAATGTACCTGGATTTAGAACACTCCCAACATCCACTTAGATCTATCAACATAGATCATAATCCACAAGATATAGTAGGTATCATCCAAATCTTCTATAGAGAATCACCGTGATAAGAGGAGCTTGACCGAGTGTAGCATGGGAAACCATTTCCTATCAAGAGTATATTATCTACGTACAATACGTGGAAGACAACCTTACTCTCTACAACCTTCTTGTATATACAATGTTCATCTATCTTTTGGTGAAGTCAAACTCTTTGATTGCTACATCAAAATAGATGTTCCAACTCCGCGATGCGTGCATTGATCCTGATGGACTTAAGCATAGCTTTGAAAGTCTCAACTTTTCCATTTACACCAAGAATCTTCTCAAGATCCGTTTGCTCCTAATGGGTTTTACCCCTTCAGGTGCAACAGTCAAAGTCATACTTTGTTGGCGTACATGGATTCCATCTTTGATCGCATAGCATCCAGCCTTTTCACAGAGTCGCCAGTCGTGATAGCCTGCCTGAACCTAGTTGGGCCATCATCTACCATGATGCAATCCTCGCTCCCACTGTCACCAAGAAGACCGTAGTATCTCTTGAGTGGATGAGGAACCCTACCAGATTCGCGGAGAGGCTAAGGTTCGTTAGAGACTATTGAATCCTTTAGTTTCACCAAATCATGAGCTGTTAGTTTTTCTAGCTGGAACTCCTTCCAGTTCTACCACATGACCACTAATTTCTTTGCAAGAAATTCATTTTCTAAAAAGGTGGCATGCTGAGAAACAAAACACCTTTTGCTCCTCAGAGTGGTAGAAGATATTCGCCCACAAATGTTTAGGATATCCTAACAAACTTACACAAGACTGACCTTACCTCGAGCTTGTCTGGATTCTGCCTTTCAACATAGGCCGGACAACCCTATATCTTAACTCATTTAAGACATGGTCTCTTCCCACACCATATCTCATATGTAGTGGTAGGCCCTGATTTGGATGGAACCCCATTCAATAAGTATGCAACTTCTCAAGTGCATAACACCAAAAGGAAACCGGTAACTCAGCAATACTCATCATAGAGCGCGCCATATTTCATTGGGTGCGATACCTTCGCCCCGATACACCGTTGTACTGTGGTGTACTCGAAGGAGTAAGCTGAGAGAGAATCACATTCTCCTTTTAGAAACTCCAGGAACTCCATGCACAAGTATTCTCCTCTTCGATCACATCGAAGGACTTAATTCTTCTACCCATCTGGTTCTTAACTTCAAGCTTATAATCCTTGAATTTCTCAAAAGTCTTAGACTCATGTTTCAACAGGAACACATGTCTGAATCTTGAGAGACAGTCAATGAATATAATGAAGTAGCAAGAACTAACCCTGGCAGCTGTAGACATTGGACCGTATACATCATCATGTATCTGTCCCAAGAGCTCACTAACTCTTTCTCTGTTTCCAGTAAACGGACTATTGGTCATTTTACCTTTGAGACAAGACTGGAAAGTATCAAAAGATGAGAATTCGAACAGCTTCTTATATTCATCCTTATGTAACTTAGATGGTCATGTCGTATTGATATGACCTAGTCTATAATGCCTCAAGAAGGGTTCGTTCATTTCTGAACTACTCCTCTTGTGTGTGTTCTAGATACTTTGAACTATGGTTTGATTTAGAACGTATATGCTATTATATAACGTGCCTGATTGAATCAACTATTGATTAAGGAAAATGTTCACAACATTATCCTCCAATACAGAATTATATCCTTCTTTAACTTAATAAAGAATATGATGTAATGCTGTATATCAGGTTCGGTATGTAATAACATTTGTTCAGAATCAATGTATTGATACAAGGTGATATCTGCCAACAGATTGGCTGCAAAAATTGCACTATTCTCTAACACATAAAGACATATCACCCATTCTCAGTTCTCTACCTTTCTGTGGCCCATGTTATATATTACATATGCGGGATCCTGATTCGGTATCTCATACCTAGGACGTATAGGATACTGAGAAATAGTTCTCGGTAATAAGGACACCCGAAGAATATGCATCAACATGCACTTTCTTCGATTGGGTGGCATAGGAATCCGGATATTTCCCTATTTCCTGATCGGACTTATAACAGTTATAAGATAGAGCGGAACAAACGTTCCCTAGCTCAGTATAATAAGTAGGTTCGGTCAATGCATCCATATTATTATCTTGATTAAGGCGTGACATGGTTGCTACCGAGAGAGAGAAGAAAACAATCTGCGTGCGCTCTTGCAGGATTAGATTGGTTATTAATTTATCTAATCAGGATGGCTCCCACTGTTTTAGTCAAATCTTCCTTCAAACCCTAAAAGGTAAGACTGGTCGGGATTAATTACATGCTACAAGTTCGCCATTCTTTCAGCCAGGCCAGTGTCGGTACTTTGAGGGAGGTTTCCCGTGCTTTCGCACGGACCTAATTAAAATAAACCTCATTTTTCCAGGGGCGTAACCCCGTTAACACCTTTCTAGACATCTACTTGATTGGCTATTGTAATGTGTAAAACTCTCCGAGGAGTAACTCTTACTCACAGTGGGTATCGGGATCCAACTATCTCATAGAAGGTACGCAATCTCATTGCAAATTTCAACACTTGAAATTTTCGATAATATTTTTCCCCTAGCATCCTATGACCTTGACACAGGCCAGCAAACCATAGTCCGCTTGTCAAGTTCAACCCGTACATTTCCTATTTGAATTAAACCCACCCGCACGACCCTTGACGCAGGCCAACAAAGTCGCACGGCTACCCTAATCCAATCGCGTCGTATGCAGCAGATAAGCACTAGTTAGCTACCGCACACTACGCCTTGACGCAGGCCAACGTACGTAGCATGAATACTAAGTAGTACTTATCTGAAATGACAGAGGGCTACGACAGTTTTTTAAGAAAACCCTTTGCGTAATGAACTTGATATCGTTGTAGAGTCGAGTGATTTTTAAAAGGAGTGTTTTTTAGGCTTTTAATAGTCTTGCTAAAGAGGTCACTCCCGGTGAAGGGATCTCGACTCTTTCCTCATCGAATGAGGTGCAGGATATTTCAAAAATACCACTATGCGAAGCAAAAACTATAAAAGCAATCAAAAGACAAACCGAGTTTATAGCATCTGCTAGTTTCGCTAAAGACGTCACTCCCAGTGAAGGGATCTCGGCTCTTTCCTTATCGAATAAGGTGCTGGATATTCTACAAGGAATATCGCTATGCAAAGGAAGAACTAGAGCTACCAGTTTTTAAACAAGTTTCTACAACATCTTTTAGGTTTCTTTTAGTTTCATTAATCTCATTAATGAATTCCCATCAAATTATGCTTCCCAAGTATCACATAAGAAACAAAAGCAATAATATTTATTATATCTCATATATATAATATAGGCATTCGTCTCAGAATATATCAATTGATCACATCACAGAATATTAGCAGCAGAAAAATCACATATGAAATATTAGATATACTAGGAATTCTGTGTTTTATTTAACCCAGTAAAAACGCGGATTCCACGGTCGTGTTGAATAGCCAAACACACATCCCTAGACCACTACGAGAGCGGCAAGCAACCCTACCAATTCTAGAGTTAGGAGACCCGGTCTCGACTCCTCTAGATGGTCTCCCACAGGACCCTAGAACCCGGTTACTTATGCTCCCCGCCTTGGGTCTATCCTAATGTGGAAAAGTAAATAATATACATCAATGGTGACATCATCCTCAACCCGGAAATGCCCTAATAAAAGAGTGTTACATACAATGAATTTTACGTGAATGAAAATGAAAAACTCTCATCTCACATAAAAAAAAACCCTGGCTATTCAGAATACGACGATCCAATATAAAATATCACAGCAACACATAACATCACATGTCATCAACGTAAATAAATATGCGTATCCCAGTTGTCGTTGACATATAGCATCGAAACTGGCGATACACCATATATTATACTTATGGTCGCATAAAAGAAAGTGAAAAACTACAACAATTGGAATCCGCAACCACCATAGACATCATAAACCCAATGTATCACATACTTTAGATTTCATGCCCAACCAAATGAATTCCTTAGACATCACATGCCTAACAATTATAAACCCCGTATTTTAGTCACAATATTGAAAACACTTTCCAATAACCTTTCGGGTAATTCAACAAGATTCCCGATAACCTGATCGAATGCTCGTCGAATACTTTAGTAGACGGCCGCACCCCCCGATGCCATCGACGAAGTGCACTATGGCGGAACACCGCTGCCGTGAGCACCCGAACGGATGCTTTTGGTGACGGGGTTCTCCTATAGTCATTTGGTCGGGGCTATAGGGCGTGGCTATCTATCAAGGTTATGTAAGTCCACGTTGCGACCCCCGGTTCTTACGGGGAGGCGGAAACGGTATAAAATCAAATTTTTAGCGCAAGGGGCAACATGGACTAAGCAAAACCGGGATCTTTGACTAAACTAAAACTAGCATACATAGCTAAAGAGAGTTAGGTACTCGGATGGGGGTTATACCTAGCTTGTCTTGAACTCCTTCTCTTCAAGCTACGATGGTGGTCCGATGGCTCCTTCTCGTCGTCTCCGTACGCCGAAGATAGATCCACTTGAAAGCTCCAACCTTTAGCTTCTTCTTCGTTCTTTGAAGAAACTAGTTCACTTGGTTTGCTAAACCTAGTGAACTAGAATGAGTAGAGAGGAAATAGAATGGGATTTTATCTATGGTTCTTGATTCTCAACTCATGAGACAAGAGAACCATAGATCAAGAGAGGGAGCAAGAGGTTGAGGGTGAGAGCAAGAGGAGAGCTCAAGAACAAGAGAGAGAATGAGCAAGCAAGAATGAGCAAGTATTTTGTCTCTCACCCTCTCATAATCCAAAGCAATGATAACTCATCATATCAACAAAAGTCTTATGTGATGGTTGAAACAACCATAACCTTATCATGTCATGCACTCATTTCACTCAAATGAACAAGCAAGTAAAAGTCTTTAGCATGAAATGATAACCATGGTTATCATGATGGTCAACTAGTCAAGCCTAGTCAACCGGTCAACAAAGTCAACAAGTCAACAAAAGTCAACAAGTCAACAAGGTCAACATAAGTCAACAACCAAGTCACCATAATACTTAATTAATATAATAGTTAATCGCATATCATATTCTCATTAGGGTTGAGCAAAAAGTCAAAAAGTCAACGGTCAACTGTCAACAACCCTAATGAGAATCCGCTGCCTCTGCCTCCCTGTCAACTGTGCATACACACCCGCATCCGCGTTCCGAGGAACACGAATGCAAACTGGATAAATCCAATCCCATAAGGTACACTAGGATCTGGCTTAAACCAAAGCCCGCTAGTGTAAACTGTCCGGACACTGTACGTGCACAAGTGCACGGATGTGACCGAACCCTGTCGCAAAACCATGCGACCTGTCGCAATACCATGCGACCTCTACTCTTTTGCCTAAAGGCGAAAAGCTTTCTGTGTGGGACTCTAAAGACTCGACACTACGCTGGCAGTGGGTTTAACCACAGACCGCAAGCGGCACTAGCTGTGCGTAACGGTCCCCAGGTAATGCCGACAAGAAGACCGACGAGGCGAAACCCATCTAAACTCCTACTGAGCCTGAGTGTGACATTCTCCGTACAGTCCGGTCTGTTCGTCTGATACATCGCATGGCGGGCCTAGGGGGCGGTAAACGTCAGTCCCCCAATAGCGGTACAAGTCGTGCCGTAGCGAAGCCCAAAACACCCTGAGATAACACTGGAAACCTACCAGTATATCTCGTTTGCCCTGGCCAGGGACTACTCGTGTAATGGCTCTCCTAGACACAGCGCGATGTCAACCCCCAATACCGGGAGAGACGAATCCTGTCTAACCGTCACTGCCTCCAAGTGCTTCGGGACTGCACCCAACCACTACTTGTTTGCACGACTCCTTTGAGCCGTGGTAGGGTAGTGATCAAAGTACAGTGGGAACACACTCGAGGCAGAGTGACAGTGTCAAGTCAGCGGACTAAGCTGTACTCATGTCACCTGGGAACTGATAACTGACGATAGGTATAATACCAACTAGTCAGTTCCCGACGAGTCCTGTCCAGTGTACCCGTAACCTAACGAGCACCCGCATACTATCTCAAGTACGACGTACTGACGGCTGTGGGACAGACCGTCTCCCACACTGGGATGAGAAGCGCATGCGCTGGTCTACTCCGGAGTATCGATGCCCTGTCTCGATAGTCCTGCGACCAGGGACCTGCATAAGGATGTGCTTATAGATTACCCAGCCCCACTAGTGTGACGGCCATCACATCGCTGGTAATCAAGCAAAGATCCTAAGGGCTCCACTAATGTGTATAGGCGATATACAAAATATAAACACATGTACACATTGAAGTAGAAACAAACCAAGTAGCATACTACTATTTTGAGCAAGATTGTATATACAAGGTGAATATCCCAAGCATCCATTAAGTAATATACAAACCAGTATGATACAGTAATGGCCTCTAGGGCATATACACTAACAATCTCCCACTTGCACTAAGGCCATGTACTGGCGTATCGAAGACCTATCATCTCGATCAGCCGCTCGAACTGAGTCTGGGGCAGGGACTTGGTGAATGGATCTGCAGTGTTATCTTCTGAAGCGACTCTCCGAACCTCGATCTCCTGGCGATCCACGATCTCCCTGATCAGGTGATACCGCCTCAAGATGTGCCTGGATCTCTGATGGGACCTGGGTTCCTTCGCTAAAGCTATAGCCCCGTTGTTGTCGTAATACAGAGGTATTGGATCAACAATGGACGGAACCACCTGAAGTTCTTTCAAGAACTTCCTCATCCAGACAGCTTCTTTTGCGGCATCAGATGCAGCGATGTATTCCGCTTCCATCGTCGAGTCTGCAACGGTTTCTTGTTTGGAACTCTTCCAACACACCGCCCCTCCATTGAGAGTAAAGACAAAGCCCGACATGGACTTGGAATCATCCTTGTCACTTTGGAAGCTGGAGTCAGCAAAGGCCTCGATCTGGAGGTCTTTTCCGCCATACACCAAGAACATCTCCTTAGTCCTTCTCAGGTACTTGAGAATGTTCTTTACCGCTATCCAGTGTTTCTCCCCAGGGTTTGACTGATACCGGCTTACCACACTCAGTGCATAAGCTACATCCGGTCTGGTACACAACATTGCATACATTATATAGCCTACCGCAGAAGCGTAGGGTATAATAGACATGCGATCCCTCTCCAAATCAGTCTTGGGAGACATCTCTTTAGAGAGGGTGATCCCGTGACAAGCCGGTAGGTTACCGCGCTTGGAATCTTCCATACTGAATCTCTTCAGTATGGTGTCGATGTACCTGGACTGTGATAGTCCTAATATCCTCTTGGATCTGTCACGGTAGATCCGGATACCCAGAATGTACGAGGCATCACCCAGGTCTTTCATGGAGAACCTGTGTGACAAGAACCCCTTGACAGATTGTAGCATAGGAATGTCATTTCCTATTAAGAGAATGTCATCCACGTATAAAACGAGGAATACTACAGTTCTCGCTACAAATCTACTATAGATGCATGGTTCATCTGGATTTTTGATAAAGCCAAATTCTTTGACCGTTTCATCAAAGCAGATGTTCCAACTCCGCGACGCCTGCTTTAGTCCATAGATGGACTTAAGCAACTTGCACACCTTTCCGCTGCTCCCACTCTGAATGAAACCCTCCGGCTGGTCCATATAGACACACTCCTCTAAATTTCCATTTAGAAAAGCTGTCTTTACGTCCATTTGCCAGATCTCATAATCGTGGAAGGCAGCAATGGCAAGAAGGATCCGAATGGATTTCAGCATGGCTACTGGAGAAAAGGTTTCGTCATAGTCCAAGCCAGGTCTTTGACGAAAACCCTTTGCTACCAGCCTCGCTTTATAGGTCTCAACCTGTCCATCTACACCAATCTTCCTTTTGAAGATCCACTTGCATCCTACGGGTTTTACCCCGTCTGGAGCAATGTCCAACGTCCATACCTTGTTGGTGTACATGGACTCCATTTCGGTCCGCATTGCATCCAGCCATTTCACTGAGTCAACGCTCTGAACGGCCTGCTGGAAGCTAGTAGGCTCATCATAATCTATGATGCAATCCTCTCTATCCCCGTCTATGAGAAAACCGTAGTATCTCTCGGGCGGATGAGACTGCCTACTACTCCTGCGGAGCGGCGTAGGAATGTCTTGTTCTGTTGAACCCTCTGGTTCCACTAAACTTTCAGTAATAGTCCGTGGTTCTGGAATTTCTTCCAGTTCTACTGTGCTCCCACTTATCTGGGTTTCCAAAAACTCAGTTTCCAAGAAGTAGGCATGACGAGAAACAAGGACTTTTTGTTCCTCTTCACAGTAGAAGAAATATCCTTTGGAATTCTTTGGATATCCCACAAACTTGCACTGTACTGAGCGTGCCTCGAGCTTGTCCGCATGCTGCTTTTTGACAAAAGCTGGACATCCCCATGTCTTAATATGCTTAAGATAGGGTCTCTTCCCACACCACATCTCATATGGTGTAGTAGGCACGGTCTTAGTAGGAACTCGGTTCAAAAGGTATGCGGCTGATTCTAGCGCATACCCCCAGAATGATCGCGGCAACTCAGCGTTACTCATCATGGACCGCACCATATCCAATAGGGTGCGGTTCCGTCTCTCCGATACACCGTTATGTTGCGGGGTGTATGGAGGAGTAAGCTGAGAGAGAATTCCGTTCTCTTTTAAATAGTCCAGGAACTCGGCACTTAAGTATTCTCCACCTCGATCCGATCTTAGAATCTTAATACTTTTG
Organism: Agapanthus africanus; assembly: GCA_030015575.1. NCBI lineage: Eukaryota > Viridiplantae > Streptophyta > Magnoliopsida > Asparagales > Amaryllidaceae > Agapanthus > Agapanthus africanus. Next base: position 300,170,278 of record CM057345.1, on the reverse strand, counting down.
TCGGTCTGTTTCTCTACTTCATTCTTATACTCCTGGAATTTTCCAAAGGCCTCGGACTTATGTTTCATCAAGAAGACATAACCGTACCTTGAGAAGTCATCCGTAAAAGTAATGAAGTAAGAATGTCTGCTTCGGGCATGTGTAGACATTGGACCGCACACGTCACTGTGTACGAGTCCCAAGAGCTCGCTCGCCCTTACTCCTTGTCCAGTAAACGGAGTCTTTGTCATCTTTCCTTTGAGACAAGATTGACAAGTGTTATACGATTGATATTCGAACGCATTCAAATATCCTTCTGTATGTAACTTAGTCAACCTTCTCTCATTGATGTGACCCAATCTACAATGCCATAAGAAAGTCTGATTTATTTCCGGAGACTTTCTTTTGTGTGTATTCTGGACGTTGAAAATCTGTGGTTGGTTTAACACGTATATACCATTACTCAATGTACCTGACCCAATCAAAACTTGATTAAGGTGAATGTTTACAACATTACTTACAAACGCAAATTCATAACCTTCTTTAGAAACTAAAGATACAGAAATGATATTACAAGTTGCGTTGGGTACAAAAAAGCAATTACGCAAAACCAAAACATGTCCATCTGACATTCCCAGGTGATAGTCCCCCACGGCTTTAGCATCCATGCTAGCTCCGTTCGCAACTTTGAGGGTCATGTCACCTGCCTTCAAAACCCTACGGTTTCTCAACGCCTGCAAAGAATTACAGATATGAGATCCTGATCCGGTATCCAATACCCAGGAAGTAGAGTTTATTGAAAGACAATTTTCAATAACATACACACCTGAAGCTGAAGCTGCAACCTGCTTCAATTCCTGTGTTCTGGCCTTCCAGGCCCTGCAATCATTCTTCCAGTGTCCTTTCTTATGACAATAGAAGCATTCTTCCTTATCCACAAGCTTCCCCGCTATCTTTGTTGCTTTACCTTTTCCCTTCGTATCCACTTTACTAACACCGCCCCTTGGTTTGGCGGGGGCCTTCTTCTTCTTTCCCTTGGCTTTCGCCTTGGACCTAGAAGAAGATGATCCTCCTACAAACAAAGTGGATGTATCCCTACCTTTCTGTAAGGTGCCCTCTGCGCTCCTCAGCATGTTGAGGAGTTCTGAAAGTTCAACCTCTTTTTCTTGTAAGTTGAAGTTCAGTATAAACTGGGCGTAAGTGGAAGGAAGGGACTGGAGAACTATATCCGTATATAGCTCACTCTCCAATGTGATCCCTAGGTCAGCGAGCTCCTCAATGAAGCCGATCATCTTTAGCACGTGCTCGGCTACTGATGATCCGACGGCCATTCTTGTCGAAAATAACTTTTTTTGACGCTTCGTATCTTGCGATACGTGATTGCTCTCCATACAGTTCTTTTGTATGGAGCAATATGGACTCCATGTCCATATTCTCATGCCTCCTCTGATGTTCGTTGTCCATCGAGGCAAGCAGGAGGCACTTGGCCTTCGCGCTATCAATCTCCCAAGTCTTGCGGATTTCCTTATCCGCGACACTGGAAGTTGGACCAGGGACAGGGGGAGCTTTGGTGGTAAGAAGATACCCCAGCTTGTCATAAGTGATTGCTATCTTGACATTCCTGAGCCAATCTTTGTAGTTTGGCCCTGTCAGTTTGTTTTTATCTAGGAGTAACTTAAGTCCAGTTATGTTGATAGGTCGCTGCAATTAGGAGAGAGAAGAAGAAACACTCAGCATGATGCTCTTGCAAGTTTAGAGTGGTTTTTAGTTTGTCTAAACAGGATGGCTCCCACTGTTTCTCGAATCCCTCCTCAAACCATAAAGGAAGAATTAGCCGGGATCAATCCCACCGCACAATACTTGCTTAACCGTTCAGCCAGGCCGGTGTCGGTACTTCGAGGGAGGTTTTCCAACGCTTTCGCGAAGTTCCTTAATTAAAGAACCTCTTTTCCCTGGGGGCGTAGCCCCGCTAACACCTTTCTAGGCACCTACTAGGTTTATAGCATTGATCGATTAGTGAGAAATTTCCCGAGGAGTAGCATATACTCACAGTAGGATCGGGATCCAAATATCATTGCGTGACGAAACTGAAGGAATCCTACCAGAATCATCACACTCCAAATGGTATGCAAATCTAGCAAGTTTCAGTACTTATGAAACTCCCGATGTGGATTTTTGCCCCATGCTCTTATGACCTTGACTTTGGCCAACAAATCATAAGTCACATGTCAAGTTCTGCCGGTCGTTCTCCAGGTTAATTTGAATCCACCCGCACCTACCCTTGACTTTGGCCAACAAGGCAGTACGACTGTTCCAAACCAACGCATCTATCTATGCTGCACATGAATACCCAATAGCTACCAATCACTGTGCCTTGACTTTGGCCAACACAGCTTGAATACTATTGACTATTCATGTGAAACGACGGAGGGCTACGGATGGTTTTGGCAAAACCGTGAACGTAGTGAACTTGATTTGGTCGATGGAACGAGATAGCTTTTAAAAGGAGTGGCTCAAGCTCCGTATTTAAAAGTTGTTTTGAAAAGAACCGAGTGGTTTTTCGAAAGTGTTCCAACGACTTTAACTTGGTTTATTATCTTGCATTAGTTCTTTTAATGCGTGATATTCTTGCATTAGTTCTTTTAATGCGTCCCATCATTTAATCCTACCATTGCAGAAAACAACCAAAATATGACGTACGCTTATGCCATTCGCATTCGCCACGGGGCCCCGTCATTACCCGTTAGGTTACTTAACTAACGACAGAGCGGGGGCTGGGCTAGCGCGTCTGTAAAACATAAGCAACGCCTAAATAATATCATATATAGATATACTGCAATGATAAACATTTCAGATCACAGATAAATACATTGGATATACTAGCAATCTGTAATTTGTACGAGCCTGTAACAAAAACAGATAACACGGTCGCGGTGAATAGCCAAAACCCCACCCAAGACCCCTACGGGTGCGGCAAACTACCCGCCAAGTACCCGAAGCGTAGCAACCTCCCTCATCTCCATGAGTAGGCCACTCGACACTTCGGCATACCCGGTAGTTTGTGCACCCCTCCATGGGTCTATCCTAGGAGCAAAAACAGTAAAAAGAAATTATACAATGACGGCTACAACCCCGACCCGGTTGTGCGGCCATACAAATAATTATTACATCAATTTACAAATTTACATGAATTGCAAGAAAAGAAAACTCTCGTCTCACAACCCCCGGCTATTCACCCGCGACAATCCAACATATTTATATACACATTCCAATATCAAACACAGATCATGTATAACCCCGACCAATCGACTTATAGCGATTAGCCGACGTTCAATACATGCAAGCATCACAGATATAACCATCATAGTCAAAGTGCAGTGAAGTTCGGAAAAATACGGAATTATAGGACCCCAAAAGGAAATTTCTTTTCTGGAAAATCTGGGCACATATAATATATTTCAAAAATCCCAAAACCAACACAGACACATACTGCACGAAAAACGATGCAGAGAAGACGACAAACCGCGGCGCTTCCGCGGCACATGCCTACCTAGTGCGGCGGAAGCGCGGCGGTTTGAACGAAACAGTGGACCGTTTTTCATGGGTGTTCAAACAAAACCCTGAGCCGAATTTAGGAGTATAAAGTTTTTCATTTTGACCAGAAAAAATTTCAACAGAAACTCAGGTTTTGTAAAAGTTAGGTTTTTGGATTTTTTTCGGTTCCGAACTTCGTTACACTTTACTACCAAGCTAGTTTAAGTTTAGTTAGGCTCTGATACCACTGTAAGTCCACGTTGCGACCCCCGGTTCTTACGGGGAGGCGGAAACGGTATAAAATCAAATTTTTAGCGCAAGGGGCAACATGGACTAAGCAAAGCCGGGATCTTTGACTAAACTAAAACTAGCATACATAGCTAAAGAGAGTTAGCTACTCGGATGGGGGTTATACCTAGCTTGTCTTGAACTCCTTCTCTTCAAGCTCCGATGGTGGTCCGATGGCTCCTTCTCGTCGTCTCCGTACGCCGAAAATAGATCCACTTGAAAGCTCCAACCTTTAGCTTCTTCTTCGTTCTTTGAAGAAACTAGTTCACTTGGTTTGCTAAACCTAGTGAACTAGAATGAGTAGAGAGGAAATAGAATGTGATTTTATCTATGGTTCTTGATTCTCAACTCATGAGACAAGAGAACCATAGATCAAGAGAGGGAGCAAGAGGTTGAGGGTGAGAGCAAGAGGAGAGCTCAAGAACAAGAGAGAGAATGAGCAAGCAAGAATGAGCAAGTATTTTGTCTCTCACCCTCTCATAATCCAAAGCAATGATAACTCATCATATCAACAAAAGTCTTATGTGATGGTTGAAGCAACCATAACCTTATCATGTCATGCACTCATTTCACTCAAATGAACAAGCAAGTAAAAGTCTTTGGCATGAAATGATAACCATGGTTATCATGATGGTCAACTAGTCAAGCCTAGTCAACCGGTCAACAAAGTCAACAAGTCAACAAAAGTCAACAAGTCAACAAGGTCAACATAAGTCAACAACCAAGTCACCATAATACTTAATTAATATAATAGTTAATCGCATATCATATTCTCATTAGGGTTGAGCAAAAAGTCAAAAAGTCAACGGTCAACTGTCAACAACCCTAATGAGAATCCGCTGCCTCTGCCTCCCTGTCAACTGTGCATACACACCCGCATCCGCGTTCCGAGGAACACGAATGCAAACTGGATAAATCCAATCCCATAAGGTACACTAGGATCTGGCTTAAACCAAAGCCCGCTAGTGTAAACTGTCCGGACACTGTACGTGCACAAGTGCACGGATGTGACCGAACCCTGTCGCAAAACCATGCGACCTGTCGCAATACCATGCGACCTCTACTCTTTTGCCTAAAGGCGAAAAGCTTTCTGTGTGGGACTCTAAAGACTCGACACTACGCTGGCAGTGGGTTTAACCACAGACCGCAAGCGGCACTAGCTGTGCGTAACGGTCCCCAGGTAATGCCGACAAGAAGACCGACGAGGCGAAACCCATCTGAACTCCTACTGAGCCTGAGTGTGACATTCTCCGTACAGTCCGGTCTGTTCGTCTGATACATCGCATGGCGGGCCTAGGGGGCGGTAAACGTCAGTCCCCCAATAGCGGTACAAGTCGTGCCGGAGCGAAGCCCAAAACACCCTGAGATAACACTGGAAACCTACCAGTATATCTCGTTTGCCCTGGCCAGGGACTACTCGTGTAATGGCTCTCCTAGACACAGCGCGATGTCAACCCCCAATACCGGGAGAGACGAATCCTGTCTAACCGTCACTGCCTCCAAGTGCTTCGGGACTGCACCCAACCACTACCTGTTTGCACGACTCCTTTGAGCCGTGGTAGGGTAGTGATCAAAGTACAGTGGGAACACACTCGAGGCAGAGTGACAGTGTCAAGTCAGCGGACTAAGCTGTACTCATGTCACCTGGGAACTGATAACTGACGATAGGTATAATACCAACTAGTCAGTTCCCGACGAGTCCTGTCCAGTGTACCCGTAACCTAACGAGCACCCGCATACTATCTCAAGTACGACGTACTGACGGCTGTGGGACAGACCGTCTCCCACACTGGGATGAGAAGCGCATGCGCTGGTCTACTCCGGAGTATCGATGCCTTGTCTCGATAGTCCTGCGACCAGGGACCTGCATAAGGATGTGCTTATAGATTACCCAGCCCCACTAGTGTGACGGCCATCACATCGCTGGTAATCAAGCAAAGATCCTAAGGGCTCCACTAATGTGTATAGGCGATATACAAAATATAAACACATGTACACATTGAAGTAGAAACAAACCAAGTAGCATACTACTATTTTGACCAAGATTGTATATACAAGGTGAATATCCCAAGCATCCATTAAGTAATATACAAACCAGTATGATACAGTAATGGCCTCTAGGGCATATACACTAACAGGTTACCCGGCGAGTATCCGCGTACACTACGTAATTGCGACGGGCTTTTGATCCACATCAAAATTCCGTGGCAACCGATCAAATGAGACTAAACCGCTAGATTTACAAAATTCAAACTAGTTATTACATAACTAATTATAGTGGATTCCAAATATTGTATCACAATCACAGAAAGCTATGCGACGTTAAATATTTCGATCGAATCAACGAATTCCCAAAATTCCCAGAGAGCTCAACACTTAAGCATAATTAAAAATGCCCAGAAGCGTGCCCCAGTACCTACGGACCAACAGCTGAAGGGCCCGACCCATGCCCCTTAAGTGGCGCCGCGGATCCGCCGCTAAAACCATTTTTAGCCGCGGATCCGCGGTCACTTAGACGAGTTAGGGTTTCTTTCTTCAGTTGTGTCCATAAAATTACCTGCATGATTTTCTGAATATTTTTAACATGAAAATTTTCAACTTTTTGAAAAATTTCGAGAAAGTGGGAAAATTATGGTTTTCGGAGTTCGATCGAACTTTTAATTTCGCCTACGCAACGCCTAATACTCTAGCTAGGCTTTGATACCACTGATGGGTTCCTTAGCACCCTCACGGTGTTTACTAGGGCATCGAACATGCCATTTCAAAATTTTCTAGAGAGCTAAAGAACATGAACGAGGATCGAACTAGAGACTTAGGGTTTTCTAGATCGTAAACACTTTACAAGCTAAAGGGAAGAAGGAATACAACCTTTGTAGATCGGTCCTTCACTTCAATAGCTCCGTGTAGTAGTCCCTTCGCTACGATCACGAACTCTCGGACTCTAGAGAGGCTCCACAAGATGTACGGAACAAGCTTGCATCGAAGTCATTGAGGCCGAAGATGATCTACGTCAAGGAACACTAGCTCATGCTATCTCTTCACTAATGGTGAGATTAGTGAAACAAACACCCTAAACTAAATGGCAAGTAGTAGAGGATGATAGAGTAGAAAGTGGGCTCACTTTAGTTTTATTTTTCTCACAAGGTTTCCATCACTTAGAAAAAACTAGCAAGCTTTTTCTCTTTAGGAAGAAGAAGAAGTGATGAAGAAAATGAATGAGAGAGTGGGGTTAGAATTGCAACCATGGTGAGTTAGTGTCATGCCTAACTCTTGTAGAGAATAAACCATAGTCTAAGGTTAAGGGTTGGGTTAACAAATATCTTTAGCAATGACAAAAGAGTGGACTTGGTCAATGTTTTCTACAAACTTCTCCAAGCTTCAACCATGACTCATTCCAAATCTTTTGTGAATTACTTAATGATAAATAAAACCCAAACATAAACCCTAGCATGGTATAAGTCTCATACATACATGTTACAAGTGTAACCTAACATGACACAACTATATATATAACATATATATTTTGTGTACAAACAGAAAATAATACAATTAACATATATCATATATCTATTAATGTATCAAATGTGAGAAAAAGAAATACTTAAGTGAGCTAATATTAGTTAATATAATTTAATATATCAAATATATAATTCTACATTAAATTATTAAATCAACATTTTATTTAATAATCCGGCTATATTACATATAACCAACTAATATCAAACGTAACAACTTATCGAATCAACACTTAATCCGATAACCCAGCTATATTTCATATACCCGACCAATGTCATAAGTCGCGAGAATAGAATGCGGTATCACATACTCGTATTTATCTCGGTCCCGCACATATCACATATGTTCTCATACTCCGTTTCGCATGAACCAGGAAAGCTCTGTGTAGGACTCTAAAGACTTATCAATACGCCGGCAGTAGGTGATGGTCATATCAAACACCCACAAGCAGCAAGCGGTCTACTAAACGTAACGGCCACCCGGGTATTGAGCGATCAGAAGATCAATAAGCAAGCCTGCTCGTACTCCTGCGAATCCAATCAGTAACACTACCGTACAGCCCGGTCTCTTCGTATGATAGGTCGCATATCATAGCCTGGGGGTGGTATAACATCAGACCCCAATAGCCTGATAAGTCATGCCGATGCATGGTCCATAACGGTTCGAGAAACTACTGATAACACTTACCAGTAAATCTCAGCAAACCTGGCCAGGGATTTCCAGTTATGGCCAATCGAGCATAGCGCAACATCAACTCCCAATACCGGGAGAGACGAAAACTCTCCTATTGCTCATTGCCTCCATGTGACTCGGGACTGTACCCAAAAACCACCTTTTTGTACGATCTCTTGACCGTGGTATGGTGGAAATCAAAGCACAGTGGGAATAACACAAGACTCTATGGCGATCTCGGGTCTACAGACTAACCTGTACCAGTGTCACCAGAGAACTGCTATCTGACGATAGGTATAATACCATCTAGGAGTTCTCGGTGAGTCTGTTCCGTGTACCCAGTCTCCACTGAGCACCTGTGTACCTTCACTGAGGTCAAATTGTAACACCTTGGAATGTGATTAGTGGCTAATTATACTTTAATGTGTGGTTTTTAGTAAAAAGTTTACCAAACAATTTTCAAATATTTTATCAAAATTAATGAATATTTTATTAGAATTTAATTAGGCTTGCACACACATGTGCATGTAAATTAGGGCTAAGTTTGGGGTTAAACCATGTTTGGATAGCCATGGTGAACTAACCCATTCCATTAGGTTAATGTGAAGTTAATTAAGGGAATTAGTTTTTTAAAATTAATTTAACTTTTGTTTGTTTTGGGGGTTGACTTGAGATTGAGGAGAGAGAGGGAATGATGGTGATTGACACGAAAGAGTGTGTTTGTAGTTAACCGCAATCAATAACGGTGTCGCGTGTAGCTAGACCGAGATGAGTACGGGTCGTCCTCTGGGAAACGTTGAATATTTTACTCTTACTTTAGATGTGTTGAAAGAGGGGAGGAAATAAGAATTTTGTGAAAAGTTTCTAGATCTACGTTAAACAAGAATGTAAAATATAGATCTAGATTATTTTAGAGACTTAGATAATATAATAAGAAGGCTTATAGGGTTCGTTAGGATTTAGTAGTTATGGACGATTAATTAAAAGTTACCCTTTTTATCCATTAATAGATTTAGAACTAGAACGACGGTGATGCGTGTAGATTAGGGTTTCTGGAAGGAAAAGGAATCCCACTCTTAACCCTTATCTCGACACGGAACTCCGTTCATATTTAGCCTTTACCAAAACAATCATTAATCTAATCTCTAATCGCGGTCGGAACTAGCAAAGAATTGCTAGCGCGCCCGATTAGGATGTTAATGATTCTTTTGATAAAGTTCCTAAACTTTATAGGACTTAAAAAGGGTTTAGTTATTTTCATCGTCCATTAGCCTACCCTAATCCTACGAACCCTAACAAGCGGAGAATTACTCGCGCATGTTGGGAGAAGAAGATGAAAAGAAAGAGAGGAAAAACATAATGTAAAATGCAAAAAGAATTAAATAAAATAACTACCTTTATTAATCAACTTGAACAAACTACACTTTAATCGGTAGAAAATGATTACAAACTAGTTGCTTCTCGATCTTTCCTAAGGAGGTAGTCGAACAGTCGATGATCAGCCTGGATGCGTGAGCGTCGGGAGCTTCGTGATCTCTTCGGCTTGATAGCTTTTCCAAGAGGCTCTCGGTACCCTTTTATAGTGCAAAGCCAGAATCTTTAGGCTGGAAACTTGGTAAAATTCAGCAATGATTGATCTCCAAAAATCTTGCCTTCTAACTCCATAATATTGCGGCGGATCCGCGGCAAATGGGGGCTAAGGCCGCGGATCCGTGTCCAACGGGTGAGATCTCTTGATCAAAATTCTTGTGCTTTCTTCTTGTGACAAGTGTCAATCCTAGGCACCTTCATAATTCAGAAATCTTCTCTCGGTTGCTTCCAGACATGGTCTCCAAGTTTTGCTTCTTAATTTCGCAAGTTTTCTTCAACAAATTGATTTGTTTGATAAATTCTTCATAACAACTTGGAAATATTCTGCACAACAACTCAAATAAGATTTTAGTAGACTTTGTTCTACTAGGATTAGATCAATAATATTTATTTGCATACATTTTCCTACCAAATTATAATTATAATATATCAACACATGGAAAATAGTATTTTTACACATAAACCCACATATAGTATAATAAAGTCCTTTTTAATATGAAAATGGTAGGAAAAATGTAATAACAAATATGCAGTTTTATCAACTGAACAAATACCCCCAAACTTATCTTTGATCGTCCCGAGAAAACTAGTTTATTCAAGAGAAGAAGATAAAAAAGAAAGGAGAAAACTAAGCACATTTTTGTAGGCAGACACGATTGCACTGAGCACGTGCAACAAGCCGTTAAAGCTCTAGGTGTCCCTAGTAGGAGGAGTGTTGTCTCCTGAGGGTTTTCAGCGGATTACACCCCCAAAATCCAATAACAAAAGAAAGATGGTGAAATTTACATATAAAGATAAGAACCATAAAAGAAAGACTTTGAAAATAAGAGTTTCCAACTATACTAGCTTTTCAGTTGTCATGAACCCTATCTTAATAGTCATGAAAAAATGTTAGAAATCACAGCATCCCTCAATAAAACATCGTCTTTATTCTTCATTCCTACCTTTCATCCAAACATTGATCATATAACCCCACGTGTATGAAATGGACATCCCTACACTCGGAGAATTCAATTCAAGCTATCATACTCTTATCCATCTACCTTAGTACTTTTTAATTTGATGAATATTAAGATTCGCTCACACATTTTCATGCGACCGTTAATACTTCTTGAGGTACTAACAGACCGATTACTTATGTGCTTGCTGATTAGGTGATAATATTTTCCTCGTCTTGCACCACCTAAGGATTAGCAGTGACTCCCAGACCAGTTGGCCTTAGGGCACTAGGTGAAGAGATACCCTTGCTATATTTTTTTATTGCTGCCTTGGCGATAACAAAACCAGTGTTCATTTTTTTCTTTTCACCATTTTTATATTTTCTTCATTTTTTTATTTCCTTCATACTTTGGCTTTTAGACAAGAGCATTTCAAGGTATCCTCTACTATCCCGAGTTTCAAGACGTGTGTAAGTGCATATAGTAGGGTATCAACATTCAAATGTTTGGCTTCCAGAATAGAAACTATTTTTCAGACTTATTTTTATCCTCAGATTAGTGACTTCCTTCATCTTACTAACCCTTGGGACAATGGCTCATAACTATTTATTACCAGTTCGTTTAAGAAAACTTCTAATTTTCTTGGTTTTCTTAAACTATTCCTATCTTTTGGATGTAATTTTTTACTTTCTACTCTTTTGTTATAAAAGAATTTTTTTTTTAATAAAAAAATTTTGAAAATGTTGTGCTTATGCAAAATATGATTCAAATTGATGTGTAAATAAGCACAAACCTCCCCCAAACCTGTTTACAGCAGTGTCCTCACTGATGTCATTCGTTAAGCTCAAAAACCTGTAGACTTGGGAAGAAATTATTAATGGGGGCAAGAATATATGAAAGTGACAATCCTCCCCCAAACTTATTTTAGGCTCACAATTTTGTAAAAATCATTTTCTTTCAAGAGCCAAAATATACCACCCCTCCCCCAAACTTGAGTTAAACAATGTTAATCTTTTAAAATCATCGAGGGGTAAAGTTATTGGTCAAAGTAAAGCCTTACAAAGACCAAAAGTTAATACCAACCATTCAAAAATTTTATCGATGAAGCACCAAGGTTGGTGGAAGAACATGTCACCTTTCGACGTGAAGAAGTGGGGAGGTGATAAGAGGTGTGATGGAAAAGGATTGCGTCTCAATTTGGAGAGATGACACAGTGATAGTAATGATGGATTACTCGCATTATCATGATTGTCCAAAAGAAGGGGTGGAGGTCCAATTTCTTCATCTTGGAGTTGATTCATCTCAACACCCGTGTCTTTTAAAAATTCGAGTTCATCAGCGAAAATTTCCTCAAAGCTTTCATCAATACCCTGAAGAATAATGTCATCAGAAAAAATGGGATGATCGTCAGACTCTATAAAAGGTTCCTTATCAGCGTTAGATGTTGACCCGGACAACTCGGTGGAAGAGTCTGTGTCAAGCAACAACATATGAAAAGAGTCAGAATTATGAGGTTGATCAAATTCGCTGCTGTCGACTTCCATTAATTCGACAGAACACACATGAGCATAGGGTTCGGAGGGTTCACTTCCCAACTTGTAAATGTTAAGCTCAATTGACTTCTTTCCAAAGGATAGGGTCATAGAGCCGTTTCTACAATTGATTACTGCGTTGGAAGTGGCCAAAAAGGGTCGACCGAGTATCACCGGGATTTGATTGCGTGGGTTTGCCATAGGTTGTGTATCTATAACGATAAAGTCCACAGGGAATATGAATTCCCCGACTTTGATTAACACATCCTCTAGCTCACCCATTGGTTGGGTGATAGATCGATCGGCCATCTGAAGAGTGCAATGCGCAGGTTTTAACTCTCCGATCCCTAATTGCTCATAAACAGAATACGGAAGCAAGTTAACACTAGCACCCAAATCGAGTAGAGCACGATTGATATTTTTACCCCCAATAGAAATTGAAATTGTAGGACTTCCGGGGTCCTTTCATTTCTTAGGTATTTGTTGTGTAAAAGCTGTGCTTACATTACTCGCAAGGAAAACTTTTTTAGGTACTTGAACTTTTCTCTTCCTAGTGCACAAGTCCTTTAAGATTTTTGCATATGACGGAACTTGTTGAATAGCATCTAGGAGAGGAATGTTTATGTTAACTTGCTTAAAAATTTCCACAATCTTCTCCATCTGTGGACTTGGTCTGTTGCCCTTTAACCTGTTTGGATAAGGTGCTTTATCAATAAAGGTTTGGTCCAATATTGGAGAGGATTGTGGGGACGGATTCGATCCCAAAACTGGAGTGGGAATCGACTTAGATATATTTGGCGAAATGGGCGAAGGGTTCGAGCCTTGGGGAAAACGGAGAATAGGCTCGGGTGAAGGTGGGAGACTAGACGAATTAGGGGAAGAAGAAGAAGAAGCTGGGGTATCAAATGTGTCACTATCATCAAATTGCTCACCCACTCGGTTATTCAGCTCTCTCCCCGATCTCAACGTAGTAACGGCATTCACATTATGATTTTGTGAATGGCCAGGATTCGGTAGGGGTTGAGATGGGAGTTTCCCTTTCTCTCTCGCACTCATTGCGGCGTTTAACTGTGCGATTTGGTTTTCTAATGATTTAATACTCTCACCATGGGAGGCGGAGTTTTTCATTATGGTATCAATAGAAGACCTCATCTCAGCCGAAATTTGCATGGATTGTTTCATGAACATATCCAAAGTTTGTGCAAGTGAGTTGTCAGTACCGGCCACTTGTGGTGTAGAAATGTTGGCCGGATTTTGGAAATTCTGTGACTGAAAGGGGGGCTGATTCTGTGGTTGTGGTTGCTGTGGAGGAGGTCTTTGATAATTGCTTTGTTGATTTTGATTCCAAACAAAGTTAGGATGATTCCTCCATCCTTGATTGTACGTGGAAGAATAAGGGTCGTTTCTAGGTCGCTGCTGAAAAGCAGCATTAGCTTGAAACGAAGCATTCATAGGACATTCTTCCGTTAAGTGTGAAGGATCCGAACAGCAACCACAGACGGTCTTAGGAAGTGTGACCTGATTTAGGGAGAAAGATGAGAACTTGTTTTCGATAGCGTCGAGTTTCTTCTGTATCGCTGCCGTTTCGGCTTTTACTGCGATAGAAACATCGAGCTGGTGAATACCTCCCTTAGTTGAAGGTGGTCTTACGCTTTCCCACTGCAAAGTGCTTTCTGCGAGATCTTCCAGATATTTCCATGCTTCACCGTCATCTTTAGACATGAAATTGCATTGACACATTGTTTCAAGCATCTGCTTTGTCGCTGGATTAATGCCCTCATATATAATCCGACATAAATCCCATCTTTGTATTCCGTGATGGGGGCATTGGACAAGCAGATCTTCGAAACGTTCAAAGCACTTCCAAAATGGTTCATTGGGAAGCTGGGTGAAATGGTTGATCTCGCTCCTAATATGGGCAGTCTTATGGTTTGGGTAAAACTTCTTAAGAAATGCTATGACAAATTCATCCCAATTAGTGATAGAGTGTGCGGCAGTATTGTAAAGCCATTTTTCTGCCAAGTCGCACAATGTGAATGGGAGAAGACGTAAGCGCATAGCATCTAAAGTCAATTGTGAAGTACCCATCATTGCGCATACGTTTTCGAATTTGGTGATGAAAACGTACACGTCTTCCGACTCAAGCCCGTGAAATTTGGGCAGCAGATTGATGTAGTGGGGTTTAATCTCGAAATTATCCCCGTTTAGTGGTGGAAGAGATAGACAAGTAGGAAGGCGACCACGAATAGGATAGCATCTCTCTTGGAGAGAAATGCGCGGTGGATTCTGCGCACCTTCGGGCGGTGGCAGCGTGGTGTTATAATTTGATGGAGTGCCGCCCATCTCGGTCGTGGTGTGTGGTGGGGGAAAAGAAGATGAATAAGTACCGACTTCGGCGTCGATAGCAGGAACACGGACAAGACGGGCACTAGGATCCCGTGTCCAGCCGAGCATGCACTAAGCGGGTTTAGTGCAAGTGGCAGCGTGTGTGTGATTTAAAATTGGCTTGTTTTGAAAAAGTGGGACTCAAGACAAATCTCCCTAAGATGCACAAGCAACCCTAGAACTAAGGTCACCTAGGTCAGTCTCTAGACCGCTCCTAGACTTCCAAAGGACAAGCCGCAGGATCAATCCTCTACCGCCTCCGTACTACCCTTGTAGCCAGGTAAGTGCCAGGTAAGTGGGAAGGAACCACGTCGTGGGCCTAATTAAAAACCACTAGCCTTTGTCACACTTACCTAGGCACTACAAAAGTAATGCGGATAAACGATAGATTACCCACGACCTTCCTCTGTCCTTATTGAGCGCGATAGTCCTTAGAGTCTGGTCTAGATATTTTTTAAATTAATGAAGGGTTGATCTATATGCTCGGTTTGTGATTTGTGGGGCTTAGGAAGGGTGATGAAATCCCCACCTAATCTTGATTTGGTCTTTGCCCCTTAAAATCCGTATTAAATATGCAAAACAAAACCAATCACAAAACTTTTGCAAAAAGATTTTTGAGCGGCGCAATTTTGCAAAGAATCCTGCAGAAAATAGATTTTATTGGATTTGAGGGGAGAGAGAAGGAGTTGAGAAAGATACCAGAGAAGATTGATTCCCTAATTCCTCCAACTTGCCGCGATTCCGCCGCAGAAGGGGTGCTTTTGCCGCGGTTCCGCCGCGTGGCAGAAGGAATAGTTGATGAAATTTTTTGTATAGCCATCTGTACTTCTCTGGATCTCTAAAAATGTCTCTGTTTTTTGTTCTCCTTAATTCTGTGACTCCAGATCTCCTTGCAAAAATTCACGCACAAATCGTTAAATATGCAATTTGCAGTTTTGTTTTAATAATGATATGACTCGTCTAAGAATTCAACACAAATAGTAAAAATAAAAATTACGCACGTATCCCCGGCAACGGCGCCATTTGATTGACACGAAAGAGTGTGTTTGTAGTTAACCGCAATCAATAACGGTGTCGCGTGTAGCTAGACCGAGATGAGTACGGGTCGTCCTCTGGGAAACGTTGAATATTTTACTCTTACTTTAGATGTGTTGAAAGAGGGGAGGAAATAAGAATTTTGTGAAAAGTTTCTAGATCTACGTTAAACAAGAATGTAAAATATAGATCTAGATTATTTTAGAGACTTAGATAATATAATAAGAAGGCTTGTAGGGTTCGTTAGGATTTAGTAGTTATGGACGATTAATTAAAAGTTACCCTTTTTATCCATTAATAGATTTAGAACTAGAACGACGGTGATGCGTGTAGATTAGGGTTTCTGGAGGGAAAAGGAATCCCACTCTTAACCCTTATCTCGACACGGAACTCCGTTCATATCTAGCCTTTACCAAAACAATCATTAATCTAATCTCTAATCGCGGTCGGAACTAGCAAAGAATTGCTAGCGCGCCCGATTAGGATGTTAATGATTCTTTTGATAAAGTTCCTAAACTTTATAGGACTTAAAAAGGGTTTAGTTATTTTCATCGTACATTAGCCTACCCTAATCCTACGAACCCTAACAAGCGGAGAATTACTCGCGCATGTTGGGAGAAGAAGATGAAAAGAAAGAAAGGAAAAACATAATGTAAAATGCAAAAAGAATTAAATAAAATAACTACCTTTATTAATCAACTTGAACAAACTACATTTTAATCCGTAGAAAATGATTACAAACTAGTTGCTTCTCGATCTTTCCTAAGGAGGTAGTCGAACAGTCGATGATCAGCCTGGTTGCGTGAGCGTCGGGAGCTTCATGATCTCTTCTGCTTGAGAGCTTTTCCAAGAGGCTCTCGGTACCCTTTTATAGTGCAAAGCCAGAATCTTTAGGCTGGAAACTTGGTAAAATTCAGCAATGATTGATCTCCAAAAATCTTGCCTTCTAACTCCATAATATTGCGGCGGATCCGCGGCAAATGGGGGCTAAGGCCGCGGATCCGCAGCCAACGGGTGAGATCTCTTGATCAAAATTCTTGTGCTTTCTTCTTGTGACAAGTGTCAATCCTAGGCACCTTCATAATTTAGAAATCTTCTCTCGGTTGCTTCCAGACTTGGTCTCCAAGTTTTGCTTCTTAATTTGGCAAGTTTTCTTCAACAAATTGATTTGTTTGATAAATTCTTCATAACAACTTGGAAATATTCTGCACAACAACTCAAATAAGATTTTAGTAGACTTTGTTCTACTAGGATTAGATCAATAATATTTATTTGCATACATTTTCCTACCAAATTATAATTATAATATATCAACACATGGAAAATAGTATTTTTACACATAAACCCTCATATATTATAATAAAGTCCTTTTTAATATGAAAATGGTAGGAAAAATGTAATAACAAATGTGCAGTTTTATCAACTGAACAGATGGCATGAGGCATGGCTCTACTAACCTCACCCTCATTTCCAAACCCTCACTCTCTAACACCCTCACACTCCTACTCATTCCCTCACTCTCATTTCTGTTTCTCACATCTCTCTCTCCCTCTCACTTTCACACACACACAAATATCAGCAGCATCAGCATCAGCTTCAGCATCAGCAGCAGCAAGCAGGCAGCAGCCGCAGCAGCAACACACACACACCCTTCTTCTCTTCTTCTTCTTCTTCTTGCACCCTAAGACCGCTAGTGGTATAATTTCTTAAACTCAACTTCTTTCTTTTGCTAAACTTGTAGTTATTAAGCTTAATATAGTGTTTAATGTGGTTTTAGTGCTAGTTTTGGTGATTTAAGTGGAGTTTAGGCAAAGTTAAGGTTTTTATGGCTAGTGTAGCTTAACTAAGTGTTGTTAAGGTCATCTAAACCAAGTTTTGCTGCAGATTTTACTAAAATACCATATTGTTTCAAATTAGTGTTATTTAGCATTTTAGATTAGATTTTTAGCTGTTTTGGGATCTGCTCTTGACCCGGGTGCTTCAGAGAAAAGTTGACTTTGCTGGAGCATGCTCACTAGACCTAGATTACACTCATAGAGCACAGGACCCCCCTTTAAGGCCGTAGTTTTATATATTCTGGACGCAATTTGCGGCCAGATGGTATTGTCTTGTGTCGGGTCTTGGTCTGTATGAGTCTGCTATATATATAAGGGTTTTGGTATATGAAACTTTTTATATTTACACTCGAGTCTAAATCTGGAACCTAAAACCCTATTTTCAATACTTTTTAACTTGTGCGACACGTGCGTTATGTGAGTTGGTTTGTTGTTCACTGCGCGTCACAGTGAGTCGGGGTGGTTTCAGGTGAGGCTACACATGTTTTGACGTATCGAGTGCATACGCGTTTAGCTTCCGACGCGAGTTTTGCTAATAATCTTGATATCGCATTTTTAACAGGATTTTAGCCTTATGTGTTGCTTATGTATTCTAGGTTTGCAGACGGAGACTTCGGACGCCGCGATGAAGGGGAAGCAGGTGGTTGGGTACACCTAGCACGAGATCACGGGTGAGTAGATGTAACATCTACGGGGGAAATCGTTTGGATGGCGCAAGACGCCCGATAGTTTAGATAACCTAAAAACTTCTAGTAGTACTAGCATTTATGATGTATAGCTCCCAGTTAACTATCTTGCTGCATTCACGATCCTATATATACATGTATGAACTCATTTAATAGGACACTTGCACCATTACCATGGTTTTATGCAGCACGAGCACTATTCATGCGGACACACGCGTCTTTGTAATTGCTATGCCATAGGCACTAGATAACTTGTTTAAACCTGAAATCTAGAACAATTTCACCATGTATAATGCGTAAACCTGTGTTAATACATTTTAATTCCTCGGGATGAAATTGTAGGATTGCTAGTCAAGTGCATGTACCGCATTGCATCATTTGTTCATGCCTAGTCTTTTGGTCACATATTGCAGTTCGTATTGTTGATATCATAGGCATTCATTATCGATGACATGGGTACTTATGATGATTTTCTTGAGGATTTCAGCATTTGAGATTTATGAGATTTTGGGGAAAAGGCCGCAAGGATTTAGTAAACCAGATATCATTTTAAACATTGCAAGTTGCGATTTTTCTCGTGATATGTTACATGTGTCGTCCACTATGGGGTTTTCTGTTAGTTTTTGAGACCCGTTTCGAGGAGTTGGATGAACCGTCTCAGGTACATGGTGGGCCCGGTAAGGTACCCCGGGGCAAGAAAATCGAGTTGTAGTCGGTGAGCCTGGCAGGGGCAGACTACCTACCGGTGATTGTTGGCGCGGCGGATATCCATAGGATACTGACCGTGGTCATGGGATATTGAGCTATTGATACTTTGAGATGGGCCAGTCTGGATTGCCGGAGCCCGAGATTTGGAGATTCTGATACTTTGGGACACTGAGATATTCATTTGAGGCGTCGATACTTGACACGGATTTATGTTGTTTTCATTGATATTTCTTCAGATATTTCACAGCAGTTGTTCTAAGATTAAATTCTGATTTTCTCACATCAAACCTACTCAATATCTCGTGTTAAATTGCATTCATGTTGCATACATGCTAGTACATCATGCCATATCAGGACTGTATAGTTGCGACACTTATGCGTACATGTTTATGATAGCCTTTATAGATGTTATTTATTACTCACGAGTTGGTAACTCACCCCCGTTGTGCCACAGCCTTTCTGCAGGTCCGATCCGTCAGCACTATAGCGGCAGACGCACTTGCTCCTTTTGCTTCTTTTGCCTGGATTTGAGACTTTTTGCTCGTAGCTGGGTTGTGAGATTATTTTGTTCCACTTTGTATATTCATTGTATCTAGAGTACTCCATCTACTGTATCTACTGTACCTGCTATTTATACTGATGTATATTGTGACCTAGAGATGAGACAGTGAGATTTGGTTATATTTATGTTGTTTCTCTGGGTCGAGCTCACTTGAGCCGACATGTTGCTATATTCTTTGTGCTTTATTGCTTTTCTGCACAGTTATGATATTTATTGCGTGGGATTGTGAATCCGCTTTGGGCGAAGAGCTAGCTCCCGCTTGGGGATGCCTTATTTCATGTTATTCATATATCCTTGTTTTGTACCCGTTTGGGGCCAGTTTTTACAAAGGAGACTCTGTCGAAATTTTTGGGAAAATGGATGTTGCTTTTAAAAAGCTTGATGTGACTTATTTGATTAAAATCGCTTCATTAAACTGGTTTTCCTTCACTCTATTTCTTAATTGGGTTTTGATTTCTGGGTTTTGGTTCACTTAGATCGCGTACGCCTTGAGACGTTTCGTAATTTAAGTGCCAGTCGCGTTCCGTACTTTCGGGTCGTGACAAAGTTGGTATCAGAGCGATAGGTTTTACCTTTCTGGGTGTAGGATGACCCTTGGTAGATGGAGTAAGTGACTTAAGCAGGGTAACGTAGCGTGTGTATGTTCGCGGCATACTTGCGATACGGTACTCCGCCTAAGTGACTTTAGGATATACTTGCTTGAAATTCCTTCTTCAATTCCGTGTATCTTATGATTCTATTGCACTGTTCTTATTATCCTGTTTCCTGTACCAGCCACTATGCCGCCGAAGGCTATGAGAGCGTAGAGGGTTGGCGCCCGAGATGAGATCCGAGCAGGCTCGTCTGAGACGAGGACCGATCAGGACGGCGTGCCTTCCCCTCAGGGACAGATTGATCCGCCTTCCCCAGGCCGCATGGATAGGCTAGAGTCTGGTATGGAGGAGTTATGACAGATGATAGGAGGTATGCAGTAGTTATGACAGATGGTGGGATCCTTAGTAGAGGCCAGTCGTGCACCGAGATCGGAGGACATACCTACCACCGCACAGATTACGATAGTACCTGCTGTCCAGACAGTTGCTCCTACTACTACCGTGGCTATTCCAGTATCACTACAGGATTTCATGCGACTGAAGCTCCCAGTCTTCAACGGCACCGATGCTGCGGAGGATCCGCAGACATTCCTTGAAAATTTAGCTAGGATTTGCCGTTCGCTCAGATGTTCCGACGATAGATGGGCGGAGCTTACGAATTTCCGTCTGGAGGGCCTTGCGCAGACATGGCGAGAGTCAGTCGAGAGAGGTCGAGCTGCAGGTTTACCTCCTTTGACTTGGGATGAGTTCACAGCAGTATTTCTAGCCCGTTTCCTTCCAGAGAGCGTTTGTGATGCTCGAGCTCATAGTTTTGAGGCGTTGCGCAAGAATCCAGGGATGACAGTGTCCAAGTATGATATCCAGTTTACTCAGTTGTCCCGATGTGCTCCGTACTTGGTTGATACTGAAGAAAAGGGGGTAAAGAGGTTCATGCAGGGACTTGACACCAAGTTATATCTTGCCATCGGCACCCAGCACTTCGATATTTATGCAGCTATTATGGACACGGCCTTACGGATGGAGGCGCGCATTTCAGAGACTTCGGTCGTTTCTGCGCCGAAGAGGATTCATACCGATTTGCCAGTTCAGAGGCAGATGGGCGGGCACTGTAACACCCGAGCCCAATAATACTATTTCTGTTACTGGTTGAGTGTTAGACATTGCTCATTTCAATTATCTTGTTTGTTTGGTGCTTGTTGCTAAATTTTAACCGGCTAAGTCATTTTTGCCTATAACAAATTTTAACACCTAAAATAAAATTAAAATATCCATGTTGGCCTACTCGTCACCACTAGTCGCGTGGTAGCGTCCGCGCGTCGAGATTTCATCCCGTTCGGCGAAACGGGCAAGTTTGGACGGCTACGTGCGCGTGCAAGTGTCCGACTTGGGGGCATGCATTTTAGTCATAAAACATCTCATTTCAAAATTTGGAACTCGCTTAAAATCCTATAATTTGAATTTGAAACATTTGGGCGCAACCCGGGCGCGATTTGGAAATGTTTCATTTAGCGCCGAAATGCCCATTTAATTAAATATATTAAAACTATATAATATATATTCTGTTACTAAAATTAACGTTCAAATCCTTTTAAATCTTTCAAAATTTACCCACGAGTTTCCTTCTGGCCAATCACGAGGGGCTAAAACCCTCGTGGGCCCCACCAACCCACTCTCTCTCTCTCTCTCCGCCTCTCAATCTCTCTCTATCTCTCTCTCTAATCTTTTTCTCTCTCTCTCTCCTAAAATCTCTCTCTCTCTATCTTTTTTTAACCCTTCGTCCCCATCGCAGAAACCACCACGAGAAACCCTCGAACCTCAACCCTAGCCTTGCCCTAGCCGCCGCAGCTTCGCCGTCGACCTCCCCGCGACCTCGCCACCATCATCCTCGCCTCCACAGCCTCGACCGCACCCCCTTCCTCCTCTCCTCCCTCCTTCCAGAGCCTGCAGCAACGCCACCGCCACCTGCACGCTGTGCTGCCGTCGCCGCCGCCTCCCATCACCGACGACGTCGACTTTCCTCCCTTCACCCTCGTCCCGACCTCTTCACCGTCTTCCTCCTTCCCTCGCCGGCGTTGCAACTGCACCCGAGCCTAACCCTAACACCAACCCTAGTTCGCCGGAAAAGCCCCGTCGACCCTCCTCGTCGTTGCCAGAGCCACCGCCGACCACCTCCTTCTCCCCCTGCAACCCAGACCAGGCCAGGACCTCCTCTACTCATCGCACCATCGCTTTCCAGCGACCCCAGCAACTTTCAGCCTAGGCTGCCGCCGTCGCTGCCTCGCCGGCGCCCCACCGCCGTCGAACCCGTCACGGGTGCCACCTTTGCCATCCCTGTAAGCATCTCTTTACTTTCTCCATTCGTGTTAACCCCTCGCTGGTCGTTCGTGTCCATGTGTCGTATTTTGCTAATTCGTCGTTGTTTTGACATTTCGCCGGATTCCGGCCGTGCCGACGACTTGACCCGACTCTCCAGCGAAGTACTCTGGTCCGTGTGGTTCCGCTGTTCGTTGTTTGGACTCGATCCGTGGCCCGTGCATCCGTCGCGTGTTTTCCGCCGACGTTGCGTTCGTGTTTTCCGGTTTGCGAAACCGTCGAGGCAAGATTTCTTGCTACATGCTACGTTAAACTAATTAAGTGTTTGACTCATAAAACTTGCAATATTAACTAAGTATAGTTACTTGTCTCATTGGACGAAATATGATATACATCATAATACTGCCACCTAAATCGTATTTTTCCACCATAACCTTAATAACAACTACCTGTTAATCATTTTTTTATTAAAAGGTCGATAGCCGTACACATGTATCTTCATTAATTTTCTGTTATTAATATTGTGCTACCCTGTGATTAGTGCACCCCACGGGTGCCCGAACCTGTTAATATAATACAACTGCACCATATTCATGCACCATTGTGATTAAATGAACTGTTATTGTTATTTACTTTATTTCCTGCTGTTGTTCCTTATTCGACTTTATACCTGTTGTGAGCACACCCTCGATTGCATCACATATTGGCCCGACCTTGATACACATGACATACATACATACCGATGCACCGGACATGGTACCCTTTACCTACTAACTCGACCTGTTGTACCATGGCCTGACCTGTTACCCGATCTCATGCCTAATGCCAACAAACCTGACTTGGGGTCCTCATGGACCATTCCTGTTGTCTATCCAGACAAACCTGACCTGTTACCTGATCCCGTGTTGGCATTAGTCCTTGATTACTGAATACCTGACCTGACATACATAACTTGGGGGTATGGGGAAATCAAAGGTGAAACAGACTTGTAACTCAACAGTTCGATACCTGTTCTGATCAGTCTTACGGGCTTGGCCAGCCCCGGAGTGATGATGCTGACATCACTCGCCCATCCTGCTACTTATTACTGCCTAGCGGCACGTCTCGGATTCAGCCCCGAGAATCTTGACCGTGGTCCCGGGCACGCACGGGATACTATTGAGTTACATCGACGAGTCACCAATTGATTTCAAAGACTTTAGAGTAGAAACCTGATAGGACAGTTTAGTTACTACTGTACATTATCCTGCACTTTTATTTCATAGTACTGCTTATTTCATGTTCATCCCTGCATTGCTTATTACCATGTTCATATTATATTATTGGTTGACATGACGCGCTGATGTCTGGGTTTTGCATGGCCTAGATTCCTTACCACTGTCGACGACCGAGCAGGAGTACTTCAGCCAGCAGGCTGATCCGTGAGTTCCATAGTGATTAGTTCATTTATTTCATTTCATTTCCAGATGTGAGCCCGCATTATGGGACGTACTATTTATTTATTGTATTGGATCATTTGCTTCCGCACTTATTGTTTATTGACTCTTGTTATTATGGATTTGGACATGTGTTAGATTAGTTTATTTATCTTGTTCTTGATATCTCTACAACCGTAATGTGACTGTGGATGGATACTTCCTACCCACAGGTAGCATGGTTGGCTATGTCACGTGTCCAATCTTGCGTACTCTGGGAAGCGGGGCGTGACATGGTTCTTTTGGTATCAGAGCCATAGGTTAGTTGGGTTGATTCTTTTGTAGTTGGGTATTGTACCCAATACACGAATCAGAATACCCGTGTTTAGGAAACATGTCCTGCCACCTTGACCGTTTTACCATTCTTGAATCACATTCTTCCGGATTACATCCTTTACGACGTGCAAACTTACTTTGCATGTCGGCTCGGAAACCTGATTTCTTGTTATCCCTAGGACTTGGGCGACTTGGGTGGAGTTAAGTAATTGTGGCTATGATACCGCGGCATAGTTACAATGCGGTACTCTATTTAAGTATCTTGGAGTTCTACCCTTGATCCACATTCAGAATCTATCATCATGCTAATGTTGGGTATTTTGAGTTCAGGATTATGACAGGTAAGAAGTTGAAGACGTACCAGAGGCGTGTGAACGAAGCCGCCATGCTTGGAGTGATAAGAGGAATGCTGGAAATCAAAGAAACAGACCGAGCTGATCCAGCAGCAGGCGGACTCGTTTCAGGAAGGTTTGCAGATCGTTCAGCAGTCTGTGAACGAGGTTGGAACTAGACCAGTTGACCGAGTAGGGACCGTGGCAGATTTCTGACGTTTGGGTCCTACTACTTTCACTGGTCTGGAGGAGCCGTTGCCAGCCGAGCAGTGGCTAATGACACGGAGAATTTGCTGATTGCGGCACAGATCCCAGAGGACAAAGGAGTTGATGTGGTGCGCATTCAGCTAGTGGTTTACGCCCGAGAGTGATGGCTTGTGGAGGAGACCGCTTGCCCAAGCCAATCAGTTGGGCGGATTTCTCTAAGAGTTTCCTGGAGAAGTTCTTCCCGCGGACTGCACGGAAGGAAATGGAAGAGAAATTTATTAGGCTGAGGCAAAGTGGAGCACCTGTGGACGTACATGCAGCAGAATGGACGAGACTCAGTAGTCTCGCTGGACCTTTCGCGGCCAACGATGCAGACAGAAGTTGCGGTAAGGAAGCAGTTCTGTCGGGCCAGTCGAGTTTAGGGCTAAGCCGACAAACGGTGTTCGTGCAGCTATGGGAATTGATGGTTATGAAGAACCGGTGGTAGTTCGCGATTTCATGGACAGAGCAAAGATATCGAGTCTACCACCGAGGAGAGACGTGGAGTTCGCGATTGACCTTAGTCCTGGTGCAGCGCCAGTATCTAAAGCTTACTATCCAATGGCACCAGTGGAATTGGAAGAAGTTAAGAAACAAGTTGGTGAATTACTTGAGAAGGGTTGGATTCGAAGCAGCAACTCGCCTTGGGGAGCTCCAGTTCTTTTAGTAAAGAAGAAGGATGGCACGATAAGGATGTGCATTGATTATCGAGAACTGAACCGGGTGACTATTAAGAACAAGTACCCGATCCCTTGCATTGGAGAACTTTTTGAGCAGCTTAGTGGCGCGAGAGTATTCTCGAAACTGGATTTACGATCCGGATATCATCAGGTCCGAGTGAAAGCAGAAGACATTTGCAAGACGGCGTTTCGAACTCGATATGGACATTTCCAGTATCTGGTGACGCCGTTCGGAGTGACGAATGCGCCGGCAATATTCATGGATTTGATGAACAGAATCTTTTCACCATTCTTGGACCAGTTTATTGTGGTATTCATTGACGATATTCTGGTATACTCGAAGAGTCCGGAGGAACATGCTGAGCATTTAAAGATCGCACTGCAGACGCTGAGACAGGAGAAATTGTATGCGAAGATGAGTAAGTGCGAATTCTGGCTGGAAGAAGTGATGTTTCTGGGGCATGTTGTGTCGGGCGATGGAATCGCCGTCGATCCCGAAAAGATTGCAGCAGTTCGAGATTGGCCTATTCCAAGAAATGTGGCTGAGATAAGAAGTTTCCTTGGTTTGGCCGGATACTACAGGAGATTTGTGGAGAACTTCGCTCGTTTGGCAGAGCCGTTAACCAAGCTCACGCGCAAGGAGGTACCGTTTGTTTGGACGGATGGATGTGCATTGGCCTTCGAGACGTTGAAGCAGAAGTTGATAACCGCCCCTATCCTGACGGTACCAGATAATTCAGGAGGACTGGTGATTCACAGCGACGCATCTGGAAAAGGATTGGGATGTGTTTTGATGCAGAATGGGAAGGTCGTGGCTTACGCATCGAGAAAACTGAAGACTCATGAGAAGAATTATCAGACTCATGACTTGGAGCTTGCGGCCGTGATCTTCGCCTTGAAGATTTGGAGACACTATCTTTTGGGCGAGAGAGTCGAAGTCTTTACAGATCACAAGAGTTTGAAGTATGTGTTCACTCAGAAGGAGTTGAACATGAGGCAACGCAGATGGTTGGAGCTGATGGCCGACTACGACCTTGATCTTAAGTACCATCCGGGAAAAGTTAACGTTGTGCCGGATGCGCTTAGTCGGTTACCAGCGATTCAGGTATTGACCGCACAAAGGGAGATCATTGCGGATTTTCGGAGATTTGATTTGGAGGTTGTGCTACCACATGCTACGTGACAGTTGATGCAGTTGCAAGTACAGTCGTCCTTAGTTGAGAAGATTAAAGCGGCACAAACGCAGGATCCTAGACTGCAAAAGTTTCGAGAGCAGGTTGAAGCCGGACTACGAACCGATTTACTGATCCATGAAGATGGTTCGTTGAAGTATGGTAGCCGTGTGTGTGTGCCAAAGGGAGATGTGCGTGAAGAGCTTATGAAGGAGGCACACAGTTCAGCTTACTCTGTACATCCAGGAGGGACAAAGATGTACCGAGATATTCGACAGCACTTCTGGTGGGAAGGTATGAAACGGGAGATTGCTCGCTTCGTGGCGAAGTGCTTGGTGTGTCAGCAAGTCAAGGCTGAACACCAAAGGGTTGCTGGTTTGTTGCAACCACTTCCGATTCCTCAGTGGAAGTGGGAACATATAACCATGGATTTCGTGACGGCTTTACCGCGGAGTCCAAAGGGCAACAATGCAGTATGGGTGATTGTCGATCGGTTGACCAAGGAAGATCACTTTATTCCTTTTCGGGTTGGTCAATCGACGAAGACTTTGGCAGAGCGGTACATGCAGGAGATTGTAAGATTGCATGGAGTACCGGTGAGCATCGTGTCCGATCGGGACACTCGGTTCTTGTCACACTTCTGGAGGAGTTTACAAGAAAGTTTGGGGACTCGATTGAAGTTTAGCACAGCTTATCATCCTCAAACTGATGGACAATCGGAGAGAACGATCCAGACTCTTGAAGATATGTTGAGAGCTTGCATGTTGGACTTCAAAGGTTCTTGGGAGGATCACCTACACTTGGTGGAGTTTTCGTACAACAATAGCTTCCAAGTGACTATTCAGATGGCTCCGTTTGAAGCGTTGTATGGTCGTAAGTGCCGTTCACCTGTTTGTTGGGATGATGTTGGTGAACGAAGGTTACTAGGACCAGATTTGGTGGTACAGACAGTCGAGAAGGTGAATACAATCAGGAAGCATATGAAGGCAGCTCAAGACAGACAGAAAAGTTGGGCAGACACGTCAAGAAGACCTCTAGAGTTCGCCGTGGGTGATTTGGTATTCCTGAAGATATCACCGACTAGAGGGGTGATTCGCTTTGGGAGTCGGGGAAAGCTTAGTCCTCGATTCGTTGGACCCTTCGAGATATTGGAGCATGTTGGAGAGGTAGCGTACCGTTTGGCGTTACCACAGTCATTGGCAGGAGTGCACGATGTGTTTCATGTATCTCAACTACGGAGGTATGTTCGCGATGAAACTCACGTCTTGGATCATTCGGAGTTGACTGTACGGGAGGACCTACCTTTTGAGGAGCGACCAGTTGAAATCAAGGATCGAAGAGAAAAGGTTCTTAAGAACAAGATTATCCCTCTTGTGCTAGTTTCTTGGGGTAATCGATCGCACGGAGAATCCACTTGGGAGCGAGAAGACGAGATCCGGCAGAAGTTTCCTCACCTTTTTCGGTAGTTAGCTATCTTGTATTCTTGGAATTTCGAGGACGAAATTCTTTTGTAGTTGGGTATGATGTAACACCCGAGCCCAATAATACTATTTCTGTTACTGGTTGAGTGTTAGACATTGCTCATTTCAATTATCTTGTTTGTTTGGTGCTTGTTGCTAAATTTTAACCGGCTAAGTCATTTTCGTCTATAACAAATTTTAACACCTAAAATGAAATTAAAATATCCATGTTGGCCTACTCGTCACCACTAGTCGCGTGGTAACGTCCGCGCGTCGAGATTTCATCCCGTTCGGCGAAACGGGCAAGTTTGGACGGCTACGCGCGCGTGCAAGTGTCCGACTTGGGGGCATGCATTTTAGTCATAAAACATCTCATTTCAAAATTTGGAACTCGCTTAAAATCCTATAATTTGAATTTGAAACATTTGGGCGCAACCCGGGCGCGATTTGGAAATGTTTCATTTAGCGCCGAAATGCCCATTTAATTAAATATATTAAAACTATATAATATATATTCTGTTACTAAAATTAACGTTCAAATCCTTTTAAATCTTTCAAAATTTACCCACGAGTTTCCTTCTGGCCAATCACGAGGGGCTAAAACCCTCGTGGGCCCCACCAACCCACTCTCTCTCTCTCTCTCCGCCTCTCAATCTCTCTCTATCTCTCTCTCTAATCTTTTTCTCTCTCTCTCCTAAAATCTCTTTCTCTCTATCTTTTTTTAACCCTTCGTCCCCATCGCAGAAACCACCACGAGAAACCCTCGAACCTCAACCCTAGCCTTGCCCTAGCCGCCGCAGCTTCGCCGTCGACCTCCCCGCGACCTCGCCACCATCATCCTCGCCTCCACAGCCTCGACCGCACCCCCTTCCTCCTCTCCTCCCTCCTTCCAGAGCCTGCAGCAACGCCACCGCCACCTGCACGCTGTGCTGCCGTCGCCGCCGCCTCCCATCGCCGACGACGTCGACTTTCCTCCCTTCACCCTCGTCCCGACCTCTTCACCGTCTTCCTCCTTCCCTCGCCGGCGTTGCAACGGCACCCGAGCCTAACCCTAACACCAACCCTAGTTCGCCGGAAAAGCCCCGTCGACCCTCCTCGTCATTGCCAGAGCCACCGCCGACCACCTCCTTCTCCCCCTGCAACCCAGACCAGGCCAGGACCTCCTCTACTCATCGCACCATCCCTTTCCAGCGACCCCAGCAACTTTCAGCCTAGGCTGCCGCCGTCGCTGCCTCGCCGGCGCCCCACCGCCGTCGAACCCGTCATGGGTGCCACCTTTGCCATCCCTGTAAGCATCTCTTTACTTTGTCCATTCGTGTTAACCCCTCGCTGGTCGTTCGTGTCCATGTGTCGTATTTTGCTAATTCGTCGCTGTTTTGACATTTCGCCGGATTCCGGCCATGCCGACGACTTGACCCGACTCTCCAGCGAAGTACTCTGGTCCGTGTGGTTCCGCTGTTCGTTGTTTGGACTCGATCCGTGGCCCGTGCATCCGTCGCGTGTTTTCCGCCGACGTTGCGTTCGTGTTTTCCGGTTTGCGAAACCGTCGAGGCAAGATTTCTTGCTACATGCTACGTTAAACTAATTAAGTGTTTGACTCATAAAACTTGCAATATTAACTAAGTATTGTTACTTGTCTCATTGGACGAAATATGATATACATCATAATACTGCCACCTAAATCGTATTTTGCCACCATAACCTTAATAACAACTACCTGTTAATCATTTTGTTATTTAAAGGTCGATAGCCGTACACATGTATCTTCATTAATTTTCTGTTATTAATATTGCGCTACCCTGTGATTAGTGCACCCCACGGGTGCCCGAACCTGTTAATATAATACAACTGCACCATATTCATACACCATTGTGATTAAATGAACTGTTATTGTTATTTACTTTATTTCCTGCTGTTGTTCCTTATTCGACTTTATACCTGTTGTGAGCACACCCTCGATTGCGTCACATATTGGCCCGACCTTGATACACATGACATACATACATACCGATGCACCGGACATGGTACCCTTTACCTACTAACTCGACCTGTTGTACCATGGCCTGACCTGTTACCCGATCTCATGCCTAATGCCAACAAACCTGACTTGGGGTCCTCATGGACCATTCCTGTTGTCTATCCAGACAAACCTGACCTGTTGCCTGATCCCGTGTTGGCATTAGTCCTTGATTACTGAATACCTGACCTGACATACATAAATTGGGGGTATGGGGAAATCAAAGGTGAAACCGACTTGTAACTCAACAGTTCGATACCTGTTTTGATCAGTCTTACGGGCTTGGCCAGCCCCGGAGTGATGATGCTGACATCACTCGCCCATCCTGCTACTTATTACTGCCTAGCGGCACGTCTCGGATTCAGCCCCGAGAATCTTGACCGTGGTCCCGGGCACGCACGGGATACTATTGAGTTACATCGACGAGTCACCAATTGATTTCAAAGACTTTAGAGTAGAAACCTGATAGGACAGTTTAGTTACTACTGTACATTATCCTGCACTGTTATTTCATAGTACTGCTTATTTCATGTTCATCCCTGCATTGCTTATTACCATGTTCATATTATATTATTGGTTGACATGACGCGTTGACGTCTGGCTTTTGCATGGCCTAGATTCCTTACCACTGTCGACGACCGAGCAGGAGTACTTCAGCCAACAGGCTGATCTGTGAGTTCCATAGTGATTAGTTCATTTATTTCATTTCATTTCCAGATGTGAGCCCGCATTATGGGACGTACTATTTATTTATTGTATTGGATCATTTGCTTCCGCACTTATTGTTTATTGACTCTTGTTATTATGGATTTGGACATGTGTTAGATTAGTTTATTTATCTTGTTCTTGATATCTCTACAACCGTAATGTGACTGTGGATGGATACTTCCTACCCATAGGTAGCATGGTTGGCTATGTCACGTGCCCAATCTTGCGTACTCTGGGAAGCGGGGCGTGACAGGCACCATGACAGATTCTTTCCGAGAGATGGTGGCAGCAGAGGAGGAGTTAGACGGGGGCAGTTATTTGGTTCTTATCCGCAGGACCAGCAGGCATCGCCAGGATGTTTTAGGTGCGGGATTCCGAACCATCGCATCAGAGACTGTAGGGTGAGATGACAGGGAGCGGTGACAGTTCCACACGTGACATTGCCACCTTCACCACCACCTCAGAGAGCTCTACTTCCTAACCCCAGTGATGCTCTACGTCAGTTAGATGCCCCCAAAGGCCGTGGACGCGGCGGTCCTGTTCATAGAGGACAAGGAGGCCTAGGCAGAAGGCTACCAGCTATTGGTGGGGGACAGTCCTGAGTGTTCGCTTTGACTCCGCAGGATGCACAGGCATCCAATGCCGTGGTGACAGGTACATTGCCAGTATGTCCTTTCGACGCGCGGGAATTATTCGACCCAGGTTCCACACATTCGTATGTATCTACATGCTTTGTACCGATGTTGGGCCATGAGTCATCGTCGTTAGATCAGCTGCTTGTTGTTATTACTCCGGTAGGTGAGTCGTTTGTCGCTCGTTTTGTGTTTCGATTGTATTCTGTTCGTATCAGAGAGAGAGATTCATCGGTTGATTTGATTCTCCTCAATATGTTGGACTTTGATGTGCTTCTGGGCATGGACTGGCTGGCCACTTGTTATGCATCTGTGGACTGCGGTGAGAAGGCAGTCAGATTTAGTTTTCCGGGAGACCAACCCTTATTATTCAGAGAGACCGCAGCGTCACCCTTCCCAGCTTGATTTCGTCTCTTCGTGCTGGTCAGCTCTTACGGAGGGGATGTCAAGGATTCATAGCATATGTTTGTGACACTCGAGCTACAGAGGTTCCTTTGGACCAGGTCCCAATTGTGTGTGAGTTCCCTGATGTTTTCCCTGACGAGCTTCCTGGGTTACCGCCTGAGCGCGATGTCGAGTTCTGCATCGATTTGATCCCTGGCTCGGGGCCTATTTTCATACCGCCTTATCGGATGGCCCCGGCAGAGCTTAGAGAGCTGAAGAATCAGTTGCAGGATTTGTTAGATAAAAGGCTTGTTCGACCGAGTGTGTCTCCGTGGGGCGCTCCTTTCCTGTTCGTCAAGAAGAAGGATGGCAGTTTGCGCTTGTACATTAATTACCGCCAGCTCAACATGGTTACTGTACGGAACAGATATCCCTTACCACGTATCAATAATTTGTTCGACCAGTTTCAGGGTGCGGGATACTTTTCGAGGATTGACTTGCGGTCGGGTTACCATCAGCTGCGGGTGCGGCAGGAGGATATTCCGAGGACGGCTTTTCGCACTCGTTACGGGCAATATGAGTTTTTGGTGATGTCATTTGGACTCACCAAAAGGTCAAGTCAAGTAATCAATGAGGCTAAGATGTTTGCATCGGCCGCATTTATGGACTTGATGAACCGCATTTTCCGGCCGTATCTAGATCTGTTCATCATCGTATTTATTGACGACATTTTGGTGTATTCCCGGAGCCGAGATCTCACGGCCCAAAATGTACGGAACATGACCGGCACTTAAATTACGAAACGTCTCGAGACGTACGTAATCTAAGTAAGTCAAAAGCCAGAAATCAAAACTAAAGAAGCAGTAGAGTGAAGGAAAAACCAATTTAAAGCAATTAGTTTTAATACATAAGCCGAAGAGTGTATTTTTAAAATCTCAAGTATTTTCTGAAAATTTCGGCAAAGCCTCCTTGTAAATACTGGCCCCAAACGGGATACAATATGAATAGTATACGAAATACAAAAAAAGGCATCCCCAAGCGGGAGCTAGCTCTTCGTCAATCGACGGTCACAACCACGCAAGCAATATAATATACAACGCCAAGGGCGAGGATCAAAACTCAAAGAAAACCCAAAATCAACATGAAAACCATAATAATACAACGCGCGACTCTAAAGTCGAAAGAATAACAAGTCTGATATTCTATCTCTCTCAAATATACAATCTGGTTGATAGAGTTTCTAGATACAACTGAAATAATAATAAACAATGGTTGTCCTGATGCAAAGAACCCACCTGCCAAAGCAATCACTCGGAAAGAATAGTGTGCCAGCAAAGCCGCAAAGAACCTGTACGGCAAAACCTGTAAGGAACTGTGGCACAACGGGGGTGAGTTGCCAACTCGTGAGTAGAAAACATCTACGAGTAAAAATCGCATGTATAACGCAATCCTAGGTCATACGATAAATATATAATTCTCAAATGATAAAGTCTGAAGCATGAAAATGTGGCAAGGGTAAACATCTATACATAAGTGTAATCCCTTGTGCTCGTGTCAGTGCCTCAGGTAGCAACATATCATATGAATGAGGTATGAATGCATGAAAACAGAATACAAGTAAATGAAGAAATTGCTTTCATAACTTAGTGAGATTTCTGTATATTTAAAATGAGGTATCATCAAGGAAATCAACATAAACAGTGTCTAGTATCGACACAAAACATAAATCCCAATATCTCAATATCTCAGGCTCCGGCTACCCGGACTGGCCTGTATCATCAAATCTCAATACCTCAATATCTCAAAATCCCAGTGTCTCAAATCTCACTATCTAGGGCGCCGTCAGTCAGGATCGGCCCCAAACATCAATCACACAACCACGACGGTATCCTCCGGATATCCGACGCGTCAGATAGAATCACCGGTAGGCAGTCTTCCCCTGCCGGGATCATCGTCTACTACTCGATCTTCTAGCCCCGGGGTACCTTACCAGGTCCACCATGTACCCGCAGACGGTTCATACAACTCCCCGAATTGGGTCTCGAAATCCATCTCATAACCGAGAAAACATCATGGTGGACGACTCATACATCATGAGAAAACCGCACATTTCATTTTAAAAAGAGAGAGAAGTTTATAAATACTCTTGCGGTTTTCTCCCAAATCCAAGAAATCTCATGAAAATAAAAAATTCAATCATCAATAGCACGTAAACAGTGAATATAGGCATAAAACTCCATAATACTGCATAACAGTGAATAATAATATGCATGAAATAGCAAGTAATAACTGCAATGTCTAAACTGGCGTATAAGGCAAGTACACTAATATCATATCGAAACTATCAGCTAACAAGCTATATCAATGAAATAATATTCTCTAAAGTGTATGTGACATGGAAATTACCGATGATGATGTGTGTGAGTCAGCAAGTAAGTGTACGTGGAACAAACACATCATCGGTAATGGTGCTGGTGTTCTGACAGCATGATATCTATAATGGTATATGAAATCACAATATAAGCATGTGATGCGAAGCGAACAGCAATAATGTGCGGGAGCTTAATGATAAACACAATGATAACTAATCTGCATTTAATATAAATATAAGTCATACAGTTGTGCCATTTGAAATACCACAAATCGTGGTGTTTTGAAAATAAGGGCAATGGTGTTTTTAAGAAAAGATACATCCTTTGAAATATCTGTAGAATCCCCCGGCCTGTCTTTCAAAATACCCACGATTCGTTAGTTTTTTGAAATAGGTAGGAATAAAATCTAGTCTAACAACTACACTAAACTATAGGACTGAGCTAACAGGCTAAACGAAAGGTAAGGAAACCGCCAAACATCTGAGTCGAAATATATATATATATATATGTAATAGTCGGTGATCCCGCCTCAATAGTATCACATACGAAACAATATCTATAATATGACATTCTCAAGTCAAGAGTGCAGATCTATCATCAATATATAGCTGGTACGTAAATCCGTCGTACGGCATCCCAAATCTGGGTACGGGTCAAATATCACATTCATCACATTATTCATCCGGTATCATCTTTATCAAAGATCATAATCCGGGGTACTGATCTACGTCTAGTACAATATTGATACCAATCTAAGTAAATGCTTGTGTGTGTATGAAAACACCATGTTAAAGGACCTGCTAAAACATCATGTCGTACCTCAAATACGAACTCTGCCATATCACCGATCTCACGGCCTCAAATCCAATCTCATCGACTCATCTCCAATCCCAAGTACTATTCTCATAATCCAGTATATGTACACATAGTCCCATACCCATGTGAATACATATACACATATCCCCATATACGCACATGTAAAAGAATGAATGAAAGAAAGTGTGTGTGCGTGTGTGGGTGCAACAACTACTCTAGGGTTTCGCAAGTAACACTACAAATTCATGAACACATAACCATATCCTGAATATCATCCACGTATCATAAATCACATATATATATATCCATTATATAAGCTATATAACGAACTGCGGGGGTGCTATACGCCATCCACCCGACTTCTCCCCGTAGATATAAATCTACCCACCCGGTCCTCGCTCGCCGGTGCCGACGTCGCCATGCGCCTGCTTGTCGTCTCGAAGTCCACATGGGGGTACCTACATGTCACAACGTATCGTGTCGCATAAAAACCCAATTCGTAATCGAAACGACATACGAAAACCAAATCGGCACGCGTTTCACGCATAGGTCAAAACCTATCGCCTACGCATGCAAGAATAGCCAAACCAATTCTCGATGTCGAGGTACAAACGTCAAACCATCTAGAAAAAACACCAAACGTATCAATCATGGTCTTACAACTCACTAAAAATCTACGAAATAGGATGCAAATCATCAAAACTAATAGATTGATTAAATCGTTTTATTACAAGAAACCTGGTAAGCATCAATTAGCCGTTTTAAAATAAAACTTGATGTTTTAACAATTCTAATGGCCATAATACTCATTAAACTTCTTAAATAAGTCCTACAAACTATTTCCATAATTTAATGTCATAAATTTCCATTAACCCCAAAAACCTAGTTTGCAAAATATCCAATTTTAACACCTTTTAAAGCAAAATTCACAATTTTACAATTAAACTTGGTTTTGCATATACTAAACTATTAAACCACAATTTATAATGTTAATAATGTCATGAATAACCTAATTAGATTTTTAATCTCACATTTGCAATTAAATTCCAAAACCTAGTTTGCATAAAATTCCAATTTTAACAATTTACAAGCATCAATTAGTAAAATAGCAACTAGGTTAGTTTTAGCATATCATTAACATGTTAAACTACACATTTATCCCATGATCAATTTATAAAAAAGCCCAACCAAAATTCACAAACCCTATTCTTGAATTTTCCAATTTGCAAAATAGAACCATATTAACACTTAATTATATTAGATTAAGAAAATTAAGCAACAAGGTAAGTATTGTGTTAAGATTTGTACCTCCACAAATTTAGAGATCCCACTTGAAATCTAGCCTCCCAAACTTGCTCCTTTTCACCAAGATCCATACAATAATAGCTAATGAAAAATGGGTAGGAGTTAGATTTGAGTTTTAGCTTGATTTTTGATGCATTTTGAAGCAATTTTGTGGATTTCTTTGATGTAAAAATGAGAGGAGATGAAGTGGGGCTGCTGCTGTAGGAGTCTCGGCCAAGGGGAGAGGGATGGGAAAAAGTAAGGGAATGGTGAAAAAACCCAAGTCAAAGCCCTCTCAATTTACTATAATACCCCCTCCTACATAAATATATAATAAAACCTTTATTTTAACCATTCTTTTCACATGAAAGAAGACAAAAAGGAGGTGGGAAGTGAGTGGGCTGCTGTTGGTGGTGGTGGGACCGGCCACATGTGGAGGTGAGTGTGTGTGAGAGAGTGTACAAAAAGATTCCATGCAAAAAGAACCCCTCAAGTTACCAAATTGCAAGTTTTAGTTAAATTATTTAAATTTTAGTTTTCCCCTTAATTATAACCAATTAGAACTTGAAATAAATTGTTAAAAATTTATATTACTAACTATATTTTATTTGTCATGGTTCTATAGTGTGTAATTAGCCTATTCAAATTTGTATTTATCGTTAATTTAATTTATTTTTAACAGCTTAAAATAATATTAAAATAATTAATTTCGGAAAATTTTTCAGAAAATTAGAAATTTTACCAGTGGCTCAATAAATACCAAATACTAGCAATTATATAGCTAGAATATATATATTTAATTTTATATTAAAAGATATTTATATTTTGACTTTTTACGGAAAACCCTCTTATTTTACCGATTTTCCGAAATTTCACCGAAACGATTTTCAAAACGTTACAATCTTCCCTCCTTAAAAAAATTTGGTCCCCGAGTTTAAATTAAACACGCCCCCCAAATACTAAAACGTTTCAGCAAAACAATCAAGTCGTCGGGGCTCCGAAATCATAAATACATAAAACATATATCGTAGCGCAATGCATGCGCATGAAAAAGAGTGTATAACTCAAAATCAAAACCCCGTCAAGAATCCCACAATCATCGGAGTCATGGGGAAGAAATCAATGTCCAAATCCAATACGAAAACCAATATGATATACATCAACACTATACATATAAATATCTGAAGGAAATGCATGCCAAACCCTTTTAAGTCGCTGTGCGATGCGCATAACACTGCACAATGGCGGACGTCTATCGTAAGAAAATAACTATATATATATACATATATATATATAGATCCTTTGTTTAATATGCACGTCCCGCCAGTTTGAAAACACTTTTAGAAGGGTTTCCCTTTTAAACAGTTTCGTGTCATCACTGACACGTAGGTAAATACTGAGACTATAGCTCCTCTTTGGAAATCCCTTCGATAACTATCAATGCATGCAAAAATATACTCATGTACTGTCCTCAGACTAGCCTGCTCAGTAATAAACCAGATAGTAAGTATCATAAAATAAACTTCTCCAAAAGAAATCAATCCCAAATATATATGTGAATGCCACATGCGTCTGGTGCGCACGGAAATTGAAATCCACGAATGTGCCATACATATGCACAGAAATAACATCTAAGTGCAACGGGTGTGCACGAAACACTTGTCAGAGGAAACGTGGTGCCTGAAAGCAAAACCAGGTGCATCTGATATACACGAAAAATCTCGATTTAGTGCATCTGGTGTGCACCTAAATCGCATCAAGTGCCTTAAGTATGCGCAAAATCCAAATTAAGTGCACAATGTGCATGAAAACGAATATCGAATATCACAATCGAAATCGACGGTATACAACACACTTCAATCAAAATCCCAATCAGGTATACCGTGGTATAAAATCTCACCATCCTGTGCATCGGCGAGCATAAAAGCAAATCGAATACTAGAAGTGCATGAAAACTATACCGAAAGCATAAGTCAAATCATATACATGCCATAGGCATGAAATCACATATCATGAAACTCGGTCATCAAAACTCAATCATGAAATAAATCACCCAAAAATACTGAAATCCAAAGTGACGGATACGTGATAGCCAATCACAAAATCACAACTCATAAATACTGTCGTCGATATGTCCGTCCTTCAAAGTCGAGAAGGTGTCGGTGCATCCAATGCTAGCAGAACAAGATATCTACTTCCCTTCTGATCATGGCATGTCGCTTGGTGCCCTTAGGCTCTCGTCTCTCACTGCAGATTGCTAAGTACATAGCTCATTTTCACGACCCAAAGTTTGGCCCGTGACCGGCACTTAACCACGTAACGTCTACAGGCGTAACGCGACTAAGTAAGCCGAAACCCAGAAATCAAACCAGTAAAAGTATGGAGTGTTTAAAACATTGAATAGAAATATTTGCTAAAATGTTAAGAAAGCCTTAAGTAGACAATCACCAAGATAACAATATACGACGCCGTAGCGAAGAAAAGAGCAATAAGTGGAAAACATAACAGACAGATAAAACTGCATAAGTAAAGTCGGCTAACAACGAGCTCGACATCAGAATACAAAATAATATATATCGTCCTCACAACTGGTCTCTAAATCAATACATGAGTGGTAGATGGAGAGTACTAGATACAACAATGTACATAACTGAAAGATAAACAGATACCGCACAAAACCCACCTATGAGCAAAAAAGCTAGTACGCCAACTGTAGGGGTATCTGTGCCAAAAGATGCAAGAAAGCAGCCTGCCGCGACTACTCCGAAAGGCAACCTGCAAACACTGTGGCACAACGGGGGTGAGTTGCCAACTCGTAAGTAGTAGATAACATATAAAGGTAATCGCGAGTATGCACGTGCTGCGATACTCTAACCAATGCCAACAGATATCATCTATATGATGAGCTATGTGAGCAATAATCATGCATCAAGTATGATCTAATAACATCTCTAAATGATAAGCAGGGTATGCAATAATCGTGCATAGCAAATGCAATCTAATAACATCTATATGATGAGCAAGGTATGCGATAATCGTGCATAGCAAATACAATCTAATGACATCTATATATAATGAGCAGGGTATGCAATAATCGTGCATAGAAAATGCAATCTAATGACATCTATATAGATTGAGTAGGGTATGCAATAATCGTGGATAGCAAATACAATTTAATGACATCTATATAGAATGAGCAGGGTATGCAATAATCGTGCATAGCAAATGCAATCTAATGACATCTATATAGAATGAGCAGGGTATGCAATAATCGTGCATAGTATGTGAAATCTATCAGGTACAACAGATACAGGATGAGATGTAAAATACTGAATGCTGAGCATGGGAATAATTAATATCTACACGGAATATCAACATGGAAAATAATCGGTGTCCATCCATATACCCAAATCCTGTAAATCTCATAGAATCATGGGTGCCTAGTATCGGCACACTAAAATATCATGAATCATCGTGTCTAGTATCGACACGCAAATCCTCAAGTATCGGGCTCCGTCTGCGGAATCGGCCCTCGGCCACGGCAGTACGGATCGTCCTGTATCCATCTCTCATCACTGGTCAGTATCCTCCGGATAACCGCCAGATCTAACTAATCACCGGTAGGTAGTAGTCCCTCCGCCAGGCTCACCATCTACTGCACAGCGATACGTTCTCGCCCCAGGGTACCATACCGGGTCTACCATGTACCCGCAATCGGCTTCATCCAACTCCTCGATTCGGATTCACATATCACACGTCTCAGAACCGAGAAAACGCATGGTGGACGCACTGAAATATCATATCAAGGGAAACCGGGTTTCTAAATAATTACATATTCTCTTTTGAAATATCCACGGCTCCCAAATCCAGAAATAACATGGAAACAACATAACTCAATGCGTAAATCTATGCAAGTATGAAGATATCAATATATGTATGCACTGGTATGAATATACAGTATGCATGTGTGCAGGTATGAAGATATCAATATATGTGTGCACTGGTATGAATATACAGCGTGCATGTGCGCAGGTATGAAGATATCAATACATGTGTGCACTGGTATGAATATTCAGTATGCATGTGCGCAGGTATGAAGATATCAATATATGTGTGCACTGGTATGAATATACAGTATGCATGTGCGCACGTATGAAGATATCAATATATGTGTGCACTGGTATGAATATACAGTGTGCATGTGCGCAGGTATGAAGATATCAATATATATGTGTACTGGTATGAATATACAGTGTGCATGTCCGCAGGTATGAAGATATCAATATATGTGTGCACTGGTATGAATATACAGTGTGCTTGTGCGCAGGTATGAAGATATCAATATATGTGTGCACTGGTATGAATATACAGTGTGCATGTCCGCAGGTATGAAGATATCAATATATGTATGCACAGGTATGAATATACAGTGTGCATATGCGCTGGTATGAAGATATCAATATATGTGTGCACTGGCATGAATATACAGTGTGCATGTGCGCAGGTATGAAGATATCAATATATGTGTTCACTGGTATGAATATACAGTGTGCATGTGCGCAGGTATGAAGATATCAATATATGTCAATATGCGGCAAGTCATGACAATCATCGATGGTGCAGCAATCAACGATAGGTATAATGCATAGCAATCCTATAGTGCAAGTGTTATGGCAATCACTAACGGTGTGAGTGTAACATACAAATAGTGCTCGTGCAGCTTGAACCGTTAGTGACAGTGCAGTGTTCTATGCTATCATTTCTATATGCAACAAGAAGGTCTGCTGCTAGTCCATATGAACATCTACGACTAAATATCCTAACACGCCCTGACGCTTAACGCCATACGGGCGATTTCCCCGTAGATGTTAAATCTACTCACCTGGTCGTGCGCTACTCGTAGCCGACCACCTGCTTCCCATTCTTTGCTTCGTCCGACGTACCCGCCTGCGAACCTAGAATTCACACAAGGAAAATCCACATAATCAAATTTCTCGCAAAACGCGATATCGAAGTCAAACGATACACTCGCGTCGCGAACTAAACGCGCTTGTGTATGATACGCTAAAATGTGTGTATACGCGTCTAAAATTATCCCGACACGCTGGATCACAGAACCCACTCACGTATCGCGCGAACTAAATGTACAAGAAATACGATATATCGTCCCAGATTTTCCTACAGAGAAAAACTTACAAAATTGCATATACCACTGGCCCTAAAAATGCAGCAGACTCCTATCCAGGCAAACCCAACCCAAAGACTCCCTCATCTGGCCGCAAATTGCGGCCAGAAAGAATAAATCGGTGGCCTAAAGGTGGAATGGGGGCCTCGTATTATGGTGGTGTGGTCAGGGTCTCCCAAGTAGGCTACTGTTAACTCAGATTTTATCTGAAACAAACGGGTCTACAGCAGATCACAGAAAGGTGAAATCTCACTTTAAAACGCTAAATTTTGCACAAATTGAAAACCTAGGGTATTCTGGTGAAATCTGGGGTTATGCTAGTTTTAAGTGGTTCTAACAACGCTTAATTAGGCTAGGTTAACCAACACTAACATCACTTAACGAAAAGTCTACACAATTCACCATTACAAGCACAAAATCCCACATTTTACACTAATCGAGGCTATTTCTACACATAAACTTAGCAAGCTAAGAAGCTAAGCCAAAGAAGTATACCTCACTTGACCCTAGGCACAAGAAGAAGGAGAAGAAGAAGAAGAGGGGAGCTGCTGCAGTTGCTGCGGCTGCTGCTTGCTACAGCTGCTGCTGATGCTGTCTGCTGATGCTGTTGCTGCTACTGCCTTTGCTGCTGCTGCTGCTGTTGCTGCTGTTAATGGTGCTGCTGCTGGAGCAGCTGAGTGTATGTGTGTGGTGTGAGAGAATGAGAGAAGTGAGAACAAGAGAAATGAGAGTGTACAAGTCAAAGACCCTCCCCTCTCTCTCTCTCTCTTCATTTAATGAAGAATGGTAAGGCCATCATGCCCCATCATGCACTCTCTCTCTCTCACCAAGTCAACATTTTTAAATGATTACCCCTTTTTTTTAAAAAACAAACTTAAATAAAGAACCAAAACACTTAATATAAACCCAAAACACTTAATATAAAACTTAAAATGGCTTAAGGAAATGGTTAGTCCAACATGGTTGCCAATTATGGTTTAACCCCATATCTTAACCCTAGTTTACATGCACAAGTGTGTGCAAGCCTAGAAAAATTCTAATAAAATACTCATTAAATAGGATAAAATATTTGAAACTCAATTCGGTAAACTTTTTATTAAAAACTATATATTAAAATATAATTAACCCGTAAACACAATCTAAGGTGTTACAATCTTCCCTCCTTAAAGAAATTCGTCCCCGAATTTAAAAATATATTGCTACGCATACCTTCAAGAGATGAGGGAACTTCTTCCGCATCTCGCCCTCGGCTTCCCAAGTGATCTCTTCACCATTCGGGCTGCGCCAAAACACCTTCACTAATGGCAAGACCTTCGATCGAAGTTTCTTCACCTGCCGGTCCAATATTATGACTGGCTGCTTGGTGAACGAAAGATCGCGCTCGAACTAAATGGTCTGGTGTTGAATCAAGTGAGAAAGGTCATGAAGGTAATTGCAAGGTATCGACACGAAAATACGGGGTGAATACTCAATAATCCGGGTAAAAGTGCCAAATTAAAGGCAACGAACTAACTCGCCTTAAGGATCTTAAAAAGACCTACTATCCTGGGATAAGCTTCCCAAAACTCAACATGTCATTTATCAGAAAAATCCGTAGGAATACATGATCTGCCACTGCAAACTCGCATCTGCGACCATCTTGGTTGGCATATGACCTCTGTCTGAAATGGCAATTTTCATCCTGACCTAAACAACTGGATTATCTCTGAAGTCTCTAGACTAGCTGGGGTCCAAAAATCCTACAACGCGAAGTTAGAAAAACAGACTGGCGATCGACATGACCTAACCCCTAAACCTAAAGGTTGCTAATTGGAGTATCTCCTGATAACAACTATCGATGGAGAACCCTAACAATGGCGAGTGACGATCCCCAACCGCCGACAACAATTAAGATGTACGCACAACTTAACAAGGAACAACTGGGCAAACCAAGTATAAGCTGACAACCAGCATCCGAATGGAGTCACACCCTGACTAAACCTGGGTAGACACCATAACTAAATTTGTGGAGACCTGCTCTTATTCCCTCTTCGGAACGGTTAAAGGTTGCAACTCTCCCGCCGGTCTCAGTTGCTCAACCCAAGCACACAACAAGACAGACACCTTGAAACGAATCCCGAGACTTCTCTTTCCGTCCCTGCCCACCCGTAACTATCTCACAAGTCACGTTAAATGTTGGTGGGACTTGGATGAGTATAGAGAGTTGACCGATGTGCCTACTCTAGGATTTCACATCTCTACCCAATAATATCAGGTATACAACGCGTCCCTAAACTTAGCACACCATTGTCACAAATCAAGGACTCCGAATCATTACCCAGCTGAATAGGCTCAAGTATCACTGACGAATGAGCATCGGTGGGCAGTGTCTCACGAAAACGATTAAAGAAGAGTGATCAGGCGCGGACATGAGCAAGCTGTCCCCTCAGTAGCGACGAACTTAAGCTGTACTCAACGATCGCACAAGAACTGTAAATCTGCGGAGGACTATCACAACAATCAAAATCCGCTACAGGAAGATGTACATTAAGCTCTGGTGGTCCGTGAAAAATCTGACACGACTCTCGAACAAGTAGTGTCTCCAATCTCCAACGCAAAACCACCGCGGCCATCTCCAGATCATGAGTGGGATATCCTTCTCGCACTTCCTCCAAACGTAGGGAAGCAAAAGCGATAACTCCATAGTGTCACCTCAGTACACATTCGAGCCCTACTCACGAAACATCACAGTTAAACCACAAAGTCGCCCGAACCAAAATGCAAAGAAAGAACTGATGCAGTTGTTAACCGAGTCTTCAACTGCTGAAACTCCGTACACAAGCCTCAGTCCAAAGAAAAGAAACCTCCATTCCGGTCAATTCAGTCAACGGTGCAGCACTACACTAGCAATCCTGCACGAAACGGCACTAAAAAAACCTGCTAAGCCCAAAAATCTGCGGACCTCCATCTTGCTCACAAGTCTGGGCCTAAACTGTACGGCCACGTTCATCCTCGGAACCATACAAAA
Organism: Agapanthus africanus; assembly: GCA_030015575.1. NCBI lineage: Eukaryota > Viridiplantae > Streptophyta > Magnoliopsida > Asparagales > Amaryllidaceae > Agapanthus > Agapanthus africanus. The sequence continues at coordinate 300,126,066 of CM057345.1, read as the reverse complement.
CCGTCTCCCGTAACTACAAGACCTAGGAGTCAACACAGACAAGCCTGAAGGAATACACCGAGAATCTAACAAACCACTGGGGCTCTCCCAGTATCTGCAAAACAATTTCTCAAGTGCTACTCCTATCTCTCAAGACACATTAAATAGACCATAATGTCATAGATAATACAACCATAACTGGTCGAGGGATGACCTGAAGATCATCACATCTATGAATGCTGCTAGGGCATTGGTGAATCCAATGACACACCAAAACACACAAAGCCCGTAGCATGCACAAGGCAGTCATCGGAACGTCATCACTCCGAACCCGCAACAATGATGACCTGATCCCAAAAAAACTTAGAAAAGGTCTCGCACTCTGACGCTGATCGAAGAAATCGTCAATGCGAAGTAAAGGATACCTATCCGCACCATAAGCCGATTCAATTGACGATCCATCAATACACAACCTCAATCTGTCATCTTTCTCCTTGACGAACAGAAATGGGAGCTTCCTAATGTGAAACACTCAGACACACGAACTTCCCCCCAACAACAACTCTGCAGCAGATCCTTAAGCTTCGCCGGCTCGTCTGGAACAACGTCGGAAAACTCTCACACGAAAGAAAACCGGCCCAACAAACCAACTGTAGCTACGGTATCACAAATGAACGTCAAGAATCCGTGACACCTCCTCAAAAGCCGACAAGCGAAAAAGGCTGAATTCAAGCTGTGAGAGGCGGCACAACTATCCACCGGCACAACAAGATTTGACTCGCCGGGGAAAACAAAACCTAATTGTTTCCTCACGGTAGTCCACAACGCCTAGCACATAGCTAACCAGTCCGTGCCCAGGAGAACGCCAAGTCCAACATTTCTAGAAGGATCAAAACGACAGACGAATCTCTATCTCCTATCCGATTGGCACACGACCGAATTACGTATCGCGCAACAAAAGAATCGCTGATAGAAGTTAACACAACAAACGGCTGATCTACCTAGCACGACTCTCGTCCTAAACTCGGCGTGAAGTGTAGAAACATACGAGTGCATGGATCCAGATCAAACAATACGTGTGCAACAAAAGGACATACTGGAAGAGTACCTGAAACCCCAGCCTTGGAGGCCTGCGCATCCTGATGAGTCAAAGCGAAAACTTGTGCCTGCCCTTCACCTACGACTGACCGAACTCGTCCTCTACTAAACTGACCCCTCTGCGTGAACCTTTCGCATCCATGACGTCTCAGAATACGACCCTGACGTGGTGCTAAGGAATAATGTCTGACGAAGTGTTGAAGGCTTCCGCATCGAAAACATCCACGCGCTGACTGCTGACCCTCCTGGGGATGAGAGCCAAACGACTGTCCTCGTCCTGAGCCTCTGCTCTGGGCTGGTACACCAGTACGATTCCTCAACTGTTCCGGAACTATCACGGTCTCTGGAAGACGTGTCTCGTAAACTGGGGCTGCATCTACTGGTGCTATGTAGGTGACGGAATACTGCATGATGATCGCAAGGAACAACTAGGTAACAGGGGTGACAGCCTCCTGTCGCTGCGCTCGAACGACCTCCACCAGTGAGCTCATCGTTTGGTGCAAGTCCTGCATCTCTGCCACTAGTCTAGCGATCTGATCTGTCGTAGGAAGAACAATCTGCTCTGGTACAACAGGGGTACTACCCAGATCAGTCCTCGTCTCGGACGAATCAACTCGAATCTTAGCTCTCGCGGCCGCTCTCTGCGCCCTCGTAGTCCTTGGCAGCATAATGGCTGAAAAGAAAGTAGGATTCGATGAAGATACGGAAATCAAATCATAAGGATGTATACAATCATGAAGGAATTCCAATCAATAAATGCTAAGGTCGCTTAGGCGGAGTATCGTGTCGTGAGTATGCCGCGGAACATACGCACGCAACGCCACTCTGCTGCAGCTACCTACTCCATCATACCAGGGTCATCCTACACTCCGAAGGTAAATCCTACGCTCTGATACCAACTTTGTCACGACCCAAAGTTTGGCCCGTGACCGGCACTTAACCACGTAACGTCTACAGGCGTAACGCGACTAAGTAAGCCGAACCCAGAAATCAAACCAGTAAAAGTATAGAGTGTTTAAAACATTGAATAGAAACATTTGCTAAAATGTTAAGAAAACGTTAAGTAGACAATCACCAAGATAACAATATACGACGCCGTAGCGAAGAAAAGAGCAATAAGTGGAAAACATAACAGACAGATAAAACTGCATAAGAAAAGTCGACTCACAACGAGCTCGACACCAGAATACAAAATAATATAAATCGTCCTCATAACTGGTCTCTAAGTCAATACATGAGTGGTAGATGGAGAGTACTAGATACAACAATGTACATAACTGAAAGATAAACAGATACCGCACAAAACCCACCTATGAGCAAAAGAGCTAGTACGCTAACTGTAGGGGTATCTGTGTCAAAAGATGCAAGAAAGCAGCCTGCCGCGACTACTCCGAAGGGCAACCTGCAAACACTGTGGCACAACGGGGGTGAGTTGCCAACTCGTGAGTAGTAGATAACATATAAAGGTAATCGCGAGTATGCACGTGCTGCGATACTCTAACCAATGCCAACATATATCATCTCTATGATGAGCTATGTGAGCAATAATCATGCATCAAGTACGACCTAATAACATCACTAAATGATAAGCAGGGTATGCAATAATCGTGCATAGCAAATGTAATCTAATAACATCTATATGATGAGCAAGGTATGCAATAATCGTGCATAGCAAATACAATCTAATGACATCTATATAGAATGAGCAGGGTATGCAATAATCGTACATAGCAAATGCAATCTAATGACATCTATATAGAATGAGCAGGGTATGCAATAATCGTGCATAGCAAATACAATTTAATGACATCTATATAGAATGAGCAGGGTATGCAATAATCATGCATATCAAATGCAATATAATGACATCTATATAGAATGAGCAGGGTATGCAATAATCGTACATAGCATGTGAAATCTATCAGGTACAACAGATACAGGATGAGATGTAAAATACTGAATGCTGAGCATGGGAATAATTAATATCTATACGGAATATCAACATGGAAAATAATCGGTGTCCATCCATATACCCAAATCCTGTAAATCTCATAGAATCATGGGTGCCTAGCATCGGCACACTAAAATATCATGAATCATCGTGTCTAGCATCGACACGCAAATCCTCAAGTATCGGGCTCCGTCTGGGGAATCGGCCCTCGGCCCCGGCAGTACGGATTGCCCCGTATCCATCTCTCATCACTGGTCAGTATCCTCCGGATAACCGCCAGATCTAACCAATCACCGGTAGGTAGTAGTCCCTCCACCAGGCTCACCGTCTACTTCACAACGATCCGTTCTCGCCCTGGGGAACCATACCGGGTCCACCATGTACCCGCAATCGGCCTCATCCAACTTCTCGATTCGGGTTCACATATCACACGTCTCAGAACCGAGAAAACGCATGGTGGACACACTGAAATATCATATCAAGGGAAACCGGGTTTTTAAATAATTACATATTCTCTTTTGAAATATCCATGGTTCCCAAATCCAGAAATAACATGGAAACAACATATCTCAATGCGTAAATCTATGCAAGTATGAAGATATCAATATATGTGTGCACTGGTATGAATATACAGTATGCATGTGCGCAGGTATGAAGATATCAATATATGTGTGCACTGGTATGAATATACAGTGTGCATGTGCGCAGGTATGAAGATATTAATATATGTGTGCACTGGTATGAATATACAGTGTGCATGTGCGCAGGTATGAAGATATCAATATATGTGTGCACTGGTATGAATATACAGTGTGCATGTGCACAGGTATGAAGATATCAATATATGTGTGCACTGGTATGAATATACAGTGTGCATGTGCGCAGGTATGAAGATATCAATATAAATATGCACTGGTATGAATATACAGTGTGCATGTGCGCAGGTATGAAGATATTAATATATATTTGCACTGGTATGAATATACAGTGTGCATGTGCGCAGGTATGAAGATATCAATATATGTGTGCACTGGTATCAATATAGAGTGTGCATGTGCGCAGGTATGAAGATATCAATATATGTCAATATATGGCAAGTCATGACAATCATCAATGATGCAGCAATCAACGATAGGTATAATGCGTAGCAATCCTATAGTGCGAGTGTCATGGCAATTACTAACGGTGTGAGTGTTGTAGGGTTCCTAGGCACCCTAATGAGGTCTCACAAGGCATCAACCATGCCAATTTCAAATTTTAAACGGTGCCGAGAAACCCTAGAACGGATCGTTGGCTAGATTTCTAGGCGAAAAGTAAACTAGTTAACACTTAACTATAAGAATACGGAAATACAACCTTTGTAGATCCGGTGCTCCACCTCCATAGCTCCGCGATGAAGTCATCTCCGCTGTCCAAATCAAAATCCGGGCTCTAGCGTCGGCTTCATCGGAGAAAGAGCGGGCAAGGTCGTCGGCTTCGTGCCGAAGATGATCTACGTCGAAGCATCGCAAGATCAAGCTCTCACTTCACCAAGTAATGAAACTTGTGAAGAAAACACACTCTACTACTTGGCAAGAGGTAGAGGATGAAGAAATAGGAAGTGGGTTCAATTTAGAATTGGATTTCTCACTCTTTATCATCAATCACCATTGATGACCTCAAGGTTTTCTTCTTGAGTTCAAGGAAGAAGAAGAAGAAAGTATTATGATAAGTTAATTAAAAAAGAATAGAAAAACCATCCTTATCATAATTCTAACTATGGTTATGTGTAGAGAATTAACCAAGGTTTAAAGGAATGGTTAGGGTTAAGGATGAGATAAGAATGGTGGACAAAGTCAAAACTTCATGAAGCTTCAACTAAACAACAAATAAAGCCACCATTCTTTTCTCCTTTCCATTTATTTTCCAAAATGAAATGGATAAATAAATAAGTGAATAAAACAAAACCCTAACCATAATCAGGTAACCATGGTTTGATCTTTACACAAAAACCCTAGCATAACATGTATCATCAAACATGATACAATCAAGTGCACAAAAGTATATCACATATACAATGTGTACAATCCGAGTGAGAAAATCCATTTAAAGTGAACCAATACTAGTTAACGCAAAGTAATATATCAAATATATAATTATGCATTAAATCATTAAATCAACACTTGATTTAACGATCCGGTCATATCGCATATAACCGACTAGTATCCAATGTATCGGCTTATCGAATCAACCCTCGATTCGATAACTAGGTTATATCGCATATAACCATACAACACATTCATCGCGAGAATGAAATACGGTATCACATACACGCATTATTCTCGGTCCCGCACATATCTCATATGCGCTCCTATTTCGTTTCGCTTGAGCCAGGAAACCTCTGTGTAGGACTCTAAAGACTCGTCAATACGCCGGCAGCAGATGATGATCATATCAAACACCCACAAGCCGCAAGCGGTCTGCTAAACGTAACGGCCACCCGGGTATTGAGCGATCTGAAGATCGACGAGCAAGCCCGCTCACACTCCAGTGAATCCAACCAGTAACACTACCGTACAGTCCGGTCTGATCGTCTGATATGTCGCATATCTTGCCTAGGGGTGGTAAACGTCAGACCCCAATAGCTCGATAAGTCGTGTCGATATGAGGTCTATAACAATTCAAGAAACTACTGGTAACACTTACCAGTAAATCTCAGCAACCCTGGCTAGGGATTTCCTGTTATAGCCAATCGAACACAGCGCAACATCAACCCCCTATACCGGGAGAGACGAATCCCCTCCTATCGCTCATTGCCTCCATGTGACTCGGGACTGTACCCAAAAACCACCGTTTTGCACGCCCTCTTGGACGTGGTAAGATGGAAATCAAAGCACAGTGGGAACCACACATGACTCTATGACGATCTCGGGTCAACAGACTACTCTGTACCAGTGTCACCAGAGAACTGCCATCTGACGTGAGGTATAATACCATCTGGGAGTTCTCGGCGAGTCCGTCCAGTATACCCAGTCTCCACTGAGCACCCGTATATCATCTCTGATGTCAAACACCGATGGATATGGGATCATCCATCGCCCATCTGTATGGGTCGAGAAGGTATACGCTAGTCTACACTGGTATATCGATGCCCTGTCTCGATACACCCACGACTAGGGACTTTGAAGGATGTACTTATAGACTATCTGTCCCCACTAGTATGATCTGCATCATAGTCCAGGTAGTCATGCACACATCCTAAGGGCTTTACCAACATGTAACAGAGAGACAATCAGTGTACACATTAAGGTAAAGAGCAACCAGATAGCATACTATCATGTCGAGCAAGAAAGTCCTCCCTATATATGTCCAAGCATCCACTACAATATACATCCTATGTATAGTAATGGCCTCTAGGGCATACATATAACTAACAATCTCCCACTTGCACTAGGGCCATCTGATAGCAGTGGTTGCAGTATCTTATACTCAACCATCCCATAAAAGTCTCTCTCTGGGAACAGGCCTTTGTGAGTGGATCCGCTGTGTTGTCCTCTGAGTCTACTCTCTTAATCAACTCCATGATCAAGTGATACTGCCTTAGAATATGTCTGGATCACTGATGGGACGGACGTTCCTTGGAAAAAGCCACAACTCCATTGTCACACAATGGGAGGAACAAAGTTCATCTCATGAACCAATATACACCCAGACTGCCTCTTTGGTAGCATCTTAAGTAGCGATGTATCCAGCCTTTATCGTCTAGTATGTCACGGTATCTAGCTTGGAACTCTTCCAACATACCGTCCCTTTACAGAGGGTAAAGACAATGCCTGTGACTGACATTCAGTCGTCTTTATCACCCTGGAACCATTCCAGTGATTCTCCCCAGGGTCGATTGATACCATCTCACTACAGCTAGTGAGTATCCTAACATCCATTTAGATCTATTTCATAGATCCAAAATCCAGGATTTAGGAGGTATCACTATGATCCTATACGGAGAATCTTTGTGATAATCTGAGATTGATCGAGCGTAGCATAGGAAACTCCTTCCCTATCAAGAGTATGTCATCCACGTACTCTACGAGGATCGTCACCATACTCCCTTCTACCTTTTTGTTTATACAAGGTTCATCTACCATTTTGATGATGTCAAACTCTTTGACTAATTCATCAAAACAGATGTTCCAACTCCGCGATGCCTGCTTTATCCTATAAAGCACCTTGCACACGTTTCCGCTGCTCCCACTGTCTACGAGGCCCTCTGGCTGTGTACTTATAGACGCTCTCTTCTAAAACATCATTTAGAAAAGCTGTCATGACACCCAACCACCAGATATCGTAGTCATGGTATATATCCGTGGCAAGTAGGATTTGGATGGACTTAAGCATAGATCCTTAGAAAAAGTTTCATCATGATCCACACCTGGTCAATGATGCAAACCTTTAACAAGTCTAGCTTTGAAAGTCTTAACTTTTCCGTTTACACCAAGTAATCTTCTCAAGATATACTTGCTCCTGATGGGGATTTAACCCTTCAGATATAGCAACCAAAGTCCATACTTTGTTGGTGTACATGGATTCCATCTCAGATCACTGAGCATCCAGCCATTCTTACAGAGTCTTACTCCTGATGGCCAGCTCGAAACTAGTTGGGTCATCATCTCATGATGCAATCCTCGCTCCCACTGTCATAGAGAAACCGAAGTATCTCTCAGGTGGGTGAAGAACCCTACTAGATCGGCGGAGAGGCTGAAGTTCGTTGGTTACTACTGAATCCTTCGGTTCTACCAAATCATCAGCTGCTGTTTGTATAGCTGGAACCTTTCCAGTTCTACATTACAGACCTTGCCTCGAGCTTGTCCGGATTTTGCTTTTAGACATAGGCCGGACAACCCCAAATCTTAACTAGCTTAAGACATGGGCTCTTCCCTTTCCATATCACATATGAAGTGGTAGGCAACTGATTTGATTGGAACCCTATTCAATAGGTATGCAGCTTCTCAAGTGCATAACTCCCAAAAGGAAAAAGGTAACTCAGCAGTACTCATCATAGAGCACACCATATCATATAGGGTGTATTTGCTCCGCCCCGACATACCATCGTGCAATGGTGTATACAGAGGAGTAATGCTGAGAGAGAATCTCATTCTCCTTTAGAATAGTCCAGTATTTCCGTGCTCAAGTATTCTCCTCCCTGATCTCATCATAGGACATAATACTTATACCCGTATTTTGGTTCTCTACTTCTAACTTATATTCTGTGAATATCTCAAAAGGTTCGGACTTGTGTTTCAACAGGAACATAGGTCTGAAACTCGAAAGATCATCAGAGAACGTAATGAAGTATAAAGAACCAGTCTTGGCATGTGTAGACAGGGGACCTACATACATCAACATGTATCATCCCAAGAGTTTACTAACTCTTTCTCTGTTTCCAGTAAACGGAGCTATGGTCATCTTATCTTTGTGACATGACTGGCGAGTTTCACAAGATGTAAATTCAAACTGATTTAAATATGCATCTATATGTAACTCTAGCTAGTCGGGTCACATTGATCTGACCTAGTCTACAATGCCTCAAGAAGAATTCGTTCAGTTCTGAACTCTTCCTCTTGTGTGTGTTCTGTATACTAAGAACTGTAGTTTGATTTAGAACAGCAATGCTTTTAGATAACGTGCCTGAACCGATCAACTTTTGATATAGGAAATGTTCAAAACATTATCCAACAATACAAAATTTTATCATTTCTTTACTAATAAAGAGATAGATACGATTTTGTATATCAGGTTCGGTATCTAATAACATTCGTTCAGAATCAATGTATTTGTAATACAGGGTGACAGTGACCAACAGACTTGGCTGCAACTCTTGCCCCGTTTTCTGCCTCATGAAACTTATCACCCGTTCTCAGTTCTCTACCTTTCTGTAGCCCTATGTAACAGATTACATATCTGGGATCCTGATCTGGTATCACATACCCAGGACGTAGAGGATACAGAGAAACAGTTCTTTGTGACGAACACACCCGAAGATGATGCATCAGCATGCACTCTCTTCGTTTGGGCGGCACGGGAATTCTGGTAATCCCCAATTTCCTGCTCTGTCTTATAACAATTATAAGTTGGAGCGGGACCAACGTTCCCCAGTTCAGTATAACAAGCGGGTTCGGTCAATAATCCGTATTATTATCTTGATTAAGGCGTGATATGGTCGCTACCTGGAGAGAGAGAGAAGAAAACACTCAGCGTGCGCTCTTTCAAGAATAGATTGGTTATTATTTTATCTAATCAGGGTGGCTCCCACTGCTTTTTATCAAATCTTCCTTCAAACCCTAAAAGGAAAGACTAGCCGGAATTAATTACACACTACAAGTTCGCCAATCTTTCAGCCAGGCCAGTGTCGGTACTTTGAGGGAGGTCCCCCGTGCTTTCGCACGAACCTAATTACTGTAAACCTCGTTTTCCCAGAGGCGTAACCCCGTTGACATCTTTCTAGACACCTACTTGATCGGCTAATTGTAATGTATAAAACTCTCCCAGGAGTAACTCTTACTCGCAGCGGGTATCGGGATCCAACTATCTCATAGAAGGTATGCAATCTCATTGCAAATTTCAACACTTGAAATTCCCGATAATATTTTGCCCCTAGCAGCTATATGACCTTAACATAGTCAACAAATCATAAGTGCTAGTCAAGTTCAACCCGTCATTTCCCGATTGAATTAAACCCACCCGCACGACCCTTAACATAGTCAACAAAGTCGCACGACTACCCTAATCCAATCACATCATATGCTTATGCAGATAAGCACTAATTAGCTACCGCACACTACGCCTTAACATAGTCAACAAACATAGCACGAATACTAACCAGTACTTATCTGAAATGACGGAGGGCTACGACATGTTTTTCTGAAAACCTATTGCGTAATGAACTTGATATCGTTGTAGAATCAAATGATTTTTGAAATGGAGTGTTTTTTAGGCTTTTCTAGTTTTGCTAAAGGAGTCACTCCCGGTGAAGGGATCGTCGGTCCTTTCCTCGTCGAATGAGGTGCGGGATATATCATATATATCACTGTGCAAAGCAAAAACTCTTAAAAGCAATCAAAAGACAAACCGAGTGTGTAGCATCTGCCAGTTATTGCTAAAGGAGTCACTCCCGGTGAAGGGATCTCGGTCCTTTCCTCATCGAATAAGGTGCAGGATATATCATATATACCTCTGTGCAAAGCAAGAACTGTAGCTACCTGTTTTATTTTGAAATTCGATTCTACAACATCTTAGGTTTCTTTTATTTCATTAATCACATTAATGAAGTCCCATCATTTAAGTACCTAAACATCACAGATAAATACGACGTACACTTATGCCATCCGCATTCGCCTCGATGTCCCCTCGTGCACCGTTAGGTTAGGTAACTAACGGCAGAGCGGGGCAGGGCTAGCGCGGGTGTAAAACATAAGTAACGTCTATATAATATATCATATATACTATATACTGTATCTATCATCAGAACATCACATGATCACATCACAGATATCGCAGCAGAAGAAACATATGAAATATTGGATATACTAGGACGTCCGTGTTTTCAATACGAGCCAGTATAAAACACGGATTCCACGATCGTGATGAATAGCCAAACCCACACCCCTAGACCCCTACGAGAGCGGCAAGCAACCCTACCAATTCTAGAGTTAGGAGACCCGGACTCGACTCCTCGAGTTGGTCTCCCACTGGACCCCAGAACCCGGTTACTTGTGCTCTCCTCCTTGGGTCTATCCTAGTGCGGAAAAGTAAATAATATACATCAACGGTGACAACTTCCGCAACCTGGAAGCGCCCCAATAAAAGAATATTACATACAAGTTTTTACATGAATGAAAATGAAAAACACTCATCTCACATAAAAACCCCCGGCTATTCAAACACGACAATCCAATATAACATATCCAGCAACACATAACATCACATGTCATCAACGTAAGTAAATATGCTGTCACGTCCCGAAAGTACGGAACATGACCGGCACTTAAACTACGAACGTCTCGAGGCGTACGTAATCTAAGTAAACCGAAAACCCAGAAATCCAAACCAAGAAAATAGTAGAGTGCAGGAAAAACAACTTAAAGCAAGTAATTTCAGTAGCATAAGCCGAATTATGCGGTTTTTAAAAACATCAAAAATTTACTGAAAATTTCGGCAGAGTCTCCTTTGTAAATACTGGCCCCCAAACGGGATACAACATGAATAGTATATGAAATCAATAAAAAGGCATCCCCAAGCGGGAGCTAGCTCTTCATCAATCGACGGTCACAACCACACAAGCAAAATAATATACAACGCCAACGGCGAGGATCAAAACTCAAAAGGAAACTCAAAACCACCAGAAATATAACGAGCGATTCTAAGGTCGAAAGAATAAACAACACTGTCTCTATCCCAATAAATACATGTTTGGTTGATGGAATTTACTAGATACAATGGAATAATATTATACAAGGTAATATGATGGGTACGATACAAGAAAAACCCACCTACTAGCAAGTCACCCGAATGAAACTGAGCCCGCAAAGCCGTAATGAAACCTGTACGGCAAACCTGCAAGAAGCTGGGGCACAACGGGGGTGAGTTGCCAACTCGTGAATAGAAAAAAACATCTACGCACAGAAATCGCATAAATAACGCAATCCTAGGTCAATGATCATAATATATCCTCAAAAATATGCATAACCTGCAGCCTATAACAATGGCAGGGTAATATCTAACCGAGTGTAAACTCATGTGCCCGTGTCAGTGCCTCAGGTAGCAATATATCATATGAATGAGGTATGAATGCATGAAAACAGAATACATGTAAATGAAGAAACTGTTTTCCTAAATTTGTGAGATTTCCTTCATATTTTAAACTGAGGTATCATAATTAAAATCAGTATCAACAGTGTCTAGCATCGACACAAAACATAAATCTAGCTGTCTCGAAATATCAATGTCTCAATCTCAATATCTAGGGCGCCGTCAGTCCAGACCGGCCCCTACCATTCATCCCAAGACCACGACGGTATCCTCTGGTTATCCGACGCGTCGGGTAATATCACCGGTAGGTAGTGCTCCCCAGCCAGGCTCAACGTCAACACCACATTCCTCTTGCCCCGGGGTACCATACCGGGCCCACCATGTACCCGTGACGGTTCCTCCACTCCTCGACACGGATCTCCAAAACCACAGCAAACTCATGGTGGACGACACTTTACATCATTAGAAAACCGCAACATTTTATATTTTAAAAGATCATAAGTTGTAAATTTTGCGGCTTTCCCCGAAATCCAGAAATATCATAAATCTTAAGAAATCATCACAAGTGTATATGTCAATGATAATGAACGCATATGGTATCAATAACCAAGTTGCAATGTATGATTAATGAACTAGGCATGAACAACTGAATAACAGTATGCATGAAATGGTAGGTAATAACTACAATGTCTAATATGGCATATAAGGGAAGTACACTAATATCATGTCAAAACTACTAGCTAACAATCTAAGTCAAGCAATTATATTCTCTAAAGTGTACGTGACATGGCAATTACCAATGAAGATGTGTGTGAGCCGGCAAGTAGGTGTACGTGGTACATACGCATCATCGGTAATGGTGCTGGTGTCCTAACAGCATGATATCAATAAAGGAATATGCAGCAAAATAAGTATGCGAGGCAGAGCGAACATCAATAATGTGCGGGAGCTGAAAACTAGACACAACGATAACTAATCTGCATTAATCTAATATAAGTCCTACAAATTGGTGCCTTTTGAAATAACACAAATCATGGGATTTTGAAAATAGAGGCTACGGTATTTTTATGAAAAGATACGTCTTTTGAAATATCCGTAAGATCCCTTGGGCTGTCTTTTAAAATACCCACGATTCGTTAGTTTTGAAATAGGTAGGAGTCTAATCTAATCTAACAACTACACTAAACTATACGACTGAACTAACAAGCTGAACTACAGGTAAGGAAACCGCCTATCATCTGAGTCGATACATATACCTATCTGTATATGTATAGTCGGTGATCCCGCCTCAATAATATCATAGCCGATACCATATCTATAATCAGGCATCCCAAGTCAAGAGTGCGGATCAATCATCAATATAGCTCGTACGTAAATCCATCGTACGGCATCCCAAATCTGGGTACGGGTCAATATCACATTCATCATACTATTCACCTGGTATCCTCTTTATCAATTATCATGATCGGGGTACTGATCTACGTCTAGTACCCTACTGATACCGCCTACGCATGCATGGACGTGTGTGAAACACTACGTCAAGGACCCGCTACAACGTCATGTCGTATCTAAGATACGAACCCTGCTATATCACCGATCTCACGGCCTCAAATCAAATCTCATCGACTCAGCTCAATCCTAAGTATTATCCTCAATCCGTATGTGAACACATAGTCCCATACCCATGTGAACACATAACTATAAAGAATCCCATGAGCACATATCAATAGGAATGTATGTGTGTATGTGTAGTGCAACACTACCCTAGGGTTCGCAACGCTAAAATAATCAAACACACCAATATCCATCCTAAGTATCGTTAATAATCCCAAATAACATATAATAATTGTTGGTGTGTATACGCATCCGTATACACCACCACGGACTGCGGGGGTGCTATACGACATCCACCCGACTTCTCCCCGTAGATATAAATCTACTCACCTGGTCCTCGCTAGCCGGTGCCGACGTCGCCACGTGCTTGCTTGTTGTCTCGAAGTCGACATGGGGGTACCTACATATCATAACGCACCATATCGCATTAAAACTAAATTCGAAATCGAAACGGCATACGAAAATCAAATCGGCACGCGTATCACGCATAGGTCCAAACCTATCGCCTACGCATGCAAGAATAGTCAGACCAACCCTCGATGTCGATGTACGAACGTCAAACCATCGAGAAAAATCCAAACACACCAATCATGATTTCAAAACTCACTAATTATATAAGAAATATGGTTTAGTTCATCAAAACCATAAAATTAAACAATTCGTTTTATTTTCCAAAAACCTAGTTAGCATAAATTCCCATTTCGGTTCAAAACTTGATGTTTTACCCAAACTAAATATTTTGACGATTCTAATGACCAAAATGCTCACTTAATATCATAATTAGGTCATACAAATCACCTCCATATTTTTAATCTCACGAATTAGCATTAACTCAAATTTCAAGTTTGCAACAAATATCGATTTTAACACTTTTCAAGGTAAAATTCACAATTTATCAATTAAGCATGGTTTTGCACGATCAAAGTCGCTAAACAACAAATTAAAATGCTAATAAAGTCATCAAAACCTTAATTATATTTTAAATCTCAATTTTATATGTATTTCACTAAAACCTAGTTTGCAAATTACATAATTAATACAAATTTGAATTTAACAAAAATATAAACTACCAACTAGATTAGTTTTGGCATAACAACAACATGTTAAACTACACAATTATCCCATGATCAATTACAAGAACCCCAACTTAAATTCACAACCCTAATCTAGAATTTTCCAAACCCTCACTTAATAATTTCCACTTGAAATTAGAACCCAAGTTAACATTTAACTACTTAGCTTATGAAAACAATACCAACAAATTAACCATTAGATAAGATTATACCTCCAAGACTTGTAGATTTACATGCATCATAGCCTCCCAAATTAGCTTCTATGCCCCAAAATCCATGCTAGATGGGCTAAAGAATAATGGGTAAGTGTTGGATTTGAATTTAGCTTTGATTTTGTGTTAATTTTGAAGTATTTTGTGGATTTTTTTGTGATGATATGAGAGGGAGAAGAGGGGGGAAAGCTACTGCAGTGGGAAGAAGCAAGTTTCGGCCAAAATGGGGGGGGGGGATGAGGAGAGAGAGAGAGGTGTTGAATGAAAGGGTCAAAGAAAGCCATACTTCAAGTCAACACTTAACATCTTTTCCTTTATTTTTCCTTTTCTTTTCTTTGTTTGTTTTGACTTTTAAGTGGGGAGATGAGTGGGGGGGGCTGCTGAATTCAGCAAAGGGGTAGAGGAAATGGGTGTGTGTGGGTGTGGGTACGGGTGTGGGGTGATGAAAAATGATAAATACAATACCCCAAACATCCATTTACGCTAAAAAAAGCCTTTTTTTCTTCAATAATTTCTAAACCGTTTTGGCAAATGATTTCGTTCCAAAAACCACATGATAAATTTTTATTTAATGTTTTATGATGCACAAAATTTGTTTCAACTCATTCCAATTTGTAATTTTTCCTGATTAAATGTATTAGTGACGGCTTAAATAATAATAAAATAATATTTTTTTTCAAAAAATTTGAAATTTCACCAGTGGCTCAATAAACACCAAATAATAGAAATTACATAGCTAGAATATGTATATTTAATTTTTATAATAAGATATTTGTATTTTGACTTTTTACAGAAAACCCACTTATTTTACCGATTTTTTCGAAATTTCACCGAAACGATTTTCAAAACGCTACATATGCGCATCCCAATTGTCGTTGACATATAGCAACGAAACCGGCGATATCACATATTACACTTACGGTCACAGAAAAGAAAGTGTAAAACTACAACAGTTGGAATCCGCAACCACCTCAGACATCGCATGCCTGACCAAATGAATTCCTTAGACATCACATGCCTAACAATTATAAACCCCGCATTTCAGTCTCATTATCGAAAACACTTTTCAATATCTAGTCGGGCAATTCAACAAGATTCCCGACAGTCTGATCGAATACTCGTCGCAAACTTTAGTAGGCGGCCGCACCCCCGATACCGTCGACGAAGTGCACCAAGGCGGAACACCGCTGCCGCGAGCACCCGAACGGATGCTTTCGGCGACGGGGTTCTTCTACAGTCACTTGGTCGGGGCTATGGAGTGAGGCTGTCTATTAAGTTTACCCGGCGAGTATCCGCGTACGCTACGTGATTGCGACGGACTTTTGATCGCATCAAAATTCCATGGCAACCGATCAAGTGAGACTAAAGTGCTATGTTTATAACATTCATTCAGTTATCTCATAACTATTTGTGAATTCCAATTGTTGTATCACATTCCGGATAAATAGAAAATGTTAAACTTTCCGATTGAACATTCGAACACCCAAGTTTTCCCAATACAGATCAACACATGAAATAAGTCTAACAACATTCAGTTCGTGCCTCAGTACCGACGGTCCAGCCGTAGAAGGGTCAAGCCAACGCCTCACATGTGGCACGCCGTACTGCCCCAAACCCGAAGGTTCAAAGGGCAGTTCAAGACGGTCACATAATCGAGTTAAGGTTTGTTGTCTTCTAGAGGGTCCATCGCGTTACTTGCACTACTTAGAACGTCGTTAAACCACGGAAAAATCCAACACTTGGAAATTTTCCGACAGGGGAAAAATTGGGTATTTATATCCGGTCGAACTTTTTAACATATTCTAATATTTATCCGGAAAGCCGCATAGACAAAATTTGATACTCCGATCGAAACATCGAATCCCCAAAACAACCCCTGAAAATTCAACTCTTGAATAAAAATTAAAAATTCCTAGAAAATCCAGCATTATAAATTAGGAGTTACTGTGTAAAATATTTTAAATAAGGTGGCAGTAAGGCCGCGGAACCGCTGCACGAGCCAGGCTCATGCCGCGGAACCGCGGCAGTATGATAGAGTTAGGAACACGAATTTCACAGCAACTTTTAAAATCACCTGCTGATTTTTCTGCATATTTTTAATGTTGAAAAATCCCAGATTTTAGAAAAAGGACAGAGAGCATTTTCCGGGTTGGGTTTCGGGTTCGTTCGGACTTCAAATTGCGTCTAGACTTCGCCTAAGGCTCTAGCTAGGCTCTGATACCACTGTAGGGTTCCTAGGCACCCTAATGAGGTCTCACAAGGCATCAACCATGCCAATTTCAAATTTTAAACGGTGCCGAGAAACCCTAGAACGGATCGTTGGCTAGATTTCTAGGCGAAAAGTAAACTAGTTAACACTTAACTATAAGAATACGGAAATACAACCTTTGTAGATCCGGTGCTCCACCTCCATAGCTCCACGATGAAGTCATCTCCGCTGTCCAAATCAAAATCCGGGATCTAGCGTCGGATTCATCGGAGAAAGAGCGGGCAAGGTCGTCGGCTTCGTGCCGAAGATGATCTACGTCGAAGCATCGCAAGATCAAGCTCTCACTTCACCAAGTAATGAAACTTGTGAAGAAAACACACTCTACTACTTGGCAAGAGGTAGAGGATGAAGAAATAGGAAGTGGGTTCAATTTAGAATTGGATTTCTCACTCTTTATCATCAATCACCATTGATGACCTCAAGGTTTTCTTCTTGAGTTCAAGGAAGAAGAAGAAGAAAGTGTTATGATAAGTTAATTAAAAAAGAATAGAAAAACCATCCTTATCATAATTCTAACTATGGTTATGTGTAGAGAATTAACCAAGGTTTAAAGGAATGGTTAGGGTTAAGGATGAGATAAGAATGGTGGACAAAGTCAAAACTTCATGAAGCTTCAACTAAACAACAAATAAAGCCACCATTCTTTTCTCCTTTCCATTTATTTTCCAAAATGAAATGGATAAATAAATAAGTGAATAAAACAAAACCCTAACCATAATCATGTAACCATGGTTTGATCTTTACACAAAAACCCTAGCATAACATGTATCATCAAACATGATACAATCAAGTGCACAAAAGTATATCACATATACAATGTGTACAATCCGAGTGAGAAAATCCATTTAAAGTGAACCAATACTAGTTAACGCAAAGTAATATATCAAATATATAATTATGCATTAAATCATTAAATCAACACTTGATTTAACGATCCGGTCATATCGCATATAACCGACTAGTATCCAATGTATCGGCTTATCGAATCAACCATCGATTCGATAACTAGGTTATATCGCATATAACCATACGACACATTCATCGCGAGAATGAAATACGGTATCACATACACGCATTATTCTCGGTCCCGCACATATCTTATATGCGCTCCTATTTCGTTTCGCTTGAGCCAGGAAACCTCTGTGTAGGACTCTAACGACTCGTCAATACGCCGGCAGCAGATGATGATCATATCAAACACCCACAAGCCGCAAGCGGTCTGCTAAACGTAACGGCCACCCGGGTATTGAGCGATCTGAAGATCGAGGAGCAAGCCCGCTCACACTCCAGTGAATCCAACCAGTAACACTACCGTACAGTCCGGTCTGATCGTCTGATATGTCGCATATCTTGCCTAGGGGTGGTAAACGTCAGACCCCAATAGCTCGATAAGTCGTGTCGATATGAGGTCTATAACAATTCGAGAAACTACTGGTAACACTTACCAGTAAATCTCAGCAGCCCTGGCCAGGGATTTCCTGTTATAGCCAATCGAACACAGCGCAACATCAACCCCCTATACCGGGAGAGACGAATCCCCTCCTATCGCTCATTGCCTCCATGTGACTCGGGACTGTACCCAAAAACCACCGTTTTGCACGCCCTCTTGGACGTGGTAAGATGGAAATCAAAGCACAGTGGGAACCACACAAGACTCTATGACGATCTCGGGTCAACAGACTACTCTGTACCAGTGTCACCAGAGAACTGCCATCTGACGTGAGGTATAATACCATCTGGGAGTTCTCGGCGAGTCCGTCCAGTGTACCCAGTCTCCACTGAGCACCCGTATATCATCTCTGATGTCAAACACCGATGGATATGGGATCATCCATCGTCCATCTGTATGGGTCGAGAAGGTATACGCTAGTCTACACTAGTATATCGATGCCCTGTCTCGATACACCCACGACTATGGACTTTGAAGGATGTACTTATAGACTATCTGTCCCCATTAGTATGATCTGCATCATAGTCCAGGTAGTCAAGCACACATCCTAAGGGCTTTACCAACATGTAACAGAGAGACAATCAGTGTACACGTTAAGGTAAAGAGCAACCAGATAGCATACTATCATGTCGAGCAAGAAAGTCCTCCCTATATATGTCCAAGAATCCACTACAATATACATCCTATGTATAGTAATGGCCTCTAGGGCATACATATAACTAACAAGTGTAACATACAAATAGTGCTCGTGCAGCTTGAACCGTTAGTGACAGTGCAGTGTTCTATACTATCATTTCTATATGCAACAAGAAGGTATGCTGCTAGTCCATATGAACATCTACGACTGAATATCCTAACACGCCCTGACGCTTAACGCCATACGGGAGATTTTCCCATAGATGATAAATCTACTCACCTGGTCGTGCACTACTCATAGCCGACCACTTGCTTCCCTTTCTTTGCTTCGTCTGACGTACCCGCCTGCGAACCTAGAATTCACACAAGGAAAATCCACAAAAGCAAATATCTCGCAAAACGCGATATCGAAGTCAAACGATACACTCCTGTCGCGATCTAAACGCGCTTGTGTATGATATGCTAAAACGTGTGTATACGCGTCTAAAACTATCCCGACACGCCGCGACACGCTAGATCACAGAACCCACTCATGTATTGCGTGTATCGCGCCAACTAAACATACAAGAAATACGATATATCGTCCCAGATTTTCCTACAGAGAAAAACTTACAAAATTGCACATACCACTGGCCCTAAAAATGCAGCAGACTCCTATCCAGGCAAACCCAACCTAAAGACTCCCTCATCTGGCCGCAAATTGCGGCCAGAAAGAATAAATCGGCGGCCTCAAGGTGGAATGGGGTCTCGTATTCGGGTGGTGTGGTCAGGGTCTCCCAAGTAGGCTACAGTTAACTCAGATTTTATCTGAAACAAACGGGTCTATAGCAGATCACAGAAAGGTGAAATCTCACTTTAAAACGCTAAATTTTGCACAAATTGAAAACCTAGGGTATTCTGGGGAAATCTGGGGTTATTCTAGTTTTAAGTGGTTCTAACAACGCTTAATTAGGCTAGGTTAACCAACACTAACATCACTTAACCAAAAGTCTACACAATTCACCATTACAAGCACAAAATCTCAAATTTTACACTAATCGAAGCTATTTCTACACATAAACTTAGCAAGCTAAGAAGCTAAGCCAAAGAAGTATACCTCACTTGACCCTAGGCATAAGGAGAAGGAGAAGAAGAAGAAGAGGGGAGCTGCTGCAGCTGCTGGGGCTGCTGCTTGCTACAGCTGCTGCTCTTGCTGTCTGCTGATGCTGTTGCTGCTACTGCCTATGCTGCTGCTGCTGCTTTCTCTTGCTGCTGTTGCTACTGCTAATAGTGCTTCTGTTGCTGCTGCTGCTGGAGCAGCTCAGTGTATGTGTGTGGTGTGAGAGAATGAGAGAAGTGAGAACAAGAGAAATGAGAGTGTGCAAGTCAAAGACCCCCCCTCTCTCTCTTCATTTAATGAAGCATGGCAAGGCCATCATGCCCCATCATGCACTCTCTCTCTCTCACCAAGTCAACATTTTCAAATGATTACCCCCTTTTTAAAAAAAAACAAACTTAAATAAAAACCCAAAACACTTAATATAAACCCAAAACCCTTAATATAAAACTTAAAATGGCTTAAGGAAATGGTTAGTCCACCATGATTGCCAATCATGGTTTAACCCCATATCTTAACCCTAGTTTATATGCACAAGTGTATGAAAGCCTAGAAAAATTCTAATAAAATACTCATTAAATAGGATAAAATATTTGAAACTCAATTCGGTAAACTTTTTATTAAAAACTATTTATTAAAATATAATTAACCCCTAAACACAACCTAAGGTGTTACACTCCTCAGCTCAACGGTCCAATATAGAAACGATAACGGAACAGTCCGCTCTGACACATCCTCTAAAGATCTCTGGCCAACTATCATAGTTACTCATAACATGTATTGTCGACGATGCCGAACTGTAGCCTACTGGTGTGCGTCATATGACCGCTCCTGGGTCCAGGTCTTCTCGTTTAGTATTTCCAGAAAGATCTTGTCGGGGCCTCTCCCAAATCTCGTTTCTGTCGAACTGCCCGGGAGTCATCATTCTTACCAAATCTACTTCTTGTTCCGGAATGGCTGCATACTCATCACGACTCCTCCCGGAAGATATATCCATAGTCAACGCCTCTGCTTGCCTATCACATTTCTGATGTCAGTGGAGTGGAACGTCATCTTATCAAGATCTCGTACGAACCTCTTACTCTATTTTTCTCTAATGTCGACTGATTCGGACTCGTCTCCTCATGGCTGCATGGACTGCGCTCCAACGGCTATACTCATATCTGCAGCCTCCCAAGCAATACATCTCATCACCTGATATCCGAATGAAGTCGAATCATCCGATCAATTTGTCAAAACCTCATAATCCCCCAATAGCTCAACATCTTGGGTATAGTTTAATAGTATCGAATATATGCCACAGCACCTATGGACCAACCGTATAAGGGCAGACCCAAGCCTCACTAATGGCACCGCTAAACTGCCGCAAACCATAAGGTTCACCGGTGTTCCATGGTCATTAAATCGAGTTAGGGTTTCATTCTTCTAGAGGGTCCGTAGAATTGCTTGCATTGTTTTCCGAATACTTTAAACATGGAAAATGGGTTCTTGACATTCGATCGTCTCTATCGACTCTCAACGTATCCGCGTGAAGTCATCTCTAGCTGGATTCCAATCAATCTGATGACCTCGCATCTGGGTAGGCAACGAATCACATGTCCTAGTCTTTCATCCTTGGTGAATAGCGACCTTCTATCATATCTCTAAGTATAACTCGTGCGGCAATAGCTCCAAACATCTCGGGTAATATCTCGTCATTCGTAGCAACAATTGGCTCATTCGTCTGCACGCTGAACAGTGCCTCAATCATCAAAATACGGTATTAACGGTCATCACCTTCTAACTGTCCTCTAGCGGTAACCTAATCCGCTGGTGTCGATCTGCACGTTCGACAAATCTCGTGGAAGCGATCCATCAACGGATCATGGCGTGTAAACACAATAAAATAACACCTCTATGCAATCGTGTGTCCCTGGAATCACGCCTCGGTCAGTCCTCGTCCGTGAAGAGCTCGTGCTGACCACAACTCTAGCCGTAGCTCTCTGTGCCCACACAACCATAGTAACAAAACCATAACCGGTACTGATGAGGATAGATCATAGGAAGGAATATAATACTGTGCAAAGAAATGTACATCCTAAGGCTTCTTAAGCGGAGTATCGTATCGTAAATATGCCACGGAACATACGCACGGTACGTCACTCTACTCAAGCTACCTACTCCATCAACCAAGGGTCATCCTACATTCCGAAGGTAAAACCTAACGCTCCGATACCAACTTTGTCATGACCCAAAAAGTACGGAACATGACCGGCACTTAAACTACGAAACGTCTCGAGGCGTACGTAATCTAAGTAAGCCAAAACCCAGAAATCAAAACTAAAGCAGTAGAGTGAAGGAAAAACCAATTTAAAGCAAGTAGTTTTAATACATAAGCCGAAGTATGTATTTTTAAAATCATAAGTATTTTCTGAAAATTTCGGCAGAGTCTCCTTATAAATACTGGCCCCAAACGAGATAACACATGAATAGTATACGAAATACAAAAAAAGACATCCCCAAGCGGGAGCTAGCTCTTCATCAATCGATGGTCACAACCACGCAAGCAATATAATATACAATGCCAAGGACGAGGATCAAAACTCAAAGAAAACCCAAAATCAACATGAAAACCATAATATTACAACGCACGACTCTAAAGTCGAATGAATAACAGGTCCGGTTTTATATCTCTCTCAAATATACAATCTGGTTGATAGAGTTTCTAGATACAACCGAAATAATAATAAACAATGGTGGTCCTGATACAAAGAACCCACCTGCCAAAGCAATCCCCCGGAAAGAATAGTGTGCCAGCAAAGCCGCAAAGAACCTGTACGGCAAAACCTGTAAGGAACTGTGGCACAACGGGGGTGAGTTGCCAACTCATGAGTAGAAAACATCTACGAGTAGAAATCGCATGTATGACGCAATCCTAGGTTATACGATCAATATATAATCCTTAAATGATAAAGTCTGAAGCATGAAAAAGTGGCAAGGGTAAACATCTATAAATAAGTGTAATCCCATGTGCTCGTGTCAGTGCCTCAGGTAGCAACATATCATATGAATGAGGTATGAATGCATAAAAATAGAATATAAGTAAATGAAGAAACTGCTTTCATAACTTAGTGAGATTTCTGTATATTTAAAATGAGGTGTCATCAAGGAAATCAACATAAACAGTGTTTAGCATCGACACAAAACATAAATACCAATATCTCAACATCTCAGGCTCCAGCTACCCGGACTGGCCTGTATCATCAAATCTCAATACCTCAATATCTCAAAATCCTAGTGTCTCAAATCTCACTATCTAGGGCTCCGTCAGTCCGGATCGGCCCCTAACATCAATCACATGACCACGACGGTATCCTCCGGATATCCGACGCGTCACATAAAATCACCGGTAGACAATCTTCCCCTGCCGGGCTCATAGTCTACTACTCGATCTTCTTGCTCCAGGGTACCTTACCGGGTCCACCATGTACCCGCAGACGGTTTATCTAACTCCTCGAATCGAGTCTCGAAATTCATCTCATAACCGAGAAAACATCATGGTGGACGACTCATACATCATGAGAAAACCGCACATTTCATTTTAAAAAGAGAGAGAAGTTTATAAATATTCTTGCGGTTTTCTCCCAAATCCAGGAAATCTCATGAAAATCCGAAATTCAATCATCAATAGCACGTAAACAGTGAATATAGGCATAAAACTCCATAATACTGCATAACAGTGAATAATAATATGCATGAAATAGCAAGTAATAACTGCAATGTCTAAACCGGCGTATAAGGCAAGTACACAAATATCATATCGAAACTATTATCTACTAAGCTATGTCAATGAAATAATATTCTCTAAAGTGTATGTGACATGGCAATTACCGATGATGATGTGTGTGAGCCGGTAAGTAAGAGTACGTGGAACATACGCATCATCGGTAATGGTGCCGGTGTCCTGACAGCATGATATCTATAATGGTATATGAAATCACAATATAAGCATGTGATGCGAAGCGAACAGCAATAATGTGCGGGAGCTGAATGATAAACACAATGATAACTAATCAGCATTTAATATAAATATAAGTCATACAGTGGTGTCATTTGAAATAACACGAATCGTGGTGTTTTGAAAATAAGGGCTACGGTGTTTTTAAGAAAAGATACGACCTTTGAAATATCCGTAGAATCCCCCGTCCTGTCTTTTAAAATACCCACGAATCATTAGTTTTTTAAAATAGTTAGGAATCGAATCTTGTCTAACAACTACACTAAACTATAGGGCTGAGCTAACAGGCTAAACGAAAGGTAAGGAAACCGCCTAACATCTGAGTCGGTACATATATATATATATATATATATATTTATATAATAGTCGGTGATCCCGCCTCAATAGTATCACATACGAAACAATATCTATAATATGACATTCTCAAGTCAAGAGTGCGGATCCATCATCAATATATAGCTCGTACGTAAATCCGTTGTACGGCATCCCAAATCTGGGTACGGGTCAAATATCACATTCATCACATTATTCATCTGGTATCCTCTTTATCAAAGATCGTAATCCGGGGTACTGATCCACGTCTAGTACAATACTGATACCAATCTAAGTAAATGCATGCGTGTGTATGAAAACACCATGTTAAAGGACCCGCTAAAACATCATGCCGTACCTCAAATACGAACCCTGTCATATCACCGATCTCACGGCCTCAAATCCAATCTCATCGACTCATCTCCAATCCCAAGTACTATTCTCATAATCCAGTATATGTACATATAGTCCCATACCCATGTGAATACATATACACATCCCCATATACGCACATGTAAAAGAATGAATGTAAGAAAGTGTGTACGTGTGTGTGGGTGCAACAACTACTCTAGGGTTTCGCACGTAACACTACAAATCCATGAACACATAACCATATCCTGAATATCATCCACGTATCATAAACCATATATATATACATTATATAAGCTATATTACGAAATGCTGGGGTGCTATACGCCATCCACCCGACTTCTCCCCGTAGATATAAATCTACTCACCTGGTCCTCGCTCGCCAGTGCCGACGTCGCCATGCGCTTGCTTGTCATCTAAAAGTCCACATAGGGGTACCTACATGTCACAATGTATCGTGTCGCAAAAAAAACCAATTCGAAATCGAAACGGCATACGAAAATCAAATCGGCACGCGTATCACGCATAGGTCAAAACCTATCTCCTACGCATGCAAGAATAGCCAAACCAATCATCGATGTCGAGGTACAAATGTCAAACCATCGAGAAAAAATACCAAACGTACCAATCATGGTCTTACAACTCACTAAAAGTCTACGAAATAGGATGCAAATCATCAAAACTAATAGATTGATTAAATCGATTTATTACAAGAAACCTAGTAAGTATCAATTAGCCGTTTTAAAAAAAAACTTGATGTTTTAATAATTCTAATGGCCATAATACTCATTAAACATCTTAAATAATTCTTACAAACTATTTCCATAATTTAATGTCATAAATTTCCATTAACCCCAAAAACCTAGTTTGCAAAATATCCAATTTTAACACCTTTTAAAGAAAAATTCACAATTTTACAATTAAGCTTGGTTTTGCATATACTAAAGTATTAAACCACAATTTATAATGTTAATAATTCATGAATAACCTAATTATATTTTTAATATCACATTTGCAATTAAATTCCAAAACCTTGTTTGCATAAAATTCCAATTTTAACAATTTACAAGCATCAATTAGTAAACTAGCAAGTAGGTTAGTTTTAGCATATCATTAACATGTTAAACTACACATTTATCCCATGATCAATTTATAAGAAAACCCAACTTGAATTCACAAACCCTAATCTTGAATTTTCCAATTTGCAAAATAGAACCATATTAACACTTAATTACATTAGATTAAGGAAATTAAGCAACAAGGTAAGTATTTTGTTAAGATTTATACCTCCACAAATTTAGAGATCCCACTTGAAATCTAGCCTCCCAAACTTGCTCCTTTTCACCAAGATCCATACAAGAGTAGCTAATGAAAAATGGATAGAAGTTAGATTTGAGTTTTAGCTCGATTTTTGATGCATTTTGAAGCAATTTTGTGGATTTCTTTGATGCAAAAATGAGAGGAGATGAAGTGGGGCTGCTGCTGTAGGAGGCTCGGCGAAGCAGAGAGGGATGGGAAAAAGTAAGGGAATGGTGAAAAAACCCAAGTCAAAGCCCTCTCAATTTACTATAATACCCCCACCTACATAAATATATAATAAAACCTTTATTTTAACCATTCTTTTCACATGAAAGAAGACAAAAAGGAGGTGGTAAGTGAGTGGACTGCTATTGGTGGTGGTGGGGCCGGCCACATGTGGAGGTGAGTGTGTGTGAGAGAGTGTACAAAAAGATTCCATGCAAAAAGAACCCCTCAAGTTACCAAATTGCAAGTTTTAGTTAAATTATTTAAATATTAGTTTTCCCTTTAATTATAACCAATTATAACATGAAATAAATTGCTAAAAATTTATATTACTAACTAGATTTTAGTTGTCATGGTTCTATAGTGTGTAATTAGCCTATTCAAATTTGTATTTATCGCTAACTTAATGTATTTTTAACAGCTTAAAATAATATAAAAATAATTAATTTCGGAAAATTTTTCAGAAAATTAAAAATTTTACCAGTGTCTCAATAAACACCAAATACTAGCAATTACATAGCTAGAATATGTATATTTATTTTATATTAAAAGATATTTATACTTTGACTTTTCACGGAAAACCTCCTTATTTTACCGATTTTCCGAAATTTTACCGAAAAGATTTTCAAAACGTTACATAAGAGGAGTACGAGCAGCATTTGCGGATTACGATGCATACGTTGAGAGAGCACCAGCTGTTCGCGAAATTCTCCAAGTGCGCGTTTTGGCTTGACAGCGTAGATTTCTTGGCTCACGTGGTTATGAGTGATGGTATACGTGTGGACCCGAAGAAGATCGAGGCCGTTCAGCTTTGGCCCAGACCAGCATCAGTTACAGAGATCTGCAGCTTCCTAGGCCTGGCCGGCTACTACCGACGATTCGTTCAGGACTTCTCTCGTATTGCTGCACCGTTGACCGGATTGACCCGGAAGGGAGTTCCTTTCGATTGGACCGAGATGTGCGATCATAGCTTCCAACAGTTGAAGACTCATCTGACTACTGCACCAGTGTTGTCATTGCCTTCAGGATCGGGCGGATTCGTGGTTTATTAGGACGCTTCGCGAGTAGGACTAGGTTGCGTGTTGATGCAGCACGACAAGATTATCACGTATGCTTCTCGGCAGCTGAAGACACATGAACAGAACTATCCTATGCACGATTTAGAGATGGCTGCACTGGTGTTTGCACTCAAGATCTGGAGACATTACCGATACGGTGAGTTGTGCCAGATATTTACGGACCACCAGAGGTTGAAGTACATATTTCAGCAGCGAGACCTGAATCTGAGACAGCGCCGTTGGATGAGCTAGTGAAGGACTACGATTGCGAGATACTTTATCATCCGGGCAAGGTGAACATTATGGCGGATGCTTTGAGTAGGAGGCCCGGAGGTAGTCTATCTTATTTGAGCACCGTGCAGAGGCAGTCGTCAGCAGATTGGCAGATTCTATGCGACAGCCGAGTGCAGTTCGAGTTCACTCCGATCGGGGGACAGCTTGCGCATATTCATGTACGTCCATAGTTGCTTGACCGTATACAGGAGGCACAGTACAGTGATGACCGTTGTTCAGAGATCATGGCACAGATGGGACAGGGCAGATTTTCCGAGTTCGTGATCGATGATCATGGGATACTCCGATTTGGGAATAGACTATGCATACCGGATGCTGAGGAACTGAGGCACGAGATTCTTGAGGAGGCACATAGATCGATTTACAGCATTCATCCCGGTTCCACCAAGATGTACCGTGGTCTGAAAGATGTTTATTGGTGGGATGGAATGAAGAGGGATGTCACAGACTTCGTGTCGAGATGCTTGACTTGTCAGCAAGTCAAGGCCGAGCACCAGAGGCCCGCGGAAGAGCTACAGCCGTTGCCCATTCCGGAGTGGAAATGGGAGCAGATTTCTATGGAATTCGTTGTGGGTCTACCCAGGAGTAGTCGAGGGTACGACTCCATTTGGGTGATCGTGGATAGATTAACGAAAGTGGCTCACTTTCTGCCAGTGAAGACTACTTATGGATTTGCTCAGTATGCCCAGCTTTACATTGATGAGATAGTACGATTGCATGGCGTCCCGACTTGTATTGTGTCAGACCGAAGCACCCAGTTTTCTAGCCGACTATGGCAGAGGCTTCAGGAGGCGTTGGGCACCCGTTTGAGTTTCAGCACAGCAATTCATCCGCAGACCGACGGCCAGTCAGAGCGGACTATTAAGACTCTCGAGGACATGCTCCGAGCGTGTGTTTTAGACTTTGGTGGTAGCTGTGATCATCATTTACCCTTAGTGGAGTTCTCCTACAACAATAGCGTCGAGGATACTATTCAGATCGCACCTTTCGAGGCCTTGTATGGGAGGAGATGCAGATCACCCGTCTGTTGGACAGAACTCAGCGAAAGCAGCATTTTGGGGCCGCAGATAGTGCAGGAGACGACCGAGAAGGTACAGCTGATTCGAGATCCGATGAGAGCGGCCCAAAGCAGGCAGAAATTGTATGCTGACAGACGCCGGTGCAGATTAGAATTCGCAGTTGGCGATCACGTTTTTCTGAGGGTCTCTCCAATGAAGGGCGTGGTGAGATTTAGGCGGAAAGGAAAGCTCAGCCCTAGATTTATAGGTCCCTTCGAGGTCCTCGAGCGTGTAGGCGCAGTTGCGTATCGTTTGGCTCTTCCACCCGACTTTCCGGACGTTCACCCCATATTCCATGTGTCGATACTTCGCAGAACCTTCGCATGCGATTCAGCACCCGACGATCCAGCTGGAGCGTGACCTTTCGTTTGCAGAGCAGCCGGTGGTCATCTTGGATCGGCAGGTGAAGAAGTTGAGATCGAAGGTTATACCGTCAGTAAAGGTCCTTTGGCGTGGCCCGAGCAGCGAGGAGGTCACCTAGGAAACCGAGGGCGAGATGAGGAAGAAATTCCATGATCTCTTTGAAGCTACGCGTAGCTATATTTTTAAATTCGGGGACGAATTTCTTTAAGGGGGGATGATTATAACACCTTCGAATGTGATTAGTGGCTAATTATACTTTAATGTGTGGTTTTTAGTAAAAAGTTTACCAAAACGGTTTTCAAATATTTTATCAAAATTAATGAATGTTTTATTAGAATTTAATTAGGCTTGTACACACATGTGCATGTAAACTAGGGCTAAGTTTAGGGTTAAACCAAGTTTGGATAGCCATGGTGAACTAACCCATTCCATTAGGTTAATATGAAGTTAATTAAGGGAATTAGTTTTTTATAATTAATTTAACTTTTGTTTGTTTTGGGGGTTAACTTGAGATTGAGGAAAGAGAGGGAATGATGGCATGAGGCATAGATCTACTAACCTCACCCTCATTTCCAAACCCTCACTCTCTAACACCCTCACACTCCTACTCATTCCCTCACTCTCATTTCTCTTTCTCACATCTCTCTCTCCCTCTCACTTTCACACACACACACACACACACAAACATCAGCAGCATCGGCATCAGCTTCAGCATCAGCATCAGCAGCAGGCAGCAACAGCAGCAACACACACACACACCCTTCTTCTCTTCTTCTTCTTCTTCTTGCACCCTAGGACCACTAGAGGTATAATTTCTTAAACTCAACTTCTTTCTTTTGCTAAACTTGTAGTTATTAAGCTTAAGATAGTGTTTAATGTGGTTTTAGTGCTAATTTCGTGATTTAAGTGGAGTTTAAGCAAAGTTAAGGTTTTTATGGCTAGTGTTGCTTAACTAAGTGTTGTTAAGGTCATCTAAACCAAGTTTTGCTGCAGATTTCACTAAAATACCATATTGTTTCAAATTAGTGTTATTTAGCATTTTAGTTTAGATTTCTAGTTATTTTGAGATCTGCTCTTGACCTCTAGAGTTCGCCGTGGGTGATTTGGTATTCCTGAAGATATCACCGACTAGAGGGGTGATTCGCTTTGGGAGTCGGGGAAAGCTTAGTCCTCGATTCGTTGGACCCTTCGAGATATTGGAGCGTGTTGGAGAGGTAGCGTACCGTTTGGCGTTACCACAGTCATTGGCAGGAGTGCACGATGTGTTTCATGTATCTCAACTACGGAGGTATGTTCGCGATGAAACTCACGTCTTGGATCATTCGGAGTTGACTGTACGGGAGGACCTAACTTTTGAGGAGCGACCAGTTGAAATCAAGGATCGAAGAGAAAAGGTTCTTAAGAACAAGATTATCCCTCTTGTGCTAGTTTCTTGGGGTAATCGATCGCACGGAGAATCCACTTGGGAGCGAGAAGACGAGATCCGGCAGAAGTTTCCTCACCTTTTTCGGTAGTTAGCTATCTTGTATTCTTGGAATTTCGAGGACGAAATTCTTTTGTAGTTGGGTATGATGTAACACCCGAGCCCAATAATACTATTTCTGTTACTGGTTGAGTGTTAGACATTGCTCATTTCAATTATCTTGTTTGTTTGGTGCTTGTTGCTAAATTTTAACCGGCTAAGTCATTTTCGCCTATAACAAATTTTAACACCTAAAATGAAATTAAAATATCCATGTTGGCCTACTCGTCACCACTAGTCGCGTGGTAGCGTCCGCGCGTCGAGATTTCATCCCGTTCGGCGAAACGGGCAAGTTTGGACGGCTACGCGCGCGTGCAAGTGTCCGACTTGGGGGCATGCATTTTAGTCATAAAACATCTCATTTCAAAATTTGGAACTCGCTTAAAATCCTATAATTTGAATTTGAAACATTTGGGCGCAACCCGGGTGCGATTTGGAAATGTTTCATTTAGCGCCGAAATGCCCATTTAATTAAATATATTAAAACTATATAATATATATTCTGTTACTAAAATTAACGTTCAAATCCTTTTAAATCTTTCAAAATTTACCCACGAGTTTCCTTCTGGCCAATCACGAGGGGCTAAAACCCTCGTGGGCCCCACCAACCCACTCTCTCTCTCTCTCTCCGCCTCTCAATCTCTCTCTATCTCTCTCTATCTCTCTCTCTAATCTTTTTCTCTCTCTCTCTCCTAAAATCTCTCTCTCTCTATCTTTTTTTAACCCTTCGTCCCCATCGCAGAAACCACCACGAGAAACCCTCGAACCTCAATCATGAACTCCGAAACTGTACCCTGTTGAACAAGCTTAAGAATCTCAGACAAACGGGCATCACTGGGTTGCGCCTCACGGATACGATCAAATAGTAGTGGACGGGCGCGGACATGAGCAAACTGTCCCCAGCGGAAGTGAACTCGAACTGCACTCTACCATCATACAAGAGCTGCCAATCGGCAGAAGACTGACGCTGAACTGCGCTCAACTGGGACAAGCTACCCCCGGGCCTACGACTCAAAGCATCAGCTACCACATTCGCCTTTCCCGGGTGATAAAGGATCTCACAATCATAATCCTTCACTAGCTCCATCCAACGGCGCTATCTCAGATTCAGATCCCGCTGCTGGAAGATGTACTTCAAGCTCTTATGATCCATGAAGATCTGACATGACTCCCCGTACAAGTAGTGTCTCCAAATCTTCAACGCAAAAACCACCGCGGCCATCTCAAGATCGTGAGTGGGGTAATTCTGCTCGTGCTTCTTTAGCTACCTAGAAGCGTAAGCAATCACTCTATCATGCTTTATCAATACACAGCTGAGCCCCACTCGAGAAGCATCACAATAAACAACATAGCCGCCCGATCCAGAAAGCAAAGATAGAACTGGTGCTGTCATCACCCGAGTCTTCAACTGCTGAAAACTCTGCTCGCACGCATCAGTCCAAAGAAAAGGAACTCCCTTCCGGGTCATTCCAGTCAGCGGTGCAGCGATACTCGAGAAATCCTGCAAAAAATGGCGATAATAACCAACTAAGCCCAAAAATCTGAGGACCTCAGTCACCGATACAGGTCTGGGCCAAAGCTGTACAGCCTCAATCTTCCTCGGGTCCACAAGAATACCATAACCAGTCACCACATGACCCAGGAAGTCAACACTATCAAGCCAAAATACGCACTTTGAGAATTTAGCGTACAACTGGTGCTCTCTCAATATCTGCAAAGCAATCCTCAAGTGCTACTCATGCTCCTCACGACTCCTAGAGTAGACCAGTATGTCATCAATAAACACAATAATAAACTGGTTGAGGAACGGCCTGAAAATCTGATTCATTAGATCCATGAACGCTGCTAGCGCATTGGTGAGTCCGAACGACATCACCAAAAACTCATAATGCCCATAGCGCGTACGAAAAGCAGTCTTCGGAATGTCATCATTCCGAACCCGCAACTGATGATAACCCGAACGCAAATCAATCTTAGAAAAATGTTTCGCACCCTGGAGCTGATCAAATAAATCGTCAATGCGAGGCAATGGATACCTATTCCGCACCGTAAATCGGTTCAATTGACGATAATCCACACACAGCCTCAAACTGCCGTCCTCCTTCTTGACGAACAGAACAGGAGCTCCACACGGAGAAACACTCGGACGCACAAGTCCTATATCAAGCAACTCTTGCAATTGATCTTTAATCTCTCTAAGCTCTGCCGGAGCTATCCGATAAGGCAGTATACAAATAGGCTCCGTGCCAGGAATCAGATCAATGCAGAACTCAATATCGCGCTCTGGCGGCAACCCAGGTAACTCAACAGGAAAGACGTCAGGAAACTCTCGCACGGTAGGAACCTGGTCCAACGACTCCACTGTGGCTCCAGTATCATGAATGAAAGCCAAGAATCCCCGACATCCCTTCCTCAAAAGCCGGTTAGCGCAAAGGACAGAAATCAAACTGTGAGGGGCGGCACCACGGTCCCCCTACACAACAAACACTGACTCGCCGGGAAAACAAAACCTAACTGTCTTCTTGCGGCAGTCCACGGACGCGTAGTAAGTAGCTAACCAGTCCATGCCTAGCAGAACGTCGAAGTCCAACATCTCAAGAAGGATCAAGTCGACGGGCAAATCTCTGTCCCCTATACGAACAGCACACGACCGGAACACGTGTCGTGCAATAAACGACTCTCCTACAGGAGTAGCCATGACCAGCGACTGATCTAGCCAACACGACTCTCGGCCTAACCTCGGTACGAAGTGTGTAGAAAAATACGAATGCGTAGATCCCGGATCAAAAAGAACATGTGCATCACAAGAACATACAGAAAGGGTACCTGAAACTACAGCATTGAACGCCTGAGCGTCCTGGTGAGTCAAGGCAAACACCCGAGCCTGCCCTCTACCGGCAACTGGCTGACCTCCGCCTCTACTATCCCGCCCTCTCGGTACAAAACCACCGTGACCTCGACCTCTCTGCATAAGAGTCTGACGCGGAGCAACAACCGGCATAAGGGGCAACGCCCTCTGAGGTGGAGAAGGTGGTAAGGTAACCTGCGGTACAGCTGCCTCGCTCACACGTGGCTCAGCATAATCTCGAACCCGATGACCCATACTCCCGCACCGGTAACATCTAGATACAAACTGCCGACCCTCCTGAGGGTAAGAGCTAAAAAGCCGACCTTGTCCCAAACCTCCACTATCTGAACGGGAACTGTCCCGACGTCTAAACGCCCGCCTCGCTGCCGGATCACCAGTATGAACCCTCTTCGGTTCCGGAGCAACTGAGGACTCAGGAAGATGCTCCTCAACCAATAAGGCTGCATCTACCGCTGCCGCATATGTGTCGCAATGCTGTATGCTGATGGCTAGGAATAATTGGGTAAGCAGGCCTCGAACAAACCTCTTCACCCTCATCTCCTCAGTCGCCACCAAGTACGGAGAATACACTTACTGCTCGGTAAACAGTACATCATACTCAGACACCGTCATCCCCGGAGTCTGGCGTAACGACTCAAATCTACGTGCTCGCGCATCCCTGACACTCGGTGGAAGAAAACGGGCGAGAAATACCGTTACAAACTCAGCCCAGGTCATAGGAGCAAGACCTGCGGCTCTGCCCTTCTCCAAGGACTCACACCACTTCTGGGCCAGACCCTCCAGACGGAAACTGGCAAACTCCACCCATCTCTCATCGGAGCATCGGAGCGAACGATAAATCCTGGCCATCCGGTCGATGAACGACTGCGGATCCTCAGTAGTATCTATGCCAGTGAACACCAGAGGCTTCAGCCTCATAAACTCTGTCAGTGACACGGTAATAACCTCCGGAACTGTAACTGCGACTGCAGGAACTGTAGGTACCATCGTGGTCCCTGCAACGGGTGGAACAACTGCCTGCCCCTGCACTCGAATGGCCTCTACTAAAGTCCCCATCATCTGGCGCAGGTCCTGCATACCAGTCCCAATCATAGCAATGTTCTCCGGTACAACAGGCGTACCGCCCTGGTCAGTCCTCGCCTCAGACGAGTCAACTCTGACCTCGGCCCTCGCGGCCGCTCTCTGTGCCTTCGTAGTCCTCGGCAGCATATAGGCTAGAAATTGAAACAAGATTCGAAAAGGAAACAGGAATCGAATCATAAAGATGTATATCATCACGGAGGAAAATCAATCAATAAATCCTAAGGTCACTTAGGCGGAGTACCGTGTCGTAAGTATGCCGCGGAACATACACACGCTACGTCACTCTGCTTAAGCTACCAACTCCATCATACCAAGGTCATCCTACACTCCGAAAAGTAAAACCTAGCGCTCTGATACCAACTTTGTCACGACCGCAATTTGGCCCATAACCGGCACTTAAACTACGTAACGTCTACAGGCGTACGCAACTTAAGTAAGCCGAAACCCAGAAATCTAAACCACCCAAAACTGGATAAACGGAGAAAAACATAGTTTAAAACATTCGGAAAATCACAAGTAAAATCTCTAACTCTAGTTTTCTTTCTTGAAAATTTCGGCAGCACCTCCTTTGTACAAACTAGCCCCGAAAACGGGTACAACATAGATAATATATAAAGCATCCCAAACGGGAGAAAATCACGCCCAACGGCGGAAACAATCACCAGAAACATGTATACGACGCCGAAGCAAAGAAATATAAAAGAAAACTGCATAAAGAAGTAAACTTTTCAACAAAACCGTCTTCCACAAGCACGGCATCAAAAGTCCACCAAAATAATAATACAGCACCGAATCCTCACAACTCGTCTCTAAGTCAAATACAAGAAGTGGTAGAAGGAGAATACTAGATCCAACAAAAGATATGCAATATACAAACAGATAACCGCAAACCCACCTAAAAGCAAAGGCCTCACAGCCAAACGTAACGGTATCCGCAAAAGTAGAGATAATAAGACGCCCTGCCGCGACTACTCAGAGGGTAAGTCCTGCAAAACACTGTGGCACAATGGGGGGGGGTGTTGCCAACTCGTGAATAGTAAATAACATCATACTGAAATCGCAAGTATGCACTAACAGCAATGATCAATAGCATGTAAGCTGTAGCATGAGTATGACAATATGAATATGCGACTATCATGATCAAGGTACATAACCAGGTACTATATCTACATGAATAAGTGCATATTAACTGAGTACTGAGTGCGGGAAAATAAATAATCTCATGCACAAATCATAAGCATGGAAAAGCCCGGTGTAAATCAACAACACCCCAAATCCCAATAATACTCAGATCGGCCCTCAGATCCTGTAAGTTTCATGGAACCTGAGTGTCAAACATCGACACTCTAAAATATCATGAAAACCAATGCCTAACATCGACACATAAATACTCATATCCATACATTCCTTGAAACCCAAGTATTTCACTTCGACACTTGTATTCCACGTATCGGTCTTTCTGATATCCATACGTTCCTCGAAACCTAAGTATCCCACTTCGACACTTGTGTTCCACGTATCGATCTCCAAACCCATATATCTTTCAGAATATAAGTGCCTAATATCGACACTTGAAATTCGCATATCGCATGAAAACATATCTCAAATGCGTAAATCCACGTAAAACAACATATGCAACATAAAACATCAATATGAGCATATCACGGGAAAAGTTCGCTATTTAAATGCATCAAGTTATTAAATATATCTCGTGGTTCCCAAAATCCAAATCCAAAATACATATATATACAGCGTCCGATATATATGTTATAAAAAGCTAATCATGTAACAATAGCAAAGTATATGTGCGAGCATGTAGGTATAGTATGGAATATATATAGGCATGTAGGTACATAGGTATGCTATATGTCATATGCGCTATCGCACAAGAATAACTACATCTATGTCGCTAACCACTAGCAAGGTATATCAATGAATAATTGTGTTGTGCGTATCATGGCAATT
The DNA here is from genome assembly GCA_030015575.1 of Agapanthus africanus. NCBI lineage: Eukaryota > Viridiplantae > Streptophyta > Magnoliopsida > Asparagales > Amaryllidaceae > Agapanthus > Agapanthus africanus. Next base: position 300,089,490 of record CM057345.1, on the reverse strand, counting down.
ACCGACAGTGTGTGTGTAGAATATCATTGGTGCTCGTGCAACATGGACTGTCAATACTAGTGCAATGTATAAAGAATACAGGTTTAGGCACAACAAGTAGCTATATGCAATGAAATACATGCATCATCTCTATATGAGCATATCCAAGTGCGGCTAATATCATATCATATCGAGCCCTGTCGCTTAACGCCATACGGGCGATTTCCCCGTAGATGTTAAATCTACTCACCGATGGCCTCAAGCTATGAAAATCCGACCACCTGCTTCCTCTTGTTCGTAGCGTCCGAAGTTCCTGCTTGCGACGCTATAATTTCACAAACACATAAACAGTGCAAAAATCTCAGAAATCGACCAATATCACGTAAAACCAGGTTTTAAATAACGCACCAACACTAAACTAATTCACGAGTGTCCGTCTAGTGGCTAACATGCATAACGATACCACAAAACTTACCCAAGTGCAGCAGCTGCACAAGAACATGACTCGTGTCGGATAACATAACACGCGGATACAAAACACTATATTATAAGAAAATGATCCCAGTTTTTTCATACTGCAATTACTAAAAAAGTAAACAGTACCAAACACCCCCCCTAAACCACAGCAGACAACTACCCGCAAAAAAACCAAAACTCAAATCCCCTCAAAAGCCGACGTCGCCGGAATTCTTCTAAAGGTCGCCGGCCGAAGCCGGTGGGGTGGTGCTCGGGTCTCAGGTGGGACTCCAGGGTCACTAGTACATCACTACAATTTTGTTTGGTCAATCACTAAAATTTCCAGGTCACACCAGATCCCAGAGATTCTAAAAGACATTAAAAAAACACGATATTGCACTAATCGATATTTAAAGTGTTCTAAACAATAACCAACGAGCTACCCAATATAAAAACTCCTAATTAACAGTTTATGGATTATACCTATCAACCTTGCTTCCAAGATCCAAGCTTTCCTAGCTCCAAGTGATCAAGAAGGCAAAAACAAGTCTTGGGGTATTTTTGTGATATTAATTTGGAATTTTGGAGATTTAAGAGCTTGAAATTTGTGTAAATGGAGAAAGAAAAACTCAAAGGCAGAGGAAGGAGGGGGTTCGGCCAATAATTGAGGAAGGTGAGGGAATTGTGTAGGGTTTTCTAGCATATTCTTGCAATGAATGCTCATAAATGCATATGCATGCATGAAGCCACCTCATTCATTCATTTCTTTTCTTTAAACTTAATCCTAGCCAACATAAAAAATCTAGATATATGAGAAGGGTTTTGGTTAACTCAACTTGATAAAATTTGCAATAATTCTCATAGAAGGAAATTTCCCAATCTCCAATATGTAAATACCGTATTAAAATAATATTTAAATTGGGAAAAATTCTATCTGAACCAAAACGTCCCATATACCCCCAAAGCATGCGCACTAGCTTTATTTTAGCTAAACTAGGTGCTGGCATGTCTATATGGACGTTTGAACACAGTCGGGTTAAAACGGAAAAATTCGCTTAACGATTTCTAAAACGTTACAGTAGTTGTCCCTTCGCTGCGATCACCCGAACTCTAGAGAGGCTCCACAAGTTGTACGGAACAAGCTTGCATCGAAGTCTTCAAGGGCGAACATGATCAATGTCGAGGAGATACTAGCTCATGCTATCTCTTCACTAATGGTGAGATTAGTGAAGCAAACACCCTAAACTAAATGGCAAGTGGTAGAGGATGATGAAGTAGGAAGTGGGCTCACTTTAGTTTTATATTTCTCACAAGGTTTCCATCACTTAGAAAAAACTAGCAAGCTTTTTCTCTTGAGAAAGAAGAAGAAGTGATGAAGAAAATGAATTAGAGAGTGATGTTAGAATTGCAACCATGGTGAGTTAGTGTCATGCCTAACTCATGTAGAGAATAAACCATGGCCTAAGGTTAAGGGTTGGGTTAACAAATATCTTAAGCAATGACAAAAGAGTGGACGTGGTCAATGTTTTCTACAAGCTTCTCCAAGCTTCAACCATGACTCATTCCAAATCTTTTGTGAATTACTTAATGATAAATAAAACCCAAACATAAACCCTAGCATGGTATAAGTCTCATACATACATGTTGCAAGTGTAACCTAACATGACACAACTCTATATATCACATATATATTTTGTGTACAAACAGAAAATAATACAATTAACATATATTATATATATATTAATGTATCAAATGTGAGAAAAAGAAATACTTAAGTGAACTAATATTAGTTAATGTAATTTAATATATGAAATATATAATTCTAAATTAAATTATTAAATCAACATTTGATTTAATAATCCGGCCATATTACATATAAACAATTAATATCAAATGTAACAACTTATCGAATCAACACTTGATCCGATAACTCGGCTATATCTCATATACCCGACCAATATCACAAGTCGCAAGTGTTGGATATAGTGCCCTCAAAGTCAATTATTGGATCACAGGTACGCGATTGCAATGATTGATGAGGACCTATACCGGTAGCACAGTCTTACTCGAGATGATAGTATGCTATCTGGTTTGCCTTTATCAGTCGTGTACAGGTTCAGGTGACTGATCACTATTACACGTTGATAGAGCCCTTAGGATCTTGCTTGACTACCAACAGTATGATGGCGATCATATACGTGAGAGTTGGGTAGTCTATAAGCACATCCTTAATATCGGTCCCTAGTCGTGGGAGTTTCGAGACAGGGCATCGATACTCCGGAGTAGACTAGTGTATAGAGTCGAGACCCCGACGAGGGGCGGTGGACGGTCTCACAAGCCACTGGTGTCAGTTGGATCACCTAAGATGTATACAGGTGCTCATTGGGTTATGAGTACACCAGACAGGACTCGCCGAGAACCTGCTAGTTGGTATTTATACCTAGCGTCAGATAGCAGTTCCCTGGTGACATGTGTACAGGTTAGTTCATCGACCTGAGGTCATCATTTTTCTCATGTGAGTTCCCACTGTGCTTTGATTTCTACCCTACCACGGCTCAAAGGAGTCATGCAAACAGGTCCTTTTTGGGTACAGTCCCGAGCCACATGGAGACAAGTGAGCGGATCGGCAGGGGATTCGTCTCTCTCGGTATTGGGGGTGAGATCGCGCTGTGTCTAGGAGAGCCATTACACAAAGCCCTCGGCCGAGGTAGGAGATTTACTGGTAGGTACTCCAGTAGTATCTCAGGGTGTTCTGGGCTACACTCTGACACGACTTATACCGCTATTGGGGGTCTGACGTTACCAGCCCCCTAGGCCCGATATGCGATACTCATAGACGAACGGACCGGACTGTATGTATATTGTCACTGTTAAGCTCAGTTGGGTTCCAGGATGAGTTCGCTCATCGGCTTTCCTTAAGGTCAGTACATTGGCAGCCGTTATGCACAGCTAGTGCCGCTGACGTGCTTGTGGTTAAACCCACTGCCAGGGTACTGATGAGTCATTAGAGTCCCCCACAGATAGTTTCCCAAGTTCAGGCGAAACGTTGTAGAGGCCATATGGTTTTATGGCAGGGTACGGAAAATGCACGTGCGTTTACGCACGTGTCATATTTCGGGCAGATAATACTGGTGAGCTTTGGCTTAAGCCGGATCCATGTATTATACTGTGTAAATATAATATCTTTGTCTCAGTTGCATTTGTATTCGGTCGTAATACAAATGCGGGTATGTTTATACTGTTACGGGGTTATCCTGAAATTCGTTTTGGGATCGCTTTTCGAAGTTGCCAGTTTTCTATCACCCATGTTAAACATTCGGTTTAATGCGGATTTATCTTTTTCTTTTGGGTGAGTCATGAGGAAGGTTCTAGATTGGTGACTAGGTTTAGTGACTTATTGTTTGCATTAATGGTTTTGATGAGGTGTTTTAGTGAGTCACCATTTTCCATTAATTCCTTTTGTTCTTGCTAAGATCTTTTCCCTTATGGTCACCCCCCTTGCTCCTACACTCACCCTCCTCCTCTCATTTATAGTGGCCGGCCATTCTTTTGGAAGCCCCATGGTTGTTAAAATGAGATGATAGATTTGGTTCATAAAATTTTCGTAGCTCATTTTCTTATCACTTGATAAAAAAAGCAACTTCATTAACCATTCATCCATGGTTTTGGATGAAACGAGACAAAGTATTCTACTCATTCTCTACATCAATCTTGGACATGTCGGCTAGCAAACTTCATGTCCGAGTTGCCTCGGTTCAGAGGCGGGAGCCCGTTTAAAGATCCGTAGATGTGGTGCCACCTCGACGAGGAGCCAAGATATCGGAGCAGCCGCAACGGAGCGTGGGATGATGGTTAAAGACCGAAGGACTCGGATTGCTCGGTATAGCCTTTCTACCCGCTTTGTAGTTTGTTAGTTTAGCGTTAATGGCAGATCCAGGTTATAGTATTCGATAGCGCCAGTTATAAAAGTTTTTGTTCCGCGTTTGGCGTCAGATTGACGGCCGGGGCGCTACCTAGACTTACAGCAAGAATAGAATGCAGTATCACATACTCGTATTTATCTCGGTCCCGCACATATCACATATGTTCTCCTACTCCATTTCGCATGAACCAGGAAACCTCTGTGTAGGACTTTAAAGGCTCGTCAATACGCCTGCAGTAGGTGATGATCATATCAAACACCCATAAGCAGCAAGCGGTCTGCTAAACGCAACGGCCACCCGGGTATTGAGCAATCAGAAGGTCAACAAGCAAGCCTGCTCGTACTCCTGCGAATCCAATCAGTAACACTACCGTACAGTCCGGTCTCTTCGTATGATATGTCGCATATCACAGCCTGGGGGTGGTATAACGTCAGACACCAATAGCCTGATAAGTCATGCCGATGCAAGGTCCATAACGGTTCGAGAAACTACTGATAACAATTACCAGTAAATCTCAGCAACCCTGGCTAGGGATTTCCAGTTATGGCCAATCGAGCATAGCGCAACATCAACTCCCAATACCGGGAAAGACGAAACCCCTCCTATCGCTCATTGCCTCCATGTGACTCGGGAGTGTACCCAAAAACCACCTTTTTGCACGATCTCTTGACCGTGGTATAGTGGAAATCAAAGCACAGTGGGAATCACACAAGACTCTATGACGATCTCGGGTCTACAGACTAACCTGTACCAGTGTAACCAGAGAACTGCTATCTGACGATAGGTATAATACCATCTAAGAGTTCTCGGTGAGTCCGTTCAGTGTACCCATTCTCCACTGAGTATCCGTGTACCTTCTCTGATGTCAAACACCAATGGATATGGGATCATCCATCGCCCATCATATGGGTCGAGAAGCGTATACGCTATTCTACTCTGGAGTATCGATGCCCTGTCTCGATACTCCCACGACTAGGAACATTTGAAGGATGTACTTATCGACTACCCTGTCCCCACTAGTATGATCTACATCATAATCCTGGTAGTCAAGTACTCATCCTAAGGGCTTTATTAACATGTAATAGAGAGACAATAAGTGTACATGTTAAGATAAAGAGCAACCAGATAGCATACTATCATCTCGAGGAAGAAAGTCCTCCCTATATATGTCCAAGCATCCACTACAATATACATCACATGTACAGTAATGGCCTCTAGGGCATACATATAACTAACATACATAAGGGAGTAACTAAATCAGTGTAGAAAGGGATCAAAATATCTATAATATATCTGATTCGATGAATCTATCAATCAGCAATCCAGCCTCTTAGCATCACGTACGGTATAATCTATCATACGGCATATCACTCATTATTCTCATATATATATATATATACACACACACACACACACATATATCTCAAGTCACATCCGTATCAATCTCATATCATGTCTTGGAAAAAGTATCTATATTCTCATATCGCCTCGTATCCATATATCGACATACTAAGCCAAGTCATCTTATATCACCATATTCTCTTTTCACCACGTCAATATCTCACGTCAAGTCATCTTGCATGTACATCATATCTTATTAATTTCACAACACATCTATCTCAATCTCATGTCGTGTTTATCGATCTCATATCATGCCACAATAAATCTCATACTTATTCTCATTCAATTACATATATATCGTGATTCACATCCACATTTCATATTCTCATATATTAATCCGAGACAACATTATCTATCACGTCATTTCACACTAAATCCTTTGATCACATCCGTAGGTTCCTAGTATAGGTTTTTCCGACTACATTGTATATATATCGGTTTCCATTTTATAATTTGCGGGGGTGCTATACGCCATCCACCCGACTTTCCCCATAGATATAAATCTACTCACCTGCAATAATCCTCGCTAAGATGATGTCGATGTGCTTCGTCATCTCGGAAGTCGACACAAAGGTACCTACATATCAACACACAATGGAAATGCTATTAAAATCAAGTCCGAAAACCGATACGGCACACGAATTGCTTATAGGTTAGAACCTATAGCTTACACATGCAATAACAACCCAATAACCTTCGTCGTTGACGTACAAACGTCCAACGACCAAATCAAATCCAAATACCAAAACCAAGTTTCAGAATCGCAAAACCGAAATCAGCAACGAAGGAAATCACTCCCAGATTTCACCCTAGGCCAAACTAAGGAATTTTTCATATAGGGTTGCTTTAGATATAAGATAAGGGAACCACCAACCAAAAATCATCACATTCCAACACAATGTGGCCGCAATTTGCGGCCACAACTAATAAATCTGTGGCCAGTTTTTGGGCTTGGGGTCTCGGGTTTCAGGGGGTGCTTCTAGATTGCCTGCTCATCTCACTGTCATGGGAACTTATTTTATGGGTCTCCCGGGTCATCCCAGATTTCAAAATACCCTCACAAACTGTCAAATAATCGATGTCGGGAAATTCTAACTTCGGGTTTTGGGTTCTAGTCTCTGGTCTTGGTCAGTAAAAACAACACTAAGGTCTTACAAACAATCACTACACCTCAATTTACCATTTACAAGTCTATACATCCACTAAACCTCAACTTAGAAAATTCCAAGATTACTAAACATCACTAAACAAACCCTAACCGAACTAGGAGGTAAAGAAACAAATAGACAAGATGAGAATGAAGGTTATACCTCATGAGAGCAACTCAAGAAAAACCCTAGATGCCCAAAGTATCCAAAATCCAAACTTGAAAGGTTCATAGGGTTTAGGAAGAGGTGGGGATCATTTTTAATGAAGGTGGTGTGGGGTTTTAGCAAGATTTTTGAGGTGATTCATGGAGGTAGAGGAGGTGGAGGAAGGAGGTGAGGAAGATGAAGATGGAGGAGTTTAAGAAGAATGAGGAAATGAGATGAAGAATTTAGGGTCAAGGGTGAGCCATACTCTCATCTCTTTCTCTCATCACATGCCATGCCTTATCATGGGTCCCCCCTCTCTCTTCAATTATTCTCTCTTTTCTTTTCTCTCCCTTTTCCCAAATAAATCACAAGTCACAAATAAAAATGAACAACATGAAACCAAATGCAACATGACATGATGCACTAGCCATAGAAAATATAAAAATACGGATTTGGCTCAATCGTGATTAGTAGTGCACTAATCAAGTTTACTTTAAACTTGTATATTATTAATTATAAAAATGCCAAATTCCATATTTCCTCGCAACAAATCACAACAAACTGTTTAGTGTTTTGCGCGAATTTTGATCTCAAAATATAGATGGAATAAACTTTTCAACTCAAATTTCAAAATAACGAACAATTAGTGCACTATCCCCGGCAACGGCGCCATTTGATTGAAACGATTTCGGATTGTGTAGTTGGAAAATTGTATAGAAATCACAACCAAAAATTATTTGACCGCAATCAATAATGGTGTCGAATGTAGCGCGTTAGTAAGTGCGGATCGTCCACAGGGAAAGTGTAATCGTTCGTGTTTCGATTTAGATGAGTTGAAACTTTAAAGAAATGAAAACAAACAATTCATGATTTGTAAATTGAAGTTCAAGAATTAGGAAAATCTAGTCTAAATCAAGAAACAAGAAAATCAAGAATTGAGAATTTGTGATGATTTCCAAATCAAATATCAAGAATCGAAGTGAGGCTCGTAGGAATCGATCGGATCTATAGATGTGATGAAATCTACCGGTTACGTATTCTTATCCATCGATGAACTAATACTAGATCAATGATGATCAACGAGAATTAGGGATTTCTTGTGAAACTAGGGTTTCATCATCTATCCCTTATTCCTTCGTCGATATCATTCACATTCTAGCCTCTAGTAAATTCAAGAATCGATCGTGGATCCCTAATTTCGAGCGAACACAATCAAGAAAGTATCGCAACGAAACTAGGTCGTCGATTCTTCAATTTGCTAGGGTTTACAAAACTCGTAGGACTTAAGAATCGTTTCAAGATTTGTTACATCATCATTCTATTGATCGTCGCGACTCCTTTACGAGCGGAGTTTTACTCAAACATCACAACAAGAACCACAATCACAAATTGAGATCGAATCATGATGCAAGAATTTAAAGAAAGCAAGATTATTGAATTTCACCTTTTATTTATCAACAATTTCGTTACAATTCGCTCAAGAACTACAAGAGGAAGAACTCGATCGTCGATTTGGCTTCGCTCTTCTCCTTGAGTCGCGGATCGGCTTGGATCACTTGCTCAATTGAAGATCGGCTCCGCTCCTAAAAGGTTGAAGGCTTCTTGCTTGATTTGGTACTCGGGATCTTGAATTTGGCTTTGGAATTTGGATTAGGGTTTGAGGCACAAGTTATGTCACTCAACTTGTGGGTGGAAGATGAAGAGAGAAGAAGAAGACTAATGAACAACCTTCAACCTTAGATATAGGCTCCTTTTTATAGACTTTCATAACCCTAGATCTAGGATTCAAAATTTGAATTTCCCTCCAAAAGTTTGTTAGCTAGAGAGGCTTCTAGAAGTAGTTAGTTAGAGGGAGCTTCTAGAACTAGGTTGTTAGGAGGTTGATTAGCTTAATCAAGATTAGCTTGATTTAATGATCTTTGCTGATCTGGCAGAAGCTTCGAGAGTTCTGTAGAAATTGCCATAGTTTTCTGAGATGTAGGAACTGAGAGAGGAGTACTGCAGTGAAGCTTTGATGATGACATGGCAATGATACCGCGGATCCGCGGCACGAGCCTGCTTAGGCCGCGGATCCGCGGCCCAATAGGAGGCTTAGGGCTTCATCTTCCCAGTAATGCTTTCTACTGAATTCTTGGTATTTTTCTGATATGTTGATTCTCACAATTCATTATATATTACTACCAGCTCTCAAGTCTTTGAGTTGGCGTAATTTTGACAGCGCTTTCTACTGATTTGGCTTTTCCCCTGAAATTTCCTGCACAGACTTCGAAACAAGTGTTGCGCTACACAAGAATGATGCGATGCCATGAAAAATAGTCAATTTCCCTTAAAGGGCCGTTTTTAAAGTATAACACATGCAATCTGTTATTTTATGACTGTTTTGCTAATATGTGCAATATGAATACCGAACACTTCTAGATGAGTGCAAATGATAGGGAAATTGATGTGTTAAAATGCAGTATTTTCGACTGATCACATACCATTCAAATATCGGCTGATATGAAGTCTTCTATTGATACCATAAAGAAAGACTCCGCCTCCCACGGTGAGAGTATTAAATCAATAGAAAACCAAATTGCATAGTTGAACGCCGCAATAAGTGCGAGAGAGAAAGGGAAACTCCCATCTCAACCCTTACCGAATCCTGACCACTCAAAAAATCATAACGTGAGTGCCGTTACTACCTTGAGATCGGGAAAAGTGCTGAATAACCGAGTGGGTGAGCAATTTGATGATGTTAGTGATATCAATGATACCCCGGCTTCTACTTCTTCCCCTAATTCGTCTAGTCTCCCACCTACTTCCGAGCCTATTCTACACTTCCCACAAGGCTCGAACCCTCAGCCCACTTCCACAAATCTATCTAAAACGATCCCCACTCCAATTCTGGGATCCATTCCATCCACACAATCCTCTCCAATGTTGGACCCAACCCTTATTGATAAAGCACCTTATCCAAACAGGTTAAGGGGCAACAGACCAAGTCCACAAATGGAGGAGATTGTGCAAATTTTTAAGCAAGTTAACATAAACATTGCTATTCAACAAGTTCCGTCTTATGCGAAAATCCTAAAAGACTTGTGCACTAGAAAGAGAAAAGTTCAAATACCTAAAAAAGTTTTCCTTACGAGTAATGTGAGCACTGCTTTTACACAACAACTACCCAAGAAACGAAAGGACCCCGGAAGTCCTACAATATCTATTTCTATTGGGGGTAAAAATATCAATCGTGCTCTACTCGATTTAGGTGCTAGTGTTAACTTGCTTCCGTATTCTGTTTATGAGCAATTAGGGATTGGAGAGTTAAAACCGGCGCATTGCACTCTTCAGATGGCCGATCGATCTATCACCCAACCTAGAGGTAAGCTAGAGGATGTGTTAATCAAAGTCGGGGAATTTATATTTCCTGTGGACTTTATCGTTATAGACACACAACCTGTAGCAAACCTACGAAACCAAATTCTGTTGATTTTAGGTCGACCTTTCCTTGCTACTTCCAACGCAGTAATCAATTGTAGAAACGGCTCTATGACCCTATCCTTTGGGAAGAGGTCAATTAAGCTTAACATTTACAAGTTAGGAAGTGAACCCTCCGAACCCTATGCTCATGTGTGTTCTGTCGAAACAATAGATTCTGACAGCAGCAAAATTGAAGAGCTTCACGATACTGATCTCGACTCCGCTATTACGTTGTTGTCCGGGCCAACAGCAAACGCTGAATATGGACCTTTAATAGAGTCCGAGTATCATCCCGTTCTTTCCGATGAGATTATTATTCGGGATATCGATGAAAGTTTTGAAGAAATCTTCGCTGACGAACTCACATTCTTAGAAAATATGGGTGTTGTGATGAATCAACCTCAACACAAGGAAGTTAAACCATCACCATTTCTTCCTATCAACAACAAGAATGCGAGTAATCTATCATCATTGTTTCGTCTCTACAAACCGAGACGTAAACCCGTTCTTTACCACCTCCTATCTCCCCACTTCTTCAAATCTCTGATTTTCCACCAACCAGTACGTTTCATCGATAAAATTTTTGAATGGTTGGTGTTGACTTTTGGTCTTTGCAAGGCTTTACTTTGACCAATAACTTTAAACCCCCCCCCCCCCCAAATAATTTTCAAAGCTTAATATTGTTTAACTCAAGTTTGGGGGGGATATTTTGGCTCTTGAAAGAATTTTTTTTTTACAAGATTGTGAGCCAAAAATAATTTTGGGGGAGGATTTCACATTCATTATTTCTTGTCCCCTTTTTCCTCCCAAGTCTACAAGTTTTTGAGCTTAACGGATGATATTAGTGAGAACACTGCTGTAAACAGGTTTGGGGGAGGTTTGTGCTTATTTACACAATACTTTGCATTATACTATATATAAGCACAAAAAAAAATTTGATAATAAAAGAGTAGAAAGTGAAAATTATATATGAAAGATAGGAATAGTTTAAGAAAACAAAGAAAATTAGAAGTTTTCTTAAACGAACTAGTAATAAGTAGTTATGAGCTGTTGTCCCGAGGGTTAGTAAGATAAAAGAAGTCACTAATCTGAAGATAAAAATAAGTCAGAAAAATAGTTCCTATTCTGGAAGCCAAACATTTGAATATTGATACCCTATTATACGCATTTACACACGTCTTGAAACTCGGGATAGTAGAGAATACCTTGAAATGCTCTTGTCTAAAAGCCAAAGTATGAAGGAAGTAAAAATTGAATAAAAAATAAAATGGTGAAGAAAAATGAACATTGGTTTTGTTATCACCAAGGCAGCAATAAAAGAATATAGCGAGGGTGCTTCATTACCTAGTGCCTTAGACCAACTGGTCTGGGAGTCACTGCTAAGCCTTAGGCGGTGAAAGACGAGGAAAATACTAATACACCTAACCAGCAAGCACATGAGTAATCGATCGGTTAGTACCTCAAGAAGTATTAACGGTCGCATGAAAAATGTGCGAGCAAAACCATCCAAGTATTCATCAAATTAAAAAGTAATGAGGTAGATGGACAAGAGTATGATAGCTTGAATTGAATTCTCCGAGTATAGGGATGTTCTATACACACACGTAAGGGTATATGATCGATGTTTGGATGAAAGGTAGGAATGAAGAATAAAGACGATGTTTTATTGAGGGATGATGTGATTTCTAACATCTTTTCATGACTATTAAGATAGGGCTCATGACAACTGAAAAACTAGTGTAGTTGGAAACTCTAAATTTTGAAAGTATTTCTTTTATAGTTCTTATCTTTATATGTAATTTTCACCATCTCTCTTTATTATAGGATTTTGTGGGTGAAATCTGCTGAAAACCCTCAGGAGACAACACTCCTCCTACTAGGAACACCTAGAGGTTTAACGGCTTGTTGCACGTGCTCAGTGCAATCCTGTTGCCTACGAAAGTGTGCTTAGTTTTCTCCTTTCTTTTTCTCCTTCTCTTGAATAAACTAATTTGCTCGGGACGATCAAAGATAAGTTTGGGGGTATTTGTTCAGTTGATAAAACTGCACATTTAATATGACATTTTTCCTACTATTTCTATATTAAAAAAGGTATTTATTATAATATATAATACATATGAGGGTTTATTTGTAAAAATACTATTTTCATGTGTTTACATATTATAATTAACATTTGGTAGGAAAATAAGCATAAATACCATTGACCAAAACTTAATGGTTAAGTTAAATATCTCAATGAAACAAAATCTACTAAATATTATTTATTGAGTTATTGTGCAGAATTTGTAGGGCTGAAATCAAGAAAATCAGAGTTGTTAAAACAAACCTGCCTAATTAAGAAAGTAAATTAAAGAAATCAATTCTGGCAGTGATGTAGAAAAGATTTTCAGTTTCCAGATATTCAAAAGATTACCATATATCACCAGAAGAGCCCACAAGAAGATTGAGCCCAAGATGTCACTATTTGGCCGCGGATCCGCGGCCAAACCCACCTTTTGGCCACGGATCCACAGCGGTTTTGACGAGTTAGGAGTTGGGATCTTTCAGTTTGGATCTTAACTACTAGTTTCCAATTTTGGCATCTAGGATTCTGGCTTTGGGACTATAAATAAGGACCGAGAGCCTCTTGGAAAAATCATCAAGCTGAAGAGATCACGAAGTCCACGACAGGCTCACACATCCAGACTGATCATCAACTGTTCGTCTATCTCCTTAGAAGAGATTGAGAAGCAAACTAGCGTTTTGTAATCATTTTCTACGGGAACAAAGTGTAAATGATTTTTGTTGATTAATAAAAGTAGTTGTTTTCTTATTCTATCTCTTTGTAGTTTTAATATGATTTCTCTCTCCATCTCTTCTTCTCCCAACATGCGCGAGTAATTCTTCGCTTGTTAGTGTTCATGGGATTAGGGTAGGTTAATGGATGATGAAGATCCTTAAACTCTTTTTACGTCCTATAAAGTTTATAAACTTTACCAAAAGAATCATTAACATCCTAATCGGGCGCGCTACCAATTCATTGCTAGCCTCGACCACGATTAGAGATTAGATTAACAATTATTTTGGTAAATGCTAGATATGAACGGAGTTCTATGTCGAGATAGGGGTTAAAAGTGGGAACCCTTTTCCCTCCAGAAACCCTAATCTACATGCATCACTGTCGTTCTAGTTTTAAATCTATTAAAGGATAAAAAGAGTAATCTTTAATTAATCATCCATAACTACTAAATCCCAATGAACCCTACAAGCCCCCTTCTACTATAAAACCTACATCCGTAGTTAATCTAGATCTATATTTTGCATCCGTGTGTAACGTAGATCTAGAACCTATAACCATTCTTCACCATTCTTTATTCTTCCTCATTTCTTTCTCAACACAGCTAAAGTAAGATTGAAAGATTCTACATATCCCTGAGGACGACCCGTACTCATCTCGATTTAGCTATGCGCGACACCGTTCTGATTGCGGTTAAACAACACTTAAAAATTATAGATCAATCAGGTACTGTCCTCAGGTCAGTCCTGCTCGGCTACTATATAATATAGTGCCCAACATCAAACTATAATGCTCAAGAGTAAAAATCAGGCTCAAAAGGCGTATCCATCATCACGTGCGTCTGGTACGCACGAAAATCAAAGCCAATTACAAGTGCCACGAATGTGCACAAAAGCCAACTAAGTGCAACCGGTATGCACGAAAGCATCTGTCATGTGCAACGGGTATGCACGACAATAATATCAAGTGCATCTAGAGTTCACGAAAACCTCAATCCAGTGCAACTATCATCCACGAATAAAAATCTCAATCAAGTGCATTCGGTGTGCACAAAATCCCATACCAAGCGCCCAATATACGTAAAATCCAAATCAAGTGCGTCAGGTCCGTATAAAACATCTAGTACAGTAGCGTGCACGATAACGAATGTCAAGTGTAGACGCGCATGGAAACAAAAATCTGGTGCAACAAATGCATGAAAACTCATCAATATCTCAAATGCATACAAAAATAACACCGAGCGTACCAATGTGTAAAAAATCATAAACGTGTGCAACTGCATGCACAAAACACGTATCAATGCACTGCAAGCACATGTGAGCTATTCCGAGTGCAAAAATCAAATCAAGTGCGTACCACATGCACAAAATCAAATCGACAGTATCGAAATCCACAAAATCATAAATACGTGCAGCAAAGGCACAAATCGATATCAAGTGCAATAGATATGCACAAATCGCAACCCGATGTAATGGTGTAAAAACATAAATCAAGTGTAGTAACTGTGCACAAATGAAAATATCCAGTAGGTGCAGCCATGGTGCACGAAAACATAAATCACGAAACCCAAACATCGAACTCAAGTCCAAGCGATAAAAGTGTGATACTCGGATCGCAAAAACGCAAATCGCATAAATGACATTGAGGTACACCTTCTTCAATGCTGAAAGATGCCAGTGTGCCTAAAGTTGGCAGAGTAAGAACATCCACTTGCCTCCTACTCATGGTCTAGCATCCTCGGTCTCTATGAATTACGAATCTCACAATCCTTCCGCTCATCGGCCCATTCAGGTGTGATAACGTAACAGTTCCTCTTTGGCACTACGTTGATATTCTCTTGGTCAATTAACATGACTACTCGTAAAGAAGCACGTCACTGGTGAAGGCATCTCGCCCTCTGAATATGCACGAAACGACTGATTCTAGGTGCAAATCTTAATCGCTATGGTATCCTGGAAAGAACCTGCTCAAGGTCTCTCCCGATCTCACCTATGCCGAACTATCCGGAGGTTGGCACTCATGCTTAACTCCTTTTTCTCATAACCGGACAGATGCGTCCACAGCACAGCTTTCTTCTGGAAATTTGGTCGTATCCAATGCCTCTGCATACATATCAATCCTCTGGTATCAACAGCGGGTAACAACAGCTCGTTGACATCTTGCATGAACCTCTTGTTCTACTCTTCGTCATTATCATCCACTTTGACGTCATCTCTTGTTGTCTGCATACGGCAATTAGTCCTCGGCTACAGTCAACATGGAGTCTTTTATAAGGACTCGAAATACGAACTTGGGTATCTTCACCACTCTGTGGAAGATATCTAGCCAAACACGTTCTCGGGAACTCGTCCCAACTTTGGAGGAATACGATTCATTCTTCCGTTCTTGATCAACTCACAACGCATCTGGGTGAGGTCCTTCTATCTGAAGCTGATCAACTTACCGATCTCACATCGGAGCATCCAACGAACAACGTCCTCTCTTGATCGATTTACTCTAGATCTGAGTAAGATTCTCCAAACTGGAATCCTTCAACTCAATTGAGCCTGCGTCGGCACATCAAATAAGATGAATCATCTTCATCTTTCTATTGAAGATGGACTAGCGGCCCTCTGTCACATCTCTGTCTGAAAGCTCCAGTGGTCTCAACTCTAAAACTATGGAGGTGACAACCCATCAATCTCAGCAAAAGCTCGGTCATCTGTCTGCACGGTAGACAACATCATGACCTCTAGGGTAGGTTGTACATCAACAGCCCTCTCAATCTGGCAGCATCTATCAATGGCCCGATCATCCAGTACAGATCCGAACACCCGCCTCAAACGAGAGATCTCAACACAAATACTATACCTACACTTTCCTATATCACTAGAAAACATCATGGTCAGTCCCCGTCCGTGACGAGCTCGCTCTGACCGCATCTTTAGCAGCAGCTCAATCTGTGCTCAAAACATGGTGAGAGGAAGCTCAAGCAGGTATCGAAGAAGATAAATCAAAGGGATGAAAGGAATCAATAGATCCAAAATGGATATATGATTATAGGAAAGAATAGAATCAAAGATCTCAAGATATGTACATTCTAAGGTTACTTAAGTGGATCATCGTATCGTAAGTATGCCGCAGAACATACGCACGGTATGTTACTCTACTCAAGCTACCTACTCCATCAATCAAGGTCAAGCTATGAAATGAAAGTTCAGGTCTAATACCCCCTCGGTCAAGTCTAAGTTCCGTAAGGTCAAGCCTAGGTTCCGAAATATATTACGCCCTAGACTCCGCATAGTCAAACCTAAACTCGAACCAAGGTTAAACCTAACGCTTTGATACCAACTTTATCATGAACCGGAAAAGGCACATGACCAGCACTTAAATCACGCAACGTTTAAAGGCGTAACGTAACTCAAGTAAGATGAAGCCTAGAAATCTAAACCTTTTTGAGGGAAAAAATGGAGGTGCGGTACAGAAATAAAGGTATAATGAAATAAAGTTTGTCTTTAAATGCATAGCTAATGATATAAGAAAATGCAAGTGGAATATACTAAAGTTGAGAATATTTTACGTCCTTTAAAAATTTGGGCAGCACCTCCCTTGTATATTTTGATCCAAAACCACATACATAGAATAAGCTATTGCCGCGGAAGCGCCGCCAACCTGTTAGGTCCGTGTTGTCCACCACGGTGCTTACGGGGAGGCGGAAAACATAATAAAAATTGGATTTTTATGGACTTAGGCAACATGGACCAAGCTTGTGAGGATCTTTGCTAAACATAAACTTGCTAACCCTAACTACAAAGTAGCTAAGTGATGGAAAGGTTATACCTTTGGTCTTTAGTCCTTCTCTCCTTGCTCCTAGGAATGGTAGAAAGAGGTCACCTTGCTTGTCTTCTCCCGTCAAAGAAGGATCCACCCGAAAGCCTCGACCTTTGGCTTCAACTCCAAGCTAGGAGTAACTAGAGTGCAAGAAATGCTAAGACTTGAACCCTAGAAGAGAGTAGAGAAGATCAAGTGAAGGTTTTTCTCAAGCTTTTTGTTTCTCAACACATGAGAGGGAGAGAGCTTGAGGGAGAGGATGAACAAGAGAGAGAAATGATATGAGAGAAATGAGAAAATAATAGAGCCATTCTCACTAATATGTGTGAATTAATTTAATTGAATAATTAGCTAGATAATTATCATGGTAAATCATGACATGACCATTATCATTTCAATTTGCAAAGATCAAAAAGCATCTTCCAAAAGAAATGATGATGGTCAAAGTGTCAACCTAGGTCAACAAGTCAAAGAAGTCAAATGGTCAACAACCATAACCATGGATAATTATTAAACTAATTACTAATTTACAATAACACACACATAAATATTAGGGTTAATAAAATGACAATAGCCATTAACCCTAATCAAGGTCCTCTCCCTCAATCTCAAGCAACTGTGCATACGCACCCGCATTCGTGATCCGAGGAACACGAACACAATGAGAAAAACCAATCTCAAATCATATACTAGGATCCGGCTTAAACCAAAGCCCGCTAGTATAAGCTGTCCGGACAGCAAACGTGCACAAGTGCGCGAATGTGAACGAACCCTGTCGCAAAACCATGCGACCTCTACTCATTTAGCCTAAAGGCGAATAGCTCTCTGTGTGGGACTCTAAAGACTCGACACTACGCTGGCAGTGGGTTTAACCACAGACCGCAAGCGGCACTAGCTGTACGTAACGGTCCCCAGGTAGATGTCGATAAGAAGACTGACGAGGTGAACCCCATCTGCACTCCTACTGAGCCTGTATGTGACAGTCTCCGTACAGTCCGGTCTGTTCGTCTGATACATCGCATGGCGGGCCTAGGGAGGCGGTAAACGTCAGTCCCCTAATAGCGATACAAGTCGTGCCGGAGTGAAGCCCAGAACACCCTGAGATAACACTGGAAACCTACCAGTATATCTCGCTTGCCCTGGCCAGGGACTACTCGTGTAATGGCTCTCCTAGACACAGCGCGATGTCAACCCCCAATACCGGGAGAGACGAATCCTGTCTAACCGTCACTTCTTCCAAGTGCTTCGGGACTGCTCCCAACTACTACCTGTTTGCACGACTCAGTAGAGCCGTGGTAGGGTAGCAATCAAAGAACAGTGGGAACACACTCGAGGCGAAGTGACAGTGTCAAGTCAGCGGACAAGGCTGTACTCATGTCACCTGGGAACTGATAACTGACGATAGGTATAATACCAACCATCAGTTCCCGACGAGTCCAGTCCAGTGTACTCGTAACCTAACGAGCACCCGCATACTATCTCAAGTACGACGTACTGACGGCTGTGGGACAGACCGTCTCCCGTGCTGGGATGAGAAGCGCATACGCTAGTCTACTCTGGAGTATCGATGCCCTATCTCGGTACTCCCACGACTAGGGACGTGTATAAGGATGTGCTTGTAGATTACCCAGCCCCCACGAGTGTGATCGCCATCACAACGCCGGTAATCAAGCAAAGATCCTAAGGGCTCTACTAATGCGTATAGGTGATATAAATAAACACACATGTACACATTAAAGCAGAGACAAACCAAGTAGCATACTACTATATTGAGCAAGATTGTCTGTACAACTGTGAATATCCCAAGCTTCCATCAAGTAATATACATACTAGTATGATACAGTAATGGCCTCTAGGGCATATACACTAACAATCTCCCACTTGCACTAAGGCCATGTACTGGCGTATCGAAGACCTATCATCTCGATCAGCCGCTCGAACTGAGTCTGGGGTAGAGCCTTCGTGAATGGGTCCGCAGTGTTGTCCTTTGTGTCCACTCTCCGCACCTCGATCTCCTGTCGATCAATGATCTCCCTGATCAGGTGATACCGCCTTAAGATGTGCCTGGATTTCTGATGGGACCTTAGTTCCTTTGCTAAAGCTATAGCCCCATTGTTATCGCAATACAAAGGTATTGGGTCAACAATGGACGGAACCACCTGAAGTTCACTAATGAACTTCTTAATCCAGACCGCCTCTTTTGCGGCATCGCTTGCAGCAATGTATTCAGCCTCCATCGTTGAGTCTGCGACGGTATCCTGCTTGGAACTCCTCCAACATACCGCCCCTCCGTTGAGGGTAAACACAAAACCCGAGACGGACTTGCTGTCATCTTTGTCACTCTGGAAGCTTGAATCGGTAAAGGACTCGACCCTAAGGTCTCCATTACCGTAAACCAGGAACATCTCCTTAGTCCTTCTCAGGTACTTGAGAATGTTCTTCACTGCTGTCCAGTGGTCCTCCCCTGGGTCCGACTGATACCGGCTTACCGTGCTCAACGCGTAAGCTACATCTGGTCTTGTACATAGCATCGCATACATTATAGATCCTACCGCCGAAGCGTAGGGTATAGCGCTCATGCGAACCCTCTCCTCGTCAGTCTTAGGAGACATCTTCTTGGAGAGGGTAATTCCGTGCAATGCGGGTATGTTACCGCGCTTGGAATCCTCCATACTAAATCTCTTTAGTACGGTCTCTATGTACCTGGACTGCGAAACTCCCAATAGTTTCTTGGATCTATCTCTATAGATCTTGATCCCCAGAATGTACGAGGCATCACCCAGGTCCTTCATGGAGAACCTTTGTGACAAAAACAGCTTGACCGATTGTAGCATAGGAATGTCATTTCCTATCAGAAGAATGTCGTCCACGTACAAGACTAGGAATACGACAGTTCGTCCTACAATCTTCTTATAAACACAGGGTTCATCTTCGTTCTTGATGAAATCAAATTCATTGATTGCCTCATCAAAACAGATGTTCCAGCTCCGCGATGCCTGCTTTAATCCATAAATGGATTTAAGCAACTTGCACACCTTTCCGCTGCTCCCACTGTCTACGAAACCTTCTGGTTGATCCATGTAAACGCACTCTTCCAAACAACCGTTTAGGAAAGCCGTTTTAACATCTATCTGCCAGATCTCATAGTCATGGAAGGCAGCAATGGCAAGTAGGATCCGAATGGATTTGAGCATAGCCACCGGAGAAAAAGTTTCGTCATAGTCCAAACCAGGTCTTTGACGGAAACCTTTTGCAACGAGCCTAGCTTTATAGGTTTCCACCTGCCCATCTACACCAAGTTTCCTTTTGTAGATCCATTTGCATCCAACGGGTTTTACCCCAGCTGGAGCAATATCCAAGGTCCATACTTTATTGGCGTACATGGACTCCATTTCGGATTGCATTGCTTCCTGCCACTTATCAGAGTCCCTACTGATAATGGCCTGCCTGAAACTGGTAGGGTCATCTTCTTCCAAGATGCAATCCTCTCGATCCCCGTCTATGAGAAAACCGTAGTATCTCTCGGGCGGATGAGAAATCCTACCAGATCTGCGGAGTGGCTGAGGTTCGTCTGGGGTTATTGAATCTAGCGGTTCCTCCAAATTTTCAGTTACATTTTGTGGTCGCTGAATTTCTTCCAGTTCTACCAAACTCCTACTAGTTTCTTTTGCAAGAAACTCCCTTTCTAAGAAGGTAGCGTGGCGAGATACAAACACCTTCTGTTCCTCAGTGTGGTAGAACAGATATCCTAGTGAGTCTTTAGGATATCCCACAAATTTACAAAGAACTGACCGTGCCTCTAACTTGTCCGGTTTCTGTGTTTTCACATAGGCCGGACAACCCCATATCTTAATAAACTTAAGACATGGTTTCTTACTGCTCCATATCTCATACGGAGTTTTAGGCACTGATTTGGACGGAACTTGATTCAAAAGGTATGCCGCTGTTTGAAGCGCATGTCCCCAGAATGAAAGAGGCAACTCAGCACTACTCATCATGGACCGAACCATATCCAATAGGGTACGATTCCTCCGCTCCGAAACACCGTTGTGCTGTGGTGTATAAGGAGGAGTAAGCTGAGAGAGAATACCATTCTCTTTTAAGTAATCTAGGAATTCCGTGCTTAAGTACTCCCCTCCTCTATCAGACCGGAGGATCTTGATACTTTTGCCAATCTGGTTCTCTACTTCCTTTCTGAATTCCTTGAATTTCTCAAAAGCTTCAGATTTGTGTTTCATCAGATACACATATCCGAACCTAGAGAGATCGTCAGTGAATGTGATGAAGTACGAGAACCCACCCCTTGCATGTATAGACATCGGACCACACACATCACTGTGTATGAGTCCCAAGAGCTCTCTTGCTCTTTCTCCATGTCCGGTGAACGGAGATTTGGTCATCTTCCCTTTGAGACAAGACTGACAAGTTTCATAAGATGAAAACTCGAACGTATTCAAGAGTCCATCTTTATGCAACTTACTCAGTCTTTTCTCTCCGATATGACCAAGCCTACAATGCCACAAGTAGGATTCATTCGTATCTGAATTCTTCCTCTTGCGTGTGTTTTGTATATTGAGAACTGTATTCTGATTTAGAACGTAGATACCATTACACAGTGTACCCTCTGCAACCAGTACCTTATGAAGGTAAATGTTCATGATATTCTTTTCAAGAACAAAGTCATATCCATCTTTATCGAGTAAAGAAACTGATATGATGTTGCAAACCATGGAGGGTACATAGTAGCAATCGTTCAAAATCATAGTCTTGCTATTAGGCAATACTAGATGATATTCACCGACGGCTGCCGCATTAACTTGTGCTCCGTTCGCTACTCTGAGCGACATATCACCCGGTGCAACTTTCCTACTTTTTCTCAGTCCCTGCAATAAATTACAGATATGAGATCCTGATCCGGTATCAAGTACCCAGGAGGTAGGGCTGACCGTAAAACAGTTCTCAATTACAAGAACACCTGAAGTAGATGCAAAACCATGCTTCTTCTTCAACTGGGTATCCTGGAAATCCATACTTTCCACTTTCCCATTCTCATACTCATGACTGTTGTCACAAGTTAGAGCTGAACCAACTTTCCCCAGTCCCGAATAAGAATTCGGATCGGTTAAGCGATACATTTTATTATCTTGATTAGGGCGTGAAAAGGTTGCTGCCTGGAGAGAGAGAAAAGAAACACTCAGCGTATGCTCTTGCAAGATTAGATTGGTTTATTAATTTATCTAACCAGGATGTCTCCCACTGTTTACTCAAATTCTTCTTAAAACCTTTTAAAAGAAGAACTAGCCGGGTTTTAATTCACGTCACAATACTTGCTTAACCTTCCAGCCAGGCTAGTGTCGGTACTTCGAGGGAGGTTTTCCAACGCTTTCGCGAAGTTCCTTAATTAAATAACCTCTTTTCCCTGGGGGCGTAACCCCGCTAACACCTTTCTAGACACCTACTAGGTTTATAGCATTGATCGTTAAGTGAAATAATCTCCCGAGAGTAATCCAACTCATCAGTGGGATCGGGATCCAACCATCATTATGTGATGACCTAGATGGAATCCACTCTAGTCACCACACTCCAGAAGGTATGCTAAATCTGCAAGTTTCAGTACTTTTGAAACTCCCGATGTGGTTTTTGCCCCTAGGACCCAAGTGACCTTGACGAATAATCAACAAATCAAAAGGTCCCAGTCAAGTTCAACCCGTCGTTATCCAGGATTGCATTAGACCCGCCCGCATGATCCTTGACGAATAATCAACAAAATCATGCGACCGTCCTAACCAATCGCATCAATCAGTGCAACAGAGAATTATTACTTAGCTACCGTTCACTGTGTCTTGACGAATAATCAACAAACGCAGCACGAATACTAAGTATTAATTATCCGAAACGACGGAGGGCTACGGCTGGGTTTTTGGCGAAAAACCCGTTAACGTAATGAACTTGATATCGTTGAAGGAACCCGATTGCACCTTTTTGAAAAATACAGTGGCGAAAACTTTTGCTAAAGAGGTCACTCCCTGTGAAGGGATCTCGGCTCTTTCCTCGTCGAGTGAGGTGCTGGGCATTCGTAAGATGAATACCTCGATGCAAAGCAAGAATAATCGACTATAGTGAAGTTATTACCCTGACGCAAAGTTTTGTCCAAGGGGTCACTCCCGGTGAAGGGATCTCGGCCCTTGCCTCGTCGACTGAGGTGCTGGGCATTCATAACCGAATACCGCGATGCAAAACAAAAAGATGAACGTCCTTGTAATAACAGCTTTTTGAAAAACTTGTTCCAACAACGTCTTTTAGGTTTATTTTCTTGCATTAGTTCTTTTAATGCGTCCCATCATTTAAATCCTACCATTGCAGAAAACAACCAAAATATGACGTACGCTTATGCCATTCGCATTCGCCACGGGGCCCCGTCATCACCCGTTAGGTTACTTAACTAACGACAGAGCGGGGGCTGGGCTAGCGCGGCTGTAAAACATAAGCAACGCCTAAATAGTTATTATATATAGCAATATAGCAATGATAGCCAATCCAGATCACAGATGAACACTTTGGATATACTAGGAACCCGCAATTCGTTCGAGCCTGCAACGAAAAACGGATTACACGGTCGCGATGAATAGCCAAAACCCCACCCAAGACCCCTACGGGTGCGGCAAACTACCCGCCAAGTACCCGAAGCGAAGCAACCTCCCTCAATGCCATGAGTAGGCCACTCGGCACTTCGAGCTACCCGGTAGTTTGTGCACCCCTCCATGGGTCTATCCTAGGAGCAAAAACAGTAAAAAGAATTATACAATAACGGCTACAACCCCGACCCGGTTGTGCGGCCAAACAAATAATATTACATCAATTTACAATTTTATTACATGAATGAAAGAAAAAGAAACTCTCATCTCACATCCACCCCGGCTATTCATCCGCGACAATCCAACGAGTTCATATACACAAACCATCAACGACAATCACAGATCACAGATATGTATAACCCCGACTAATCGACATATAGCGATTAGCCGACGTTCAATACATAAGAACATCACAGATATAACCTTTATAGTCAAAGTATATTGAAGTTCGGAAAAATACGGAATTATAGGCCCCCAAAAACAAATTTCTATTCTGGAAAATCTGGGCACATATAATATATCTGAAAAATCCTAAAACCATGTCAGAAACACACTGCACCAAAGACGACACAGTAACTCACCTAGTTGGCCGCGCTTCCGCGGCAATAGCTTGCTATTGCCGCGGAAGCGCCGCGCTCTGGTAGAGTTCCTGTCTCGTTTTTGGTGGGTTTCTTCTAAAAAGCCTGAGATGATTTTTGGGATATAACAAATTTTGTTTTGACCAGAAAAAGTTTTAACAGAAACTCAGATTTTTTACAACTTGGTTTTTTCGATTTTTCCGTTTCGAACTTCGATACACTTTACTACCAAGCTAGTTTATGTTTAGTAAGGCTCTGATACCACTGTTAGGTCCGTGTTGTCCACCACGGTGCTTACGGGGAGGCGGAAAACATAATAAAAATTGGATTTTTATGGACTTAGGCAACATGGACCAAGCTTGTGAGGATCTTTGCTAAACATAAACTTGCTAACCCTAACTACAAAGTAGCTAAGTGATGGAAAGGTTATACCTTTGGTCTTTAGTCCTTCTCTCCTTGCTCCTAGGAATGGTAGAAAGAGGTCACCTTGCTTGTCTTCTCCCGTCAAAGAAGGATCCACCCGAAAGCCTCGACCTTTGGCTTCAACTCCAAGCTAGGAGTAACTAGAGTGCAAGAAATGCTAAGACTTGAACCCTAGAAGAGAGTAGAGAAGATCAAGTGAAGGTTTTTCTCAAGCTTTTTGTTTCTCAACACATGAGAGGGAGAGAGCTTGAGGGAGAGGATGAACAAGAGAGAGAAATGATATGAGAGAAATGAGAAAATAATAGAGCCATTCTCACTAATATGTGTGAATTAATTTAATTGAATAATTAGCTAGATAATTATCATGGTAAATCATGACATGACCATTATCATTTCAATTTGCAAAGATCAAAAAGCATCTTCCAAAAGAAATGATGATGGTCAAAGTGTCAACCTAGGTCAACAAGTCAAAGAAGTCAAATGGTCAACAACCATAACCATGGATAATTATTAAACTAATTACTAATTAACAATAACACACACATAAATATTAGGGTTAATAAAATGACAATAGCCATTAACCCTAATCAAGGTCCTCTCCCTCAATCTCAAGCAACTGTGCATACGCACCCGCATTCGTGATCCGAGGAACACGAACACAATGAGAAAAACCAATCTCAAATCATATACTAGGATCCGGCTTAAACCAAAGCCCGCTAGTATAAGCTGTCCGGACAGCAAACGTGCACAAGTGCGCGAATGTGAACGAACCCTGTCGCAAAACCATGCGACCTCTACTCATTTAGCCTAAAGGCGAATAGCTCTCTGTGTGGGACTCTAAAGACTCGACACTACGCTGGCAGTGGGTTTAACCACAGACCGCAAGCGGCACTAGCTGTACGTAACGGTCCCCAGGTAGATGTCGATAAGAAGACTGACGAGGTGAACCCCATCTGCACTCCTACTGAGCCTGTATGTGACAGTCTCCGTACAGTCCGGTCTGTTCGTCTGATACATCGCATGGCGGGCCTAGGGGGGCGGTAAACGTCAGTCCCCTAATAGCGGTACAAGTCGTGCCGGAGTGAAGCCCAGAACACCCTGAGATAACACTGGAAACCTACCAGTATATCTTGCTTGCCCTGGCCAGGGACTACTCGTGTAATGGCTCTCCTAGACACAGCGCGATGTCAACCCCCAATACCGGGAGAGACGAATCCTGTCTAACCGTCATTGCCTCCAAGTGCTTCGGGACTGCTCCCAACTACTACCTGTTTGCACGACTCAGTAGAGCCGTGGTAGGGTAGCAATCAAAGAACAGTGGGAACACACTCGAGGCGAAGTGACAGTGTCAAGTCAGCGGACTAAGCTGTACTCATGTCACCTGGGAACTGATAACTGACGATAGGTATAATACCAACCATCAGTTCCCGACGAGTCCAGTCCAGTGTACTCGTAACCTAACAAGCACCCGCATACTATCTCAAGTACGACGTACTGACGGCTGTGGGACAGACCGTCTCCCGTGCTGGGATGAGAAGCGCATACGCTAGTCTACTCTGGAGTATCGATGCCCTATCTCGGTACTCCCACGACTAGGGACGTGTATAAGGATGTGCTTGTAGATTACCCAGCCCTCACGAGTGTGATCGCCATCACAACGCCGGTAATCAAGCAAAGATCCTAAGGGCTCTACTAATGCGTATAGGTGATATAAATAAACACACATGTACACATTAAAGCAGAGACAAACCAAGTAGCATACTACTATATTGAGCAAGATTGTCTGTACAACTGTGAATATCCCAAGCTTCCATCAAGTAATATACATACTAGTATGATACAGTAATGGCCTCTAGGGCATATACACTAACAATAAAAGGCATCCCCAAGCGGGAGCTAGCTCTTCGTCAACTGGCGGAATCACAATCATGTAAAACACATATATACGACGCCCTACGGTGAAAATCAACCTAGAAAGAGCAATAAATAAAGCAAGACATCAAAACCTCAAAAGAAACGAACATACACCCATCGCTCTAAGTCTCGCCAATACAAGTCTGTCTAAGTCTACCAATATACAAAGTCTAGTTTTTGATTGATGGAGTTTATCTAGATACAACAGAATATAAAAGTATGAGAGTGGGCACGATCCAATATGTGTCCCACCTACCAAAGAAAAACACCCTGTATGAAGTTGTATGCCAGCGATACCGCTACTGATCCCAAGCGGTCAAACCTGCAAGAAAACTGTGGCACAACGGGGGTGAGTTGCCAACTCGTGAGTAGAAAACATCAGCAGGTAGAAATCGAATACGCAACGATTTCCTAGGTCATACTATATCATGAAGGTAATACTATGATATCTAGGGTGACCATGTATACATATATGTCAACAAACGAGTCAATGCAATGACATATATATATATAAATAAACATCTAAAACGTATGCCTGCATGTATGTGGATATCATCCACGTGTTTCCATAAACGACGCAATCAATATCATGGAACCTGAGTGTCCAAGATCGACACTCGAATCGTCATGTAAACATATGCCTGTATGTATGAGGAAATCAACCAACGTATGTCCATCAACAACACATCAATATCATGGAACCTGGGTGCCCAACATCGACACTTGAAACATCATGAAAACCCGTGTCCAGCATTGACACGTAAATCCTCATATCTCAGACGCCGCATACTCAGAGCGGCCCTCATATCTATCTCATCTCAGGCGCCGCATACTCAGATCAGCCCTCATATCCATTTCATGACTCCAGTCGGTATCCTCCGGATAACCGCCAGGCCCAAAAATATCACTGGTAGGTAGTGCTCCCTCTGCCAGGCTCATCGTCTACACCACAAAAATCATTTCTTCTCGAGGGTACTATACCGGGTCTACCATGTACCCGCAGACGGTGCCTCCCACTCCTCGAATCGGGTATGCTCACAACTCAGAACCGAGAAAACACATGGTGTACACCTCGAAATATCATATCAAGAGAAACCGCGTTTTTAAAACAATACACCATTTCCTTTAAAATATAACCACGGTTCTCAAATCCATAGATCTCACAAAAACAGCATCTTAATGCATATAACCATAAAGGACGGTGTATGCAACATAGGACAGTAATGTGAGCATATCAAGTATATCATGCAAACATGCCATATGATAGTATTGACAAAGAATGTATTTTAAAATTGAGAATAATATCAGGATATATCAGTTCTACTGTGTAAGTGGTATAGCAATTACCGATGATGAATGTGTGTGAGCCGGCAATTCTGTATAAGTGCAACATGTGCATCATCGATAATCGTGTAGGTGTACTAGCAGATGAAGTCAAGTAAATAAAGGGTATGAAACATCGTATATATATATATCGTAGTAAAAGAAATGCGAGCGTATGGAGAAATAAGAGATCTTAAGTACGAACAATATATAAAATATGCAACAACATAGAAGTCATACAGTTATAGTTTAAAATAGTGCGAATCGTTATTTTTGAAAATAGGGGACTATGATATTGTTTGGAAAAGATACCATTTGAAAAGTTTATACCGTCTCCTTGAATTCATCATTTAAAAAGGGCATAACGATTCGTTAGTTTTGAAATGGGTATGACTCCAAACGTATCACAATATCCACTTTGTGATATACAATAAAATGTTCTCAAGTCGGAATAAAATATCGGTGATTCATCCTTATAATATCATGTATGGAATATTCATCGTACGATATCATCACAACAGTAGTACGGATCTATAGTCACGTACATCATCTCTTAACACATCTATCTCAATCTTATCGTATTATCGTTCATATGTCTTATCGATATCGATCTCATATCACGCCATTATAAATATTATATTTGGCCTCTTTAAATCACTTATATATATCACGGTTCCCATTCTCATATCATATTCTCATATATCAATCCGAGTCTTCCTTATTTATTATATCATTTCACACTTAATCCCCTGATCATATCCGTTGGTTTACACATAGGTTTTCTCCAAACTACAGTTAATATATCACTTATCCATATCAATGGTTGCGGGAGTGCTATACGCCATCCACCCGACTCCTCTCGTAGATATAAATCTACTCACCTGCTAAACTCTTTGTTTAGCCGAAGTTGATGTGCTTCGTCTTCTCGGAAGTCCACGCAAGGGTACCTACAAATCAACACATATTGCAACGTAATGAAAACCAAGTCCGAAAACCGATACGGCACACGAATTTATTGTAGGTTAGAACATATAGCTTACGCATGCGAAAACAACCAAATAACCCTCGTCGTTGATGTACAAACGTCCAACGACCAAATCCAAATTCAAATATCAAAACAAAGTTTCAAATATCGGAAAACATAATATACGACAACTGAGAAAATCACTCCCAGATTATTGCTCAGATAAATAGGGACAAAACTAACAATACAGTAGCTATGTTATAAGGTATGTGAGCTACAGGAAAAACCTCAACACCAAAGCCCAAAATTTGGACGATGGGAAGTGCTACAGTAACCGTCACCGCTGGCCCCAACATGGAATTTTATTCTCGTTCTTGTGTGTTGGTCTTCTAGTGGTCTAACTAGGTCGATGTAGTTGTTTGTGTTTCTTATAAACATCCCAGGTTGCTCCAGATTCCATTTTGAGCATCAAAAATCAATGAAAA
This sequence comes from Agapanthus africanus, assembly GCA_030015575.1. Taxonomy (NCBI): domain Eukaryota; kingdom Viridiplantae; phylum Streptophyta; class Magnoliopsida; order Asparagales; family Amaryllidaceae; genus Agapanthus; species Agapanthus africanus. The sequence goes on along the minus strand of CM057345.1, from coordinate 300,060,069 downwards.
CCGACATTGGGAAATTCTAAGTTCGTGTATTAGGTTCGATTCTCTGGCCCATGTCAGGAAAATCAACTCTAAGGTTCTACAAACACTCACTACACCTCAATTTACCATTTACAAGTCCATCCATCCACTAAACTTCAACTTAGAAAATTCCAATATCACAAACCACACTAAAACAAGTTCTAAACTAAACTAGAATATATTAACATAATAACTTAACCAAAGGAAATGAAATATACCTCATTTGGCAACTCAAGAAATTTCTTGGGTTGCCCAAACTCTCCAAAATCCCCACTTGATTGGTCCAAAGGGTTTAGGAAGAGGCTGTGTATCTTTTTAATGAAGGTGGCATGGGGTTTTGGTGATGAATTGGAGATGATTCATGGAGGAAGAGAAGGGTGAAGGAAGCATGAAGAAGTTGAAGAAGAAAATGAAGTGAAGAGAATGAAAATAAAGGATGAGGGTATGGAGCCATACACCTTCTCTCTCATCTCACTCTCTCTCATGGCATGGCTCATGCTATCATTGTGTCCCCTCTCTCTCTCCCCTCAATAGTGCTCTCTTTTCTTTTCTTTCTCTCAACTAAATAAAAACCAAATGCAAAGAACAAACATGCAACCAAAATGTAGCATGACATGGTGCACTAGCCATGTAAAATGTAAAAAAATACTGATTTGGCCTAATCGCGATTAGTAGTGCACTAATCAAGTTTAATTTAAACTTGCATATTATTAATTATAAAAATTCCAAAATCCGATAAATATCTTTTTAATAAATAAATCATTTTAATCTCCACTTATATTCTAAATATTATATATTTATACCGTTTTACGAAAAACCCCTATTCGCAAATCGAATAGTTTTCGCGAAATATATTATTTTAATATTTAAATTCCAAAAAATAATACTTTATATTTCTGAAATGTTACATCTACTCTGGAGTATCGATGCCCAGTCTCGATACTCCTACGACTGGGGATATTTAGGATGTGCTTATAGACCACCCAGATCCTACGTATATGATCGCCATCATAATGTTGGTAGTCAAGCAAGAATCTTATGGGCTCTATCAATATATAATAGTGATCCGTAATACCACCTAAAGCATGTACATGATGATAAAGATAAACCAGATAGCATACTATCATTTTGAGTAAGACTGTTCTACCATATAGGTCCTCCCTCAATCATCGCAATCGCGTGCCTGCGATTCAATAATTGACTTGAGGGCACTATAGCCAAAAATCTCCCACTTGCACTTAAGGCTAATTATTGCGGTGTCACATACTCACAGCCCGTGTGATACCGAACACCCAACTTCTCTACTAATCAGTTTTACAAAAATTGTTTGTGAAATTATTGCGTTCGAGAAATAGCCTTAGTGAGTGGATCCACTCCAATGTTTCTTTCTATATCTTTCTATATCTCAACTTCGCGGAGAAAGACTATCTCCCGAAATGAGCAATAACTGTCATAGAATTTCTCTAGATATCTGATGGGACCCAGTTCACAAATGAACTCCAAATCCAACAAACTTCTTAGACTGTATCATCAACTGAATATAATCAGTATCCTGCACCATGCCTTCCCAAGTATCCGCTTGGACTACCTGTCCAACATACCGCCCCTCAAAAGAGAGAAAACTATAACTCAGACAGTCACTCTGTCATCCAGGTCACCTTGGAAGCCTGAAATGATAACCGCCTCCCGAAGGAGGCTGCCGTTACCATACTCTAAGAACATCCACTTATGTTCATAACTGCTTCCCAACGTTTCTTCAGGATTGGATTAATATATACTTTTTGCAGCTTGTGCAAAACCAATATTTGGTGTTGTACTTGAAATCTCATGATTGACTCAATCGCCAAAGCAAGTGATATGCCAATCATGCAAATCCCTTTCCTCATCAGTCTAGAAGACATCTCTTTAGAGAGGGTGACTCCATCACCTGCGGGTACACCACCAGGCCAGGAGTTGACTATTCTAAAACACTTTAGAATAGTGTCAAGTACCCGAATTCAGACACTTCCCAAATCTAGATCTAAAACAATAGATATAGTCACCAGAATCCCTCATATTATATCCATATCCTATGTGGAGAAACCACCTTGTGACAACCACAGTATAACCGATCGTAGTATAGGAAGATCTCTCCCTATCAAGTGCATGTCATCCAAATACCTGGACATCACTTGTCATGACCCGAAATGGCACGTGACTGGCACCTGAATCATGTGACGTCTATAGGACCCCATCTAATTCAAGTAAGCCAAAAGCCCAGAAATCTAAATCATTTGAAAAGAGAGTGATGGAAAACTTAGTTTTTAAAAAGGTGGTTTTCGGAAACTAAAGTCGTAGTAATCATTTTAAAAGCCTCAAGTATTTCCAAAAATTTCAGCAGAGTTTCCCTTGTAAGAACTGGCCCCAAACGGGTACAAACATGTATAATATACAAAACGAATAAAGGCAACCCCAAACGGGAGCTAGCTCTTCGCCAATTGGCGGAAACAACTACGCAATGCTATATAATATACAACGCCGAAGGGGCGAGGATAACTCAGCAAGGAAACCAACATCCTCAAGAAAACAAGAGAAAAACCATAATAATACAAGCGCGTGACTCTAAAGTCGAAAGAATAAACAACTGGTTTTCTAAGTCTATCAATATACAAGTCTGGTTGATGGAGTTTACTAGATACAACTGAATATAAATAAAACTACGGTGGTGGTCACGATGTAAGTGAACCCACCTACCAAAGCAATCACCCGGAAGGAAGCAGTGTGCCAGCAAGCCGCAATGAAACCTTTACGGCCAAACCTACAAGAAATTGTGGCACAACGGGGGTGAGTTGCCAACTCGTGAGTAGAAAACATCACCGAGAAGAAATCGTATGTATGACTCTTTTCTAGGTCATACAATAAAATATACAATACTACAACAAGTGTGACAGTATATCATAAGTGTGATATCACAGTACTCGGGTCCGTATTATGAGTAATAATATATCGATGCATGACTTGTACTAAGGCATTATCCGACGTGTGTCCAGCAGCGACACACAAATCATGATAAAACCCGAGTGCCCAGCATCGGCACTCAAAACATCTCGAAATCCATGTCCAACAGCGATACATAATACTCAAATCTCGGGCTCCGCATGAACAGGATCGGCCCATGGGCTACGCATGATCAGGATCGGCCCATATCCATCTCTCTCATAACTCCGAACGGTATCCTCCGGATATCCGTCGAGTTTCCATACAATCAACGGTCTGTAGTGCTCCCCTGCCGGGCTCAACACCTTTCTATACGATCTTCTTATCCCGGGGTACCGCACCGGGTCTACCATGCACCCGCAGATGGTCCATCCCCCTACCTTGAATCGGGTGTATGATACTGTAGGGTTCCTAGACACACTAAGGAGGTCTCACAAGGCATCAACCATGCCAATTTCAAATTTTACGGGTGCCGAGAAACCCTAATACGGATCGTTAACTAGAATTTAGGCGACAAAAGAAACTAGTTAACAACTTAACTACAAGAACGGAAATACAACCTTTGTAGATCCGGTTCTCCACCTCCATAGCTCCATGATGAAGTCCCCTTGCTGTACAAATCAAATCCCGGGCTCTAGCGTCGGCTTCATCGGAGAAATGGGCGGGCTAGGTCATCGACTACGATGCCGAAGATGATCTACGTCGAGGCATCACAAGATCAAGCTCCCACTTCACCAAGTCATGAAACTTGTGAAGAAAACACCCTATACTACTTGGCAAGAGGTAGAGGATGAAGAAATAGGAAGTGGGTTCACTTTAGAATTGGATTTCTCACTCATTTCATCAAATCACCATTGATGGAATCAAGCTTCTTCTTGAAGAAGAAGAAGAAGAAGATGAAAAATGTTAAGATAAGTATATTTCAAAAAGAAAATAAAATGTATACTTATCATAATCCAACCATGGTCAAGTGTAGAGAATAAACTAGGGTTAGGTCAATGGTTAGGGTTAAGCATGAAGACAAAAATGGTGACTTAGTCAAAGCTTCATGAAGCTTCAACATGCATCCAAAGAAAGCCACCATTTTTCTTTTCTTTTGCCAAAAAGAAATAAATAAATAAATGAATAAATAGATATGAAAAACAAAACCCTAACCATTTAAATAACCATGGTTTAATCTTTACACAAACTCAAGTAAGCATGTATCATCAAACATGATACAATCAAGTGCACAAAAGTATATCACATATACAACTTGTGAACTTCAAGTGAGAAAATCCATTCAAAGTGAACCAATACTAGTTAATGCAAAGTAATATATCAAATATATAATTATGCATTAAATCATTAAATCAACACTTGATTCAATGATCCGGTCATGTCGCACACAACCGACTAGTATACAATGTATCGATTTATCGAATCAATCCTTGATTCGATAACTAGGTTATATCGCATACAACCATTCGACACATTCATCGCGAGAATGAAATACGGTATCACATACACGCATTATTCTCTGTCCCGCACATATCTCATATGCGCTCCTATTTCGTTTCGCTTGAGCCAGGAAACCTCTGTGTAGGACTCTAAAGACTCGTCAATACGCCGGCAGCAGATGATGATCATATCAAGCACCCACAAGCCGCAAGCGGTCTGCTAAACGTAACGGCCACCCGGGTATTGAGCAATCAGAAGATCGACGAGCAAGCCCGCTCACACTCCTGTGAATCCAACCAGTAACACTTACCGTACAGTCCGGTCTGATTGTCTGATATATCGCATATCTCGCCTAGGGGTGGTAAACGTCAGACCCCAGTAGCTCGATAAGTCGTGTCGATATGAGGTCTATAACAGTTCGAGAAACTATTGGTAACACTTACCAGTAAATCTCAGCAACCCTGGCCAGGGATTTCCGGTTATAGCCAATCGAACACAGCGCAACATCAATTCCCCATACCGGGAGAGACGAATCCCCTCCTATCGCTCATTGCCTCCATGTGATTCGGGACTGTACCCAAAAACCACCGTTTTGCACGCCCTCTTGGACGTGGTAAGGTGGAAATCAAAGCACAGTGGGAACCACACAAGACTCTATGACGATCTCGGGTCAACAGACTACTCTGTACCAGTGTCACCAGAGAACTGCCATCTGACGTAAGGTATAATACCATCTGGGAGTTCTCGGCGAGTCTGTCCAGTGTACCAAATCTCTACTGAGCACCCGTATATCATCTCTGATGTCAAACACCAATGGATATGGGATCATCCATCGCTCATCTGTATGGGTCGAGAAGGTATACGCTGGTCTACTCTGGTATATCGATGCCCCATCTCGATACACCCACGACTAGGGACTTTGAAGGATGTACTTATGGACTACCATGTCCCCACTAGTATGATCCGCATCATAGTCCAGGTAGTCAAGTACACATCCTAAGGGCTTTACCAACATGTAACAGAGAGACAATCAGTGTACACGTTAAGGTAAAGAGCAACCAGATAGCATATTATCATGTCGAGCAAGAAAGTCCTCCCTATATATGTCCAAGCATCCACTACAATATACATCCTATGTATAGTAATGGCCTATAGGGCACACATATAACTAACAATCTCCCACTTGCACTAGGGCCATCTGATAGCAGTGGTTGCAGTATCTCATACTCAACCATCGCATAAAAGTCTCTCTCTGGGAATAGGCCTTTGTGAGTGGATCCGCCGTGTTGTCCTCTGAGTCTACTCTCCTAACCTTGATCACCCTGGAGATCAACTATCTCCATGATCAGGTGATGCTGCCTCAGAATATGTCTGGATCTCTGATGGGACGGGTGTTCCTTGGCACAAGCCACAACTCCATTGTCACACAATGGGAGGAACTAAGTTCATCTTATGAACAAATATACATCCAGACTGCCTCTTTGGTAGCATCTTAAGTAGCGATGTATCCTGCCTTTATCGTCTAGTATGCCACGGTATTTAGCTTGGAACTCTTCCAACATACCGCCCCTTTACTAAGGGTAAAGACAATGCCTGTGACTGACTTTCAGTCGTCCTTATCACCCTGGAACACTTCCAGTGATTCTCCCCAGGATCGATTAATACCTTCTCACTACTGCTAGTGAGTAACCTAACATCCAATTAGATCTATCTCATAGATCCAAAACCCAGGATTTAGGAGGTATCACTTTGATCCTTTATGGAGAATCATTGTGATAAGCGGAGATTGATCGAGCGTAGCATAGGAAACTCCTTTCCTATCAAGAGTATGTCATCCACGTACTCTACGAGGATCATTACCATACTCCCTACTACCTTTTTGTATATACAAGGTTCATCTACCATTTTGATGATGTCAAACTGTTTGACTACTACATCAAAACAGATGTTCTATCTCCGCGATGCCTGTTTTATCACATAAAATATCTTGTACACGTTTCCGCTGCTCCCACTGTCTACGAAGCCCTCTGGCTGTGTACTTATAGACGTTCTCTTCTAAAACTTCATTTAGAAAAGCAGTCATGGCACCCAACCGCCAGATATCGTAGTCATGGTATGTAGCCGTGGCAAGTAGGATCTGGATGGACTTAAGCATAGCCACTTGAAAAGGTTTCATCATAATCTACACCTGGTCAATGATGCAAGCCTTTAACAAGTCTAGCTTTGAAAGTCTCAACTTTTCCATATACACCAAGCAATCTTCTCAAGATATACTTGCTCCTGATGGGGATTTAACCCTTCAGATATAGCAGCCAAAGTCCATACTTTGTTGGTGTATAAGGATTCCATCTCAAATCGCTAAGCATCCAGCCATTCTTACAGAGTCTTACTCCTGATAGCCAGCTCGAAGCTAGTTGGGTCATCATCTCATGATGCAATCCTCGCTCCCACTGTCATAAAGTAACCGAAGTATATCTCAGGTGGGTGAGGAACCCTACTAGATCGGCGGAGAGGCTGAGGTTCGTTGGAATTTACTGAATCCTTTGGTTCTACCAAATCATCTGCTGTATAGCTGGAACCTTTCCAGTTGTACATAACAGACCTTTCCTTGTGCTTGTCCGGATTTTGCTTTTAGACATAGCCCGGACAACCCCTAATCTTAACCAACTTAAGATATGGGCTCTTCCTTTTCCATATCACATATGAAGTGGTATGCACTGATTTGAATCGAACCCTATTCAATAGGTATGCAACTTTATAAGTGCATAACTCCCTAAAAGGAAATAGGAAACTCAGTAGTACTCATCATAGAGCGCACCATATCATATAGGGTGTGATTGCTCCGCCCCGATATACCATCGTGCTATGGTGTATACGGAGGAGTAATGCTGAGAGAGAATCTCATTCTCCTTTAGAATAGTCCAGGAATTCCATGCACAAGTATTCTCGTCCCTGATCACATCATAGGGCATAATTCTTATACCCGGTTATTGGTTCTCTACTTCTAACTTATATTCTGTGAATATCTCAAAAGCTTCGGGCGTATGTTTCAACAGGAACATATGTCTGAATCTTGAGAGATTATCAGAGAACGTAATGAAGTATAAAGAACCAGTCCTGGCATGTGTAGACAAGAGACCTTACACACATCATCATGTATCAGTCCCAAGAGTTCAATAACTCTTTCTCTGTTACCAATAAACAGAGCTATGGTCATCTTATCTTTGTGACATGACTGGCAAGTTTCACAAGATGTAAATTCAAACTGAATTAAATATGCATCTATATGTAATTTTAGCTAGTCGGGTCGCATTGATATGACCTAGTCTACAATACCTCAAGAAGAATTCGTTCATTTCTGAACTCTTCCTCTTGTGTGTGTTCTGTATACTAAGAACTGTAGTTTGATTTAGAACATCAATGCTTTTAGATAACGTGCCTGAACCGATCAACTTTTGATATAGGAAATGTTCAAAACATTATCCAACAATACAAAATTTTATCATTTCTTTACTAATAAAGAGACTGATATGATTTTGTATATCAGGTTCGGTATCTAATAACATTCGTTCAAAATCAATGTATTTGGAACACAGGGTGACAGTGACCAACAGACTTGGCTGCAACACTTGCCCCGTTTTCTGTCTCATGAAACTTATCACCCATTCTCAGTTTTTCTACCTTTTTGTAGCCCTATGCAACATATTACATATCTGGGATCCTGATCCGGTATCATATATCCTGGATGTAGAGGATACAGAGAAACAGTTCTGTATAAAGAACACACCCGAAGATGATGCATCAGTATGCACTCTCTTCGTTTGGGCGGCACGGGAATTCTGGTATTCCCCAATTTCCTGCTCTGTCTTATAACAATTATAAGTTGGAGCGGGACCAACGTTCCCCAGCTCAGTATAACAAGCGGGTTCGGTCAATTCATCCGTATTATTATCTTGATTAAGGCATGATATGGTCGCTGCCTGGAGAGAGAGAGAAGAAAACACTCAGCGTGCGCTCTTGCAAGATCAGATTGGTTATTATTTTATCTAATCAGGATGGCTCCCACTGTTTTTTATCACTAGCCGGGATTAATTACACACTACAAGTTCGCCAATTTTTCATCCAGGCCAGTGTCAGTACTTTGAGGGAGGTCCCCCGTGCTTTCGCACGAACCTAATTAATGTAAACCTCGTTTTCCCAGAGGCGTAACCCCGTTGACACCTTTCTAGACACATACTTGATCGGCTAATTGTAATGTGTAAAACTCTCCCAGGAGTAACTCTTACTCGCAGCGGGTATCGGGATCCAACTATCTCATAGAAGGTATGCAATCTCATTGCAAATTTCAACACTTGAAATTCCCGATAATATATTTCCCCTAGCGTTCTATTGTAGGGTTCCTAGGCACTCTAGTGAAGTCTCACAAGTGATCAAACACGCTAATTTCTAAAAATTACGATGCCGAGAAAACCTAGAACGGATCGTTAACTAGATATTTAGGCGAAACGATGCAAATAAACAACTTTATCTAGAAGGAAAGGAGCTACAACCTTTGTAGATCCGTTTCTCCACCTCCAAAGCTCCGCAACGAAGTCCCTTTGCTGTCCATGTGAGTTCCTGGGCTCTAGCGTCGGCTTCGTCGGAGAATGGGCGAGCTAGGTCGTCGATGTCCATGCCGAAGATGATCTACGTCGAGGCATCGCTAAATCAAGCTCCACCTTCACGAAGTCATGAAAACTTATGAAGGAAACACCCTATACTACTTGGCAAGATGTAGAGGATGAAGAAATAGGAAGTGGGTAGACTTTAGATTTGGATTTCTCACACTTTTTCATTACTTGCCATTGGAGTAGCAAGCTACATCCATGGAAGAAGAAGATGAAGAAGAAGAAGATATGATAAGTTATTCCTTAAAAGAAAAATAAAATAAATGAATACTTATCATCTCTTTGACCATGGTTTAGTGTAGAGTTTTAACTAAGGTTAGAGAGTGGTTAGGGTTAGATAAAAGACAAGAATGGTGGACTAAGTTCAAAGCTTCAAGAAGCTTTCAAATAAAAACAAAAACTAGCAACCATTCTTATCTCTTTATCTTTTCTTTTTCCAAAATAAACAAAAGGAATAAATAAATGATTAAGTAAATGAAAAAGAAACCCTAATCACTAATTAACCATGGTTTAACACTTTACACAAAACCAAGCTAGAATGTATCATCAAACATGATACAATCATGTGCACAAAACTATATCGAATATACAATGTGCACATCCGCGCGAGAAAATCCATTTAAAGTGAACCGATACTAGTTAATGCAAAGCAATATATCAAATATATAATTATGTATTAAATCATTAAATCAACACTTGATTTAACGATCCGGTCATATCGCATATAACCGGCTAGTATCGAATGTGTCGGCTTATCGAATCAATCCTTGATTCGATAACTAGGTTATATCGCATATAACCATTCGATACATTGATCGCGAGAATAGAATACGGTATCATATACACGCATTATTCTCGGTCCCGCACATATCTCATATGCGCTCCTATTTCGTTTCGCTTGAGCTAGGAAACCTCTGTGTAGGACTTTAAAGACTCGTCAATACGCCGGTAGCAGATGATGATCATATCAAACATCCGCAAGCCGCAAGCGGTCTGCTAAACGTAACGGCCACCCGGGTATTGAGCGATCAGAAGATCGACGAGCAAGCCCGCTCACACTCCTGCGAATCCAACCAGTAACACTTACCGTACAGTCCGGTCTGTTCGTCTGATATGTCGCATATCTCGCCTAGGGGTGGTAAACGTCAGACCCCAATAGCTCGATAAGTCATGCCGACTTGAGGTCCATAACATTCGTGAAACTACTGATAACTCTTACCAGTATATCACAGCAACCCTGGCCAGGGATTTCCTGTTATGGCCAGTCGAGCATAGCACAACATCAACCCCCAATACCGGGAGAGACGAATCCCCTCCTATCGCTCATTGCCTCCATGTGAATCGGGACTGTACCCAAAAACCACCTGTTTGCACGACTCAGTAGAGCCGTGGTAGGGTGGAAATCAAAGCACAGTAGGAGACACACAAGACTCTATGACGATCTCGGGTCAACAGACTAAGCTGTACCAGTGTCACCAGAGAACTGCTATCTGACGTGAGGTATAATACCATCTGGGAGTTCTCGGCGAGTCCGTTCATTGTACCCAGTCTCCACCGAGCACCCGCATACCATCTCCGATGTCAAACACCAATGGATATAGGATCATCCATCGCCCATCGCATGGGTCGAGAAGATATACGCTAGTCTACTCTGGAATATCGATGCCCCGTCTCGATATTCCCTCGACTAGGAACATTTCAAGGATGTACTTATGGACTATCCAGGCCCCACTAGTATGATCTGCATCACAGTCCTGGAAGTCAAGTATACATCCTAAGGGCTTTATCAACATGTAATCAGAGAGACAGAAAGTATACATGTTAAGATAAAGTGCAACCAGATAGCGTACTATCATGTCGAGCAAGAAAGTCCTACCTATATATGTCCCAGCATCCACTACAATATACATCCAATGTACAGTAATGGCCTCTAGGGCATACATATAACTAACAATCTCCCACTTGCACTAGGGCCATCTGTAGCAGTGGTTGCAGTATCACATACTCAACCATCCCATAAAAGTCTCTCTTTGGGAAAAGGCCTTCGTGAGTGGATCCGCCGTGTTGTCCTCTGAGTCTACTCTCCTAACCTCGATCACCCTGGAGATTAACTATCTCCATGATCAGGTGATGCTGCCTCAGAATATGTCTGGGTCACTGATGGGACCAGGGTTCCAGTGTCGAAGCCACGCTTCCATTGTCATACAATGGCAGGAACCTAGTTCATCTTATGAACCAATATACACCCAAACTTCCTCTTTGGTAGTATCTTTAATAGCGATGTTACCAGCCTTTATCGTCTAGATTGCCACGGTATCGAGCTTGGAACTCTTCCAACATACCGTCCCTTTACTGAGGGTAAAGACAGTGCCTGTGACTGACATTCAGTCGTCTTTATCACCCTGGAACACTTCCAGTGATTCTCCCCAGGATCGATTGATACCATCTCACTACATCTAGTGAGAATCCTAACATTCAATTACATCTATCTCATAGATGAAAACTCAGGATTTAGGAGGTATCACTTTGATCCTATTTGGGGAATCCTAGTGATAATAGGAGATTGACCGATCGTAGTATAGGAAACTCTTTTCCTATCAAGAGTATGTTGTCTCCGTACAATACGAAGATGACCACCTTACTCTCTACTACCCTTTTGTATATACAAGGTTCGTCTACCATTTTGATGAAGTCAAACACTTTGACTATCACATCAAAACAGACGTTCCAACTCCGCGATGCCTGCTTCATTATGTAAAGCAACTTGCCCACGTTTCCGCTGCTCCCACTGTTTACGAAGACCTCTGGCTGTGTTCTTATAGACGTTCTCTTCTAAATCAGTATTAGAAAAGCAGTCATGGCACCCAACCGCCAGATATCATAGTCATGGTATGTAGCCGTGGTAAGTAGGATCTGGATAGACTTAAGCATAGCTACTGGAAAAAGGTTTCATCATTATCCACGCCTGGTCGATGATGAAAACCTTTAACAAGTCTAGCTTTGAAAGTCTCAACCTTTCCATCTATACCAAGTAATCTTCTCAAGATATACTTGCTCCTGATGGGGATTTAACCCTTCAGATATAGCAGCTAAAGTCCATACTTTGCTGGTGTACATGGATTCCATCTCAGATCGCTAAGCATCCAGCCATTCTTACAGAGTCCCTGCTCTCGATGGCCTGCTCGAAACTAGTTGGGTCATCATCTCATGATGCAATCCTTGCTCCCACTGTCATTGAGAAACCGAGGTATCTCTCAGGCGGATGAGGAATCCTACTAGATCGGCGGAGAGGCTGAGGTTCGTTGGAATCTACTGAATCCCTTGGTTCTATCAAATCATCTGCTGTAGTTTGTATAGCTGGAACCTTTCCAGTTCTACATAACAGACCTTGCCTTGAGCTTGTCCGGATTTTGCTTTTAGACATAGCCCGGACAACCCCAAATCTTAACCAACTTAAGATATGGGCTCTTCCTTTCCATATCATATATGAAGCGGTAGGCACTGATTTGATTCGAACCCAATTCAATAGGTATGCAGCTTCTCAAGTGCATAACACCCCAAAAGGAAATAGGTCACTCAGTAATACTCATCATAGAGCACACCATATCATATAGGGTGTGATTGCTCCGCCCTGATACACCGTTGTGCTGTGGTGTAATCAGAGGAGTAGTACGGAGAGAGAATCTCATTCTCCTTTAGAATGGTCCAGGAATGCCATGCACAAGTATTCTCCTCGCTGATCTCATCATAGGACATAATACTTATACCCGGTTATTGGTTCTCTACTTCTAACTTATATTCTGTGACTGCCTCAAAAGGTTCGGACTTATGTTTCAACAGGAACATATGACTGAATCTTAAGAGATTATCAGAGAATATAATGAAGTATAAAGAACCAGTCCTGGCATATGTAGACAGGAGACTTTACATTCATCATCATGTATCAGTCCCAAGAGTTTACTAACTCTTTCTCTGTTTCTAGTAAACGGAGCTATGGTCATCTAATCTTTGTGACATGACTGGCAAGTTTCATAAGATGTAAATTCAAACTGATTTAAATATGCATCTAAAATGTAACTTCAGCCAGTCGGGTCGCATTGATATGACCTAGTCTGCAATGCCTCAAGAATGATTCGTTCATTTCTGAACTCTTCCTCTTGTGTGTGTTCTGTATACGAGGAACTGTAGTTTGATTTAGAACGTCAATGCTTTTAGATAACGTGCCTGAACCGATCAACTTTTGATATAGGAAATGTTCAAAACATTATCCATCAATACAAAATTATATCCTTTCTTTAGAAATAAAGAGACTGATATGATTTTGTATATCAGGTTCGGTATCTAATAGCATTTGTTCAGAATCAATGTATTCGTAATACAGGGTGACAGTGATCAACAGACTTGGCTGCAACACTTGCCCCGTTTTCTGTCTCATGAAACTTATCACCCGTTCTCAGTTTTTCTACCTTTTTGTAGCCCTATGTAACAGATTACATATCTGGGATCCTGATCCGGTATCATATACCCTGGATGCAGAGGATACTGAGAAACAGTTCTTTGTAATGAACACACCCGAAGGAGATGCATCATATGCACTTTCTTCGTTTGGGCGGCATATGAATTCTGGTATTCCCCAATTTCCTGCTCTGTCTTATAACAATTATAAGTTGGAGCGGGACCAACGTTCCCCAGCTCAGTATAACAAGCAGGTTCGGTCAATTTTCCGTATTATTATCTTGATTAAGGCGTGATATGGTCGCTACCTGGAGAGAGAGAGAAGAAAACACTCTGCGTGCGCTCTTGCAAGATCAGATTGGTTATATATTTTATCTAATCAGGATGGCTCCCACTGTTTTTATCAAATCTTCCTTCAAACCTTAAAAGGAAAGACTAGCCGGGATTAATTACACTCTACAAGTTCGCCAATCTTTCAGCCAGGCCAGTGTCGGTACTTTGAGGGAGGTTCCCCGTGCTTTCGCACGGACCTAATTACTGTAAACCTCGTTTTCCCAGAGGCGTAACCCCGTTGACACCTTTCTAGACACCTACTTGATCGGCTAATTGTAAAGTGCAAAACTCTCCCAGGAGTAACAATTACTCGCAGTGGGTATCGGGATCCAACTATCACATAGAAGGTATGCAATCTCATTGAAAGTTTCAACACTTGAAACTCCCGATAAAGGTTTTTACCCCTAGCACCTATGACCTTGGCTATGGTCAACAAATCATAGGTACTAGTCAAGTTCTACCCGTCATTTCGTGATTAATTAGACCCACCCACATGACCCTTGGCTAAGGTCAACAAAGCCACATGACTGTCCTAACTAATCGCATCATATGCTGTATAGGAAGACATCACTTAGCTACCGCACACTACGCCTCGGCTATGGTCGACAAACGTAGCACGAATACTAAGTACTCTACTTCCTAAAATGACGGAGGGTTGCGAATGGTTTTTATGAAAACCTTTAACGCTTTGAACTTGATCTCGTTGCGGAATCAAATGGTTTTTTAAATGGAATGTTTTTGAGGCTTTTCTAGTTTTGCTAAAGGGGTCACTCCCGGTGAAGGGATCGTCGGCCCTTTCCTCGTCGAATGAGGTGCGGGATATATCATATATATCACTGTGCAAAGCGGAAACTATAGAAGCGATCAAAGAAAAACCGAGGGTTGTAGCATCTGCCAGTTATTGCTAAAGGAGTCACTCCCGGTGAAGGGATCTCGGTCCTTTCCTCATCGAATAAGGTGCAGGATGTTCTATAATGAACACCGCGATGCAAAGCAAGAACTGTAGCTACCTGTTTTTATTTTGAAATTCGATTCCACAACATCAATTAGGTTTATTTTCTTTCATTAATCTCATTAATGAATATCCCATCAATTAAGTCCACCTAACCATCACAGATAAATATAAAGTACGCTTATGCCATCCGCAATCGCCTCGATGTCCCGTCTGCACCGTTAGGTTAGGTAACTAACGGCAGAGCGGGGCAGGGCTAGTGTGGGTGTAAAACATAAGCAACGTTTATACAATATATCATATATACTATATATTATACCTGTCACAGAACATCACATGATCACAGATAAATCACAGCAGAAGAAACATATGAAATATTGGATATACTAGGACGTCCGTGTTTTCAATACGAGCCAGTATAAAACACGGATTCCACGGTCGTGATGAATAGCCAATCCCACACCCCAAGACCCCTACGAGAGCGGCAAGCAACCCTACCAATTCTAGGGTTAGGAGACCCGGACTCGACTCCTCGAGATGGTCTCCCACTGGACCCCAGAACCCGGTTACTTGTGCTCCCCTCCTTGGGTCTATCCTAGTGCAGAAAAGTAAATAATATATAACGGGTGACGACTTCCGCAACCTGGAAGTGCCCCAATAAAAGAATATTACATACAAGTTTTTACATGAATGAAAATGAAAAACACTCATCTCACATAAAAAAAACCCCCGGCTATTCAAACACGACGATCCAATATAACATATCCAGCAACACATAACATCACATGTCATCAACGTAAGTAAATATGTCCATCCCAATTGTCGTTGACATATAGCAACGAAACCGGCGATATCACATATTACACTTACGGTCACAGAAAAGAAAGTGTAAAACTACAACAGTTGGAATCCGCAACCTGCTCAGACATCGCATGCCTGACCAAATGAAATACTTAGACATCGCATGCCTAACAATTATAAATCCTGCATTTTAGTCTCAAAGTCGAAAACACTTTTCAATATCAAGTCGGGAAATTCAACAAGATTCCCGACATCCTGATCGAATGCTCGTCGCAAACTTTAGTAGGCTGCCGCACCCCCGATACCGTCGACGAAGTGCACCAAGGCGGAACACCGCCACCGCGAGCACCCGAACGGATGCTTTCGGCGACGGGGTTCTCCTACAGTCACTTGGTCGGGGCTATGGAGTGAGGCTGTCTATTAAGTTTACCCGGCGAGTATCCGCGTACGCTACGTGATTGCGACGGACTTTTGATCACATCAAAACTTCGTGGCAACCGATCAAATGAGACTAAACTGCTATGTTTATAACATTCATTCCGTTATCTCATAACTATTTGCGAATTCCAATTATTGTAGCACATTCTGGATAAACAGAAAATGCTAAACTTTTTGATCGAACAATCGAACACCCAAGTTTTCCCGATACAGCTCAACACATGAAATAAGTTTAACAACATTCAGTTCGTGCCTCAGTAGCAACGGTCCAGCCGTAGAAGGGTCAAGCCAACGCCTCACATGTGGCACGCCGTACTGCCCTAAACCCGAAGGTTCAAAGGGCAGTTCAAGACGGTCACATAATCGAGTTAAGGTTTGTTGTCTTCTAGAGGGTCCATCGCGTTACTTGCACTACTTAGAACGTCGTTAAACTACGGAAAAATCCAACAATTGGAAATTTCCCGGCAGGGGAAAAAGTGGGTATTTATATCCGGTCGAACCTTTTAACATATTCTAAAATTTATCCGGAAACGCACACCGACAAAATAAGATAGTCCGATCGAATACACTAAGTTCCCAATACAACTCAGAAAATGCAACTCTGGAAAAATTATTAAAAATCCCCAGGAAAACCAGCACAGACAACTAAGAGTTACTGTGCAAAACAAAATGCACATCGCGACAAAATAGCCGCGGATCCGCCGCGTCATCCTACTGTAGGGCCGCGGATCCGCGCCTATATTGTGGAATCAGGACCATGAATTTCACAGTTTGTCTTATATGTTCCTGCTGATTTTTCTGAATATTTTTAATTTGGAAAAATCCTCGAAATTAAAAAATGTACAGAGAGCATATTCTTAGTCGGGGTTTTGGGTCGATCGGACTTCTGATTCCGTCGGGACTTCGCCTAAGGCTCTAGCTAGGCTCTGATACCACTGTAGGGTTCCTAGGCACTCTAGTGAAGTCTCACAAGTGATCAAACACGCTAATTTCTAAAAATTACGGTGCCGAGAAAACCTAGAACGGATCGTTAACTAGATATTTAGGCGAAACGATGCAAATAAACAACTTTATCTAGAAGGAAAGGAGCTACAACCTTTGTAGATCCGTTTCTCCACCTCCAAAGCTCCGCAACGAAGTCCCTTTGCTGTCCATGTGAGTTCCTGGGCTCTAGCGTCGGCTTCGTCGGAGAATGGGCGAGCTAGGTCGTCGATGTCCATGCCGAAGATGATCTACGTCGAGGCATCGCTAAATCAAGCTCCACCTTCACGAAGTCATGAAAACTTATGAAGGAAACACCCTATACTACTTGGCAAGATGTAGAGGATGAAGAAATAGGAAGTGGGTAGACTTTAGATTTGGATTTCTCACACTTTTTCATTACTTGCCATTGGAGTAGCAAGCTACATCCATGGAAGAAGAAGATGAAGAAAAAGAAGATATGATAAGTTATTCCTTAAAAGAAAAATAAAATAAATGAATACTTATCATCTCTTTGACCATGGTTTAGTGTAGAGTTTTAACTAAGGTTAGAGAGTGGTTAGGGTTAGATAAAAGACAAGAATGGTGGACTAAGTTCAAAGCTTCAAGAAGCTTTCAAATAAAAACAAAAACTAGCAACCATTCTTATCTCTTTTATCTTTTCTTTTTCCAAAATAAACAAAAGGAATAAATAAATGATTAAGTAAATGAAAAAGAAACCCTAATCACTAATTAACCATGGTTTAACACTTTACACAAAACCAAGCTAGAATGTATCATCAAACATGATACAATCATGTGCACAAAACTATATCGAATATACAATATGCACATCCGCGCGAGAAAATCCATTTAAAGTGAACCGATACTAGTTAATGCAAAGCAATATATCAAATATATAATTATGTATTAAATCATTAAATCAACACTTGATTTAACGTCCGGTCATATCGCATATAACCGGCTAGTATCCAATGTGTCGGCTTATCGAATCAATCCTTGATTCGATAACTAGGTTATATCGCATATAACCATTCGATACATTGATCGCGAGAATAGAATACGGTATCATATACACGCATTATTCTCGGTCCCGCACATATCTCATATGCGCTCCTATTTCGTTTCGCTTGAGCTAGGAAACCTCTGTGTAGGACTCTAAAGACTCGTCAATACGCCGGTAGCAGATGATGATCATATCAAACATCCGCAAGCCGCAAGCGGTCTACTAAACGTAACGGCCACCCGGGTATTGAGCGATCAGAAGATCGACGAGCAAGCCCGCTCACACTCCTACGAATCCAACCAGTAACACTTACCGTACAGTCCGGTCTGTTTGTCTGATATGTCGCATATCTCGCCTAGGGGTGGTAAACGTCAGACCCCAATAGCTCGATAAGTCATGCCGACTTGAGGTCCATAACATTCGTGAAACTACTGATAACTCTTACCAGTATATCACAGCAACCCTGGCCAGGGATTTCCAGTTATGGCCAGTCGAGCATAGCACAACATCAACCCCCAATACCGGGAGAGACGAATCCCCTCCTATCGCTCATTGCCTCCATGTGAATCGGGACTGTACCCAAAAACCACCTGTTTGCACGACTCAGTAGAGCCGTGGTAGGGTGGAAATCAAAGCACAGCGGGAGACACACAAGACTCTATGACGATCTCGGGTCAACAGACTAAGCTGTACCAGTGTCACCAGAGAACTGCCATCTGACGTGAGGTATAATACCATCTGGGAGTTCTTGGCGAGTCCGTTCAGTGTACCCAGTCTCCACCGAGCACCCGCATACCATCTCCGATGTCAAACACCAATGGATATGGGATCATCCATCGCCCATCGCATGGGTCGAGAAGATATACGCTAGTCTACTCTGGAATATCGATGCCCCGTCTCGATATTCCCTCGACTAGGAACATTTCAAGGATGTACTCATGGACTATCCAGGCCCCACTAGTATGATCTGCATCACAGTCCTGGAAGTCAAGTATACATCCTAAGGGCTTTATCAACACGTAATCAGAGAGACAGAAAGTATACATGTTAAGATAAAGTGCAACCAGATAGCGTACTATCATGTCGAGCAAGAAAGTCCTACCTATATATGTCCCAGCATCCACTACAATATACATCCAATGTACAGTAATGGCCTCTTGGGCATACATATAACTAACATCTATGACCTTGACGAATGCCAAACAACCCATAGTCCACTAGTCAAGTTCAACCCGTACATTTCTTGATTGAATTAAACCCACCCGCACGACCCTTGACGAATGCCAAACAACGCCGTACGAATACCCTAATCCAATCTGCATCATATGCATAAGCAGATAAATACTAGTTAGCTACCGCACACTACGCCTTGACGAATGCCAAACTACCGCAGCACGAATACTAACTAGTACTTATCTGAAATGGCGGAGGGCTACGACAGGTTTTTCTGAAAACCTATTGCGTAATGAACTTGATATCGTTGTAGGATCGAATGAATTTAAAATGGAGTGCTTTTGAGGCTTTTCTAGTTTTACTAAAGGAGTCACTCCCGGTGAAGGGATCGTCGGTCCTTTCCTCGTCGAATGAGGTGCGGGATATATCATATATATCACTGTGCAAAGAAAAAACTCTTAAAAGCAATCAAAAGACAAACCGAGTGTGTAGCATCTGCCAGTTATTGCTAAAGGAGTCACTCCCGGTGAAGGGATCTCGGTCCTTTCCTCATCGAATAAGGTGCAGGATATATCATATATAACGCTATGCAAAGCAAGAACTGTAGCTACCTGTTTTATTTTTGAAATTCGATTCTGCAACATCTTTAGGTTTCTTTTTCTTTCATTAATCACATTAATGAAGTCCCATCATTTATATACCTAAACATCACAGATAAATACGACGTACACTTATGCCATCCGCATTCGCCTCGATGTCCCCTCATGAACCGTTAGGTTAGGTAACTAACGACAGAGCGGGGCAGGGCTAGCGCGGGTGTAAAACATAAGTAACGCCTATATAATATATCATATATACTACATACAGTATCCATCACAGAACATATCACATGATCACATCACAGATATCGCAGCAGAAGAAACATATGAAATATTGGATGTACTAGGACGTCCGTGTTTTTAATACGAGCCAGTATAAAACACGGATTCCACGGTCGTGATGAATAGCCAAACCCACACCCCTAGACCCCTACGAGAGCGGCAAGCAACCCTACCAATTCTAGAGTTAGGAGACCCGGACTCGACTCCTCGAGTTGGTCTCCCACTGGACCCCAGAACCCGGTTACTTGTGCTCCCCTCCTTGGGTCTATCCTAGTGCGGAAAAGTAAATAATATACAAACGGTGACATCTTCCGCAACCTGGAAGTGCCCCTATAAAAGAATATTACATACAAGTTTTTACATGAATGAAAATGAAAAACACTCATCTCACATAAAAAAAACCCCGGCTATTCAAACACGACGATCCAATATAACATATCCAGCAACACATAACATCACATGTCATCAACGTAAGTAAATATGCGCATCCCAATTGTCGTTGACATATAGCAACGAAACCGGCGATATTACATATTACACTTACGGTCACAGAAAAGAAAGTGTAAAACTACAACAGTTGGAATTCGCAACCTGCATAGACATCGCATGCCTAATCAAATGAATTCCTTAGACATCGCATGCCTAACAATTATAAACCCCGCATTTTAGTCTCAAAATCGAAAATACTTTTCAATATCAAGTCGGGCAATTCAACAAGATTCCCGACATCCTGATCGAATACTCGTCGCAAACTTTAGTAGACGGCCGCACCCCCACGCCGTCGACGAAGTGCACCAAGGCGGAACACCGCTACCGCGAGCACCCGAACGGATGCTTTCGGCGATGGGGTTCTCCTACAGTCACTTGGTCGGGGCTAAGGGGTGTAGCTGTCTATTAAGTTTACCCGGCGAGTATCCGCAAACGCTACGTGATTGCGACGGACTTTTGATCATATCAAAATTCCGTGCCAACCGATCAAGTGAGACTAAACTGCTATGTTTATAACATTCATTCAGTTATCTCATAACTACTTGTGAATTCCAATTATTGTATCACATTCCGGATAAACAGAAAATGTTATACTTTCCGATCGAACAGTCAAACACCCATGTTTTCCCGAAACAAATCAACACATGAAATAGGTTTAAAAACATCCAGTTCATGCCTCAGTACCAACGGTCCAGCCGTAGAAGGGTCAAGCCAACGCCTCACATGTGGCACGCCGTACTACCCCAAATCCTAAGGTTCAAAGGGCAGTTCAAGACGGTCACATAATCGAGTTAAGGTTTGTTGTCTTCTAGAGGGTCCATCGCGTTACTTGCACTACTTAGAACGTTATTAAACCACGGAAAGATCCAACACTTGGAAATTTCCCTGCAGGGGAAAGATTGGGTATTTATATCCGGTCGAACTTTTTAACATATTCTGAAAAAAATGCCGGAAAAACACATAGACAAAATTAGACAATCCGATCGAAACACCGAGTCCCCAATACAACCCAGAAAATTCAACTCTTGAATGATATTTAAAAATTCCCATAAAATCCAGCATCAGAAAAGAGGAATTACTGTGCAACAATTACTGTGAGAGTCGACCGTACGGCCGCGAAACCGCCGCATGAGCCATGCTCATGCCGCGGAACCGCGGCGGTTTAGATGAATTAGGATCTCGTTTTGCACCATAACTCTTAGATCTTCCTGCTGAATTTTTTAAGAATTTTTAATCTGGAAAAAACCCAGTTTTTGAAAAAAGTCCAGAGAGCATTATCGGGTTAGGGTTTCGGGTCGATCGGGTTTCAAACTTCATCTACGCATCGCCTAAGGCTCTAGCTAGGCTCTGATACCACTGTAGGGTTCCTAGGCACACTAAGGAGGTCTCACAAGGCATCAACCATGCCAATTTCAAATTTTACGGGTGCCGAGAAACCCTAATACGGATCGTTAACTAGAATTTAGGCGACAAAAGAAACTAGTTAACAACTTAACTACAAGAACGGAAATACAACCTTTGTAGATCCGGTTCTCCACCTCCATAGCTCCATGATGAAGTCCCCTTGCTGTACAAATCAAATCCCGGGCTCTAGCGTCGGCTTCATCGGAGAAATGGGCGGGCTAGGTCATCGACTACGATGCCGAAGATGATCTACGTCGAGGCATCACAAGATCAAGCTCCCACTTCACCAAGTCATGAAACTTGTGAAGAAAACACCCTATACTACTTGGCAAGAGGTAGAGGATGAAGAAATAGGAAGTGGGTTCACTTTAGAATTGGATTTCTCACTCATTTCATCAAATCACCATTGATGGAATCAAGCTTCTTCTTGAAAAAGAAGAAGAAGAAGATGAAAAATGTTATGATAAGTATATTTCAAAAAGAAAATAAAATGTATACTTATCATAATCCAACCATGGTCAAGTGTAGAGAATAAACTAGGGTTAGGTCAATGGTTAGGGTTAAGCATGAAGACAAAAATGGTGACTTAGTCAAAGCTTCATGAAACTTCAACATGCATCCAAAGAAAGCCACCATTTTTCTTTTCTTTTGCCAAAAAGAAATAAATAAATAAATGAATAAATAGATATGAAAAACAAAACCCTAACCATTTAAATAACCATGGTTTAATCTTTACACAAACTCAAGTAAGCATGTATCATCAAACATGATACAATCAAGTGCACAAAAGAATATCACATATACAACTTGTGAACTTCAAGTGAGAAAATCCATTCAAAGTGAACCAATACTAGTTAATGCAAAGTAATATATCAAATATATAATTATGCATTAAATCATTAAATCAACACTTGATTCAATGATCCGGTCATGTCGCACACAACCGACTAGTATACAATGTATCGATTTATCGAATCAATCCTTGAATCGATAACTAGGTTATATCGCATACAACCATTCGACACATTCATCGCGAGAATGAAATACGGTACCACATACACGCATTATTCTCGGTCCCTCACATATCTCATATGCGCTCCTATTTCGTTTCGCTTGAGCCAGGAAACCTCTGTGTAGGACTCTAAAGACTCGTCAATACGCCGGCAGCAGATGAAGATCATATCAAACACCCACAAGCCGCAAGCGGTCTGCTAAACGTAACGGCCACCCGGGTATTGAGCGATCAAAAGATCGACGAGCAAGCCCGCTCACACTCCTGTGAATCCAACCAGTAACACTTACCGTACAGTCCGGTCTGATCGTCTGATATGTCGCATATCTCGCCTAGGGGTGGTAAACGTCAGACCCCAGTAGCTCGATAAGTCGTGTCGATATGAGGTCTATAACAGTTCGAGAAACTATTGGTAACACTTACCAGTAAATCTCAGCAACCCTGGCCAAGGATTTCCGGTTATAGCCAATCGAACACAGCGCAACATCAACTCCCCATACCGGGAGAGACGAATCCCCTCCTATCGCTCATTGCCTCCATGTGATTCGGGACTGTACCCAAAAACCACCGTTTTGCACGCCCTCTTGGACGTGGTAAGGTGGAAATCAAAGCACAGTGGGAACCACACAAGACTCTATGGCGATCTCGGTTCAACAGACTACTCTGTACCACTGTCACCAGAGAACTGCCATCTGACGTAAGGTATAATACCATCTGGGAGTTCTCGGCGAGTCCGTCCAGTGTACCCATTCTCTACTGAGCACCCGTATATCATCTCTGATGTCAAACACCAATGGATATGGGATCATCCATCGCCCATCTGTATGGGTCGAGAAGGTATACGCTAGTCTACTCTGGTATATCGATGCCCCATCTCGATACACCCACGACTAGGGACTTTGAAGGATGTACTTATGGACTACCATGTCCCCACTAGTATGATCCGCATCATAGTCCAGGTAGTCAAGTACACATCCTAAGGGCTTTACCAACATGTAACAGAGAGACAATCAGTGTACACGTTAAGGTAAAGAGCAACCAGATAGCATACTATCATGTCGAGCAAGAAAGTCCTCCCTATATATGTCCAAGCATCCACTACAATATACATCCTATGTATAGTAATGGCCTCTAGGGCACACATATAACTAACAGATATCGCTCAAGAAATGAGAAAAGTCATGATGGACACCTCTCACATCATATCACGAGAAAACCGCAAATTTCTATCTTTTTAAATGAAATTGAGTTTATAAAATCCTTGCGGTTTCTCCAAATCCATAAATCTTATGGAAAATCCGAAATCCCAAACTCGAGAGTAAATAAGCTGTGAATCACCGGTATAAAGCCCCATAATATTGCATGACAAATGAATATACATATGCATGGGTAAATACGTAAATAATACAATATCTAAACTAGCATAGCGATGATATATTGGAACTATTAGCTAGCAGTTACATCAATGAAATAATGTTTTTCTAACGTGTACGTGACATGAAAATTACCGATGATGAGGTGTGTGAGCCGGTCAGCTAGTGTACGTGGAGCATACGCATCATCGGTAATGGTGCGGGTGTCCTAACAACAGGGTTTCATAATAACTAACGAGAACACATTTAAGCATGCAATGCCATGCGAACAGCAACAATATACAGAAAATGAATAGTAAACGTAACAATGAAAAATATACATTTCTATATACGAGTCATACGGTCATGGCATTTGAAATAGGACGAATCGTGATTTTTAGAAAATAGGGGGTACGGTGTTTGTATGAAAAGGTACATCCTTTGAAAAATCCGTAATATCCCTCGGGTTTTCTTTGAAAATACTCATGATTTGTTAGTTTTGAAAATAAGTATGACTCTAGTCCAGTCTAACATCTACCTAATAAAATACAGGACTAATGAAAGGGTAAAGAAATACACCTAAACTCCGAGTCGATATATCTAGTAGTCGGCGATCCTGCCTCAATAGTGTCACGTACGGTAAAATATATAATACGACATCCTCGAATCAAGAGTGCGGATCAATCATCATTTTATACCTCGTACGGTAAAATCCATCGTACGGCATCCCAAATCAGCGTACTGGTCAAATATCATATGTATCTCATTATTCATATAGTATCGTTGTCATAATATCCTGAACTAGGGTACGGATCTAAGATCTAGTACATTTCGATACCATCAACATATATCCGCGTGTGTATGAAAACTCATCGCTCATCGATCCACTAATATCATATCGTATATCATAACACGACCCAAATCACATAACCGATCTCACAGTATCATGCCCGATCATATCGACTCTCCTCCGAGTATTATATACTATTATCATCATCCGTGTATACGTTTATGTATGTATATATATATGTGTGTGTGTGTGTGTGTGCACCAACGCATCTACATATATATATACATATAAACATATACACCCAACATATCACGTGTGTACATGTGTGTGTGTGAACTTTTACACTAGGGTTTCGCAACTATGAAACTAAACTAAAAACACTAACTTTCAATTACGCTAAACTGACCCATGATCTCCTAAAGCCTTTCTTCCTAATTATTCACATATCACAATACGCATAATTATATATATAAATCACATATTCACATACTACACTACGAAACTGCAGGGGTGCTATACGCCATCCACCCGCTTCCCTCGTAAATATACATCTACTCACCTTGATCCCTGCTTGCTGAAGACGTTGTCGCCATGCTCCTCCTTGTTATCCGAGGTCCACGTAAGGGTGCCTACACATACAAACACATAGTATCATAAACGGAAATCACGCACGAAAACCAAAACGGCACACGAATCACACATAGGTTAAAACCTCTGGTCTACTCATGCAAAAGAGCAAAATAACCCTCGACATCGAAGTACAAACGCCAATCGATCGAGATAAAACACAATATCCAAAATTCTAGTTATTTAAAGTCACAAAAAAAATAGCACATCACGAAAAAGGTTCTAGATTTTTGGTCAGGTAAAATTATGCTAAACTAGCAATACAGTGGTGTAGTATAGGGAGTATATGAGCTACAGAATAAACCTAGACACCATTACCCACACTTTGGCCAACCACATGCCCTAGAAATCCGGCCAGCTCGGCCCATCCTGCATGGTTCGAGATCGTATTCTCAGGGCGGTCTCGCAGTGGTAGATCTAGGTCCCTGGGTTTTCTAGTTTTTCTAGTAAAGGTTCCAGGTTACTCCAGATTCCCTGTAGGCACAAATTTAACAAAAAACCGACATGGAAGTTTCTAAATTCAGTTTCATGGCCTAGTTTCTTGTTTGATCTGGGTTTTTAACTCTAAGGGGGGGTTTAAGGTCACCACTAAAGCTCAATTGCACCATCTCAACTCAAATCAAACCCTAACCTCAACTTGGAATTTTCGAAGATCACTTAACTACACTTAATCAATTCTAAACTAAATTAGAGGCTAAAGGAACTCGATTGCTACACAAATGATGAAGGAATTATCTCATTTGGCAACTCAAGAATTTTCTTGAGTTGCCCCAAGGGCTCAAAATCCCAATTTTCTTGGTCTACCATGATTGTAGTGAGCTTGTGCACATTTTCAGTGAAGGGAATGCAAGGTTTTGATGTATTTTTTAGGGTGTAGTGAGGAGGTAGAGGAGGTGTAGGGAAAGGGCAGCCATGGAGTGAAGAGGGAGAAGAAGTATGAAGAAATTGAAGGGAAGAAGAATGAGCCTTAGTCAAAAGAGACCCCTCACCCTCTCTCTCTCCCTCTTGCCCATACCTCAATTCTTTAACCATTTCCTTTTTCTTTTCTTCTCTATTCTTTATCCTTTTCTTTTCATTTTAAAATCCAAAAAAATTAAAAACCCAAATACATATAAAGGAAAAACAAGATTCCTTGGTTCAAAGAAATTCAAAAATGTGTTTGAAACATGACATGGTGCATGTCATATGCCTAACTACGCTTAATGCGCGATTAGTAATAATTAATCACGCTTAGGCACAAACTTGTATATATTTAATTGTATAAAATTATAAAGTGTCTAAATCATATAGTATTCTTTCAAAATCAACATTCAATATAATTTTCCAATATTTTTCCAATCTATCGGTATATGATCATACCATAACATTAAAACTAATTTCCACACATTAAAATATTCATAATATTTAATATTTTAATTATTTGATTTCCCAAAAATAATATTTTATTTTTCTTAAATGTTACAGTGTCCCCCCCTTAAATAAATTCGGTCCCCGAATTTAAATTTAGGACTCCCCCAAATACTAAAACATTTCAGCAAAACATTCAGGTCGTCGGGGCTCCGATATCATAAATACTTAAAAAATATCTTAGCGCAATGCATGCGCATGAAAAACGAGTATATAACTCAAAATCAAAACTCTGTCAAGCATCACGCAATCATCGGAGTCATGGTGAAGATACCAATGTCAAAGCCCAATACGAAAACATCTTAAAGAAATGCATGCCTAACTTTTGTCAAAACATCTTAAAGAAATGCATGCCAAGCCTTTTTCAAGTCACTGTGCGATGCACATATCACAGCACAAGTAGCGGATGTTCAGTGTAAGAAAATAACTATATATATATCCTTTGTTTAACATACATGTCCCGCCGTTTTGAAAATAATTTAGAAGGGTTTCCTTTGTAAAATGTTTCGTGTCATCTCGGACACGTAGGTAAATACTGAGACTATAGCTCCTTTTTTGAAATCTCTTCGGTAACTATCGATGCATGCAAAAACATATTCAGGTGCTATCCTCTGACTAGTCCTGCTCATCTACTATACCAAATAGTAAATATCATAAAACATACTACTCCAAGAGAAACCAATCCTAAAATGTGTATAAGAATGCCACGTACGTCTGGTGCGCACAAAAATCGAAATCAATGAATGTGCCATACATGTGCACAGAAACAAAATCTAAGTGCAACGGGTATGCACGAAAACACCTATCAATAGCAACGGTGTGTCTGACAACAATATCAGGTGCATCTGATATGCATGAAGAATCCCGATTTAGTGCATCGGGTGTGCACCAAAATTGCATCAAGCACGCCACGTATGTGCAAGAATCCAAATCAAGTGCACAAAGTGCATAGAAACAAATATCGAAATCAACGGTATACAACAAACCACAATCCAAATAGGGTATACAGTAGTATAACATCTCACAGCCACGTGCATCAGCGTGCATAAAATCGAATCCAAGTACTAAAAGTGCATGAAAACTACACCGGAAGCTCAAGTCAATTCACCTACATACCATAGGCATGAAATCAAAATGAAACCCCTCGAATGACATCAAATTGAAGTAAAGTGCAACTGTGGTGCACAAAATCTCAATCATGCAAATAAATCGCCCAAAATACCGAAATCCAAAATGACGGATACGTGATATTCGAATCACCAAATCTCAAATCATAAACACTGTCGTTGATACGTCCTTCCTTCAAAGTAGAGAAGGTGTCGGTTCATCCAAAGCTAGTAGAGCAAGATATCTACTTGCCTCCTGTTCATGCTCTGGTCCCTTGGGCCCTTAGGCTCTCGTCTCTCACTGCGAATTGCCGGTTACATAACTCCTCGGCTCAACGGACCAATATGGAAATGACGACGGAAACAGTTCCTTTCTGGCACATCCTCTAAAGATCTCTGGATAACTATTATGGTCACTCATAACATGTCTCGCTGATGATGCCGAACTCTAGCCTACTGGGTGTGCGTAATACAACTGATCCTGGGTCCAAATCTTCTCGTGTAGTATTCCCAAAAGATCCTGTCAGGGTCTCTCCCGATCTCGTTTCTGCCGAACTGTCCGGAAGTTATTGCCCTTTACTAAATCCATTTCTTGTTCCGGAACAGCTGCATACTCATCATGACTTCTTCTAACAGATATATCCATATTCAACGCCTCTGCATGCGTATCGCATCTCTGATGTCGATGGAGTGGAACGTTATCTCGTATGAACCTCTTACTCTACTTTTCTCTAATGTGAACTAATTCGGACTCGTCTCTTCGTAGCTGTATGGACTGCGCTACAAATGGCTATACCCATATCTAGAGTCTCCCTTTTGAACTATGAACATCGACAGCTCAAAATCTTGTGGTAGGTATCTGGTCAACTACGCCCTCGGAAACTCTTCAAATTCATCGGAGGAATACTCTTCATTCGTCCGTTTTCTATCGACTCTCAACGTGTCTGTGTGAAGTCTTCTCTAGCTGAAATCAATCAATCTGATGACCTCGCATC
The DNA here is from genome assembly GCA_030015575.1 of Agapanthus africanus. Taxonomy (NCBI): domain Eukaryota; kingdom Viridiplantae; phylum Streptophyta; class Magnoliopsida; order Asparagales; family Amaryllidaceae; genus Agapanthus; species Agapanthus africanus. Next base: position 300,030,766 of record CM057345.1, on the reverse strand, counting down.
GGGGTATGCAAATGAACCATACGTCCTAGTCATTCACCCATGGGTGACTAGCGATCTCCTATCATATCCCTAAAAACAAACTCGTGCTGCAATAGCTTCAAACATCTGGGGCGATATCTTGTCAGTCGCAGCAACAACTGGCTCATTCGTCCGCACGCTAAGCAATGCCTCAATCCTCAAGAATAGACGATACATTAACGGTCATCACATTCTAGCTGGCCTCTAAAAGTGGCCCAAATCCTCTGGTGCTGATTTGCACATTCGAGAAATCTTAGTAAAAACAATCCATCAAAACGCTCATGTCATAAAAAACACAATAAAACGACACATTTATGCAATCGTGTGTTACCAGAATTACGCCCTGGTCAGTCCTCGTCCAAGACGAGCTCATGCTGACCGCAACTCTAGCCGCAGCTCTCTCTGCCCGTGTAACCGTGGTAACAGAAACCACAAACCGATATCGATGAGGATAGATCATAGGAATGAATCGAATATTATGCAATGAAATGTACATCCTAAGGCTTCTTAAGCGGGGTAGCGTATCGTAAGTATGCCGCGGAACATACACACAGTACGTCACTCTACTTAAGTCACCTACTCTATCAGCCAAGGTCAACCTATGCGACGAAAGTTCGGGTCTAATACCCCCTCGACCAAGTCTAAGTTCCATAAGGTCAAGCCTAGGTTCCGAATATATATATATATATCTACTCCCTAGACTCCGCATAGTCAAACCTAAACTCAAACCAAGGTTAAACCTAGCGCTCTGATACCAACTTTGTCACGATCCAAAATTGCACGTGAATGGCACCTGAATCATGTGACGTCTATTGGACCCCACCTAATTCAAGTAAGCCAAAAGCCCAGAAATCTAAACCATTTGAAAAGAGAGTGAAGGAAAACTTAGTTTTTAAAAAGGCGGTTTTCGCAAACTAAAGTCGTAGTAATCATTTTAAAAGCCTCAAGTATTTCCAAAAATTTTGGCAGAGTTTTCCTTGTAAAAACTGGCCCCAAACAGATACAAACATGCATAATATACATAATGAATAAAGGCATCCCCAAGCGGGAGCTAGCTCTTCGCCAATTGGAGGAAACAACCATGCAATGCAATATAATATACAACGCCGAAGGGCGAGGATCAAAACTCAGTAAGGAAACCAACATTCTAAAGAAAACAAGAGAAAAATCATAATAATACAAGTGCGCGACACTCTAAGGTCGAAAGAATAAACAACTGGTTTTCTAAGTCTATCAATATACAAGTCTGGTTGATGGAGTTTACTAGATAAAACTGAATATAAAAAAAGTACAATGGTGGTCACGATGCAAGTGAACTCACCTATCAAAGCAATCATCCGGAAGGAAGAAGTGTGCCAGAAAGACGCAATAAAACCTGTATTGCCAAACCTGCAAGAAACTGTGGCAAAACGGGGGTGAGTTGCCAAGTCGTGAGTAGAAAACATCACCGAGAAGAAATCGTATGTATGACTCTCACCCAGGTCATACAATAAAATATACAATACTACAACAAGTGTGACAGTATATGTAACATTTCAAAAAAATAAAATATTATTTTTGGGAATTTTTAAAATTAAATAATATTATATTGAATATTTCAATAAGGTGGAATAATTAAATACCGATAAATTAGGAAAAATTTGGAAAATTATGGAAATTACTAAAAAGAGGGTGTTTTATGTGAATTCATGCAAATTATAAGTTTTTATGATTTATTATACGCTATTTAGTGCTAATCGCGATTAAATATCGCTAATCGCGCGTTAAGCTTGTTTTGTGCAAAACATGCACATGTCTGTTTTTAGCAATTGTTACATTTGTTTTATGATGCATGGTTGTAAAGTAAAGAGATGAAAGGAAAAGGAAAAGAAAAGAAAAGGGATTTGAATAAAGAATGGAGGGATGGGCAAGAGAGAGAATGAGAGGGTAAGGGGTCAAACCTTGGACCAAGCTCCCATTCCTACTTCATTCTTCACCATTTTCTCTCCTCTCCCTCACTCATGCTGCTGCTACTTCCCTCACTCTCTCCCCCTCTTCATCCTATCAAACACCATTAAAAACACCTCAAAACCCAATCCCCACTTCATTAAAAATGTGCATGAGCTCACTAGCTACACCTTGGACCAAGAAAGCATGCATTTTGGGCACTTGGGGCAACTCAAGAAAATTCTTGAGTTGCCAAATGAGGTACTTTCATTGCCATTAGCTTTGTAATTCATTCACTTTAGTATCCATGTGTGTTTAGTTGTGATTTAGTGCGGTTTAGTGAAAATTGAAACTTCCTAGTTAGGGTTGTGATGAATCCTTGAGTTGTGATGTGTAGTTGAGCTTATAAGAGGCCACACAAACCCCCTAGTGCTAGAATTCAGAACTAAACCAGAGACTAGAACCCCGGAATACGGATTTAGAAACCCAATATCGGAAAAATTGTGGATTCTGTGTGTGTATATAGATATCTGCTATCACTTGGGGCACCTGAAAAATATTTAGCAAACACTGAGAGATAAGCAGGCACCCAAGAAGCTAACCCCAAAACCTGAGCCACCCCCTCCATGTTCTGGCCGCACTTTTAATCAATCTGGCCGCAAATTGCGGCCAGGTTCGGATCATTTGGGTTCATATCAGTTCTGTGGCTTTATCTCCAGTAAATTAGACACTTGGCATATGCAATTTTGGCTGATTTGACCTAGGGTAAAATCTGGGACCATTTTCAAAAGTTGCTGTTTTCATTCGGGGTTTTGTTTTGCGTATTTTGAATTATGGATTTTCATAATTTGTGTTGTATTCGATCACTTGACATTTGTACGTCGAAATCGAGTGTTATTTGGTGGTATTGAAAGCTTAGTCCATAGGTTCTAACCTATAGGCTTTTAGCATGTCGTTTTGGTTTTGAATTGGGTTTTAATGCGACACGATATGTTATGATGTGTAGGTACCCCACGAAGACTTCAAGACGACAAGCAAGTGCGTGGCGACGTCGGCAACGGAAAGCGAAGAGCAAGGTGAGTAGATTATATCTACGGGGGAAGTCGGGTGGATGGCGTATAGCACCCCCGCAGTTCGTAGTATAGTGTATGGTATATATATATTATATGGATATAATTATATGTTATTGTGAGGTTATGATTATCTAGATAGACTTTGGGAGTCATGGATAACATTAGTATAATTGGGTGATAGAGTCATTAGTTAGTTTAGTCGTGAACCCTAGAATAGGTTTACACTCACACACACACACATGCTTACTGTTATACTTGTGCGTATATGGGGATAGATATATATACACACACATAGGTATGGGACTGTGTATATATATACACGTACACCTACACTTGGATGATGTTGATAGTGGATGATATTTGGAGATGAGTCGATGAGTTTGCGCATGGTGCCACGAGATCGGTGATATGATGTGGTTCGTATTAAGAGATACGACATGAGATTATAGCAGGCCTTTAGGCGTGTGTTTTCATACACGCATATATATGTATATAGATGGTATCTGTTTGTACTGGACTTAGATTAGTACCCTAGTCCATGAGAAATGATGATAAGGATACCAGATAATTGATGAGATAAATGTAAGATTTGACCCGTACCCAGATTTGGGATGCCGTACGACGGATTTACGTATGAGCTATATATTGATGATAAATCTGCACTCTTGACTCGAGGACGTCATATTATTATTGTATCGTATGTGATACTATTGAGGCGGGATCACCGACTATTATTTTTACATGTATATCGACTCAGATTTAGGTGGTTTCCCTTACCCTTTCGGTAAGACCATTTGTTTAGTTCTGTAGTACTTAGTAGATGTTAGATTAGACCCGAGTCATACCTATTTCAAAACTAACGAATCGTGAGAATTTTAAAGACATACCCAGGGATACTACGGATATTTCAAAAGACGTACCTTTTCTTAAAAACACCGTAGCCCTTATTTTTCTAAACACCACGATTCGTCTTGTTTCAAATGGCAAAACTGTATGACATATTTATATTGATGTAGATTCTGCACTGTTGCGTTATTATTCATTTTTCCGCATATTCTTGCTATTCGCATTGCATTGCATGTTTAAATGTGTTTATTGTTATGTTAAAAACCATGCTATCAGGACACCAGCACCATTATCGATGATGCGTATGCTTCACGTACACTTACTTGCCGGCTCACACACTTCATCTTCGATAATTGTCATGTCACTACACAGTAGAATTGCTGTATTTTGATATGATACCTTGCATGAATTGTCTGCTATAATTGCATGCACCTTTATATGATATTTCATTTGACTTGGAGGAATTTGGGAACCGCAGGATATATTTCAAAATTGAATATATTTAAAAGAGCGGATTTCCCTTGATATGTGCATAGTATTGTTCCATGTTATATGATATAGGGTTATGCTTACATTTCTGTTATATGTAGCATACATCATGTTTTATGATTATATGCATTGAGATATGCTGTTTTCATGAGATTTCTGGATTTGAGAACCGTAGCTATTTCAAAAGAAAGTAAGTACTGTTTTAAAAACCAGGTTTCTCTTGATATGATATTTCAGTGTGTCCACCATGTGTATTCTCGGTTTTGAGTGTGACATGTGAAACCCGATTCGAGGAGGCAGATGAGGCTGATTGCGGGTACATGGTGGACCTGGTATGGTACTCCGAGGCGAGAATGGATCGTTGTGTTGCAGATGGTGAGCCTGGCAGAGGGACCACTACCTACCGGTGATTGCATTTGAGCTTGGCGGATATCTGGAGGATACCGACCGGAGTTGAGAGATGGATACGGGCCGACCCGTACTGCCGGGGCCGAGGGCCGATTCCGCAGACGGAGCCCGTGGGCCGATCCGGACTGACGGAGCCCTATATATATGAGGATTTACGTGCCGATGCTGGGCACAGGTTTCATGATGTTTTCGAGTGTCGATGCTCGATATTCAGGTTCCATGATTTTGATGTGTCACGAGGGACACACGTTGATTTATATCCTCATACTTCCATGCATATGCTTTATGATATTTACATGCATGATGTTTTGTGTCATTGGTTGACACGTGGATGGGATCCACAAGCACATATACTTTGATTACATTGTTGGATGATATCCACATACTTATAGACTTCATGATATAATTGACATTGATTTATGTTGATTGCATTGATCATAGCTCATATTTATGATATGTTGCTACCTGAGGCACTGACACGAGCACTTGGTATTACACTTGGTATAGATGTTTACCCTTGCCACCTTTTCATGCTTCAGACCCTATCATTTTGAGGATATTACTGATCGTATAACCTAGGATTGCATTGTACATGCGATTTTCTACTTGTAGATGTTTTCTACTCATGAGTTGGCAACTCACCCCCGTTGTGCCACAGTTCCTTGCAGATTTTGCCGTACAGGTTTCGTTGCGGTTTTGCTGCCACACTGTTCCTTCCGGGTGATTGCTTTGGTAGGTGGGATCTTTTGCATCAGGACCACCACTATTAAATTATTATTTCAGTTGTATCTAGAAACTCCATCAACCAGATTGTATATTTGATAGAGATAGAAAACCAGACATGTATATTTTTTTTTCAGACTTAGAGACCAGAGTTGTATATTATTTCGACCTTAGAGTCGCGCTTGTATTACTATGGGTTTTCTTGTTGTTTTATGTTTCCTTTTAGTTTTGATTCTCGCCCTTCGGCGTTGTATATTATATTGCTTGTGTGGTTGTGACCGTCGATTGACGAAGAGCTAGCTCCCGCTTGGGGATGCCTTTTATCATTTCGTATACTATTCATGTTGGGCCAGTATTTACAAAGGAAACTCTGCCAAAATTTTCAGAAAGACTTGATATTTTAAAAATGCATAATTCAGCTTATGCTATTTAAAAACACTTGCTTTAAAATGAGTTTTCCATCCTTTATTATTTAAAAAATGGTATTAGATTTCTGGGATTTTGGCTTACTTTAATTAGATAGAGTCCTATAGACTTTATATGATTCAAGTTCCAGTCACGGGCTATTTCGGGTCATGACAAAGTTAGTATCAGAGCACTAGGTTAACCTTAGTTCGAGTCTAGGTTTGACTATGCGGAGCCTAGGGCGTTTGTATATATACGGAATCTAGGTTTGACCTTACGGAACTTAGACTTAGTCGAGGGGGTATTACACCCGAACTTTCATCGCATAGGTTGACCTTGGTTGATGGAGTAGGTGACTTAAGGAGAGTGACATACCGTGTGTATTTTCCGCGGCATACTTACGATATGCCACTCCGCTTAAGGAGCCTTAGGATGTACATTTCCTTCCACAGTATTATATTCATTCCTATGATCTATCCTCATCGATATTGGTTATGATTTTGCTGCCATGATAACACGGGCAGAGAGGGCTACGGCTAGAGTTGCGTCAGCACGAGCTCGTCACGGAAGAGGACTGACCAGGGCGTGATTCCAGCGACATACGATTGCATAGAGGCGTCGTTTTATTGTGTTTTCGCGCCAGGAGCGTTTGATGGATCGCTTTTACGAGATTTCTCGGACGTGTAGATCAACACCAGAGGATCAGACTACTGCTGGAGGCCAGCCAAGATGTGATGACCGTCGATGCACCTATTAATTGATGATTGAGGCACTGTTCAGCGTGCTGACAAATGAGCTAGTTGTTGCTGCGAACGACGAGATATCGCCCCAGATGTTGGAGCTATTGCAGTACGAGTTGTACTTCAGATGATAGATGGTCGCTAGTCACCCGAGGATGAATGACTAGGACATGTGGTTCGTTCGCTTACCCCGATACGAGGTCATCAGATAGATTGATTCCAGCTAGAGACGACTTCACACAGCTACGTTGAGAGTCGATGGAGACGATCAAATGTTAGGAGCCCATTTTCCAAGTTTAAAGTATTCAGAGACAAATGCAAGTAATGCTATGGACCCTCTAGAAGAATGAAACCCTAACTCGACGTAATGACCATGGAACGCCTTTGAACCTTAGGGTTTGCGGCAGTTCAGCGGTGCCATTTGTGAGGCTTGGGTTTGCCCTTCTACGGTTGGTCCATAGGTGCGGTGACATGTACTCGATATTATTAAACTGTACCCAAGATGTTGATCTCTTGGGGATTATGAGGTTTTGACGAGTCGATTGAAACGTTCAACATCTTTCAGATATCATGTGATGGGATGCATTGCTTGGGGAGACTCCGAATACAGGTATAGCCATAGGAGCACATTCCATGCAGCCACGAAGAGACGAGTCTGAAGCAGTCGACGGCGGAGAAAAGTGGAGTAAGAGGTTCGTACGAGATCTCGATGAGATGACGTTCCACTCTGTCGACATCAGAGATTTGATACGCATGCAGAGGCATTATATATGGATATCTCTTCCAGAAGGAGTCGTGATGAGTATCCAGCAGTTCCGGAACTGGAAACAGATATAGAAAAGGGTGATAACCTCCGGGCAGTTCGGCAGAAACAAGATTTGGGAGAGACCTCGACAGGGAATTTTTGGAATACTATACGAGAAGACTTAGACCCAGGAGCGATCATTTTATGCACACCCAGCAGGCCAGAGTTCAGCACCGTCGACGAGATAGTTGGCCAGAGATCTTTAGAGGATGTGCCAGAGCGGGACAGTTTCCGTCGTCATTCCATATTGGACCGTTGAGCCGAGGAGCTATGTATCTAGCAATCTGCAGTGAGAGATGGGAGCCTAAGGGCACCAGACGACACGCCATGAACAGGAGGCAAGTAGATATCATGCTCTGCTAGCATTGGATGCACCGACACCTTCTCGACTTTAAAGGAGGAAATATCGACGACGGTAATTATGATTTGTGATTTGGTGATTCGATTATCACGTATCCGTCACCTTGGATTTCGGTATTTTGGGCGATCTATTCGCATGATTTAGTGTTGATGACTGAGTTTCATGATATCTGTTTTCATGCACCATGGTTGCACCTACTGGGTATTCATATTTTGTGCATAGTTATTACCCTTGAGTTATGCTTTATACACCGCTGTGTTGATTTATGATTTGCGCACAGTTATTGCACTTAATATCGTTTTTATGCCATGGTCGCACATGTTTAGGATTTCATGGATTTCATACAGTTGGGTTGATTTTGTGCATATTGTATGCACTCGATTGGTTTTGCACTCGGTATAGTTCATATGTGCTTGCAGTGCATTGATACGTATTTTGTGCACCACAGTTGCACATGACTTCGTTTTGATGACATTCGAGATGTTGATTTTGATTTCATGCTATGTTATGCATGTGATTTGACTTATGCTTTCGGCATAGTTTTCATGAACTTTTAGTGTTTAGATTTGATTTGTGCACGTTGATGCACATGGTTGTGAGATTATATACCGCGGTATATCTGATTTGGATTGAGCTTTATTGTATACCGTCGATTTCGATTCTGATATTGATGTTGATTTCGTGCACTCTGTGCATTTGATTCGGATTTTTGCGCATGTTCGGCGCTTGATATTGGATTTCGTGATTTCGTGCATGTTGAATGCACACGATTTAGATTTTATTCGTGCATGATGGATGCACCTGATTTAGATTTTCGCGCATGTTAGTCGTATGTTATGAGGTACGATTTAGGTGCACGCCAGATGCACTAAATCAAGATTTTTCATGCATGTCAGATGCACCTGATTTTGCTGTCAGGCACACCCGTTGCCCTTGACTGATGTTTCGTGTACACCCATTGCACTTAGATGTTGTTTCGGTGCACATGTATGGAACATTAATGGATTTTGATTTCCGGTGCGCACCAGACGCACGCGACATTCTTATGCGTTTTGGGAGTGATTCTCTTTTGAGCAGCATATTTTATGATATTTACTATTTGATATAGTAGCTGAGTAGGACTAGTCCGAGAACAGTACCTGAACATATTTTTGCATGCATTGATAGTTATCGAAGGGATTTCCAAAGAAGAAGCTATAGTCTCAGTATTTACCTACGTGTCTGAGATGACACGAAACATTTTAAACAAGGAAACCCTTCTAAATTGTTTTCAAAACGGCGGGACGTACATATTAAACAAAGGATATATAATAGATATAGCTATTTTCTTACGATAGACGTCCGCCACTGTGCATTGATACGTACATCGCACCGCGACTTGGAAAATTTGGAATGCATTTGTTCCGATGTTTTAATGATATTTACATGTATAGTTTTGACATATATATCATGTTGATTTCGTTTTAGATTTGACATTGGTGTCTTCACAATGACTCCGATGATTGCGGGATGCTTGACGGAGTTTTTACTTTTGATTGATATACTCGTTTTCATGCGCATGCACTGCGCTACGATGTGCTTTACGTATTTACGATTTCGGGAGCCCGACGACTTGAACTTTTTACTGAAATGTTTTAGAATTGAGGGGTTTAAATTTAAATTCGGGGACCGAATTTCTTTAAGAAGGGAAAATTGTAACATTTCAAAAAAACTAAAATATTATTTTTGGGAATTTTTATAATTAAATAATATTATATTAAATATTTTAATAAGGCGGTATAATTAAATACCGATAAATTAGGAAAAATTTGGAAAATTATGGAAATTACTAAAAAGAAGGTGTTTTATGTGAATTCATGCAAATTATAAGTTTTTATGATTTATTATATGCTATTTAGTGCTAATCGTGATTAAATATCGCTAATCGCGCGTTAAGCTTGTTTTGTGCAAAACATGCACATGTCTTTTTTTAGCACTTGTTACATTTTTTTATCATGCATGGTTGTAAATTAAAGAGAAGAAAGGAAAAGGAAAGGAAAAGAAAAGGGATTTGAATAAAGAATGGAGGGATGGGCATGAGAGAGAGTGAGAGAGTAAGGGGCTAAACCTTGGACCAAGCTCCCATTCCCACCTCATTCTTCACCATTTTCTCTCCTCTCCCTCACTCATGCTGCTGCTGCTGCCCTCACTCTCTCCCCCTCTTCATCCTCTCAAACACCATTAAAAACACCTTAAAACCCAATCCCCACTTCATTAAAAATGTGCATGAGCTCACTAGCTACACCTTGGACCAAGAAAGCTTGCATTTTGGGCACTTGGGGCAACTCAAGAAAATTCTTGAGTTGCCAAATGAGGTACTTTCATTGCCATTAGCTTTGTAATTCATTCACTTTAGTATCCATGTTTTTTTTAGTTGTGATTTAGTGCGGTTTAGTGAACATTGAAATTTCTTAGTTAGGGTTGGGATGAATCCTTGAGTTGTGATGTGTAATTGAGCTTATAAGAGGCCACACAAAACCCCCTAGTGCTAGAATTCAGACCTAAACCAGAGACTAAAACCCCGGAATATGGATTTAGAAACCCGATATCGGAAGAATTGTGGATTCTGTGTGTGTATATAGACATCTGCTATCACCCGGGGCACCTGAAAAATATTTAGCGAACACTGAGAGATAAGCAGGCACCCAGGAAGCTAACCCCAAAACCAGAGCCACCCCCTCCAAGTTCTGGCCGCACTTTTAATTAATCTGGCTGCAAATTGTGGCCAGGGTCGGATCATTTGGGTTCGTATCAGTTCTGTGGCTTTATCTCCAGTAAACTAGACCCTTGGCATATGCCATTTTGGCTGATTTGACCTAGGGTAAAATTTGGGACCATTTTCAAGAGTTGCTACTTTGATTCGGGGTTTCGTTTTGCGTATTTGAATTCTAGATTTTCGTAATTTGTGTTGTATTCGATCACTGGACGTTTGTACGTCGAAATCGAGTGTTATTTGGTGGTGTTGAAAGCTTAGTCCATAGGTTCTAACCGATAGGCTTTTAGCGTGTCGTTTTGATTTTGAATTGGGTTTTAATGCGACACGATACGTTATGATGTGTAGGTACCCCATGAAGACTTCGAGACGACAAGCAAGTACGTGGCGACGTCGGCAACGGAAAGCGAAGAGCAAGGTGTGTAGATTATATCTACGGGGGAAGTCGGGTGGATGGCGTATAGCCCCCCGCAATTCGTAGTATAGTGTATGGTATATATATATTATATGGATATAATTATATGTTATTGTGAGGTTATGATTATCTAGATAGACTTTGGGAGTCATGGATAACTTTAGTATAATTGGGTGATAGCGTCATTAGTTAGTTTAGTCGCGAACCCTAGAATAGGTTTACACCCACACGCACACACATGCTTACTGTTATACTTATGCGTATATGGGGAGAGATATATATATATATACACACACATAGGTATGGGACTGTGTATATATATACACACGTACACCTATACTTGGATGATGATGATAGTGGATGATATTTAGAGATGAGTCGATGAGTTTGGGCATGGTGCCATGAGATCGATGATATGATGTGGTTCGGAGATACGACATGAGATTATAGCGGGCTTTTAGGCGTGTGTTTTCATACATGCATATATATGTATATAGATGGTATTTTTTTGTACTAGACATAGATCAGTACCCCAGTCCATGAGATATAATGATAAGGAGACCAGATAATTGATGAGATAAATATAAGATTTGACCCGTACCCAGATTTGGGATTCCGTACGACGGATTTACGTACGAGCTATTTATTGATGATAGATCCGCACTCTTGACTCGAGGACGTCATATTGTTATTGTATCGTATGTGATACTATTGAGGCGGGATCACCGACTATTATTTTTACATGTATATCGACTCAGATTTAGGTGGTTTCCCTTACCCTTTCGGTTAGACCGTTTGTTTAGTTCTGTAGTACTTAGTAGATGTTAAATTAGACCCGAGTCATACCTATTTCAAAAACTAACGAATCGTGAGAATTTTAAAGACATACCCAGGGATACTACGGATATTTCAAAAGACGTACCTTTTCTTGAAAACACCGTAGCCTTTATTTTTCTAAACACCACGATTCGTCTTGTTTCAAATGGCAAAACTGTATGACATATTTATATTGATGTAGATTCTGCACTGTTTTGTTATTATTCATTTTCTGCATATTCTTGCTATTCACATTGCATTGCATGTTTAAATGTGTTTATTGTTATGTTAAAAACAATGCTATTAGGACACCTGCACCATTATCGATGATGCGTATACTTCACGTACACTTACTTGCCGGCTCACACACTTCATCATCAATAATTACCATGTCACTACACAGTAGAATTGCTGTATTTTGATATGATACCTTACATGAATTGTCTGCTATAGTTGCATGCACCTTTATATGATATTTCATTTGACTTGGAGGAATTTGGGAACCGCAGGATATATTTCAAAACTGAATTCATTTAAAAGAGCGGTTTTCCCTTGATATGTGCATAGTATTGTTCCATGTTATATGATATAGGGTTATGCTTACATTTCTGTTATATGTAGCATACATCATGTTTTATGATTATACGCATTGAGATATGTTGTTTTCATGAGATTTCTGGATTTGAGAACCATGGCTATTTCAAAAGAAAGTAAGTGCTGTTTTTAAAACCCGGTTTCTCTTGATATGATATTTCAGTGCGTCCACCTTGTGTATTCTCGGTTCTGAGTGTGACAAGTGTAACCCGATTCGAGGAGGCGGATGAGGCCGGTTGTGGATACATGGTGGACCGGTATGGTACCCCGGGGCGAGAACGGATCGCTGTGTTGCAGACAGTGAGCCTGGCAGAGGGACCAATACCTACCGGTGATTGCATTTGAGCTCGGCGAATATCCGGAGGATACAGACCGGAGTTGAGAGATGTATACGGGCCGACCCGTACTGCCGGGGCCGAGGGCCGATTCCGCAGACGGAGCCCGTGGGCCGATCCGGACTGACGGAGCCCTATATATATATGAGAATTTACGTGTCGATGCTGGGCACAGGTTTCATGATGTTTTCGAGTGTCGATACTGGACATTCAGGTTCCATGATTTTGATGTGTCACGAGGGACACACGTTGATTTATATCCTCATATTTTCATGCATATGCTTTATGATATTTACATGCATGATGTTTTGTGTCATTGGTTGACACGTGGACGGGATCCACATGCACATATACTTTGATTACATAGTTGGATGATATCCACATACTTATAGACTTCATGATATAGTTGACATTGATTTATGTTGATTGCTTTGATCATACCTCATATTTATGATATGTTGCTACCTAAGGCACTGACACGAGCACTTGGTATTTCACTTGGTATAGATGTTTACCCTTGTCACCTTTTCATGCTTCAGACCCTATCATTTTGAGGAAATTACTGATCGTATGACCTAGGATTGCGTTATACGTTCGATTTTCTACTCGTAGATGTTTTCTACTCACGAGTTGGCAACTCAGCCCCGTTGTGCCACAGTTTCTTACAGGTTTTGCCGTACAGGTTTCGTTGCGGTTTTGCTGGCACACTATTCTTTCTGGGTGATTGCTTTGGTAGGTGGGTTCTTTTGCATCAGGACCACCACTGTTAAATTATTATTTCAGTTGTATCTAGAAACTCCATCAACCAGATTGTATATTTGATAGAGATAGAAAACCATACATGTATATTTTTTTCAGACTTAGAGACCAGAGTTGTATATTATTTCGACCGTAGAGTCGCGCTTGTATTATTATAGGTTTTCTTGTTGTTTTATGTTTTCTTTTAGTTTTGATCCTCGCCCTTCGGCGTTGTATATTATATTGCTTGCGTGGTTGTGACCGTCGATTGACGAAGAGCTAGCTCCCGCTTAGGGATGCCTTTTATCATTTCGTATACTATTCATGTTGTACCCCGTTCGGGGCCAGTAATTACAAAGGAAACTCTGCCGAAATTTTCAGAAAAAACTTGATATTTTAAAAACGCATAATTCAGCTTATGCTATTTAAAAACACTTGCATTAAAATGAGTTTTCCATCCTTTATTATTTAAAAAATGGTTTTAGATTTCTGGGATTTTAGCTTACTTGAATTAGATGGAGTCCTATAGACTTTATATTATTCAAGTGCGAGTCACGGGCTATTTCGGGTCTTGACAGTATATCATAAGTGTGATATCACAGTACTCATGTCCGTGTCAAGAGTAATAATATATCGATGCATGACATGTACTAAAGCATCATCCGACGTGTGTCCAGCAGCGACACACAAATCATGATTAAACCAGAGTTCCCAGCATCGGCACTCAAAACATCTCGAAATCCGTGTCCAACAGCGACACATAATACTCAAATCTCGTGCTCCGCATGAACAAGATCGGCCTATGGGCTCCGCATGATCAGGATCGGCCCGTATCCATCTCTCTCATAACTCCGAATGGCATCTTCCAGATATCCTTCGAGTTTCCATACAGTCACCGGTAGGCAGTGCTCCCCTGCCGGGCTCAAGGCCTTTCTATACGATCTTCTTGCCCCGTGGTACCGCACCGGGTCCACCATGCACCCGGAGATGGTCCACCATGCACCCGGAGATTGTCCCTCCCCCTACCTCAAATTGGGTGTATGATACCGCTCAAGAACCGAGAAAACTCATGATGGACACCTCTCACATCATATCACGAGAAAACCGCAAATTTCTATTTTTTGAAATGAAAATGAGTTTATAAAATCCTTGCGGTTTCTCTAAATCCATAAATCTCATGGAAAATCCGAAATCCCAAATTCGAGAGTAAATAAGCTGTGAATCACCGGCAAAAAGCCCCATAATATTGCATGACAAATGAATATACATATGCATGAGTATCTATGTAAAGAATGAAATATCTAAATTAGCTTAGTAATGATATATTGGAACTATCAGCTAGTAGTTACATCGATGAAATAATGTTTTTCTTGTCGGATATAGTGCCCTCAGAGTCAATTATTGGATCGCAGGCACGTGATTGCGATGATTGAGGGAGGACCTATACCGGTAGGACAGTCTTACTCGAGAGATTTGTATACTATCTGGTTTGTCTTTATCATCATGTACATGTTTTAGGTGACATTGTGGTTCACTATTACACGTTGATAGAGAATAGTATGCTATCATGGTTTGTCTTTATCATCGTGTACTGCTTTAGGTGACATTACAGGTCACTATTGCACGTTGAAAGAGCCCTTAGGATTCTTGCTTGACTGCCAGCAGTATGATGACGATCATATACGTGAGAGTTGGGTAGTCTATAAGCACATCCTTAAAGTGGTCCCTAGTCATGGGAGTTTCGAGACTGGGCATCGATACTCCATTAGTAGACTAGTGTATACAGTCGAGACCCCGACGAGGGGCGGTGGCCAGTTTCACAAGCCATTGGTGTCAGTTGGATCATCTAAGATGTATACAGGTGCTCATTAGGTTATGAGTACACCGGACATGACTCGCCGGGAACATGCTAGTTGGTATTATACCTAGCGTCAGATAGCAGTTCCCTGGTGACATGTGTAAAGGTTAGTTCATCGACCTGAGATCGTCATTTGTCTCGTGTGAGTTCCTACTGTACTTTGATTACTACCCTACCACGGCTCAAAGGAGTCGTGCAAACAGGTTTTAGTTGGGTACAGTCCCGAGCCATATGGAGGCAGTAAGCGGATCGGAAGGGGTTCGTCTCTTCCGGTATTGGGGGTGAGGTCGCGCTATGTCTAGGAGAGCCATTACACGAAGTCCTTGGCCAAGGCAGGAGATTTACTAGTAGGTATTCCAGTAGTATCTCAGGGTGTTCTGGGCTACACTCCGACACGACTTGTACCGCTTTTGGGGGTCTGACTTTTACCAACCCCCTAAGCCCGACATGCGATGCTCATAGACGAACGGACCGGACTGTACGGATATTGTCACTGACAGGCTCAGTAGGGTGTCAGGATGAGTTCGCTCATCGACCTCCCTTTTGGTCAATACCTGGTAGCCCGTTACGTACGGCTAATACCTCTGACGTGCTAGTGGTTAAATCCACAGCCAAAGTATTGACGAGTCTTTAGAGTGCCCTACAGACAGTTTCTCAAGTTTCGGGCGAGACATTGTTGAGGCCGTATGATATATGGCAGGGTTCGATCTTATACGTGCGGTAGTGCACGGATCATGATCGGACGGATCATACTAGTGGGCTTTTGTTTAAGCCGGATCCTAGTATTAGATTTGTTAGATTACTTTAGTCTCATCGCATTCGCATTCAGTCGGAATGCGGATGCAGGTATGTATATACAGGTGAGGGGTATTCTTGTGATCCGTCATGAGTTTACTTTAGATATTGCTGTATCTTTTTATTGTTGTAAACATTTGGATTAATATTTACAAATGGAAATTGTCAGCTTATTTCATCATTTTGTGCATTAAATGATATATGTACTTCATAGATGACTCATGGTATCATTTCTTGTGCAAATGTCACCTTATGTGATTAATTAGTGAGATGAAATGAGAGGAAGAGTGAGAAGGGCAGCCATATGAAAAGTTTTGGTCTTGTATTTTTGATACTCAATCTCATTTTTGATAGCATAACAAAAAGAAAGTATATGGCTTCTTCTTCTTCTTCCTCTATCTTATAACCTCCATTAATGGCAACACCTTCAACCTCCATCTAAATCAATGGATGCAAGAGACAAAGTGATCACAAACATTCTCTACAACACCTTGGACATGTCGGCTAGCACACTTCGTGCCCGAGTTGGTTCGGATGAAGCGGGAGCCCGTAAAAAGACTCGTAGATGTGGTGCCCTTTCCGACGAGGAGATCAAGACCAGAGATGCCGCGAGGAACTTGGGATGGTGGCCAAAGACCGAAGGACATGGATCGATCGGTATAGCTTTCCAACCCTCTCTCTAGATAGCTAGTTGTAGGTTAATGGTTCGATCCGGGTTTTAAGCATACGATAGCGCCAGTTTCTAGTTAAGAAAAAGTTTTCGTTTCCGCATTTTGGCCTCGGAAAGACGGCCGGGGCGCTACTGTAGACTTACATGGTATCAGAGCCACGCCATTAACCTTTACTAGCTTGCTCTAACGTGTTTAGAACTTCGATCGGACGGAATTTTCAAAAACTGCATTTCCAATCATGAACTTTCTGTCGAATTTTTATTGTCGTCAAAAAATTATTTTGATTGTGTTAGAAAATCAGGCAGGGTTTTCTAAGAGTTCTGGGAAAATTTGGTACATTGATTGCACTGTAGCGCCGCGAAACCGCGGCCGTACCCACATTTTGGCCGCGGTTCCGCCGCCGCACTGTAGCAACACTGCATGAAATTTTCTACAGTGGTCCCTGTGTTGGAAATGGAGTTTCTGGTATTTTTTGTTTGGGCCCAGATTTGTCTGAGTACTGGGTGTTGTACTTGGGGCACACTTCGGGAAATTTTGTCGATCGAAAATTTTAAACATGTTAGTTCACAGTATTTACATTATATCTGCGACCGTGAATGTCATTTGATCGGTAAATCTTGTCTAATTGCTATAGTTCTTTTAGACGGATTTGCGAACGTGACATTCACGTTGATGTTCTGTGTTGTGCTGTGATATTGCGGATTTGTCGTGGTGGATAGCCTGGTGCAATGGTAGTACAGTTTGGTTATATTTGTACATTTGATATTGCGGGGCGAGTGTCCGACATGTGGACTGCCGTCACTGCCTGTTTGTATATTATTCTTTTAGGGCACGACCGGGCTGAGGTCGATGTACCCGTTGTATATATTTTACTTTCTGTACTAGGATTACCCCGTGGTAGGGTGCACGGATAGCCGGGTTCTAGAGGGCAATGGGTCCGCATCTCATGGCTTTGAGACGGAGGGGGCTTTACTCTAGAATTGGCGGGCTATTCGCCGCACTCGTAGGGGGTACAGATTGACCCAAGGAGGGGTGCTCAAGTTACCGGATTCCGTGAAGTGTTGGGTGGTCCATTCACGTTGTTGAAGGGGGCTGCCTCGCTTCAGGTTTTGGCGGGTAACTTGCCGCACCCATAAGGGTCTAAGATTTCATGGCACAGGCTATCCACACGACCAGGGGAACATCGGGTTTCAGTAGCGGCTCTATGAAACCCGGGGATCCCAGATTATCTGTATTGTTCTGTGATGCTTATTACTTTTCTGTGATGTTGCATTTTATCATGCCATGAGCGAATATTATATATTGAAATATATACTAGTAGATGTTGTATATGTTTTACACCCGCGCTAGTCCAGTCCCCGCTCTGTCGTTAGTTAAGTAACCTAACGGGTGATGACGGGACCCAGTGGCGAATGCGGATGGCATATACGTACATCGTATTTTCATTCTTTTGTGGTGTGATCAATTGATGGGACTGCATTGATTCGGATCAATGCAAGCTAAACAAACCTATTCTGATGTTGTTGGAACATTTTTCAAAAAGCTGTTATTGCAAGGACGTTCTCTTTTGTTTTGCACAGTGGTATTCGGTTTTGAATATCCAGTACCTCAGTCTACGAGGCAAGGGCCGAGATCCCTTCACCGAGAGTGACCCTTTGGACAGAAGTTTACATCAGGGTAATAACTTCACTATAACCGATTGCCTTCTGGTTTGCACCATGGTATTCAGTTGGAATTGTAAGACTACAGTAGCGCCACGACCGTCTTTCCGAGGCCAAATGCGGAAACGTAAATTTTTCTTAACTTGAAAACCGGTGCTATCGTATGCTTAAAACCCGGATCGAACCATTAACCTACAACTAGCTACAAGAGAGAGAGATAGAGAGCTATACCGATCGATCCGTGTCCTTCGGTCTTTGGCCACCATCCCAAGCTCCCCGCGGCATCTCCGGTCTTCATCTCCTCGTCGAAAAGGGCACCACATCGAGAAGCCTTTTTACGGGCTCCCGCTTCATCTGAAACAACTCGGGCACGAAGTGTGCTAGCCGACGTGTCTAAGGTGTTGTAGAGAATGTTTGTGATCACTTTGCCTCTTGCATCCATTGCTTGGACGGAGGTTGAAGGTGTCGCCATTAATGGAAATAAGGAGCCAGAAGAAGAAGAAGAAGAAGAGAGCTTTTCTTTTCCTTTTCTTTTGTGATGATGTCATAGAATGAGAGTGAGAGAGTGTGTAAAAAAATATGAGACCAAGCTCACTCAAGGCAGCCCCTCTCTCTCTCCTCTCATCATATCAACACTAATCAAACATCAAATGTGACATATTTGCTAAAAAAGAGACCATGAGTCATGATACATGTCTATGTCACATTTAATGCATTCCATGATGAATTCTAGCTTATTATTTCCACCATCCAAACATTAATCCAAATGTTTGGTCCAACAAGAAAAACCGGCAACATCTAAAGTAAACTCGTGACGGATCACAAGGATACCCCTCACCTGTATATATACATACCTGCATCCGCATTCCAACTGAATGCGAATGCGATAAGACTAAGGTAGTCCAACAAATCTAATACTAGGATTCGGCTTAAACCAAATCCCACTAGTATGATCCGTCCGATCATGATCCGTGCAATACCGCACGTATAAGATCGAACCCTGCCATATATCATACGGCCTCTACAACGTTTCTCCCGAAACATGAGAAACTGTCTGTTGGGGACTCTAAAGAATCGTCAATACAATGGCTATGGATTTAACGACTAACACGTCAGAGGTATTAGCCGTACGTAACGGGCTACCAAGTATTGACCAAAAGGGAGATCGATGAGCACACTCATCCTGACACCCGACTGAGCCTGTCAGTGACAATATCCGTACAGTCCGGTCCGTTCGTCTATGAGTATCGCATGGCGGGCCTAGGGGGTTGGTAAAAGTCAGACCCCCAAAAGCGGTACAAGTCGTGTCGGAGTGTAGCCCAGAACACCCTAAGATACTACTGGAATACCTACCAGCAAATCTCCTGCCTCGGCCGAGGGCTTTGTGTAATGGCTCTCCTAGACACAGCGCGACCTCACCCCAAATATCGGGAGAGACGAACCCCTGCCGATCCGCTCACTGCCTCCATGTGGCTTGGGACTGTACCCAACTAAAACCTGTTTACACGACTCCTTTGAGCCGTGGTAGGTTAGTAATCAAAGTACAGTAGGAACTCACACGAGACAAATGACGATCTCAGGTCGATGAAATAACCTGTACACATGTCACCAGGGAACTGCTATCTGACGTCAGGTATAATACCAACTAGCATGTTTCCGGCGAGTCCTGTCT
The DNA here is from genome assembly GCA_030015575.1 of Agapanthus africanus. Lineage (NCBI taxonomy): Eukaryota > Viridiplantae > Streptophyta > Magnoliopsida > Asparagales > Amaryllidaceae > Agapanthus > Agapanthus africanus. The sequence goes on along the minus strand of CM057345.1, from coordinate 300,010,665 downwards.
GGTGTACTCATAACCCAATGAGCACCTGTATACATCTTAGGTGAACCAACTGACACCAATGGCTTGTGAGACCGGCCACCGCCCCTCGTCGGGGTCTCGACTGTATACACTAGTCTACTAATGGAGTGTCGATGCCCAGTCTCGAAACTCCCACGGCTAGGGACCTTTTAAGGATGTGCTTATTGACCCCAGCTCCCACGTATATGATCGCCATCATACTGCTGGCAGTCAAGCAAGAATCCTAAAGACTCTATCAACGTGTAATAGTGACCTGTAAGGTCACCTAAAGCTGTACACGATGATAAAGATAAACCAGATACCATACTATCATCTTGAGTAAGACTGTCCTACCGGTATGGGTCCTCCCTCAATCATTGCAATCACATGCCTGTGATCTAATAATTGACTCTGAGGGCACTATATCCAACAATCTCCCACTTGCACTCAAGGCTAATTATTGCGATGTCGCATACTCACAGCCCGTGTGATACCGAACACCCAACTCCTCTACTAATCAGTTTCACAAAACCCGTTTGCGAAACTATTGTGTTCGAGGAATAGCCTCAGTTAGTGGATCCGCCCTGATATTTCTTTCTATGTCTTTCTTAATCTCAAGTTCGCGGAGAAAACCATCTCCCGAAATGAGCAATACCTGTCTTAGAATATGTCTGGATATCTGATGGGACCTAGCTCATAAATGAACTCCAAATCCAAACTTCTTAGACTATATCGTCAACTGAAACCAATCAGTATCCTGCGCCATGCCTCCCTCAGAATCCGCTTGGACCACCTATCCAAAATACTGCCCCTCGTCAGAGGGAAAACTATAACTCTGACATCCAGGTCACCTTGGAAACCTGGAAAGATAACTGTCTCCTAAAAGAGGCTGTTGTTATCATATCCCTAGAACATCTACTTATGTTCTAAAACTCCTTCCGAATGTTTCTCCAGGATTGGATCAATATCTTATTGCATCTACCGCAAAAACAATATCTTGTGTGGTACTTGACATCTCATGATTGACTCAATTGCCTAAGCAAGTGATCTGCCAATCATGCACATCCCTCTCCCCTTTAGTCTGTAAGACACCTTTAGAGAGGGTCACTCCATCACCTGCAGGTACACTACCGTGCCAGGAGTCGTCCATTCTAAAATACCTTTAGAATGCTGTCTAAGTACCCAGATTGGGAAACTACCCAAATCTAGATCTAAAACCATAGATCTAGTAACCAGAATGTCTGATATTATATCTATATCCTTTGTGGAGAAACCACTGTGTGACAACTAAAGTATAACCGACCGTAGTATAGGAATTTCACTTCCTACTCTGTGTATGTCACCCAAATACCAGGACATCACACCTTACTACCTTCTTAACAGATCCATCTCATATTCTGATGAAGACAAACCTATGACTGTCACATCAGAAATAGATGATCTATCTCCGCTATAACTGCTTTAGTCCATAAATAGACATAAGCTACTTGTCCATTATACTTCCGCTGCTCCCACTGACTACGACAACCCTCTGACAGAGTCATATACAATGCATTTCTAAAGCCAGTTCAGAACGACGCTATACTCATCCTCCTGCCGGGTCTCATAGCCTAGAACAATAGTAGTGTCAGGTCTGGTTAAACAAGAACCTTCCTGTCACCGTCTTTGAGCATACCGAAGTACGCCCCGGGTGCCTGAGGTTACCCACCATATCTGCGGAGTGGCTAATGGAATGTCAATCCAGATTGAATCTTTAGGTCCTTATCAAATTTTCAGTAATCGTTTGCGGTTCTGGAATCACTTCCAGTTCTACCATACTCCCACTACTGTTTTCTGAAAAAATCCATTTTACTAAAACTGTGGCGAGTCAAGAACAATATCACTATTAATCTTCCAGATGGTAGAAAGTCAACCCTCGTCATAGCCCGGGTCAACCCATAAACAGCCATTACAGAAACGTGCCTTGAGTTATCCAGAGTTTGGTTTTAAGAATAAGCCGGACAACTCCCCGTACCTTAACATCGTTAAGATATGAACTATTCTATATCCAATATAGAAATAGAGGCACTGATTTAATTGGAACCAGATTCAAATCATGCAGCTGTCTCCAGTGCATGTCAACTAAATGGAGAGAGGCTGATCAGCATTATTCAACTTAGGAATGCATCCAGATATGAGTAACCTGAAAGATAAGCAAGTTCTCTTAATCATTACTATCAACTGAATACCATACACAAGTATCTACATCTTTGATCACCTTGAAGAATCCTGATACTTGCAATATCTGGTTCTCTACTTTATTCATATACCTATAACTTCTCAAAACTTAGACCTTGCATTTCAATGAAACACATATCGAAGAATTAGAGAAGTCACAAGTAAACAGAATATAGTATGAGTACCAACCCCTCTGTCCTCATAGACACTGGACAACATACAATACTCTGTATAAGTCCCTTGAGTCTAATAACTCATTCGCTGTGTGCCGTAGGTTGAAAACTGTACTTATGGTTAAGAAGAATTACACCGCTGTTTAATGCTCCTTAACTAACCATCCACTGATATAGGTAAATGTCATAGACATAATTTCAAAAAGTTATATCTCACTTTATAAAAATAAACGTACAAATATATCAATTTGAAATTGGTACATAATAACGGATATTCAAAACAAAATATTTGCCGTCCGGCAAACAACCCAGGCGATTTCCTCAAATATCACCAATTACAACGAATCCCGATATAATGAGGATGATCACCCAATTCCCAATAACTTACTCCCACTCATCATCTGTAAAACCATACAGATGTGAGAATCAAACCTTGTAAATACATACCCTGGAGTAAGGACTAATTGGGAAATCAGTTTTCTTTTAACAATACACAGTGAAACTGAAACATATAAATGTTTCGAAGGGGTATTCCTAGTAATGCCTCTTCCATTATCAGATTCACAACTGTAACCGTATATTTCTTTGCCATCTCTCCAAATCCCTTTATATGTCTTTAGTCATTACCTTCTGTACACCCTCTTAGGCTAAATGGTTTTCTTCCTTCCCTACCGTTCGGCACCAGCCTATGGTTTGGAAGAAGACTATCCAATAAGCATAATGGGTGTACTGTCCTAATCCTAGGAGCACTCGCAACCCGAGAGAAGGTAAAGATAAAAGACAACTGAATAAACCTTATTCCTATTTCTCCTGACCAGAATCCATCCCCGAACTGGAACAAGTTCCTTCGAGTTCGTATATAACCATACGATAGAGTATCCAATAAACTGTGGATCTTCGTAGTGATACGGAGTGTCCTGGAGAGATACAAAGGTGAAGTAGGAGTGGCGATGAAATACTTGGTTTGGTCGTGAATAGCAGTCGCAATTTACTTTGCCCTCTTACTAAGACCTTTATTTGTCTTGACTTATTACCTTCTGTACACCGTTTAGGCTAAATGGTTTTCTTCATTCCCTACCGTTCGGTACTAGCCTATGGTTTGGAAGAAGACTATCCAATTAGCGTAGTAGGTGTACCGTCCTAATCCAAGGAACACTCGCAACCTGAGAGAAGGTAAAAGGAAAAGACAACTGAAAAGTCCTATTCGTTTTCTCCAGAACCGAAAACCATCCTCGAACTGGAACAAGTTCCTTTGAGTTCGTATATAACCATACGATGGTTTTATCCAATGGAAGTGGATGTTCGTAGTAATACGGGGTGTTCTGGAGAAAAGGGTAAAAGTAGGAGTGGCAATGAGGTATGCAAGTCTGACAATCCAAAAGCCAGTGTTATAAGAAGGTTCGGTTAACTTGGTCACTGAGTCATAGTCAAGGGTCGGGCCATGGTCGCTGCCAAAGAGAAAGAGAAAAGAAACACTCAGCGTGCACTCTAACCTAGATCAAAATGGTTATCACTTTATCTAATCAGGAAACCTCCCACTGTAACCTCAAATTCTCCTCCAAACCTGAAAGAAGAATTAGTCGGGATCACCCGAGGAGTAAACCAACTCATCAGTGGGAATCGGGATCCAACTATCATCGCATGATAACGTGACGGAATCCACTTACGTTATTACACTCCAGAAGGTATGCGCATGCCTGGCAAGTTTCAGTTTCTTTAGAAACTCCCGATGTGTGTTTTTACCCTTAGGGCCCAAGTGACCTTGACGGAGTCAACAAATCAAAGAGTCCCAGTCAAGTTCAACCCGTCATTTTCTGGATTGCATTAAACCCACCTGTACGTGCCCTTGACGGAGTCAACAAGGCCACATGACTGTCCTAACCAATCCCATTTATGCAACAAACAAGCACTACTTAGCTACCGAACACTACGCCTTGACGGAGTCAACAAACGCAGCACGAATACTAAATAATACCCGTAAGAAATGACGGAGGGCTACGTCTAGTTTTTGGCGAAAAAACTTTTAACGTAATGAACTTGATATTGTTGAAGGAACAACATAGCTTTTTATAAAAATATAGTGGCGAAAACCTTTGCTAAAGAGGTCACTCCCAGTGAAGGGATCTCGGCTCTTTCCCCGTAGAATGAGGTACAGGATATTCCAACTAAATACCATGATGCAAAGCAAAAGGTAATCGGCTATAGTGAAGTTATTACCCTGACGCAAACTTCTGTCCAAGGGGTCACTCCCGGTGAAGGGATCTCGGCCCTTGCCTCGTCGACTGAGGTGCTGGATATTCATAACTGAATACCACTGTGCAAAACAAAAGAGATCGTCCTTGCAATAACAGCTTTTTTTTGAAAAATGTTCTAACAACATCAAACATGTTTGTTTAGCTTGCATTGATCCGAATCAACGCAGTCCCATCAATTAATCACACCACAAAAGAACGAAAATACGATGTACGTATATACCATCCGCATTCACTACTGGGTCCCGTCATCACCCGTTAGGTTACTTAACTAACGACAGAGCGGGGACAGGACTAGCACGAGGGAAAAACATATACAACATCTACTTGTATATATATCAATATATAATATTCGCTCAAGGAGTGATAAAATGCAACATCACAGAAATGTAATAAACATCACAGAACAATACAGATAATCTGGAAGCCCCGGGTTTAACAGAGCCGCTGCTGAAACCCGACGTTCCCCTGGTCGTGTGGATAGCCTATGCAATGAAATCCTAGACCCCTACGGGCGTGGCAAGTTACCCGCCAAAACCTGAAGCGAGGCAGCCCCTTTCAACAAAGTGAATGGACCATCCAGCACTTCACGGAATCCGGTAACTTGAGCACCCCTCCTTGGGTCAATCTATACCCCCTACGAGTGCGGCGAATAGCCCGCCAATTCTAGAGTGAAGCCCCCTCCGTCTCAAAGCCATGAGATGCGGGCCCGTTGCCCTCTAGAACCCGGCTATCCGTGCACCCCTCCGTAGGGTAATCCTAGTACAGAAAGTAAAATATACAACGGGTACATCGACCTCAGCCCGGTCGTGCCCCAAAAGAATAACATACAAATAGGCAGTGACGGCAGTCCACATGTCGGACGCTCGCCCCGCAATATCAAATGTACATATACAACCAAACTGTACTACCATTGCATCCAGGCTATCCACCACGACAAATCCGCAATATCACAGCACAACACAGAACATCAACATGAATGTCATGTTCGCAAATCCGTCTAAAAGAACTATAGCAGTTAGACAGGATTTACCGATCAAATGACATTCACGGTCACAGATATAATGAAAATACTGTGAACTAACATGTTTAAAATTTTCGATCGACAAAATTTCCTGAAGTGGGCCCCAAGCACAATACCCAGTACTCAAATAAATCTGGGCCCAAAATAAAATAACCAGAAACCCCATTTCCAACTCAGAGAGCAGTACAGAAATTTTAGTGCAGAGAAAGCAAAACTCCGTGGCAGAACCACGGCCAAACCAAGGGTGGGGCCGCGGTTCCGCGGCGGCACTGTAGCCTTGAGCTACCAAATTTTCACAGAACTCTTAAAAAAACCCTGCACGTATTTCTGCAATACACCAAATAATTATTTGACAACTAAAAAATTTCGACAGAAACTGTCAAGTTGGAAATGCAGTTTTTGAAATTTTCGTCCAATCGAAGTTCTAAACACGCTAGAGCAAGCTAGTAAAGGTTAATGGCGTGTCTCTAATACCATGTAAGATACGGTAGCTCCCCGGCCGTCTTTCCGAGGCCAAAATGCGGAAACGGAAATTTTTCTTAACTTGAAAACCGGCGCTATCGAATGCTTAAAACCCGGATCGAACTATTAACCTACAACTAGCTACAATAGAGAGGGATAGAGAGCTATACCGATCGATCCGTGTCCTTCGGTCTTTTGCCACCATCCCAAGCTCCCCGCGGCATCTCCGGTCTTCATCTCCTCGTCGGGAAGGGCACCATATCGAGAAGCCTTTTTACGGGCTCCCGCTTCATCCGAAGCAACTCGGGTACGAATTGTGCTAGCCGACGTGTCCAAGGTGTTGTAGAGAATGTTTGTGATCACTTTGCCTCTTGCATCCATTGCTTGGATGGAGGTTGAAGGTGTTGCCATTAATGGAAATAAAGAGCTAGAGGAAGAAGATGAAGAAGAGAGCTTTTCTTTTCCTTTTCTTTTGTGATGATGACATAGAATGAGAGTGAGAGAGTGTGTAAAAAAATATGAGACCAAGCTCACTCAAGGAAGCCCCTCTCTCTCTCCTCTTATCATATCAACACTAATCAAACATCAAATGTGACATATTTGCTAAAAAAGAGACCATGAATCATGATACATGTCTATGTCACATTTAATGCATTCCATGATGAATTCTAGCTTATTATTTCCACCATCCAAACATTAATCCAAATGTTTGGTCCAACAAGAAAAACCGGCAACATCTAAAGTAAACTCGTGACGGATCACAAGGATACCCCTCACCTATATATACATACCTGCATCCGCATTCCGTCTGAATGCGAATGTGATGAGACTAAAGTAATCAAACAAATCTAATACTAGGATTCGGCTTAAACTAAAGCCCACTAGTATGATCCGTCCGATCATGATCCGTGCAATACCGCACGTATAAGATCGAACCCTGCCATATATCATACGGCCTCTACAACGTTTCGCCCGAAACTTGAGAAACTGTCTGTGGAGGACTCTAAAGACTCGTCAATACATTGGCTGTGGATTTAACCACTAGCACGTCAGAGGTATTAGCCGTACGTAACGGGCTACCAAGTATTGAACAAAAGGGAGATCGATGAGTGAACTCATCCTGACACCCTACTGAGCCTATCAGTGACAATATCCGTACAGTCCGGTCCGTTCTTCTATGAGTATCGCATGGCGGGCCTAGGGGGTTGGTAAAAGTCAGACCCCCAAAAGCGGTACAAGTCGTGTCGGAGGGTAGCCCAGAACACCCTAAGATACTACTGGAATACCTACCAGCAAATCTCCTGCCTAGGCCGAGGGCTTTGTGTAATGGCTCTCCTAGACACAGCGCGACCTCACCTCCAATACCGGGAGAGACGAACCCCTGCCGATCCGCTCACTGCCTCCATGTGGCTCAGGACTGTACCCAACTAAAACCTGTTTCCATGACTCCTTTGATCCGTGGTAGGGTAGTAATCAAAGTACAGTAAGAACTCACACGAGACAAATGACGATCTCAGGTCGATGAACTAACCTGTACACATGTCACCAGGGAACTGCTATCTGACGTCAGGTATAATACCAACTAGCATGTTCCCGGCGAGTCCTGTCCGGTGTACTCATCACCCAATGAGCACCTGTATACATCTTAGGTGAACCAACTGACACCAATGGCTTGTTAGACCGGCCACCGCCCCTCGTCGGGGTCTCGACTGTATACACTAGTCTACTAATGGAGTATCGATGCCCAGTCTCGAAACTCCCACGACTAGGGACCTTTTAAGGATGTGCTTATAGACCCCAGCTCCCACGTATATGATCGCCATCATACTGCTGGCAGTCAAGAAAGAATCATAAGGGCTCTATCAACGTGTAATAGTGACCTGTAAAGTCACCTAAAGCTGCACACGATGATAAAGATAAACCAGATTGCATTTTATCATCTTGAGTAAGACTGTCCTACCGGTATGGGTCCTCCCTCAATCATTGCAATCACGTGCCTGTGATCCAATAATTGACTCTGAGGGCACTATATCCAACAGGAATATCCTGCACCTCATTCTACGAGGAAAAAGCCGAGATCCCTTCACCGGGAGTGACCTCTTTAGCAAAGGTTTTCGCCACTATATTTTTATAAAAAGCTATCTGTTTCCTTCAACGATATCAAGTTCATTACGTTAAAGGGTTTTCGCCAAAAAACATTCATAGCCCTCCGTCATTTCAGAGAGGTAGCACTTAGTATTCATGCTATGTATGTAGGCCTTCGTCAAGGCATAGTGTATGGTAGCTATTTGTTACTTTTCTGCTGCATAGATAGATGCGTTGGTTTGGGACAGTCGTACTACTATTTTGGCCTTCGTCAAGGGTATGTACGGGTGGGTTCAAATTAACCTGGATAATGACGGGTAGAACTTGACATGTGACTTATGATATGTTGGCCTTCGTCAAGGTCATAAGACTATGGGGTAAAAATAACATCGGGAGGTTCTAAAGAAACTGAAACTTGCCAGATATGTACATACCTTCTGGAGTGTGATAACGTGAGTGGATTCCATCACGTTATCATGCGATGATAGTTGGATCCCGATTCCCACTGATGAGTTAGTTTACTCCTCGGGTGATCCCGACTAATTCTTCTTTGAGGTTTGGAGGAGAATTTGAGGTTACAATAGGAGGTTTCCTGATTAGATAAAGTGATAACCATTCTGATCTAGGTTAGAGTGCACGCTGAGTGTTTCTTTTCCCTCTCTCTCTCTTTGGCAGCGACCATGGCCCGACCCTTGGCTATGACTCAGCGACCAAGTTAACCGAACCTTCTTAAAACACTGGCTTTTGGATTGTCAGAGTTGCATACCTCATTGCCACTCCTACTTTTACCCTTTTTCTCCAGAACACCCCGTATTACTACGAACTTCCACTTCCATTGGATAAAACCATCGTATGGTTATATACGAACTCGAAGGAACTTGTTCCAGATTCGAGGATGGTTTCCGGTTCTAAAGAAAACGAATAGGACTATTCAGTTTCCTTTTCCTTTTACCTTCTCTCAGGTTGCGAGTGCTCCTTGGATTAGGACAGTACACCTATTACGCTTATTGGATAGCCTTCTTCCAAACCATAGGCAGGTGCCGAATGGTAGGGAATGAAGAAAACCAATTAGCCTAACGAAGGTGTACAGAAGGTATTAAGTAAAGACAAATAAAGGGATTAGTAAGAGGGTAAAGTAAATTGTGACTGCTATTCACGACCAAACCAAATATTTCTTCGCCAATCCTATATCCCCTTTGTATTTCTCCAGAGCACTCCGTATCACTACAAAGATCCACAGTTATTTAGATACTCCATCGTATGGTTATATACGAACTCGAAGGAACTTGTTCCAGTTCGGGGATGGATTCCGGTTCAGGAGAAATAGGAATAAAGTTTATTCAGTTGTCTTTTATCTTCACCTTCTCTCAGGTTGCGAGTGATCCTAAGATTAGGACAGTACACCCATTATGCTTATTGGACAGTCTTCTTCCAAACCATAGGCTGGTGCCGAACGGTAGGGAAGGAAGAAAACCATTTGGCCTAAAGGGGTGTACAGAAGGTAATGACTAAAAACATATAAAGGGATTTGGAGAGATGGCAAAGAAATATACGGTTACAGTTGTGAATCTGATAATGGAAGAGGCATTACTAAGGAATACCGGGATACCCCTTCGAAACATTTACATGTTTCAGTTTCACTGTGTATTGTTAAAAGAAAACTGATTTCCCAATTAGTCCTTGCTCCAAGGTAAGTATTTACCAGGTGTGATTCTCACATCTGTATGGTGTTACAGATGATGAGTTGGAGTAAGTTATTGGGAATTGGGTGATCATCCTCATTATATCGGGATTCGTTGTAATTGGTGATATTTGAGGAAATCACTTGGGTTATTTGCCGGACGGCGAATATTTGGTTTTGAATATCCGTTGTTATGCACCAATTTCAAATTGATATATCTGTACGTTTATTTTTATAAAGTGAGATATAACTTTTTGAAATTATTTCTATGACATTTACCTATATCAGTGGATGGTTAGGTAAGGAGCATTAAACAGCGGTGTAATTCTTCTTAACCATAAGTACAGTTTTCAACCTACGACACACAGGGAATGAGTTATTAGACTCAAGGGACTTATACAGAGTATTGTATGTTGTCCAGTGTCCATGAGGACAGAGGGGTTGGTACTCGTACTATATTCTGTTTACTTGTGACTTCTCTAGTTCTTAGACATGTGTTTCATAGAAATGCATGGTCTAAGTTTTGAGAAGTTATAGGTATATGAATAAAGTAGAGAACCAGGGATTGCAAGTATCAGGATTCTTCAAGGTGATCGAAGATATAGATACTTGTGTATGGTATTCAGTTGATAGTAATGATTATGAGAACTTGCTTCTCTTTCAGGTTACTCATATCTGGATGTATTCCTAAGTTGAGTAATGCTGATCGGCCTCTCTCCATTTAGTTGACATGCACTGGAGACAGCTGCATGATTTGAATCTGGTTCCAATTAAATCAGTGCCTCTGTTTCTATATTGGATATAGAATAGTTCATATCTTAACAATGTTAAGGTACGGGGAGTTGTCCGGCTTATGCTTAAAACCAGACTCTGCATAACTCAAGGCACGTTTCTGTAATGGTTGTTTATGGGTTGACCCAGGCTATGATGAGGGTTGACTTTCTACCATCTGAAAGATCAATAGTAATATTGTTCTTGACTCGCCACAGTTTTAGTAAAATGGATTTTTTCAGAAAAACTGTAGTGGGAGTATGGTAGAACTAGAAGTGATTCCAGAACCGCAAACGATTACTGAAAATTTGATAAGAACCTAAAGATTCGATCTAATTTGACATTCCATTGGCTACTCCACAGAAATGGTTGGTAACATCAGGCACTCGAGAGGTACTTCGGTATGCTCAAAGACGGTGACAGGGAGGTTCTTGATTACCCAGACTTGCCATTGCTGTTGTTCCAGACCGTGAGACCCAGCAGGAGGATGAGTATAGCGTCTTTCTAGACTAGCTTTAGAAGTGCACGTGTATATTATTCTGCCAGAGGGTTGTCGTAGTCAGTGGGAGCAGCAGAAGCATAATGGACAAGTAACTTGTGTCTATTTGGAGACTAAAGAAGATATAGCGGAGAAAGATCATCTATTTCTGATGTGACAGTCATAGGTTTGACTTCATCAGAATAGGGGATGGATCTGTTAAGAAGGTAGTAGGGTTGATGTCCTAGTATTTGGATGAAATACACAGAGTAGGAAGTGAAATTCCTATACTACAATTGATTATACTTTGGTTGTCACACAGTGGTTTCTCCACATAGGATATGGATATTGTATCGGATATTCTGGTTACTAGATCTGTGGTTTTAGATCTAGATTTGGGTAGTTTCCTAATCTGGGTACTTAGACAGCATTCTAAAGGTGTTTTAGAATGGACGACTCCTGGCACTGTAGTGTACCTGCAGGTAATGGAGTCACCCTCTCTAAAGGTGTCTTACAGACTAAAGGGGAGAGGGATGTGCATGATTGGCAGATCACTTGCTTAGGCAATTGAGTCAATCATGAGATGTCAAGTACCACACCAGATGTTGTTTTTGCACTAGATGCAATAAGTTGATATTAATCCTATCCTGGAGAAACGTTCGGAAGCAGTTTTAGAAAATAAGTGGATGTTCTAGGGATATAATAACGGCAGCCTCTTTCGGGAGACGGTTATCATTCCAGGCTTCCAAGGTGACCTGGATGACAAAGTGGCTGTCAAAGTTATAGTTTTCCCTTTGACGAGGGGCAGTATTTTGGACAGGTAGTCCAAGCGGATACTGAAGGAGGCATGGCGCAGGATACTGATTGGTTTCAGTTGACAATACAGTCTAAGAAGTTTAGATTTGGAGTTTATTTATGAACTAGGTCCTATCAGATATCCAGACATATTCTAAGACAGGTATTGCTCATTTCGGGAGATGGCTTTCTCCGCGAACTTGAGATAAAGAGAGACATAGAAAGAAACATCAGGGTGGATCCACTAGCTGAGGCTATTCCTCAAACGCCATAGTTTCGCAAACGGGCTTTGTGAGACTGATTACTAGAGGAGTTGGGTGTTCGGTATCACACGGGCTGTGAGTATGCGACATCGCAATAATTAGCCTTGAGTGCAAGTGGGAGATTGTTGGATATAGTGCCCTCAGAGTAAATTATTGGTTCGCAGGCACGTGATTGCAATGATTGAGGGAAGACCTATACCGGTAGGACAGTCTTACTCGAGAGATTTGTATACTATCTAGTTTGTCTTTATCATCGTGTACATGTTTTAGGTGACATTGTGGTTCACTATTACACGTTGATAGAGAATAGTATGCTATCATGGTTTGTCTTTATCATCGTGTACTGCTTTAGGTGACCTTACAGGTCACTATTACACGTTGATAGAGCCCTTAGGATTCTTGCTTGAATACAAGCAGTATGATGGCGATCATATACGTGAGAGTTGGGTAGTCTATAAGCACATCCTTGAACTGGTCCCTAGTCATGGGAGTTTCGAGACTGGGCATCGATACTCCATTAGTAGACTAGTGTATACAGTCGAGACCCCGACGAGGGGCGGTGGCCGGTCTTACAAGCCATTGATGTCAGTTGGATCACCTAAGATGTATACAGGTGCTCATTGGGTTATGAGTACACCGGACAGGACTCGCCGGGAACATGCTAGTTGGTATTATACCTAGCGTCAGATAGCAGTTCCCTGGTGACATATGTACAGGTTAGTTCATCGACCTGAGATTGTCATTTGTCTCGTGTGAGTTCCCACTTTACTTTGATTACTACCCTACCACGGCTCAAAGGAGTCATGCAAACAGGTTTTAGTTAGGTACAGTCCCGTGCCACATGGAGGCAGTGAGCGGATCGGCAGGGGTTCGTCTCTCCCGGTATTGGGGATGAGGTCGCGCTGTGTCTAGGAGAGCCATTACACGAAGTCCTTGGCTAAGGCAGGAGATTTTCTGGTAGGTATTCCAGTAGTATCTCAGTGTGTTCTGGGCTACACTCCGACACGACTTGTACCGCTTTGGGGGGTCTGACTTTTACCAACCCCTTAGGCCCGACAGGCTCAGTAGGGTGTCAAGATGAGTTCGCTCATCGACCACCCTTTTGGTGAATACCTGGTAGCCCGTTACGTACGGCTAATACCTCTAACGTGCTAGTGGTTAAATCCATGGCCAAAGTATTAACGAGTCTTTAGAGTCCCCCACAGACAGTTTCTCAAGTTTCGGGCGAGACGTTGTAGAGGCCATATGATATATGGAAGGGTTCGATCTTATACGTGCGGTAGTGCACGGATCATGATCGGACGGATCATACTAGTGGGCTTTGGTTTAAGCCAGATCCTAGTATTAGATTTGTTGGATTACTTTAGTCTCATCGCATTCGCATTCAGTCGGAATGCGGATGCAGGTATGTATATATACAGGTGAGGGGTATCCTTGTGATCCGTCGCGAGTTTACTTTAGATGTTGCCGTATCTTTTTATTGTTGTAAACATTTGGATTAATGTTTACAAATGGAAATTGTGAGCTTGTTTCATCATTTTGTGCATTAAATGATACATGTACTTCATAGATGACTCATGGTATCATTTCTTGTGCAAATGTCACCTTATGTGATTGATTAGTGAGTTGAAATGAGAGGAAGAGAGAGAAGGGCAGCCATATGAAAAGTTTTGGTCTTGTATTTTTGATACTCAATCTCATTTTTGATAACATAACAAAAAGAAAGTATATGGCTTCTTCTTCTTCTTCTTCCTCTATCTCATAGCCTCCATTAATGGCAACACCTTCAACCTCCATCTAAATCAATGGATGCAAGAGACAAAGTGATCACAAAAATTCTCTACAACACCTTGGACACGTCGGCTAGCACACTTCATGCCTGAGTTGCTTCGGATGAAGCGGGAGCCCGTAAAAAGACTCATAGATGTGGTGCCCTTTCCGACGAGGAGATCAAGACCGGAGATGCCGTGAGGAGCTTGGGATGATGGCCAAAGACCGAAGGTCATGGATCGATCGGTATAGCTTTCCAACCCTCTCTTTAGATAGCTAGTTGTAGGTTAATGGTTCGATCCGAGTTTTAAGCATACGATAGCGCCGGTTTCTAGTTAAGAAAAAGTTTTCGTTTCCGCATTTTGGCCTCGGATAGACGGCCGGGGCGCTACCGTAGACTTACATTTCTAGCATGTATGTGACAAGAAAATTACCGATGATGAGGTGTGTAAGCCGGCCAGCAAGTGTATGTGGAGCATACGCATCATCGGTAATGGTGCTGGTATCTAGACAACAGGGTTTCATAATAACTAACGAGAACACATTTAAGCATGCAATGCGATGCGAACAGCAAGAATATACAGAAAATGAATAGTAAATGCAACAATGAAGAATATACATTTCTATATACGATTCATACGGTCTTGGCATTTGAATTAGCACGAATCGTGGTTTTTAGAAAATAGGGGCTACGGTGTTTGTATGAAAAGGTACATCCTTTGAAAAATCCGTAATATCCCTCGGGTTGTCTTTGAAAATACTCACGATTTGTTAGTTTTGAAAATAAGTAAGACTCGAGCCCAGTCTAACATCTACCTAATAAAATACAGGACTAATCGAAAGGGTAAGGAAATACACCTAAAGTCCGAGTCGATATATCTAGTAGCCGGCGGTCCCGCCACAATAGCGTCAAGTACGGTAAAATATATAATTTGACATCCTCGAATCAAGAGTGCGGATCAATCATCATTTTATACCTCGTACGGTAAAATCCATCGTACGACATCCCAAATCGGGGTACGGGTAAAATATAACATATATCTCATTATTCATATGGTATCATTGTCATAATATCCTGAACTAGGGTACTGATATAAGGTCTAGTATATTCCGATACCATCAACATATATCCACGTGTGTATGAAAACTCATCGCCCATCGATCCGCTAATATCATGTCGTATATCACAACACGACCCAAATCACGTAACTGATCTCACGGCATCATGCCCGATCATATCGACTCTCCTCCGAGTATTATATACTATTCTCATCATCCGTGTATACGTATATGTATATATATATGTACCAACGCATCCACACACACACACACACATATATATATATACATACATACATACATATAAACATATACACCCAACATATCACGCGCGCGCGTGTGTGTGTGTGAACTTTTACACTAGGGTTTCGCAACTAAGAAACTAAACTAAAAACACTAACTTTCAATTACGCTAAACTGACCCAAATCTCCTAAAGCCTTTCTTCCTAATTATTCACGTATCACAATACGCATAATTATATATATAAATCACATATTCACATACTACAGTACGAAACTGCGGGGGTGCTATACGCCATCCACCCGACTTCCCCCGTAGATATACATCTACTCACCTTGATCCTTGCTTGCCGAAGTCGGTGTCACCATGCTCCTTCTTGTTATCCGAAGTCCACGTGAGGGTGCCTACACATACAAACACACAGTATCGTAAACGGAAATCGCGCACGAAAACCAAAACGGCACACGAATCACACATAGGATAAAACCTATGGTCTACTCATGCAAAAGAGCCAAATAACCCTAGACATCGACGTACAAACACCAATCGATCGAGATAAAACACAATATCAAAATTCGAGTCATTTAAAGTCACAAAACAAAACAACACATCAAGAAAAAGGTTCTAGATTTTTGGTCAGGTAAAATTATGCTAAACTAGGAATACAGTGGTGTAGTATAGGGGGTATACGAGCTACAGAACCAACCTAGACACGATTACCCACACTTTGGCCAGCCACATGCCCTAGAAATCCGGCCAGCTCGGCCCAACCTGCATGGTTCGGGTTCGTATTCTCAGGATGGTCTCGTAGTGGTCCACCTAGGTCTATGGGGTTGCTAGTTTTTCTAGTAAAGGTTCCATGTTACTCCAGATTCCCTGTAGGCACAAAATTGACATGGAAGTTTCTAAATTCAGTTCCATGGCCTAGTTTCTGGTTTGATCTGGGTTTTTAACTCTAAGGGGGGGGGGTTTAAGGTCATCACTAAAGTTCAATTGCACCATCTCAACTCAAATCAAACCCTAACCTCAACTTGGAATTTTCCAAGATCACTTAACTACACTTAATTAATTCTAAACTAAATTAGAGGCTAAAGGAACTCGATTACTACACAAATGATGAAGGAATTAGCTCATTTGACAACTCAAAACTTTTCTTAAGTTGCACCAAGTGCTCAAAATCCTAACTTTCTTGGTCTACCATGCTTGTAGTGAGATTGTGCACATTTTTAGGGAAAGGAATGCAAGGTTTTGATGTATTTTTGAGGGTGTAGTGAGGAGGTAGAGGAGGTGGAGGGAGAGGGCAGCCATGGAGTGAAGAGGGAGAAGAAGAATAAAGGAATTGAAGGGAAAAAGAATGAGTCTTAGTCAAAAGACACCCCTAACCTTGTCTCTCTCTTGCCCATACCTCAATTCTTTATTCATTTCCTTTTTCTTTTCATTGCTATTCTTTATCCTTTAATTTTCATTTTAAATTCCAAAAACAATTCAAAACCCAAATACATATAAAGGAAAAACAAGATGCCATAGTTCATAGAAATTCAAAAATGTGTTTGAAACATGACATGGTGCATGTCATATGCCTAACTACGCTAAATGCGCGATTAGTAATAATTAATCACGCTTAGGCACAAACTTGTATATATTTAATTGTATAAAATTATAAAGTGTCTAAATCATATAGTATTCTTTCAAAATCAACATTCAATGTAATTTTCCAATATTTTTCCAATCTATCGGTAGATGATCATACCATAACATTAAAACTAATTTCCACACATTAAAATATTCATAATATTTACTATTTTAATTATTTGATTTCCCAAAAATAATATTTTGTTTTTCTGAAATGTTACAGTCTTCCCACCTTAAATAAATTCGGTCCACGAATTTAAATTTAAGACTCCCCCAAATACTAAAACATTTCAGCAAAACATTCAAGTCGTCGGGGCTCCGATATCATAAATACTTAAAACTTATCTTAGCGCAATGCATGCGCATGAAAAACGAGTATATAACTCAAAATCAAAACTCCGTTAAGCATCACGCAATCATCGGAGTCATGGTGAAGATACCAAGGTCAAAGCCCAATACGAAAACATCTTAAAGAAATGCATGCCAAACCTTTGTCAAAACGTCTTAAAGAAATCCATGCCAAACCTTTTTCAAGTCGCTGTGCGATGCGCATATCACGGCACAAATAGCGGACATTTAGTGTAAGAAAATAACTATATATATATCCTTTGTTTAACGTACACGTCCCGCCATTTTGAAAATAATTTAGAAGGGTTTCCTTTGTAAAATGTTTCGTGTCATCTCGGACACGTAGGTAAATACTGAGACTATAGCTCCTTTTTGGAAATCCCTTCGGTAACTATCGATGCATGCAAAAACATATTCAGGTGCTGTCCTCTGACTAGTCCTGCTCAACTACTATACCAATGTAGGGTTCCTTGGCACACTATAGAGGTCTCACAAGGCATCAACCATGCCAATTTCAAATTTTATGGGTGCCGAGAAACCCTAAAACGGATCGTCGACTAGAAATTTAGCCGAAAACGAAACTAGTTAACATCTTAACTAAAGGAGAGAGGCTACAACCTTTGTAGATCCGGTTCTCCACTTCCTTAGCTCCACGTAGGCGTCCTATCGCTGTCCATCTCGAATCCCGGACTCAATCGTCGGCTTGATCGGAGAAATGGGCGGACTAGGTCGTCGGCTTCGTGCCGAAGATGATCTACGTCGAGGCATCACAAGTTCAAGCTCCGACTTCACAAATTTGTGAAACTTGTGAAGAAAACACCCAAAACAACTTGGCAAGAGGTAGAGGGTGAAGAAATAGGAGGTGGGTTCACTTTAGAATTGGATTTCTCACTTTAGAACTCAAGTTGCCATTGATGGCATCAAGCTTTCTTTCTTGAAGAAGAAGATCAAGAAGAAGGAAATATTATGATAAGTTAATCCAAAATCAAAAAGAAATGAATACTTATCATAATAGGAACCATGGTTAGGTGTAGAGAATTGACCAAGGTTAGAAGAGTGGTTAGGGTTAAGGATGAAGACAAATTGGTCACTTTGGTCAAAGCTTCATGAAGCTTCACAAAGGTTCAAGAATGAAAGCAACCATTTTGTATTCTTATCCCATTCTTTTTCCAAAATCAATAAATAAAAGAATGGATAATTAAAACCCTAATCACTTTCTTAACCTAGGTTTAATTCTTTACACTTAACCAAAGGAGCAAGCATCATCAAACATGATACAAAGATGTGCACAAAAGTATATCACATATATAACTTGCACATCAAGTGAGAAAATCCATTTAAAGTGAACCAATACTAGTCAATGCAAAATAATATATCAAATATATAATTATACATTAAATCATTAAATCAACACTTGACTTAACGATCCGGTCATATCGCATATAACCGACTAGTAACCTATGTATCGGCTTATCGAATCAATCGTTGATTCGATATCTAGGTTATATCGAATATAAACAATCGATACATTCATCGCGAGAATGGAATACGGTATCACATACACGCATTATTCTCGGTCCTGTACATATCTCATATGCGCTCCTATTTCGTTTTGCTTGAGCCAGGAAACCTCTGTGTAGGACTCAAAAGACTCGTCAATAAGCCGGTAGCAGATGATGATCATATCAAGCACCCACAAGCCGCAAGCGGTCTGCTAAACGTAACGGCCATCCGGGTATTGAGCGATCAGAAGATCGACGAGCTAGCCCGCTCACACTCCTGTGAATCCAACCAGTAACACTTACCGTACAGTCCGGTCTGTTCGTCTGATATGTCGCATATCAAGTCTAGGGGTGGTAAACGTCAGACCCCAATAACCGATAAGTCGTGCCGATGTGAGGCTCATAACGGGTCGAGAAACTACTGGTGACAATTACCAGCAAATCTCTGATCAGCCCTGGCCAGGGACTTCCCTGTTACGGCCAATCGAGCACAGCGCAACATCAACCCCCAATACCGGGAGAGACGAAACCCCTCCTATCGCTCATTGTCTCCATGTGACTCGGGACTGTACCCAAAGACCACCGTTTTGCATGCCCTCATGGACGTGGTAAGGTGGAGATCAAAGCACAGTGGGAATTACACAAGACTCTATGACGATCTCGGGTCTACAGACTAACCTGTACAAGTGTCACCTGAGAACTGCCATCTGACGTGAGGTATAATACCATCTGGGAGTTCTCGGCGAGTCCGTCCAGTGTACCCAGTCTCCACTGAGCACCCGTATACCATCTCTGATGTCAAACACCAATAGATATGGGATCATCCATCGCCCATCTCATGGGTCGAGAAGCGTATACGCTAGTCTACACTGGTATATCGATGCCCTGTCTCGATACACCCACGACTAGGGACCTTGAAGGATGTACTTATAGACTACCATGTCCCCATTAGTATGATCTGCATCATAGTCCAGGTAGTCAAGTACACATCCTAAGGGCTTTATCAACATGTAACTATAAGACAGTGCAAAGAGACAAGTGTACATGTTAAGATAAAGAGTAACCATATAGCATACTATCATATCGAGCAAGAAAGTCATCTCTATATATGTCCAAGCATCCAATATAATGTTCATCATCTGCACAATACTGGCCTCTAGGGCATACATACAACTAACAATCTCCCACTTGCACTAGGGCCAGCTGCTGTAGTATCGCATACCGAGCATCCCGAAGAGTCTCTCAAACTGTATCTGGGGAATGGCCTTCGTGAGCGGATCCGCCGTGTTGTTCTTCGTGTCAACTCTCCTGACCTCGATCTCCCGGCGATCAACTATCTCCCGGATCAGGTGATACCACCTCAGAATATGCCTGGATCGCTGATGGGACCTAGGTTCCTTGGCCAAAGCCACCGCTCCATTGTTATCGCAATACAAAGGTATTGGATGCTCAATGGATGGAACCACTCCAAGTTCAATAATGAACTTCTTGATCCAGACAGCCTCTTTAGCAGCATCGTTGGCAGCGATGTATTCAGCCTCCATCGTCGAGTCTGCCACGGTTTCCTGCTTGGAACTCTTCCAGCTAACCGCCCCTCCGTAAAGGGTAAAGACAAAGCCCGACTGCGACTTAGAGTCGTCCTTATCACTCTGGAAGCTCGAATCGGTAAAGGACTCCACTTGGAGTTCTCCATTACCATACACCAAGAGCATCTCTTTAGTCCTTCGTAAGTACTTGAGAATGCTCTTCACAGCTGTTCAGTGACTCTCTCCAGGATCAGCTTGATACCTGCTCACTATACTTAGTGAGTATGCAACATCGGGTCTGGTACATAGCATTGCATACATGATAGATCCTACAGCTGAAGCATAGGGTATCCCTTGCATGCGAGCTCTCTCCAAATCTGTCTTGGGAGACATCTCTTTGGAGAGAGTGACTCCAGAGATCGTGGGCAAGTTCCCACGCTTGGATTCTTCCATACTAAACCTCTTTAGTATGGTGTCAATGTACCTGTATTGGGACAATCCCAATATCCGTTTGGATCTATCTCTATAGATCCTTATTCCCAATATGCAGGAGGCATCACCAAGATCTTTCATCGAGAATCTTTGTGATAAGAAGAGCTTGACCGATTGCAGCATAGGAATATCATTTTCTATCAAGAGTATGTCGTCCACGTACAATACGAGGAAGACAACCTTACTCTCTGCCACCTTCTTGTAAATACAAGGTTCATCTGGGTTTTTGACGAAATCAAACTCTTTGATAACGACGTCAAAGTAGATGTTCCAACTCCGCGATGCTTACTTTAATCCATAAATGGATTTAAGCAGCTTGCACACCTTCCCGCTGCTCCCACTGTCTACGAAGCCCTCTGGCCGAGTCATGTACACGCACTCTTCTAAATCACCATTTAGAAAGGCGGTCTTAACATCCATTTGCCAGATTTCGTAATCATGATATGCAGCGATGGCAAGCATGATCCGGATGGATTTAAGCATAGCCACTGGAGAAAAGGTTTCGTCATAGTCCACACCTGGTCTTTGACGAAAACCCTTTGCTACAAGTCTAGCTTTGAAAGTCTCCACTTTCCCATCTACACCAAGTTTCTTCTTGAAGATCCACTTGCTCCCAATGGGTTTTACCCCTTCAGGAGCAACATCCAAAGTCCATACTTTGTTGGTGTACATGGATTCCATCTCGGACCGCATAGCATCCAGCCATTTCACTGAGTCCCTACTCGTGATGGCCTGCTCGAAGCTAGTTGGGTCATCATCCTCCATGATGCAATCCTCGCTCCCACCATCCATGAGAAAACCGTAGTATCTCTCAGGTGGGCGAAGAACCCTACTAGATCGGCGGAGAGGCTGAGGTTCATTTGGAGCTACTGAATCTTCTGGTTCCACTAAATCTTCAGTTACGGTTTGTGTATCTGGAACTTCTTCCAGCTCTACCACTTTGCCACTAATTTCTTTTTCAAGGAATTCCTTTTCTAAAAAGGTGGCATATTGAGAAACAAACACCTTTTGTTCTTCAGTATGGTAGAAAAAATATCCCTGTGAATTTTTAGGATATCCCACAAACTTGCAAAGAACTGACCGTGCCTCGAGTTTGTCTGGATTGTGCCTTTTGACATAGGCCGGACAACCCCATATCTTAACTCGTTTAAAATATGGTCTCTTCCCACTCCATATCTCATATGGTGTGGTAGGTACAGATTTAGATGGAACTTGATTCAATAGGTATGCAGCTGTCTCCAGTGCATATCCCCAGAAGGAAATAGGTAACTCAGCTGTGCTCATCATAGAGCGCACCATATCTAATAGGGTGCGGTTCCTCCGTTCTGATACACCGTTGTGCTGTGGTGTATATGGAGGAGTCAGCTGAGAGAGAATCCCATTCTCTTTTAGGAAGTCCAAGAATTCATTGCTCAAGTATTCACCACCTTGATCGGATCGTAGGATTTTAATACTTTTTCCGGTTTGGTTCTCGACTTCTTGTTTATATTCTCTAAATTTCTCAAAAGCTTCTGATTTGTGTTTCATCAGGAATACATACCCGAACCTAGAGAGATCGTCAGTGAATGTAATGAAGTATGAAGAACCATCCCTGGCATGTGTAGACATAGGACCGCATACATCACTATGTATCAGTCCTAAGAGTTCGGTAACTCTTTCTCCGTGTCCCGTAAACGGAGTTTTGGTCATCTTGCCTTTGAGACATGACTGGCAAGTGTCATAAGATCAAAATTCGAATGGCTTCAAATATCCATCCTTATGCAACTTAGCCAGTCGTGTCACATTGATGTGACCCAGTCTACAATGCCACAAGAAGGATTCGTTCAGTTCTGAACTCTTCCTCTTGTGTGTGTTTGTTATGCTCAGAACTGTTGATTGATTTAGAACATAAATGCCATTGCACAACGTGCCTGATCCAACCAACTTTTGGTTACGGAAAATGTTCATAACATTATCCTGTAATACAAAATTATATCCCTCTTTACTTAATAAAGAAACCGATATAATGTTGCATATCAGGTTCGGCATGTAATAGCATTAGTTCAGAACCAATGTATTACCAGTAGGTAATTCAAGGTGATATTCCCCGACAGTCTTAGCTGCAACAATTGCACCATTTCCAACTCTAATGTCTTTATCACCTTCTCCAAGTTCTCTACCTTTCCTTAGCCCATGTAACTGATTACATATATGGGATCCTGACCCAGTATCTAATACCCAAGACGTAGAGCAAATGGAGAAACAGTTCTCTGTAACGAACACACCCGAAGAAAATGCATCATCATGTACTTTCTTCAATCGGGTGGCATGGGAATCCTGGTATTCCCCTATATCCTGTTCATTCCTATAACTCTTATAAGAAAGAACGGAACCAACGTTCCCCAGCACAGTATAACATGCGGGTTCGGTCAATACATCCATATTATTATCTTTTTTAGGGCATGAAATGGTCGCTACCTGGAGAGAGAGAGAAGAAAACACTTTAGCGTATGCTCTTGCAAGATCAGATTCGTTATTATCTTATCTAATCAGGATGGCTCCCACTGGTTTTTATCAAATCTTCCTTCAAACCCTAAAAGGAAAGACTAGCCGGGATTAATTACACACTACAAGTTCGCCAATCTTTCAGCCAGGCCAGTGTCGGTACTTTGAGGGAGGTCTCCCGTACTTTCGCACGAACCTAATTAATGTAAACCTCGTTTTCCTAGAGGCGTAACCCCGTTGACACCTTTCTAGACACCTACTTGATCGGCTAATTATAATGTGTAAAACTCTCCCAGGAGTAACTCTTACTCGCAGTGGGTATCGGGATCCAACTATCTCATAGAAGGTATGCAATCTCATTGCAAATTTCAACACTTGAAATTCCCGATAATATTTTGCCCCTAGCAGCTATATGACCTTAACATAGTCAACAAATCATAAGTGCTAGTCAAGTCCAACCCGTCATTTCTCGATTGAATTAAACCCACCCGCACGACCCTTAACATAGTCAACAAAGTCGCACGACTACCCTAATCCAATCGCATCATATGCTTATGCAGATAAGCACTAATTAGCTACCGCACACTACACCTTAACATAGTCAACAAACGTAGCACGAATACTAACCAGTACTTATCTGAAATGACGGAGGGCTACGACAGGTTTTTCTGAAAACCTATTGCGTAATGAACTTGATATCGTTGTAGGATCAAATGAAGTTTTGAAATGGAATGATTTTGAGGCTTTTCTAGTTTTGCTAAAGGAGTCACTCCCTGTGAAGGGATCGTCAGCCCTTTCCTCGTCGAATGAGGTGCGGGATATATCATATATATCACTGTGCAAAGCAGAAACTATAGAAGCAATCAAAAACAAACCGAGTGTGTAGCATCTGCCAGTTATTGCTAAAGGAGTCACTCCCGGTGAAGGGATCTCGGTCCTTTCCTCATCGAATAAGGTGCAGGGTATATCATATATACCGCTATGCAAAGCAAGAACTGTAGCTACCTGTTTTCTTTTTCTTTTTTTTAAATTTGATTCTACAACATCTTTTGGTTTTTTTTATTTCATTAATCACATTAATGAAGTCCCATCATTTAAATACCTAAACATCACAGATAAATATGACGTACACTTATGCCATCCGCATTCGCCTCGATGTCCCCTCGTGCACCGTTAGGTTCGGTAACTAACGACAGAGCAGGGTAGGGCTAGTGCGGGTGCAAAACATAAGTAACGTCTATATAATATATCATATATACTATATACTGTATCTATCACAGAACATCACATGATCACATCACAGATATCGCAGCAGAAGAAACATATGAAACATTGGATATACTAGGACGTCCGTGTTTTCAATACGAGCCAGTATAAAACACGGATTCCACGGTCGTGATGAATAGCCAATCCCACACCCCTAGACCCCTACGAGAGCGGCAAGCAACCCTACCAATTCTAGGGTTAGGAGACCTGGACTCGACTCCTCGAGATGGTCTCCCACTGGACCCTAGAACCCGGTTACTTGTGCTCCCCTCCTTGGGTCTATCCTAATGCGGAAAAGTAAATAATATACAAAGGGTGACAACTTCCGCAACCTGGAAGTGCCCCAAATAAAAGAATATTACATACAAGTTTTTACATGAATGAAAAAGAAAAACACTCATCTCACATAAAAAACCCCGGCTATTCAAACATGACAATCCAATATAACATATCCAGCAACACATAACATCACATGTCATCAACGTAAGTAAATATGCGCATCCCAATTGTCGTTGACATATAGCAACGAAACCGGCGATATCACATATACACTTACGGTCACAGAAAAGAAAGTGTAAAACTACAACAGTTGGAATCCGCAACCTCTTTAGATATCGCATGCCTAATCAAATGAAATACTTAGACATCACATGCCTAACAGTTATAAACCCCGCATTTTAGTCTCATTATCGAAAACTCTTTTCAATATCAAATGAAACTAAACCGCTAGATTTATAACATTCATTCAGTTATCTCATAACTGTTTGTGAATTCCAATTATTGTATCCCATTCCGGATAAATAGAAAATATTAAACTTTCCGATCGAACATTCGAACACCCAAGTTTTCCCGAAACCGTCCAACACAAGAAATAGGTTCAAAAACATTCACTTCATGCCTCAGCACCAACGGTCCAGCCGTAGAAGGGTCAAGCCAACGCCTCACATGTGGCACGCCGTACTGCCCCAAACCCGAAGGTTCAAAGGGCAGTTCAAGACGGTCACATAATCGAGTTAAGGTTTGTTGTCTTCTAGAGGGACCATCGCGTTACTTGCACTACTCAGAACGTCCTTAAACCACACAAAAATCCAACACTTGGATATTTTCCGGCAGGGGAAAAGTTGGGTATTTATATCCGGTCGAACTTTTTAACATATTCTAAAGTCATCCGGAAAAACACAAAGACGAAATTTGATAATCCGATCGAAACATCAAAGCTCTAAAACACCCCAGAAAATTCAACTCTTGAATAAATATTAAAAATACCCATAAAACTCAGCTGCTGAAATGATGAATTACTGTGCAAAGGAAGAGGGCTGACGTCATCATTAGGTCGCGGAACCACCGCAGAAGCCATGCTTCTGCCGCTGTTCCGCCGCACACTATACTGTTCATTGGAAAAAATTTGCACCGTAATTCTTAGAATTCCCTGCTGAATTTTTTAAGCATTTTTAATCTAGAAAAATCCCAGTTTTTAGAAAAAGTCCAGAGAGCATGATGTGTTAGGGTTTCGATGTGTATTCGGGTTTCAAACGTCGTCTAGACTTCGCCTAAGGCTCTAGCTAGGCTCTGATACCACTGTAGGGTTCCTTGGCACACTATAGAGGTCTCACAAGGCATCAACCATGCCAATTTCAAATTTTATGGGTGCCGAGAAACCCTAATACGGATCGTCGATTAGAAATTTAGGCGAAAACGAAACTAGTTAACATCTTAACTAAAGGAGAGATGCTACAACCTTTGTAGATCCGGTTCTCCACTTCCTTAGCTCCACGTAGGCATCCTCTCGCTGTCCATCTTGAATCCCGGACTCAATCGTCGGCTTGATCGGAGAAATGGGCGGACTAGGTCGTCGGCTTCGTGCCGAAGATGATCTACGTCGAGGCATCACAAGTTCAAGCTCCGACTTCACAAATTTGTGAAACTTGTGAAGAAAACACCCAAAACAACTTGGAAAGAGGTAGAGGGTGAAGAAATAGGAGGTGGGTTCACTTTAGAATTGGATTTCTCACTTTAGAACTCAAGTTGCCATTGATGGCATCAAGCTTTCTTTCTTGAATAAGAAGATCAAGAAGAAGGAAATATTATGATAAGTTAATCCAAAATCAAAAAGAAATGAATGCTTATCATAATAGGAACCATGGTTAGGTGTAGAGAATTGACCAAGGTTAGAAGAGTGGTTAGGGTTAAGGATGAAGACAAATTGGTCACTTTGGTCAAAGCTTCATGAAGCTTCACAAAGGTTCAAGAATGAAAGCAACCATTTTGTATTCTTATCCCATTCTTTTTCCAAAATCAATAAACAAAAGAATGGATAATTAAAACCCTAATCACTTTCTTAACCTAGATTTAATTCTTTACACTTAACCAAAGGAGCAAGCATCATCAAACATGATACAAAGATGTGCACAAAAGTATATCACATATACAACTTGCACATCAAGTGAGAAAATCCATTTAAAGTGAACCAATACTAGTCAATGCAAAATAATATATCAAATATATAATTATACATTAAATCATTAAATCAACACTTGACTTAACGATCCGGTCATATCGCATATAACCGACTAGTATCCTATGTATCGGCTTATCGAATCAATCGTTGATTCGATATCTAGGTTATATCGAATATAACCAATCGATACATTCATCGCGAGAATGGAATACGGTATCACATACACGCATTATTCTCGGCCCTGCACATATCTCATATGCGCTCCTATTTCGTTTCGCTTGAGCCAGGAAACCTCTGTGTAGGACTCTAAAGACTCGTCAATACGTCGGTAGCAGATGATGATCATATCAAGCACCCACAAGCCGCAAGCGGTCTGCTAAACGTAACGGCCATCCGGGTATTGAGCGATCAGAAGATCGACGAGCTAGCCCGCTCACACTCCTGTGAATCCAACCAGTAACACTTACCGTACAGTCCGGTCTGTTCGTCTGATATGTCGCATATCAAGTCTAGGGGTGGTAAACGTCAGACCCCAATAACCGATAAGTCGTGCCGATGTGAGGCTCATAACGGGTCGAGAAACTACTAGTAACACTTACCAGCAAATCTCTAATCAGCCCTGGCCAGGGACTTCCCTGTTACGGCCAATCGAGC
Source organism: Agapanthus africanus (assembly GCA_030015575.1). Lineage (NCBI taxonomy): Eukaryota > Viridiplantae > Streptophyta > Magnoliopsida > Asparagales > Amaryllidaceae > Agapanthus > Agapanthus africanus. The sequence continues at coordinate 299,983,035 of CM057345.1, read as the reverse complement.
ACAGCGCAACATCAACCCCCAATACCGGGAGAGACGAAACCCCTCCTATCGCTCATTGTCTCCATGTGACTCGGGACTGTACCCAAAGACCACCGTTTTGCACGCCCTCATGGACGTGGTAAGGTGGAGATCAAAGCACAGTGGGAATCACACAAGACTCTATGACGATCTCGGGTCTACAGACTAATCTGTACAAGTGTCACCTGAGAACTGCCATCTGACGTGAGGTATAATACCATCTGGGAGTTCTCGGCGAGTCCGTCCAGTGTACCCAGTCTCCACTGAGCACCCGTATACCATCTCTGATGTCAAACACCAATGGATATGGGATCATCCATCGCCCATCTCATGGGTCGAGAAGCGTATACGCTAGTCTACACTGGTATATCGATGCCCTGTCTCGATACACCCACGACTAGGGACCTTGAAGGATGTACTTATAGACTACCATGTCCCCACTAGTATGATCTGCATCATAGTCCAGGTAGTCAAGTACACATCCTAAGGGCTTTATCAACATGTAACTATAAGACAGTGCAAAGAGACAAGTGTACATGTTAAGATAAAGAGTAACCAGATAGCATACTATCATATCGAGCAAGAAAGTCATCTCTATATATGTCCAAGCATCCAATATAATATACATCATCTGTACAATACTGGCCTCTAGGGCATACATACAACTAACAACCAAATAGTAAATATCATAAAACATACTACGCCAAGAGAAACCAATCCCAAAATGTGTATAAGAATGCCACGTGTGTCTGGTGAGCACAAAAATCAAAATCAATGAATGTTCCATACATGTGAACAAAAACAAAATCTAAGTGCAACGGGTGTGCACGAAAACACCTGTCAAGGGCAACGGTGTGTCTGACAACAATATCAGGTGCATCTGATATGCACGAAGAATCCCGATTTAGAGCATCTGGTATGCACAAAAATCGCATCAAGCGTGCTACGTATGCGCAAGAATCCAAATCAAGTCCACAAAGTGCACAGAAAAAAATATCAAAATCGACGGTATACAACAAATCTCAATCCAAATCAGGTATTCCGTGGTATTAAATCTCACAGCCACGTGCATCAGCATGCACAAAATCGAATCCAAGTACTAAAAGTGCATGAAAACTACACCGAAAGCACTAGTCAATTCACCTACATACCATAGGCATGAAATCAAAATGAAACCCCTCGAACGACATCAAATCGAAGTCAACTGCAACTGTGGTGCACAAAATCTCAATCATGCAAATAAATCGGCCAAAATACCGAAATCCAAAATGATGGATACGTGATATTCGATCACCAAATCGCAAATCATAAATACTGTCGTCGATACGTCCTTCCTTCAAAATCGAGAAGGTGTCTGTGCATCCAAAGCTAGCAGAGCAAGATATCTACTTGCCTTTTGTTCATGATCAGGAGCCTTGTGCCCTTAGGCTCTCGTCTCTCACTGCGAATTACCAGTTACATAACTCCTCGGCTCAATGGTCCAATATGGAAATGACGACGGAAACAGTTCCGCTCTGGCATATCCTCTTAAGATCTCTGGCTAACTATCATGGTCACTCATAACATGTCTCGTTGATGATGCCGAACTCTGGCCTACTGGGTATGCGTAATACGACCGATCCTGGGTCCAAATCTTCTCGTGTAGTATTCCTGAAAGATCCTGTCGGGGTCTCTCCCGATCTCATTTCCGCCGAATTGCCCGGAAGTTATCGCCCTTTACTAAATCCATTTCTTGTTCCGGAACAGCTGCATTCTCATCACGACTTCTTCTAACAGATATATCCATATTCAATGCCTCTGCATGCGTATCGCATCTCTGATGTCGATAGAGCGGAACGTCATCTCCTCAAAATCTCGTATGAACCTCTTACTCCATTTTTCTCTAATATGAACTGATTCGGACTCGTCTCTTCGTAGCTGTATGGACCGCGCTATAAATGGCTATACCCATATCTAGAGTCTCCCTTTTGAACTACGAACATCGACAGCTCAAAATCATGTGGTAGGTATCTGGCCAACTACGCCCTCGGAAAATCTTCAAATTCATCGGAGGAATACTCTTTATTTGTCTGTTTTCTATCGACTCTCAACGTACCTGTGTGAAGTCTTCTCTAGCTGAAATCAATCAATCTGATGACCTCGCATCGAGGTATGCAAACAAACCATACATCCTAGTCATTCACCCATGGGTGACTAGCGATCTCCTATCATATCCCTAAATACAAACTCGTGCTGCAATAACTTCAAACATCTGGGGCGATATCTTGTCAGTCAAGCAACAACTGGCTCATTCGTCTGCACGCTAAACAATGCCTCAATCCTCAAGAATAGATGATACGTCAACGGTCATCACATTCTAGTTGGCCTCTAACAGTGGCCCAAATCCTTTGGTGCTGATTTGCACATTCGAGAAATCTTACTAAAAACAATCCATCAAAATGCTCATGTCGTGAAAAACACAATAAAACGACACATTTATGCAATCGTTTGTCACCGGAATTACGCCCTGGTCAGTCCTCGTCCAAGACGAGCTCATGCTGACCACAACTCTAGCCGCATCTCTCTCTGTCCATGAAACCATGGTAACAGAGACCACAAACCGATATGGATGAGGATAGATCATAGGAATGAATAGAATATTGTGCAAAGAAATGTACCTCCTAAGGCTTCTTAAGCGGAGTAGAGTATCGTAAGTATGCCGTGGAACATACACACAGTACATCACTCTACTTAAGTCACTTACTCCATCAACCAAGGTTAACCTATGCTACGAAAGTTTGGGTCTAATACCCCCTCGACCAAGTCTAAGTTCCGTAAGGTCAAGCCTAGGTTCTGAATATATATATATATATATATATATATATATATATATATATACTCCCTAGACTCCGCATTGTCAAACCTAGACTCGAACCAAGATTAAACCTAGCGCTCTGATACCAACTTTGTCATGACCCAAAATGGCACGTGGCTGGCACCTGAATCATGTGACGTCTATAGGACCCCACCTAATTCAAGTAAGCCAAAAGCCTAGAAATCTAAACCATTTGAAAAGAGAGTGAAGGAAAACCAAGTTTTTAAAAAGTTGATTTTCGCAAACTAAACTCGTAGTAATCATTTTAAAAGACTCAAGTATTTCCAAAAATTTCGGTAGAGTTTCCCTTGTAAAAACTGGCCCCAAACGGGTACACACATGCATAATATACATAATGAATAAAGGCATCCCGAAGCAGGAGCTAGCTCTTCGCCAGTTGGCGGAAATAACCACGCAATGCAATATAATATACAACGCCGAAGGGCAAGGATCAAAACTCAGTAAGGAAACCAACATCCTCAAGAAAACCAGAGAAAAATCATAATAATACAAGCGTGCGACTCTAAGATCGAAAGAATAAACAATTGGTTTTCTAAGTCTATCAATATACAAGTCTGGTGATGGAGTTTACTAGATACAACTGAATATAAATAAAAGTACAATAGTGGTCACGATGCAAGTGAACCCACTGATCGCACGCTTTTGGCGTGTCGGATGTTCAAAGTTCTAAAGTTATAACCGCGATCAGGACGGTGTCGCTTTGCAGCTAGCCGGTTGAGCACGGGTTGATCCACAGGGAGATGGTTGTATGTCCGTTCGAGTTTTAGACGAGTCAATGAAGAATTTGTATATGTTTGTTCAGTTCTATCCTAAGTGTTATATGAAAGTATAAAGTTGTTAAGAAAAAGATACGAAAGTGTAAGGTAAGGAAATCCGCACTCAAAACCTTTGAGCCGAGTCTTGACCAATTGAAGCTAGAGCAATCGACAACAACGTGGATTAGGGGATTTAAGCACGGGATTCGTGGAATTCGGCTTATTGACCCTTGTCCTTCCGTTCTTGTCTCTTGCTTTCGCCTCCGGCCAAACCGAACGCAACCGGTCGCGGTTAGGAATCACCGTTACCTTGGTAGGGTAGGGTGCCTAACGGAGCGCTTGCGTAATGTTTGGGCGGAGTTCAAAGGAAAATAACGGGAAAAGGAAATGAGCAAAGAAACATTAACTTACAATATCATATTTATTCTTAACAACAACATATTACAATCATTCACAAAACGAGCCAAAAAGAGCAAAAGGAAAGATAAACAAAGAAAAGAAAAGATTACAAGCAAGTAATTAAAAGTGCATGGAATTTAAGTGCATGAAAGTAAAGCAAGTTTTAAAGTGCAAGAAAGTAAATGAGCAAGAAATGAAACTAAGAACCATAGAACCCAAAACAAGACATGGGTTCAATAACCAAATCTTAAACTTGCAAGCTCAATTAAGAGGTTGCAAGATCAAGAAGAGGCAAAGAACTCATGGTGAATGAAGCACAAAAGAGAAGACTTTATTGATTCCAAAATGATACAACCCCTTGAGATCAATGACCAAAGCTTAAACTTGCAGGCTCACTTAAGAGGTTGCAAGATCAAGTTAAGGTAGAGAGCTCAAGGGGGAAGCTAAAAAGAATGATACAAAATAACCCTCATCTTCATTTAACATCCACTCAAAAGCTCTCACAACAATTTAATGGAGGAAAGATGAAGAAGAAGAAGAAGAAGTAAACTAAAAACTAACAAAAAGAGGGCATGAAAAAGACACCATTGCTTGGCAAGTTCTGGGCAATTTATAGGCAGGAAATAGAGAACCTAGGGCAACAATCTGGCACTACATGCAATTACCAAACTATCCCTGAAATATTGTCCACTGCCAAGCCTATACGGCCGCGGATCCGCGGCCTAAGCATGCTTATGCCGCGGAACCGCGGCTATAAGGAGGAGATGGGCATTCAAGTTTTGTCGTGTTCCCTGGTCTTCTATAGTCTTTAGTGTGGTATATGTTGTTTCTCAGAATCTCTTCACAATGTTTCCAGAATTTCAGCATATCAAAAAGGTGTTGTGATGTGGATCTTTTGCCATGATTTCCTTGAGCTCCGCGTAGATTTCTTGGATTTTGTGTTGACATTGTGCTTCGTGCATGAAAATGACAATCGATTTGCCATTTTGTCCCTTAAACTGGTGTGCGGCAATACGGATAGAGAGCGGAGACCCGTGTTTTATCTGTGGTTGGCAGTAATCTAGAATTTTTCGTGCTTTTCCATGAATTTCACTGTTTAGAGCTGAAAACCAGTATCCTGCATTTAACTAGCAAACACGGCTCAAGTGTACCTACCGATAAACAAACGAGCGTAAGAATGGGCGGTATAAAATGCAATATTCTGGTATGAACAAATACCCCCAAACTTAACTTTTGCTCGTCCCGAGCAAAACCAATTATTCACAAAAAAGAATCCTAACCGTACTTTCGCAGGGAACGCGATTGCACTGAGCATGTGCAACAAGCCGTTGAATCTTTAGGTGTCCCTAGTAGGAGGAGTGTTGTCTCCTGAGGGTTTTCACCGGATACTACCTACAAAATCCGGTCAAGATTGTTTTGCAAAATAACTATGATTCAAACCCTAAAGTTTTGTTTCGGAAAATAACAATTCTATTATCCTGAGTCTAGACTATCGAACCTTTATTTTTCACAGCTCGCTTCTTATTTAACTTAAGATTTTATATGTCTTTACGTGCAGTGCAAATAGTGTCGTTAAGTTCTAGAAGGATCGATTAAAGTCATCATGTCACATAATAAAGCCCAGATAAAATTTTTAAAAGGATCACATAAGTTTTATAAAGAGTTAAGCATTTTTCAAGTTTCGTTTTCCAGTAAAGTTTCAACTTCAGAATTTCTATCTTCCCTAACAGGAAACTAGGTCTTATTTTTCACTCCACCTTTTTCTTGTTTTCATTTCATACACACCTCTGTTAACGTGCAATAGTCTTTATCATAGAATAAAACCTTCATATCTCCGCTAGAAATATTTTTTATAAAAACCTGTCTTTTGTCAAGATTATTCTCACACAAAGAACCGTTAGGAATTTTAACTCAGAGAGAACACTTGCTTGACTTTGTTTTAAACTGGACTTTCTAGGTTTCTTAACGAGCTTTGGGCCAATGCACCCAAACCAGTTGGCTTTAGAGCATTAGGTGTAGAGACACCCCAGCGGACTTAATTACTCAAGCTACCTAGGCCCAAAAACAAAAGACAATTTAGCGTGAAAATCATGATGATTCAATGCGAACGGAGATATAACCGGCAGTTCAGTTATTTTTTGGATAAAAGTCGTGTTTTAGTGTGTTAGGTGTGTAATCATTCCAATCAAGTTCCAGATGGGCTATTTTTCAGAATTAGTTCCAATTAAGGCATCAATAACATTCCTTCATATTCGCGTCACTTCATAAACTATTCTTTATATTACTTATTTCAGAACAAACCTATTTGATCCTCAGAAAATCATTTATCCATTTAAAAGTTTTTAGACATAATAGACTTGTCATCTAATTTCCAAAACTCATGACACGTGTAGTGTGATGTAAAGACGTATATCAGCTATAGTTAACTTCAAAAGAAAGTTATCTTTCAGGTTTTCAAAATCTAAAAATAAGATTTAGTTATTCTTATCTTATCATACAAAACCGTCGAAATGTTGAATCTGAGTTCTCCCACTAGCTAACTTGACAAAAAAGATTTTATGTTTTTAGAAAATTTTCTGATTTTTATGGATTTTATGGATTTTAGTATGCAGATGCAAAATATACATATGAATGCGATGGTTAGAAATGCGTACCGAGCGTACCCCCAAACTTAAACTTGACAGTGCCCTCACTGTCAGGCTACATCAAGAGGGTCAAAATTGTCGGCGCTCCCTAGAAATAAATTATATACAAAACAAAAAAGGAAAACAAACAAATATATATATATATATATATATACAAAAAGGTTCCCCCCCAAACATAAGTAAAACAGTGTTTCTACTATTAAGCGTTGAAGTTCAGGATTAGGGGGGAAGAGAATAGTATCAAGCTATACAAGGCCTTACACTGGCCAAAAGTGAGCACCAAACATTCAAAGATTTTATCGCTATAATGTACAGGTTGGTGGAAGAAGGCGTAGAGAAAAGAGAGGGAGAATACGCGAGACCGTATGGAGATAGAAGTGGTATACGGTCTAGGTATATGAGAAGAAGAATGGCGGAAGGGAGAAAGAAGTGGAATACGAAGTTGAGGATGGAAATGGATTGAATAAATTAGTACTATCTGTAATGATCGATGTGAAAAGATGGATTGTACTAATCTATCAATATGGCGAGAAATTGGGTCAAATCCCTCAAGATTCGTGAGAAACCATGGGTACGCCGAACTTGGTAAACCAGACACAGGAAGTGAAAATGATACGGTTTCTTACAAGGTCGGAACGATGGAAAGGATGGAGGTAGGTGATTGAGAAAGGTTATCGGTTAAAGGTTCAGGAGGGTGTACACAGTCAATGAAAGGAACAGGATGAATTGGAAAATTTGACTCATCAATTAAAACTGGTTTATCCTCAAAAATATCCTCAAAGTTCTCCTCAAAGTTAAGCACATCCATGCATTTATCCTCAAAATCCATACGCATATGGGGTTTGGGAAAAACATTTATTGACTCGGGATGATGAATTGAAGAGAAAAACTCAGCCAAATCTATGGGTTCATCATCCAAAATATTCCCAGCGTCAATATCCTCAATCAAGTGAAAATCTATATTCTCAGACACCTCAACAAAAGCATGGATATCAATCAATTCAGGTTCTAGAGTGGAGGTGTAGAGGTCTAAAGGTTTAGGATTGGTTTCACTTGGAATGGTACCTTCACAATCGGGTAAATCGAATACTACAAAGTCGCACAACTCATTGAAAACTCTATCTTCAATTGATAATTCATTTAGGACATATGATAGACATTCAGAATCGGAGTTGTGGGATTCAATTGGGGACTGGTAGGTTTGATTTGGAAGGGTATACAGCTCACTCTCACTACTCAGATTCTCCATCTGTCCAACCGCCTCATCATACATTAGAAAATTTGGAGCTAGTTGAAAACTAGCTACCGGGTCACTAGGTTGTATGAGGGCAGCCATGGACGCATTCAAATCCATCATCTGTTGGCATGACGCTACCCTAAAGTCTTTCAATGACTGTTCCAGACTAGACATAGGTTGTGAAGGGGTTTCAGTAAAAGATTCAAAGTTGTTTTGGTACTGGAAACTCCCAAATGACGGTTCAGAAGCAATGTCTAGGGAAGGTGTAAAAGTCGGGTAGGACTGGTAGGAATTGAATGGCTGGACAGGGGTAGGACCAACATTTGGATAAGAAGGTGAATAGAATTGTTGATCCCAAGAATCTGTAGTGTTGAAAGGAGTGAAAGATCGGCTACAGGATTGTTCAATATGTTCAGCGACGGACAAAGGACGACTTGCAAAAGAGGTATCAACATAAGAGGGTGGGGGAGGTTGAAAAGGTTGATACAAAGTGGGTTGCGGAGGGCAAGTGTTTGTCCTAGACGCGTCTATCCGATCTTTCAAAGAGATTTTGGGCATGGAGGGATCGTTCGACGTTCGGCCAAAGCAAGAACCGTAAGAAGTAATGTCTGGTTGTGGGTACCAAAGTTCGGCAAGAGTTTTGCGAGGTGGGGTACCCATGATATAAAGAGAGAAAGAAAGAAAGGCAGAGAAAAGGAGGGGAAAAAGAATGTGATTTTTTTTTAAATTTTTTTTAGTTAGCTAATAACAAAAGATTGAAATATACACACAAAAAGAATCTGGACTAAAAACAATCACGACACAAAAATACCACACACTTAATCGTTCTAGGGTTCACCTAGGTCAACTAGACCTGCTCCAGAACTTGATTGTCGAAGTAAAACTGTGTCGAGAAACGGGCTCAAGATACACTGATCACGAGGCCAGGTAAGTGCAGAGATAAGGGGAGGTTTTTCGACGCTTTCGCGAAGGTCCTTAATTAAATAACCCTTTCTCTTTTGGCGGTTTCGCCGTTAACACTTTCCTAGACACCCCATAAACAATATACCGTTAAGCGAGGTTCTAAACACAGTTAACTTGTCCTAGTGAGCGCGAAATCCTTAAGGCTTAAAGTCTAGTTTCTTTTAAAGTTTGTGCGGGTAAACGTTATGCTCAAGTTCGTGATTTGTGGGCCACGGAAAAGGTGATGAAATCCTTTACCGTATGTTGTGGGGTTCGCTTGCCCTTAATTCCGTATTAATGTATGCAATGCGCAATTCAATAAAAATTCTATAAGGAATCAAACAATCGTTTTTTAGTTTAAGCACGGCACTGCAACAAATACGGGTTAGTCAATTTTTAGCGTTTGCTAGCGAACTTGCAAAGAATCCTGCAAAGAATAGTATATTGGATGCGTCGGATTTGAGAAGAAGGTGTTTAAGAAATACGTACCGTTAAGTTTTTGGGTTAGGAAACCCCCGTTGAATCAATTCTGGTAAGCTTGAAAAGTTCGCTTGCGCGGGTCAAACTTCCCGGATCTTTGGCACTGTACTTCGTAATCACCTTAACCTTGAACGTACACTTTGCTCCCCACAATTACAGTTCGCAAATCCTCAAAAATCTGCAGAAAATACAGTATAGTGGAATTTACAGAGAAGATAAAAGAAAAGAAAAAGGGGTGGAAAAAAAATTGGGCACAGAGGCCTCAATGGGACCGCGGAACCGCCGCACAAGGCACCTTTTGACCGCGGTTCCGCGGTCAAAATGTTGACTTGGGGATTTTTCTTTGGTCAACGAACTCCACTTCTTCTCTTCTCCAAAATAAAAACCTCTGTTTTCTTTTTGGATTACTGTACTTGCTCCAGATTAGCCAGCACACTTGCAAACAAAAATGATCAAAAATAACAAAAAGATTTTATTTATAAATATATACAAAAAGAATATTAACCTGAATAACAAGAAAGAAAATACGCTACCGTGTCCCCGGCAACGGCGCCACTTGATCGCACGCTTTTGGCGTGTCGGATGTTCAAAGTTCTAAAGTTATAACCGCGACCAGGACGGTGTCGCTTTGCAGCTAGCCGGTTGAGCACGGGTCGATCCACAGGGAGATGGTTGTATGTCCGTTCGAGTTTTAGACGAATCAATGAAGAATTTGTATATGTTTGTTCAGTTCTATCCGAAGTGTTATATGCAAGTATAAAGTTGTTAAGAAAAAGATACGAAAGTGTAAGCTAAGGAAATCCGCACTCAAAACCTTTGAGCCGAGTCTTGACCAATTAAAGCTAGAGCAATCGGCAACAACGTGGATTAGGGGATTTAAGCACGGTATTCGTGGAATCCGGCTTATTGACCCTTGTCCTTCCGTTCTTGTCTCTTGCTTTCGCCTCCGGCCAAACCGAACGCAACCGGTCGCGGTTAGGAATCACCGTTACCTTGGTAGGGTAGGGTGCCTAACGGAGCGCTTGCGTAATGTTTGGGCGGAGTTCAAAGGAAAATAACGGGAAAAGGAAATGAGCAAAGAAACATTAACTTACAATATCATATTTATTCTTAACAACAACATATTACAATCATTCACAAAACGAGCCAAAAAGAGCAAAAGAAAAGATAAACAAAGAAAAGAAAAGATTACAAGCAAGTAATTAAAAGTGCATGGAATTTAAGTGCATGAAAGTAAAGCAAGTATTAAAGTGCAAGAAAGTAAATGAGCAAGAAATGAAACTAGGAACCATAGAACCCAAAACAAGACATGGGTTCAATAACCAAATCTTAAACTTGCAAGCTCAATTAAGAGGTTGCAAGATCAAGAAGAGGCAAAGAACTCATGGTGAATGAAGCACAAAAGAGAAGACTTTATTGATTCCAAAATGATACAACCCCTTGAGATCAATGACCAAAGCTTAAACTTGCAGGCTCACTTAAGATGTTGCAAGATCAAGTTAAGGTAGAGAGCTCAAGGGGGAAGCTAAAAAGAATGATACAAAATAACCCTCATCTTCATTTAACATCCACTCAAAAGCTCTCACAACAATTTAATGGAGGAAAGATGAAGAAGAAGAAGAAGAAGTAAACTAAAAACTAACAAAAAGAGGGCATGAAAAAGACACCATTGCTTGGTATGTTCTGGGCAATTTATAGGCAGGAAACAGAGAACCTAGGGCAACAATCTGGCACTACATGCAATTACCAAACTATCCCTGAAATATTGTCCACTGCCAAGCCTATACGGCCACGGATCCGCGGCCTAAGCATGCTTATGCCGCGGAACCACGGCCATAAGGAGGAGATGGGCATTCAAGTTTTGTCGTGTTCCCTGGTCTTCTGTACTCTTCAGTGTGGTATATATTGTTTCTCAGAATCTCTTCACAATGTTTCCAGAATTTCAGCATATCAAAAAGGTGATGTGATGTGGATCTTTTGCCATGATTTCCTTGAGCTCCGCATAGATTTCTTGGATTTTGTGTTGACATTGTGCTTTGTGAATGAAAATGACAATCGATTTGCCATTTTGTCCCTTAAACTGGTGTGCGGCGACACGGATAGAGAGTGGAGACCCGTGTTTTATCTGTGGTTGGCAGTAATCCGGAATTTGTCGTGCTTTTCCATGAATTTCACTGTTTAGAGCTGAGAACCAGTATCCTGCATTTAACTAGCAAACACGGCTCAAGAGTACCTATCGATAAACAAACGAGCGTAAGAATGGGCGATATAAAATGCAATATTCTGATATGAACACCCACCTACCAATGCAATCACCCGTAAGGAAGCAGTGTGCCAGCAAGCCGCAATGAAACCTGCAGGAAACTGTGGCACAATGGTGGTGAGTTGCCAACTCGTGAGTAGAAAACATCACCGAAAAGAAATCGTATGTATGACTCTCTCCTAGGTCATACAATAAAATATACAATACTATAACATGTAAGAAAGTATATCATAAGTGTGATATCACGGTACTCGTGACCGTGTCATGAGTAATAATATATCGATGCATGACATGTACTAATGCATCTTCTGACGTGTGTCCAGCAGCGACACACAAATCATGATAAAACCCGAGTGTCCAGCATCGGCCCTTAAAACATCTCGAAATCCGTGTCCAACAGTGACACATAATACTCAAATATCGGGCTCCTCATGAACTGGATCAGCCTATGGGCTCTGCATGATCAGGATCGGCCCATATCCATCTCTCTCATAACTCTGAACGGAATTCTCCGGATATCCTTCGAGTTCCATACAATCACCGGTCGGCAGTGCTCCCCTGCCGGGCTCAACACCTTTCTATACGATCTTCTTGCCCCGGGTTACCGCACTGGGTCTACCATGCACCCGCAGACAGTCCCTCCCCCTACCTCGAATCGGGTGTATGATACCGCTCAAGAACAGAGAAAACTCATGATGGACACCTCTCACATCATATCATGAGAAAACCGCAAATTTCTATCTTTTGAAATGAAAATGAGTTTATAAAATTCTTGCGGTTTCTCCAAATCCATAAATCTCATGGAAAATCCGAAATCCCAAACTCGAGAGTAAATAAGCTATGAATTACCGGCATAAAGCCCCATAATATTGCATGACAAATGAATATACATATGCAAGGGTAAATACGTAAAGAATGTAATATCTAAACTAGCATAGTAATGATATATTGGAACTATCAGCTAGCAGTTACATAAATGAAATAATGTTTTTCTAGCGTGTACGTGACATGAAAATTACCGATGATGAGGTGTGTGAGCCGGCCAGCAAGTGTACGTGGAGCATACGCATCATCGGTAATGGTGCCGGTGTCCTGACAACAAGGTTTCATAATAACTAACGAGAACACATTTAAGCATGCAATGCGATGCGAACAGCAAGAATATACGGAAAATGAATAGTAAACTCCACAATGAAGAATATACATTTCTATATACGAGTCATACAGTCTTGGCATTTGAAATAGCACGAATCGTGGTTTTTAGAAAATAGGGGTATGGTGTTTGTATGAAAGGGTACATCCTTTGAAAAATACGTAATATCCCTCGGATTGTCTTTGAAAATACTCAGGATTTGTTAGTTTTGAAAATAACTATGACTCGAGCCCAGTCTAACATCTACTTAATAAACTACATGACTAATTGAAAGGGTAAGGAAATACAGCTAAAGTCCGAGTCGATATATCTAGTAATCGGCGATCCTGTCTCAATAGCGTCACGTACGGTAAAATATATAATAGGACATCCTCGAATCAGGAGTGCGAATCAATCATCATTTTATACCTTGTACGGTAAAATCCATCGTACGGCATCCCAAATCGGGGTACGGGTCAAATATCACATATATCTCATTATTCATATGGTATCATTGTCATAATATCCTGAACAAGGGTGCTGATCTAAGATCTAGTATATTCTGATACCATCAACATATATCCGCATGTGTATGAAAACACATCGCCCATCGATCCACTAATATCATGAAGTATATCATAACACGACCCAAATCACATACCGATCTCACGGCATCATGCCCGATCATATCGACTCTCCTCCGAGTATCATATACTATTCTCATCATCCGTGTATACATACATACATACATATATACATACATATATATATACACACACACACATACATACACATATATATATGTATATGTATATGTACCAACGCATCCACATATTTATATATATATATATATATATATACATATAAACATATACACCCAACATATCACGTGTGTGCATGCGTGTGTGTATGAAGTTTTACACTAGGGTTTCATAACTAAGAAACTAAACTAAAAACACTAACTTTCAATTACGCTAAACTGACCCATGATCTCCTAAATCATTTCTTCCTAATTATTCACGTATAATAATACGCATAATTATATATATAAATCACATATTCACATACTACACGACGAAACTGCGGGAGTGCTATACGCAATCCACCCGACTTCTCCCGTAGATATACATCTACTCGCCTTGATCCTTTCTTGCCGAAGTCGATGTCGCCATACTCCTCCTTGTTATCCGAAGTCCACATGAGAGTGCCTACATATACAAACTCATAGTATCGTAAACGGAAATCGCGCACGAAAACCAAAACGGTACATGAATCACACATAGGTTAAAACATATGGTCTACTCATGCCAAAGAGCCAAATAACCCTCGACATCGACGTACAAACACCAATCGATCGAGATAAAACACAATATCCAAAATTCGAGTCATTTAAAGTCACAAAACAAAACATCACATCAAGAAAAAGGTTCTAGATTTTTTGTCAGGTAAAATTTAGCTAAACTAGCAATACAGTGGTGTAGTATAGGGGGTATACGAGCTACAGAACCAACCTAGACACGATTACCCACACTTTGGCCAGCCACATGCCCTAGAAATCCGGCCAGCTCGGCCCAACCTGCATGGTTCGGGTTCGTATTCTCAGGGTGGTCTCGTAGTGGTCCACCTAGGTCTATGGGGTTGCTAGTTTTTCTAGTAAAGGTTCCAGGTTACTCCAGATTCCCTGTAGGCACAAATTTAACACAAAACCGACAAGGAAGTTTCTAAATTCAGTTTCATGGCCTAGTTTCTGGTTTGATCTGGGTTTTTAACTCTAGGGGGTTTAAGGTCACCACTAAAGCTCGATTGCACCATCTCAACTCAAATCAAACCCTAACCTCAACTTGGAATTTTCCAAGATCACTTAACTAGACTTAATCAATTCTAAACTAAATTAGAGGCTAAAGGAACTCGATTACTACACAAATGATGAAGGAATTATCTCATTTGGCAACTCAAGAATTTTCTTGAGTTGCCCCAAGTGCTCAAAATCCTAACTTTCTTGGTCTATCATGCTTGTAGTGAGCTTATGCACATTTTTAGTGAAGGGAATGCAAGGTTTTGATGTATTTTTGAGGGTGTAGTGAAGAGGTAGAGGAGGTGGAGGGAGAAGGCAGCCATGGAGTGAAGAGGGAGAACAAGTACGAAGAAATTGAAGGGAAGAAGAATGAGCCTTAGTCAAAATAGACCCCTCACCCTCTCTCTCTTTTGCCCATACCTCAATTCTTTATTCATTTCCTTTTTCATTTCTTTTCTATTCTTTATCCTTTTCTTTTCATTTTAAAATCCAAAAACAATTAAAAATCCAAATACATATAAAGGAAAAACAAGATGCCATGGTTCATAGAAATTCAAAAATGTGTTTGAAACATGACATGGTGCATGTCATATGCCTAACTATGCTTAATGTGCGATTAGTAATAATTAATCACGCTTAGGCACAAACTTGTATATATTTAATTGTATAAAATTATAAAGTGTCTAAATCAAATAGTATTCTTTCAAAATAAACATTCAATGTAATTTTCCAATATTTTTCCAATCAATCGGTATATGATTATACCATAATATTAAAACTAATTTCCACACATTAAAATATTCATAATATTTACTATTTTAATTATTTGATTTCCCAAAAGTATTATTTTATTTTTATGAAATGTTAGAGTCTTCCCCCATTAAATAAATTCGATCCCCGAATTTAAATTTAAGACTCCCCCATTAAATATTTCAGCAAAACATTCAAGTCGTCGGGGCTCCGATATCATAAATACTTAAAACATATCTTAGCGTAATGCATGCGTATGAAAAACGAGTATATAACTCAAAATCAAAACTCCGCCAAGAATCACGCAATCATCGGAGTCATGGTGAAGATACTAATGTCAAAGCCCAATACGAAAACATCTTAAAGAAATGCATGCCAAACATTTGTCAAAACATCTTAAAGAAATGCATGCCAAACCTTTTTCACGTCGCTGTGCGATGCGCATATCACGGCATAAGTAGCGGACGTTTAGTGTAAGAAAATAACTATATATATATATATATATATATAGATATATATATCCTTTGTTTAACATACATGTCCCGCTATTTTGAAAATAATTTAGAAGGGTTTCTTTGTAAAATGTTTCGTGTCATCTCGGACACGTAGGTAAATACTGAGACTATAGCTCCTTTTTGGAAATCCCTTCGGAAACTATCGATGCATGCAAAATCATATTCAGGTGCTGTCCTCTGACTAGTCCTGCTCAGCTACTATACCAAATAGTAAATATCATAAAACATACTACTCTAAGAGAAACCAATCCCAAAATGTGTATAAGAATGCCACGTGCGTCTGGTGCGCACAAAAATCGAAATCAATGAATGTTCCATACATGTGCACAGAAAAAAATCTAAGTGCAACGGATGTGCACGAAAACACCTATCAAGGGCAACGGTGTATCTGACAACAATATCAGTTGCATCTGATATGCACAAAGAATCCCGATTTAGTACATCTGATGTGCACCAAAATCGCATCAAGCACGCCACGTATGCGCAAGAATCCAAATCAAGTGCACAAAGTGCACGGAAACAAATATCGAAATTGACGGTATACAACAAAGCTCAATCCAAATCGGGTATACCGTGGTATAAAATCTCATAGCTACGTGCATTAGCGTGCACAAAATCGAATCCAAGTACTAAAAGTGCATGAAATTTACACCGAAAGCACAAGTCAATTCACCTACATACCATAGACATGAAATCAAAATCAAATCCCTCGAACCATATCAAATCGAAGTTAAGTGCAACTGTGGTACACAAAATCTCAATCATGCAAATAAATCGCCCAAAATACCGAAATCCAAAATGACGGAGACGTGATATTCGAATCACCAAATCGCAAATCATAAACACTGTCGTCGATACTTCCTTCCTTCAAAGTCGAGAAGGTGTCGGTGCATCTAAAGCTAGCAGATCAAGATATCTACTTGCCTCCGGTTCATGGTCTAGCTCCTTGTTCCCTTAGGCTCCCGTCTCTCACTGCGAATTGCCAGTTACATAACTCCTCGGCTCAACGGCCCAATATAGAAATGACGACGGAAACAGTTCCGCTCTGGCACATCCTCTAAAGATCTCTAGCTAACTATCATGGTCACTCATAACATGTCTCGTTGATGATGCCGAACTATGGCCTACAGGATGTGCGTAATACGACCGATCCTGGGTCCAAATCTTCTCAAGTAGTATTCCAGAAAGATCCTGTCGGGGTCTCTCCCGATCTCGTTTCTGCCGAACTGCCCGGAAGTTATCGCCCTTTACTAAATGCATTTCTTGTTCTGGAATAAGTGCATACTCATCACGACTTCTTCTAACAGGTATATCCATATTCAACGCCTCTGCATGCGTATCGCATCTCTGATGTCGACGGAGCGGAATGTCATCCCATCAAAAGCTCGTATGAACCTCTTACTCCATTTTTCTCTAATGTGAACTGATTCGGACTCGTCTCTTTGTAGCTATATGGACTGCGCTACAAACGGCTATACCAATATCTAGAGTCTCCCTTTTGAACTACGAACATCGACAGCTCAAAATCTTGTGGTATGTATCTGGCCAACTATGCCCTCGGAAACTCTTCAAATTCGTCGGAGGAATACTCTTCATTCGTCCGTTTTCTATCGACTCTCAATGTGCCTGTGTGAAGTCTTCTCTAGCTAAAATCAATCAATCTGACGACCTCACATCGGGGTATGCAAAAGAACCATACGTCCTAGTCATTCACCGATGGGTGACTAGCGATCTCCTATCATATCCCTAAATACAAACTCGTGCTGCAATAGCTTCAAACATCTGGGGCGATATCTTGTCAGTCGCAGCAACAACTGGCTCATTCGTTCGCATACTAAACAATGCCTCAATCCTCAAGAATAGACGATACGTCAACGGTCATCACATTCTAGCTGGCCTCTAACAGTGGCCCAAATCCTCTGGTACTGATTTGCACGTTCGAGAATTCTTAGTAAAAACAATCCATCAAAATGCTCATGTTGTGAAAACACAATAAAACGACACATCTATGCAATCGTGTGTCACCGGAATTACGCCCTGGTCAGTCCTCGTCCAAGACGAGCTCATGTTGACCGCAACTCTAGCCACAGCTTTCTCTGTCCGTATAACCGTGGTAACAGAAACCACAAACCGATATCGATGAGGATAGATCATAGGAATGAATAAAATATTGTGCAAAGAAATGTACATCCTAAGGCTTCTTAAGCGGAGTAGCGTATCATAAGAATGCCACGGAAGATACACACAGTACATCACTCTACTTAAGTCACCTACTCCATTAACCAAGGTCAACCTATGCTACGAAAGTTCGAGTCTAATACCTCTTCGACCAAGTCTAAGTTCCGTAAGGTCAAGTCTAGGTTCCGAATATTTATATATATATATATATATATATATATATACTTCCTAGACTCCGCATAGTCAAACATAGACTCGAACAAAGGTTAATGCAATGTTTTAGAAAATCGTTATGCGAATTTTTCCGTTTTAGGGTAAAATTGTCGGTATTTTCCGTTTTAACCCGTCTGTGATCAAACGTCCATATAGACTTGCCGACACCTAGTTTAGCTAAAATAAAACTAGTGCGCAAGCTTTGGGGGTATATGGGACGTTTTGGTTCAAAAAGATTTTTTTCACTATTTTAATATTATTTTAATGCGGTATTTACATTTTGGGTCTGGGAAAATTCTCCAAAATTTGTATCTTTTCAAAATAAATCAAGTTAAGTAAAACCAAAACCCCACATAATATCTAGATCTTTGTGTTGACTAAGGGGTTTAAGTTTTAAAAGAAAAGGAAAGAATGAGTGAGGTGCATGCATATGCATTTATGTGCATTTATTGCATGTTTTAACTAGAACAATCCACACAATTCCTCACCTTCCCTCCCTTGGCCGAATCCTTCTCCTTCCTTCTGCCCTTGATCTTTCTTCTATCATTTGCAACAATTCCAAGCTAATTAAATCTCCAAAATTCCCAAATTAATCACAAAAATACATCAAGTCTTGAATTTTTGCCTTCATGATCACTTGGAGCTAGGAAAGCGTGGATCTTGTGAGCAAGTATTGATAGGTAAAATCCCTAATCTGTTAAATAGGAGTTTTTATGATGTATAGTTCGTTGGTTATTGCGTAGGACACTTAAAGTATCGTTTCGTACCAATATCGTATTTTTGTGTCTTTTTAGAGCTTCTGTGAACTGCTGTGATCTGGGATTTTTACTGATTGACCAAAAAAGATTGTAGTGATGTACTAGTAAACCTAAGACCCCACCTGAGACACGAGACCCACCCCACTGGCTCTGGCCGGCGACCCAAGCAGGTATTCCGGCCACACCGGTTTTGGAAGGGAGTTGGGTGTTGGTTTTTTTGTGGGGAGTTGTCTGCTGTGGTTTAGGGGTGTTTGGTACTGTTTACTTTTTTAGTATTTACAGTATGCAAAATCTGGGATCGTTTTCCTATAATCTAGTATTTTGTGTCCGCACGATACGTTATATGACACGGATCGTGCACTTTGTGTGATTTTGCTCTTAGGTTGTTTTCGTCGTGTCGCTACGTAAGTTAGCCACAATACGAACACTTGGGAGTAGCTTTGGAGTTGGTGTGTCGTTAAAATGTAGTTTGTTCATGTTTTTGGTCATTTACTAATATACACTTGTGTTATCGTTTTGTTGTTCTAGGTTCGCAGGCGGGGACTTCGGACGCTGCGAAGAAGGGAAAACAAGTGGTTGGCTTCACTTAGCCAGAAGCGTTGGTGAGTAGATTTAACATCTACAGGGGAATCGTCCGCATTGCGTTATGCGTCTGAGCTAGAGTTGTTATGTTTTGTCGCATATTCTATTGCATATATAGAATTGCGCATACACATTACTACTTGGTTAGTGTTGTACTTGGACTAGTATCCTTAGGACACTGCACTATTATTGATGGCTTATGTTACACGAGCACTGATTGTATGCCACACACACCGTCAATAATTATCATGACACGCATAACACCCCTATAGATATGATATTGTTTCTTAGGGACGTTGGGACATGGTCCTTATTTTTATTGTACTTATGACATATAGCATACCTGTATACATACATGCTAGTTACCCATATACCTATATGGTATTGTACCATTGTGATAGGTATATACACATATGAGATATAGCTACATGTACATCTGGCATACATACATACATATACCTGGGGGGTATTATGGATAGGTATAGACGCATACCTTGCTACAGCTACTTTGACATCATACATACTTACATATGGACACATATATTTTGCTATACCGACATGGTTACGCATAACTTGTTATAGCTACATGTTCACCTGTCTATGATGTTGCATCTGATTTCGGAGGAAATCAGGAACCGCATGAAATATTTAGTAACTTGTTGCAGTTAAATAGTTGTTTTCCTTTATATGCTCATACTACTGTTTCACGT
This sequence comes from Agapanthus africanus, assembly GCA_030015575.1. NCBI lineage: Eukaryota > Viridiplantae > Streptophyta > Magnoliopsida > Asparagales > Amaryllidaceae > Agapanthus > Agapanthus africanus. The sequence goes on along the minus strand of CM057345.1, from coordinate 299,962,788 downwards.
TGCATATATTACATTCATGGATTTCATATGATATTCTCTGATATTTTTACTCCTTTGTATATATAACAGTGGAATGGGACGCTGTTATATATGACTATACACATATATTAGTGGAATGGGACGCTAATATCTGTGTATTGATTCATGCATTCATACGTATTCACTACTTGATGTTTTTTCTGGATTTGAGGACCGTGGTGGTTTCATGGAATTATACAAGTATTCTTATTCTTTACTTGATATTTGGATGGATCCACATGAGATTTGTTTTTATACCGATACGGGGATCGAGAATGTCAGTGATTGGCACTTAAGATTCGAGGATGTATATTACCGATACGGGGATCAAGAGTGTCGGTGTTTGGCACTTAAGATTCGAGGAAGTATATTACCGATACGGGGATCGACAGTGTCGGTGTTTGACACTTAAGATTCGAGGACGTATATTACTGATACGGGGATCAAGAGTGTTGGTGTTTGGCACTTAAGATTCGAGGACGTATATTACCGATACGGGGATCGAGAGTGTCGGTGTTTGGCACTTAAGATTCGAGGACGTATAAACATGTATTTATGTGTCGATGCTAGACACTTATTTCATGATTTTTTTGGGTGTCGATACTGTACATTCACTTTATATGAAACATACAGGATATGTGAGATATATTGATATTGGACATACAGGATATGTGAGATATATTGATATTGGACATACAGGATATATGAGATCTACGTGAAATGAGACCCAATTTGGGGGCTGATTTGTGGAAAATGGGAATTTGATTGTCTTGTTGGATTTTGGTCCTACCACGAGATTAGGATTTCCGTGGGAATGACATGTTTTATTCCATACTCCACCTTTATTGTTTATGCACTGCTTCATGTAGTAGTTGTACCTGATAGAGTACTTTCCATGACTGTTGCATTTATGTACTTTATATGCACTGTTTCATGTATTATTTGTACCTGATAGAGTACCTTACATGATTATCGCATACAGATTGTCATATTATTGCCTCATGCATTAGTAGTACCCGCTAGTGTACTTTTTATGACTGATGCATTACATATGACCATTTACTGTTGATAGTTCGCATATGTTAGATTCACGCTGTACGTGCATACTTGCGATTACCTGCATATGTTATTTACTATTCACGAGTTGGCAACTCACCCCCGTTGTGCCACAGTGTTTTGTAGGTGTTCCTCAGGATAGTCAGAGGCAGGGCTATTTCCATCCATCGTATCATCTTTTGCTGCGGATACCGCTTCGCCTCACAGTGTGCAGTTTTGCTTAGGTAGGTTTGCGGTTATCCGATGTTGCTTGTTATATTCGTTGTATCCTGTACTCTCCATCTACCATTATCTGGTTTGACTTAGAGACTTGATGAGATGATGATATTGTATATTATTTTGTGACTTGGAGGTTTTTATACAGTTTTATGTATATCGTCTCTTTTTTCGCTACGGCCTCGTATATCTGTGTGGTGGTTGTTTTCCACCGTTGGGCGTGGATTTTGCTCCCGTTTGGGATGCTTTTACTCATATATTGTTGTACCCATTTTGGGGGGCTTGTTTTACAAAGGAGGTGCTGCCAAAATTTTAAAGAATAAAAGTTGGACTTTAAAGAATTTGGTTTGAGATTTCAAAAGTTTTAGCAATGTTCTTATTTCTTGTTTTTTTTATGGTTTAGATTTCTGTGTTTTGGCTTTCTTTTACTGCGTTACGCCTATAGACGTTATCTAGTATTAGGGCTGTCATGTGCCAATTTCGGGTCGTGACAAAGTTGGTGTCAGAGCGCTAGGTTTTACCTTTCGGAGTGTAGGATGACCTTGGTATGATGGAGTAGGTAGCTTAAAGCTGAGTAACATAGTGTGTGTATGTCCGCGGCATACTCACGATCACGGTACTCCGCCTAAAGTGACCTAAGTACAAATTGCTTGAAATTCCTTTCTTGATGATACATATCCTTGTGATTCGATTTCCGTGTTCATATCGAATCCTTCTTCCATTTATAGCCTTTGCCGCTGATGACTATGAGGACTCAAAGTGATGCAGAGAGAGCCGAGGTCAGAGTTGACTCGTATGGGACAAGAACTGACCAGGATGGCATGCTCGTTGCATCGGACCAGATGGATCCGTTTTCGATAGATCATATTGATAGGCTTGTGGCAGAGATACAGGATTTGCGTCAGACGATGAGTTCTTTGGTTGAGGCCATTCGAGCGCAGCGACAGGAGGTTGTCACCCCTGTTACCCAGATGTTCCTTGCAGTCAGCACCAGTGGACGCAGCCCGTTTTGACGAGGAGGCTTTTTCCGAGACTTTGAAAGTTCCAGAACAGAGGAGGGCTCATACAGGTGTACCAGCCCAGAGACAGAGGCTTAGTCATCCAGCCAGATTTCGTGACCGTCGTGGGAGTAGCAGAGGTTTGGGACGAGGACAGTCGTTCAGCTCTTATCCTTAGGATGGTCAGCAGTTTTCTTCCGGATATTATCGTGCGAGAGTTTTCCGACGTTGTTCCAGATGAGCCGACGGAGCTTAGGGAGCTTAAGGATCAGCTGCAGAGTTTTTTGTTGGGGGACTTATGCATCCAAGTGTTTCACTTTGGGAAGCTCTTTTTCTGTTCGTCAGGGGGAAAGACGGCAGTTTGAGGTTGTGTGTTGATTGATCGTCAATTGAACCAAGTTACTGTATGGATAGGTATCCTTTATCTCGCCTTGACGATTTGTTCGATCAGCTCCAGAATGCGAGACATTTTCTAAGGTTGTTTGAAATTAGGTCATCATTGTTGCGGGTTCGAAGTGATGACATTCCGAAGACTGCTTTTGTGCGTGCTATGGGCGGTGTGTATGATTTGGTGGTGTCGTTGGACTCACCAGTGCCCTAGCAGCATTTGTGGATGTGATGAACCAGATTTCTTCAGGCCGTTCTTCGACCAGTTTATTTTTGTGTCATTGATGACATTCTGGTCTATTCCAATGTGTCATGAGGAACAGGAACAACACTTGAGGATTTGTTTTGCAGACATTAGGAGAGCCCCAGCAGTTTGCCAAATTCTCTGAGTGTTCCTTCAGGCTAGATTGTGTTGACTCCTAGGTCTAGTAGTTACGGGAGGCAGTTTTCATATGGACCCGAGGAGGATTGAGGCCGTACAACCTTGGCCCAGACTTATAGCAGGGACAGAGGTCCGCAGCTTTTTGGGCTTAACCGGTTTTTACCGCCGTTTCGTGCAGGTTTGCTTGTGTAGCGCTGCACCGTTGACCGGGTTGACCAGGAAGGGAAATCCTTTTCCTAGACTGAGGCATGTGTGCGGAGTTTTCAGCAGTTGGAGATTCGGTTGACAACTACACTAGTTCTTTCTTTGCTTTCTGGTTCGGGAAACTTTGTTGTTTAACTGTGATATGTTGCGAGTGGGGCTCGATTTTGCGTTGATGTGGCACTATAGAGTTATCGCTTTTGCTTCCCGACAGTGGGAGGAAGTACGAGCAGGATATCCCACTCATGATCTGGAGATGGCCGAGGTGGTCGTGCGTTGAAGATCCGAGGACACTACTTGTGTGGAGAGTCGTGTCAGATTTTCACGGACCACCAGGGCTTAATGTACATCTTCCTGCAGCGGGTTTCAATTATTGAGACAGCACCGTTGGATGGAACGTGTGGAGGATTGTGTTTGTGAGATCCTTTGGTTACCAGTGGCAAGGCGATTGTGGTAGCTGATGCTTGAGTCGTAGACCCGGGGTTAGCTTGTTCCTGTGGTGCGCAGTTCAGAGACAGTCTTCTACAGATTTACAGTTCTTGTGTGATCATGGAGCACAGCTTGGTCTGCCTTTACTGAGGGGACAGCTTTCTCATGTCCGCGCCCGACTACTTTTCCTTAATCGTTTTCGTGAGGCACAGCGCACCGATGCTCGTTGTCTGTGATACTTGAGCATGTTCGGCAGGGAAAAGATTCGGAATCCTTGATTTGTGACTAGGGTGTGCTACGTTCCAGACTCGTTGGTGTGTTCCTGATACTGATAGGTAGAGACGTGAGATCCCAGAGCAGGCACATCGGTCAGCTTTCAGTGTTCATCCAAGTGCCGCCAAGATGTAATGTGACTTGAGAGTTAGTTACTGGTGGGCAGGATGAAAAAGTGAATTTTCGGATTTCGTTCAAGGTGTTTGTCTTGTTGTGAGCTAGGGTTGAGAAATTGAGACCGGCTGGAGAGTTGCGACCTTTAACCGTTCCGGAGAGGGAATGGGAGCAGATCTCTATGAATTTTCGTTGTGGCGTCTACCAGGTTTAGTCAAGATGTGACTCCATTTGGGTGTTTGTTGTCCTGTTATTCTCAATTTGCTCAGTTGTTCTTTATTAAGTTTGTGTGTTGCACGGAGTTCCTTCATGCGTTGTATCCAATTGGGGGCACCCTGTTCGCTAGCCGTAGTTGGCAGAAGCTTCAGGAAGCCTTGGGTACTGGATGAGCTTTAGCTCCGTTTTTCCATCTGTGGGACGATGGTCAGTTGAGCGGACTATACAGACTCTAGAGGATATGCATGTGCTTATGTACTAAGTGTTTGTTGGCAGTTGGGATCGTCACTTGCCATTGTTAGAGTTCTCCTTCGATAGCTGTTATCAGGAGGCATTCCAATTGGCAACCTTTAACTTTTGTTGTTAGGTCGTGTCGATCGCCATTCTGTTTTACTGACTCTGCGTGAGTAGGATTTTTAGACCCCAGCAAGTCTAGAGACTTCGGAAATGATCCAGTTGGTTCAGGTCAGGATGAGGACAGCCCAGTTCAGACAGAGGTCTTATGTCGATCGTGGTGGTCGCAGACTTGAGTTCACAGTGGGAGATCATGTATTCCTAAGGATTTTCCGATGAATGACGTGTTAAGTTTTGGGAAGCTTATCCCAGGATTGTAGGTCCTTTTGAGATCCTTAAAGCGAGTTAGTTCCGTCGCCTTTGATTTGGCACTTCCGCCCAGATTATTGAGTATTCACCCAGTATTCCTTGTGTCGATACTTTACAAATACCTTCGTGACCTTTCTCACATGATTCAGCACCAGACCATTTAGCTTGGACGTGATCTTCTCGTTCACCGGCAGCCATTTGTGTTAGTGGCTCGGTAGGTGGAGAAACTTCGGTCAAGAGTCTTGCCATCTGTGGAGAGTTTTCTTGGACGTAGCCGTATAGTGAGGTGATCACTTGGGAGGTTGCGAACGAGATATGTGAGTTTTGTACTCATCTCTTTGAAGGTACGCTTAGTGAGAATTTTAAATTCGGGGACGAATTTTTATAAGGGGGAGATTGTATCGTTTTAGAAAATCGTTATGCAAATTTTTTCGTTTTAGGGTAAAATTGTCAGTATTTTCCGTTTTAACCCGTCTGTGATCAAACATCCATATAGACTTGCCGGCACCTAGTTTAGCTAAAATAAAGCTAGTGTGCAAGCTTTGGGGGTATATGGGACGTTTTGGTTCAAAAAGATTTTTTTCACTATTTTAATATTATTTTAATGCGGTATTTACATTTTGGGTTTGGGAAAATTCTCCAAAATTTGTATCTTTTCAAAATAAATCAAGTTAAGTAAAACCAAAACCCCACATAATATCTAGATCTTTGTGTTGACTAAGGGGTTTAAGTTTTAAAAGAAAAGGAAAGAATGAGTGAGGTGCATGCATATGCATTTATGTGCATTTATTGCATGTTTTAACTAGAACAATCCACACAATTCCTCACCTTCCCTCCCTTGGCCGAATCCTTCTCCTTCCTTCTGCCCTTGATCTTTCTTCTATCATTTGCAACAATTCCAAGCTAATTAAATCTCCAAATTTCCCAAATTAATCTAAAAAATACATCAAGTCTTGAATTTTTGCCTTCATGATCACTTGGAGCTAGGAAAGCTTGGATCTTGTGAGCAAGTATTGATAGGTAAAATCCCTAATCTGTTAAATAGGAGTTTTTATGATGTATAGCTCATTGGTTATTGCGTAGGAAACTTAAAGTATCGTTTCGTACCAATATCGTATTTTTGTGTCTTTTTAGAGATTCTGTGAACTGCTGTGATCTGGGATTTTTACTTATTGACCAAACAAGATTGTAGTGATGTGCTAGTGAACCTAAGACCCCACCTGAGACACGAGACCCACCCCACTGGCTCTGGCCGGTGACCCAAGCAGGAATTCCGGCGACACCGGTTTTGGAGGGGAGTTGGGTGTTGGTTTTTTTGTGGGTAGTTGTCTGCTGTGGTTTAGGGGTGTTTGGTACTGTTTACTTTTTTAGTATTTACATTATGCAAAATCTGGGATCGTTTTCCTATAATCTAGTATTTTGTGTCCGTACGATATGTTATACGACACGGATCGTGCACTTTGTGTGATTTTGCTCTTAGGTTGTTTTCGTCGTGTCGCTACGTAAGTTAGCCACAATACGAACACTTGGGAGTAGGTTTGGAGTTGGTGTGTCGTTAAAACGTAGTTTGTTCATGTTTTTGGTCATTTTGTAATATACACTTGTGTTATCGTTTTGTTGTTTTAGGTTCGCAGGCGAGGACTTCGGACGCTGCGAAGAAGGGAAATCAAGTGGTTGGCTTTACTTAGCCAGAAGCGTTGGTGAGTAGATTTAACATCTGCAGGGGAATCGCCCGCATGGCGTTATGCGTCTGGGCTAGAGTTGTTATGTTTTGTCGCATATTCTATTGCATATATAGAATTGCGCATACACATTACTACTCGGTTAGTGTTGTGCTTGGTCTAGTATCCATAGGACACTGCACTATTATTGACGGCTTATGTTGCACGAGCACTGATTGTATGCCACACACACCGTCAATAATTGCCATGACACGCACAACACCCCTATAGATATGATATTGTTGCTTAGGGACGTTGGGACATGGTCCTTATTTTTATTGTGCTTATGATATATAGCATACCTGTATACTTACATGCTAGTTACACATATACCTATATGGTATTGTACCATTGTGATAGGTATATACACATATGAGACATAGCTACATGTACATCTGGCATACATACATACCTATACCTGGGGGGTATTATGGATAGGTATAGACGCATACCTTGCTACAGCTACTTTGACATCATACATACTTACATATGGACACACATATTTTGCTATACCGACATGGTTACGCATACCTTGTTATAGCTACATGTTCACCTGTCTATGATGTTGCATCTGATTTCGGAGGAAATCAGGAACCGCATGAAATATTTAGTAACTTGTTGCAGTTAAAAAGCTGTTTTCCTTTATATGCTCATACTACTGTTTCACGTTGCATATATTACATTCATGGATTTCATATGATGTTCTCTGATATTTTTACTCCTTTATATATATAACAGTGGAATGGGACACTGTTATATATGCCTATACACATATATTAGCGGAATGGGACGCTAATATCTGTGTATTGATTCATGCATTCATACGTATTAACTACTTGATGTTTTTTCTGGATTTGAGGACCGTGGTGGTTTCATGAAATTATATAAGTATTCTTATTCTTTACTTGATATTTGGATAGATCCACTTGAGATTTGTTTTTATACTGATACGCGGATCGAGAATGTCGGTGATTGGCACTTAAGATTCGAGGACATATATTACTGATACGGGGATCGAGAGTGTCGGTGTTTGGCACTTAAGATTCGAGAACGTATATTAACGATACGGGGATCGAGAGTGTCGGTGTTTGGCACTTAAGATTCGGGGACGTATATTACCGATACGAGGATCGAGAGTGTCGGTGTTTGGCACTTAAGATTCGAGGACGTATATTACCGATACGGGGATCGAGAGTGTCGGTGTTTGGCACTTAAGATTCGAGGACGTATATTACCGATACAGGGATCGAGAGTGTCAGTGTTTGGCACTTAAGATTCGAGGACGTATAAACATGTATTTATGTGTCGATGCTAGACACTTGTTTCATGATGTTTTTGGGGTGTCGATACTGTACATTCACCTTATATGAAACATACAGGATATGTGAGATATATTGATATTGGATATACAGGATATGTGAGATATATTGATATTGGACATACAGGATATATGAGATCCACGTGATATGAGAGCCAATTTGGGGGCTGATTTGTGGAAAATGGGAATTTGATTATCTTGTTGGATTTTGGTCCTACCACGAGGTTAGGATTTCCGTAGGAATGACATGTTTTATTCCATACTCCACCTTGATTGTTTATGCACTGCTTCATGTAGTAGTTGTACCTGATAGAGTACTTTCCATGACTGTTGCATTTACATACTTTTATATGCACTGTTTCATGTATTATCTGTACCTGATAGAGTTCCTTACATGATTATCGCATATAGATTGTCATATTATTGCCTCATGCATTAGTAGTACCTGCTAGTGTACCTTTCATGACTGATGCATTACATATGACCATTTACTGTTGATAGTTCATATATGTTAGATTCGCGCTGTAGGTGCATACTTGCGATTAGCTGCATATGTTATTTACTATTCACGAGTTGGCAACTCACCCCCGTTGTTGTTAGTGAATATGCCCTAGGGGCCATTATTATATCATACTAGCTTGTATATTACTTAATGGAAGCTTGGGATATTCACAGTTATATTAACAGTCTTGCTAAACATGGTAGTATGCTACTTGGTTTATTTCTATCTTAATATGTGTATATGTTAGCATATCGAGAATACATATTGACAGAGCCCTTAAGATCTTGCTTGACTACCAGCGTTGTGATAATAGTCATACTAGTGGGGGCTGGGTAGTTTACAAGCACATCCTTTTTCAGGTCCCTGGTCGTAGGATTATCGAGACAGGGCATCGATACTCCGGAGTAGACTAGTGTGTACCCTTCTCATCCCAGTTGGGGAGATGGTCTGTCCCACAGCTATCAGTACGTCATACTGGAGATAGTATACAGGTGCTCGTTGGGTTACGGGTACACCGGACAGGACTCGCAGGGAACTGTTGGTTGGTATTATACCCGTCGTCAGTTAACAGTTCCCAGGTGACATAAGTACAGCATAGTCCATAGACTTGACACTGCTGCTTCGCCTCGAGTGTGTCCCCACTATTCTTAGATTACTACCCTACCACGGCTTATAGGAGTCGTGCAAACAGGTAGTAGTTGGGTGCAGTCCCGAAGCACTTGGAAGCAGTGGCGGTTAGATAGGATTCGTCTCTCCCAATATTGGGAGTTGATATCGCGCTGTGTTTGGAAAGCCATTACGCAAAGCCCTGGCCAGGGCAAACGAGATTTACTGGTAGGATTTCCAGTAGCTTCTCAAGGTGTAATGGGCTTAACTCCGACATGACTTATACAGCTTTTAAGGGACTGACGCTTGTCGCCCCCTAGGCTGGATATGCGATAGTCTTAGATGAACAGACCGGACTGTTGTCACGACCCGAAAGTACGAAACTTGACCGGCACTTAAATTACGAAGCGTCTAGAGGCGCCACGTAATCTAAGTAAGCCGAAGCCCAGAAATCTAAACCATATAAAAGAAGAAGTAAAGGAAAACATGTAGAAAACAAGTTTAAAAAGAAACGTCCAAATTTTCTCAAAAATTTCTGCAGTCTCCTTTGTAAAAACTGGCCCCAAACGGGTACAAACAAGTAAAATATATACAAACGATAAAATGGCATCCCCAAGCGGGAGCTAGCTCTACGCCAACAGGCGGAAACAACCACACCAAGCACAATAATATACAACGCCAAAGGGTGAGGCTCAAAACTCAAAAGAAAACAAATCCACCAAACCACAATAAAACATGCGCGACTCTAAGGTCGAAATAAATAACTAGTCCTTACAACTTATCAAGTAATACAAGTTTGGTTGATGGAGTTTACTAGATACAAATGAAATAATAAAAGTACAACGGCGGTCCAGATACAAGTGAACCAACCTACCATGCAAATCACCCTGAATGAAAGGATGTGCCAGCAAGCTGCCAAGGAAACCTGTACATCGAACCTGTAATAAAATTTGGCACAACGGGGGTGAGTTGCCAACTCATGAGTAGAAGACATCTACGAAAAGAAATCGAATGCACGACGCTGTCCTAGGTCATAATAATACACTACTATATCACTAGTCATCTAGTGATGGCAGGGTAATAAACTACATGTAAGTGTAAATACTTCGTGCTCGTGTCAGTGCCTCAAATAATAATATGTCATGTGAATGAGTATGCAATCACCATGAATGTAAAACAATCAATCCTGAAATCTGGATATATCTGTATAAAGAAAATCTTTAACTTTTACCATGGTAAATTTGTATAGAAATCTGAAATATCATCGATGAAATCCATGGAAATCCGTGTCAAGCATCGACACAAAACATGTAAATATCAAGTCTCAATATCTCATAGTCTCAATATCTCATAGTCTCAATATCTCGGGCTCCGTCAGTCCGGATCGGCCCATATCATCAAATCTCACGACAACGGTCGGTATCCTCCGGATATCCGCCGCGCCAGACATCACCGGTAGGTAATCTTCCCCTGCCAGGCTCATCGTCTACAACTCGATCTTCTTTCCCCGGGGTACCATATCGGGCCCACCATGTACCCGAGACGGCTCATCCACTCCTCGAATCGGGTCTCGAAATCCAACAGAAAACATGAAATCTCATGGTGGAAGACACATACATCATGAGAAAACTGCAACTTATATTATAAAAAGAGAGGGGGAGAGAGAGAAAAGTTTTATATATATTCTTGCGGTTTTCCCCAAAATCCAGAAATCTCATAGAAATCCAAAATCCCAAAATCATGAGTAAGTATATGATAAGTGTCGGCATATGCCCCCACAATACTGCATGATAACATGAAAATATGAATGCAAGAAATGTCTAAGTAATAAATGCCATGTCTAGACTAACACCTGAGAGTGATCACAATATTATATGATCTAGCTTTTAGCTGATTCTATCAATAAAAGATAATATGTTCTAAAGTGTACGTGACATAGCAATTACCGATGATGATGTGTGTGAGCCGGCAATAAGTGTGCGTGAAATATGTGCATCATCGGTAATGGTGCTAGTGTCCTAACAGGCAGAGTTTTATATTGATTAAAGAAATATATGTATGAACATGCAACATGATGATTTCAATCTGAATGTAAAGATGGATGTGTATTAACCACTCATTTGTAATATACAAGTCTAACTACAACTATATGACTCGAGCCTAAACTAGTGTCCATCTAACCCCCCTAAGGAACTAAACCTAAGAAACTAGTTGATAAGAAATAAGAGTCCACCTAAGCTCTGAATCCATATCTCTAATAGTCGGCGATCCAGCCTCAATAGCGTCACGTACGTAGTACGGCTTCCTCGAATCAAGAGTGCGGATCAATCATCACATCTATGCCTTCGTACAGTAAAATCCATCGTACGGCATCCCAATATCGGGGTACGGGTCAAGTATCACCTACGTACATCATCATTCGTATAATATTATCATCAATAAAGTCATGATCAAAGTACTGTACTGTAATCGCATACATCCCAATATCATCAATCATATATCATTGTCTGCGAACATATACATCGTCAATTGTTCCTCAGAAATATCATGTCATATATATCATATTGTAATCAGGTCACACATATATCATATCGTAACCAAGTCACACCTATATCATATCATAACCAAGTCACACCTATATCATATCATAACCAAGGAACACATATATCATATCATATTCAAGTCACAGGTTACAGTCCGGGTTCTATTCTAGAGTCTCGTATATCTCAATGTCATCATCATCTATTATCGTTTATGTATGCATATCCATTCTCTCATTGTCCAACGATCCGCTAAGATCATAATACGACTGTATAGCCAAGAGATCACAGCATTAAGCCCAGCTATATCATCTCATCCCCATGTATCATATAACATCCTTATATCACATATACATATTGTGTATATATATACCTACACACAATCCTATATATATATACACATACACATATACACCAAGTCCAGTTTCTGTGTGTGTGTGTGTGTGTGTGTGTCTACCTGAAACCTACAGATCTCCTCCAAGATGCTCATCCTCAGGTAAGGTCTTTCTAAATCAGTCTAGTCCAACCTACGGTCATTACTAGGGTCCTACTCATCAAGAATCTAAGGTCACGTCTGGCTTCCTAATGACAATAAGTACTATTCCTATTCTACGTTTGCGGGGGTGCTAAACGCCATCCACCCGACTTTCCCCGTAGATATACATCTACTCACCTGATCCTTGTTTGCCGAAGACGGTGTCTCCATCCTCTTCTTCATCGTCCGCAGTCTACGTGAGCGGTACCTATACGAAAACATATATATAGTATCGTAAACTGAATCACGGACAAAATCAAAACGACGCACGGAACGCGCATAGGTTAAAACCTATGTCCCGCTCACGCCAAAGAACCAAATATCGCTCGATATCGGCGTACAAACGTTGATTGATCAAGATAAAACACCAACAACAACTCGTAGTTTTAAAACTCATTACTTATAATATAAAACTTGGTTTAACTCATCGAAACCCTAAAATCGATCAAATCATCCAATTCCGAAAAACCTTGAAAATATCAATTTAACCGTTTTACTTCAAAACTTGACGTTTAACTGGAACTAATGGTCATAATACTCATTAAATAGCATAACTAGCTTATATAAACCATTACTATATTTTTTAACACCCTGATTGTATTAAATTGAAATTCTAGTTTGCAAACTTGCCCGATTTCGTTACTTTTAAGCAAAATTTCACAATTTCACTTCTAGACTTGATTTTACATATTTTAAATCGTTAAAAAACTCCTTGAACCCTTAAGGATATTCTAAAACCCTAACTTTGTTGTTAATCCCTTATTTTAAATAAACTTTCAAAACCTAGTTTAATAAAATAGCAATATTGTGACAATTTTTAAAGCGAAAGCTAGCGATTGCAACTAGATTATGTTTCACGCTCATTTAACATGTTAATCTCCACACTAATACCACAATCTAATAATAAAAATCCCAAATTACAATATTATCTAACATATTTATATGTTTAGTAGAAATCTAGTTTACAAAAAAGAACCTAATTAAACAATTTAAATGCAGCACTAGCAAATTGGCTACTAGATTAGGTTTAACATTTCCTAATAGGTTAAACTACAATTCATGATGATAGTAATATAATGAAACCATAAATTAGATTTTAAATCTCATTTATTTAAGAATTTCTAAAATCTATTTAGCAAAATAGCAATTTTTTTCTCACAATTTCTCAATTATAAATAAAAACTAGTAACCAAATTATTTTTTTTTATTCCACTAACATGTTAATATCCTCATTAAAACCACAATCTTGTGTTACAAATATTAATTGGAATTTTATCTCACCAATATATACAATATATAGAAATCTAGTTTGCAAAATTGTTTAATTTAAACAATTTTGGATAAACAAATTAGAATACATCAACCATGCATGATTTTCCATTTCTAAAAATGTTAAACTAGTTATAATAACCCCACTTAATTAGTAAAACCATAACTTGATTTTATAAACCCTAACTTGAATTTTGAAACTTGTAAATAGAATTAATTAATTAAATCTAAATATGCTAGAATGAAACATTTAATAACAATAAATCATAAGAATAAAATTTATACCTCCACATGTGAGATCCAACCATGAAAATTTGCCTCCAAAAAGAATGGTTTCCAACTCCAAAATCCATGTAAAAATGAGCAAAGAATAGAAGGTAGGAATTAATTAGGAATTTGTGGGTTTTTTATTGAATTTTTAATGAATTTTGAAGGATTTTTGTAACAAAATCAAGTGGAGAAAATGGGGGGGCTGCCATGGGTGAGGGCCGGCCACAACTTGAGGAGAGGGAGAGAAGGAAATTGTGTAGCAAAGTGTAGAAACTTCCCTCATTAATTACATCTCTTAATGTCTTTTCATAATTTAATAATAATTATTTAATTTCCTAACTAATTTTAACATAGAATGGTCTAGAACCATGGCAAATTTTGAAAATGAAATTTGCATGAAACATACTTGATTCCAAAATGAAATGGTTCACTTTTGCAAATTTAATTCATTCAAATTTGTAATTTACACTAATTTAAAGTATAAATAAAGCTTATGTTAATATTTAAAATAATTAATTTAGGAAAAATATTTAATTAAACTAAAAATTTATAAGTGACTAAATAAACATCATTTAAAAGTAATTACATAATTAAAATTGTAACGTTTTAAAATTTATAATGAAAAATAATTACGGTTTAGTTTTACGAAAAATACGTTTTACTTTACCGAAAATCATAAAATTCACTTAAAGAATTTTATTTATTTAATTATTTATTTTAAAACGTTACAACTGTATGGAGATTGTCACATCAGGCTCAATAACGAGTTCGGACGGGTTTCCTCATCGGCCTTCTTATCGACATCTACCTGGGGACCGTTACGTACAGCTAGTGCCGCTTGCGGTCTGTGGTTAAACCCACTGACAGAATAGTGTCGAGTCTTTAGAGTCCCACACAGAGAGTTTTCCTGCTTCGGACGAAACGATATAGAGGTCGTATGGTTTTACGACAGGGTTCGGACACATACGTGTTTTTTACGCACGTACGATGTTCGGACAGTATATACTAGCAGGCTTTGGTTTAAGCCAGATTCTAATATTGGATTATTGGATTTATACAGTCTCAGTATTTCCGTGTTTTCACGAATGGGAGGGGCATTCTCGTAATTAGTCGAGAAGCTTCTAGAAGATTGATGAGTTGGAGGCTTAGGTGGAATTTGCATTAAATGGTTTAATGACTCATAGTGTGATTCATCCAAAGGAGTTAATGATGCATTTATTGCTTAATGACTAATGAGATGAATCACACAAAGTGAGTTAATGAAGCATGGTTGATATTATTATTTGTTATTCATTTAATAATTATTATGCTTCATATATTCACAAATGAGATATTATTTCATATCATTCTCACTCTCACCTTCTCTCTCCTCAAGCTCTCTCTCTTCAAAGAACTAACCCTAACCTCTCATGTGTTGAGATCCAAGGGTTAGCAAGACTAATAGATCCCTAATCCTATTCTATATCCTCTAGGTTATTTTGATTAGCACTCATAGCAACCTAGTTACCTCATGTGAGAGGTTAAGCTTGGAGAAGTAGCTCTCGGGTGGATCTTCTATCACAATGAGGAGGCCGACGAGGAGGTGGTCTACGAGAATAAGAAGGACTTGATTCATTAGGTATAATCATCTTTCATAGTAGATAATCACTTCTATGTTGTTGTTAGTTAGGGTTTAGCAGAGATCCGTAAAGTTAGTCGATATTAGTTTAAACAAAATGATTGTTTTACCTATTCCGCCTCCCCGCATCATGCGGGGTGTCTAACGTCGACTTACAGTGGTATCAGAGCCTTGCTAAACCATAACTAACCTGTTAGCAAAGTCGTTAGAAATTCGATCGCAAAACGAACCCGAAAAACCATCATTCTAACCAAGTTTCTGCCGTTTTTAAAACGGGGTCTAAAAATTTTTCAGGGACCCTTAAAAATACAAGCAGGGAATTCTAAGATTACTGGAGAAATTTAGGATCGTGACTCAGCCAAACCGCCGCGGAACCGCGGCCAATCCAAGTGATCCGCCGCCGATCCACGGCCGAGTTGAAGCCGAGTCAGCACAAATTTGTCCAGTAACTCTTCTGTGTTGATGTTGTATTTTCTGGGATGTTTTGTTTCTGCTCAGATTTCAGGTGCACAGAGAATTGTTTGGAGTAGAATCATTTATGTTTGCTTGATCAAAATTCTAAGATGTTTGGCTAACTTGATTGTATCTGTGATGTGTTTAATGTGTTCGTAAACCTCCCCTAACTGCTAGTATGTCGGTTAGCAGGGGGTTGCACATTTCTGTAATGGTTTTTACTGGTTTGTGTTTGTGGACTTGTTGGATTGTCGTGAATGGATAGCCGGGGATGTGAGATGAGTGTTTCTTTCATTCAAATGTAATTTGTAAATTGTTCTAATATTCTTTTGCGGGGCACATCCGGGTTGAGGTTGTAGCCACCGTTGTATTATTTCATTTACTGTTTTCTGCTCCTAGGATAGACCCAAGATGGGGTGCACAAACTACCGGGTACTTAGAAGTGTTTAGTGGCCTACTCACGTTGTTGAGGGAGACCGCTTCACTTCGGGTACTAGGTGGGTAGTTTGCCGTACCCGTAGGGGTCTAGGGTGGGGTTTTGGCTATTCATCGCGACTATGTAATCCGTCTTTCTTTGCAGGCTCAAAAGAAATGCGTATTCGTAGAAAATCCAATATGTTCATCTGTGATCTGGAATGCCTATTATTGCGTCTGACGAATGTACAATATCTATATATGATATCTATTAGGCGTCACTTATGTTTTGCACCCGCGCTAGCCCAGCCCCCGCTCTGTCGTTAGTTAAGTAACCTAACGGGTGAATGACGGGACCCAGTGGTGAATGCGGATAGCATAAGAGGACGTTGTATTTTCGTTGTTTTCTGCAATGATAGGTTAATTAATGGGACGCATTATATTAATGCAAAGAAAATAAATCAAAGTTGAATCGTTGGAACAGTTTAAAAGAAACCACTCGGTTATTTTAAAACAGAAGATATTTTTTAAATTGCGGAGCTTAAGCCACTCCTTTTAAAAGCTATCAGGTTCCTTCGATCATATCAAGTTCACTACGTTCACGGTTTCGCCAAAACCATTCGTAGCCCTCCGTCATTTCATTTGGGTATTCAGTAGTATTCAAGCTATGCATTTTGACCAACACCAAGGCATAGTGTTTGGTAGCTGCTGAGTATTCATTTGTTGCATAGATAGATGAGTTAGTTTGGGACAGTCGTATTATCATTTGGACAACGTCAGGGGTATGTACGGATGGGTTCAAATTAACAAGATAATGATGGGTAGAACTTGACATGTGACTTATGACATTTTGACCAACGCCAAGGTCATAAGAGCATGGGGCAGAAAAAGATATCGGGAACTTCTAAAGAAACTGAAATTTGCTAAGATTTGCATACCATTTAGAGTGTGATAATTCTGGTAGGATTCCTTCAGCTTTATCACACGATGATATTTGGATCCCGATCCTACTGTGAGTATCCGCTACTCATCAGGAGATTCGTCACTTAACGATCAATGCTATAAACCAAGTAGGTGTCGAGAAAGGTGTCAACGGGGTTACGCCCCGAGAGAAAAGTGGTTATTTAATTAAGGAACTTCGCGAAAACGTCGTAAAAGCTCCCTCGAAGTACCGACACCGGCCTGGATGAACGGTTAAGCAAGAATTGTATGGTGAGAATAGTCCTGACTAGTTCTTCCTTTTTGGTTTGAGGAGGGATTCGAGAAACAGTGGGAGCCATCCTGTTTAGATAAACTAAAAGCCACTCTAAACTTGCAAGAGTATCATGCTAAAGTGTTCCCTCTCTCTCATTGCAGCGACCCAGAACATGACAAGCCTTATGTTACTATTAAATAAAAATATTTTGACAGGGCCAAACTATAAAGATTGGTTCCGGAATGTTAAGATGGCAATTACTTATGACAAATTAGGGTATGTCTTTACCACTAAGGCACCTGTTGTCCCTGGTCCAGAATCCAGTGTCGCGGATAAGGAAATCCACAAGACCTGGGAGATTGATTGCGCGAAGGCCAAATGCATCGTGCTTGCCTCTATGAATAATGAACATCAGAGGAGGCATGGGAATATGGATCTTGAATCCATATTTCTCCACACCAAGGATTTGTATGGAGAGCAATCTCGTATAGCAAGATACGAGACCTCGAAGAACTTGTTTCAGTCGAGGCTGGCTGTCGGGTCATCTGTAGGAGAACATGTCCTTAAAATGATTGGCTATATAGAAGTGCTCGCGGACCTTGGGACGACTTTAGAGAACGAGCTGTATACAGACTTGGTTCTGCAGTCCCTTCCTTCCACCTACGCCCAGTTTATTCTGAATTTCAACATTCAAGGAAAAGATGTTGAACTTCCAGAACTCCTTAACATGTTGAGGAGTGCAGAGGGCACCTTGCAGAAAGTAAGGGAAACACCCACTATGTTTGTTCGCGGTGCTTCCACTTCCGGGTCCAAGGCTAGGGCCAAAGGAAGGAAGAAGAAGGCCGCTACCAAACCGAGAGGTGGTGTTAGTAAGGTGGGAGTTAAGGGAAAGGAAAAGGTTGCGGTGCCAGTAGTGGCAAAGGACGAGTGCTTCCACTGTCGTAGGAAAGGCCATTGGAAGAAAGATTGCAAAGCTTGGATTGCCAAGAACCAGGACCCGAAGCAAGCTGTGGCTTCGACTTCAGGTGTGTTTGTAATTGAAAATTGTCTGTCAATCATCTACTTCCTGGGTATTGGATATTGGATCAGGATCTCATATATGCAATTCATTGCAGGCACTGAGAAACCGTAGAGTGCTGAAGGTTGGTGATATGACCCTCCAGGTTGCTAACAGAGCTAGCGTGGGTGCTGTGTCCGTAGGGGATTATCACCTAGGATTGACGAGTGGACATATTTTGGTTTTGCGCAACTGTTTTTGTGTACCTAGTTTAACGTGTAATATCATATCAGTATCATTGTTATCAAAAGAAGGTTATAATTTCACGTTTGTAAGCGATGTTGTTAACATCCACCTTAATCATGGTTTGATTGGGTCCGGTACACTAGATAACGGTATATACGTATTAAACCAATTATAGATTTTCAATGTCCAGAACACAATAAAAAGAAAGTCTCCAGATATAAATCAGGCTTTCTTATGGCATTGTAGATTGGGTAACATCAATGAGACAAGGTTAACTAAGTTACATAGAGAAGGATATTTGGATCCGTTCGAATATCAATCTTATGCAACTTGTCAATCATGTCTCAAAGGAAAGATGACAAACACTCCATTCACTGGACATGGAGTAAGAGCGAGCGAGCTCTTAAGACTCATACACAGTGATGTATATGGTCAAATGTCTACATATGCAAGAGGTGGTTTTTCATATTTCATTACTTTTACGGACGATTACTCTAGGTATGGATTCATTTTCTTAATGAAACATAAATCCGAGGCCTTTGAGAAATTCTAAGAATATAAGAATGAAGTAGAAAACCAAACCGGCAAAAGTATCAAGACACTGAGATCTGATCGAGGTAGTGAATACTTAAGTGCCGAGTTCCTAGGTTACCTAAAAGAGAAAGGAATTCTCTCTCAGCTTACTCCTCCATACACTCCACAGCATAATGGTGTATCGGAAAGACGGAACCGAACCCTATTAGATATGGTACGTTCCATGATGAGTAATGCTGAGTTACCGCGATCTTTCTGGGGTTATGCACTAGAATCAGCAGCATATCTTTTGAACAGGGCTCCTACCAAGACTGTGCCTACCACGCCATATCAGATATGGAGTTGGAAGAAACCCTATCTTCAGTATCTGAAGATATGGGGATGTCCAGCTTTTGTTAAAAATCAGCATGCGGACAAACTCGAGGCACGATCAGTACAGTGTAAGTTTGTGGGATATCCAAAGAACTCCAAGGGGTATTTCTTCTATTACACAGAGGAACAAAAGGTTTTTATTTCTCGTAATGCCCATTTTCTAGAACAGCAGTTTTTAGAAAAGGAAACAAGTGGGAGCGCAATAGAACTGGAAGAAATTCCAGAACCACAAACTACTACTGAAAGTTTAGTAGAACCAGTAGTTCAAGAAGAACAGGACATTCCCGCACCTCTCCGCAGGAGTAGTAGGCCGTCTCATCCGCCTGAGAGATACTACGGTTTTCTCAAAGATGGGGATAGAGAGGATTGTGCCATTGATAATGATGAACCTACTAGCTTCCAGCAGGCCATCCAGAGCGGCGACTCGGTAAGATGGCTAGATGCAATGCGGACCGAGATGGAGTCCATATACACCAACAAAGTATGGACTTTGGACTTTGCTCCAGGTGGGGTAAAACCCATAGGATGCAAATGGATCTTCAAGAAAAAGATTGGTTTAGATGGACAGGTGGAAACCTATAAGGCTAGACTTGTTGCAAAGGGTTTGCGTCAAAGACCTGGTTTGGACTATGACAAAACTTTTTGTCCAGTGGCTATGCTCAAATCCATTCAGATCCTTCTTTCCATTGCCACCTTCCATGATTATGAGATCTGGCAGATGGACGTAAAGACGGCTTTTTTAAATGGTAATTTAGAAGAGTGCGTCTATATGGATCAGCCAGAAGGTTTCAATCAGAGTGGGAGCAGCGGGAAAGTGTGCAAGTTGCTTAAGTCCATTTATGGACTAAAACAGGCATCGCGGAGTTAGAACATCTGTTTTGATGAAACGGTCAAAGAATATGACTTTATCAAAAATCCAGATGAACCATGTATATATAGTAAAATTGTAGCACGAACTGTCGTATTCCTCATCCTGTACGTGGATGACATTCTATTGATAGGAAATGACATTCCTATGCTACAATCTGTCAGAGGATTCTTGTCACACAGGTTCTCCATGAAAGACCTGGGTGATGCCTCTTACATTCTGGGGATCCAGATCTATCGTGATAGATCTAAGAGGATATTGGGACTTTCATAGTCCAGGTATATCAACACTATACTGAAAAGATTCAGTATGGATGATTCTAAGCACGGTAATTTACCAGCTTGTCACGGAATCACCCTATCCAAAGAGATGTCTCCCAAGACTGATTTGGAGAGGGATCGCATGTCAGTTATACCCTACGCTTCTGCGGTAGGCTCTATAATGTATGCGATGTTGTGCACCAGACCAGATGTAGCTTAAGCACAGAGCGTGGTAAGCAGGCATCAGTCAGACCCAGGGGAGAAGCACTGGATAGCAGTAAAGAACATTCTCAAGTACCTGAGAAGGACTAAGGATATGTTCTTGGTTTACGGCGGAAAAGACCTCCAGATCGAGGCTTTTGCCGACTCCAGCTTCCAGAGTGACAAGGATGACTCCAAGTCCATGTCAGGTTATGTCTTTACCCTCAATGGAGGGGCGGTGTGCTGGAAGAGTTCCAAGCAGGACACCGTTGCTGACTCGATGATGGAAGCGGAGTATATCGCTGCTTGCGATGCCGCAAAACAAGCAGTCTGGATGAAGAAGTTCCTGACAGAACTTCAGGCGGTTCCTACCATTGTTGATCCAATACCGCTGTATTGCGACAACAACGGAGCTATAGCTTTAGCGAAGGAACCCAGGTCCCATCAGAAGTCCAGACACATCTTGAGGCGGTATCACCTAATCAGGGAGATCATAGATCGACAGGAGATCGAGGTCCGGAGAGTTCCTACAGAGGAGAACACTGTAGATCTATTCACTAAGGCCTTACCTCAGATTCAGTTCGAGAGGCTACTCGAGATGATAGGTCTTCGATATGCCAGTACATGGCCCTAGTGCAAGTGGGAGATTATTAGTGTATATGCCCTAGGGGCCATTATTGTATCATACTAGCTTGTATATTACTTAATGAAAGCTTGGAATATTAACAGTTATATTAACAGTCTTGCTAAACATGGTAGTATGCTACTTGGTTTATTTCTATCTTAATATGTGTATATGTTAGCATATCGAGAATACATATTGATAGAGCCCTTAGGATCTTGCTTGACTACCAGCGTTGTGATGGCAGCCACACTAGTGGGGGCTGGGTAGTTTACAAGCACATCCTTTTTCAGGTCCCTAGTCATAGGATTATCGAGACAGGGCATCGATACTTCGGAGTAGACTAGTGTGTACGCTTCTCATCCCAGTTAGCGAGATGGTCTGTCCCACAGCCATCAGTACGTCGTACTGGAGATAGTATATAGGTGCTCGTTGGGTTATGGGTACACCGGACAGGACTCGCAGGGAACTATTGGTTGGTATTATACCCATCGTCAGTTAACAGTTCCCGGGTGACATAAGTACAGCATAGTCCGCAGACTTGACACTGCTGCTTTGCCTCAAGTGTGTTCCTACTGTTCTTAGATTGCTACCCTACCACGGCTCAAAGGAGTCGTGCAAACAGGTAGCAGTTGGGTACAGTCCCGAAGCACTTAGAGGCAGTGGCGGTTAGATAGGATTCATCTCTCCCGGTATTGGGACTTGATATCGCGCTGTGTTTGGAAAGCCATTACGCAAAGTCCCTGGCCAGGGCAAACGAGATTTACTGGTAGGATTTCCAGTAGCTTCTCAAGGTGTAATGGACTTCACTCCGACACGACTTATACAGATTTTAGGGGACTGACGCTTGCCGCCCCCCTAGGACGGATATGCGATAGTCTTAGACGAACAGACCGGACTGTACGGAGATTGTCACATCAGGCTCAGTAGGAGTTCGGATTGGTTTCCTCATCGGCCTTCTTATCGACATCTACCTGGGGACCGTTACGTACAGCTAGTGCCGCTTGCGGTCTGTGGTTAAACCCACTGCCAGCGTAGTGTCGAGTCTTTAGAGTCCCACACAGAAAGTTTCCCTGCTTCGGGCGAAACGATATAGAGGTCGTATGGTTTTACGACAGGGTTCGGACACATACGTGTTTTTTACGCACGTACGATGTTTGGACAGTATATACTAGCAGGCTTTGGTTTAAGCCAGATTCTAGTATTGGATTATTGGATTTATACAGTCTCAGTATTTCCGTGTTTTCATGGATGGGAGGGGCATTCTCGTAATTAGTCGAGAAGCTTCTAGAAGATTGATGAGTTGGAAGCTTAGGTGGAATTTGCAATAAATGGTTTAATGACTCATGGTGTGATTCATCCAAAAGAGTTAATGATGCATTTATTGCTTAATGACTCATGAGATGAATCACACAAAGTGAGTTAATGAAGCATGGTTGATATTATTATTTGTTATTCATTTAATAATTATTATGCTTCATATATTCACAAATGAGTTATTATTTCATATCATTCTCACTCTCACCTTCTCTCTCCTCAAGCTCTCTCTCTTCAAAGAACTAACCCTAATCTCTCATGTGTTGAGATCCAAGGTTTAGCAAGACTAATAGATCCCTAATCCTATTCTATATCCTCTAGATTACTTTGATTAGCACACATAGAAACCAAGTTACCTCGTGTGAGAGGTTAAGCTTGGAGAAGTAGCTCTTGTGTGGATCTTCTATCACAACGAGGAGGCCGACGAGGAGGTGGTCTACGGGAACAAGAAGGACTTGATTCATTATGTATAATCATCTTTCATAGTAGCTAATCACTTCTATGTTGTTGTTAGTTAAGGTTTAGCAAAGATCCGTAAAGTTAGTCGATGTTAGTTTAAACAAAATGATTGTTTTACCTATTCCGCCTCTCCGCATCATGTGGGGTGTCTAACGTCGACTTACAGTTGTGCCGCATTATTTTGCAGGTGTTCCTCAGGATAGTCAGAGGCAGGGCTATTTCCATCCATCGTATCATGTTTTGCTGCAGATACCGCTTCGCCTGACAGTGTGCAGTTTTGCTTAGGTAGGTTTGCGGTTATCCGATGTTGCTTGTTATATATTCTTTGTATCCTGTACTCTCCATCTACCATTATCTTGTATGACTTAGAGACTTGATGAGTGGACGATATTGTATATTATTTTGTGACTTGGAGGTTTTTATGCAGTTTTATGTATATCGTCTCTTTTTTCGCTACGGCGTCGTATATCTGTGTGGTGGTTGTTTTCCTCCATTGGCTGTGGATTTTGCTCCCGATTAGGATGCTTTTACTCATATATTGCTGTACCCATTCTGGGGGGGCCTGTCTTACAAAAGTGGTGCTGCCAAAATTTTAAAGAATAAAAGTTGGACTTTAAAGAATTTGGTTTGAGATTTCAAAAGTTTTAGCAATGTTCTTATTTCTAGTTTTTTTATGGTTTAGATTTTTGGGTTTTGGCTTTCTTTTACTGCGTTACGCCTGTAGACGTTGCGTAGTATTAGGGCCATCACGTGCCAATTTCGGGTCGTGACAGTTAAACCTAGCGCTTTGATACCAACTTTGTCACGACCCAAATGGCACGTGACTGGCACCTAAATCATGTTCCGTCTATAGGACCCTACTTAATTCAAGTAAGCCAAAATCCCGGAAATCTAAACCATTTGAAAAGAGAGTGAAGGAAAAATTAGTTTTTAAAAAGGTGGTTTTTGCAAACTAAAGTCGTAGTAATAATTTTAAAAGCCTCAAGTATTTCCAAAAATTCCGGCAGAGTTTCCTTTGTAAAAAATGGCCCCAAACGGGTACAAACATGCATAATATACATAATGAATAAAGGCATCCCCAAGCGGGAGCTAGCTCTTTGCCAGTTGGCGGAAACAACCACACAATGCAATATAATATACAACGCCGAAGGGCGGGGATCAAAACTCAGCAAGAAAACCAACATCCACAAGAAAACCAGAGAAAAAATCATAATAATACAAGCGCGCGACTTTAAGATCGAAAGAATAAACAACTGGTTTTCTAAGCCTATCAATATACAAGTCTGGTTGATGGAGTTTACTAGATACAACTGAATATAAATAAAAGTACAATGATGGTCACGATGCAAGTGAACCCACCTACCAAAGCAATCACCCGGAAGGATGCAGTGTACCAGCAAACCACAATGAAACCTGTACGGCCAAACCTGCAAGAAACTGTGGCACAACGGGGGTGAGTTGCCAACTCGTGAGTAGAAAACATCACTGAGAAGAAATCGTATGTATGACTCTCTCCTAGGTCATACAATAAAATATACAATTCTACAAAAAGTGTGACAGTATATCATAAGTGTGATATCACAGTACTCGTGTCCATGTAATAAGTAATAATATATCGATACATGACATGTACTAATGCATCATCCGACGTGTGTCCAGCAGCGACACACAAATCATGATAAAACCCGAGTGCCCAGCATCGGCACTCAAAACATCTCAAAATCCGTGTCCAACAGCGACACATAATACGCAAATCTCGGGCTCCGCATGAACAGGATCGACCCATAGGCTCCGCATGATCAGGATCGGCCCATATCCATCTCTCTCATAACTCCGAACGGTATCCTGTGGATATCCGTCAAGTTTCCATACAATCACCGGTCGGTAGTGCTCCCCTGTCGGGCTTAACGCCTGTCTATACGATCTTCTTGCCCCGGGGTACCATACCGGGTCCACCATGTATCCACAGACGGTTCCTCTCCCTACCTCGAATCGGGTGTATGATACCGCTCAAGAACCGAGAAAACTCATGGTGGACACTTCTCACATCATATCACGAGAAAACCGCAAATTTCTATCTTTTGAAATGAAAATGAGTTTATAAAATCCTTACGGTTTCTCCAAATCCATAAATCTCATAGAAATCCCGAAATCCTAAACTCGAGAGTAAATAAGCTGTGAATCACCGGCATAAAGCCCATAATATTGCATGACAAATGAATATACATATGCATGGGTATCTACATAAAGAATGCAATATCTAAACTAGCATAGTAATGATATATTGGAACTATCAGCTAGCAGTTACATCAATGAAATAATGACTTTCTAGCATGTACGTGACATGAAAATTAACGATGATGAGGTGTGTGAGCCGGCAGGCAAGTGTACGTGGAGCATACGCATCATCGTTAATGGTGCCGGTGTCCTGACAACAGGGTTTCATAATAACTAACGAGAACACATTTAAGCATGCAATGCGATGTGAACAGCAAGAATATAAGGAAAATGAATAATAAACGCAACAATGAAGAATATACATTTCTATATACGAGCCATACGGTCTTGGCATTTGAAATAGCACGAATCGTGGTTTTTAGAAAATAGGGGCTACGGTGTTTGTATGAAAAGGTACATCCTTTGAAAAATCTGTAATATCCCTCGGGTTGTCTTTGAAAATACTCACGATTTGTTAGTTTTTAAAATAAATATGACTCGAGCCCAGTCTAATATCTACCTAATAAAATACAGGACTAATTGAAAGGGTAAGGAAATACACCTAAAGTCCGAGTCGATATATCTAGTAGTCGGCGATCCCGCCTCAATATCGTCACGTACGGTAAAATATATAATACGACAACCTCGAATCAAGAGTGCAGATCAATCATCATTTTATACCTCGTACGGTAAAATCCATCGTACGGCATCCCAAACCGGGGTACGGGTCAAATATCACATATATCTCATTATTCATATGGTATGATTGTCATAATATCATGAACTAGGGTATTAATCTAAGGTCTAGTACATTACGATACCATCAACATATATCCGCGTGAGTATGAAAACACATCGCCCATCGATCCACTAATATCATGTCGTATATCATAACACTACCCAAATCACATAACCGATCTCACGGCATCATGCCCGATCATATCAACTCTCCCCCGAGTATCATATACTATCCTCATCATCCGTGTATACGTATATGTATGTGTGTGTGTATGTACCAACGCATCCACATATATATATACATATAAACATATACACCCAACATATCACGTGTGTGCATGTGTGTGTGTGTGAACTTTTACACTAGGGTTTCGCAACTAAGAAACTAACATAAAAACACTAACTTTCAATTACGCTAAACTGACCCATGATCTCCTAAAGCCTTTCTTCCTAATTATTCACGTATCACAATACGCATAATTATATATATAAATCACATATTCACATACTACACTACGAAACTGCGGGTGTGCTATATGCAATCCACCCGACTTCCCCCGTAGATATACGTCTACTCACCTTGATCCTTGCTTGCCGAAGTCGATGTCGCCATGCTCCTCCTTGTTATCCGAAGTCCATGTGAGGGTGCCTAAACATACAAACACATAGTATCGTAAACAGAAATCGCGCACGAAAACCAAAACGGCACATGAATCACACATAGGTTAAAACCTATGGTCTACTTATGCAAAAGAGCCAAATAACCCTCAACATCGACGTACAAACGCCAATCGATCGAGATAAAATACAATATCCAAAATTCGAGTCATTTAAAGTCACAAAACAAAACAACACATCAAGAAAAAGGTTTTAGATTTTTGGTCAGGTAAAATTGGGCTAAACTAACAATACAGTGGTGTAGTATAAGGGGTATATGAGCTACAAAACCAACCTAGACACCATTACCCACACTTTAGCCGGCCACATGCCCTAGAAATCCAGCCAGCTCGGCCTAACCTGCATGGTTCGGGTTCGTATTCTCATGGTGGTCTCGTAGTGGTCCATCTAGGTCTCTAGGGTTGCTAGTTTTTCTAGTAAAGGTTCCAGGTTACTCCAGATTCCCTGTAAGCACAAATTTAACACAAAACCGATATGGAAGTTTCTAAATTCAGTTTCATGGCGTAGTTTCTGGTTTGATCTGGGTTTTTAACACTAAGGGGGTTTAAGGTCACCACTAAAGCTCAATTACACCATCTCAACTTAAATCAAACCCTAACCTCAACTTGGAATTTTCCAAGATCACTTAACTACACTTAATCAATTCTAAACTAAATTAGAGGCTAAAGGAACACGATTATTACACAAATGATGAAGGAATTACCTCATTTGGCAACTCAAGAATTTTCTTGAGTTTTCCAAAGTGCTCAAAATCCCAACTTTCTTGGTCTACTATGCTTGTAGTGAGCTTGTGCACATTTTTAGTGAAGGGAATGCACGGTTTTGATGTATTTTTTAGGGTTTAGTGAGGAGGTAGAGGAGGTGGAGGGAGAGGGCAGCCATGGAGTGAAGAGGGAGAAGAAGTATGAAGAGATTGAAGGGAAGAAGAATGAGCCTTAGTCAAAAGAGACCCCTCACCCTCTCTTTCTGTTGTCCATACCTCAATTTTTTATTCATTTCCTTTTTCTTTTCTTTTCTATTCTTTATCCTTTTCTTTTCATTTTAAAATCCAAAAACAATTAAAAACCCAAATACATATAAAGGAAAAACAAGATGCCATTTTTCATAGAAATTCGAAAATGTGTTTGAAACATGACATGGTGCATGTTATATGCCTAACTACACTTAATGTGCGATTAGTAATAATTAATCAAAGCTTAGGCACAAACTTGTATATATTTAATTGTATAAAATTATAAAGTGTCTAAATCATTTAGTATTTTTTCAAAATCAACATTCAATGTAATTTTCCAATATTTTTCCAATCTATCGGTATATGATCATACCATAATATTAAAACTAATTTCCACACATTAAAATATTCATAATATTTACTATTTTAATTATTTGAATTCCCAAAAATAATATTTTATTTTTCTGAAATGTTACATCACTCTCTACTACTTTGTTACCAGATCCATCTCCTATTCTTATGAAGTCAAAACCTATAACCGTCACATCAAAAATAGATGATCTATCTCTGCTATTCCTGCTTTAGTCTATAAATAGGCATAAGCAATTTGCCCACTATGCTTCTGCTACTCCCACTGACTACAACAACCCTCTAGCTGAGTCATATACATGTGCACTTCTAAAGCTAGTTTAGAACGACGTTATGCGCATCCTCCTGCCAGGTCTCATAGTCTAGAACAGCAGTAGTAGCAAGTTTGGGTAAACAAAAACCTCCCTGTTACCTTCTTTGAGAAGACTGAAGTACCTCTCGGGTGCCTGAGGTTACCTACCAAATCTGCGGAGTGGCTAATGGAATGTCGAATCCAATTGAATCTTTAGATCCTAAATTTTCAGTAATCGCTTGTGGTTCTGGAATCACTTCCAGTTCTACCATACTCCCACTTATGTTTTTTGAAAAAGAATCCATTTTACTAAAACTGGTGGTGAGTCAAGAACAATTAAACTATTGATCTTCCAGATGGTAGATAGTTAACCCTCGTCAAAACCCGGGACAACCCACAAACTGCCATTACTGAAACGTCATTTGAGTTTATCCAGATTTTGGTTTTAAGCATCATCCGGACAACTCCATATACCTCAACATCGTAAAGATATGATCCATTCTATATCCACTATAGAAACTTAGACACTGATTTAATTAGAACCAGATTCAAAAATCATGCAGCTGTTTCCAGTGCATATCAACCAAATGGAAAGAGGCCAATTAGCATTACTCAATAAGGAATGCATCTACATATGAGTAATCTGAAAGAGAAGAAGGTTCTCAAAACCATTACTTATGTCGGAATACCTCGCACAAGTATCTCCATCTTCAATTATCTTGAAGAATCCTGATACTTCCCGCATACGGTTCTCTACTTTATTCTTATACCTACAACTTCTTAATATCTGGACCCTGTATTTCAACGAAATACATATCTAAAACTAGAGAAGTCATAAGTAAACAGAATACAGTACGAGTACCAACCCCTTTGTCCTAATGGACACTGGACAACATACAGTACTTTGTGTAAGTCCCCTGAGTTAAATAACTCATACCCTGTGCGTCGTAGGTTGAAAACTGTACTATGGTTAAGAAGAATTACACCGCTGTTGAATGCTCTTTACCTAATCACCAACTGATATAGGTAAATGTCATAGACATAATTTCAAAAAGTTATATCTCACGTTATAAAATAAATTTACCGATATATCAGTTTGAAATTGGTGCATAACAACGGATATTCAAAACCAAATATTTGTCGTCAGGCAAACCCCAGGTGATTTCCTCAAATATCACTCATTACAAAGAATTCTGATATGTATTGAGGATCTAATCACCCAATTCCCAATAATCTACTCCCACTCATCATCTGTAATGCTATACAGATGTGAGAATCAAATCTGGTAAATACATACCCTGAAGTTATAATCTAATTGGGAAAACAGTTTTCAATTAACACTGCACGGTGAAACTGAAACATGAAAAATTTTTGAAGGGGTATCTGGGTATTCCTAGTAATGGCTCTTCCACTATCCAGATTCATGACTGTAACCGTATATATCCTTGCCCTCACACCAATCCGTTTATATGTCTTTACTTATTCCCTTCTGTACACCACACTTAGGCTAGTTGGTTTTCTTCCTTCCATACCTTTCGGCACCAGCCTAAGGCTTGGAAGAAGACTATCCAATAAGCGTAATAGGTGTACCCTCCTAATACTAGGAGCCATTGCAACCTGAGAGAAGGTAAAGATAAAAGACAACCCGAATAATCCTATTCAATTTCTCCTGAACAAGAAACCATCCTCGAACTGGTACAAGTTTCTTTGAGTTCGTATGTAACTATATGATGGCGTATCCAATAAATGTTGATCTTCGTAATGATACGAAATGTTCCGGAGAAATGTAAAGGTGAAGTACGAGTGGCGATGATATACGCGGCTTCGTCGTGAATGATAGCAGTCGAAATTTCCTTTTTCCCTCTTTCAAATCCCTTTATATGTCTCTACTTATTACCTTCTGTACACCACACTTAGGCTAATTGGTTTTCTTCCTTCCCTACCCTTCGACACATGCCTATGGTTTGGAAGAAGAGTATCCAATAAGCGCAATAGGTGTACTCTCCTAAATACCAGGAGCCATCGCAACCTGAGAGAAGGTAAAGGGAAAAGACAACTGAATAATCCTATTTTATTTCTCCAGAACCAGAAACCATCCTCGACTTGAAATAAGTTTCTTCGAGTTTGTATCTAATTATACGATGGCATATCTAATAAATATGGATCTTTGTAGTGATACGGAATATTCCGGAGAAAAGCAAAGGGTAAAAGTAGGAGCAGTAATGATATATGCGACTATGACAATCCAAAAGCCAAAGTGTTTTAAGAAGGTTCGGTTAAATTTGGTTCATGAGTTTTAGTTTAAAGTCGGGCCATGGTTGCTGCCAAAGAGAGAGAGAGAAAAGAAACACTCAGCGTGCACTCTAACCTAGATAAGATTGGTTATACACTTTATCTAATCAGTATTGCTCACACTGTTTCCTCGAATTCTTCCTCAAATCCTAAAAGGAGAATTAGTCGGGATCATCTAAAATCACGCAAGGAGTAACACCTACTCATCCGTGGAAATCGGGATCCAACTATCATCGCATGATAACTTGATGCAATCCACTCAAGTCACCACACTCCAGAAGGTATGCACATGCCTAGCAAGTTTCCTGTATGTTTGAAACTCGCGATATGATTTTTACCCCATGCGCTTATGACCTTGACTTTGGCCAACAAATCATAACACGCAAGTCAAGTTCTACCCGTCATTATCCTGATTGATTTAGACCCACCCACACACAACCTTGACTTTGTCGAACAAAATGGTACGACTGTCCTAAACCAATGCATATCCATGAAACGGACAAGCAACACACAGCTACCATTCACGATGCCTTGATTTTGGCCAACAAACACCGCATGAATACTATGTGCTACTTATCCGAAATGACGGAGGGCTACGGTTGGTTTTTGGCGAAAAAACCTTTAACGTAATGAACTTGATATCGTTGAAGGAATCCAAGTTGTTTTAAAAATATATAGTGGCGCAAACTTTTGCTAAAGAGGCCACTCCCTGTGAAAGATCTCGGCTTTTTTCTCGTCGAATGAGATGCAAAATATTCCCAATCGAATACCACAATGCAAACCAAAAGAATAGACTATAATAAAGTTATTACGTTGACGCAAACTTCTTCCTAAGGGGTCACTCCCGATGAAGGGATCTCGGCCCTTGCCTCGTCGAATGAGGTGCAGGATATTCCCAATCGAATACCACTATGCAAAGCAAAAGCGAACGTCTGTAATGTATATTTTTAAAACATGGTTCCAACAACATCATATAGGTTTGTTTTCCTTTGCATTGATCAGAATTAACGCAGTCCCATCAATTAAACATATCACACCAGATAAAGGAACGAAAATATAATGTACGTATATGTCATCCGCATTCGCCACTGAGCCCCGTCATCACCCATTAGGTTACTTAACTAACAGTAAAGCGGGGGCTAGACTAGCGCGGGTGCAAAACAAATACAACATCTACTAGTATATATATAAATATATATAACAATCGTCCCAGACATGATATAAAGCAACGTCACAGAATCTCAGCCAAGCAACACAGAGTGGTGGATAAACCTGGAGCCTCGGGTTTCACTTGAGCCGCAAATGAGACCCGACGTTCCCTGTCGTATGGATAGCTTGTGGAATGAAAACCTGGACCCCTATGAGTGCGGCAAGTTACCCACCAATCCTAGAAGTGAGGCAACCCCAATCAACAAAGCGAATGGGCCACCCAGTACTTCATAGAATCCGGTAACTTGAGCACCCCTCCATGGATCAACCTGTACCCTCTACGAATGCGGCGAATATCCCGCCAATTCTAGAGTAAGGTCCCCTCCGTCTCAACGCCATGAGATGCGGACCCGTTGCCCTCTAGAACACGGCTATTCGTGCATTCCGCCTTGGGGAAATCCTAGTACAGAAAAGAAAATATATACAACAGTGACATTGACTTCAACCCGGTTGTGCCCTAAATAAATAATATACAAACTGGTAGAGACAGCAATCCACATGTCAGACGCTCGCCCCACAATATCAAATATACAAATGAAACTAAACTATACTACTATTGCACCACTAGCTATCCACCACGACAATCCAGCCACAACCTCAGCACAACACAGAACATCAACGTGAATGTCATGTTCGTAAACCCGTCTAATAGACATATAGTAGTTAGACAAGTTGTACCACTCAAATGACATTCACGGTCATAGATAGTAATGTATGCACTGAAAACTTATGCATTTAAAATTTCGATCGACAAAAAACTATCCGTATAGGCCCCAAGTGCAATCCAATACTCAAACAAATCTGGGCTAGAAACAAAACATCCCAAAAATCACATTTCCAAACAATAAAGCACCAGAAGAAAATTTGTGCACGGTAGCTTCATTACGGCCACGCAACTGCGGCAAACATACATTTTATGCCGCGGTTCCGTGGCCTAATGATTTGCTCGTGTGCCCAATTTTCTTCTGGGCTTCTAAAAAACCCTGCACATATTTTTGAGACTCTGGAAATAATTTATTGAACAGTTTGAAAAAACGGCAGAAACATCAAAATTGAAATTGTGATTTCGGATATTGTTGTCGATCGATATTTTAAGCACGTTAGAACTAGCTAGTTTAGGGTTTATGGGTTGGCACTGATACCATGTTGGGTTATGCCAGTTCCCTGGCCATCAAATTGTGGCCAATCGCAAAACAAATATTTTACAAACTGGCGCTAGAACAACCCATGAATACGGATCGACCAAAAACCCTAAACCTAGCAAGCATAATAAAGAGTTGAGATGGTTATACTGAATGATCCATGTCCTTCGGTCTTTAACCTCGTTCCCAAGCTCCTAGTGACCACCATGATCATGTTTGGTCGCCGGTCTCCCTCCATCGAAGATGATCAACCTAAGAGTCTATAAATCGGGCTCCTACCTAATTACTGAGGTAACTAGGGTATCCAGTTTGCTAAACTAGATAGCCTAGATGATGTAGAGTCTAATGATGGATTGATTTGTCTCTAAATACCCTTGGTTTCTCAACACATGAGACTATTAGGGTGGAGGAAGAAGAAGAAGCGATGAGAGATGAGAGTGTGAAGCAAAGAGCAACTCAAGAAAAATGGCTAAATGTTGTGATAGTGAGAATGAATCAAGTGTGGAAAATATCTCACAACCCAAACTAAATCAAGCATGCTAGAATAGTGTATCATGAGTCACACCATGAGTCACCGCATGAGTCACTAAGAGACCATACTTCATTTAATGCCAAGTGCACACTCATCCCTCCACCTCATTAAATCTTTTAAGAAAAAAATTAAAAAAAAAATGCCCCTCATCCGTATATACATACCCGTATCCATATTCCGAAAAATATGAATACAAAAAAGACAAAAATAATCAAACAATATAATACTAGTATCCGGCTTAAACCAAAGCCACTAGTAAACTCCGTCCGAATCTTGATACGATATTAACAGTAAACTAAAACATTAAGGTATTTTAGTGAAACTAGTTAACACAAAAACTTCCCTTAGAGCCTAATTAAGGATTTAAGATCATTACCTCACCAAAACATGGATGAGAACCTAGCCATGCAAGCTCCAAGACTTCAAGGGAGGTTAAACATACTTAAGGAAGGGTTTAGTGACGGTTTTGTGGTGATTTATGCTTAAGGTTGAGGTGGAGAATATTTTCAAGAGAGGGATTGTGGAAGAGGAAGAAGAAGAAGAGAATGAGAGGATGAGAGAATGAGATAGGAGATGGCTCTTGAGAGCCATGCTCTCTCTCTCTCTCTCTTCATTAAATGCTCCCCATCTCTCCCATGTCTCCCCCATGCCCCCATTCTTTATCTTTTCCTTTTCCAATTAAAAAATAAAACCTTTTTAATTAAAATATATGTATAACACAACAAAATAATTAAGGTGTCATGACTAGCAAAACAAGTTTAGCATATTCTTAATGCTAGATTAGCATGCACATGTGTGTACATAACTACAACAAGTACATAAGTAATTAAATAAAATATTAATTAATTAAAATAAAATATTAGAAAAATAATTATTGGTTAAATTTATTAAAAACCCACGTTATATCGCTTAATTAACTCTAATCGCATTTTTAAGGTGTTACAATCTTCCTTCCTTAAAGAATTTCGGTCCCCGAATTTAAAATCTTATTATGCGTACCTTCAAAAGGTTGAAGGAATTTCTTCCGCATCTCGCTCTCGACTTCCTATGTGACCTCTTCGGTGTTCGGGCGATGCCAAAAAACCTTCACGGACGGTAAGACATTTGACCGAAGTTTCTTCACCTGCCGGTCCTGAATAACTATTGGCTGCTTGGTGAAAGAAAGATCGCGCTCCAGCTGGATGGTCTGGTGCTGAATCGCATGAGAAGGGTCATGAAGGTACTTCCGAAGTATCGATATATGAAATACAGGGTGTACATCTGGAAAACTAGGCAGAAGTGCCAAACGATAGGCAACGGTACTGACTCGCTCAAGGATCTCGAAAGGACCCACATATCCGGAACTAAGCTTTCCTTTCTTCACGAATCTCATCACACCTTTCATCGGAGAAATTCGTAAGAAAACATGATCACCCACCACGAACTCAAGTCTGCGACGACGAAGGTCGGCATATGACTTCTGCTTACACTGGGCTGCTCTCATCCTGTCCTGGATCAACTGGATCTTCTCCGTAGTCTCCTGAACTAGCTGTGGTCCCAAAATCCTACTCTCGTTGAGTTCGGTCCAACATACTGGCGAACGACACTTTCTCCCATACAAGGCCTCGAAAGGTTCCATCTGAATCATCTCCTTAAAATTGTTATTATAGGAGAAATCTATCAAAGGCAAGTGACAATCCCAACTGCCAGCAAAATCAAGCACACACGCTTGAAGCATATTCTCGAGAGTCTGTATAGTCTGCTCTGACTGATCATCGGTCTGCGGATGGAAAGCGGTGCTAAAACTCAAACGGGTACACAAGGCTTCCTGAAGTTTCTGCCAAAGATGGAAGGTAAACTGGGTGCCTCTTTCGGATACAATGCTTGTCGGAACGTCGTGCTACCGCATAATCTCATCAATGTACAACTGAGCATACTGAGCAAATCCGAAAATAGTCTTCACTGGGAGGAAGTGAGCCGTTTTCATCAACCGGTCTACAATCACCCAAATGGAGTCATACCCTCGACTGGACATAGGTATACCCACAACGAAATCCAAGGAGATTTGCTCCCATTTCCACTCCGGAATAGGTAAAGGCTGCAACTCTCCCGCCGATCTCTGATGCTCAACCTTGACTTGCTGGCAAGTCAAGTATCTTGATACGAAGTCAGAAACATCTCTCTTCATCCCTTCCCACCAGTAGATATCTTTCAAATCACGATACATCTTGGTGGAACCTGGATGAACGCTCTATACCGACTGATGTGCCTCATCTAAGATCTCACGTCTCAGGCCCTCGGAATCCGGTACACATAAACGAGTCCCAAATCATAGCACACCCTGTTCATTAATCACAAACTCCGAATCTATTCCCTGCCGAACATGCCCCATAATCTCAGACAAACGAGCATCGTCGGACTGTGCCTCTCTGATGTGATCGAGTAGAAGTGGACGAGCGCGGACATGAGCAAGGTGCCCTCCGGTGGAAGTGAACTCGAACTGTACTCTACTATCGCACAAGATCTACCATTCTGTAGAAGACTGTCTCTGAATCGCGCTCAAATGGAACAAGCTACCTCCGGGCATACGACTCAAAGCATCAGCTACAACATTCGCCTTGCCTGGGTGATTAACCGATTTCACAATCATAGTCCTTTAAAAGCTCCATCCAACGGCGTTGCCTCAAATTCAGATCCCGCTGCTGGAAGATATACTTTAAGCTCTTGAGGTCCGTAAAGATCTGACACGACTCTCTGTACAAGTAATGCTCTAAATCTTGAGCGCAAAGACCACCACGGCCATCTCTAGATCATGAGTATGATAGTTCTTGTCATGACCCGAAGGTACGGAACATGACCGGCACTTAAATTATGAAACGTCTAGAGGCGTAACGTAATCCAAGCAAGCCGAAGCCCAGAAATCTAAACCCTTTAAAAGAAGAAGTGTAGGAAAACAAGTTTTAAAAACAGCATCAAATTTCTCAAAAATTTCGGCAGAGTCTCCTTTATAAAAACTGGCCCCAAACGAGTACAAATACGAATATATATAAGCAACAATAAAAAGGCATCCCCAAGCGGGAGCTAGCTCTATGCCAAAAAGGCGGAAACAACCACACAATGCACTAAAATATACAACGCCGAAAGGCGAGGTTCAAAACTCAAAAGAAAATACAAATCCACCAGAAAACCATAATAATACAAGCGCGACTCTAAGGTCGAAATAAAATCAACTGTTCTTCTAAACTATCAAGTAATACAAGTCTGGTTAATGGAGCTTACTAGATACAAATGAAATAATAAAAGTACAACGGCGGTCCTGATACAAGTGAACCAACCTACCAAGCAAATCACCCTGAATGAAATGATGTGCTAACAAGCTGCCAAGGAAACCTGTACATCGAAACCTGTAAGAAAAGTTTGGCGCAACGGGGGTGAGTTGCCAACTTGTGAGTAGAAGACATCAGCGAGTAGAAATCGCATGCACGACGCTCTCTTAGGTCATAATAATATACTTAAAATATCACTAGTCATCTAGTAGTGCCAGGGTAGTAAACTATGCGTAAGTGCAAATGCTCAGTGCTCGTGTCAGTACCTCAAGTAGTAACATGTCATGTGTATGAGTATGCATGCACTATGAATGTAAAACAATCAACCATGGATTCTGGGTATATCTGTATAAGAAATCTTTAACTTTAACATAGTAAAATTTGTATGGTAATCTGAAACAGCAATGAAATCCATGGAAATCTGTGTCAAGCATCGACACAAAATATGTAAAACTCAAAATCTCAATAGCTCATAGTCTCAATCTCTCGGGCTCCGTCAGTCCAGATCGGCCCATATCATCAAATCTCATGACAACGGTCAGTATCCTTCGGATATCCGTCGCGCCAGACATCACCGGTAGGTAGTCTTCCCCTGCCAGGCTCATCGTCTACAACTCGATCTTCTTGCCCCGGGGTACCATACCGGGCCCACCATGTACCCGAGACGGTTCATCCACTCCTCAAATTGGGTCTCGAAATTCAACAGAAAATATGAAATCTCATGGTGGACGACACATACATCACGAGAAAACCGCAACTTGTATTTTAAAAAAAAGAGAGGGAGGGAGAGAGAAGTTTTATTATATATTCTTGCGGTTTTCACCAAAATCCAGAAATCTCATAGAAGTCCAAAATCCCAAAATCATGAGTAAGTAATAATAAGTATTGACATAAGCCCCACAATACTACATGATAGTATGAAAATCTGAATGCATGAAGTGTCTATGTAATAAATACAATGTCTAACTAGCACATGAGAGTAATCATACCCTATTATATTGATCTAGCCTTTAGTTGGTTCTATCAATAAAAGATAACATGTTCTAAAGTGTACGTGGCATAGCAATTACCGATGATGATGTGTGTGAGCCGGCAAATAAGTGTACGCGGAATATGCGCATCATCGGTAATGGTGCTAGTGTCCTAACAGGAAGAGTTTCATATTAACTAAAGAAATATATGTATGAACATGCAACGTGATGATTACAATCTGAATATAAAGGTGAATGTGTATTAACCACTCATTTTGAATATACATATCTAACTACAAACTATATGACTCGAGCCTAAACTAGTATCTATCAAACCCACTAAGGAACTAAACTAAAGAAACTAATCGATAGGAAATAAGAATCCACCTAAAATCTGAGTTGATATCTCTAATAGTCGGCGATCCAGCCTCAATAGCATCACGTACATAGTATGACTTTCTCGAATCAAGAGTGCGGATCAATCATCACATCTATGCCTCGTACGGTAAAATCCATCGTACGGCATCCCAAAATCGGGGTACGGGTCAACTATCACCTATGTACATCATCATTCGTATAATATCATCATCAAATATTATCATGATCAAGGGTACTGTGCTATAATCGCATACATCCCAATATCATCAAACATATATCATTGTCTGTATAAATATATATCGTCAAATGGTCCTCAGAAATATCATGTCACATATATCATATCATGATTAAGTCACATATCCCAATATTATCAAACATATATCATTGTCTGTGTAAATATATATCGTCAAATGGTCCTCAGAAATATCATGTCACATATATCATATCATGATTAAGTCACATATTACAATTCGGGTTCTATTTTAGAGTCTCGTATATCTCAATGTCATCATCACCTATTATCGTTTATGTATAAATATCCATTTTCTCATTTCCCAACTATCTACTAATATCATAGTACATCTCATATCATACTCGATCGTATATCTTTAACTCACGACATCATGCCCAATCTTACTGACTCCTCCCCAGATATCATATAGCCTCCCCATATCACGTATATATGTTATATATATATATATATAGAAACCTACACACATTCATACACACACACACACACACACACCAAGTCAAATGTATGTGTATGCGTGTGTGTGTGTGTCTACCTGAAACCTACGAATTCCCTCCAAGGCATTCATCCTCTGGTTAAGTTTTTCTAAATCAGTCTAGTCCAACCTAAAGTCTTTAATAGGACCCTACTCACCAAGAATCTAAGGTCATGTCCGACTTCCTAATGACAGTAAGTAATATCCCTATTCTACGTTTGCGGGGGTGCTAAACGCCATCCACCCGACTTCCCCCGTAGATATACATCTACTCACCTGGCCCTTGTCTGCCGAAGTCGATTCCGCCATCCTCTTCTTCATCATCTGAAATCCACGTGAGGGGTACTTATACGCAAACATATATGTACATCGTAAACCGAATCGCGGATAAAACCAAAATGACACACGAAACGTGCATAGGTTAAAACCTATGACCCGTTCATGAAATAACCAAATAGCCCTCGACATCGGCGTACAAACGCCGATTGTTCGAGAAAAACCCAAACATACAAATCATAGTTCCAAAACTTACTAGTTATAATATACAATAGATTGCAACTTATCGAAAACTCAAAATAGTTTAAATCGGTTTATTTCCGAAAACCTAGAAAGCGTCAATTGACCGTTTCATTTTAAAACTTGATGTTTAAACGAAACTAATGGCCATATTATTCACTAAATATCATAACTAAGTCATACAAATCATTACTATACTTTTATCACACTAATTTGTATTAAATTGAAAATTCTAGTTTGCAATTTTATCCAATTTCAACACCTTTTAAGAAAAAATTCACAATTCCACATCTAAACTTGATTTTGCATATTTTAAATTGTTAAACCACTCAAGGAAACCTTAATGATGTGTTAAAGCCCTAACTAGATTTTTAATCCCACATTCTAAATTAATTTCTAAAACCTAGTTTACAATATAGCATATTTATCACAATTTTTAACGTAAAAGCTAGCAATTAGTAACTAGATTATGTTTCACATTCAATTAACATGTTAATCTCCTCATTAACACCATAATCTAATGATAAAAACCCTAATTAGAATTTTTTGTCACCAATATATATATTTTATAAAAACCTAGTTATCCAAAAAAACTAATTACAACAATTTAAATACAACAATTTACAAATTAGCAACTAATTTAAGTTTTCTATGACTTAACTTATTTAATTACACCATATAATCATGGACACATTGTAAAAACCCTAACTTGATTTTAGAAAACCTTTCTAGAATTTCCTAGACAACAAATTATAACCAAATTAACACTTTAAAATTCTAGTTTAGCACCTTTAAACTACAAATTAAATATTTAGATTAGAATTATACCTCCCAAGCTTTGAACCCCTTGCACTTAGCCTCCAAAGTTGCCTCTTTTCTCCATATTTTAAACAAATTAGGGTTTGAGAAGAGGTAGAATAGGGTTTTGGTTTGAATTTTGTGAAGAAATTGTGAATTTTTGTGGATTTCGGTGGATTTTTGAGATGAAAATTGAAGCAAAAGAAATGGGAAAATAGAGGAACTGCTGATGGAACTCTCGGCCAGAGGTGGAGGGGGGCAAGTGTGGGAAGTGTGTAGAATTTTCTAAGAAGAAAGTATCTCTCAAAGGCATTAATTGCATATCACATCATTTTCTATTTAAAATTCTATTTTAATTTCATTTTGATTTAATTTTTAAACCATAGAACTAAAATCTTGAAAACTCTTGATACAATTTTTGTTACACTAAATTTTAGTTTATAATGGGTCCTAAGTGTGTAATTTACCCATTTAAATTTGTATTTATCACTAATTTAATGTATATTTAAAAGCTTAAAATAATACTGAAAATAATTAATTAAGGAAAAAAATTTAAATGACTAGAAATTTTTAAGTGACAAATTAGTGACCAATTTCTAGCAATATCTTATCTAAATTTTGTATAATTAGGCCTATATTGAAAAAAAAATTATTTTGACTTTTTACAGAAAAGACTGATTATTTTACCGATTATCGAAAAACTGCCTAAACGATTTTAGAAGCGTTACATCCTGATATAGTTGACATTGATTACATTGATCATACCTCATATTTATGATATATTGCTACCTGAGGCACTGACACGAGCACTTGGTATTACACTGATGTATAGATGTTTACCCTTGCCACCTTATCATGCTTCAGACTTTATCATATTGAGGATATATATTATTACTGATCGTTTGACCTAGGATGAGTCATACATACGATTTCTGCTCTGTGATGTTTTCTATTCACGAGTTAGCAACTCACCCCCGTTGTGCCACAGTTCTTGCAGGTTTTGCCGTACAGGTTTCATTGCGGCTTTTGGCACACTGCTTCTTTTCTGGATGATTGCTTTAGTAGGTGGGTTCACTCGCATCGTGACCACTATTGTACTTATTTATTTTCAATTGTATCTAGTAAATTCCATCAACCAGACATGTATATTTATTTCAGACTTAGAAACCAGTTGTGTATTATTTCGACCTTAGAGTCGCGCGTTGTAGTATTACGGTTTTCTTGATGATTTTGAGTTTCTTTTGAGTTTTGATCCTCACCCTTCGGTGTTGTATATTATATTGCTTGCGTGGTTGTGACCGTCGATTGACGAAGAGCTAGCTCCCGCTTGGGGATGCCTTTTATTATTATGCATATATTATTCTTGTTGTACCCCATTTGGGGCCAGTATTTACAAAGGAAACTCTGCCGAAATTTTCAGAAAAGATTTGAGGATTTAAAAATGCATATTCAGCTTACTTATTTAAAAACCTTGTTTTTAAAACATGTTTTATTCACTTCTTTAAAACTAGTTTTCCTTCATTTATTATTTAAAATGGCTTTAGATTTCTGGGCTTTTGGCTTACTTGAATTAGATGAGGTCCTATAGACTTCATATAATTCAAGGGCCGGTCACGTGCTATTTCGGGTCATGATAGGTTCGTGCTTCAGGTGAAGTCTTAGGGTCTCTGGTACAACACAACTACTCTGCTAGATTTTCTAGTATACTCTCGGAGTCACAGCAGATCACATATATCATATAATGACACTAAAAATACGATATGTGCACTAAATGATACATTAAGTGTTCTAAACTAAAACTAAAAGGCTACACAACACTATAAGCAACTACTTAACAGATAGAGATCATTACCTATCCACAAAAGCTCCAAGATCCTAGCTTTCCAAGCTCTAATGGATCTTAGAGGCAAAACAAGTCTTGAAAAGGTATTTGGTGATGTTTTGATGAAGATTAGTGAAGGTTTGTTGAGGGAATGAGCAAGTGTTCAGTTGAGAGTTGAAGCAAATGAAAAATAATGAGAGATAGAGAAAAATGAGAGAGAGTGAGAGTGCGATTGAGTTAGAGAGAGAGAGGTGAGTGTAAGGGGTGAGTGCACCAATTGCATTAACTCACACATTAATGCAAGCCATGACTCCCTATGCCACCTCTTCCCAAAACAAAACACAAAGAAGAAAATATCTTCTCTCTCACAACAAATATCAAGGGTTAGGGTTAAGGTTTAATCAAAGGATTAGGATTAGATCAAAATGGCATGGTTGCTAAACTAGATTAACACAAATACACGCACACATTAACATGCACAAGTGTGTGCAAACCATAACAAATAATAATAAATTATTAATTAAATATTATAAAGTGTGAGGAAACCGAATTGGTAAACGTTTTACAGAAAACCCGCATTATCGCTTAATTAACACTAATCGAAATCCTAAGACGTTACACAAATGAATATATACATGCATGGGTATCTAAGTAAAGAATGCAATATCTAAACTAGCATAGTAATGATATATTGGAACTATCAGCTAGTAAGTTATATGAATGAAGTAATATTCTCTAAAGTGTACGTGATATGGCAATTACCGATGATGATGTGTGTGAGCCGGCAAGCAAGTGTTCGTGGACATACTCATCATCGGTAATGGTGCTGGTGTCCTAAAAAACGAGATCATAACAGTTAAGGAAAATCATGTATAAACATGCAATGCAATGAGAACATGAATATAACGAAGAATAAATAGTAAACACAACATTGAAGAATATACATTTCTATATACGAGTCATACAGTTTTGGCATTTGAAATAGCACGATTCGTGGTTTTTAGAAAATAGGGTCTACGGTGTTTTTAAGAAAAGGTACGTCCTTTGAAAAATCCGTAATATCTCTCGGGTTGTCTTTTGAAAATACTCACGATTCGTTAGTTTTTAAAAATAGGTATGACTCGAGCCTGGTCTAACAACTTCCTAATCAACTAAAAGACTAAACTAAGGAACTAGTCAAAAGGGTATGAAATCCACCTAAATTCCGAGTCGATATACCTAGTACTCGGCGATCCAGCCTCATAGGGTCACGTATTGTATAATACATAGTACAGCATCCTCAAGTCAAGAGTGCAGATAAATCATCATATCTATACCTTGTACGGTAAAATCCATCATACGGCATCCCAAAATCGAGGGTACGGGTCAACTATTATATATACATCATCATTCATATGGTATCATCATCGTGCAATATCATGATCATGGGTACGGTTCTAAAGTCTCGTACATTCAAATATTATCAACTCACATATTAATGTATGCATGAATACATATCGCTCAACGATCCATTATAATATTACGTCATGTATCTTATCATGACTCAATCACATATCAAAACTCACGGCATCATGCCCGATCATATCGACGCATCTCCAAGTATTATATACCATCCTCATCTCACGCGTATATGTATGTATGTATATATATAAACCTACACACATACATATATATATATACACACACACACACACATATAAACAAAGTCAAGTTTACGTGTGTGCGTGTGTGTGTGTGACTACCTGTAACCTGTGATTCGCCTCCAAGGTAATCATCCTCTGGATAAGTCTTCCTAAATCAACCTAATTTAAC
The DNA here is from genome assembly GCA_030015575.1 of Agapanthus africanus. Taxonomy (NCBI): domain Eukaryota; kingdom Viridiplantae; phylum Streptophyta; class Magnoliopsida; order Asparagales; family Amaryllidaceae; genus Agapanthus; species Agapanthus africanus. The sequence continues at coordinate 299,918,830 of CM057345.1, read as the reverse complement.
ATAAGGTCTTCTAAATACCCTACTCGCTAAATATCCAATATTACATCTAAACTCATTATAATAATACGGTAATAACCTTATTCTACATTTATGGGGGTGCTATACGCCATCCACCCGACTTCCTCCGTAGATATACATCTACTCACCTTCAACGCCTCGCTCTAGTCGATCCAGACGGATGCCTTGCACTCCTTCGTCGTCCCAAAAATCCACGCGCTCGCACCTTAATTTTCCATCTTACTTAGGCAGTTGTATAAGGCATCCCTCCCCCCTGAGACGAAGAAAGCCCAAATCCCATAAGCTCCTCATAACTCAAACTCATCGTCAAGCTTCAATGCCTCCGTAGCTACTTCCTCTTCCTCATCATCAATCACAAAGTATGGGTTGCGCACCTCTGGCCTAAACTTGTAACCCGTAAACACATAGAAAGCAAGTGTCGCATGCTCTCCAGCCACAACACTAGTCCACAAGTATCAGTATGAAGTGATTGCAAGCAAAGCATAAACCGCTACCCTCGTGAAGTATATGTAGCAAATCACCACGATATAGTAGTGCTTGAACAACGTCAGCTTCATTAGATTAACGGCAGCCTTCCCATTCGTCATCGCGGCCTCTCTACGATTCTTAATAGACCAAACAATGGGGAAAAGCACAACACAACAACAAAGCACATCAAGTACAAAAACTTGTTTCCAAGTTACCCAATCTCTCGCATAAGGCCCTGACTCATCGATTCCAACCTGAAAAATATTTGCTACAATTTGCAAAGGAATCACAACCATCAATACTTTCTTCTCCTTATCTCCCGGCCATGAGCATTACCGGTCCTTCAATATACGATTTATCCTTAGCCTCACCTACAAAATTCAAACCTTTCAGATGCACGACCGCGAGCATGAAGTAATGAATTATGAACACAGTATTCCTCTCTAAACCAATACTGAGATCAAAACAGAGCAATTGTGGCATATGCCAAGAAAAACACGAAGTAAACCTGCGGGAAGACGGCAGAGTCGGCGGAGAGGTAGATCCTCATGTTGGACTGGGGCTGGAGATTGTACATGGCGGACCTGACGGACATGGAGACCCTCGGCTGCGAACAGCAACGTGCACTGCCCTGTGTTCGACATGTGGAACACCACGTCGAGATTGGCCGCGCGGATGCCCCTTGACTTGGGGAGGCGGTCGAGGGTGAAGACGAGCTTCACGAGATCGAACTGCAGGGCGTACGCGACGTCAAGCTCCTAGATCTGCTACAGCACATGAAGCCACGTGTCGCCAGTGGTGAGGAAGAAGCCAAGCTGGGAGATGTCGAGGTCGGGGCTGGACTCGAAGACTGCGATGCCAGTGACGTTGAGCTCAAGGACGCCGGCATAGGTGAAGCCGAACTCATCGAAGGGGATGATGGTGCGGGCGTCCGATCGGATCTCCATCATCCAGATCTCCACCGACACAGATCAGATCATGCCCAGGAGGATGATAGCGACGACGACGAGGAAGGATCTGGGGATGATCGCCATCGAGATTTGGATCTCGAATCTTTCGATGGGTTTCTTTTCAGGGGTCGAAGAAAAGAAAAAAAAGGATAGGAGAAGGGAACAGAAGTTGTGGGGGTGGGGGTATGGAAGTAATAATTTTTAATTAATAATAATTTTTTTGCTAAGTCTTGGGTTTGTCCCAAAATACTAACACTACTGGGGTTTGGGCCACTAAATACACCTCAGTTACATCCTTTCAATTCATAAAATATATTATTTTAATTATTTAATCCCGAAAATAATATTTTATTTTTCTGAAATGTTATAGGTAATAACTTCACTATAGTCGATTACTTTTTGCTTTGCATCGCGGTATTTAGTTGGGAATATCCTGCACCTCATTCCACGAGGAAAGTGTTAGTTATATGTATGCCCTAGAGGCCATTACTTTACATGCGATGTATATTGTAGTGGATGCTTGGACATATATAGGGAGGACTTTCTTGCTCGACATGATAGTACGCTATCTGGTTGCACTTTATCTTAACTTGTACACTTATTGTCTCTCTATTACATGTTGATAAAGCCTTTAGGATTAGTACTTGACTACCAGGATTATGATGTGGATCATACTAGTGGGGCTGAGGTATTCGGCAAGTACATCCTTCAATTATTCCTAGTCGTGGGAGTATCGAGACAGGGCATCGATACTCAAGAGTATACTAGCGTATGTGTTAGTTATATATATGCCCGAGAGGCCACTATTGTACATATGATGTATATTATAGTGGATGCTTGGATATATATAGAGAAGACTTTCTTGCTCGACAAGATAGTATGCTATCTGGTTTCACTTTATCTTAACGTGTAGACTTGTATCGGAACAATATCTAGCTCTCACATGTTGATAAAGCCCTTAGGATATGTACTTAACTACTAGGACTATGATGCAGATCATACTAGTGGGGCCAGGGTAGTCCATGAGTACATCCTATAACTGTTAATAGTTGAGAGTGTATCGAGACAGGGCATCGATACTCCAGAGTAGACTAGCGTATACGCATCTTGACCCATATGATGGACGATGGATGATACCATATCCATTGGTGTTTGACATCAGAGATAGTGTACGGGTGTTCAGTGGAGACTGGGTATACTGAATGGACTCGCCGAGAACTCCTAGATGGTATTATACCTATCGTCAGATAGCAGTTCTCTGGTAACACTGGTACAGGTTAGTCTGTAGACCCGAGATCGTCATAGAGTCTTGTGTGATTCCCACTGTGCTTTGATTTCCACCTTACCACGTTCATGAGAACGTGCAAAATGGTGGCTTTTGGGTACAGTCCCAAATCACTGGTTTGTCTCAAAAACTATTTCTAAACCGCAATCAAGAAGGCGTCGCATGAAGCTAGCCGGTGAGTACGGGTCGGTCCACAGGGATGTTGTGAATGTTAGTTATATGTATGCCCTAGAGGCCATTACTACACATAGGATGTATATTGTAGTGGATGCTTGGACATATATAGGGTGGACTTTCTTGCTCGACATGATAGTATGCTATCTGGTTGCTCTTTACCTTAACGTGTACACTGATTGTCTCTCTGCTACATGTTGGTAAAGCCCTTAGGATGTGTACTTGACTACCTGAACTATGATGCGGATCATACTAGTGGGGACATGGTAGTCCATAAGTACATCCTTCAAGGTCCCTAGTCGTGGGTGTATCGAGACGGGGCATCGATATACCAGAGTAGACTAGCGTATACCTTCTCGACCCATACAGATGGGCGATGGATGATCCCATATCCATTGGTGTTTGACATCAGAGATGATATACGGGTGCTCAGTAGAGACTGGGTACACTGGACGGACTCGCCGAGAACTCCCAGATGGTATTATACCTCACGTCAGATGGCAGTTCTCTGGTGACACTGGTACAGGTTAGTCTGTAGAATCGAGATCGTCATAGAGTCTTATGTGATTCCCACTGTGCTTTGATTTCCACCTTACCACGTCTAAGAGGGCATGCAAAACGGTGGTTTTTGGGAACAGTCCTGAGTCACATGGAGGCAATGAGCGATAGGAGGGGATTCGTCTCTCCCGGTATAGGGAGTTGATGTTGCGCTGTGTTCGATTGGCTATAACCGGAAATTCCTGGCCAGGGTTGCTGAGATTTACTAGTAAGTGTTACCAGTAGTTTCTCGAACTGTTATAGACCTCATATCGACATGACTTATCGAGCTATTGGGGTCTGACGTTTACCACCTCTAGGCAAGATATACGACATATCAGACGACGAGACCGAACTGTACGGTAAGTGTTACTGGTTGGATTCACAGGAGTATGAGCGGGCTTGCTCATCGATCTTCTGATCGCTCAATACCCAGGTGGCCGTTACGTTTAGCAGACCGTTTGCGGCTTGTGGGTGTTTGATATGATCATCACCTACTGCCGGCGTATTGACGAGTCTTTAGAGTCCTACACAGAGGTTTCCTGGCTCAAGCGAAACGAAATAGGTGCACATATGAGATATGTGCGGGACCGAGAATAATGCATGTATGTGATACCGTATTATATTCTCGTGATGAATGTATCGATTGGTTGTATGCGATATAACCTAGTTATCGAATCAAGGATTGATTCGATAAGTCGATACATTGGATATTAGTCGGTCATATGCGATATGACCGGATCGTTAAATCAAGCGTTGATTTAATGATTTAATGCATAATTATATATTTGATATATTACTTTGCATTAACTAGTATTGGTTCACTTCAAATGGATTTTCTCACTTGAAGTGCACATTGTATATGTGATATATTTTTTGTGCACTTGATTGTATCATGTTTGATGATACATGCATGTTTGGGTGTATGTTTAGTTTAAACCTTGGTTAAGTAAATAGTTAGGGATTTAATTTATTTATTCATTTATTTATTTATTTCTTTTGGCAAAAAGAGAAATGGTGGCTTGCTTTGTTTTACATTGAAGCTTCATGAAGCTTTGAAAAAGTCTACCATTTTTGTTTCATGCCTAACCTAACCATTCACCTAACCTTAGTTTACTCTCTACACATAACCATGGTTGCTAATATGATAAGAATCACTTATTTTATATTTTACAACAATACTTATCATATTATCATCTTCTTCTTCTTCTTCAAGAAGAAAGCTTGCTACCATTAATGGCAACATGAGAAAAAGAGTGAGAAATCCAATTCTAAAGTGAACCCACTTCCTATTTCTTCATTCTCTACCACTTGCCATGTAGTATAGGGTGTTTTCTTCACAAGTTTCATGACTTGGTGAAGTTGGAGCTTGATCTTGAGTTGCCTCGACGTAGATCATCTTCGGCATCGAAGTCGACGACTTAGCCCGATCATTTCTTCGACCAAACCATTACTAGAGTCCGGGATCCGATGATCGCAGCGGAGGGACGTCAACGCGGAGCTATGGAGGTGGAGGACCAGATCTACAAAGGTTGTATTTCCGTTCACTTAGTTAAGTTGTTAACTAGTTGCATGTTTCGCCTAAACTCTAGTCAACGATCTAGTTTAGGGTTTCTCGGCACCGGAAAATTTTGATTTTGGCATGGTTGATGCCTTGTGAGACATCATTAGCGTGCCCAGAAACCCTACAGTGGTATCAGAGCCTAGCTAGAGCCTTAGGCGATGCATAGACGATGTTAGAATTCCGATCAAACCCCGAAACCCTAAAAATGACCCCTCTCTGTACATTTTTACAAAACTGGGTTTTTTCCAGATAAAAAATTCTTAAAAAATTCAGCAGGAAATTCTAAGAATTACGGTGCAAAAATTAACAAAAGTTACGGCTAAATCGCGGCGGAACCGCGGCAGAAGCTTGGCTTCTGCGGCGGTTCCGCGGCCATATAATGAGATCATCCCTCTATTTTTTCACAGTAATTTGTTTCTTCAGGTGCTGAGTTTTCTGGGAATTTTTAATTTGCACTCAAGAGTTGAGTTTTCTGGGGTGTTTTGGAGCATCGATGATTCGATCGGAAATTTCAAACTTTGTCTATGTGTTTTCCGGATAATTTTTGAATATGTTAAAAAGTTCGACCGGATATAAATACCCACTTTTTCCCCTGTCGGGAAATTTCCAAGTGTTGGATCTTTCCGTGGTTTAATAACGTTCTAAGTAGTGTAAGTAACGCAATGGACCCTCTAGAAGACAACAAATCTTAACTCGATTATGTGACCGTCTTGAACTGCCCTTTGAACCTTTGGGTTTGGGGCAGTACGACGTGCCACATGTGAGGCGTTGACTTGACCCTTCTACGGCTGGACCGTTGGTACTGAGGCATGAACTGGATGTTTTAAAACTTGTTTCATTTGTTGATCTGTTCGGGAAAACATAGGTGTTTGATTGTTCGATCGAAAAGTTTAACATTTTCTATTTATCTGGAATGGGATACAATATTTGGAATCCACAAGTAGTTATGAGATAACTGAATGAATGTTATAAACATAGCAGTTTAGTCTCACTTGATCGGTTGTCACGGAATTTTGATGTGATCAAAAGTCCGTCGCAATCACGTAGCATACGCGGATACTCGCCGGGTAAACTTAATAGACAGCCACGCCCCATAGCCCCGACCAAGTGACTGTAGGAGAACCCCGTCGCCGAAAGCATCCGTTCGGGTGCTCGCGGCAGCGGTGTTCTGCCTTGGTGCACTTCGTCGACAGCGTCGGGGGTGCGGCCGCCTACTAAAGTTTGCGACGAGCATTCGATCAGGATGTCGGGAATCTTGTTGAATTGCCCGACTTGATATTGAAAAGTGTTTTCGATAATGAGACTAAAATGCGGGGTTTATAATTGTTAGGCATGCGATGTCTAAGGAATTCATTGATTAGGCATGCGATGTCTATGCAGGTTGCGGATTCCAACTGTTGTAGTCTTACACTTTCTTTTCTGTGACCGTAAGTGTAATATGTGATATCGCCGGTTTCGTTGCTATATGTCAACGACAATTGGGATGTGCATATTTACTTACGTTGATGACATGTGATGTTATGTGTTGCTGGATATGTTATATTGGATCGTCGTGTTTGAATAGCCGGGGGGGTTTTATGTGAGATGAGTGTTTTTCATTTTCATTCATGTAAAAACTTGTATGTAATATTCTTTTATTGGGGCACTTCCAGGTAGCGGATGATGTCACCATTTGAATATTATTTAATTTTCCGCACTAGGATAGACCCAAGGAGAGGAGCACAAGTAACCGGGTTCTGGAGTCCAGTGGGAGACCAACTCGAGGAATCGAGTCGAGTCCGGGTCTCCTAACTCTAAAATTGGTAGGGTTGCTTGCCGCTCTCGTAGGGGTCTAGGGGTGTGGGTTTTGCTATTCATCGCGACCGTGGAATCCGTGTTTTATACTGGCTCGTATTGAAAACACGGACGTCCTAGTATATCCAATGTTTCATATGATTCTTCTGCTGTGATATCTGTGATGTGATCATGTGATGTTCTGTGATAGATACTGTATACAGTATATATGATATATTATATAGATGTTACTTATGTTTTACACCCGCGCTAGCCCTGCCCTGCTCTGCCGTTAGTTACCTAACCTAACGGTGCACGAGGGGACATCGAGACGAATGCAGATGGCATAAGTGTACATCGTATTTATCTGTGATGTTTAGGTGTTTTAAATGATGGGACTTCATTAATATGATTAATGAAAGTAAAAAGAAACCTAAAGATGTTGTAGAATCGAATTTCAAAAATAAAACAGGTAGCTACAGTTCTTGCTTTGCACAGCGGTATATATGATGTATCCTGCACCTTATTCGAGAAGGAAAGGACCGAGATCCCTTCATCGGGAGTGACTCCTTTAGCAATAACTGGCAGATGCTACAACCCTCGGTTTGTCTTTTTGATTGCTTCTATAGTTTCTGCTTTGCACAGTGATATATATGATATATCCCGCACCTCATTCGACGAGGAAAGGACCGACGATCCCTTCACCGGGAGTGACTCCTTTAGCAAAACTAGAAAAGCCTAAAAAACACTCCATTTTAAAATCATTTGATTCTACAACGATATCAAGTTCATTACGCAATAGGTTTTCAGAAAAACCTGTCGTAGCCCTCCGTCATTTCAGATAAGTTGTATATAGTATTCGTGCTGCATTTGTTGGCTTTCGTCAAGATGCAGTGTGCGGTAGCTATATGCTGCTTATCTGCTGCATACGATGCGATTGGATTAGGGTAGTCGTGTGGCTTTGTTGGCTTTCGTGAAGGGTCGTGCGGGTGGGTTTAATTCAATCAAGAAATGACGGGTTGAACTTGACTAGCGGGCTATGGTTTGTTGGCTTTCGTCAAGGTCATAGCACGTTAGGGGCAAAATATTATCGGGAATTTCAAGTGTTTAAATTTGCAATGAGATTGCATACCTTCTATGAGATAGTTGGATCCCGATACCCACTGCGAGTAATTGTTACTCCTGGGAGAGATTTACGCATTACAATTAGCCGATCAAGTAGATGTCAACGGGGTTACGCCTCTGGGAAAACGAGTTTTACATTAATTAGGTCCGTATGAAAGCACAGGGAACCTCCCTCAAAGTACCGACACTGGCCTGGCTGAATGATTGGCGAACTTGTAGTGTGTAATTAATCCCGGTTAGTCTTTCCTTTTAGGGTTTGAAGGAAGATTTGATAAAAACAGTAGGAGCCATCCTGATTAGATAAAATAATAACCAATCTGATCTTGCAAGAGCGCACGCTGAGTGTTTTCTTCTCTCTCTCTCCAGGTAGCGACCATATCACGCCTTAATCAAGATAATAATACGGATATTTGACCGAACCCGCTTGTTATACTAAGCTGGGGAACGTTGGTCCCGCCCCGACTTATAATGTTATAAGACAGAGCAGGAAATTGGGGATTACCAGAATTCCCGTGCCGCCCAAACGAAGACAGTGCATGTTGATGCATCATCTTCGGGTGTGTTCATTATAAAGAACTGTTTCTCTGTATCCTCTACGTCCTGGGTATTTGATACCGAATCAGGATCCCAGATATGTAATCTGTTACATAGGGCTACAGAAAGGTAGAGAACTGAGAACGGGTGATAAGTTTCATGAGACAGAAAACAATGCAAGTGTTGTAGCCAAGTCTGTTGGTCACTGTCACCCTGTATTCCAAATACATTGATTCTGAATGAATGTTATTAGATACCGAACCTGATATACAAAATCATATCAGTCTCTTTATTAGTAAACAAAGGATTTAATTTTGTATTGTTGGATAATGTTTTGAACATTTCCTATATCAAAAGTTGATCGGTTCAGGCACGTTATCTAAAAACATTAATGTTCTAAATCAAACTACAGTTCTTAGTATACGGAACACACACAAGAGAAAGAGTTCAGATATGAACGAATCCTTCTTAAGGTATTGTAGACTAGGTCATATCAATGCGACCCGACTGGATGAAGTTACATTTAGATGCATATTTAAATCAGTTTGAATTTACATCTTGTGAAACTTTCCAGTCATGTCACAGAGATAAGATGACCATAGCTCTGTCTACTGAAAACAGAGAAAGAGTTAGTGAACTCTTGGGATGATACATCTTGATGTATGTAAGGTCCCCTGTCTACACATGCCAAGACCAGTTCTTTGTACTTCATTAAATTCTCTGATGATCTTTCAAGATTCAGACCTATGTTCCTGTTGAAACACAAGTCCGAACCTTTTGAGATATTCACAGAATATAAGTTAGAAGTAGAGAACCAAAATACGGGTATAAGTATTATATCCTATGATAAGATCAGAGAGGAGAATACTTGTGCATGGAATTCCTGGACTGTTCTAAAGGAGAATGAGATTCTCTCTCAGCATTACTTCTCCGTATACACCATAGCACGATGGTATATCGGGGCGGAGCAATTGCACCCTATTCGATATGGTGCGCTCTATGATGAGTACTACTGAGTTACCTGTTTCCTTTTGGGGGCTATACACTTGAGAAGCTGCATACCTATTGAATTAGGTTCAAATCAAAACAGTTGCCTACCGCTTCATATGTGATATGGAAAGGGAAGAGCCCATATCTTAAGTTTGTTGAGATTTGGGGTTGTCCGGGCTATGTCTAAAAGCATAATCCGGACAAGCTCGAGGCAAGGTATGTTATGTAGAACTGGAAAGGTTCCAGCTATACAAACTACAGCAGATGATTTGATAGAACCAAAGGATTCAATAGTTACCAACGAACCTCAGCCTCTCCGCCGATCTAGTAAGGTTCCTCACCCGCCTGAGAGATACTTCGGTTACTCTATGACAGTGGGAGCGAGGATTGCATCATGAGATGATGACCCAACTAGTTTCGAGCAGGCCATCAGGAGTGGGACTCTGTAAGAATGGATGGATGCTTAGCGATCTGAGATGGAATCCTTATACACTAACAAAGTATGGACTTTGGTTGCTATATCTGAAGGGTTAAATCCCCATCAGGAGCAAGTATATCTTGAGAAGATTACTTGGTGTAGATGGAAAAGTTGAGACTTTCAAAGCCAGACTTGTCAAAGGTTTTCGTCATCGACCAGGCGTGGATAATGATGAAACCTTTTCCAGTGGCTATGCTTAAGTCCATCCCGATCCTACTTGCCACAGCTACATACCATGACTACGATATCTGGCGGTTGGGTGTCATGACTGCTTTTCTAAAATGATGTTTTAGAAGAGAACGTCTGTAAGTACACAGCCAGAGGGCTTCGTAGACAGTGGGAGCAGCGGAAACGTGTAAAAGATGCTTTATAGGATAAAGCAGGCATCGCGGAGTTGGAACATCTGTTTTGATGGATTAGTCAAAGAGTTTGACATCGTCAAAATGGTAGATGAACCTTGTATAAACAAAAAGGTAGTAGGGAGTATGGTGGCGATCCTCGTAGAGTACGTGGATGACATACTCTTGATAGGGAAGGAGTTTCCTATGCTACGCTCGGTCAATCTCCGCTTATCACAATGATTCTCCATATAGGATCAAAGTGATACCTCCTAAATCCTGGTTTTTGGATCTATGAGATAGATCTAAATGGATGTTAGGATTCTCACTTGTTGAAGTGTGATGGTATCAATTGATCCTGGGGAGAATCACTGGAAGTGTTCCAGGATGATAAGGACGACTGAATGTCAGTCACAGGCATTGTCTTTACCCTCAGTAGAGGGACGGTATGTTGGAAGAGTTCCAAGCTAAATACCGTGGCATACTAGACGATAAAGGCAAGATACATCGCTGCTTAAGATGCTACCAAAGAGGTTGTCTGGGTGTATATTAGTTCATGAGATGAACTTAGTTCCTCCCATTGTGTGATAATGGAGTTGTGGCTTATGCCTAGGAACGCCCGTCCCATCAGTGATCCAGACATATTCTGAGGCAATGTCACCTGATCATGGAGATAGTTGATCCCCAGGGTGATCGAGGTTAGGAGAGTAGACTCAGAGGACAACACGGCGGATCCACTCACAAAGGCCTTTTCCCAGAGAGAGACTTTTATGGGATGGTTGAGTATGAGATACTACAACCACTGCTATCAGATGGCCCTAGTGCAAGTGGGAGATTGTTAGTTATATGTATGCCCTAGAGGCCATTACTATACATAGGATGTATATTGTAGTGGATGCTTAGACATATATAGGGAGGACTTTCTTGCTCGACATGATAGTATGCTATCTGGTTGCTCTTTACCTTAACGTGTACACTGATTGTCTCTCTGCTACATTTTGGTAAAGCCCTTAGGATGTGTACTTGACTACCTGAACTATGATGCGGATCATACTAGTGGGGACATGGTAGTCCATAAGTACATCCTTCAAGGTCCCTAGTCGTGGGTGTATCGAGACGGGGCATCGATATACCAGAGTAGACTAGCGTATACCTTCTCGACCTATACAGATGGGCGATGGATGATCCCATATCCATTGGTGTTTGACATCAGAGATGATATACGGGTGCTCAGTGGAGACTGGGTACACTCGACGGACTCGCCGAGAACTCCCAGATGGTATTATACCTCACGTCAGATGGCAGTTCTCTGGTGACACTGGTACAGGTTAGTCTGTAGACCCGAGATCGTTATAAAGTCTTGTGTGATTCCCACTGTGCTTTGATTTCCACCATACCACGTCCAAGAAGGCATGCAAAATGGTGGTTTTTGGGTACAGTCCCGAGTCACATGGAGGCAATGAGTGATAGGAGAGGATTCGTCTCTCCCGGTATAGGGGGTTGATGTTGCACTATGTTCGATTAGCTATAACCGGAAATCCCTGGCCAGGGTTGCTGAGATTTACTGGTAAGTGTTACCAGTAGTTTCTCAAACTGTTATATACCTCATATCGACACGACTTATCGAGCTATTGGGGTCCGACGTTTACCACCCCTAGGCAAGATATGGGACATATCAGACGACGAGACCGGACTGTACGGTAAGTGTTACTGGTTGGATTCACAGGAGTATGAGCGGGCTTGCTCGTCGATCTTCTGATCGCTCAATACCTGGGTGGCCGTTATGTTTAGCAAACCGCTTGCGGCTTGTGGGTGTTTGATATGATCATCACCTACTGCCGGCGTATTGACGAGTCTTTAAAGTCCTACACAGAGGTTTCCTGGCTCAAGCGAAACGAAATAGGTGCACATATGAGGTATGTGCGGGACCGAGAATAATGCGTGTATGTGATATCGTATTATATTCTCGCGATGAATGTATCGATTGGTTGTATGCGATATAACCTAGTTATCGAATTAAGGATTGTTTCGATAAGTCGATACATTGGATATTAGTCAGTCATATGCAATATGACCGGATCGTTAAATCAAGCGTTGATTTAATGATTTAATGCATAATTATATATTTGATATATTACTTTGCATTAACTAGTATTGGTTCACTTAAAATGGATTTTCTCACTTGAAGTGCATATTGTATATGTGATATATTTTTTGTGCACTTGATTGTATCATGTTTGATGATACATGCATGTTTGGGTATATGTTTAGTTTAAACCTTGGTTAAGTAAATGGTTAGGGTTTTAATTTATTTATTCATTTATTTATTTATTTATTTTGGCAAAAAGAGAAACGGTGGCTTGCTTTGTTTTATATTGAAGCTTCATGAAGCTTTGAAAAAGTCTACCATTTTTGTTTCATGCCTAACCTAACCATTCACCTAACCTTAGTTTACTCTCTACACATAACCATGGTTGCTAATATGATAAGAATCACTTATTTTCTATTTTCCAACAATACTTATCATATTATCATCTTCTTCTTCTTCTTCTTCTTCAAGAAGAAAGCTTTCTACCATTAATGGCAACATGAGAAAAAGAGTGAGAAATCCAATTCTAAAGTGAACCCACTTCCTATTTCTTCATCCTCTACCACTTACCATGTAGTATAGGGTGTTTTCTTCACAAGTTTCATGACTTGGTGAAATTGGAGCTTGATCTTGAGTTGCCTCGACGTAGATCATCTTCGGCATCGAAGTCGACGACCTAGCCCGATCATTTCTTTGACCAAACCATTACTAGAGTCCGGGATCCGATGATCGTAGCGGAGGGACGTCAACGCGGAGCTATGGAGGTGGAGGACCGGATGTACAAAGGTTATATTTCCGTTCACTTAGTTAAGTTGTTAACTAGTTGCAGGTTTCGCCTAAACTCTAGTCAACGATCTAGTTTAGGGTTTCTCGGCACCGGAAAATTTTGATTTTGGCATGGTTGATGCCTTGTGAGACCTCATTAGCATGCCAAGGAACCCTACAGTGAATCTCCTAGTCGCACTAACGAGTTAATTCCGAAGGGTGATCGGATTGATTATTAAATCTAAAATCTAAATCTATCTATCTACGATTATCTAGATCTAGTCTTGCTAGGGTTAGGTTTAGGGATGGTTTGGAAATGCAGGTAAATCTCAACGCTTTCTATACCCGAATGAAGATCTATGAGGAGTTATGATAATTATCAATAAAGGGGATTAGATCCATTCGGGAAGGTGTTCCTTTCTCTAGGTTCTTGTCCTTCCTTTAGAGATCCTTACCCTAACCTCCATGGAAAACGCGCGCAACCGGGCCTTTACACTATGGTGTCATCATTACCTCGAGGGGTAGGATGCCGTAGGGCGCGGTGTGTGCGTGTATGCATGGAGTCCTATTGAAAAGATATAATGGGTAAGAAAGGGATGAGAGATCTCATCTCTCAAAAGCTTTCCCCAAAGCTAACTCTAAACAAGTTCCTAGGGCATGAAATTAAATCTACCTAGGGCAAAGAATTGAAATCTAAACTAGAGCAGGAATTAAATCTACTTACAGATGCATATCTCCAATCATCAATGCAGGGTTGTCAGATCTGAATTTCTGAATTGAAGAGAGGCACCGATGCTCTCCATAAAGAATTCTGGAATTTATTATTAAAAGGAGGCATAAAAATTACAATCTTTACAGTTCTATTTATAGGAAATAGAAACCCTAGGTTACATTTTGATCCGCATGTCTACAATTACAAATATACCCTCAGGAAATCTTTTCAGCGCCGCAATCAAATTTTGGTAAAATTTTATACAGGTCCGGGCACTAGACGGCCGCGGAACCGCGGCATAGGTAGGCCTTGGGCTGCGGTTCCGCGGCCCTTTGGTGAGCTTGTATGCTTAAATTTTTTGTGCTTGTTTGTGGCTTCCTGGGCTTCTTTATTCTTCAGTACTTTTCTCAATTGGGCTTCTGATTCTCTTCCAGATTTTCCAGTGAATAATTATGGTGGACTTTAACCGTGGCTTTGCGATCTTGGACTTTGCATTGCCTTGTACTTTGTGAACTCTATCTTTTATGTAGGCTTGATCAAGGTCCTTCTATTTGTTGGTCAAAGTCCATTTTCTCATCGTCTTTACATCGCTTTCACTGTTTTCTGTCCAAGAACCTGTAACCTGTAACATGTAGCAGACATGCGTCAAAAGCACCTGTTTATTTATAAAAAGAATAAGAATGGGGAATATAATAATGCAATATTATGGTGTGAACAAATACCCCCAAACTTATCTTTTGCTCGTCCTCGAGCAAACTTATTTTTATTCACTAAAATCCTAACCTAGCCGCACTTTCGCAGGGAAACGCGATTGCACTGAGCATGTGCAACAAGCTGTTAAACCTCTAGGTGTCCCTAGTAGGAGGAGTGTTGTCTCCTGAGGGTTTTCAGCGGATACTACCCACAAAATCCTATCAATTTGGCTGTTCGACTTTTGTTTTTCAATTAGGTTTTCTAACAAAGAATTCTGTTATCGTCGACCCGTAAATTATCCACCCATATTCTTCACACTTCCTCATCATTTAACTTAAGATTATATATGTTCTATAGACTTACCTAGCTTTCGGCATTTCTTAAGTTTTCCTTCTAGGGTTCCATCTCCACTTAGGAATTTCTATCAAATCTACTAAAGATACAAGTTCTATTCTTCATTCCTTTCTCTCATCTAAATTCTAATCACATATCCCCACGTGTGTGTAAATATCACCCCTACACTTGGAAATTCAAATCAAGCAATCGTACTCTCGTCCATTGTCCAAAGCACTTATTAATTGGTGAATTTTTAACTGAATTTTGCTTACACATCCTTCATGCGACCGTTAATACTTCTTGAGGCACCAAAAACCGATTACAAGATGCGTTAGCACTTTAAAGCGTACTTCCTAGTTTTGCAACACTCAAGGCTTTAGCAGTGACTCCCAAACCAGTTGGTCTAAGGCACTAGGTGATGAGGCACCCTCGCTAAGTTTCTATTTTCGCAGCCTTAAATAATCACAAAAACCAGTGTCCATTTTTTTATATTCTTTATTCACACTTTTATATTTTTTGTTTCATTTTCTTCGTACTAAGGACTTTAGACAAGAGCATTTCAAGGTCCCTTCTACTATTCCAAGTTTCAAGGTGCGTGATTGTGCAATTTGTAGGGTATATATTTTCAGAATCTAGACTTAAGCTAGGAACTATTTTTCAAACTTATACTCTAATAAAAGCTTCAATATTTTTCCTTTGTTTCGACTTAGCCCAAGAAGTGAACTCAAAATTTGCCTATTTCTAAATAAACTACAAAGACATATACTTTCTACCATTAAACTTTAAAGAAGGTTATTTTTAGGGTTTTTAATTTACTAAGTCTAAGATCTAGTTGTTCCTAGCCAGTTAACCTATTTGTCAATCTCAAGTCAATTAGCCAAAATTGAATACAATAATTTTTATAATTTTTGAAATTTTTCAATTTTTATGGGTTTTCAAATAAGTATGCAAATGCAAAAATATGTACAAATGAATGCGAAGGAAGAAGACGTACCGAGCATACCCCCAAACTTAAACTTGACAGTGTCCTCACTGTCATACTAAACCAAGAGGGTCAAAATTGTCGGCAGTCCCCTGTTTATTTATATTTTTTTTTATTTAATGTTTTGAATTTTTTTTTTTTTTTTAATTTATAGAAAAAGAAAACAAAAAATATATATACATATACACACAGGTTCCCCCCAAACTTAAGCTTGGCCTTACACAAGCCAAAGGTTAGCACCAACCATTCAAAAATCTTATCGTGGTAATGTCCAAGTTGGTGAAATAATGGGGTGTAGATGAAAGAAATGAGAAACACGCGAGACCGTGTGGAAAGAAGAATGGTAGAATATGGTCTCGGTGGGGGAGAAGAATGGCGGAAAGGAGAAAGAAGGGTTGCGCGATCTTGAGGGTGTAAATCGAGTGAATAAATTAGCGCAATTTGTGATGACCGATGTGTTAAAAGCGATTGCGCCAACCTATCAACTCGTCGAGAAATGGGATCAAATCCCTCAAGATTCGCAAGAAAACATGGGTACGCCGAACTTGGTATAGGAGATGAAAGCGTAACGGTCACTAGTACGGTCGGAACAGTAGGAAGGACGAAAGGAAGTGAAGTAAGGATAGTATCATTCTTACCGTAGTAAACTGTCTCGAACTTGAAAGATTCCATTAATGGTTCGAAACTACTGTAAGCACCCGAGTCTGATGGTTCAACTAACTCCTCTGAAAATGTAAAGGACTCAAACTCGGGCGGTGAGTCATCAACATCGTCCGAAAAAGTGAAACACTCGTAAGTGTTAACGTCTGTGAGAAGTGTGTCAGATTCAAAAGAAAAATTTTCAAGCTCACAGTCTTCAAGCGTGGTCGGAACGATGGAACGGAGGGATGGTGATATAACAATCAAAGGTTCAAGAGGATGAATTGGAAAATCAGACACATCAAACAGAAATGGTTCAACCTCAATATGATCCTCAAAACTCTCCTCACTACTATCCTCATAATTCTCCTCAAAATTCAACTCATCCATGTCATTATCATCAAAATCAAGACGCATATGAGATTCGGGAGAAACATTTAATAACTCAGGATGATGATTTGAATATAAAATTTCAATTAAATCGACAGGTTCATCATCCAAAATATTCCCGGCGTCTATATCCTCAATCAAGTGAAAATTAATTTCTTTAGACACCTCATCAAAAGCATGGATATTTATCAATTTGGGTTCTAGAGTGGAGGTGTAAAGATCGAAAGGATTAAGTGTGGTTTCACTCGAAAGGGGTTCTTCACAATTTGGCAAATCAGACACTACAAAGTCACACAACTCATCATTTTAGACACATGTTTGAAAATTGGAGTTGTTGGATTCAATTGGGGTTTGATTTGGAAATCCTCTCTCATTCTCACTCTGTCCAACCGCCTCCTTATACATTGAAAAATTTGAAGCTAGCGGGAAACTAGCTACCGGTTCAGCAGGTTGCATAAGGGCGGCCACGGACGCTTCCACATTCCTAGTCATTTTGTTTGTTGCTGCGATATACGCCTCCAACGACTCTTCCAAACTAGACTTAGGTGGTAAAGGAGTTTCGGTAAAAGATTCGAAATCGTGTGGATATGCAAAACTCCCGACAGGCTGTGTAGACACAGTGTCTAGTGAAGGTAGGAAGGTCGGGTAAGACTGGTAGGAAGTGGGTGGTTGGACAGGGGTAGGGTCAACATGTGGATAAAAAGATGAATGATCGTGCGGATCCCTAGAGCTAGATGAGTGGAGAGGGGTGAAAGATCGACTGCGAGATTGAGGAATATGCTCAGCAATGGACATCGGCTTAGGAGTGACAGAAGGACTTGAAAAAGTGGTGTCAACATATGGAGGTGGTAAAGGTTGACTTGGTTGACACAAAGTGGGGTGAAAAATCGAACTGTTTCTCCTAGACGCCTCTATTTGATCTTTCAAAGATTTTTTAGGCAAGGAATGATCGTCTTTAAATTGACCGAACAAATTGACGTACGACGCAAAATTAGGTTCGGGATACCAAAGTTCGGCAAGTGATTTATTATGTCGGGTACCCATGTTAGAAGAAGGGGAAAAGAAAGAAGGTTGGTTGGTGTAAGGATTTATTTGCGACAAAAGTTTGCAAGTTTTCTACTACTAATTTTCCTTTTTCTTTTTCTTTATTTGAAAATTGTTGCAAAAAGATTTTTAATTAAAGATATGCAACAGAAAAATATTACTTGCAATCAGTTATTATTTTAAGCATATCACAAGAATCTTTATTTGGAAAAAATTGTTGCAAAAAGATATTCTAGAAAAGATATGCAACAAAAAAGATTACTTGCAATCAATTTCTATTTTGAGCGGGGCCTAAAAATCCTGCACAAGATCGTTATTTGGAAGGGAATATATTTTTAAAGTGCACGGAATCCTGCAGGAATTTTCAGAAAAGATATTTCAAAATGTACAGAGAAGAAACATAGGGGTTTACAGAAAAATTTTCACCAGATGATGCCACGAGATAGCAGCGATTCCGCGGCAAATTCGCTCTAACACCGCGGTTCCGCGGTCTCCTGAACTCTTTGGATCCCCAGAAAAATTTTCGCGTTCTGAATTGACAAGGCGGCCGCGGTTCCGCGGCCTAAGGTAGGTTTTGGCCGCGGAAACGCAGCGTGGTGGGCGGTTCAAGAATCCAAATTTTTTCTCCTGTTCTGTTGTTTAAAATCCCTTCTGTTCCGTTACCTCGTTTTCTGTTTCGCTTTCTGAATATTTTTAGATCCGAATTTGTATATCCTGCAAAAATTCAAACAACAAAGTATCCTTTCCAAAAATAACAGATTATATATATTTTTATATTTTTTTTTATTTTTCAGATTTTTATGATTTTTTAAAATTTTGATTTACCCAAAATTGCGAAAAGGAAAGTTCTACGCCATCCCCGACAACGGCGCCATTTGGTTTGTCTCAAAAACTATTTCTAAACCGCAATCAAGAACGGCGTCGCATGAAGCTAGCCGGTGAGTACGGGTCGGTCCACAGGGATGTTGTGAATCTCCTAGTCGCGCTAACGAGTTAATTCCGAAGGGTGTTCGGATTGATTATTAAATCTAAAATCTAAATCTATCTATCTACGATTATCTAGATCTAGTCTTTCTAGGGTTAGGTTTAGGGATGGTTTGGAAATGCAGGTAAATTTCAACGCTTTCTATACCCGAATGAAGATCTATGAGGAGTTATGGTAATTATCAATAAACGGGATTAGATCCATTCGGGAAGGTGTTCCTTCCTCTAGTTTCTTGTCCTTCCTTTAGAGATCCTTACCCTAACCTCCATGGAAAACGCGCGCAACCGGGCCTTTATACTACGGTGTCATCGTTACCACGAGGGGTAGGATGCCGTAGGGCGCGGTGTGTGCGTGTATGCATGGAGTCCTATTGAAAAGATATAATGGGTAAGAAAGGGATGAGAGATCTCATCTCTCAAAAGCCTTCCCCAAAGCTAACTCTAAACAAGTTCCTAGGGCATGAAATTAAATCTACCTAGGGCAAAGAATTGAAATCTAAACTAGAGCAGGAATTAAATCTACTTACAGATGCATTTCTCCAATCATCAATGCAGGGTTGTCAGATCTGAATTTCTGAATTGAAGAGAGGCACCGATGCTCTCCATAAAGAATTCTGGAATTTATTATTAAAAGGAGGCATAAAAATTACAATCTTTACAGTTCTATTTATAGGAAATAGAAACCCTAGGTTACATTTTGATCCGCATGTCTACAATTACAAATATATCCTCAGGAAATCTTTTCAGCGCCGCAATCAAATTTTGGTAAAATTTTATACAGGTCCGGGCACTAGACGGCCGCGGAACCGCGGCATAGGTAGGCCTTGGGCCGCGGTTCCGCGGCCTTTTGGTGAGCTTGTATGCTGAAATTTTTTGTGCATATTTGTGGCTTCCTGGGCTTCTTTATTCTTCAGTACTTTTCTCAATTGGGCTTCTGATTCTCTTCCAGATTTTCCAGTGAATAATTATGGTGGACTTTAACCGTGGCTTCGCGATCTTGGACTTTGCATTGCCTTGTACTTTGTGAACTCTATCTTTTATGTAGGCTTGATCAAGGTCCTTCTATTTGTTGGTCAAAGTCCATTTTCTTATCGTCTTTACATCGCTTTCACTGTTTTCTGTCCAAGAACCTGTAACCTGTAACATGTAGCAGACATGCGTCAAAAGCACCTGTTTATGGTAGTGTTACTAATTGGATTCGCAGGAGTATGTAAAGGCTTGCTTGTTGACCTTCTGATCGCTCAATACCCGGGTGGCTGTTACGTTTAGCTGACCGCTTGCAGCTTATGGGTGTTTGATATGATCATCACCTACTGCCGGTGGATTGATAAGTCTTTAGAGTCCTACACAGAGGTTTCCTGGCTCAGGCGAAACGGGGTAGGAGCACATATACGATATATGCGGGATCGAGATTGATACGCGTATGTGATACTGTATTCTATTCTCGCGATATGTGATATCGGCCGGATATATGTGATATAGTCGGGTTATTGGATCAAGTGTTGATTCGATGAATTGATATATATATATATATATATATATATTAAATGCTCACTTAAATATTTATTTTTCTCACTTATAATACATTTAACATATATGTGATATATATTTATTGTATTGTTTTCTTTTGTTACATAAATATTATATATGTGATATATAATATTGTAACATGCTAGGTTATATATGCAACAAGGATGTATGAGAATTATACCATGCTACTTATAATGTTTGTGTTTAAATTCTTAAGTAATTCAAAATTGTGAAAATAAGTCATGGCGGAAGCTTCATGAAGCTTGTTGATAACCATTGACAAGATCCACCCATTTTGTTTTGCTTAAGATATTTTCTAACCCAACCATGACACATAGCTATGGTTAACTCTCTACATGAGTTAGTGGATGGTATACACTCACATAGGGTTGCATTTCTAACCTCATCTCATTGATTGATCTTCTTCTTCCTCATCTCATTTTTGCTCTCTAGAATTTGAGATCAAGAAAAAAAATAGTGAGAAATTAAATAATAAAGTGAGCAAAATCCCTACTTCATCATCCTCTTCTATACTAGCCATATAGATTAGTGTGTTAGCTTCACTAGTTCCTACTTAGTGAAGTGATAGCTTGAGTCCGTGTTTCCTCGAAGTAGATCATCTTGGATTTCAAAGACTACAAGCAAGAATTCATCATGCGACTTGTGGAGCCTCTCAAGAGTCCGGGAGTACATGGATCGCAGCGAAGGGACCACTACTCGGAGCTTATGAAGTGAAGGAACGGACTACAAAGGTTGTAATCCCTATCACTTAGTTGTAAAGTTGTTTACTTGCAATATTAACCCTAATTCTCTAGTTAAGATCTTGGTTAGGGTTTCATAGCACCCCAAAATTTTATAAAATGGCATGGTTGATGCCTTCCCAAACCTTGTGGTGGTGCTACGCAACCCTACAGTATGCACTTCTTGACCCATATGATGGGCGATAGATGATCCCACATCCATTGGTGTTTGACATCAGAGAAGGTATGCGGGTGCTCAGTGGAGACTGGGTACACTTGACGGACTCGCCGAGAACTCCTAGATGGTATTATACCTATCGTCAGATAGCAGTTCTCTGGTGACACGGGTACAGATTAGTCTGTCGACCTGAGATCGTCATAGAGTCTTGTGTGATTCCCAATGTGCTTTGATTTCCACCATACCACGTTCAAGAGATCGTGCAAAAATGTGGTTTTTGGGTACAGTCCCGAGTCACATGTAGGCAATGAGCGATAGGAGGAGATTCGTCTCTTCCGGTATTGGGGGTTGTGTAGGGTTCCCTAGGTCGGCAGCAAGGTTTCGGGAGGCATCGTCCATGTCGTTTTCAAATTTTTGTTGTTCTAAAGAACCCTAACCCTAGAATCTTAACTAGAGATTTAAACGAACAAGCAATGCAAACATCTTTACATCCAAAGTGAATGAGGAAAACAACCTTTGTAGACTGGTCCATCACTTCTAAAGCTCCGTGTAGTAGTCCCTTCACTCCATGTAGTGAACTCCCGGACTCTTGAAAGGGTTCACTTGAAGAAATGAAAGAGCTTGCTCAATGTCTTCGAGGCCAAAGATGATCTACGTCCAGGAGACTCAAGCTCATGCTACCTCCTCACTAATGGTGAAATTAGAGAAGCATACACCCTAAACTAAATGGCTAATATAGTAGAGGATGATGAAGTAGGAAATGGGCTCACTTTAGATTTAATTTTCTCATAATATTTTCTTACTTAGAAAAAGCTAGCAAGCTTTCTCAATGAAGAAGAAGATGAAGAATGAAGATGAGAGAATGAACTCATGAGGTGAGAATAATAACCATGGGTGAGTTAGTGTCATACACTAACCCATGTAGAGAATAAAACATGGCTAATCAATAATGGTTAGGTTAATTAATATCTACAAGTAAAATAAAATTAGTGGACTTGGTCAATGGTTCCACAAGCTTCAACCATGTGACTAATTACCAACTAATTTTGATTAACTTTAAATAAATAAATCCATACATTATCATAAGCTTGGTGTGAGTCTCATACACCCATGTCACATGTGGCTTCAAGCATGACACAAAAATTATGTACATTAATATATATCATGCTGGGTTACGGCAGTGCCCCGGCCATTAAACCGTGGCCAAATGCGGAACAAAAATTTACTAAACTGGCACTACCATTACCCGATACCCGGATCTACCTTAAACCGTAAACTAGCAAGCAATATAAAGAAGTTAGAATGGTTATACCGAGTTGATCTGTGTCCTTCGGTCTTCAGCCATCATCCCCAAGCTCTTAGAGGCTCCTTGATCAAGCTTGGTCACCAGTCTCCCTCCATCGATGATGATCCACCCGAGCGATGTAGTTGAGGCTCTAGCTTCACATAAAGAATGCAAGTGAAGCAACTAGGGTTTCTAGGATGCTACTCTAGAAAGACTAAGATGTAGTGAGTGTAATCAAAGTGTTAACTATCTCAAAACCATGAAGGTTGAAGCAACCATGGAAAACCATGAAAGAGAAAATAGCATGCTTGGTTTTGTAAATCTTTTTTTCATTTAAAAATCCTCCTATGCGTGAATAGTGAACACAAATGAATTAACAATTCATTTGTGTGCACTATGTGTTAGTTATATATATGCCCTAAAGGCCATTGTTGTAGATATGATGTATATTATAGTGGATGCTTGGATATATATAGAGAGGACTTTCTTTCTCGACATGATAGTATGCTATTTGGTTTCACTTTGTCTTAGCATGTTGACTTATATTAGTTTACTGTCTTGCTCTCGCATGTTGATAAAGCCCTTACGATATGTACTCGACTACTGGGACTATGATGAGATCATACTAGTGGGGCTAGGGTAGTCAATGAGTACATCCTATGATTGTTCCTAGTTGAGGGTGTATCGAGACAGGGCATCGATATACCAGAGTAGACTAGCGTATACGCATCTTGACCCATATGATAGGCGATGGATGATCCCATATCCATCGGTGTTTGACATCAAAGATGGTGTACGGGTGCTCAGTGGAGACTGGGTACACTGAACGGACTCACCGAGAACCCCTAGATGGTAATATACCTATCGTCGGAAAGCAGTTCTCCGGTGACACTGGTACAGGTTAGTATGTAGACCTGAGATCGTCATAGAGTCTTGTGTGATTCCCACCGTGCTTTCGTTTCCACCTTACCACGTCCAAGAAGGTGTGCAAAATGGTGGCTTTAGGGTACAGTCCCGAATCACATGGAGGCAATGAGCGATAGGATGGGATTCGTCTCTCTCGGTATAGGGAGTTGATGTTGTGCTGTGTTTGATTGGCTATAACTGGAAGTCCCTGGCCAGGACTGGTATGGAGTGCTGCTGGTAAGAGTTATCAGTAGTTTCTCGACCAGTTATGAGCCTCACATCGACATGACTTATCGGTTACTGGGGTCTGACGTTTACCACCCCTAGACTAGATATGCGACATATCAGACGAAGAGACCGGACTGTACAGTAGTATTACTGATTGGATTCTCAGGAGAATGTACAGGCTTGCTTGTTGATCTTCTGATCACTCAATACCTCGGTGGCTGTTACGTTTAGCTGACCGCTTGCAGCTTGTGGGTGTTTGATATGATCATCACCTGCTGCCGGCGTATTGACGATTCTTTAGAGTCCTATACAGAGATTTCTTGGCTCAGGAAAATCGGAGTAGGAGCACATATGTGATATGTGCGGGACCGAGAATAATACGATATGAGATACCGTATTCTATTCTCGCGATATATGATATTGGCCGGGTATATGTGATATAGCCGGGTCATCGAATCAAGTGTTGATTCGATGAATCGATACATGTTATATTAGTCAGTTATATGCGATATAGCCGGATTTTCGAATCAAGTATTGATTCGATAATTTAATGTATAATTATATATGTAATATATTACATTACATTAACTAATATAAGTTCGCTTTATTGATTCATTTTCTCACCGGATAATACATTGATATATATGTGATATATGTTAATTGTATTATTTTCTTTTGTTACAAATATATATTATATATGTGATATATAATATTGTAACAAGTTATGATTACAAATGCAACATGATTTGTGGAGATTAAACATACTTAGGGTTTGATTTGGGATAGCTTTTTCATGAAGCTTCTAGAAGCTTTATTTTTGTTTTAAGCTTATGTATTTTGTGTAGATATTTTCTTAACCCAACCCAAACCCTTTACCCTAGTTCATTCTCTACAAGGGTTAAGTCTTCATTATTAACCCATGGTTGATTTGTAACCATAAAAAAATAATTTTTCATTATTCATCACAAAAGACTTCTTCTTCTTCTTCCTCATTGAAAAGCTTGCTAGCTTTTTGTAAAGTGATGAATTAAAGTGAAAAAATGAAAACAAAAGAGAGCTAAATTCCTACTACATCATCCTCATCTATTCTAGCCACATAGATTAGGGTGTTAACTTCACTAATACTTGATTAGAGAAGTGAGAGCTTGAGTTACAGATTCTTCATGGTAGATCATCTTCGAAAAGGAAGACTTCCAGCAAGCATGGATCGTTCGGCTTGTGGATCCTCTCCAGAGTCCGGAAGTTCATGGACCGCGGCAAAGGGACTACTACTCAGAGCTTATGAAGCAAAGGAGCGGACTACAAAGGTTGTAATCCCTCTCTCATAGATGTAAAGTTGTTTACATGCTATGTTAACTCTAAAACTCTAGCAAAGATCCTTGCTTTGGGTTGTTCGGCACTTGAAAAATATAGATTTGGCATGGTTGATGCCTTATGAGCCTTGTGATAGTGCCTAGTAACCCTACAGTGGTATCAGAACCTAGCTAGAGCATTAGGCGACGTGTAGACGAAGTTAAATGTCCGATCGAACCCCGAAACATCGTATTTGACCCCCTCTCTGTAAATTTTTTATAAAGATGGTTTTTTCCGTATTAAAAATACTCAGAAAATTAAGCAGGTGATTCTGTGGATATCTGTGAAGTACGACACCCTAACTCTATCAAGTCTCCACGGAACCGCGGCCAAACCAAGCAATTGACGGCGGTTCCGCGGCCGAACATGAGGAGTGAGGGATCGTACTTTAACAGTACATCCGTAGGAATTACTACTGCTTCTGGGAATTTTTTATATTACTCAAGTGTTGAGTTTTCTGGAGATCTTAAGAATTCGTTGATTCGATCGGAAAGTTTAACATCGTTTAGTTTTTCAGGTAATTTAGAATGTGTTAAAAGTTTCGAACGGATATCAATAACTCATTTTTCCAAGACGAAAAACTTTCAAGTGCTGGATTTTTCCTCTGTTTAAAACTTTCGGGAAATCATGATAGTGAATCTGTGGACCCTCTAGAAGAACGTAACCTTAACTCGATTATGTGACCATCAAAACTGCCATTGAACCCTAGGGTTTGTTGTAGTTTAGCGTTGCCACATGTGAGCCGTTGGTTTGACCCTTCTACGGCTGGTTCATTGGGGCTGTGACATGTTCTGGAATTTTTGAACTCCGCTCAAGTGTTGAGCTACTTGGGAAATCTTGGGTGTTTGTTTATTCGATCGGAAAGTTTAACATTGTCTATTTATCTGGAATGTGATACAATATATGGAATTCATATAGTTAGGCATGAAATGCGAAGTATGTGATACTTCGGATTTAAGATGTCTAAAGTAATTGTGAATTCCAAATGTTGTAGTTTTACACCTTCTTTTCAGTGACCGTAAGCGTAGTATGTGGTGTATCGCCGGCTTCGTTGCTATACATCAACGACAATCGGGATACGCATACTTGCTTACGTTGATAATATGAGATATTATGTGTTGTTGTGATATGTTATATTGGATCGTCGTGTTATGAATAGCCGGGGGTTTTATGTGAGATGAGGGTTTTTATTTTCATTCATGTAAAATTCATTGTATGTAATATTCTTTTATTGGGGCACTTCCGGGTTGAGGATGATGTCACCATTGTATATTATTTACTTTTCCGCATTAGGATAGACCCAAGGAGGGGAGCACAAGTAACCGGGTTCTAGGGTCCAGTGGGAGGCCATCTCGAGGAGTCGAGACCGGGTCTCTTAACCCTAGAATTGGCAGAGTTGCTTGCCGCTCTCATAGGGGTCTAGGGATGTGGGTTTGGCTATTCATCGCAACCGTGGAATCCGCGTTTTATACAGGCTCGAAATAAAACACGGACGTCCTAGTATATCCAATATTTCATATGTTATCTTCTGCTGCAATGTTCTGTGATGAGATCATATTACTGCCTAAGACGAATGCTTATACTATATATATATATATATATATATATATATATTGATATATAAATATTACTGCTTTCGTTTCTTCTGTGATGCTTAGGAAGCATAATCGATGGGATTTATTAATGAGATTAATAAAAGAAAAGAAACCTAAAAGATGTTGTAGAATCAAAACTTTATAAAAAGGGTAGCTACAGTTTTGCTTTGCATAGCGGTATATATGATATACCCTGCACCTTATTCGATGAGGAAAGAGCCGAAATCCCTTCACCGGGAGTGACCTCTTTAGCAAAACTGGCAAATACTACAAACTCGCGGTTTAGTTTTTGATTGCTTCTATAGTTCTTGCTTTGCATAGCGGTATATATGATATACCCTGCACCTTATTCGATGAGGAAAGAGCCGAGATCCCTTCACCGGGAGTGACCTCTTTAGCGAAACTAGAAAAGCCTAAAAAACACTCCTTTTCAAAATCACTTGTTTCTACAACGATATCAAGTTCATTACGCTCATGGTTTTCTGAAAAACCTGCGTAGCCCTCCGTCATTTCAGATAGAGACTAGTTAGTATTCGTGCTGCGTTTGTTGACCTTAGCCAATGCGTAGTGTACGGTAGCTAATTAGTATTTATCTGCTAAAACATGAGATGTGATTGAGTTACGGTAGTCGTACGACTTTGTTGACCTTAGCCAAGGGTCGTACGGGTGGGTTTAATTCAATCGGGAAATGACGAGCTAAACTTGGCTACCACTTATGATTTGTTGACCTTAGCCAAGGTCATGAGTTGCTAGGGGCAAAAGTATTATCGGGAATTTCAAGTGTTGAAATTTGCAATGAGATTGCATACCTACTATGAGATAGTTGGATCCCGATACCCACTGCGAGTAAGAGTTACTCCTGGGAGAATCTTACACCGGATAATTAGCCGATCAAGTAGGTGTCTAGAAAGGTGTTAACGGGGTTATGCCTCTGGGAAAAAGAGGTTTATTTTAATTAGGTTCGTGCGAAAGCACGGGGAACCACCCTCAAAGTACCAACACTGATCTGGCTGAAAGATTGGCGAACTTGTAAGGTGTAATTAATCCCGGCTAATCTTACCTTTTAGGGTTTGAAGGAAGATTTGATAAAAATAGTAGGAGCCATCCTGATTAGATAAGATAATAACCAATCTAATCTTGCAAGATCATACGCTAAAGTGTTTTCTTATCTCTCTTTCCAGGTAGCGACCATGTCAGGCCTTAATCAAGATAATAAAATGGATGTATTGACTGAACCCGCTTATTATACTGAGCAAGGGAACGTTGGTCCCGTTCTTTCTTATAAATGTTACAAGACTGAGCAGGAAATAGGAGAATATCTGGATTCTCACGCAGCCCAAACGAAGAACAAGCATGCTGATGCATCTTCTTCGGGTGTGTTAGTTATCGAGAATTGTTTCTCAGTTCACTCTATGTATTGGGTATTAGATACCGGATTAGGATCCAACATATGTAATATGTTACGTGGGCTACGTAAAGGTAGAGAACTGGGAATGGGTGATCATTCCGTAATAGTAGGGAATGGTGCAAATGTTGCAGCCAAAGCAGTTGGCGAATATCACCTAGTATTACCAAATGGTAATACATTGGTTCTGAACGAGTGCTATTACATTCCGACCCTGATATGCAATATTATATCAGTTTCTTTATTGAATAAAGAAGGATATAATTTTGTAGTACAAGATAATGTTATGAACATATTCCTGAATCAAAAGTTGATAGCATCAGGATCGTTAAATAATGGCATGTACGTTCTCAACCAAACTACGGTACTTAATGTACAAAACACACACAAGAGGAAGAGTTCAGAAATGAACGAATCCTTCTTGTGGCATTGTACACTAGGTCATATCAATGCGACACGGCTAGCTAAGTTACATAAGGATGGATATCTGAATACGTTCGAATTATCATCTTATGATACTTGCCAGTCATGTCTCAAAGGCAAGATGACCAAAACTCTGTTCAGTGGACACGGAGAAAGAGTTACAGAACTCGTAGGACTGATACATAGTGATGTATGTGGTCCCATGTCTACACATGCCAGGAACGGTTCTTCCTACTTTATTACATTCACTAACGATCTCTCAAGATACGGACATGTGTTCCTGATGAAACACAAGTCTGAAACTTTTGAGAAATTCAGAGAATATATGAACGAAGTAGAGAACCAAACGGGCAAAAGTATTAAGATCCTTCGATTTGATCGAGGAGGAGAATACTTGAGCAATGAGTTCCTAGACTATCTAAAAGAGAATGGGATTCTCTCTCAGCTTACTCCTCCTTATACACAACAGCACAACGGTGTATCGGAGCGGAGGAATCGCACCTTATTAGATATGGTACGCTCTATGATGAGCACTGCTGAGTTGCCTATTTCCTTCTGGGGGTATATGCTTGAGACAACCATATACCTATTGAATAGAGTTCCAACCAAATCAGTGCCTACCACTCCATATGAGATATGGCATGGGAAGAGACCATCTCTTAAACGAATTAAGATATGGGGTTGTCCGGCCTATGTTAAAAAGAAAAATCCGGACAAGCTCGAGGCAAGATCAACTCTTTGAAAGTTTGTAGGATATCCAAGCAATTCGTATGGATATCTATTCTATTACAGTGAACAACAAAAGGTGTTTGTTACTCAACATGCCACCTTTTTAGAAAAGAAATTTCTTGTTAAAGAAATTAGTGGCAAAGAGATAGAGCTGAAAGAGGTTCCAGCACCACAAACTACAACTGATGATTTATTGGAACCAGAGGATTCAGTAGTACCCGACGAACCTCAGTCGCTCTGCCGATCTAGTAGGGTTTCTCATCCACCGGAAAGATACTACGGTTTTCTCGTTGATGGTGGGAGTGAGGATTGCATCATGGAAGATGATGACCCGACTAGCTTAGAGCAGGCCATCACGAGTAGGGACTCTGTGAAATGGCTGGATGCAATGCGATCTGAGATGGAATCCATGTACACCAACAAAGTATGGACTTTGGAAGTTGCTCCTGGAGGGGTAAAACCCATTGGGAGCAAATGGATCTTTAAGAAGAAACTTTGTGTAGATGGAAAAGTTGAGACTTTCAAAGCTAGACTTGTTACAAAGGGTTTTCGTCAACGACCAGGTGTGGATTATGACGAAACCTTTTCTCCAGTGGCTATGCTTAAGTCCATCCGGATCCTACTTTCTATTGCTGCATACCAAGACTATGAAATCTGGCAGATGGATGTTAAGACCGCCTTTCTAAATGGTGATTTAGAAGAGTACATGTACATGACTCAGCCAAAAGGCTTCGTAGATAGTGGGGCAGCGGAAAGGTGTGCAAGCTGCTTAAATCCATCTATGGATTAAAGCAGGCATCGCGGAGTTGGAACATCTACTTTGATGTTGTAGTTAAAGAGTTTGACTTCATCAAAAACGTATATGAACCTTGTATTTATGAGAAGGTTGCAGAGAGTAAGGTTGTCTTCCTTGTATTGTACGTGGATGACATACTCTTGATAGGAAATGATGTTCCTATGCTGTAATCGGTGAAGCTCTTCTTATCATAAAGATTTTCAATGAAAGATCTAGGTGATGCCTCCTGCATACTGGGAATTATGATCTATAGAGATAGATATAAACGGATACTGGGATTGTCCCAATCCAAGTACATTGACACCATACTAAAGAGGTTTAGTATGGAAGAATCCAAGCGTGGGAACCAACCCACGATCTCAGGACTCACTCTCTCCAAAGAGATGTCTTCCAAGACTAATTTGGAGAGAGCTCGCATGCAAGGGATACCCTATGCTTCGGCAGTAGGCTCTATCATGTATGCGATGCTATGTACCAGACCCAATGTAGCATACTCACTAAATGTAGTAAGTAGGTATCAAGAAGATCCTGGAGAGAGTCACTGGATAGCTGTGAAGAACATTCTCAAGTACTTGAGAAGGACTAAGGAGATGTTCTTGGTGTATGGTAACGGTGAACTCCAGATGGAGTCCTTTACCGATTCAAGCTTCCAAAGTGATAAGAACGACTCTAAGTCGCACTCGGGATTTGTCTTTACCCTCAATGGAGGGGCGGTGTGTTGGAAGAGTTCCAAACAGGAAACCGTTGCAGACTCTACGATGGAGGCTGAATACATCACTGCCAACGATGCTGCCAAAGAGGCTGTCTGGATGAAGAAGTTCATCACTGAACTTGGTGTGGTTCCATCCATTGAGCATCCAATACCTTTGTATTGTGATAACAATGGAACTGTGGCTTTGGCCAAGGAACCCAGGTCCCATCAGAAGTCCAGGCATATTCTGAGGCGGTATCACCTGATCCGGGAGATCGAGGTCAGGAGAGTTGATACGAAGGACAACACAGCGGATCCAATCATGAAGGCTATTCCCCAGATACAGTTTGAGAGACTCTTCGGGATGTTGGGTATGAGATACTACAACAGCTGGCCTTAGTGCAAGTGGGAGATTGTTAGTTATATATATTCCCTAGAGGCCATTGTTGTACATATGATGTATATTATAGTGGATGCTTAGATATATATAGAGAGGACTTTCTTGCTCCACATGATAGTATGCTATTTGGCTTCACTTTGTCTTAACATGTTGACTTGTATTAGTTTACTGTCTTGCTCTCACATGTTGATAAAGCCCTTAAGATATGTACTCGACTACTGGGACTATGATGAGATCATACTAGTGGGGCCAGGGTAGTCAATGAGTACATCCTATGATTGTTCCTAGTCGAGGGTGTATCGAGACAGGGCATCGATACACCAGAGTAGACTAGCGTATACGCATCTTGACCCATATGATGGGCGATGGATGATCCCATATCCATCGGTGTTTGACATCAAAGATGGTGTACGTGTGCTCAGTGGAGACAGGGTACACTGAACGGACTCGCCAAGAACTCCTAGATGGTAATATACCTATCGTCAGATAGCAGTTCTCCGGTGACACTGGTACAGGTTAGTCTGTAGACCCGAGATCACCATAGAGTCTTGTGTGATTCCCACCGTACTTTGATTTCCACCTCACCACGTCCAAGAGGGCGTGCAAAACGGTGGCTTTTGGGTACAGTCCCGAATCACATGAAGGCAATGAGCGATAGGAGAGGATTAGTCTCTCTCGGTATAGGGAGTTGATGTTGTGCTGTGTTCGATTGGCTATAACTGGAAGTCCCTGGCCAGGGATAATACGGAGTGCTGCTGGTAAGAGTTATCAGTAGTTTCTCGACCTGTTATGAGCCTCACATCGACAAGACTTATCAGTTACTGGGGTCTGACGTTTACCACCCCTAGAATAGATATGCGACATATCAGACGAAGAGACCGGAATGTACAATAGTGTTACTGATTGGATTCACAGAAGAATGTACAGGCTTGCTTGTCGATCTTCTGATCGCTCAATACCTAGGTGGCTGTTACGTTTAGCTGACCGCTTGCAGCTTGTGGGTGTTTGATATGATCATCACCTACTGCCGGCGTATTGACGATTCTATAGAGTCCTATATAGAGGTTTCTTGGCTCAGGCAAAATGAAGTAGGAGCACATATGTGATATGTGCGGGACCGAGAATAATACGATATGAGATACCGTATTCTACTCTCGCGATATATGATATCGACCGGGTATATGTGATATAGCCGGGTCATCGAATCAAGTGTTGATTCGATGAATCGGTACATATTATATTAGTCGGTTATATGCGATATAGCCTGATTGTCGAATCAAGTGTTGATTCGATAATTTAATGTATAATTATATATGTGATATATCACATTACATTAACTAATATAAGCTCACTTTATTGATTCATTTTCTCACCGGATAATACATTGATATATATGCGATATATGTTAATTGTATTATTTTCTTTTGTTATAAATATATATTATATATGTGATATATAATATTGTAACAAGTTATGATTACAAATGCAACATGATTTGTGGAGATTAAACATAGTTAGGGTTTGATTTGGGTTAGCTTTTTCATGAAGCTTCTAGAAGCTTTATTTTTGTTTTAAGCTTAAATATTTTTGTGTAGATATTTTCTTAACCCAACCCAAACCCTTTACCCTAGTTCATTCTCTATAAGGGTTAAGTCTTCATTATTAACCCATGGTTGATTTGTAACCATAAAAAAACAATTTTTCATTATTCATCACAAAAGACTACTTCTTCTTCTTCCTCCTTGAAAAGCTTGCTAGCTTTTTGTAAAGTGATGAATTAAAGTGAGAAAATGAAAACAAAAGAGAGCTAAATTCCTACTTCATCATCCTCATCTATTCTAGCCACTTAGATTAGGGTGTTCACTTAACTAATACTTGATTAGAGAAGTGAGAACTTGAGTTACAGATTCTTCAAGATAGATCATCTTTGAAAAGAAAGACTTCAAGCAAGCATGTATCATTCGGCTTGTGGAGCCTCTCCAGAGTCCGGAAGTTCATGGACCACGGCGAAATGACTACTACTTGGAGCTTATGAAGCGAAGGAACAAACTACAAAAGTTGTAATCCCCCCTTCTTAGATGTAAAGTTGTTTACATGCTATGTTAACCCTAAAATTCTAGCAAAGATCCTTGCTTTAGCTTGTTTGGCACTTGAAAAATTTAGATTTGGCATGGTTGATGCCTTATGAGCCTTGTGATAGTGCCTAGTGTTAGTTGTATGTATGCCCTAGAGGCCAGTATTGTACAGATGATGTATATTATATTGGATGCTTGGACATATATAGAGATGACTTTCTTGCTCGATATGATAGTATGCTATCTGGTTGCTCTTTATCTTAACATGTACACTTGTCTCTTTAAACTGTCTTATGGTTACATGTTGGTAAAGCCCTTAGGATGTGTACTTGACTACCTGGACTATGATGCAGATCATACTAGTGGGGACATGGTAGTCCATAAGTACATCCTTCAAGGTCCCTAGTCGTTGGTGTATCGAGACGGGGCATCGATATACCAGAGTAGACTAGCGTATACGCTTCTCGACCCATGAGATGGGCGATGGATGATCCCATATCCATTGGTGTTTGACATCAAAGATGGTATACGGGTGCTCAGTGGAGACTGGGTACACTGGACGGACTCGCCGAGAACTCCCAGATGGTATTATACCTCACGTCAGATGGCAGTTCTCAGGTGACACTTGTACAGGTTAGTCTGTAGACACGAGATCGTCATAGAGTCTTGTGTGATTCCCACTGTGCTTTGATCTCCACCTTACCACGTCCATGAGGGCATGCAAAACGGTGGTCTTTGGGTACAGTCCCGAGTCACATGGAGGCAATGAGCGATAGGAGGGGTTTCGTCTCTCCCGGTATTGGGAGTTGATGTTGCGCTGTGCTCGATTGGCCGTAACAGGGAAGTCCCTGGCCAGGGCTGATCAGAGATTTGCTGGTAAGTGTTACCAGTAGTTTCTCGACCCGTTATGAGCCTTACATCGGCACGACTTATCGGTTATTGGGGTCTGACGTTTACCACCCCTAGACTTCATATGCGACATATCAGACGAACAGACCGGACTGTACGGTAAGTGTTACTGGTTGGATTCACAGGAGTGTGAGCGGGCTAGCTCGTCGATCTTCTGATCGCTCAATACCCGGATGGCCGTTACGTTTAGCAGACTGCTTGCGGCTTGTGGGTGCTTGATATGATCATCATCTGCTACCGGCGTATTGACGAGTCTTTAGAGTCCTACACAGAGGTTTCCTGGCTCAAGCGAAACGAAATAGGAGCGCATATGAGATATGTGCAGGACCGAGAATAATGCGTGTATGGGATACCGTATTTCATTCTCGCGATGGATGTATCGATTGGTTATATTCGATGTAACCTAGATATCGAATCTAGGATTGATTCGATAAGCCGATACATAGAATACTAGTCGGTTATATGCGATATGACCGGATCGTTAAATCAAGTGTTGATTTAATGATTTAATGTATAATTATATATTTGATATATTACATTGCATTAACTAGTATTGGTTCACTTTATATGGATTTTCTCACTTGATGTGCAAGAAGTATATGTGATATACTTTTGTGCACATATTTGTATCATGTTTGATGATACTTAATCACTTTGTTAAGTGTAAAGAATTAAAACCATGGTTAAGTGTTGATTAGGGTTTTGCATATTCATTTATTTATTTATTTGAAAAGGATTATGATGAGAATGGTGGCTTTCTTTGTTTTAAGTTGAAGCTTCATGAAGCTTTGACTTTTGTAACCATTCTTGTCATCATGCTTAACCCTAACCCTCTCAAGTAACCATGGTCTATTCTCTACACTTAACCTTAGTTAGTGAATGATAAGTATTGATTTATTTTTCACTGTGTGACAGTGTGGCGAAGCATAGGCTCTTACCCCCAGGGTGTCCCGAGACCGGAAGGTGTTCCGGCGGGTTGTAGTCCTCGCGAGGGGGCATGCGTAAAAAGTAGCTGCTGAGGGACCCGTTGGTGCCACGGTGACCCCATTAGATGGGGTGGCTGCCTGACCTACAGTGGTATCAGAGCCTAGCTAGAGCATTAGGCGAAGTCTAGACGACGTTTGAAACCCGAACGAACCGAAACCCTAACTCACAAAATGCTCTCTGTCCAATTTTTAAAAATCGGGATTTTTAAATATTAAAAATATGCAGAAAAATCAGCAGGTGATTTTTAGAGTTACTGTGAATTTCGTGTGCCTAACTCCATCAAACCGCCGCGGTTCCGCGGCACGAGCATGGCTCGTGCGGCGGTTCCGCGGTCGTACAGCCTCCTTATTCAATATATTTTATACAGTAACTCCTAATTGATAGTGCTGGTTTTCCTGGGAATTTTTAAAATTTATTCCAGAGTTGCATTTTCTGGGGTTGTTTTGGGGATTCGGTGTTTCGATCGGAGTATCAGATTTTGTCTTTGTGGCTTTCCGGATAATTTTTAGAATATGTTAAAAAGTTCGACCAGATATAAATACCCAATTTTTCCCCTGTCGGGAAATTTCCAAGTGTTGGATTTTTCCGTAGTTTAACGACGTTCTAAGTAGTGCAAGTAACGCGATGGACCCTCTAGAAGACAACAAACCTTAACTTGATTATGTGACCGTCTTGAACTGCCCTTTGAACCTTCGGGTTTGGGGCAGTACGGCGTGCCACATGTGAGGCGTTGGCTTGACCCTTCTACGGCTGGACCGTTGGTACTGAGGCACGAACTGAATGTTGTTAGACTTATTTCATGTGTTGAGCTGTATCGGGAAAACATGGGTATTCGACTGTTCGATCGGAAAGTTTAACATTTTCTGTTTATCTGGAATGTGATACAATAATTGGAATTCACAAACAGTTATGAGATAACTGAATGAATGTTATAAATTTAGCGGTTTAGTTTCATTTGATATTGAAAAGAGTTTTCGATAATGAGACTAAAATGCGGGGTTTATAACTGTTAGGCATGTGATGTCTAAGTATTTCATTTGTTTAGGCATGTGATGTCTAAAGAGATTGCGGATTCCAACTGTTGTAGTTTTACACTTTCTTTTCTGTGACCAAAAGTGTAATATGTGATATCGCCGGTTTTGTTGCTATATGTCAACGACAATTGGGATGGACATATTTACTTACGTTGATGACATGTGATGTTATGTGTTGCTGGATATGTTATATTGGATTGTCGTGTTTGAATAGCCGGGGGTTTTTATGTGAGATGAGTGTTTTTCATTTTCATTCATGTAAAAACTTGTATGTAATATTCTTTTATTTGGAGCACTTCCAGGTTGCGGAAGTTGTCACCTTTTGTATATTATTTACTTTTCCGCATTAGGATAGACCCAAGGAGGGGAGCACAAGTAACCGGGTTCTGGGGTCCAGTGGGAGACCATCTCGAGGAGTCGAGTCCGGGTCTCCTAACCCTAGAATTGGCAGGGTTGCTTGCCGCTCTCGTAGGGGTCTAGGGGTGTGGGATTGGCTATTCATCACGACCGTGGAATCCGTGTTTTATACTGGCTCGTATTGAACACACGGACGTCCTAGTATATCCAATGTTTCATATGTTTCTTCTGCTGCTTTATCTGTGATGTGATCATGTGATGTTCTGTGATAGATACAGTATATAGTATATATGATATATTATATAGACGTTACTTATGTTTTGCACCCGCACTAGCCCTGCCCTGCTCTGTCGTTAGTTACCTAACCTAACGGTGCACGAGGGGACATCGAGGCGAATGCGGATGGCATAAGTGTACGTCGTATTTATCTGTGATGTTTAGGTATTTAAATGATGGGACTTCATTAATGTGATTAATGAAAGATAAGAAACCTCAGATGTTGTAGAATCAAATTTTAAATAAAACAGGTAGCTACAGTTCTTGCTTTGCATAGCGGTATATATGATATACCCTGCACCTTATTCGATGAGGAAAGGACCGAGATCCCTTCACCGGGAGTGACTCCTTTAGCGATAACTGGCAGATGCTACACACTCGGTTTGACTTTTGATTGCTTCTATAGTTTCTGCTTTGCACAGTGATATATATGATATATCCCGCACCTCATTCGACGAGGAAAGGGCCGACGATCCCTTCACCGGGAGTGACCCCTTTAGCAAAACTAGAAAAGCCTCAAAATCACTCCATTTCAAAACTATATTTGATCCTACAACGATATCAAGTTCATTACGCAATAGGTTTTCTGAAAACCTGCGTAGCCCTCCGTCATTTCAG
The DNA here is from genome assembly GCA_030015575.1 of Agapanthus africanus. NCBI lineage: Eukaryota > Viridiplantae > Streptophyta > Magnoliopsida > Asparagales > Amaryllidaceae > Agapanthus > Agapanthus africanus. The sequence continues at coordinate 299,881,447 of CM057345.1, read as the reverse complement.
ATAAGTACTAATTAGTATTCGTGCTGCGGTAGTTTGGCATTCGTCAAGGCGTAGTGTACGGTAGCTAACTAGTATTTATCTGCTTATGCATATGATGCAGATTGGATTAGGGTATTCGTACGGCGTTGTTTGGCATTCGTCAAGGGTCGTGCGGGTGGGTTTAATTCAATCAAGAAATGTACGGGTTGAACTTGACTAGTGGACTATGGGTTGTTTGGCATTCGTCAAGGTCATAGAACACTAGGGGTAAAATATTATCGGGAATTTCAAGTGTTGAAATTTGCAATGAGATTGCATACCTTCTATGAGATAGTTGGATCCCGATACCCACTGCGAGTAAGAGTTACTCCTGGGAGAGTTTTACAGATTGCAATTAGCTGATCAAGTAGGTGTCTAGAAAGGTGTCAACGAGGTTACGCCTCTGGGAAAACGAGGTTTACATTAATTAGGTTCGTGCGAAAGCACGGGGGACCTCCCTCAAAGTACCGACACTGGCCTGGCTGAAAGATTGGCGAACTTGTAGTGTGTAATTAATCCCGGCTAGTCTTTCCTTTTAGGGTTTGAAGGAAGATTTGATAAAAAGCAGTGGGAGCCATCCTGATTAGATAAGATAATAACCAATCTGATCTTGCACGAGCATACGCTAAAGTGTTTTCTTCTCTCTCTCTCCAGGTAGCGACCATTTCATGCCCTAATAAAGATAATAATATAGATGTATTGACCGAACCCGCATGTTATACTGTGCAGGGGAACGTTGAACCCGTTCTATCTTATAAGAGTTATAAGAATGAACAGGAAACAGGAAAATATCTGGATTCTCACACCGCCCAAAAGGAGAACATGCATATTGATGCATCATCTTCCGGTGTGTTTGTCATTGAGAACTGTTTCTCAGTTCACCCTACGTCCTGGGTATTGGATACCGGATCAGGATCCCACATATGTAAGATGTTACATGGGCTACGGAAAGGTAGAGAACTGGGAAAAGGTGATCATTCCGTTCAAGTAGGGAATGGGGCAAATGTTGCAGCCAAAGCAGTTGGCGAATATCACCTAGTGTTACCAAGTGGTAATACAATAATTCTGAATGAGTGCTATTATATACCAAACATGATGTGCAACATTATATCAGTTTCTTTATTGAGTAAAGAAGGATATAATTTTGTAGTAAAGGATAATGTTATGAACATATTCCTGGATCAAAAGTTGATTGCATCAGGCTCGCTACATAATGGCATATTCATTCTAAATCAAAATACAGTCCTCAATATACAAAACACACACAAGAGGAAAAGTTCAGAAATGAACGAATCCTTCTTGTGGCATTGTAGACTTGGTCATATCAATGCGACACGACTGGCTAAGTTACATAAAGATGGTTATTTGAATCCGTTCGAATTATCATCTTATGATACTTTCCATTCATGTCTCAAAGGAAAAATGACCAAAGCTCCGTTTAGTGGACACGGAGAAAGAGTTACTGAACTCTTAGGACTAGTACATAGTGATGTATGCGGTCCCATGTCTACCCATGCCAGGAACGGTTCTTCCTACTTCATTACATTCACTGACGATCTCTCTAGATACGGGCATGTGTTCCTTTTGAAACACAAGTCTGAAGCTTTTGAGAAATTCAGAGAATATAAGCAAGAAGTAGAGAACCAAACGGGCAAAAGTATTAAGATCCATCGATCTGATCGAGGAGGAGAATACTTGAGCAATGAGTTCCAAGATTATCTAAAAGAGAATGGGATTCTCTCTCAGCTTACTCCACCTTATACACCACAGCACAACGGTGTATCGGAACGAAGGAATCGCACCCTATTAGATATGGTGCGTTCAATGATTTGTACAGCTGAGTTACCTATTTCCTTCTGGGGGTATGCGCTTGAGACAGCCATACACCTATTGAATATGGTTCCTACCAAATCAGTGCCTACCACTCCATATGAGATATGGAAAGGGAAGAGACCATCTCTTAAGTATGTTAAGATATGGGGTTGTCCATCCTATGTCAAAAGACAAAATCCGGACAAACTCGAGGCGAGATCAGTCTTATGTAAGTTTGTAGGATATCCCAAAAATTCACAAGGGTATATCTTCTACCACCCCGAGGAACAAAAGGTGTTTGTTTCTCGACATGCCACTTTCTTAGAAAAAGGTTTTCTTATGAAACAGATTAGTGGCATTGAGGTAGAACTGGAAGAGGTTCCAGCAACACAAACAATAACTGAAGATTTAGTAGAACCAGAGGATTCAGTAGTACCCGACGAACCCCAGCCTCTCCGCCGATCTAGCAGGGCTTCTCGTCCACCTGAGAGATACTACGGTTTTCTCATTGACGGTGGAAGTGAAGATTGCATCATGGAGGATGATGACCCAACTAGCTTCGAGCAGGCCATCACGAGAAGGGACTCAGTGAAATGGTCGGATGCTATGCGGTCCGAGATGGAATCCTTGTACACCAACAAAGTATGGACTTTGGAAGTTGCTCCTGAAGGGGTAAAACCCATCGGGAGCAAGTGGATCTTCAAGAAGAAACTTGGTGTAGATAGGAAAGTGGAGACTTTCAAAGCTAGACTTGTTGCAAAAGGTTTTCGTCAAAGACCAGGTGTGGACTATGACGAAACCTTTTCTCCAGTGGCAATGCATAAATCCATCCGGATCATGCTTGCCATCGCTGCATATCATGATTACGAAATCTGGCAAATGGATGTTAAGACCGCCTTTCTAAATGGTGATTTAGAAGAGTGCGTGTACATGACTCAGCCAGAGGGCTTCGTAGATAGTGGGAGCAGCGGGAAGGTGTGCAAGCTGCTTAAATCCATTTATGGATTAAAGCAAGCATCGCGGAGTTGGAACATCTGCTTTGACGTGGTTATCAAAGAGTTTGATTTCGTCAAAAATCCAGATGAACCTTGTATCTACAAGAAGGTGGCAGAGAGTAAGGTTGTCTTCCTCGTATTGTACGTGGACGACATACTCTTGATAGGAAATGATATTCCTATGCTGCAATCGGTCAAGCTCTTCTTATCACAAAGATTCTCAATGAAAGATCTTGGTGATGCCTCCTGCATATTGGGAATCAGGATCTATAGAGATAGATCCAAAAGGATATTGGGATTGTCCCAATCCAGGTACATTGACACCATACTAAAGAGATTTAGTATGGAAGAATCCAAGCGTGGGAACTTGCCCACGATCCCTGGAGTCACTCTCTCTAAAGAGATGTCTCCCAAGACTGATTTGGAGAGAGCTCGCATGCAAGGGATACCCTATGCTTTGGCTGTAGGCTCTATCATGTACGCGATGCTGTGTACCAGACCCGATGTAGCATACTCACTAAGTATAGTGAGCAGGTATCAAGCTGATCCTGGAGAGAGTCACTGGACAGCTGTGAAGAGCATTCTCAAGTACTTGCGAAGGACTAAAGAGATGCTCTTGGTGTATGGTAACGGAGAACTCCAAGTAGAGTCCTTTACCGATTTGAGCTTCCAGAGTGATAAGGACGACTCTAAGTCGCAGTCGGGATTTGTCTTTACCCTTTACGGAGGGGCGGTTAGCTGGAAGAGTTCCAAGCAGGAAACCGTGGCAGACTCGACGATGGAGGCTGAATACATCGCTGCCAACGATGCTGCCAAAGAGGCTGTCTGGATCAAGAAGTTCATTACTGAACTTGGAGTGGTTCCATCCATTGAGCATCCAATACCTTTGTATTGCGATAACAATGGAGCAGTGGCTTTGGCCAAGGAACCCAGGTCCCATCAGCGATCCAGGCATATTCTGAGGCGGTATCACCTGATCCGGGAGTTAGTTGATCGCCAGGAGATCGAGGTCAGGAGGGTTGACACGAAGAACAACACGGCGGATCCACTCACGAAGGCCATTCCCCAGATACAGTTTGAGAGACTCTTCGAGATGCTCGGTATGCGATACTACAGCAGCTGGCCCTAGTGCAAGTGGGAGATTGTTAGTTGTATGTATGCCCTAGAGGCCAGTATTGTACAGATGATGTATATTATATTGGATGCTTGGACATATATAGAGATGACTTTCTTGCTCGATATGATAGTATGCTATCTGGTTGCTCTTTATCTTAACATGTACACTTGTCTCTTTAAACTGTCTTATGGTTACATGTTGGTAAAGCCCTTAGGATGTGTACTTGACTACCTGGACTATGATGCAGATCATACTAGTGGGGACATGGTAGTCCATAAGTACATCCTTCAAGGTCCCTAGTCGTTGGTGTATCGAGACGGGGCATCGATATACCAGAGTAGACTAGCGTATACGCTTCTCGACCCATGAGATGGGCGATGGATGATCCCATATCCATTTGTGTTTGACATCAGAGATGGTATACGGGTGCTCAGTGGAGACTGGGTACACTGGACGGACTCGCCGAGAACTCCCAGATGGTATTATACCTCACGTCAGATGGCAGTTCTCAGGTGACACTTGTACAGGTTAGTCTGTAGACCCGAGATCGTCATAGAGTCTTGTGTGATTCCCACTGTGCTTTGATCTCCACTTTACCATGTCCATGAGGGCGTGCAAAACGGTGGTCTTTGGGTACAGTCCTGAGTCACAAGGAGGCAATGAGCGATAAGAGGGGTTTCGTCTCTCCCGGTATTGGGAGTTAATGTTGCGCTGTGCTCGATTGGCCGTAACAGGGAAGTCCCTGGCCAGGGCTGATCAGAGATTTGCTGGTAAGTGTTACCAGTAGTTTCTCGACCCGTTATGAGCCTCACATCGGCACGACTTATCGGTTATTGGGGTCTGACGTTTACCACCCCTAGACTTCATATGCGACATATCAGACGAACAGACCGGACTGTACGGTAAGTGTTACTGGTTGGATTCACAGGAGTGTGAGCGGGCTAGCTCGTCGATCTTATGATCGCTCAATACCCGGATGGCCGTTACGTTTAGCAGACCGCTTGCGGCTTGTGGGTGCTTGATATGATCATCATCTGCTACCGGCGTATTGACGAGTCTTTAGAGTCCTACACAGAGGTTTCCTGGCTCAAGCGAAACGAAATAGGAGCGCATATGAGATATGTGCAGGACCGAGAATAATGCGTGTATGGGATACCGTATTTCATTCTCGCGATGGATGTATTGATTGGTTATATTCGATGTAACCTAGATATCGAATCAAGGATTGATTCGATAAGCCGATACATAGAATACTAGTCGGTTATATGCGATATGACCTGATCGTTAAATCAAGTGTTGATTTAATGATTTAATGTATAATTATATATTTGATATATTACATTGCATTAACTAGTATTGGTTCACTTTATATGGATTTTCTCACTTGATGTGCAAGAAGTATATGTGATATACTTTTGTGCACATATTTGTATCATGTTTGATGATACTTAATCACTTTGTTAAGTGTAAAGAATTAAAACCATGGTTAAGTGTTGATTAGGGTTTTGCATATTCATTTATTTATTTATTTATTTATTTATTTGAAAAGGATTATGATGAGAATGGTGGCTTTCTTTGTTTTAAGTTGAAGCTTCATGAAGCTTTGACTTTTGTAACCATTCTTGTCATCATGCTTAACCCTAACCCTCTCAAGTAACCATGGTCTATTCTCTACACTTAACCTTAGTTAGTGAATGATAAGTATTGATTTATTTTTCATTTATCAAAAGACTTATCATATTCTATCTACTTCTTCTTCTTCATCTTTAAGAAGAAAAGCTTAAGGTCCATCAATGGCAACTTGAGCTAAAGTGAGAGAAATCCAATTCTAAAGTGAACCCACCTCCTATTTCTTCACCCTCTACCTCTTGCCAAGTTGTTTTGGGTGTTTTCTTCACAAGTTTCACAAATTTGTGAAGTCGGAGCTTGAACTTGCGATGCCTCGACGTAGATCATCTTCGGCACGAAGCCGACGACCTAGTCCGCCCATTTTCCCGATGAAGCCGACGATTGAGTTCGGGATTCAAGATGGACAGCGAGAGGACGCCTACGTGGAGCTAAGGAAGTGGATATCCGGATCTACAAAGGTTGTAGCTTCTGATCTTTAGTTAAATTGTTAACTAGATTCGTATTTCGCCTAAATTTCTAGTCGACGATCCGTATAAGGGTTTCTCGGCACCCATAAAATTTGAAATTGGCATGGTTGATGCCTTGTGAGACCTCTATAGTGTGCCTAGGAACCCTACACCTAGTAACCCTACACTATGCAAGCATGGTTCTCACCATACCCCATCATGCCACCTCATTTACTATTTTCTATAAATGGTCAAATCCAAAAATGAGGTGGCCACCTTCTGGAATGTTTTCCGGTAAAAAATATGGATTACATTCTACTGTATATATATCTGCATTCGTACCGAAATACGAATACCCAAAGAGATAGAAAAACACAAAGAACATGATACTAGAATATACGTATCGAAATACATATACGTAAATTATTAAATCAATACCTGATTTAATTATCCGGCTCAAACCCGAGCTGGCTAGTATTATCAACTGTCCGATCGAAAGTCCGGGTACAAAGTAAATCAATCGACCGGAACCCTGCACGTATCCAATACGGCTACTACATCATTTCGCCAAAACCAGGGAAACCCTCTGTGTGGGACTCTAAAGACTCGTCAATACGCTGGCAGTGGGTTTAACCATAAACACGTCAGCGGCACTAACTGTACGTAATGACTACCCAGGTATTGAGCGAAAGGGAGGCCGACGAGCAAACTCATCCTGAACCCCTACTGAGCCTGACAGTGACAATATACGTACAGTCCGGTCTGTTCATCTAAGAGTATCGCATATCGAGTCTAGGAGGTTGGATAAAGTCAGACCCCTAACAACGCGACATTTAGTGTCGGCATGAAACCCATCACCACCTGAGAAACTATCGATCATGAATCGGTAATTCTCGTCCACCGTGGCCACGAATTTCTGGTGATGGCCATCCGTACACAACGCGGCATCAACCCCCAATACCAGGAGAGACGAATTCCCGACGATCCGATCACTGCCTCCATGTGGCTTGGGACTGTACCCAACTAAAACCTATTTGCATGACTCCTTTGAGCCGCGGTAGGGTAGTAATCAAAGCACAGTGGGAACTCACATGAGACGAATGACGATCTCAGGTCGACAGACTAACCTGTACACATGTCACTTGGGAACTGCTCTCTGACAATAGGTATAATACCAACTAGCATGTTCCCGACGAGTCTGTCCAGTGTACTCATAACCCAATGAGCACCTGTATACTATCTTAGGTGAACAAACTAACACCAATGGCTTGTGAGACCTGGCCACCTCCCCTCGTCAGGGTCTCGATTAGTATACACTAGTCTACACTGGAGTATCGATACCCAGTCTCGATACTCCCACGAATAGGGACATTTAAGGATGTGCTTATAGACCTCCAGCTCCCACGTATATGATCGCCATCATAATGCTGGTAGTCAAGAAAGAATCATATTGGCTCTATCAACATGTAATAGTGATGATAAAGACAAACCAGATAGCATACTATCATCTCGAGTAAGACTGTTCTATCGGTATAGGTCCTCTCTCAATCACCATAATCACCTACCCGCGACTATGATAATTGCCTTGAGGGCAGCCAACAATCTCCCACTTGTACTTAAAGCCAATTATTACGATGTCGCATACTCACAGCCCGTGTGATACCGAACACCCAACTTCTCTACTAATCAGTTTCGCAAAGCCTGTTTGCGAAACTATTGCGTTCGAGAAATAGCCTCGGTGAGTGGATCCGCTGCAATGTTTCTTTCTGTATCTCTCTATATCTCAACTTCGCGGAGAAAGCTATCTCCCGAAATGAGCAATACCTGTCTTAGAATTTGTCTGGATATGTGATGGGACCCAGTTCACAAATGAACTCCGAATCCAGCAAACTTCTTAGATTGTATCGTCTACTGAATTTAATCAGTATCCTGCACCATGCCTTCCTCAGTATCTGCTTGGACAACCTATCCAACATACTTGTAACACATCAGGATTTCGATTAGTGTTAATTAAGCGATAATGTGGGTTTTCTGTAAAAGGTTTTCCAATACGGTTTCCTCACATTTTATAACATATAATTAATAATTTATTATTATTTGTTATGTCTTGCACACACTTGTGCATGTTAATGTGAGGGTGTGTTTGTGTTAATCTAGTTTAGCAACCATGACACTTTGATCTAATCCAATCCTTGTTTAACATTAACCCTAAAACCCTAGATATTTGTGCGAGATAATTCTTTTGGGTTTTGTTTTGGGAGGAGGTGGCATGGTGACTATTGAGGAGAGCATGCTTGCATTTATTGAAGTGGTGCACTCACCATTACACTCACCTCTCCCTCTCTTTTATCTCACTCTCTCTCATTCTCTCTCACACTATCTCCTTCTCATTTTCTTTCTCATTCCTCAACTGAACACTTATCATTTCACCACTAAAACTTCACTAAACTTCACAAAACCTCACCCAAATCACTTCTTAAGCCTTGATTTACCTCTTGGATACCTTGGAGCTCTGAAAGCTAGGATCTTTGAGCTTTTGTGGTTAGGTAATGATCTCTTTCTTTTAAGTAAGTCTTTTTAATGTTGCGTAGCTTGTAAGTTTCAGTTTAGAACGCGTAAAGTTTCATTTCGTGCAAATATCGTATTTTTGTGTCATTTGTGATATCTGTGATCTGCTGTGACCCAGTATGTGTACTAGAAAATCTAGCAGTGTAGTTGTGTTGTACCAGAGACCATAAGCTTTTACGTGAAGCACGAGACCCACCTGCTCGGTTTTGGCCGGCGACGCGAAGCCCAAATCCGGCGAGCTCGGATTTGTAAAGGAGTTAGGGTTTGGGTTTTTCAGGATAGCTGTCTGCTGTGGTTTTGGTGTGTTTGGTCCTGCTTGATTTTTGGGTTTTTGCTGTATACAAAATCTGGGATCACTTTGCTCATTTCTTGTGTTACGACTACGCGTGTTAAGTTATCCGACGCGATTCGTGTACTTTGTGTAGCTTTTGCTCTTGGGTTTGTTTCGTAGTGTCGCTACGCAGGTTAGCCACTAGACGAACACTTGAGTGTATGTTTGGAGTTGGTGCGTTGGTCAAACGTAGTTTGTACATGCTATTGGTCGGTTGCTAATATAGACTTGTTATATTGTTTTATGATCTTAGGGTCGCAGGCGAGGACTTCGGACGCTGCGAAGAAGGGAAAGCGAGTTGTTGGCTTTACTTAGCCAGGATCGTTGTGAGTAGATTTAACATCTACAGGGGAATCGCCCGCATGGCGTTATGCGTCAGGGTTAGATATGATATGTATTAACCGCATGTTATAGTGCACATATAAAGATTGTGCATAAAACTTCATTGCATATTATTACTTGTTGTGCTTGGACTTTTACCCTTTGGACACTGCACTATTATTGACGGTTCATGTTGCACGAGCACTGATTGTATGCCACTCACACTGTCAATAATTGCTATGACACGCACAACACTTATGTATACATGAGATTGTATTGGTTAGGGACATTGAGACATGATCCTTATATTCCATTGTGCATATGACATATAGCATACCTGTATACCTACATGCTTACACATATTCCTTGCCATGACTATATGCTAGCTACCCATATACCTATATGGTATTGTACCATTAGAGATAGGTATATACTCATATGAGACATAGCTACATGTACATCTTGCATATATACTTACATGTACACCCGTATACCTTGATATAGCTACACATATACCTGAAGGGTATTACATTATTATTGATAGGCAGATACACATATCTTGCTATACCGACCTGGTTACACATACCTGGCTATAGCTACATGTTCACCCTTATATGATGTTACGTTTGGTTTCGGAGAAATTAGGAACCGCATGATATACTTAATAACTTGTTGCAGTTAAATAGCGGTTTTTCCTTATATGCTCATATTACTGTTTCATGTTGCATATATTATATTTCATGGATTTCGCATTGAGATATGGTTTTCATATGATGTTTTCTGGATTGGTTTACTCCTGCGTATATATATCAGTGGTATGGGACGTTGATATATATATGTATACCCATCGTGTGTGTGTGTGTGTGTAACGTTTTGAAAATCGTTTCGGTGAAATTTCGAAAAAATCGGTAAAATAAGGGGGTTTTCTGTAAAAAGTAAAAATACAAATATCTTATTATAAAAATTAAATATACATATTCTAGCTATGTAATTGCTATTATTTGTTGTTTATTGAGCCGCTGGTGAAATTTCAAATTTTCTGAAAAAAATATTATTTTATTATTATTTAAGCCGTCACTAATACATTTAATTAGGGAAAATTACAAATTGGAATGAGTTGAAAAAAATTTTTTGCATCATAAAACATTAAATAAAATTTTATCATATGGTTTTTGGAACGAAATCATTTGCTAAAACGGTTTAGAAATTATTGAAGAAAAAAGGCTTTTTTTTAGCGTAAATGGATGTTTGGGGTATTATATTTATCATTTTTCATCACCCCACACCCGTACCCACATCCACACACTCCCATTTACTTCTCCCCTTGAAGAATTCAGCAGCCCACTTCTCCCCCTCAAAAATTTCTCCATCTCATTTGTATGGGTGAAATAGAGTTTATAGGTGTAGGTTAAGATGTATTGTTTTGGAGGCTCATTGTACCTTGATTTGAGGGGGGTTGACTTGACCAATTGTGCACAACACCCACACCATTCCCCCCATCACCCCATGGCCGAAATTCTGCAGCCCTTCCCCCTTCATTTTCCCTCTTTTCATTTCCTTCAATTTAAATCAAAAAATTGCTCCAAAATCCAATTTAAATCTCACAAATTGATTTCCATTCTTCATCCCATTCTCCTTAGCTTTTATCACTTGGATCATGGTGTTATGAAGCCATCATTGGAGGCAAATTCTTCTTGCTAGATCACTAGATTTCAAGGTATAATTTCTACCCATTTAAATTCTTATGTTTAGATTTATTTAATTGAGTTGTTTTAGTGTTAATTTTAGTGCTATTTGCATACTAGTTTTTTTTAAAAAGTTTATGGCTTGAGTTGAATTAGGGTTTTGTTGTGGAAATGGGTTATGATAAATTGTGCATGGTTTTGTGTTGTGGATTAACATCTTAAGTTTTTTAGAAAGCTAATTTAGTTGTTAATTCCAAACCATTACTTATAAAATGCCCTAATTAAGTTATTTTGCTAACTAGAGTTTTGGAAAATTATTAAATGCCTTAGATTAAATTATAATTATGGTTTCATGTCATTATAGATAATATATTGAGTGGGTTAATGCTTTTAGTTCATGAAAATCCTAGCTAAATTGTTGTTTGTGCATTTTTGCTATAAATTGTAAAAAAAATTGGGTATTTTATAAACTAGAATTTTGGGGTTAATGGAATTTAATGAGATTAAATTATGGAAATTGTTTTTATGACTTATTTAAGATATTTAATAAGTATTATGGCCACTAGATTTGTTTAAACATCATGTTTTGTACAAAAACGGCGAATTGTGCTTGCTAGATTTTCGGAAAAATGACTTTTTAAGTGAAATTGGGGTTTTTGTGAATTTTAACCTATTTTATATTAAAATTAGTGTTCGTGAATGTGCAAATGAGTGTATTTGGGTTTTTCTCGATGATTTGGCGTTTGTACGCCGACGTCGAGGGTTTTTGGGTTGATTTGTGAAAGCAACCATAGGTTTTGACCTATGTGGGATTCGTGTGTCGTTTTGGTCATGAGTCGGATTTTAATACGATACGGTGCGTTATGATATGTAGGTAACCCATGTGGACTTCGAGACGACAAGCAAGCGCGTGGCGACGTCGGCACCGGCGAACGAGGACCAGGTGAGTAGATTTATATCTACGGGGAGAAGTCGGGTGGATGGCGTATAGCACCCCCGCAGTTCGTGGTGATATATACGAATACGTATACACACAGATATTGATTATATGTTGTTGAGATTATTGATGATAAGATGGATATTTGGTATTTTTGGATTGGTTTAGTGTAGTTGCGAAACCCTAGAGTAGTGGTCGCACTCACACACGCACACACACACATACTTGCATACATTCTTCTTTTATATGTGCGTATATGGGAGTATATATTTATGTGTTCACATGGGTATGTGACTATGTGTTCATATACTGGATTTGAGGATAGTATTTGGAATTTGAGATGAGTTGATGATATTGGGCCTGAGGCCAGAAGATCGGTGATGTGATTTGGTTCGTATTGAGATACGACATGATGTTTTAGCGGGTCTTTTGACGTAGCAATTTTTACACCTGTATGCATGCTTAGACGGTATCAGTATTGTACTAGACGTAGGACATTGTCCTGGATCATGATATTTGATAAAGAAGATACCAGATGAATAGTGTGATTGAATGTGATATTAACCCGTACCCAGATTTGGGGATGCCGTACGACGGATTTACGTATGAGCTATATTGATGATTGATCCGCACTCTTGACTTGGGATGCCTGATTATAGATATGGTATCGGATATGATATTATTGAGACGGGATCACCGACTATATATATACAGGTATGTATATGTATCGACTCAGATGATAGGCGGTTTCCTTACCTGTAGTTCAGCTTGTTAGTTCAGCCGTATAGTTTAGTGTAGTTGTTAGATTAGATTAGACTTCTTACCTATTTCAAAAACTAACGAATCGTGGGAATTTTTAAAAACAGCCCAAGGGATGCTACGGATATTTCAAAAGACGTATCTTTTCATAAAAACACCGTAGCCCCTATTTTCAAAACCCCATAATTCGTGTTATTTCAAAAGGCACCATTTGTAGGACTGATATTAGATTAATGCAGATTAGTTATAGTTGCGTCTAGTTTTCAGCTCCCGCTCATTTTTGTGGTCCGCTTCGCATCGCATGCTTATTTTATGTTTCATACTCCATTATTGATATCATGCTGTTGATTGAATGTCAAAGATATGAGTTTACCGCAATCAAGAAACGGCATCGCTTCGCAGCTAGCCGGTGAGTGCGGGTCGATCCACAGAGACGGGTAAATTCCTTTAGTGTGTTTTAACGAGTTGATTCGAAATGTCGTTTTAATTGGTTTATAAAAATCTAGAAAAACTAGATCTAATTAATCTAATTAAGATTCTTGCTAGGGTTAGGCTTAGGGGAAGTTTTGGAGATTAATGTTTCCTTCACCGCTTTCAATACCTTCTTTTTTAGATCTATTAGGTGTTACGTTAATTATCAATAAAGTGGATACGAATCTTTTGGGAAGATGTTTCTTCCTCTAGATTTGTATCCTTCCTTTGTTGATAATTACCCTAACTCCCATGGAAAACGCGCGCAACCGGCCCTTTATACTACGATTCACCGTTACCTCGAGGGGTAGGGTGCCGTAGGGAGCGGATGTGTGCGTATGCATGGAGTTCTAACTCTAAAGTGAAGATGGCATTGAAAGGGGTGAGAGATCTCATCTCTCAACCCTTTCGCTAAGGCTAACCCTAACAAGAGAGGAGACTACTCGCTCATTAGGGGATGATAAATTATACTAGAAAATAAAAGTTAGGAAATAAATTACCTACAGATTTGATGGCTCCCTCCAAGTAGAAGACAGAATAGATCTGAATGTCACTCCTAGAAATTCTGAATTTATTTATTGAAAAGAGGCATAACATTTTACAGATCTAAAATTACAATTTATAGGAAAATAGGAAACCTAGGGTTACAGACTCTCGCACATGCGCAATTTCAGATTTGCCCAAGAAAAATCCCAACACCTGCACCGACGCAACAGCACAGAAACTTTGCGCCGACACGGGCATTAGACGGCCGCGGATCCGCAGCAAATGCTGGCTTGGGCCGCGGATCCGCGGCCCTTTGGTGGTCTTGGGCCGCCAGTCTTTTGGGCTTTCTTCAGGAGTTCTGGGGCTCTGTATTTTTATATGTATTTTCTCTGTTGGCTTCTCACTCTTCTCCAGATCTTCAGTGAAGACTTGTATTGGGCTTTTTAACCGTTTCACATTGACATTCGTTGCCTTGCACCTATGTGAACTGGGCTCGACTAGGATTCGTCTAATTGTTGGTCAAAAGTCCCTTTTCTGTTGTTTTGTGTCTTTTTCACTGTATTTGCTCCAGAAACCTGTATCCTGTAATATGCAACAAACGTGCGTCAAGAGTACCTGTTTATTTATAAAAAGGATAAGAATAGGGGAATGATAAATGCAATATTATGGTCTGAACAAATACCCCCAAACTTATCTTTTGCTCGTCCTCGAGCAAACTTATTATTTTATTCACTAAAATCCTAACCGCATTTTCGCAGGGAAACGCGATTGCACTGAGCACGTGCAACATGCCGTTAAACCTCTAGGTGTCCCTAGTAGGAGGAGTGTTGTCTCCTGAGGGTTTTCAGCGGATTACACCCACAAAATCCTATCAACTTGGCCCATTGACTTTTGTTTTCCAATTAGGTCTGCTCACAAGGAATTCTATTATCGTCGACCCGTAAATTATCCACCCATATTCTTCACACTTCCTCATTATTTAACTTAAGATTATATATATCTTATAGACTTACTTAGCTTTCGGCATTTCTTAAGTCTTCCTTCTAGGGTTTCATCTCTACTTAAGAATTTTCTATCAACTCCATTAAAGATACAAATTTTATCTTTCATTCCTCTCTCTTATCTAAATTCCAATCACATACCCCTACGTGTGTGTATAGATCACCCCTACACTTGGAAATTCAATTCAAGCAATCATGCCCCTTGTCCATTGTCCAAAGTACTTATTAATATGTGAATTTTTAATTGAATTTTTGCTTACACATCCTTCATGCGACCGTTAATACTTCTTGAGGTACTAACGACCGATTACAAAATGTGTTTGCACTTTAAAAGCGTACTTCCTAATTTTTGCAACACCCAAGGCTTTAGCAGTGACTCCCAAACCAGTTGGTCTAAGGCACTAGGTAATGAAGCACCCTTGCTAAATATTTTTCTATTCTTACAGCCTTAAGTAATCACAAAAACCAGTGTCCATTTTTTTATTCTTTATTCACATTTTTTTTCTTTTATTTTCATTGTACTAAGGACTTTAGACAAGAGTATTTCAAGGTCTCTTCTACTATTCCAAGTTTCAAGGTGCGTGATAGTGCAAATTGTAGGGTATACATTTTCAGAATCTAGACTTAAGCTAGGAACTATTTTTCAAACTTATACTTTAATAAGAACATCAATACTTTTCCTTTATTTTGACTTAACCCAAGAAGTGAACCCAAAATTTGCCTATTTCTAAATAAACTACAAGGCATATACTTTCTACTGTTAAACTTTAAGGAAGGTTATTTTTAGGGTTTTTAATTCACTAAGTCTAAGATCTAGTTGTTCCTAACCAGTTAACCTATTAGTCAAACTCAAGTCAATTAGCCAAAATTGAATACAATTAT
The DNA here is from genome assembly GCA_030015575.1 of Agapanthus africanus. Taxonomy (NCBI): domain Eukaryota; kingdom Viridiplantae; phylum Streptophyta; class Magnoliopsida; order Asparagales; family Amaryllidaceae; genus Agapanthus; species Agapanthus africanus. The sequence continues at coordinate 299,865,989 of CM057345.1, read as the reverse complement.
TTTTATAACTTTTGACATTTTTCAAATTTTTATGGGTTTTCAAATAAGTATGCAAATGCAAAAATATGTACAAATGAATGTGAAGGAAGAAGACGTACCGAGCATACCCCCAAACTTGAACTTGACAGTGTCCTCACTGTCATGCTAAACCAAGACGGTCAAAATACCGATACTCCCCTGTTTATTTATTTATAATAATTTTTTTTTTTTATGTTTTGAAATTTTATTTTTTTTTATAGAAAAAGAAAACAAAAGGATATATACATATATACAACAAGATTCCCCCCAAAGTTAAGCTTGGCCTTACACAAGCCAAATGTTAGCACCAACCATTCAAAAATCTTATCATGGTAATGGTAGAGTTGGTGCAAGAATGGGATGGAAAGAAAAGAGATGAAAAGCACGCGAGACCGTGTGGAAAGAAGAATGGTAGAATCTGGTCTCGGTGGGGGAGAAGAAAGACGGAAAGAAGAAAGATGTGGAGTGCGATCTTGAGGGTGTAAATTGAGTGAATAAATTAGCGCAATTTGTGATGACCGATGTGTTAAAAGCGATTGCGCTAACCTACCAACTCGTCGTGCAATGGGGTCAAATCCCTCAAGATTCGCAAGAAAACATGGGTACGCCGAACTTGGTATAGGAGATGAAAGCGTAACGGTCATTTGTTCGGTCGGAACAATAGGAAGGAGGGAGGGTGATATAACAGTCAAAGGTTCAGGAGGCTGAATTGAAAAATCCGACACATCAATTAAAAATGGTTCAACCTCGATATTATCCTCAAGAATCTCCTCAATATTTAATCCATCTATGCTATTATCATCAAAATCTAGACGCATATGAGATTCGGGGGAAACATTTAATAACTCAGGATGATGATTTGAACATAAAATTTCTATTAAATCGACAGGTTCATCATCCGAAATATTCCCGGCGTCTATATCCTCAATCAAGTGAAAATCAATTTCTTTAGACACTTCATCCACAGCATGGATATTTATCAATGTAGGTTCTAGAGTGGAGGTGTAAAGATCGAAAGGATTAGGTGCGGTTTCACTCGAAAGGGGTTCCTCACAATTTGGCAAATCAAACACTACAAAATCGCACAACTCATTTTTATTTTCAACTGGTGAATCATTTGGAACAATCGATGGAAAACCGGAGTTGTGGGCTTCAATTGGGTAAGGGTAGGTTTGATTTGAAAATCCTCTCTCATTCTCACTCTGTCCAACTGCCGCCTTATACATTGAAAAATTCGGAGCTAGCGGGACACTAGCTACCGGTTCACTAGGCTGCATAAGGGCGGCCATGGATGCTTCCACATTCCTCATCATTTTATTTGTTGCAGCAATATATGCTTCCAACGACTCTTCCAAACTAGACTTAGGTGGTGAGGGGGTTTCAGTAAAAGATTCAAAATTAGTTGGGTATGTGAAACTCCCTAATGGCTGTGTCGAAACAGCGTCTAGTGAAGGTGGGAAGGTCGGGTATGACTGGTAGGAAGTGGGTGGTAAGACAGGAGTAGGGTCAACATATGGATAAGAAGGTGAATAATCGTGCGGATCCCTAAAACTAGATGAGTGGAGAGGGGTGAAAGATCGACTGCGAGATTGAGCAATATGCTCAGCAATGGACATCGGCCTAGGAGTGACAGAAGGACTTGAAGAAGTGGTATCAACATATGTAGGTTGTAAAGGTTGACTCGGTTGACACGAAGTGGGTTGAAAAGTCAAACTATTTCTCCTAGACGCCTCTATTTGATCATTCAACGAAATTTTTGGCAAGGAGGGATCGTTTTTAAATTGACCGAAACAATTGATGAACGACGCAAAGTTAGGTTCGGGATACCAAAATTCGGCAAGAGATTTATGATGTGGGGTACCCATGATAGAAGAGTGCAAGGATTTCTTAGCGACAAAATTTTTGCAAGTTTTTAAAAGATTTTTCTTTATTTTTTTTTTATTGGAGAGTTTTGCAATAAGGTTTTAGAAAATGGACTCGTGACACAACTGAATCAACCACACATGCACAATCAGGCCTAGATCTAGGGTCGCCTAGGTCTACTAGACAGCTCCTAACTAGGGCTAGAAATAGACCTCAAACCGCCTCTTCACGGACAAATACGGCCAGATAAGTGGGAAGGAACCACCACTACAGCGGGCCTAATTAATAACCACTAGCCTAGACACCGCAATGTCGGTTAGGATAGACGGCCGATGCCTACCCTAGTCCTTTTCCTATTGAGCTCGCTGTCCTTAGGTCCGAGTCTAATCTTTTTTAATTAAAGGTGGTCGATGCAAAATGCTTTAGGTGTTTTCTGGGGTCCTGGGAAGGGTGATGAAATCCCCACCCAATCTGAGTTTGGTCAATTAGCCCCTTAGAGTCCGGTTAAATTATGCAAAACAAATAAAATTTCACTTGCATTCAATTTTAGCGCGGCGCAAAGAAACCTGCAGAAAATCTGTTATAGAGAAGGGGGAGAAAGACTCTTTACGCAAAGAATTCCTGCAGAAAACTTTTTACAGAGAGATATATTGTAGGTTGCAGAGGGGAAGAAAAGAGAAATCAAACCAGCAAAATTGATGCGCTGACGTGGCAGGAAGAGCGCGGATCCGCGGCGGGAGGCCCCTAATGCGGCGGAAACGCGGTCGTCTGGTGGGATCGCGCTCTGGAAAAATTTGTGCTGCTCTGTACTGATAGTTCCTCTCTGTTCTTATGTACCAATTTTTGTTTTGCCCTCTGTAAATTTCCAGATCCTCAATTCTTCGCTGTTCCTGCAAGATTCAAAAGATACACCCTTCAAACAGATCAAAGTTGATAATTTTTTTATTTTTTTTATATTTTCAGATTTTTATAATTTTTTAAATTTATATCAACCCGAAAATTCACAAAAAGAAATATTACGCCGTCCCCGGCAACGGCGCCATTTGATTGAATGTCAAAGATATGAGTTTACCGCAATCAAGAAACGGCGTCGCTTCGCAGCTAGCCGGTGAGTGCGGGTCAATCCACAGAGACGGGTAAATTCCTTTAGTGTGTTTTAACGAGTTGATTCGAAATGTCGTTTTAATTGGTTTATAAAAATCTAGAAAAACTAGATCTAATGAATCTAATTAAGATTCTTGCTAGGGTTAGGCTTAGGGGAAGTTTTGGAGATTAATGTTTCCTTCACCGCTTTCAATGCCTTCTTTTTTAGATCTATTAGGTGTTACGTTAATTATCAATAAAGTGGATACGAATCTTTTGGGAAGATGTTTCTTCCTCTAGATTTGTATCCTTCCTTTGTTGATAATTACCCTAACCCCCATGGAAAACGCGCGCAACCGGCCCTTTATACTACGGTTCACCGTTACCTCGAGGGGTAGGGTGCCGTAGGGAGCGGATGTGTGCGTATGCATGGAGTTCTAACTCTAAAGTGAAGATGGCATTGAAAGGGGTGAGAGATCTCATCTCTCAACCCTTTCGCTAAGGCTAACCCTAACAAGCGAGGAGACTACTCGCTCATTAGGGGATGATAAATTATACTAGAAAATAAAAGCAAGGAAATAAATTACCTACAGATTTGATGGCTCCCTCCAAGTAGAAGACAGAATAGATCTGAATGTCACTCCCAGAAATTCTGAATTTATTTATTGAAAAGAGGCATAACATTTTACAGATCTAAAATTACAATTTATAGGAAAATAGGAAACCTAGGGTTACAGACTCTCGCACATGCGCAATTACAGATTTGCCCAAGAAAAATCCCAACTCCCGCACCGACGCAACAGCACAGAAACTTTGCGCCGACACGGGCATTAGACGGCCGCGGATCCGCGGCAAATGCTGGCTTGGGCCGCGGATCCGCGGCCCTTTGGTGGTCTTGGGCCGCCAGTCTTTTGGGCTTTCTTCAGGAGTTCTGGGGCTCTGTATTTTTATATGTATTTTCTCTGTTGGCTTCTCACTCTTCTCCAGATCTTCAGTGAAGACTTGTATTGGGCTTTTTAACCGTTTCACATTGACATTCGTTGCCTTGCACCTATGTGAACTGGGCTCGACTAGGATTCGTCTAATTGTTGGTCAAAAGTCCTTTTTCTGTTGTTTTGTGTCTTTTTCACTGTATTTGCTCCAGAAACCTGTATCCTGTAATATGCAACAAACGTGCGTCAAGAGTACTTGTTTATTTATAAAAAGGATAAGAATAGGGGAATGATAAATGCAATATTATGGTCTGAACAGCTGTTAGGACACCAGCACCATTACCGATGATGCGTATGTACCACATACACTTAATTGCCGGCTCACACACATCTTCATCGGTAATTGCCATGTCACGTACACCTTAGAAAATGTTATTGCTTGACATAGCCTGTTAGCTAATAGTTAGACATGATATTAGTGTACTTACCTTATATGCCAGCTTAGATATTGTAGTTATTACTTGTCATTTCATGCATACTGTTATTCATCGTTATGCCGCATTCATGGATTCTCATGCATATATTCACTATTTTACGTGTTATTGAAGTTTTGGATTCGGATTTCCATGAGATTTTCTGGATTTGGAGGAAAACCGCAAAAACATAAATAAACCTTTTCTCTTTTTTAAAATAAAAAAGTACGGTTTTCCTATGATGTATGAGTCGTCCACCATGAGTTTGCTGATGGATTTCGAGACCCGATTCGAGGAGTGGAGGAACCGTTTCGGGTACATGGTGGGCCCGGTGCGGTACCCCGGGGCAAGAGGAATGTGGTGTTGACGTTGAGCCCGGCAGGGGAGCACTACCGATCGGTGATATTACCTGACGCGTCGGATATCCGGAGGATACCGTCGTGGTCTTGAGATGGATGGTAGGGGCCGGTCTGGACTGACGGCGTCCTAGATATTGAGATTGAGACATTGATATTTCGAGACAATGAGATTTATGTTTTGTGTCGATGCTAGACACTGTTGATACTGATTTCATTTATGATACCTCAGTTTAAAAATACGAAGGAAATCTCACTAATTTATGAAAACAGTTCTTCATTTACATGTATTCTGTTTTCATGCATTCATACCTCATTCATATGATATATATTGCTACCTGAGGCACTGACACGGGCACATGAGATTACACTCGGGTTAGATATTTACCCTAGCTATTGTTATAGGCTGCATGTTATATGCATTTTTGAGGCTATATTATGATCTTTGACCTAGGATTGTGTTATTTATGCGATTTCTATTCGTAGATGTTTTTCTATTCACGAGTTGGCAACTCACCCCCGTTGTGCCCCAGTTTCTTGCAGGTTTTGCCGTACAGGTTTAATTACGGCTTTGCGGGCTCAGTTTCATTCGGGTGACTTGCTAGTAGGTGGGTTTATTTGTATCGTACCCATCATATTACCTTGTAAAATATTATTCCGTTGTATCTAGTAAATTCCATCAACCAAACATGTATTTTTTTGAGATAGAGACCAGTGTTGTTTATTCTTTCGACCTTAGAGTTGCTCGTTATATTTCTGGTGGTTTTGAGTTTCCTTTTGAGTTTTGATCCTCACCGTTGGCGTTGTATATTATATTGTTTGTGTGGTTGTGACCGTCGATTGACGAAGAGCTAGCTCCCGCTTGGGGATGCCCTTTTCTTGTTTTCGTATACTATTCATGTTGTATCCCGTTTGGGGGCCTGTATTTACAAAGGAGACTCTGCCGAAATTTTCAGTAAATTTTTTATGTTTTAAAAACCGCATAATTCGGCTTATGCTATTAAAACTACTTGCTTTAAGTTGGTTTTTCCTGCACTCTGCTATTTTCTTGGTTTGGATTTCTGGGTTTTCGGTTTACTTAGATTACGTACGCCTCGAGACGTTCGTAGTTTAAGTGCCGGTCATGTTCCGTACTTTCGGGTCGTGACAGTGTGTATGTGTATCAGTGGTATGGGACGCTGTTATATATGTACACCTACATAATATATCATCATAATGATCTATGCAAATATACCTATTCATTATATATGTGGGCCGATTCAATGGCCGGGCCGATATTATAGTCGATATGTGGGCTGATTCATTGGCCGGGCCGATTCAATGGTCAATATGAGGGGCCTATGTGCCCGATATGAGGGATATAAGGGGCCTATGTGCCCGATGTGAGGGGCCGATGTGCCCGATGTGAGGATGACATGTTTTATTCCGTACTCCGTATTTATTTGATATGGGTTGCTTCATGTATTAGTAGTACCTGATAAAGTATCTTTCATGACTGTTGCGTATATATATATTGTTGTTTATTGCTATCAGCATGCATGTCATAGATTAGCGCAGTACGTGCATACTTTCGATTATCTGCATATGTTATTTACTATTCACGAATTGGCAACTCACCCCCGTTGTGCCACAGGTTTGTACAGGTTGTCCCTCAGAGCAGTCAGAGGCAGGGCTTCTTCTTCCTATCGTATCATCTTTCGCAGCGGGTACCGCTACGGCTGACTGTGTGCAGTTTTGCAGTTATCCGATGATGCTCATTGTATATTCGTTGTATCTAGTACTCTCCATCTCCCATTTTCATGTATTGACTTAGAGAAGAGTCGTGAGAACGGTATTGTATATTATTTGTGGCTTGGAGATTTTCATGCTGTTCACTTTATACCGTCTTTTTCTTCGCTACGGCGTCGTATATCTGTTGTGGTGGTTGTTTTCCGCCTTTGGGCGTGGATTTTCTCCCGTTTGGGGATGCTTTACTTATATCTTTATGTTGTACCCTTTTTGGGCGCTTGTTTTACAAAGGAAGTGCTGCTAAATTTTTAAAGGAAATAAATTTGGATTTTAAAGAATTTGATTGAGATTTCAAAAGTTTTAACAATGTTATTATCACCTACTACTTTTGATGGTTTAGATTGCTGGGTTTTTGGCTTACTTGAATTACGTTACGCCTGGAGACGTCACGTGGTTTAAGGGCCGTCACGTGCCAAATTTCGGGTCGTGACAAAGTTGGTATCAGTGCGCTAGGTTTTACCTTTCGGAGTGTAGGATGACTTTGGTATGATGGAGTAGGTAGCATAAGCAGAATGATGTAGCGGTGTATGTCCGCGGCATACTTACGACACGGTACTCCGCCTGAGTGACCTAAGTACTAATTTCTTAAAATTCCTTCGTTGATGATACATATCCTTGTGATTCAATTTCCGTGTTCTTATCGAATCCTATTTCCATTTATTAGCCTTATGCCGCCGATGACTGCGAGGGCACAGATAGAGGCAGCGAGAGCCGAGGTCAGAGTTGACTCGTTTGGGACGAGGACTGACCAGGACGGTACGCTCATTGCATAGGAGCAATTTGATCCGCCTTTGATAGATCATATCGCTAGGCTTGAGGAAGGTATGCAGGACTTGCGCCAGATGATGAGGTCGTTGGTTGAGGCCAGTCAAGCGCAGCGACAGGAGGTTGCCACCCCTGTTACCCAGTTATTCCATGCTATCAGCACACAGCATTGTATCACGTATACAGCAGCAGTGGATGCAACCCTATTAGCTGAGGAGCATCTTCCCGAGACTTTGGGAGTTCCGGAACCGAGGAGGGCTCGTACAGGTATATCAGTCTAGGGACAGAGGCTTAGTCGCCGCGACAGATTTAGTTTGCGTCGTGGGAGCAACAGAGGCTTGGGACGAGGACAGTCGTTTAGCTCTTATCCCCAGGAGGATCAGTAGCCATCGCATGGATGATTCCGGTGCGGAGTTTCCATGACCTCGTCAGATATTGTACCTTGGTATGCCAGAGGAGGACAGCAGTACCATATGTTACTTTACCACCTTCACCTCAAGGAGAGTCGTCTTTTGCGCCTGTTGTTGATCCGCGTCAGACTTATGTTCAGAGAGGTCGTGGTCGCGGAGGATTTATTCCGAATGTACAGGATGATAGAGGAGGAGCTCAGGCAGTTGCGGGTAGAGGGCAGACACGAGCGTTTGCTTCTACTCATCGAGACGCGCGGGCGTCCAATGCAGAGTTTTCTGGTATTCTTAATTCGTATGTCTTTTATTGCACATGTTTGTTTAATTCGGGATCTATGCACGTGTTTGTTCTACACACTTCGTGCCGCGGTTGGGCCGAGAATCTTGTTTGCTAGATCAGCCATTTGTTGTGTTTTCTCTTGCCAGCGATTCTTTTGTTGCGCGACACGTGTTTCGGTCGTGTGCCAATTGGTTAGGAGATAGAGATTCGTCCGTCGATTTCATCCTTCTAGAGATGTTGGACTTTGACGTTCTTTTGGGCATGGACTGGTTAGCTACGTGCTATGCGTCTGTGGACTGCCGTGAGGAAACAGTCAGGTTTTGTTTTCCCGGCGAGTCAGTTCTTGTTGTGCAGAGGGACAGTGGTACCACCCTCACAGCTTGAATTCAGCCTTTTTCCGCTAGTCGGCTTTTGAGGAGAGGATGTTGGTTTTCATTCGTGACACCGGAGCCACAGTGGGGTTGTTGGACCGGGTTCCTATCGTGTAAGAATTTTCCGATGTTGTTCTAGGTGAGCCGGCGGAGCTTAGGGAGCTTAAGGATCTGCTGCAGAGTTACTAGACAGGGGGACTTGTACGTCCGAGTGTTTCACTTTGGGGAGCTCCTGTTCTGTTCGTAAAGTAGATGGACGGCAGTTCGAGGTTGTGCATTGATTGATCGTCAATTAAACCGAGTTAAGGTGCGGATAGGCATCCTTTACCTCGCCTTAACGATTTCTTTGATCAGCTCCAGGGTGCGGGACATTTTTCTAAGTTGTTTTAGGATCAGGTCATCATTAGTTGCGGGTTCGGAGTGATGACATTCCAAAGGCTGCTTTTGTGCGCGCTACGGGCAGTATGAGTTTTGGTGGTGTCGTTGGACTCACCAATGCCTTAGCAGCATTCGTGGATGTGATGGACCAGATTCTTCAGGCCGTTCCCTGAGCAGTGGATTGTTGTGTTATTGATGACATTCTGGTCTATTCCAAGAGTCGTGAGGAACATGAATAACACTTGAGGATTTGCTTTGTAGACATTGGGAGAGCACCGGCTGTTTGCTAAATTCTCGGAGTGTTCCTTCAGGCATGATAGTGTTGACTTCCTAGGTCATGGGGTTACGGGAGACGGTATTCATATGGACCCAAGGGAGATCGTGGCCGTACAGCTTTGGCCCAGACTTGTATCAGGGACAGAGGTCCGCAGATTTTTGGGCTTAGCCGGTTTTTACCGCCGTTTCGTGCAGGATTTCTTATGTATTCGCTGCACCATTGACCGTACTGACCAGGAAGGGAGTTCCTTTTCTTTAGACTGAGGCATGCGTGCTGAGTTTCAGTGGTTGAAGACTTGGTAGACGACTGCACCAGATCTATCTTTGCTTTCTGGATCAGGCAACTTTGTTGTTAATTGTGATGTTTCACGAGTCAGGCTCGATTATGTACTGATGTAGCATGATAGAGTTATTGCTTATGCTTCCCGACAGTTGGAGGAAGTACGAGCAGGATTATCCCACTCAAGATCTGGAGATGTCCGCGGTGGTCGTGCGTTGAAGATTTGGAGACACTAATTGTACGGAGAGTCGTGTCAGATTTTCACGGACCACCGGAGCTTAATCTTCCTGCAGAGGGATCTGAGTTGAGACAGCGCCGTTGGATGGAGCTTGTGAAGGATTGTGTTTGTGAGATCCTTTGTTACCCGTGGCAAGGCGATTGTGGTAGCTGATGCTTAAGTCGTAGGCCCGGGGATAGCTTGTTCCAGTTGTGCGTAGTTCAGAGACAGTCTTATGCAGATTTACTGTTCTTGTGCGACAGATGAGTACAAATTATGTTCACCTTTTCTAGGGGATAGCTTGCTCATGTCCGTGCCCGTCCACTTTTAGTTAATTTTTTCATGAAGCACAGCCCGTCGATGCTCGTTTGTTTGAGATTCTGAGCATGTTCAGCAGGGTAAAGGTTCGGAGTTCTTGCTTTATGACCAGGGTGTGCTATGTTAGGGACTCGATGGCGCGTACCCGATACTGATGGGTAGAGACGCGAGGTGCTAGAGCAGGAACATCAGTAAGTTTTTAGTGTTCATCCAAGTGCTACCGAGATGTAACGTGACTTGAGAGTTGGTTACTGGTGGGCAGGGGTGAAGAGTGAAGTTTCGGATTTCGTTTTTGAGGTGCTTGGCTTGTCTGCGAGCTAAGGTTGAGCATTTGAGGCCGGCTGGAGAGTTGAAACCTTTTTACCGTTCTAGAGTGGGAATGGGAGCAGAGCTCCATGAAATTCGTTATGGGTCTACCCAGGTCTAGTCGAGGGTATGACTCCATTTGGGTGATTGTTGCCCGGTTATGCTCAGTTTGCTTGTTGTTCTTCGGTGTGTTTGTGCGTTTGCACGGCGTTCCTTCATGTGTTGTATCCGATAGAGGCACCCAGTTCGCTAGCCGTTTTTGGCAGAAGCTTCAGGAAGCCTTGGGTACTGGTTGAGCTTTAGCTCCGCTTTCCATCCGTAGGCCGATGGTCAGATAAAGCGGACTATACGGACTCTGGAGGATATGCTTGTGCGTACGTACTAAGCGTTGGTTGGTTGGGATCGTCACTTGTCATTGATGGAGTTCTCCTACGATAATGGTTATCAGGAGACGTTTCAAATGGCAACTTTTAAGCCTTGTGTGGTAGGTTGTGTCAATCGCCAGTCTGTTTTACTGACTCCGCGAGAGTAGGATTTTTCGGACCCCATCTAGTCCAGAGACTTCGGAGAAGATCCAATTGATTCAGGTCAGGATGAGGGCATCCCAGTCAGACAGAAGTCTTATGCCGACCGTGGTGGTCGCAGACTTGAGTTCGCAGTGGGAGATCATGTATTCCTATGGATTTTCTGATGAATGGCGTGTTGAGTTTTGGGAAGTTTAGTCCCAGATTGTAGGTCCTTTTGGAATCCTTTAGCGAGTTAGTACCGTTGCTTATAATTTGGCACTTCCAACCAAATTTTTGAGTATTCACCCCGTATTCCTGGTGTTGATACTTTGAAAATACCTTCATGACCTTTCTCACATAATTTAGCACTAGACCATTTAGCTTGGACGCGATCTTTTCATTCACTGGCAGCTGATAGTGTTAGTGGATCGGCAGGTGGAGAAACTTCAGTCAAGGGTCTTGCCATCTATGGAGGTTTTCTTGGGCATAGCCGTCTAGTGAGGAGATCACTTGGGAGGATGTGAATGAGATTTGGGAGTTTTGCACTCATCTCTTTGAAGGTATGCATAGTAAGAATTTTAATTCGGGGACGAATTTTCTATAAGGGGGAGATTGTAACACCTTAGGATTTCGATTAGTGTTAATTAAGCGATAATGCGGGTTTTCTGTAAAAAGTTTACCAATTCGGTTTTCTCACATTTTATAACATTTAATTAATAATTTATTATTATTTGTTATGGCTTGCACACACTTGTGCATGTTAATGTGAGCGTGTGTTTGTGTTAATCTAGTTTAGCAACCATGACACTTTGATCTAATCCAATCCTTGTTTAACCTTAACCCTAAAACCCTAGATATTTGTGTGAGGTATTTCTTTTGGGTTTTGTTTTGAGAGGAGGTGGCATGGTGACTATTGAGGAGAGCATGCTTGCATTTATTGAAGTGGTGCACTCACCATTACACTCACCTCTCCCTCTCTTTTATCTCACTCTCTCTCATTCTCTCTCACACTATCTCCTTCTCATTTTCTTTCTCATGTCTCATTCCTCAATTGAACACTTATCATTTCACCACTAAACATTCACTAAACTTCACAAAACCCCACCCAAATCACTTCTTAAGCCTTGATTTGCCTCTTGGATGCCATGGAGCTCGGAAAGCTAGGATCTTTGAGCTTTTGTGGTTAGGTAATGATCTCTTTCTGTTAAGTAAGTCTTTTTAATGTTGCGTAGCTTGTAAGTTTCAGTTTAGAATGCGTAAAGTTTCGTTTCGTGCAAATATCGTATTTTTGTGTCATTTGTGATATCTGTGATCAGCTGTGACCCAGTATGTGTACTAGAAAATCTAGCAGTGTAGTTGTGTTGTACCAGAGACCATAAGCTTTCACCTGAAGCATGAGACCCACCTGCTCGGTTTTGGCCGGCGAGACGAAGCCAAAATCCGGCGAGCTCGGATTTATAGAGGAGTTAGGGTTTGGGTTTTTCAAGGTAGCTGTCTGCTGTGGTTTTGGTGTGTTTGGTCCTGCTTCATTTTTAAGTTTTTGTTGTATACAAAATCTGGGATCACTTTGCTCGTTTCTTGTGTTACGACTACGCGCATTACGTTATCTGACACGGTTCGTGTACTTTGTGTAGCTTTTGCTCTTGGGTTGGTTTCTTAGTGTCGCTACGTACGTTAGCCACTAGACGAAAACTTGAGAGTATATTTGGAGTTGGTGCGTCGGTCAAACGTAGTTTGTACGTGTTATTGGTCGGTTGCTAATATACACTTATTATATTGTTTTATGATCTTAAGGTCGCAGGCGAGGATTTCGGACGCTGCGAAGAAGGGAAAGCGAGTGGTTGGCTTTACTTAGCCAGGATCGTTGTGAGTAGATTTAACATGTATAGGGGAATCGTTCGCATGTCGTTATGCGTCAGGGATAGATTTGATATGATATTAGCCGCATGTTATATTGCATATATAAAGATTGTGCATAAAACTTCATTGCATATTATTACTTGTTGTGCTTGGACTTGTACCCTTTGGACATTACACTATTATTGACGGTTCATGTTGCACGAGCACTGATTGTATGCCACTCACACCGTCAATAATTGCCATGACACGTATAATACTTATGCATATGTGAGATTGTATTGGTTAGGGACATTGAGACATGATCCTTATATTCCATTGTGCATATGACATATAGCATACCTGTATACCTACATGCTTACACATATGCTTTGCCATGACTACATGCTAGCTACCCATATACCTATATGGTATTATACCATTAGAGATAGGTATATACGCATATGAAACATAGCTACATGTACATCTTGCATACATACTTACATGTACACCCGTATACATTGATATAGCTACACATATACCTGGAGGGTATTACATCATTACTGATAGGAAGATACACATATCTTGCTATACCGACCTGGTTACGCATACTTGGCTATAGCTACATGTTCACCCTTATATGATGTTACTTTTGGCTTCAGAGAAATTAGGAACCGCGTGATATACTTAATAACTTGTTGCAGTTAAATAGCCGTTTTTCCTTATATGCTCATATTACTGTTTCATGTTGCATATATTATATTTCATGGATTTCGCATTGAGATATGGTTTTCATATGATGTTTTCTAGATTGTTTTACTCCTGCGTATATATATCAGTGGTATGTGACGCTGATATATATATGTATACCCATCGTGTGTGTGTGTGTGTGTGTGTGTATATATATCAGTGGTATGGGATGCTGTTATATATGTACACCTACATAATATATCATCATAATGATCTATGCAAATATACTTATTCATTATATATGTGGGCCGATTCAATGGCCGGGCCGATATTATGGTCGATATGTAGGTCGATTCAAAGATCGATATGAGGGGCCTATGTGCCTGATGTAAGAGGCCGATGTGCCCGATATGAGGATGACATGTTTTATTCCGTACTCAGCATTTATTTGATATGCATTGCTTCATGTATTAGTAGTACCTTTCATGACTGTTGCAAATATATATATATATATATATTGCTGTTTATTGCTATCAGTATGCATGTGATAGATTAGAGCAGTACATGCTTACTTGCGAATACCTGCATATGTTATTTACTATTCACGAGTTGGCAACTCACCCCCGTTGTGCCACAGGGTTGTACAGGTTGTCCCTCAGAGCAGTCAGAGGCAGGGCTTCTTCTTCCTATCATATCATCTTTCGCAGCGGATACCGCTACGGCTGACTGTGTGCAGTTTTGCTAGGTTGGTTTTGCGGTTATCCGATGATACTCATTGTATATTCGTTGTATCTAGTACTCTCCATCTACCATTTTCTTGTATTGACTTAGAGACAAGTCGTGAGGACGATATTGTATATTATTTGTGACTTGGAGATTTTCATGTTGTTCACTTTATACCGTCTTTTTCTTCGCTACGGCATCGTATATCTGTTGTTGTGGTTGTTTTCTGCCTTTGGACGTGGATTTGCTCCCGTTTGGGGATGCTTTACTTATATCTTTATGTTGTACCCTTTTTGGGGGCTTGTTTTACAAAGGAAGTGATGCCAAATTTTTAAAGAAAATAAATTTGGACTTTAAAGAATTTGATTGAGATTTCAAAAGTTTTGACAATGTTATTATCACTTACTACTTTTGATGGTTTAGATTGCTAGGTTTTTGGCTTACTTGAATTACGTTACACCTGGAGACGTTACGTGGTTTAAGGGCAGTCACGTGCCAAATTTCGGGTCGTGACAAAGTTGGTATCAGAGCGCTAAGTTTTACCTTTCGGAGTGTAGGATGATATTGGTATGATGGAGTAGGTAGCTTAAGCAGAGTGCTGTAGAGTGTGTATGTCCACGGCAAACTTACGACACGGTACTCCGCCTAAGTGACTTAAGTACTAATCGCTTGAAATTCCTTCCTTGATGATACATATCCTTGTGATTCGATTTCCGTATTCTTATCGAATCCTATTTCCATTTATTAGCCTTATGCCGCCGATGACTGCGAGGGCACAGATAGAGGCAGCGAGAGCCGAGATCAGAGTTGACTCGTTTAGGACGAGGACTGACCAGGACGGTACGCTCGTTGCACAGGAGCAGTTTGATCCGCCTTCGATAGATCGTATCACTAGGCTTGAGGCAGATATGCAGGACTTGCGCCAGATGATGAGTTCATTGGTTGAAGCCAGTCGAGCGCAGCGACAGGAGGTTGCCACCCCTGTTACCCAGTTATTCCTTGCTATCAGCACACAGCATTGTATCACGTATACAACAGTAGTGGATACAGCCCTATTAGCCGAGGAGCGTCTTCCCGAGACTTTGGGTGTTCCGGAACCGAGGAGGGCTCGTACAGGTATATCAGCCCAGGGAAAAAGGCTTAGTCTCCATGACAGATTTAGTTTGCGTCGTGGGAGTAGCAGAGGCTTAGGACGAGGCCAGTCGTTTAGCTCTTATCCCCAAGAGGATCAGCAGCCATCGCATGGATGATTCCGGTGCAGGAGTTTCCATCACCTCGCCAGATATTGTACCTTGGTACGCCAGAGGAAGGCAGCAGTACCATATGTTACTTTACCACCTTCACCTCAGGGAGTGTCGTCTTTTACGCCTGTTGTTGATCCGCGTCAGACTTATGTTTAGAGAGGTCGTGGTCGATGAGGATTTTTTCCGAATGTACAACAGGAGTTCAGCCAGTTACGGGTAGAGGGCAGACACAAACGTTTGCTTCTACTCATCGGGACGGGCAGGTGTCCAATGCAGAGTTTTCTGGTATTCTTAATTCGTATGTCTTTTATTGCACATGTTTGTTTAATTCAGGATCTATGCACTCGTTTGTTCTACACATTTCGTGCCGTGGTTGGGCCGAGAGTCGAGTTTGCCAGATCAGCCATTTGTTGTTTTTTCTCTTGTCAGCGATTCTTTTGTTGCGCGACAAGTGTTTCGGTCGTATGCCAATTGGTTAGGAGATAGAGATTCGTCTGTTGATTTGATCCTTCTAGAGATGTTGGACTTTGACGTTCTCCTGGGCACGGACTGGGTAGCTACGTACTATGCGTCCGTGGACTTCCGCAAGGAAACAGTCAGGTTTTGTTTTCCGGCAAGTCAATTCTTGTTGTGTAAGGGGACAGTGGTACCGCCCTCACAGCTTGAATTCAGCCTTTTTCCGCTAGTCGGCTTTTGAGGAGAGGTTGTTGGCTTTCATTCGTGACACCGGAGCCACAGTGGGGTTGTTTGACCGGGTTCCTATCGTGCGAGAATTTTCCGACGTTGTTCGAGGTGAGCCGGCGGAGTTTAAGGAGCTTAAGGATCTGCTGCAGAGTTACTAGACATGGGGACTTGTACGTCCGAGTGTTTCGCTTTGGGGAGCTCCTGTTCATTTCGTTAAGGAGATGGATGGCAGTTCAAGGTTGTGCATTGATTGATCGTCAATTAAACCGAGTTAAGGTGCGGATAGGCATCCTTTACCTCGCCTTGATGATTTCTTTGATCAGCTCCAGGGTGCGAGACATTTTTCTAAGTTGTTTTGGCATTAGGTCATCATTAGTTGCGGGTTCGGAGTGATGACATTCCGAAGACTGCTTTTGTGCGCGCTACGGGCAGTATGAGTCTTGGTGGTGTCGTTGGACTCACCAATACCCTAGCAGCATTCGTGGATGTGATGGACCGGATTCTTCAAGCTTTTCTTCGACCAGTAGATTGTTGTGTTATTGATGACATTCTGGTTTATTCCAAGAGTCATGAGGAACATGAACAGCCCTTGAGGATTTTCTTTACAGACATTGGGAGA
This sequence comes from Agapanthus africanus, assembly GCA_030015575.1. Taxonomy (NCBI): domain Eukaryota; kingdom Viridiplantae; phylum Streptophyta; class Magnoliopsida; order Asparagales; family Amaryllidaceae; genus Agapanthus; species Agapanthus africanus. Next base: position 299,849,576 of record CM057345.1, on the reverse strand, counting down.
GCACCAGCTGTTTGCTAAATTCTCGCAGTGTTCCATCAGGCTTGATAGTGTTGACTTCTTAGGTCATGGGGTTACGGGAGACGGTATTCGTATGGACCCGAGAGAGATCGTGGCCGTACAGCTTTGGCCCAGACTTGTATCAGGGACAGAGGTCCGCAGATTTTTGGGCTTAGCCGGTTTTTACCGCCGTTTCGTGTAGGATTTCTTATATATTCGCTGCACCATTGACCGGACTGACCAGGAAGGGAGTTCCTTTTCTTTAGACTGAGGCATGCGTGCTGAGTTTCAGTGGTTGAAGACTTGGTAGACGACTGCACCAGATCTATCTTTGCTTTCTAGATCGGGCGACTTTGTTGTTAATTGTGATGTTTCACGAGTGGGGCTCGATTGTGTACTAATGTAGCATGATAGAGTTATTGTTTATGCTTCCCGACAGTTGGAGGAAGTACGAGCAGGATTATCCCACTCATAATCTGGAGATGTCCGCGGTGGTCGTGCGTTGAAGATTTGGAGACACTACTTGTACGGAGAGTCGTGTCAGATTTTCACGGACCACCGGAGCTTAATCTTCCTGCAGAGGGATCTGAGTTGAGACAGCGTCATTGGATGGAGCTTGTGAAGGATTGTGTTTATGAGATCCTTTGTTAGCCGTGGCATGGCGATTGTGGTAGTTGATGCTAGGAGTGCATCCATATATGAGTGACCTGAAAGAGAAGCAAGTTCTCAAAACCATTACTGTCAACGGAATACCAAACACAAGTATCTATATCTTCGACTTCCTCAAAGAATCCTGATACTTCCAACAAATGGTTCTCTACTTTATTCTTATACCTATAACTTCTCAAAATCTGAACCTTGTATTTCAATGAAATACTTGTCTAGAACTAGAGAAGTTATGAGTAAACAGAATATAATACGAGTACCAACCCCATTGTCCTAATGGACACTGGACAACATACAATACTTTGTATAAGTCCCCTGAGTTCAATAACTCAAACCATATGCGTCGTAGGTTAAAAAACTGTACTATGGTTAAGAAGAATTACACCGCTGTTGAATGCACCTTACCTAATCACCAACTGATATAGGTAAATGTCATAGAAATAATTTCAAAAAGTTATATCTAACTTTATAAAATAAACATACAGATATATCAGTTTGAAATTGGTGCATAACAACGGATATTCAAAACCAAATATTTGCCGTCCGGCAAAAACCCAGATGATTTCCTCAAATATCACCAATTACAACGAATTCCGAAATAATGAGGATCTAATCACCTAATTCCCAATATCTTACTCCCACTCACCATTCGTAATAACATACAGATGTGAGAAACTAATCTGGTAAACGCATACCCTGGAGTTATATTCCAATTGGGAAAACAGTTTTTAATTAACATTGCACAATTGAAACAGAAACATGAAAATGTTTCAAAAGGGGGAACCTGGTATTCCTAGTAATGCCTTATCCATTATCCTGATTCATGACAGTGACCATATACTTACCTGCCATCACTCCAATCCCTTTATTATGTCTTTACTTATTACCTTCTGTACACCTTCTTTAGTCTAAGAGATTATTAGGATTGTCCCAATCAAGGTACATTGACACCATACTAAAGAGGTTTAGTATGGAAGATTCCAAGCGAGATAATTTACCCGCTTGCCATGGGATCACCTTCTACAAAAAGATGTCTCCAAAGACTGATGAAGAGAGGGCTCGCATGAGCATTATACCCTACGCTTCGGCGGTAGGATCTATAATGTATGTGATGTTATGTACTCGTCCAGATGTAGCTTATACACCGAGTGTAATAAGCAGGTATAAATCCAATCCAGGGGAGAAACACTGGACAGCTGTGAAGAACATTCTTAAGTACATACGAAGGACTAAAGAAATGTTCTTGGTGTATGGTAACGGAGATCTCCAAATGGAGGCCTTTACCGATTCCAGTTTCCAGAACGATAAGGATGATAGCAAGTCCATCTCGGGTTTTGTATTTACCCTCAATGGAGGGGCAGTATGTTGGAAGAGTTCCAAACAAGATACCATCGATGACTCAACGATGGAAGCTGAGTATATAGCTGCTAATGATGCCGCAAAAGAGGCAGTCTGGATGAGGAAGTTCATTTCTGAACTTCAGGTGGTTCCATCCATTGCCAATATAATACCTTTGTATTGTGATAACAACAGAGCCATGGCTTTGGCAAAGGAACCACGGTCCCATCAGAAATCTAGACATATCTTGAGGCGGTATCACCTGATTAGGGAAATCGTGGATCACCAGGAGATCGAGGTATGGAGAGTGGACACAAAAGACAACATGAAAGATCCATTCACCAAGGCCATCCCTTAAGTCTAATTCGAGAGACTATTCGAGATGTTGGGTATGCGGTACGCCAGCAACAGGCTCTAGTGCAGATAGTGGGTACTTATTGCGCCAATTACAGGCCTTAGTGCAAGTGGAAGATTGTTGGATATGTATGCCCTAGAGGCCTTCACCGTATAGGATGCTAGGGATATGTATGTACATGACAATCTTGCTCAATATGATAGTACGCTATTTGGTTTGTCTTTATCTTAATGTGTGATGTGTTTTACTCAGTATTTCATATCTTGAATACATGTTCATAAAGCCCTTAGGATGTTGACTTGACTACTAGGACTATGATGCAGATCATACTAGTGGGGCTTGTGTAGTCCGCAAGCACATCCTTTAACAGTTCCTAGTCGAGAGAGTATTGAGACAGGGTGTTAGTTATATGTATGCCCTAGAGGCCATTACTGTACATACGATGTATATTGTAGTAGATGCTTGGACATATATAGGAAGAACTTTCTTGCTCGACATGATAGTATGCTATCTGGTTGCTCTTTATCTTAACATATACACTTATTGTCTCTCTATTATATTTTGATAAAGCCCTTAAGATGAGTACTTGACTACCAGGATTATAATGCGGATCATACTGGTGGGGCAGAGGTAGTCGGTAACTACATCCTTCAAATGTTCCTAGTCGTGGGAGTATCAAGACGGGGCATTTATATTCTAGAGTAAACTAGCGTATACGCTTCTCGACCCATATGATGGGCGATGGATGATCCCATATCCATTGGTGTTTGACATCAGAGAAGGTATACGGTGGTCAGTGGAGACTGGGTACACTGAACGAACCCGTCGAGAACTCCTGGATGGTATTATACCTATCGTCAGATAGCAGTTCTCGGGTGATACTGGTAAAAGTTAGTCTGTCGCCCCGAGATCATCATAGAGTCTTGTGTGATTGCCACTGTGCTTTGATTTCCACCTTACCACGTTCAAGAGAACGTGCAAACGGTGGTTTTTGGGTACAGTCTCGAGTCACATGGAGGCATTGAGCGATAGGAGGGGATTCGTCTCTCCCGGTATTGGGGGTTGACGTTGCGCTATGCTCGTTTGTGTAAGGTTCCAAAGCACGGCAGCAAGGTTTCGGGTGGCATCATCCATGCCAAATAAAAATTTTGCCATGCTTAAACAACCCTAAACAAAATCTTTAACTAGAGATTCATGCGGAAACATAAAGCAAACAACTTTACTACTAAGTGATAAGAGATTACAACGTTTGTAGTCCACTCTTTCACTTCATAAGCTCCAAGTAGTGGTCCCTTCGCTGCGATCCTAGAACCCCCGGACTCTTGAGAAGCTCCACAAGGCATATGGTGCATGCTTGCTTGTAATCTTCGAAATCCAAGATGATCTACTTCGAGGAAACACGAACTCAAGCTATGAATTCACTAATATGGAATTAGTGAAGCTAACACACTAATCTATATGGCTAGTATAGAAGAGGATGATGAAGTAGGAATTTTTCTCTCTTTAGTTTTATTTTTCTCACAATCTTTCATCACAAAGAAAAGAAGCTAGCAAGCTTTCTGAGGAAGAAGAAGATGAAGTGATGAAAGAATAATGAGCTTGGGTTAGAAATGCAACCATGGTGAGTTAGTATATGTCATGGCTAACTCATGTAGAGAATAAATCATAGGCTAAGGTTAAAGGTTAGGTTAACAAATATCTTAGAAAATATCTAACGAGTGGACTTAGTCAACATGTAAAATATCTCAACAAAAATCCACAATTTAGAATTAACTAAAATAATTAAATCTAACCCTAATCATTAGCCATGGTAAGAATCTCATAAACCCTAGTTGCATGTATAACCCTAGCATGTCACAATATCATATATCACATATATAATATTGTGTAACAAAAGAAAAGAATACAATTAACATATATCACATATATATTAGTGTATCATCAAGTGAGAAAAAGTAATGCTTAAGTGAGCTAATATTAGTTAATGTAATTTAATATATCAAATATATAATTCTACATTAAATTATTAAATCAATACTTGATTTAATAATCCGGTTATAAAACATATAACCGACTAATATCAAATGCAACAATTTATCGAATCAACACTTGATCCGATAACCCGGCTATATCACATATACCCGACCAATGTCACAAGTCACGAGAATTGAATGCGGTATCACATACGCGCATTAATCTCGGTCCCGCACATATCACATATGCGCTCCTACTCCGTTTCTCCTGAGCCAGGAAACCTCTGTGTAGGACTCTAAAGACTCGTCAATACGCCGACAGTAGGTGATGATCATATTAAACACCCATAAGCCGCAAGCGGTCAGCTAAACGTAGTGGCCACCCGGGTATTGAGCGACCAGAAGATCAACAAGCAAGCCTGTACATACTCCTGTGAATCCAATCAGTAACACTACCGTACAGTCCGGTCTCTTCGTCTGATATGTCGCATATCCAGTCTAGGGGTGGTAAACGTCAGGCCCCAGTAACCGATAAGTCGTGTCGATGTGAGGCTCATAACGGGTCGAGAAACTACTGATAACACTTACCAGTAGATCTCCATATCAGCCCTGGCCAGGGACTTCCAGTTATAGCCAATCGAGCACAGCGCAACATCAACCCCCGATACCGGGAGAGACAAAACCCCTCCTATCGCTCATTGCCTCCTTGTGATTCAGGACTGTACCCAAAAGCCACCGTTTTGCACGTTCTCATGAACGTGGTAAGGTAGAAATCAAAGCACAGTGGGAATCACACAAGACTCTATGAAGATCTCGGGTCTACAGACTAACCTGTAACAGTGTCACCAGAGAACTGCTATCTGACGATAGGTATAATACCATCTAAAAGTTCTCGGCGAGTCCGTTCAGTGTACCCAGTCTCCACTGAGCACCCGTACACCATCTTTGATGTCAAACACCAATGGATGTGGGATCATCCATCGCCCATCATATGGGTCAAGATGCGTATACGCTAGTCTACTCTGGAGTATCGATGCCCTGTCTTGATACACCCTCGACTAGGAACATATTATAGGATGTACTCGTGGACTACCCTGACCCCACTAGTATGATCTGCATCAGAGTCCTAGTAGTCAAGTACATATCCTAAGGGCTTTATCAACATGTGAGAGCAAGACAGTAACACAATACAAGTCAACATGTTAAGACAAAGAGCAACCAGATAGCATACTATCATATCAAGAAAGAAAGTCCTCTCTATATATATCCAAGTATCCACTATAATATACATCATATGTACAACAATGGCCTCTAGAGTATATACATAACTAACAATCTCCCACTTGCACTAAGGCCGGCTGTTATAGTATCTCATACTCAACATCCCGAAGAGTCTCTCAAATTGTATCTGGGGTATGGCCTTCGTGAGTGGATCCGCAGTGCTGTCTTTCGTGTCAACTCTCCTGACCTCAATCTCGCGGCGATCAACTATCTCCCGGATCAGGTGATACCGCCTTAGAATATGCCTGGATCTCTGATGGAACCTGGGTTCCTTGGCCAAAGCCACAGCTCTATTGTTATCACAATACAAAGGTATTGGATGCTCAATGGACGGAACCATTCCAGGTTTAGTTATGAACTTCTTTATCCAGACAGCCTCTTTGGCAGCATTGTTGGCAGCGATGTATTCAGCCTCCATCGTCGAGTCTGCCACGGTTTCCTGTTTGGAACTCTTCCAACACACCGCCCCTCCATTGAGGGTAAAGACAAATCCCGAGTGCGACATAGAGTCATCCTTATCACTTTGGAAGCTCGAATCGATAAAGGACTCCACCTGGAGTTCTTCGTTACCATACACCAAGAATATCTCTTTAGTCTTTCTCAAGTACTTGAGAATGTTCTTCATTGCTGTCCTATGACTCTCTCCTGGATCTACTTGATACCTACTAGCTACACTTAGTGAGTATGCTACATTGGGTCTGGTACATAGCATCGCGTACATGATAGAGCCTACTGCCGAAGCATAGGGTATCCCTTGCATGCAAGCTCTTTCCAAATCAGTCTTAGGAGACATCTCTTTGGAGAGAGTGAGTCCAGAGATCGTGGGTAAATTCCCACGTTTGGATTCTTCCATGCTAAACCTTTTAAGTATGGTGTCAATGTACCTGGATTGGGACAATCCCAGTATCCGTTTAGATCTATCTTTATAGATCTTAATCCCCAAAATGCAGGAAGCATCACCTAGATCTTTCATTGAGAATCTTTGTGATAAGAAGAGCTTGACCAAGTGCATCATAGGAACAACATTTCCTATCAAGAGTATGTCATCTACGTACAATACGAGGAAGACAACCTTACTCTCTGCCACCTTCTTGTATATACAAGGTGTAGGGTTCCTAGGCACACTAATGAGGTCTCACAAGGCATCAACCATGTCAATTTCAAATTTTACAAGTGCTGAGAGACCCTAATACGGATCGTTAACTAGAATTTTAGGCGAAAACAATAACTAGTAAACAACTTTACTAAGAAGTGAACGGAAATACAACCTTTGTAGATCCGGTCCTCCACCTCCATAGCTCCATGACGGTGTACCCTCTCTGCGATCATCGGATCCCGGACTCTAGCGTCGGCTTCATCGGAAAAATGGGCGGGCTAGGTCGTCGACTTCGATGCCGAAGATGATCTACGTCGAGGCAACACAAGATCAAGCTCCAACTTCACCAAGCCATGAAACTTGTGAAGAAAACACCTTATACTACTTGGCAAGTGGTAGAAGATGAAGAAATAGGAAGTGGGTTCACTTTAGAATTGGATTTCTCACTCTTTTTCTCAAGTTGCCATTGTTGGTAGCAAGCTTCTTCATCTTGAAGAAGAAGAAGAAGAAGATAATATCATAAGTATTTTTCAAATTGAAAATAAAAATGAATACTTATCATATACCAACCATGGTTAAGTGTAGAGAATAAACTATGGTTAGTTTGAATGGTTAGGGTTAAGCATGAAGACAAAATGGTCACTTAGTCAAAGCTTCATGAAGCTTCAACAACAAACAAAGAAAGCCACCATTTTCTCTTTATCTTTTCCATAATAAATAAACAAAATAAATATATAAGTAAACAAAACCCTAACCATTCATATAACCATGGTTTAATCATACACACAAACTCAAGTTAGCATGTATCATCAAACATGATACAAACAAGTGCACAAAAGTATATCATATATACAACTTGTGAACTTCAAGTGAGAAAATCCATTTAAAGTGAACCAATACTAGTTAATGCAAAGTAATATATCAAATATATAATTATACATTAAATCATTAAATCAACACTTGATTCAATGATCCGGTCATGTCGCATATAACCGACTAGTATCCAATGTATCGGCTTATCGAATCAATCCTCAATTTGATAACTAGGTTATATCGCATACAACCATTCGACACATTCATCGCGAGAATGGAATACGGTATCACATACACGCATTATTCTCGGTTCCGCACATATCTCATATGCGCTCCTATTTCGTTTTGCTTGAGTCAGGAAACCTCTGTGTAGGACTCTAAAGACTCGTCAATACGCCGGCAGCAGGTGATGATCATATCAAACACCCACAAGCCGCAAGAGGTCTGCTAAACGTAACGGCCACCCAGGTATTGAGCGATCAGAAGATCGACGAGCAAGCCCGCTCACACTCCTGTGAATCCAACCAGTAACACTTACTGTACAGTCCGGTCTCGTCGTCTGATATGTCGCATATCTCGCCTAGGGGTGGTAAACGTCATACCCCAATAGCTCGAAAAGTCGTGTCGATATGAGGTCTATAACAGTTCGAGAAACTACTGGTAACACTTACCAGTAAATCTCAGCAACCCTGGCCAGGGATTTCCGGTTATAGCCAATCAAACACAGCGCAACATCAACTCCCTATACCGGGAGAGACGAATCCCCTCCTATCGCTCATTGCCTCCATGTGATTCGTGACTGTACCCAAAAACCACCGTTTTGCACGCCCTCTTGGACGTGGTAAGGTGGAAATCAAAGCACAGTGGGAATCACATAAGACTCTATGACGATCTCGGGTCTACAGACTAACCTGTACCAGTGTCACCAGAGAACTGCCATCTGACGTAAGGTATAATACCATCTGGGAGTTCTCGGCGAGTCCGTCCAGTGTACCCAGTCTCCACTGAGCACCCGTATATCATCTCTGATTTCAAACACTAATGGATATGGGATCATCCATCGCCCATCTGTATGGGTCGAGAAGGTATATGCTAGTCTACTCTGGTATATCGATGCCCCGTCTCGATACACCCACGACTAGGGACCTTGAAGGATGTACTTATGGACTACCATGTCCCCACTAGCATGATCCGCATCATAGTCCAGGTAGTCAAGTACACATCCTAAGGGCTTTACCAACATGTAACATAAAGACAATCAGTATACACGTTAAGGTAAAGAGCAACCAGATAGCATACTATCATGTCGAGCAAGAAAGTCCTCCCTATATATGTCCAAGCATCCACTACAATATACATCCTATGTATAGTAATGGCCTCTAGGGCATACATATAACTAACAATCTCCCACTTGCACTAGGGTCATCTGATAGCAGTGGTTGTAGTATCTCATACTCAACCATCCCATAAAAGTCTCTCTCTGGGAAAAGGCCTTTGTGAGTGGATCCGCCATGTTGTCCTCTGAGTCAACTCTCCTTACCTCGATCACCCTGGAGATCAACCATCTCCATGATCAGGTGACACTGCCTTAGAATATGTCTGGATCGCTGATGGGACGGACGTTCCTTGGCATAAGCCACAACTCCATTGTCTCACAATGGCAGGAACGATGTTCATCTCATGAACTAATATACACCCAGACTGCCTCTTTGGTAGCATCTTAAGTAGCGATGTATCTTGCCTTTAATCGTCTAGTATGCCACGGTATCTAGCTTGGAACTCTTCCAACATACCGTCCCTTTACTGAGGGTAAAGACAATGCCTGTGACTGACATTCAGTCGTCCTTATCACCTTGAAACCTTTCCAGTGATTCTCCTCAGGATCAACTGATACCATCTCACTACAACTAGTGAGAATCCTAACATCCATTTAGATCTATCTCATAGATCCAAAACCCAGGATTTAGGAGGTATCACTTTGATCCTATATGGAGAATCATTGTGATAAGTGGAGATTGACCGAGCGTAGCATAGGAAACTCCTTCCCTATTAAGAGTATGTCATCCACGTACTCTACGAAGATCATCACCATACTCCCTACTACCATTTTGTATATACAAGGTTCATCTACCATTTTGATGAAGTCAAACTATTTGACTACTACATCAAAACAGATGTTCCAACTCCGCGATGCCTGCTTTATCCTATAAAGCATCTTGTACACGTTTCCGCTGCTCCCACTGTTTACGAAGCCCTCTGGCTGTGTACTTATAGACGCCCTCATCTAAAACATCATTTAAAAAAGCTGTCATGACACCCAACCGCCAGATATCGTAGTCATGGTATGTAGCCGTGGAAAGTAGGATCCGGATGGACTTAAGCATAGCCACTGGAAAAGGTTTCATCATTATCCACGCCTGGTCGATGACGAAAACCTTTAACAAGTCTAGCTTTGAAAGTCTCAACCTTTCCATCTACACCAAGTAATCTTCTCAAGATATACTTGCTCCTGATAGGGATTTAACCCTTCAGATATAGCAACCAAAGTCCATACTTTGTTGGCGTATAAGGATTCCATCTCAGATTGCTAAGCATCCAGCCATTCTTATAGAGTCCTACTCCTGATGGCCAGCTTGAAACTAGTTAGGTCATCATCTCATGATGCAATCCTCGCTCCCACTGTCATAGAGAAACAGAAGTATCTCTCAGGTGAGTGAGGAACCCTACTAGATCGGCGGAGAGGCTGAGGTTCGTTGGTAACTATTGAATCCTTTGGTTTTATCAAATCATCTGCTGTAGTTTGTATAGCTGGAACCTTTCCAGTTCTACATAACTGACCTTGCCACAAGCTTGTCCAGATTTTGCTTTTAGACATAGGCCGGACAACCCTAAATCTTAACTTACTTAAGAGATAGGCTCTTCCCATACCATATCACATATGAAGCGGTAGGCAACTGATTCGATTGGAACCCTATTCAATAGGTATGCAGCTTCTCAAGTGCATAACACCTAATAGGAAAAAGGTAACTCAGTAGTACTCATCATAGAGCACACCTTATCATATAGGGTGTGATTGCTCCGCCCCGATACAACGTTGTGCTGTGGTGTATTCGGAGGAGTAATGCTGAGAGAGAATCTCATTCTCCTTTAGAATAGTCCAGGAATTCTATACACAAGTATTATCCTCCCTGATCTCATCATAGGACATAATACTTATACCCGTATTGGTTGTTTACTTCTAACTTATATTCTGTAAATATCTCAAAAGGTTCTGACTTGTGTTTCAACAGGAACATATGTCTGAATCTAAAGAGATCATCAGAGAATGTAATGAAGTATAAAGAACCAGTCCTGGCATGTGTAGACAAGGGACCTTACATACATCATCATGTATCAGTCCCAAGAGTTCACTAACTCTTTCTCTGTTTCCAGTAAACAGAGCTATAATCATCTTATCTCTGTGACATGAATGGCAAGTTTTACAAGATGTAAATTCAAACAGATTTAAATATGCATCTATGTGCAACTTAGCTAGTCGGGTCGCATTGATATGACCTAGTCTACAATACCTCAAGAAGGATTCGTTCATTTCTGAACTCTTCCTCTTGTGTGTGTTCCGTATACTGAAGAACTGTAGTTTGATTTAGAACATCAATGCTTTTAGATAACGTGCCTGAACCGATCAACTTTTGATATAGGAAATGTTCAAAACATTATCCAACAATACAAAATTTTATCATTTCTTTATTAATAAAGAGAGTGATATGATTTTGTATATCAGGTTCGGTATCTAATAACATTCGTTCAGAATCAATGTATTTGTAATACAGGGTGACAGTGACCAACAGACTTGGCTGCAACACTTGCCCCGTTTTCTGCCTCATGAAACTTATCACCCGTTCTCAGTTCTCTACCTATCTGTAGCCCTATGTAACAGATTACATATCTGGGATCCTGATCCAGTATCAAATACCCAGGACGCAGAGGATATTGAGAAACAGTTCTTTGTAATGAACACACCCAAAGAAGATGCATCATATGCACTTTCTTCGTTTGGGCGGCACGGGAAATCTGGTATTCCCCAATTTCCTGCTCTATCTTATAACAATTATAAGTTGGAGCGGGACCAACGTTCCCCAGCTCAGTATAACAAGCGGGTTCGGTCAATAATCCGTATTATTATCTTGATTAAGGCGTGATATGGTCGCTACCTGGAGAGAGAGAGAAGAAAACACTCAGCGTGCGCTCTTGCAAGAATAGATTGGTTATTATTTTATCTAATCAGGATGGCTCCCACTGTATTTTATCAAATCTTCCTTCAAACCCTAAAAGGAAAGACTAGCCGGGATTAATTACACACTACAAGTTCGCCAATCTTTCAGCCAGGCCAGTGTCGGTACTTTGAGGGAGGTCCCCCGTGCTTTCGCACGAACCTAATTAATGTAAACCTCGTTTTCCCAGAGGCGTAACCTCGTTAACACCTTTCTAGACACCTACTTGATCGGCTAATTGTAATGTGTAAAACTCTCCCAGGAGTAACTCTTACTCGCAGCGGGTATCGGGATCCAACTATCTCATAGAAGGTATGCAATCTCATTGCAAATTTCAACACTTGAAATTCTCGATAATATTTTGCCCCTAGCGTGCTATGACCTTGACGCATGCCAAACAACCCATAGTCCGCTAGTCAAGTTCAACCCGTACATTTCTTGATTGAATTAAACCTACCCGCACGACCCTTGACGCATGCCAAACAACGCCGTACGAATACCCTAATCCAATCGCATCGTATGCTAGCAGATAAGCACTAGTTAGCTACCGTACACTACGCCTTGACGCATGCCAAACAACCGCAGCACGAATACTAACTAGTACTTATCTGAAATGATGGAGGGCTACGACAGGTTTTTCTGAAAACCTATTGCGTAATGAACTTGATATCGTTGTAGAATCAAATGATTTTAAAATGGAGTGCTTTTGAGGCTTTTCTAGTTTTGCTAAAGGAGTCACTCCCGGTGAAGGGATCGTCGGTCCTTTCTTCGTCGAATGAGATGCGGGATATATCATATATATCACTGTGCAAAGCAGAAACTATAGAAGCTATCAAAAGACAAACCGAGTGTGTAGCATCTGCCAGTTATTGCTAAAGGAGTCACTCCCGATGAAGGGATCTCGGTCCTTTCCTCATCGAATAAGGTGCAGGATATATCATATATACCGCTGTGCAAAGCAAGAACTGTAGCTACCTGTTTTATTTTTGAAATTCGATTCCACAACAGCTTTAGGTTTCTTTTATTTCATTAATCATATTAATGAAGTCCCATCATTTAAGTTACCTAAACATCACAGATAAATACGACGTACACTTATGCCATCCGCATTCGCCTCGATGTCCCCTTGTGCACCGTTAGGTTAGGTGACTAACGGCAGAGCGGGCCAGGGCTAGCGCGGGTGTAAAACATAAGTAACGCCTATATAATATATCATATATACTATATATAGTATCCATCACAGAACATATCACATGATCACATCACAGATATCGCAGCAGAAGAATCATATGAAACATCGGATATACTAGGACGTCCGTGTTTTCAATTTGAGCCAGTATAAAACACGGATTCCACGGTCGCGATGAATAGCCAAACCCACACCCCTAGACCCCTACGAGAGCGGCAAGCAACCCTACCAATTCTAGAGTTAGGAGACCCAGACTCGACTCCTCGAGTTGGTCTCCCACTAGACTCCAGAACCCGGTTACTTGTGCCCTCCTCCTTGGGTCTATCCTAGTGCGGAAAAGTAAATAATATACAAGCGGTGACATCTTCCGCAACCTGGAAGTGCCCCAATAAAAGAATATTACATACAAGTTTTTACATGAATGAAAATGAAAAACACTCATCTCACATAAAAACCCTCCGGCTATTCAAACAAGACGATCCAATATAACATATCCAGCAACACATAACATCACATATCATCAACGTAAGTAAATATGCCCATCCCAATTGTCATTGACATATAGCAACGAAACCGGCGATATTACATATTACACTTACGGTCACAGAAAAGAAAGTGTAAAACTACAACAGTTGGAATCCACAAACTCCTTAGACATCGCATGCCTAATCAAATGAATTCCTTAGACATCGCATGCCTAACAATTATAAACCCCGCATTTTAGTCTCATTATCGAAAACTCTTTTCAATATCAAGTCAGGCAATTCAACAAGATTCCCGACATCCAGATCGAATGCTCGTCGCAAACTTTAGTAGAAGGCCGCACCCCCGATACCGTCGACGAAGTGCACCAAGGCGGAACACCGCTACCGCGAGCACCCGAACGGATGCTTTCGACGACGGGGTTCTCCTACAGTCACTTGGTCGGGGCTCTGGGGTGTAGCTGTCTATTAAGTTTACCCGGCGAGTATCCGCGTACGCTACGTGATTGCGACGGACTTTTGATCGCATCAAAATTCCGTGGAAACCGATCAAGTGAGACTAAAGTGCTATGTTTATAGCATTCATATCAGTTATCTCATAACTACTTGTGAATTCCAATTATTGTATCACATTCCAGATAAATAGAAAATGTTAAACTTTCCGATCGAACATCCAAACACCCAAGTTTTCCCGAATGGTTTTCAACACTTGAAATAAGTTTAAAAACATCCATTTCATGCCACAGTACCAACGGTCCAGCCGTAGAAGGGTCAAGCCAACGCCTCACATGTGGCACGCCATACTGCCCCAAACCCTAAGGTTCAAAGGGCAGTTCAAGACGGTCATATAATCGAGTTAAGGTTTGTTGTCTTCTAGAGGGTCCATCGCGTTACTTGCACTACTTAGAACATTCTTAAACTACGGAAAAATCCAACACTTAGAAATTTCCCGGCAGGGGAAAAAGTGGGTATTTATATCCGGTCGAACTTTTTAACATATTCAAAAATTATCCGGAAAACACATAGACAAAATTAGACATCCCGATCGAAACACCGAGTCCCTAATACAACCCATAAAACCCAACTCTTGAGTGCAGATTAAAACTTCCCAGAGAACAGAGGAAACAGATACGGGCATTACTGTATCAAAACGAATCCCTAATCAGTACAGACGGCCGCGGAACCGCCGCAAAAGGAGGCTATTGCCGCGGTTCCGCGGCGCTTTAGTGGAGTTAGGAGTTTGTTTTCTACACTAACTCTTAGGATTTCCTACTCTACTTTCTGAGAATTTTTAATTCACAAAAATCCACAATTTTCAAAAATGTACAGAGAGCAAGTTTTGAATTAGGGTTTCGGTTCGATCGGACTTCTAACTCCGTCTACACATCGCCTAAGGCTCTAGCTAGGCTCTGATACCACTGTAGGGTTCCTAGGCACACTAATGAGGTCTCACAAGGCATCAACCATGTCAATTTCAAATTTTACAAGTGCCGAGAGACCCTAATACGGATCGTTAACTAGAATTTTAGGCGAAAACAATAACTAGTAAACAACTTTACTAAGAAGTGAACGGAAATACAACCTTTGTAGATCCGGTCCTCTACCTCCATAGCTCCGTGACGGTGTACCCTCGCTGCGATCATCGGATCCCGGACTCTAGCGTCGGCTTCATCGGAAAAATGGGCGGGCTAGGTCGTCGACTTCGATGCCGAAGATGATCTACGTCGAGGCAACACAAGATCAAGCTCCAACTTCACCAAGCCATGAAACTTGTGAAGAAAACACCCTATACTACTTGGCAAATGGTAGAGGATGAAGAAATAGGAAGTGGGTTCACTTTAGAATTGGATTTCTCACTCTTTTTCTCAAGTTGCCATTGTTGGTAGCAAGCTTCTTCATCTTGAAGAAGAAGAAGAAGAAGAAGATAATATCATAAGTATTTTTCAAATTGAAAATAAAAATGAATACTTATCATATACCAACCATGGTTAAGTGTAGAGAATAAACTATGGTTAGTTTGAATGGTTAGGGTTAAGCATGAAGACAAAATGGTCACTTAGTCAAAGCTTCATGAAGCTTCAACAACAAACAAAGAAAGCCACCATTTTCTCTTTATCTTTTCCATAATAAATAAACAAAATAAATAGATAAGTAAACAAAACCCTAACCATTCATATAACCATGGTTTAATCATACACACAAACTCAAGTTAGCATGTATCATCAAACATGATACAAACAAGTGCACAAAAGTATATCATATATACAACTTGTGAACTTCAAGTGAGAAAATCCATTTAAAGTGAACCAATACTAGTTAATGAAAAGTAATATATCAAATATATAACTATACATTAAATCATTAAATCAACACTTGATTCAATGATCCGGTCATGTCGCATATAACCGACTAGTATCCAATGTATCGGCTTATCGAATCAATCCTCGATTCGATAACTAGGTTATATCGTATACAACCATTCGACACATTCATCGCGAGAATGGAATACGGTATCACATACACGCATTATTCTTGGTCCCGCACATATCTCATATGCGCTCCTATTTCGTTTTGCTTGAGCCAGGAAACCTCTGTGTAGGACTCTAAAGACTCGTCAATACGCCGGCAGCAGGTGATGATCATATCAAACACCCACAAGCCGCAAGCGGTCTGCTAAACGTAACGGCCACCAGGGTATTGAGCAATCAGAAGATCGACGAGCAAGCCCTCTCACACTCCTGTGAATCCAACCAGTAACACTTACCGTACAGTCCGGTCTCGTCGTCTGATATGTCGCATATCTCGCCTAGGGGTGGGAAACGTCAGACCCCAATAGCTCGATAAGTCGTGTCGATATGAGGTCTATAACAGTTCGAGAAACTACTGGTAATACTTACCAGTAAATCTCAGCAACCCTGGCCAGGGATTTCCGGTTATAGCCAATCGAACACAGCGCAACATCAACTCCCTATACCGGGAGAGACGAATCCCCTCCTATCGCTCATTGCCTCCATGTCATTCAGGACTGTACCCAAAAACCACCGTTTTGCACGCCCTCTTGGACGTGGTAAGGTGGAAATCAAAGCACAGTGGGAATCACATAAGACTCTATGACGATCTCGGGTCTAAAGACTAACCTGTACCAGTGTCACCAGATCACTGCCATCTGACGTAAGGTATAATACCATCTGGGAGTTCTCGGCGAGTCCGTCCAGTGTACCCAGTCTCCACTGAGCACCTGTATATCATCTCTGATGTCAAACACCAATGGATATGGGATCATCCATCGCCCATCTGTATGGGTCGAGAAGGTATACGCTAGTCTACTCTGGTATATCGATGCCCCGTCTCGATACACCCATGACTAGGGACCTTGAAGGATGTACTTATGGACTACCATGTCCCCACTAGTATGATCCGCATCATAGTCCAGGTAGTCAAGTACACATCCTAAGGGCTTTACCAACATGTAACATAGAGACAATCAGTATACACGTTAAGGTAAAGAGCAACCAGATAGCATACTATCATGTCGAGCAAGAAAGTCCTCCCTATATATGTCTAAGCATCCACTACAATATACATCCTATGTATGGTAATGGCCTCTAGGGCATACATATAACTAACACAAGGTTCATCTACATTCTTGATGAAGTCAAACTCTTTGACTACCAAATCAAAACAGATGTTCCAACTCCGCGACGCCTGCTTTAACCCGTAGATGGATTTAAGCAGCTTGCACACCTTTCCGCTGCTCCCACTGTCTACGAAGCCCTCTGGCTGAGTCATGTATACACACTCCTATAAATCACCATTTAAAAAGGCGGTCTTAACATCCATTTGCCAGATTTCGTAGTCATGGTATGCAGCAATGGCAAGTAGGATCCGGATGGACTTAAGCATAGCCACTGGAGAAAAGATTTCATTACAATCCATACCTGGTCGTTGATGAAAACCTTTTACAAAAAGTCTAGCTTTAAAAGTCTCAACTTTTCCATCTACACCAAGTTTCTTCTTAAAGATCCATTTGCTCCCAATGGGTTTTACCCCTTCAGGAGCAACTTCCAAAGTCCATACTTTGTTGGTGTACATGGATTCTATCTCAAATCGCATTGCATCCGGCCATTTCACAGAGTCCCCACTAGTGATGGCCTGCTCGAAGCTAGTTGGGTCATCATCTTCCATGATGCAATCCTCGCTCCCACCATCAATGAGAAAACCGTAGCATCTCTCAGGTGGATGGGAAACCCTACTAGATTGGCAGAGCGGCTGAGGTTCGTCGGGAACTACGAAATCCTCTGGTTCCACCAAATCTTCTATTGCGGTTTGTGTAGCTGGAACTTCTTCCAGTTCTACCTCCTCGCCACTAATTTCTTTTGCAAGAAATTCCTTTTCTAAAAAGGTGGCATGTTGAGCAACAAACACCTTTTGTTCCTCAGGGTAGTAGAAGATATTTCCTCGCGAATGCTTGGGATATCCTACAAACTTGCACAGAACTGATCTTGCCTCGAGCTTGTCCGGATTTTGCTTTTTAATATAGGCCGGGCAACCCCATATCTTAACAAAATTAAGACACGGTCTCTTCCCCTCCCATATCTCATATGGAGTGGTAGGCACTGATTTGGTTGGAACTCTATTCAATAGGTATATGGCTGTCTCAAACGCATACCCCCAGAAGGAAATAGGCAACTCAGCAATGCTCATCATAGAGCGCACCATATCTAATAGGGTGCGATTCCTCCGTTCCGATACACCGTTGTGTGTTGGTGTATAAGGAGGAGTATGCTGAGAGAGCATCCCATTCTCTTTTAGATAGTCCAGGAACTCATTGCTCAGGTATTCTCCTCCTCGATCAGATCGAAGGATCTTAATAATTTTACTCGTTTGGTTCTCGACTTCGTGCTTCTATTCTTTGAATTTCTCAAAAACTTCAGACTTGTGTTTCAACAAGAACATATGTCCGTATCTTGAGAGATCGTCAGTAAATGTAATGAAGTACGAAGAACCATTCCTGGCATGTATAGACATGAGACCGCATATATCACTATATATCAGACCCAAGAGTTCCGTAACTCTTTCTCCGTGTCCACTAAATGGAGTTTTGGTCATTTTTCCTTTAAGACATGAATGGCAAGTTTTATAAGATGATAATTCGAACGGATTCAAATATCCATCCTTATATAACTTAGCTAGTCGTGTCGCATTGATATGACCTAGTTTACAATACCACAAGAAGGATTCGTTCATTTCTGAACTCTTCCTCTTGTGTGTGTTTTGTATATTAAGAACCGTTGTTTGATTTAGAACGTATATGCCATTATTTAACGAGCCTGATCCAATCAACTTTTGATTCAGGAATATGTTCATAACATTATCCTGTACTACAAAATTATATCCTTCTTTACTCAATAAAGAAACTGATATAAGATTTCATATCAGGGTTGGAATGTAACAGCATTCGTTCAGAATCAATGTATTACCATTTGGAAATACAAGGTGATATTCGCCAACTGCTTTGGCTGCAACATTTGCACCATTCCCTACTCTTATGGAATGATCACCCTCTCCCGGTTCTCTTCCTCTCCTTAGACCATGTAACATATTACATATGTGGGATCTCGATCCGGTATCTAATACCCAGGACGTAGAGTGAACTGAGAAACAGTTCTTGATAACTAACACACCCGAAAAAGATGCACCGGCATGCTTTTTCTTCGTTTGGGCGGCGTGGGAATCTGGATATTCCCCTATTTCTTGCTCGGTCTTATAACAATTATAAGAAAGAACGGAACCAACGTTCCCCTGCTCAGTATAACAAGCGGGTTCGGTCAATACATCCATATTATTATCTTGATTAAGGCCGGACATGAATCTTTTCATTATGGTGAGCCTACTAGCTTCCAGCAAGCCATTCAGAGCGGTGACTCGGTAAAATGGCTGGATGCAATGCGGACCGAGATGGAGTCCATGTACACCAACAAAGTTTGGACTTTGGACTTTGCTCCAAAAGGGGTAAAACCCGTAGGCTGCAAATGGATCTTCAGAAAGAAGATTGGTGTAGATGGGCAGGTTGAAACCTATAAAGCTAGACTTGTTGCAAAGGGTTTTCGTCAAAGACCTGGTTTGGACTATAACGAGACCTTTTCTCCAGTGGCTATGCTCAAATCCATTCGGATCCTTCTTGCCATTGCTGCTTTCCACGATTATGAAATCTGGCAGATTGACGTAAAGACGGCTTTTCTAAATGGAAATTTAGAAGAGTGCGTCTATATGGATTAGCCGGAGGAATTCATTCAGAGTGGGAGCAGCGGTAAAGTGTGCAAGTTGCTCAAGTCCATCTATGGACTGAAGCAGGCATCGCGGAGTTGGAACATCTGCTTTGATGATACTGTCAAGGAATTCAACTTTATCAAAAACCCAGATGAAGCATGCATTTAGAGTAAGATTGTAGGGAGAACTGTGGTATTCCTCGTCTTGTACGTGGATGACATTCTCCTAATAGGAAATGATATTCCTATGCTACAGTCAGTCAAAGGATTCTTGTCGTAGAGGTTCTCCACGAAGGACCTGGGCGATGCCAACTACATTCTGGGGATCCAGATCTATCGTGATAGATCTAAGAGGATGTTGGGACTTTCACAGTCCAGATACATCGACACCATACTGAAAAGATTCAGTATGGAAGATTCCAAGCGCGGTAATTTACCGGCTTGTCACGGGATCCCCCTCTCCAAAGAGATGTCTCCCAAGAATGATTTGGAAAGGGATCGCATGTCTATTATACCCTACGCTTTTGCGGTAGGCTCTATAATGTATGCGATATTATATACCAGACCAGATGTAGCATACACATTGAGCGTTGTAAGCCGGTATCAGTCAGACCCAGGGGAGAAACACTGGATAGCGGTAAAGAACATTCTCATGTACCTGAGAAGGACTAAAGAGATGTTCTTGGTGTATGGCGGAAAAGACCTCCAGATCGAGACCTTTGCTGACTCCAGCTTCCAGAGTGACAAGGATGACTCCAAGTCCATGTCGGGTTATGTCTTTACCCTCAATGGAGGGGCGGTTTGCTGGAAGAGTTCCAAGCAGGAAACCGTTGCTGACTCAACTATGGAAGCGGAGTACATAGCTGCTTGCGATGCCGCAAAGGAAGCTGTCTGGATAAAGAAGTTCCTCACGGAGCTTCAGGAGGTTCCTACCATTGTTGATCCAATACTGCTGTATTGCGACAACAACGGCGCTATAACTTTAGCGAAGGAACCCAGGTCCCATCAGAAGTCCAGGCACATTTTGAGGCGGTACCACCTGATCAGGGAGATCGTTGATCGCCGGGAGATCGAGATAAAGAGAGTAGATTCGGAGAATAACACTGCAGATCCACTCACGAGGGCCCTACCCCAGACTCAGTTCGAGCGGCTGATCGAGATGATAGGTCTTCGATACGCCAGTACATGGCCTTAGTGCAAGTGGGAGATTGTTAATGTATATGCCCTAGAGGCCATTACTGTATCATACTAGTTTGTATATTACTTGATGGAAGCTTGGGATATTCACAGTTGTATAGACAATCTTGCTCAAAATGGGAGTATGCTACTTGGTTTGTTTCTACTTCAATACGTGCATGTGTTTCTTTTAGCATATCGCTTATACATATTAGTAGAGACCTTAGGATCTTTGCTTGATTACCAGCGTTGTGATGGTAGTCACACTTATGGGGGCTGGGTAATCTATAAGCACATCCTTATACAGGTCCCTAGTCGTAGGACTATCGAGATAGGGCATCGATACTCCGGAGTAGACTAGCATATACGCTTCTCATCCTAGCACGGGAGACGGTCTGTCCCACAGCCGTCAGTACGTCGTACTTGAGATAGTATGCGGGTTCTCGTTAGGTTACGAGTACACTGGACAGGACTCGTCGGGAACTGATGGTTGGTATTATACCTATCGTCAGTTATCAGTTCCCAGGTGACATGAGTACAGCTTAGTCCGCTGACTTGACACTGTCACTTCGCCTCGAGTGTGTTCCCACTGTACTTAGATTACTACCCTACCACGGCTCAAAGGAGTCGTGCAAACAGGTAGTAGTTGGGTGCAGTCCCGAAGCACTTGGAGGCAGTGACGGTTAGACAGGATTTGTCTCTCCCGGTATTGGGGGTTGATATCGCGCTGTGTCTAGGAGAGCCATTACACATGTAGTCCCCGGCCAGGGCAAGCGAGATATACTGGTAGGTTTCCAGTGTTATCTCAGGGTGTTCTGGGCTACACTCCGACACGACTTGTACCGCTATTTGGGGACTGACGTTTACCACCCCCTAGGCCCGCCATGCGATATTCTCAAACGAACGGACCGGACTGTACGGAGATTGTCACATACAGGCTCAGTAGGAGTTCGGATGGGTTTACCTCATCGGCCTTCTTATCGACATCTACCTGGGAACCGTTACGTACAGCTAGTGCCGCTTGCGGTCTGTGGTTAAACCCACTGCCAGTGTAGTGTCAAGTCTTTAGAGTCCCACACAGAGAGTTTTCCTGCACTGAGCGAAACGTGTAGAGGCCGTATGGTTTTACGGCAGGGCTGCGATCACTTACGTGCACTTGTGTGCGTATGCTGTTCGGGCAGGCAATACTAGTGGGCTTTGGTTTAAGCCGGATCCTAGTATTGCACGGATGGATTTGTTTTGTCTTCTGTGCATTCGCATTCTATGGAATGCGGATGCGGGTGTGTATGCACAGTTTTGAGGAGCGAAGAAGAAGGAGGTGCCTCATTAGGGATTTGACAGTTGATTCGGTCAAAACCATTTTCATGCGGACTCATTAGGGTTTTGGCAGTTGGTTCGGTCAAAACCATAATGAGCCGGGGACATTATTTACTAATCTTTTCAGTAATAATTATGTGATGGCTAATTGCTTTGACCATTTGACCAAATTTGACCACACTTGACTTTGTTGATCGTTTGACCAAAGTTGACTTTGACCTTCATGAGAGGTCTAGAGTTTTCTTTGGATTTCTTTTTCTTTTTGGATTATGAAAATGGTCAAGTCATTAGTAGCCATCAACTTTATCATGAAAGGATTGGTAATGATGGTGTTTATGTATTATTCAACCATGGTGCCTTTTTTCTTTAGTTGATAATTCATTTCTCATTTCTCATTCTCTCTCTTGTGAGAAGAAAAGAAAAGAGCTCCATGGTTGCTAGTTCTTCTTCCTACTTTTGAAAAATCCTTTGATCTCATGTGTTGAGAGAAAAAGGATCCAAATAGACAAACACTTCCATCTACCTCTTCTACACATCCTAGGACATCAAGACTAGCGATCTTGTTGCCCTAGTTGCCTCGGCTCGAGGTGGAGCTCGGAGCACATCTCACGGGTGGATCGTCTTCGACTCAAGAAGGCCACGGAAGTGATCAAGATCCGGATCGATCTTCGGAGCTTGGATGGACGAGCAGGACAGCGGAGAGAAGACCCGAAGGACCGATATCGTGAGGTATAATCTCTATGGTATAGTAGATAGCACCTCTTATAGTTTGCTAGTTTGTAGTTTAGCAAAGATCCTTCTTTTAGTCCATGTTGCCTTTGCGCCAAAAACTGTTTTTCGCCGTTTCCGCCTCCCCGTAAGAACCGGGGTGAGCAACGTGGACTTACAGTGGTATCGGAGCCTAGCTAAACATAAACTAGCAAGTTAGCGAAGTGTTTAGAATTTCGATCGGAAAAAAATCGCAAAACACGCCCGAAAAAACCTTGTTTCTGCCGATTTTTTATACTGCTCTAAAAATGATTTAACATACATGAAAAATCGGCTCAGGGTTTTGTAAAAACACAGAACAAAAACTATCCAGTGACTCGGTCAAAGCGCCGCGGATCCGCGGCAAGAACATGCTTCCTGCCGTGGATCCGCGGCCGAGTTGACTCGGCCGTGGACCGGGTTTTATGCGGTGTTCTTATTTAGATGTTTTGGGATTTTTAGTATAGTTTGTTTCTGCCCAGATTTTCCAGAGAATAAATTTGTTTTTGGGGTGGTTACAAATCCATATTTTGATCGAAATTCCGTAGACTTTGGCTAATGGATATTATCTGTGATGTGATATATGTATTGAACGTCTGCTATGTTGGTTATATGTATGCCCTAGAGGCCATTACTATACATAGGATGTATATTGTAGTGGATGCTGGGACATATATAGGGAGGACTTTCTTGCTCGACATGATAGTATGCTATCTGGTTAATCTTTACCTTAACGTGTACACTGATTGTCTCCCTGTTACATGTTGGTAAAGCCCTTAGGATGTGTGCTTGACTACCTAGACTATGATGCGGATCATACTAGTGGGGACATGGTAGTCCATAAGTACATTCTTGAAAGTCCCTAGTCGTGGGTGTATCGAGATGGGGCATCGATATACCAGAGTAGACTAGCGTATACCTTCTCGACCCATACAGATGGGCGATGGATGATCCCATATCCATCGGTGTTTGACATCAGAGATGATATACGGGTGCTCAGTAGAGACTGGGTACACTGGACGGACTCGCCGAGAACTCCCAGATGGTATTATACCTCACGTCAGATGGCAGTTCTCTGGTGACACTGGTACAGAGTAGTCTGTTGACCCGAGATCGTCATAGAGTCTTGTGTGGTTCCCACTGTGCTTTGATTTCCATCTTACCACGTCCAAGAGGGCGTGCAAAATGGTGGTTTTTGGGTACAGTCCCGAATCACATGGAGGCAATGAGCGATAGGAGGGGATTCGTCTCTCCCGGTATAGGGAGTTGATGTTGCGCTGTGTTTGATTGGCTATAACAGGAAATCCCTGGCCAGGGTTGCTGAGATTTACTGGTAAGTGTTACCAGTAGTTTCTCGAATTGTTATAGACCTCATATCGACACGACTTATCGAGCTATTGGGGTCTGACGTTTACCACCCCTAGGCGAGATATGCGACATATCAGACGATCAGACCGGACTGTACGGTAGTGTTACTGGTTGGATTCACTGGAGTGTGAGCGGGCTTGCTCGTCGATCTTCAGATCGCTCAATACCCGGGTGGCCGTTACGTTTAGCAGACCGCTTGCGGCTTGTGGGTGTTTGATATGATCATCATCTGCTGCCGGCGTATTGACGAGTCTTTAGAGTCCTACACAGAGGTTTCCTGGCTCAAGCGAAACGAAATAGGAGCGCATATGAGATATGTGCAGGACCGAGAATAATGCGTGTATGTGATACCGTATTCTATTCTCGCGATGAATGTATCGAATGGTTATATGCGATATAACCTAGTTATCGAATCGAGGGTTGATTCGATAAACCGATACATTGGATACTAGTCGGTTATATGCGATATGACCGGATCGTTAAATCAAGTGTTGATTTGATAATTTAATGCATAATTATATATTTGATATATTACTTTGCATTAACTAGTATCGGTTCACTTTTAATGGATTTTCTCGCTCGGATGTGCACATTGTATATGTGATATACTTTTTGTGCACTTGATTGTATCATGTTTGATGATACATGCTCACTAGGGTTTGTGTGAAGATTAAACCATGGTTGTATATTAGTTAGGGTTATGGTTTTCTTATTTATTTATTTATTTATTCTTATTGGAAAATATTATGCATAAAGAGGAAATGGTGGCTTTCTTTGTTTGTACATTGAAGCTTCATGAAGCTTTGACCTTGTGACCATTTTGTCTTGATGCTTAACCCTAACCCTTCATTCTAACCATGGTTTATTCTCTACACCAAACTATGGTTGCTAAATGATAAGGATTGATTTATTTTCCTTTTTGGAAAATACTTATTCTATTCTATCATCTTCTTCCTCTTCTTCTTCTTGATGAAGAAAGCAAGCTCCATCAATGGTGATTGATGGAAATGAGTGAGAAATCCAATTCTAAAGTCTACCCACTTCCTATTTCTTCATCCTCTACCTCTTGCCAAGTAGTAGAGTGTGTTTTCTTCACAAGTTTCTTGACTTGGTGAAGTGAGAGCTTGATCTAGCGATGCTTCGACGTAGATCATCTTCGGCATGGACATCAACGACCTAGCTCGCCTATTCTCCGATGAAGCCGACGCTAAAGCCCGGATTTTGATTTGAACAGCGGAGAGGACTTCATCACGGAGCCGTGGAGGTGGAGGACCGGATCTACAAAGGTTGTATTTCCGTATTCTCCTAGTTTAGTTGTTAACTAGTTTCTAGTTTCGCCTAGATTTCTAGCCAACGATCCGTAGTCGGGTTTCTCGGCACCTAGATTTTTTGAAATTGGCATGGTTGATGCCTTGTAAGACCTCATTAGGGTGCCTAGGAACCCTACAGTGGTATCTGAGCCTAGCTAGAGCCTTAGGCGAAGTCCAGACGGAATTTGAAGTCCGAACGAACCCGAAACCCCAAACCCAACTTGCTCTCTGGACTTTTTCTAAAATCTGGAGTTTTTTTGAAATTAAAAATATGCAGAAAACTCAGCAGGGAATTCTAAGAATTACGACGCAAAATTTATTCGATGAACAGTGACATCGGCGGCGGAACCGCGGCATAAGCCTAGCTTATGCGGCGGTTCCGCGGCTAAAGTATGACGTCAGCCTTTAAAAGTTGCACAATAATTCATTGTTTTCAGTGCTGAGTTCTCTGGGTATTTTTAAATTTTATTCAAGAGTTGAATTTTCTGGGATTGTTTTGGGGATTCGGTGTATCGATCGGAGTATCAAATTTTGTCTATGTGGCTTTCCGGATAAATTTTTGAATATGTTAAAAAGTTCGACCGGATATAAATACCCAATTTTTCCCCTGTCGGGAAATTTCCAAGTGTTGGATTTTTCCGTAGTTTAACGACGTTCTAAGTAGTGCAAGTAACGCGATGGACCCTCTAGAAGACAACAAACCTTAACTCGATTATGTGACCGTCTTGAACTGCCCTTTGAACCTTCGGGTTTGGGCCAGTACGGCGTGCCACATGTGAGGCGTTGGCTTGACCCTTCTACGGCTGGACCGTTGGTACTGAGGCACGAACGGGATGTTGTTAGACTTATTTCATGTATTGAGCTGTATCGGGAAAACTTGGGTGTTTGACTGTTCGATCGAAAAGTTTAACATTTTCTGTTTATCTGGAATGGGATACAATAATTGGAATTCACAAGTAGTTATGTGATAACTGAATGAATGTTATAAACACAGCAGTTTAGTCTCACTTGATCGGTTGCCACGGAATTTTGATGTGATCAAAAGTCCGTCGCAATCACGTAGTGTACGCGGATACTCGCCGGGTAAACTTAATAGACAGCCTCACTCCATAGCCCCGACCAAGTGACTGTAGGAGAACCCCATCGCCGATAGCATCCGTTCGGGTGCTCGCGGTGGCGGTGTTCCGCCTTGGTGCACTTCGTCGACGGTATCGGGGGTGCGGCCGCCTACTGAAGTTTGCGACGAGCATTCGATCAGGATGTCGGGAATCTTGTTGAATTGCCCGACTTGATATTGAAAAGAGTTTTCGATTTTGAGACTAAAATGCGGGGTTTATAATTGTTAGGCATGCGATGTCTAAGGTATTCATTTGATTAGGCATGCGATGTCTATGCAGATTGCGGATTCCAAATGTTGTAGTTTTACACTTTCTTTTCTGTGACCGTAAGTGTAATATGTGATATCGCCGGTTTCGTTGCTATATGTCAACGACAATTAGGATGCGCATATTTACTTACGTTGATGACATGTGATGTTATGTGTTGCTGGATATGTTATATTGGATCGTCGTGTTTGAATAGCCGGGGGGTTTTTATGTGAGATGAGTGTTTTTCATTTTCATTCATGTAAAAACTTGTATGTAATATTCTTTTATTGGGACACTTTCAGGTTGCGGAAGTTGTCACCTTTTGTATATTATTTACTTTTCCGCACTAGGATAGACCCAAGGAGGGGAGCACGAGTAACCGGGTTCTAGGGTCCAGTGGGAGACCAACTCGAGGAGTCGAGTCGGGGTCTCCTAACCCTAGAATTGGTAGGGTTGCTTGCCGCTCTCGTAGGGGTCTAGGGGTGTGGGTTTGGCTATTCATCGCGACCGTGGAATCCGTGTTTTATACTGGCTCGTAATGAAAACACGGACGTCCTAGTATATCCAATATTTCATATGTTTCTTCTGCTGCGATATCTGTGATGTGATCATGTGATGTTCTGTGATAGATACAGTATATAGTATATATGATATATTATATAGATGTTACTTATGTTTTACACCCGCGCTAGCCCTGCCCTGCTCTGCCGTTAGTTACCTAACCTAACAGTGCACGAGGGGACATCGAGGCGAATGCGGATGGCATAAGTGTACGTCGTATTTATCTGTGATGTTTAGGTACTTAAATGATGGGACTTCATTAATGTGATTAA
Organism: Agapanthus africanus; assembly: GCA_030015575.1. Taxonomy (NCBI): domain Eukaryota; kingdom Viridiplantae; phylum Streptophyta; class Magnoliopsida; order Asparagales; family Amaryllidaceae; genus Agapanthus; species Agapanthus africanus. Next base: position 299,821,728 of record CM057345.1, on the reverse strand, counting down.
TGAAATAAAAGAAACCTAAGATGTTGTAGAATCAAATTTCAAAATAAAACAGGTAGCTACAGTTCTTGCTTTGCACAGCGGTATATACGATATATCCTGCACCTTATTCGATAAGGAAAGGACCGAGATCCCTTCACCGGGAGTGACTCCTTTAGCAATATCTGGCAGATGCTACACACTCGGTTTGTTTTTTGATTGCTTTTAAGAGTTTTTGCTTTGCACAGTGATATATATGATATATCCCGCACCTCATTCGACGAGGAAAGGACCGACGATCCCTTCACCGGGAGTGACTCCTTTAGCAAAACTAGAAAAGCCTCAAAAACACTCCATTTCAAAATTCATTCGATCCTACAACGATATCAAGTTCATTACGCAATAGGTTTTCAGAAAAACCTGTCGTAGCCCTCCGTCATTTCAGATATGTACTGGTTAGTATTCGTGCTGCGTTTGTTGACCTCTGTCAAGGCGTAGTGTGCGGTAGCTGATTAGTGCTTATCTGCATAAGCATATGATGTGATTGATTTAGGGTAGCCGTGCGACCTTGTTGACCTCTGTCAAGGGTCGTGCGGGTGGGTTTACTTCAATCAGGAAATGACGGGTTGAACTTGACTAGCAGCCTATGGTTTGTTGACCTCTGTCAAGGTCATAGGACGCTAGGGGCAAAATATTATCGGGAATTTCAAGTGTTGAAATTTGCAATGAGATTGCATACCTTCTATGAGATAGTTGGATCCCAATACCCGCTGCGAGTAAGAGTTACTCCTGGGAGAGTTTTACACATTACAATTAGCCGATCAAGTAGGTGTCTAGAAAGGTGTCAACGAGGTTACGCCTCTGGGAAAACGAGGTTTACATTAATTAGGTTCGTGCGAAAGCACGGGGGACCTCCCTCAAAGTACCGACACTGGCCTGGCTGAAAGATTGGCGAACTTGTAGTGTGTAATTAATCCCGGCTAGTCTTTCCTTTTAGGGTTTGAAGGAAGATTTGATAAAAAGCAGTGGGAGCCATCCTGATTAGATAAAATAAAAACCAATCTATTCTTGCAAGAGCGCACGCTGAGTGTTTTCTTCTCTCTCTCTCCAGGTAGCGACCATATCACGCCTTAATCAAGATAATAATACGGAATATTGACCGAACCCGCTTGTTATACTGAGCTGGGGAACGTTGGTCCCGCTCCAACTTATAATTGTTATAAGACAGAGCAGGAAATTGGGGATTACCAGAATTCCCGTGCCGCCCAAACGAAGAGAGTGCATGCTGATGCATCATCTTCGGGTGTGTTCGTTACAAAGAACCGTTTCTCTGTATCCTCTACGTCCTGGGTATGTGATACCAGATCAGGATCCCAGATATGTAATCTGTTACATAGGGCTACAGCTAGGTAGAGAACTGAGAACGGGTGATAAGTTTCATGAGGCAGAAATCGGGGCAAGTGTTGCAGCCAAGTCTGTTGGTCACTGTCACCCTGTATTACAAATACATTGATTCTGAACGAATGTTATTAGATACCGAACCTGATATACCAAATCATATCACTCTCTTTGTTAGTAAAGAAATGATATAATTTTGTATTGTTGGATAATGTTTTGAACATTTCCTATATCAAAAGTTGATCGGTTCAGGCACGTTATTTAAAAGCATTGATGTTCTAAATCAAACTACAGTTCTTAGTATACGGATCACACACAAGAGGAAGAGTTCAGAAATGAACGAATTCTTCTTGAGGCATTGTAGACTAGGTCAGATCAATGTGACCCGACTAGCTAGAGTTACATATAGATGCATATTTAAATCAGTTTGAATTTACATCTTGTGAAACTCGCCAGTCATGTCACAAAGATAAGATGACCATATCTCCGTTTACTGGAAACAGAGAAAGAGTTAATGAAATCTTGGGACTGATACATGATGATGTATGTAAGGTCTCCTGTCTACACATGCCAGGACTGGTTCTTTATACTTCATTACATTCTCTGATGATCTTTCGAGATTCAGACCTATGTTCCTGTTGAAACACAAGTCCGAACCTTTTGAGATATTCACAGAATATAAGCGAGAAGTAGAGAACCAGAATGCGGGTATAAGTATTATGTCCTTTGATGTGATCGAGGAGGAGAATACTTGAGCACGAAAATCCTGGATTATTCCAAAGGAGAATGAGATTCTCTCTCAGCATTACTCCTCTGTATACACCATAGCACGATGGTATATCGGGGTGGAGCAATTACACCCTATGTGATAAGGTGTGCTCTATGATGAGTAATACTGAGTTAACTATTTCCTTTTGGGAGTTATGCACTTGAGAAGCTGCATACCTATTGAATAGGGTTCAAATCAAATCAGTTGCCTACCACTTCATATGTGATATGGAAAGGGAAGAGCCCATGTCTTAAGCTAGTTAAGATTTGGGGTTGACCGGCCTATGTCTAAAAGCAAAATCCGGACAAGCTCGAGGCAAGGTCTGTAATGTAGAACTGGAAATGTTCCAGCTATACAAACTACAGCACATGATTTGATAGAACCAAAGGATTCAGTAGATTCCAACGAACCTCAGCCTCTCCGCCGATCTAGTAGGGTTCCTCACCCACCTGAGAGATACTTCGGTTTCTCTATGACAGTGGGAGCGAGGATTACATCATGAGATGATGACCCAACTAGTTTCGAGCTGGCCATCAGGAGTGAGACTCTGTGAGAATGGCTGGATGTTTATCGATCTGAGATGGAATCCTTATACACCAACAAAGTATGGACTTTAGTTGCTATATCTGAAGAGTTAAATCCCCATCAGGAGCAAGTATATCTTGAGAAGATTACTTGGTGTACATGGAAAAGTTGAGACTTTCAAAGCTAGAATTGTTAAAGGTTTTCGTCATCGACCAGGCGTGGATAATGATGAAACCTTTTCCAGTAGCTATGCTTAAGTCCATCCAGATCCTACTTACCACGGCTACATACCATGACTACGATATCTGGTGGTTGGGTTTCATGACTGCTTTTCTAAATGATATTTTGGAAGAGAGCGTCTATAAGTACATAGCCAGAGGGCTTCGTTGACAGTGGGAGCAGCGGAAACGTGTGCAAGATGTTTTATAGGATAAAGCAGGCATCGCGGAGTTGGAACATCTGTTTTGATGGATTAGTCAAACAGTTTGACATCATCAAAATGGTAGATGAACCTTGTATATACAAAAAGGTAGTAGGGAGTATGGTGATGATCCTCGTAGAGTACGTGGATGACATACTCCTGATAGGGAAGGAGTTTCCTATGCTACGCTCGATCAATCTCCGCATATCACAATGATTCTCCACATAGGATCATGATGATACCTGCTAAATCCTGAGTTTTGGATCTATGAGATAGATCTAAATGGATGTTAGGATACTCACTAGCTGTAGTGAGATGGTATCAGTTGATCCTGGGGAGAATCACTGGAAGGGTTCCAGGGTGATAAAGACGACTGAATGTCAGTCGCAGGCATTGTCTTTACCCTCAGTAAAGGGACGGTATGTTGGAAGAGTTCCAAGCTAGATACCGTGACATACTAGACGATAAAGGCAGGATACATCGCTACTTAAGATGCTACCAAAGAGGCTGTTTGGGTCTATATTGGTTCATGAGATGAACTATGTTCCTCCCATTGTGTGACAATGGAGTTGTGGCTTATGCCAAGGAACGCAGGTCCCATCAGTGATCCAGACATATTCTAAGGCAGTATCACCTGATCATGGAGATGGTTGATCTCTAAGGGATCGAGGTTAGGAGAGTAGACTCAAAGGACAGCACGGCGGATCCACTCACGAAGGCCTATTCCCAGAGAGAGACTTTTATGGGATGGTTGAGTATGAGATACTACAACCACTGCTATAGATGGCCCTAGTGCAAGTGGGAGATTGTTAGTTATATGTATGCCCTAGAGGCCATTACTATACATAGGATGTATATTGTAGTGGATGCTGGGACATATATAGGGAGGACTTTCTTGCTCGACATGATAGTATGCTATCTGGTTAATCTTTACCTTAACGTGTACACTGATTGTCTCCCTGTTACATGTTGGTAAAGCCCTTAGGATGTGTGCTTGACTACCTGGACTATGATGCGGATCATACTAGTGGGGACATGGTAGTCCATAAGTACATCCTTGAAAGTCCCTAGTCGTGGGTGTATCGAGATGGGGCATCGATATACCAGAGTAGACTAGCGTATACCTTCTCGACCCATACAGATGGGCGATGGATGATCCCATATCCATCGGTGTTTGACATCAGAGATGATATACGGGTGCTCAGTAGAGACTGGGTACACTGGACGGACTCGCCGAGAACTCCCAGATGGTATTATACCTCACGTCAGATGGCAGTTCTCTGGTGACACTGGTACAGAGTAGTCTGTTGACCCGAGATCGTCATAGAGTCTTGTGTGGTTCCCACTGTGCTTTGATTTCCATCTTACCACGTCCAAGAGGGCATGCAAAACGGTGGTTTTTGGGTACAGTCCCGAATCACATGGAGGCAATGAGCGATAGGAGGGGATTCGTCTCTCCCGGTATAGGGAGTTGATGTTGCGCTGTGTTTGATTGGCTATAACAGGAAATCCCTGGCCAGGGTTGCTGAGATTTACTGGTAAGTGTTACCAGTAGTTTCTCGAATTGTTATAGACCTCATATCGACACGACTTCTCGAGCTATTGGGGTCTGACGTTTACCACCCCTAGGCGAGATATGCGACATATCAGACGATCAGACCGGACTGTACGGTAGTGTTACTGGTTGGATTCACTGGAGTGTGAGCGGGCTTGCTCGTCGATCTTCAGATCGCTCAATACCCGGGTGGCCGTTACGTTTAGCAGACCACTTGCGGCTTGTGGGTGTTTGATATGATCATCATCTGCTGCCGGCGTATTGACGAGTCTTTAGAGTCCTACACAGAGGTTTCCTGGCTCAAGCGAAACGAAATAGGAGCGCATATGAGATATGTGCGGGACCGAGAATAATGCGTGTATGTGATACCTTATTCTATTCATGCGATGAATGTATCGAATGGTTATATGCGATATAACCTAGTTATCGAATCGAGGGTTGATTCGATAAACCGATACATTGGATACTAGTCGGTTATATGCGATATGACCGGATCGTTAAATCAAGTGTTGATTTGATGATTTAATGCATAATTATATATTTGATATATTACTTTGCATTAACTAGTATCGGTTCACTTTTAATGGATTTTCTCGCTCGGATGTGCACATTGTATATGTGATATACTTTTTATGCACTTGATTGTATCATGTTTGATGATACATGCTCACTAGGGTTTGTGTGAAGATTAAACCATGGTTGTATATTAGTTAGGGTTATGGTTTTCTTATTTATTTATTTATTTATTCTTATTGGAAAATATTATGCATAAAGTGGAAATGGTGGCTTTCTTTGTTTGTACATTGAAGCTTCATGAAGCTTTGACCATGTGACCATTTTGTCTTGATGCTTAACCCTAACCCTTCATTCTAACCATGGTTTATTCTCTACACCAAACTATGGTTGCTAAATGATAAGGGTTGATTTATTTTCCTTTTTGGAAAATACTTATTCTATTCTATCATCTTCTTCCTCTTCTTCTTCTTGATGAAGAAAGCAAGCTCCATCAATGGTGATTGATGGAAATGAGTGAGAAATCCAATTCTAAAGTCTACCCACTTCCTATTTCTTCATCCTCTACCTCTTGCCAAGTAGTAGAGTGTGTTTTCTTCACAAGTTTCTTGACTTGGTGAAGTGAGAGCTTGATCTAGCGATGCTTCGACGTAGATCATCTTCGGCATGGACATCGACGACCTAGCTCGCCTATTCTCCGATGAAGCCGACGCTAGAGCCCGGATTTTGATTTGGACAGCGGAGAGGACTTCATCACGGAGCCGTGGAGGTGGAGGACCGGATCTACAAAGGTTGTATTTCCGTATTCTCCTAGTTTAGTTGTTAACTAGTTTCTAGTTTCGCCTAGATTTCTAGCCAACGATCCGTAGTCGGGTTTCTCGGCACCTAGATTTTTTGAAATTGGCATGGTTGATGCCTTGTGATACCTCATTAGGGTGCCTAGGAACCCTACATGCTAATCGCTATACGTCGATTAGTGGGGGTTATACATATCTGTGATCTGTAATGTTGATGGTTTGTGGATATGAACTCGTTGGATTGTCGCAGATGAATAGCCGGATGGATGTGAGATGAGAGTTTCATTTTCTTTCATTCATGTAAAATTTGTAATTTATGTAATATTATTTTATGGCCGCACATCCGTGATGAGGTTGTAGCCGCCATTGTATAATTTCTTTTACTGTTTTTGCTCCTAGGATAGACCCAAGGTGGGGTGCACAAACTACCGGGTATCTCGATGTGCCGAGTGGCCTACTCACGTTGTTGAGGGAGGTTGCTTCGCTTCGGGTACTTGGCGGGTTGTTTGCCGCACCCGTAGGGGTCTAGGGTGGGGTTTGGCTATTCATCGCGACCGTGTAATCCGCTTCTCGTTGCAGGCTCGAACGAATCGCGGATTCCTAGTATATCCAAAGTGTTCATCTGTGATCTAGAATGGCTATCATTGCATCTGACGAATGTATATATCTATATATATGATATCTATTTAGGCGTTGCTTATGCTTTGCATCCGCGCTAGTCCAGCCCCCGCTCTGTCGTTAGTTAAGTAACCTAACGAGTGATGACGGGACCCCATGGCGAATGCGGATGGCATAAGCGTACGTCATATTTTCGTTGTTTTCTGCAATGGTAGGATTAAATGATGGGACGCATTAAAATTAATGCAATAAAATAAACCAAGTAAAGTCGTCGGAACACTTTCAAAACCACTCGGTTCTTTTCAAAAACCAACTTTTAAATGCGGAGCTTGAACCACTCCTTTTAAAAGCTATCTCGTTCCATCGATTATATCAAGTTCACTACGTTCACGGTTTCGCCAAAACCATTCGTAGCCCTCCGTCATTTCATATGGATAGTCAATAGTATTCAAGCTGTGCTTGTTGGCCAAAGTCAAGGCACAGTGTTTGGTAGCTATTGGGTATTCATATGCAGCATAGATAGATGCGTTAGTTTGGGACAGTCGTACTTCCTTGTTGGCCAAAGTCAAAGGTAGGTACGGGTGGGTTCAAATTAATCTGGAGAATGATGGGTAGAACTTGACATGTGACTTATGATTTGTTAGCCAAAGTCAAGGTCATAAGAGCATGGGGCAAAAATCCACATCGGGAGTTTCTAAAGAAACTGAAACTTGCTAGCGCTGCATACCATTTGGAGTGTGATGATTCTGGTAGGATTCCTTCAGTTTTATCACACGATGATATTTGGATCCCGATCCTACTGTGAGTATATGCTACTCCTCGGGAACTTTCTCACTTAACGATCAATGCTATAAACCATGTAGGTCTCTAGAAAGGTGTTAGCAGGGCTACGCCCATAGGGAAAAGAGGTTACTTAATTAAGGAACTTCGCGAAAGCGTTGGAAAACCTCCCTCGAAGTACCGACACTGGCCTGGCTGAACGGTTAAGCAAGTATTGTACGGCGAGATTGATCCCGACTAATTCTTCCTTTATGGTTTGAGGAGGGATTCGAGAGACAGTGGGAGCCATCCTGTTTAGATAAATTAAAAACCAATCTAAACTTGCAAGAGCATCATGCTGAGTGTTTTCTTCTCTCTCTCTTAATTGCAGCGACCCAGTGACCGCACCTAGGTTACATCTAGATAATAAATTGACTGAATCTGACTGTTATGACTGGCAAAGCTCTGTCCAGATGTCCATTGCCCATGACAAGCTGGGACACCTCTTAACTAATCCAACCCCTGCCGGCTCAGGACCAGTTTCCCCTGTCACGGATATTGATATCCAAAAGACATCGGAAAAAGACTGTGCGAAAGCCAAGTGCCTCATGTTAGCCTTAAATGATGGTGCATACCAGAGGCAGCATGAGAAGATGGACTTAGTTTCTATCTTCCTCCATAATAAAGATTTATATGGAGAGCAATCTCGTATCGCAAGATATGAGACCTCGAACGAATTGCTTCCAGCAAGGTTGGCTATCGGGTCTTCTGTAGGGGGCAACGTCCTTACAGAGACCAGCTATTTTGAGCTCACGGACCTGAAGACCACGTTGAAGAATGAGTCAGATACTGACTTGATTCTACAGTCTCTACCTTCTACCCTGAAAGAAACCAGGGAAGTAAAAGGTAAAGAAAGGGCAGAAGTTTCGGGACTGGATGTAGTAAAAGAGGGACTTTCCTATTGTTACGGGAATGAACATTGGCAGAAGGATTGCAGGGCTAGCAAAGCCAGTAGCCAGAATTCGAAGCATGTTGTGGCTTCGGCTTCGGGTGTGTTTGTAATAGAGAACTGTATGTCAGTTAACCCTACTTCCTGGGTATTGGATACCGGATCAGGATCTCACATCTGTAATTCGTTACAGGCTCTGAGAAACCGTAGGGTTATCAAGATAGGTGATATGACTCTCAGGGTTGCTAACGGAATGAGCATGTACGCTGAATCCGTAGGGGAATATCATCTTAGACTGACAACTAGGCAGATATTGATTTTGCGTGACTGTTTTTATGTACCAGGTGCGACTTGTAATATCATATCTGTATCCTTACTTTCTAAGGAAGGATATGATTTTACTTTTGTAAGCGATGTGGTCAACATCCACCTAAATCAAGTTCTGATTGGGTCAGGTACATTAAAAAACGGGATATACGTATTAAATCAAGCTCAGATTTTCAGTGTCCAGAACACACTTAAAAGAAAGTCTCCGGAATTAAATCAGGCTTTCTTATGGCATTGTAGACTGGGTCACATTAATGAGACACGGTTGACAAAGTTACATAAAGAAGGATACTTGGATCCGTTCGAGTACCAGTCTTATGCCACTTGTGAATCTTGTCTCATGGGAAAGATGACAAAGACTCCGTTCACTGGACACGGAGAAAGAGCAAGCGAGCTCTTGGGACTCATACACAGTGACGTGTGTGGTCCAATGTCTACACATGCGCGAAGTGGTTATTCATACTTCATTACTTTCACAGATGATTTCTCTAGGTATGGACATGTCTTCTTGATGAAGCATAAATCCGAGGCCTTTGAGAAATTTCAGGAATAAAAGAATGAAGTTGAAAAACAAACAGGCAAAAGTATCAAGACACTGAGATCTGATCGAGGTGGTGAATACTTGAGTGCCGAGTTTCTGGGCTACTTAAAAGAGAATGGAATTCTCTCTCAGCTTACTCCTCCATACACACCACAACACAACGGTGTATCGGAAAGGCGGAATCGAACCCTACTGGATATGGTTCATTCCATAATGAGTAAGGCTGAGTTACCGCGATCCTTCTGGAGTTATGCGCTAGAATCAGCTGCATACCTTTTGAACCGGGTTCCAACTAAGACTGTGCCTACTACACCATATCAGATGTGGTGTGGGAAGAAACCCTATCTTAAACACATTAAGACATGGGGATGTCCAGCTTTTGTCAAAAAGCAGCATGCGGACAAACTCGAGGCACGCTCAGTACAGTGTAAGTTTATGGGATACCCAAAGAACTCCAAGGGGTATCTTTTCTATTACGCAGAGGAACAAAAGGTTTTTGTTTCTCGTCATGCCCGCTTCTTGGAAACTGAGTTTTTGGAAAACCAGATAAGTGGGAGCACAATAGAACTGGAAGAAATTCCAGAACCACGAGCTATTACTGAAAGCTTAGTAGAACCAGAGGGTTCGAAAGAACAGGACATTCCTACGCCGCTCCGCAGGAGTAGTAGGCAGTCTCATCTGCCCGAGAGATACTACAGTTTTCTCATAGATGGGGATAGAGAGGATTGCACTATTGATTATGGTGAGCCTACTAGCTTCCAGCAAGCCATTCAGAGCGGTGACTCGGTAAAATGGCTGGATGCAATGCGGACCGAGATGGAGTCCATGTACACCAACAAAGTTTGGACTTTGGACTTTGGACTTTGCTCCAGAAGGGGTAAAACCCGTAGGCTGCAAATGGATCTTCAGAAAGAAGATTGGTGTAGATGGGCAGGTTGAAACCTATAAAGCTAGACTTGTTGCAAAGGGTTTTCGTCAAAGACCCGGTTTGGACTATGACGAGACCTTTTCTCCAGTGGCTATGCTCAAATCCATTCGGATCCTTCTTGCCATTGCTGCTTTCCACGATTATGAAATCTGGCAGATGGACGTAAAGACGGCTTTTCTAAATGGAAATTTAGAAGAGTGCGTCTATATGGATCAGCCGGAGGGATTCATTCAGAGTGGGAGCAGCGGTAAAGTGTGCAAGTTGCTCAAGTCCATCTATGGATTGAAGCAGGCATCGCGGAGTTGGAACATCTTCTTTGATGATACTGTCAAGGAATTCGACTTTATCAAAAACCCAGATGAACCATGCATTTACAGTAAGATTGTAGGGAGAACTGTGGTATTCCTCGTCTTGTACGTGGATGACATTCTCCTAATAGGAAATGATATTCCTATGCTACAGTCAGTCAAAGGATTCTGGTCGCAGAGGTTCTCCATGAAGGACCTGGGCGATGCCAACTACATTCTGGGGATCCAGATCTATCGTGATAGATCTAAGAGGATGTTGGGACTTTCACAGTCCAGATACATCGACACCATACTGAAAAGATTCAGTATGGAAGATTCCAAGCGCGGTAATTTACCGGCTTGTCACGGGATCCCCCTCTCCAAAGAGATGTCTCCCAAGACTGATTTGGAAAGGGATCGCATGTCTATTATACCCTACGCTTTTGTGGTAGGCTCTATAATGTATGCGATGTTATATACCAGACCAGATGTAGCATACGCATTGAGCGTTGTAAGCCGGTATCAGTCAGACCCAGGGGAGAAATACTGGATAGCGGTAAAGAACATTCTCAAGTACCTGAGAAGGACTAAGGAGATGTTCTTGGTGTATGGCGGAAAAGACCTCCAGATCGAGGCCTTTGCTGACTCCAGCTTCCAGAGTGACAAGGATGACTCCAAGTCCATGTCGGGTTATGTCTTTACCCTCAATGGAGGGGCGGTTTGCTGGAAGAGTTCCAAGAAGAAAACCGTTGCTGACTCAACTATGGAAGCGGAGTACATAGCTACTTGCTATGCCGCAAAGGAAGCTGTCTGGATGAAGAAGTTCTTCACGGAGCTTCAGGTAGTTCCTACCATTGTTGATCCAATACCGCTGTATTGCGACAACAACGGCACTATAGCTTTAGCGAAAGAACCCATGTCCCATCAGAAGTCCAGGCACATTTTGAGGCGGTACCACCTGATCAAGGAGATCGTTGATCGCCGGGAGATCGAGGTAAAGAGAGTAGATTCGGAGAACAACACTGCAGATCCACTCACGAAGGCCCTACCCCAGACTCAGTTCGAGCGGCTGATCGAGATGATAGGTCTTTGATACGCCAGTACATGGCCTTAGTGCAAGTGGGAGATTGTTAGTGTATATGCCCTAGAGGCCATTACTGTATCATACTAGTTTGTATATTACTTGATGGAAGCTTGGGATATTCACAGTTGTATAGACAATCTTGCTCAAAATGGTAGTATGCTACTTGGTTTGTTTCTACTTCAATACGTGCATGTGTTTCTTTTAGCATATCGCTTATACATATTAGTAGAGCCCTTAGGATCTTTGCTTGATTACCAGCGTTGTGATGGCAGTCACACTTGTAGGGGCTGGGTAATCTATAAGCACATCCTTATACAGGTCCCTAGTCGTAGGACTATCGAGACTGGGCAACGATACTCCGGAGTAGACTAGCGTATATGCTTCTCATCCCAGCACGGGAGACGGTCTGTCCCACAGCCGTCAGTACGTCGTACTTGAGATAGTATGCGGGTGCTCGTTAGGTTACGAGTACACTGGAAAGAACTCGTCGGGAACTGATGGTTGGTATTATACCTATCGTCGGTTATCAGTTCCCAGGTAACATGAGTACAGCTTAGTCCGCTGACTTGACACTGTCACTTCTCCTCGAGTGTGTTCCCACTGTACTTAGATTACTACCCTACCACGGCTCAAAGGAGTCGTGCAAATAGGTAGTAGTTGGGTGCAGTCCCGAAGCACTTGGAGGCAGTGACGGTTAGACAGGATTCGTCTCTCCCGGTATTTGGGGTTGATATCGCGCTGTGTCTAGGAGAGCCATTACACATGTAGTCCCTAGCCAGGGAAAGCGAGATATACTGGTAGGTTTCCAGTGTTATCTCAGGGTATTCTGGGCTACACTCCGACACAACTTGTACCGCTATTAGGGGACTGACGTTTACCACCCCCTAGGCCCGCCATGCGATATTCTCAGACGAACAGACCGAACTGTATGGAGATTGTCACATACAGGCTCAGTAGGAGTTCGGATGGGTTTACCTCATCGGCCTTCTTATCGACATCTACCTGGGGACCGTTACGTACAGCTAGTGCCGCTTGCGGTCTGTGGTTAAACCCACTGCCAGCGTAGTGTCGAGTCTTTCGAGTCCCACACAGAGAGTTTCCCTGCACTGAGCGAAACGTGTAGAGGCCGTATGGTTTTACGACAGGGCTGCGATCACTTATGTGCACTTGTGTGCGTATGCTTTTCGGGCAGGCAATACTAGTGGGCTTTGGTTTAAGCCGGATCCTAGTATTGCACGGATGGATTTGTTTTGTCTTCTGTGCATTCGCATTCTACGGAATGCGGATGTGGGTGTGTATGTACAGTTTTGAGGAGCGAAGAAGAAGGAGGTGCCTCATTAGGGATTTGACAGTTGATTCGGTCAAAACCATTTTGAGGCGGACTCATTATGGTTTTGGCAGTTGGTTCGGTCAAAACCATAATGAGCCGGGGACATTATTTACTAATCTTTTCAGTGATAATTATGTGATGGCTAATTGCTTTGACCATTTGACCCTATTTGACCATACTTGACTTTGTTGACCGTTTGACCAAAGTTGACTTTGACCGTCATGAGAGGTCTAGAGTTTTCTTTGGATTTCTTTTTCTTTTTGGATTATGAAAATGGTCAAGTCATTAGTAGCCATCAACTTTATCATGAAAGGATTGGTAATGATGGTGTTTATGTATTATTCAACCATGGTGCCTTTTTTCTTTAGTTGATAATTCATTTCTCATTTCTCATTCTCTCTCTTGTGAGAAGAAAAGAAAAGAGCTCCATGGTTGCTAGTTCTTCTTCCTCCTTTTGAAAAATCCTTTGATCTCATGTGTTGAGAGAAAAAGGATCCAAATAGACAAACACTTCCATCTACCTCTTCTACACATCCTAGGACATCAAGACTAGCGATCTTCTTGCCCTAGTTGCCTCGGCTCGAGGTGGAGCTCGGAGCACATCTCTCGGGTGGATCGTCTTCGACTCAAGAAGGCCGCGGAAGTGATCAAGATCCGGATCGATCCTCGGAGCTTGGATGGACGAGCAGGACAGCGGAGAGAAGACCCGAAGGACCGATATCATGTGGTATAATCTCTATGGCATAGTAGATAGCACCTCTTGTAGTTTGCTAGTTTGTAGATTAGCAAAGATCCTTCTTTTAGTCCATGTTGCCTTTGCGCCAAAAATTGTTTTTCGCCGTTTCCGCCTCCCCGTAAAAACCGGTGTGAGCAACGTGGACTTACATATGCAGAGCAAGAACTATAGAAGCAATCAAAAACATAACCGAGTGAGTTGTAGCATCTGCTAGTTTCGCTAAGAGGCCACTCCTGGTGAAGGGATCTCGGCTCTTTCCTTATCGAATAAGGTGCTGGATATTCTACAAGGAATACCGCTATGCAAAGCAAAAACTAGAGCTACCCTTTTTGAAAATTTGATTCTACAACATATTTTAGGTTTCTTTTTCGTTCATTAATCACATTAATGAATCCCGTCATTTATGCTTCCTAAGCATCACAGAAGAAACGAAAATACAACGTACGCTTATGCCATCCGCATTCGCCACAGTGTCCTGTTATGCACCTTGGGTTACTTAACTAACGGTATAGCGGGGCGGGACTAGCGCAGTTGCAAAACATAAGCAACGTTTATTAAATATCATATATACAATAATAAAGCATTCATCTCATGCATATAAAATGATCACATCACAGAATATCAACAGCAGAAGATAACATATGAAATATTGGATATACTAGGAGGTCCGTATTTTATTTTGAGCCTGTATAAAATACAGATTCCATGGTCGCGATGAATAGCCAAACCCACATCCCTAGACCCCTACGAGAGAGGAAAGTAACCCTCCCAATTTTAGGGTTAGGAGACCCGATCTCGACTCCTCGAGATGGCCTCCTATTGGACCCCAGAACCCGGTTGGTTGTTCTCTCCTTCTTGGGTCTATCCTAATGCGGAAAAGTAAATAATATACAATGGTGACAGCATCCTCAACCCGGAAGTGCCCCAATAAAAGAATATTACATACAATGAATTTTACATAAATGAAAATAAAAACTCTCATCTCACATAAAACCCCCGGCTATTCTAATCACGACGATCCAATATAACATATCACAGCAACACATAACATCACATGTCATCAACATAAGTAAATATGCGTATCCCAATTGTCGTTGACATATAACAATGAAAACGGAGATACACCACATATTACACTTACGGTCGCAGAAAAGAAAATATCAAACTACAACATTTGGAATCCACAATCATTTTAGACATCATAAACCCGAAATATCACATATTACGGATTTCATGCCTAACAATATGAATTCCAAATATTGTATCACATTCCAAATATTGTATCACGATCATAAACCCACTTCCAGCGTACTGTCGAGTCTTTAAAGTCCCACACAGAGGGTTTCCCAGGTTCAGGAGAAACGATGTAGAGGCCGTATGGTCTTACGGCAGGTTTTCGATCATATACGTGTACTGGCTACACGAATGATGTGTTAGTTATATGTATTCCCTAGAGGCCATTACTGTACATAGGATGTATATTGTAGTGGATGCTGGGACATATATAGGTAGGACTTTCTTGCTTGATATGATAGTATGCTATCGGGTTACTAGTTATCTTAACATGTATACTTGTTGTCTCTCTATTACATGTTGATAAAGCCCTTAGGATATGTGCTCGACTTCTAGGACTGTGATGTAGATCATACTAGTGGGGCCTGGGTAGTCCATGAGTACATCCTTCAATGTTCCTAGTCGTGGGAATATCGAGACGGGGCATCGATATTTCAGAGTAGACTAGCGTATATCTTCTCGACCCATGTGATGGGCGATGGATGATCCCATATCCGTTGGTGTTTGACATCAGAGATGGTATGCGGGTGCTCAGTGGAGACTGGGTACACTGAACAGACACACCGAGAACTCCCAGATGGTATTATACCTCACGTCAGATGGCAGTTCTCTGGTGACACTGGTACAGCTTGGTCTGTTGACCCGAGATCGTCATAGAGTCTTGTGTGTCTCCCACTGTGCTTTGATTTCCACCCTACCACGGCTTTACTGAGTCATGCAAACAGGTGGTTTTTGGGTACAGTCCTGATTCACATGGAGGCAATGAGCGATAGGAGGGGATTCGTCTCTCCCGGTATTGGGGGTTGATGTTGCGCTATACTCGACTGGCCATAACTGGAAATCCCTGGCCAGGGTTGCAGTGATTTACTGGTAAGAGTTATCAGTAGTTTCACGATTGTTATGGACCTTATATCGGCATGACTTATCAAGCTACTGGGGTCTGACGTTTACCACCCCTAGGCGAGATATGCGACATATCAGACGAACAGACCGGACTGTGCGGTAAGTGTTACTGGTTGGATTCACAGGAGTGTGAGCGGGCTTGCTCGTTGATCTTCTGATCGCTCAATACCCGGATGGCCGTTACGTTTAGCAGACCGCTTGCGGCTTGTGGGTGTTTGATATGATCATCACCTACTGCCGGCGTATTGACGAGTCTTTAGAGTCCTACACAGAGGTTTCCTGGCTCAAGCGAAACGAAATAGGAGCGCATATGAGATATGTGCGGGACCGAGAATAATACCAGTATGTGATACTGAATTCTATTCTCGCGATTCGTATCATCGGACGGTTATATGAGATATAGCCGGGTTACCGAATCAAATGTTGATTCAATATATTGATACACATGATATTAGTCGGATATGACCGGATCATTAAATCAAGTGTTGATTTAATGATTTAATGTATAATTATATATTTGATATATTACTTTACATTAACTAGTATTGGTCCCCTTAAGATTATTTTTCTCACTAGATTGTGCACATTATATATATGATAAATGTTTGTGCACTAGTTTGTATCATATTTGATGATACATGCAAACTTAGGTGTGTGTATACTTTAAACCATGTTTAGGTTAATGGTTAGGGTTTTAACTTATTTATTTATTTTATTTATTTATTTATAGAAAAAATAAAATGGTGGTTTTTCTTTGTTTTATGCTTGAAGCTTCATGAAAGCTTTTTAAGCATGTTTGAAAAGTCTAACCATTTTGTTTTATGCTTTAACCTAACCATCAACCTAAACCCTAGTTTATTCTCTACATGTGATAACTCACCCATGGTTGCAATATGATAAGCTTCACTTGATTTTCTATTATTGATTATTCATTCTTTTTCTTTCTTTCTTCTTCTTCTTCATGAAGAAGAAAACCTTTGCTAGAAAATTTCAAGTGTTGAAATCAAGTGAGAAATCCAAATCCAAAGTGAACCCACTTCCTATTTCTTCATCCTCTACCACTTGCCATGTTGTATAGGGTGTTTTCTTCACAAGGTTCGTGACCAAGTGAAGATGGAGCTTGAGTTAGAGTAGCCTCGACGTAGATCATCTTCGGCACCGAAGTCAACGACCTAGCCCGATCATTTCTCCGATGAAACCAACGCTAGAGTCCGGGATCCCGATGATCGCAGCGGAGGAACGTCATCATGGAGCTAAAGAAGTGGAGGACCAGATCTACAAAGGTTGTAATCCCTTTCACTTGTAGATAAAGTAGTTAACTTGCTTAGTTTCGTCTTACCTCTAGTTAACGATCTTCAATAGGGTTTCTCGGCACATAAAAAAAATTTGATTTTGGCATGGTTGATGCCTTATGGAACCTCATGTGTGTGCCTAGGAACCCTACAGTGGTATCAGAGCCTAGCTAGAGCTTTAGGCGATTGGTAGACGATGTTAGAAACCCGATCGAACCCCGAAACCCTAAATTATACCCTTCTCTGTACAATTTTCAAAACAGTGTATTTTTGTGAATTAAAAATGCTCAGAAAATAGAGCAGGAAATTCTAAGAATAATGGCTGAAAAAGAAACCCTAATTCTACTGTAGCGCCGCGGAACCGCGGCCTTAACCTACTTTTTGCGGCGGTTCCGCGGCCGTATGTACTGATTAGGGTCTCGATTTTCTACAGTTATACCAGTAGCTGTTTCCTGTTCTTTTTGGGAATTTTTAATATGTGCTCAACAGTTGAGTTTTTCTGGGTTGTTTTGGGGACACGATGATTCGATCGGATTGTTTAACTTTGTCTATGTGTTTTTCCGGGTAATTTTAGAACATGTTAAAAAGTTCGACCGGATATAAATACCCACTTTTTCCCCTGCCGGGAAATTTCCAAGTGTTGGATTTTTCCGTAGTTTAAGAACGTCTAAGTAGTGCAAGTAACGCGATGGACCCTCTAGAAGACAACAAACCTTAACTCGATTATGTGACCGTCTTGAACTGCCCTTTGAACCTTAGGGTTTGGGGCAGTACAGCGTGCCACATATGAGGCGTTAGCTTAACCCTTCTACGGCTGGACCGTTGGTACTATGGCATGAAGTGGATGTTTTTAAACTTATTTCATGTGTTGAGTTTTTCGGGAAAACTTGGGTGTTTGATTGTTCGATCGGAAAGTTTAACATTGTCTATTTATCTGGAATGTGATACAATATTTGGAATCCACAAATTGTTATGAGATAACTAATATGAATGTTATAAACATAGCACTTTAGTCTCACTTGATCGGTTGTCACGGGATTTTGATGTGATCAAAAATCCGTTACAATCACGTTGCGTACGCGGATACTCGCCGGTAAACTTAATAGATAGCCACGCCCCATAGCCCCGACCAAGTGACTGTAGGAGAACCCCGTCGCCAAAAGCATCCGTTTGTGTGCTCATGGCAGCGGTGTTCCACCTTAGTGCACTTCGTCGACGGTATCGGGGGTGCGGCCGTCTACTAAAGTTTACGACGAGCATTCGTTCAGGATGTCGGGAATCTTGCTGAATTGCCTGACTTGAAATTGAAAAGAGTTTTCGATTTTGAGACTAAAATGCGGGGTTTATAATTGTTAGGCATGCGATGTCTAAGGAATTCATTTGATTAGGCATGCGATGTCTAAGGAGGTTGCGGATTCCAACTGTTGTAGTTTTACACTTTCTTTTCTGAGACCGTAAGTGTAATATGTGATATCGCCGGTTTCATTGCTATATGTCAACGACAATTGGAATGGGCATATTTACTTACGTTGATGACATGTGATGTTATGTGTTGCTGGATATGTTATATTGGATCGTCGTGTTTGAATAGCCGGGGTTTTTTTATGTGAGATGAGTGTTTTTCTTTTTCATTCATGTAAAAACTTGTATGTAATATTCTTTTATTGGGGCACTTCCAGGTTGCGGAAGATGTCACCGTTGATGTATATTATTTACTTTTCTGCATTAGGATAGACCCAAGGAGGGGAGCACAAGTAACCGGGTTCTAGGGTCCAGTAGGAGACCATCTCGAGGAGTCGAGTCCGGGTCTCCTAACCCTAGAATTGGTAGGGTTGCTTGCCGCTCTCGTAGGGGTCTAGGGGTATGGGATTGGCTATTCATCACGACCGTGGAATCCGTGTTTTATACAGGCTCAAAATAAAACACGGACATCCTAGTATATCCAATATTTCATATGATATTTTCTGCAGCGTTATCTGTGATGTGATCATGTGATATGTTCAGATAGATATTGTATATAGTATATATGATATATTATATAGACGTTGCTTATGTTTTACACCCGCGCTAGCCCTGCCTCGCTCTGGCGTTAGTTACCTAACCTAACGGTGCAGACGAGACATCGAGGCGAATGCGGATGGCATAAGCGTACGTTATATTTATCTGTGATGTTTAGGTGGACTTAAATGATGGGACATTCATTAATGAGATTAATGAAAGAAAATAAACCTAAAAGATGTTGTGGAATCGAATTTCAAAAATAAAATTAGGTAGCTCTAGTTGTTGCTTTGTATAGCGGTGTTCCTTGTAGAGCATCCTGCACCTTATTCGATGAGGAAAGGGCCGACGATCCCTTCACCGGGAGTGACCCCTTTAGCAATAACTGGCAGATGCTACAACCCTCGGTTTGTCTTTTGATTGCTTTTATAGTTTTTGCTTTGCACAGCGGTATATATGATATATCCTGCACCTTATTCGATGAGGAAAGGGCCGACGATCCCTTCACTGGGAGTGACCCCTTTAGCAAAACTAGAAAAGCCTAAAAAACACTCCATTTAAAAACCATTTGATTCCGCAACGAGATCAAGTTCAAAGCGTTAAAGGTTTTCATAAAAACCATACGCAACCCTCCGTCATTTTAGGAAGCAGAGTACTTAGTATTCGTGCTGTGTTTATTGACCTTAGTTAAGACACAGTGTACGGTAGCTAAGTGATGTCTTCCTACACCGCATATGATGCAATTAGTTAGGACAGTCGCGTGACTTTGTTGACCTTAGTTAAGGGTCATGTGGGTGGGTCTAATTAATCACGAAATGACGGGTAGAACTTGACTAGTGCTTATGATTTGTTGACCATAGTTAAGGTCATAAGTGCTAAGGGTAAAAACCATTATCGGGAGTTTCAAGTGTTGAAATTTGCAATGAGATTGCATACCTTCTATATGATAGTTGGATCTCGATACCCACTGCGAGTAATTGTTACTCCTGGGAGAGTTTTGCACTTTGCAATTAGCCGATCAAGTAGGTGTCTAGAAACGTGTCAACGGGGTTACGCCCTTGGGAAAACGAGGTTTACTTTAATTAGGTCCGTGTGAAAGCACGGGAACCTCCCTCAAAGTACCGACACTGGTCTGGCTGAAAGATTGGCGAACTTGTAGAGTGTAATTAATCTCGGCTAGTCTTTCTTTTTAGGGTTTGAAGGAAGATTTGATAAAAACAGTGGGAGCCATCCTGATTAAATAAAATAAATAACCAATCTAATCTTGCAAGAGCGCATGCAGAGTGTTTTCTTCTCTCTCTCTCCAGGTAGCGACCATGTCACGCCTTAATCAAGATAATAATATGGATGTATTGACCGAAGCCGCTTGTTATACTGAGCTGGGGAACGTTGGTCCCACTCCAACTTATAATTGTTATAAGACAGAGCAGGAATTAGGGGAATACCAGGATTCCCATGCCGCCCAAACGAAGAAAGTGCATAATGATGCATCTTCTTCGAGTGTGTTCATTACAAAGAACTGTTTCTCTGTATCCTCTACGCCCTGGGTATTTGATACCGGATCAGGATCCCCGATATGTAATCTGTTACATGGGCTACAGAAAGGTAGAGAACTGAGAACGGGTGATAAGTTTCATGAGACAGAAAACGGTACAAGTGTTGCAGCCAAATCTGTTGGTCACTGTCACCCTGTATTACAAATACACTGATTCTGAACGAATGTTATTAGATACCGAACCTGATATACAAAATCATATCAGTCTCTTTATTACTAAAGAAGGATATAATTTTGTATTGTTGGATAATGTTTTGAACATTTCCTATATCAAGCGTTGATCAGTTCGGGCACGTTATCTAAAAGCATTGAAGTTCTAAATCAAACTACAGTTCTTAGTATACAGAACATACACGAGAGGAAGAGTTTAGAAATGAACGAATTCTTCTTGAGGCATTGTAGACTAGGTCATATCAATGCGACCCGACTAGCTGAGTTACATTTAGATGCATATTTAAATCAGTTTAAATTTACATCTTATGAAACTTGCCAGTCATGTCACAAAGATAAGATGGCCATAGCTCTGTTTACTGGAAACAGAGAAAGAGTTAGTGAACTCTTGGGACTGATACATAGTGATGTATAAAGGTTCCCAGTCTACATATGCCACGATCGGTTCTTTGTACTTTCTTACATTCATTGATGATCTCTCAAGATTCGGACACATGTTCCTGTTGAAACACAAGTCCAAAACTTTTGAGATAATCACAGAATATAAGTTAGAAGTAGAGAACCAAAAACGGATATAAGTATTATGTCCTTTGATGTGATCAGGGAGGAGAATACTTGAGCATGGGATTCCTGGACTATTCTAAAGGAGAATGAGATTCTCTCTCAGCATTACTCTTCCGTATACACCACAGTACAACGGTGTATCGGGGCGGAGCAATCACACCCTACATGATATGGTGCGCTCTATGATGAGTACTGCTGAGTTACTTGTTTCCTTTTGGGGGTTATGCACTTAAGAAGCTGCATACCTATTGAATTAGGTTCGAATCAGATCATTGCCAACCACTCCATATAAGATATGGTATGGGAAGAGCCTATCTCTTAAGTAAGTTAAGATTTGGGATTGTCCGGCCTATGTCAAAAGCAAAATCCGGACAAGATCGAGGCAAGGTCAGTTCTGTAGAACTGGAAAGGTTCCAGCTATACAAACTACAGCTAATGATTTAACAGAACCAAAGGACTCAATAGTCCCCGACGAACCTCAGCCTCTCCGCCGATCTGGTAGGGTTCCTCATCCGCCTGAGAGATACTTCGGTTTCTCGATGACAGTGGGAGCGAGGAATGCATCATGAGATGATGACCCAACTAGTTTCGAGCAGGCCATCAAGAGTGGGGACTCTGTAAGAATGGCTGGATGCTTAGCGATCTAAGATGGAATCCATGTACACCAACAAAGTATGGACTTTGGTTGCAATATCTGAAGGGTTAAATCCCCATCAGGAGCAAGTATATCTTGAGAAGATTACTTGGTGTAGATGGAAAAGTTGAGACTTTCAACGCTAGACTTGTTAAAGGTTTTCGTCATCGACCCGGCGTGTATAATGATGAAACCTTTTCCAGTGGCTATGCTTAAGTCCATCCGGATCCTACTTGCCATTGCTACATACCATGACTACGATATCTGGTGGTTGGGTGTCATGACTGATTTTCTAAATATTGATTTAGAAGAGAACATCTATAAGTACACAGCCTGAGGGCTTCGTAAACAGTTGGAGCAGCGGAAACGTGTGCAAGTTGCTTTACAGAATAAAGCAGGCATCGCGGAGTTGGAACATCTGTTTTGATGTGGTAGTCAAAGAGTTTGACTTCATCAAAATGGTAGATGAACCTTGTATATACAAAAGGGTAGTAGAGAGTAAGGTGGTCATCCTCGTATTATACGTGGACAACATATTCTTGATAGGAAAAGAGTTTCCTATACTACACACGGTCAATCTCCTCTTATCACAAGGATTCTCCAATAGGATAAAGGTGATACTCCTAAATCCTGGGATTTGGATCTATGAGATAGATCTAAATGGATGTTAGGCTTCTCACTAGGTTTAGTGAGATGGTATCAATCGATCCTGGGGAGAATCACTGGAAAAGTTCCAGGATGATAAGGACGACTGAACGTCAGTCACAGGCATTGTCTTTACCCTCAGTGGAGAGACGGTATGTTGGAACAGTTCCAAGCTAGATACCGTGGCAAACTAGACGATAAAGGCTGGTAACATCGCTATCAAAGATACTACCAAAGAGGCAGTTTGGGTGTATATTAGTTCATGAGATGAACTAGGTTCCTACCATTGTGTGACAATGGAAGTGTGGCTTTGGCCCAGGAACCCTGGTCCCATCAGTGACCCAGACATATTTTGAGGCAGCATCACCTGATCATGGAGATAGTTGATCTTCAGGGTGATCGAGGTTAGGAGAGTAGACTCTGAGGACAACACGGCGGATCCACTCACAAAGGCTTTTTTCCAGAGAGAGACTTATATGGGATGGTTGAGTATTAGATACTGCAACCACTGCTACAGATGGCCCTAGTGCAAGTGGGAGATTGTTAGTTATATGTATGCCCTAGAGGCTATTACTGTACATAGGATGTATATTGTAGTGGACGCTGGGACATATATAGGTAGGACTTTCTTGCTCGACATGATAGTATGCTATCTGGTTACTCCTTATCTTAACATGTATACTAGCTGTCTCTCTATTACATGTTGATAAAGCCCTTAGGATATGTGCTCGACTTCCAGGACTGTGATGTAGATCATACTAGTGGGGCCTGGGTAGTCCATGAGTACATCCTTCAATGTTCCTAGTCGTAGGAATATCGAGACGGGGCACCGATATTCCAGAGTAGACTAGCATATATCTTCTCGACCCATGTGATGGGCGATGGATGATCCCATATCCATTGGTGTTTGACATCAGAGATGGTATGCGGGTGCTCAGTGGAGACTGGGTACACTGAACGGACTCGCCGAGAACTCCCAGATGGTATTATACCTCACGTCAGATGGCAGTTCTCTGGTGACACTGGTACAGCTTAGTCTGTTGACCCGAGATCGTCATAGAGTCTTGTGTGTCTCCTACTGTGCTTTGATTTCCACCCTACCACGGCTTTACTGAGTCATGCAAACAGGTGGTTTTTGGGTACAGTCCCGATTCACATGGAGGCAATGAGCGATAGGAGGGGATTCGTCTCTCCCGGTATGATGCTCGACTGGCCATAACTAGAAATCCCTGGCCAGGATTGCAGTGATTTACTGGTAAGAGTTATCAGTAGTTTCACGATTGTTATGGACCTTATATCGGCATGATTTATCAAGCTACTGGGGTCGGACGTTTACCACCCCTAGGCGAGATATGCGACATATCAGACGAACAGACCGGACTGTGCGGTAAGTGTTACTGGTTGGATTCACAGGAGTGTGAGCGGGCTTGCTCGTTGATCTTCTGATCGCTCAATACCCGGGTGGCCGTTACGTTTAGCAGACCGCTTGCGGCTTGTGAGTGTTTGATATGATCATCACCTACTGCCGTCGTATTGACGAGTCTTTAGAGTCCTACACAGAGGTTTCCTGGCTCAAGCGAAACGAAATAGGAGTGCATATGAGATATGTGCGGGACCGAGAATAATACCAGTATGTGATACTGAATTCTATTCTCGCGATTCGTATCGTCGGATGGTTATATGAGATATAGCCGGGTTACCGAATCAAATGTTGATTCGATATATTGATACACATGATATTAGTCGGATATGACCGGATCATTAAATCAAGTGTTGATTTAATGATTTAATGTATAATTATATATTTGATATATTACTTTACATTAACTAGTATTTGTTCACTTAAGATTGATTTTCTCTCTTGATGTACACAAGTTGTATATGTGATATATTTTTGTGCACTAGTTTGTATCATGTTTGATGATACATGCAAACTTGGGTGTGCGTATGCTTTAAACCATGTTTAGGTTAATGGTTAGGGTTTTAACTTATTTATTTATTTTATTTATTTATTTTTAGCAAAAATAAAATGGTGGTTTTTCTTTGTTTTATGCTTGAAGCTTCATGAAGCTTTTTAAGCATGTTTGAAAAGTCTAACCATTTTGTTTTATGCTTTAACCTAACCATCAACCTAAACCCTAGTTTATTCTCTACATGTGTTAACTCACCCATGGTTGCAATATGATAAGCTTCACTTGATTTTCTATTATTGATTATTCATTCTTTTTCTTTCTTCTTCTTCTTCTTCATGAAGAAGAAAACCTTTGCTAGAAAATTTCAAGTGTTGAAATCAAGTGAGAAATCCAAATCCAAAGTGAACCCACTTCCTATTTCTTCATCCTCTACCATTTGCCATGTTGTATTGGGTGTTTTCTTCACAAGGTTCGTGACCAAGTGAAGATAGAGCTTGAGTTAGAGTCGCCTCGACGTAGATCATCTTCGGCACCGAAGTCAACGACCTAGCCCGATCATTTCTCCGATGAAACCAACGCTAGAGTCTGGGATCCTGATGATCGCAGCGGAAATACGTCATCATGGAGCTAAAGAAGTGGAGGACCGGATCTACAAAGGTTGTAATCCCTTTCACTTGTAGATAAAGTAGTTAACTTGCTTACTTTCGCCTTACCTCTAGTTAACGATCTTCATTAGGGTTTCTCGGCACATAAAAAAATTTTGATTTTGGCATGGTTGATGCCTTGTGGAACCTCATGTGTGTGCCTAGGAACCCTACATGATGTTTGGACGGATAATACTGGTTGGCTTTGGTTTAAACTGGATACCAGTATTATATTATTGGATTATTATTATCTCATTGTATTCGTATTTTTCGGAATACGAATACGGGTATGTATATACGGTGAGGAGCATTCTTCTAATTGTACAAGAAATGCTTCTAGAAGAAGACACCTCATTTATGGATTTTATTTTGTGAAAATAAAATGAATGAGGTGGAGTTTGGAGATATTTATGGTATGGATAAAAGCATGGCTTGAATTATATTATATTCATTTGGCTTCACTATTGAAGCATGGTCGATTATTTTTCTCAAAAATAATCCATGCTTCAATAATTCAAAGCCTTAGCCATTCTATTATCTTTACAACACTTAGCTCATTTTCACTATCTCATTCTCTCTCCAAATTTTCTCCTCCCTCTACCTCAAACCCTAACCCTTCACATGAGTTGTGATCCCTAGGGTTTTGAGATCAAATAATCCTTTAATCATTCTCTACATCCTCTAAGTAGTCTCTTTTAGCAAACTAGACTTCTTAGTTACCTTAAAGTTGAGGTTGAAGCTTGATCCAAAGGCTCTCGGGTGGATCATCTATGGCATAGAGGAGATCGGAGATCGAATTCTATCCAAGCACCCAAGGAGTCGAGAAGAGGAGCAAGGAAGCGGAAAGAAGACCCGAAGGACCGGTTCAAGGAGGTATAACATCCATCAGAGTGGTTAAATCTCCTAGATAGGGTTGCTAGTTAGGGTTTAGATGAGATCCGGGCATTTAAATAGATGTTGCTTGCTTAAAAAAATTGTTGTTTGCTTATTCCGCCTCCATACAAAAGTTGTGGTGGTGTGCAACATCTACTAACAGTTCGATTCTTGTTTAGTATACTTAGACCTCTAAAATTTAAAAATTGCATACTTGATGCTCATAGAAATATAGTAGAGGTGCTAAGACATACTTTCTATATATATATATATATATATATATATATATATATATATATAAGAAATAAGATCTTTTTTGTAGGGTTAAACCCTCTTTGCAGACAAATTAAATTCCTAGAACCATAAGTTTTTTTCTCTCTTTTTCTTTTAATCTAGTTTTTCCCCTAGATTTTGAGTTTGAAGAACAAAATCTCCCCGATGAGAATTAAATTCTCAACTTGTGGGGTGATTTTCTTTGCAAATTTTAGATCAGAGGAAGAACTAAGTTCTTTTTATGAATGGTTAAACCCTTATTTTCTTTATTCTAGGCGTAGAAGATACATTTTATCTCTGTTTTTATTTTTTACCTAGGGTTTGAAAGAACAAGGAGATCTTCTTGCAGCTTCTATCTTCTTGTTTGCAGAAGCTTATGGGGGTTCTCTCTATATGTCTCCGTCTGTCTCCCCCTGAGACTTAATGTCTCAAGTCCTTTATATAAGTAAGGCAAATTGTTGATTAGTTTTGAGAAAATCTCTCATTTAAAGATTTCAATTGGTTTAATTGGTCTCAAAAATTGTTTGGGAATTTTATCCACCGTTGGATTTTTGATCCAGTGATTTCTGTTTTTACAGAATATATTTTCTTGTTTTTAATAAGATCAGGGATATATTTTCCCATAGATAGAATTTAATTCTATCAAACGGTGATTTTTAATCACCATTGGATTTTTAATCCAAGGGTCTAGAGTATATCTTTCTCATTTGGAAAAATTAGGGAAATATTTTCCCATTGGATGTTTAATCCAACAACTCTCTGTTTAACAGAGAATATCTTTTTTATTTAAAAAGATCAGGGAGATACTTTCCCCTTAATAGAATTTAATTCTATTATTTGATGATTTTAATCACCATTGGATCTTTAATCAAACATCTCTGTTTAACAGAGCAGATCTTTTTTATTTAAAAAGATCAGGCAGATATTTTCCCCCTAATAGAATTTAATTCTATTTTTTTTAATTTCGGGCGCTGACGCTCACGTGCTATGCACATGGGCACTGTCTAAGAATTTAATTCTTATATAACAGGCACCACGTGCTTTGTACGTCGGCGTTCACGTGAAGCGCCGCTGTAAGATTTAATCCTATCAAAACTGGCGCTGGCACTCACGTGAGGCGCTGCCTTATTTATGAAGGTTTCTTTTCACATTTTTTCTCTGCTTTTCCTAAGTCAGCCTTTTCTTTTCCGACCCCCTTTTTGTCAGAGGTTGGAAATAGTTCCACCATACACAACATTTTCTGCGCTGAGACTTAAATGCTTCTCTTTATAATCTGAAGTAGTGTTCATCTTCTCTCTCACAGAGATGAGTCATGGCTTGCAATTGTCTACATTCTCATCGACTGCCATGGGAGGTGCATATCGAGAAAATTGTTTCTCATTTTGCAGCACACTTGGTGAATCCTGCTCTTACGGATGACCAATACGACACAGTGATACACGATCTCCTGACTCGTAGAGGATCTCCTCTCCCCATCGGCTCCATTTAGTTTCGGATGATCTTCCTGTTAGATATGTATGCCCTAAAGGCCTGTATTGTATATGATGCTAGGCATGTATATGTACAGAAACAATCATTGCTCGAAATGAT
Source organism: Agapanthus africanus (assembly GCA_030015575.1). Taxonomy (NCBI): domain Eukaryota; kingdom Viridiplantae; phylum Streptophyta; class Magnoliopsida; order Asparagales; family Amaryllidaceae; genus Agapanthus; species Agapanthus africanus. The sequence goes on along the minus strand of CM057345.1, from coordinate 299,793,867 downwards.
AGTATGCTATCTGGTTTATCTTCATCTTGACGTGTGATGTGTTGTATTTCATATCTTTATATACATGTTGATGAAGCCCTTAGGATTATGCTTGACTACCGGGATTATGATGAAGATCATACTAGTGGGGCCTGGGAAGTCTATAAGCATATCCTTTAATAGTTCCTAATAGAGGGTATATCGAGACAGGGCATCGTTATTACCAGAGTAGACTAGTGTATACGTTTCTTGACCCTGGAGGCGATGGTTGATCCCACAACCATTGGTGTTTGACATCAAAGATTGTACACAGGTGCTCATTGGAGAATGGGTACACCGAACAGGACTCGCCAAGAACTCCTAGATGGTATATATACCTATTGTCAGATAGCGGTTCTCTGGTTACACTTGTACAGGTTAGACTGTAGACCCGAGATCGTCATAGTGTCTTGTGTGATTCCTACTGTGCTTTGATTTCCTCCCTACCATGGCTCTACTGAGTCGTGCAAACAGGTAGATTTTGGGTACAGTCCCGAATCGCATGGAGGCAGTGAGCGATACGAGGGGTTTCGTCTCTCACGGTATAGGGAGTTGATGTCGCGCTATGCTTGATCGGCTATAACAGCAAATCCCTGGCTAGGGTTCTCAAAATTTATTGATAAGTGTTATCAGTGGTTTCTCAAACTGTTATGGGCCGTAAATCAGCATGACTTATAAAGTTACTGGGGTCTGACATTTACCACCCCTAGATTTAATATGCGACGTATCAGATGAAGAGACCGGACTGTACGGTAAGTGTTGCTTACAGGCTCGTTAGTGTTGGGATGAGTTCGCTCGTCGGCCACCTCTTTTTCATCATGTACCTGGGTAGCCGTTACGCACAGCTAGTGCCGCTAACGTTCTTGTGGTTAAACCCACTGCCAGCGTACTGTCACGTCTTTAGAGTCCCACACAGAGAGTTCCCTGGTTCAGGCAAAAGATGTAGAGGCCGTAAGTTGTTACGGCAGGGTTTCGATCATGCTCGTGTAATCGTTACAGGAATAGTGATCGGAATGTTAATACCGGTAGGCTTTGGTTTAAGCCGCATGCCGGTATTATATTATTGGATTATTTGTATTCGTATTTTTTGGAATTCGGATACGGGTATACTTATACGGTATACGGTGGAGGGGTATTATTGTAATTGTTACAAGAATACCTTCTAGAAGGAGACACATCATAAATGGATATTTATTTTGTGAAAATAAATAAATGAGGTGGAATTTAGGAAAGTCTAAGCATGGATGAAGGAATGGCTTCTTTCATATTTTATTCATTTGGAGTTACTATTGAAGCATGGTGCAATTTTTTATTACATGCTTCAATTATTTCATTTTGAGCCATATGATATTTTTTCCATGCTTGAACTTTTCACTCTCACATTCTCTCTCTTCATTCTCTCCTTCTTCCTCCTCTTTGCTTTACCTTCATTTGAGTTGTGAATCAAAAGCCTAGAGCAAAATCATAATCCAATACTTAATCTCAATTTCATCTTAGTGATCACTCCTAGCAAACTTGATCTCTAAGTTGAACTCTTGTGAAGAGTTTGAAGCTTGTACCAAAGCTCTCGGGTGTATCGTCTTGGATCTTGAGGTGTCCGGAGATCGAGCTCTTTGCAACCACGAAGGAGCCAAGGAGTTGCAACAAAGAGAAGACCTGAAGGATCGGTTCATTAGGTATAACACACTTTCATAGTAGATTAGATCTCTTGATAAGTTTGCTAGTTAAGGTTTAAGCACTAATCTTGGGTTATGTAGGTGTTGCATGCAAGAAAATTATTGTTTATCGCTTCCACCTCCTCATAAGTGTTGTGAGGGTGTGCAACATCCACTAACATGGTATCAGAGCCTATCTTAAACCTTAACTACCTTGTTGCAATGTTAGAATTCCGTCGTTTTTTGTCGTGCAAAAACTGCCGAAAAACAGTTTTCAAAATCGAAGTATTGAGATGTTTGCACACCCTGTGGGCTCACGGTTTGAATCAAGAAGCCGCGGGGTGGAGCGCGCGCATCTCGGGGATACCCCAGGGGGACCGAACGGCTGGGCCTACTCCCCAAGACCACCACAAGGTGGACTCGGCGGTGGGGACCCGAAACTGCCCCACCATAGACAGTTTCGGGTCTGCCTCACCCCCTGGCCACCTCGGGAGTGGGGTACCCCCTCTAGGCCCCCATTCAAATGTTAATATGTTGTTGTTTACCTCCGTGAAGTTCAGGCGGGTTTCGAGTTCGTTTCGACTCCCGGATTGGCTCAAAAGATCGGTTTTTAAAAGGTTGCTCACTGGATTTTTTCAAGTGTTGGAAAATGGTGTAGTTTGCAAATCTCGTGCGGAATTATAATGTTGTGACTTCTTTACTTGCTTTGTGTATGTGTGTTTTGGAAACTTCGACTAATTGCTATAAGTCGATTAGTCGGGGCTGCACACATCAGTATTGATATCATGAGATGGTATGTGTATATGAATATGTTGGATCGTCGTGATAAATGGCCAGGGGGATGTGAGAAGAGCGTTTTTCTTTTCTTTCATTCATATAATATGTAAAAAGAAATGTAATATTATTTTGCGGGGCACATCCGGGTTGAGGTTGTAGCCACCGTTGTATATTTTATTTTTACTGTTTTTGCTCCTATGATAGACCCAAGGTGGGGTGCACAAACTACCGGGTTCTCGAAGTGCCGAGTGGCCTACTCACTTTGTTGAGGGAGGTTGCTTCACTTCGGGAATTTGGAGGGTAGTTTGCCGCACCCGTAAGGGTCTACGGTGGGGTTTGGCTATTCATCACGACCGTGGAAACCGTCTTTCATTAAGGGCTTAAATGAAGTACGGAATTCTTAGTATATCCAATGTATTCATCTGTGATCTGGAATGTTTATAAATGCGTGCGACGAATGGCTATTTATATATGAGATATATAATAAACGTTGCTTAATTTTTTCACCAGCGCAAGTCCAGCCCCCGCTCTGCCATTAGTTAAGTAACCTAACGGTGCATGACGGGGCCCCGTGGCGAATGCGGATGGCATAAGCGTACGTTCTATTTTCGTTTCTTTTCTGTGATGTTTAGGAAACGTAAATGATGGGACAACATTAATGTGATTAATGTTAAGAAAAAGAAAGCTAAAGATGTTGTAGAATCAAACTTTTTAAAATGGGTAACTCTAGTTTTTGCTTTGTATAGTGGTATTCCTTGATGAATATCCAGCACCTCATTCGATGAGGAAAGGGCCGAGATTCCTTCACCGGGAGTGACCCCTTTAGAGAAACTAGCAAATGTTACAAAGCACTCGATTGTTTTTTTACAGTTGATCTAACTTTTGCTTTGCATCGTGGTATTCATGAATATCCAGCACCTCATTCGATGAGGAAAGAGCCGAGATCCCTTCACCGGGAGTGACCTCTTTAGCAAAATTAGAAAGATACTACAAAACTATTCGACTTTTAAAACTAGAGCTTAAACCACTCCTTTCACTAAATTCTACAATGATATCAAGTTCAAAACGTTAAGGGTTTTAATAAAAACCATACGTTGCCCTCCACCATTTTAGGAAGCAGAGTACTTAGTATTTGTACCACGTTTGTTGACTATAGTTAAGGCGTGGTGTACGGTAGCTAAGTGATGTCTTCCTACAAAGCATTTGATGCGATCGATTAGGACATTCGTATGACTTTGTTGACCATAGTTTAGGGTCATGCGGGTGGGTCTAAATCAATCACGAAATGGCTGGTAGAAGTTGACTAGTGCTTATGATTTGTTGACCATAGTTAAGGTCATAAGACACTAGGGGTAAAAATCATATCGGGAATTTCAAGAGTTGAAATTTGCAATGAGATTGCATACTTTCTATATGATAGTTGGATCCCGATCCCACAGTGAGTAAAAGTTACTCCCGGGAGAGTTTTGCACTTTACAATTAGCTAATCCAGTAGGTGTCTAGAAAGGTGTCTACGGGGTTACGCCTCTAGGAAAACGAGGTTTATTTTAATTAGGTCCGTGCGAAAGCACGGGGAACCTCCCTCGGAGTACCGACACTGGCCTGGCCGACCGGTTAGCGAACTTGTAGATTGCAATTAATCCTGGCTAGTTTTCTTTTTAAAGGTTTGAAGGAAAATTTGATAAAAAGCAGTGGGAGACATCGATTAGATAAGATTAATAACCAATCTAATTATGCAAGAGCAATCGCTGAGTGTCTTCTTTTCTCTCTCCTAATGGAAGATACCTATGATGGGACTTAAGCTTTTATTAGACCAGAATAAACTCACGAGACCGAATTACAAAGATTGGCTAAGGAACGTAAATATTGCCCTGACCTATGATAAGGTCGAATACGTCCTGACTACTCCAGCCCCTCCTAGCTCAGGCCCCAATTCTTCAGTTGCGGATAAAGAAATCCGCAAGACATGGGATATAGACTGCACTACAGCCAAGTGCATCGCGCTTACTTCTATGAACAATGAACATCAGAAGCAGCACGAGAAGATGGATGTACAATCCATCTTTCTCCATACAAAGGAGTTGTATGGAGAGCAATCTCGTACTCTCCGATACGAGGCATCTCGAAAGTTATTTCAGATGCGTATGGCTGCTCGCACGTCTGTAGGTGACCATGTATTGAAGATGATTGGACTTATCGAAGAACTAGAGGACCTGGGTTGGACCATGGAGAACGAACAGTATGTTGATATTGTTCTACAGTCCCTTCCCCCTGCCTTTGCTCGGTTCATTGTAAACTTCAACATGCACAACATGGAGAAGTCCTTACCTGAACTCCTCAATATGTTGAGGAGTGCAGAGAGCACGCTAAAGGTAGCGAAAATTCCCACTCTAATTGCTGGGCCATCTTCCTCCTCCGTCCCGAAAGCCAAGGCCAAGGGAAAGAAGAAGGAGAATCCCATCAAGCCGAGAGACGGAGTGAAAAAGGCACCGGGAAAGGACAAGAAAGGGGTTGCTGCGACAGGACAAGGGGAATGCTTCCACTGCCACCAGACTGGGCACTGGAAGAGAAACTGCGTTGGATACCTGGCCGGCCTTATGAAGAAGAAGCATGGTGATGCTTCCACTTCAGGTGTGTTTGTAACAGAAAACTGTTTTTCAATTAACTCTGCTTCCTGGGTATTAGATACTGGTTCAGGATCTCACATCTGCAATTATGTGCAGGGGCTGAGAAATAGCAGGTTTTTGAAGAATGGTGATCACACTCTCTGGGTTAGGAATGGTTCCTCGTTACATGCTACAGCAGTGGGAGAGTATCACCTTGGTTTGCCGTCGGGTTGTATATTGGTTTTGAACCCATGTTATTTTGTACCTTCGATGTTATGTAATATTATATCTGTATCATTGTTGGACAATGCTGGATATAATTTTGTATTACAATCTAATGTTATGGACATTAACCTTAATCAAGAGTTGATTGGGTCTGGTACATTAAATAACGGGATATATGTCCTAAACCAGCACACAGTTTTCCATATACAACACACAAACAAAAGAAAGGTTTCAAACATAAATGAAGCTTTCATTTTGGCATTGTAGACTTGGTAATATTAACGAAACAAGACTAACCAAGCTACATAAAGATGGATATTTAAACCCGTTTGAATATAAATCTTATGTGACTTGCCAGTCTTGTATCAAAGGTAAAATGACCAAAACTCCGTTTAGTGGACACGGAGAGAGAGCTACTGAACTCTTAAGCCTCATACATAGTGATGTAATTAGACCAATGTCTACACATGCGAGAGGTGGTTTTCCTTACTTCATAACTTTTACTGATGATTTCTCGAGATTCGGACACGTGTTCTTGTTGAAACATAAGTCTGAAGCCTTCGAAAAATTCAAGGAGTATAAATCTGAAGTAGAAAAACAAACAGGCTTGAGTATCAAGAAACTTCGATCAGATCGAGGAGGTGAGTACCTAAGCTCAGAGTTTCTAGATTTCCTAAAAAAGTGTTAGTGTATATGCCCTAGAGGCCATTACTGTATCATACTAGTTTGTATATTACTTAATGGAAGCTTGGGATATTCACCTTGTATAAACAATCTTGCTCAGTATAGTAGTATGCTACTTGGTTTGTTTCTACTTCAATGTGTACATGTGTTTATTTTGCGGTATCACCTATACGCATTAGTGGAGCCCTTAGGATCTTTGCTTGATTACCAGCGTTGTGATGGCAGTCACACTAGTGGGAGCTGGGTAATCTATAAGCACATCCTTATACAGGTCCCTAGTCGCAGGATTATCGAGACAGGGCATCGATACTCCGGAGTAGACTAGCGTATGCGCTTCTCATCCCAGTGTGGGAGATGGTCTGTCCCACAGCCATCAGTACGTCGTACTGGAGATAGTATACGGGTGCTCGTTAGGTTACGAGTACACTGGACAGGACTCGTCGGGAACTGACAGGTTGGTATTATACCTATCGTCAGTTATCAGTTCCCAGGTGACATGAGTACAGCTTAGTCCGCTGACTTGACACTGGCACTTCGCCTCGAGTGTGTTCCCACTGTACTTTGACTACTACCCTACCACGGCTCAAAGGAGTCGTGCAAACAGGTGGTAGTTGGGTGCAGTCCCGAAGCACTTGGAGGCAGTGCCGGTTAGACAGGATTCGTCTCTCCCGGTATTGGGGGTTGACATCGCGCTGTGTCTAGGAGAGCCATTACACAGGTAGTCCCTGGCCAGGGCAAGCGAGATATACTGGTAGGCTTCCAGTGTTATCTCAGGGTGTTTTGGGCTTCACTCCGACACGACTTGTACCGCTATTAGGGAACTGACGTTTTACCGCCCCCTAGGCCCGACATGCGATGTATCAGACGAACAGACCGGACTGTACGGAGAATGTCACATTCAGACTCAGTAGGAGTTCAGATGGGGTTCACCTCGTCAGACTTCTTGTCGGCATCTACCTGGGGACCGTTACGCACAGCTAGTGCCGCTTGCGGTCTGTGGTTAAACCCACTGCCAGCGTAGTGTCGAGTCTTTAGAGTCCCACATAGAGGGTATTCGCCTCTGGGCAAAACAGAGTAGAGGTCGCATGGTCTTGCGACAGGGTTCGTTCTCATCCGCTCACTTGTGCACGTTTGGAGTCCGGACGGATATTACTAGTAGGCTCTGGTTTGAGTCAGATACTGGTATATGTTTTGGGGTTGATTTTATCTCTTGGTATTCTTGTTCCTCGGAACGAGAATGCAGGTGTGTATGCACAGTTGTTTGAGGCGGAAGAAGAGGTTTTTCATTAGGGTTTCGGAACGGGTGCGCATGCACAGTTGACAGTCGTCTTTTTTCCAAACCCTAATGAATTAGTGAGATATCTATTAATAATAGTAATTAAATGAAATTATGTTATGGTTGGTTTTGTTGACTTGTTGACCATGGTTGACTTGTTGACCATGGTTGAATGTTTGACCATCATCATTATTTTGCAAGGATGCTCCTTGATTCTTGCCAACATTCATTTAATGAAGTATGATAGTGGTCATTCCAAAACAACCATCAACTATTCTCATTTGAATTATTATTACTAATTAGATAATTCTTTTTCTTTTGATATGGTTGCAAAAAGGAAAAAGATAGCTCATTCTATCATAACCATTCTCTCTCCTCACTTCATCTTCTTCTTCCTCAAGCTCAAGGAGAATCCTTCTCATGTGTTGAGAATCCCTCTCCTTGAAAAGAAAACAACCCCTAGACACTCTCTACTCACTCTAGGATCAAGGGTTTAGCAAGTCGGAGATTCTAGTTCACTCAAAGTTCAAGGAAGAGCCCGAAGGTTGAACCCTCAGGTGGATCCATCTTTGACGGAAGAAGGCGACGAGGAAAGAACCATCAACCTCTACAAAGTTTGAAGAAGAAGGAGTTCAAGTTTAGGTATAACCATCTTTCCGAGTAGCTAATTCTCTTTAGCTTGTTTGCTAGTTTTAGTTTAGGAAAAGATCCCGACTTTGTTAGTCCATGTTGCCCCATGCGCTAAAAATTTGATTTTTATACCGTTTCCGCCTCCCCGTAAGAACCGGGGGTCGCAACGTGGACTTACAGTGGTATCAGAGCCTAACTAAACTTAAACTAGCTTGGTAGCGAAGTGTATGGAAGTTCGAAACCGAAAAATCGCAAAACCGGAAAAACAAAAACCATAAGTTTCTGTTGAAATTTTTTGTGCTCTAAAAGTAAAACTTTTTACTCCTAAAATCGGCTCAGGGTTTTGTGAGAACACCCACGAAAAACGATCCCATGAATCGTTCAAACCGCCGCGGATCCGCGGCCTCAGATACTCTAGTCGCCGCGGATCCGCCGCCGTTTAGCCTCTTCATGCGATCCTGTTTTGTGCAGTGTTCATCTGGTAGGGTTTTGGGATTTTTCAAATATGTTATATGTGCCCAGATTTTCCAGAAAAGAAATTTACTTTTGGGGTCCTATAAATCCGTATTTTTTTCGAACTTCGCTACACTTTGGCTATATTAGTTATATCTGTGATGTTTGTATGTATTGAACGTCGGCTAATCGCTATAAGTCGATTAGTCGGGGTTATCCATCTCTGTGATCTGTGTTTGATATTGGAATGTGGATATGAATGTGTTGGACTGTCGCGGGTGAATAGCCGGGGTGGATGTGAGATGAGCTTTTGTTTTTCTTTCATTCATTTGTAAATGTAAATTGATGTAATAATATTATTTGTATGGCCGCACAACCGGGTCGGGGTTGTAGCCGTCATTGTATAATTCTTTTTACTGTTTTTGCTCCTAGGATAGACCCATGGAGGGGTGCACAAACTACCGGGTACTTGGCGGGTAGTTTGCCGCACCCGTAGGGGTCTTGGGTAGGGTTTTGGCTATTCACCGCGACCGTGTAATCCGCTTTTCGTTGCAGGCTCGAACGGATTGCGGATTCCTAGTATATCCAATGTATTCATCAGTGATCTGTAATGTCTATCATTGCTTTATATTTAGGCGTTGCTTATGTTTTACAGCCGCGCTAGCCCAGCCCCCGCTCTGTCGTTAGTTAAGTAACCTAACGAGTGATGACGGGACCCCGTGGCGAATGCGAATGGCATAAGCGTACGTCATATTTTGGTTGTTTTCTGCAATGGTAGGATTAAATGATGGGACGCATTAAAAGAACTAATGCAAGAATATCACGCATTAAAAGAACTAATGCAAGATAATAAACCAAGCTAAAGTCGTTGGAACACATTCGAAAAACCACTCGGTTCTTTTCAAAACTAACTTTTAAATGCGGAGCTTGAGCCACTCCTTCTAAAAGCTATCTCGTTCCATCGATTATATCAAGTTCACTACGTTCACGGTTTCGCCAAAACCATCCGTAGCCCTCCGTCGTTTCATATGAATATTCAACAGTATTCAAGCTGTGTTTGTTGGCCTTAGTCAAGGCACAGTGTTTGGTAGCTGGTAGGTATTCATATGTTGCATAGATAGAATGCGTTGGTTTGGGACAGTCGTATTGCCTTGTTGGCCATAGTCAAGGGTATATACGGGTGGGTTCAAATTAACCTGGATAACGACGGGTAGAACTTGACATGTGACTTATGATTTGTTGGCCTTAGTCAAGGTCATAAGAGTATGGGGCAAAAAAAAATCCACATCGGGAGTTTCATAAGTACTGAAACTTGCTAGATTTGCATACCATTTGGAGTGTGATGATTCAGGTAGGATTCCTTCAGTTTCGTCACGTGATGATATTTGGATCCCGATCCTACTGTGAGTATATGCTACTCCTCGGGAAATTTCTCACTAAACGATCAATGCTATAAACCTAGTAGGTGCCTAGAAAGGTGTTAGCGGGGCTACGCCCCCAGGGAAAAGAGGTTCTTAAATTAAGGAACTTCGCGAAAGCGTTGGAAAACCTCCCTCGAAGTACCGACACTGGCCTGGCTGAACGGTTAAGAAAGTATTATGCGGTGGGATTGATCCCGGCTAATTCTTCCTTTGTGGTTTGAGAAGGGATTCGAGAGACAGTGGGAGCCATCCTGTTTAGACAAATTAAAAACCATTCTAAACTTGCAAGAGCATCGTGCTAAAGTGTTTCTTCTCTCCCCCCTGCAGCGACCAAATTTGAAATGACTGGACTTAAGTTACTTCTAGATAAAAACATACTGACAGGGCCAAACTACAAAGATTGGCTCAGGAATGTAAAATTGGCAATCACTTACGACAAGCTGGGGTATCTTCTTACCACCAAAGCTCCCCCCGTCCCAGGTCCCACCTCCAGCGTCGCGGATAAGGAAATCCGTAAGACTTGGGAGATTGATTGCGCGAAGGCCAGGTGCCTCGTGCTTGCCTCTATGGACAACGAACATCAGAGGAGGCATGAGAATATGGACCTCGAGTCCATATTTCTCCATACAAAAGAACTGTATGGAGAGCAGTCTCGTATCGCAAGATACGAAGTGTCGAAGAAGTTGTTTTCGACAAAGTTGGCCGTCGGATCATCGGTAGCGGACCACGTGCTTAAGATGATTGGCTACACTGAGGAGCTCGCGGAACTTGGGACCACGTTGGACAGTGAACTTTATACGGATTTAATTCTCCAGTCCCTTCCATCCACTTACGCCCAGTTCATACTGAATTTCAACTTGCAAGAAAAGGAAGTTGAACTTTCAGAACTCCTCAACATGCTGAGGAGCGCAGAGGGCACCCTACAGAAGGGTAGGGAAACACCCGCTTTGTTTGTAGGAGGATCTTCTTCCTCTAGGTCCAAGGCGAAAGCCAAGGGAAAGAGGAAGAAAGCCCCCGCCAAACCAAGAGGCGGTGTTAGTAAAGTGGGTACGAAGGGAAAGGAAAAGGCAACAAAGATTGCGGGGAAGCTTGTTGGAAAGGAAGAATGCTTCTATTGTCATAAGAGTGGACACTGGAAGAAAGATTGCAGGGCTTGGAAGGCCAGGACACAGGAACTGAAGCAGGTTGCGGCTTCAGCTTCAGGTGTGTATGTTATTGAAAACTGTCTTTCTATAAACTCTACTTCCTGGGTATTGGATACCGGATCAGGATCTCATATTTGTAATTCTTTGCAGGCGTTGAGAAACCGTAGGTTTTTGAAGGCAGGTGACATGACCCTCAGAGTTGCGAACGGAGCTAGCATGGATGCTAAAGCCGTGGGGGACTATCACCTGGGAATGTCAGATGGGCATGTTTTGGTTTTGCGTAATTGCTTTTTTGTACCCAACGCAACTTGTAATATCATTTCTGTATCTTTGGTTTCTAAAGAAGGTTATGAATTTGCGTTTGTAAGTAATGTTGTAAACATTCACCTTAATCAAGTTCTGATTGGGTCAGGTACACTGAGCAATGGTATATACGTATTAAACCAACCACAGATTTTCAATGTCCAGAATACACACAAAAGAAAGTCTCCAGATATCAATCAGGCTTTCTTATGGCATTGTAGACTGGGTCACATCAATGAGACACGGTTGACTAAGTTACATAAAGAAGGATACTTGGATCCGTTCGAGTATCAGTCTTATGCCACTTGTGAATCTTGTCTCATGGGAAAGATGACAAAGACTCCGTTCACTGGACACGGAGAAAGAGCGAGCGAGCTCTTGGGACTCATACACAGTGACGTGTGTGGTCCAATGTCTACACATGCACGAAGCGGTTATTCATACTTCATTACTTTCACAGACGATTTCTCTAGGTATGGACATGTCTTCTTAATGAAGCACAAATCCGAGGCCTTTGAGAAATTTCGGGATTACAAGAATGAAGTTGAAAAACAAACAGGCAAAAGTATCAAGATCCTAAGATCGGATCGAGGTGGTGAATACTTGAGTGCCGAGTTCCTGAATTATTTAAAAGAGAACGGAATTCTCTCTCAGCTTACTCCTCCATACACTCCGCAACACAACGTTGTATCGGAGAGACGGAACCGAACCCTATTGGATATGGTACGTTCCATGATGAGTAAGGCTGAGTTACCGCGATCTTTCTGGGGTTATGCACTAGAAACAGCTGCACATCTCTTGAACCAAGTTCCTACTAAGACAGTGCCTACCACACCATATCAGATGTGGAGTGGGAAGAAACCCTGTCTTAAATCCTTTAAGACATGGGGATGTCCGGCTTTTGTAAAAAAGCAGCATGCGGACAAGCTCGAGGCACGCTCAGTACAGTGCAAGTTTGTGGGATACCCAAAGAACTCCAAGGGGTATCTATTCTATTACGCAGAGGAGCAAAAAGTCCTTGTTTCTCGTCATGCCCGCTTCTTGGAAACTGAGTTTTTAGAAAATCAGATAAGTGGGAGCGCAGTAGAACTGGATGAAATTCCAGAACCTCAGACTATTACTGAAAGCTTAGTGGAACCAGAGGGTTCAAAAGAACAGGACATTCCTACGCCGCTCCGCAGAAGTAGTAGGCAGTCTCATCCGCCCGAGAGATACTACGGTTTTCTCATAGACGGGGATAGAGAGGATTGCATCATAGATTATGATGAGCCTACTAGCTTCCAACAGGCCGTTCAGAGCATTGACTCGGTAAAATGGCTGGATGCAATGCGGACCGAAATGGAGTCCATGTACACCAACAAAGTATGGACGTTGGACATTGCTCCAGACGGGGTAAAACCCGTAGGATGCAAGTGGATCTTCAAAAGGAAGATTGGTGTAGATGGACAGGTGGAGACCTATAAAGCTAGACTTGTAGCAAAGGGTTTCCGTCAAAGACCTGGCTTGGACTATGACGAAACCTTTTCTCCAGTGGCTATGTTGAAATCCATTCGGATCCTTCTTGCCATTGCTGCCTTCCACGATTATGAGATTTGGCAGATGGACGAAAAAACGGCTTTTCTAAATGGAAATTTAGAGGAGTGTGTCTATATGGATCAGCCAGAGGGTTTCATTCAGAGTGGGAGCAGCGGAAAGGTGTGCAAGTTGCTTAAGTCCATTTATGGACTAAAGCAGGCATCGCGGAGTTGGAACATCTGTTTTGATGAAACGGTCAAGGAATTTGGCTTTATCAAAAATCCAGATGAACCATGCATCTATAGTAGATTTGTAGCGAGAACTGTAGTATTCCTCGTTTTATACGTGGATGACATTCTCTTAATAGGAAATGACATTCCTATGCTACAATCTGTCAAGGGATTCTTGTCACACAGGTTCTCCATGAAAGACCTGGGTGATGCCTCTTACATCCTGGGGATCCGGATCCATCGTGATAGATCCAAGAGGATATTAGGACTTTCACAGTCCAGGTACATCGACACCGTACTGAAAAGATTCAGTATGGAAGATTCCAAGCGCGGTAACCTACCGGCTTGTCACGGGATCACCCTCTCTAAAGAGATGTCTCCCAAGACTGATTTGGAGAGGGATCGCATGTCTATTATACCCTACGCTTCTGCGGTAGGCTCTATAATGTATGCGATGTTGTGTACCAGACCGGATGTAGCTTATGCACTGAGTGTGGTAAGCAGGTATCAGTCAAACCCTGGGGAGAAACACTGGATAGCGGTAAAGAACATTCTCAAGTACCTGAGAAGGACTAAGGAGATTTTCTTGGTGTATGGCGGAAAAGACCTCCAGATCGAGGCCTTTGCTGACTCCAGCTTCCAGAGTAACAAGGATGATTCCAAGTCCATGTCGGGTTTTGTCTTTACCCTCAATGGAGGGGCGGTGTGTTGGAAGAGTTCCAAACAGGAAACCGTTGCAGACTCGACGATGGAAGCGGAATACATCGCTGCATCTGATGCCGCAAAAGAAGCTGTCTGGATGAGGAAGTTCTTAAAAGAACTTCAGGTGGTTCCGTCCATTGTTGACCCAATACCTCTGTATTGCGACAACAACGGGGCTATAGCTTTAGCGAAGGAACCCAGGTCCCATCAGAGATCCAGGCACATCTTAAGGCGGTATCACCTGATCAGGGAGATCGTGGATCGCAAGGAGATCGAGGTTCGGAGGGTTGCTTCAGAAGAAAACACTGCAGATCCATTCACCAAGGCCCTACCCGAGACTCAGTTCGAGCGGCTGATCGAGATGATAGGTCTTCGATACGCCAGTACATGGCCTTAGTGCAAGTGGGAGATTGTTAGTGTATATGCCCTAGAGGCCATTACTGTATCATACTAGTTTGTATATTACTTAATGCAAGCTTGGGATATTCACCTTGTATAAACAATCTTGCTCAGTATAGTAGTATGCTACTTGGTTTGTTTCTACTTCAATGTGTACATGTATTTATTTTGCGGTATCACCTATACGCATTAGTGGAGCCCTTAGGATCTTTGCTTGATTACCAGCGTTGTGATGGCAGTCACACTAGTGGGGGCTGGGTAATCTATAAGCACATCCTTATACAGGTCCCTAGTCGCAGGATTATCGAGACAGGGCATCGATACTCCGGAGTAGACTAGCGTATGCGCTTCTCATCCCAGTGTGGGAGATGGTCTGTCCCACAGCCATCAGTACGTCGTGCTGGAGATAGTATACGGGTGCTCGTTAGGTTACGAGTACACTGGACAGGACTCGTCGGGAACTGACAGGTTGGTATTATACCTATCGTCAGTTATCAGTTCCCAGGTGACATGAGTACAGCTTAGTCCGCTGACTTGACACTGGCACTTCGCCTCGAGTGTGTTCCCACTGTACTTTGACTACTACCCTACCACGGCTCAAAGGAGTCGTGCAAACAGGTGGTAGTTGGGTGCAGTCCCGAAGCACTTGGAGGCAGTGCCGGTTAGACAGGATTCGTCTCTCCCGGTATTGGGGGTTGACATCGCGCTGTGTCTAGGAGAGCCATTACACGAGTAGTCCCTGGCCAGGGCAAGCGAGATATACTGGAGGGCTTCCAGTGTTATCTCAGGGTGTTTTGGGCTTCACTCCGACATGACTTGTACCGCTATTAGGGGACTGACGTTTTACCGCCCCCTAGGCCCGACATGCGATGTATCAGACGAACAGACCGGACTGTACGGAGAATGTCACATTCAGACTCAGTAGGAGTTCAGATGGGGTTCACCTCGTCAGCCTTCTTGTCGGCATCTACCTGGGGACCGTTACGCACAGCTAGTGCCGCTTGCGGTCTGTGGTTAAACCCACTGCCAGCGTAGTGTCGAGTCTTTAGAGTCCCACACAGAGGGTATTCGCCTCTGGGCAAAACAGAGTAGAGGTCGCATGGTCTTGCGACAGGGTTCGTTCTCATCCGCGCACTTGTGCACGTTTGGAGTCCGGACGGATATTACTAGTAGGCTCTGGTTTGAGTCAGATACTGGTATATGTTTTGGGGTTGATTTTATCTCTTGGTATGCTTGTTCCTCGGAACGAGAATGCAGGTGTGTATGCACAGTTGTTTGAGGCGGAAGAAGAGGTTTTTCATTAGGGTTTCGGAACGGGTGCGCATGCACAGTTGACAGTCGTCTTTTTTCCAAACCCTAATGAATTAGTGAGATATCTATTAATAATAGTAATTAAATGAAATTATGTTATGGTTGGTTTTGTTGACTTGTTGACCATGGTTGACTTGTTGACCATGGTTGAATGTTTGACCATCATCATTATTTTGCAAGGATGCTCCTTGATTCTTGCCAACATTCATTTAATGAAGTATGATAGTGGTCATTCCAAAACAACCATCAACTATTCTCATTTGAATTATTATTACTAATTAGATAATTCTTTTTCTTTTGATATGGTTGCAAAAAGGAAAAAGATAGCTCATTCTATCATAACCATTCTCTCTCCTCACTTCATCTTCTTCTTCCTCAAGCTCAAGGAGAATCCTTCTCATTTGTTGAGAATCCCTCTCCTTGAAAAGAAAACAACTCCTAGACACTCTCTACTCACTCTAGGATCAAGGGTTTAGCAAGCCGGAGATTCTAGTTCACTCAAAGTTCGAGGAAGAGCCCGAAGGTTGAACCCTCAGGTGGATCCATCTTTGACGGAAGAAGGCGACGAGGAAAGAACCATCAACCTCTACAAAGTTTGAAGAAGAAGGAGTTCAAGTTTAGGTATAACCATCTTTCTGAGTAGCTAACTCTCTTTAGCTTGTTTGCTAGTTTTAGTTTAGGAAAAGATCCCGACTTTGTTAGTCCATGTTGCCCCATGCGCTAAAAATTTGATTTTTATACCGTTTCCGCCTCCCCGTAAGAACCGGGGGTCGCAACGTGGACTTACAAAAAGAATGGGATTCTCTCTCAGCTCACTCCTCCGTACACATCACAGCACAACGGTGTGTCGGAACGCAGAAATCGTACCCTATTAGATATGGTACGATCTATGATGAGTGATGCTGAGTTACCAATATCATTCTGGGGGCACGCATTGGAGACTGCGATTTATCTACTGAATAGGGTTCCGACCAAAACCGTGTCTACCACTCCATATGAGATATGGTATGGGAAGAGGCCATCTCTTAAAAGAGTTAGGATATGGGGTTGTCCGGTTTTGTGAAAAAGCAGAATCCGGACAAATTCGAGACACGATCGGTTTTATGTAAATTTGTGGGATATCCAAAACACTCGTATGGATATCTTTTCTACCACAAGGAGGAATAAAGGGTGTTTTTTCTCAGTATGCCACATTTTTTAGAAAATGATTTTTTTACAAATGATACTGTTGGCAATGTGGTAGAACTGGAAGAAATTCCAGACACACAAACAATTACCGATGATTTGGTTGAAAATGAAGTTTCTGTAGAACCTGACGAACCTCAGCCACTCCGTAGATTTAATAGGACTTCTCGCCCACCTGATAGATACTACGGTTTTCTAATCGATGGCGATAGAAAAGATTGCATCATGAATGACAATGATCCTACTAGTTTTCAGCAAGCTATCATGAGTGGTGACTCAGTGAAGTGGTCGGATGCCATGAGATCCGAAATGGAATCCATGCACACCAACAAAGTATGGACTTTGGAGGTTGCACCTTCTGGAGTTAAACCCATAGGGTGCAAATGGATCTTTAAGAGAAAGATCGGTGTGGATGGTCAGGTGGAGACCTATAAAGATAGACTGGTAGCAAAAGGATTTCGTCAAAGACCAGGCTTGGACTATGATGAATCCTTTTCACCAGTCGCAATGCTCAAATCCATTCAGATCCTGCTTGATATAGCTGCTCGCTATGATTATGAGATCTAGCAGATGGATGTTAAAACGGCATTTCTTAATAGTGATTTAGAAGAATGTGTTTTTATGGATCAGCCAGAAGGCTTCATTGATAGTGGGAGTAGCGGAAAAGCATGCAGGTTGCTTAAATCCATCTATGAATTAAAGCAGGCATCACAGAGATGGAACATCTTCTTTGATAATACAATCAAAGAGTTTGGTTTTATCAAAAATGTAGATGAACCATGTATTTATAAAAGGATTGTAGAGAGTACTGTTACATTCCTCATATTGTACGTGGACGACATTCTCTTGATAGGAAATGATGATCCTATGCTACAATCGGTCAAATTATTCTTATCGCAGGTTTTGTATTTACCCTAAAAGGAGGGGCGGTATGTTGGAAGAGTTCAAATCAAGATACCGTCACAGACTCCACGATGGAAGCTGAGTATATTGCTGCTCATGATGCCGCAAAAGAGACAGTCTGGATGAGGAAGTTCATTTCTGAACTTCAGGTGGTTCCATCCATTGCTAATCCAATACCTATGTATTGTGATAACAATGGAGCCATGGCTTTGGCTAAGGAACCGAGGTCCTATCAGATATCCAGACATATCTTGAGGCAGTATCACCTCATCCTGGAGATAGTGGATCGCCAGGACATTGAGGTACGGAGAGTGGACATGAAAGACAACAAGGCAGATCCATTCACCAAGGCCATCCCTCAAGTCCAGTTTGAGAGACTGTTCTAGAAGTTGGGCATGCGGTACGCCGGCAACTGGTTCTAGTGTAGACAGTGGGCACTTATTACACCAACTACAGGCCTTAGTGCAAGTGGGAGATTATTAGATATGTATGCCCTAGAGGCCTGTATTGTATAGGATGCTAGGCATGTATATGTACAGAAACAATCTTTACTCGAAATAATAGTATGCTATCTGGTTTATCTTCATCTTGACGTGTGATGTGTTGTATTTCATATCTTTATATACATGTTGATGAAGCCCTTAGGATTATGCTTGACTACCGGGATTATGATGAAGATCATACTAGTGGGGCCTGGGAAGTCTATAAGCATATCCTTTAATAGTTCCTAGTAGAGGGTATATCGAGACAGGGCATCGATATTACCAGAGTAGACTAGTGTGTACGTTTCTTGACCCTGGGGGCGATGGTTGATCCTACAACCATTGGTGTTTGACATCAAAGATTGTACACAGGTGCTCATTGGAGAATGGATACACCGAACATGACTCGCCGAGAACTCCTAGATGGTATATATACCTATTGTCAGATAGCAATTCTCTGGTGACACTTGTACAGGTTAGTCTGTAGACCCGAGATCATCATAGTGTCTTGTATGATTCCCACTGTGCTTTGATTTCCTCCCTACCACGGCTCTACTGAGTCGTGCAAACAGGTGGATTTTAGGTACCGTCCCGAATCGCATGGAGGCAGTGAGCGATAGGAGGGGTTTCGTCTCTCCCGGTATAGGGAGTTGATGTCGCGCTATGCTTGATCGGCTATAACAGCAAATCCCTGGCCAGGGTTCTCAAGATTTACTGATAAGTGTTATCAGTGGTTTCTCGAACCGTTATGGTCCGTAAATCAGCATGACTTATAAAGTTACTGGGGTCTGCATTTACCACCCCTAGACTTCATATGCGACATATCAGACGAAGAGATCGGACTGTATAGTAAGTGTTGCTTACAGGCTCGTTAGTGTTGGGATGAGTTCGCTCGTCGGCCACCTCTTTTTCGTCATGTACCTGGATGGCCATTACGCACAGCTAGTGCTGCTGACATTCTTGTGGTTAAACCCACTGCCAGCGTACTGTCGCGTCTTTAGAGTCCCACACAGAGAGTTCCCTGGTTCAGGCAAAAGATGTAAAGGCCGTAAGTTGTTATGGCAGGGTTCGATCATGCTCGTGTAATCGTTACAGGAATAATGATCGGAATGTTAATACCAGTAGGCTTTGGTTTAAGCCGCATGCCGGTATTATATTATTGGATTATTTTATTCGTATTTTTCGGAATTCGGATACGGGTATACTTATACGGTATACGGTGGTGGGGTATTATTGTAATTATTACAAGAATATCTTCTAGAAGGAGACACCTCATAAATGGATATTAATTTTGTGAAAATAAATAAATGGGGTAGAATTTAGGAAAGTCTAAGCATGGATGAAGGAATGGCTTCTTTCATATTTTATTCATTTGGAGTTACTATTGAAGCATGGTGCAATTTTTTATTACATGCTTCAATTATTTCATTTTGAGCCATATCATATTTTTTCCATGCTTGAACTTTTCATTATCACTCTCACATTCTCTCTCTTCATTCTCTCCTTTTTCCTCCTCTTTGCTTTACCTTCACATGAGTTGTGAATCAAAAGCCTAGAGCAAAATCATAATCCAATACTTAATCTCCATTTCATCTTAGTGATCACTCCTAGCAAACTTGATCTCTAAGTTGAACTCTTGTGAAGAGTTTGAAGCTTGTACCAAAGCTCTTGGGTATATCGTCTTGGATCTTGAGGTGTCCGGAGATCTAGCTCTTTGCAACCACGAAGGAGCCAAGGAGTTGCAACAAAGAGAAGACCCGAAGGATCGGTTCATTAGGTATAACACACTTTCATAGTAGATTAGATCTCTTGATAAGTTTGCTAGTTAAGGTTTAAGCACTAATCTTGGGTTATGTGGGTGTTGCATGCAAGAAAATTATTGTTTATCGCTTCCGCCTCCTCACAAGTGTTGTGAGGGTGTGCAACATCCACTAACACTTCCTATCCATGCTCAATAACATTCTCCCTCATCCAGCGGAGATGACTCCGGCGATTCTCGATGCAGCGGAGGATAAGATCGAATGCTTTCATAAGGTACGTTTGATTACCGAGCCTCTGAGGGATCGCTCTGTTCTGTTGCTAAGCCAGATACAGGCTCAGCGGGCCATCATGTCTAGTTTTGCCGATGAGCAAGGCACTGATCGTTGGGGAGCGACCCCTTGCGAAGATCGCTGCTTCGACATGGTGGAGAAAGCTGAGAGGGCTTTAGAAAACTTTGTTTATAGTTTTGTAAACCCTTGTATTTTTTATCCCGTGTTTGGTGATCTCTTTCCTGTAGAATAAAATGTTTATTTAAATGCATTCCTTTTATCGTTGACTGCCGAGTGCTTCATTTCCAACACATATTCTTCCTCTAATTGTATTGTTTAAACATACGTGCAACCTGCATGTGCACACGTGCACTTCACCCTTAGGAATTTCTGCTAAGTGCGAACAACAATGATGTGCTCGTATGTAGTGTACGTGTCATGCGTTTAACCCTCCACACGCATATATAAATGAGCCTGCTTTCAATGTTATTAATTGTTCAAGTACATAAATATCTGTAAACGAAATTTAAACCGGTGCAAACAAAGGGATTTCCTCTATTTTGTCACGACTCGAAAGTGGCACGTGACCGGCAGTTAAATCACGTGACATCTAAAGACGTCGATGCGATCCAAGTAAGCCAGAACCCGGAATCTAAACCTTTTTTGAAAATATGGGAGGTGAAGTTTAAAAATAGTTATTAGATAGAATCAGTTTAAATAAGTGTGTTTTAAAAGCATCTATGACGTTTTAAAAACCAGCAGCACCTCCTTTGTAAATTTTGAATAAAACCTGATACAAGCACAATAATATATAAAGCATCCCAACGGGAGGTAGCTTCCACGCCCAAACGGCGGAGCAACCACGCGGATAATATACGACGCCTAATGGCATAGAACAGAAAAGCAAAACAAAACCAAGAAGTATAAAAGAGTCGATTCCAACGAGTGCGACGCTCAAAGACACATAAACTCTAAGTCTTGCTTCTAAGTCCACAATATACAAGTTCTAAGTCGTTGAAGTTTTAACTAGATATAAAAGAATATATATATATATATATATATACAAGTGTGGGTATGATACAACAGTAGCCTACCTACCAAAGCAATCACCGAAGAAAAGAATGTGCTGCAAGCCGCTGATGATCCGAGTGGTAAATCCTGTAAGAAACTGGGGCACAATGGGGGTGAGTTGTCAACTCAATGAATAAAAGTATATCACAAAGTAGAAATTGACATGCACAACGATATCCTAGGTTATAAAGCATAGTACTATCATATCCTGAACTAATATATATAATGCATAAGTATAATAAATGCATCACTATCGATCACGTAACCCGAAACTATAACATCTCATATGTATAAAACATGCATCCAGGTATAAGCCTATAAGGTAGCCAAAATATATATGTAAAACCTTTTTTTAAAATAGCAGAGGGATACGTATGTCCCGGCATAAAAGCAGACGTAATAGTATGAAGTATTATTTGTATTTTATTTAAGATAAAAGTCTCGCTGTTTAGTAAAGAGTTTTAAGAGTTTTACAGTTTTAAAGATCCTTGTGTCATTCTAGGCATGTCAAAAATAATAAGACTATAGCTCGTTTAAAAACTCTTTTTATACGTATCAACCGGTAAAATAGTATTCAGGTACTGTCCCCGGATCAGTACTGGTCGGCTACTATAACGCATAAACTATAACGGTATATCTCGAATGATCGCAAAACTTCAATATATGGTGTCCAGCATTGACACCCTAAATCATCAAATCTCTCGCGTCATTCACCGACACGCAAACCCAGATATCGTCGAAACTATCTCAACAGATCGATCGCCCCTCGATATCCCAAGCCCCGGTCAGTATCCCCTGGATATTTGCCATGCTCATATCCATCTCCGGTATCGAGGTCATCGCTAGGCTCCCCGCCTCTATCACGGCTTTCCTGCCCCTCGTTCTCGACCGGGTCCATCATGTATCCGACTGTATACTCCGCCACTCAGTCTGGATAAGTAGCATTTCCGTAACCGTATAGCTCCCCCCACTCGGTTCGGAATAAAACAAAATCAAAAAAAAAACATCAAACTCATGGTGGACGTCAACTCATCGTATTCAGAAATATCAAGTTAAGAAGAATAAGAAGAATTGCATATATCACTCTAATGATATTATATATATATATAGATAGATAGCAGCGTCCCATACCAGTGATATATATCATCGAAAGTATCATAAAACTCATAAGAATCAAATACGAATACCCATGGTACTGGTATTTGCAATAACTCAGCAGGTAATAAAGGCACCGTACACAAGTACAGTCAGTCATGCAAACAAACGTAACAGTTCTACTGTGTCATGGCAATACTAATGATGTGTAGTGTAGCATACGCGTCTGTGCTTGTGCAACATAGTAATCATAAGTATTTATGCAAGTGTTCTATAAGTGTTTAAAGCAGAAAGTAATTCTACCCATATCTGTAGCATAGAATTACAATCCAATTTCCCGGATATAGGGAATTCATAACGCCTCGTATCGGCATTTAAATACACATCGCGTGGTATAGCGGTCCTACAGTGTCATGGCATTACCAATGAGGTGTAGTGTAACATATGCGTCTGTGCTCGTGCAACATAGTACTCATTGATAGTTGTGCAGTGTTCTATCAGTGTGTTCGTATAAAAGAGAATGTATATAATCTATAAGCATATCGCGAACATGTAAAGGAAATTTAAGCGTATCGTGTAATCACTAAACATAACTAATTGGTATGAGCTATACCATTAGCTTTGAAAATGGAACGAAACATTATTTTGAAATAAGGAAGCTGCATTAAGTTAAAATAGATATTTGTTTTGGAAAATAGCATCGCATCCTTGTCATTTATCATTTAAAATGGAAAATGAATCGTTGGTTTTTAAAAGAGTATAGCCCACTCAAACGTAACGTCCCAAGTCGGGATAACACATGACTCCACGAGTCCAAATGAAACTTGGCCCTATTCGGCATACTATCCTCATTATTACAAGTACGGTATGATTTCCTCGTACACTATCCATCCAATATCATATTCATATCGTACGGATCTATCGTCACATACGTATGTCACCATAACTATATATCAAATATAACCGCATGTATAACCTACTAGATGCGAAATAACATCAATACAATTAGCTAAGTTATCTAACATATCTGTAAGTCCACGTTGCCCACCCCGGTGCTTGCGAGGAGGCGGAAAACGGAATAAAAATCGGATTTTTACTACTCTAGGCAACATGGACTAACTAAAGTCGGATCTTTGCTAAACAAAAACTAGCTAAAGCTAACTAGAAACTAGCTAAAGCTAACTAAAAACTAGCTAAAGGGTAGAAGGGTTATACCTAGGGCTTTATGTCCTTCTCTCCTTGCTCCTTGGAGTGTAAGAAAGAGATCGCCTTTGTCGTCTTCTCACGTCGAAGAAGGATCCACCCGAAAGCCTCAACCTTTGGCTTCAACTTCAAGCTAGAAGTAACTAGGGTGCTAGAAGTGCTAATCCTAGAACCCTAGATGAGAGTAGAGATTACTATGGAGTGGTTTTTCTCAAGCTCAAGTGTTTCTCAACACATGAGAGGGGAGAGCTTGAGGAAGAGGAAGAACAAGAAAGAGAAAGTATATGATAGAATGAGAGAAAATATGAAGCATTCTCACATATATGTGTGTATTATTGCAAATTGAAAATTGTTAAGATAATTGTCATGGCTTAATCAAGACATGACCATTATCATTTCATTTTTAATGCAAATTGCAAGGATCAAAGAGCATCTTCCAAATGAAATGATGATGGTCAAATTGTCAACCTAGGTCAACAAGTCAAGAATGTCAAATGGTCAACAACCCTAACCATGCACAATTATATTAAACTAATTTCAATTAACAATAATACACACATAAGCATTAGGGTTAGCAAAATGACAATGGTCACTAACCCTAATCAAAGTTCTCTTCCTCTGTCTCAATCAACTATGCATACGCACCCGCATTCGTGATCCGAGGAACACGAATACAAAGAGATAAAACCAATCCCAAATCATATACTAGGATCTGGCTTAAACCAAAGCCCGCTAGTATAAGCTGTCCGGACAGCAAACGTGCACAAGTGCGCGGATGTGAACGAACCCTGTCGCAAAACCATGCGACCTCTACTCATTTTGCCTAAAGGCGAATAGCTCTCTGTGTGGGACTCTAAAGACTCGACACTACGCTGGCAGTGGGTTTAACCACAGACCGCAAGCGGCACTAGCTGTACGTAACGGTCCCCAGGTAGATGCCGATAAGAAGACTGATGAGGTGACCCCATCTGAACTCCTACTGAGCCTGTATGTGACAGTCTCCGTACAGTCCGGTCTGTTCGTCTGATACATCGCATGGCGGGCCTAGGGGGCGGTGAACGTCAGTCCCCTAATAGCGGTACAAGTCGTGTCGGAGTGAAGCCCAGAACACCCTGAGATAACACTGGAAACCTACCAGTATATCTCGCTTGCCCTGTCCAGGGACTACTCGTGTAATGGCTCTCCTGGACACAGCGCGATGTCAACCCCCAATACCGGGAGAGACGAATCCTGTCTAACCGTCACTGCCTCCAAGTGCTTCGGGACTGCACCCAAAAACTACCTGTTTGCATGACTCCTTTGAGCCGTGGTAGGGTAGTAATCAAAGTGCAGTGGGAACACACTCGAGGCGAAGCGACAGTATCAAGTCAGCGGACTAAGCTGTACTCATGTCACCTGGGAACTGATAACTGACGATAGGTATAATACCAACCAACAGTTCCCGACGAGTCCTGTCCAGTGTACTCGTAACCTAACGAGCACCCGCATACTATCTCAAGTACGACGTACTGACGGCTGTGGGACAGACCGTCTCCTACGCTGGGATGAGAAGCGCATACGCTAGTCTACTCCGGAGTATCGATGCCCTGTCTCGATAGTCCAACGACCAGGGACCTGTATAAGGATGTGCTTATGGATTACCCAGCCCCCACGAGTGTGAGCGCCATCACAACGCTGGTAATCAAGCAAAGATCCTAAGGGCTCTACTAATATGTATATAAGCGATATGCTAAAAGAAACACATGCACATATTGAAGTAGAGACAAACCAAGTAGCATACTACCATTTTGAGCAAGATTGTATATACAACTGTGAATATCCCAAGCTTCCATCAAGTAATATACATACTAGTATGATACAGTAATGGCCTCTAGGGCATATACACTAACAATCTCCCACTTGCACTAAGGCCATGTACTGGCGTATCGAAGACCTATCATCTCGATCAGCCGCCGAACTGAGTCTGGGGCAGGGCCTTGGTGAATGGATCTGCAGTGTTATCTTCTGAAGCAACCCTCCGAACCTCGATCTCCTGGCGATCCACGATCTCCCTGATCAGGTGATACCGCCTCAAGATGTGTCTGGATTTCTGATGGGACCTGGGTTCCTTCGCTAAAGCTATAGCCCCGTTGTTATCGCAATACAGAGGTATTGGGTCAACAATGGACGGAACCACCTGAAGTTCTTTCAAGAACTTCCTCATCCAGACAGCTTCTTTTGCGGCATCAGATGCAGCGATGTATTCCGCTTCCATAGTCGAGTCAGCAACGGTTTCCTGTTTGGAGCTCTTCCAACACACCGCCCCTCCATTGAGGGTAAAGACAAAACCCGACATGGACTTGGAATCATCCTTGTCACTCTGGAAGCTGGAGTCAGCAAAGGCCTCAATCTGGAGGTCTTTTCCGCCATACACTAAGAACATCTCCTTAGTCCTTCTCAGGTACTTGAGAATGTTCTTTACCGCTATCCAATGTTTCTCCCCAGGGTTTGACTGATACCTGCTTACCACACTCAGTGCATAAGCCACATCTGGTCTGGTACACAACATCGCATATATTATAGAGCCTACCGCAGAAGCGTAGGGTATAATAGACATGCGATCCCTCTCCAAATCAGTCTTGGGAGACATCTCTTTGGAGAGGGTGATCCCGTGACAAGCCGGTAGATTACCGCGCTTGGAATCTTCCATACTGAATCTCTTCAGTATGGTGTCGATGTACCTGGACTGTGAAAGTCCTAATATCTTCTTGGATCTGTCACGGTAGATCCGGATACCCAGAATGTATGAGGCATCACCCAGGTCTTTTATGGAGAACCTGTGTGACAAGAACCCCTTGACAGATTGTAGCATAGGAATGTCATTTCCTATTAAGAGAATGTCATCCACGTATAAAATGAGGAATACTACAGTTCTCGCTACAAATCTACAATAGATGCATGGTTCATCTGGATTTTTGATAAAGCCAAATTCCTTGACCGTCTCATCAAAACAGATGTTCCAACTCCGCGATGCCTGCTTTAGTCCATAAATGGACTTAAGCAACTTGCACACCTTTCCGCTGCTCCCACTCTGAATGAAACCCTCTGGCTGGTCCATATAGACACACTCCTCTAAATGTCCATTTAGAAAAGCGGTCTTTACGTCCATCTGCCAAATTTCATAATCGTGGAAGGCAGCAATGACAAGGAGGATCCGAATGGATTTCAGCATAGCTACTGGAGAAAAGGTTTCATCATAGTCCAAACCAGGTCGCTGACGAAAACCCTTTACAACCAGTCTAGCTTTATAGGTCTCAACCTGTCCATCTACACCAATCTTCCTTTTGAAGATCCACTTGCATCCTACGGGTTTTACGCCATCTGGAGCAATGTCCAACGTCCATACTTTGTTGGTGTACATGGACTCCATTTCGGCCCGCATTGCATCCAGCCATTTTACCGAGTCGACGCTCTGAATGGCTTGCTGGAAGCTAGTAGGCTCATCACAATCTATGATGCAATTCTCTCTATCCCCGTCAATGAGAAAACCGTAGTATCTCTCGGGCGGATGAGACTGCCTACTACTCCTGTGGAGTGCCGTAGGAATGTTCTGATCTTTCGAACCCTCTGGTTCTACTAAGTTTTCAGTAATAGCTCGTGGTTCTGGAATTTCTTCCAGTTCTATTGCGCTCCCACTTATTTCTTTTTCTATGAACTGGTGTTCTAGAAAATGGGCATGGCGAGAAACAAAGACCTTTTGTTCCTCTTCGCAATAGAAGAAATATCCCTTGGAGTTCTTTGGATATCCCACAAACTTGCACTGTACTGAGCGTGCCTCGAGCTTGTCCGCATGCTGCTTTTTTACAAAAGCTGGACATCCCCATGTCTTAATGTGATTAAGATAGCGTCTCTTCCCACACCACATCTGATATGGTGTAGTAGGCACAGTCTTAGTTGGAACTCGGTTCAAAAGGTATGCAGCTGATTCTAGCGCATATCCCCAGAACGATCGCGGCAACTCAGCGTTACTCATCATGGACCGTACCATATCCAATAGGGTTCGGTTCCGTCTCTCCGATACACCGTTATCTTGCGGAGTGTATGGAGGAGTAAGCTGATAGAGAATTCCATTCTCTTTTAAGTAACCCAGGAACTTGGCACTCAAGTATTCCCCACCTCGATCAGATCTTAGTGTCTTGATACTTTTGCCTGTTTGTTTTTCTACTTCATTCTTGTATTCCTGGAACTTCTCAAAAGCTTCAGATTTATGCTTCATTAAGAAGACATAACCGTACCTTGA
The DNA here is from genome assembly GCA_030015575.1 of Agapanthus africanus. NCBI lineage: Eukaryota > Viridiplantae > Streptophyta > Magnoliopsida > Asparagales > Amaryllidaceae > Agapanthus > Agapanthus africanus. The sequence goes on along the minus strand of CM057345.1, from coordinate 299,766,269 downwards.
AAAGTCATCCGTAAAAGTAATGAAGTAAGAATAACCGCTTCGTGCATGCGTAGACATTGGACCGCACACGTCGCTGTGTACAAGTCCCAAGAGCTCGCTCGCTCTTACCCCGTGTCCAGTGAACGGAGTCTTTGTCATCTTTCCCTTGAGACAAGATTGACAAGTTGCATACGATTGATATTCGAACGGATCCAAATATCCTTCTGCATATAACTTAGTCAACCTTCTCTCATTGATGTGACCCAGTCTACAATGCCATAAGAAAGTTTTATTAATTTCTGGAGACTTTCTTTTGTGTGTATTCTGGACATTGAAAATCTGTGGTTGGTTTAATACGTATATACCGTTGTTCAATGTACCTGACCCAATCAAAACTTGATTAAGGTGAATGTTCACTACATTACTTACAAATGCAAATTCATAACCTTATTTAGATAATAAAGATACAGAAATGATATTACAGGTTGCATTTGGTACATAATAACAACTACGCAAAACCAAAAAGTGTCCATCTGACAATCCCAGGTGATAGTCCCCCACGGCCTCATCATCCATGCTAGCTCCATTTGCAACTCTGAGGGTCATGTCACCTGCTTTCAAAACTCTACGCTTTCTCAACGCCTGCAAAGAATTACAGATATGAGATCCTGATCCGGTATCCAATACCCAGGAAGTAGAGTTTATTGATAGACAGTTTTTAATAACATACACACCTGAAGCTGAAGCCGCAACTCGCTTCGGATCCTGGGTTCTGGCCTTCCAAGCCTTGCAATCCTGTTTCCAGTGACCACTTTTGTGACAGTAGAAGCATTCTTCCTTCCCCACCAGCTTTCCCGCTACCTTTGTTGCCTTTCCTTTTCCCTTCGTATCCCCTTTACTGACACCGCCCCTTGGTTTGGCGGGGGCTTTCTTCTTCTTACCCTTGGCTTTCGCCCTGGATCTAGAAGAGGAAGATCCTCCTACAAACAAAGTGGATGTCTCTCTACCTTTCTGTAGGGTGCCCTCAGCAGTCCTCAACATGTTCAGAAGCTCGGAAAGTTCAACCTCCTTTCCTTGCATGTTGAAGTTTAGGATAAACTGGGCGTAAGTGGAAGGAAGGGACTGGAGAATCAAATCAGTATAGAGTTCATTCTCCAACGTGGTCCCAAGGTCCGCGAGCTCCTCTATGTAGCCAATCATCTTAAGCACGTGTTCCGCTACCGATGATCCGACGGCCAATCTTGCCGAAAATAGCTTCTTCGACACTTCGTATCTTGCGATACGAGACTGCTCTCCATACAGTTCTTTTGTATGGAGAAATATGGACTCTAGGTCCATATTTTCATGCCTCCTCTGATGTTCATTGTCCATCGAGGCAAGCACGAGGCATTTGGCCTTCGCGCAATCGATCTCCCATGTCTTACGGATTTCCTTATCCGCGACGCTGGAGGTGGGACCTGGGACAGGGGGAGCTTTGGTAGTAAGGACATACCCCAATTTGTCGTAAGTGATTTCCATCTTGACATTCCTGAGCCAATCTTTGTAGTTCGGCCCTGTCAGTATGTTTTTATCTAGTAATAACTTAAGTCTGGTCATGTTGAATGGTCGCTGCAATTAGGAGAGAGAAAAGAAACACTTTAGCATGATGCTCTTGCAAGTTTAGAATGGTTTTTAGTTTGTCTAAACTGGATGGCTCCCACTGTCTCTCGAATCCCTTCTCAAACCGTAAAGAAAGGATTAGTCGGGATCAATCTCACCGTACAATACTTGCTTAACCGTTCAGCCAGGCCAGTGTCGGTACTTCGAGGGAGGTTTTCCAACGCTTTCGCGAAGTTCCTTAATTAAGTAACCTCTTTTCCCTGTGGGCGTAGTCCCGCTAACACCTTTCTAGACACCTACTAGGTTTATAGCATTGATCGTTAAGTGAGAGTTTTCCCGAGGAGTAGCATATACTCACAGTAGGATCGGGATCCAAATATCATCACGTGATAAAACCGAAGGAATCCTACCAGAATCATCACACTCCAAATGGTATGCAGCGCTAACAAGTTTCAGTACTTATGAAACTCCCGATGTGGATTTTTGCCCCATGCTCTTATGACCTTGACTTTGGCCAAAATATCATAAGTCACATGTCAAGTTCTACCCGTCATTCTCCTGGTTAATTTGGACCCACCCGTACCTACCCTTGACTTTGGCCAAAATGGCAGCACGACTGTCCCAAATCAATGCATCTATCTATGCTACACATGAATACCCAATAGCTACCAATCACTATGCCTTGACTTTGGCCAAAATACATAGCTTGAATACTTTTTGACCATTCATGTGGAATGACGGAGGGCTACGAATGGTTTTGGCGAAACCGTGAACGTAGTGAACTTGATATAATCGATGGAACGAGATAGCTTTTAAAAGGAATGGTTCAAGCTCCGCGTTTAAAAGTTTAGTTTTGAAAAGAACCGAGTGGTTTTCAAAGTGTTCCAATCGACTTTTACTTGGTTTATTTTCTTGCATTAGTTCTTTTATTTAATCCTACCATTGCAGAAAACAACCAAAATATGACGTACGCTTATGCCATTCGCATTCGCCACGGGGCCCCGTCATCACCCGTTAGGTTACTTAACTAACGACAGAGCGAGGGCTGGGCTAGCGCGGCTGTAAAACATAAGCAACGCCTAAATAGTTATCATATATAAATATATAGCAATGATAGACATTACAGATCACAGATGAATACATTGGATATACTAGGAATCCGCAATCCGTTCGAGCCTGCAACGAAAAGCGGATTACACGGTCGCGGTGAATAGCCAATACCCCACCCAAGACCCCTACGGGTGCGGCAAACTACCCGCCAAGTACCCGAAGCGAAGCAACCTCCCTCAACACCGTGAGTAGGCCACTCGGCACTTCGAGATACCCGGTAGTTTGTGCACCCCTCCATGGGTCTATCCTAGGAGCAAAAACAGTAAAAAGAATTATACAATGACGGCTAAAACCCCGACCCGGTTGTGCGGCCATATAAATAATATTACATCAATTTACATGTTACAAGAATTGAAAGAAAAGAAAGCTCTCGTCTCACAAAACCCCCCGGCTATTCACCCGCGACAATCCAACGCATTCATATACACATACCATCATCAAACACAGATCACAGATATGTATAACCCCCACTAATCGACGTATAGCGATTAGCCGACGTTCAATACATATAAACATCACAGATATAACCCATTAGTCAAAGTGTAGTGAAGTTCGATCAAAAATACGGATTTATAGGCCCCCAAAAATAAATTTCTTTTCTGGAAAACATGGGCACAAATAAACCATCTTAAAAATCCCAAAACCATGTCAGAAGAACACTGCACCAAACTCGATTCAGGGAAGAGTTAAAACGGCGGCGGTTCCACGGCAATAGCTTGCTATTGCCGCTGAACCGCGGCGGTTTAAACGTATCACTGGACCGGGTTTGGTGAGGTTCTTAAGAAAACCCTGAGATGATTTTTGACGCAAGATTTATTATTTTTAGAGCAGAAAAAATATTAACAGAAAGTTAGGGTTTTTGTAAACTCGGTTTTGCGATTTTTTCGATTGAACTTCCATACACTTTACTACCTAGCTAGTTTATGTTTAGTTAGGCTCTGATACCACTGTAAGTCCACGTTGCCCACCCCGGTGCTTGCGGGGAGGCGGAAAACGGAATAAAAATCGGATTTTTACTACTCTAGGCAACATGGACTAACTAAAGTCGGATCTTTGCTAAACAAAAACTAGCTAAAGCTAACTAGAAACTAGCTAAAGGGTAGAAGGGTTATACCTAGGGCTTTATGTCCTTCTCTCCTTGCTCCTTGGAGTGTAAGAAAGAGATCGCCTTTGTCGTCTTCTCACGTCGAAGAAGGATCCACCCGAAAGCCTCAACCTTTGGCTTCAACTTCAAGCTAGAAGTAACTAGGGTGCTAGAAGTGCTAATCCTAGAACCCTAGATGAGAGTAGAGATTACTATGGAGTGGTTTTTCTCAAGCTCAAGTGTTTCTCAACACATGAGAGGGGAGAGCTTGAGGAAGAACAAGAGAGAGAAAGTATATGATAAAATGAGAGAAAATATGAAGCATTCTCACATATATGTGTGTATTATTGCAAATTGAAAATTGTTAAGATAATTGTCATGGCTTAATCAAGACATGACCATTATCATTTCATTTTTAATGCAAATTGCAAGGATCAAAGAGCATCTTCCAAATGAAATGATGATGGTCAAATTGTCAACCTAGGTCAACAAGTCAAGAATGTCAAATGGTCAACAACCCTAACCATGCACAATTATATTAAACTAATTTCAATTAACAATAATACACACATAAGCATTAGGGTTAGCAAAATGACAATGGTCACTAACCCTAATCAAAGTTCTCTTCCTCTGTCTCAATCAACTGTGCATACGCACCCGCATTCGTGATCCGAGGAACACGAATACAAAGAGATAAAACCAATCCCAAATCATATACTAGGATCTGGCTTAAACCAAAGCCCGCTAGTATAAGCTGTCCGGACAGCAAACGTGCACAAGTGCGCGGATGTGAACGAACCCTGTCGCAAAACCATGCGACCTCTACTCATTTTGCCTAAAGGCGAATAGCTCTCTGTGTGGGACTCTAAAGACTCGACACTACGCTGGCAGTGGGTTTAACCACAGACCGCAAGCAGCACTAGCTGTACGTAATGGTCCCCAGGTAGATGCCGATAAGAAGACTGACGAGGTGACCCCATCTGAACTCCTACTGAGCCTGTATGTGACAGTCTCCGTACAGTCCGGTCTGTTCGTCTGATACATCGCATGGCGAGCCTAAGGGGGCGGTGAACGTCAGTCCCCTAATAGCGGTACAAGTCATGTCGGAGTGAAGCCCAGAACACCCTGAGATAACACTGGAAACCTACCAGTATATCTCGCTTGCCCTGGCCAGGGACTACTCGTGTAATGGCTCTCCTGGACACAACGCGATGTCAACCCCCAATACCGGGAGAGACGAATCCTGTCTAACCGTCACTGCCTCCAAGTGCTTCGGGACTGCACCCAAAAACTACCTGTTTGCACGACTCCTTTGAGCCGTGGTAGGGTAGTAATCAAAGTGCAGTGGGAACACACTCGAGGTGAAGCGACAGTGTCAAGTCAGCGGACTATGCTGTACTCATGTCACCTGGGAACTGATAACTGACGATAGGTATAATACCAACCAACAGTTCCCGACGAGTCCTGTCCAGTGTACTCATAACCTAACGAGCACCCGCATACTATCTCAAGTACGACGTACTGACGGCTGTGGGACAGACCGTCTCCCACGCTGGGATGAGAAGCGCATACGCTAGTCTACTCCGGAGTATCGATGCCCTGTCTCGATAGTCCAACGACCAGGGACCTGTATAAGGATGTGCTTATGGATTGCCCAGCCCCCACGAGTGTGAGAGCCATCACAACGCTGGTAATCAAGCAAAGATCCTAAGGGCTCTACTAATATTTATATAAGCGATATGCTAAAAGAAACACATGCACATATTGAAGTAGAGACAAACCAAGTAGCATACTACCATTTCGAGCAAGATTGTATATACAACTGTGAATATCCCAAGCTTCCATCAAGTAATTTACATACTAGTATGATACAGTAATGGCCTCTAGGGCATATACACTAACAATATCATAAAAATCTAACTAGATAGCATAATTATCCTAGTTAAATGGTTACGAGGGTACTATACGCCATCCATTCGACTTCCCCGTAGATATATATCTACCCACACTTATCGAGCTAGTCGAAATCCACGCTTGCTTTGTCCGTCCTCACCATTTCGGAAATCTCTACGATCGTACCTACAATCGTGTTATAATATATCGGCGAAAATATCATATCAAAGCCAAAATAAGGAGCTAAGCACACATATGTTAGAACATATAGATTACTTACTCCAAAAACGACCAAATACCCCTGACATTAACGTACGAACGTCAATATTTCAGTCGCGGTACAGAAATACGAAAAATCGTATTAAAAATGTTGGAAACATTATTAAAACAATACTAGAACACTCCCAGATTTTTCTATATGAAATCTGGGACAAAACAAACAATACAGTAGCTTTAATTATCACCAAATAAAGCTACAGAACAAAAATCACCACCAAATTCTCTAGTTCACCCGTCAGCAGCGGGAAAAATAGGAGAACCGCCGGTTTTACTGTAGAGTTAGGGGCTCAGGCTTTAGGTGTCGTCTCCTAGTTGTCTCACCATATCCTAGTATGGGTTAACCTAGTAGTTCCAGATTCAAGTTTAGCATCACAAATATCACAAAAGTTCCATTTTTCTAATATTTGCACACTAAAACTGATATTTAACAAAACAAGACTTGCAAGAAGGAAGAAAATGTACCTATAGACATGGTGCACAAGTAATTCCAACTTAAAAATGTAAGGTTCCTATGCACGACAGCAAGGTTTCGGGTGGCATCATCCATGCCAAATTAAAATTTGTGTCATGCTAAATAACTCTAACCTAGGATGTTTAACTAGAGAATCATACGAAAACGAAATGTAAACAACTTTACATCTAAGTGAGTAGGGATTACAACCTTTGTAGTCCGTTCATTCGCTTCTATTATTAGTTATATGTATGCCCTAGAGGCCATTGCTGTACATTGGATGTATATTATAGTGGATGCTGGGACATATATAGGTAGGACTTTCTTGCTCGACATGATAGTACGCTATCTGGTTGCTCTTTATCTTAACGTGTATACTTTCTATCTCTCTGTTACATGTTGATAAAGACCTTAGGATGTGTACTCGACTTCCAGGACTGTGATGCAGATCATACTAGTGGGGCCTGGATAGTCCATGAGTACATCCTTCAATGTTCCTAGTCGAGGGAATATCGAGACGGGGCATTGATATTCCAGAGTAGACTAGCGTATATCTTCTCGACCCATGCGATGGGCGATGGATGATCCCATATCCATTGGTGTTTGACATCAGAGATGGTATACGGGTGCTCAGTGGAGACTGGGTACATTGAACGGACTCGCCGAGAACTCCCAGATGGTATTATACCTCACGTCAGATGGCAGTTCTCTGGTGACACTGGTATAGCTTAGTCTGTTGACCCGAGATCGTCATAGAGTCTTGTGTGTCTCCCACTGTGCTTTGATTTCCACCCTACCACGGCTCTACTGAGTCGTGCAAACAGGTGGTTTTTGGGTACAGTCCCGATTCACATGGAGGCAATGAGCGATAGGAGGGGATTCGTCTCTCCCGGTATTGGGGGTTGATGTTGCGCAATGCACGACTGGCCATAACAGGAAATCCCTGGCCAGGGTTGCAGTGATATACTGGCAAGAGTTATCAGTAGTTTCACGAATGTTATGGACCTCAAGTCGGCATGACTTATCGAGCTATTGGGGTCTGACGTTTACCACCCCTAGGCGAGATATGCGACATATCAGACGAACAGACCGGACTGTACGGTAAATGTTACTGGTTGGATTCACAGGAGTGTGAGCGGGCTTGCTCGTCGATCTTCTGATCGCTCAATACCCGGGTGGCCGTTACGTTTAGCAGACCGCTTGCGGATTGTGGATGTTTGATATGATCATCATCTGCTGCCGGCGTATTGACGAGTCTTTAGAGTCCTACACAGAGGTTTCCTAGCTCAAGCGAAACAAAATAGGAGCGCATATGAGATATGTGCGGGACCGAGAATAATTCGTGTATGTGATACCGTATTCCATTCTCGCGACGAATGTATCGATTGGTTATATGCGATATAACCTAGTTATCGAATCAAGGATTGATTCGAGAAGCCGATACATTGAATACTAGTCGGTTATATGCGACATGACCGGATCATTGAATCAAGTGTTGATTTAATGATTTAATGCATAATTATATATATTTGATATATTACTTTGCATTAACTAGTATTGGTTCACTTTAAATGGATTTACTCACTTGGTTTGTGCACATTGCATATGTGATATATTTTGTGCACATGATTGTATCATGTTTGATGATACATGCAAGCTAGGGTTAGTGTAAAGAATTAGACCATGGTTAACTTTATGATTAGGGTTTTCTTTTTATTTATTCTTTTTGTTTATTTTGGAAAAAGGAAATGATAAAGAAAATAGAATGGTGGCTTGATTTGTTTGTAGTTGAAGTTTCTTGAAACTTTGACTAAGTCACCATTCTTGTCTCATCCTTAACCCTAACCATTCAAGTTAACCATGGTCCATTCTCTACAACTAACCAAGGGTTAGTAAATGATAAGTATTGATTTATTTATCATTTACATAAGACTTATCATAATTCTTTATCATCTTCTTCATCTTCAACTTGAAGAAAGCTTGCACCATCAATGGCAACTAGCCAAAATGAGTGAGAAATCCAAATCTAAAGTCTACCCACTTCCTATTTCTTCATCCTCTACCTCTTGCCAAGTTGTATAGGGTGTTTCCTTCACAAGTTTTCAAGGCTTGGTGAAGTTGGAGCTTGTTCTTGTGATGCCTCGACGTAGATCATCTTCGGCATCGAACCGACGATCAAGCCCGCCCATTCTTCGATGATGCCAATGCTAGAGTCAAGGGTTCGATTTGGACAGCGGAGGGAGATCATCGCGGAGCTTAGGAAGTGGTGGACCGGATCTACAAAGGTTGTAGTCACTTTCCCTTAGCATTTAATTCGATTACATGCTTGCTTCGCCTATATATCTAGTTAACGATCCGTATTAGGGTTTGTAGGCACCCGTAAAATTTGATTTGTGCATGTTTGATCACTTGTGAGACTTCATTACTGTACCTAGGAACCCTACAGTGGTATCAGAGCCTAGCTAGGGCCTTAGGCGAAGTCCCGACGGAATTAGAAGTCCGATCGACCCAAAACCCCGACTTTAAAAATGCTCTCTGGACATTTCTGTAAAATGTGGATATTTGTAGATTAAAAATATTCAGAAAAATCAGCAGGAAGATCTAAGGGTTACTGTAAAATTCGAGGGCCTGATTCCATAAAGGCGTCGCGGATCCGCAGCATGAGCATGCTCATGCGGCGGTTACGCGGCCATTTTGTCGTTTTGTGCATCCAATTTTGCACAGTAATTCTTAGTTGTCTGTGCTGGCTTTCCTGGGGATTTTAATAATTTTTTCCAGAGTTGCATTTTCTGGGTCGTATTGGGGACTCGGTATATCGATCGGATAGTCTAATTCTGTCAGTGTGTTTTTCCGGGTATTTTAGAATATGTTAAAAAGTTCGACCGGATATAAATACCCACTTTTTCCCCTGCCGGGAAATTTCCAATTGTTGGATTTTTCCGTAGTTTAACGATGTTCTAAGTAGTGCAAGTAACGCGATGGACCCTCTAGAAGACAACAAACCTTAACTCGATTATGTGACCGTCTTGAACTGCCCTTTGAACCTTCGGGTTTGGGGCAGTACGGCGTGCCACATGTGAGGCGTTGGCTTGACCCTTCTACGGCTGGACCGTTGGTACTGAGGCACGAACTGAATGTTGTTAGACTTATTTCATGTGTTGAGCTGTATCGGGAAAACTTGGGTGTTCGATTGTTCGATCGAAAAGTTTAGCATTTTCTATTTATCCGGAATGTGATACAATAATTGGAATTCACAAATTGTTATGAGATAACGGAATGAATATTATAAACGTAGCAGTTTAGTCTCACTTGACCGGTTGCACGGAGTTTTGATGTGATCAAAAGTCCGTCGCAATCACGTAGCGTACGCGGATACTCGCCTGGTAAACTTAATAGACAGCCTCACCCCATAGCCCCGACCAAGTGACTGTAGGAGAACCCCGTCGCCGAAAGCATCCGTTTGGGTGCTCGCGGTAGCGGTGTTCCGCCTTGGTGCACTTCGTCGACGGTATCAGGGGTGCGGCCGCCTACTAAAGTTTGCGACGAGCATTCGATCAGAATGTCGGGAATCCTGTTGAATTGCCCGACTTGATATTGAAAAGTGTTTTCGATAATGAGACTAAAATGCGGGGTTTATAATTGTTAGGCATGCGATGTCTAAAGAATTCATTTGATCAAGCATGCGATGTCTGAGGTGGTTGCGGATTCCAACTGTTGTAGTTTTACACTTTCTTTTCTGTGACCGTAAGTGTAATATGTGATATCGCCGGTTTCGTTGCTATATGTCAACGACAATTGGGATGCGCATATTTACTTACGTTGATGACATGTGATGTTATGTGTTGCTGGATATGTTATATTGGATCGTCGTGTTTGAATAGCCCGGGGGTTTTTATGTGAGATGAGTGTTTTTCATTTTCATTCATGTAAAAACTTGTATGTAATATTCTTTTATTGAGGCACTTCCAGGTTGCGGAAGTTGTCACCGTTGATGTATATTATTTACTTTTCTGCACTAGGATAGACCCAAGGAGGAGGGCACAAGTAACCGGGTTCTGGGGTCCAGTGGGAGACCAACTCGAGGAGTCGAGTCCGGGTCTCCTAACCCTAGAATTGGTAGGGTTGCTTGCCGCTCTCGTAGGGGTCTAGGGGTGTGGGATTGGCTACTCATCACGACCGTGGAATCCGTGTTTTATACTGGCTCGTATTGAAAACACGGACGTCCTAGTATATCCAATATTTCATATGTTTCTTCTGCTGTGATTTATCTGTGATCATGTGATGTTCTGTGACTGATATTATATATAGTATATATGATATATTATATTGACATTGCTTATATTTTACACCCGCGCTAGCCCTGCCCCGCTCTGCCGTTAGTTACCTAACCTAACGGTGCAGACGGGACATCGAGGCGAATGCGGATGGCATAAGCATACGTTATATTTATCTGTGATGATTAGGTGGACTTAAATGATGGGATATTCATTAATGAGATTAATGAAAGAAAATAAACCTAATTGATGTTGTGGAATCGAATTTCAAAATAAAAACAGGTAGCTACAGTTCTTGCTTTGCATCGCGGTGTTCATTATAGAACATCCTGCACCTTATTCGATGAGGAAAGGACCGAGATCCCTTCACCGGGAGTGACTCCTTTAGCAATAACTGGCAGATGCTACAACCCTCGGTTTGTCTTTGATCGCTTCTATAGTTTCCGCTTTGCACAGTGATATATATGATATATCCCGCACCTCATTCGACGAGGAAAGGGCCGACGATCCCTTCACCGGGAGTGACCCCTTTAGCAAAACTAGAAAAGCCTCGAAAACATTCCATTTAAAAACCATTTGATTCCGCAACGAGATCAAGTTCAAAGCGTTAAAGGTTTTCACAAAAACCATACGCAACCCTCCGTCATTTTAGGAAGTAGAGTACTTAGTATTCGTGCTGTGTTTGTTGACCATAGTCAAGGCACAGTGTACGGTAGCTAAGTGATGTCTTCCTACACCGCATATGATGCGATTAGTTAGGACAGTCGCGTGACTTTGTTGACCTTAGTTAAAGGTCATGTGGGTGGGTCTAATTAATCACGAAATGACGGGTAGAACTTGACTAGTACTTATGATTTGTTGACCATAGTTAAGGTCATAAGTGCTAGGGGTAAAAACCATTATCGGGAGTTTCAAGTGTTGAAACTTGCAATGAGATTGCATACCTTCTATATGATAGTTGGATCCCGATACCCACTGCGAGTAATTGTTACTCCTGGGAGAGTTTTGCACTTTGCAATTAGCCGATCAAGTAGGTGTCTAGAAACGTGTCAACGGGGTTACGCCTATGGGAAAACGAGGTTTACTGTAATTAGGTCCGTGCGAAAGCACGGGGAACCTCCCTCAAAGTACCGACACTGGCCTGGCTGAAAGATTGGCGAACTTGTAGAGTGTAATTAATCCCGGCTAGTCTTTCCTTTTAAGGTTTGAAGGAAGATTTGATAAAAACAGTGGGAGCCATCCTGATTAGATAAAATATATAACCAATCTGATCTTGCAAGAGCGCACGCTGAGTGTTTTCTTCTCTCTCTCTCCAGGTAGCGACCATATCACGCCTTAATCAAGATAATAATATGGATGTATTGACCGAACCCGCTTGTTATACTGAGCTGGGGAACGTTGGTCCCGCTCCAACTTATAATTGTTATAAGACAGAGCAGGAAATAGGGGAATACCAGATTTTCTATGCCGCCCAAACGAAGAAAGTGCATATGATGCATCTCCTTTGGGTGTGTTCATTATGCAGAACTGTTTCTCAGTATCCTCTGCATCCTGGGTATCCGATACCGGATCAGGATCCCAGATATGTAATATGTTACATAGGGCTACAAAAAGGTAGAAAAACTGAGAACGGGTGATAAGTTTCATGAGACAGAAAACGGGGCAAGTGTTGCAGCCAAGTCTGTTGGTCACTGTCACCCTGTATTACCAATACATTGATTCTGAACGAATGTTATTAGATACCGAACCTGATATACAAAATCATATCAGTCTCTTTATTAGTAAAGAAAGGATATAATTTTGTATTGATGGATAATGTTTTGAACATTTCCTATATCAAAAGTTGATCGGTTCAGGCACGTTATCTAAAAGCATTGACGTTCTAAATCAAACTACAGTTCCTAGTATACAGAACACACACAAGAGGAAAAGTTCGGAAATGAACGAACCATTCTTGAGGCATTGTAGACTAGGTCATATCAATGCGACCCGACTGGCTGAAGTTACATTTTAGATGCATTTTTAAATCAGTTTGAATTTACATCTTGTGAAACTTGCCAGTCATGTCACAAAGATAAAATGACCATAGCTCTGTTTGTTGGAAACAGAGAAAGAGTTAGTAAACTCTTGGGACTGATACATTATGATGTATGTAAGGTCTCCTGTCTACACATGCCAGGACTGGTTCTTTATACTTCATTACGTTCTCTGATGATCTCTCAAGATTCTGACATATGTTCCTGTTGAAACACAAGTCCGAACCTTTTAAGATATTCACAGAATATAAGTTAGAAGTAGAGAACCAACAACCGGGTATAAGTATTATGTCCTATGATGAGATCAGGGAGGAGAATACTTGTGCATGGAATCCTTGGACTATTCTAAAGGAAAATGAGATTCTCTCTCAGCATTACTCCTCCGAATAACCATAGCACATTGGTGTATCGGGGCGGAACAATCACACCCTATATGATAAGGTGTGCTCTATGATGAGTACTACTGAGTTACCTGTTTCCTTTTAGGGGTTTATGCACTTGAGAAGCTGCATACCTATTGAATTAGGGTTCGAATCAAATCACTGCCTACCACTTCATATGTGATATGGAAAGGGAAGAGCCCATATCTTAAGTTAGTTAAGATTTGGGGTTGTCCGGCCTATGTCAAAAGCAAAATCCGGACAAGATCGAGGCAAGGTCAGTTCTGTAGAACTGGAAAGGTTCCAGCTATTCGAAACTACAGCTGAAGATTTGACAGAACCTAAGGATTTTATAGTTCCCGACGAACCTCAGCCTCTCCGCCGATCTAGCAGGGTTCCTCACCTGCTTGAGAGATACTTCGGTTTCTCGATGACAGTGGGAGAAAGGATTGCATCATGAGATGATGACCCAACTAGATTCGAGCAGGCCATCAAGAGTAGGGACTCTGTAAGAATGGCTGGATGCTTAGTGATCTGAGATGGAATCCTTATACACCAACAAAGTATGGACTTTGGTTGCTATATCTGAAGGGTTAAATCCCCATCAGGAGCAAGTATATCTTGAGAAGATTACTTGGTGTACATGGAAAAGTTGAGACTTTCAAAGCTAAACTTGTTAAAGGTTTTCGTCATCGACCAGGCACGGAAAATGATGAAGCCTTTTTCCAGGGAATATGCTTAAGTCCATCCAGATCCTACTTGCCACGGCTACATACCATAACTGCGATATCTGGTGGTTGGGTGCCATGACTACTTTTCTAAATAATGTTTTAGAAGAGTGCGTCTATAAGAACACAGCCAGAGGGCCTCGTATACAGTGGGAGCAGCGGAAACGTGTGCAAGATGCTTTATAGGATAAAGCAGGCATCGCGGAGTTGGAACATCTGTTTTGATGGATTAGTCAAAGAAGTTGACATCATCAAAATGGTAGATGAACCTTGTATAAACAAAAAGGTAGTAGGGAGTATGGTGATGATCCTCGTAGAGTACGTGGATGACATACTCTTGTTAGGGAAGGAGTTTCCTATGCTACGCTCGATCAATCTCCGCTTATCACAATGATTTTCCATATAGGATCAAAATGATACCTACTAAATCCTAAGCTTTGGATCTATGAGATAGATCTAATTGGATGTTAGGATACTCACTAGTTGTAGTGAAATGGTATCAATCGATCCTGGGGAGAATCACTGGAAGAGTTCCAAGGTGATAAAGACGACTGAATGTCAGTCACAGGCATTGTCTTTGCCCTCAGTAAAGAGACGGTATGTTGGAAGAGCTCCAAGCTAGATACCGTGGCAAACTAGACGATAAAGGCTGGTAACATCGCTATTAAAGATACTACCAAAGAGGCAGTTTGGGTGTATATTGGTTCATAAAATGAACTAGGTTCCTGCCATTGTATGACAATGGAAGTGTGGCTTCGGCCCTAGAACCCTGGTCCCATCAGTGACCCAGACAAATTCTGAGGCAGCATCACCTGATCATGGAGATAGTTGATCTCCAGATTGATCGAGGTTAGGAGAGTAGACTCAGAGGACAACACGGCGGATCCACTCACGAAGGCATTTTCCCAAAGAGAGACTTTTAGGGGATGGTTGAGTATGTGATACTGCAACCACTGCTACAGATGGCCCTAGTGCAAGTGGGAGATTGTTAGTTATATGTATGCCGTAGAGGCCATTGCTGTACATTGGATGTATATTGTAGTGGATGCTGGGACATATATAGGTAGGACTTTCTTGCTCGACATGATAGTACGCTATCTGGTTGCTCTTTATCTTAACGTGTATACTTTCTATCTCTCTGTTACATGTTGATAAAGCCCTTAGGATGTGTACTCGACTTTCAGGACTGTGATGCAGATCATACTAGTGGGGCCTGGATAGTCCATGAGTACATCCTTCAATGTTCCTAGTCGAGGGAATATCGAGACGGGGCATTGATATTCCAGAGTAGACTAGCGTATATCTTCTCGACCCATGCGATGGGCGATGGATGATCCCATATCCATTGGTGTTTGACATCAGAGATGGTATACGGGTGCTCAGTGGAGACTGGGTATACTGAACGGACTCGCCGAGAACTCCCAGATGGTATTATACCTCACGTCAGATGGCAGTTCTCTGGTGACACTGGTACAGCTTAGTCTGTTGACCCGAGATCGTCATAGAGTCTTGTGTGTCTCCCACTGTGCTTTGATTTCCACCCTACCACGGCTCTACTGAGTCGTGCAAACAGGTGGTTTTTGGGTACAGTCCCGATTCACATGGAGGCAATGAGCGATAGGAGGGGATTCGTCTCTCCCGGTATTGGGGGTTGATGTTGCGCAATGCAGGACTGGCCATACCAAGAAATCCCTGGCCAGGGTTGCAGTGATATACTGGTAAGAGTTATCAGTAGTTTCACGAATGTTATGGACCTCAAGTCGGCATGACTTATCGAGCTATTGGGGTCTGACGTTTACCACCCCTAGGCGAGATATGCGACATATCAGACGAACAGACCGGACTGTACGGTAAGTGTTACTGGTTAGATTCACAGGAGTGTGAGCGGGCTTGCTCGTCGATCTTCTGATCGCTCAATACCCGGGTTGCCGTTACGTTTAGCAGACCGCTTGCGGCTTGTGGATGTTTGATATGATCATCATCTGCTGCCGGCGTATTGACGAGTCTTTAGAGTCCTACACAGAGGTTTCCTAGCTCAAGCGAAACGAAATAGGAGCGCATATGAGATATGTGCGGGACCGAGAATAATTCGTGTATGTGATACCGTATTCCATTCTCGCGACGAATGTATCGATTGGTTATATGCGATATAACCTAGTTATCGAATCAAGGATTGATTCGAGAAGCCGATACATTGAATACTAGTCGGTTATATGCGACATGACCGGATCATTGAATCAAGTGTTGATTTAATGATTTAATGCATAATTTTATATATTTGATATATTACTTTGCATTAACTAGTATTGGTTCACTTTAAATGGATTTACTCACTTGGTTTGTGCACATTGCATATGTGATATATTTTGTGCACATGATTGTATCATGTTTGATGATACATGCAAGCTAGGGTTAGTGTAAAGAATTAGACCATGGTTAAGTTTATGATTAGGGTTTTCTTTTTATTTATTCTTTTTGTTTATTTTGGAAAAAGGAAATGATAAAGAAAATAGAATGGTGGCTTGATTTGTTTGTAGTTGAAGTTTCTTGAAACTTTGACTAAGTCACCATTCTTGTCTCATCCTTAACCCTAACCATTCAAGTTAACCATGGTCCATTCTCTACAACTAACCAAGGGTTAGTAAATGATAAGTATTGATTTATTTATCATTTACATAAGACTTATCATAATTCTTTATCATCTTCTTCTTCATCTTCAACTTGAAGAAAGCTTGCACCATCAATGGCAACTAGCCAAAATGAGTGAGAAATCCAAATCTAAAGTCTACCCACTTCCTATTTCTTCATCCTCTACCTCTTGCCAAGTTGTATAGGGTGTTTCCTTCACAAGTTTTCAAGGCTTGGTGAAGTTGGAGCTTGTTCTTGTGATGCCTCGACGTAGATCATCTTCGGCATCGAACCGACGATCAAGCCCGCCCATTCTTCGATGATGCCAATGCTAGAGTCAAGGGTTCGATTTGGACAGCGGAGGGAGATCATCACGGAGCTTAGGAAGTGGGGGACCGGATCTACAAAGGTTGTAGTCACTTTCCCTTAGCATTTAATTCGATTACATGCTTGCTTCGCCTATATATCTAGTTAACGATCCGTATTAGGGTTTGTAGGCACCCGTAAAATTTGATTTGTGCATGTTTGATCACTTGTGAGACTTCATTACTGTGGCTAGGAACCCTACATCTATAGCTCCTTATTGTGGTCCCTTCGCTGCGATCAACGAACTCCCGGACTTTTGAGAGGCTCCACGATATGTATGATGCATGCTAGCTAGAAGTCTTCAAAGTCTATGATGATCTACTTTGAGGAAACACAAACTCAAGCTATCTCTTCACTAATAATGAATTAGTGAAGCCAACACACTAAACTATATGGCTAGTATAGAAGAGGATGATGAACTAGGAATTTTGCTCACTTTAGAATTTATTTTCTCACTATTTTTTCTTATCTCCTCAAAACCTAGAGAGAGCTTGAAGGAGATGAAGGAGGAAGAAGATGAATGAATAATGAGCTTTTAAGTTAGAAATGCAACCATGGTGAGATTATGTCATGCTTAACCAATATAGAGAATAAACCATGGCTAAGGATTAAAGGTTAAGTTAATAAATATCTTAAGTGAAAACAAAAGAGGTGGACTTAGTCAAGGTTCTACAAGCTTCATCCAAGCTCATAACCATGACTAATTATCCACCAATTTTGAATTTTCTTAATAATAAATATTAACCCATATTAATCCTAGCATGGTGTAAGTCTCATACACCCTTGTTGCATGTGTTACCTAGCATGTCACAATATTATATATCACATATATAAATTTGTGAACAAAAAAAAACTATACACTAAACATATATCATATATATGTTAAATGTATAATTAGTGAGAAAAATAAATACTTAAGTGAGCATATATTAGTTAATGTAATTTAATATATCAAATATATAATTATACATTAAATTATTAAATCAATACTTGATTTAATAATCCGGCTATATTACATATAACCGTCTAATATAATATGTATCATTTTATCGAATCAACACCTGATCCGATAACCCGGCTATATCACATATAACCGGCCGATATCACATATCGCAAGAATAGAATATGGTATCAAATACACGTATTAATCTCGGTCCCGCACATATCACATATGTGCTCCTACTCCATTTTGCCTGAGCCAGGAAACCTCAATATAGGACTCTAAAGACTCGTCAATACGCCGGCTGTAGGTGATGATCATATCAAACACCCACAAGCCACAAGCGGTCAGCTAAACGTAAAGACCACCCGGGTATTGAGCGATCAGAAGATCAATAAGCAAGCCTGTCCATACTCCTGCGAATCCAATCAGTAACACTACCGTACAGTCCGGTCTCTTCGTCTGATATGTCGCATATCCAGTCTAGGGGTGGTAAACGTCAGACCCCAGTAACCGATAAGTCGTGTCGATGTGAGGCTCATAACGGGTCGAGAAACTACTAATAACACTTACCAGTAGATCTCCATATCAGCCCTAGCCAGGGACTTCCTGTTATAGCCAATCGAGCATAGCGCAACATCAACCCCCAATACCGGGAGAGACGAAACCCCTCCTATCGCTCATTGCCTCCATGTGATTCGGGACTGTACCCAAAAGCCACCGTTTTGCATGTTCTCTTGAACGGGTAAGGTGGAAATCAAAACACAGTGGGAATCACACAAGACTCTATGACGATCTCGGGTCTACAGACTAACTTGTACCGGTGTCACCAGAGAACTGCTATCTGACGATAGGTATAATACCAACTAGGAGTTCTCAACGAGTCCGTTCAGTGTACCCAGTCTCCACTGAGCAGCCGTACACCATCTTTGATGTCAAACACCAATGGATGTGGGATCATCCATCGCCCATCATATGGGTCAAGATGCGTATACGCTAGTCTACTCTGGAGTATTGATGCCCTGTCTCGATACACCCTCGACTAGGAACAATTATAGGATGTACTTATGGACTACCTTAGCCCCCCACTAGTATGATCTCCATCATAGTCCTAGTAGTCAAGTACATATCCTAAGGGCTTTATCAACATGTGAGAGCAAGACAGTAACACAATACAAGTCAACATGTTAAGACAAAGAGCAACCAGATAGCATACCATCATATCGAGCAAAAAAGTCCTCTCTATATATATCCAAGCATCCACTATAATATACATCATATGTACAATAATGGCCTCTAGGGCATATACATAACTAACCAAAAATTGGTGGCTTGAGGTTTCTTGAAGTTATAGAGGCTCTAGCTTGATGATATGCTCAAATTTGATGAAGGATTCATGGTTTTCTTCTTTTGGTTTGATGACACTTGAAAACTTTAGTGTTGGAACTTGAAGGAAGTATTGGTTCAGTTTGGAAAAAAGAGAATGAATATGTGTAATTAGATGAAGGAGGTAGGTAGAAAAAGAATGAGGTGGAGGGTAATAAGGTGGTGGTGTAAGGGTTGAAGCATGAGGTGGAGGGAGGTGAGGGGGTGTGTGTGGTGTGGAGGTTGTGAGGGTTTAATCTAACATTTACCCAACCTTCATACAAAAAAAAATAAAAACAAACCTTTTTAAATAAGTGCCCTCATGTTACACTAAATCAAAATTCATGTTTTTTCAAAAAGAAATAAAACACTTATCTTAATACTTAAATACCATAACCTTTTAATAAAATCTCTTATCATATTAAAATAATTTAAATATCATTTTTATGATATCACACCTTTTTCTTCATTTTTACCATAATAATTACATTTTTGCGGATATCAATCCGATACCAAATTTCATATGCGATATCATTTTTGTAAACTCATTATATTCATATTTTAAATTATAAATTAATATTTATAATTTTCCAAAATGTTACAATATCACTTCCTTAAAGAAATTCAGTCCCTGAATTTAAATTTAACCCCCATCTTAAAACATTTTTCCCAATCAAATCAAGTCAATTCAAATCAAATTGCCGGGGTCCAAATTTTAAAACATATAGTCCGCTCAAATTAATGGAACTCCGAAGTCCCACACGAGCTAAGACGTATAATAACGCAACCCGTGCGCATGAAAACTCAAAAATATAAAACTCGCATAACTGTAACTCTAGCGGCTGTTATGAGAATTACACCAGTTATGATGCAAAATTCCAAATACAAAATCAACTGTGTACATCAAGTACACAATCATTGCTATAGCTATAGTGCAATATCTATAACACACGACCAAGCAAAAATATAATATCAATTCTATAGTATACATCATCAAGTGCAATGCACGAAGACGAAATCAACCCTAACGGGTTTGCACGAAATCCCAAATCACATGCCACGGATGTGTATGAAAACAAAAATAGCGCCAAGTGCAACAGGTGTGCATGATAATAACATCCACTGCATCGAATGTGCATGGAACCAATATCAAGTGCATCTAGAGTGCACAAAATCTACATCGGGTGCATCGAGGCGCACAAAATCAACGTCAAGTGCATCAGGGTGCACAAAATCAATCTCAAGTGCATCAGGGTGCACAAAATCAAAATCAAGTGCATCGGGGTGCACAAAATCAACATCAAGTGCATCAGGGTGCATAAAATCAACATCAAATGCATCAGGATGCACAAAATCAACAAAACGTACAATTAGTGTGCACAAAATCATATCAAATACGTATAGAGTATATAAAAATCTCAATCAAGTGCAACTGATGTGCACAGAAATCTCAAACAAGTGCACCTGGTGTGCACAAAACACCAATCAAGTACAACTGATGTGCACGGAAATCTCAAACAAGTGCACCTGATGTGCACAAATCATTTGTGTGACCCTCAAATCCTCAAAACACATAAGTCAAAATAACCGACGTTGAGTTATCCTTTCTTCAACGTCGAAAATGCGATATTCGGATCATCAAATCGCAAATCAAAAAAAATGATATCAAAGTACACCTTCTTCAATGTCGAAAGATGTCTATACACCCGGAACTGACAGAGCAAGGATTACGACTTGACTTCTGCCCACGGTCTAGCGTTCTCGGTCTCTGGATTCTTGTTCTCTCTACGGATCACTAAAACCATAGCCTCTTTATACAATCGTCTGAAGAGGAGCAGTAATGCAAACAGTCCTATGCTGATACTTCTCAAGACACTTCCTTGCCAAGTAGTCCAGTCTTTCGCAATGTAACATGTCGGCGACGGCGATCTCTAACCTCTGCGTGTGCATCATGCAACTGACCCTAGATCCAATCTCAATCATTATAGAATCCTGGAAAGAATTCGTCATGGCTCCTGCAGATCTCATCTATCTAATCTACCCGGAACTAGCACTCCATAATGAATCCACTTCCGTTTCGGAACAACTGCAATCTCATCCAGATTTCCTCCTGAAAGTGTGGTCGTACACAATGCCTCTGTATACATATCGAATCTTCAGTATCGACGGGGAAGGACAACTGCGTATTGAGACTTCGCACCAATCTCCTGTTCCATTACTCTTCGGTATCGGTCAAATAAGGAGCGTATCACAATAGTTACGCGAATTGCAAGTCATACTCGGTTATAATCAAGCCCGGAGTCTTACACAAAAACTCAAAAATATGAATCCAACACCTCTGACACTCTGTGGAAGAATCTGGCTAAGCCCACCTTCGAGAACTCGTCCCAATTCGTCAGAGGAAAACTCACTACACGGTCTCTCTCGAGCGACTCATATCAGGTCTGAGCAAAACCCATCAAAGAAGCTAGTCAACTTCATCGACCTCGCATCGGAGCGTCACCCTGAATTAAATATCCTAGCCATCACACCCCTGAATGACTAAAAATCCTCTGGCCCATCTATACTCGTAAACACCGGCGACTTTTAACTTCATGAACACTGGAAGCAACACCTTAATAATCTCAGCAACGGTTGGTACAACTGTCTGAACAGTAGGCAACACAACGATTTTTGGAGTAGGGTAAACAACATCATGCTTCCAAGCCCGGCTGGTCTCCATCGATGACCCGATCATCTGGTGCGGATCCCAAAGAAAAATCGCTTCAAAATTAGAAATCCGATCATATAAGGATAAACAACATGTTCCTATGTCACCGGAATATCACCCTGGTCAGTCCTCTTCCCAGACAAGTCTGCCCTGACCGTGTCTCTAACCGCAGCTCTCTCAACTTGCGTAGACATGGTGACCGGAACAACCAACATGTATCAATGAGGATAGATCAACTGAACGAATAGAAGAAAAGATCTCAAGATATATATCCTAAGGTAACTTAGGCGGAGTATCGTATCGTAAATATGCCGCAGAACATACGTACGGTACGTCACTCTACTTAGTACCTACTCCATCAACCAAGGTCAACCTACGTAACGAAAGTTCGGGTATAAGACCCCCAAAATCAAGTCTAAGCTTCGTAAAGTCAAGCCTAGGTAACGATAGTGTATGCCTAGACTCCACATAGTCAAACCTAGACTCGAACAAAGGTTAAACCAAACTCTCTGATACCAACTTTGTCACGACCCGAAAGTGGCACATGACCGATACTTCAATCATGTGATATCTAAAGACGTCGACGTGATCCAAGTAAGCCAGAACCCAGAATCTAAATGTCTTTTTGAAAATATGGGAAGTGAAGTTTAAAAATAGTCATTATATGGAATCGGTTTAAAAAAGTGTGTTTGAAAAGCATCTATGACGTTTTAAAAATCGGCAGCACCTCCTTTGTAAATTTTGAATAAAACCTGATACAAGCACAATAATATGTAAAGCATCCCAATGAGAGCTAGCTTCCACGCCCAAATGGCGGAGCAACCACGCAGATAATATACAACGCCCAATGGCGAAGAACAGAAAAGAAAAACAAAACCAAGAAGTATAAAAGAGTCGACTTCAACGAATGCGACGCTCAAAGACACATAAACTTTAAGTCTCGCTTCTAAGTCCACAATATACAAGTTCTAAGTCGATAGAGTTTTAACTAGATACAAAAGAATATATATATACAAGAGTGGGTACGATACAACAGTATGTTAGGTCCACGTTACCCACCCCGGTTCTTTCGGGAAGGCGGAATAGGTAAAAATCAAATTTTTCTAACAAGGTGACATGGACCATCCATGACGGATCTATGCTAAACAAAAACTAACACATAAACTACAAGTTCTAGCTACTATGTAGAATGGTTATACCTAGGTCTTGAACTCCTTCTCTTCTTGTTGTGGTCCTCCTTCTTGCTTGCTCTTTGGAGCGGCGTAGACGGCTCCTCCTCGTCGTCTTCTCTTTGCCGAAGATAGATCCACCCGAGGGCCTCTACCTTGAGCTCCTACCTCAACCAAGAGGTAACTAGAGTGCTTGGTTTGCTAGACAAAGAACCCTAGAAAGAGTAGAGAGATGCTTTGATGGTTTGGTCTCAAAAGCTTATGATTTCCAACACATGGAACACTTAAACTTTGAGAGAGGAACAGGGAGAGCTTTTTCAAGAGAGAGAAAGAGTATGATAGAATGAACTCTCTTTTGCAACCATGCCCACATAATAAGAATAATGATAATAATAATAATAATTAAGAAATTGTGATGGTTAGTTTATGAATGACCATTATCATTTCATCATTTAATGCATTTGCAAGAAACAAGAAGCATCTTTGAAATGAAATGATGATGGTCAACATGTCAACAATAGTCAACCGGTCAACCAAAGTCAACGAGTCAACAAAAGTCAAATGGTCAACCTAACCATGGCACAATTATCCTTAATTAATATTATTAATCATATTTCTCATTCTCATTAGGGTTTAGAAAAAGTCAACGGTCAACAACCCTAATGAGAATCCTCTGCCTCTGCCTCTGTCAACTGTGCATACACACCCGTATCCGTGTTCCGAGGAACACGAATACAATGAGATAAAACCAATCACAAAACAAATACTAAGATCTGGCTTAAACCAAAGCCTGCTAGTAATAACTGCCCGGACACCAAACGTGCATAAGTGCGCGGATATGAACGAACCCCGTCGCAAAACTATGCGACCTCTACTCTGTTTGCCCAAAGACGAATTGTTAGTGTATATGCCCTAGAGGCCATTACTGTATCATACTAGTTTGTATATTACTTAATGGATGCTTGGGATATTCACCTTGTATATACAATCTTGCTCAAAATAGTAGTATGCTACTTGGTTTGTTTCTACTTCAATGTGTACATGTGTTTATTTTTGTATATCGCCTATACACATTAGTAGAGCCCTTAGGATCTTTGCTTGATTACCAGCGATGTGATGGCCGTCACACTAGTGGGGCTGGGTAATTTATAAGCACATCCTTATGCAGGTCCCTGGTCGCAGGACTATCGAGACAGGGCATCGATACTCCGGAGTAGACCAGCGCATGCGCTTCTCATCCCAGTGTGGGAGACGGTCTGTCCCACAGCCGTCAGCACGTCGTACTTGAGATAGTATGCGGGTGCTCGTTAGGTTACGGGTACACTGGACAGGACTCGTCGGGAACTGACTAGTTGGTATTATACCTATCGTCAGTTATCAGTTCCCAGGTGACATGAGTACAGCTTAGTCTGCTGACTTGACACTGTCACTCCGCCTCGAGTGTGTTCCCACTGTACTTTGATCACTACCCTACCATGACTCAAAGGAGTCGTGCAAACAGGTAGTGGTTAGGTGCAGTCCCGAAGCACTTGGAGGCAGTGACGGTTAGACAGGATTCGTCTCTCCCGGTATTGGGGGTTGACATCGCGCTGTGTCTAGGAGAGCCATTACAAGAGTAGTCCCTGGCCAGGGCAAACGAGATATACTGGTAGGTTTCCAGTGTTATCTCAGGGTGTTTTGGGCTTCGCTCCGGCACGACTTGTACCGCTATTGGGGGACTGACGTTTACCGCCCCCTAGGCCCGCCATGCGATGTATCAGACGAACAGACCGGACTGTACGGAGAATGTCACACTCAGGCTCAGTAGGAGTTCAGATGGGTTTCGCCTCGTCGGTCTTCTTGTCGGCATTACCTGGGGACCGTTACGCACAGCTAGTGCCGCTTGCGGTCTGTGGTTAAACCCACTGCCAGCGTAGTGTCGAGTCTTTAGAGTCCCACACAGAAAGCTTTTCACCTTTAGGCAAAAGAGTAGAGGTCGCATGGTATTGCGACAGGTCGCATGGTTTTGCGACAGGGTTCGGTCACATCCGTGCACTTGTGCGCGTACAGTATCCGGACAGTTTACACTAGCGGGCTTTGGTTTATGCCAGATCCTAGTGTACCTTATGGGATTGGATTTATCCAGTTTGCATTCGTGTTCCTCGGAACGCGGATGCGGGTGTGTATGCACAGTTGACAGGGAGGCAGAGGCAGCGGATTCTCATTAGGGTTGTTGACAGTTGACCGTTGACTATTTGACTTTATACTCAACCCTAATGAGAATATGATATGTGATTAACTATTATATTAATTAAGTATTATGGTGATATGGTTGTTGACTTGTTGACTTTTGTTGACTTGTTGACTTTGTTGACTTGTTGACTTTTGTTGACTTGTTGACCGGTTGACTAGGCTTGACTAGTTGACCATCATGATAACCATAGCCATCATTTCATGGCAAAGACTTTTGTTTGCTTGCTCATTTGTGCAAAATGAGTGCATGAAATGATATGGTTATGGTTGCTTCAACCATCACATAAGACTTTTTTTGATATGATGAGTTATGATCACTTTGGATTATGAGAGGGTGAAAGAGAAAAGAGAGCCTCATTCTTTCTTGCTCATTCTCTCTCTTGTTCTTGAGCTCTCCTCTTGCTCTCACCCTCAACCTCTTGCTCCCTCTCTTGATCTATGGTTCTCTTGTCTCATGAGTTGAGAATCAAGAACCATAGATAAAATCCCATTCTATTTCCTCTCTACTCATTCTAGTTCACTAGGTTTAGCAAACCAAGTGAACTAGTTTCTTCAAAGAACGAAGAAGGAGCTAAAGGTTGGAGCTTTCAAGTGGATCTATCTTCGGCGTACGGAGACGACGAGAAGGAGCCATCGGACCACCATCGGAGCTTGAAGAGAAGGAGTTCAAGACAAGCTAGGTATAACCCCCTAACCGAGTAGCTAGAATCTCTTAGTTAGGATGTTAGATAGATGTTTAACCAAGATCCGGGTTATAGGTCCATGTTACCATCTTTAAGAAAATCGTTTTTTACCAAATTCCGCATTCCCGAAAGTACCGGGAGAGGTAGCATGGACTTACAGTGGTATTAGAGCCTAGTTAAACTCTATCTAGCATGTTAGCAAGTAACTAGAAGATCGATCAACGAAAAAGTCCCGAAACAAACCCCAAAAATTTTGCAGTTTCTGTCGATTTTTCCACTGTTCAAAAGTTGATTATTTTAACACCTAAAATCGGCTCAGGCTTTTCTGTGAACACCCACCAAAATTGGTCGCACGATCGAGTCAAAGCGCCGCGGATCCGCGGCGGGAGCACGCTCCCGCCGCGGATCCGCGGCCGAGTTGACTCGGCCGTGGTCCCTTTTTGGTGCAGTGTTCTTCTGGGGGTATTTTGGGATTTTTGGAATATATATTTTCTGCCCAGATTTTCCAGAACGAAAATTTTATTTTGGGGTCCCGAAAATCCGTATTTTTGATCGAACTTCTAAAAGACTTTAGCTAACAGGTTTTTCTGTTATGTGATATTTGTATTGAACGTCTACTAATCGCTATATGTCGATTAGTGG
Organism: Agapanthus africanus; assembly: GCA_030015575.1. NCBI lineage: Eukaryota > Viridiplantae > Streptophyta > Magnoliopsida > Asparagales > Amaryllidaceae > Agapanthus > Agapanthus africanus. Next base: position 299,739,721 of record CM057345.1, on the reverse strand, counting down.
GGGTTATACAAATCTGTGATCTGTAATGTTGCTGGAATGTGTATATGAATATGTTGGATTGTCGCGGGTGAATAGCCGGGGGTTGTGAGACGAGAGTTTTCTTTTCTTTCAATTCATGTAAATTTGTAAATTGATGTAATAATTATTTGTATGGCCGCACAACCGGGTCGGGGTTGTAGCCGTCATTGTATAATTTCTTTTTACTGTTTTTGCTCCTAGGATAGACCCATGGAGGGGGTGCACAAACTACCGGGTATGCCGAAGTGTCGAGTCGCCTACTCATGGAGATGAGGGAGGTTACTACGCTTCGGGTACTTGGCGGGTAGTTTGCCGCACCCGTAGGGGTCTTGGGTGGGGTATTTGGCTATTCACCGCGACCGTGTAATCTGTCTTTTGTTACAGGCTCGTACAAGTTACAGATTCCTAGTATATCCAATGTATTCATCTGTGATCTGAAATGTTTATCATTGCAGTATATCTATATATGATATTATTTAGGCGTTGCTTATGTTTTACAGACGCGCTAGCCCAGCCCCCGCTCTGTCGTTAGTTAAGTAACCTAACGGGTAATGACGGGGCCCCGTGGCGAATGCGAATGGCATAAGCGTACGTCATATTTTGGTTGTTTTCTGCAATGGTAGGATTAAATGATGGGACGCATTAAAAGAACTAATGCAAGAATATCACGCATTAAAAGAACTAATGCAAGATAATAAACCAAGTTAAAGTCGTTGGAACACTTTCGAAAAACCACTCGGTTCTTTTCAAAACCAACTTTTAAATGCGGAGCTTGAGCCACTCCTTTTAAAAGCTATCTCGTTCCATCGACCAAATCAAGTTCACTACGTTCACGGTTTTGCCAAAACCATCCGTAGCCCTCCGTCGTTTCACATGAATAGTCAATAGTATTCAAGCTGTGTTTGTTGGCCAAAGTCAAGGCACAGTGATTGGTAGCTATTGGGTATTCATGTGCAGCATAGATAGATGCGTTGGTTTGGAACAGTCGTACTGCCTTGTTGGCCAAAGTCAAGGGTGGGTGCGGGTGGATTCAAATTAACCTGGAGAACGACGGGCAGAACTTGACATGTGACTTATGATTTGTTGGCCAAAGTCAAGGTCATAAGAGCATAGGGCAAAAATTCACATCGGGAGTTTCATAAGTACTGAAACTTGCTAGATTTGCATACCATTTGGAGTGTGATGATTCTGGTAGGATTCCTTCAGTTTCGTCACGCAATGATATTTGGATCCCGATCCTACTGTGAGTATATGCTACTCCTCGGGAAATTTCTCACTTAACGATCAATGCTATAAACCTAGTAGGTGCCTAGAAAGGTGTTAGCGGGGCTACGCCCCCAGGGAAAAGAGGTTCTTTAATTAAGGAACTTCGCGAAAGCGTTGGAAAACCTCCCTCGAAGTACCGACACCGGCCTGGCTGAACGGTTAAGCAAGTATTGTACGGTGGGATTGATCCTGACTAATTCTTCCTTTATGGTTTGAGGAGGGATTCGAGAAACAGTGGGAGCCATCCTGTTTAGACAAACTAAAAACCACTCTAAACTTGCAAGAGCATCATGCTGAGTGTTTCTTCTTCTCTCTCCTAATTGCAGCGACCTAATCGACATGACTGGACTTAAGTTACTCCTAGATAAAAACAAACTGACAGGGCCAAACTACAAAGATTGGCTCAGGAATGTCAAGATAGCAATCACTTACGACAAGCTGGGGTATCTTCTTACCACCAAAGCTCCCTCTGTCCCTGGTCCAACTTCCAGCGTCGCGGATAAGGAAATCCGCAAGACTTGGGAGATTGATAGCGCGAAGGCCAAATGCCTCCTGCTTGCCTCGATGGACAACGAACATCAGAGGAGGCATGAGAATATGGACATGGAATCCATATTGCTTCATACAAAAGAACTGTATGGAGAGCAATCTCGTATCGCAAGATACGAAGCGTCGAAAAAGTTATTTTCGACAAGAATGGCCGTCGGATCATCAGTAGCCGAGCACGTGCTAAAGATGATCGGCTACATTGAGGAGCTCGCTGACCTAGGGATCACATTGGAGAGTGAGCTATATACGGATATAGTTCTCCAGTCCCTTCCTTCCACTTACGCCCAGTTTATACTGAACTTCAACTTACAAGAAAAAGAGGTTGAACTTTCAGAGCTCCTCAACATGCTGAGGAGCGCAGAGGGCACCCTACAGAAAGGTAGGGATACATCCACTTTGTTTGTAGGAGGATCATCTTCTTCTAGGTCCAAGGCGAAAGCCAAGGGAAAGAAGAAGAAGGCCCCCGCCAAACCAAGGGGCGGTGTTAGTAAAGTGGATACGAAGGGAAAAGGTAAAGCAACAAAGATAGCGGGGAAGCTTGTGGATAAGGAAGAATGCTTCTATTGTCATAAGAAATGACACTGGAAGAATGATTGCAGGGCCTGGAAGGCCAGAACACAGGAATTGAAGCAGGTTGCAGCTTCAGCTTCAGGTGTGTATGTTATTGAAAACTGTCTTTCAATAAACTCTACTTCCTGGATATTGGATACCGGATCAGGATCTCATATCTGTAATTCTTTGCAGGCGTTGAGAAACCGTAGGGTTTTGAAGGCAGGTGACATGACCCTCAGAGTTGCGAACGGAGCTAGCATGGATGCTAAAGCCGTGGGGGACTATCACCTGGGAATGTCAGATGGACATGTTTTGGTTTTGCGTAATTGCTTTTTTGTACCCAACGCAACTTGTAATATCATTTCTGTATCTTTAGTTTCTAAAGAAGGTTATGAATTTGCGTTTGTAAGTAATGTTGTAAACATTCACCTTAATCAAGTTTTGATTGGGTCAGGTACATTGAGTAATGGTATATACGTGTTAAACCAACCATAGATTTTCAACGTCCAGAATACACACAAAAGAAAGTCTCCGGAAATGAATCAGACTTTCTTATGGCATTGTAGATTGGGTCACATCAATGAGAGAAGGTTGACTAAGTTACATACAGAAGGATATTTGAATGCGTTCGAATATCAATCGTATGCCACTTGTCAATCTTGTCTCAAAGGAAAGATGACAAAGACTCTGTTTACTGGACAAGGAGTAAGAGCGAGCGAGCTCTTGGGACTCGTACACAGTGACGTGTGCGGTCCAATGTCTACACATGCCCGAAGCGGACATTCTTACTTCATTACTTTTACGGATGACTTCTCAAGGTACGGTTATGTCTTCTTAATGAAACATAAGTCCGAGGCCTTTGGAAAATTCCAGGAGTATAAGAATGAAGTAGAGAAACAGACCGGCAAAAGTATTAAGATTCTAAGATCGGATCGAGGTGGAGAATACTTAAGTGCCGAGTTCCTGGACTATTTAAAAGAGAACGGAATTCTCTCTCAGCTTACTCCTCCATACACCCCGCAACATAACGGTGTATCGGAGAGACGAAACCGCACCCTATTGGATATGGTACGGTCCATGATGAGTAACGCTGAGTTGCCGCGATCATTTTGGGGATATGCGCTAGAATCAGCAGCATACCTTTTGAACCGAGTTCCTACTAAGACCGTGCCTACTACAACATATGAGATGTGGTGTGGGAAGAGACCCTATCTTAAGCACATTAAGACATGGGGATGTCCAGCTTTTGTCAAAAAGCAGCATGCGGACAAGCTCGAGGCACGCTCGGTACAGTGCAAGTTTGTGGGATATCCGAAGAATTCCAAAGGATATTTCTTCTACTGTGAAGAGGAACAAAAAGTTTCTCATCATGCCTGCTTCTTGGAAACTGAGTTTTTGGAAACCCAGATAAGTGGGAGCACAGTAGCACTGGAAGAAATTCCAGAACAACGGACTATTACTGAAAGTTTAGTGGAACCAGAGGGTTCAACAGAACAGGACATTCCTACGCCGCTCCGCAGGAGTAGTAGGCAGTCTCATCCGCCCGAGAGATACTACGGTTTTCTCATAGACGGGGATAGAGAGGATTGCATCATAGATTATGATGAGCCTACTAGCTTCCAGCAGGCCGTTCAGAGCGTTGACTCAGTGAAATGGCTGGATGCAATGCGGACCGAAATGGAGTCCATGTACACCAACAAGGTATGAACGTTGGACATTGCTCCAGACGAGGTAAAACCCGTAGGATGCAAGTGGATCTTCAAAAGGAAGATTGGTGTAGATGGACAGGTTGAGACCTATAAAGCTAGGCTGGTAGCAAAAGGTTTCCGTCAAAGACCTGGCTTGGACTATGACGAAACCTTTTCTCCAGTAGCCATGCTGAAATCCATTCGGATCCTTCTTGCCATTGCTGCCTTCCACGATTATGAGATCTGGCAAATGGACGTGAAGACAGCTTTTCTAAATGGAAATTTAGAGGAGTGTGTCTATATGGACCAGCCAGAGGGTTTCATTCAGAGTGGGAGCAGCGGAAAGGTGTGCAAGTTGCTTAAGTCCATCTATGGACTAAAGCAGGCATCGCGGAGTTGGAACATCTGCTTTGATGAGACGGTCAAAGAATTTGGCTTTATCAAAAATCCAGATGAACCATGCATCTATAGTAGATTTGTAGCGAGAACTGTAGTATTCCTCGTTTTATACGTGGATGACATTCTCTTAATAGGAAATGACATTCCTATGCTACAATCTGTCAAGGGGTTCTTGTCACACAGGTTCTCCATGAAAGACCTGGGTGATGCCTCATACATTCTGGGTATCCGGATCTACCGTGACAGATCCAAGAGGATATTAGGACTATCACAGTCCAGGTACATCGACACCATACTGAAGAGATTCAGTATGGAAGATTCCAAGCGCGGTAACCTACCGGCTTGTCACGGGATCACCCTCTCTAAAGAGATGTCTCCCAAGACTGATTTGGAGAGGGATCGCATGTCTATTATACCCTACGCTTCTGCGGTAGGCTCTATAATGTATGCGATGTTGTGTACCTGACCGGATGTAGCTTATGCACTGAGTGTGGTAAGCCGGTATCAGTCAAACCCTGGGGAGAAACACTGGATAGCGGTAAAGAACATTCTCAAGTACCTGAGAAGGACGAAGGAGATGTTCTTGGTGTATGGCGGAAAAGACCTCCAGATCGAGGCCTTTGCTGACTCCAGCTTCCAAAGTGACAAGGATGATTCCAAGTCCATGTCGGGCTTTGTCTTTACCCTCAATGGAGGGGCGGTGTATTGGAAGAGTTCCAAACAAGAAACCGTTGCAGACTCGACGATGGAAGCGGAATACATCGCTGCATCTGATGCCGCAAAAGAAGCTGTCTGGATGAGGAAGTTCTTGAAAGAACTTCAGGTGGTTCCGTCCATTGTTGATCCAATACCTCTGTATTGCGACAACAACGGGGCTATAGCTTTAGCGAAGGAACCCAGGTCCCATCAGAGATCCAGGCACATCTTGAGGCGGTATCACCTGATCAGGGAGATCGTGGATCGCCAGGAGATCGAGGTTCGGAGAGTCGCTTCAGAAGATAACACTGCAGATCCATTCACCAAGGCCCTGCCCCAGACTCAGTTCGAGCGGCTGATCGAGATGATAGGTCTTCGATACGCCAGTACATGGCCTTAGTGCAAGTGGGAGATTGTTAGTGTATATGCCCTAGAGGCCATTACTGTATCATACTAGTTTGTATATTACTTAATGGATGCTTGGGATATTCACCTTGTATATACAATCTTGCTCAAAATAGTAGTATGCTACTTGGTTTGTTTCTACTTCAATGTGTACATGTGTTTATTTTTGTATATCGCCTATACACATTAGTAGAGCCCTTAGGATCTTTGCTTGATTACCAGCGATGTGATGGCCGTCACACTAGTGGGGCTGGGTAATCTATAAGCACATCCTTATGCAGGTCCCTGGTCGCAGGACTATCGAGACAGGGCATCGATACTCCGGAGTAGACCAGCGCATGCGCTTCTCATCCCAGTGTGGGAGACGGTCTGTCCCACAGCCGTCAGCACGTCGTACTTGAGATAGTATGCGGGTGCTCGTTAGGTTACGGGTACACTGGACAGGACTCGTCGGGAACTGACTAGTTGGTATTATACCTATCGTCAGTTATCAGTTCCCAGGTGACATGAGTACAGCTTAGTCCGCTGACTTGACACTGTCACTCCGCCTCGAGTGTGTTCCCACTGTACTTTGATCACTACCCTACCACGACTCAAAGGAGTCGTGCAAACAGGTAGTGGTTAGGTGCAGTCCCGAAGCACTTGGAGGCAGTGACGGTTAGACAGGATTCGTCTCTCCCGGTATTGGGGGTTGACATCGCGCTGTGTCTAGGAGAGCCATTACACGAGTAGTCCCTGGCCAGGGCAAACGAGATATACTGGTAGGTTTCCAGTGTTATCTCAGGGTGTTTTGGGCTTTGCTCCGGCACGACTTGTACCGCTATTGGGGGACTGACGTTTACCGCCCCCTAGGCCCGCCATGCGATGTATCAGACGAACAGACCGGACTGTACGGAGAATGTCACACTCAGGCTCAGTAGGAGTTCAGATGGGTTTCGCCTCGTCGGTCTTCTTGTCGGCATTACCTGGGGACCATTACGCACAGCTAGTGCCGCTTGCGGTCTGTGGTTAAACCCACTGCCAGCGTAGTGTCGAGTCTTTAGAGTCCCACACAGAAAGCTTTTCGCCTTTAGGCAAAAGAGTAGAGGTCGCATGGTATTGCGGCAGGTCGCATGGTTTTGCGACAGGGTTCGGTCACATCCGTGCACTTGTGCGCGTACAGTGTCCGGACAGTTTACACTAGCGGGCTTTGGTTTAAGCCAGATCCTAGTGTACCTTATGGGATTGGATTTATCCAGTTTGCATTCGTGTTCCTCGGAACGCGGATGCGGGTGTGTATGCACAGTTGACAGGGAGGCAGAGGCAGCGGATTCTCATTAGGGTTGTTGACAGTTGACCGTTGACTATTTGACTTTATGCTCAACCCTAATGAGAATATGATATGTGATTAACTATTATATTAATTAAGTATTATGGTGATATGGTTGTTGACTTGTTGACTTTTGTTGACTTGTTGACTTTGTTGACTTGTTGACTTTTGTTGACTTGTTGACCGGTTGACTAGGCTTGACTAGTTGACCATCATGATAACCATAGCCATCATTTCATGGCAAAGACTTTTGTTTGCTTGCTCATTTGTGCAAAATGAGTGCATGAAATGATATGGTTATGGTTGCTTCAACCATCACATAAGACTTTTTTTGATATGATGAGTTATGATCACTTTGGATTATGAGAGGGTGAAAGACAAAAGAGAGCATCATTCTTTCTTGCTCATTCTCTCTCTTGTTCTTGAGCTCTCCTCTTGCTCTCACCCTCAACCTCTTGCTCCCTCTCTTGATCTATGGTTCTCTTGTCTCATGAGTTGAGAATCAAGAACCATAGATAAAATCCCATTCTATTTCCTCTCTACTCATTCTAGTTCACTAGGTTTAGCAAACCAAGTGAACTAGTTTCTTCAAAGAACGAAGAAGGAGCTAAAGGTTGGAGCTTTCAAGTGGATCTATCTTCGGCGTACGGAGACGACGAGAAGGAGCCATCGGACCACCATCGGAGCTTGAAGAGAAGGAGTTCAAGACAAGCTAGGTATAACCCCCTAACCGAGTAGCTAGAATCTCTTAGTTAGGATGTTAGATAGATGTTTAACCAAGATCCGGGTTATAGGTCCATGTTACCATCTTTAAGAAAATCGTTTTTCACCAAATTCCGCATTCCCGAAAGTACCGGGAGAGGTAGCATGGACTTACACGAATAACCCTCTGTGTGGGACTCTAAAGGCTCGACACTACGCTGGCAGTGGGTTTAACCACAGGCCACAAGCGGTACTAGCTGTACGTAACGGTCCTCAGGTAGATGCCGATAAGAAGACCGATGAGGTGAACCCATCCGAACTCCTACTGAGCCTGAATGTGACAATCTCCGTACAGTCCGTTCTGTTCATCTGAGAGTATCGCATGGTGGGCCTAGGGGGGCAGTAAACGTCAGTCCCCTAATAGCGGTACAAGTCGTGTTGGAGTGTAGCCCAGAATGCCCTGAGAAACTACTGGTAACACTACCAGCAAATCTCGCTTGCCCTGGCCAGGGACGACTATGTGTAATGGCTCTCCTAGACACAGCGCGATATCAACTCCCAATACCGGGAGAGACGAATCCTGTCTAACCGTTACTGCCTCCAAGTGCTTCGGGACTGCACCCAACTACTACCTGTTTGCACGACTCAATAGAGCCGTGGTAGGGTAGTAATCTAAGAACAGTAGGAACACACTTGAAGCGAAGTGACAGTGTCAAGTCAGCGGACTAAGCTGTACTCATGTCACCTGGGAACTGTTAACTGACGATAGGTACAATACCAACCAACAGTTCCCGACGAGTCCTGTCTAGTGTACTCGTAACCTAACGAGCACCTGCATACTATCTCCACTACGACGTACTGATGGCTGTAGGACAGACCATCTCCCCTGCTGGGACGAGAAGCATATGCACCAGTCTACTCTGGAGTATCGATGCCCTGTCTCGATAATCCTACGACTAGGGACCAAAATAAGGATATGCTTATAGACTACCCAGCCCCCACTAGTGTGATCGCCATCACAACGCCGGTAGTCAAGCAAAGATCCTAAAGGCTCCATCAATATGTTTTTAGCGATATGTTAAAAGAAACATATACATATATTAAGATAGATACAAACCAAGTAGCATACTACTATATCGAGCAAGACTGTTGTAAACCCGTGTATATACCCCAAGCTTCCAAAATGTATTATACAAACTAGTACTATACAATAATGGCCTCTAGGGCATACATATCCAACAATCTCCCACTTGCACTAAAGGCCAGTAATTGGTGTACCGCATACCCAACGTCTGCACTAAGGCCAGCTGTTGGCGTACTGCATACCCAATAGCTCAAAAAGTCGCTCGAACTGTGTTTGAGGGGGGGCCTTTGTAAATGGATCCGCCGTGTTATCTTTTGTGTCCACTCTCTGTACCTCGATCTCCTGGCGATCAATGATCTCCCTGATCAGGTGATACCGCCTTAAGATATGTCTGGATTTCTGATGGGACCTTGGTTCCTTCGCTAAATCTATAGCCCTATTGTTATCGCAATACAAAGGTATTGGGTCAACAATGGACGGAACCACCTGAAGTTCACTAATGAACTTCTTCATCCAGACTGCCTCTTTTGCGACATCGCTTGCAGCAATGTATTCAGCCTCCATCGTCGAGTCTGCGATGGTGTCCTGTTTGGAACTCCTCCAACACACCGCCCCTCCGTTGAGAGTAAACACAAAACCCGAGATAGACTTGCTGTCATCTTTGTCACTCTGGAAGCTTGAATCGGTAAAGGACTCGACCCTGAGGTCTCCATTACCGTAAACAAGGAACATCTCCTTAGTCCTTCTCTGGTACTTGAGAATGTTCTTCACTGCCGTCCAGTGGTCCTCACCTGGGTCTGACTGATACCGACTCACCACGCTCGGCGCGTAAGCTACATCTGGTCTTGTACATAGCATCGCATACATTATAGATCCTACCACCGAAGCGTAGGGTATAGTGCTCATGTGAACCCTCTCCTCGTCAGTCTTAGGAGACATCTTCTTGGAGAGGGTGATTCCGTGCAATGCGAGTATATTACCGCGATTGGAATCTTCCATATTAAATCTCTTTAGTACGGTCTCTATGTACCTGGACTGCGAAAGTCCCAGTAGTCTCTTAGATCTATCTCTGTAGATCTTGATCCCCAGAATGTACGAGGCATCACCCAGGTCCTTCATGGAGAACCGTTGTGACAAGAATAGCTTGACCAATTGTAGCATAGGAATGTCATTTTCTATCAAAAGAATGTCATCCACGTACAAGACTAGGAACACGACAGTTCGTCCTACAATCTTCTTATAGATACAAGGTTCATCTTCGTTCTTGATGAAATCAAATTCCTTGATTGCCTCATCAAAACAGATGTTCCAGCTCCGCGATGCCTGTTTTAATCCATAAATGGATTTAAGTAACTTGCACACCTTCCCGCTGCTCCCACTGTCTAAAAAACCCTCTGGCTGATCCATGTAAATGCACTCTTCCAAACAGCCGTTTAGAAAAGCCGTTTTTACGTCCATCTGCCAAATTTCATAGTCATGGAAGGCAGCAATGGCAAATAGAATCCGAATGGATTTGAGCATAGCCACTGGAGAAAAAGTTTCGTCATAGTCCACACTAGGTCTTTGACGAAAACCTTTTGCAACAAGTCTAGCCTTATAGGTTTCCACCTGCCCATCTATACCAAGTTTCCTTTTGTAGATCCATTTGCATCCAACGGGTTTTACCCCAGCTGGAGCAATTTCCAAGGTCCACACTTTATTGGTGTACATGGACTCCATCTCGGATTGCATAGCATCCAGCCACTTATCAGAGTCCCTACTGATAATGGCCTGCCTGAAACTGGTAGGGTCATCTTCTTCCAAGATGCAATCCTCTCGATCCCCGTCTATGAGAAAACCGTAGTATCTCTTGGGCAGATGAAAAATCCTACCAGATCTACGGAGTGGATGAGGTTCGTTGGGTGTAACTGAATGTAGCGGTTCCACCAAATCTTTAGTTAAAATTTGTGTTTCTAGAATTTCATCCAATTCTACCGTGCTGCCACTAATATTTTTAACAAGAAATTCTTTTTCCAAAAATGTGGCATTCTTGGAAACAATTATCTTCTGTTGCTCTGCATGGTAGAATAGATACCCACTAGAATCTTTTGGGTATCCCACAAACTTACACAAAACTGCCCGTGCCTCAAGTTTGTTTGGGTTCTGCTTTTTGACATAAGCTGGGCAACCCCAAATCTTAATACGTTTAAGATACAAACTCTTACCACTCCATATTTCATACGGAGTCTTAGGCACGGATTTGGATGGAACTTGATTCAATAGATGTGATGCTGTTTGAAGTGCATATCCCCAGAATGAAAGAGGCAACTCAGCACTACTCATCATGGAACGAACCATATCCAATAGGGTACGATTCCTCCGTTCCGATACACCGTTGTGCTGTGGTGTATAAGGAGGAGTAAGCTGAGAGAGAATACCATTCTCTTTTAAGTAATCTAGGAATTCCTTGCTTAAGTACTCCCCTCCCCTATCCGATCGGAGGATCTTGATACTTTTGCCAGTCTGGTTCTCTACTTCGTTTCTGAATTCCTTGAATTTCTCAAAAGCTTCAGATTTGTGTTTCATCAGATACGCATATTCGAACCTAGAGAGATCGTCAGTGAATGTGATGAAGTACGAGAACCCACCCCTTGCATGTATAGACATTGGACCACATACATCACTGTGTATGAGTCCCAAGAGCTCTGCTGCCCTTTCTCCATGTCCGGTGAACGGAGATTTGGTCATCTTTCCTTTGAGACAAAACTGACAAGTTTCATAAGATGAAAACTCGAACGTATCCAAGAGTCCATCTTTATGCAACTTACTTGGTCTTTTCTCTCCGATATGACCAAGTCTACAATGCCATAAGTAGGATTCGTTCGCATCTGAACTCTTCCTCTTGCGTGTATTTTGTACATTGAGAACTGTATTCTGATTTAGAACGTAAATACCATTACACAGTGTACCTTCTACAACCAGTACCTTATGAAGGTAAATGTTCATGATATTTCTATCAAGAACAAAGTTATATCCATCTTTATTGAGTAAAGAAACTGATATGATGTTGCAAACCATGGAAGGTACATAGTAGCATTCGTTCAAAATCATAGTATTGCCATTTGGCAACACTAGGTGATATTCACCGACGGCTGCAGCATTAACTTGTGCTCCGTTCGCTGCCATGAGCGACATATCACCAGGTACAACTTTCCTACTTTTTCTCAGTCCCTGCAATAGATTATAGATATGAGATCCTGATCCGGTATCAAGTACCCAGGAGGTAGGGCTGACCATAAAGCAGTTCTCAATTACAAGAACACCTGAAGTAGATGCAAAACTATGCTTCTTCTTCAACTGGGCATCCTTGGAATTCATACAATCCTCTTTCCGTTGCTCATACTTATGACTGTTGTCGTAAGTTAGAGCCAAACCAACGTTCCCCATCCTCGAATAAGAATTCGGATCGGTCAAGCGATACATTTTATTATCTTGATTAGGGCGTGAAATGGTTGCTACCTGGAGAGAGAGAGAAAAGAAACACTCAGCGTGCGCTCTTACAAGATTAGATTGGTTTATTAATTTATCTAACCAGGATGGCTCCCACTGTTTCCTCAAATTCTTCTTCAAACCTTTAAAAGAAGAACTAGTCAGGATTAATTGCATGTCACAATACTTGCTTAACCTTTCAGCCAGTCTAGTGTTGGTACTTCGAGGGAAGTTTTCCAACGCTTTCGCAAAGTTCCATAATTAAATAACCTCTTTTCCCTGGAGGCGTAGCCCCGCTAACACTGTTCTAGACACCTACTTGGTTTATAGCATTGATTGTTAAGTGAAATAATCTCCCGAGAGTAATCTAACTCATCAGTGGGATCGGGATCCAACTATCATTGTGCGATGACCTAGATGGAATCCACTCTAGTCACCACACTCCAGAAGGTATGCTAAATCTACAGGTTTCAGTTTCTTTAGAAACTCCCGATGTGGATTTTTGCCCCTAGGACCCAAGTGATCTTGACACAGTCAACAAATCAAAGAGTCCTAGTCAAGTTCAACCCGTCATTATCTTGATTGCATTAAACCCACCCGCATAACCCTTGACACAGTCAACAAGGTTACACGACTGTCCTAACCAATCACATTGTATCCTACAGATAAGCAATACTCAGCTACCGTTCACTGTGCCTTGACACAGTCAACAAACGCAGCACGAATACTAAGTATAACTTATAAGAAATGACGGAGGGCTACGGCTGGGTTTTTGGCGAAAACCCCGTTAACGTAATGAACTTGATATCGTTGAAGGAACCTGATAACCCTTTTTAAAAATATAGTGACGAAAACTTTTGCTAAAGAAGTCACTCCCTGTGAAGGGATCTTGGCTCTCTCCTCGTCGAATAAGGTGCAGAATATTCCTAACTGAATACTTCGATGCAAAGCAAGAATAATCGACTATAGTGAAGTTATTACCCTGACGCAAACTTTTTGTTCAAGGGGTCACTCCCGATGAAGGGATCTCGGCCCTTGCCTCGTCGAATGAGGTGCTGGGCATTCATAACCGAATACCTCTGTGCAAAACAAAAGAGAACGTCCTTGCAATAATAGCTTTTTGAAAATTGTTCCAACAACGTCTTTTAGGTTTGTTTTTCTTTGCATTAATATAATGCGTCCCATCAGTTAATCTTACCATTGCAGAAAACAACGAAAATATGACGTACGCTTATGCCATCCGCATTCGCCACGGGGCCCCATCATCACCCGTTAGGTTACTTAACTAACGACAGAGCGGGGGCTGGACTAGCGTGGATGCAAAACATAAGCAACGCCTACTAGATATCATACATAGATATATACATTCGTCAGATGTAATGATAGCCATTCCAGATCACAGATGAACACATTGGATATGCTAGGAATCCGCGTTTCGTTCGAGCCTGCAACGAAAGACGGATTACACGGTCGCGATGAATAGCCAAACCCCACCCTAGACCCCTATGGGTGCGGCAAACTACCCGCCAAATACCCGAAGTGAAGCATCCTCCCTCAACAACGTGAGTAGGCCACTCAGCACTTCAACGTACCCGGTAGTTTGTGCACCCCACCTTGGGTCTATCCTAGGAGCCAAAACAGTAAAAGAAATAATATACAATGGCGGCTACAACCTCATCCCGGATGTGCGGCCATAAAAAATAATATTACATCAATTTACATTTTACATCAAATGAAAGATAAAGAAACCCTCATCTCCCAAAACCCCGGCTATTCATCCGTGACAATCCAACAAGTTCATATACACAATCCAACAACATTACAGATCACAGATATGCACAACCCCCACTAATCGACGTATAGCGATTAGCCGACTTTCAGTGCACATATCACATTACAGATATAACCATTTAGCCAAAGTTTGTAGAAATCCAATCAAAATACCAATTTGCAACTACCCCAAACATAACATTTTTCTCTGGATAATCTGGGCAGAAACAAAATATCTAAAAAATCACAAAACCACATACTGAACAAACTGCAGAAAACCGAGTCGCGGCCGAGTCAACTCGGCCGCGGAACCGCTGCGAAACGCTTGGTTTCACCGCGCTTCCGCGGCGCTTTGACCGAGTCAGCGACTCGTTTTTCTTGTCTGTTTCTAAAAAACCCTGCACTGATTTTTAAGATATGTGGAAATATTTTTAGGGCAGTTTTTAAAATCGGCAGAAAGTTCATGATTTCGGTGTGTTTTGCGATTTTCTCTTGGATCGAAGTTCTAAATACTTTGCTAACATGCTAGTTGTTGTTTAGCTAGTCTCTGATACACTGTTAGGTCCACGTTACCCACCCCGGTTCTTTCGGGGAGGCGGAATAGGTAAAAATCAAAATTTTCTAACAAGGTGACATGGACCATCCATGATGTATCTTTGCTAAACAAAAACTAACACATAAACTACAAGTTCTAGCTACTATGTAGAATGGTTATACCTAGGTCTTGAACTCCTTCTCTTCTTGTTGTGGTCCTCCTTCTTGCTTGCTCCTTGGAGTGGCGTAGACGGCTCCTCCTCCTCGTCTTCTCTTTACCGAAAATAGATCCACCCGAGGGCCTCTACCTTGAGCTCCTACCTCAACCAAGAGGTAACTAGAGTGCTTGGTTTGCTAGACAAAGAACCCTAGAAAGAGTAGAGAGATGCTTTGATGGTTTAGTCTCAAAAGCTTATGATTTCCAACATATGGAACACTTAAACTTTGAGAGAGGAAGAGGGAGAGCTTTTTCAAGAGAAAGAAAGAGTATGATAGAATGAACTCTCTTTTGCAACCATGCTCACATAATAAGGATAATGATAATAATAATAATAATTAAGAAATTGTGATGGTTAGTTTATGAATGACCATTATCATTTCATCATTTAATACATTTGCAAGAAACAAGAAGCATCTTTGAAATGAAATGATGATGGTCAACATGTTAACAATAGTCAACCGGTCAACCAAAGTCAACGAGTCAACAAAAGTCAAATGGTCAACCTAACCATGGTACAATTATCATTAATTAATATTATTAATCATATTTCTCATTCTCATTAGGGTTTAGAAAAAGTCAACGGTCAACAACCCTAACGAGAATCCTCTGCCTCTGCCTCTGTCAACTGTGCATACACACCCGCATCCGTGTTCCGAGGAACACGAATACAATGAGACAAAACCAATCCCAAAACAAATACTAGGATCCGGCTTAAACCAAAGCCCGCTAGTAATAACTGCCCGGACACCAAACGTGCATAAGTGCGCGGATGTGAACGAACCCCGTCGCAAAACCATGCGACCTCTACTTTGTTTGCCCAAAGGCGAATAACCCTCTGTGTGGGACTCTAAAGGCTCGACACTACACTGGCAGTGGGTTTAACCACAGGCCGCAAGCGGTACTAGCTGTACGTAACGGTCCTCAGGTAGATGCCGACAAGAAGACCGATGAGGTGAACCCATCCGAACTCCTACTGAGCCTGAATGTGACAATCTCCGTACAGTCCGGTCTGTTCGTCTAAGAGTATCGCATGGCAGGCCTAGGGGGGAGGTAAACGTCAGTCCCCTAATAGCGGTATAAGTCGTGTCGGAGTGTAGCCCAGAACACCATGAGAAACTACTGGTGACACTACCAGCAAATCTCGCTTGCCCTGGCCAGGGACGACTATGTGTAATGGCTCCCCTAGACACAGCGCGTTATCAACTCCCAATACCGGGAGAGACGAAACCTGTCTAACCGTTACTGCCTCCAAGTGCTTCGGGACTGCACCCAACTACTACCTGTTTGCACGACTCAATAGAGCCGTGGTAGGGTTGTAATCTAAGAACAGTGGGAACACACTTGAGGCGAAGTGACAGTGTCAAGTCAGCGGACTAAGCTGTACTCATGTCACCTGAGAACTGTTAACTGACGATAGGCATAATACCAACCAACAGTTCCCGACGAGTCCTGTCCAGTTTACTCGTAACCTAACGAGCACCTGCATACTATCTCCAGTACGACGTACTGATGGCTGTGGGACATACCATCTCCCCTGCTGGGACGAGAAGCGTATGCACCAGTCTACTCTGGAGTATCGATGCCATGTCTCGATAATCCTACAACTAGGGACCAAAATAAGGATGTGCTTAGAGACTACCCAACCCCCACTAGTGTGATCTCCATCACAACGCCGGTAGTCAAGCAAAGATCGTAAGGGCTCCATCAATATATTTTTAGCGATATATTAAAAGAAACATATATACATATTAAGATAGATACAAACCAAGTAGCATACTACTATATCGAGCAAGACAGTTGTAAACCCGTGTATATATCCCAAGATTCCAAAATGTATTATACAAACTAGTACTTTACAATAATGGCCTCTAGGGCATACATATCAAACACAGTAGCCCACCTACCGAAGTAATCACCGAAGAAAAGAATGTGCCGCAAACCGCTGATGATCCTTGCGGCAAATCCTGCAAGAAACTGGGGCACAACAGGGGTGAGTTGCCAACTCAGTGAATAAAAGTATATCTGTCACGACCTGAAAAGTACGAAACATGACCGGCACTTAAATTACGAAACGTCTCGAGGCGTGCGTAATCTAAGTAAGCCAAAACCTAGAAATCAAAACCAAGTAAAGATGTAGAGTGAAGGAAAAACCAATTTAAAGCAAGTAGTTTTAATAGCATAAGCCGAATTATGCGTTTTAAAAATATCAAGTCATTTCTAAAAATTTCGACAGTGTCTCCTTTGTAAAAACTGGGCCCCAAACGGGATACAACATGAATAGTATACGAAATGATAAACGGCATCCCCAAACGGGAGCTAGCTCTTCGTCAATCGACGGTCACAACCACGCAAGCAATATAATATACAATGCCGAAGGGCGAGGATCAAAACTCAAAAGAAACTCAAAACAACAAGAAAACATAATAATACAACACGCGACTCTAAGGTCGAAATAATAAGTCTGGTCTTCTATCTCTATCAAATATACAATCTGGCTGATGGAGTTTTACTAAATACAACTGAAATAACAATATACAATGGTGGTCCTGATGCAAAAGAACCCACCTGCCAAAGCAATCACCTGGAAGGAACAGTGTGCCAGCAAAGCCGCAACGGAACCTGTACGGCAAAACCTGCAAGGAACTGTGGCACAACAGGGGTGAGCTGTAAACTCGTCAGTAGAAAACATCTACCAGCAGAAATCGCATGCATGACGCTATCCTAGGTCATATCAAATAATATCCTCAAATAATATCCCGGTCCATCTATGTATAAGTGTAATTCTACATGCTCGTGTCAGTGCCTCAGGTAGCAACATATCAGATATATGATGTATGAATGCATGACGAATGAAAACAGAATACATCATGAATTTAATAGAGAAATCAGTGTCAAACATCGACACAAAACATAAATCTCAGTATCTCAAATCTCAAGTTTCAATATCTCAATGTCTCAAATATCAATATCTCAATATCTCAGGCATCCGTATCATCTGCGGGATCGGCCCGCGGGCTCCGGCAGAACGGATCAGCCTGTATCCATCTCATGACTCCGGTTGGTATCCTCCTGATAACCAACGAGTCCAAATAATATCACCGGTAGGTAGTGTCCCCTGCCAGGCTCATCATCCTTCATGAAATCACTCTCGCCCTGGGGTACCATACCGGGTCCACCATATACCCGAGATGGTTCATACGTCTCCTCGAATCGAGTCTCGAAATCCATCTCATAACCGAGAAAACATCATGGTGGACGACTCATACATCACGAGAAAACCGCAACTTGCATTTTAAAGTGATAATCGGTTTTATTAATCTTGCGGTTTCTCCAAATTCATAAATCTCATGAAAATCCAAATCTCGAAAATAAATAACAATGAATTTAAATATGCATGAAGTATCACAATAATGAATGCAATGTCTAAACTAGCATAGTAAAGATAAGTCGAGACTATCAGCTAACAGGCGATATCAATCAAATAATATTCTCTAAAGTGTACGTGACATGGCAATTACCGATGATGATGTGTGTGAGCCGGCAAGTAAGTGTATGTGGAACACACGCATCATCGGTAATGGTGCTGGTGTCCTGACAGCGTGATTTCAATATTAACATATGAAAACACAAAATAAGCATGCGATGTGATGCGAACAGCAATAAAGTGCGGGAGCTGAATGTAATGCAACAATAAGGAATCTACAATCTTATACATATGTCGATTCTATTTGCCTTTTGAAATAATACGAATCGTGGTGTTTTGAAAATAAGGGCTACGGTGTTTTTAAGAAAAGATACGTCCTTTGAAATATCCGTAGAATCCTTGGCCCGTCTTTAAAATACCCACGATTCGTTAGTTTTGAAATAGGTAGGAATCGAATCTAATCTAACAACTACACTAAACTACAGGGCTCAGCTAACAGGCTAGTCGAAGAGGGTAAGGAAAACCACCTAAGTCTGAGTCGATATACATATAAATATATAGTCGGTGATCCCGCCTCAATAGTATCACGTACGATACAATATCTATAATATGACATCCTCAAGTCAAGAGTGCGGATCTATCATCAATATATAGCTTGTACGATAAATCCGTCGTACGGCATCCCAGATCTGGGTACGGGTCAAATATCACCTTTATCACATTATTCATCTGGTATCCTCTTCATCAAATATCATGATCCGGGGTACTGATCTACGTCTAGTACAATACTGATACCGTCCATGTATGCATCCGTGTGTATGAAAACACCACGTCAAAAAGGACCCGCTAAAACATCATGTCATATCTCAATACGAACCATGTTACATCACCGATCTCACAGCCTTAAGCCCAATCTCATCGACTCATCTCGAATCCCAAGTACTATCCATAATCCAGTATATGTATATGTATATGTATATATATATATATATATAATCGCATACCCATGTGTGTGTGTGTATACACATCCCCATATACGCATAGGTAAATAAAATGAATATATGTGTGTGTGTGCGCACGCGCGTGTATGCAAAACACTACCCTAGGGTTCGCGACTAAAGACTAACTTAAAAGTACACTATACTAATCCAAAGTCAATCCATATTACATCCGTAAGTATATATATAAAATAGATATAATGCATTCGTGTTCTAATACGAAACTGCGGGGGTGCTATACGCCATCCACCCGACTTCCCCCGTAGATATATATCTACTCACCTGGTCCTCGCTTGCCGAAATCGATGTCGCCACGCGCTTGTTTGTCGTCTCGAAGTCCTCGTGAGGGTACCTATGTATCATAATGAAGGGTTAGGCAGCGCCCCGGCCATCGAAACGCGGCCAAAATGCAGAACAAAAATTTCTAAACCGGCGCAACTGTTACCCGAATCCCGGATCGACCTTAAACCCAAATCTAGCAAGCTAAACTAAGAGTTAGAATGGTTATACCGAGTTGATCCGTGTCCTTCGGTCTTCATTCCAAGCTCCTAGTAATTCTTTGATGGTGTTTGGTTGCCGGTCTTCCTCCATCTCCGATGATCCACCTGAGGGAAACGGTGCAAGCTCCAGCCTCGACGAACGAGGAAACCGACGCTCCAAAGTTGCTAATGATGGAGAGTCAAGGTGTAGTAGTGTGTCACTATATTTTCTCTCATACTCATTTGCTCAACTTAGCAACCATAGAAGATGAATGAGGTGATGATCAAAGGCATGAGCTAAGGAAATTGGCTAAGTATTTTTTTAGTGTGAAAAATGAGAGAGTGAGAGAGAGCTAGTGTAATCTCACCAAAATGAAATTAATCCCCACCAAAAAAGTGGCCAGCCCCCTCTCCTCTCTCATCTCCTTCACACAAAAAAAATATCATTTCCAATTACCATTAAACAATTGCAACCATACCTTGTCTCCATGCTTTGACCCATGCCTTGACCCATGTCACCTTTTCCACCTCATTTAAAAGCAAATGATTTTCTAAAAATCAATAATGAGGTGGCATCTTCTAGAAGCTATTCCGTATAAAATATGGAATACATCCCGGTACATGTATCGAAATACATATACGTGTATTCGTACAAAAATACGAATAGCCAAGAGAGAAAATAAATAGCGAACAATAATACTAGAATACATATATAAATACATATGTAAATTATTAAATCAAAACCTGATTTAATAATCCGGCTTAATCCTAAGCCGCTAGTATTATCAACCGTCCGATTAAAGTCTGCGTAGCATGTGCACATATTTAATCGGACACCTATATATACCAACATACGCCATGTACACCATATCGCTTGAACCATGAAAAACCCTCTGTGTGGGACTCTAAAGACTCGTCAATACGCTGGTAGTGGGATTGACCACAAGCACGTTGGCGGCACTGGCTGTACGTAACGGCTACCCAGGTATTGAGCGAAAGGGAGGCCGACGAGCAAACTCATCCCGAACCCCTACTGAGCCTGACAGTGACAATATCCGTACAGTCCGGTCTATTCGTCTAAGAGTATCGCATATCGAGTCTAAGGGGGTGGATAAAGTCAGACCCCTAACAACGCGACATTTAGTGTCGGTATGAAACCCCATCACCACCTGAGAAACTATCGATCCTGGATCGATAATTCCCGTCCACCATGGCCACGGATTTATGGTGATGGCCATCCATACACAACGCGACATCAACCCTCAATACCGGGAAAGACGAATCCCCGACGATCCGATCACTGCCTCCATGTAGCTCGGGACTGTACCCAACTAAAACCTGTTTGCACGACTCCTTTGAGCCGTGGTAGGGTAGTAATCAAAGTACAGTAGGAACTCACACGAGACAAATGACGATCTCAGGTCGACAGACTAACCTGTACACATGTCACCTTGGAACTGCTATCTGACAATAGGTATAATACCAACTAGCAGGTTCCCGGTGAGTCCGTCCAGTGTACTCATAACCCAATAAGCACCTGTATACTATCTTAGGTGAATAAAATAATACCAATGGCTTGTGAGACCTGGCCCCCGCCCCTCGTCGGGGTCTCAATCAGTATACACTAGTCTACACTGGAGTTTCGATGCTCAGTCTCGATACTCCCACGACTAGGGACATTTAAGAATGTGCTTATAGACCCCCAGCTCCCATATATATTATCGCCATCATAATGCTGGTAGTCAAGGAAGAATCCTATGGGCTCTATCAACATGTATATGATGATAAAGACAAATCAAATAGTATACTATCATCTTGAGTAAGACTGTTTTATCGGTATAGCTCCTCCCTCAATCATCATAATCATCTGCCTGCGATTACGATAATTGCCTTGAGGGCACTATAGCCAACAATCTCCCACTTGCACTTAAGGCCAATTATTGCGATGTCGCATACTCACAGCCCGTGTGATACCGAACACCCAACTTCTCTACTAATCAGTTCGCAAAGCCCGTTTGCGAAAAATATTGCGTTCGAGAAATAGCCTCAGTGAGTGGATCCGCTCCAATGTTTCTTTCTATATCTCTCTTAATCTCAACTTCGCGGAGAAAGCTATCTCCCGAAATGAGCAATACTTGTCTTAAAATTTGTCTGGATATCTGATAGGACCCAGTTCATAAACGAACTCCAAATCTAGCAAACCTCCTAGACTGTATCATACACTGAATTTAATCAGTAACATGCGCCATGCCTTCCTCAGTATCCGCTTGGACCACCTGTCCAACATACTGCCCCTCAGAAGAGAGAAAGACTATAACTCTGACAGTCACTCTGTCATCCAGGTCACCTTGGAAGCCTGAAATGATAACCGTCTCCTGAAGGAGGCTGCCGTAATCATTTCCCTAGAACATTCACTTATGTTCAATAACTGCTTCCCAATGTTTCTCCGGGATTGGATTAATATATCTGCTTATTGCATCTAGTGCAAAAGCAATATCCGGTGTGGTACTCGACGTGTCATGATTAACTCAATTGCCTAAGCAAGTGATATGCTAATCAAGTAGATCCCTCTCCCCTTTAGTCTGTAAGACACGTTTAGAGAGGTTGACTCCATCACCTGCAGGTAGACCACCTGTCAGGAGTCGTCCATTTAATGTCAAAGTACCCAGATTAGAATACTTCCTAAATCTAGATCTAAAACCATAGATCTAGTAACCAGAACCCTGATATTATATCCATATCTTATGTGGAGAAACAACTTTGTGACAACCACAGTATAACCGATCGTAGTATAGGAATATCTCTTCCTACCAAGTGCATGTCATCCTAATACCTGGACATCACTCTCTACTACCTTCCTACCATATCCATCTCCTATTCTGATGAAGTCAAAGACTATGACTGTCACATCAAAATTAGATGATCTATTTCCTCTATACCTGCTTTAGTCTATAAATAGTTATAAGCTACTTGCCTACTATGCTTCCGCTGCTCCCACTGATTACAACAACCCTCTGGCAGAGTCATATATACGTGCACTTCTAAAGCTATTTTAGAATGACGCTATACTCATCCTCCTGCCGGGTCTTATAGTCTAGAACAGCAGCAATGGCAAGTGTGGGTAAACAAGAACCTCCCTGTCACCGTCTCTGAGAAGACCGAAGTACCTCTCGGGTGCCTGAAGTTACCCACCAAATCTGCGGAGTGGCTAATGGAACATCAAATCCAATTGAATCCTTAGGTTCTATTAAATTTCCAGTAATCGTTTGTGGTTCTGGAATAACTTCCAGTTCTACCATACTCCCACTTTTGTTTTCTGAAAAAGTCCACTTTACTAAAACTGTGGCGAGTCAAGAACAATATAAATATTGATCTTCCTGATGGTAGAAAATTAACCATCGTTAAAGCCCGGGATAACCCACAAACAGCTATTACTGAAACGTGCCTTGAATATATCCGGATTCTGGTTTTAAGCATCAGCCGGACAACTCCCTATACCTTAACATCGTTAAGATATAAATTGATTCTATATATATCTAATATAGAAACAAAAGCGCTAATCTAATTTGGAACCAGATTCAAAATCATGCAGCTGTCTCCAGTGCATATCAACCAAATGGAAAAAAGACAATCAGCATTACTCATCTAGGAGTGCATCCATATATGAGTAACCCGAAAAAGAAGCAAGTTCTCAAAACCATTACTATCAACGGAATACCAAACACAAGTATCTACATCTTCGACTTCCTCAAAGAATCCTGATACTTATAATAAATGGTTCTTTATTTTATTCTTATACCCATAACTTCTCAAAATCTGAATCTTGCATTTCAACGAAATACCTGTCTAAAATAAGAGAAGTCATGAGTAAACAGAATATAGTACGAGTACCAGCCCCATTGTCCTAATGGACACTGGACAACATACAATACTTTTTATAAGTCCCCTGAGTTCAACAACTCAAACCTTGTGCGTCGTAGGTTGAAAAACTGTAGTATGGTTAAGAAGAATTACACCGCTGTTGAATGCACCTTACCTAATCACCAACTAATATAGGTAAATGTCACAGACATAATTTCAAAAGGTTATATCTCACTTTATAAAATAAACATACAGATATATCAGTTTGAAATTAGTGCATAACAACGGATATTCAAAACCAAATATTTGTCGTCTGGCAAAAACCAGATGATTTCCTCAAATATCACCAATTACAATGAATTCCGATATAATGAGGATTTAATCACCCAATTCCCAATATCTTACTCCCACTCACCATCTGTAACAACATACAGATGTGAGAAATTGATCTGGTAAATACATACCCTGGAGTTAGATTCCAATTAGGAAAACAGTCATCAATTAACATCGCACAGTGAAACTGAAACATGAAAATGTTTCAAAAAAGGGTTAACTGGTATTCCTAGTAACGCCTCTTCCACTATCCTGATTCATGACAGTAACCATATATTTACCTGCCCTCACTCCAGTCCCTTTATTATGTCTTTACTTATTACCTTCTGTACACCTTCTTTAGGCTAATTGGTTTTCTTCCTTCCCTACCCTTCGGCACCAGCCTAAGGTTTGGAAGAAGACTATCTAATAAGTGTAACAGGTGTACTCTCTCCTAATCCTAGGAGCCCTCACAACCTGAGAGAAGGTAAAGGGAAAAGACATTTGAATAATCCTATTCATTCTCTCCAGAACCAGAATCCATCCTCGAAAAAGTTCCTTCGAGTTCGTATGTAACTATACGATGGATTTATCCAATGGAAGTGGATATCCGTAGTGATATGGAGTGTTCTAGAGTAAAGCAAAGTGATGTAGGAGTGGCAGGGGTGTACACAGTTTTTGTCGTGAATGATGGTGGTCGTAATTTCCTTTGCTATTATTCTAATCCCCTTATATGTCTTTACTTATTACCTTCTGTACACCACACTTAAGCTTAATTGGTTTTCTTCCTTCCCTACCGTTCGGCACCTGCCTATGGTTTGGAAGAAGACTATCCAATAAGCTCAATAGGTGTACCCTCTCCTAATCCTAGGAGCCCTCACAACCTGAGAGAAGGTAAAAGAAAAGGACAACCGAATAATCCTACTCAATCTCTCCAGAACCATAATCCATCCTCGAAAAAGTTCCTTCAAGTTCGTATGTAACTATACGATGGATTTATCTAATGGAAGTGGATGTTCGTAGTAATACGGGTTATTCTGGAGAAATGCAAAGGTGATATAGAAGTGGCAATGATATATGCTGCACCGTGATGTTCCAAAAGCCAAAGTATTTTAAGAAGGTTCGGTCAACATGGTTCATGAGTTTTAGTTTAGGGTTGGGTCATAGTCGCAGCCAGAGAGAGAGAAAAGAAACACTCAGCGTGCACACTAACCTAGATCAGAATGGTTAATCACTTTATCTAATCAGGATGGCTCCTACTGTTTCCTCGAATTCTCCTCCAAACCCAAAAGGAGAATTAGTCAGAATCATCCGAGGAGTAATGCTACTCATCAGTGGGAATCGGGATCCAACTATCATCGCATGATAACTTGACGGAATCCATTCAAGTTACCACACTCCAGAAGGTATGCGCAAGACTGGCAAGTTTCCTGTATGTTTGAAACTCCCGATATGATTTTTACCCCTAACGACCTATAAACTTGACGCTTGCCAACAAGTTATAGGCCACTAGTCAAGTTCAACCCGTCATTGTCCCGGATTAACTCGAACCCACCCGCACAAGCCCTTGACGCTTGCCAACAAAGCTGTACGACTGTCTCGATCAATCGCATATCCATGCTACAAATAAGTATTATTCAGCTACCGTACACTATGCCTTGACGCTTGGCAACAAACATAGCACGAATACAAAATAGTACTTATAAGAAATGACGGAGGGCTACGGCCGGTTTTTGGCGAAAAACCTTTAATGTAATGAACTTGATCTCGTTGAAGGAATCCAAGTGGTTTTGCAAATATATAGTGGCGAAAACTTTTGCTAAAGAGGTCACTCCCGGTGAAGGGATCTCGGCTCTTTCCTTGTAGAATGAGGTGCAGGATATTCCAAACTGAATACCACGATGCAAAGTAAAAGAATTGACTATAGTGAAGCTATTACGTTGATGCAAACTTTTACTCAAGGGATCACTCCCGATGAAGGGATCTCGGCCCTTGCCTCGTCGAATGAGGTGCTGGATATTCATAACCGAATACCACTGTGCAAATCAAAAGAGAACGTCTGTAATGTCAGTTTTAAAAACTTGGTACCAAAAACATCATATAGGTTTGTTTTATCCTTGCATTGATAAGAATCAATGCAGTCCCATCAATTAATCACACCAGAAAAGAACGAAAATAAAATGTACGTATATGCCATCCGCATTCGCCACTGGGTCCCATCATCACCCGTTAGGTTACTTAACTAACGACAGAGCGGGGACTGGACTAGCGCGGGTGTAAAACATATACAACATCTACATGTAGGGTTACTAGGCACTCTCACAAGGATCTATAAGGCATCAATAATGCCCGATTTAAAATTTAGACGTGCCGAACAACCCTAACCAAGATCTTAGACTAGAGATTAGGCGAAACAAAGCAAGTAAACAACTTTACTTCTAAGAGTTAGGGATTATAACCTTTGTAGTCCGTTCCTTCACTTCTAAAGCTCCGTGTTGAGGTCCCTTCACTGCGATCATCGAGTGCCCGGACTCAAGAGAGGCTCCATGAAGAGAAAGATGCAAGCTTGCTTCCGATCTTCGATAACAAAGATGATCTACCTTGAAGAAACTCAAACCCAAGTTTTTGCTTCACTAATCAAGTATTAGCAAAGCAAACACCCTAATCTAAGTGGCTAGAATAGATTAGGATGATGAAGTAGGAATTTATCTCTCATTTGTTTTCTTTATCTCACTCATTTTCATCACTTTTAAAAAAGCTAGAAAGCTTTTTATCAAAAAGGAAGAAGAAGAAGAAGCAAAACCATTTGTGATGAATAATGAATCAAGTATATGGTTAGAAATGCAACCATAGGTTAAGTATAAAGACTTAACCCATGTAGAGAAACAACTATGGTTAAAGGGTTGGGTTGGGTTAAGGAAATATCTATGCAAAAATATCAACACATAATATCTTTGCAAGAAACAAAACAAAAGCTTCTAGAAGCTTCTAGAAAAGATTAACCCAAATCAAACCCTAACCATGTTTAATCTCCACTAATCATGTTGCACTTGTAAACATAACATGTTACAATATTATAAATCACATATACAATATTTATTGTAACAAAATAAAATAATACAATTAACATATATCGCATATATATCAATGTATTACCCGAATGAGAAAAAGAATCTTTCTGTGAGCTTATATTAGTTAATGTAATTTAATATATCAAATATATAATTATACATTAAATTATCGAATCAACACTTGATCTGATAATCCGGCTATTTCACAAATAACTGACTAATATAATCTGTATCAGTTCATCGAATCAACACTTGATCCGATGACCCGGCTATATCACATATACCCGGCCGATATCTCATATCGTGAGAATCTAATACGGTATCGCATACACGTATTATTCTCGGTCCCGCACATATCACATATGTGCTCCTACTCCTTTTTGCCTGAGCCAGGAAACTTCTGTATAGGACTCTAAAGAATCGTCAATACGCCGGCAGTAGGTGATGATCATATCAAACACCCACAAGCTGCAAGCGGTCAGCTAAACGTAACAGCCACCCAGGTATTGAGCAATCAGAAGATCAACAAGCAAGCATGTACATTCTCCCATGAATCCAATCAGTAACTGTAGGGTTCCTAGGCACTCTAATGAGGTCTCACAAGGCATCAACCATGCCAATTTCAAATTTAAACGGTGCCGAGAAACCCTAGAACGGATCGTTGGCTAGATTTCTAGGCGAACAAAGTAACTAGTTAACACTTAACTACAAGAATACGGAAATACAACCTTTGTAGATCCGGTGCTCCACCTCCATAGCTCCGCAATGAAGTCCTCTCGCTGTCCAAAACAAATTCCGGGCTCTAGCGTCGGCTTCATCGGAGAATAGGCGAGCTAGGTCGTCGATGTCCATGCCGAAGATGATCTACGTCGAAGCATCGCTAGATCAAGCTCTCACTTCACCAAGTCAAGAAACTTGTGAAGAAAACACACTCTACTACTTGGCAAGAGGTAGAGGATGAAGAAATAGGAAGTGGGTAGACTTTAGAATTGGATTTCTCACTTGTTTTCATCTATCACCATTGATGAAGTAAGCTTCTTCATGAAGTGAAGAAGAAGAAGAAGATGATAATTGTTATGATAAGAATAATAAAATAGAAAAGAAAATCAATTCTTATCATAAGCAAACCATGGTCAAGTGTAGAGATTAAACCAAGGTTAGTTGGAATGGTTAGGGTTAAGGATGAGATAAGAATGGTTGACTTGATCAAAGTTTCAAGAAGCTTCAACATAAAACAAAATAAGCCACCATCCTTAAATAATTTCCAAAATGAATATATAAATAAATGAATGAATAAATAATCATAACCCGAGCCATTCATATAACCATGGTTCAATATTCACACAAACACAAGTAAACATGTATCATCAAACATGATACAATCAAGTGTACAAAAGTATATCACATATACAATGTGCACAAACCAAGTGAGAAAATCCGTTTAAAGTGAACCAATACTAGTTAGTGCAAAGTAATATATCAAATATATAATTATGCATTAAATCATTAAATCAACACTTGATTTAACGATCCGGTCATGTCGCACACAACCGACTAGTATACAATGTATCGGCTTATCGAATCAATCCTTGATTCGATAACTAGGTTATATCGCATACAACCAATCGATACATTCATCGCGAGAATGAAATACGGTATCACATACACGCATTATTCTCGGTCCCGCACATATCTCATATGCGCTCCTATTTCGTTTCGCTTGAGCCAGGAAACCTCTGTGTAGGACTCTAAAGACTCGTCAATACGCCGGCAGCAGGTGATGATCATATCAAGCACCCACAAGCCGCAAGCGGTCTGCTAAACGTAACGGCCACCCGGGTATTGAGCGATCTGAAGATCGACGAGCAAGCCAGCTCACACTCCAGTGAATCCAACCAGTAACACTACCGTACAGTCCGGTCTGATCGTCTGATATGTCGCATAACTCGCCTAGGGGTGGTAAACGTCAGACCCCAATAGATCGATAAGTCGTGTCGGTATGAGGTCTATAACAATTCGAGAAACTACTGGTAACACTTACCAGTAAATCTCAGCAACCCTGGCGAGGGATTTCCTGTTATAGCCAATCGAACACAGCGCAACATCAACTCCCTATACCGGGAGAGACGAATCCCCTCCTATCGCTCATTGCCTCCATGTGACTCGGGACTGTACCCAAAAACCACCGTTTTGCACGCCCTCTTGGACGTGGTAAGATGGAAATCAAAGCACAGTGGGAACCACACAAGACTCTATGACGATCTCGGGTCAACAGACTACTCTGTACCAGTGTCACCAGAGAACTGCCATCTGACGTGAGGTATAATACCATCTGGGAGTTCTCGGCGAGTCCGTCCAGTGTACCCAGTCTCTACTGAGCACCCGTATATCATCTCTGATGTCAAACACCAATGGATATGGGATCATCCATCGCCCATCTGTATGGGTCGAGAAGGTACACGCTAGTCTACTCTGGTATATCGATGCCCCGTCTCGATACACCCTCGACTAGGGACTTTGAAGGATGTACTTATGGACTACCATGTCCCCACTAGTATGATCCGCATCATAGTCCAGGTAGTCAAGCACCCATCCTAAGGGCTTTACCAACATGTAACAGAGAGACAATCAGTATACACGTTAAGCTAAAGTTCAACCAGATAGCATACTATCATGTCGAGCAAGAAAGTCCTCCCTATATATGTCCCAGCATCCACTACATTATACATCCTATGTACAGTAATGGCCTCTAGGGCATACATATAACTAACAGTAACACTCCCGTACAGTCCGGTCTCTTCATCTGATATGTCGCATATCTCGCCTAGGGGTGGTAAACGTCAGACCCCAGTAGCTTGATAAGTCGTGTCGATATGAGGTCCATAACAGTTCGAGAAACTACTGATAACACTTGCCAGTAAATCTCAGCAACCCTGGCCAGGGATTTCCAGTTATAGCCAATCGAACACAGCGCAACATCAACTCCCTATACGGGAGAGACGAAACCCCTCCTATCGCTCATTGCCTCCATGTGATTCGGGACTGTACCCAAAAGCCACCTTTTTGCACGCCCTCTTGGACGTGGTATGATGGAAATCAAAGCACAATGGGAATCACACAAGACTCTATGACGATCTCGGGTCTACAGACTAACCTGTACCAGTGTCACCAGAGAACTGCCATCTGACGTGAGGTATAATACCATCTGGGAGTTCTCGGCGAGTCCGTCCAGTGTACCCAGTCTCCACTGAGCACCCGTATACCTTCTCTGATGTCAAACACCAATGGATATGGGATCATCCATCGCCCATCATATGGGTCAAGAAGCGCATACGCTAGTCTACTCTGGAGTATCGATGCCCTGTCTCGGTACTCCCACGACTAGGAACATTTGAAGGATGTACTTGGCGACTACACTGTTCCTACTAGTATGATCTGCATCATAGTCCTGGTAGTCAAGTACTCATCCTAAGGACTTTATCAACATGTGACATAGAGACAATCAGAGTACATGTTAAGATAAAGAGCAACCAGATAGCATACTATCATGTCGAGAAAGAAAGTCCTCCCTATATATGTCCAAGCATCGACTACAATATACAACGTATGTACAGTAATGGCCTCTAGGGCATACATATAACTAACACTACTAGAATATATAAAAATATATAACAATCGTTCCAGGCATGATATAAGCAACATCACAGAATGGAGGATAATCTGGAGCCTCGTGTTTCACTTGAGCCGCAAGTGAGACCCGACGTTCCCTGTCGTATGGATAGCCTGTACAATGAAAAGCTAGACCCCCTACGAGTGCGGCGAATAGCCCACCAATTCTAGAGTAAGGTCCCCTCCGTCTCAACGCATTGAGATGCGGATCCGTTGCCCTCTAGAATCCGGCTATTCGTGCACCCCACCACGGGATAATCCTAGTACAGAAAAGAAAATAATATACAAGGGTGACATCGACCATAACCCGGTCGTGCCCCAAAAGAATAATATACAAACTGGCAGTGACGGCAGTCCACATGTTGGACGCTCGCCCCGCAATATCAAATGTACAAATGAAATTAAACTGTACTAACATTGCACCATAGCTATCCACCACGACGATCCAACCAACATCACGGCACAACACAGAATATCAACGTGAATGTCACGTTCGCAAACCTGTCTAAAGGAACATATAGCAGTTAGACGGGTTTACCGATCAAATGACATTCATGGTCACATATTATAATGTATGTACTCATAATCACACACTTAAAATTTCGATCAACTAAACTTTCCCTAATTGGCCCCAAGTGCATAACCAGTACTCAAATGAATCTGGGCCAAAACCATATATCACCAAAAACATTTTTCCACTAACTAGAGCTCCAGAAAAAAATTTGGTCACTGTAGCCAAAAAAGGGCTGCGGAAGAGCCGCCAAATGTGACATTTAGCGGCGGTTCCGCGGTGGAATTTTAGAGTTAGGTCACCAAATTTTTTCTGTAGCTTTATTTTTGCCTGCATGTATTTTTAAGATGCCTGAAAATATTTTTTGATCACTTTTAAAAATCGACAGCAAACACATAAATTTGGAAAAACGATTCGGAAAAATTTGTCGATCGAGATTTTAAGCTTGTGAAAACTTGCTAGTAGGGTTAAAAGGGTGGCTCTGATACCATGAAGGGTTACGGCAGTGCCCCGGCCATCGAAACGCGGCCAAAATGCGGAACAAAAATTTCTAAACCGGCGCTACCATTACCCGAATCCCGAATCGACCTTAAACCATAATCTAGCAAGCTAAACTAAGAGTTAGAATGGATATACCGAGTTGATCCGTGTCCTTCGGTCTTCATTCCAAGCTCCTAGTAATTCTTTGATAATGTTTGGTTGCCGGTCTTCCTCCATCTCCGATGATCCACCTGAGGGAAACGGTGCAAGCTCCAGCCTCGACGAATGAGGCAACCGACGCTCCAAAGTTGCTAATGATAGAGAGTCGAGGTGTAGTAGTGTGTCACTATATTTTCTCTCATACTCATTTGCCCAACTTAGCAACCATAGAAGATGAATGAGGTGATAATCAAGGGCATGAGCTAAGGAAATTGGCTAAGTATTTTTTAGTGTGAAAAATGAGAGAGTGAGAGAGAGCTAGTGTAATCTCACCAAAATGAAATCAATCCCCACCAAAAAAGTGGCCGGCCCACTCTCCTCTCTCATCACCTTCACACAAAAAAATATCATTTCCAATTACCATTAAACAATTGCAACCATACCTTGTCTCCATGCTTTGACCCATGCCTTGACCCATGTCACCTTTTCCACCTCATTTAAAAGCAAATGATTTTCTAAAAATCAATAATGAAGTGGCATCTTCTAGAAGCTATTCCGTATAAAATACGGAATACTTCCCGGTATATGTATCGAAATACATATACGCGTATTCGTACAAAAATATGAATAGCCAAGAGAGAAAATAAATAGCGAACAATAATACTAGAATACATATATATAAATACATATGTAAATTATTAAATCAAAACCTGATTTAATAATCCGGCTTAATCCTAAGCCGCTAATATTATCAACCGTCTGATTAAACTCTGCGCATATATTTAATCGGACACCTGTATGTACCAACATATGCCATGTACACCATATCACTTGAACCATGAAAAACCCTCTGTGTGGGACTCTAAAGACTCGTCAATACGCTGGCAGTGGGTTTGACCACAAGCACGTCAGCGGCACTAGCTGTACGTAACGGCTACCCAGGTATTGAGCGAAAGGGAGACCGACGAGCAAACTCATCCCGAACCCCTACTAAGCCTGACAGTGACAATATCCGTACAGTCCGGTCTGTTCGTCTAAGAGTATCGCATATCGAGTCTAAGGGGGTGGATAAAGTCAGACCCCTAACAACGCGACATTTAGTGTCGGTATGAAACCCCATCACTACCTGAGAAACTATCGATCCTGGATCGATAATTCTCGTCCACCGTGGCCACGGATTTATGGTGATGGTCATCCGTACACAACGCGACATCAACCCCCAATACCGGGAGAGACGAATCCCGGACGATCCGTTCACTGCCTCCATGTGGCTTGGGACTGTACCCAACTAAAACCTATTTGCACGACTCCTTTGAGCCGTGGTAGGGTAGTAATCAAAGTATAGTAGGAACTTACACGAGACAAATGACGATCTCAGGTCGACAGAATAACCTGTACACATGTCACCTGGGAACTGCTATCTGACAATAGGTATAATACCAACTAGCAGGTTCCCGGCGAGTCCGTCCAGTGTACTCATAACCCAATAAACACCTGTATACTATCTTAGGTGAACAAAATAACACCAATGGCTTGTGAAACCTGGCCACCGCCCCTCGTCGGGGTCTCGATCAGTATACACTAGTCTACACTGGAGTTCGATGCCCAGTCTCGATACTCCCACGACTAGGGACATTTAAGGATGTGCTTATAGACCCCCAGCTCCCACATATATGATCGCCATCATAATATTGGTAGTCAAGAAAGAATCCTATGGGCTCTATCAACATGTATATGATGATAAAGACAAATCAGATTGCATACAATCATCTTGAGTAAGACTGTTTTATCAGTATAGCTCCTCCCTCAATCATCATAATCATCTGCCTGCGATTACGATAATTGCCTTGAGGGCACTATAGCCAACAATCTCCCACTTGCACTTAAGGCCAATTATTGCAATGTCGCATACTCACAGCCCGTGTGATACCGAACACCCAACTTCTCTATTAATCAGTTCGCAAAGCCCGTTTGCAAAAAATATTGCGTTCGAGAAATAGCCTCAGTGAGTGGATCCGCTCCAATGTTTCTTTCTATATCTCTCTTAATCTCAACTTCGCGGAGAAAGCTATCTTCCGAAATGAGCAATACTTGTCTTAGAATTTGTCTGGATATCCGATGGGACCCAGTTCACAAACGAACTCCAAATCCAGCAAACCTCCTAGACTGTATCATCCACTGAATTTAATCAGTAACATGCGCCATGCCTTCCTCAGTATCCGCTTGTACCACCTGTACAACATACTGCCCCTCAAAAGAGGGAAAGACTATAACTCTGACAGTCACACTGTCATCCAGGTCACCTTGGAAGCCTGAAATGATAACCATCTCCTGAAGGAGGCTGCCATAATCATGTCCCTAGAACATTCACTTATG
Source organism: Agapanthus africanus (assembly GCA_030015575.1). NCBI lineage: Eukaryota > Viridiplantae > Streptophyta > Magnoliopsida > Asparagales > Amaryllidaceae > Agapanthus > Agapanthus africanus. The sequence goes on along the minus strand of CM057345.1, from coordinate 299,705,721 downwards.
TTCAATAACTGCTTCCCAATGTTTCTCCAGGATTGGATTAATATATCTGCTTATTGCATATAGTGCAAAAGCAATATACAAGAAGGTTGTAGAGAGTAAGATTGTCTTCCTTGTATTGTACGTGGATGGCATACTCTTGATAGGAAATGATGTTCCTATGCTACACTCGGTCAAGCTCTACTTATCACACAGGTTCTTCATGAAAGATCTGGGTGATGCCTCCTACATCCTGGGGATTAAGATCTATAGAGATAGATCTAAGCGGATGTTGGGATTGACCCAATCCAGGTACATTGACACCATACTAAAAAGGTTTAGTATGGAAGATTCTAAGCGAGATAATTTACCCGCTTGCTCAGGAATCACTCTCTCCAAAGAGATGTCCCCCAAGACTTATTTGGAAAGGGCTCGCATGAAAGGGATACCCTATTCTTCGGCAGTCGGGTCTATCATGTATGCTATGTTATGTACCAGACCGAACATAGCTTACGCACTTTGTGTGGTAAGTAGGTATCAATCAGATCCTGGGGAGAAACACTGGACAGCTGTGAAGAACATTCATAAGTACTTGAGAAGGATTAAAGAAGTGTTCTTGGTGTATGGTAACGGTGAACTCCAGAAAGAGTCATTTACCGATTCGAGCTTCCAGAGTCATAAGGACGACAGTAAGTCGGTCTCGGGTTTTGTCTTTATCCTCAATGGAGGGGCGGTATGTTGGAAGAGTTCCAAGCAAGATACCGTGGCAGACTCGACGATTCATCGCTGCCAACGATGCCGCTAAAGAGGTTGTCTGGATGAAGAAGTTAATAACTGAACTTGGTGTGGTTCCATCCATAAACTTCCAATACCTTTGTATTGTGATAACAATGAAGTTGTGGCTTTGGCCAAGGAACCCCGGTCTTTTCAGCGATCCAGACATATTCTTAGGCGGTATCACCTGATCCGGGAGATAGTTGATCGCCGGGAGATCGAGGTCAGGAGAGTTGACACGAAGAATAACATGGCGGATCCACTCATGAAGGCCCTCCCCCAGATACAATTTGAGAGACTTTTTGGGATGTTGGGTATGAGATACTACAACAACTGGCCTTAGTGCAAGTGAGAGATTGTTGGTTATATGTATGCCTTAGAGGCCATTATTGTATATGATTGTATATTATAGTGGATGCTTGGACATATATAGAGAGGACTTTCTTGCTCGACATGATAGTATGCTATCTGGTTGCTCTTTATCTTAACATGTATACTAATATTATTATACTATCTCTCTCTGATACATGTTGATAAAGCCCTTAGGATGTTAGCTTGACTACCAGGACTATGATGCAGATCATACTAGTGGGGCTTGGGTAGTCCGTAAGCACATACTTTATTTGTTCCTAGTCGAGAGAGTATCGAGACAGGGCATCGATATTCCAGAGTAGAATAGTGTGTACGTTTCTTGACCCTGTATGGGGCGATGGATGATCCCACATCCATTGGTGTTTGACATCAAAGATTGTACACGGGTGCTCATTGGAGAATGGGTACACCGAACAAGACTCGCTGAGAATTCCTAGATGGTATTATACCTATCGTCAGATAACAGTTCTCTGGTGACACCGGTACAGGTTAGTCTGTAGATCCGAGATCTTCATAAAGTCTTGTGTGGTTCCCACTGTGCTTTGATTTCCTCCCTACCATGGCTCAAAGGAGTTGTGCAAACAGGTGGATTTTGGGTACAGTCCCCAGTCACATTAAGGCAGTGAGCGATAAAAGGGGTTTCGTCTCTCCCGGTATTGAGAGTTGATGTTGCGCTATACTAGATTGGCTATAACAGAAAATCTCTGGCCAGGGCTGATGAGATTTACTGGTAAGTGTTATCAGTAGTTTCTTGATATGTTATGAGCCTCACATCAGCATGACTTATCAAGTTACTGGTGTTAGTTGTATGTATTCCCTAAAGGCCATTATTGTACATGATTGTATATTATAATAGATGCTTGGACATATATAGGGAGGACTTTCCTGCTCGACATAATAGTATGCTATCTGGTTGTTCTTTATCTTAACATGTAGACTAATATTGTGATACTGTCTTTTCTCTCACATGTTGGTAAAGCCCTTAGGATGTATACTTGACTACCAGGATTATGATGCAGATTATACTAGTGGGGACAGGGTAGTCCACAAGTTCATCCTTTAATTGTTCCTAGTCGTGGGAGTATCGAGTCAAGGCATCGATATTCCAGAATAGACTAGTGTGTACGTTTCTTGACCCTGTATGGGGCGATGGATGATCCTACATCCATTAGTATTTGACATTAAAGATTGTACATAGGTGCTCATTGGAGAATGGGTACACCGAACAGGACTCGCCGAGAACTCCAGATGGTATTATACCTATCGTCAGATAGTAGTTCTCTGATGACACTGGTACAGGTTAGTCTGTAGACCCGAGATTGTCATAGAGTCTTGTGTGATTCCCACTGTGCTTTGATTTCCATCCTACCACATTCAAGAGAGCGTGCAAACAGGTGGTTTTTAGGTACAGTCCCGAGTCACATCGAGGCAATGAGCGATAAGAGGGGTTTCGTCTCTCCCGGTATTAGGGGTTGATGTTGCGCTGTGCTCGATTGGCCATAACAGGAAGTCCCTGGCCAGGGCTGATACTGAGATTTACTGGTAAGTGTTATCAGTAGTTTCTCGACCCGTTATGAGCCTCCTATCGGCATGACTTATCAAGTTATTGGGGTCTGACGTTTACCACCCCCAGACTCTATATGCGACATATCAGACGAAGAGACCGGACTATACGGTAGTGTTACTGGATTCATGGGAGTATGAACAAGCTTGCTTGTTGATCTTCTGATCACTCAATACCTAGGTAGCCGTTACGTCTAGCTAGTGTCGCTGATGGCTTGTGGGTAATTGATATGATCATTACCTACTGCCGGCGTATTGACGAGTCATTAGAGTCCTGTACAGGGGTTTCCTAGCTCAAGCCAAACGAAGTAGGGCACATATGTGATATGTGTGGGACCGAGATTAATACGTGTATGTGATACCGTATTCTAATCTCACGATATAGGTTATATGTGATATAACCGGATTATTGAATCAAGCGTTGATTCAATGATATGTTTTATGTATATGTGATATGCATATAAATGATATTAGTCGGTTGTATGTGATATAGCCGGATTATTAAATCAAGTATTGATTTAATAATTTAATATATATAATTATATATATGATATATTAATATATATTAACTAATATTAGCTCACTTAAGAATTTCTTTTCTACTTATACATTTAAATATATATGTGATATATATTAATGTATTTATTTTGTGTCATGCTAGATGATACATTGGACTTGGGTGTATGAGACTCATACCAAAGTAAAGATAATTTGGATATTTAAATATTAAGGGAAAAATCAAAATTAGGTGGAAATTAGCATGGCTAAGATGCTTGTGGAAGCATGTACAAGCCTTGACTTAAATCCACTAATTTTGTTTTACTCTAGATATTTATTAACCTAACCATTATCTTTAGCCATGATTAAGTCTCTACATGAGGATATATGAGATATTTTCTCATCCATTGTTCATACTTGCTCACTTGAGTTTCTTCTTCATCTCCTTCTCTTTGCTTTCTAGCTCTTGAGTGAGTTGAAAAAGAAAGAGAGAAAAATTATTCTAAAGTGAACAAAATTCCTACTTCATCAATCTATACCAAACTAGCCATTTAGTATAGGCCGTTTGCTTCACTAATACACCAATTAGTGAAGAGGTAGCTTGAGTTAGAGATTCTTTGACGTAGATTATCTTCGGCCTCGAAGATCCTTGAGCAAGCTCGTTCCTTTTTCCTAGTGGAGCTAAAGGAGAGTCTGGGACATCACTACTTGGAACAAATGGACTACTACACGGAGCTTAAGAAGTGAAGGATCGGTCTACAAAGGTTGTATTCCTATTTCACTTAGTGTAAAGTTTGTTTACATGCTTTCAATACCCTAATTCTCTAGTTAGATCCTTGGTCGGACTCGCTCGGCACCCTAAATTTTTAAAATAGCATACTTGATGCTTGCTGAAACCCGTCGGGGGTGCTAAGAGAACCCTTCAACTGGGGTCGGATGTTTACCACCCCTAGACTCGATATGCAACATATCAGACGAAGAGATCGGACTGTACAGTAGTGTTGCTTATAGGCTTTACGGGGAGTTTGGATAATCTTGCTTGTTGATCTTCTATTCGCTCAATACCTAGGTAGCCGTTACGTCCAGCTAGTACCGCTGATGGCTTGTGGGTGACTGATGTGATCATTACCTACTGCTGGAGTATTGACGAGTCTTTAGAGTCCCATAAAGAGGTTTCCTAGCTCAAGCGAAACGAAATAGGGCACATATGTGATATGTGCGGGACCGAGATTAAATGCGTGTATGTGATACCGTATTATAATCTCGTGATATAGGTTATATGTGATATAACCGGGTTATTGAATCAAGTGTTGATTCAATGATTTGTTATATGTATATTTGATATACATAAAAATGATATTAGTCGGTTATCTATGATATAGCCGGATTATTAAATCAAGTGTTGATTTAATAATTTAATATATAATTATATATTTTATATATTAATATATATTAACTAATATTAGCTCACTAAAGAATTTCTCCTCTTGATGTATGTGTATATGATGATATATACATTTATGTGATATATATACATTTGTATAATATATTACATATACTATTGTGTCATGCTAGATGATACATTAAACATGGGTGTATGAGACTCACACCAAACTAAAGATAATTTGGGTGATTTAATTATTAAGGGAAAAACCAAAATTAGGTGGAAATTAGCTTGGCTTAAGATGCTTGTGGAAGCATGTAGAAGCTTTGGCTTATTCCACTAATTTTGTTTTAATCTAGATATTTATTAACCCAACCATTATCTTTAGCCATGGTTAACTCTCTTGAGATATTTTTCACCCTATTTGATTCATTCATCGTCTTCTTTATCTCATTTTGCTCTCTAGCTTTTTATGAGGTGATAAAAGAAAAGGAGAAAGAGAATTCTAAAGTGAGCAAAATTCCTACTTCATCAATCTATAGCAAATTAGCCCTTTAGTATAGGTTGTTTCCTTCACTAATTCCTTAGTTAGTGAAGAGGTAACTTGAGTTAGAGATTTCTCAAGGTGGATCATCTTCGGCCTCGAAGATCTTTAAGCAAGCTTGTTCCTTTCATCAAGTAAAACCTAAGAAGAGTTCGAGGGACCATTACTTAGAGCTAAGGGACTACTACTTGGAGCTTTAGAAGCCGGTCTACAAAGGTTGTATTCTTTATTCACTTAGTGTAAAGTTGTTTACATGCATAGAAACCCTAATTCTCTAGTTCGATTCTAGGTCAGTGTAGTTTAGACCTCTAAATTTTTTAAAATTGCACACTTGATGCATGTAGAAACCAAGTAGAGGTGCTAAGAAACACTTTCACTCATTACAGAATGGGTACACCGAACAGGACTTGCCGAGAACTCCTAGATGGTACTATACCTATCGTCAGATAGCAGTTCTCTGGTGACACTGGTACAGGTTAGTCTGTAGACCCAAGATCGTCATAGAGTCTTGTGTGGTTCCCACTGTGCTTTGATTTCCTCCCTACCAAGACTCAAAGGAGTCGTGCAAACAGGTGGATTTTGGGTACAGTCCCGAGTCACATGGAGGCAATGAGCGATAGGAGGGGTTTTGTCTCTCCCGGTATAGGGAGTTGATATTGCGCTATACTCGATTGGCTATAACAGGAAGTCTCTGGCCAGCGCTGTTGATGAGATTTACTGGAAAGAGTTATCAGTAGTTTATCGTACCGTTATAAGTCACACATCGGCATGACTTATCAAGTTATTGGGGTCTGACGATTCCACCCCAGACTCGATATGCGACATATCAGACAAAGAGACCGGACTGTACGGTAAGTGTTAGTTATAGGCTTCATAGGAGTTTGTACAAGCTTGCTTGTTGATCTTCTATTTGCTCAATACCTGGGTAGCCGTTACGTCCAGCTAGTACCGCTGACGGCTTGTGAGTAACTGATGTGATCATTACCTACTGTTGGCGTATTGACAAGTCTTTAGAGTCCCACACAGAAGTTTCCTAGTTCATGCGAAACGAAGTAGGGCACATATGCTGATATGTGCGGAGACCTGATTAAATACGAGTATGTGATACCGTATTCTAATCTGGCGGTTATTTGATATCAATTAGGTTATATGTGATATAACCGGATTATTAAATCAAGTGTTGATTTGATAATGTGATATACAGATAAATGATATTAGTCGGTTATATGTGATATGACCGGATTTTTAAATCAAGTGTTGATTTAATAATATGATATATATTTATATTTGATATAATTATATATTAACTAATATTATTACTCACTAATTATTTGCTTATCTTTATATGTATATATTAATATATATGTGATATATATATATATATATATATTATATGAAGCATGGTTGATTTTCTATTTTTAGAAAATAGAAAAAGAGGTGGAAAATTGGGAGATTTTTGTGGAATGGTGAAGCATGGCTTTGATGATTATTATATTGGTCTTGACTCACTATTGAAGTATGGTTCCAATTGTTTATTTGGAAATTGTGGATGTTTCAATGAGTGAGGTATTTTGATGAGCCATTCTTCATATTTACACAACACTTGAGTTATTTATCCTTACTTGAGCTCATTTGCTCTCTAGCTCTCACCATCTTCTTCACCTCCACCTCCAAGCTCAATCCCTCACATGAGTTGTGAACCCTTGAGCTTGTGAGAACCCTAGTGAGCAAACAACACCCCTACTTCACTATCCTACACTAGATTAGCACTTTGGTGTAGTGTGTTTCCTTCACTAAAGAGTTTAGTGAAGAGGTAGCTTGGATTAGTAAAGTTTCGGGTGGATCATCTTTGGCACGAAAATCGCAAAGGAAGCTCGATCCAACTTCAAGTGGAGCCTAGTGGAGTCGCGTGGACTACTACACGGAGCTTATGAAGTGAAGGACACGGTCTACAAAGGTTTTAGCATTCTTCTCTTAGCTAGTTTTTGTGATATCATCATAGTTAACCCTAATATTCTAGTTTGATCCTTAGTTAGTCTAGCTTAGCACGTAAAAATTTTTAAAATCGCATGCTTAATGCCCGTTTAAACCTCATGGTGGTGCTAGGGTAGATTTTCATGGTATCAGAGCTAAGCTAGAATATTAAGGGAAGTCTACATGACGTTAAAGTATTCGATCGAACTTCGAAAACCCGATTTCACTATGTTTCTGTCGATTTTTCAAAAGTTGGAATTTTTCGGATTAAAAATATACAGAAAATCGTGCAGGAAATTTAGTGGAGCCCCAAGAAATTTGAGATGCCAATTCCACCAAAGAGCTAAGAAACCGTGGCCTAAACCCATGTTTGGCCGCGGTTCCGCCGCACTTTTGTGGCATTCTGGCATCAATTTTCTTCTACTGCTCCATTATCATATTTGGCACTTTCTGGGTGTTTTTAATGAGACTCAAGTTGTTGAAGTCTCTGGGATTTGTGGGTTTTTGATGAATCGATCGAAATGTTTAGCGTCGTATAGATTATGATGATATGTGATACAATTTTTAGAATCCAAAATAATTAGTTTTGTGAAAACTAGTTAGTATTTTATAAATCTAGCATTTTAGTCTCGGTTGATCGATTGCCATGGAGTTTCGATTCGGATCAAAACTCCGTCGCAATCGCGTATTGTACACGATCACTAAGTCGGGAATCTTGTTGAATTATCCGACTGCTTATTGAAAAGAGTTTTCAGTTTGAGACTAAAATGCAGGGTTTATTTGTTAGGCATGAAATTCGGAATATAAGATATTCCGGGTTTATGATGTCTAAGATATTTGCGGATTCTAAATATTGTAGTTTTTCATTTCTTTTCTGCGACCGTAAGTATAATATGTGGTGTATCCTCGATCTCGTTGCTATATATCAACGGAATTTGGGATACGCATATTTACTTACGTTGATGACATGTGATATTATGTGTTGCTGTGATATGTTATATTGGATCGTCGTGAATGAATAGCCGGGGGTTTTTGCATGAGATGAGAGTTTTTCTATTTTCATTCATGTAAAATTTGTATGTAATATTCTTTTATTGGGACACTTCCGGGTTGAGGATGATGTCACCATTGATGTATATTTTTTACTTTTCCGTATTAAGATAGACCCAAGGCGGGGAGCTCAAGTAACCGGGTTCTCGAGTCCAGTGGGAGACCATCTCGAAGAATCGAGACTAGGTCTCCTAACTCTAGAATTGGCAGGGATTCTTGCCGCTCTTGTAGGGGTTTAGGGATGTGGGTTTGGCTATTCATTACAACCGTGGAATCCATGTTTTTTATTATTGGCTTAATTTAAAACACAGACCTCTTAGTATATCCAATATTTCATATGTTGACTTCTGCTGCTTGGTTCTGTGATGTGATCATATAACTGCGTGAGACGAATGCTATATATATATATATGATATACATAATAAACGTTGCTTATATTTTGCACCCGCGCTAGTCCATCCCCCGCTCTGCCGTTAGTTAAGTAACCTAACGGTGCATGACGAGGCCCCGTGGCAAATGCAGATGGCATAAGCGTACGTTCTATTTTCGGTTCTTTTCTGTGATGTTTAGGGAAACATAAATGATGGGACATCATTAATGAGATTAATGAAAACAAAAGAAACCTAAAGATGTTGTAGAATCAAAATTTTAAAAGGTAGCTCCAGTTTTTGCTTTGCATAGTGGTATTCCTTGATGATTATCCAGCACCTCATTCGATGAGGAAAGAGCCGAGATCCCTTCACCGGGAGTGACCTCTTTAGCAAAACTAGCAAATGCTACAACCCACTCGGTTTTGTTTTAATAGCTTCTCTAGTTCTTGTTTTGCATAGTGGTATTCCTTGATGAATATCCAGCACCTCATTCGATGAGGAAAAAGCCGAGATCACTTCACCGGGAGTGAACTTTTTAGCAAAACTAGCAAAAGCTACAAAAAACACTCATTTTCAAAACAATAGATTCTACAACGATATCAAGTTCATTACGTTAAAGGTCTTCATCAAAACCAGCCGTAGCCCTCCGTCATTTCAGAAAAGTACTATTTAGTATTCGTGCTGCGTTTGTTGGCCTGCATCAAGGCATAGTGTACGGTAGCTGATTAGTGCTTATCTGCCACATTTGATGCGATTGGATTAGGGTAGTCGTACGGCCTTGTTAGCCTGTGTCAAGGGTCGTGCGGATGGGTTTAATTCAATCATGAAATGAACGGGTTGAACTTGACTAGTAGCCTATGGTTTGTTGGCCTGCGTCAAGGTCATGGGTCGTTAGGGGTAAAAACAGATATTGGGAATTTCAAGTGTTTAAATTTGCAATGAGATTGCATACCTTCTATATGATAGTTGGATCCCGATACCCACTGCGAGTAAGAGTTACTCCTGGGAGAGTTTTCCACTTTATAATTAGCCGATCCATTAGGTGTCTAAGAAAGGTGTTAACGGGGTGATGCCCCTGCGGAAACGAGGTTATTTAATTAGCTCCATGTGAAAGCATGGGGAGACTCCCTCGGAGTACCAATACCTGCCTGGCTGACCGATTGGCGAACTTGTAGGGTATAATTAATGCCGGCTAATCTTACCTTTTATGGTTTGAAGGAAGATTTGATAAAAACAGTAGGAGCCATCCTGATTAGATAACATAATAACCAATCTAATCTTGCAAAGAGCGCACGCAAAAGTGATTATCCTTCTCTCTCTCCTGGTAGCGACCAATGACACGCCTTAATCTGTCACGCCCCGCTTCCTGGTGTACGGCGAAGGGGACGCAATGAGGCCGCTACGTATTTACTCAGAAGTAAACACGCTAAGCGTATATAAGCAATATAAGTAAAATGCACAAGTGACAAGCTCCTTCTTGCTGTTCAAAAAGCAATTTAAATAAAAATAATGTATGGCTGATGGGATTTGAACTCTGGTGCTTTAGCTCAGGAGTGCAAGGTCTTACCAGTGAGCTACAAGCTCCTTCTTGCTATTCAAAAAGCAAATCAAACTTATAACTTGTGCTCAGGCTCAAGTACCCTTTCTGTATTTTTGCAAAATATTGTACAGAAAGTTTAGGGTTGTTACATTCTACCCTCCTTAAAAAATTCCATCCTCGAAATTTGTAAAAAGAAAGTGTAACGGATTCAAGGAAAGTTTGGTGATAGAACTATTGGTAGTGTATGAAAAATTTGAACGAAAGATTTGAAAAGAATTGAGGAAATTTCCAGGTTTACCTTGGTCTACGGCCTCTGCTTCTTCGGCCGCTAAAAGGAAATCCTGACGCCGTGGTACATTCCTCCTAACTGGAGGCACATTCCTCTGTCCTTGGGGCATGTTTCGCTGCCCTCGAGGCATGTTCCTCATTGCCTGTTGGAATTGGCGATTAGGCTGTGCAGGTGGTGGATCTGTGAGTGCAAGACGAGGTGCAGGAGCCTGGATAGCTGGCCGCTGCGGGTAGTTGGTGGGTGTGTGAGCTGGATTGCGTCTATAAGGACAGTTTCCAATTTCGTGATTGGATGCACCACAAACTAGGCATAAGCCTTTTGCGCGCCTACAGTCCTTCCACAAGTGTCCATCCTTCTTACAGTAGTAACAAAAACCTGGACTTGACTGGTTAATTGTTTCTTTCTGTCTCTTGGGTTTTGAAGGTTGTATAGGATAGGCTCCTCGTTCCATCTGGGTTGCAGAGCGCTTTATACCGGTTGCTTCCGCTTCTGGTCGGTTCAATAATATAGCAGTCTGCTGCTGCAGTCCTTCCAGGAGGTTTCGGATTGCCTCAAGCAGAACCGTCTGGTCGTTGATCGGGGCAGCTACGGCCGGTGCAATTGGTAGGGGTGGTGGAGTGTTGTTGAAGTTGGTGCTAGTGTTGTTTGGGGATCCATAACCTTGAAAGAAAATTTTGGTTTAGGATAGATTCAAAGTATATGAAATGATAAGATTTAAGGAATATGAATTGTAAAGAATGTTTTCAGTTGTTGGTTCTTGTGTTATATTGCTTAGGTTGTCCACGCAGAACTGAACTGCATGGTAGGGTTCCATACAGCTCTGACATGCATGGGCCACCAACAAAACCTGTCACGCCCCGCTTCCCGGTGTACGGCGAAAGGGACGCGACGAGGCCGCTACGTATTTACTCAGAAGTAAACACGCTAAGCGTATCTAAGCAATATAAGTAAAATGCATAAGAGACAGGATGTAAATGAACAGCAACTTTATTTATTAACATTCTTTTTACAATACATCTGAAAAGTAAATACATGGAATGGAAAGCAATGCCTAAACAGTGGCATAACAGAAATGGAAAATACAGAATGTAAATGTGTACAAGGAATCTAAAGCTCCGGGTCGAAAGCTAGTTGGTCCAAATCCTCGCTGGTGGGCTTGATCTCCAGTAAGTCTGAATCACCTGACGACATTCCAAAGAAGAAGAAAGAGAATGTCGTCAGCGAACAAATCGCTCGGTAAGTCCCGTAAATAGACAAGAATGGAATAGACAGAATAGAGAGTATATTGTTATAATATTGTATTTAGTGTTAACATTGTTGTTTGTAGCTTGGTACAGAAGAGGTCAGTGTATACGAGAAGAGTCTCACTAGACCAAAGACTACGGTATCAGGAGTACAAGGCTCCGTCGATAATACCACGGAACAACGGCAATTGAATTCAGGTTAGGTGTCTTTATGGTTACTGTCCCGTGCCACTTCTAACACCTTCTATACCAATCTACCCCTTATAAACCCCGCGATGTCTTTATTGTATTGTTTATATTGTTTGAATTGTATATTGTATATAGATGGATGACTTACCGAAACCATGATATCAGTAATGGAACGGATATAATGGATGATCATGTAGATGGAATATATCCATGGTTCGGTTCAGTCAATGTAGTTTGATATAGATTGAATAGACGGATTCATAGATCCATATTGTATTGAAGTTTGATACTTGAATCATATTCAAGTCAGATTGATTATATTGAGACTCAGCCTGAGTCAAACAATTTGAAAAGAAATTGAATACTGAATTATGTTTTGGTGCTATCGGTAACTGCTGCAAATGGACGGCAGGATTTGTGTCTTTTTCAAAGACAATTATCGTGTTAATAACACCGTTTGTTAAGTTGTCTACCTTAAATAAACAAGCACCCATATCTCCGGCTCCTTTAGGCTCAAGAGACTGGTCCCGCTTAAACCTATGTTTACTAGGGTCCTTATTGTAATTTAGTATAACTTAAGAGGGTTTTATGTAAAAATAATTTTGTATAATTTTCAAAATACAGCTCAAGTATTTTATTATCGTCTTTAGAGTTTCCATGGATGTATATTTTATCAATGTGACATTTCTAGTGAATAAAACCTAATTTCATAATATATGGTATATTTTTGTAATATTGGATTTGTATGGTATTTTCTTGTAAATGGAATGTTTTTCTTGAATTTTGGAAATGTGAAATATTATAAATATTAAAAATAGATATTTTGATATTAATTACATATATGTGTATTTATTAAAAATATAAGTTTTATTTATAATAGAAATCACATTTTCTAAAGAAAGTTGTATTTTAAATCTTTCGAGATCGTATGCTCCTTGCGGAGGTCTGCATCTCACTCTACTAAGCCCGAGAATGTGTGATAATCCGCACCATCCCGAACGGGTTCCCCAAAATTGGTTGTAGAGACGCATTTGCAAAGATTTGTTAAAATACATATCTTGTAGAAAAAGGTTTTTATAAGTCGGAGGTAGTTATGTGCAAAACCATATTTTTCCCAAAACTATGTTCCCAAATTTCATCGTGCTATGTTAGATATGTGTATTGTGAGGAGGTAGGTCATTACCTCGTGAGTTTTCTAAGGTAATATAGTTTACAAAGTTCAAGTTTGTCGAAATGAAACATGAAGGTATTTTAATGTAAAAGCGGAATAAAACTTGCTACGATTATTACTTTGATGTCAAACTTATTCTATTGCCTTTGTTAATATTTAATGGTAATGACATAAGAGTTTGGTATTATTGTGTTTAAGAAAAATAGAACTTTTTAAGGAAAAACGAATCGGAAGCCGGATTAACTCCGCTTCCGTCGGGTTTTAGTTTTGAATGTTTTTAGAATAGTGAAAAGAGGAAGAAGTAGGGACTTACAGGTTAGTTGACTAGAAGAGAGAAGGAGGAAGAGGTAGTAGGTGCCGGTGCGTCATTTCGTCGTCGAAAACTCCTCGGATTGCCGTCGGAAGTTCGTCGGAACTTCGTCCTTTTGCTAACTCCACTTGCACACAAAAGACTTGGGAATTTTCTTGAGAGTTTGGGCAGGGATTTGGGAGTGAGGAAGGGTGATTTTAGGTGTGGTATTTATAGGAAAAATTAAGGTTTAGGGTAATGAAATGGTGTATTAAAATTTTGTATTAAAATAGATTAAATGTGTGATTTAATTTGCTCTGTAAATATGCAGGGAATTTAAATAATACAGGGGTTATGGAGGGAAGTTCAAGAGTCGTAACAGTAAAAGAAAATTAGGGTTTCTACTGAGTCGGACCGGCGCAGCCTGCCGATTCGCGCGAGTCGCCAGCCCAAGTCGGGCCGCATCTCCATGCCACGTGTCCCCGTCGCTTCGTCTTGACTCGTAGACCCGTTAGTTTATTCTGTAACTTACCCTATTATGTGTAGTGCACGTGTAGACTCTTGGGCTTCTAAAAGATTAAAAGAATTTTAAATAAAAATAATGTGTGGCTGATGGGATTTGAACTCTGGTGCTTTAGTTCAGCAGTGCAAGGTCTTACCAGTGAGCTACAAGCTCCTTCTTACTGTTCAAAAAGAAAATCAAACTTATAACTTGTGCTCAGGCTCAAGTACCCCTTTCTGTATTTTTGAAAAAAATTGTACAGAAAGTATAGGGTTGTTACATAATCAAGATAATAATATGGATGTATTGACCGAACCCACTTATTATACTGGGTTAGGTTCCGCTCTATCTTATGACTGTCATAAGTCTGAGCAAGGAATAGGCGAATACCCGGATTCCCAAGCTACCCGAACGAAAAAGGAGCATGTTGATGCATCTTCTTCGGGTGTGTTCGTTACCGAGAACTGTTTCTCTGTTTGCTCTACGTCCTGGATATTGGATACCGGATCAGGATCCCACGTCTGTAATTTGTTACATAGGCTAAGGAGAGGTAGAGAACTGGGAAAAGGTGATATGTCCCTTAGAGAAGGGAATGGTGCAATTGTTACAGCCAAAGCAGTTGGCGAATATCACTTTGTATTACCAAGTGGTAACACAATGATTCTGAGCGACTGTTATTTCATACCAAAAATATTATGAATGTTTTCCTAAATCAAGTGTTGATTGGGTATGGTACGTTATATAACGGTATATACGTTCTAAATCACAACACAGTTCTAAATATACAAAACACACACAAGAGGAAAAGTTCAAAAATGAACGAAACCTTCTTGTAGCATTGTAGACTGGGTCATATAAATGCGACAAGACTGGCTAAGTTGCATAAGTATGGATATTTGAATCCGTTCAAATTTATATCTTATGAAACTTGCCAGTCATGTCTCAAAGACAAGATGACTAAAACTCCGTTTACTGGACACGGAGAAAGAGCTACTGAACTCTTGGGACTGATACATAGTGATGTATGCGGTCCTATGTCTACACATGCCAGGAATGGTTCATCGTACTTTATTACATTCACCGATGATCTCTCAAGATTCGGACATGTGTTCCTGTTGAAACACAAGTCTGAATCTTTTGAGAAATTCAAGGAATATAAGTGCGAAGTAGAGAACCGGACGGGTAAAAGTATTAATCCTTCGATCTAATCGAAGAGGAGAATACTTAAGCACGGAGTTCCGAGACTATTTAAAAGAGAATAGGATTCTCTTTCAGCTTACTCCTCCGTATACACCACATCACAATAGAGTTTCAGAGCGGAGGAATCGCACCATATTAGATATGGTGCGCTCTATGATGAGTAATGCTGAGTTGCCTATTTCTTTTTGGGGTTATGTACTTGAGACAGCAGCA
Organism: Agapanthus africanus; assembly: GCA_030015575.1. Taxonomy (NCBI): domain Eukaryota; kingdom Viridiplantae; phylum Streptophyta; class Magnoliopsida; order Asparagales; family Amaryllidaceae; genus Agapanthus; species Agapanthus africanus. The sequence goes on along the minus strand of CM057345.1, from coordinate 299,690,578 downwards.
TATCTATTGAATAGGGTTCCGACTAAATCCATGCCTACCACTCCATATAAGATATGGAATGGGAAGAGGCCATCTCTTAAATGAGTTAAGATATGGGGTTGTCTGGCCTATATTAAAAAGAAAAATATGGACAAGCTCAAGGCAAGATCAGTTCTGTGCAAGTTTGTAGAATATCCCAAACATTCGTGAGAGTATATCTTCTACCACACTGAGGAACAAAAGGTGTTTGTTTCTCGACATGCCACCTTTTTAGAAAAGGAATTTCTTATAAAAGAAATTAGTGGCTATAAGGTAGAACTGGAAGAAGTTCTAGCTACACAAACTATTACTGACGATTTGGTAGAACCGGAGGATCCAATAGTACCCAACGAACCACAGCCACTCCGCAGATCTAGTAGGGTTCCTCATCCACCTGAGAGATACTACGGTTTTCTCATAGACGGTGGGAGCGAGGATTGCATCATGGAAGATAATGACCCAACTTGTTTCGAGCAGGCCATCATAAGTGGGGACTCTGTGAAATGGCTGGATGCTATGCAATCTGAGATGGAATCCATGTACACCAACAATGTATAGACTTTGGAAGTTGCTCCTGAAGGGGTAAAACCCATCGGGAGCAAGTGGATCTTTAAGAAGAAACTTGGTATAGATGGAAAAGTTGAGACTTTCAAAGCTAGACTTGTAGCAAAAGATTTTCATCAACGACCAGGTGTCGGCTATGATGAAAACTTTTCTCCTGTCGCTATGCTTAAGTCTATCAGGATCCTACTTTCCATTACTGCATACTATGACTACGAAATCTAGCAGATGGACGTCAAGACCGCTTTTCTAAATGGTGATTTAGAAGAGAGCGTGTACATGACACAGCCAGAGGGCTTCGTAGACAGTGGGAGCAGCGGAAAGGTGTGCAAGCTGCTTACGGATTTAAGCAGGCATCGTGGAGCTGGAACATATGTTTCGATAAAGTTGTCAAAGAGTTTGACTTCATCAAAAATGTAGATGAACCATGTATATATAAGAAGGTAGTAGAGAGTAAGGTGGTCTTCCTCGTATTGTACGTGGATGACATACTCTTGATAGGAAACGATGTTCTTATGCTACACTCGGTCAAGCTCTTCTTATCATAAAAGTTCTCCATGAAAGATCTAGGTGATGCCTCCTACATCCTGGGGATAAAGATCTATAGAGATAGATCTAGACGGATGTTAGGATTGTCCCAATCCAGGTATATAGACACCATACTAAAGAGGTTTAGTATGGAAGATTCTAAGCGTGGTAATTTACCCGCTTGTTCAGAAATCACTCTCTCCAAAGAGATGTCTCCCATGCCTGATTTGGAGAGGGCTCGCATGCAAAGGATACCCTATGCTTCGGCAGTCTGGTCTACCATGTATGCAATGTTATGTATCATACCAGATGTAGCTTACTCACTAGGTGTAGTGAGTAGGTATCAATCAGATCCTGGGGAAAACCATTGGACAGCTGTAAAGAACATTTTTAAGTACTTGAGAAGGACTAAAGAAGTGTTCTTAGTGTATGGTAACGGTGAACTCCAGGTGGAGTCCTTTAACGATTCGAGCTTTCAGAGTGATAAGGACGACGGTAAGTTGGTCTCGGGTTTTGTCTTTACCCTCAACAGAGGGGAAGTATGTTGGAAGAGTTCCAAGCAAGATACCGTAGCAGACTCGACGATAGAGGATGAATACATCGCTGCCAACGATACTGCCAAAGAGGCTGTCTGGATGAAAAAGATCATAGCTGAACTTGGTGTGGTTTCATCTATTAAGCATCCAATACCTATGTATTGTGATAACAATGGAGCTGTGGTTTCAGCCAAGGAACCCCGGTCCCATCAACGATCTAGACATATTCTTAGACGGTATCACCTGATCCGGAAGATAGTAGATCGACAGGAGATCGAGGTCAGGAGAGTTGACACGAAGGATAACACTGTAGATCCACTCACGAAGGCTCTCCTCTAGATGCAATTCGAGAGACTATTTGTGATGTTGGGTATGAAATACTGCAACATCTAGCCTTAGTGCAAGTGGGAGATTGTCAGGAATATGTATGCCCGAGAGGCCATTATTGTACATTGATATGTATGATATAGTGTATGCTTGAACATATATAGAGAGGACTTTCTTGCTCGACATAATAGTATGCTATCTGGTTGCTCTTTATCTTAACATGTACACTTGTATTATTATACTGTCTATCTGATACATGTTGATAAAGCCCTTAGGATGTTTGCTTGATTACTAAGACTATGATGCAGATCATACTACTGGGACTTGTGTAGTCTACAAGCACATCCTTTAACAGTTCTTAGTCGAGAGAGTATCGAGACAGGGCATCGATATTCCAAAGTAGACTAGTATGTACGTTTCTTGACCCTGTAGGGGGCGATGGTTGATCCCATATCCATTGGTGTTTGATGGAGCTCTAGATCTCCTTCAGATGTTGTCCTCCTCGATCCGTTGCGAGCATTGATGTACGGGTAAGATTGGGTTTGAGGATTGTCTCCTGAGGCGTGTGGATCTCAATGGATTTGGTTTGGTGCGAAACTGAGCTACCTGCAAAGAAGTCCCAGGGTGGTTGTACCACCGTGGACCCTCCGACGATCAAGTTAGTCGAGGTATTTGGGCAGCGTAGCGGCCTATTGATCAAAATTGCTTTACCTGAGTCGTCTGAGAGAGGGGTTTATATAGCGGCAGCCATAGGCTAGTGGGCGCGAGATTCTCACCGGCCGTTACGCCCCTGGCATTGCGCCTGCAAGAATGGCGGGATCCCCAATTAATGACGAGATACACTCGTTAATGGGGGGATGCGGCGGCGTGGAACGCGGGATCGTGTGGCGGTGGAAATCTCGCGTCTGGCGAGATTCGCGGAGCCGTGGCGAAGAAGCCTGTGATCTGCGTTCTGGGTTTCTCAATAGAACCGAGGAAGCTTAGCTCGGTGGGAGGCTCGGAGGCGAGCAGGAGGCTGAGGAAGCTCGGTTCTGTGATAGCTCGAGTGCGAGCTGGGAGGGCTGAGGAAGCTCAGCGTGCAGGAGGGCTCAGAGGTGAGCCAATGGTTATTTGTAAGATGAGCATAAGAGTGTTCTGGGAGGCCATCGAAGGTCGGGACAATCCTCGGGGCGAAGGCCCGGGGAATGCCTTCAATGTATCGTGCTTGCTCCTTTCCCGTAAGCCCCAGGAAACGTCATCTGCCATGTGTCATGATCTGGAGAGTCCCCAATATTGAGCATCATCATTAGCCCCCACTCTCATCCCGACCTATTTATGGGTTGGGTCGAGAGTGGTCTAATCGGTCACCCGGGCTAAGTTCTTAGTTGAAGACCTCTTCGGCACGGAATCACGAGGCGGTTAGGAGTATCCTTGGATGACGTCAGCGGACCAGAGAAGAGATCGTGCATTAAAGAGGGAGCGCCGATTCGATCATACGTTCGTTGAGGCGCCAGGCCACATGTCCGACGGCGGTTGGCTGACGTGACGGGTTTCCTGTTCGCTATAGTGCCATCAAGGAAATTATCGTAGTCGCAGGCAGGTGATTATGATGATTGAGGGAGGACCTATACCGGTAGAACAGTCTTACTCGAGATGATAGTATGCTATATGGTTTGTCTTTATCATCATTTACAGCATTAAGTGGCATTACAGATCACTATTACATATTGATAGAGCCCATAGGATTCTTTCTTGACTACAAGCATTATGATGGCGATCATATACGTGGGAGCTGGGTGGTCTATAGGCACATCCTTAAATGTCCCTAGTCGTGGGAGTTTCGAGACCGGGCATTGATACTCCAGAGTAGACTAGTGTATACTGATCAAGACCCCGACGAGGGGCAGTGGCCGGTCTCACAAGCCATTGGTGTCAGTTTGTTCACCAAAGATAGTATACAAGTGTTCATTGGGTTATAAGTACACCGGATGGACTCGCCGGGAACATGCTAGTTGGTATTATACCTATTGTCAGATAGCAGTTCCTAGGTGACATGTGTACAGGTTAGTCTATCGACCTGAGACGTTATTTGTCTCGTGTGAGTTCCCACTATGCTTTGATTACTACCCTATCATGGCTCAAAGGAGTCGTGCAAACAGATTTTAGTTGGGTACAGTCCCGAGCCACATGGAGGCAGTGAGCGAATCGTCAGGGGATTCATCTCTCCGGTATTGGGGGTTGAGGTCGCGTTGTGCACGGGTGGCCATCAACAGAAATCCTTGTCCAAGGTAGTCGAGAATTACTGATTCGGATCAGTAGTTTCTCAGTGGGTGATGGGCTTCATACCGACACTAAATGTCGCGTTGTTAGGGTCTGACTTTATCCACCCCATAGACTCGATATGCGATACTCATAGACGAACGGACCGGACTGTATGGATATTGTCACTATTAGGCTCAGTAGGGGTTTTAGGATGAGTTTGCTCGTCAGCCTCCCTTTCGCTCAATACCTGGGTAGCCGTTACGTACAGCTAGTGCCGCTGACGTGCTTGTGGTTAAACCCACTGCCAGTGTATTGACGAGTCTTTAGAGTCCCACACAGAGGGTTTCCCTGTTTCGGGCAAAACAATGTAGAGACCGTATGGTTTTATGGCAGGGTTAGATCATATACGTGCACTTGTGCACATATCATGATTCGGACGGATAATACTAGTGGGCTTTGGTTTAAGCCGGATCCTAGTATTATATTGTTGGATTATTTTCGTCTCATTGTATTCGTATTCTTCGGAATACGGATGTGGGTATGTATATATGGATGAGGGGTATTCTTGTAATTACTTTTAGAAGATTACACCTCATTATGGTTTAGACCTTTTTGGATTAAAAGGTTATTGAGGTGGAGGATGAGGTGTTTATTGCATATTTGGTGGCATGGCTTAGTAGCGACCCATGGTTACTATTCCAGCATGCTTAGGGTTTTTGTTTGTTGTGAGATTTTGTTGACTTGAGATTTTTTGGTTGACTTAAGATATTTTTGGAGTCTTGAGATATTTTTGGGGGCTCCATTATTTATTCTCACAACACATAAAAATCAATTAAGCCATTATTCATTCTCTCTCCTATGACACTCTCATCCTCATGGCATTTTCTTCTTCCTCAACCCAAACCCTCTCATGTGTTGAGAAACCCTGGGTGTCTTGAAACAAATTAATCCTTCATCACTCTCTACTTCTTCTACGGTATCTATTGTAGCGATCTAGGTACCCTAGTTATCTCGGATATGAGGTTAGAGCTCGATTCATAGACTCTCGGGTGGATCATCTTCGATGAAGGGAGACCAGAGATCAAGTTTGATCAAGGAGGACTCTAGAAGCTTGGGAAGGTGGATGAAGACCGAAGGACACGGATCAATTCGGTATAATCACTCTAACCCCTTAGTTTAGCTCCTATGCATGTTTTTGTTATGTAGGGCTTATGGGTCGATCCAGGTTATCGGGTTGTTCTAGCGCCGGTTTTTGAAAAATTTTGTTCCGCAATGGCCATGGTTTGATCGCCGGGGTGCTTGCATAACCCAACATGGTATCAGAGCCACTCCATAAGACTTAGTTAAATCTTTGCAACATTAGAAATCCGCCGTTTTTGTCGTGCAAAAACGGCCGACAAAAACAGTTCCAAAAACTGAAAGTTTGAGATGTTTGCACACCCTGCGGGCTCACGGTTTGAACTGAGAAGCCGTGGGGTGGTGCATGGGCACCCCGGGGAATCCCCGGGAGGGCCCCAATGGCTGAGCCCACTCCCTAAGACCACCACAAGGTGGTCTTGGCGGTGGGGACCCGAAATTGCCCCACCTTGGGCAGTTTCAGGTCTGCCTCACCCCCTGGCCACCTCGTGGTGGCCACAGGGGTGGGGTACCCTTTCTAGGCCCTCCAACTCGAACTTAATTTCATGCTCTAACTCCTCATGAAGGTTTGGGCGCGTTTCATTTTGATTCGGACTTCCGAATTGGCTTAAAACGGTCGGTTTTTGGAACTTTAGCTCACTGTTTTTTCATGGTTTTGGAAATTGGTTTAGTTTGCTAATTGCGTGTGGAATTATAATGTCATAGTTTTCAGTACATACATTACTATCTACGACCGTCATTGTCATTAGAGTGGTACAACTCGTCTAACTGCTATATGCTCTTTTAGATGGGTTTGCGAACGTGACATTCACGTTGATGTTCTGTGTTGTGTTGTGGTTGTGGCGGGATCGTCGTGGTGGATAGCTTGGGTGCAATGGTAGTACAGTTTGGGTTTATTTTTACATTTGATATTGCATGGTGAGCGTCCGATATGTGGACTTCCGTCATTGCCAGTTTATATATTATTTATTTGGAGTACGACCGGGTTTAGGTCGATGTCACCGTTGTACATATACTTTTCTTTTCTGTACTAGGATTACCCCGCGGTGGAGTGCATGGTTAGTCAGGTTCTATAGGGCAACGGGCCCGCATCTCATGGCGTTGAGACGGAGCGGGCCTCACTCTAGAATCGGCGGGCTATTCGCCGCACTTGTAGGGGTATAGGTTGACCCACGGAGGGGTGCTCAAGTTACCGGATTCCGTGAAGTGCTGGGTGGCCCATTCACGTTGTTGATTAGGGTTGCCTCTCTTATGGGATTGGCGGGTAAGTTTCCGCACTCGTATGGGTCTAGGTTTTCATTGCACAGGTTATCCACACAACCAGGGGAACGTCGGGTTTCACTTACGGCTTAAAGGAAACCCGGGGCTCCCGGATTATTTGTTTGTTCTGTGATGCTTATCGCTATTCTGTGATGTTGCATATATCATGCCTGGGATGCGGATCGCTCGGTATAGCTGTCTACTCTTTCTCTAGTCTGCTAGGAGTAGGTTAATGGCCCGATCCGGGATTTTAGTGCGCGGTGGTGCCAGTTTCTAGTTTTTAGAAAAGTTCCGTTTCCGCATTCCGGCATCGGATTGACGGCCGGGGCGCCGCCGTGCACTTACAATGGTATTAGATCCACGCCATTAACCTTTACTAGCTTGCTCTAACGTGTTTAGAACTTCGATCGAACGAAAATTCCAAAAACTCGCATTTTCTGGTCTAGATTCTGTCGAATTTTTCCAGTGCCCTAAAAATTTTTCAGTACGTTGCAGAAATACGTGCAGGAAATTTTAAGCATTCTGAAAAAAATTGGTTGGGTGTTGCTTCAGTATGACCACGGAAACGCGGCCAAACCCGTGGTTTAGCCGCGGTTCCACGGTGGAAACAAGTCAACGCCGTACCAAAATTTTACAGAGGGCTTTCTACATGGAAATAGGGTTTTTGGAATATTCCTTTTGGGCCCAGATTTTCTTTGAGTGCTACCACTTCGGTAAATTTAGTCGATCGAATATTTTAAACATGTTAGTTCACAATATTTACATTATATCTGCGACCGTGAATGTCATTTGATCGGTAAATCCTGTTTAACTGCTATAGCCCTTTTAGACGGATTTGCAAACGTGACATTCACGTTGATGTTCTGTGATGTGCTGTGATGTTGCAGATTTGTCGTGGTGGATAGCCTGGATGCAATGTTAGTACAGTTTGGTTGTATATGTACATTTGATATTGCAGGGCGAGCGTCCGACATGTGGACTGCCGTCACTGCCTGTTTGTATATTATTCTTTTTGGGGCACGACCGGGCTGAGGTCGATGTACCCGTTGTATGTATATTTTTACTTTCTGTACTAGGATTGCCCCGCGGAGGGGTGCACGGATAGCCGGGTTCTAGAGGGCAACGAGCCCGCATCTCATGGCTTTGAGACGGAGGGGGCTTCACTCTAGAATTGGCGGGCTATTCGCCGCACTCGTAGAGGGTATAGGTTGACCCAAGGAGGGGTGCTCAAGTTACCGGATTCCGTGAAGTGCTGGGTGGTCCATTCACGTCGTTGAAGGGGGCTTCCTCACTTCAGGTTTTGGCGGGTAACTTGCCGCGCCCGTAGGGGTCTAGGATTTCATTGCACAGGCTATCCATACGACCAGGGGAACGTCGGGTTTCAGCAGCGGCTCTGTGAAACCCGGGGATCCCAGATTATCTGTATTGTTTTGTGATGCTTATTACATTTCTGTGATGTTGCATTTTATCACGCCTTGAGCGAATATTATATATTGATATATATACTAGTAGATGTTGTATATGTTTTGCACCCGCGCTAGTCCAGCCCCGGCTCTGTCGTTAGTTAAGTAACCTAACGGGTGATGACGAGGCCCAGTGGCGAATGCGGATGGCATATACGTACATTATATTTTCATTCTTTTCTGGTGTGATTAATTGATGGGACTGCGTTGATTTTGATCAATGCAAGGAAAACAAACCTACATATGATGTTGTTGGAACCAAGTTTTTTAAAAACAGACGTTCTCTTTTGTTTTGCACAGTGGTATTCGGTTATGAATATCCAGCACCTCATTCGATGAGGCAAGGGCCGAGATCCCTTCATTGGGAGTGACCCCTTGGGCAGAAGTTTGCATCAGGGTAATAACTTCGCTATAGTCGATTATTTTTTGCTTTGCATCATGGTATTCAGTTTGGAATATCCTGCACCTTATTCGATGAGGAAAGAACCGAGATCCTTTCATCGGAAGTGACATCTTTAGCAAAAGTTTTCGCCACTATACTTTTATAAAACCACTTGGATTCCTTAAGCGATATCAAGTTCATTACGTTAAAGGTTTTTCACCAAAAACCAGCCGTAGCCCTCCGTCATTTCAGACGGGTAGCGCTTAGTATTCATGCTATGTTTGTTGGCCTTTGTCAAGGCATAATGTATGGTAGCTATGTGTTACTTTTCTGTTGCATGGATTTGCATTAATCTAGGACAGTCGTACAGCTTTGTTGGCCTTCGTCAAGGGCGAGTATGGGTGGGTTTAGATTAATCTGGACAATGACGGATAGAACTTGACATGTGACTTATGATTTGTTGGCCTTCGTCAAGGTCATAAGAGCATAGGGCAAAAATCCACATCGGGAGTTTATAACGAAACTGAAACTTTCCAGGCATGCGCATACCTTCTGGAGTGTGATATCTTGAGTGGCTTCCATCAAGCTATCATACGATAATAGTTGGATCCTGATTCCCACTGATGAGTTGGTTTACTCCTCAGGTGATTTTAGATGATCCTGACTAATTCTTCTTTTGGGTTTGGAGGAGAATTCGAGGAAACAGTGGGAGACATCCTGATTAGATAAAGTGATTAACCATTCTAATCTAGGTTAGAGTGCACGCTGAGTGTTTCTTTTCTCTCTCTCTCTGGTAGCGACCATGGCCCGACCCTAGACTAAATCTCATAAACCAAGTTAACCGAACCTTCTTAAACCATATAGGCTTTTGGATTTTCATAGTTGCATAGATCATTGTCACTCCTACTTTTACCCTTTGCATTTCTCCGGAACATTCCGTATCATTATGAAGATCCATATTTATTGGATATGACCATCGTATAGTTACATACGAACTCGAAGAAACTTGTTTCAGATTCTAGGATGGTTTCCGATTCTAGAGAAATAGAATAGGACTATTCAGTTATCTTTTCCCTTTACCATCTCTCAGGTTGCGAGAGCTTCTGGTATTTAGGAGAGTCCACCTATTACACTTATTGGATAGTCTTCTTCCAAACCATAGGCTGGTGTCGAACAGTAGGGAAAGAAGAAAACCGATTAGCCTAAGTGTGGTGTACAGAAGGTAATAAGTAAAGACAAATAAAAGGATTAGAAATGGGGCAAAGTAAATTGTGACTGCTACATATAGTTACATACGAACTTGAAGGAACTTGTTCCAGTTCGAGAATGGTTCTGGTTCTGGAGAAATAGAATAAGGATTATTCAGTTGTCTTTTCCCTTTACCTTCTCTCAGGTTGCGAGAGCTCCTGGTATTTAGGAGGGTACACCTATTACACTTATTGGATAGTCTTCTTCCAAACCATAGGCTAGTGCCGAAAGGTAGAGAAGGAAGAAAACCATTTAGTCTAAAGATGGTGTACAGAAGGTAATAAGTAAAGACATATAAAGGGATTGGAGAGATGGCAAGAAAATATACGGTTACAGTCATGAATCTGGATAGTGGAACAGGCATTACTAGGAATACCCGGAAACCCCTCCGAAACATTTTCATGTTTCAGTTTCACTGTGCGTTATTAATTGAAAACTAATTTCCCAATAAGATTCTTACTCCAGGGTATGTATTTACCAGACTTGATTCTCATCTCTGTATAGTATTACAGATGATGAGTGGGAGTAAGATATTGGAAATTAGGTGATTATATCCTCATTATATTGGAATTCGTTGTAATTGCTGATATTTGAGGAAATCACCTGGGTTTTTGCCTGACGACAAATATTTGGTTTTGAATATCCGATTGTTATGCACCAATTTCAAACTGATATATCTGTACGTTTATTTTATAAAGTGAGATATAATTTTTTGAAATTATGTCTATGACATTTACCTGTATCAGTTGATGATTGGGTAAGGAGCATTCAACAACGGTGTAATTCTTCTTAACCATTGTACAGTTTTCAACCTACGACGCACAGAGTTTGAGTTATTAAACTCAGGGGACTTATACAAAGTATTATATGTTGTCCAGTGTCCATTAAGACAAAAGGGTTGGTACTCGTACTATATTCAGTTTACTTGTGACTTCTTTAGTTTTTAGATATGTGTTTCACTGAAATACAAGGTCCAAATTTTGAGAAGTTATAGGTATATGAATAAATTAGAGAACCACATGTTGCAAGTATCAGAATTCTTCAAGGTGATCGAAAATGTAGATACTTGTGCTAGGTATTCCGATGATAGTAATGGTTTTGAGAACTTGCTTCTTTTTCAGGTTACTCATATGTGGATACACTCCTAGATGAGTAATGCTGCTTGGCCTCATTCCACTTAGTTGACATGCACTGAAGACAGCTGCATGATTTGAATCTGGTTCCAATTAAATTAGTGCGTCTGTTTCTATATTGTATATAGAATGGTTCATATCTTAACGATGTTAAGGTATATGGAGTTGTCCAGTTTATGCTTAAAACCAGACTCTGGATAAACTCAAGGCACGTTTCAGTAATGGCAGTTTGTAGGTTATCCCGGGCTATGACGAGGGTTAACTTTCTACCATCTGGAAGATCAATAGATATATTGTTCTTGACTCGCCACAGTTTTAGTAAAATGGATTCTTTTCAGAAAACATTAGTGGGAGTACGGTAGAACTGGAAGTGATTCCAGAACCACAAACGATTACTGAAAATTTAATAGAACCTAAAGATTCAATTGGTTTTGACATTCTATTAGCCACTCCGCAGATATGGTGGGTAACCTCAGGCACCCGAGAAGTACTTCGGTCTTCTCAGAGATGGTGACAGGGAGGTTCTTGTTTACCCAGACTTGTCATTGCTGCTGTTATAGACTATGAGACCCGGCAGAAGGATGAGTATAGCGTCGTTCTAAACTAGCTTTTGAAGTGCACGTGTATATGACTCTGCCGGAGGGTTTTTGTAGTCAGTGGGAGCAGCGGAAGCACAGTGGACAAGTAGCTTGTGTCTATTTATAGACTAAAGCAAGTATAGCGGAGATAGATCATATATTTTTTATGTGACAGTCATAGGCTTTGACCTCATCAGAATAGGAGATGGATCTGGTAAGAAGGTAGTATGGTGTGATGTCCTGATATTTGGATGACATGCACTTTATAGGAAGTGAAATTCCTAAACTACGATCGGCTATACTGTGGTTGTCACAAAGTTGTTTCTCCATATAGGATATGGATATAATATCAAGTTTTCTGGTTACTAGATCTATGGTTTTAGATTTAGATTTGGGAAGTGTCCTAATCTCGGTAATTTGACATTATTCTAAAGGTGTTTTAGAATGGTTGACTCCTAGCATGGTGGTGTACCTGCGGGTGATGGTTTCACCCTCTCTAAAGGATGTCTTTTAGACTAAAGGGGAGAGGGATTTGCATGATTGGCATATCACTTGCTTAGGCAATTGAGTCAATCATGTGATGTACCACACCAGATGTTGTTTTTGCACTAACTGCAATAAGAATATATATTAATCCAATCCTGGAGAAACATTGGGAAGCAGTTAAGAACATAAGTGTATGTTCTTAGGATATGGTAATGGCAGCCTCCTTCAGGAGACAGTTATCATTTCAGGCTTCCAAGGTGACCTGGATGACAGAGTGACTGTCAGAGTTTTAGTTTTCCCTCTTTTGTGGGACAGTATGTTGGACAGGTGGTCCAAGCGGATACTGAGGAAGGCATGGCGTAGGATACTGATTAAATTCAGTAGATAATACAGTCTTAGAAGTTTGCTGGATTTGGAGTTCATTTGTTAATTGGGTCCCATCAGATATCCAGACATATTCTAAGACAGGTATTGCTCATTTCGGGAGATAGCTTTCTCTACGAAGTTGAGATATAGAGAGATACAGAAAGAAACATTGCAGCGGATCCACTCACTGAGGCTATTTCTCGAACACAATAGTTTCGTAAACGAGCTTTGCGAGACTAATTAGTAGAGGAGTTGAGTGTTCGGTATCACACGGGCTGTCAGTATACGACACCGCAATAATTAGCCTTAAGTGCAAGTAGGAGATTGTTAGCTATAGTGCTCTTAAGGCAATTATCATAGTCGCAGGCAGGTGATTATGATAATTGAGGGAAGACCTATACCGATAGAACAGTCTTACTCGAGATGATAGTATGCTATCTGGTTTGTCTTTATCATCATGTACAACATTAGGTGGCATTACAGATCACTATAACATGTTGATAGAGCCCATAGGATTCTTGCTTGACTACCAGCATTATGATGGCAATCATATACGTGGGAGCTGGGTGGTCTATAGGCACATCCTTAAATGTCCCTAGTCGTGGGAGTTTCGAGACCGGGCATTGATACTCTAGAGTAGACTAGTGTATGCTGATCGAGACCCCGACGAGGGGAAGTGGCCGGTCTCACAAGCCATTTGTGTCAATTTGTTCACCTAAGATAGTATACAGGTGCTCATTGCGTTATGAGTATACGGGACAGACTCGCCGAAAACATGCTAGTTGGTATTATACCTATTGTCAGATAGCAGTTCCCAGGTGACATGTATACAGATTAGTCTATCGACCTGAGATCGTTATTTGTCTCGTGTGAGTTCCCACTGTGCTTTGATTACTACCCTACCACGGCTTAAAGGAGTCGTGCAAACAGGTTTTAGTTAGGTACAGTCTCGAGCCACATGGAGGCAGTGAGCGGATCGTCAGGGGATTCGTCTCTCCCGGTATTGGGGGTTGATGTCGCGTTGTGCACGGGTGGCCATCAATAGAAATCCTTGTCCAAGGTAGTCGAGAATTACTGATTCGGATCAGTAGTTTCTTAGTGGGTGATGGGCTTCATACCGACACTAAATATCATGTTGTTAGGGGTCTGATTTTATCCACCCCCTAGACTCGATATACGATACTCATAGACGAACGGACCGGACTGTATGGATATTGTCACTGTCAGGCTCAGTAAGGGTTTCAGGATGAGTTTGCTCGTCGGCCTCCCTTTCGCTCAATACCTGGGTAGCCGTTACGTACAGCTAGTGCCGCTGACGTGCTTGTGGTTAAACCCACTGCCAGCGTATTGATGAGTCTTTAGAGTCCCACACAGAGGGTTTCCCTGTTTCGGGCGAAACGATGTAGAGGCCGTATGGTTTTATGGCAGGGTTCGATCATATACGTGCACTTGTGCACGTATCATGATTCGGACGAATAATACTAGTGGGCTTTGGTTTAAGCCGGATCCTAGTATTATATTGTTGGATTATTTTCGTCTCATTATATTCGTATTCTTCAGAATACAGATGCGGGTATGTATATACGGATGAAGGGTATTCTTGTAATTTCTTACAAGATTACTTTTAGAAGATTACACCTCATTATGGTTTAGACCTTTTTGGATTAAAAGGTTATTGAGGTGGAGGATGAGGTGTTTATTGCATATTTGGTGGCATGGCTTAGTAGTGACCCATGGTTACTATTCTAGCATGCTTAGGGTTTTTGTTTGTTGTGAGATTTTGTTGACTTGAGATTTTTTGGTTGACTTAAGATATTTTTGGAGTCTTGAGATATTTTTGGAGTCTTGAGATATTTTTGGGGGCTCCATTATTTATTCTCACAACACACAAAAATCAATTAAGCCATTATTAATTCTCTCTCCTACAACACTCTCATCCTCATGGCATCTTCTTCTTCCTCAACCCAAACCCTCTCATGTGTTGAGAAACCTTCGGTGTCTTGAAATAAATTAATCCTTCATCACTCTCTACTTATTCTACGGTATCTAGTGTAGCGATCTAGGTACCCTAGTTACCTCGGATATGAGGATGGAGCTCGATTCATAGACTCTCGGGTGGATCATCTTCGATGAAGGGAGACCGGAGGACAAGCTTGATCAAGGAGGCCTCTATGAGCTTGGGAAGGTGGATGAAGACCGAAGGACACGGATAAATTCGGTATAATCACTCTAACCCCTTAGTTTAGCTCCTATGCATGTTTTTGTTATCTAAGGCTTATGGGTCAATCTGGGTTATCGGGTTGTTATAGTGCCGGTTTTTTAAAAAATTTGTTCCGAAATGGCCATGGTTTGATGGCCGGGCCGCTTGCATAACCCAACATCACCGCTGTCCTCTGCGCTTGAAGGGGCGCGTTCAATGGTCACGCAACACGTAGAACGTCGACGCCCGTCGAGCGCGAAGTGTTGTTTTGGCAGGAAACAATCAGAGCCGTCGGATGTGTTCGCCGATACGCTATAAATAGAGGTGGGATCCCCCAAGGGTCCACACTTCGCTATCATTTCTCTATCGCTGCGAGAGTTAGCTCAGTGCTCTTTCCTTTAGGTCGGATCTCTCGTGCTCTTTCCTCGGAGGACTCCTTCTTTGACTCAGGTTAGATGTCTTCCTCTGAGGAGTCTGTTGAGATAGTTAAGGTAGAGTCTGGGGAGTCTCCCGATGTTTCTTTCTCTGCCCCATCTGAGTCGGATTTCCCCCGTAGAGTTAGGGTTACTCGTGCTTCCCGTGGTCATGCGACGGGGAGGGTCCCCAAAGCGTGCACCAGGAATGCTCGCGATGCGCCCTCCCTCCTGAGGAATGTGGATGAGCTCACCACAATTTGGGCTCGCTTCCACATTCCCCCTAGCTATTCGCTTCGCTTGGATAGGGTGGGAGAGAGGGAGGACCAGGTGCAGGGCAGGGAGATCGCCTTGTACCTGGATGACTTTTGGGTTGGAATGCGTCTGCCCTTCTCCGCCGAGATATGCGGGGCACTGTGTTATTTTCAACTAGCTCCGGGCCAGCTAGTGCCGAACTCGTGGAGAATTCTCCTCGGGTTCCTTCTCCGGTTGAGACTCGAAGAAATCCCCTTCAGCTTGACCCTTCTCCTTTCCTCCCTTTTCTATTAAAATCATCCCGGCACTCGTAAGGACGAACCGAGCTGGGTGTACGTTTCATTTAGAAACCATAGAGGAGGGGCGGTCGTGTTGGAGATAGTGCCCTCAGAGTCAATTATTGGATCACAGGCACGTGATTGCAATGATTGAGAGAGGACCTATCCCGGTAGGACAGTCTTACTCAAGATGATAGTATGCTATCTGGTTTATCTTTATCATCGTGTACTGCTTTAGGTGACCTTACAGGTCACTATTGCACGTTGATAGAGCCCCTAGGATTCTTGCTTGACTGCCAGCAGTATGAGGGCGATCATATGCGTGGGAGCTGGGGTCTATAAGCAAATCCTTAAAAGGTCCCTAGTCGTGGGAGTTTCGAGACAGGGCATCGATTCTCCAGAGTAGACTAGTGTATACAGTCGAGACCCCGGCGAGGGGCGGTGGCCGGTCTCATAGGCCACTGGTGTCAGTTGGTTCACCTAAGATGTATACAGGTGCTCATTGGGTTATGAGTACACCGGACAGGACTCGCCGGGAACATGCTAGTTGGTCTTATACCTGACATCAGATAGCAGTTCCCTGGTGACATGTGTACAGGTTAGTTCATCGACCTGAGATCGTCATTTATCTCGTGTGAGTTCCCACTGTACTTTGATTACTACCCTACCACGCTCAAAGGAGACGTGCAAACAGGTTTTAGTTGGGTACAGTCCCGAGCCACATGGAGGCAGTGAGCGGATCTTCAGGGGTTCGTCTCTCCCGGTATTGGGGGTGAGGTCGTGCTGTGTCTAGGAGAGCCCTTACACGAAGTCCTTGGCCAAGGCAGGAGATTTACTGGTAGGTATTCCAGTAGTATCTCAGGGTGTTCTGGGCTACACTCCGACACGACTTGTACCGCTTTGGGGGGTCTGACTTTTACCAACCCCCTAGGCCCGCCATGCGATGCTTATAGAAGAACGGACCGGACTGTACGGATATTGTCACTGACAGGCTCAGTAGGGTGTCAGGATGAGTTCGCTCACAGACATCCCTTTTTGTCAATAGCTGGTAGCCCGTCACGTATGGCCAATACCTCTGACGTACTAGTGGTTAAATCCACAGCCATAGAATTGACGAGTCTTTAGAGTCCCCCACAGAACAGTTACTCAAGTTTCGGGCGAAACGCTGTAGAGGCCTTATGGAGATATGGCAGGGTTCGATCAGATACGTGCGGTATTGCACGGATCATGATCGAACGGAAAATACTAGCGGGCTTTGGTTTAAGCCGGATCCTAGTATTGTACAGTGTAGATTTTGTCTCATTGCATTTGTATTCGGTCGGAATACAAATGCGGGTATGTATATACAGTAGCGGGGTTTTCCTGTAATTTATTACGGGATCAGTTTTTTGGAGTTGCCAGTTTGTTTTCCGTTTCGGCCATTTTTCTTTGTATCTTTCATTGGCTGAAGATTGGTGGAGGAGGGCTTATTTGCATTTGTGCAAATAAGCATTTTGGAGGGTTGTCTTTGCATATTGATGCTTCATGATGGTTGCACCATCATTTGACTTCTTCACTTCATGATTGTTTGACTTTGTGATGAGATAGTAGGTGATTGAGTGTTGGACTTGGTTTGGTGATCATGATTCATTATGATAACCATTTCTCCTTTGGCTTGCATGATTGCTTCTTACCCCCTTGACATTTTTGCTACACTCTCTCATTCTGGAAAGAGTCTTGGCCGGCCACTTCTTATGGGGGCTGTCCCATTTTTTTGTAGTGGGGAATTGATCTCTTTTTGCTTAGAAAAATCCTATACCTCCATCTCAAAAAAGGTTCACTTCATCCCTCCACCAAATGGAAATTTCCTTTAACCCCCAAGAGACATAGAGGACTACACTGATTCTACAGCAAATCTTGGGTACGTCGGCTCGCTAACTTCGTGCCCGAGTTGCCTTGGTCCAGAGGTGGGAGCCCGTAAAAGAACCCGGCGATGTGGTGCCCGTTCCGACGAGGAGGTGATGACCGGAGATTCCGCTGGGAGATTAGGACGACGACGAGAAGACCGAAGGACACGGATCGCTCGGTATATCTCTCTACCCCTTCTCTAGTTAGCTAGGATTAGATTAATGGCCCGATCCGGGATTTTTGTGTGCGGTGGTGCCGGTTCAAAAGTTAAAGTAAAACATCGTTTCCGCATTTTGGCCTCGTTCAGACGGCCGGGGCACCGCCGTACACTTACACTGGTATCATAGCCACGCCATTAACCTAGTCTATCTTGGTCTAACGTGTTTACATTTTCGATCGAACAAAAATCCGAAAACCCGATATCAAAAAGCACAGTTTCTGTCGATTTTATTTTGGCTCCAAAAATTTTTCAGTACATTGCAGAAATACGTGCAGGGAATTCTAAGCACTCTGTGAAAATTTGGTCGCGTAAACTCATTACCCCACCGCGGAACCACGGCCAAACCCATGCTTGGGCCGCGGTTCCGCCGCTACTTCCACTGTTCAGTGCACCAAAATTTCACAGAGAGCTCCTGAGTTGAAAATGGGGTTTTTGGAATATTCTGTTTGGGCCCAGAATTTCTTTGAGTGCTACAGTAGTGCTTGGGGCCCACTTGGTAAAATTTGATCGATCGAAAATTTTAAATATGTTAGTTCACAGTATTTACATTATATCTGCAACCGTAAATGTCACTTGATCGGTAAATCCTGTCTAACTGCTATAGCCCGGTTAGACGGATTTGCGAACGTGACATTCACGTTGATGTTCTGTGTTGTGCTGTGATGTTGCGGATTGGTCATGGGGGATAGCCCGGTTGTAATGGTAGTACAGTTTTGTTTTATATGTACATTTGATATTGCGAGGCGAGCGTCCGACATGTGGACTGCCGTCACTGCCTGTTTGTATTATTCTTTTGGGGCACGACCGGGTCGAGGTCGTTGTACCCATTGTATGTATATTTTACTTTCTGTACTAGGATTACCCCACGGTGGGGTGCACGGATAGCCGGGTTCTAGAGGGAAACAGGCCCGCATCTCATGGCATTGAGACGGAGGGGGCTTTACTCTAGAATTGGCGGGCTATTCGCCGCACTCGTAGGGGGTACAGGTTGACCCAGGAGGGGTGCCCAAGTTACCGGATTCCGTGAAGTGCTAGGTGGTCCATTCACGTTGCTAAAGGGGGCTGCCTCGCTTCAGGTTTTGGCGGGTAACTTGCCGCGCCCGTAGGGGTCTAGGTTTTCATTGCACAGGCTATCCACACACCAGGGGAATGTCGGGTTTCAGTAGCGGCTCTATGAAACCCGGGGATCCTAGATATCTGTATTGTTCTGTGGTGCTTATTACATTTCTGTGATGTTGCATTTTATCACGCCTTGAGCGAATATTATATATTGATATATATACTAGTAGATGTTGTATATGTTTTGCATCCGCGCTAGTCCAGTCCCCGCTCTGTCGTTAGTTAACTAACCTAACGGGTAATGACGGGACCCAGTGGCGAATGCGGATGGCATATACGTACGTCGTTATTTTCGTTCTTTGTGGCGTGATCAATTGATGGGACTGCATTGATTCGGATCAATGCAAGTTAAACAAACCTAATCTGATGTTGTTGGAACATTTTTTTTTCAAAAAGCTGTTATTGCAAGGGGGTTCTCTTTTGTTTTGCACGGTGGTATTCGGTTATGAATATCCAGCACCTCAGTCGACGAGGCAAGGGCCGAGATCCCTTCACCGGGAGTGACCCCTTGGACAGAAGTTTGCGTCAGGGCAATAACTTCACTATAGCCGATTACTTTTGCTTTGCATCGTGGTATTCAGTTGGAATATCCTGCATGTTGGAGATAGTGCCCTCAGAGTCAATTATTGGATCACAGGCACGTGATTGCAATGATTGAGGGGAGGACCTATCCCAGTAGGACAGTCTTACTCGAGATGATAGTATGCTATCTGGTTTATCTTTATCATCGTGTACTGCTTTAGGTGACCTTACGAGTCGCTATTACACGTTGATAGAGCCCCTAGGATTCTTGCTTGACTACCAGCAGTATGAGGGCGATCATATACGTGAGAGCTGGAGTCTATAAGCATATCCTTAAAAGGTCCCTAGTCGTGGGAGTTTCGAGACAGGGCATCGATACTTCGGAGTAGGGTAGTGTATACAGTCGAGACCCCGACGAGGGGCGGTGGCCGGTCTCACAAGCCACTGGTGTCAGTTGGTTCACCTAAGATGTATACAGGTGCTTATTGGGTTATGAGTACACCGGACAGGACTCGCCGGGAACCTGCTAGTTGGGATTATACCTGATGTCAGATAGCAGTTCCCTGGTGACATGTGTACAGGTTAGTTCATCGACCTGAGATCGTCATTTGTCTCGTGTGAGTTCCCACTGTGCTTTGATTACTACCCTACCACGGCTCAAAGGAGTCGTGCAAACAGGTTTTAGTTGGGTACAGTCCCGAGCCACATGGAGGCAGTGAGCGGATCTGCAGGGGTTCGTCTCTCCCGGTATTGGGGGTGAGGTCGCGCTGTGTCTAGGAGAGCCAGAACATGAAAAGTCCTTGGCCAAGGAAGGAGATTTGCTGGTAGGTATTCCAGTAGTATCTCAGGGTGTTCTGGGCTACACTCCGACACGACTTGTACCGCTATTGGGGGTCTGACTTTTACCAACCCCCTAGGCCCGCCATGCGATGCTCATAGAAGAACAGACCGGACTGTACGGATATTGTCACTGACAGGCTCAGTAGGGTGTCAGGATGAGTTCGCTCATCGACGTCCCTTTTGGTCAATACCTGGTAGCTCGTTACGTATTGGCTTATACCTCTGACTTGCTAGTGGTTAAATCCACAACCAAGGTGTTGACGAGTCTTTAGAGTCCACCACACTCAGTTACTCAAGTTTCGGGCGAAACGCTGTAGAGGCCGTATGGAGATATGGCAGGGTTCGATCAGATACGTGCGGTATTGCACGGATCGTGATCGGACGGTTTTTACTAGCCGGCTTTGGCTTAAGCCGGATTCTAGTATTAGATAGTGTAGTTTTGTCTCTTTGCATTTGTGTTCAGTGAGAATACAAATGCAGGCATGTATTTGCAGTAGTGGGGTTTTCCTGTAATTTATTACGGGATCAGTTTTCTGTAGTTGCTTGTTTGCATTCCGTTCCGGCCGGTTTTTCTTTATTCCTTCACGGCCGGACTTTCCGTTGGAGGGTGTTATTTGCACGTTTGCAAATAACATTTTATGGAGGGTGTTTCTTGCATAAGTGTGGCTTCATGATTATCCTTTCATCATGAGATTCCTTTATGGTCTCATCCTTTGCCTTTTAGAGATTGGAAATGAAAAGATTGAATTGTGAGATGAGTGTGACATTATTCTTCCATTATCTTTTTCATTTCTCATTTGGTTATTCATTCATGCTTTGCTTTCCCACCCACTACATGAGAATTGGCCGGCCACCATTTTTGAGTGAGGGTGAGGTTCATTTCTTTGAGAGAGGGAAATTGATACATCTCATTCTTTTTGGCTTGCTCACAAAACCCTTCTCACCTTTCCAAAGTTCATTCCTTCTATCCCTCCATCTCAAGGCAACTAAACCCCAAGAGACAAATTCTACACTTGCCTACAGCAAATCTTGGACGCGTCGGCTAGCCAACTTCGCGCCCGAGTTGCCTCGGTCCAGAGGTGGGAGCCCGTAAAAGATTCCGGCTACGTGGTGCCCTTTCCGATGAGGTCGCGACGGACGGAGATTCCGCGGGAGATCGGAGTGGAGACGAAGACCGAAGGACACGGATCGCTTGGTACACTTCTCTACCCATCTTGTATTTTGCTAGTAGCTAGGTTAATGGCCCGATCCGGGTGAAAAGTGCGCGGTGGTGCCGGTTTGCAAGTTTTTTGTTTCCGCTTTTCCGGCGTCGGATCGACGGCCGGGGCGCCGCCGCGGACTTACATTGGTATCAGAGCCACGCCATTAACCATGCCTAGCTTGCTCTAGTATGTTTAAAGCCTAGATCGATCGAAATCACAAAAACCGTATTTTTTGTACATGTGTTCTCTGTCGAAATTTTTTCAGCTCTAAAAATTTTTCAGGTTGTTGAAGAATACTGTGCAAGGAAATATAAGCAATCTGTGAAAAATTGATCACGTGATCTCACCATAGAGCTGCGGAACCGCGGCCAAACCCATGATTGGGCCGCGGTTCCGCCGCACTTTTGACAGATCATTTGACCAAAATTTTGCAGATAGCTTATGAGTTGAAAATAGGGGTTTTGGGATATTCTTTTTGGGCCCAGATTTTCTGTAAGTGCTACAGTACTACTTGGGGCCCACTTCGATAAATTTGTTCGATCGGATATTTTAAACATGCTAGTTCACAGTATTTACATTATATCTGCGACCGTGAATGTCATTCGATCGGTAAATCCAGTCTATCTGCTATAGCCCTTTTAGACGGATTTGCGAACGTGACATTCACGTTGATGTTCTGTGTTGTGCTGTGATGTTGCGGATCGGTCGTGGGGGATAGCCTGGATGCAATGTTAGTACAGTTCTGTTTTATATGTACATTTGATATTGCGGGGCGAGCGTCCGACCTGTGGACTGCCGTCACTGCCTGTTTGTATTATTCTTTTGGGGCACGACCAGGTTGCAGTCGATGTACCCGTTGTATGTATTTTTTACTTTCTGTACTAGGATTACCCCGCGGAGGGGTGCACGGATAGCCAGGTTCTAGAGGGCAACGGGCCCGCATCTCATGGCTTTGAGACGGAGGGGGCTTTACTCTAGAATTGGCGGGCTGTTCGCTGCACTCGTAGGGGGTACAGGTTGACCCAGGAGGGGTGCCCAAGTTACCGGATTCCGTGAAGTGCTGGGTGGTCCATTCACGTTGCTGAAGGGGGCTGCCTCGCTTCAGGTTTTGGCGGGTAACTTGCCGCGCCCGTAGGGGTCTAGGATTTCTTTGCACAGGCTATCCACACGACCAAGGGAACGTCGGGTTTCAGTAGCGGCTCTATGAAACCCGGGGATCCCAGATATCTTTATTGTTCTGTGATGCTGTACATTTCTGTGATGCTGCATTTTTATCACGCCTTGAGCGAAAATTATATATTATATATATACTAGTAGATGTTGTATATGTTTTTCATCCACGCTAGTCCAGTCCCCGCTCTGTCGTTAGTTAGCTAACCTAACGGGTGATGACGGGACCCAGTGGCGAATGCGGATGGAATATACGTACGTCATTATTTTCGTTCTTTGTGGTGTGATCAATTGATGGGACTGCGTTGATTCGGATCAATGCAAGATAAACAAACCTATTCTGATGTTGTTGGAACATTTTTCAAAAAGCTGTTATTGCAAGGACGTTCTCTTTTGTTTTGCACAGTGGTATTCAGTTGGAATATCCTGCTCCTCAGTCGACGAGGCAAGGGCCGAGATCCCTTCACCGGGAGTGACCCCTTGGACAAAAGTTTGCGTCAGGGCAATAACTTCACTATAGCCGATTACTTTTGCTTTGCATCGTGGTATTCAGTTGGAATATCCTGCACCTCATTCTACGGGGAAAGAGCCGAGATCCCTTCACCGGGAGTGACCTCTTTAGCAAAGGTTTTCGTTACTATATTTTTCTAAAAAGCTATCCGTTCCTTCAACGATATCAAGTTCATTACGTTAAAGATTTTCGCCAAAAACCATTCGTAGCCCTCCGTCGTTTCATATGGATAGTCAATAGTATTCAAGCTGTGTTTGTTGGCCATAGTCAAGGCACAGTGTTTGGTAGCTATTGGGTGTTCATATGCTGCATAGATAGATGCGTTGGTTTGGGACAGTCGTATAGCCTTGTTGGCCCTAGTCAAGGGCTTGTACGGATGGGTTCAAATTAACCTGGACAATGACGGGTAGAACTTGACATGTGACTTATGATTTGTTGGCCTTAGTCAAGGTCATAAGAGCATGGGGCAAAAATCCACATCGGGAGTTTCAAAAGAACTGAAACTTGCCAGATATGCGCATACCTTCTGGAGTGTGGTGACGTGAGCGGATTCCGTCACGTTATCATGCGATGATAGTTGGATCCCGATTCCCACTGATGAGTTGGTTTACTCCTCAGGTGATCCTGGCTAATTCTTCTTTCAGGTTGGGGAAGAATTTGACGTTACAGTGGGAGGTTTCCAGATTAGATAAAGTGATAACCATTCTGATCTAGGTTAGAGTGCACGCTGAGTGTTTCTTTTCTCTCTCTCTTTGGCAGCGACCATTGACCCGACCCTAGACTATGACTCAGTGACCAAGTTGACCGAACCTTCTTAACACTGGCTTTTGGATTGTCAGAGTTGCAAACCTCATTGCCACTCCTACTTTTACCCTTTTCTCTAGGACACCCCGTATTACTACGAACGTCCACTTCCATTATACAAAACCATCGTATGGTTATATACGAACTCGAAGGAATTTATTCGAGGATGGTTTCTGGTTCTGGAGAAAACAAATAGGACTATTCATTTGTCTTTTCCTTTTACCTTCTCTCAGATTGTGAGTACTCCTTGGTTTAGGAGATAGTACACCTATTACACAAATTGGATAGTCTTCTTCCAGACCTTAGGCTGGTGCCGACCGGTAGGGAATGAAGAAAGCCAATTAGCCTAAACGGTGTACAGAAGGTATTAAGTTCAGACAAAGAAAGGGATTAGTAAGAGGGCAAAGTAAATTGCGACTGATATTCACGACCAAACCAAGTATTTCTTCGCCAATCCTAAATCACCTTTGTTTTTCTCTAGGACACTCCGTATCACTACGAAGATCCCAGTTTATTGGATAATCCATCGTATGGTTATATATGAACTCGAAAGGAACTTGTTCCAGTTCGGGGATGGATCCTGGTTCAGGAGAAATTGGAATTATGTTCATTCGGTTGTCTTTTATCCTCACCTTCTCTCGCATTGCGAGTGCTCCTAAGATTAGGACAGTACACCCATTATGCTTATTGGATAGTCTTCTTCTAAACCATAGGCTGGTGCCAAACGGTAGGGAAGGAAGAAAACCATTTGGCCTAAAGGGGTGTACAGAAGGTAATGACTAAAGACATATAAAGGGATTTGGAGAGGTGGAAAAGAATTATACGGTTACAGTCGTGAATCTGGATAATGGAAGAGGCATTACTATGAATACCAGGATACCCCATCGAAACATTTCAATGTTTCAAGTTCACTGTGTACTGTTAAAAGAAAACTGATTTTCCAATTAGACACTTGTTCCAGGGTATGTATTTACCAGGTATGATTCTCACATCTGTATGGTTTTACAGATGATGAGTGGAAGTAAGTTATTGGGAATTAGGTGATCATCCTCATTATATCGGGATTCGTTGTAATTGGTGATATTTGAGGAAGTCACTTGGGTTGTTTGCCGGTCGGCAAATATTTGGTTTTGAATATCCGTTGTTATGCACCAATTTCAAATTGATATATCTGTACGTCTATTTTTATAGAGTGAGACATACCTTTTTGAAATTGTGTCTATGACATTTACCTATATCAGTGGATGGTTAGGTAAGGAGCATTGAACAGCGGTGTAATTCTTCTTAACCATAAGTACAGTTTTCAACCTACGGCACACAGTGAATGAGTCATTTGACTCAAGGGACTTATACAGAGTATTGTATGTTGTCCAGTGTCCATTAGGACAGAGGGGTAGGTCCCCGTACTATATTCTGTTTACTTATGACTTCTCTAGTTCTTAGACATGTGTTTCGTAGAAATGCAAGGTCTAAATTTTGAGGAGTTATAAGTATAAGATTAAAGTAGAGAACCAGGTATTGCAAGTATCGGAATTCTTCAAGGTGATCGAAGATGTAGATACTTGTGTATGGTATTCAGTTGATAGTAATGTTTAAGAGAACTTGCTTCTCTTTCAGGTTACTCATATTTGGAAGTACTCCTAAGTTGAGTAACGCTGATCGGCCTCCTTCCATTTAGTTGACATGCACTGGAGACAGCTGCATGATTTGAATCTGGTTCAATTAAATCAGTGCCTCTGTTCCTGTATTGGATATAGAACAGTTCATATCTTGACATTGTTAAGATACGGGGAGTTGTCCGGCTTATGCTTAAAACCAGACTCTGGACAACTCAAGGTACGTTTCTGTAATGGTTGTTTGTGGGTTGACCCGGGCTATGACGAGGGTTGACTTTCTACCATCTGGAAGATCAAAAGTGATATTGTTCTTGACTCACCACAGTTTTAATAGAAATGAATTTTTTTCAGAAAACAGTAGTGGGAGTATGGTAGAACTGGAAGTGATTCCAGAACCGCAAACGATTACTGAAGATTTGATAAGAACCTAAAGATTCAATCTGGTTTGACATTCCATTGGCCACTCCGCAGATATGGTGGGTAACCTCAGGCACCCGAGAGGTACTTCGGTATGCTCAAGGACGGTGGCAGGGAGGTTCTTGTTTACCCAGACTTGCCATTGCTGTTGTTCCAGACAGTGAGACCCGGCTGGAGGATGAGTATAGCGTCATTCTAAACTAGCTTTAGAAGTGTACGCCTATATGACTCTGCCAGAGGGTTGTCGTAGTCAGTGGGAGCAGCGGAAGCATTGGTGGACATCAGGCTTATGTCTATTTATAGACTAGAGCAGATATAGCGGAGATAGATCATCGATTTCTGATGTGACAGTCACAGGTTTGACTTCATCAGAATAGGGGATGGATCTGTTAAGAAGGTAGAAGGGTGTGATGTCCTGGTATGTGGATGACATACACAGAGTAGGAAGTGAAATTCCTATACTGCGATCGGTTATACTTTGGTCATCACACAGTAGTTTCTCCACAGAGGAATTGGATCTTATATCAGACATTCTGGTTAGTAGATCTATAGTTTTAAATCTAGATTTGGGTGGTTTCCCAATCTGGGTACTTTGACCGCATTCTATGAGTATTTAGAATGGACGACTCCTGGCACGGTAGTATACCTGCAGGTGATGGAGTCACCCTCTCTAAAGGTGTCTTACAGACTAAAGGGGAGAGGGATACGTGTGATTGACAGATCACTTACTTAGGCAATTGAGTCAATCATGAGATGTCAAGTACCACACCAGATGTTGTTCTTGCAGTAGATGCAATAAGTTGATATTGATCCAATCCTGGGGAAACAGTCGGAAGCAGTTTTAGAACATAAGTGGATGTTCTAGGGATATGATAACGACAGCTTCATTCGGGAGACAGTTATCATTCCAGGCTTCCAAGGTGACCTGGATGACAGAGTGGCTGTCAGAGTTATAGTTTTCCCTCTGAAGAGGGGCAGTATTTTGGACAGTTGGTACAAGCAGGTACTGAGGGAAGACATGGCGCAGGACACTGATTAAGTTCAGTTGTCGATACAGTCTAAGAAGTTTGGATTTGGAGTTCATATTATGAGCTAGGTCCCATCAGACATCCAGACATATTCTAAGACAGGTATTGCTCATTTCGGGAGATGGCTTTCTCCGCGAAC
This sequence comes from Agapanthus africanus, assembly GCA_030015575.1. Classification (NCBI taxonomy): domain Eukaryota; kingdom Viridiplantae; phylum Streptophyta; class Magnoliopsida; order Asparagales; family Amaryllidaceae; genus Agapanthus; species Agapanthus africanus. The sequence continues at coordinate 299,663,693 of CM057345.1, read as the reverse complement.
TTGAGATAAAGAGAGACATAGAAAGAAACACCAGAGCGGATCCACTCACTGAGGCTATTTCTCGAACGCAATAGTTTCGCAAACGAGCTTTGTGAGACTGACTAGTAGAGGAGTTGGGTGTTCGGTATCACACGGGCTGTGAGTATGTGACATCGCAATAATTAGCCTTGAGTGCAAGTGGGAGATTGTTGGAGATAGTGCCCTCAGAGTCAATTATTGGATCACAGGCACGTGATTGCAATGATTGAGGGGAGGACCTATTCCAGTAGGACAGTCTTACTCGAGATGATAGTATGCTATCCGGTTTATCTTTATCATCGTGTACTACTTTAGGTGACCTTACGAGTCGCTATTACACGTTGATAGAGCCCCTAGGATTCTTGCTTAACTACCAGCAGTATGAGGGCGATCATATACGTGAGAGCTGGGGTCTATAAGCATATCCTTAAAAGGTCCCTAGTCGTGGGAGTTTCGAGACAGGGCATCGATACTCCGGAGTAGACTAGTGTATACAGTCGAGACCCCGACGAGGGGCGGTGGCCGGTCTCACAAGCCACTGGTGTCAGTTGGTTCACCTAAGATGTATACAGGTGCTCATTGGGTTATGAGTACACCGGACAGGACTCGCCGGGAACCTGCTAGTTGGGATTATACCTGATGTCAGATAGCAGTTCCCTGGTGACATGTGTACAGGTTAGATCATCGACCTGAGATCGTCATTTGTCTCGTGTGAGTTCCCACTGTTGTTTGATTACTACCCAACCACGGCTCAAAGGAGTCGTGCAAACAGGTTTTAATTGGGTACAGTCCCGAGCCACATGGAGGCAGTGAGCGGATCTGCAGGGGTTCGTCTCTCCCGGTATTGGGGGTGAGGTCGCACTGTGTCTAGGAGAGCCAGAACATGAAAAGTCCTTGGCCAAGGCAGGAGATTTGCTTATAGGTATTCCAGTATTATCTCAGGGTGTTCTGGGCTACACTCTGACACGACTTGTACCGCTATTGGGGGTCTGACTTTTACCAACCCCCTAGGCCCGCCATGTGATGCTCATAGATGAACGGACCGGACTGTACGGATATTGTTACTGACAGGCTCAGTAGGGTGTCAGGATGAGTTCGCTCATCGACGTCCCTTTTGGTCAATACCTGGTAGCTCGTTACGTATTGGCTTATACCTCTGACTTGCTAGTGGTTAAATCCACAACCAAGGTGTTGACGAGTCTTTAGAGTCCACCACACTCAGTTACTCAAGTTTTGGGCGAAACGCTGTAGAGGCCGTATGGAGATATGGCAAGGTTTGAACAGATACGTGCGGTATTGCACGGATCGTGATCGGACGGTTTTTACTAGCCGGCTTTGGCTTAAGCCGGATTCTAGTATTATATAGTATAGTTTTGTCTCTTTGCATTTGTGTTCAGTGAGAATACAAATGCAGGCATGTATTTGCAGTAGTGGGGTTTTCCTGTAATTTATTACGGGATCAGTTTTCTGTAGTTGCCTGTTTGCATTCCGTTCCGGCCGGTTTTTCTTTATTCCTTCACGGCCGGACTTTCCGTTGGAGGGTGTTATTTGCACGTTTGCAAATAACATTTTGTGGAGGGTGTTTCTTGCATAAGTGTGGCTTCATGATTATCCTTTCATCATGAGATTCCTTTATGGTCTCATCCTTTACCTTTTAGAGATTGGAAATGAAAAGATTGAATTGTGAGATGAGTGTGACATTATTCTTCCATTATCTTTTTCATTTCTCATTTGGTTATTCATTCATGCTTTGCTTTCCCACCCACTACACGAGAATTGGCCGGCTACCATTTTTGAGTGAGGGTGAGGTTCATTTCTTTGAGAGAGGGAAATTGATACATCTCATTCTTTTTGGCTTACTCACAAAACCCTTCTCACCTTTCCAAAGTTCATTCCTTCTATCCCTCCATCTCAAGGCAACTAAACCCAAAGAGACAAATTCTACACTTGCCTACAGCAAATCTTGGACGCGTCGGCTAGCCAACTTCGAACCCGAGTTGCCTCGGTCCAGAGGTGGGAGCCCGTAAAAGATTCCGGCTACATGGTGCCCTTTCCGATGAGGTCATGACGGACGGAGATTCTGCGGGAGATCGGAGTGGAGACGAAGACCGAAGGACACGGATCTCTTGGTACACTTCTCTACCCATCTTGTATTTTGCTAGTAGCTAGGTTAATGGCCCGATCCGGGTGAAAAGTGCGCGGTGGTGTCGGTTTGCTAGTTTGCAAGTTTTTTGTTTCCGCGTTTCCGGCGTCGGATCGACGGCCGGGGCGCCGCCGCGGACTTACACTGCACCTCATTCTACGGGGAAAGAGCCGAGATCTCTTCACCGGGAGTGGGTTTTTTAGCAAAGGTTTTTGTCACTATATTTTTATAAAAGCTATCCGGTTCCTTCAACGATATCAAGTTCATTACGTTAAAGGTTTTCGCCAGAAACCATTCGTAGCCCTCCATCATTTCAGTTAAATATTCGGTAGTATTCAAGCTATGTATTTTGACCTCACGCCAAGGCATAGCGATTGGTAGCTGCCGGATATTTATCTGTTGCATAGTTAGATGCGTTGGTTTGGGACAGTCGTACTACTATTTTGGCCTACGTCAAGGGTATGTACGGGTGGGTTCAAATTAACCTGGATAATGATGGGTAGAACTTGACATGTGACTTATGACATTTTGACCTCACGCCAAGGTCATAAGAGCATAGGGTAAAAATCACATCGGGAGTTTCTAAAGAAACTGAAACTTGCCAGATATGCGCATACCTTCTGGAGTGTGATAACGTGAGCGGATTCCATTACGTTATCATGCAATGATAGTTGGATCCCGATTCCCACTGATGAGTTGGTTTACTCCTCGGGACATCCCGACTAATTCTTCTTTCAGGTTTGGAGAAGAATTTGAGATTACAGTGGGAGGTTTCCTGATTAGATAAAGTGATAACCATTCTGATCTAGGTTAGAGTGCACGCTGAGTGTTTCTTTTCTCTCTCTCTTTAGCAGCAACCATTGACCCAACCTTAGACTATGACTCGGTGACCAAGTTGAACGAACCTTCTTATAAGACTGGCTTTTGGATTGTCAGAGTTGCACACGTCATTGCCACTCCTACTTTTACCCTTTTCTCCAGGACACCCCGTATTACTACGAACGTCCACTTCAATTGGATAAAACCATCGTATGGTTCTATACAAACTCGAAGGAATTTATTCGAGGATGGTTTCCGGTTCTGGAGAAAACGAATAGGACTATTCAGTTGTCTTTTCCTTTTACCTTCTCTCAGGTTGCGAGTACACCTTGGTTTAGGAGATAGTACACCCGTTACGCCTATCGGATAGTCTTTTTCCAAACCATAGGCTGGTGCCGAACGGTAGTGAATGAAGAAAGCCGATTAGCCTAAGTGTGGTGTACAGAAGGTATTAAGTTAAGACAAATAAAGGGATTAGAAGGAGGGCAAAGTAAATTGCGACTGCTATTCACGACCAAACCAAGTATTTCATTACCACTCCCACTTCACCTTTGTATTTCTCCAGGATACTCCGTATCACTACGAAGATCCACAGTTTATTGGATATTCCATCGTATGGTTATATACGAACTCGAAGGAACTTGTTCCAGGTCGGGGATGGATTCTGGTTTAGGAGAAATAGGAATAAGGTTTATTCGGTTGTCTTTTATCTTCACCTTCTCTCGCATTGCGAGTGTTCCTAGGATTAGGACAGTACACCCATTATGCTTATTGGATAGTCTTCTTCCAAACCATAGGCTGGTGCCGAACGGTAGGGAAGGAAGAAAACCATTTGGCCTAAAGGGGTGTACAGAAGGTAATGACTAAATACATATGAAGGGATTTGGAGATATGGCAAAGAAATATACGGTTACAGTTATGAATCTGATAATGGAAGAGGCATTACTAGGAATACCCGGATACCCCATCGAAATATTTCAATATTTCAGTTTCACTGGGTACTGTCAAAAGAAAACTGATATCCCAATTAGACACTTGCTCCAGGGTATGTATTTACCATGTATGATTCTCATATCTGTATGGTTTTACAGATGATGAGTGGGAGTAAGTTATTGGGAATTAGGTGATTATCCTCATTATATCGGAATTCGTTGTAATTGGTGATATTTGAGGAAGTCACCTGGGTTGTTTGCCGAACGGCAAATATTTGGTTTTGAATATCCGTTTTAATGCACCAATTTCAAATTGATATATCTGTATGTCTATTTTTATAGAGTGAGATATAACTTTTTGAAATTATGTCTATGACATTTACCTATATCAGTGGATGGTTAGGTAAGGAGCATTAAACAGCGGTGTAATTCTTCTTAACCATAAGTACAGTTTTCAACCTACGACACACAGGGAATGAGTTATTAGACTCAGAGGACTTATACAGAGTATTGTATGTTGTCCTGTGTCCATGAGGACAGAGGGGTTGGTCCTCGTACTATATTCGGTTTACTTATGACTTCTCTAGTTCTTAGACAGGTGTTTCGTAGAAACACAGGGTCCAAGTTTTGAGAAGTTATAGGTATAAGAGTAAAGTAGAGAACCAGATATTGCAAGTATCGGGATTCTTCAAGGTGATTGAAGATGTAGATACTTGTGTATGGTATTCAGTTGATAGTAATGATTAAGAGAACTTGCTTCTTTTTCAGGTTACTCATAATTGGAAGCACTCCTAAGTTGAGTAACGCTGATTGGCCTCTCTCCATTTACTTGACATGCACTGGAGACAGCTGCATGAATTGAATCTGGTTCAATTAAATCAGTGCCTCTGTTTCTATATTGGATATAGAACGGTTCATATCTTAACGATGTTAAGGTACGGGGAGTTGTCCGGCTTATGCTTAAAACCAGACTCTGGATAACTCAAGGCACGTTTCTGTAATGGCTGTTTGTGGGTTGACCCAGGCTATGACGAGGGTTGACTTTCTACCATCTGAAAGTTCAATAGTGATATTGTTCTAGACTCGCCACAATTTTAACAAAAATGGATTTTTTCAGAAAACAGAAGTGGGAGTATGGTAGAACTGGAAGTGATTCCAGAACCGCAAACGATTATTGAAAATTTGATAAGAACCTAAAGATTCAATCTGGTTTGACATTCCATTGGCCACTCCGCAGATATGGTGAGTAACCTCAGGCACCCGAGGGGTACTCCGGTACCCTCAAGGACAGTGACAGGGAGGTTCTTGTTTACCCAGACTTGCCATTGCTGTTGTTCCAGACCGTGAGACCCGGCAGGAGGATGAGTATAGCGTCGTTCTAAACAAGCTTTAGAAGTGCACGTGTATATGACTCTGCCAGAGGATTGTCGTAGTCAGTGGGAGCAGCGGAAGCATTGGTGGACAAGTAGCTTATGTCTATTTATAGACTAAAACAGATATAGCAGAGATAGATCATCTATTTCTGATGTGACAGTCATAGGTTTGAGTTCATCGGAATAGGGGATGGATCTGTTAAGAAGGTGGTAGGGTGTGATGTCCTGGTATTTGGATGACATACACAGAGTAGGAAGTGAAATTCCTATACTACGGTCGGTTATACATTGGTTGTCACACAGTAGTTTCTCCACATAAGGCTTGGATATAATATCAGACATTCTGGTTACTGGATCCATGGTTTTAGATCTAGATTTGGGAAGTGTCCCAATCTGGGTACTTAGACAGCATTCTATGAGTATTTAGAATGGACGACTCCTAGCACGGTAGTGTACCTGCAGGTGATGGAGTCACCCTCTCTAAAGGTGTCGTATAGACTAAAGGGGAGAAAGATGTGCATGATTGGCAGATCACTTGCTTAGGCAATTGAGTCAATCATGAGATGTCAAGTACCAAACCAGATGTTGTTTTTGCACGAGATGCAGTAAGTCAATATTGATCCAATCCTGGAGAAACATTCGGAAGCAGTTTTAGAACATAAGTGAATGTTCTAGGGATATGATAACGACAGCCTTATTCAGGAGACAGTTATCATTCCAGGCTTCCAAGGTGACCTGGACGACAGGGTGGCCGTCAGAGTTATAGTTTTCCCTCTGACGAGGGGCAGTATTTTGGACAGGTGATCTAAGTAGATACTGAGGGAGGCATGGCGCAGGATACTGATTGGTTTCAGTTGACGATACAGTCTAAGAAGTTTGGATTTGGAGTTCATTTATGAGCTAGGTCCCATCATACATCCAGACACATTCTAAGACAGGTATTGCTCATTTTGGGAGATGGGTTTCTCCGTGAACTTGAGATTTAAATAGACATAGAAAGAAATATCAAAGCGGATCCACTCACTGAGGCTATTTCTCGAATGCAATAGTTTCGCAAACGGGTTTTGTGAGACTGACTAGTAGAGGAGTTGGGTGTTCGGTATCACACGGGCTGTGAGTATGCGACATCGCAATAATTAACCTTGAGTGCAAGTGGGAGATTGTTGGAGATAATGCCCTCGGAGTCAATTATTGGATCACAGGCACGTGATTGCAATGATTGAGGGAGGACCTATCCCGGTAGGACAGTCTTACTCAAGATGATCGTATGCTATCTGGTTTATCTTTATCTTCGTGTACTGCTTTAGGTGACCTTACAGGTCACTATTGCACGTTGATAGAGCCCCTAGGATTCTTGCTTGACTGCCAGCAGTATGAGGGCAACCATATACGTGGGTGCTGGGGTCTATAAGCAAATCCTTAATAGGTCCCTAGTCATGGGAGTTTCGAGACAGGGCATCGATTCTCCATAGTAGACTAGTGTATACAGTCGAGACCCCGACGAGGGGCGGTGGTCGGTCTCACAAGCCACTGGTGTCAGTTGGTTCACCTAAGATGTATACAGGTGCTTATGGGTTATGAGTGCACCGGACAGGACTCGCCGGGAACATGCTAGTTGGTCTTATACCTGACGTCAGATAGCAGTTCCCTGGTGACATGTGTACAGGTTAGTTCATCGACCTGAGATCGTCATTTGTCTCGTGTGAGTTCCCACTGTACTTTGATTACTACCCTACCACGCTCAAAGGAGACGTGCAATCAGGTTTTAGTTGGGTACAGTCCCGACCCACATAGAGGCAGTGAGCGGATCTTCAGGGGTTCGTCTCTCCCGGTATTGGGGGTGAGGTCGTGCTGTGTCTAGGAGAGCCCTTACACGAAGTCCTTGGCCAAGGCAGGAGATTTACTGGTAGGTATTCCAGTAGTATCTCAGGGTGTTCTGGGCTACACTCCGACACGACTTGTACCGCTTTTGGGGGTCTGACTTTTACCAACCCCCTAGGCCCGCCATGCGATGCTCATAGACGAACGGACCGGACTGTACGGATATTGTCACTAACAGGATCAGTAGGGTGTCAGGATGAGTTCGCACACAGACATCCCTTTTTGTCAATAGCTGGTAGCCCGTCACATATGGCTAATACCTCTGACGTACTAGTGGTTAAATCCACAGCCATAGAATTGACGAGTCTTTAAAGTCCCGCACAGAACAGTTACTCAAGTTTCGGCCGAAACGCTGTAGAGGCCGTATGGAGATGTGGCAGGGTTCAATCAGATACGTGCGGTATTGCACGGATCATGATCGGACGGAAAATACTAGCGGGCTTTGGTTTAAGCCGGATTCTAGTATTGCACAGTGTAGATTTTATCTCATTGCATTTATATTTGGTCGGAATACAAATGCGGGTATGTATATACAGTAGCGGGGTTTTCCTGTAATTTATTACGGGATCAGTTTTTTGGAGTTGCCAGTTTGTTTTCCGTTTCGGCCATTTTTCTTTGTATCTTTCATTGGCTGAAGATTGGTGGAGGAGGGCTTATTTCCATTTGTGCAAATAAGCATTTTGGAGGGTTGTCTTTGCATATTGATGCTTCATGATGGTTGCACCATCATTTGACTTCTTCACTTCATGATTGTTTGACTTTGTGATGAGATGGTAGGTGATTGAGTGTTGGACTTGGTTTGGTGATCATGATTCATTATGATAACCATTTTTCCTTTGGCTTGCATGATTGCTTCTCACCCCCCTTGACATTTTTGCTACACTCTCTCATTCTGGAAAGAGTCTTGGCCGGCCACTTCTTATGGGGGCTGTCCCATTTTTTGTAGTGGGGAATTGATCTCTTTTTGCTTAGAAAAATCCTATACCTCCATCTCAAAAAAGGTTCGCTTCATCCCTCCACCAAATGGCAATTTCCTTTAACCCCCAAGAGACATAGAGGACTACACTGATTCTACAGCAAATCTTGGGCACGTCGGCTTGCCAACTTCGTGCCCGAGTTGCCTCGGTCCAGAGGTGGGAGCCCGTAAAAGAACCCGGCGATGTGGTGCCCGTTCCGACGAGGAGGTGATGACCGGAGATTCCGCGGGGAGATCGGGACGACGACGAGAAGACCGAAGGACACGGATCGCTCGGTATATCTCTCTACCCCTTCTCTAGTTAGCTAGGATTAGATTAATGGCCCGATCCGGGATTTTTGTGCGCGGTGGTGCCGGTTCAAAAGTTAAAGTAAAACATCTTTTCCGCATTTTGGCCTCGTTCAGACGGCCGGGGCACCACCGTGCACTTACAGGTCGGGTCGGGGGTCGTAGCAGTTCCTTCTTCCATCCATGAATGGAAGGAGAAGTTCATATTTGTCGAGCCACCCGAGGGTGAGGATTGGCCGGTGCCTGTACAGTGGCACAGGGCCGACTGCCGACGGGTGAAGCGGTCGTCCTCTCCAGAAGCGAGGGCGGTGTCGGCATAGGAGCCTATCCAACGGGCCAATATTTTTCTTTCCGAGCAGGCCCTCAGTTGGGGCAGGCTCAGCCCCGCTCAATTCATGGGTAAGTTAGGAGCCTAGGTAACCTATCTAGACTTGCATATTTTTCTTCTGTTCTTTCTGGTGTCACTAACTCCCTTTGTGTACTTTCCTTTTTTGCAGAACCAATGGACCGATCTAAATTCCTGGCTGCCATGGCCGAGAAGAAGGGGAGGAAGGCCGAAGGCGCCGGCTCATCTCGCCCTGCTCCGAGCCAGGCACCGTCAGCGGAAGCATCGGCTAGGCATTCCACCACGCCCTGGGCTTCGGAGACCAACCGTGGGGAGAGCCGTAAAAATGCTTGGGAGCCGGAGCCCCGGGCTTTGGAGGTGGAAGATGAGGCTGATCCCCTCGAGGTCCCCCTCAAGTGGGCCAAAAGGACGGTATCTCGATCTACATCATCCCCGATCCTCGTGCAGGAGGGGGACGTGTGCTTCGAGGTGCCCTCGAAGCTTTCTGTCGCCGACAGCTTACTTTCGGAGATGGAACGATCGGCCGGTGGCAAGATCCCCCGAGGGACCCTCAAGGCCCAAGTCGCCGCCATTGCTCAGGAGGCTGTACAGGTCAATATCCGCCTCCCGTTTGGGTTTCCGTTAAGTATCTTTTGTTTGTCGGGTCGGATACTTTTTAACCCCCTCTTTTGTTTTCCTCGGGTCCTCCAGCACTGTACCCTCATCGCCAAGATGGAGCACGAAGAAATTGCCCCGGCGATGCAGATAGATGGCGAGTCTTCCTCGCGGGTGGAGGGCCTGAGCTGGGAGCTACATCAGGCAAGGGAGAAGATCTTCACCCTCGAAGATCGGGTGGCCGCCGAGGAGGGGGTGAACTCCAAATGCAGGGAGTCCATCCGAATTTTGAAGGAGTCCAACAAGGCCGTCGAGGATAAGTTGGAGGAGGACAGGGTGCTCAACGCCACGCTGAAAAAGACGCGAGACACCCTTAAGAGGGAAAATGAGGCGGCGAAGGAAGAGATGAAGCGTGCCGACCTCCGGGCCACAAAGGCGGTGGAGAGGTACAAGATGTCGGATCAATTCTACACCAACCTTGCTAACGCCTCGGCCCTCGTCTGGCATCAGGCTCTCTATGCCGTCAAGGCGTTGATGCCAGAGTTTGCCAACGACGGGCTCCGGCTCGAGTACCCCCTCGAGGATGAGACGCAGGGGGTGTTAGTTATATGTATGCCCTAGAGGCCATTACTATACATAGGATGTATATTGTAGTGGATGCTGGGACATATATAGGGAGGACTTTCTTGCTCGACATGATAGTATGCTATCTGGTTGCTCTTTACCTTAACGTGTATACTGATTGTCTCTCTATTACATGTTGGTAAAGCCCTTAGGATGTGTACTTGACTACCTGGACTATGATACGGATCATACTAGTGGGGACATGGTAGTCCGTAAGTACATCCTTCAAAGTCCCTAGTCGTGGGTGTATCGAGACGGGGCATCGATATACCAGAGTAGACTAGCGTATACCTTCTCGACCCATACAGATGGGCGATGGATGATCCCATATCCATCGGTGTTTGACATCAGAGATGATATACGGGTGCTCAGTAGAGACTGGGTACACTGGACGGACTTGCCGAGAACTCCCAGATGGTATTATACCTCACGTCAGATGGCAGTTCTCTGGTGACACTGGTACAGAGTAGTCTGTTGACCCAAGATCGTCATAGAGTCTTGTGTGGTTCCTACTGTGCTTTGATTTCCATCTTACCACGTCCAAGAGGGCGTGCAAAACGGTGGTTTTTGGGTACAGTCCCGAGTCACATGGAGGCAATGAGCGATAGGAGGGGATTCGTCTCTCCCGGTATAGGGAGTTGATGTTGCGCTGTGTTCGATTGGCTATAACAGGAAATCCCTGGCCAGGGTTGCTGAGAATTACTGGTAAGTGTTACCTGTAGTTTCTCGAATTGTTATAGACCTCATATCGACATGACTTATCGAGCTATTGGGGTCTGACGTTTACCACCCCTAGGCGAGATATGCGACATATCAGACGATCAGACCGGACTGTACGGTAGTGTTACTGGTTGGATTCACTGGAGTGTGAGCGGGCTTGCTCGTCGATCTTCAGATCGCTCAATACCCGGGTGGCCGTTACGTTTAGCAGACCGCTTGCGGCTTGTGGGTGTTTGATATGATCATCGCCTGCTGCCGGCGTATTGACGAGTCTTTAGAGTCCTACACAGAGGTTTCCTGGCTCAAGCGAAACGAAATAGGAGCGCATATGAGATATGTGCGGGACCGAGAATAATACCAGTATGTGATACTTTATTCGATTCTCGCGATGTGACATTGATCGGTTATATGCGATATAGCCGGGTTATCGGATCAAGTGTTGATTCGATAAGTTGTTACTATTGATACCAGTCGGTTATGTGCGACATGACCGGATCGTTGAATCAAGTGTTGATTTAATGATTTAATGTATAATTATTTATATTTGATATATTACTTTGCATTAACTAGTATCGGTTCACTTTGAATGGATTTTCTCACTCGGATGTGCGCATTGCATATGTGATATGATTTTGTGCACTTGTTTGTATCATGGTTGATGATGCATGCCTACTTGGTTAAGTGCAAAGAATTAAACCATGGTTAACTAAATGATTAGGGTTTTATTTTCTTAAATTATTCATTTATTCCTTTTTGGAAATTATTTTGCATAAGAAGAATTGGTGGCTTTCTTTTATTCTTTCATGAACTTTCATGAATGTTTGACTTGGTCACCAATTTTGTCTCATGCTTAACCCTAACCATTTCTTTTAACCATGATTGATTCTCTACACCTAACCATGGTTCTAATATGATAAGTATTCATTTCTTTTCTAATTTTAAATTAACTTATCATATCATTATCTTCTTCTTCATCTTCAACCTTGAAGAAAGCTTTCTACCAACAATGGTGGAATGTGAAAAAGAGTGAGAAATCCAATTCTAAATTGAACCCACTTCCTCTTTCTTCATCCTCTACCTCTTGCCAAGTAGTAGAGTGTGTATTCTTCACAAGTTTTTTGACTTGGTGAAGTCGGAGCTTGATTTAGCGATGCCTCGACGTAGATCATCTTCGGCATGGACATCGATGACCTAGCCCGTCCATTCTCCGATGAAGCCGACGCTAGAGCCCGGGACTTGTTATGGACAGCGAGGAGACTTCATTGCGGAGCTATGGAGGTGGAGAACCGGATCTACAAAGGTTGTATTTCCGTATCTCTTAGTTAAGTGTTAACTAGTTTATTGTTTCGCCTAGAAATCAAGCCGACGATCCATAGTCTAGGGTTTCTCGGCACCGTATTATTTGAAATTGGCATGGTTGATGCCTTGTGAGACCTCACTAGGGTGCCTAGGAACCCTACAGTGGTATCAGAGCCTAGCTAGAGCCTTAGGCGAAGTCTAGACGCAATTTGAAGTCCGATCGAACCAAAACCCGAACTCGAAACATGCTCTCTGTCCTTTTTTCAAAAACTGGGATTTTTCCAAATTAAAAATATGCAGAAAACCCAGAAGGGAAATCTAAGAATTACGGCACAAAATTGGGGTCATGAACAGTGCAAGCTGCGGCGGAACCGCGGCAGATGCCTGCCTTAGGCGGCGGTTCCGCGGCAGATTGATGACGTCAGCCCTAACTGTTTGCACAGTAATTCATTGTTTCAGGTGCTGAGTTCTCTGGGTATTTTTAAAATTTATTCAAGAGTTGAATTTTCTGGAGTTGTTTTGGGGATTCGTATGTTCGATCGGATTATCAAATTTTGTCTATGTGGCTTTCCGGATAAATTTTTAGAATATGTTAAAAAGTTCGACCGGATATAAATACCCAATTTTTCCCCTGTCGGGAAATTTCCAAGTGTTGGATTTTTCCGTAGTTTAACGACGTTCTAAGTAGTGCAAGTAACGCGATGGACCCTCTAGAAGACAACAAACCTTAACTCGATTATGTGACCGTCTTGAACTGCCCTTTGAACCTTCGGGTTTGGGCCAGTACGGCGTGCCACATGTGAGGCGTTGGCTTGACCCTTCTACGGCTGGACCGTCGGTACTGAGGCACGAACTGAATGTTGTTAGACTTATTTCATGTGTTGATCTGTATCAGGAAAACTTGGGTGTTCGAATGTTCAATCGGAAAGTTTAACATTTTCTAATTATCTGGAATGTGATACAATAATTGGAATTCACAAATAGTTATGAGATAACGGAATGAATATTATAAACATAGCAGTTTAGTCTCACTTGATCGGTTGCCACGGAATTTTGAGGTGATCAAAAGTCCGTCGCAATCACGTAGCGTACGCGGATACTCGCCAGGTAAACTTAATAGACAGCCTCACTCCATAGCCCCGACTAAGTGACCGTAGGAGAACCCCGTCGCCGAAAGCATCCGTTCGGGTGCTCGCGGCTGCGGTGTTCCCCCTTGGTGCACTTCGTCGACGGTATCGGGGGTGCAGCCGTCTACTGAAGTTTGCGACGAGCATTCAATCAGGATGTCGGGAATCTTGTTGAATTTCCCGACTTGGTATTGAAAAGTGTTTTCGATTTTGAGACTAAAATGCGGGGTTTATAATTATTAGGCATGCGATGTCTAAGGAATTCATTTGGTCAGGCATGCGATGTCTGAGGTGGTTGCGGATTCCAACTGTTGTAGTTTTACACTTTCTTTTCTGTGACCGTAAGTGTAATATGTGATATCGCCTGTTTCGTTGTTATATGTCAACGACAATTGGGATGCGCATATTTACTTACGTTGATGACATGTGATGTTATGTGTTGCTGGATATGTTATATTGGATCGTCGTGTTTGAATAGCCGGGGGGTTTTTATGTGAGATGAGTGTTTTTCATTTTCATTCATGTAAAAACTTGTATGTAATATTCTTTTATTGGGGCGCTTCCAGGTTGCGGAAGTTGTCACCGTTTGTATATTATTTACTTTTCCGCACTAGGATAGACCCAAGGAGGAGAGCACAAGTAACCGGGTTCTGGGGTCCAGTGGGAGACCAACTCGAGGAGTCGAGTCCGGGTCTCCTAACTCCAGAATTAAAAGGGTTGCTTGCCGCTCTCGTAGGGGTCTAAGGGTGTGGGTTTGGCTATTCATAACGACCGTGGAATCCGTGTTTTATACTGGCTCGTATTGAAAACACGGACGTCCTAGTATATCCAATATTTCATATGTTTCTTCTGCTGCGATATCTGTGATGTGATCATGTGATGTTCTGTGATAGATACAGTATATAGTATATATGATATATTATATAGACGTTACTTATGTTTTACACCCGCGCTAGCCCTGCCCCGCTCTGCCGTTAGTTACCTAACCTAACGGTGCACGAGGGGACATCGAGGCGAATGCGGATGGCATAAGTGTACGTCGTATTTATCTGTGATGTTTAGGTATTTTAAATGATGGGACTTCATTAATGAGATTAATGAAATAAAAGAAACCTAAGATGTTGTAGAATCGAATTTCAAAATAAAACAGGTAGCTACAGTTCTTGCTTTGCACAGCGGTATATGTGATATATCCTGCACCTTATTCGATGAGGAAAGGACCGAGATCCCTTCACCGGGAGTGACTCCTTTAGCAATAACTGGCAGATGCTACACACTCGGTTTGTCTTTTGATTGCTTTTAAGAGTTTTTGCTTTGCACAGTGATATATATGATATATCCCGCACCTCATTCGACGAGGAAAGGACCGACGATCCCTTCACCGGGAGTGACTCCTTTAGCAAAACTAGAAAAGTCTCAAAAACACTCCATTTTAAAATCATTTGATTCTACAACGATATCAAGTTCATTACGCAATAGGTTTTCAGAAAAACCTGTCGTAGCCCTCCGTCATTTCAGATAAGTTGTATATAGTATTCGTGCTGCATTTGTTGGCTTTCGTCAAGGTGCAGTGTGCGGTAGCTATATGCTGCTTATCTGCTAGCATACGATGCGATTGGATTAGGGTAGTCGTGCGGCTTTGTTGGCTTTCGTCAAGGGTCGTGCGGGTGGGTTTAATTCAATCAAGAAATGTACGGGCTGAACTTGACTAGCGGGCTATGGTTTGTTGGCTTTCGTCAAGGTCATAGCACGTTAGGGGCAAAATATTATCGGGAATTTCAAGTGTTGAAATTTGCAATGAGATTGCATACCTTCTATGAGATAGTTGGGTCCCGATACCCACTGCGAGTAAGAGTTACTCCTGGGAGAGTTTTACACATTACAATTAGCCGATCAAGTAGGTGTCTAGAAAGGTGTTAACGAGGTTACGCCTCTGGGAAAACGAGGTTTACATTAATTAGGTTTGTGCGAAAGCATGGGGGACCTCCCTCAAAGTACCGACACTGGCCTGGCTGAAAGATTGGCGAACTTGTAGTGTGTAATTAATCCCGGCTAGTCTTTCCTTTTAGGGTTTGGAGGAAGATTTGATAAAAAGCAGTAGGAGCCATCCTGATTAGATAAAATAATAACCAATCTATTCTTGAAAGAGCGCACGCTGAGTGTTTTCTTCTCTCTCTCTCCAGGTAGCGACCATATCACGCCTTAATCAAGATAATAATACGGATTATTGACCGAACCCGCTTGTTATACTGAGCTGGGGAACGTTGGTCCCGCTCCAACTTATAATTGTTATAAGACAGAGCAGGAAATTGGGGATTACCAGAATTCCCGTGCCGCCCAAACGAGGAGAGTGCATGATGATGCATCATCTTCGGGTGTGTTCATTACATAGAACTGTTTCTCAGTATCCTTTACGTCCTGGGTATGTGATACCAGATCAGGATCCCAGATATGTAATCTGTTACATAGGGCTACAGATAGGTAGAGAACTGAGAACGGGTGATAAGTTTCATGAGGCAGAAAACGGGGCAAGAGTTGCAGCCAAGTCTGTTGGTCACTGTCACCCTGTATTACAATACATTGATTCTGAACGAATGTTATTAGATACCGAACCTGATATACAAAATCATATCAGTCTCTTTATTAGTAAAGAAACGATAAAATTTTGTATTGTTGGATAATGTTTTGAACATTTCCTATATCAAAAGTTGATCGGTTCAGGCACGTTATCTAAAAGCATTGATGTTCTAAATCAAACTACAGTTCTTAGTATACGGATCACACACAAGAGGAAGAGTTCAGAAATGAACGAATTCTTCTTGAGGCATTGTAGACTAGGTCAGATCAATGTGACCCGACTAACTAGAGTTACATAAAGATGCATATTTAAATCAGTTTGAATTTACATATTGTGAAACTCGCCAGTCATGTCACAGAGATAAGAAGACCATAGCTCTGTTTACTGGAAACAGAGAAAGAGTTAGTGAACTCTTGGGATGATACATGTTGATGTATGCAGGTCCCCTGTCTACACATGCCAAGACTGGTTCTTTATACTTCATTATATTCTCTGATAATCTCTCAAGATTCAGACATATGTTCCTGTTGAAACACAAGTCCGAACCTTTTGAGATATTCACAGAATATAAGTTAGAAGTAGAGAACAAATACGGGTATAAGTATTATGTCCTATGATGAGAACAAGGAGGAGAATACTTGAGCACGGAATTCCTGGATTATTCTAAAGGAGAATGAGATTCTCTCTCAGCATTACTCCTCTGTATACACCATAGCACGATGGTATATCGGGGCGGAGCAGATACACCCTATTTGATATGGTGTGCTCTATGATGAGTACTACTGAGTTACCTATTTCCTTTTGGGTGTTATGCACTTGAGAAGTTGCATACCTATTGAATAGGGTTCGAATCAAATCAGATGCCTACCACTTCATATGTGATATGGAAAGGGTGGAGCCAATGTCTTAAACTAGTTAAGATTTGGGGTTGTCCGGCCTTTTTCTAAAAGCAAAATCCGGACAAGCTCAAGGCAAGGTCTGTTATGTAGAACTGGAAATGTTCCAGCTATATAGACTGCAGCTGATGATTTGATAGAACCAAAGGATTCAGTAGATTCCAACGAACCTCAGCCTCTCCGCCGATCTAGTAGGGTTCCTCACCCACCTGAGAGATACTTCGGTTTCTCTATGACAGTGGGAGCGAGGATTACATCATGAGATGATGACCCAACTAGTTTCGAGCTGGGCATCAAGAGTGAGACTCTGTAAGAATGGCTGGATGTTTATCGATCTGAGATGGAATCCTTATACACCAACAAAGTATGGACTTTGGTTGCTATATCTGAAGGGTTAAATCCCATCAGGAGCAAGTATATCTTGAGAAGATTACTTGGTGTACATCGAAAAGTTGAGACTTTCAAAGCTAGACTTGGTAAAAGTGTGCATCATTGACCAGGTGTGGATAATGATGAAACCTTTTTCAAGTAGCTATGCTTAAGTCCATCCAGATCCTACTTGTCACGGCTACATACCATGACTACGATATCTGGTGGTTGGGTGTCATGACTGCTTTTCTAAATGATGTTTTAGAAGAGTGCGTCTATAAGTACACAGCCAGAGGGCTTCGTAAACAGTGGGAGCAGCGGAAACGTGTGCAAGATGCTTTATTTGATAAAGCAGGCATCGCGGAGTTGGAACATCTGTTTTGATGAAATAGTCAAAGAGTTTGACATCATCAAAATGGTAGATGAACCTTGTATATACAAAAAGGTAGTAGGGAGTATGGTGACGATCCTCGTAGAGTACGTGGATGACATACTCTTGATAGGGAAGGAGTTTCCTATGCTACGCTCGATCAATCTCCGCTTATCACTAGGATTCTCCATATAGGATCAAAGTGATACCTCCTAAATCCTGGATTTTGGATCTATGAGATAGATCTAATTGGAAATTAGGATACTCACTAGTTGTAGTGAGATGGTATCAATCGATCCGGGGGAGAATCGCTGGAAGAGTTCCAGTGTGATAAAGACGACTGAATGTCAGTCGCAGGCATTGTCTTTACCCTCAGTAAAGGGACGGTATGTTAGAAGAGTTCCAAGCTAGATACCGTGACATACTAGACGATAAAGGCAGGATACATCACTACTTAAGATGCTACCAAAGAGGCTGTTTGGGTGTATATTGGTTCATGAGATGAACTACGTTCCTTCTATTGTGTGACAATGGAGTTGTGGCTTATGCCAAGGAACGCCGGTCCCATCAGTGATCCAGACATATTCTAAGGCAGTATCACCTGATCATGGAGATGGTTGATCTCTAGGGAGATCGAGGTAAGGAGAGTAGACTCAGAGGACAACACAGCGGATCCACCCACAAAGGCCTGTTCCCAGAGAGAGATTTTTATAGGATGGTTGAGTATGAGATACTACAACCACTGCTATCAGATGGCCCTAGTGCAAGTGGGAGATTGTTAGTTATTTGTATGCCCTAGAGGCCATTACTATACATAGGATGTATATTGTAGTGGATGCTGGGACATATATAGGGAGGACTTTCTTGCTCGACATGATAGTATGCTATCTGGTTGCTCTTTACCTTAACGTGTATACTGATTGTCTCTCTATTACATGTTGGTAAAGCCCTTAGGATGTGTACTTGACTACCTGGACTATGATGCGGATCATACTAGTAGGGACATGGTAGTCCGTAAGTACATCCTTCAAAGTCCCTAGTCGTGAGTGTATCGAGACGGGGCATCGATATACCAGAGTAGACTAGCGTATACCTTCTCGACCCATACAGATGGGCGATGGATGATCCCATATCCATCGGTGTTTGACATCAGAGATGATATACGGGTGCTCAGTAGAGACTGGGTACACTGGACGGACTCGCCGAGAACTCCCAGATGGTATTATACCTCACGTCAGATGGCAGTTCTCTGGTGACACTGGTACAGAGTAGTCTGTTGACCCGAGATCGTCATAGAGTCTTGTGTGGTTCCCACTGTGCTTTGATTTCCATCTTACCACATCCAAGAGGGCGTGCAAAACGGTGGTTTTTGGGTACAGTCCCGAGTCACATGGAGGCAATGAGTGATAGGAGGGGATTCGTCTCTCCCGGTATAGGGAGTTGATGTTGCGCTGTGTTCGATTGGCTATAACAGGAAATCCCTGGCCAGGGTTGCTGAGAATTACTGGTAAGTGTTACCTGTAGTTTCTCGAATTGTTATAGACCTCATATCGACACGACTTATCGAGCTATTGGGGTCTGACGTTTACCACCCCTAGGCGAGATATGCGACATATCAGACGATCAGACCGGACTGTACGGTAGTGTTACTGGTTGGATTCACTGGAGTGTGAGCGGGCTTGCTCGTCGATCTTCAGATCGCTCAATACCCGGGTGGCCGTTACGTTTAGCAGACCGCTTGCGGCTTGTGGGTGTTTGATATGATCATCGCCTGCTGCCGGCGTATTGACGAGTCTTTAGAGTCCTACACAGAGGTTTCCTGGCTCAAGCGAAACGAAATAGGAGCGCATATGAGATATGTGCAGGACCGAGAATAATACCAGTATGTGATACTGTATTCGATTCTCGCGATGTGACATTGATCGGTTATATGCGATATAGCCGGGTTATCGGATCAAGTGTTGATTCGATAAGTTGTTACTATTGATACCAGTCGGTTATGTGCGACATGACCGGATCATTGAATCAAGTGTTGATTTAATGATTTAATGTATAATTATATATATATGATATATTACTTTGCATTAACTAGTATCGGTTCACTTTGAATGGATTTTCTCACTCGGATGTGCGCATTGCATATGCGATATGATTTTGTGCACTTGTTTGTATCATGGTTGATGATGCATGCCTACTTGGTTAAGTGCAAAGAATTAAACCATGGTTAACTAAATGATTAGGGTTTTATTTTCTTAAATTATTCATTTATTCCTTTTTGGAAATTATTTTGCATAAGAAGAATTGGTGGCTTTCTTTTATTCTTTCATGAACTTTCATGAATGTTTGACTTTGTCACCAATTTTGTCTCATGCTTAACCCTAACCATTTCTTTTAACCATGATTGATTCTCTACACCTAACCATGGTTCTAATATGATAAGTATTCATTTCTTTTCTAATTTTAAATTAACTTATCATATCATTATCTTCTTCTTCTTCATCTTCAACCTTGAAGAAAGCTTTCTACCAACAATGGTGGAATGTGAAAAAGAGTGAGAAATCCAATTCTAAATTGAACCCACTTCCTATTTCTTCATCCTCTACCTCTTGCCAAGTAGTAGAGTGTGTATTCTTCACAAGTTTTTTGACTTGGTGAAGTCGGAGCTTGATTTAGCGATGCCTCGACGTAGATCATCTTCGGCATGGACATCGATGACCTAGCCCGTCCATTCTCCGTTGAAGCCGACGCTAGAGCCCGGGACTTGTTATGGACAGCGAGGAGACTTCATTGTGGAGCTATGGAGGTGGAGAACCGGATCTACAAAGGTTGTATTTCCGTATCTCTTAGTTAAGTGTTAACTAGTTTATTGTTTCGCCTAGAAATCTAGCCGACGATCCATAGTCTAGGGTTTCTCGGCACCATATTATTTGAAATTGGCATGGTTGATGCCTTGTGAGACCTCACTAGGGTGCCTAGGAACCCTACAGGGGGATGCCGCCAGAAGTGCCGCCGGGAGAGAAGCTCCCAGTGGGAGTGTTGGGGATAAGGCGATCACCCCGGCTTCCTGTGCCGAAGCTCCTGGTAGGGGCGCCGACACTAAAGCCACCACCCCGGCTACCGACACTGGCGCGGAGCAAATCAAGGTCCTCCCCGGTCCTGAGGCCTGAGCCTTTCTGCCTTCTTATCTTTTTTTCTTTTTTTTGTTTTGGAATCTTGTAAGCCTTTGGGCAATTTTGTAGGGTTGGGGAGCCTATAATACCTTTGTAAAGACTCCCAAGTTGTGAATAAAGCCGTTTTGTAAATTTTTGCGTGGCAATGTTTTCTTGTATGAGCGAGCCTGTTAGCGTTTCCCTCGCCTGACGAGCCAGACCGTAGGTCGGTGATTGATTGTTTCCGTGTCGTGTTTAGAAATGTTTCACAACCAAAGAAATTTATACCGCAATCAATTAACGGTGTCGATGTAGTGCGTTAATGAATACGGATCGTCCACTGAGATGTGTGTTTTGATCGATTTTTTTTAGATGAGTCGAAATGAAAAGATAAAAGAAAATTGTAAGAAAATTGATTCAAGATCTATGAAATTTAGTTTCAAGAATCATAAAATACTAGATCTAAAATCAAGAATCAATAAAGTTCAAGAAGATGTCCAAATCGAATGAATTATCAAGATTTGTAATGAGGCTTGTAGGAATTGATCCAATTGATAGTGATGATGAATACTTATGATTACAAATTCTTATCTATCGATGATTTGTTGCTAGATCGATGACGATCAACGAGAATTAGGGTTCTATTGAAGAAACTAGGGTTTCTCCTTCTATCTCTTGTCATTTCGTTATTAGCATTCAAATTCTAGCCTCTAGGAAATTCAATCATCGATCATTGATCTCTAATTTGGAGCGAAAACATTCAAGAAAGCATCTCGCTCAAATTAGGTTGTCGATGATTCAATTTTCTAAAGTTTACAAAACTCATAAGACTTAAGAATCGTTCAAGAATTTAATCATCATCATCTATCTAGTTTCTCGATTCCTCTACAAGCGGAGTTTTCACTCAAACATCATGAAAAAGAAAACAATCAAGAATTGAGAACTCTTCATAATGCTCAAATGTAAAGAAAAGCAAGATCAAGAATTTTCACCTTTTATTATTCAACGTTTTGTTACAATTCACGCAAAGACTACAAGAATTGAGGAGAGAACTCGATCGTCGAACTAGCTTCGCATCGTCTTCTTGAGTCGCGGATCGTCGCGGGTCACTTGCTCGGATGAAGATCGGCGTTGCTTCAAAAAGGCTCGTTGAAGGCTTGCTTTAGCTCGGTACTCAATGGATCTTGATTTGGATCAAATTGTGTCACTCAATTTGATTTTGAAATGATTTGGATCTACAATTTTGATTTCCCTCCAAATTCAACAACCTCCAAATTCTAGATCTAGATCTCTTTTTATAACCACCTCATTTGAATCTTTCCTCCAAAGCTGGGTTGTTAGAGAGAGCTTTCTAGAATGAGTTTGTTAGTGGGAATATTCTAGAATGAGGTTGTTAGAGGGAATATTCTAGAATGAGGTTGTTACAAGGAGGCTTCTAGAAGAAGGTTGTTGGAGGGAATATTCTAGAGTGAGTTTGTTATGCAGAGCCTTCTGGAAGAAGTCACGTGGTCTTTGAGAGTCTTCTGGAAGCTGAGACCGTTACAATAAGCCACGATGAGAAATTTGACGCACTGATGAGCTAACAAGGCCGCGGAACCGTGGCAACTCGACCGACTCGGCCGCGGATCCGCGGCCATGTTGGTGAATTACTGCATGCAATTTCTAAGGGATTCTTCTGTTGGGTTTAGGGTCTTTATCTGATGTCTGGAATCCTATGTTTCTTTCTTGATTTCTGCCAGATCTCAAGTCTTTGACTTGGCGTATTTTATCAGCACTTTTAGCCGTTCCGGTTCTTTTTCCTGGAATTTCCTGCACACAATCTCGAGACAAGTGTTGCGATATACAAAGATCATGCGTGCAAACACACAATTTCCTATAAAATGCCGGTTATAATGTATAACACATGTTATTTGGTATTTTGCAGACAAATTGCTAATATGTGCTATATTCATACCGAACACCTTTAGATGATTACAAATAGTAGGGAAATTGATGTGTTAAAAATGCAATATTTTCGACTGACCCCCAAACTTAATTTTGGTCGTCTCGAGAAAACTTGTTTTATTAGAAAGAGAAGGAGAAAATAAAAGAAAAAGAAAAACTAACTAGCACACTTTCGTAGGCAACATGATTGCACTGAGCACGTGCAACAAGCCTTTAAACCTCTAGGTGTCCCTAGTAGGAGGAGTGTTGTCTCCTGAGGGTTTTCAGCGGATTGCACCCACAAAATCCAATAATAAAAGGAAGTCCTGAAAGTTACATGTAAAGATAAGAATTGTAAAAGAAAGACTTTGAAAATTAGTGTTTCTAACTAATAATAGCTTTTCGGTTGTCATGAGCCCTATCTTAATAGTCTTGAAAAGATGTTAGAAATCACATCATCCCTCAATAAAACATCATCTTTATTCTTCATTCCTATCTTTCTTCCAAACACTGATCATATACCCCTACGTGTGTGTAAAGAACATCCCTACACTCGGAGAATTCAATTCAAGCTATCATACTCTTGTCCATCTGCCTCAGTACTTTTTAATTTGATGAATATTTAGATGGATTTGCTCACACATTTTTCATGCGACCGTTAATACTTCTTGAGGTACTAACCCACCGATTACTCATGTGCTTGCTTATTAGGTGTATTAATATTTTCCTCGTCTTGCACCACCTAAGGTTTAGCAGTGACTCCCAGACCAGTTGGTCTAAGGCACTAGGTGATGAAGCACCCTCGCTATATTTTTTTATTGCTGCCTTGGTGATAACAAAACTAGTGTTCATTTTTCTTCACCATTTTTATATTTTTCATTTTTTTTATTTCCTTCATATACTTTGGCTTTCATTTCAAGGTATCTTCTACTATCCCGAGTTTCAAGACGTGTGTAAGTGCGTATAGTAAGGTATCAACATTCAAATATTTGGCTTCCAGAATAGGAACTATTTTTCAGACTTATTTTTATCCTCAGATTAGTGACTTCCTTCATCTTACTAACCCTTGGGACAATGGCTCATAACTACTTATTACTAGTTCGTTTAAGAAAACTTCTAATTTTCTTGGTTTTCTTAAATTTTTCCAATCTTTTGGATGTAATTTTTCACTATCTAATCTTTTATTATCTTATTTATGTACAAAAAAAAATTTAATTTTTTTTATTATATGTTTTGTGCTTATGCAAAGTATGCGCAGTGATGCGTAAATAAGCATAAACCTCCCCCAAACTTGTTTTCAACAGTGTCCTAACTGTTGCCATCCGTTCGATCACAAAAACCTATAAGCCTGGGAGGAAATTTATTAATGGGGGCAATAAATATGATCGTGAAAATCCTCCCCCAAACTTATTCTTTGGCTCACTATTTTGTGTAAAAATTTTCTTTTCAAGAGCCAAATTATACCCCCCAAACTTGAGTTAAACAATATTAAGCTTTGAAAATCACAAGAGGGGGTCAAAATTACTGGTCAATGCCAAGCTTTGCGAAGACCGAAAGTCAACACCAACCATTCGAAGATTTTATCAGTGTAGTGCACCGGTTGGTGGAAGAACAAGTTGAAAAGAGCCAAGAAGAAGTGAGGAAAAGATAAGTAGGGTAATAGAATGTGTTTGCGTCTCGTTTTGGAGAGACGACACAGTGATTGTGATGGATTACTCGCATTCTCGTGATTGTCAAGAAGAAGGGGTGGAGGTTCAATTTCTTCATTGTGGCGATGATTCATCTCAACACCCGTGTTTGCTAAGAATGCAAGGCTATCAGCGAAGCTTTCATCGATATCCCGAAGAATAATGTCATTTGAAAGAACAGGATGATACTCAGACTCCAGAAAAGGTTCATAATCGACGTTAGATGTTGACCCGGAAAACTCGAAAGAAGGGTACGTATGTATATGATACATATCTGGGTCAAACAACAACGTATAAAGGAAGTCTAGATCTGCATCGTGAAGCTGATCAAATTCGCTGCTGTCGACATCCATTAATTCGACAGAACAGACTCGAGCATGAGGATCGGAGGGTTGACTTCCCAACTTGTAAATGTTGAGCTCAATTGACCTATTCCCGAAAGATAGATTCATAGAGCCGTTTCGACAATTGATTATAGCGTTGGAAGTAGCCAAAAAGGGTCGACCAAGAATCACCGGAATTTGGTTCCGTGGGTTCACTACAGGCTGTGTATCAAGAACAATAAAGTCCACAGGGAATACAAATTCCCCGATTTTTATCAACACATCCTCAAGTTCACCCCTAGATTTGGTGATTGATCAGTCGGCCATCTGGAGCGTTATGTTCGAGGGCTTTAACACCCCGATACCTAGTTGCTCATAGACTGAATATGGAAACAAGTTAACACTAGCGCCAAGGTCAAGTAAAGCACGGTTAATGTGTTTATCCCCAATAGAAATAGAAATAGTAGGACAGCCAGGGTCTTTACGTTTCCTTGGTAATTGTTGGGGAAAAGCCTTGTCTACAGTACTTGACATGAATACTTTTTCGGCACTTTAGTCTTCCTCTTCCTGGTGCACAAGTTCTTAAGAATTTTCGCATAGGACGGAACTTATTGTATAGTATCTTGGAGAGGGATGTTGATGTTAACTTGCTTAAACATTTCCACAAGCTTCTCCATTTGGGCATTGGGTTTGTTGGGCTTCAACCTTTCAGGAAATGGAGCTTTATCAATAAGCGTTGGGTCCAACATTTGTGGAGAAGGTTGTGGGGGTGGAAAGGATGAAGTGGGTGGAGGGTTCGAGCCTTTGGGAAAATGGAGAATAGGCTTGGAAGAAGAAGAAGGTAAATTGGACGAAATAGGGTAAGAAGTAGAAGTGGGAGTGGAAGTGGAAGTGGAAGTGGAAGCCGGAGTGTTAATGATCAATTCATCATTATCAATTTGTTCACCCACATGATTGTCTAGAACTCTTCCAGATCTCAATGTGGTAAATGCATCCACATTAGTGTAATGTGAAGGTCCAGGATCAGGTAGGGGTTGAGATGAAAGATTCCCTTTCTCTCTAGCGCTCAATTCTGCATTTATACGGACAATTTATGCTTCCATCGATTTAATACTCTCACTTTAGGAGTCAGAGTTTTTCTAGATTTTATCGACGGAAGACTGAAAATTTGCCGTAAATTGCATGAAAATTTGTCAGAAACAAATTCGTGGTTTTTTCGAGTGAAGAGGTGTTATTGGTTCCGGCAGGAAAAGGAACAAAGTTGTTGGCCGGGTTTTGAAAATTTTGTGGTTGGAAGGGGTGCTGACTCATTTGTGGTGGTTGCTGTTGCTGTGGAGGGACCCATTGAAAGTTATTCTGGTTTGGATCCGTGTATTGAGTTTGGTGTTGGATCCAAGAAAGATCAGGGTGATTCCTCCAATCTTGATTATATGAGGAAGAAGAAGGATCATTTCTAGGTCTTTGCTGAAATGCAGCATTAGTGTGACCTTGAAACGGTACATTCAAAGGACATTCTTCCGTTAAATGTGATGGGTTTGAACAGCAGCCACACACGGTTTTAGGAAGTGTGTATTGGTTTAGGGAGGCTAAAGAGAACTTGTTTTCTAGAGCATCGAGTTTCCTTTGTATTGCGGCCATTTCGGCTCTCATTGTGACGGAAACATCAAGCCGATTGATATCATCCCCAGACAATGGTGGTATAACACTTTCCCATTGTAAAGTGTTTTGAGCTAAATCTTCTAGATATTTCCAAGCTTCACCATTATCTTTAGATAGGAATTGACAATGACACATGGTTTCAAGCATCTGTTTAGTCGTGAGATCAATACCCTCATAGATAACTCGACACAAATCCTATCTGGGGATTCCGTGATGAGGGCATTGTAAAAGAAGATCCTTGAACCGTTCAAAGCATTTCCAGAATGGTTCATTGGGAAGTTGGGTGAATTTGAAGATTTCGCTCCGAACACGGCTGGTCTTGTGATTGGGATAAAATTTCTTAAGGAATGTTGCAACAAATTCATCCCATTTTGAAATAGAATGTGCGGTTGTATTATAAAGCCACTTCTCGGCTAAATCGCACAAATTGAATGGGAGGAAACGTAAACGCAGAGCATCCACAGACAGTTGTGACGTTCCAATCATTGCGCATACGTTTTCGAATTTGGAGATAAAAACGTATGCGTCTTCAGACTCGAGCCCGTGAAATTTGGGTAAAAGTTTGATGAATTGGGGGTTGATTTCGAAATTGTCCCCATTGGCTGGTGGTATAGAAAGACAGGTGGGAAGGGGAACACGTGTTGGATAGCATCTCTCTTGGAGAGAAATACGTGGAGGATTTTGCGCACCTGCGGGCGGTGGCAGAGTGGTGTTAAAGTATGATGGATATTCGTCCATCGCGGTGGTGGTGGGAAAAAGAAAATGTAGAAATACCGACTTTAGGGTCGATGGGGGACCGGTCCTTTAGTTGGCGATCGCGCGTCGAGTGAAATCCGATTATTTGTCAAGTGTACAAAGGCCGGTATGAGGCCGGTGTCCTTATGGCCCCGAAGTCGAGGTGGCGATCGCTCACTTAAGATACGTCGGTTGGCTCCTTCGAGTAGAAAAGTATAGATTGGCCCACTCCTTTGAGTTGGACCGGCGACCACTTCTCTTAGAATGAGTTAGATAAGAGCCTAGTTTAGATTGGTCGGCGTTTGCCGAGGTTAAGGGCTTCTGGTCTTTAGGACATATGGGTAGGAAGTTGCCCGCTAAGGATTGGCCATGCAGGGGAGCTGATCGGTGGCCTCTTGGTGAGGGCTTGACCTTTGGCGTCTGTGGGTAGTAAACTACCAGCCAGAGATGGACCGAGCAGGGAAGCTGCTCGGTGGCCTCTTGAGAAGGTCTTTGATCCTTAGCGTAGATGGGTAAGAAGTTACCCACTAAGGATGGACCTAGCAGGGAAGCTGCCCGGTGGCCTATTGATGATGGCTTTTGATCCTCAGTGTCGGTGGGTAGTAAACTACCAGCTAGAGATGGACTGAGCAGGGAAGCTGCTCAGCGGCCTCTTGAAGAGGGCTTTGATCCTTAGTGTAGATGGGTAAGAAGTTACCCACTAAGGATGGACCGAGCAGGGAAGCTGCCCAGTGGCCTCTTGATGAGGGCTTTTGATCCTCGGCGTCGGTGGGTAGTAAACTACCAGCCATGGATTGACCGAGTAAGGAAGCTGCTCGGTGGCCTCTTGAGGAGGGCTTTAATCCTTAGCGTAGATGGGTAAGAAGTTACCCACTAAGGATGGACCGAGCAATGAAGCTGCTCGGTGGCCTCTTGATGAAAGCTTTTGATCCTCGGCGTCGGTGAGTAGTAAACTACTAGCCATGGATTGACCGAGCAGGGAAGCTGCTCAGTGGCCTCTTGAGGAGGGCTTTGATCCTTAGCATAGATGGGTAAGAAGTTACCCACTAAGGATGGAACGAGCAGTGAAGCTACTCGGTGGCCTCTTGATGAGGGCTTTTGATCCTCGGTGTCGGTGGGTAGTAAACTACCAGCCATGGATTGACCAAGCAGGGAAGATGCTCGGTTTTGCGAGGCGTCACCCGACCTCCCCCGACATGTGAAAGTCTGGAAGAGTGACCGTTGCGGGCGGGACGTGGCTGAAACGCCTAGGTGAGGCGAGGCATTCCAAGATATGCGTTGTTCCGACTTCGGTTGGCTAAGAGATACGGGATGCCCGCTACGTGGCAGTTCGGTATTGGAAGAGTTGAGAAAATCCCAGGATTCGCACCCACACGCGCGCAAATTTCGGCCCTTGGGGATTCTGTTTAGGCTATAAATAGAGAAGGAGATGGGTTTCTTTCCGCGTTGTTTTTCTGAGATGGCCGGGCGCATCTACACGATTGAAGAGATCATCACTTCCGATGACGTCTACTTGTACGAGCAGTCCCTCTCCGAGGAGACGTACCGGGGTGTGGTCCAGCACATCGAGGACCATTTCAGCCGTCTACTTCCTCGTCGGTCATCCCTCCTCCAATTGCTGATGTATGCAATTTGGAGGAGGTCCCCAGGGCTGTGCAACCCCCTCTCCGAGGAGCTGCTGGATGAGGCGCTCAACAAGATGTGTACGCTCTATGTCCTCGGCCTCATCTCGAAGAACAGGCACGACCAATCAGTGGCCCTTATTTTGGAGTGTTTCCAAAAGAGGCAGATCGCGGGGCCCTGCCCGGAGGATGGGGGCCCGGCGCTTCCGTGGCGTCTCGGGTATGTGGACAACATCAGCGGGAGCGGGCTGAAGAGGCCAGGGTCGGCTGGCGGAGATCTCCACGGAGTACCACCAGCAGTGCTTTCTCGACCCTGTACCCCCTCTGTTGTAATTTTAATTTTCATGTAAGGCTGAAGAGCCCACAATACCTTTGATAAATAAAATTCTCTTTTTGCGACGTACTATTGTTTCTTTTTTCTCTTGGGTGTGTTTGAGTATTTTCATGAAACGAAACCAGTGACCTTTGAACTGAGGAAGAGGGAAACACATAGTAGGAGTTTCTTCTAATTCAAAAGACTTAGAAAAATTTACATCGTTTTGGCAAAGGAGAAACATATATTCATAGATAAAATTTTCAAATTCACTTGTACAACTTGAGCTTCTCGGCATTGTAAGGCCGTGGAAATTTACGACCCGCCACGTCTTGCAAGCGATAGGCCCCGCCGGGAAATACTTCGGAGACGAGGAATGGGCCGTCCCACTTCGGGGAAAACTTGTGTAACTTGCTTTGGTCTACGAACTCATTTCTCCTTAAGACCAGATCCCCAGTCTTAAAGGTGCGATGCTTGACTCGGGCGTTATAGTAGCGAGCAGTTTGCTGTTGGTAAGCGGCGGCTTTGATCTGCGCCCGGTTCCGTTTCTCCAGCAAGATATCTAAATTATTTCGGAGCGCCAAGGTATTAGCCTCATCATCGAAGTGCTCGACTCTGTAACTAGGCGGTCCGATCTCTGTTGGGACCATCGCCTCGGTGCCCTAGCAGAGGATGAAGGGGGTTTCTCCAGTGGAGGTCTTCTTTGATGTGCGTAGGGCCCATAAAATCCGGGATAGTTCGTCGACCCAACTGCCTTGCCTTCCTTCCAGGCGAGTTCGAAGACCTCGGATTACATCCCTGTTAGCGACCTTGGTCTGCCCGTTGAATTGGGGATGCGCGACCGCGGAAAACTTCATCAGTATATGGTATTCGCTGCAAAATCCTTTCACTTTGTCGTTTTCGAAATTCATCCCGTGGTCGGTAACGATACACCTCGGGATACAGAACCGGGATATTATATTGTTTTGCAGGAATTTGATGGTCATGGTAGCGTCCGATTTTCGGATGGGGACAGCCTCGATCCACTTCGTAAAATAGTCCACCGCGAAAAAGATGTATCTGTGCCCGCCCATACCAGTAGGGAGTTGGCCTACCATGTCTATTCCCCACTGGGCAAACGGCCATGGGGGGTCAGGGCCGTTAGCTCGGTAGCCGGAAGACGGGATATGCTACCATGGAGTTGGCAGCTCCTGCATTTTCTAAGCGTCCTGATGGATGGTCGGCCAATAGTATCCTTAGAGTAGTGTCTTCTGGACTAAGGTCCGGGCACCTTGATGTGCTCCGCCGACCCCCTCGTGAACCTCACGGAGGACGTGGTCGGCCTCGTGGGGGTCGACGCACCGAAGCAGAGCTTGAGTGAAGGATTTCTTGTAGAGGTTTCCACTGCTCCAAACGAAATGGCGGGCTTTGGCTCGGAGGCGGCGGGCTTCCCCTCGATCTTCTGGGAGTGTACCCTCCTTCAGGAATTCTACGAGGGGCTCCCTCCAATCCCAGTCTTCTTCCCGGGCAGCGTAAACTTGAAGTGCTGTCACTATGTCTTCCATGCTGGGCCGTGGCAAGACCTCGAAGAGGATATTTCTCTTGTTGTTGGCCGTATAGTAAGAAGACAGCTTACTCAGAGCGTCGGCCTGGGCGTTTAAGTGCCGGGGGATCTGCTCCACTTGAACTTCGTCGAAGTCTTTTCGTAGTCTTCTTACCTCGGCTAAATATTTCACCATCAAAAGCTTCCGTGCCTCGAAACGGCCGGTCTCCTGACCTACCACCAAGGCGGAGTCACTGCAGATTCGGATTGTCTTCAGCCCCACTCTGGAGGCGATTCGTAGTCCAGCTAGCAAGGTCTCGTACTCCGCGGCGTTGTTTGAGGCTTTGAACCCGAGCTTCAAGGAATACTCCATCTCTGCCTCGTTCGGGCCTCGAATGATGAGGCCGGCACCACAGCCCTCCTCGGTTGATGATCCATCAATGTAAAGGACCCAATCGGGGACGGAGTCAGGCCTTTCCTCGATCGAGGGTTGAGACCCGGGGGCGGCACTAACACTGCCTCCTTGTTGGGGATAGTGCATTCGACAATAAATCGGCCAAGACTTGTGCCTTGATAGCCTACCTTGGGCGGTATTTGATGTCGAATTGAGATAACTCCCACCTCGACTTCTCCAAACAACCAGAAGACTTAGGGGAGGCGAGAATAGCTCCTAAAGGACGCTCAGTGAGAACGTGGATGGTGTGTGCCTGGAAGTAGTGTCGTAGTTTCCTTGAGGCCACGATAAGAGCCAAGACAATCTTTTTTATGGACGGGTACCTTGTCTCCGTGTCCTTAAAGACATGGCTTACGTAGTAGACCGACTTCTGGACTCCTTCAACTTCTCGGACGAGCACCGAGCCGGTAGCCTGATTGGACACCGCTGGATACAGTGATAGCTCGTCTCCTTCAATTAGCCTGGTGAGCAGTGGGGGAGTCGCCAGGTGTATTTTCAATTGCTCGAAAGAGATCTGACACTCCTCCGACCATTCGAACCATGGGATCTTTCTCAGGGCTTTGAAGAATGGGAGGCATTTTTCTCCGGACCTTGACATGAAGCGACTCAGAGTGGCTACTCTCCCAGTGAGCTGCATGATTTCGACGTTGGCATTTAGCGCGGCTATGTTCAGGATGGCGCTGATTTTCTCCGGGTTAGCCTCGATTCCTCGGTGGGTAACCATAACCCGAGGAACTTTCCACTAGTGACCCCGAACGCACACTTGGCGGGATTCAGCTTCATTTTGTATTTGCGGAGGATATCGAAAGTCTCGCCTAGATCTTTGGCGTGCTCATCTGACGAGGTCGACTTAATGAGTATGTCGTCAACGTAAACCTCCATGTTCCTCCCGATCTGTGTTTTGAACATCCTGTTGACCAAGCGTTAGTATGTAGCCCCGGCGTTTTTGAGGCCGAAGGGCATCACTTTATAGCAGTATACCCCCCGGTCCGTTGTGAATGCGGTGAGATCTTCGTCTGCCGGGTTCATATGGATCTGGTTGTAGCCGGAGAAAGCATCCATGAAGCTGAGTAATTTGTGGCCTGCCGAACTGTCGACGAGCCGATCTATCCGAGGGAGGGGATAGTTGTCTTTTGGGCAGGCCTTGTTGAGATCTGTGAAGACGACGCATATGCGCCACTCCCGCTTGCCCTTTTAACCATTACCACTTTCGTCAGCCATTCTGAGTAGGCCACGTTTTGAATGAAGTTGGCTGCAAGCAACCTGTTAACTTCGTCCTCGATCGCCTTTTGTTTGATCGGAGTGAAGCTTCGTTTCTTCTGCCTGGCGGGTTGAGCCGTCGGGTCGACCTCGATCTTATATGATATTACTTTGGGGTCGATCTCGGGCATGTCGGCGGGCGCCCAAGAGAACACGTCCGAGTTCCCTCTGAGGAAGTGGATCAAGTCGTCGTGCCGGGCCCCCGTTAAGGGTGACCCGATTTGGACGGTTCGTTCATTGTCCCCTTCGACGAGGGGGACCTCTATTAGCGGCTCCACCGAGGCCCCTCGGATCTCTTTTTGTTCGTCCCGAGTATCCAAGGACACCCAGAAATCACCCGTGCTTCCAAGGTCGTCGCTTCGTTCCTCGGGCGTAGATGTCAATGTGAAACAAATCTTTGCGGTTTGCTGGTTCCCGTAGGACCGGCCTATTCCGCCTTGGTCGAGTGGAAACTTGACCGCGAGGTAGTGGGTCAAGATCTGGGCCCGAAGGGAGTTTAGCGTCGGGCGTCCCAGGAGGATATTGTAGGTCGATGGAATTCTAGCGACGATGAACTCCACTGGTACGGTTCACGTACGGCCTGCCTCCCCGATGTAGTAGGAGGGTGACCACTCCTTCTGCCGGGATGGAGTGGTTAGTAAACCCCGACAGAATGTGGGCGGTCGACCTCAGGTCTGACGGGCCGAGCCCCATGCATAAAAAGCAGTCATAGAAAAGGATGTCTGCCGAGCTCCCCGAGTCGACCAGTATCCTTTGAACCTCGTAGCGGTGGACCCGTGCTGTAACCACCAGGGGGTTATTGTGAGGTAAGGATATCCCGTGGAGGTCCTCGTCGGTGAAGATGATGGGCTCGGCCGCTTTACTCTTCTTCCGGGGCTGGCTGCTAGTCCCCTCGACTGGCAGGAGGCGTCAAATCTCGCCGGCTCCAGGCGCACTCCCCGTTGACACGACCATGATTAGGCCGATCGTCAACTTGCCGGGAGGGGGATGGTTCTCTTGCTCGCGGTCTGCTTGTCGCTTCTCCCGCAAGTACTTTGTCAGGTGCCCCGAGCGAATCAACTCCTCGATGTAGTCACGGACCTGTTTGCAGTTCTCGGTAGGGTGTCCCTGTGATCTGTGGAAGGCACAGTAAAAGCCCTGTGTCCGTTTGGCCGCCCTATTGGTGACCGGAGGGAGTTTGAAAAATCGCTCGCCCTTTGCCTCCTCCAACAGCTCTGTCTGGGAGATGTTGAGCGGGGTATACTCCTGGAACTTCGGGGAGTGTGGCTTTAGCCGGTCAACCTTCTTCTTCTCTTCTCTACCCCTCTTCCTTTGATCGGCCTGGTCGCTCCAGGGTAGGTTCGCATTTACCTCGGACTCGAGATGGATTTCTCGCTCAGTCCAGGCTTTTACCTCGGCCATGGTCTTAGGTTGCGCTAATGCAAAGGAGCGGAGCCACTCCTTGTGCCTAAGACCCGACCTAAGGGCCGTGATGACAGTCTCGTCCCGGTGCTCTGGGACCTCAAGATGAGCGTTGTAGAAGCGGGTGACGTATCCTTTGAAGGATTCCTTATCCCCGCTCTTTATAGTGAAGAGGTAATCGACGGTCAGCTTCTGCCGTCTGTTCCCGACGAAATGCCCGAGGAACTGGATGGCCAGCTCATCGAAGGAAGAGATGGAGCGTGGCGTGAGTCCTCGAAACCAATCTCGTCCGGCACGGATGAGAGTGGCGGGGAACGCTTGGCATTGGGCGGCGTCAGAGTTGTCCTGGAAGCTCATCCCTGCCGTGAACGCGTCCAGGTGGTCTTTCGGGTCAGACTTTCTGTCGAAGAGGGCCACCTTAGGAGTCTTGTTTCTAGAGGAGACGCGGACAGCAAGCAGTTCTTCAGTGAAGGGATTCGTAAGCGAGTCGGCGGCATACCTGGCCCCCTCGCTTGAAGGACGACTCCCCTGATGTATACCCTCGATCTTCTTTTCGAAGGCATCCAGGCGGTCGTGATGTCCCGAGATTTCGGCATACTGGGAGGTATGGCCCCTCCTGCTGGTGGCCTGCACCTGGCCGCGGTTCCAGTTCCGTTCTATGAGGTTCCTCAGGTCCCCTGGCGAGGTTGTCCCCGAGCCATCGTGGTGAGTGCCGTCCGCGCGACCCTGCCGAGGGAAAGGGTGTCGGCCATGCCTGGGAGCAGGTGAGCTGACCGACACCTCCTCTGGAGGGACAGGGGCACGATGGGCCTCGGGGTGGGGTGCTCTTTCATGAGACCTTGGCGTAGAGCTGTGAGGTGCCCAGCGGGTCATTGAATTGGTCTCCATGGGGGATCTGTGGCCGCCGGAAATAGCGAGATGATGTTAAGTCGTGCCAGCGTGGACAGTGTCTTTTCCCCCTCTGCGGAGGTCACGGTCCCGAAGTGGGGGAACGGCGATCTGGGGGGTTTGTCCAACTGTTTGGACACGGACAAGAGCATCCACGATGAACGCGAGCCTATCGATCCGTGCAGACAGGGCATGAACGGCGTTAGGGGGAGGAGAGGATCCGTACGCGCCTCCGTTGTAGGGAGGATGGCTGGGATCGTCTCGATGATCACTCGCCATCAGCTCGAGATCGGAAGATCAACTTTCTATGAGGGGAATTTTCGGTTTCCCACAGACGGCACCAACTGATGGAGCTCTGGATCTCCTTCAAATGTTGTCCTCCGTCGATCCGTTGCGAGCGTTGATGAACGGCTGAGATTGGGTTTGAGGATTGTCTCCTGAGGCGTATGGATCTTAATGGGTTTGGTTTGGTGCGAAGCTGAGCTACCTGCAAAGAAGTCCCGGGGTGGTTGTACCACCGTGGACCTTCTGACGATCAAGTTAGTCGAGGTATTTGGGCAGAGTAGCGGCCTATTAGATCAAAATTGCCTTACCTGAGTCGTCTGAGAGAGGGGTTTATATAGCGGCAGCCATGGGCTAGCGGGCGCGAGATTCTCGTCGGCCGTTATGCCCCTGGCGTTGCGCCTGCGAGAATGGCGGGATCCCCATTAATGACGAGATACGCTCGTTGATGGGGGGATGCGGCGGAGTGGAACGCGGGATCGTGGGGCGGAGGATATCTCGTGTCTGGAGAGATTCACGGAGCCGTGGTGGAGAAGCCTGTGATCTACGTTCTAGGTTTCTTAATAGAACCGAGGAAGCTTAGCTCGGCAGGAGGCTCGGAGGTGAGCGGGGGGCCGAGGAAGCTCGGTTCTGTGATAACTCGGGGGCAAGATGGGAGGGCTGAGGAAGCTCAGCGTGCATGAGGGCTCGAGGGTGAGCCAATGGTTATTTGTAAGACGAGCATAGGAGTGTTCTGGGAGGCCATCGAGGGTCGGGACAATCCTCAGGGCGACGGCCCAGAAAATTCCTTCAATGTATCGTGCTTGCTCTTTTCTCGTAAGCCCCAGGACACGTCATCTGCCACGTGTCATGATCTGGGGAGTCCCCAATATTAAGCATCATCAGTGTTTGACATCAAAGATTGTACATAGGTGCTCATTAGAGAATGGGTACACCGAACAGGACTCGCCGAGAACTCCTAGATGGTACTATACTTATCGTCAGATAGCAGTTCTCTGGTGACACTGGTACAGGTTAGTCTGTAGACCCGAGATCGTCATATTATCTTATGTGGTTCCCACTGTGCTTTAATTTCCTCTCTACCACAGCTCAAAGGAGTCGTGCAAACAAGTGGATTTTGGGTATAGTCCCGAGTCACATGGAGGCAATGAGCGATAGGAGGGGTTTCGTCTCTCCCGATATAGGAAGTTGATGTTGCGCTATGCTCGATTGGCTATAACAGGAAGTCTCTGGCCAGGGCTGTTGATGAGATTTACTGGTAAGAGTTATCAATAGTTTCTCATACCGTTATAGGCCACACATCGGCATGACTTATCAAGTTATTGGGGTCTAACTATTCCACCCCCAGACTCGATATGCGACATATCAGACGAAGAGACCGGACTGTACGGTAAGTGTTACTTATAGGCTTTATGGGTGTTTGGACAAGCTTGCTTGTTGATCTTCTATTCGCTCAATACCTGGGTAGCCATTACGTCCATCTAGTACCACTGACGGCTTGTGGGTAACTGATGTGATCATTACCTACTGCTGGCGTACTGACGAGTCTTTAGAGTCCCACACAGAAGTTTCCTAGTTTAAGCGAAACGAAGTAGGGCACATATGCTGATATGCATGGAGGCCTGATTAAATACGAGTATGTGATACCGTATTCTAATCTGGCGGTTATTTGATATCAGTTAAGTTATATATGATATAACCGGATTATTGAATCAAGTGTTGATTTAATAATATGATATACAGATAAATGATATTAGTCGGTTATATGTGATATAACCAGATTATTAAATCAAGTGTTGATTTAATAATATGATATATATTTATATTTGATATAATTATATATTAACTAATATTGTTGCTCACTAATCATTTTCTTATCTTTATATGTATATATTAATATATATGTGATATATATATATATATATATTATATGAAGCATGGTTGATTTTCTATTTTTAGAAAATAGAAAAAGAAGTGGAAAATGGGGAGACTTTTGTGGAATGGTGAAGTATGGCTTTGATGATTATTATATTGGTCTTGACTCAATATTGAAGCATGGTTCTAATTGTTAATTTGGAAATTGTGGATACTTCAATGAGTGGGGTATTTTGATGAGCCATTCTTCATATTTACACAACACTTGAGTTATTTTTCCTTACTTGAACTCATTTGCTCTCTAGCTCTCACCATCTTCTTCACCTCCACCTCCAAGCTCAATCCCTCATATGAGTTGTGAACCCTTGAGCTTGCGAGAACCATAGTAAGCAAACAACACCCCTACTTCACCATCCTACACTAGATTAGCACTTTGGTGTAATGTGTTTTCTTCACTAAAGAGTTTAGTGAAGAGGTAGCTTGGATTAGCGAAGTTTCGGGTGGATTGTCTTCGGCACGAAGATCGGAAAGGAGGCTCGATCCAACTTCAAGTGGAGCCTAGTGGAGTCGCGTGAACAACTACACGGAGCTTGTGAAGTGAAGGACACGGTCTACAAAGGTTGTAGCATCCTTCTCTTAGCTAGTTTTTGTGATATCATCATAGTTAACCCTAATATTCTAGTTTGATCCTTAGTTAGTCTAGCTTAGCACCTAAAATTTTTTTAAATTGCATGCTTGATGCCCATTTAAACCTCATGGTGGTGCTAGGGTAGACTTTCATATATGCCATCCACCCGACTTTCCCCGTAGATATAACTCTACTCACACTAATCGAGCTAGTCGAAATCCACGCTTGCTTTGTCCTTCCTCGCCATCTCGGAAATCTCCGAGATCGTACCTACAATCGTAGTTATAATACATCAGCGTAAATATGTAACTTTCCAGAAAATAAAATATTTTTTTTTCTTTCTTTGAGAATTTAAAATAATAAAATAATGAGCTTGTGTAAAATAATAAAAAAAATATTTTCAGCGATTGGCCTAAAAATATTTGTGCTTGAGGAGTTTGTCACAAATTGGTATTGTTGTAGCATGTATGTGTGTGTGTGTGTGTATATATATATATATATATATATATATATATATATAATTTTAAACCAATGTGTGTGTGTATTTATATGGTATGGTTGGAGTTATCACCATTTTTCCCTAGTTCCCTTGTTTCCCCCTTAATTATTCCTGGGTTACCCAATTTCTTTCCTCCCCCACTTTGGAAAATTCCAACAAAAAAAATATGGAGGAGCCCTCGTTTTTTTAGATCCCTCTTCATTCGAAAACTTCACCCAATTTCATCCCTCAGACCTCTCCTTCGGCGATTTCCCGATCCCTGAGGCCATCACCTTCGATCTCGACCTCGACGACATCGATCTCGATTTCTCCGTCAACGATCTCTTCATTCCCGATGACGAAAACCTCACTCCAATTCCAATTCCAACTCCAATTCGAATCTCACCGTCGCCAATTCCAATTCGACCCCGGGATCTCCTGAATCGGGCAACTCCTCCGCCGCGTCGGTGATCGTGCATCAGCAAAAGGTGAAGAACGAGGAAGCCAGCTGCTCTCGGCTCAAGAGGAAATTGGACGATGACGATGACGACGACGACAAAGAATATGATGATGATCGAGGTGGAAACCCTAACCCTAGCCCTGATGTTGATTCTAGGAATCCGAGGATGCGGAGATCATACGATGAAGCGGTGAATTCACCGTCGTGCTTCGGCGAGGAGGACGAGAAGCGGAAGGTGAGGCTGATGAGGAACCGAGAGAGCGCCCAGCTTTCGAGGAAGAGGAAAAAGCATTACCTCCAGGAGATGGAAGAGAAGGTGAAGGTCATGAACTCTACCATCGCTGATTTGAACGGAAAGATGTCTTTTTACATGGCTGAGAACGCGAGGCTGCATCAGCAGTTGAATGGGAATGGAGCAAATGGAGACAAAGGTAATAGCAATGGTAATGTCAATCCTCCTGTTGTTTATCCGTCGCCTCCTCCGCATCCATTTCATTTTCCATGGGTTCCGTATCCTGCATACCCGATGCGGCCTAATGGCGGCATGGTTCTTTATGTCCCGATACCGAGGTTGAAGCCTCAGCAGCCGGTTTTGGCCCCAAGAGCGAAGAAGTCCGAGAGTAGGAAAAGTGTGACTAAAACGATGAAGGTTGCAGGTGTGAGCCTTCTCGGGATTTTGTTGTTATGTTAGTGTTTGGAGGCATGCTAAATTTTGGAATAGGAGGCGGCAGAGACAAGGTTCATAATGGAATGGCTGAGGGTAGAGGTAGGGTTTTGAGTGTTAACGGTCGTGATAGTAGTTTGAATAATAGTAAGGAATTTGAACTGTTTAGGGGAGAGATGGGTAATAAGATGAATCGGAAGGGAAGGGAAGAATCGGGTTTGAAACAGAATTCTAGTGAAAGTCTGCCTGCGCTTCTTTATGTGCCTAGAAATGGAAAGCATGTAAAGATTAATGGGAATTTGATTATACATTCGGTCCTTGCGAGCGAGAGAGCAATTGCGCAAGCAAAGTCTAAGGGGCAAGGAAAGCAATCACAGGGAAAAGAAGGTACTGGTTTGGCGATCCCGAGTCATCTGGTTTCGGCTTTGGCTGTTCTAAGAGGTGCGATGGAGGCAGGGAGACATTCTAAGGCATCTATGAATGCTGCAGAACACCCAAGAGCTCTTCCTTCAGATTCTCATGGTACATTCAGGGATAATGTGAAATCAACTCTGGCTGATGGACCACTTCAACAATGGTTCCATGAAGGATTGGCAGGTACCCCTCACGTGAACTTCAGACGATAAAGAAGTGGATGGCGACATCGTCTTCGGCAGACAAGGGCCGGGTGAGTAGATGCATATCTACATGGGAAATCGGGTGGATGGCGTTTAGCACCCCCGCAAACGTAAAATAGGGATATTACTTATTGTCATTAGGAAGTGGGACGTGACCTTAGATTCTTGGCGAGTAGGATCCTATTAAAGACTTTAGGTTGGACTAGACCGATTTAGAAAGACTTAACTAAAGAATGAA
Source organism: Agapanthus africanus (assembly GCA_030015575.1). Lineage (NCBI taxonomy): Eukaryota > Viridiplantae > Streptophyta > Magnoliopsida > Asparagales > Amaryllidaceae > Agapanthus > Agapanthus africanus. The sequence goes on along the minus strand of CM057345.1, from coordinate 299,624,161 downwards.
TGCCTTGGAGGGAATTCGTAGGTTTCAGGTAGATACACACGCACACACATACATTTAATTTGGTGTAGGGTTCTATAGGTATATATATACACATATAACATATACACATGATATGGGGAGGTTATATGATATTTGGAAAGGAGTCAGTATGATTGGGCGTAATGCCGTGAGTTAAAGATATACAATCGAGTATGACATGAGATGTACTATGATATTAGCGGATCGTTGGGAAATGAGAAAGTAGATATGTATACATAAACGATAATAGGTGATGATGTACATAGGTAATAGTTGACCCATACCCCAATTTTGGGATGCCGTACGACGGATTTTACCGTACGAGGCATAAATGTGGTGATTGATCCGCACTCTTCACTCGAGGAAGTCGTACTATGTACGTGACGCTATTGAGGCTGGATCGCCGACTACTAGAGATATCGACTCAGACTTTAGGAGGATTCTTCTTACCTTTCGACTAGTGTCCTTAGTTAGTTCCTTAGTTGGTTAGGTAGATCTTAGTTTAGGCTCGAGTCATATTTATTTTCAAAACTAACGGATCATGCTTACTTTTCATCCAACAAGCTGTATAACTCGTAATTAGTATACATATTCTCTAGTTGTGCGTTTACTACACATTTACTGTTATATTCATGATTGCACTTATCGCATTGCATTTTCATACGTATGATTATTTAGCCATTATGAAACTCTGCCTGTTAGGACACCAGCACCATTACCGATGACGCACATGTTTCACGTACACTTATTTGCCGGCTCACATACATCATCATCGGTAATTGCCATGTCATGTACACTTTAGAACACATTATCTTTTATTGATAGAATCAGCTAAAGGCTAGATCGATATAATAATATATGGTTACTCTCATGTACTAGTTAGACATTGCATTTATTACATGGAAACTTCTTGCATTCACATTTTCATATTATCATGCAGTATTGTGGGGCTTATGCCGATACTCATTATAAGTTACTCATGATTTTGGGATTTTGGATTTCTATGAGATTTCTGGATTTTGGGGAAAACCGCAAGAATATATATAAAAACCTCTCTCTCCCCCTCTCTTTTTGAAATATAAGCCGTGGTTTTCTCGTGATGTATGTGTCGTCCACCATGAGATTTCATATTTTCTGTTGGATTTCGAGACCCGGTTCGAGGAGTGGATGAACCGTCTCGGGTATATGGTGGGCCCGGTATGGTACCCCGGGGCAAGAAGATCGAGTTGCAGACGATGAGCCTGGCAGGGGAAGACTACCTATCTGTGATGTCTGGCGCGGCGGATATCCGGAGGATACCGACCGTTGTCATAAGATTTGATGATATGGGTCGATCCGGACTGACGGAGCCCGAGATATTGAGACTATGAGACATTGAGACTATGAGGTATTGAGACTTGAGATTTACATGTTTTGTGTCGATGCTTGACACGGATTTCCATGGATTTCATCGATGATATTTCAGATTTCTATACAAATTTTACTATGATAAAAGTTAATGATTTCTTATACAGAAATATCCAGAATTCAGGTTGATTGTTTTACATTCATGGTGCATGCATACTCATTCACAGGACATATTATTATTTGAGGCACTGACACGAGCACGGAGCATTTGCACTTACACGTAGTTTATTACCCCGCCATTACTAGATGACTAGTAATATATTAGTATATTATTATGACCTAGGACAGTGTCATGCATTCGATTTCTTTTCGCAGATGTCTTCTACTCACAAGTTGGCAACTCACCCCCGTTATGCCAAATTTTCTTACAGGTTCAGGTGTATAGGTTTCCTTGGCGACTTGCTGGCACACCACTTCATTCTGGGCGATTGCTAGGTAGGTGAGTTCACTTGCATCGTGACCACTATTGTATTTTCATTATTTCAGTTGTATCTAGTAAGCTCCATCAACCAGACATTGTACATTTGCTAGATTTGGAAATTGGTTGTATATTCTTTCGACCTTAGAGTCGCGCTGTTTTATTGTTATGGTTTTTCTGGTTTTCTTGATGATGCTAGTTTCCTTTCCTTTCTGAGTTTTGATCCTCGTCCTTTGGCGTTGTATTTTATATTGCCTGTGTGGTTGTTTCCGCCATTTGGCGAACATCTAGCTTCCGTTTGGGGATGCCTTTATTCTTTTTTTGTACTTTCTTGCTTTGTACCTATTTCGAGGCCAGTATTTACAAAGGAGACTCTGCCGAAATTTTCGGGAAATTTTCGGGAAATTTTGATGCTTTTAAAATATTTAATGCGACTTATTTGGTTTAAATCACTTTCATTAAATAAGTTTTCTTTCACTCTATTTCATTATTTGGTTTAGATTTCTGGGCCTTGGCTTACTTAGATTACGTCATGCCTCTAGACGTTACGTAATTTAAGTGCCAGTCACGTTCCGTACTTTCGGGTCGTGACAAAATATCATATCAAAACCAAAATAAGGAGCTAAGCACACATAGGTTAGAACTTATAGATTACTTACTCCAAAAACGACCAAATACCCCTGACATTAATGTACGAACTGTTGGAGATAGTGCCCTCAGAGTCAATTATTAGGTCACAGGTACGTGATTGTAATGATTGAGGGAGGACCTATCCCGGTAGGACAGTCTTACTCGAGATGATAGTATGCTATCTGGTTTACCTTTATCATCGTGTACTGTTTTAGGTGACCTGACATGTCGCTATTACACGTTGATAGAGCCCCTAGGATTCTTGCTTGACCACCAGCAGTATGAGGGCGATCATATAAGTGGGAGCTGGGGGTCTACAAGCATATCCTTAAAAGGTCCCTAGTCGTGGGAGTTTCGAGACCGGGCATCGATACTCCATTAGTAGACTAGTGTATACAGTCGAGACCCCGACGAGGGGCGGTGGCCGGTCTCACAAGCCACTGGTGTCAGTTGGGTCACCTAAGATGTATACAGGTGCTCATTGGGTTATGAGTACACCGGACAGGACTCGCCGGGAACATGCTAGTTGGTCATATACCAGACGTCAGATGGCAGTTCCCTGGTGACATGTGTGCAGGTTAGTTCATCGACCTGGGGATCATCATTTGTCTCGTGTGAGTTCCCACTGTACTTTGATTACTACCCTACCACGGCTCAAAGGAGTCGTGCAAACAGGTTTTAGTTGGGTACAGTCCCGAGCCACATGGAGGCAGTGAGCGTATCTTCAGGGGTTCGTCTCTCCCGGTATTGGGGGTGAGGTCGTGCTGTGTCTAGGAGAGCCATTACACAAAGTCCTTGGCCAAGGCAAGGAGATTTACTGGTAGGTATTCCAGTAGTATCTCAGGGTGTTCTGGGCTACACTCCGACACGACTTGTACCGCTTTTGGGAGTCTGACTTTTACCAACCCCCTAGGCCCGCCATGCGATACTCATAGACGAACGGACCGGACTGCACGGATATTGTCACTGACAGGCTCAGTAGGGTGTCAGGATGAGTTCGCTCATCGACGTCCCTTTTAGTCAATAGCTGGTGGCCCGTCACGTATTGGCTTATACCTCTGACGTGCTAGTGGTTAAATCCACAGCCATAGTATTGACGAGTCTTTAGAGTCTACCACACTTTCAGTTACTCAGTTTTCGGGCGAAACGCTGTAGAGGCCGTATGGAGATATGGCAGGGTCCGATCAGATACGTGCGGTATTGCACGGATCAGGATCGGACGGTTTGTACTAGTAGCCGTATAGGTATATGGCAGGGTTCGATCAGATACGTGCGGTATTGCACGGATCAGGATCGAACGGATATTACTAGCCGGCTTTGGTTTAAGCCGGTCCTAGTTTAGTACAGTGTAGATTTTGTCTCTTTGCATTTGTATCCGGACGGAATACAGATGCGGGTGTGTATGCACAGTATCGGGGTTTTCCTGTAATTTATTATGGGACCAGTTTTCTGGAGTTGCCAGTTTGCATTCCGTTCCGGCCGGTTTTCGTTTGTTCTTTCCCGGCCGGACTTTTCCGATGGAGGGGGTAATTTGCAGTTTTGCAAATTACTTTTGTGGAGGGGTTTTATTGCATATATATTGATTATGATAGCTTTCTTTTCTTTGCACCATGCTTGCTTTGACTTGTGATTTGATGAGGGTATGGTTTGATTAAAGTGAAGCATGCTTGTATGTTTTTATGTCCCTTGATGTGGTCACCCCTTCTTCACTCCTACACTCACCTCCCTTCATCATACATATCCATTCTTTTCCCTCCACCTTTTCTCCTCTAAGGATTGGCCGGCCACTTTAGTGAGGAGGAGAGAAAAATGAGAGATTCATTTTGTGCTTCATTTTGATCATCTCATTTGGCTTGCAAAATTGGTAGCTTCATTTCCCTCCAAAGATCAATCTTCATTCCTCCATCCAAAGGCAACAAACCCCAAAGAGACAAGTAGCCTCTACACTACACTTCCTACAGCAAATTTTGGACGCGTCGATTCGCCAGCTTCGCGCCCGAGTTGCCTCGGTATTGAGGTGGGAGCCCGTAAAAGCTACAGGCGATGTGGTGCCCTTTCCGACGAGGAGGAGACGGACGGAGATCCCGCGAGGAGATCGGAGTGGAGATGAAGACCGGAGGACTTGGATCGTCGGTATACATCTCTAACCCGTATTCTAGTTAGCTTAGACTTGTTAATGGTTACGATCCGGAGTTTAGTGCGCGGTGGTGCCGGTTTGCAAAGTCCGCAAAAATTTAAGTTGTTCACCGCTTCCGCATTCCGGCGTCGGATTGACGGCCGGGGCGCCGCCGTGCACTTACAGTGGTATCAGAGCCTCACCATTAACTTAGTCTAGCTTTGTGTAATGTGTTTGCATTTCCGATCGATCAAAAGTTCCAAAACTGCATTTTACCCACGACAGTTTCTGTTGAAATTTTTCAGTCTCGAAAAATTTTTCAGGTTGTAAAATATTGATGTACTGGAAAATCTAAGAGTTCTGTAAAAATTTGACGAAGTAACTCCACAGTTGGAGCGCGGAACCGCCGCGAAAACCACCTTTGTGCGGCCCTTCCGCCGCGCACTATTCACATCACTTCACCATTTTTTTACAGAGGCCTTCTGGGCTTAAAATATGGGCTTTGGAATATTAAAGTTGGGCCAATTGTTTCTGTGAGTGCTACAGTTTTCTTTGGGGCCCACTTGTTAATTGTTTGATCAATCGGAAATTTTTTAAACACATTTTTCACAGTATTTACATTATATCTGCGACCGTGAATGTCACTCGATCGGTAAATCCGGTCTAACTGCTATAGCCCGGTTAGACGGATTTGCGAACGTGACTTTCACGTTGATGTTCTATGTATTTGCTGTGATGTTGCGGATCGGTCGTGGGGGATAGCCTGGATGCAATGCTAGTACTGTGCTGTTGTATCATGTACATTTGATATTGCGGGGCGAGCGTCCGACATGTGGACTGCCGTCACTGCCTGTTTGTATTATTCTTTTGGGGCACGACCTGGTTGCGGTCGATGTACCCGGTGTATGTATATTTTACTTTCTGTACTAGGATTGCCCCGCGGAGGGGTGCACGGATAGCCGGGTTCTGGAGGGCAACAAGCCCGCATCTCATGGCATTGGGACGGAGGGGGCTTCACTCCAGGATTGGCGGACTATTCGCCGCACTCGTAGGGGGTACAGGTTGACCCAGGAGGGGTGCCGAAGTGACCGGATTCCGTGAAGTGCTGGGTGGTCCATTCACGGTGCTGAAGGGGACTGCCTCGCTTCAGGTTTTGGCGGGTGACTTGCCGCGCCCGTAGGGGTCTAGGATTTCATTGCACAGGCTATCCACACGACCAGGGGAACGTCGGGTTTCAGTAGTGGCTCTGTGAAACCCGGGGATCCCAGATATCTGTATTGTTCTGTGATGCTGTACATTTCTGTGATGTTGCATTTTATTCACGCCTTGAGCGAAATACTATATATTGGTATATATATTAGTAGATGTTGTATATGTTTTTCATCCGCGCTAGTCCAGTCCCCGCTCTGCCGTTAGTTAGCTAACCTAACGGGTGATGACGGGACCCAGTGGCGAATGCGGATGGCATATACGTACGTCAGTATATTTTCGTTCTTTGTGGTGTGATCAATTGATGGGACTGCATTGATTCGGATCAATGCAAGTTAAACAAACCTAATCTGATGTTGTTGGAACACTTTTCAAAAAGCTGTTATTGCAAGGACGTTCACTTTTGTTTTGCATCGCGGTATTCATTTAGAATATCCTGCTCCTCAGTCGACGAGGCAAGGGCCGAGATCCCTTCACCGGGAGTGACCCCTTGGACAATAAGTTTGCGTCAGGGCATTAACTTCACTATAGCCGATTACTTTTGCTTTGCACCGTGGTATTCATTTGGAATATCCTGCACCCCATTCTACGGGGAAAGAGCCGAGATCCCTTCACCGGGAGTGACCTCTTTAGCGGAAGTTGTCGTCACTATATTTCTAAAAAGCTATCCATTCCTTCAACGATATCAAGTTCATTACGTTAAAGGTTTTCGCCAGAAACCATTCGTAGCCCTCCGTCGTTTCATATGGGTAGTCAATAGTATTCAAGCTGTGTTTGTTGGCCAAAGTCAAGGCACAGTGTTTGGTAGCTGTTGGTTATTCATATGCAGCATAGATAGATGCGTTGGTTTGGAACAGTCGTACTGCCTTGTTGGCCAAAGTCAAGGGTATGTACGGGTGGATTCAAATTAACCTGGAGAATGACGGGCAGAACTTGACATGTGACTTATGATTTGTTGGCCAAAGTCAAGGTCATAAGAGCATGGGGCAGAAATCACATCGGGAGTTTCAAAAGTACTGAAACTTGCCATATATGCGCATACCTTCTGGAGTGTGATACCGTGAGCGGATTCCGTCACGTTGTCATGCGATGAGAGTTGGATCCCGATTCCCACTGATGAGTTGGTTTACTCCTCGGGTGACCCCGACTAATTCTTCTTTCAGGTTTGGAGGAGAATTTGAGGTACAGTGGGAGGTTTCCAGATTAGATAAATTGGTAACCATTCTGATCTAGGTTAGAGTGCACGCTGAGTGTTTCTTTTCTCTCTCTCTTTGGCAGCGACCATTGACCCGATCCTAAGACTTTGACTCAGTGACCAAGTTGACCGAACTTTCTTAACACTGGCTTTTGGATTGTCAGAGTTGCAAACCTCATTGCCACTCCTACTTTTACCCTTTTCTCCAGGACACCCCGTTTTACTACGAACGTCCACTTCCATTGGACAAAACCATCGTATGGTTAGATACGAACTCGAAAGAATTTATTCGAGGATGGTTTCCGGTTCTGGAGAAAACGGATAGGATTATTCAGTTGTCTTTTCCTTTTACCCTCTCTCAGGTTACGAGTACTCCTTGGTTTAGGGGTAGTACACCTATTACGCAAATTGGATTGTCTTCTTCCAAACCTTAGGCTGGTGCCGACCGGTAGGGAATGAAGAAAACCAATTAGCATAACGATGGTGTGCAGAAGGTATTAAGTTCAGACAAAGCAAGGGATTAGTAAGAGGGCAAAGAAAATTGCAACAGATATTCACGACCAAACCAAATATTTCGTTACCACTCCCACATCACCTTTGTATTTCTCCAGGACACTCCGTATCACTACGAAGATCCACAGTTTATTTGGATATTCCATCGTATGGTTATATACGAACTCGAATGGAACTTGTTCCAGTTCGGGATGGATTCTGGTTCAGGAGAAATAGGAATAAAGTACATTCAGGTGTCTTTTATCTTCACCTTCTCTCGCATTGCGAGTGTTCCTAGGATTAGGACAGTACACCCATTATGCTTTTTGGATAGTCTTCTTCCAAACCATAGGCTGGTGCCGAACGGTAGGGAAGGAAGAAAACCATTTGGCCTAAAGGGGTGTGCAAAAGGTAATGACTAAAGACATATGAAGGGATTTGGAGAGGTGGCAAAGAACTATACGGTTACAGTCGTGAATCTGGAAGAGGCATTACTAGGAATACCGGGATACCCCATCGGAACATTTCAATGTTTCAGTTTCACTGTATAATGTTAAAAGAAAACTGATTTCCCGATTAGACACTTGCTCCAGGGTATGTATTTACCAGGTTAGATTCTCACATCTGTACGGTTTTACAGATGATGAGTGGGAGTAAGTTATTGGAAATAGGGTGATCATCCTCATTATATCGGGATTCGTTGTAATCGGTGATATTTGAGGAGATCATCTGGGCTGTTTGCCGGTCGGCAAATATTTGGTTTTGAATATCCGCTGTTATGCACCAATTTCAAATTGATATATCTGTACGTCTATTTTCATAGAGTGAGATATACCTTTCTAAAATTATGTCTACGACATTTACCTATATCAGTGGATGGTTAGGTAAGGAGCATTAAACAGCGGTGTAATTCTTCTTAACCATAAGTACAGTTTTCGACCTACGACACACAGTGAATGAGTTATCAGACTCAAGGGACTTATACAAAGGATTGTATGTTGTCCAGGGTCCATCAGGACAGAGGGGTTGGTTCTCATACTATATTCGGTTTACTTATGACTTCTCTAGTGTTTAGACAGGTGTTTCGTAGAAACACAGGGTCCGAATTTTGAGAAGTTATAGGTATTTGAATAGAGTAGAGAACCAGGTATAGCAAGTATCGGGATTCTTCAAAGAGATCGAAGATGTAGATACTTGTGTATGGTATTCAGTTGATAGTAATAATAAAGAGATCTTGCTTCTCTTTCAGGTTACTCATAATTGGAAGTATTCCTAAGTTGAGTAACGCTGATCGGCCTCCTTCCATTTAGTTGACATGCGCTGGGGACAGCTGCATGATTTGAATCTGGTTCAATTAAATCAGTGCCTCTGTTTTTATATTGGATATAGAACAGTTCATATCTTAACGATGTTAAGGTACGGGGAGTTGTCCGGTTTATGATTAAAACCAGACACTGGATAACTCAAGGCACGTTTCTGTAATGGCTGTTTGTGGGTTGACCCAGGCTATGACGCGGGTTGACTTTCTACCATCTGGATGAACAATAGCAATATTGTTCTAGACTCGCCACAGTTTTATTAAAAATGGATTTTTTCAGAAAACAGTAGTGGGAGTATGGTAGAACTGGAAGTGATTCCAGAACCACAAACGATTACTGAAGATTTGATAAGGAACCTAAAGATTCAATCTGGATTGACATTCCATTGGCCACTCCGCAGATAAGGTGGGTAACTTCAGGCACCCGAGAGGCACTACGGTGGCCTCAAGGACGGTGACAGGGAAGTTCTTGTTTACCCACAATTGCCATTGCTGTTGTTCCAGGTTACGAGACCCGGCGGGAGGATGAGTATAGCGTCGTTCTAAAACTAGTTTTAGAAGTGTACGTGTATATGACTCTGCCAGAGGGTTGTCGTAGTCAGTGGGAGCAGCGGAAGCATTGGTGGACAGGTAGCTTATGTCTATTTATAGACTAAAGCAGATGTAGCGGAGATAGATCATCTATTTCTGACGTGACAGTCATGGGTTTGACTTCATCAGAATAGGGGATGGATCTGTTGAGAAGGTAGTAGGGTGTGATATCCTGGTATTTGGATGATATACACAGAGTAGGAAAAGAAACTCCTACACTACGATCGGTTATACTTTGGTCGTCACACAGTGGTTTCTCCACAAAGGACATGGATTTTATATCAGACATACTGGTTACTAGATCTATGGTTTTAGATCTAGATTTGGGTGGTTTCCCAATCAGGGTACTTGACAGCATTCTAAGAGTATTTAGGATGGACGACTCCTGGCACGGTAGTGTACCTGCAGGTAATGGAGTCACCCTCTCTAAAGGTGTCTTACAGACTAAAGGGGAGAGGGACGTGCATGATTGGCAGATCACTTGCTTAGGCAATTGAGTCAATCATGAGATGTCAAGTACCACACCAGATGTTGTTCTTACACTAGATGCAATAAGTTGACATTAATCCAATCCTGGAGAAACAGTCGGAAGCAGTTTTAGAACATAAGTGGATGTTCTAGGGATATGATAACGACAGCCTCATTCAGGAGACGGTTATCATTCCAGGCTTCCAAGGTGACATGGACGACAAGGAGGTTGTCAGAGTTATAGTTTTCCCTCTGACGAGGGGCAGTATTTTGGACAGGTGATCCAAGGCAATACTGAGGGAGGCATGGCGCGCAGGATACTGATTAAGTTCAGTTGACGATACAGTCTAAGAAGTTTGGATTTGGAGTTCATTTATGAGCTATGTCCCATCAGACATCCAGACACATTCTAAGACAGGTATTGCTCATTTCGGGAGATGGGTTTCTCCGCGAACTTGAGATATAGAGAGACATAGAAAGAAACAACAAAGCGGATCCACTCACTGAGGCTATTCCTCGAACGCAATAGTTCCGCAAACGAGCTTTGTGAGACTGACTAGTAGAGGAGTTGGATGTTCGGTATCACACGGGCTGTGAGTATGCGACATCGCAATAATTAGCCTTGAGTGCAAGTGGGAGATTGTTGGAGATAGTGCCCTCAGAGTCAATTATTAGGTCACAGGTACGTGATTGTAATGATTGAGGGAGGACCTATCCCGGTAGGACAGTCTTACTCGAGATGATAGTATGCTATCTGGTTTACCTTTATCATCGTGTACTGTTTTAGGTGACCTGACATGTCGCTATTACACGTTGATAGAGCCCCTAGGATTCTTGCTTGACCACCAGCAGTATGAGGGCGATCATATAAGTGGGAGCTGGGGGTCTACAAGCATATCCTTAAAAGGTCCCTAGTCGTGGGAGTTTCGAGACCGGGCATCGATACTCCATTAGTAGACTAGTGTATACAGTCGAGACCCCGACGAGGGGCGGTGGCCGGTCTCACAAGCCACTGGTGTCAGTTGGGTCACCTAAGATGTATACAGGTGCTCATTGGGTTATGAGTACACCGGACAGGACTCGCCGGGAACATGCTAGTTGGTCATATACCAGACGTCAGATGGCAGTTCCCTGGTGACATGTGTGCAGGTTAGTTCATCGACCTGGGGATCATCATTTGTCTCGTGTGAGTTCCCACTGTACTTTGATTACTACCCTACCACGGCTCAAAGGAGTCGTGCAAACAGGTTTTAGTTGGGTACAGTCCCGAGCCACATGGAGGCAGTGAGCGTATCTTCAGGGGTTCGTCTCTCCCGGTATTGGGGTGAGGTCGTGCTGTGTCTAGGAGAGCCATTACACAAAGTCCTTGGCCAAGGCAAGGAGATTTACTGGTAGGTATTCCAGTAGTATCTCAGGGTGTTCTGGGCTACACTCCGACACGACTTGTACCGCTTTTGGGGGTCTGACTTTTACCAACCCCCTAGGCCCGCCATGCGATACTCATAGACGAACGGACCGGACTGCACGGATATTGTCACTGACAGGCTCAGTAGGGTGTCAGGATGAGTTCGCTCATCGACGTCCCTTTTAGTCAATAGCTGGTGGCCCGTCACGTATTGGCTTATACCTCTGACGTGCTAGTGGTTAAATCCACAGCCATAGTATTGACGAGTCTTTAGAGTCTACCACACTTTCAGTTACTCAGTTTTCGGGCGAAACGCTGTAGAGGCCGTATGGAGATATGGCAGGGTCCGATCAGATACGTGCGGTATTGCACGGATCAGGATCGGACGGTTTGTACTAGTAGCCGTATAGGTATATGGCAGGGTTCGATCAGATACGTGCGGTATTGCACGGATCAGGATCGAACGGATATTACTAGCCGGCTTTGGTTTAAGCCGGTCCTAGTTTAGTACAGTGTAGATTTTGTCTCTTTGCATTTGTATCCGGACGGAATACAGATGCGGGTGTGTATGCACAGTATCGGGGTTTTCCTGTAATTTATTATGGGACCAGTTTTCTGGAGTTGCCAGTTTGCATTCCGTTCCGGCCGGTTTTCGTTTGTTCTTTCCCGGCCGGACTTTTCCGATGGAGGGGGTAATTTGCAGTTTTGCAAATTACTTTTGTGGAGGGGTTTTATTGCATATATATTGATTATGATAGCTTTCTTTTCTTTGCACCATGCTTGCTTTGACTTGTGATTTGATGAGGGTATGGTTTGATTAAAGTGAAGCATGCTTGTATGTTTTTATGTCCCTTGATGTGGTCACCCCTTCTTCACTCCTACACTCACCTCCCTTCATCATACATATCCATTCTTTTCCCTCCACCTTTTCTCCTCTAAGGATTGGCCGGCCACTTTAGTGAGGAGGAGAGAAAAATGAGAGATTCATTTTGTGCTTCATTTTGATCATCTCATTTGGCTTGCAAAATTGGTAGCTTCATTTCCCTCCAAAGATCAATCTTCATTCCTCCATCCAAAGGCAACAAACCCCAAAGAGACAAGTAGCCTCTACACTACACTTCCTACAGCAAATCTTGGACGCGTCGATTCGCCAGCTTCGCGCCCGAGTTGCCTCGGTATTGAGGTGGGAGCCCGTAAAAGCTACAGGCGATGTGGTGCCCTTTCCGACGAGGAGGAGACGGACGGAGATCCCGCGAGGAGATCGGAGTGGAGATGAAGACCGGAGGACTTGGATCGTCGGTATACATCTCTAACCCGTATTCTAGTTAGCTTAGACTTGTTAATGGTTACGATCCGGAGTTTAGTGCGCGGTGGTGCCGGTTTGCAAAGTCCGCAAAAATTTAAGTTGTTCACCGCTTCCGCATTCCGGCGTCGGATTGACGGCCGGGGCGCCGCCGTGCACTTACACGAACGTCAATATTTCAGTCGCGGTACAGAAATACGAAAAACCGTATTAAAAATGTCGGAAACATTGCTAAAATAATACTAGAACACTCTCAGATTTCTTTATATGAAATCTGGGACAAAACAAGCAATACAGTAGCTTTAATTATCACCAACTAAAACTACAGAACGAAAATCACCACCAAATTCTATAGTTCACCCGTAGGTAGCAGGAAAAATAGGAGAACCACCGGTTTTACTGTGGAGTTAGGGGCTCGGGCTTTAAGTGTGGTCTCCTAATGGTCTTACCATATCCTAGTATTGTTTGTTCTTCTAATGGGTTAATCTAGTAGTTCCAGATTCAAGTTTAGCATCACAAATATCACAAAAATTCTATTTTTCTGATATTTGCACACTAAAATTGATATTTAACAAAACAAGACATGCAAGAAGGAAGAAAATGTACCTATAGAAATGGTGCACAAGTAATTCCAGCACAAGAATTGATGGCTTGAGGTTTTTTGAAATTGTAGAGGCTCTAGCTATATGATATACTCAAATTTGATGAAGGATTCATGGTTTTCTTCTTTTGGGTTGATGACACTTGAAAACTTTAGTGTTGGAGCTTGAAGGAAATATTGGTTCGGTTTGAAAAAAAAGAGAATGAATATGTGTAATTAGATGAAGGAGGTAGGTAGAAAAAGAATGAGGTGGAGAGTTGTAAGGTGGTGGTGTAAGGGTTGAAGCATGAGGTGGAGGAAGGTGAGGGTGTGTGTGTGGTGTGGATGTTGTGAGGGTTTAATCTAACCGTAACATTTACCCAACCTTCATACAAAAAATAAAAATAAAAACAAACCTTTTTAAATAAGTGCCCTCATGTTACACTAAATCAAAATTCATGTCTTTTTAAAAGAAATAAAACACTTATCATAATACTTAAATACCATAACTTTTTAATAAAATCTCATATCATATTAAAATAATTTAAATATCATTTTCATGATATCACACATTTTTCTTCATTTTTACCAAAATAATTACATTTTTGCGAATACCAATCCGATACCAAATTTCATATGTGATATCATTTTTGTAAACTCATTATATTCATATTTTAAATTATAAATTAATATTTATAATTTTTCAAAATGTTACAAATTTTTAGCCAGACCAGGAACCCGAATAGAATCCTGTAGGGTTCCTAGGCACTCTTGTGAGGGTTCATAAGGCATCAACCATGCCCGAATAAAATTTTAGACATGCCGAACAACCCAAAGCCGGGATCTTTGCTAGATTATTAGGGTTTTAATATGCAAGTAAACATCTTTACTAATAAGCGTGAGGGATTACAACTGTAACGTTTTGAAAATCGTTTCGGTGAAATTTTGGAAAATCGGTAAAATAAGAGGGTTTTCTGTAAAAAGTCAAAATACAAATATCTTTGTTTTAAAATTAAATATACATATTCTAGCTATGTAATTGCTAGTATTTGGTGTTTATTGAGCCACTGGTGAAATTTCAAATTTTCTGAAAATTTTTCCGAAATTAATTATTTTAATATTATTTTAAGCCGTCCCTAATATATTTAATTAGGAAAAATTACAAATTGGAATCAGTTGAAACAAATTTTGTGAATCATAACACATTAAACAAAATTTTATCATGTGGTTTTTGAAATGAAATGGTTTGCCAAAACGGTTTAGAAAATATCGAAGAAAAAGGCTTTTTTCAGTGAAATTAGTGTTAATGGGAATTGGGGTAATACATTTATCTTTTTCCCTAACCCACACACCCACACCTCACCCTCTCTCCCTCTCCCCATGTGGCCGGCCCCACTTGGACAGCCCCTCCCCCCCTCTCTCTCCAATCACCTCACTTTCAAAAGAAAAGAAAAGAAAAGAAAAGAAAGTGAAAGAAAGTCAAAAGGGGGTGTGGACTTTGCCTTTTTCTCTCCACTTTCTCCACCTCACTCTCTCTCCTCCCCCACTCCCCAACCTGGACGAAACCCCCCTGCTGCAACAGCCCCTCTTTTCCCCCAAAATTCCATCTCTTTTGCTTCAAAAATTCATCAAATACCCTTCAAAAAAATCCCAAAATCTAAATCCAACTCCTACCCATTTCTCATTTGCCTTTCTAGCGTGGATTTAGGAGCATGGAAGCTACTTTTGGAGGCTAGGATTTGCATGGTAGATCTCTATTTGTGAGGTATAAATTTGTGCCCCATGGTTTGTTTGTTAATTAGTTGCTTATATAATTTTGTTTATAAGGGTTAATTTGGTTGTTGTTGATTGTGTGTTTGAAAATTCAAGAAAATGGATTGTGATCAAGTTAGGGATTGTATTATTTGATCATGGTTGTAATGGGTAGCTTACCATCTTAGGATTTGTAGAAAGTAAACTAGTAGTTAGATTGCAAATTGTTGCATGGAAATGTCTAAATTAAGTTATTTTGCTAACTAGAGTTTTTGAAAAATTATCAAATGCTTAGATTAAAATATAATTAAGTTTTCATGTCATTATAAATATTATATTGAGTGGTTTAATACTTTTAGTTCATGAAAATCCAAGCTAAATTGTTGTTTGTGTATTTTTGCTATAAATTGTTAAAATTTGGGTATATTGTAAACTAGAATTTTGGGGTTAATGAAATTTATTGGGATTAAATTATGGAAATTATTTTTATGACTTATTTAAGATATTTAATAAGTATTATGGCCACTAGATTTGTTTAAACGTCGAGTTTTGTACTAAAACGGGTAATTTTTGCTTGCTAGATTTTCGGAAAAATGGCTTTTAAGGTGAATTTGGGGTTTTTTGTGAATTTTAACATATTTTATATTATAGTTAGTGTTCGTGGATGCGCAAATGAGTGTGTTTGGGTTTTCTCGATGGTTTGACATTTGTACATCGACATCGAGGGTTGGTTTGACTATTCTTGCATGCGTAGGCGATAGGTTTTGACCTATGCGTGATACGCGTGCCGATTTAATTTTCGTATGCCGTTTCGATTTCGAATTTGTTTTTAATGCGATACGGTGCGTTATGATATGTAGGTACCCCATGTGGACTTCGAGACGACAAGCAAGCGTGTGGCGACATCGGCACCGGCGAGCAAGGACCAGATGAGTAGATTTATATCTACGGGGAGAAGTCGGGTGGATAGCGTATAGCACCCCCGCAGTCCGTAGTATAGTTCATATATATATGTTTATATAGGTGTTTTATGATACGAGAATGTTTATTCATGATATGATTATGTGTTCATGGATTACCTTTGGGTTAGTTGCGAAACCCTAGAGTAGTTGTTATACCCACATACGCACACACAGACTTGCATACATTACTTTCTTGTGCGTAGATGGGGATGTGTATATATGTATATACGCGTGGGTATAGGACTATGCATATATACATTCATATACACATGCATGGATGATGAGGATAGTACTTGGGATTTAATATGAGTCGATGAGATTTGATTTGAGGCCGTAAGATCGGTGATATGGCAGGGTTCGTATTTGAGATACGACATGACGTTGTAGCGGGTCCTTGACGTAGTGTTTCATACACGTGCATGCATACTTAGGCGGTATCAGTATTGTACTAGACGTAGATCAGTACCCCGATCATGATATTTGATAAAGAGGATACCAGATGAATAGTATGATGAATGTGATATTGACCCGTACCCAGATTTGGGATGTCGTACGACGGATTTACGTGCGAGCTATATATTGATGATTGATCCACACTCTTGACTTGGGATGTCTAATTATAGATATGGTATCGGATATGATATTATTGAGGCGGGATCACCGACTATACATATACAGGTATGTATATGTATCGACTCAGATGATAGGCGGTTTCCTTACCTGTAGTTCAGCTTGTTAGTTCAGCCGTATAGTTTAGTGTAGTTGTTAGATTAGATTAGACTCCTACCTATTTCAAAACTAGCGGATCGTGGGTATTTTAAAAGACAGGTCAAGGGATCTACGGATATTTCAAAAGACGTATCCTTTCTTAAAAGCACCGTAGCCCTTATTTTCAAAACCCCACGATTCGTGTTATTTCAAATGGCACCATTGTTTAATATTTAGCTCCCGCTCATTATGGTTGCTCGCTCCGCATCGTATACTTACATTGTTATTTCATATTGCATTGTTGATATTATGTTGTTAGGACACCAGCACCATTACCGATGATGCGTATGTACCACGTACACTTACTTGCCGGCTCACACACATCTTCATCGGTAATTGCCATGTCACGCACACCTTAGAAAATATTATTGCTTAACTTAGCTTGATAGCTAGTAGTTTGACATGATATTAGTGTACTTACCTTATATGCCAGCTTAGATATTGTAGTTATTACTTGTCACTTCATGCAAACTGTTATTCATTGTTATGCCGTATTCATGGATTCTCATGCCCATATTCATGGTTTTACATGCTAATGATGATTTGGATTCGGATTTCCATGAGATTTTCTGGATTTGGGGGAAAACCGCAAAACTTGTATAAGCTTCTTTCCTCTCTTTTAAATAAAAAGTGCGGTTTTCCCATGATGTATGAGTCGTCCACCATGAGTTTGCTGATGGATTTCGAGACCCGATTCGAGGAGATGGATGAACCGTTTCGGGTACATGGTGGGCCCGGTGCGGTACCCCGGGACAAGAAGATCGTGTTGTTGATGTTGAGCCTGTGCAGGGGAGCACGACCAACCGGTGATATTACCCGACGCGTCAGATATCCGGAGGATACCGTCGTGGTCTTGAGATTGATGGTAAGGGCCGGTCTGGACTGACGGCGCCCTAGATAGTGAGATTGACATACAGAGATTTGGAGATATTGAGGTACAGAGATTGCGACACTGAGATATCGAGAGATTTGGATACTTGTTTTGTGTCGATGCTAGGCACTGTTTATGCTGATTTCATTTATGATACCTCGTTTTTAAAAAGATACAGAAATCTCACTAATTTATGACAGTAGTTTTCATCAGTACATGCATTCTGTTTCATGCATTCATACATCATCCATATGATATATTGCCACCTGAGGCACTGACACAGGTACATGGGATTACACTCGGGTTAGATATTTACCCTAGCCATTGTTATAGGTTGCATGTTATATATTTGAGGATATATTTTGATCGTTGACCTAGGATTGCGTTGTTCATGCGATTTCTGTTCGTAGATATTTTTCTACTCACGAGTTGGCAACTCACCCCCGTTGTGCCACAGTTTCTTGCAGGTTTTGCCGTACAGGTTTCATTACGGCTTGCTGGCACTATTTCCATTCCGGGTGATTTGCTAGTAAGTGGGTTTATTTGTATCGTACCCATCATTATACCTTGTATATTATTATTCTGTTGTATCTAGAAGTTCCATCAACCAAACATGTATTTATTTTTGAGATAGAGACCAGTGATGTTATTCTTTCGACCTTAGAGTCGCGCGTTGTATTTCTGTGGATTTCTTGTTGTTTTGAGTTTCCTTTTGAGTTTTGATACTCGCCCTTGGCGTTGTATATTATATTGCTTGTGTGGTTATGACCGTCGATTGACGAAGAGCTAGCTCCCGCTTAGGGATGCCTTTTATTGATTTCGTATACTATTCATGTTGTATCCCGTTTGGGGGCCAGTATTTACAAAGGAGACTCTGCCGAAATTTTCAAGAAATATTTGATGTTTTTAAAAACGCATAATTCGGCTTATGCTAATAAAACTACTTGATTTAAATTGGTTTTTCCTTCACTCTACTACTTTTCTTGGTTTGGATTTCTGGGTTTTCGGCTAAGATTACGTACGCCTCGAGACGTTTCGTAGTTTAAGTGCCGGTCATGTTCCGTACTTTCGGGACGTGACAACAACCTTTGTAGTCCGCTCCTTCGCTCCATAAGCTCCGAGTAGAAATCCCTTTGCCGCGATCCACGATCTCCCGGACTCAAGAGAGGCCCCACGACTTGAACGATCTATGCTAGCTTGTAGTACTCCTTTTCTCCGATGATCTACGTCGAAGTTGTTATAACTCAAGCTCTCTCACTCTAATGAGGTGAACACCCTAATCTAATGGGCTAGATTAGATGAGGATGATGGAGTAGTATTTATGCTTTCTTTTTATATCAGATTCTCACAAGAAATCATCACAAAAGGAAAATCTAGTAAGCTATTGCAAAACTCAAGAGAGAAGAAGATGATGAATAATGAGATAATCCTTTTGTGATGAATAATAGAAATGAATATATGATTAATCATGAAACCATGGTCAAGGATGACTAGGATAACCTTTGTAGAGAATAAACTAGGGCTAGGGTTTGGTTGGGTTAAAACAATGAGTCATAAGAAAATATCTATCATAATATCTTCTTCATGACAAAAGGAAAAGTTCTAGAAGGTGCAAGAAAGAACTAACCCTAATCAAACCCTAACCTTGCTTAATCTCTACTAAACATGTTCCATTATTAATCATATCATGTTACTATAATATATATCACATATATATTATATATTTGTAACAAAAGAAAATAATACAATTAACATATATCGCATATATATCAATGCATTATCCGGTGAGAAAATGAAATAATAAAGCGAGCCAATATTAGATAATGTAATACAATATATCATATATATTATTATACATTAAATCATTGAATCAACACTTGATCCGACAATCCGGCTATATCGAATATAACCGACTAATATATCATGTACCGATTAATCGAATCAACACTTGATCTGATGACCCGGTTCACATCTAAATATCGCGAGAATATAATACGGTATCTCATATCGCATTATCCTCGGTCCTGCACATATCACATATGTGCCTCTACTCCGTTTTGCCTGAGTCAAGAAACCTCTGTGTAGGACTCTAAAGAATCGTCAATACGCCGGTAGCAGGTGATGATCATATCAAACACCCACAAGCTGCAAGCGGTCAGCTAAACGTAACAGCCACCCAGGTATTGAGCGATCAGAAGATCAACAAGCTAGCCTGTACGTTCTCCTGTGAATCCAATCAGTAACACTCTCGTACAGTCCAGTCTGTTCGTCTGATATATCGCATATCAAGTCTAGGGGTGGTATACGTCAGACCCCAGTAACCGATAAGTCGTGTCGATGTGTGGCTCATAACGGGTCGAGAAACTGCTGGTAACACTTACCAGTAAATCTCTATATCAGCCCTGGCCAGGGACTTCCAGTTATAGCCAATCGAACACAGCACAACATCAACTCTCTATACCGGGAGAGACGAATCCCCTCCTATCGCTCATTGCCTCCATGTGATTCGGGACTGCACCCAAAAGCCACCGTTTTGCACGCCCTCTTGGACGTGGTAAGGTAGAAATCAAAGCACAGTGGGAATCACACAAGACTCTATGACGATCTCAGGTCTACAGACTACCCTGTACCAGTGTCACCGGAGAACTGTCATCTGACGTGTGGTATATCACCATCTGGGAGTTCTCGGCGAATCCGTCCAGTGTACCCAGTCTCTACTGAGAACCCGTACACCATCCTTGATGTCAAACACCGATGGATATGGGATCATCCATCGCCCATCATATGGGTCAAGATGCGTATACGCTAGTCTACTCTGGTGTATCGATGCCCTGTCTCGATATACCCTCGACTAGGAACAGTTATAGGATGTACTCAATGACTACCGTGGCCCCACTAGTATGATCTCATCATAGTCCCAGTAGTCGAGTACAGATCCTAAGGGCTTTATCAACATGTGAGAGTAAGACAATAAACCAGTACAAGTCAACATGTTAAGATAAAGTGAAACCAAATAGCATACTATCATGACGAGCAAGAAAGTCCTCTCTATATATATCCAAGCATCCATTATAATATACATCATATTTACAACAATGGCCTCTAGGGCATATACATAACTAACAATCTCCCACTTGCACTAAGGCCAGCTGCTGTAGTATCTCATACCTAGCATCCCGAATAATCTCTCAAACTGTATCTGGGGAATAGCCTTCGTGAATGGATCCGCAGTGTTGTCCTTCGTATCTACTCTCCTGACCTCGATCTCCCAGCGATCAACTATCTTCCTGATCAGGTGATACCGCCTCAGAATATGTCTGGACTTTTGATGGGACCTGGGTTCCTTGGCTAAAGCCACAGCTCCATTGTTATCGCAATACAGAGGTATTGGATGCTCAATGGATGGAACCACACCAAGTTCACTAATGAACTTCTTTATCTAGACAGCCTCTTTGGCAGCATCGTTGGCAGCGATGTATTCAGCCTCCATCGTCGAGTCAGCAACGGTATCCTGTTTGGAACTCTTCCAACATATCGCCCCTCCATTGAGGGTGAAGACAAATCTCGGGTGCGACTTAGAGTTGTCCTTATCACTTTGGAAGCTGGAATCGGTAAAGGACTCCACCCGGAGTTCTCCGTTACCATACACCAAGAACATCTCTTTTGTCCGTCGTAAGTACTTGAGAATGTTCTTCACAGCTGTCCAGTGACTCTCTCTAGGATCTGCTTGATACCGACTCACTACACTTAATGAGTATGCTACATCGGGTCTAGTACATAGCATCGCATACATGATAGAGCCTACTGCCGAAGCATAGGGTATCCCTTGCATGCGAGCTCTCTCCAAATCAGTCTTGGGAGACATCTCTTTGGAGAGAGTGAGTCCAGAGATCGTGGGTAGGTTCCCACGCTTAGATTCTTCCATACTAAACCTCTTTAATATGGTGTCAATGTACCTGGATTGGGACAATCCCAGTATCCGTTTAGATCTATCTCTATAGATCATGATTCCCAATATGCAGGAGGCATCACCTAGATCTTTCATTGAGAATCTTTATGATAAGAAGAGCTTGACTGATTGCAGCATAGGAATATCATTTCCTATCAAGAGTATGTCATCCACGTACAATACGAGGAAGACAACCTTACTCTCTGCTACCTTCTTATAGATACAAAGTTCATCTATATTTTTGATGAAGTCAAACTCTTTGACTACAACATCAAAACAGATGTTCCAACTCCGCGATGCTTGCTTTAACCCATAAATGGATTTAAGCAGCTTGCACACCTTTCCGCTGCTCCCACTTTCTATAAAGCCCTCTGGCTGAGTCGTGTACACACACTCTTCTAAATCACCGTTTAGAAAGGCGGTCTTAACATCCATTTTCCAGATTTCGTAGTCATGGTATGCAGCAATGGCAAGTAAGATCTGGATGGACTTAAGCATAGCCACTGGAGAAAAGGTTTCGTCATAATCCACACCTGGTCTTTGACGAAAACCCTTTGCAACAAGTATAGCTTTGAAAGTCTCAACTTTTCCATCTACACCAAATTTCGTTTTAAAGATCCACTTGCTCCCAATAGGGTTTTACCCTTTCAGGAGCATTTTCTAAAGTCCATACTTTGTTGGTGTACATGGATTCCATCTCAGATCGCATTGCATTCAGCCATTTCACAGAGTCACCACTCGTGATGGCCTGCTCGAAACTAGTCGGGTCATCATCTTCCATGATGCAATCCTCGCTTCCACCATCAATGAGAAAACCGTAGTATCTCTCAGGTGGATGAGAAACCCTGCTAGATCGGCGGAGAGGCTGGGGTTCGTCGGGTACTACTGAATCCTCTGGTTCCACTAAATCTTCAGTTATAGTTTTTGTTACTGGAACCTCTTCCAGCTCTACCTCTTTGCCACTAATTTCTTTTGCAAGAAATTCCTTTTCCAAAAAGGTGGCATATTGAGAAACAAACACTTTTTGTTCTTCAGCGCGGTAAAAAAAATATCCTTGGGAATTCTTAGGTTATCCCACAAACTTGCAAAGAACTGATCGTGCCTCGAGTTTGTCCGGATTTTGCCTTTTGACATAAGCCGGACAACCCCATATCTTAACTCGTTTAAAATATGATCTCTTCCCACTCCATATCTCATATGGTGTGGTAGGTACAGATTTAGACGGAACTTGATTCAATAGGTATACTGCTATCTCAAGCGCATAACCCAGAAGGAAATAGGTAACTCGGCATTGCTCATCATCGAGCGCACCATATCTAATAGGGTGCGATTCCTCCGCTCCGATACACCGTTGTGCTGTGGTGTATAAAGAGGAGTAAGCTGAGAGAGAATCCCATTCTCTTTTAGATAATCTAGGAACTCATTGCTTAAGTATTCACCTCCTCGATCAGATCGAAGAATCTTAATACTTTTGCCCGTTTGGTTCTCTACTTCGTGCTTATATTCTCTGAATTTCTCAAAAGCTTCAGACTTGTGTTTCATCAGGAACACATGTCCGAATCTTGAGAGATCGTCAGTGAATGTAATGAAGTAGGAAGAACCGTTCCTGGCATGTGTAGACATAGGACCGCATACATCACTATGTACCAGTCCTAAGAGTTCCGTAACTCTTTCTCCGTGTCCACTAAACGGAGCTTTGGTCATTTTGCCTTTGAGACATGAATGGCAAGTATCATAAGATGATAATTCGAACGGATTCAAATATCCATCCTTATGTAACTTAGCCAGTCGTGTCGCATTGATATGACCAAGTCTACAATGCCACAAGAAGGATTCGTTCATTTCTGAACTCTTCCTCTTGTGTGTGTTTTGTATATTGAGAACTGTATTTTGATTGAGAATGAATATGCCATTATGTAACAAGCCTGATGCAATCAACTTTTGATTTAGGAATATGTTCATAACATTATCCTGTACTACAAAATTATACCCTTCTTTACTTAATAAAGAAACTGATATAATGTTGCACATCATGTTCGGTATATAATAGCACTCATTCAGAATCAGTGTATTACGACTTGGTAATACAAGGTGATATTCGCCAACTGCTTTGGCTACAATACTTGCACCATTCCCTACTTGAACGGAATGATCACCTTTTCCCAGTTCTCTACCTTTACGTAGCCCATGTAACAGTTTACATATGTGGGATCCTGATCCGGTATCTAATACCCAGGACGTAGGATGAACTGAGAAACAGTTCTCAATAACTAACACACCCGAAGAAGATGCATCAACATGCATATTCTTCGTTTGGGCAGCGTGAGAATCCAGATATTCTCCTGTTTCCTGTTCAATCTTATAACTCTTATAAGAAAGAACGGGTCCAACGTTCCCCTGCACAGTATAATAAGCGGGTTCAGTCAATACATCCATATTATTATCTTGATTATGGCCTGACATGGTCGCTACCTGGAAAGAGAGAGAAGAAAACACTTTAGCGTATGCTCTTGCAAGATTAGATTGGTTATTATCTTATCTAATCAGGATGTCTCCCACTGTTTTTATCAAATCTTCTTTCAAACCCTAAAAGGTAAGATTAGCCGGGATTAATTACACCCTACAATTTCGTCAATCTTTCAGCCAGATCAGTGTTGGTACTTGAGGGAGGTTCCCCGTGCTTTCCCACGGACCTAATTAAAGTAAACCTCATTTTCCAGAGGCGTAACCTCGTTAACACTTTTCTAGACACCTACTTGATCGGCTAATTGTCCTGTGTAAAACTCTCCCAGGAGTAACACTTACTCGCAATGGGTATCGGGATCCAACTATCTCATAGGAGGTATGCAATCTCATTGCAATTTTCAACACTTGAAATTCCCGATAATATTTTGTCCCTAGCAACTTATAACCTTAACATAGTCAACAAATCATAATTGCTAGCCAAGTTCAACCCGTTATTTCCCGATTGAATTAAACCCACCTGTACGACCCTTAACATAGTCAACAAAGTCGTACAACTACTCTAATCCAATCACATCTCATATTTTAACAGATAAGTACTAATTAGCTACCGCACACTACGCCTTAACATAGTCAACAAACGTAGCACGAATACTAACTAGTCTTTATCTGAAATGACGGAGGGCTACGCAGGTTTTTCAGAAAACCATAAGCGTAATGAACTTGATATCGTCGTAGAATCGAATGTTTTTGAAAAGGAGTGTTTTTGAGACTTTTCTAGTTTCGCTAAAGAGGTCACTCCCGATGAAGGGATCTCGGCTCTTTCCTCATCGAATAAGATGCAGGATATATCATATATACCGCGGTGCAAAGCAAAAACTATATAAGCTGTCAAAAACTAAACCGCGAGTTTGTAGCATCTGCCAGTTTCGCTTAAGAGGTCACTCCTGGTGAAGGGATCTTGGCTCTTTCCTCATCGAATAAGGTGCAGGGTATATCATATATACCACTATGCAAAGCAAAACTATAGCTACCTTTTTTATAAAGTTTTGATTCTACAACATCTTTTAGGTTTCTTTTCTTTTAGTAATCTCATTAATAAATCCCATCAGCTTATGCTTCCTAAGCATCACAGAAGAAACGAAAGCAGTAATATTTATATATCAGCATATATATATAGTATAAGCATTCGTCTCAGGCAGTAATATGATCTCATCACAGAACATTGCAGCAGAAGAACATATATGAAATATTGGATATACTAGGATGTCCGTGTTTTTAATACGAGCCGGTATAAAACACGGATTCCACGGTCGCGATGAATAGCCAAACCCACATCCCTAGACCCCTACGAGAGCAGCAAGTAACACTGCCAATTCTAGGGTTAGGAGACCCGGTCTCGACTCCTCGGGATGGCCTTCCACTGGACCCTAGAACCCGGTTACTTGTGCTCCTCTCCTTGGGTCTACCTAATGCGGAAAAGTAAATAATATACACCGGTGACATCAACCTCATCCCGGAAGTGCCCCAATAAAAGAATATTACATACAAATGAATTTTACATGAATGAAAATAAAAACCCTCATCTCACATAAAACCCCCGGCTATTCAGAACACGACGATCCAATATAACATATCACAGCAACACATAATATAACATATCATCAACGTAAGTAAGTATGCATACACCGATCGTCGTTGATGTATAGCAACGAAGACCGGCAATACAACTACATATTACACTTACGGTCACAGAAAAGAAATTGTAAAACTACAACATTTGGAATCCACAATCACTTTAGATATCGTAAATCCGAAATATCACATACTTCGCATTTTATGCCTAACTATATGAATTCCACATATTGTATCACATTCCAGATAAATAGACAGTATTAAACTTTCCGAACAGATAATCAAATTCCCAAAATTTCTTAAATAGCTCAACACTTGAGCGGAGTTCAAATAATCCCAGAATCTGTCACAGTACCGATGATCCAGCCGTAGAAGGGTCAAGCCAACGCCTCACATGTGGCACGCCGTACTACCCCAAACCCTAAGGTTTAGAGGCGGTTCAGACGGTCACATAATCGAGTTAAGGTTTGTGTTCTTCTAGAGGGACCGCCGCGTTACTTGTACGTTTATCCGAAAGATTTAAACCCGATAAAAATTCAACACTTGAAAATTTTAAGTGCCGGGAAAAAGTGAGTTTAATGATATCCGTTCGAACATTTTAACAGTTTCTAAATATCCGGAAATAATAACGAATTTAAATTTTCCGATCGAATCTACGATTACAAAATAAACCCCAGAATACTCAACACTTGAGTCAAATTAAAAATACCCAGAAAATAGAACTTACAGAAATTGATATTACAGTGCAAAAACGAGTGCATAACTCCTCTGTACTGCCGCGGATCCGCGGTCCAAGCGCGGTACGGACGCGGTTCCGCGGTGGTTTGTACGGATTATGCGCTCGTTTTTCACTGCAGTGCTTATATTTCCCTGCTGAATTTTTTAGGTATTTTTAATACAGAAAAATCACAGTTTTTAAAATTTGTCCAGAGAGGGGGTCGTTTCGTCGTTTCGGGGTTCGTTCGGAGTTTTAACTTCGTATACACGTCGCCTAATACTCTAGCTAGTCTCTGATACCACTGTAGGGTTCCAAGGCACTCTTGTGAGGGTTCATAAGGTATCAACCATGCCCGAATAAAATTTTAGACGTGCCGAACAACCCAAAACCGGGATCTTTGCTAGATTATTAGGGTTTTAACATGCAAGTAAACATCTTTACTAATAAGCGTGAGGGATTACAACCTTTGTAGTCTGCTCCTTTGCTTCATAAGCTCCGAGTAGAAGTCCCTTTGCCGCGATCCACGATCTCCCGGTCTCAAGAGAGGCTCCACGACTCGAACGATCCATGCTAGCTTGTAGTATTCCTTTTCTCCGATGATCTACGTCGAAGTTACTATAACTCAAGCTCTCTCACTCTAATGAGGAGAGCACCCTAACCTAATGGGCTAGATTAGATGAGGATGATGGAGTAGTATTTATGCTTTCCTTTTATATCAAATTCTCACAAGAAATCATCACAAAAGGAAAATCTAGTAAGCTATTGCAAAACTCAAGAGAGAAGAAGATGATGAATAATGAGATAATCCTTTTGTGATGAATAATAGAAATGAATATATGATTAATCATGGAACCATGGTCAAGGATGACTAGGATAACCTTTGTAGAGAATAAACTAGGGCTAGGGTTTGGTTGGGTTAAAACAATGAGTCATAAGAAAATATCTATCATAATATCTTCTTCATGACAAAAGGAAAAGTTCTAGAAGGTGCAAGAAAGAACTAACCCTAATCAAACCCTACCCTTGCTTAATCTCCACTAAACATGTTCCATTATTAATCATATCATGTTACTATAATATATATCACATATATATTATATATTTGTAACAAAAGAAAATAATACAATTAACATATATCGCATATATATCAATGCATTATCCGGTGAGAAAATGAAATAATAAAGCGAGCCAATATTAGATAATGTAATACAATATATCATATATATTATTATACATTAAATCATCGAATCAACACTTGATCCGACAATCCGGCTATATCGAATATAACCGACTAATATATCATGTACCGATTAATCGAATCAACACTTGATCCGATGACCCGGTTCACATCTAAATATCGCGAGAATATAATACGGTATCTCATATCGCATTATCCTCGGTCCTGCACATATCACATATGTTCCTCTACTCCGTTTTGCCTGAGTCAAGAAACCTCTGTGTAGGACTCTAAAGAATCGTCAATACGCCGGTAGCAGGTGATGATCATATCAAACACCCACAAGCTGCAAGCGGTCAGCTAAACGTAACAGCCACCCAGGTATTGAGCGATCGGAAGATCAACAAGCTAGCCTGTACGTTCTCCTGTGAATCCAATCAGTAACACTCCCGTACAGTCCGGTCTGTTCGTCTGATATGTCGCATATCAAGTCTAGGAGTGGTATACGTCAGACCCCAGTAACCGATAAGTCGTGTCGATGTGTGGCTCATAACGGGTCGAGAAACTGCTGGTAACACTTACCAGTAAATCTTTATATCAGCCCTGGCCAGGGACTTCCAGTTATAGCCAATCGAACACAGCACAACATCAACTCCCTATACCGGGAGAGACGAATCCCCTCCTATCGCTCATTGCCTCCATGTGATTCGGGACTGCACCCAAAAGCCACCGTTTTGCATGCCCTCTTGGACGTGGTAAGGTGGAAATCAAAGCACAGTGGGAATCACACAAGACTCTATGACGATCTCGGGTCTACAGACTACCCTGTACCAGTGTCACCGGAGAACTGCCATCTGACGTGTGGTATATCACCTTCTGGGAGTTCTCGGCAAGTCCGTCCAGTGTACCCAGTCTCCACTGAGCACCCATACACCATCCTTGATGTCAAACACCGATGGATATGGGATCATCCATCGCCCATCATATGGGTCAAGATGCGTATATGCTAGTCTACTCTGGTGTATCGATGCCCTGTCTCAATATACCCTCGACTAGGAACAGTTATAGGATGTACTCATCAACTACCGTGGCCCCACTAGTATGATCTCATCATAGTCCCAGTAGTCGAGTACAGATCCTAAGGGCTTTATCAACATATGAGAGTAAGACAGTAAACCAGTACAAGTCAACATGTTAAGATAAAGTGAAACCAAATAGCATACTATCATGACGAGCAAGAAAGTCCTCTCTATGTATATCCAAGCATCCATTATAATATACAGCATATGTACAACAATGGCCTCTAGGGCATTTACATAACTAACAAATCCTCTACGAGTTCGGAGCTAGCTAGCCAGGGACGAGTTGGAAGAAATTGAGGACTTCAAAAATCTCGGGAGGAAAGGGTAGACACATTCTGTAAGTCTACGGTAGCGCCTCGGCCGTCAATCCGAGGCCAAAATGCGGAAACGAAAACTTTTTCTTAAACTTGAAACTGGCGCTATCGTATACTTTCACTCCGGATCGAACCATTAACCTATAACTAGCTATCTACAAGAAGTGTGAGTAGCTATACCGATTGATCCGTGTCCTTCGGTCTTTGGCCACCTTCCCAAGCTCCTCGCGGCATCTCCGCTCTCCGGTCTCCTCGTCGGAAAGGGCACCACATCAATGAGTCTTTTACGGGCTCCCGCTTCGTCCGAAGCAACTCGGACACGAAGTTTGCTAGCCGACGTGTCCAAGGAGAAGTAGAGAATGTGTGCGATCACTTTGTCTCAAGCATCCATTGATTCTCAACGCATGAGAGTGTATGGATGGAGGTTGAAGATGATGCCATCAATGGAGATAGTGAGCTCAAGAAAGAAGGAGGAAGAAGGAGAGCTTTCTTTTTGTGTTGTATGGTAAAATGAGAGTGAGATGGAATGATAAACACAAGAGCAAACCCTTCCCCTTGGCTGCCCTCTCTCTCTCTCTTCTTATAATTTCAACACATAAATCAATCAATAAAGTGACATATGCACAAAGAAAGAGACCATGAGTCATCACTTGTGCATGTGTCACAATTAATGCTCCTAATCATGACTTTGAGCTCATTATTTCCATTTGTAAACATTAATCCAAATGTTTACAACAATAAAAAGATATGGCAACATCTAAAGTAAACTCGTGACGGATCACAAGGATACCCCTCACCAGTATATACATACCTGCATCCGCATTCCGACTGAATGCGAATGCGATGAGACTAAAGTAGTCCAACAAATCTAATACTAGGATCCGGCTTAAACCAAAGCCCACTAGTATGATCCGTCCGATCATGATCCGTGCACGACTGCACGTATATGTGTAAGTCCACGGTAGCGCCCCGGCCGTCTAACAGACGCCAAATGCGGAACAAAAACTTTTTACAACTGGCGCTATCGCGTACTATAACCCGGATCTGCCATTAAAGCTAAACTAACAAACTACAAAGTGGGTAGAAGAGATATACCGAACGATCCGAGTCCTTCGGTCTTCAACCATCATCCCACGCTTTGTTGCGGCTGCTCCGATCTCCTGAATCTCCAGTCTCGTCGTCCAGGTGGCACCACGTCGACGGATCTTTAAACGGGCTTCCGCCTCTGAACCGAGGCAACTCGGTCGTCAAGTTTGCTAAAAGAGACGACCAAGATGATGTAGAAAATGAGTAGAACACTTTGTCTCGTTACGTCCAAGGCTATGGATGAACGGTTAATGAAGTTGCCTTTTGGATCGGGTGGAAATGAGAAATGAATTGTATCTAATTTCTATGCACCCAAAACTTATATCTTTTTTCCAATCACCAACCATCATTTTGCAATGAGGGGGCCGGCCAAACTTATAGGAAGAGGGAGGTGAGGGTAGGAGCAAACTGATGACAATAAGAATGAAGCTTATCATGAAAGAATGAGTCACCTTAACACATAGTATGAACACATTTAAGAACTTATGAATCATCACCCTTAGTCACCAAAACATTAAATGACCATTAATGCACTAATCCACCTTACCATCCTAGTCACCATTCTAGAACCTTCTAGAAACACGACTCACCTCATGACTCACCCTCAAGAAGAAAAGATAAATCCGCATTTAACCGAATGTTAAATACGGCTGATAGAAAACTGGAAACTGGAAACTTCCAAAAGTGATACTGAAACGAATTTCAGGATAACCCCGTAATGGTATAAACATACCCGCATTTGTATTACGACCGAATACAAATGCATCTGAGAAAAAAGATATTATATCTACACAGTATAATACTCGGATCCGGCTTAAACCAAAACCCACCAGTATTATCTGCCCGAAATATGACACGTGCGTAAACGCACGTGCATTTTCCGAACCCTTCCATAAAACCATACGGCCTCTACAACGTTTTGCCCAAACTTGGGAAAGTGTCTGTGGGGGACTCTAATGACTCATCAACACACTGGCACTGGGTATAACCTCTAGCACGTCAGAAGTACAAGCTGTACATAACGGTTTGCCTATGTATTGATTAGAAGGGAAGCTGACGAGCGAACTCATCCATAAACCCTACTGAGCCTAACAGTGACAATATACATACAGTCCGGTCCGTTCGTCTATGAGTATCGCATATCTGCCTAGGGGGCTAGTAACGTCAAACCCCCAATAGCGGTATAAGTCGTGTCGGAGAGTAGCCCATAACACCCTGAGATACTACTGGAGTACCTACCAGTAAATCTCCTGCCTTGGCCGAGGTCTTTATGTAATGGCTCTCCTAGACACAGCGCGATCTCACCCCCAATACCGGGAGAGACGAATCCTCTGTCGATCCGCTCACTTGCCTCCATGTGGCTCGGGACTGTACCCAAAAAAGACCTTTTTGCACGACTCCTTTAAGCCGTGGTAGGGTAGAAATCAAAGCACAGTGGGAACTCACACGAGACAAATGACGACCTCAGGTCGATGAACTAACCTGTACAGATGTCACCTGGGAATTGCTATCTGACGCTAGGTATAATACCAACTAGCAGATTCCCGGCGAGTCATGTCCGGTGTACTCATAACCCAATGAGCACCTGTATACATCTTAGGTGAACCAACTAACACCAATGGCTTGTGAGACCGGCCATCGCCCCTCGTCGGGGTCTCGACTGTATACACTAGTCTACTCTAGAGTATCGATGCCTTATCTCGAAACTCCCACGACTAGGGACACTTTAAGGATGTGCTTACAGACCCCAGCTCCCACGTATATGATCGCCATCATACTGCTGGTAGTCAAGCAAGAATCCTATGGGCTCTATCATCATGCAATAGTGAACTAAAGCATGTATACGATGATAAAGTCAAACCAGATAGCATACTATCATCTCGAGCAAGACTGTCATATCGGTATAGGTCCTGCCTCAATCATTGCAATCACGTACCTGCGATCCAATAATTGACTTTGAGGGCACTATCTCCAACAATCTCCCACTTGCACTTAAGGCTAATTATTTCGATGTCGCATACTCACAGCCCGTGTGATACCAAACATCCAACTCCTCTACTAATCAATTTCACAAAGCTAGTTTGTAAAACTCTTGTGTTCGAGAAATAGCCTCAGTGAGTGGATCCGCCCTGATGTTTCTTTCTATGTCTCTCTTAATCTCAAGTTCGCGGAGAAAGCCATCTCCCGAATCGAGTAATACCTGTCTTAGAATATGTCTGAATATCTGATGGGACCTAGTTCATAAATGAACTCCAAATCCAAACTTCTTAGACTGTATCGATCACTGAACCTAATCAGTATCCAGCACCATGCCTCCCACAGTATTCTCTTGGACCACCTGTCCATAATACTGTCACTCGTCAGAGGGAAAACTATAACTCTGACAATCACTCTGTCATCCATATCACCTTTGAAGCCTGGAATGATAACCGTCTCCCGAAAGAGGCTGCCATCATCAAATCCGTAGAACATTTACTCATGTTCTAAAATTGTTTCCTTATGTTTCTTCAGGATTGGATTAATATGAACTATTGCATCTAGTGCAAAAACAACATCTGGTGTGGTACTTGACATCTCACGATTGACTCAATTGCCTAAGCAAGTGATCTGCCAATCATGCACATCCCTCTCCCCTTTAGTCTGGAAGACACCTTTAGAGAGGGTGACTCCATCACCTGCAGGTACACCACTATGCCAGGAGTCATCTATTCTAAATACCTTTTAGAATTACTGTCTAAGTACCCACATTGGGAAACTACCCAAATCTAGATCTAAAACTGTAGATCTAGAAACCAAAATGTCTAATATTATATCCATATCCTTTGTGGAGAAACAACTGTGTGACGACCACAGTACAACCGATCGTAGTATAGGAATTTTACTTCCTACTCTGTGTATGTCATCCAAATACCAGGACATCACACCCTACTACCTTCTCACCAGATCCATCCCCTATTCTGATGAAGTCAAACCCATGACTGTCACATTAAAAATAGATGATCTTATTTCCGCTATATCTGCTCAAGCCTGTAAATAGACATAAGCTACTTGCCCACTATGCTTCCGCTGCTCCCACTGACCACAACAACCCTCTGGCAGAATAATATACACGTGCACTTCTAAAACTAGTTTAGAACGACGCTATACTTATCCTCCTGCCGGGTCTTATAGTCTGGAACAACAGTAGTGTCAAGTCTGGGTAAACAAGAACCTCCCTGTCACCTTCTTTGAGGCTACCGGAGTACCTCTCGGGTGTCTGAAGTTACCCATCATATCTGCGGAGTGGCTAATGGAATGTCAAAACTGATTGAATATATAGGTCCTATTAAATTTTCCGTAATCGTTTGCGGTTCTGGAATCACTTCCAGTTCTACCATACTCCCACTACTGTTTTCTGAAAAAATCCATTTTACTAAAACTGTGGCGAGTCAAGAACAATATCACTATTGATCTTCCAGATGGTAGAAAGTCAACCCTCGTCAAAGCCAGGGTCAACCCACAAACTGCCATTACAGAAACATGCCTTGAGTTATCCAGTGTCTGGTTTTAAGCATAAGCTGGATAACTCCCCTTACCTTAACATCGTTAAGATCTGAAGCATTCTATATCCAATATAGAAACTTTGATACTTATTTAATTGGAACCAGATTCTAATCATGCAGCTGTCTCCAGTGCATATCAACTTAATGGAGAGAGGCTAATCAGCATTACTCAACTTAGGAAAATATCCAATTATGAGTAACCTGAAAAAGAAACAAGTTTCTCAAAACCATTACTATCATCTGAATATCAATCACAAGAATCTACATCTTCGATCTCTTTGAAGAATCCCGATACTTGCGATATCTAGTTCTCTACTTTATTCCTATACCCACAACTTCTCAAAACTTAGACATTGTATTTCTATGAAACACTTGTCTAAAAACTAGAGAAGTTACAAGTAAACAGAACAGAGTACGAGAACCTATCCCTTTTGTCCTGACGGACTCTGGACAACATACAATACTCTGTATAAGTCCGCTGAGTTGAATAACTCAAAACCTATGTATCGTAGGTTGAAAACTGTACCCAAACGATTTCCTCAAATATCACCAATTACAACTAATTCCGATATAATGAGGATGATCACCTAATTCCCAATAACTTACTCCTACTCATCATCTGTAAAAACCATACAGATATGAGAATGAAACCTGGTAAATACATACCCTGGAGTAAGTATCTAATTGGGAAAACAGTTTTCTTTTAACAATACGCAGTGAAACTGAAATATTAAAATGTCTCGTAGGGGTATCCTGGTATTCCTAGTAATGCCTCTTCCATAAATCAATTCATGACTATAACCGTATATTTCTTTGCCATCTGTCCAAATCCCTTTATTTGTCTTTAATCGTTACCTTCTGTACAGCTTCGTTAGGCTAAATGGTTTTCTTTCTTCCCTACCGTTCGGCACCAGCCTATGGTTTGGAAAAAGACTATCCAGTAAGCATACTAATCCTAGGAGTATTCGTAACTTGAGAGAAGGTGATGATAAAAGACAACTGAATAATACCTTATTCTATTAAAGGTGAAATAGGAGTGGCGATGAAGTACGCGGTTTGGTCGTGAATGATAACAGTCGCAATTTACTTTGCCCTCTTTCTAATCCCTTTATCTTGTCTTTACATATTACCTTCTGCACACCCTACTTAGGCTAATTGGTTTTCTTCATTCCCTACCTTTCGGCACCTGCCTATGGTTTGGAATAAGACTATCCAATAAGCGTAATTGGTGTACTCTTCTAAATCAAGGAGCCCTCGCAACCTGAGAGAAGGTGATAATAAAAGACAACTGAATAAACCAATTCTATTTCTCCTGAACCTGGATCCATCCTCGAAGTAGTACCTTCGAGTTCGTATATAACCATACGATGGATCTATCCAATGGAAGTGGATGTCCGTAGTAATACGGGGTGTTCTGAGAAATACAAAGGGTAAAAGAAGGAGCAGCAATGACTTATGCAACTCAGACAATCCAAAAGCCAGTATTTTAAGAAAGTTCGGTCAACTAGGTCACTGAGTCATAGTCTAAGGTCGGTCAATGGTCGCTGCCAAAGAGAGAGAGAGAAAAGAAACACTCTGCGTGCACTCTAACCTAGATCAGAATGGTTATCACTTTATCTAATCAGGAAACCTCCCACTGTAATCTCAAATTCTCCTCCCAACCTGAAAGAAGAATTAGTCGGGATCACCCGAAAAGTAAACCAACTCATCAGTGAGAATCGGGATCCAACTATCATCGCATGATAACTTGATGGAAGCCACTCAAGTTATCACACTCCAGAAGGTATGCGTATGCCTGGCAAGTTTCTTGTATGTTTGAAACTCCCGATGTAATTTTTGCCTCATGCTCTTATGACCTTGACGAAGGCCAAAATATCATAAGTCACATGTCAAGTTCTACCCGTCATTGTCCAGGTCAATTTGAACCCACCCGTACATACCCTTGACGAAGGCCAAAATAGTAGTACGACTGTCCCAAACCAATGCATCTATCTATGCAACAAATGAATACCCCAGCAGCTACCAAACACTATGCCTTGACGAAGGCCAACATACATAGCTTGAATACTACTGAATACCCAAAAGAAATGACGGAGGGCTACGGCTGATTTTTGGCGAAAAACCTTTAACGTAATGAACTTGATTTCGTTGAAGGAACCTGATAGCTTTTCATAAAAATATAGTGACGAAAACCTTTTGCTAAAGAGGTCACTCCCGGTGAAGGGATCTCGGCTCTTTCCTCGTGGAATGAGGTGCAGGATATTCTAACTGAATACCGCGATGCAAAGCAACTTGTAATCGACTATCGTGAAGTTATTACCCTGACGTAAACTTCTGCCCAAGGGGTCACTCCCGGTGAAGGGATCTCGGCCCTTGCCTCGTCGAATGAGGTGCAGGATATTCCAACCGAATATCACTATGCATAACAAAAGGAAACATCTTTGTAATAACACCTTTTAAAATTTGTTCCAACAACATCAAATATAGGTTTGTTTTATCCTTGCATTGATAAGAATCAACGCAATCCCATCATTAAATCACACCAGAAAAGAAAGAAAAATAAAATGTACGTATATGCCATCCGCATTCGCCACTGGGTCCCGTCATCACCCATTAGGTTACTTAACTAACGACAGAGCAGGGGCTGGACTAGCACGGGTGTAAAACATATACAACATCTAATAGTATATATACCAATATACAATAATCGCTCCAGGCGTGATAATATGCAATATTACAGAAAAGTAATAAGCATCACAGAACAATACAGATAATCTGGGATCCCTGGGTTTCACAGAGCCGCTACTGAAACCCGACGTTCCCCTGGTCGTGTGGATAGCTTGTGCAATGAAACCTAGACCCTTACGGGTGCAGCAAGTTACCCGCCAAAACCTGAAGCAAGGTAGAGTCCCCCACAGCATAGTGAATGGAACACCCGGCACTTCACGGAATCCGGTAAATTGAGCACCCCTCCTTGGGTCAACCTGTACCCCCTACGAGTGCGGCGAATAGTCTGCCAATTCTAGAGTGAGGTCCCTCTGCCTCTCAAAGCCATGAGATACGGACCCGTTGCCTTCCAGAATCCGGCTATCCGTGCACTCCGTCGCGGGGTAAACCTAGTACAGAAATAAAAATATGTACAACAGGTACAACGACCTCAACCCGGTCATGCCCCAAAAGAATATTATACAAACAGGCAGTGACGGCAGTCCACATGTTGGACGCTCGCCCCGCAATATCAAATGTACAAATAAATCCAAACTGCACTACCATTGCATGCTGCTATCCACCACGACATATCCGCAACATCACAGCACAACACAGAACATCAATGCGAATGTCACGTTCGCGAACCCGTCTAAAAGAACTATAGCAATCAGACGCGGTTTACCGATCAAATGACATTCCCGGTCGGAGATATAATATAAATACTGCATACTAACAAGTTTAAAATTTCAATCGACTAAATTTCTCGAAGTGGGCCCCACGTACATCTGCTGTACAGTAACAAAATCTGGGCCCAAATGAACTATACCAAAAACCATAATTTCCACAAAGAAGCTCTCTGGAAAAAGTTGGTGCACTGTTCCCACAAAAGAGCCGCGGTACCGCGGTCAAACCCTAGGTTTGACCGCGGATCCGCGGTGGTCTTGTGGGATCACGTGCCCAAATTTTTCCAGAATGCTTAGAAAAGCCTGCTTAGTTTTCTTCAATATGTAAAATAAATTTTAGACACTGTTTAAAATCGACAGAAACTTTAACATGGAATTTTGCGGTTTTCGCAAATCCGTTCGATCGATGTTTTAAACGCGTTAGCACAAATTAGTATAGCTTAATGGTGAGGCTCTGATACCGCTGTAAGTCCACGGTAGCGTCCCGGCCGTCTAACAGACGCCAAATGCGGAACAAAAACTTTTTACAACTGGCGCTATCTCGTACTATAACCCGGATCTGCCATTAAAGCTAAACTAACAAACTACAAAGTGGGTAGAAGAGATATACCGAACGATCCGAGTCCTTCGGTCTTCAACCATCATCCCACGCTTTGTTGCGGCTGCTCTGATCTCCTGAATCTCCAGTCTCGTCGTCCAGGTGGCACCACGTCGACGGATCTTTAAACGGGCTCCCGCCTCTGAACCGAGGCAACTCGGTCGTCAAGTTTGCTAAAAGAGACGACTAAGATGATGTAGAAAATGAGTAGAACACTTTTTCTCGTTATGTCCAAGGCTATGTACGAACGGTTAATGAAGTTGCCTTTTGGATCGGGTGGAAATGAGAAATGAATCGTATCAAATTTCTATGCACCCAAAACTTATATCTTTTTTCCAATCACCAACCATCATTTTGCAATGAGGGGGCCGGCCAAACTTATAGGAAGAGGGAGGTGAGGGTAGGAGCAAACTGATGACAATAAGAATGAAGCTTATCATGAAAGAATGAGTCACCTTAACACATAGTATGAACACATTTAAGAACTTATGAATCATCACCCTTAGTCACCAAAACATTAAATGACCATTAATGCACTAATCCACGTCACCATCCTAGTCACCATTCTAAAACCTTCTAGAAACACGACTCACCTCATGACTCACCCTCAAGAAGAAAAGATAAATCCGCATTTAACCGAATGTTAAATACGGCTGATAGAAAACTGGAAACTGGCAACTTACAAAAGTGATCCTGAAACGAATTTCAGGATAACCCCGTAATGGTATAAACATACCCGCATTTGTATTACGATCGAATACAAATGCATCTGAGACAAAGATATTATATCTACACAGTATAATACTCGGATCCGGCTTAAACCAAAGCCCACCAGTATTATCTGCCCGAAATATGACATGTGCGTAAACACACGTGCATTTTCCGAACCCTGCCATAAAACCATACGGTCTCTACAACGTTTCGCCCGAACTTGGGAAAGTGTCTGTGGGGGACTCTAATGACTCATCAACACACTGGCACTGGGTATAACCTCTAGCACGTCAGAGGTACAAGCTGTACGTAACGGTTTGCCTATGTATTGATTGGAAGGGAAGCTGACGAGCAAACTCATCCATAAACCCTACTGAGCCTAACAGTGACAATATACATACAGTCCGATCCGTTCGTCTATGAGTATCGCATATCTGCCTAGGGGGCTAGTAACGTCAGACCCCCAATAGCGGTATAAGTCGTGTCAGAGAGTAGCCCAGAACACCCTGAGATACTACTGGAGTACCTACCAGTAAATCTCCTTCCTCGGCCGAGGGCTTTGTGTAATGGCTCTCCTAGACACAGCGCGATCTCACCCCCAATACCGGGAGAGACAAATCCCCTGTCGATCCGCTCACTTGCCTCCATGTGGCTTGGGACTGTACCCAAAAAAGACCTGTTTGCACGACTCCTTTGAGCCGTGGTAGGGTAGAAATAAAAGCACAGTGGGAACTCACACGAGATAAATGACGGCCTCAGGTCGATGAACTAACCTGTACACATGTCACCTGGGAATTGCTATCTGACGCTAAGTATAATACCAACTAGCAGATTCCCGACGAGTCCTGTCCGGTGTACTCATAACCCAATGAGCACCTGGTTACATCTTGGGTGAACCAACTAACACCAATGGCTTGTGAGACCGGCCATCGCCCCTCGTCGGGGTCTCGACTGTATACACTAGTCTACTCTGGAGTATCGATGCCCTGTCTCGAAACTCCCACGACTAGGGACACTTTAAGGATGTGCTTACAGACCCCAGCTCCCACATATATGATCGCCATCATACTGCTGGTAGTCAAGCAAGAATCCTATGGGCTCTATCATCATGCACTAGTGAACTAAAGCATGTATACGATGATAAAGTCAAACCAGATAGCATACTATCATCTCGAGCAAGACTTTCATATCGGTATAGGTCCTGCCTCAATCATTGCAATCACGTACCTACGATCCAATAATTGACTTTGAGGGCACTATCTCCAACAATATGATCGAACTATGCCATAATACCTATACGGCCTCTACTACGTTTCGTCCGAAACTTGAGAAACTGTCTTTGGGGGACTCTAAAGACTCGTCAATACTTTGGCTGTGGATTTAACCACTAGCATGTCAGTGGTACTAGCCGTATGTAACGGGCTACCAGGTATTGACCAAAAGGGAGGTTGATGAGCGGACTCATCCTGACACCCTACTGAGCCTGTCAGTGACAATATCCATACAGTCCGGTCCGTTCGTCTATGAGTATCGCATGTCGGGCCTAAGGGGCTGGTAAACGTCAGACACCCAAAAGTGGTACAAGTCGTATCGGAGTGTAGCCCAGAACACCCTGAGATACTACGGGAATACCTACCAGTAAATCTCCTGCCTTGGCCAAGGACTTCGTGTTATGGCTCTCCTAGACACAGCGCGATCTCACCCCCAATACCGGGAGAGACGAAACCCCTGCCGATCCGCTCACTGCCTCCATGTGGCTCGGGAGTGTACCCAACTAAAACCTGTTTGCACGACTCCTTTAAGCCGTGGTAGGGTAGTAATCAAAGCACAGTAGGAACTCACACAAGACAAATGACGATCTCAGGTCGATGAACTAACTTGTACACATGTCACCAGGAAACTTCTATCTGACGCTAGGTATAAAACCAACTAGCATGTTCCCGGTGAGTCATGTCCGGTGTACTCACAACCCAATGAGCACCTGTATACGTCTTAGGTGAACCAACTGACACCAATGGCTTATGAGTGAAAGGTTCCTAGGCACTCTAGTAAGGTCTCACAAGGCATCGAATATGCCAATTTAAAAAAATGGTGCCGAGAAACCCTAGACTACGGATCTTAGACTAGATGTTTAGGCGAAATGATAATCTAGTTAACAAATTAACTAATAGTTAGGATGCTACAACCTTTGTAGATCCGGATACCCTCTTCCT
This sequence comes from Agapanthus africanus, assembly GCA_030015575.1. NCBI lineage: Eukaryota > Viridiplantae > Streptophyta > Magnoliopsida > Asparagales > Amaryllidaceae > Agapanthus > Agapanthus africanus. Next base: position 299,583,778 of record CM057345.1, on the reverse strand, counting down.
TAGCTCCACGAGGGCGTCCTCTCGCTGTCCATCTTGAACCTTGGACTCTCGTGACGGCTTCATCGGAGAAACGTGCGGAATAGGTCGTCGGCTTCGTGTCAAAGACGATCTACGTCGAGGTTGCACAAGCTCAAGCTCCGACTTCACAAAGTTGTGGAACTTGTGAAGAAAACACCCAAAACCACTTGGCAAGAGGTAGAGGATGAAGAAATAGGAGGTGGGTTCACATTAGATTTGGATTTCTCTCACTAGAACTCAAGTTGCCATTAAAGTAGCAAGCTTTTCTTTTTGAAGAAGAAGATGAAGTAGATGATAGAATATGATAAAAACCTTTTTCAAAATAGAAAAGAAAATGATATTTATCATATCCTAATCATGGTCAAGTGTAGAGAATTGACCATGGTTAGGGGGAGTGGTAAGGTTTAACTATGAAGACAAAATAGCATCATTAGAAAAAGCTTCATGAAGCTTCACCATTCTTCATGATAAATGAAACTATTTTATTTTCATAAAACCAATTAATAAATAATGAATGGATTAAATAATAAGTGAATAAATCATAAACCCCAACCACTCTCATAACCATGGTTCAATTCTTTTACACAAAGTCAAGTCAACATGCATCATCAAACATGATACAATCATTTGCACAAAAGCATATCACATATACAAAGTGCATCAAGTGAGAAAAATCCGTTTAAAGTGAACCAATACTAGTTAATGCAAAGTAATATATCAAATATATAATTATACATTAAATCATTAAATCAACACTTGATTCAATGATCCGGTCATGTCGCACATGACCGACTAGTATTCAATGTATCGACTTATCGAATCGATCTTCGATTCGATAACTAGGTTATATCGAATACAACCATTCGAAACATTAATCGCGAGAATCAAATACGGTATCACATACACGCATTATTCTCGGTCCCGCACATATCTCATATACGCTTCTATTTCGTTTCGCTTGAACCAGGAAACCTTTGTGTAGGACTCTAAAGACTCGTCAATACGCCGGTAGCAGATGATGATCATATCATGCACCCACAAGCCGCAAGCGGTCTGCTAAACGTAACGGCCACCCGGGTATTGAGCGATCAGAAGATCGACGAGCTAGCCCGCTCACACTCCTGTGAATCCGACCAGTAACACTTACCGTACAGTCCGGTCTCTTCGTCTGATATGTCGCATATCAAGTCTAGGGGTGGTAAACGTCAGACCCCAATAACCCGATAAGTCGTGCCGATATGAGGCTCGTAACGGGTCGAGAAACTACTGGTAACACTTACCAGCAAATCTCTGATCAGCCCTGGCCAGGGACTTCCCTGCTACGGCCAATCGAGCACTACGCAACATCAACCCCCAATACCGGGAGAGACGAAACCCCTCCTATCGCTCATTGCCTCCATGTGACTCGGGACTGTACCCAAAGACCACCGTTTTGCACGCCCTCATGGACGTGGTAAGGTGGAGATCAAAGCACAGTGGGAATCACACAAGACTCTATGACGATCTCGGGTCTACAGACTAACCTGTACAAGTGTCACCTGAGAACTGCCATCTGACGTGAGGTATAATACCATCTGGGAGTTCTCGGCGAGTCCGTCCAGTGTACTCATTCTCCACTGAGCACCCGTACACCATCTCTGATGTCAAACACCAATGGATGTGGGATCATCCATCGCCCATCTCATGGGTCGAGAAGCGTATACGCTAGTCTACTCTGGTATATCGATGCCCCGTCTCGATACACCCATGACTAGAAACCTTGAAGGATGTACTTATGGACTACCATGTCCCCACTAGTATGATCTGCATCACAGTCCAGGTAGTCAAGTACATATCCTAAGGGCTTTACCAACATGTAACTATAAGACAGTATAAAGAGACTAGTGTACATGTTAAGATAAAGAGTAACCAGATAGCATACTATCATATCGAGCAAGAAAGTCATCTCTATATATGTCCAAGCATCCAATATAATATACATCATCTGTACAATACTGGCCTCTAGGGCATACATACAACTAACAATCTCCCACTTGCACTAGGGCCAGCTGTTGTAGTATCGCATACCGAGCATCCCGAAGAGTCTCTCAAACTGTATCTGGGGAATGGCCTTCGTGAGTGGATCCGCGGTGTTGTTCTTCGTGTCAACCCTCCTGACCTCGATCTCCCGGCGATCAACTATCTCCCGGATCAGGTGATACCGCCTCAGAATATGCCTGGATCGCTGATGGGACCTGGGTTCCTTGGCCAAAGCCACTGCTCCATTGTTATCGCAATACAAAGGTATTGGATGCTCAATGGATGGAACCACACCAAGTTCTGTAATGAACTTCTTGATCCAGACAGCCTCTTTAGCAGCATCGTTGGCAGCGATGTATTCAGCCTCCATCGTCGAGTCTGCCACGGTTTCCTGCTTGGAACTCTTCCAGCTAACCGCCCCTCCGTAAAGGGTAAAGACAAAGCCCGACTGCGACTTAGAGTCGTCCTTATCACTCTGGAAGCTCGAATCGGTAAAGGACTCCACTTGGAGCTCTCCGTTACCATACACCAAGAACATATCTCTAGTCCTTCGCAAGTACTTGAGAATGCTCTTCACAGCTGTCCAGTGACTCTCTCCAGGATCAGCTTGATACCTGCTCACTACACTTAGTGAGTATGCTACATCGGGTCTGGTACATAGCATCGCATACATGATAGAGCCTACTGCCGAAGCATAGGGTATCCCTTGCATGCGAGCTCTCTCCAAATCAGTCTTGGGAGACATCTCTTTGGAGAGAGTGACTCCAGAGATCGTGGGCAAGTTCCCACGCTTGGACTCTTCCATACTAAACCTCTTTAGTATGGTGTCAATGTACCTGGATTGGGACAATCCCAAAATCCGTTTGAATCTATCTCTATAGATCCTAATTCCCAATATGCAGGAGGCATCACCAAGATCTTTCATTGAAAATCTTTGTGATAAGAAGAGCTTGACCGCTTGCAGCATAGGAATATCATTTCCTATCAAGAGTATGTCGTCCACGTACAATACGAGGAAGACAACCTTACTCTCTGCCACCTTCTTGTAGATACAAGGTTCATCTGGATTTTTGACGAAATCAAACTCTTTGATAACGACATCAAAGCAGATGTTCCAACTCCGCGATGCTTGCTTTAATCCATAAATGGATTTAAGCATCTTGCACACCTTCCCGCTGCTCCCACTGTCTACGAAGCCCTCTGGCTGAGTCATGTACACGCACTCTTCTAAATCACCATTTAGAAAGGCGGTCTTAACATCCATTTGCCAGATTTCGTAGTCATGAAAGGCAGCAATGGCAAGCATGATCCGGATGGATTTAAGCATAGCCACTGGAGAAAAGGTTTCGTCATAGTCCACACCTGGTCTTTGACGAAAACCCTTTGCTACAAGTCTAGCTTTGAAAGTCTCCACTTTCCCATCTACACCAAGTTTCTTCTTGAAGATCCACTTGCTCCCAATGGGTTTTACCCCTTCAGGAGCAACTTCCAAAGTCCATACTTTGTTGGTGTACATGGATTCCATCTCGGACCGCATAGCATCCAGCCATTTCACTGAGTCCCTACTCGTGATGGCCTGCTCGAAGCTAGTTGGGTCATCATCCTCCATGATGCAATCCTCGCTCCCACCATCCATGAGAAAACCGTAGTATCTCTCAGGTTGGCGAGGAACCCTACTAGATCGGCGGAGTGGCTGAGGTTCATTGGGAGCTACTGAATCCTCTGGTTCCACTAAATCTTCTGTTGTGTTTTGTTCAGCTGGAACCTCTTCCAGTTCTACCTCAGAGCCACTAATCTCTTTTGCAAGAAATTCCTTTTCTAAAAAGGTGGCATGTTGAGCAACAAATACTCTTTGTTCCTCACTGTGGTAGAAGATATACCCTCGCGAATGTTTGGGATATCCAACAAATTTACACAAAACAGACCTTGCCTCGAGTTTGTCCGGTTTTTGTCTTTTGACATAGGCCGGGCAACCCCATATCTTTATAAAATTAAGATATGGTCTCTTCCCTTCCCATATCTCATATGGTGTGGTAGGCATAGATTTGGTGGGAACCCTGTTCAGTAGGTATGCTGCTGTTTCCAGTGCATATCCCCAGAAGGAAACAGGTAACTCAGCTACACTCATCATAGAGCGCACCATATCTAATAGGGTGCGGTTTCTCCGCTCCGATACACCGTTGTGCTGTGGTGTATATGGAGGAGTTAGCTGAGAGAGAATCCCATTCTCTTTTAGGAAGTCCAGGAATTCAATGCTTAAGTATTCTCCTCCTCGATCAGATCGTAGGATTTTAATACTTTTTCCGGTTTGGTTCTCAACTTCTTGTTTATATTCCCTAAATTTCTCAAAAGCTTCTGATTTGTGTTTTATCAGGAACACATATCCGAATCTAGAGAGATCGTCAGTGAATGTAATGAAGTATGAAGAACCATCCCTGGCATGTGTAGACATGGGACCGCATACATCACTATGTATAAGTCCCAAGAGTTCGGTAACTCTTTCTCCGTGTCCCGTAAACGGAGTTTTGGTCATCTTGCCTTTGAGACATGACTGGCAAGTGTCATAAGATGAAAATTCAAACGGATTTAAATATCCATCCTTATGCAACTTAGCCAGTCGTGTCGCATTGATGTGACCCAGTCTACAATGCCACAAGAAGGATTCGTTGAGTTCAGATTTCTTCCTCTTGTGTGTGTTTGTTATGCTCAGAACTGTTGATTGATTTAGAACATAAATGCCATTGCATAACGTGCCTGATCCAACCAACTTTTGATTACGGAAAATGTTCATAACATTGTCCTGTAATACAAAATTATATCCTTCTTTGCTTAATAAAGAAACCGATATAATGTTGCATATCAGGTTCGGCATGTAATAGCATTCGTTCAGAACCAATGTATTACCAGTTGGTAATACAAGGTGATATTCCCCGACAGTCTTAGCTGCAACAATTGCACCATTTCCAACTCTAATGTCTTTATCACCTTCTCCAAGTTCTCTACCTTTCCTAAGCCCATGTAACTGATTACATATATGGGATCCTGACCCGGTATCTAATACCCAGGACGTAGAACAAATGGAGAAACAGTTCTCAGTAACGAACACACCCGAAGAAAATGCATCAACATGTACTTTCTTCATTCGGGTGGCACGGGAATCCTGGTATTCCCCTATATCCTGTTCAGTCCTATAACTCTTATAGGTAAGAACGGAACCAACGTTCCCCAGCACAGTATAACATGCGGGTTCGGTCAATACATCCATATTATTATCTTTATTAAGGCATGAAATGGTCGCTACCTGGAGAAAGAGAGAAGAAAACACTTTAGCGTAAGCTCGTGCAAGATCAGATTGGTTATTATCTTATCTAATCAGGATGGCTCCCACTGCTTTTTATCAAATCTTCCTTCAAACCCTAAAAGGAAAGACTAGCCGGGATTAATTACACACTACAAGTTCGCCAATCTTTCAGCCAGGCCAGTGTCGGTATTTTGAGGGAGGTCCCCCGTGCTTTCGCACGAACCTAATTACTGTAAACCTCGTTTTCCCAGAGGCGTAACCTCGTTAACACCTTTCTAGACACCTACTTGATCGGCTAATTGTAATGTGTAAAACTCTCCCAGGAGTAACTCTTACTCGCAGTGGGTATCGGGATCCAACTATCTCATAGAAGGTATGCAATCTCATTGCAAATTTCAACACTTGAAATTCCCGATAATATTTTTCCCCAAGCATCCTATGACCTTGACGGAGGTCAACAAACCACAGGGTGCAAGTCAAGTTCAACCCGTCATTTCTTGATTGAATCAAACCCACCCGCACGACCCTTGACGGAGGTCAACAAGGTCGTACGACTACCCTAATCCAATCTGCATCATATGCATAAGCAGACAAATACTAGTTAGCTACCGCACACTACGCCTTGACGGAGGTCAACAAACGTAGCACGAATACTAAGTAGGATCTATCTGAAATGACGGAGGGCTACGCCAGGTTTTTCTGAAAACCATGAGCGTAATGAACTTGATATCGTTGTAGAATCAAATGAAGTTTTAAAATGGAGTGATTTTGAGGCTTTTCTAGTTTTGCTAAAGGGGTCACTCCCGGTGAAGGGATCGTCGACCCTTTCCTCGTCGAATGAGGTGCGGGATATATCATATATATCACTGTGCAAAGCAAAAACCCAAAAGCAGTCAAAAGCAAACCGAGTGTGTAGCATCTGCCAGTTATTGCTAAAGGAGTCACTCCCGGTGAAGGGATCTCGGTCCTTTCCTCATCGAATAAGGTGCAGGGTATATCATATATACCGCTGTGCAAAGCAAGAACTGTAGCTACCTGTTTTATTTTAAAATTTGATTCCACAACATCTTAGGTTTCTTATCTTTCATTAATCACATTAATGAAGTCCCATCATTTAAATACCTAAACATCACAGATAGATATGACGTACACTTATGCCATCCGCATTCGCCTCGATGTCCCCTCGTGCACCGTTAGGTTAGGTAACTAACGACAGAGCAGGGCAGGGCTAGCGCGGGTGTAAAACATAAGTAACGTCTATATAATATATCATATATACTATATACTATATCCATCACAGAAAAACATCACAGATATCGCAGCAGAATAAACATATGAAATATTGGATATACTAGGACGTCCGTGTTTTCAATACGAGCCAGTATAAAACACGGATTCCACGGTCGTGATGAATAGCCAATCCCACACCCCTAGACCCCTACGAGAGCGGCAAGCAACCCAGCCAATTCTAGGGTTAGGAGACCCGGACTCGACTCCTCGAGTTGGTCTCCCACTGGACCCCAGAACCCGGTTACTTGTGCTCCCATCCTTGGGTCTATCCTAATGCGGAAAAGTAAATAATATACAAAAGGTGACAACTTCCGCTACCTGGAAGTGCCCCAAATAAAAGAATATTACATACAAGTTTTTACATGAATGAAAATGAAAAACACTCATCTCACATAAAAAACCCCGGCTATTCGAACACGACGATCCAATATAACATATCCAGCAACACATAACATCACATGTCATCAACGTAAGTAAGTATGCATACCCCAATTGTCGTTGACGTATAGCAACGAAACCAGCGATATGAACATACTGCACTTACGGTCACAGAAAAGAAAGTGTAAAACTACAACAATTGGAATCCGCAACTTCTTTAGACATCACATGCCTAATCAAATGAAATACTTAGACATCACATGCCTAACAGTTATAAATCCCGCATTTTAGTCTCATTATCGAAAACACTTTTCAATATAAAGTGAAACTAAACCGCTAGATTTATAACATTCATTCAGTTATCACATAACTGTTTGTGAATTCCAATTATTGTATCACATTCCAGATAAACAGAAAATGTTAAACTTTCCGATCGAACAGTCGAATACCCAAGTTTTCCCGATACAGCTCAACATATGAAATAAGTCTAACAACATTCAGTTCGTGCCTCAGTACCGACGGTCCAGCCGTAGAAGGGTCAAGCCAACGCCTCACATGTGGCACGCCGTACTGCCCCAAACCCGAAGGTTCAAAGGGTAGTTCAAGACGGTCACATAATCGAGTTAAGGTTTGTTGTCTTCTAGAGGGTCCATCGCGTTACTTGCACTACTTAGAACGTCGTTAAACTTCGGAAAAAATCCAACACTTGGAAATTTCCTGACAGGGGAAAAATTGGGTATTTATATCCGGTCGAACTTTTTAACATATTCTAAAAATTATCCGGAAATACACAAAAGACGAAATTTGATAATCCGGTCGAAACACTGATTCCCAATAGTACCCCAGAATACTCTTCTGTATAGTCACAACAAAAATATCCCAGAAAACACAGCATTGAATTATATGAGTTACTGTGTAGAAAATATCACACAAAGGAACAGTAAGGCCGCGGAACCGCCGCATAATGCATAGCATATGCCGCGGTTCCGCGGTGGAAAAGTTGATTCAGGCCCTCGTCTTTCACAGTAATTCACATAACACCCTGCTTGATTTTCTGCATATTTTTAATTGACAAAAATCCGAATTTTTAGAAAAAGTCCAGAGAGCATTTTAGCGTTTTGGGTTTCGGTTCGATCGGGTTTCAAACGTCGTCTAGACTTCGCCTAAGGCTCTAGCTAGGCTCTGATACCAGTGAAAGGTTCCTAGGCACTCTAGTAAGGTCTCACAAGGCATCGAACATGCCAATTTAAAAAAATGGTGCCGAGAAACCCTAGACTACGGATCTTAGACTAGATGTTTAGGCGAAATGATAATCTAGTTAACAAATTAACTAATAGTTAGGATGCTACAACCTTTGTAGATCCGGATACCCTCTTCCTTAGCTCCACGAGGGCGTCCTCTCGCTGTCCATCTTGAACCTTGGACTCTCGTGACGGCTTCATCGGAGAAACGTGCGGAATAGGTCGTCGGCTTCGTGTCAAAGACGATCTACGTCGAAGTTGCACAAGCTCAAGCTCCGACTTCACAAAGTTGTGGAACTTGTGAAGAAAACACCCAAAACCACTTGGCAAGAGGTAGAGGATGGAGAAATAGGAGGTGGGTTCACATTAGATTTGGATTTCTCTCACTAGAACTCAAGTTGCCATTAAAGTAGCAAGCTTTTCTTTTTGAAGAAGAAGATGAAGTAGATGATAGAATATGATAAAAACCTTTTTCAAAATAGAAAAGAAAATGATATTTATCATATCCTAATAATGGTCAAGTGTAGAGAATTGACCATGGTTAGTGGGAGTGGTAAGGTTTAAGTATGAAGACAAAATAGCATCATTAGAAAAAGCTTCATGAAGCTTCACCATTCTTCATGATAAATGAAACTATTTTATTTTCATAAAACCAATTAATAAATAATGAATGGATTAAATAATAAGTGAATAAATCATAAACCCCAACCACTCTCATAACCATGGTTCAATTCTTTTACACAAAGTCAAGTCAACATGCATCATCAAACATGATACAATCATTTGCACAAAAGCATATCACATATACAAAGTGCATCAAGTGAGAAAAATCCGTTTAAAGTGAACCAATACTAGTTAATGCAAAGTAATATATCAAATATATAATTATACATTAAATCATTAAATCAACACTTGATTCAATGATCCGGTCATGTCGCACATGACCGACTAGTATTCAATGTATCGACTTATCGAATCGATCTTCGATTCGATAACTAGGTTATATCGCATACAACCATTCGAAACATTAATCGCGAGAATCAAATACGGTATCACATACACGCATTATTCTCGGTCCCGCACATATCTCATATGCGCTCCTATTTCGTTTCGCTTGAACCAAGAAACCTCTGTGTAGGACTCTAAAGACTCGTCAATACGCCGGTAGCAGATGATGATCATATCATGCACCCACAAGCCGCAAGCGGTCTGCTAAACGTAACGGCCACCTGGGTATTGAGCGATCAGAAGATCGACGAGCTAGCCCGCTCACACTCCTACGAATCCGACCAGTAACACTTACCGTACAGTCCGGTCTCTTCGTCTGATATGTCGCATATCAAGTCTAGGGGTGGTAAACGTCAGACCCCAATAACCCGATAAGTCGTGCCGATATGAGGCTCGTAACGGGTCGAGAAACTACTGGTAACACTTACCAGCAAATCTCTGATCAGCCCTGGCCAGGGACTTCCCTGCTACGGCCAATCGAGCACTGCGCAACATCAACCCCCAATACCGGGAGAGACGAAACCCCTCCTATCGCTCATTGCCTCCATGTGACTCGGGACTGTGCCCAAAGACCACCGTTTTGCACGCCCTCATGGACGTGGTAAGGTGGAGATCAAAGCACAGTGGGAATCACACAAGACTCTATGACGATCTCGGGTCTACAGACTAACCTGTACAAGTGTCACCTGAGAACTGCCATCTGACGTGAGGTATAATACCATCTGGGAGTTCTCGGCGAGTCCGTCCAGAGTACTCAGTCTCCACTGAGCACCCGTACACCATCTCTGATGTCAAACACCAATGGATGTGGGATCATCCATCGCCCATCTCATGGGTCGAGAAGCGTATACGCTAGTCTACTCTGGTATATCGATGCCCCGTCTCGATACACCCACGACTAGGGACCTTGAAGGATGTACTTATGGACTACCATGTCCCCACTAGTATGATCTGCATCACAGTCCAGGTAGTCAAGTACATATCCTAAGGGCTTTACCAACATGTAACTATAAGACAGTATAAAGAGACTAGTGTACATGTTAAGATAAAGAGTAACCAGATAGCATACTATCATATCGAGCAAGAAAGTCATCTCTATATATGTCCAAGCATCCAATATAATATACATCATCTGTACAATACTGGCCTCTAGGGCATACATACAACTAACAGTGAGACCAGCCACCGCCCCTCGTCGGGGTCTTGATCCGTATACACTAGTCTACTCTGGAGTATCGATACCATGTCTCAAAACTCCCTCGACTAGGGACCTTTTAAGGATGTGCTTATAGACCCCAGCTCCCACGTATATGATCGCCATCATACTGCTGGTAGTCAAGCAAGAATCCTAAGGGCTCTATCAATGTGTAATGTGATCTGTAAGGTCACCTAAAGCTGTACACGATGATAAAAATAAACCAGATAGCATACTATTATCTTAAGTAAGACTGTCCTACTGGCATAGGTCCTCCCTCAATCATTGCAATCACGTGCCTGAGATCCAATAATTGACTTTTAGGGCACTATATCCAACAATCTCCCACTTGCACTCAAAGCTAATTATTGCGATATCGCATACTCACAGCCCGTGTGATACCGAACACCCAACTCCTCTACTAATCAGTTTCACAAAGCCCGTTTGCGAAACTATTGCATTCGAGGAATAGCCTCAGTGAGTGGATCCGCCATAATGTTTCTTTCTATGTCTCTCTTTATCTCAAGTTCGCGGAGAAACCCATCTCCCGAAATGAGCAATACCTATCTTAGAATATGTTTGGATATCTGATGGGACCTAGTTCATAAATAAACTCCAAATCCAAACTTCTTAGACTGTATCGTCAACTGAATTTAATCAGTATCCTGCGTCATGCCTCCCTCAGTGTCCGCTTGGATCACCTGTCCAAACTACTGCCCCTCGTCAGAGGGAAAACTATAACTCTGACAGTCACTATGTCATCCAGGTCACCTTGGAAGCCTGGAATGATAACCGTCTCCTGAAAGAGGCTGTTGTTATCATATCCCTAGAACATCCACTTATGTTCTAAAACTGCTTCCGAACGTTTCTCCACGATAGGATTAAAATCAACTTATTGCATCTAGTGTAAAAACAACATCTGGTGTGGTACTTGACATCTCATGATTGACTCAATTGCCTAAGCAGGTGATATGTCAATCATGCACATCCCGCTCCCGTTTAGTCTGTAAGACACCTTTAGAGAGGGTGACTCCATCACCTGCAGGTACACTACCGTGCCAGGAGTCGTCCATTTTAAAACACCTTTAGAATGCTGTCTTAGTACCCTGATTAGGAAACTACCCAAATCTAGATCTAAAACCATAGATCTACTAACCAGAATGTCTGATATTATATCTATATCCTATGTGGAGAAACCACTGTGTGACAACCAAAGTATAACCGATCGTAGTATAGGAATTTCACTTCCTACTCTGTGTATGTCATCTAAATACCAGGACATCACACCCTACTACCTTCTTAACAGATCCATCTCCTATTCTGATGAAGTCAAACCTATGACTGTCACATCAGAAATAGATGATCTATCTCCGCTATATCTACTTTAGTCCATAGACATAAGCTACTTGTCCACTATGCTTCCGCTGCTCCCACTGACTACGACAACCCTCTGGCAGAATCATATACACGTGCGCTTCTAGAGCTAGTTTAGAACGATGCTATACTCATCCTCCTGCCGGGTCTCATAGCCTGGAACAACAGTAGTGTCAAGTCTGGGTAAACAAGAACCTCCCTGTCACCGTCCTTGAGGCTACCGGAGTACCTCTCGGGTGCCTGAGGTTACCCACCATATCTGCGGAGTGGCTAATAGATTGTCATACCAGATTGAATCTTTAGGTCCTATTAAATTTTCAGTAATCATTTGCGGTTCTGGAGTCACTTCCAGTTCTACCATACTCTCACTACTGTTTTATGAAAAAAAATCCATTTTTATTAAAACTGTGGCGAGTCAAGAACAATATCACTATTGATCTTCCAGATGGTAGAAAGTCAACCCTCGTCATAGCCCGGGTCAACCCACAAACTGCCATTACAGAAACGTGCCTTGAGTTATCCAGAGTATGGTTTTAAACATAAGTCGGACAACTCCCCGTACCTTAACATTATTAAAATATGAATTATTCTATATCCAATATAGAAACAGAGACACTGATTTAATTGGAACCAGATTCAAATCACGCAGCTGTCTCCAGTGCATGTCAACTAAATGGAAAGAGTCCGATCAGCGTTTTTCAACTCAGGAATGCATCCAAACATGAGTAACCTGGAAAAGAAACAAGTTTCTCAAAACCATTACTATCAACTGAATACCAAACACAAGTATCTACATCTTCGATCAGTTTGAAGAATCCCGATACTTGCAACACTTGGTTCTCTACTTTACTCTTATACCTATAACTTCTCAAAACTTGGACCTTGTGTTTTTACGGAACACTTGTCTAAAAAATAGAGAAGTCATAAGTAAACCGAATATAATACGAGGACCAACCCCTCTGTCCAAATGGACACAGGACAACATACAATACTTTGTATAAGTCCGCTGAGTTGAATAACTCAAACCCTGTGTGTCGTAGGTTGAAAACTGTACTATGGTTATAAAGAATTACACCGTTGCTCCTTACCTAACCATCAACTGATATAGGTAAATGTCATGGACATAATTTCAAAAAGTTGTATCTCACTTTATAAAAATAAACGTACAGATATATCAATTTGAAATTGGTGCATAACAACGGATATTCAAAACCAAATATTTGTCGTCCGGCAAAACACCCAGGCGATTTCCTCAAATATCACCAATTACAACGAATACCGATATAATGAGGATGATCACCTAATTCCCAATAACTTACTCCCACTCATCATCTGTAAAACCATACAGATGTGAGAATCATACCTGGTCAATACATACCCCGGAGCAAGGGCTAATTGGGAAATCAGTTTTCTTTTAACAATACACAGTGAAACTAAAACATGTAAATGTTTCGAAGGGGTATCCGGGAATTCTTAGTAATGCCTCTTCCATTATCCAATTCACAACTGTAACCGTATATTTCTTTGCCATCTCTCCAAATCCCTTCATATGTCTTTAGTCATTACCTTCTGTACACCACCTTTAAGCCAAATGGTTTTCTTCCCTCCCTACCGTTCGGCACCAGCCTATGGTTTGGAAGAAGACTATCCAATAAGCATAATGGGTGTACTCCCCTAATCCTAGGAGCACTCACAATGTGAGAGAAGGTAAAGATAAAAGACAACTGAATAAATCTTATTCCTATTTCTCCTGAACCAGAATCCATCCCCGAACTGGAACAAGTTCCTACGAGTTCGTATATAACCATACGATGGAATATCCAATAACTGTGGATCTTCGTAGTGATACGGAGTGTTCTGAAGAAATACCAAGGTGAAATAGGAGTGGCGATGAAATACTTGGTTTGGTCGTAAATAGCAGTCGCAATTTACTTTGCCCTCTTTCTGATCTCTTTATTTGTCTTTACTTAATACCTTCTGTACACCTTTTAGGCTAAATGGTTTTCTTCATTCCCTACCCTTCGGCATCTACTTATGGTTTGGATAAAGACTATCCAATTAGTGTAATAGGTGTACCGTCCTAATCCAAGGAGCACTCTCAACCTGAGAGAAAGTAAAAGGAAAAGATAACTGAATAGTCCTATTCATTTTCTCCAGAACCAGAAACCATCCTCGAATCTGGATCAAGTTCCTTCGAGTTCGTATATAACCATATGATGGTTTTATCCAATGGAAGTGGACGTTCGTAGTGATACGAAATGTTCCGGAGAAAAAAAAGGGTAAAAGTAGGAGTGGCAATGAAGTATGCAACTCAGACAATCCAAAAGCCAGTGTTTTAAGAAGGTTCGGTTAATCTTGGTCACTGTGTCATAGTCTAGGGTCAGGCCATGGTCGCTGCCAAAGAGAGAGAGAAAAGAAACACTCTGCGTGCACTCTAATCTAGATCAGAATGGTTACCAATTTATTTAATCAGGAAACCTCCCACTGTAACCTCAAATTCTCCTCCAAACCTGAAAGAAGAATTAGTCGGGATCACCTAAGGAGTAAACCAACTCATCAGTGGGAATCGGGATCCAACTATCATCGCATGATAACGTGATGGAATCCACTCATGTTATCACACTCCATAAGGTATGCGCATATCTGGCAAGTTTCAGTTTCTTTAGAAACTCCCGATGTGATTTTTACCCCATGCTCTTATGACCTTGACAAAGGTCAACAAATCATAAGTCACATGTCAAGTTCTACCCGTCATTGTCCAGGTTAATTTGAACCCACCCGTACAAGCCCTTGACGAAGATTAACAAGGCTATACGACTGTCCCAAACCAACGCATCTATCTATGCAACAGAAAGGTAACAAGCAGCTACCATTCACTATGCCTTGACGAAGGTCAACAAACATAACATGAATACTAAGTGCTACCCATCTGAAATGACGGAGGGCTATGAATGGTTTTTGGCAAAAAACCTTTAACGTAATGAACTTGATATCGCTGAAGGAAGCGGATAGCTTTTTATAAAAATATAGTGGCGAAAACCTTTGCTAAAGAGGTCACTCCCGGTGAAGGGATCTCGGCCCTTTCCCCGTAGAATGAGGTGCAGGATATTCCAACTGAATACCACGATACAAAGCAAAAAGTAATCGACTATAGTGAAGTTATCATCCTGACGCAAACTTCTGCCCAATGGGTCACTCCCGGTGAAGGGATCTCGGCCCTTGCCTCGTCGACTGAGGTGCTGGATATTCATAACCGAATACCACTGTGCAAAACAAAAGAGAACGTCCTTATAATAACAGCTTTTTGAAAAATTGCTCCAACAACATCAAACAGGTTTGTTTAGCTTACATTGATCCGAATCAATGCAGTCCCATCAATTAATCAAACCACAAAAGAATGAAAATATGATGTACGTATATGCCATCCGCATTCGCCACTGGGTCCCGTCATCACCCATTAGGTTACTTAACTAACGACAGAGCGGAGACTGGACTAGCGCGGGTGTAAAACATATACAACTTCTATTAGTATATATATATCAATATATAATATTCGCTCATGGCGTGATAAAATGCAACATCACAGAAATGTAATAAGCATCACAGAACAATACAGATAATCTGGGAGCCCCGGGTTTCCTTTGAGCCGCAAGTGAAACCAAACGTTCCCCTGGTCGTATGGATAGCCTGTGCAATGAAATCCTAGACCCCTACGGGTGTAGCAAGTTACCCGCCAAAACCTGAAGCGAGGCAGCCCCCTTCAACAAGTGAATGGACCACCCAGCACTTCACGGAATCCGGTAACTTGAGCACCCCTCCCTGGGTCAACCTATACCCCCTACGAATGCGGCGAATAGCCCGCCAATTCTAGAGTGAAGCCCCCTCCGTCTCAAAGCCATGAGATGCGGGCCCGTTGCCCTCTAGAACCCGGCTATCCGTGCACCCCACCGCGGGGTAATCCTAGTACAGAAAATAAAATATATACAACGGGTACATCGACCTCAGCCCGGTCGTTCCCCAAAAGAATAATATACAAAGAGGCAATGACGGCAGTCCACATGTCGGATGCTCACCCCGTAATATCAAATGTACAAATAATACCAAACTGCACTACCATTGCATCCAAGCTATCCACCACGACAAATCCGCAACATCACAGCACAACACAGAACATCAACGTGAATGTCACGTTCGCAAATCCATCTAAAAGGACTATAACAATTAGACAAGATTTACCGATCAAATGACATTTACAGTCGCAGATATAATGTAAGTACTGCGAACTAACTTATATAAAATTTCGATCGTCAAAATTTCCCGAAGTGGGCCCCAAGTACAACTGCAGCACTCAAAATAATCTGGGCCAAAAACAAAAATTCCAGAAACCACAATTCCAAGAGAAAGACCACCTGAAGAAAAATGGTGCAATGAAGCCCCAGAACGGCGGCAGAACCGCGGCCAAAACGTGGGTAAGGCCGCGGTTCCACGGCGCTCCTGTGGGATCACTCTACCAAATTGTAAGTCTACGGTAGCGCCCCGGCCGTCTGTCCGAGGCCAAAATGCGGAAACCCAAAAAAACTTTTCAAACTAGAAACTGGTGCTAGAGCGGACTATAAACCCGGATCGGACCATTAACCTACTACTAGCAAACTAGAGAGAGGGTAGAGCGCTATACCGAGCGATCCGTGTCCTTCGGTCTTTGGCCACCATCCCAAGCTCCCCGCGGCAACTCCAGTCTCGATCTCCTCGTCGGAAAGGGCACCACATCGAGAAGTCTTTTTATGGGCTCCCACCTCTGAACCGAGGCAACTCGGACACGAAGTTGGCTAGCCGACGTGTCCAAGATTGCTGTAGACTGAGTGTAGAATGCAATATCTCGAGGGTTAATGAAGTTGCCATTTTTGGATGGAGGAATGAACTATGGAGATGAGCTATGGAATTTTCTTTGCAAGCAAAAATGAGATCAACATTTTCCCACACCAAAAAGAAAAACTCTCCCTCTCAAAAATGTGGCCGGCCATAAAATGGGAGTGGGAATTTTCAAGGGGGTGAGCACAAGAAAAGGCATGGGGTGAGCATAAGAAAATGTGATGATAAAGAGGAAATTTTGTCACACCAAAGTCTTTCCAAAATCCTTTCATAATCAATGCAAGCCATGAGTACAAAAAGGAATCAAAAGATGCTAGAAGCATCATGAACCCCCCAGCACAAAAAACACCCTCCATTTTGCTAATTTGCACATTTGCAAAAAGAACCCCCTCCATCAAAGGAATTTCAGCCAAGAAGGAACAAAGGAAAAATGGCCGAAATGGAATGCAAACTGGCAACTTCAAAAAAGCGATCCAGTAATAAATTACAGGAAAACCCTACGACTGTATATACATACCCGCATTTGTATTCCGACCGAATACAAATGCAATGAGACAAAATCTACACTGTATAATACTAGGATCCGGCTTAAACCAAAGCCCGCTAGTATTATCCGTCCGAACCATAACGCGTGCACAAGTGCACACGTACGTTCGAACCCTGCCATAAACCCATACGTCCTCTACAGCGTTTCGCCCGAAACTTGAGAAACTGTCTGTGGGGGACTCTAAAGACTCGTCAATACTTTGGCTGTGGATTTAACCACTAGCACGTCAGAGGTATTAGCCGTACATAATGGGTTACCAGGTATTGACCAAAAGGGAGGTCGATGAGCGAACTCATCCCGACACCCTACTGAGCCTGTCAGTGACAATATCCGTACAGTCCGGTCCGTTCGTCTATGAGCATCGCATGGCGGGCCTAGAGGGTTGGTAAAAGTCAGACCCCCAAAAGCAGTACAAGTCATGTCGGAGTGTAGCCCAGAACACCCTGAGATACTACTGGAATACCTACCAGTAAATCTCCTGCCTTGGCCAAGGACTTCGTGTAATGGCTCTCCTAGACACAGCGCGACCTCACCCCCAATACCGGGAGAGACGAACCCCTGCCGATCCGCTCACTGCCTCCATGTGGCTCGGGACTGTACCCAACTAAAACCTGTTTGCACGACTCCTTTGAGCCATGGTAGGGTAGTAATCAAAGTACAGTGGGAACTCACACAAGATAAATGACGATCTCAGGTCGATGAACTAACCTGTACATATGTCACCAGGGAACTGCTATCTGACGCTAGGTATAATACCAACTAGTATGTTCCCGGCGAGTCCTGTCCGGTGTACTCATAACCCAATGAGCACCTGTATACATCTTAGGTGATCCAACTGACACCAATGGCTTGTGAGACCGGCCACCGCCCCTCGTCGGGGTCTCGACTGTATACACTAGTCTACTAATGGAGTATCGATGCCTAGTCTCGAAACTCCCACGACTAGGGACCAATTTAAGGATGTGCTTATAGACCCCAGCTCCCACGTATATGATCGCCATCATACTGCTGGTCATCAAGCAAGAATCCTAAGGGCTCTATCAACGTGTAATAGTGACCTGTAAGGTCACCTGAAGCAGTACACGATGATAAAGATAAACCAGATAGCATACTATCATCTCGAGTAAGACTGTTCTACCGGCATAGGTCATCCCTCAATCATTGCAATCACGTGCCTGTGATCCAATAATTGACTCTGAGGGTACTATATCCAACAATCTCCCACTTGCACTCAAGGCTAATTATTGCGATGTCGCATACTCACAGCCTGTGTGATACCGAACACCCAACTCCTCTACTAATCAGTCTCACAAAGCCCGTTTGCGAAACTATTGCGTTCGAGGAATAGCCCCAGTGAGTGGATCCGCCCTGATGTTTCTTTCTATGTCTCACTTTATCTCAAGTTCACAGAGAAAGCCATCTCCCGAAATAAGCAATACCTGTCTTAGAATATGTTTGGATATCTGATGGGACCTAGTTCATAAATGAACTCCAAATCCAAACTTCTTAGACTGTATCGTCAACTGAACTTAATCAGTATCCTGAGCCACACCTCCCTCAGTATCCGCTTGGACCACCTGTCCAAAATACTGCCCCTCGTCAGAGGGAAAACTATAACTGTGGCAGCCACTCTGTCATTCAGGTCACCTTGGAAGCCTGGAATGATAACCGTCTCCTGAAGGAGGCTGCCGTTATTATATCCCTAGAACATCCACTTATGTTCTAAAACTGCTTCCGAACGTTTCTCCAGGATAGGATTAGTATCAACTTATTGTATCTAGTGCAAAAACAACGTCTGGTATGGTACTTGACATCTCATGATCAACTTAATTACCTAAGCAAGTGATCTGCCAATCATGCGCATCCCTCTCCCTTTTAGTCTGTAAGATACCTTTAGAGAGGGTGACTCCATCACCTGCAGGTACACTACCGTGCCAGGAGCCGTCCATTCTAAATACCTTTAGAATTCTGTCTAAGTACCCTGATTGGGACACTTCCCAAATCTAGATCTAAAACCATAGATCTAGTAACCAGAATATCTGATATAATATCCATATCCTATGTGGAGAAACCACTGTGTGACAACCAAAGTATAACCGATCGTAGTATAGGAATTTCACTTCCTACTCTGTGTATGTCATCCAAATACTGGGACATCACACCCTACTACCTTCTTAACAGATCCATCCCCTATTCTGATGAAGTCAAACCTATGACTGTCACATCAGAAATAGATAATCTATCTTCGCTATATCTGCTTTAGTCCAAAAATAGACATAAGCTACTTGTCCACCAATGCTTCTGCTGCTCCCACTGACTACGACAACCCTCTGGCAGAGTGATATACACATACACTTCTAAAGCCAGTTTAGAACGACGCTATACTCATCCTCCTGCCGGGTCTCACAGTCTGGAACAACAGCAATGGCAAGTCTGGGTAAACAAGAACCTCCCTGTCACCGTCCTTGAGGCTACCGGAGTACCTCTCGGGTGCCTGAGGTTACCCACCATATCTGCGGAGTGGCCAATGGAATGTCAAACCAGATTGAATCTTTAGGTTCTTATCAAATTTTCAGTAATCGTTTGCGGTTCTGGAATCACTTCCAGTTCTACCATACTCCCACTACTGTTTTCTGAAAAAATCCATTTTTATTAAAACTGTGGCGAATCTAAAACAATATCACTATTAATCTTCCAGATGGTAGAAAGTCAACCCTCGTCATAGCCCGGGTCAACCCACAAACAGCCATTACAGAAACATGCCTTGAGTTATTCAGAGTCTGGTTTTAAGCATAAGCTGGACAACTCCCCATACCTTAACATTGTTAAGATATGAACTATTCTATATCCAATATAGAAACAGAGGCACTGATTTAATTGGAACCAGATTCAAATCATGCAGCTGTCTCTAGTGCATGTCAACTAAATGGAGGGAGGCCGATCAGCATTACTCAACTTAGGAGTGCTTCCAATTATGAGTAAACTGAAAACGAAGCAAGTTCTCATAATCATTACTATCAACTGAATACCATACACAAGTATCTACATCTTCGATCACCTTGAAGAATCCTGATACTTGCAACGCCAGGTTCTCTACTTTATTCTTATACCTATAACTTCTCAAAACTCAGACCTTGCATTTCTACGAAACACATGTCTAAGAACTAGAGAAGTCACAAGTAAACAGAATATAGTACGAGAACCAACCCCTCGGTCCTCATGGACACTGGAAAACATGCAATACTCTGTATAAGTCCCCTGAGTCTAATAACTCATTCGCTGTGTGTCGTAGGTTGAAAACTGTACATATGGTTAAGAAGAATTACACCGCTGTTTAATGCTCCTTACCTAACCATCCACTGATATAGGTAAATGTCATAGACACAATTTCAAAAAATTATATCTCACTTTATAAAAATAAACGTACAGATATATCAATTTGAAATTGGTGCATTATAACGGATATTCAAAACCAAATATTTGCCGTCCGGCAAACAACCCAGGCGATTTCCTCAAATATCACCAATTACAACGAATTCCGATATAATGAGGATGATCACCCAATTCCCAATAACTTACTCCCACTCATCATCGGTAAAAGCATACAGATGTGAGAATCAAACCTGGTAAATACATACCCTGGAGTAAGAACTAATTGGGAAATCAGTTTTCTTTTAACAATACACAGTGAAACTGAAACATATAAATGTTTCGAAGAGGTATCCGGGTATTCTTAGTAATGCCTCTTCCATTATCAGATTCACAACTATAACCGTATATTTCTTTGCCATCTCTCCAAATCCCTTTATATGTCTTTAGTCGTTACCTTCTGCACACCCCTTTAGGCTAAATGGTTTTCTTCCTTCCCTACCGTTCGGCACCAGCCTATGGTTTGGAAGAAGACTATCCAATAAGCATAATGGGTGTACTGTCCTAATCCTACGAGCACTCGCAACCCGAGAGAAGGTAAAGATAAAAGACAACTGAATAAAACCTTATTCCTATTTCTCCTGAACCAGATTCCATCCCCGAACTGGAACAAGTTCCTAAAAGTTCGTATATAACCATACGATGGAGTATCCAATAAACTGTGGATCTTCGTAGTGATACGGAGTGTTCTGGAGAAATACAAAGGTGATGTAAGATTGGAGAAGAAATACTTGGTTTTGGTCGTGAATAGCAGTCGCAATTTACTTTGCCTTCTTACTAATCCCTTTATTTGTCTTTACTTAATACCTTCTGTACACCATCGATAGGCTAATTGGTTTTCTTCATTCCCTACCATTCGGCACCTGCCTATGGTTTGGAAGAAGACTATCCAATTAGCGTAATAGGTGTACTGTCCTAATCCAAGGAGCACTCGCAACCTGAGAGAAGGTAAAAGGAACAGACAACTGAATAGTCCTATTCGTTTTCTCCAGAACCGGAAACCATCCTCAAATATATTCCTTCGAGTTCGTATATAACCATACGATGGTTTTATCCAATGGAAGTGGAAGTTCGTAGTGATACGGGGTGTTCTGGAGAAAAGGGTAAAAGTAGGAGTGGCAATGAGGTATGCAACTCTGACAATCCAAAAGCTAGTGTTTTAAGAAGGTTCGGTCAACTTTGGTCACTGAGTCATAGTCAAGGGTCTGGTCATGGTCGCTGCCAAAGAGAGAGAGAAAAGAAACACTCAGCATGCACTCTAACCTAGATCAGAATGGTTATCAATTTATCTAATCAGGAAACCTCCCACTGTAACCTGAAATTCTCCTCCAAACCTAAAAGAAGAATTAGTCGGGATCACCCGATGAGTAAACCAACTCATCAGTAGGAATCGGGATCCAACTATCATCGCATAATAACGTAATTGAATCCACTCACGTTATCACACTCCAGAAGGTATGCGCATACCTGGCAAGTTTCAGTTTCTTTAGAAACTCCCGATGTGATTTTTACCCCATGCTCTTATGACCTTAACGAAGGTCAATAAAACATAAGTCACATGTCAAGTTCTACCCGTCATTGTCCAGGTTAATTTGAACCCACCCGTACAAGCCCTTGACGAAGGCCAAGAAAGCTATACGACTGTCCCAAACCAACGCATCTATCTATGCAGCAGAAAGGTAACAAATAACTACCATACACTATGCCTTGACGAAGGCCAACAAACATAGCATGAATACTAAGTGCTACCCGTCTGAAATGACGAAGGGCTACGAATGGTTTTTGGCGAAAAACCTTTAACGTAATGAACTTGATATCGTTGAAGGAACCGGATAGCTTTTTATAAAAATATAGTGGCGAAAACCTTTGCTAAAAAGGTCACTCCCGGTGAAGGGATCTCGGCTCTTTCCTCGTAGAATGAGGTGCAGGATATTCCAACTGAATACCATATTGCAAAGCAAAAGGCAATTGGCTATAGTGAAGTTATTACCCTGACGCAAACTTCTGTCCAAGGGGTCACTCCCGGTGAAGGGATCTCGGCCCTTGCCTCGTCGACTGAGGTGCTGGATATTCATAACCGAATACCACTGTGCAAAACAAAAGAGAACGTCCTTGCAATAACAGCTTTTTGAAAATTGTTCCAACAACATCAGAATAGGTTTGTTTAGCTTGCATTGATCCGAATCAATGTTGTCCCATCAATTAATCACACCACAAAAGAACGAAAATATGATGTACTTATATGCCATCCGCATTCGCCACTGGGTCCCGTCATCACCCGTTAGGTTACTTAACTAACGACAGAGCGGGGACTGGACTAGCGCGGGTGTAAAACATATACAACATCTACCAGTATATATATCAATATATAATATTCGCTCAAGGCATGATAAAATGAAACATCACAGAAATGTAATAAGCATCACAGAACAATACAGATAATCTGGGATCCCCGGGTTTCATAGAGCCGCTACTGAAACCCGACGTTCCCCTAGTCGTGTGGATAGCCTGTGCAATGAAATCCTAGACCCCTACGGGCGCGGCAAGTTACCCGCCAAAACCTGAAGCGAGGCAGCCCCCTTCAACAACATGAATGGACCACCCAACACTTCACGGAATCCGGTAACTTGAGCACCCCTCCTTGGGTCAACCTGTACCCCCTATGAGTGCGGCGAATAGCCCGCCAATTCTACAGTGAATCCCCCTCCGTCTCAAAGCCATGAGATGCGGGCCCGTTGCCCTCTAGAATCCGGCTACCCATGCACCCCTCCGCGGGGTAATCCTAGTACAGAAAGTAAAAATATACAATGGGTACATCGACCTCAGCACGGTCGTGCCCCAAAAGAATAATATACAAATAGGCAGTGACGGCAATCCACATGTCGGACACTCGCCCCGCAATATCAAATGTACATATACAACCAAATTGTACTACCATTGCATCCAGGCTATCCATCACGATAAATCCGCAACATCACCGCACAATACAGAACATCAACATGAATGTCACGTTCGCAAATCCGTCTAAAAGAACTATAGCAATTAGACAGGATTTACCGATCAAATGACATTCACGGTCGCAGATATAATGTAAATATTGTGAACTAACATGTTTAAAATTTTCGATCGACAAAATTTCCCGAAGTGGACCCCAAGTACAACTACAGCACTCAAAATAATCTGGGCCCAAACAAAATATTCCAGAAACCCCTTCTTCAAGTCAGAGACCCACTGTAGAAATTTGGTGCAGTGAAGCCACTGTTCAGCGGCAGAACCGTGGCCAAAATGGGGTTATGGCCGCGGTTCCGCGGCGCTAAAGTAATATCATGGTACCAATTTTCTTCAGTGTTCTCAGAGAACCCTGCACGTATTTCTGCAACATACCAAATAATTTTTTGACAACAAATGAAAATCGACAGAAACTGCATATTTGAAATTGTGGTTTTTGGAATTTTTGTTCGATCGAAGTTCTAAACACGTTAGAGCAAGCTAGTAAAGGTTAATGGCGTGACTCTGATACCATGTAAGTCTACGGTAGCGCCCCGGCCGTCTGTCCGAGGCCAAAATGCGGAAACAAAAAAAACTTTTCAACCTAGAAACTGGCGCTACCGCGGACTATAAACCCAGATCGGACCTTTAACCTACTACTAGCAAACTAGAGAGAGGATAGAGAGCTATACCGAGCGTTCCGTGTCCTTCGGTCTTCGGCCACCATCCCAAGCTCCCCGCGGCAACTCCAGTCTCGATCTCCTCGTCGGAAAGGGAACCACATCGAGAAGTCTTTTTACGGGCTCCCACCTCTGAACCGAGGCAACTCGGACACGAAGTTGGCTAACCGACGTGTCCAAGATTGCTGTAGACTGAGTATAGAATGCTATGTCTCGAGGGTTAATGAAGTTGCCATTTTTGGATGGAGGAATGAACTATGGAGATGAGCTATGGAATTTTCTTTGCAAGCAAAAATGAGATCAACATTTTCCCACACCAAAAAGAAAAACTCTCCCTCTCAAAAATGTGGCCGGCCATAAAATGGGAGTGGGAATTTTCAAGGGGGGTGAGCACAAGAAAAGGCATGGGGTGAGCTTAAGAAAATGCGATGATAAAGAGGAAATTTTGTCACACCAAAGTCTTTCCAAAATCCTTTCATAATCAATGCAAGCCATGAGTACAAAAAGGAATCAAAAGATGCTAGAAGCATCATGAACCCCCCACCACAAAAAACACCCTCCATTTTGCTAATTTGCACATTTGCAAAAAGAACCCGCTCCATCAAAGGAATTTCAGTCAAGAAGGAACAAAGGAAAAATGGCCGAAACGGAATGCAAACTGGCAACTTCAAAAAAGCCATCCCGTAATAAATTATAGGAAAACCCCGCGACTGTATATATATACCCGCATTTGTATTCCGACCGAATACAAATGCAATGAGACAAAATCTACACTGTATAATACTAGGATCCGGCTTAAACCAAAGCCCGCTAGTATTATCCGTCCGAACCATAACGCGTGCACAAGTGCATGCGTACGTTCGAACCCTGCCATAAACCCATACGGCCTCTACAGCGTTTCGCCCGAAACTTGAGAAACTGTCTGTGGGGGACTCTAAAGACTCGTCAATACTTTGGCTGTGGATTTAACCACTAGCACTTCAGAGGTATTAGCCGTACGTAACGGGCTACCAGGTATTGACCAAAAGGGAGGTCGATGAGCGAACTCATCCCGACACCCTACTGAGCCTGTCAGTGACAATATCCGTACAGTCTGGTCCGTTCGTCTATGAGCATCGCATGGCGGGCCTAGGGGGTTGGTAAAAGTCAGATCCCTAAAAGCGGTACAAGTCGTGTCGGAGTGTAGCCCAGAACACCCTGAGATACTACTGGAATACCTACCAGTAAATCTCCTGCCTTGGCCAAGGACTTCGTGTAATGGCTCTCCTAGACACAGCGCGACCTCACCCCCAATACCGGGAGAGATGAACCCCTGCCGATCCGCTCACTGCCTCCATGTGGCTTGGGACTGTACCCAACTAAAACCTGTTTGCACGACTCCTTTGAGCCGTGGTACGGTAGTAATCAAAGTACAGTAGGAACTCACACGAGACAAATGACGATCTCAGGTCGATGAACTAACCTGTACACATGTCACCAGGGAACTGCTATCTGACGCTAGGTATAATACCAACTAGCATGTTCCCGGCGAGTCCTGTACGGTGTACTCATAACCCAATGAGCACCTGTATACATCTTAGGTGATCCAACTGACACCAATGGCTTGTGAGACCGACCACCGCCCCTCGTCGGGGTCTCGACTGTATACACTAGTCTACTAATGGAGTATCGATGCCCAGTCTCGAAACTCCCACGACTAGGGACCACTTTAAGGATGTGCTTATAGACCCCAGCTCCCACGTATATGATCGCCATCATACTGCTGGTCGTCAAGCAAGAATCCTAAGGGCTCTATCAACGTGTTATAGTGACCTGTAAGGTCACCTGAAGCAGTACACGATGATAAAGATAAACCAGATAGCATACTATCATCTCGAGTAAGACTGTCCTACCGGCATAGGTCCTCCCTCAATCATTGCAATCACGTGCCTGTGATCCAATAATTGACTCTGAGGGCACTATATCCAACACAAATTTCTACAGTGATCTTAGAAAAACCTGCCTGATTTTCTGAAACACTCAAAATAATTTTTCGACGACAAAATAAATTCGATAGAAACTTTAGTATTGGAAATGCGGTTTCGGAAATTTTGCTCGATCGATGTTTTGAATACGTTAGAACAAGCTACTAAAGGTTAATGGCGTGGCTCTGATACCATGTAAGTCTACGGTAGCGCCCCGGCCGTCAATCCGAGGCCAAAATGCGGAAACGAACACTTTTTCTTAAACTTGAAACTGGTGCTATCGTATACTTTCACCCCAGATTGAACCATTAACCTATAACTAGCTATCTACAAGAAGTGTGAGTGGTTATACCAATCGATCCGTGTCCTTCGGTCTTTGGCCACCTTCCCAAGCTCCTCGCGGTATCTCCGATCTCCGGTCTCCTCGTCGGAAAGGGCACCACATCAATGAGTCTTTTTACGGGCTCCCGCTTCGTCCGAAGCAACTCGGACACGAAGTTTGCTAGCCGACGTGTCCAAGGTGAAGTAGAGAATGTGTGCGATCACTTTGTCTCAAGCATCCATTGATTCTCAACGCATGAGAGTGTGTGGATGGAGGTTGAAGATGATGCCATCAATGGAGATAGTGAGCTCAAGAAAGAAGGAGGAAGAAGGAGAGCTTTCTTTTTGTGTTGTATGGTAAAATGAGAGTGAGATGGAATGATAAACACAAGAGAAAACCCTTCCCCTTGGCTGCCCTCTCTCTCTCTTCTTATAATTTCAACACATAAATCAATCAATAAAGTGACATATGCACAAAGAAAGAGACCATGAGTCATCACTTGTACATGTGTCACAATTAATGCTCCTAATCATGACTTTGAGCTCATTATTTCCATTTGTAAACATTAATCCAAATGTTTACAACAATAAAAAGATATGGCAACATCTAATGTAAACTCGTGACGGATCACAAGGATACCCCTCACCAGTATATATATACCTGCATCCGCATTCCGACTGAATGCGAATGCGATGAGACTAAAGTAGTCCAACAAATCTAATACTAGGATCCTGTAACATTTCCAAATAATAAAATATTATTTTTGGGAATTTTTATATTTTAATATTATTTTAATGAATATTTTAATATTCCGGTATAATTAAATACAAATAAATGGGGAAAAATTATGGAAAATTCTAAAATAGGGTATTTTATGGAATTGTGCCATTTTAAAGTATTCTTGATTAGTTTGACACTAATTTAGTGCTAATCGGATTTTTAGCAAATTTTGTGCAAAACATGCACATATCTTTTTGTGCACTTGTGTTACATTTTCTTGCCATGGTTTTACTTTGGGGTTACTATTCTAGTGAGAAGGATTTAAAAAGGAAAAGGAAAATGGAAAGTAATATAATATGAGGGTTGGTGAGAGAGAGAGAGGTATGGGTTATTTTGACCAAGACTTAGTCATTTCCTCTTCAACCTTCACTCATTTCTCTCCCTCTCCCTCTTGTTGCTGCTGAGCTGCTGCTCCCTCTTCTCCCTCCCCTTTCAAGCCCCAAAATCACCATGAAATCAACTCCAAAACCCTACTCCCATTTCACTAAAAAGGTGCATGAGCTCAAGATCTACACATTGGACCAAGGAAGCAAGGAATTTGGCCACTTGGGGCAACTCAAGAATTTTCTTGAGTTGCCAAATGAGGTATTTACTGAACCATTAGATTAGTTTTTGCATTACTTATACCCCTATGTCAAAATTGAATCGATATCGGGTGATGTTGTGGACTTAAGGAAGACCTAGTTAGGGTTTGAGGGAATTGAGAGTTGTATTATGAAATTGAGATCAGTAGAGGCAACCCCAACACCCTAGTGCTTGAATTATGACCCAAAACAGAGACTTGAAACCCGGAATACGGATTTAGAAACCCAGACATCGGATAAATGTGTGATTTGTGAGGGTATTTTGGAATCTGGAGCAACCCGGGGCCACTAGAATTGATTTTAGGATTACTGGGAGTCGTGCAGGCACCTAGGAAGCTACCACAGAGACCCGAGCCCCTAACTCCAACTCCGGGCCGCAGATATATTCATTCTGGCCGCAATTTGCGGCCAGATCAGGGAAATTGGGTCCCAGATTTGGTTCATGGCTCCTTTTGCACTAAAATAGACCCCTCCTATATGTAGTTTTGGCTAATTGTCACCTGGGGAAAATCTGGGAGCATTTTGGAGTGTTTTAGGCTATGTTTTCCGTATTTTAAAATGCACTTTCTTGATAATTGGATTTGTATTTTGTTGTCGGGTTTTCGTACATCGACAACGAGGATTGTTTGATTGATTTGCACGTTTAGGCCATAGGTTCCAACCTATGAGCACACTGTGCGCTGTATCGGTTTTCTGCCTCGATTTTAATACGTATTGCGACTGTTTATTATTATAGGTACCCTCGCAAGGATTCCGAGGCGAAGAAGCGCGGCGTCATCGATTTCGGCGAGCGAAGATCAGGTGAGTAGATTATATCTACGGGGGAAGTCGGGTGGATGGCGTATAGCACCCCCGCAGTCCGTGGTGATGTATACGAATACGTATACACACATATTTATTGTGTGATGGTTAAGATTATTGATGGTAATAATGGATTATTGATGACAAGGATGTATTGGTTTAGTAGTGCGAAACCCTAGAGTAGGGGTTGCACACCCATACATACACGTACACATATACTTGCATACATTCTTTCACTTATCTGTGCGCCTATGGAGGTGTGTATATCTACACATGGGTATGGGACTATGTGTTCATATACGGGATTGAGGCCGTGAGATTCGGCGATATGACAGAGTTCGTAATTGAGATGCGACATGATGGTTTTAGCGGGCCTTTGGGCATGTGTTTTACCCCGCATTCATACTTATATAGATGGCATCGTTGGTACTAGACTTAGAGTTGTACCCTAAATTATGTGATACAATGGTAGTGATACCTGTTATGTGATGAGATAATATGATATTGACTCAGATTTAGGTGGTTTCCATACCCCTGCCGATTGACTTGATAGTTGGGTCCGTAGTTCGCATAGTAGGCGTTAGACTAGACCCGAGTCATACCCATTTCAAAACTAACGAATCGGGGATATTTTAAAGATGGGCAAAAGGGATTCTACGGATATTTTCAAACGACGCATCTTTTCTTAAAACACCGTAGCCCTTATTCTACTTAAAACCCTGATTTGTCTTATTTCAAATGGCAAAGCTACATGATATATTTACTGTTGCATTGATTATTCGATTCCGCGTATTCATGCTATTTGCATTGCATTGCTTGTGTTTATTGATATATTACAGTCATGCTGCTAGGACACCAGCACCATTATCGATGGTGCGTATGTTCCACGTACACTGTTTGCCGGCTCACACACTTCATCATCGATAATTGCCATGTCACTACACTGTAGTACTGTTGCATTCAATATATGATTCTGGCATGATATAATGATATGCTTACATTTCTTTTACATGTCGCATACATCATGCTTCTGATTATACGCATTGAGAGTTGTTGTTTCCATGATATTTCTGGATTTGGGAACCGTGGGTATTTCAAACGAGAATATGTAATTGCTTTAAAAACCCGGTTACCCTTGATATGATATTTCAGTGCGTCCACCATGTGTTTTCTCGGTGCTGAGAGCGACATGTGGAACCCGATTCGAGGAGGCGGATGAGGCCGATTGCGGGTACATGGTGGACCCGGTATGGTTCCCCTTGGCAAGATGATCGAAGGATTTTGCCGATTGAGCCTGGAGGTGGGAGAGTACCTACCGGTGATTGGTTGGACCTGGCGGTTATCCGGAGGATACCGGCCAGAGTCGATAGATGGATATGGGCGTACTGCTGGGGCCGAGGGCCGATTCCGCAGATGAAGCCCGATACATGGGGATTTACGTGCCGATGCTGGGCACAGTTTTCATGATGTTTTCGAGTGTTGATGCTGGACACTCCGGTTCCATGATTTTGATGTGTCGCGAAGGACACAGGTGGTTTATATCCTCATTTTTCCATGCATATGCTGATGATATTTATATGCATGAGGGTTATTGTCATTGGGTGACGAGTGGACGGGATCCACGTACATGCAGATTTGATTACATTGATCATACCTTATATTTATGATATGCTATTACCTGAGGCACTGGCACGAGCACTTGGCACTACACTCATGTATAGAGATTACATTGCCAGTTTAGCATGCTTCAGATTTATTCATATTGAGGTTTATATATATCTGATCGTATTGACCTAGGATGGGTCATACATTCGATCTCTGCTTGTAGATATTTTCTATTCACGAGTTGGCAACTCACCCCCGTTGTGCCACAGTTCTTGCAGGTTTTTGCCGTACAGATTCCATAGCGGCATTTCTGGCACACTGCTTCCATATGGGTGACTTGCTTTGGTAGGTGGGTTCTTTTGCATCAGAACCACCATTGTACATGTATTATTCATTGTATCTAGCAATTCCATCAACCAAAACTTGTATATTGTTTCAGACTTAGACACAGTGTTGTATTATTTCGACCTTAGAGTCGTGCTTGTCGTATTATGGTTTTCTGGCTGTTTTGAGTTCTTTTTGGGTTTTGATCCTCGCCCTTTGGCGTTGTATATTATTATTGCTTGCGTGGTTGTGACCATCGATTGACGAAGAGCTAGCTCCCGCTTGGGGATGCCTTTTATCATTTCATATATATTTTTCTTGTTGTACCCCGTTCAGGGCCAGTTTTTACAAAGGAAACTCTGCCGAAATTTTTAGGAAAGGTTACACATTTTAAAAATACATATTCGGCTTAGTTATTTAAAAACTTTGACTTTCAAAACATGATTTCTTTACTTCTTAAAACTAGTTTTCCTTATTTACTCCTTAAAATGGTTTTAGATTTCTGGGCTTTTGGCTTACTTGGATCAGATGGGGTCCTATAGACTTCATATGGTTCAAGGGCCAGTCACGTGCTCTTTCGGGTCTTGACAAAGTTGGTATCAGAGCACTAGGTTAACCTTGGTTCGAGTTTAAGTTTGACTATGTGGAGCCTATGGCGTTTATCTATATACGGAACTTAGGCTTGACCTTACGGAACTTAGACTTAGTCAAGGGGGTATAGTACCCGAACTTTCGTCGCATAGGATGACCCT
Source organism: Agapanthus africanus (assembly GCA_030015575.1). Taxonomy (NCBI): domain Eukaryota; kingdom Viridiplantae; phylum Streptophyta; class Magnoliopsida; order Asparagales; family Amaryllidaceae; genus Agapanthus; species Agapanthus africanus. Next base: position 299,552,309 of record CM057345.1, on the reverse strand, counting down.
TGGTTGATGGAGTACGTAGCTTGAGTAGAGGGACGTACCGTACGTATGTTCCGCGGCATACTTACGACACGCCACTCCGCTTAACAAACCTTAGGATGTACATTTTCTTGCACAGTATTATATTCCTTCCTATGATCTATCCTTATCGATACTGGTTATGGTTTTGCTGCCACGATTGCACGGGCAGAGTGAGCTACGGCTCGAGTTGCATCAGCATGAGCTCGTCGTGGATGAGGACTGACCAGGGCATGATCCCAGAGACATACGATTGCATATTGAGGCGTCGTCTTATTGTGTTTTCGCGCCATGAGCGTTTGACAGATCGCTTTTACGAGATTTTTCGGACGTACCGATCGGTACCAGAGGATTGAGCCACTGATAGAGGCCAGCCAGGATGTGATGACCATTGATATATCGCTTATCCAGGACGATTGAGGCGTTGTTTAGCGTATAGATGAATGAGCCAGTTGTTGCTGCGAATGATGAGATATCGCCCAGATGATTGGAGCTACTGCAGCATGAGCATATACTTAGAGATATGATGGTGAGTCGCTAGTCACCGAGGATGAATGACTAGGACATGTGGTTCGTTCGCTTACCCCGACGCGAGGTCAGCAGATAGATTGTTTCTAGCTAGAGGCGACTTCACGCAGATTCGTTGAGAGTCGATTGAGACGATCGAAGGTCGGGAACCCATTTTCCAAGTTTAAAGTATTCGGAAAAACGTGCAAGTAATTCTATGGACCCCCTAGAAGAATGAAACCCTAACTCGACATAATGACCGTGTGAAAGCCTTTGAACCTTTGGGTTTACGGCAGTTCCGCGGCGCCATTAGTGAGGCTTGGGTTTGCCCTTCTACGGCTGGACCACCGATGCTGGGGTATGTACTCAATACTATTAAACTGTACTCAAGATGTTGATCTCTTGGGGGATTACAAGGTTCTGACGAGTCGATCGGACGATTCGACATCATTCGGATATCATGTGATGGGACACTGCTTGGGAGACTCTGGATACGAGCGTAGCCGTTGGAGCGCAGTCCGTGCAGCCACGATGAGATGAGTCCGAATCAGTCGATATTGAAAGAAGGAAGTAAAGAGTCCGCATGAGATTTCGACGAGATGACATTCCACTCCGCTGACATCAGAGATGCGATATGCACGCTGAGGACGTGTTCAGCTAAATATCTTCTACTGAGTGATGAAGATACCGAGTTCGTGATTTCGAGTCCGTGTGAGGGACTTCGGATGGACCGTAGCCGAGGACATTGCAGTGCGCAGATAGAGACACGACGTCGAAATGGACGATGATACAGACAAGCGGGACAAGAAGTTCGTGCGAGATGCAGACGAGCTATTACTACTCCCCGTTAAGATTAAAGGTCGGTTATGCATACAGAGGCGCAGGGATGCGACCAGCTTCCGAGTAGATGTTGTACTGAGGACGCAGATGTCCAGAGAGCGAAGAAAGATTACGCCAGAGTTCCAGCCTCCGTACAGTTTGGCTTAGGCGAGATCAGAAGAGACCTTGAGCAGGATTCCTTCCAGTACACTGCTGCAATAAGATTTGCACCAGGAGCCGATGTGTGATGTGCATTCAGAGGACCAGAGGTCGGCGCCAGAGATGTGCTGCTTTACGGGCGGTCGTGAGGATTGACCGAGAGATGACCAGAGAAGTGACAGAACGGAATCGTTTCCGTTAGCACACCTGACAGGGCCGATGAGCCGATGGATTGCGAGATTGGTAATCCACAGGGAAGATAAGGAACCAGAGGCAGAGGACGCCAGCCGCGAGCAAGAGCCAAGTAGATATCTTGTGCCGCTAGCATTGGATGTACCGGCACCTTCTCGACTTTGAAGGAGGTTATACCGACGACGGTAATTGTGATTTATGATTTGTGATTTTGTGATTTGACTATCACGTATCCGTCACTTTGGATTTCGGTATTTTGGGCGTTCTGTTTGCATGATTTAGTCTTGATGACCGAGTTCCATGATATTTGATTTTGTGCACCATGGTTGCACTTACTGGGTATTTATACCTTGCGCGTAGTTATTATTCTTGAGGCATTGATTGTGATTTCATGCCTACTTTATGCCGGTGATTTGATTTACGCTTCCAGCATAGTTTTCATGCACTTTTAGTGTTTTGATTCGATTTGTGCATGCTGATGCACACGGTTGTGAGATTTTCCATCGCGATACACCTGATTTTGATTGAGCCGCATCGTATATCGTCGATTTTGACCCTGATATTGATGATTGATTCTTGCACTCCGTGCATTTGATTGGACTTACACATGTTCAGCGTTGCTATTGGATTTCGTGATTCCGTGCATGTTGAGCGCACATGATTTAGCTTTTATTCGTGCATGATGGATGCACCGATTTGGACCTTCGCGCATGTTGGGCGCGTGTTTTGAGATACGATTTTGGTGCACACCAGATGCACTAAATCGAGATTCTTCGTGCATGTCAGATGCACCTGTTTTGGCTGTCAGGCACACACGTTGCCTATAACAGATGTTTCATGCACACCCGTTGCACCAAGATGTTGTTTTGTGCACCTGTATGGCACATATATGGATTTTGATTTCCGTGGGCACCAGACGCACAGGGTGGTGTTATGTGCATTTTTGGGATTTATTCCTTTTAGAGCAGTACATTTTTATGATATTTGATATTCGTTTCGTACTGAGCAGGACTAGTCAAAGGACAGTACCTGGATATATTTTGCATGCATTGATAGTTATCGAAGGGATTTCCAAAAAGCGAGCTATAGTCTCAGCATATATACCTACGTGTCCGATATGACACGAAACGTTTTAAAAACAAAGAAACCCTTCCGAATTGTTTTCAAAACGGCGGAACGTACATAGTAAACAAAAGATATATACATATAGGGTTATTTTCTTATGAAAAACGTCCGCCACTGTGCAGTGTTATGCGCATCGCACAGCGACTTAAAAAGATTTGGCATGCATTTACTTCATCTATTCACATGTATAGATTGGATGTCTACATGTATAGTTCTGATTATATCATATTGGGTTTATTTTGGACTTGACATTTATGTCTTTACCATGACTCCGATGATTGCGGGATGCTTGACGGAGTTTCGTTTTTGAGTTATCTGCTCATTACTCATGCGCATGCATTGTGCTATGATATTTATGTATTGATGATTTCGGAGCTCCGACGACTTGGATTTGTATCGAAATGTTTTAGTATTTGGGGGTTTAAATTTAAATTCGGGGACCGAATTTCTTTAAGCGGGGTAGATTGTAACATTTCCAAAAAATAAAATATTATTTTTAGGAATTTTTATATTTTAATATTATTTTAATGAATATTTTAATATTCCGGTATAATTAAATACAAATAAATGGGGGGAAAATTATGGAAAATTCTAAAATAGGGTATTTTATGGAATTATGCCATTTTAAAGTATTCTTGATTAGTTTGACACTAATTTAGTGCTAATCGCGATTAAAAATCGCTAATCGGATTTTTAGCAAATTTTGTGCAAAACATGCACATATCTTTTTGTGCACTTGTGTTACATTTTCTTGCCATGGTTTTACTTTGGGGTTACTATTCTAGTGAGAAGGATTTAAAAAGGAAAAGGAAAATGGAAAGTAATATAATATGAGGGTTGGTGAGAGAGAGAGAGGTATGGGTTATTTTGACCAAGACTTAGTCATTTCCTCTTCAACCTTCACTCATTTCTCTCCCTCTCCCTCTTGTTGCTGCTGAGCTGCTGCTCCCTCTTCTCCCTCCCCTTTCAAGCCCCAAAATCACCATGAAATCAACTCCAAAACCCTACTGCCATTTCACTAAAAAGGTGCATGAGCTCAAGATCTACACATTGGACCAAGGAAGCAAGGAATTTGGCCACTTGGGGCAACTCAAGAATTTTCTTGAGTTGCCAAATGAGGTATTTACTGAACCATTAGATTAGTTTTTGCATTACTTATACCCCTATATCAAAATTGAATCGATATCAGGTGATGTTGTGGACTTAAGGAAGACCTAGTTAGGGTTTGAGGGAATTGAGAGTTGTATTATGAAATTGAGATCAGTAGAGGCAACCCCAACACCCTAGTGCTTGAATTATGACCCAAAACAGAGACTTGAAATCCGGAATACGGATTTAGAAACCCCGACATCGGATAAATGTGTGATTTGTGAGGGTATTTTGGAATCTGGAGCAACCCGGGGCCACTAGAATAGATTTTGGGATTACTGGGAGTCGTGCAGGCACCTAGGAAGCTACCACAGAGACCCGAGCCCCTAACTCCAACTCCGGGCTGCAGATATATTCATTCTGGCCACAATTTGCGGCCAGATCAGGGAAATTGGGTCCCAGATTTGGTTCATGGCTCCTTTTGCACTAAAATAGACCCCTCCTATATGTAGTTTTGGCTAATTGTCACCTGGGGAAAATCTGGGAGCATTTTGGAGTGTTTTAGGCTATGTTTTCCGTATTTTAAAATGTACTTTCTTGATAATTGGATTTGTATTTTGTTGTCGGGTGTTCGTACATCGACAACAGGGATTGTTTGATTGATTTGCACGTTTAGGCCATAGGTTCCAACCTGTGAGCACACTGTGCGCTGTATCGGTTTTCTGCCTCGATTTTAATACGTATTGCGACTGTTTATTATTATAGGTACCCTCACAAGGATTCCGAGGCGAAGAAGCGCGGCGTCATCGATTTCGGCGAGCGAAGATTAGGTGAGTAGATTATATCTACGGGGGAAGTCGGGTGGATGGCGTATAGCACCCCCACAGTCCGTGGTGATGTATACGAATACGTATACACTCATACTTATTATGTGATGGTTAAGATTATTGATGGTAATAATGGATTATTGATGAAAAGGATGTATTGGTTTAGTAGTGCGAAACCCTAGAGTAAGGGTTGCACACCCACACATACACATACACATATACTTGCATACATTCTTTCACTTATCTGTGCGCCTATGGAGGTGTGTATATCTACACATGGGTATGGGACTATGTGTTCATATACGGGATTGAGGCCGTGAGATTCGGCGATATGACAGAGTTCGTAATTGAGATGCGACATGATGGTTTTAGCGGGCCTTTGGGCATGTGTTTTACCCCGCATTCATACTTATATAGATGGCATCGTTGGTACTAGGCTTAGAGTTGTACCCTAAATTATGTGATACGATGGTAGTGATACCTGTTATGTGATGAGATAATATGATATTGACTCAGATTTAGGTGGTTTCCATACCCCTGCCGATTGACTTGATAATTGGGTCCGTAGTTCGCATAGTAGGTGTTAGACTAGACCCGAGTCATACCCATTTCAAAACTAACGAATCGGGGATATTTTAAAGATGGGCAAAAGGGATTCTACGGATATTTTCAAACGACGTATCTTTTCTTAAAACACCGTAGCCCTTATTCTACTTAAAACCCTGATTCATCTTATTTCAAATGGCAAAGCTACATGATATATTTACTGTTGCATTGATTATTCGATTCCGCATATTCATGCTATTTGCATTGCATTGCATTGCCTGTGTTTATTGATATATTACAGTCATGCTGCTAGGACACCAGCACCATTATCGATGGTGCGTATGTTCCACGTACACTGTTTGCCGGCTCACACACTTCATCATCGATAATTGCCATGTCACTACACTGTAGTACTGTTGCATTCAATATATGATTCTTGTATGACATAATGATATGCTTACATTTCTTTTACATGTCGCATACATCATGCTTCTGATTATACGCATTGAGAGTTGCTGTTTCCTTGATATTTCTGGATTTGGGAACCGTGGGTATTTCAAATGAGAATATGTAATTGCTTTAAAAACCCGGTTACCCTTGATATGATATTTCAGTGCGTCCACCATGTGTTTTCTCGGTGCTGAGAGCGACATGTGGAACCCGATTCGAGGAGGCGGATGAGGCCGATTGCGGGTACATGGAGGACCCGGTATGGTTCCCCTCGGAAAGATGATCGAAGGATTTTGCCGATTGAGCCTGGAGGTGGGCGAGTACCTACCGGTGATTGGTTGGACCTGGCGGTTATCCGGAGGATATCGGCCAGAGTCGATAGATGGATATGGGCGTACTGCTGGGGCCGAGGGCCGATTCCGCAGTTGGATCCCGATACATGAGGATTTACGTGCCGATGCTGGGCACAGTTTTCATGATGTTTTCGAGTGTTAATGCTCGACACTCCGGTTCCATGATTTTGATGTGTCGCGAGGGACACAGGTGGTTTATATCTTCATTTTTCCATGCATATGCTGATGATATTTACATGCATGAGGGTTATTGTCATTGGGTGACGAGTGGACGGGATCCACGTACATGCAGATTTGATTACATTGATCATACCTCATATTTATGATATGCTATTACCTGAGGCACTGGCACGAGCACTTGGCACTACACTCATGTATAGAGATTACATTGCCAGTTTAGCATGCTTCAGATTTATTCACATTGAGATTTATATATATCTGATCGTATTGACCTAGGATGGGTCATACATTCGATCTCTGCTTGTAGATATTTTCTATTCACGAGTTGGCAACTCACCCCCGTTGTGCCACAGTTCTTGCAGGTTTTTGCCGTACAGATTCCATAGCGGCATTTCTGGCACACTGCTTCCATATGTGTGACTTGCTTTGGTAGGTGGGTTCTTTTGCATCAGAACCACCATTGTACATGTATTATTCATTGTATCTAGCAATTCTATCAACCAAAACTTGTATATTGTTTCAGACTTAGACACAGTGTTGTATTATTTCGACCTTAGAGTCGCGCTTGTAGTATTATGGTTTTCTGGCTGTTTTGAGTTTTTTTTGGGTTTTGATCCTCGCCCTTTGGCGTTGTATATTATTATTGCTTGCGTGGTTGTGACCGTCGATTGACGAAGAGCTAGCTCCCGCTTGGGGATGCCTTTTATCATTTCATATATATTATTCTTGTTGTACCCCGTTCAGGGCCAATTTTTACAAAGGAAACTCTGCCGAAATTTTTAGGAAAGGTTACTCATTTTAAAAATACATATTCGGCTTAGTTATTTAAAAACTTTGACTTTCAAAACATGATTTCTTTACTTCTTAAAACTAGTTTTCCTTATTTACTCCTTAAAATGGTTTTAGATTTCTGGGCTTTTGGCTTACTTGGATCAGATGGGGTCCTATAGACTTCATATGGTTCAAGGGCCAGTCACGTGCTCTTTCGGGTCATGACAAATCCGGCTTAAACCAAAGCCCACTAGTATGACCCGTCCGATCATGATCCGTGCATGACTGCACGTATATGATCGAACCCTGCCATAATACCTATACGGCCTCTACAACGTTTCGCCCGAAACTTGAGAAACTGTCTGTGGGGGACTCTAAAGACTCGTCAATACTTTGGCTGTGGATTTAACCACTAGCACGTCAGTGGTACTAGCCGTACGTAACGGGCTACCAGGTATTGACCAAAAGGGAGGTCGATGAGCGGACTCATCCTGACACCCTACTGAGCCTATTAGTGACAATATCCGTACAGTCCGATCCGTTCATCTATGAGTATCGCATGTCGGGCCTAGGGGGCTGGTAAACGTCAGACCCCCAAAAGCGGTACAAGTCATGTCGGAGTGTAGCCCAGAACACCCTGAGATACTACTGGAATACCTACCAGTAAATCTCCTGCCTTGGCCAAGGACTTCGTGTAATGGCTCTCCTAGACACAGCGCGATCTCACCCCCAATACCGAAAGAGACGAAACCCCTACCGAACTGCTCACTGCCTCCATGTGGCTCGGGACTGTACCCAATTAAAACCTGTTTGCACGACTCCTTTGAGCCGTGGTAGGGTAGTAATCAAAGCACGGTAGGAACTCATACGAGACAAATGACGATCTCAGGTCGATGAACTAACCTGTACACAAGTTACCAGGGAACTGCTATCTGACGCTAGGTATAAAACTAACTAGCATGTTCCCGGCGAGTCCTGTCCGGTGTACTCATAACCCAATGAGCACCTGTATACGTCTTAGGTGAACCAACTGACACCAATGGCTTGTGAGACCAACCACCACCCCTCGTCAGGGTCTCGATCCGTATACACTAGTCTACTCTGGAATATCGATGCCCTGTCTCGAAACTCCCTCGACTAGGGACCTTTTAAGGATATGCTTATAGACCCCAGCTCCCACATATATGATCTCCATCATACTGCTGGTAGTCAAGCAAGAATCCTAAGGGCTTTATCAATGTGTAATAGTGATCTGTAAGGTCACCTAAAACTGTACACGATGATAAAGATAAACCAGATAGCATACTATCATCTTGAGTAATACAGTCCTACCGGCATAGGTCCTCCCTCAATCATTGCAATCACGTGCCTGCGATCCAATAATTGACTTTGAGGGCACTATATCCAACACATTCCTCCGAGGAACGCTTCCAAGTACAGGACAATCTCGTTGCCCCGCATTTGATCCATCCGTTCATCCTTCCTGGCCAAAGGAGGCGTATAGCCGGTCGGAATGTGAAAGCGATCTCGGATATCCATGAGCCCACTCTCCCCGCTCAACACCGAGGCAGCGTCATGAACGTTGTCGATGCGCACCTTGGGGGCCTTCTTGTCTCCCCGATGTTGGGGAACAGGGGAATCGCCACCTCGTGAGGGCGAACCCGATACAGCAGAAAGAGAGTTTCCTTGGCTTTCAGAAGCCGAGGAAGACGAAGAATACTCACTATAATCGGTTTCAGAAGACGAGACCTCATCACCGAAGTCTACCCTAACTATATTTTCTACAGGTTCAGAGGAAGACATCTGACCTGATTTAAGAAAAGAAAAGGCTGAAGGTAGCGAAGGGACTGGAGGCTGACCTAAGATCAGGAGCGCCGAGCAATCGGGAAAGTAGAAGTGCAAGTGAGCAAAAGTATTTGCTGAAGGTAAGGCACCCCTATTTATACCTGTTGGATATGTATGCCCTAGAGGCCATTATTGTATAGTACTAGTTTGTATAATACATTTTTGAAGCTTAGGATATATATACGGGTTTACGACAGTCTTGCTCGATATAGTAGTATGCTACTTGGTTTGTTTCTATCTTAATATGTGTATGTATTTCTTTTAACATATCGCTAAAACATATTGATGGAGCCCTTAGGATCTTTGCTTGACTACCGGCGTTGTGATGGCGATCACACTAGTAGGGGCTGGGTAGTCTATAAGCGCATCCTTATTTTGGTCCCTAGTCGTAGGATTATCGAGACAGGGCATCGATACTCCAGAGTAGACTGGTGCATACACTTCTCATCCCAGCAGGGGAGATGGTCTGTCCCACAGCCATCAGTACGTCGTACTGGAGATAGTATGCAGGTGGTCGTTAGGTTACGAGTACACTGGACAGGACTCGTCGGGAACTGTTGGTTGGTATTATACCTATCGTCAGTTAACAGTTCCTAGGTGACATGAGTACAGCTTAGTCCGTTGACTTGACACTGTCACTTCGCCTCAAGTGTGTTCCCACTGTTCTTAGATTGCTACCCTACCACGGCTCTATTGAGTCGTGCAAACAGGTAGTAGTTGGGTGCAGTCCCGAAACACTTGGAGGCAGTGACGGTTAGACAGGATTCGTCTCTCCCGGTATTGGGAGTTGATATCGCGCTGTGTCTAGGAGAGCCATTACGCATAGTCGTCCCTGGCCAGGACAAGCGAGATTTGCTGGTAGTGTTACCAGTAGTTTCTCAGGGTGTTCTGGGCTACACTCCGACACGACTTGTACCGCTATTAAGGGACTGACATTTACCGCCCCCTAGGCCCGCCATGCGATACTCTCAGACGAACAGACCGGACTGTACGGAGATTGTCACGTTCAGGCTCAGTAGGAGTTCGGATGGGTTCACCTTGTCGGTCTTCTTATCGGCATCTACCTGGGGATCGTTACGTACAGCTAGTACCACTTGCGGCATGTGGTTAAACCCACTGCCAGCGTAGTGTCGAGCCTTTAGAGTCCCACACAGAGGGTTATTCGCCTTTGGGCAAAATAGAGTACAGGTCGCATGGTTTTGCGACGGGGTTCGTTCACATCCGCGCACTTGTGCACATTTGGTGTCCGGGCAGTTATTATTAGCGGGCTTTGGTTTAAGCCAGATCCTAGTATTTGTTTTGGGATTGGTTTTGTCTCATTGTATTCGTGTTCCTCGGAACACGGATGCGGGTGTGTATGCACAGTTGACAGAGGCAGAGGATTCTCATTAAGGTTATTGACCGTTGACTTTTTCCAAACCCTAATGAGAATGAGAGATATGATTAATGATATTAATTAAGGATAATTGTGCCATGGTTAGGTTGACCATTTGACTTTTGTTGACTTTTTGACTTTGGTTGACCGGTTGACTATTGTTGATATTTTGACCATCACCATTTCACATGAAAGATGCTTCTTGATTCTTGCACATTTCATTTTATGTGAAATGATAATGGTCATTTCAAAACTAACCATCACATTTTCACTTAATTATTATTATTATTATTATTATTATTTCTCGCATATGAGCATGGTTGTAGATTTCTACTCTCAGTCTCTCTTGCTCTTTCTCTCTCATGTTCTTGAGCTCTCCCTCTTCCTCTCAAAGCTTTAATCTTTCATGTGTTGAAAATCAAAAGCTCTTGAGACATAACCACAAAAATATCTCTCTACTCTTTCTAGGGTTCTTTGTCTAGCAAACCGAGCACTCTAGTTACCTCTTGGTTGAGGTAGGAGCTCAAGATAGAGGCCCTCGGATGGATCTATCTTCGGCAAAGGGAAGACGACGAGGAGGAGCCGTCTACGCCACTACAAGGAGCAAGCAAGAAGGAGAACCACAACAAGAAGAGAAGGAGTTCAAGATCTAGGTATAACCATTCTACATAGTAGCTAGAACTTGTAGTTAGTGTGTTAGTTTTTGTTTAGCAAAGATCCTTCATGGATGGTCCATGTTACCTTGTGAGAAAATTTTGATTTTTACCTATTCCGCCTCCCCGAAAGAACCGGGGTGGGTAACATGGACATAACAGTGGTATCAGAGCCTAGCTAAACAACAACTAACTGTTAGCAAAGTGTTTAGAACTTCGATCAGGAAAAAATCGCAAAATCCGTCTAAAAACTTGTGTTTCCTGTCGATTTATAAAACAGGCCTAAAAATATTTTAACTGACATGAAAAATACAAGCAGGGTTTTTTGAGAAAACTGCAGAAATTTGGGCGCCTGAGTCCCTCAGTTGACCGCGGATCCGCGGCCGATCCAAGCGATCCGCCGCGGTTCCGCGGCCTAGTCGACTCGGCAGCGCACCAAATTTTTCCAGGTGTTCTCTATGTTGGTTTTGTGATTTTTAAGATGTTTTGTTTCTGCCCAGATTTTCCAGAGAACAATGTTATGTTTGGGGTAGTTACAAATTGGTATTTTGATCTAAGTTCTATAAACTTTAGCTATTTGGTTATATCTGTGATGTGATATATGCACTGAATGTCGACTAATCGCTATACGTCGATTAGTGGGGGTTGTGCATATCTGTGATCTGTAATGTTGTTAGTTTGTGTATATGAACTTATTGGATTGTCGCGGATGAATAGCCGGGATTTTGTGAGATGAGAGTTTCTTTATCTTTCATTTGATGTAATATGTAAATTGATATAATATTATTTTTATGGCCGCACATTTGGGATGAGGTTGTAGCCGCCATTGTATATTATTTCTTTTACTGTTTTTGCTCCTAGGATAGACCCAAGGTGGGGTGCATAAACTACCGGGTACCTCGAAGTGCCGAGTGGCCTACTCACGTTGTTGATGGAGGTTGCTTCACTTCGGGTACTTGGCGGGTAGTTTGCCGCACCCGTAGGGGTCTAGGGTGGGGTTTGGCTATTCATTGCGACCGTGTAATCCGTTTTTCGTTGCAGACTCGAACGAAACGCGGATTCCTAACATATCCAATGTGTTCATCTGTGATCTGGAATGGCTATCATTGCATCTGACGAATGTATATATCTATATATGATATCTAGTAGGTGTTGCTTATGTTTTGCATCCACGCTAGTCCAGCCCCTGCTCTGTCGTTAGTTAAGTAACCTAACGGGTGATGACGGGGCCCCGTGGCGAATGCGGATGACATAAGCGTACGTCATATTTTCGTTGTTTTCTGCAATGGTAGGATTAATTGATGGGACGCATTATATAAATGCAAAGAAAACAAACCTAAAAGACGTTGTTGGAACAATTTTCAAAAAGCTGTTATTGCAAGGACGTTCTCTTTTGTTTTGCACAGAGGTGTACGGTTGTGAATGCCCAGCACCTCATTCGATGAGGCAAGGGCCGAGATACCTTCATCGGGAGTGACCCCTTGGACAAAAGTTTGTGTCTGGGTAATAACTTCACTATAGTTGATTATTCTTGCTTTGCATCGTGGTATTCAGTTTGGAATATCCTGCACCTCATTCGACGAGGAAAGAGCCGAGATCCCTTCACAGGGAGTGACCTCTTTAGCAAAAGTTTTCGCCACTATATTTTTATAAAGGGCAATCATGTTCCTTCAACTATATCAAGTTCATTACGTTAACGGGTTTTCGCCAAAACCCAGCCGTAGCCCTCCGTCATTTCGGATTGGTATTACTTAGTATTCGTGCTACGTATTTCGTGCTCAGCCGAGGCGTAGTGAACGGTAGCTATGTAATATTTTTCTGTAGTATATAATGTGATTGGTTGGGACAGTCGTGCGGTCATTTTGGCTCAATCAAGGACTTGTACGGGTGGGTCTAATGCAATCAAGATAATGACGGGTTGAACTTGACTAGGATCCTTTGATATGTTAGCTCAGTCAAGGTCACTTGGGTCCTAGGGGTAAAAACCACATCGGGAGTTTCTAAAGAAACTGAAACTTGCAGATTTAGCATACCTTCTGGAGTGTAGTGACTAGAGTGGATTCCATCTAGGTCATTACACGATGATAGTTGGATCCCGATCCCACTGATGAGTTAGATTACTCTCGGGAGATTATTTCACTTAACAATCAATGCTATAAACCAAGTAGGTGTCTAGAACGGTGTTAGCGGGGCTATGCCTCCAGGGAAAAGAGGTTATTTAATTAAGGAACTTCACGAAAGTGTTGGAAAACCTCCCTCGAAGTACCAACACTAGCCTGGCTGAAAGGTTAAGCAAGTATTGTGACGTGCAATTAATCCTGACTAGTTCTTCTTTTAAAGGTTTGAAGAAGAATTTGAGGAAACAGTGGGAGCCATCCTGATTAGATAAATTAATAAACCAATCTAATCTTGCAAGAGCGCACGCTGAGTGTTTCTTTTCTCTCTCTCCAGGTAGCAACCATTTCACGCCCTAATCAAGATAATAAAATGTATCGCTTGACCGATCCGAATTCTTATTCGAGGCTGGGGAACGTCGGTTCAGCTCTAATTTATGACAATAGTCATAAATATGAGCAAGGGAAAAAGGATTGTATGGATTCCAAGGATACCCAGTTGAAGAAGAAGCATAGTTTTGCATCTACTTCAGTTGTTCTTGTAATTGAGAACTGCTTTACGGTCAGCCCTACCTCCTGGGTACTTGATACCGGATCAGGATCTCATATCTGTAATTTATTGCAGGGACTAAGAAAAAGTAGGAAAGTTGCACTGGTGATATGTCGCTCAGGGTAGCGAACGGAGCACAAGTTAATGCTGCAGCCGTCGGTGAATATCACCTAATGTTGCCAAATGGCAATACTATGATTTTGAATGATTGCTACTATGTACCTTCCATGGTTTGCAACATCATATCAGTTTCTTTACTTAATAAAGATGGATATAACTTTGTTCTTGATAGAAATATCATGAACTTTTACCTTCATAAGGTACTGGTTGCAGAAGGTACACTGTGTAATGGTATCTACGTTCTAAATCAGAATACAGTTCTCAATGTACAAAACACACACAAGAGGAAGAGTTCAGATACGAACAAATCCTACTTATGGCATTGTAGACTTGGTCATATCGGAGAGAAAAGACTAAGTAAGTTACATAAAGATGGACTCTTGGATACGTTCGAGTTTTCATCTTATGAAACTTGTCAGTCTTGTCTCAAAGGAAAGATGACCAAATCTCCGTTCACCGGACATGGAGAAAGAGCAACAGAGCTCTTGGGACTCATACACAGTGATGTATGTGGTCCGATGTCTATACATGCAAGGGGTGGGTTCTCGTACTTCAACACATTCACTGACGATCTCTCTAGGTTCGGATATGTGTATCTGATGAAACACAAATCCGAAGATTTTGAGAAATTCAAGGAATTCAGAAAATAAGTAGAGAACCAGGCTGGCAAAAGTATCAAGATCCTCTGATCGGATAGGGGAGGGGAGTACTTAAGCACGGAATTCCTAGATTACTTAAAAGAGAATGGAATTCTCTCTCAGCTTACTCCTCCTTATACACCACAGCATAACGGTGTATCGGAACAGAGGAATCGTACCCTATTGGATATGGTTCGCTCCATGATGAGTAGTGCCGAGTTGCCTCTTTCATTTTAGGGACATGCGCTTTTGACAGCGGCATATCTCTTGAATGATGTTCCGTCTAAATCAGTGCCTAAGACACCATTTGAGATATGGAATGGTAAAAGGCTGTATCTTAAACGTATTAAGATATGGGGTTGTCCGGCCTATGTAAAAGTACAAAATCCGGACAAACTTCAGGCACGTTCAGTTCTATGTAAATTTGTGGGATATCCTAAAAACTCTACAGGATATCTGTTCTACCATACCGAGGAACAGAAGATGTTTGTATCTCGCCACGCCATCTTTTTAGAGTGGCAATTTCTTGCAAAAGAAACTAGTGGGAGTTCGATAGAACTGGAAGAAATTCAGCGACCACAAAATGAAACTGAAGATTTGACAGAACCTCAGGATTCAATAACCCTGGACGAACCTCAGCCACTCCGCAGATCTGGTAGGATTTCTTATCCGCCCAAGAGATACTACGGTTTTCTCATAGACGGGGATCGAGAGAATTGCATCTTGAAAGAAGATGACCCTACCAGTTTCAGGCAGGCCATTATCAGTAAGGACTCTGATAAGTGGCTGGATGCTATAAAATCCGAAATGGAGTCCATGTACACCAATAAAGTGTGGACCTTGGATATTGCTCCACCTGGGGTAAAACTCGTTGGATGCAAATGGATCTACAAAAGGAAACTTGGTGTAGATGGGCAAGTGGAAACCTATAAGGCTAGACTCGTTGCAAAAGGTTTTCGTCAAAGACCTGGTGTGGACTATGACGAAACTTTTTCTCCAATGGCTATGCTCAAATCCATTCAGATCCTACTTGCCATTGCTGCCTTCCATGACCATGAAATCTGGCAGATGGACGTAAAAACAGCTTTTCTAAACGGCTGTTTGGAAGAGTGCGTTTACATGGATCAGCCAAAAGGTTTCATAGACAGTGGGAGCAGCGGGAAGGTGTGCAAGTTGCTTAAATCCATTTATGGATTAAAGCAGGCATTGCGGAGCTGGAACATCTATTTTGATGAGGCAATCAAGGAATTTGATTTCATCAAGAACGAAGATGAACCTTGTGTCTATAAGAAGATTGTAGGACGAACTGTCGTGTTCCTAGTCTTGTACGTGGACGACATTCTTTTGATAGGAAATGACATTCCTATGCTACAATCGGTCAAGCTATTCTTATCACAACGGTTCTCCATGAAGGACCTGGGTGATGCCTCGTACATTCTGGGGATCAAGATCTACAGAGATAGATCCAAGAGACTACTGGGACTTTCGCAGTCCAGGTACATAGAGACCGTACTAAAGAGATTTAGTATGGAAGATTCCAAGCACGGTAATATACCCGCATTGCACGGAATCACCCTCTCCAAGACGATGTCTCCTAAGACTGACGAGGAGAGGGTTTGCATGAGCACTATACCCTACGCTTCGGCGATAGGATCTATAATGTATGCGATGCTATATACAAGACCAGATGTAGCTTACGCGCTGAGTGTGGTAAGCCGGTATCAGTCAGACCCAGGTGAGAACCACTGGACGGCAGTGAAGAACATTCTCAAGTACCTGAGAAGGACTACGGAGATGTTCCTGGTTTACAGTAATGGAGACCTCAGAGGTCGAGTCCTTTACTGATTCAAGCTTCCAGAGTGACAAAGATGACAGCAAGTCTGTCTCGGGTTTTGTGTTTACCCTCAATGGAGGGACGGTGTGTTGGAGGAGTTCCAAACAGGATACCGTCGCAGACTCGACGATGGAAGCTGAATACATTGCTGCAAGCGATGCCGCAAAAGACGCGGTCTGGATGAAGAAGTTCATTACTGAACTTCAGGTGGTTCCGTCCATTGTTGACCCAATACCTTTGTATTGCGATAACAATAGGGCTATAGCTTTAGCGAAGGAACCAAGGTCCCATTAAAAATCCAGACACATTTTAAGGCGGTATCACCTGATCAGGGAGATCATTGATCGCCAGGAGATCGAGGTACGGAGAGTGTACACAAAAGACAACACGGCGGATCCATTCACAAAGGCCCTCCCTCAAACACAGTTCGAGCGACTTTTTGAGCTATTGGGTATGCGGTACGCCAGCAGCTGGCCTTAGAGCAGACGTTGGGTATGCGGTACACCAATTACTGGCCTTTAGTGCAAGTGGGAGATTGTTGGATATGTATGCCCTAGAGGCCATTATTGTATAGTACTAGTTTGTATAATACATTTTGGAAGCTTGGGATATATATACGGGTTTACGACAGTCTTGCTCGATATAGTAGTATGCTACTTGGTTTGTTTCTATCTTAATATGTGTATATGTTTCTTTTAACATATCGCTAAAACATATTGATGGAGCCCTTAGGATCTTTGCTTGACTACCGACGTTGTGATGGCGATCACACAAGTGCGCGGATGTGAACGAACCCTGTCGCAAAACCATGCGACCTCTACTCTGTTTTGCCCAAAGGCGAATAGCCCTCTGTGTGGGACTCTAAAGACTCGACACTACGCTAGCAGTGGGTTTAACCACAGGCTGCAAGCGGTACTAGCTGTACGTAACGGTCCCCAGGTAGATGCCGATAAGAAGACTGATGAGGTGAACCCATCCGAACTCCTACTGAGCCTGAATGTGACAATCTCCGTACAGTCCGGTCTGTTCTTCTGAGAGTATCGCATGTCGGGCCTAGGGGGAGGTAAACGTCAGTCCCCTAATAGCGGTACAAGTCGTGTCGGAGTGTAGCCCAGAACACCCTGAGATAACACTGGAAACGCTACCAGTATATCTCGCTTGCCCTGGCCAGGGACTTTGTGTAATGGCTCTCCTAGACACAGCGCGATATCAACCCCCAATACCGGGAGAGACGAATCCTGTCTAACCGTCTCTGCCTCCAAGTGCTTCGGGACTGCACCCAACTACTACCTGTTTGCATGACTCATTTGAGCCGTGGTAGTGTAGTAATCTAAGAACAGTGGGAACACACTCGAGGCGAAGTGACAGTGTCAAGTCAACGGACTATGCTGTACTCATGTCACCTGGGAACTGATAACTGACGATAGGTATACTACCAAACCAATAGTTCCCAGTGAGTCCTGTCCAGTGTACTCATAACCTAACGAGCACCTGCATACTATCTCCAGTACGACGTACTGATGGCTGTGGGACAGACCATCTCCCCTCCTGGGATGAGAAGCGTATACACTAGTCTACTCTGGAGTATCGATGCCCTGTATCGATAATCCTACGACTATGGACCTATATAAGAATGTGCTTGTAGATTACCCAGCCCCCACTAGTGTGACTGCCATCACAACGCTGGTAATCAAGCAAAGATCTTAAGGGCTCCACTAATGTGTATAGGCGATATGCTAAAAGAAACACATGCACACATTAAAGTAGAAACAAACCAAGTAGCAACTACCATTTCGAGCAAGATTGTCTATACAACTGTGAATATCCCAAGCTTCCATTAAGTAATATACAAACTAGTATGATACAGTAATGGCCTCTAGGGCATATACACTAACAATCTCCCACTTGCACTAAGGCCATGTACTGGCGTATCGAAGACCTATCATCTCGATCAGCCGCTCGAACTGAGTCTGGGGTATGGCCTTCGTGAATGGATCTGCAGTGTTATCTTCTGTAGCAACCCTCCGAACCTCGATCTCCCGGCGATCCACGATCTCCCTGATCAGGTGATACCGCCTCAAGATGTGTTTGGACTTCTGATGGGACCTGGGTTCCTTCGCTAAAGCTATAGCCCCGTTGTTGTCACAATACAGAGGTATTGGATCAACAATGGACGGAACCACCTGAAGTTCTGTCAAGAACTTCCTCATCCAGACTGTTTCTTTTGCGGCATCAGATGCAGCGATATATTCCGCTTCCATCGTTGAGTCAGCAACGGTTTTCTGTTTGGAACTCTTCCAACACACCGCCCCTCCATTGAGGGTAAAGACATAACCCGACATGGATTTGGAGTCATCCTTGTCACTCTGGAAGCTGGAATCAGCAAAGGCCTCCATCTGGAGGGCTTTTCCGCCGCAAACCAAAAACATGTCCTTAGTCCTTCTCAGGTACTTCAGAATGTTCTTTACCGCTATCCAGTGCTTCTCCCCAGGGTTTGACTGATACCGGCTTACCATACTCAGTGCATAAGCTACATCTGGTCTGGTACATAACATCGCATACATTATAGATCCTACCGCAGATGCGTAGGGTATAATAGACATGCGATCCCTTTCCAAATCAGTCTTGAGAGACATCTCTTTGGAGAGGGTGATCCCGTGACAAGCCGGTAAATTACCGCGCTTGGAATCTTCCATACTGAATCTTTTCAGTATGGTGTTGATGTACCTGGACTGTGAAAGTCCTAATATCCTCTTGGACCTATCACGATGGATCCGGATCCCCAGAATGTAAGAGGCAACACCCAGGTCTTTCATGAAGAACCTGTGTGACAAGAACCCTTTGACAGATTGTAGCATAGGAATGTCATTTCCTATCAAGAGAATGTCATCCACGTATAAAATGAGGAATACGACAGTTCGTGCTACAATTTTATGTAAGTCCACGGTAGCGCCCCGGCCGTCTAACAGACGCCAAATGCGGAACAAAAGCTTTTACAACTGGCGCTATCGCGTACTATAACCCGGATCTACCATTAAAGCTAAACTAACAAATTACAAAGTGGGTAGAAATATTATACCGAACGATCCGAGTCCTTCGGTCTTCAACCATCATCCCATGCTCTGTTGCGGCTGCTCCGATCTCTTGAATCTCCAGTCTTCTCGTCCAGGTGGCATCACGTCAACGGATCTTTAAACGGGCTCCCGCCTCTGAACCGAGGCAACTCGGTCGTCAAGTTTGCTAAAAGAGACGACCAAGATGATGTAGAGAATGAGTAGAACACTTTGTCTTGTTACGTCCAAAGTCACGGACGAACGGTTAATGAAGTTTCCTTTTGGATCGGGTGGAAATGTGAAATGAGTATCTATCAAATTTCCATACACTAAAACTCTCATCTTTTTCTCTCAAAAAACCATCTCCATTCACCAAGAATGGCCGGCCACTTTTAAAGGGGAGGGAGGTGAGTGTAGGAATCAAGAGAGTGACCATTAGCACTAATACAAATGAATGAGTCATAATGTACACCTTGCAAAACATTAATGCAAATGATGAATCACCTTAAGCTAGTCATCAAAGTATTTAATGCATCATTAAATACAACCATGAGTCACTAATCCTAGTCACCATATCAAGAAGCTTCCACTCATGACTCACCTCATGACTCACCCTCCAGAAGAAAAGATAAATCCGTCTTTAACCGAATGTTAAAGACGGGTGATAGAAAACTGGAAACCGGCAACTTCCAAAAGTGATCCTGAAACGAATTTCAGGATAACCCCGTAACAGTATAAACATACCCGCATTTGTATTACGACTGAATACAAATGCATCTGAAACAAAGATATTATATCTACACAGTATAATACTCGGATCCGGCTTAAACCAAAGCCGACCAGTATTATCTGCCCGAAAAATGACACGTGCGAAAACGCACGTGCATTTTCCGAACCCTGCCATAAAACCATACGGCCTCTACAACGTTTCGCCCGAACTTGGGAAAGTGTCTGTGGGGGACTCTAATGACTCATCAACACATTGGCACTGGGTATAACCACTAGCACGTCAGAGGTACAAGCTGTACATAACGGTTGCCTATGTATTGATTGGAAGGGAAGCTGATGAGCGAACTCATCCATAAACCCTACTGAGCCTGACAGTGACAATATCCGTACAGTCCGGTCCGTTCGTATAAAGAGTATCGCATATCGAGTCTAGGGGGGTGGATAAAGTCAGACCCCTAATAACGCGATAAATCGTGTCGACATGAAGCCCATCACCACCTGAGAAACTACTGATCCAAATCAGTAATTATCCACTACCTCGGCCGAGGATTTCTAGTGATGGCCACCCGTGCACTGTGCGACATCAACCCCCAATACCGGGAGAGACGAATCCACGACAATCCGCTCACTGCCTCCATGTGGCTCGGGACTGTACCCAAAAAATACCTGTTTACACGTCTCCTTTGAGTGTGGTAGGGTATAAATCAAAGCACAGTGGGAACTCACACGAGACAAATGACGATCTCAGGTCGACAAACTGACCTGTACACATGTCACCAGGGAACTGCTATCTGACGATATGTATAATACCAACTAGCATGTTCCCGGCGAGTCCTGTCCGGCGTACTCATAACGCAATGAGCACCTGTATACATCTTAGGTGATCCAACTGACACCAGTGGCTTGTGAGACCGGCCACCGCCCCTCGTTGGGGTCTCAACTGTATACACTAGTCTACTCTGGAGTATCGATGCCCTGTCTCGAAACTCCCACGACTAGGGACACTTTAAGGATGTGCTTACAGACCCCAGCTCCCACGTATATGATCGCCATCATACTGCTGGCAGTCAAGCAAGAATCCTATGGGCTCTATCATCATGCAATAGTGAACTAAAGCATGTATATGATGATAAAGACAAACCAGATAGCATACTATCATCTCGAGCAAGACTGTTATATCAGTATAGGTCCTGCCTCAATCATTGCAATCACGTACCTGCGATCCAATAATTGACTTAGAGGGCACTATATCCAACAATCTCCCACTTGCATTTAAGGCTAATTATTGCGATGTCGCATACCCACAGCCCGTGTGATACCGAACACCCAACTCCTCTACTAATCAGTTTCACAAAGCTAGTTTGTAAAACTCTTGTGTTTGAGGAATAGCCTCAATAAGTGGATCCGCCCTGATGTTTCTTTCTATATCTCTCTAAATCTCAAGTTCGCGGAGAAAGCCATCTCCCGAATCGAGTAATACGTGTCTTAAAATATGTCTGGATATCTGATGGGACCTAGTTCATAAATGAACTCCTAATCCAAACTTCTTAGACTGTATCGATAACTGAACCTAATCAGTATCCAGCACCATGCCTCCCACAGTATCCTTTTGGACCACCTGTCCATAATATTGTCCCTCATCTTAGGAAAAACTATAACTCTGACAATCACTCTGTCAACCATGTCACCTTTGAAGCCTGGAATGACAACTGTCTCCTCAAAGAGGCTGCCATTATCAAATCCATAGAACATCTATTCATGTTCTAAAACTGATTCCTAATGTTTCTCCAGGATTGGATTAATATAAACTTATCGCATCTAGTGCAAAAACAACATCTGGTGTGGTACTTGACATCTCACGATTGACTCAATTGTCTAAGCAAGTGATCTGCTAATCATGCACATCCCTCTCCCCTTTGGTCTGTAAGACACCTTTAGAGAGGGTGACTCCATCATCTGCAGGTACACCACCATGCCAGGAGTCATCTATTCTAAAATACTATTAGAATATTGTCAAAGTACCCACATTGGGAAACTACCCAAATCTAGATCTAAAACCATAGATCTAGTAACCTGAATGTCAGATATTATATCCATATCCTGTGTGAAGAAACAACTGTGTGACGACCACAGTATAACCGATTGTAGTATAGGAATTTTACTTCCTACTCTGTGTATGTCATCCAAATACCAGGACATCATACCCTACTACCTTCTTAACAGATCCATCCCCTATTCTGATGAAGTCAAACCCATGACTGTCACATCAAAAATTAGATGATCTTATCTCCGCTATCTCTTGCTCAAGCCTATAAATAGACATAAGCTACTTGCCCACTATGCTTCCGCTGCTCCCACTGACTACGACAACCCTCTGACAGAATAATATACACGTGCACTTCTAAAGCTAGTTTAGAACGACGCTATACTTATTCTCCTGCCGGGTCTCATAGTCTGGAACAACAGTAGTGTCAAGTCTGGGTAAACTAGAACCTCCCTGTCACCGTCCTTGAGGCTACCGGAGTACCTCTCGGGTGTCTGAGGTTACCCACCATATCAGCGGAGTGGCTATTGGAATGTCAAACCTGATTGAATATATAGATCCTATTAAATTTTCCGTAATCGTTTGCGGTTCTGGAATCATTTCCAGTTCTACCATACTCCCACTACTGTTTTCTGAAAAAATCCATTTTACTAAAACTGTGGCGAGTCAAGAACAATATCACTATTGATCTTCCAGATGGTAGAAAATCAACCCTCGTCAAAGCCAGGGTCAACCCACAAACTGCCATTACAGAAACGTGCCTTGAGTTATCCAGTGTCTGGTTTTAAGCATAAGCCGGACAACTCCCCGTTATCTTAACATCGTTAAGATATGAACCATTCTATATTCAATATAGAAATAGAGGCACTAATTTAACTGGAACCAGATTCAAACCATGCAACTGTTTCCAGTGCATATCAACTTAATGGAGAGAGGCTAATCAGTATTACTCAACTTAGGAATCCATCCAATTATGAGTAACCTGAAAGAGAAACAAGTTTCTCAAAACCATTACTTTCATCTGAATACCAATCACAAGATTCTACATCTTTGATCTCTTTGAAGAATCCCGATACTTGCGATATCTGGTTCTCTACTTTATTCTTATACCCACAACTTCTCAAAACTTAGATATTGTATTTCTACGAAACACTTGTCTAAAAACTAGAGAAGTCACAAGTAAACAGAACATAGTACGAGGACCAACCCCTTTGTCCTGACGGACACTGGACAACATACAATACTCTATATAAGTCCGCTGAGTTGAATAACTCAAAACCTGTGCGTCGTAGGTTGAAAACTGTACCCAGGCGATTTCCTCAAATATCACCAATTTCAACGAATTCCGATATAATGAGGATGATCACCTAATTCCCAATAACTTACTCCCACTCATCATCTGTAAAACTATACAGATGTGAGAATTCCTGGTAAATGCATACCCTGAAGTAAGTATCTAATCGGGAAATCGGTTTTCATTTAACAATGCACTGAAACATAAATATGTTTCGTAGGGGTAACCTGGTATTCATAGTAATGCCTCTTCCATAATCCAATTCACGACTTTAACCGTATATCTCTTTGCCACCTCTCCAAATCCTTTTATTTGTCTTTAGTCGTTACCTTCTGTACACCATCGTTAGGCTAAATGGTTTTCTTCCTTCCCTACCGTTCGGTACCAGCCTATGGTTTGGAAGAAGACTATCCAGTAAGCATAACAGGTGTACTCTCCTAATCCTAGGAGTACTCGTAACTTGAGAGAATGTGATGATAAAAGACAACTGAATAATACCTTATTCTATTTCTCCCGAGCTGGGGAAAAAAGCAAAGGTGAAATAGGAGTGGCGATGAAGTACGCGGTTTGGTCGTGAATGATAGCAGTCGCAATTTACTTTGCCCTCTTTCTAATCCCTTTATTTTGTCTTTAGTTATTACCTTCCGCACACCCTACTTAGGCTAATTAGTTTTCTTCATTCCCTACCTTTCGGCACCTGCCTATGGTTTGGAATAAGACTATCCAATAAGCGTAATAGGTGTACTCTCCTAAACTAAGGAGCCCTCGCAACCTGAGAGAAGGTGATAATAAAAGACAACTGAATAAACCAATTCTATTTCTCCTGAACCTGGATCCATCCTCGAAGTAGTACCTTCGAGTTCGTATATAACCATACGATGGATCTATCCAATGGAAGTGGATGTCCGTAGTAATACGGGGTGTTCTGAGAAATACAAAGGGTAAAAGAAGGAGCGGTAATGACTTATGCAACTCAGACAATCCAAAAGTCAGTTTTTTAAGAAGGTTCGGTCAACTTGGTCACTGAGTCATAGTCTAGGATCGGTCAAAGGTCGCTGCCAAAGAGAGAGAGAAAAGAAACACTCTGCGTGCACTCTAACCTAGATCAGAATGGTTATCACTTTATCTAATCAGGAAACCTCCCACTGTACCGTCAAATTCTCCTCCAAACCTGAAATAAGAATCAATCGGGATCACCCGAAGAGTAAACCAACCCATCAGTGAGAATCGGGATCCAACTATCATCGCATGATAACTTGATGGAAGCCACTCAAGTTATCACACTCCCGAAGGTATGCGCATGCCTGGCAAGTTTCTTGTATGTTTGAAACTCCCGATGTAATTTTTGCCCCATGCTCTTATGACCTTGGCGTTGGTCAAAATATCATAAGTCACATGCCAAGTTCTACCCGTCACTATCCAAGTCAATTTGAACCCACCCGCACATGCCCTTGACATTGGCCAAGTATGACAGAACGGCTGTCCCAAACCAACTCATCTATCTATGCAACAGATGAATACCCAGCAGCTACCAAACACTATGCCTGGGCGTTGGTCAAAATACATAGCTTGAATACTACTGACCATCCATAAGAAATGACGGAGGGCTACGACTGGTTTTTGGCGAAAAACCTTTAACGTAATGAACTTGATCTCACTGAAGGAACCTGATAGCTTTTTATAAAAATATAGTGACGAAAACGTTTTGCTAAAGAGGTCACTCCCGGTGAAGGGATCTCATCTCTTTCCTCGTGGAATGAGGTGCAGGATATTCTAACTGAATACCGCTATGCAAAGCAACTTGTAATCGACTATAGTGAAGTTATTACCCTGACGTAAACTTTTGCCCAAGGGGTCACTCCCGGTGAAGGGATCTCGGCCCTTGCCTCGTCGAATGAGGTGCAGGATATTCTAAACTGAATATCACTATGCAAAACAAAAGGAAACATCTTTGTAATAACACTTTTTAAATTGGTTCCAACAACATCAAATATAGGTTTGTTTTATCCTTGCATTAATAAGAATCAATGCAGTCCCATCAATCAATCACACCAGAAAAAAAGAAAAATAAAATGTACGTATATGCCATCCGCATTCGCCACTGGGTCCCGTCATCACCCGTTAGGTTACTTAACTAACGACAGAGCGGGGGCTGGACTAGCACGGGTGTAAAACATATACAATATCTAATAGTATATATACCAATATACAATAATCGCTCCAGGCGTAATAATATGCAACATTACAGAAAAGTAATAAGCATCACAGAACAATACAGATAATCTGGGATCCCCGGGCTTCACAGAGCCGCTACTAAAACCCGACGTTCCCCTGGTCGTGTGGATAGCCTGTGCAATGAAACCTAGACCCCTACGGGTGCGGCAAGTTACCCGCCAAAACCTGAAGCGAGGTAGTCCCCCACAGCATAGTGAATGGAAAACCCGGCACTTCACGGAATCCGGTAAATTGAGCACCCCTCTTTGGGTCAACCTGTACCCCCTACGAGTGCGGCGAATAGTCTGCCAATTCTAGAGTGAGGCCACTCTGCCTCTCAAAGCCATGAGCTACGGACCCGTTGCCCTCCAGAACCCGGCTATCCGTGCACTCCGTCGCGGGGTAAACCTAGTACAG
The DNA here is from genome assembly GCA_030015575.1 of Agapanthus africanus. NCBI lineage: Eukaryota > Viridiplantae > Streptophyta > Magnoliopsida > Asparagales > Amaryllidaceae > Agapanthus > Agapanthus africanus. The sequence goes on along the minus strand of CM057345.1, from coordinate 299,526,396 downwards.
AAATAAAAATATGTACAACGGGTACATCGACCTCAAGCCGGTCGTGCCCCAAAAGAATATTATATAAACAGGCAGTGACGGCATTCCACATGTTGGACGCTCGCCTCGCAATATCAAATGTACAAATAAATCCAAACAGCACTATCATTGCACCCTGCTATCCACCACGACAAATCTGCAACATTACAGCACAACACAGAACATCAATGCGAATGTCACGTTCGTAAATCCGTCTAAAAGAACTATAGCAATTAGACGCAATTTATCGCTCGAATGACATTCCCGGTTGGAGATATAAAGTAAGTACTGTATACTAACAAGTTTAAAATTTCGATCGACAAAATTTCCCGAAGTGGGCCCCACGTACATCTGCTGTACAGTAACAAATTCTGGGCCCAAATGAACAGTACCAGAAACCACAATTTATCATGTAGAAACAACATAAGAAACAAGGTCCACTAAGTCACCAATACGGCAGCGGTACCGCGGTCAAAGCATGGCTTTAACCGCGTTTCCGCGGCGGTTTGGTCGACTCAGTGGGTCATTTTTCTTCTGGTTCCTTAAAAAAGCCTGCTTAATTTTCTGGTATATGCAAAATAATTTTTAGACCCTTTTAAAAATCGACAGAAACTTTAACATGGAATTTTGCGGTTTTCAAAAATCCGTTCGATCGATATTTTAAACGCGTTAGCACAAGTTAGTATAGCTTAATGGTGAGGCTCTGATACCACTGTAAATCCACGGTAGTGCCCCGGCCGTCTAACAGACGCCAAATGCGGAACAAAAACTTTTACAACTGGCGCTATCGCGTACTATAACCCGGATCTGCCATTAAAGCTAAACTAACAAATTACAAAGTGGGTAGAAATGTTATACCGAACGATCCGAGTCCTTCGGTCTTCAACCATCATCCCACACTTTGTTGCGGCTGCTCCGATCTCCTGAATCTCCAGTCTTCTCGTCCAGGTGGCACCACGTCGACGGATCTTTAAACGGGCTCCCGCCTCTGAACCGAGGCAACTCGGTCGTCAAGTTTGCTAAAAGAGACGACCAAGATGATGTAGAGAATGAGTAGAACACTTTGTCTCGTTACGTCCAAAGTCACGGACGAACGGTTAATGAAGTTGTCTTTTGGATCGGGTGGAAATGTGAAATGAGTATCTATCAAATTTCCATAAACTAAAACTCTCATCTTTTTCTCTCAAAAAACCATCTCCATTCACCAAGAATGGCCAGCCACTTTTAAAGGGGAGGGAGGTGAGTGTAGGAATCAAGAGAGTGACCATTAGCACTAATACAAATGAATGAGTCATAATGTACACCTTGCAAAACATTAATGCAAATGATGAATCACCTTAAACTAGTCATCAAAGCATTTAATGCATCATTAAATACAACCATGAGTCACTAATCCTAGTCACCATATCAAGAAGCTTCCACTCATGACTCACCTCATGACTCACCCTCCAGAAGAAAAGATAAATCCGTCTTTAACCGAATGTTAAAGACGGGTGATAGAAAACTGGAAACTGGCAACTTCCAAAAGTGATCCTGAAACGAATTTCAGGATAACCCCGTAACAGTATAAACATACCCGCATTTGTATTACGACTGAATACAAATACATCTGAGACAAAGATATTATATCTACACAGTATAATACTCGGATCCGGCTTAAACCAAAGCCGACCAGTATTATCTGCCCGAAAAATGACACGTGCGAAAAAGCACGTGCATTTTCCGAACCCTGCCATAAAACCATACGGCCTCTACAACGTTTCGCCCGAACTTAGGAAAGTGTCTGTGGGGGACTCTAATGACTCATCAACACATTGGCACTGGGTATAACCACTAGCACGTCAGAGGTACAAGCTGTACGTAATGGTTGCCTATGTATTGATTGGAAGGGAAGCTGATGAGCGAACTCATCCATAAACCCTACTGAGCCTGACAGTGACAATATCCGTACAGTCCGGTCCGTTCGTCTAAAGAGTATCGCATATCGAGTCTAGGGGGTGGATAAAGTCAGACCCCTAATAACGCGATAAATCGTGTCGACATGAAGCCCATCACCACCTGAGAAACTACTGATCCAAATCAGTAATTATCCACTACCTCGGCCGAGGATTTCTAGTGATGGCCACCCGTGCACTGTGCGACATCAACCCCCAATACCGGGAGAGACGAATCCCCGACAATCCGCTCACTGCCTCCATGTGGCTCGGGACTGTACCCAAAAAATACCTGTTTGCACGTCTCCTTTGAGCGTGGTAGGGTATAAATCAAAGCACAGTGGGAACTCACACGAGACAAATGACGATCTCAGGTCGACAAACTGACCTGTACACATATCACCAGGGAACTGCTATCTGACGATATGTATAATACCAACTAGCATGTTCCCGGCGAGTCCTGCCCGGTGTACTCATAACGCAATGAGCACCTGTATACATCTTAGGTGATCCAACTGACACCAGTGGCTTGTGAGACCGGCCACCGCCCCTCGTTGGGGTCTCGACTGTATACACTAGTCTACTCTGGAGTATCGATACCCTGTCTCGAAACTCCCACGACTAGGGACACTTTAAGGATGTGCTTACAGACCCCAGCTCCCACGTATATGATCGCCATCATACTGCTGGCAGTCAAGCAAGAATCCTATGGGCTCTATCATCATGCAATAGTGAACTAAAGCATGTATACGATGATAAAGACAAACCAGATAGCATACTATCATCTCGAGCAAGACTGTTATATCGGTATAGGTCCTGCCTCAATCATTGCAATCACGTACCTACGATCCAATAATTGACTTAGAGGGCACTATATCCAACATTTTACTATAGATACATGGTTCATCTGGATTTTTGATAAAGCCAAATTCTTTGACCGTCTCATCAAAGCAGATGTTCCAACTCCGCGATGCCTGCTTCAGTCTATAAATGGACTTAAGCAACTTGCACACCTTCACGCTGCTCCCACTCTGAATGAAACCCTCTGGCTGGTCCATATAGACACACTCCTCTAAATTTCCATTTAGAAAAGCGGTCTTTACATCCATCTGCCAAATCTCATAATCGTGGAAGGCAGCAATGGCAAGAAGGATCCGAATGGATTTGGGCATAGCCACTGGAGAAAAGGTTTCGTCATAGTCCAAACCAGGTCTTTGACGAAAACCCTTTGCAACAAGTCTAGCCTTATAGGTCTCAACCTGTCCATCTACACCAATCTTCCTTTTGAAGATCCATTTGCAGCCTACGGGTTTTACCCCTTCTGGAGCAACGTCCAAAGTCCACACTTTGTTGGTGTACATGGACTCCATTTCGGTCCGCATTGCATCCAGCCATTTTACTGAGTCAATGCTCTGAATGGCCTGCTGGAAGCTAGTCAGCTCATCATTATTAATGATGCAATCCTCTCTATCCCCGTCTATGAGAAAATCGTAGTATCTCTCTGGCGGATGAGACTGCCTACTACTCCTGCGGAGCGGCGCATGAATGTCCTGTTCTTTCGAACCCTCTGGTTCCACTAAGCTTTCAGCAATAGCTTGTGGTTCTGGAATTTCTTCCAGTTCTATTGCGCCCCCATTTATTTCTTTTTCTAAGAACTAATGTTCCAGAAAGTGGGCATGACGAGAGACAAAAACCTTTTGTTCTTCTGCGTAATAGAAAAGATACCCCCTGGAGTTCTTTGGGTATCCCGCAAAGTTGCACTGTACTGAGCGTGCCTCGAATTTGTCCGCATACTTCTTTTTGACAAAAGCTGGACATCCCCAAATCTTCAGATATTGAAGATAGGGTTTCTTCCCACTCCACATCTGATATGGTGTGGTAGGCACAGTCTTAGTTGGAACTCGGTTCAAAAGATATGCAGCTGATTCTAGTGCATATCCCCAGAAAGATCGCGGCAACTCAGCGTTACTCATCATGGAACGTACCATATCCAATAGGGTTCGGTTCCATCTCTCCGATACACCATTATGTTGTGGGGTGTATGGAGGAGTAAGTTGAGAGAGAATTCCATTCTCTTTTAGGTAACCCAGGAACTCGGCACTCAAGTATTCACCACCTCGATCAGATCTTAGTGTCTTGATACTTTTGCCTGTTTGTTTTTCTACTTCATTTTTGTATTCCTGGAATTTTTCAAAGGCTTCAGATTTATGCTTCATTAAGAAGACATGCCCGAACCTTGAAAAATCATCCGTAAAAGTAATGAAGTAAGAATAACCACTTCGCGCATGTATAGACATTGGACCGCATACATCGTTGTGTACGAGTCCCAAGAGCTCGCTCGCTCTTACTCCATGTCCAGTAAACGGAGTCTTTGTCATCTTTCCTTTGAGACAGGATTGACAAGTTGCATATGATTGATATTCGAACGGATCCAAATATCCTTCTTTATGTAACTTCGTCAACCTTCTCTCATTGATGTGACCCAGTCTACAATGCCATAAGGAAGCATGATTTATTTCTGGAGACTTTCTTTTGTGTGTATTCTGGACATTGAAAATCTGTGGTTGGTTCAATACGTATATATCATTGCTTAATGTACCCGACCCAATCAGAACATGATTAAGGTGAATGTTTACAACATTGCTTACAATACAAAATCATAACCTTATTTAGACATTAAAGATACAGATATGATATTACAAGTCGCACTGGGTACAAAATAACAATCACGCAAAACTAAAATATGTCCATCTGACAATCCCAAGTGATAGTCCCCCACAGACTCAGCATCCATGCCAGCTCCGTTTGCAACTCTGAGGGTCATATCACCTGCCTTTAAAACCCTACGCTTTCTCAGTGCCTGCAAAGAATTACAGATATGAGATCCTGATCCGGTATCCAATACCCAGGAAGTAGAGTTTACTGATAGACAGTTTTCAATAACATACACACCTGAAGACGAAACTGCAACTTGCTTCGGATCCTGGTTCTTGGCCTTCCAAGCCCTGTAATCTTTCTTCCAGTGTCCTTTCTTATGACAATAAAAGCACTCTTCTTTCCCCCACAAACTGTCCCGCTACCTTTGCCATTTTTGCCTTTCCCTTGGCTTCCACTTTACTAACACCGCCCCTTGGTTTGGTGGGGGTTTTCTTCTTCTTTCTCTTGGCTTTCACCTTGGACTTAGAAGAGGAAGGTCCTCCAACAGACAAAGCGGGTGTTTCCCTTACTTTCTTCAGGGTGCCCTCTGCACTCCTCAACATGTTAAGGAGTTCTGGAAGTTCAACTTCCTTTCCTTGCATGTTGAAGTTCAGAATAAACTGGGCGTAAGTGGAAGGAAGGGACTGGAGAATCAAGTCAGTGTAGAGCTCGTTCTCTAACGTGGTCCCGAGGTACGCGAGCTCTTCAATGTAGCCAATCATCTGAAGCACGTGTTCCGCTACAGATGATCCGATGGCCAATCTCGCCGAAAATAACTTTTTCGAGACTTCGTATCTGGCGATACGGGATTGCTCTCCATACAGATCTTTTGTATGAAGAAATATGGATTCTAGGTCCATATCCTCGTGCCTCCTCTGATGTTCATTGTCTATAGAGGCAAGCACGATGCACTTGGCCCTCGCGCAATCAATCTCCCAGGTCTTACGAATTTCCTTATCCGCGACGCTGGATTGAGGTCTTGGGACAGGGGGAGCTTTGGTGGTAAGAAGATACCCCAACTTGTCATAAGTGATTGCCATTTTGACATTCCTGAGCCAATTTTTGTAGTTTGGCCCTGTCAGTGTATTTTTTTTCTAGTAGTAACTTAAGTCCGGTCATGATGTTTGGCCGCTGCAATTAGGAAAGAGAGAGAGAAGAAACACTTTAGCATGATGCTCTTGCAAGTTTAGAGTGGTTTTTAGTTTGTCTAAATAGGATGGCTCCCACTGTTTCTCGAATCCTTCCTCAAACCAAAAAAGAAGAATTAGCCGGGATCAATCTCACCGTACAATACTTGCTTAACCGTTCAGCCAGGCCAGTGTTGGTATTTCGAGGGAGGTTTTCCAACGCTTTCGCGAAGTTCCTTAATTAAATAACCTCTTTTCCCTGTGGGCGTAGCCCCGCTAACACCTTTCTAGACACCTACTTGGTTTATAGCATTGATCGTTAAGTGAGAAAGTTCCCGAGGAGTAGCATATACTCACAGTAGGATCGGGATCCAAATATCATCGTGTGATAAAACTGAAGGAATCCTACCAGAATCATCACACTCCAAATAGTATGCAGCACTAGCAAATTTCAGTTTCTTTAGAAACTCCCGATGTGGATTTTTGCCCCATGCTCTTATGACCTTGATGTAGGCCAAAATATCATAAGTCACATGTCAAGTTCTACCCATCATTTACCAGGTTAATTTGAACCCACACGTACATACCCTTGACGTAGGCCAAAATGGCAGTACGACTGTCTCAAACCAACGCATCTATCTATGCAATAGATAAATATCCGGCAGCTACCAATCACTATGCCTTGGCGTAGGTCAAAATACACAGCTTGAATACTACCGAATATTTACCTGAAATGATGGAGGGCTACGAATGGTTTTGGCGAAACCGTGAACGTAGTGAACTTGATATAATCGAAGGAACCTGATAGCTTTTAAAAGGAGTGGTTTAAGCTCCGCGTTTAAAAGTTATTTTGAAAAGAAACCGAGTGGTTTTGAAATTGTTCCAACGATTTTAACTTTGGTTTATTTTCTTACATTAATTTAATGCGTCCCATCATTTAATCCTACCATTGCAGAAAACAACGAAAATATGACGTACGCTTATGCCATCCGCATTATCCACGGGGCCCCATCATTACCCGTTAGGTTACTTAACTAACGACAGAGCGGGGGCTGGACTAGCGCGGATGCAAAACATAAGCAACACCTACTAGATATCATATATAGATATATACATTCGTCAGATGCAATAATAGCCATTCCAGATCACAGATGAACACATTGGATATACTAGAAATCCGCGTTTCGTTCGAGCCTGCAATGAAAGACGGATTACACGGTCGCGATGAATAGCCAAACCCCATCCTAGACCCCTACGGGTGCGGCAAACTACCCGCCAAGTACCCGAAGTGAAGCAAGCTCCCTCAACAACGTGAGTAGGCCACTCGGCACTTCGAGGTGCCCGGTAGTTTGTGCACCCCTCCTTGGGTTTATCCTAAGAGCAAAAACAGTAAAAGAAATAATATACAATGGCGACTACAACCTCATCCCGGATGTCCGGCCATAAAATAATATTACATCAATTTACATATTACAACAAATGAAAGATAAAGAAAACTCTCATCTCACAACCCCCGGCTATTCATCCGCGACAATCCAATGAGTTCATATACACAATCCAACAACATTACAGAACACAGATATGCACAACCCCCACTAATCAACGTATAGCGGTTAGTTGACGTTCAGTGCATATATCACATCACAGATATAACCCATTAACTAAAATCTACAGAACGTCAATCAAAATACGGATTTGCAACCACCCCAAACACAACTTTGTTCTCTGGAAAATCTGGGCAGAAACAAAATATCCTAAAAATCCCAAAACAGAACACTGAGAAATCTGCAGCAAAGACGAGTCGTGGCCGAGTCAACTCGGCCGCGGATCCGCGGCAAGAAGCATGTTCTCGCCGCGGTTCCGCGGCGCGTTGACCGAGTCAGTGGCTCATTTTTGCTGACTGTTCTTACAAAACCCTGAGCCGATTTTGAAGATGTGTGGAATTATTTTTGGAGCAGTTTAAAAATCGGCAGAAAGTTCAGTTTTCGGACGTGCTTTGCGATTTTTTCTCGGATCGAAATTCTAAATACTTTGCTAACATTCTAGTTATTGTTTAGCTAGGCTCTGATACCACTGTAAGTCCACGTTGCCCACCCCGGTTCTTACGGGGAGGCGGAAACGGTAAAAAACGATTTTTTATCACAAGGCAACATGGACTAGAAAAGAGGATCTTTGCTAAACAAAACCTAGCAAACTAACTACGAGTTTAACTACTATGTTAGAGGGTTATATTTAGGTCTTGAACTCCTTCTCTTCTTGCTCCTTGAGGTGGTTTGAACGGCTCCTCCTCGTAGTCTTCCTTTGTCGAAGAAGGATCTACCCGAAAACTTCCACCTTAAGCTCCAACCTCAACCTAGAGGTAACTAAAGTGCTTGGCTTGCTAAACCTAGAACTCTAGAGTGAGTAGAGAAGAGTTTTGAAGGTTTTATCTCAATAGCTCATGTTTCTCAACACATGAGACATGAGAGCTTTGAGAGAGAGGAAGAGGATGAGCTTTGTATGAGAGAGAATGAGCAAGTGAGAATGAGCTTGACTTTTTTACAACCATGCTCACAAAAGAAAGAATAATGATGATAATAATAATAATTAAGAATTGTGATGGTTAGTTTCAATGACCATTATCATTTCATGCATTTAATGCATTTTGTAAAGAACAACAAGTCAACAAAAGTCATTGAAATGAAATGATGATGGTCAACAAGTCCACAATGGTCAACCGGTCAACAAAGTCAACAAGTCAACAAAAGTCAAATGTTCAACTCAACCATGGCAAAATAATCCTTAATTAATATTATTAATCATATTTCTTATTCTCATTAGGGTTTTGAAAAAGTCAACGGTCAACAACCCCAATGAGAACCCTCTGCCTCTGCCTCTGCCTCTGTCAACTGTGCATACACACCCGCATCCGTGTTCCGAGGAACACGAATACAATGAGATAAAACCAATCCCAAAACATATACTAGGATCTGGCTTAAACCAAAGCCCGCTAGTAATAACTGCCCGGACACCAAACGTGCACAAGTGCGCAGATATGAACGAACCCTGTCGCAAAGCCATGCGACCTCTACTCTGTTTTGCCCAAAGGCGAATAGCCCTCTGTGTGGGACTCTAAAGACTCGACACTACGCTGGCAGTAGGTTTAACCACAGGCCGCAAGCGGTACTAGCTGTACGTAACGGTCTCCAGGTAGATGCCGATAAGAAGACTGATGAGGTGAACCCATCCGAATTCCTACTGAGCATGAATGTGAAAATCTCCGTACAGTCCGGTCTGTTCGTCTGAGAGTATCGCATGTCGGGCCTAGGGGGCGGTAAACGTCAGTCCCCTAATAGCGGTACAAGTCGTGTCGAAGTGTAGCCTAGAACACCCTGAGATAACACTGGAAACGCTACCAGTATATCTCGCTTGCCCTGGCCAGGGACTTTGTTTAATAGCTCTCCTAGACATAGCGCGATATCAACCCCCAATACCGGGAGAGACGAATCCTGTCTAACCGTCTCTGCCTCCAAGTGCTTCGGGACTGTACCCAACTACTACCTGTTTGCATGACTCATTTGAGCCGTGGTAGGGTAGTAATCTAAGAACAGTGGGAACACACTCGAGGCGAAGTGACAGTATCAAGTCAACAGACTATACTGTACTCATGTCACCTGGGAACTGATAACTGACGATAGGTATACTACCAAACCAATAGTTCCCAGTGAGTCCTGTCCAGTGTACTCGTAACCTAACGAGCACCTGCATACTATCTCCAGTACGACGTACTGATGGCTGTGGGACAGACCATCTCCCCTCCTGGGATGAGAAGCGTATACACTAGTCTACTCTGGAGTATCGATGCCCTGTATCGATAATCCTACGACTAAGGACCTGTATAAGGATGTGCTTGTAGATTACCCAGCCCCCACTAGTGTGACTGCCATCACAACGCTGGTAATCAAGCAAAGATCCTAAGGGCTCCACTAATGTGTATAGGCGATATGCTAAAAGAAACACATGCACACATTAAAGTAGAAACAAACCAAGTAGCATACTACCATTTCGAGCAAGATTGTCTATACAACTGTGTATATCCCAAGCTTCCATTAAGTAATATACAAACTAGTATGTTACAATAATGGCCTCTAGGGCATATACACTAACAATGTTAACGTATGATACGGACATTCCGATTCTTTTTTTAGTGTGTTACTTGGTTAACGGTTCTTAGGGGTAGTCTTAAGTGTTTGTTACACGCGTTTGGCACACTAAGTTCACCCGTGTTAACTCATAAGAGTTAGTTCGTTCGTGTAGTGTATGTTGCGTGTCATATCGGGAATTTAGCATCATATGCTAAGTTTTGTTCGATATTAGGATCGGTTGCGAAGACTTCGGACGCGGCAAGAAAAGGAAGGAGGTGGTTGGATTCGAGTGGCTTGAGGTCGTTCCGGTGAGTAGATTTAACATCTATGCGGAAATCATTTGGATGGCGTTAAGTGCCCGATATTTAGAATCTAGTTACAAAATCTCATACACACACACAAACACAAACACAAACACACACACATTCCCATATTGCATATGCATTATCATACGCATGATATCTCCACGTTAGGACGCTTGCACCATTACCAATGGTTCATGTCGCACGCACACTAACCTGTATGTACACACACCTTGGTAATTGCCATGTCACGTATACTATAGAACTCACACGATATCTTACACTGCATTACACCTGTATTGATAAATAGATCTTCGCGTAATTCATACTAGCTTGCATCATATCAATATCATGTACATTACCATCATCACCATATTCTTGTATGATGTTTTCGTGAGATTTCTATTTTCATGTGATTTCTGGATTTGAGAAACCGCAGATACATTTGAAAACTTATGATTGTTTTTAAAAATGCAGTTTCTCTTGATATGATGTTTAGCGTTCACCATGAGTTTTTTCGGTTCTGAGTTATGTGTATACCTGATTCTAGAAGAGAGGATGTACCGTCTGCGGGTACATGGTGAACCCGGTACGGTACCTCGGGACAAAAAGATCGTATAGAGACGTTGAGCCTGGCAGGGGAACAATACCTACCGGTGATAGTTTTGGACTCGGCGGATATCCGGAAGATACCGACCGGAGTTGTGTGATCATATGGATTTTAGGGCCGATATTAGAGACGGCGCCTGAGATATTGAGATTTTTGAATGTCGATACTTGACACAGGATTTATGCTGTCTTATTGATGATACTTTTGGTTCTATTATATTGAATTTATTATGACATATTCACTTTTCTATAGTAGCTACACTCCAGATTTCATACGTCGCTCATTTATTCATATTGCACCTATACTAGTATATCGCATCATAAATTCATACTTAGGATCTATCGCTGTCACCTTCATGCTTGCGATTGCCACTTACGATGTTACTTACTACTCATGAGCTAGCAACTCATTCCCGTTGTGCCACAGTGTCTTGCAGGGCCGATCCGTCAGTGTAGTCGCGGCGAGACATACTACTACTACCACTTTTGGACGTGCTCTTTTGTTAGGTGGGGCACGAGTATTTTTTGTACCCTATCTGTCATATTTGTATCTAGTATACTCCATCTACCATATGTATATTTGACTTAGAGACGAGACTGAGAGATTTATATTATATTTGACTCTGGATGTCGTGCTCGTGTGAGTCGACTTTTGTGTTTTTGTTGTGGATATTGTTTTCATTTTCTTATCTCCTTATTTCTTCGCATTATGACGTCGTATATCTATTATGTGATTGTGTTCCGCCAGATGGCGTTGAGATTGCTCCCAAATGGGGATGATTTTATATATTATGCGTATATATCGGTTTGGATCAGTTTTTACGAAGGAGATGTTGCTGAATTTTTTTTACAATAACTCGATCTTCAAAAAGGTTTTGATATTACTCTTTTGCATCTTAAATTAACACTTTAAACAAAGATTTTTACCACTCTATCTTAAATTACGGTTTAAATTCTGAGTTTATGGTTTATTTGAATTACGTTACGCTTTTAGACGTTACGTGATTTAAGTGCTGGTCATGTTTCATATTTAGATCATGACAGCTTCATTATGGGATGGAAGAGCTGGTGAATGGGCAATGGCTTATAGCATAGGGAACTTAACAACTTATAGCTAAATTGCCGAGGACCAAAGCGATTAGAATTCCAACTTTCTTCTACTGTGGCTCCCTTATCAAACTTTACATAGAGCTGCTCTAAATTTGACGCTGTGGACAAGGTCAATGTTGAGGGATGAGGATTGTTACTAGTATGATAGAGTAGGGGCAAAAGTAATAAATGCAGATAGAAGGGCTGTTTTGCAAAAAGCGACAGTTAGCCTCCATAAAATGGGACAGAGATGAGAGATGGTGTTAGGCTGAAAAATGAGTATTTTCTTCCTCTTTAAATACCTTGATATTCTAGTGTAAGGTTTGGGAATCCAAGCAAAATCCCATAGTTATATTCAATTCAATGCCAATAGCTTCCTTTTGATTGCATTTCATTTGAACAGGAGTAGGATTATGATAGAAATTGGTATGCAATACGAAGGCAGAGATGGAGCTCTCCACCTGTGTCAGTATTTTTTTTAATCGAAAAATCATATTTGGTTCACTCCACTGAGCCTATTCAATCTATACGTAAGACATTTTGGGGTTATTCAGTCCAATTTGGCTTGCATGAGTTAATCAAACCAACGATTTCATATAATATTGATAGTTAAGTGGGGTTTTATAGTATTTTAAAAATTCAATAAAGTTATTTCAAAAACCCCAAAAGTTGGATGGGGTTTTGTAAAATTTACACTTTGACTAATCACAAACCAAACAAAGGATGTGCATGCACAAGTTCATATCAATTCTTTCCATCCAAACAATTTTTTCTACCTTTTTAGATTAAAAAAAATTGGATTTATGACACATTCTTACCAAACAAGCCCTTACAGTAGTATAGCAGTAGAGATTAGTATTTCGCACGTGCGATGCACGTGTGTATATTTTGAACAATGTATATACCGAAGACGTGTGTAAATTTTTTTTTATCCTAGATATTTCAAGAAAATTACTAAAGATATGAATTCGGTTAGTTGCAATATTAGAATTAAGAAATTTATGGATTATACAAAATAACAAAAATATAAGAGGTTATATATAAATTTACAAGGCATACCTCTTTTTAAGATTTTGAACATAAGAAATAATGTGTAATGAATAAGAAAGAAAAAAGTTTATTTACTTTTCATTTTCTTATTTTTGTCTTTTGTGGTAGATAAGGTGGACAATGTTAGTGTATATGCCCTAGGGACCATTATTGTATCATACTAGTTTGTATATTACTTAATGGAAGTTTGGGATATTCACATGTATATAACAGTCTTGCTAAACATGGTAGTATGCTACTTGGTTTTTCTATCTTAATATGTGAGTATACGTATTGATAGAGCTCTTAGGATCTTGCTTGACTACCAGCGTTGTGATGGCAGTCACACTAGTGGGGACTGGGTAGTCTACAAGCACATCCTTTTTCAGGTCCCTAGTCGTGGGATTATCGAGACAGGGTATCGATACTCCGGAGTAGACTAGTGTGTACGCTTCTCATCCCAGTTGGGGAGATGGTCTGTCCCACAGCCGTCAGTACGTCGTACTGGAGATAGTATACAGGTGCTCGTTGGGTTATGGGTACACCGGACAGGACTCGCAGGGAACTGTTGGTTGGTTTTATACCAGTCGTCAGTTAACAGTTCCCTTGTGACATGAGTACAGCATAGTCCGCAGACTTGACACTGCTACTTCGCCTCGAGTGTGTCCCACTGTTCTTAGATTGCTACCCTACCACGGCTCAAAGGAGTCGTGCAAACAGGTAGCAGTTGGGTGCAGTCCCAAGCACTTGGAGGCAGTGGCAGTTAGACAGGATTCGTCTCTCCTGGTATTGGGAGTTGTTATCGCGCTGTGTCAGAGAGCCATTACGCAAAGTCCCTGGCCAGGGCAAGCGAGATTTACTAGTAGGTTCCAGTAGTTTCTCAGGATGTAATGGGCTACGCTCCGACATGACTTATACCGCTATTAGGAGACTGATGCTTGCCGCCCCCTAGGCCCGATATGCTATAGTCTTAGACGAATAGACCGGACTGTACGGAGATTGTCACATCAGGCTCAGTAGGAGTTCGGATGGGTTTCCTCATCGGCCTTCTTATCGACATCTACCTGGGGACCGTTACGTACAGCTAGTGCCGCTTGCGATCTGTGGTTAAACCCACTGCCAGCGTAGTAGTCGAGTCATTAGAGTCCCACACAGAGAGTTTCCCTGCACCAGGCGAAATGATATAGAGGTCGTATGGTTTTACGACAAGGGTTCGGACGCATACGTGTGTTTACGCACGTACGACTTTCGGACAGTTTTTACTAGTCGGCTTTAGTTTAAGCCAGATTCTAGTATCGGGATATTGGATTTATACAGTCTAAAGTTTTTCCGTGTTTTCACGGATAGGAGGGGCGTTCTCGTAATTTCACGAGAAGCTTCTAGAAGATGGTGACTTGGGGGTTTAGGTGGCATATGCATTTAATGAGATTAGTGACTCATTTGTGTGATTCATCCATATCATTAATGCATCATAATGCTTAATGACTCATGGAGATGAATCACCCATTTGTATTTATGAAGTATGGTTGTTAAATCCTATTTTCTATTTATTTGATAAAGATTAATACTTCATATATATCATGATAGATCACAATCTCATTCCCATTCTCATGCTCACATTCTCTCTCCTCAAGCTCTCTCTCTTCAAACCCTAATCCTCCCCTCTCATGTGTTGAGATCAAGGATTAGATTAGACTACTTAATCCATAACCCAACTCTATATCATCTAGGTTACTTAGATTAGCACTTTAAGAAACCTAGTTACCTCTAGTTTGAGGTGAAGCTTGAAGTATAGCTCTCGGGTGGATCGTCTACTACTTGGAGAAGGCCGAGGAGGAGGTACCAAACGAAAAGACGAAGGACACGGTTCATTAGGTATAATCTCTTCACATAGTAGTTTAGAACTCCTATGTTTATTGTTAGTTATCGTTTAGCACCGATTCTTGCGGTTAGTCGATGTTATAGCAAAGAACAAGATCGTTTTTCATATTTCCGCCTCCCCGCAAGTCGTGGGGTATTGTACATCGACTTACAGTTGTATCAGAGCCTCGCTAAACAATAATTAACTTATTAGCAAAGTCGTAAGAATTTCGAACGCAAAAAGAACCGGAAAAATCATCGATTTAACACAGTTTCTGTCGAATTTAAAACAGGCCCTAAAAATTTTTCAGGGACCTGAAGAATAACATGCAGGGAATAATAGGGCTACTGCAGATATTTGGACTTGTGACCCGGCTAACTCACCGCGGAACCGCGGCGGATCCATGCGATCCACCACGGATCCGCGGCCGAGTTGGGGCCGAGTCTGCCCAAATTTCTTCAGTAACTCTCCTGTGTTAATAATGATATTTCTGGGATGTTTATTTTTCTGCTCAAGTCTCAGGTGCATAGAGAAGTTTTGGAGTAGAATCTAAAGTGTTTGCTCGATCAAAATTTTGCGATGTTTGCTAATTTGATTATATCTGTGATTGTTTAATGTGTTCGTAAACCTCCCCTAACTGCTAGTATGTCAGTTGGCAGGGGGTTGCACATTTTTGTAATGGTTTTTACTGTTTGTGATTATGAACTGTATTGGATTGTTGTGATGATTAGCCGGGGTTTTGTGATGGGTTATTGTATTAATTCATTCAATGTAAATGTAATTTGTTGTAATATTATTTTGCGGGACACATCCAGGTTGCGGTTGTAGCCACCGTTGTATTATTTCATTTTACTGTTTTTTGCTCCTAGGATAGACCCAAGGTGGGGTACACAAACTACCGGGTACTTTAAAGTGTTTAGTGGCCTACTCACTTTGTTGAGGGAGACCGCTTCACTTCGGGTACTTGGCGGGTAGTTTGCCGTACCCGTAGGGGTCTAGGGTGGGGTAATGGCTATTCATCACAACTGTGTAATCCGTCTTTTGTTGCAGGCTCAAAACAAACACGGATTGCTTGCATATCCAATAATGTTCATCTGAGATCTGGAATGCCTATTATTGCGTCTGACGAATGTACAATATCTATATATGATAGCTATTTAGACGTCACTTATGTTTTACACCCGCGCTAGCCCAGCCCCCGCTCTGTCGTTAGTTAAGTAACCTAATGGGTGATGACGGGACCCAGAGGCGAATGCAGATGGCATAAGAGGACGTTGTATTTTCGTTGTTTTCTGCAATGATAGGTTAATGACGGGACGCATTATTATTAATGCAAAGAAAATAAACCAAAGTTTAATCGTTGGAACAATTTAAAAGAAACCACTCGGTTATTTTTAAAACAGAAGATATTTTTTAAAATTGCGGAGCTTTAACCACTCCTTTTAAAAAGCTATCAGGTTCCTTCGGTTATATCAAGTTCACTACGTTCACGGTTTCGCCAAAACCATTCGTAGCCCTCCGTCATTTCATTTGAGTATTCAGTAGTATTCAAGCTATGTATTTTGACCTAACGCCAAGGCATAGTGTTTGGTAGCTGCTGGGTATTCATTTGTTGCATAGATAGATGAGTTAGTTTGGGACAGTCGTATTATCATTTTGGCCGAACGTCAAGGATATATACGGATGGGTTCAAATTAACAAGATAATGATGGGTAGAACTTGACATGTGACTTATGACATTTTGACCTAACGCCAAGGTCATAAGAGCATGGGGCAAAAATTTATATCGGGAATTTCTAAAGAAACTGAAATTTGCAAAGAAATGCATACCATTTGGAGTTTGATGAATATTGGTAGGATTCCTTCAACATTATCAGACGATGATATTTGGATCCCGATCCTACTGTGAGTATATGCTACTTATCAAGATATTCGTCACTTAACGATCAATGCTATAAACCAAGTAGGTGTCGAGAAAGGTGTCAGCGGGGCTACGCCCCCAGAGAAAAGAGGTTATTTAATTAAGGAACTTCGCGAAAGCGTTGGAAAACCTCCCTCGAAGTATCGACACTGGCCTGGCTGAACGGTTAAGCAAGTATTGTACGGTGAGAATAGTCTTGGCTAGTTCTTCCTTTTTAGTTTGAGGAGGGATTCGAAAAACAGTGGGAGCCATCCAGTTTAGATAAACTAAAAACCACTCTAAACTTGCAAGAGCATCATGCAAAAGTGTTTTCTTCTCTCTCTCCTAATTGCAGCGACCCTGAAAATGACTGGACTTAAGTTACTTTTAGAGAAAAATATACTGACAGGGCCAAACTATAAAGATTGGCTGTGGAATGTCAAAATGGCTTTGACCTATGACAAATTGGGGTACGTCCTCACCGCTAAGGCACCTGCTGTCCCAGGTCCCAAATCCAGTAATGCGGATAAGGAAATCCGCAAAACCTGGGAGTATGATTGCGCGAAGGCCAAGTGCATCGCGCTTGCCTTGATGAATAATGAACATCAGAGGAGGCACGAGGATATGGAACTAGATGCCATATTTCTCTATACAAAGGAACTTTATGGAGAGCAATCTCGTATAACAAGATACGAGACCTCAAAGAACTTGTTTCGAGCGAGGTTGGCCATCGGATCATCGATAGGAGAACATGTCCTAAAGATGATAGGCTATATAGAAGAGCTCGCAGACCTTGGGACGACTTTGGATAATGAGCTCTATACAGACCTTATTCTCTAGTCCCTTCCTTCCACCTACGCCCAGTTTATTCTGAATTTCAACATTCAAAGAAAAGAAGTTGAACTTCCAGAACTCCTTAACATGTTGAGGAGTGCAGAGGGCACCTTGCAGA
Organism: Agapanthus africanus; assembly: GCA_030015575.1. Lineage (NCBI taxonomy): Eukaryota > Viridiplantae > Streptophyta > Magnoliopsida > Asparagales > Amaryllidaceae > Agapanthus > Agapanthus africanus. The sequence goes on along the minus strand of CM057345.1, from coordinate 299,508,754 downwards.
AGGCAAGGGAAACACCCGCTATGTTTGTTAGCGGTGCTTCTTCTTCCGGGTCCAAGGCTAGGGCCAAAGGAAGGAAGAAGAAGGCCGCCATGAGACCTAGAGGAGGTGTTAGTAAGGTGGGAGGGAAGGGAAAGAAAAAGATTGCAATGCCAATAGTGGCCCAAGATGAGTGCTTCCATTGTCACAGGAAAGGGCACTGGAAGAAAGATTGCAAGGCGTGGAACGCCAAGAACCAGGGACCGAAGCAAGCTGTGGCTTCGACTTCAGGTGTGTTTGTAATTGAGAATTGTCTGTCAATCAACTCTATTTCCTGGGTATTGGATACCGGATCAGAATCTCATATATGCAATTCATTGCAGGCACTGAGAAACCGTAGGGTGCTGAAGGAAGGTGATATGACCCTAAAGGTTGCTAACGGAGCTAGCGTGGGAGCTGTGTCCGTCGGGGATTATCACCTGAGATTGACGAGTGGACATATTTTGGTTTTACATAACTGTTTTTGTGTACCTAGTTTAACGTGTAATATCATACCAGTTTCCTTGTTATCAAATAAAGGTTATGATTTCACGTTTGTAAGCGATGTTGTTAATATCCACCTTAATTATAGTTTGATTGGGTCCGGTACACTGAATAACGGTATATATGTCTTAAACCAACTCCAGATTTTCAATGTCCAGAACACACTAAAAAGAAAGTCTCCAGATTTAAATAAGGCTTTCTTATGGCATTGTAGACTAGGTCACATCAATGAGACAAGGTTAACTAAGTTAAATAGAGAAGGATATTTGGACTCGTTCGAATATCAAACTTATGCCACTTGTGAATCATGTCTCAAAGGAAAGATGACAAAGACTCCATTCACTGGACATGGAGTAAGAGCGAGCGAGCTCTTAGGACTCGTACACAGCGATGTATGCGGTCCAATGTCTACACATGCAAGAGGTGGTTTTTCCTATTTCATTACTTTTACGGATGATTATTCAAGGTACGGATTCATTTATCTGATGAAACATAAATCCGAGGCTTTTAAAAAATTCCAGGAGTATAAGAATGAAGTAGAAAACCAAATCGGCAAAAGTATTAAGACACTAAGATCTGATCGAGGTGGTGAATACTTAAGTGCCGAGTTCCTAGGTTACCTAAAAGAGAAAGGAATTCTCTCTCAGCTTACTCCTCCATACACTCCACAGCATAATGGTGTATCGGAGAGACGAAATCGAACCCTATTGGATATGGTACGATCCATGATGAGTAATGCTGAGTTACCGCGATCTTTCAGGGGTTATGCGCTAGAATCAGCGGCATATCCTTTAAACATGGTTCCTACCAAGACTGTGCCTACCACGCCATATCAGATGTGGAGTGGGAAGAAACCCCATCTTCAGTATGTAAAGATATGGGGATGTCCAGCTTTTGTTAAAAAGCAGCATGTGGACAAGCTCGAGGCACGATCAGTAAAATGTCAGTTTGTGGGATATCCAAAGAACTCCAGGGGATATCTATTCTATTACGCAGAGGAACAAAAGGTTTTTGTTTCTCATAATGCCCATTTTCTAGAATATCAGTTTTTAGAAAAGGAAACAAGTGGGAGCGAAATAGAACTGGAAGAAATTCCAGAACCACAAACTACTACTGAAAGTTTGGTAGAACCAGTAGTTCAAGAAGAACAGGACATTCCCGCACCCCTCCACAGGAGTAGTAGGCCGTCTCATCCGCATGAGAGATACTACGGTTTTCTCATAGATGGGGATAAAGAGGATTGCATCATTGATGATGATGAACCTATTAGCTTCCAGCAGGCCATCCAGAGCGGCGACTCGGTACGATGGCTAGATGCAATGCGGACTGAGATGGAGTCCATGTACACTAACAAAGTATGGACTTTGGACTTTGCTCCAGATGGGGTAAAACCCATAGAATGCAAATTGATCTTCAAGAAAAAGATTGGTGTAGATGGACAGGTGGAAACCTATAAGGCTAGACTTGTTGCAAAGGGTTTTCGTCAAAGACCTGGTTTGGACTATGACGAAACTTTTTCTCCAGTGGCTATGCTCAAATCCATTCGGGTCCTTCTTGCTATTGCTGCCTTCCATGATTATGAAATCTGGCAGATGGACGTAAAGACGGCTTTTCTGAATGGTAATTTAGAAGAGTGCGTCTATATGGATCAGCCAGAAGGTTTCAATCAGAGTGGGAGTAGCGGTAAAGTATGCAAGTTGCTTAAGTCTATTTATGGACTAAAACAAGCATCGCGGAGTTGGAACATCTGTTTTGATGAAACAGTCAAAGAATATGACTTTATCAAAAATCCAGATGAACCATGTATATATAGTAAAGTTGTAGCAAGAAGTGTCGTATTCCTCGTCTTGTACGTGGATGACATTCTATTAATGGGAAATGACATTCCTATGCTACAATCTGTCAAAGGATTCTTATCACACAGGTTCTCCATGAAAGACCTGGGTGATGCCTCTTACATTCTGGGGATCCGGATCTATCGTGATAGATCCAAGAGGATGTTGGGACTTTCGCAGTCCAGGTATATCAACACTATACTGAAAAGATTCAGTACGGAAGATTCTAAGTGCGGTAATCTACCGGCTTGTCACGGAATCACCCTCTCCAAAAAGATGTCTCCCAAGACTGATTTGGAAAGGGAACGCATGTCTATTATACCCTACGCTTCTGCGGTAGGCTCTATAATGTATGCGATGTTGTGCACCAGACCAGATGTAGCTTACGCCCTCAGCGTGGTAAGCCGGTATCAGTCAGACCCAGGGAAGAATCACTGGATAGCAGTAAAGAACATTCTCAAGTACCTGAGAAGGACTAAGAAGATGTTCTTGGTTTATGGCGGAAAAGACCTCAAGTTAGAGGCCTTTGCCGATTCAGGCTTCCAAAGTGATAAGGACGATTCCAAGTCCATGTCGGGTTATGTCTTTACCCTCAATGGAGGGGCGGTGTGCTGGAAAAGTTCCAAGCAGGACACCGTTGCTGACTCGACGATGGAAACGGAGTATATTGCTGCTTGCGATGCCGCAAAAGAAGCGGTCTGGATGAAGAAGTTCCTAACAGAACTTCAGGTGGTTCCTACCATAGTTGATCCAATACCTCTGTATTGCGACAACAACGGAGCTATAGCTTTAGCGAAGGAACCAAGGTCCCATCAGAAGTCCAGACACATCTTAAGGCGGTATCACCTGATCAGGGAGATCATTGATCGTCGGGAGATCAAGGTTCGGAGAGTTGCTACTGAAGAGAACATTGCTGATCCATTCACGAAGGCCCTACCTCAGATTCAGTTCGAGAGGCTACTCGAGATCATCGGTCTTCGATACGCTAGTACATGGCCCTAGTGCTGTTAGTTGTATGTATGCCCTAGAGGCCAGTATTGTACAGATGATGTATATTATATTGGATGCTTGGACATATATAGAGATGACTTTCTTGCTCGATATGATAGTATGCTATCTGGTTGCTCTTTATCTTAACATGTACACTAGTCTCTTTAAACTGTCTTTTAGTTACATGTTGGTAAAGCCCTTAGGATGTGTACTTGACTACCTGGACTATGATGCGGATCATACTAGTGGGGACATGGTAGTCTATAGGTACATCCTTCAAGGTCCCTAGTCGTGGGTGTATCGAGACGGGGCATCGATATACCAGTGTAGACTAGCGTATACGCCTCTCGACCCATGAGATGGGCGATGGATGATCCCATATCCATTGGTGTTTGACATCAGAGATGGTATACGGGTGCTCAGTGGAGACTGGGTACACTGGACGGACTCGCCGAGAACTCCCAGATGGTATTATACCTCACGTCAGATGGCAGTTCTCAGGTGACACTTGTACAGGTTAGTCTGTAGACCCGAGATCGTCATAGAGTCTTGTGTGATTCCCACTGTGCTTTGATCTCCACCTTACCACGTCCATGAGGGCGTGCAAAACGGTGGTCTTTGGGTACAGTCCCGAGTCACATGGAGGCAATGAGCGATAGGAGAGGTTTCGTCTCTCCCGGTATTAGGGGTTGATGTTGCGCTGTGCTCAATTGGCCGTAACAGGGAAGTCCCTGGCCAGGGCTGATCAGAGATTTGCTGGTAAGCGTTACCAGTAGTTTCTCGACCCGTTATGAGTCTCACATCGGCACGACTTATCAGTTATTGGGGTCTGACGTTTACCACCCCTAGACTTGATATGCGACATATCAGACGAACAGACCGGACTGTACGGTAAGTGTTACTGGTTGGATTCACAGGAGTGTGAGCGGGCTAGCTCGTCGATCTTCTAGTCGATCAATACCCGGGTGGCCGTTACGTTTAGAAGACCGCTTGCGGCTTGTGGGTGATTGATATGATCATCATCTGCTGCCGGCGTATTGACGAGTCTTTAGAGTCCTACACAGAGGTTTCCTGGCTCAAGCGAAACGAAATAGGAGCGCATATGAGATATGTGCAGGACCGAGAATAATGCGTGTATGTGATACCGTATTCCATTCTCGCGATGAATGTATCGATTGGTTATATGCGATATAACCTAGATATCGAATCAAGGATTGATTCGATAAGCCGATACATAGGATACTAGTCGGTTATATGCGATATGACCGGATCGTTAAATCAAGTGTTGATTTAATGATTTAATGTATAATTATATATTTGATATATTACTTTGCATTAACTAGTATTGGTTCACTTTAAATGGATTTTCTCACTTGATGTGCAAGTTGTATATGTGATATACTTTTGTGCACATGTTTGTATCATGTTTGATGATACTTGCTCATTTGGTTAAGTGTAAAGAATTAAACCTTGGTTAAGTAAATGGTTAGGGTTTTTATTTATTCATTCTTTTATCCTTTTAATTTGGATTAAAAAGAAATGGAAAAAGAAAACAAAATGGTTGCTTTCATTCTTGAAGCTTGTTGAAGCTTCATGAAGCTTTGACCAAAGTGACCATTTTGTCTTCATACTTAACCCTAACCATTCATCTAACCTTAGTCAATTCTCTACACCTAACCATGGTTTACATTATGATAAGTATTCATTTTCTTTTTCATTTTAAGACTCATCATAATCGTCTTCATCTTCTTCTTCTTCATGAGATAAAGAAAAAGCTTGCCACCATTAATGGCATGTTGAGCAAAAGTGTGAGAAATCATATTCTAAAGTGAACCCACCTCCTATTTCTTCACCCTCTACCTCTTGCCAAGTAGTATAGGGTGTTTTCTTCACAAGTTTCACAACTTGGTGAAGTTGGAGCTTGATCTTGTGCAACCTCGACGTAGATCATCTTCGGCATCGTAGCCGACGACTAGTCCGCTCATTTTCTCCGATGAAGCCGACGCAAGAGTCCGGGATTCGAGATGGACAGCGAGGGGACGACTACGTGGAGCTAAGGAAGTGGATAACCGGATCTACAAAGGTTGTAGCTTCTTATCTTTAGTTAAGTTGTTAACTAGTTTAATGTTTCGCCTAAAACTCTAGTTGACGATCCGTATTAGGGTTTCTCGGCACCCATAAAACTAGAAATTGGCATGGTTGATGCCTTGTGAGACTCCATTAGCGTGCCTAGGAACCCTACAAGTGCAAGTAGGAGATTGTTAGTGTATATGCCCTAGGGGCCATTATTGTATCATACTAGTTTGTATATTACTTAATGGAAGTGTTCAGTTGATAAAACTGCACATTTGTATTATATTTTTCCTACTATTTTTATATTAAAAAAGGACTTTATTTTAATATATTATACATATGAGAGTTTATGTGTTAAAACACCATTTTCCATGTGTTAATATATTTTAATTAGCATTTGGTAGGAAAATGTATGCAAATATTATTGACCTAATCCTAGTAGAACAAAGTCTACTAAAATCTTATTTGAGTTGTTGTGCAGAATATTTCCAAGTTGTTATGAAGAATTTATCAAACAAATCAATTTGTTGAAGAAAACTTGCCAAATTAAGAAGCAAAACTTGGAGACCAATTCTGGAAGCAACCGAGAGAAGATTTCTGAATTATAAAGATGCTTAGGATTGCCAAATGTCACAATCAGAGAGCCCAAGAAAAACGATGAAGAGATCCTCACCATTGGCCGCGGATCCGCGGCCATACCCCCCTTTGGCCGCGGATCCGCCGCAATAATAGGGAATTGGGAGGCAAGATTTTGGGGCATGATTCTCTGCTATATTTTACCAACTTTTGAAGCAAAAGATTCTGGCTTTACACTATAAAAAGGCACCGAGAGCCTCTTGGAAAAGCTATCAAGCCGAAGAGATCACGAAGTCCAAGACGGCTCACGCATCCAGGCTGATCATCAACTGTTCGTCTACCTCCTTGGAAGAGATCGAGAAGCAAACTAGTCTTTGTAATCATTTTCTAAGGAATCAAAGTGTAGATTATTCAAGTTGATTAATAAAGGTAGTTATTTTATTTAATTCTTTTTGCATTTTACATTATGTGTCCCCTCTCCTTCTTTTCATCTTCTTCTCCCAACATGCGCGAGTAATTCTCCGCTTGTTAGGGTTCGTAGGATTAGGGTAGGATAATGGACGATGAAAATAATTAAACCCTTTTTAAGTCCTATAAAGTTTAGGAACTTTATCAAAAGAATCATTAACATCCTAATCGGGCGCGCTAGCAATTCTTTGCTAGTTCCGACCGCGATTAGAGATTAGATTAATGATTGTTTTGGTAAAGGCTAGATATGAACGGAGTTCCGTGTCGAGATAAGGGTTAAGAGTGGGATTTCTTTTCCCTCCAGAAACCCTAATCTACACGCATCACCGTCGTTCTAGTTCTAAATCTATTAATGGATAAAAAGGGTAACTTTTAATTAATCGTCCATAACTACTAAATCCTAACGAACCCTACAAACCCTCTTATTATATTATCTAAATCTCTAAAATATCTAGATCTATATTTTACATTCTTGTTTAATGTAGATCTAGAAACCATTCTTCAAAATTCTTTATTCTTCCCCCTCTCTTTTTCAACACATCTAAAGTAAGAATAAAAGGTTCCACGTTTCCCAGAGGACGACTCGTACTCATCTCGGTCTAGCTACACGCGACACCGTTATTGATTGCGGTTATTTACTACAAACACACTTTCTCGAACAAATCAAATGGCGCCGTTGCCGGGGATACGTGCATAATTTTTTATTTTTACTATTTGTGTTGAATTCTTAGACGAGTCATATCATTATTAACACAAAACTGCAAATTGCATATTTAACGATTTGTGCATGAATTTTGCAAGGAGATCTGGAGTCACAGAATTAAGGAGAACAGGGAACAGAGACATTTTTTGAGATCCAGAGGAGCACAGAAGGCTATAGAAAAATTTTCATCAACTGTTCTCTCTATCACGCGGCGGAACCGCGGCATAAAGGCACCTTTGGCGGCGGAATCGCGGCAGGATAGAAGAGTTAGGGCTTCAATCTTCTCTGGTATCTTTCTTAACTCTTTCTCTCTCTCCTCAAATCCAATAAAATCTATTTTCTGCAGGATTCTTTGCAAAAATTGTGCCGCTAAAAAAATCTTTTTGCAAAAGTTTTGTGATTGGTTTTGTTTTGCATATTTAATACGGACTTTAAGGGGCAAAGACCAAATCAAGATTAGGTGGGGATTTCATCACCCGTCCTAAGCCCCACAAATCATAAACCGAGCATCTAGATCAACCCTTCATTAATTTAAAAAATATCTAGACCAGACTCTAAGGACTGTCGCGCTCAATAAGGACAGAGGAAGGTCGTGGGTAATCTATCGTTTATCCGCATTACTTTTGTAGTGCTTAGGCAAGTGTGACAAAGGCTAGTGGTTTTTAATTAGGCCCACGATGTGGTTCCTTCCCACTTACCTGGCACTTATCTGGCTACAAGGGTAGTACGGAGGCGGTAGAGGATTGATCCTGCGGCTTGTCCTTTGGAAGTCTAGGAGCGGTCTAGAGACTGGACCTAGGTAACCTTAGTTCTAGGGTTGCTTGTGCATCTTAGGGAGATTTGTCTTGAGTCCCACTTTTTCAAAACAAGCCAATTTTAAAATCACACACACGCTGCCACTTGCACTAAACCCGCTTAGTGCATGCTCGGCTGGACACGGGATCCTAGTGCCCGTCTTGTCCGCGTTCCTGCTATCGACGCCGAAGTCGGTACTTCTTCATCTTCTTTTCCCCCATCACCACACACCATGACCATGATGGACGGCACTCCATCTAATTATAACACCATGCTGCCACCGCCCGCAGGTGAGCAGAATCCACCGCGCATCTCTCTCCAAGAGAGATGCTATCCTATTCGTGGTCCTCTTCCTACTTGTCTATCTCTTCCACCACCTAATGGGGATAATTTCGAGATTAAACCCCACTACATCAATCTGCTGCCCAAATTTCACGGGCTTGAGTCGGAAGACGCGTACGTTTTCATCACCAAATTCGAAAACGTATGCGCAATGATGGGTACTTCACAATTGACTTTAGATGCTATGCGCTTACGTCTTCTCCCATTCACATTGTGCGACTTGGCAGAAAAATGGCTTTATAATACTGCCGCACACTCTATCACTAATTGGGATGAATTTTTCGTAGCATTTCTTAAGAAGTTTTACCCAAATCATAAGACTGCACATATTAGGAGCGAGATCAACCAGTTCACCCAGCTTCCCAATGAACCATTTTGGAAGTGCTTTGAACGTTTTAAGGATCTGCTTGTCCAATGCCCCCATCACGGAATACAAAGATGGGATTTATGTCGGATTATATATGAGGGCATTAATCCAGCGACAAAGTAGATGCTTGAAACAATGTGTCAATACAATTTCATGTCTAAAGATGACGGTGAAGAATGGAAATATCTGGAAGACCTTGCTGAACACACGTTGCAGTGGGAAAGCGTAAGACCACCTTCAACTAAGGGAGGTATTGTTAGTGTATATGCCCTAGAGGCCATTACTGTATCATACTAGTTTGTATATTACTTAATGGAAGCTTGGGATATTCACCTTGTATATACAATCTTGCTCAAAATAGTAGTATGCTACTTGGTTTGTTTCTACTTCAATGTGTACATGTGTTTATTTTAGTATATCGCCTATACACATTAGTGGAGCCCTTAGGATCTTTGCTTGATTACCAGCGTTGTGATGGCAGTCACACTAGTGGGGCTGGGTAATCTATAAGCACATCCTTATGCAGGTCCCTGGTCGCAGGACTATCGAGACAGGGCATCGATACTCCGGAGTAGACTAGCGCATGCGCTTCTCATCCCAGTGTGGGAGACGGTCTGTCCCACAGCCGTCGGTACGTCGTACTTGAGATAGTATGCGGGTGCTCGTTGGGTTACGAGTACACTGGACAGGACTCGTCGGGAACTGACTAGTTGGTATTATGCCTATCGTCAGTTATCAGTTCCCAGGTGACATGAGTACAGCTTAGTCCGCTGACTTGACACTGTCACTTCGCCTCAAGTGTGTTCCCACTGTACTTTGATTACTACCCTATCTCGGCTCAAAGGAGTCGTGCAAACAGGTGGTAGTTGGGTGCAGCCCCGAAGCACTTGGAGGCAGTGACGGTTAGACAGGATTCGTCTCTCCCGGTATTGGGGGTTGACATCGCGCTGTGTCTAGGAGAGCCATTACACGAGTAGTCCCTGGCCAGGGCAAACGAGATATACTGGTAGGCTTCCAGTGTTATCTCAGGGTGTTTTGGGCTTCACTCCGACACGACTTGTACCGCTATTGGGGGACTGACGTTTACCGCCCCCTAGGCCCGCCATGCGATGTATCAGACGAACAGACCGGACTGTACGGAGAATGTCACATTCAGGCTCAGTAGGAGTTCAGATGGGTTTCGCCTCGTCGGTCTTCTTGTCGGCACTACCTGGGGACCGTTACGCACAGCTAGTGCCGCTTGCGGTCTGTGGTTAAACCCACTGCCAGCGTAGTGTCGAGGCTTTAGAGTCCCACACAGAAAGCTTTTCGCCTTTAGGCAAAAGAGTAGAGGTCGCATGGTTTTGCGACAGGCCGCATGGTTTTGCGACAGGGTTCGGTCACATCCGTGCACTTGTGCACGTACAGTGTCCGGACAGTTTACACTAGCGGGCTTTGGTTTAAGCCAGATCCTAGTGTACCTTTTGGGATTGGATTTATCCAGTTTGTATTCGTGTTCCTCGGAACGCGGATGCGGGTGTGTATGCACAGTTGACGGGGAGACAGAGGCAGAGGATTCTCAATAGGGTTGTTGACCGTTGACAGTTGACTATTGACTTTTTGCTCAACCCTAATGAGAATATGATATGTGATTAACAATTATATTAATTAAGTATTATGGTGACATGGTTGTTGAGGGATTGACTTTGTTGACTTTTTGTTGACTTGTTGACTTTGTTGACCGGTTGACTAGGCTTGACTAGTTGACCATCATAATAACCATAGCTATCATTTCATGGCAAAGACTTTTGCTTGCTTGCTCTTTTGTGCAAAATGAGTACATGAAATGATATGGCTATGGTTGCTTCAACCATCACATAACACTTGATTGGTATGATGTGTTATCATTGTTTTGGATTATGAGAGGGTGAAAGAAAAAAGAGGGGCTCATTCTCACTTGCTCATTCTCTCTCTTGTTCTTGAGCTCTCATACTCTTGTTCTCACCCTCTTCCTCTTGCTCCCTCTCTTGACTCTATGGTTCACTTGTCTCATGAGTTGAGAACCAAGAACCATAGATAAAATCCCATACAAACTCTTCTCTACTCACTCTAGTTCACAAGGTTTAGCAAACCGAGTGAACTAGTTTCTTCAAAGTTCGAAGAAGGAGCCAAAGGTTGGAGCTTTCAGGTGGATCTATCTTCGGCGTAAGGAGACGACGGGAAGAAGCCGATCCGGACCACCATCGGAGTTTGAAGACGAAGGAGTTCAAGACAAGCAAGGTATAAACCCCCTAACCGAGTAGTTAACGACTCCTAGTTAGGTTGTTAGTTAGATGTTTAACAAAGATCCGGGTTTTAAGTCCATGTTACCACCTCTAAGAAAATCGTTTTTTATCAAATTCCGCATGCCCGAAAGTACCGGGAGAGGTAGCATGGACTTACAGGTATTCACCAGCTCGATGTTTCTATCTCAGTAAAAGCCGAAATGGGAGTGGTAGTTAGACAGGATTCGTCTCTCCCGGTATTGGGAGTTGTTATCGCGCTGTGTCAGAGAGCCATTACGCAAAGTCCCTGGCCAGGGCAAGCGAGATTTACTAGTAGGTTCCAGTAGTTTCTCATGGTGTAATTGTCACGCCCCGAAAGTACGGAACATGACCGGCACTTAAACTACGAACGTCTCGAGGCGTACGTAATCTAAGTGAGCCGAAAACGCAGAAATCCAAACCAAGAAAAGTAGTAGAGTGAAGGAAAACCAATTTAAAACAAGTAGTTTTAATAGCATAAGCCGAATTATGCGGTTTTAAAAAAAACATCAAATATTTCCCAAAAATTTCGGCAGAGTCTCCTTTGTAAATACTGGCACCCAAATGAGATACAACAGAATAATGATATACAAGATATATAATGGGGGTACGATACAAGTAAACCCACCTACTAGCAAATCACCCGAAGGAAACTATGCCCGCAAAGCCGTAATGAAACCTGTACGGCAAACCTGCAAGAAACTGGGGCACAACGGGGGTGAGTTGCCAACTCGTGAATAGAAAAACATCTACGCACAGAAATCGCATAAATAACGCAATCCTAGGTCAATGATCATAATATATCCTCAAATATGTATATAACATGCAGCCTATAACAATGGCTAGGGTAAATATCTAACATGAGTGTAATCTCATGTGCCTGTGTCAGTGCCTCAGGTAGCAATATATCATATGAATGAGGTATGAATGCATGAAAATAGAATACATATAAATGAAGAAACTGTTTTTATAATTTAGTGAGATTTCCTTGTATTTTTAAAATGAGGTATCATAATGAAATCAGCATGAAACAGTGCCTAGCATCGGCACAAAACGTAATCCCAAAATCTCGATATCTCTGTATCACAGTCTCTGTACCTCAATATCTCGAAATCTCAATGTCTCAATCAAAATATCTAGGACGCCGTCAGTCCAGACCGGCCCCTACCATCCATCTCAAGACCACGACGGTATCCTCCGGATATCCGACGCGTCGGGTAAAATCACCGGTAGGTAATGCTCCCCTGCCAGGCTCACATCGTCATCATCACGCGCTTCTTGCCCCGGGGTACCTTACCGGGTCCACCATGTACCCGAAATGGTTCATCCGTCTCCTTGAATCGGGTCTCGAAATCCATCAGCAAACTCATGGTGGACGACTCATACATCATGGGAAAAACCGCACTTTTTTATTTAAAAAGAGAGAAAGCAGTTTATATATGTTTTGCGGTTTTCCTCCAAATCCAGAAAATATCATGGAATTCCGAATCATCAATAGCATGTAAAACCATGAATATAAGCATGAGAATGAATAACAGTATGCATGAAGCGACAAGTAATAACTACAATATCTAAGCTGTCATATAAGGTATGTACACTAATATTATGTCAAACTACTGGCTATCAAGCTAAGTTAAGCAATAATATTTTCTAAGGTGTACGTGACATGGCAATTACCGATGAAGATGTGTGTGAGCCGGCAAGTAAGTGTATGCGGTACATACGCATCATCGGTAATGGTGCTGGTGTCCTAACAGCATAATGTCAACAATGCAATATGAAATAACAATGTAAATATGCGATGCGGAGCGAGCAACCAAAATGAGCGGGAGCTAAATACTAAACAATGGTGCCCTTTGAAATAACACGAATCGTGGGGTTTTGAAAATAAGGGCTACGGTGGTTTTAATAAAGGATACGTCTTTTGAGATATCCGTAGATCCCTTGACCTGTCTTTTAAAATACCCACGATCCGTTAGTTTTGAAATAGGTAGAAATCTAATCTGGTCTGACAACTACACTAAACTATACGGCTGAACTAAAGGTAAGGAAACCGCCTAGCATCTGAGTCGATACATATATGAATATATATTAGTCGGTGATCCCGCCTCGATACTATCAATCCGATACCATATCTATAATCAGATATTCCCAAGTCAAGAGTGCGGATCAATCATCAATATATAGCTCGTACGTAAATCCGTCGTACGGCATCCCAAATCTGGGTACGGGTCAATATCACATTCATCACATTGTTCATCTGGTATCCTCTTTATCAAAGATCATAATCCGGGGTACTGATCTACGTCTAGTACAATACTGATACTGTCTAAGTAAGCATGCACATGTGTGAAACACTACGTCAAGGACCCGCTACAACGTCATGTCGTATCTCAAATACGAATCCTGCCATATCACCGAATTCACAACCTCAATACAAATCTCAACGACTCATCTCAAACCCAAGTATCATCCTCAAATCCGTATGTGAACACATAGTCCCATACCCATGTGAACACATAACTATGTATTCCCGTATAAGCACAAATGAAAGAAGAAAGCATGCGAGTATGGGTGGGTGGGTGCATGCGTGGTGCGACCACTACTCTAAGGTTTCGCGACACTAAATATCCAAGAACACCAAATATCCATATTATCATCAATGTACTCAAACAATATATAAACAATATATATATGTGTGTATACGTATTCGTATACATCACCACGAACTGCGGGGGTGCTATACGCCATCCACCCGACTTCTCCCCGTAGATATAAATCTACTCACCTGGTCCTCGCTCGCCGGTGCCGACGTCGCCACGCCTTGCTTGTCGTCTCGAAGTCCACATGGGGTACCTACATATCATAACGCACCGTATCGCATTAAAATCCGACTCAGGACCAAAACGACACACGAATCCCACATAGGTCAAAACCTATGGTTGCTTTCACAAATCGACCCAAAAACCCTCGACGTCGGCGTACAGACGCCAAACCATCGAGAAAAACCCAAACACACACATTTATACATTCAAAAACACTAATTATAATATGAAATAGGTTGCAATTCACAAAAACCTCAAACTCACTTTAAAAGCTATTTTTCCGAAAATCTAGCAAGCAAAATTAACCGTTTTAGTACAAAACTCGATGTTTAAACAAATTTAGCGGCCACAATATCCACTAAATATCATAACTAAGTCATATAAACCATTTCTATAATTTATTCTCATAAATTTGCATAATTTCCAAAATCCTAGTTTGCAAAAATATCAATTTTTAACACCTTTTATAGCAAAATTCACAATTCATCAATTAAGCTTGGTTTTGCATGATCTGAATTGCTAAACAACAAATTAAAATGTTAATAAAGTCATCAAAACCTTAATTAGATTTTAAATCACCCATTTGGAACCAAAAGCTAAAAACTAGTTTGCTTAAATAAAGCTAAATTGGATATTTTAATGTTACAATTAGCACTAAGCAACAAGATTACATTTTGCATGCCCTAAGATACAAAAATACATCACATAACCATGCACAATTGATCACCATTCAACTCCAAAACAAAACCTCACTTCAATTTCATAAACCCTAATCTTGAATTTGGACTTGAAATTTAAAATCTAAACTAAATCCTTCATTAATATAATTTGAGGTAATAACAAACAACTCAAAAAAAGAACAAGATTTATACCTCATAACCATCTTGAGATCAACATGAAACTTTTCTCCAAAATGCAAACTTTTCACCAAGATCCATGCTTGATAGGTTAAGGAGAAATGGGTAGGACTCGGATTTGAGTTTTAGCTTGATTTTTGATGGAATTTTAAGCATTTTGTGGATTTTTTTGGAGGTGAAATGAGAAGAATAAGAGGGGGGGAGAGGGCTGCTGCAGTAAGAGGGTGTGGTCGGCTGGAAATAGGGAGGGGGCGAGAGAGAGAGAGTGGTGTGGGTATAAGGAATGGTCAAAGTCAACAAAGTCAAACTTCTTTCTTTATTAAACCCCTTTTTCTTTACTCTTCTCTTGATTTTTCTTTTAAAAATTCAAGTGGGGAAAATGAGGGGGCACTTGGGCTGCTGATTTGGAGAGGGGAGAGAGGGTGTGGGTGAGTGTGGGTAAGGAAAAAAGATAAATGCTATACCCCAATTCCCATTAACACTAATTTCACCGAAAAAAAGCCTTTTTCTTCGATATTTTCTTAACCGTTTTGGCAAACGATTTCATTTCAAAAACCACATGATAAAATTTTATTTAATGTTTTATGATGCACAAAATTTGTTTCAACTCATTCCAATTTGTAATTTTCCCTAATTAAATATATTAGTGACGGCTTAAAATAATATTAAAATAATTAATTTCGGAAAATTTTTCAGAAAATTTGAAATTTCACCAGTGGCTCAATAAACACCAAATACTAGCAATTACATAGCTAGAATATGTATATTTAATTTTTATAATAAGATATTTGTATTTTGACTTTTTACAGAAAACCCCCTTATTTTACCGATTTTCCGAAATTTCACCGAAACGATTTTCAAAACGCTACAATCTTCCCCCCTTAAAGAAATTCGGTCCCCGAATTTAAATTCAAACTCCCCCCAAATACAAAAACATCTAAGCAAAATCATCAAGTCGTCGGGGCTCCGAAACGATAAGTACATAATTCGCATCATAGCGCAATGCATGCGCATGAGCAATGAGCATATAACTCAAAATCAAAACTCCGTCAAGCATCCCGCCATCATTGAAGTCATGGTAAAGACACAAATGTCAAATCCAATACAAAACCAATATGCTATAAATCGGAACTACACACGTAAATATCAAATCTATATATGTAAATATCTAAAGGAAATGAATGCCAAATATATTCAGGTACTGTCCTCTGACTAGTCCTGCTCGGTACAAAAACTCATAGCAAACATCATAAAAACGTACTGCTCCATAAGAAATCAATCCTAAAATATGCATATGAATACTACGTGCGTCTGGTGCGCACGGAAATCAAAATCCATGAATGTGCCATACATGCGCGCAGAAACAATATCTAAGTGCATCGGGTGTGCACGAAACATCTGTCAATGGCAACAGGTGTGCCTGACAGCAAAACAGGTGCATCTGACATGCACGAAGAATCTCGATTTAATGCATCTGGTGTGCACCAAAATCGCATCTCAAGACATGCGCTCAACATGCGCGAAAACCCAAAACCAGGGGCATCCATCATGCATGAAATCATGAAATCCAATATCAAGCGCCGAACATGCGCAAAATCAAATCAGGTGCACAAGGTGTACAAAACAAATATCGAGTATCACAATCGAAATCGAAGTCCAGTGCATCTAAGTGCACAAAAGGCGTATCACTGTACTGCAAGCATATATAAACTATACAGAGTGCAGGAACCAAATCGTGTGTATGCATACGCACAAAATCAACTCAAATGTCTAAAACCGTAAAATCACAAACATGTGAAACCAAAGCACGAAAACGATATCAAGTGCAACACTGTGCAAAGATCGTAAATCCTCAATCATCAAAATCAAATCATGCGAATAAATCACCCAAAACATCGAAATCAATAATGGCGGAATAGTACCGCTCAAGCGCATCCTCTAAGAATCTCAGGCTAACTGTCGCGATCACTAGTGGGACGTCTCGTCGATGATCATGAACTCTGGCCTGCTGGTGTGCGTAACAATGACCACTCCTGGGTCAAGGTCTTCACCGTGAATTACCAATCTCTCGGTCCATCGGCTCATCGGCCCTGTCAGGTGTGCTAACGGGGATGATCCCGTTCTGGCACGTCTCTTGTCATCTCCCGGTCAATCATCGCGACCACTCGTAAGACAGCATATCACTGGCGTCGGCCTCTGGCTCTCTGAATGTACGTGACACATCTGATCCTGGGTGCAAGTATCATTGCAGCAGTGTCCTGGAAGGAATCCTGCTTACGGTCTCTTCCATGTCTCGTCTCTGCCAACTGTCCGGAAGTCATCGTCCTTTCCTATATCTGCATCTTGCTCTGGAACGGCTGCATACCCATCGCGACTCCTTCTGGAAGGTATATCCAGTACTCTGCCTCGGCATGCGCATCGCATCTCTGATGTCGGCGGAGGGGAACGTCATCATATCCAGATCTTGTATGAACCTCTTACGCCATTTTTCTCTAATGTCGACCGCTTCGGACTCGTCTCGTCGTGGCTGCATGGACTGAGCTCCAACAGCTATCGTCATATCGGGAGTCTCCCAAGAAATGCATCTCACCACCTAGCATCTGAATTAAGTCGAGCCATCCGATCGAGTCGTCAAAACTTCATAATCCCCCAAGAGCTCAACCTCTTGGGCACAGTTTAATAGTATCGAGTACATACCACAGCATCGGTGGTCCAGCCGTAGAAGGGCAAACCCAAGCCTCACTAATGGCGCCGCGGAACTGCCACAAACCCTAAGGTTCAAAGGCTTTCACACGGTCATTAAGTCGAGTTAGGGTTTCATTCTTCTAGAGGGACCATAGAATTGCCTGCATGTCTTTCCGACTACTTAGAACTTGGAATAATAGGTTTCTGACATTCGATCGTCTCTGTCGACTCTCAACGTCTCCGCGTGAAGTCGTCTCTTGCTGGAATCAATCTATCTGATGACCTCTCATCGGGTAGGCGAACGAACCACATGTCCTAGTCATTCATCCTCGGGTGACTAGCGACCTTCTATCATCTCTTAGTACAACTTGTACTGCAATAGCTCCAACATATAGGGCAATATCTTGTCGCTCGCAGCAGCAACTGGCTCACTCGTCTACACGCTGAACAGTGCCTCAATCATCATGAGTAAGCAATACACCAACGGTCATCAAAATCTGGCTGGCCTCTATCATTGGCTCAATCCTTTAGTGTCGATCCGCACATCCGAGTAACCTCATAAAGGCGATCCGCCAAACGCTCGTGGCGCGGAAACACAGTAAAAAGACACATCTCCGCAATCGTGTGTCGCCGGAATTTTTCCCTGGTCAGTCCTCGTTCATGACCACAACTCTAGCTGTAGTTCTCCCTGCCCGTAATCATGGCAGCAAAACCATAACTGGTACTGATGAGGCTAGATCGGAATGAATATAATACTGAGCAAAGAAATGTACATCCTAAGGCTTCATAAGTGGAGTAGCGTATCGTAAGTATGCCGCGGAACATACCCACGGTACGTCACTCTACTTTAGTCACCTATTCCATCAACCAAGGGTCATCCTCCGAAGGTAAAACCTAACGTTCTGATACCAACTTTGTCACGTCCCGAAAGTACGGAACATGACCGGCACTTAAACTACGAACGTCTCGAGGCATAGGTAATCTAAGTGAGCCGAAACCCAGAAATCCAAACCAAGAAAAGTAGTAGAGTGAAGGAAAATCAATTTAAAACAAGTAATTTTAATAGCATAAGCCGAATTATGCGGTTTTAAAAAAAACATCAAATATTTCCCGAAAATTTCGGCAGAGTCTTCTTTGTAAATACTGGCTCCCAAACGAGATACAACAGAATAATGATGTATAAGATATATAATGGGGGTACGATACAAGTAAACCCACCTACTAGCAAATCACCTGAAGGAAACTATGCCCGCAAAGCCGTAATGAAACCTGTATGGCAAACCTGCAAGAAACTGGGGCACAACGGGGGTGAGTTGCCAACTCGTGAATAGAAAAATATCTACGCACAGAAATCGCATAAATAACGCAATCCTAGGTCAATGATCATAATATATCCTCAAATATGTATATAACATGCAGCCTATAACAATGGCTAGGGTAAATATCTAACCTGAGTGTAATCTCATGTGCCTGTGTCAGTGCCTCAGGTAGCAATATATCATATGAATGAGGTATGAATGCATGAAAACAGAATACATGTAAATGAAGAAACTGTTTTCATAATTTAGTGAGATTTCCTTGTATTTTTAAAATGAGGTATCATAATGAAATCAGCATGAAACAGTGCCTAGCATCGGCACAAAACGTAATCCCAAAATCTCGATATCTCTGTATCACAGTCTCTGTACCTCAATATCTCGAAATCTCAATGTCTCAATCACAATATCTAGGGCGCCGTCAGTCTAGACCGGCCCCTACCATCCATCTCAAGACCACGACGGTATCCTCCGGGTATCCGACGCGTCGGGTAAAATCACCGGTAGCTAGTGCTCTACTGTCAGGCTCACATCGTCATCATCACGCGCTTCTTGCCCCGGGGTACCTTACCGGGTCCACCATGTACCCGAAATGGTTCATCCGTCTCCTTGAATCGGGTCTCGAAATCCATCAGCAAACTCATGGTGGACGACTCATACATCATGGGAAAAACCGCACTTTTTTTATTTAAAAAGAGAGAAAGCAGTTTATATATATTTTGCGGTTTTCCTCCAAATCCAGAAAATATCATGGAAATCCGAATCATCAATAGCATGTAAAACCATGAATATAAGCATGAGAATGAATAACAGTATGCATGAAGTGACAAATAATAACTACAATATCTAAGCTGGCATATAAGGTATGTACACTAATATTATGTCAAACTACTGGCTATCAAGCTAAGTTAAGCAATAATATTTTCTAAGGTGTACGTGACATGGCAATTACCGATGAAGATGTGTGTGAGCCGGCAAGTAAGTGTATGCGGTACATACGCATCATCGGTAATGGTGCTGGTGTCCTAACAGCATAATGTCAACAATGCAATATGAAATAACAATGTAAATATGCGATGCGGAGCGAGCAACCAAAATGAGCGGGAGCTAAATACTAAACAATGGTGCCCTTTGAAATAACACGAATCGTGGGGTTTTAAAAATAAGGGCTACGGTGGTTTTAATAAAGGATACGTCTTTTGAAATATCCGTAGATCCCTTGACCTGTCTTTTAAAATACCCACGATCCGTTAGTTTTGAAATAGGTAGAAATCTAATCTAGTCTGACAACTACACTAAACTATACGGCTGAACTAAAGGTAAGGAAACCACCTAGCATCTGAGTCGATACATATATGAATATATATTAGTCGGTGATCCCGCCTCGATACTATCAATCCGATACCATATCTATAATCAGATATTCCCAAGTCAAGAGTGCGGATCAATCATCAATATATAGCTCGTACGTAAATCCGTCGTACGGCATCCCAAATCTGGGTACGGGTCAATATCACATTCATCACATTGTTCATCTGGTATCCTCTTTATCAAAGATCATAATCCGGGGTACTGATCTACGTCTAGTACAATACTGATACTGCCTAAGTAAGCATGCACGTGTGTGAAACACTACGTCAAGGACCCGCTACAACGTCATGTCGTATCTCAAATACGAATCCTGCCATATCACCGAATTCACAACCTCAATACAAATCTCATCGACTCATCTCAAACCAAAGTATCATCCTCAAATCCGTATGTGAACACATAGTCCCATACCCATGTGAACACATAACTATGTATTCCCGTATAAGCACAAATGAAAGAAGAAAGTATGCGAGTATAGGTGGGTGGGTGCATGCGTGGTGCGACCACTACTCTAGGGTTTCGCGACACTAAATATCCAAGAACACCAAATATCCATATTATCATCAATGTACTCAAACAATATATAAACAATATATATATGTGTGTATACGTATTCGTATACATCACCACGAACTGCGGGGGTGCTATACGCCATCCACCCGACTTCTCCCCGTAGATATAAATCTACTCACCTGGTCCTCGCTCGCCGGTGCCGACGTCGCCACGCGCTTGCTTGTCGTCTCGAAGTCCACATGGGGTACCTACATATCATAACGCACCGTATCGCATTAAAATCCGACTCAGGACCAAAACGACACACGAATCCCACATAGGTCAAAACCTATGGTTGCTTTCACAAATCGACCCAAAAACCCTCGACGTCGGCGTACAAACGCCAAACCATCGAGAAAAACCCAAACACACACATTTATACATTCAAAAACACTAATTATAATATGAAATAGGTTGCAATTCACAAAAACCTCAAACTCACTTTAAAAGCTATTTTTCCGAAAATCTAGCAAGCAAAATTAACCGTTTTAGTACAAAACTCGATGTTTAAACAAATTTAGCGGCCACAATATCCACTAAATATCATAACTAAGTCATATAAACCATTTCTATAATTTATTCTCATAAATTTGCATAATTTCCAAAATCCTAGTTTGCAAAAATATCAATTTTTAACACCTTTTATAGCAAAATTCACAATTCATCAATTAAGCTTGGTTTTGCATGATCTAAATTGCTAAACAACAAATTAAAATGTTAATAAAGTCATCAAAACCTTAATTAGATTTTAAATCACCCATTTGGAACCAAAAGCTAAAAACTAGTTTGCTTAAATAAAGCTAAATTGGATATTTTAATGTTACAATTAGCACTAAGCAACAAGATTACATTTTGCATGCCCTAAGATACAAAAATACATCACATAACCATGCACAATTGATCACCATTCAACTCCAAAACAAAACCTCACTTCAATTTCATAAACCCTAATCTTGAATTTGGACTTGAAATTTAAAATCTAAACTAAACCCTTCATTAACATAATTTGAAGTAATAACAAACAACTCAAAAAAAGAACAAGATTTATACCTCATAACCATCTTGAGATCAACATAAAACTTGTCTCCAAAATGCAAACTTTTCACCAAAATCCATGCTTGATAGGTTAAGGAGAAATGGGTAGGACTCGGATTTGAGTTTTAGCTTGATTTTTGATGGAATTTTAAGCATTTTGTGGATTTTTTTGGAGGTGAAATGAGAAGAATAAGAGGGGGGAGAGGGCTGCTGCAGTAAGAGGGTGTGGTCGGCTGGAAATGGGGAGGGGGAGAGAGAGAGAGAGTGGTGTGGGTATAAGGAATGGTCAAAGTCAACAAAGTCAAGCTTCTTTCTTTATTAAACCCCTTTTTCTTTACTCTTCTCTTGATTTTTCTTTTAACAATTCAAGTGGGGAAAATGAGGGGGCACTTGGGCTGCTGATTTGGAGAGGGGAGAGAGGGTGTGGGTGAGTGTGGGTAAGGGAAAAAGATAAATGCTATACCCCAATTCCCATTAACACTAATTTCACCGAAAAAAGCCTTTTTCTTCGATATTTTCTTAACCGTTTTGGCAAACGATTTCATTTCAAAAACCACATGATAAAATTTTATTTAATGTTTTATGATGCACAAAATTTGTTTCAACTCATTCCAATTTGTAATTTTCCCAAATTAAATATATTAGTGACGGCTTAAAATAATATTAAAATAATTAATTTCGGAAAATTTTTCAGAAAATTTGAAATTTCACCAGTGGCTCAATAAATACCAAATACTAGCAATTACATAGCTAGAATATGTATATTTAATTTTTATAATAAGATATTTGTATTTTGACTTTTTACAGAAAACCCTCTTATTTTACCGATTTTCCGAAATTTCACCGAAACGATTTTCAAAACGCTACAGTAATGGGCTACGCTCCGACACGACTTATACCGCTATTAGAGGACTGATGCTTGCCGCCCCCTAGGCCCGATATGCGATAGTCTTAGACGAACAGACCGGACTGTACGGAGATTGTCACATCAGGCTCAGTAGGAGTTCGGATGGGTTTCCTTATCGGCCTTCTTATCGACATCTACCTGGGGACCGTTACGTACAGCTAGTGCCGCTTGCGGTCTGTGGTTAAACCCACTGCTAGCGTAGTAATCGAGTCATTAGAGTCCCACACAGAGAGTTTCCCTGCTCCAGGCGAAACGATATAGAGGTCGTATGGTTTTACGACAAGGGTTCGGACGCATACGTGTGTTTACGCACGTACGACTTTCGGACAGTTTTTACTAGTCGGCTTTAGTTTAAGCCAGATTCTAGTATCGGGATATTGGATTTATACAGTCTAAAGTTTTTCCGTGTTTTCACGGATAGGAGGGGCGTTCTCGTAATTTCACGAGAAGCTTCTAGAAGATGGTGACTTGAGGGTTTAGGTGACATATGCATTTAATGAGATTAGTGACTCATTTGTGTGATTCATCCATGTCATTAATGCATCATAAATGCTTAATGACTCATGGAGATGAATCACCCATTTGTATTTATGAAGCATGGTTGTTAAATCCTATTTTCTATTTATTTGATAAAGATTAATGCTTCATATATATCATGATAGATCACAATCTCATTCTCATTCTCATGCTCACCTTCTCTCTCCTCAAGCTCTCTCTCTTCAAACCCTAATTCTCCCCTCTCATGTGTTGAGATCAAGAATTAGATTAGACTACTTAATCCATAACCCAACTCTATATCACCTAGGTTACTTAGATTAGCAGTTTAAGAAACCTAGTTACCTCTAGTTTGAGGTGAAGCTTGAAGTATAGCTCTCGGGTGGATCGTCTACTACTTGGAGAAGGCCGAGGAGGAGGTATCAAACGAAAAGACGAAGGACACGGTTCATTAGGTATAATCTCTTCACATAGTAGTTTAGAACTCCTATGTTTATTGTTAGTTATCGTTTAGCACCGATTCTTGCGGTTAGTCGATGTTATAGCAAAAAACAAGATCGTTTTTCATATTTCCGCCTCCCTGCAAGTCATGGGGTGTTGTACATCGACTTACAGACAATTCCTATGCTCGACTTTGGCTATTGTAATTTTGTCATTTTTTCTATTTTTTTTTTGTTGGCTCATGATATCATCTAAGGACTTTTAGTTATAATAGAAGCAGTGAAAAGAGCCAGACAACTATTGGACAAGACAAATCAATAGGGTTCATCGCAGGGCGCAAGATGCTTTCCGAGGTGATCCAACAGACCGTGTTTCGTCATCTAAAATATACTGCTAATAGAGTCAGGATGCGTTTAGTAGGAGGTAATGTAGGTGGTAATCATAGATTACCATAAAATATTACCACGCTTGTTTAGGTGTAAAACATATTCCTGAAAATATAGGATTATCATGGTAATTAAATGACCCTATTTCATGGTAATCTTATTCCCTCCAAAATATGTGTTTATTCTAGATTACCGTGATATATTCCCGCATAATATGAAACGAGCCATGCCCATTCGCCGCCGGCCTCCCTAGCCACCCGTCGGCCAGCCCTGCCGTCCATCATTGGTCTTCTGTCGGTCGGCCCATAACCGATCCTCCGTCGCTTGTTGCCGGCAGCTCGTCGCCTTGCCACCGATTGTTCCCCGGTCGGCCCGCCGCCGATCGGACATTCTTCGCCGGTCAGCCGTAGTTCATCACCGGTCCTCCGCCGCCTGTTGCCGGCAACTCGTCGGTCTGCCGCCGATTGGTCGTTCGTTGCCAGTCCGCCGCGATCAGACGTTCGGAGCCAGTCGTCCGCCACCCGTTGCCGGCCATCTGTTGGCCTGCCCTTGATCGGCCATTCGTCGCCGGCCCGTTACCGATCAACCGTTTGCCTTCGGCCTCGCCGCCATCCACCAGCTCTCCTTCGACCTTTCCGCCGGTCGACGGTTGCACATACATATATATTATCGGGAATGATTAAATTATACTAAGTATGCTAATGTAAGATTCCTTGAAATTAGATGTCCGGTCATCCCATTTCCGGAAATGAGAAGATTCCGGTAATCTTTCGTTGGAGGCTGTAAAACAAGGTGGATTACATAGAAGTACTAAATAATTATGGGCTCGGCTAACATACCCAAAGGGTTTTTTTTAAAAATAATATTAATTTAAAATTATATTATAAAAATAGGGGGAAAATTTTTAATTTGCAAAATAGGGTGGTTTCACCCCACCCCGCTGGCCCACCCCACCCCCACCCCCAGTATAGGGGGCGGAACCCGCCCCCTATACAAATGTATAGGGGGCGGGTTCCCAGAACCCGCCCCTTTATTTTTTTATAAAATTAATTTAATTATTAATTATAATTATTAACGATATAATTATAATATTATTATTATTATAATTATAATTATAATTATAATTATAATTCTTAAAAATAAAATAAAATTAAATAGACAAAAAAAATATTTAAATTAAATAATAAAATTTCACTATATCAATGTTTCTTACAGAATGAATCCGTCAAAATTTACAATGTAAAAAAATCCTATCTATTTGTAAAATGTAAATACTATTTTTTTCCTTTTCCTTTTCCTTTATGAAATTCGAGAAGGCTTGACATAAGCCTATGCCTCCTGGGATGACTGGAGGAACCACCTGTTTCTTGGATAGATGGCGGCGGCGGCGGCGGCGTCTGCTCTGCTGCTTCGGGTTCGAGTTCTGCTTCAGCTTCGTCTTCAGCAGCGTCTTGGACAGGCTGTTGATCCATAAATCCTGAACCTGAATATGGGACAGGTGTCGGATATGTGCTGCTTCCCAACAAATTTGCGTAGGACGCTAAATCCGTGTCCCAACTGGGCAGTTGTAGCGAAGAACCTGTCCCGGTTTCATGCGGCTGATGTTGCACAAAACCTTGGCCCCATGGCTGCGCAAATCCTGACCCCCAAGGGTGCTGTTGTTGCGCAAAACCTAACTCCCAAGACGGCTGTTCTGCAAAACCTGATCCCCAAGACTGGTGTTGTTGAGCCTGTCCGGTATGCCAGGGCTGCTGCTGACGGTATGGTAATCCAAACCACTGATCCTGCTGCGCTGGATCTCCTTGATGCTGCGGCTCTGGTGCCGGGTCATACTGCGGCTGCGGTGCCGGTTCATACTGCGGCTCCGGTGCCGGCTGATACTGCGGCTCCGGTGCCGGCGATAAATGTTGAGAAATACCATATGAACCAAATACATCACCAATTAATTGGTCGACATTTGAAAATCGAGCCTGAGATGCCGGACCAGCATCAGTCGGGTATGGTTCCTGCACCATTGTTTGTACGAGATGCAACCCACGAGCCTGTCGTTACATTAGAAATAAGAAATAAGTATTGACTCATACCGCCGGATGTTAAAAAGTAATATGATATAAAGAGGGCGGCTTACCAAATCTCGTTCCATGTGGCCTCTAGGCTCGTACCGCGAGATGTTTGGGAAGTTTTTGGGAGGAGCAGAAAGATATCTTATGGTGACACGCTTATACCACTGTAGATATACTTTGGTAGCGTCAGTAGCTGTGTGGTCACCTATTTTCTGTAGGGCAATACTATGCTGCCTATCCTCCCATCTCAGCAAATACTGATGATGATGCTCCCTCCAATCACGCTCCGTATTTCCTCCTCGCATGTCTCCCTCTATTGTCATAGGCGAAGGCGGCGGGACAGGAATATGTTGCAATCTATCAAACTGCCGCAATACCCTATCCGGGAGGTGCATAACAACGACATTAATGCAGAGGAGTGGGCATCGAGCCCGCCAAACCGGCTCTCCTTCGAGACAGATGCCGGGTAAGTGTTCTAGACGATCTGCTGTATAAGGCGTCCACAGAAACTGCGCAAATAACATAGTAAAAAAATTGTGATTTAGGTATTTCAAAATTGTAAAATAAATTTAATTACCTAAATTATGATTACCTGAGCCGCCTCCATGCGATCCAACTCATCTCTATAGTACCTAAGCACTCGATGAGGAGCCTTATACGCTTTCTTCCCATTCCACCGGCAGCCGAGCGGCTTTCCGGGGATATCCAAGCCAGTTATTTTAATATTCTCTGGTCTTCCTATATACATATGCTCCCACGACCAGATCTACAAATAAAGTTTCAGATTATAAGAGAGAAAACCAATATTGCAAAATTCTAGCTGTGAAAAATAAAGAATTTACCTGAAGTAATGTACTGCATCCACAAATTTTATTCTTCGTAGGAGCACATGCTTTATCGAGTTCCTTATAAAGAAAGGCCAGGACCCCTGCTCCCCAAGCATATTGGCCACAGACATCAAAATCCGCTAGGAAGCCAAGGTATAACGGATGGACATGCGTTGCTGATTGGTCCGGCATCAACCAAGAACCGATCATGTACAGAATGTAGGCACGTGCATGTCTATCCCAAACTTCATTGGTGGCTTCATCAGGGATATTACTAAATGTATCTCTTAACCAGTTTAAATTGATTTTATACCCCTTACTGTGGCCTCCTGGTGCCTGATATTAGCATTTTTTTAAATATTAAAACTAGAAATAATGTAAAACATAAAATAGGTACACTAAATAGGGAAATCAGAATGAAATTGTTTACCTGTCCGAGAGCAGACTCGGCATATGTATCCCAGTATGGGTGGTCGGTATCTGGACCAACAATTTTTCCTCCGACCAATCCAAGCCCATTGACCCGTAAACCGAGTGAGAGGCCAATATCCTGGAGTGTGATTGTGGCCTCACCCCGTCTTAGATGAAAGGTGTGGGTCTCTTTTCTCCAACGTTCGACCAGAGAGGTGACGAGGGCGTGGTCGATTTGGATATGACGAATCAACGACGTTTCATAAAATCCGGCCCGTCTAAGCCGATGGTTTATTCGTTGGTCGCTAACTACCCATTTGTCTGAGCTATGCGTGACGACGGTGAGATTATCTCCATCCTGCAAAATTAAATAATGTTATTTTCAACTATTAGAATTAAATGAAAGGTGTAATTAAAAAAAATTAACTAAGTTTAGAATATTTCCTCCCCGTGCAATATATTGAACGATCTGTGTTCGTTTTGATGCACAAGCAGAGATTTGTCGAGTGGTTGATTCTCCATTGAAATGTACTGGAGCAGAGATTTGTCGAGAGTTTTATCAAGAGATAGAAGCAGAGATTAGAAAGTTAAAAAGTGTGGTTGATGGAAGTGTGGATGCTCGGCTTTTATAGAGGGTGAACGGGTTCCAGGAACCCGCTACAGTCTTTGTTCTCAAAGAGGAACCCGCCCTCTTCAATAATTAGTCAAATCAATTACTAATTAATAAAGAGGGCGGGTTCCTGGAACCCGCCCTCTTCAAAAATTACAGAGAGCTGTCAAATCAGTTCTTATTTACAAAGAAGAGAGCGGGTTCCAGGAACCCGTTCTCTTTATTAATTAGTGAGATGTCACATCAGTACTATTTCAGTACTATCCTTTTTCAATCTCAGAAGTGTCATATTTGTATTTTATTTGTCCTTTGTAATGTCACATCAATTTTATGTGTATTTTAGATATGTCACATCAATTTTCAGTAACGAGAGTTTTCAGAAAGTAAGAGGGCGGGTTCCTGGAACCCGCCCTCTTAATTAATTTTGTTTTTTTTATATTGTCTTGTCAAATCAATTTAAAATGATATCTAAGTGTGCAGAACATCATATTGAAGAGAACCCGCCCTCTTCATTAAATCACTTTACATCATATTGAAGAGGGCGGTTTATTAAAACCCGACCTCTTCAATAATTATTTGTACTGCTGTCGGTCAGCGACTCTGGTCAATTAGAGGGCGGGTTGTTAGAACCCGCCCTCTTCAATATCTTGCCGCTATAAATATGTCTCCGCACTACCCATTTCATTTCATCTCTGTCAAATTTTCATCCTACACCGGTCACTATCCATTTACTTCGATCAATTCTTCTCCGCTATCAATTTTGTGTAAGTGTGGAGTTTTAGAAGAAGGTGAAGTTCAGTACCATAGTCTGCGAGTAAGCAATCTTCGAGCAGTAGAACAGTTCATAAAGTATTGGAAGTAAGCAATCTTCGAGTTTGAAAGTTTTTTGCAATTTCAACACAACATAAAAAATATAACTGTTTTTTGTGCAGGATTATGGCCTCCCCAAGTATATTTATTGTATGTAAATACGATGGCCAGGTTATCACAAGTGCACAAGGTCCCGAGTATATGGGCGGGTCTGCACGAATTATGCGATTGGAAGCATCAACGACTTATGATGAACTAGAGGCTAAAGTGTTCAAAATTACGAAATACGATCCCCGTGAAAGTAGGGTTAAGTTAAGTTGTATATGGCCTATGTTCAGTGGAAATGCATTGGTTGAAATTGCGGACGATGCATCAATATCTTCGATGATAGATTTCGGTCTCTTAAGCACCCAGCATTCTTTTGAACTTTTGGTTCAGAAGGAGCAATTGGAAGTATCAGATGCCCCTCCAACGGGTAATTTTGATGGTAATGCTGGAGATAGTTCCTGGGGGTACGGTCACATGGTCAACGATGATACCGTCAGTGCCGGTGGATATGACTATACACAACATTATTCAAATCTTCAAGCACATGGGTAAACATTTTATAAACCCATATTTAAACATTTTAGTAATACCTATATACTAATATTCAAACATTTAATAAAATGCATAAATCCAGGTTCTTCCAGTCGACTGCTGCAGTTACATGCACCCCAGAAGAACAGCAAGAATTACCATACACAGCCCTCCACAGGTAAATAAATTTGAAACAAGTGATGATTTAGTTACGAAAATATTAAGGAATAATATTATAATAACAATTTATATACTAAACGCAGATTTCCCCACACCTCCGCATCATTCCAACACGATCCAAGCAGCGCATTCCAAGCATGTCCGTCCACATCTTTCCGGTCTTCTCACCCCGAACCATCCACATTACACCGACCACAACCATCATATATTGCACCCGAGCCTTATGTTGCTACATGTGATATTGATATTTGTGGCAGTGATGATGATGAAATCGGTGAAGGTCATCAGGGGGAGGATAGCGTGGAATATGCTGCTGGATTGAATGAGGTAGCATTCTTTGATGGTATGGTTGCGAATAACGATTTTGTCGAACTAGAAGATCCCGGCCTCGATCCGTTGGAAGATGATGGTTGGGTAGACTTAGCCGTGGCAGAAGTAAATACGGCACCCTATTTGGACGCGACAGCAGCAAGCGAAGATTGCATCAGCGTCGGGGATTTGTTTCAGGAAAAAGGAGATCTTATTTGTAAGCTGAAGTCGTGGTCCATTCAGCAAAACGTTACATTTAAAACTGAAGAGTCAAATAAGACGTACTATACTGTGGTATGTACGAAAGCTTCTGAATGTCAGTGGAGATTGCATGCATGTTGTTCCAAAAGAGCCAAGGCTTGGAAGGTCACGAAATACAGCCAAGAACACACTTGCATCAATTCTATTATGTTACAGGATCACCGGAATTGCACTTCATCTTACATTTGCTCGCTAATCATGCCCCTGATCCGTACAGATGTGGCGATGACTCCTCGAGAGATACGGCTCTTGGTTAGCGGAGAGCATAAAATTCAGATTTCGTATGTGAAGGCATGGGATGCTCGTAGAAAGGCTTTGTGCAAGATATTCGGGGACTGGGAAAGCTCGTACAACTCACTAGTCCCTTTTATGGAAGCCATGAAAGCATCAAATCCGGGGACCGTATACCGGTTAAAAACCACTGAAACAGACGTCGAGGGCTCTGTCAGGTTTCAAAGAATTTTCTGGTGCTTTGGTCCATGTGCGGTTGGTTTCACACACTGTCGGCCGGTATTGTGCGTTGATGGTACGTATCTATACGGTAAGTACAGAGGCTGCATGCTAATTGCTACAGGTGTTGATGCTAATAACGGTATATTTCCGTTGGGATTTTCTATTGTCGAGGGTGAAAATACATCATCCTGGTCATGGTTTTTCCGTAACCTCAAAAATATCCCATCTGTTCTTCATAGAACGGATTTATGCATCATATCTGATAGACATCCGGGAATACTAGCTGCAATGAGATCTATATTTCCGACGACCCCACATAGGTTTTGCCTACGACACTTCAGGCAAAATTTTGATCGAAAATTTAAAAATTCGGATCTACATAAACTTATGTACAGAGCCGGTGAAACGCCTGACCCTAATGTTCACGACATATACATGACGAAAATTGGGGAGATGAGTCAAGCCGCGAAAGCGTGGTTAGATGAGTATCCAGTACGCATGTGGTCACAAGCACATGATGATGGGTGCAGATATCTCCAAATGACGACTAATATGTCTGAAAGCTTCAACGGGGTCCTTAAAGGGGTTAGAGGCTTACCGATACAGGGGTTGATTGTTCGAACCTTTTTCCGGATGAATACTTATTTTGTGCACAGAAGAGAAAAGTCCTTGGCGATGGACACTCCGCTCACCGCGTATTACGAAGATATCTTTCGGAAAAGAGAGTGCAGAGCACAATACTACAGATCCGAAAGGTTTGACACGGCGGAGTTTCAGGTAACGGGCGGTAATGGGAATCAATATACCGTGAACTTTAGAGATGAAGGGCTCTCTTCGTGTACATGCGGTCTTTTCCAGCAACAACATTTACCTTGTGCCCACGCAATTGCTGCTGCGAGCAGCATGCATACCTCACATTACAATTTTGCTTCCCATTACTATACAGTTTCTAATTACCAAGGTGCATACGATCCAAAATTTCATTATATACCGGACAGTCGCTATTGGCACTATTATTCTGCCAACAGACAAACACCGACTGTATTGCCGCCGGAAAAAAATATAAGGCCCGGAAGACCTAAGGTGCGTCGAGATCGAATGACAATGGATGCTGATCCTCAGCAAAGGCAATCCAGATGTAGCCTATGCAAACAACCAGGCCATTATAGGACCAGATGTCCAGGATATGCATCAGGGGCGGGACCTTCAGGATCGTGACAAATGCACTCAGATTTTTTTGTATTATAAATTTGACGGATTCATTTTGTTATTATAAATTTGACCGTCGATATAGTATTTACATTTTACAAATAGATAGGATTTTTTTACATTGTAAATTTTGACGGATTCATTCTGTAAGAAACATTGATATAGTGAAATTTTATTATTTAATTTAAATGTTTTTTTTGTCTATTTAATTTAATTTTATTTTTAATAATATTATAATTATAATTATAATTATAATTATAATAATATTATAATTATATCGTTAATAATTATAATTAATAATTAAATTAATTTAAAAAAAAAGGGGCGGGTTCCCAGAACCCGCCCCCTATACATTTGTATAGGGGGCGGGTTCCCAGAACCCGCCCCCTATACATTTGTATAGGGGGCGGGTTCTGGGAACCCGCCCTCTATACTGGGGGGTGGGGGTGGGGGTGAGCCAGCGGGGTGGTCTGAAACCACCCTATTTTGCCAATTAAAAATTTTACCCCCTATTTTTATAATATAATTTTAAATTAATATTATTTTAAAAAAAAACCATACCCAAAAAAAAAGGGTAAAAAAAACCCATAAATGAGATAGCAAGCTATATACCATGTGCCGCACGCAGCCCGAGGGCACCCAATCTCTCTCCCTCCCAATCTATCTCTCTGCGAGCTCCAATGGCGGCGCCGGCAACGGCAGCAGCCTCCGCCGTCAGATTCTCCATTTCCGCCCCAAGATTCCACTCCAAAACCTCTCTCTTCAATCTCAGAAGCCTCGCTCCGAAACGCAAAACCCTCTCCTTCAGCTGCAAATCCCTTCTCAAACCCAACACCACCTCCATCGAAGAGCATGGCCAGCCTGAAACCCTAGAATACAGAGTCTTCTTCCGCGATTCTTCTGGCAAAAAGGTCCCTTTCTCCTTAAACCTCTATTTTCCGCTTTCTCTAGTGATATATTTAGATTGAATTTATTGTGATTTTTATTAGGTTTCTCCTTGGCATGACATTCCTTTGAAATTGGGGGATGGGGTGTTCAATTTTATTGTGGAGATTCCCAAAGAGACGAGCGCGAAGATGGAGGTGGCTACTGATGAGTTGTATACTCCTTTGAAGCAGGATACGAAGAAGGGGAAGCTGAGATACTACCCGTGCGTTTTTTTCTTTCCTTTGCTTCATTGGTCAAGATTTCATCTTAGTTGATTATTTAACTCATCAGGATCTGAAGACCTATCAGAATGGGTTCTTGGATGTGTTATAGAGGACAATTAAGCAAATACTAATACCTGAGATAATGCGTTTGGTAGTTATGAAAAATCATGCACAGTTGTTTAAGCAAAATGTAGGATCAGAACTTGCCTAAAATCTTAAGCTGATATCGGCTTCAGCCGGTATATCGGTATTATTAAGCCACCGTTTCGATACATATCATTTTCGAACAATATCATTTGCCAAATTTTGGCTGCAATGTCGGAATATACGCATCAGCCAAATATCAGCTGATATGAAACTTATCAGAAATAATTCCTTTTGAGCCGTGCTTAAATTAAAATGACTTCGTTGTTCAATGAATTTGGTAATGGGTAGCGAGCTTGTTTTGTTAAATAGTTCAAACCCATTACCCAATACCTATTATACACATCAATACTCATTATAAACATAAGACCCTAAAAAATCAAGACAAATATTCTCGGTCAATCTCCTCTTTTCGAGCATGATGGAGCATGACGAGTCTCGCTCAGAAGCTCTCCTTTGCACTTACTTGCATGTAACTTGCAATATATGTCTATAGTAAATAATATCTTTAGATTTTATCATAAATTATATGTATGTTATGTATAATGTCCGCAGTAGACTGATATGCCCAATAGGTATGAAGGAATTTTCAATATGGACACTTGATATAAACGTCCGATATTAAATTTTATCTCCAATTTATCGTCCGCTAGCCGCTATCCAATAAGACCGATAATGGCAATATCCGTCCGATACGATCCCGATATTCGATATTTGATACTTTGGACTAAACATTAGATATCAATTTTCAGTACATTTAGACCGTTGGATCACTTAAAAGTGATTTTTGCTGAAAACACGATGTGTATGGAAAGACATTAAATTAGGATGACTAGTTCTAGTTTTAATTTGGTGATAATAAGGTTTGAATTAATACTAAAATCTTATGAATTGATACCCAATATAACAAATTATGTAAAGGTTTAAGGACACAATAAAAAGGCTATTGCTCTAAATGTGTGTGTGGATGCACATGACCAAGGCAAGCAAAATATGATGCATTTGCAATGGGAATTAACACATGCAAGTCCTAATCTATACGATCGACACGCACAAGAGATCCGAAATCAACAGAATTGTGAGAAATGAACTAATTAAAATAGTCATGTAATCATAATTGTATTTTAAAAATTGAAGTTCATGGTATCAAAATCGATAATCCAACCACTATAAATGGACCAAACATCTTCCGTAGGGATTCTAGATATTATATTTTCTAAAAAGTTGACATAGAATAAAAATATATCTTGGAATTACTTAATTAGTGAAGAGTTGTCAACTTAGTACCCAATTAATTACTAAACAATATCTTACTACCAAGTCAAGAAAACAACTCCGTTCATACCTTGGTTTCACATTACTATTGTGGCTTGGTAAAATATATGTATGTAAAGTGTGAAACAATTCAATTTACTCAAAGGAGCAACACATCTGGCTGTCTAGGCTTGTTAACGGGGCTGTATTCGGCCGAACAAAAGCTGAACCTCATGTACGGATCTACTTTAGAATTAGACTGATTTTATATATTGATAATTGATTTCTATGCTGCTAAATTCCGAATAACGTAGAGGTCAAGAACATGTGATGATGGTCACGGGCACGAATCTTCTGTAGTGGTCTTTAATATTGGTGATCTGGATGTTGAAGATAACGAGTTGATGTTGAAATGACGACGACGTGATCCTGATGACACTTTGTGGTTACAACAATAATCAAAGATTGACTGCAACCGATTAGAAATTCAATCACAGCAGACAAGATTAAACTCCGTAGAGTACATAATGCACAGAATTTGCAAGATGGCAATTTCTCTTATCATATATCATAATAGGTTTACCTTTTTCCAAAACCAACGTGTGTGTGTGTATATATATATGATTTTACATTACTTTTAGTTTTCATAACCTCCACTTAATAACACATAACACCTATTATTCATAACTTGGACAATTAAAAGCATAATTTTTAGACTTTAGAACCAAAACACTAAAATTACTTCTGTCATTAAAATTGCTAATTAAACATGGTACCCTCTTTGCTCTTCATAAGTGAATCATAAGTTTGTCCTCAATTATTCATGAGTGAATCATAAGTTTGTCCTCCATTATTCTTCCCGACTTAAAAGTTTAAGAGTGAACACAAAAAAGAATCGATCTATGATGGGCTACGCAACACATTTGGATTGAATGGAAATTTGATCCTTATGATTATAAATCACTTGAACTCCAATCTTTAACCTTTATAACCTCCTACTCTTAATGGTGCATACTGAACTATTTACTGATTAGTAGCATAAAATTAATCCACACATGATTTAGTATAAATCTTGGACATTAAACATACTGCGACCCATGCCACTCAAATATCTAGTTTATAGCTATTTGACTTGGTTTTCTAAAACTACAATGATGAACCACATGTTGTATATGTAGTTTCATTGCCGTCTCTATGGACATATAGTCATCAACACCTTATTTATGCTTGAAATTTTGTAATTCGCATGTGAACATTAGTTGTAGTTTGTACAATTTATTTTATCACGATTATCTTTTTTAGGATCTCAAAATGTAACACGGATGTGCGAATGAACCGCAAACTCACTCGAATAATTGTGCTAATGTTTTGGATAATTCGAGCACCAACACTAACCATTCAAACTCTGTCTCTGGACATGTGTGACTGTTGATGGTTGGTGTAATGATGAAACTCATGAACCACTTTATGCAATCAATAAGCTAACAAATGTGTCATGTTTAAAAGTGAGCATGCTGACTCGATACTTGTTCTTAAGTGAGTGAAATGGTTTAAAGTAGGCAATACAAAGACTCGTTCTACCAATATCTTTTTGCATTAACACATCATTATGTCTCTTAATCTTATCATATTCATTTGGATTCATGTGGAAATGAGGCAAACTGATAAAAGGTGATTCAATTATAATGTTTGATGGACTATAAACATTAGTATGAAGATATCAATAAGACAATGCAATGTGTGTTTGCCATCTTTAGTGTGTGTCAACTCTGGTAGACCGGTATATCCTGAAGAAAAGACCAAGTGCTATCAAAATAAGGTTTATGTTAAATAGGAGTAATTATAGTACCAGCTGGATTGGTGTCATATGATTCAACGGAAGTATGATGTACTTCAACCGGATGATCTAGGGTTTTTTTAACATCCTCAGCAATTGGGGATGCTCTTTCGTATTCTTCACTAAGTTGCTCATATGTATTCTGTAAACTGTCATGCCTAGTTCTTTGGGTTAATAACCGGCTTTACTTTTTATTGTAAGACCTTGCCGCTTTTATTTTTGAACTTGCATTTTGTTGTAAGCCATGCATTGAACTTCATCCAAATCTGCGAAGTCAGTGTGTATAGCAAAATCAAAATTAAGATCACATTTAGCTAATCTAGAAGGCATGAATTGGACCATAAGTGGAAAGACGACATCATACATATAAGTCAAACTTTATGGAGAGACGCCGGTGCTTGTTCTCCGAGATGTTTTGTAAGCCCATAGGATTTCAGAATTTTACATGCCAATTTGTCGACGAGTTTGTTTCATCCAGCATCTTTTGGATGTTTTCCTTTAGAATCTTCTAGGTCGATTCTACATGTACATTTGAGCATGGTAGGGTATCGAGTGTAGCGTCTTGAACCTATTAGCAACGTCCACAACTTTGGCTAGATAAGGAGTGCCCTGATGGGTCGTGATTGTTTCAGGTAGACCGAATTTATGGATAATATTTTCTTTAATGAAGTTGATAACTCCTTGATCCACTCTCTTAAAGGTTTTGCCTCAACCTATTTTAGTGAAGCAGTTGGTAGCCACAGAATATAAGGATGACCCTCTCTTGGAGGAAGGACGATATAGCTGACCAATAAGATCTATGACATTGCCTCTGAATGACCACGACTAGTGACTCCATTAAAGTCGGCTGCCGACACGTTTTAAAGGAGAGCAATGTCATTTGTAAGCTTGCCCTTTGGCATATTTTATGCAATCGGCTGTCAATGTTGTAAAATACGTATTCGGTAACTGTTCGGTCGGCCGACGAATAAAGGATAACAAGATTATTCGGTGGTTATATGCTTTATATGGATTATTGGGCCATCAATATTTTAATATTTATATCAAATATAGTATGTAATATATAGTGTGTGTATATATGAAATAATCCTAGAGGAGGGTAAATAGGATTATACCAGCAGAAACCATAAATTAAAATTTCTACTTGCAAATAATAGATCACAATGATAATTAGCAAGTAAACTAAAAAGATTGAGAGATGCAAACTCAAACCCAAGTGTTTTTAGAGTGGTTTGGGAGATCCCCAGTCCACTTTCTTTAGTCGTACAAGCCCGTTCTACTAACTCGTCTCCGATGAGACTCTCACATTGCACACTAGCAACTACAACTACATCGTTCGACACACGAGTGACTTCTCAATAAGATGACCTTCCTTATAAGGACTCTCTCACACTAAAGAGACTTAACACAAAAGAAGAGGAAATTACAACCCAGTTACGTTTTCAAGAGTTTTACAATCAAAGCTCTAAGTATATTTCACTGGGGTATAAGATTTGCAATTATGAGCTTAAGAAGATGTGTATTCTGGTTGTAGAGGATGATAAGGAAATTTCAATTTTTTGCTCAGAAAATTCTTGGTTATATATTCTCACCAACATCCTTTTTATAGCCGACACACAAAACAACTCAAAAAAAAAAAGAAATGCATATTTTTTAGTCGGGGTATACGTCTGCAGTTCACAAGGGTCAGGCGTTTGCCTTTGTAAAAAATCGAACCGTTGTAGCATTAAATGCACAGTAACGACAACATTTTTGAAACACATAACCAGCAGAGTCTGAAGAGTAAAATGGGCAGGCGTTTGAACAAGGAAATTTTTGGCTAAAATAAAGCTTCAGACGACTGTCCCGAAGAACTGCAGGCGTCTGGCAAGGGGTCTAAAAAAGGCAGAGCGCAAGGCAAAAAATAGTCCGACGTCTGAAGGAAAATTGGCTGAAGTCTGAAGTTTAAAATTGCCATTTTAAAGCCCTTATGCACACGTCTGGCAATTAGACCTGCAGACATCTGGTAATAGTCCAAAGTACGTGTAAGAAACTGATATCAGATATGCTAGTGGCCAGACGTTTGAAGGTCTAATAGGCAGATGTTTGACCTGGAAAAAAATCAGAATTCATAGCTTTTCAAAAAATCGTTTTGGACCAAAATCTTTTGCAAGGTAAAAACCAAATGTTTTATGCATACAATTGTGTGTGTGCTTGAGCCCTTATTGACTAATCTTATGAACCACGAATTACTTGGATCGACTTTTCTAGAGATTACACTTATAGCTCGAACTCTTGAATTCTTCGATTCTTGAATTCTTTAAACTTGGACTTTGGCTCCTTATCTTTTTGAAACTTGAACTTGATTTTTGAGGAGCTATAGTCTATTAACCTCTAATTGATTTGCCGTTTAAGCTCATATTCCTCCATCCTCCATCAAAAACTTGTGTCGTTTGATATCCTGATATCTTTCTCATACTTTCTCAAACACAATCAAGCCGATATAGCTCATATATAGTGTTATGAAATATGCAATATGAAACACATGTATATATCTTTTAATATTGTATAATATCATCAAAACTAAATAGTAGGGTTATGAAAATTCATAAATCATCAATCTCCCTTTTTTATGATGTCAAAATATTAATAGAAATCAATATATTAAAAGTTAAATGTTTGAATTACTGTAATACATCAATAAAAAGACCAATACATTAAAATTAAACGTTTGAGTAATTTCAATATATTGATAAGACCTATTATTCTTCTCTTTTTTGATTATATCAAAAAGGGTGTCATAAGGAGTTAAACGTTTGAATAACACCCCCTAAATACATGCGTACACCCAAAAGTAAGTTAAACGTTTGAATAACTCTCTCTAAATGTATGCATAGAAGATTAATAGGAGTTGATATAAGCAAGAGTTAAAGTTAAACGTTTGAATAACTTTCAAATAAGCATTTGGCTCATATTAACAAGCATGTATAAAAGATAAGCAAAAGCATGTGATACATGCAACAATAACCCTATGCAAGATATATTCAAGTTTTAATATCATATGGTTGCAAAGATGAGATAAAAGAATATGCAAAATAGGATTTTCTCATCTTTTAGTATCGGCAAACCCATGAAGGCCCTAAACACACTTCGCTAGACTCTAAGATATGTCATAAACAACAAATCCACAATTTGGTTCCCCTAAAGAGGGTTGTAGAGGCCATTTTGGTAAGATGATACTTAAGCACGATATCAATCAGTTGAACACATATTAAACTCTCCCCTAATATAAGCAAAACGTGTAGCATCAAGGGGTTTTGTGAAGATATCGGCCAATTAGTGTTGTGTAGGTATGTGCTCAATAATGATGTCCTCTTTTTCATGACCGAGAAAAAAATGGTAGCGGATTTCAATGTGCATGGTGCGACTGTTGATTTGCATTTTTAGTCATGTGCACCGTACTCGTGTTATCACAAAGAATAAGGATATGATCAACAAACACATCAAAGTTTTCTAGGGTATACTTCATCCATAGAATTTGAGTACAACAAGCACTTGCGGTAATATATTCTGCATTGGCCGTGGAAAGAGCAATCGAGTTTTGATTTTTGGATGACTAAGAGATTAGGCAATTTCCAAGAAATTGACACGTTCCACTCGTGCTCTTACGGTCTATTTGGCTTCCCGCATTGTCCGTATCCGAATAAGACTTTAAATCGAAAATTTTATTTTTCGGATATCACAAACTTAGACCAATCGTCCCTTTAAGATATCTAAAAATTCTTTTCACCGCATTTAGATGCGATTCTTTGGGACACGATTGGAAACGAGCGCACAAGTAAACATTAAATATTATATCAGGTCTACTAGCGGTTAAGTAAAGTAAACTATCAACCATACCACGATATTTAGTGATGTCTACATCCCTGCCGGATTCATCTTTTGAAAGCTTTATTGTAGTGGCCATTAGAGTGTTGCTCGGGTTTGCATCTTCAAGATCAAACTTCTTGATAAGCTCATTCGTGTACTTGGCTTGATTTATGAAGATGCCATCTTTGAATTGCTTGATTTGTAGGCCAAAGAAATAGTTGAGTTCATTCATCATGCTCATTTCAAATTCTTTTTGCATGCTAGGCAAACTTTTTGCATAGAGATTCATTAGTAGATCCAAAGATAATATCATCAATATAAATTTGTACAAGTAAAATCTCATCATTTTCCTTTTTAATAAAAAGATGTAGGGTTACTAGGCACTGTCACAAGGTTCTACAAGGCATCAACCATACCAAAATCAAATTTTTCATGTGCCGAACAACCCTAACCAAGACCTTAGACTAGAGATTAGGCGAAACATAGCAAGTAAACAACTTTACTTCTAAGAGTTTGGGATTACAACCTTTGTAGTCCGTTCCTTCACTTCTAAAGCTCCGTGTTGAGCTCCCTTCGCTGCGATCATCGAGTACCCGGACTCTAGAGAGGCTCCAAGAAGAGAAAAATGCAATCTTGCTTCCGATCTTCAATAACAAAGATGATCTACCTTGAAGAAACTCAAACCCAAGCTCTTGCTTTGCTAATCAAGTATTAACAAAGCAAACACCCTAATCTAAGTGGCTAGAATATATGAGGATGATGAAGTATGAATTTAGCACTCATTTGTTTTCAATTTCGCACTCATTTTCATCATATTTGAAAAAGCTAGAAAGCTTTTCTCAAAAGAAGAAGAAGAAGAAGATTACTTTGTGATGAATAATGAATCATTAGTTATGGTTACAAATCAACCCTTGGTTAAGAAACAAAAGACTTAACTATTGTAGAGAATAAACCATGGTAAAGGGTTTGGGTTGGGTTAAGTAAATATCTTCAAAATATCATAACAAAATATCTTTGCTTAAAACAAAACATAAAGCTTCTAGAAGCTTCATGAAAGTGCTAACCCAAATCAAACCCTAATCATGTTTAATCTCCACAAAATATGTTGCATTAGTAATCATAACTTGTTACAATATTATATATCACATATACAATATTTATTGTAACAAAATAAAAATAATACAATTAACATATATCACATATATATCAATGTATTAACCGAGTGAGAAAAAGAATCTTTAAATGAGCTTATATTAGTTAATGTAATTTAATATATCAAATATATAATTATACATTAAATTATCGAATCAACTCTTGATCCGATAATCCGGCTATTTCACAAATAACCAACTAATATAATCTGTATCAGTTCATCGAATCAACACTTGATCCGATGACCCGGCTATATCACATATACCCGGCCGATATCTCATATCGTGAGAATCTAATTCGGTATCGCATACACGTATTATTTCCGGTCCCGCACATATCACATACGTGCTCCTATTTCGTTTTGCCTGAGCCAGGAAACCTCTGTGTAGGACTCTAAAGAATCGTCAATACGCCGGCAGTAGTGTGATGATCATATCAAACACGAACAAGCTGCAAGCGGTCAGCTAAACGTAACACCACTCAGATATTGAGCAATCAGAAGATCAACAAGTAAGCCTGTACATTCTCCCGTGAATCCAACCAGTAACACTTCCGTACAGTCATATGTCGCATATCTCGCCTAGGGGTGGTAAACGTCAGACCCCAGTAGCTTGATAAGTCATGTCGATATGAGGTCCATAACAGTTCGAGAAACTACTGATAACTCTTACCAGTAAATCTCAGCAACCCTGGCCAGGGATTTCCAGTTATAGCCAATCGAACACAGCGCAACATCAACTCCCTATACCAGGAGAGACGAAACCCCTCCTATCGCTCATTGCCTCCATGTGATTCGGGACTGTACCCAAAAGCCACCTTTTTGCACGCCCTCTTGGACGTGGTATGATGGAAATCAAAGCACAGTGGGAATCACACAAGACTCTATGACGATCTCGGGTCTACAAACTAACCTGTACCAGTGTTACCAGAGAACTGCCATCTGACGTGAGGTATAATACCATCTGGGAGTACTCGGCGTGTCCGTTCAGTGTACCCAGTCTCCACTGAGCACCCGTATACCTTCTCTGATGTCAAACACTAATGGATATGAGATCATCCATAGCCCATCATATGGGTCAAGAAGCGCATACGCTAGTCTACTTGGAGTATCGATGCCCTGTCTCAGTACTCCCACGACTAGGAACATTTGAAAGATGTACTTGGCGACTACACTGTCCCCACTAGTATGATCTGCATCATAGTCCTGGTAGTCAAGTACTCATCCTAAGGGCTTTATTAACATGTGACATAGAGACAATCAGAGTACATGTTAAGATAAAGAGTAACCCGATAGCATACTATTATGTCGAGCAAGAAAGTTCTCCCTATATATGTCCAAGCATCCACTACAATATACAACGTATGTACAGTAATGGCCTCTAGGGCATACATATAACTAACAAAAGAGGGGTGTCAACCTTGCCCTTTGAAAAAACATTTTTCAAGAAGAAAAGAGCACAATCTAGCATACCAAGTTCTAGGAGCATAACAAGCTCTAGGAGCATGTTTTAAATCATACAAAGTTTTATGCAATTTGTAAACATGAATAGGATGTTTAAAATCTTGAAAACTGGACGGTTGTTCCACAAAAACTTCCTCCTCAAGGAAACCATTCAAAAATGCACTTTTAACATCCATTTGATGTACTTTGAAAACTTTAAAACATGCATATAAGAGTAAAATGCGAATGACTTCTAATCTAGCTACCAGAGCAAAAGTTTTATCGAAATCGATATCTTCCTCTTGATTGTAATCTTGTGCTACGAGTCTTGCCTTGTTTCTGGTGATCACACCAAATTCATCAAGTTTGTTCTTGAAGACCCATTTGTATCTATAATGTGTTTTATCACTAGGCCTAGGATCCAATATCCATACATTGTTTCGTTCAAATTGAACAAGCTCCTCTTGCATAGCACGAACCCAATTCTCATCCATGATAACTTCCTTAGCATTCTTAGGTTCAATATGAGACATGAAAGCTATGTTAGCAAAGAAAATTGGATTATGAGAACGAGTGGTTACCCCCTTGACACATCACCGATGATTTGAGTAGGTGGATGGTTCTTATTGTATCTCCAATCTTTAGGAAGAGTTGGCATAGATTCATCATCCACTTCTACTACTTCACTTGAAGGAGGCTCTTGCTTAGATTCTTCCTTTGAAATGTCAAGTTCCTCCAAGCGAGCTCGAACAACTTCATCTTCTTCAAGTACTACAATATTCTTGGCAAAAGGGTTAGTTTCATCAAACCTAACATGCATACTCTCTTCTACAGTATTAGAGACTTTATTGAAAATACGAAAAACTTTACTGGTGGAATAGTAGCCAAGAAAAATACCCAAGTTACGTTTTTCATCAAATTTACCAAGAGGATCTTTGGTATTCAAAATATAACATTTGCTTCCGAAAACCTTAAAGTAACCAATGTTGGGTTCCCTACCAAAATACAATTCGTAAGGAGTTTTCTCAAGTCCTTTACGAATAACAACCTTATTTATAATATACGGTGCGGTATTAACCGTTTCGGCCCAAAAATAGTGAAGTAAACTTGTTCATTTAGCATTATTTTAGCCATTTCTTGAAGAGATCGGTTCTTCCGTTCAACGACTCCATTTTGTTGTGGAGATCTAGGACAAGAAAATTCATGTTTACCCCTGTAATCATTGCAAAAATCTTCAAAGAAAGCATTTTGAAATTCACCTCTGTGATCACTACGGATTTTAATAATA
Organism: Agapanthus africanus; assembly: GCA_030015575.1. Lineage (NCBI taxonomy): Eukaryota > Viridiplantae > Streptophyta > Magnoliopsida > Asparagales > Amaryllidaceae > Agapanthus > Agapanthus africanus. The sequence goes on along the minus strand of CM057345.1, from coordinate 299,465,106 downwards.
GAAAGTTGTTTTTCGGTTTGCATTTTGTTAAAGAAAGTTTTGAAAGCAACAAAGGTATCACTTTTGTTGGCAAGAAAAAGAACCCAAGTAAATCTTAAAAAATCATCAACAATCATAAATGCATAAGATTTACCATCAAAACTCAGTCATAGAAGTACCAAATAAATTCATATGAATTAATTCTAAAAGTTTAGAAGTCGATACCATAACTTTCGGCTTGAAAGAGCTCTTGACTTGCTTATCCATTTGGCATGCATTACACAACTTGTCTCTTGCGAATTTGAGCTTTGGGATGCCAATGGCCAAGTCCTTGTTTGTGATGCTTGAGAGTAGGTCTATGGAAGTATGTTCAAGCCGTCGGTGCCATAGACAACTTTCATTCTCTACAACACTTAAGCACTCAAAATTCTCATTAGAAATATCACATATTTCAATAGAATAAACATTACCATTTCTTTTCCTACAAAACAACACCTCATCTGTTGAATCAAGAACTTTTCCAAACTTTTCATCAAAAACAACTTTAAAGCCTTTATCACAAAATTGACTAATACTTAGAAGATTATGTTTTAAACCATCAACAAAAGGAACACCTTCTAAGGTCGTAGCGTTAAACTTGATATTACCTTTACCGATAATTTTACCTTTACCATCAACTGCAAAAGTGACTATGCAACCTTCCTCTCTTGATATGTTTGCAAAGCTTTTAAATTTGCCGGTCATATGCTTTGAGTAACCACTATCAAGATACCGTTGATCTTCACGTTGCGACTTGCGAGGTACCTATAGAAAATGCAATAAATGTAACTTTTGGTACCAAGTCTTAGTGGGTCTACGGGGGTTAGTCTTCGGAACCCAAATCAAATTCTTGGAAGATTTAGCTTTGCAATGATATGAGATATGCCTAACATGACTACAATAATTGCACACAACATGAGTAAACCTAGAACGAGCATGTGCATGCATGTTTGGTATGATGACGATGTGAAGATGGGGTTTTCATATAAGTAGTTCTAGCAAAAGATTTTCTAAAAATACGACCATAAGCATTTCTAACATGAAGATCATATGAGATAAGTGCATGTAAAGAAGCAGTTTTAACAAAAACAGTCTTAAAGGATGACTTATTATAAGTTGGTTTGGAGCTGCTAGCATGAGAAAGTGAAGCATTTTGAAAATCAAGACCATTCTATTTATTCGAAACGATTAAATTTCCTATCACGGTATCAAGAAAAATCTTGCTAATGGCAAGCTTATGAAGCGTGGCATCAAGATCATTAATCTTAACTTTTATCTTATCAACATCAACTAGCATAGCATTGTGTGTTGGTCAAAGACTCGTACTTAGTTTTGAAAGATGTAAATGTGGAAGTGAGTCTCTCATTTTTGAAATTAACATCATCGAGAGAAATAGTTAAAGAAATAATTTTATTTAAAAGTTTTTCGTTCTCAAGTTTCAAACTTTCACAACCACAAGATTTTAAAGATGAGCTTTCATTTTTAAAACCAGCGATTTTCTTTTGAGCAAGGGAATACTTAGATCGAAGTTTAGAATAGACATCATGTAGAGTTACAACCGATTCAAGAAGCTCTTCAAAATTAGATGAGTTTAGATCATCCATCAGCTCATCCTCATATGCCATGAAGCACATGTTTGCTATCTCTTGATCGGTCGGTCCTTCGTTCTCGCTCCCCTCCCAATCATCCCATGTTCTAGCATTGAAAGCTCTCCGGTGACGTCTTTATGGAGCCTCCTTTTCGTTGTTGAGTGGACAATCGACAATACAATGCGATGACCGGGCTTCCTACACTTGAAACAAGGGCCAATTTCTTTGTTGTTGTTGTAGGGGCTATTTTCTGGAAAGTTCTCTCTTGAAGTTTCTTCGAAACTTGACGAAATTGTTGAATTGCCTTGTCATAAGAACGATGACCTCATCATCTCCACTAAGCTCTTCATCTTCACTTGGTGTGGATAGAGCTTTGAATTTTGATGGCGCTTTGGATGTAGCCTTGAGAGCGATGTTCTTGAGCTCGTCTTTCTTTTCCATTTTTTCATCCTCTGTCATAAGCTTTAAGTTCAATCTCATAAGTCTTGAGATTCCCTTGGAACTTTTCAAAAGACATCACATTGATATCGGCCATCTCCTTAAGAGTGGTTGCCTTTATTTGCCATTTCTTGATGAGAGAACGTAGGATCTTTCTCACCTTCTTTTCATTGTCTATTGGAACTTCTAGCAAGGAATCAAGTGGACTAGTAATGCAAATAAATCTACTAAATATCTCATCAATGTTTTCATCGGGCAACATTCGAAAATTTTCAAACTCCATTTTTAAAACATCAATTTTTGCCCTCTTAACATTGGAGGTACTTTCATGAGCAATAACTAAAGCTTTCCACATAGTATATGCATTTTTACATTTAATAACACGAGCCAAATCATTTTCATTGAGACAAGAAAAGAAAGCAAACTTGGCCTTATGATTAGCCTCATAAGCATTTTTATGATCTACGGTCCAACTCTCCTCACGTTGGTGGATAATACATATTCCTTCAATAAGTGTATCTCCACACATCTCTACCTTGTGATTCTAGAAAGGACTCCATCTTAACTTTTCAAACGGTAAAATTAATACCATCAAAATATGGTAGTTTGGTGATGGATTGAGAGTGTCCCATACTTTGTGAAGAAGATAATGCCATAGGATTTCTCTAGGCTGTGAATCCTAACAAAAGGAGTATCTCGCTTTGATACCAATTGAAATAATCCTAAAGGGGGTGAATAGGATTATACTAGCACAAACCACAAATTAAAATTCCTACTTGCAAATAATAGACCACAATGATAATAATAGACCACAATGATAATTAGCAAGTAAACTAAAAAGATTGAGAGATGCAAACTCAAACATAAGTGTTTTTAGAGTGGTTCGGGAGATCCCCTAGTCCACTTTCTTTAAGCGTACGAGCCCGTTCCACTAACACGTTTCCGATGAGACTCTCACGTTGCACACTAGCAACTACAATCACGTCACTCGACACACGAGTGACTTACTTCTCAACAAGACGATCTTCCTCCTTACAAAAGTTCTCTCACACTAATGTGACCTCACACAAAAGAAGAGAAAATTACAACCCAATTACGCTCTTAAGAGTTTTACAACCAAAGCTCTAAGTATACTTCAATAGAGTATAAGATTTGCAATTATGAGCTTAAGAAGATGTGTATTTTGGTTGGTGAAGATAATAATAAAACTTCAATTTTTTGCTCAGAAAATTCTTGGTAATAAATTCTCATCAACATCCTTTTTATAGCCCACACAAAACTCAAAAAAAAAGAAATGCACATTTTTCAGTTGGGGCATATGTTTGCAGTTCACAAGGGTCAGACGTCTGCTTTTGTAAAAAATCGAACCATTGTAGCATTAAATGCACAATGATGGCAATAATTTTGAAACACGTAAAGCAGCAGAGTCTGAAGAGTAAAATGGGAAGATGTTCGAACTAGGATATTTTTGGCCAAAATAAAGTTTCAGACGTTTGCCCCGAAGAACTGCAGGAAGAACTGCGGACGTTTGGCAAGGGGTCTAAAAAAGGCTGAGCGCAAGGCAAAAAGTAGACAGACGTCTAAAGGCAAATTGGCAGACGTCTAAAGTTTAAAATTGCCATTTTAAAAGCCTTATGCAGACGTCTGGTAATTAGACCTGCAGACATCTGGCAATAGTCCAAAAAATATGTAAGAAACCGATATTAGATATGCTACAGTGGCCAGACGTCTGAAGGTCTCATAGGGAGACGTTTGACTTGGAAAAAAAATCAGCATTCTTAGCTTTTCAAAAAATCCTTTTGGACCAAAATCTTTTGCAAGGTAAAAACCAAATGTTTTATTCATGCAATTGTGTGTACTTGAGCCCTTATTGACCAACCTCATGAACCATGAATTACTTAGATCGATTTTTCTAGAGATTACACTTGTAGCTCGATCTCTTGAAGTCTTCGATTTTTTCGATTCTTGAATTCCTTATACTTAGACCTTGGCTTCTTAGCTTCTTGAAGCTTGAACTTGATCTTTGAGGAGCTCTAGTTTATTATCCTCCAATTGATTTGCCGTTTAAGCTCATATCCCTCCATCATCCATCAAAGGCTTGTGTCGCTTGATATCCTGAAATTTTTCTCAAATATGACCAAGCTCATATACAGTGTTATGAAATATGCAATATGAAACACATGTATATATCTATTAATATTGTATAATATCATCAAAACTAAATAGCAGGATTACGAAAATCCATAAGCCATCAATATATAGACTATATGTACAATAAGATATTATTGCAAACACTTGATGGCTAAATCAAATATCATATATAATATTTATGCAGTGTGTGTAATTCATATGTTTAATGAGATTTTCACGAACACTTGGTGGCTAAATTATGATTTATGAAACTTGGTACGTGTATATAGCAATATAGCTTAAATAGATTAAAAATAACACTGAAATAAGATGAAGAAACAAACAATCAAATATCCACATACCAATACGACCAGTTAACCGTTATTCGGTCGGATATCCTGTTTATTGGGATAATGGGTTTTCCGTTCAGTTTGCGAGGGAATCCGGATATCCGATTAGATATTCCTTTTTGGAAGCTTGTCGACCTTATCCTCGGCCAGAAATACCGATAACACCAAATAAGCTAACACATTTTTATGTTGGCTTGATTAGCTCCACAAATTTCTTGGTACACTTCTCCCATAATAATCATGGATTAATTATTGCTACCTTAACATTAAGCCATTATAATTTTATTGATAGAGATGGTCTTCAATAATAGCATTTGACGGGTAAGAGTCTTTTTTTTGTTGGCATTCATGTTTGGATTTTGCTGGAATCGAACAATTTTATACTTCTAGTTTCCAAATTCCCTGCTATCCATTCAATTTTTTTTATTGTCGAAGGACTAATATTTCGACCAACCTCACCATAGTACATGAGTCATTCGGATTTTACCAAGATCGGAAACTAATTGAGCTAAGTCATTAGCTTTGTGATTCGAATCTCGTGGTATGTGTTTAACTCTCATTTTTATGAAACATTTCAAGACATTCTTAACCCTGTCGGCGTAGTGAATGAGATTTCTACTCAAACATTAAAATGCGTCAATGATATGTTGTATCACCAACTCCGATCACAAATAATGTTGATTTTTAGTACTTTCAGATCGGCGAGAATGTCTGACCTCAATAGTAGGGCTTTATACCTGCCTGATTATTTATGCAATCGAAGTCTAGAGCATCGAGTAAAAAGACTCGGCTCCTATTATGAATATCGATAATATCCCGGCTCCAGGGTTCTGGTCGAACTCTTTATGCTTGGCCTGTCGAAATATAGTGTTTGTTGCTCCACTTCTACTAGGATCACTTTTGGTTCTTTGTACTTAGTAGTAATGCATGGATGATCGACTTGAAAACTGGCCAATACCTGGCCTTTGCTATCTTTCATCGCCACATAATAGAAAATTGTGAGATGGCCATTGTCCAAGGACTTATTCGGCCTTTGAGGGTCAGTCTTTTCAATATGTACTTGAGCACATCAACTCGACTCATCAAGTACCCTTTGACCAATAATAAGTAATGTTCATGCACGTATAGTAATAGTAAAGGTTAAGTACATATCTTCAATCAGTAGTTACCTCTGTTCGACATCCGATAACAAACATCTAAGATAATAGACATCCATTTCATGGCCTTGTTCATTATCTTCGGCGAACAAGTTTTATATGGAGTTGTAAGTAGTCAGAATATATATTCTCAACGACTAACCCATCTTTGGCGGCCTTAAGCCAAGAGTATTGGTCATAACATTTGATGTTAGCACAAGCCCCATGTTGATCTTTTCCCCTTTTAAATTCATTTAGATCTTTTAATTTTAGTACGTGAGAAATATTTAACTCCACCGGCCAGATTAGCAATAAGCTGTCATTGCAACTTTTTCTTTGTTTTTTAACCTCGACACCTCTAGATGAACCATGAAGCCAAGGAAATTGTCGGCCGACATTCCAAATGCGAATTTCAAAGGGTTAATCTCAGGTTGTGAACTCTCATCTTTTAGAAAGTCTTTTCTAAGTCGATCAAAGGCTTTTTCATATATTGTGTCTTTACACCGATAACATCAATGTGTGCTTCCATAAAGTGGTCAATCATATCATGATAAAATATAACTCACGGTCTTTTGTTAAGTAGCTCTGCATTTTCAAGCCAAAGGGCATCACTATCTACTTATACATGCTGAGAGGATTCAGACATTTAAAAGCCGTTAAAAAATAATTATCCCCGGCTATAAAAATTTGGTTATATCTTGAATGACCATCCATTAGGTATAATATTTCATTATTTAACGAAGCATCTAAAATCATTTTCTCCACCGGCATAGGATATTTATTCTTAGAAGTTGCATCATTCGGATTTTTGAAATTTATGTATACCTTAATATTACCGTTTTTTTTTTTAGGCACAATGTTGCCCATCCATTTACTGTACCTCTCTTACGTGATAAAGCCGATCTCTAACCATTCAACTTCCTCTTTTACTTTGTTCATTATTTTTGGACTCGTTCTTTTGGTAAGTTGTTTATAAGGTTTAAAGCTGGGTTTAATTGGTAAATTGCGTTCTACTAATTTTTGGCTTAGTCCTGTTAATTCAAAACAATCCTATGCAAGACAATTTAGTACAAGTAGAAAGTAACTATTAATTCCGAATGCAAGCCCTTACATAAATTTCTACTTGTATGCAACGGTTGTTTACATTCATCGTTTCTAGCATTAGTTTTTTCAGGCTCATCTTAAGCTTCGACCTTAAGATCACTTGTTTTGCCTGGCTTCAACCAGGTTTTTTCTAAAGCCTCGGTAGAAGTATCTTTGGCCCCTTGTGTCGTCATTCCGGTTTCAACTCTTCGTGCCGAACTGTGCTGCTTTCATTGTCCTCTTTTTAGGTCGATGGCTCGGCCTTATTAAGCACTTGGTTGCGATTGAACCTTTTTTTGTATAGCCTCGCTGATTTTGGAGCTTGCGGCCGTATCAGGTGTTAATTGAGGAATCACACTTCCATTCATCGACATGTTTTTTGGCCATAGAAACTGTCATTCAGCTAGCGGTGTCCATGTTATTATTGTTTGCATCAGTGGGTCGACCTTGAGATATGTGAGTAACAAAATGAAAAAGCTGTTAAATTTTTTCCAACCTTATTATTTGCATACATTTCAAAGTTTATCCAATGACTACCAAATAGGTTACTCTGACTCCTATATATACATAAATATGAATATACATGCATACATACGTACATACATTGACTCCTTAGGTCGTGAAACATGAAATTGTAGACCGACTCCTGGGGTTGCAATCATAGGAGTCATCTTAGGCCTACTATTTCCCTGCATATGCATATACATATACACACATACGCGCGCGCACGAACACACACACATACATATACACACAAATATATACATATCACTTCATCAGAAATTACCATATGATGTGGCTGACTAACATTGCAAATGTGATGTTATATTTATACTTTGCACGTCTTTTGCTGTTCATTTCTATTTTAAAGTTCTACGACTTCCATCACATTCAAATTATGAATGAACATAAACAAATTTTCTTGCATGTTTGTATTAAACGAACACGAATCATAGTGGCAGTAATTGAAAAAGTTTAACAGAGATTCCTTATTTTTACAAGTTATAGTTACCTAGTTATCAACTTAATTTATCCTTGCGGAAATACGTGAAATTATTCGTTAAATTATTGGAAGTTTTTGCATATTTCACCGTCCTTTTGGTTTATTATCTACTATTTACGTTATGTTACTTACGTTAATCAATTTTAGGTACAACATAAATTGGAATTATGGTTTACTTCCACAAACATGGGAAGATCCTTCTCTTGCTAATACTGAAGTCGAGGGTGCATTCGGGGACAATGATCCAGGTGAGTTAGACCTTACTTATCTCTTATGCTAATCATGCTTAATTCTTTTGTAATTTAATATTGCTCTATAAGTTCATTCCTTGATTTTTTCCCGATACTTATTTTATCTATTTTGTATCTCTTCAGTTGATGTTGTTGAGATAGGCGATGCTCGGGCTAACATTGGTGATGTTCTCAAAGTCAAGCCTTTAGGAGCTTTAGCCATGATTGATGAAGGGGAATTGGACTGGAAGATTATTGCAATATCATTAGATGATCCCAAAGCTTCCCTCGTAAATGATGTGAATGATGTTGAAAAACATTTTCCGGTAACTCTTTGTTCTCAACCTGTGATCTTTTTCCCCCTCTTCCTTGCAAGTACTGAAATACTCGACTCCCCAAACATTTCTATACCCTATGATATAATTTTAAGGTTTAGAAGAGGGAAAAGAGTGTGTGCGCGCTGATAGAGAGATTTAGGGAAATGATTTAGGATGATAAAAGATCTCTCAAACCTTATTTATCTAAATATGACCAGTTACATATTTACCCCTCTAATTACATTTGATTTATTACATATAAAATACTTTTAACATATTCTACATCTACTCAAACTGGTGGAGCGTACATAATGTACATATCGAGCTTCACTCTTGAACTTCCCAAAAGTTTGGTGAAATGTTTTGCTAAATGATTAAAATATTTTACATAATATGTGTCGATCGTCCCATCTTTTACCATCTCACTAAGAAAGTGACAATCAGCCTCAATATATTTGATCCTTTCATGAAAGACCATATTTGAAGCAGTATAAATAACAGATTTGTTGTCACAATATAAACACGAAATAAATGCAAACCTATGCTTAAAAAACTAATTGATGCCAACTCATAAGTGGTATTTGCGATAACTCAATATTATGGTCGTATTGGAGCGAGTTTTGTAGGAATGTTAAGCACGACAGCAAGGTTTCGGGAGGCACCGTCCATGCCATTTTCAAAATTTTGCCATGCTAAACAATCCTAACCCTAGAATCTTAACTAGAGATTTAGACAATACAATGTGTAAACTACTTTACAACTAAGTGAACAAGGAATACAACCTTTGTAGACCGGTCCTTCACTTCAATAGCTCCGTGTAGTAGTCCCCTTGCTCCAAGTAGTGATCTTCCGGACTCTAGAATGGCTCCACAAGATGAAAGGAACGAGCTTGCACGAAGTTTTCGAGATCGAAGATGATCTATGTCGAGGAGACACTAACCCAAGCTACCTCTTCATTGATTAGGGATTAGTGAAGCTAACACCATAAACTAAATGGCTAATCTAGTAGAGGTTGATGAAGTAGGATTTTTGCTCATATTAGAATTAATTTTCTCACTCTTTTTCTTCTCTTCTCAAAAACCTAGATAGCTAAGCTCTTGATGAAGATGAAGAAGCAAATAATGGATGAGAGAGTGAATGGCAACCATGGGTGAGAAATATCTCATATAACTCAGGTAGAGATTTAACCATGAGTTTAGACAATGGTTGGGATAATAAATATCTTAACTAAAACAAAATTAGTGGACTAAGTCAATGCATCTACAAGCTTCCACAAGCTTCATGTCATGTGACCAATTTCCATCTAATTTGGATTTACTTTAAATAAACAAACCTCACATTATCATGAGTATTGTGTGAGTCTCATATACCCATGTAGTGTGTATCATCAAGCATGATACAAAAAAGAAAACACAATTAATATATATCACATATATATTAAGTGTGCACATGTGAGAAAAAGAAATGCTTAAGTGAGCAAATATTAGTTAATGTAAATTAATATATAAAATATATAATTATACATTAAATCATTAAATCAACACTTGATTTAATAATCCGGTTATATCTTATATGACCGATTAATATTATTTGTATCAATTTATCGAATCAACACTTGATTCGATAACCCGACTATATCACATATAACCGACCGATACGAATAAATCGCGAGAATAGAATACGGTATCATATACTCGTATTAATCTCGGTCCCGCACATATCACATACGTGCTCCTACTTTGTTTTGCCTGAGCCAGTAAAAGCTCTGTGTAGGACTCTAAAGACTCGTCAATACGCCAGCAGTAGGTGATCATATCAGGCACCCACAAGCCGTCAGCGGTACTAGCTGGACGTAACGGCTACCCGGGTATTGAGTGATCAGAAGATCAACAAGCAAGCCTGCTCTTACTCTTGAAAAGCCTGTCAGTAACACTACCGTACAGCCCGGTCTTTTCATCTGATATGTCGCATATCTAGTCTATGGGTGGTAAACGTCAGACCCCAGTAACCGATAAGTCGTGTCGATGCGAGGCTCATAACGGGTCGAGAAACTACTGATAACACTTATCAGTAAATCTCCGTATCAGCCCTGGCCAGGGACTTCCTGTTATGGCCAATCGAACACAGCGCAACATCAACCTCTAATACCGGGAGAGACAAATCCCCTCCTATCGCTCATTGGCTCCATGTGATTCGGGACTGTACCCAAAAGCCACCGTTTTGCACGTTCTCTTGAACGTGGTAAGTTGGAAATCAAAGCACAGTGGGAATCACACAAGACTCTTTGACGATCTCGGGTCTACAGACTAACCTGTACCGGTGTCACCTGAGAACTACTATCTGACGATAGGTATAATACCAACTAGGAGTTCTCGGCGAGTCCGTTCAGTGTACCCAGTCTCCACTGAGCACTCGTACACCATCTTTGATGTCAAACACCAATGGATGTGGGATCATCCGTCGCCCATCATATGGGTCAAGATGCGTATACGCTAGTCTACTCTGGAATATCGATGCCCTGTCTCGATACACCCTCAATTAAGGACAATTATAGGATGTACTTGTGGACTACCTTTGGCCCCAATAGTATGATCTCCATCTTAGTCCTGGTAGTCAAGTACACATCCTAAGGGCTTTATCAACATGTGAGAGCAAGACAGTATCACAATACAAGTCAACATGTTAAGATAAAAAGCAACCAGATAGTATACTATCATGTCGAGCAAGAAAGTCCTTTCTATATAAATCCAAGCATCCACTATAATATACATCACATGTACAATAATGGCCTCTAGGGCATACATATAACTAACAATCTCCCACTTGCACTAAGACCAGTTGTTGTAGTATCTCATACCCAACATCCCGAAGAGTCTCTCAAATTGTATCTGGGGTATGGCCTTTCTGAGTGGATCCGCCGTGTTGTCCTTCTTGTCAACTCTCCTTACCTCGATCTCCCGGCGATCAACTATCTCCCGGATCAGGTGATACCGCCTCAGAATATGCCTGGATCGCTGATGAGACCTGGGTTCCTTGGCCAAGGCCACTGCTCCATTGTTATCGCAATACAAAGGTATTGGATGCAATAGACGGAACCACACCAAGTTCGTTTATGAACTTATTCATCCAGACAGCCTTTTTGGCAGCATCGTTGGCAGCGATGTATTCAGCATCCATCGTCGAGTCTGCCACAGTTTCCTGTTTGGAACTCTTCCAACAAACCGCCCCTCCATTGAGGGTAAAGACAAATCCCGAGACTGACTTAGAGTCGCCCTTATCACTCTGGAAGCTCGAATCGGTAAAGGACTTCACTTGGAGTTCACCGTTACCATACACCAAGAACATCTCTTTAGTTCTTCTCAAGTACTTGAGAATGTTTTCACAGCTGTCTAGTGACTCTCTCCTGGGTTTGCTTGATACCTACTCACTACACTTAGTGAGTATGCTACATCGGGTCTGGTACATAACATCGCGTACATGATAGAGCCTACTGCCGAAATATAGGGTATCCCTTGCATGCGAGCTCTTTCCAAATCAGTCTTGGGAGACATCTCTGTGGAGAGAGTGAGTCCTGTGATCATGGGTAAATTCCCACGCTTGGATTCTTCCATACTAAACCTCTTTAGTATGGTATCAATGTACCTGGATTGGGACAATCTCAGTATCCGTTTAGATCTATCTCTATTAATCCCCAAGATGTAGGAGGCATCACCTAGATCTTTCATTGAGAATCTTTGTGATAAAAGAGTTTGACCGAGTGCAGCATAGGAACATCATTTCCTATCAAGAGTATGTCATCCACGTACAATATGAGGAATACAACCTTACTCTCTGCCACCTTCTTGTATATACAAGGCCCATCTACGTTTTTGATGAAGTCAAACTCTTTGACTACAACATCAAAACAGATGTTCCAACTCCGTGATACTTGCTTTAACCCGTAGATAGATTTAAGCAGCTTGCACACCTTTCCGCTGCTCCCACTGTCCATGAAGCCCTCTAGCTGAGTCATGTACACGCACTCTTCTAAATCACCATTTAGAAAGGCAGTCTTAACATCCATTTGCCAGATTTCGTAGTCATGGTATGCGGCGATGGCAAGTAGGATCCGGATGGACTTAAGCATAGCCACTGGAGAAAAGGTTTCATCATAATCCACACCTGGTCGTTGACGAAAACCTTTTGCAATAATTCTAGTTTTGAAAGTCTCAACTTTTCCATCTACACCAAGTTTCTTCTTAAACATCCATTTGTTCCCAATGAGTTTTACCTCTTCAGGAGCAACTTTCAAAATCCATACTTTGTTGTGTATATGGATTCCATCTCAGATCGCATTGCATCTAGCCATTTCACAGAGTCCCCACTCGTGATGGCCTGCTCGAAGCTAGTTGGGTCATCATCTTCCATGATGCAATTCTCGCTCCCACCATCAACGAAAAAACCGTAGTATCTATTATAGGGTTGCTAACGACGACAGCAAGGTTTCGGGAGGCATCAACCATGCCATTTTCAAAATTTTGTCGTTTTAACGAACCCTAAATTAGAATCGATAACTAGAGAATCATACGAAACAAAAGCAAACTACTTTACTTCTAAGTGAACTAGAAATACAACCTTTGTAGATCGGTCCTTCACTTCATAAGCTCCTTGTAGTAGTCCCTTCGCTGCGTTGATGGAACTCCCGGACTCGTGCATGCCTTCTCAACGCGAAAGGAACGTTCTTGCTTGAAGTCTTTGAGGCCGAAAATGATATACGTCGAGGGTATACTAACTCAAGCTACTACTTCACTAATGAGAGATTAGTGAAGCAAACACCCTATACTAAAGTGCTAATCTAGTAGAGGATGAGAAAGTAGGAAGTGGTCTCACTTTAGTTTTATTTTTCTTACAATATTTTCTCTCTTTTAGAAAACCCTAGCAAGCTCTTTTGCTCAAGGAAGAAGAAGATGAGTTTAAGAGATGAGAATGAACTAATGAGGTGAGAGAGAACCATGGGTGAGTTTGTATCATATACTAACTTATGTAGAGACATAACCATAGCTAGATCATAATGGTTAGGTTAATTAATATCTTAAATAAAACAAAACTAGTGGACTAAGTCAATGCATCCACAAGCTTCATGAAGCTTCATGCATGTGAGATCAATATCCACTAATTTTAGAATTACTTTAAATATAAAAACCTAATATTATAATTAGTATGGTGTAAGTCTTATACTCCCATGTAGTGTGTATCAACAACCATGATACAAAAATGAACACAATTAATATATATCTCATATATAATAAGTGTGCACATGTAAGAATAAATAAATGCTTAAGTGAGCTAATATTAGTTAATGTAAACTAGTATATCAAATATACAATAATACACTAGATTATCAAATCAACACTTGATTTAATAATCCTGCTATATCACATATAACCGACTAATATAATCTGTATCAACTTATCGAATCAACACTTGATTCGATAACCCGGCTATATCACATATAACCGATCGATACGAAAATCGTGAGAATGAAATGCGGTATCACATACTCGCATTATTCTCGGTCCTGCACATATCACATATGTGCTCCTACTTTGTTTTGCCTGAGCCAGTAAAACCTCTATGTAGAACTCTAAAGACTCGTCAATACGCCGGCAGTAGGTGATGATCACATCAAGCACCCACAAGCCGTTAGCGGTACTAGCTGGACGGAACGGCTATCCGGGTATTGAGCGATCAGAAGATCAACAAGCAAGCCCGCTCCAACTCCTGTAAAAGCCAGTCAGTAACACTACCGCACAGTCCGGTCTCCTCGTCTGATATGTCGCATATCAAGTTTAGGGGTGGTAAACGTCAGACCCCAATAACCGATAAGTCATGCCGATATGAGGCTCATAACGGGTCGAGAAACTACTGATAACACTTACCAGTAAATCTCTAAATCAGCCCTGGCCAGGGACTTCCCTGTTATGGCCAATCGAGCACAACGCAACATCAACCCCCAATACCAGGAGAGACGAAACCCCTCCTATCGCTCATTGCCTCCATGTGATTCGGGACTGTACCCAAAAACCATCGTTTTGCACGTCCTCTTGAACGTGGTAAGGTGGAAATCAAAGCACAGTGAGAATCACACAAGACTCTATGACGATCTCGGGTCTGCAGACTAACCTGTACCAGTGTCACCAGAGAACTGCCATCTGACGTGAGGTATAATACCATCTGGGAGTTCTCGGCGAGTCCGTCCAGTGTACCGAGTCTTCACTGAGCACCCGTATACCATCTCTGATGTCAAACACCAATGAATATGGGATCATCCATCACCCATCATATGGGTCGAGATGCGTATACGCTAGTCTACTCTGGTGTATCGATGCCCTGTCTCGATACACCCACGACTAGGAACATTAAAGGATGAACTTATAGACCACCATGACCTCACTAGTATGATCTGCATCATAATCCTGGTAGTCAAGTACACATCCTAAGGGCTTTACCAACATGTAACCATAAGACAGTATCAAGAGACAAGTATACATATTAAGATAAAGAGCAACCAGATAGCATACTATCATGTCGAGCAAGAAAGTCCTCTCTATATATGTCCATGCAACCAATATAATATACATCTTATGTACAATAATGGCCTCTAGGGCATATATACAACTAACAATCTCCCACTTGCACTAGGGCCAGCTGCTGTAGTATCGCATACCCAGTATCCCGAAGAGTCTCGAACTGTATCTGGGGAATGGCCTTCGTGAGTGGATCCGTTGTGTTGTTCTTCGTGTCAACTCTCCTGACCTCGATCTCTCGGCGATCAACTATCTTCCGGATTAGGTGATACCGCCTCAGAATGTGCCTGGATCGCTGATGGGACCTGGGTTCCTTGGTCAAAACCACCGCTCCATTGTTATCATAATACAAAGGTATTGGATGCTCAATGGATGGAACCACACCAAGTTCAGTTATGAACTTCTTTATCCAGACAGCCTCTTTGGCCGCATCGTTGGCAACGATGTATTCAGCCTCCATCGTCGAGTCTGCAACGGTTTCCTGCTTGGAACTCTTCCAGCGAACCGTCCCTCCATTGAGGGTAAAGACAAATCCCGAGTGCGACTTAGAGTCGTCCTTTCTTTCTGGAAGCTCGAATCGGTAAAGGACTCCACTTGGAGTTCTCCATTACCATACACCAAGAGCATCTTTTTAGTCCTTCTCAAGTACTTGAGAATGCTCTTCACAGCTGTCCAGTGATTTTCTCCAGGATTTGCTTGATACCTACTCACTACACTTAGTGAGTGTGCTACATCGGGTCTGGTACATAGCATCGCGTACATGATAGAGCCTACTGTCGAAGCATAGGGTATCCCTTGCATGCGAGCTCTCTCCAAATCAGTCTTGGGAGACATCTCTTTGGAGAGAGTGAGTTCTGAGATCGTGGGTAAAAACCCACGCTTGGATTCTTCCATACTAAACCTCTTTAATATGGTGTCAATGTACCTGGATTGGGATAATCTCAGTATCCGTTTAGATCTATCTCTATAGATCTTAATCCCCAAGATGTAGGAGGCATCCCCTAGATATTTCATTGAGAATCTTTGTGATAAGAAGAGCTTGACCGATTGCAGCATAGGAATGTCATTTCCTAGCAAGAGTATGTCATCCACGTACAATACGAGGAAGACAACCTTACTCTCTGCCATCTTCTTGTATATACAAGGTTCATTTACGTTTTTGACGAAATCAAACTCTTTGACAACGACATCGAAGCAGATGTTCCAACTCCGCGATGCTTGCTTTAATCCGTAGATGGATTTAAACAGCTTGCACACCTTTCCGCTGCTCCCACTGTCTACGAAGCCCCCTGGCTGAGTTATGTACACGCACTCTTCCAAATCACCATTTAGAAAGGCGGTCTTAACATCCATTTGCCAGATTTTATAGTCATGGTATGCAGCAATGGCAAGCATGATCTGGATGGACTTAAGCATAGCCACTGGAGAAAAGGTTTCGTCATAATCGACACCTGATCGTTGACGAAAACCCTTTGCAACAAGTCTAGATTTGAAAGTCTCAACTTTTCCATCTACACCAAGTTTCCTTTTAAAGATCCATTTGCTCCCAATGGGTTTTACCCCTTCAGGAGCAACTTCAAAAGTCCATACTTTGTTGGTGTATATGGATTCCATCTCAGATCGCATTGCATCCAGCCACTTCACAGAGTCTCCACTCGTGATGGCCTGCTCGAAGCTAGTCGGGTCATCATCCTCCATGATGCAATCCTCGCTTCCACCATCAATGAGAAAACCGTAGTATCTATCAGGTGGATAAGGAACCCTGCTAGATCGGCGGAGAGGCTGGGGTTCGTTGGGCACTATTGAATCCTTGGGTTCTACTAAATCTTCAGTTTCAGTTTGTGTAGCCGGAATTTCTTCCAGTTCTACCTGGTTGCCACTAATTTCCTTTGCAAGAAATTTCTTTTCTAAAAAGGTGGCATGTCGAGAAACAAACACCTTTTGTTCCTCGCCATGGTAGAAAAGATATCCATGTGAATGTTTGGGATATCCCACAAACTTGCATAGAACTGACCGTGCCTCGAGTTTGTCCGGATTTTGCCTTTTGACATAGGCCGGACAACCCCATATCTTAACTCGTTTAAGATATGGTCTCTTCCCACTCTATATCTCATATGGTGTGGTAGGTACAGATTTAGATGGAACTTGATTCAACAGGTATGCTGCTGTCTCAAGCGCATAACCTCAAAAGGAAATAGGTAACTCAGCGGTGCTCATCATAGAGCGCACCATATCTAATAGGGTGCGATTCCTCCGTTCCGATACACCGTTGTGCTGTGGTGTATACGGAGGAGTAAGCTAAGAGAGAATCCCATTCTCTTTTAGAAAGTCCAGGAACTCCGTGCTCAAGTATTCACCTCCTCGATCAGATCGTAGGATTTTAATACTTTTATCCGTTTGGTTTTCGACTTCGGATTTATATTCTCTGAATTTCTCAAAAGCTTCAGACTTGTGTTTCATCAGGAACACATGTTCGTATCTTGAGAGATCGTCAGTGAATGTAATGAAGTACGAAGAACCATTCCTGGCATGTGTAGACACGGGACCGCATACATCACTATGTATCAGTCCCAAGAGTTCTGTGACTCTTTCCCCGTGTCCTGTAAACGGAGTTTTGGTTATCTTGCTTTTGAGACATGACCGGCAAGTGTCATAAAATGAAAATTCGAACGGATTCAAATATCCATCCTTATGCAACTTAGCTAGCCGTGTCGCATTGATATGACATAGTCTACAATGCCACAAGAAGAATTCGTTCATTTCTGAACTCTTCCTCTTGTGTGTGTTTTGTATATTGAGAACTGTGGTTTGATCTAGAATGTATATGCCATTATTTAACGAGCCTGATCCAATCAACTTTTGATTCAGGAAAATGTTCATAACATTATCCTATACTACAAAATTATATTCTTCTTTACTTAATAAAAAAACCGATATAAGATTGCATGTCAGGGTCGGAATGTAATAGCATTCTTTCAGAATCAATGTGTTGTCACTTGGTAACACAAGGTGATATTCGCCAATTGATTTGGCTGCAACATCTTTCCCATTCCCTACTCTTACGGAATGATCACCCATTCCCAGTTCTCTACCTTTCCTAAGTCCATGTAACATATTACATATGTAGGATTCCGATCCGGTATCTAATACCCAGGACGTAGAAGAACTGAGAAACAGTTCTCAATAACTAACACACCCGAAAAAGATGTATCAACATGTTTCTTCTTCGTTTGGGCGGCGTGGGAATCCGGATATTTTCCTATTCCCTGTTCAGTCTTATAACAATTATAAGAAAGAACGGAACCAACGTTCCCCAACACAGTATAACATGCGGGTTCGGTCAATACATCCATATTATTATCTTTATTAAGACGTGACATGGTCGCTACCTGGAGAGAGAGAAGAAAACACTTTAGCGTATACTCTTACAAGATCAAATTGGTTATTATTTTATCTAATCAGGATGGCTCCCACTGTTTTTATCAAATCTTCCTTCAAACCCTAAAAGGAAAGACTAGCCGGGATTAATTACACTGTACAATTTCGCCAATCTTTCAGCCAGGCCAGTGCCGGTACTTTGAGGGAGGTTCCCCGTGATTTCGCACGGACCTAATTAAAATAAACCTCGTTTTCCCAAAGGCATAATCCCGTTGACACCTTTCTAGACACCTACCCGATCGTCTAATTGTCCTGTGTAAAACTCTCCCAGGAGTAATTCTTACTCGCAGTGGGTATCGGGATCCAACTATCTCATAGAAGGTATGCAATCTCATTGCAAATTTCAATATTTGAAATTCCCGATAACATTTTGCCCCTAACCCCTATGATCTTGACAAAGGCCAACAAACCATAGGATGTTAGTCAAGTTCAACCCGTCATTTCCTGATTGAATCAAACCCACCCGCACGACCCTTGACAAAGGCCAACAAGGTCGTACGACTACCCTAATCCAATCTGCATCATATGCATAAGCAGATAAGCACCATTCAGCTACCGCACACTACGTCTTGACAAAGGCCAACAAACGCAGCACGAATACTAAACAGTCCTTATCTGAAATGACGGAGAGCTACGACAGGTTTTTCAGAAAACCTATCGCGTAATGAACTTGATATCGTTGTAGAATCGAGTGAATTTTGAAAAGTAGTGTTTTTGAGGCTTTCACTAGTTTTGCTAAAGAGGTCACTCCCGGTGAAGGGATCTCGGCTCTTTCCTTATCGAATAAGGTGCATGATATATCACATATATCACTGTGCAAAATAGAAACTATAAAAACAATCAAAAGACAAACAGAGTGTTGTAGCATCTGCCAGTTATTGCTAAAGAGGTCACTCCCGGTGAAGGGATCTCGGCTCTTTCCTTATCGAATAAGGTGCAGAATATATCACATATATCACTATGCAAAGCAAATACTGTAGCTACCCTTTTTGAAAATTTGATTCTACAACATCTTTTAGGTTTCTTTTCTTTCATTAATCATATTAATGAAGTCCCATCATTTAATATTCCTAAGCATCACAGAAGAAACGAAAATACAACGTACGCTTATGCCATCCGCATTCGCCACAGTGTCCCGTTATGCACCGTTAGGTTACTTAACTAACGGCATACCGGGACGGACTAGCGCGGGTGCAAAACATAAGCAACGTCTTACTATATATCTCATATATAATATGTATCCATTTGTCTCGGAATCCACAGTGATCACATCACAAAGCAGCAGAAGAAACATATGAAATATTGGATATACTAGAAGGTCTGTGTTTTATTTTGAGCCTGTATAAAACACGGATTCCACGGTCGCGATGAATAGCCAAACCCATATCCCTAGACCCCTACGAGAGCGGCAAGCAACCCTACCAATTCTAGAGTTAGGCGACCCGGACTCGACTCCTCGAGTTGGTCTCCTACTGGACTCTAAAACCCGGTTACTTATGCTCCCCTCCTTGGGTCTATCCTAATGCGGAAAACTAAATAATATACATCAACGTTGACATCTTCCTCAACCCGGAAGTGCCCCAATAAAAGAATATTACATACATTGAATTTTACATGAATGAAAATAAAAACTCTCATCTCACATAAAACCCCTGGCTATTCAAAACACGACGATCCAATATAACATATACAACAACACATAACATCACATGTCATCAACGTAAGTAAATATGCGCATCCCAATTGTCGTTGACATATAGCAACGAAACCGACGATATCACATACTACACTTACGGTCGCAGAAAAAGCTAGACAATATTAAACATTCCGATCGAATCAACAAACACCCACAATTACCCAGAAGAGCTCAACACTTGAGCAAAGTTAAAGTACCCAAAAAAGTGCCACAGTACCTATGATCCAGCCGGAGAAGGGCCAAACCAACGCCTCACCTATGACACCGCGGAACTATGGCAAACCCTAAGGTTCAGTCACGGTTCCGAGGGCATATAATCGAGTTAAGGTTTTTGTTCTTCTAGAGGGTCCATAGATTTACTTGCACGACTATCGAATATAATTAACTTAAGAAAATTTTAAGACTTGGAAATTTTCAGCGAGGGTTAAAATGGGTAGTTGACATCCGATCGAACTTTTTAACACCGTCTAAACTAACCCGAAAAACTGTTAGAATTACGACTACGAAACACTCCGAGTTGCCTTCATAGTAAATTAACATCACATGAAAATTTAGCAAAAATAAACGACACCTGAAACACCAAAACCCAGAGCACAGAACATGAAAAAAATTTGGGACCAAAATACCCCTCTGGGGCCGGCCTGCTCGGAAAATTACCCCATGTGCTCGGCCAAAATCTGAGCACATGGTCCCAATTTTCTTCCATGCTCCTATTTTCACTCATATATGATTCTGCACTTGTTTGAAAATTTTTTAGAGCTCATATAAAAATCGACAGAACCTGAATTCTAGGGTTTCAAGTTTCGGAGTTCGTTTCGTTTCCGTAATCTAACAAAATCCGTCTAATTCTCTAGCTAGGCTCTGATACCATTGTAGGGTTGCTAACGACGACAGCAAGGTTTCGGGAGGCATCAACCATGCCATTTTCAAAATTTTATCGTTTTAGCAAATCCTAAACTAGAATCGATAACTAGAGAATCATACAAAACAAAAGCAAACTACTTTACTTCTAAGTGAACTAGAAATACAACATTTGTAGATCGGTCCTTCACTTCATAAGCTCCTTGTAGTAGTCCCTTCGCTGCGTTGATGGAACTCCCGGACTCGTGCATGGCTTCTCAAGGAGAAATGAACGTTCTTGCTTGAAGTCTTCGAGGCCGAAGATATCTACGTCGAGGGGATACTAACTCAAGCTACTACTTCACTAATGAGAGATTAGTGAAGCAAACACCCTATACTAAAGTCTAGTAGAGGATGAGAAAGTAGGAAGTGGGCTCACTTTAGTTTTATTTTTCTTACAATATTTTCTCTCTTTTAGAAAATCCTAGCAAGCTCTTTTGCTCAAGAAAGAAGAAGATGAGCTTAAGAGATGAGAATGAACTAATGAGGGGAGAGAGTGAACCATGGGTGAGTTTGTATCATATACTAACTCATGTAGAGACATAACCATAGCTAGATCATAATGGTTAGGTTAATTAATATCTTAAGTAAAACAAAACTAGTGGACTAAGTCAATATATTCACAAGCTTCATGAAGCTTCATGCATGTGAGCTCAATATCCACTAATTTTAGAATTACTTTAAATATAAAAACCCAACATTATAATTAGTATGGTGTAAGTCTTATACTCCCATGTAGTGTGTATCAATAACCATGATACAAAAATGAACACAATTAATATATATCTCATATATAATAAGTGTGCACATGTGAGAATAAATAAATGCTTAAGTGAGCTAATATTAGCTAATGTAAACTAGTATATATCAAATATACAATAATACACTAGATTATCAAATCAACACTTGATTTAATAATTCGGCTATATCAGATATAACCGACTAATATAATCTGTATCAACTTATCGAATCAATACTTGATTCGATAACCCGGCTATATCATATATAACCGATCGATACGAAAATCGCGAGAATGAAATGCGGTATCACATACTCGCATTATTCTCGGTCCCGCACATATCACATATGTGCTCCTACTTTGTTTTGCCTGAGCCAGTAAAACCTCTATGTAGGACTTTAAAGACTCATCAATACGCTGGCAGTAGGTGATGGTCACATCAAGCACCCACAAACCGTCAGCGGTACTAGCTGGACGTAACGGCTACCCGGGTATTGAGCGATCAGAAGATCAGCAAGCAAGCCCGCTCCAACTCCTATAAAAGCCAGTCAGTAACACTACCGCACAGTCCGGTCTTCTCGTCTGATATGTCGCAAATCAAGTCTAGGGGTGGTAAACGTCAGACCCCAATAACCGATAAGTCATGCCGATATGAGGCTCATAACGAGTTGAGAAACTACTGATAACACTTACCAGTAAATCTCTAAATCAGCCCTGGCCAGGGACTTCCCTGTTATGGCCAATCGAGCACAGCGCAACATCAACCTCCAATACCGGGAGAGACGAAACCCTTCCTATCGCTCATTGCCTCCATGTGACTCGGGACTGTACCCAAAAACCACCGTTTTGCACGTCCTCTTGAACGTGGTAAGGTGGAAATCAAAGCACAGTGGGAATCACACAAGACTCTATGACGATCTCGGGTCTACAGACTAACCTGTACCAGTGTCACCAGAGAACTGCCATCTAACGTGAGGTATAATACCATCTGGGAGTTCTCGGCGAGTCCGTCCGGTGTATCCAGTCTCCACTGAGCACCCGTATACCATCTCTGATGTCAAACACCAATGGATATGGGATCATCACATGGGTCGAGATGCGTATACGCTAGTCTACTCTAGTGTATCGATGCCCTGTCTCGATACACCCACGACTAGGAACATTAAAGGATGAACTTATAGAGTACCATGGCCCCACTAGTATGATCTGCATCATAATCCTGATAGTCAAGTACACATCCTAAGGGCTTTACCAACATGTAACCATAAGACAGTATCAAGAGACAAGTATACATGTTAAGATAAAGAGCAACCAGATAGCATACTATCATGTTGAGCAAGAAAGTCCTCTCTATATATGTCCAAGCATCCAATATAATATACATCTTATGTACAATAATGACCTCTAGGGCATACATACAACTAACATCTCTCAGGTGGATAAGGAACCCTACAAGATCGGCGGAGAGGCTGAGCTTCGTTGGGAACTATCGAATCCTCTGGTTTTACCAAATCTTCTGTCGTAGTTTGTGCTGCTGGAACTTCTTCCAGTTCTACCTCCTCGCCACTAATTTCTTTATCAAGAAATTCCTTTTCTAAAAAGGTGGCATTTCGAGAAATAAACACCTTTTGTTCTTCGGAACGGTAGAAGATATACCCACGCGAATTTTTAAGATATCCAACAAACTTACACAGAACTGACCTTGCCTCGAGCTTGTCCGAATTTTGCGTTTTAACATAAGCCGGATAACTCCATATCATAATATAATTAAAACACGGTCACTTCCCCTTCCATATCTCATATGGAATGGTAGGCACAGATTTGGTAGGGACCATATTCAATAGGTGTATGGCTAACTCAAGTGCATACCCCCCAAAAGAAAATAGGCAACTCAGCAGTGCTCATCATAGAGCACACCATATCTAATAGGGTGCGATTCCTCCGTTCCAATATACCGTTGTGCTGTGGTGTATATGGAGGAGTAAGCTGATAGAGAATCTCATTCTCTTTTAGATAGTCACGGAATTCCGTGCTCAAGTATTCTCCTCCCCGATCAGATCGCAGGATTTTATTACTTTTACCCGTCTGGTTCTCGACTTCATGCTTATATTCTTTGAATTTCTCAAAAGCTTCAGACTTGTGTTTCAACAGGAACACATGTCCGTATCTTGAGAGATCGTCAGTGAATTTAATGAAATACGAGGAACCATTCCTGGCATGTGTAGACATGAGACCGCATACATCACTATGTATCAGTCCTAAGAGTTCCGTAACTCTTTCTCCGTGTCCACTAAAGGGAGTTTTGGTCATTATACCTTTGAGGCATGACTGACAAGTTTCATAAGATGATAATTCGAACGGATTTAAATATTCATCTTTATGTAACTTAGCTAGTCGTGTCGCATTGATATGATCTAGTCTACAATGCTACAAGAAGGATTCGTTCATTTCTGAACTCTTTCTCTTGTGTGTGTTCTGTACGTTAAGAACTGTGTTTTGATTCAGAACGTATAACCCGTTACATAACGCACCAAACTCAATCAACACTTGATTTAGGTAAATGTTCATAACATTATTCTTTACTACAAAGTTATATCCTTGTTTATCTAATAAAGAAACTGATATTAAATTGCATATCATAGAGGGCACGTAATAACATTTGTTCAAGATCAAAGTATTGCCATTTGGTAATACAAGGTGATATTCGCCAACTGCTTTGGCTGCAACACTTGCACCATTCTCTACTTTTAGAGAATGATCACCTATTCCCAGTTCTCTACATTTTCTTAGTCCAAGTAACATATTACATATGTGGGATCCTGATCCGGTATCTAATACCCAGGACGTAGAGTGTACTGAGAAACAGTTCTCGGTAACTAACACACCTGAAGAAGATGCATCAACATGCTCATTCTTCGTTTGGGTGGTGTGGAAATCCGGATATTTTCCTATTTCCTGCTCAGACTTATAACAATTATAAGTTGGAGCAGAACCAACGTTCCCCAGCTCAGCATAACAAGCGGGTTCGGTCAATACATCCATATTATTATCTTGATTAAGGTCTGACACGGTCGCTACCTGGAGAGAGAGAAGAAAACACTTAGCGTATGCTCTTGTAAGATTAGATTGGTTATTATCTTATCTAATCAGGACGGCTTCCACTGTTTTTTATCAAATCTTCCTTCAAACCCTAAAAGGTAAGACCAGCCGGGATTAATTACACCTTACAAGTTCGCCAATCTTTCAGCCAGGCCAGTGTTGGTGCTTTGAGGGAGGTTCCCCGTGCTTTCGTACGGACCTAATTAAAATAAAGCTCGTTTTCCCAGGGGCGTAACCCCGTTAACACCTTTCTAGACACCTACTTGATCGGCTAATTGTCATGTGTAAAACTCTCCCAGGAGTAACTCTTACTCGCAGTGGGTATTGGGATCCAACTATCTCATAGAAGGTATGCAATCTCATTGCAAATTTCAACACTTGAAATTCCCGATAATATTTTACCTCTAGCTTCCTATGACCTTGACGAAGGCCAACAAACTATAGGCCGCTAGTCAAGTTCAATCCGTTCATTTCATGATTGACTTAAACCCACCCGCATGACCCTTGATGAAGGCCAACAAAGTCGCACGACTACCCTAATCCAATCGCATCACATGCTATAAGCAGTTAAGTATTAATCAGCTACCACACACTACGCCTTGACGAAGGTCAACAAATGTAGCACGAATACTAACTAGTCCTTATCTGAAATGACGGAGGGCTACGACAGGTTTTTAAGAAAACCTTTTTGCGTAATGAATTTGATATCGTTGTAGAAACAAGTGATTTTTGAAAAGGAGTGTTTTTGAGGCTTTTTACTAGTTTTGCTAAAGAGGTCACTCCCGGTGAAGGGATCTCGGCTTTTTACTTATCGAATAAGGTGCAGGATATTTCACAAATACCGCTGTGCAAAGTAAGAACTAAAAGAAGCAATCAAAAGACAAAACCGAGTGGGTTGTAACATCTGCTAGCTTTTGCTAAAGAGGTCACTCCCGGTGAAGAGATCTCGGCTCTTTCCTCATAGAATGAGGTGCTGGATATTCTACAAGGAATACCGCTATGCAAAGCAAAAACTAGAGCTACCCTTTTTGAAAATATGATTCTACAACATCTTTTTAAGTTTCTTTCTTTTTCATTAATCTCATTAATGAAGTCTCATCAATTATGCTTCCTAAGCATCACAGAAGAAACGAAAATACAACGTACGCTTATGCCATCCGCATTCGCCACAGTGTCCCGTTATGTACCGTTAGGTTACTTAACTAACGGCATAGCGGGGCGGGACTAGCGCGGGTGCAAAACATAAGAAACGTTTATTATATATCATATATACAACAATAAAGCATTCGTCTCAGACATATAAAGTGATCACATCACAGAATAATATATTAATTATACATTAAATCATTAAATCAACACTTGATTTAATAATCCGGTTATATCTCATATGACCGACTAAAATTATTTGTATCAACTTATCGAATCAACACTTGATTCGATAACCCAGCTATATCACATATAACCGACCGATACGAATAAATCGCGAGAATAGAATACGGTATCATATACTCGTATTAATCTCGGTCCCGCACATATCACATATGTGCTCCTACTTCGTTTTGCCTGAGCCAGTAAAACCTCTGTGTAGCACTCTAAAAACTCGTCAATACGCCAGCAGTAGGTGATGATCATATCAGGCACCCACAAGCCGTCAGCGGTACTAGCTGGACGTAACGGCTAACCGGGTATTAAGCGATCAGAAGATCAACAAGCAAGCCTGCTCTTACTCCTGAAAAGCCTGTCAGTAACACTACCGTACAGTCCGGTTTTTTCGTTTGATATGTCGCATATCTAGTCTAGGGGTGTTTAACATCAGACCCCAGTAACCGATAAGTCGTGCCGATGCGAGGCTCATAACGGGTCGAGAAACTACTGATAACACTTTTCAGTAAATCTCCTGTTAGTTATATGTATGCCCTAGAGGCCATTACTGTACATGAGATGTATATTGTAGTGGATGCTGGGACATATATAGGTAGGACTTTTTTGCTCGACATGATAGTACGCTATCTGGTTGCTCTTTATCTTAACATGTATACTTACTGTTTCTCCATTACATGTTGATAAAGTCCTTAGGATGTGTACTCGACTTGCAGGGCTATGATGCAGATCATACTAGTGGGGCCTGGGTAGTCCATGATTACATCCTTCAATGTTCCTAGTCGTGGGAATATCGAGACGGGGCATCGATATTCCAGAGTAGACTAGCGTATATCTTCTCGACCCATGTGATGGGCGATGGATGATCCCATATCCATCGGTGTTTGACATCAGAGATGGTATGCGGGCGCTCAGTGATGACTGGGTACACTGAACGGACTCGCCGAAAACTCCCAGATGGTATTATACCTCACGTCAGATGGCAGTTCTCTGGTGACACTGGTACAGCTTAGTCTGTTGACCCGAGATCGTCATAGAGTCTTGTGTGTCTCCCACTGTGCTTTGATTTCCACCCTACCACGGCTCTACTGAGTCGTGCAAACAAGTGGTTTTTGGGTACAGTCCCGATTCACATGGAGGCAATGAGCGATAGGAGGGGATTCGTCTCTCCCGGTATTGGGGGTTGATGTTGCGCTATGCTCGACTGGCCATAACTGGAAATCCCTGGCCAGGGTTGCACTGATTTACTGGTAAATGTTATCAGTAGTTTCATGCTTGTTATGGACCTTACATCGGCATGACTTATCAAGCTACTGGGGTCTGACGTTTACCACCCCTAAGCGAGATATGTGACATATCAGACGAACAGACCGGACTGTGCGGTAAGTGTTACTGGTTGGATTCGCAGGAGTGTGAGCAGGCTTGCTCGTTGATATTCTGATCGCTCAATACCCGGGTGACCGTTACGTTTAGCAGACCGCTTGCAGCTTGTGGGTGATTGATATGATCACCACCTACTGCCGGCGTATTGACGAGTCTTTAGAGTCCTACACAGAGGTTTCCTGGCTCAAGCGAAACGAAATAGGAGCGCATATGAGATATGTGCGGGACCGAGAATAATACCAGTATGTGATACTGTGTTCTATTCTCGCGATTTGTATCATCGGTCGGTTATATGTGATATAGCCGGGTTACCGGATCAAGTGTTGATTCGATATATTGATACACTTGATATTAGTCGGTTGTATGCGATATGACCGGATCATTAAATCAAGTATTGATTTAATGATTTAATGTATAATTATATATTTGATATATTACTTTACATTGACTAGTATTGGTTCACTTAAGATTGATTTTCTCACTTGATGTGCACAAGTTGTATATATGATATATGTTTGTGCACTAGTTTGTATCATGATTGATGATACATGCAAACTTGGGTGTGTGTATGACTTACACCATGTTTAGGTTAATGGTTTAGGTTTTTTATTTGTTTTGGTAAAACAAAATGGTGGTTTTCTTTGTCTTTGCTTGAAGCTTCATGAAGCTTTCAAGCATCTTTGACAAAGTCTAACCATTTTGTTTTGCATGAGATTTTCATTAGCCTAACCATTAACTTAAACTCTAGTTTAGTCTCTACAAAGGTTAACTCACCCATGGTTGCATTATGATAGACTTCACTTGATTATTCTTTTTAATTAATTCATATTCTTTTCTTTCTTCTTCTTCTTCAAGAAGAAGAAAAACCTTGCTAGAAATTTTCAAGTGAAGAATTAGAGTGAGAAATCCAAATCCAAAGTGAACCCACTTTCTATTTCATTATCCTCTACTACTTGCCATTTAGTTTAGGGTGTTCTCTTCACAAAGTTCTTGACCTAGTGAAGATGGAGCTTGAGTTTGAGTCTCCTCGACGTAGATCATCTTCGGCCTCGAAGTCAACGACCTAGCCCGTTCATTTCTCCGAGGAAACGATCACTAGAGTCCGGGATCTCGATGATCGCAGCGAAGGGACGTCAACACGGAGCTTTAGAAGTGAAGGACCGGATCTACAAAGGTTGTAATCCCTAACCCTTAGAAGTAAAGTTGTTTGCTTGCTATTTGGTTCGCTTAATCTCTAGTATACGATCTTGCATAGGGTTGTTCGGCACATAAATTTTGATTTTGGCATGGTAGATGCCTTGTAGAACCTTGTTAGTGTGCCTAGGAACCCTACAGTGGTATCAGAGCCTAGCTAGAGCTTTAGGCGAAGTGTAGACGAAGTTAGAAATCCGATCGAACCCCGAAACCCTAATCTATACCTTTCTCTGTACATTTTTTAAAACTGTGGATTTTTCCTAATTAAAAATGCTCAGAAAAATCAGTAGGGTTTTCTAGGAATTATTGAGCAGCACGTGCTCCTAAGTCGATTAATGCACCACGGAACCGCGGCATGAGCATGCTCCTGTGGCGGTTCCACGTCCGTACAGTCACATCATTCTTTGTATTTTGCACAGTAACCTCCATATGTGTTTCCTGATTCTTCTGGGAATTTTTAATTTATACTCAAGTGTTGAGTTTTCTGAGTTGTATTGGGGATTCATTGATTCGGTCGGATAATTTAATTCCGTTTAAGTTTTTCCGGGTAATTTTAGAAAGTGTTAAAAAGTTCGACCGGATATCAATAACTCACTTTTTCCCCTGCCGGAAAATTTTCAAGTGTTGGATTTTTCCGTTGTTTAAGAACGTCTAAATCGTGCAACGCGATGGACCCTCTAGAAGACAACAAACCTTAACTCGATTATGTGACCGTCTTGAACTGCCTTTTGAACCTTAGGGTTTGGGGCAGTACGGCGTGCCACATGTGAGGCGTTGGTTTGACCCTTCTACGACTGGACCGTTGGTACCGTGGTATGAAATGGATGTTTTTAAACTCCCCTCAAGTGTTGATCTATTTGGGAAAACTTGGGTGTTTGTTTATTCGATCGAAAAGTTTAACATTGTCTATTTACCTGGAATGTGATACAATATTTGGAATCCACAAGTAGTTATGAGATAACTAATTTGAATATTATAAACATAGCATTTCAGTCTCAATTGATCGATTGCCACGGAATTTTGATGTGATCAAAAGTCCGTCGCAATCACGTAGCGTACGTGGATACTCGCCGGGTAAACTTAATAGACAGCCACGTCCCATAGCCCCGACCAAGTGACTGTAGGAGAACCCCGTAGCCAAAAGCATCCGTTCGGGTGCTCGCGGTAGCGGTGTTCCGCCTTAGTGCACTTCGTCGACGGCATACGGGGGTGCGGCCGTCTACTAAAGTTTGCGACGAGCATTCGATCAAGATGTCGGGAATCTTGTTGAATTGCCCGACTTGGTATTGAAAAGTGTTTTCGATAATGAGACTGAAATGCGGGGTTTATAATAGTTAGGCATGCGATGTCTAAGGAATTCATTTGGTTAGGCATGCGATGTCTAAAGAGGTTGCGGATTCCAACTGTTGTAGTTTTACACTTTCTTTTCTGCGACCGTAAGTGTAATATGTGATATCGCCGGTTTCGTTGCTATATGTCAACGACAATTGGGATGGGCATATTTACTTGCGTTGATGACATGTGATGTTATGTGTTGCTGGATATGTTATATTGGATCGTCATGTTTGAATAGCCGGGTTTTTTTTATGTGAGATTAGTGTTTTTCTTTTTCATTCATGTAAAAAACTTGTATGTAATATTATTTTATTGGGGCACTTCCGGGCTGAGGATGATGTCACCATTGTATATTATTTACTTTTCCGCATTAGGATAGACCCAAGGAGGGGAGCACAAGTAACCGGGTTCTAGGGTCCAGTGGGAGACCATCTCGAGGAGTCGAGTCCGGGTCTCCTAACTCTAGAATTGGTAGGGTTGCTTGCCGCTCTCGTAGGGGTCTATGGGTGTGGGATTGACTATTCATCATGACCGTGGAATCCGTGTTTTATAGAGGCTCAAAATAAAACATGGACGTCCTAGTATATCCAATATTTCATATGATATTTTTTGCTGCGTTATCTGTGATGTGATCATGTGATATGTTCAGATAAATATTGTATATAGTATATATGATATATTATATAGACGTTACTTATGTTTGTTGACCCGGTGACACTGGTACATAGTAGTCTGTTGACCCGAGATCGTCATAGAGTCTTGTGTGATTCCCACTGTGCTTTGATTTCTATCATACCACGTCCAAGAGGGCGTGCAAAAAGGTGGGTTTTGGGTACATTCCCGAATCACATGGAGACAATGAGCGATAGGAGGGGATTCGTCTCTTCCGGTATAGGGAGTTGATATTGTGCTGTGTTCGATTGGCTATAACTGGAAATCCCTGATCAGGGTTGCCGAGATTTACTAGTAAGTGTTATCGGTAGTTTCTCGAACTGTTATAGATCTCATATCGACACGACTTATCAAGCTACTGGGGTCTGACGTTTACCACCCCTAGGCGAGATATGCGACATATCAGACTACGAGACCGGACTGTACGGGAGTGTTACTGATTGGATTCGCAGGAAAATGTACAGGCTTGCTTGTTGATCTTCTGATCGCTCAATACCTGGGTGGCTGTTACGTTTAGCTGATCGCTTGCAGCTTGTGAGTGTTTGATATGATCGTCACCTACTGCCGGCGTATTGACGATTCTTTAGAGTCCTACACTGAGGTTTCTTGATTCAGGCAAAACGGAGTAGGGGCACATATGTGATATGTGCAGGATCGAGGATAATGCGATATGAGATACCGTATTATATTCTCGCGATATTTGATATCAGCCGGGTCATCGGATCAAGTGTTGTCGATGAATCGGCAAATGATATATTAGTCGGTTATATGCGATATAGCCGGATTGTCGGATCAAGTGTTGATTCGATGATTTAATGTATAATTATATATATGATATATTAAATTACATTAACTAATATTAGCTCACTAAAAGATTCTTTTTCTCACTCGGGTAATACATTGATATATATGCGATATATGTTAATTGTATTATTTTATTTTGTTACAATAAATATTATATATGTGATATATAATATTGTAACATGATATGATTACTAATGCAACATGTTTAGTGGAGATTAAACAATATTAGGGTTTGAATTGAGTTAGTTCTTTCATGAACCTTCTAGAAGGTTTTCTTTTGTCATGAGCTAAGATATTATGGTTGATATTTTAAGTGACTCATTCTTAACCCAACCCAAACCCTAGCCCTAGTTAAATCTCTACAAAGGTTACATTGACCATGGTTGCATAAGTAATTATGATTACATTTCCTTATTCATCACAAAAGAAAATGATATTCTTCTTCCTTCTTTTTCTTTCATGGAAAAGCTTTCTAGCCTTTTCAAAGGTGATGAAAATGAGTGAGTTAATGAAAATAAAATAGAGCTAAAATCCTACTTCATCATTCTCATCTATTCTTGCCATTTAGATGAGGGTGTTCACTTCATTTAGTGAGTGAGAGCTTGTGTTAATGAAACTTCAAGGTAGATCATCTTTGTTATCGAAAATCGGAAGCAAGCTTGCACCTTTTTTTCGTGGAGCCTCTCTAGAGTTGGGATGCACGATCCTCATCTATCCTTGCCATTTAGATGAGGATGTTCACTTCATTTAGTGAGTGAGAGCTTGTGTTAATGAAACTTCAAGGTAGATGATCTTTGTTATCGAAAATCGGAAGCAAGCTTGCACCTTTCTCTTCGTGGAGCCTTTCTAGAGTCCGGATGCACGATGATCGCAGCGAAGGGACCTCAACACAGAGCTTATGAAGTGAAGGACCGGATCTATAAAGGTTGTAATCCCTCTCACTTAGTGTTAAAGTGTTTAACATGCTTGCTTTCGCCTTATCTCTAGTCTAAGATCTTGGTTTAGGGGTTGTTCGGAACGGCTAAATTTTAAATCGGGCATGGTTGATGCCTCGTAGACCCTTGTGCGTGTGCCTAGCATCCCTACAGTGGTATCAGAGCCAAGCTAGAGCTTTAGGCGAAGTCTGGGCGAACTTTAAAGTCCGATCGAACACTGAAACCCCAAAACATACCCTTCTCTGGAAATTTTGTAAAAATGTTGATTTTTTCATTTTAAAAATACTCAAAAAATCGACAGGGAAATACAAGAATTACCGTGCAGCACGTGACTCCAATTCCTTAAATGCGCTGCGGAACCGCGGCAATGACCTGGCTTGCGTGGCGGTCCCGCGGCCAAACAGTAACATTAGGGTTTACTGTTTGCACAGTAATGTCCGTATTTCTTTCCTGATATTTTTAGGAATTTTTATTTCTACTCAAGTGTTGAGTTTTCTGGGATGTATTGGGGACTCGTTGATTAGATCGGATAATTTAACTTCGTTTAATTTTTTCCGGATAATTTTAGAAACTGTTAAAAAGTTCGAACGGATATCAATAACTCACTTTTTCCCCTCTCGAATTTTTTTTCAAAGGTTGGATTTTTTCTCGAGTTTGAAACTTCCGGAAAATCATCCAAGTAACGCGGTGGATCCTCTAGAAGAACACAAACCTTAACTCGATTATGTGACCGTCTGAACCGCCTCTGAACCTTAGGGTTTGGAGCAGTACGGCGTTGCCACATGTGAGGCGTTGGCTTGACCCTTCTACGGTTGGACCATTGGTACTGTGGCATGTGATAGATATTTTTTGAACTCCGCTCAAGTGTTGAGCTATTTGGGAAATCTTGGGTGTTTGATTATTCGATCTAAATGTTTAACATTGTCTATTTATCTGGAATGTGATACAATATTTGGAATCTACAAGCAGTTATGGGATAACTAATTTGAATGTTATAAACATAGCAGTTTAGTCTCATATGATCGCTTGCCACGGAATTTTGATGTGATCAAAAGTCCGTCGCAATCACGTTGTGTACGCGGATACTCGCCGGGTAAACTTAACAGACAGCCATGCCCCATAGCCCCGACCAAGTGACTGTAGGAGAACCCCGTCGCCAAAAGCATCCGTTTGGGTGCACGCGGCGGCGGTGTTCCGTCTTAGTGCGCTTCGTCGATGGCATCCGGGGATGCGGCCGTCTACTAAAGTTTGCGACGAGCATTCGATTAGGATGTCGGGAATCTTGTTGAATTGCCCGATTTGATATTGAAAAGAGTTTTCGATAAATGAGACTAAAATGCGGGGTTTATAATTGTTAGGCATGCGATGTCTAAGGAATTCATTTGGTTAGGCATGCGATGTCTAAGGAGGTTGCGGATTCCAACTGTTGTAGTTTTACACTTTCTTTTCTGTGACCGTAAGCGTAGTATGTGGCGTATCGCCGGCTTCGTTGATATACATCAACGACAATCGGGATGCACATACTTGCTTACGTTGATGATATGAGGTATTATGTGTTGCTGTGATATGTTATATTGGATCGTCGCGTTTTGAATAGCCAGGAGTTTTATGTGAGATGAGAGTTTTTCTTTTTTATTCATGTAAAATTCATTTGTATGTAATATTCTTTTATTGGGGCACTTCCGGAATGAGGATGATGTCGCCATTGTAAATTATTTACTTTTCCGCATTAGGTAGACCCAAGGCGAGGAGCACAAGTAACCGGGTTCTGGGGTCCAGTGGGAGACCATCTCGAGGAGTCGAGGCCGGGTCTCCTAACCCTGGAATTGGCAGAGTTGCTTGCCGCTCTCGTAGGGGTCTAGGGACGTGGGTTTGGCTATTCATCGCGACCGTGGAATCCGTGTTTTATACAGGCTCGTATAAAACACGGAAATCCTAGTATATCCAATATTTCATATGTTATTTTCTGCTGCAATGTTCTGTGATGAGATCATATTACTGCCTGAGACGAATGTTTATATTATATATATGAGATATATGTTATATTGCAGATTTCGTTTCAAATTTGATGCTTGTGAAGCATAATAAAATGGGACTTCATTAATGAGATTAATAAAACTAAAAGAAACCTAAAGATGTTGTAGAAACTTGTTTAAAAACTGGTAGCTCTAGTTCTTGCTTTGCATAGCGGTGTTCCTTGTAGAACATCCAGCACCTTATTCGATAAGGAAAGAGCCGAGATCTTTTCACCGGGAGTGACCTCTTTAGCGAAACTAGCAGATGCTACAAACTCGGTTTTTCTTTTGATTGTTTTTATAGTTTTTGCTTTGCATAGTGATATTTGTGAAATATCCTGCATCTTATTCGATGAGGAAAGAGCCGACGATCCCTTCACCGGGAGTGACCTCTTTAGCAAAACTAAAAAAGCCTCAAAAACACTCCATTTAAAATCACTCGATTTAACAACGATATCAAGTTCATAATGCAAAGGGTTTTCTTAAAAACCTGTCTTAGCCCTCCGTCATTTCAGATAAGTACTAGTTAGTATTCGTGCTACGTTTGTTGACTATGTTAAGGCGTAGTGTGCGGTAGCTGATTAGTGCTTATATGTATAAGCATATGATGCGATTGGATTAGGGTAGTCGTGCGACTTTGTTGACTATGTTAAGGGTCGTGCGGGTGGGTTTAATTCAATCGGGAAATGACGGGTTGAACTTGACTAGCATTTATGATTTGTTGACTATGTTAAGGTCATATAGCTGCTAGGGGTAAAATATTATTGGGAATTTTAAGAGTTGAAATTTGCAATGAGATTGCATACCTTCTATGAGATAGTTGGATCCCGATACCCGCTGCGAGTAAGAGTTACTCCTGGAAGAGTTTTACACATTACAATTAGCCGATCAAGTAGGTGTCTAGAAAGGTGTCAACGGGGTTACGCCCCTGGGAAAACGAGGTTTATTTTAATTAGGTCCGTGCGAAAGTACGGGAAACCTCCCTCAAAGTACCGGCACTGGCCTGGCTGAAAGATTGGCGAACTTGTAGAGTGTAATTAATCCTGGCTAGTCTTTCCTTTTAGGGTTTGAAGAAAGATTTGACTAAAACAGTGGGAGACATCCTGATTAGATAAATTGATAACCAATCTAATCTTGTAAAAGCGCACGCTGAGTGTTTTCTTCTCTCTCTCTTGGTTATGACTATGTCACGTCTTAATCAAGATAATAATACGGATGTATTGACCGAACCCGCTTGTTATACTGCGCGAAGGAACGTTGGTCCTGCTCCAACTTATAATTGTTATAAGACAGAGCAGGAAATAGGGGATTACCAGAATTCCCGTGCCACCCAAACGAAGAAAGTACATGTTGATGCACTTTCTTCGGGTGTGTTCATTACACAGAACTGTTTCTCAATATCCTTTACGTCCTGGGTATTTGATACCAGATCAGGATCCCACATATGTAATTTGTTACATGGGTTACAGATAGGTAGAGAACTGAGAACGGGTGATAAATTTCATGAGATAGAAACGGTGCAAGTGTTGCAGCCAAGTCTGTTGGTAGTTATCACCCTGTATTGCCAGAATACATTGATTCCGAACGAATGTTATTAGATACCGAACCTGATATACAACATCATATCAGTCTCTTTATTAATAAAGAAGGATATAATTTTGTATTGTTGGATAATGTTTTGAACATTTTCTATATCAAGAGTTGATCGGTTCAGGCACGTTATCTAAAAGCATAGACGTTCTAAATCAAACTACAGTTCTTAACGTACAGAACACACACAAGAGGAAGAGTTCAGAAATGAACGAATCCTTCTTGAGGCATTGTAGATTAGGTCATATCAATGTGACCCGACTAGCTGAAGTTGCATATAGATGCATATTTAAATTAGTTTGAATTTGCATCTTGTGAAACTTGCCGATCGTGTCACAGAGATAAGATGACCACAGCTCCGTTTATTGAAAACAGAGAAAGAGTTAGTGAACTCTTGGGGTTGATACATGCTGATGTATGAAGGTCCCCTGTCTACACATGCCAAGACCGGTTCTTTGTACTTCATTACATTCACTGATTATCTCTCAAGATTCGGACATATGTTCCTGTTGAAACACAAGTCTGGAACTTTTGAGAAATTCAATGAATATAAGTTAGAAGTAGAGAACCAAAAACGGGTATAAGTATTATGTCCTTTGATGAGATCAAGGAGGAGAATACTTGAGCACGGAATTTCTGGACTGTTTTAAAGGAGAATGAGATTCTCTTTCAGCATTACTCCTCCGTATACATCATAGCATGTCGGTGTATCGGGACGGAGCAATCACACCCTATTAGATATGGTGTGCTCTATGATGAGTAGTACTGAGTTTTCTATTTCCTTTTGGGAGTTATGCACTTAAGAAGCTGCATACCTATTGAATAGGGTTCAAATCAAATCAGTTACCTACCACTTCATATGTGATATGGAATGGGAAGAGCCCATATTCTAAGTAAGTTAAGATTTGGGGTTGTCCGGCCTATGTCTAAAAGCAAAATCCGGACAAGCTCGAGGCAAAGTCAGTTCTGTGGAAGTTTGTTGGATATCCCAAGCATTCGCAAGGGAATATCTTCTACCAAACCGAGGAACATAAGATGTTTTGTTTCTCAGCATGCCACCTTTGTGAAAGGGAATTTCTTGTGAAGAAATTATTAGTCATGAGGTAGAACTGAAAAGAGTTCCATCTATACAAACTGCAGCTGATGATTTGGTAGAACCGGAGCATTCAATAGTTTCCAACGAATCTCAGCCTCTCCGCCGATCTAGTAGGGTTCCTCATCCACCTGAGAGATATATCGGTTTCTCTATGACAGTGGGAGCGAGGATTGCATCATGAGATGATGACCCAACTAGTTTCGAGCAGGCCATCAGGAGTGGGACTCTGTAAGAATGGCTGGATGCTTAGTGATCTGAGATGGAATCCTTATACACCAACAAAGTATGGACTTTGGTTGCTTTATCTGAAGGGTTAAATCCCCATCAGGAGCAAGTATATCTTGGGAAGATTACTTGGTGTACATAGAAAAGTTGAGACTTTCAAAGCTATGCTTAAGTCCATCCAGATCCTACTTGCCACGGCTACATACCATGACTACGATATCTGGCGGTTGGGTGTCATGACTGCTTTTCTAAATGTTGATTTGGAAGATAGCGTCTATAAGTACACAGCTAGAGGGCTTCGTAGACAGTGGGAGTAGTGGAAACGTGTGCAAGATGTTTTATGTGATAAAGCAGGCATCGCGGAGTTGGAACGTCTGTTTTGATGTGGTAGTCAAAGAGTTTGACTTCATCAAAATGGTAGATGAACCTTGTATATACAAAAAGGTAGTAGAAAGTATGGTGGTGATCCTCGTAGAGTACGTGGATGACATACTCTTGATAGGGAAGAGGTTTCCTATGCTACGCTCGGTCAATCTCCGCTTATCACAAGCATTCTCCATATAAGATCAAAATGATACCTACAAAATCCTGGGTTTTGGATCTATGAGATAGATCTAACTGGATGTTCGGATTCTCACTAGTTGTAGTGAGATGGTATCAATAGATCCTGGAGAGAATCACTGGAAAGGTTCCAGGGTGATAAGGACGATTGAATGTCAGTCGCAGGTATTGTCTTTACCCTCAGTGGAGGGACGGTATGTTGGAAGAGTTCCAAGCTAGATACCGTGACTTACTAGACGATTAAAGGCAAGATACATCGTTACGAAGGATGCTACCAATGATGCAGTCTGGATATATATAAGTTCATAAGATGAACTTCGTTCCTACCATTGTGTGACAATAGAGTTGTGGCTTATGCCAAGGAACCCCCGTCCCATCAGAAATCCAGATATAATTCTTAGACAGTATTACCTGATCATGGAAATGGTTGATCTCCAGGGAGATCAAGGTTAGGAGAGTAGACACAGAGGACAACAGCGCGGATCCACTCACAAAGGCCTTTTTCCCAGTAGAGACTTTTATGGGATGGTTGAGTATGAGATACTTCAACCACAGCCAATTGTTGGGTATGCGATACCACAACAGATGACCCTAGTGCAAGTGGGAGATTGTTAGTTATATGTATGCCTTAGAGGCCATTACTGTACATACGATGTATATTGTAGTGGATGCTTGGACATATATAGGGAGGACTTTCTTGCTCGACATGATAGTACGCTATCTGGTTACACTTTATCTTAATATGTACTCTGATTGTCTCTATGTTACATGTTGATAAAGCCCTTAGGATATGTTCTCGACTACTGGGACTATGATGAGATCATACTAGTGGGGCCACGGTAGTCGACGAGTACATCCTATAACTGTTCCTAGTCGAGGGTGTATCGAGACTGGGCATCGATACACCAGAGTAGACTAACGTATACGCATCTTGACCCATATGATGGGCGATGGATGATCCCATATCCATTAGTGTTTGACATCAAGGATGGTGTACGGGTGCTCAGTAGAGACTGGGTACACTGGACGGACTCGTCGAGAACTCCCGGATGATATTATACCTCACGTCAGATGGCAGTTCTCCGGTGACACTGGTACAGAGTAGTCTGTTGACCCGAGATCGTCATAAAGACTTGTGTGATTCCCACTGTGCTTTGATTTCCATCATACCACGTCTAAGAGGGCGTGCAAAAAGGTGGCTTTTGGGTACAGTCCCGAATCACATGGAGGCAATGAGCGATAGGAGGGGATTCGTCTCTTCCGGTATAGGGAGTTGATGTTGTGCTATGTTCGATTGGCTATAACTGGAAATCCCTGGCCAGGGCTGCTGAGATTTACTGGTAAGTGTTATCAGTAGTTTCTCGAACTGTTATAGACCTCATATCGACACGACTTATCAAGCTACTGGGGTCTGACGTTTACCACCCCTAAGCGAGATATGCGACATATCAGACGACGAGACCAGACTGTACGGGAGTGTTACTGATTGGATTCGCAAGAGAATGTACAGGCTTGCTTGTTGATTTTCTGATCGCTCAATACCTGGGTGACTGTTATGTTTAGTTGACCGC
Source organism: Agapanthus africanus (assembly GCA_030015575.1). NCBI lineage: Eukaryota > Viridiplantae > Streptophyta > Magnoliopsida > Asparagales > Amaryllidaceae > Agapanthus > Agapanthus africanus. The sequence continues at coordinate 299,425,613 of CM057345.1, read as the reverse complement.
TTGCAGCTTGTGGGTGTTTGATATGATCATCACCTACTGCCGGCGTATTGACGATTCTTTAGAGTCCTATACAGAGGTTTCTGGACTCAGGCAAAACGGAGTAGGGGCACATATGTGATATGTGCAGGACCGAGGATAATGCGATATGAGATACCGTATTATATTCTCACGATATTTGATATCGGCCGGGTCATCGGATCAAGTGTTGATTCGATGAATTGGCAAATGATATATTAGTCGGTTATATGCGATATAGCCGGATTGTCGGATTAAGTGTTGATTCGATGATTTAATATATAATTATATATATGATATATTAAATTACATTAACTAATATTAGCTCACTAAAAGATTCTTTTTCTCACTCGGGTAATACATTGATATATATGCGATATATGTTAATTGTATTATTTTATTTTGTTACAATAAATATTATATATGTGATATATAATATTGTAACATGATATGATTACTAATGCAATATGTTTAATGGAGATTAAACAAGATTAGGGTTTGAATTGGGTTAGTTCTTTCATGAACCTTCTAGAAGGTTTTCTTTTGTTACGAGCTAAGATATTATGGTTGATATTTTAAGTGACTCATTCTTAACCCAACCCAAACCCTAGCCCTAGTTAAATCTCTACAAAGGTTACATTGACCATGGTTGCATAAGTAATTATGATTACATTTCCTTATTCATCACAAAAGAAAATGATCTCTTCTTCCTTCTTTTTCTCTCATGGAAAAGCTTTCTAGCCTTTTCAAAGGTGATGAAAATGAGTGAGTTAATGAAAATAAAATAGAGCTAAAATCCTAGTTCATCATTCTCATCTATCATTGCCATTTAGATGAGGGTGTTCACTTCATTTAATGAGTGAGAGCTTGTGTTAATGAAACTTCAAGGTAGATCATCTTTGTTATCGAAGATCGGAAGCAAGCTTGCACTTTTCTCTTCGTGGAGCCTTTCTAGAGTCCGGATGCACGATGATCGCAGCGAAGGGACCTCAACACGGAGCTTATGAAGTGAAGAACCGGATCTACAAAGGTTGTAATCCCTCACTTAGTGTTAAAGTGTTTAACATGCTTGTTTTCGCCCAATCTCTAGTCTAAGATCTTGGTTTAGGGTTGTTCGGCACGGCTAAATTTTAAATCGGGCATGGTTGATGCCTCGTAGACCCTTGTGCGTGTGCCTAGCATCCCTACAGATTTCGGGTCTACAGACTAACCTGTACCAGTGTCACCTGAGAACTGCTATCTGACGATAGGTATAATACCAATTAGGAGTTCTCGGAGAGTCCGTTCAGTGTACCCAGTCTCCACTGAGCACCCGTATACCATCTTTGATGTCAAACACCAATAGATATGGGATCATCCATCGCCCATCATGTGGGTCAAGATGCGTATACGCTAGTCTACTCTGGAATATCGATGCCCTGTCTCGATACATCCTCGACTAGGAACAATTATAGGATGTACTTGTGGACTACCTTTGGCCCCACTAGTATGATCTCTATCACAGTCCTGGTAGTCAAGTACACATCCTAAGGGCTTTATCAATATGTGAGAGCAAGACAGTATCACAATATAAGTCAACATGTTAAGACAAAGAGCAACCAAATAATATACCATCATGTCGAGCAAGAAAGTCTTTTCTATATATATCCAAGCATCCACTATAATATACATCATATGTACAATAATGGCCTTTAGGTCATACATATAACTAACATTGCACACTTCTTGCTCTTCCACGATACCAACTAACCACAATGAATATGCTATATCCTGTGGTAGATCTGGTAGATCTCTGATTAGAAGGAGATCATACCCAATCGATATCGTTGAATCCTTTCACTCGAGAGTGTATTATTTCAGTATAACAGACCTTTGCTTGGAGTGCTCTTTAAGTATCACAGAATTTAAACCGCTGCATCCTAATTAGTGATCCTATGGTCCGTGATAAACTATCCCACCACAGACTGGATAAGAAATATTAGGTCGAGTCGAGTAACTGTGGGCTAATTTAACTTGCCAACTAGTCGTCGGTGTCTATAGGGATCATCCAACTGATCTTGTCTTGGTAACTGTTGGTAATTGGATATATAGGAGTCTCTTCGGGCTTACATCCAAACATCCCAGTCTTAGATAACATGTCAATCACAAACTTTTGTTCCGGAATATAGATGTACTTTTTAGATCAAATTACTTCAATGCCTAAAAAATTCCGGAGACTCCTAAGATCCTTTGTTTGAAATTGTGTTTGTTGGTGAAGTTTCAGCTCCGCAACGCTGGCGTGTCATCAGCGTTAATCATAATATCATCAACGTATACCATCAATATGATGCGTAAACCATGGTTTGAACTATAAGATAAAGTGATCATGAACGCATATACCAAGGCTAAAAGAAATGACCAATGTAAATCTCCCAAAGCATGCTTAGAAATTCCTTCAAGCTATATAATGACTTCTTAAGATAAAAAGCTAGACCGGACTCCCACTTAGCAACAAAACCTGATGGTTGCTCCATATAGACTTCCTTGATCAAGCTACATGAAGAAATGCGTTCATATCTAGCTGATATAAAGGCTAATGATGAGTAGCCGTTAAAGATATAAGCAAGTAAACCGAGATCAGTTTAGCAATCAGAAAAAGTCTTCTAATAATCAATCCTATAAGTCTGAGAACACGTTTTAGCTATCTAACGAGCTTTAAGATATCCCAAAGTACCATGAATTTAGTTTAATTGCATAAACCCATCGACATCCCACAACCTTCTTTAAACAGGAAAAGAAGCCAAGTCCCATGTTGGTCCTGATCAAGAGCTAATATCTCTGCTTTCATAGTTCTTAACCATGTATAGGATGGTATCTCGGACAATGACCTGGGGAGGATGAAAATCAATTGAGGAGATAAATGCTCAATAAGAATGAGACAAATGTACAAGGTTGCAATTGGGATGAGAAGTGGTGCAATTTCAGGTTCCTTTTCTCAATCAAATAGGAACATTGAGATCAAATGGTTGTGAATCTTGAGGAGGTGGGACGATACAAGTAGGCACTTCAAACTATAGTAGGCGCACGCCGTCAAACATACACCTTAGTCACAGTGGGAGGAACATCCTCAAGTGTTATATTGACAGATTTAGTAGAAGGGACATGCTACAACGGAGACGGTAGGAGGAACGCCCATGAGAGCTGTTATAGGTAAATTAGGACGGTCCGTGTGATCTGAAAATGAATATATGATGAAAAGTCTTCATTCATTGTAAGAAGGGTGTGAAGTTAGGAAAAGTAAGATGACTCATGAAATGTAACATCAACAGAAATAAATGCCGTCATAACTCTGGACAACAACATCGATATCCTTTCTGGGTACGCGAGTATTTAAGGAAAATACACCTAACCGCTTTCAAGTCTAGTTTGGATCCCATATCATTGATTCTAGAAAAGCACACATCTAAACACACGTGGGTAATGGAATTGTTGGCTTCGAATGAATAAATTAGCATGAGAAACTTAACCATCCAATACAAAGGAAGTCCCAAAATTGTAAAATCCACCTTCAGATACAATTAGGCAAAGCCCTTGTACATCATAATGAACTAAAGCAAAAAGTTTATTGACTCTCATATTGACATGAGATGTGTAACTTGAGCGATGATGCTTACCTATACGAGTAAACTCACTCTAAAAATGATAAAGAACCATAAGAGGAAACAATCCTTTTCAAGGTTTATAAAGATGGGTACCCTGACTAATAGTGAGTATCAAAACCTGAAGTAAAGGCAGGGCATGTGATAGGCGTTGCTTATCCAGATATTACAATGCCAATCGTCTGCTTCGTCCTAAGATCTTGCATGACGCAACCAACAGGAAAGAAAGTGATATTGTAGTTCAAGATTTGAGTCAACCGACGAACAGAAAGGTTAAATGAAAAGTGAGGCAATTAAAGAACCGAAGATAGAGTCAAGTGTCGTATGAGAGTAGCTGAAACGACCCCATTTACTCTAGAGGTAGACTCGTTAGCTAAAGTTATCGGACTATATACATGTGTAAAACGCTAATAGAAAGTATGTCCGACTCCTCTGTCAATGATCTGCGACATTTGAGTCAATGACAGAAAGGCGCGAAGTAGGTGTTGAAGAGAGACAAGCTGTATGGTTACTTTTGGCCAAAATAATAGTATGAGGTGCAGATGAAGAGGGGGCTGTAGAGCTAGATGGGATCAGAAGACAGAGTAGTTTCGATATCATCCTATGTCAAAGAGATAACAGGGGAAGTTATGTCATTGTAGACAATTGATGCTGATGCAAGGGTAGGAGCTGAGGTAACGTGTGCTCCACGAGGCGGCCAAGGTGGCTTCCTATGCAACTTCCAAAAGTATCTCGAACATGTCCCTCTTGCTGGCAATAATCATAAAAATGCTTCTTTTCTGTTGTCTCTTCTCTACCTTCTTGAGTGGCTCCTTCTTAACCAAGGTTCAAGAACTCGGTATCGGTTTCGGTCACTTCAAGATTGATATGTTTTTGTAAGTTTTGGTTAGTATCGTTGGTTTCGGTGCAAGTTTTGGTTTCGGTTTTGATGTACAATTATATAAATGTATGTATACATATATATGTATATTTGCATTTACATGTCTAGCTAAGGAATGATATGGATACAAAATATCACAAAGTTTACATTTTCATACACATTATATAGCAAAATTCATTTAAGTACATAAATAAACATTATTAATATTAAACAATTGATAGATTGCTTATCAATTTAGAAGAAGCCATGCAATTTTAATAGGTAAAGTCATATTCATTTAATTGGAAATCAAATATAACATTGATACTTTTTCCAGTTATTATTTTTTGCATATATTCCAACCATATATAGAAAAGTAAATAAGTATTAAAGGAAAGGTATAAATCATATCTTTATTTACTTCCAACTTTATTGTTCATATGCAGGTAATTTTCATACCTAATAAAGAAATTTTGAAAGTTAAATAAAGTTGGTTATTTCATGCTGTATTAAATAGTGCAAGTTTTTATGCAAAGAAATTATTGGAAAGAGAGCATACAATAGAAAAACCAGGCTATTCTAGGCAATTAATTAAGAATGCTTCAAAATGTTGAAATAGAAGAAAATATAATAGTCTATGCGTCTCTTTGACTTCCCCTTTCTCATTCTTTCAAATTAATTATCCACTGAAAGCTGCCATCGTTGTTCTCAACTCTATCCCCCTCTTTTTCTTATAACTCAATCATCCAATGAACCATTGCTTTTCATCACCAGCGGCATCTTTTCATACCATTCCTTGGCTAAGATCTCTAAATATGTTCGATATTGTTTATCTATGACGAAACAAAGAAAAAAGTGGCCTCTAAGCTTCCACAATCCAGATCTATTGATGGTGCTTCAAGATTAGAAACTAGATTGGATATCATGTATGTAGTATCGACTGAAATATATCAAAACAGGTGTGAAACTCAGAAACATCGTATCGGCCGAAACAACATCGTATTGGCCAATGCTCGTTGATATTGGCTGATACTTGGTAGGTATCGGCCGATACGAGAATTATATGGCAATATCGGATCGGTTCCAAGCGAAACCGGGCTGATACGGTCGAAACTTTTGCGTATTGGCCGCTACCTTGAACCTTGCCCTTACCTGCACGGTCTTTCTATGATTGATGGGTCGGTGAATGCTTAAATCTAAGGGCGAACACTTTCTTGTATTTCTTTGCTTCTGAGAATGGAAAATCTTCATCAAGGTATGATAAGTAAAGCAAAAAGATATGGTAGTTGCATTCTCTAGAAGCTGTGGTCATGCAATCTCATACTTTTGCCTCAATCCTCTAAGGAACATGATCACAAGGCCTCATGTCTTGTAATCTTCATAACATCTTTAGTAACAGGAATCATGTTTAACAATTTTTTTGGTTATCTTCTTAGAAGCAGGTATCCTGTTGAATCCTTTACGGTCTCTATTAGGTTAAAAGCACGATACAAATTTTGTTGTCTCGAGTATAATCTGCTAAGCATTCCGACATCTTCACTGTCTTCAAAATTGATCGACTATAGTAGTGACCTCTCCATAGAACTCAACATCAAATGACATCATCCTTCTTCTATTCAAGATTCACAGGAGTATGTGGGTTTATCAATCATCCTTGCCTTTGCTATCAATATACATCTCAAACATTCACTCCCAACTATAGAAGTTTTCTTCATGAAATTGACCATCTTCGTAGAAAGCTGTTGAAAAAATGAGTTAACTGACCATCTTCGTAAAAACCAGCTCTGCTGAAATAACGAGTTTACTCCATCTTTTAAGAACACCCGTTTAATCATAACAAACACCTAGCCGATCTTCCTATATATCTGATCAACAACCACACAAAGGAAAGAAAAGGGATCTTTATAGATCCACCGAGTATTGTACTTGATCTTTGAAGATGTACTCACAAATCACACAACTTCAACTTCACAATATATAAAAATGGACCTAAACTCAGTGTCAAACAATCCAATCACTTTAAGAACATAAGCTATGACATATATCTTAATAAAAAATACTACCTTGATTCATATTTATCATCGTTGTGATCCAATCTAGAGACAAAGATGAGAGGTCTAAACCCACAAAAAACATAAGATCATTGGAGATCGAGGGCATATAGGGGAACTCGAAGTTAGATTTGATAAAGAAGTTGCAGATCGAGGTGAGATGAAGCCGATGCCGACGAGGTTTGAGGTGAAGCCAAAGTGAAATCAAAGGGGTTGAGGCGAAGTCGACAAGGCTTGAGCTCTGTCGAGCTTGAGCCGAGAGATCAACTTCGGCTTGTAAGAGAGGTCGGCGACAGCGGCTAGCTATATTAGAAAGGTTGGCATTTTAAGGATGAAGTGGTCGACGATAAGCGGAGGTGTTCATGCCAGCGTTCTAAAAAGCGGTCTAGGCGTCCGTCTAGACGGAAGCGGTGCTAAGCTGCTCCGTTTTAGCCCTAGACGGCTTAGTTAAACGGTTTAAACGTTTAAGCCCTCTAGCCCTCTTAAGCAGGCGTCTAAGCGGACCCATCCTACTTAATAGAATAAAATTTAGTCATTTTATGTTTCACGGGTCGGGTTTGTTCTCTTTTCACCCTATCTGACCCAAATCCATACCTAATGAAATAAAAGTTAGTTAGTTTTGTATTCTTTTTCTAAATAATTTTTTAATTATAAAGCTCAAAATCCATTTTTGCTGACTTTTACTGTTAAAATATCAATATGTTACTGGTTATTATGCCGGATTATTAATATATTTCTGTTTCTGCTGCTGAAATTTCAATATGTTTTCTATGCTGAAGTGTCAATATACCGCTGAAATTTCAAATATGTATATATATTAAATATAATTTTAACTAAAATTAAAAAAACCGCCTAGGCACTAAGCGGTACCCCAATTGCTCAGCTCCGCCTAGCACTTTTTATAATCTTGGTTGATGCTATTATTGGGTTTCACAGTAATGATTTAGGGTTGGGTTGTCATGGTGTCTCTAATACCATGATATTATTTAGGGTTTAAAAGAGGAGAGAGTAAAGAGAGAAAGATCAGGGGAAAAGATTTTAGATGATGAAAGATCTCTCTATTCTTCTTTATATAGATGTGATCAATTACATATCCACCCTCTAATTACATTCGACTAATTACATATATACTCTTAACATATTCTAACACACAAAATACCTAGAAAATGAAGTATCACTATATCAATCTTGAACTATTCACATTATCTTTTGTGGTGTAATTTAATTCATTTCTTTTTATTAGGATTTATTATAAGATGTATGTTTATATTTTAGCTATTTAGTAGTTTGGGTTCATATTATCTAGCCATTTAGATTAGGATATAAGTTAGGGTATAGTTATGTTTTGAATTATTGTCTATATATATGGTTATGTATATTGGAACTATATTCAAGAAAAGACGTTTGTTTAAGTTCTACTTATTGGGTGATGGATTGTAAACTTTGCCCATTTCCTCTTTCTAAAGATTTGTTTGTCACTCAATATTAATCTTTGTTTACTGCTTCTATCCTCATCACCCGCCTTCCTCAAATTTTAGTTCCCTTATAAGCAGGCATGTACTCTTAATTATAAGAATCTCTAATATGCTTAAGCTTGTAAATTTCTGTTGAACTTTCTTTCCTGTCCTTTCTAGTGGCATCCCAGATGTATCCCTAGTCCTATCCAATTTATTTTGATGAGCGAACTGGTTCTTCTTGCTTCATTCTTGATGTCCTTGTTATTGAGTACTTATGTGTTTAGGTCTTCCTCGCTCTCTTCTACAACACTTTGCATTCTGATTGCAGATATATACTTCCACCAATACTATAACGCTATAGATAGGGCCGCATTTTTCTTTTTTTGGCCTTTGTGCACCTCCATCCTCTCTAAAACTTTCTTCCAAGACTCTAAAGATATTGATTCCAAATTGACATCTAGTTCCCTCAACATCATTTTAGCGTTCAACTTCGGCATGCCTGATATAAATGGTTGATATCCTCAATTTAATCGCTATCACAGAGCATGAAGGTATGGGGAATCTTTGTTCCCCTATCATTTAGCCATTTGGCTGTAGGCAACTTATTGTTAAAAAAATGCCACAGGAACCAATTGGTTTTCTTGTTACCCCAAGACTTGTGGGCAGTCTAAACATGGGTCATTCTCCTGCTGGAATTGTTGCATTCTATTATTTTCTTTCGCAACTGAGAATTTTCCTTGTGCATTTCACCGATCATCTCGTTCAATTATATCCATTTAATTGATTACCTCAACATTAGCTATCTCACTCATATTGTGTCGGCAATTTACTTGTCCCAATTTCAATCATCATAAGACGCCTCCATTCGCATACAACATACCTTAGAATTATCTATGATATCAATATCAACGGTTTAAGGATTTTTTTGCCAATGGAGCATCAAAGATCCAAGTTATCCAACAATCATGTCAAAAAAATATTTCCTTTCCATCCTTCACTACCCATCTAGCCGTTTGGCTCAGCCGCAGTTCCATCCTGCACTACACCTAGCTGTTGGTCTGAGCCGCCATCTCTTATCGTTGATAGCTCTCCACATAGCCGCAATTGGCCCCGAGCTTGCCCAAGTCTGTGTTCTAGTACAATAGTATTTGTTTCTTATTAGGTTACTGTATATTGTAGACGAGCCGTCAAGCACTTTGGCCACTTGTTTCGCCAGCATGAGAGCTCATTTCCATCACAGATCGTACTCCTACCCCTCTTTTTTTAATGGAGAGCAGACCTTCCAGTTGATGTATCTTATACTCTTTTCCCCTCCCCATAGAAATTTCTTATAATCTTATCAATTTCATGAAGTATTGATTTTTGCAAGGCCATCGTACGAAAATAGTAAGAAGTTAACATAACAAAGAGACAGACTGACTCAAACATAGCCGCTATTGGCTCCTAGCTTGCCCAAGTCTGGGTTCTAGTACGATAATATTAGTTTTTTATTAGGTTACTGTATATTGTAGATGATGTAGGGTTCCTAGGCACTCTAGTAAGGTCTCACAAGGCATCGAACATACCAATTAAAAAAAATTGGTGCCGAGAAACCCTAGACTACGGATCTTAGACTAGATATTTAGGCGAAACGAAAACTAGTTAACACTTAACTACTTGGATATGGAAATTACAACCTTTGTAGATCCGGATATCCACCTCCATGGCTCCGCAACGAAGTCTCCTCGCTGTCCATGTCGAACCCCGGGCTCTAGCGTCGGCTTCATCGGAGAAGTAAGCGGAATAGTTCGTCGGCTTCGTGTTAAAGACGATCTACGTCGAGGTTGCACTAGATCAAGCTCCCTACTTCACAAAGTGATGAAACTTGTGAAGGAAACACACTCTACTACTTGGCAAGAGGTAGAGGATGAAGAAATAGGAGGTGAGTTCTCTTTAGATTTGGATTTCTCACTCTCAAGCTCAAGTTGCCATTGATGGCCTCAAGGTTTCAAGCTTGAAGATGAAGAAGAAGATGAGCTAGAAAATATGATAAGTCTTTTTGAAATAAAAAGAAAATGGAATACTTATCATAATTCTAACTAGGGTTAAGTGTAGAGAATATACCATGGTTAATGGATGGGTTAGGGTTAAGCATGAGTCAAAGCTTCATGAAGCTTCAACAAAAAGACAAAGAAAGCCATCATCCCTTTTTAAACTTATCCAAATAAATGAATAAACAAATAAATGAATAAATAAATATGCAAAACCCTAATTATCATAATAACCATGGTTTAATTCTATTCACTTAACCATATGATCAAGTACCATCAAACATGATACAAAAAGGTGCACAAAAGTATATCACATATACAATGTGCAATCCAAGTGAGAAAAATCCGTTTAAAGTGAACCAATACTAGTTAATGTAAAGTAATATATCAAATATATAATTATACATTAATCATTAAATCAACATTTGATTCAATGATCCGGTCATGTCGCACATAACCGACTAGTATCCAATGTATCGATTTATCGAATGAACAATTCGATAACTAGGTCATATCGAATATAACCAATCGAAACATTTATCGCGAGAATGAAATGCGGTATCACATACACGCGTTATTCTCGGTCCCGCACATATCTCATATGCGCTCCTATTTCGTTTCGCTTGAGCCAGGAAACCTCTGTGTAGGACTCTAAAGACTCGTCAATACGCCGGTAGCAGATGATGATCATATCAAGCATCCACAAGCCGCAAGCGGTCTGCTAAACGTAACGGCCACCCGGGTATTGAGCGATCAGAAGATCGACGAGCTAGCCCGCTCACACTCCTGCGAATCCGACCAGTAACACTTACCGTACAGTCCGGTCTCTTCGTCTGATACGTCGCATATCAAGTCTAGGGGTGGTATACGTCAGACCCCAATAACCCGATAAGTCGTGCCGATGTGAGGCTCATAACGGGTCGAGAAACTACTGGTAACACTTACCAGCAAATCTCTGATCAGCCCTGGCCAGGGACTTCCCTGCTACGGCCAATCGAGCACTGCGCAACATCAACCCCCAATACCGGGAGAGACGAAACCCCTCCTATCGCTCATTGCCTCCATGTGACTCGGGACTGCGCCCAAAGACCACCGTTTTGCACGCCCTCATGGACGTGGTAAGGTGGAGATCAAAGCACAGTGGGAATCACACAAGACTCTATGACGATCTCGGGTCTACAGACTAACCTGTACAAGTGTCACCTGAGAACTGCCATCTGACGTGAGGTATAATACCATCTGGGAGTTCTCGGCGAGTCCGTCCAGTGTACCCAGTCTCTACTGAGCACCCGTACACCATCTCTGATGTCAAACACCAATGGATATGGGATCATCCATCGCCCATCACATGGGTCGAGAAGCGTATACGCTAGTCTACTCTGGTATATCGATGCCCCGTCTCGATACACCCACGACTAGGGACCTTGAAGGAGGTACTTATGGACTACCATGTCCCCACTAGTATGATCTGCATCATAGTCCAGGTAGTCAAGTACACATCCTAAGGGCTTTACCAACATGTAACTATAAAACAGTATAAAGAGACTAGTGTACATGTTAAGATAAAGAGTAACCAGATAGCATACTATCATATCGAGCAAGAAAGTCATCTCTATATATGTCCAAGCATCCAATATAATATACATCATCTGTACAATACTGGCCTCTAGGGCATACATACAACTAACAATCTCCCACTTGCACTAGGGCCAGCTGCTGTAATATCGCATACCGAGCATCCCGAAGAGTCTCTCAAACTGTATCTGGGGAATGGCCTTCGTGAGTGGATCCGCCGTGTTGTTCTTCGTGTCAACTCTCCTAACCTCGATCTCCCGGCGATCAACTATCTCCCGGATCAGGTGATACCGCCTCAGAATATGCCTGGATCGCTGATGGGACCTGGGTTCCTTGGCCAAAGCCACTGCTCCATTGTTATCGCAATACAAAGGTATTGGATGCTCAATGGATGGAACCACACCAAGTTCAGTAATGAACTTCTTGATCCAGACAGCTTCTTTAGCAGCATCGTTGGCAGCGATGTATTCAGCCTCCATCGTCGAGTCTGCCACGGTTTCCTGCTTGGAACTCTTCCAGCTAACCGCCCCTCCGTAAAGGGTAAAGACAAAACCCGACTGCGACTTAGAGTCGTCCTTATCACTCTGGAAGCTGGAATCGGTAAAGGACTCCACTTGGAGTTCTCCGTTACCATACACCAAGAACATATCTCTAGTCCTTCGTAAGTACTTGAGAATGCTCTTCACAGCTGTCCAGTGACTCTCTCCAGGATCAGCTTGATACCTGCTCACTATACTTAGTGAGTATGCTACATCGGGTCTGGTACATAGCATCGCATACATGATAGAGCCTACTGCCGAAGCATAGGGTATCCCTTGCATGCGAGCTCTCTCCAAATCAGTCTTGGGAGACATCTCTTTGGAGAGAGTGACTCCAGAGATCGTGGGTAAGTTCCCACGCTTGGATTCTTCCATACTAAACCTCTTTAGTATGGTGTCAATGTACCTGGATTGGGACAATCCCAAAATCCGTTTGGATCTATCTCTATAGATCCTAATTCCCAATATGCAGGAGGCATCACCAAGATCTTTCATTGAGAATCTTTGTGATAAGAAGAGCTTGACCGATTGCAGCATAGGAATATCATTTCCTATCAAGAGTATGTCATCCACATACAATACGAGAAAGACAACCTTACCCTCTGCCACCTTCTTGTAGATACAAGGTTCATCTGGATTTTTGACGAAATCAAACTCTTTGATAACGACGTCAAAGCAGATGTTCCAACTCCGCGAAACTTGCTTTAATCCATAAATGGATTTAAGCAGCTTGCACACCTTCCCGCTGCTCCCACTGTCTACGAAGCCCTCTGGCTGAGTCATGTACACGCACTCTTCTAAATCACCATTTAGAAAGGCGGTCTTAACATCCATTTGCCAGATCTCGTAATCATGATAAGCAGCGATGGCAAGCATGATCCGGATGGATTTAAGCATAGCCACTGGAGAAAAGGTCTCGTCATAGTCCACACCTGGTCTTTGACGAAAACCCTTTGCTACAAGTCTAGCTTTGAAAGTCTCCACTTTCCCATCTACACCAAGTTTCTTCTTGAAGATCCACTTGCTCCCAATGGGTTTTACCCCTTCAGGAGCAACGTCCAAAGTCCATACTTTGTTGGTGTACATGGATTCCATCTCGGACCGCATAGCATCCAGCCATTTCACTGAGTCCCCACTCGTGATGGCCTGCTCGAAGCTAGTTGGGTCATCATCCTCCATGATGCAATCCTCGCTCCCACCATCCATGAGAAAACCGTAGTATCTCTCAGGTTGGCGAGGAACCCTACTAGATCGGCGGAGAGGCTGGGGTTCATTGGGAGCTACTGAATCCTCTTGTTCCACTAAATCTTCAGTTTGAGTTTGTGTAGCCGGAATTTCTTCCAGTTCTACCTGCTCGCCACTAATTTCTTTTGCAAGAAATTCCTTTTCCAAAAAGGTGGCATGTCGAGAAACAAACACTTTTTGTTCCTCTGTATGGTAGAAAAGATATCCATGTGAATGTTTGGGATATCCCACAAACTTGCATAGAACTGACCGTGCCTCGAGTTTGTCCGGATTTTGCCTTTTGACATAGGCCGGGCAACCCCATATCTTAACTCGTTTAAGACATGGTCTCTTCCCACTCCATATCTCATATGGTGTGGTAGGTACAGATTTAGATGGAACTTGATTCAATAGGTATGCTGCTGTTTCCAGCGCATATCCCCAGAAGGAAATAGGTAACTCAGCTGTGCTCATCATAGAGCGCACCATATCTAATAGGGTGCGGTTCCTCCGTTCTGATACACCGTTGTGCTGTGGTGTATATGGAGGAGTCAGCTGAGAGAGAATCCCATTCTCTTTTAGGAAGTCCAGGAATTCATTGCTCAAGTATTCCCCTCCTCGATCAGATCGTAGGATTTTAATACTTTTTCCTGTTTGGTTCTCGACTTCTTGTTTATATTCTCTAAATTTCTCAAAAGCTTCTGATTTGTGTTTCATCAGGAACACATATCCGAATCTAGAGAGATCGTCAGTGAATGTAATGAAGTACGAAGAACCATCCCTGGCATGTGTAGACATAGGACCGCATACATCACTATGTATCAGTCCTAAGAGTTCGGTAACTCTTTCTCCGTGTCCCGTAAACGGAGTTTTGGTCATCTTGCCTTTGAGACATGACTGGCAAGTGTCATAGGATGAAAATTCAAACGGATTTAAATATCCATCTTTATGCAACTTAGCTAGTCGTGTCGCATTGATGTGACCCAGTCTACAATGCCACAAGAAGGATTCGTTGAGTTCAGAACTCTTCCTCTTGTGTGTGTTTGTTATGCTCAGAACTGTTGATTGATTTAGAACATAAATGCCATTGCATAACGTGCCTGATCCAACCAACTTTTGGTTATGGAAAATGTTCATAACATTGTCCTGTAATACAAAATTATATCCTTCTTTACTTAGCAAAGAAACCGATATAATGTTGCATATCAGGTTCGGCATGTAATAGCATTCGTTCAGAACCAATGTATTACCAGTTGGTAATACAAGGTGATATTCCCCGACAGTCTTAGCTGCAACAATTGCACCATTTCCAACTCTAATGTCTTTATCACCTTCTCCAAGTTCTCTACCTTTCCTAAGCCCATGTAACTGATTACATATATGGGATCCTGACCCGGTATCCAATACCCAGGACGTAGAGCAAATGGAGAAACAGTTCTCAGTAACGAACACACCCGAAAAAAATGCATCATCATGTACTTTTTTCATTCGGGTGGCATGGGAATCCTGGTATTCCCCTATATCCTGTTCATTCCTATAACTCTTATAGGAAAGAACGGAACCAACGTTCCCCAGCACAGTATAACATGCGGGTTCGGTCAATACATCCATATTATTATCTTTATTAAGGCATGAAATGGTCGCTACCTGGAGAGAGAGAGAAGAAAACACTTTAGCGTATGCTCGTGCAAGATCAGATTGGTTATTATCTTATCTAATCAGGATGGCTCCCACTGTTTTTATCAAATCTTCCTTCAAACCCTAAAAGGAAAGACTAGCCGGGGTTAATTACACACTACAAGTTCGCCAATCTTTCAGCCAGGCCAGTGTCGGTACTTTGAGGGAGGTCCCCCGTGCTTTCGCACGAACCTAATTACTGTAAACCTCGTTTTCCCAGAGGCGTAACCTCGTTAACACCTTTCTAGACACCTACTTGATCGGCTAATTGTAATGTGTAAAACTCTCCCAGGAGTAACCTTTACTCGCAGTGGGTATCGGGATCCAACTATCTCATAGAAGGTATGCAATCTCATTGCAAATTTCAACACTTGAAATTTCCGATAATATTTTGCCCCTAGCGTCCTATGACCTTGACAAAGGCCAACAAATCATAGCATGCTAGTCAAGTTCAACCCGTCATTTCTTGATTGAATCAAACCCACCCGCACGGCCCTTGACAAAGGCCAACAAGGTCGCACGACTACCCTGAAACAATCTGCATCATATGCATAAGCAGATAATCACTATTCAGCTACCGCACACTACGCCTTGACAAAGGCCAACAAACGCAGCACGAATACTAAACAGTTCTTATCTGAAATGACGGAGGGCTACGACAGGTTTTTCTGAAAACCTATTGCGTAATGAACTTGATATCGTTGTAGAATCAAATGAAGTTTTAAAATGGAGTGATTTTGAGGCTTTTCTAGTTTTGCTAAAGGAGTCACTCCCGGCGAAGGGATCTCGGTCCTTTCCTCGTCGAATGAGGTGCGGGATATATCATATATATCACTGTGCAAAGCAAAAACTCTTAAAAGCAATCAAAGCTAAACCGAGTGTGTAGCATCTGCCAGTTATTGCTAAAGGAGTCACTCCCGGTGAAGGGATCTCGGTCCTTTCCTCATCGAATAAGGTGCAGGGTATATCATATATACCGCTGTGCAAAGCAAGAACTGTAGCTACCTGTTATATTTAAAATCTGATTCTACAACATCTTAGGTTTCTTATCTTTCATTAATCACATTAATGAAGTCCCATCATTTAAATACCTAAACATCACAGATAGATATGACGTACACTTATGCCATCCGCATTCGCCTCGATGTCCCCTCGTGCACCGTTAGGTTAGGTAACTAACGACAGAGCAGGGCAGGGCTAGCGCGGGTGTAAAACATAAGTAACGTCTATATAATATATCATATATACTATATACTATATCCATCAAAGAACATAACACAGATATCGCAGCAGAATAAACATATGAAATATTGGATATACTAGGACGTCCGTGTTTTCAATACGAGCCAGTATAAAACACGGATTCCACGGTCGTGATGAATAGCCAATCCCATACCCCTAGACCCCTACGAGAGCGGCAAGCAACCCTGCCAATTCTAGGGTTAGGAGACCCGGACTCGACTCCTCGAGTTGGTCTCCCTCTGGACCCCAGAACCCGGTTACTTGTGCTCCCCTCCTTGGGTCTATCCTAATGCGGAAAAGTAAATAATATACAAAGGGTGACAACTTCCGCTACCTGGAAGTGCCCCAAATAAAAGAATATTACATACAAGTTTTTACATGAATGAAAATGAAAAACACTCATCTCACATAAAAACCCCCGGCTATTCGAATACGACGATCCAATATAACATATCCAGCAACACATAACATCACATGTCATCAACGTAAGTAAGTATGCATACCCCAATTGTCGTTGACGTATAGCAACGAAACCGGCGATACGAACATACTACACTTACGGTCACAGAAAAGAAAGTGTAAAACTACAACAATTGGAATCCGCAACCTCTTTAGACATCACATGCCTAACAGTTATAAACCTCGCATTTTAGTCCCATCATCGAAAACTCTTTTCGATATCTTGTGAAACTAAACCGCTAGATTTATAACATTCTACCAGTTATCTCATAACTATTTGTGAATTCCAATTATTGTATCCATTTCCGGATAAATAGAATATATCAAACTTTCCGATCGAACATTCGAACACCCAAGTTTTCCCGACACCGATCAACACATGAAATAGGTTCAAAGACATTCACTTCATGCCTCAGTACCAACGGTCCAGCCGTAGAAGGGTCAAGCCAACGCCTCACATGTGGCACGCCGTACTGCCCCAAACCCGAAGGTTCAAAGGGCAGTTCAAGACGGTCACATAATCGAGTTAAGGTTTGTTGTCTTCTAGAGGGACCATCGCGTTACTTGCACTACTTCGAACGTCTTTTAACCACAGAAAAATCCAACACTTGGAATTTTCCGGCAGGGGAAAAGTTGGGTATTTGTATCCGGTCAAACTTTTTAACATATTCTACAATTATCTGGAAAAACACTTAGACAAAGTTTGATAATCCGATCGAATCGACAATTCCCAATACAACCCCAGAATACTCAAACCTGGAGCCAAATTAAAATTCCCAGAAAACTCAGAATAATAAATCAGGTATTACTGTGCAAAGAATTGGGGCTGACGTCATCAAGGAGCCGCGGAACCGCCGCAGAAGCCATGCTTCCGCCGCGGTTCCGCCGCAGTATTTACTGTTCACAGGAAAATTTGTACACAGTAATTCTTAGATTTTATTGCTGATTTTTTTAGGCATTTTTAATTGACAAAAAACCACAAATTCGGAAAATTTCCAGAGAGCTATTTTGGGGTTGGGTTTTCGGTTCGTCCGGGTTTCAAACTCCGTCTAGACTTCGCCTAAGGCTCTAGCTAGGCTCTGATACCACTGTAGGGTTCCTAGGCACTCTAGTAAGGTCTCACAAGGCATCGAACATACCAATTAAAAAAAATTGGTGCCGAGAAACCCTAGACTACGGATCTTAGACTAGATATTTAGGCGAAACGAAAACTAGTTAACACTTAACTACTTGGATATGGAAATTACAACCTTTGTAGATCCGGATATCCACCTCCACGGCTCCGCAACGAAGTCTCCTCGCTGTCCATGTCGAACCCCGGGCTCTAGCGTCGGCTTCATCGGAGAAGTAAGCGGAATAGTTCGTCGGCTTCGTGTCAAAGACGATCTACGTCGATGTTGCACTAGATCAAGCTCCCTACTTCACAAAGTGATGAAACTTGTGAAGGAAACACACTCTACTACTTGGCAAGAGGTAGAGAATGAAGAAATAGGAGGTGGGTTCTCTTTAGATTTGGATTTCTCACTCTCAAGCTCAAGTTGCCATTGATGGCCTCAAGGTTTCAAGCTTGAAGATGAAGAAGAAGATGAGCTAGAAAATATGATAAGTCTTTTTGAAATAAAAAGAAAATGGAATACTTATCATAATTCTAACTAGGGTTAAGTGTAGAGAATATACCATGGTTAATGGATGGGTTAGGGTTAAGCATGAGTCAAAGCTTCATGAAGCTTCAACAAAAAGACAAAGAAAGCCATCATCCCTTTTTAAACTTATCCAAATAAATGAATAAACAAATAAATGAATAAATAAATATGCAAAACCCTAATTATCATAATAACCATGGTTTAATTCTATTCACTTAACCATATGATCAAGTACCATCAAACATGATACAAAAAGGTGCACAAAAATATATCACATATACAATGTGCAATCCAAGTGAGAAAAATCCGTTTAAAGTGAAACAATACTAGTTAATGCAAAGTAATATATCAAATATATAATTATACATTAATCATTAAATCAACATTTGATTCAATGATCCGGTTATGTCGCACATAACCGACTAGTATCCAATGTATCGATTTATCGAATGAACAATTCGATAACTAGGTCATATCGAATATAACCAATCGAAACATTTATCGCGAGAATGAAATACGGTATCACATACACGCGTTATTCTCGGTCCCGCACATATCTCATATGCGCTCCTATTTCGTTTCGCTTGAGCCAGGAAACCTCTGTGTAGGACTCTAAAGACTCGTCAATACGCCGGTAGCAGATGATGATCATATCAAGCATCCACAAGCCGCAAGCGGTCTGCTAAACGTAATGGCCACCCGGGTATTGAGCGATCAGAAGATCGACGAGCTAGCCCGCTCACACTCCTGCGAATCCGACCAGTAACACTTACCGTACAGTCCGGTCTCTTCGTCTGATACGTCGCATATCAAGTCTAGGGGTGGTATACGTCAGACCCCAATAACCCGATAAGTCGTGCCGATGTGAGGCTCATAACGGGTCGAGAAACTACTGGTAACACTTACCAGCAAATCTCTGATCAGCCCTGGCCAGGGACTTCCCTGCTACGGCCAATCGAGCACTGCGCAACATCAACCCCCAATACCGGGAGAGACGAAACCCCTCCTATCGCTCATTGCCTCCATGTGACTCGGGACTGCGCCCAAAGACCACCGTTTTGCACGCCCTCATGGACGTGGTAAGGTGGAGATCAAAGCACAGTGGGAATCACACAAGACTCTATGACGATCTCGGGTCTACAGACTAACCTGTACAAGTGTCACCTGAGAACTGCCATCTGACGTGAGGTATAATACCATCTGGGAGTTCTCGGCGAGTCCGTCCAGTGTACCCAGTCTCCACTGAGCACCCGTACACCATCTCTGATGTCAAACACCAATGGATATGGGATCATCCATCGCCCATCACATGGGTCGAGAAGCGTATACGCTAGTCTACTCTGGTATATCGATGCCCCGTCTCGATACACCCACGACTAGGGACCTTGAAGGAGGTACTTATGGACTACCATGTCCCCACTAGTATGATCTGCATCATAGTCCAGGTAGTCAAGTACACATCCTAAGGGCTTTACCAACATGTAACTATAAAACAGTATAAAGAGACTAGTGTACATGTTAAGATAAAGAGTAACCAGATAGCATACTATCATATCGAGCAAGAAAGTCATCTCTATATATGTCCAAGCATCCAATATAATATACATCATCTGTACAATACTGGCCTCTAGGGCATACATACAACTAACAGATGAGTCGTCAAGCACTTTGGCCGCCTGTTTCGCCCGCAGGAGAGTTCATTTCCATCACAGATCGTACTCCTAACCTTTGTTTTTTTAATGGAGAGCAGACCTTCCAGTTGATGTATCTAATACTCTTTTCCCCTCCCCACAGAAGTTTCTCATAATCTTATCAATTTCATGAAGTATTGATTTTCGCAATGCCATCAGATGAAAACGGTAAGAAGGAAACATAACAAAGAGTCAGAACTGACTTGATGAGTAAGCCTTACTGGGAATGAGAGATATTTCATTTTCCAGATAGCCATCATATACTTAATATGAGCTAATAGGATCGATAACTAATATTCTAAATATCGGATATCAGTATCGTATCGGTCTGAAGATTTTCATATCTGATATCAAATATCGTGATATATCAGGAGATATTTTCTAAAAAATATTTCTGAAAGTTCTCGAATGTTATTGAATTTCCAAAAATTCGACCATGAATTTCTCTGAAAATTTAGCCATGAGTTTCTTAGAAATTCAGGGCTCAAATTTTGAGATATTTAGCACTGAATTTTAAAGAAATTTAGCCTAAATTCAGGAGCTGATTTTCAAGAAATTCTTACCCGAGTTCTTGAGAAGTTATTGGCTAAATTTCTCAGTCTTTGAGGAATTTGTCTACAAAAAAAACAGAGAGAAAGAAAGACTAAGAAAAAGACTTGTTTATTCGAATGAGAGAAAGTTTCGGTGACGAAGAGGGACAAGCTTCGGCGTCGCTGAGGGACGAGCTTGGGCGATAGAGAGGCGATGGAGATCTTCAAGAACCCAGATCTATGGTTTTCTTTCGAGTACCAGAAAGAAGTAAAGTTAGAGCTTGATTTGGGCTTTCTCTAGTCGTCTTGACCATAACTTATCCTTTATAATGGTCGGGTCGGGTCTGTTAGCAATCTTATTTGCAAACCAATAACCCAAATAAAATAAATAAAATATCACGATATTTGGACAAATATATCGGACTCGATATAGCGGGCGATATTACGATATATCAGCCGATATTTACCCAAAACTACAAAAAAATATAAATTCAGTATATCGTATCGTTTCCCTTTAGAACCGATATATCGGCCAATATAGGAGATATATCCGCGATATTTAGAATACTGTCGAGAACTCATGCTTCCAAATTTGCCCGCTTATTATCGGAATGCCTAAATAAATAAAGTTCTCCCCGATATTTCTCCCGGTAATGCGTGGTGTAGACCAAGATAAGCAGTTAGGGATACATAATTCAGGTTGATGTGAATGGCCATCTTGCTCCAATTTATTTTGTCTTGTTGTTGTGGCATATAGCCTTAAGATGTTCCACTCTTCCATTTCCTCCTGCCTAATGCTTTCAAATAAAGAACATCCGCAAACATTAAAGTGCGGGGTTCATAATCGCCCTCAATTAGTAGAATAACCTTCAATCCAACCCATATCTTCATATTTACTAATTAAGAAGGATAAGGCATTCGCGAAGATAATATATAAAAATAGGGATTGGGGGTCTCCTTGCCTAATACCTCTTGAACACTCAATTTTCTCAGAGCATATCCCATCCACCAAAATTTTCATTTGGATTGACTCTGCATTTTCTTATCCAATAATTCCACAAATCACTTTAACCAATTTTCTTCATTACCACATAAAGAAATTCCCAATTCACTTGATCATATGCCTTCTCCATACCTAGCTTAATGATAAAATTATTTTTTCCTTTGTATCACTCTGCCCGGAACAAACTCTAATTACTCAAGAATTTTTTCCTATTATCTTCCTCCACCTTTCAACCATTATACTAACAATGATTTTATAATAAGTGTTGCATAGGATAATTGGTCTGAAGTCGTTAACTTCAATAGGGTTCTCTCTTTTCAGTATCATCGACACAATTGTGGCATTCCATCTCCTAGGAAATTTAAGGTACTAAAGATTGGCTAGGCTAGTCATCTAGCTACTTGTATGCTCTAGTTATTATCAGACTGCTTATTGATAAGTTTTATTGATTTGTTAAGTGAAAGAAATGACGTGAAATCAAGAAAGTTTGATAACTTGTGATCCCTTTGTCATCTTTTAATCTGTTGTTTTGTGCAAAATTTGGTTGTTTGCTGATACTTCAGGGCACTCTTACTGCAATAAGGGACTGGTTTAGAGATTATAAAATCCCAGATGGAAAGCCTGCTAATAAATTTGGTCTCGGCAACAAGGCAGCAGACAAGGTAAATTTAGCATAGTTTTATTATTTAGTATTATGTTCAACTTTCCACTATCCACATCTTTCATGAAATTTCTAGTGCAAGTTTAGGACCAGCTTTAGATCCTCAAATGGTAATAGAAGCAGCAGCAGCATATTGGAAATAATGTATTTAAAATGCTTGCATATGTAGGTTTAACCATTTGTGCCTGTAATTTTCTGTCTATTGCATGTATGATTTTTGTTTTACTTAATTAGCTGTGTTTTTATTTATTTCCCATTCTTGCATGTTATACCTGGGGATGATTGTGCCTGCTTCTTATCTTCAACTTTTGAATGTCTCGATGCTGGAATCTAATGGATTTTTTTTGTTCGCATATTCATTTTGTTATTAATTTCTGTTAAGTATGAAACTGTGCTAGTAAGCAGCAAAGATCATTTGTATTTTTGGTTCTATTGTCTCTTAAATCACTGAGATTTACCTTCTAGACTAGACTTATGTGCAATCCCTTTTAAGCTTTATTAACTAATCAAAAGAATTAGGAATACCAATCGATAATGATGGGAACATATTCTAGTTTATTTATTCTAGATCTGCAGAACTTTTACCATATGCTAAAGTTTATGGTGTAGAGATGATGCCTACATCTAAAGAACAAGTTGTTATGCAGTTGTGAAAAGCTGTCCATAATTCCATATGCAGTACATATACAATTAAAGTCCACAAAATTCCTTCTGCAGTATTCAATATCCGATCACTTAGATAGATCTGAATTTTACCTCTGATCCCTCTACGATACCCTTGCCTCTTTCAGACGTTGTTTATCATTACTTACACAAATTAAAATTTCAAATCCATGCTCTGATTTGAGTTTAACAAGACATTAAAGAAACACACAACACACCCACACACACATCACACACAACAACACACAACACACACCCGGGGACCCACGAATTTGCTCCGAAAGTGTTAATTTGTGGCCACTTTCCTTTCTGGGATTCAAACCCCGCATTCTCCCCACTCTCGCCAAGAGGGGAATTGCCCATACCAACTAAACCATTATATGTATTGAACTTGCATGAAAGCAATAGGTCTTTCGGTTTTATGGATGTATCTTTATGCATGTTTTATTATAAGGCTGCCTTTCCCATTTGCAAGTAAGTAGTATTTGATGTATAAAGTGGGTATTTCGAAGCTAGCATGTATCCAATCTAAGCTCAAACTTGTTTCTCTTGGTGATTAGGAATACGCTTTGAAGGTCATCATGGAAACAAACGAAGCATGGGCTAAGTTAGTCAGAAGATCTATTCATGCTGGGGATTTATCGTTAGTATGACTGAAAGGCTCCTGACATCCCAAATTTATTGTTGAAGAACTATATATATTTTTATCTCTATGAAATCTTGAAAGCTTTGTGCAAGGTCACACTCGATCAGAAGAATATTGCTTCTGAATATTGCCTCAAGTTTTCGAATGAAGTACGTGTGGTCAAACCATTGTTATTCTCCGGTTATTTTTCCTCTTGAATCGTTTGGATGTGTTTATTTCAAGCAAAAACGGTACATATCTGGCAAATTTCATTTATAGCTCAAAAGTAACGGATTGATTCATTTTTTAATACAAAATATTCAATCACGTCGCATTTTAATTTATTAAATAATAAATAATTTAACATTTTTTTCATGTGTAGCACATGCAAAAAAAAAACAGTATATCATAAGTATATTTGGGTGGGGGAGAAGAAATTGCATCTATGGCATTAGTAGAGGACAAGAATTGAGTTAATTTGGAGCAGGTATTTTAAGAGCAACGCAGGGGACAATTTTTGGAAATAAACGGAGTTAAAAAAAAAAAGGAAGCAAAATGGGATTGGAAAAAAATATTTAGCAATATAGTGTTCATAGGATGATTAGGGCGGATTACCTGGATTTTACTAAAACAACACTTTTAAAGTACGGTTTCAGTTCCTCTAAATCCAAATTCATGTCCTAACATTTTGGGTGGTAGATAAAAACCGCATTTATAAAGTGCGATTTTCAAATGCCTCTAACCCAAATCCAAGTGCGGTTTATATTTTAAATAGAAACCGCATTTGCAAAATACGTTTTTTGGGTATTGACTTAAACCTGGTCCTATCTCTACTAATATAAAGCCCTCCTCATTCTTCCTCCCCCTCTTTCCCCACATCAAAGCCCAACTCCTCCAATTTGACCCTTCTCTCTAAAGCCTCTCTTCTCTCCATTACAATCCTCCTAATCCAATTTCTTACAAACCCCGACCCTTTTTCTCATCTCCTTTTTACCTACTCTCAAACCCTCATCTTACTCCATTTTCCTCTCTCTCACTCTCAACAATCTCAAACCCTAACCCTACCGTATTCCCCCCCTCATTGTCAACATTCAAATCCTGATACTTTCTATTGTCTCACAATCTCTATCAAACGTTTGGATCTTTTTTCTCAACTTGAGCGTTGCAAATTCACGCAAAGGTAAAATTGATCTCCTCTTTAGATTTTAACTTTCTAGATTTATATGGAAATTATCAACTTATTTAATGTTTAATCTCACATATCAAATTTGTAATATCAAATTTGTAATATCATGTAATCATGTTTCTCTAATTTGTCAATATAATGGAACTCTCACTATCGATTTTAATAACAATAGAGTTAACTATATTGGTAGAGATAGTAAAATGTTGAAAGTCCGTAAATCATATTTGAAGAAGTAAAGGAAAAAAATCTATCGATGTACACGGATAAATCGAGCGAAGTATGATTTGAAATTAGCATTCAAATGTCTACTGACATTGCAAGATTATATAAGTGTTTAAATATCCGATGATGAGGATACAAGTGTTATGCTTGACATGAATCATGGAGTACCATTGCTTGGAATATTGGTGGTTAAAAAAGCTCTGCAATTTAATGAAAACACCAAACCAGAAGAAACAACTTCATTTAACAAATACTATGAACCCAAAGGACAATATAGTAACATGTTCAATCTCGACAACGACTCTACACGGGTTTTAACTCTTAGAAGTCAAGTGTCTCATATGGATGAATGCACATCATCCATATAAGTATTGCAATATAAGTCAATTCTTATTAAATTACAGTTCAATCAATATTCTTGTTAGCTAATCATGGTATCTGCTTACAACCCTACTTATCCATACGTGCTTGACGTTAGATACAATTTTCCAGCCGACACATACATGTCTTTCTCCATGCCAATCGTACACTTTGGATTTAGGTGTAAAGAAGATAATGGAAGCAAATAGGTGAACGAAAACACAATTCATTGATAATATGATTCGTGTTTCATAACAAGTTTATTTGACATGCTTTTATTCAAGACGAGCAAGATGGAATTGTTATGGGCGGACAAAGTTCTATGCAAGAGGGTGTGAGTGCTTTTACCCATTATGCACGGCATGACCACACCTATAATCAGCCGCTGTGGGCCTTCATCTTGCAAGAGGGTGTGAGTTTTTTTTTCCGGCTTTGGAAAACTTGCTTATTTTGCTATTTGTGCGCGGAATTACATTGTCGTAGTTTTCGTTACTTGCTTCTGTGATGCGTCTATGTGTTTTTTAACGTCTTCTAATCACTATACTTCGATTAGAAGGGGTTGTACGCATTTTGTTTACTTGTGATGTTGCTTGAGATATCTTTGTGATGGTTTCGACAGATTGTTGTGATGGATAACCTTTAGTGCAACGTTTCTAATACAGTTTTGAATTCATTTGTATATTCTTTTGTTAGGAATATGTATGCCCTAGAGGCCATTATTGATGATATAGTGGATGCTTGGACATATATTTATAGGACTTTCTTGCTCAACATGATCGTATGCTATCAAGTTACCTTTATCTTAACATGTAGACTGGTATTTATACTGTCTGTTTCTTACATGTTGATAAAACCCTTAGGATATGTACTTGACTACCAGGATTATGATGAGATCATACTAGTGGGGCCAGGGTGGTCAACAAGTGCATCCTTTAACCGTTCCTAGTTGAGGGAATATCGAGACTAGAGCATCGATATTCCAGAGTAGACTAGTGTGTACGTTTCTTGTCCCTTAGAGGGCGATGGCTGATCCCACAGCAATTGGTGTGTGACATCAAAGATTGTACACATGTGCTCATTGGAGAATGGGTACACCGAACGGACTCTTCGAGGACTTCTAATTGGTATTATACCTATCGTCAGATAGCAGTCCTCTGGTGACACTGGTACAGGTTAGTCTGTAGACCCGAGATCGTCATAGAGTCTTGTGCGGCTCCCACCGTGCTTTGATTTTCTCCCTACCACGCTCAAAGGAGACTTGCAAACATATGGATTTTGGGTACAGTCCCGAGTCGCATGGAGATAATGAGCGATAGGAGGAGTTTCGTCTCTCCCGGTATTGGGGGTTCATGTTGCGCTATGCTCGATTGGCTATAACTGGAAGTCCCTGGCCAGGGTTGCTTATGAGATTTACCGATAAGTGTTATCAGTAATTTCTCGAACCGTTATAGGCCAGACATCGGCATGACTTATCACGTTACTGGGGTCTGACGTTTACCATCCCTAGACATGATATGCGACATATCAGACGAAGAGACCAGACTGTACAGTAGTGTTACTGATAGGCTTCATGGAGACTATGGACAAGTTTGCTTGTTGATCTTCATATCGCTCAATACCCGGGCAGCTGTTACGTCCAGCTAGTACCGCTGACGGATTGTAGGTGACTGATGTGATCATCACCTACTGCTGGCGTATTGACGAGTTTTTAGAGTCCCACACAGAAGTTCCCTGGTTCAAGCGAAACGAAGTAGGACACATATTAGATATATGTGTGGGCCTGATTAAATACGTGTATGTGATACTGTATTGTAATCTGGCAGTTATCTGTTATTGGTTCGGTTATATGTGATATAACCAGATTATCGAATCAAGTGTTGATTTGATAATGCGATATACAGATAAATGATATTAGTCGGTCATATGTGATATAACCGTTAATAATGTGATATATATTATATGTGATATAATTATATCTTAACTAATATCATTAGCTCACTAATTATTCTTCATTATATATATATATATATATATATATATAATGAAGTATGGCTTGATTTTCTATTTTTTGAGAAAAATAGAAAAGAGGTGGAAAATGAGAGTATGGTTGCAAGTATGGGCTTTATTCATTGTTTTTTCATCTTGACTCACTATTCAAGCATGGTTGCAATTTTATATTTGCAAAATTCCACGCTTGAATGAGTGGGGGTCAAGTGTTGCCATTCATTCTAAACTCATTCTCAACACTTAGCTATTTTGAGCTCATTCTTGAGTTGCTCTCATGGTTGCTCTCTAGCTCTCTACTTCTTCTTCCTCAAATACTTCAAAAATCCAAACCCTCACATGTGATGTGAATCATGGATTTTTGAATACATTAGTGAGCAAATAAAATCTCCTACTTCACCATCCTACATTTGACTAGCGATCGAGTGTAGCGTGTTTACTACGCTAAAGAGTTTAGTGTAGAGGTAGCTTGAGGTGGAGGGACTTCCCGTGGATCATCTTCGGCACGAAGGTCATCGGAGGAAGCTCGTCCAAACCCTCAAGTGGAACCAAGTGGAGTCGCGGGACTACTATACGGAGCATGTGAAGTAAAGGACTTGATCCTAAATGGTATAGCCTTCTTTCACTTTCTTTAGTTGTTCACATCACATAGCTAAAAACCCTAAAATTCTAGCAATGATCTTGTATAGTCTAGCTTAGCACCAATAAAAATTTGATTTTGGCATGCTTGATGCCACTCGGAACCCCTTGACGGTGTTAGGGTATACTTTCATGGTATCAGAGCGAAGATAGAACATTAGGGTTATTTGTAGCGACGTTAGAAATCCGCCGTTTTTGTCGCGCGAAAACTACCGATAAAAACAGTTTCGAAAATGATGTTTTGAGATGTTTGCACACCCCGCGGGCTCACGGTTTGAATCAAGAAGCCGCGGGGTGGAGCGTGGGCACCCTGAGGAACCTCCGGGGGGGGACCGAATGGCTGGGCCCACTCCCCAAGACCACCACAAGGTGGTCTTGGCGGTGGGGACCCGAAACTGCCCCACCTTAGGCAGTTTCGGGTCTGCCTCACCCCCTGTCCACCTCGTGGTGGCCTCACGGGTGGGGTACCCCCTCTAGGCCCCCAACTCGAAGTTAATTTCATTCTCTAACTCTCCGCGAAGATTCGGGCGGGTTTCGAGTTTGTTTCGACTCCCGGATTGGTTCAAAACGATCGGTTTTGGAACTTTAGCTCACTGGATTTTTCGAGTCTTGGAAAAATTGGTGTAGTGTGCTAATTGCGTGCGGAATTCTAATGTCGCTGTTACGTTGCAAGCTTGGTGATGTGTGATACAATTATTAGAATTCAGATTAATTAGTTTTATGAAAAGTGGTTAGTATAATTGTAAACCTAGCCGTTTAGTCTCAATTGATCGATTGCAACGAAGTTTTGATTCGGATCAAAACTCCGACGCAATTGCGTATTGTATGAGATCACTAAGTCGGGAATCTTGTTGAATTGTCCGACAACCAATTGAAAAGAGTTTTCAATTTAAGACTAAAATGCAAGTTTTACATGTTAGGCATGAAATCCGGAATATGAGATATTCCGGATTTATGATGTCAAGGGTATTGCGGATTCTAATCATTGTAGTTTTCTGTTTCTTTTCTGCGACCGTAGGTGTAATATGCGGGGTATCCCGATCTCGTTGCTATATGTCAAAGAGTTTTTGAGATACCCATATTTACTTACGTTGATGATATGAGATGTTATGTGTTGCTGTTGATATGATTTATTGGATCGTCGTGATTGAATAGCCGGGGTTTTTATGTGAGATGAGAGTTTTTATATTTTCATTCATGTAAAATTTAATGTAATATTCTTTTATTGGGCCACTTCCGGGTTGAGGATGATGCCACCATTGTTTTATATTATTTACTTTTCCGCATTAGGATAGACCCAAAGTGGGAAGCACAAGTAACCGGGTTTTAGAGTCCAGTGGGAGACCATCTCAAGGAGTTGAGACCGGGTCTCCTAACTCTAGAATTTGTAGGGTTACTTTCCGCTCTCGTAGGGGTCTATGGGATGTGGGTTTGGCTATTCATCACGACTGTGGAATCCGTGTTTTACATTAATTGGTAAATTTAAAACACGGAAATCCTAATATATCTAATATTTCATATGTTGCTTCTGCTGCTTGATTCTGTGATGTTGATCATATAACTGCATGAGACGAATGTACTATTATATATATGATATATAATAAACGTTGCTTATGTTTTGCACCTGCGCTAGTCCAGCCCCCGCTCTGCCGGTAGTTAAGTAACCTAACAGTACATGACGGGGCCCCATGGCGAATGCGGATGGCATAAGCGTACGTTCTATTTTCGTTTCATTTTTCTGTAATGTTTAGGAAACATTAATTGATGGGACTTCATTAATGAGATTAATGAAAAGAAAGAAATCAAAAGATGTTGTAGAATCAAATTTTCAAAAAGGGTAGCTCTAGTTTTTGCTATGCATAGTGGTATTCGTTGATGAATATCCAGCACCTCATTCGATGAGGAAAGAGCCGGGATCCCTTCACCGGGAGTGACCTCTTTAGCGAAACTAGCAAATGCTACAACTCACTCGGTTTTGTCTTTTGATTGCTTCTCTAGTTCTTGCTTTGCATAGTGGTATTCTTGAATATCCTGCACCTCATTCGATGAGGAAAGAGCCGAGATCCCTTCACTGGGAGTGACCTCTTTAGCAAAAACTAGCAAAAGCCTCAAAAACACACCTTTTCAAAATCACTCGATTTTGAAACGATATCAAGTTCATTACGCAAAAGGTTTCTTAAAAACCTGTCGTAGCCATCCGTCATTTCAGATAAGTAGCATTTAGTATCCGTGCTACGTTTGTTGGCTTTCGTCAAGGCGTAGTGTGCGGTAGCTACTGTTAGTGTAATATGCCCTAGAGGCCATTATTGTATAGTACTAGTTTGTATATTACATTTTGGAAGCTTAGGATATATACACGGATTTATGACAATCTTGCTCGATATAGTAGTATGCTACTTGGTTTGTATCTATCTTAATATGTGTATATGTTTCTTTTAACGTATCGCTAATACATATTGATATAGCCCTTAGGATTTTTACTTGACTACCAGCGTTGTGATGGCAGTCACACTAGTGGGGGCTGGGTAGTCTATAAGCACATCCTTACACAGGTCCCTAGTCGCAGAATTATCGAGACAGGGCATCGATACTCCAGAGTAGACTAGTGTATACGCTTCTCTTCCCAGGTGGGGAGATGGTCTGTCCCACAGCCATCAGTACGTTGTACCGGAGATAGTTTGCAGGTGCTCATTGGGTTATGAGTTACACTGGATGGACTCGTGGGGAACTGCTGGTTGGTAATATACCTATCGTCAGGTAGCAGTTCCCATATGACATGAGTACAGTATAATCCGTTGACTTGACACTGCTACTTCACCTCAAGCGTGTTCCCACTGTTCTTAGATTATTACCCTACCATGGCTTTGCTGAGTCGTGCAAATAGGTAGTAGTTGGGTGCAGTCCCGAAGCACTTGGAGGCAGTAGCGGTTAGATAGGATTCGTTTCTCCCGGTATTGGGGGTTGATGTCGCGCTGTGTTCGGAAAGCCATTACACAAAGTCTCTGGCCAGGGCAAGCGAGATTTGCTGGTAGGGATTCAAGTAGTTTTTCAGGGTGTTTTTGGCCGCACTTCGACACGACTTATTGTACTATTAGGGGTCTGACGCTTGCCGCCCCTAGGACCGATATGCGACACTCTTAGACGAACATACCGGACTGTACGGAGATTGCCACAGACAGGCTCAGTAGGGGTATGGATGAGTTTCCTCGTCGACCTTCTTATCGACAGATATCTGGGTAGCTGTTACGTACAGCTAGTGCCACTGACACGCTTGTGGTTAAACCCACTGCCAGAGTACCGTCGAGTCTTTAGAGTCCCACACAGAGGGTTTCCCGGCTTCGGGTGAAACGTGTAGCGGTCGTATGGTTTTACGACAGGGTTCGATCACATACGTGTACTTGTACGCATATGATGTTCGGGCGGACATTACTAGTGGGCTTTGGTTTAATCCGGATCCTAGTATATGATTATTGGATTAGTTTTGTCTCATTGTATTCGTGTTTCTCGGGATACAAATGCGGGTATGTATATACGGATGAGAGGGGTATTCTTGTAATTTGGACAAGATTACAACATGGAGAATGACACCTAAAATTAGGGTTTTTCTTTATTAGTAAAATCTTTTTGAGGTGGAGGAAATGAGAGTGGAAACTTGTGGTATTTTAGTGAAATGAGATTAGGGTTTTGCTTTGACTTTCTTGGATTCATTTGGAGTTTGTTGACTTAGATATTTGTTAGATATTTTGTGAGATATTTTCATATGGTTTAAAAGCAAAAAACCCTAGCCATTTTCACTAATCTTTTTACGAAAAAGAAAACACTAGATACTTTCTCTCTCTCTCATTTCCTCAAACTTTCTCCTTCTCATCTCAAATCCTAACCATCTCATGAGTTGAGAATCCTAGGGTTTGTGAGACTACTAGACTCCTCATCACTCTGTACACATCCTAGGCTACTTAGTTTAGCACACCAAGTGACCTAGTTGCTTCAAGTTAGAGGTTAAGCTCAAAGTCGGATCTCTCGGGTGGATCTTCTACGATTTGGAGAAGACGACGAGGAGGTGCAATCCGTTCTCAGTTCAAGGAGCTCACGACTTGGAGAAGGACAGCGAGGAAGTGAAGGGCAGCGAGAACTTGAGATATAACACTCACACATAGTAGTTAAACCTCTTTGCTAGATTGTTAGTTAGGGTTTAGTTTCGATCCTGGAGTTTAGTCGATGTTACGAAGCTTATAAAATCGTTTATTGCAAATTCCGCCTCCCCGCGAACACGTGGGGTGCGTGGCATCGACTTACAGTGGTATCAGAGCCGACTAAACTATAGCTAACAGATTAAACGTCAACTAAAACTACGAAACCGAAATAACCCCAAAACATCGAAACGTAGATCCTAGTTTCTGTTGAATTTTTCCGAGGCTCTAAAAATTATTTTAGCAACTGCAGAGTACTCCTTCAACTGTAACATGAACACTCACCAAAAACGAGACAATCCTCTCAGAAAATGGCCGGCCACATTAAGGAAATTTCCGAGCTCACCGGTTTTATTGTAGGGGATTGCTTCGTGTTTTTTCTGTGGCTTTGTGACTTGGATTTAGTGCTTCAGGAGTTGTTTATTTTTGCCAATTTTGAATATACTGTCAATTCTTCACTGTGGCATTACGGGGTGTTTCAAAGTCGCAGTTTAATGTCGTTTAATGTTTCAAGTTGTGATAAATGTGTTCGTAAACTTCCGCTAATTGCTATATGTCGGTTAGTTGGGGGTTGCGCATTTCTGTGATGTTTGTTTGTGTATATGGACTTATTGGATTGTCGTGAATGAATAGCTGGGGATGTGAGGTGTTATATTCTTTCATTCAAATGTAAATTGTAAATTATTGTATTATTTTTTCGCGGGACACATCCGGGTTGAAGTTGTAGCCACCGTTGTATTATTTCATTTACTGTTTATTGCTCCTAGGATAGACCCAAAGTGGGGTGCACAAACTACCGGGTACTTTGAAGTGCCGAGTGGCCTACTCACGTTGTTGAGGGAGGTTGCTTCGCTTCGGGTATTTGGCGGGTAGTTTTCTGCACCCGTAGGGGTCTGGGGTGGGGTTTGGCTATTCATCGCGACCGTGGAATCCGTCTTTCGTTACAGGTTTAAACGAAACGCGGAATTCCTAATATATCCAATGTGTTCATCTGTGATCTGGAATGCCTATTAATGCGTCTGATGAATGGATATTATTATATATATATATATATATATTATATAATAGACGTTGCTTATATTTTGCATCCGCGCTAGTCCAGCCTCCAGCTCTGCTGTTAGTTATCTAACCTAACGGTGTAAGACGGAGCCCCGTGGCAAATGCGGACGACATAAGCGTACGTTGTATTTTCGTCTTTTTCTGCAATGGTAGGTTAAATGATGGGACTGCATTATATTAATGCAAAGCAAACAAACCAAAGCTGAATCGTTAGAACAATTTTAAAACCACTCGGTTTTTTCAAAACAGTAAAACTTTTAAATTGCGGAGCTTAAACCACTCCTTTTAAAAGCTATCAGGTTCCTTCGATTATATCAAGTTCACTACTTTCACGGTTTCGCCAAAACCATTCGTAGCCCTCCGTCATTTCAGTTGAACATTCAGTAGTATTCAAGCTATGTATTTTGACCTTCGCCAAGGCATAGTGATTGGTAGCTGCTGAATATTCATCTGTAGCATAGATAGATGCGTTGGTTTGGGACAGTCGTACTGCTATTTTGGCATTCGTCAAGGGTATGTACGGGTGGGTTCAAATTAACCTGGACAATGACGGGTAGAACTTGACATGTGACTTATGATATGTTGGCCTTCGTCAAGATCATAAGAGCATGGGGCAAAAATCCACATCGGGAGTTTCTAAAGAAACTGAAACTTGCTAGTGTTGCATACCATTTGGAGTGTGATAATTTTGGTAGGATTCCTTCGACTTTATCACACGATGATATTTGGATCCCGATCCTACTGTGAGTATATGCTACTTTTTCACTTAACGATCAATGCTATAAACCAAGTAGGTGTCTAGAACAGTGTTAGCGGGGCTACGCCTCCAGGGAAAAGATGTTATTTAATTAAGGAACTTTGCGAAAGTGTCGTAAAACCTCCCTTGAAGTACCGACACTAGCCTGGCTGAAAGGTTAAGCAAGTATTGTACGGTGAGATTAATCCTGACTAATTATTTTTTTATGGGTTGAGGAAGGATTCGAGAAACAGTGGGAGCCATCCTGTTTAGATAAACTAAAAACCAATCTAAACTTGCAAGAGCATCATGCTAAAGTGTTTCTTCTCTCTCTCCTAATTGCAGCAACCAAACATGACGGGCCTTTAGTTACTATTAGATAAAAATATATTGACAGGGCCAAACTATAAAGATTGGCTCAGGAATGTCGAGATAGCAATAAAATATGACAAGTTGGGCTATATTTTTACTACTAAAGCCCCCGCCGTCCCAGGTCCAGATTCCAGTGTCACGGATAAAGAAATCCGTAAGACCTGATAAATCGACAGCACGAAAGCCAAGTGCCTCGTGCTAGCCTCTATGGACAATGAACATTAGAGGCGGCACGAGGATATGGATCTTGAATCCATATTCCTCCATACCAAGGACTTATATGGAGAGCAATCTCGTATCGCAAGATAGAGACCTCGAAGAAGCTATTTCAAGTGAGGATGGCTATCGGGTCATCTGTAGGGGACCACGTCCTTAAGATGATCAGCTATATTAAGGAGCTTGCGGACCTAGGGATCATGTTGGAGAATGTGTTGTATACAGACTTGATTTTGCAGTCCCTCCCTTCCACCTACGCCCAGTTTATCTTGAATTTTAATATTCAAGGTAAAAAAGTTACACTTTCGGAACTCCTCAACATGTTGAGGAGTGCTGAGGGCACCCTGCAGAAAGCCAGGGAAACACCCGCTCTACTTGTTGGTGGAGCTTCCTCTTCTAGATCTAAGGCAAAAGCCAAAGGAAATAAGAAGAAGGCCCCCACCAAGCCGAGAGGTGGCGTTAGTAAGGTGGAAGCAAAGGGCAAGGCAAGAGTAGCGGGGCCGACAGTAGGAAAGGAAGAATGCTTCTACTGTCATAAGAAAGGCCATTGGAAGAAAGATTGCAGGGCTTGGAAGGCCAAGAACCAGGACCCGAAGCAAGTTGTGGCTTCGGCTTCAGGTGTGTTTGTAATTGAAAACTGTCTGTCAATCAACTCTACTTCCTGGGTATTGGATACCGGATCAGGATCTCATATCTGTAATTCTTTGCAGGCACTGAGAAGCCGTAGGGTTCTGAACACCGGTGCTATGACCCTCAGGGTTGCTAACGGAGCGAGCGTGGATGCTGTGTCCGTAGGGGAATATCACCTTGGATTGACGAGTGGACATATTTTGGTTTTGCGCAACTGTTTTTGTGTACCTAGTTTGACTTGTAATATCATTTCTGTATCTTTGTTATCTAAAGAAGGTTATGATTTTACATTTGTAAGCGATGTCGTAAACATCCACCTTAATCATGGTCTGATTGGGTCAGGTACTCTAAACAACGGTATATACGTATTAAACCAACTACAAATTTTCAATGTCCAGAACACACATAAAAGAAAGACTCCAGAAATAAATCATGCTTTCTTATGGCATTGTAGACTAGGTCATATCAACGAAACAAGGTTGACCAAGTTACATAAAGAAGGATATTTGTGTTGGATATGTATGCCCTAGAGGCCATTATTGTATAGTACTAGTTTGTATATTACATTTTGGAAGCTTGGGATATATACATGGATTGACGACAGTCTTGCTCGATATTGTAGTATGCTAACTTGGTTTGTATCTATCTTAATATGTGTATATGTTTCTTTTAACATATCGCTAATACATATTGATGGAGCCCTTAGGATCTTTGCTTGACTACCGGCGTTGTGATGGCGATCACACTAGTAGGGGCTGGGTAGTTTATAAGCACATCCTTATACAGGTCCCTAGTCGTAGGATTATCGAGACAGGGCATCGATACTTCAGAGTAGACTAGTGCATACGCTTCTCATCCCAGCAGGGAAGATGGTCTATCCCACAGCCATCAGTACGTTGTACTGGAGATAGTATGCAGGTGCTCGTTAGGTTACGAGTACACTGGACAGGACTTGTCGGGAGCTGTTGGTTGGTATTATATCTATCGTCAGGTAGCAGTTCCCAGGTGACATGAGTACAGCTAGTCCGTTGACTTGATACTGCTACTTCTCCTCAGGTGTGTTCCCACTGTTCTTTGATTGCTACCCTACCACGGCTCTATTGAGTAGTGCAAACAGGTAGTAGTTGGGTGCAGTCCCGAAGAACTTGGAGGCAGTAGTGGTTAGACAGGATTTGTCTCTCCCGGTATTGGGGGTTGATATCGCGCTGTGTCTAGGAGAGCCATTACACAAAGTCCCTGATCAGGGCAAGTGAGATTTACTGGTAGGTGTTTCAGTAGTTTCTCAGGGTGTTCTGGGCTACACTCTGACACGACTTATACCGCTATTAGGGGTCTGACGTTTACCACCCCCTAGGCCCGATATACGATACTCTTAGAAGAACAGACCGGACTGTATGCAGATTGTCACAGATAGGCTTAGTAGGAGTTCAGATGGGTTTTACTCATCGGCCTTCTTATCTACAGATACCTGGGTAGCCGTTACGCATAGCTAGTGCCGCTGATGTGCTTGTGGTTAAACCCACTGCCAGAGTACTGTCGAGTCTTTAGAGTCCCACATACAGGGTTGTTCACCTTTGGGCAAATGATGTAGAGGTCGTATGGTTTTACGACAGGGTTCGTTCACATACGCGTACTTGTGCGTGTTTGGTGTTCGGGCATTTGATACTAGTGGGCTTTGGTTTAAGCCAGATCCTAGTATTTGATTTTGGGTTGGTTCAGTCTCATTGTATCCGTGTTCTTCGGAACATGGATGCGGGTATATGTATACAGTTGACAGAGATAGAGAAGGAGACACCTCATTAGGGTTTTGACCATTGACTTGATTAAAACCATAATGAGATGAAAGAAATTGATTACTAATTTTAATTAGAGATAATTGTGTCATGGTTATTTAGTTTGACCATTTAACTTGTTGACCATTGTTGACTTAGATATTTTTGTAAAGCAAAAGATATTTTGCTTAGCATTAATGGTGACATGATAATGGTCAAATCAAATCAACCATCACAATTTTGCTAATTAAAATTATTATTCTTTATCCTAATATGAGAGCTATCTCTTCATTATTCATATATTCATTGTCTCTCATAGCTCTCTCTCCTTCATCCTCTATCTCAAGCCCTCATCTCTCATGTGTTGAGAACTAAGGGCCATTGAGACCAAACCACTAAAATCCCTCTATACTCACTCTAGGGTTCTTAGTCTAGCACACCAAGAACCCTAGTTACTTCATTGTTGAGGTTGGAGCTCAAGATAGAGGCCTTCGGGTGGATCTTCTTTGACGTGGAGAAGCCGGTGAGGAGGAGTCATCTACAACCACTCCAGGGAGCTCACAACAAGGAGAAATACCACAAGAAGAGAAGGAGTTCAAGCTTGAGGTATAACTTTCTATCATAGTAGATAGAACTCTTTTGTGCTAACTAGGTTTATGGTAAAGATCCGGTTTAGGGTTTATTCTAGCGCCAAGTTTTGTATCGTAGTAAAATTTTTGTTCCGCATTTGGCCATGGAAGTTGGCCGGGGCGCTAGTGCAACCCTTCATAGTATCAGAGCCTACCCATAAACCCTACTAGATAATTTTGCACAAGGTTAAAATCTCGATTGACAAATTTTTCCAAATCACGAATCTATGTTCATGAGCTTGCTGTCGATTTTCAAAGTTGTTCTAAAATTTTTCAGGGTATCTTAGAATTATGTGCAGGCAAAACTATAGCTACAGAAAAAATTTAGGGGCCTAACTCCAAAATTCCGCCGCGGAAAGTGAGCAAAATGTCGAATTTTGCGGCCCTTCCGCGGCTCTTTTTGGGCTACAGTACCCCAAAATTTTTCTGGTGCTCTAGTTCATGAAAATATGATATTTGTGATATATAGTTTTGGCGCAGGTTTATTTGAGTGCTGGATTTGCATTTGGGGCCTATTTGGAAAAGTTTAGTCGATCGAAATTTTAAATTTATATTTTACAGTACATTCACTTTTATCTGCGACCTGGAATGTCACTCGATCGGTAAAACTCGTCTGATTGCTATATGTTCTTTTAGACGGGTTTTGCGAACGTGACATTCGCGTTGATGTTTTGTGCTTGTGCTGTGATTGTGGTTGGATAGTCGTGATGGATAGCATGTGGTGCAATGTTAGTAGTACAGTTTATATTCATTTGTACATCTGTTATTGCGGGGCGAGCATCCGACATGTGGACTGCCGTCTTTGCCGGGTTGTATATTATTTTGGGACACGACCGGGTTGAGGTCGATGTCACCGTTTATATATATTATTTTCTTTATCTGTATTAGGATTACCCCATGGAGGAGTGCACGAATAGCCGGGTTCTAGAAGGCAGCAAGCCCGCATCTCATGGCGTTGAGACGGAGGGGGGCTTCATTCTAGAATTGGCGGGCTATTCGCCGCACTCGTATGGGGTATAGGTTTTCATTGCACAGGCTATCCACACGACCGGGAACGTCGGGTTTTATTTGCGGCTCAAATGAAACCCGGGGCTCCAAGATTATCCACCATTCTGTATTGTTGGCTGTGTTTCTGTGATGTTGATTATTATCATGCCTGGGACGAATGTTGTATATACTTATATATATACTAGTAGATGTTGTATATGTTTTGCACCCACGCTAGTCCAGCCCCCACTCTGTCGTTAGTTAAGTAACCTAACGAGTGATGACGGGGCCCAGTGGCGAATGCGAATGGCATATACGTACATCATATTTTCGTTCTTTTCTGCTGTGATAGGTTATATTGATGGGACAACATTAATTTTGATTAATGCAAGAAAATAAACCTAAAAGATGTTGTTGGAACCAAGTTTTGAAAAACTGACATTACAGTCGTTCTCTTTTACTTTGCACAGTGGTATTCGGTTATGAATATCCAGCACCTCATTCGACGAGGCAAGGGCCGAGATCCCTTCATCGGGAGTGACCCCTTGAGTAAAAGTTTGCGTCAATGTAATAACTTCACTATAGTCGATTATTTTTGCTTTGCATCATGGTATTCAGTTTGGAATATCCTGCACCTCATTCGACGAGGAAAGAGCCGAGATCCTTTCACAGGGTGTGACCTCTTTAGCAAATGTTTTCGCCACCATATATTTAAAAAACCATTCAGGTTCCTTCAACGATATCAAGTTCATTATGTTAACGGGTTTTTCCGCCAAAAACCCAGCCGTAGCCCTCCGTCATTTCTTATAAGTTATACTTAGTATTCGTGCTGCGTTTGTTGACTGTATCAAGGCGCAGTGAACGGTAGCTGAGCATTGCTTATCTGTAGCATACAATGTGATTGGTTAGGACAGTCGTGTAACCTTGTTGACTGTGTCAAGGGTTATTCCGGTGGGTTTAATGCAATCAAGATAACGACGGATTGAACTTGACTAGGACTCTTTGATTTGTTGACTGTGTCAAGGTCACTTGGGTCCTAGGGGCAAAAACCATATCGGGAGTTTCAAACATACAGGAAACTTGCAGATTTAGCATACCTTCTGGAGTGTGGTGACTAGAGTGGATTCCATCTAGGTCATCACACAATGATAGTTGGATCCCGATCCCACTGATGAGTTGGATTACTCTCGGGAGATTATTTCACTTAACAATCAATGCTATAAACCAAGTAGGTGTCTAGAACGGTGTTTGCGGGGCTACGCCTCCAGGGAAAAGAGCTTATATAATTAAGGAACTTCGCTAAAGCGTTAGAAAACCTCCCTCGAAGTACTAACACTAGCCTGGCAGAAAGGTTAAGCAAGTATTGTGACTTGCGATTAATCCTGACTAGTTTTTCTTTTAAAGGTTTGAAGAAGAATTTGAGGAAACAGTGGGAGCCATCCTGGTTAGATAAATTAATAACCAATCTAATCTTGCAAGAGCGCACGCTGAGTGTTTCTTTTCTCTCTCTAGGTAGCAACCATTTCACGCCTTAATCAAAATAATAAAATGTTAGTTATATGTATGCCCTAGAGGCCATTACTGTACATTGGATGTATATTGTAGTGGATGCTGGGACATATATAGGGAGGACTTTCTTGCTCGACATGATAGTATGATATCTGGTTGCTCTTTACCTTAACGTGTACACTGATTGTCTCTCTGTTACATGTTGGTAAGGCCCTTAGGATGTGTACTTGACTACCTGGACTATGATGCGGATCATACTAGTGGGGACATGGTAGTCCATAAGTACATCCTTGAAAGTCCCTAGTCGTGGGTGTATCGAGATGGGGCAACGATATACCAGAGTAGACTAGCGTGTACCTTCTCGACCCATACAGATGGGCGATGGATGATCCCATATCCATTGGTGTTTGACATCAGAGATGATATACGGGTGCTCAGTAGAGACTGGGTACACTGGACGGACTCGCCGAGAACTCCCAGATGGTATTATACCTTACGTCAGATGGCAGTTCTCTGGTGACACTGGTACAGAGTAGTCTGTTGACCCGAGATCGTCATAGAGTCTTGTGTGGTTCCCACTGTGCTTTGATTTCCATCTTACCACGTCCAAGAGGGCATGAAAAACGGTGGTTTTTGGGTACAGTCCCGAATCACATGGAGGCAATGAGCGATAGGAGGGGATTCGTCTCTCCCGGTATAGGGAGTTGATGTTGCGCAGTGTTCGATTGGCTATAACCGGAAATCCCTGGCCAGGGTTGCTGAGATTTACTGGTAAGTGTTACCAGTAGTTTCTCGAACTGTTATAGGCCTCATATCGACAGGACTTATCGAGCTATTGGGGTCTGACGTTTTACCACCCCTAGGCGAGATATGCGACATATCAGACGACGAGACCGGACTGTACGGTAGTGTTACTGGTTGGATTCACTGGAGTGTGAGCGGGATTGCTCGTCGATCTTCTGATCGCTCAATACCCGGGTGGCCGTTACGTT
The DNA here is from genome assembly GCA_030015575.1 of Agapanthus africanus. NCBI lineage: Eukaryota > Viridiplantae > Streptophyta > Magnoliopsida > Asparagales > Amaryllidaceae > Agapanthus > Agapanthus africanus. The sequence continues at coordinate 299,384,528 of CM057345.1, read as the reverse complement.
TAGCAGACCGCTTGCGGCTTGTGGGTGTTTGATATGATCATCACCTGCTGCCGGCGTATTGACGAGTCTTTAGAGTCCTACACAGAGGTTTCCTGGCTCAAGCGAAACGAAATAGGAGCGCATATGAGATATGTACGGGACCGAGAATAATGCGTGTATGTGATACCGTATTCCATTCTCGCGATGATTGTATCGAATGGTTATATTCGATATAACCTAGATATCGAATCAAGGATTGATTCGATAAGCCGATACATTGGATACTAGTCGGTTATATGCGACATGACCGGATCATTGAATCAAGTGTTGATTTAATGATTTAATGCATAATTATATATTTGATATATTACTTTGCATTAACTAGTATCGGTTCACTTTAAATGGATTTTCTTACTTGCATTGCACAAGTTGTATATGTGATATACTTTTGTGCACTTGATTGTGTCATGTTTGATGATACATGTTAACTTGGATTTGTGTGTGAAGATTAAACCATGGTTGTGAGAGTGGTTAGGGTTTTTTTTATTCTCTTATTATCTATTTATTTATTTATATATTCATTTTGGAAAGTTTTAAGGATGGTGGCTTGTTTTGTTTTTATGTTGAAGCTTCTTGAAGCTTTGATCAAGTCAACCATTCTTATCTCATCCTTAACCCTAACCATTCCCACTAACCCTAGTTTAGTCTCTACACTTGACCATGGTTGATTATGATAAGTATTCTTTTATTTTCTATTTTCAAAATAACTTATGATAATGTTATCTTCATCTTCTTCTTCTTCTTCACTTGAAGAAAACCTTACATTCATCAATGGTGATTTGATGAAAATGAGTGAGAAATCCAATTCTAAAGTGAACCCACTTCCTATTTCTTCATCCTCTACCTCTTGCCAAGTAGTAGAGTGTGTTTCCTTCACATGTTTTCTTGACTTGGTGAAGTTGGAGCTTGATCTAGTGATGCCTCGACGTAGATCATCTTCGGCACGTCGTCGATGACCTAGCCCGCTCTTTCTCCGATGAAGCCGACGCTAGAGCCCGGGATTTGATTTGGACAGTGGAGAGGACTTCATCACGGAGCCGTGGAGATGGAGGACCGGATCTACAAAGGTTGTATTTCCGTACTCTTAGTTAAAGTAGTTAACTAGTTGCTTTTTCGCCTAGAATTCTAGTTAACGATCCGTATTAGGGTTTCTCGGCACCTGTAAAATTTGAAATTGGCATGGTTGATGCCTTGTGAAACCTCCTTGGTGTGCCTAGGAACCCTACAGTGGTATCAGAGCCTAGCTAGAGCCTTAGGCGAAGTCTAGACGACGTTAGAAGTCCGATCGAACCGAAAACTAGAACCCAAAAATGCTCTCTGTACTTTTTCTGAAATCTGGTATTTTTCGAAATTAAAAATATGCAGAAAAATCAGCAGGGAATTTGATGAATTACTGTGGAGCACGTGTCGTTGATTCTTCCAAAGTGCGGCGGAACCGAGGCACAAGCTGGCTTGTGCGGCGGTTTCGCGGCAAAGATGCCACATCAGCTTTTGTCTTTTTCGCAGTAACTCCTCATTTTTAGTGCTGTATTTTCTGGAATATTTTAATATTTACTCTACAGTTGAGTTTTCTGGGGTTGTTTAGGGAATTCGAAGATTCGATCGGACTGTCTAATTTTGTCTCTGTGGCTTTCCGGATATTTTAGAATATGTTAAAAAGTTCGACCGGATATAAATACCCAATTTTTCCCCTGTCGGGAAATTTCCAAGTGTTGGATATTTCTGTAGTTTAATCACGTTCTAAGTAGTGCAAGTAACGCGATGGTCCCTCTAGAAGACAACAAACCTTAACTCGATTATGTGACCGTCTTGAACTGCCCTTTGAACCTTCGGGTTTGGGGCAGTACGGCGTGCCACATGTGAGGAGTTGGCTTGACCCTTCTACGGCTGGACCGTTGGTACCGAGGCACGAACTGAATGTTTTTAGACTTATTTCATGTGTTGATCTGTATCGGGAAAACTTGGGTGTTTGACTGTTCGATCGAAAAGTTTAACATTTTCTGTTTATCTGGAATGGGATACAATAATTGGAATTCACAAGAACTTATGTGATAACTGAATGAATGTTATAAACATAGCAGTTTAGTCTCACTTGATCGGTTGCCACGGAATTTTGATGTGATCAAAAGTCCATCGCAATCACGTAGCGTACGCGGATACTCGCCGATAAACTTAATAGACAGCCTCACTCCATAGCCCCGACTAAGTGACTGTAGGAGAACCCCGTCGCCGAAAGCATCCGTTCGGGTGCTCGCGGCAGCGGTGTTCCGCCTTAGTGCACTTCGTCGACGGTATCGGGGGTGCAGCCGTCTACTGAAGTTTGCGACGAGCATTCGATCTGGATGTCGGGAATCTTGTTGAATTACCCGACTTGGTATTGAAAAGTGTTTTCGATAATGAGACTAAAATGCGGGGTTTATAATTGTTAGGCATGCGATGTCTAAGAAATTCATTTGGTCAGGCATGCGATGTCTGAGGAGGTTGCGGATTCCAACTGTTGTAGTTTTACACTTTCTTTTCTGTGACCATAAGTGTAATATGTGATATCGCCGGTTTCGTTGCTATATGTCAACGACAATTGGGATGGATATATTTACTTACGTTGATGACATGTGATGTTATGTGTTGCTGGATATGTTGTATTGGATCGTCGTGTTTGAATAGCCGGGGTTTTTTTTATGTGAGATGAGTGTTTTTCATTTTCATTCATGTAAAAACTTGTATGTAATATTCTTTTATTGGGGTACTTCCAGGTTGCGGAAGTTGTCACCGTTGTATATTATTTACTTTTCCGCACTAGGATAGACCCAAGGAGGAGGGCACAAGTAACCGGGTTCTGGAGTCCAGTGGGAGACCAACTCGAGGAGTCGAGTCCGGGTCTCCTAACTCTAGAATTGGCAGGGTTGCTTGCCGCTCTCGTAGGGGTCTAGGGGTGTGGGTTTGGCTATTCATCACGACCGTGGAATCCGTGTTTTATACTGGCTCGTATTGAAAACACGGACGTCCTAGTATATCCAATATTTCATATGATTCTTCTGCTGCGATATCTGTGATGTGATCATGTGATATGTTCTGTGATAGATACTGTATATAGTATATATGATATATTATATAGGCGTTACTTATGTTTTACACCCGCGCTAGCCCTGCCCCGCTCTGCCGTTAGTTACCTAACCTAACGGTGCACGAGGGGACATCGAGGCGAATGCGGATGGCATAAGTGTACGTTGTATTTATCTGTGATGTTTAGGTACTTAAATGATGGGACTTCATTAATGTGATTAATGAAATAAAAGAAACCTAAGATGTTGTAGAATTGAATTTCAAAAAAATAAAACAGGTAGCTACAGTTCTTGCTTTGCACAGCGGTATATACGATATATCCTGCACCTTATTCGATGAGGAAAGGACCGAGATCCTTTCACCGGGAGTGACTCCTTTAGCAATAACTGGCAGATGCTACACACTCGGTTTGTCTTTTGATTGCTTTTAAGTGTTTTTGCTTTGCACAACGATATATATGATATATCCCGCATCTCATTCGACGAGGAAAGGACCGACGATCCCTTCACCGGGAGTGACTCCTTTAGCAAAACTAGAAAAGCCTCAAAAGCACTCCATTTTAAAAATTCATTCGATCCTTCAATGATATCAAGTTCATTACACAATAGGTTTTCAGAAAAACCTGTCGTAGCCCTCCGTCATTTCAGATAAGTCCTGTTTAGTATTCGTGTTGCGTTTGTTGACCTTGTCAAGGCGCAGTGTGCGGTAGCTAACCAGTATTTATCTGCTTATGCATATGATGCAGATTGGGTTAGGGTAGTCGTGCGGCCTTGTTGACCTTGTCAAGGGTCGTGCGGGTGGGTTTGATTCAATCAAGAAATGACGGGTTGAACTTGACTTGCGGTCTATGGTTTGTTGACCTTGTCAAGGTCATAGATCGTTCGGGGCAAAATATTATCGGAAATTTCAAGTGTTGAAATTTGCAATGAGATTGCATACCTTCTATGAGATAGTTGGATCCCGATACCCGCTGCGAGTAAGAGTTACTCCTGGGAGAGTTTTATACATTACAATTAGCCGATCAAGTAGGTGTCTAGAAAGGTGTTAACGAGGTTACGCCTCTGGGAAAACGAGGTTTACATTAATTAGGTTCGTGCGAAAGCACGGGGGACCTCCCTCAAAGTACCGACACTGGCCTGGCTGAAAGATTGGCGAACTTGTAGTGTGTAATTAATCCCGGCTAGTCTTTCCTTTTAGGGTTTGAAGGAAGATTTGATAAAAAGCAGTGGGAGCCATCCTGATTAGATAAAATAATAACCAATCTATTCTTGCAAGAGCGCACGCTGAGTGTTTTCTTCTCTCTCTCTCCTGGTAGCGACCATGTCACGCCTTAATCAAGATAATAAAATGGATAATTGACCGAACCCGCTTGTTATACTGAGCTGGGGAACGTTGGTCCCGCTCCATCTTATAATTGTTATAAGACAGAGCAGGAAATTGGGGAATACCAGATTTCCCGTGCCGCCCAAACGAAGAGAGTGCATGCTGATGCATCATCTTCGGGTGTGTTCATTATGCAGAACTGTTTCTCAGTGTTCTTTACGTCCTGGGTATATGATACCGGATCAGGATCCCGCATATGTAATATGTTACATAGGGCTACAGGAAGGTAGAGAACTGAGAACGGGTGATAAGTTTCATGAGGCAGAAAACAGGGCAAGAGTTGCAGCCAAGTCTGTTGGTCACTGTCACCCTGTATTACCAATACATTGATTCTGAACGAATGTTATTAGATACCGAACCTGATATACAAAATCATATCAGTCTCTTTATCAGTAAAGAAATGATAAAATTTTGTATTGATGGATAATGTTTTGAACATTTCCTATATCCAAAGTTGATCGGATCAGGCACGTTATCTAAAAGCGTTGATGTTCTAAATCAAACTACAGTTCTTAGTATACAGAACACACACAAGAGGAAGAGTTCAGAAATGAACAAATTCTTCTTGAGGCATTGTAGACTAGGTCATATCAATGTGACCCGACTAGCTGAAGTTACATTTAGATGCATATTTAAATCAGTTTGAATTTACATCTTGTGAAACTCGCCAGTCATGTCACAAAGATAAGATGACCACAGCTCTGTTTATTGGAAACAGAGAAAGAGTTTGTGAACTCTTGGGATGATACATGTTGATGTATGTAGGTCCCCAGTCTACAAATGCCAGGATTGATTCTTTATACTTCATTACATTCTCTGATGATCTTTCGAGTTTCAGACCTATGTTCCTGTTGAAACACAAGTCCGAACCTTTTGAGATATTCACAGAATATAAGTTAGAAGTAGAGAACCAAAATACGGGTATAAGTATTATGTCCTTTGATGTGATCAAGGAGGAGAATACTTGAGCACGGAAATACTGGACTATTCTAAAGGAGAATGAGATTCTCTCTCAGCATTACTCCTCCGTATACACCATTGCACGATGGTATGTCGGGGCGGAGCAGATACACCCTATTTGATATGGTGTGCTCTATGATGAGTACTACTGAGTTACCTTTTTCCTCAGGGGGTTATGCACTTGAGAAGTTGCATACCTATTGAATAGGGTTCCAATCAAATCAGTTGCCTACCGCTTCATATGTGATATGGAATGGGAAGAGCCCATGTCTTAAGTTAGTTAAGATTTGGGGTTGTCCAGCCTATGTCTAAAAGCAAAATCTGGACAAGCTTGAGGCAAGGTCTGTAATGTAAAACTGGAAAGGTTCCAGCTATACAAACTACAGCAGATGATTTGAAAGAACCAAAGGATTCAATAGTTTCCAACGAACCTCAGCCTCTCCGCCGATCTAGTAGGGTTCCTCACCCACCTGAGAGATACTTCGGTTTCTCTATGACAGTGGGAGCGAGGATTGCATCATGAGATGATGACCCAACCAGTTTCGAGCCGGCCATCAGGAGTGGGACTCTGTAAGAATGGCTGGATGTTTATCGATCTGAGATGGAATCCTTATACACCAACAAAGTATGGACTTTGGTTGCTATATCTGAAGGGTTAAATCCCCATCAGGAGCAAGTATATCTTGAGATGATTACTTGGTGTAGATGGAAAAGTTGAGACTTTCAACGCTAGACTTGTTAAAGGTTTTCGTCATCAACCAGGCATAGATAATGATGGAACCTTTTCCAATACCTATGCTTAAGTCCATCCAGATCCTACTTGCCACGGCTACATACCATGACTACGAAATCTGGCGGTTGGGTGTCATGACTGCTTTTCTAAATGATACCTTAGAAGAGTGCGTCTATAAGTATACTGCCAGAGGGCCTCGTAGACAGTGGGAGCAGCGAAAACGTGTGCAAGATGCTTTATAGGATAAAGCAGGCATCGCGGAGTTGGAACATCTGTTTTGATGGATTAGTCAAAGAAGTTGACATCATCAAAATGGTAGATGAACCTTGTATAAACAAAAAGGTAGTAGGGAGTATGGTGACGATCCTCGTAGAGTACGTGGATGACATACTCTTGATAAGAAAGGAGTTTCCTATGCTACGCTCGGTCAATCTCCACTTATCACAATGATTCTCCATATAAGATCAAAGTGATACCTCCTAAATCCTGGGTTTTGGATCTATGAGATAGATCTAATTGGATGTTAGGATTCTCACTAGTTGTAGTGAGATGGTATCAACCGATCCTGGGGAGAATCACTGGAAGGGTTCCAGGGTGATAAACACGACTGAAAATCAGTCACAGGCATTGTCTTTACCCTCAGTAAAGGGACGGTATGTTGGAAGGGTTCCAAGCTAGATACCGTGGCATACTAGACGATTAAGGCAGGATACATTGCTATTTAAGATGCTACCAAAGATGCTGTTTGGGTGTATAGTGGTTCATGAGATGAACTAGGTTCCAACCATTGTGAGACAATGGAGTTGTGGCTTATGCCAAGGAACGCCAGTCCCATCAGTGATCCAGACATATTCTAAGGCAGTGTCACCTGATCATGGAGATGGTTGATCTCCAGGGTGATCGAGGCAAGGAGAGTAGAATCAGAGGACGACACGGCGGATCCACTCACGAAGGCCTATTCCCAGAGAGAGACTTTCATGGGATGGTTGAGTATGAGATACTATAACCACTGCTACAGATGGCCCTAGTGCAAGTGGGAGATTGTTAGTTATATGTATGCCCTAGAGGCCATTACTGTACATTGGATGTATATTGTAGTGGATGCTGGGACATATATAGGGAGGACTTTCTTGCTCGACATGATAGTATGCTATCTGGTTGCTCTTTACCTTAACGTGTACACTGATTGTCTCTCTGTTACATGTTGGTAAAGCCCTTAGGATGTGTACTTGACTACCTGGACTATGATGCAGATCATACTAGTGGGGACATGGTAGTCCAAAAGTACATCCTTGAAAGTCCCTAGTCGTGGGTGTATCGAGATGGGGCATCGATATACCAGAGTAGACTAGCGTGTACCTTCTCGACCCATACAGATGGGCGATGGATGATCCCATATCCATTGGTGTTTGACATCAGAGATGATATACGGGTGCTCAGTAGAGACTGGGTACACTGGACGGACTCGCCGAGAACTCCCAGATGGTATTATACCTTACGTCAGATGGCAGTTCTCTGGTGACACTGGTACAGAGTAGTCTGTTGACCCGAGATCGTCATAGAGTCTTATGTGGTTCCCACTGTGCTTTGATTTCCATCTTACCACGTCCAAGAGGGCATGCAAAACGGTGGTTTTTGGGTACAGTCCCGAATCACATGGAGGCAATGAGCGATAGGAGGGGATTCGTCTCTCCCGGTATAGGGAGTTGATGTTGCGCAGTGTTCGATTGGCTATAACCGGAAATCCCTGGCCAGGGTTGCTGAGATTTACTGGTAAGTGTTACCAGTAGTTTCTCGAACTGTTATAGGCCTCATATCGACATGACTTATCGAGCTATTGGGGTTTGACGTTTTACCACCCCTAGGCGAGATATGCGACATATCAGACGACGAGACCGGACTGTACGGTAGTGTTACTGGTTGGATTCACTGGAGTGTGAGCGGGCTTGCTTGTCAATCTTCTGATCGATTAATACCCGGGTGGCCGTTACGTTTAGCAGACCGCTTGCGGCTTGTGGGTGTTTGATATGATCATCACCTGCTGCCGGCGTATTGACGAGTCTTTAGAGTCCTACATAGAGGTTTCCTGGCTCAAGCGAAACGAAATAGGAGCGCATATGAGATATGTGCGGGACCGAGAATAATGCGTGTATGTGATACCGTATTCCATTCTCGCGATGATTGTATCGAATGGTTATATTCGATATAACCTAGATATCGAATCAAGGATTGATTCGATAAGCCGATACATTGGATACTAGTCGGTTATATGCGACATGACCGGATCATTGAATCAAGTGTTGATTTAATGATTTAATGCATAATTATATATTTGATATATTACTTTGCATTAACTAGTATCGGTTCACTTTAAATGGATTTTCTCACTTGCATTGCACAAGTTGTATATGTGATATACTTTTGTGCACTTGATTGTGTCATGTTTGATGATACATGTTAACTTGGATTTGTGTGTGAAGATTAAACCATGGTTGTGAGAGTGGTTAGGGTTTTGTTTATTCTCTTATTATCTATTTATTTATTTATATATTCATTTTGGAAAGTTTTAAGGATGGTGGCTTGTTTTGTTTTTATGTTGAAGCTTCTTGAAGTTTTGATCAAGTCAACCATTCTTATCTCATCCTTAACCCTAACCATTCCCACTAACCCTAGTTTAGTCTCTACACTTGACCATGGTTGATTATGATAAGTATTCTTTTATTTTCTATTTTCAAAATAACTTATGATAATGTTATCTTCATCTTCTTCTTCTTCTTCACTTGAAGAAAACCTTACATTCATCAATGGTGATTTGATGAAAATGAGTGAGAAATCCAATTCTAAAGTGAACCCACTTCCTATTTCTTCATCCTCTACCTCTTGCCAAGTAGTAGAGTGTGTTTCCTTCACAAGTTTTCTTGACTTGGTGAAGTTGGAGCTTGATCTAGTGATGCCTCGACGTAGATCATCTTCGGCACGTCGTCGATGACCTAGCCCGCTCTTTCTCCGATGAAGCCGACGCTAGAGCCCGGGATTTGATTTGGACAGCGGAGAGGACTTCATCACGGAGTCGTGGAGGTGGAGGACCGGATCTACAAAGGTTGTATTTCCGTACTCTTAGTTAAAGTAGTTAACTAGTTGGTTTTTCGCCTAGAATTCTAATTAACGATCCGTATTAGGGTTTCTCGGCACCCGTAAAATTTGAAATTGGCATGGTTGATTCCTTGTGAGACCTCCTTGGTGTGCCTAGGAACCCTATATAAAATGTATCGCTTGACCAATCTGAATTCTTATTCGGGGCTGGGGAACGTCAGTTCGGCTCTAACTTACGACAACAGTCATAAGTATGAGCAAGGGAAAGAGGATTATATGGATTCCAAGGAGACCCCATTGAAGAAGAAGCATACTATTGCATCTACTTCAGGTGTTCTTGTAATTGAGAACTTCTTTTCGGTCAGTCCTACCTTCTGGGTACTAGATACCGGATCAGAATCTCATATCTGTAATTTATTGCAGGGACTGAGAAAAAGTAAGATAGTTGGACCTGGTGATATGCCCCTCAGGGTAGGGAACGGAGCACAAGTTAATGCTGCAGCCGTCGGTGAATATCACCCAGTGTTGCCAAATGGCAATACTATGATTTTGAACAATTGCTACTATGTACCTTCCATGGTTTGCAACATAATATCAGTTTCTTTACTTAATAAAGATGGATATAACTTTGTTCTTGATAGAAATGTCATGAACATTTACCTTGATAAGGTACTGGTTGCAGAAGGTACACTGTGTAATGGTATCTATGTTCTAAATCAGAATACAGTTCTCAATGTACAAAACACACGCAAGAGGAAGAGTTCAGATACGAACGAATCCTACTTGTGGCATTGTAGACTTGGTCATATCGGAGAGAAAAGACTAAGTAAGTTACATAAAGATGGACTCTTGAATATGTTCGAATTTTCATCTTAAGAAACTTGTCAGTTTTGTCTCAAAGGAAAGATGACCAAATCTCCGTTTATCGGACATGGAGAAAGAGCAGCAGAGCTCTTGGGACTCATACACAGTGATGTATGTGGTCTGATGTCTATACATGCAAGGGGAAGGTTCTCGTACTTTATCACATTCAGTGACGATTTCTCTAGGTTCGGATATGTGTATCTTATGAAACACAAATCTGAAACTTTTGAGAAATTCAAAGAATTTAGAAACGAAGTAGAGAACCAGACTGACAGAAGTATCAAGATCCTCTGATCAGATAGAGGAGGGGAGTACTTAAGCACGGAATTCCTAGAATACTTAAAAGAGAATGGAATTCTCTCTCAACTTACTCCTCCGTATACACCACAGAACAACGGTGTATCGGAGCGGAGGAATCGTACCCTATTGGATATGGTTCGCTCCATGATGAGTAATACTGAGTTACCTCTTTCATTCTGGAGATATGCATCTAAAATGTAACTTCAGCCAGTCGGGTCGCATTGATATGACCTAGTCTACAATGCCTCAAGAAGGATTCGTTCATTTCTGAACTCTTCCTCTTGTGTGTTCCGTATACTAGGAACTGTAGTTTGATTTAGAACATCAATGCTTTTAGATAACGTGCCTGAACCGATCAACTTTTGATATAGGAAATGTTCAAAACATTATCCAACAATACAAAATTATATCCTTTCTTTACTAATAAAGAGACTGATATGATTTTGTATATCAGGTTCGGTATCTAATAACATTCGTTCAGAATCAATGTACTGGTCATACAGGGTGATAGTGACCAACAGACTTGGCTGCAACACTTGCCCCGCTTTCTGTCTCATGAAACTTATCACCCGTTCTCAGTTTTCTACCTTTCTGTAGCCCTATGTAACAGATTACATATCTGGGATCCTGATCCGGTATCAAATACCCAGGATGCAGAGGATACTGAGAAACAGTTCTTTGTAATGAACACACCCGAAGGAGATGCATCATATGCACTTTCTTCGTTTGGACGGCATAGGAATTCTGGTATTCCCCTATTTCCTGCTCTGTCTTATAACAATTATAAGTTGGAGCGGGACTAACGTTCCCCAGCTCAGTATAACAAGCGGGTTCGGTCAATACATCCATATTATTATCTTGATTAAGGCGTGATATGGTCGCTACCTGAAGAGAGAGAAAAGAAAACACTCTGCGTGCGCTCTTGCAAGATTAGATTGGTTATTTATTTTATCTAATCAGGATGGCTCCCACTGTTTTTATCAAATCTTCCTTCAAACCTTAACAGGAAGGATTAGCCGGGATTAATTACACTCTACAAGTTCGCCAATCTTTCAGCCAGGCCAGTGTCGGTACTTTGAGGGAGGTTCCCCGTGCTTTCACACGGACCTAATTACAGTAAACCTCGTTTTCCCAGAGGCGTAACCCCGTTGACACCTTTCTAGACACCTACTTGATCGGTTAATTGCAAAGTGCAAAACTCTCCCAGGAGTAACAATTACTCGCAGTGGGTATCGGGATCCAACTATCATATAGAAGGTATGCAATCTCATTGCAAGTTTCAACACTTGAAACTCCCGATAAAAGTTTTTACCCGTAGCACCTATGACCTTGGCTAAGGTCAACAAATCATAAGCACTAGTCAAGTTCTACCCGTCATTTCGTGATTAGTTAGACCCACCTACATGACCCTTGGCTAAGGTCAACAAAGCCACATGACTGTCCTAACTAGTAGCATCATATGCTGTGTAGGAAGAAATCACTTAGCTACCGCACACTATGCCTCGTCTATGGTCGACAAACGTAGCGAGAATACTAAGTACTCTACTTCCTAAAATGACGGAGGGTTGCGAATGGTTTTTGTGAAAACCTTTAACGCTTTGAACTTGATCTCGTTGCGGAATCAAATGGTTTTTAAATGGAATGTTTTTGAGGCTTTTCTAGTTTTGCTAAAGGGGTCACTCCCGGTGAAGGGATCGTCGGCCCTTTCCTCATCGAATAAGGTGCGGGATATATCATATATATCACTGTGCAAAGCAGAAACTATAGAAGCAATCAAAAGACAAACCGAGTGTGTAGCATCTGCCAGTTATTGCTAAAGGAGTCACTCCCGGTGAAAGGATCTCGGTCCTTTCCTCATCGAATAAGGTGCAGGATGTTCTACAATGAACACCGCGATGCAAAGCAAGAACTGTAGCTACCTGTTTTATTTTGAAATTCGATTCCACAACATCTTTTAGGTTTATTTTCTTTCATTAATCTCATTAATGAATGTCCCATCATTTAAATCCACCTAAACATCACAGATAAATATAACGTACGCTTATGCCATCCGCATTCGCCTCGATGTCCCGTCTGCCCCGTTAGGTTAGGTAACTAACGCCAGAGCGAGGCAGGGCTAGCGCGGGTGTAAAACATAAGCAACGTCTATATAATATATCATATATACTATATATAATATCTATCTGAACATATCACATGATCACATCACAGATAACGCAGCAGAAAGTATCATATGAAATATTGGATATACTAGGACGTCCGTGTTTTTAATACGAGCCAGTATAAAACACGGATTCCACGGTCGTGATGAATAGCCAATCCCACACCCCTGACCCCTACGAGAGCGGCAAGCAACCCTACCAATTCTAGGGTTAGGAGACCCGGACTCGACTCCTCGAGATGGTCTCCCACTGGACCCTAGAACCCGGTTACTTGTGCTCCCCTCCTTGGGTCTATCCTAATGCGGAAAAGTAAATAATATACAAATGGTGACATCATCCGCAACCTGGAAGTGCCCCAATAAAAGAATATTACATACAAGTTTTTAACATGAATGAAAATGAAAAACACTCATCTCACATAAAAACCCCCCGGCTATTCAAACACGACGATCCAATATAACATACCCAGCAACACATAACATCACATGTCATCAACGTAAGTAAATATGCACATCCCAATTGTCGTTGACATATAGCAACGAAACCGGCGATATCACATATTACACTTACGGTCACAGAAAAGAAAGTGTAAAACTACAACAGTTGGAATCCGCAACCTCCTTAGACATCGCATGCCTAATCAAATGAAATCCTTAGACATCACATGCCTAACAATTATAAACCCCGCATTTTAGTCTCATTATCGAAAACTCTTTTCAATATGAAGTCGGGCAATTCAACAAGATTCCCGACATCCTGATCGAATGCTCGTCGCAAACTTTAGTAGGCGGCTGCACCCCCGACGCCATCGACGAAGTGCACCAAGGCGGAACACCGCTGCCGCGAGCACCCGAACGGATGCTTTCGGCGACGGGGTTCTCCTACAGTCACTTGGTCGGGGCTTTGGAGTGAGGCTGTCTATTAAGTTTACCCGGCGAGTATCCGCGTACGCTACGTGATTGCGACGGACTTTTGATCTCATCAAAATTCCGTGGCAACCGATCAAGTGAGACTAAACTACTATGTTTATAACATTCATTCAGTTATCTCATAACTACTTGTGAATTCCAAATGTTGTATCACATTCCGGATAAATAGAAATTGTTAAACTTTCCGATCGAACAATCGAACACCCAAGTTTTCCCGAAACAGCTCAACACATGAAATAAGTTTAAAAACATTCACTTCATGCCTCAGTACCAACGGTCCAGCCGTAGAAGGGTCAAGCCAACGCCTCACATGTGGCACGCCGTACTGTCCCAAACCCTAAGGTTCAAAGGGCAGTTCAAGACGGTCACATAATCGAGTTAAGGTTTGTTGTCTTCTAGAGGGACCATCGCGTTACTTGCACTACTTAGAACATCATTAAACTACGGAAAAGTCCAACAATTGGAAATTTCCTGGCAGGGGAAAAAGTGGGTATTTACATCCGGTCGAACTTTTTAACATATTCTAAAATTACCCGGAAAAACACATAGACAAAGTTTGATAATCCGATCGAATCTACGAACTCCCAATACAACCCAGAAAACTCAACTCTTGGGTACGATTTAAAAATTCCCAGAAAATACAACACCAGAAAGTAGGAATTACTGTGCAAAAAGGAATGGAAGAAGCGGCTAAGTGGCCGCGGAACCGCCGCATTAGCCATGCTAATGCCGCGGTTCCGCCGCGCTTTGATCGAATCAGAAGCACGTGCTTCACAGTAATTCTTAGAAACTCCTGCTGATTTTTCTGCATATTTTTAATTCGTAAAAATCCCCGATTTCAAAAAATGTACAGAGAGCAATTTGAGATTAGAGTTTCGGTTCGATCGGGCTTCTAACTCCGTCTACGGATCGCCTAAGGCTCTAACCTGGCTCAGATACCACTGTAGGGTTCCTAGGCACACTAATGAAGTCTCACAACAAATCAAACATGCCCAATTCAAATTTTTCATGTGCCTACAAACCCTAATACAGATCGTTAACTAGATGATAAGGCGATGCAAGCATGTAAACAACATTATTGCTAAAGGAAAGTGACTACAACCTTTGTAGATCCGGTCCTCCACTTCCTTAGCTCCATGAAGATGTCCCCTCGCTGCGATCATCGGATCCTGGACTCTAGCGTTCCTAGGCACACTAACGTCGGCTTCATCGGAGAAATGGGCAGGCTAGGTCGTCGACTTCGATGCCGAAGATGATCTACGTCGAGGCAACTCAAGATCAAGCTCCAACTTCACCAATTCATGAAACTAATGAAGAAAACATCCTATACTACATGGCAAGTGATAGAGGATGAAGAAATAGGAAGTGGGTTCACTTTAGAATTGGATTTCTCACTCTTTTTCTCATTTCACCATTGAAGGTTGCAAGGTTTTCTCCATCTTGAAGAAGAAGAAGAAAAAGAAGAAGAATATGATAAGTATATTTTAAAATAGAAAAATAAGTGATTCTTATCATATAGCAACCATGGTTAAGTGTAGAGAATAAACTAGGGTTAGGTTTAATGGTTAGGTTTAGGAAAAGAACAAGAATGGTCAAGCTTTCAACACTTCATGAAGTTTCAACAAAACAACAAAATAAGCCACCATTCTATTTATCTTTCCAAAATGAATAAATAAATAAATGAATAAGTAAATAAAAACCCTAACCATTAACATAACCATGGTTTAAACTAAACATACACCCAAACTTTCATGTATCATCAAACATGATACAAACAAGTGCACAAAAATATATCACATATACAACTTGTGCATTTCAAGTGAGAAAATCCATTTAAAGTGAACCAATACTAGTTAATGAAAAGTAATATATCAAATATATATTTATGCATTAAATCATTAAATCAATAATTGATCTAACGATCCGGTCATATCGCATATAACCGACTAATATCCAATGTATCGACTTATCGAATCAATCCTTGATTCGATAACTAGGTTATATCGCATACAACCAATCGATACATTCATCGTGAGAATTGAATACGGTATCACATACACGCATTATTCTCGGTCCCGCACATATCTCATATGCGCTCCTATTTCGTTTCGCTTGAGCCAGGAAACCTCTGTGTAGGACTCTAAAGACTCGTCAATACGCCGGCAGCAGGTGATGATCATATCAAACACCCACAAGCCGCAAGCGATCTGCTAAACGTAACGGCCACCCGGGTATTGAGCGATCAGAAGATCGACGAGCAAGTCCGCTCACACTCCTGTGAATCCAACCAGTAACACTTACCGTACAGTCCGGTCTGTTCGTCTGCTATGTCGCATATCTCGCCTAGGGGTGGTAGACGTCAGACCCCAGTAGCTTGATAAGTCATGCCGACGTAAGGTCCATAACATTCATGAAACTACTGATAACTCTTACCAGTATATCACTGCAACCCTGGCCAGGGATTTCCTGTTATGGCCAGTCGAGCATAGCGCAACATCAACCCCCAATACCGGGAGAGACGAATCCCCTCCTATCGCTCATTGCCTCCATGTGAATCGGGACTGTACCCAAAAACCACCTGTTTGCACGCCTCAGTAGAGCCGTGGTAGGGTGGAAATCAAAGCACAGTGGGAGACACACAAGACTCTATGACGATCTCGGGTCAACAGACTAAGCTGTACCAGTGTCACCAGAGAACTGCCATCTGACGTGAGGTATAATACCATCTGAGAGTTCTCGGCGAGTCCGTTCAGTGTACCCAGTCTCTACTGAGCACCCGCATACCATCTCTGATGTCAAACACCAATGGATATGGGATCATCCATCTCCCATCACATGGGTCGAGAAGATATACGCTAGTCTACTCTGGAATATCAATGCCCCGTCTCGATATTCCCACGACTAGGAACATTGAAGGATGTACTCATGGACTACCCAGGCCCCACTAGTATGATCTGCATCATAGTCCTGAAATTCGAGTACACATCCTAAAGGCTTTATCAACATGTAACAGAGAGACAGAAAGTATACATGTTAAGATAAAGAGCAACCAGATAGCGTACTATCATGTCGAGCAAGAAATTCCTACCTATATATGTCCCAGCATCCACTACAATATACATCCAATGTACAGTAATGGCCTCTAGGGCATACATATAACTAACAATCTCCCACTTGCACTAGGGCCATCTGTAGAAGTGGTTGCAGTATCACATACTCAACCATCCCATATAAGTCTCTCTCTGGGAAAAAGCCTTTGTGAGTGGATCCGCCGTATTGTCCTCTTAGTCTACTCTCCTAACCTCGATCACCCTGGAGATCAATTATCTCCATGATCAGGTGATGCTACCTCAGAATATGTCTGGGTCATTGATGGGATCATGGTTCCTTGGCTAAAGCCATACTTCCATTGTCACACAATGGTGGGAACCTAGTTCATCTCATGAACCAATATACACCCAAACTGCCTCTTTGGTAGTATCTTTAATAGCGATGTTACCAGCCTTTATCGTCTAGTTTGCCACGGTATCTAGGTTGGAACTCTTCCAACATACCGTCCCTTTACCGAGGGTAAAGACAATGCCTGCGACTGACATTCAGCCGTCCTTATCACCCTGGAACCTTTCCAGTGATTCTCCCCAGGATTGATTGATACTATCTTACTACAGCTAGTGAGAATCCTAACATCCATTTAGATCTATCTCATAGACCCAAATCCCAGGATTTAGGAGGTATCATCTTTATCCTATTGGAGAATCATTGTGATAAGCGGAGATTGACCGAGCGTAGCATAGGAAACTACTTCCCTATCAAGAGTATGTCATCCACGTACATTACGAGGATCACCAGTATACTCCCTACTACCCTTTTGTACATACAAGGTTCATCTACCATTTTGATGATGTCAAACTTTTTGACTAACTCATCAAAACAGATGTTCCAACTCCGCGATGCCTGCTTTATTCTGTAAAGCAACTTGCACACGTTTTCGCTGCTCCCACTGTTTACGAAGCCCTCTGGCTGTGTTCTTATAGACGTTCTCTTCTAAATCATTTTAGAAAAGCAGTCATGGCACCCAACCACCAGATATCGTAGTCATGGTATGTAGCAATAGTAAGTAGGATCTGGATGGACTTAAGCATAGTCCCTGGAAAGGTTTCATCATTATCCATGCCTGGTCGATGACGAAAAACTTTAACAAGTCTAGCTTTGAAAGTCACAACTTTTCCATCTACACCAAGTAATCTTCTCAAGATATACTTGCTCCTGATGGGGATTTAACCCTTCAGATATCGCAACCAAAGTCCATACTTTGTTGGTGTATATGGATTCCATCTCAGATCGCTAAGCATCCAGCCATTCTTACAGAGTCCCTACTCTCGATGACCTGCTCGAATCTAGTTGGGTCATCATCTCATGATGCAATCCTTGCTCCCACTGTCATCGAGAAACCGAAGTATCTCTCAGGCGGATGAGAAACCCTTCCAGATCGGCGGAGAGGTTGAGGTTCGCCGGAGACTATTGAATCCTTTGGTTCTGTCAAATCATCAGCTGCAGTTTTGTTTAGCTGGAACCTTTCCAGTTCTACAGAACTGACATTGCCTCGATCTTGTCCGGATTTTGCTTTTAAACATAGGCCGGACAACCCCAAATCTTAACTAACTTAAGATATGGGCTCTTCCCTTTCCATATCACATATGAAGTGGTAGGTAACTAATTTGATTTGAACTCTATTCAATAGGTATGCAGCTTCTCAAGCGCATAACTCCCAAAAGGAAATAGGAAACTCAGTAGTACTCATCATAGAGCACACCATATCTTATAGGGTGCTATTGCTCCGCCCCGATATACCATCGTGCTATGGTGTATACAGAGGAGTAATGCTGAGAGAGAATCTCATTCTCTTTTAGAATAGTCCAGGAATTCTATGCACAAGCATTCTCCTCCCTGATCTTATCATAGGACATAATACTTATACCCTTATTTTGGTTCTCTGCTTCTAACTTATATTCTGTGAATATCTCAAAAGGTTCGGACCTATGTTTCAACAGGAACATATGGCTGAATCTTGAGAGACTATCAGAGAATGTAATGAAGTATAAAGAACCGGTCCTAGCATGTGTAGACAGGAGACCTTACATACATCATTATGTATCAGTCCCAAGAGTTCACTAACTCTTTCTCTGTTTCCAATAAACAGAGCTATGGTCATCTTATCTTTGTGACATGACTGGTAAGTTTTCATAAGATGTAAATTCAAACTGATTTAAATATGCATCTAAAATGTAACTTCAGCCAGTCGGGTCGCATTGATATGACCTAGTCTACAATGCCTCAAGAAGGATTCGTTCATTTCTGAACTCTTCCTCTTGTGTGTTCCGTATACTAGGAACTGTAGTTTGATTTAGAACATCAATGCTTTTAGATAACGTGCCTGAACCGATCAACTTTTGATATAGGAAATGTTCAAAACATTATCCAACAATACAAAATTATATCCTTTCTTTACTAATAAAGAGACTGATATGATTTTGTATATCAGGTTCGGTATCTAATAACATTCATTCAGAATCAATGTACTGGTCATACAGGGTGATAGTGACCAACAGACTTGGCTGCAACACTTGCCCCGCTTTCTGTCTCATGAAACTTATCACCCGTTCTCAGTTTTCTACCTTTCTGTAGCCCTATGTAACAGATTACATATCTGGGATCCTGATCCGGTATCAAATACCCAGGATGCAGAGGATACTGAGAAACAGTTCTTTGTAATGAACACGCCCGAAGGAGATGCATCATATGCACTTTCTTCGTTTGGGCGGCATATGAATTCTGGTATTCCCCTATTTCCTGCTCTGTCTTATAACAATTATAAGTTGGAGCGGGACTAACGTTCCCCAGCTCAGTATAACAAGCGGGTTCGGTCAATATATCCATATTATTATCTTGATTAAGGCGTGATATGGTCGCTACCTGGAGAGAGAGAAAAGAAAACACTCTGCGTGCGCTCTTGCAAGATTAGATTGGTTATTTATTTTATCTAATCAGGATGGCTCCCACTGTTTTTATCAAATCTTCCTTCAAACCTTAACCGGAAGGATTAGCCGGGATTAATTACACTCTACAAGTTCGCCAATCTTTCAGCTAGGCCAGTGTCGGTACTTTGGGAGGTTCCCCGTGCTTTCGTACGGACCTAATTACAGTAAACCTCGTTTTCCCAGAGGCGTAACCCCGTTGACACCTTTCTAGACATCTACTTGATCGGCTAATTGCAAAGTGCAAAACTCTCCCAGGAGTAACAATTACTCGCAGTGGGTATCGGGATCCAACTATCATATAGAAGGTATGCAATCTCATTGCAAGTTTCAACACTTGAAACTCCCGATAAAAGTTTTTACCCCTAGCACCTATGACCTTGGCTAAGGTCAACAAATCATAAGCACTAGTCAAGTTCTACCCGTCATTTCGTGATTAGTTAGACCCACCCACATGACCCTTGGCTAAGGTCAACAAAGCCACATGACTGTCCTAACTAGTCGCATCATATGCTGTGTAGGAAGACATCACTTAGCTACCGCACACTACGCCTCGGCTATGGTCGACAAACGTAGCACGAATACTAAGTACTCTACTTCCTAAATTGACGAAGGGTTGCGAATGGTTTTTGTGAAAACCTTTAACTCTTTGAACTTGATCTCGTTGCGGAATCAAATGGTTTTTAAATGGAATGTTTTTGAGGCTTTTCTAGTTTTGCTAAAGGGGTCACTCCCGGTGAAGGGATCGTCGGCCCTTTCCTCATCGAATAAAGTGCGGGATATATCATATATATCACTTTGCAAAGCAGAAACTATAGAAGCAATCAAAAGACAAACCGAGTGTGTAGCATCTGCCAGTTATTGCTAAAGGAGTCACTCCCGGTGAAAGGATCTCGGTCCTTTCCTCATCGAATAAGGTGCAGGATGTTCTACAATGAACATCGCGATGCAAAGCAAGAACTGTAGCTACCTGTTTTATTTTGAAATTCGATTCCACAACATCTTTTAGGTTTATTTTCTTTCATTAATCTCATTAATGAATGTCCCATCATTTAAGTCCACCTAAACATCACAGATAAATATAACGTACGCTTATGCCATCCGCATTCGCCTCGATGTCCCGTCTGCACCGTTAGGTTAGGTAACTAACGCCAGAGCGAGGCAGGGCTAGCGCGGGTGTAAAATATAAGCAACGTCTATATAATATATCATATATACTATATATAATATCTATCTGAACATATCACATGATCACATCACAGATAACGCAGCAGAAAGTATCATATGAAATATTGGATATACTAGGACGTCCGTGTTTTTAATACGAGCCAGTATAAAACACGGATTCCACGGTCGTGATGAATAGCCAATCCCACACCCCTAGACCCCTACGAGAGCGGCAAGCAACCCTACCAATTCTAGGGTTAGGAGACCCGGACTCGACTCCTCGAGATGGTCTCCCACTGGACCCTAGAACCCGGTTACTTGTGCTCCCCTCCTTGGGTCTATCCTAATGCGGAAAAGTAAATAATATACAAATGGTGACATCATCCGCAACCTGGAAGTGCCCCAATAAAAGAATATTACATACAAGTTTTTTACATGAATGAAAATGAAAAACACTCATCTCACATAAAAAAAACCCCGGCTATTCAAACACGACGATCTAATATAACATACCCAGCAACACATAACATCACATGTCATCAACGTAAGTAAATATGCGCATCCCAATTGTCGTTGACATATAGCAACGAAACCGGCGATATCACATATTACACTTACGGTCACAGAAAAGAAAGTGTAAAACTACAACAGTTGGAATCCGCAACCTCTTTAGACATCGCATGCCTAATCAAATGAAATCCTTAGACATCACATGCCTAACAATTATAAACCCCGCATTTTAGTCTCATTATCGAAAACCCTTTTCAATATGAAGTCGGGCAATTCAACAAGATTCCCGACATCCTGATCGAATGCTCGTCGCAAACTTTAGTAGGCGGCTGCACCCCCGACGCCGTCGACGAAGTGCACCAAGGCGAAACACCGCTGCCCCGAGCACCCGAACGGATTCTTTCGGCGACGGGGTTCTCCTACAGTCACTTGGTCGGGGCTTTGGAGTGAGGCTGTCTATTAAGTTTACCCGGCGAGTATCCGCGTACGCTACGTGATTGCGACGGACTTTTGATCTCATCAAAATTCCGTGGCAACCGATCAAGTGAGACTAAACTACTATGTTTATAACATTCATTCAGTTATCTCATAACTACTTATGAATTCCAAATGTTGTATCACATTCCGGATAAATAGAAAATGTTAAACTTTCCGATCGAACAATCGAACACCCAAGTTTTCCCGAAACAGCTCAACACATGAAATAAGTTTAAAAACATTCACTTCATGCCTCAGTACCAACGGTCCAGCCGTAGAAGGGTCAAGCCAACGCCTCACATGTGGCACGCCGTACTGTCCCAAACCCTAAGGTTCAAAGGGCAGTTCAAGACGGTCACATAATCGAGTTAAGGTTTGTTGTCTTCTAGAGGGACCATCGCGTTACTTGCACTACTTAGAACGTCATTAAACTACGGAAAAGTCCAACAATTGGAAATTTCCTGGCAGGGGAAAAAGTGGGTATTTACATCCGGTCGAACTTTTTAACATATTCTAAAATTACCCGGAAAAACACATAGACAAAATTTGATAATCCGATCGAATCTACGAACTCCCAATACAACCCAGAAAACTCAACTCTTGAGTACGATTTAAAAATTCCCAAAAAATACAACTCCAGAAAGTAGGAATTACTGTGCAAAAAGGAATGGAAGAAGCGGCTAAGTGGCCGCGGAACCGCCGCATTAGCCATGCTAATGCCGCGGTTCCGCCGCGCTTTGATCGAATCAGAAGCACGTGCTTCACAGTAATTCTTAGAAACTCCTGCTGATTTTTCTGCATATTTTTAATTTGTAAAAATCCCCGATTTCAAAAAATGTACAGAGAGCAATTTGAGATTAGGGTTTCGGTTCGATCGGACTTCTAACTCCGTCTACGCATCGCCTAAGGCTCTAACCTGGCTCAGATACCACTGTAGGGTTCCTAAGCACACTAATGAAGTCTCACAATAGATCAAACATGCCCAATTCAAATTTTTCATGTGCCTACAAATCCTAATACAGATCGTTAACTAGATGATAAGGCGATGCAAGCATGTAAACAACATTATTGCTAAAGGAAAGTGACTACAACCTTTGTAGATCCGGTCCTCCACTTCCTTAGCTCCATGAAGATGTCCCCTCGCTGCGATCATCGGATCCTGGACTCTAGCATTCCTAGGCACACTAACGTCGGCTTCATCGGAGAAATAGGCGGGCTAGGTCGTCGACTTCGATGCCGAAGATG
Source organism: Agapanthus africanus (assembly GCA_030015575.1). NCBI lineage: Eukaryota > Viridiplantae > Streptophyta > Magnoliopsida > Asparagales > Amaryllidaceae > Agapanthus > Agapanthus africanus. The sequence continues at coordinate 299,361,568 of CM057345.1, read as the reverse complement.
ATCTACGTCGAGGCAACTCAAGATCAAGCTCCAACTTCACCAAGTCATGAAACTTGTGAAGAAAACACCCTATACTACATGGCAAGTGATAGAGGATGAAGAAATAGGAAGTGGGTTCACTTTAGAATTGGATTTCTCACTCTTTTTCTCATTTCACCATTGAAGGTTGCAAGGTTTTCTCCATCTTGAAGAAGAAGAAGAAAAAGAAGAAGAATCTGATAAGTATATTTTAAAATAGAAAAATAAGTGATTCTTATCATATAGCAACCATGGTTAAGTGTAGAGAATAAACTAGGGTTAGGTTTAATGGTTAGGTTTAGGAAAAGAACAAGAATGGTCAAGCTTTCAACATTTCATGAAGTTTCAACAAAACAAAAAAATAAGCCACCATTCTATTTATCTTTCCAAAATGAATAAATAATTAAATGAATAAGTAAATAAAAACCCTAACCATTAACATAACCATGGTTTAAACTAAACATACACCTAAACTTTCATGTATCATCAAACATGATACAAACAAGTGTACAGAAATATATCACATATACAACTTGTGCATTTCAAGTGAGAAAATCCATTTAAATTGAACCAATACTAGTTAATGCGAAGTAATATATCAAATATATAATTATGCATTAAATCATTAAATCAATACTTGATTTAACGATCCGGTCATATCGCATATAACCGACTAATATCTAATGTATCGGCTTATCGAATCAATCCTTGATTCGATAACTAGGTTATATCGCATACAACCAATCGATACATTCATCGCGAGAATGGAATACAGTATCACATACACGCATTGTTCTCGGTCTCGCACATATCTCATATGCGCTCCTATTTCGTTTCGCTTGAGCCAGGAAACCTCTGTGTAGGACTCTAAAGACTCGTCAATACGCCGGCAGCAGGTGATGATCATATCAAACACCCACAAGCCGCAAGCGGTCTGCTAAACGTAACGGCCACCCGGGTATTGAGCGATCAGAAGATCGACGAGCAAGCCCGCTCACACTCCTGTGAATCCAACCAGTAACACTTACCGTACAGTCCGGTCTGTTCGTCTGATATGTCGCATATCTCGCCTAGTGGTGGTAAACGTCAGACCCCAGTAGCTTGATAAGTCATGCCGACGTAAGGTCCATAACATTCGTGAAATTACTGATAACTCTTACCAGTATATCACTGCAACCCTGGCCAGGGATTTCCTGTTATGGCCAGTCGAGCATAGCGCAACATCAACCCCCAATACCGGGAGAGACGAATCCCCTCCTATCGCTCATTGCCTCCATGTGAATCGGGACTGTACCCAAAAACCACCTGTTTGCACGCCTCAGTAGAGCCGTGGTAGGGTGGAAATCATAGTACAGTGGGAGACACACAAGACTCTATGACGATCTCGGGTCAACAGACTAAGCTGTACCAGTGTCACCAGAGAACTGCCATCTGACGTGAGGTATAATACCATCTGGGAGTTCTCGGCGAGTCCGTTCAGTGTACCCAGTCTCCACTGAGCACCCGCATACCATCTCTGATGTCAAACACCAATGGATATGGGATCATCCATCTCCCATCACATGGGTCGAGAAGATATACGCTAGTCTACTCTGGAATATCGATGCCCCGTCTCGATATTCCCACGACTAGGAATATTGAAGGATGTACTCATGGACTACCCAGGCCCCACTAGTATGATCTGCATCATAGTCCTGGAAGTCGAGTACACATCCCAAGGGCTTTATCAACATGTAACAGAGAGACAGAAAGTATACATGTTAAGATAAAGAGCAACCAGATAGCGTACTATCATGTCGAGCAAGAAAGTCCTACCTATATATGTCCCAGCATCCACTACAATATACATCCAATGTACAGTAATGGCCTCTAGGGCATACATATAACTAACATCTTTTCTACCATGCAGATGAACAGAAGATTATTGTTTCTAGGAACACCCCATTTTTGAAAAAAGAATTTCTTATTAAAAATATTAGTGGCAATACGATAGAGCTGGATGAAATTCCAGAGACACAAACTATAACTGAAGATTTGGTGGAACCGCTAGATTCAGTTATACCCGATGAACCTACCAGTTTCAGGCAGGCCATTATCAGTAGGGACTCTGATAAGTGGATGGATGCCATGCGATCCGAAATGGAGTCCATGTACACCAATAAAGTGTGGACCTTGGATATTGCTCCACCTGGGGTAAAACCCGTTGGATGGAACTGGATCTACAAAAGAAAACTTGGTGTAGATGGGCAGGTAGAAACCTATAAGGCTAGACTCGTTGCAAAAGGTTTTCGTCAAAGACATGGTGTGGACTATGACGAAACTTTTTCTCCAGTTGCTATGCTCAAATCCATTCGGATCCTACTTACCATTGCTGCCTTCTATGACTATGAGATCTGGTAGATGGACGTAAAAACGGCTTTTCTAAACGGCAGTTTGGAAGTGTGCGTTTATATGGATCAGCCAGAAGGTTTTGTAGACAGTGGGAGCAGCGGGAAGGTGTGCAAGTTGCTTAAATCCATTTATGGATTAAACAGGCATCGCGGAGCTGGAACATCTGTTTTGATGAAGCAATCAAGGAATTTGACTTCATCAAGAACGAGGATGAGCCTTGTATTTATAAGAAGATTGTAGGACGAACTGTCGTATTCCTAGTCTTGTACGTGGACGACATTCTTTTGATAGGAAATGACATTCCTATACTACAATCGGTCAAGCTATTCTTGTCACAACGGTTCTCCATGAAGGACCTGGGTGATGCCTCGTGCATTCTGGGGATCAAGATCTACAGAGATAGATCTTAGATTTTACTGGGACTTTCACAGTCCAGGTACATATAGACCGTACTAAAGAGATTTAGTATGGAAGATTCCAAGCGCGGTAATATACCCGCATTGCACGGAATCACCCTCTCCAAGAAGATGTCTCCCAAGACTGACGAGGAGAGGGTTCGCATGAGCATTATACCCTACGCTTCGGTGGTAGGATCTATAATGTATGCGATGCTATGTACAAGACCAGATGTAGCTTACGCGCTAAGCGTGGTGAGCCGGTATCAGTCAGACCCAGGTGAGAACCACTGGATAGCAGTGAAGAACATTCTCAAGTACCTAAGAAGGATTAAGGAGATGTTCCTGGTTTACGGTAATGGAGACCTCAGGGTCGAGTCCTTTACCGATTCAAGCTTCCAGAGTGACAAGGACGACAGCAAGTCTGTCTCGGGTTTTGTGTTTACCCTCAACGGAGGGGCAGTGTGTTGGAGGAGTTTCAAACTGGATACCGTCGCAGACTCGACGATGGAGGCTGAATACATTGCTGCAAGCGATGCCGCAAAAGAGGCGGTCTGGATGAAGAAGTTCATTAATGAACTTCAGGTGGTTCCTTAATGAACTTCAGGTGGTTCCGTCCATTGTTGACCCAATACCTTTGTATTGCGATAACAATGGGGCTATAGCTTTAGCGAAGGAACCCCGGTCCCATCAGAAATCCAGACACATCTTAAGGCGGTATCACCTGATCAGGGAGATCATTGATCGCCAGAAGATCGAGGTACGGAGAGTGGACAATAAAGACAACACGGCGGATCCATTCACAAATGCCCTCCCTCAAACACAGTTCAAGCGACTTTTTGAGCTATTGGGTATGCGGTACGCCAGCAGCTGGCCTTAGTGCAGACGTTGGGTATGCGGTACACCAATTACTGGCCTTTAGTGCAAGTGGGAGATTGTTGGATATGTATGCCCTAGAGGCCATTATTGTATAGTACTAGTTTGTATATTACAATGGAAGCTTGGGATATATACATGGATTGACGACAGTCTTGCTCGATATTGTAGTATGCTACTTGGTTTGTATCTATCTTAATATGTGTATATGTTTCTTTTAACATATCGCTAATACATATTGATGGAGCCCTTAGAATCTTTGCTTGACTACCGGCGTTGTGATGGTGATCACACTAGTGGGGCCTGGGTAGTCTATAAGCACATCTTTATACAGGTCCCTAGTCATAGGATTATCGAGACAGGACATCGATACTCTAGAGTAGACTAGTGCATACGCTTCTCATCCCAGCAGGGGAGATGGTCTGTCCCACAGCCATCAGTACGTTGTACTGGAGAGAGTATGAAGGTGCTCGTTAGGTTACGAGTACACTGGACAGGACTCGTTGGGAGCTGTTGGTTGGTATTATACCTATCGTCAAGTAGCAGTTCCCAGGTGACATGAGTACAGCTTAGTCTGTTGACTTAACACTGCTACTTCGCCTCAGGTGTGTTCCTACCGTTCTTTGATTGCTGCCCTACCACGGATCTATTGAGTAGTGCAAACAGGTAGCAGTTGGGTGCAATCCCGAAGCACTTGGAGGTAGTAGCGGTTAGACAGGATTCGTCTCTCCCGGTATTGGGAGTTGATATCGCGCTGTGTCTAGGAGAGCCATTACACAAAGTCCCTGGCCAGGGCAAGTGAGATTTACTGGTAGGTGTTCCAGTAGTTTCTTAGGGTGTTCTGGGCTACACTCCGACACGACTTATACCGCTATTAGGGGTCTGACGTTTACCACCCCTAGGCCCGATATGCGATACTCTTAGACGAACAGACCGGACTGTATGCAGATTGTCATAGATAGGCTCAGTAGGAGTTCAGATGGGTTTTACTCATCGGCTTTCTTATCGACAGATACCTGAGTAGCCGTTACGCACAGCTAGTGCCGCTGACGTGCTTGTGGTTAAACCCACTGCCAGAGTACTGTCGAGTCTTTAGAGTCCCACACAGAGGGTTGTTCACCTTTGGGCGAAACGATATAGAGGTCATATGGTTTTACGACAGGGTTCGTTCACATACGCGTACTTATGCGTGTTTGGTGTTCGGGCAGTTGATACTAGTGGGCTTTGGTTTAAGCCAGATCCTAGTATTTGATTTTGGGTTGGTTCAGTCTCATTGTATTCGTGTTCTTCGGAACACGGATGCGGGTATATGTATACAGTTGACAGAGACAGTGAAGGAGACACCTCATGAGGGTTTTGACCATTGACTTGATTAAAACCATAATGAGATGAAGGAAATTGATTACTAATTTTAATTAGAGATAATTGTGTCATGGTTGTTTAGTTTGACCATTTGACTTGTTGACCATTGTTGACTTAGGTATTTTTGTTAAGCAAAAGATATTTTACTTAGCATTAATGGTGACATGATAATGGTCAAATCAAATGAACCATCACAATTTTGCTAATTAAAATTATTATTCTTTTATCCTAATATGAGAGCTATCTCTTCATTATTCATATATTCATTCTCTCTTATAGCTCTCTCTCCTTCATCCTCTCTCTCAAGCCCTCGTCTCTCATGTGCTAAAATCCCTCTATACTCACTCTAGGGTTCTTAGTCTAGCATACCAAGAACCCTAGTTACTTCATTTTTGAGGTTGGAGCTCAAGATAGAGGCCTTCGGGTGGATCTTCTTTGACGTGGAGAAGCCCGTGAGAGGAGCCATCTACAACCACTCTAAGGAGCTCACAACAAAGAGAAATACCATAAGAAGAGAAGGAGTTCAAGCTTGAGGTATAACTTTCTATCATAGTAGATAGAACTCTTTTGTGCTAACTAGGTTTATGGTAAAGATCCGGTTTAGGGTTTATTCTAGCGCCAAGTTTTGTATCGTAATAAAATTTTTGTTCCGCATTTGGCCATAGAAGTTGGCCGGGGCGCTAGTGTAACCCTTCAATTTGGATCCGTTCGAATATCAATTTTATGCAACTTGTCAATCATGTCTCAAAGGAAAGATGACAAAGACTCCGTTCACTGGACGCGGAGTAAGTGTGAGGGAGCTCTTGTGACTAATACACATCGACGTGTGTGGTCCAATGTCTACACATGCAAGAAGTGGTTATTTCTATTTCATTAATTTTATGGATGATTTCTCTAGGTATGGACATATTTTCTTGATGAAACATAAATCCGCGACCTTTGAGAAATTCCGAGAATATAAGAATGAAGTGGAAAAACAAACCGGCAAAAGTATGAAGACACTGAGATCTGATCGAGGTGGTGAATACTTGAGTGCCAAGTTCCTGGATTACCTAAAAGAGAATGGAATTCTCTCTCAGTTTACTCCTCCATCCACACCACAACACAACGGTGTATCGGAGAGACGGAACCGAACCCTATTAGATATGGTACGTTCCATGATGTGTAACGCTGAGTTACCGTGATCATTCTAGGGCTATGCACTAGAATCAGCTGCATATCTTTTGAACAAGGTTCCTACCAAGACTGTGCCTACTGTAAGTGCACGGCGGCGCCCCGGCCGTCAATCCGACGCCGGAATGCGAAAAAAAAACTTTTTAAAAACTAGAAAACCGGCACCACCGCGCACTAAAAACCCGGATCGGGCCATTAACCTAACGCTAGAAAATACGAGAAAGGGTAGAATGCAATACCGAGCGATCCGTGTCCTTCGGTCTTCGGCCTCCACTCCGATCTCCTCACGGAATCTCCGGTCTTCAGCTCCTCGTCGGAACGGGCACCACATCGCCGGGTTCTTTTACGGGCTCCCACCTCTGGACCGAGGCAACTCGGGCACGAAGTTGGCGAGCCGACGTGCCCAAGGAATGCTGTAGACTAGTGTAGAAACCATTGTCTCAATGGGGTTGAAGTTGCCTTTGATGATGGAGAAGAAAAACGAGCTTTTGAGAGGTGTTAAGAATTTTGCAAGCAAGCAAAAAATGAGATGAATGAATTTCCCTCACAAAATGAACCTCTCTCTCTCACCACCAAAAATTGTGGACGGCCTCTAAGAATGGGGAGTGGGAAAAAACAAGCAAGGGAGGTGAGTGTAGGAGAGGAAAAATGGTGACCACACCCCAAAAGCAAGCCTCGCATCAAAATCCAAATCAACTCTCATCTCACTCCCATCATCATTATTGCAAAACATGATGAAGGAAAAAGCAAAGATGCTAAAACATCATAATCATCCAATTATAAGAAACCCCTCCACAATTGCTAATTTGCACAACTGCAAATTAGCCCCTCCACCAGAAAAATCCGGCTGTGAAGGAACAAAGGAAAACTGGCCGAAATGGAATGCAAACTGGAAACTTCAAAAAACTGATCCCGTAATAAATTACAGGAAAACCCCGCGACTGTATATACATACCCGCATTTGTATTCCCACTGAATACAAATGCAAACAGACAAAATCTACACTGTACAATACTAGGATCCGGCTTAAACCAAAGCCCGCTAGTATTATCCGTCCGATCATGATCCGTGCAATACCGCACGTATCTGATCGAACCCTGCCATATCTCCATACGGCCTCTACAGCGTTTCGCCCGAAACTTGAGAAAACTGTCTGTGGGGGACTCTAAAGACTCGTCAACACCTTGGTTGTGGATTCAACCATTAGCATGTCAGAGGTATTAGCCATACGTAACGGGCTACCAGGTATTGACCAAAAGGGACGTCGATGAGCGAACTCATCCTGACACCCTACTGAGCCTGTCAGTGACAATATCCCTACAGTCCGGTCCGTTCGTCTATGAGCATCGCATGGCGGGCCTAGGGGGTTGGTAAAAGTCAGACCCCCAAAAGCGGTACAAGTCGTGTCGGAGTGTATCCCAGAACACCCTGAGATACTACTGGAATACCTACCAGTAAATCTCCTGCCTTGGCTAAGGACTTCGTGTAATGGCTCTCCTAGACACAGCGCGACCTCACCCCCAATACCGGGAGAGACGAACCCCTGCAGATCCGCTCACTGCCTCCATGTGGCTCGGGACTGTACCCAACTAAAACCTGTTTGCACGTCTCCTTTGAGTGTGGTAGGGTAGTAATCAAAGCACAGTGGGAACTCACACGAGACAAATGACGATCTCAGGTCGATGAACTAACCTGTACACATGTCACCAGGGAACTGCTATCTGACGTCAGGTATAAGACCAACTAGCATGTTCCCGGCGAGTCCTGTCCGGTGTACTCATAACCCAATGAGCACCTGTATACATCTTAGGTGAACCAACTGACACCAGTGGCTTGTGAGACCGGCCACCGCCCCTCGTCGGGGTCTTGACTGTATACACTAGTCTACTCTGGAGTATCGATGCCCTGTCTCGAAACTCCCACGACTAGGGACCTTTTAAGGATGTGCTTATAGACCCCAGCTCCCACGTATATGATTGCCCTCATACTGCTGGCAGTCAAGCAAGAATCCTAGGGGTTTTATCAACGTGCAATAGTGACCTGTAAGGTCACCTAAAACAGTACACGATGATAAAGATAAACCAGATAGCATACTATAATCTTGAGTAAGACTGTCCTACCGGTATAGGTCCTCCCTCAATCATTGTAATCATGTGCCTGTGATCCAATAATTGACTCTGAGGGCACTATCTCCAACAATCTCCCACTTGCACTCAAGGCTAATTATTGCGATGTCGCATACTCACAGCCCGTGTGATACCGAACACCCAACTCCTCTACTAGTCAGTCTCACAAAGCTCGTTTGCGAAACTATTGCGTTCGAGGAATATCCTCAGTGAGTGGATCCGCTGTGATGTTTCTTTCTATGTCTCTCTTTATCTCAAGTTCGCGGAGAAAGCCATCTCCCGAAATGAGCAATACCTGTCTTAGAATATGTCTGGATATCTGATGGGTCCTAGCTCATAAATGAACTCCAAATCCAAACTTCTTAGACTGTATCGTCAACTGAACTTAATCACTATCCTGCGCCATGCCTCCCTCAGTATCCGCCTGGACCACTTGTCCAAAATACTGCCCCTCGTCAGAGGGAAAACTATAACTCTGACAGTCACTCTGTCATCCAGGTCACCTTGGAAGCCTGGAATGATAACCGTCTCCTAAAGGAGTCTGCCGTTATCAAATCCCTAGAACATTCACTTATGTTCTAAAACTGCTTCCGAATGTTTCTCCAGGATTGGATCAATATCAACTTATTGCACCTACTGCAAAAACAACATCTGGTGTGGTACTTGACATCTCATGATTGACTCATTTGCCTAAGCAAGTGATCTGCCAATCACGCACTTCCCTCTCCACTTTAGTCTGGAAGACTCCTTTAGAGAGGGTGACTCCATCACCTGCAGGTATACTACCGTGCCAGGAGTCTTCCATTCTAAAAACTCTTAGAATGCTGTCTAAGTACCATGATTGGGAAACCACCCAAATCTAGATCTATAGATCTAGTAACCAGAATGTCTTGATATTATATCTAAGTCCCATGTAGAGAAACCACTGTGTGACAACCAAACTATAACCGATCATAGTATAGGAATATCACTTCCTACTTTGTGTATGTCATCCAAATACCAGGACATCACACCCTACTACCTTCTTAATAGATCCATCTCCTATTCTGATGAAGTCAAACCTATGACTGTGACATCAGAAATAGATGATCTATCTCTGCTATATCTGCTTTAGTCTATAAATAGACATAAGCCACTTGTCCACTATGCTTCCGCTGCTCCCACTAACTACGACAACCCTCTGGCAGAGTCATATAGACGTACACTTCTAAAGCTAGTTCAGAACGACGCTATACTCATCCTCCTGCCGGGTCTCACAGCTTGGAACAACAGCAATGGCAAGTCTGGGTAAACAAGAACCTCTCTGTCACCGTCCTTGAGGCTACCGGAGTACCTCTCGGGTGCCTGAGGTTACCCACCATATCTGCGGAGCGGCCAATGGAATGTCAAACCAGATTGAATTTTTAGGTTCTTATCAAATTTTCAGTAATCGTTTGCGGTTCTGGAATCACTTCCAGTTCTACCATACTCCCACTACTGTTTTCTGAAAAATTCCATTTTTATTAAAACTGTGGCGAGTCAAGAACAATATCACTATTGATCTTCCAGATGGTAGAAAGTCAACCCTCGTCATAGCCTGGGTCAACTCACAAACAGCCATTACAGAAACGTGCCTTGAGTTATCCAGAGTCTGGATTTAAGCATAAGCCGGACAACTCCCCGTACCTTAACATCGTTAAGATATGAACTGTTCTATATCCAATATAGAAACAGAGGCACTGATTTAATTGAACCAGATTCAAATCATGCAGCTGTCTCCAGTGCATGTCAACTAAATGGAAGGAGGCCGATCAGCGTTACTCAACTTAGGAATGCTTCCAATTATGAGTAACCTGAAAGAGAAGCAAGTTCTCTTAATCATTACTATTAACTGAATACCATACGTAAGTATCTACATCTTCGATCATCTTGAAGAATCCCGATACTTGCAATACTTGGTTCTCTACTTTACTCTTATACCTATAACTTCTCAAAACTTAGACCCTGTGTTTCTACGAAACACTTGTCTAAAAACCAGAGAAGTGATAAGTAAACCGAATATAGTACGAGGACCAACCCTTCTGTCCTAATGGACACTGGACAATATACAATACTCTGTATAAGTCCCCTGAGTCTAGTGACTCATTCACTGTGTGTCGTAGGTTGAAAACTGTACTTATGGTTAAGAAGAATTACACCGCTGTTCAATGCTCCTTACCTAACCATCCACTGATATAGGTAAATGTCATAGACATAATTTCAAAAAGGTATATCTCACTCTATTAAAATAGACGTACAGATTTATCAATTTGAAATTGGTGCATAACAACGGATATTCAAAACCAAATATTTGCCGTCCGGCAAACAACCCAGGTGACTTCCTTAAATATCACCTATTACAACGAATCCCGATATAATGAGGATGATCACCTAATTCCCAATAACTTACTCCCACTCATCATCTGTAAAACCATACAGATGTGAGAATCAAACCTGGTAAATACATACCCTGGAGCAAGTGTCTAATTGGGAAATCAGTTTTCTTTTAATAGTACACAGTGAAACTGAAACATCGAAATGTTTCGATGGGGTATCCGGGTATTCCTAGTAATGCCTTTTCCATTATCAGATTCACAACTGTAACCGTATATTTCTTTGCCATCTCTCCAAATCCCTTCATATGTCTTTAGTCATTACCTTCTGTACACCCTCTTAGGCTAAATGGTTTTCTTCCTTCCCTACCGTTCGGCATCAGCCTATGGTTTGGAAGAAGACTATCCAATAAACATAATGGGTGTACTGTCCTAATCCTAGGAGCACTCGCAATGCGAGAGAAGGTGAAGATAAAAGACAACCGAATAAACCTTATTCCTATTTCTCCTGAACCAGAATCCATCCCCGAACTGGAACAAGTTCCTTTCGAGTTCGTATATAACCATACGATGGAGTATCCAATAAACTGTGGATCTTCGTAGTGATACGGAGTGTCCAGGAGAAATACAAAGGTGATGTAGGATTGGCGAAGAAATACTTGGTTTGGTCGTGAATAGCAGTCGCAATTTACTTTGCCCTCCTTCTAATCCCTTTCTTTGTCTTAACTTAATACCTTCTGTACACCGTTTAGGCTAATTGATTTTCTTCATTCCCTACCGGTCGGCACCTGCCTATGGTTTGGAAGAAGACTATCCAATTTGCGTAATAGGTGTACTGTCCTAATCCAAGGAGCACTCGCAACCTAAGAGAAGGTAAAAGGAAAAGGCAACTGAATAGTCCTATTCGTTTTCTCCAGAACCGGAAACCATCCTCGAATAAATTCTTTCGAGTTTGTATATAACCATATGATGGTTTTGTCCAATGGAAGTGGACGTTCGTAGTAATACGAGGTGTCCTAGAGAAAAGGGTAAAAGTAGGAGTGGCAATGAGGTATGCAACTCTGATAATCCAAAAGCCAGTGTTTAAGAAGGTTCGGTTAATTTGGTCACTGAGTCATAATCAAGGGTCGGGTCATGGTCGCTGCCAAAGAGAGAGAGAAAAGAAACACTCAGCGTGCACTCTAGCCTAGATCAGAATGGTTATCACTTTATCTAATCAGGAAACCTTCCACTGTAACGTCAAATTCTTTCCCAAACCTGAAAGAAGAATTAGTCGGGATCACCCGAGGAGTAAACCAACTTATCAGTGGGAATCGGGATCCAACTATCATCGCATGATAACGTGACGGAATCCGCTCACGTTATCACACTCCAGAAGGTATGCGCATATCTGGCAAGTTTCAGTTTCTTTAGAAACTCCCGATGTGATTTTTGCCCCATGCTCTTATGACCTTGACGAAGGTCAACAAATCATAAGTCACATGTCAAGTTCTACCCGTCATTGTCCAGGTTAATTTGAACCCACCCGTACAAGCCCTTGACGAAGGTCAACAAGGCTATACGACTGTCCCAAACCAACGCATCTATCTATGCAGCAGAAAGGTAACAAGCAACTACCATACACTATGCCTTGAGGAAGGTCAACAAACATAGCATGAATACTACGTGCTACCCGTCTGAAATGACGGAGGGCTACGAATGGTTTCTGGCGAAAAACCTTTAACGTAATGAACTTGATATCGTTGAAGGAACCGGATAGCTTTTTAAAAATATAGTGACGAAAACCTTTGCTAAAGAGGTCACTCCCGGTGAAGGGATCTCGACTCTTTCCCCGTGGAATGAGGTGCAGGATATTCCAACTGAATACCACGATGCAAAGCAAAAGTAATCGGCTATAGTGAAGTTATTGCCCTGACGCAAACTTCTGTCCAAGGGGTCACTCCCGGTGAAGAGATCTCGGCCCTTGCCTCGTCGACTGAAGAGCTGGATATTCATAACCGAATACCACTGTGCAAAACAAAAGAGAACGCCCTTGCAACAACAGCTTTTTGAAAAAAATGTTCCAACAACATCAGAATAGGTTTGTTTATCTTGCATTGATCCGAATCAACGCAGTCCCATCAATTGATCACACCAATAAAGAACGAAAATAATGATGTACGTATATGCCATCCGCATTCGCCACTGGGTCCTATCATCACCCGTTAGGTTACTTAACTAACGACAGAGCGGGGACTGGACTAGCGCGGATGCAAAACATATACAACATCTACTAGTATATATATCAATATATAATATTCGCTCAAGGCATGATAAAATGCAACATCACAAAAATGTAATAAGCATCATAGAACAATACAGATATCTGGGATCCCCAGGTTTCACAGAGCCGCTACTGAAACCTGACGTTCCCCTGGTCGTGTGGATAGCCTGTGCAATGAAATCCTAGACCCCTACGGGCGCGGCAAGTTACCTGCCAAAACCTGAAGCGAGGCAGCCCCCTTAGCAACGTGAATGGACCACCCAGCACTTCACGGAATCCGGTAACTTAGGTACCCTTCCTGGGTCAACCTGTACCCCATATGAGTGCGGCGAATAGCCCGCCAATTCTAGAGTGAAGCCCCCTCCGTCTCAACGCTATGAGATGCGGGCTCGTTTCCCTCTAGAACCCGGCTACCCGTGCACCCCTCCGCGGGGTAATCCTAGAACAGAAAGTAAAATATACATACAACAGGTACATTGACCTCAGTCCGGTCGTGCCCCAAAAGAATAATATACAAACAGGCAGTGACGGCAGTCCACATGTCGGACTCTCGCCCCGCAATATCAAATGTACATAAAAAACTCAAAACTGTACTAACATTGCATCCAGGCTATCCCCCACGACCAATCCACAACATCACAGCACAACACAGAACATCAACGTGAATGTCACGTTCGCAAATCCGTCTAAAAGAGCTATAGCAGTTAGACAGGATTTACCGATCAAATGACATTCACGGTCACAGATATAATGTAAATACTGTGAACTAACATGTTTAAACTTTTCGATCGATCAAATTTACCGAAGTGGGCCCCAAGCACTACTGTAGCACTCAAAGAAAATCTGGGCCCAAAAAGAATATACCAGAAACCCTATTTCCATGTCAGCAAACCACTGTAGAAATTTGGTACGGTTTGGCCACAAAACGGCGGCGGTTCCTCAGCCAAAACGTGATTTTGGCCGCTAAACCGCCGCGCTACAGTAATATCAGCCTACCAAATTTTCACAGAATGCATAAAAAACCCTGCACGTATTTTTCCAATATACCAAATAATTTTTAGAGCAAGGAAAAATTCGACAGAAAGTGCGACATGGAAATGTGGTTTTTGGAAAATCCGATCGATCGAACTTGTAAACACGTTAGAGCAAGCTAGACTAGGTTAATGGCGTGGCTCTGATACCAGTGTAAGTGCACGGCGGCGCCCCGGCCGTCAATCCGACGCCGGAATGCGGAAACGAAACTTTTCAAAAACTAGAAAACCGGTACCACCGCGCACTAAAAACCCTGATCGGGCCATTAACCTAACGCTAGCAAATACGAGAAAGGGTAGAATGCTATACGGAGCGATCCGTATCCTTCGGTTTTCGGCCTCCACTCCGATCTCCTCGCGGAATCTCCGGTCTTCAGCTCCTCGTCGGAACGGGCACCACATCGCCGGGTTCTTTTACGGGCTCCCACCTTTGGACCGAGGCAACTCGGGCACGAAGTTGGCGAGCCGACGTGCCCAAGGAATGCTGTAGACTAGTGTAGAAACCATTGTCTCAATGGGGTTGAAGTTGCCTTTGATGATGGAGAAGAAAAATGAGCTTTTGAGAGGTGTTATGAATTTTGCAAGCAGGCAAAAAATGAGATGAATGAATTTCCCTCACAAAATGAACCTCTCTCTCTCACCACCAAAAATTGTGGCCGGCCTCTAAGAATGGGGAGTGGGAAAAAAACAAGCAAGGGAGGTGAGTGTAGGAGAGGAAAAATGGTGACCACACCCCAAAAGCAAGCCTCACATCAAAATCCAAATCAACTCTCATCTCACTCCCATCATCATTAATGCAAAACATGATGAAGGAAAAAGCAAAGATGCTAAAACATCATAATCATCCAATTATAAGAAACCCCTCCACAATTGCTAATTTGCACAACTGCAAATTAGCCCCTCCACCAGAAAAATTCGGCCGTGAAGGAACAAAGAAAACTGGCCGAAACGGAATGCAAACTGGCAACTTCAAAATACTGATCCCGTAATAAATTACAGGAAAACCCCGCGACTGTATATACATACCCGTATTTGTATTCCCACTGAATACAAATGTAAAGAGACAAAATCTACACTGTACAATACTAGGATCCGGCTTAAACCAAAGCCCGCTAGTATTATCCGTCCGATCATGATCCGTGCAATACCGCACGTATCTGATCGAAACCTGCCATATCTCCATACGGCCTCTACAGCGTTTCGCCCGAAACTTGAGAAAACGGTCTGTGGGGGACTCTAAAGACTCGTCAACACCTTGGTTATGGATTCAACCACTAGCATGTCAGAGGTATTAGCCATACGTAACGGGCTACCAGGTATTGACCAAAAGGGACGTCAATGAGCGAACTCATCCTGACAACCTACTGCGTCTGTCAGTGACAATATCCGTACAGTCCGGTCCGTTCGTCTGTGAGCATCGCATAGCGGGCCTAGGGGTTGGTAAAAGTCGGACCCCCAAAAGCGGTACAAGTCGTGTCGGAGTGTAGCCCAGAACACCCTGAGATACTACTGGAATACCTACCTGTAAATCTCCTGCCTTGGCCAAGGACTTCGTGTAATGGCTCTCCTAGATACAGCGCGACCTCACCCCCAATACCGAGAGAGACGAACCCCTGCAGATCCGCTCACTGCCTCCATGTGGCTCGGGACTGTGCCCAACTAAAACCTGTTTGCACGTCTCCTTTGAGCGTGGTAGGGTAGTAATCAAAGCACAGTGGGAACTCACACGAGACAAATGACGATCTCAGGTCGATGAACTAACCTGTACACATGTCACCAGGGAACTGCTATCTGACGTCAGGTATAAGACCAACTAGCATGTTCCCGGCGAGTCCTGTCCGGTGTACTCATAACCCAATGAGCACCTGTATACATCTTAGGTGAACCAACTGACACCAGTGGCTTGTGAGACCGGCCACCGCCCCTCGTCGGGGTCTCGACTGTATACACTAGTCTACTCTGGAGTATCGATGCCCTGTCTCAAAACTCCCACGACTAGGGACCTTTTAAGGATGTGCTTATAGACCCCAGCTCCCACGTATATGATCGCCCTCATACTGCTGGCAGTCAAGCAAGAATCCTAGGGGCTCTATCAACGTGCAATAGTGACCTGTAAGGTCACCTAAAACAGTACACGATGATAAAGATAAACCAGATAGCATACTATCATCTTGAGTAAGACTGTCCTACCGGTATAGGTCCTCCCTCAATCATTGTAATCACGTGCTTGTGATCCAATAATTGACTCTGAGGGCACTATCTCCAACACCTACTACACCATATCAGATATGGAGTGGCAAGAAACCCTATCTTCAGTATCTGAAGATATGGGGATGTCCAAGTTTTGTTAAAAAGCAGCATGTGGACAAACTCGAGGCACGCTCAGTACTGTGTAAGTTTGTGGGATACCCAAAAAACTCTAGGAGGTATCTTTTCTATTACGCAGAGGAACAAAAGGTTTTTGTTTCTCGTCATGCCAACTTTTTGGAACATCAATTTTTAGAAAAAGAAACTAGTGGGAGCACAATAGAATTGGAAGAAATTCCAGAACCACAAGCTATTACTGAAAGCTTGGTGGAACCAGAAGTTTCAGAAGAATAGGGCATTCTTGTGCCGCTCCGCAGGAGTAGTAGGCTGTCTCATCCGCCTGAGCGATACTACGGTTTTCTCGTAGATGGGGATAGAGAGGATTGCATCATTGATAATGATGAGCCGACTAACATCCAGCAAGCCATTCAGAGCATAGACTCGGTAAAATGGCTGGATGCAATGCGGACCGAGATGGAGTTCATATACACCAACAAAGTATGGACTCTAGACATTGCTCCAGAAGGGGTAAAACCCGTAGGCTGCAAATGGATCTTTAGAAATAAGATTGGTGTAGATAGACAGGTTGAAACTTATAAGGCTAGACTTGTTGCAAAAGGATTTCGTCAAAGACCTGGTTTGGACTATGATGAAACTTTTTTCCAGTGGCTATGCTCAAATCCATTCGGATCCTTCTTGCCATTGCTGCCTTCCACGATTATGAGATTTGGCAGATGGACATAAAAACCGCTTTTCTAAATGGAAATTTAGAAGTGTGCGTCTATATGGACCAGCCAGAGGGTTTCATTCAGAGTGGGAGTAGCGGGAAAGTGTGCAAGTTGCTTAAGTCCATCTATGGACTAAAGCAGGCATCGCGGAGTTGGAACATCTGTTTTGATGAGACGGTCAAAGAATTTGACTTTACCAAAAATCCAGATGAGCCATGCATTTATAGTAAGATTGTAGCACGAACTATTGTATTCCTCGTCCTTTACGTGGATGACATTCTCTTGATAGGAAATGACATTCCTATGCTACAATCTGTCAAAGGGTTTTTGTCACAAAGGTTGTCCATGAAAGACCTGGGTGATGCCTCTTACATTCTGGGGATCCAGATCTATCGTGATAGATCTAAGAGGATGTTGGGACTTTCATAGTCCATGTACATCGGCACCATACTGAAAAGATTCAGTATGGAAGATTCAAAGCGTGGTAATTTACCGGCTTGTAACGGAATCACCCTCTCCAAAGAGATGTCTTCCAAGACTGATTTGGAAAGGTATCGCATGTCTATTATACCCTACGCTTCTGCGGTAGGCTCTATAATATATGCGATATTGTGTACCAGACCGGATGTAGTTTATGCACTAAGTGTAGTAAGCCGGTATCAGCCAAACCCTGGGGAGAAACACTAGATAGCAGTAAAGAAATTCTCAAGTACCTGAGAAGGACTAAGGAAATGTTCTTGGTTTACGGTGGAAAAGACCACCAGATCGAGGCCTTTGCTGACTCCAGCTTCCAGAGTGACAAGGATGACTCCAAGTCCATGTCAGGTTATGTCTTTACCCTCAATGGAGGGGCGGTCTGTTGGAAGAGTTCCAAACAGGATATCGTTCCTGACTCGACGATGGAAGTGGAGTATATCGCAGCTTCTGATGCCGCAAAAGAAGCAGCCTGGATGAAGAAGTTCTTAACAGAACTTCAGGTGGTTCCGTCCATTGTTGATCCAATACCTCTGTATTGTGACAACAACGTGGCTATAGCTTTAGCAAAGGAACCTAGGTCCCATCAGAAGTCCAGACACATCTTGAGGTGGTATCACCTGATCAGGGAGATCGTGGATCGCCGGGAGATCGAGGTTCGGAGAGTTTCTATTGAGGACAATACTGCAGATCCATTCACAAAGGCCATCCCTCAGACGCAGTTTGAGAGGCTATTCGAGATGATAGGTCTGTGATATGTCAGCACATGGCCTTAGTGCAAGTAGGAGATTGTTAGTGTAATATGTTAGTTATATGTATGCCCTAGAGGCCATTACTGTACATAGGATGTATATTGTAGTGGATGCTGGGACGTATATAGGAAGGACTTTCTTGCTCGACATGATAGTATGCTATCTGGTTACACTTTACCTTAACGTGTATACTGATTGTCTCTCTGTTACATGTTGGTAAAGCCCTTAGGATGTGTACTTGACTACCTGGACTATGATGCGGATCATACTAGTGGGGACATGGTAGTCCATAAGTACATCCTTCAAAGTCCCTAGTCGTGGGTGTATCGAGATGGGGCATCGATATACCAGAGTAGACTAGCGTATACCTTCTCGACCCATACAGATGGGCGATGGATGATCCCATATCCATCGGTGTTTGACATCAGAGATGATATACGGGTGCTCAGTAGAGACTGGGTACACTGGATGGACTCGCCGAGAACTCCCAGATGGTATTATATCTCACGTCAGATGGCAGTTCTCTGGTGACACTGGTACAGAGTAGTCTGTTGACCCGAGATCGTCATAGAGTCTTGTGTGGTTCCCACTGTGCTTTGATTTCCATCTTACCATGTCCAAGAGGGCGTGCAAAACGGTGGTTTTTGGGTACAGTCCCGAGTCACATGGAGGCAATGAGCGATAGGAGGGGATTCGTCTCTCCCGGTATAGGGGGTTGATGTTGCGCTGTGTTCGATTGGCTATAACAGGAAATCCCTGGCCAGGGTTGCTGAGATTTACTGGTAAGTGTTACCAGTAGTTTCTCGAACAGTTATAGACCTCATATCGACACGACTTATCGAGCTATTGGGGTCTGACGTTTACCACCCCTAGGCGAGATATGCGACATATCAGACGATCAGATCGGACTGTACGGTAGTGTTACTGGTTGGATTCACTGGAGTGTGAGCGGGCTTGCTCGTCGATCTTCAGATCGCTCAATACCCGGGTGGCCGTTACGTTTAGCAGACCGCTTGCGGATTGTGGGTGCTTGATATGATCATCACCTGCTGCCGGCGTATTGACGAGTCTTTAGAGTCCTACACAGAGGTTTCCTGGCTCAAGCGAAACGAAATAGGAGTGCATATGAGATATGTGCGGGACCGAGAATGATACCAGTATGTGATACTGTATTCGATTCTCGCGAAATGTGACATTGATCGGTTATATGCGATATAGCTGGGTTATCGGATCAAGTGTTGATTCGATAAGTTGTTACTGTTGATATTAGTCGGTTATATGCGATATGACCGGATCATTAAATCAAGTGTTGATTTAATGATTTAATGCATAATTATATATTTGATATATTACTTTGCATTAACTAGTATCGGTTCACTTAAGATGGATTTTCTCACTCGGATGTGCGCATTGTATATGCGATATATTTTTGTGCACTTGATTGTATCATGTTTGATGATGCATGCAACATTGGTTAGTGTAAAGAATTAAACCTAGGTTAAGAAAATGGTTAAGGTTTCTATTTATTTGTCCATTCATTTATCTTTTTATTTGGATTAAGATGAAATGACAAAAGAAAACAAAATGGTTATCATTCTTTCTTTCTTTCATGAAGCTTGATGAAGCTTCATGAAGCTTTGACCATATGACCATTTTGTCTTCAAGCTTAACCCTAACCATTCTTTTAACCTTAGTCATTTCTCTACACTTTACCATGGTTAAAGTTATGATAAGAATTCATTTTCTTTTCTATTTTGATTATTCTTATCATAACTTATCATATCATATTCTTCATCTTCTTCTTCTTCTTCACTTCAAGAAAAAGCTTGAAAGCTTTAATGGCAGTGAGAAAAAGAGTGAGAAATCCAATTCTAAAGTCTACCCACTTCCTATTTCTTCATCCTCTACCTCTTGCCAAGTAGTAGAGTGTGTTTTCTTCACAAGTTTTTGGACTTGGTGAAGTGAGAGCTTGATCTAGCGATGCTTCGACGTAGATCATCTTCGGCATGGACATCGACGACCTAGCTCGCCTATTCTCCGATGAAGCCGACGCTAGAGCCCGGATTTTGATTTGGACAGCGGAGAGGACTTCATCATGGAGCCGTGGAGGTGGAGGACTGGATCTACAAAGGTTGTATTTCCGTTCCTTTAGTTTAGATGTAAACTAGTTTCTTTTTCGCCTAGATTTCTAGCCAACGATCCGTAGTTTAGGGTTTCTCGGCACCGTTAAATTTTAAATTGGCATGGTTGACGCCTTGTGAGACCTCTTGAGAGTGCCTAGGAACCCTACAGTGGTATCAGAGCCTAGCTAGAGCCTTAGGCGAAGTCTAGACGCAATTTGAAGTCCGAACGAACCCGAAACCCAATTCCAAACATGCTCTATGTCCTTTTTCAAAAAACAGGGATTTTTGTGAATTAAAAATTGCCAAAAAATTCAGCAGGGAAATCTATGAATTACGGCGCAAAAATTATTTGATGAACAGTTAACACTGCGGCGGAACCGCGGCAGAAGCCTTGCTTCTGCGGCGGTTCCGCGGCCACTTATTTGAATTATCATATAATATTTGCACAGTAATTTAGTTCTTCAGGTTTTGGATTTTCTGGAAATTTTTAAAATTTATTCAAGAGTTGAATTTTCTGGAGTTGTTTTGGGGATTCGGTGTTTCGATCGGAGTATCAAATTTTGTCTATGTGGCTTTCCGGATAAATTTTAGAATATGTTAAAAAGTTCGACCGGATATAAATACCCAATTTTTCCCCTGTCGGGAAATTTCCAAGTGTTGGATTTTTCCGTAGTTTAACGACGTTCTAAGTAGTGCAAGTAACGCGATGGTCCCTCTAGAAGACAACAAACCTTAACTCGATTATGTGACCGTCTTGAACTGCCCTTTGAACCTTAGGGTTTGGGGCAGTACGGCGTGCCACATGTGAGGCGTTGGCTTGACCCTTCTACGGCTGGACCGTTGGTACTGAGGCACGAACGGAATGTTGTTAGACTTATTTCATGTGTTGAGCTGTATCGGGAAAACTTGGGTGTTCGATTGTTCGATCGAAAAGTTTAACATTTTCTGTTTATCTGGAATGGGATACAATAATTGGAATTCACAAAAGTCATGAGATAACTGAATGAATGTTATAAACATAGCAGTTTAGTCTCACTTGATCGGTTGCCACGGAATTTTGATGTGATCAAAAGTCCGTCGCAATCACGTAGCGTACGCGGATACTCGCCGGGTAAACTTAATAGACAGCCTCACTCCATAGCCCCGACCAAGTGACTGTAGGAGAACCCCGTCGCCGAAAGCATCCGTTAGGGTGCTCCCGGTAGCGGTGTTCCGCCTTGGTGCACTTCGTCGACGGCGTCGGGGGTGCGGCCGTCTACTGAAGTTTGCGACGAGCATTCGATCAGGATGTCGGGAATCTTGTTGAATTGCCCGACTTGATATTGAAAAGAGTTTTCGATTTTGAGACTAAAATGCGGCGTTTATAATTGTTAGGCATGTGATGTCTAAGGTATTCATTTGATTAGGCATGCGATGTCTATGCAGGTTGCGGATTCCAACTGTTGTAGTTTTACACTTTTTTCTGTGACCGTAAGTGTAATATGTGATATCGCCGGTTTCGTTGCTATATGTCAACGACAATTGGGATGCGCATATTTACTTACGTTGATGACATGTGATGTTATGTGTTGCTGGATATGTTATATTGGATCGTCGTGTTTGAATAGCCGGGGTTTTTTTTATGTGAGATGAGTGTTTTTCATTTTCATTCATGTAAAAACTTGTATGTAATATTCTTTTATTGGGGCGCTTCCAGGTTGCGGAAGTTGTCACCGTTTGTATATTATTTACTTTTCTGCACTAGGATAGACCCAAGGAGGGGAGCACAAGTAACCGGGTTCTGGAGTCCAGTGGGAGACCAACTCGAGGAGTCGAGGCCGGGTCTCCTAACTCTAGAATTGGTAGGGTTGCTTGCCGCTCTCGTAGGGGTCTAGGGGTGTGGGTTAGGCTATTCATCACGACCGTGGAATCCGTGTTTTATACTGGCTCGTATTGAAAACACGGACGTCCTAGTATATCCAATATTTCATATGATTCTTCTGCTGCGATATCTGTGATGTGATCATGTGATGTTCTGATGATAGATACAGTATACAGTATATATGATATATTATATAGGCGTTACTTATGTTTTACATCCGCGCTAGCCCTGCCCTGCTCTGCCGTTAGTTACCTAACCTAACGGTGCACGAGGGGACATCGAGGCGAATGCGGATGGCATAAGTGTACGTCGTATTTATCTGTGATGTTTAGGTACATTAAATGATGGGACTTCATTAATGTGATTAATGAAATAAAAGAAACTTAAGATGTTGTAGAATCGAATTTCAAAATAAAACAGGTAGCTACAGTTCTTGCTTTGCACAGCGGTATATGTGATATATCCTGCACCTTATTCGAAAGGAAAGGACCGAGATCCCTTCACCGGGAGTGACTCCTTTAGCAATAACTGGTCGATGCTACACCCTCGGTTTGTCTTTTGATTGCTTTTAAGAGTTTTTGCTTTGCACAGTGATATATGTGATATATCCCGCACCTCATTCGACGAGGAAAGGACCGACAATCCCTTCACCGGGAGTGACTCCTTTAGCAAAACTAGAAAAGCCTCAAAAACACTCCATTTTAAAATCATTTGATTCTATAACGATATCAAGTTCATTACGCAATAGGTTTTCAGAAAAACCTGTCGTAGCCCTCCGTCATTTCAGATAAGTCCTATTTAGTATTCGTGCTACGTTTGTTGACCTCCGTCAAGGCGTAGTGTGCGGTAGCTAACTAGTATTTATCTGTTTATGCATATGATGCAGATTGAGTTAGGGTAGTCGTGCGGCCTTGTTGACCTCCGTCAAGGGTCGTGCGGGTGGGTTTAATTCGATCAAGAAATGACGGGTTGAACTTGACTAGTAGCCTATGGTTTGTTGACCTCCGTCAAGGTCATAGGGTGCTGGGGGCAAAAATATTATCGGGAATTTCAAGTGTTGAAATTTGCAATGAGATTGCATACCTTCTATGAGATAGTTGGATCCCGCTACCCGCTGTGAGTAAGAGTTACTCCTGGGAGAGTTTTATACATTACAATTAGCCGATCAAGTAGGTGTCTAGAAAGGTGTCAACGAGGTTACGCCTCTGGGAAAATGAGGTTTACATTAATTAGGTTCGTGCGAAAGCACGGGGGACCTCCCTCAAAGTACCGACACTGGCCTGGCTGAAAGATTGGCGAACTTGTAGTGTGTAATTAATCCCGGCTAGTCTTTCCTTTTAGGGTTTGAAGGAAGATTTGATAAAAAGCAGTGGGAGCCATCCTGATTAGATAAAATAATAACCAATCTGATCTTGCAAGAGCATACGCTGAGTGTTTTCTTCTCTCTCTCTCCTGGTAGCGACCATATCACGCCTTAATCAGGATAATAATACGGATAATTGACCGAACCCGCTTGTTATACTGAGCTGGGGAACGTTGGTCCCGCTCCAACTTGTAATTGTTATAAGACAGAGCAGGAAATTGGGGAATACCAGATTTCCCGTGCCGCCCAAACGAGGAGAGTGCATGATGATGCATCATCTTCGGGTGTGTTCATTATATAGAACTGTTTCTCAGTATCCTTTACGTCCTGGGTATGTGATACCAGATCAGGATCCCAGATATGTAATCTGTTACATAGGGCTACAGAAAGGTAGAGAACTGAGAACGGGTGATAAGTTTCATGAGGCAGAAAACGGGGCAAGTGTTGCAGCCAAGTCTGTTGGTCACTGTCACCCTGTATTACCAATACATTGATTCTGAACGAATGTTATTAGATACCGAACCTGATATACAAAATCATATCAGTCTCTTTATTAGTAAAGAAATGATAAAATTTTGTATTGTTGGATAATGTTTTTGAACATTTCCTATATCAAAAGTTGATCGGATCAGGCACGTTATCTAAAAGCATTGATGTTCTAAATCAAACTACAGTTCTTAGTACATGGAACACACACAAGAGGAAGAGTTCAGAAATGAACGGATTCTTCTTGAGGTATTGTAGACTAGGTCAGATCAATGTGACCCGACTAGCTGAAGTTACATTTAGATGTATATTTAAATCAGTTTGAATTTACATCTTATGAAACTTGCCAGTCATGTCACAGAGATAAGATGACCATAGCCCTGTTTATTGGAAACAGAGAAAGAGTTAGTGAACTTTTGGGATGATACATGTTGATGTATGTAGGTCCCCAGTCTACACATGCCAAGACCGGTTCTTTGTACTTCATTACATTCTCTGATGATCTTTCGAGATTCAGACCTATGTTCCTGTTGAAACACAAGTCCGAACCTTTTGAGATATTCACAGAATATAAGATAGAAGTAGAGAACCAATAAGGGTACAAGTATTATGTCCTTTGATGTGATCAGGGAGGAGAATACTTGAGCACGGAATTCCTGGACTATTCTAAAGGAGAATGAGATTCTCTCTCAGCATTACTCCTCCGTATACACCATAGCACGATGGTATATCGGGGTGGAGCAATTACACCCTATGTGATAAGGTGTGCTCTATGATGAGTAATACTGAGTCACCTTTTTCCTTTTGGGAGTTATGCGCTTGAGAAGCTGCATACCTATTGAATAGGGTTCCAATCAAATCAGTTGCCTACCATTTCATATGTGATATGATAAGGGAAGAGCCCATGTCTTAAGCTAGTTAAGATTTGGGGTTGTCCGGCCTATGTCTAAAAACAAAATCCGGACAAGCTCGAGGTAAGGTCTGTAATGTTGAACTGGAAAGGTTCCAGCTATACAAACTACAGCAGATGATTTGATAGAGCCAAAGGATTCAGTAGATTCCAATGAACCTCAGCCTCTCCGCTGATCTAGTAGGGTTCCTCACCCACCTGAGAGATACTTCGGTTTCTCTATGACAGTGGGAGCGAGGATTGCATCATGAGATGATGACCTAACTAGTTTCGACCTGGCCATCAGGAGTGGGACTCCGTAAGAATGGCTGGATGCTTAGTGATCTGAGATGGAATCCTTATACACCAACAAAGTATGGACTTTGGTTGCTATATCTGAAGGGTTAAATCTCCATCAGGAGCAAGTATATCTTGAGAAGATTACTTGGTGTACATGGAAGAGTTGAGACTTTCAAAGCTAGACTTGTTAAAGGTTTACATCATTGACCAGGTATGGATGATGATGAAACCTTTTCTAAGTAGCTATGCTTAAGTCCATCCAGATCCTACTTGCCACGGCTACATACCATGATTACGATATCTGGTGGTTGGGTGTCATGACAGCTTTTCTAAATGATGTTTAGAAGAGAGTGTCTATAAGTACACAGCCAGAGGGCTTCGTAGACAGTGGGAGCAGCGGAAACGTGTGCAAGATGCTTTATACGATAAAGCAGGCATCGCGGAGATGGAACATCTGTTTTGATGAAGCGGTCAAAGAAGTTGACATCATCAAAATGGTAGATGAACCTTGTATAAACAAGAAGGTAGTAGGGAGTATGGTGACGATCCTCGTAGAGTACGTGGATGACACACTCTTGATAGGGAAGGAGTTTCCTATGCTACGCTCGATCAATCTCCGCTTATCACAATGATTCTCCATATAGGATCAAAGTGATACCTCCTAAATCCTGGGTTTTTGGATCTATGAGATAGATCTAATTGGATGTTAGGACTCTCACTAGTTGTAGTGAGACGGTATCAACCGATCCTGGGGAGAATCACTGGAAGGGTTCCAGGGTGATAAAGACGACTGAATGTCAGTCACAGGCCTTGTCTTTACCCTCAGTGGAGGGACGGTATGTTGGAAGAGTTCCAAGCTAGATACCGTGACATACTAGACGATAAAGGCTGGATACATCGCTACTTAAGATGCTACCAAAGAGGCTGTTTGGGTGTATATTGGTTCATGAAATGAACTATGTTCCTCCCATTGTGTGACAATGGAGTTGTGGCTTATGCCAAGGAACGCCGGTCCCATCAGTGATCCAGAAATAATCTAAGGCAGTATCACCTGATCATGGAGATGGTTGATCTCCAAGGAGATCGAGGTTAGGAGAGTAGACTCAGAGGACAGCACGGCGGATCCACTCACAAAGGCCTGTTCCCAGAGAGAGACTTTTATGGGATGGTTGAGTATGAGATACTACAACCACTGCTACAAATGGCCCTAGTGCAAGTGGGAGATTGTTAGTTATATGTATGCCCTAGAGGCCATTACTGTACATAGGATGTATATTGTAGTGGATGCTGGGACGTATATAGGAAGGACTTTCTTGCTCGACATGATAGTATGCTATCTGGTTACACTTTACCTTAACGTGTATACTGATTGTCTCTCTGTTACATGTTGGTAAAGCCCTTAGGATGTGTACTTGACTACCTGGACTATGATGCGGATCATACTAGTGGGGACTTGGTAGTCCATAAATACATCCTTCAAAGTCCCTAGTCGTGGGTGTATCGAGATGGGGCATCGATATACCAGAGTAGACTAGCGTATACCTTCTCGACCCATATAGATGGGCGATGGATGATCCCATATCCATCGGTGTTTGACATCAGAGATGATATACGGGTGCTCAGTAGAGACTGGGTACACTGGATGGACTCGCCGAGAACTCCCAGATGGTATTATACCTCACGTCAGATGGCAGTTCTCTGGTGACACTGGTACAGAGTAGTCTGTTGACCCGAGATCGTCATAGAGTCTTGTGTGGTTCCCACTGTGCTTTGATTTCCATCTTACCACGTCCAAGAGGGCGTGCAAAACGGTGGTTTTTGGGTACAGTCCCGAGTCACATGGAGGCAATGAGCGATAGGAGGGGATTCGTCTCTCTCGGTATAGGGGGTTGATGTTGCGCTGTGTTCGATTGGCTATAACAGGAAATCCCTGGCCAGGGTTGCTGAGATTTACTGGTAAGTGTTACCAGTAGTTTCTCGAACAGTTATAGACCTCATATCGACACGACTTATCGAGCTATTGGGGTCTGACGTTTACCACCCCTAGGCGAGATATGCGACATATCAGACGATCAGACATGACTGTACGGTAGTGTTACTGGTTGGATTCACTGGAGTGTGAGCGGGCTTGCTCGTCGTTCTTCAGATCGCTCAATACCCTGGTGGCCGTTACGTTTAGCAGACCGCTTGCGGCTTGTGGGTGCTTGATATGATCATCACCTGCTGCCGGCGTATTGACGAGTCTTTAGAGTCCTACACAGAGGTTTCCTGGCTCAAGCGAAACGAAATAGGAGTGCATATGAGATATGTGCGGGACCGAGAATGATACCAGTATGTGATACTGTATTCGATTCTCGCGAAATGTGACATTGATCGGTTATATGCGATATAGCCGGGTTATCGGATCAAGTGTTGATTCGATAAGTTGTTACTGTTGATATTAGTCGGTTATATGCGATATGACCGGATCATTAAATCAAGTGTTGATGTAATGATTTAATGCATAATTATATATTTGATATATTACTTTGCATTAACTAGTATCGGTTCTCTTAAGATGGATTTTCTCACTCGGATGTGCGCATTGTATATGCGATATATTTTTGTGCACTTGATTGTATCATGTTTGATGATGCATGCAACATTGGTTAGTGTAAAGAATTAAACCTAGGTTAAGAAAATGGTTAAGGTTTCTATTTATTTGTCCATTCATTTATCTTTTTATTTGGATTAAGATGAAATGACAAAAGAAAACAAAATGGTTATCATTCTTTCTTTCTTTCATGAAGCTTGATGAAGCTTCACGAAGCTTTGACCATATGACCATTTTGTCTTCAAGCTTAACCATAACCATTCTTTTAACCTTAGTCATTTCTCTACACTTTACCATGGTTAAAGTTATGATAAGAATTCATTTTCTTTTCTATTTTGATTATTCTTATCATAACTTATCATATCATATTCTTCATCTTCTTCTTCTTCTTCACTTCAAGAAAAAGCTTGAAAGCTTTAATGGCAAAGTGAGAAAAAGAGTGAGAAATCCAATTCTAAAGTCTACCCACTTCCTATTTCTTCATCCTCTACCTCTTGCCAAGTAGTAGAGTGTGTTTTCTTCACAAGTTTTTGGACTTGGTGAAGTGAGAGCTTGATCTAGCGATGCTTCGACGTAGATCATCTTCGGCATGGACATCGACGACCTAGCTCGCCTATTCTCCGATGAAGCCGACGCTAGAGCCCGGATTTTGATTTGGACAGCGGAGAGGACTTCATCACGGAGCCGTGGAGGTGGAGGACCGGATCTACAAAGGTTGTATTTCCGTTCCTTTAGTTTAGATGTAAACTAGTTTCTTTTTCGCCTAGATTTCTAGCCAACGATCCGTAGTTTAGGGTTTCTCGGCACCGTTAAATTTTAAATTGGCATGGTTGACGCCTTGTGAGACCTCTTGAGAGTGCCTAGGAACCCTACATAATATGCCCTAGAGGCCATTATTATATAGTACTAGTTTGTATATTACATTTTGGAAGCTTGGGATATATACATGGATTTATGACAATATTTCTCGATATAGTAGTATGCTACTTGGTTTGTATCTATCTTAATATGTGTATATGTTTCTTTTAACGTATCGCTAATACATATTGATAGAGCCCTTAGGATCTTTGCTTTACTACCAGCGTTGTGATGGCAGTCATATTAGTGGGGGCTGGGTAGTCTACAAGCACATCCTTACACAGGTCCCTAGTCGCAGGATTATCGAGACAGGGCATCGATACTCCAGAGTAGACTAGTGTATACGCTTCTCTTCCCAGAAAGGGAGATGGTCTGTCTCACAGCCATCAGTACGTCGTACTGGAGATAGTATGCATGTGCTCATTGGGTTATGAGTTACACTGGACATACTCGTGGGGAACTGCTGGTTGGTAATATACTTATCGTCAGGCAGCAGTTCCCAGGTGACATGAGTACAGCATAGTCCGTTGACTTGACACTGCTATTTCGCCTCAAGTGTGTTCCCACTGTTCTTAGATTACTACCCTACCACGGCTCTGCTGAGTCGTGCAAACAGGTAGTAGTTGGGTGCAGTCTCGAAGCACTTGGAGGCAGTGGCGGTTAGATAGGATTCGTCTCTCCCGGTATTGGGGGTTGATGTTGCGCTGTGTTCGGAAAGCCATTACACAAAGTCCTTGGCCAGGGTAAGCGAGCTTTGCTGGTAGGGATTCCAGTAGTTTCTCAGGGTGTTTTTGGCCGCACTCCTACATGACTTATTGCACTGTTAGGGGTCTGACGCTTGCCGCCCCTAGGACCGATATGTGACACTCTTAGATGAAGAGACCAGACTGTACGGAGATTGCCACAGACAGGCTCAGTAGGGGTACGGATGAGTTTTCTCATCAACTTTCTTGTCGACAGATACCTGGGTAGCCATTATGTACAGCTAGTGCCACTGACGCGCTTGTGGTTAAACCTACTGCCAGAGTACTGTCGAGTCTTTAGAGTCCCACACAGAGGGTTTCCCGGCTTTGGGCGAAACGCGTAGAGGTCGTATGGTTTTACGACAGGGTTTGATCACATACGTGTACTTGTACGCATATGATGTTCCGGCGGACATTACTAGTGGGCTTTGGTTTAAGCCGGATCCTAGTATATGATTATTGGATTAGTTTTGTTTCATTGTATTCGTGTTTCTCGAGATACGGATGCGGGTATGTATATACGGATGTGAGGGGTATTCTTGTAATTTGGACAAGATTACAACATGGAGAATGACACCTCAAATTAGGGTTTTTCTTTATTAGTAAAATCTTTTTGAGGTGGAGGAAATGAGAGTGGAAACTTGTGGTATTTTAGTGAAATGAGATTAGGGTTTTGCTTTGACTTTCTTGGATTCATTTGGAGTTTGTTGACTTACATATTTTTTAGATAATTTGTGAGATATTTGTAAGATATTTTCATATGGTTTAAAAGCAAAAAACCTTAGCCATTTTCACTAATCTTTTTACCAAAAAGAAAACACCAGATACTTTCTCTCTCTCTCATTTCCTCAAGCTTTCTCCTTCTCATCTCAAACCCTAACCATCTCATGAGTTGAGAATCCTAGGATTTGTGAGACTACTAGACTCCTCATCACTCTTTACCCATCCTAGGCTACTTAGTTTAGCACACCAAGTGACCTAGTTGCCTCAAGTTAGAGGTTAAGCTCAAAGTCGGATCTCTCAGGTGAATTTTCTACGATTTGGAGAAGACGACGAGGATGTACAATCCGTTCTCAGTTCAAGGAGCTCACGACTTGGAGAAGGACAGCGAAGAAGTGAAGGACAACGAGAACTTGAGGTATAACATTCACAAACAGTAGTTAAACCTCTTTGCTAGATTGTTAGTTAGGGTTTAGTTTCGATCCTGGAGTTTAGTCGATGTCACGAAGCTTATAAAATCGTTTTTTGCAAATTCTGCCTCCCCGCGAACACGTAGGGTGCGTAGCATCGACTTACAGCTACTTACTGCTTATCTGCTGCATATGATGCGATTGGATTAGAGTAGTTGTACGACTTTGTTTGCTTTCTTCAAGGGTCGTGCGGGTGGGTTTAATTCAATCATGAAATGTACGGGTTGAACTTGACTAGCGGACTATGCTTTGTTGGCTTTCGTCAAGGTCATAGGATGATAGGGGCAAAATATTATTGGGATTTTCAAGTGTTGAAATTTGCAATGAGATTGCATACCTTCTGTAAGATAGTTGGATCCCGATACCCACTGCGAGTAAGAGTTACTCTTGAGAGAGTTTTGCACTTTACAATTAGCTAATCAAGTAGGTGTCTAGAAAAGTGTCAACGAGGTTATGCCTCTAGGGAAATAAGGTTTATTTTAATTAGGTCCGTGCGAAAGCACAGGGAACCTCCCTCAAAGTACCGACACTGGCATGGACGAACGATTGGCGAACTTGTAGGGTGTAATTAATCCCGGCTAACCTTACCTTTTATGGTTTGAAGAAAGATTTGATAAAAACAGTGGGAGCCATCCTGATTAGATAAAATAACCAATCTAATCTTGCAAAGAGCGCACGCAAAGTGATTATCCTTCTCTCTCTCCTGGTAGCGACCAATGAAATGCCTTAATCAAGATAATAATATGGATGTTTTTACCGAACCTACTTATTATACTAGGCTAGGTTCCGCTCTACCTTATGATTTTCATAAGTCTGAGCAAAGAAATAGGGGAATAAATAGATTCCCACGCCACCCAAACGAAGAATAATCATGTTGATGCATTGTCTTCGGGTGTGTTCGTAACCAATAACTGTTTCTCAGTTATCTCTACGTCCTGGGTATTGGATACCGGATCAGGATCCCACACATGTAATTTTTTACATGGGCTACTTACAGGTGGAGAACTGAGAAAGGGTGACATGTCTCTAGTAGTAGAGATGGTGCAATTGTTGCAGCCAAAGCAGTTGGCAAATATTACCCAGCGTTACCAACTGGTAATACATTGATTCTGAGCAACTGTCATTCCGTACCAAAATATTGTGAATATTTTCCTGAATCAAGTGTTGATTGGCTATGGTATGTTGTATAACAGTGTACATGTTCTGAATCAAACTACAGTTCGAAATGTACAGAACACACACAAGAGGAACAGTTCAGAACGAAGTCTTCTTGTGGCATTGCAGACTGGGTCACATCGATGAGACAAGAGTAGCTGAAGTTCCATAAGGATGCATATTTGAATCCGTTCGAATTTACATATTATGAAACTTGCCAGTCATGTTTCAAAGACAAGGTGACCAAATCTCCGTTTACTGGAAACGGAGAAAGAGCTACTGAAATCTTGGACAGATACATGGTGATGTATGCGGTCCTATGTCTATACATGCCGGGATTGGTTCCGCGTACTTTATTACATTCACCGATGTTCTCTCAAGATACGGACATGTGTTCTTGTTGAAACACAAATCTGAATCTTTTGAGAATTTCAAGGAATATAAGTATGAAGAAGAGAACCAGAAGGGTAAAGGTATTTAAATCCTTCGATATGACCGGGAAGAAGAATACTTGAGCACGAAATTCCGAGACTATTTAAAAGAGAATGAGATTCTCTCTCAGTTTACTCCTCCGTATACACCACAGCACAATGGTATATCGGAGTGGAGGAATCGCACCCTATGAGATATGGTGCGCTCTATGATGAGTACTGCTGAGTTGCCTATTTCCTTTCAGGAACATGCACTTGAGAAGATGCATACCTATTGAATAGAGTTCCGATCAAATCCGTTGCCTACCACTCCATATGAGATATAGAATGGGAAGAGACCATCTCTTAAACGAGTTAAGATATAGGGTTGTCCGGCCTATGTTGAAAAGCAAAATTCGGACAAGCTTGAAGCAAGGTCAGTTCAGTGCAAGTTTGTAGGATATCCTAAACATTCACGAGGGAATATCTTCTACCACATTGAGGAACAAAAGATGTTTCTTTTCTCGACATGCCACCTTTTTGGAAAAAGGAATTTCTTGTGGAAGAAATTAGTGGCGATGAGGTAGAACTGGAAGTAGTTTCAACAAACACAAACTATAACTGACATTTGTTGGAACCGGAGGATTCAATAGTCCCCGACGAACCGCAGCCACTTCGCAGATCTAGTAGGGTTCCTCATCCACCTGAGAGATACTACGGTTTTCTCATAGACGGTGGGAGTGAGGATTGCATCATGGAGATGATGACCCAACTAGTTTCAAGCAGGCCATCACAAGTGGAGACTATGTGAAATGGCTGGATGCTATGCGATCTGAGATGGAATCCATATACACCAGCAAAGTGTTGACTTTGCATGTTGCTCCTGAAGGGGTAAAACCCATTGGGAGCAAGGGGATTTTTGAGAAAGATAAATTGGTGCAGATGGAAAAGTTGAGACTTTCAAAGCTATGCTTAAGTCCATCAGGATCCTACTTGCCATTACTGCATAGCATGACTACGAAATCTGGAAGACTGCACGTCAAAACAGCTTTTCTAAATGGTGATTTAGAAGAGAGCGTGTATATGACACTGCCAGAGGGCTTTGTAGACAGTGGGAGTAGCGGAAGCATGTGCAAGCCGCTTAAATCCATCTACGGGTTGAAGCAGGTATCGCGGAGATGGAGCATCTGTTTTAATGAAGTTGTCAAAGAGTTTGATTTCATCAAAAAGGTAGATGAACCATATATAAATAAGAAGGTTGTAGAGAGTATGGTTAGCTTCCTCGTATTGTACGCGAATAACATACTCTTGATAGGAAAGGGTGTTCCTATGCTACACTCGGTCAAGCACCTCTTATCACACAGGTTCTCCATGAAAGATCTAACTGATGTCTTCTACATCCTGGGGACATAGATCTATAGATATAGATCTAAATGGATTTAGGATTGTCCCAATCCAGGTACATAGACACCGTGCTAAATGGGTTTACTATGGATGATTCTAAGCGTGGTAATGTACCTGCTTATTCAGGAATCACTCTCTCCAAAGAGATGTCACTCGAGATTGATTTGGAGAGGGCTCGCATACAAGGGATACCCTATGTTTTGGCAGACGGGTCAATCATGTATGCGATGTTATATACCAGACCAGATGTAGCTTACTCACTAGGTGTAGTGAATAAGTATCGAAAAGATCTTTGGGAAAACCACTGGACAGCTGAAGAACGTTCTTAAGTGCTTGAGAAGGACTAAAGAGATGCTCTTGGTGTATGGTAACGGTGAACTCCAGATGGAGTCCTTTACCGATTCGAGCTTCCAGAGTGATAAGGACAACTGAAAGTCAGTCTCGGGTTTTTGTCTTCACCCTCAGTGGAGGGACGGTATGTTGGAAGGGTTCCAAGCTATATACCATAGCAGACTCGTTGATAGAGGCTAATTACATCGCTACCAACGATGCTGCCAAAGAGGTTGTCTGGATGAAAAAGTTCATATGATGAACTTGGTTCCTACTATTGAGCATCCAATACCTCTGTATTGTGATGACAATGGAGTTGTGGTTTTGGCCTAGGAACCCCGGTCCTGTCAATGTTCTAGACGTATTCTTAGACGGTATCACCTGATCAGGGAGATAGTTGATCTCCGGGAGATCGAGATTAGGAGAGTTGATACATAGGATAACACAGCGGATCCACTCACCGAGGCCATTCCCCAGATGCTATTCGAGAGACTTTTGGGACTTTGGGTATGAGATACTACAACAACTGGCCTTAGTGCAAGTGGGAGATTATTAGGAATATGTATGCCCTAGAGGCCATTATTGATGATATAGTGGATGCTTAGACATATATATAGAGGACTTTCTTGCTCGACATGATAGTATCCTATCATGTTACCTTTATCTTAACATGTAGACTGGTATTTATACTGTCTGTCTCTTATATGTTGATAAAGCCCTTAGGATATGTACTTGACTACCAGGATTATGATGAGATCATACTAGTGGGGCCAGGATGGTCAACAAGTACATCCTTTAACTGTTCCTAGTCGAGGGAATATCGAGACTACGGCATCGATATTCCAGAGTAGACTAGTCATCCCACAGCCATTGGTGTGTAACATCACACAGGTGCTCATTGGAGAATGGGAACACCGAACGGACTCGCCGAGGACTCCTAGTTGGTATTATACCTATCGTCAGATAGCAGTCCTTTGGTGACACTGGTACAGGTTAGTCTGTAGACTCGAGATCGTCATAGAGTCTTGTGCGGCTCCCACCGTGCTTTGATTTCCTCCCTACCACGCTCAAAGGAGATGTGCAAACATGTGGATTTTGGGTACAGTCCTGAGTCGCATGGAGGCAATGAGCGATAGGAGGGGTTTCGTCTCTCCCGGTATTGGTGGTTTATGTTGCGCTATGCTTGATTGGCTATAACTGGAAGTCCCTGGCCAGGGCTGCTTATGAGATTTACCGATAAGTGTTATCAGTAGTTTCTCGAACCGTTATAGGCCAGACATCGGCATGACTTATCACGTTACTGGGGTCTGACATTTACCACCCCTAGACATGATATGCGACATATCAGATGAAGAGACCGGACTGTACGGTAGTGTTACTGATAGGCTTCATGGAGACTATGGACAAGCTTGCCTGTTAATCTTCATATCGCTCAATACCCGGGTAGCCGTTACAATCAGCTAGTACCGTTGACGGCTTGTAGGTGACTGATGTGATCATCACCTACTGCTGGCGTATTGACTAATCTTTAGAGTCCTACACTGAAGTTCCCTGGTTCAAGTGAAACGAAGTAGGACACATATTAGATATGTGTGTGGGCCTGATTAAATACGTGTATGTGATACCGTATTGTAATCTGGCAGTTATCTGTTATCGGTTCGGTTATATGTGATATAACCAGATTGTCGAATCAAGTGTTGATTTGATAATGTGATATACAGATAAATGATATTAGTTGGTCATATGTGATATAACTGGATTATTAAATCAAGTGTTGATTTAATAATGTGATATATATTATATGTGATATAATTATATCTTAACTAATATCATTAGCTCACTAATTATTCTTCATTATATATATATATATATATATATATATATATATATATATATATATAATGAAGCATGGCTTGATTTTCTATTTTTGAGAAAAAAAGAAAAGATGTTTTAAATGAGAGCATGGTTGCAAGAATGGGCTTTATTCATTGTTTTTTCATCTTGATGTTAGTGTATATGCCCTAGAGGCCATTACTGTATCATACTAGTATGTATATTACTTGATAGAAGCTTGGGATATTCACAGTTGTATAGACAATCTTGCTCGAAATGGTAGTATGCTACTTGGTTTGTCTCTGCTTTAATGTGTACATGTGTTTCTTTTATTATATCACCTATACGCATTAGTGGAGCCCTTAGGATCTTTGCTTGATTACCAGTGTTGTGATGGCAGTCACACTCGTGGGGGCTGGGTAATCTACAAGCACATCCTTATTTACACGTCCCTGGTCGTGGGATTATCGAGACAGGGCATCGATACTCCGGAGTAGACTAGCGTATGCGCTTCTCATCCCAGCGCGGGAGACGGCCTGTCCCACAGCCGTCAGTACGTCGTACTTGAGATAGTATGCGGGTGCTCGTTAGGTTACGAGTACACTGGACAGGACTCGTCGGGAACTGTTGGTTGGTATTATACCTATCGTCAGTTATCAGTTCCCAGGTGACATGAGTACAGCTTAGTCCGCTGACTTGACACTGTCACTTCGCCTCAAGTGTGTTCCCACTGTACTTTGATTACTACCCTACCACGGCTCAAAGGAGTCGTGCAAACAGGTAGTAGTTGGGTGCAGTCCCAAAGCACTTGGAGGCAGTGACGATTAGACAGGATTCGTCTCTCCCGGTATTAGGGGTTGGCATCGTGCTGTGTCTAGGAGAGCCATTACACAAGTAGTCCCTGGCCAGGGGAAGCGAGATATACTGGTAGGTTTCCAGTGTTATCTCAGGGTGTTCTGGGCTACACTTCGACATGACTTGTACTGCTATTAGGGGAATGACGTTTTACCGCCCCCTAGGCCTGCCATGTGATGTTATCAGATGAACAGACCGAACTGTACGGAGACTGTCACATTCAGGCTCAGTAGGAGTTCAGATGGGTTTACCTCGTCAGTCTTCTTATCGGCATCTACCTGAGGACCGTTACGTACAGCTAGTGCCGCTTACGGTCTATGGTTAAACCCACTGCCAGCGTAGTGTCGAGTTTTTAGAGTCCCACACAGAGGGTTATTCGCCTTTAGGCAAAATGAGTAGAGGTCGCATGGTTTTGCGACGGGGTTCGTTCACATTCGCGCACTTGTGCACGTTTTGTGTCCGGACAGCTTATACTAGCGGGCTTTGGTTTAATCCGGATCCTAGTATATGATTTGGGATTGGTTTTATCTCATTGTATTCGTGTTTCTCGGAACACGGATACGGGTGTGTATGCACAGTTGACTGAGGGAGAGGCAGAGGACTTTCATTAGGGTTGATTACCTTTGTCATTTTCTTAACCCTAATGGTTATGTGTGAAATATGATTTATTGATATTAGTTAATTATAATTGTGCATGGTTAGGGTTGTTGACCATTTGAATTTATTTGACTTGTTGACCTAGGTTGACAACTTGACCATAATCATTCCATAAGAAAGATGCTCTTTGATTCTAGCAAAAAGCATTTAATATGAAATGATAATGGTCATTTCTTGATTAAACCATGACAATTATATTTAGCTAATTATCTATTTTCATAATTCACACATATATGTGAGAAGAATGGTTTATTTCTTCTCATTCTATCATTTTGAATCTCTCTCCTCCTCTTCCTCTCTCTCTAGCTCTCCCCTCTCATGAGTTGAGAATCCCTTGAGCTTGAGATAAATCCTTCTAAAATACTCTCTACTCTTTCTAAGGTTCTAGGATTAGCACTCCAAGCATCTTAGTTACTTCTAGCTTGAAGTTGAAGCCAAAGGTTGAGGCCCTCGGGTGGATCTTTCTTCGACAAGAGAAGGCGACAAGGAGATCCCTTTCTTTCACTCCAAGGAGCAAGAAGAGAAGGACTTGAAGACCTAGGTATAACCCCTTAACTGAGTAGCTAACTCCTTTAGCTGTGTTAGTTAGTTTTGTTTAGCAAAGATCCCTCCTTTAGCAAGTCCATGTTGTCTAGTATTGTAAAAATCAAAATTTTCATAACGTTTCCGCCTCCCCGCAAGCACCGGGGTAGGCAACGTGGACTTACAGTGGTATCAGAGCCTAACTAAACATAAACTAGGTCGTTAGTAAAGTATATAGAACTTCGATCGGTAAAAATCACAAAACATTTTTCAAAAACCCCATATTTCGGCCGATTTTTAAACCTGCTTTAAAAATAATAAATCACACCTTAAAAATCGGCTCAGGGTTTTTACAGTACACCCAAGAAAAACGAACCAGCGAGCCGACCAACTCACCGCGGTTCCGCGGCCGAGTTGACTCGGCCGCGGCTCGTTTCTCTTGCAGTGTTCTTATTTTATGGTTTTGGGATTTTTAGGTTGGTTTGTTTCTGCCCAGATTTTCCAGAGAGCAAATTTGTTTTCCGGGTAGTTACAAATCCGTATTTTGATCGATCTTCCCTATACTTTGACTAATGGGTTATATCTGTGATGTATTATATGTATTGAACGTCTGCTAATCGCTATACGTCGATTAGTGGGGGTTATACATATCTGTGATCTGTATTGTTGATGGTATGTGTATATGAACTCGGTGGATTGTCGCGGATGAATAGCCGGGGGGTTGTGAGATGAGAGTTTTGCTTTTATCTTTCAATTCATTGTAAAATTTGTAATTTGATGTAATATTATTTGTTTGGCCGCACATCCGGGTTGAGCTTGTAGCCGTCATTGTATAATTTCTTTTTACTGTTTTTGCTCCTAGGATAGACCCAAGGAGGGGTGCACAAACTACCGGGTATCTCGAAGTGCCGAGTGGCCTACTCACGAGTTGAGGGAGGTTGCTTCGCTTCCGGTACTTAGCTGGTAGTTTGCCGCACCCGTAGGGGTATAGGGTGGGGTTTGGCTATTCATCACGACCGTGTAATCCGCTTTTCGTTGCAGGCTCGAACGAATCGCGGGTTCCTAGTATATCCAAAGTGTTCATCTGTGATCTGGATTGGCTATCATTGCTATATATTTATATACGATATCTATTTAGGCGTTGCTTATGTTTTGCATCCGCGCTAGTCCAGCCCCCGCTCTGTCGCTAGTTAAGTAACCTAACGGGTGATGACGGGGCCCCGTGGCGAATGCGAATGGCATAAGCGTACGTCATATTTTGGTTGTTTTCTGCAATGGTAGGATTAAATGATGGGACGCATTGGAATTAATGCAAGAAAATAAACCAAGTAAAAGTCGTTGGAACACTTTCAAAACCACTCGGTTCTTTTCAAAAACCAACTTTTAAATGCGGAGCTTGAACCACTCCTTTTAAAAGCTATCTCGTTCCATCGATTATATCAAGTTCACTACGTTCATGGTTTCGCCAAAACCATTCGTAGCCCTCCGTCATTTCACATGAATAGTCAATAAGTATTCAAACTATGTATGTTGGCCAAAGTCAAGGCATATTGATTGGTAGCTATTGGGTATTCATGTGCAGCATAGATAGATGCGTTGGTTTGGGACAGTCGTACTGCCATTTTGGCCAAAGTCAAGGGTAGGTACGGATGGGTCCAAATTAACCTGGAGAATGACGGGTAGAACTTGACATGTGAGTTATGATATTTTGGCCAAAGTCAAGGTCATAAGAGCATGGGGCAAAAATCCACATCGGGAGTTTCATAAGTACTGAAACTTGCTAGCGCTGCATACCATTTGGAGTGTGATAATTCTGGTAGGATTCCTTCAGTTTTGTCACGCGATGATATTTGGATCCCGATTCTACTGTGAGTATATGCTACTCCTCGGGAAATTTCTCACTTAACGATCAATGCTATAAACCTAGTAGGTGTCTAGAAAGGTGTTAGCGGGGCTACGCCCCCAGGGAAAAGAGGTTACTTAATTAAGGAACTTCGCGAAAGCATTGGAAAACCTCCCTCGAAGTACCAACACTGGCCTGGTTGAACGGTTAAGCAAGTATTGTACGGTGAGATTGATCCCGACTAATTCTTCCTTTATGGTTTGAGGAGGGATTCGAGAGACAGTGGGAGCCATCCTGTTTATACAAACTAAAAACCACTCTAAACTTGCAAGAGCATCATGCTAAAGTGTTTCTTTTCTCTCTCCTAATTGCAGCGACCAATCAAGATGACCGGACTTAAGTTATTACTAGATAAAAATATACTGACAGGGCCAAACTACAAAGATTGGCTCAGGAATGTCAAAATGGCAATCACTTATGACAAGTTGGGGTATCTTCTTACCACCAAAGCTCCCCCTGTCCCAGGTCCCAAAACCAGTGTCGTAGATAGGGAAATCTATAAGACCTGGGAAATCGACTGCGCGAAGGCCAAGTGCCTCGTGCTTGCCTCTATGGACAATGAACATCAGAGGAGGCATGAGAATATGGACCTCGAATCCATATTTCTCCATACAAAAGAACTGTATGGAGAGCAATCTCGTATCACCAGATACGAAGTGTCGAAGAAGCTGTTTTCGGCAAGATTGGCCGTCGGATCATCGGTAGCGGAACACGTGCTTAAGATGATTGACTACATAGAGGAGCTCGCGGACCTTGGGACCACGTTGGAGAATGAGCTCTATACGGACTTGATTCTCCAGTCCCTTCCTTCCACTTACGCCCAGTTTATCCTAAACTTCAACATGCAAGGAAAGGAGGTTGAACTTTCTGAGCTTCTGAACATGTTGAGGAGTGCTGAGGGCACCCTACAAAAGGGTAGGGAAACATCCACTTTGTTTGTAGGAGGATCTTCCTCTTCTAAGTCCAGGACGAAAGCCAAGGGAAAGAAGAAGAAAACCCCCACCAAACCAAGAGGCGGTGTTAGTAAAGTGGATACGAAGGGAAAGGCAAAAGCAACAAAGGTAGCGGGGAAGCTTGTGGGGAAAGAAGAGTGCTTTTACTGTCACAAGAGTGGACA
The DNA here is from genome assembly GCA_030015575.1 of Agapanthus africanus. NCBI lineage: Eukaryota > Viridiplantae > Streptophyta > Magnoliopsida > Asparagales > Amaryllidaceae > Agapanthus > Agapanthus africanus. The sequence goes on along the minus strand of CM057345.1, from coordinate 299,320,729 downwards.
CTGGAAGAAAGATTGCAGGGCTTGGAAAGCCAGAACACAGGATCTGAACCAAGTTGCGGCTTCAGCTTCAGGTGTGTATGTTATTGAAAACTGTCTATCAATAAACTCTACTTCCTGGGTATTGGATACCGGATCAGGATCTCATATCTGTAATTCTTTGCAGGCGTTGAGAAAGTGTAGGTTTTTGAAGGCAGGTGACATGACCCTTAAAGTTGCAAACGGAGCTAGCATGGATGCTGAAGCCGTGGGGGACTATCACCTGGGAATGTCGGATGAACATGTTTTGGTTTTATGTAATTACTTTTTTGTACCCAATGCAACCTGTAATATCATTTCTGTATCTTTAATATCTAAAGAAGGTTATGAATTTGCATTTGTAAGTAATGTTGTAAACATTCACCTTAATCAAGTTCTGATTGGGTCAGGTACATTAAGCAATGGTATATACGTATTAAACCAACCACAGATTTTCAATGTCCAGAATACACACAAAAGAAAGTCTCCAGAAATCAATCAGACTTTCTTATGGCATTGTAGATTGGGTCACATCAATGAGAGAAGGTTGACTAAGTTATATACAGAATGATATTTGGATCCATTCGAATATCAATCATATGCAACTTGTCAATCCTGTCTCAAAGGAAAGATGACAAAGACTCCGTTCACTGGACACGGAGTAAGAGCGAGCGAGCTCTTGGGACTCGTACACAGCGACGTGTGCGGTCCAATGTCTACGCATGCACGAAGCGGTTATTCTTACTTCATTACTTTTACGGATGACTTTTCAAGGTACGGATATGTCTTCTTAATGAAACATAAATCCGAGGCCTTTGAAAAATTCCAGGAATATAAGAATGAAGTAGAAAAACAAACAGGCAAAAGTATCAAGGCACTGAGATCTGATCGAGGTGGTGAATACTTGAGTGTCGAGTTCCTGGATTATTTAAAAGAGAATGGAATTCTCTCTCAGCTTACTCCTCCATACACTCCGCAACATAACGGTGTATCGGAGAGACGGAACTGAACCCTATTGGATATGGTACGGTCCATGATGAGTAACGCTGAGTTACCGCGATCATTCTGGGGATATGCGCTAGAATCAGCTGCATACCTTTTGAACCGAGTTCCAACTAAGACTGTGCCTACTACACCATATCAGATGTGGTGTGGGAAGAGACCCTATCTTAATCACATTAAGACATGGGGATGTCCAGCTTTTATCAAAAAGCAGCATGCGGACAAGCTCGAGGCACGCTCTGTACAGTGCAAGTTTGTGGGATATCCAAAGAACTCCAAGGGATATTTCTTCTATTGCGAAGAGGAACAAAAGGTTTTTGTTTCTCGTCATGCCCACTTTCTAGAACACCAGTTCTTGGAAAAAGAAATTAGTGGGAGCGCAATAGAACTGGAAGAAATTCCAGAACCACGAGCTATTACTGAAAGCTTGGTAGAACCAGAGGGTTCGAAAGATCAGGACATTCCTACGCCACTCCGCAGGAGTAGTAGGCAGTCTCATCCGCCCGAGAGATACTACGGTTTTCTCATAGACGGGGATAGAGAGGATTGCATCATTGATTGTGATGAGCCTACTAGCTTCCAGCAAGCCATTCAGAGCGTTGACTCGGTAAAATGGCTGGATGCAATGCGGACTGAAATGGAGTCCATGTACACCAACAAAGTATGGACGTTGGACATTGCTCCAGATGGGGTAAAACCCATAGGATGCAAGTGGATCTTCAAAAGGAAGATTGGTGTAGATGGACAGGTTGAGACCTATAAGGCTAGACTTGTTGCAAAGGGTTTTCGTCAAAGACCTGGTTTGGACTATGACGAAACCTTTTCTCCAGTGGCTATGCTGAAATCCATTCGGATCCTTCTTGCCATTGCTGCCTTCCACGATTATGAGATTTGGCAGATGGATGTAAAGACCGCTTTTCTAAATGGAAATTTAGAGGAGTGTGTCTATATAGACCAGCCAGAGGGTTTCATTCAGAGTGGGAGCAGCGGAAAGGTGTGCAAGTTGCTTAAGTCCATCTATGGACTAAAGCAGTCATCGCGGAGTTGGAACATCTGTTTTGATGAGACGGTCAAAGAATTTGGCTTTATCAAAAATCCAGATGACCCATGCATCTATAGTAGATTTGTAGCAAAAACTGTCGTATTCCTCATTTTGTACGTGGATGACATTCTGTTGATAGGAAATGACATTCCTATGCTACAATCTGTCAAGGGGTTCTTGTTACACAGGTTCTCCATGAAAGACCTGGGTGATGCCTCCTACATTCTGGGGATCCGGATCTATCGTGATAGATCCAAGAGGATATTAGGACTTTCGCAGTCCAGGTACATCGACACCATACTGAAAAAATTCAGTATGGAAGATTCCAAGCGCGGTAATCTACCGGCTTGTCACGGGATCACCCTCTCCAAAGAGATGTCTCCTAAGACTGATTTGGAAAGGGATCGCATGTCTATTATACCCTACGCTTCTGCGGTAGGCTCTATAATGTATGCGATGTTGTGTACCAGACCAGATGTTGCTTACGCACTGAGTGTGGTAAGCCGGTATCAGTCAAACCCTGGGGAGAAACACTGGATAGCGGTAAAGAACATTCTCAAGTACCTGAGAAGGACTAAGGAGATGTTCTTGGTGTATGGCGGAAAAGACCTCCAGATCGAGGCCTTTGCTGACTCCAGCTTCCAGAGTGACAAGGATGATTCCAAGTCCTTGTCGGGCTTTGTCTTTACCCTCAATAGAGGGGCGGTGTGTTGGAAGAGTTCCAAACAGGAAACCGTTGCTGACTCGACTATGGAAGCAGAATATATCGCTGCATCTGATGCTGCAAAAGAAGCCGTCTGGATGAGGAAGTTCTTGAAAGAACTTCAGGTGGTTCCGTCCATTGTTGATCCAATACCTCTGTATTGCGAAAACAACGGGGCTATAGCTTTAGCGAACGAACCTAGGTCCCATCAGAAATCCAGACATATCTTGAGGCGGTATCACCTGATCAGGGAGATCGTGGATCGCCAGGAGATCGAGGTTCGGAGGGTTGCTTCAGAAGATAACACTGCAGATCCATTCACGAAGGCCTTACCCCAGACTCAGTTCGAGCGGCTGATCGAGATGATAGGTCTTCGATACGCCAGTACATGGCCTTAGTGCAAGTGGGAGATTGTTAGTGTATATGCCCTAGAGGCCATTACTGTATCATACTAGTATGTATATTACTTGATGGATGCTTGGGATATTCACAGTTGTATAGACAATCTTGCTCGAAATGGTAGTATGCTACTTGGTTTGTCTCTGCTTTAATGTGTACATGTGTTTCTTTTATTATATCACCTATACGCATTAGTGGAGCCCTTAGGATCTTTGCTTGATTACCAGCGTTGTGATGGCAGTCACACTCGTGGGGGCTGGGTAATCTACAAGCACATCCTTATTTATACGTCCCTGGTCGTGGGATTATCGAGACAGGGCATCGATACTCCGGAGTAGACTAGCGTATGCGCTTCTCATCCCAGCGCGGGAGACGGCCTGTCCCACAGCCGTCAGTACGTCGTACTTGAGATAGTATGCGGGTGCTCGTTAGGTTACGAGTACACTGGACAGGATTCGTCGGGAACTGTTGGTTGGTATTATACCTATCGTCAGTTATCAGTTCCCAGTTGACATCAGTACAGCTTAGTCCGCTGACTTGACACTGTCACTTTGCCTCAAGTGTGTTCCCACCGTACTTTGATTACTACCTTACCACGGCTAAAAGGAGTCGTGCAAACAGGTAGTAGTTGGGTGCAGTCCCGAAGCACTTGGAGGCAGTGACGGTTAGACAGGATTCGTCTCTCCCGGTATTGGGGGTTGGCATCACGCTGTGTCTAGGAGAGCCATTACATAAGTAGTCTCTGGCCAGGGCAAGCGAGATATACTGGTAGGTTTCCAGTGTTATCTCAGGGTGTTCTGGGCTACACTCCAACACGACTTGTACCGCTATTAGGGGACTGACGTTTTACCGCCCCCCTAGGCCCGCCATGCGATGTTATCAGACGAACAGACCGGACTGTACGGAGACTGTCACATTCAGGCTCAGTAGGAGTTCAGATGGGTTTACCTCGTCAGTCTTCTTATCGGCATCTACCTGGGGACCGTTATGTACAGCTAGTGCCGCTTGCGGTCTGTGGTTAACCCCACTGCCAGCGTAGTGTCGAGTCTTTAGAGTCCCACACAGAGGGTTATTCGTCTTTAGGCAAAATGAGTAGAGGTCGCATGGTTTTGCGACGGGGTTCGTTCACATTCGCGCACTTGTGCACGTTTTGTGTCCGGACAGCTTATACTAGCGGGCTTTGGTTTAAGCCGGATCCTAGTATATGATTTGGGATTGGTTTTATCTCATTGTATTCGTGTTCCTCTGAACACGGATACGGATGTGTATGCACAGTTGACTGAGAGAGAGGCAGAGGACTTTCATTAGGGTTGATTACCATTGTCATTTTCTTAACCCTAATGGTTATGTGTGAAATATGATTTATTGATATTAGTTAATTATAATTGTGCATGGTTAGGGTTGTTGACCATTTGACTTTATTTGACTTGTTGACCTAGGTTGACAACTTGACCATAATCATTCCATAAGAAAGATGCTCTTTGATTCTAGCAAAAAGCATTTAATATGAAATGATAATGGTCATTTCTTGATTAAACCATGACAATTATATTTAGCTAATTATCTATTTTCATAATTCACACATATATGTGAGAAGAATGGTTTATTTCTTCTCATTCTATCATTTTGATTCTCTCTCCTCCTCTTCCTCTCTCTCTAGCTCTCCCCTCTCATGAGTTGAGAATCCCTTGAGCTTGAGATAAATCCTTCTAAAATACTCTCTACTCTTTCTAAGGTTCTAGGATTAGCACTCCAAGCATCTTAGTTACTTCTAGTTTGAAGTTGAAGCCAAAGGTTGAGGCCCTCGGGTGGATCTTTCTTCGACAAGAGAAGGCGATAAGGAGATCCCTTTCTTTCACTCCAAGGAGCAAGAAGAGAAGGACTTGAAGACCTAGGTATAACCCCTTAACCGAGTAGCTAACTCCTTTAGCTGTGTTAGTTAGTTTTGTTTAGCAAAGATCCCTCCTTTAGCAAGTCCATGTTGTCTAGTGTTGTAAAAATCAAATTTTTCGTAACGTTTCCGCCTCCCTGCAAGCACCGGGGTAGGCAACGTGGACTTACACTTGACTCACTATTCAAGCATGGTTGCAATTTTATATTGCAAAATTCCATGCTTGAATGAGTGGGGGTCAAGTGTTGCCATTCATTCTAAGCTCATTCTCAACACTTAGCTATTTTGAGCTCATTCTTGACTTACTCCCATGGTTGCTCTCTAGCTCTCTTCTCCTTCTTCCTCAAATACTTCAAAAATCCTAACCCTCACATGTGATTAGAATCATGGATTTTTGAATACATTAGTGAGCAAATCAAATCCCTTACTTCACCATCCTACACTTGACTAGCGATAGAGTGTAGCATGTTTACTACGCTAAAGAGTTTAGTATAGAGGTAGCTTGAGGTGGAGGGACTTCGCGTGGATCATCTTCGGCACGAAGGTCATCGGAGGAAGCTCGTCCAAAGACTCAAGTGGTGCCTAATAGAGTCACGGGACTACTACACGGAGCATGTGAAGTGAAGGACTTGATCCTAAAGGGTATAGCCTTCTTTCACTTTCTTTAGTTGTTTACATCACATAGCTAAAAACCCTAAAATTCTAGCAATGATCTTGTATAGTCTAGCTTAGCACCAATAAAAATTTGATTTTGGCATGTTTGATTCCACTTGGAACCCCTTGACGGTGCTAGGGTATACTTTCATCTTTATTACGGGGCGAGCGTCCGACATGTAGACTGCCGTTTCTGCCAGTTTGTATATTCTTTTATTGGGGCACGACCGAGTTGAGGTCGATGTCACCACTGTATATATATTTCTTTTTCTGTACTAGGATATCCTACGGCGGAGTGCTCGAGTAGCCGTGTTCTAGAGGGCAACGGGCCTCCATTTCATGGTATTGAGGCCGAGGTGCCTTACTCTAGAATTGGCGGGCTATGTGCCGCATTCATGGTGTTGAGACCGATGCGCCTTCACTTTGTTGATTAGGGTTGCCTCACTTCCGGGATTGGCGGGTAACTTGCAGCACTTATAGGGGTCTTGGTTATACATTGCACAGGCTATCCACACGACCGGGGAATGTCGGGTTTCATTTGCGGCTCAAATGAAACCCGGGGCTCCTAGATTGTCCGCTTTTCCATATTGCTTATCGCTTTTCTGTGATGCTACTTATATCATGCCTGGGACGAATGGTTATATATATATTAGTAGATGTTGTATATGTTTTGCATCCGCGCTAGTCCAGCCCCTGCTCTACCGTTAGTTAACTAAGCTAACGGTGCATGACGAGACCCCGTGGCGAATGTGGATGGCATATACGTACATTGTATTTTCGTTCTTTTCTGGTGTGATAGGAATTAATTGATGGGACCGCATTAATTTTGATTAATGGAAGGAAAAATAAACCTAAAAGATGTTTTCGGAACAAAATTTGAAAAACTATAGTTGTATTCTTTTGCTTTGCATAGTGGTATTAGTTTAGGAATATCCAGCACCTCATTCGAGGAGGCAAGAGCTTAGATCCCTTCACGGGGAGTGACCTCTTGAGCAAAAGTGTATGTTACTATAGATTACTTGGTTTTCTTCAGAACCACCAGTTTTCAAAAGCGGAGCCTAAACCATTCCTTTTCAAAACTGCTTGGTTTCTTCAACGATATTAAGTTCATTACGTTAAAGGTTTTTCGCCAAAAACCAATCGTAGCCCTCCGTCATTTCTGATAAGTAGCAGTTAGTATTCGTGCTATGTACGTTGGTCTCTATCAAGGTATAGTGTATTGTAGCTAAATGTTGCTTAGCTGTTGCATTTTGATGCGATTAGTTAGGACAGTCACATAGCCACGTTGGTCTCTATCAAGGGCTTATGCGGATGGGTCTAAGTTAATCTAGGATAATGACAGGTTGAACTTGACTTGCGACTTATGGTACGTTAGTCTTTATCAAGACCATATGATGCTTGGGGTAAAAACCACATTGGGAATTTCAAATATACAGAAAACTTGCTAGTGTTGCATACCTTCTGGAGTGTGGTAACTAGAGTGGCTTCCATCTAGGTTATCACGTGATGATAGTTGGATCCCGATCCCATTGATGAGTAGGATTACTCTTGGAAATATTTTTTACTTTATAATTAGCTAACCTATTAGGTGTCTAGAAAGGTGTTAACGGGGCTACGCCTCTGCGAAAACGAGGTTTATTTTAATTAGGTCCGTGTGAGAGTACGGGGAACCTCCCTCGGAGTACCAACTGTAAGTCGATGTTATACACTCCACAAGTTTTGTGGAGAGGCGGAATTTACAAAAAACAATTTTAATACGAGTAACATCGACTAAACTTCTAAGATCATTCATAAACCTTAACTAACTAAACACAAAGAGGTTCTAAACTACTATGATAGTGGTTTATATATCTAAGATACAAGTCCTTCGGGTTTTCATCTCCTCTTCTTGAGCTCCTAGAAGGTGCAGATCAAGCTTGGTTATCGGTCTCCTTATGTCGAAGACGATCTACCCGAGAGTCTATGGTTCAACCTCTAACCTCAAGAATGAGCTAACTAAAGTATCTAGTTTGCTAATCTAGATAGCTTGGGAGATGTTGAGAGTTAATTAGACTAATTTATCTCAAAGAACCCTAGGATTCACAACACATGTGAAGGTTAGGGTTTTGAGGAAGAAGAAGGAGAGCAATGGAGAGAGAATAAGAAAGATATAATGATGATAGAATTGGCAAGTGAAGAATGGCTAAGTCTTTTTCCAATAATCAAGCATGCGTTATTTTTCCATAGAAAAATGCAACTATGCTTGAATAGTAAAGGAAAATGAATAAACAAAAGAATTAGCCATACTTCAAACCATGCCACAAATATCTCCATTTTCCACCTCATTATCTATTTACCAAAAATAGATATATATGTAAAATGAGGTGTCCCCTTCTAGAAGCATATCTTGTAAAATTACAAGAATACCCTCATCGTATATACATACTCGTATTCGTACTGCAAAAAATATGAATACCAAAAGATAAAGATAATCTAATAATATAATACTAGAATGCGGCTTAATCCTAAGCCCACTAGTATCATCTGTTCGAACAACATCCGTGTGGCTAGTACACGTATATGATCGGAACCCTGCAAGTAAAACAATACGGCCTCTACATCGTTTCACCTAAACCAGCGAAACTCTCCATGTAGGACTCTAAAGACTCGACAGTACGCTGGCAGTGGGTTTAACTACAAGTCCATCAGTGGCACTAGCTGAACGTAACGGCTATCCAGGTACCTGTCGAAAAGAAGGCCGATGAGTAAACTCATCCAAACCCCTACCGAGCCTGTCCGTGACAATCTCCGTAGAGTCCAGTCTGTTCGTCTGAGAGTATTGCATGCTGGGTCTACGGGATGGAAAATGTCAGACCCCTAATAACCTAACAAGTCGTGCCGATGTAGCTCAAGATCATCCGAGAATCTACTGGTCTAACTACCAGTAATTGTCAATCCGCCATGACCAGGGACTTATGGTGTTGGCCATCCGAACACAGCGCGACATCGACTCCCTATACCTGAAGAGACGAATCCCCAACAATCGGTCACTGCTTCCATGTGGCTCGGGACTGTACCTAACTAAAAGTTGTTTGCACGACTCAGTAGAGCCGTGGTAGGGTAGCAATCAAAGAATAGCGGAAGCTCACACGAGACAAATGACGACCTTAGGTCGACAGACTATCTGCACTCATGTAACCAGAGAACTGCTATCTGACGTTAGGTATAATACCATCTAGCCAGTTCTTGGCGAGTCCGTCTAGTGTACCCATCCCCAGTGAGCACTTGTATACAATCCTAGGTGCACCATACCAATGGCTTCGGGACCAACCATCACCCCTCGTCAGGGTCTAGATATGTATATGTTAGTGATATATGCCCCAGAGGCCATTATTGTATCATACTGGATTGTATATTACTTAATGGGAGCTTGGGATATACACGGATATAGTAACAGTCTTGCTCAAAATGGTAGTATGCTACCTGGTTTGTCTCTACCTCAATATGTGCATGTGTTTTCTTAGCATATCGCTTATACATATTGGTAGAGCCCTTAGGATCTTTGCTTGATTACCAGCGTTGTGATGGCAGTCACACTAGTGGGGGCTGGGTAGTCTATAAGCACATCCTATACAGGTCCTTATTCATAGGATTATTGAGACGGAGCATCGATACTCCAGAGTAGACTAGTGTATACGCTTCTCATCCCAGCAGGGGAGATGGTCTGTCACACAGCCATTAGTACGTCGTACTGGAGATAGTATGTAGGTGCTCATTAGGTTATGAGTATACTGGACAGGACTCGTCGGGAACTGTTAGTGGGTATTATACCTATCATCGGGTAGCAGTTCCCAGGTGACATGAGTACAGCTTAGTCCGTCGACTTGATACTGCTAATTCACCCCGAGTGTGTTCCTACTATACTTTGATTACTATCCTACCATGGCTCAAAGGAGTCGTGCAAACAGGTAGTAGTTGGGTGTAGTCCCGAAACACTTGGAGGCAGTGGCGGTTAGATAGGATTCGTCTCTCCCGGTATTGGGGGTTGATATCGTGCTGTGTTCGGAGAGCCATCACACAAAGTCCCTGGCCAGGGCAAGCGAGATTTACTGGTAGGTATTCCGGTAGTTTCTCAGGGTGTTTTGGGCTACACTCTGGCACGACTTATTGCGCTATTACGGGTCTGACGATTACCGCCCCTAGGCCCGATATGTGATACTCTTAGATGAACAGACCGGACTGTACAAAGATTGTCATATTCAGACTCAGTAGGAGTTCGGATAGGTTTCCTCATCGGCTTTCTTATTGGCAGATACCTTGGTAGCCGTTACGTGCAGCTAGCACCACTTGCGGCTTGTGGTTAAACCCACTGCCAGCGTACTGTCGAGTCTTTAGAGTCCCACACAGAGAGTTTCCCTGCATCCGGCGGAAGATGTAGATGCTGTATGGTTTTATGACAGGGCTTCGATCACGTACATGCACTTGTGCGCGTATGATGTTCGGGCGGATAATACTAGTGGGCTTTGGTTAAAGCCGGATCCTAGTATTATATTGATGGATCGGTTTCGTCTCTTTGTATTCGTGTTTTTTGGAACACGGATGCGGGTATGTATATACGGATGAGAAGGGCATAGAAGAAGACACCTCATTAGGGTTTTGACCATTGACTTGATTAAAACAATTATGAGGTGGAGGAAAGTATTTGTTATATTTGTAAATTATAATTGTGGCATGGCTACTTGTATTGACTGCTTGACTTGGTTTGACCATTTGACTTGGTTTGACCACTTGACTTGGTTTGACTCTTTGAATAGATATTTCTTATGAGATATTTTGTGGCACCAGATATTTTGGTGAGATATTTTCTTGTCATGCTTGTAGTCATATCATGTGAGCCATCTCATTTTCTATTATCATTATCAAAAACCATTTCTTAGCTCCCTTCTTCCTCCTCATAACTAAAACCCTTAAGGTCTCATGAGTTGAGTAAACTAGGGTTTCAAGAGACAAATAAATCTATCTTCATTCTCTACATCACCTAGGCCATCAAGTTTAGCAAGCTTGTTGCCCTAGTTACCTCGGATTTGAGGTTGGAGCTCGGACTATAGACTCTCGGATGGATCGTCTTTGACTCGAGAAAGCCGACGAGGAAGATACGATCCGGATCGATCCTTGGAGCCTACGATGACGAGGAGGACAGCGGAGAAGACCCGAAGGACTTGTATCATGAGGTATAACATTCTTTCCTAGTAGTTAAATCTCATATAGTTTGCTAGCTAGGGTTTATGTTCGATCCTTGGTTCTAGTCGGTGTTGCGAAGCCCGTAAAAATCATTTTTTGCAATTTTCGCCTCCCTACGAACACGTGGGGTGCGCGACATTGACTTACAGTGGTATCAGAGCCTCTCATAAACCATAGATAGATTGTAGCGATGTTAGAATTCCGCCCGTTTTTGTCGCGCAAAAACTGCCGAAAAAACTGTTTTCAAAAATGAAGTTTTGAGTTGTTTGCACACCCCGCAGGCTCACGGTTTGAACCGAGAAGCCGCGGGGTGGAGCGTGCGCACCCCGGGGACCCTCCGAGGGGCCGAACGGCTGTGTCCACTCCCCAAGACCACCACAAGGTGGTCTTGGCGGTGGGGACCCGAAACTGCCCCACCTTGGGTAGTTCCGGGTCTGCCTCACCCCCTGGCCATCTCGTGGTCGCCTCGGGGGTGGGGTACCCTCTCTAGGCCCCCTTACTTGAAGTTAATTTCATGCTTTAACTCTCCTCGAAGGTTCGGGCGGGTTTCGAGTTCGTTTCGACTCCCGGATTGGCTTAAAACGATCGTTTTTGGAACTTTAGCTCACTGGATTTTCAAGTTTTGGAAAATTGGTTAAGTTTGCTAATTGTGTGCGGAATTCTAATGTCGTAGTTACTTTACAAGCATTGTGATGTATATATGTTTTTGGAAACGTCGACTAATTGCTATACGTCGATTGGTCGGGGTTGCACATATCTGTGATGTTGTTATGATGGTTTGTGTATATGAACTTGTTGGATCGTTGTGGATGAATAGCCGGGATGTGAGATGAGGGTTTTCATTCTTTCATTCAATGTAAATTTGTAAAGTGATGCAATATTATTTTTGCGGGGCACATCCGGGTTGAGCATGTAGTCACCATTGTATTATTTCTTTTACTGTTTTCTGCTCCTGGGATAGACCCAAGGTGGGGTGCACAAACTACCGAATTCTTGAAGTGCCGAGTGGCCTACTCACTTTGTTGAGGGAGGTTGCATCACTTCAGGAATATGGCGGGTAGTTTTTCGCACCCATAGGGGTCTAGGGTGGGGTTTGTCTTTTCATCACGACCGTGGAATCCGTCTTTCGTTAAAGGCTTAAACGAAACGCGGAATTCCTAGTATATCCAATGTGTTCATCTGTGATCTGGAATGCCTATCATTGCGTCTGACGAATGGATATTATTATATATATATATTATAAAATAGACGTTGCTTATGTTTTGCATCCGCGCTAGTCCAGCCCCCACTCTGTCGTTAGTTAAGTAACCTAACGGGTGATGACGGGGCCCCGTGACGAATGCGGATGGCATAAGCGTACGTTGTATTTTGTTGTTTTCTGCAATGGTAGGTTAATTGATGGGACTGCATTAAATTAATGCAAAGCAAACTAGCCAAAGTTGAATCGTTGGAACAAATTTTAAAACCACTCGGTTTTTTCAAAACAGCTGACTTTTAAATGCAGAGCTTAAACCACTCCTTTTAAAAGCTATTAGGTTCCTTCGATTATATCAAGTTCACCACGTTCACGGTTTCGCCAAAACCATTCGTAGCCTCCGTCATTTCATATGAATAGTCAGTACTATTCAAGCTATGTTTGTTAGCCTTCGTCAAGGTATAGTGATTGGTAGCTGCTGGGTGTTCATATGTAGCATAGATAGATGTGTTGGTTTGGGAAAGTCGTATTACTTTATTGGCCTACGTCAAGGGTATATACGGGTGGGTTCAAATTAACTTGGACAATGATGGGTAGAACTTGATATGTGACTTATGATTTGTTGGCCTTCGTCAAGGTCATAAGAGCATGGGGCAAAAATCCACATCGGGAGTTTCTAAAAAACCCAAACTTGCTAGTGCTGCATACCATTTGGAGTTTGATAATGTTGGTAGGATTTCTTCAGCATTATCACACAATGATATTTGGATCCCGATCCTACTGTGAGTATCCGCTACACCTTGGGAGAATTTTCACTTAATGATCAATGATATAAACCAAGTAGGTGTCTAGAACAGTGTTAGCGGGGCTACGCCTCCAGGGAAAAGAGGTTATTTAATTAAGGAACTTCGCGAAAGTGTCGTAAAACCTCCCTCGAAGTACCGACACTAGCCTGGCCGAACGGTTAAGCAAGAATTGTACGGTGAGATCAATCCTGACTGATTCTTCTTTTATGGTTTGAGGAAGGATTCGGGAGACAGTGGGAGCCATCCTGTTTAGATAAATTAAAAACCAATCTAAACTTGTAAGAGCATCATGCTGAGTGTACTCTTCTCTCTCTCCTAGTTGCAGCGACCAGGTGACCAGATTAGGTTACAGATAGATAATAAAATGACTGAGTTATACTATAATGACTGGCAAAGGTTTGTCCAGATGTCCATTACCTATGATAAGCTGGACCACCTCATTACTACTCAAGCCCCCGCCGTCCCAAGTCCAGTTTCCACCAACGTGGATAAGGATATCCGTAAGACAAGGGAAAAGGACAGTGTGAATGCAAAGTGTCTCGTGTTGGCCTCAGTTGATGGTGTATACCAGAGGCAACACGAGAAGATGGACTTAATTTCCATCTTCCTCCATAACAATGTTTTATATGGAGAGGAATCTCGTATCGCAAGATATGATACCTCGAAGGAATTGCTTCAAGCGAGGTTGGCTGTTGGATCATCTGTAGGGGACTACGTCTCTACAATGATTAGCTATATTAAAAAGCTCATGGACCTGGAGACCACGTTGGAGAACGAGTCATATGGTGACTTGATTCTACAGTCCCTACCTCCTACTTACGCCTAGGGGAAGAAAGTTATACTTCCAGTTGAGGGCACCCCGAAGGAAACCAGGGAGACACCCGCTCTGCTTATTGGGGAATCTTCCTCTTCTGGATCTAAGGCGGATGCCAAGGGTGAGAAGAAGAAGACCTCCACAAAGCCGATAGGCGGTGTCGATAAGGTAGAAGAAAAGGGAAGGGCAAAAGGGGTTAACAGTAGGGAAGGAGGGATGTTCCTATTGTTACGGGAAATGGCATTGGCCGAAGGGATGCAGGGCTTGGAAAGCCAAAATCCAGGATCCGAAACATGTTGTGGCTTCGACTTCGGGTGTGTTTGTGATTGAAAACGGTCTGTCAATTAACTCCATTTCCTGGGTACTAGATACCGGATCAGGATCTCATATATGTAATTCATTACAGGCTTTGAGAAACCGTAGAGTTATCAGGGTAGGTGATATGACTCTCAGGGTTGCTAACTGCAGGGCTTCCTAGCACGGCAGCAAGGTTTCGGGAGGCATCGTACATGCCAATTTCAAAAATTTGCCGTCCTAGCTAACCCTAATCCTAGAATCTTTACTAGAAAATCAGACGAAACGATATGTAAACAACTTTACATCTAAGTGAATGAGGAATACAACCTTTGTATACTGGTCCTTCACTTCTAATGCTCCGTGTAGTAGTCCCTTCGCTGCAAGTAATGAACACCTGAACTCTAGAAATGGTTCTCTTGAAGAAATGAATAATCTTGCTCGAAGTCTTCGAGGCCGAAGATGATCTACGTCGAGGAGACTCAAGCTCATGCTATCTCTTCACTAATGGTAGATTAGTGAAGTAAACACCCTAAACTAAATGACTAATATAGTATAGGATGATGAAGTAGGAAATGGGCTCACTTTAGATTTAATTTTCTCACAATATTTCATCACCATTTTGAAAGCTAGAAAGCTTTCATGAGGAAGAAGAAGATGATAAATGACGAAGAAATGAGATGAAGCTCATGAGGTTAGAAATGCAACCATGGGTGAGTATATGTCACACATTAACTCATGTAGTGACTTAACCATGGCATAAGATAATGGTTGGGTTAATAAATATCTTTAGTAAAACAAAAGTAGTGGACTTAGTCAATGAGCATCCAAGCTTCTCCAAGCTTCTAGCCATTACAATTTCCAATCTATTTTTGAATTACTTAAGAATATAAAAACCCTAGATTATCACTTAGCATGGTGTAAGTCTCACACACCCATGAAGGATGTATCATCAAACATGATACAAAATCATGTACACAAATATATATCATATATATACTTTATGCACACACTAAGTGAGAAAAGATAAATCATAAGTGAGCAAATATTAGTTAATGTATGTTAATATATCAAATATATAATTGTACATTAAATTATTAAATGAACACTTGATTTAATAATCCGGCTATATCACATATAACCGACTAATATCAAATGTAACAACTTATCGAATCAACACTTGATCTGATAACCCGGCTATATCACATATAACTGACCGATGTCACATATCGCGAGAACAGAATGCGATATCACATACGCGCATTAATCTCGGTCCCGCATATATCACATATGTGCTCCTACTTTGTCACGACCCGAAATGGCATGTGACTGACACTTGAATCATATGAAGTCTATAGGACCCTATCTAATTCAAGTAAGCCAAAATCCCAGAAATCTAAACCATTTGGAAAGAGAGAGAAGGAAAAATTTAGTTTTAAAGCAAGTGGTTTAACAAAATAAGCCGTAGTATGCATTTTAAAATATCGAGTCTTTTCCAAAAATTTCGACAGAGTTTCCTTTGTAAATACTGGCCCCAAGCGGCTACAAACATGCATAATATACATAATGAATAAAGGCATCCCCAAGTGGGAGTTAGCTCTTCGCCAATTGGCGGACACAACCACGCAAGCAATATAATATACAACGCCGAAGGGCAAGGATCAAAACTCAGAAGAAAACCAATATCCACCAGAAAACCATAATAATATAAGCGCGACTCTAAGGTCAAAAGAATATACACTGGTTTTCTAAGTCTATCAATAATATAAGTCCGGTTGATGGAGTTACTAGATACAGCAGAAAATAAATAAGGTACAATGGTGGTCATGATGCGAGTGAACCTACCTACCAAAGCAATCACCCGGAAGGAAGCAGTGTGCCAGTAAGCCGTAACGAAACCTGTACGGCAAAACTTGCGAGAAACTGTGGCACAATGGGGGTGAGTTGCCAACTCGTGAGTAGAAAACATCACCGAGCAGAACTCGCATGTATGACTCTATCTTAGGTCATACAATAATATATCCTCAATAAATAACCTGAAGCATCTAAATAAAGGCAAGGGTAAACATTTATACATAAGTGTAATACCAAGTGCTCCTGTCAGTGTCTCAGGTAACAACATATTATATATAGGATGTATGAATGCATGAAAACAGAATTCTTCTAAATGAGAAAACTGTTTTCTTATTCTCTGTGAGATTTTTGCATAAAATCGAAGTATCATCAATGAAATCAACAAGGAATCCGTATCAAGCATCGACACAAAATATATATCCCAATATCTCAATATCTCAGGCTCCGGCAATCCGGACTGGCCCATATCATAAAATCTCAATGTCTCAATATCTCGGGCTCCGGCAATCCGGACTGACCCCGGGCTCCGGCAATCCAGACTGGCCCATAAAATCAAATCTCACGACTATGTCGGTATCCTCCGGATATCCGCCGTGTCACAAATAACCGGTTGGTAGTGCTTCCCTGCCCAGCTCAACGCCATCATCTGCGACCATCTTACCCCGGGGTACCGCACCGGGTCCACCAAGCAGCCGCAGACGGTTCATCCTCCTCCTCGAATCGGGTGTATGATATCGCTCAAGAACCGAGAAAACTCATGGTGGACATATCTCACATCATATCACGAGAAAAACGCAATTTCTATTTTTAGAAATGATAATGAGTTTATAAAATCCTTGCGGTTTCTCCAAATCCAGAAATCTCATGGAAAATCCGAAATCCAAATCTCGAGAGTAAATAAATAATGAATTACCGGCATACCGCCCCATAATATTGCATAACAAATGAATATACACATGCATGGATATCTAAGTAAACGAATGCAATATCTAATTTAACACATGAAAGCAAGCATACTAATAATATGTTGAAGCTACCAGCTAGCAGGTTATATCAATGAAGTACTACTTATAATGTGTACGTGACATGGCAATTACCGATGATGATGTGTGTGAGCCGGCAAGCAAGTGTTCATGGAAATACGCATCATCGGTAATAGTGCTGGTGTCCTGACAGTATGGGTTCATAATAACAATAAAACACATTTAAGCATGCAATGCGATGTGAACAACAAGAATATACGGAAAATGAATAGTAAACGCGACATATAAGAATAAACGTTTATATATACGAGTCATATAATTTTGGCATTTGAAATAGCACGAATCGTGGTTTTTAGAAAATAGGGGCTACGATGTTTTTAAGAAAAGGTACGCCCTTTGAAATATCCGTAATACCCCTCGGCCTGTTTTTAAAATACCCACGATTCGTTAGTTTGAAAATAAGTATGACTCGAGCCCAGTCTAACATCTACCTGAAACTACAGGACTAAACTAAGAGACTAATCGAAAGGGTAAGGAATTCCAGCTAAGTCTGAGTCGATATATCTAGTAGTTGGTGATCCCGCCTCAATAGCGTCACGTACGATAAAATATATATATAATACGACATCCTCGAGTCAAGAGCGCGGATCAATCATCCTATTTATATTTCGTACGGTAAAATCCATCGTACGGTATCCCAAATCGGGGTACGGGTCAAATATCACATGTATCTCATTATTTATCTGGTATCATTATCATCATATCCTGAATTAGGGGTACTAATCTAAAGTCTAGTACATTCCGATACCATCATACATATATCCGCGTGTGTATGAAAACACATCGCCCAACGATCCACTCATATGTCATGTCGTATATCATAACATGACCCAATTCACATCATCGATCTCACGGCATCATGCCCAATCACACCGACTCATCTCCAAGTATCATATACTATCCTCATCATATGTGTATACGTGTGTGTGTGTGTGTGTGTGTGTGTGTGTGTGTGTGTGTTTGTGTGTTTGTGTGTGTAGCAACACATCCACAAACACACACACACACACACACACACACACATATACACCCAAAACATAACCCGTGTGTGCATGTGTGTGTGTGTATACCTTATTCTAGGGTTCGCGACTAAGAAACTAACTAACGACACTATCATCCAATTACACTAAAATTTAACCCATGGTCTCCTAAAACCTTTCTTGCTAATTATACATGTCTCAAAATACCAAAATTAATATATATATAACATATTCGTACGCTACACTACAAAACTGCGGGGGTGCTATATGCCATCCACCCGACTTCCCCCGTAGATATATATCTACTCACCTTGATCCTTGCTTGCCGAAGTCGATGTCGCCATTCTCTTCCTCATCGTCCGACATCTACGGGAATGTGCCTACATATATGAACACATAGTATCGTAAACAAGAATCACATACGAAAACCAAAACGGCTCGTGAATCACACATAGGTTAAAACCTATGGTTTACGCATGCAAGAATAACCAAACAACTTCCGATATCGACATACAAACGTCAAGTGACCGAGACGAAACACAATACCAAAACTAAAATCATTAAGAAGTCGCAAAACCAAAACAGCAACTCAAGAAAACGCTCCCAGATTTGCCTTATGTGAGAATTAGGACATTCTGCACATAGGATAGGTCTAAATAACATACAACGGAGCCATGGACCAAGCACGAATCGATTTGATCACACCAAGGCAGCAATTTGCGGCCAAAAAGGAATTATTTGCGGCCATATGAAAGGGTTAGGGTCTCGGGTCTTGGGTATAGGTTCTAGGTTGCCTGCACACCTCTCAGTAATTGCTACTTTACTTATACAGCCCCCAGGTGATAGCAGATCTCGAAACAACATCATAATTCCAACACAAATCCGATATCGGGGATTTCTAAGTTTGTGAATTGGGGTTTTACTCTTATGTTTTGTCCTAGTTTTAACACTAAAGGGGTTGTAGTTACCAATTACACCTCAATACACAATCACAACCCAAATCATGCCCTAAACCTCATCTTGGAAATTTCCAAGATCACTAAACCTTATTTAATCAACTTAAAACTACTATAGGAGTTAAAGGAAACTAGATTCTAAGCTAAGGGTGTAGAGAATACCTCATTTGGCAACTCAAGAAAATTCTTGAGTTGCCCTATGTGCTCAAAATCCCAACTTGTTTGGTCCTCCATGCTTGTAGTGAGCTTGTGCTTGATTTTTGTGAAGAGGATGAAGGGTTCTGATGTGTATTTGAGGTTGTGGTGAGGAGGTAGAGGAGGTGGGGAAAGAGGGCAGCCAAGGTAAGGAGAAGGAGGAGAAAATGATGAAGATGATGAGTGAAGAAACAATGCCCTGGTCAACAAATGACCCCTCACTCTCTCTCCCTCTCCTAAGCCCATGCTTCCTTGTCTCCCCATGCCACATTCTTTAATCTTTTTCTTTTATTTTTAAAAGAATTGAAAACCCAAAATGAAACCATACACCAATAAAGACTTGAAATCATGTTTCAAATAAAAATGTGACAAGTATATTTACAATATGACATGGTGCATGTCATGTGCATAATCATGCTTAATGCATAATTCAATACTAATCGAGTTTAGTAATACTAACTTATATACAAATCATTGTATACTAAATTGTAAAATTCCCAATTTTTATAAATTCTTTTAAAATCAATAATTGATATAAATTTCTAAATAATTCCCAATTTATCGGTATATAATTATACCATATCATTAAAACTAATCTCCACACATTAAAGTATTCATAATATTTATTATTTTAATTATTTAATTTCCCAAAAATAATATTTTATTTTTCTGAAATGTTACATACTTCGTTTCGCATGAACCAGGAAATCTCTGTGTAGGACTCTAAAGACTCGTCAATACGCCGGCAGTAGGTGATGATCATATCAAACACCTACAAGCCGCAAGCGGTCTGCTAAACATAACGGCCACCCGGGTATTGAGCGATCAAAAGATCAACAAGTAAGCCAGCTCATACTCCTGCGAATCCAAACAGTAACACTACCGTACAGTCCGGTCTCTTCGTCTGATATGTCGCATATCTCGTCTAGGGGTGGTAAACGTCAGACCCCAGTAACTCGATAAGTCATGCCGATATGAGGCTGATAACGGGTCGAGAAACTACTGATAACACTTACCAGTATATCTCCGAATCAGCCATAGCCAGGGACTTCCTGTTATAGCCAATCGAGCACAGCGCAACATCAACCCCCTATACTGGGAGAGACGAATCCCCTCCTATCGCTCATTGCCTCCATGTGACTCAGGACTGTACCCAAAAACCACCTTTTTTCACGATCTCTTGACCATGGTATGGTTGAAATCAAAGCACAATAGGAATCACACAAGACTCTATGACGATCTCGGGTCGACAGACTAACCTGTACCAGTGTCACCAGAGAACTGCCATCTGACGTGAGGTATATTACCATCTAGGAGTTCTCGGTGAGTTCATCCAGTGTACCCAGTCTCCACTGAGCACCCGTATACCATCTCTGATGTCAAACACCAATGGATATGGGATCATCCATCGCCCATCTACAAGGGTTGAGAAGCTATACGCTAGTCTACTCTGGTATATTGATGCCCTGTCTCGATACATCCACGACTAGGAACATTAAAGGATGTACTCACGGAATACCTTTGTCCCACTAGTATGATCCACATCATAATCTAGGTAGTCAAGTACACATCCTGAGGGCTTTACCAACATATAACAGAGAGACAACCAGTGTACATGTTAAGATAAAGAGTAACCAGATAGCATACTATCATGTCGAGCAAGAAAGTCCTCCCTATGTATGTCCAAGCATCCACTATAATATACATCATATGTACAATAATGGCCTCTAGAGCATATATATAACTAACAATCTCCCACTTGCACTAGGGCCATATGTTGTAGTATCCAATACCCAACAATCAGCAGTGGTTGTAGTATCCCATACTCAACCATCCCATAAAAGTCTCTCTTGGAAAAAGGCCTTTGTGAGTGGATCCGCCGTGTTGTCCTCTGAGTCTACTCTCCTAACCTCAATGTCTCTGGAGATCAACCATCTCCATGATCAGGTGATACTGCCTTAGAATATGTCATGGTCACTGATGGGACGGGGGTTTCTAGGCATAAGCCACAACTCCATTGTCATACAATGGTAGGAACCAAGTTCATCTCATAAACAAATATACACCCATACTGCCTCTTTGGTAGCATCGTTGGTAGAGATGTATCTAGCCTTTATTGTCTAGTTTGCCACGGTATATAGCTTGGGACTCTTCCAACATACCGTCCCTCCACTGAGGGTAAAGACAATGCCTGCGACTGACATTCAGTCGACCTTACCACCCTGGAAGCAATCCATCGATTCTCCCCAGGATTGATTAATACCATCTCACTACACCTAGTGAGAATCCTAACCTCCATATAGATCTATCTCATAGATCAAAAAACCAGGAATTAGGAGGTATCACTTTGATCCTATATGGAGAATCAATGTGATAAGAGGAGATTGACCGAGTGTAGCATAGGAAACACCTTCCCTATCAAGAGTATGTCATCCACGTACAATACGAGAATTGTAGGGTTCCCAGGCACACTAATGAGGTCTCACAAGGCATCAACCATGCCCAATTCAAAATTTTCCTATGTGCCTACAAACCCTAAGCAAGATCGTGACTAGAGAATAGGCGAAACTATGCAACTAGTTAACAACTTAACTAAGAGTGAACGAAAATACAACCTTTGTAGATCCGGTCCTCCACCTCCATAGCTCCGTGACGAAGTCCCTTCGCTGCGATCATCGGATCCTAGACTCTCACGGTGGTTTCGTCGAAGAAATGATCGGGCTAGGTCGTCGACTTCGATGCCGAAGATGATCTACGTCGAGGCAACTCAAGATCAAGCTACAACTTCACCAAGTCATGAAACTTGTGAAGAAATCACCCTATACTACTTGGCAAGTGGTAGAGGATGAAGAAATAGGAAGTGGGTTCACTTTAGAATTGGATTTCTCACTCCTTTTCTCATGTTGCCATTAATGGTAGCAAGCTTTCTTCTTGTTGAAGAAGAAGAAGAAGAAGAAAAAGAATATGATAAGAATAATCAATAAATGGAAAATAATGTGATTCTTATCATAATGCAACCTTGGGTTAGTTTAACAAGTGTAGAGAATAAACTAGGGTTAGGTGAATGGTTAGGTTTAGGAAAGAAACAAAGTGGTCAAAGCTTCATGAAGCTTCAAGGTCAAAACAAAAGATGCCACCATTTTGTTTCTTGCCCAAAATAAACAAACAAATAAATAAAATGAATAAGTGAATAATTCAAAACCCTAACCATTCACTTAACCATGGTTTAAAGTAAACATACACCCAAGCTTGCATGTATCATCAAACATGATACAATCTAGTGCACAAAACTATATCATATATACAATGTGCACAATCAAGTGAGATAATCAATCTTAAGTGAACCAATACTAGTTAATGTAAAGTAATATATCAAATATATAATTATACATTAAATCATTAAATCAACACTTGATTTAATGATCCGGTCATATCGCATATAACCGACTAATATCAAGTGTATCAATGTATCGAATCAACACTTGATTCGGTATCCCGGCTATATCATATATAACCGTCCAATGATACAAATCGCGAGAATAGAATACAGTATCACATACTGGTATTATTCTCGGTCCCGCACATATCTCATATGCGCTCCTATTTCGTTTTGCTTGAGCCAGGAAACCTCTGTGTAGGACTCTAAAGACTCGTCAATACGCCGACAGCAGGTGATGATCATATCAAACACCCACAAGCCGCAAGCGGTCTGCTAAACGTAACGGCCATCCGGGTATTGAACGATTAGAAGATCGACAAGCAAGCCCGCTCATACTCCTGTGAATCCAACCAGTAACACTTACCGTACAGTCCGGTCTCGTCGTCTGATATGTCGCATATCTTGCCTAGGGGTGGTAAACGTCAGACCCCAATAGCTCGATAAGTCGTGTCGATATGAGGTCTATAACAGTTCGAGAAACTACTGGTAACACTTACCAGTAAATCTCAGCAACCCTGGCCAGGGATTTCCGGTTATAGCCAATCGAACACAGCGCAACATCAACTCCTTATACCGGGAGAGACGAATCCCCTCCTATCGCTCATTGCCTCCATGTGATTCGGGACTGTACCCAAAAACCAGCGTTTTGCACGCCCTCTTGGACGTTGTAAGGTGGAAATCAAAGCACAGTGGGAATCACACAATACTCTATGACGATCTCGGGTCAATAGACTACTCTGTACCAGTGTCACCAGAGAACTGCCATCTGACGTAAGGTATAATACCATCTGGGAGTTCTCGGCGAGTCCGTCCAGTGTACCCAGTCTCCACTGAGCACCCGTATATCATCTCTGATGTTAAACACCAATGGATATGGGATCATCCATCGCCCATTTGTATGGGTCGAGAAGGTATACGCTAGTCTACACTGGTATATCGATGCCCTGTCTTGATACACCCACGACTAGGGACCTTGAAGGATGTACTTATGGACTACCATGTCCCTACTAGTATGATCCGCATCATAGTCCAGGTAGTTAAGTAAACATCCTAAGGGCTTTACCAACATGTAACAGAGAGACAGTCAGTGTACACGTTAAGGTAAAGAGCAACCAGATAGCATACTATCATTCGAGCAAGAAAGTCCTCCCTATATATGTCCAAGCATCCACTACAATATACATCCTATGTATAGTAATGGCCTCTGGGGCATACATATAACTAACAATCTCCCACTTGCACTAGGGCTATCTGATAGCAGTGGTTGTAGTATCTCATACTCAACCATCCCATAAAAGTCTCTCTCTGGAAAAAGGCCTTTGTAAGTGGATCCACCGTGTTGTCCTCTGAGTCTACTCTCCTAACCTCGATCACCCTGGAGATCAACTATCTCCATGATCAGGTGACACTGCCTCAGAATATGTCTGGATCACTGATGGGACGGGCGTTCCTAGGCCTAAGCCACAACTCCATTGTCACACAATGGGAGGAACTAAGTTCATCTCATGAACAAATATACATCCAGACTGCCTCTTTGGTAGTATCTTAAGTAGCAATGTATCTTGCCTTTAATCTTCTAGTATGTCACGGTATCTAGCTTGGAACTCTTTCAACATACCGTCCCTCCATAGAGGGTAAAGACAATGCCTGTGACTGACATTCAGTCGTCCTTATCACCCTGGAACACTTCCAGTGATTCTCCCCAGGATCGATTGATACCATCTCACTACATCTAGTGAGAATCCTAACATCCATTTAGATCTATCGTATAGATCCAAAACCCAAGATTTAGTAGGTATCACTTTGATCCTATATGGAGAATCAATGTGATAAGTGGAGATTGATCGAGTGTAGCATAGGAAACTCCTTCCCTATCAAGAGTATGTCATCCACGTACTCTACGAGGATCGTCACCATACTTCCTACTACCTTTTTGTTTATACAAGGTTCATCTACCATTTTGATGATGTCAAACTCTTTGACTATTACATCAAAACAGACGTTCCAACTCCGCGATGCCTGCTTTATCCTATAAAGCATCTTGTACACGTTTCCGCTGCTCCCACTGTCTACGAAGCCCTCTGGGTGTGTATTTACAGACGCTCTCTTCTAAAACATCATTTTAGAAAAGCAGTCATGACACCCTACCGCCAGATATCGTAGTCATGGTATGTAGCCGTGGCAAGTAGGATCCGGATGGACTTAAGCATAGCCACTAGAAAAGGTTTCATCATTATCCACGCCTGGTCGATGACGAAAACTTTAACAAGTCCAGCTTTGAAAGTCTCAACTTTTCCATCTACACCAAGTAATCTTCTCAAGATATACTTGCTCCTGACGGGGATTTAACCCTTCAGATATAGCAACCAAAGTCCATACTTTGTTGGTGTATAAGGATTCCATCTCAGATCGCTAAGCATCCAGCCATTCTTATAGAGTCCCACTCCTGATGGCCAGCTCGAAACTAGTTGGGTCATCATCTCATGATGCAATCCTCGCTCCCACTGTCATAGAGAAACTGAAGTATCTCTCAGGTGGGTGAGAAACCCTACTAGATCGGCGGAGAGGCCGAGGTTCGTTGGTATCTACTGAATCCTTTGGTTGTACCAAATCATCTACTGTAGTTTGCATAGCTGGAACCTTTCCAGTTCTACATAACTGACCTTGCCTCGAGCTTGTCCGGATTTTGCTTTTAGACATAGGCCGGACAACCCCAAATCTTAACCAACTTAAGATATGGGCTCTTCCCTTTCCATATCACATATGAAGTGGTAGGCAACAGATTTGATTTGAACCCTATTCAATAGGTATGCAACTTCATAAGTGCATAACTCCCAAAAGGAAATAGGTAACTCAGTAGTACTCATCATAAAGCACACCATATCATATAGGGTGTTATTGCTCCGCCCCGATATACCATCGTGCTATGGTGTATACGGAGGAGTAATGCTGAGAGAGAATCTCATTCTCCTTTAGAATAGTCCAGGAATTCCGTGCTCAAGTATTCTCCTCCCTGATCGCATCAAAGGACATAATACTTATACCCTCATTTTGGTTCTCTACTTCTAACTTATATTCCGTGAATATCTCAAAAGGTTCGGACTTGTGTTTCAACAGGAACATATGTCTGAATCTTGAGAGATCATCAGAGAATGTAATGAAGTACAAAGAACCGGTCTTGGCATGTGTAGACAGGAGACCTTTATACATCAACATGTATCATCCCAAGAGTTCACTAACTCTTTCTCTATTTCCAATAAACAGAGCTGGTGTCATTATATCTTTGTGACATGACTGGCAAGTTTCACAAGATGTAAATTCAAACTGATTTAAATATGCATCTTTATGTAACTTCAGCTAGTCGGGTCGCATTGATATGACCAAATCTACAATACCTTAAGAAGGATTCGTTCATTTCTGAACTCTTCCTCTTGTGTGTGTTCCGTATACTAAGAACTGTAGTTTGATTTAGAACATCAATGCTCTTAGATAACGTGCCTGAACCGATCAATTTTTGATATAGGAAATGTTCAAAACATTATCCAATAATACAAAATTTTATCATTTCTTTAATAATAAAGAGACTGATATGATTTTATATATCAGGTTCGGTATCTAATAACATTCGTTCAAAATCAATGTACTGGTAATACAGGGTGACAGTGACCAACAGACTTGGCTGCAACACTTGCCCCATTTTCTGTCTCATGAAACTTATCACCCGTTCTCAGTCTCTACCTTTCTGTAGCCCTATGTAACAGATTACATATCTGGGATCCTGATCCGGTATCAAATACCCAGGACGTAGAGGATACAGAGAAACAGTTCTTTATAATGAACACACCCGAAAGAGATGCATCATATGCACTTTCTTCGTTTGGGCGGCATAGGAATTCTGGTATTCCCCTATTTCCTGCTCTGTCTTATAACAATTATAAGTTGGAGCTGGACCAACGTTCCCCAGCTCAGCATAACAAGCGGGTTCGGTCAATATTCCGTATTATTATCTTGATTAAGGCGTGATATGGTCACTACCTGGAGAGAGAGAGAAGAAAACACTCAGCGTGCGCTCTTACAAGAATAGATTGGTTATTATTTTATCTAATCAGGATGGCTCCCACTATTTTAATCAAATCTTCCTTCAAACCCTAAAAGGAAAGACTAGCTGGGATTAATTACACACTACAAGTTCGCTAATCTTTCAGCCAGGTCAGTGTCGGTACTTTGAGGGAGGTCCCCCGTGCTTTCGCACGAACCTAATTAATGTAAACCTCGTTTTCCCAGAGGCGTAACCTCGTTAACACCTTTATAGACACCTACTTGATCGGCTAATTGTAATGTGTAAAACTCTCTCAGGAGTAACTCTTACTCACAGCGGGTATCGGGATCCAACTATCTCATAGAAGGTATGCAATCTCATTGCAAATTTCAACACTTGAAATTCCCGATAATTTTGCCCCTAGCGTCCTATGACCTTGACGCAGGCCAACAAACCATAGTGCCCTAGTCAAGTTCAACCCGTCATTTCCTGATTGAATTAAACCCACCCGTACGACCCTTGACGCAGGCCAACAAAGTCGCACGACTACCCTAATCCAATCTGCATCATATGCATAAGCAGATAAATACTAGTCAGCTACCGCACACTACGCCTTGACGCAGGCCAACAAACGTAGCACGAATACTAACTACTAGTTATCTGAAATGACGGAGGGCTACGACAGGTTTTTCTGAAAACCTATTGCGTAATGAACTTGATATCGTTGTAGAATCAAATGATTTTAAAATGGAGTGTTTTTTAGGCTTTTCTAGTTTTGCTAAAGGGGTCACTCCCGGTGAAGGGATCGTCGACCCTTTCCTCGTCGAATGAGGTGCGGGATATATCATATATATCACTGTGCAAAGCAAGAACTATAGAAGAAATCAAAAAACAAACCGAGGGGTGTAGCATCTGCCAGTTATTGCTAAAGGGGTCACTCCCGATGAAAGGATCATCGGCCCTATCCTCATCGAATAAGGTGCAGGATATATCATATATACCGCTGTGCAAAGCAAGAACTGTAGCTACCTGTTTTATTTTTGAAATTCGATTCTACAACATCTTTAGGTTTCTTTTACTTTCATTAATCATATTAATGAAGTCCCATCATTTAAGTTACCTAAACATCACAGATAAATACGACGTACACTTATGCCATCCGCATTCGCCTCGATGTCCCCTCGTGCACCGTTAGGTTAGGTAACTAACGACAGAGGGAGGCAGGGCTAGCGCGGGTGTAAAACATAAGCAACGTCTATATAATATATCATATATACTATATACAGTATTTATCACAGAACATCACATGACCACATCATAGATATCGCAGCAGAAGAATCATATGAAACATTGGATATACTAGGACGTCCGTGTTTTCAATACGAGCCAGTATAAAACACGGATTCCACGGCTGCGATGAATAGCCAATCCCACACCCCCAGACCCCTACGAGAGCGGCAAGCAACCCTACCAATTCTAGAGTTAGGAGACCCGGACTCGACTCCTCGAGTTGGTCTCCCACTGGACTCTAGAACCCGGTTACTTGTGCTCCCCTCCTTGGGTCTATCCTAGTGCGGAAAAGTAAATAATATACAGAGGGTGACATCTTCCGTAACCTGGAAGTGCCCCAATAAAAGAATATTACATACAAGTTTTTACATGAATGAAAATGAAAAACACTCATCTCACATAAAAACCCCCGGCTATTCAAACACGACGATCCAATATAACATATCCAGCAACACATAACATCACATGTCATCAACGTAAGTAAATATGCCCATCCCAATTGTCGTTGACATATAGCAACGAAACCGGCGATATCACATATTACACTTACGGTCACAGAAAAGAAAGTGTAAAACTACAACAGTTGGAATCCGCAATCTCTTTAGACATCGCATGCCTAATCAAATGAATTACTTAGACATCGCATGCCTAACAATTATAAACCCCGCATTTCAGTCTCATTATCGAAAACACTTTTCAATATCAAGTCGGGCAATTCAACAAGATTCCCGAAAAACTGATCGAATGCTCGTCGCAAACTTTAGTAGGCGATCGCACCCCCGATACCGTCGACGAAGTGCACTAAGGCGGAACACCGCTGCCGCGAGCACCCGAACGGATGCTTTCGGCGACGGGGTTCTCCTACAGTCACTTGGTCGGGGCTATGAGGCGTGGCTATCTATTAAGTTTTACCGGCGAGTATCCGCGACGCTATGAGATTGCGACGGACTTTTGATCACATCAAAATTTCGTGGCAACCGATCAAGTGAGACTAAACCGCTAGATTTATAACATTCATTCAGTTATCTCATAACTATTTGTGAATTCCAATTATTGTATCACATTTCAGATAAATTGAAAATGTTAAACTTTCCGATCGAACAATCAAACACCCAAGTTTTCCTGAAACAGCTCAACACTTGAAATAAGTTCAAAAACATCCACTTCATGCCTCTGTACCAACGGTCCAGCCGTAGAAGGGTCAAGCCAACGCCTCACATGTGGCACGCCGTACTGCCCCAAACCCTAAGGTTCAAAGGGTAGTTCAAGACGGTCACATAATCGAGTTAAGGTTTGTTGTCTTCTAGAGGGTCCATCGCGTTACTTGCACTACTTAGAACATTCTTAAACTACGGAAAAATCCAACACTTGGAAATTTCCCGGCAGGGGAAAAAGTGGGTATTTATATCCGGTCGAACTTTTTAACAGTTTCTAAAATATCCGGAAAAACATAAACGAAGTTAAATTATCCGATCAAATTAACGAGTCTCTAATAAAACCCTAGAAAACTCAACACTTGAGTGGAACTAAAAAATTCCCATAAAAAATTGCCAAGAAAGGACCTAAGAATAAATATATGAAATTTCATGGACTAAGTCCAAATTTTGGCCGCGGAACCGCCGCCAAACGCATGGTTTCGCCATGGTTCCGCGGTCAAATTATTGACTTAGGGGACCGTACTTCACAGTAATTCTTAGTTTTTCCTGCTTGTTTTTCTGAGAATTTTTAATTCACAAAAATCCACTGTTTTGAAAAATGTACAGAGAAGGGTTTTGTCGGGGTTTACGGGTTCGATCGGACTTCTAACTTCGTCTACACTTTTCCTAAAGCTCTAGCTAGGCTCTGATACCACTGTAGGGTTCCCAGGCACACTAATGAGGTCTCACAAGGCATCAACCATGCCCAATTCAAAATTTTCCTATGTGCCTATAAACCCTAAGCAAGATCGTGACTAGAGAATAGGCGAAACTATGCAACTAGTTAACAACTTAACTAAGAGTGAACGAAAATACAACCTTTGTAGATCCGGTCCTCCACCTCCATAGCTCCGTGATGAAGTCCCTTCGCTGCGATCATCGGATCCTAGACTCTCGCGGTGGTTTCGTCGAAGAAATGATCGGGCTAGGTCGTCGACTTCGATGCCGAAGATGATCTACGTCGAGGCAACTCAAGATCAAGCTACAACTTCACCAAGTCATGAAACTTGTGAAGAAAACACCCTATACTACTTGGCAAGTGGTAGAGGATGAAGATATAGGAAGTGGGTTCACTTTAGAATTGGATTTCTCACTCTTTTTCTTATATTGCCATTAATGGTAGCAAGCTTTCTTCTTGTTGAAGAAGAAGAAGAAGAAGAAGAAGAAAAAGAATATGATAAGAATAATCAATAAATGGAAAATAATGTGATTCTTATCATAATGCAACCTTGGGTTAGTTTAACAAGTGTAGAGAATAAACTAGGGTTAGGTGAATGGTTAGGTTTAGGAAAGAAACAAAGTGGTCAAAGCTTCATGAAGCTTCAAGGTCAAAACAAAAGATGCCACCATTTTGTTTCTTGCCCAAAATAAACAAATAAATAAATAAAATGAATAAGTGAATAATTCAAAACCCTAACCATTCACTTAACCATGGTTTAAAGTAAACATACACCCAAGCTTGCATGTATCATCAAACATGATACAATCTAGTGCACAAAACTATATCATATATACAATGTGCACAATCAAGTGAGATAATCAATCTTAAGTGAACCAATACTAGTTAATGTAAAATAATATCAAATATATAATTATACATTAAATCATTAAATCAACACTTGATTTAATGATCCGGTCATATCGCATATAACCGACTAATATCAAGTGTATCAATGTATCGAATCAACACTTGATTCGGTATCCCGGCTATATCATATATAACCGTCCAATGATACAAATCACGAGAATAGAATACAGTATCACATACTGGTATTATTCTCGGTCCCGCACATATCTCATATGCGCTCCTATTTCATTTCGCTTGAGCCAGGAAACCTCTGTGTAGGACTCTAAAGATTCGTCAATACGCCGGCAGCAGGTGATGATCATATCAAACACCCATAAGCCGTAAGCGGTCTGCTAAACGTAACGGCCATCCGGGTATTGAACGATTAGAAGATCGACGAGCAAGCCCGCTCATACTCCTGTGAATCCAACCAGTAACACTTACCGTACAGTCCGGTCTCGTCGTCTGATATGTCGCATATCTTTCCTAGGGGTGGTAAACGTCAGACCCCAATAGCTCGATAAGTCGTATCGATATGAGATCTATAACAGTTCGAGAAACTACTGGTAACACTTACCAGTAAATCTCAGCAACCCTGGCCAGGGATTTCCGGTTATAGCCAATTGAACACAGCGCAACATCAACTCCCTATACCGGGAGAGACGAATCCCCTCCTATCGCTCATTGCCTCCATGTGATTCGGGACTGTACCCAAAAACCACCGTTTTGCATGCCCTCTTGGACGTGGTAAGGTGGAAATCAAAGCACAGTGGGAATCAGACAAGACTCTATGACGATCTCGGGTCAACAGACTACTCTGTACCAGTGTCACCAGAGAACTGCCATCTGACGTAAGGTATAATACCATCTGGGAGTTCCCGGCGAGTCCGTCCAGTGTACCCAGTCTCCACTGAGCACCCGCATATCATCTCTGATGTCAAACACCAATGGATATGGGATCATCCATCGCCCATCTGTATGGGTCGAGAAGGTATACGCTAGTCTACACTGGTATATCGATGCCCTGTCTTGATACACCCATGACTAGGGACTTTGAAGGATGTACTTATGGACTACCATGTCCCCACTAGTATGATCCGCATCATAGTCCAGGTAGTCAAGTAAACATCCTAAGGGATTTACCAACATGTAACAGAGAGACAGTCAGTGTACACGTTAAGGTAAAGAGCAACCAGATAGCATACTATCATGTCGAGCAAGAAAGTCCTCCCTATATATGGCCAAGCATCCACTACAATATACATCCTATGTATAGTAATGGCCTCTAGGGCATACATATAACTAACAAGAATGACCACCTTACTCTTTATAATCTTTTTGTATATACAAGGTTCATCTACCATTTTGATGAAGTCAAACTCTTTGACCACCACATCAAAACAGATGTTCCATCTCTGCGATTCCTGCTTTAACTTTTAAAGCAACTTGCACACGTTTCCGCTGCTCCCACTGTCTACGAAGCCCTCTGGCTGTGTACTTATAGACGCTCTCTTAAAAATCACTATTTAGAAAAGCAGTCATGATACCCAACCGCCAGTTATCGCAGTTATGGTATGTAGCAATGGCAAGTAGGATCCGGATGGACTTAAGCACAGCTACTGGAGAAAATGTTTCACCATAAACCATACTTGGTCGATGACGAGAATCTTTTACAACATGTCTAGCTTTGAAAGTCTCAACTTTTCCATGTACACCAAGTAATCTTCTCAAGATATACTTGTTCCTGATGGGGGTTTAACCCTTAAGATAAAGCAACCAAAGTCCATACTTTGTTGGTGTATATGGATTCCATCTCAGATCGCATAGCATCCAGCCATTCTTACAGAGTCCCCACTCTTGATGGCCTGCTCGAAACTTAGTTGGGTCATCATCTCATGATGCAATCCTCGCTCCTACTGTCATTGAGAAAACCGAAGTATCTCTAAGGCTGATGAGGAACCCTACCACATCGGTGGAGAGGCTGAGGTTCGTTGGGAGCTATTGAATCCTCCGGTTCTACCAAATCATCAGCTGTAGTTTGTATAGCTGGAGCTTATTCCAGTTCTATCTCATGACCACTAATTTCTTCCATAAAAAATTCCTTTTCTAAAAAGGTGGCATGCCGAGAAATAAAACACCTTTTTTTCCTCGGTGCGGTAGAAGATATTCCCTTGCTAATGCTTGGGATATCCAATAAACTTCCACAGAACTGACCTCGCCTCGAGCTTGTCCGGATTTTGCTTTTAGACATAGGCCGGACAACCCAAATCTTAACTTACTTAAGACACGGGCTCTTTCCATACCATATCTCATATGGAGTGGTAGGCACCTGATTTGGTTGGAACGCTATTCAATAGGTATGCAACTTCTCAAGTGCATAATTCCCAAAAAGGAAATAGGCAACTCAGCAGTACTCATCATAGACCGCACCATATCTAATTGGGTGCGATTGCTCCACCCCGATACACCGTTGTGCTGTGGTGTATGCGGAGGAGTAATACCAAGAGAGAATCTCATTCTCCTTTTGAATTATCCAGGAACTCCTTGCTCAAGTATTCTCCTCCCTGATCACATCAAAGGACATAATACTTATACCCGTTTTGGTTCTCTACTTCAAACTTATATTCTTTGAATTTCTCAAAAGCTTCAGACTTGAGTTTCAACAGGAACATATATCCGAATCTTGAGAGATCATCAGTGAATGTAATAAAGTACAAAGAACCGGTCCTGGCATGTGTAGACAGGGGACTTACATACATCATCAAGTATCAATCCCAAGAGTTCACTAACTCTTTCTTTGTTTCCAGTAAACGGAGCTATGGTCATTTTATCTTTGTGACATGACTGGCAAGTTTCACAAGATGTAAATTTAAACTGATTTAAATATGCATCGTAATGTAACTTAGCTAGTTGGGTCGCATTGATATGACCTAGTCTACAATGCCTCAAGAAGGATTCGTTCATTTCTGAACTCTTCCTCTTGTGTGTATTTTGCACGTTAAGAACTGTGGTTTGATTTAGAACGTATATACTTTTAGATAACGTGCCTGAACCGATCAACTCTTGATATAGGAAATGTTCAAAACATTATCCAACAATACAAAATTATATCCTTCTTTACTAAATAAAGAGACTGATATGATGTTGTATATCAGGTTTGATATCTAATAACATTCATTCAGAATCAATGTATTTGGTAATACAGGATGATAACTGCCAACATTTTGGCTGCAACAATTGCACCGTTTTTAACTCTTAAGACTTTATCACCCATTCTCAGTTCTCTATAATGAACACACCCGAAGAAGATGCATCAACATGCACTTTCTTCGTTTGGGCGGCATTGGAATCCTGGTATTTCCCTATTTCCTGCTCGGTCTTATAACAATTATAAGTTGGCGCGGGACCAACGTTCCCCAGCTCAGTATAATAAGCGGGTTCGGTCAATACATCCATATTATTATCTTGATTAAGGCGTGACATTGTCGCTACCTGGAGACAGAGAGAAGAAAACACTCAGCGTATACTCTTGCAAGATTAGATTGGTTATTATTTTATCTAATCACGATGGTTCCCACTGTTTTTATCAAATCTTCCTTCAAACCCTAAAAAGAAAGACTAGCCGGGATTAATTACACCCTACAAGTTCGCCAATCTTTCAGCCAGACCAGTGCCGGTACTTTGAGGGAGGTTCCCCGTGCTTTCGCACGGACCTAATTAAAATAAACCTCATTTTCCTAGGGGCGTAACCCCGTTAACACCTTTCTAGATACCTACTTAATCGGCTAATTGTAATGTGCAAAACTCTCCCAGGAGTAACTATTACTCGCAGTGGGTATCGGGATCCAACTCATAGAAGGTATGCAATCTCATTGCAAATTTCAACACTTGAAATTCCCGATAATTTTGCCCCTAGCATCCTATTGTAAGGGTTCCTAGGCATCCTAATGAGGTCTCACAAGGCATCAACCATGCCAATTTCAAATTTAAACGGTGCCGAGAAACCCTAGAACGGATCGTTGGCTAGATTTCTAGGCAAAAAGCAAA
Source organism: Agapanthus africanus (assembly GCA_030015575.1). NCBI lineage: Eukaryota > Viridiplantae > Streptophyta > Magnoliopsida > Asparagales > Amaryllidaceae > Agapanthus > Agapanthus africanus. Next base: position 299,286,088 of record CM057345.1, on the reverse strand, counting down.
CTAGTTAACAACTTAACTATAAAGAATACGGAAATACAACCCTTGTAGATCCGGTTCTCCACCTCCATAGCTCCGCAACGAAGTATCCTTGCTGTCCAAATCGAAATCCAGGCTCGTGCGTCGGCTTCATCGGAGAAGAAGCGGGCTAGGTCATCGACGACGTGCCGAAGATGATCTACGTCGAAGCATCGCTAGATCAAGCTCCACCTTCACCAAGCCATGAAAAATTGTGAAGGAAACACACTCTACTACTTGGCAAGAGGTAGAGGATGAAGAAATAGGAAGTGGGTTCACTTTAGAATTGGATTTCTCACTCATTTTCACATTCCACCATTGTTGGTAGAAAGCTTTCTTCAAGGTTGAAGATGAAGAAGAAGAAGATAATGATATGATAAGTTATTTTGAAAATAGAAAATAAAAGAATACTTATCATAATCAACCATGGTCAAGTGTAGAGAATTAACTAAGGTTAGATTAATGGTTAGGGTTAAAGATAAAGACAAAGTGGTCACTTTGGTCAAAGCTTCATGAAAGAAAATAAAATAAAGAAACCATTTTGCTTTTCTTTTATGCTTTTATCAATATCCAAAATGAATAAACAAATAATTAAATTAAAAAAGCAAAACCCTAATCATTAAGTTAACCATGGTTTAATTCTATACACTTAACCAAATAAGCATGTATCATCAAACATGATACAATCAAATGTACAAATGTATATCTCATATACAATGTGCACAATCCAAGTGAGAAAATCCATTTAAAGTGAACCAATACTAGTTAATGCAAAGTAATATATCAAATATATAATTATGCATTAAATCATTAAATCAACACTTGATTTAACGACCCGGTCATATCGCATATAACCGACTAATATTCAATGTATCGACTTATCGAATCAACGCTTGAATCGATAACTAGGTTATATCGCATACAACCTTTCGATACATTCATCACGAGAATGGAATACGGTATCACATACACGCATTATTCTCGGTCCCGCACATATCTCATATGCGCTCCTATTTCGTTTCGCTTGAGCCAGGAAACCTCTGTGTAGGACTCTAAAGACTCGTCAATACGCCGGCAGCAGGTGATGATCATATCAAACACCCACAAGCCGCAAGCGGTCTGCTAAACGTAACGGCAACCCGGGTATTGAGCGATCTGAAGATCGACGAGCAAGCCCGCTCACACTCCAGTGAATCCAACCAGTAACACTACCGTACAGTCCGGTCTGATCGTCTGATATGTCGCATATCTTGTCTAGGGGTGGTATACGTCAGACCCCAATAGCTCGATAAGTCGTGTCGATATGAGGTCTATAACACTTCGAGAAACTACTGGTAACACTTACCAGTAAATCTCAGCAACCCTGGCCAGGGATTTCCTGTTATAGCCAATCGAACACAGCGCAACATCAACTCCCTATACCGGGAGAGACGAATCCCCTCCTATCGCTCATTGCCTCCATGTGACTCGGGACTGTACCCAAAAACCACCGTTTTGCACGCCCTCTTGGACATGGTAAGATGGAAATCAAAGCACAGTGGGAACCACACAAGACTCTATGACGATCTCGGGTCAACAGACTACTCTGTACCAGTGTCACCAGAGAATTGCCATCTGACGTGAGGTATAATACCATCTGGGAGTTATCGGCGAGTCCGTCCAGTGTACCCAGTCTCTACTGAGCACCCGTATATCATCTCTGATGTTAAACACCAATGGATATGGGATCATCCATCGCCCATCTGTATGGGTCGAGAAGGTATACGCTAGTCTACTCTGGTATATCGATGCCCTGTCTCGATACACCCAAGACTAGGGACTTTGAAGGATGTACTTATGGACTACCATGTCCCCACTAGTATGATCCGCATCATAGTCCAGGTAGTTAAGTACACATCCTAAGGGCTTTACCAACATGTAATAGAGAGACAATCAGTATACACGTTAAGGTAAAGAGCAACCAGATAGCATACTATCATGTCGAGCAAGAAAGTCCTCCCTATATATGTCCCAGCATCCACTACAATATACATCCTATGTATAGTAATGGCCTCTAGGGCATACATATAACTAACAATCTCCCACTTGCACTAGGGCCATCTGATAGCAGTGGTTGTAGTATCTCATACTCAACCATCCTATAAAAATCTCTCTCTGGGAACAGGCCTTTGTGAGTGGATCCGCTGTGTTGTCCTCTGAGTCTACTCTTCTTACCTCGATCTCCCTGGAGATCAACCATCTCCATGATCAGGTGATACTGCCTTAGAATATGTCTGGATCACTGATGGGACCTGCGTTCCTTGGCATAAGCCACAACTCCATTGTCACACAATGGGAGGAACATAGTTCATCTTATGAACCAATATATACCCAAACAGCCTCTTTGGTAGTATCTTAAGTAGCGATGTATCCTGCCTTTATCGTCTAGTATGTCACGGTATCTAGCTTGGAACTCTTCCAACATACCGTCCCTTTATTGAGGGCATAGACAAAGCCTGTGACTGACATTCAGTCGTCTTTATCACCCTGGAACACTTCCAGTGATTTTCCCCAGGATCAATTGATACCATCTCACTACTACTAGTGAGATTCCTAACATCCAATTAGATCTATCTCATAGATCCAAAATCTAGGATTTAGTAGGTATCACTTTGATCCTATATGGAAAATCATTGTGATAAGCGGAGATTGATCGAGCGTAGCATAGGAAACTTCTTCCCTATCAAGAGTTTGTCATCCACGTACTCTACGAGGATCGCCACCATACTCCCTACTACCTTTTTGTTTGTACAAGGTTCATCTACCATTTTGATGACGTCAAACTCTTTGACTAACACATCAAAACAGACGTTCCAACTCCGCGATGCCTGCTTTATAAGATAAAACATCTTGCACACGTTTCCGCTGCTCCCACTGTTTACGAAGCCCTCTGGCTGTGTACTTACAGACGCACTCTTCTAAATCATCATTTAGAAAAGCAGTCATGGCACCCAACCGCCAGATATCGTAGTCACGGTATGTAGCCGTGGCAAGTAGGATCCGGATGGACTTAAGCATAGCTACTTGAAAAGGTTTCATCATTATCCACGCCTGGTCAATGACGAAAACCTTTAACAAGTCTAGCTTTGAAAGTCTCAACTTTTCCATATACACCAAGTAATCTTCTCAAGATATACTTGCTCCTGATGGGGATTTAACCCTTCAGATATAGCAACCAAAGTCCATACTTTGTTGGTGTATAAGGATTCCATCTCAGATCATTAAGCATCCAGCCATTCTTACAGAGTCTTACCCCCGATGGCCAGCTCGAAACTAGTTGGGTCATCATCTCATGATGCAATCCTCGCTCCCACCGTCATAGAGAAATCGAAGTATCTCTCAGGTGGGTGAGGAACCCTACTAGATCGGCGGAGAGGCTGAGGTTCGTTGGAATCTACTGAATCCTTTGGTTCTATTAAATCATCAGCTGCAGTTTGTATAGCTGGAACCTTTCCAGTTCTACATTACAGACCTTGCCTCGAGCTTGTCCGGATTTTGCTTTTCAGACATAGGCCGGACAACCCCAAATCTTAACTAACTTAAGGAATGGGCTCTTCCCTTTCCATATCACATATGAAGTGGTAGGCAACTGATTTGATTTGAACCCTATTCAATAGGTATGCAGCTTCTCAAGCGCATAACTCCCAAAAGGAAATAGGTAACTCAGTATTACTCATCATAGAGCACACCTTATCACATAGGGTGTGATTGCTCCGCCCCAATATACCATCGTGCTATGGTGTATACGGAGGAGTAATGCTGAGAGAGAATCTCATTCTCCTTTAGAATATTCCAGGATTTCCGTGCTCAAGTATTCTCCTCCTTGATCTCATCAAAAGACATAATACTTATACCCATATTTTGGTTCTCTACTTCTAACTTATATTCTGTGAATATCTCAAAAGGTTCAGACTCATGTTTCAACAGGAACATATGACTGAATCTTGAGAGATTATCAGAGAATGTAATGAAGTAAAAAGAACCGGTCTTGGTATGTGTAGACAGGGGACCTACATACATCAACATGTATCATCCCAAGAGTTTACTAACTCTTTCTCTGTTTTCAGTAAACGGAGCTATGGTCATCTTATCTTTGTGACATGACTGTCAAGTTTCATAAGATGTAAATTCAAACAGATTTAAATATGCATCTATTTGGAACTTAGCTTGTCGGGTCGCATTGATATGACCTAGTCTACAATACCTCAAGAAGAATTCGTTCATTTCTGAACTCTTCCTCTTGTGTGTGTTCCGTATACTAAGAACTGTAGTTTGATTTAGAACATCAACGCTTTTAGATAACGTGCCTGAACCGATCAACTTTTGATATAGGAAATGTTCAAAACATTATCCAACAATACAAAATTTTATCATTTCTTTACTAATAAAGAGACTGATATGATTTTGTATATCAGGTTCGGTATCTAACAACATTCGTTCAGAATCAATGTATTGGTAATACAGGGTGACAGTGATCAACAGACTTGGCTGCAACTCTTGCCCCGTTTTCTGCCTCATGAAACTTATCACCCGTTCTCAGTTCTCTACCTTTCTGTAGCCCTATGTAACAGATTACATATCTGGGATCCTGATCTGGTATCACATACCCAGGACGTAGAGGATACAGAGAAACAGTTCTTTGTAACGAATACACCCAAAGATGATGCATCAGCATTCACTCTCTTCGTTTGGGCGGCACGGGAATTCTGGTAATCCCCAATTTCCTGCTCTGTCTTATAACAATTATAAGTTGGAGCGGGACCAACGTTCCCCAGCTCAGTATAACAAGCGGGTTCGGTCAATAATCCGTATTATTATCTTGATTAACGCGTGATATGGTCGCTACCAGGAGAGAGAGAGAAGAAAACACTCAGCGTGCGCTCTTGCAAGAATAGATTGGTTATTATTTTATCTAATCAGGATGGCTCCCACTGCTTTTTATCAAATCTTCCTTCAAACCCTAAAAGGAAAGACTGGTCGGGATTAATTACACACTACAAGTTCGCCAATCTTTCAGCCAGGCCAGTGTCGGTACTTTGAGGGAGGTCCCCCGTGCTTTCACACGAACCTAATTAATGTAAACCTCGTTTTTCCAGAGACGTAACCTCGTTGACACCTTTCTAGACACCTACTTGATCGGCTAATTGTAATGTATAAAACTCTCCCAGGAGTAACTCTTACTCGCAGCGGGTATCGGGATCCAACTATCTCATAGAAGGTATGCAATCTCATTGCAAATTTCAACACTTGAAATTCCCGAAAATATTTTGCCCCTAGCAGCTTATGACCTTGGCTAAGGTCAACAAATCATAAGTGCTAGCCAAGTTCAACCCGTCATTTCCCGATTGAATTAAACCCACCCGCACGACCCTTGGCTAAGGTCAACAAAGTCGCACGACTACCCTAACTCAATCGCATCATATGCTTATACAGATAAGCACTAATCAGCTACCGCACACTACGCCTTGGCTAAGGTCAACAAACGTAGCACGAATACTAACCAGTACTTATCTGAAATGACGGAGGGCTACGTCAGGTTTTTCTGAAAACCTATTGCGTAATGAACTTGATATCGCTGTAGAATCAAATGATTTTAAAATGGAATGCTTTTGAGGCTTTTCTAGTTTTGCTAAAGGAGTCACTCCCGGTGAAGGGATCGTCGGTCCTTTCCTCGTCGAATGAGGTGCGGGATATATCATATATATCACTGTGCAAAGAAAAAACTCTTAAAAGCAATCAAAAAACAAACCGAATGTGTAGCATCAGCCAGTTATTGCTAAAGGAGCCACTCCCGGTGAAGGGATCTCGGTCCTTTCCTTATCGAATAAGGTGCAGGATATATCATATATACCGCTGTGCAAAGCAAGAACTGTAGCTACCTATTTTATTTTTGAAATTCAATTCTACAACATCTTAGGTTTCTTTTATTTCATTAATCACATTAATGAAGTCCCATCATTAATATACCTAAACATCACAGATAAATACGACGTACACTTATGCCATCCGCATTCGCCTCGATGTCCCCTCGTGCACCGTTAGGTTAGGTAACTAACGGCAGAGCAGGGCAGGGCTAGCGCGGGTGTAAAACATAAGTAACGTCTATATAATATATCATATATACTAGATACTGTATCTATCATAGAACATCACATGATCACATCACAGATATCGCAGCAGAAGAAACATATGAAATATTGGATATACTAGGATGTCCGTGTTTTCAATACGAGCCAGTATAAAACACGGATTCCATGGTCGCGATGAATAGCCAAACCCACACCCCTTGTAACATTTTCAAAAAATATAAAATATTAATTTTGGGAATTTTTATAATTTAATATTATTTTATTGATTATTTTAATATTAAATGCAAATAAATAGGAAAAATGTTAGAAAAAATTATGAAAAATTATGGAAAATTCTAAAATAGGGTAAATTAGTGGATTATGGCATTTTTAAGTTTTTGTGATTAGTTTGACAATAATTTAGTGCTAATCGCGATTAAAATCGCTAATCGGGTTTTTTGGCAATTTTGTGCAAAACTTGCACATATCACTTTTTCTACACTTGTGCATTTTTCTAGCCATGGTTTTCTTTTGGGATTACTATTGATGTGAGAAGGTTTGGATTTTAAAAGAAAAGGAAAAGAAAGGAAAATATAATGATGAGGGTAGGTGAGAGAGAGAGGTGGACTTTGACTTAGCATACTTAGCCATTCTCCTCGTTTTCTGTGCACAGCCCCTGTTCCTCTAGTGTTGACCCAGGGTACTTCTAGTTTTGACAGATTCTATCTAGGGTGAAATCTGGGACATATATCCTAAGTTGCTATTTTGGATTCGTGTTTCCGTATTCCGTATTTTTGATTCTGAAATGGTGGAATGTGTTTTGCCTCGACTAATTGTCGTTTATACGACGATGTAGAGGATTTATTGATGGTTTTGAAGGCGTGCCATAGGTTCTCACCTATAGGCCCCTTATCGTATCGTTTTGGATTTCGTGCGCCGTTTTAGATTGGATTTGGTTTTAATGCGCATATACGATATTTTGATGTGTAGGTACCCATGAAGACTTCGGGACGACAAGCAAATACGTGGTGACGTCCGCAATTGGTGATGCAAGGTGAGTAGATTATATCTACAGGGGGAAGTCGGGTGGATGGCGTATAGCACCCCCGCAGTCCGTAGATAGATTACTATGTAGTTTATTGTGATATTAGGTGTATTGTGGATAATGTAGGGTTAGAAGTGACTAGTGTAGTTCATAGTCGCGAACCCTAGGGTAGAATTACACCTACACACACCCTTGCTTATCACTTGTACTTGCACTGTGATTGATGATATGTGATGACTTTGGAGATGAGTCGATGATGTGGGCTGGGTGCCCTGGGATCGGTGATTTTATACGATTCATATGTGGGATATGACTTGTGATTCTTGCGGGCTTGGGATATGTGTTTACCCCCGCATGCATACTTACTGAGGTTACCGTTTTGTACTAGACATAGAGTAGTACTCCAGACTATATGATCTGACGATGGTGATATCTGTTATGTGATGAGACAGTGAGATACTGACCCCTACCCAGCTATGGGGATGCCGTACGATGATTTACCGTACGAGCCGATATTGATGATAGATCCGCACTCATAACTCGAGGATATCTTATGATATGACATTGAGGCGAGATCACCGACTATATACTTTTATACATGTATCGACTCAGATTTAGGTGGTTTCCACACCTACCCCTCCTGATTGACCGGATACTTAGATGTAGTTTGCATAGTAGATACTTCACTGTGGTGTTGACTACTAGATATCTGCATTTTCCTGCTATTCGCATTGCTGGCATATGTTCATTGTTATATTATTATCATGCTGTTAGGACACCAGCACCATTATCGATGATGCGTATGTTTCACGTACACTATTTGCCGGCTCACACACTTCATCATCGATAATTGCCATGTCACTACACTGTAGTACTGTTGCATTCATGATATGATTACTGCTTGGCATATTGTACACATGTACCTGTACACAAACATAGATGATTCTGACTTGATTGAGATTGAGGACCGCAAGATATTCTTTAAACTGATTCATTCTAAAGGAGCGGTTCCTCCCGACATATGTACATTACTATTCCATGTTGCATGATTTCTGATATGATTATCTCTCTTTACATGTCGCATACATCATGGATTGATTGCATAGCACATTGCATTGGATTTACTTCTTGATGTGGATTTTCATGTGATTTCTGATTTTGAGGACCGTGGGATTATTTAAGAAAAGATGTTCTTTTATGAAAACCCGGTACCTCGTGATATGATATTTGGGTGCGTCCACCACGCGTTTTCTCGGTGCTGAGACGTGTGCTTGAAACCCGATTCGAGGAGGTGATGTACCGTTTGTGGGTTCGTGGTGGGCCCGGTATGGTTCCCCTCGGCGAGATGATCGATGGGTTATGCCGATTGAGCCTGGAGGCGGGCGAGTACCTACCGGTGATTTTACCTGAGCTCGGCGGATATCCGGGGGATACCGCCTGGAGCCGAGAGATGGGCATACTGCCGGGGCCGACGGGCCGATATCCGCAGACGGAGCCCAGAGATGGACATGGGTTGACTCGTGCTGCCGGGGCCGAGGGCCGATACCGCAGACGGAGCCCCATATGGATGAGGATTTACGTGTCGATGCTTGGCACGGGTTTCATGATGTTTTCCATGATATTGTTTATATCCTCATACTTGCATACATGATGCTTACTGTCAGTGGGTGACAGGTGGACGGGTTCCACATATATACAGACATGGATCATATACAGACTGGATTTACACTTGTCATACTTCATTTGTATATATAACAGGGTATGAGGGCGCTGTTATATATACCCTTACACCAATATTAGTGGTATGGGACGCTAATATATGTGTATTGATATTATTGATATTTCTTCATTGATACTTCATGCAGACATACCTTACATTGATGACATGTTGTTACCTGAGTACCTGGCATTATATATATGATTAGATATTACCTTGCCACCTTATTACACTCAGATGTACTCTTGTGGATATTTTATTGATCGTTGACTTAGGATTATGTCTTGCATTCGATTTATCCTTGTAGATGTTTCTATTCACGAGTTGGCAACTCACCCCCGTTGTGCCACAGTTCTTGCAGGTTATGTCGTACAGGTTCTATTGCGGCATTTCTGGCACACTTCCTTCTTGCGGGTGATTTGCTTTTGGTAGGTGGATTCTTTTGCATCAAGAATCCCCAGTTTGTATTTATTTTATTCATTGTATCTAGAAATTGTCCATCAACCCAAAAACTTGTATATTCTTTCAGACTTAGAGACAGTGTGGTATTATTCGACCTTAGAGTCGCGCTTAGTAGTATTGCGGTTTTCTTGCTGCTTTTTGAGCTTTCCTTGATTTTGATCCTCGCCACTTGGCGTTGTATATTATCATATCATCGTGTGGTTGTGACCGTCGATTGACGAAGAGCTAGCTCCCGCTTGGGGATGCCTTTATCATTTTATATATTGTTATTCATGTTGTACCCCATTCGGGGCCAGTTTTACAAGAGAAACTCTGCCGAAAATTTTAGAAAAGACTGTACGGTTTTCAAATGCACATTCGGCTTAGTTATTTAAAAACCTTGATTTCAAACATGTTTTTCTACACTTCTTTAAACCAGTTTTCTTTACTTATTCTCAAAAATGGTTTTAGATTTCTGGGCTTTTGGCTTACTTGGATCAGATGGAGTCCTATAGACTTCATATGGTTCAAGGGCCAGTCACGTGCTCTTTCGGGTCGTGACAAAGTTGGTATCAGAGCGCTAGGTTGACCTTGGTTCGAGTCTAAGTTTGACTATGTGGAGCCTAGGGATTTGTTTATATACGGAACTTAGGCTTGACCTTACGGAACTTAGACTTGGTCGAGGGGGTGTAAACCCGAACTTTTGTCGTTTTAGGATGACCCTTGGTTGATGGATTTGGTGACTAAAGTAGAGTGACGTACCGTTGGTATGTTCCGCGGCATACTTACGACACGCCACTCCGCTTAAGGAACCTTAGGATGTACATACTTTCGAGATCAGTGATTCTCTTTATATCCAGGATTATTCATCCATTTGAGATCCCCGATTCTATTAGTTTCATGATCATACCTTCATTGATACTGTTCCTTCCTATGATCATGTATCCACTTTGGATCTGTTGTTTCCCTTCTTGCCACTGATGTGCTCTCTTTGATACTCGATTGAGATTCCTGTCACCGTGTTTGAGCGCAGTTTGGGCTGCTGCTAGGGTTACGGCCGGTGTGAGCTCGTTTGGTACGAGGGCCGACCTTTGTGTTTTCTGGTGACATGGGAACGTCTCGAGTTAGTGTTGGTGATTGTGACCTCTAGTGGAGGCGAGTGCTTGGTCTTGCACCGGATGATCGGGCCTTTGTTAGAGCTGCCAGTTGAGAGAGGACTGTTGATGTACAGCATACCTCAGAGATGGTGATGTCGCCTACCGTGCAGACAGATGGACCAGCTGTCGCTGAGATTGACAGGGTGTTGCTTTCGGAGCTTACGAGCTGAGATTGCCGGAGCTTTCAGGCAGTTATGCGACAGATGATAGCTAGTCTACCCGATTTGAGAGAAGAAGGTGATTCGTCCGATTTTGCGCCAGAGCGGGCCCAGTTGAGTTGAAGATTTCCAGTGTGGAGAGTCTTACTCAGATCTAGAGCAGGCTGATTCAGAGATGACCGTTTATGTATTGCCTTTCCTGGAGGATTGAGGCGTTGTTCGGCGTACAGGCATATGAGCCAGTTGTTGCTGCAAATGATGAGATATCGCCCAGATGATTGGAGCTACTGCAGCATGAGCATGTTCTTAGAGAGATGATAGCGAGTTGCTAGTCACCGAGGATGGATGACTAGGACGCGTGGTGAGCTCGCTTACCCCGATGCGAGGTCATCAGGTGGATTGATTCCAGCTAGAGACGACTTCACGCAGATTCGTTGAGAGTCGATTGAGACGATCGAATGTCAGGAGCCTATTTTCCAAGTTTAAAGTATACGGAAAGACATGCAGGTGATTCTATGGACCCTCTAGAAGAATGAAACCCTAACTCGACTTAATGACCGTGTGACAGCCTTGGAACCTTAGGGTTTACGGCGGTTCCGCGGCGCCATTAGTGAGGCTTGGGTTTGCCCTTCTACGGCTGGACCACCGACGCTGTGGCATGTACTCGATACTATTAAACTGTACCCGAGATGTGAGCTCTTGGGGGATTATGAGGATCTAACGAGTCGATCGGATGGTTCGACATCTTTCGGATATCGTGATGGGACACTGCTTGGGAGACTCCAGGTGCGAGCATAGCCGTCGGAGCGCAGTTCGTGCAGCCATGATGAGACGAGTCCGAATCAGTCGACACTGATGCAGAGTGAAGAAAAGATTTCGCAAGATATTTCGACGAGATGACGTCCCACTCCGCCGACATCAGAGATGTTATACGCACCCAGAGGCGTGGTATATGGATATACCTTCCAGAAAGAAGCGCGATAGGTATGCAGCCGTTCCGGAATAAGCTTTAGCTTCAGCATTGGATGATGACTTCCGGGCATTTCGGCAGGATTGAGATTTGAGAAAGGAACCTCGGCAGGACCTTTCTGGAGTACGATACGAGAAGACCTGGACCAGGAGTGGTCGTGTTGCGCACACCCAGCAGGCCAGAGTTCGGCATTGTCGACGAGGTAGTTGACCAAGTTCGGATAGAGGAGCTTAACCAGATGCGTTGCGAATTGATCAAGGATGGACGAGTGACGAGTATTCCTCCGATAGTTGGGACGTGTTTCCGAGGACCAGTTCGGCCTGACATATGCTACAGAGTGATGAAGCTACAGAATACGTGATTCGAGTCCGTGTGAGAGACTTCAGATTGACCGTGGCCGAGACAGTGCAGTGCATAGTAGCTTGGCGTGACGTCACAGTGGACGACGATAGAGACAGTTGGAACAAGAGGTTCGTGTGAGACCCCGACGAGCTGTCATTGCTTCCCGTCGAAACTAGAGACCTGATATGCTTACAGAAACGTTGGGATGTGACCAATTTCCGAGAAATGTTGTGCTGAGGACACAGATGTCTTTCCAGCGAGAAGAGATAGCACAAGAGAGCCAGCCTCTGTACAGATCGGCATAGGCATGATTGGAAGAGACCTTGAGCAGGATTCCTTTCAGGACATTGCTGCAATGATGTTTGCATCCAGGATCAGATGTGTGACGTGCATTCAGATAGCCAGAGACCGACGTCAGTGATATGCTGCCTTACGAGTGGTCGTGAGGTTTGACCGAGAGGTGACCAGAAAAGTGCCAGAACGGAATCGTCCCCGTTAGCACACCTGACAGGGCCGATGAGCCGATTGACCGCGTGATAGGTAATCCGCAGAGAAGATAAGGACCTAGAGAGTCAGAAGACGCCAGACCGTGAGCAAGAGGCAGGTAGATATCCTGCGCTGCTAGCAGTGGATTACACTGACTCCTTCTCGACCTTGAAGGAGAAACTACCGAAGACGGTATTTATGATTTGTGATTTTGTGATTCGATTATCACGTATCCGTCATTTTGGATTTCAGTATTTTGGGCGTTCTATTTGCACGATCTAGTTTTGGTGACTGAGTTTCATGATATTGGTTTCATGCACCCACTGGATATTTATATATTTTGCGCAGAGTTTTCATGCATTTTAGTGTTAGGCTTTGATTCGTGCACGCTGATGCACACGGTTGTGAGATTTTCCTTGCGGTACCCTGATTTTGGTTTGAGCCGCATTATATCGTTGATTTTGACCCGGATTTTGATGGTTGATTTTTGCACTCCGTGCTGGCGATGTGCTTTACGCCTGTTCGGTGTTTGCTATTGGATTTCGTGATTTCCGTGCATGTTGAGTGCGCAGGGTTTAGATTTTCATTCGTGCACGATGGATGCACCGGTTTGGATTTTCGCGCATGTTGGGCGCATGTTTTTAGATACGATTTTGGTGCACGCCAGATGCACTAAATCGAGATTCTTCGTGCATGTCAGATGCACTGGATTTTTGACTGCCAGGCACACACGTTGCCTATGACAGATGCTTCGTGCACACCCGTTGCACTTGGATGTTGTTTTGTGCACCTGTTTAGCACATATATGGATTTTTTTTTGATTTCAGTACGCACCAGACGCACAGGATGGTGTTATGTTTAGATTGGATGTCTACATGTGTAGTTCCGATCCATATCATATCGGTTTTGTATTGGATTTGACATTGTGTTTTTTTTTTTACATTGACTCCGATGATTGCAGGATGCTTGACGGAGTTTTGTTTTCGAGTTATCTGCTCAGTACCCTTGCGCATGCATTGCGCTGTGACGTTCTATGTGTTGATGATTTCGGAGCCCCGACGACTTTGTTTATTACCGAGATGTTTTTGTATCTGGGGGTTTAAATTTAAAATTCGGGGACCGAATTTCTTTAAGGGGGGTAGATTGTAACATTTTCAAAAAATATAAAATATTAATTTTGGGAATTTTTATAATTTAATATTATTTTATTGATTATTTTAATATTAAATGCAAATAAATAGGAAAAATGTTAGAAAAAATTATGAAAAATTATGGAAAATTCTAAAATAGGGTAAATTAGTGGATTATGGCATTTTTAAGTTTTTGTGATTAGTTTGACAATAATTTAGTGCTAATCGCGATTAAAATCGCTAATCGGGTTTTTTGGCAATTTTGTGCAAAACTTGCACATATCACTTTTTCTACACTTGTGCATTTTTCTAGCCATGGTTTTCTTTTGGGATTACTATTGATGTGAGAAGGTTTGGATTTTAAAAGAAAAGGAAAAGAAAGGAAAATATAATGATGAGGGTAGGTGAGAGAGAGAGGTGGACTTTGACTTAGCATACTTAGCCATTCTCCTCGTTTTCTGTGCACAGCCCCTGTTCCTCTAGTGTTGACCCAGGGTACTTCTAGTTTTGACAGATTCTATCTAGGGTGAAATCTGGGACATATATCCTAAGTTGCTATTTTGGATTCGTGTTTCCGTATTCCGTATTTTTGATTCTGAAATGGTGGAATGTGTTTTGCCTCGACTAATTGTCGTTTATACGACGATGTAGAGGATTTATTGATGGTTTTGAAGGCGTGCCATAGGTTCTCACCTATAGGCCCCTTATCGTATCGTTTTGGATTTCGTGCGCCGTTTTAGATTGGATTTGGTTTTAATGCGCATATACGATATTTTGATGTGTAGGTACCCATGAAGACTTCGGGACGACAAGCAAATACGTGGTGACGTCCGCAATTGGTGATGCAAGGTGAGTAGATTATATCTACAGGGGGAAGTCGGGTGGATGGCGTATAGCACCCCCGCAGTCCGTAGATAGATTACTATGTAGTTTATTGTGATATTAGGTGTATTGTGGATAATGTAGGGTTAGAAGTGACTAGTGTAGTTCATAGTCGCGAACCCTAGGGTAGAATTACACCTACACACACCCTTGCTTATCACTTGTACTTGCACTGTGATTGATGATATGTGATGACTTTGGAGATGAGTCGATGATGTGGGCTGGGTGCCCTGGGATCGGTGATTTTATACGATTCATATGTGGGATATGACTTGTGATTCTTGCGGGCTTGGGATATGTGTTTACCCCCGCATGCATACTTACTGAGGTTACCGTTTTGTACTAGACATAGAGTAGTACTCCAGACTATATGATCTGACGATGGTGATATCTGTTATGTGATGAGACAGTGAGATACTGACCCCTACCCAGCTATGGGGATGCCGTACGATGATTTACCGTACGAGCCGATATTGATGATAGATCCGCACTCATAACTCGAGGATATCTTATGATATGACATTGAGGCGAGATCACCGACTATATACTTTTATACATGTATCGACTCAGATTTAGGTGGTTTCCACACCTACCCCTCCTGATTGACCGGATACTTAGATGTAGTTTGCATAGTAGATACTTCACTGTGGTGTTGACTACTAGATATCTGCATTTTCCTGCTATTCGCATTGCTGGCATATGTTCATTGTTATATTATTATCATGCTGTTAGGACACCAGCACCATTATCGATGATGCGTATGTTTCACGTACACTATTTGCCGGCTCACACACTTCATCATCGATAATTGCCATGTCACTACACTGTAGTACTGTTGCATTCATGATATGATTACTGCTTGGCATATTGTACACATGTACCTGTACACAAACATAGATGATTCTGACTTGATTGAGATTGAGGACCGCAAGATATTCTTTAAACTGATTCATTCTAAAGGAGCGGTTCCTCCCGACATATGTACATTACTATTCCATGTTGCATGATTTCTGATATGATTATCTCTCTTTACATGTCGCATACATCATGGATTGATTGCATAGCACATTGCATTGGATTTACTTCTTGATGTGGATTTTCATGTGATTTCTGATTTTGAGGACCGTGGGATTATTTAAGAAAAGATGTTCTTTTATGAAAACCCGGTACCTCGTGATATGATATTTGGGTGCGTCCACCACGCGTTTTCTCGGTGCTGAGACGTGTGCTTGAAACCCGATTCGAGGAGGTGATGTACCGTTTGCGGGTTCGTGGTGGGCCCGGTATGGTTCCCCTCGGCGAGATGATCGATGGGTTATGCCGATTGAGCCTGGAGGCGGGCGAGTACCTACCGGTGATTTTACCTGAGCTCGGCGGATATCCGGGGGATACCGCCTGGAGCCGAGAGATGGGCATACTGCCGGGGCCGACGGGCCGATATCCGCAGACGGAGCCCAGAGATGGACATGGGTTGACTCGTGCTGCCGGGGCCGAGGGCCGATACCGCAGACGGAGCCCCATATGGATGAGGATTTACGTGTCGATGCTTGGCACGGGTTTCATGATGTTTTCCATGATATTGTTTATATCCTCATACTTGCATACATGATGCTTACTGTCAGTGGGTGACAGGTGGACGGGTTCCACATATATACAGACATGGATCATATACAGACTGGATTTACACTTGTCATACTTCATTTGTATATATAACAGGGTATGAGGGCGCTGTTATATATACCCTTACACCAATATTAGTGGTATGGGACGCTAATATATGTGTATTGATATTATTGATATTTCTTCATTGATACTTCATGCAGACATACCTTACATTGATGACATGTTGTTACCTGAGTACCTGGCATTATATATATGATTAGATATTACCTTGCCACCTTATTACACTCAGATGTACTCTTGTGGATATTTTATTGATCGTTGACTTAGGATTATGTCTTGCATTCGATTTATCCTTGTAGATGTTTCTATTCACGAGTTGGCAACTCACCCCCGTTGTGCCACAGTTCTTGCAGGTTATGTCGTACAGGTTCTATTGCGGCATTTCTGGCACACTTCCTTCTTGCGGGTGATTTGCTTTTGGTAGGTGGATTCTTTTGCATCAAGAATCCCCAGTTTGTATTTATTTTATTCATTGTATCTAGAAATTGTCCATCAACCCAAAAACTTGTATATTCTTTCAGACTTAGAGACAGTGTGGTATTATTCGACCTTAGAGTCGCGCTTAGTAGTATTGCGGTTTTCTTGCTGCTTTTTGAGCTTTCCTTGATTTTGATCCTCGCCACTTGGCGTTGTATATTATCATATCATCGTGTGGTTGTGACCGTCGATTGACGAAGAGCTAGCTCCCGCTTGGGGATGCCTTTATCATTTTATATATTGTTATTCATGTTGTACCCCATTCGGGGCCAGTTTTACAAGAGAAACTCTGCCGAAAATTTTAGAAAAGACTGTACGGTTTTCAAATGCACATTCGGCTTAGTTATTTAAAAACCTTGATTTCAAACATGTTTTTCTACACTTCTTTAAACCAGTTTTCTTTACTTATTCTCAAAAATGGTTTTAGATTTCTGGGCTTTTGGCTTACTTGGATCAGATGGAGTCCTATAGACTTCATATGGTTCAAGGGCCAGTCACGTGCTCTTTCGGGTCGTGACACCCCTAGACCCCTACGAGAGCGGCAAGCAACCCTACCAATTCTAGAGTTAGGAGACCCTGACTCGTCTCCTCGAGTTGGTCTCCCACTGGACTCCAGAACCCGGTTACTTATGCTCCCCTCCTTGGGTCTATCCTAGTGCGGAAAAGTAAATAATATACAAAGGGTGACATCTTCCGCAACCTGGAAGTGCCCCATATAAAAGAATATTACATACAAGTTTTTACTTGAATGAAAATGAAAAACACTCATCTCACATAAAAACCCCCGGCTATTCAAACACGACGATCCAATATAACATATCCAGCAACACATAACATCACATGTCATCAACGTAAGTAAATATGCGCATCCCAATTGTCGTTGACATATAGCAACGAAACCGGCGATATCACATATTACACTTACGGTTACAGAAAAGAAAGTGTAAAACTACAACAGTTGGAATCCGCAACCTGCATAGACATCGCATGCCTAATCAAATGAATTCCTTAGACATCGTATGCCTAACAATTATAAACCCCGCATTTTAGTCTCATTATCGAAAACACTTTTCAATATCAAGTCGGGCAATTCACAAGAAGTTATGAGATAACTGAATGAATGTTATAAACATAGCAGTTTAGTCTCACTTGATCGGTTGCCACGGAATTTTGATGTGATCAAAAGTCCGTCGCAATCACGTAGTGTACGCGGATACTCGCCGGGTAAACTTAATAGACAGCCTCACTCCATAGCCCCGACCAAGTGACTGTAGGAGAACCCCGTCGCCGAAAGCATCCGTTCGGGTGCTCGCGGTAGCGGTGTTCCGCCTTGGTGCACTTCGTCGACGGTATCAGGGGTGCGGCCGCCTACTAAAGTTTGCGACGAGCATTCGTTGATGCCTTGTGAGACCTCATTAGGATGCCTAGGAACCCTTACAGTTCCAATTATTGTATTCCATTCCAGATAAACAGAAAATGTTAAACTTTTCGATCGAACAGTCAAACACCCAAGTTTTCCCGATACAGCTCAATATATGAAATAAGTCTAACAACATTCCGTTCGTGCCTCAGTACCAACGGTCCAGCCGTAGAAGGGTCAAGCCAACGCCTCACATGTGGCACGCCGTACTGCCCCAAACCCGAAGGTTCAAAGGGCAGTTCAAGACGGTCACATAATCGAGTTAAGGTTTGTTGTCTTCTAGAGGGTCCATCGCGTTACTTGCACTACTTAGAACGTCGTCAAACTACGGAAAAATCCAACACTTGGAAATTTCCCGACAGGGGAAAAATTGGGTATTTATATCCGGTCGAACTTTTTAACATATTCTAAAATTTATCCGGAAAGCCACATAGACAAAATTTGATACTCCGATCGAAACACCGAATCCCCAAAACAACTCCAGAAAATTCAACTCTTGAATAAATATTAAAAATTCCCAGAAAACCCAGCATATTAAAATAGGAATTACTGTGCAAGAATGGGAAGGTGACGTCATTACCTAGCCGCGGAACCGCCGCAGAAGCTGGGCTTCTGCCGCGGTTCTGCTCCGCTTTGGATGAATCATGGGTCCAATTTTGCGCCGTAACTCATATATTTCCCTGCTGCATTTTTTAGCAATTTTTAATTTGGAAAAATCCACGTTTTCAGAAAAAGTCCAGAGAGCGTGGATGGGTTTGGGTTTTCGGGTCGTTCGGACTTCAAACTCCGTCTAGACTTCGCCTAAGGCTCTAGCTAGGCTCTGATACCACTGTAAGGGTTCCTCGGCATCCTAATGAGGTCTCACAAGGCATCAACCATGCCAATTTCAAATTTAAACGGTGCCGAGAAACCCTAGAACGGATCGTTGGCTAGATTTCTAGGCGAAAAGCAAACTAGTTAACAACTTAACTATAAAGAATACGGAAATACAACCTTTGTAGATCCGGTTCTCCACCTCCATAGCTCCGCAACGAAGTATCCTTGCTGTCCAAATCGAAATCCGGGCTCGTGCGTCGGCTTCATCGGAGAAGAAGCGGGCTAGGTCATCGACGACGTGCCGAAGATGATCTACGTCGAAGCATCGCTAGATCAAGCTCCACCTTCACCAAGCCATGAAAACTTGTGAAGGAAACACACTCTACTACTTGGCAAGAGGTAGAGGATGAAGAAATAGGAAGTGGGTTCACTTTAGAATTGGATTTCTCACTCATTTTCACATTCCACCATTGTTGGTAGAAAGCTTTCTTCAAGGTTGAAGATGAAGAAGAAGAAGATAATGATATGATAAGTTATTTTGAAAATAGAAAATAAAAGAATACTTATCATAATCAACCATGGTCAAGTGTAGAGAATTAACTAAGGTTAGATTAATGGTTAGGGTTAAAGATAAAGACAAAGTGGTCACTTTGGTCAAAGCTTCATGAAGCTTCAAAAAGCTTCATGAAAGAAAATAAAATAAAGAAACCATTTTGCTTTTCTTTTATGCTTTTATCAATATCCAAAATGAATAAACAAATAATTAAATTAAAAAAGCAAAACCCTAATCATTAAGTTAACCATGGTTTAATTCTATACACTTAACCAAATAAGCATGTATCATCAAACATGATACAATCAAATGTACAAATGTATATCTCATATACAATGTGCACAATCCAAGTGAGAAAATCCATTTAAAGTGAACCAATACTAGTTAATGCAAAGTAATATATCAAATATATAATTATGCATTAAATCATTAAATCAACACTTGATTTAACGACCCGGTCATATCGCATATAACCGACTAATATTCAATGTATCGACTTATCGAATCAACGCTTGAATCGATAACTAGGTTATATCGCATACAACCTTTCGATACATTCATCACGAGAATGGAATACGGTATCACATACACGCATTATTCTCGGTCCCGCACATATCTCATATGCGCTCCTATTTCGTTTCGCTTGAGCCAGGAAACCTCTGTGTAGGACTCTAAAGACTCGTCAATACGCCGGCAGCAGGTGATGATCATATCAAACACCCACAAGCCGCAAGCGGTCTGCTAAACGTAACGGCAACCCGGGTATTGAGCGATCTGAAGATCGACGAGCAAGCCCGCTCACACTCCAGTGAATCCAACCAGTAACACTACCGTACAGTCCGGTCTGATCGTCTGATATGTCGCATATCTTGCCTAGGGGTGGTATACGTCAGACCCCAATAGCTCGATAAGTCGTGTCGATATGAGGTCTATAACACTTCGAGAAACTACTGGTAACACTTACCAGTAAATCTCAGCAACCCTGGCCAGGGATTTTCTGTTATAGCCAATCGAACACAGCGCAACATCAACTTCCTATACCGGGAGAGACGAATCCCCTCCTATCGCTCATTGCCTCCATGTGACTCGGGACTGTACCCAAAAACCACCGTTTTGCACGCCCTCTTAGATGTGGTAAGATGGAAATCAAAGCACAATGGGAACCATACAAGACTCTATGACGATCTCGGGTCAACAGACTACTCTGTACCAGTGTCACCAGAGAACTGCCATCTGACGTGAGGTATAATACCATCTGGGAGTTCTCGGCGAGTCCGTCCAGTGTACCCAGTCTCTACTGAGCACCTGTATATCATCTCTGATGTCAAACACCAATGGATATGGGATCATCCATCGCCCATCTGTATGGGTCGAGAAGGTATACGCTAGTCTACTCTGGTATATCGATGCCCCGTCTCGATACACCCACGACTAGGGACTTTGAAGGATGTACTTACGGACTACCATGTCCCCACTAGTATGATCCGCATCATAGTCCAGGTAGTCAAGTACACATCCTAAGGGCTTTACCAACATGTAATAGAGAGACAATCAGTATACACGTTATGGTAAAGAGCAACCAGATAGCATACTATCATGTCGAGCAAGAAAGTCCTCCCTATATATGTCCCAGCATCCACTACAATATACATCCTATGTATAGTAATGGCCTCTAGGGCATACATATAACTAACACCTATGTCCTTGACGAAAGCCAACAAAGCATAGGCTGCTAGTCAAGTTCAACCCGTACATTTCATGATTAAATTAAACCCACCCGAACGATCCTTGACGAAAGCCAACAAAGTCGCACGACTACCCTAACTCAATCACATCATATGCTTTTTCAGATAAGCATAAATAGCTACCGCACACTACATCTTGACGAAGGCCAACAAACGTAGCACGAATACTATGAAGTACTTATCTGAAATGACGGAGGGCTACGATAGGTTTTTAAGAAAACCTTTTGCGTAATGAACTTGATATCGTTGTAGAATCAAATGATTTAAAATGGAGTGTTTTTGAGGCTTTTTCTAGTTTCGCTAAAGAGGTCACTCCCGATAAAGGGATCTCGGCTCTTTCCTCGTCGAATGAGGTGCATGATATTCACAATACCACTATGCAAAGCAAGAACATGAAAAGCAATCAAAATACAAAACCGAGGGCTGTAGCATCTGCCAGTTATTGGTAAAGCGATCATTCCCGGTGAAGGGATCTCGGCTCTTTCCTTATCGAATAAGGTGCAGGATGTTCTACAAGGAACACCACTATGCAAAGCAAGAACTAGAGCTACCTGTTTTTAAAAATTCGATTCCACAACATGTGACTTATGATTTATTGGCCTTCGTCAAGGTTATAAGAGCATGGGGCAAAAATCCACATCGGGAGTTTCTAAAGAAACTGAAACTTGCTAGTGCTGCATACCATTTGGAGTTTGATAATGTTGGTAGGATTCCTTCAGCATTATCACACAATGATATTTGGATCCCAATCATACTGTGAGTATCTGCTGCTCCTCGGGAGAATTTTCACTTAACGATCAATGATATAAACCAAGTAGGTGTCTAGTACAGTGTTAGCGGGGCTACGCCTCCAGAGAAAAGAGGTTATTTAATTAAGGAACTTCGCGAAAGCGTCGTAAAACCTCCCTCGAAGTACCGACACTAGCCTGGCCGAACGGTTAAGCAAGAATTGTACGGTGAGATCAATCCTGACTGATTCTTCTTGTATGGTTTGAGGAAGGATTCGAGAGACAGTGGGAGCCATCCTATTTGGATAAATTTAAAACCAATCTAAACTTGCAAGAGCATCATGCTGAGTGTATTCTTCTCTCTTTCCTAATTGTAGCGACCAGGTGACCGGATTAGGTTACAGACAGATAATAAAATGACTGAGTTATACTATAATGACTGGCAAATGTTTGTCCAGATATCCATTACTTATGACAAGCTAGACCACCTCATTACTACTCAAGCCCCCACCGTCCCAGGTCCAGTTTCCACCATCGCGGATAAGGATATCCGTAAGACAAGGGAAAAGGACAGTGCGAATGCCAAATGCCTCATGTTGGCCTCAGTTGTTGGTGTATACCAGAGGCAGCACGAGAAGATGGACTTAGTTTCCATCTTCCTCCATCACAATGTTTTATATGGAGAGCAATCTCGTATCGCAAGATATGATACCTCGAAGGAATTGCTTCAAGAGAGATTGGCTGTCGGATCATCTGTAGGGGACCACGTCTCTATAATGATTAGCTATATTAAAAAGTTCACGGACCTAGAGACCACGTTGGAGAACGAGTCATATGCTGACTTGATTCTACAGTCCCTACTTCCTACGTACGCCCAGGGGAAGAAAGTTATACTTCCAGTTGAGGGCACCCTGAAGGAAACCAGGGTGACACCCGCTCTTCTTATTAGGGAATCTTTCTCTTCTGGATCTAAGGCGGATGCTAAGGGTGAGAAGAAGAAGAACTCCACAAAGCCGATAGGCGGTGTCGATAAGGTAGAAGAAATGGGAAGGGCAAAAGTTTCGGGGTTAACAGTAGGGAAGGAGGGATGTTCCTATTGTTATGGGAAATGGCATTAGCAGAAGGGATGCAGGGCTTGGAAAGCCAAAATCCAGGATCCGAAGCATGTTGTGGCTTCGACTTCGGGTGTGTTTATGATTGAAAACGGTCTGTCAATTAACTCCACTTCCTGAGTACTAGATACCGGATCAGGATCTCATATATGTAATTCATTACAGGTTTTGAGAAACCGTAGAGTTATCAGGGCAGGTGATATGACTCTCAGGGTTGCTAACTGCAGGGTTTCCTAGCACGGCAGCAGGGTTTCGGGAGGTATCGTCCATGCCAATTTCAAAAATTTGCCGTCCTAGCTAACCCTAACCCTAGAATCTTTACTAGAAAATCCGACGAAACGATATGTAAACAACTTTACATCTAAGTGAATGAGGAATACAACCTTTGTAGATCGGTCCTTCACTTCTAATGCTCCGTGTAGTAGTCCCTTCGCTGCAAGTAATGAACACCCGAACTCTAGAAAGGGTTCTCTTGAAGAAATGAACAAACTTGCTCGAAGTCTTCGAGGCCGAAGATGATCTACGTCGAGGAGACTCAAGCTCATGCCAGCTCTTCACTAATGGTAGATTAGTGAAGTAAACACCCTAAACTAAATGGCTAATATAGTAGAGGATGATGAAGTAGAAAATGGGCTCACTTTAGATTTAATTTTCTCACAATATTTCATCACCATTTTGAAAGCTAGAAAGCTTTCATGAGGAAGAAGAAGATGAAAAATGATGAAGAAATGAGATGAAGCTCATGAGGTTAGAAATGTAACCATTGGTGAGTATATGTCACACATTAACTCATGTAGATACTTAACCATGGCATAGGATAATGGTTGGGTTAATAAATATCTTTAGTAAAACAAAAGTAGTGGACTTAGTCAATGAGCATCCAAGCTTCTCCAAGCTTCTAGCCATGACAATTTCCAATCTATTTTTGAATTACTTAAGAATATAAAAACCTTAGATTATCACTTAGCATGGTGTAAGTCTCACACACCAATGAAGGATGTATCATCAAACATGACACAAAATCATGTACACAAATGTATATCACATATATACTTTATGCACACACTTAGTGAGAAATGATAAATCATTAGTGAGCAAATATTAGTTAGTGTATGTTAATATATCAAATATATAATTATACATTAAATTATTAAATCAACACTTGATTTAATAATCCGGCTATATCACATATAACCGACTAATATCAATTGTAACAACTTATCGAATCAATACTTGATCCGATAACCCGGCTATATCACATATAACCGACCGATGTCACATATCGTGAGAACAGAATGCGGTATCATATACGCGCATTAATCTCGGTCTGGCATATATCACATATATGCTCCTACTTCGTTTCGCATGAACCAGGAAATCTCTATGTAAGACTCTAAAGACTCGTCAATATGCCGGCAGTAGGTGATGATCATATCAAACACCCACAAGCCGCAAGCGGTCTGCTAAATGTAACGGCCACCCGGGTATTGAGCGATCAGAAGATCAACAAGCAAGCCTGCTCATACTCTTGCGAATCCAAACAATAACACTACTGTACAGTCCGGTCTCTTCGTCTGATATGTCGCATATCTCGTTAGGGGTGGTAAACGTCAGACCCCAGTAACTCGATAAGTCGTGACGGCATGAGGCTCATAACGGGTCGAGAAACTACTGATAACACTTACCAGTATATCTCCGAATCAGCCCTAGCCAGGGACTTCCTGTTATAGCCAATCGAGCACAGCGCAACATCAACCCCTTATACTGGGAGAGACGAATCCCGTCCTATCGCTCATTGCCTCCATGTGACTCGGGACTGTACCTAAAAACTACCTTTTTGCACGATCTCTTGACCGTGGTATGGTGGAAATCAAAGCGCAGTGGGAATCACACAAGACTCTATGATGATCTCGGGTCGACAGACTAACCTGTACCAGTGTCACCAGAGAACTGCCATCTGACGTGAGGTATATTACCATCTAGGAGTTCTCGGCGGGTCCGTCCAGTGTACCCAGTCTCCACTGAGCACCCATATATCATCTCTGATGTCAAACACCAATAGATATAGGATCATCCATCGCCCATCTACATGGGTCGAGAAGCTATATGCTAGTCTACTCTGGTATATCGATGCCCTATCTCGATACACCCATGACTAGGAACATTAAAGGATGTACTCACGGACTACCTTTGTCCCGCTAGTATGATCCGCATCATAATCCAGGTAGTCAAGTACACATCCTGAGGGCTTTACCAACATGTAATAGAGAGACAATCAGTGTACATGTTAAGATAAAGAGTAACCAGATAGCATACTATCATATCGAGCAAGAAAGTCCTCCCTATGTATGTCCAAACATCCACTATAATATACATCATATGTACAATAATGGCCTTTAGGGCATACATATAACTAACACTAACGGAATGAGCATGGACGCTTTATCCGTAGGGTATATCACCTAGAATTGACAAGTGGGCAGATATTGATTCTACGTAACTGTTTATGTGTACCAAGTCTAGTTTGTAAGCGATGTGGTTCGCATCCACCTAAATCAAAGTTTGATTGGGTCAGGTACACTAGAGGACAATATATATTGAATCAAGCTCCGGTTTTCAAACGTCCATAACACACTTAAAAGAAAGTCTCCAATATTAAATAAAATTTTCTTATGGCATTGTAGACAGGGTCACATCAATGAAACATGGTTGTCGTAGTTACATAGAGAGGGATATTTGGATCTGTTCGAATATCAATCTTATGCAACTTGTCAATCTTGTCTCATAGGAAAGATGACAAAAACTCCGTTCACTGGACACAGAGTAAGAGTAAGCGAGCTCTTGGGACTCATACACAGCGACGTGTGTAGTCCAATATCTACAGATGCATGAAGTGGTTATTCCTATTTCATTACTGTTACGAAAAATTTCTCTAGGTTAGGACATGTCTTCTTGATGAAGCATAAATCCGAGGCCTTTGAGAAATTCCGGGAATACAAGAATGAAGTGGAAAAACAAACAGGCAAAAATATCAAGACACTGAGATCTGATCGACGTGGTGAATACTTAAATTGCCGAGTTCCTGGATTACCTAAAAGAGAATGGAATTCTCTCTCAGCTTACTCCTCCATACACACCACAACACAACGGTGTATAGGAAAGGCGGAGCAGAACCCTATTGGATATTGTTCGTTCCATAATGCGTAATGCCGAGTTGCCGCGATCCTTCTGAAGTTATGCACTAGAATCAGCTGTATATCTTTTGAATAAGGTTCCTACCAAGACTGTGCCTACCACACCATATCAGATGTGGAGTGGGAAGAAACCCTATCTTTAGTATCTGAAGATATAGGGATGTGCAGCTTTTATTGAAAAGCAGTATGCGGATGAGTTCGAGGCACGCTCAGTGCTGTATAGGTTTGTGGGATACCCGAAGAACTCCATGGAGTATCTTTCCTATTACGCAGAGGAACAAAAGGTTTTTGTTTCTCATTATGCCCACTTTTTAGAAAATCAATTTTTTGTAAAAGGAAATAGTGGGAGCGCAATAGAACTGGAAGAAATTCCAGAACCACAAACTATTACTGAAAGTATGGTAGAACCAGAGGTTTTAAAAGAACCGGACATCCCTACGCCAATCCGTAGGACTAGTAGGCAGTCTCATCTACCCGAGAGATACTACGGTTTTCTCGTAGACGGGGATGAGAGGATTGCATCATTGACAATGATGAGCCAACTAGCTTCCAGTAAGCCATTCAGAGCGGCGACTCGGTAAAATGGTTAAATGCAATGCAGACCGAAATGGAGTCCATGTACACCAACAAAGTATGCACTTTGAACATTGTTCCAGAAGGGGTAAGAACTGGAAGGAGTTCCAGTTAGACAAACTAACAGCTGATGATTTGGTAGAACCGGAGGATTCAATAGTTCCCGACGAACCTCAGCCTCTTCGCAGATCTAGTAGGGTTCCTCATCCGCCTGAGTGATACTACGGTTTTCTCAATGACAGTGGGAGCGAGGACTGCAACATGGATGATGATGAACCAACTAGTTTCGAGCAGGCCATCACAAGTGAGGACTCTGTGAAATGGCTGGATGCTATGATATCTGAGATGGAATCCATATACACCAACAAAGTAGTGACTTTGGTAGTTGCACCTGAAGGGGTAAAATCCATCAGGAGCAAGTGGATCTTGAGAAGATTCTTGGTATGGATGGAAAAGTTGAGACTTTCAAAGCTAGACTTGTTGCAAAAGGTTGTCATCAATAACCAGGTGTGGATTTTGATGAAACCTTTTCTCCATTGGCTATGATTAAGACCATCCGGATCCTACTTGCCATTGCTGCATACCAAAACTACGAAATCTGGCAGATCGACGTCAAGACTGCTTTTCTAAATGGTGGTTTAGAAGAGAGCGTGTACATGACACTGCCAGAGGGCTTCATAGACTGTGGGAGCAGCGGAAAGGTGTGCAAGTTGCTTAAATCAATATACGGATTAAAGCAGGCATCACGGAGTTGGAACATCTGTTTTGATGTGGCAGTCAAAGAGTTTGACTTCATCAAAATGGTAGATGAACCTTGTATATATACAAGAAGGTTGTAGAAAGCAAGGTTGTCTTCCTCGTATCGTACGTGGATGACATACTTGTTAGTGATATATGCCCTAGAGGCCATTATTGTATCATACTGGATTGTATATTACTTAATGGGAGCTTGGGATATACACGGATATAGTACAAGTCTTGCTCGAAATGGTAGTATGCTACATGGTTTGTTTCTACCTTAATATGTGCATATGTTTTCATAGCATATCGCTTATACATATTGGTAGAGCCCTTAGGATCTTTGCTTGATTACCAGCGTTGTGATGGCAGTCACACTAGTGGGGGCTGGGTAGTCTATAAGCACATCCTATACAGGTCCCTAGTCATAGGATTATCGAGACGGGGCATCGATACTCCATAGTAGACTAGTGTATACGCTTCTCATCCCGGCAGGGGAGATGGTCTGTCCCACAGCCATCAGTACGTCGTACTGGAGATAGTATGCAGATGCTCATTAGGTTATGAGTACACTGGACATGACTCATCGGGAACTGTTGGTAGGTATTATACCTGTCATCGGGTAGAAGTTCCCAGATGACATGAGTACAGCTTAGTCCGTCGACTTGACACTGCTACTTCGCCTCAAGTGTGTTCCCACTGTACTTTGATTACTACCCTACCATGGCTCAATGGAGTCGTGCAAACAGGTAGTAGTTGGGTGCAGTCCCGAAGCACTTGGTGGCAGTGGCGGTTAGATAGGATTCGTCTCTCCCGGTATTGGGGGTTGATATCGCGCTGTGTTCGGAATGCCATTACACAAAGTCCTTGGCCAAGGCAAGCGAGATTTACTGGTAGGTATTCCAGTAGTTTCTCAGGGTGTATTGGGCTACTCTCCGACATGACGTATTGCGCTATTAGGGGTCTGACGATTACCGCCCCCTTAGGCCCGATATGCGATACTCTTACACGAACAGACCGGACTGTACAGAGATTGTCACATTCAGGCTCAGTAGGAGTTCGGATGGGTTTTCCTCTCGGCCTTCTTATTGACATCTACCTGGGGACCGTTACGTGCAGCTAGTACCGCTTGCGGCCTGTGGTTAAACCCACTGCCAGCGTAATGTCGAGTCTTTAGAGTCCCATACAGAGAATTTCCCTGCACTGGGCAAAAGGTGTAGAGGCAGTATGGTTTTTCAGTAGGGCTTCGATCACTTACGTACACTTGTGCGCGTATGATGTTCGGGCGGATAATACTAGTGGGCTTTGGTTTAAGCCAGATCCTAGTATTATATTGATGGATCATTTTCGTCTTTTTGTATTCGTGTTTCTCGGAACACTAATGCGGGTATGTATATACGGATGAGAGGAGCACAGAAGGAGATACCTCATTAGGGTTTTGACCATTTACTTGATTAAAACAATTATGAGGTGGAGGAAAGTATTTGTTATTTTCTTTATTATGTAGATTATCATTTATCAAAATACTTTCTCTTTCCTCAAGAGAGCTCTCATGTTAGCTCTCTTCTTCTTCCTCTCAACACAAACCATTATGGTCTCATGAGTTGAGTAAATTAGGGTTTCAAGAGACAAATAAATGCATCTTCATACTCTACATCACCTAGGAGATCAAGTCTAGCAAGCTTTTTGTCCTAGTTACCTCGGTTTTGAGGTGGAGCTCGGACTATAGACTCTCTGGTGGATCGTCTTTGACTCGAGGATGCCGTGGAGGTTGCTATGATCTGGATCGATCCTTGGAGCCTATGTAGACGAGGAGGACAGCGATGAAGACCTGAAGGACTTGTATCATGAGGTATAACATTCTTTCCGAGTAGTTAAATCTCATGTTGTTTGCTAGCTAAGGTTTATGTACGATTCTTGGTCCCAGTCGGTGTTGCGAAGCTTGTAAAAATCATTTTTTTTGCAAATTCTACCTCCCTACGAACACGTGGGGTGTGCGAAATCGACTTATAGTGATATCAGAGACCCTCATAAACCTTAGATAGCTTGTAGCGATGTTGGAATTCCGCCGTTTTTGTCGCGGAAAAACTGTCGACAAAAACAGTTTTCAAAAGTGAGGTTTTGAGTTGTTTGCACACCCCGCGGGTTCACGGATTGAACCGAGAAGCCGCGGGGTGAAGCGTGCGCACCTCGGGGACACCCTAAAGGGGACCAACGGCCGGGACCACCCCCCAAGACCACCACTTGGTGGCCTTAGGGGCTGGTGACCCGAGAGAACCAGAAACAGGTGCTCTCGGGTCTGTCCTCCTTTGGGGGCCACCTCATGGTGTCCCCCAGCGATGGGTACCCCTCGAGGCCCTCTATTCGATGGTTTATCATGTATCTTCTCCTCTGCGAAGATTCAGACGGGTTTCGAGTTCGTTTCGACTCCCGGATTGGCTCAAAACTTTCAGTTTTGGAACTTTAGCTCACTGGATTTTCAAGTCTTGGAAAATTGTTTAAGTTTGCTAATTGCGTGCGGAATTCTAGTGTCGTTGTTACTTTACAAGCTCTGTGATGTATATATGTGTTTGGAAACGTCGACTAATTGCTATACGTCGATTAGTCGGTGTTGCACATATCTGTGATGTTGTTGTGATGGTTTGTGTATATGAACTTGTTGGATCGTCATGGATGAATAGCCAGGGATGTGAGATGAGGGTTTTCATTCTTTCATTCGATGTAAAATTTGTAAAGTGATGTAATATTATTTTTTCGGGGCACATCCGGGTTGAGGTTGTAGCCACCGTTGTATTATTTCTTTTACTGTTTTTTCTCCTAGGATAGACCCAAGGTGAGGTTGCTTCACTTCGGGTATTTGGCGGATAGTTTGCCGCAACCGTAGGGGTCTAGGGTGGGGTTTTGGCTATTCATCACGACCGTGGAATCTGTCTTTCGTTACAGGCTCAAATGAAAAGCGGAATTCGTATTATATCTAATATGTTCATCTGTGATCTGGAATGCCTATCATTGCGTCTGACGAATGGATATTATTATATATGTATTATATAATAGACGTTGCTTATGTTTTGCAACCGCGCTAGTCCAGCCGCCGCTCTGTCGTTAGTTAAGTAACCTAACGGGTGATGACGGGGCCCCATGGCGAATGCGGATGGCATAAGCGTACGTTGTATTTTCGTTGTTTTCTGCAATGGTAGGTTAATTGATGGGACTGCATTACATTAATGCAAAGCAAACAAACCAAAGTTAAATCGTTGGAACAAATTTTAAAACCACTCGGTTATTTTAAAACAGCAGACTTTTAAATGCGGAGCTTAAACCACTCGTTTTAAAAGCTATCAGGTTCCTTCGATTATATCAAGTTCACTACGTTCACGGTTTCGCCAAAACCATTCGTAGCCCTCCGTCATTTCATATGAATAGTCAGCAGTATTCAAGCTATGTATGTTGGCCTTCGTCAAGGCATAGTGTTTGGTAGCTGCTGGATGTTCATCTGTAGCATAGATAGATGCGTTGGTTTGGGAAAGTCGTACTATTATTTTGGCCTTCGTCAAGGGTATGTGCGGGTGGGTTCAAATTAACCTGAAAAATGACGGGTAGAACTTGACATGTGACTTATGATATGTTGGCCTTCGTCAAGGTCATAAGAGCATGGGGCAAAAATCCACATCGGGAGTTTCTAAAGAAATTGAAACTTGTTAGTGCTGCATACCATTTGGAGTGTGATAATGTTGGTAGGATTCCTTCAGGATTATCACATAATGATATTTGGATCCTGATCCTACTGTGAGTATCCGATACTCCTCGGGAGAATTTTCACTTAACGATCAATGCTATAAACCAAGTAGGTGTCTAGAACAGTGTTAGCGGGGCTACGCCTCCAGGGAAAAGTGGTTTTGTAATTAAGGAACTTCGCGAAAGCGTTGGAAAACCTCCCTCGAAGTACCGACACTAGCCTGGCCGAACGGTTAAGCAAGAATTGTACGGTGAGATCAATCCTGACTAATTCTTCTTTCTTGGTTTGAGGAAGGATTCGAGAAACAGTGGAAGCCATCCTGTTTAGATAAATTAAAAAAAAACCAATTTAAACTTGCAAGAGCATCATGCTGAGTGTATTCTTCTCTCTCTCGTAATTGCAGCGACCAGGTGACCAGATTAGGTTACAGATATATAATAAAATGACTGAGTTATACTATAATGACTGGCAAAGGTTTGTCCAGATGTCCATTACCTATGACAAGTTGGACCACCTCATTACTACTCAAGCCCCCGCCGTCCCAGGTCCAGTTTCCACCGTCACGGATAAGGATATCCGTAAGACAAGGGAAAAAGACTGTGCGAATGCCAAGTGCCTCGTGTTGGTCTCAGTTGACGGTGTATACCAGAGGCAGCACGAGAAGATGGACTTAGTTTCTATCTTCCTCCATAACAAAGTTTTATATGGAGAGCAATCTCATATCGCAAGATATGAGACCTCGAAGGAATTGATTCAAGCGAGGTTGGCTGTCGGGGCATCTGTAGGGGACAACGTCCTTACGATGACTAGCTATATTGATGAGCACACGGACCTGGAGACCACGTTAGGAAACGGGTCATATGCTGACTTATTTCTACAGTCCCTACCATCTACTTTTGCCCAGGGGAAGAAATTTATACTTCCAGTTGAGGGCACCCTGAAGGAATCTAGGGTGGCACCCACTCAGCTTATTGGGGAATCTTCCTCTTCTGCATCCAAGGCGAAAGCACAGGGTGACAAGAAGAAGACCTTCACAAAGCCGATAAGCGGTGTCAGTAAGGTAGAAGGATAGGGAAAGGCAAAAGTTTCTAGGCTAACAGTAGGGAAGGAGGGATATTCCTATTGTTATGAGAAAAGGGCATTGGCAAAAGGGATGCAGGGCTTGGAAAGCCAGAATCCCGGATCCGAAGCATGTTGTGGCTTCGACTTTGGGTGTATTAGTGATTGAAAACAGTCTGTCAATTAAATATACTTCCTTGGTACAAGATACCGGATCAGGATCTCATATATGCAATTCATTATAGGCTTTGAAAAACCGTAGAGTTATCAGGGCAGGTGATATGACTCTCAGGGTTGCTAACAGAATGAGCGTGTACACTGTATCCATAAGGTATATCACCTAGAATTGAAAAGTGGGCAGATATTGATTCTACGTAACTGTTTGTGTGTACCAAGTCTAGTATGTAAACGATGTGGTTCACATCCACCTAAATTAAAGTTTGATTGGGTTAGGTACACTAGAGGACAGTATATATTGAATCAAGCTCAGGTTTTGAAACGTCCAGAACACACTTAAAAGAAAGTCTCCAGAATTAAATAAGGCTCTCTTAAGGCATTGTAGACTGGGTCACATCAATGAAACATGGTTGACGAAGTTACGTAGAGAGGGATATTTGGATCCGTTCGAATATCAGTCTTATGTAACTTGTCAATCTTGTCTCATAGGAAAGATGACATAGACTCCGTTCACTGGACACGGAGTAAGAGCGAGCGAGCTCTTAGGACTCATAAACAGCGACGTGTGTAGTCCAATATCAACAGATGCACGAAGTGGTTATTCCTATTTCATTACTTTTTCGAATAATTTCTCTACGTTAGGACATGTCTTCTTGTGAAAGCATAAATCCGAACCCTTTGAAAAATTCCGGGAATATAAGAATGAAGTGGAAAAACAAACAGGCAAAAGTATCAAGACACTGAGATCTGATCGACGTGGTGAATACTTAAATTGCCGAGTTCCTGGATTACCTAAAAGATAATAGAATTCTCTCTCAGCTTACTCCTCCATACACACCACAACACAACGGTGTATAGGAAAGACGGAAAAGAACCCTATTGAATATTGTTCATTCCATAATGAGTAACGCTGAGTTGCCGCGATCCTTCTGAAGTTATGCACTAGAATAAGCTGCATATCTTTTGAATATGGTTCCTGCCAAGATTGTGCTTACCACACCATATCAGATGTAGAGTGGGAAGACAACCTATCTTCAGTATCTGAAGAAATAGGGATGTCCCGCTTTCGTCAAAAAGCAGTATGCGGACAAGCTCGAGGCAGGTTCAGTACTGTGTAGGTTTGTGGGATACCCAAAGAACTCCAGGGGTATCTTTCCTATTACGCAAAGGAACAAAAGGTTTTTTGTTTCTCGTCATGCCCACTTTTTGGAAAATCAATTTTTTGTAAAAGGAAATAGTGGGAGCGCAATAGAACTGGAAGAAATTCTAGAACCACAAACTATTACTGAAAGTATGGTAGAACCAGAGGTTTCAAAAGAACCGGACATCCCCACGCTAATCCGCAGGTCTGGTAGGCAGTCTTATCCGCCTGAAAGATACCACAGTTTTCTCATAGACGGGGGTCGAGAGGATTGCATCATTGACAATGATAAGCCAACTAGCTTCCAGTAAGCCATTCAGAGCGGTGACTCGGTAAAATGGCTGGATGCAATACGGACCAAAATAGAGTCCATGTACACCAACAAAGTATGCACTTTGAACATTGCTCCAGAAGGGGTAAAACCCGTAGGCTGCAAATGGATCTTTAGAAAGAAGATTGGTGTAGATGGATATGTTGAAACCTATAAGGCTAGACATGTTGCAAAAGGTTTTTTGTCAAAGGCCTGGTTTGGACTATGATGAAACCTTTTCTCCAGTGACTATGCTCAAATCTATTCGGATCCTTCTTGCCATTGCCGCCTTCCAAGATTGTGAGAACTGGCAGATGGACGCAAAGACGACTTTTCTAAATGGTTATTTGGAAGAGTGTGTCTATATGGATCAGTCAGAGGGTGTCAATCAGAGTGGGAGCAGTAGGACAGTGTGCAAGTTGCTTAAGCCCATTTATGGACTAAAGCAGGCATCGCGCATCTGTTTTTATTGAGACAGTCAAAGAATTCGACTTTATCAAAAATCCAGATGAACCATGCATTTATAGTAAGATTGTAGCAAGAACTGTGGAATTCCTCGTTGAGTACGTGGATGCCATTATCTTGATAGGAAATGATATTCCTATGCTACAATCAGTCAAAGGATTCTTGTCACAGAGGTTTTCCATGAAAAACCTGGGTGATACCAACTACATTCTGAGGATCCAGATCTCTCGTGATAGATCAAAGAGGATGGTGGGACTTTTACAGTCAAAATACAACAACACCATACTGAAAATATTTAGTATGGACGATTCTAAGTGCGGTAGTTTACCGGCTTGTCACGGAATCACCCTCTCCAAAGAGATGTCTTCCAAGACTGATTTAGAAAGGGCTCGCATGTCGATTATACCCTACGTGTAACACCTTAGGATGTAATTAGTGGCTAATTATATTTTAATATAGGGTTTTTAATAAAAAGTTTACTAAATCGATTTTTAAATAATTTATCAAATTTAATGAATATTTTATTAGAATTTATTTAAGCTTGCACACACTTGTGCATGTAAACTAGGGTTAAGTTTGGGTTAAACCATGTTTAACAACCATGGTGGACTAACCCTTTCTTATTAAGCTAAATTGATTTTAATTAAGGATATTTTTTTTTTGTTTTAAAAAAATGGAAAATGGTTTGAATTATGGTTGACTTGGAGAGAGAGAGAGAGGGGGAATGGTCACCATGGCTTGAGCCATGCTCTCATTAAATGAAGAGAGAGAGGGGGGGGGGTTGACTAGCCTTGACTCTCTTTTCTTTTTGTTTTGCCTCTCATTTTCTCACTTCTCTCTCTCACTCATACACACAAACACACACTCATTCTTACAGCAGCAGCAGCAGCAGAATTTGCAGCTGCAGCACCCAGCAGCAGCAGGAAAAACCACAGCAACTCCAAGCAGCAGCAGCAGCTTCATGCAGCAGCAACAGCACCATGCAGCAGCAAAAGCAAGCACATCCTCATCTTCTCCTCCTTCTCCTGCTTCTTAGGATCTAGTGGGGTATAATCTCTTAAACCTAACTCCTTTCTTTGCTTGTATGTGGTTATTTTAGCTTTGGTTTGTGATTAGTGTGAGTTTAGAGCTAGTTTTGCGATTTAAGTGAGATTTAAGTTAAGTTAGGGTTTTTATAGCTTAATGAACCTAATTAAGTATTAATATTGCTGTTTGAACCTAGTAGTATCACTAGATTTAGCTAAATCGCCTTAAAGTCTAAAACTTGAAAACTTAAAATACGGTTTTGAAGCAAATTATAGGACATTTGAGATCTGCTGCAATTGTGCTCATTTTCTAGCTTAGCAAACAACTTCAGATTAGTGTACAGGCTTTTTAGGCTAGTGTGTTGAAATCCGAGCCCACTCCCTCCCTAAAAATCCGGCGACCCTCCCCCATATTCCGGCGTCGCCGGCCCCTGTTAATCTGGGTGTTGGTGCTTTGTGTAGGGGGTGTCTGTGCGGATTTTTCTGGGGTTGGTATTGTTTGGTTTTTAGGTTCTTGCCTTGGACAGAATCTGGGGTAGTTTAACAAATCTTAGTGTTTGAGGGTGTTGTGATGATTGATGGTTTAGGAAGGATTCTGTTAAATTAGGATTTTTATGGTTAGATTTGCTCTATTTTGTGCTGGTGGTGTCACTCAAATCTAGTAATTTCACCTATATCACTTGTGCACCCTATTATTGCAAATTTAGTGTTTTGAAACGTTTTTAAACTAAAGTTTAGGATACGTGAAATCTGCTGTATTTAGGGTAATAATTTTAGTAAGCAAACATATACACCAGGCTATGAATTGTGCTAGGATCTTAGTATAGAAACCTGGACCCATTCCACCGGTTTTTGGCCGATACCATACCTATAGCCGCCGGCCCAATTTTTTGGGAATGGGTTGGATTTTTGTCAGATAGCTGTCTGTAGGCATTGTGAAGGGTTTGGTATTGTTTGATTTTCTTGTTTTTGCTCCAGATAAAATCTTGGACCGTTTACATATTTTTAGCATAGCGGGACTTACGTGACACGTACTATGCGTGTTGAGTTGGTTTGCTGTGTATCACAGCGTGTCGCTGTGTGCCACAGCGTGTCGCGTTGGGTTTTGGTGTATGCACACACGTTACGTATACACGCGCGTTTAGTTCACGACGCGAGTTTCTCGTTTGATTTCGATATCGCGATTTTGTAGGATATTGCTTATATGGATTCTTTGTGTAAATTCTAGGTTCGCAGGCGGGTACGTCGGACGCCGCAAAGAAAGGGAAGCAAGTGGTCGGCTACACTAAGCACGAGATCAGGTTAGCAGATTTAACATCTACAGGGAAATCGTCCGTATGGCGTTAAGCGTCAGGGCATAATAGGATATTGTAGTCGCATATATTCTTATGTATATTGCTAGTGCATATGTACCATTTGTAGGGTTCCTAGGCACCCTAATGAGGTCTCACAAGGCATCAACCATGCCAATTTCAAAAATTATAGGTGCCGAGAAACCCTAATACGGATCGTTGGCTAGATTTCTAGGCGAAAAACAATCTAGTTAACAACTTAAGTAATGGGATATCGGAAATACAACCTTTGTAGATCCGGTGCTCCACCTCCATAGCTCCGCAACGAAGTCGTCTCCGCTGTCCAAAAGGAATCCGGGCTCTAGAGTCGGCTTCGTCGGAGAAAAAGCGAGCTAGGTCGTCGATGTCCATGCCGAAGATGATCTACGTCGAAGCATCGCAAGATCAAGCTCTCACTTCACCAAGTCAAGAAACTTGTGAAGGAAACACACTCTACTACTTGGCAAGAGGTAGAGGATGAAGAAATAGGAAGTGGGTAGACTTTAGATTTGGATTTCTCACTCATATCATCAATCCACCATTGATGTAGTCTAGGTTTTTCTTCTTGAGTTGAAGGAAGAAGAAGAAGAAATGATATGATAAGATTATTAAAAAAGAAAAGAATAATCCATTCTTATCATAACATAACCCAAGTTAAGTGTAGAGAATTGACCAAGGTTAAAGAATGGTTAGGGTTAAGGAGATGAGACAAAAATGGTGACTTAATGAAAGCTTCATGAAGCTTCATGTTGAAAACAAAACTAGCCACCATTTTTCACTTCTTTTCCTAACCTAACGGTGCACGAGGGGACATCGAGGCGAATGCGGATGGCATAAGTGTACGTCGTATTTATCTGTGATGTTTAGGTACTTAAATGATGGGACTTCATTAATGAGATTAATGAAATAAAAGAAACCTAAGATGTTGTAGAATCAAATTTCAAAATAAAACAGGTAGCTACAGTTCTTGCTTTGCACAGCGGTATATGTGATATATCCTGCACCTTATTCGATGAGGAAAGGACCGAGATCCCTTCACCGGGAGTGACTCCTTTAGCAATAACTGGCAGATGCTACACACTCGGTTTGTCTTTTGATTGCTTTTAAGTGTTTTTGCTTTGCACAGTGATATATACGATATATCCCGCACCTCATTCGACGAGGAAAGGACCGACGATCCCTTCACCGGGAGTGACTCCTTTAGCAAAACTAGAAAAGCCTCAAAAGCACTCCATTTTAAAATCATTTGATTCTACAACGATATCAAGTTCATTACGCAATAGGTTTTCAGAAAAACCTGTCGTAGCCCTCCGTCATTTCAGATATGTACTAGTTAGTATTCGTGCTGCGGTAGTTTGGCATTCGTCAAGGCGTAGTGTACCGTAGCTAACTAGTATTTATCTGCTTGAGCATATGATGCGATTGGATTAGGGTATTCGTACGGCGTTGTTTGGCATTCGTCAAGGGTCGTGCGGGTGGGTTTAATTCGATCAAGAAATGTACGGGTTGAACTTGACTAGTGGACTATGGGTTGTTTGGCATTCGTCAAGGTCATAGCGAGCTAGGGGCAAAATATTATCGGGAATTTCAAGTGTTGAAATTTGCAATGAGATTGCATACCTTCTATGAGATAGTTGGATCCCGATACCCGCTGCGAGTAAGAGTTACTCCTGGGAGAGTTTTATACATTACAATTAGCCGATCAAGTAGGTGTCTAGAAAGGTGTCAACGGGGTTACGCCTCTTGGAAAACGAGGTTTACATTAATTAGGTTCGTGCGAAAGCACGGGGGACCTCCCTCAAAGTACCGACACTGGCCTGGCTGAAAGATTGGCGAACTTGTAGTGTGTAATTAATCCCGGCTAGTCTTTCCTTTTAGGGTTTGAAGGAAGATTTGATAAAAAGCAGTGGGAGCCATCCTGATTAGATAAAATAATAACCAATCTATTCTTGCAAGAGCGCACGCTGAGTGTTTTCTTCTCTTTCTCTCCTGGTAGCGACCATATCACGCCTTAATCAAGATAATAATACGGATTATTGAACGAACCCGCTTGTTATACTGAGCTGGGGAACGTTGGTCCCGCTCCAACTTATAATTGTTATAAGACAGAGCAGGAAATTAGGGAATACCGGATTTCCCGTGCCGCCCAAACGAGGAGAGTGCATGATGATGCATCATCTTCGGGTGTGTTCATTACAGAGAACTGTTTCTCAGTATCCTTTACGTCCTGGGTATGTGATACCAGATCAGGATCCCTGATATGTAATCTGTTACATAGGGCTACAGATAGGTAGAGAACTGAGAACGGGTGATAAGTTTCATGAGGCAGAAAACGGGGCAAGTGTTGCAGCCAAGTCTGTTGGTCACTGTCACCCTGTATTACCAATACATTGATTCTGAACAAATGCTATTAGATACCGAACCTGATATACAAAATCATATCAGTCTCTTTATTAGTAAAGAAATGATATAATTTTGTATTGTTGGATAATGTTTTGAACATTTCCTATATCAAAAG
The DNA here is from genome assembly GCA_030015575.1 of Agapanthus africanus. Taxonomy (NCBI): domain Eukaryota; kingdom Viridiplantae; phylum Streptophyta; class Magnoliopsida; order Asparagales; family Amaryllidaceae; genus Agapanthus; species Agapanthus africanus. The sequence goes on along the minus strand of CM057345.1, from coordinate 299,246,837 downwards.
TTGATCGGTTCAGGCACGTTATCTAAAAGCATTAATGTTCTAAATCAAACCACAGTTCTTAGTATACGGAACACACACAAGGTGAAGAGTTCAGAAATGAACGAATTCTTCTTGAGGCATTGTAGACTAGGTCAGATCAATGTGACCCGACTAGCTAGAGTTACATATAGATGCATATTTAAATTAGTTTGAATTTACATCTTGTGAAACTCGCCAGTCATGTCACAAAGATAAGATGACCACAGCTCTGTTTATTGGAAACAGAGAAAGAGTTAGTAAACTCTTGGGATGATACATGTTGATGTATGTAGATCCCCAGTCTACATATGCCAAGACCGGTTCTTTGTACTTCATTACATTCTCTGATAATCTCTCGAGATTCAGACATATGTTCCTGTTGAAACACAAGTCCGAACCTTTTGAGATATTCACAGAATATAAGTTAGAAGTAGAGAACCAATACGGGTATAAGTATTATGTCCTATGATGAGATCAAGGAGGAGAATACTTGTGCATGGAAATCCTGGATTATTCTAAAGGAGAATGAGATTCTCTCTCAGATTACTCCTCCGTATACACCATTGCACGATGGTATATCGGGGTGGAGCAATTGCACCCTATGTGATAAGGTGTGCTCTATGATGAGTAATACTGAGTTACCTATTTTCTCTTGGGAGTTATGCACTTGAGAAGCTGCATACCTATTGAATAGGGTTCAAATCAAATCAGTTGCCTACCGCTTCATATGTGATATGGAAAGGGAAGAGCCCATATCTTAAGTTAGTTAAGATTTGGGGTTGTCCGGCCTATGTCTAAAAACAAAATCCGGACAAGCTCGAGGCAAGGTCTGTAATGTAGAACTGGAAAGGTTCCAGCTATACAAACTACAGCAGATGATTTGATAGAGCCAAAGGATTCAGTAGATTCCAATGAACCTCAGCCTCTCCGCCGATCTAGTAGGGTTCCTCACCCACCTGAGAGATACTTCGGTTCCTCTATGACAGTGGGAGCGAGGATTGCATCATGAGATGATGACCCAACTAGTTTCGAGCAGGCCATCGAGAGTAAGACTCTATAAGAATGGCTGGATGCTTAGTGATCTGAGATGGAATCCTTATACACCAACAAAGTATGGACTTTGGTTGCTATATCTGAAGGGTTAAATCCCCATCAGGAGCAAGTATATCTTGAGAAGATTACTTGGTGTACATGGAAAAGTTGAGACTTTCAAAGCTAGACTTGTTAAAGATTTTCGTCATCGACCAGGTGTGGATAATGATGAAACCTTTTTCAAGTAGCTATGCTTAAGTCCATCCAGATCCTACTTGCCACGGCTACATACCATGACTACGATATCTGGTGGTTGGGTGTCTTGACTGCTTTTCTAAATGATGATTTGGAAGAGAGCGTCTATAAGTACACAGCCAGAGGGCTTCGTAGACAGTGGGATCAGTGGAAACGTGCACAAGATGCTTTATAGGATAAAGCAGGTATCGCGGAGTTGGAACATCTGTTTTGATGTAGTAGTCAAACAGTTTGACATCATCAAAATAGTAGATGAACCTTGTATATACAAAAAGGTAGTAGGGAGTATGGTGATGATCCTCGTAGAGTATGTGGATGACATACTCTTGATAAGAAAGTAGTTTCTTATGCTACGCTCGGTCAATCTCCGCTTATCACAATGATTCTCCATATAGGATCAAAGAGATACCTACTAAATCCTAGGTTTTGGATCTATGAGATAGATCTAAATGGATGTGAGGATTCTCACTAGTTGTAGTGAGAAGGTATCAATCGACCCTGGGGAGAATCGCTGGAATGGTTCCATGGTGATAAAGGTGACTGAATGTCAGTCGCAGGCATTGTCTTTACCTTCAGTAAAGGGACGGTATGTTGGAAGAGTTCCAAGCTAGATACCGTGACATACTAGACGATAAAGGCAGGATACATCGCTACTTAAGATACTACCAAAGAGGCTGTTTGGGTATATATTGGTTCATAAGATGAACTATGTTCCTCCCATTGTGTGACAATAGAGTTGTGGCTTATGCCAAGGAACGCAGGTCCCATCAGTGATCCAGACATATTCTAAGGCAGTATCACCTGATCATGGAGATGGTTGATCTCCAAAGAGATCGAGGTAAGGAGAGTAGACTCAGAGGACAACACAGCGGATCCACTCACAAAGGCCTTTTCCCAGAGAGAGACTTTTATGGGATGGTTGAGTATGAGATACTACAACCACTGCTACAGATGGCCCTAGTGCAAGTGGGAGATTGTTAGTTATATGTATGCCCTAGAGGCCATTACTGTACATAGGATGTATATTGTAGTGGATGCTGGGACGTATATAGGAAGGACTTTCTTGCTCGACATGATAGTATGCTATCTGGTTGCTCTTTACCTTAACGTGTACACTGTTTGTCTCTCTGTTACATGTTGGTAAAGCCCTTAGGATGTGTGCTTGACTACCTGGACTATGATGCGGATCATACTAGTGGGGACATGGTAGTCCATAAGTACATCCTTCAAAGTCCCTAGTCGTGGGTGTATCGAGACGGGGCATCGATATACCAGAGTAGACTAGCGTATACCTTCTCGACCCATACAGATGGGCGATGGATGATCCTATATCCATTGGTGTTTGACATCGGAGATGATATACGGGTGCTCAGTATAGACTGGGTACACTGGACACACTGATATCGGAGATGATATACGGCGATGGATGATCCCATATCCCATATCCATTGTATCTGTACCAGTGTGTCCAGTGTACCCAGTCTATACTGAGCACCCGTATATCATCTCCGATGTCAAACACCAATGGATATGGGATCATCCATCGCCCATCTGTATGGGTCGAGAAGGTATACGCTAGTCTACTCTGGTATATCGATGCCCCGTCTCGATACACCCACGACTAGGGACTTTGAAGGATGTACTTATGGACTACCATGTCCCCACTAGTATGATCCGCATCATAGTCCAGGTAGTCAAGCACACATCCTAAGGGCTTTACCAACATGTAACAGAGAGACAAACAGTGTACACGTTAAGGTAAAGAGCAACCAGATACCATACTATCATGTCGAGCAAGAAAGTCCTTCCTATATACGTCCCAGCATCCACAACAATATACATCCTATGTAGAGTAATGGCCTCTAGGGCATACATATAACTAACACCATTGTAGCATACCCCTCTTTTGTTGCATATAGAAATGGTAGTTATATAACACCGTATCATTGATGATTAAACATGTTTCTACCACATATTGCGCACATTTCATATTGTATATTCACATTGATGCACACATGCCTTGATATATCTACACTTGTGCATACATACCTTATATATCCATGTTAGAGCACATATACATTGCTACACTCATATTCGCGTGTACATCCATTCGCACATCCATACCTATATATATACACATGTTACATACATGGATGATATTGGCATGATTTAAAAATTAAGGGACCGCATGAGATAATTTCAAAACTGGATCTTTTTAAAAGAGCGGTTTTCCCTTTTTACTCTTAATGTCATACGACACATTGCATGGATTTACGCATTGAGTTGGATTTATGCGATTTCTGGATTTGAGAACCGGGGTATTATTTTAAGAAAATACACACTATTTTAAAAACCCGGTTTCTCTTGATATGATATTTCAGTGCGTCCACCATGCGTTTTCTCGGTTCTGAGACGTGTGACATGTGAACCCGAATCGAGGAGCTGGACGAGGCTGATTGTGGGTGTTAGTGTATATGCCCTAGAGGCCATTACTATATCATACCAGTTTGTATATTACTTGATGGAAGCTAGGGATTGTCCCAACCCGAAAGTACGGAACATGACCGGCACTTAGACTACGAACGTCTTGAGGCGTACGTACCCTAAGTAAGCCGAACCCAGAAATCCAAACCAAGAAAAGTAGTAGAGAGTAGGAAGAACCATATCAACAACCAGTATGCAACATAATATACAACGCCTAAAGGCGAGGATCACAACGGAAATGAAACTCAACCAGCAAGAACCCATGGAAATATAATGCGCGACTCTAAGGTCGAAAGAATAAACATCACTGGTCACTATTTCAAATAAGTACATGTTTGGTTAATGGAACTTCTAGATACAACTGAATATAATATACAATGTATAATGATGGGTACGATACAATAAACCCACCTACTAGCAAGTCACCCGAAAGGAACAGTGCCCGCAAAGCCGTAATGAAACTCGTACGGCAACACCTGCAAGAAACTGGGGCACAACGGGGGTGAGTTGCCAACTCGTGAGTAGAAAAAGATCTACGAACAGAAATCGCATGTATGACGCAAACCTAGGTCATACGATCAAAATATATAATCCTCAAATATATAACCAGCAATCTATAACAAGACTAGGGTAAATACCTAACCCAAGTGTAAATCCATGTGCCCGTGTCAGTGCATCAGGTGGCAATATATCATATGAATGATGTATGAATGCATGAAAAGTATGATGAAGTTTTTAAAATGATATCAATACACATATATTAGCGTCCCATTCCACTAATATTGGTGTAAGGGTATATATAACAGCGCCCTCATACCCTGTTATATATACAAATGAAGTATGATCAATGTAATCATGCATGTAAATATGAGGATATAGTCGAAATCATGGAAAAACATCACGAAACCTGTGCCCAGCATCGACACAAAACATAAATCCCAATATCTCAATATCTCTGTATCACAATCTCTGTACCTCAATATCTCAATCATAAAATCCAGGGCGCCGTCAGTCCAGATCGGCCCCTACCATCCATCTCATGACTACGACGGTATCCTCCGGATATCCGACGTGTCGGGTAAAATCACCGGTCGGTCATGCTCCCCTACACAGGCTCAACGCCATCATCTGCGATCCTCTTGCCCCGGGGTACCGCACCGGGCCCACCATGTACCCGAAACGGTTCCTCCACTCCTCGAATCGGGTCTCGGAATCCATCAGCAAACTCATGGTGGACGACTCATACATCATGGGAAAACCGCACTTTTATTTTAAAAAGAGAGAAAGCAGTTTATACAAGTTTTGCGGTTTTCCCCCAAATCCAGAAAACATCATGGAAATCCGAATCATCAATAGCATGTAAAACCATGAATATAAGCATGAGAATCCTTGAATGCGGCATATAATGAACAACAGTATGCATGAAGTGACAGGTAATAACTACAATGTCAAGCTGGCATATAAGGAAAGCATACTAATATCATGTCACTACTAGCTAACAAGCTAAATCAAGCAATAATATTTTCTAAGTGTTCGTGGCATGGCAATTACCGATGAAGATGTGTGTGAGCCGGCAAATAAGTGTACGTGGTACATACGCATCATCGGTAATGGTGCCGGTGTCCTAACAGCAGGATATCAATAATGGAATATGAATCATAATAAGTATAGGATGCAGAGTAACAACAATAATATGCGGAAGCTGAATGCTAAACACGAGGATAGCTAAACTGCATCTAATGTCATAAGAGTCCTATAGCTACACCACTAAGGCTGAGCTAAAGCTAACAGTAGGTAAGCGAAACCACCTAACCTCTGAGTCGATACATATATATATATATAAAGTCGGTGATCTCGCCTCGATAATATCACATCCGATACCATATCTCTATAATCAGTTATTCCCAAATCAAGAGTGCGGATCAAACATCAATTTATAGCTCGTACGTAAATCCGTCGTATGGCATCCCCAAATCTGGGTACGGGTCAATATCACATTCGTCATAACATTCATCTGGTATTCTCTTTATCAAATATCATTATCTGGGTACTGACCTATATCTAGTACAATGCTAACATCATCACTATAATCAAGATCAGACTACTGATCGACAGTCTAGTATAATCGGTATCATCATCACATATCCTCACAAGGAGTAAACATCGCCGAATGCGACCTATCATAATTTTCTGGTCATATCATATCATATCGTATCTCATAACATAATCACGTGTCGATCATTTTATATTTATGTCATCATTCCTATGGCATCATCATCCCAAAATCCGCTAAAGCATCAAGACGTATCCCAAATACGAATTTTACCATATCTCCGATATCATAATCTTGGATCAAATATCATCGACTCATCTCAATCCCATAGATCATCCTCAAATCCGTATGTGAACACGTGGTCCCATACCTATGTGAACACATATCTTTATAGAATCCCGTCTATGCACATATAAAGTAATGATGTATGCATGTATGTGTGGGAGTGTGTATGTGTAGTGCACCCAATATTCTAGGTTTTCGCGACACAAAATCATCCAAGTCCACCAATTATCCATCCTAAACATCAATAATTTCCCAAACAACATATAATATTTGTAGGTGTGTATACGCATCCGTATACATCACCTCGGACTGCGGGGGTGCTATATGCCATCCACCCGACTTCTCCCCGTAGATATAAATCTACTCACCTTTCTTTAAGCGTGCCGTCGTCGATGTCTCCATTTGCATCTCCCACGCTCCGACGCCACGTGGGGTACCTACAAGGATATCACACGCTAAAACTCATAAAAACCATGTCGGAAACCAAAATGGTGCACACTACGCCCATAGGTAAAAACCTGTGACCTTGTGTGCAAACACAGCCAATCACCACTGTTGTTGACGTCCAAACGCCACCCGACAGAACGAATCATCGAATACCAAAAATCCATACGGAAAACAGGTCGTAAATCATACGCCAACTCATGAAAAACAACCCAGATTTTACCCTAACTGGAAACAGTTAAAACTAGACATACAGAGGGTCAAGTTTACATGAAATAGGGCCGTGCACGCAAAACGAGGCAATTCCCTCCTGCTCTGGCAGCAAATTGCGGCCAGAAGGAATATATCCGCGGCCGGGGTAAGGAGTTAGGGGCAAGGGTTTTGGGTGTTGGTTCCTATCTACCTGCACGTCTCACTGCCAAGTCAATTTTATTTTAGGGTTCCTCGGGTTGTAGCAGTTTCCAAAAAGGTCACAAAATCGAAAAAGTTGCTGATTTACACCGATTCTAAATTATCTGGTATTTTGGTGAAACCTGGGACAAATCTTGTTTCAACAGGTCTTAACAGCACCTAGTAAGACTATACTAACATTCAAAACCAACACTTGGTCAAGTCTCACTCAATTTCTCCTAAATTAGCACTAATCTTCAATATAACAGTAAACTTTCAGCTAAATAACTAGAACTGAGCAAGAAAAGAGTTGGGTCGTGAGATTATACCTCCAGGGTGTCCTAGAATGAAGGAGAAAGGAAGGAGGAGGAAGGGGTTGGAGCTGCTGAAGGTCTGGGCTAAAGTGGCTGTTGTAACAAATGCTGAAACTGCTCAGGTTGTTGCTGCTGCTGTGAGCTGATGCTGTTTTCAACAGCAGTTTGTTGCTGATGCTGAGGTTTTATGGTTGGGGTGTTATGCTGGTGTGTTGTTGAGGCTGGGGTATGTGTTGCTGAAGTTGTGGTGGTGTGGTATGGGTGATGTTGTGGTATGGTGCTGGGGCTGTTTCTGGTGTTTTGAAACAGGCTGCTGGGGGTAAAGTAGCAACTGGTGTTGTTGTTGTAGGTGGCTGATGGGTTGATATGGGGGCTGGAGTGTTGATAGGGTGTATAGGGGTGGGCTATGGTGGCTGCAGCTGTTGTTGACTGCTGAAGTTTTGGGCAGCAGCTGATGTATTTGATGTGGGGCTGATGTGGGTGTATCAGTTGATGTGAGGGTGTAGATATTGGGCTAAGGTGTTAGGAGGGGTTTAGGCTGCTGAAGGTACCTGATGTAGCAGCTGATGTGATCACAATTGGGGCTGAAGTTGGAGAATTTGGGGCTGATGCATCAGCTGCTGATGCTGATGTAATGGGCTGCTGTTGCAGCAGTTTGGTGGCTGAATTTGAACAATTGGGGGCTGTTGTAGGGGGCTGATGGTTTGTTTCAGCTGCTGTTGCAGCTCATGATGGTGTTGTTTTAATGGTCTTTGAGTATGAGTGAAGTGAGGAAAGATGTGATAAATGAGAGAGAATGGTATGAGTGGGGGGGGGTGAAAGAACACAAGGGATTATAGAATGGAATGGATCATGGCTCACCTTAACCTCCTCTCTCTCTCTCACCTACCTATAAGTCAATCTTTACCCTAATCAACTTTAAACCAAACCATACCCTTAATTAAACTAATTATCTTAACCAAAAGGTTAACCTATCATGATCATGTACATGGTTCAACCCTAGGCTACCATGACCAAAACAAGAAACATGTGTAACAAGTGTAGAAAATGTCATGTGCACATTCTTGCACAAAAAGCCAAAAATCCAATTAGCGATTTTTAATCGCGATTAACACCGAAATAACATATAATCCATCATAAAACTGTAAAATGGCATATTTTCACAAAATACCCTATTTTAGAGCTTCCAAAATTATCTCCGGAATTTTCACCGTTTATCGGTATTTAATTATACCGACTATTAAAATATTCATTAAAATTAATATTAAATTATGAAAATTCCCAAAAATAATATTTTATTTTTTTGAAATGTTACAGTCTTCCCCCCTTAAAGAAATTCGGTCCCCGAATTTAAATTTAAACCCCCAAATTCTAAAACATTTCAATAAACTGTCCAAGTCCACGGGGCTCTGAAATCATCAATACATAAAACGCATAATAGCGCAATACATGCGCATGCGTAACGAGCAGATAACTCGAAATCAAAACTCCGTCAAGCATCCCGCAATCATTGGAGTCAAGGTGAAAACACGAATGCCAAATCCAAGGCAAAGCCGTCATGCTATAAATCGGAACTATGCATATAAATACCAAATCCGTACATGTAAATATCTGAAGGGAATGCATGCCAAATTTCTTTAAAAATCGCTGTGCAATACACATAACACTGCACAGTGGCGGACGTCTCTATAAGAAAATTGCCATATACTTATATACCTTTTGTTTAACATTCACGACCTGCCATTTTGAAAACAATTTAGAAGGGTTTTCCTCGTTTTAAACGTTTTCGTGTCATATCGGACACGTATGTCAATAATGAGACAATAGCTCGCCTTTGGAAATCCCTTTGAAAAACTGTCAATGCATGCAAAATATATCCAGGTACTGTCCTCCGACCAGTCCTGCTCAGTATGAAAACACATAGCAAATATCATAAAACGTACTGCTCCATAAGAATCAATCCCAAAAGTGCATATGAAAACCTTGTGCGTCCGGTGAGCACGGAAATCAAAATCCATCCATGTGCCAAGTAGGTGCACAAAATGTCATCAAGGTGCAACGGGTGTGCACACAACATCGGTCATAGGCAACGTGCGTGCCTGACCGCAAAATCAGGTGCATCTGACATGCACAAAAAAATCTCGAATTAGTGCATCTAGTGTGCACCAAATCGCATCTCATAACAGGCGCCCAACATGCGCTAAAAATCCAAATCCGGTGCATCCATTATACACGAAACCATGAAATCCAATATCAAGCGCCGAACACGCGCAAAATCCAATCAGGTGCATAAAATGCACAAAACAAATATCGAGCATCACCCTCGAAATCGAAGTCCAGTGCATCCAAGTGCACAAAATACATGTCACTGCACTGCAAGCATATGTGAACTATACCGAGTGCAAAAACCAAATCGTGTGCGTGCGTACGCACAAAATCAACTCAACTGTATGAAACCCCATAAAATCACAACATGTGAAACCAAGGCACGAAAACGATACCAAGTGCAACAACTGTGCAAAAATTGTAAATCCTCAATAGCCCATGAAAACAAACGTCATGAAACCCAATCATCAAAATCAAATCATGCGAATAAATCGTCAAAATACTGAAATCAAGTATGGCGGAATAGTTCTGCTCAAGCGCATCCTCCAAGAATCTCGGGCCAACTGTCGCGGTCACTAGTGGGATATCTCGTCGTCGATCCTGAACTCTGGCCTGCTGGTGTGCGTAATATGACCACTCCTGGGTCTAATTCTTCTCTGTGGATTATTAGTCTCACGATCCATCGGCTCATCGGCCCTGTCAGGTGTGCTAACGGGGACGATTCCGTTTCGGCACTTCTTTGGCCATCTCTCGGTCAATCATCGCGACCACTCGTAAGAAGCAGGTCACTGGCGTCGGCCTCTGGCTCTCTGAATGCACGTGACACGTCTGATCCTGGGTGCAAGCATCATTGCAGCAGTGCCCTGGAAGGAATCCTGCTCAAGGTCTCTTCCAAGTCTCATCTCTGCCAATTGTCCGGGAGTCATCGTCCTTTACTATATCTGTTTCTTGTTCCGGAGCGGCTGCATACTCATCGCGACTTCTTCTGGAAGGTATATCCAGTACTCTGCCTCGGCATGCGCATCACATCTCTGGTGTCGGCGGAGTGGAGCGTCCTCTTGTCCAGATCTTGCACGAACTTCTTACTCCACTTTCCTCTAATGTCGACTGCTTCGGACTCGTCTCGTCGTGGCTGCATGGACTGAGCTCCAACGGCTATCCTCATATTTGGAGTCTCCCAAGAAGTGCATCTCACCACCTAGCATCCGAATTAAGTCGAGCCATCCGATCGATTTGTCAAAACCTCATAATCCCCCAAGAGCTCAACATCTTGGGTACAGTATAATAGTATCGAGTACGTACCACAGCATCGGTGGTCCAGCCGTAGAAGGGCAAACCCAAGCCTCACTAATGGCGCCGCAGAACTGCCGCAAACCCTAAGGTTCAAAAGCTTTCACACGGTCATTAAGTCGAGTTAGGGTTTCATTCTTCTAGAGGGACCATAGAATTGCCTGCATGTTTTTCTGAATACTTTAAACTTGGAATAATAGGTTTCTGACATTCGATCGTCTCTGTCGACTCTCAACGTCTCCGCGTGAAGTCGTCTCTAGCTGGAATCAATCTATCTGATGACCTCGCATCAGGGTAGCGAACGATCCACATGTCCTAGTCATTCATCCTTAGTGACTAGCGACCTTCTACAACCTCTTAGTACAATCTCGTACCGCAATAGCTCCAATCATCAGGGGCGATATCTCGTCGTTCGCAGCAATAACTGGCTCACTCATCTGCATGCTGAACAGTGCCTCAATCATCATGAGTAAGCAATACACCAACGGTCATCAAGATCTGGCTGGCCTCTGTCAGGGTCTCAATCCTCTGGTGCTGATCTGCACATCCGAGTAATCTCGTACAGCGATCCATCCAACGCTCGTGGCGCAAAACACAATCAAGACACATCTCTACAAACGTGTGTCTCCGGAATTATGTTCTGGTCAGTCCTCGTTCGTAACGAGCTCGTGCTGACCGCAACTCTAGCCGTAGCTCTCCCTGCCCGTAATCGTGGCAGCAAAACCATAACTGGTACCGATGAAGCTAGATCAGGAATGAATATGATACTGAACAAGGAAATGTACATCCTAAGGCTTCTTAAGTGGAGTGGCGTGTTGTAAATATGCCGCGGAACATACCAGCGGTACGTCACTCTACTTTAGTCACCTATTCCATCAACCAAGGGTCATCCTACGCTCCGAAGGTAAAACTTAACGCTCTGATACCAACTTTGTCACGACCCAAAAGTACGGAACATGACCGGTACTTAGACTACGAACGTCTTGAGGCGTACGTACTCTAAGTAAGCCGAACACAGAAATCCAAACCAAGAAAAGTAGTAGAGAGTAGGAAGAACCATATCAACAACCAGTATGCAACATAATATACAACGCCTAAAGGCGAGGATCACAACAGAAATGAAACTCAACCAGCAAGAACCCATGGAAATATAATGCGCGACTCTAAGGTCGAAAGAATAAACATCACTGGTCTCTATCTCAAATAAGTACATGTTTGGTTGATGGAACTTCTAGATAGAACTGAATATAATATACAATGTATAATGATGGGTACGATACAATAAACCCACCTACTAGCAAGTCACCCGAAAGGAACAGTACCCGCAAAGCCGTAATGAAACCCGTACGGCAACACCTGCAAGAAACTGGGGAACAACGGGGGTGAGTTGCCAACTCGTGAGTAGAAAAAGATCTACGAACAGAAATCGCATGCATAACGCAAACCTAGGTTATACAATCAACATATATAATCGTCAAATATATAACCAGCAATCTATAACAAGACCAGGGTAAATACCCAACCCAAGTGTAAACCCATGTGCCCGTGTCAGTGCATCAGGTGGCAATATATCATATGAATGATGTATGAATGCATGAAAAGTATGATGAAGTTTTTAAAATGATATCAATACACATATATTAGCGTCCTATTCCACAAATATTGGTGTAAGGGTATATATAACAGCGCCCTCATACCCAGTTATATATACAAATGAAGTATGATCAATGTAATCATGCATGTAAATATGAGGATATAGTCGAAATCATGGAAAAACATCACGAAACCTATGCCCAGCATCGGCACAAAACATAAATCCCAATATCTCAATATCTCTGTATCATAATTTCTGTACCTCAATATCTCAATCATGAAATCCAGGGCGCCGTCAGTCCAGATCGGCCCCTACCATCCATCTCATGACTACGACGGTATCCTCCGGATATCCGACGTGTCGGGTAAAATCACCGGTCGGTCATGCTCCCCTGCACAGGCTCAACGCCATCATCTGCGATCCTCTTGCCCCGGGGTACCGCACCGGGCCCACCATGTACCCAAAACGGTTCCTCCACTCCTCGAATCGGGTCTCGAAATCCATCAGCAAACTCATGGTGGACGACTCATACATCATGGGAAAACCGCACTTTTATTTTAAAAAGAGAGAAAGCAGTTTATACAAGTTTTGCGGTTTTCCCCCAAATCCAGAAAACATCATGGAAATCCGAATCATCAATAGCATGTAAAACCATGAATATAAGCATGAGAATCCATGAATGCGGCATATAATGAGCAACAGTATGCATGAAGTGACAGGTAATAACTACAATGTCAAGCTGGCATATAAGGCAAGCATACTAATATCATGTCACTACTAGCTAACAAGCTAAATCAAGCAATAATATTTTCTAAGTGTTCGTGGCATGGCAATTACCGATGAAGATGTGTGTGAGCCGGCAAATAAGTGTACGTGGTACATACGCATCATCGGTAATGGTGCTGGTGTCCTAACAGCAGGATATCAATAATGGAATATGAATCATAATAAGTATGCGATGCAGAGTAACAACAATAATATGCGGAAGCTGAATGCTAAACACGAGGATAGCTAAACTGCATCTAATGTCATAAGAGTCCTATAGCTACACCACTAAGGCTGAGCTAAAGCTAACAGTAGGTAAGGGAAACCACCTAACCTCTGAGTCGATACATATATATATATATAAAGTCGGTGATCTCGCCTCGATAATATCACATCCGATACCATATCTCTATAATCAGTTATTCCCAAATCTGGAGTGCGGATCAAACATCAATTTATAGCTCGTACGTAAATCCGTCGTACGGCATCCCCAAATCTGGGTACGGGTCAATATCACATTCGTCATAACATTCATCTGGTATTCTCTTTATCAAATATCATTATTTGGGTACTGACCTATGTCTAGTACAATGCTAACATCATCATTATAATCAAGATCAGACTACTGATCGACAGTCTAGTATAATCGATATCATCATCACATATCCTCACAAGGAGTAAACATCGCCGAATGCGACCTATCATAATTTTCTGGTCATATCATATCATATCGTATCTCATAACATAATCACGTGTCAATCATTTTATATTTATGTCATCATTCCTATGGCATCATCATCCCAAAATCCGCTAAAGCATCAAGACGTATCCCAAATACGAATTTTACCATATCACCGATATCATAATCTTGGATCAAATATCATCTACTCATCTCAATCCCATAGATCATCCTCAAATCCATATGTGAACACGTGGTCCCATACCTATGTGAACACATATCTATATAGAATCCTGTCTATGCACATATGAAGTAATGATGTATGCAAGTATGTAAGTGTGGGAGTGTGTATGTGTAGTGCACCCACTATTCTAGGTTTTCGCGACACTAAATCATCCAAGTCCACCAATTATCTATCCTAAACATCAATAATTTCCCAAACAACATATAATATTTGTAGGTGTGTATATGCATCCGTATACATCACCTCGGACTGCGGGGGTGCTATACGCCATCCACCCGACTTCTCCCCGTAGATATAAATCTACTCACCTTTCTTTAAGCGTGCCGTCGCTGATGTCTCCATTTGCATCTCCCACGCTCCGACGCCACGTGGGGTACCTACAAGGATATCACACGCTAAAACTCAAAAAAACCATGTCGGAAACCAAAATGGTGCACACTACGCCCATAGGTAAAAACCTGTGACCTTGTGTGCAAACACAGCCAATCACCACTGTCGTTGACGTCCAAACGCCACCCGACAGAACGAATCATCGAATACCAAAAATCCATACGGAAAACAGGTCGTAAATCATATGCCCACTCATGAAAAACAACCCAGATTTTACCCTAACTGGAAACAGTCAAAACTAGTCATACAGGGGGTTAAGTTTACATGAAATAGGGCCGTGCACGCAAAACGAGGCAATTCCCTCCTGCTCTGGCCGCAAATTGCGGCCAGAAGGAATATATCTGTGGCCGGGGTAAAGAGTTAGGGGCTAGGGTTTTGGGTGTTGGTTCCTATCTACCTGCACGTCTCACTGCCAAGTCAATTTTATTTTAGGGTTCCTCGAGTTGTAGCAGTTTTCAAAAAGGTCACAAAATCGACAAAGTTGCTGATTTACACCGATTCTAAACTATCTGGTATTCTGGTGAAACCTCGGACAAATCTTGTTTCAACAGGTCTTAACAGCACCTAGTAAGTGAAAGGTTAGCCTAGCACCTCATGAAGGGTTTGGAAGTATCACATGAACCAAAGGTGGTGTCTTTAGGGTGCTAAGTTAACAAACATCGGATCGATCCTAGAAAAATTAGGGTTTCTAAAATTTCACATCAACATATGAAAAGAAAAGCTAGGGTTTAGAGAGTACAACCTTTGTAGCTCCCTACGCTAGACTCCTCAGCTACTTAGGGTTTGAAAAAGCTCCGCTTGAACTCCTCGAGGTCACCGATGATCCACCCGGAGTCCGCTTTGTCCAAGCTTGCAACTTTATCCGATCAGGTGAACGAAATCAAGCTAACACTCTAAACAAGTGGGCTAGACTTGTGTAGAATGGTGTTGTGGTTCTCTTTCTCACTTCAAAATCCAATCTTGATGAGTATATTGCTCACTACAAAGAACTAGAGAGAAAAATGAGAGAGGTTGATGAAGATGATGGCTTTTTAGAAGATGATAAGTTCAAACCTTAAAGAAAATAGAAAAATATATCAATATATATTTTCTATCTCTCATCTCAAACCATGGTTGAATCATTATTGTACTTGAGTTAAAAACTAAAAGGAAGAGTAAACCATGGTTAAATGGTGGGTGAGTGAGGTTAGGTCAAGAAGAGTGTAGAAACAATCCAAAACAAACCCATTTCTTTTTCCTTTTGTTTTTAGCTTAAATACAATAATGTTCCATATAAAAAACCCATGGTGTGAGTCTTATATTGCCACCATTTCCTTGTATAATCAACCATGAAAGATGTATGTATGTATGTATGTGTATATGTACATCCATATGTGCATGAATCAAAAAGAAGGCATACATGCATGCATACATCCAACTAACTCAAGAAAAGATTTCAAGTGAGAAGCTAATGGTTAAATGATAAATCAACACTTGATTTATCAATCCGGCCATATCACATATGACCCCTACCAAAAGCAAGTCGCCCGATCAATATACGGTATCCTATACGCGCATTTTAATCGGGTCCATACGCATATCGCATACGCGCACCACAACGTTTCGCCTGGACTAGGAAACTCCATTGTGGGACTCTGAGACTCGTCAATACGCCGGCAGTGGGTGATGATCATATCAAGCACCCCCAAGCTGCAAGCGGTCAGCTAAACGTAACGGCCATCCGGGTATTGAGCGATCAGAAGAGAACAAGCGAACCTGCTACAACTCCCGTCGAGCCGATCGGCAACACTTCCCGTACAGTCCGGTCTCCTCGTCTGATATGTCGCATATCAAGTCTAGGGGTGGTAAACGTCAGACCCCAATAACCGATAAGTCGTGCCGATGTGAGGCTCATATCGGGTCGAGAAACTACTGATAACACTTACCAGCAAATCTCTGATCAGCCCTGGCCAGGGACTTCCCTGTTACGGCCAATCGAGCACAGCGCAACATCAACCCCCAATACCGGGAGAGACGAAACCCCTCCTATCGCTCATTGTCTCCATGTGACTCGGGACTGTACCCAAAAACCACCGTTTTGCACGCCCTCATGGACGTGGTAAGGTGGAGATCAAAGCACAGTGGGAATCACACAAGACTCTATGACGATCTCGGGTCTACAGTCTAACCTGCACAAGTGTCACCTGAGAACTGCCATCTGACGTGAGGTATAATACCATCTGGGAGTTCTCGGCGAGTCCGTCCAGTGTACCCAGTCTCCACTGAGCACCCGTATACCATCTCTGATGTCAAACACCAATGGATATGAGATCATCCATCGCCCATCTCATGGGTCGAGAAGCGTATACGCTAGTCTACACTGGTATATCGATGCCCCGTCTCGATACACCTACGACTAGGGACCTTGAAGGATGTACTTATGGACTACCATGTCCCCACTAGTATGATCTGCATCATAGTCCAGGTAGTCAAGTACACATCCTAAGGGCTTTACCAACATGTAACTATAAGACAGTATAAAGAAACTAGTATACATGTTAAGATAAAGAGAAACCAGATAGCATACTATCATATCGAGCAAGAAAGTCATCTCTATATATGTCCAAGCATCCAATATAATATACATCATCTGTACAATACTGGCCTCTAGGGCATACATACAACTAACAATCTCCCACTTGCACTAGGGCCAGCTGCTGTAGTATCGCATACCGAGCATCCCGAAGAGTCTCTCAAACTGTATCTGGGGAATGGCCTTCGTGAGTGGATCCGCCGTGTTGTTCTTCGTGTCAACCCTCCTTACCTCGATCTCCCGGTGATCAACTATCTCCTGCATCAGGTGATACCGCCTAAGAATATGCCTGGATCGCTGATGGGACCTGGGTTCCTTGGCCAAAGCCACCGCTCCATTGTTATCGCAATACAAAGGTATTGGATGCTCAATGGATGGAACCACTCCAAGTTCAGTAATGAACTTCTTGATCCAGACAGCCTCTTTGGCAGCATCATTGGCAGCGATGTATTCAGCCTCCATCGTCGAGTCTGCCACGGTTTCCTGCTTGGAACTCTTCCAGCTAACCGCCCCTCCGTAAAGGGTAAAGACAAATCCCGACTGCGACTTAGGGTCGTCCTTATCACTCTGGAAGCTCGAATCGGTAAAGGACTCCACTTGGAGTTCTCCATTACCATACACCAAGAGCATCTCTTTAGTCCTTCGCAAGTACTTGAGAATGCTCTTCACAGCTGTCCAGTGACTCTCTCCAGGATCAGCTTGATACCTGCTCACTACACCTAGTGAGTATGCTACATCGGGTCTGGTACATAGCGTCGCGTACATGATAGAGCCTACAGCCGAAGCATAGGGTATCCCTTGCATGCGAGCTCTCTCCAAATCAGTCTTGGGAGACATCTCTTTGGAGAGAGTGACTCCAGAGATCGTGGGTAAGTTCCCACGCTTGGATTCTTCCATACTAAACCTCTTTAGTATGGTGTCAATGTACCTGGATTGGGACAATCCCAATATCCATTTGGATCTATCTCTATAGATCCTGATTCCCAATATGCAGGAGGCATCACCAAGATCTTTCATTGAGAATCTTTGTGATAAGAAGAGCTTGACCGATTGCAGCATAGGAATGTCTTTTCCTATCAAGAGTATGTCGTCTACGTACAATACGAGGAAGACAACCTTACTCCCTGCCACCTTCTTGTAGATACAAGGTTCATCTGGGTTTTTGACGAAATCAAACTCTTTGATAACGACGTCAAAGCAGATGTTCCAACTCCGCGATACTTGCTTTAATCCATAAATAGATTTAAGCAGCTTGCACACCTTCCCGCTGCTCCCACTATCTACGAAGCCCTCTGGCTGAGTCATGTACACGCACTCTTCTAAATCACCGTTTAGAAAGGCGGTCTTAACATCCATTTGCCAGATTTCGTAATCATGATATGCAGCGATGGCCAGCATGATCCGGATGGATTTAAGCATAGCCACTGGAGAAAAGGTTTCGTCATAGTCCACACCTGGTCTTTGACGAAAACCCTTTGCAACAAGTCTAGCTTTGAAAGTCTCCACTTTCCCATCTACACCAAGTTTTTTCTTGAAGATCCACTTGCTCCTAATGGGTTTTACCCCTTCAGGAGCAACTTCCAAAGTCCATACTTTGTTGATGTACATGGATTCCATCTCGGACCGCATTGCATCCAGCCATTTCACTGAGTCCCTACTCGTGATGGCCTGCTAGAAGCTAGTTGGGTCATCATCCTCCATGATGCAATCCTCGCTCCCACCATCCATGAGAAAACCGTAGTATCTCTCAGGTTGGCGAGGAACCCTACTAGATCGGCGGAGAGGCTGAGGTTCATTGGGAGCTACTGAATCTTCTGGTTCCACTAAATCTTCAGTTACGGTTTGTATATCTGGAACCTTTTCCAGCTCTACCACTTTGCCACTAATTTCTTTTTCAAGGAATTCCTTTTCTAAAAAGGTGGCATGTTGAGCAACAAACACCTTTTGTTCCTCACTGTGGTAGAAAAAATACCCATATGAGTTCTTTGGATATCCCACAAACTTGCAAAGAACTGACCGTGCCTCGAGCTTGTCCGGATTTTGTCTTTTGACATAGGCTGGACAACCCCATATCTTAACTCGTTTAAGATATGGCCTCTTCCCACTCCATATCTCATATGGTGTGGTAGGTACAGATTTAGATGGAACTTGATTCAATAGGTATGCTGCTGTCTCCAGCGCATATCCCAAGAAGGAAATAGGTAACTCAGCTGTGCTCATCATAGAGCGCACCATATCTAATAGGGTGCGGTTCCTCCGTTCCGATACACCGTTGTGCTGTGGTGTATATGGAGGAGTCAGCTGAGAGAGAATCCCATTCTCTTTTAGGAAGTCCAGGAATTCATTGCTCATGTATTCACCTCCTCGATCAGATCGAAGGATTTTAATACTTTTTCCGGTTTGGTTCTCGACTTCTTGTTTATATTCTCTAAATTTCTCAAAAGCTTCTGATTTGTCTTTCATGAGGAACACATATCCGAATCTAGAGAGATCGTCAGTGAATGTAATGAAGTACGAAGAACCATCCCTGGCATGTGTAGACATGGAACCGCATACGTCACTATGTATCAGTCCTAAGAGTTCGGTAACTCTTTCTCCGTGTCCCGTAAACGGAGTTTTGGTCATCTTGCCTTTGAGACATGACTGGCAAGTGTCATAAGATGAAAATTCGAATGGTTTCAAATATCCATCCTTATGCAACTTAGCCAGTCGTGTCGCATTTATATGACCGAGTCTACAATGCCATAAAAAGGATTCGTTCAGTTCTGAACTCTTCCTCTTGTATGTGTTTGTTATGCTCAGAACTGTTGATTGATTTAGAACATAAATTCCATTACATAACGTGCCTGATCCAACCAACTTTTGGTTACGGAAAATGTTCATAACATTATCCTGTAATACAAAATTATATCCCTCTTTACTCAACAAAGAAACCGATATAATGTTGCATATCAGGTTCGGCATGTAATAGCATTCGTTCAGAACCAAAGTATTACCAGCAGGTAATGCAAGGTGATATTCCCCGACAGTCTTGGTGTTAGTTATATGTATGCCCTAGAGGCCATTACTATACATAGGATGTATATTGTAGTGGATGCTGGGACATATATAGGGAGGACTTTCTTGCTCGACATGATAGTATGCTATCTGGTTGATCTTTACCTTAACGTGTACACTGATTGTCTTTCTGTTACATGTTGGTAAAGCCCTTAGGATGTGTACTTGACTACCTGGACTATGATGCGGATCATACTAGTGGGGACATGGTAGTCCATAAGTACATCCTTCAAAGTCCCTAGTCGTGGGTGTATCGAGACGGGGCATCGATATACCAGAGTAGACTAGCGTATACCTTCTCGACCCATACAGATGGACGATGGATGATCCCATATCCATTGGTGTTTGACATCAGAGATGATATACGGGTGCTCAGTAGAGACTGGGTACACTGGACGGACTTGCCGAGAACTCCCAGATGGTATTATACCTCACGTCAGATGGCAGTTCTCAGGTGACACTGGTACAGAGTAGTCTGTTGACCCGAGATCGTCATAGAGTCTTGTGTGGTTCCCACTGTGCTTTGATTTCCATCTTACCACATCCAAGAGGGCGTGCAAAACGGTGGTTTTTGGGTACAGTCCCGAGTCACATGGAGGCAATGAGCGATAGGAGGGGATTCGTCTCTCCCGGTATAGGGGGTTGATGTTGCGCTGTGTTCGATTGGCTATAACAGGAAATCCCTGGCCAGGGTTGCTGAGATTTACTGGTAAGTGTTACCAGTAGTTTCTCGAACAGTTATAGACCTCATATCGACACGACTTATCGAGCTATTGGGGTCTGACGTTTACCACCCCTAGGTGAGATATGCGACATATCAGACGATCAGACCGGACTGTACGGTAGTGTTACTGGTTGGATTCACAGGAGTGTGAACGGGCTTGCTCGTCGATCTTCTGATCGCTCAATACCCGGATGGCCGTTACGTTTAGCAGACCGCTTGCGGCTTGTGGATGTTTGATATGATCATCATCCGCTGCCGGCGTATTGACGAGTCTTTAGAGTCCTACACAGAGGTTTCCTGGCTCAAGCGAAACGAAATAGGAGCGCATATGAGATATGTGCGGGACCGAGAATAATACCAGTATGTGATATTGTATTCGATTCTCGCGATGTGACATTGATCGGTTATATGCGATATAGCCGGGTTATCGGATCAAGTGTTGATTCGATAAGTTGTTACTAATGATACTAGTCGGTTATATGCGATATGACCGGATCGTTAAATCAAGTGTTGATTTAATGATTTAATGCATAATAATATATTTGATATATTACTTTGCATTAACTAGTATCGGTTCACTTTAAATGGATTTTCTCGCTCGGGTGTGCACATTGTATATTCGATATAGTTTTGTGCACTTGCTTGTATCATGTTTGATGATACATGCCTTATGGTTAAGTGTTAAGAATTAAACTATAGTTAAGTGGGTGATTAGGGTTTTTGATTTCATTTTATTCATTTATCTTTTTGGAAAAAGAAAAGGCAAAATGAGGATAATGGTTGCTTTCTTTTGTTCATTCATGAACCTTCATGAAGACTTTGACCAAATGACCATTTTGTCTCATGCTTAACCCTAACCACTCACTTAAACCTTAGTTAACTCTCTACATCTAACCATGGTTCAATATATGATAAGGATTGGTTTTTCTTTTCTTTTCTAATTAATCTTATCATATTATTCTTCTTCTTCTTCCTTGCTTCAAGTGAAGAAAAGCTTACCTCATCAATGGTGATTGATGTTTTTGAGTGAGAAATCCAATTCTAAAGTTAACCCACTTCCTATTTCTTCATCCTCTACCTCTTGCCAAGTAGTAGAGTGTGTTTTCTTCAAAAGTTTCTTGACTTGGTGAAGTCGGAGCTTGATTTTGCGATGCCTCGACGTAAATCATCTTCGGCATGGACATCGACGACCTAGCTTGCCCATTCTCCGACGAAGCCGACGCTAGAGCCCGGATTTGATTTGGACAGCGGAGAGGACTTCGTTGCGGAGCTATGGAGGTGGAGCACCGGATCTACAAAGGTTGTATTTCCGTATTCCCTTAGTTAAGTGTTAACTAGTTATCTTTTCGCCTAGTTTTCTAGCAAACGATCCGTAGTCGGGTTTCTCGACACCGTTAAAATTTTAATTTGGCATGATCGATGCCTTGTGAGACGTCATTAGGGTGCCTAGGAACCCTACACTTGGCTGCAACAATTGCACCATTTCCAACTCTTATGTCCTTATCACCTTCTCCAAGTTCTCTACCTTTTCTAAGCCCATGTAACTGATTACATATATGGGATCCTGACCCGGTATCTAATACCCAGGACGTAGGGCAAATGGAGAAACAGTTTTCTGTAACGAACACACCTGAAGAAAATGCATCATTATGTACTTTCTTCATTCGGGTGGCTTGGGAATCCTGGTATTCCCCTATGTCCTGTCCATTCCTATAACTCTTATAAGAAAGAACGGAACCAACGTTCCCCAGCACAGTATAACATGCGGGTTCAGTTAATACATCCATATTATTATCTTTATTAGGGCATGACATGGTCGCTACCTGGAGAGAGAGAGAAGAAAACACTTTAGCGTATGCTCTTGCAAGATCAGATTGGTTATTATCTTATCTAATCAGGATGGCTCCCACTGGTTTTTATCAAATCTTCCTTCAAACCCTAAAAGGAAAGACTAGCCGGGATTAATTACACCCTACAACTTTGCCAATCTTTCAGCCAGGCCAGTGTCGGTACTTTGAGGGAGGTTTCCCGTGCTTTCGCACGGACCTAATTAAAGTAAACCTCGTTTTCCCAGAGGCGTAACCCCGTTGACACCTTTTTAGACACCTACTTGATCGGCTAATTGTAATGTGTAAAACTCTTCCAGGAGTAACTCTTACTCGCAGTGGGTATCGGGATCCAACTATTTCATAGAAGGTATGCAATCTCATTGCAAATTTCAACACTTGAAATTCCCGATAATATTTTTCCCCAAACGATCTATGACCTTGACAAGGTCAACAAACCATAGTTTAAGAACGTTCTAAGTAGTGCAAGTAACGCGATGGACCCTCTAGAAGACAACAAACCTTAACTCGATTATGTGACCGTCTTGAACTGCCCTTTGAACCTTCGGGTTTGGGGCAGTACGGCGTGCCACATGTGAGGCGTTGGCTTGACCCTTCTACGGCTGGACCGTTGGTACTGAGGCACGAACGGAATGTTGTTAGACTTGTTTCTTGTGTTGATCTGTATCGGGAAAACTTGGGTGTTCGATTGTTCGATCGGAAAGTTTAACATTTTCTGTTTATCTGGAATGGGATACAATAATTGGAATTCACAATAGTTATGAGATAACTGAATGAATGTTATAAACATAGCAATTTAGTCTCACTTGATCGGTTGCCACGGAATTTTGATGTGATCAAAAGTCCGTCGCAATCACGTAGCGTACGCGGATACTCGCCGGATAAACTTAATAGACAGCCTCACTCCATAGCCCCGACCAAGTGACTGTAGGAGAACCCCGTCGCCGAAAGCATCCGTTCGGGTGCTCGCGGCAGCGGTGTTCCGCCTTGGTGCACTTCGTCGACGGTATCGGGGGTGCAGCCGTCTACTGAAGTTTGCGACGAGCATTCGATCAGGATGTCGGGAATCTTGTTGAATTGCCCGACTTGATATTGAAAAGTGTTTTCGATTTTGAGACTAAAATGCGGGGTTTATAATTGTTAGGCATGCGATGTCTAAGTAATTCATTTGGTCAGGCATGCGATGTCTGAGGTGGTTGCGGATTCCAACTGTTGTAGTTTTTCACTTTCTTTTCTGTGACCGTAAGTGTAATATGTGATATCGCCGGTTTCGTTGCTATATGTCAACGACAATTGGGATGCGCATATTTACTTACGTTGATGACATGTGATGTTATGTGTTGCTGGATATGTTATATTGGATCGTCGTGTTTGAATAGCCGGGGTTTTTTTATGTGAGATGAGTGTTTTTTCATTTTCATTCATGTAAAAACTTGTATGTAATATTCTTTTATTGGGGCACTTCCAGGTTGCGGAAGTTGTCACCTCTTGTATATTATTTACTTTTCTGCACTAGGATAGACCCAAGGAGGGGAGCACAAGTAACCGGGTTCTGGAGTCCAGTGGGAGACCAACTCGAGGAGTCGAGTCCGGGTCTCCTAACTCTAGAATTGGTAGGGTTACTTGCCGCTCTCGTAGGGGTCTAGGGGTGTGGGTTTGGCTATTCATCACGACCGTGGAATCCGTGTTTTATACTGGCTCGTATTGAAAACACGGACGTCCTAGTATATCCAATATTTCATATGTTTCTTCTGCTGCGATATCTGTGATGTGATCATGTGATGTTCTGTAATAGATACAGTATATAGTATATATGATATATTATATAGGCGTTACTTATGTTTTACACCCGCGCTAGCCCTGCCCCGCTCTGCCGTTAGTTACCTAACCTAACGGTGCACGAGGGGACATCGAGGCGAATGCGGATGGCATAAGTGTACGTCGTATTTATCTGTGATGTTTAGGTACATAAATGATGGGACTTCATTAATATGATTAATGAAATAAAAGAAACCTAAGATGTTGTAGAATCGAATTTCAAAATTAAAACAGGTAGCTACAGTTCTTGCTTTGCACAGCGGTATATGTGATATATCCTGCACCTTATTCGATGAGGAAAGGACCGAGATCCCTTCACCGGGAGTGACTCCTTTAGCAATAACTGGCAGATGCTACACACTCGGTTTGTCTTTTGATTGCTTTTAAGTGTTTTTGCTTTGCACAGCGATATATATGATATATCCCGCACCTCATTCGACGAGGAAAGGACCGACGATCCCTTCACCGGGAGTGACTCCTTTAGCAAAACTAGAAAAGCCTCAAAAGCACTCCATTTTAAATTCATTTGATTCTACAGCGATATCAAGTTCATTACGCAATAGGTTTTCAGAAAAACCTGTCGTAGCCCTCCGTCATTTCAGATACGTACTAGTTAGTATTCGTGCTGCGGTTGTTTGGCCTCCGTCAAGGCGTAGTGTACGGTAGCTAACTAGTGCTTATCTGCTAGCATATGATGCGATTGGATTAGGGTATTCGTACGGCGTTGTTTGGCCTCCGTCAAGGGTCGTGCGGGTGGGTTTAATTCAATCAGGAAATGACGGGTTGAACTTGACTAGCGGACTATGGGTTGTTTGGCCTCCGTCAAGGTCATAGCGAGCTAGGGGCAAAATATTATCGGGAATTTCAAGTGTTGAAATTTGCAATGAGATTACATACCTTCTATGAGATAGTTGGATCCCGATACCCGCTGCGAGTAAGAGTTACTTCTGGGAGAGTTTTATACATTACAATTAGCCGATCAAGTAGGTGTCTAGAAAGGTGTCAACGGGGTTACGCCTCTGGGAAAACGAGGTTTACATTAATTAGGTTCGTGCGAAAGCACGGGGGACCTCCCTCAAAGTACCGACACTGGCCTGGCTGAAAGATTGGCGAACTTGTAGTGTGTAATTAATCCCGGCTAGTCTTTCCTTTTAGGGTTTGAAGGAAGATTTGATAAAAAGCAGTGGGAGCCATCCTGATTAGATAAAATAAAAACCAATCTATTCTTGCAAGAGCGCACTCTGAGTGTTTTCTTCTCTCTCTCTCCTGGTAGCGACCATATCACGCCTTAATCAAGATAATAAAACGGATTATTGACCGAACCCGCTTGTTATACTGAGCTGGGGAACGTTGGTCCCGCTCCAACTTATAATTGTTATAAGACAGAGCAGGAAATTAGGGATTAACAGAATCCCCGTGCCGCCCAAACGAAGAGAGTGCATGCTGATGCATCATCTTCGGGTGTGTTCATTACAGAGAACTGTTTCTCAGTATCCTTTACGTCCTGGGTATGTGATACCAGATCAGGATCCCAGATATGTAATCTGTTACATAGGGCTACAGATAGGTAGAGAACTGAGAACGGGTGATAAGTTTCATGAGGCAGAAAACGGGGCAAGTGTTGCAGCCAAGTCTGTTGGTCACT
Organism: Agapanthus africanus; assembly: GCA_030015575.1. Taxonomy (NCBI): domain Eukaryota; kingdom Viridiplantae; phylum Streptophyta; class Magnoliopsida; order Asparagales; family Amaryllidaceae; genus Agapanthus; species Agapanthus africanus. Next base: position 299,220,831 of record CM057345.1, on the reverse strand, counting down.
GTCACCTTGTATTACCAGAATACATTGATTCTGAACGAATGTTATTAGATACCGAACCTGATATACAAAATCATATCTGTCTCTTTATCAGTAAAGAAACGGTAAAATTTTGTATTGTTGGATAATGTTTTGAACATTTCCTATATCAAAAGTTGATCGGTTCAGGCGCGTTATCTAAAAGCATTAACGTTCTAAATCAAACTACAGTTCTTTAGTATACAGAACACACACAAGAGGAAGAGTTCAGAAATGAACGGATCCTTCTTAAGGTATTGTAGACTAGGTCAGATCAATGTGACCCGACTAGCTAGAGTTACATAAAGATGCATATTTAAATTAGTTTGAATTTACATCTTGTGAAACTCGCCAGTCATGTCACAAAGATAAGATGACCATAGCTCCGTTTACTGGAAACAGAGAAAGAGTTACTGAACTCTTGGGATGATACATGTTGATGTATGTAGGTCCCCTGTCTACACATGCCAGGACTGGTTCTTTATACTTCATTACATTCTCTGATGATCTTTCGAGATTCAGACCTATGTTCCTGTTGAAACACAAGTCCGAACCTTTTGAGATATTCACAGAATATAAACGAGAAGTAGAAAACCAGAATACGGGTATAAGTATTATGTCCTTTGATGTGATCAAGGAGGAGAATACTTGAGCACGGAAATACTGGACTATTCTAAAGGAGAATGAGATTCTCTCTCAGCATTACTCCTCCGTATACACCATTGCACGATGGTATATCGGGGTGGAGCAATTACACCCTATGTGATAAGGTGTGCTCTATGATGAGTAATACTGAGTTACCTATTTCCTTTTGGGTGTTATGCGCTTGAGAAGTTGCATACCTATTGAATAGGGTTTCAATCAAATCAGTTGCCTACCGCTTCATATGTGATATGGAAAAGGAAGAGCCCATTTCTTAAGTTAGTTAAGATTTGGGGTTGTCCGGCCTGTGTCTGAAAGCAAAATCCGGACAAGCTCGAGGCAAGGTCTGTAATGTAGAACTGGAAAAGTTCCAGCTATACGAACTACAGCGGATGATTTGATAGAACCAAGGGATTCAGTAGATACCAACGAACATCAGCCTCTCCGCCGATCTAGTAGGGTTCCTCACCCACCTGAGAGATACTTCGGTTTCTCTATGACAGTGGGAGCGAGGATTGCATCATGAGATGATGACCCAACTAGTTTCGAGCTGGCCATCAGGAGTGAGACTCTGTAAGAATGGCTGGATGCTTAGCGATCTGAGATGGAATCCTTATACACCAACAAAGTATGGACTTTGGTTGCTATATCTGAAGGGTTAAATCCCCATCAGGAGCAAGTATATCTTGAGAAGATTACTTGGTGTACATGGAAGAGTTGAGAATTTCAAAGCTAGACTTGTTAAAGGTCTACATCATTGACCAGGTATGGATGATGATGAAACCTTTTCTAAGCAACTATGCTTAAGTCCATCCAGATCCTACTTGCCACGGCTACATACCATGACTGCGATATCTGGTGGTTGGGTGTCATGACAGCTTTTCTAAATGTTGTTTTAGAAGAGTGCGTCTATAAGTACACAGCCAGAGGGCTTCGTAGACAGTGGGAGCAGCGGAAACGTGTGCAAGATGCTTTATAGGATAAAGCAGGCATCGCGGAGTTGGAACATCTGTTTTGATGAAGTAGTCAAAGAGTTTGACATCATCAAAATGGTAGATGAACCTTGTATAAACAAAAAGGTAGTAGGGAGTATGGTGGTGATCCTCGTAGAGTACGTGGATGACATACTCTTGATGGGGAAGGAGTTTCCTATGCTACGTTCGATCAATCTCCGATTATCACAATGATTCTCCACATAGGATCAAGATGATACCTACTAACTCCTGGATTTTGGATCTATGAGATAGATCTAAATGGATGTTAGGATTCTCACTTGTCGAAATGAGATGGTATCACATGATCCTGGGGAGAATCACTGGAATAGTTCCAGGGTGATAAAGACGACTGAATGTCAGTCACAGGCATTGTCTTTACCCTCAGTAAAGGGACGGTATGTTGGAAGAGTTCCAAGCTAGATACCGTGACATACTAGAAGATAAAGGCTGGATACATCGCTACTTAAGATGCTACCAAAGAGGCTGTTTGGGTGTATATTGGTTCATGAGATGAACTATGTTCCTCCCATTGTGTGACAATGGAGTTGTGGCTTATGCCAAGGAACGTCCGTCCCATCAGTGATCCAGACTTATTCTAAGGCAGCATCGCCTAATCATGGAGATGGTTGATCTCCAGGGAGATCAAGGTTAGGAGAGTAGACTCAGAGGACAACACAGCGGATCCACTCACAAAGGCCTGTTCCCAGAGAGAGACTTTTATGGGATGGTTGAGTATGAGATACTACAACCACTGCTAAAGATGGCCCTAGTGCAAGTGGGAGATTGTTAGTTATATGTATGCCCTAGAGGCCATTACTATACATAGGATGTATATTGTAGTGGATGCTGGGACATATATAGGGAGGACTTTCTTGCTCGACATGATAGTATGCTATCTGGTTGATCTTTACCTTAACGTGTACACTGATTGTCTTTCTGTTACATGTTGGTAAAGCCCTTAGGATGTGTACTTGACTACCTGGACTATGATGCGGATCATACTAGTGGGGACATGGTAGTCCATAAGTACATCCTTCAAAGTCCCTAGTCGTGGGTGTATCGAGACGGGGCATCGATATACCAGAGTAGACTAGCGTATACCTTCTCGACCCATACAGATGGACGATGGATGATCCCATATCCATTGGTGTTTGACATCAGAGATGATATACGGGTGCTCAGTAGAGACTGGGTACACTGGACGGACTCGCCGAGAACTCCCAGATGGTATTATACCTCACGTCAGATGGCAGTTCTCAGGTGACACTGGTACAGAGTAGTCTGTTGACCCGAGATCGTCATAGAGTCTTGTGTGGTTCCCACTGTGCTTTGATTTCCATCTTACCACATCCAAGAGGGCGTGCAAAACGGTGGTTTTTGGGTACAGTCCCGAGTCACATGGAGGCAATGAGCGATAGGAGGGGATTCGTCTCTCCCGGTATAGGGGGTTGATGTTGCGCTGTGTTCGATTGGCTATAACAGGAAATCCCTGGCCAGGGTTGCTGAGATTTACTGGTAAGTGTTACCAGTAGTTTCTCGAACAGTTATAGACCTCATATCGACACGACTTATCGAGCTATTGGGGTCTGACGTTTACCACCCCTAGGCGAGATATGCGACATATCAGACGATCAGACCGGACTGTACGGTAGTGTTACTGGTTGGATTCACAGGAGTATGAGCGGGCTTGCTCGTCGATCTTCTGATCGCTCAATACCCGGGTGGCCGTTACGTTTAGCAGACCGCTTGCGGCTTGTGGATGTTTGATATGATCATCATCCGCTGTCGGCGTATTGACGAGTCTTTAGAGTCCTACACAGAGGTTTCCTGGCTCAAGCGAAACGAAATAGGAGCGCATATGAGATATGTGCGGGACCGAGAATAATACCAGTATGTGATACTGTATTCGATTCTCGCGATGTGACATTGATCGGTTATATGCGATATAGCCGGGTTATCGGATCAAGTGTTGATTCGATAAGTTGTTACTAACGATACTAGTCGGTTATATGCGATATGACCGGATCGTTAAATCAAGTGTTGATTTAATGATTTAATGCATAATAATATATTTGATATATTACTTTGCATTAACTAGTATCGGTTCACTTTAAATGGATTTTCTCGCTCGGGTGTGCACATTATATATTCGATATAGTTTTGTGCACTTGCTTGTATCATGTTTGATGATACATGCCTTATGGTTAAGTGTTAAGAATTAAACTATAGTTAAGGGGGTGATTAGGGTTTTTGATTTCATTTTATTCATTTATCTTTTTGGAAAAAGAAAAGGCAAAATGAGGAAAATGGTTGCTTTCTTTTGTTCATTCATGAACCTTCATGAAGACTTTGACCAAATGACCATTTTGTCTCTTGCTTAACCTTAACCACTCACTTAAACCTTAGTTAACTCTCTACATCTAACCATGGTTCAATATATGATAAGGATTGGTTTTTCTTTTCTTTTCTAATTAATCTTATCATATTATTCTTCTTCTTCTTCCTTACTTCAAGTGAAGAAAAGCTTACCTCATCAATGGTGATTGATGTTTTTGAGTGAGAAATCCAATTCTAAAGTTAACCCACTTCCTATTTCTTCATCCTCTACCGCTTGCCAAGTAGTAGAGTGTGTTTTCTTCACAAGTTTCTTGACTTGGTGAAGTCGGAGCTTGATTTTGCGATGTCTCGACGTAGATCATCTTCGGCATGGACATCGACGACCTAGCTTGCCCATTCTCCGACGAAGCCGACGCTAGAGCCTGGATTTGATTTGGACAGCGGAGAGGACTTCGTTGCGGAGCTATGGAGGTGGAGCACCGGATCTACAAAGGTTGTATTTCCATATTCCCTTAGTTAAGTGTTAACTAGTTATCTTTTCGCCTAGTTTTCTAGCAAACGATCCGTAGTCGGGTTTCTCGGCACCGTTAAAATTTTAATTTGGCATGATCGATGCCTTGTGAGACCTCATTAGGGTGCCTAGGAACCCTACACTTGGCTGCAACAATTGCACCATTTCCAACTCTTATGTCCTTATCACCTTCTCCAAGTTCTCTACCTTTTCTAAGCCCATGTAACTGATTACATATATGGGATCCTGACCCGGTATCTAATACCCAGGACGTAGGGCAAATGGAGAAACAGTTTTCTGTAATGAACACACCTGAAGAAAATGCATCATTATGTACTTTCTTCATTCGGGTGGCTTGGGAATCCTGGTATTCCCCTATGTCCTGTCCATTCCTATAACTCTTATAAGAAAGAACGGAACCAACGTTCCCCAGCACAGTATAACATGCGGGTTCAGTCAATACATCCATATTATTATCTTTATTAGGGCATGACATGGTCGCTACCTGGAGAGAGAGAGAAGAAAACACTTTAGCGTATGCTCTTGCAAGATCAGATTGGTTATTATCTTATCTAATCAGGATGGCTCCCACTGGTTTTTATCAAATCTTCCTTCAAACCCTAAAAGGAAAGACTAGCCGGGATTAATTACACCCTACAACTTCGCCAATCTTTCAGCCAGGCCAGTGTCGGTACTTTGAGGGAGGTTCCCCGTGCTTTCGCACGGACCTAATTAAAGTAAACCTCGTTTTTCCAGAGGCGTAACCCCGTTGACACCTTTTTAGACACCTACTTGATCGGCTAATTGTAATGTGTAAAACTCTCCCAGGAGTAACTCTTACTCGCAGTGGGTATCGGGATCCAACTATCTCATAGAAGGTATGCAATCTCATTGCAAATTTCAACACTTGAAATTCCCGATAATATTTTGCCCCAAACGATCTATGACCTTGACAAGGTCAACAAACCATAGACCGTAAGTCAAGTTCAACCCGTCATTTCTTGATTGAATTAAACCCACCCGCACGACCCTTGACAAGGTCAACAAGGCCGTACGAGTACCCTAATCCAATCTGCATCATATGCATAAGCAGATAAATACTGGTCAGCTACCGCACACTGCGCCTTGATAAGGTCAACAAACGCAGCACGAATACTAAACAGGACTTATCTGAAATGACGGAGGGCTACGACAGGTTTTTCTGAAAACCTATTGCGTAATGAACTTGATATCGTTGTAGAATCAAATGGAGTTTTTGAAATGGAGTGATTTTGAGGCTTTTCTAGTTTTTCTAAAGGGGTCACTCCCGGTGAAGGGATCGTCGGCCCTTTCCTCGTCGAATGAGGTGCGGGATATATCATATATATCACTGTGCAAAGTAAAACTCCAAAGGCCGTCAAAAGTCAAACCGAGTGTTTGTAGCATCTGCCAGTTTCGCTAAAGAGGTCACTCCCGGTGAAGGGATCTCGGCTCTTTCCTCATCAAATAAGGTGCAGGGTATATCATATATACCGCTATGCAAAGCAAAACTGTAGCTACCCTTTTTATTTAAAATTTGATTCTACAACATCTTATAGGTTTCTTTTCTTTCATTAATCACATTAATGAAGTCCCATCATTTAAGTTACCTAAACATCACAGATAAATACGACGTACACTTATGCCATCCGCATTCGCCTCGATGTCCCCTCGTGCACCGTTAGGTTAGGTAACTAACGACAGAGCTGGACAGGGCTAGTGCGGGTGTAAAACATAAGTAACATCTATATAATATATCATATATACTATATACTGTATTCATCAGAACATATCAAATGATCACATCACAGATATCGCAGCAGAAACATAGATATAATGTGGGATATACTAGGACGTCCTATTTAGTATTTAGCCAAAATAGAAAATACGGATTCCACAGTCGCGATGAATAGCCAAGCCCACACCCTGGACCCCTACGAGAGCGGCAAACGACCCTACCAATTCTGGAGTTTAGGAGATCCGGTCTCGACTCCTCGAGATGGCCTCCTACTGAACCCTAGAACCCGGTCACCCATGCTCCCCTCCTTGGGTCCATCCTAATGCGGAAAAGTAAATAATATACAACACTGGTGACACAACCTCAACCCGGAAGTGCCCCAAATAAAAGAATATTACTTTACATTTGAATTTACATGAATGAAAATATAAAACTCTCATCTCACATAAAACCCCCCGGCTATTCAATTGCGACAATCCTGCACATCATATCTCAGCAACACATAATATCTCATATCATCAACGTAAGTAAGTATGCATACACCTATTGTCGTCGACGTATAGCAATGACAATCGGTAAATACATACTACACTTATGGTCACAGAAAAGAAAGTGTAAAACTGCAATATCTGGAATCCACATTCTCTTTAGACATCGTAAATGCGAAGCATCACATACCTCGTATTTCATGTCTTATAATATGAATTCCACACATTGCATCACATTCCAGATAATTAGACAGTATTAAAGTTTTCGAACGAATGATCAAATACCCAAGATTCACTAAAGCTCAACACTTGAGCGGAGTTCAAAATCCCGGAGTGTGACACAGTGGTAGCGGTCCAGCCGTAGAAGGGTCAAGCCAACGCCTCACATGTGGCACGCCGTACTGCCCCAAACTGTAAGGTTCAAAGGGCAGTTCAAGACGGTCACATAATCAAGTTAAGGTTTGTTGTCTTCTAGAGGGTCCACCACAAACAAACTTGCACGTATTTCCGAAAGCTTTTAAACCCCGTGAAAAGTGAGAAAATGATACTCGTTCAAACACTTCACTACTTTCTAATTTACCCGGAAAAGTCACGAAATCAAAATTCCGATCGAATCGACGAGTCCAAAACCATCTCCAGAAATTTTCAGCACTAAATATGGATTAAAAATAACCTAAAAAATATACAAGCAGAATTAAGGATTACAGTACAAAAATTTCACAGTGATTGAGGAGTACGGCCGCGGAACGGCGGCCTAAGCAAGCTTAGGCCGCGTTTCCGCGGCGTTATGGACTGTTCATAGAAACATTTTTATACCGTAATTCCTATTTTTCCCTGCTGAATTTTTTTACATATTTTTAATTCGGAAAATAACTAGATTTTGAAAAAAGTCCAGAGAGCACCCAAAAATCCGTATTTTCGGTTCGATCGGAGTTTTAACTTCGTAAAGGTGTCGCCTAATGTTCTAGGTCGGCTCTGATACCAATGAAAGGTTAGCCTAGCACCTCATGAAGGGTTTGGAAGCATCACATGAACCAAAGGTGGTGTCTTTAGGGTGCTAAGTTAACAAACATCGGATCGATCCTAAAAAAATTAGGGTTTCTAAAATTTCACATCAACATATTAAAAGAAAAGCTAGGGTTTAGAGAGTACAACCTTTGTAGCTCCCTACACTAGACTCCTGAGCTACTTAGGGTTTGAAAAAGCTCCGCTTGAACTCCTCGAGGTCACCGATGATCCACCCGGAGTACGCTTTGTCCAAGCTTGCAACTTTATCCGATCAAGTGAACGAAATCAAGCTAAAACTCTAAACAAGTGGGCTAGACTTGTGTAGAATGGTGTTGTGGTTCTCTTTCTCACTTCAAAATCCAATCTTGATGAGTATATTGCCCACTACAAACAACTAGAGAGCAAAATGAGAGAGGTTGATGAAGATGATGGCTTTTTAGAAGATGATAAGTTCAAACCTTAAAGAAAATAGAAAAATATATCAATATATATTTTCTATCTCTCATCTCAAACCATGGTTGAATCATTATTGTACTTGAGTTAAAAACTAAAAGGAAGAGTAAACCATGGTTAAATGGTGGGTGAGTGAGGTTAGGTCAAGAAGAGTGTAGAAACAATCCAAAACAAACCCATTTCTTTTTCCTTTTGTTTTAAGCTTAAATACAATAATGTTCCATATAAAAAACCCATGGTGTGAGTCTTATATTGCTACCATTTCCTTGTATAATCAACCATGAAAGATGTATGTATGTATGTATGTGTATATGTATATCCATATGTGCATGAATAAAAAAGAAGGCATACATGCATGCATATATCCAACTAACTCAAGAAAAGATTTCAAGTGAGAAGCTAATGGTTAAATGATAAATCAACACTTGATTTATCAATCCGGCCATATCACATATGACCCCTACCAAAAGCAAGTCGCCCGATCAATATACGGTATCCTATACGCGCATTTTAATCGGGTCCATGCGCATATCGCATACGCGCACCACAACGTTTCGCCTGGACTAGGAAATTCCATTGTGGGACTCTGAGACTCGTCAATACGCCGGCAGTGGGTGATGATCATATCAAGCACCCCCAAGCCGCAAGCGGTCAGCTAAACGTAACGGCCACCCGGGTATTGAGCGATCAGAAGAGAACAAGCGAACCTGCTACAACTCCCGTCGAGCCGATCGGCAACACTTCCCGTACAGTCCGGTCTCCTCGTCTGATATGTCGCATATCAAGTCTAGGGGTGGTAAACGTCAGACCCCAATAACTGATAAGTCGTGCCGATGTGAGGCTCATATCGGGTCGAGAAACTACTGGTAACACTTACCAGCAAATCTCTGATCAGCCCTGGCCAGGGACTTCCCTGTTACGGCCAATCGAGCACAGCGCAACATCAACCACCAATACCGGGAGAGACGAAACCCCTCCTATCGCTCATTGTCTCCATGTGACTCGGGACTGTACCCAAAAACCACCGTTTTGCACGCCCTCATGGACGTGGTAAGGTGGAGATCAAAGCACAGTGGGAATCACACAAGACTCTATGACGATCTCGGGTCTACAGACTAACCTGCACAAGTGTCACTTGAGAACTGCCATCTGACGTAAGGTATAATACCATCTGGGAGTTCTCGGCGAGTCCGTCCAGTGTACCCAGTCTCCACTGAGCACCCGTATACCATCTCTGATGTCAAACACCAATGGATATGGGATCATCCATCGCCCATCTCATGGGTCGAGAAGCGTATACGCTAGTCTACACTGGTATATCGATGCCCCGTCTCGATACACCTATGACTAGGGACCTTGAAGGATGTACTTATGGACTACCATGTCCCCACTAGTATGATCTGCATCATAGTCCAGGTAGTCAAGTACACATCCTAAGGGCTTTACCAACATGTAACTAAGACAGTATAAAGAAACTAGTATACATGTTAAGATAAAGAGCAACCAGATAGCATACTATCATATCGAGCAAGAAAGTCATCTCTATATATGTCCAAGCATCCAATATAATATACATCATCTGTACAATACTGGCCTCTAGGGCATACATACAACTAACAGTAAGACTATACTAACATTCAAAACCAACACTTGGTCAAGTCTCACTCAATTTCTCCTAAACTAGCACTAATCTTCAATATAACAGTAAACTTTCAGCTAAATAACTAGAACTGAGCAAGAAAAGAGTTGGGTCGTGAGATTATACCTCCAGGGGGTCCTAGAATGAAGGAGAAAGGAAGGAGGAAGGGGTTGGTGCTGCTGAAGGTCTAGGCTAAAGTGGCTGTTGTAACAGATGCTGAAACTGCTTAGGTTGTTGCTGCTGCTGTGAGCTGATGCTGTTTTCAACAGCAGTTTGTTGCTGATGCTGAGGTTTTGTGGTTGGGGTGTTGTGCTGGTGTGTTGTTGAGGCTGGGGTATGTGTTGCTGAAGTTGTGGTGGTGTGGTATGGGTGATGTTGTGGTATGGTGCTGGGGCTGTTTCTGGTGTTTTGAAACAGGCTGCTGGGGGTAAAGTAGCAGCTGGTGTTGTTGTTGTAGGTGGCTGATGGGTTGATATGGGGGCTGGAGTGTTGATAGGGTGTATAGGTGTGGGCTATGGTGGCTGCAGCTGCTGTTGACTGCTGAAGTTTTGGGCAGCAGCTGATGTATTTGATGTGGGGCTGATGTGGGTGTATCAGTTGATGTGAGGGTGTAGATATTGCGCTAAGGTGTTAGGAGGGGTTTAGGCTGCTGAAGGTACCTGATGTAGCAGCTGATGTGATCACAATTGGGGCTGAAGTTGGAGAATTTGGGGCTGATGCATCAGCTGCTGATGCTGATGTAATGGGCTGCTGTTGCAGCAGTTTGGTGGCTGAATTTGAACAATTGGGGGCTGTTGTAGGGGGCTGATGGTTTGTTTCAGCTGCTGTTGCAGCTCATGATGGTGTTGTTTTAATGGTATTTGAGTGTGAGTGAAGTGAGGAAAGATGTGATAAATGAGAGAGAATGGTATGAGTGAGAGGGGGGGTGAAAGAACACAAGGGATTATAGAATGGAATGGATCATGGCTCACCTTAACCTCCTCTCTCTCTCTCACCTACCTATAAGTCAATCTTTACCCTAATCAACTTTAAACCAAACCATACCCTTAATTAAACTAATTATCTTAACCAAAAGGTTAACCTATCATGATCATGTACATGGTTCAACCCTAGGCTACCATGACCAAAACAAGAAACATGTGTAACAAGTGTAGAAAATGTCATGCGCACATTTATGCACAAAAAGCCAAAAATCCAATTAGCGATTTTTAATCGCGATTAACACCGAAATAACATATAATCCATCATAAAACTGTAAAATGGCATATTTCCACAAAATACCCTATTTTAGAGCTTCCAAAATTATCTCCGGAATTTTCACCGTTTATCAGCATTTAATTATACCGACTATTAAAATATTCATTAAAATTAATATTAAATTATGAAAATTCCCAAAAATAATATTTTATTTTTTTGAAATGTTACAGGGATATTCACAGTTGTATAGACAATCTTGCTCGAAATGGTAGTATGCTACTTGGTTTGTTTCTACTTTAATGTGTGCATGTGTTTCTTTTAGCATATCGCCTATACACATTAGTGGAGCCCTTAGGATCTTTGCTTGATTACCAGCGCTGTGATGGCAGTCACACTAGTGGGGGCTGGATAATCTACAAGCACATCCTTATACAGGTCCCTAGTCGTAGGATTATCGAGACGGGGCATCGATACTCCGGAGTAGACTAGCGTATGTGCTTCTCATCCCAGCAGGGGAGATGGTCTGTTCCACAGCCGTCAGTACGTCGTACTTGAGATAGTATGCGGGTGCTCGTTAGGTTACGAGTACACTGGACAGGACTCGTCGGGAACTGTTGGTTGGTACTATACCTATCGTCAGTTATCAGTTCCCAGGTGACATGAGTACAGCTTAGTCCACTGACTTGACACTGTCACTTCGCCTCGAGTGTGTTCCCACTGTTCTTAGATTGCTACCCTACCATGGCTGAAATGAGTCGTGCAAACAGGTAGCAGTTGGGTGCAGTCCCGAAGCACTTGGAGGCAGTGACGGTTAGACAGGATTCGTCTCTCCCGGTATTGTAGGTAGATATCGCGCTGTGTCAAGGAGAGCCATTACACATAGTCGTCCCTGGCCAGGGAAAGCGGGATATACTGGTAGGTTATCCAGTGTTATCTCAGGGTGTTCTGGGCTACACTCCGACGCGACTTGTACCGCTATTAGGGGACTGACATTTACCACCCCCTAGGCCCGACATGCGATATTCTCAGACGAACAGACCGGACTGTACGGAGATTGTCACATTCAGGCTCAGTAGGAGTTCGGATGGGTTCACCTCATCAGTCTTCTTATCGGCATCTACCTGGGGACCGTTATGTACAGCTTGTACCGCTTGCGGTCTGTGGTTAAACCCACTGCCAGCGTAGTGTCGAGTCTTTAGAGTCCCATACAGAAGGCTATTCGCCTTTGGGCAAAACAGAGTAGAGGTCGCATGGTTTTGCGACAGGGTTCGTTCACATCCACGTACTTGTGCACGTTTGGTGTCCGGGCAGTTATTACTAGCGGGCTTTGGTTTAAGCCAGATCCTAGTATATGTTTTGGGATTGGTTTTATCTCATTGTATTCGTGTTCCTCGGAACACGGATGCTGGTGTGTATGCACAATTGACAGAAGCAGAGGCAGAGGATTCTTATTAGGGTTGTTGACCGTTGACTTTTTTCTAAACCCTAATGAGAATAAGAAATATGATTAATAATATTAATTAAGTATTATTGTGCCATGGTTGAGTTGAACATTTGACTTTTGTTGACTTGTTGACTTTGTTGACCGGTTGACCATCGTGGACTTGTTGACCATCATCATTTCATTTCTATGACTTTTGTTTAGTTGTTGTTCTTTACAAAATGCATTAAATGCATGAAATGATAGTGTTCATTGAAACTAACCATCACAATTCTTAATTATTATTATTATCATCATTATTCTTTCTTTTGTGAGCATGGTTGTAAAAAGTCAAGCTCATTTCTCACTTGATCACTCTCTCTCATCCAAGCTCTCCCTCTTCCTATCTCTCAAGGCTCTCATGTCTCATGTGTTGAGAAGCATGAGCCTTTGAGATAAAACCTTCAAAACTCTTCTCTACTCACTCTAGAGTACTAGGTCTAGCAAGCCAAGCACTTTAGTTTCCTCTCGGTTGAGGTAGGAGCTCAAGGTAGAGGCTTTCGGGTGGATCCTTCTTCGACAACAAGGGGACTACGAGGTGGAGCCGATCCAACCACTCCAAGGATCAAAAAGAGAACGAGTTCAAGACCTAGGTATAACTCTCTAATATAGTAGTTAAACTTCTAGTTAGTTTGCTAGGTTTTTGTTTTGCAAAGATCCTATTTTCTAGTCCATGTTACCTTGCCATAAAAAATCGGTTTTTACCATTTCCGCATCCCCGTAAGAACCAGGACGGGTAACGTTGACTTACAGTGGTATTAGAGCCTAGCTAAACAACAACTAGCATGTTAGTAAAGTATTTAGAATTTCGATCGAAGAAAAAATCGCAAAACACGTCCGAAAACTCATGTTTCTGCCGATTTTTAAAACTGTTCAAAAATTAATTCCACACATCTTAAAAATAGGCTCAGGGTTTTGTAGGAACACATAGCAAAAACGAGCCACTGACTCGGTCAACGCGCCGTGGAACCGCGGCGAGAACATGCTTCTTGCCGCGGATCCGCGGCCGAGTTGACTCGGCCGTGACTCGTCTTTGCTGTAGTTTCATTAATGTTCTGTTTTGGGATTTTTAGCATATTTTGTTTCTGCCCAGAATTTCCAGAGAACAAAGTTTTGTTTGGGGTAGTTACAAATCCGTATTTTGATCGAAGTTCTGTTGACTTTAGCTAATGGGTTATATCTGTGATGTGATATATGCACTGAACGTCAACTAATCGCTATACGTCGATTAGTGGGGGTTGTGCATATCTGTGATCTGTAATGTTGATGGTTTGTGTATATGTACTCGTTGGATTGTCGCGGATGAATAGCCGAGGGTTGTGAGATGAGAGTTTTCTTTATCTTTCATTTGATGTAATATGTAATTTGATGTAATATTATTTTTATGGCCGCACATCCGGGATTGGGTTGTAGCCGCCATTGTATATTATTTCTTTTACTGTTTTTGCTCCTAAGATAGACCCAAGGTGGGGTGCACAAACTACCGGGTACCTCAAAGTGCCGAGTGGCCTACTCACATTGTTGAGGGAGGTTGCTTCACTTCGGGTACTTGGCGGGTAGTTTGCCGCACCCGTAGGGATCTAGGGTGGGGTCTTGGCTATTCATCGCGACCGTGTAATCCGCTTTTCGTTGCAGGCTCGAACGAAACGCAGATTCCTAGTATATCCAATGTGTTCATCTATGATCTGGAATGGCTATCATTGCATCTGACGAATGTATATATCTATATATGATATCTAGTAGGCGTTGCTTATGTTTTGCATCCGCGCTAGTCTAGCCCCCGCTCTGTCGTTAGTTAAGTAACCTAACGGGTAATGACGAGGCCCCGTGGCGAATGCGGATGGCATAAGCGTACGTCATAATTTTGTTGTTTTCTGCAATGGTAGGATTAAATGATGGGACGCATTAAATTAATGCAAGAAAATAAACCAAAGTTAAAGTCGTTGGAACAATTTCAAAACCACTCGGTTTCTTTTCAAAAACAACTTTTAAACACGGAGCTTAAACCACTCCTTTTAAAAGCTATCACGTTCTTTCGATTATATCAAGTTCACTACGTTCACGGTTTCGCCAAAACCATTCGTAGCCCTCTGTCATTTCATATGGATAGCCAATAGTATTCAAGCTGTGTTTGTTGGCCAAAGTCAAGGCATAGCGATTGGTAGCTATTGGATATTCATATATAGCATAGATAGATGCGTTGGTTTGGGACAGTCGTACTGCCTTGTTGGCCAAAGTCAAGGGTAGGTATGGGTGGGTTCAAATTAACCTGGAAAATGACGGGTAGAACTTGACATGTGACTTATGATTTGTTGGCCAATGTCAAGGTCATAAGAGCATGGGGCAAAAATCCACATCGGGAGTTTCTAAAGAAACTGAAACATGCTAGCGCTGCATACCATTTGGAGTGTGATGATTCTGGTAGGATTCCTTCAGTTTTGTCACACGATGATATTTGGATCCCGATCCTACTGTGAGTATATGCTATTCCTCGGGAACTTTCTCACTTAACGATCAATACTATAAACCAAGTAGGTGTCTAGAAAGGTGTTAGCGGGGCTACGCCCACAGGGAAAAGTGGTTACTTAATTAAGGAACTTCGCGAAAGCGTTGGAAAACCTCCCTCGAAGTACCAACACTGGCCTGGCTGAACGGTTAAGCAAGTATTGTACGGTGAGATTGATCCCGACTAATTCTTCCTTTTTGGTTTGAGGAAGGATTCGAGAAACAGTGGGAGCCATCCTGTTTAGAAAAACTAAAAACCACTCAAAACTTGCAAGAGCATCATGCTAAAGTGTTTCTTCTCTCTCTCCTAATTGCAGCGACCAATCGTCATGACCGGACTTAAGTTACTACTAGATAAAAATATACTGACAGGGCCAAACTACAAAGATTGGATCAGGAATGTCAAAATGGCAATCACTTATGACAAATTTTGGTATCTCCTTGCTACCCAAGCTCCCCCTGTCCCCGGTCCCACCTCCAGCGTCGCGGATAAGGAAATCCGTAAGACCTGGGAGATCGACTGCGCGAAGGCCAAGTGCCTCGTGCTTGCCTCTATGGACAATGAACATCAGAGGAGGCACGAGAATATGGACCTAAAATCCATATTTCTCCATACTAAGGAACTATATGGAGAGCAATCCCGTATCACCAGATACGAAGTCTCGAAAAAGTTGTTTTCAGCAAGATTGGTCGTCGGGTCATCGGTAGCGGAACACGTGCTTAAGATGATTGGCTTCATTGAAGAGCTCGCGGACCTTAGGACCACGTTAGAGAACGAGCTCTATACTGACTTGATTCTCCAGTCCCTCCCTTCCACTTACGCCCAGTTTATCCTGAACTTCAACATGCAAGGTAAAGAAGCTGAACTTTCGGAGCTCCTCAACATGTTGAGAAGTGCAGAGGGCACCTTACAGAAAGTTAGGGAAACACCCGCTTTGTCTGTTGGAGGACCTTCCTCTTCTAGGTCCAAGGCGAAAGCCAAGGGAAAGAAGAAGAAAACCCCCACCAAACCAAGGGGCGGTGTTAGTAAAGTGGAAGCGAAGGGAAAAGCAAAGGCAACAAAGATAGCGGGAAAGCTTGTGGGGAAGGAAGAATGCTTCTATTGTCATAAGAAAGGACACTGGAAAAAGGATTGCAGGGCTTGGAAGGCCAAGAACCAGGACCCGAAGCAAGTTGTGGCTTCGGCTTCAGGTGTGTATGTTATTGAAAACTGTCTATTAGTAAACTCTACTTCCTGGGTATTGGATACCGGATCAGGATCTCATATCTGTAATTCTTTGCAGGCACTGAGAAAGCGTAGGGTTTTGACGGTAGGTGATATTACCCTCAGAGTTGCAAACGGAGCTGGCATGGATGCTGAGTCCGTGGGGGACTATCACTTGGGATTGTCAGATGGACACGTTTTGGTTTTGCATGATTGTTATTTTGTACCCAGTGCGACTTGTAATATCATATCTGTATCTTTAATGTCTAAAGAAGGTTATGATTTTGCATTTGTAAGCGATGTTGTAAACATTCACCTTAATCATGTTCTGATTGGGTCGGGTACATTAAGCAACGGTATATACGTATTAAACTAACCATAGATTTTCAATATCCAGAATACACACAAAAGAAAGTATCCAGAAATAAATCATGCTTTCTTATGACATTATAGACTGGGTCACATCAATGAGAGAAGGTTGACGAAGTTACATACAGAAGGATATTTGGATCCGTTCGAATATCAATCATATGCAACTTGTCAATCCTGTCTCAAAGGAAAGATGACAAAGACTCCGTTCACTGGACACGGAGTAAAAGCAAGCGAGCTCTTGGGACTCGTACACAGCGATGTATGCGGTCCAATGTCTACACATGCGCGAAGTGGTTATTCTTACTTCATTACTTTTACGGATGGCTTTTCAAGGTACGGATATGTCTTCTTAATGAAACATAAATCTGAAGCCTTTGGAAAATTCCAGGAATACAAGAATGAAGTAGAAAAACAAACAGGCAAAAGTATCAAGACACTGAGATCTGATCGAGGCGGTGAATACTTGAGTGCCGAGTTCCTGGATTACCTAAAAGAGAATGGAATTCTCTCTCAGCTTACTCCTCCATACACTCCACAACATAACGATGTATCGGAGAGACGGAACCGAACCCTATTGGATATGGTATGTTCCATGATGAGTAACGCTGAGTTGCCGCGATCATTCTGGGGATATGCACTAGAATCAGCTGCATACCTTTTGAACCGAGTTCCAACTAAGACAGTGTCTACCACACCATATCAGATGTGGAGTGGGAAGAAACCCTATCTTAAGCACATTAAGACATGGGGATGTCCAGCTTTTGTCAAAAAGCAGCATGCAGACAAACTCGAGGCACGCTCAGTACAGTGCAAGTTTGTGGGATATCCAAAGAACTCCAAGGGATATTTCTTCTATTGCGAAGAGGAACAAAAGGTTTTTGTTTCTCGTCATGCCTGCTTCTTGGAAACTGAATTTTTGGAAAATCAGATAAGTGGGAGCGCAATAGAACTGGAAGAAATTCCAGAACCACGAGCTATTACTGAAAGCTTAGTAGAACCAGAGGGTTCGAAAGAATAGGACATTCCTGCACCGCTCCGCAGGAGTAGTAGACAGTCTCATCCTCCCGAGAGATACTACGGTTTTCTCATAGACGGGGATAGAGAGGATTGCATCATTGATAATGATGAGCCGACTAGCTTCCAGCAGGCCATTCAGAGCGTTGACTCGGTAAAATGGCTGGATGCAATGCGGACCGAAATGGAGTCCATGTACACCAACAAAGTATGGACTTTGGACGTTGCTCCAGAAGGGGTAAAACCCGTAGGCTGCAAATGGATCTTCATAAGGAAGATTGGTGTAGATGGACAGGTTGAGACCTATAAGGCTAGACTTGTTGCAAAGGGTTTTCGTCAAAGACCTGGTTTGGACTATGACGAAACCTTTTCTCCAATGGCTATGCTCAAATCCATTCAGATCCTTCTTGCCGTTGCTGCCTTCCACGATTATGAGATTTGGCAGATGGACGTAAAGACCGCTTTTCTAAATGGAAATTTAGAGTAGTGTGTCTATATGGACCAGCCAGAGGGTTTCATTCAGAGTGGGAGCAGCGGAAAGGTGTGCAAGTTGCTTAAGTCCATTTATGGACTAAAGCAGGCATCGCGGAGTTGGAACATCTGTTTTGATGAGACGGTCAAAGATTTTGGCTTTATCAAAATCCAGATGAACCATGCATCTATAGTAAAATTGTAGCATGAACTGTCGTATTCCTCGTTTTATACGTGGATGACATTCTCTTGATAGCAAATGACATTCCTATGCTACAATCTGTCAAAGGGTTCTTGTCGCACAGGTTCTCCATGAAAGACCTGGGTGATGTCTCTTACATTCTGGGGATCCGGATCCATTGTGATAGGTCCAAGTGGATATTAGGACTTTCACAGTCCAGGTACATCGACACCATACTGAAAAGATTCAGTATGGAAGATTCCAAACGCGGTAATCTACCGGCTTGTCACGGGATCACCCTCTCCAAAGAGATGTCTCCCAAGACTGATTTGGAAAGGGATCGCATGTCTATTATACCCTACGCTTCTGCGGTAGGCTCTATAATGTATGCGATATTGTGTACCAGACCAGATGTTGCTTATACACTGAGTGTGGTAAGCCGGTATCAGTCAAACCCTGGGGAGAAGCACTGGATAGCGGTAAAGAACATTCTGAAGTACCTGAGAAGGACTAAGGACATGTTTTTGGTTTATGGCGGAAAAGACCTCCAGATGGAGGCCTTTGCTGACTCCAGCTTCCAGAGTGACAAGGATGACTCCAAGTCCATGTTGGGTTATGTCTTTACCCTTAATGGAGGGGCGGTGTGTTGGAAGAGTTCCAAACAGGAAACCGTTGCTGACTCGACGATGGAAGCGGAATATATCGCTGCATCTGATGCCGCAAAAGAAGCCGTCTGGATGAGGAAGTTCTTGATAGAACTTCAGGTGGTTCTGTCCATTGTTGATCCAATACCTCTGTATTGTGACAACAACAGGGCTATAGCTTTAGCGAAGAAACCCAGGTCCCATCAGAAGTCCAGACACATCTTGAGGCGGTATCACCTGATCAGGGAGATTGTGGATCGCCGGGAGATCGAGGTTCGGAGGGTTGCTACAGAAGATAACACTGCAGATCCATTCACGAAGGCCTTACCCCAGACTCAGTTCGAGCGGCTGATCGAGATGATAGGTCTTCGATACGCCAGTACATGGCCTTAGTGCAAGTGGGAGATTGTTAGTGTATATGCCCTAGAGGCCATTACTGTATCATACTAGTTTGTATATTACTTGATGGAAGCTTGGGATATTCACAGTTGTACAGACAATCTTGCTTGAAATGGTAGTATGCTACTTGGTTTGTTTCTACTTTAATGTGTGCATGTGTTTCTTTTAGCATATCGCCTATACACATTAGTGGAGCCGCTAGGATCTTTGCTTGATTACAAGCTGTTAGTTATATGTATGCCCTAGAGGCCATTACTGTACATACAATGTATATTGTAATGGATGCTTGGACATATATAGGGAGGACTTTCTTGCTCGACATGATAGTATGCTATCTGGTTGCACTTTATCTTAACATGTACTCTGATTGTCTCTATGTTACATGTTGATAAAGCCTTTAGGATATGCACTCGACTGCTGGGACTATGATGAGATCATACTAGTGGGGCCCCGGTAGTCGACGAGTACATCCTATAACTGTTCCTAGTCGAGGGTGTATCGAGACAGGGCATCGATACACCAGAGTAGACTAGCGTATACGCATCTTGACCCATATGATGGGCGATGGATGATCCTATATCCATCGGTGTTTGACATCAAGGATGGTGTATGGGTGCTCAGTAGAGACGGGTACACTGGATGGACTCGCCGAGAACTCCCAGATGGTATTATACGTCACGTCAGATGGCAGTTCTCTGGTGACACCAGTACTGAGTAGTCTGTTGACCCAAGATCGTCATAGTGTCTTGTGTGATTCCCACTGTGCTTTGATTTCCATCATACCACGTCCAAGAGGGCATGCAAAAAGGTGGCTTTTGGGTACAGTCCCGAATCACATGGAAGCAATGAGCGATAGGAGGGGATTCGTCTCTCCCGGTATAGGGAGTTGATGTTGTGCTGTGTTCGATTGGCTATAACTGGAAATCCCTGACCAGGGTTGTTGAGATTTACTGCTAAGTGTTATCAGTAGTTTCTCGAACTGTTATAGACTGCATATCGACACGACTTATCAAGCTACTGGGGTCTGACATTTACCACCCCTAGGCGAGATATGCGACATATCAGACGACGAGACCGGACTGTACGGGAGTGTTACTGATTGGATTCACAGGAGAATGTACAGGCTTGCTTGTTGATCTTCTGAGCGCTCAATACCTGGGTGGCTGTTACGTTTAGCTGACCGCTTGCAGCTTGTGGGTGTTTGATATGATCATCACCTACTGCCGGCGTATTGACGATTCTTTAGAGTCCTACATAGAGGTTTCTTGGCTCAGGCAAAACGGAGTAGGAGCACATATGTGATATGTGCAGGAACGAGGATAATGCGATATGAGATACCATATTATATTCTCGCGATTTTTGATATGAGCCGGATCATCGGATCAAGTGTTGATTCGATGAATTGGTAAATAATATATTAGTCGGTTATATGCGATATAGCCGGATTGTCGGATCAAGTGTTGATTCGATAATTTAATGTATAATAATATAGATGATATATTAAATTACATTAACTAATATTAGCTCACTAAAAGATTCTTTTTCTCACTCAGGTAATACATTGATATATATGTGATATATGTTAATTGTATTATTTTATTTTGTTACAATAAATATTATATATGTGATATATAATATAGTAACATGATATGATAACTAATGCAGCTTGTTTAGTGGAGATTAAACAAGCTTAGGGTTTGATTTGGGTTAGTGCATTCATGAACCTTCTAGAAGGTTTCTTTTTGTTTTGAGTTATGATATTTTCAAATGACCCATTCTTAACCCAACCCAAACCCTTACCCTTGGTTAAGTCTCTACAAAGGTTAGCCTAGTCATGGTTAACCATGGTTGCATTATTAATCATTATCTTCTTTTCATTATTCATCACAAATGAATTATCATCTTCTTCCTTCTTCTTTTTCCATTGAAAAGCTTTCTAGCTTTTTGCCAAGTGATGAAAATGAGTGAGAAATAGAAAATAAATGAGAGCAAAATTCCTACTTCATCATTCTCATCTATCCTTGCCCTTTAGATGAGGGTGTTCACTTCATTTAGTGAGTGAGAGCTTGTGTTAATGAAACTTCAAGGTAGATCATCTTTGTTATCGAAGATCGGAAGAAAGCTTGCATCTTTCTCTTCTTGGAGCCTCTCGAGAGTCCGGAACACGATGATCGCAGCGAAGGGACCTCAACACGGAGCTTAAGAAGTGAAGGACTGGATCTAGAAAGGTTGTAATTGTAGGGTTCCTAGGCACCCCAAGGAGGTCTCACAAGGCATCAACCATGCCAATTTCAAACTTTACGGTGCCGAGAAACCCTAGTGTACGGATCGTTGGCTAGAATTCTAGGCGAAAAGTAAACTAGTTAACACTTAACTATAAGAATACGGAAATACAACCTTTGTAGATCCGGTGCTCCACCTCCACGGCTCCGCAACGAAGTCCCCTCGCTGTCCACATGCAATTCCGGGCTCTAGCGTCGGCTTCATCGGAGAAGAAGCGGGCTAGGTCATCGACGACGTGCCGAAGATGATCTACGTCGAGGCATCGCTAGATCAAGCTCCAACTTCACCAAGTCAAGAAAACTTGTGAAGGAAACACACTCTACTACTTGGCAAGAGGTAGAGGATGAAGAAATAGGAGGTGGGTAGACTGTAGAATTGGATTTCTCACTCTAATTCATCAATCACCATTGATGAGGTAAGCTTTCTTCTTGAAGTGAAGAAGAAGAAGATGATGAAAGTTATGATAAGTTCTAATTTAAAAAGAAATAAATATGAATACTTATCATTAACCAACCATAGTTTAGTGTAGAGAATAAATCATGGTTAGATTGAAGGGTTAGGGTTAAGCATCAAGACAAAATGGTGACTTAGTCAAAGTTTCATGAAGCTTCATAATCCATCCAAAGAAAGCCACCATTTATTCTTTATGCAAATCATTTTCCAAAAAGAATAAATAGATAAATGAATAAGTAAAAACAAAACCCTAACCATTACACAACCATGGTTTAATCTTTACACTTAGCCAATTTAGCATGCATCATCAAACATGATACAAACTAATGCACAAAAGTATATCACATATACAATGTGCACATCCGAGTGAGAATATCCATTTAAAGTGAACCAATACTAGTTAATGCAAAGTAATATATCAAATATATAATTATGCATTAAATCATTAAATCAACACTTGATTCAATGATCCGGTCATGTCGCACACAACCGACTAGTATTCAATGTATCGGCTTATCGAATCAATACTTGATTCGATAACTAGGTTATATCGCATACAACCATTCGATACATTCATCGCGAGAATAGAATACGGTATCACATACACGCATTATTCTCGGTCCCGCACATATCTCATATGCGCTCCTATTTCGTTTCGCTTGAGCCAGGAAACCTCTGTGTAGGACTCTAAAGACTCGTCAATACGCCGGCAGCAGGTGATGATCATATCAAGCACCCACAAGCCGCAAGCGGTCTGCTAAACGTAACGGCCACCCGGGTATTGAGCGATCAGAAGATCGACGAGCAAGCCCGCTCACACTCCAGTGAATCCAACCAGTAACACTACTGTACAGTCCGGTCTGATCGTCTGATATGTCGCATATCTCGCCTAGGGGTGGTAAACGTCAGACCCCAATAGCTCGATAAGTCGTGTCGATATGAGGTCTATAACTGTTCGAGAAACTACTGGTAACACTTACCGGTAAATCTCAGCAACCCTGGCCAGGGATTTCCTGTTATAGCCAATCGAACACAGCGCAACATCAACTCTCTATACCGGGAGAGACGAATCCCCTCCTATAGCTCATTGCCTCCATGTGACTCGGGACTGTACCCAAAAACCACCGTTTTGCATGCCCTCTTGGACGTGGTAAGATGGAAATCAAAGCACAGTGGGAACCACACAAGACTCTATGACAATCTCGGGTCAACAGACTACTCTGTACCAGTGTCACCAGAGAACTGCCATCTGACGTGAGGTATAATACCATCTGGGAGTTCTCGGCGAGTCCGTCCAGTGTACCCAGTCTCTACTGAGCACCCGTATATCATCTCTGATGTCAAACACCAATGGATATGGGATCATCCATCGCCCATCTGTATGGGTCGAGAAGGTACACGCTAGTCTACTCTGGTATATCGATGCCCCGTCTCGATACACCCACGACTAGGGACTTTGAAGGATGTACTTATGGACTACCATGTCCCCACTAGTATGATCCGCATCATAGTCCAGGTAGTCAAGTACACATCCTAAGGGCTTTACCAACATGTAATAGAGAGACAATCAGTATACACGTTAAGGTAAAGAGCAATCAGATAGCATACTATCATGTCGAGCAAGAAAGTCCTCCCTATATATGTCCCAGCATCCACTACAATATACATCCTATGTATAGTAATGGCCTCTAGGGCATACATATAACTAACAATCTCCCACTTGCACTAGGGCCATCTGATAGCAGTGGTTGTAGTTGTAGGGTTCCTAGGCACTCTAATGGAGTCTCACAAGTGATCAAACATGCACAAATCAAATTTTACGGGTGCCTACAAACCCGACTACGGATCGTTAACTAGATATTTAGGCGAAAACATAAACTAGTTAACAACTTAACTACAAGGAATCGGAAATACAACCTTTGTAGATCCGGTGCTCCACCTCCATAGCTCCGTAACGAAGTCCCTTCGCTGTCCTAGTGAACTCCCGGGCTCTAGCGTCGGCTTCGTCGAAGAATAAGCGAGCTAGGTCGTCGATGTCCATGCCGAAGATGATCTACGTCGAGGCATCGCTAGATCAAGCTCCACCTTCACCAAACCTTGAAAACTTGTGAAGGAAACACACTCTACTACTTGGCAAGAGGTAGAGGATGAAGAAATAGGAAGTGGGTAGACTTTAGAATTGGATTTCTCACTAGTTTTCATCACTTGCCATTGGAGTAGCAAGCTTTCTCTTTTGTTGAAGAAGATGATGAAGAAGAAGAAGATATGATAAGTTAATTAAAAATGAGATAATTAAATCAATACTTATCATGACTTCAACTATAGTTAAGTGTAGAGAATTAACTTGGGTTAGTTAAATGGTTAGGGTTAAGTATAAGACAAGAATGAAGACTAAGTCAAAGCTTCAAGAATCTTCAACTAAAAACAAAATGAGCAACCATTCATTTATCTTTTTCATTTTCCAAAATGGATATAAATAAATAAGATAAATGAATAAGTAATCAAAACCCTAATCATTAACTTAAACCATGGTTTGATTCTTTACACTTAACCAAGTAAGCATGTATCATCAAATATGATACAAACATGTGCACAAAACTATATCGCATATACAATGTGCACAATTCAAGTGAGAAAATCCATTTAAAGTGAACCAATACTAGTTAATGCAAAGCAATATATCAAATATATAATTATACATTAAATCATTAAATCAACACTTGATTCAATGATCCGGTCATATCGGATATAACCGACTAGTATCATATGTATCGGCTTATCGAATCAATCCTTGATTCGATAACTAGGTTATATCGCATATAACCATTCGACACATTCATCGCGAGAATGAAATACGGTATCACATACACGCATTATTCTCGGTCCCGCACATATCTCATATGCGCTCCTATTTCGTTTCGCTTGAGCCAGGAAACCTCTGTGTAGGACTCTAAAGACTCATCAATACGCCGGCAGCAGATGATGATCATATCAAGCATCCACAAGCCGCAAGCGGTCTGCTAAACGTAATGGCCACCCGGGTATTGAGCGATCAGAAGATCGACGAGCAAGCCCGCTCACACTCCTGCGAATCCAACCAGTAACACTTACCGTACAGTCCGGTCTGTTCGTGTGATATATCGCATATCTCGCCTATGGGTGGTAAACGTCAGACCCCAATAGCTCGATAAGTCATGCCGACTTGAGGTCCATAACATTCGTGAAACTACTGATAACTCTTACCAGTATATCACAGCAACCCTGGCTAGGGATTTCCTGTTATGGCCAGTCGAGCATAGCACAACATCAACCCCCAATACCGGGAGAGACGAATCCCCTCCTATCGCTCATTGCCTCCATGTGAATCGGGACTTTACCCAAAAACCACCTGTTTGCACGACTCAGTAGAGCCGTGGTAGGGTGGAAATCAAAGCACGGTGGGAGACACACAAGACTCTATGACGATCTCGGGTCAACAGACTAAGCTGTACCAGTGTCACCAGAGAACTGCCATCTGACGTGAGGTATAATACCATCTGGGAGTTCTCGGCGAGTCCGTTCAGTGTACCCAGTCTCCACTGAGCACCCGCATACCATCTTCGATGTCAAACACCAATGGATATGGGATCATCCATCGCCCATCGCATGGGTCGAGAAGATATGCGCTAGTCTACTATGGAATATCGATGCCCCGTCTCGATATTCCCTCGACTAGGAACATTTCAAGGATGTACTCGTGGACTACCCAGGCCCCACTAGTATGATCTACATCATAGTCCTGGAAGTCGAGTACACATCCTATGGGCTTTATCAACATGTAATCAGAGAGACAGAAAGTGTACATGTTAAGATAAAGAGTAACCAGATAGCGTACTATCATGTCGAGCAAGAAAGTCCTATCTATATATGTCCCAGCATCCACTACAATATATATCCAATGTACAGCAATGGCCTCTAGGGCATACATATAACTAACAATCTCCCACTTGCACTAGGACCATCTGTAGCAGTGGTCGCAGTATCTAATACTCAACCATCCCATATGAGTCTCTCTCTGGGAAAAGGCCTTCGTGAGTGGATCCGCCGTGTTGTCCTCTGAGTCTTCTCTCCTAACCTCGATCACCCTGGAGATTAGCTATCTCCATGATCAGGTGATGCTGCCTCAGAATATGTCTGGGTCACAGATGGGACCATGGTTCCTTGGCCAAAGCCACAGTTCCATTGTCACATAATGGTAGGAACCTAGTTCATCTTATGAACCAATATACACCCAAACTTCCTCCTTGGTAGTATCTTCAATAGCGATGTTACCAGCCTTTATCGTCTAGTTTGCCACGGTATCTAGCTTGGAACTCTTCCAACATACCGTCCTTTACTGAGGGTAAAGACAGTGCCTGTGACTGACATTCAGTCGTCTTTATCACCCTGGAACACTTCCAGTGATTCTCCCCAGGATCGATTGATACAATCTCACTATACCTAGTGAGAACCCTAATATCCCTTTAGATCTATCTCATAGGTCCAAATCTCAGGATTTAGGAGGTATCATCTTTATCCTATTTGGAGAATCCTTATGATAAGAGGAGATTGATCGATCGTAGTATAGGAAACTCTTTTCCTATCAAGAGTATGTTGTCTACGTACAACACGAAGATGACCACCTTACTCTCTACTACCCTTTTGTATATACAAGGTTCGTCTACCATTTTGATGAAGTCAAACACTTTGGCTATCACATCAAAACAGACGTTCCAACTCCGCGATGCCTGCTTCATTATGTAAAGCAACTTGCACACGTTTCCGCTGCTCCCACTGTTTACGAAGACCTCTGGCTGTGTTCTTATAGACGTTCTCTTCTAAATCAGTATTTAGAGAAGCAGTCATGGCACCCAACCGCCAGATATCGTAGTCATGGTATGTAGCCGTGGTAAGTAGGATCTGGATAGACTTAAGCATAGCTACTGGAAAAAGGTTTCATCATTATCCACGCCTGGTCGATGACGAAAACCTTTAACAAGTCTAGCTTTGAAAGTCTCAACTTTTCCATCTACACCAAGTAATCTTCTCAAGATATACTTGCTCCTGATGGGGATTTAACCCTTCAGATATAGCAGCTAAAGTCCTTACTTTGCTGGTGTACATGGATTCCATCTCAGATCGCTAAGCATCCAGCCATTCTTACAGAGTCCCTACTCTCGATGGCCTGCTCGAAACTAGTTGGGTCATCATCTCATGATGCAATCCTTGCTCCCACTGTCATCGAGAAACCGAGGTATCTCTCAGGCGGATGAGGAACCCTACTAGATCGGCGGAGAGGCTGAGGTTCGTCGGAAACTATTGAATCCTTTGGTTCTGTCAAATCATTAGCAGTTTTGTACAGCTGGAACCTTTCCAGTTCTACAGAACTGATCTTGCCACGATCTTGTCCGGATTTTGCTTTTGACATAGGCCGGACAATCCTAGATCTTAACTTACTTAAGAGATAGGATCTTCCCACACCATATCTTATATGGAGTGGTAGGCATTGATTTGAATCGAACCTTATTCAATAGGTATGCAACTTCATAAGTGCATAACTCCCAAAAGGAAATAGGAAACTCAGTAGTACTCATCATAGAGCACACCATATCTAATATCGTGTGATTGCTCCGCCCTGACACACCGTTGTGCTGTGGTGTATTCAGAGGAGTAATACGGAGAGAGAATCTCATTCTCCTTTAGAATGGTCCAGGAATGCCATGCACAAGTATTCTCCTCCCTGATCTCATCATAGGACATAATACTTATACCCATATATTGGTTCTCTACTTCCTACTTATATTCTGTGAATACCTCAAAAGGTTCGGACTTATATTTCAACAGGAATATAGGACTGAATCTTGAGAGATTATCAGAGAATATAATGAAGTATAAAGAACCAGTCCTGGCATGTGTAGACAGGAGACCTTACATACATCATCATGTATCAGTCCCAAGAGTTTACCAACTCTTCCTCTGTTTCCAATAAACAGAGCTATGGTCATATTATCTTTGTGACATGACTGGCAAGTTTCATAAGATGCAAATTCAAACTGATTTAAATATACATCTAAATGTAACTTCAGCCAGTCGGGTCGCATTGATATGACCTAGTCTACAATGCTTCAAGAAGAATTCGTTCATTTCTGAACTCTTCTTCTTGTGTGTGTTCTGTATACGAGGAACTGTAGTTTGATTTAGAACGTCAATGCTTTTAGATAACGTGCCTGAACCGATCAACTTTTGATATAGGAAATGTTCAAAACATTATCCATCAATACAAAATTATATCCTTTCTTTACTAATAAAGAGACTGATATGATTTTGTATATCAGGTTCGGTATCTAATAGCATTTGTTCAGAATCAATGTATTCGTAATACAGGGTGACAGTGACCAACAGACTTGGCTGCAACACTTGCCCCGTTTTCTGTCTCATGAAACTTATCACCCGTTCTCAGTTTTTCTACCTTTTTGTAGCCCTATGTAACAGATTACATATCTGGGATCCTGATCCGGTATCATATACCCAGGATTCAGAGGATACTGAGAAACAGTTCTTTGTAATGAACACACCCGAAGGAGATGCATCATATGCACTGTCTTCGTTTGGGCGGCATAGGAATTCTGGTATTCCCCTATTTCCTGCTCTATCTTATAACAATTATAAGTTGGAGCGGGACCAACGTTTCCCAGCTCAGTATGACAAGCGGGTTCGGTCAATACATTCATTTTATTATCTTGATTAAGGCGTGATATGGTCGCTACCAGGAGAGAGAGAGAAGAAAACACTCTGCGTGCGCTCTTGCAAGATCAGATTGGTTATATATTTTATCTAATCAGGATGGCTCCCACTGTTTTTTATCAAATCTTCCTTCAAACCTTAAAAGGAAAGACTAGCCGGGATTAATTACACTCTACAAGTTCGCCAATCTTTCAGCCAGGCCAGTGTCGGTACTTTAAGGGAGGTTCCCCGTGCTTTCGCACGGACCTAATTACTGTAAGCCTCGTTTTCCCAGAGGCGTAACCCCGTTGACACCTTTCTAGACACCTACTTGATCGGCTAATTGCAAAGTGCAAAACTCTCCCAGGAGTAACAATTACTCGCAGTGGGTATCGGGATCCAACTATCACATAGAAGGTATGCAATCTCATTGCAAATTTCAACACTTGAAACTCCCGATAAAGGTTTTTACCCCTAGCACCTATGACCATAACTATGGTCAACAAATCACAAGTACTAGTCAAGTTCTACCCGTCATTTCATGATTAATTAGACCCACCCACATGACCCTTAACTAAGGTCAACAAAGTCACGCGACTGTCCTAACTAATCGCATCATATGCGGTGTAGGAAGACATCACTTAGCTACCGTACACCGTGCCTTGACTATGGTCAACAAACACAGCACGAATACTAAGTACTCTACTTCCTAAAATGACGGAGGGTTGTGGCTGGTTTTTGTGAAAACCTTTAACGCTTTGAACTTGATCTCATTGCGGAATCAAATGGTTTTTAAATGGAATGTTTTTGAGGCTTTTCTAGTTTTGCTAAAGGGGTCACTCCCGGTGAAGGGATCGTCGGCCCTTTCCTCGTCGAATGAGGTGCGGGATATATCATATATATCACTGTGCATAGCAGAAACTATAGAAGCGATCAAAAACAAACCGAGTGTGTAGCATCTGCCAGTTATTGCTAAAGGAGTCACTCCCGGTGAAGGGATCTCGGTCCTTTCCTCATCGAATAAGGTGCAGGATGTTCTATAATGAACACCACAATGCAAAGCAAGAACTGTAGCTACCTGTTTTATTTTGAAATTCGATTCCACAACATCAATTAGGTTTATTTTCTTTCATTAATCTCATTAATGAATATCCCATCATTTAAATCCACCTAAACATCACAGATATATATAACGTACGCTTATGCCATCCGCATTCGCCTCGATGTCCCGTCTGCACCGTTAGGTTAGGTAACTAACGCCAGAGCGAGACAGGGCTAGCGCGGGTGTAAAACAAAAGCAACGTCTATATAATATATCATATATACTATAATATCTGTCACAGAGCACAGAACATCGCATGATCACAGATAAAACACAGCAGAAGAAACATATGAAATATTGGATATACTAGGACGTCCGTGTTTTCAATACGAGCCAGTATAAAACACGGATTCCACGGTCGTGATGAATAGCCAATCCCACACCCCTAGACCCCTACGAGAGCGGCAAGCAACCCTACCAATTCTAGGGTTAGGAGACCCGGACTCGACTCCTCGAGTTGGTCTCTCACTGGACCCCAGAACCCGGTTACTTGTGCTCCCCTCCTTGGGTCTATCCTAGTGCAGAAAAGTAAATAATATACAACGGGTGACGACTTCCGCAACCTGGAAGTGCCCCAATAAAAGAATATTACATACAAGTTTTTACATGAATGAAAATGAAAAACACTCATCTCACATAAAAACCCCCCGGCTATTCAAACACGACGATCCAATATAACATATCCAGCAACACATAACATCACATGTCATCAACGTAAGTAAATATGCGCATCCCAATTGTCGTTGACATATAGCAACGAAACCGGCGATATCACATATTACACTTACGGTCACAGAAAAGAAAGTGTAAAACTACAACAGTTGGAATCCGCAACCTCCTCAGACATCGCATGCCTGACCAAATGAATTCTTTAGACATCGCATGCCTAACAATTATAAACCCCGCATTTTAGTCTCATTATCGAAAACACTTTTCAATATCAAGTCGGGCAATTCAACAAGATTCCCGAAAAACTGATCGAATGCTCGTCGCAAACTTTAGTAGGCGGCCGCACCCCTGATACCGTCGACAAAGTGCACCAAGGCGGAACACCGCTACCGCGAGCACCCGAACGGATGCTTTCGGCGACGGGGTTCTCCTACAGTCACTTGGTCGGGGCTATGGAGTGAGGCTGTCTATTAAGTTTACCCGGCGAGTATCCGCGTACGCTACGTGATTGCGACGGACTTTTGATCACATCAAAAATTCCGTGGCAACCGATCAAGTGAGACTAAACTGCTACGTTTATAATATTCATTCCGTTATCTCATAACTATTTGTGAATTCCAATTATTGTATCACATTCCGGATAAATAGAAAATGCTAAACTTTTCGATCGAACAATCGAACACCCAAGTTTTCCCGATACAGCTCAACACATGAAATATGAGTCTAACAACACTCAGTTCGTGCCTCAGTACCAACGTTCCAGCCGTAGAAGGGTCAAGCCAACGCCTCACATGTGGCACGCCGTACTGCCCCAAACCCGAAGGTTCAAAGGGTAGTTCAAGACGGTCACATAATCGAGTTAAGGTTTGTTGTCTTCTAGAGGGACCATCGCGTTACTTGCACTACTTAGAATGTCGTTAAACTGGGGAAAAATCCAACACTTGGAAATTTCCCGACAGGGGAAAAATTGGGTATTTATATCCGGTCGAACCTTTTAACATATTCTAAAATTTATCCGGAAAGCCACATAGACAAAATTAGATATTCCGATCGATACACGGAGATCCTTATACAACCCAAAAAATAAAACTCTGGAATAAATATTAAAATATTCCCAGGAAAACCAGCACAGAAACTTATTAATTATGGCGCAAAATTCGATGACCAATACGACAAAACAGCCGCGGATCCGCCGCATGAGGCAGCTCATGCCGCGGAACCGCGGCTGAATGATGGAGTTATGGACTCGAATTTTACAGTAACCCATACAATCGCCTGCTGATTTTTCTGCATATTTTTAATTTACAAAAAACCACATTTTACAAAAAAGTCCAGAGAGCCGTTTTCCGGGTTAGGTTTTGGGTCGATCGGACTTCTAATTCCGTCGGGACTTCGCCTAAGGCTCTAGCTAGGCTCTGATACCACTGTAGGGTTCTTAGGCACTCTAATGGAGTCTCACAAGTGATCAAACATGCACAAATCAAATTTTACGGGTGCCTACAAACCCGACTACGGATCGTTAACTAGATATTTAGGCGAAAACATAAACTAGTTAACAACTTAACTACAAGGAATCGGAAATACAACCTTTGTAGATCCGGTACTCCACCTCCATAGCTCCGCAACAAAGTCCCTTCGCTGTCCTAGTGAACTCCCGGGCTCTAGCGTCGGCTTCGTCGAAGAATAAGCGAGCTAGGTCGTCGATGTCCATGCCGAAGATGATCTACGTCGAGGCATCGCTAGATCAAGCTCCACCTTCACCAAACCTTGAAAACTTGTGAAGGAAACACACTCTACTACTTGTCAAGAGGTAGAGGATGAAGAAATAGGAAGTGGGTAGACTTTAGAATTGGATTTCTCACTAGTTTTCATCACTTGCCATTGGAGTAGCAAGCTTTCTCTTTTGTTGAAGAAAATGAAGAAGAAGAAGAAGATATGATAAGTTAATTAAAAATGAGATAATTAAATCAATACTTATCATTACTTCAACTATAGTTAAGTATAGAGAATTAACTTGGGTTAGTTAAATGGTTAGGGTTAAGTATAAGACAAGAATGAAGACTAAGTCAAAGCTTCAAGAATCTTCAACTAAAAACAAAATGAGCAACCATTCATTTATCTTTTTCATTTTCCAAAATGGATATAAATAAATAAGATAAATGAATAAGTAATCAAAACCCTAATCATTAACTTAAACCATGGTTTGATTCTTTACACTTAACCAAGTAAGCATGTATCATCAAACATGATACAAACATGTGCACAAAACTATATCGCATATACAATGTGCACAATTCAAGTGAGAAAACCATTTAAAGTGAACCAATACTAGTTAATGCAAAGCAATATATCAAATATATAATTATACATTAAATCATTAAATCAACACTTGATTCAATGATCCGGTCATATCGGATATAACCGACTAGTATCATATGTATCGGCTTATCGAATCAATCCTTGATTCGATAACTAGGTTATATCGCATATAACCATTCGACACATTCATCGCGAGAATGAAATACGGTATCACATACACGCATTATTCTCGGTCCCGCACATATCTCATATGCGCTCCTATTTCGTTTCGCTTGAGCCAGGAAACCTCTGTGTAGGACTCTAAAGACTCGTCAATACGCCGGCAGCAGATGATGATCATATCAAACATCCACAAGCCGCAAGCGGTCTGCTAAACGTAATGGCCACCCAGGTATTGAGCGATCAGAAGATCGACGAGCAAGCCCGCTCACACTCCTGCGAATCCAACCAGTAACACTTACCGTACAGTCCGGTCTGTTCGTCTGATATGTCGCATATCTCGCCTAGGGGTGGTAAACGTCAGACCCCAATAGCTCGATAAGTCATGCCGACTTGAGGTCCATAACATTCGTGAAACTACTGATAACTCTTACCAGTATATCACAGCAACCCTGGCCAGGGATTTCCTGTTATGGCCAGTCGAGCATAGCACAACATCAACCCCCAATACCGGGAGAGACGAATCCCCTCCTATCGCTCATTGCCTCCATGTGAATCGGGACTGTACCCAAAAACCACCTGTTTGCACGACTCAGTAGAGCCGTGGTAGGGTGGAAATCAAAGCACAGTGGGAGACACACAAGACTCTATGACGATCTCGGGTCAACAGACTAAGCTGTACCAGTGTCACCAGAGAACTGCCATCTGACGTGAGGTATAATACCATCTGGGAGTTCTCGGCGAGTCCGTTCAGTGTACCCAGTCTCCACTGAGCACCCGCATACCATCTTCGATGTCAAACACCAATGGATATGGGATCATCCATCGCCCATCGCATGGGTCAAGAAGATATGCGCTAGTCTACTCTGGAATATCGATGCCCCGTCTCGATATTCCCTCGACTAGGAACATTTCAAGGATGTACTCATGGACTACCCAGGCCCCACTAGTATGATCTACATCATAGTCCTGGAAGTCGAGTACACATCCTATGGGCTTTATCAACATGTAATCAGAGAGACAGAAAGTGTACATGTTAAGATAAAGAGTAACCAGATAGCGTACTATCATGTCGAGCAAGAAAGTCCTATCTATATATGTCCCAGCATCCACTACAATATACATCCAATGTACAGCAATGGCCTCTAGGGCATACATATAACTAACAGTAGTATCTCATACTCAACCATCCCATAAAAATCTCTCTCTGGGAACAGGCCTTTGTGAGTGGATCCGCTGTGTTGTCCTCTGAGTCTACTCTCCTTACCTCGATCTCCCTGGAGATCAACCATCTCCATGATCAGGTGATACTGCCTTAGAATATGTCTGGATCACTGATGGGACCTGCGTTCCTTGGCATAAGCCACAACTCCATTGTCACACAATGGGAGGAACATAGTTCATCTTATGAAC
The DNA here is from genome assembly GCA_030015575.1 of Agapanthus africanus. Classification (NCBI taxonomy): domain Eukaryota; kingdom Viridiplantae; phylum Streptophyta; class Magnoliopsida; order Asparagales; family Amaryllidaceae; genus Agapanthus; species Agapanthus africanus. The sequence goes on along the minus strand of CM057345.1, from coordinate 299,186,381 downwards.
CAATATATACCCAAACAGCCTCTTTGGTAGTATCTTAAGTAGCGATGTATCCTGCCTTTATCGTCTAGTATGTCACGGTATCTAGCTTGGAACTCTTCCAACATACCGTCCCTTTATTGAGGGCATAGACAAAGCCTGTGACTGACATTCAGTCGTCTTTATCACCCTGGAACACTTCCAGTGATTTTCCCCAGGATCAATTGATACCATCTCACTACTACTAGTGAGATTCCTAACATCCAATTAGATCTATCTCATAGATCCAAAATCCAGGATTTAGTAGGTATCACTTTGATCCTATATGGAAAATCATTGTGATAAGCGGAGATTGATCGAGCGTAGCATAGGAAACTTCTTCCCTATCAAGAGTATGTCATCCACGTACTCTACGAGGATCGCCACCATACTCCCTACTACCTTTTTGCTTATACAAGGTTCATCTACCATTTTGATGACGCCAAACTCTTTGACTAACACATCAAAACAGACGTTCCAACTCCTCGATGCCTGCTTTATCAGATAAAACATCTTGCACACGTTTCCGCTGCTCCCACTGTTTACGAAGCCCTCTGGCTGTGTACTTACAGACGCACTCTTCTAAATCATCATTTAGAAAAGCAGTCATGGCACCCAACCGCCAGATATCGTAGTCATGGTATGTAGCCGTGGCAAGTAGGATCCGGATGGACTTAAGCATAGCTACTTGAAAAGGTTTCATCATTATCCACGCCTGGTCAATGATGAAAACCTTTAACAAGTCTAGCTTTGAAAGTCTCAACTTTTCCATGTACACCAAGTAATCTTCTCAAGATATACCTGCTCCTGATGGGGATTTAACCCTTCAGATATAGCAACCAAAGTCCATACTTTGTTGGTGTATAAGGATTCCATCTCAGATCATTAAGCATCCAGCCATTCTTACAGAGTCTTACCCCCGATGGCCAGCTCGAAACTAGTTGGGTCATCATCTCATGATGCAATCCTCGCTCCCACTGTCATAGAGAAACCGAAGTATCTCTCAGGTGGGTGAGGAACCCTACTAGATCGGCGGAGAGGCTGAGGTTCGTTGGAATCTACTGAATCCTTTGGTTCTATTAAATCATCAGCTGCAGTTTGTATAGCTGGAACCTTTCCAGTTCTACATTACAGACCTTGCCTCGAGCTTGTCCGGATTTTGCTTTTCAGACATAGGCCGGACAACCCCAAATCTTAACTAACTTAAGAAATGGGCTCTTCCCTTTCCATATCACATATGAAGTGGTAGGCAACTGATTTGATTTGAACCCTATTCAATAGGTATGCAGCTTCTCAAGCGCATAACACCCAAAAGGAAATAGGTAACTCAGTATTACTCATCATAGAGCACACCTTATCACATAGGGTGTGATTGCTCCGCCCCAATATACCATCGTGCTATGGTGTATACGGAGGAGTAATGCTGAGAGAGAATCTCATTCTCCTTTAGAATATTCCAGGATTTCCGTGCTCAAGTATTCTCCTCCTTGATCTCATCAAAAGACATAATACTTATACCCATATTTTGGTTCTCTACTTCTAACTTATATTCTGTGAATATCTCAAAAGGTTCGGACTCATGTTTCAACAGGAACATATGACTGAATCTTGAGAGATTATCAGAGAATGTAATGAAGTAAAAAGAACCGGTCTTGGTATGTGTAGACAGGGGACCTACATACATCAACATGTATCATCCCAAGAGTTTACTAACTCTTTCTCTGTTTTCAGTAAACGGAGCTATGGTCATCTTATCTTTGTGACATGACTGGCAAGTTTCATAAGATGTAAATTCAAACAGATTTAAATATGCATCTATTTGGAACTTAGCTTGTCGGGTCGCATTGATATGACCTAGTCTACAATACCTCAAGAAGAATTCGTTCATTTCTGAACTCTTCCTCTTGTGTGTGTTCCGTATACTAAGAACTGTAGTTTGATTTAGAACATCAACGCTTTTAGATAACGTGCCTGAACCGATCAACTTTTGATATAGGAAATGTTCAAAACATTATCCAACAATACAAAATTTTACCGTTTCTTTACTAATAAAGAGACAGATATGATTTTGTATATCAGGTTCGGTATCTAATAACATTCATTCAGAATCAATGTATTGTAATACAGGGTGACAGTGACCAACAGACTTGGCTGCAACACTTGCCCCGTTTTCTGCCTCATGAAACTTATCACCCGTTCTCAGTTCTCTACCTTTCTTTAGCCCTATGTAACAGATTACATATCTGGGATCCTGATCTGGTATCACATACCCAGGACGTAAAGGTTACTGAGAAACAGTTCTCTGTAATGAACACACCCGAAGATGATGCATCATCATGCACTCTCCTCGTTTGGGCGGCACGGGAAATCTGGTATTCCCCAATTTCTTGCTCTGTCTTATAACAATTATAAGTTGGAGCGGGACCAATGTTCCCCAGCTCAGTATAACAAGCGGGTTCGGTCAATAATCCGTATTATTATCTTGATTAAGGCGTGATATGGTCGCTACCTGGAGAGAGAGAAGAAAACACTCAGCGTGCGCTCTTGAGATCAGATTGGTTTTTATTTTATCTAATCAGGATGGCTCCCACTGCTTTTTATCAAATCTTCCTTCAAACCCTAAAAGGAAAGACTAGCCGGGATTAATTACACACTACAAGTTCGCCAATCTTTCAGCCAGGCCAGTGTCGGTACTTTGAGGGAGGTCCCCCGTGCTTTCGCACGAACCTAATTAATGTAAACCTCGTTTTCCCAGAGGCGTAACCCCGTTGACACCTTTCTAGACACCTACTTGATCGGCTAATTGTAATGTATAAAACTCTCCCAGGAGTAACACTTACTCGCAGCGGGTATCGGGATCCAACTATCTCATAGAAGGTATGCAATCTCATTGCAAATTTCAACACTTGAAATTCCCAATAATATTTTGCCCCTAGCACCCTATGACCTTGACGGAGGTCAACAAACCATAGGCTACTAGTCAAGTTCAACCCGTCATTTCTTGATCGAATTAAACCCACCCGCACGACCCTTGACGGAGGTCAACAAGGCCGCACGACTACCCTAACTCAATCTGCATCATATGCATAAACAGATAAATACTAGTTAGCTACCGCACACTACGCCTTGACGGAGGTCAACAAACGTAGCACGAATACTAAATAGGACTTATCTGAAATGACGGAGGGCTACGACAGGTTTTTCTGAAAACCTATTGCGTAATGAACTTGATATCGTTGTAGGATCGAATGAATTTTGAAATGGAGTGTTTTTGAGGCTTTTCTGGTTTTGCTAAAGGAGTCACTCCCGGTGAAGGGATCGTTGGTCCTTTCCTCGTCGAATGAGGTGCGGGATATATTATATATATCACTGTGCAAAGCAAAAACTCTTAAAAGCAATCAAAAGACAAACCGAGTGTGTAGCATCTGCCAGTTATTGCTAAAGGAGTCACTCCCGGTGAAGGGATCTCGGTCCTTTCCTTATCGAATAAGGTGCAGGATATATCACATATACCGTTGTGCAAAGCAAGAACTGTAGCTACCTGTTTTATTTTTGAAATTCGATTCTACAACATCTTAGGTTTCTTTTAATTCATCAATCACATTAATGAAGTCCCATCATTTAAATACCTAAACATCACAGATAAATACGACGTACACTTATGCCATCCGCATTCGCCTCGATGTCCCCTCGTGCACCGTTAGGTTAGGTAACTAACGGCAGAGCGGGGCAGGGCTAGCGCGGGTGTAAAACATAAGTAACGCCTATATAATATATCATATATACAATATACTGTATCTATCACAGAACATCACATGATCACATCACAGATATCGCAGCAGAAGAAACATATGAAATATTGGATATACTAGGTCGTCCGTGTTTTCAATACGAGCCAGTATAAAACACGGATTCCACGGTCGTGATGAATAGCCAAACCCACACCCCTAGACCCCTACGAGAGTGGCAAGTAACCCTACCAATTCTAGAGTTAGGAGACCCGGACTCGACTCCTCCAGTTGGTCTCCCACTGGACTCCAGAACCCGGTTACTTGTGCCCTCCTCCTTGGGTCTATCCTAATGCGGAAAAGTAAATAATATACATCAACGGTGACAACTTCCGCAACCTGGAAGTGCCCCAATAAAAGAATATTACATACAAGTTTTTACATGAATGAAAATGAAAAACACTCATATCACATAAAAACCCCCGGCTATTCAAACACGACGATCCAATATAACATATCCAGCAACACATAACATCACATGTCATCAACGTAAGTAAATATGTCCATCCCAATTGTCGTTGACATATAGCAACGAAACAGGCGATATCACATATTACACTTACGGTCACAGAAAAGAAAGTGTAAAACTACAACAGTTGGAATCTGCAACCTCCTCAGACATCGCATGCCTGACCAAATGAATTACTTAGACATCGCATGCCTAACAATTATAAACCCCGCATTTTAGTCTCATTATCGAAAACACTTTTCAATATTAAGTCGGGCAATTCAACAGGATTCCCGACATCCTGATCGAATGCTCGTTGCAAACTTCAGTAGACGGCCGCACCCCCGATACCGTCGACGAAGTGCACCAAGGCGGAACACCGCTACCGCGAGCACCGGGACGGATGCTTTCGGCAATGGGGTTCTCCTACAGTCACTTGGTCGGGGCTATGGAGTGAGGCTGTCTATTAAGTTTACCCGGCGAGTATCCGCGTACGCTACGTGATTGCGACGGACTTTTGATCACATCAAAATTCCATGGCAACCGATCAAGTGAGACTAAAGTGCTATGTTTATAACATTCATTTAGTTATCTCATAACTTCTTGTGAATTCCAATTATTGTATCCCATTCCGGATAAATAGAAAATGTTAAACTTTCCGATTGAATATTCGAACACCCAAGTTTTCCCGATACAGATCAACACATGAAATATGAGTCTAACAACATTCAGTTCGTGCCTCAGTACCAACGGTCCAGCCGTAGAAGGGTCAAGCCAACGCCTCACATGTGGCACGCCGTACTGCCCCAAACCCGAAGGTTCAAAGGGCAGTTCAAGACGGTCACATAATCGAGTTAAGGTTTGTTGTCTTCTAGAGGGTCCATCGCGTTACTTGCACTACTTAGAACGTCGTTAAACCACGGAAAAATCCAACACTTGGAAATTTCCCGACAGGGGAAAAGTTGGGTATTTATATCCGGTCGGACATTTTAACATATTCAAAAAATTATCCGGAAAGCCACTTAGACAAAATCTGATACTCCGATCAAAACACCGAATCCCCAAAACAACTCCAGAAAATTCAACTCTTGAATAAATTTTAAAAATACCCAGAGAACTCAGCACCTGAAACAATGAATTACTGTGCAAACAGTTAGGGCTGAAGTCATCAATCTGCCGCGGAACCGCCGCCTAAGGCAGGTTTCTGCCGCGGTTCCGCCACATCTTGCACTGTTCATGACCCCAATTTTGCGCCGTAATTCTTAGATTTCCCTGCTGGGTTTTCTGCATATTTTTAATTTGGAAAAATCCCAGTTTTTGAAAAAAGGACAGAGAGCATGTTTCGAGTTCGGGTTTTGGTTCGATCGGACTTCAAATTGCGTCTAGACTTCGCCTAAGGCTCTAGCTAGGCTCTGACACCACTGTAGGGTTCCTAGGCACCCCAAGGAGGTCTCACAAGGCATCAACCATGCCAATTTCAAACTTTACGGTGCCGAGAAACCCTAGTGTACAGATCGTTGGCTAGAATTCTAGGCGAAAAGTAAACTAGTTAACACTTAACTATAAGAATACGGAAATACAACCTTTGTAGATCCGGTGCTCCACCTCCACAGCTCCGCAACGAAGTCCCCTCGCTGTCCACATGCAATTCCGGGCTTTAGCGTCGGCTTCATCGGAGAAGAAGCGGGCTAGGTCATCGACGACGTGCCGAAGATGATCTACGTCGAGGCATCGCTAGATCAAGCTCCAACTTCACCAAGTCAAGAAAACTTGTGAAGGAAACACACTCTACTACTTGGCAAGAGGTAGAGGATGAAGAAATAGGAGGTGGGTAGACTTTAGAATTGGATTTCTCACTCTAATTCATCAATCACCATTGATGAGGTAAGCTTTCTTCTTGAAGTGAAGAAGAAGAAGATGATGAAAGTTATGATAAGTTCTAATTTAAAAAGAAATAAATATGAATACTTATCATTAACCAACCATAGTTTAGTGTAGAGAATAAATCATGGTTAGATTGAAGGGTTAGGGTTAAGCATCAAGACAAAATGGTGACTTAGTCAAAGTTTCATGAAGCTTCATAATCCATCCAAAGAAAGCCACCATTTATTCTTTATGCAAATCATTTTCCAAAAAGAATAAATAGATAAATGAATAAGTAAAAACAAAACCCTAACCATTACACAACCATGGTTTAATCTTTACACTTAGCCAATTTAGCATGCATCATCAAACATGATACAAACTAATGCACAAAAGTATATCACATATACAATGTGCACATCCGAGTGAGAATATCCATTTAAAGTGAACCAATACTAGTTAATGCAAAGTAATATATCAAATATATAATTATGCATTAAATCATTAAATCAACACTTGATTCAATGATCCGGTCATGTCGCACACAACCGACTAGTATTCAATGTATCGGCTTATCGAATCAATACTTGATTCGATAACTAGGTTATATCGCATACAACCATTCGATACATTCATCGCGAGAATAGAATACGGTATCACATACACGCATTATTCTCGGTCCCGCACATATCTCATATGCGCTCCTATTTCGTTTCGCTTGAGCCAGGAAACCTCTGTGTAGGACTCTAAAGACTCGTCAATACGCCGGCAGCAGGTGATGATCATATCAAGCACCCACAAGCCGCAAGCGGTCTGCTAAACGTAACGGCCACCCGGGTATTGAGCGATCAGAAGATCGACGAGCAAGCCCGCTCACACTCCAGTGAATCCAACCAGTAACACTACCGTACAGTCCGGTCTGATCGTCTGATATGTCGCATATCTCGCCTAGGGGTGGTAAACGTCAGACCCCAATAGCTCGATAAGTCGTGTTTATATGAGGTCTATAACTGTTCGAGAAACTACTGGTAACACTTACCAGTAAATCTCAGCAACCCTGGCCAGGGATTTCCTGTTATAGCCAATCGAACACAGCGCAACATCAACTCCCTATACCGGGAGAGACGAATCCCCTCCTATCGCTCATTGCCTCCATGTGACTCGGGACTGTACCCAAAAACCACCGTTTTGCACGCCCTCTTGGACGTGGTAAGATGGAAATCAAAGCACAGTGGGAACCACACAAGACTCTATGACGATCTCGGGTCAACAGACTACTCTGTACCAGTGTCACCAGAGAACTGCCATCTGACGTGAGGTATAATACCATCTGGGAGTTCTCGGCGAGTCCGTCCAGTGTACCCAGTCTCTACTGAGCACCCGTATATCATCTCTGATGTCAAACACCAATGGATATGGGATCATCCATCGCCCATCTGTATGGGTCGAGAAGGTACACGCTAGTCTACTCTGGTATATCGATGCCCCGTCTCGATACACCCACGACTAGGGACTTTGAAGGATGTACTTATGGACTACCATGTCCCCACTACTATGATCCGCATCATAGTTCAGGTAGTCAAGTACACATCCTAAGGGCTTTACCAACATGTAATAGAGAGACAATCAGTATACACGTTAAGGTAAAGAGCAACCAGATAGCATACTATCATGTCGAGCAAGAAAGTCCTCCCTATATATGTCCCAGCATCCATTACAATATACATCCTATGTATAGTAATGGCCTCTAGGGCATACATATAATTAACAGTAATCCCTCTCACTTAGTGTTAAAGTGTTTAACATGCTTGTTTTCGCCTAATCTCTAGTTTAAAGATCCGGCTTTGGGTTGTTCGGCACGGCTAAATTTTAAATCGGGCATGTTTGATGCCTCGTATACCCTTGTGCATGTGCCTAGCAACCCTAAAGTGGTATCAGAGCCAAGCTAGAGCTTTAGGCGAAGTCTAGGCGAAGTTTAAAGTCCGATCGAACTCCGAATACCCGATTTACCCTAGTTTCTGGAAATTTTTCAAATCTGTTGATTTTTTCATATTAAAAATATTCAGGAAATCATGCAGGGAAATATAGGAATTACTGTGAAGTACGGACTATTGATTCGGTCACGTGACCGCGTAACCGCGGCCAAACCACACACATGGCCGCAGTTCCGCGGCGGAATAGTAATATTGGGGCCCACTGCTTCACAGTAATATTCATGGGTTCTTTTTCATTCTTCTGGGAATTTTTAAATTTACTCAAGTGTTGAGTTTTCTGGGTTGTCTTGGGGACTCATTGATTCGATCGGATAATTTAACTTCGTTTAAGTTTTTTCCGGATAATTTTAGAAACTGTTAAAAAGTTCGAACGGATATCAATAACTCACTTTTTCCCCTATCGGAAATTTTTTCAAAAGTTGGATTTTTTCTCGAGTTTGAAACTTCCGGAAAATCATGCAAGTAACACGGTGGACCCTCTAGATGAACACAAACCTTAACTCGATTATGTGACTGTCTTGAACTGCCTCAAAACCTTAGGGTTTGGGGCAGTACGGCGTTGCCACATGTGAGGCGTTGGCTTGACCCTTCTACGGCTGGACCATTGGTACTGTGGCATGTGATGGATACTTTTTGAACTCCACTCAAGTGTTGAGCTATTTAGGAAATCTTGGGTGTTTGTTTATTTGATCGAAAAGTTTAACACTGTCTATTTATCTGGAATGTGATACAGTATTTGGAATCCACAGGTAGTTATGAGATAACTAATTTGAATGTTATAAATCTATCAGTTTAGTCTCAATTGATCGGTTGCCATGGAATTTTGATGTGATCAAAAGTCCGTCGCAATCACGTAGCGTACGCGGATACTCGCCGGGTAAACTTAATAGACAACCATGCCCCATAGCTCCGACCAAGTGACTGTAGGAGAACCCCGTCGCCAAAAGCATCCATTCGGGTGCTCGCGGCAGCGGTGTTCCGCCTTAGTGCACTTCGTCGACGGCATCCGGGGGTGCGGCCGTCTACTAAAGTTTGCGACGAGCATTCGATCAGGATGTCGGGAATCTTGTTGAATTGCCCGACTAGATATTGAAAAGAGTTTTCGATAAATGAGACTAAAATGCGGGGTTTATAATTGTTAGGCATGCGATGTCTAAGGAATTCATTTGGTTAGGCATGAGATGTCTAAGGAAGTTGCGGATTCCAACTGTTATAGTTTTACACTTTCTTTTTTGTGACCGTAAGCGTAGTATGTGGTGTATCGCCGGCCTCGTTGCTATACATCAACGACAATCGGGATATGCATACTTGCTTACGTTGATGATATGAGATATTATGTGTTGCTGTGATATGTTATATTGGATCGTCGCGTTCTGAAAAGCCGGGGTTTTTATGTGAGATGAGAGTTTTTTCTTTTTCATTCATGTAAAATTCATTTGTATGTAATATTCTTTTATTGGGGCACTTCCGGGCTGAGGATGATGTCACCATTGTATATTATTTACTTTTCCGCATTAGATAGACCTAAGGCGGGGAGCACAAGTAACCGAGTTCTAGGGTCCAGTGGGAAACCATCTCGAGGAGTCGAGACCGGGTCTCCTAACCCTAGAATTGGCAGTGTTGCTTGTCGCTCTCGTAGGGGTCTAGGGATGTGGGTTTGGCTATTCATCGCGACCGTGGAATCCGTGTTTTATATAGGCTCGTATTAAAACACGAACATCCTAGTATATCCAATATTTCATATATGTTCTTCTGCTGCAATGTTCTGTGATGAGATCATATTAATGCCTGAGACGAATGTTTATATTATATATATGAGATATATGTTATATTGCAGATTTCGTTTCAAATGTGATGCTTGTGAAGCATAATAAAATGGGACTTCATTAATGAGATTAATGAAATAAAAGAAACCTAAGATGTTGTAGAAATTTGTTTAAAAACTGGTAGCTCTAGTTCTTGCTTTGCATAGCGGTGTTCCTTGTAGAACATCCAGCACCTTATTCGATAAGGAAAGTGCTGAGATCCCTTCACCGGGAGTGACCTCTTTAGTGAAACTAGCAGATGCTACAAACTCGGTTTGTCTTTTGATTGCTTCTATAGTTCTTTCTTTGCATAGTGATATTTGTGAAATATCCCGCACCTTATTCGATGAGGAAAGAGCCGACGATCCCTTCACCGGGAGTGACCTCTTTAGCAAAACTAGAAAATGCCTCAAAAACATTCCATTTAAAAATCACTCGATTCTACAACGATATCAAGTTCATTACGCAAAGGGTTTTCTTAAAAACCTGACGTAACCCTCCGTCATTTTAGGAAATAGAGTACTTAGTATTCGTACTGCGTTTGATGACCATAGTTAAGGCATAGTGTACGGTAGCTAAGTGATGTTTTCCTATATAACATATGATGTGATTTATTAGGACAGTCATATGACTTTGTTGACCTTAGTTAAGGGTCATGTGGGTGGGTCTAATCAATCGGGAAATGACGGGTTGAACTTGACTAGTGCTTATGATTTGTTGACCATAGTTAAGGTCATAAGTCACTAGGGGTAAAATATTATTGGGAATTTCAAGTGTTGAAATTTGCAATGAGATTGCATACCTTCTATGAGATGGTTGGATCCCGATACCCGCTGCGAGTAAGAGTTACTCCTGGGAGAGTTTTACACATTACAATTAGCCGATCAAATAGGTGTCTAGAAAGGTGTCAACGGGGTTACGCCCCTGGGAAAACGATGTTTATTTTAATTAGGTCCGTGCGAAAGCACGGGGAACCTCCCTCAAAGTACCGGCACTGGCCTGGCTGAAAGATTGGCGAACTTGTAGAGTGTAATTAATCCCGGCTAGTCTTTCCTTTTAGGGTTTGAAGGAAGATTTGACTAAAACAGTGGGAGACATCCTGATTAGATAAATTGATAACCAATCTAATCTTGTAACAAGCGCACGCTGAGTGTTTTCTTCTCTCTCTCTCCAGGTAGCGACCATATCACGCCTTAATCAAGATAATAATACGGATGAATTGACCGAACCCGCTTGTTATACTGCGCTAAGGAATGTTGGTCCCGCTCCAACTTATAATTGTTATAAGATAGAGCAGGAAATTGGGGAATACCAGATTTCCCGTGCCGCCCAAACGAAGAAAGTGCATGCTGATGCATCTTCTTCAGGTGTGTTCATTACAGAGAACTGTTTCTCAGTATCCTTTACGTCCTGGGTATTTGATACCGGATCAGGATCCTACATATGTAATTTGTTACATGGGCTACAAATAGGTAGAGAACTGAGAACGGGTGATAAGTTTCTTGAGATAGAAACTGTGCAAGTGTTGCAACCAAGTCTGTTGGTTGCTATCTGTAGGGTTACTAGGCACACTAACAAGGCTCTACAAGACATCGACCATGCCAAAATAAAATTTTTAGGTGCCGAACAACCTTAAGGAAGATCGTATACTAGAGTTTAGGCGACACAAAATAACAAGTAAACAACTTTACTCTAAAGGGATACGAAATACAACCTTTGTAGATCGTTCCTCCACTTCTTTAGCTCCTTGATGAAGTCCCTTCGCTGCGATCGTGGTTCTCCCGGACCCTTGATTGGCTTCACGAGGCGAAAGGTGCGACCTTGCTTGAAGTCTCCGAGGCCGAAGATGATCTACGTCGAGGGAATTCCGACTCAAGCTTCTACTTCACTAACTTGATAATTGGTGAAGCAAACACTCTATACTAAAGTGCTAGTCTAGTAGAGGATGGAGAAATAGAAAGTGGGTTCTCTTTAGAATTTTATTTCTCACAATCTTTCTCACTTTTTTTCAAACCCTAGCAAGCTTTTTCTCTTGCTCAATGAAGAAGAAGATGATGAACAAAAGAAAAGCAATAAGGATAATGATCAAGTGTAAAGGGTAACCATGGTGAGTGAGTATCATATACTAACCCTTGTAGAGCCATAACCATAGCTAATTGTGTGATGGTTAGGTTAAAGTCCAAAGTAAAAACAAATCTAGTGGACTTTAGTCAATGCATCCACAAGCTTCCACAAGCTTCATGCATTTTCCAATTTCCCACTAATTTTGTAATTACTTTTAAACATTAAACCTAATCATAACAATTAGGATGGTGTATGTCTCATACACACAAGTCATGTGTATCATCAACCATGATACAATATGATAACACATTTTAACATATATCATATACATGTTAAATTAGTGTACATGTGAGAAAAACCCTAAAGTGAACAAGTGTTAGCAAATGTAAATTAGTATATCTAATATACAATTATACACTTAATTATTAAATAAACACTTGACTTAATAATCCGGTCATATCTCATATAACCGGCTAACCTCCATCGTATCGACTTATCGAATCAACACTTGATTCGATAACCCGGTCATATCATATATAACCGACCGATACAAAAAGTCGCGAGAATAGAATACAGTATCACATACACGCATTATTCTCGGTCCCGTACATATCACATATGCGCTCCTATTTCGTTTTGCCTGAGCCAGAAAAACATCTATGTTGGACTCTAAAGACTCGTCAATACGCCGGCAGTAGGTGATGATCACATCAAGCACCCACAAGCCGTCTGCGGTACTAGCTGGATATAACGGCTACCCGGGTATTGAGCGATCAGAAGATCAGCAAGCAAGCCCACTCCAACTCCTGTAAAAAGCCTGCCGGTAACACTTCCCATACAGTCCGGTCTCCTCGTCTAATATGTTGCATATCAAGTCTAGGGGTGGTAAACGTCAGACCCCAATAACCGATAAGTCGTGCCGATGTGAGGCTCATAACGGGTCGAGAAACTACTGGTAACACTTACCAGTAAATCTCTAATCAGCCCTAGCCAGGGACTTCCTTGTTACGGCCAATCGAGCACAGCGCAATATCAACCCCCAATACCGGGAGAGACGAAACCCCTCCTATCGCTCATTGCCTCCATGTGACTCGGGACTGTACCCAAAAACCACCATTTTGCATGCCCTCATGGACGTGGTAAGGTGGAAATCAAAGCACAGTGGGAATCACACAAGACTCTATGATGATCTCGGGTCTACAGACTAACCTGCACAAGTGTCACCAGAGAACTGCCATCTGACGTAAGGTATAATACCATCTGGGAGTTCTCGGTGAGTCCGTCCAGTGTACCCAGTCTCCACTAAGCACCCGCATACTATCTCTGATGTTGAACACCAATGGATATGGGATCATCCATCGCCCATCTCATGGGTCAAGAAGCGTATACGCTAGTCTACTCTGGTATATCGATGCCCTGTCTCGATACACCCTCGACTAGGGACTTTGAAGGATGTACTTATGGACTACCATGTCCCCACTAGTATGATCCACATCATAGTCCAGGCAGTCAAGTACATATCCTAAGGGCTTTACCAACATGTAACTATAAGACAGTATAAAGAGACAAGTATACATGTTAAGATAAAGAGCAACCAGATAGCATACTATCATATCGAGCAAGAAAGTCCTATCTATATATGTCCAAGCATCCAATATAATATACATCTGTACAATACTGGCCTCTAGGGCATACATACAACTAACAATCTCCCACTTGCACTAGGGCCAGCTGCTGTAGTTTCGCATACCGAGCATCCCGAAGAGTCTCTCAAACTGTATCTGGGGAATGGCCTTCGTGAGTGGATCCGCTGTGTTGTTCTTCGTGTCAACCCTCCTGACCTCGATCTCCCGGCGATCAACTATCTCCCGGATCAGGTGATACCGCCTCAGAATATGTCTGGATCGCTGATGGGACCTGGGTTCCTTGGCCAAAGCCACCGCTCCATTATTATTGCAATACAAAGGTATTTGATGCTCAATGGATGGAACCACTCCAAGTTCAGTAATGAACTTTTTGATCCAGACAGCCTCTTTGGCAGCATCGTTGGCAGCGATGTATTCAGCCTCCATCGTCGAGTCTGCCACGGTTTCCTACTTGGAACTCTTCCAGCTAACCGCCCCTCCGTAAAGGGTAAAGACAAATCTGGACTGTGACTTAGAGTCGTCCTTATCACTCTGGAAGCTCGAATCGGTAAAGGACTCCACTTGGAGTTCTCCGTTACCATACACCAAGAGCATCTCTTTAGTCCTTCGTAAGTACTTGAGAATGCTCTTCACAGCTGTCCAGTGACTCTCTCCAGGATCAGCTTGATACTTACTCACTACACTTAGTGAGTATGCTACATCGGGTCTGGTACATAGCATCGCATACATGATAGAGCCTACTGCCGAAGCATAGGGTATCCCTTGCATGCGAGCTCTCTCCAAATCAGTCCTGGGAGACATCTCTTTGGAGAGAGTGAGCCCTGAGATCGTGGGTAAAAAACCACGTTTGGACTCTTCCATACTAAACCTCTTTAGTATGGTGTCAATGTACCTGGACTGGGACAATCCCAATATCCTTTTAGATCTATCTCTATAGATCCTGATTCCCAATATGCAGGAGGCATCACCTAGATCTTTCATTGAGAATCTTTGTGATAAGAAGAGCTTGACCGATTGCAGCATAGGAATGTCATTTCCTATCAGGAGTATGTCATCCACGTACAATACGAGAAAGACAACCTTACTCCCTGCTACCTTCTTATAGATACAAGGTTCATCTACGTTTTTGATGAAATCAAACTCTTTGATAACGACGTCAAAGCAGATGTTCCAACTCCGCGATGCTTGCTTTAATCCATAAATGGATTTAAGCAGCTTGCACACCTTCCTGCTGCTCCTACTATCTACGAAGCCCTCTGGCTGAGTCATGTACACGCACTCTTCTAAATCACCATTTAGAAAGGCGGTCTTAACATCCATTTTCCAGATTTCGTAGTCATGATATGCAGCGATGGCAAGCATGATCCGGATGGATTTAAGCATAGCCACTGGAGAAAAGGTTTCGTCATAGTCCACACCTAGTCTTTGATGAAAACCCTTTGCAACAAGTCTAGCTTTGAAAGTCTCCACTTTCCCATCTACACCAAGTTTTTTCTTGAAGATCCACTTGCTCCCAATGGGTTTTACCCCTTCAGGAGCATCTTCCAAAGTCCATACTTTGTTGGTGTACATGGATTCCATCTCGGACCGCATTGCATCCAGCCATTTCACTGAGTCTCCACTCGTGATGGCCTGCTCGAAGCTAGTTGGGTCATCATCAACCATGATGCAATCCTCGCTTCCACCATCTATGAGAAAACCGTAGTATCTCTTAGGTGGACGAGAAACCCTACCAGATCGGCGGAGAGGCTGGGGTTCGTCGGGTACTACCGAATCCTCTGGTTCTACCAAGTCTTCTGTTATAGTTTGTGTCGCTGGAACCCCTTCCAGTTCTACCTCAATGCCACTAATCTGTTTCATAAGAAAACCTTTTTCTAAGAAAGTGGCATGTTGAGAAACAAACACCTTTTGTTCCTCGGGGTGGTAGAAGATATACCCCTGTAAATTATTGGGATATCCTATAAACTTACATAAGATAGATCTTGCCTCGAGTTTGTCCAGATTTTGTCTTTTGACATTGGCCGGACAGCCCCATATCTTAATGTAATTAAGACGTGGTCTCTTCCCTTTCCATATCTCATATAGAGTGGTAGGCACAGATTTGGTAGGAACTCTATTCAATAGGTCTATGGCTGTCTCAAGCGCATATCCTCAGAAGCAAATAGGTAACTCAGCTGTACTCATCATTGAGCGCACCATATCTAATAGGGTGCGGTTCCTCCGTTCCGATACACCGTTGTGCTGTGGTGTATATAGAGGAGTTAGCTGAGAGAGAATCCCATTCTCTTTTAGGAAGTCCAGGAATTCATTGCTCAAGTATTCACCTCCTCGATCAAATCGAAGGATTTTAATACTTTTCCCGGTTTGGTTCTCGACTTCTTGTTTATATTCTCTAAATTTCTCAAAAGCTTCTGATTTGTGTTTCATCAGGAACACATATCCGAATCTAGAGAGATCGTCAGTGAATGTAATGAAGTACGAAGAACCATCCCTGGCATGTGTAGACATGGGACCGCATACATCACTATGTATCAGTCCTAAGAGTTCGGTAACTCTTTCTCCGTGTCCCGTAAACGGAGTTTTGGTCATCTTGCCTTTGAGACATGACTGGCAAGTTTCATAAGATGAAAATTCGAACGGTTTCAAGTATCCATCCTTATGCAACTTAGCTAGCCATGTCGCATTTATATGGCCGAGTCTACAATGCCACAAGAAGGATTCGTTCAGTTCTGAACTCTTCCTCTTGTGTGTGTTTGTTATGCTCAGAACTGTTGATTGATTTAGAACATAAATGCCATTGTACAACGTGCCTGATCCAACCAACTTTTGGTTAAGGAAAATGTTCATAACATTATCCTGTAATACAAAATTATATCCCTCTTTACTTAGTAAAGAAACCGATATAATGTTGCATATCAGGTTCGGCATGTAATAGCATTCGTTCAGAACCAATGTATTACCAGTTGGCAATACAAGGTGATATTCCCCGACGGTTTTAGCTGCAACAATTGCACCATTTCCAACCCTTATGTCTTTATCACCTTCTCCAAGTTCTCTACCTTTTCTAAGCCCATGTAACTGATTACATATATGGGATCCTGACCCGGTATCTAATACCCAGGACGTAGAGCAAATGGAGAAACAGTTCTCCGTAACGAACACACCCGAAGAAAATGCACCAACATGTACTTTCTTCACATGGGTGGCATGGGAAACCTGGTATTCCCCTATATCCTGTTCAGTCCTATAACTCTTATAAGAAAGAACGGAACCAACGTTCCCCAGCACAGTATAACATCCGGGTTCGGTCAATACATCCATATTATTATCTTGATTAAGGCATGAAATGGTCGCTACCTGGAGAGAGAGAGAAGAAAACACTTTAGCGTATGCTCTTGCAAGATCAGATTGGTTTATTATTTTATCTAATCAGGATGGCTCCCACTGTTTTTATCAAATCTTCCTTCAAACCCTAAAAGGAAAGACTAGCCGGGATTAATTACACCCTACAACTTCGCCAATCTTTCAGCCAGGCCAGTGTCGGTACTTTGAGAGAGTTTCCCCGTGCTTTCGCACGGACCTAATTAAAGTAAACCTCGTTTTCCCAGAGGCATAACCCCGTTGACACCTTTCTAGACACCTACTTGATCGGCTAATTGTCCTGTGTAAAACTCTCCCAGGAGTAACAATTACTTGCAGTGGGTATCGGGATCCAACTATCTTATAGAAGGTATGCAATCTCATTGCAAATCTCAACACTTGAAATTCTCGATAATATTTTGCCCCTAGCGTGCTATGACCTTGACGCATGCCAAACAACCCATAGTCCGCTAGTCAAGTTCAACCCGTACAATTCGTGATTGAATTAAACCCACCCGTACGACCCTTGACGCATGCCAAACAACGCCGTACGAATACCCTAATCCAATCGCATCTCATGCTACAGATAAGTAATAATCAGCTACCATAAACTACGCCTTGACGCATGCCAAACTACCGCAGCACGAATACTAAATATTACTTATCTGAATTGACGGAGGGCTACGCAGGTTTTTCAGAAAACCATGAGCATAAAGAACTTGATATCGTCGTAGAATCAAGTGAATTTTGAAATGGAGTGATTTTGAGGCTTTCATTAGTTTTGCTAAAGAGGTCACTCCCAGTGAAGGGATCTCGGCTCTTTCCTCATCGAATAAGGTGCAGGACATATCATATATATCACTATGCAAAGCAAAACTCCAAAAGCAGTCAAAAGTCAAACCGAATGTTGTAGCATCTGCCAGTTTTGCTAAAGAGGTCACTCCTGGTGAAGGGATCTCGGCTCTTTCCTCATCGAATAAGGTGCAGGGTATATCATATATACCGCTATGCAAAGCAAAACTGTAGCTACCCTTTTTGAAAAAAATTGATTCTACAACATCTTTTAGGTTTCTTTTCTTTCATTAATCACATTAATGAAGTCCCATCATTTAAATCACCTAAACATCACAGATAAATACGACGTACACTTATGCCATCCGCATTCGCCTCGATGTCCCCTCGTGCACCGTTAGGTTAGGTAACCAACGGCAGAGCAGGGCAGGGCTAGCGCGGGTGTAAAACATAAGTAACGTCTATATAATATATCATATATACTATATATAATATCTATCACAGCACATCACATGATCACATCATAGATATCGTAGCAGAAGAAACATATGAAACATTGGATATAATAGGACGTCTGTGTTTTATTTTGAGCCTCTATAAAACACGGATTCCACGGTCGCGATGAATAGCCAAACCCACACCCCTAGACCCCTACGAGAGCAGCAAGGAACCCTACCAATTCTAGAGTTAGGAGACCCGGACTCGACTCCTCGAGTTGGTCTCCCACTGGACCCTAGAACCCGGTTACTTGTGCTCCTCTCCTTGGGTCTATCCTAGTGCAGAAAAGTAAATAATATACAAATGGTGACATCAACCTTGACCCGGAAGTGCCCCAATAAAAGAATATTACATACATTTAAATTTTACATGAATGAAAATAAAAACTCTCATCTCACATAAAACCCCCCGGCTATTCAGAACGCGACGATCCAATATAACATATCCAGCAACACAGAACATCACATGTCATCAACGTAAGTAAATATGCGCATCCCAATTGTCGTTGACATATAGCAACGAAACCGGCGATATCACATATTACACTTACGGTCACAGAAAAGAAAGTGTAAAACTACAACATTTGGAATCCATAATCTCTTTAGATATCGTAAATCCGAAATATCACATATTTCGCATTTCATGCCTAACCGTGTGAATTCCAGATATTGTATCACATTCCAGATAAATAAACAGTATTAAACTTTCCGATCGAATATTCAAATACCCAAGATTTCCTAAATAGCTCAACACTTGAGCGGAGTTCAAAAATTCCAGAATACGTCACAGTAGCAACGGTCCAGCCGTAGAAGGGTCAAGCCAACGCCTCACATGTGGCACGCCGTACTGCCCCAAACCCTAAGGTTCAAA
Source organism: Agapanthus africanus (assembly GCA_030015575.1). NCBI lineage: Eukaryota > Viridiplantae > Streptophyta > Magnoliopsida > Asparagales > Amaryllidaceae > Agapanthus > Agapanthus africanus. The sequence goes on along the minus strand of CM057345.1, from coordinate 299,167,238 downwards.
GGGCAGTTCAAGACGGTCACATAATCGAGTTAAGGTTTGTTGTCTTCTAGAGAGTCCGTCACATTTCTTGCACGTTTTTCCAAAAGATTTAAACCCGAGAAAAATTCAACACTTGAATGTTTTTCGTGTCGGGAAAAATTAAGTTAATGATATCCGTTCGAACATTTTAATACTTTCTAAATTATCCGGAATAACAATAACGAAGTTAAAACCCCGATCGAACCCGGAATCGATGAAATAACCCCCTCTCTGGTCAAATTTTAAAAACTGGGTTTTTTCAGAATTAAAAATACCTAAAAAATTCAGCAGGGTTTTCTAAGAATTGTGGTGAAAAACTATAGGGTTACTAGTGTTGGAGATAGTGCCCTCATAGTCAATTATTGGATCGCAGGTACGTGATTGCTATGATTGCGGAGGACCTATCCCGGTAGCACAGTCTTACTCGAGATGATAGTATGCTATCTGGTTTGCCTTTATCAGTCGTGTACATGTTCAGGTGACTGATTGCATGTTACACTTTGATAGAGCCCTTAGGATCTTGCTTTACTACCAACAGTATGATGGCGATCATATACGTGAGAGTTGGGTAGTTTATATGCATATCCTTAATTGTGGTCCCTAGTCGTGGGAGTTTCGAGACAGGGCATCGATACTCCGGAGTAGACTAGTGTATACAGTCGAGACCCCGACGAGGGGCGGTGGCCGGTCTCACAAGCCACTGGTGTCAGTTGGATCACCTAAGATGTATACAGGTGCTCATTGGGTTATGAGTACACCGGACAGGACTCGCCGGGAATCTGCTAGTTAGTACTATACCTATCGTCAGATAGCAGTTCCCAGGTGACATGTGTACATGTTAGTTCATCGACCTGAGGTCGTCATTTGTCTCGTGTGAGTTCCCACTGTACTTTGATTTCTACCCTACCACGGCTCAAAGGAGTCGTGCAAACAGGTAGCTTTTGGGTACAGTCCCGAGCCATATGGAGGCACGTGAGCGGATCGGCAGGGGATTCGTCTCTCCCGGTATTGGGGGCGAGATCGTGCTGTGTCTAGGAGAGCCATTACACATAGCCCACGGCCGTGGCAGGAGATTTACTGGTAGGTACTCCAGTAGTATCTCAGGGTGTTATTGGGCTACACTCCGACACGACTTATACTGCTTCTGGGGGTCTGACGTTACTAGCCCCCTAGGCGGATATGTGATACTCATTGACGAACGGACCGGACTATATATATACAATTTCACTGTTAGGCTCAGTAGGGTTTCTGGATGAGTTCGCTCATCGGCCACCCTTGAGTGCGCTCATCAGCCTCCCTTGAGATCAGTCCATGGGCAGCCGTTACGCATAGCTAGTGCTGCTAACGGTTTGTGGTTAAACCCACTGCCAGGGTACTGACGAGTCATTAGAGTCCCCCACAGACAGTTTCCCAAGTTCGGGCGAAACGTTGTAGAGGCCGTATGGTTTTATGGCAGGGTTCGGAAAATGCACGTGCGTTTTCGCACGTGTCAGTTTTCGGGCAGATGATACTGGTCGGCTTTGGTTTAAGCCGGATCCGAGTATTGTATTGAGTAGGTATAATATCTTTGTCTCAGTTGCATTTGTATTCGGTTGTAATACAATTGCGGGTATATTTATACAGTTACGGGGTTATCCTGAAAGTCGTTTCGGGATCACTTTTGGAAGTTGCCAGTTTCCAGTTTTCTATCAGCCGTCTTTTAACATTCGGTTAAAGACGGATTTATCTTTTCTTCAGATAAGAGTGAGTCATCATTCTAGAAGGTTCTAGAAGTGATGAAGTGGCTAATGAGTCATCTTGACATTAATGGTGCATTTATTATGTGATGACTATGTTAATATGAGTCATGGTTTACATTAAAGCTTTTTGTTTCCCTTAAGATATTTTCTTCATGATAAGCTTCATCTTAGGGTCACCACTTGCTCCTACGGTCACCTCCCTCTTGCTATATATGGCCGGCCCTCTCTCTCCTCCTCACTTCACTTGGTTTTTCATTTGTGAAAAGATATGATAGTATTTGGGGTGCATGGAATTTTACAGTTCATTTTCATTCCATCACCCAATTCCCTCGGCAACTTCATTAACCGTCCGTCCATAGCTTTGGACGGAACGAGACAAAGTCATCTACTCATTCTCTACATCATTCTTGGTCGTCTCTTCTAGCAAACTTGACGACCGAGTTGCCTCAAGTCAGAGGCGGGAGCCCGTTTAAAGAATCGGTGATGTGGTGTCACCTCGACGAGGAGATCGGAGATCGACGAGATCGGAGCAGCCGCAACGGAGCGTGGGATGATGGTTAAAGAACGAAGGACTCGGATCGTTCGGTATAACCTTTCTACACTCTTTACAGTTTGTTAGTTTAGCAATAATGGCAGATCCGGGTTAAAGTATACGGTAGCGCCAGTTTAAAAGTTTTATTCCGCATTTGGCGTCTGTAGACGGCCGGGGCGCTAGCGTAGACATACAACTAGGTGCACTAACAAGGCTCTACAAGGCATCGACCATGCCAAAATAAAATTTTTAGGTGCCGAACAACCCTAAGGAAGATCGTATACTAGAGTTTAGGCGACACAAAATAACAAGTAAACAACTTTACTCTAAAGGGATACGAAATACAACCTTTGTAGATCATTCCTCCACTTCTTTAGCTCCTTGATGAAGTCCCTTCGCTGCGATCGTGGTTCTCCCGGACCCTTGCATGGCTTCACGAGGCGAAAGGTGCGACCTTGCTTGAAGTCTCCGAGGCCGAAGATGATCTACGTCGAGGGAATTCCGACTCAAGCTTCTACTTCACTAACTTGAGAATTGGTGAAGCAAACACCCTATACTAAAGTGCTAGTCTAGTAGAGGATGGAGAAATAGGAAGTGGGTTCTCTTTAGAATTTTATTTCTCACAATCTTTCTCACTTTTTTCAAAACCCTAGCAAGCTTTTTCTCTTGCTCAATGAAGAAGAAGATGATGAACAAAAGAAAAGCAATAAGGATAATGATCAAGTGTAAAGGGTAACCATGGTGAGTGAGTATCATATACTAACCCTTGTAGAGCCATAACCATAGCTAATTGTGTGATGGTTAGGTTAAAGTCCAAAGTAAAAACAAATCTAGTGGACTTTAGTCAATGCATCCACAAGCTTCCACAAGCTTCATGCATTTTCCAATTTCCCACTAATTTTGTAATTACTTTTAAACATTAAACCTAATCATAACAATTAGGATGGTGTATGTCTCATACACACAAGTCATGTGTATCATCAACCATGATACAATATGATAACATATTTTAACATATATCATATACATGTTAAAGTAGTGTACATGTGAGAAAAACCCTAAAGTGAACAAGTGTTAGCAAATGTAAATTAGTATATCTAATATACAATTATACACTTAATTATTAAATCAACACTTGACTTAATAATCCGGTCATATCTCATATAACCGGCTAACATCCATCGTATCGACTTATCGAATCAACACTTGATTCGATAACCCGGTCATATCATATATAACCGACCGATACAAAAAGTCGCGAGAATAGAATACGGTATCACATACACGCATTATTCTCGGTCACGCACATATCACATATGCGCTCCTATTTCGTTTTGCCTGAGCCAGAAAAACCTCTATATAGGACTCTAAAGACTCGTCAATACGCCGGCAGTAGGTGATGATCACATCAAGCACCCACAAGCCCTCAGCGGTACTAGCTGGACGTAACGGCTACCCGGGTATTGAGCGATCAGAAGATCAGCAAGCAAGCCCGCTCCAACTCCTGTAAAAAGCCTGCCGGTAACACTTCCCGTACAGTCCAGTCTCCTCGTCTGATATGTCGCATATCAAGTCTAGGGGTGGTAAACATCAGACCCCATTAACCGATAAGTCGTGCCGATGTGAGGCTCATAACGGGTCGAGAAACTACTGGTAACACTTACCAGTAAATCTCTAATCAGCCCTGGCCAGGGACTTCCCTGTTACGGCCAATCGAGCACAGCGCAACATCAACCCCCAATACCGGGAGAGACGAAACCCCTCCTATCGCTCATTGCCTCCATGTGACTCGGGACTGTACCCAAAAACCACCATTTTGCACGCCCTCATGGACGTGGTAAGGTGGAAATCAAAGCACAGTGGGAATCACACAAGACTTTATGACGATCTCGGGTCTACAGACTACCTGCACAAGTGTCACCAGAGAACTGCCATCTGACGTAAGGTATAATACCATCTGGGAGTTCTCGGCGAGTCCGTCCAGTGTACCCAGTCTCCACTGAGCACCCACATACTATCTCTGATGTCGAACACCAATGGATATGGGATCATCCATCGCCCATCTCATGGGTCGAGAAGCGTATACGCTAGTCTACTCTGGTATATCGATGCCCTGTCTCGATACACCCTCGACTAGGGACCTTGAAGGATGTACTTATGGACTACCATGTCCCCACTAGTATGATCCGCATCATAGTCCAGGCAGTCAAGTACATATCCTAAGGGCTTTACCAACATGTAACTATAAGACAGTATAAAGAGACAAGTATACATGTTAAGATAAAGAGCAACCAGATAGCATACTATCATATCAAGCAAGAAAGTCCTTTCTATATATGTCTAAGCATCCAATATAAAATACATCTGTACAATACTGGCCTCTAGGGCATACATACAACTAACACTATCACCCAGTATTACCAAAATACATTGATTCTGAACGAATATTATTAGATACCGAACCTGATATACAACATCATATCACTCTCTTTATAAGTAAAGAAAGGATATAATTTTGTATTGTTGGATAATGTTTTGAACATTTCTTATATTAAGAGTTGATCGGTTCAGGCACGTTATCTAAAAGCATTGACGTTCTAAATCAAACTACAGTTCTTAGTATACAGAACACACACAAGAGGAAGAGTTTAGAAATGAACGAATCTTTCTTGAGGCATTGTAGACTAGGTCATATCAATGCGACCCGACTAGCTGAAGTTACATTAAGATGCATATTTAATTTTGTTTGAATTTACATCTTGTGAAACTTGCCGGTCATGTCACAAAGATAAGATGACCACAGCTCTATTTATTGGAAACAGAGAAAGAGTTAGTGAACTCTTGGGATTGATACATACTGATGTATGAAGGTCCTCTTTCTACAGATGCCAAGATCGGTTCTTTTGTACTTCATTATATTCACTGATGATCTCTCAAGATTCAGACATATATTCCTGTTGAAACACAAGTTCGAAACTTTTGAGATAATCACAGAATATAAGTTAGAAGTAGAGAACCAAAAACAGGTATAAGTATTATGTCCTTTGATGAGATCAAGGAGGAGAATACTTGAGCACGGAATTCCTGGACTATTCTAAAAGAGAATGAGATTCTCTCTCAGCATTACTCCTCCGTATACACCACAGCACATCGGTGTATCGGGGCGGAGCAATCACACCCTATTAGATATGGTGCGCTCTATGATGAGTACTACTGAGTTTCCTATTTCCTTTTGGGAGTTATGCACTTGAGAAGATGCATACCTATTGAATAGGGTTCCAATCAAATCAGTTGCCTACCACTTCATATATGATATGGAATGGGAAGAGCCCATCTCTTAAGTGTATTAAGATTTGGGGTTGTCCGGCCTATGTCTAAAAAGCAAAATCCGGACAAGCTCGAGGCAAAGTCAGATCTGTGGAAGTTTGTTGGATATCCCAAGCATATACAAGGGAATATCTTCTACCTAACAGAGGAACAAAATATGTTTTGTTTCTCAACATGCCACCTTTGTGAAAGGGAATTTCTTGTGAAGAAATTAGTGGTCATGAGGTAGAACTGGAAGGAGTTCCAGCTATACAAACTACATCAGATGATTTGGTAGAACCAAAGCATTCAATAGATTCTAACGAACCTCAGCCTCTCCGCCGATCTAGTAGGGTTCCTCACCCACCTGACTGATACTTCGGTTTCTCTATGACAGTGGGAGCGAGGATTGCATCATGAGATGATGACCCAACTAGTTTCAAGCTGGCCATCAAGAGTGGGACTCTGTAAGAATGGCTGGATGCTTAGTAATCTGAGATGGAATCCTTATACACCAACAAAGTATGGACTTTGGTTGCTTTATCTGAAGGGTTAAATCCCCATCAGGAGCAAGTATATCTTGAGAAGATTATTTGGTGTACATGGAAAAGTTGAGACTTTCAAAGCTATGCTTAAGTCCATCCAGATCCTACTTGCCACGGCTACATACCATGACTATGATATCTGGTGGTTGGGTGTCATGACTGCTTTTCTAAATGATGTTTTAGAAGAGAGCGTCTATAAGTACACAGCCAGAGGGCTTCATAGACAGTGGGAGCAGCGGAAACGTGTGCAAGATGTTTTATGTGATAAAGTAGGCATCACGGAGTTGGAACATCTGTTTTGATTTGATAGTCAAAGAGTTTGACTTCATCAAATTGGTAGATGAACCTTGTATATACAAAAAGGTAGTAGGGAGTATGGTGATGATCCTTGTAGAGTACGTGGATGACATACTCTTGTTAGGGAAGGAGTTTCCTATGCTACGCTCGGTCAATCTCCGCTTATCATAAAGATTCTCTATATAGGATCAAAGTGATACCTACTATATCCTGGGTTTTGGATCTAGGAGATAGATCTAATTGGATGTTAGGATACTCACTAGTTGTAGTGAGATGGTATCAATCGATCCTGGGGAGAATCACTGGAATGGTTCCAGGGTGATAAGGAAGACTCAATGTCAGTCGCAGGCATTATCTTTACCTTCAGTGGAGGGACGGTATGTTAGAAGAGTTCCAAGCTAGATACCGTGACATACTAGACGATTAAAGGCAAGATACATCATTACCAAAGATGCTGCCAAAGAGGCAGTCTGGATACATATAAGTTCAGGAGATGAACTTCGTTCCTACCATTGTGTGACAATGGAGTTGTGGCTTTAGCCAAGGAACTACCGTCCCATCAGAATCCAGATATAATTATTAGGCAGTATCACCTGATCATGGAGATGGTTGATCTCCAGGGAGATCGAGGTTAGGAGAGTAGACACAGAGAACAACAGCGCGGATCCACTCACAAACGCCTTTTTCCCAGTAGAGACTCTTATGGGATGGTTGAGTATGAGATAGTTCAACCGCAGCTAATTGTTGGGTATGTGATACCACAACAGATGGCCCTAGTGCAAGTGAGAGATTGTTAGTTATATGTATGCCCTAGAGGCCGTTACTGTACATACAATGTATATTGTAATGGATGCTTGGACATATATAGGGAGGACTTTCTTGCTCGACATGATAGTATGCTATCTGGTTGCACTTTATCTTAACATGTACTCCGATTGTCTCTATGTTACATGTTGATAAAGCCCTTAGGATATGCACTCGACTGCTGGGACTATGATGAGATCATACTAGTGGGGCCCCGGTAGTCGACGAGTACATCCTATAACTGTTCCTAGTCGAGGGTGTATCGAGACAGGGCATCGATACACCAGAGTAGACTAGCGTATATGTTAGTTATATGTATGCCCTAGAGGCCATTACTGTACATTGGATATATATTGTAGTGGATGCTGGGAGATATATAGGGAGGACTTTCTTGCTCGACATGATAATATGCTATCTGGTTGCTCTTTACCTTAACGTGTACACAGATTGTCTCTCTATTACATGTTGGTAAAGCCCTTAGGATGTGTACTTGACTACCTGGACTATGATGCGGATCATACTAGTGGGGACATGGTAGTCCATAAGTACATCCTTGAAAGTCCCTAGTCGTGGGTGTATCGAGACGGGGCATCGATATACCAGAGTAGACTAGCGTGTACCTTCTCGACCCATACAGATGGGCGATGGATGATCCCATATCCATTGGTGTTTGACATCAGAGATGATATACGGGTGCTCAGTAGAGACTGGGTACACTGGACGGACTCGCCGAGAACTCCCAGATGGTATTATACCTTACGTCAGATGGCAGTTCTCTGGTGACACTGGTACAGAGTAGTCTGTTGACCCGAGATCGTCATAGAGTCTTGTGTGGTTCCCACTGTGCTTTGATTTCCATATTACCACGTCCAAGAGGGCGTGCAAAACGGTGGTTTTTGGGTACAGTCCCGAGTCACATGGAGGCAATGAGCGATAGGAGGGGATTCGTCTTTCCCGGTATAGGGAGTTGATGTTGCGCTGTGTTCGATTGGCTATGACCGGAAATCCCTGGCCAGGGTTGCTGAGATTTACTGGTAAGTGTTACCAGTAGTTTCTCGAATTGTTATAGACCTCATATTGACACGACTTATCGAGCTATTAGGGTCTGACGTTTACCACCCCTAGGCGAGATATGCGACATATCAGACGATCAGACCGGACTATACGGTAAGTGTTACTGGTTGGATTCACAGGAGTGTGAGCGGGCTTGCTCGTCGATCTTCTGATCGCTCAATACCCGGGTGGCCTTTACGTTTAGCAGACCGCTTGCGGCTTGTGGGTGTTTGATATGATCATCACCTGCTGCCGGCGTATTGACGAGTCTTTAGAGTCCTACACAGAGGTTTCCTGGCTCAAGCGAAACGAAATAGGAGCGCATATGAGATATGTGCGGGACCGATAATAATGCGTGTATGTGATACCGTATTCTATTCTCGCGATGAATGTATCGAATGGTTATATGCGATATAACCTAGTTATCGAATCGAGGGTTGATTCGATAAGCCGATACATTGGATACTAGTCGGTTATATGCGATATGACCGGATCGTTAAATCAAGTGTTGATTTGATGATTTAACGCATAATTATATATTTGATATATTACTTTGCATTAACTAGTATTGGTTCACTTTAAATGGATTTTCTCACTTGTTTGTGCACATTGTATATATATGATATATTTTTTATGCACAAGATTGTATCATGTTTGATGATACATGCTAGTTTGGGTTTGTGTAAAGAATTAAACCATGGTTACTTAAGTGGTTAGGGTTTCATTTCCTTTTCTCATTTATTTATCTATTTATTCTTTTTGGAAAAATATTAAGCATAATGCAAAATGGTGGCTTTCTTTGGATGCATGTTGAAGCTTCATGAAGCTTTGACCAAGTGACCATTTTGTCTCATGCTTAACCCTAACCATTCACTTAAACCTTAGTTAGTTCTCTACACTTGACCATGGTTCATGATTATGATAAGAATGATTTTATTATTCTTATTATAATATGTCACGTCCCGAAAGTACGGAACATGACCGGCACTTAAACTACGAAACGCCTCGAGGCGTACGTAATCTAAGTAAACCGAAAACCCAGAAATCCAAACCAAGAAAAGTAGTAGAGTGAAGGAAAACCAATTTAAAACAAGTAGTTTTAATAGCATAAGCCGAATTATGCGGTTTTTAAGAACATCAAAATTTACTGAAAATTTCGGCAGAGTCTCCTTTGTAAATACTGTCCCCCAAACGGGATACAACAGGAATAGTATACGAAATCAAGAATAAGGCATCCCCAAGCGGGAGCTAGCTCTTCGTCAATCGACGGCCACAACCACACAAGCAATATAATATACAACGCCAACGGCGAGGATCAAAACTCAAAAGGAAACTCAAAACCACCAGAAATATAACGAGCGACTCTAAGGTCGAAAGAAAACAACACTGGTCTCTATCTCAACAAATACATGTTTGGTTGATGGAATTTACTAGATACAACTGAATAATATTATACAAGGTAATATGATGGGTACGATACAAGAAAAACCCACCTACTAGCAAGCCACCCGGAAATGGAAATAGTGCCAGCAAAGCCGTAATGAAACCTGTACGGCGAAACCTGCAAGAACTGTGGCACAACGGGGGTGAGTTGCCAACTCGTGAGTAGAAAAACATCTACGCACAGAAATCGCATAAATAACGCAATCCTAGGTCAATGATCATAATATATCCTCAAATATATGAATAACACGTAGCCTATAACAAGGCTAGGGTAAATATCTAACCCGAGTGTAATCTCATGTGCCCGTGTCAGTGCCTCAGGTAGCAATATATCATATGAATGAGGTATGAATGCATGGAACAGAATGCATGTACTGACGAAAACTGCTTTCATAAATCAGTGAGATTTCTGTAATTTAAAAGTGAGGTACCATAATGAAATCAGCATAAAACAGTGCCCAGCATCGACACAAAACAAGTGTCCAAATATCTCGATATCTCTGTATCACAATCGCTGTACCTCAATATCTCAAATCACAATATCTAGGGCGCCGTCAATCCAGACCGGCCCCTACCATCCATCTCAAGACCACGACGGTATCCTCCGGATATCCGACGCGTCGGGTAAAATCACCGGTACGTAGTGCTCCCCTGCCAGGATCACATCGTCATCATCACGCGCTTCTTGCCCCGGGGTACATTACCGGGTCCACCATGTACCCGAAACGGTTCATCCATCTCCTCGAATCGGGTCTCGAAATCCATCAGCAAACTCATGGTGGACGACTCATACATCATAGGAAAAACCGCACTTTTATTTAAAAAGAGAGAAATCAGTTTATATATGTTTTGCGGTTTTCCTCCAAATCCAGAAAATATCATGGAAATCCGAATCATCAATAGCATGTAGAACCATGAATATAAGCATGAAAATGAATAACAGTATGCATGAAGCGACAAGTAATAACTACAATATCTAAGCTGGCATATAAGGTATGTACACTAATATTATGTCAAACTACTGGCTATCAAGCTAAGTTAAGCAACAATATTTTCTAAGGTGTACGTGACATGGCAATTACCGATGAAGATGTGTGTGAGCCGGCAAGTAAGTGTATATGGTACATACGCATCATCGGTAATGGTGCTTGTGTCCTAACAGCATAATGTCAACAATGCAATATGAAATAACAATGTAAATATGCGATGCGGAGCGAGCAACCAAAATGAGCGGGAGCTAAAAAAAACTAGACGCAACTATAACTAATCTGCATTAATCTAATATAAGTCTTACAAATGGTGCCATTTGAAATAACACGAACCGCGGGGTTTTGAAAATAGGGCTACGGTGGTTTTTAAGAAAGGATACGTCTTTTGAATTATCCGTAGATCCCTTGACCTGTCTTTTAAAATACCCACGATCCGCTAGTTTTGAAATAGGTAGGAGTCTAATCTAATCTAACAACTACACTAAACTATACGGCTGAACTAACAAGCTGAACTACAGGTAAGGAAACCGCCTATCATCTGAGTCGATACATATACATACATGTATATATACAGTCGGTGATCCCGCCTCAATAATATCATATCCATAACCAGACTTCCCAAGTCAAGAGTGCGGATCAATCATCAAAATATAGCTCGTACGTAAATCCGTCGTACGGCATCCCCAAATCTGGGTACGGTCAATATCACATTCATTATACTATTCATCTGATATCCTCTTTATCAAATATCATGATCGGGGTACTGATCTACGTCTAGTACAATATTGATACCATCTATGTATGCATGCATGTATAAGAATCACTACGTCAAAGACCCGCTAAAACATCATGTCGTATCTCAATACGAACCAAAACACATCACGGATCTTCTGGCCTCAAGCCCAATATCATCGACTCATCTCAAATCCCAATTACTATCCTCAAATCCAGTATATAGACACATAGTCCCATACCCATGTGTAAATATACACATCAATATATAATCCCATGTACGCACATATGAAAGAAGAATGTATGCAAATATGGGTGTGTGTATGTGTGGTGCAACCACTACTCTAGGGTTTCGCAACACTAAACCAATCCAATCACACCAAGGATCCATCTCTATCATCAATAATCTCAAACAATATAAACAATATATATATATATATATATGTGTGCATACGTATTTGTATACATCACCACGAATTGCGGGGGTGCTATACGCCATCCACCCGACTTCTCCCCGTAGATATAAATCTACTCACCTGGTCCTCGCTTGCCGGTGCCGACGCCGCCACGCGCTTGCTTGTCGTCTCGAAGTCCACATGGGGTACCTACATATCATAACATACCGTATCGCATTAAAATCCGACTCATAACCAAAACGACACACGAAACCCACATAGGTCAAAACCTATGGTTTGCTTCCACAAATCAACCTAAAAACCCTCGACGTCGGCGTACAAACGCCCAAACCATCGAGAAAAACCCAAACACACTCATTTGTACAATCACAAGCACTAATTATAATATAAAATAGCTTAAAATTCACAAAAACCCCAAATTCACTTAAAAAGCCATTTTTCCGAAAATCTAGCAAGCAAATATTACCCGTTCTAGTACAAAACCCGACGTTTAAACAAATCTAATGGCCATAATACTTATTAAACATCTTAAATAAGTCATAAAAACAATTTCCACAATTTAATCTCATTAAATTCCATTAACCCCAAAATTCTAGTTTACAAAATACCCAAATTTTAACTATTTTATAGCAAAATGCATAAACAACAATTTAGGTTGGATTTGCAAGATCTAAGTTGCAAAAAAACAAATTAAGATATTAATAATGTGATAAAAACCCTAACCATAATTTAATCTCACATATATATGCATTTCATAAAAAACCTAGTTTGCATAAAAAGCTTAAATTTGGACATTTTCAAGTAACAACTTGTAATTAGCAACTAGATTAGTTTTAACAAGTTTCAAAATGCAATACCCACATCACACAACCATGCACCATTGATCACAACCCTAACTCCAAAACAAAACCCTCACTTGAATTTCTTATCTTGAAATTGGAACCATGATATTTACTAAATAAGTTTTGATTAAAGCAACCAAACAACAATTTAACAAAAGGTTGAGATTATACCTTCAAACCATGAGATCAATCATGGAAATAAGCCTCCAAAATCTCAACTTTTCCCCAAGATCCATAGTAGATAGGCTAAGGTAAAATGGGTAGGGCTTGGATTTTGAGTTTGCTTTGAATTTGTATGGATTTTGAAGCATTTTGATGGATTTTTGGGGCAAAATTGTATGGGATTTTTGGGGGAGGGCTGCTGTTCTTGGAGGGGCTGTTGTTGATGGGTAAAGAGGTGAGAGTGTGAGGGGAGAGAATGGCAAGTAAAGAAAAGTCCAAGTCAACACAAACACCTACCTCATTTTCTCTTTCTTCCTTTCTTTTGTTTTCTTAAAATAGATGAGAATGAGAAGTGATTGGAGAGAGAGTGGGGGGGGGGGATATGGTCGGCCATGTGGCTGGAAATGTGAGGGAGTGTGTGAGAAAAGAGAGTTAAACTTACCCCATACTCACATTAACACCTAAACTCTTTAATTATATCATATTGTTTTATTTAAGCCTTTTTTTCCATCATATTTTCAAAACCGTTTAACAACTTAATTTCATTTCAAAATCAACATGTTAAAATTTTAATTAATGTGTTATGATGCACAAAATTTGTTTCAACTCATTCCAATTTGTAATTTTCCCTAATTAAATGTATTTGTGACGGCTTAAAATAATAATAAAATAATATTTTTTTCAGAAAATTTGAAATTTCACCAGCGGCTCAATAAACACCAAATAATAGCAATTATATAGCTAGAATATGAATATTTAATTTTTATAATAAGATATTTGTATTTTGACTTTTTACAGAAAACCCCCTTATTTTACCGATTTTTTTCGAAATTTCACCGAAACGATTTTCAAAACGTTACATAATACTTATCATAATATTCTTTCTTCTTCTTCTTCATCTTCTTCAATGAAGAAAGCTAAACTTCATCAATGGTGATTGATGAAAAAAGTGAGAAATCCAAATTTAAAGTGAACCCACTTCCTATTTCTTCATCCTCTACCTCTTGCCAAGTTGTATAGGGTGTTTCCTTCACAAGTTTTCATGGCTTGGTGAAGGTGGAGCTTGATCTAGTGATGCCTCGACGTAGATCATCTTCGGCATCGTCGTCGATGACCTAGCCCGCTTTTTCTCCATTGAAGCCGATGCTAGAGTCATGGTTCGATTTGGACAGCGGAGAGGACTTCATCATGGAGCTATGGAGGTGGAGAAACGGATCTACAAAGGTTGTATTTCCGTTCTTTTAGTTTAGTTGTAAACTAGTTTCTTTTTCGCCTAAAAATCTAGTCAACGATCTAGTCTAGGGTTTCTCGGCACCGCAATTTTTCAAATTGGCATGGTTGATGCCTTGTGAGACCTCCTTGGTGTGCCTAGGAACCTTTCATTGTTATCAGAGCCTAGCTAGAGCCTTAGGCGAAGTCTAGACGGAGTTTGAAGTCCGATCGAACCGAAACCCCAATATTTCCATGCTCTCTGGACTTTTTCTGAAAAAGCGGTTTTTTCCAAATTAAAAATTCTTAAAACATTCAGCAGGAAATTCTAAGAATTACGGTGCAAAAATTACCTAATGATCTTTCTAAAGCGCGGCGGAACCGCGGTATTAGCCGCCTATTGCGGCGGTTCCGCGCTCATTTAGTCTCTTCATGCATTGAATTTTGCACAGTAACTCCTACTTTTCAGTGCTGGTTTTCCTGGGAATTTTTAATATTTATTCAAGAGTTGAAATTTCTGGGTTGTATTGGGGAATTCGTGGATTCGATCGGAGTATCAGATTTTGTCTATGTGGCTTTCCGGATATTTTAGAATATGTTAAAAAGTTCGACCGGATGTAAATACCCAATCTTTCCCCTGCCGGGAAATTTCCAAGTGTTGGATTTTTCCATGGTTTAAAGACGTTCTAAGTAGTGCAAGTAACGCGATGGACCCTCTAGAAGAAAACAAACCTTAACTCGATTATGTGACCGTCTTGAACTGCCCTTTGAACCTTAGGGTTTGGGGCAGTAAGGCGTGCCACATGTGAGGCGTTGGCTTGACCCTTCTACGGCTGGACCGTTGGTACTGAGGCATGAACTGAATATTTTTAGACTTATTTCATGTGTTGAGCTGTATCGGGAAAACTTGGGTGTTTTATTGTTCGATCGGAAAGTTTAACATTTTCTATTTATCCGGAATGTGATACAATAATTGGAATTCCCAAGAAGTTATGAGATAACCGAATGAATGTTATAAACATAGCAGTTTAGTCTCACTTGATCGGTTGCCACGGAATTTTGATGCGATCAAAAGTCCGTCGCAATCACGTAGCGTACGCGGATACTCGCCGGGTAAACTTAATAGACAGCCTCACTCCATAGCCCCGACCAAGTGACTGTAGGAGAACCCCGTCGCCGAAAGCATCCGTTCGGGTGCTCGCGGTAGCGGTGTTCCGCCTTGGTGCACTTCGTCGACGGCGTCGGGGGTGCGGCCGCCTACTGAAGTTTGCGACGAGCATTCGATCAGGATGTCGGGAATCTTGTTGAATTGCCCGACTTGATATTGAAAAGAGTTTTCGATTTTGAGACTAAAATGCGGGGTTTATAATTGTTAGGCATGCGATGTCTAAAGAATTCATTTGGTCAGGCATGCGATGTCTGAGGTGATTGCGGATTCCAACTGTTGTAATTTTACACTTTCTTTTCTGTGACCGTAAGTGTAATATGTGATATCGCCGGTTTCGTTGCTATATGTCAACGACAATTGGGATACACATGTTTACTTACGTTGATGACATGTGATGTTATGTGTTGCTGGATATGTTATATTGGATCGTCGTCTTTGAATAGCCGGGGTTTTTTATGTGAGATGAGTGTTTTTCATTTTCATTCATGTAAAATCTTGTATGTAATATTCTTTTATTGGGGCGCTTCCAGGATTCGGAAGTTGTCACCGTTGTTGTATATTATTTACTTTTCCGCACTAGGATAGACCCAAGGAGGAGGGCACAAGTAACCAGGTTCTGGAGTCCAGTGGGAGACCAGCTCGAGGAGTCGAGTCCGGGTCTCCTAACTCTAGAATTGGCAGGGTTGCTTGTCGCTCTCGTAGGGGTCTAGGGGTGTGGGTTTGGCTATTCATCACGACCGTGGAATCCGTGTTTTATACTGGCTCGTATTGAAAACACGGACGTCCTAGTATATCCAATATTTCATATGATTCTTCTGCTGCGATATCTGTGATGTGATCATGTGATATGTTCTGTGATAGATACTGTATATAGTATATATGATATATTATATAGGCGTTACTTATGTTTTACACCCGCGCTAGCCCTGCCCCGCTCTGCCGTTAGTTACCTAACCTAACGGTGCACGAGGGGACATCGAGGCGAATGCGGATGGCATAAGTGTACGTCGTATTTATCTGTGATGTTTAGGTACTTAAATGATGGGACTTCATTAATGTGATTAATGAAATAAAAGAAACCTAAGATGTTGTAGAATTGAATTTCAAAAATAAAACAGGTAGCTACAGTTCTTGCTTTGCACAGCGGTATATGCGATATATCCTGCACCTTATTCGATGAGGAAAGGACCGAGATCCCTTCACCGGGAGTGACTCCTTTAGCAATAACTGGCAGATGCTACAACCTTCGGTTTGTCTTTTGATTGCTTTTAAGTGTTTTTGCTTTGCACAGTGATATATGTGATATATCCCGCACCTCATTCGACGAGGAAAGGACCGACGATCTCTTCACCGGGAGTGACTCCTTTAGCAAAACTAGAAAAGCCTCAAAAGCACTCCATTTCAAAATTCATTCAATCCTACAACGATATCAAGTTCATTACGCAATAGGTTTTCATAAAAACCTGTCGTAGCCCTCCGTCATTTCAGATAAGTAGTAGTTAGTATTCGTGCTGCGTTTGTTGGCCTTTGTCAAGGCGCAGTGTGCGGTAGCTAACTGGTGCTTATCTGCTTATGCATATGATGCAGATTGAGTTAGGGTAGTCGTGCGACCTTGTTGGCCTTTGTCAAGGGCCGTGCGGGTGGGTTTAATTCAATCAGGAAATGACGGGTTGAACTTGACTAGCATCCTATGGTTTGTTGGCCTTTGTCAAGGTCATAGGAGGTTAGGGGCAAAATATTATCGGGAATTTCAAGTGTTGAAATTTGCAATGAGATTGCATACCTCCTATGAGATAGTTGGATCTCGAAACCCGCTGCGAGTAAGAGTTACTCCTGGGAGAGTTTTACACATTACAATTAGCCGATCAAGTAGGTGTCTAGAAAGGTGTCAACGAGGTTACGCCTCTGGGAAAACGAGGTTTACATTAATTAGGTTCGTGCGAAAGCACGGGGGACCTCCCTCAAAGTACCGACACTGGCCTGGCTGAAAGATTGGCGAACTTGTAGTGTGTAATTAATCCCGGCTAGTCTTTCCTTTTAGGGTTTGAAGGAAGATTTGATAAAAAGCAGTGGGAGCCATCCTGATTAGATAAAATAATAACCAATCTATTCTTGAAAGAGCGCACGCTGAGTGTTTTCTTCTCTCTCTCTCCAGGTAGCGACCATATCACGCCTTAATCAAGATAATAATACGGATTATTGACCGAACCCGCTTGTTATACTGAGCTGGGGAACGTTGGTCCCGCTCCAACCTATAATTGTTATAAGACAGAGCAGGAATTGGGGAATACCAGATTTCCCATGCCGCCCAAACGAAGAGAGTGCATGCTGATGCATCATCTTCGGGTGTGTTCATTACAGAGAACTGTTTCTCAGTATCCTTTACGTCCTAGGTATGTGATACCAGATCAGGATCCCAGATATGTAATATGTTACATAGGGCTACAGAAAGGTAGAGGACTGAGAACGGGTGATAAGTTTCATGAGGCAGAAAATGGGGCAAGTGTTGCAGCCAAGTCTGTTGGTCACTGTCACCCTGTATTACCAATACATTGATTCTGAACGAATATTATTAGATACCGAACCTGATATACAAAATCATATCAGTCTCTTTATCAGTAAAGAAATGATAAAATTTTGTATTGTTGGATAATGTTTTAAACATTTCCTATATCAAAAGTTGATCGGTTCAGGCACATTATCTAAAAGCGTTGATGTTCTAAATCAAACTACAGTTCTTTAGTATACGGAACACACACAAGAGGAAGAGTTCAGAAATGAACGAATCCTTCTTGAGGCATTGTAGACTAGGTCATATCAATGCGACCCGACTAGCTGAAGTTACATGTAGATGCATATTTAAATCAGTTTGAATTTACATCTTGTGAAACTTGCCAGTCGTGTCATAAAGATAAGATGACCATAGCCCTGTTTATTGGAAACAGAGAAAGAGTTAATGAACTCTTGGGACTGATACATGATGATGTATGTAAGGTCTCCTGTCTACAAATGCCAAGACTGGTTCTTTGTACTTCATTACATTCTCTGATGATCTTTCGAGATTCAGACCTATGTTCCTGTTGAAACACAAGTCCGAACCTTTTGAGATATTTTCAGAATATAAGTTAGAAGTAGAGAACCAAAATACGGGTAAAAGTATTATGTCCTTTGATGTGATCAAGGAGGAGAATACTTGAGCATGGAATTCCTGAACTATTCTAAAGGAGAATGAGATTCTCTCTCAGCATTACTCCTCCGTATACACCATAGCACGATGGTATATCGGGGCGGAGCAGATGCACCCTATATGATATGGTGTGCTCTATGATGAGTACTACTGAGTTACCTATTTCCTTTTTGGCAGTTATGCACTTGAGAAGCTGCATACCTATTGAATTGGATTCGAATCAAATCTAAGCCTACCACTTCATATGTGATATGGAAAGGGAAGAGCCCATATCTTAAGTTAGTTAAGATTTGGGGTTGTCCAGCCTATGTCTGAAAAGCAAAATCCGGACAAGCTCGAGGCAAAGTCTGTAATGTAGAACTGGAAAGGTTCCAGCTATACAAACTACAGCTGATGATTTGAAAGAACCAAAAGATTCAATAGTTACCAACGAACCTCAGCCTCTCCGCCGATCTAGTAGGGTTCCTCACCCACCTGAGAGATACTTCTGTTTCTCTATGACAGTGGGAGCGAGGATTGCATCATGAGATGATGACCCAACTAGCTTCGAGCTGGCCATCAGGAGTAAGACTCTGTAAGAATGGCTGGATGCTTAGTGATCTGAGATGGAATCCTTATACACCAACAGAGTATGGACTTTGGTTGCTATATCTGAAGAGTTAAATCCCCATCAGGAGCAAGTATATCTTGAGAAGATTACTTGGTGTAGATGGAAAAGTTGAGACTTTCAAAGCTAGACTTGTTAAAGGTTTTCGTCATCGACCAGGCGTGGATAATGATGAAACCTTTTCAAGTATCTATGCTTAAGTCCATCCAGATCCTACTTACCACGGCTACATACCATGACTACGATATCTGGTGGTTGGGTGTCATGACTGCTTTTCTAAATGATGTTTTGGAAGAGAGCGTCTATAAGTACACAGCCAGAGGGCTTCGTAGACAGTGGGAGCAGCGGAAACGTGTGCAAGATGCTTTATAGGATAAAGCAGGCATCGCGGAGTTGGAACATCTGTTTTGATGGATTAGTCAAAGAAGTTGACATCATCAAAATGGTAGATGAACCTTGTATAAACAAAAAGGTAGTAGGGAGTATGGTGATGATCCTCGTAGAGTACGTGGATGACATACTCTTGATAGGGAAAGAGTTTCCTATGCTACGCTCGATCAATCTCCGCTCATCACAATGATTCTCCATAAAGGATCAAAGTGATACCTCCTAAATCCTGAGTTTTGGATCTATGAGATAGATCTAAATGGATGTTAGGATTCTCACTAGTTGTAGTGAGACGGTATCAAAAGACCCTGGGAAGAATCACTGGAAGTGTTCCAGGGTGATAAAGACGACTGAGTGTCAGTCACAGGCATTGTCTTTACCCTCAGTACAGGGACGGTATGTTGGAAGAGTTCCAAGCTAGATACCGTGGCATACTAGACGATAAAGGCAGGATACATCGCTACTTAAGATGCTACCAAAGAGGCTGTTTGGGTGTATATTGGTTCATGAGATGAACTATGTTCCTCCCATTGTGTGACAATGGAGTTGTGGCTTATGCCAAGGAACGCCGGTCCCATCAGTGATCCAGACATATTCTAAGGCAGTATCACCTGATCATGGAGATGGTTGATCTCCAAGGAGATCGAGGTTTGGAGAGTAGACTCAGAGGACAACACAGCGGATCCACTCACAAAGGCCTGTTCCCAGAGAGAGATTTTTATTTGATGGTTGAGTATGAGATACTACAACCACTGCTATCAGATGGCCCTAGTGCAAGTGGGAGATTGTTAGTTATATGTATGCCCTAGAGGCCATTACTGTACATTGGATGTATATTGTAGTGGATGCTGGGACATATATAGGGAGGACTTTCTTACTCGACATGATAATATGCTATCTGGTTGCTCTTTACCTTAACGTGTACACAGATTGTCTCTCTATTACATGTTGGTAAAGCCCTTAGGATGTGTACTTGACTACCTGGACTATGATGCGGATCATACTAGTGGGGATATGGTAGTCCATAAGTACATCCTTGAAAGTCCCTAGTCGTGGGTGTATCGAGACGGGGCATCGATATACCAGAGTAGACTAGCGTGTACCTTCTCGACCCATACAGATGGACGATGGATGATCCCATATCCATTTGTGTTTGACATCAGAGATGATATACGGGTGCTCAGTAGAGACTGGGTACACTGGACGGACTCGCCGAGAACTCCCAGATGGTATTATACCTTACGTCAGATGGCAGTTCTCTGGTGACACTGGTACAGAGTAGTCTGCTGACCCGAGATCGTCATAGAGTCTTGTGTGGTTCCCACTGTGCTTTGATTTCCATCTTACCACGTCCAAGAGGGCGTGCAAAACAGTGGTTTTTGGGTACAGTCCCAAGTCACATGGAGGCAATGAGCGATAGGAGGGTTTCGTCTCTCCCGGTATAGGGAGTTGATGTTGCGCTGTGTTCGATTGGCTATGACCGGAAATCCCTGGCCAGGGTTGCTGAGATTTACTGGTAAGTGTTACCAGTAGTTTCTCGAATTGTTATAGACCTCATATTGACACGACTTATCGAGCTATTGGGGTCTGACGTTTACCACCCCTAGGCGAGATATGCGACATATCAGACGATCAGACCGGACTGTACGGTAAGTGTTACTGGTTGGATTCACAGGAGTGTGAGCGGGCTTGCTCGTCGATCTTCTGATCGCTCAATACCCGGGTGGCCGTTACGTTTAGCAGACCGCTTGCGGCTTGTGGGTGTTTGATATGATCATCACCTGCTGCCGGCGTATTGACGAGTCTTTCGAGTCCTACACAGAGGTTTCCTGGCTCAAGCGAAACGAAATAGGAGCGCATATGAGATATGTGCGGGACCGAGAATAATGCGTGTATGTGATACCGTATTCTATTCTCGCGATGAATGTATCGAATGGTTATATGCGATATAACCTAGTTATCGAATCGAGGGTTGATTCGATAAGCCGATACATTGGATACTAGTCGGTTATATGCGATATGACCGGATCGTTAAATCAAGTGTTGATTTGATGATTTAACGCATAATTATATATTTGATATATTACTTTGCATTAACTAGTATTGGTTCACTTTAAATGAATTTTCTCACTTGTTTGTGCACATTGTATATATATGATATATTTTTTATGCACAAGATTGTATCATGTTTGATGATACATGCTAGTTTGGGTTTGTGTAAAGAATTAAACCATGGTTACTTAAGTGGTTAGGGTTTCATTTCCTTTTCTCATTTATTTATCTATTTATTCTTTTTGGAAAAATATTAAGCATAATGCAAAATGGTGGCTTTCTTTGGATGCATGTTGAAGCTTTGACCAAGTGACCATTTTGTCTCATGCTTAACCCTAACCATTCACTTAAACCTTAGTTAGTTCTCTACACTTGACCATGGTTCATGATTATGATAAGAATGATTTTATTATTCTTATTATAATACTTATCATAATATTCTTTCTTCTTCTTCTTCATCTTCTTCAATGAAGAAAGCTAAACTTCATCAATGGTGATTGATGAAAAAGAGTGAGAAATCCAAATCTAAAGTGAACCCACTTCCTATTTCTTCATCCTCTACCTCTTGCCAAGTAGTATAGGGTGTTTCCTTCACAAGTTTTCATGGCTTGGTGAAGGTGGATCTTGATCTAGTGATGCCTCGACATAGATCATCTTCGGCATCGTCGTCGATAACCTAGCCCGCTTTTTCTCCATTGAAGCCGATGCTAGAGTCATGGTTCGATTTGGACAGCGGAGAGGACTTCATCATGGAGCTATGGAGGTGGAGAAACGGATCTACAAAGGTTGTATTTCCGTTCTTTTAGTTTAGTTGTAAACTAGTTTCTTTTTCGCCTAAAAATCTAGTCAACGATCTAGTCTAGGGTTTCTCGGCACCGCAATTTTTCAAATTGGCATGGTTGATGCCTTGTGAGACCTCCTTGGTGTGCCTAGGAACCTTTCAGTATACGCATCTTGACCCATATGATGGGCGATGGATGATCCTATATCCATCGGTGTTTGACATCAAGGATGGTGTATGCGTGCTCAGTAGAGACTGGGTACACTGGACGGACTCGCTGAGAACTCCCAAATGGTATTATACCTCACGTCAGATGGCAGTTCTCTGGTGTCACCGGTACTGAGTAGTCTGTTGACCCGAGATCGTCATAGTGTCTTGTGTGATTCCCACTGTGCTTTGATTTCCATCATACCACGTCCAAGAGGGCATGCAAAAAGGTGGCTTTTGGGTACAGTCCCGAATCACATGGAAGCAATGAGCGATAGGAGGGGATTCGTCTCTCCCGGTATAGGGAGTTGATGTTGTGCTGTGTTCGATTGGCTATAACTGGAAATCCCTGACCAGGGTTGCTGAGATTTACTGCTAAGTGTTATCAGTAGTTTCTCGAACTGTTATAGACCGCATATCGACACGACTTATCAAGCTACTGGGGTCTGACGTTTACCACCCCTAGGCGAGATATGCGACATATCAGAAGACGAGACCGGACTGTACGGGAGTGTTACTGATTGGATTCACAGGAGAATGTACAGGCTTGCTTGTTGATCTTCTGAGCGCTCAATACCTGGGTGGCTGTTACGTTTAGCTGACCGCTTGCAGCTTGTGGGTGTTTGATATGATCATCACCTACTGCCGGCGTATTGACGATTCTTTAGAGTCCTACACGGAGGTTTCTTCGCTCAGGCAAAACAGAGTAGGAGCACATATGTGATATGTGCAGGACCGAGGATAATGCGATATGAGATACCGTATTTTATTCTCGCGATTTTTGATATGAGCCGGATCATCGGATCAAGTGTTGATTCGATGAATCGGTAAATAATATATTAGTGTCACGTCCCGAAAGTACGGAATATGACCGGCACTTAAACTACGAACGTCTCGAGGCGTACGTAATCTAAGTAAGCCGAAAACCCAGA
The DNA here is from genome assembly GCA_030015575.1 of Agapanthus africanus. Lineage (NCBI taxonomy): Eukaryota > Viridiplantae > Streptophyta > Magnoliopsida > Asparagales > Amaryllidaceae > Agapanthus > Agapanthus africanus. Next base: position 299,143,830 of record CM057345.1, on the reverse strand, counting down.
AATCCAAACCAAGAAAAGTAGTAGAGTGAAGGAAAACCAATTAAAACAAGTGGTTTCAATAGCATAAGCCGAATTATGCGGTTTAAAAAAAAACATCAAACATTTCCCGAAAATTTCGGCAGAGTCTCCTTTGTAAAAACTGGCCCCCAAACGGGATACAATATGAATAGTATACGAAATCAAAAAGGCATCCCCAAGCGGGAGCTAGCTCTTCATCAATCGACGGTCACAACCACACAAGCAATATAATATACAACGCGAAGGGCGAGGATCAAAACTCAAAAGGAAACTCAAAACCACCAGAAATCCACAGAAATATAACGCGCGACTCTAAGGTCGAAAGAATAAACATCACTGGTCTCTATCTCTGAAATAAATACATGTTTGGTTGATGGAACTTCTAGATACAACAGAATAATGATATACAAGATATATAATGGGGGTACGATATAAGTAAACCCACCTACTAGTAAGTCACCCGGAAATGGGAAGCAGTGCCAGCAAAGCCGTAATGAAACCTGTACGGCAAAACCTGCAAGAAACTGGGGCACAACGGGGGTGAGTTGCCAACTCGTGAATAGAAAAACATCTACGGAAAGAAATCACATAAATAACGCAACCTAGGTCAATGATCATAATATATCCTCAATTATATATATAATATGCAGCCTATAACAAAGGCTACGGTAAATATCTAACCCGAGTGTAATCTCATGTGCCCGTGTCAGTGCCTCAGGTAGCAATATATCATATGAATGAGGTATGAATGCTTGAAAACAGAATACATGTAAATGAAGAAACTGTTTTCATAATTTAGTGAGATTTCCTTTGTATTTTTAAAATGAGGTATCATAATGAAATCAGCATAAAACAGTGCCTAGCATCGGCACAAAACGTAATCCCAATATCTCGATATCTCTGTATCACAGTCTCTGTACCTCAATATCTCGAAATCTCAATGTCTCAATCATAATATCTAGGGCGCCGTCAGTCCAGACTGGCCCCTACCATCCATCTCAAGACCACGACAGTATCCTCCGGATATCCGACGCGTCGGGTAATATCACCGGTCGGTAGTGCTCCCCTGCCAGGCTCAACGTCAACAACACGATCCTCTTGCCCCGGGGTACCGCACCGGGCCCACCATGTACCCGAAACAGTTCCTCCACTCCTCGAATCGGGTCTCGAAATCTATCAGCAAACTCATGGTGGACGACTCATACATCATGGGAAAACCGCACTTTTTATTTAAAAGAGAGGGAAGAAGCTTATACAAGTTTTGCGGTTTTCCCCCAAATCTAGAAAATCTCATAGAAATCCGAATCCAAATCATCAATAGCATATAAACCCATGAATATAGGCATAAGAATCCATGAATACGACATAACAATGAATAACAGTATGCATGAAGTGACAAGTAATAACTACAATATCTAAGCTGGCATATAAGGTAAGTACACTAATATTATGTCCAACTACTAGCTATCAAGCTAAGTTAAGCAATAATATTTTCTAAGGTGTACGTGACATGGCAATTACCGATGAAGATGTGTGTGAGCCGGCAAGTAAGTATACGTGGTACATACGCATCATCGGTAATGGTGCTGGTGTCCTAACAGCATAATGTCAACAATGCAATATGAAATAACAATGTAAGTATGCGATGCGGAGCGAGCAACCAAAATGAGCGGGAGCTAAATATTAAACAATGGTGCCATTTGAAATAACACGAATCGTGTGGTTTTGAAAATAGGGGCTACGGTGTTTTTTATGAAAAGATACGTCTTTTGAAATATCCGTAGGATCCCTTGGGCTGTCTTTTAAAATATCCACGATTCGTTAGTTTTTGAAATAGGTAAGAATCGAATCTAATCTAACAACTAAACTAAACTAAAGGGCTAAGCTAACAAGCTGGACTACAGGTAAGGAAACCGCCTAACATCTGAGTCGATACATATACATACCTGTATATATATTAGTCGGTGATCCCGCCTCAATAATATCATATCCGATACCATATCTATAATCAGACATCCCAAGTCAAGAGTGCGGATCAGTCATCAAAATATAGCTCGTACGTAAATCCGTCGTACGGCATCCCCAAATCTGGGTACGGGTTAATATCATATTCATCACACTATTCATCTGGTATCCTTTTTATCTAAGATCATAGTCCAGGGTACTGACCTATGTCTAGTACAATACTAATATCATCAATATAGTCATGATCTGACTACTGATCGACAGTCTCGTACAAACCGATATCATCAGCACATATCTTCATCAAGGGGTATACATCGCCCAATACGGCCTAGTATCAATATCCTAGCATATCATATCTCATATCACGATCACATGTCGACCATTTTATTTATAGCACTATTCACCCGTATCGTCGTTCAAAGACCCGCTATAACATCAGGACGTATCTCAAATACGAATCCTGCCATATCACCGATATCACAACCTCAACACAAATCTCATCGACTCATCTCAAACCCAAGTATCATCCTCAAATCCGTATGTGAACACATAGTCCCATACCCATGTGAACACATAACTATATATTCCCGAATAAGCACAAATGAAAGAAGAAAGTATGCAAGTATGGGTGGTTGTGTGCATGTGTGGTGCGACCACTACTCTAGGGTTTCGCGACACTAAATCATCCAAGAACACCAAATATCCATATTATCATCAATATACTCAAACAAAATATAATCAATATATATATGTGTGTATACGTATTCGTACATCACCACGAACTGCGGGGGTGCTATACGCCATCCACCCGACTTCTCCCCGTAGATATAAATCTACTCACCTGGTCCTCGCTCGCCGGTGCCGACGTCGCCACGTGCTTGCTTGTCGTCTCGAAGTCCACATGGGTACCTACATATCATAACGCACCGTATCGCATTAAAATCCGACTCATGATCAAAACGACACACGAAACCCACATAGGTCAAAACCTATGGTTGTTTTCACAAAAACCCAAAATTCACTTTAAAAGCCATTTTTCCGAAAATCTAGCAACCACAAATTACCCGTTTTAGTACAAAACTCGACGTTTGAACAAATTTAATGGCCATAATACTTATTAAACAACTTAAATAAGTCATAAAAACCATTTCCATTATTTAATCTCATTAAATTTCTTTAGCCCCAAAATTCTAGTTTACAATATACCCAAATTTTAACAATTTTATAGCAAAAATGCACAAACAACAATTTAGCTAGGATTTTCATGAACTAAAGACATTAAACCACACTTAATAAAGTTAATGAAGTCAAGAAAAACCTAATTACATTTTTCTCTTAATCAAATTCAAGGTTTACAAAAACCTAGTTTGCAATTTAAGCAATTTGGACAAATTACATATAACAAGTGCAATTTAATCAACCAAACTAGGTTTTACATACATTAAGATGTTAAACTAAACCTTGCATCCCTAATGATATGATAAAAACCCTAATTGAAATCACAAACCCTTACTATATTTTTCAAAACATTCAATTAATCCCAAACTATTAACTAATTATGCTAGATTTAAAGTATTCAAACAACAATTAGACATAAGGTTAAGAATTTACCCCCACAATCATCTTGAAATCTAGCACAAATCTAGCCTCCCAAACATGCTTCCCTTCACCAAGATCCATACTAGAATGGTCAAGTAAAAATGGGTAGGGATTAGATTTTGATTTTGTGGAATTTTTGAAGCATTTTGGATGATTTTTTGATGGAATTTTGAAGAGAAAAGAGAAGAAGAAATGGAGGGGGGCTGCTGCTGCTGGTTTCAGCAGAGGAAGAGGGGGAAAAAGGTGAGGGGATGATGCCAAAAGATCCAAGTCAAAGCCCCTCCCAATTACCATAATACCCCCACCTACTTTACTATATATAAAAACCATATTTTAACCCATTTCTCACATGATTTAAGGTCAAAAAGAGGGAAATAAAATTCTTGGGCTGCTACAATAGTGTGGGGCCGGCCAAGGGGAGTGAGGGTGAGTGTGAGAGACTTTACAAAAAAATTCTATGCAAAAAGACCCCCCACAATACCATATTTGCAAGTTTTAGTTCAAAATAACTATATTTTTGTTTTCCATAAAATAAATCAATTAAAACTTGAAATAAAATACTAAAAAATTATATTACAACTAAATTTTAATTAACATGATTTTAAATATTAAAATTAGCCCATTTAAATTTGTATTTATCGCTAATTTAATGTATTTTCTTACCGGCTTAAAATAATATTAAAATAATTAATTTCGGAAAAATTTTCAGAAAATTTGAAATTTCAGCAGTGGCTCAATAAACACCAAATACTAGCAATTACATAGCTAGAATATGTATATTTAATTTTATAATAAAGATATTTGCATTTTGACTTTTTATAGAAAACCCCCTTATTTTACCGTTTTTTCGAAATTTCACCGAAATGATTTTCAAAACGTTACAATTAGTCGGTTATATGCGATATAGCCGGATTGTCGGATCAAGTGTTGATTCGATAATTTAATGTATAATAATATATATGATATATTAAATTACATTAACTAATATTAGCTCACTAAAAGATTCTTTTTCACACTTGGGTAATACATTGATATATATGCGATATATGTTAATTGTATTATTTTATTTTGTTACAATAAATATTATATAAGTGATATATAATATTGTAACATGATATGATAACTAATGCAGCTTGTTTAGTGGAGATTAAACAAGCTTAGGGTTTGATTTGGGTTAGTGCATTCATGAACCTTCTAGAAGGTTTCTTTTTGTTTTGAGTTATGATATTTTCAAGAGACTCATTCTTAACCCAACCCAAACCCTTACCCTTGGTTAAGTCTCTACAAGGGTTAGCCTAGTCATGGTTAACCATGGTTGCATTATTAATCATTATCTTCTTTTCATTATTCATCACAAATGAATTATCATCTTCTTCCTTCTTCTTTTTCCATTGAAAAGCTTTCTAGCTTTTTGCCAAGTGATGAAAATGAGTGAGAAATAGAAAATAAATGAGAGCAAAAATACTACTTCATTATCCTCATCTATCCTTGCCCTTTAGATGAGGGTGTTCACTTCATTTAGTGAGTGAGAGCTTGTGTTAATGAAACTTCAAGGTAGATCATCTTTGTTTTCGAAGATCGGAAGCAAGCTTGCATCTTTCTCTTCTTGGAGCCTCTCGAGAGTCCGGAACACGATGATCGCAGCGAAGGGACCTAAACACGGAGCTTAAGAAGTGAAGGACCAGATCTATAAAGGTTGTAATCCCTCTCACTTAGTGTTAAAGTGTTTAACATGCTTGTTTTCGTTTAATCTCTAGTTTAAGGATCTGGCTTTGGGTTGTTCGGCACGGCTAAGTTTTAAATCGGGCATGGTTGATGCCTCGTAGACCCTTGTGCGTGTGCCTAGCAACCCTACACCAGCGTTGTGATGGCAGTCACACTAGTGGGGGCTGGGTAATCTACAAGCACATCCTTATACAGGTCCCTAGTCGTAGGATTATCGAGACGGGGCATCGATACTCCGGAGTAGACTAGCGTATGCGCTTCTCATCCCAGCAGGGGAGATGGTCTGTCCCACAGCCGTCAGTACGTCGTACTTGAGATAGTATGCGGGTGCTCGTTAGGTTACGAGTACACTGGACAGGACTCATCGGGAACTGTTGGTTGGTACTATACCTATCGTCAGTTATCAGTTCCCAGGTGACATGAGTACAGCTTAGTCCGCTGACTTGACATTGTCACTTCGCCTCGAGTGTGTTCCCACTGTTCTTAGATTGCTACCCTACCACGGCTCAAATGAGTCGTGCAAACAGGTAGCAGTTGGGTGCATTCCCGAAGCACTTGGAGGTAGTGACGGTTAGACAGGATTCGTCTATCCCGGTATTGGGGGTAGATATCGCGCTGTGTCAAGGAGAGCCATTACACATAGTCGTCCTTGGCCAGGGCAAGCGGGATACACTGGTAGGTTATCCAGTGTTATCTCAGGGTGTTCTGGGCTGCACTTCGACACGACTTGTACCGCTATTAGGGGACTGACGTTTACCACCCCCTAGGCCCGACATGCGATATTCTCAGAGGAACAGACCGGACTGTACGGAGATTGTCACATTCAGGCTCAGTAGGAGTTCGGATGGGTTCACCTCATCAGTCTTCTTATTGGCATCTACCTGGGGATCATTACGTACAGCTAGTACCGCTTGCGGCCTGTGGTTAAACCCACTGCCAGCGTAGCGTCGAGTCTTTAGTGTCCCACACAGAAGGCTATTCTCCTTTGGGCAAAACAGAGTAGAGGTCGCATGGTTTTGCGACAGGGTTCGTACACATCCGCACACTTGTGCACGTTTGGTGTCCGGGCAGTTATTACTAGCGGGCTTTGGATTAAGCCAGATCCTAGTATATGTTTTGGGATTGGTTTTATCTCATTGTATTCGTGTTCCTCGGAATACGGATGCGGGTGTGTATGCATAATTGACAGAGGCAGAGACAGGGGATTCTCATTAGGGTTGTTGACCGTTGACTTTTTTCTAAACCCTAATGAGAATAAGAAATATGATTAATAATATTAATTAAGTATTATTGTGCCATGGTTGAGTTGAACATTTGACTTTTGTTGACTTGTTGACTTTGTTGACCGGTTGACCATTGTGGACTTGTTGACCATCATCATTTCATTTCTATGAATTTTGTTTACTTGTTGTTCTTTACAAAATGCATTAAATGCATGAAATGATAATGGTCATTGAAACTAACCATCACAATTCTTAATTATTATTAGTATCATCATTATTCTTTCTTTTGTGAGCATGGTTGTAAAAAGTCAAGCTCATTTCTCACTTGATCACTCTCTCTCATCCAAGCTCTCCCTCTTCCTCTCTCTCAAGGCTCTCATGTCTCATGTGTTGAGAAGCATGAGCCATTGAGATAAAACCTTCAAAACTCTTCTCTACTCACTCTAGAGTACTAGGTCTAGCAAGCCAAGCACTTTAGTTTCCTCTCGGTTGAGGTAGGAGCTCAAGGTAGAGGCTTTCGGGTGGATCCTTCTTCGACAACAAGGGGACTACGAGGTGGAGCCGATCCAACCACTCCAAGGACTAAGAAGAGAAGGAGTTCAAGACCTAGGTATAACCCTCAAACATAGTAGTTAAACTTCTAGTTTGTTTGCTAGGTTTTTGTTTAGCAAAGATCCTATTTTCTAGTCCATGTTACCTTGCCATAAAAAATCGTTTTTTACCGTTTCCGCATCCCCGTAAGAATCGGGGCAAGAAAGGGATGCTGTGTATACAGACGGTGAGCCTGGCAGAGGGACTACTACCTACCGGTGATTGGTTGGACCTGGCGGTTATCCGGAGGATACTGACCAGAGGTGATAGATGGATACGGGACGACACGTACTGCCTGGGCCGAAGGCCGATTCCGCAGACGGATCCCGTGGGCCGATCCGGACTGACGGAGCCCGATACATGAGGATTTGCGTGTCGATGCTGGACACGATCATTTTATGATATTTCGAGTGCCGATGTTGAGCACTCATGATTCTATGAGATTTACAGGATTTGAGGGCCGATGAGAGTGACGGTGCCTGAGTTTTACAGGGATTTGGTGTACATTGACGGACACCGGTTATTTTTCCATGTTGACATTCCGTGTAGATGTTATTTTATTCCATGCTCAGCATTCATTATTTGCATCTCATCCTGTAGTCGTAGTACCTGATAGAGTACTTTTGCAAGATTATTGCATACCCTTCTCATCATATAGAGATGTTATTAGATCATACTTGTTGCATGATTATTGTGCATCCAGCTCATCATATAGATGTTATCTGTTGGCATAGGTTAGAGTATCGCAGTACGTGCATACTTGCGATTACCTTTATATGTTATCTATTATTCACGAGTTGGCAACTCACCCTCATTGTGCCACAGTGCTTGCAGGTTGCCCCTCAGAGTAGTCGCGGCAGGCTGCTTTCTTGCATCTTTTGATACAGATACCACTGCAGTTGGCGTGTGAGCCCTTTTGCTGATAGGCGAGTTTTTGCGGTATCTGTTTATTTTCCAGTTGTATACACTATTGTATCTAGTACTCTCCATATACTATCCATGTATTGACTTAGAGACCAGTTGTGAGGACGATGTGTATTATTTTGCACTCTGGTGTCGAGCTCGTTGTGAGCCGACGTTATTTATGCAGTTTTATATATTTTATATTGTCTTCACTTATTTTTACTCATTCTTCGCTACGGCGTCGTATATTATCATTGTGGTGATTGTTTCCCCCGTTGGGCGCGATTACTCCCATTTGGGATGCTTTATTCTTATTGTACATCATTTTACTCATATCTTGCCTTGTACCCGATTTCGGGGCTAGTTTTTACAGAGGAAATGCTGCCAAAATTTTTAAGATAATAACTTGAACTTTAAGAACTTTACTAAACTATCTAAGGTTTTCTAAATGTTTTAACTAATGTTTTCATTAAACGTTTTCAACACTCACTACTTTAAATGGTTTTGATTTCTGGGTTCGGCTTACTTAGTCGCGTTACGCCTGTAGATGTTACGCGGCTAAGTGCTGGTCACGGGCCGAACTTTGGGTCGTGACAAAGTTGGTATCAAAGCGTAGGTTTACCTTTCAGAGTGTAGGATGACCCTGGTATGATAGAGTAAGTTGCTGAAGCAGAGTGGCATAGCGTGTGTATGTTCCGCGTGTTAGTTATATGTATGCCGTAGAGGCCATTACTGTACATATGATGTATATTGTAATGGATGCTTCAACATATATAGAGAGGACTTTCTTGCTCGACATGATAGTATGCTATCTGGTTGTACTTTATCTTAACATGTACTCTGATTGTCTCTATGTTACATGTTGATAAAGCCCTTAGGATATGTACTCGACTACTTGGACTATGATGAGATCATACTAGTGGGGCCACGGTAGTCGATGAGTACATCCTATAACTGTTCCTAGTTGAGGGTGTATCGAGACAGGGCATCGATACACCAGAGTAGACTAGCGTATACGCATCTTAACCCATATGATGGGCGATGGATGATCCCATATCCATTGGTGTTTGACATCAAGGATGGTATATGTGTGCTCAGTGGAGACTGGGTATACTGGATGGACTTTCCGAGAACTCCCAGATGGTATTATACACCACGTCAGATGGCAGTTCTCTGGTGACACTGGTACAGGTTTGTCTGTAGACCCGAGATCGTCGTAGAGTCTTGTGTGATTCCCACTGTGCTTTGATTTCCATCATACCACGTCCAAGAGGGCGTGCAAAAAGGTGGCTTTTGGGTACAGTCCCGAATCACATGGAGGCAATGAGCGATAGGAGGGGTTTCGTCTCTCCCGGTATAGGGAGTTGATGTTGCGCTGTGTTCGATTGGCTATAACTGGAAATCCCTGGCCAGGGTTGCTGAGATCTACTGGTAAGTGTTATCAATAGTTTCTCGAACTGTTATAGACCTCATATCGACACAACTTATTAAACTACTGGGGTCTGACGTTTACCACCCCTAGACGAGATATGCGACATATCTGACGAAGAGATCAGACTGTACGGGAGTGTTACTGGTTGGATTCATGGGAGAAAGTACAGGCTTGCTTGTTGATCTTCTGATCGCTCAATACCTGGGTGGCTGTTACGTTTAGCTGACCGCTTGCAGCTTGTGGGTGTTTGATATGATCATCACCTACTGCCGGCGTATTGACGATTCTTTAGAGTCCTACACAGAGGTTTCTTGACTCAGGCAAAACGGAGTAGGAGCACATATATGATATGTGCGGGACCGAGAATAATACGTGTATGTGATACCGTATTAGATTCTCGCGATATGAGATATCGGCCGGGTATATATGATATAGCCGGGTCATCGGATCAAGTGTTGATTCGATGGACTGATACAGATTATATTAGTCGGTTATTTGTGAAATAGCCGGATTATCGGATCAAGTGTTGATTCGATAATTTAATGTATAATTATATATTTGATATATTAAATTACATTAACTGATATAAGCTCACTAAAGGATTCTTTTTCTCACTCGGGTAATACATTGATATATATGCGATATATGTTAATTGTATTATTTTATTTTGTTACAATAAATATTGTATATGTGATATATAATATTGTAACAAGTTATGATTACTAATGCAACATGATTAGTAGAGATTAAACATGGTTAGGGTTTGATTTGGGTTAATCATTTCTAGAAGCTTCTAGAAGCTTTTATTTTTTTTCTTGCAAAGATATTTTGTTTAGATATTTTGCAAGATATTTCCCAACCCAACCCACACCCTTTAACCCTAGTTATATCTCTACAACGGTTAAGTCTTTCTTGACTTAACCATGATTGCATTTGTAAATATAACACACTTTCATTATTCATCACAAAAGAATTAAGCATCTTCTTTCTTCTTCTTCCTTGGATAAAAAGCTTTCTAGCTTTTTGATTAGTGATGAAAATGAGTGAGATTAAGAAAACAAATGAGAGCTAACTTCCTACTTCATCATCCTAATCTATCATATCCATTTAGATTAGGGTGTTCACTTCATTTAGTGAGTGAGAGTTTGTGTTATAGAAACTTCAAGGTAGATCATCTTAGTTATCGAAGATCGGAAGCAAGCTTGCATCTTTCTTTTCGTGGAGCCTCTCTAGAGTCCGGAAACTCGATGATCGCAGCGAAGGGACCTCAACACGGAGCTTTAGAAGTGAAGGACCGGACTACAAAGGTTGTAATCCCAAACTCTTAGATGTTAAAGTGTTTAACATGCTTTGTTTCGCCTAATCTCTAGTTTAAAGATCTTGGTTAGGGTTGTTCGGCACGTCTAAATTTTTAATCGGGCATGGTTGATGCCTTATAAACCCTTGTGAGAGTGCCTAGTAACCCTACAGTGGTATCAGAGCCAAGCTAGAGCTTTAGGCGAAGTCTAGGCGAAGTTTGAAGTCCGATTGAACCCCGAAACCCCGGTTTTTACCCTTCTCTGGAAATTTTGTAAAAATGTGATTTTTTCTACATTAAAAATACTCAGAAAAATTATCAGGGAAATATAAGGATTACTGTGAAAAACGAGACTCTAACACCATTAAAGCGCCGCGGAACCGCGGCCGTACCATGGCTTGCGCGGCGGTTCCGCGGCCGTATGTTGACATTAGGGACTCATTTTTCTACAGTAACGTCCGTAGGTAATTATGCTTGCTTCTGGGAATTTTTAATTCCACTCAAGTGTTGAGTTTTCTAGAGATCTTTTCTATTCGTTAATTCAATCGGAAAGTTTAACTTCGTTTAAGTTTTTTCCGGGTAATTTAGAACGTGTTAAAAAGTTCGAACGGATATCAATAACTCACTTTTTCCCCTGTCAGAAAATTTTCAAAAGTTAGATTTTTTCTCGAGTTTGAAACTTCCGGAAAATCGTGCAAGTAACGCGGTGGACCCTCTAGAAGAACATAAACCTTAACTCGATTATGTGACCGTCTGAACCGCCTCTAAACCTTAGGTCTTGAGGCAGTACGGCGTTGCTACATATGAGGCGTTGGCTTGACCCTTCTACGGCTGGACCATTGGTACTGTGGCATGTGATGGATGTTTTTAAACTAATTTCAAGTGTTGAGAACTATTTGGGAAATCTTGGGTGTTTGATTATTCGATCGGAAAGTTTAACACTGTCTTTTTATCTGGAATGTGATACAATATTTGGAATCCACATATAGTTATGAGATAACTAATTTGAATGTTATAAATCTAGCGGTTTAGTCTCATTTGATCGGTTGCCACGGGATTTTGATACGATCAAAAGTCCGTCGCAATCACGTAGCGTACGCGGATACTCACCGGGTAAACTTAATAGATAGCCACGCCCCATAACCCTGACCAAGTGACTGTAGGAGAACCCCGTCGCCAAAAGCATCCGTTCGGGTGCTCGCGGCAGCGGTGTTCCGCCTTAGTGCACTTCGTCGACGGCATCCGGGGATGCGGCCGTCTACTAAAGTTTGCGACGAGCATTCGATCAGGATGTCGGGAATCTTGTTGAATTGCCCGACTTGATATTGAAAAGTGTTTTCGAGATCGAGACTAAAATGCGGGGTTTATAATTTTTAGGCATGCGATGTCTAAGGAATTCATTTGGTTAGGCATGCGATGTCTAAGGAGGTTGCGGATTCCAACTGTTGTAGTTTTACACTTTCTTTTCTGTGACCGTAAGCGTAGTATGTGGTGTATCGCCGGCTTCGTTGCTATACATCAACGACAATCGGGATACGCATACTTGCTTACGTTGATGATATGAGATATTATGTATTGCTGTGATATGTTATATTGGATCGTCGTGTTTTGAATAGCCGGGGGTTTTATGTGAGATGAGGGTTTTTATTTTCATTCATGTAAAATTCATTTGTATGTAATATTCTTTTATTGGGGCACTTCCGGGCTGAGGATGATGTCACCATTGTATATTATTTACTTTTCCGCATTAGGAAGACCCAAGGCGGGGAGCACAAGTAACCGGGTTTTAGGGTCCAGTGGGAGACCATCTCGAGGAGTCGAGACCGGGTCTCCTACCCCCAGAATTGGAAGTGTTGCTTGCCGCTCTCGTAGGGGTCTAGGGATGTGGGTTTGGCTAATCATCGCGACTGTGGAATCCGTATTTTATACAGGCTCGTACTAAAACACAGACTTCCTAGTATATCCAATATTTCATATATGTTTCTTCTGCTGCAATGTACTGTGATGAGATCATATTACTGCCTGAGACGAATGTTTATATTATATATATGAGATATATGTTATATTGCAGATTCTGTTTCAAATGTGATGCTTGTGAAGCATAATAAAATGGGACTTCATTAATGAGATTAATGAAATAAAAGAAACCTAAAGATGTTGTAGAAACTTATTTCAAAAACTGGTAGATCTAGTTCTTGCTTTGCATAGCGGTGTTCCTTGTAGAACATCCAGCACCTTATTCGACAAGGAGAGAGCCGAGATGCTTCACCGGGAGTGACTGTAAGACTACGGTAGCGCCCTGGCCGTCTTTCCGAGGCCAAAATGCGAAAACGAAAATTTTTCTTAACTTGAAAACCGGCGCTATCGTATGCTTAAAACTCGGATCGAACCATTAACCTACAACTAGCTATCTAGAGAGAGGGTTGGAAAGCTATACCGATCGATCCATGTCCTTCGGTCTTTGGCCACCATCCCAAGCTCCTCGCGGCATCTCCGGTCTTGATCTCCTCGTTGGAAAGGGCACCACATCTACGAGTCTTTTTACGGGCTCCCGCTTCATCCGAAGCAACTCGGGCACGAAGTGTGCAAGCCGACGTGTCCAAGGTGTTGTAGAGAATGTTTGTGATCACTTTGCCTCTTGCATCCATTGCTTGGATGGAGGTTGAAGGTGTTGCCATTAATGGAGGCTATAAGCTAGAGGAAGAAGAAGAAGAGGTTCTTTTCTTTTGTTATGGTATGAATAATAAGAGTGAGAGAGTGAGAAGAATAATATAGGAGCAAAACAATTCATGGAAGCCCCTCTCTCTCTCCTTCTCATTTCATGACTCAAATCAATCCACTAATGTGACATTTTTGCTAAAAAAGAGACCATGAGTCATGATATATGTCTATGTCACATTAATGCATCAAATGATGATTTCTAGCTCATAATTTCCATTATCCAAACATTAATCCAAATATTTGGTCCAACAAAAAAAGATACGGCAACATCTAAATTAAACTCGTGACGGATTACAAGGATACCCCTCACCTGTATATACATACCTGCATCCGCATTCCGACTGAATGCGAATGCGATGAGACTAAAGTAATCCAACAAATCTAATACTAGGATCCGGCTTAAACCAAAGCCCACTAGTATGATCCGTCCGATCATGATCCGTGCAATACCATACGTATATGATCGAACCCTGCCATATATCATACGGCCTCTACAACGTTTCGTCCGAAACTTGAGAAACTGTCTGTTGGGGACTCTAAAGACTCGTCAATACTTTGGCTGTGGATTTAACTACTAGCACGTCAGAGGTATTAGCCGTACGTAACGGGCTACCAAGTATTGACCAAAAGGGAGGTCGATGAGCGAACTCATCCTGACACCCTACTGAGCCTGTCAGTGACAATATCCGTACAGTCCGGTCCGTTCGTCTATAAGCATCGCATGGCAGGCCTAAGGGGTTGGTAAAAGTCAGACCCCCAAAAGCGGTACAAGTCGTGACGGAGTGTAGCCCAGAACACCCTGAGATACTACTAGAATACCTACCAGTAAATCTCCTGCCTCGGCCGAGGGCTTTGTGTAATGGCTCTCCTAGACACAGCGCGACCTCACCCCCAATACCGGGAGAGACGAACCCCTGCCGATCCGCTCACTGCCTCTATGTGGCTCGGGACTGTACCCAACTAAAACATGTTTGCACGACTCCTTTGAGCCATAGTAGGGTAGTAATCAAAGCACAGTGGGAACTCACACGAGACAAATAACAATCTCAGGTCGATGAACTAACCTGTACACATGTCACCAGGGAACTGCTATCTGACGTCAGGTATAATACCAACTAGCATGTTCCCAGCGAGTCCGGTCCGGTGTACTCATAACCCAATGAGCATCTGTATACATCTTAGGTGAACCAACTGACACCAATGGCTTGTGAGACCGACCACCACCCCTCGTCGGGGTCTCGACTGTATACACTAGTCTACTAATGGAGTATCGATGCCCAGTCTCGAAACTCCCACGACTAGGGACCTTTTAAGGATGAGCTTATAGACCCCAGCTCCCACGTATATGATCGCCATCATACTGCTGGCCGTCAAGCAAGAATCCTAAGGGCTCTATCAACGTGCAATAGTGACCTCTAAGGTCACCTGAAGTAGTACACGATGATAAAGATAAACCAGATATCATACTATCATCTTGAGTAAGATTGTCCTACCGGTTTAGGTCCTCCCTCAATCATTGCAATCACGTGCCTGTGATCCAATAATTGACTCTGAGGGCACTATATCCAACAATCTCCCACTTGCACTCAAGGCTAATTATTGCGATGTCGCATACTCACAGCCCGTGTGATACCGAACACCCAACTCCTCTACTAATCAGTCTCACAAAGCTCGTTTGCGAAACTATTGCATTCGAGAAATAGCCTCCGCTAGTGGATCCGCCCTGATGTTTCTTTCTATGTCTTTCTTTATCTCAAGTTCGCGGAGAAAGCCATCTCCCAAAATGAGCAATACCTGTCTAAGAATATGTCTGGATATCTGATGGGACCTAGTTCATAAATGAACTCCAAATCCAAACTTCTTAGACCATATCGTCAATTGAAACCAATCAGTATCCTGCGCCATGCCTCCCTCGGTATCCGCTTGGACCACCTGTCCAAAATACTGCCCCTCGCCAGAGGGGAAAACTATAACTCCGACAACCACTCTGTCATCCAGGTCACCTTGGAAGCCTGGAATGATAACCGTCTCCTGAAGGAGGTTGCTGTTATCATATCCCTAGAACATCCACTTATGTTTTAAAACTGCTTCCGAATGTTTCTCCAGGATTGGATCAATATCAACTTACTGCATCTCGTGCAAAAACAATATCTGGTGTGGTACTTGACATCTCATGATTGACTCAATTGCCTAAGCAAGTGATCTGCCAATCATGCACATCCCTCTCCCCTTTACTCTGTAAGACACCTTTAGAGAGGGTGACTCCATCACCTGCAGGTACACTACCATGCCAGGAGTCGTCCATTCTAAATACCTTTAGAGTACTGTCTAAGTACCCTGATTGGGAAACTACCCAAATCTAGATCTAAAACCATAGATCTAGTAACCAGAATGTCTGATATTATATCTTTATCCTATGTGGAGAAACTACTGTGTGATAACCAAAGTATAACCGATCGTAGTATAGGAATTTCACTTCTTACTCTGTGTATGTCATCCAAATACCAGGACATCACACCCTACTACCTTCTTAACAGATCCATCCCCTATTCTGATGAAGTCAAACCTATGACTGTCACATCAGAAATAGATGATCTATCTCCGCTATATCTGCTTTAGTACATAAATAGACATAAGCTACCTGTCCACCATGCTTCCGCTGCTCCCACTGACTACGACAACCCTCTAGCAGAGTCATATACACGTACACTTCTAAAGCTAGTCTAGAACAACGCTATACTCATCCTCCTGCCGGGTCTCACAGTCTGGAACAACAGCAATGGCAAGTCTGGGTAAATAAGAACCTCCCTGTCACTGTCTTTGAGCATACCGAAGTACCTCTCGAGTGCCTGAGGTTACCCACCATATCTACGGAGTGGCCAATGGAATGTCAAACCGGATCGAATCTTTAGGTTCTTATCAAATTTTCAGTAATCGTTTGCGGTTCTGGAATCACTTCCAGTTCTACCATACCCCCACTTCTGTTTTCTGAAAAAATCCATTTTACTAAAACTGTGGCGAGTCAAGAACAATATCACTATTGATCTTCTATATGGTAGAAAGTCAACCCTCGTCATAGCCCAGGTCAACCTACAAACAGCCATTACAGAAACGTGCCTTGAGTTATCCAGAGTCTGGTTTTAAGCATAAGCTGGACAACTCCCCGTACCTTAACAATGTTAAGATATGAACTATTCTATATCCAATATAGAAACAGAGGCACTGATTAAATTGGAACCAGATTCAAATCATGCAGCTGTCTCCAGCGCATGTCAACTAAATGGAGAGAGGCCGATCAGCATTACTCAACTTATGAGTGCTTCCAATTATGAGTAATCTGAAAGAGAAGCAAGTTCTCTTATCATTACTATCAGCTGAATACCATATACAAGTATCTGCATCTTCGATCACCTTGAAGAATCCCGATACTTGCAACACCTGGTTCTCTACTTTATTCTTATACCTATAACTTCTCAAAACATAGACCTTGCATTTCTACGAAACACATGTCTAAGAACTAGAGAAGTCACAAGTAAACAGAATAAAGTACGAGTACCAACCCCTCTGTCCTAATGGACACTGGGCAACATACAATACTCTGTATAAGTCCCTTGAGTCTTATAACTCATTCCCTGTGTTTCGTAGGTTGAAAACTGTACTTATGGTTAAGAAGAATTACACCGATGTTTAATGCTCCTTACCTAAACATCCACTGATATAGGTAAATGTCATAGACATAATTTCAAAAAGTTATATCTCACTCTATAAAAATGGACGTACAGATATGTCAATTTGAAATTGGTGCATAACAACGGATATTCAAAACCAAATATTTGCCGTCGGGCAAAACAATCCAGGCGATTTCCTCAAATATCACCGATTACAACGACTCCCGATATAATGAGGATGATCACCCAATTCCCAATTGCTTACTCCCACTCATCATCTGTAAAACCATACGGATGTGAGAATCAAACCTGGTAAATACATACCCTGGAGCAAGGACTAATTGGGAAATCAGTTTTCTTTTAACAATACACAGTGAAACTGAAACATGTAAATGTTTCGAAGGGGTATCCGGGTATTCCTAGTAATGCCTCTTCCATTATCAGATTCACAACTGTAACCATATATTTCTTTGCCATCTCTCCAAATCCCTTTATATGTCTTTAGTCATTACCTTCTGTACATCCCTTTAGGCCAAATGGTTTTCTTCCTTCCCTACCGTTCGGCACCAGCCTATGGTTTGGAAGAAGACTATCCAATAAGCATAATAGGTGTACTGTCCCAATCCTAGGGGCACTCATAACCTGAGAGAAGGTGAAGATAAAAGATAACTGAATAAAACCTTATTCCTATTTCTCCTGAACCTGAATCCATCCCCGAACTGGAACAAGTTCCTTTCGAGTTCGTATATAACCATACGATAGAGTATCCAAATAACTGTGGATCTTCGTAATGATACGGAGTGTCCTGGAGAAATACAAAGGTGAAGTAGGAGTGGCGATGAAATACTTGGTTTTGGTCGTGAATAGCAGTCGCAGTTTACTTTGCCCTTTTACTAATCCCTTTATTTGTCTTTACTTAATACCTTCTGTACACCACACTTAGGCTAATTGGCTTTCTTCATTCCCTACCGTTCGGCACCAGCCTAAGGTTTGGAAGAAGACTATCCAATAAGCGTAACAGGTGTACTATCTCCTAATCCAAGGAGCACTCGCAACCTGAGTGAAGGTAAAAGGAAAAGACAACTGAATAGTCCTATTCGTTTTCTCCAGAACCGGAAACCATCCTCGAATCTGGAACAAGTTCCTTCGAGTTCGTATATAACCATACGATGGTTTTATCCAATGGAAGTGGATGTTCGTAGTTATACAGGGTGTCCTGGAGAAAAGGGTAAAAGTAGGAGTGGCAATGAGGTTTGCAACTCAGACAATCCAAAAGCCAGTGTTTTAAGAAGGTTCGGTTAACTTGGTTAATGAGTCATAGTCACGGGTCGGGTCATGGTCGCTGCCAAAGAGAGAGAGAAAAGAAAATACTCAGCATGCACTCTAACCTAGATCAGAATGGTTATCACTTTATCTAATCAGGAAACCACCTACTGTATCGTCAAATTCTCCTCCAAACCTGAAAGAAGAATTAGTCGGGATCACCCGAGGAGTAAACCAACTCATCAGTAGGAATCGGGATCCAACTATCATCGCATGATAATGTGATGGAATCCACTCACATTATCACACTCCAGAAGGTATGCGCATATCTGGCAAGTTTCAGTTTCTTCAGAAACTCCCGATGTATGTTTTTACCCCTAGGACCCAAGTGACCTTGACAATGCCAACATATCAAAGAGTCCTAGTCAAGTTCACCCGTCATTATCTTGATTGCGTTAAACCCACCCGTATGAGTCCTTGACAATGCCAACATAACCGTACGACTGTCCTAACCAATTCACATATCCATGCGACAGAAAAGCATTACAGAGCTACCGAACACTACGCCTCGGCAATGCACGACATACGTAGCATGAATACTAAGCAATACTAATCTGAAATGACGGAGGGCTACGGCAGGTTTTTGGCGAAAAACCTTTAACGTAATGAACTTGATATCGTTGAAGGAACTGCATAGCTTTTTATAAAAATATTGTGGCGAAAACCTTTGCTAAAGTGGTCACTCCCGGTGAAGGGATCTCGGCTCTTTCCCCGAAGAATGAGGTGCAGGATATTCCAACTGAATACCACGATGCAAAGCAAAAGTAATCGACTATAGTGAAGTTATTTCCCTGACGCAAACTTATATCTAAGGGGTCACTCCCGGTGAAGGGATCTCGGCCCTTGCCTCGTCGACTGAGGTGCTGGATATTCATAACCGAATACCACTGTGCAAAACAAAAGAGAACGTCCTTGCAATAACAGCTTTTTGAAAAATTGTTCCAACAACATCAGAATAGGTTTGTTTAGCTTGCATTGATACGAATCAACGCAGTCCCATCAATTGATCACACCAATAAAGAACGAAAATAATGATGTACGTATATGCCATCCGCATTCGCCACTGGGTCCCGTCATCACCCGTTAGGTTACTTAACTAACGACAGAGCGGGGACTGGACTAGGCGGATGCAAAACATATACAATATCTACTAGTATATATATCAATATATAATAATCGCTCAAGGCGTGATAAAATGCAACATCACAGAAATGTAATAAGCATCACAGAACAATACAGATAATCTGGGATCCCCAGGTTTCATAGAGCTGCTACTGAAACCCGACGTTCCCCTGGTCGTGTGGATAGCCTGTGCAATGAAATCCTAGACCCCTACGGGCGCGGCAAGTTACCCGCCAAAACCTGAAGCGAGGTAGCCCCCTTCAACAACGTGAATGGACCACCCAGCACTTCACGGAATCCGGTAACTTAAGCACCTCTCCTTGGGTCAACCTGTACCCCCTACGAGTGCGGCGAATAGTCCGCCAATTCTTAAGTAAAGCCCCCTCCGTCTCAAAGCCATGAGATGCGGGCCCGTTGCCCTCTAGAACCCGGCTACCCGTGTGTAAGTCCGCGGGGGCGCCCCGGCCGTCGATCCGACGCCGGAAACACGGAAACAAAAACTTTCAAAAACTATTGAACCGGCACCACCGCGCACTTTTCACCCGGATCGGGCCATTAACCTAGCTACTAGCAAACTAAAATAAGAGTATAGAGTTATACCAAGCGATCCGTGTCCTTCGGTCTTCGTCTCCACTCCGATCTCCCGCGGAATCTCCGTTCGTCACGTCCTCATCGGAAAGGGCACCACATAGCCGGGTTCGTATACGGGCTCCCACCTCTGGACCGAGGCAACTCGGGCGCGAAGTTGGCTAGCCGACGCGTCCAAAGGATGTTGTAGGCAAGTGTAGAATTCATGTCTCTTTGGGGTTTATGTTGCCTTTGGATGGAGGGAATGAGCATAGGAATTTTGAAGCAAGCAAAGCTAAAATGAGAATGAATCATTTTCCCTCATCAAAAATAATGAACTCCCCTTCTCTCCTCTAATGAAGTGGCCGGCCCCTTATTCCCATGGTGGAGATAATGGAATGAATTCTTCCATGGAGAAAAAGAAAAGATAATCCAAGAATAAATCCACACTCATCTCACAATTCAATCCCACTCAATCTTTTCATATCCAATCTAATAAATGCAATGGAAATGGACAAGAAAAGCATCTCATGATGAATAAGCCACATCATGCAATAAAACCCCTCCACAAAAAGTAATTTGCGTAATTGCAAATTACCCCCTCCATCGAAAAGTCCGGCCGCGAAGGAACAAAGGAAAACCGGCCGGAACGGAATGCAAACTGGCAACTCCAGAAAACTGATCCCGTAATAAATTACAGGAAAACCCCACTACTGCAAATACATGCCCGCATTTATATTCCCACTGAACACAAATGCAAAGAGACAATATCTACACTATCTAATACTAGGATCCGGCTTAAGCCAAAGCCGGCTAGTAAAAAACCGTCCGATCACGATCCGTGCAATACTGCACGTATCTGATCGAACCCTGCCATATCTCCATACGGCCTCTATAGCGTTTCGCCCGAAACCTGAGTAACTGAGTGTGGTGGACTCTAAAGACTCGTCAATACTATGGCTGTGGATTTAACCACCAGCACGTCAGAGGTATAAGCCAATACGTGACGGGCTACCAGGTATTGACCAAAAGGGACGTCGATGAGCGAACTCATCCTGACACCCTACTGAGCCTGTCAGTGACAATATCCGTACAGTCCGGTCCGTTCGTCTATGAGCATCGCATGGCGGGCCTAGGGGGTTGGTAAAAGTCAGACCCCCATTAGCGGTACAAGTCGTGTCGGAGTGTAGCCCAGAACACCCTGAGATACTACTGGAATACCTACCAGCAAATCTCCTGCCTTGGCCAAGGACTTTTCATGTTCTGGCTCTCCTAGACACAGCGCGACCTCACCTCTAATACCGGGACAGATGAACCCCTGCAGATCCGCTCACTGCCTCCATGTGGCTCGGGACTATACCCAACTAAAACCTGTTTGCACGTCTCCTTTGAGCGTGGTAGGGTAGTAATCAAAGCACAGTGGGAACTCACACGAGACAAATGACGATCTCAGGTCGATGAACTAACCTGTACACATGTCACCTGGGAACTGCTATCTGACGTCTGGTATAATCCCAACTAGCAGGTTCCCGGCGAGTCCTGTTCGGTGTACTCATAACCCAATGAGCACCTGTATACATCTTAGGTGAACCAACTGACACCAGTGGCTTGTGAGACCGGCCACCGCCCCTCGTCGGGGTCTCGACTGTATACACTAGTCTACTCCGGAGTATTGATGCCCTGTCTCGAAACTCCCACGACTAGGGACCTTTTAAGGATATGCTTATAGACTCCAGCTCTCACGTATATGATCGCCCTCATACTGCTGGTAGTCAAGCAAGAATCCCAGGGGCTCTATCAACGTGTAATAGCGACTCGTAAGGTCGCCTAAAGCAGTACACGATGATAAAGATAAACCAGATAGCATACTATCATCTCGAGTAAGACTGTCCTACCGGCATAGGTCCTCCTCAATCATTGCAATCACGTGCCTGTGATCCAATAATTGACTCTGAGGGCACTATATCCAACAATCTCCCATTTGCACTCAAGGCTAATTATTGCGATGTCGCATACTCACAGCCCGTGTGATACCGAACACCCAACTCCTCTACTAGTCAGTTTCACAAAGCTCGTTTGCGAAACTATTGCGTTCGAGGAATAGCCTCGGTGAGTGGATCCGCTCCGGTGTTTCTTTCTATGTCTCTCTTTATCTCAAGTTCGCGGAGAAAGCCATCTCCCGAAAGGAGAAATACCTGTCTTAGAATATGTCTGGATGTCTGATGGGACCTAACTCATAAATGAACTCCAAATCCAAACTTCGTAGACTGTATCGTCAACTGAACTTAATCAGTATCCTGCGCCATGCCTCCCTCAGTATTGCCTTGGACCATCTGTCTATAATACTGCCCCTCGTCAGAGGGAAAACTATAACTCTGACAGCCACTCTGCCATCCAGGTCACCTTGGAAGCCTGGAATGGTAACTGTCTCCCGAATGAGGCTGTCGTTATCATATCCCTAGAACATCAACTTATGTTCTAAAACTGCTTCCGACTGTTTCCCCAGGATTGGATTAATATCAACTTATTGCATCTACTGCAATAACAACATCTGGTGTGGTACTTGACATCTCATGATCAACTCAATTGCCTAAGCTAGTGATCTGCCAATCATGCGTATCCCTCTCCCCTTTAGTCTGTAAGACACCTTTAGAGAGGGTGACTCCATCACCTGCAGGTATACTACCGTGCCAGGAGTCGTCCATTCTAAATACTCATAGAATGCTGTCTAAGTACCCAGATTGGGAAACCACCCAAATCTAGATCTAAAACCATAGATCTAGTAACCAGAATGTCTGATATAATATCCAAGTCCTGTGTGGAGAAACCACTGTGTGACGACCAAAGTATAACCGATCGTAGTATAGGAATATCACTTCCTACTCTGTGTATGTCATCCAATACCAGGACATCATACCCTACTACCTTCTTAACAGATCCATCCCCTATTCTGATGAAGTCAAACCTATGACTGTCACATCAGAAATAGATGGTCTATCTCCGCTATATCTGCTTTAGTCTATAAATAGACATAAGCCACCTGTCCACCAATGCTTCTGCTGCTCCCACTGACCACGACAACCCTCTGGCAGAGTCATATAGACGTACACTCCTAAAGCAAGTTTAGAACAACGCTATACTCATCCTCCTGCCGGGTCTCACAGTCTGGAACAACAGCAATGGCAAGTCTGGGTAAACAAGAACCTCCCTGCCACCGTCCTTGAGCATACCGAAGTACCTCTCGGGTGCCTGAGGTTACCCACCTTATCTGCGGAGTGGCCAATGGAATGTCAAACCAGATTGAATCTCTAGGTTCTTTATCAAATCTTCAGTAATCGTTTGCGGTTCTAGAATCACTTCCAGTTCTACCATACTCCCACTACTGTTTTCTGAAAAAATCCATTTTTATTAAAACTGTGGCGAGTCAAGAACAATATCACTATTAATCTTCCAGATGGTAGAAAATCAACCCTCGTCATAGCCCGGGCCAACCAACAAACAGCCATTACAGAAACGTGCCTTGAGTTGTCCAGAGTCTGGTTTTAAGCATAAGCCGGACAACTCCCCGTATCTTAACAATGTCAAGATATGAACTGTTCTATATCCAATACAGGAACAGAGGCACTGATTTAATTGAACCAGATTCAAATCATGCAGCTGTCTCCAGTGCATGTCAACTAAATGGAAAAAGGTCGATCAGCGTTACTCAACCTAGGAATGCTTCCAATTATGAGTAACCTGAAAGAGAAGCTAGTTCTCTTAACCATTACTATCAACTGAATACCATTCACAAGTATCTATATCTTCGATCACCTTGAAGAATCCCGATACTTGCAATACCTGGTTCTCTACTTTATTCATATACCCATAACTTCTCAAAACTTGGACCTTGTGTTTCTACGAAACACTTGTCTAAGAACCAGAGAAGTCATAAGTAAACCGAATATAGTACGAGGACCAACCACTCTGTCCTAATGGACACTGGACAACATACAATACTCTGTATAAGTCCCTTGAGTCTAGTAACACATTCACTGTGTGTCGTAGGTTGAAAACTGTACTTATGGTTAAAAAGAATTACACCGTTGTTCAATGCTCCTTACCTAACCATCCACTGATATAGGTAAATGTCGTAGACATAATTTCAAAAAGGTATATCTCACTCTATCAAAATAGACGTACAGATATATCAATTTGAAATTGGTGTATAACAACGGATATTCAAAACCAAATATTTGCCGACTGGCAAACAACCCAGGCGACTTCCTCAAATATTACCAATTACAACGAATCCCGATATAATGAGGATGATCACCTAATTCCCAATAACTTACTCCCACTCATCATCTGTAAAACTATACAGATGTGAGATCAAACCTGGTAAATACATACCCTGGAGCAAGTGTCAAATTGCGAAATCAGTTTTCTTTTAACAGTATACAGTGAAACTGAAACATTGAAACATTTCGATAGGGTATCCTGGTATTCCTAGTAATGCCTCTTCCATTATCCAGATTCATAACTTTAACCGTATAATTCTTTGCCATCTCTCCAAATCCCTTTATATGTCTTTAGTCATTACCTTCTGTACACCCCTATAGGCCAAATGGTTTTCTTCCTTCCCTACCGTTCGGCACCAGCCTATGGTTTGGAAGAAGACTATCCAATAAGCATAATGGGTGTACTGTCCTAATCCTAGGAGCACTCGCAATGTGAGAGAAGGTGAGGATAAAAGACAACTGAATGAACTTTATTCCTATTTCTCCTGAACCAGGATCCATCCCCGAACTGGAACAAGTTCCTTTCGAGTTCGTATATAACCATACGATGGATTATCCAATATACTTGGGATCTTCGTAGTGATACGGAGTATCCTGGAGAAATACAAAGGTGATTTAGGATTGGCGAAGAAATACTTGGTTTGGTCATGAATAGCAGTCGCAATTTACTTTGCCCTCTTACTAATCCCTTTCTTTGTCTGAACTTAATACCTTCTGTACACCGTTTAGGCTAATTGGCTTTCTTCATTCCCTACCGGTCGGCACCAGCCTAAGGTCTGGAAGAAGACTATCCAATTTGCGTAATAGGTATACTATCTCCTAAACCAAGGAGTACTCGCAACCTGAGAGAAGGTAAAAGGAAAAGACAACTGAATAGTCCTATTCGTTTTCTCCAGAACCAGAAACCATCCTCGAATAAATTCCTTCGAGTTCGTATATAACCATATGATGGTTTTGTCCAATGGAAGTGGACGTTCGTAGTAATACGGGGTGTCCTGGAGAAAAGGGTAAAAGTAGGAGTGGCAATGAGGTCTGCAACTCTGACAATCCAAAAGCCAGTGTTAAGAAGGTTCGGTCAACTTGGTCACTGAGTCATAGTCTAGGGTCGGTTCAATGGTCGCTGCCAAAGATAGAGAGAAAAGAAACACTCAGCGTGCACTCTAACCTAGATCAGAATGGTTATCACTTTATCTAATCTGGAAACCTCCCACTGTAACGTCAAATTCTTCCCCAAACCTGAAAGAAGAATTAGCCGGGATCACCCGAGGAGTAAACCAACTCATCAGTGGGAATCGGGATCCAACTATCATCGCATGATAACGTGACGGAATCCGCTCACGCTATCACACTCCAGAAGGTATGCGCATATCTGGCAAGTTTCAGTTCTTTTGAAACTCCCGATAGGGATTTTTGCCCCATGCTCTTATGACCTTGACTTTGGCCAACATATCATTGGTCACATGTCAAGTTCTACCCGTCATTCTCCAGGTTGATTTGAACCCACCCGTATAAGCCCTTGACTTTGGCCAACAAGGCTATACGACTGTCCCAAACCAACGCATCTATCTATGCTGCATATGAATACCCAACAGCTACCAAACACTGTGCCTTGACTTTGGCCAACATACACAGCTTGAATACTATTGACTATCCATATGAAACGACGGAGGGCTAAGAATGGTTTCTGGCGAAAACCTTTAACGTAATGAACTTGATATCGTTGAAGGAACTGATAGCTTTATAAAAATATAGTGACGAAAACCCTTGCTTAAGAGGTCACTCCCGGTGAAGGGATCTCGGCTCTTTCCCCGTAGGATGGGGTGCAGGATATTCTAACTGAATACCATGATGCAAAGCAAAAGTAATCGGCTATAGTGAAGTTATTGCCCTGACGCAAACTTTTGTCCAAGGGGTCACTCCCGGTGAAGGGATCTCGGCCCTTGCCTCGTCGACTGAGGAGCAGGATATTCCAACTGAATACCACTGTGCAAAACAAAAGAGAACGCCCTTGCAATAACAGCCTTTTGAAAAATGTTCCAACAACATCAGAGTAGATTTGTTTATCTTGCATTGATCCGAATCAACGCAGTCCCATCAATTGATCACACCACAAAGAACGAAAATAATGACGTATGTATATGCCATCCGCATTCGCCACTGGGTCCCGTCATCACCCGTTAGGTTAGCTAACTAACGATAGAGTGGGGACTGGACTAGCGCGGAAGCAAAACATATACAACATCTACTAGTATATATATAATATATAATTTTCGCTCAAGGCGTGATAAAAAGCAACATCACAGAAATGTACAGCATCACAGAACAATACAGATATCTGGAAGCCCCGGGTTTCACAGAGCCGCTGCTGAAACCCGACGTTCCCCTGCGTGTGGATAGCCTGTGCAATGAAAATCCTAGACCCCTACGGGCGCGGCAAGTTACCCACCAAAACCTGAAGCGAGGCAGCCCCCTTCAGCAACGTGAATGGACCACCCAGCACTTCACGGAATCCGGTAACTTGGGCACCCCTCCTGGGTCAACCTGTACCCCCTACGAGTGCGGCGAATAGCCCGCTAATTCTAGAGTAAAGCCCCCTCCATCTCAATGCTATGAGATGCGGGCTCGTTGCCCTCTAGAACCCGGCTATCCGTGCACCCCTCCGCGGGGTAATCCTAGTACAGAAAGTAAAATATACATACAACGGGTACATCGACCGCAACCTGGTCATGCCCCAAAAGAATAATACAAACAGGCAGTGACGGCAGTCCACATGTGTAGCGCCTTGAAAAGTCGTTTTGGTGTTTTCCTGGAAATCGGTGAAAATTCGGTATTTTTTCGTAAACCGTCTTTTTTGTTATTTTGCAGTTTAGGACTAATTATACCTAATTTGGATAGATAATTGCTAGTTTTTAGTAACTAATGAGTTACTTATGAAATTCTGGTCGTTTAAAAATTTTCCCTAATTTTTCAAATTTTAATATTATTTTAAGTCGGTAAGAAAATACATTAAATTAGCGATAAATACAAATTTAAATGGGCTAAATTTAAGCTTTAAAATCATATTAATTAAAATCTAGTTGTAACATAAATTTTTAGTATTTTATTTTAAGTTTTAACTAATTTTTATTATAGAAAACGGAATTTATTGAATTTAAGCTAAAACTTGCAATTTTTGACTTGTAGGGGGTCTTTTTGCATAGAATTTCCTTGTAAAATCTCTCTCACTCACTCCCCTCCTCTAGGCCGGCCCCACCATCAGCAGGTCAAGAAATTTCCTTGCCTCACTTTGACTTTATTCATGTGATGAAATGAGGTGTTTTGAAAGGTTTTTTAATATGTTAATTTTGGAGGTGTGGTGTACTTGTTAGGAGAGGGGTTTGACTTTGATTTTTCCACACAAATCACACACACACCTCCCCTTCCCAATTCTGGCCGAGAGCAGCTCCCCCCTCCATTATTTTTTTTCCTTCTCTTTTCTCTCATTTTCTTCAAGAAAATTCCAAAAAATTCAACAAAAATCAACAATTTCCGTCACAATTTCAAAGCAAAACCTTATTCCCTCTCTTCTCTAACCTAATTGGTTCAAATCTTGGAGAAAGATGGCATCTTTGGAGGCATATTGTTCTTGCTAGATCTCTAGTTGAGGTATAATTTCAATCCTTGGCTAATTTGTAGTTTAAAGTTGTCACGACCCGCAGGGTACGGAACGTGACTGGCACTTAAGTTTACGAAACGTCTAAAGACGTCCGTAAAATAAGTAAGCCAAAGCCCAGAAAACAAAACCAATTAAGCAAAAGAGTGAAGAAAACCCAATCAATTGAAAGCGAGTTATCAAATAAGTCATGTAAAACCCTTTTTAAAAACAATACCAATTTTTCCCGAAAATTTCGGCAGAGTCTCCTTTGTAAATACTGACCCCCAAAAATGGGTACAACAAAATATATACATGAATCCAACAAAATAGGGCATCCCCAAGCGGGAGCTAGCTCTTCGCCATAAGGCGGTCACAAATCCCACGCAATGTAAATGACAGCAAGCATAATAATCATAATAAAGCATAAGGAAGCATGAAAAAGTAGCATGTCGGCTCAAGTGAGCTCGACCCCCAAAATACAGCATAAAATCCACAAACCTCACAGTCTCATCTCTAGGTCAATATACAATAATCTGGTAGAAACAGTAGATGGAGTACACTAGATGCAAAGAATATACAAGATGGTACAAAAATATTAACATAACCCACCTATGAGCAAATCTCGAGTCCAGGCAAAAGAGGCAAAAGAAGCAAGCGCACCCGCCGCTACTGAACTGACGGAGCGGACCTGCAACAGGCTATGGCACAACGGGGGTGAGTTGCCAACTCGTGAGTAATAAATAACATTTACACAGGCTATCGAATGCATGCACACAAGCATCCTAGCATCTATATACAGGTAAGGCAGGACATAATGGCGAGTATGTATGCAATATGGATATACTAGCAGGTGTGTATACAACATCAGTGTACGAATATGTATGCAACATGAATATCTGAGGTCTCAATAGGTTTATATGTAAAAATATTTAATCAGATGTTGTTTTTGAAACTCTTTTAGAATGCCAGCAAATGTCAATGAATCGACGAAAACCGGTGTCCAGCAACGACACCCCAAAAGCTGTCTCAAATCTCATAAATGTATCGCTGGCCTCAGCCGTCCGGCTGACCCATCTCAAATATCAATATCTCATCATCTAGCGGCCACGGTCGGTATCCTCTGGATATCCGCCGTCCCAAACAGTCACCGGTAGGTAATCCGTCCCCTGCCAGGCTCAACGTCATCACCACATTCCTCTTGCCCCGGGGTACCTTACCGGGCCCACCATGTACCCGTGCCGGTTCCTCCACTCCTCGACACGGATTTCCAAAGCCACAGCAAACTCATGGTGGACGACACTTACATCACTAGAAAACCGCAATTTACATGTTTTAAAAATATCATAAGTTTGGAAATTTTGCGGCTTTCCCCCGAAATCCAGTAATATCATAAAATCTCAAGAAATCCTCATAAGTGCATATATCAGTGATAATGAATGCATATGATATCAATAATCAAGTTGCGATGTGTGATTAATGGATTAAGCATGAACAATTAATATGATGAAGTACATGCACATGAATAGCAATTCTACGGTTTCATTTTAAGGAATTAAAGGCAATAGCACCAGTTTAAGTATCAATTAGTAAAAGGTTTAAATTTAAATGTTATCTAGTGTGGTGGCATGGCAATTACCAGAGTGTGTGTGTAAACATGAATAGTGCTCGTGCTGCATATAAAAACCTGGTAATGGTGCATGTGTCCTACAATTGAGTTTGCGTATATGGGTATAACATATTGATCTAATTGCAGCAATTATCATGCCAGTATTATTATTCTAATGTCACAAGTGGTTATCCAGTTTACTATTTTATTTTCAGTTTACTAAATCTATCGGGCGACTTGCGCCATCCAAACGATCGTCCCCCGTAGATGTTAAATCTACTCACCGGGATCCCTGGCTAGCTGTGTCCAATCACCGCCTTTCCCTTTCGCGCCGCGTCTGACGTTTCCGCGACCGAACCTGGAATTTACATCATTACCAATTATAAGGTTACATATCAAGAACGACGCAAACCCCAACGAAACTACTAAAGGTCGCTAGCTAGGTACAACGTGCACAAAGTGCGCGGAACACACGCGAAAATCGCAAAACTGCCAAAAACGCCGATTTGGGTCACCCGGCAAAACTAAAACCCGACTACCCAAAAACCGCACTCACGCATCCTAAAAGTCGTAGGACAAGCCATTACAATCATCAAGATATCAAAAATAGTCCATCACATAATTTATATAAAAATCTAGTAAGCATATACATTCCAAAAATCGGTGCAAAAATCGCCGATTTGCGACAAAACGACTACAATAAAGCATACTCACCCAAGCACACTACAAGCAATCCACACCCACTAATTACAACACATTAACCATGCTCCAAAACCTATATTCCACAACCAAACCCTTTCTTGATTTTTATAAATAGCAATTGCAAATCAAAAACCATACTTGAAAAACTTAATTAACACTAATTTCAACCCCAATTAGCAAGTTCACCTCTTAGATTAAGGTTAGCAAAACACTAGATAGCAAATTAGGTTTAAATCAATTAAGTAATGCTTTCTAAAACTTAATCAACTCACTAATCAAGTTTCAAATATCAATTCCATACAAAAACCTTCTCTTGAAAATTTAAAACAACAATTTACAACTAAAATCAACTTCTAAAATTACCTAAATTAGCATAATTAAAGACTACATAACAAGGTAACCATATAGATTAGTTCACTAACAACTAGATTAACTAATAAACAACTTAATTAATTATCATGGCTTCAAAACCCTAATTTAAACAAACTACTCTTTTAAACTAGATTAGAAATAAGCTAACTTTTAACACTAACCATACAATTAAAGGAATTTTTTAGCAAAAGAAAGCAACTTGATGAGAATTATACCTCTTGATCAATGGATCAAGCAAGAGAATTTGCTCCAAGGAATGGCTTCCTAGCTCCAAGATTCAAGCAAGAATGGCTAAGGATAATGATAGCATAAGGATTTTGTTTGGATTTTTGGAATTAATTCATGGATTTGATGTATTTTCTTGAAGGAAATTGAAGAAAAATGCAAAGAAAAGAGATGAGGAAGAGGGGTGCAGGTTTCGGCCAGGTAGGAGGTATG
This sequence comes from Agapanthus africanus, assembly GCA_030015575.1. NCBI lineage: Eukaryota > Viridiplantae > Streptophyta > Magnoliopsida > Asparagales > Amaryllidaceae > Agapanthus > Agapanthus africanus. Next base: position 299,112,644 of record CM057345.1, on the reverse strand, counting down.
GGGGAGGGTGTGGGGTGAGTGGGAAGGTCAAGGGTCAAGTTCCAAGGTCAATGTATCATACTTTATCCATTATAAATTAAAATAAATCCAAAAAACCCCTTAATTCAACTCAAGAAACAACTAAAGAAAAGAGATCAGAATTTTCTGGACTTGGTCATGGTTGGGCTGTCCTAGGGCTGAGGGAAATGAGAGAGGGGTTTTACAAAAGAAATTTTATGCAAAAAGGCCCCCTACAACTCAAAAATTGCAAGTTTTAGCTCAAAATTCAATAAATTCGTTTCATAACATAGAAATTTGTTAAAAATCAAAATAAATTACTAAAAATTCATGTTATCACTAGAATATAATTATCATAATTTTAGAGATTAAAATTAGCCCGGAAAAATTTGTATTTATCGCTTATTTAATGTATTTTCTTACCGGCTTAAAATAATATTAAAAAATTGAAAAATAGGGAAATTTTTTTTAAATGACCAAAATTTCATAATTAACTCATTAGTTACTAAAAACAAGTAATTACCTATCCATTTAAGGTATAATTAGCCCTAAACTGCAAAATAACAAGAAAGACGGTTTTCGGAAAAATACCGAATTTTCACCGAATTTCAGGAAAACACCAAAACGACTTTTCAAGACGCTACAAAAGTGTGTTAATTAGAACTTGAAAGTGTTAATTTTAGTGCTAATTTCTAATCTAGTTTTTTTTAGTTCATGGCTTGAATTTTAATTAGGGTTTAGAAAACCATTATTAGGTTAATTAATTTATTTTTCTATCTAGTGTTTTTCTAACCTAAATCTAAGAGGTGAACTTGCTATTGGGTTTCAAATTAGTGTTAGTTTAAGTTTTTCTAGTATGGTTTTTTAATTGCAATTGCTATTGATAAAAATCAAGAAAGGGTTGGTTGTGGAATATAGGTTTTGAAGCATAGTTAATGTGTTGAAATTTTGTGTAGTGGCTATCTAATGGTGTTACTTGGGTGATTATGCTAGGTTGTAGTCCTTTTTATCGCAAAACGGCGATGTTGCGCCGATTTTTGGAATGTTTGTGCTTACTAGTTTTGTTATAAAATTATGTGATGAATTATTTTTGATATCTTGATTATTGTATTGGCTTATCCTATGACATTTAGGATGTGTGAGTGCGGATTTTTGAGTGATCAGGTTTTAGCTTTGCCGGGCGACCAAATCGACGATTTTAGTTAGTTTTTGCGATTTTCGCGTGTGTTCCGCGCACCTTGTGCATGTTATACCTAGCTTGTGAACGTTGGTATTTTCGTTTGGGATTTGCGTCGTTTCATGGTATGTAACCTTATGTTTGGTATTGATGTAAATTCCAGGTTCGATCGCGGAGACGTCAGACGCGGCACGAAAGGGGAAAGCGGTGATTGGACGTGACTAGCTAGGGATTCCGGTGAGTAGATGTAATATCTACGGGGGACTATCGTTGGATGGCGCAAGCCGCCCGATAGTTTTAGTAGCTTAAAAAGATTCTTAGTAATGTTAGTGATTAGGGATGTAATACTTGTATGATTATTTGCTACATTCATGCCTTAAATTGACATACATATGCGAACCCATTCTATAGGACACCTGCACCATTGCCAGGGTTTTTATATGCAGCACGAGCACTATTCATGCTTACACCCACGCCCTGATAATTGCCATGCCACCACACTAGATAATCTATAAATTGAAACATTTTACTATAATTGATACTTAAACTTGTGCTATTGCCTTTAATTCCTTAAAATGAAATTGTAGGATTGCTATTCATATGCATGTATGTCATCATATTATTTGTTCATGCCTAGTCTATTAATCATACATCGCAACTTGATTATTGATACCATATGCATTCATTATCATTGACATATGCACTTATGAGGATTTCTTGAGATTTTATGATATTTCTGGATTTCGGGGGAAAGCCGCAAAAATTTCTAAACTTATTATTTTTAAAATATGTAAATTGCGGTTTTCTAGTGATGTAAGTGTCGTCCACCATGAGTTTGCTGTGGTTTTTGAGACCCGTTTTGTAACGTTTTGAAAATCGTTTCGGTGAAATTTCGAAAAAATCGGTAAAATAAGGGGGTTTTCTGTAAAAAGTCAAAATATAAATATCTTATTATAAAAATTAAATATACATATTCTAGCTATGTAATTGCTATTATTTTGTGTTTATTGAGCCGCTGGTGAAATTTCAAATTTTCTGGAAAAAAAAATATTATTTTATTATTATTTTAAGCCGTCACTAATACATTTAATTAGGGAAAATTACAAATTGGAATGAGTTGAAACAAATTTTGTGCATCATAAAACATTAAATAAAATTTTATCATGTGGTTTTTGAAACGAAATCGGTTGCCAAATCGGTTTAGAAATTATTGAAGAAAAAAGGTTTTTTTTTAGTGTAAATGGATGTTTGGGGCATTGTATTTATCATTTTTCATCACCCCACACCCGTACCCACATCCACGCACCCCCATTCACTTCTCCCCTTGGCTGAATTCAGCAGCCCCCATCTTTATCCCCACTTGAATTTCAAAGAAAAGAAAAGAAAAGAAAGAAAACAAAGGAAATGAAAGGAAATTGTAAAATGAGTTGGACCTTTGACTTTATGCCTTGACTTGGACTATTTTCCTCACCTCCCTCTCTCTCCTCTCCCCTCCATTTTCAGCCGAGCCCCCCCTTTTGTGCAGCCCCAATTTTCCCCCTCTCTTTTCCTCATCAAAAAGTCTTCAAAATCCATCAAATTTCCATCAAAAATTAAACCAAAACTTAAATCTAACTCCTACCCATTTTTCATTAGCTATTCTTGCATTGATCTAGAGAGCAAGTTGGCATTTTAGAGGCTTTGAATTTCATGTTTGATCTCTTGATCATGATGTATAAATTCTAACCTTTTCTTAAATTGTGTTAATTGTTTCATGTTAGCTTAATTAGGTTTTTTTAATTAGTTCTAGGTGCTTGAATTAAAATTCAAGAGAAGGGTTTTGAATTAATGATTAGGGTTTGTGATCAAGTGAGGTTTTTATCAATTGGTTATGGGTGTAATGAGGAGATTAACATGTGGTTGTATGCAAAATCTAAATTAGTTGCTATTTACTAATTTGTTAATTTAAAATTGTGATAACTTTGCTAATTGCTAACTAGGTTTTTATAATTAGTCTAATAATTAGGTTTAAAAATCTAATTATGGTTTCATAGCATTATTAACATTATAATGAGTGGTTTAATACCTTAGGTTATGCAAATCTAAGCTTAATTCTTAAATCGAGAACCTTTTTTTGCTTGAAAGTTGTTAAAATTGGATAATTTGTAAACTAGGTTTTTGGGGTTTATGGAATTTAATGAGATTAAATTATGGGAATCATTTTTATGACTTATTTAAGATATTTAGTGAATATTATGGCCTCTAGATTCGTCTATACATCGAGTTTTGTACAAAAACGGTGATTTGTGCTTGCTAGATTTTCGGAAAAATGACTTTTTAAGTGAAATTGGGGTTTTTGTGAATTTTAAGCTATTTTATATTATAATTAGTGCTTGTAATTGTACAAATTAGTGTGTTGGGAGTTTTCTCGATGGTTTGGCGTTTGTACGCTGACATCGAGGGTTTTTGGGTTGATTTGTGAAGCAACCATAGGTTTTGACCTATGTGAGATTCGTGCGTCGTTTTGGTCATGAGGCGGATTTTAATGCGATATGGTGTGTTATGATTTGTAGGTACCCCATGTGGACTTCGAGACGACAAGCAAGCGTGTGGTGACGTCGGCACCGGCAAGCGAGGACCAGGTGAGTAGATTTATATCTACGGGGAGAAGTCGGGTGGATGGCGTATAGCACCCCCGCAGTCCGTGGTGGTGTATACGGATGCGTATACACACCAAAAATTATTATATGTTATTTGGGATTAATAACGATGTTAGGATGGATATTGGTGTGTTGGATTACTTTAGTGTTGCGAACCCTAGGGTAGTGTTGCACTACACATACACACATACATACATACATACATACTTGCATACATTCCTATTTATATGTGCTCATGGGATTCTTTATAGTTATGTGTTCACATGGGTATGGGACTATGTGTTCACATACGGATTTGAGGATGATACTTGGGATTGAGCTGAGTCGATGAGATTTGATTTGAGTCCGTGAGATCGGTGATATAGCAAGGTTCGTATCTTAGATACGACATGACGTTGTAGCGGGTCCTTGACGTAGTGTTTCATACACGTCCATGCATACGTAGGCGGTATCAGTATGGTACTAGACGTAGATCAGTACCCCGATCATAATATTTGATAAAGAGGATACCAGGTGAATAGTATGATGAATGTGATATTGACCCGTACCCAGATTGGGATGCCGTACGACGGATTTACGTACGAGCTATATTGATGATTGATCCGCACTCTTGACTTGGGATGCCTGATTATAGATATGGTATCGGATATGATATTATTGAGGCGGGATCACCGACTATACATATACAGGTATGTATATGTATCGACTCAGATGTTAGGCGGTTTCCTTACCTGTAGTCCAGCTTGTTAGCTTAGCCCTTTAGTTAGTTAGTGGTTAGATTAGATTCAATTCTTACCTATTTCAAAAACTAACGAATCGTGGGTATTTTAAAAGATAGCCCAAGGGATCCTACGGATATTTCAAAAGACGTATCTTTTCATAAAAACACCGTAGTCCCTATTTTCAAAACCCCATGATTCGTGTTATTTCAAAAGGCACCATTTGTAGGACTTATATTAGATTAATGCAGATTAGTTATAGTTGCGTCTAGTTTTCAGCTCCCGCTCATTTTTGTGGTCCGCTTCGCATCGCATGCTTATTTTATGTTTCATACTCCATTATTGATATCATGCTGTTAGGACACCAGCACCATTACCGATGATGCGTATGTACCACGTACACTTAATTGCCGGCTCACACACATCTTCATCGGTAATTGCCATGTCACGTACACCTTAGAAAATATTATTGCTTGACATAGCCTGTTAGCTAATAGTTAGACATGATATTAGTGTACTTACCCTATATGTTAGTTTAGACATTGTAGTTATTACCTGCTACTTCTTGCATACTGTTATTCATTGTTATGCCGCATTCATGGATTCTCATGCATATATTCACTATTTTACGTGTTATTGAGATTTTGGATTCGGATTTCCATGAGTTTTTCTGGATTTGGAGGAAAACCGCAAAAACTTATATGAACTGATTTCTCTCTTTTTAAAATAAAGTGCGGTTTTCCCATGATGTATGAGTCGTCCACCATGAGTTTGCTGATGGATTTCGAGACCCGATTCGAGGAGACGGATGAACCGTTTCGGGTACATGGTGGACCCGGTAAGGTACCCCGGGGTAAGAAGCGCGTGATGATGACGATGTGAGCCTGGCAGGGGAGCACTACCTACCGGTGATATTACCCGACGCGTCGGATATCCGGAGGATACCGTCGTGGTCTTGAGATGGATGGTAGGGGCCGGTCTGGACTGACGGCGCCCTAGATATTGTGATCGAGACTTGAGGTACATAGATTGTGACACAGAGATATCGAGGTATTTGGACACTTGTTTTGTGTCGATGCTGGGCACTGTTTTATGCTGATTTCATATATGGCACCTCATTTCTTTTAAGATACAGAAATCTCACTGGTTTATGAAACCAGTTTTATTCAGTACATGCATTCTGTTTCATGCGTTCATACATCATCCATATGATATATTGCTACCTGAGGCACTGACACGAGCACATGAGATCACACTCGGGTTAGATATTACCCTAGCCATTGTTATAGGCTGCATGTTATTCATATATTTGAGGATATATTATGATCATTGACCTAGGTTGCGTTATTTATGCGATTTCTGTACGTAGATGTTTTTCTATTCACGAGTTGGCAACTCACCCCCGTTGTGCCCCAGTTTCTTGCAGGTTTGCCGTACAGGTTTCTTTACGGCTTGCGGGCATAGTTTCCTTCGGGTGTTTTGCTAGTAGGTGGGTTTACTTGTATCGTACCCCCATTATTTATCTTGTATATTATTATTCTGTTGTATCTAGAAGTTCCATCAACCAATCATGTATTTATTTTGAGTTAGAGACCAGTGATGTCTTTCTTTCGACCTTAGAGTCGCGCGTTTCATTTCTGTGGTTTTCTTGTGGTTTGAGTTTTTGATCCTCGACGTTGGCGTTGTATATTATATTGCTTGTGTGGTTGTGGCCGTCGATTGACGAAGAGCTAGCTCCCGCTTGGGGATGCCTTTTTATTGATTTCGTATACTATTCATGTTGTATCCCGTTTGGGAGCCAATATTTACAAAGGAGACTCTGCCGAAATTTTCAGTAAATTTTTGATGTTTTTAGAAACCCGCATAATTCATCTTATGCTATTAAAACTACTTGATTTAAATTGGTTTTCCTTCACTCTACTACTTTTCTTGGTTTGGATTTCTGGGTTTTCGGTTTACTTAGATTACGTACGCCTCGAGACGTTCGTAGTTTAAGTGCCGGTCATGTTCCGTACTTTCTGGTCGTGACACATTTCGAGGAGTTGGATGAACCGTCTCGGGTACATGGTGGGCCCGGTAAGGTACCCCGGGGCAAGAAGCTCGTGGTGCTGACGATGAGCCTGGCAGGGGACGGATTACCTACCGGTGACTGTTTGGCACGGCGGATATCCAGAGGATACCGACCGTGGCCGCGAGATGATGAGATATTGATATTGAGATGGGTCAGCCGGATGGCTGTGGCCAGAGATACTATGACATGGATATATGAGATTTGTGATAGTTTTGAGGTGTCGTTGCTGGACACAGGTTCTTGTTGATTCTAGTGGTATTGTGCTGGTATTTCAAAAGAGATTCCTCAAGGAAAAACATGATTCTTATACTTACACATTCAGATCATGAGTTGATTCACATTGCATTCATACCTGCTGGTATATTCATATTGCATACATACCTGCTATTATGTCCTGCCATACCTGTATTGTAGATGCTAGGATGCTTGTGTGCATACTTGCGATAGCCTCTATAGATGTTATTTATTACTCACGAGTTGGAAACTCACCCCCGTTGTGCCACAGTCTTTTGCAGGTCCGCTCCGTCAGCACAGTAGCGGCGGGCGCACCGCTTCTTTTGCCTCTCTTGCCAGGACTCGAGGTTTTTGCTCGTAGGTGGGTTGTATTATTATTTTTGTACCATCTTGTATATTCTTTGTGTCTAGAGTACTCCATCTACTGTATCTACCAGTACTGTTGTAAATTGACCTAGAGATGAGACTGTGAGATTTGTGGACTTCTTATGCTGTATTTTGGGGTCAAGCTCACTTGAGTCGACATGCTGTTTTTCTCATGCTTCTTTATGATTATTTTGCATGTTGTTGTTTTATATTGCGTGGGATTTGTGACCGCCTTGTGGCGAAGAGCTAGCTCCTGCTTGGGGATGCCTTATTTGTTGGATTTATATATATTCTTGTTGTACCCATTTTGGGGGCCAGTATTTACAAAGGAGACTCTGCCGAAATTTTCGGAAAAATTTGATATTGTTTTTAAAAAGGTTTTATATGATTTATTTGATAAACTCGCTTTCAATTGATTGGTTTTCTTCACTCTTTTGCTTATTTGGTTTTGGGTTCTGGGCTTTGGCTTACTTATTTTACGGACGTCTTGAGACGTTTCGTAAACTTAAGTGCCAGTCACGTTCCGTACCCTGCGGGTCGTGACAAAGTTGGTATCAGAGCGTAAATATCACTGTGTTTGGGGGTGGGTCGTGACAACATGTCGGACGCTTTCCCCGCAATATCAAATGTACATATAAAACAAAACTGTACTAACATTGCATCCAGGCTATCCCCCACGACCGATCCGCAACATCACAGCACAACACAAAACATCAACGTGAATGTCACGTTCGCAAATCCGTCTAAAAGGGCTATAGCAGATAGACTGGATTTACCGATCGAGTGACATTCACGGTCGCAGATATAATGTAAATACTGTGAACTAGCATGTTTAAAATATCTGATCGAACAAATTTATCGAAGTGGGCCCCAAGCAGTACTGTAGCACATACAGAAAATCTGGGCCCAAAAAGAATATCCCAAAACCCCTATTTTTAACTCATAAGCTATCTGCAAAATTTTGATCAAGTGATCAATCAAAAGCGCGGCGGAACCGCGGCCCAAGCATGGGTTTGGCCGCGGTATGGAGAGCTCGCGCGACCAAATTTTCACAGATTGCTTCTATATCCATGCACAGTATTCTGAGACAACCTGAAAAATTTTTGGAGCAAAAAATATTTCGACAGAAACACGATGCATTGGAAAATACGGTTTTTGGGGATTTTTGTTCGATCGAGTTCTAAACATACTAGAGCAAGCTAGTCATGGTTAATGGCATGGCTCTGATACCAATGTAAGTCCGCGGGGGTGCCCCGGCCGTCGATCCGACACCGGAATCGCGGAAACAAAAACTTTCAAAAACTATTGAACCGGCACCACCGCGCACTTTTCACCCGGATCGGGCCATTAACCTAGCTACTAGCAAACTAAAATAAGAGTAGAGAGTTATACCAAGCGATCTGTGTCCTTCGGTCTTCGTCTCCACTCCGATCTCCCGCGGAATCTCCGTCCGTCACGTCCTCGTCGGAAAGGGCACCACGTACCCGGGTTCGTATACGGGCTCCCACCTCTGGACCGAGGCAACTCGGGCGCGAAGTTGGCTAGCCGACGCGTCCAAGGGATGCTGTAGGCAAGTGTAGAATTCATGTCTCTTTGGGGTTTATGTTGCCTTTGGATGGAGGGAATGAGCATAGGAATTTTGAAGCAAGCAAAGCTAAAATGAGAATGAATCATTTTCCCTCATAAAAAATAATGAACTCCCCTTCTCTCCTCTAATGAAGTGGCCGGCCCCTTATTCCCATGGTGGAGATAATGGAATGAATTAATCCATGGAGAAAAAGAAAAGATAATCCAAGAATAAAGCCACACTCATCTCACAATTCAATCCCATTCAATCCTTTCATATCCAATCTAATAAATGCAATGGAAATGGACAAGAAAAGCATCTCATGATGAATAAGCCACATCATGCAATAAAACCCCTCCACAAAAAGTAATTTGCGTAATTGCAAATTACCCCCTCTATCGAAAAGTCCGGCCGCGAAGGAACAAAGGAAAACCGGCCGGAACGGAATGCAAACTGGCAACTCCAGAAAACTGATCCCGTAATAAATTACAGGAAAACCCCACTACTGCAAATACATGCCCGCATTTATATTCCCACTGAACACAAATGCAAAGAGACAATATCTACACTATCTAATACTAGGATCCGGCTTAAGCCAAAGCCGGCTAGTAAAAAACCGTCCGATCACGATCCGTGCAATACCGCACCTATCTGATCGAACCCTGCCATATCTCCATACGGCCTCTATAGCGTTTCGCCCGAAACCTGAGTAACTGAGTGTGGTGGACTCTAAAGACTCGCCAATACTATGGCTGTGGATTTAACCACCAGCACGTCAGAGGTATAAGCCAATACGTGACGGGCTACCAGGTATTGACCAAAAGGGACGTCGATGAGCGAACTCATCCTGACACCCTACTGAGCCTGTCAGTGACAATATCCGTACAGTCCGGTCCGTTCGTCTATGAGCATCACATAGCGGGCCTAGGGGTTAGTAAAAGTCAGACCCCCAAAAGCGGTACAAGTCGTGTCGGAGTGTAGCCCAGAACACCCTAAGATACTACTAGAATACCTACCAGTAAATCTCCTGCCTCGGCTGAGGGCTTTGTGTAATGGCTCTCCTAGACACAGCGCGCTCTCACCCCCAATACCGGGAGAGACGAACCCCTACCGATCCGCTCACTGCCTCCATATGGCTCGGGACTGTACCCAACTAAAACCTGTTTGCACGACTCCTTTGAGCCGTGGTAGGGTAGTAATCAAAGCACAGTGGGAATTCACACGAGACAAATGACGATCTCAGGTCGATGAACTAACCTATACACATGTCACCAGGGAACTGCTATCTGACGTCAGGTATAATACCAACTAGCATGTTCCCGGCGAGTCTTGTCCGGTGTACTTATAACCCAATGAGCACCTGTATACATCTTAGGTGAACCAACTGACACCAATGGTTTGTGAGACCGGCCACCACCCCTCGTCGGGGTCTCGACTTTATACACTAGTCTACTAATGGAGTATCGATGCCCAGTCTCGAAACTCCCACGACTAGGGACCTTTTAAGGATGTGCTTATAGACCCCAGCTCCCACGTATATGATCGCCATCATACTGCTGGCCGTCAAGTAAGAATCCTAAGGGCTATATCAACGTGCAATAATGACCTCTAAGGTCACCTGAAGCAGTATACGATGATAATGATAAACCAGATAGCATACCATCATCTTGAGTAAGATTGTCCTACCGTATAGGTCCTCCTTCAATCATTGCAATCATGTGCCTGTGCTCCAATAATTGACTCTGAGGGCACTATATCCTACAGTGACCTCTTTAGTGAAACTAGCAGATGCTACAAACACGGTTTGTCTTTTGATTGCTTCTATAGTTTTTGCTTTGCATAGTGGTATTTGTGAAATATCCTGCACCTTATTCGATAAGGAAAGAGCCGACGATCCCTTCTCCGGGAGTGTCCTTTTTAACGAAACTAGAAAAGCCTCAAAAACACACCATTTAAAATCACTCGATTCTACAACGATATCAAGTTCATTACGCAAAGGGTTTTCTTAAAGACGTGTCGTAGCCCTCCGTCATTTCAGATAACTAATAGTTTGTATTCGTGTTGCATTTGTTGACCTCTGTCAAGGCGTGGTATGCGGTAGCTAATTAGTGCTTATCTGTATAAACATATGATGTGATTGATTTAGGGTAGTCGTGCGACCTTGTTGACCTCTGTCAAGGGTCGTGCGGGTGGGTTTACTTCAATCAGGAAATGACGGGTTGAACTTGACTAGCAGCCTATAGTTTATTGACCTCTGTCAAGGTCATAGGACGCTTGGGGCAAAATATTATTGGGAATTTCAAGTGTTGAAATTTGCAATGAGATTGCATACCTTCTATGAGATAGTTGGATCCCGATACCCGCTGCGAGTAAGAGTTACTCCTGGGAGAGTTTTACACATTACAATTAGCCGATCAAGTAGGTGTCTAGAAAGGTGTTAACGGGGTTACGCCCCTGGGAAAACGAGGTTTACTTTAATTAGGTCCGTGCGAAAGCACGGGGAACCTCCCTCAAAGTACCGACACTGGCCTGGCCGAAAGATTAGCGAACTTGTAGCGTGTAATTAATCCCGGCTAGTCTTTCCTTTTAGGGTTTGAAGGAAGATTTGACTAAAACAGTGGGAGCCATCCTGATTAGATAAATTGATAACCAATCTAATCTTGTAAAAGCGCACGCTGAGTGTTTTCTTCTCTCTCTCTCTCCAGGTAGCGACTATGTCAAGCCTTAATCAAGATAATAATACGGATGTATTGACCGAACCCGCTTGTTATACTGCGCTAGGGAACGTTGGTCCCACTCCAACTTATAATTGTTATAAGACATAGCAAGAAATAGGGGACTACCAGAATTACCGTGCCGCCCAAACGAAGAAAGTGCATGTTGATGCATCTTCTTCGGGTGTGTTCATTACATAGAACTGTTTCTCAATATCCTTTACGTCCTGGGTATTTGATACCGGATCAGGATCCCACATATGTAATTTGTTATATGGGCTACAGATAGGTAGAGAACTGGGAACGGGTGATAAGTTTCATGAGATAGAAATAGTGCAAGTGTTGCAGCCAAGTCTGTTGGTAGTTATCACCCTGTATTACAAGAATACATTGATTCTGAACGAATGTTATTAGATACCGAACCTGATATACAACATGATATCGGTCTCTTTATTAGTAAAGAACGATATAATTTTGTATTGTTGGATAATGTTTTGAACATTTCCTATATCAAGAGTTGATCGGTTCAGGCACGTTATCTAAAAGCATAGACGTTCTAAATCAAACTACAGTTCTTAGTATACAGAACACATACAAGAGGAAGAGTTCAGAAATGAACGAATCCTTCTTGAGGCTTTGTAGACTAGGTCAGATCAATGTGACCTGACTAGCTGAAGTTATATATAGATGCATATTTAAATTAGTTTGAATTTACATCTTGTGAAACTTGCCGGTCATGTCACGGAGATAAGATGACCACAGCTCCGTTTATTGGAAACAGAGAATGAGTTAGTGAACTCTTGGGATTGATACATGCTGATGTATGAAGGTCCCCTGTCTACACATGCCAGGACCGGTTCTTTTTACTTCATTACATTCACTGATTATCTCTCAAGATCTGGACATATGTTCCTGTTGAAACACAAGCCTGGAACTTTTGAGAAATTCAATGAATATAACTTAGAAGTAGAGAACCAAAAACGGATAAAAGTATTATGTCCTTTGATGAGATCAAGGAGGAGAATACTTGAGCACGGAATTCATGGACTATTCTAAAGGAGAATGAGATTTTCTCTCAGCATTACTCCTCCGTATACATCACAGCACGTAGGTGTATCGGGGCGGTGCAATCACACCCTATTTTGATATGGTGTGCTCTATGATGAGTACTACTGAGTTTCCTATTTCCTTTTGGGAGTTATGCACTTGAGAAGTTGCATACCTATTGAATAGGGTTCCAATCAAATCAGTTGTCTACCACTTCATATGTGATATGGAATGGGAAGAGCCCATATCTTAAGTAAGTTAAGATTTGGGGCTGTCCAGCCTATGCCTAAAAGCAAAATCCGGACAAGCTCGAGACAAAGTCAGTTCTGTAGAAGTTTGTTGGATATCCCAAGCATTAGCAAGGGAATATCTTCTACCACATCGAGGAACAAAAGACGTTTTGTTTCTCAACATGCCACCTTTGTGAAAAGGAATTTCTTGTGAAGAAATTAGTGGTCATTAGGTAGAACTGGAAAGAGTTCCAGCTATACAAACTGCAACTGATGATTTGGTAGAACCAAAGGATTCAATAGTTTCTAATGAACCTCAGTCTCTCCGTCGATCTAGTAGGGTTCCTCACCCACCTGAGAGATACTTCGGTTTCTCTATGACAGTGGGAGCGAGGATTGCATCATGAGATGATGACCCAACTTATTTCGAGCAGGCCATCAGGAGTGGGACTCTATAAGAATGGCTGGATGCTTAGTGATCTGAGATGGAATCCTTATACACCAACAAAGTATGGACTTTGGTTGCTTTATCTGAAGGGTTAAATCCCCATCAGGAGCAAGTATATCTTGAGAAGATTACATGGTGTACATGGAAAAGTTAAGACTTTCAAAGCTATGCTTAAGTCCATCCAGATCCTACTTGCCATTACTACATACCATGACTACGATTTCTGGTGGTTGGGTGTCATGACAGCTTTTCTAGATGATGTTTTGGAAGAGAGCGTCTATAAGAACACAGCCAGAGGGCTTCATAGATAGTGGGAGCAGCGGAAACGTGTGCAAGATATTTTATGTGATAAAGCAGGCATCGCGGAGTTGGAACATCTGTTTTGATGTGGTAGTCAAAGAGTTTGACTTCATCAAAATGGTAGATGAACCTTGTATATACAAAAAAGGTAGTAGGGAGTATGGTAGTGATCCTCGTAGAGTACGTGGATGACATACTCTTGATAGGAAAGGAGTTTCCTATGCTATGCTCGGTCAATCTCCGCTTATCACAAGGATTCTCCATATAGGATCAAAGCGATACCTCCTAAATCCTGGGTTTTGGATCTATGAGATAGAGCTAATTGGATGTTAGGATTCTCACTAGTTATAATGAGATGGTATCAATCGATCCTGGGGAGAATCATTGGAAAAGTTCTAGGGTGATAAAGACGACTGAATGTCAGTCGCAGGCATTGTCTTTACCCTCAGTGGAGGGACGGTATGTTGGAAGAGTTCCAAGCTAGATACCGTGACTTACTAGACGATTAAAGGCTAGATACATCGTTACCAAGGATGCTACCAAAGAGGCAGTCTTGTTATATATAAGTTCATGAGATGAACTTCGTTCCTACCATTGTGTGACAATGGAGTTCTGGCTTTTGCCAAGGAACCCCCGTCCCATCAGAAATCCAGATATAATTCTTAGGCAGTATCACCTGATCATGGAGATGGTTGATCTCCAGGGAGATCGAGGTTAGGAGAGTAGACACAGAGGACAACAGCGCGGATCCACTCACAAAGGACTATTTCCCAGTAGAGACTTTTATGCGATGGTTGAGTATGAGATATTTCAACCACAGCTGATTGTTGGGTATGCGATACCACAATGGATAGCCCTAGTGCAAGTGGGAGATTGTTAGTTATATGTATGCCCTAGAGGCCATTACTGTACATATGATGTATATTGTAATGGATACTTCGACATATATAGGGAGGACTTTCTTGCTCGACATGATAGTATGCTATCTGGTTGTACTTCATCTTAACATGTACTCTGATTGTCTCTATGTTACATGTTGATAAAGCCCTTAGAATATGTACTCGACTACTGGGACTATGATGAGATCATACTAGTGGGGCCACGGTAGTCGACGAGTACATCCTATAACTGTTCCTAGTCGAGGGTGTATCGAGACAGGGCATCGATACACCAGAGTAGACTAGCGTATACGCATCTTGACCCATATGATGGGCGATGGATGATCCCATATCCATTGGTGTTTGACATCAAGGATGTTATACGGGTGCTCTGTGGAGACTGGGTATACTGGACGGACTCGCCGAGAACTCCCAGATGGTATTATACACCACGTCAGATGGCAGTTCTATGGTGACACTGGTACAGATTAGTCTGTAGACCCGAGATCGTCATAGAGTCTTGTGTGATTCCCACTGTGCTTTGATTTCCTTCATACCACGTCCAAGAGGGCGTGCAAAAAGGTGGCTTTTGGGTACAGTCCCGAATCACCTGGAGGCAACGAGCGATAGGAGGGGTTTCGTCTCTCCCGGTATAGGGAGTTGATGTTGCGCTGTGTTCGATTGGCTATAACTGGAAATCCCTGGCCAGGGTTGCTGAGATCTACTGGTAAGTGTTATCAGTAGTTTCTCGAACTTTTATAGACCTCATATCGACACGACTTATCAAGCTACTGGGGTCTGATGTTTACCATCCCTAGGCGAGATATGCGACATATCAGAAGAAGAGACCGGACTGTACGGGAGTGTTACTGGTTGGATTCACGGGAGAAAGTACATGCTTGCTTGTTGATCTTCTGATCGCTCAATGCCTGGGTGGCTGTTACGTTTAGCTGATCGCTTGCAGCTTATGGGTGTTTGATATGATCATCACCTACTGCCGGCGTATTGACGATTCTTTAGAGTCCTACACAGAGGTTTCTTGACTCAGGAAAAACGGAGTAGGAGCACATATATGATATATGAGGGACCGAGAACAATACGTGTATGTGATACCGTATAAGGTTCTCGCGATATGAGATATCAGCCGGGTATATGTGATATAGCCGGGTCATCGGATCAAGTGTTGATTCGATGGACTGATACAGATTATATTAGTCGGTTATTTGTGAAATAGCCGAATTATAGGATCAAGTGTTGATTCGATAATTTAATGTATAATTATATATTTGATATATTAAATTACATTAACTGATATAAGCTCACTAAAAGATTCCTTTTCTCACTCGGGTAATACATTGATATATATGCGATATATGTTAATTGTATTATTTTATTTTGTTACAATAAATGTTGTATATGTGATATATTATATTGTAACAAGTTATGATTACTAATGCAACATGATTAGTAGAGATTAAACATGGTTAGGGTTTGATTTGGGTTAATCATTTCTAGAAGCTTCTAGAAGCTTTTATTTTGTTTCTTGCAAAGATATTTTGTTTAGATATTTTGCAAGATATTTCCTAACCCAACCCACACCCTTTAACCCTAGTTATATCTCTACAATGGTTAAGTCTTTCTTGACTTAACCATGGTTGCATTTGTAAATATAACACACTTTCATTATTCATCACAAAAGAATTAAGCATCTTCTTTCTTCTTCTTCCTTGGATAAAAAGCTTTCTAGCTTTTTGATTAGTGATGAAAATGAGTGAGATTAAGAAAACAAATGAGAGCTAAATTCCTACTTCATCATCCTAATCTATCCTAGCCATTTAGATTAGGGTGTTCACTTCATTTAGTGAGTGAGAGCTTATGTTATAGAAACTTCAAGGTAGATCATCTTAGTTATCGAAGATCGGAAGCAAACTTGCATCTTTCTCTTTGTGGAGCCTCTCTAGAGTCCAGAAACTCGATGATCGCAGCGAAGGAACCTCAACACGGAGGTTTAGAAGTGAAGGACCGGACTACAAAGGTTGTAATCCCAAACTCTTAGATGTTAAAGTGTTTAACATACTTTATTTCGCCTAATCTCTAGTTTAAAGATCTTGGTTAGGGTTGTTCGGCACGTCTAAATTTTAAATCGGGCATGGTTGATGCCTTATAGACACTTGTGAGAGTACCTAGTAACCCTACACCGCGGCATACTCATGATACGGTACTCCGCCTAAGCAACCTTAGTACTTATTGATTGAAATTCCTTCATGATTATCTACATTCTTGTGATTCAATTTCCGCATCCTTATCGAATCCTACTTTCTTTTCAGCCATTATGCTGCCAAAGACTATGAAGGCGCAGAGAACGGCCGCGAGAGCCGAGATTCGAGTTGACTCGTCCGAGACAAGGACTGACCCGGGCAGTACACTCGTTGTGCCAGAGCAGACTGTTCCTCTTACGACAGATCAGATCGCCATGCTAGGGGCCGGTATGCAGGAGATGCGCCAGATGATAGGGTCGCTAGTCGAGACACTTCGAGCGCAGCGACCAGAGCTAGTTCCACCCGTTACGGGGACCGCGATGGTACCTACAGTACAGGCAGTTGCCCTTGCAGCTATAGAGGCCATCACAATATCGCTATCAGAGTTCATGAGGCTGAAGCCTCCGGTCTTCACAGGCACCGATGCGGTAGAGGACCCACAGTTTTTCGTTGATAGGATGTCACGGATATGTCATTCACTTAGATGCTCAGATGCGAGGTGGGTTGAGTTCACGAGCTTTCTCCTGGAAGGTCTTGCGCAGAAATGGTGTGAATCGATCGAGAAGGGCAGAGCAGCAGGTCTTCCTCCTATGACCTGGACCGAGTTTGTGACGGTATTTCTAGCCCGTTTCCTTCCTCAGAGTGTCAGGGATGCCCGAGTGCGCAGGTTCGAGTCTTTACGCCAGACGCCCGAGATGAAAGTAGCAGAGTACGATGTGTTGTTCAACGAGCTATCTGTTTATGCCCCATACTTAGTGTCTACTGAGGAGATGCGAGTCAAGAGATTTGTTCGAGACTTGCTTACCCCGTTGTTTCTTGCGATCAGCGTGCAGCGTTGCGAGACCTATGCAGCAGCTGTAGATGCAGCCTTATTAGTCGAGGAGCGCCTTGCTGAGACTTCGGTAGTTCCAGGGCCGAAGAGAGTTCGTACAGATACGTCAGCACAGAGACAGCAGTTTAGGCGCCGTGACAGGTTCCGTTCAGGTATGGGGGTTAGCGGAGGATCGGGACGAGGTCAGCTATTCAGCTCTTATCCCCAGGAGGGCCAGCCGGCACCATCTAGATGTTTCCGATGCGGGAGTACTTATCATTGTGTTCGAGATTGTCCGGAGCCACGTGTGGGCGAGACTGCCGTACCACGTATCACACTTCCACCTTCTCCACCCCAGAGGGCGTTACCTATTGTACCTACTATTGCTCCAAGTTAGACTCATGCACAGAGAGGCCGTGGTCACGGAGGGTTTGCTTATAGATAGCGAGGTGGCCGAGGCAGAGGACAGCCAGCTGCCGGCAGAGTACAACCAGTTGCTAGTAGAGGACCGCCAGTCGCAGGTAGAAGACAGGCACGGGTTTTCGTGTTGACGCATCGGGACGCGCAGGCGTCCAATGCAGTGGTTTCAAGTACCCTATCAGTATGTTCTGTTGACGCACACGTGTTGTTTGATCCCGAATCCACTCCCTCGTATGTTTCTACACACTTCGTGCCGAGTTTGGTTAGAGAGTCTAGTTTGCTTGATCAGCCACTTGTTGTAACCACTCCTGTGGGAGAGTCGTTTGTTGCTAGGTGATTGATACGATTTCGGATGTGTTTGTTTGAAAATTGTAAAAAATCACAACCAAAAATATTTGACCGCAATCAATAACGGTGTCGAATGTAGCGCGTTAGTAAGTGCGGATCGTTCACAGGGAAAGTGTAATCGTTCGTGTTTCGATTTAGATGAGTTGAAACTTTAAAGAAAAGAAAACAAACAATTCATGATTTGTAAATTGAATTTCAAGAATTAGAAAATCTAGATCTAATAACAAGAAAACAATAACATCAAGAATTGAGAATTTGTGATGATTTCCAAACCAAATATCAAAAATCGAAGTGAGGCTCGTAGGAATCGATCGGATCTATAGATGTGATGAAATCTAACGATTACGAATTCTTATCCATCGATAAATTGATACTAGATCGATGATGATCGACGAGAATTAGGGATTTCTTGTGAAACTATGGTTTCATCATCTATCCCTTGTTCCTTCGTCGATATCATTCACATTCTAGCCTCTAGTAAATTCAAGAATCGATCGTGGATCCCTAATTTTGAGCGATCACAATCACGAAAGCATCGCAACGAAACTAGGTCATCGATTCTTCAATTTGCTAGGGTTTACAAAACTCGTAGGACTTAAGAATCATTTTAAGATTTGTTACATCATCATTCTATTGATCGTCTCGACTCCTTTACGAGCGGAGTTTTACTCAAACATCACAACAAGAACCACAATCACAAATTGAGATCGAATCATGATGTAAGAATTTAAAGAAAGCAAGATTAAAGAATTTCACCTTTTATTTATCAACAATTCCGTTTACAATTCACTCAAGAACTACAAGTGGAAGAACTCGATCGTCGATTTGGCTTCGCTCGTCTCCTTGAGTCGCGGATCGGCTTGGATCACTTGCTCGATTGAAGATCGGCTCCGCTCCTAAAAGGTTGAAGGCTTCTCGCTTGATTTGGTACTCGGGATCTTGAATTTGGCTTTGGATTTTGGATTAGGGTTTGAGGCACAAGTTGTGTCACTCAACTTGTGTTAGAAATTGGGGAGATGAGAATTAGCCATTAACCCTAGATCTAGGCTCTCTTTTATAGACCATCCAAAACCCTAGATCTAGGATTTCAAATTTGAATTTCCCTCTAAAAGTTTCTTAAAGAGAGCCTTCTAGAAATAGTTTGTTAGGCCAAGCCTTCTAGATGAAGCCACGTGGAGAATCGGGAGTCTTCTGGAAGCTTGGGCCGTTATTAGAACCACGTGCAGGAAAACTGAAGTCACGATATCACCATAGAGCCGCGGATCCGCGGCGCAAGCCGGGTCCCGCCGCGGATCCACGGCTCTTTATGGGCCTTGGTGCTTGATCTTTTCTAGTAATTCTTCTTATAATATTTGGGCTATTCTCTGATGTGCTGAATCTTGTAATTAATCCTTGATCACTGCCAGATCTCTAGCCTTTGAGTTGGCGTATTTTATCAGCACTGTTTCACAATTTTGGCTCGGTTTCTGGAATTTCCTGCACAGACTTTGAAACAAGTGTTGCGCAATACAGGGATGATGCGATGCCATGATAAACAGTCAATTTCTCTCGAAATGCCGGTTTTAGAGTATAACACATGTAATCTGGTATTTTAGGGGTGTTTTGCTAATATGTGCAATATGAATACCGAACACCTCTAGATAAATGCAAAAGATAGGGAAATTGATGTGTTAAAAATGCAGTATTTTCGACTGATCAAATTCCCACAAACTTATTTTCGGTCGTCTTGAGCGAACTGTTTTATTAAAAAGAGAAGGAGAAAATAAAGAAAGAGAAAAAC
This sequence comes from Agapanthus africanus, assembly GCA_030015575.1. Lineage (NCBI taxonomy): Eukaryota > Viridiplantae > Streptophyta > Magnoliopsida > Asparagales > Amaryllidaceae > Agapanthus > Agapanthus africanus. The sequence continues at coordinate 299,092,640 of CM057345.1, read as the reverse complement.
TAAATAGCACACTTTCGTAGGCAACACGATTGCACTGAGCACGTGCAACAAGCCTTTAAAGCTCTAGGTGTCCCTATTAGGAGGAGTGTTGTCTCCTGAGGGTTTTCAGTGGATTGCACCCACAAAATCCATTAATAAAAGGAAGATCATGAATATTACATTTAAAGAAAAGAATTGTAAAAGAAAAGCCTTGAAAATTAGGGTTTCCAACTAAGCTAGCTTTTCGGTTGTCATGAGCCCTATCTTAATAGTCATGAAAAGATGTCAGAAATCACGTCCTCCCTCAATAAAATATCGTCTTATTCTTCATTCCTATCTTTCTTCCAAACATCGATCATATAACCCTACGTGTGTGTAAAGAACATCCCTACACCCGGAGAATTCAATTCAAGCTATCATACTCTTGTCCATCCACCTCAGTACTTTTTAATTAATGAATATTTAAATGAATTTACTCACACACTTTCATGCGACCGTTAATACTTCTTGAGGTACTAACCGACCGATTACTCATGTGCTTGCTTATTTGGTGTTTTTCCTCATCTTGCACCACCTAAGGCTTAGCAGTGACTCCCAGACCAGTTGGCCTTAGGGCACTAGGTGAAGAGGCACCCTCGCTATATTTTTTTATTGCTGCCTTGGCGATAACAAAACCAGTGTCCATTTTTCTCACCATTTTATATTTTCTTCATTTTTTTTTATTTCCTTCATACTTTGGCTTTTAGACAAAAGCATTTCAAGGTATCCTCTACTATCCCGAGTTTCAAGACGTGTGTAAGTGCGAATAGCAGGATATCAATGTTCACAATGTTTGGCTTCCAGAATAGGAACTATTTTTCAGACTTATTTTTATCCTCAGATTAGTGACTTCTTTCATCTTACTAACCCTTGGGACAACGGCTCATAACTACTTATTACTAGTTCGTATAAGAAAACTTCTAATTTTCTTGGTTTTCTTAAATTTTTCTAATCTTTTGGATGTAATTTTTCACTATCTAATCTTTTATTATCTTATTTATGTACAAAATATTTTTATTTTTTTGAAAATTTTTAAATTTTTAAAGGTTTTTTTTAAAAAAATGTTTTGTGCTTATGCAAAGTATGATGCAAATGATGCGAAAATAAGCACAAACCTCCCCCAAACTTGTTTTCAACAGTATCCTCACTGTTGCCATCTGCTGCATCTCGAAAAACCTGTAAGCTTGGGAGGAAATTTATTAACGGGGGCAAAATATTTAAGTGAAGATCCTCCCCCAAACTTATTTTTGGCTCAAAATTTTATAAAAATTTTCTTTTCAAGAGCCCGATTATACCCCCCCAAACTTGAGTTAAACAATGTTAAGCTTTGAAAATCACATGAGGGGGTAAAAAATCAGTGGTCGATGCCAAGCTTTGCAAAGACCAAAAGTTAACACCAACCATTCAAAAGTTTTATCAATGCAGTGCTCTGGTTGGTGGAAGAATAAGTGGGGAAAGGGTAAGTGGTGGAATAGAATGTGTGTGCGTCTCATATTGGAGAGACGATGCAGTGAATATGATGGATTACTCGCATCCTTTTTACAATCCAGAAGAAGGGGTGGAGGTTCAATTTCAATGATTGAGAGATGATTCATCTCAACACCCGTATCATTCAAAAATGTGAGTTCATCAGCGAAAATTTCCTCAAAAGTCTCATCAATACCCCGGTGAATAATCTCATCACAAAGCGCGGGGTGATCTTCAGACTCTAAAATCGGTTCATAATCAGTGTTAGTTGTTGACCCGGACAACTCGGTGGAAGAGTCCGTATGTGTATGATACATTGTTGGGTCAAACAACAACATATGAAAAGAGTCTAGATCGGTATCATGAGGATCGTCAAATTCGCTGCTGTCGATATCCATTAAGTCGACAGAACATACCTGAGCAGTAGGTTCGGAGGGTACACTTCCCAACTTGTAAATGTTCAGCTCTATTGACCTATTCCCGAAAGATAGGGTCATAGAACCATTACGACAGTTGATGATAGCGTTGGAAGTGGCCAAAAAGGGGCGACCTAAAATCACCGGAATTTGATTCCGTGGGTTCGCTACAGGCTGTGTATCAAGTACAATAAAATCCACAGGGAATACGAATTCCCCGATCTTTATTAACACATCCTCCAGTTCACCCGTAGGTATAAGTGCACGGCGGCGCCCCGGCCTCTATCCCGAGGCCAAATGCGGAAGCGATGGTTAACTTTAATTTTCTTGAACCGGCACCACAGCGCACTAAAACCCGGATCGGGCCATTAACTAGTCCTAGCTAACTACAAGATGGGAAAGAGAGATATACCGAGTGATCCGAGTCCTCCGGTCTTCTCGCCGTCGTCCCGATCTCCCGCGGAGTGTCCGGTCTCCACCTCCTCGCCGAAAAGGCACCACGTCGCCGGCTTCATTTACGGGCTCCCACCTCTATACCGAGGCAACTCGGGCACGAAGCTGGTGAGTCGACGTGCCCAAGATTTGCTGTAGAATATAGTGTAGAACCATGTCTCATTTTGGGGTTGTAGAGATGCCATTGGTGGAGGATAATGAGATAAGCTTTTGGAGATGGAGTTGTATGGATTTTACAAAGCCAAAGATACAAAAATCCCCACCAAAATAAAATGGGCAGCCCCCTTCATACTTAGCCGGCCATGCACCATGGGTGAAGAGAGGAGAGTAAGTCAATGAGGGAGTGTATGTGTATCAAAAAATAATGAACCTCATAATGCAAGAGAGAGAGGGAAAAAGACTATCATGCTCAAGCATGATAACAAGCTAAAACCAACACTCCACCACATCCATCATGATATCCAAAGTCAAGCAATCATGAAAACCATTATGAAGCAAAAAGTCAAGTCAATGGATGGTGCAAGTATCATGATACAATAATATGTAAAGACCCCCTCCACAAATACTTATTTGCACAAATGCAAATAAGCCCTCCTCCACCAATCTTCGGCCATGGAAAGATACAAATGAAAATGGCCGAAACGGAAAGCAAACTGGCAACTCCAGAAAACTGGTCACGTAATAAATTATAGGAAAACCCCGATACTGTGTATACACACCCGCATTTGTATTCCGACCGAAATACAAATGCAATGAGACAAAATCTACACTGTACCATACTAGGATCCGGCTTAAACCAAAGCCGGCTAGTAATATCCGTTCGATCCTGATTCGTGCAATACCGCACGTATCAGATCGAACCCTGCCATATATCCATACGGCCTCTAGTACTAACCGTCCGATCCTGATCCGTGCAACACCGCACGTATCTGATCGGACCCTGCCATATCTCCATACGGCCTCTACAGCGTTTCGCCCGAAAACTTGAGCAACTGAATGTCGGGGACTCTAAAGACTCGTCAACACCTTGGTTGTGGATTTAACCACCAGCACGTCAGAGGTATAAGCCAATACGTGACGGGCCACCAGCTATTGACCAAAAGGGACGTCGATGAGCGAACTCATCCTGACACCCTACTGAGCCTGTCAGTGACAATATCCGTACAGTCCGGTCCGTTCGTCTATGAGCATCGCATGGCAGGCCTAGGGGGTTGGTAAAAGTCAGACCCCCAAAAGCGGTACAAGTCGTGTCGGAGTGTAGCCCAGAACACCCTGAGATACTACTGGAATACCTACCAGTAAATCTCCTGCCTCGGCCGAAGGCTTTGTGTAATGGCTCTCCTAGACACAGCGCGACCTCACCCCCAATACCGGGAGAGACGAACCCCTGAAGATCCGCTCACTGCCTCCATGTGGCTCGGGACTGTACCCAACTAAAACTTGTTTGCACGTATCCTTTGAGCGTGGTAGGGTAGTAATCAAAGTACAGTGGGAACTCACACGAGACAAATGACGATCCTCAGGTCGATGAACTAACCTAGACACATGTCACCTGGGAACTGCTATCTGACGTCTGGTATAATCCCAACTAGCAGGTTCCCGGTGAGTCCTGTCCGGTGTACTCATAACCCAATGAGCACCTGTATACATCTTAGGTGAACCAACTGACACCAGTGGCTTGTGAGACCGGCCACCGCCCCTCGTCGGGGTCTCGACTGTATACACTAGTCTACTCTGGAGTATCGATGCCCTGTCTTGAAACTCCCACGACTAGGGACCTTTTAAGGATGTGCTTATAGACCCCAGCTCCCACTTATATGATCGCCCTCATACTGCTGGTGGTCAAGCAAGAATCCTAGGGGCTCTATCAACGTGTAATAGCGACATGTCAGGTCACCTAAAGCAGTACACGATGATAAAGATAAACCAGATAGCATACTATCATCTCGAGTAAGACTGTCCTACTGGGACAGGTCCTCCCTCAATCATTGCAATCACGTGCTTGTGATCCAATAATTGACTTTGAGGGCACTATCTCCAACAATCTCCCACTTGCACTCAAGGCTAATTATTGCGATGTCGCATACTCACAGCCCGTGTGATACCGAACAGCCAACTCCTCTACTTGTCAGTTTCACAAAGCTCGTTTGCGAAACTATTGCGTTCGAGGAATAGCCTCAGTGAGTGGATCCGCTTTGATGTTCCTTTCTATGTCTCTCTATATCTCATGTTCGCGGAGAAAGCCATCTCCCGAAATGAGCAATACCTGTCTTAGAATGTGTCTGGATGTCTGATGGGACCTAGCTCATAAATGAACTCCAAATCCAAACTTCTTAGACTGTATCGTCAACTGAACTTAATCAGTATCCTGCGCCATGCCTCCCTCAGTATTGCCTTGGACCACCTGTCCAACATACTGCCCCTCGTCAGAAGGAAAAACTATAACTCTGACAACCTCCTTGTCGTCGAGGTCACCTTGGAAGCCTGGAATGATAACTGTCTCCCGAATGAGGCTGTCGTTGTCATATCCCTAGAACATCCACTTATGTTCTAAAACTGCTTCCGACTGTTTCTCCCGGATTGGATCAATGTCAACTTATTGCATCTAGTGCAAGAACAACAACTGGTGTGGTACTTGACATCTCATGATTAACTCAATTGCCTGAGCAAGTGATCTGCCAATCATGCACATCCCTCGCCCCTTTAGTCTGTAAGACACCTTTAGAGAGGGTGACTCCATTACCTGCAGGTACACTACCGTGCTTGGAGTCGTCCATTCTAAATACTCATAGAATGCTGTCTAAGTACCCAGATTGGGAAACTACCCAAATCTAGATCTAAAACCATAGATCTAGTAACCAGTATGTCTGATATAATGTTCAAGTCCCATATGGAGAAACCACTGTGTGACGACCAAAGTATAACCGATCGTAGTATAGGAATATCACTTCCTACTCTGTGTATGTCATCCAAATACTATGACATCACACCCTACTACCTTCTCAACAGATCCATCTCCTATTCTGATGAAGTCAAACCTATGACTGTCACATCAGAAATTGATGATCTATCTCCGCTATATTTGTTTTAGTCTATAAATAGACATAAGCCACCTGTCCACCAATGCTTCCGCTGCTCCCACTGACTACGACAACCCTCTGGCAGAGTCATATAAACGTACACTTCTAAAGCAAGTTTAGAACGACGCTATACTCATCCTCCTTCCGGGTCTCACAGTCTGGAACAACAGCAATGGCAAGTGTGGGTAAACAAGAACTTCCTTGTCACCGTCCTTGAGGCTACCGGAGTACCTCTCGGGTGCCTGAAGTTACCCACCGTATCTGCGGAGTGGCCAATGGAATGTCAATCCAGATTGAATCTTTAGGTTCCTATGAAATCTTCAGTAATCGTTTGTGGTTCTGGAATCACTTCCAGTTCTACCATACTCCCACTACTGTTTTCTGAAAAAATCCATTTTTATTAAAACTGTGGCGAGTTTAGAACAATATCACTATTGATCTTTCAAATGGTAGAAAGTCAACCCTCGTCATAGCCTGGGTCAACCCACAAACAGCCATTACAGAAACGTGCCTTGAGTTGTCCAGAGTCTGGTTTTAATCATAAGCCAGACAACTCCCCGTATCTTAACAATGTTAAGATATGGACTGTACTATATCCATTATAGAACCAGAGGCACTGATTTAATTGAATCAGATTCAAATCATGCAACTGTCTCCAGTGCATGTCAACTAAATGGAAGAAGGCCGATCAGCGTTACTCAACTTAGGAATGCTTCCAATTATGAGTAACCTGAAAGAGTAGCAAGTTCTCTTAATCACTACTATCAACTGAATACCATACTCAAGTATCTACATCTTCGATCACTTTGAAGAATCCCGATACTTGCAATACCTGGTTCTCTACTTTATTCAATTACCTATAACTTCTCAAAATTCGGACCCTGTGTTTCCACGAAACACCTGTCTAAAAACTAGAGAAGCCATAAGTAAACCGAATATAGTACGAGGACCAACCCCTCTGTCCTGATGGACCCTGGACAACATACAATACTCTGTATAAGTCCCTTGAGTCTGATAACTCATTCACTGTGTGTCGTAGGTTGAAAACTATACTTATGGTTGAGAAGAATTACACCGCTGTTTAATGCTCCTTACCTAACCATCCACTAATATAGGTAAATGTCGTAGACATAATTTCAAAAAGGTATATCTCACTCTATGAAAATAGACGTACAGATATATCAATTTGAAATTGGTGCACAACAGCGGATATTCAAAACCAAATATTTGCCGACCGGCAAACAACCCAGGTTATTTCCTCAAATATCACTGATTACAACGAATCCCGATATAATGAGGATGATCACCTAATTCCCAATAACCTACTCCCACTCATCATCTGTAAAACCATTCAGATGTGAGAATCATACCTGGTAAATACATACCCTGGAGTAAGTATCTAATCGGGAAATCAGTTTTCGTTTAACAGTACACAGTGAAACTGAAACATTGAAATGTTTCGATGGGGTATCCGGTATTCTTAGTAATACCTCTTCCAGATTCACGACTGTAACCGTATAATTCTTTGCCAGCTCTCCAAATCCCTTCATATGTCTTTAGTCTTTACCTTCTGTACACCCCTTTAGGCCAAATGGTTTTCTTCCTTCCCTACCGTTTGGCACCAGCCTATGGTTTGGAAGAAGACTATCCAATAAGCATAATGGGTGTACTGTCCTAATCCTAGGAGCACTCGCAATGCGAGAGAAGGTGAAGATAAAAGACAACCGAATAAACCTTATTCCTATTTCTTCTGGACCAGAATCCATCCCCGAACTGGAACAAGTTCCTTTCGAGTTCATATATAACCATACGATGGAGTATCCAATAAACTGTGGATTTTCGTAGTGATACGGAGTGTCCTGTAGAAATACAAAGGTGAAGTGGGAATGGTAATGAAATACCTGGTTTGGTCGTGAATATCAGTTGCAATTTACTTTGCCCTCTTACTAATCCCTTGCTTTGTCTTAACTTAATACCTTCTGCACACCATCGTTATGCTAATTGGTTTTCTTCATTCCGTACCGGTCGGCACCTGCCTATGGTTTGGAAGAAGACTATCCAATTTGCGTAATAGGTGTACTATCTCCTAAACCAAGGAGTACTTGCAACCTGAGAGAAGGTAAAAAGGAAAAGACAACTGAATAGTCCTATTCGTTTCCTCCAGAACCTGAAACCATCCTCGAATAAATTCTTTCGAGTTCGTATCTAACCATACGATGGTTTTGTCCAATGGAAGTGGATGTTCGTAGTAATACGGGATGTCCTGGAGAAAAGGGTAAATGTAGGAGTGGCAATGAGGTCTGCAATTCTGACAATCCAAAAGCCAGTGTTAAGAAGGTTCGGTCAACTTGGTCACTGAGTCATAGTCTTAGGGTCGGGTCAATGGTCACTGCCGAAGAGAGAGAGAAAAGAAACACTCAGCGTGCACTCTAACCTAGATCAGAATGGTTACCAATTTATCTAATCTGGAAACCTCCCACTGTACCTCAAATTCTCCTCCAAACCTGAAAGAAGAATTAGTCGGGGTCACCCGAGGAGTAAACTAACTCATCAGTGGGAATAGGGATCCAACTATCATCGCATGATAACGTGACGGAATCCGCTCACGGTGTCACATTCAAGAAGGTATGCGCATATCTGGCAAGTTTCAGTTCTTTTGAAACTCCCGATGTGATTTTTGCCCCATGCTCTTATGACCTTCACTTTGGCCAACAAATCATAAGTCACATGTCAAGTTCTACCCGTCATTCTCCAGGTTAATTTGAGCCCACTTACACAAGCCCTTGACTTTGGCCAACAAGGCTGTACGACTGCCTCAAACCAGCGCATCTATCTATGCTGCATATGAATACCCCAATAGCTACCAAACACTGTGCCTTGACTTTGGCCAACAAACACAGCTTGAATACTATTGACCATCCATATGAAACGACGGAGGGCTACGAATGGTTTCTGGAAAAAACCTTTAACGTAAAGAACTTGATATCGTTGAAGGAACGGATAGCTTTTAAAAATATAGTGACGAAAACCTTTGCTAAAGAGGTCACTCCCGGTGAAGGGATCTCGGCTCTTTCCCCGTAGAATGAGGTGCAGGATATTCCAACTGAATACCACGGTGCAAAGCAAAAGTAATCGGCTATAGTGAAGTTATTGCCCTGACGCAAACTTTTTGTCCAAGGGGTCACTCCCGGTGAAGGGATCTCGGCCCTTGCCTCGTCGACTGAGGAGCAGGATATTCCAACTGAATACCACGATGCAAAACAAAAGTGAACGTCCTTGCAATAACAGCTTTTTGAAAAGTGTTCCAACAACATCAGATTAGGTTTGTTTTTATCTTGCATTGATCCGAATCAACGCAGTCCCATCAATTGATCACACCACAAAGAACGAAAATATACTGATGTACGTATATGCCATCCGCATTCGCCACTGGGTCCCGTCATTACCCGTTAGGTTAGCTAACTAACGACAGAGCGGGGACTGGACTAGCGCGGATGCAAAACATATACAACATCTACTAATATATATACCAATATATTATATTCGCTCAAGGCGTGATAAAAAATGCAACATCACAGAAATGTACAGCATCACAGAACAATACAGATATCTGGGATCCCCGGGTTTCACAGAGCTGCTGAAACCCGACGTTCCCCTGGTCATGTGGATAGCCTGTGCAATGAAATCCTAGACCCCTACGGGCGCGGCAAGTTACCCGCCAAAACCTGAAGCGAGGCAGCCCTCTTCAGCAACGTGAATGGACCACCCAGCACTTCACGGAATCCGGTAACTTGGGCACCCCTCCTGGGTCAACCTGTACCCCCTACGAGTGCGGCGAATAACCCGCCAATTCTAGAGTAAAGCCCCCTCCGTCTCAATGCCATGAGATGCGGGCTTGTTGCCCTCTAGAACCCGGTTATCCGTGCACCCCTCCGCGGGGCAATCCTAGTACAGAAAGTAAAATATACATACAACGGGTACATCGACCGCAACCTGGCCGTGCCCCAAAATAATAATACAAACAGGCAGTGACGGCAGTCCACATGTCGGACGCTCGCCCCGCAATATCAAATGTACATAATACAACAAAACTGCACTAGCATTGCATCCAGGCTATCCCCCACGATCGATCCGCAACATCACAGCAAAATCACAGAACATCAACGTGAATGTCACGTTCGCAAATCCGTCTAACCGGGCTATAGCAGTTAGACAGGATTTACCGATCAAGTGACATTCACGGTCGCAGATATAATGTAAATACTGTGAAATAATGTGTTTAAAATATCCGATCGATTAAATTTATCAAGTGGGCCCCCAAGTACTACTGTAGCACATAAAGAAATTCTGGGCCCAAAATTAATATTCCAAAAACCACATTTTCAACTCAGGAATATTCTGCAAAAGTTTGGGGGACTGAACAGTTAAAGTCGCGGCGGAACCGCGGCCCAAACATGGGTTTGGCCGCGGTTTCGCGGTCTTTTAGACTGTTCACGAAAGCAAATTTTCCCAGAACTCTTAGAATTTTCTACACATCATTCTGAAACAACCTGAAAAATTTTTGGACTTCAAAAAATTTCGACAGAAACTGATGTGAAGAAAAATACGGTTTTTGGAAAATTGTTCGATCGGAAATGTGAAACACATTAGACAAAGCTAGACTAAGTTAATGGCGAGGCTCTGATACCACTGTAAGTGAACGGCGGCGCCCCGGCCTCCATCCCGAGGCCAAATGCGGAAGCGATGGTTAACTTTAATTTTCTTGAACCGGCACCACCGCGCACTAAAACCCGGATCGGGCCATTAACTAGACCTAGCTAACTACAAGATGGGGAAGAGAGATATACCGAGTGATCCGAGTCCTCCGGTCTTCTCGCCGTCGTCCCGATCTCCCGTGGAGTGTCCGGTCTCCACCTCCTCGCCGGAAAGGCACCACGTCGCCGGCTTCATTTACGGGCTCCCACCACTATACCGAGGCAACTCGGGCACGAAGCTGGCGAGTCGACGTGCCCAAGATTTGCTGTAGAATATAGTGTAGAACCATGTCTCATTTTGGGGTTGTGGAGATGCCATTGGTGGAGGATAATGAGATAAGCTTTTGGAGATGGAGTTGTAGGGATTTTACAAAGCCAAAGATACAAAAATCCCCACCAAAATAAAATGGGCAGCCCCCTTCATACTTAGCCGGCCATGCACCATAGGTGAAGAGAGGAGAGTAAGTCAATGAGGGAGTGTATGTGTATCAAAAGATAATGAACCTCATAATGCAAGAGAGAGAGGGAAAAAGACTATCATGCTCAAGCATGATAACAAGCTAAAACCAACACTCCACCACATCCATCATGATATCCAAAGTCAAGCAATCATGAAAACCATTATGAAGAAAAAAGTCAAGTCAATGGATGGTGCAAGTATCATGATACAATAATATGCAAAGACCCCCTCCACAAATACTTATTTGCACAAATGCAAATAAGCCCTCCTCCACCAATCTTCGGCCATGGAAAGATACAAATGAAAATGGCCGAAACGGAAAGCAAACTGGCAACTCCAGAAAACTGGTCCCGTAATAAATTACAGGAAAACCCCGATACTGTGTATACACACCCGCATTTGTATTCCGACCGAAATACAAATGCAATGAGACAAAATCTACACTGTACCATACTAGGATCCGGCTTAAACCAAAGCCGGCTAGTAATATCCGTTCGATCCTGATCCGTGCAATACCGCACGTATCTGATCGAACCCTGCCATATATCCATACGGCCTCTAGTACTAACCGTCCGATCCTGATCCGTGCAACACCGCACGTATCTGATCGGACCCTGCCATATCTCCATACGGCCTCTACAGCGTTTCGCCCGAAAACTTGAGCAACTAAATGTCGGGGACTCTAAAGACTCGTCAACACCTTGGTTGTGGATTTAACCACCAGCACGTCAGAGGTATAAGCCAATACGTGACGGGCCTGTAAGTCCATATTGCGACCCCCGGTTCTTACGGGGAGGCGGAAACGGTATAAAAAACGAATTTTTATCGCAAGAGGCAACATGGACTAACTTATGGTCGGGATCGTTACCTAAACTAAAACTAGCAAACTAAGCTAAAGATATTTAGCTACTCGGATGAAGATGGTTATACCTAAACTTGAACTCCTTCTCTTCAAGCTCCGATGGTGGTTCGATGGCTCCTTCTCGTTGTCTCCGTACGCCGAAGATAGATCCACTTGAAAGCTCCAACCTTTAGCTCCTTCTTCGTTCTTTGAAGAAACTAGTTCACTTGGTTTGCTAAACCTAGTGAACTAGAATGAGTAGAGATGAAATAGAATGGGATTTTATCTATGGTTCTTGATTCTCAACTCATGAGACAAGAGAACCATAGATCAAGAGAGGGAGCAAGAGGTTGAGGGTGAGAGCAAGAGGAGAGCTCAAGAACAAGAGAGAGAATGAGCAAGAAAGAATGAGGCTCTCTTTTCTCTCTCACCCTCTCATAATCCAAAGCAATGATAACTCATCATATCAACAAAAGTCTTATGTGATGGTTGAAGTAACCATAACCTTATCATGTCATGCACTCATTTTACTCAAATGAACAAGCAAGAAAAAGTCTTTGGCATGAAATGATAACCATGGTTATCATGATGGTCAACTAGTCAAGCCTAGTCAACCGGTCAACAAGTCAACAAAAGTCAACAAGTCACCAAAGTCAACAAGTCAACAAAAGTCAACAAGTCAACAACCATATCACCATAATACTTAATTAATATAATAGTTAATCACATATCATATTCTCATTAGGGTTGAGCAAAAAGTCAAAAAGTCAACGGTCAACTGTCAACAACCCTAATGAGAATCCGCTGTCTGTGCCTCCCTGTCAACTGTGCATACACACCCGCATCCGCGTTCCGAGGAACACGAATGCAAACTGGATAAATCCAATCCCATAAGGTACACTAGGATCTGGCTTAAACCAAAGCCCGCTAGTGTAAACTGTCCGGACACTGTACGTGCACAAGTGCACGGATGTGACCGAACCCTGTCGCAAAACCATGCGACCTGTCGCAATACCATGCGACCTCTACTTTTTTGCCTAAAGGCGAAAAGCTTTCTGTGTGGGACTCTAAAGACTCGACACTACGCTGGCAGTGGGTTTAACCACAGACCGCAAGCGGCACTAGCTGTGCGTAACGGTCCCCAGGTAATGCCGACAAGAAGACCGACGAGGCGAAACCCATCTGAACTCCTACTGAGCCTGAGTGTGACATTCTCCATACAGTCCGGTCTGTTCGTCTGATACATCGCATGGCGGGCCTAGGGGGCGGTAAACGTCAGTCCCCCAATAGCGGTACAAGTCGTGCCGGAGTGAAGCCCAATACACCTTGAGATAACACTGGAAACCTACCAGTATATCTCGTTTGCCCTGGCCAGGGACTACTCGTGTAATGGCTCTCCTAGACACAGCGCGATGTCAACCCCCAATACCGGGAGAGACGAATCCTGTCTAACCGTCACTGCCTCCAAGTGCTTCGGGACTGCACCCAACCACCACCTGTTTGCACGACTCCTTTGAGCCGTGGTAGGGTAGTGATCAAAGTACAGTGGGAACACACCCGAGGAGAAGTGACAGTGTCAAGTCAGCGGACTAAGCTGTACTCATGTCACCTGGGAACTGATAACTGACGATAGGTATAATACCAACTAGTCAGTTCCCGACGAGTCCTGTCCAGTGTACCCGTAACCTAACGAGCACCCGCATACTATCTCAAGTACGACGTACTGACGGCTGTGGGACAGACCGTCTCCCACACTGGGATGAGAAGCGCATGCGCTGGTCTACTCCGGAGTATCGATGCCCTGTCTCGATAGTCCTGCGACCAGGGACCTGAATAAGGATGTGCTTATAGATTACCCAGCCCCCACTAGTGTGACTGCCATCACAACGCTGGTAATCAAGCAAAGATCCTAAGGGCTCCACTAATGCGTATAAGTGATATACTGAAATAAACACAAGTACACATTGAAGTAGAAACAAACCAAGTAGCATACTACTATTTTGAGCAAGATTGTATATACAAGGTGAATATCCCAAGCATCCATTAAGTAATATACAAACTAGTATGATACAGTAATGGCCTCTAGGGCATATACACTAACAATCTCCCACTTGCACTAAGGCCATGTACTGGCGTATCGAAGACCTATCATCTCGATCAGCCGCTCGAACTGAGTCTGGGGCAGGGCCTTGGTGAATAGATCAGCAGTGTTATCTTCTGAAGCGACTCTCCGAACCTCGATCTCCTGGCGATCTACGATCTCCCTGATCAGGTGATACCGCCTTAAGATGTGCCTGGATTTCTGATGGGACCTGGGTTCCTTCGCTAAAGCTATAGCCCCGTTGTTGTCGCAATACAGAGGTATTGGATCAACAATGGACGGAACCACCTGAAGTTCTTTCAAGAACTTCCTCATCCAGACAGCTTCTTTTGCGGCATCAGATGCAGCGATGTATTCCGCTTCCATCGTCGAGTCTGCAACGGTTTCCTGTTTGGAACTCTTCCAACACACCGCCCCTCCATTGAGGGTAAAGACAAAACCCGACATGGACTTGGAATCATCCTTGTCACTCTGGAAGCTGGAGTCAGCAAAGGCCTCGATCTGGAGGTCCTTTCCGCCATACACCAAGAACATCTCCTTAGTCCTTCTCAGGTACTTGAGAATGTTCTTTACCGCTATCCAGTGTTTCTCCCCAGGGTTAGACTGATACCGGCTTACCACACTCAGTGCATAAGCTACATCCGGTCTGGTACACAACATCGCATACATTATAGAGCCTACCGCAGAAGCGTAGGGTATAATAGACATGCGATCCCTCTCCAAATCAGTCTTGGGAGACATCTCTTTAGAGAGGGTGATCCCGTGACAAGCCGGTAGGTTACCGCGCTTGGAATCTTCCATACTGAATCTCTTCAGTATGGTGTCGATGTACCTGGACTGTGAAAGTCCTAATATCCTCTTGGATCTGTCACGGTAGATCCGGATACCCAGAATGTACGAGGCATCACCCAGGTCTTTCATGGAGAACCTGTGTGACAAGAACCCCTTGACAGATTGTAGCATAGGAATGTCATTTCCTATTAAGAGAATGTCATCCACGTATAAAACGAGGAATACTACAGTTCTCGCTACAAATCTACTATAGATGCATGGTTCATCTGGATTTTTGATAAAGCCAAATTCTTTGACCGTCTCATCAAAGCAGATGTTCCAACTCCGCGATGCCTGCTTTAGTCCATAGATGGACTTAAGCAACTTGCACACCTTTCCGCTGCTCCCACTCTGAATGAAACCCTCTGGCTGGTCCATATAGACACACTCCTCTAAATTTCCATTTAGAAAAGCTGTCTTTACGTCCATTTGCCAGATCTCATAATCGTGGAAGGCAGCAATGGCAAGAAGGATCCGAATGGATTTCAGCATGGCTACTGGAGAAAAGGTTTCGTCGTAGTCCAAGCCAGGTCTTTGACGAAAACCCTTTGCTACCAGCCTAGCTTTATAGGTCTCAACCTGTCCATCTACACCAATCTTCCTTTTGAAGATCCACTTGCATCCTACGGGTTTTACCCCGTCTGGAGCAATGTCCAACGTCCATACCTTGTTGGTGTACATGGACTCCATTTCGGTCCGCATTGCATCCAGCCATTTCACTGAGTCAACGCTCTGAACGGCCTGCTGGAAGCTAGTAGGCTCATCATAATCTATGATGCAATCCTCTCTATCCCCGTCTATGAGAAAACCGTAGTATCTCTCGGGCGGATGAGACTGCCTACTACTCCTGCGGAGCGGCGTAGGAATGTCCTGTTCTGTTGAACCCTCTGGTTCCATCAAGCTTTCAGTAACAGTCTGTGGTTCTGGAATTTCTTCCAGTTCTACTGCGCTCCCACTTATTTCTTTTTCTATGAACTGGTGTTCTAGAAAGTGGGCATGTCGAGAAACAAGAACTTTTTGTTCCTCTTCACAGTAGAAGAAATATCCCTTGGAATTCTTTGGATATCCCACAAACTTGCACAGTACTGAGCGTGCCTCGAGCTTGTCCGTATGCTGCTTTTTGACAAAAGCTGGACTTCTCCATATCTTAATGTGATTAAGATGGGGTCTCTTCCCACACCACATCTCAAATGGCGTGGTAGGCACAGTCTTAGTGGGAACTCGATTCAAAAGGTATGCGGCTGATTCTAGCGCATACCCCCAGAATGATCGCGGTAACTCAGCGTTACTCATCATGGACCGCACCATATCCAATAGGGTGCGGTTCCGTCTCTCCGATACACCGTTATGTTGCGGGGTGTATGGAGGAGTAAGCTGAGAGAGAATTCCGTTCTCTTTTAAATAGTCCAGGAACTCGGCACTTAAGTATTCTCCACCTCGATCCGATCTTAGAATCTTAATACATTTGCCGGTCTGTTTCTCTACTTCATTCTTATACTCCTGGAATTTTCCAAAGGCCTCGGACTTATGTTTCATTAAGAAGACATAACCGTACCTTGAGAAGTCATCCGTAAAAGTAATGAAGTAAGAATGTCCGCTTCGGGCATGTGTAGACATTGGACCGCACACGTCACTGTGTACGAGTCCCAAGAGCTCGCTCGCTCTTACTCCTTGTCCAGTAAACGGAGTCTTTGTCATCTTTCCTTTGAGACAAGATTGACAAGTGGCATACGATTGATATTCGAACGCATTCAAATATCCTTCTGTATGTAACTTAGTCAACCTTCTCTCATTGATGTGACCCAATCTACAATGCCATAAGAAAGTCTGATTTATTTCTGGAGACTTTCTTTTGTGTGTATTCTGGACGTTGAAAATCTGTGGTTGGTTTAACACGTATATACCATTACTCAATGTACCTGACCCAATCAAAACTTGATTAAGGTGAATGTTTACAACATTACTTACAAACGCAAATTCATAACCTTCTTTAGAAACTAAAGATACAGAAATGATATTACAAGTTGCGTTGGGTACAAAAAAGCAATTACGCAAAACCAAAACATGTCCATCTGACATTCCCAGGTGATAGTCCCCCACGGCTTTAGCATCCATGCTAGCTCCGTTTGCAACTCTGAGGGTCATGTCACCTGCTTTCAAAACACTACGGTTTCTCAACGCCTGCAAAGAATTACAGATATGAGATCCTGATCCGGTATCCAATACCCAGGAAGTAGAGTTTATTGAAAGACAGTTTTCAATAACATACACACCTGAAGCTGAAGCTGCAACCTGCTTCAATTCCTGTGTTCTGGCCTTCCAGGCCCTGCAATCATTCTTCCAGTGTCCTTTCTTATGACAATAGAAGCATTCTTCCTTATCCACAAGCTTCCCCGCTATCTTTGTTGCTTTGCTTTTTCCCTTCGTATCCACTTTACCAACACCGCCCCTTGGTTTGGCGGGGGCCTTCTTCTTCTTTCCCTTGGCTTTCGCCTTGGACCTAGAAGAAGATGATCCTCCTACAAACAAAGTGGATGTTTCCCTACCTTTCTGTAGGGTGCCCTCTGCGCTCCTCAGCATGTTGAGGAGCTCTGATAGTTCAACCTCTTTTTCTTGTAGGTTGAAGTTCAGTATAAACTGGGCGTAAGTGGAAGGAAGGGACTGGAGAACTATATCCGTATATAGCTCACTCTCCAATGTGATCCCTAGGTCAGCGAGCTCCTCAATGAAGCCGATCATCTTTAGCACATGCTCGGCTACTGATGATCCGACGGCCATGCTTGTCGAAAATAACTTTTTCGACGCTTCGTATCTTGCGATACGTGATTGCTCTCCATACAGTTCTTTTGTATGGAGCAATATGGACTCCATGTCCATATTCTCATGCCTCCTCTGATGTTCGTTGTCCATCGAGGCAAGCAGGAGGCACTTGGCCTTCGCGCTATCAATCTCCCAAGTCTTGCGGATTTCCTTATCCGCGACGCTGGAAGTTGGACCAGGGACAGGGGGAGCTTTGGTGGTAAGAAGATACCCCAGCTTGTCATAAGTGATTGCTATCTTGACATTCCTGAGCCAATCTTTGTAGTTTGGCCCTGTCAGTTTGTTTTTATCTAGGAGTAACTTAAGTCCAGTCATGTTGATTGGTCGCTGCAATTAGGAGAGAGAAGAAGAAACACTCAGCATGATGCTCTTGCAAGTTTAGAGTGGTTTTTAGTTTGTCTAAACAGGATGGCTCCCACTGTTTCTCGAATCCCTCCTCAAACCATAAAGGAAGAATTAGTCAGGATCAATCCCACCGTACAATACTTGCTTAACCGTTCAGCCAGGCCGGTGTCGGTACTTCGAGGGAGGTTTTCCAACGCTTTCGCGAAGTTCCTTAATTAGAGAACCTCTTTTCCCTGGGGGCGTAGCCCCGCTAACACCTTTCTAGGCACCTACTAGGTTTATAGCATTGATCGTTAAGTGAGAAATTTCCCGAGGAGTAGCATATACTCACAGTAGGATCGGGATCCAAATATCATTGCGTGACGAAACTGAAGGAATCCTACCAGAATCATCACACTCCAAATGGTATGCAAATCTAGCAAGTTTCAGTACTTATGAAACTCCCGATGTGCATTTTTGCCCCATGCTCTTATGACCTTGACTTTGGCCAAAATATCATAAGTCACATGTCAAGTTCTACCCGTCATTATCCAGGTTAATTTGGATCCATCCGTACCTACCCTTGACTTTGGCCAAAATGGCAGTACGACTGTCCCAAACCAACGCATCTATCTATGCTACACATGAACACCCAATAGCTACCAATCACTGTGCCTTGACTTTGGCCAACATACACAGCTTGAATACTATTGACTATTCATGTGAAACGACGGAGGGCTACGGATGGTTTTGGCAAAACCGTGAACGTAGTGAACTTGATATGGTCGATGGAACGAGATAGCTTTTAAATGGAGTGGCTCAAACTCCGTATTTTAAAAGTTTGTTTTGAAAAGAACCGAGTGGTTTTTCGAAAGTGTTCCAACGACTTTAACTTGGTTTATTATCTTGCATTAGTTCTTTTAATGCGTGATATTCTTGCATTAGTTCTTTTAATGCGTCCCATCATTTAACCCTACCATTGCAGAAAACAACCAAAATATGACGTACGCTTATGCCATTCGCATTCGCCACGGGGCCCCGTCATTACCCGTTAGGTTACTTAACTAACGACAGAGCGGGGGCTGGGCTAGCGCGTCTGTAAAACATAAGCAACGCCTAAATAGTAAGCAATGATAGACATTACAGATCACAGATGAATGCATTGGATATACTAGCAATCCGCAATCCTTTCGAGCCTGAAACGAAAAGCGGATAACATGGTCGCGGTGAATAGCCAAATACCCCACCCAAGACCCCTACGGGTGCGGCAAACTACCCGCCAAGTACTCGGTAGTTTGTGCACCCCTCCATGGGTCTATCCTAGGAGCAAAAACAGTAAAAAGAATTATACAATGACGGCTACAACCCCGACCCGGTTGTGCGGCCAAACAAATAATATTATTACATCAATTTACATTTACAATGAATGAAAGAAAAACAAAAGCTCATCTCACATCCACCCCGGCTATTCACCCGCGACAGTCCAACACATTCATATACACATTCCAGCACATTACAGATCATGTATAACCCCGACTAATCGACTTATAGCGATTAGCCGACGTTCAATACATGCAAGCATCACAGATATAACCATCATAGTCAAAGTGCAGTGAAGTTCGGAAAAAATACGGAATTATAGGACCCCAAAAGGAAATTTCTTTTCTGGAAAATCTGGGCACATATAATATATTTTAAAAATCCCAAAACCAACACACAAACACACTGCATGAAAAACGATGCAGAGAAGACACCAAGTCGCGGCGGTTCCGCGGCGGCTAAGAAGGATCACGCGGCGGAAGCGCGGCACTTTAGGCGAATCACTGTATCGTTTTTCTTGGGTGTTCACACAAAACCCTGAGCCGAATTTATAAGTATAAAGTTTTTCATTTTGAGCAGAAAAAATTTCAACAGAAACTCAGTTTTTGTGATTATCCGGTTTTGTGATTTTTCCGGTTCCGAACTTCGTTACACTTCACTACCAAGCTAGTTTAAGTTTAGTTAGGCTCTGATACCACTGTAAGTCCATATTGCGACCCCCGGTTCTTACGGGGAGGCGGAAACGGTATAAAAAACGAATTTTTATCGCAAGAGGCAACATGGACTAACTTATGGTCGGGATCGTTACCTAAACTAAAACTAGCAAACTAAGCTAAAGATATTTAGCTACTCGGATGAAGATGGTTATACCTAAACTTGAACTCCTTCTCTTCAAGCTCCGATGGTGGTTCGATGGCTCCTTCTCGTTGTCTCCGTACGCCGAAGATAGATCCACTTGAAAGCTCCAACCTTTAGCTCCTTCTTCGTTCTTTGAAGAAACTAGTTCACTTGGTTTGCTAAACCTAGTGAACTAGAATGAGTAGAGATGAAATAGAATGGGATTTTATCTATGGTTCTTGATTCTCAACTCATGAGACAAGAGAACCATAGATCAAGAGAGGGAGCAAGAGGTTGAGGGTGAGAGCAAGAGGAGAGCTCAAGAACAAGAGAGAGAATGAGCAAGAAAGAATGAGGCTCTCTTTTCTCTCTCACCCTCTCATAATCCAAAGCAATGATAACTCATCATATCAACAAAAGTCTTATGTGATGGTTGAAGTAACCATAACCTTATCATGTCATGCACTCATTTTACTCAAATGAACAAGCAAGAAAAAGTCTTTGGCATGAAATGATAACCATGGTTATCATGATGGTCAACTAGTCAAGCCTAGTCAACCGGTCAACAAGTCAACAAAAGTCAACAAGTCACCAAAGTCAACAAGTCAACAAAAGTCAACAAGTCAACAACCATATCACCATAATACTTAATTAATATAATAGTTAATCACATATCATATTCTCATTAGGGTTGAGCAAAAAGTCAAAAAGTCAACGGTCAACTGTCAACAACCCTAATGAGAATCCGCTGTCTGTGCCTCCCTGTCAACTGTGCATACATACCCGCATCCGCGTTCCGAGGAACACGAATGCAAACTGGATAAATCCAATCCCATAAGGTACACTAGGATCTGGCTTAAACCAAAGCCCGCTAGTGTAAACTGTCCGGACACTGTACGTGCACAAGTGCACGGATGTGACCGAACCCTGTCGCAAAACCATGCGACCTGTCGCAATACCATGCGACCTCTACTCTTTTGCCTAAAGGCGAAAAGCTTTCTGTGTGGGACTCTAAAGACTCGACACTACGCTGGCAGTGGGTTTAACCACAGACCGCAAGCGGCACTAGCTGTGCGTAACGGTCCCCAGGTAATGCCGACAAGAAGACCGACGAGGCGAAACCCATCTGAACTCCTACTGAGCCTGAGTGTGACATTCTCCATACAGTCCGGTCTGTTCGTCTGATACATCGCATGGCGGGCCTAGGGGGCGGTAAACGTCAGTCCCCCAATAGCGGTACAAGTCGTGCCGGAGTGAAGCCCAATACACCTTGAGATAACACTGGAAACCTACCAGTATATCTCGTTTGCCCTGGCCAGGGACTACTCGTGTAATGGCTCTCCTAGACACAGCGCGATGTCAACCCCCAATACCGGGAGAGACGAATCCTGTCTAACCGTCACTGCCTCCAAGTGCTTCGGGACTGCACCCAACCACCACCTGTTTGCACGACTCCTTTGAGCCGTGGTAGGGTAGTGATCAAAGTACAGTGGGAACACACCCGAGGCGAAGTGACAGTGTCAAGTCAGCGGACTAAGCTGTACTCATGTCACCTGGGAACTGATAACTGACGATAGGTATAATACCAACTAGTCAGTTCCCGACGAGTCCTGTCCAGTGTACCCGTAACCTAACGAGCACCCGCATACTATCTCAAGTACGACGTACTGACGACTGTGGGACAGACCGTCTCCCACACTGGGATGAGAAGCGCATGCGCTGGTCTACTCCGGAGTATCGATGCCCTGTCTCGATAGTCCTGCGACCAGGGACCTGAATAAGGATGTGCTTATAGATTACCCAGCCCCCACTAGTGTGACTGCCATCACAACGCTGGTAATCAAGCAAAGATCCTAAGGGCTCCACTAATGCGTATAAGTGATATACTGAAATAAACACAAGTACACATTGAAGTAGAAACAAACCAAGTAGCATACTACTATTTTGAGCAAGATTGTATATACAAGGTGAATATCCCAAGCATCCATTAAGTAATATACAAACTAGTATGATACAGTAATGGCCTCTAGGGCATATACACTAACAGGGCCACCAGCTATTGACCAAAAGGGACGTCGATGAGCGAACTCATCCTGACACCCTACTGAGCCTGTCAGTGACAATATCCATACAGTCCGGTCCGTTCGTCTATGAGCATCGCATGGCGGGCCTAGGGGGTTAGTAAAAGTCAGACCCCCAAAAGAGGTACAAGTCGTGTCGTAGTGTAGCCCAGAACACCCTGAGATACTACTGGAATACCTACCAGTAAATCTCCTGCCTCGGCCGAGGGCTTTGTGTAATGGCTCTCCTAGACACAGCGCGACCTCACCCCCAATACCGGGAGAGACGAACCCCTGAAGATCCGCTCACTGCCTCTATGTGGCTCGGGACTGTACCCAACTAAAACCTGTTTGCACGTCTCCTTTGAGCGTGGTAGGGTAGTAATCAAAGACAGTGGGAACTCACACGAGACAAATGACGATCCTCAGGTCGATGAACTAACCTGTACACATGTCACCTGGGAACTGCTATCTAACGTCTGGTATAATCCTAACTAGCAGGTTCCCGGTGAGTCCTGTCCGGTGTACTCATAACCCAATGAGCACCTGTATACATCTTAGGTGAACCAACTCACACCAGTGGCTTGTGAGACCGGCCACCGTCCCTCGTCGGGGTCTCGACTGTATACACTAGTCTACTCTGGAGTATCGATGCCCTGTCTCGAAACTCCCACGACTAGGGACCTTTTAAGGATGTGCTTATAGACCCCAGCTCCCACTTATATTATCACCCTCATACTGCTGGTGGTCAAGCAAGAATCCTAGGGGCTCTATCAACGTGTAATAGCGACATGTCAGGTCACCTAAAGCAGTACACGATGATAAAGATAAACCAGATAGCATACTATCATCTCGAGTAAGACTGTCCTACTGGGACAGGTCCTCCCTCAATCATTGCAATCACGTGCTTGTGATCCAATAATTGACTCTGAGGGCACTATCTCCAACAATAGGTTTGGTGATTGATCGGTTAGCCATTTAGAGAGTTATGCTTGAGGGCTTTAACACTCCGATACCTAGTTGCTCGTAAACCGAATATGGAAGCAAGTTAACACTAGCGCCAAGGTCTAGTAGAGCACGGTTAATGTGTTTTTCCCCAATAGAAATAGAAATAGTAGGACAGCCAGGGTCCTTACGTTTCCGTGGTACTTGTTGTGGGAAAGCCGTGTCTACGGTCTTTGCCATGAATATCTTCTTGGGCACGTGAGTCTTCCTCTTCCTAGTGCATAAGTTCTTAAGAGTTTTCGCATAGGACGGAACTTGTTGGATGGCATCTAGGAGAGGGATGTTGATTTTAACTTGCTTAACCATGTCCATAATCTTCTCCATATGTGGACTCGATTTGTTAGCCCTTAACCGATTAGGATAAGGTGCTTTAGCAATAAGCGCTGGGTCCATCATAGGAGAAGGAAGTGTGTGTGGACCCGATCCCAGAATAGAAGTGGGGATCGTCCGTAGAGAACTAGAAGAAATGGGCTGAGGTGGCGAGCCTTTTGGGAAACGAAGAATAGGCTCGCAAGAAGGTGGTGGGGTAGAAGAACTGGGGTTAGAATTAGAAGTAGAAGTGGAAGGAAAGGTCTCAGCCGGGGTGTCATTGATAGATTTTTCAATGTCATCAATCTCTTCCCCAACGTGATTGTCAAGCACTCTTCCAGATCTCAACGTGATTGCATTCACATGATGTGAATAGCCAGGATTGGTTAAAGGTTGAGCTGGAAGTTTCCCTTTCTCTCTTGCACTCATTTCGACTTTTAGTTGTGCAATTTGTTCTTCCATCGATTTGATATTCTCATTTTGAGAGACAATGATCTTCATCACATTCTCGACGGAAGATTGCAAACTTGCCGTCCCTTGGATGGATTGTTTCATGAAAGTATCCAAGGTTTGTGGTAGTGCAGAGGTATTACCTGTACCGGTCAATTGCAAAGAGTTTTCATGTGGTGCAAAAGTGTTGGCCGGATTTTGGAAGTTTTGTGATTGGTAGGGGTGCTGACTCAATTGTGGTTGCTGTTGTGGTGGAGGGACCCTTTGGTTTGGAACCGTATTTTGATTTTGTGATTGGTTCCAAGCAAAATTAGGGTGATTCCTCCAACCCTGATTATATGTGGAGGAAAATGGATCGTTTCTAGGTCTTTGTTGGTAAGCAGAATTGATATGCTCATGACCTTGAAACGGAGAATTTATTGGACATTCTTCCGTCAAATGAGAAGGATCAGAACAGCAGCCACATACAGTTTTGGAGAGTGACATTTGATTTAGGGCGGCTAAAAATTTGTTTTCCATAGTCTCGAGTTTCTTTTGCATAGCTGAAATGTCAGCTCTGACTCTTATGGAAACATCCGATTGGTTATTGCCAACCCTAGACGATTGACTCACACCCTCCCACTGTAAAGATTTTTCAGCGAAATCTTCTAGAAATTTCCAGGCTTCCCCATCATCTTTGGTCATAAAGTTGCCTTGACACATGGATTCAAGGGTCTGTCTGTTGCGCCACGGCAGCGCCCCGGCCGTCTTACCGAGGCCAAAATGCGGAATCAAAAAATTTCCTTACTTGGAAACTGGCGCTACCGCGGACAATAAAAACCCGGATCGTTAACCATTAACCTATACTAGCAAACAAGAGATGGGAAGAGAAGTATACCGAGTGATCCGAGTCCTCCGGTCTTCTCGTCGTCGTCCCGATCTCCCGCGGAAACTCCGGTCGTCGCATCCTTGCCGGAAGGGCACCACATCGTCTGCATCTTTTACGGGCTCCCACCTCAATACCGAGGCAACTCGGGCATGAAGCCGGCAAGTCGACATGCCCAAGATTTGCTGTAGAATGTAGTGTAGAATCATCGTCTCTTTTGGGTTGGTGAAGTTGCCTTGATGGAGGAATCAAGATGAGGAAAAATGGTGCTTGCATTTTTCCTAGCATGAGATGAGATCAAGAAAAATGCCACAAGCTCAAAATGAAACTCTCTCATGCTTTTTCTCACAAGTCAAGCATCTCTTATCAAGTGAGAATGGTGGAGGGATGAAATATGAATCCAAATACAAGAGGAAGGTGAGTGTAGGAGAAAGAGAATGGTGACCACATCCAAAGCATCATGATAACAATCTCACATCAACTCCAAATCAACTCTAATCACCATTTAAAGCAAAAGGTTGATGTAAAGAGAATCATATGATGGTGGAAAAGAAAAGATGCCATCATAATCAAACTATTTGCAAGAAACCCCTCCACAAAGTGTTATTTGCAAACTTGCAAATAACCCCCTCCATCGGAAAAGTCCGGCCGGGAAAGAACAAAGGAAAACCGGCCGGAACGGAATGCAAACTGGCAACTCCAGAAAACTGGTCCCGTAATAAATTACAGGAAAACCCCGATACTGTGCATACACACCCGCATCTGTATTCCGTCCGGATACAAATGCAATGAGATAAAATCTACACTGTACTATACTAGGATCCGGCTTAAACCAAAGCCGGCTAGTAATATCCGTTCGATCCTGATCCGTGCAATACCGCACGTATCTGATCGAACCCCGCCATATATCCATACGGCTACTAGTACAAACCGTCCGATCCTGATCCGCACGTATATGATCGGACTCGCCATATCTCCATACGGCCTCAACAGCGTTTCGCCCGAAAGCTGAGTAACTGAAAGTGTGGTGGACTCTAAAGACTCGTCAATACAATGGCTATGGATTTAACCATCAGCACGTCAGAGGTATAAGCCAATACGTGACGGGCCACCAGCTATTGACCAAAAGGGACGTCGATGAGCGAACTCATCCTGACACCCTACTGAGCCTGTCAGTGACAATATCCGTACAGTCCGGTCCGTTCGTCTATGAGTATCGCATGGCGGGCCTAGGGGGTTGGTAAAAGTCAGACCCCCAAAAGCGGTACAAGTCGTGTCGGAGCGTAGCCCAGAACGCCCTGAGATACTACTGGAATACCTACCAGTAAATCTCCTGCCTCGGCCGAGGGCTTTGCGTAATGGCTCTCCTAGACACAGCGCGACCTCACCCCCAATACCGGGAGAGACGAACCCCTGCAGATCCGCTCACTGCCTCCATGTGGCTCGGGACTGTACCCAACTAAAACCTGTTTTCATGACTCCTTTGAGCCGTGGTAGGGTAGTAATCAAAGCACAGTGGGAACTCACACGAGACAAATGACGATCTCAGGTCGATGAACTAACCTGTACACATGTCACCTGGGAACTGCTATCTGACGTCTGGTATAATCCCAACTAGCAGGTTCCCGGCGAGTCCTGTCCGGTGTACTCATAACCCAATGAGCACCTGTATACATCTTAGGTGAACCAACTGACACCAGTGACTTGTGAGACCGGCCACCGCCCCTCGTCGGGGTCTCGACTGTATACACTAGTCTACTAATGGAGTATCGATGCCCAGTCTCGAAACTCCCACGACTAGGGACCATTTAAGGATGTGCTTATAGACCCCAGCTCCCACGTATATGATCGCCATCATACTGCTGGTCGTCAAGCAAGAATCCTAGGGGCTCTATCAACGTGTAATAGCGACCTGTAAGGTCACCTGAAACAGTACACGATGATAAAGGTAAACCAGATAGCATACTATCATCTCGAGTAAGACTGTTCTACCGGGATAGGTCCTCCCTCAATCATTGCAATCACGTGCCTGTGATCCAATAATTGACTCTGAGGGCACTATCTCCAACACTGTCTTGTGTTAGGATTAATGCCCTCATATATGATTCTGTACAGATCCCATCTAGGGATTCCGTGATGTGGACATTGGACTAACAGATCCTTGAAGCGTTCAAGACATTTTGAAAATAGTTCATTTGGAAGCTGGGTGAATTGATTTATTTCGCTACGGACTCGAGCTGTCTTATGATATGGGTAGAATTTCTTAAGGAATGCTTTGACGAATTCTCCCCAGTTTGAAATGGAATGTGTGGTAGTGTTATACAGCCACTTTTCGGCTATATCGCACAAGGTGAATAGGAGAAGACGTAGACGCATAGCATCCATAGAAAGCTGTGAGGTACCCATCATTGCGCATACATTTTCAAATTTGGTAATAAAGTCATATGCGTCTTCAGTCTCAAGACCGTGAAATTTTGGTAGAAGGTTGATGTATTGGGATTTAATCTGAAAATTGTCCCCGTTGGCTGGTGGAATGGAGAGACAGGTGGAAATAGGAACACGTGAAGGATAACATCTCTCTTGGAGAGAGATGCGGGGTGGATTCTGCGCACCAACGGACGGCGGCAGAGTAGTGGTAAAAAGGTTCGATGGAGACGGATCCATCGGTGTGGGTGTGGTGGTGGGTAAAGAAGAGGTAAATGTAGAAATACCGACTTTTGGGTCGATCGGGGGAACGCGGACTAAACGGGCACTAGAATCCCGTGTCCAGCCTATCTTGCACTAAAAAGGGTTAGTACAAGTGGCAACATGACTTATAATTAGGGGAATGAATGAATGTGTTGGTGTTTGTTTTGAAAATTTTACGGATTTTTGTTTTGAAATAAATGATGCAAATCACAACAAATGCAACAAGCAACCCTAAAATCTAGTGGTCACCTAGGTCAAAGCTCTAGGCCGCTCCTAACAGCCAAAAGACAAGTCGCAGGATAAATCCTCCACTGCCTCTTTGTCTCTCCTGTAGCCAGGTAAGTGGGAGGTTCTCCACTACGTAAGTAGTGGGCCTAATTAAGTAACCACTAGCTTTCGACACACTTGCCTTAGACACCACAAAAGAAACGCGGATAAGTAATGAATTACCCACGGCCTTCTTCTGTCCTAAGTGAGCGCGACGGTCCTTAGAGTCATCTCTAGATCTTTTTTAGTTAATGAGGGTAATGCGGATGCAAGTTTGTGATTTTTGGGGCTTAGGAAGGGTAATGAACTCCCCACCTAATCTGAATTTGGCCGTGCCCCTTAATTTCCGTATTAATATGCAAACAACCAAGAATCAAAAACTCGCAAAATTTTTTTATTGCTTTTGCGGCGCTGCGATTTATTTGCAAAGAAAGCTGCAGAAAATTATTATTTGGAGCAGATGAGGAAGGAGATAAGAAAGTTAGAATTATACCTGCAAAATTTCGTACAGAGAGGAAGCTACCAAGCCGCGGATCCGCCGTAGGAGTCAACTTATGCCGCGGAATCGCGGTCGGTCTAGATGATCACTGCACAAATTTTTCTACAGCTGCTCCTGTTCACCTCAAGAGCTCTCTGGAATGATCTGAAATTTTTTTCGCAAGCTCCACAAATTCCAGATTTCCTCGCAACAAATCACAACAAACCATTTAGTGTTTTGCGCGAATTTTGATCTCAAAATATAGATGGAATAAACTTTTCAACTCAAATTTCAAAATAACGAACAATTAGCGCACTATCCCCGACAACGGCGCCATTTGATTGATACGATTTCGGATGTGTTTGTATGAAAATTGTAAAGAAATCACAACCAAAAATATTTGACCGCAATCAATAACGGTGTCGAATGTAGCACGTCAGTAAGTGCGGATCGTCCACAGGGAAAGTGTAATCGTTCGTATTTCGATTTAGATGAGTTGAAACTTTAAAGAAAAGAAAACAAACAATTCATGATTTGTAAATTGAATTTCAAGAATTAGAAAATCTAGATCTAATAACAAGAAAACAATAACATCAAGAATTGAGAATTTGTGATGATTTCCAAACCATATATCAAGAATCGAAGTGAGGCTCGTAGGAATCGATCGGATCTATAGATGTGATGAAATCTAACGATTACGAATTCTTATCCATCGATGAATTAATACTAGATCGATGATGATCGACGAGAATTAGGGATTTCTTGTGAAACTATGGTTTCATCATCTATCTCTTGTTCCTTCGTCGATATCATTCACATTCTAGCCTCTAGTAAATTCAAGAATCGATCGTGGATCCTTAATTTCGAGCGATCACAATCACGAAAGCATCGCAATGAAACTAGGTCGTCGATTCTTCAATTTGCTAGGGTTTACAAAACTCGTAGGTTTTAAGAATCGTTATAAGATTTCTTACATCATTATTCTATTGATCGTCTCGACTCCTTTACGAGCGGAGTTTTACTCAAACATCACAACAAGAACCACAATCACAAATTGATATCGAATCATGATGCAAGAATTTAAAGAAAGCAAGATTAAAGAATTTCACCTTTTATTTATCAACAATTCCGTTTATAATTCACTCAAGAACTACAAGAGGAAGAACTCGATCGTCGATTTGTCTTCGCTCGTCTCCTTGAGTCGCGGATCGGCTTGGATCACTTGCTCGATTGAAGATCGGCTCCGCTCCTAAAAGGTTGAAGGCTTCTCGCTAGATTTGGTACTCGGGATCTTGAATTTGGCTTTGGATTTTGGATTAGGGTTTGAGGCACAAGTTGTTTCACTCAACTTGTATTAGAAATTGGGGAGATGAGAATTAGCCATTAACCCTAGATCTAGGCTCTCTTTTATAGACCATCCAAAACCCTAGATCTAGGATTTCAAATTTGAATTTCCCTCCAAAAGTTTGTTAAAGAGAGCCTTCTAGAAATAGTTTGTTAGGCCGAGCCTTCTAGATGAAGCCACGTGGAGAATCGGGAGTCTTCTGGAAGCTTGGGCCGTTATTAGAACCACGTGCAGGAAAACTGAAGCCACGATGTCACCATAGCGCCGCGGATCCGCGGCGCAAGCCGGTTCCCGCCGCAAATCCGCGGCTCTTTATGGGCCTTGGTGCTTGATCTTTTCTGGTAATTCTTCTTATAATATTTGTGCTATTCTCTGATGTGCTGAATCTTGTAGTTAATCCTTGATCACTGCCAGATCTCTAGCCTTTGAGTTGGCGTATTTTATCAGCACTGTTTCACAATTTTGGCTCGGTTTCTGGAATTTCCTGCACAGACTTCGAAACAAGTGTTGCGCAATACAGGGATGATGCGATGCCATGATAAACAGTCAATTTCTCTCGAAATGCCGGTTTTAGAGTATAACACATGTAATCTGGTATTTTAGGGGTGTTTTGCTAATATGTGCAATATGAATACCGAACACCTCTAGATAAATGCAAAAGATAGGGAAATTGACGTGTTAAAAATGCAGTATTTTCGACTGATCACTAGGCACGTGTTCCGATACTGTATTGTCCGTATTGGCGAGAGAGAGTTTCCTGTCGACTTGATCTTTCTTGAGATGTTGGACTTCGACGTTCTTTTGGGCATGGATTGGTTAGCCACGTGCTATGCGTCTGTAGACTGCCGTGAGAAGACAGTTAGATTTTGTTTTCCCGGCGAGTCGGCTTTTGTTGTGCAGGGGGACTGTTGTGCCGCCCCTCACAGTTTGATTTCTTCTCTTCGCGCTGGACAGCTGTTGTGGAAGGGATGTCAGGGATTTTTAGCTTATATTTGCGATACTAGAGCTACAGACGTTCCGCTGGACCAGGTTCTGATTGTTTGTGAGTTCCCTGATGTCTTCCCTGACGAGCTTCCTGGGCTACCGCCTGAGCGCGATATTGTTTTCTGCATTGACTTGATTCCCGGCACGGGGCCTATTTCTATACCGCCTTATCGGATGGCCTCGGCAGAGCTTAGGGAGTTGAAGGGCCAGTTGCAAGATTTGCTGGATAAGGGGCTTATTCGACCTAGTGTGTCTCCTTGGGGTGCTCCGGTCCTGTTTGTCAAGAAGAAGGACGGCAGTTTGCATCTGTGTATCGACTACCGCCAGCTGAACAGGGTTACCGTGCGGAACAGATATCCTTTGCCACGCATCGACGGTTTGTTCGACCAGCTTCAGGGTGCAGGGTACTTTTCGAGGATCGACTTGCGATCAGGATACCATCAGTTGCGGGTTCGACAGGAGGATATTCCGAGGACAGCTTCCGCACGCATTACGGCCATTATGAGTTTCTAGTGATGTCGTTCGGACTCACCAACGCCCCAGCAGCCTTTATGGATTTGAAGAACCGTATTTTCAGGCCGTATCTTGATTTGTTCATCATCGTATTCATTGACGATATTTTAGTGTATTCCCGGAGCCGAGAGGAGCATGAGCAGCACCTGCGGATCACACTGCAGACTTTGAGGGAGCACCAGCTATTCGCAAAATTCTCCAAGTGCACATTCTGGCTTGACAGCGTAGACTTCTTGGGTCAGGTGATTACACGAGATGGTATATGTGTGGACCCGAAGAAGATCGAAGCCGTTCAGCGTTGGCCCAGACCCGCATCAGTTACTGAGATCCGTAGCTTTCTAGGACTGGCCGGCTACTACAGGCGATTTGTACAGGATTTCTCCCGTATTGCTACACCATTGACCGGGTTGACCCGGAAAGGAGTTTCTTTCGATTGGACGGAGGAGTGCGAGCATAGCTTTCAGCAGTTGCGGACTCGATTGACTACAGCGCCGGTGTTATCATTGCCTTTAGGATCGGGCGGATTTGTGGTCTATTGTGACGCTTCTCGAGTGGGGCTAGGGTGCGTATTGATGCAGCACGACAGGGTGATCGTGTATGCTTCACGGTGGTTGAAGAAACATGAACAGAACTACCCCACTCATGATTTGGAGATGGCTGCAGTGGTCTTTGCACTCAAGATCTGGCGACATTACCTTTACGGAGAGTCGTGCCAGATATTTACTGATCACAAGAGCCTAAAGCATATATTTCAGTAGCGAGACCTGAATCTTAGACAGCGCCGTTGGATGGAACTAGTAAAGGACTACGATTGCGAGATCTTGTATCACCCGGACAAGGCTAATGTAGTGGCGGATGCTTTGAGCAGGAGGCCCGGGGGTAGTCTATCTTGTTTGAGCGCAGTGCAGAGGCAGTTATCGGCAGATTGGCAGATTTTATGCGACAGCCGAGTGCAGTTCGAGTTCACGCCGATCGGGGGACAGCTTGCGCATGTTCGTGCACGCCCACTGTTGCTTGATCGTATACATGAGGCACAGTACAGTGATGAACGTTATTCAGAGATCATAGCATAGATTGGATAGGGCAGATTTTCCGATTTCGTGATTGATGATCATGGGATACTGCGATTTGGGACTTGACTGTGCGTACCAGATGCTGAGGGACTGTGGTGTAAGATTCTTGAGGAGGCACATCGATCGGTGTATAGTGTTCATCCAGGTTCCACCTAGATGTACCATGATATGAGAGACGTTTACTGGTGGGACGGAATGAAAAGGGACATCACAGATTTCGTGTCGAGATGCCTGACTTGTCAGCAAGTCAAGGCCGAGCACCAGAGATCAACGGGAGAGCTACAGCCGTTACCCATTCCGGAGTGGAAATGGGAGTAGATTTCTATAGACTTCATTGTGGGTCTACCCAGGACTAGACATGGGTATGACTCCATTTGGGTGATCGTGGATTGATTGACGAAAGCGGCTCATTTCCTGCCGGTAAAGACGACTTTCGGATTTGCTAAGTATGCCCAGATATACATCGATGAGATAGTACGACTGCATGGAGTCCCGACATGTATCGTGTTCGACCGAGGTACCCAGTTTACCAGTCGACTATGGCAGAGGCTTCAGGAGGCCTAAGGCACCCGCTTGAGTTTCAGCACAGCATTTCATCCGCAGACCGACGGCCAGTCAGAGCGGACCATTCAAACTCTCGAGGACATGCTCCGAGCGTGCGTCTTAGACTTTGGTGGTAGCAGGGATCATCATTTACCCTTGGTGGAGTTCTCCTACAATAATAGTTTCCAGGATACTATTCAGATGGCACCTTTCGAGGCCTTATATGGGAGGAGATGTAGATCGCCCGTCTGTTGGACAGAACTCAGCGAGAGCAGTATTTTGGGGCCACAGATCGTACAGGAGAAGACCGAGAAGATACAGCTGATTCGAGATAGGATGAGGACAGCTCAGAGCAGGCAGAAATCGTATGCTGACAGACGCCGCAGCAGATTAGAGTTCGCAGTTGGCGATCACGTTTTTCTGAGGGTTTCTCCGATGTAGGGAGTGATGAGGTTTGGACGGAAGGGGAAGGTTAGCCCCAGATTCATAGGTCCCTTCGAGATCCTCGAGCGTGTGGGCGCAGTAGCATATCGATTGGCTCTTCCACCCGACTTCCCAGATGTTCACCCCGTATTCCACGTGTCGATGCTTCGCAGATACCTACATGACCCTTCGTACATGATTCAGCATCAGACCGTTCAGCTCGAGCACGATCTTTCGTTCACCGAGCAGCCAGTCGTGATATTGGACCGGCAGGTGAAGAAACTTTGATCGAAGGTCTTGCCATCTGTGAAGGTGCTTTGGCGCAGCCCGAATGGTAAAGAGATCACTTGGGAGGCCGAGCGTGAGATGCGGAAGAAATTCCCTCATCTCTTTGAAGGTACGCGTATCTATATATTTTAAATTCGGGGACGAATTTCTTTAAGGGGGAAAGATTGTAACACCTTAGGATGTGATTAGTGGCTAATTATATTTTAATATAGGATTTTTAATAAAAAGTTTACCAAATCGATTTTTAAATAATTTATCAAATTTAATGAATATTTTATTAGAATTTATTTTAGCTTGCACACACTTGTGCATGTAAACTAGGGTTAAGTTTGGGTTAAACCATGTTTAACAACCATGGTGGACTAACCCTTTCTTATTAAGTTAAATTGATTTTAATTAAGGATATATATTTTTTTGTTTTAAAAAAATGGAAAATGGTTTGAATTATGGTTGACTTGGAGAGAGAGAGAGAGGGAATGGTCACCATGGCTTGAGCCATGCTCTCATTAAATGAAGAGAGAGAGAGGGGGGGTTGACTAGCCTTGACTCTTTTTCCTTTTTGTTTTGCCTCTCATTTTCTCACTTCTCTCTCTCACTCATACACACACACACACACACACACTCATTCTTACAGCAGCAGCAGCAGCACCCAGCAGCAACAACAACAACAACACCAAGCAGCAGCAGCAAAAACCACAGCAACTCCAAGCAGCAACAGCAGCTTCAGGCAGCAGCAACAGCACCATGCAGCAGCAACAACAAGCACATCATCATCTTCTCCTCCTTCTCCTGCTTCTTAGGATCTAGTGGGGTATAATCTCTTAAACCCAACTCCTTTCTTTGCTTGTATGTGGTTATTTTAGCTTCGGTTAGTGATTAGTGTGAGTTTAGAGCTAGTTTTGCGATTTAAGCGAGATTTAAGTTAAGTAATAGTTTTTATAGCTTAATGAACCTAATTAAGTGTTAATTTTGCTGTTTGAATCTAGTAGTATCACTAGATTTAGCTAAATCTCCTTAAAGTCTAAAACTTGAAAACTTAAAATACGGTTTTGAAGCAAATTATAGGACATTTGAGATCTGCTGCAATTGTGCTCATTTTCTAGCTTAGCAAATAACTTCAGATTAGTGTGCAGGCTTTTTAGGCTAGTGTGTTGAAATCCGAGCCCACTCCCTCCCTAAAAATCCGGCGACCCACCCCCATATTCCGGCGTCGCCGGCCCCCTGTTGATCTGGGTGTTGGTGCTTTATTTAGGGGGGTGTCTGTGCGGATTTTTCTGGGGTTGGCATTGTTTGGTTTTTGGGTTCTTGCCTTGGACAGAATCTGGGGTAGTTTAACAAATCTTAGTGTTTGAGGGTGTTGTGATGATTGATGGTTTAGGTAGGATTCTGTTAAATTAGGATTTTTATGGTTAGATTTGCTCTATTTTGTGCTGGTGGTGTCACTCAAATCTAGTCATTTCACCTATATCACTTGTGCACCCTATTATTGCAAATTTAGTGTTTTGAAACGTTTTTAAACTAAATTTAGGATACGTGAAATCTGCTGTATCTAGGATAATAATTTTAGTAAGCAAACATATACACTAGGCTATGAATTGTGCTAGGATCTTAGTGTAGAAAAATGGACCCATTCCACCGGTTTTTGGCCGATACCATACCTATAGCCGCCGGCCCAATTGTTTGGGAATGGGTTGGATTTTTGTCAGATAGCTGTCTGTAGGTATTGTGAAGGGTTTGGTCTTATTTGATTTTCTTGTTTTTGCTCTGGATAAAATTTGGGACCGTTTACCTATTTTTAGCGTAGCAGGACTTGCGCGACACGTACGATGCGTGATGAGTTGGTTTGTTGTGTATCACAGCGTGTCGCTGTGTGCCACAGCGTGTCGCGTTGGGTTTTGGCGTATGCACACACGTTACGTATACACGCGCGTTTAGTTCGCGACGCGAGTTTCTCGTTTGATTTCGATATCGCGATTTTGTAGGATATTGCTTATATGGATTCTTTGTGTAAATTCTAGGTTCGCAGGCGGGTACGTCGGACGCCGCAAAGAAAGGGAAGCAAGTGGTCGGCTACACTTAGCACGAAATCAGGTGAGTAGATTTAACATCTACGGGGAAATCGCCCGTATGGCGTTAAGCGTCAGGGCGTAATAGGATATTGTAGTCGCGTATATTCTTATGTATATTGCTAGTGCATATGTACCATTGTAGCATACCCCTCTTTTGTTGCATATAGAAATGGTAGTTATATAACACCGCATCATTGATGATTAAACATGTTTCTACCACATATTGCGCACATTTCATATTGTATATTCACATTGATGCACACATGCCTTGATATATCTACACTTGTGCACACATATCTTATATATCCATGTTAGTGCACATATACATTGCTACACTCATATTCGCGTGTACATCCATTCGCACATCCATACCTATATATATACACATGTAACATACATGGATTATATTGGCATGATTTAAAAACTAAGGGACCGCATGAGATAATTTCAAAACTGGATCTTTTTAAAAGAGCGGTTTTCCCTTTTTACTCTTAATGTCATACGACACATTGCATGGATTTACCCATTGAGTTGGATTTATGCGATTTCTGGATTTGAGAACCGGGGTATTATTTTAAGAAAATACGCACTGTTTTAAAAACCCGGTTTCTCTTGATATGATATTTCAGTGCGTCCACTATGCCTTTTCTCGGTTCTGAGACGTGTGACATGTGAACCCGAATCGAGGAGCTGGACGAGGTCGATTACGGGTACATGGTGGACCCAGTATGGTACCCCGGGGCAAGAAAGGGATGCTGTGTATACAGACGGTGAGCTTGGAAGAGGGACTACTACCTACCGGTGATTGGTTGGACCTGGCGGTTATCCGGAGGATACTGACTAGAGTCGATAGATGGATACGGGACGAAACGTACTGCCGGGGCCGAGGGCCGATTCCGCAGACGGATCCCGTGGGCCGATCCGGACTGACGGAGCCCGATACATGAGGATTTGCGTGTCGATGATGGACACGATGATTTTATGATATTTCGAGTGCCGATATTGGGCACTCACGATTCTATGAGATTTACAGGATTTGAGGGCCGATGAGGGTGACGGTGCCTGAGTTTTACTGGGATTTGGGGTGCATTGATGGACACCGGTTATTTTTCCACGTTGACATTCCGTGTAGATGTTATTTTATCCCATGCTCAGCATTCATTATTTGCGTCTCATCCTGTAGTCGTAGTACCTGATAGAGTACTTTTGCATGATTATTGCATACCCTGCTCATTATATAGAGATGTTATTAGATCATAATTGTTGCATGATTATTACGCATCCAGCTCATCATATGGATGTTATCTGTTGGCATATGTTAGAGTATCGCAGTACGTGTATACTCGCGATTACCTTTATATGTTATCTACTATTCACGAGTTGGCAACTCACCCCTGTTGTGCCACAGTGCTTGCAGGTTTCCCCTCAGAGTAGTCGCGGCAGGCTGCTTTCTCGCATCTTTTGATACAGATACCACTGCAGTTGGCGTGTAAGCCTTTTTGCTGATAGGTGGGTTTTTGCGGTATCTGTTTATTTTCCAGTTGTATGCACTATTGTATCTAGTACACTCCATCTACTATCCATGTATTGACTTACAGACCAGTTGTGAGGACGATGTATATTATTTTATACTCTGCTGTCGAGCTCGTTGTGAGCCGACGTTATTTATGCAGTTTTATATATTTCATGTTGTTTTCACTTATTTTTACTCATTCTTCGCTACGGCGTCGTATATTATCATTGTGGTGATTGTTTCCGCCGTTGGGCGCGATTGCTCCCGTTTGGGATGCTTTATTCTTATTGTACATCATTGTACTCATATCTTGCCTTGTACCTGATTTTGGGGCTAGTTTTTACAGAGGAAATGCTGCCAAAAATTTTAAGATAATAACTTGAACTTTAAGAACTTTACTAAACTACTTAAGGTTTTCTAAATGTTTTAACTAATGTTTTCATTAAATATTTTCAACACTCACTACTTTAAATGGTTTTGATTTCTGGGTTCGGCTTACTTAGTCGCGTTACGCCTGTAGACGTTACGCGGCTAAGTGCCGGTCACGGGCCGAACTTTGGGTCGTGACAAAGTTGGTATCAAAGCGTAGGTTTACCTTTCGGAGTGTAGGATGACCCTGGTATGATGGAGTAGGTAGCTGAAGCAGAGTGGCGTAACGTGTGTATGTTCCGCGGCATACTCACGACACGGTACTCCGCCTAAGCGACCTTAGGACTTATTGATTGAAATTCCTTCATGATTATCTATATTCTTGTGATTCGATTTCCGCATCCTTATCGAATCCTACTTTCTTTTCAGCCATTATGCCGCCAAAGACTACGAGGGCGTAGAGAGCGGCCGCGAGAGCCGAGATTCTAGTTAACTCGTCCGAGACGAGGACTGACCCAGACAGTACACCCGTTGTGCCAGAGCAGACTGTTCCTCCTACGACAGATCAGATCGCCATGCTAGGGGCCGGTATGCAGGACATGCGCCAGATGATAGGGTCGCTAGTCGAGACATTTTGTGCGCAGCGACCAGAGGTAGTTCCACCCGTTACGGGGACCGCGATGGTACCTACAGTACAGGCAGTTGCCCCTGCAGCTACAGAGGTCATCACAGTATCGCTATCAGAGTTCATGAGGCTGAAGCCTCCGGTCTTCACAGACACCGATGCAGCCGAGGACCCACAGTCTTTCATTGATAGGATGGTCCGGATATATCGTTCACTCAGATGCTCAGATGCGAGGTGGGTAGAGTTCGCGAGCTTGCGCCTGGAAGGTCTTGCGCAGAAATGGTGTGAATCGATCAAGAAGGGCAAAGCAGCAGGTCTTCCTCCTATGACCTGAACCGAGTTTGTGACGGTATTTCTAGCCTGTTTCCTTCCCCAGAGTGTCAGGAATGCCCGAGCGTGCAGGTTCGAGTCTTTACGCCAGACGCCCGAGATGACAGTAGCAGAGTATGATATGCTGTTTACCGAGCTATCTGTTTATGCCCCATACTTAGTGGCTACTGCGGAGATGCGAGTCAAGAGATTTGTTTGAGGCTTGCTTACCCCGTTGTTTCTTGCGATCAGCGTGCAGTGTTGCGAGACCTATGCAGCAGCTGTAGATGCAGCCTTATTAGTCGAAGAGCGTCTTGCTGAGACTTCGGCAGTTCCAGGGCCGAAGAGAGTTCGTACAGATACGTCAGCACAGAGACAGCCATTTAGGCGCCGTGACAGGTTCCGTTCAGGTACGGGGGTTAGCGGAGGATCGGGACGAGGTCAGCTATTCAGCTCTTATCCCTAGGAGGGCCAGCCGGCACCATCTAGATGTTTTCGATGCGGGAGTACTTATCATCGTGTTCGAGACTGCCCGGAGCCACGTAAGGGCGAGACTGCCATACCACGTGTCACACTTTCACCTTCTCCACCCCAGAGGGCGTTGCATATTGTACCAACTATTGCTCCGCGTCAGACTCATGCACAGAGAGGCCGTGGTCGTGGAGGGTTTGGTCAAAGAGGGCGAGGTGGCCGAGGCAGAGGACAGCCAGCTGCCGGCAGAGTACAGCCAGTTGCTAGTAGGGGACCGCCAGTCGCAGGTGGTAGACAGGCACGGGTTTTCGCGTTGACGCATCGGGATGCGCAGGCGTCCAATGCAGTGGTCTCAGGTACCCATTCAGTATGTTCTGTTGACGCACACGTGTTGTTTGATCCCAGATCCACGCACTCGTACGTTTCCGCACACTTCGTGCCAAGTTTGGGTAGAGAGTCCAGTTTGCTTGATCAGCCGCTTGTTGTGACCACTCCTGTAGGAGAGTCGTTTGTTGCTAGGCACGTGTTCCGATCCTGTATTATCCGTATTGGCGAGAGAGAGAGAGAGAGAGTTGCCTGTCGAATTGATCCTTCTTGAGATGTTGGACTTCGACATTCTTTTGGGCATGGATTGGTTAGCCATGTGCTATGCGTCTGTAGACTGCCATGAGAAGACAATTAGATTTTGTTTTCCCAGCGAGTCGGCTTTTGTTGTGCAGGGGGACTGTTGTGCCGCCCCTTACAGTTTAATTTCTTCTCTTCGTGCTAGACAGCTGTTGAGGAAGGGATGTCAGGGATTTTTAGCTTATATTTGCGATACTAGAGCTACAGACGTTCCGTTGGACCAGGTTCCGATTGTTTGTGAGTTCCCTGATATCTTCCCTGACGAGCTTCCTGGGCTACCGCCTGAGCGCGATGTTGTTTTCTGCATTGACTTGATTCCCGGCACGGGGCCTATTTCTATACTGCCTTATTGGATGGCCCCGGCAGAGCTTAGGGAGTTGAAGGGTCAGTTGCAAGATTTGCTGGATAAGGGGCTTATTCGACCCAGTGTGTCTCCTTGGGGTGCTCCGGTCCTGTTTGTCAAGAAGAAGGACGGCAGTTTGCGTCTGCGTATCGACTTCCGCCAGCTAAACAGGGTTACCGTGCGGAACAGATATCCTTTGCCATGCATCGACGATTTGTTCGACCAGCTTCAAGGTGCAGGGTACTTTTTGAGGATCGACTTGCGATCAGGATACCATCAGTTGCGGGTTCGACAGGAGGATATTCCGAGGACAGCTTTTCGCACGCGTTACGGCTATTATGAGTTTTTGATGATGTCGTTCGGACTCACCAACGCCCCAGCAGCCTTTATGGATTTGATGAACCGTATTTTCAGGCCGTATCTTGATTTGTTCATCATCGTATTCATTGACGATATTTTGGTGTATTCCCGGAGCCAAGAGGAGCATGAGCAGCACCTGCGGATCACACTGCAGACTTTGAGGGAGCACCAGCTATTCGCAAAATTCTCCAAGTGCGCATTCTGGCTTGACAGCATAGACTTCTTGGGTCACGTGATTACACGAGATGGTATATGTGTGGACCCGAAAAAGATCGAAGCTGTTCAGCGTTGGCCCAGACCCGCATCAGTTACTGAGATCCGCAGCTTTCTAGGACTGGCCGGCTACTACAGGCGATTTGTATAAGATTTCTCCCGCATTGCTGCACCGTTGACCGGGTTGACCCGGAAGGGAGTTCCTTTCGATTGGACGGAGGAGTGCGAGCATAGTTTTCAGCAGTTGCGGACTCGATTGACTACAGCACCGATGTTATCATTGCCTTCAGGATCGGGTGGATTTGTGGTCTATTGTGACGCTTCTCGAGTGGGGCTAGGGTGCGTATTGATGCAGCATGACAGGGTGATCGCGTATGCTTCACAGCAGTTGAAGAAACATGAACAGAACTACCCTACTCACGATTTGGAGATGGCTGCAGTGGTCTTTGCACTCAAGATCTGGCGGCATTATCTTTATGGCGAGTCGGGCCAGATATTTACTGATCACAAGAGCCTAAAGTATATATTTCAGCAGCGAGACCTGAATCTTCGACAGCGCCGTTGGATGGAACTAGTAAAGGACTACGATTGCGAGATCTTGTATCACCCGAACAAGGCTAATATAGTGGCGGATGCTTTGAGCAGGAGGCCCGGGGGTAGTCTATCTTGTTTGAGCGCAGTGCATAGGCAGTCGTCGGCAGATTGGCAGATTTTATGCGACAGCCGAGTGCAGTTCGAGTTCATGCTAATCGGGGGACAGCTTGCGCATGTTCATACACGCCCATAGTTGCTTGACCATATACATGAGGCACAGTACAGTGATGACCGTTGTTCAGAGATCATGGCACAGATTGGACAGGGCAGATTTTCCGAGTTCGTGATTGATGATCAGGGGATACTGCGATTTGGGACTAGACTGTGCGTACCAGATGCTGAGGGACTGCGGCGTGAGATTCTTGAGGAGGTACATCGATCGGTGTATAGTGTTCTTCCGGGTTCCACCAAGATGTACCATGATATGAGAGACGTTTACTGGTGGGACGGAATGAAGAGGGACATCACAGATTTCGTGTCGAGATGCCTGACTTGTCAGCAAGTCAAGGCCGAGCACCAGAGACCAGCGGGAGAGCTACAACCGTTACCCATTCCGGAGTGGAAATAGGAGTAGATTTCTATGGACTTCATTGTGGGTCTACCCAGGAGTAGGCCAGGGTATGACTCCATTTGGGTGATCGTGGATCGTTTGATGAAAGCAGCTCACTTCCTTCCAGTGAAGACGACTTTCGGATTTGCTCAGTATGCCCAGATATACATCGACTAGATAGTACGACTGCATGGAGTCCCGACTTGTATCGTGTCCGACCGAGGCACCCAGTTTACCAGCCGACTATGGCAGAGGCTTCAGGTGGCCTTGGGCACCCGCTTGAGTTTCAGCACAGCATTGCATCCGCAGACCGACGGCTAGTCAGAGCGGACCATTCAGACTCTCGAAGACATGCTCCGAGCGTGCGTTTTAGACTTTGGTGGTAGCTGAGATCATCATTTACCCTTGGTGGAGTTCTCCTACAACAATCGTTTCCAGGATACTATTCAGATGGCACCTTTCATGGCCTTGTATGGGAGGAGATGTAGATCGCCCGTCTGTTGGACAGAGCTCAGTGAGAGCGGTATTTTAGGGCCGCAGATCGTATAGGAGACAACCGAGAAGATACAGCTAATTCGAGATAGGATGAGGACAGCTCAGAGCAGGCAGAAATCGTAAGCTGACAGCCGCCGCCACAGATTAGAGTTCGTAGTTGGCGATCACCTTTTTTGAGGGTCTCTCCGATGAAGGGAGTGATGAGGTTTGGACGGAAGGGGAAGCTTAGCCCCAGATTCATAGGTTCCTTCGAGATCCTCGAGCGTGTGGGCGCTGTGGCATATCGTTTGGCTCTTTCACCCGACTTCCCAGATGTTCACCCCGTATTCCACGTGTCGATGCTTCCCAGATACCTACATGATCCTTCGCACATGGTTCAGCATCAGACCGTTCTGCTTGAGCGCGATCTTTCGTTCATCGAGCAGCTAGT
This sequence comes from Agapanthus africanus, assembly GCA_030015575.1. Lineage (NCBI taxonomy): Eukaryota > Viridiplantae > Streptophyta > Magnoliopsida > Asparagales > Amaryllidaceae > Agapanthus > Agapanthus africanus. Next base: position 299,050,662 of record CM057345.1, on the reverse strand, counting down.
CGTGATATTGGACCTGCAGGTGAAGAAACTTCGATCGAAGGTCTTGCCATCTGTGAAGGTGCTTTGGCGCGGCCCGAATGGTGAAGAGATCACTTGGGAGGCCGAGGGCGAGATGCGGAAGAAATTCCCTCATCTCTTTGAAGGTACGTGTAGCTATATATTTTAAATTCGGGGACGGATTTCTTTAAGGGGGGATGATTGTAACACCTTAGGATGTGATTAGTGGCTAATTTTATTTTAATATAGGGTTTTTAATAAAAAGTTTACCAAATCGATTTTTAAATAATTTATCAAATTTAATGAATATTTTATTAGAGTTTATTTAAGCTTGCACACACTTGTGCATGTAAACTAGGGTTAAGTTTGGGTTAAACCATGTTTAACAACCATGGTGGACTAACCCTTTCTTATTAAGCTAAATTGATTTTAATTAAGAAAATATTTTTTTTGTTTTAAAAAAATGGAAAATGGTTTGAATTATGGTTGACATGGAGAGAGAGAGAGGGAATGGTTACCATGGTTTGAGCCATGCTCTCATTAAATGAAGAGAGAGAGGGGGGGTTGACTACCCTTGACTCTATTTTCTTTTTGTTTTGCCTCTCATTTTCTCACTTCTCTCTCTCACTCATACACAAACACACACTCATTGTTACAGCAGCAGCAGTAGCAGTAGAAGTTGCAGCAGCGGTAGAAGTTGCAGCAGCAGCACCCAGCAGCAGCAACAACAACACCACCAAGTAGCAGCAGCAAAAACCACAACAACTCCAAGCAGCAGTAGCAGCTTCAGGCAGCAGCACCAGCACCATGCAGCAGCAACAACAAGCACATCATCATCTTCTCCTCCTTCTCCTGCTTACTAGGAACTAGTGGGGTATAATCTCTTAAACCCAACTCCTTTCTTTGCTTGTATGTGGTTATTTTAGCTTCGGTTAGTGATTAGTGTGAGTTTAGAGCTAGTTTTGCGATTTAAGTGAGATTTAAGTTAAGTTATGGTTTTTATAGCTTAATGAACCTAATTAAGTGTTAATATTGCTGTTTGAACCTAGTAGTATCACTAGATTTAGCTAAATCACCTTAAAGTCTAAAACTTGAAAACTTAAAATACGGTTTTGAAGCAAATTATAGGATATTTGAGATCTGCTGCAATTGTGCTCATTTTCTAGCTTAGCAAACAACTTCAGATTAGTGTGCAGGCATTATAGGCTAGTGTGTTGAAATCCGAGCCCACTCCCTCCCCAAAAATCCGGCGACCCTCCCCAATATTCCGGCGTCGCCGGCCCCCTGTTGATCTGGGTGTTAGTGCTTTGTGCAGGGGGATGTCTGTGGGGTTTTTTCTGGGGTTGGTATTGTTTGGTTTTTGGGTTCTTTCCTTGGACAGAATCTGGGGTAGTTTAACAAATCTTAGTGTTTGAGGGTGTTGTGATGATTGATGGTTTAGGTAGGATTCTGTTAAATTAGGATTTTTATGGTTATATTTGCTCTTTTTTGTGCTGGTGGTGCCACTCAAATCTAGTGATTTCACCTATATCACTTGTGCACCCTTTTTTGCAAATTTAGTGTTTTGAAACGTTTTTAAACTAAACTTTAGGATATGTGAAATCTGCTGTATCTAGGGTAATAATTTTAGTAAGCAAACATATACACTAGGCTATGAATTGTGCTAGGATCTTAGTGTAGAAACCTGGACCCATTCCACCGGTTTTTGGCCGATACCATACCTATAGCCGCCGGCCCAATTGTTTGGGAATGGGTTGGATTTTTGTCAGATAGCTATCTGTATGTATTGTGAAGGGTTTGGTCTTGTTTGATTTTCTTGTTTTTGCTCCAGATAAAATCTGGTACCGTTTACCTATTTTTAGCATAGCGGGACTTGCGCGACACGTACGATGCATGTTGGGTTGGTTTGCTGTGTATCACAACGTGTCGCTGTGTGCCACAGCGTGTCGCGTTGGGTTTTGGCGTATGCACACACGTTATGTATACACGCGCGTTTAGTTCGCGACGCTAGTTTCTCGTTTGATTTCGATATCGTGATTTTGTAGGTTATTGCTTATATGGATTCTTTGTGTAAATTCTAGGTTCGCTGGCGGGTACGTCGGACGCCGCAAAGAAAGGGAAGCAAGTGGTCGACTACACTTAGCATGAGATCAGGTGAGTAGATTTAACATCTATGGGGAAATCGCCCGTATGGCGTTAAGCGTCACGACGTAATAGGATATTGTAGTCGCATATATTCTTATGTATATTGCTAGTGCATATGTACCATTATTGCATACCCCTCTTTTGTTGCATATAGAAATGGTAGTTATATAACACCGCATCATTGATGATTAAACATGTTTCTAACTTTGTCACGACCCGAAAGTACGGAACGTGACCGGCACTTAGATTACGAAGCGTCAAGAGGCGCCACGTAACCTAAGTAAGCCGAAGCCCAGAAATCTAAACCATAAAAGAAGAAGAAGAAGAAAAAGAAAACAAGTTTAAAAGCATCAGCAAATTTTTTCAAAAATTTCGGCAGAGTCTCCTCTATAAAAACTGGCCCCTAAATGGGTACAACAAGTATAATATACATAAACAATAAAAAGCATCCCCAAACGGGAGCTAGCATCAACGCCAACAGGCGGAAACAACCACAACAAGCATAATAATATACAACGCCAAAGGGCGAGGCTCAAAACTCAAAGAAAACAAAACCACCAAATCAGAATAATACATGCGCGACTCTAAGGTCAAAATAAATGACTGGTCCAATAAACTTATCAAGTAATACAAGTATGGTTGATGGAGCTTACTAGATACAAATGAAAGAATAAAAGTACAATGGTGGTTCGGATACAAGTGAACCAACCTACCGTGCAAATCACCCTGAAAGAATAGATGTGCCAGCAAGCTGCTAGGGAAACCTGTACATCGAACCTGTAATAAAATTTGGCACAACGGGGGTGAGTTGCCAACTCGTGAGTAGAAGACATCTACAAAAAGAAATCGAATGCACGACGCTATCCTAGGTCATAATAATACACTACTAAGTCCCAATAATCTAGTAATAGCAGGGTAATACTACGTGTAAGTGCAGATACTCCGTGCTCGTGTCAGTGCCTCATATAGTACTATGTCATATGAATGGATATGCATGCACCATGAATATAAAACAATCAATCCTGAAATCCAGATATATCTGTATAAGAAATCTTTAACTGTTATCATAGTAAAATGTGTATAGGAATCTGAAATCTCAATAATGAAATCCATGGAAATCCGTGTCAAGCATCGACACAAACATGTAAATCTCAAGTCTCATAGTCTCAATACCTCGGGCTCCGTCAGTCCGGATCGGCCCATATCACTAAATCTCACGACAACGGTCGGTATCCTCCAGATATCCGCCGCGCCAGACATCACTGGTAGGTAGCCTTCCCCTGCCAGGCTCATCGTCTACAACTCGATCTTCTTGCCTCGGGGTACCATACCGGGCCCACCATGTACCCGAGACGGTTCATCCACTCCTCGAATCGGGTCTCGAAATCCAACAGAAAACATGAAATCTCATGGTGGACGACACATACATCACGAGAAAACCGCATCTTATTTTAAAAAGAGAGGAGGAGAGAGAGAAGTTTTTTTTATATATTCTTGCGGTTTTCCCCAAAAATCCAGAAATCTCATAGAAACCCAAATCTCAAAATCATGTGTAAGTATATGATAAATGTCGGCATATGCCCATAATACTGCATGATAACATGAAAACATGAATGCATGAATGTCTAAGTAATAATTATCATGTCTATACTAACATCAGAGAGTAATCACAATATTATATCGGTCAAGTTGTTAACTGATTCTATCAATAAAAGATAATATAATCTAAAGTGTACGTGACATAGCAATTACCGATGATGATGTGTGTGAGCCGGCAAATAAGTGTGTGTGGAATATGCGCATCATCGGTAATGGTGCTAGTGTCCTAACAGGTAAGGTTTATACTGATTATAGCAACATATGTAAGAACATGCGTCATTATGATTCCAGTGTGAAAGTAAAGACGGATGTGTGTTATCTACTCATTTAATATACCATTACCACTACCACTATATGACTCGAACCTAACCTAGTGTCCATCTAATCTCCTAAGGAACAAAACCTGAGAAACTAGTCAATAAGAAACAAGAGTCTACCTAAGGTCTGAATCAATATCTCTAATAGTCGGCGATCCGGCCTCAATAGCGTCACGTACGTAGTACGGCTTCCTCGAATCAAGAGTGCGGATCAATCATCATATTTTTGTCTCGTACGGTAAAATCCATCGTACGGCATCCGAATATCAGGGTACGGGTTAAGTATCTCCTAGGTGTCTCATCATTAGTATAATGTCATCATCAACACATCTCATGATCAAGGTGCTAAACTGTGATCGCATACATCAATCATATATCATTGCCATCATAATAAGCATCATTAGTTTATCCTCAGAAATATCATATCATATGTATCATATCGTCCTCAAGTCACACCTCTATAATATCGACATCAGGTCACACCTATATGATGTCGTAATCAAGTCATACATATCCTATATCATGATCAATCACAAGTTACAGTCCGGGTACTATTTTAGAGTCCCATGTACCTCAATATCATCACCACCCATTATAATTTAAGTATACATGTTCATTATCTCATTCTCTAATGATCCGCTAACACTTAATACGACTGTATAGCCAAGAATCACGGCATCTAGCCCAGTTACACTGTTTCATCATACCTCGGATATCATATCACATCAATGTATCCCATATACGTGTTGTATATATATATATACCTATACCTCGTCCTATATATATATATACACATGCACGTATACACCATGTCGAGTTTCAGTGTGTGCGTGTGTGTGTTTCTACCTGAAACCTATGAACCTCTTCCAAGGTATTCATCTTCTGGTATGGTTTTCCTAAATCAGTCTAGTCCAGCCTAGGGTCATTACTAGGGTCCTACTCATTAAGAATCTAGGGTCACATCTGGTTTCCTAATGTTAATAAGTACTATTCCTATTCTACGTTGCGGGGGTGCTAAACGCCATCCACCCGACTTCCCCCCGTAGATATACATCTACTCACCTGGTCCATGTCTGCCGAAGACGGTGTCGCCATCCTCCTCTTCATCGCCCGCAGTCCACGTGAGGGGTACCTAAACGCAAACATATAAATAGCATCGTAAACTGAATCACATACAAAAGTCAAAACGACGCAAGGAACAAGCATAGGTTAAAACCTATGTCCCGTCCACGCAAAAGAACCAAATTTCGCTCGATATCGGCGTACAAACTCCGATGGATCGAGATAAACATCAACAAATAACTCGTAGTATTAAAACACATTACTTATATTATAAAACATGATTAAATCCATCGAAACCCTAAAATCCATCAAACCGTCCAATTTCGTAAAAACCGAAAATGCCAATTTACCGTTTTTCATCAAAACTTGACATTTAGATGAAACCAATGGTTATAAAACTCATTAAATAGCATAACTAGACTATACAAACAATTACTATATTTTTATTACACAAATTTGTATTAATTTAAAATTTCTAGTTTGCAACCTTTAACAATTTTCAATATTTTTCATGCAAAATACCACAATTCCACCACAAAACATGATGTTGCATGAATTAATGTACTAAACTACAATTCATGATGATAATGATATGATGAAACCATAATTATATTTTTAATCTCATTTATTTAGGAATTTCCCAAAATCTAGTTTACAAAAATAGCCTTTTATTAGTATTTTTCCAATTATCACAAGAAACTAGTGATCAAACTAAGTTTTTCTTTCCATTAACATGCTAATATTCTCACTAAAACTACAATCTAATGATAACAAACTTAATTGGAATTTTATTTTATCCACAAATACATTTTATAAAAACTAGTTAGCTAAATAACATTATTAAATCAATTTGAATACACAAATTATTATATAATAACCATGCAAGATTTTTCCACTTCTAAAAATGGTAGACTAGTTATTATAACCCTAATTAATTAATAAAAATCATAACTTGAATTTACAAACCCTAACTTAAATTTTAAAAATTGAACATAGAATTAATCTAATAAAACTATTTATGCTTTAAAAGAAACATCTAATGGAAATAAAACAAAAGAGATAGATTTATACCTTCACAACCTCAAGTCCAAACATGAAAATGAGCCTAAAAAATGCATGCTTTCCATCTCCAAAATCCATGTAAAAATGAGCAAGGAATAAACGGTATGAAATAAATATGATTTTGTGGAATTTTAATTGAATTTTTGAAGTATTTTTGATGAATTTTGAATAAAAATGAAGTGGGAAATGGGGGGGGCTGCCATGGGGTTGTTGAGGCCGGCCACAATTAGGAGAAGGGGGTGGAGAATGAGAAAAGTGAAGAAAGATGTAGAAAGTTCCACCAAAATATCATATCATTATGTCTTTTCATGCTTTTATTAAATTTTCTTTTAATTCTTTACTATAGCAACTCAAGAAAACTCTAGAAAATTGGAAAAATTTGCAAATGAATTTTACATGATACTCATTAAATTATAATATGTCATGGCTCACTTTTACAAATTAAAACCATTCAAATTTGTAATTTACACTAATTTAGTTTAAAAATAAAGCTTATGTTAATATTTAAAATAATTAGTTTAGGAAAAATATTTAATTAAACTAAAAATTTATAAGTGGCTAAATAAACACCATTTACTAGTAATTACATAATTAAAATAGGTATTTTTGAAATTATAATGAAAAACAATCACGGTTAGGTTTTACGAAAAATACATTTTACTTTACCGAAAATCATAAAATTCACTTAAACAATTTTATTCATTTAATTATTTATTTAATTATTTTTAAAACGTTACACTACCACATATTGCGCACATTTCATATTGTATATTCACATTGATGCACACATGCCTTGATATATCTACACTTGTGCACACATACCTTATATATCCATGTTAGTGCACATATATATTGCCACACTCATATTCGCTTGTACATCCATTCACACATCTATACCTATATATATACACATGTTACATACATGGATGATATTGGCATGATTTAAAAACTAAGGGACCGCATGAGATAATTTCAAAACTGGATCTTTTTAAAAGAGCGGTTTTCCCTTTTTACTCTTAATGTCATACGACACATTATATGGATTTATGCATTGAGTTGGATTTATGCGATTTCTGGATTTGAGAACCGGGGTATTATTTTAAGAAAATACGCACTGTTTTAAAAACCCGATTTCTCTTGATATGATATTTCAGTGCGTCCACCATGCGTTTTCTCGGTTCTGAGACGTGTGACATGTAAACCCGAATCGAGGAGCTGGACGAGGCCGATTGTCGAGGTGCTGGACGAGGCCGATTGCGGGTACATGGTGGACCCGGTATGGTATCCCGGAGCAAAAAAGGGATGCTGTGTATAAAGACGGTGAGCCTGGCAGAAGGACTACGACCTACCGGTGATTGGTTGGACCTGGCGGTTATCCGGAGGATACTGACCAGAGTTGATAGATGGATACGGGACGACACGTACTGCCAGGGCCGAGGGCCGATTCCGCAGACGGAGCCCGTAGGCCGATCCGGACTGACGGCGCCCGATACATGAGGATTTGCGTGTCAATACTGGACACGATCATTTTATGATATTTTGAGTGCCGATGTTGGGCACTCACGATTCTATGAGATTTACAGGATTTGAGGGCCGATAAGGGTGACGGCGCCTGAGTTTTACTGGGATTTGGGGTGCATTGATGGACACCGGTTATTTTTCCACGTTGACATTCCGTGTAGATGTTATTTTATCCCATGCTCAGCATTCATTATTTGCATCTCATCCTATAGTCGTAGTACCTGATAGAATACTTTTGCATGATTATTGCACACCCTGCTCATCATATAGAGATGTTATTAGATCATATTTGTTGCATGATTATTGCGCATCCAGCTCATCATATAGATGTTATCTGTTGGCATAGGTTAGAGTATCGCAGTACGTGCATACTCGCGATTACCTTTATATGTTATCTACTATTCACGAGTTGGTAACTCACCCCCGTTGTGCCACTGTGCTTGTAGATTGCCCCTCAGAGTAGTCGCGGCAGGCTGCTTTTTTGCATCTTTTGATACAGATACCACTGCAGTTGGCGTGTGAGTGCGGATAGGTGGGTTTTTGCGGTATCTGTTTATTTTCCAGTTGTATACACTATTGTATCTAGTACTCTCCATCTACTATCCATGTATTGACTTACAGACTAGTTGTGAGGACGATGTATATTATTTTGTACTCTGCTGTCGAGCTCGTTGTGAGCCGACGTTATTTATGCAGTTTTATATATTTCATGTTGTCTTCACTTATTTTTACTCATTCTTCGCTACGGCGTCGTATATTATCATTGTGGTGATTGTTTCCGCCGTTGGGCGCGATTGCTCCCGTTTAGGATGCTTTATTCTTATTGTACATCAATTTACTCATATCTTACCTTGTACCCGATTTCGGGGCTAGTTTTTACAGAGGAAATGCTGCCAAAATTTTTAAGATAATAACTTGAACTTTAAGAACTTTACTAAACTACTTAAGGTTTTCTAAATGTTTTAACTAATGTTTTCATTAAATGTTTTCAACACTCACTACTTTAAATGGTTTTGATTTCTGGGTTCGGCTTACTTAGTCGCGTTACGCCTGTAGACGTTACGCGGCTATGTGCCGGTCACGGGCCGAACTTTGGGTCGTGACACTACGCTTCTGCGGTAGGCTCTATAATGTATGCGATATTGTGTACCAGACTAGATGTAGCTTACGCACTGAGCGTGGTAAGCCGGTATCAGTCAAACCCAGGGGAGAGGCACTGGCAAGAAGTAAAGAACATTCTCATGTACCTGAGAAGGACTAAGGAGATGTTCTTGGTCTATGGCGCAAAAGGACCTCCAGATCAAGGCCTTTGCTAACTCCAGCTTCAAGAGTGATAAGAATGACTCTAAGTCCATGTCAGGTTATGGCTTTACCCTCAGTAGAAGGGCGGTCTGTTGGAAGAGCTCCAAGCAGGACACCATTGCAAACTCGACGTTGGAAACAGAGTAGTTCGCTGCATGAGACGCCGCAAAAGAGGCAGTCTGGATATGGAAGTTCTTAATTGAACTTCAGGTGTTTCCTTCCATTTGTTGGTCCAATACTTTAGTATTGTGACAACATACGGCGCTATAGCTTTAGGGAAGGAACCCAGGTTCCATCAGAGATCCAGACATATCTTGAGGCGGTACCACCTGATCAGGGAGATCGTTGATCCCCAGGGGATCGAGGTTAGGAGAGTAGATACGGAGAACAACACTGCAGATCCACTTACAGAGGCCATCCCTCAGACAGTGTTAGAGAGGCTATTCGTGATTTCGGTCTGCGATATGCCAGTATATGGCCTTAGTGAAAGTGGGAGATTGTTAGTGATATATGCCCTAGAGGCCATTATTGTATCTACTGGATTGTATATTATTTAATGGGAGCTTGGGATATACACGGATATAGTAACAGTCTTGCTCGAAATGGTAGTATGCTACCTGGTTTGTTTCTACATCAATATGTGCATGTGTTTTCATAGCATATTGCTTATACATATTGGTAGAGCTCTTAGGATCTTTGCTTGATTACCAGCGTTGTGATGGCAGTCACACTAGTGGAGACTGGTTAGTCTATAAGCACATCCTATACAGGTCCCTAGTCGTAGGATTATCGAGATGGGGTATCGATACTCCACAGTAGACTAGTGTATACGCTTCTCATCCCAGCAGGGGAGATGGTCTGTCCCACAGCCATCAGTACGTCGTACTGGAGATAGTATGCAAGTGCTCATTAGGTTATGAGTACACTGGACATGACTCGTCAGGAACTATTGGTAGGTATTATACCTGTCGTCGGGTAGCAGTTCCCAGGTGACATGAGTACAGCTTAGTCCGTCGACTTGACTCTGCTACTTCGCCTCAAGTGTGTTCCCACTGTACTTTGATTACTACCCTACCACGGCTCAATGGAGTCATGCAAACAGGTAGTAGTTAGGTGCAGTCCCGAAGCACTTAGAGGCAGTGGGGGTTAGATAGGATTCGTCTCTCCCGGTATTGGGGGTTGATATTGCGCTGTGTTCGGAATGCCATTACACAAAGTCCTTGGCCAAGGCAAGCGAGATTTACTGGTAGGTATTCCAGTAGTTTCTCATGGTGTATTGGGCTACTCTCCGACATGACTTATTGTACTATTAGGGGTCTGACGATTACCGCCCCCTAGGCCCGATATGTGATACTCTTACACGAACAGACCGAACTGTGCAGATATTGTCACATTCAGGCTCAGTAAGAGTTCAGATGGGTTTTCCTCATCGTCCTTCTTATCGACATCTACATGGGGACCGTTACGTGCAGCTAGTACCGCATGCGGCCTATGGTTAAACCCACTGCCAGCGTAGTGTCGAGTCTCTAGAGTCCCACACAGAGAGTTTCCCTGTACTGGGCAAAAGGTGTGGAGGCCGTTTGGTTTTTCGGCAGGGCTTCGATCACTTACGTACACTTTTACGCGTATGATGTTCGGGCGGATAATACTAGTGGGCTTTGGTTTAAGCCAGATCCTAGTATTATATTGATGGATCAGTTTCGTCTCTTTGTATTCGTGTTTCTCGGAACACGAATGCGGGTATGTATATACGGATGAGAGGAGCACAGAAGGAGACACCTCATTAGGTGTAACATTTTGAAAATTTTAGATAATAAATTAATTTAATTAATTAAATAATAAAATGTTAATTTAAAAAGTTATTGAAGTAAAATAGGACATTTTCATAAGTAGTGTGTGAAACTAATTAATTTGAAATTTTAGTTTGTAACATTAGTAAATTACAAGGGTTTTAGTGAAAAATTTAGTTTCATTTGTAGTATGATATAGTATGAGGGGTTTTGTGAAAAGTTTAAGTAATTGTTAAAATTTGGAAATTTTTGAGGGTTTATGTGTAAAAGGGTAAGGTCATGTTTAAGCTTAAGTTACACTCATGGCATAACATATCCTAGATGGCACCTCATGCACATACCTCATCCTTGCATGAAAACCCCACCATCTTTTGTGCACACACCTCACCCTTGCATGAAAACCCCACATCCTTTTGGTGACACCTCCTCCTACAATCCTCACTCATTCTTCTTATCTTTGTTCAGTCATATATCATTTAGAAATAAGAATTTAGCTGAAAGGAAAAGAAAGGAAACATCTTAGAACACACTAAAAGAAAAGAGAAAAGAAGAAAAGAACTATGTGCTAAAGATTTCACCACCACCATCTACCTAGGATCTTGAGCTTGTGCATCTTGGAGGAAACCTTTTCAGTGATCTTCTGTAGGTATAATTTCAACCCTGAAATTTAAGTTAAGTATTGTTTTATTTTAGAAATCGAATATCGGTAATATCATATTTTTACAAGTTTAGGCTCTGTCTTGAATCTGCTATAGTTTAGATGAAAATTAACCTAACCAAACAGTACCTTCATCTTATATATTAGACCTAGAACAAACCCTAAAAAGACAAACCCAGTTGCTCTGAGATTGGCCATCGACATATAGGGAAAATCCGAGCTCGCCGGTTTTTTGAGGGAGTTGGGTGTTGGGGTTTTTAGGGTAGGTCTCTGTATATGTATTAGGATGTTTGGTATTGCTAGTTTAGGTAAATTTTTCAGTATGTGAAATCTGGAAGCTAATATCTGAAATGGGATTAAAATTCTAAAATACGACACGGATGTTTCGTAACACGTTTCTGTTTTCTGTTATGAGCAGCGAGTGGTTAAAATCCAGTTAGCAGAAGTATTAGATAGTTTACAATAGTCGTACGCAGTATAGAATACGTAAAACTTGTATTTTCATGTTTTCGACGTATCGGAGTTTAGCCGTTTCTTATAAGAGTTAATGCCGATGTTAGATTCGAGTACGGAAACTTCGGAGGCCGCAAGGAAAGGAAAGGGATTGGTGATATTTGAGTAGATTCGGCGTATTCTGGTGTGTAGACTAAACATCTACCGGGGGATTTTGTATGGATGGCGTTAAATTGCCCATAAATTTTAGTTGGATAATAATTTCCTTTATATTGATTACATGTTTAAAATTAAGAAACTTCATCATATGCATTCATATCTATAAAATAACACTTGCTAGAACACTACACGAACTATCGATGAGTCATGTTGCACGCGAACATACCTATATGTTACACTACACCTCATCGATATTGACATATCACGTATCACTTAGAACTTTCCATATCCTATATGATTCCTTTCATACCATATGTATCATTATTAGTGATTATGTGCATCGTTGTTATTGATTGATACCTGTCATGGCTTACTTTTAATTAGTCGTAAATTTTATCACCAGTTATGTTGGGTTTAAGGATTTCTGGTTTTGAGTTTTATATATTATTAAGTTATATTCATTGATTCTTCCTGAATGATGTGATACGTCCACCATGAGATGTCATTTTTATGATTTGGATTTATTCTGAACCGAGTGGGGGGGGGCTATACGGTTACGGATTTATACGTTATCCAGACTGAGTGGGGGGGGGATATACAGTTGGATACAAGGTGGACCCGGTCGAGACCGAGGGGAAGGAAAGCCGCATTTGAGGCGGGGAGCCTAGCGAGGATACTCGATACCGGAGGCAGTTGTGAAACACGGAGGATATCTAGGTGATACCGACCGGTGTTATTGGATGACAGGATCGTTCGGGGAACGATGCCTAAAGGAAATAGAAGATTTGTGTCGATGTTGGACACGGGAAAATGAACCTTATTTGGAAAATAATTGATGAGATTTCAGTTTTGATTTATATACTTAGTAATACATGTTCATGTTGCACACTATTATCATGCATTATATTCATCCTTGTTGATATTAGCTCTAGTTCGTCATACTTACATTATCATCCGATATATGTTAGTTTTATTCACTGAGTTGGCAACTCACCCCCGTTGTGCCATAGTTCCTTGCAGGAGTCGTGTGGACGCATAGCAGCAGTGCAGATCCACTCGTCAGCTTTTATCGCTCTTTTTGCTAGGTGGGTTACCTACGCAGTAACCTCCTATTTTGGATATATGTATTTTGGATCTATGAATACTCCATCAGACCATGTATATTGACTTAGAACGAAACATGTTGTATATGTTCTAAAATTCGACTGAGTGATATCGTCTGTTATGTTAACTTATTTTTTTTCTTAAATATTGTATGAAGTTCTTCACCTTGAGTGTTGTACTAGTATTGCGTGTTGATTTCCGCTGTTTGGCATTGTTTTGCTCCCAACTAGGGATGCAACTAAATTACACAACTTAAAATGGTTTTCTATTAATAATTAAAAAGGAGGAAATGTCGAAACTTTAAAATCAGTTGTTTACATTTCAACTTTTAAAAACCTTTCGGCATGCTACTTCTTTCTTATTACTTAAACACTGAAATTTTCTAAATTTCTGCAAAAAGGGTTTTTGATCTTGGTTTTCTAGCTTACTCAGATTGTGTCATTATCTTTAGATATCATATAATCTAAGTGCCGGTCACGGACCAAAAATTGGGTCATGACAAAATTGGTATTAGAGATTAGGATTAACCTTACAGAACCGAGTAGTGATTTGGAGTAAGTAGACTTAAGTTTTATTACGTAGGATGACCGTTGGTATGATGGAGTAGGTGATTTAGGATGAGTAGAGTACCGTACATTTGTTCCGCGGCATATTTACGCTACGATACTCAGCCTAAGTAACCTTAGGATGTATATCTTGCTAAATCCTTCATTTGACTTCATATTATTGCTGCTCCTATTCGTACACCTTATCAACTCCCGTTTCTTGTCCCAGTTGCTATGGCTACGCGAGCTAGGTGAGCCGCAGCAAGGGATGCAGTTAAGGCGAATCCGCCTGTGACGGCGACTGAAGCACCGGACATTCCGGCAGAACCTGACCTGAGCATGTTGATCCTCCTCCTCCAGACAGACTGACTAGGATAAAGGAGGGCATGTTGGGACTACAGCAAATGGTGGGACAATTGACTGAGGCCAACCGTGTTCAGAGGCATGACCAGGTACCGACGATGGCAGAACCCGATGAACAGCCTATGCAGACTGTCGCACTGGTAGGACCGAGAGTGATGGAGGTATCTCTTCCAGAGTTCATGAGGTTGAAGCCTCCGGTGTTTACAGGGACCGACGCAGCAGAGGATCCTCAGTCCTTTCTTGATAGGATGGCCAAGATTGGCAGGTCATTGCGATGTTCTGATGCGAGGTCGGTGGAGCTGACCAGCTTTCGATTAGAGGGACTTGCCCAGACATGGTATGAGTCGATGGAGAGAGGGCGAGCTGCAGGTCTTCCTCCGATGTCATGGACGGAGTTTTCTGATATCTTCCTTACCAGATTTCTTCCACAGAGCGTGAGGAACGCTAGAGCCAGCAGTTTTGAAGCGTTACGGAAAACTGCGAGTGTGTCGGTGGCAGAATATGATTTACAGTTCACCCAGTTGTCACGTTATGCTCCGTACTTGATTCCCAGGGAGGAGCACCGGGTGAAGAGATTTGTGAGGAGCCTGGATACCCAGCTATTTCTTGCTATAGGCTCCCAGCATTTCGATACTTATGCGCAGGCTATGGACACAGCTATGCGAGTGGAGGAGCGTCTGAGCGAGGCAGTGATTGTTCCGGAGTAAAAGAGAACCAGACCTATTGAGTCTGTTACTAGGCAGTTTGGTAGAGGACGAGGCAGACACACTCCAGGCGACGATTTTAGTCGAGGTTGGACTCAAGGCCAGATGTTCAGTTTGTACCCCGTGGAGCAGAGGCCTCCATTTACATGTTATAGTTGCGGACTTCCAGGGCATTTGGCTAGAGAGTGTAAACGCCATGGAGGGACAGTTATTCCGTAGGCTGCTTTACCCCCTCCTCCTTCTACTTCGATCGCCTTACTTCCTCCCCCAGTTGGCACAATGCGCCAGGCTGTTGCACCATGAGGTCGGGGCTTTGCAGGACGCTTTCAGAGAGGCCAAGGAGACTGAAGGAGAGGACGACAGGATGCGGGTAGGGGCCAAGCACGAGTTTTTGCACTGACTCCACAGGATGCCCAAGCATCCAATGCAGTTGTGACAGGTACTCTTACAGTATGTTCTTTAGATGCACATATTTTATTTGATCCTGATTCTACGCATTCTTACGTATCTGCACACTTTGCACTTTCTCTGTGGAGAGAGTCGTTGTTGTTAGAGTTACCGCTAGTTGTGATTACTTCTGTAGGAGATTCTTTTGTAGCTCGACACATATTCAGGTCTTGTTCAGTACATATTGGTGATAGGGATTCATTAGTTGATTTGATTCTCCTGGATATGCTAGATTTTGATATACTTCTTGGTATGGATTGGCTGGCCGCTTGTCATGCTTATGTAGATTGTCGAGGGAAAACGGTCAGATTCTGTTTTCTAGGCGAACCGATTTTTGTTGTACAGGGAGACTGTACTATAACTCCTGCCAACATGATTTCTGCTCTTTGTGTGGGACGGCTCTTGAAGAAAGGTTGTCGTGGGTTTTTAGCGTTCGTTCAGGACGTAGGAGCTGCTGAAGTCCCGTTGGACCAGGTTCCAATCGTGCGAGAATTTCCGGATGTGTTTCCTGCTGAATTACCAGGATTACTGCCTGATCGCGACATCGAATTTTGCATTGACTTGATTCCGGGTGCGGGGCCTATTTCTATACCACCTTATCGGATGGCCTCGACGGAGTTGAAGGAACTCAAAGGTCAGTTGCAAGAGTTGTTGGATAAAGGACTTGTTCGTCCGAGTGTATCGCCGTGGGGAGCTCCAGTCTTGTTCGTTAAAAAGAAGGACGGCAGCATGAGACTGTGCATCGACTACAGGCAGCTGAATCGTGTTACTGTGCGAAATAGGTACTCGTATCGATGACTTATTCGATCAGCTGCAGGGAGTTGGCTATTTCTCGAAGATTGATTTGCGGTCAGGGTATCACCAGCTGAGAGTTCGGAAGGATGACATTCCGAAGATTGCTTTTCGCACACGATACTGGCATTACGAGTTTTTGGTAATGTCGTTCGGGCTCACCAATGCCCCAGCAGCTTTCATGGATATGATGAACCGCATTTTCAGGCCATTCCTTGATCAGTTTATTATTGTATTCATTAATGATATTCTTGTTTATTCCCGGAGCCGGGAGGAGCATGAGCAGCATTTGCGTATCACATTGTAGACCTTGAAGGAGCATCGGCTGTTCGGTAAATTCTCCAAGTGTGCTTTCTGGCTGGATAGTGTGGATTTCTTGGGTCACGTAGTTACGAGAGATGGTATACATGTGGACCCAAAGAAGGTCGAAGTAGTACAACACTGGCCCAGACCTGTATCAGTTACAGAGGTTCGTAGCTTCTTGGGTCTGGCTGGTTACTACCGACGTTTTGTGCAGGATTTTTCTCGGATCGCTGCACCACTGACCGGGTTGACCAGGAAGGAGGTTCCATTTCTTTGGACAGAGGCGTGCGAGCAGAGTTTCCTGCAGTTGAAGACTCGCCTGACGACTGCACCAGTATTATCTTTATCGTTTGAGTCAGGTGGTTTTATTGTTTATTGTGACGCCTCTCGAGTGGGTTTAGGCTGTGTGTTGATGCATCACGGCAGGGTCATCGCTTATGCCTCTCGGCAGCTGAAGAGGCATGAACAGAACTATCCCACACATTTCTTAGAGATGGCTGCTGTGGTATTCGCACTGATGATTTGGAGGCATTACTTGTACGGTGAGTCGTGCCAGATATTCACAGATCATAAAAGTTTGAAATATATTTTTCAGCAGCGGGATCTGAATCTGAAGCAGCATCGATGGATGGAACTCGTGAAGTATTACGATTGTGAGATTCTTTATCATCCGGGCAAAGCGAATGTTGTCGCAGATGCTTTGAGTCGGAGGCCTGGTGTAACGTTTTGAAAATCGTTTTGGTGAAATTTCGGAAAATCGGTAGAATAAGGGGGTTTTCTGTAAAAAGTCAAAACACAAATATCTTTATTATAAAATTAAATATACATATTCTAGCTATGTAATTGCTAGTATTTGGTGTTTATTGAGTCACTGGTGAAATTTCAAATTTTCTGAAAAAATTTCCGAAATTAATTATTTTAATATTATTTTAAGCCGTCACTAATACATTTAAGTAGGGAAAATTTCAAACTGAAATGAGTTGAAACAAATTTTTTGCATCATAACACATTAAACAAAATTTTAACATGTGGTTTTTGAATTGAAATGAAGTTGCTAAGCGGTGTTAGAAAATATCGAAGAAAAATGCTTTTTTCGGTGAAATTAGTGTTAATGGAAGTGGGGTACAACATTTATCTTTTTTTCTCACCCAAACAAAACCCACACCCACTCCCCTATAGCTCTGGCCGGCCCCCTTGACAGCCCACCATTCTTGGGCCTCTCATCTCACAAAAATAAAACAAAGAAAAGAAAAGAAAAGAAAAAGGAAATGTAGAATTATGGTGAACTTTGACTAGAAATTATCTTTCCCCACCTCACTCTCTCTCCTCTTCCCTCAATTCTGGCCGAGCCCTCCAATTCCTGCATCAACAACAGCCCCTCCTTCTCCCTCTCTCATTTTGCATCAAAAATTCATCAAAATATCTCAAAAATCAAGCTAAAATCCAAATCCGATTCCTACCCATTTTCCCTCATCTTCTTTAGCATGGATCTTGGTGCAAGGATTTCAAATTGGAGGTCTAGATTTGTAGTTTGATTCATGGTTGTGAGGTATAACTTTTGACCCATTGTTCTTTTTTGGTTTAAATTCCTTATTGAAGCTTGTTAGGTGCTTAATTTCGGTTTAATTGAAAGTTGTGGGTTTCCAAGAGAAGCTTTAGATTAGGGTTGTGAAAAATCTAGTTAGGGTTTTGTGTTGTGGGACTATGGTTGTGGGATGTATTTGCCATATTAATGTTTTGCTAAATCAAATTAAGTTGCTAATTTGCTTTTTGTTGATTTAAATTGTGATATTTATAAAAATTGTAAAGTAGGTTTTTAAAATAATTATATTCTTGTGAGATAAAATTCAAATTAAGGTTTCATGTCATTATAAATATTATATTGAGTTGTTTAATGCTTTTAGTTCATGAAAATCCATGCCAAATTGTTGTTTGTGCATTTTTGCTATAAATTGTTAAAAATTGGGTATTTTGTAAACTAGAATTTTGGGGTTAATGGAATTTAATGAGATTAAATTGTGGAAATGGTTTTTATGACTTATTTAAGATATTTAATAAGTATTATGGCCGCTATATTTGTTTAAACGTCGAGTTTTGTACTAAAACGGGTAATTTTTTGCTTGCTAGATTTTCGGAAAAATGGCTTTTGAGGTGAATTTGGTGTTTTTGTGAATTTTAACCTATTTTATATTATAATTAGTGTTCGTGAATGCGCAAATATGAGTGTTTGGGTTTTTCTCGATGGTTCAACGTTTGTACATCGACATCGAGGGTTGGTTTGGTTATTCTTGCATGCGTAGGCGATAGGTTTTGATCTATGCGTGATACGCGTGCCGATTTGATTTTCGTACGCCATTTCGATTTCAAATTTGGTTTTAATGCGATACGGTGCGTTATGATATGTAGGTACCTCATGTGGACTTGGAGACGACAAGCAAGCGCGTGGAGAAGTCGGCACCGGCGAGCGGGGACCAGGTGAGTAGATGTATATCTACGGGGGAAGTCGGGTGGATGGCGTTTAGCACCCCCGCAAACGTAAAATAGGAATATTACTTGTTGTCATTAGGAAGCCAGATGTGACCGTAGATTCTTGGTGAATAGGACCCTAGTAATGACCTTAGGTTGGACTAGACTGATTTAGGAAGACCTTACCAGAAGATGAATATCTTGGAGGAGATTCAAAGGTTTCAGGTAGACACACACACACGCACACACAGAAACATGACTTGGTGTATATGTGTATGTGTGTGTGTGTGTGTGTGTGTATATATATATATATATATATATATATATGGTTATGTGTAGGTATATATATACACAACAAGTATATGTGATATGAGGATGTGATATGATACATGGGGATGAAACAATATAACTGGGCTTGATGCCGTGATTTCTTGGCTATACTGTCGTGTTATGATGCTAGCGGATCATTAGAAAATGAGATAATGGATATGTATACATAGACAATAATAGGTGGAGATGATTTTGAGGTACCTGAGACTCTAAAATAGAACCGGGACTGTAACCTGTGACTGAATCACGAGATGATATATGTGTGACTTGGTTACATCATATAGGTGTGACTTGATACGATATGATTTGAGTGTGACTTAATCACGATATGATATATGTGACATGATATTTCTGAGGATAAATTGACGATGTATATTTATGCTGGCAATGACATATGTTTGATGCACGCGATTACAGTACAGTACCTTGATCATGACATTATTGATGATGATATTATACAAATGATGATGTACGTAAGTGATACTTGACCCGTACCCCGATATTGGGATGCCGTACGATGGATTTTACCGTACGAGGTATAGATGTGATGATTGGTCCGCACTCTTGATTCGAGGAAGCCGTACTACGTACGTGATGCTATTGAGGCTGGATCGCCGATTGTTAGAGATATGGACTCAGACCTTAGGTTGACTCTTATTTCTTATCGACTAGTTTCTTAGGTTTAGTTCCTTAGGGGGTTAGATAGATACTACTTTAGGCTCGAGTCATATAGTTGTTGTTAGACTTGTATTTTACAAATGAGTGGTTTTACACATCTGTCTTTACATTCAGACCGTAATCAACATGTTGCATGTTCATACATATGTTTCTTTAATCAGCTTGAAACTCTGCCTATTAGGACACCAGCACTATTACCGATGATGCGCATATTCTACGCATACTTATTGCCGGCTCACACACATCATCATCGGTAATTGCTATGTCACGTACACTTTAGAACATATTACCTTTTATTGATAGAATCAGCTAGAGGCTAGACCAATATAATATTGTGATTACACTCAGGTGTTAGTCTAGACATTGTATTTATTACTTAGACATTTCATGCATTCACATTTTCATGTTATCATGCAGTTTTGTGGGGTTTATGCCGACACTTATCATTTGCTTGCACATGATATTGGGATTTTGGATTTCTATGAGATTTCTGGATTTTTGGGGAAAACCGCAAGAATATATATAAAAACTTCTCTCTCTTCTCCTCTCTTTTTAAAATATAAGTTGCGGTTTTCTCGTGATGTATGTGTCGTCCACCATGAGATTTCATGTTTTCTGTTGGATTTCGAGACCCGGTTCGAGGAGTGGATGAACCGTCTCAGGTACATGGTGGGCCCGGTATGGTATCCCGGGGCAAGAAGATCGAGTTGTAGACGATGAGCCTGGCAGGGGAAGACTACCTACCGGTGATGTCTGGCGCGGCGGATATCCGGAGGATACCGACCGTTGTCGTGAGATTTGATGATATAGGCCGTTCCGGGCTGACGGAGCCCGAGATATTGAGACTATGAGGTATTGAGACTTGAGATTTACATGTTTTGTGTCGATGCTTGACACGAATTTCCATGGATTTCATCGATGATATTTCAGATTTCTATACAAATTTTACCAGGATAAAAGCTAATGATTTCTTATATAGAAATATCCAGATTTCAGAATTGATTGTTTTGCATTCATGGTGCATGCATACTTTCACAGGACATATTACTATTTGAGGCACTGATACGAGCTCGGAGCATTTGCACTTTCACGTAGTTTATTACCCTGCCGTTACTAGATGACTAGTAAAATATTAGTATATTATTATGACCTAGGATAGCGTTGTGCATTCGATTTCTTTTCGCAGATATCTTCTACTCACGAGTTGGCAACTCACCCCCGTTGTGCCAAATTTTATTATAGGTTCGATGTACAGGTTTCATTGGCAGCTTGCTGGCACATCTTTTCATTCAGGGTGATTTGCACGGTAGGTTGGTTCACTTGTTTCAGGACCGCCGTTGTACTTTTATTATTTCACTTGTATCTAGTAAGCTCCATCAACCAAACTTGTATTACTTGATAAGTTTAAAGGACCGGTTATTTATTTCGACTTTAGAGTCGCGCATGTATTATTCTGGTTTGGTGGTTTTGTTTTCTTTTGAGTTTTGAGCCTCGCCCTTGGGCGTTGTATATTATTGTGCTTGGTGTGGTTGTTTCCGCCTGTTGGCGTAGAGCTAGCTCCCGCTTGGGGATGCCATTTTATCGTTTGTATATATTATACTTGTTTATACCCGTTTGGGGCCAGTTTTTACAAAGGAGACTCTGCCGAAATTTTTGAGAAATTTGATGTTGCTTTTAAACTTGTTTTCCTATATGTTTTCCCTTACTTCTTCTTTTATATGGTTTAGATTTCTGGGCTTCGGCTTACTTAGATTACATTGTGCCTCTAGTCGCTTCGTAATCTAAGTGCCGGTCACGTTCCGTACTTTCGGGTCGTGACAAAGTTAGTATCAGAGCACTAGGTTTAACCTTGTATAAGTATAGGGTGACCCTTGGTTGATGGAGTAGGTGACTTAGGTAGAGTGACGTACCGTGGGTATGATCCGCGGCATACTTACGATACGCTACTCTGCTTTAGGAGCCTTAGGATGTACATTTCTTTGCACCGCATTTCATTCGTTCCTTTGATCTATCTTCGTCGATATCGGATGGTGGTTTCTGTTACCACGGTCGCACGGGCAGAGGGAGCTGCGGTTCGAATGCGATAATCATTAGGGTATCGTTTATTCTTGAGGATTGAAGCATTGTTTAGTGTGCGGATGAAGGGTATTCACATGCCGTCCAGATGAAGTTAAAGGATTCGAACGATTGTCAGAAACCCATTTTCCCAAGTTTAAGGTATTCAGAAGAACATGCAGGTATTTCTATGGACCCTCTAGAAGAATGAAACCCGAACTCGACATAATGACCACGAGAACGCCCTTGAACCTTAGGGTTTACGGCAGTTCCGCGGTGCCATTAGTGAGGCTTGGGTTTTCCCTTCTACGGCTGGACCATCGATGCTGGGGTATGTACTGGATATTTTTAAACTGTACTTGAGAGTTGAGCTCTTGGGGAATTATGGGATTTTGATGAATCGATCGAAAAGTTTAATGTAGTCCGGATATCAGGTGAAGGGATAGATTACGTGGGAGACTCTAGATATGAGTATTGCCGTTGGTAGCGCAGTCAGCACACCTACGAAGAGACGAGTTCGAAGCAGTCGACATCAGAGGAAAGAGGCGCACATTGACGATAGTGTTTACGATTGTGATTTGGTGATTTGAATTTCATATTTCCGTTGTTTGGATTTTGGTATTTTAAGGATTTTGTTCTACGATTGGTATTTCTTATGTGTACATTCATTACATTCTATTCGTGTTTCATACATCAGTTGTATTGATGTTGTTTTGTACATACCCAGTGCACTCGATTTGGTTTTAATACATTTTGAGATTTTGATTTGATTTCGTGCATATGGGTCACACATGATTTTGACATATGCTTCGACCTAGTTTTCATGCACTTTCGTACTGTGATTTCGATTTGATATTCGGTGTATGTTTTCGTGCACCATGTGCACCTGATTGAGATTCTTGCGCACACTTGGCGCACTTGATGCGAATTTGTGCACACCAGATGCACAAAATCGGGGTTTTGTGCAGGTTAGATGCACCTGATATTAGTGTCGTGCACGCCTGTTGCACTTGACAGATGTTTTTGGTGCACACCCGTTGCACTCAGTTTTGTTTCTGTGCGTATTCGTGACATCTGTATTTGGATTTTGATTTCCGTGCGCACCAGACGCACGTAGTATTCATATGCGTATTTTGGGATTGATTTCTTATAGAGCAGTACGTTTTTTTTATATGATATTTGCTATGTATTTTCATACTGAGCAGGACTAATCAGAGGACAGTACCTTAATGTATTTTGCATGCATTGATAGCTATCGAAGGGAATTCCAAAAACCGAGCTATAGTCTCAGTATTTACCTACGTGTCTGATATGACACGAAATGTTTAAAACAAGGAAAACCCTTCTAAATTGTTTCCAAAATGGCGGAACGTACATTTTAAACAAAAGGTATATATGTATATGGTCATTTTCTTATGATAGACATCCGCCACTGTGCAGTGTTATGCGCATTGCACAGCGACTTAAAGAGATTTGGCATGCATTGCTTCCAGATGTTTTAATGATATTTATCATATTGATTTTCATTTTGGATTTAAACATTGTGTCTTCACCATGACTCCGATGATTGCGGGATGCTTGACGGAGTTTTGATTTTGAGTTATATGCTCATTTTTCATGTGCATGCGCTGCGCTACGATCTGTTTTATGTATTTATGATTTCGGAGCCCTGACGACCTGATGGTTTTGCTTGGATGTTTTAGTGCTTGGGGGGAGTTTTAATTTAAATTTGGGAACCGAATTTCTTTAAGGGGGAAGATTGTAATGTTTTGAAAATCGTTTTGGTGAAATTTCGGAAAATCGGTAAAATAAGGGGTTTTCTGTAAAAAGTCAAAATACAAATATCTTTATTATAAAATTAAATATACATATTCTAGCTATGTAATTGCTAGTATTTGGTGTTTATTGAGTCACTGGTGAAATTTCAAATTTTTTGAAATTTTTTCCGAAATTAATTATTTTAATATTATTTTAAGCCGTCACTAATACATTTAATTAGGGAAAATTTCAAACTGAAATGAGTTGAAACAAATTTTGTGAATCATAACACATTAAACAAAATTTTAACATGTGGTTTTTGAATTGAAATGAAGTTGCTAAGCGGCGTTAGAAAATATCGAAGAAAAAGGCTTTTTTTCGGTGAAATTAGTGTTAATGGAAGTGGGGTACAACATTTATCTTTTTTTCTCACCCAAACAAAGCCCACACCCACTCCCCTATAGATCTGGTCGGCCCCCTTGACAGCCCACCATTCTTGGGCCTCTCATCTCACAAAAATAAAACAAAGAAAAGAAAAGAAAAGAAAAAGGAAATGTAGAATTAAGGTGGACTTTGACTAGATATTATCTTTCCCCACCTCACTCTCTCTCCTCTTCCCTCAATTCTGGCCGAGCCCTCCAATTCCTGCATCAACAACAGCCCCTCTTTCTCCCTCTCATTTTGCATCAAAAATTCATTAAAATACCTCAAAAATCAAGTTAAAATCCAAATCCGATTCCTACCCATTTTCCCTCATCTTCTTTAGCATGGATCTTGGTGCAAGGATTTCAAATTGGAGGTCTAGATTTTTAGTTTGATTCATGGTTGTGAGGTATAACTTTTGACCCATTGTTCTTTTTTGGTTTAAATTCCTTATTGAAGCTTGTTAGGTGCTTAATTTCGGTTTAATTGAAAGTTGCGGGTTTGCAAGAGAAGCTTTAGATTAGGGTTGTGAAAAATCTAGTTAGGGTTTTGTGTTGTGGGACTATGGTTGTGGGATGTATTTTCCATATTAATGTTTTGCTAAATCAAATTAAGTTGCTAATTTGCTTTTTGCTGATTTAAATTGTGATATTTATATAAATTGTAAACTAGGTTTTTAAAATAATTATATTCTTGTGAGATAAAATTCAAATTAAGCTTTCATGTCATTATAAATATTATATTGAGTGGTTTAATGCTTTTAGTTCATGAAAATCCAAGCTAAATTGTTGTTTGTTCATTTTTGCTATAAATTGTTAAAAATTGGGTATTTTGTAAACTAGAATTTTGGGCTGAATGGAATTTAATGAGATTAAATTATGGAAATGGTTTTTATGACTTATTTAAGATATTTAATAAGTATTATGGCCGCTAGATTTGTTTAAACGTCGAGTTTTGTACTAAAACGGTTAATTTTTTGCTTGCTAGATTTTCGGAAAAATGGCTTTTAAGGTGAATTTGGGGTTTTTGTGAATTTTAATATATTTTATATTATAATTAGTGTTCGTGAATGCGCAAATGTGAGTGTTTGGGTTTTTATCGAGGGTTGGTTTGGTTATTCTTGCATGCGTAGGCGATAGGTTTTGACATATGCGTGATACGCGTGCCGATTTAATTTTTGTATGCCATTTCGATTTCGAATTTGGTTTTAATGCGATATGGTGCGTTATGATATGTAGGTACTGTTCATACCAGAATATTGCATTTTATACCGTCCATTCTTACACTCGTTTGTTTATAGGCAGGTGCTTTTAATCAGTGTTTGCTACATATTTACAGGATACTGGTTCTCAGCTCTAGACAGTGAAATTCATAGAAAAGTACGTTAAATTCCGGATTACTGCCAACAACAGATAAAACACGGGTCTCCGCTCTCTATCCGTATGTTGCCACACACCAGTTTAAGGGACAAAATGGCAAATCGATGTCATTTTCGTGCACAAAGCTCAATGTCAACACAAGATCCAACATATCTACGCGGAGCTCGAGGAAATATTGGCAAAAGATCCACATCACATCACCTTTTGATCTACTGAAATTCTGGAAGAAATGGGAAGAGTTTCTGAGAAAAAGTCATATACCACACTGAAGAGTACTAAAACCTAGGGAAAACCACCAAATTTCATGGCCTAACTCCTCTAAACGGCTGCGGTTCCGCGACATTAGCGCGCTTAGGCCGCGGAACCGCGGCCATTTAGTCTCCTCTCGTTGTCGTTTTTCAGGGGCATGTTGGTCTTTTCTTGTAGGGGCAGATTCTTGCCCTAGGTTTCCAGTTCCCCTCCTATAAATACCCCAGAACTGAGCCAAACCAAGGGGTGAAATTCTTAAGCCTCTTTTTGCTAGTTTTCGTTTTCTTCTTCTTCTTCTTCATCTTTCCTCCATGAAAATGTAGTGAGAGCATTGAGTGGATGTTAAATGAAGATGAGGGTTTTTGTATCATTCTTTTGTTTTAACTTCCCCTTGGGATTTTTGCTTTCTCTTGATCTTTTAACCTCTTCATTGAGCTTGAAAGTTTAAGGGTTTGTTATTGATCTCAAGGGTTGTAACTTCTTATGGAATTAGTGCTTCATTTCACATGAGTTCTTTACCCTTCTCTTGATCTTGCAACTTCTTGATTGAGCTTGCAAGTTTAAGAGTTGGCTATTGATCCCATGCTTGTCTTGAGTTCTATGTTCTTGTAATTACTTTCTTGCTTATTTATTTCTTGCTTTTTATTAATTGCTTTACATTCATGCTTTATTTTCTTGCACTTAAATTCCATGCATTTACTTACTTGTTATCTTTTCTTTTCTTTTGCTCTTTTTGGTTCGTTTTTGTGAATGGTTGTAATTATTGTTGTTAAGAATAAATACGATATTGTAAGTTAATGTTTCTTTGCTCATTTCATTTTCCCGTTATTTTCCATTGAACTCCGCCCAAACGATACGCAAGCGCTCCGTTAGGCACCCTACCCTACCA
This sequence comes from Agapanthus africanus, assembly GCA_030015575.1. Classification (NCBI taxonomy): domain Eukaryota; kingdom Viridiplantae; phylum Streptophyta; class Magnoliopsida; order Asparagales; family Amaryllidaceae; genus Agapanthus; species Agapanthus africanus. The sequence goes on along the minus strand of CM057345.1, from coordinate 299,024,112 downwards.
AGGTAACGGTGATTCCTAACCGCGACCGGTTGCGTTCGGTTTGGCCGGAGGCGAAAGCAAGAGACAAGAACGGAAGGAAAAGGGTAAATAAGCCGGATTCCACGAATACCGTGCTTAAATCTCCTAATCCACGTTGTTGCCAATTGCTCTAGCTTCAATTGGTCAAGACTCGGCTCAAAGGTTTTGAGTGCGGATTTCTTTAGCTTACACTTTCGTATCTTTTTCTTAACAACTTTATACTTGCATATAAAACACTTAGAATAGAATTGAACAAACATATACACATTCTTTATTGACTCGTCTAAAACAAGAACGGACATACAACCATCTCCCTGTGGATCGACACGTGCTCAACCGGCTAGCTGCATAGCGACACCGTCCTGATCGCGGTAAACTTTAGAACTTTGAACATCCGACACGCCAAAAGCGTGCGACTAAATGGCGTCGTTGTCGGGGAGACGGTAGCGTATTTTCTTTCTTGTTATTCGGGTTAATATTCTTTTTGTATATATTTATATTTATAAAAAAAAAACTTTTTGTTATTTTTGATAATTTTTGTGAGCAAGTGTGCAGATTTTTGCGGATTTGCAAACTGCGATTGTGGGGAGCAAAGTGTACGTTCAAGGTTAAGGTGATTACGAAGTACAGTGCCAAAGATCCGGGTAGTTTGACCCGCGCAAGCGAACTTTTTCAAGCTTACCGGAATTGATTCAACGGGGGTTTCCTAACCCAAAAACTTAACGGTACGTATTTCTTAAACACCTTCTTCTCAAATCCAACGCATCCAATATACTATTCTTTGTAGGATTCTTTGCAAGTTCGCTAGCAAACGCTAAAAATTGACTAACCCGTATTTGTTGCAGTGCCGCGCTTAAACTAAAAAAAAACGATTGTTTGATTCTTTATAGAATTTTTATTGAATTGCACATTGCATACATTAATACGGACTTAAGGGCAAGCGAACCCCACAACATACGGTAAAGGATTTCATCACCTTTTCCGTGGCCCACAAATCACGAACTTGAGCATAACGTTTACCCGCACAAACTTTAAAAGAAACTAGACTTTAAGCCTTAAGGACTTCGCGCTCACTAGGAGAAGTTAACCGTGTTTAGAACCTCGCTTAACGGTAGATTGTTTATGGGGTGTCTAGGAAAGTGTTAACGGCGAAACTGCAAAAGAGAAAGGGTTATTTAATTAAGGAACTTCGCGAAAGCGTTGGAAAACCTCCCCTTATCTCTGCACTTACCTGGCCTCGTGATCAGTGTATCTTGAGCCCGTTTCTCGACACAGTTTTACTTCGACAATCAAGTTCTAGAGCAGGTCTAGTTGACCTAGATGAACCCTAGAACGATTAGGTGTGTGGTATTTTTGTGTCGTGATTTTTTTTTCCAGATTCTTTTTGTGTGTATATTTCTTTCTTTTGTTAATATCTACCTAAATAAAAAAAAAATCACATTCTTTTTCCCCTCCTTTTCTCTGCCTTTCTTTCTTTCTCTCTTCATATCATGAGTACCCCACCTCGCAAAACTCTTGCCGAACTTTGGTACCCACAACCAGACATTACTTCTTACGGTTCTTGCTTTGGCCGAACATCGAACGACCCCTCCATGCCCAAAATGTCATTGAAAGATCGCATAGACGCGTCTAGGACAAATACTTGCTCTCCGCATTCCACTTTGTATCAACCTTTTCAACCTCCCCCACCCTCTTATGTTGATACCCCTTTTGCAAGTCGTTCTTTGTCCATCTCTGAACATATTGAACAATCCTGTAGCCGATCTTTCACTCCTTTCACCACTACAGATTCTTGGGATCAACAATTCCATTCATCTTCTTATCCAAATGTTGATCCTGTTCCTGTCCAGCCATTCAATTCCTACCAGTCCTACCCGACTTTTGCACCTTCCCTAGACATTGCTTCTGAACCGCCATTTGGGAGTTTTCACTATCCAAACAACTTTGAATCTTTTACTGAAACCCCTTCACAACCCATGTCTAGTCTGGAACAGTCTTTGGAAGACTTTAGGGTAGCGTCGTACCAACAGATGATGGATTTGAATGCGTTCATGGCCGCCCTCATACAACCTAGTGACCCGGCAGCTAGTTTTCAACTAGCCCCAAATTTTCCAATGTATGAAGAGGCGGTAGGACAGGTTGAGATTTTGAGTGGAGAGAGTGAGATGTACCCCCTTCCGAATCAAGCCTACCCGTTTCAACTTGAATCCCACAACTCCGGTTTTGAATGTCTATCTAATGTTCCAAACGATTCATTGATTAAAGATAGAACAGATAATGAGTTGTGTGACTTTGTAGTGTTTGATTTGCCCGATTGTGAAGGGTCCTTTTCGAGTGAAACCACACCCAATCCTTTTGACCTCTACACCTCCACTCTAGAACCTGAATTGATTGATATCCATGCTTTTGTTGAGGTGTCTGAGAATATAGATTTTCACTTGATTAAGGATATTGACGCTGGGAATATTTTGGATGATGAACCCATAGATTTGGCTGAGTTTTTCTCTTCAATTCATCATCCCGAGTCATTAAATGTTTTTCCCGAACCCCATATGCATCTGGATTTTGAGGATAAATGCATGGATGTGCTTAACTTTGAGGAGAATTTTGAGGATATTTTTGAGGATGAACCAGTTTTAATTGATGAGTCGGATTTTCCAATTCATCATGTTCCTTTCATTGACTGTGTACACCCTCCTGAACCTTTAACCGATAACCTTCCTCAATCACCTACCTCCATCCTTTCCATCGTTCTGACCTTGCAAGAAACCGTCTCACTTTCATTTCATATGTCTGGTTTACCGAGTTCGGCGTACCCATGGTTTCTCACGAATCTTGAGAGATTTGACCCCATTTCTCGATGGGTTAATAGATTAGCACAAACGCTTCTTACACATCAGTCATCACAAATTGTGCTAATCTATTCACTCCATTTCCACCCTCAAGTTCGTATTCCACTTCCTTCCCCCTTCCGCCATTCTTCTTCTCATATACCGAGACCGTATCCCGCTTCTATCTCCATACGGTCTCGCGTATTCTACATTTCTTTCCTCTTCACCTTCTTTCACCAACCCGCATCTTACAGAGATAGAATTTTTGAATGGTTGGTGTTAACTTTTGGCCTTTGTAAGGCCTTGTATAGCTTGATACTATTCTCTTTCCCCCCTAATCCTGAACTTCAACGCTTAACAGTGGAAACACTGTTTTACTTAAGTTTGGGGGGGACTCCTTTTTTGTATATATTTTTTGTTTTCCTTTTTGTTTTGTATATAATTTGTTTCCAGGGAGCGCCGACAATTTTGACCCTCTTGGTGTAGCCTGACAGTGAGGGCACTGTCAAGTTTAAGTTTGGGGGTGTGCTCGGTAAGCTTTCTTCCTTCGCATTCATTTGTATATTTTGCATTTGCATACCTTATTAAAAACCCACAAAAATTGAAAATTTTCCAAAAAATATAAAAACTTTGTCATCAAGTTAGCTAATAGGGTAACTTAGATTTTTATTCTGAAAGTTTAGTTGATATGTTAGAAATAACTAAATTCTAGACTTAGGAATTGAAAATCCTTAAAATAACCCTCATTCTGTCTAACTTTGATAAGTATACGTCCTTACAGTTTTTTGAGTTCAGTTCTTGAGTTAAGTCAAGATGAAGGGAAAATATTGAAGCTTTACTGGAGGATAAGTCTGAAAAATAGTTTCTTTTCTTGAGTTCAAATTTAGAAAGTATATATCCTACAAACTGCACTTACACGCACCTTGAAACTTGGGATAGTAGAGGATACCTAGAAATACTCTTGCCTGAAAGCCTAGTATGAAACAAAAAACGGTATTTAAAGCTAAACACCAAAAGAGCATATTGAAAAATATATCCGGTCTTGAAAAAGAAAAAGAAAGAGAAAAAGAAAAAGAAAAAGAAAAAAATAGAATAAAGTCAAGACCTGGAAACTGCTATTTACGCTTTAAAGTTCACACATTCAGTAATCGGTCGTTAGTGCCTCAAGAAGCATTAATAGTCGCATGAAAGGTGTGTGAGCAAATCCGTCCATCCTTAATGAAAAGAAGTAGTATTAGGTATTAGGGCAAGGGTATTATAGCTTGAATTGAATTCTTGAGTGTAGGGGTGCAAATTTACACACATGTAGGGGTATACAATCGATATTTGGATAAAAGATAGAAATAAAGAATAAGACTTGTGTTTTATGTAAAGTTGATAAAAATCCCTGATGTGAGGCCGCACTTTAGAAGGAAAACTCAGGAGATCCAAGGTTAAATAGATAGGAGGTGTGAAAAATAAGGGTTGTATATTTCTAACTTAGGATGATAGAATTTCTAACGTAAATACTAAATTGTAGGAGTAGAATCGATAGTAACTTATAACACTAGCTTGACGGGATTTTGTGGGTGTAATTCGCTGAAAACCCTCAGGAGACAACACTCCTCCTACTAGGGACACCTAGAGGTTTAACGGCTTGTTGCACGCGCTCAGTGCAATCACGTTCCCTGCGAAAGTGAGGTTAGGATTTTATTTTTGTGAATAATTGGTTTTGCTCGGGACGAGCAAAAGTTAAGTTTGGGGGTATTTGTTCATACCAGAATATTGCATTTTATACCGCCCATTCTTACGCTCGTTTGTTTATAGGCAGGTGCTTTTAATCAGTGTTTGCTACATATTTACAGGATACTGGTTCTCAGCTCTAGACAGTGAAATTCATAGAAAAGTACGTCAAATTCCGGATTACTGCCAACAACAGATAAAACACGGGTCTCCGCTCTCTATCCGTATGTTGCCACACACCAGTTTAAGGGACAAAATAGCAAATCGATGTCATTTTCATGCACAAAGCTCAATGTCAATACAAGATCCAACATATCTACGCGGAGCTCGAGGAAATCTTGGCAAAAGATCCACATCACATCACCTTTTGATCTACTGAAATTCTGGAAGAAATGGGAAGATTTTCTGAGAAAAAGTTATATACCACACTGAAGAGTACTAAAACCTAGGGAAAACCACCAAATTTCATGGCCTAACTCCTCTAAACGGCTGCGGTTCCGCGGCATAAGCGCGCTTAGGCCGCGGAACCGCGGCTATTTAGTCTCCTCTCGTTGTCGTTTTTTAGGGGCATGTTGGTCTTTTCTTGTAGGGGCAGATTCTTGCCTTAGGTTTCCAGTTCCCCTCCTATAAATACCCAAGAACTGAGCCAAACCAAGGGGTGAAATTCTTAAGCCTCTTTTTGCTAGTTTTAGTTTTCTTCTTCTTCTTCATCATCTTTCCTCCATGAAAATGTAGTGAGAGCATTGAGTGGATGTTAAATGAAGATGAGGGTTTTTGTATCATTCTTTTGTTTTAACTTCCCCTTGAGATTTTTGCTTTCTCTTGATCTTTTAACCTCTTCATTGAGCTTGAAAGTTTAAGGGTTTGTTATTGATCTCAAGGGTTGTAACTTCTTATGGAATTAGTGCTTCATTTCACATGAGTTCTTTACCCTTCTCTTGATCTTGCAACCTCTTGATTGAGCTTGCAAGTTTAAGGGTTGGCTATTGATCCCATGCTTGTCTTGAGTTCTATGTTCTTGTAATTACTTTCTTGCTTATTTATTTCTTGCTTTTTATTAATTGCTTTACATTCATGCTTTACTTTCTTGCACTTAAATTCCATGCATTTACTTACTTGTTATCTTTTCTTTTCTTTTGCTCTTTTTGGTTCGTTTTTGTGAATGGTTGTAATTATTGTTGTTAAGAATAAATACGATATTGTAAGTTAATGTTTCTTTGCTCATTTTCTTTTCCCGTTATTTTCCATTGAACTCCGTCCAAACGATACGCAAGCGCTCCGTTAGGCACTTTACCCTACCGTTAGGCACTTCCTAAAATAAAATTGAAAATATTCTTCTTGGCCTACTTGACACCCTTAGCCTCGTGGTAGCGTCCGTGCATTGTATTCTCGTCCCGTTCAGTGAAACGGGCGAGTTTGGATGGCTACGTGCACTTGCGTGTGTCCGTGTTGGGAGTATGCTTTTTAATCATAAAACATTTCATTTTAAAATTTGGAACCCGCCTAAAATCCTATTATTTGAATTTCGAATTTTTGGACCCAACCCGGACGCAATTTGGAAATGTTTCATTTGGCGCCAAAATCCTAAATTTTAATATTATTAAAACCACCGCATATATTTTTCTAACTAACCTGATATCTTACTGTTCATTACCTATCTTTTAAATCTTTAAGTTAACCATATAATATTTTTACAATCTTTATATCCTTCTTAATTTATTCTCTCATCCAATCGCAACCTCCCCTTTAACCCCGTGGGCCCCACTTTCTCTCTCTCTCTCTCCACTTTTTCCTCTCTCTCCCTCTCCCTCATATATTCTCTCGTACTTCTCTTTATCATTTTTCTCTTCTTACTTCATGTCTCGTTTCTCATTTCTTTTAACTGTTCTTTTGTTGCCGGAATTCCGTCGTGCCGGTGACGTTTCTCGACGTTCCAGCGAGATACCCCGACCCGTGTGGTTCCTTTGTTCGTCGTTTGGGTTCATTCCGTGAACCGTGCGCCGTCGCGAGTTTTCCCCGCCGACGGTTAACGTTCCGTTTTCCCGATTCGCGACCCATCGAGGCAAGTTAATCTTGCTACATGCTATATACTTTTATAATCTTCATTTTATAATATTATACATTTGAAAATCTTATAGTTTACATATGAAATGTCGTTGAAAAATCGGATATGACAAATCTGAAATTTACTGTACACCTTATCTTATAAAATTCATTATAAATCATAGAAAAATCATTAGGATACGTTCTTTAGTTTGTTACGAAGCTAATTCAGAATACTATAACTCTATGAAATATTTACTTGCAAAATAAATTGTTTAATTAACGTAAAATGCAAATGAACACGTCTCTAAACTGCTGTCCAGGGAAATTCCAGCAGTAAACTTTCAACTTTGAATATTCATAACTTTTTGTAGGGATAACCTGAGATGCTTATACTTATAAAACTGAAAACCTTATTGAATTATCTTTGTTTTGGTATAAGATACGTCTCTTTTGGAGAACGTTTGTTATTTTTAAGCTATTTTACAAATTAGGGTGACGCTGAATTTCTGAACGGAACCTTCTTGTGCATGGTTAATCAATACAGCTTTTATAGTTACTAATCGCTTCGAATATGCTATCCATATTAATATTATTATATAAATATTTATATCACATATTTCTTAGTTGTACATCCCACACTACCATTTTATAGTTTTATAACTCTTCGGATACCCGTTTGCATCCATCGCATTTAAGATAAATATAATTGCATCCATAGATCACATTACTACATAATAATGTGATATTAATACTCCATGTTTAATAAATTGTATCCTAATTAATATTGGAACTATAAATGTAACCCTAATCGATAACTGTGCATCCATATCCTTGAAATTATATCTATTTGCCTATCATATTACATGTTCCAATTTATTGTTCCAATAGTACTCATGCTTGTTTATTTATACACATGTTTATGATAGTTTGATTATGAGCACCCATATGACATCTTGTGCTTCCTGACATGACCTGTTACACTTCCTACTTGACATGATATGGTACCGTACACTCTTGACATGACATGACACCTTTATACATTACCTGACCTGTTACCTGATCTCATGCCTAATGCCGACAAACCTGACCATTCCCGCTGTCTATCCAGACAGACCTACTTTTACTTGATTTTGTGTTGGCATTAGTCCTTGACTACTGAATACCTGACCTGACATACATAGCTTGGGGGTATGGGGAAATCAAAGGTGAAACCGACTTGTAACTCAACAGTTCGATACATGTTCTGATCAGTCTTACGGGCTTGGCCAGCCCCGGAGTGTTGATGCTGACATCACTCGCCCATCCTACTACCTTTTATTGCTTAGCGGCACGTCTCGGATTCAGCCCCGAGGATCTTGACCGTGGTCCCGGGCACGCACGGGATACTATTGAGTTACATCGACGATTCATCAATTGGTTTCAAAGACTATAGAGTAGAAAACCTGATAGGACAGTTTAGTCACCATTGCACATTACCCTGCTTGTTATCTCTTATTACTGCTTTATTCATGTTCATACTTGCATTGCTTATTACCATGTTTATACTTTATACTTGATGTCATGACGCGTTGACGTCTGGGTTTTGCATGGCCCAGATTCTTTACCACTGTCGACGACCGAGCAGGAGTACTTCAGCCAACAGGCTGATTTGTGAGTTCTGTAGTGGTTAGTTCATTTATTGCATTTTATTTCCAGGTGTGATCCCGCATTACGGGACGTACCTTTCTATTATTGCATTGGATCATTTGCTTCCGCACTTATTTATCATTGACTCTGGTTATTATGGATTTGGACATGTGTTAGATAGTTTATTTATCTTGTTCTTGATATCTCTACAGCCGTAATGTGACTGTGGATGGATACTTCCTACCCACAGGTAGCATGGTTGGCTATGTCACGTGCTCAATCTTGCGTACTCTGGGAAGCGGGGCGTGACAGTTATAAGACAGAGCAGGAAATTGGGGAATACCAGATTTCCCATGCCGCCCAAACGAAGAAAGTGCATGCTGATGCATCATCTTCGGGTGTGTTCATTACAAAGAACTGTTTCTCAGTATCCTCTACGTCCTGGGTATTTGATACCGGATCAGGATCCCAGATATGTAATCTGTTACATAGGGCTACAGATAGGTAGAGAACTGAGAACGGGTGACAAGTTTCATGAGACGGAAAACGGGGCAAGTGTTGCAGCCAAGTCTGTTGGTCACTGTCACCCTGTATTACTAATACATTGATTCTGAACAAATGCTATTAGATACCGAACCTGATATACAAAATCATATCAGTCTCTTTATTAGTAAAGAAATGATAAAATTTTGTATTGTTGGATAATGTCTTGAACATTTCCTATATCAAAAGTTGATCGGTTCAGGCATGTTTCCTAAAAGCATTGACGTTCTAAATCAAACTACAGTTCTTAGTATACGGAACACACATAAGAGGGAGTAGTTCAGAAATGAACGGATCCTTCTTAAGGCATTGTAGACTAGGTCATATCAATGCGACCCGACTAGCTAAGTTACATAAAGATGCATATTTAAATCAGTTTGAATTTAAATCTTGTGAAACTTGCCAGTCATGTCACAAAGATAAGATGACCATAGCTCTGTTTATTGGAAACAGAGAAAGAGTTAGCAAACTCTTGGGACTGATACATGATGATGTATGTAGGTCCCCTGTCTATACATGCCAAGACTGGTTCTTTATACTTCATTACGTTCTCTGATAATCTCTCAAGATTCAGACATATGTTCCTGTTGAAACACAAGTCCGAACCTTTTGAGATATTCACAGAATATGATTTAGAAGTAGAAAACCAAAACACGGGTATAAGTATTATGTCCTTTGATGTGATCGAGGAGGAGAATACTTGAGCACGGAAATCCTGGTCTATTCTAAAGGAGAATGAGATTCTCTCTCAGCATTACTCCTCCGTATACACTATAGCACGATGGTATATCGGGGCGGAGCAATCACACCCTATATGATAAGGTGTGCTCTATGATGAGTACTTCTGAGTTACCTATTTCCTTTTTGAGGGTTATGCACTTATGAAGCTGCATACCTATTGAATAGGGTTCGAATCAAATCAGTTACCTACCACTTCATATGTGATATGGAAAGGGAAGAGCCCATGTCTTAAGCTAGTTAAGATTTGGGGTTGTCCTGCCTATGTCTAAAAGCAAAATCCGGACAAGCTCGAGGCAAGATCTGTTATGTACAACTGGAAAGGTTCCAGCTATGCAAACTTCAGCAGATGATTTGGTAGAACCGAAGGATTCAATAGAAACCAACGAACCTCAGCCTCTCTGTCGATCTAGTAGGGTTCCTCACCTACCTGAGAGTTACTTCGGTTTCTCTATGACAGTGGGAGCGAGGAATGCATCATGAGATGATGACCCAACTAGCTTCGTGCTGGCCATCAGGAGTAAGACTCTGTAAGAATTGCTGGATGCTTAGTTATCTGAGATGGAATCCATGTACACCAACAAAGTATGGACTTTGGTTGCTATATCTGAAGGGTTAAATCCCCATCAGGAGCAAGTATATCTTGAGAAGATTACTTGGTGTAGATGGAAAAGTTGAGACTTTCAAAGCTAGACTTGTTAAAAGTTTGCATCATTGACCAGGTGTGGATAATGATGAAACCTTTTCAAGTAGCTATGCTTAAGTCCATCCAGATCCTACTTGTCACGGCTACATACCATGACTACGATATCTGGTGGTTGGGTGTCATGACTGCTGTTCTAAATGATGTTTTAGAAGAGTGCGTCTATAAGTACACAGCCAGAGGGCTTCGTAGACAGTTGGAGCAGCGGAAACGTGTTCAAGTTGTTTTATAGGATAAAGCAGGCATCGCGGAGTTGGAACGTCTGTTTTGATGAAGTAGTCAAAGAGTTTGACATCATCAAAATGGTAGATGAACCTTGTATAAACAAAAAGGTAGTAGGGAGTATGGTGACGATCCTCGTAGAGTACGTAGATGACATACTCTTGATAGGGAAGGAGTTTCCTATGCTACGCTCGATCAATCTCCGCTTATCACAATGATTCTCCACATAGGATTAAAGTGATACCTACTAAATCCTGGGTTTTGGATCTATGAGATAGATCTAAATGGATATTAGGACACTCACTAGTCGTAGTGAGATGGTATCAGTTGATCCTGGGTAGAATCACTGGAAGTGTTCCAGAGTGATAAGAACGACTGAATGTCAGTCACAGGCATTGTCTTTACCCTCAGTAAAGGGACGGTATGTTGGAAGGGTTCCAAGCTAAATACCGTGGCATACTAGACGATAAAGGCAGGATACATCGCTACTTAAGATGCTACTAAAGAGGATGTTTGGGTGTATATTGGTTCATGAGATGAACTACGTTCCTACCATTGTGAGACAATGGAGTTGTGGCTTATGCCAAGGAACGAAGGTCCCATCAGTGATCCAGACATATTCTAAGGCAGTATCACCTGATCATGGAGATGGTTGATCTCTAAGGGATCGAGGTTAGGAGAGTAGAGTCAGAGGACAACACGGCGAACCCACTCACGAAGGCCTATTCCCAGAGAGAGACTTTTATGGGATGGTTGAGTATGAGATACTACAACCACTGCTATCAGATGGCCCTAGTGCAAGTGGGAGATTGTTAGTTATATGTATGCCCTAGAGGCCATTACTGTACATTGGATGTATATTGTAGTGGATGCTGGGACATATATAGGGAGGACTTTCTTGCTCGACATGATAGTATGCTATCTGGTTACTCTTTACCTTAACGTGTACATTGATTGTCTCTCTGTTACATGTTGGTAAAGCCCTTAGGATGTGTACTTGACTATCTGGACTATGATGCGGATCATACTAGTGGGGACATGGTAGTCCATAAGTACATCCTTCAAAGTCCCTAGTCATGGGTGTATCGAGACGGGGCATCGATATACCAGAGTAGACTAGCGTATACCTTCTCGACCCATACAGATGGGCGATGGATGATCCCATATCCATCGGTGTTTGACATCAGAGATGATATACGGGTGCTCAGTAGAGACTGCGTACACTGGACGGACTCGCCGAGAACTCCCAGAAGGTATTATACCTTACGTCAGATGGCAGTTCTATGGTGACACTGGTACAGAGTAGTCTATTGACCCGAGATCGTCATAGAGTCTTGTGTGGTTCCCACTATGCTTTGATTTCCACCTTACCACGTCCAAGAGGGCGTGCAAAACGGTGGTTTTTGGGTACAGTCCCGAGTCACATGGAGGCAATGAGCGATAGGAGGGGATTCGTCTCTCCCGGTATAGGGAGTTGATGTTGCGCTGTGTTCGATTGGCTATAACCGGAAATCCCTGGCCAGGGTTGCTGAGATTTACTGGTAAGTGTTACCAGTAGTTTCTCGAACTGTTATAGACCTCATATCGACACGACTTATCGAGCTATTGGGGTCTGACGTTTACCACCCCTAGGCGAGATATGCGACATATCAGACGACGAGACCGGACTGTACGGTAAGTGTTACTGGTTGGATTCACAGGAGTGTGAGCGGGCTTGCTCGTCGATCTTCTGATCGCTCAATACCCGGGTGGCCATTATGTTTAGCAGACCGCTTGCGGCTTGTGGGTGATTGATATGATCATCATCTGCTGCCGGCGTATTGACGAGTCTTTAGAGTCCTACACAGAGGTTTCCTGGCTCAAGCGAAACGAAATAGGAGCGCATATGAGATATGTACGGGACCGAGAATAATGCGTGTATGTGATACCGCATTCTATTCTCACGATGAATGTATCGAATGGTTGTATGCGATATAACCTAGTTATCGAATCGAGGATTGATTCGATAAGCCGATACATTGGATATTAGTCGGTCATATGCGATATGACCGGATCGTTAAATCAAGTGTTGATTTAATGATTTAATGTATAATTATATACTTGATGTATTACTTTACATTAACTAGTATATGTTCACTTTAAATGGATTTTCTCACTTGATGTACACAAGTTGTATATGTGATATACTTTTGTGCACAAGATTATATCATGTTTGATGATACATGAGTGTTAGTGTGTATGTTTAGATTAAACCATGGTTATGTGATGGTTAGGGTTTTGATTTTATTTACTTATTCATTTATTTATTTATTTATTCTATTTTAGCAAAAGGTAAAATGGTGGCTTGATTTGTTTTCAAGTTGAAGCTTCATGAAGCTTTGACTAAGTGACCATTTTGTCTTCATGCTTAACCCTAACCATTCCAACTAACCATGATTTATTCTCTACACTTGACCATGGTTGCCATATGATAAGTATTGTTTTTATTTTCTATTTGAAAATAACTTATCATAATATTATCTTCTTCTTCATCTTGACAACATGAAGAAGCTTGCCTCCATCAATGGCAACTTGAGAAAATGAGTGAGAAATCCAATTCTAAAGTGAACCCACTTCCTATTTCTTCATCCTCTACCACTTGCCAAGTAGTATAGGGTGTTTTCTTCACAAGTTTCATGACTTGGTGAAGTGGGAGCTTGATCTTGTGATGCCTCGACGTAGATCATCTTCGTCATGAAGCCGACGACCTTGCCCGCCCATTTCTCCGATGAAGCCGACGCTAGAGCCCGGGATTCCATTTGGACAGCGAGGAGACTTCATTGCGGAGCTATGGAGGTGGAGGACCGGATCTACAAAGGTTGTATTTCCGTTCTTTTAGTTAAGTTGTTAACTAGTTTATTGTTTCGCCTATATATCTAGTTAACGATCCGTATTAGGGTTTCTCGGCACTTGTAAAATTATAAATTGGCATGGTTGATGCCTTGTGAGACCTCCTTGGTGTGCCTAGGAACCCTGCAGTATACATAGACAATAATAGGTGGAGATGATTTTAAGGTACCTGAGACTCTAAAATAGAACCCGGACTATAACCTGTGACTGAATCACGAGATGATATATGTGTGACTTGGTTACGATATCATATAGGTGTGACTTGATACGATATGATATGAGTGTGACTTAATCACGATATGATATATGTGACATGATATTTCTGAGGATAAATTGACGATGTATATTTATGCTGGCAATGACATATGTTTGATGCATGCGATTACAGTACAGTACCTTGATCATGACATTATTGATGATGATATTATACGAATGATGATGTACATAAGTGATACTTGACCCGTACCCCGATATTGGGATGCCGTACGATGGATTTTACCGTACGAGGCATAGATGTGTTGATTGGTCCCCACTCTTGATTCGAGGAAGCCGTACTATGTACGTGACGCTATTGAGGCTGGATCGCCGACTGTTAGAGATATGGACTCAGACCTTAGGTGGACTCATATTTCTTATCGACTAGTTTCTTAGGTTTAGTTCCTTAGGGGGTTAGATAGATACTAGTTTAGGCTCGAATCATATAGTTGTTGTTAAACTTGTATTTTACAAATGAGTGGTTTTACACATCTGTCTTTACATTCAGACCGTAATCAACATGTTGCATGTTCATACATATGTTTCTTTAATCAGTTTGAAACTCTGCCTGTTAGGACACCAGCACTATTACCGATGATGCGCATATTCCACGCACACTTATTGCCGGCTCACACACATCATCATCGGTAATTGCTATGTCACGTACACTTTAGAACATATTACCTTTTATTGATAGAATCAGCTAGAGGCTAGACCAATATAATATTGTGATTAATCTCAGGTGTTAGTCTAGACATTGCATTTATTACTTAGACATTTCATGCATTCACATTTTCATGTTATCATGCAGTTTTGTGGGGTTTATGCCGACACTTATCATTTGCTTACACATGATATTGGGATTTTAGATTTCTATGAGATTTCTGGATTTTTGGGGAAAACCGCAAGAATATATATAAAAACTTCTCTCTCTTCTCCTCTCTTTTTAAAATATAAGTTGCGGTTTTCTCGTGATGTATGTGTCGTCCACCATGAGATTTCATGTTTTCTGTTGGATTTCGAGATCCAATTCGAGGAGTGGATGAACCGTCTCGGGTACATGGTGGGCCCGGTTTGGTTTCCCGGGGTAAGAAGATCGAGTTGTAGACGATAAGCCTGGCAGGGGAAGACTACCTACCGGTGATGTCTGGCGCGGCGGATATCCGGAGAATACCGACCGTTGTCGTTAGATTTGATGATATGGGCCGATCCGGACTGACAGAGCCCGAGATATTGAGACTATGAGATATTGAGACTATGAGGTATTGAGACTTGAGATTTACATGTTTTGTGTCGATTCTTGACACGGATTTCCATGGATTTCATCGATGATATTTCAGATTTCTATACAAATTTTACCAGGATAAAAGCTAATGATTTCTTATACAGAAATATCCAGGTTTCAGAATTGATTGTTTTGAATTCATGGTACATGCATACTTTCACAGGACATATTACTATTTGAGGTACTGATACGAGCTCGGAGCATTTGCACTTTCACGTAGTTTATTACCCTGCCGTTACTAGATGACTAGTAAAATATTAGTATATTATTATGACCTAGGATAGCGTCGTGCATTCGATTTCTTTTCGCAGATATCTTCTACTCACGAGTTGGCAACTCACCCCCGTTGTGCCAAATTTTATTATAGGTTCGATGTACAGGTTTCATTGGCAGCTTGCTGGCACATCTTTTCATTCACGGTGATTTGCACGGTAGGTTGGTTCACTTGTTTCAGGACCGCCGTTGTATTTTTATTATTTCACTTGTATCTATTAAGCTCCATCAACCAAACTTGTATTACTTGATAAGTTTAAAGGACTAGTTATTTATTTCGACCTTAGAGTCGCGCATGTATTATTCTGGTTTGGTGGTTTTGTTTTCTTTTGAGTTTTGAGCCTCGCCCTTGGGCGTTGTATATTATTGTGCTTGGTGTGGTTGTTTCCGCCTGTTGGCGTAGAGCTAGCTCCCGTTTGGGAATGCCAATTTAAATTTTGTATATATTATACTTGTTTGTACCTGTTTGGGGCCAGTTTTTACAGAGGAGACTCTGCCGAAATTTTTGAGAAATTTGATGTTACTTTTAAACTTGTTTTCCTATATGTTTTCCCTTACTTCTTCTTTTATATAGTTTAGATTTCTGGGCTTCGGCTTACTTAGATTACGTTGCGCCTCTAGACGCTTCGTAATCTAAGTGCCGGTCATGTTCCATACTTTCGGGTCGTGACACCTGGAGGTAGCTTATCTCATTTATGCGCTATGCAGAGACAGTCTTCTGCAGACTGGCAAATTCTGTGTGATAGCCATGTATAGTTTGAGTTCACATCGACAGGAGGACAGTTAGCTCATGTTCACACCCGTCCTCAGTTATTGGATCGTATCTGAGAGACACAGCCTACGGATGCTCGTATGTCGGAGATCATGGATCAGGTTACACACGGTAGAGAGTCAGAGTTCGTGATAGATGACCGTGGAGTATTACGACTTGGGTCTTGTCTTTGTGTGCCGGATTCGGAGGGACTGAGACGTGAGATCTTAGAGGAGGCCCATCAGTCAGCATATAGTATTCATCCTGGTTCCACCAAGATGTATCATGACTTGAAAGAGGGCTATTGGTGGGAAGGCATGAAGAGAGATGTCGCGGAGTTTGTTTCGAGATGCTTGACTTGTCAGCAAGTCAAGGCCGAGCACCAGAGGCCGGCAGGAGAGTTGCAGCCCTTGCCTATTCCGAAGTGGAAATAGGAGCAGATCTCCATGGATTTCATTGTGGGTCTACCCAGGACTAGCAGTGGGTATGATTGCATCTGGGTGATTGTAGATAGATTGACAAAGACAACACACTTTCTTCTGGTAAAGTCAACGTTTGGATATGCGCAGTATGCTCAGATCTATATTGATGAGATTGTGCGATTGCATGGAGTTCCGACATGTATAGTATCCGATAGGGGTACACAGTTCACCGGCCGACTATGGCAGAAACTTCAAGAGGCTCTAGGTACCCGACTGAGTTTTAGTACAGCTTTTTACCTGCAGACAGATGGTCAGTCAGAGCGGACCATACAGATTCTAGAGGATATGCTTCGAGCCTGCAGTCTTGATTTTGGTGGCAGTTGGGATCGTCACTTACCATTGATAGAAATCTCTTACAACAACAGTTTTCAGGAGATGATCTAGATGGCACCCTACGAAGCTTTATATGGGAGAAAGTGTCGATCACCTATTTGATGAACATAACTCAGCGAGAGTTCCATTTTGGGACCGCAGATAGTACATGAGACTACAGAAAAGATCCAGTTGATACGTGACAGAATGAGAGTGGCCCAGTGCAGACAGAAATCATAAGCCGATCGACGCCGTCGAAGACTCAAGTTTGATGTGGGGGATCATGTGTTCCTTCGTGTGTCTCCGATGAAGGGTGTGATGCATTTCGGGAAAAAGGGAAAGCTCAGTCCCAGGTATGTCGGACCCTATGAGATTCTGGAGAGAGTGGGTGCTGTAGCTTATCGTTTATTACTTCCACCAAGTTTTCCCGATGTGCATCCAGTGTTTCACGTGTCTATGCTTCGCAAGTATCTTCACGATCCCTCTCACGTGATCCAGCATCAGACCTTACAGCTTGAGCAGGATTTATCCTACACACTGCAGCCAGTAGCTATTCTAGACCGACAGGCAAAGAAACTGAGATCAAGGGTACTTCCATCTGTAAAGGTTCTTTGGAGAGGAACGAATCGCGAGGAGGTCACTTGGGAGGCCGAGGATGCGATGCGGAAGAAATTTCCATATCTTTTTGAAGGTGCGTATAGTTATGTTTTAAATTCAGGGACCGAATTTTCTTAAGGGGGGAATATTGTAACATTTTCAAAATTTTAGATAATAAATTAATTTAATTAATTAAATAATAAAATGTTAATTTAAAAATTTATTGAAACAAAATAGGACATTTTCATAAGTAGTGTGTGAAACTAATTAATTTGAAATTTTAGTTTGTAACATTAGTAAATTACAAGGGTTTTAGTGAAAAATTTAGCTTTATTTGTAGTATGAGGGGTTTTGTGAAAAGTTTAAGTAATTGTGAAAATTTAGAAATTTGTGAGGGTTTATGTGTAAAAGGGTAAGGTCATGTTTAAGCTTAAGTTACACTCATGGTATAACATATCCTAGATGACACCTCATGCACACACCCCATCCTTGCATGAAAACGCCACCATCTTTTGTGCACACACCTTACCCTTGCATGAAAACCCCACATCCTTTTGGTGACACCTCCTCCTACAACCCTCACTCGTTCTCCTTATCTTTGTTCAGTCATATATCATTTAGAAATAAGAATTTAGCTGAAAGGAAAAGAAAGGAAACATCTTAGAACACACTAAAAGAAAAGAGAAAAGAAGAAAAGAGCTATGTGCAAAAGATTTCACCACCGCTATCTAGCTAGGAGGAAACCTTTTCAGTGATCTTCTGTAGGTATAATTTCAACCCTGAAACTTAAGTTAAGTATTGTTTTATTTTAGAAATCGAATATCGGTAATATCATATTTTTACAAGTTTAGGCTCTGTCTTGAATCTGCTATAGTTTAGATGAAAATTAACTTAACCAAACAGTACCTTCATCTTATATATTAGACTTAGAATAATCCCTAGAAAGACGAAACCAGTTGCTCGGAGATTGGCCAGCGACATATAGGGAAAATCCGAGCTCGCCGGTTTTTTGAGGGAGTTGGGTGTTGGGGTTTTTAGGATAGCTCTCTGTATATGTATTAGGATGTTTGGTATTGCTAGTTTAAGTTAATTTTTCAGTATGTGAAATCTGGAAGCTAATATCTGAAATGAGATTAAAATTCTAAAATACGACACGGATGTTTCGTAACACGTTTCTGTTTTCTGTTATGAGCAGCGAGTGGTTAAAATCCAGTTAGCAGAAGTATTAGATAGTTTACAATAGTCGTACGTAGTATATAATACGTAAAACTTGTATTTTCATGTTTTCGCCGTATCGGAGTTTAGCAGTTTCTTATAAGAGTTAATGTCGATGTTAGATTCGAGTATGGAAACTTCGGAGGCCGCAAGGAAAGGAAAGGGATTGGTGATATCTGAGTAGATTCGGCGTATTCTGGTGAGTAGACTAAACATCTACCGTGGGATTTTGTATGGATGGCGTTAAACCGCCTGTAAATTTTAGTTGGATAATAATTTCCTTTATATTGATTACATGTTTAAAATTAAGAAACTTCGTCATATGCATTCATATCTATAAAATAACACTTGCTAGAACACTGCACGAACTATCGATGAGTCATGTTGCACGCGCACATACCTATATGTTACACTACACCTCATCGATATTGACATATCACGTATCACTTAGAACTTGCCATATCCTATATGATTCCTTCCATACCATATGTATCATTATTAGTGATTATGTGCATCGTTGTTATTGATTGAAACCTATCATGGCTTACTTTTAATCAGTCGTAAATTTTATCACCAGTTGTGTTGGGTTTAAGGATTTCTGGTTTTGAGTTTTATATATTATTAAATTATATTCATTGATTCTTCCTGAATGATGTGATACGTCCACCATGAGATGTCATTTTTATGATTTGGATTTATTCCGAACCGAGTGGGCGGGCTATACAGTTGCGGATTTATACGTTATCCAGACTAAGGGGGGGATATACAGTTGGATATATGGTGGACCCGGTCGAGACCGAGGGGCAGAAAAGCCACATTTGAGGCGGGGAGCCTAGCGAGGATACTCGATACCGGAGACAGTTGTGAAACCCGGCGGATATCTAGGTGATACTGTAACATTTCAGAAAAATAAAATATTATTTTTGGGAATTTATTTAATTAAATAATAAATATTATGAATATTTTAATAATGCGGTATAATTAAATACCGATAAATTGGGAAATTTTTGGAAAATTATAGGAATTATGAAAATGAAGGTGTTTTACATGATTGAAGCAAAATATAAATTCTTATGATTAAGTATATTCCATTTTTATGCTAATCGGGATTAAATATTACTAATCGTGCATTAAGCTTGTTTTGTGCACATGACATGCACCAAGTCACATTACACTTTTACACATTTTCTACCATGGCTTTTTCCTTATTTTCATGCATAGTTTTGTTTTTAAATGAAATGAAAAAGAAAGGAAAAGAGAAGAAAGGAAAAAGGAAAAAGAAAAGAAAATGAATAAACAAAGAGGGATGGGCATGTGAGAGAGAGGTGAGGGGTTTCCTTTGACTTGGCCATTCTTTTCCCTCCACATTTTTTTCATCTTTCCTCCCCCTTCCTCCTTCATGGCTGCCTCATTCCCTACCTCCTCTTAACCCTCACACAACACCACCAAAAACTCATCAAAACTCCATCTCCACTTCATTAAAAACATGCACAAGCCCACTACAAGCACTTTGGACTAAGAAAAATCGGATTTTGGGCACTTGGGGCAACTCAAGAAAATTCTTGAGTTGCCAAATGAGGTAATTTCATCACCATCAGTGTAGTAATCCATTCTCTTTAGTGTCTATGCATGTTTAGAAGTGTTTAAGTTTGATTTAGTGAACTTTGGAAATTCAAAGTTAGGGTTTTGAGGAAGTCTTGAATCGAGATAGTGTAATTGAGATTAGTAGAGGCCATACAACCCCACTAGTGCTAAAGTTCTGGACTAAATCATAGACCTAAACCCCAAACCCCAAACTTAGAAATCCCCGATATCGGAAAATTATGGAAATTGTGATGAAGTTTAGTGACCTGCTATCACCCGGGGCACCTGAAAATTTTATAGCGATTACAGTGAGGTATGCAGATGATATGGAGCTTACCCTAAAGACCCGAGACCCCACCCATTCTTTATGGCCGCCAATTTATTCCCTCTGGCCGCAATTTGCGGCCAGGGTTGGGGCATTTTGGTTCGTATTGGTTCCATGGCTCATTCATCCGTAAAATAGACCCTTTACATATGCAAAATTGGCTAATTTCACCTAGGGTAAAATCTGGAAGTGTTTTACGTTGTTTCTGATTTTGTTTTGCAGCTTTTAATGAATTGAAGTTTTGATATTCATGTTTTATCGGCCGATTCACGTTTATACGTCAATCGTCGAGAGTTGTTGGTAATTCTTGCATGCGTAGACATAGGTTTTAACCTATGTACGATTCGTGTGCCGTTTTGGTTTTCGTGCGTGATTTTCGTTTACGATGCTGTATGTGTACATATGTAGGTACCCCCACGTGGACTTCATATGATGAAGAAGTGGATGACGACCTCGACTTCGGCGACCGATGATCAGGTGAGTAGATATATATCTACGGGGGAAGTCGGGTGGATGGCGTATAGCACCCCCCAGTTTCGTAGTATAGAACGCGAATGCGTTATGATATATATAGATGTATACTTATATGCTATTATAAGATGTGTATACTTAGTAAGGAATGCTAGGTGACTTTGGGATAGTTTTAGCATACTTGTAGGAAAACGTATTTAGTTAGTTTCTTAGCCGCGAACCCTAGAGTAGTGATTTGCATACACGCACACATACATGCATACATTTTATTTCTTTTACGTATATAGGGATATGTGTGTGTATGTGTGTATATATATATATATATATATATATAGACACACATAGGTATATATATATATATACATACATATACGTATACATATACATGGATGATGAGGATAGTACATGGTATTTGGAGATGAGTCGATGAGATTGGGCATGATGCCACGAGATCGGTGATATGACATGGTTCGTATTATGAGATACGACATAATTGTTATAGTGGGTCCTTGGGCGATGTGTTTTCATACACACGCATACATATATGTAGATGGTATCAGTATGTACTAGACTTAGATCAGTACTCCTAATACAGGATATGATGATAAGGATACCACATGAATGATAAGATAAATGTGATATCCGACCCGTAGCCAGATTGGGATGCCGTATGATGGATTTACCGTACGAGCTATATATTGATGATAGATCCGCACTCTTGACTCGAGGATGTCATGTTATATATTGTATCGCATGTGATACTATTGAGGCGGGATCACCGACTATTATATATATATATATATATATATATATATATATCAACTCAGACTTAGACGGTTTTCTTTACCCTTTCGATTAGTCTGTTAGTTTAGTCCTGTAGTTTACTTGTAGATGTTAGATTAGACTCGAGTCATACCTATTTCAAAACTAACGAATCGTGAGTATTTTTAAAGACAGGACAAGGGATTCTACGGATATTTCAAAAGACGTATCTTTTCTTAAAAACACCGTAGTCCCTATTTACTAAACACCACGATTCGTGTTATTTCAAATGTCAAAACTGTGTGACTCACATATATTGATGTAGATTCTTTATTGTTTCGTGTATTATTCATTTTCCACATATTCTTGCTATTCGCATCCCATCGCATGTTTAAATGTGTTTATCGTCATATTAAACCCATGTTATCAGGACACCAGCACCATTACCGATGATGCGTATGTCTACGAACACTTATTTGCCGGCTCACACACATCATCATCGGTAATTGCCATGTCACATACACTTTAGAGAATATTAATCATTGATATCGCTTGTTAGCTGATAGTTTCGACATGATACTAGTGAGCCTGCTTTTATATGATAGTTTAAACATTTCATTTATTTACTGCGTTATCTCATGCATGTATATTCATATATTCATTTGCCATGCAAAAATATGGGTCAGTCCGGATTGCTGGAGCCCAGTGTTCATTACTTATTTACATCGTGATTTATGATTTTGGATTTCCATGAGATTGCTGGATTTGGAGAAACCGCAAGGATTTTATAAACTGATTATCATTTTAAAATGAAAGTTGCAGTTTTCTCATGATATGATTTGAGATATGTCCACCATGAGTTTTATCGGCTCTTGAGCGATATCATACACCCGATTCGAGGAGGAGGAGGAACCGTATGTTAGTTATATATATGCCCTAGAGGCCATTGTTGTACATATGATGTATATTATAGTGGATTCTTGGATATATATAAAGAGGACTTTCTTGCTTGACATGATAGTATGCTATTTGGTTTCACTTTGTCTTAACATGTTGACTTATATTAGTTTACGGTCTTGCTCTCACATGTTGATAAAGCCCTTAGGATATGTACTCGACTACTGGGACTATGATGAGATCATACTAGTGGGGCCATGGTAGTCTATGAGTACATCCTATAATTGTTCCTAGTTGAGGGTGTATCGAGACAGGGCATCGATACACCAGAGTAGACTAGCGTATACGCATCTTGACCCATATGATGGGCGATGGATGATCCCATATCCATCGGTGTTTGACATCAAAGATGGTGTACGGGTGCTCAGTAGAGACTGGGTACACTAGACGGACTCGCCGAGAACTCCCAGATGGTATTATACCTCACGTCAGATGGCAGTTCTCTGGTGACACTGGTGCAGGGTAGTCTGTAAACCCGAGATCGTCATAGAGTCTTGTGTGATTCCCACCGTGCTTTGATTTCCACCTTACCACGTCCAAGATGGCGTGCAAAATGGTGGCTTTTGGGTACAGTCCCGAATCACATGGAGGCAATGAGCGATAGGAGGGGTTTTGTCTCTCCCGGTATAGGGAGTTGATGTTGTGCTGTGTTCGATTGGCTATAACTAGAAGTCCCTGGCCAGGGCTGATATAGAGTGCTACTGGTAAGTGTTATCAGTAGTTTCTCGACCTGTTCTGAGCCTCACATCGACATGACTTATCGGTTACTGGGGTCTGACGTATACCACCCTTAGACTGGATATGCGACATATCAGACGAAGAGACCGGACTGTATGGTAGTGTTACTGATTGAATTCACAGAAGAATGTACAGGCTTGCTTGTTGATCTTCTGATCGCTCAATACCTGGGTGGCTGTTACATTTAGCTGACCGCTTGCAGCTTGTGGGTGTTTGATATGATCATCACCTACTGCCGACGTATTGACGATTCTTTAGAGTCCTACACAGAGGTTTCTTGACTCAGGCAAAACGGAGTAGGAGCACATATGTGATATGTGCGGGACCGAGAATAATACGATATGAGATACCGTATTCTATTCTTGCGATATATGATATAGCCGGGTCATCAGATCAAGTGTTGATTCGATGAATCGGTACATGTTATATTAGTCGGTTATATGCGATATAGCCGGATTGTCGGATCAAGTGTTGATTCGATAATTTAATGTATAATTATATATGTGATATATTACATTACATTAACTAATATTGGCTCGCTTTATTAATTCATTTTCTCACCGGATAATACATTGATATATATATATATGCGATATATGTTAAATGTATTATTTTCTTTTGTTACAAAAAATATATTATATATGTGATATATAATATTGTAACAAGTTATGATTACAAATGCAACATGATTTGTGGAGATTAAACATAGTTAGGGTTTGATTTGTGTTAGCTTTTTCATGAATCTTCTAGAAGCTTTGTTTTGTTTTAAGCAAAGATATTTTTTTGATATTTTGTGGAGATATTTCCTAACCCAACCCAAACCCTTTACCCTAGTTAAATGTAACATTTCAAAAAAATAAAATATATTTTTAGGAATTTTTATAATTTAATATTATTTTAATTAATATTTCAATATTTTGGTATAATTAAATACAGATAAATGGGAAAAATTATGGAAAATTCTAAAATAGGGTATTTTATGGAATTATGCCATTTTAAAGTTTTTATGATTAATCACATGCTAATTTAGTGCTAATCGCGATTAAAAATCGCTAATTGCTTTTTAGGAATTTTGTGCAAAACATGCACATATCTTTTTTTCTACACTTGTGCATTTTCTATCATGTTTCTTTTGGGGTTACTATTTGAGTGAGAAAGAAATTGGAAAGTAGAAAAGGAAAAGAAAAGAAAATGGTTTGGATTATAATATTGAGGTATGGGTGAGAGAGAGAAAGGGTTACTTTGACCAAGCCTTAGCCATTTGCCCCCTCACTTCACTCATTCTTCTCCCTCCCCATTTCCTTCAGCTGCTACTGCCCCTCCTTCATCCCCACTTCACCTCCTCAAATCACCATGAAAACAACTCCGAAACCTCACTCCCATTTCACAAAAAGTGTGCACAAGCTCAAGACAAGCCCATTGGACCAAGAAAGTAAGGATTTTGGCCACTAGGGGCAACTCAAGAAAATTCTTGAGTTGCCAAATGAGCTAATTACTGAACCATTAGCTTAGTTTTTGCATTACTTTTAACCCCATGTTAAGATTGAATCGATATTGTGTAGTTTGGTGGACATAGGAAAAACCTAGTTAGGGTTTGAGGGAAATTTGGGTTATGATGTGAAATTGAGCTCAGTAGAAGTTATACAAACACCTTAGTGCTAGATTTGAGACCCAAACCTGAGACTTGAAACCCGGAATACGGATTTAGAAACCGATATCAGAAAATTTAAGAAATCTGTGAAGGTTATATTGAATCTGCTATCAACCCGAGACTCTGAAAATTATTTTGGTTGTACAGTGATATATGCAGGCACCCAGGAAGCCACCACCAGAACCCTAGCCCCTATCTCTCTTTCCCGGCCGCAAATAAATGCATTCTGGCCGCAAATTGCAGCCGGACCAGTAGGGAATTGTCTCGTTTTGGTTTTGGTGCCCCCTTATCAGTAGATTAGACCCCTGGCATGTGCAAAATTGTCCAATTTGACCTAGGGTGAAATCTAGGACCCTTTTCTCTAGTTGCTGTTTTGGATTCAGGTTTCTGTATTCCGTATTTTGAATTCTGGATTTGCGTATTGCGTTTTACCTCGAATACTTGGCGTTTAGACGACAATATCGAGGATTGATTGATGGTTTTGAAAGCGTACCCATAGGTTCTAACCTATAGGCCCTTTAGCGTATCGTTTTGGTTTTCGTATGTCGTTTTAGTTCGGATTTGGTTTTAATATGCATTTACGATACCTTGATGTGTAGGTACCCCATGAAGAATTCGGGACGACAAGCAAGCGCGTGGCGACGTCGACAAATGAAGACGGAAGGTGAGTAGATTATATCTACCGGGGAAGTCGGGTGGATGGCGTATAGCACCCCCGCAGTCCGTAGTTGGTATACTATATATGTATATATATTATGTATATGATAGTTATAGTGTGTCGTGGATATTGCGTTAGGTGTACTATGTATAGATTAGGGTTAGAAGTAAACTAGTGTAGTTCCTAGTCACGAACCCTATGATAGGTTTACACCCACACACACACCCTTGCATATTCATTATACTTATACTGTGTTGATGATGATAGTGGATGACATTGGAGATGAGTCGATGATATTGGGCATAGTGCCATGAGATCGGTGATATGATATTATTCGTATTTGGGATATGACATGTGATTTTTAGCGGGCCTTTGAACGTGTGTTCCACACACGCATTCATACTTATATAGATGGTATCGATTTGTACTAGACTTAGATCAGTACCCCAGATTATGTGATATGATGATAAGGATACCAGATAATTGATGAGATAATGTGATGTTGACCCATACCCAGCTATTGGGATGCGGTACGACGATTTACCGTATAAGCTATATATTGATGATTGATCCGCACTCATGACTCGAGGACGTCAGATGATATACTGTATCGTACGCGATACTATTGAGGCGGGATCACTTACTATTATACTTATATTTATATATATCGACTCAGATTTAGGTGGTTTCCTTACCCCTCCCGATTGACTTGATAGTTAGATATAGATTACTTAGTAGACATTAGACTAGACCCGAGTCATACCTATTTCAAAAACTAACGAAACGGGAGTATTTCAAAGATAGGAAAAAGGGACTCTACGGACATTTTCAAAGACGCATTCTTTCTTAAAAACGCCGTAGCCCTTATTTTACCAAAAAACCCGATTCGTCTTATTTCAAATGGCATAACTGCATAACATATACATATGGATGTAGATTCTTCACTGTTGCGTTGATTATTCGATTTCCGCATATTCATGCTATTCACATGGCTTTACAGGTGTAAATATGTTTATTGCTATATTACCATCATGCTGTTAGGACACCAGCACCATTATCGATGATGCGTATGTTCCACGTACACTTGCTTGCCGGCTCACACACTTCATCATCGATAATTGCCATGTCACTACACAGTAGTATTATTGCATCAGGATATGACCCTTGTATGTGTATACTGTTATTCCATGTTGCATGATATACTGTTATACTTGCATTTCATTTATATGTTACATACATCATGCTTTCTAATTATGCGCATCGGGATATTCGTTTTCGTGATATTTCTGGATTTGGGAACCGTGGATATTTCAAAAAGATTATGTAAATGCTTTAAAAACCTGGTTACCCTTGATATGATATTTCAGCTTCCACCATGAGTTTTATCGGTTCTGATATATATATATATATACCCCATGCGAGGAGGCGTAGAGGCTGTATGAGGGTATATGGTGGGGCCCGGAGGTACCCCGGGGCGAGAGCGGATCGCTGGATTTGTTAGACGGTGAGCCTGTCAGGGGAACCATACCGTCCGGTGACATTACCTTTTACTCGGCGATTATCTTAGGGATACCGACCGGAGTTATGTACGTATGATACGTTGAAATTTGAGGGTCGAAGCTGGGCACTCGGGTTTCGAGATAGCGTATGATACGTACCTATTAGGGCCAGTCTTGGTGACAACACCTGATAGATGAGGATTTACGTGCCGATGCTAGGCACAGGTTTCATGATGTTTTCGAGTGTCGATGCTAGGCACTCAGCTTCCATGATTTTGATTATATCCTCATATTTACATGCATGATGCTTATTGTCATTGGGTGACAGGTGGACGGGATCCACATATATACAGATATTGATCACATACAGACTTTGATTACATTGATCATACCTCATATGTATATATAACAGTGGATGAGGATGCTGTTATATATGCCCTTACACCAATATTAGTGGAATGGGACGCTAATATAGTTGTATTGATATCAATTCAAATACTTCATCATATTTATTCATGCAAACATACCTCATATTCATGATATGTTATTACCTGAGGCACTGGCACTAGCACTTGGCACCGCATACTTGTTTAGATGTTACATTGCCACCTTATCATGCTTCAGACTTATCCTTTTGAGGTTTATATATATCTGATCGTTTGACCTAGGATTATGTCATGTATTCGGTTTCTTCTTGTAGATATTTTCTATTCACGAGTTGGCAACTCACCCCCGTTGTGCCACAGTTATAGCAGGTTTTGCCGTACAGGTTCCATGGCGGCATTTCTGACACACTGCTTCCTTTGCGGGTGATTTGCTTTGATAGGTGGGTTCTTTTGCATCAGAACCACCATTGTATATGTATTACTCATTGTATCTAGAAATTCCATCAACCAAAACTTATATATTGTTTCAGACTTAGACACTAGTGATGTATTATTTCGACCTTAGAGTCGCGTGTAGTAGTATTACAGTTTTCATACTGATTTGAGTTCTTTTTTTTTTGAGTTTTGATTCTTGCCCTTCGGCGTTGTATATTATATTGCTTGCGTGGTTGTGACTGTCGATTGACGAAGAGCTAGCTCCCGCTTGGGGATGCTTTTTATCATTGCATATATATTATTCTTGTTGTACCCCGTTCGGGGCCAGTATTTACAAAGGGAACTCTGCCGAAATTTTCAGAAAAGATTATACTTTTTAAAAACGAATATTCAGCTTACTTATTTAAAAATCTTGCTTTTAAATCATGGTTTCTTCACTTCTAAAAACTATTTTTCCTTCATTTATTATTTAAAAATGGTTTTAGATTTCTGGGTTTTTGGCTTACTGGATTAGATGGGGTCCTATAGACTTCATATGATTCAAGGGCCAGTTACGTGCTCTTTCGGGTCGTGACAATGTTGGTATCAGAGCGCTATGTTAACCTTGGTTCGAGTCTAAGTTTGACTATGTGGAGCCTAGAGCGTTTATATATACGGAACTTAGGCTTGACCTTACGGAACTGTAACATTTTAAAAATAATTAAATAAATAATTAAATGAATAAAAGTGTTTAAGTGAATTTTAGGATTTTCGGTAAAGTAAAATGCATTTTTCGTAAAACCAAACCGTGATTGTTTTTCACTATAAATTTAAAAATATCTATTTTAATTATGAAATTACTAGTAAATAGTGTTTATTTAGCCACTTATAAATTTTTGGTTTAATAAAATATTTTTCCTAAATTAATTATTTTAAATATTAACATAAGCTTTATTTTTACACTAAATTAGTGTAAATTACAAATTTAAATGGTTTTAATTTGTAAAAATGAACCATGGCATATTAGAAATTAGTGTGTATCATGCAAAATTTATTTGCAAATTTTTCCTAATTTCTAGTGTTTTCTTGAGTTGCTATAGTAAATAAATAAATAAATAAATACATGAAAAGACTTTTAATGATGTTTCTCTTCTTGAAACTTCCACACACTTTGCACACTCTCTTCTTTCTCTCACTCTCCTCACTTAGGCCGGCCAAAACCCCACCATGGCTGCCCCCCCCCATTTTCCACCTCTTTTTTTTATTCAAAAATGATCAAAAATACATCAAAAATTCCATTAAAATTCCACAAAATCCTATTTATTTCATACCCTTTATTCCTTACTCATTTTTACATGGATTTTGGAGATGGAAAGCATGCATTTTGGAGGCTCATTTCTAGTTTGGATTTCATATTTTGGGAGGTATAATTTCTTTCTTTTGATTTATTGTTTTAGATGTTCATTTAAGCTTAATTAGATTTAATGAATTAGTTCTATGTTCAATTTTAAAAATTCAAGTTAGGGTTTATAAATTCAAGTTATGATTTTTGTTAATTATTTAGGGTTATAATAGTTAGTTTAACACTTTTGGATTTGGAAAATCTTGCATGATTGTTGAATTGTAAATTTTTCATTGAAAATGGTTTAAATTAGGAAATTTTGCTAACTAGGTTTCTATAAAACCTAATTATTGGTGAAATAAATCTCAATTAATATTGTTAATACTAGATTTTGGTCTTCATAAGAGTATTAACTTGTTGGTGGAAAGAAAAACTTAGTGTGATTGCTAGTTTCTATGGATAATTGATAAATTGTGATAAAAAATGCTAATTTTGTAAACTAGATTTTAGAAATTTCTATATAAATGAGATTAAAAATATAATTATGGTTTTATTATATCACTATCATCATGAATTGTAGTTTAAGACATTAATTCATGCGAAATCATGTTTTGTGGTGGAATTGTCATATTTTGCTTTAAAATGTTGAAAATTGTTAATGGTTGTAAACTAGAAAATTCAAATTTCTACAAATATATGTAATAAAAATATAGTAATAGTTTGTATAGTCTAGATATGCTATTTAATGAGTTTTATGACCTTTGGTTTCATTTAAATGTCAAGTTTTGATGAAAAACGGTAAATCGACATTTTTCGGGTTTTTCGAAAACGGACGATTTGATTGATTTTAGGGTTTCGATGGATTTAATCATGTTTTATAATATAAGTAATGTGTTTTAAAACTACGAGTTGTTTGTTGATGTTATCTCGATCCATCGGAGTTTGTACGCCGATATCGAGCGGTATTTGGTTCTTTTGCGTGGACGGGACATAGGTTTTAACCTATACTTGTTCCTTGTATCGTTTGACTTTTGTATGTGATTCGGTTTACGATGCTATTTATATGTTTGCGTTTAGGTACCCTTCAAGTGGACTGCGGGCGATGAAGAGGAGGATGGCGACACCATCGTCGGCAGACATGGACCAGGTGAGTAGATGCATATCTACGGGGGGAAGTCGGGTGGATGGCATTTAGCACCCCCGCAACGTAGGATAGGAATAATATTTATTGTCAGTAGGAAACCAGATGTGACCCTAGATTCTTAACGCGTAGGACCCTAGTAATAACCCTAGGCTGAACTAGACTGATTTAGGGAAACCATATCAGGGGATGAGTACCTTGGGAAAGTTCCTAGGCTTCAGGTAGAAACACACACGCACACACTGAAACTCTACACGGAGTATACGTATATGTGTGTATATATATAAAACTAGGTATAGGTGTTTATATATATACAACACGTATATGGGATTCATTGATGTGATATGATATCTGAGGTATGATGAAGCAGTATAACTAGGCTTGATGCCGTGATTTTTGACGATACAGTCGTATTAAGTGTTAGCGGATCATTAGAGAATGAGATAATGAACAGGTATATATAAATTATAATGGGTAGTGATGATATTGAGATATATAGGACTCTAAAATAGTACCCGGATCGTAACTTGTGATTGATCACGATTTGGGATATGTATGACTTGATTACGACATCATATAGGTGTGACCTGATGTCGATATCATAGAGGTGTGACTTGAGGACGATATGATATCAGTATGAGTTAATCACAGTATGATACATATGACATGATATTCTGAAGATAAACTAATTAAGCATTTTATGATGACATTATACGAATGATGAGACACCTAGGAGATACTTGACCCGTACCCCGATATTGGGATGCCGTACGATGGATTTTACCGTACGAGGCTTAGATATGATGATTGATCCGCACTCTTGATTCGAGGAAGCCGTACTACGTACGTGACGCTATTGAGGCGGGATCGCCGACTATTAGAGATATTGATTCAGACCTTAGGTAGCCTCTAGTTTCTTACTGACTAGTTCTTAGGTTTAGTTCCTTAGGATGTTAGATGGACACTAGTTTAGGTTCGACTCACATAGTGGTAGTTGTACTCGTATTTCGCAGAGGAGTGGATAATGCACATCTGCATTTACATTCATACTGTAATCATCATGGTGCATGTTCTTACATATGTTGCTATAATCAGTATAAACCTTACCTGTTAGGACACCAGCACCATTACCGATGATGCGCATATTCCACGCACACTTATTTGCCGGCTCACACACATCATCATCGGTAATTGCTATGTCACGTACACTTTAGATCAGATTATTTTTTATTGATAGAATCAGTTAACAACTAAACCGATATAATATTGTGATTACTCGCTGATGTTAACATAGACATGATATTTATTACTTAGACATTCATGCATTCATATTTTCATGTTATCACGCAGTATTATGGGCATATGCCGACACTTATCATATATTTACTAATGATTTTGAGATTTGGATTTCTGTGAGATTTCTGGATTTTTGGGAAAAACCGCAAAAATATATAAAAACTTCTCTCTCTCTCCTCCTCTCTTTTTAAACAAAGTTGCGGTTTTCTCGTGATGTATGTGTCGTCCACCATGAGATTTTATGTTTTCTGTTGGATTTCGAGACCCGATTCGAGGAGTGGATGAACCGTCTCGGGTACATGGTGGGCCCGGTATGGTACCCCGGGGCAAGAAGATCGAGTTGTAGACGATGAGCCTGGCAGGGGAAGGCTACCTACCGGTGATGTCTGGCGCGGCGGATATCCGGAGGATACCGACCGTTGTCGTGGGATTTGATGATATGGGCCGATCCGGACTGACGGAGCCCGACATATTGATACTTGAGGTTACATGTGTTGTGTCGATGCTTGACACGGATTTCCATGGATTTCATTGTTGAGATTTCAGATGCTTATACACACTTTACTATGATAACGGCTAAAGGTTCTCATACATATATATCTGGATTTCAGGATTTGTGACTTTACATTCATGGTGCATGCATTTCATTTCATATGACTTAGTACTATATGAGGCACTGACACGACACGGAGTATTTGCACTTACACGTAGTATTACCCTGCTATTACTAGAGGATTGAGATTTAGTAGTGTATTATTATGACCTAGGATAGCGTCGTGCATTCGATTTCTTTTTGTAGATGTCTTCTACTCACGAGTTGGCAACTCACCCCCGTTGTGCCAAATTTTATTACAGGTTCGATGTACAGGTTTCCCGGGCAGTTTGCTGGCACATCTTTTATTTCAGGGTGATTTGCACGGTAGGTTGGTTCACTTGTATCTGAACCACCATTGTATTTTATTCATTCATTTGTATCTAGTAAGCTCCATCAACCATACTTGTATTACTTGATAAGTTTATTGGACCAGTCTTTTATTTCGACCTTAGAGTCGCGCATGTATTATTCTGATCTGGTGGTTTTGTTTTCTTTGAGTTTTGAGCCTCGCCCTTTGGCGTTGTATACTATTATGCTTGTTGTGGTTGTTTCCGCCTGTTGGCGTTGAGCTAGCACCCGTTTGGGGATGCTTTTTATTGTTTATGTATATTATACTTGTTGTACCCGTTTGGGGGCCAGTTTTTACAGAGGAGACTCTGCCGAAATTTTTGGTAAAATTTGCTGATGTTTTTTTTTTTACTTGTTTTCTTTTCTTTTCTTCTTTTTCTTCTTGTTTGGTTTAGATCTCTGGGCTTCGGCTTACTCAAGTCACGTGGCGCCTCTAGACGCTTCGTAATCTAAGTGCCGGTCACGTTCCGTACTTTTGGGTCATGTCAAAGTTGGTATCAGAGCGCTAGGTTTAACCT
The DNA here is from genome assembly GCA_030015575.1 of Agapanthus africanus. Taxonomy (NCBI): domain Eukaryota; kingdom Viridiplantae; phylum Streptophyta; class Magnoliopsida; order Asparagales; family Amaryllidaceae; genus Agapanthus; species Agapanthus africanus. The sequence continues at coordinate 298,990,919 of CM057345.1, read as the reverse complement.
TGTATAAGTCTAGGTGACCCTTGGTTGATGGAGTAGGCGATTTAGGTAGAGTAACGTACCGTGGGTATGGTCCGCGGCATACTTACGATACGCTACTCTGCTTAAGGAGCCCTAGGATTTACATTGTTTGCACCGTATTTCATTCGTTCCTTTGATCTATCTTCGTCAATGTCGGATGGTGGTTTCTGTTACCACGGGCAGAGGGAGATGCAGCTCGAATGCAGTAACCATTAGAGTATTGGTTATTCTTGAGGACTGAAGCATTGCTTAGCGTGCGGACGAAGGGTATTCACATGCCGTCCGGATGAAGTTAAAAGGGTTCGAACGATTATCAGAAAACCATTTTCCCAAGTTTAAGGTATTCGGAAGAACATGCAGGTATTTCGATGGACCCTCTAGAAGAATGAAACCCTAACTCGACATAATGACCCCGAGAACGCCCTTGAACCTTAGGGTTTACGGCAGTTCCGCGATGCCATTAGTGAGGCTTGGGTTTGCCCTTCTACGGCTGGATCATCGATGCTGGGGTATGTACCGGATATTTTTAAACTGTACTTGAGTGTCGAGCTCTCGGGGAATTATGGGATTTTGATGGATCGATCGAAAAGTTTAATGTAGTCCGGATTTCAAGTGAAGGGATCGACTAGGTGGGAGACTCTACACATGAGTATTGCCGTTGGTAGCGCAGTCAGCACACCTATGAAGAACGAGTTCGAAGCAGTCAACATCAGAGGAAGGAGGCGCACATTGACGATAGTGTTTACGATTGTGATTTAGTGATTTGAATTTCATATTTTCGTTGATTGGATTTTTGTATTTTGAGGACTTTGTTCTACGATTGGTATTTCATGTGTGTACCTTCATTCTATCTGTGTTTCATATATCAGTTGTATTGATGATGTTTAGTACACACCCAGTACACTTGATTTGGTTTTATATATTTTGAGATTTTTGATTTGATTTCGTGCATAGGGGTTACACATGATTTTGACATATGTTTCGACCTAGTTTTCATGCATTTTTGTACTGTGATTTTGATTTTGATATTCGATGTATGTTTTCGTGCACCATGTGCACCTGATTAGGATTCTTGCGCATACTTGGCGCACTTGATGCGATTTGGTGCACACCAGATGCACTAAATCGGGGTTTTGTGCAGATTAGATGCACCTGGTAGTGAGTCGTGCACGCCCGTTGCACTTGACAGATGTTTTTGGTGCACACCTGTTGCACTTAGTTTTGTTTTGTGGGTATTCATGGTATCTGTATTTGGTTTCGATTTCAGTGCGCACCGGACGCACATGACATTTTATTGATATGATTGGGATTGATTTCAGTTTGAGCAGTATCTTTTCATAATCATTACTATCTGATTTAGTAACCAGGCGGGACATGTATGTTAAATAAAAGATATATATATATATATATATCTAGTTTTTTTTAAAAACGTCCGCTACTTATGCCGTGAAATGTGCATCACACGGCGATTTTCAAAAGGTTTTTTTTTTTTGCATATTTCCTTATCCAGATATTTGAACGGTTTGACTGTGATGCACACTATATATAAGTTATAGATTGATGTATATTAAGATGGTTTTCATATTGGATTTTGATATTTTATTCTCGCCATAACTCCGATGATTGCATTATGCTTGACGGAGTTGATTTTTGTTATGTATTGATGATTTCGGAGCCCCGACGATTTGAGTATTTTGCTAAATGTTTTAGTATTTGGAAGGGGAGTGTTAATTTAAATTCGGGGACCGAATTTCTTAAAGGGGGGAAGATTGTAACATTTTAAAAATAATTAAATAAATAATTAAATGAATAAAAGTGTTTAAGTGAATTTTAGGATTTTCGGTAAAGTAAAATGCATTTTTCGTAAAACCAAACCGTGATTGTTTTTCACTATAAATTTAAAAATATCTATTTTAATTATGAAATTACTAGTAAATAGTGTTTATTTAGCCACTTATAAATTTTTGGTTTAATAAAATATTTTTCCTAAATTAATTATTTTAAATATTAACATAAGCTTTATTTTTACACTAAATTAGTGTAAATTACAAATTTAAATGGTTTTAATTTGTAAAAATGAACCATGGCATATTAGAAATTAGTGTGTATCATGCAAAATTTATTTGCAAATTTTTCCTAATTTCTAGAGTTTTCTTGAGTTGCTATAGTAAATAAATAAATAAATAAATACATGAAAAGACTTTTAATGATGTTTCTCTTCTTAAAACTTCCACACACTTTGCACACTCTCTTCTTTCTCTCACTCTCCTCACTTAGGCCGGCCAAAACCCCACCATGGCTGCCCCCCCCATTTTCCACCTCTTTTTTTATTCAAAAATGATCAAAAATACATCAAAAATTCCATTAAAATTCCACAAAATCCTATTTATTTCATACCCTTTATTCCTTACTCATTTTTACATGGATTTTGGAGATGGAAAGCATGCATTTTGGAGGCTCATTTCTAGTTTGGATTTCATATTTTGGGAGGTATAATTTCTTTCTTTTGATTTATTGTTTTAGATGTTCATTTAAGCTTAATTAGATTTAATGAATTAGTTCTATGTTCAATTTTAAAAATTCAAGTTAGGGTTTATAAATTCAAGTTATGATTTTTGTTAATTATTTAGGGTTATAATAGTTAGTTTAACACTTTTGGATTTGGAAAATCTTGCATGATTGTTGAATTGTAAATTTTTCATTGAAAATGGTTTAAATTAGGAAATTTTGCTAACTAGGTTTCTATAAAACCTAATTATTGGTGAAATAAATCTCAATTAATATTGTTAATACTAGATTTTGGTCTTCATAAGAGTATTAACTTGTTGGTGGAAAGAAAAACTTAGTGTGATTGCTAGTTTCTATGGATAATTGATAAATTGTGATAAAAAATGCTAATTTTGTAAACTAGATTTTAGAAATTTCTATATAAATGAGATTAAAAATATAATTATGGTTTTATTATATCACTATCATCATGAATTGTAGTTTAAGACATTAATTCATTCGAAATCATGTTTTGTGGTGGAATTGTCATATTTTGCTTTAAAATGTTGAAAATTGTTAATGGTTGTAAACTAGAAAATTCAAATTTCTACAAATATATGTAATAAAAATATAGTAATAGTTTGTATAGTCTAGATATGCTATTTAATGAGTTTTATGACCTTTGGTTTCATTTAAATGTCAAGTTTTGATGAAAAACGGTAAATCGACATTTTTCGGGTTTTTCGAAAACGGACGATTTGATTGATTTTAGGGTTTCGATGGATTTAATCATGTTTTATAATATAAGTAATGTGTTTTAAAACTATGAGTTGTTTGTTGATGTTATCTCGATCCATCGGAGTTTGTACGCCGATATCGAGCGGTATTTGGTTCTTTTGCGTGGACGGGACATAGGTTTTAACCTATACTTGTTCCTTGTATCGTTTGACTTTTGTATGTGATTCGGTTTACGATGCTATTTATATGTTTGCGTTTAGGTACCCTTCAAGTGGACTGCGGGCGATGAAGAGGAGGATGGCGACACCATCGTCGGCAGACATGGACCAGGTGAGTAGATGCATATCTACGGGGGGAAGTCGGGTGGATGGCATTTAGCACCCCCGCAACGTAGGATAGGAATAGTATTTATTGTCAGTAGGAAACCAGATGTGACCCTAGATTCTTAACGCGTAGGACCCTAGTAATAACCCTAGGCTGAACTAGACTGATTTAGGGAAACCATATCAGGGGATGAGTACCTTGGGAAAGTTCCTAGGCTTCAGGTAGAAACACACACGCACACACTGAAACTCTACACGGAGTATACGTATATGTGTGTATATATATAAAACTAGGTATAGGTGTTTATATATATACAACACGTATATGGGATTCATTGATGTGATATGATATCTGAGGTATGATGAAGCAGTATAACTAGGCTTGATGCCGTGATTTTTGACGATACAGTCGTATTAAGTGTTAGCGGATCATTAGAGAATGAGATAATGAACAGGTATATATAAATTATAATGGGTAGTGATGATATTGAGATATATAGGACTCTAAAATAGTACCCGGATCGTAACTTGTGATTGATCACGATTTGGGATATGTATGACTTGATTACGACATCATATAGGTGTGACCTGATGTCGATATCATAGAGGTGTGACTTGAGGACGATATGATATCAGTATGAGTTAATCACAGTATGATACATATGACATGATATTCTGAAGATAAACTAATTAAGCATTTTATGATGACATTATACGAATGATGAGACACCTAGGAGATACTTGACCCGTACCCCGATATTGGGATGCCGTACGATGGATTTTACCGTACGAGGCTTAGATATGATGATTGATCCGCACTCTTGATTCGAGGAAGCCGTACTACGTACGTGACGCTATTGAGGCGGGATCGCCGACTATTAGAGATATTGATTCAGACCTTAGGTAGCCTCTAGTTTCTTACTGACTAGTTCTTAGGTTTAGTTCCTTAGGATGTTAGATGGACACTAGTTTAGGTTCGACTCACATAGTGGTAGTTGTACTCGTATTTCGCAGAGGAGTGGATAATGCACATCTGCATTTACATTCATACTGTAATCATCATGGTGCATGTTCTTACATATGTTGCTATAATCAGTATAAACCTTACCTGTTAGGACACCAGCACCATTACCGATGATGCGCATATTCCACGCACACTTATTTGCCGGCTCACACACATCATCATCGGTAATTGCTATGTCACGTACACTTTAGATCAGATTATTTTTTATTGATAGAATCAGTTAACAACTAAACCGATATAATATTGTGATTACTCGCTGATGTTAACATAGACATGATATTTATTACTTAGACATTCATGCATTCATATTTTCATGTTATCACGCAGTATTATGGGCATATGCCGACACTTATCATATATTTACTAATGATTTTGAGATTTGGATTTCTGTGAGATTTCTGGATTTTTGGGAAAAACCGCAAAAATATATAAAAACTTCTCTCTCTCTCCTCCTCTCTTTTTAAACAAAGTTGCGGTTTTCTCGTGATGTATGTGTCGTCCACCATGAGATTTTATGTTTTCTGTTGGATTTCGAGACCCGATTCGAGGAGTGGATGAACCGTCTCGGGTACATGGTGGGCCCGGTATGGTACCCCGGGGCAAGAAGATCGAGTTGTAGACGATGAGCCTGGCAGGGGAAGGCTACCTACCGGTGATGTCTGGCGCGGCGGATATCCGGAGGATACCGACCGTTGTCGTGGGATTTGATGATATGGGCCGATCCGGACTGACGAAGCCCGACATATTGATACTTGAGGTTACATGTGTTGTGTCGATGCTTGACACGGATTTCCATGGATTTCATTGTTGAGATTTCAGATGCTTATACACACTTTACTATGATAACGGCTAAAGGTTCTCATACATATATATCTGGATTTCAGGATTTGTGACTTTACATTCATGGTGCATGCATTTCATTTCATATGACTTAGTACTATATGAGGCACTGACACGACACGGAGTATTTGCACTTACACGTAGTATTACCCTGCTATTACTAGAGGATTGAGATTTAGTAGTGTATTATTATGACCTAGGATAGCGTCGTGCATTCGATTTCTTTTTGTAGATGTCTTCTACTCACGAGTTGGCAACTCACCCCCGTTGTGCCAAATTTTATTACAGGTTCGATGTACAGGTTTCCCGGGCAGTTTGCTGGCACATCTTTTATTTCAGGATGATTTGCACGGTAGGTTGGTTCACTTGTATCTGAACCACCATTGTATTTTATTCATTCATTTGTATCTAGTAAGCTCCATCAACCATACTTGTATTACTTGATAAGTTTATTGGACCAGTCTTTTATTTCGACCTTAGAGTCGCGCATGTATTATTCTGATCTGGTGGTTTTGTTTTCTTTGAGTTTTGAGCCTCGCCCTTTGGCGTTGTATACTATTGTGCTTGTTGTGGTTGTTTCCGCCTGTTGGCGTTGAGCTAGCACCCGTTTGGGGATGCTTTTTATTGTTTATGTATATTATACTTGTTGTACCCGTTTGGGGGCCAGTTTTTACAGAGGAGACTCTGCCGAAATTTTTGGTAAAATTTGCTGATGTTTTTTTTTTTACTTGTTTTCTTTTCTTTTCTTCTTTTTCTTCTTGTTTGGTTTAGATCTCTGGGCTTCGGCTTACTCAGGTCACGTGGCGCCTCTAGACGCTTCGTAATCTAAGTGCCGGTCACGTTCCGTACTTTTGGGTCGTGACAGGAACTCAGACTTAGTCGAGGGGGTATTATACCCGAACTTTCATCGCGTAGGATGACCCTTGGTTGATGGAGTAGGTAGCTTGAGTAGAGTGACGTACCGTACGTATGTTCCGTGGTATATTTACGATATGCTACTCCGCTTAAGAAACCTTAGGATGTACATTTCCTTGCACAGTATTATATTCCTTCCTATGATCTACCCTCATCGATACTGGTTGTGATTTTGCTGCCACGATTGCACGGGCAGAGAGAGCTACGGCTCGAGTTGCGTCAGCATGAGCTCATCGTGGATGAAGACTGACCAGGGCGTGATTCCAGAGACGTACTATTGCATATAGAGGCGTCGTCTTATTATGTTTTCGCGCCATGAGCGTTTGACTGATCGCTTTTACGAGATTTCTCGGATGTGCTGATCGGTACCAGGATCAGGCTACTGCTAGAGGCCAGCCAGATGTGATGACCATTGATATATCGCTTATTCATGATGATTGAGGCGCTGTTCAGTGTACAAACGAATGAGCTAGTTGTTGCTGCAAATGACGAGAGATGGCCCAGATGCTTGGAGCTACTGCAGCATGAGTATATACTTAGAGTTATGATGGAAGGTCGCTAGTCACTAAGGATGAATGACTAGGACATATGGTTCGTTCGCTTACCCCGATGCGTGGTCATCAGATAGATTGATTCCAGATAGAGACGACTTCACGCAGGTTCGTTGAGAGTCGATTGAGACGATCGAATGTCAGGAGCCGTTTTCCAAGTTTAAAGTATTCGGAAAGACATGCAAGCGATTCTATGGACCCTCTAGAAGAATGAAATCCTAACTTGACATAATGACCGTGTGAAAGCCTTTGAACCTTAGGGTTTGCAGCAGTTCTGCGGCGCCATTAGTGAGGCTTGGGTTTGCCCTTCTACGGCTGGACCACCGATTCTGTGGTATGTACTCGATACTATTAAACTGTGCCCAAGATATTGTGCTCTTGGGGGATTATGAGGTTTTGACAAATCGATCGGATGGTTCGACATCTTTCGGATATCCTGTGATGGGACACATTGCTTGGGAGACTCCAGATACGAGCATAGCCATTGGAGAGTAGTCTATGCAGCCACGCGGAGATGAGTCCGAATCAGTCGACATTGGAATAAGGTGAAGTAAAGAGTTCGCAAGAGATTTCGACGAAACGACGTTCCACTCCGCTGACATCAGAGATGCGATATGCACGCAGAGGCGTTGTATATGGATATATCTTCCAGAAAGAGGCGCGATGAGTATGCAGCCGTTCCGGAACAAGAATTAGCTTTAGTAAAGGACGATGACTTCCGGGCAATTCGGCAGAAAAGAGATTTGAGAGAAACATCGGATGGACCGTAGCCGAGAACATTGCAGTGCGCAGATAGAGATGTGACGTCGAAGTGGACGATGATACAGACAAGCGGGACAAGAGGTATGTGCGAGACACTGATGAGCTGTTGTTACTCCCCGTTGAGATTAAAGGTTGGATATGTCTACAGAGGCATTGGGATGTGACCAGCTTCCGAGTAAATGCTGTACTGAGAAGGCAGATGTCCAGAGAGCGAGAAAAGATTATGCCAGAGTACCAGCCTCCGTACAGTTCGGCTTAGGCGAGATTGGAAAGGACCTTGAGCAGGATTCCTTCCAGGACACTGCTGCAATAAGAATTGCACCCAGGATCGGATGTGTGATGTGCATTCAGAGGACCAGAGGTCGGCGCCAGTGACGTGCTTCTTTACGAGTGGTCGTGAGGATTGATCGAGAGATGACCAGAAAAGTACCAGGACAGAATCGTTTCCGTTAGCACACCTGACAGGGCCGATGAGCCTATGGATTGCGAGATTGGTAATCCATAGAGAAGATAAGAACCCAGAGACAGAGGACGCCAGACCGTGAGCAAAAGGCAAGTAGATATCTTGCGCTGCTAGCATTGGTTGCACCTACTGGGTATTTATATTTTGCGCATAGTTATTACGCTTGAGGTATTGATTGTGATTTCATGCCTATTTTATGCCTGTGATTTGATTTATGCTTCCAGCATCGTTTTCATGCACTTTTAGTGTTTTGATTTGATTTGATGCACATGGTTGTGAGCTTATACACGCGGTATACTTGATTTTGATTGAGCCGTATTGTATACCATCAATTTTGATATTGATTTCTTGCACTCTGTGCATTTGATTTGGATTTTCACGCGTGATAAGCGCATGTTTTGAGATACGATTTTGGTGCACACCAGATGCACTAAATCGGGATTCTCCGTGCATGTCAGATGCACCTGATTTTACTGTCGGGCACACACACGTTGCCTATGACAGATGTTGTGTGTACACCCGTTGCGCCTAGATGCTGTTTTGTGCACATGTATGGCACATATTTGGGTTTTAATTTCCGTGCGTACCAGACGCACAGGGTATTCTTATATACATCTTTGGGGATTGATTTCTTATAGAGCAGTACATTTTTATGATATTTGCTTTGTGTTTTTGTACTGAGCGGGACTAGTCAGAGGACAGTACCCGCATATTTTTGCATGCATTTACCTTAGTTATTTACATATATAGCTTTCATATATACATGTATAATTTTGATATACATCATATTGGTTTTGTTTTGTATTTGACATTTGTCTCTTTATCATGACTCCGATGATTGCGGGATGCTTGACGGAGTTTCGATTTTGAGTTATCTGCTCATTACTTATGCGCATGCATTACGCTATGATGCGTTTTATGTATTGATGATTTCGGAGCCCCGACAATTTGGATTTTTACTGATATGTTTTAGAATTTGGGGGTTTAAATTTAAATTCGGGGCCGAATTTCTTTAAGGAAGGAAGATTGTAATATTTCAAAAAAATAAAATATTATTTTTGGGAATTTTTATAATTTAATATTATTTTAATTAATATTTTAATATTTCGGTATAATTAAATACAGATAAATGGGAAAAAATTTGGAAAATTCTAAAATAGGGTATTTTATGGAATTATGCCATTTTTAAGTTTTTATGATTAATCACATGCTAATTTAGTGCTAATCGCGATTAAAAATCGCTAATCGGTTTTTAGCAATTTTATGCAAAACATGCACATATCTTTTTTCTACACTTGTGCATTTTCTATCATGTTTATTTTGGGGTTACTATTTGAGTGAGAATGAAATTGGAAAGTAGAAAAGGAAAAGAAAAGAAAAGGGTTTGGATTATAATATTGAGGTATAGGTGAGAGAGAGAAAGGGTTACTTTGACCAAGCCTTAGCCATTTTCCCCGTCACTTCACTCATTCTTCTCCCTCCCCATTTCCTTCAGCTGCTGCTGCTCCTCATTCATCCCCACTTCGCCTTCTCAAATCACCATGAAAACAACTCCGAAACCTCACTCCCATTTCACAAAAAGTGTGCACAAGCTCAAGACAAGCCCATTGGACCAAGAAAGCAAGGATTTTGGCCACTAGGGGCAACTCAATAAAATTCTTGAGTTGCCAAATGAGGTAATTACTGAACCATTAGCTTAGTTTTTGAATTACTTTTAACCCCATGTTAAGATTGAATCGATATTGTGTAGTTTGGTGGACATAGGAAAAACCTAGTTAGGGTTTGAGGGAAATTTGGGTTATGATGTGAAATTGAGCTCAGTAGAGGTTATACAAACACCTTAGTGCTAGATTTGAGACCCAAACCTGAGATTTGAAACCCGGAATATGGATTTAGAAACCGATATCGGAAAATTTAAGAAATCTGTGAAGATTATATTGAATCCGCTATCAATCCGAGACTCTGAAAATTATTTTGGTTGGACAGTGAAATGTGCAGACACCCAGGAAGCCACCACCAGAACCGTAGCGCCTATCTCTCTTTCCTGGTCGCAAATAAATGCATTATGGCCACAAATTGCAGCCAGACCAGTAGGGAATTGTCTCGTTTTGGTTTTGGTGACCCCTTATCAGTAGATTAGACCTCTGGCATGTGCAAAATTGTCCAATTTGACCTAGGGTGAAATCTGGGACCCTTTTCTCTAGTTGCTGTTTTGGATTCAGGTTTCTGTATTCCGTATTTTGAATTCTGGATTTGCGTATTGCGTTTTACCTCGAATACTTGGCGTTTATACGACAATATCGAGAATTGATTGATGGTTTTGAAAGCGTACCCATAGGTTCTAACCTATAGGCTCCTTAGCGTATCGTTTTGGTTTTCGTATGTCGTTTTAGTTCGGATTGGGTTTTAATACGCATTTACGATACGTTGATGTGTAGGTACCCCATGAAGAATTCGGGACGACAAGCAAGCGCGTGGCGACGTCGACAAATGAAGACGGAAGGTGAGTAGATTATATCTGTAGGGGAAGTCGGGTGGATGGCGTATAGCACCCCCGCAGTCCGTAGTTGGTTTACTATATATGTATATATATTATGTATATGATAGTTATAGTGTGTCGTGGATATTGGGTTAGGTGTACTATGTATAGATTAGGGTTAGAAGTAAACTAGTGTAGTTCCTAGTCGCGAACCCTAGGATAGGTTTACGCCCACACATACACGCCCTTGCATATTTATTATACTTATACTGTGTTGATGATGATAGTGGATGACATTGGAGATGAGTCGATGATATTGGGCATAGTGCCATGAGATCGGTGATATGATATGATTCGTATTTGGGATACGACATGTGATTTTTAGCGGGCCTTTGGACGTGTGTTCCACACACGCATTCATACTTATATAGATGGTATCGATTTGTACTAGACTTAGATCAGTACCCCAGATTATGTGATATGATGATAAGGATACCAGATAATTGATGAGATAATGTGATGTTGACCCATACCAAGCTATTGGGATGCCGTACGGCGATTTACCATACGAGCTATATATTGATGATTGATCCGCATTCATGACTCGAGGACGTCAGATGATATACTGTATCGTACGCGATACTATTGAGGCGGGATCACCGACTATTATACTTATATTTATATATATCGACTCAGATTTTGGTGGTTTCCTTACCCCTCCCGATTGACTTGATAGTTAGATATAGATTACTTAGTAGACATTAGACTAGACCCGAGTCATACCTATTTCAAAAACTAACGAAACGGGAGTATTTCAAAGATAGGAAAAAGGGACTCTACGGACGTTTTCAAAGACGCATCTTTTCTTAAAAACGCCGTAGCCCTTATTTTACCAAAAACCCCAATTCGTCTTATTGCAAATGGCATAACTGCATGACATATACATAAGGATGTAGATTCTTCACTGTTGCGTTGATTATTCGATTTCCGCATATTCATGCTATTCACTTCGCTTTACAGGTGTAAATATGTTTATTGCTATATTACCATCATGCTGTTAGAACACCAGCACCATTATCGATGATGCGTATGTTCCACGTACACTTGCTTGCCGGCTCATACACTTCATCATCGATAATTGCCATGTCATTATACAGTAGTATTATTGCATCAGGATATGACCCTTGTATGTACATACTGTTATTCCATGTTGCATGATATACTGTTATACTTGCATTTCATTTATATGTCACATACATCATGCTTTCTGATTATGCATATTGGGATATTCATTTTCATGATATTTCTGGATTTGGGAACCATGGATATTTCAAAAAGATTATGTAAATACTTAAAAAACCCGGTTACCCTTGATATGATATTTCAGCTTCCACCATGAGTTTTATCGGTTCTGATATATATATATACATATATATATATATATATATATATATATATATATATATACACCCTATGCGAGGAAGCATAGAGGCCATATGAGGGTACATGGTGGGGCCCGGAGGTACCCGGGGTGAGAACGGATCGCTGGATTTGTTAGACGGTGAGCCTGTCAGGGGAACCATACCGTCCGGTGACATTACCTTTTACTCGGCGGTTATCTTGGGGATACCGACCGGAGTTATGTACGTATGATACGTCGAAATTCGAGGGACGAAGCTGGGCACTCGGGTTTCGAGATAGCGTATGATACGTACCTATCAGGGCCAGTCTTGGTGACAGCGCCTGATAGATGAGGATTTACGTGCCGATGCTAGGCACAGGTTTCATGATGTTTTCGAGTGTCGATGCTAGGCACTCAGCTTCCATGATTTTGATTATATCCTCATATTTACATGCATGATGCTTATTGTCATTCGGTGACAAGTGGACGGGATCCACATATATACAAACATTGATCACATACAGACTTTGATTACATTGATCATACCTCATATGTATATATAACAGTGGATGAGGACGCTGTTATATATGCCCTTACACCAATATTAGTAGAATGGGACGCTAATCTATGTGTATTGATATCAATTCAAATACTTCATCATATTTATTCATGCAAACATACCTCATATTCATGATATGTTATTACCTGAGGCACTGGCACGAGCACTTGGCACTGCATACTTGTTTAGATGTTACATTGCCACATTATCATGCTTCAGACTTATCCTTTTGAGGTTTATATATATCTGATCGTTTGACCTAGGATTATATCATGCATTCGGTTTCTGCTTGTAGATATTTTCTATTCACGAGTTAGCAAATCACACCCGTTGTGCCACAGTTCTTGCAGGTTTTGCCGTACAGGTTCCATGGTGGCATTTCTGGCACACTGCTTCCTTTGCGGGTGATTTACTTTGGTAGGTGGGTTCTTTTGCATCAGAACCATCATTGTATATGTATTACTCATTGTATCTAGAAATTCCATCAACCAAAACTTGTATATTGTTTCATACATAGACACTAGTGATGTATTATTTCGACCTTAGAGTCGCGTGTAGTAGTATTACGGTTTTCATGCTGATTTGAGTTCTTTTTTTTTGAGTTTTGATCCTCGCCCTTCGGCGTTGTATATTATATTGCTTGCGTAGTTGTGACCTTCGATTGACGAAGAGCTAGCTCCCGCTTAGGGATGCCTTTTATCATTGCATATATATTATTCTTGTTGTACCCCGTTCGGGGCCAGTATTTACAAAGGGAACTCTGTCGAAATTTTCAGAAAAGATTATACTTTTTAAAAATGCACATTCGGCTTACTTATTTAAAAATATTTCTTTTAAATCATGCTTTCTTCACTTCTAAAAACTATTTTTCCTTCATTTATTATTTAAAAATGGTTTTAGATTTCTGGGTCTTTGGCTTACTTGGATTAGATGGGGTCCTATAGACTTCATATGATTCACGTGCCAGTCACGTGCTCTTTCGGGTCGTGACATTAAATCTCTACAATGGTTAAAGCCTTTCTTTATTAACTAAGGGTTGCAATTGTAACCATGACAATAATTCATTATTCATCACAAAAGCAATTATTCATTTTCTTCTTCCCTGAGCTCTTGAAAAAGCTATACTAGGTTTTTCTTTTGTGATGATATTGAGTGAGATTTTGAAAACTAATGAGAGCCAAATTCCTACTTCATCATCCTCATCTAATCTAGCCACTTAGATTAGGGTGTTCACTTCATTAATACTTGATTAGAGAAGCGAGAGCTTGAGTTAAAGATTCTTCAAGGTAGATCATCTTCGAAAAGGAAGACTTCAAGCAAGCATTGATCATTCGGCCTGTGGAGCCTCTCTAAAGTCCGGAAGTTCATGGATCGCGACGAAGGGACTACTACTCGGAGCTTATGAAGCAAAGGAGCGGACTACAAAGGTTGTAATCCCTCTCTCTTAGATGTAAATATGTTTACATATTTTGTTAACCCTAAATCTCTGGCAAAGATCATCGCTTTAGGTTGTTCGGCACTTGAAAAAATTTAGATTTGGCATGGTTGATGCCTTATGAGCCTTGTGATAGTGCCTAGTAACCCTACAGTGGTATCAGAGCCTAGCCAAACCTTTAGGCGACGTGTAAACGAAGTTAAAAGTCCGATCGAACCCCGAAACGTTAAATGTTGACCCCTCTCTGGAAATTTTCTAAAAATATGGTTTTTTTTGTATTAAAAATACTCAGAAAATTAAGCAAGTGATTCTATGCAAAACTGTGATATATGAACCCCTGATTCCCTCAAGTCGCTGCGGAACCGCGGCAATACGATGCTTTGCGCGGCGGTTCCGCGGCCGTACTTGGGTATCAGGGATACATATTTCTGGGTTACATCCGTAGGTATTACTACATGCTTCTGGGAATTTTTAATATTACTCAATTGTTAAGTTTTCTGGAGATCTTTGGAATTCGTTGATTCGTTCGGAAAGTTTAACATCGTTTAGTTTTTCGGGTAATTTAGAACGTGTTAAAATGTTCGAACGGATATCAATAACTCATTTTTTTCGTGACGGAAAACTTTCAAGTGTTGGATTTTTTCCTCTGTTTAAAACTTTCGGGAAATCATGCTAGCGTATCTGTGGACCCTCTAGAAGAACGTAATCTTAACTTGATTATGTGACCGTCAAAACTGCCACTGAACCCTAGGGTTTGTGGTAGTTTAGCGTTGCCACATGTGAGGCGTTGGTTTGACCCTTCTACGCCTGGTTCATTGGCGCAGTGACATGTTCTGGGTTTTCTGAACTCCGCTCAAGTGTTGAGCTATTTGGGAAATCTTGGGTATTTGATTATTCGATCGGAAAGTTTAACATTGTCTATTTATCTGGAATGTGATACAATATGTGGAATTCATATAGTTAGGCATGAAATGCGAAGTATGTGATATTTCGGATTTAATATGTCTAAAGTATTTGTGGATTCAAAATGTTGTAGTTTTACACTTTCTTTTCTGTGACCGTAAGCGTAGTATATGGTGTATCGCCAGCTTTGTTGCTATACATCAACGACAATCGGGATACGCATACTTGCTTACGTTGATGATATGAGATATTATGTGTTACTGTGATATGTTATATTGGATCGTCGTGTTTTGAATGGCCGGGGGTTTTATGTGAGATGAGGGTTTTATTTTCATTCATGTAAAATTCATTTGTATGTAATATTCTTTTATTGGGGCACTTCCGGGTTGAGGATGATGTCACCATTGTATATTATTTACTTTTCCGCATTAGGTTGACCCAAGGAGGGGAGCACAAGTAACCGGGTTCTAGGGTCCAGTGGGAAGCCATCTCGAGGAGTCGAGACCGGGTCTCCTAACCCTAGAATTGGCAGTGTTGCTTGCCGATCTCGTAGGGGTCTAGGGATGTGGCTTTGGCTATTCATCACGACCGTAGAATCCGTGTTTTATACAGGCTCGATATAAAACACGGACGTCCTAGTATATCCAATATTTCATATGTTATCTTCTGCTGCAATGTTCTGTGATGAGATCATATTAATGCCTGAGATGAATACTTATATTATATATATGATATATAAATATTGCAGCTTTCGTTTCTTCTGTGATGCTTAGGAAGCATAACTGATGGGATTTATTAATGAGATTAATAAAAGAAAAGAAACCTAAAAGATGTTGTAGAATCAAAACTTTATAAAAAGGGTAGCTACAGTTTTGCTTTGCATAGCGGTATATATGATATACCATGCACCTTATTCGATGAGGAAAGAGCCGAGATCCCTTCACCGGGAGTGACCTCTATAGCAAAACTGGCAGATACTACAAACTCGCAGTTTAGTTTTGATTGCTTCTATAGTTCTTGCTTTGCACATCGGTATTTGTGAAATATCCTGCACCTTATTCGATAAGGAAAGAGCCGAGATCCCTTTACCGGGAGTGACCTCTTTAGCGAAACTAGAAAAGCGTAAAAAACACTCATTTTCAAAATCACTTGTTTCTACAACGATATCAAGTTCATTACGCTCATAGTTTTCTGAAAAACCTACGTAACCCTCCGTCATTTTAGGAAAATAGAGTACTTAGTATTCGTGCTGCGTTTGTTGACCATAGTTAAAACGCAGTGTACGGTAGCTGAGTGATGTTTTCCTATATAACATATGATGTGATTAATTAGAACAGTCATATGACTTTGTTGACCATAGTTAAGGGTCATGTGGGTGGGTCTAAATTAATCAAGAAATGACGGGTAGAACTTGACCAGTGCTTATGATTTGTTGACCATAGTTAAGGTCATAAGTCACTAGGGGTAAAAGCATTATCGGGAATTTCAAATGTTGAAATTTGCAATGAGATTGCATACCTTCTATGAGATAGATGGATCCTGATACCCACTACGAGCAAGAGTTACTCCTGGGAGACTTTTACACAGGACAATTAGCCGATCAAGTAGGTGACTAGAAAGGTGTTTACGGGGTTATGCCTATGGGAAAACGAGGTTTATTTTAATTAGGTCCATGCGAAAGCACGGGGAATCTCCTTCAAAGTACCAACACTGGCCTGGCTGAAAGATTGGCGAACTTGTAAGGCGTAATTAATCCCGGCTACTATTTCCTTTTAGGGTTTGAAGGAAGATTTGATAGAAACAGTGGGAGACATCCAAATTAGATAAGATAATAACCAATCTAATCTTGCAAGAGCATACGCTAAAGTGTTTCCTTCTCTTTCTCTCCAGGTAGCGACCATGTCAGGCCTTAATCAAGATAATAATATGGTTGTATTGACTGAACCCACTTATTATACTGAGCAGGGGAACGTTGGTCCCGTTCTTTCTTATAAGTGTTATAAGACTGAGCAGGAAATAGGAGAATATCTGGATTCTCACACCGCCCAAACGAAGAACAAGCATGCTGATGCATCTTCTTCGGAAGTGTTAGTTATTGAGAACTGTTTCTCAGTTTACTCTACGTCCTGGGTATTAGATACCGGATCAGAATCCCACATATGTAATACGTTATGTGGGCTACGTAAAGGTAGAGAACTGGGAATGGGTGATCATTCCGTAAGAGTAGGGAATGGTGCAGATGTTGCAGCCAAGGCTGTTGGCGAATATCACCTTGTGTTACCAAGAGATAATACATTGATTCTGAACGAATGTTATTACATTCTGACCCTGATATGCAATATTATATCAGTTTCTTTAATGAATAAAGAAGGATATAATTTTGTAATACAGGATAATGTTATGAACATATTCCTGAATTAAAAGTTGATAGGATCAGGATCGTTAAATAATGGCATGTACGTTCTAAATCAAACTACAATTCTTAATATACAGAACACAAACAAGAGGAAAAGTTCAGAAATGAACGAATCCTTCTTGTGTCATTGTAGACTTGGTCACATCAATGCGACACGACTATCCAAATTGCATAAGGATGTGTAGGGTTCCTAGGCACGCTCAAGAGGTCTCACTAGGCATCAACCATGCCAAATTCTAATTTTTCCGGTGCCGAGAAACCCTAATGCGATCGTTAACTAGAGTTTAGGCGAAACTATAAGCTACTAAACTACTTTAGTGCTAAGTGAACGGAAATACAACCTTTGTAGATCCGGTACTTAGTTATATGTATGCCCTAGAGTCCATTACTGTACATTGGATGTATATTGTAGTGGATGCTGGGACATATATAGGGAGGACTTTCTTGCTCGACATGATAGTATGATATCTGGTTACTCTTTACCTTAACGTGTACATTGATTGTCTCTCTGTTACATGTTGGTAAAGCCCTTAGGATGTGTACTTGGCTATCTGGACTATGATGCGGATCATACTAGTGGGGACATGGTAGTCCATAAGTACATCCTTCAAAGTCCCTAGTCGTGGGTGTATCGAGACGGGGCATCGATATACCAGAGTAGACTAGCGTATACCTTCTCGACCCATACAGATGGGCGATGGATGATCCCATATCCATTGCTGTTTGACATCAGAGATGATATACGGGTGCTCAGTAGAGACTGGGTACACTGGACGGACTCGCCGAGAACTCTCAGATGGTATTATACCTTACGTCAGATGGCAGTTCTCTGGTGACACTGGTACAGAGTAGTCTGTTGACCCGAGATCGTCATAGAGTCTTGTGTGGTTCCCACTGTGCTTTGATTTCCACCTTACCACGTCCAAGAGGGCGTGCAAAACGGTGGTTTTTGGGTACAGTCCCGAGTCACATGGAGGCAATGAGCGATAGGAGGGGATTCGTCTCTCCCGGTATAGGGAGTTGATGTTGCGCTGTGTTCGATTGGCTATAACCGGAAATCCCTGGCCAGGGTTGCTGAGATTTATTGGTAAGTGTTACCAGTAGTTTCTCGAACTGTTATAGACCTCATATCGACATGACTTATCGAGCTATTGGGGTCTGACGTTTACCACCCCTAGGCGAGATATGCGACATATCAGACGAACAGACCGGACTGTACGGTAAGTGTTACTGGTTGGATTCACAGGAGTGTGAGCGGGCTTGCTCGTCGATCTTCTGATCGCTCAATACCCGGGTGGCCGTTACGTTTGGCAGACCGCTTGCGGCTTGTGGGTGTTTGATATGATCATCACCTGCTGCCGGCGTATTGACGAGTCTTTAGAGTCCTACACAGAGGTTTCCTGGCTCAAGCGAAACGAAATAGGAGCGCATATGAGATATGTGCGGGACCGAGAATAATGCGTGTATGTGATACCGTATTCCATTCTCGCGAAGAATGTATCGAATGGTTGTATGCGATATAACCTAGTTATCGAATCAAGGATTGATTCGATAAGTCGATACATTGCATATTAGTCGGTTATATGCGATATGACCGGATCGTTAAATCAAGTGTTGATTTAATAATTTAATGCATAATTATATATTTGATATATTACTTTGCATTAACTAGAATTGGTTCATTTTAAATGGTTTTTCTCACTTGAAGTGCACATTGTATATGTGATATATTTTGTACACTTGATTGTATCATGTTTGATGATACATGAATGTTTAGACTAAACCATGGTTATGTAATGGTTAGGGTTTTGAATTTATTTACTTATTCATTTATTTATTCATTTTGGCAAAAGGGAAAATGGTGGCTATTTTTGTTTCTAAGTTGAAGTTTCATGAAGCTTTGACTAAGTGACCATTTTGTCTTCATGCTTAACCCTAACCATTCCATCTAACCATGATTTATTCTCTACACTTGACCATGGTTGCCATATGATAAGTATTGTTTTATTTTCTATTTGAAATAGAGGTATCATAATTCTTTTCATCATCATCTTCTTCTTCTTCAAAGATGAAGAAAGCTTGCTTCATCAATGGCAACTTGTGAAAATGAGTGAGAAATCCAATTCTAAAGTGAACCCACTTCCTATTTCATCATCCTATACCACTTGCCAAGTAGTATAGGGTGTTTTCTTCACAAGTTTCATGACTTGGTGAAGTTGGAGCTTGATCTTGTGATGCCTCGACGTAGATCATCTTCGGCATCGAAGCCGACGATCTTGCCCGCCCATTTTTCCGATGAATCCGACGCTAGAGCCCGGGATTCGATTTGGACAGCGAGGGGACTTCATCACGGAGCCGTGGAGGTGGAGGACCGGATCTACAAAGGTTGTATTTTCCGTCTACTCGTAGTTAAGTTGTTAACTAGTTTATTGTTTCGCCTAAAAATCTAGTTAACGATCCGTATTAGGGTTTCTCGGCACCCGTAAAATTTGAAATTGGCATGGTTGATGCCTTGCGAGACCTCATTAGCGTGCCTAGGAACCCTACAGTGGTATCAGAGCCTAGCTAGAGCCTTAGGCGATGCGTTGACGGAGTTAGAAATTCGATCGAACCGAAACCCTAATTACAAAATGCTCTCTGTACATTTTTGAAATTCGTGGAATTTTGTAAATTAAAAATGCTTAAAAAATTCTGCAGGAAATTCTAAGAATTACGGTGCAAAAATTACCTACTGATGTGTCTAAAGCGTGGCGGAACCGCGGCATTAGCCTCCTATTGCGGCGGTTCCGCGCCCATTTAGTCTCTTCAGTCAACCATTTTTGCACAGTAACTTCTTTATTTAAATGCTGAGTTTTATGGGAATTTTTAATATTTATTCAAGAGTTGAATTTTCTGGGTTGTATTGGGGACTCGGTGTATCGATCGGATTGTCTAATTTTGTCAGTGTGTTTTTCCGGGTAATTTTAGAATATGTTAAAAAGTTCGACCGGATATAAATACCCACTTTTTCCCCTGCCGGGAAATTTCCAATTGTTGGATTTTTCTGTAGTTTAATCACGTTCTAAGTAGTGCAAGTAACGTGATGGTCCCTCTAGAAGACAACAAACCTTAACTCGATTATGTGACCGTCTTGAACTGCCCTTTGAACCTTCGGGTTTGGGGTAGTACGGCGTGCCACATGTGAGGCGTTGGCTTGACCCTTCTACGGCTGGACCGTTGGTACTGAGGCATGAACTGAATGTTTTTAGACTTATTTCATGTGATGAGCTGTTTCGGGAAAACTTGGGTGTTCGATTGTTCGATCGGAAAGTTTAACATATTCTATTTATCCGGAATGTGATACAATAATTGGAATTCACAAGTAGTTATGAGATAACTGAATGAATGTTATAAACATAGCAGTTTAGTCTCACTTGATCGGTTGCTACGGAATTTTGATGTGATCAAAAGTCCGTCGCAATCACGTAGCGTACGCGGATACTCGCCGGGTAAACTTAATAGACAGCCTCGTCCCATAGCCCCGACCAAGTGACTGTAGGAGAACCCCGTCGCCGAAAGCATCCGTTCGGGTGCTCGCGGCAGCGGTGTTCCGCCTTGGTGCACTTCGTCGACGGCGTCGGGGGTGCGGCCGTCTACTAAAGTTTGCGACGAGCATTTGATCAGGATGTCGGGAATCTTGTTGAATTGCCCGACTTGATATTGAAAAGTGTTTTCGATAATGAGACTAAAATGCGGGGTTTATAATTGTTAGGCATACGATGTCTAAGGAATTCATTTGATTAGGCATGCGATGTCTATGCAGGTTGCGGATTCCAACTGTTGTAGTTTTACACTTTCTTTTCTGTGACCGTAAGTGTAATATGTGATATCGCCGGTTTCGTTGCTATATGTCAACGACAATTGGGATACGCATGTTTACTTACGTTGATGACATTTGATGTTATGTGTTGCTGGATATGTTATATTGGATCGTCGTGTTTGAATAGCCAGGGGGGTTTATGTGAGATGAGTGTTTTTTTCATTTTCATTCATGTAAAAACTTGTATGTAATATTCTTTTATTGGGGCACTTCCAGGTTGCGGAAGATGTCACCCTTTGTATATTATTTTCTTTTCCACACTAGGATAGACCCAAGGAGGGGAGCACAAGTAACCGGGTTCTGGAGTCCAGTGGGAGACCAACTCGAGGAGTCGAGTCCGGGTCTCCTAACTCTAGAATTGGTAGGGTTTCTTGCTGCTCTCGTAGGGGTCTAGAGGTGTGGGATTGGCTATTCATCACGACCGTGGAATCCGTGTTTTATACTGGCCCGTATTGAAAACACGGACGTCCTAGTATATCCAATATTTTATATGTTTCTTCTGCTGCGATATCTGTGATGTGATCATGTGATATGTTCTGTGATGGATACAGTATATAGTATATATGGTATATTATATAGGCGTTACTTATGTTTTACACCCGTGCTAGCCCTGCCCCGCTCTGTCGTTAGTTACCTAACCTAACGGTGCACGAGGGGACATCGAGGCGAATGCGGATGGCATAAGTGTACGTCGTATTTATCTGTGATGTTTAGGTACTTAAATGATGGGACTTCATTAATGTGATTAATGAAAGTAAAAGAAACCTAATATGTTGTAGAATCGAATTTCAAAAATAAAAAGGGTAGCTACAGTTCTTGCTTTGCACAGCGGTATATATGATATATCCTACACCTTATTCGATGAGGAAAGGACCGAGATCCCTTCACCAGGAGTGACTCCTTTAGCAATAACCGGCAGATGCTACACACTCGGTTTGTCTTTTGATTGCTTTTAAGAGTTTTTGCTTTGCACAGCGATATATATGATATATCCCGCACCTCATTCGACGAGGAAAGGGCCGACGATCCCTTCACCGGGAGTGACCCCTTTAGCAAAACTAGAAAAGCCTCAGAAAAACTCCATTTTAAAATCATTTGATTCTACAACGATATCAAGTTCATTACGCAATAGGTTTTCAGAAAAACCTGTCGTAGCCCTCCGTCATTTCAGATAAGTCCTGTTTAGTATTCGTGCTGCATTTATTGACCTTGTCAAGGCGCAGTGTGCGGTAGCTAACCAGTATTTATCTGCTTATGCATATGATGCAGATTGGGTTAGGGTAGTCGTGCGGCCTTGTTGACCTTGTCAAGGGTCGTGCGGGTGGGTTTGATTCAATCAAGAAATGACGGGTTGAACTTGACTTGCGGTCTATGGTTTGTTGACCTTGTCAAGGTCATAGATCGTTTGGGGCAAAATATTATCGGGAATTTCAAGTGTTGAAATTTGCAATGAGATTGCATACCTTCTATGAGATAGTTGGATCCCGATACCCGCTGCGAGTAAGAGTTACTCCTGGGAGAGTTTTACACATTACAATTAGCCGATCAAGTAGGTGTCTAGAAAGGTGTCAACGTGGTTACGCCTCTGGGAAAACGAGGTTTACATTAATTAGGTTCGTGCGAAAGCACGGGGGACCTCCCTCAAAGTAACGACACTGGCCTGGCTGAAAGATTGGCGAACTTGTAGTGTGTAATTAATCCCGGCTAGTCTTTCCTTTTAGGGTTTGAAGGAAGATTTGATAAAATGCAGTGGGAGCCATCCTGATTAGATAAAATAATAACCAATCTATTCTTGCAAGAGCGCACGCTGAGTGTTTTCTTCTCTCTCTCTCCTGGTAGCGACCATATCACGCCTTAATCAAGATAATAATACGGATTATTGACCGAACCCGCTTGTTATACTGAGCTGGGGAACGTTGGTCCCGCTCCACCTTATAATTGTTATAAGACAGAGCAGGAAATTGGGGATTACCAGAATTCCCGTGCCGCCCAAACGAAGAGAGTGCATGCTGATGCATCATCTTCGGGTGTGTTCATTATAAAGAACTGTTTCTCAGTACCCTCTGAATCCTGGGTATTTGATACCAGATCAGGATCCCGCATATGTAATTTGTTACATGGGCTACAGATAAGTAAAGAACTGAGAACGGGTAATAAGTTTCATGAGGCAGAAAACGGTGCAAGTGTTGCAGCCAAGTCTGTTGGTCACTGTCACCCTGTATTACCAATACATTGATTCTGAACGAATGTTTTTAGATACCGAACCTGATATACAAAATCATATCAGTCTCTTTATCAGTAAAGAAATGATAAAATTTTGTATAGTTGGATAATGTTTTGAACATTTCCTATATCAAAAGTTGATCGGTTCAGGCACGTTATCTAAAAGCATTGATGTTCTAAATCAAACTACAGTTCTTAGTGTATGGAACACACACAAAGAGGATGAGTTCAGAAATGAACAAATCTTTCTTGAGGTATTGTAGACTAGGTCAGATCAATGTGACCCGACTAGCTAGAGTTATATAAAGATGCATATTTAAATTGGTTTGAATTTACATCTTGTGAAACTCGCCAGTCATGTCACAAAGATAAGATGACCATAGCTCCGTTTACTGGAAACAGAGAAAAAGTTAGTGAACTCTTGGGATGATACATGTTGTTGTATGTAGGTCCCCTGTCTACACATGCCAAGACTGGTTCTTTGTACTTCATTACATTCTCTGATGATCTTTCGAGATTCAGACCTATGTTCCTGTTAAAACACAAGTCGGAACCTTTTGAGGTATTCACAGAATATAAGAGAGAAGTAGAGAACCAAAATACGGGTATAAGTATGTAAGTCTACGTTAGCGCCCCGGCAGTCTACAGACGCCAATTGCGGAATAAAACTTTTTAACTTGGCGCTATCGTATACTTTAACCCGGATCTACCATTATTGCTAAACTAACAAACAGTAAAGAGTGTAGAAATGTTGTACCGACTGATCCGAGTCCTCCGGTCTTCATCTCCACTCATGTCTCCTCGCGGGATCTCCGTCCGTCTCCTCCTCGTCGGAAAGGGCACCACATCGCCTGTAGCTTTTACGGGCTCCCACCTCAATACCGAGGCAACTCGGGCGCGAAGCTGGCGAATCGACGCGTCCAAGATTTGCTGTAGGAAGTGTAGTGTAGAGGCTACTTGTCTCTTTGGGGTTTGTTGCCTTTGGATGGAGGAATGAAGATTGAACTTTGGAGGGAAAAGAAGCTACCAATTTTGCAAGCCAAATGAGATGATCAAAATGAAGCACAAAAATGAATCTCTCATTTTTCCTCTCCTCATCATAAAGTGGCCGGCCATTCTCATCAATGAAAAAGGTGGAGGAAAGAATGGATATGTATGATGAAGGGAGGTGAGTGTAGGAGTGAAGAAGGGGTGACCACATCAAGGGACATAAAAACATACAAGCATGCTTCACTTTAATCAAACCATACCCTCATCAAATCACAAGTCAAAGCAAGCATGGTGCAAAGAAAAGAAAGCTATCATAATCAATATATATGCAATAAAACCCCTCCATAAAAGTAATTTGCAAAACTGCAAATTACCCCCTCCATCGGAAAAGTCCGGCCGGGAAAGAACAAAGGAAAAACCGGCCGGAACGGAATGCAAACTGGCAACTCCAGAAAACTGGTCCCGTAATAAATTACAGGAAAACCCCGATACTGTGCATACACACCCGCATCTGTATTCCGTCCGGATACAAATGCAAAGAAACAAAATCTACACTGTACTAAACTAGGACCGGCTTAAACCAAAACCGGCTAGTATTATCCGTTCGATCCTGATCCGTGCAATACCGCACGTATCTGATCGAACCCTGCCATATACCTATACGGCTACTAGTACAAACCGTCCGATCCTGATCCGTGCAATACCGCACGTATCTGATCGGACCCTGCCATATCTCCATACGGCCTCTACAGCGTTTCGCCCGAAAACTGAGTAACTGAAAGTGTGGTAGACTCTAAAGACTCGTCAATACTATGGCTGTGGATTTAACCACTAGCACGTCAGAGGTATAAGCCAATACGTGACGGGCCACCAGCTATTGACTAAAAGGGACGTCGATGAGAGAACTCATCCTGACACCCTACTGAGCCTGTCAGTGACAATATCCGTACAGTACGGTCCGTTCGTCTATGAGCATCGCATGGCGGGCCTAGGGGGTTGGTAGAAGTCAGACCCCCAAAAGCGGTACAAGTCGTGTCGGAGTGTAGCCCAGAACACCCTGAGATACTACTGGAATACCTACCAGTAAATCTCCTGCCTTGGCCAAGGACTTCGTGTAATGGCTCTCCTAGACACAGCGCGACCTCACCCCCAATACCGGGAGAGACGAAACCCCCGAAGATCCGCTCACTGCCTCCATGTGGCTCGGGACTGTACCCAACTAAAACCTGTTTGCACGACTCCTTTGAGCCGTGGTAGGGTAGTAATCAAAGCACAGTGGGAACTCACACGAGACAAATGACGATCCCCAGGTCGATGAACTAACCTGTACACATGTCACCTGGGAACTGCTATCTGACGTCAGGTATAAGACCAACTAGCATGTTCCCGGCGAGTCCTGTCCGGTGTACTCATAACCCAATGAGCACCTGTATACATCTTAGGTGATCCAACTGACACCAGTGGCTTGTGAGACCGGCCACCGCCCCTCGTCGGGGTCTCGACTGTATACACTAGTCTACTCTGGAGTATCGATGCCCTATCTCGAAACTCCCACGACTAGGGACCTTTTAAGGATGTGCTTGTAGACCCCAGCTCCCACGTATATGATCGCCCTCATACTGCCGGTAGTCAAGCAAGAATCCTAGGGGCTCTATCAACGTGCAATAGCGACATGTCATGTCACCTAAAGCAGTACACGATGATAAAGGTAAACCTGATAGCATACTATCATCTCGAGTAAGACTGTTCTACCGGGATAGGTCCTCCCTCAATCATTGCAATCACGTGCCTGTGATCCAATAATTGACTCTGAGGGCACTATCTCCAACAATCTCCCACTTGCACTCAGGGCTAATTATTGCGATGTCGCATACTCACAGCCCGTGTGATACCGAACACCCAACTCCTCTACTAGTCAGTCTCACAAAACTCGTTTGCGAAACTATTGCGTTCGAGGAATAGCCTCAGCGAGTGGATCCGCTCTGAAGTTTCTTTCTATGTCTCTCTCTATCTCAAGTTCGCGGAGAAAGCCATCTCCCGGAATGAGCAATACCTGTCTTAGAGTGTCTGGATGTCTGATGGGACCGAGTTCATAAATGAACTCCAAATCCAAACTTCTTAGACTGTATCGTCAACTGAACTTAATCAGTATCCTGCGCCATGCCTCCCTCAGTATTGCCTTGGACCACCTGTCCAAAATACTGCCCCTCGTCAGAGGGAAAACTATAACTCTGACAACCTCCTTGTCGTCCAGGTCACCTTGGAAGCCTGGAATGATAACTGTTTCCCGAATGGGGCTTTCGCTATCATATCCCTAGAACAGCCACTTATGTTTTAAAACTGCTTCCGACTGTTTCTCCAGGATTAGATTAATGTCAACTTATTGCATCTAGTGCAAGAACAACATCTGGTGTGGTACTTGACATCTCATGATTGACTCAATTGCCTAAGCAAGTGATCTGCCAATCATGCACGTCCCTCTCCCCTTTAGTCTGTAAGACACCTTTAGAGAGGGTGACTCCATTACCTGCAGGTACACTACCGTGCCAGGAGTCGTCCATCCTAAATACTCTTAGAATGCTGTCAAGTACCACGATTGGGAAACCACCCAAATCTAGATCTAAAACCATAGACCCAGTAACCAGTATGTCAGATATAAATCCATTTCCTTTGTGGAGAAACCACTGTGTGACGACCAAAGTATAACCGATTGTAGTATAGGAGTTTCTTTTCCTATTCTGTGTATGTCATCCAGATACCAGGACATCACACCCTACTACCTTCTCAACAGATCCATCCCCTTTTCTGATGAAGTCAAACCCATGACTGTCACGTCAGAAATAGATGATCTATCTCCGCTACATTTGCTCTAGTCTATAAATAGACATAAGCTACCTGTCCACCAATGCTTCCGCTGCTCCCACTGACTACGACAACCCTCTGGCAGAGTCATATAGACGTACACTTCTAAAACTGGTTTAGAACGACGCTATACTCATCCTCCTGCCGGGTCTCGCAGCGTGGAACAACAACAATGGCAAGCGTGGGTAAACAAGAACTTCCCTGTCACCGTCATTGAGGCTACCGGAGTACCTCTCGGGTGCCTGAAGTTACCCACCTTATCTGCGGAGTGGCCAATGGAATGTCAAATCAGATTGAATCTTTAGGTTCCTTATCAAATCTCCAGTAATCGTTTGCGGTTCTGGAATCGCTTCCAGTTCTACCATACTCCCACTACTGTTTTCTGAAAAATAACCATTTCTTTTTAAAACTGTGGCGAGTCAAGAACAATATCACTATTGATCTTTCTTATGGTAGAAAATCAACCCTCGTCATAGCCTGGGTCAACCCACAAACAGCCATTACAGAAACGTGCCTTGAGTTGTCCTGTGTCTGGTTTTAATCATAAACCGGACAACTCCCCGTACCTTAACATCGTTAAGATATGAACTGTTCTATATCCAATATAGAAACAGAGGCACTGATTTAATTGAACCAGATCCAAATCATGCAACTGTCTCCAGCGCATGTCAACTAAATGGAAGGAGGCCGATCAGCGTTACTCAACTTAGGAATACTTCCAATTATGAGTGACCTGAAAGAGAAGCAATTTCTCTTTATCATTACTATCAACTGAATACCATTGACAAGTATCTACATCTTCGATCACTTTGAAGAATCCCGATACTTGCTACACCTGGTTCTCTACTGTATTCAAATACCTATAACTTCTCCAAATTCGGACCCTGTGTTTCCTCGAAACACTTGCCAAAAAACTAGAGAAGTCATAAGTAAACCGAATATAGTACGAGGACCAACCCTTCTGTCCTAATGGACACTGGACAACATACAATACTCTGTATAAGTCCCTTGAGTCTGATAACTCATTCACTGTGTGTCGTAGGTTGAAAACTGTACTTATGGTTATGAAGAATTACACCGCTGTTTAATGCTCCTTACCTAACCATCCACTGATATAGGTAAATGTCGTAGACATAATTTCAGAAAAGTATATCTCACTCTATGAAAATAGACGTACAGATATATCAATTTGAAATTGGTGCATAACAGCGGATATTCAAAACCAAATATTTGCCGACCGGCAAACAGCCTAGGTGATTTCCTCAAATATCACCGATTACAACGAATCCCGATATAATGAGGATGATCACCCAATTCCCAATAACTTACTCCCACTCATCATCTGTAAAACCATACAGATGTGAGAATCATACCTGGTAAATACATACCCTGGAGCAAGTGTCTAATCGGGAAATCAGTTTTCATTTAACAGTACACAGTGAACTGAAACATTGAAATGTTTCGATGGGGTATCCTGGTATTCTCAGTAATGCCTCTACCATTATCCAGATTCACAACTATAACCGTATAATTCTTTGCCACCTCTCCAAATCCCTTTATATGTCTTTAGTCATTACCTTCTGCACACCCCCTTAGGCCAAATGGTTTTCTTCCTTCCCTACCGTTCGGCACCAGCCTATGGTTTGGAAGAAGACTATCCAATAAGCATAATGGGTGTACTGTCCCAATCCTAGGAACACTCGCAATGAGAGAGGGTGAAGATAAAAGACAACCGAACAAACCTTATTCCTATTTCTCCTGAACCAGAATCCATCCCCGAACTGGAACAAGTTCCATTCGAGTTCGTATATAACCATACGATGGACTATCCAAATAAACTGTGGATCTTCGTAGTGATACGGAGTGTCCTGGAGAAAAACAAAGGTGATGTGGGAGTGGTAACGAAATATTTGGTTTGGTCGTGAATATCTGTTGCAATTTACTTTGCCCTCTTACTAATCCCTTGCTTTGTCTGAACTTAATACCTTCTGCACACCATCGTTATGCTAATTGGTTTTCTTCATTCCCTACCGGTCGGCACCAGCCTAAGGTTTGGAAGAAGACAATCCAATTTGCGTAATAGGTGTACTACCCCTAAACCAAGGAGTACTCGTAACCTGAGAGAGGGTAAAAGGAAAAGACAACTGAATAATCCTATCCGTTTTCTCCAGAACCGGAAACCATCCTCGAATCCTTTCGAGTTCGTATTTAACCATACGATGGTTTTGTCCAATGGAAGTGGACGTTCGCAGTAATACGGGGTGTCCTGGAGAAAAGGGTAAAAGTAGGAGTGGCAATGAGGTCTGCAACTCTGACAATCCAAAAGCCTGTGTTAAGAAGGTTCGGTCAATTTGGTCACTGAGTCATAGTCTTAGGGTCGGGTCAATGGTCGCTACCAAAGAGAGAGAGAAAAGAAACACTCAGCGTGCACTCTAACCTAGATCAGAATGGTCACCAATTTATCTAATCTGGAAACCTCCCACTGTACCTCAAATTCTCCTCCAAACCTGAAAGAAGAATTAGTCGGGGTCACCCGAGGAGTAAACCAACTCATCAGTGGGAATCGGGATCCAACTCTCATCGCATGATAACGTGACGGAATCCGCTCACGGTATCACACTCCAGAAGGTATGCGCATATCTGGCAAGTTTCAGTTCTTTTGAAACTCCCGATGTGGATTTTTACCCCATGCTCTTATGACCTTGACTTTGGCCAACAAATCATAAGTCACATGTCAAGTTCTGCCCGTCATTCTCCAGGTTAATTTGAATCCACCCGTACATACCCTTGACTTTGGCCAACAAGGCAGTACGACTGTTCCAAACCAACGCATCTATCTATGCTGCATATGAATACCCAACAGCTACCAAACACTGTGCCTTGACTTTGGCCAACAAACACAGCTTGAATACTATTGACTACCCATATGAAACGACGGAGGGCTACGAATGGTTTCTGGCGAAAACCTTTAACGTAATGAACTTGATATCGTTGAAGGAACGGATAGCTTTTTAGAAAATATAGTGACGAAAACCTTTACTAAAGAGGTCACTCCCGGTGAAGGGATCTCGGCTCTTTCCCCGTAGAATGAGGTGCAGGATATTCCAACTGAATACCACGATGCAAAGCAAAAGTAATCGGCTATAGTGAAGTTAATGCCCTGACGCTAACTTCTGTCCAAGAGGTCACTCCCGGTGAAGGGATCTCGGCCCTTGCCTCGTCGACTGAGGAGCAGGATATTCCAAATGAATACCACGATGCAAAACAAAAGTGAACGTCCTTGCAATAACAGCTTTTTGAAAAGTGTTCCAACAACATCAGAATAGGTTTGTTTAACTTGCATTGATCCGAATCAATGCAGTCCCATCAATTGATCACACCACAAAGAACGAAAATATACTGACGTACGTATATGCCATCCGCATTCGCCACTGGGTCCCGTCATCACCCGTTAGGTTAGCTTACTAACGGCAGAGCGGGGACTGGACTAGCGCGGATGAAAAACATATACAACATCTACTAATATATATACCAATATATAGTATTTCGCTCAAGGCGTGAATAAAATGCAACATCACAGAAATGTACAGCATCACAGAACAATACAGATATCTGGGATCCCCGGGTTTCACAGAGCCACTACTGAAACCCGACGTTCCCCTGGTCGTGTGGATAGCCTGTGCAATGAAAACCTAGACCCCTACGGGCGCGGCAAGTCACCCGCCAAAACCTGAAGCGAGGCAGCCCCCTTCAGCGCCGTGAATGGACCACCCAGCACTTCACGGAATCCGGTAACTTGGGCACCCCTCCTGGGTCAACCTGTACCCCCTACGAGTGCGGCGAATAGCCCGCCAATTCCAGACTGAAGCCCCTCCGTCTCAATGCCCTGAGATGCGGGCCCGTTGCCCTCCAGAACCCGGCTATCCGTGCACCCCTCCGCGGGGTAACCCTAGTACAGAAAGTAAAATATACATACACCGGGTACATCGACCGCAACCAGGTCGTGCCCCAAAAGAATAATACAATCAGGCAGTGACGGCAGTCCACATGTCGGACGCTCGCCCCGCAATATCAAATGTACATAATACACTCAAACTGTACTAGCATTGCATCCAGGCTATCCCCCACGACCGATCCGCAACATCACAGCAAATACATAGAACATCAACGTGAAAGTCACGTTCGCAAATCCGTCTAACCGGGCTATAGCAGTTAGACCGGATTTACCGATCGAGTGACATTCACGGTCGCAGATATAATGTAAATACTGTGAAAACTAACGTGTTCAAATTTCGATCGACAAAATATCAAGAAGTGGGCCCCACGACTTACTGGTGAACAGTAACAAAATCTGGGCAAAAACGATATATATCAAAAACCCCAAAATCCAACCAAGAACCAACTGACAAAATTTGGGAGCACGTGCTCCCCACGTGGCCGCGGTTGCGCGGCAAAACCATGGTTTTGGCCGCGCTTCCGCGGCAACTTGGAGGGATCACGACCCCAAATTTTGTCGTGACTCTTAAAAGTTCCTGCTCTGATTTTTAAGACATCCAGAAATAATTTTTGAGACCGTTTAAAAACAACAGAAACTGTCGGCTTGGATTTTTGCAGTTTTCGATTTCCGGTCGGATCGAAGTTTTAAACGCGTTAGCACAAGTTAGCATAGCAAAATGGTGAGGCTCTGATACCACTGTAAGTCTACGTTAGCGCCCCGGCAGTCTACAGACGCCAATTGCGGAATAAAACTTTTTAACTTGGCGCTATCGTATACTTTAACCCGGATCTACCATTATTGCTAAACTAACAAACAGTAAAGAGTGTAGAAATGTTGTACCGACTGATCCGAGTCCTCCGGTCTTCATCTCCACTCATGTCTCCTCGCGGGATCTCCGTCCGTCTCCTCCTCGTCGGAAAGGGCACCACATCGCCTGTAGCTTTTACGGGCTCCCACCTCAATACCGAGGCAACTCGGGCGCGAAGCTGGCGAATCGACGCGTCCAAGATTTGCTGTAGGAAGTGTAGTGTAGAGGCTACTTGTCTCTTTGGGGTTTGTTGCCTTTGGATGGAGGAATGAAGATTGAACTTTGGAGGGAAAAGAAGCTACCAATTTTGCAAGCCAAATGAGATGATCAAAATGAAGCACAAAAATGAATCTCTCATTTTTCCTCTCCTCATCATAAAGTGGCCGGCCATTCTCATCAATGAAAAAGGTGGAGGAAAGAATGGATATGTATGATGAAGGGAGGTGAGTGTAGGAGTGAAGAAGGGGTGACCACATCAAGGGACATAAAAACATACAAGCATGCTTCACTTTAAGCAAACCATACCCTCATCAAATCACAAGTCAAAGCAAGCATGGTGCAAAGAAAAGAAAGCTATCATAATCAATATATATGCAATAAAACCCCTCCATAAAAGTAATTTGCAAAATTGCAAATTACCCCCTCCATCGGAAAAGTCCGGCCGGGAAAGAACAAAGGAAAAACCGGCCGGAACGGAATGCAAACTGGCAACTCCAGAAAACTGGTCCCGTAATAAATTACAGGAAAACCCCGATACTGTGCATACACACCCGCATCTGTATTCCGTCCGGATACAAATGCAAAGAAACAAAATCTACACTGTACTAAACTAGGACCGGCTTAAACCAAAACCGGCTAGTATTATCCGTTCGATCCTGATCCGTGCAATACCGCACGTATCTGATCGAACCCTGCCATATACCTATACGGCTACTAGTACAAACCGTCCGATCCTGATCCGTGCAATACCGCACGTATCTGATCGGACCCTGCCATATCTCCATACGGCCTCTACAGCGTTTCGCCCGAAAACTGAGTAACTGAAAGTGTGGTAGACTCTAAAGACTCGTCAATACTATGGCTGTGGATTTAACCACTAGCACGTCAGAGGTATAAGCCAATACGTGACGGGCCACCAGCTATTGACTAAAAGGGACGTCGATGAGCGAACTCATCCTGACACCCTACTGAGCCTGTCAGTGACAATATCCGTACAGTACGGTCCGTTCGTCTATGAGCATCGCATGGCGGGCCTAGGGGGTTGGTAGAAGTCAGACCCCCAAAAGCGGTACAAGTCGTGTCGGAGTGTAGCCCAGAACACCCTGAGATACTACTGGAATACCTACCAGTAAATCTCCTGCCTTGGCCAAGGACTTCGTGTAATGGCTCTCCTAGACACAGCGCGACCTCACCCCCAATACCGGGAGAGACGAAACCCCCGAAGATCCGCTCACTGCCTCCATGTGGCTCGGGACTATACCCAACTAAAACCTGTTTGCACGACTCCTTTGAGCCGTGGTAGGGTAGTAATCAAAGCACAGTGGGAACTCACACGAGACAAATGACGATCCCCAGGTCGATGAACTAACCTGTACACATGTCACCTGGGAACTGCTATCTGACGTCAGGTATAAGACCAACTAGCATGTTCCCGGCGAGTCCTGTCCGGTGTACTCATAACCCAATGAGCACCTGTATACATCTTAGGTGATCCAACTGACACCAGTGGCTTGTGAGACCGGCCACCGCCCCTCGTCGGGGTCTCGACTGTATACACTAGTCTACTCTGGAGTATCGATGCCCTATCTCGAAACTCCCACGACTAGGGACCTTTTAAGGATGTGCTTGTAGACCCCAGCTCCCACGTATATGATCGCCCTCATACTGCCGGTAGTCAAGCAAGAATCCTAGGGGCTCTATCAACGTGCAATAGCGACATGTCATGTCACCTAAAGCAGTACACGATGATAAAGGTAAACCTGATAGCATACTATCATCTCGAGTAAGACTGTTCTACCGGGATAGGTCCTCCCTCAATCATTGCAATCACGTGCCTGTGATCCAATAATTGACTCTGAGGGCACTATCTCCAACAAAGTATTATGTCCTTTGATGTGATCGAGGAGGAGAATACTTGAGCACGGAAATCCTGGTCTATTCTAAAGGAGAATGAGATTCTCTCTCAGCATTACTCCTCCGTATACACCATAGCACGATGGTATATCGGGACGGAGCAATCACACCCTATATGATAAGGTGTGCTCTATGATGAGTAATACTGAGTTACCTATTTCCTTTTTGGGAGTTATGAACTTGAGAAGCTGCATACCTATTGAATAAGGTTCCAATCAAATCAGTTGCCTACCACTTCATATGTGATATGGAAAGGGAAGAGCCCATATCTTAAGTTGGTTAAGATTTGGGATTGTCCGGCCTATGTCTAAAAGCAAAATCCGGACAAGCTCGAGGCAAGGTTAGTTATGTAGAACTGGAAGTGTTTCAGCTATACAAACTACAGCAAATGATTTGGTAGAACCGAAGGATTCAATAGTAACCAACGAACCTCAGCCTCTCCGCCGATCTAGTAGGGTTCCTCACCCACCTGAGAGATACTTTGGTTTCTCTATGACAGTGGGAGCGAGGATTGCATCATGAGATAATGACCCAACTAGTTTCGAGCAGGCCATCGAGAGTAGGGACTCTGTAAGAATGGCTGGATGCTTAGCGATCTGAGATGGAATCCTTATACACCAACAAAGTATGGACTTTGGTTGCTTTATCTGAAGGGTTAAATCCCCATCAGGAGCAAGTATATCTTGAGAAGATTACTTGGTGTAGATGGAAAAGTTGAGACTTTCAAAGCTAGACTTGTTAAAGTTTTTCATCATCGACCGGGCGTGGATAATGATGAAACCTTTTCAAGTGGCTATGCTTAAGTCCATCCAGATCCTACTTGCCACGGCTACATACCATGACTACGATATCTGGCGGTTGGGTGCCATGACTGCTTTTCTAAATGATGCTTTAGAAGAGAACGTCTATAAGTACACAGCCAGAGGGCTTCGTAGACAGTGGGAGCAGCGGAAACGTGTGCAAGATGTTTTATAGGATAAAACATGCATCGCGGAGTTGGAACGTCTGTTTTGATGTCGTAGTCAAAAAGTTTGACTTCATCAAAATGGTAGATGAACCTTGTATATACAAAGAGGTAGTAGGGAGTATGGTGGTGATCCTCGTAGAGTACATGGATGACATACTCTTGATAGGGAAGGAGTTTCCTATGCTACGCTCGATCAATCTCCGCTTATCACTATGATTCTCCATATAGGATCAAAGTGATACCTCCTAAATCCTGGGTTTTGGATCTATAAGATAGATCTAATTGGATGTTAGGATTCTCACTAGTTGTAGTGAGATGGTATCAACCGATCCTGGGGAGAATCACTGGAAGGGTTCCAGGGTAATAAGGACGACTGAATGTCAGTCACAGGCATTGTCTTTACCCTCAGTAAAGGGACGGTATGTTGGAAGAGTTCCAAGATAAATACCGAGGCATACTAGACGATTAAAGGCTGAATATGTCGCTACTTAAGATGCTACCAAAGAGGCTGTCTGGGTGTATATTAGTTCATGAGATGAACTTAGTTCCTCCCATTGTGTGACAATGGAGTTGTGGCTTATGCCAAGGAACGTCCGTCCCATCAGTGATCCATACATATTCTAAAGAAGTATTACCTGATCATGGAGATGGTTGATCTCCAGGGGATCGAGGTTAGGAGAGTAGACTTAGAGGACAACACGGCGGATCCACTCACGAAGGCCTATTCCCAGAGAGAGACTTTTATGGGATGGTTGAGTATGAGATACTACAACCACTGCTACAGATGGCCCTAGTGCAAGTGGGAGATTGTTAGTTATATGTATGCCCTAGAGGCCATTACTGTACATTGGATGTATATTGTAGTGGATGCTGGGACATATATAGGGAGGACTTTCTTGCTCGACATGATAGTATGCTATCTGGTTACTCTTTACCTTAACGTGTTCATTGATTGTCTCTCTGTTACATGTTGGTAAAGCCCTTAGGATGTGTACTTGACTATCTGGACTATGATGCGGATCATACTAGTGGGGACATGGTAGTCCATAAGTACATCCTTCAAAGTCCCTAGTCGTGGGTGTATCGAGACGGGGCATCGATATACCAGAGTAGACAAGCGTATACCTTCTCGACCCATACAGATGGGCGATGGATGATCCCATATCCATTGCTGTTTGACATCAGAGATGATATACGGGTGCTCAGTAGAGACTGGGTACACTGGACGGACTCGCCGAGAACTCCCAGATGGTATTATACCTTACGTCAGATGGCAGTTCTCTGGTGACACTGGTACAGAGTAGTCTGTTGACCCGAGATCGTCATAGAGTCTTGTGTGGTTCCCACTGTGCTTTGATTTCCACCTTACCACGTCCAAAAGGGCGTGCAAAATGGTGGTTTTTGGGTACAGTCCCGAGTCACATGGAGGCAATGAGCGATAGGAGGGGATTCGTCTCTCCCGGTATAGGGAGTTGATGTTGCGCTGTGTTCGATTGGCTATAACCGGAAATCCCTGGCCAGGGTTGCTGAGATTTACTGGTAAGTGTTACCAGTAGTTTTTCGAACTGTTATAGACCTTATATCGACACGACTTATCGAGCTATTGGGGTCTGACGTTTACCACCCCTAAGCGAGATATGCGACATATCAGACGAACAGACCGGACTGTACGGTAAGTGTTACTGGTTGGATTCACAGGAGTGTGAGCGGGCTTGCTCGTCGATCTTCTGATCGCTCAATACCCGGGTGGCCGTTACGTTTAGCAGACCGCTTGCGGCTTGTGGGTGTTTGATATGATCATCACCTGCTGCCGGCGTATTGACGAGTCTTTAGAGTCCTACACAGAGGTTTCCTGGCTCAAGCGAAACGAAATAGGAGCGCATATGAGATATGTGCGGGACCGAGAATAATGCGTGTATGTGATACCGTATTCCATTCTCGCGAAGAATGTATCGAATGGTTGTATGCGATATAACCTAGTTATCGAATCAAGGATTGATTCGATAAGTCGATACATTGCATATTAGTCGGTTATATGCGATATGACCGGATCGTTAAATCAAGTGTTGATTTAATGATTTAATGCATAATTATATATTTGATATATTACTTTGCATTAACTAGTATTGGTTCATTTTAAATGGTTTTTCTCACTTGAAGTGCACATTGTATATGTGATATATTTTGTACACTTGATTGTATCATGTTTGATGATACATGAATGTTTAGACTAAACCATGGTTATGTAATGGTTAGGGCTTTGAATTTATTTACTTATTCATTTATTTATTCATTTTGGCAAAAGGGAAAATGGTGGCTATTTTTGTTTCTAAGTTGAATCTTCATGAAGTTTTGACTAAGTGACCATTTTGTCTTCATGCTTAACCCTAACCATTCCATCTAACCATGATTTATTCTCTACACTTGACCATGGTTGCCATATGATAAGTATTGTTTTATTTTCTATTTGAAAAAGAGGTATCATAATTCTTTTCATCATCATCTTCTTCTTCTTCAAAGATGAAGAAAGCTTGCTTCATCAATGGCAACTTGTGAAAATGAGTGAGAAATCCAATTCTAAAGTGAACCCACTTCCTATTTTATCATCCTATACCACTTGCCAAGTAGTATAGGGTGTTTTCTTCACAAGTTTCATGACTCGGTGAAGTTGGAGCTTGATCTTGTGATGCCTCGACGTAGATCATCTTCGGCATCGAAGCCGACGATCTTGCCCGCCCATTTTTCCGATGAATCCGACGCTAGAGCCCGGGATTCGATTTGGACAGCGAGGGGAATTCATCACGGAGCCGTGGAGGTGGAGGACCGGATCTACAAAGGTTGTATTTTCCGTCTACTCGTAGTTAAGTTGTTAACTAGTTTATTGTTTCGCCTAAAAATCTAGTTAACGATCCGTATTAGGGTTTCTCGGCACCCGTAAAATTTGAAATTAGCATGGTTGATGCCTTGTGAGACCTCATTAGCATGCCTAGGAACCCTACACTTAAACATAGATCCTTAGAAAAGGTTTCAACATAATCCATACCTGGTCAATGATGCAAACCTTTAACAAGTCTAGCTTTGAAAGTCTCAACTTTTCCATCTACACCAAGTAATCTTCTCAAGATATACTTGCTCCTGATGGGGATTTAACCCTTCAGATATAGCAACCAAAGTCCATACTTTGTTGGTGTACATGGATTCCATCTCAGATCACTAAGCATCCAGCCATTCTTACAGAGTCTCACTCCTGATGGCCAGCTCGAAACTAGTTGGGCCATCATCTCATGATGCAATCCTCGCTCCCACTGTCATAGAGAAACCGAAGTATCTCTCAGGTGGGTGAGGAACCCTACTAGATCGGCGGAGAGGCTGAGGTTTGTTGGTAACTATTGAATCCTTTGATTTTATCAAATCATCTGCTGTAGTTTGTATAGCTGGAACCTTTCCAGTTCTACGTTACAAACCTTGCCTCGAGCTTGTCCGGTTTTTGCTTTTAGACATAGGCCGGTCAACCCCAAATCTTAACTGACTTAAGAGATGTGCTCTTTTCTTACCATATCTTATATGGAGTGGTAGGCTGTGATCTGATTCGAACCTAATTCAATAGGTATGCAGCTTCTCAAGTGCATAATCCCCAAAAGGAAACAGGTAACTCAGTAGTACTCATCATAGAGCGCACCATATCGAATAGGATGCAATTGCTCCGCCCAGATATACCATCGTGCTATGGTGTATACAAAGGAGTAATGCTGAGAGAGAATCTCATTCTCCTTTAGAATAGTCCAGGATTTCCATGCTCAAGTATTCTCCTCCCTGATCACATCAAAGGACATAATACTTATACCTGTATTTTGGCTCTCTATTTCTAACTTATATTCTGTGAATATCTCAAAAGGTTCGGATTTGTGTTTCAACAGGAACATATGACTGAATCTTGAGAGATCATCAGAGAATGTAATGAAGTACAAAGAACCGTTCCTGGCATGTGTAGACGGGGGACCTTACATACATCAAAATGTATCATCCCAAGAGTTCACTAACTCTTTCTCTGTTTTCAGTAAACAGAGCTGTGGTCATCTTATCTTTGTGACATGACTGGCAAGTTTTCACAAGATGTAAATTCAAACAGATTTAAATAGGCATCTATATGTAACTTCAGCTAGTCGGGTCGCATTGATATAACCT
Source organism: Agapanthus africanus (assembly GCA_030015575.1). Classification (NCBI taxonomy): domain Eukaryota; kingdom Viridiplantae; phylum Streptophyta; class Magnoliopsida; order Asparagales; family Amaryllidaceae; genus Agapanthus; species Agapanthus africanus. Next base: position 298,951,580 of record CM057345.1, on the reverse strand, counting down.
AGTCTACAATACCTCAAGAAGGATCCGTTCATTTCTGAACTCTTCCTCTTGTGTGTGTTCTGTATACTAAGAACTGTAATTTGATTTAGAGCGTCAATGCTTTTAAATAACGTGCCTGAACCGATCAACTTTTGATATAGGAAATGTTCAAAACATTATCCAACAATACAAAATTTTATCATTTCTTTACTAATAAAGAGACTGATATGATTTTGTATATCAGGTTCGGTATCTAAAAACATTTGTTCAGAATCAATGTATTTGGAATACAGGGTGACAGTGACCAACAGACTTGGCTGCAACGCTTGCACCGTTTTCTGCCTCATGAAACTTATCACCCGTTCTCAGTTCTCTACCTTTCTGTAGCCCTATGTAACAGATTACATATCTGGGATCCTGATCCGGTATCAAATACCCAGGACGTAGAGGATACAGAGAAACAGTTCTTTGTAATGAACACACCCGAAGATGATGCATCAGTATGCACTTTCTTCGTTTGGGCGGCACGGGAATTCTGGTAATCCCCACAATTATAAGTTGGAGCGGGACCAACGTTCCCCAGCCCAGTATAACAAGCGGGTTCGGTCAAATATCCGTATTATTATCTTGATTAAGGCGTCATATAGTCGCTACCTGGAGAGAGAGAGAAGAAAACACTCAGCGTATGCTCTTGCAAGATCAGATTGGTTATTATTTTATCTAATCAGGATGGCTCCCACTGTTTTTTATCAAATCTTCCTTCAAATCCTAAAAGAAAAGACTAGCCGGGATTAATTACACACTACAAGTTCGCCAATCTTTCAGCCAGGCCAGTGTCGGTACTCTGAGGGAGGTCCCCCGTGCTTTCGCACGAACCTAATTAATGTAAACCTCGTTTTCCCAGAGGCGTAACCTCGTTAAAACCTTTCTAGACACCTACTTGATCGGCTAATTGTAATGTGTAAAACTCTCCCAGGAGTAACTCTTACTCACAGCGGGTATCGGGATCCAACTATCTCATAGAAGGTATGCAATCTCATTGCAAATTTCAACACTTGAAATTCCCGATAACATTTTGCCCCTAGCGTCCTATGACCTTGACGGAGGCCAAACTACCCATAGTCCGTTAGTCAAGTTCAACCCGTCATTTCCTGGTTGAATTAAACCCACCCGCACGACCCTTGACGGAGGCCAAACAACGCCGTACGAATACTCTAATCCAATCGCATCATATGCTAGCAAATAAGCACTAGTTAGCTACCGTACACTACGCCTTGACGGAGGCCAAACTACCGCAGCACGAATACTAATTAGTACTTATCTGAAATGACGGAGGGCTACGACAGGTTTTTCTGAAAACCTATTGCGTAATGAACTTGATATCGTTGCAGAATCAAATGATTTTAAAATGGAGTGTTTTTGAGGCTTTTCTAGTTTTGCTAAAGGGGTCACTCCCGGTGAAGGGATCGTCGGCCCTTTCCCCGTCGAATAAGGTGCGGGATATATCATATATATCACTGTGCAAAGCAAAAACTCTTAAAAGCAATCAAAAGACAAACCGAGTGTGTAGCATCTGCCAGTTATTGCTAAAGGAGTCACTCCCGGTGAAGGGATCTCGGTCCTTTCCTTATCGAATAAGGTGCAGGATATATCATATATACCGCTGTGCAAAGCAAGAACTGTAGCTACCTGTTTTATTTTTGAAATTCGATTCCACAATATCTTTAGGTTTCTTTTTCTTTCATTAATCATATTAATGAAGTCCCATCATTTTAGTACCTAAACATCACAGATAAATACGACGTACACTTATGCCATCCGCATTCGCCTCGATGTCCCCTCGTGCACCGTTAGGTTAGGTGACTAACGGCAGAGCGGGGCAGGGCTAGCGCAGGTGTAAAACATAAGTAACGTCTATATAATATATCATATATACTATATATAGTATTTATCACAGAACATCAAATGATCACATCACAGATATCGCAGCAGAAGAATCATATGAAACATTGGATATACTAGGACGTCCGTGTTTTCAATACGAGCCAGTATAAAATACGGATTCCACGGTCGCGATGAATAGCCAAACCCACACCCCTAGACCCCTACGAGAGCGGCAAGCAACCCTACCAATTCTAGAGTTAGGAGACCCGGACTCGACTCCTCAAGTTGGTCTCCCACGGGACTCCAGAACCCGGTTACTTGTGCCCTCCTCCTTGGGTCTATCCTAGTGCGGAAAAGAAAATAATATACAAATGGTGACATCTTCCGCAACCTGGAAGTGTCCCAATAAAAGAATATTACATACAAGTTTTTACATGAATGAAAATGAAAAACACTCATCTCATATAAAAACCCCCGGCTATTCAAACACGACGATCCAATATAACATATCCAGCAACACATAACATCACATGTCATCAACGTAAGTAAATATGCCCATCCCAATTGTCGTTGACATATAGCAACGAAACCGGCGATATCATATATTACACTTACGGTCACAGAAAATAAAGTGTAAAACTACAATAGTTGGAATCCACAAACACTTTAGACATCGCATGCCTAATTAAATGAATTCCTTAGACATCACATGCCTAACAATTATAAACCCCACATTTTAGTCTCATTTATCGAAAACTCTTTTCAATATCTAGTCGGGCAATTCAACAAGATTCCCGGCATCCTGACCGAATGCTCGTCGCAAACTTTAGTAGACGGCCGCACCCCCGATACCGTCGACGAAGTGCACCAAGGCGGAACACCGCTACCGCGAGCACCCGAACGGATGCTTTCGGCGACGGGGTTCTCTTACAGTCACTTGGTTGGGGCTATGGGGTGTAGCTATCTATTAAGTTTATCCGGCGAGTATCCGCGTACGCAACGTGATTGCGACGGACTTTTGATCGCATCAAAATTCCGTAGCAACCGATCAAGTGAGACTAAAGTGCTATGTTTATAACATTCAAATCAGTTATCTCATAACTCCTTGTGGATTCCAAATATTGTATCACATTCCAGATAAATAGAAAATGTTAAACTTTCCGATCGAACAGTCAAACACCCAAGTTTTCCCGAATGGTTTTCAACACTTGAAATAAGTTTTAAAATATCCATTTCATGCCACAGTACCAACAGTCCAGCCATAGAAGGGTCAAGCCAACGCCTCACATGTGGCACGCCGTACTGCCCCAAACCCTAAGGTTCAAAGGGCAGTTCAAAACGGTCACATAATCGAGTTAAGGTTTGTTGTCTTCTAGAGGGTCCATCGCGTTACTTGCACTACTTAGAACATTCTTAAACTACGGAAAAATCCAACACTTAGAAATTTTCCGGCAGGGGAAAAAGTGGGTATTTATATCCGGTCGAACTTTTTAACAGTTTCTAAAATATCCGGAAAAACATAAACGAAGTTAAATTATCCGATCAAATTAACGAGTCCCCAATAAAACCCTAGAAAACTCAACACTTGAGTGGAATTAAAAAATTCCCATAAAAAATTGCCAAGAAAGGACCTAAGAATAAATATATGAAATTTCAGGGACTAAGTCAAATTTTGGCCGCGGAACCGCCGCCAAACCCATGGTTTCGCCGAGGTTCCGCGGTCAAATTATTGACTTAGAGGATCGTACTTCACAGTAATTCTTAGTTTTTCCTGCTTGTTTTTCTGAGAATTTTTAATTCAAAAAATCCACTGTTTTGAAAAATGTACAGAGAAGGGTTTTGTCAGGGTTTACGGGTTCGATCGGACTTCTAATTTCGTCTACACTTCGCCTAAAGCTCTAGCTAGGCTCTGATACCACTGTAGGGTTCCTAGGCATGCTCAAAAGGTCTCACTAGGCATCAACCATGCCAAATTCTAATTTTTCCGGTGCCGAGAAACCCTAATGCGATCGTTAACTAGAGTTTAGGCGAAACTACAAGCTACTAAACTACTTTAGTGCTAAGTGAATGGAAATACTGTTGGAGATAGTGCTCTCAGAGTCAATTATTAGGTCACAGGTACGTGATTGCAATGATTGATGGAGGACTTATCACGGTAGGACAGTCTTACTCGAGATGATAGTATGCTATCTGGTTTACCTTTATCATCGTGTACTGCTTTAGGTGACCTCACAAGTCGCTATTACACGTTGATAGAGCCCCTAGGATTCTTGCTTAACCACCAGCAGTATGAGGGCGATCATATAAGTGGGAGCTGGGGTCTATAAGCATATCCTTAAATGGTCCCTAGTCGTGTGAGTTTCGAGACAGGGCATCGATACTCCAGAGTAGACTAGTGTATACAGTCGAGACCCCGACGAGGGGCGGTGGCCGGTCTCACAAGCCACTGGTATCAGTTGGATCACCTAAGATGTATACAGGTGCTCATTGGGTTATGAGTACACCGGACAGGACTCGCCGGGAACATGCTAGTTGGTCATATACCAGACGTCAGATGGCAGTTCCCTGGTGACATGTGTGCAGGTTAGTTCATCGACCTGGGGATCGTCATTTGTCTCGTGTGAGTTCCCACTGTACTTTGATTACTACCCTACCACGGCTCAAAGGAGTCGTGCAAACAGGTTTTAGTTGGGTACAGTCCCGAGCCACATGGAGGCAGTGAGCGTATCTTCAGGGGTTCGTCTCTCCCGGTATTGGGGGTGAGGTCGCGCTGTGTCTAGGAGAGCCATTACACGAAGTCTTTGGCCAAGGCAGGAGATTTACTGGTAGGTATTCCAGTAGTATCTCAGGGTGTTCTGGGCTACACTCCGACACGACTTGTACGGGCTTTTGGGGGTCTGACTTTTACCAACCCCCTGGGCCCGCCATGCGATACTCATAGACGAACGGACCGGACTGTACGGATATTGTCACTGACAGGCTCAGTAGGGTTGTCAGGCTGAGTTCGCTCACAGACGTCACTTTTAGTCAATACCTGGTAACCCGTTACGTATTGGCTTATACCTCTGACGTGCTAGTGGTTAAATCCACAACCAAGGTGTTGACGAGTCTTTAGAGTCCCCCACATTCTATTACTCAGCTTTCGGGCGAAAGGTTGTAGAGGCCGTATGGAGATATGGCAAGGTCCGATCAGATACGTGCGGTATTGCACGGATCAGGATCGGACAGTTTGTACTATAGGCCGTATGGATATATGGCAGGGTTCGATCAGATACGTGCGGTATTGCACGGATCAGGATCGAACGGATATTACTAGCCGGCTTTGGTTTAAGCCGGATCCTAGTATAGTACAGTGTAGATTTTGTCTCATTGCATTTGTATTTCGGTCGAAATACAAATGCGGGTGTGTATACACAGTGTAAGGGTTTTCCTGTAATTTATTACAGGACCAGTTTTCTGGAGTTGCCAGTTTGCTTTTCGTTTCAGCCAATTTCCTTTGTATCGTTCATTGGCCGAAGTTTGGTGGAGGAGGGCTTATTTGCATTGTTGCAAATAGGCAATTGTGGAAGGGGTCTTTTGCATATTGGTTGGATCATGATGGTTGCTCCATTGACCTTGACTTCTTGACTTCTTCATGATGGCTTGACCATTTGGAGTCATCATGGTTGTTTTTGGAGTGTTTTGTTTTTGTTTGTGATGATATTGTTTTGATCATCACTCATTATTCTTCCTTGCATGATAGCTCACCCACTCCCTTGTCTTTCATTGACTTCACTCCATTTCCCACTTACCACCATGAGGTATGGCCAGCCACTAGTGAGGGAGGGGGCTCTTTCTCTCTTGAGTGGGGAGAAAAATGTTACTCTCATTCTTGATATATCACATTTTTCCTCACCTCTCTCAAAGTTCTTTTTCCTCCACCACAAAGGCATCTCCATGAACCCCAAAAATGAGACTTGCTCACTAGATATTCTACAGCAAATCTTGGGCACGTCGACTAGCCAGCTTCGTGCCCTAGTTACCTCGGCATTGAGGTGGGAGCCCGTAAAAGAAGCAGGCGATGTGGTGCACTTCCGGCGATGAGGTGGAGACCGGAGCTTCCGCAGGAGATCGGGACGACGACGAGAAGACCGGAGGACTTGGATCAGTCGGTATATCTCTCTTCCCCATCTTGTAGTTAGCTAGGACTAATTAATGGTTCGATCCGGGTATTAGTGCGCGGCGGTTTGCCAGTTCAAGTAAAAATTAAAGTTTATCACCGCTTCCGCATTTGGCCGTCGGATTGACGGCCGGGGCGCCGCCGTGCACTTACAGTGGTATCAGAGCCTCGCCATTAACTTAGTCTAGCTTGGTATAATGTGTTTTGCATTTCCGATCGACCAAAATTCCAAAATCTACATTTTCACTAGCATCAGTTTCTGTTGAAAATTTTTGGTCTCGAAAATTTTTTCAGGTTGTAAAACATTGATGTACTGGAAAATCTAAGAGCTCTGTAAAAATTCGATGAAGTGACTCCACTGTGGGAGCGCGGAACCGCCGCAAACACCCCCTTCTCGCCACGGTTCCGCCGCAATACTTTGGATTCGCTGCACCAATTTTTTACAGAGGCTTTCTGGGGTTAAAATTGGGGTTTTGGAATATTAATATTGGGCCCAGAATTTCCTGATTTGCTACAGTAGTGCTTGGGGGCCCACTTGTTAAAATTTGATCGATCGGATATTTTAAACACATTATTTCACAGTATTTACATTATATCTGCGACCGTGAATGTCACTTGATCGGTAAATCCGGTCTAACTGCTATAGCCCGGTTAGATGGATTTGCGAACGTGACTTTCACCTTGATGTTCTGTTTTTGCTGTGATGTTGCGGATCGGTCGTGGGGGATAGCCTGGATGCAATGCTAGTACAGTTTTGTTGTATTATGTACATTTGATATTGCGGGGCGAGCGTCCGACATGTGGACTGCCGTCACTGCCTGTTTGTATTATTATTTTGGGACACGGCCAGGTTGCGGTCGATGTACCCGTTGTATGTATATTTTACTTTCTGTACTAGGATTACCCCGCGGGGAGGGGTGCACGGATAGCCGGGTTCTAGAGGGCAACGAGCCCGCATCTCATGGCATTGAGACGGAGGGGGCATCACTCCAGGATTGGCGGGCTATTCGCCGCACTCGTAGGGGGTACAGGTTGACCCAGGAGGGGTGCCCAAGTTACCGGATTCCATGAAGTGCTGGGTGGTCCATTCACGTTGCTGAAGGGGGCTGCCTCGCTTCAGGTTTTGGCGGGTAACTTGCCGCGCCCGTAGGGGTCTAGGATTTCATTGCACAGGCTATCCACACGACCAGGGGAACGTCGGGTTTCAGTAGTGGCTCTGTGAAACCCGGGGATCCCAGATATCTGTATTGTTTCTGTGATGCTGTACATTTCTGTGATGTTGCATTTTATTCACGCCTTGAGCGAATATAATATATTGGTATATATATTAGTAGATGTTGTATATGTTTTGCATCCGTGCTAGTCCAGTCCCCGCTCTGTCGTTAGTTAGCTAACCTAACGGGTAATGACGGGACCCAGTGGCGAATGCGGATGGCATATACGTACATCAGTATATTTTCGTTCTTTGTGGTGTGATCAATTGATGGGACTGCATTGATTCGGATCAATGCAAGTTAAAAACAAACCTAATCTGATGTTGTTGGAACACTTTTCAAAAAGCTGTTATTGCAAGGACGTTCACTTTTGTTTTGCATCGCGGTATTCATTTAGAATATCCTGCTCCTCAGTCGACGAGGCAAGGGCCGAGATCCCTTCACCGGGAGTGACCCCTTGGACAAAAAGTTTGCGTCAGGGCAATGACTTCACTATAGCCGATTACTTTTGCTTTGCATCGCGGTATTCATTTGGAATATCCTGCACCCCATTCTACGGGGAAAGAGCCGAGATCCCTTCACCGGGAGTGACCTCTTTAGCAAAGGTTTTCGTCACTATATTTTTATAAAGCTATCCGTTCCTTCAACGATATCAAGTTCACTACGTTAAAGGTTTTCGCCAGAAACCATTCGTAGCCCTCCGTCGTTTCATATGTATGGTCAATAGTATTCAATCTGTGTATGTTGGCCAAAGTCAAGGCACAGTGATTGGTAGCTATTGGGTATTCATATGCAGCATAGATAGATGCGTTGGTTTGGGACAGTCGTACTGCCATTTTGGCCAAAGTCAAGGGTAGGTACGGGTGGATTCAAATTAACCTGGAGAATGACGGGTAGAACTTGACATGTGACTTATGATATGTTGGCCAAAGTCAAGGTCATAAGAGCATGGGGCAAAAATCACATCGGGAGTTTCAAAAGAACTGAAACTTTCCAGATATGCGCATACCTTCTGGAGTGTGATGACGTGAGCGGATTCCGTCATGTTATCATGCGATGATAGTTGGATCCCGGTTCCCACTGATGAGTTGGTATACTCCTCGGGTGATCCCGACTAATTCTTCTTTCAGGTTTGGAGGAGAATTTGAGGTACAGTGGGAGGTTTCCAGATTAGATAAATTGGTAACCATTCTGATCTAGGTTAGAGTGCACGCTGAGTGTTTTTTTTCTCTCTCTCTTTGGCAGCGACCATTGACCCGACCCTAAGACTATGACTCAGTGACCAAGTTGACCGAACCTTCTTAAACACTGGCTTTTGGATTGTCAGAGTTGCAAACCTCATTGCCACTCTTACTTTTACCCTTTTCTCCAGGACACCCCGTGTTGCTACGAACGTCCACTTCCATTGGACAAAACCATCGTATGGTTAGATAGGAACTCGAAGGAATTTATTCGAGGATGGTTTCCAATTCTGGAGAAAACGGATAGGATTATTCAGTTGTCTTTTCCTTTTTACCTTCTCTCAAGTTGCGAGTACTCCTTGGTTTAGGAGATAGTACACCTATTACGCAAATTGGATAGTCTTCTTCCAAACCATAGGCAGGTGCCGACCGGTAGGGAATGAAGAAAACCAATTAGCATAACGATGGTGTGCAGAAGGTATTAGGTTAAGACAAAGCAAGGGATTAGTAAGAGGGCAAAGTAAATTGCAACAGATATTCACGACCAAACCAAGTATTCCTTCGTCAATCCTAAATCACCTTTGTATTTCTCCAGGACACTCCGTATCACTACGAAGATCCACAGTTTATTTAGATACTCCATCGTATGGTTATATACGAACTCGAAAGGAACTTGTTCCAGTTCGGGGATGGATTCTGGTCCAGGAGAAATAGGAATAAGGTTTATTCGGTTGTCTTTTATCTTCACCTTCTCTCGCATTACGAGTGTTCCTAGGATTGGGACAGTACACCCATTATGCTTATTGGATAGTCTTCTTCCAAACCATAGGCTGGTGCCGAACGGTAGGGAAGGAAGAAAACCATTTGGCCTAAGGGGTGTGCAGAAGGTAAAGACTAAAGACATAAGAAGGGATTTGGAGAGGTGGCAAAGAATTATACGGTTACAGTCGTGAATCTGGAAGAGGCATTACTATGAATACCAGGATACCCCATCGAAACATTTCAATGTTTCAGTTTCACTGTGTAATGTTAAAAGAAAACTGATTTCCCGATTAGACACTTACTCCAGGGTATGTATTTGCCAGGTATAATTCTCACATCTGTATAGTTTTACAGATGATGAGTGGGAGTAAGTTATTGGGAATTGGGTGATTATCCTCATTATATCGGGATTCGTTGTAATCGGTGATATTTGAAGAAATCACCTGGGCTGTTTGCCGGTCGGCAAATATTTGGTTTTGAATATCCGCAGTTATGCACCAATTTCAAATTGATATATCTGTACGTCTATTTTCATAGAGTGAGATATACCTTTCTGAAATTATGTCTACGACATTTACCTATATCAGTGGATGGTTAGGTAAGGAGCATTAAACAGCGGTGTAATTCTTCTTAACCATAAGTACAGTTTTCAACCTACGACACACAGTGAATGAGTTTTCAGACTCAAGGGACTTATACAGAGTATTGTATATTGTCCAGGGTCCATCAGGACAGAGGGGATGGTCCTCATACTATATTCGGTTTACTTATGACTTCTCTAGTTTTTAGACAGGTGTTTCGCGGAAACACAGAGTCTGAATGTTGAGAAGTTATAGGTATTTGAATAGAGTAGAGAACCAGGTGTAGCAAGTATCGGGATTCTTCAAAGAGATCGAAGATGTAGATACTTGTGTATGGTATTCAGTCGATAGTAATGATAAAGAGAAATTGCTTCTCTTTCAGGTTACTCATAATTGGAAGCGTTCCTAAGTTGAGTAACGCTGATCGGCCTCCTCCCATTTAGTTGACATGCACTGGAGATAACTGCATGATTTGAATCTGGTTCAATTAAATCAGTGCCTCTGGTTCTATATTGGATATAGTACAGTTCATATCTTAACATTGTTAAGGTACGGGGAGTTTTCCGGCTTATGATTAAAACCAGACTCCGGATAACTCAAGGCACGTTTCTGTAATGGCTGTTTGTGGGTTGACCCAGGCTATGACGATGGTTGACTTTCTACCATTTGGATGAACAATAGCAATATTGTTCTAGACTCGCCACAGTTTTATTAAAAATGGATTTTTTCAGAAAACAGTAGTGGGAGTATGGTAGAACTGGAAGTGATTCCAGAACCACAAACGATTACTGAAGATTTGATAAGGAACCTAAAGATTCAATCTGGATTGACATTCCATTGGCCACTCCGCAGATACGGTGGGTAACTTCAGGCACCCGAGAGGTACTCCGGTAGCCTCAAGGACGGTGACAGGGAGGTTCTTGTTTACCCAGATTTACCATTGCTGTTGTTCCAGAATGTGAAACCCGGCAGGAGGATGAGTATAGCGTCGTTCTAAACTAGTTTTAGAAGTGGACGTCTATATGACTCTGCCAGAGGGTTGTCGTAGTCAGTGGGAGCAGCGGAAGCATTGGTGGACAGGTAGCCTATGTCTATTTATAGACTAAAGCAGATATAGCGGAGATAGATCATCTATTTCTGACGTGACAGTCATAGGTTTGACTTCATCAGAATAGGGGATGGATCTGTTGAGAAGGTAGTAGGGTGTGATGTCCTGGTATCTGGATGACATACACAGAGTAGGAAAAGAAACTCCTATACTACAGTCGGTTATACTTTGGTCGTCACACAGTGGTTTCTCCACAAAGGACTTGGATTTTATATCTGACATACTGGTTACTAGATTTATGGTTTTAGATCTAGATTTGGGTAGTCTCCCATTCTGGGTACTTAGACAGCATTCTATGAGTATTTAGGATGAACGACTCCTGGCATGGTAGTGTACCTGCAGGTAATGGAGTCACCCTCTCCAAAAGGTGTCTTACAGACTAAAGAGGAGAGGGACGTGCATGATTAGCAGATCACTTGCTCAGGCAATTGAGTCAATCATGAGATGTCAAGTACCACACCAGATGTTGTTCTTGCACTAGATGCAATAAGTTGACATTGATCCAATCCTGGAGAAACAGTCGGAAGCAGTTTTAGAACATAAGTGGATGTTCTAGGGATATGATAACGACAGCCTCATTCGGGAGACAGTTATCATTCCAGGCTTCCAAGGTGACATGGACGACAAGGAGGTTGTCAGAGTTATAGTTCTCATTCTGACGAAGGGCAGTATTTTGGACAGGTGGTCCAAGGCAATACTGAGGGTGGCATGGCGCAGGATACTGATTAAGTTCAGTTGACGATACAGTCTAAGAAGTTTGGATTTGGAGTTCATTTATGAGCTATGTCCCATCAGACATCCAGACACGTTCTAAGACAGGTATTGCTCTTTTCGGGAGATGGCTTTCTCCGCGAACTTGAGATATAGAGAGACATAGAAAGAAAAAAAAACTAAGCGGATCCACTCACTAAGGCTATTCCTCGAATGCAATAGTTTCGCAAACGAGCTTTGTGGGACTGACTAGTAGAGGAGTTGGGTGTTCGGTATCACATGGGCTGTGAGTATGCGACATCGCAATAATTAGCCTTGAGTGCAAGTGGGAGATTGTTGGAGATAGTGCTCTCAGAGTCAATTATTAGGTCACAGGTACGTGATTGCAATGATTGATGGAGGACCTATCCCGGTAGGACAGTCTTACTCGAGATGATAGTATGCTATCTGGTTTACCTTTATCATCGTGTACTGCTTTAGGTGACCTCACAAGTCGCTTTTACACGTTGATAGAGCCCCTAGGATTCTTGCTTGACCACCAGCAGTATGAGGGCGATCATATAAGTGGGAGCTGGGGTCTATAAGCATATCCTTAAATGGTCCCTAGTCGTGTGAGTTTCGAGACAGGGCATCGATACTCCAGAGTAGACTAGTGTATACAGTCGAGACCCCGACGAGGGGCGGTGGCCGGTCTCACAAGCCACTGGTATCAGTTGGATCACCTAAGATGTATACAGGTGCTCATTGGGTTATGAGTACACCGGACAGGACTCGCCGGGAACATGCTAGTTGGTCATATACCAGACGTCAGATGGCAGTTCCCTGGTGACATGTGTGCAGGTTAGTTCATCGACCTGGGGATCGTCATTTGTCTCGTGTGAGTTCCCACTGTACTTTGATTACTACCCTACCACGGCTCAAAGGAGTCGTGCAAACAGGTTTTAGTTGGGTACAGTCCCGAGCCACATGGAGGCAGTGAGCGTATCTTCAGGGGTTCGTCTCTCCCGGTATTGGGGGTGAGGTCGCGCTGTGTCTAGGAGAGCCATTACACGAAGTCTTTGGCCAAGGCAGGAGATTTACTGGTAGGTATTCCAGTAGTATCTCAGGATGTTCTGGGCTACACTCCGACACGACTTGTACCGCTTTTGGGGGTCTGACTTTTACCAACCCCCTAGGCCCGCCATGCGATACTCATAGACGAACGGACCGGACTGTACGGATATTGTCACTGATAGGCTCAGTAGGCTTGTCAGGCTGAGTTCGCTCACAGACGTCCCTTTTAGTCAATACCTGGTAACCCGTTACGTATTGGCTTATACCTCTGACATGCTAGTGGTTAAATCCACAACCAAGGTGTTGACGAGTTTTTAGAGTCCCCCACATTCTGTTACTCAGCTTTCGGGCGAAAGGTTGTAGAGGCCGTATGGAGATATGGCAAGGTCCGATCAGATACGTGCGGTATTGCACGGATCAGGATCGGACAGTTTGTATTATAGGCCGTATGGATATATGGCAGGGTTCGATCAGATACGTGCGGTATTGCACGGATCAGGATCAAACGGATATTACTAGCCGGCTTTGGTTTAAGCCGGATCCTAGTATTGTACAGTGTAGATTTTGTCTCATTGCATTTGTATTTCGGTCGAAATACAAATGCGGGTGTGTATACACAGTGTCGGGGTTTTCCTGTAATTTATTACAGGACCAGTTTTCTGGAGTTGCCAGTTTGCTTTTCGTTTCGGCCAATTTCCTTTGTATCGTTCATTGGCCGAAGTTTGGTGGAGTAGGGCTTATTTGCATTGTTGCAAATAGGCAATTGTGGAAGGGGTCTTTTGCATATTGGTTGGATCATGATGGTTGCTCCATTGACCTTGACTTCTTGACTTCTTCATGATGGCTTGACCATTTGGAGTCATCATGGTTGTTTTTGGAGTGTTTTGTTTTTGTTTGTGATGATATTGTTTTGATCATCACTCATTATTCTTCCTTGCATGATAGCTCACCCACTCCCTTGTCTTTCATTGACTTCACTCCATTTCCCACCTACCACCATGAGGTATGGCCGGCCACTAGTGAGGGAGGGGGCTCTTTCTCTCTTGAGTGGGGAGAAAAATGTTACTCTCATTCTTGATATATCACATTTTTCCTCACCTCTCTCAAAGTTCTTTTTCCTCCACCACAAAGGCATCTCCATGAACCCCAAAAATGAGACTTGCTCACTAGATATTCTACAGCAAATCTTGGGCACGTCGACTAGCCAGCTTCGTGCCCGAGTTGCCTCGGCATTGAGGTGGGAGCCCGTAAAAGAAGTAGGCGATGTGGTGCACTTCCGGCGACGAGGTGGAGACCGGAGCTTCCGCAGGAGATCGGGACGACGACGAGAAGACCGGAGGACTTGGATCAGTCGGTATATCTCTCTTCCCCATCTTGTAGTTAGCTAGGACTAATTAATGGTTCGATCCGGGTATTAGTGCGCGGCGGTTTGCCAGTTCAAGTAAAAATTAAAGTTTATCACCGCTTCCGCATTTGGCCGTCGGATTGACAGCCGGGGCGCCGCCGTGCACTTACAAATACAACCTTTGTAGATCCGGTCCTCCACCTCCATAGCTCCGGGTTGACGTCCCTCCGCTGCGATCATCGGATCCCGGACTCTAGTAATGCTTTCGTCGAAGAAATGATCGGGCTAGGTCGTCGACTTGGATGCCGAAGATGATCTACGTCGAGGCAACACAAGATCAAGCTCCAACTACACCAAGCCATGAAACTTGTGAAGAAAACACCCTATACTACTTGGCAAGTGGTAGAGGATGAAGAAATAGGAAGTGGGTTCACTTTAGAATTGTATTTCTCACTCTTTTTCTCAAGTCACCATTGAAGCTAGCAAGCTTCTTTCTTCATGAAGAAGAAGAAGAAGAAGAAAAAGAATATGATAAGAATAATGGAAAAAGAAAATAAAGTGATTCTTATCATTTTAGCAACCATGGTTTAGTGCAGAGAATAAACTATGGTTTAGGTTTAATGGTTAGGTTAGGCATAAAACAAAAATGGTGGACTTATTCAAAGCTTCATGAAGCTTCAACTATAAAACAAAGAAAGCCACCATTTTCCTTTTTGCCAAAAATGAATTAAAGAAAATAAATAAAACATTTAAAGATTAGAAAACCGTAACCATTAACCTAAACAAGGTTTAAAGTATACACATACCCAAGTTTGCATGTATCATCAAACATGATACAAACTAGTGCACAAAGCTATATCTTATATACAATGTGCACTTCAAGTGAGAAAATCCATCTAAAGTGAACAAATATTAGTTAATGCAAAGTAATATATCAAATATATAATTATACATTAAATCATTAAATCAACACTTGATTTAACGATCCGGTCATATCGCATATGACCGACTAATATCCAATGTATCGACTTATCGAATCAATCCTCGATTCGATAACTAGGTTATATCATATACAACCATTCGATACATTCATCGCGAGAATAGAATACGGTATCACATACACGCATTATTCTCGGTCCCGCACATATCTCATATGCGCTCCTATTTCATTTCGCTTGAGCCAGGAAACCTCTGTGTAGGACTCTAAAGACTCGTCAATAAGCCGGTAGCAGATGATGATCATATCAAACACCTATAAGCCGCAAGCGGTCTGCTAAACGTAACGGCCACCCGGGTATTGAGCGATCAGAAGATCGACGAGCAAGCCCGCTCACACTCCTGTGTCCAACCAGTAACACTTACCGTACAGTCCGGTCTGTTCGTCTGATATGTCGCATATCTCGCCTAGGGGTGGTAAACGTCAGACCCTAGCAGCTCGATAAGTCTTGTCGATATGAGGTCTATAACAGTTCGAGAAACTACTGGAAACACTTACCAGTAAATCTCAGAAACCCTGGACAAGGATTTCCGGTTATAGCCAATCGAACACAGCGCAACATCAACTCTCTATACCGGGAGAGACGAATCCCCTCCTATCGCTCATTGCCTCCATGCGATTCGGGACTGTACCCAAAAACCACCGTTTTGCACGCCCTCTTGGACGTGGTAAGGTGGAAATCAAAGCACAGTGGGAATCACACAAGACTCTATGACGATCTTGGGTCTACAGACTAACCTGTACCAGTGTCACCAGAGAACTGCCATCTGACGTAAGGTATAATACCATCTGGGAGTTCTCGACGAGTCCGTCCAGTGTACCCAGTCTCCACTGAGCACCCGTATATCATCTCTGATGTCAAACACCAATGGATATGGGATCATCCATCGCCCATCTGTATGGGTCGAGAAGGTATACGCTAGTCTACTCTGGTATATCGATGCCCCGTCTCGATACACCCACGACTAGGGACCTTGAAGGATCTACTTATGGACTACCATGTCCCCACTAGTATGATCCGCATCATAGTCCAGGTAGTCAAGTACTCATCCTAAGGGCTTTACCAACATGTAATAGAGAGACAATCAGTGTACACGTTAAGGTAAAGAGCAACCAGATAGCATACATTCATGTCGAGCAAGAAAGTCCTCCCTATATATGTCCAAGCATCCGCTACAATATACATCCTATGTATAGTAATGGCCTTTAGGGCATACATATAACTAACAGGATGGATATTTGAATCCGTTCGAATTTTCATCTTATGACACTTGCCATCATGTCTCAAAGGCAAGATGACCAAAACTCTGTTTAGTGGACACGGAGAAAGAGTTAAAGAACTCTTAGGGCTAATACATAGTGATGTATGCGGTCCCATATCTACACATGCCAGGAACGGTTCTTCCTACTTCATTACATTCACTGACGATCTCTCAAGATATGGACATGTGTTCCTGATGAAATACAAGTCTGAAGCTTTTGAGAAATTCAGGGAATATAAGCATGAAGTAGAGAACTAAATGGGCAAAAGTATTAAGATCCTTCGATCTGATCAAGGAGTAGAATACTTGAGCAATGAGTTCCTGGACTATCTAAAAGAGAATGGGATTCTCTCTCAGCTAACTCCTCCCTATACACCGCAGCACAACGATGTATTGGAGCGGAGGAATCGCACCCTATTGGATATGGTGCGCTCTATGATGAGCACCGCTGAGTTACCTATTTCCTTTGGGGTTATGCGCTGGAGATAGCTGCATACCTATTGAATAGAGTTCCAACTAAATCAATTCCTACCACTCCATATGAGATTTGGAATGGGAAGAGACCATCTTTTAAACGAGTTAAGATATGGGGTTGTCCGGCCTATGTTAAGAGGCAAAATCCGGACAAGCTCGAGGCAAGATTAAGTTTATGTAAGTTTGTGGAATATCCAAAAGATTCCTATGGATATATCTTCTACCACGGTGAGGAACAAAAGGTGTTTGTTTCTCAATATACCACGTTTTTAGAAAAGGAATTTATTGCAAAAGAAATTAGTGGCGAAGAGGTAGAGCTGGAAGAGGTTCCAGCGACATAAACTGCAACTAAAGATTTAGTGGAACCAGAGGATTCAGTAGTACCCAACGAACCCCAGCCACTCCGTCAATCTAGTAGGGTTTCTCATCCACCTGAGAGATACTACGGTTTTCTCGTTGATGGTGGTAGTGAGGATTGCATCATGGAAGATGATGACCCAACTAGCTTCGAGCAGGCCATCACGAGTGGTGACTCTGTGAAGTGGCTGGATGCAATGCGATCTGAGATGGAATCCATGTACACCAACAAAGTATGGACTTTGGAAGTTGCTCCTGAAGGGGTAAAACCCATTAGGAGCAAATGGATCTTTATGAAGAAACTTGGTGTAGATGGAAAAGTTGAGACTTATAAAGCTAGACTTATTGCAAAGGGTTTTCGTCAAAGACCAGGTGTTCCCCCAATCAGAGCAAGGCTCTGCTTGAATTTGAAAATTCAAATTTTGAAGCAACGCTTCAGTTCCCGTGCGCTGCGCGCAACGTGCCACGTGTCAGAAGTTGACACGGCAGCACAACGCCCAAGGCAGTACGTCCAATCAGAGCAAGGCTCTTTAAAAAACATAAGCAACGTTCAACTGCGCAAGCGCACGGCAGCGCGACACGTGTCTGCGCAGTTGCGCAAGCGCACGGCAGCGCGACACGTGTCTGCGCAGTTGCGCAAGCGCCGCTGCGCGACACGTGTCTGCGCAGTTGCGCAAGCGCCGCTGCGCGAGCGCACCGCTGCGCGACACGTGTCTGCGCAGTTGCGCAAGCGCCGCTGCGCAAGCGCCGCTGCGCAAGCGCCGCACTGCGCGACACGTGTTACACGCTGGTGAGTTGCGCAACAACTGAGTGAAGATTTAAGCATATTTTTTCTGTTCTTGTTTAAACAAGAAGATTTCTTCTGTAAAACAGGGGCCTTTGGATCAAAGATCCAACGGTGGGGAAAATTCCCCAAATCACTCAGAAAAGATCTTTTTAACAAATTTAACTGATTTTTGAGCACTATAAAAAGGACCCCAGACCCCATTTCAAAGAGAGAGACGATTGGATTAAAAAAAAAATAAGAAGAAGAAGAGAACTTCTTGAGAACACAAAGAAGAAGGTAAAAACCTTTGAAATAAAAGAAAATTCTTTAGGAATAGATCATTGATCTAAAAGACAAGATCAGTGATCTTCAATAAATAAATAAATAAATAAAAATAATAAAAAAATAGTGCCTTGCACTTGCTAGGGAACCTCTGGTTCTCTGAGATAGAAAGAAAGAAAAGATTTTCTTTTCTTTTCTTTGATCTAAATTTAGATCATTAAAAAGTGCTCTGCACTCATTTTCTTGAATCTAAAAGATTCTTGGTGCTTTACACTATTTGAAGGGCCAGGACCAAATCAAAAGACCTAGCAGGCCAAAATAAATTGCAAAGCAATAAAAGGGCTGAGCCCAAATAAAATTGATGCTCTGCATCATTCATAAAGAACAGAGCCCAAAACAAATTGATGCCCTGCATCTTTTCTGGGCAAAGCCCAAATAAAAATAAAAGGAAATACAAAAGCAATGTTGGACATTTTTTTTACTGGACTTAGCCCAATCATGGCCATAAGTCCTTAAATTAAATTGGCTGAGCAAAATGGCTCTCCTAAATCAATCTACATCCGGTTTGAGGGTACATCTCCGAACTCCTTTGACATCCATCGTTGTAATTCCTCAACGATGTCAAAGAGGTGACGGGTCCCAACGGCCACACACCTAATATCGGACCGAAACGTCCCTAAACTAACATCGGACCGAAACGACCCTAAACTAATAATGGACCGAAACGTCCATAAACTAATACTGGACCGAAACGTCCCTAAACTAACATTGGACCAAAACGTCCATAAACTAATATTGGACCGAAACGTCCCCTAAACTAATAACGGACCGAAACGTCCCTAAACTAACATCGGACCGAAACGTCCATAAACTAATATTAGACCGAGACGTCCCTAAACTAACATCGGACCGAAACGTCCTTAAACTAATATTGGACCGAAACGTCCCTAAACTAATAAAACTAATATCGGAACGAAACGTCCCTAAACTAATATCGGACCACCACGTCCCTAAACTGGCACAATAGAGCCCAAATGCTCTCTTGTCGGATCTAAACGGTCCCGTTAAGTTGATCTTAGTCTCAAACTGGACTAACGTATCCTTAACAAACGTTTAAGTTGATCTTAGCCCCAAACACGGCTAACGTATCCTTAAATATTCAAATGGATTATAAAACTCCCAATCAACTCTGGTTCGAGGGTACATCTCCGAGCTCCTTTGATACATGTCGTTGTAATCCTTCAACGACGTCAGAGAGGTGACGAGTCCCGATGGCCATACATTAAATTAATCACTACGTTGAGTTAATCTTAGTCTAAAACAGGACTAACGTATCATCGACGAACGTTTAAGTTGATCTTAGCCGCAACGCGACTAACGCATCCTTAAACTGAAAACACCAAACCCAAATCTAAGTAAATACGGATTTGGACTAATCCACGTCCTACGGGCGACGGCATTACTCAGTCTCCGTATACAATCCACGGGCAACCACAAACAAAATGAAAACACACGACACGAAACTGAAATTCTGGAGAAGGAGAAAGTTGTTACCGCGATGCGGTAGCGTAATTAACTGCAGGGGCTTGCGCCTGCAGGGAAGAGCGTCCCCATAATCAAAACCCCCTCATCCCGAGGGGGAATCTGACGAAGTCTGCTACATCGGCCGCATCCGTCTAAACCTCCGATGCACGGTGCCATAAATCAACTTGGCATCTTCGGAGAGGTAGACGGATAAAACCAAATAGCATCTGCCCCGAATCTCAGGCACAGACGTCCTAACGCCCAGGCCGCCTTCGGAGGGGAACAGATTCTGACACGCCCGGTGGGACCTCTTCCTCTTTCCACTCCACACTTCGTGTGTCGTGTTCGCGAACAAATCACGGTTTGCTGTGATTGCCTGTGGATTCAAGGTACTAAGATTTGGTGTCTTGCTTTATGTAGAAAATAGAAAATCGATGGCTTCGAACTGCACCGCCCGCAGCGATAACTCTCGCTCCGTCATTGCTAGAGGAGTGACTTATGGGCCCCAAGCGGCCTCCCTTTTCAAGATGCCGGTGGAGCAGGTGGCTCAAGCCACCACTGGACTATTTTTTGGGACCATGCTCCCACCAATGAGCTTCAACGCCCCAATGACATTTCAAGAAGCTCCAAAGAAGTCGGTCTTCGATCGACTTACCACTGCCGCGACCCCTCTCAACGGGTCGTCCAACTCCACTGCTTCAGTTTTTAAAGGACTAGGCCAGAGCTCTAACAGGCTCATGAAGAAGCCTGCCATACCAGAAGGCGTTATCCCGAAGCGGATAGCCATTCCAACTCCCGTTCCTGGCAAAATCACCAAGGTTGCTCCCCATGTTCAGAAGTCCGCTTCTGACAAGTTGGCCATCCCCATTCAACGGACGTCGATCTTTAAAAAGCTGGTACCATTATATTCTGACCAACACAGGGGGCATGAGGAGGTCACCCCTATAGTGGAAACAACTCCATCAGCACGACATGCCCGACGTCGCCACTGGCGTCGAGTAAGGAAGGCTGGGGGCAACTCCCCCTCTGGGATAACTCCGTCAGCTCCGATGGTGAGGATCGATGCTACTGTTCCAACCAAGAACAGCTTTAAACTGCTCAACAAGGTGCGCAGAAACTCTCCTACTGCGATGTTGAAACGAACTCCTTCACCTGTGGAAAATACTCCAGAGAAGAAGTTAGAGCAGCCCCCTCAGCGGCTGTCCTCTAAAATTTACAAAGTCTGGCGACAGGTCCAAGAGTCGGTGATCGATCAAGACTGTCTCCGACGACAGAAAAAGATGAAGGTTCGGCAAGGGAAGGATTACTCTGTCAAACCACAAAAAGTAAAAGCTACTTGGGTGCCCACTACAACGGCTCCCTTAACTCCAATCACTCAAAAAAGGAGGCCACAAAAAGCCCCTGTGAACATGGCGAAGCATAAAAGCGCCAAACACAAACGCCCCAAGTCTGGGGGCATGGTGGTGCACACTGTTTATATGGCTTCTGGAAAGGAGGAAAGCCGCACTTCTACGGGCCACCGACCGCTCACCCGATCCGTGACGAAAGCCCAGGAGCAACAACAAAAGCTTCAGGAAATGATGACTACAATGGCTGCACTCACTGAGCCAAAAGAAAGCTCTGAAACGTCTTCGGATGAGCGTCAAGAAAAAGAAACCGACGCTGACTTTTTACGCAGAGTCCTCGAAAAGAAGGACAAAGAAGCTGCAGAGCAAGCGGCTAACATAAAACAGATGGCGCTCCTCTTCCAAGATATGGTAGGGATGATGTTACAGCCGGACCCTCTTGCTGAAGATCCTCCAGTCATCCTTGAAGACGACAGGGGAGAAACGTCAAATCCTCCGCCGGCTCTGTCAACAGACAAGGAGGAGGCAATCTCCAAAGTTGACCTAGACGAATATATAGCTCAGCAGATCCGGATTCATCAGGCGAATGAAGCGGCTGGGCAAATTGTTAGAACCGGACGACCGTATCCGAGCTGGTATGACCAAATCAGTTACCCGCCAGGATATACGATCCCTAAATTCCACGTATATAAAGGGACAGGGAATCCGCATCAGCATGTCGCTCAATTCAGGGCCTTATGCGGCAATACTGGAGGCGATGACAAATTGTTGCTATGTCAATTCGTCGGCAGCTTAGCAGAAACAGCCTTTGAATGGTATTCGGAGCTGCCTAACGACTCTGTCAAAACATTTGCAGAGATGGAACTGCTGTTTACGCAAAGATTCACGAGTGCTAGTGAACGCACCCCGATAACAGCACTAATAAATGCCAGGATAAGGCCAAGCGAAACGTGGGTCCAATACGCAACACGGTGGAGAAACCTATGGTCGAAATGCGAACAACGCATAGAAGAGGCACCTGCGGTAGGCATGTTTGTGGGCACTCTCGATCCGCAGGCGACCATCTCACAATTCATGATGTTCTTCAGGCCGACCACCTTCCAGGCCTTGATTGACAAATTAGCCCAAATGGACCAGATGGGCCATAGACCATCTCCTCCAAAATCAGATTCACAAGAAGAACAAAGGAAAAGGAAAAACGGCCCTCGTCGCCAGCGCTCAACAACAATCAGGTGACCCTAGACCGGTTGCTCGCCAAAGCAACAAGCGGCAATCCCTCCAAGAAAAGTTGAAACGTCCTTACTCGTTTCCGCAAGATAAAACAAGGGGACTGTTCGAGCTGGCAGTGTGCAACAGACTCATCAATCGGCCGGCTCCAAAACGTCCGTTGCAGCCAGGCGATGTTAATAATCCTAACTATTGCCCTTACCACCAAACAGTAGGTCACCTGATCGAGGACTGCTACGTCTTCAAAAACTGGGTTGAAGACCAATACCAACAGGGCAAGTTTGCGCTGTCTGAGAACTGGAAGGTGAGTCCGCCACAACCGCACGCTCCGAAGAAGATGGATACGCCGGGGGCATCATGTTCATTCATGGAGAAAGACTCATAGACCGAAAAGTCAATAAACTAGATATTCGCCTCAAATACGGCGACAACGGACCGAAACGTCCTTAAACTAACGGCGGACCGCAATGTCCTAAAACTTGCAAATGACCGAAACGTCGTTAAACTACTCCCAACCCGCAGCATCTTCAGGCTGACGTGGTAAAAAAAAAAACGGTATGTCCACAAGAAAAATGGGCACGGATGAAAACCCAAAAGGGCTCCGTGAGTAAAAACAGCAGGGCTACCGGCGAGTGTTCGTGAAAACCCGAAAGGGCGCGACCTCGTTAAAAAAAAAACAAAAAAAACAAAAAAAACCAAAAACAAAAAAAAACGGTATGTCCATAAGCAAAATGGGCACGGATGAAAACCCGAAAGGGTTCCGTGAGTAAAAACAGCAGGGCTACCGGCGAGTGTTTGTGAAAACCTGAAAGGGCGCAACCTCGTTAAGAAACACTTATAGGGTCCTCTCGACCCTGTAAGG
This sequence comes from Agapanthus africanus, assembly GCA_030015575.1. Lineage (NCBI taxonomy): Eukaryota > Viridiplantae > Streptophyta > Magnoliopsida > Asparagales > Amaryllidaceae > Agapanthus > Agapanthus africanus. Next base: position 298,928,506 of record CM057345.1, on the reverse strand, counting down.
AGAAACCATCTGCGTGAGATCCTTACGACTCACAAAGGAACAACACACTTAGGGATCCCCACGATTCCGAAGGAGAAAATACACTTGCGAGATCCTCACGACTCGTAAGGAGAACTCTCTTGTGGGACCCTTACGGCTCATAAGATTTGAAAGTCTTAAGTTGCAGAAACCTTAACCTGTTCTTAAGCAGCCCCCACAACCTTCGATATTGCCCTACAACCGACTCATAATGACCCTTGTATACAATCCACGGGCACGAATAAATATTTCCCTAACAAAGTCCCATCCGTGACTAGGGATATGCTTGTACAGCAAACAACACTTGTAAGTCCTCTCGACTTATAAGGAGAAAACCCTTTTGTAAGATCCTTACGACTTACAAGAGAACATGCACTTAGGAATCCTCACGATTCCCAAGGAGAAAACACACCTACAAGATCCTCACGACTTGTAGGGAGAAATACCTTTGTGAGACCCTTACGGCTCATGAAGTCAAAAGCCTTAGCCGACAGGACCCTTAATCCTATTTACTAAGCCACCTTTGTTCTGGATCGACAGAGGCAGATGATGATTCGCTCCTGCCAATATTCCAGTTGTAGCGATGCTGATGCCTAAATCGGTATCAAATTCCAAGTCCTTTTACGGCAGATGATGATTCGCTCCTGGCAATATTCCAGTTGTAGCGATGCTGATGCCTAGACCGGTATCAAATTCCAAGTCCTTTTACGGCAGATTCCAAGTCCTTTTACGGCAAATGATGATTCGCTCCTGGCAATATTCCAGTCGCAGCGATACTGATGCCAAGATTGGTATCAGATCCCAAATCCCCTACTCGCAAAAAAAAAAAAATAAATAAATTCAACGAGCAAAAAAAAATAAAATAAAAAAAAATATATATATATATATATATGCATACGAAATAGTCGAAATGATGGGGCAGCTTGCAAACAAAATCAGCAAGTAAAGTGTATGCATGCAAAATAGCCGAAATGGTTGGGCAACTCGCAATAAAAAGCAGCGAGTAAAAAGAAAAATAGCCGAAATGATTGGGCACCGCGAAAAATAGCCGAAATGATTGGGCAATCGCGATTTTCGCGATATAAAAAGCTGAAATGATAGAGCATCGCGGAAAGAATAAAAAAAAATAAAAAAATGAAACTTTTTGCCCTACAGGTGAAATCACATCGATCCCTGTATACAATCCAGGGGCACAGATAAAAAGGGAACAATACCTTCCCAACAGGCTCCACCAGAAAGCGAAGCCAAATCTCGACGGTTCATAGATAACCTAGAGACCATCTCGACATTTGTCGCAATATTACAGACACGATGTCAACAAATGAAGCAAAGGAAGGTCCCTAACTTCAGGGTCTCGACGTCAATATCGACAACTTAAAGATCACCAACGGCGTTTCTCCTCACTCCAACTAGATGCAGACATGACGTCAACAACTGACCTCAGAATCACAACGAAACGGAACCATGACAAAGTCCCTAGTTCCAAATCTCAATGGCCACGTCTACAGCCTAGAGACCAACAACGGTGTGCCTCCTCATTCCAACAGGACACAGATGTTACACCATCAAGCGGAGCGATGGCAAAATCCCAGCTTCACCTCAGCATTCGTCTCGATACAGTAGACGCAATGTCAACAACAGCGTTCCTCCGCAGTCCAGCTGGAGGCAGATGCAACGTCAACAAAAGACCTCACGGTCGAAACAAAGCGGAGTAACGGCAAAATCCCAACTCCACTCTAGCATTCATCTCGTTACAACAGACACAATGTCAACCTCAGCGTTCTTCCTCCAGCAGGGATTCAGACACGACAAAGCAAATGAAGTGAAGGCCATATTCTTAGCTTCAACGTCTTTACGGTAACTCACATAAAACCGGAAAGACAATCGGAGATCATCTCACATCAGCACAGAGTGGTCACTACCTCGACGTCCGTCTCAATATAGCAGACAAGATGTCACCCCAATGTTCGTCTCGATACAGCAGACGCAACATCACCAAAAGGAGCCACGGCAAAATCCCTAGTTCCAAACCTCGACGGTTCACCAGCAACGTAGAGACAACCATGACATTCGTCTCGATACAGAGGACGCGATGCCAGCAAACCAAGCGAAGGCTAAATTCCTAGCTTCAGGGTCTTAACGGCAAGTCATATAAAGCTTGAAAGACCACCGGAGATCATCCCACATGGAGTGGTCACTACCTCGACGCTCGTCTCGATACAGCAGACGCAACATCACCAAAAGGAGCCACGGCAAAATCCCTAGTTCCAAACCTCGACGGTTCACCAGCAACCTAGAGACAACCACGACATTCGTCTCGATACAGAGAACGCGATGCCAGCAAACGAAGCGAAGGCCAAATTCCTAGCTTCAGGGTCTTAACGGCAAGTCATATAAAGCTTGAAAGACCACCGGAGATCATCCCACATGGAGTGGTCACTACCTCGACGCTCGTCTCGATACAGCAGACGCAACATCACCAAAAGGAGCCACGGCAAAATCCCTAGTTCCAAACCTCGATGGTTCATCAGCAACCTGGAGACAACCACGACATTCGTCTCGATACAGAGGACGCAATGCCAGCAAACGAAGCAAAGGCCAAATTCCTAGCTTCAGGGTCTTGACGGCAACTCATATAAAACCCGAAAGACTATCGGAGATCATCCCACACCAGCGCGGAGTGGTTATGACTCATCGGGGCTCTCCAAAATGAGCCTAACCTCAAGTAAAAAGCGGCATGGAAAATTCCTAGCGCTTGCTCTTCCGACGGTCAAACTGCCAAGGAGGATTTCTTGAAGACGTCTTGTCCAGCCCCCGAAGGGATCAGAGACACGGCAGTCGCAGGGCTACTCGAACAGCACGATTGCCTATCGAGGACTATATCAGCTTATGCGACAGTACGATGGCCAAAACCCTAAGTACCACCAACCTTAACGGGCTTCTGTCGTAAAGAGCAGAGGTTAAATGCGACGTTAAGATGTTCTTGCGAGAAACGCTCGATTCGTCTCGACTTGCGGAAAAATTGTTGAGGCGGCTCGACTCGTGAGATAAAGCCTTAGGCAGTGGGCATAAAAGAAGCCTGTTTCCTAAGCATTGGGACCCTGGGAGTTGGCCCAAAACGGTCTCTTGCATACCATCCACGGGTCTCACTCTCCAACGTCGAACTTCGACAAGGAGGGAAGCAACCGCTTACAAGTCCTCTCGACTCGTAAGAGGGAAAATTCTCTTATAAGATCCCTACGACTTATAAGAGAAAACCACACTTAAGAATCCCTACGATTCCTAAGGAGAAAGCCCGCCTACGAGATCCTCTCGATCCGTAGGAAGAAAAGTCTCTATGAGACCCTCACGGCTCATAGAGTTGAAAAGTCCTAGGCGGCAGATCTGAACCTGCAGTCTGGGCCATCGTTATCTCTGGGAGAAATGAAGTTATCTGTCAATAAGGTGTATTAAATATGTCATGCTGAAAAGAATAAAAAAAAAAGGCGAAGAAATGACACAGGACGTTACAAAAATGTGTATCTTTTATTCATGAACATTGACTGGGTACAGGATACATTGTACTAAAGAATAAAAAAAATATATACATATATTTTACAAGTACAAATGATACAAGGAGAAATTACTGGGAAGGAAGCGTCTTGCATAGATTTAGCAATTGCTCGCATACTTCCTTCCACGTCTTCTCTCGATCGGCTACTACCGCCAGCTCTGCCTCCACTTGGGCTCGCTGCTGCAAGACCGACGCAAGCTGCTCCCTGACGACCTGATAGGCAGCTTCCCGACTTGGGGTATTGCGCTCAGCTACGTCAAGCTTCCGCTTCAAGTTTAGCCCATGGGAGATACGCTCCAAGAGACCCTCGAAGATAGTCTTCACTTGGGCAGCATTTGCCTCAACCTCAGCGCGCAGATGGGCCGTTTCGTTCGAGGTCTTTTGGCATTTCCTTAGTCTTGAAGCTGCTTCTTGTTCCAAGTGGCGGAGGTGCGAAGTGCTTTGCTCGAGCCAAGTTGTGCGTTGGGTGCTCAGAGCTAAAACTTCGGGAGAAGGGCGCGTCGACTCCAGCCGATATAGACATGCCTCGATCCCCTGCAGTGGTTAACCCAAGATTCGACGATGCCTTCGTTATGAAAATTTACGAGCGCCGCCAACATCGGGTTAACCTCCGCAGCAAAATCTACGGCAGAAGGGAGAGCGTCCATATTGAGCTCTTCAATGTACCCGCTCAGCATGCCCAAACTCATCGCAGCACCCTTGGAAGATGGACGTCTCAAGAAAGGGCCTGCCGGTGAAAGGACGCGAGCCTCAAAGGGGACCGGAGCCGGAACAATAGCTGCAAAAACAAAACATGGTTAAACGATGGTTCAGAAGATGTTGAAGGGTTACCAAAAAAGGAAATTTATTATACCAGCTGCAACGGACGGTAAAGCCGGAAGGGCCGGTGGCGCGGCAGGTCTTGCATCCCCTCCTTCGATTTGTGGCACTGCAATAAAGAAAAGGAAAAGTCAGAAATTATCCCATTGCTAGAAAAAAGGGGGTAAGTAAAGATATTATAGTGAAGGTATACTCACCGGTGCCACCAGAAGGAGAAGCGAGCTCGGATGGGAAAGAGAAGTGTGGGAGCAACACTTGATATAAATGATCGAAGAGCACTCCTGCAAAGGCACAATGGTATAACGTTAGTACAAAACTACATTTTTGAAAGATTAAGACATGAGTCGTGAATCCATACCTTCCAACATCCGTGATGGTACAAGGGAAGGCGGGGAGGTGACCACCACCAAAGCAGTAGTCGAGGGCGCCCCCTCGAGCAAAGGAGCATCGGCACTGGCCGCACCTGCAAAGATAAGCTTGTTAGAAGAGATCGCAAGATATATAAAAAAGGGGGGGAACGCTGGTGACAAAAAAAAAAAAAGTTTTACCTGACGAGCTACCAGCAGAAACTGAAGCAATCCCCTCATCCATCGACATGAGACCACCGCCCGTAGCCTCATCACCCGACTCGATGGGAATCGTTGTTGTGCTCGCAAGCCCGGAAGACGGCAAGGAACCATACGCGGGGAGGGCTATGATCGGAGTATTACCAGATTCCTGAGAAAGAGCGGTTCGCTCCTCCTCAGGAATCGTGGCCGCCTCACCCGATACTCCCTCGGTTTCTGCGGTCACGGTTGTCTCGTCCATCGGCACCGTGACGTCTCCAGCCTCAAGCGCCTCAACTTCTACTGCCTTCGGCTCGACAATCATCTCATCTGCCGCCACTTCAGACGCGGCATCAATGACCTTCTCGGCGGCGGATCCTTCAACTTCTGTTTCAGGCACCGTGGCCCCGACGACGGTACCCACCGTCGGCTCAGGTTCGGCAGGCGCCACTTCCGCCATTTCCTGGGGTCCAACGGTCTCCGCCTCCCCCTCAGTCGGACTTGGTCCTGCAAGATGGAATGCATATGAGCCAATGGCTTTATAATAATTCTTACAACAAGGTTCTGAAAGAGATGCTACCTGAAGGGGATTTATTGTTTGCACTTCGGGCCGCGCGCGCCGCTTGCCTATAAGCAGTAGACAGGGCGACAGGGGCCTCTCCAGAAGGAGTGTCAGCGCGAGGAATGGTACTGGGACCCGCTCCCGCGGCCAAAGCAGCTCTACGCGCCTTTGCTTCGCGTCTCAACCGCTTCCGCTCCTCCCGAGCCGTTGAGACGGATGCCACTAGAGCTTCCCTAATTGAGGTGTCCTCGTCCGTGAATAGGGAAGCCTCTAAGGTTTTCAGGGCATCCCTCGTCGTTTTGTCAAGCCGAGGCTCTTGCGGCAACTTCGACGAAGCCGGGACTTCAGTAACAGGCTCGGGAAGAATCCCCGCATCAACTGATATAACCCCTGCTAAGAAACGAAAGAAGGTTAGGTTGACCATCATAAAAAGACAACAAACTTTCCTTATAAAAGAGAAAGGGGTGAAACATACCAGCGCCTGCTAGGGAACGCTTCTCCTCCTCCTCCTGGAAGGTTTTCAGGGAGGCAGCAATAGCCTCTTCAGTAGAGACACCTGTTGAAAATGGAGCAAATGTTAATTAAATATAACAATACAAAGTGCAATAAAACGAAAAATAAAGCGTCTGATGATTACCGGACTCAGCGAGTTTGCTTAACATCGCTTCAAGCCTCGCCGATCGCTCCGAAGCTGCAATGGCGGCAGCCAGATTGGTGTCCGCAGGGTCTACCACGAAGCCCTCATTGCTGCCATACTCACATATGGCCTCGGCAGGAGGAGCCGCAGGCTTTAAGCTAAGGATCGCGTCGAGTGATAGGGTGGACTTCTTCTTCTTCTGTCCGCCAGCTTTAGATCCACCCGGAGCAGCTTTGCGCTTGGCAGTCACTTTAGGGCGGCGAGTCCCGATATCCGCTCCTGCGCCAGACTCTGGCGATACCACTTTAACCGTCTTTGTGGGAGCACGGGGCGCCGGTGGTGCATCCACCGTAGTAGGCAGTGGCAATCCAGGCGGGGGGGCTAACACGCGTGGTCGGTCAGCTCCAGCATCTTTCATCGGGAGGGTGACCTGGATCCTTGGCTGCAAGGGAGCCTTACGATCACCACCAGGAGGCGCACCCCTACGGTCAACCAGCAAGCGTTTCTCCATTAAAATGATTGGGCCCATAGCATGCGCATACCAGGCTACATACGGATGGATTATTTTAGGGGCACAGCTAGGCTCACTGATAAAAAAATAAGAGCCTGTATTGAGCCGGGTGAAATGATGCATAGCATTCCTTATTCCCCCTTGGTTGGCCGCGGGTGTTTCCAGAAAGGCTTCCATCGGGATCCCTTGATTGTAACTCGATTGTCGGGCAAATCGATGTGGGTTATACCTCATAAAGAGAGCCGTCTCATTCTGCCTAAATACTAGGTAGCCCGGCCGAATGGAGTAAAGGTGAAGGATTTCCCGAGCCTTCAGTACAGAAACCCCGCCCTTAAAGTCATCACGCAGCGACACCACTGACTTAGTGGTCTCGGAGCCTATGGTGATGACCTTATCCACAAAAGAGGTCTTCGCTCCGACTAGATGTGAACGCAGGAGCAGTCCTCTAGACTCCCGCGGAGGTGCAACCACAATTGAAGCCCCGACCAACCGCATGATTCTTGGGAGTCTGTATTTCTCAAAAAACGGAGGAGCCTTATGGGCACCAAACACCCCTCGCACATGCAGCTCCATCCAAGAAGTGAAGTAGTGCATCGGGATGTTAGCAGGCTGTACCCCAGGCTCATTAGCATCCGCCGCTACGCTAAGTCCATTGTAGAGGTAAGCCAGCCCGGCGATCCCTACTGATAACTGTAAACCAGCCGCCATTCGATGCGCCGGGTAAAAGACAGAGGACCGCATGAGGCGTGGGTGCATGGGAAGCGCGAAGCTGCATAGCCATAGACCCAAGAACCCTATGAAAAAAGTCTCCTCGTCCATGCCAGGAACGGCGATCTCTGAGAAAGGGACGCTGGCAGTGCCGGGGAAATAAAAATCCCGCTGGTCATTTTCCGATGAAGGTCGGCGGTCCAAGCCGAAACCAAAGGGGTCAGCAAGCTGAGCGAACTTCTCGCCCTGCTCTGATAGGAACTCCGGGCGGATAAAACGAGCAATGAAATCCGTGAAACTGACGCCCTGGTCGCCCGATTCCAAATGGAGTTCCTCATAAATCTCCAACACCTTCACCAAGCCCGGGTGCTGATGCTGAATGGCATTTTCCGGAGTTAAGTCAAATACAAGCTGCTTGGTGGCGAAGACATACTCGTCAGGAGGAAGCAGCTCCTCGTAGTGTTCTCCCCTCATTGGCAGACCTGAAATCTCAGCAAACTCCTCCAGAGAGATGGAGACTTCCCTATCCGCTGTCAGGAAGGTATGGGTGGGGATATTCCATTGTTCGATGAAGGCCTTTATCCACCACGTCGGAGGAGAGGGATACTCGAAGAGCGAGACGTAGACAGCTGAGTATAAACCAATCGTCGTCAGGAGAGCCCTCTTCGTCGCCAAAATGTAACGGGCCCATTGCAAATATCCGGCAAGCGGACGCGGGATCAATCCAATGTTATAAGCCTGTCCCCAAGGGCGTGCTTCACCCTGACAGATTCGCCTCCCCAAGATATCTATAGCCGGCGGCGGCTGCACCGGAATGGCACCGATTGCAGGCTGAAGGAGGTCGTCGGCATTCCAATTTTTAACCTCCACGGCATACTCCACCGGGGGCTTGTCCGCATAAGGGATCGTAACTATGGGCTAAGAGGGCGAAGCGGAGCTGAAGCTGCGACGGCCTTGGATGATTTGGCTGTACCACCTTCCCCACAAGTGAAGTCTCTTGCACTCAGGATCGTGATCTTTAATCAAGGCGAACACCACCCGGTCCACTGGCGAATGTGGGAACCCTCCTTCCGAGCGAACAAAGGGGAAAGATAAGTCGTCAGACATGTTTCCTGTAGAAAGATAAAAATAACCGTTAGTGTTCTGACACTTGGCATTTTGAAATCTTACTCAACACTATGATGCAATGGGTAGGGGACAAAAAGAGGGACCCACAAAATCTGGATGACGGTACATCATTTAATAAGACAACCCCATCATTAGATGAGACTACCAATTAATGAAAAGGTCCCCAAAAGAATATCCTCACTGATGGGAAATCCCTAGAGACAAGGAGAAATATTCTCTTTCAGAGCAAAGCTCTGTCACAGAGTGACATTTGTCAAACTCTGGTCTCAGGGGAACAAGATTCCTTAAAAGAGCATAGCTCTATGGTAATGGTGGAAAGATCCATCAATTTTATCTTTAGAGTTTTGGAATCTTGAAAAATCCATGAAAACTTATAAAACAAAATTTTTCTCCGTTTATCAGATCTAAAAAGATCTACATTTGATCTAAGAGCAATGCTCTGTTCATGGGTTAGAACCCATGGATCAGATCTCTGTAAATCTGTAAATTTTTTGAGAGCAAGGCTCTGTTGAAGAAACCCCAAAGGGGTTTTCCTTTAGATCAAAGATCTATAAGAGCAAGGCTCTGTTAATTTAATTTAATTTAATTTAAATTAATTTAATTTAATTAATTTTACCTAGAGTGATTCTAAAACTAGAACTTTGAAGTTCTCACAAGAGCAAGGCTCTGGAAGTTCTTAAGCAAGAGCAAGGCTCTGAAATTCAAATTCTTGAAATTAGTAAAGAATTACCAAGGACCAAGGGTCCTATTTATAGACGCCTGCGTCTTTTCAACTGACCCCCATGATCCAACAGTCAGGATCTTGCCACCGCTGCACTCACGAGCGCGCCACGTGAGCGCAACGGTGGGGGGGCATTTGTTCCCCCAATCAGAGCAAGGCTCTGCTTGAATTTGAAAATTCAAATTTTGAAGCAACGCTTCAGTTCCCGTGCGCTGCGCGCAACGCGCCACGTGTCAGAAGTTGACACGGCAGCATAACGCCCAAGGCAGTACGTCCAATCAGAGCAAGGCTCTTTAAAAAACATAAGCAACGTTCAAGTGCGCAAGCGCATGGCAGCGCGACACGTGTCTGCGTAGTTGCGCAAGCACAACTGCGCAAGCGCATGGCAGCGCGACACGTGTCTGCGCAGTTGCGCAAGCACAACTGCGCAAGCGCACGGCTGCAAGACACAGGTCTGCGCAGTTGCGCAAGCGCTGCTGCGCAAGCGCACCGCTGCACGACACGTGTCTGCGCAGTTGCGCAAGCGCTGCTGCTGTAACGTTTTGAAAATCGTTTCGGTGAAATTTCGAAAAAAACGGTAAAATAAGGGGGTTTTCTGTAAAAAGTCAAAATACAAATATCTTTATTATAAAATTAAATATACATATTCTAGCTATGTAATCACTAGTATTTGGTGTTTATTGACCCACTGGTGAAATTTCAAATTTTCTGAAAAATTTTCCGAAAATAATTGTTTTAATATTATTTTAAGCCGTCACTAATATATTTAATTAGGGAAAATTACAAATTGGAATGAGTTGAAACAAATTTTGTGCATCATAAAACATTAAATAAAATTTTATCATGTGGTTTTTGAAATGAAATCGTTTGCCAAAACGGTTTAGAAAATATCGAAGAAAAAGGCTTTTTTTCGGTGAAATTAGTGTTAATGGGAATTGGGGTAATACATTTATCTTTTTACCTAACCCACACACCCACACCTCACCCTCTCTCCCTCTCCCCATGTGGCCGGCCCCACCATGACAGCCCTCCCCCTCTCCCTCTCTCCAATCACCTCCTTTTTCAAAAGAAAAGAAAAGAATATAATAGAAAATGAAAGAAACATGTGGACTTTGACTAGATGTGATTTTCCCCACCTCCCTCTCTCTCCTCCTTTTTCCTCACTTGCAGTCGAGCCCCCCTTCATTGCTGTCCAGAAATTTCCCCAAAAGCCCATCTCTTTTTCCTTCAAAAATTTCATCCTTTTGCCTCAAAATCAAGCTAAAAATTCAATATTTCTTAAATCCAATCTCTACTCATTTCTTCTTGACCTATTCTAGTGTGGATCATGGATCAAGAGAGCAATTTGGAGTCCAAGATTTTGGTGCTAGATCTCTAATTTTGTGAGGTATAAACCTTAACTTATGCTTTGATTGTTGGTTAATTACTCCAATTTAGTTAAATTTGGTGTTTAATTTTGGTTCTAGTTGCTAACTTGAAAATTTAAGTTTAGGGTTGAATCTAGTTAGGGTTTTGATCATTTATTTGTGGTGGTGAGTTGTAGTTTAACATGTTAAATCATGTAAAAGATAAGCTAGTTGCTAGGTTGCTAATTGTTAAATTAAAATTGTGCTAAATATGCTATTTTGCTAACTAGGTTTTTGAAATTAAATTACAATGTGGGATTAAAATCTAAATTGAGGTTTCATGTCATTATTAATATTATAATGAGTGGTTTAATGACTTTGGTTCATGCAAAACCAAGCTTAATTGATGAATTGTGAATTTTGCTTTAAAAGGTGTTAAAAATTGATATTTTTGCATACTAGGATTTTGGAAATTATGCAAATTTATGAGATTAAATTATGGAAATGGTTTTTACGACTTATTTAAAATATTTAGTGAATATTGTGGCCGCTAGATTCGTTTATACATCGAGTTTTGTACTAAAACGGTGATTTGTGCTTGCTAGATTTTCGGAAAAATGACTTTTTAAGCGAAATTGGGGTTTTTATGAATTTTAACATATTCTATATTTAAATTAGTATTCGTGAATGTGCAAATGAGTGTAATTGGGTTTTTCTCGATGGTTTGGCATTTGTACGCCGACGTCGAGGATTTTTGGGTTGATTTGTGAAAGAAAACCATAGGTTTTGACCTATGTGGGATTCGTGTGTCGTTTTGGTCATGAATCGGATTTTAATGCGATACGGTGCGTTTTGATATGTAGGTACCCATGTGGACTTCGAGACGACAAGCAAGCGCGTGGCGACGTCGGCACCGGCGAGCGAGGACCAGGTGAGTAGATTTATATCTACGGGGAGAAGTCGGGTGGATGGCGTATAGCACCCCCGCAGTTCGTGGTGATGTATACGAATACGTATACACACATATTTTGATTATATTATTGTTGATATGAGACTTGATGATAAAGGTAGATTCTAGGTGTTCATGGATTAGTTTAGTGTTAGTTGCGAAACCCTAGAGTAGTTGTTATACCCACATACGCACGCAGAGACTTGCATACATTACTTTCTTGTGCGTAGATGGGGATGTGTATATATGTATATACGCGTGGGTATGGGACTATGCATATATACATTCATATACACATTCATGGATGATGAGGATGGTACTTGGGATTTGAGATGAGTCGATGAGATTTGATTTGAGGCCGCGAGATCGGTGATATGGCAGGGTTCGTATTGGAGATACGACATGACGTTGTAGCGGGTCCTTGACGTAGTGTTTCACACACGTGCATGCATACTTAGGCGGTATCAGTATTGTACTAGACGTAGATCAGTACCCCGATCATGATATTTGATAAAGAGGATACCAGATGAATAGTATGATGAATGTGATGTTGACCCGTATCCCGATTTGGGATGTCGTACGACGGATTTACGTACGAGCTATATATTGATGATTGATCCGCACCCTTGACTTGGGATGTCTGATTATAGATATGGTATCGGATATGATATTATTGAGGCGGGATCACCGACTAATATATATACAGGTATGTATATGTATCGACTCAGATGTTAGGCGGTTTCCTTACCGGTAGTCCAGCTTGTTAGCTTAGCCCTTTAGTTTAGTTTAGTTGTTAGATTAGATTCGATTCTTACCTATTTCAAAAACTAACGAATCGTGGGTATTTTAAAAGGCAGCCCAAGGGATCCTACGGATATTTCAAAAGACGTATCTTTTCATAAAAACACCGTAGCCCCTATTTTCAAAATCCCATGATTCGTGTTATTTCAAAAGGCACCATTTGTAGGACTTATATTAGATTAATGCAGGTTAGTTACAGTTGCGTCTAGTATTCAGCTCCCGCTTATTATTGTGGTTCGCTTCGCATCGCATACTTATGTTATAATTTCTTATTGCAATGTTGATATCATATTGTTAGGACACCAGCACCATTACCGATGATGCGTATGTACCACGTACACTTACTTGTCGGCTCACACACATCTTCATCGGTAATTGCCATATCACGTACACCTTAGAAAATATTATTGCTTGACATAGCCTGTTAGCTAATAGTTTAGACATGATATTAGCGTACTTGCCTTATATGTTAGTTTAGACATTGTAGTTATTACCTGCTACTTCATGCATACTGTTATTCATTGTTATGCCGCATTCATGGATTCTCATGCATATATTCACTATTTTACGTGTTATTGAGGTTTTGGATTCGGATTTCCATGAGATTTTTCTGGATTTGGAGGAAAACCGCAAAAACATAATTAAACCTTTTCTCTCTTTTAAAATAAAAAGTGCGGTTTTCCCATGATGTATGAGTCGTCCACCATGAGTTTGCTGATGGATTTCGAGACCCGATTCGAGGAGACGGATGAACCGTTTCGGGTACATGGTGGACCCGGTAAGGTACCCCGGGGCAAGAAGCGCGTGATGATGACGATGTGAGCCTGGCAGGGGAGCACTACCTACCGGTGATTTTACCCGACGCGTCGGATATCCGGAGGATACCGTCGTGGTCTTGAGATGGATGGTAGGGGCCGGTCTGGACTGACGGCGCCCTAGATATTGTGATTGAGACATTGAGATTTTGAGATATTGAGGTACAGAGACTGTGATTCAGAAATATCGAGATATTGGGATTACGTTTTGTGCCGATGCTAGGCACTGTTTTATGCTGATTTCATTATGATACCTCATTTTAAAATATACAAAGGAAATCTCACTAAATTATGAAAACAGTTCTTCACTTACATGTATTCTGTTTTCATGCATTCATACCTCATTCATATGATATATTACTACCTGAGGCACTGACACGGGCACATGAGATTACACTCGGGTTAGATATTTACCCTAGCCTTGTTATAGGTTGCATGTTATATATATAATTGAGGTTATATTATGATCATTGACCTAGGTTGCGTTATTTATGCGATTTCTTTCCGTAGATGTTTTTCTATTCACGAGTTGGCAACTCACCCCCGTTGTGCCCCAGTTTCTTGCAGGTTTACCGTACAGGTTTCATTACGGCTTTGCGGGCATAGTTTCCTTCGGGTGATTTGCTAGTAGGTGGATTTACTTGTATCGTACCCCTATTATATATCTTGTATATCATTATCCTGTTGTATCTAGAAGTTCCATCAACCAAACATGTGTTATTTTTGAGATAGAGACCAGTGATGTTATTCTTTCGACCTTAGAGTCGCGCGTTGTATTTCTATGGTTTTATTATTGTTTTGAGTTCCTTTTGAGTTTTGATCCTCGCCCTTGGCGTTGTATATTATATTGCTTGTGTGGTTGTGACCGTCGATTGACGAAGAGCTAGCTCCCGCTTGGGGATGCCTTTTTATTGATTTCGTATACTATTCATGTTATATCCCATTTGGGAGCCAGTATTTACAAAGGAGACTCTGCCGAAATTTTCAGGAAATACTTGATGTTTTTTTAAACCGCATAACTCGGCTTATGCTATTAAAACTACTTGATTTTAAATTGGTTTTCCTTCACTCTACTACTTTTCTTGGTTTGGTTTTCTGGGTTTTCGGTTTACTTAGATTACGTACGCCTCGAGACGTTCATAGTTTAAGTGCCGGTCATGTTCCGTACTTTCGGGTCGTGACAGCTGCGCAAGCGCACCGCTGCGCGACACGTGTCTGCGCAGTTGCGCAAGCGCTGCTGCGCAAGCGCTTCACTGCGCGACATGTGTCACACGCTGGTGAGTTGCGCAACAACTGAGTGAAGATTTAAGGATATTTTTTCTGTTCTTGTTTAAACAAGAAGATTTCTTCTGTAAAACAGGGGCCTTTGGATCAAAGATCCAACGGTGGGGAAAATTCCCCAAATCACTCAGAAAAGATCTTTTTAACAAATTTAACTGATTTTTGAGCACTATAAAAAGAACCCCAGACCCCATTTCAAAGAGAGAGATGATTGGATTAAAAAAAAATAAGAAGAAGAAGAGAACTTCTTGAGAACACAAAGATGAAGGTAAAAACCTTTGAAATAAAAGAAAATTCTCTTAGGAATAGATCATTGATCTAAAAGACAAGATCAGTGATCTTCAATAAATAAATAAATAAATAAAAATAATAAAAAAATAGTGCCTTGCACTTGCTAGGGAACCTCTGGTTCTCTGAGATAGAAAGAAAGAAAAGATTTTCTTTTCTTTTCTTTGATCTAAATTTAGATCATTAAAAAGTGCTCTGCACTCATTTTCTTGAATCTAAAAGATTCTTGGTGCTTTGCACTATTTGAAGGGCCAGGCCCAAATCAAAAGACCTAGCAGGCCAAAATAAATTGCAAAGCAATAAAAGAGCTGAGCCCAAATAAAATTGATGCTCTGCATCATTCATAAAGAACAGAGCCCAAAACAAATTGATGCCCTGCATCTTTTCTGGGCAAAGCCCAAATAAAAATAAAAGGAAATGCAAAAGCAATGTTGGACATTTTTTTTACTGGACTTAGCCCAATCGTGGCCATAAGTCCTTAAATTAAATTGGCTGAGCAAAATGGCTCTCCTAAATCAATCTACATCCGGTTTGAGGGTACATCTCCGAACTCCTTTGACATCCATTGTTGTAATTCCTCAACGATGTCAAAGAGGTGACGGGTCCCAACGGCCACACACCTAATATCGGACCGAAACGTCCCTAAACTAACATCGGACCGAAACGTCCCTAAACTAATAATGGACCGAAACGTCCATAAACTAATACTGGACCGAAACGTCCCTAAACTAACATTGGACCGAAACGTCCATAAACTAATATTGGACCGAAACGTCCCCTAAACTAATAACGGACCGAAACGTCCCTAAACTAACATCGGACTGAAACGTCCATAAACTAATATTAGACCGAGACGTCCCTAAACTAACATCGGACCGAAACGTCCTTAAACTAATATTGGACCGAAACGTCCCTAAACTAATATCGGACCGAAACGTCCCTAAACTAATATCGGACCACCACGTCCCTAAAATGGCACAATAGAGCCCAAATGCTCTCTTGTCGGATCTAAACGGTCCCGTTAAGTTGATCTTAGTCTCAAACTGGACTAACGTATCCTTAACAAACGTTTAAGTTGATCTTAGCCCCAAACACGGCTAACGTATCCTTAAATATTCAAATGGATTATAAAGCTCCCAATCAACTCTGGTTCGAGGGTACATCGCCGAGCTCCTTTGATACATGTCGTTGTAATCCTTCAACGACGTCAGAGAGGTGACGAGTCCCGATGGCCATACATTAAATTAATCACTACGTTGAGTTGATCTTAGTCTAAAACAGGACTAACGTATCCTCGACGAACGTTTAAGTTGATCTTAGCCGCAACGCGACTAACGCATCCTTAAACTGAAAACACCAAACCCAAATCTAAGTAAATACGGATTTGGACTAATCCACGTCCTACGGGCGACGGCATTACTCAGTCTCCGTATACAATCCACGGGCAACCACAAACAAAATGAAAACACACGACACAAAGCTGAAATTCTGGAGAAGGAGAAAGTTGTTACCGCGATGCGGTAGCGTAATTAACTGCAGGAGCTTGCGCCTGCAGGAAAGAGCGTCCCCATAATCAAAAACCCCTCATCCTGAGGGGGAATCTGACGAAGTCTGCTACATCGGCCGCATCCGTCTAAACCTCCGATGCACGGTGCCATAAATCAACTTGGCATCTTCGGAGAGGTAGACGGATAAAACCAAATAGCATCTGCCCCGAATCTCAGGCACAGACGTCCTAACGCCCAGGCCGCCTTTCGGAGGGGAACACCAGGTGTGGACTATAACGAAACCTTTTCTCCAGTGGCTATGCTTAAGTCCATCCGGATCTTACTTGCCATTGCTGCATACCATGACTACGAAATCTGGCAAATGGATGTTAAGACCGCCTTTCTAAATGGTGATTTAGAGGAGTGTGTGTACATGACTCAGCCAGAGGGCTTCGTAGATAGTGGGGCAGCGGAAAGATGTGCAAGCTGCTTAAATCCATCTACAGGTTAAAGCAGGTATCGCGTAGTTGGAACATCTGCTTTGATGTTGTAGTCAAAGAGTTTGACTTCATAAAAAACGTAGATGAACCTTGTATATATAAAAAGGTTGCAGAGAGTAAGGTTGTCTTCCTCGTATTGTACGTGGATGACATACTCTTGATAGGAAATGATGTTCCTATGCTGCAATCGGTCAAGCTCTTCTTATCACAAAGATTCTCAATGAAAGATCTTGGTGATGCCTCCTGCATACTGGGAATTATGATCTATAGAGATAGATCTAAACGGATACTAGGATTGTCCCAATCCAGGTACATTGACACCATACTAAAGAGGTTTAGTATGGAAGAATCCAAGCGTGAGAACCAATCCACGATCTCTGGACTCACTCTCTCCAAAGAGATGTCTCCCAAGACTGATTTGGAAAGAGCTCGCATGCAAGGGATACCCTATGCTTCGGCAGTAGGCTCTATCATGTATGCGATGCTATGTACCAGACCCGATATAGCATACTCACTAAGTATAGTGAGTAGGTATCAAGCAGATCCTGGAGAGAGTCACTGGATAGTTATGAAGAACATTCTCAAGTACTTGAGAAGGACTAAAGAGATGTTCTTGGTGTATGGTAACGGAGAACTCCAAGTGGAGTCCCTTACCGATTCGAGCTTCCAAAGTGATAAGGAAGACTCTAAGTCGCACTCGAGATTTGTCTTTACCCTCAATGGAGGGGCGGTGTGTTGGAAGAGTTCCAAACAGGAAACCGTTGCAGACTCGACAATGGAGGCTGAATACATCGCTACCAACGATGCTGCAAAAGAGGCTGTCTAGATGAAGAAGTTCATTACTGAACTTGGTGTGGTTTCATCCTTTGAGCATACAATACCTTTGTATTGTGATAACAATGGAGCTGTGGTTTTGGCCAAGAAACCCAGGTCCCATCAGAAGTCCAGACATATTCTGAGGCGGTATCACCTGATCCGGGAGATTGTTGATCGCGGGGAGATCGAGGTCAGGAGAGTTGATACGAAGGACAACACTGCGGATCCACTCATGAAGGCCATTCCCCAGACACAGTTTAAGAGACTCTTCGGGATGTTGGGTATGAGTTACTACAACAGCTGGCCTTAGTGCAAGTGGGAGATTGTTAGTTATATATATGCCCTAGAGGCCATTGTTGTACATATGATGTATATTATAGTGGATGCTTAGATATATATAGAGAGGACTTTCTTGCTCGACATGATAGTATGCTATTTGGTTTCACTTTGTCTTAACATGTTGACTTATATTAGTTTACTGTCTTGCTCTCACATGTTGATAAAGCTCTTAGGATATGTACTCGACTACTGGGACTATGATGAGATCATACTAGTGGGGCCACGGTAGTCTATAAGTACATCCTATAATTGTTCCTAGTCGAGGGTGTATCGAGACAGGGCATCGATACACCAGAGTAGACTAGCGTATACGCATCTTGACCCATATGATGGGCGATGGATGATCCCATATCCATCGGTGTTTGACATTAAAGATGGTGTATGGGTGCTCAGTGGAGACTGGGTACACTGAACGGACTCGCCGAGAACTCTCAAATGGTATTATACCTCACGTCAGATGGCAGTTCTCTGGTGACACTGGTACAGGGTAGTCTGTAGACCCGAGATCGTCATAGAGTCTTGTGTGATTCCCACTGTGCTTTGATTTCCACCTTACCACGTCCAAGAGGGCGTGCAAAACGGTGGCTTTTGGGTACAGTCCCGAATCACATGGAGGCAATGAGCGATAGGAGGGGTTTCATCTCTCCCGGTATAGGGAGTTGATGTTGTGCTGTATTCAATTGGCTATAACTGGAAGTCCCTGGCCAGGGCTGATATAGAGTGCTACTGGTAAGTGTTATCAGCAATTTCTCGACCTGTTCTGAGCCTCACATCGACACGACTTATCGATTACTGGGGTCTGACGTATACCACCCCTAGACTGGATATGCGACATATCAGACGAAGAGACCGGACTGTACGGTAGTGTTACTAATTGAATTCACAAGAGAATGTAAGGCTTACTTGTTAATCTTTTGATCGCTCAATACCTGGGTGGCTGTTACGTTTAGCTGACCGCTTGCAGCTTGTAGGTGTTTGATATGATCATCACTTACTGCTGGCGTATTGACGATTCTTTAGAGTCCTACACAGAGGTTTCTTGACTCAGGCAAAATGGAGTAGGAGCATATATGTGATATGTGCGGGACCGAGAATAATACGATATGAGATATCGTATTCTATTCTCGCGATATATGATATAGCCGGGTCATCGGATCAAATGTTGATTCGATGAATCGGTACATGTTATATTATTCGGTTATATGCGATATAGCCGGATTGTCGGATCAAGTGTTGATTCGATAATTTAATGTATAATTATATATGTGATATATTACATTATATTAACTAATATTGGCTCACTTTATTGATTCATTTTCTCACTGGATAATACATTGATATATATATGCGATATATGTTAAATGTATTATTTTCTTTTGTTTCAAAAAATATATTATATATGTGATATATAATATTGTAACAAGTTATGATTACAAATGCAACATGATTTGTGGAGATTAAACATAGTTAGGGTTTGATTTGGGTTAACTTTTTCATGAAGTTTCTAGAAGCTTTGTTTTGTTTTAAGCAAAGATATTTTGTTGATATTTTGTGGAGATGTTTCCTAATCCAACCCAAACCCTTTACCCTAGTTAAATCTCTACAATGGTTAAAGCCTTTCTTTATTAACCAAGGGTTGCAATTGTAACCATGACAATAATTCATTATTCATCACAAAAGGAATTATTCATCTTCTTCTTCCTTGAGCTCTTGAAAAAGCTTTACTAGGTTTTTCTTTTGTGATGATATTGAGTAAGATTTTGAAAATAAATGAGAGCCAAATTCCTAATTCATCATCCTCATCTAATCTAGCCACTTAGATTAGAGTGTTCACTTCAGTAATACTTGATTAGAGAAGTGAGAGTTTGAGTTAATGATTCATCAAGGTAGATCATCTTCGAAAAGGAAGACTTCAAGCAAGCATGGATCATTCGGCTTGTGGAGCCTCTCTAGAGTCCGGAAGTTCATGGATCGCGATGAAGGGACTACTACTCAGAGCTTATGAAGCGAAGGGGCGGACTACAAAGGTTGTAATCCCTCTCTCTTAGATGTAAAGATGTTTACATGTTTTGTTAACCCTAAATCTCTAGCAAAGATCCTCGCTTTAGGTTGTTCGGCACTTGAAAAAATTTAGATTTGGCATGGTTGATGCCTTATGAGCCTTGTGATAGTGCCTAGTAACCCTACACTTTAGAGTCCTACACAGAGGTTTCCTGGCTCAGGCAAAACGGAGTAGGAGCACATATGTGATATGTGCGGGACCGAGAATAATATGATATGAGATACCGTATTCTATTCTCGCGATATATGATATCGGCCGGGTATATGTGATATAGCCGGGTCATCGGATCAAGTGTTGATTCGATGAATCGGTACATGTTATATTTGTCGGTTATATGCAATATAGCCGGATTGTCGGATCAAGAGTTGATTCGATAATTAAATGTATAATTATATATGTGATATATTACATTACGTTAACTAATATAAGATCGCTTTATTGATTCATTTTCTCACCGGGTAATACATTGATATATATGCGATATATGTTAATTGTATTATTTTCTTTTGTTACAAAAATATATTATATATGTGATATATAATATTGTAACAAGTTAGGGTTACAAATACAACATAATTTATGGAGATTAAACAAGTTAGGGTTTGATTTGGGTTAGCATTTGGGTTAGCTTTTTCATGAAGCTTCTAGAAGCTTTATTTTGTTTTAACCTTAGATATTTTGTATTGATAATTTGTGTAGATATTTATTAACCCAACCCAAACCTTAGACTCTAGTTAATTCTCTACAAGGGTTAAACCTTCTCATTCTTAACCCATGGTTGGATTTGTAACCATAACAATAATTTCATTATTCATCACAAAAGCTTTCTTCTTCTTCTTCTTCCTTGAAAAAAGCTTTCTAGCTTTTTGTGATATGATGATTTAAAGTGAGAAATTGAAAACAAAAGAGAGCAAAATTCCTACTTCATCATCCTCATCTATTCTAGCCACTTAGATTAGGGTGTTCACTTCTCTAATACTTGATTAGAGAAGTGAGAGCTTGAGTTTGAGATTCTTCATGGTAGATCTTCTTCGAAAAGGAAGACTTCAAGCAAGCATG
This sequence comes from Agapanthus africanus, assembly GCA_030015575.1. Lineage (NCBI taxonomy): Eukaryota > Viridiplantae > Streptophyta > Magnoliopsida > Asparagales > Amaryllidaceae > Agapanthus > Agapanthus africanus. The sequence continues at coordinate 298,907,561 of CM057345.1, read as the reverse complement.
GATCATTCGACTTGTAGAGCCTCTCTTGAGTTCGGGAGATCATGGATCGCGGTGAAAGGACTTCTACTCGGAGCTTATGAAGCGAAGGAACGGACTACAAAGATTGTAATCCCTCTCTCTTAGATGTAAAGTTGTTTACATGCAAGTAAAACCAAATTCTCTAGTTAAGATATTGGTTAGGATTTGTTTAGCACCCCTAAAATTTTAAAGTAGCATGATTGATGCTTTCCAAAACCTTCACAAGGTGCTATGCTAACCCTATAGATATATCTAATAGTCGGCGATCCAGCTGTCACGACCCGGAAAAGACACGTGACTGGCACTTGAATCATGTGAAGTCTATAGGACCACACCTAATTCAAGTAAGCCAAAAGCCCAGAAATCTAAACCTTTTAAGGGGAAAATAGTGGAGGTGCAGTTTTGAAATAAGTTTTACTAAAATCAACTTAATCTTATATATATACATAAGTAGTAATATATGAAAACACTATATTTGTATCTAACTTGAAAACCCTTTTTGTCGTTTGAAATTTTGGCAGTACCTCCTTTGTATATTTTAACCCGAAAACGGTACAAACAATATAATATAAGGCATCCCCAAGAGGGAGCTAGCTCTTCGCCAAATGGCGGAAACAACCACGCAGGATAATATAAATATACAATGCCGAACGACGAGGATCAAAACTCAGAAAGAAAGAGAGAAAACTACGCATCATTAAGAAAATCCCAACAGTAAAGAATACAAGAGTGCGACTCTAAGGCCGAAAGAATATACACACCGTGGTCATCTAAGTCTACTAAATATACAAGTCTGGTTGATGGAGTCTTTAACTAGATACAACTGAAATAAATAACAAGTACAACAGAAATATAGAGTACAACTACAACGGTGGTCACGATACAAGTGAAACCACCTACCAAGCAATCACCCGGAAGAAGTGATGTGCCAGCAAGCTGCAACGGAACCTGTACAGCCGAGCCAGCAAAGAAACTGTGGCACAATGGGGGTGAGTTGCCAACTCGTGAGTAGAAGACATCACCGAGTAGAAACCGAATGTATGACAATCTCCTAGGTCATATAATAATATACTCATAATATAGTACTGAAACATCTAGTAGTGGCAAGGGTAATAATCTAAGCATAAGTGTAATACCAAGTACTCGTTCCAGTGCCTCAAGTAGCAACATGTCATATATATGATGTATGAATGCATCAAGAATAAAATCAGAATATATCTATATGAGAAATCTGTGTTCTTATCTCGGTAAGATTTTAGTATAAAAACTAGAGTATCATCAATGAAATCGATAGAAATCCGTGTCAAACATCGACACAAAATCCTCAAATCCTGGGCTCCGTCAGTCCGGATCGGCCCATATCATCCAATCTCATGACTACAGTCGGTATCCTCGGGATATCTGCCATGCCAAATATCACCGGTAGGTAGTCCTCCCCTGCCAGGCTCATCGTCTACATCTCGAGCTTCTTACCCTGGGGTACCTTACCAACTAGTAAAACACAATTTAATCTACAATGCAATGAAAACAATATGAATATAACGGAAAAATGAATAGTAAACACAACATTAAAAAGTACACATATCTGTGTACGAGTCATATGGTTTTAGTGTTTTGAAATAGCACGAATCGTGGTTTTTAGAAAAGTAGGGGCTACGGTGTTTTTGAGAAAGGATATGTCCTTTGAAAAATCCGTAGCAACCCTCGGGGTGTTGATTGATCTGATTTATAGAAGTGATTATAGAATAACTGCAATCAATAACGGTGTCGCGTGTAGCTAGACCGAGATGAGTACGGGTCGTCCTCAGGGAAACGTTAAATCTTGTAATCTTACTTTAGGCGTGTTGAGAAAGAAAGGAGGAAGAATAGAGGAATAAAGAATAGTGGAAATAGTTTCTAAATCTATTTTAAACACGGATGCAAAATATAGATCTAGATTAACTACGGATGTAGGTTTTATAGTAGAAGGGGGCTTGTAGGGTTCATTGGGATTTAGTAGTCTTGGATGATTAATTAAAGATTACTCCTTTTATCCTTTAATAGATTTAAAACTAGATCGACAGTGATGCATGTAGATTAGGGTTTCTGGAGGGAAAAGGGTTCCCACTCTTAACCCCTATCTTGACATGGATCTCCGTTCATATCTAGCCTTTACCAAAACAATTGTTAATCTAATCTCTAATCGCTGTCGAGACTAGCAATGAACTGGTAGCGCGCCCAGCTAGAATGTTAACTATTCTTTTGATAAAGTTTATAAACTTTATAGGACGTAAAAAGAGTTTAAGGATCTTCATCATCCATTAACCTACCATAATCACATGAACCCTAACAAGCGAAGAATTACACGCGCATGTTGGGAGAAGAAGAGATGGAGAGGGAAATCATATTAAAACTACAAAGAGATAGAATAAGAAAACAACTACCTTTATTAATCAACAAAATTCATTTACACTTTGTTCCCTTAGAAAATGATTACAAAATGCTAGTTTGCTTCTCGATCTCTTCTAAGGAGGTAGATGAACCGTTGATGATCAGCCTGGACGCGTGAGCCTGTTGTGGACTTCGTGATCTCTTCAGCTTGATGATTTTTCCAAGAGGCTCTCGGTCCTTATTTATAGTCACAGAGCCAGAACCCTAGTTTCCTAATATGGAAACTAGTTGTTAGGAACCTAACCACCAAAATCCCATATCTCAACTCCTCAAATCCGCGGCGGAACCACGGCCATTGGATAGGTTTGGCCGCGGATCCGCCCTTTTTGGTGAGATCACAGTCTCTAATTTTTGTAGCTTCATATCTGTAACACTTGGTAATCTTTTGAGTATCTAGACTTTGAAAATTCTATATTTCTGCCAGAATTAGTTTTTTTTCAATTTACTTGAATATCTTTGGCAGATTTGATCTCGATAATTCGGATTTCCTTGATTCCATTCCTGAAATAATTTCTGCACAATTATCTCAATAAATAATGTTAGTAGAATTTGTTTTTATTAAGATATTATCTTTAACCATTTGTCATGATATTTTAGTTTTAAGAGAATTGGTCAAAGGTATTTAATAAGGTAAGCATATTAAATGGGCCAGATGTTACATGGATATTATATGCTTACTTTTTCCTTCATAATGTTAATTATAATATAAAAACACATGAAAATAGTATTTTTACAGATAAACCCTTATATGTGTCATATATTATAATAAACACCTTTTTATATAGAAACGTAGGAAAAATGTCATATTAAAAGTGCAGTTTTATCATCTGAACAAATACCCCCAAACTTAATTTTGATCGTCCCGAGCAAACTAGTTATTCAAGAGAAAAAAAAGAAAGGAGAAAGCTAAGCATACTTTCGTAGGAAACACGATTGCACTGAGCGCGTGCAACAAACCGTTAAACCCCTAGGTGTCCCTAGTAGGAGGAGTGTTGTCTCCTGAAGGTTTTCAGCGGATTACACCGACAAAATCCTATAATAAAAGAGATATGGTGAAAGTTACATATAAAGATAAGAACTATAAAAGAAAGAACTTGAAAATAAGAGTTTTCAACTACACCAGTTTTTCAGTTGCTATGAGCCCTATCTTAGTGGTCGTGAAAAAATGCTAGAAATCATATCATCCCTCAATAAAACATCGTCTTTATTCTTCATTCCTATCTTTTTTTTAAACATCGATCATATACCCCTACGTGTGTGTAAAAGGCATCTCTACACTCGGAGAATTCAATTCAAGCTATCATACTCTTGTCCATCTACCTCAGTACTTTTTAATTGATGAATATTTAGATGGAATCTGCTCACACATTTTTCATGCGACCGTTAATACTTCTTGAGATAGTAACTGACCGATTAATCATGTGCTTGCTTATTAGGTGTATTAGTATTTTGCTCGTCTTGCAACACCTAAGGCTTAGCAGTGACTCCCAAACCAGTTGGTCTAAGGCACTAGGTGATGAAGCACCCTCGCTATATTTTTTTATTGCTGCCTTGGTGATTACAAAACCAGTGTTCATTTATCTTCACCATTTTATCTTTTTATTCATTTATTATTTCCTTCATACTTTGGCTTTTAGACAAGAGCATTTCAAGGTATCTTCTACTATCCCGAGTTTCAAGACGTGTGTAAGTGCGTATAGTAAGGTATCAACGTTCAAATGTTTGGCTTCCGGAATAGGAACTGTTTTTCAGAATTATTTTTATCCTCAGATTAGTGATTTTCTTCATCTTACTAACCCGTGGGACAACGGCTCATAACTGCTTATTACTAGTTTCGTTTAAGAAAACTTCTAACTTTCTTGGTTTTCTTAAATTTTTGTAATCTTTTATATGTAAATTTTCACTTTCAAACTTTCATCATTAAATTTTTTTTGTGTGCTTATATATAGTATAATGCAAAGTAATGCGTAAATAAGCACACACCTCCCCAAAGCCTGTTTGCAGCAGTGTCCTCACTGTTGTCTTCTGCTAGATCACAAAAACCTGTAAGCTTGGAAGGAAATTTATTGACGGGGGCAATAAATATGATCGTGAAAATCCTCCCCCAAACTTATTTTGGCTCACAATTTTAAGTAAAAATTTTATTTTCAAGAGCCAGATTATACCCCCTCCAAACTTGAGTTAAACAATGTTAAGCTTTGAAAATCACAAGAGGGGGTCAAAATTATTGGTCAATGCCAAGCTTTGCAAAGACCGAAAGTCAACACCAACCATTCAAAAATTTTATCGATGAAGCACCAAGGTTGGTGGAAGAACATGTCGCCTATTGATGTGAAGAACTGGGGAGGAGATAAGAGGTGTAATGGAAAAGGTTTACGTCTCGGTTTGTAGAGACGAAACAATGATGATAGATTACTCGCATTCTTGTTATCGATAAGAAGGAGTGGTGATGGTTCAGCTTCTTTGTGTTGAGCTTAATTCATCACACAACCCGTATTTTCTAAGAATGCGAGTTCTTCAGCAAAAATTTCTTCAAATCTTTCATCGATATCCCGAATAATAATCTCATCGGAAAGAACAAGATGATATTCGGACTCCATAAAATCTTCATATTCCGCGTTAGATGTTGACCCGGACAACAACGTAATAGCGGAGTCGAGATCAGTATCGTGAAGCTCGTCAATTTCGCTGCTGTTGGAATCTATTGTTTCGACAGAACACACATGAGCATAGGGTTCGGAAGGTTCACTTCCCAACTTGTAAATGTTAAGCTCAATTGACATCCTCCCGAAGGATAGGTTCATAGAGCCGTTACGGCAATTGATTACAGCGTTGGAAGTTGCAAGAAAAGGTCGACCTAAAATCACCGGAATTTGGTTTCGTCGGTTCTCTACAGGTTGTGTATCTATAACGATAAAGTCCACAGGAAATATAAATTCCCCGACTTTGATTAACACATCCTCTAGCTCACCCCTAGGTTGGGTGATAGATCGATCGGCCATCTGAAGAGTGCAATGAGCCGGTTTTAACTCTCCGATCCCTAATTGCTCATAAACAGAATACGGAAGCAAGTTAACACTAGCACCTAAATCGAGTAGAGCACGATTGATATTTTTACCCCCAATATAAATAGAAATTGTAGGACTTCCGGGGTCCTTTCGTTTCTTGGGTAGTTGTTGTGTAAAAGCAGTGCTCACATTACTCGCAAGGAAAACTTTTTTAGGTACTTGAACTTTTCTCTTCCTAGTGCACAAGTCCTTTAGGATTTTCGCATAAGACGAAACTTGTTGAATAGCATCTAGGAGAGGAATGTTTATGTTAACTTGCTTAAAAATTTCCACGATCTTCTCTATTTGTGGACTTGGTCTGTTGCCCCTTAACCTGTTTGGATAAGGTGCTTTATTAATAAGCGTTGGGTCCAACATTGGAGAGGATTGTGGGGATGGAATGGATCCCAGAATTGGAGTGGGGGTCGTTTTAGATAGATTTGTGGAAGTGGGCTGAGGGTTCGAGCCTTGTGGGAAGCATAGAATAGGCTCGGAAGTAGGTGGGAGACTAGACGAATTAGGGGAAGAAGTAGAAGCCGGGGTATCATTGGTATCACTAACACCATCAAATTTCTCACCCACTCAGTTATTCAGCACTTTTCCCGATCTCAACGTAGTAACGGCATTCACGTTATGATTTTGTGAGTGTCCAGGATTCGGTAGGGGTTGAGATGGGAGTTTTGCTTTCTCTCTTGCACTCATTGCGGTGTTCAATTGTGCAATTTGGTTTTCTATTAATTTAATACTCTCACCGTGGAAGGCGGAGTCTTTCTTTATGGTATCAATAGAAGACTTCATATCAGCCGACATTTGAATGGTATGTTTCATAAACAAATCCAAAGTTTGTGCGAGTGAAGAGTTATCAGTACCAGCAAATTGCGGTACAGAAGTGTTGGCCGGATTTTGAAAATTTTGTGACTGAAAGGGGTGGTGACTTTGTGGTTGTGGTTGCTGTGGAGGAGGTCTTTGATAATTGCTTTGGAACTGGTTTTGATTTTGGGGTTAGTTTTGGTTCCAAGCAAAGTTAGGATGATTCCTCCATCCTTGATTGTACGTGGAAGAATAAGGATCGTTTCTAGGTCGCTGCTAAAAAGCAGCATTAGTTTGCTCATGACCTTGAAACGGTGCATTCATAGGACATTCTTTCGTCGAGTGTGAAGGATCTGAACAGCAACCACACACTGTCTTGGGAAGTGTTGCCTGATTTAGGGAGACTGATGAGAATTTGTTTTCAATAGCGTCGAGTTTCTTTTGCATCGCTGCCAATTCGGCTTTTACTGCGATGGAAACATCGAGCTGATGAATACCTCCCCTAGATGAAGGTGGTCTTACGCTTTCCCACTGCAAAGTATTTTCAGCGAGGTCTTCCAGATATTTCCAAGCTTCACCATCATCTTTAGACATGAAATTGCATCGACAATTTGTTTCAAGCATCTGTTTTGTCGCTGGATTAATGCCTTCATATATAATTCGGCACAAATCCCATCTATTGATTCTATGATGAGGACATTAGACAAGCAGATCGTTGAAACGTTCAAAACACTTCCAAAATGGTTCATTGGGAAGCTGGGTAAACTGGTTGATCTCACTCCTAACACGGGCGGTCTTATGGTTTGGGTAAAACTTCTTAAGAAATGCTTTTACGAATTCATCCCAATTAGTGATAGAGTGTGCGGCAGTATTATAAAGCCACTTTTCTGCCAAGTCGCACAAAGTGAATGGGAGAAGACGCAAGCGTATAGCATCCACAGTCAGTTGTGAAGTACCCATCATTGCGCATGCGTTTTCGAATTTAGTGATGAAAACATACGCGTCTTCAGACTCAAGCCCATGAAATTTGGGCAACAGATTGATGTAGTGGGGTTTAATTTCAAAATTATCCCCGTTGGCTGGTGGAATAGATAAACAAGTGGGAAGTGGACCACGGATAGGATAGCATCTCTTTTGGAGAGAAATGCGCAGTTGATTCTGCTCACCTACGGGCGGTGGCAGCGTGGTGTTATAATTTGATGGAGTACCGTCTATCTCAGTCGATGTGGTGGATGGTGGGGAAAAAGAAGATGAAGAAGTACCGACCTCGGAGTCGATAGCAGGAACGCGGACAAGACGGACACTAGAATCCCGTGTCCAGCCGAGCATGCACTAAACGGTTTTAGCGCAAGTAGCAGTGTGTGTACTTTTTAAAAATGGTCTGTTTTGAAAAGTGTGTCGGACTTTAGACAAATCACACAAAAATGCACAAACAACCCTAGAACTAAGGTTTCCTAGGACCAGTCTCTAGACTGCTCCTAGACTTCCAAAGGACAGGCCGTAGGATCAATCCTCTACCACCTCTTTACTACTCTTGTGGCCAGGTAAGTGCCAGGTAAGTGGGAGGTATCCGCTATACGAATCACCGAAAATAGCGGGCCTAATTAAGTAACCACTTGCCTTAGACACACTTGCCTAGGCACCATAAAAATAATGCGGATAAGCGATAAATTACCCACGACCTTCCTCTGTCCTATTTGAGCACGACGGTTCTTAGAGTCTTTTCTAGATATTTTTTTTAATTAATGTAGGGTTAATGCGGATGCTCGTTTTGTGATTTGTGGGGCCTAGGAAGGGTGATGAAATCCCCATCTAATCTGAATTTTGGTCTTGCCCCTTAAAATCCGTATTAAAATATGAAATAACAAACCAATAACAAAACATTGCAAAAAGATTTTTGAGCGGCGATATTTTGCAAAGAATCCTGCAGAAAAGATATTTTATTGGATTTCAGAGGAGAGAGAATGAGTTGAAAATTTCACCAGAGAAGTTTGTAACCCTAATTCCTCACTTAAGCCGCGGATCCGCCGCTAAAATAGCCTTTCTGCCACGCTTCCGCCGTGCTTTGAGGGACTATTCTGATGATTTTTGCTATGTGGCCTCCTGTGCTCATCTGGATCTTGATGAATGTCTCTGGCTCTCTGTTTCCTCAAGTCTGTGACTCCAGATTCCATCGCAAAATTCACATAATAATTGTTAAATATACAATTTGCAGTTTTGTTTTATTTATGATATTGATCGAATAAGAATTCAACACAAATAGTAAGAATAAAAAATTACGCACGTATCCCCGGCAACGGTGTTCATAACAGAATACTGCATTTTATACCGCCCATTCTTACGCTCGTGTGTTTATAGGTAGGTGCTTTTAATCCGTGTTTGTTACATATTTGCAGGATACAGGTTCTCGGTTCTAAAACGGTGAAATTCATAGAAAACACGACAAAATCCGGGTTCCTGCCAACCACTGAGAAAACACGGTCTCCGCTCGTCATCCGTATGTTGCCAGATACCAGTTTAGGAAGACAAAATGTCAAATCAATGTCACCTTCATGCACAAGGCTCAATGGCAACAACAAGTTCCAAGAAATCTACGCGGAGCTCGAGGCAATCATGACAAAAGCACCCACAAAAGTCCACCTTTCCTCAACAGAAATTCTGGAAGAAATGTGAAAGTATTTTCAGAAAATATATGTACCAGACAACAGGGGACAAGAAACCAGGGAAGCACCAAAAATACGACGACCCAACTCATAAAGCCGGCCGCGGATCCGCGGCCAAAGAGGGGTATTGGCCGCGGATCCGCGGCCATATGGTGGCGGCAGACAGAAAGTTTTTGGGGGTATTTTTGGTACTTTACATGTGCTCTGGTGGTTGCCCTAGATTTTCATTTCCCTGCCTATAAATACAGCAGAACTTGCCAAAGACAAGGGTCATTCTTTTGTTCCTCTTTTTGTTAGGATTTAGTCTTTTTCTTCTTCTTCTTCATTCTTTTTCCATGAAAATTGTAGTGAGAGCTTTTTGAGTGGGAGATCAATGAAGATGAGGGCCTTTTGTATCATTCTCTCTTGTTTCTTCTTCCCCTTGAGATTCTTGCTTTCTCTTGATCATTCAACCTCTTCATTGATCTTGAATGGTTAAGGGTTGGTTATTGATCTCAAGGGTCGTATTCTTTCATGGAATTAGCACTTCATTTCACATGCGTTCTCTACCCTTCCCTTGATCTTGCAACCTCTTGATTGAGCTTGCAAGTTTAAGGGTTGGCTATTGATCACATGCTTGTCTTGAGTCCTAGTTTCTTGTTCTTGTAATTTCTTTCTTGCTTATTTATTACTTGCTTTTTATTCTTTCTTGCTTTTTTCATTCTTGTCTATTATTAATTGCAATTTTATTCATGCACTTAATTACTTGTAATCTTTTCTTTTCTTTGTTCTTTTCTTTTTGTTCTCTCTTTTTGGTTCTTTCTTGTGAATGAATGTAATTATTATTGTTAAGAAAAAAAATACGGTATTATAAGTTAACGTTTCTTTGCCCATTTCCTTTTCCCGTATTTTCCATTGAACTCCGCCCAAACCATACGCAAGCGCTCCGTTAGGCACCGTACCCTGACAAGGTAACGGTGATTCCTAACCGCGACCGGTTGCGTTCGGTTTGGCCGGAGGCGAAAGCAAGAGACAAGAACGGAAGGACAAGGGTAAATAAGCCGTATTCCACGAATACCGCGCTTAAATCCCCTAATCCACGTTGTTGCCGATTGCTCTAGCTTCAATTGGTCAAGATTCGGCTCAAAGGTTTTGAGTACGGATTTCTTTAGCTTATAATCTCGTATCTTTTTCTTAACAACTTTATACTTGCAAATAATACACTTAGGATAGAATCGAACAACACATACACAAATTCTTTATTGACTCGTCTAAGACAAGAAGGTAAAATACCACCATCTCCCTGTGGACCGACCCGTGCTCAACCGGCTAGCTGCATAGCGACACCGTCCTGATCGCGGTAAACTTTAGAATTTTGAACATCCGACACGCCAAAAGCGTGCGATCAAATGGCGCCGTTGCCGGGGACACGGTAGCGTATTTTCTTTCTTGTTATTCGGGTTAATATTCTTTTTGTATATATATCTATAAAAAAAAAATTCTTTTTGTTTTTTTTGATCATTTTTGTGGGCAAGTGTGCAGATTTTTGCAGATTTGCAAACTGCGATTGTGGGGAGCAAAGTGTACGTTCAAAGTTAAGGTGGTTACGAAATACAGTGCCAAAGATCCGGGTAGTTTGACCCGCGCAAGCGAACTTTTCAAGCTTACCGGATTTGATTCAACGGGGGTTTCCTAACCCAAAACTTAACGGTACGTACTTTACTAACACCTTCTTCTCAAATCCGACGCATCCAATATACTATTCTTTGCAGGATTCTTTGCAAGTTCGCTAGCAAACGCTAAAAATTGACTAACCCGTATTTGTTGCAGCGCCGCGCTTAAACTAAAAAACGATTGTTTGATTCTTTATAGAATTTTTTGAATTGAGCATTGCATACATTAATACGGACTTGAGGGCAAGCGAACCCCACAATATACGGTAAAGGATTTCATCACCTTTTCCGTGGCCCACAAATCACGAACTTGAGCATAACATTTACCCACACAAAATTTAAAAGAAACTAGACTTTAAGCCTTAAGGACTTCGCGCTCACTAGGAGAAGTTAACTGTATTTAGAACCTTGCTTAACGGTATATTGTTTACGGGGTGTCTAGGAAAGTGTTAACGGCGAAACCGCCAAAAGAGAAAGGGTTATTTAATTAAGGAACTTCGCGAAAGCGTTGGAAAACCTCCCCGTATCTCTGCACTTACCTGGCCTCGTGATCAGTGTATCTTGAGCCTGTTTCTCGACACAGTTTTACTTCGACAATCAAGTTCTGGAGCAGGTCTAGTTGACCTAGGTGAACCCTAGAACGATTAGGTGTGTGGTATTTTTGTGTCGTGATTGTTTTTGTCAATATTCTTTTTTGTGTATATTTCATTCTTTTGTTAATATTCAAAAAAAAAAAAATCACATTCTTTTTCCCCTCCTTTTCTCTACCTTTCTTTCTCTCTCTTCATATCATGGGTACCCCACCTCGAAAAACTCTTGCCGAACTTTGGTACCCACAACCAGACATTACTTCTTACGGTTCTTGCTTTGGCCGAACATCGAACGACCCCTCCATGCCCAAAGTTTCACTGAAAGATCGCATAGCAGCGTCTAGGACAAACACTTGCACTCCTCATTCCACTTCGTATCAACCTTTTCAACCTCCCGCACCCGCTTATGTTGATACCCCTTTTGCAAGTCGTCCTTTGTCCATCGCTGAACGTATTGAACAATCCCGTAGCCGATCTTTCACTCCTTTCACCACTTCAAATTCTTGGGATCAACAATTCCATTCACCTTCCTATCCAAATGTTGATCCTGCTCCTGTCCAACCATTCAATTCCTACCAATCCTACCCTACTTTTGCACCTTCCCTAGACATTGCATCAGAACCGCCAGTTGGGAGTTTTCAGTATCCAAACAACTTTGAATCTTTTACTGAACCCCCTTCACAACCCTTGTCTAGTCTGGAACAGTCGTTGGAAGACTTTAGGGTAGCGTCGAGCCAACAGATGATGGAGTTGAATGCGTCCATGGCCGCCCTCATACAACCTAGTGATCCGGTAGCTAGTTTTCAACTAGCTCCAAATTTTTCAATGTATGATGAGGCGGCAGGACAGGCTGTGAATTTGAGTGGAGAAAGTGAGATGTACCCCCTTCCAAATCAAACCTACCCGTTTCAAATTGAATCCCACAACTCCTGTGTTGAAAGTCTATCAAGTGTCCCAAATGAATTATCGGTTGAAGATAGAATGTTTAATGAGTTGTGCGACTTTATAATATTTGATTTGCCAGATTGTGAAGGGACCATGCCAAGTGAAACCACACCCAAACATTTTGACCTCTACACCTCCACTTTAGAACCTGAATCGATTGATATCCATGCTTTTGAGGTGTCAGAGAATTTTGATTTTCACTGGATTAAGGATATTGACGCCGGGGATATTTTGGATGATGAACCCGTAGATTTGGCTGAATTTGTTTCTTCAAATCATCATCCCGAGTCATTAAATGTTTTTTCCGAACCCCATATGCGTCTTGATTTTGTTGAAAATTGCATGGATGAGATAAATTTTGAGGAGAATTTTGAGGATATTTTTGAGGATGAAACAGTTCTAGATGATGAGTCGGATTTTCCAATTCATCCTGTTCCTTTCACTGACTGTGTACACCCTCCAGAACCCTTAACCGATACCCTTCCTCAACCACTTCCCTCCATCCTTTCCATCGTTCCGACCTTGCAAGAACCTGTCTCACTTTCATTTCATATGTCTGGTTTACCAAGTTCGGCATACCCATGGTTTCTTACGAATCTTGAGGGATTTGACCCAATCTCTCGCCGGGTTAATAGATTAGCACAATCGCTGTTTACACATCGCTCATCACAAATTGTGCTAATCTATTCACTCCATTTGCACCCTCAAGTTCGTACTCCACTTCTTTTTCCCTTCCGCCATTCTTCTTCCTCTCATATACCGAGACCGTATACCACTTCTATCTCCATACGGTCTCGCGTATTCTCCATCTCTTTTCTCTACGCCTTCTTTCACCAGCCACTGCTTTATCGAGATAAAATCTTTGAATGGTTGGTACTAACTTTTGGCCTGTGTAAGGCCTTGTATAGCTTGATACTGTTCTTTCCCCCCTAAATCCTGAATTTCAACGCTTAACAGTGGAAACACTGTTTTACTTAAGTTTGGGGGGGACACTTTTTTGTATATATTTTTGTTTTCCTTTTTGTTTTGTATATAATTTGTTTCTAGGAAGCGCCGGCAATTTTAACCCTCTTGGTATAGCCTGACAGTGAGGGCACTGTCAAGTTTAAGTTTGGGGGTGTGCTCGGTAAGCTTTCTTCCTTCGCATTCATATGTATATTTTGCATCTGCATATTAAATCCATAAAATCCATAAAAATCTGAAAATTTTCTAAAAATATAAAAACTTTTTTGTCAAGTTAGATTGTGGAAGAACTCTGATTCAACATTCGACGGTTTTTGCTTGAAAAAATAGGAATAACTAAATCGTATGTTTAGATTTTGAAAACCTGAAAGATAACTCTCCTTTAAAGTTAACTATAGCTGATATACGTCTTTACATCACACTACACGTGTCGTGAATTTTGGAAATTAGATGACAAGTCTTTCATGTTTAAACTTTTAAACAGATAAATAATTTTCTGAGGATCAAATAGGTTTGTTCGGAAATAAGTAATGTCAAGAATAGTTTATGAAGTAAAGCGAATATGAAGGAATGTTATTGATGCCGTAATTGGAGCTAAGTCTGAAAAATAACCCATCGGAAACTTGATTGGAATGATTACACACCAAACCCACTAAACACGTCTTTTATCCAAAAAAAATAATTGAACTGCCGGTTATATCTCCGTTCGTATTAAATCATCTGATTTTCACGTCAAACTGTCTTTTGTTTTTGGACCTAGGTAACTTGAGTAATTAAGTCCGCTGGGGTGTTTCTACACCTAATGCCCTAAAACCAACTGGTTTGGGTGCATTGGCCCAAAGCTCGCTAAGAAGCCTAGAAAGTCCAGTTTTAAAACAAAGTCAAGCAAGTGTTCTCTCCGAGTTAAAATTCCTAACGGTTCTTTGTGTGAGAATAATCTTGATAAAAGACAGACTTTTATAAAAAAAAATTTAGCGGAGATATGAAGGTTTTATTCTATGATAAAGACTATTGCACGTTCACAGAGGTGTGTATGAAATGAAAACAAGAAAAAGGTGGAGTGAAAAATACGACTTAGTTTCCTGTTATGGAAGATAGAAATTCTGAAGTTGAAACCTTACTGGAAAACGAAACTTGAAAAATGCTTAACTCTTTATAAAACTTATGTGATCCTTTTAAAATTGTTATCTGGGCTTTATTGTGCGACATGATGACTTTAATCGATCCTTCTGGAACTTAACGACACTAATTGCACTGCACGTAAAGACATATAAAATCTGTAGTTAAATAAGAAGCGAGGTGTGAAAAATAAAGGTTCGATAGTCTAGACTTAGGATTATAGAATTGTTATTTTCTAAAACAAAAACTTTAGGGTTTGAATCTTAGTTATTGTACAAAACCAACTTGACCGGATTTTGTGGGTAGTATCCGCTGAAAACCCTCAGGAGACAACACTCCTCCTACTAGGGACACCTAGAGGTTTAACGGCTTGTTGCACGTGCTCAGTGCAATCGCGTTCCCTGCGAAAGTGCGGTTAGGATTTTATTTTTGTGAATAATTGGTTTTGCTCGGGACGAGCAAAAGTTATGTTTGGGGGTATTTGTTCATAACAGAATACTGCATTTTATACCGCCCATTCTTACTCTCGTGTGTTTATAGGTAGGTGCTTTTAATCCGTGTTTGTTACATATTTGCAGGATACAGGTTCTCGGTTCTAAAACGGTGAAATTCATGGAAAACACGACAAAATCCGGGTTCTTGCCAACCACTGAGAAAACACGGTCTCCGCTCGTCATCCGTATGTTGCCAGATACCAGTTTAGGAAGACAAAATGTCAAATCAATGTCACCTTCATGCACAATGCTCAATGGCAACAACAAGTTCCAAGAAATCTACACGGAGCTCGAGGCAATCATGACAAAAGCACCCACAAAAGTCCACCTTTCCTCAACAGAAATTCTGGAAGAAATGTGAAAGTATTTTCAGAAAATATATGTACCAGACAACAGGGGACAAGAAATCAGGGAAGCACCAAAAATACGACGACCCAACTCATCAAGACGGCCGCGGATCCGCGGCCAAAGAGGGGTATTGGCCGCGGATCCGCGGCCATATGGTGGCGGCAGACAGAAAGTTTTTGGGGGTATTTTTGGTACTTTACATGTGCTCTGGTGGTTGCCCTAGATTTTCATTTCCCTGCCTATAAATACAGCAGAACTTGCCAAAGCCAAGGGTCATTCTTTTGTTCCTCTTTTTGTTAGGATTTAGTCTTTTTCTTCTTCTTCTTCATTCTTTTTCCATGAAAATTGTAGTGAGAGCTTTTTGAGTGGGAGATCAATGAAGATGAGGGCCTTTTGTATCATTCTCTCTTGTTTCTTCTTCCCCTTGAGATTCTTGCTTTCTCTTGATCATTCAACCTTTTCATTGAGCTTGAATGGTTAAGGGTTAGTTATTGATCTCAAGGGTCGTATTCTTTCATGGAATTAGCACTTCATTTCACATGCGTTCTCTACCCTTCCCTTGATCTTGCAACCTCTTGATTGAGCTTGCAAGTTTAAGGGTTGGCTATTGATCACATGCTTGTCTTGAGTCCTAGTTTCTTGTTCTTGTAATTTCTTTCTTGCTTATTTATTACTTGCTTTTTATTCTTTCTTGCTTTTTTCATTCTTGTCTTTTATTAATTGCAATTTTATTCATGCACTTAATTACTTGTAATCTTTTCTTTTCTTTGTTCTTTTCTTTTTGTTCTCTCTTTTTGGTTCTTTCTTGTGAATGAATGTAATTATTATTGTTAAGAAAAAAAATACGGTATTATAAGTTAACGTTTCTTTGCCCATTTCCTTTTCCTGTATTTTCCATTGAACTCCGCCCAAACCATACGCAAGCGCTCCGTTAGGCACCGTACCCTGACAAGGTAACGGTGATTCCTAACCGCGACCGGTTGCGTTCGGTTTGGCCGGAGGCGAAAGCAAGAGACAAGAACGGAATGACAAGGGTAAATAAGCCGTATTCCACGAATACCGCGCTTAAATCCCCTAATCCACGTTGTTGCCGATTGCTCTAGCTTCAATTGGTCAAGATTCGGCTCAAAGGTTTTGAGTACGGATTTCTTTAGCTTATAATCTCGTATCTTTTTCTTAACAACTTTATACTTGCAAATAATACACTTAGGATAGAATCGAACAACACATACATAAATTCTTTATTGACTCGTCTAAGACAAGAAGGTAAAATACCACCATCTCCCTGTGGACCGACCCGTGCTCAACCGGCTAGCTGCATAGCGACACCGTCCTGATCGCGGTAAACTTTAGAACTTTGAACATCCGACACGCCAAAAGCGTGCGATCAAACGGCGCCATTTAATTGATCTGATTTATAGAAGTATTTGTAGAATAACCGCAATCAATAACGGTGTCGCGTGTAGCTAGACCGAGATGAGTACGGGTCGTCCTCAGGGAAACGTTGAATCTTGTAATCTTACTTTAGGCATGTTGAGAAAGAAAGGAGGAAGAATAAAGGAATAAAAAATAGTGGAAATAGTTTCTAGATCTACGTTAAACATGGATGCAAAATATAGATCTAGATTAACTACGGATGTAGGTTTTATAGTAGAAGGGGGCTTGTAGGGTTCATTGGGATTTAGTAGTCATGGATGATTAATTAAAGATTACTCCTTTTATCCTTTAATAGATTTAAAACTAGATCGACAGTGATGCATGTAGATTAGGGTTTCTGGAGGGAAAAGGGTTCCCACTCTTAACCCCTATCTCGACACGGATCTCCGTTCATATCTATCCTTTACTAAAACAATTGTTAATCTAATCTCTAATCGCGGTCGAGACTAGCAATGAATTGGTAGCGCGCCTGATAAGGATGTTAACTATTCTTTTGATAAAGTTTATAAACTTTATAGGACGTAAAAAGAGTTTAAGAATCTTCATCATCCATTAACCTACCCTAATCCCATGAACCCTAACAAGCCAAGAATTACTCACGCATGTTGGGAGAAGAAGAGATGGAGAGGGAAATCATATTAAAACTACAAAGAGATAGAATAAGAAAACAACTATCTTTATTAATCAACAAAATTCATTTACACTATGTTCCCTTAGAAAATGATTACAAAATGCTAGTTTGCTTCTCGATCTCTTCTAAGGAGGTAGATGAACCGTTGATGATCAGCCTGGATGCGTGAGCCTGTCGTGGACTTCGTGATCTCTTCAGTTTGATGATTTTTCCAAGAGGCTCTCGGTCCTTATTTATAGTCATAGAGCCAGAACCTTAGTTTCCTAATATGGAAACTAGTTGTTAGGATGCTAACCACCAAAATTCCATATCTCAACTCCTCAAATCTGCGGCGGAACTGCGGCCATTGGATAGGTTTGGCCACGGATCCGCCTCCTTTTGGTGAGATCACAGCCTCTAATTTTTGTAGCTTCATATCTGTAACACTTGGTAATCTTTTGAGTATCTAGACTTTGAAAATCTTTTCTACATTTCTGCCAGAATTAGTTTTTTCCTTCAATTTACTTGAATATCATTGGCAGATTTGATCTCGATAATTCGGATTTCCTTGATTCCAATCCTGAAATAATTTCTGCACAATTATCTCAATAAATAATATTAGTAGAATTTGTTTTTATTGAGATATTATCTTTAACCATTTGTCATGATATTTTAGTTTTAAGAGAATTGGTCAAAGATATTTAATAAGGTAAGCATATTAAATGGGCCAGATGTTACATGGATATTATATACTTACTTTTTCCTTCATAATGTTAATTATAATATAAAAACACATGTAAATAGTATTTTTACAGATAAACCCCATATGTGTCATATATTATAATAAACACCTTTTTATATAGAAACGTAGGAAAAAATGTCATATTAAAAGTGCAGTTTTATCAACTGAACATGTGTCTTTTGAAAATACTCACGATTCGTTAGTTTTGAAAATAGGTATGACTCGAGCCTAGTCTAACATCTACCTAAACAACTAAAAGACTAAACTAAGGAACTAGTCGGAAGGATAAGAAATTCTAAATAAATATTCCAAGTCGATATACCTAGTAGTCGGTGATCCAGCCTCATAGCGTCACGTACTGTATAATACACAGTACGGCATCCTCGAATCAAGAGTGCGGATCAATCATCATATTTATATCTTGTACGGTAAAATCCATCGTACGGTATCCCCAAAATCGAGGGTACGGGTCAAATATCATATATACATCATCATTCGTACAGTATCATCCTCGTACAATATCATGATCAGGGGTACAGATCTAAGGTCTCGTACATGCTAATATCATCAATTCACATATTATCGTATGTATGAATACATATCACCCAACGATCCATTATAATATCATATCACATACCATATCACGACTCAATCACATATCAAAATCTCACGGCATCATGCCCGATCATATCGACTCATCTCCACATATCACATACTATCCTCATCACCCGTGTATATGTATATATATATATATACATATATATACATACATATATACACACACATATACACATAAAATCAAGTGTGTGTGTATGGGTGTATGTGTGTGACTACATATAACCTGCGATTAGCCACCAAGGTAATTATCTTATGGATAGGTCTTCCTAGATCAACCTAATCTAACCTAAGGTCTTCTAAATACCCTATTCGCTAAGTATCCAAATATCGCATCCAAACTTACTAATATAGTAATACCCTATTCCACTGTTGTCGGGGTGCTATACGCCATCCACCCGACTTCCTCCGTAAATATACATCTACTCACCTTGATCTTCACTTGCCGAAGTCAATGACGCCACACTCTCCCTTGTCGTCCCGAAGTTTACGCGGAGGTACCTACAGTTTCAAATACGTCTTATTGTAACCAAGAATTGAATACGAAAAACCAAAGTGGCACACGAAACACACATAGGTTAGAACCTATGGCTTACATATGCAAGAAATCCCAATAACTCTTGACACCGACGTACGAACGCCAATCGATCGAGATAAAACAAAAATATAAAAACTCAAGTTATTAAAAATGCGAAACGAAAACAGCAACTCAAGAAAACACTCCCAGATTTGCCTCAGGTGAGAATTAAGACAAGTTGCATATAGGATAGGTATAATTAGAAGATAAAAGAGCCATGGTCTAAGATTCCAACCTAGCACCCAAGTCAAGGCCGCAATTTGCAGCCAGGTTTTCAAATTAGGGTCCCGAGCCTTAGGTGTAGCTTCTAGGTTGCCTGCTTGTCTCACTGTAGTTGCAAAATAATTTTCCCAGTCTCCAAGTCATAGCAGATCTAAAAATATCACCACAAATACTCACAAAACCCGACATCGGGGATTCTATATTCATGTCTTGGGGTTTTAGTCTTAGGTTTAGTCCACAATACTAACACTACAGAGGTTGTAGTCACTAATTACACCTCAATACACAATCACAATTCATAATACCACCCTAAATCTCATCTTGGAATATTCTAACATCACTAATCTACATTAGTTCTATTCTAAACCACACTAGGATATAAGGAAATTCAAATAATAACTAATTGTGTAGGATTATACCTCATTTGGCAACTCAAGAATTTTCTTGAGTTGCCCTGAGTGCCCAAAGTCTTGACTTGATCTATTCATGGGGTTTGTAGTAAGGTTGTGATCAATTTTTGTGAAGGAAAACATAGGTTTTGAGGTGTTTTAAGGGGTGTTGTAAGGAGGTAGAGGAGGTGGAGGAGTTAGAGAGAAATGAAGGAGATGAAGAAGAATGGGAGGTGAAGAATGAAGAAGGGCCATGAGGAGTCTAGAATTTTCTCACACACTCTCTCCCCCCTCTCTTTCTTGCCATAACTCATGGTCCCATGCCTCCATATCACCTTTTCTTTTCTTTTTCTTTCTTCTCAATTAAAAACAAAACCATTTAAATGTAAATGAAGTCATGGTTCAAAATACCTGACATGTGTTTTTACAACATGTTAAGTTGCATGCCATATGCACATAAACATGATTAATGCATGATTAGTGAAAATTAATCGAGTTTAGTATTAACTTGTATATAATTAGTTGTATAATAAATTATAAAATATCCAAATCACATAATTACCTTCAAAAACAATAATTATATTAATATTCCCATTTATTTTCCAAACTACCGGTATATAATTGTACCTTTTCTTTAAACTAAATCTCATACTTAATAATATTCATGAAATTTGTTATTTTAATTACTTAAATTCCCAAAAATAATATTTTATTTTCTGGAATGTTGCACCAGCCTCATATCATCTCGTACGGTAATAATACATCGTACGACATTCTCGACTCAAGAGTGCGGATCAATCATCATATACATCTCGTACGGTAATATCCATCGTACAGCATCCCTAAAATCGAGGATACGGGTCGAATATCATTATAAATCATCATTCGCATGGTATAAATCTTCGTACTATATCAATATCATAAATCAGTGGTACGGATCTAAGGTCTCGTACAATCTATTATATCATCAAAACATATATTAGCGCATGTTTTGTATATATATATCGCCCAACGATCTTTTAATATATCATATCATGTACGGTGTCTCGACTCAATTATATATCAACCTTACGGCATCATGTACGATCATATCGACTCATATCCTTATAACATGTACTATCCTCATCTCATGTGTATATGTATATATATATATATAACATACATACACATATACACACACACACACATATGTACACCCAAATACCAAGTGCACGTGTGTCACGACCCGAAATATTAGCTCGTGACCAGCACTTGAATCACGCAACGTCTAAAGGCGTAACAGAATTCAAGTAAGCTGAAACCCAGAAATCTAAACCTTTTTAAGAAAATAAAGGAGGTGAAGTTTTGAAATAAAGGTATAATGAAATCAAGTTTTCTTAATGCATAGAAAAGGAACATGAAAATGCAAGTGAAATTTACTAGTTTGAAAACGTGTTTCGTCTTAAAAAATTTGGGCAGCACCTCCTTTGTATATTTTGATCCAAAACCATAAATACATAACAAGAATAATGACATCCCCAAAGCGAGAGCTAGCTCTTCGCCAACCGCCGGATCACAACCACGCAAGACAGTAAATATAAGTATACGATGCCCAACGGCGAAGTCCACCACAAAAGATAAAGAAATAAGCAAGACATCAAAACCAAAAGTAGCGGAAAACCCCTCGCTTTAAGTCTCGCAACCTCAAGTCTCACTAAGTCTCATTACTTACACATACTAATTTTGATTGATGGAGTTGACTAGATACAAAATGAAATATAAATACAAGAGTGGGTACGATACAATGTCCCACCTACCAAAGCAGAACACCCAAATGCAACTGTGTGCCAGCAAAGCCGCTACTGTCCATGCGGTCAACCTGCAAGAACTGTGGCACAACGGGGGTGAGTTGCCAACTCATGAGTAGAAAAATATCAACAAGTAGAAATCAAATAAACAACGACTCCTAGGTCAATTATATCATAAAGGTAATACTATGATATCTAGGGTGACCGTATCTGTATATGTACCAACACTAATATCAATACCTATGTGTATGTGGATATAATCCAACAATATAATCAAAGTATGTATACACCATAAAAGCATACGCATGAAAGTATGAGAATATAAATCAACGGGTGTCCCTCGCGACACCTCAAAATCATGGAACCTGGGTGTCCAACATCGACACTCGAAAACATCATGAAACCCGTGTCTAGTATCGACACGTAAATCCTCATATCTCGGGCTCCGTTAGTCCGGATCGGCCCTCAGGCTCCGTCAGTCAGGATCGGCTCATATCATCTCTCGACTCCGGTCGGTATCCTCCGGATATCCGCCGAGCCCAAATACTATCACCGGTAGGTAGTGCTCCCCTGCCAGGCTCATCGTCTTCCCCACAAAATCTCTCTCTCGCCCCGGATACCATTCTGGGTCCACCATGTACCCGCATACGGTTCCTCCACTCCTCGAATCGGGTCTCGAAAACCAAATCTCAGAACTGAGAAAACAAATGGTGGACGCACTGAAATATCATATCAAGAGAAACCGGGTTTTAAAACTATACATACTTTCTTTTGAAATAGCCACGGTTCTCAAATCCAGAAATCTCATGAAAAAAGCATATCTCAATGTGTATAATCATAAAGCATGATGAATGCGACATAAAACAGGAATGTAAGCATATCCGTATATCATGCAATATGGAACAGTAATATGCACTTATTAAAGGAGGACCGCTCTTTTTAAAATGAATCCAGTTTCAAAATATATCCTACGGTTTCCCCAAATTCTTCAAAGTCAATGCAACATCATATAAAGGTGCATAAGCAACTATAGCAGGTAATCTATGCAGGGAGTCATATCATGATGTAGCAATTCTACTTTATAGTGACATGGCAATTATCAATGATGAAGTGTGTGAGCTGGCAAATCTGTGTACGTGTAACATACGCATCATCGATAATGGTGCAGGTGTACTAGCACATGTATAAATAATGCAATGCGAATAATATGAGTGGAGCATAAGGTAAATCATATGCAATGCTGACGGGTATACGTATCTAACATGACCGAGTCGGTGAATCTATCAGTCGGCATCTTGCTACACAAAATCACGTACGGTATAATCCATCGTACGACATCCTCTAGTCAAGGGTATGGATCAATCATCAAGTCAACTCATCACGTACGGAAAATCATTCTACGGCGGCATTAAAACATTAAGGATCCTATCAACCTTTACGACAAAGAGGGGTACGGACCTAACATCTCGTACGACATATAACACATGATTCATGACATTCTATATATATCTATATACCTATGTCCCAGGTCACATCCATAACAATCTCATATTAGGGGACCGGCAAGGTATCAATCATTTCAATCGACTCGCATCCGTATACCAACATATCATCATATCACATTTCAAATCGTATTATCTTTTCATCGCATTTATATCTCACATAAGGTCAATTTTACATATACATTCTACCCTTACTATAAGCATAAGTATAAAATCTTACATACACATACGAACCATACAACAGTTTTTGAAAGATGCTAATCGTAGTTTTGAGAGTAGGGGCTACGGTGTTTTTAAGGAAAATATATCATTTGAAAATCCATAACGTCCCTTAAGATATCTGTTTAAAAGATGCATATGATTCTTCGGTTTAGAAATAGGTATTGTTCGGATGACACATTTACGTTGGCTATCTAGTCCTATAGTACCCTAAACGGCAATATCGTCAAACGTCATCCTCAAATCCCGTCATCATATATTAGTCGTATCAAAACACTTCTAACTATCCTTTAGTTTATAATATGGTTTCACTAACTATCTTTTAACTCTAACCCTAGTTTCCTAATCTAGGTTTCCTTAACCATATTCTATAAATCAGTTTCCATCAAAACTTTACGGGGGTGCTATACGCCATCCACCCGACTTCCTCCGTGGATATAGATCCACTCACCTTGGTCCTCGTTCGCTGGGGTCGATGACGCCACGCTCTCCTTGTCATCTCGAATTCCACATGGGGTACCTACAACCAATACACAATCGCAAATGCATATTAAAATCAAGGTGGAAAACCAAAACGGCACACGCTTGGCTCATAGGTTAAAACCTATAGCCTTGCATGCAAAACACGACCAATAATCCTGGTCGTTGACGCTCAAACGCCACACGAAGGAAACACAATACCAAATACCAAATTCAAATTCATCAAAAGCCGCAAAACAATTTCAGAAACCATGTAAAACACTCCCAGATTTTAGCCTAGGTGAAATTATCCAATTTTGCATATGTAGAGGGTCTAATTTACAGGTAGCAAAGCCATGGACCAAACACGATGCCATACCTCCCTGCACTGGCCGTAAATTGCAGCCAGAATGGATTAATCTGCGGCATGGGTTTGGAGTTGGGGTCCCGGGTCTCTAGGGTACACTCACAATCACCTGCTCCTCTTACTGTCTTTGCTAAATAATTTTCCAGGTCCCCGAGTCACTCCAGATTCCTAAATACCATCACAATTTTCACAATTTTCCGATAACGACGAATCTAAAGTTCGTATTTTAGGGTTTGGTCACTGGTCCAGGTCAATAATTCTAGCACTAAGGCTTAGTAATAGCCACTACTCATCACCACAACACAACTCAAACCCAAATCCACCTCTTGAAGTTTCCATGCTCACAAATCCACATCTTAACCCCATTTCTAACCAATTAGAATATAAAGAAACTTGAAACTAACTAAATGGTTGAAATTATACCTCATTTAGGCCACTCAAGGAAACCCTAACTTCTCAAAGTTTGTCAAAATCCCACTTTGCTAGGTCCAATGCGATGAGGGTGAGGAGGTGATCATTTTTTGTGAAAGGGGTATAGGGTTTTGAGGAAGGGTTTGAGATGGGTCATGAAGGTAGAGGAGGTGGAGGAGGAGTTGAAGAAGAAGAAGAAAACAAAAGGGAAATGGGGAATGAGGCAGCCCCTCTCTCTCCCACATTTATTCTCACTCCCTTTTCTCTCTCCTAGCATGCTCACCCCTCATCATTGTGTCCCCCCTCTCTCTGCAACAATTCATTTCTTTTCTCACCAAAAACACATACACCCAAATAAAACAACATAAATGAAATAATATGTAACATGTCATGGTGTACTAACCATGAAAAACTGTAAAAACACGGATTTGGCTTAATTGCGATTAGCAGTGCACTAATCGGGGTTTTATCCAAATTGCATATAATAAATTTTTAAAAATGCCAAATCCTTTAAATATATTTTTAAATGAATAAATCATTTTAATTTCCATTTATTTCACAATTATTGGTATATATTTATACCCTTTTTCGAAAACCCCAATTTCGCAAATCAGGCAGTTTTCGGGAAATATATTATTTTAATATTAAATTCCAAAAATAATATTTTATATTTTCTGAAATGTTACAATCTTCCCCCCTTAAAGAAATTCGGTCCCCAAATTTAAATTTAAACCTCAAAATCTAAAATATTTCAATAATCAGCTCAAATCAACGGGGCTCCGAAATCACGGAAGATACAGAAACGACACAGCGAGTCAAGTGCGCATGAAAACGAGTACAAAAGTCAAAATCGAACTCCGTCAAGCGTCACGCAAATCATCGGATTTGCACGCATATCCTCGGAGTTACAATAGAGATACAGATCTCGAAATCCACTACTGAAATCCAATATACACTAGTCAAATACTATAATACGTGTATAGTATGCATCTTTGGAAAACATTCAAGAACTAAATAAAACTCATGCAAAAATCTTTTCTAAATCACCGCGTGAATGCGTAACTCACGGCATAAGTGATGGACACTCCTCTTAAAATAATAATATATGTCCATATATATTTTCTTAAATACACGTTCCGTCGTTTTCAAAATATCCCCAAAAGGTTTTCATTTATAAACGTTCGTGTCGCTCACAGACATGTAGGAAATAGCGAGACTATAGCTCTTTTTCAAAAACCTCTTGGTAAACTTTTTAATGCATGCAAACTACTCAGGTACTGTCTTCGGATCTGTCCTGTTCGGCTACTACATAACATAGTGCCCATCATGAAAACAAAGTGCTCAAAAGCAAAATCAGCCTCAAAAGGCATATCTAACCATCACGTGCGTCTGGTGCGCACGGAAATCAAATCCAAATACACGTACCACAACATGCACAAAAGTAAAACTAAGTGCAACGTGTGTGCACGAAAATATCTGTCCAGTGCAACGGGTATGCACGACAATAATATCAAGTGCACCTAGAGTGCATGAAAATCTCAATCCAGTGCAACTAACGTGCACGAATAAAAATCCCAAATTGAGTGCATCCGGGGTGCACAAAATCACGTCTCGTATCATGCGCCCAATATGCGCGAAAATCTAGATCAAGTGCATCCATCATGCATGAATAAAAGCTAAATCAAGTGCATCCATCATGCACGAAAGAAATCTAAATCAAGGGCATCCGACATGCACGAGTAAAAATCTCACTCAAGTGCATCCGATGCGCACAAAATCCAAAATCAAGCACCTAATATGCGCAAAAATCCAACCCAAGCGCGTCGGGTCCGTAAAAGCATATAGTGCAGTAGCATGCACGAAAACGAACGGCAAGTGCCAACGCGCACGAAAACACAAATCGGATAATACAAATGCTCAAAGACATAAATCGGTGCAGCAATGTACGGAGTATAAATCTAGCGCAACCAATAAACAAAACATAAATCCAGTACAACAAATGCACGAAACACAAATCCGGTGCATCCAGGGAACGAAATATAGTGCATAAATGCATAAATACAAATCTGGTGCATCAAGTGCACAAAATACAAATACGGTGCAACCAGTGCACGAAATACTGTTAGTTATATGTATGCCCTAGAGGCCATTACTATACATAGGATGTATATTGTAGTGGATGCTGGGACATATATAGTGAGGACTTTCTTGCTCGACATGATAGTATGCTATCTGGTTTATCTTTACCTTAACGTGTACACTGATTGTCTCTCTATTACATGTTGGTAAAGCCCTTAAGATGTGTACTTAACTACCTGGACTATGATGCGGATCATACTAGTGGGAACATGGTAGTCCATAAGTACATCCTTCAAAGTCCCTAGTCGAGGGTGTATCGAGACGGGGCATCGATATACCAGAGTAGACTAGCGTGTACCTTCTCGACCCATACAGATGGGCGATGGATGATCCCATATCCATTGGTGTTTGACATCAGAGATGATATACGGGTGCTCAGTAGAGACTGGGTACACTGGACGGACTCACCGAGAACTCCCAGATGGTATTATACCTCACGTCAGATGGCAGTTCTCTGGTGACACTGGTACAGAGTAGTCTGTTGACCCGAGATCGTCATAGAGTCTTCTGTGGTTCCCACTGTGCTTTGATTTCCATCTTACCACGTCCAAGAGGGCGTGCAAAACAGTGGTTTTTGGGTACAGTCCCGAGTCACATGGAGGCAATGAGCGATAGGAGGGGATTCGTCTCTCCCGGTATAGGGGGTTGATGTTGTGCTGTGTTCGATTGGCTATAACAGGAAATCCCTGGCCAGGGTTGCTGAGATTTACTGGTAAGCGTTACCAGTAGTTTCTCAAATTGTTATAGACCTCATATCGACACGACTTATCGAGCTATTGGGGTCTGACGTTTACCACCCCTAGGCGAGATATGCGACATATCAGACGAACAGACCGGACTGTACGGTAGTGTTACTGGTTGGATTCACTGGAGTGTGAGCGGGCTTGCTCGTCGATCTTCTGATCGCTCAATACCCGGGTGGCCGTTACATTTAGCAGACCGCTTGCGGCTTGTGGGTGCTTGATATGATCATCATCTGCTGCCGGCGTATTGACGAGTCTTTAGAGTCCTACACAGAGGTTTCCTGGCTCAAGCGAAACGAAATAGGAGCGCATATGAGATATGTGCGGGACCGAGAATAATGCGTGTATGTGATACCGTATTCTATTCTCGCGATGAATGTATCGAATGGTTATATGCGATATAACCTAGTTATCGAATCGAGGGTTGATTCGATAAGCCGATACATTGGATACTAGTCGGTTATATGCGATATGACCGGATCGTTAAATCAAGTGTTGATTTAATGATTTAATGCATAATTATATATTTGATATATTACTTTGCATTAACTGGTATTAGTTCACTTTAAATGGATTTTCTCACTTGGTGTACAAGTTGTATATGTGATATACTTTTTGTGCAAATGATTGTATCATGTTTGATGATACATGTTAACTTGGATTTGTGTGAAGATTAAACCATGGTTGTGAGAGTGGTTAGGGTTTTGTTTATTCTCCCATTATTTATTTATTCATTTATTTGTTTATTCTTTTGGAAAAGATAAAGAGAAAAGAATGGTGGCTAATTTTGTTTCATGTTGAAGCTTCTTGAAGCTTTGATCAAGTCAACCATTCTTATCTCATCCTTAACCCTAACCATTCCCACTAACCCTAGTTTAATCTCTACACTTGACCATGGTTTACATTATGATAAGTTTTCATTTTCTTTTCTTTTTTAAAATAACTTATCATATTCATTTCTTTCTTCTTCTTCTTCTTCATCACATGAAGAAGCTTACTTCATCAATGGTGATCGATGAAAACAAGTGAGAAATCCAATTCTAAAGTCTACCCACTTCCTATTTCTTCATCCTCTACCTCTTGCCAAGTAGTAGAGTGTGTTTTCTTCACAAGTTTCTTGACTTGGTGAAGTGAGAGCTTGATCTAGCGATGCTTCGACGTAGATCATCTTCGGTATGGACATCGACGACCTAGCTCGCCTATTCTCCGATGAAGCCGACGTTAGAGCCCGGAATTTGTTTTGGACAGCGAGAGGAATTCATTGCGGAGCTATGGAGGTGGAGCACCGGATCTACAAAGGTTGCATTTCCGTATTCTTGTAGTTAAGTGTTAACTAGTTTAATTTTCGCCTAGAAATCTAGCCAACGATCCGTTCTAGGGTTTCTCGGCACCGTTTAAATTTGATATTGGCATGGTTGATGCCTTGTGAGACCTCATTAGGGTGTCTAGGAACCCTACAGTGGTATCAGAGCCAAGCTAGAGCCTTAGGCGAAGTCTAGACGGAATTTGAAACCCGAACGAACCCGAAACCCAACTCAAAACTTGCTTTCTGTACTTTTTCTGAAAACGTGGATTTTTCCAAATTAGAAATTGCTAAAAAATTCAGCAGGGAAAAATAAGAATTACGATGCAAAATTTTTTCGATGAACAGTATTTATTGCGGCGGAACCGCGGCAGAAGCCTGGCTTCTGCGGCGGTTCCGCGGCTATCTGGTGACGTCAGCCCTCATTGTTTGCACAGTAATTCCTGATAAATTATGCTGAGTTTTCTGGGAATTTTTAAAATTTATTCAAGAGTTGAATTTTCTGGTTTGTTTTGGGGATTCGGTGTTTCGATCGGAGTATCAAATTTTGTCTATGTGGCTTTCCGGATAATTTTAGAATATGTTAAAAAGTTCGACCGGATATAAATACCCAATTTTTCCCCTGTCGGGAAATTTCCAAGTGTTGGATTTTTCCGTAGTTTAACGACGTTCTAAGTAGTGCAAGTAACTCGATGGACCCTCTAGAAGACAACAAACCTTAACTCGATTATGTGACCGTCTTGAACTGCCCTTTGAACCTTAGGGTTTGGGGCAGTACGGCGTGCCACATGTGAGGCGTTGGCTTGACCCTTCTACGGCTGGACCGTTGGTACTGAGGCACGAACTGAATGTTGTTAAACTTATTTCATGTGTTGACCTGTTTCGGGAAAACTTGGGTGTTCGATTGTTCGATCGGAAAGTTTAACATTTTCTATTTATCCGGAATGTGATACAATAATTGGAATTCACAAGAAGTTATGAGATAACTGAATGAATGTTATAAACATAGCAGTTTAGTCTCACTTGATCGGTTGCTACGGAATTTTGATGTGATCAAAAGTCCGTCGCAATCACGTAGCGTACGCGGATACTCGCCGGGTAAACTTAATAGACAGCCTCACTCCATAGCCCCGACCAAGTGACTGTAGGAGAACCCCGTCGCCGAAAGCATCCGTTTGGGTGCTCGCGGAAACGGTGTTCCACCTTGGTGCACTTCGTCGGCGGCATCGGGGGTGCGGCCGCCTACTAAAGTTTGCGACGAGCATTCGATCAAATTGTCGGGAATCCTGTTGAATTGCCCGACCAGGTATTGAAAAGTGTTTTCGATTTTGAGACTAAAATGCGGGGTTTATAATTGTTAGGCATGCGATGTCTAAGTAATTCATTTGGTCAGGCATGCGATGTCTGATGTGGTTGCAGATTCCAACTGTTGTAGTTTTACACTTTCTTTTCTGTGACCGTAAGTGTAATATGTGATATCGCCGGTTTCGTTGCTATATGTCAACGACAATTGGGATGTGCATATTTACTTACGTTGATGACATGTGATGTTATGTGTTGCTGGATATGTTATATTGGATCGTCGTGTTTGAATAGCCGGGGGTTTTTATGTGAGATGAGTGTTTTTCATTTTCATTCATGTAAAAACTTGTATGTAATATTCTTTTAATTTGGGGCACTTCCAGGTTGCGGAAGTTGTCACCCTTTGTATATTATTTACTTTTCCGCACTAGGATAGACCCAAGGAGGGGAGCACAAGTAACCGGGTTCTGGGGTCCAGTGGGAGACCAACTCGAGGAGTCGGGTCCGGGTCTCCTAACTCTAGAATTGGTAGGGTTACTTGCCGCTCTCGTAGGGGTCTAGGGGTGTGGGTTTGGCTATTCATCGCGACCGTGGAATCCGTGTTTTATACTGGCTCGTATTGAAAACACGGACGTCCTAGTATATCCAATATTTTATATGTTTCTTCTGCTGCGATATCTGTGATGTGATCATGTGATGTTCTGTGATAGATACAGTATATAGTATATATGATATATTATATAGGCTTTACTTATGTTTTACACCCGCGCTAGCCCTGCCCCGCTCTGCCGTTAGTTACCTAACCTAACGGTGCACGAAGGGACATCGAGGCGAATGCGGATGGCATAAGTGTACGTCGTATTTATCTGTGATGTTTAAGTACTTAATTGATGGGATATTCATTAATGAGATTAATGAAAGAAAATAAACCTAATTGATGTTGTGGAATCGAATTTCAAAATAAAAACAGGTAGCTACAGTTCTTGCTTTGCATCGCGGTGTTCATTATAGAACATCCTGCACCTTATTCGATGAGGAAAGGACCGAGATCCCTTCACCGGGAGTGACTCCTTTAGCAATAACTGGCAGATGCTACAACCCTCGGTTTGTCTTTGATCGCTTCTATAGTTTCCGCTTTGCACAGTGATATATATGATATATCCCGCACCTCATTCGACGAGGAAAGGGCCGACGATCCCTTCACCGGGAGTGACCCCTTTAGCAAAACTAGAAAAGCCTCGAAAACATTCCATTTAAAAACCATTTGATTCCGCAACGAGATCAAGTTCAAAGCGTTAAAGGTTTTCACAAAAACCATTCGCAACCCTCCGTCATTTTAGGAAGTAGAGTACTTAGTATTCGTGCTGTGTTTGTTGACCATAGTCAAGGCACAGTGTACGGTAGCTAAGTGATGTCTTCCTACACCGCATATGATGCGATTAGTTAGGACAGTCATGTGGCTTTGTTGACCTTAGCCAAGGGTCAGGTGGGTGGGTCTAATTAATCACGAAATGACGGGTAGAACTTGACTAGTACCTATGATTTGTTGACCTTAGCCAAGGTCATAGGTGCTAGGGGTAAAAAATATTATCGGGAATTTCAAGTGTTGAAATTTGCAATGAGATTGCATACCTTCTATGAGATAGTTGGATCCCGATACCCGCTGTGAGTAAGAGTTACTCCAGGGAGAGTTTTATACATTACAATTAGCCGATCAAGTAGGTGTCTAGAAAGGTGTCAACGAGGTTACGCCTCTGGGAAAACGAGGTTTACATTAATTAGGTTCGTGCGAAAGCACGGGGGACCTCCCTCAAAGTACCGACACTGGCCTGGCTGAAAGATTGGCGAACTTGTAGTGTGTAATTAATCCCGGCTAGTCTTTCCTTTTAGGGTTTGAAGGAAGATTTGATAAAAAGCAGTGGGAGCCATCCTGATTAGATAAAATAAAAACCAATCTATTCTTGCAAGAGCGCACGTTGAGTGTTTTCTTCTCTCTCTCTCCAGGTAGCGACCATATCACGCCTTAATCAAGATAATAATACGGATTTTTGACCGAACCCGCTTGTTATACTGAGCTGGGGAACGTTGGTCCCGCTCCAACTTATAATTGTTATAAGACAGAGCAGGAAATTGGGGAATACCAGATTTCCCGTGCCGCCCAAACGAGGAGAGTGCATGATGATGCATCATCTTCGGGTGTGTTCATTATATAGAACTGTTTCTCAGTGTCCTTTACGTCCTGGGTATGTGATACCAGATCAGGATCCCAGATATGTAATCTGTTGCATAGGGCTACAGAAAGGTAGAGAACTGAGAACGGGTGATAAGTTTCATGAGGCAGAAAACGGGGCAAGTGTTGCAGCCAAGTCTGTTGGTCACTGTCACCCTGTATTACCAATACATTGATTCTGAACGAATGTTATTAGATACCGAACCTGATATACAAAATCATATCAGTCTCTTTATTAGTAAAGAAAGGATATAATTTTGTATTGTTGGATAATGTTTTGAACATTTCCTATATCAAAAGTTGATCGGTTCAGGCACGTTATCTAAAAGCGTTGATGTTCTAAATCAAACTACAGTTCTTAGTATATGGAACACACATAAGAGGAAGAGTTCAGAAATGAACGGATCCTTCTTAAGGTATTGTAGACTAGGTCAGATCAATGTGACCCGACTAGCTGAAGTTACATGTAGATGCATATTTAAATCAGTTTGAATCTACATCTTGTGAAACTTGCCAGTCATGTCACAAAGATATAATGACACTAGCTCTGTTTATTGGAAACAGAGAAAGAGTTAGTGAACTCTTGGGATGATACATGTTGATGTATGTAATGTCTCCTGTCTACACATGCCAGGACTGGTTCTTTATACTTCATTATATTCTCTGATAATCTTTCAAGATTCAGTCATATGTTCCTGTTGAAACATGAGTCCGAACCTTTTGAGATATTCACAGAATATAAGCGAAAAGTAGAGAACCAAAATATGGGTATAAGTATTATGTCCTTTGATGAGATCGAGGAAGAGAATACTTAAGCACGGAAATCCTAGATTATTCTAAAGGAGAATGAGATTCTCTTTCAGCATTACTCCTCCGTATACACCATAGCACGATGGTAAATCGGGGTGGAGCAATCACACCCTATATGATAAGGTGTGCTCTATGATGAGTAATACTGAGTTACCTGTTTCCTTATTGGGAGTTATGCACTTGAGAAGCTGCATACCTATTGAATAGGGTTCAAATCAAATCAGTTGCCTACCACTTCATATTTGATATGATAAGGGAAGAGCCCATCTCTCAAGTTAGTTGAGATTTGGGGTTGTCCAGCCTATGTCTGAAAAGCAAAATCCGGACAAGCTCGAGGCAAGATCTGTTATGTACAACTGGAAAGGTTCCAGCTATACAAACAACAGCAGATGATTTGGTAGAACCAAAGGATTCAGTAGATTCCAACGAACCTCAGCCTCTCCGCCGATCTAGTAGGGTTCCTCACCCACCTGAGAGATACTTCGGTTTCTCTATGACAGTGGGAGCGAGGACTGCATCATGAGATGATGACCCAACTAGTTTCGAGCTGGCCATCAGGAGTAAGACTCTGTAAGAATGGCTGGATGCTTAGTGATCTGAGATGGAATCCTTATACACCAACAAAGTATGGACTTTAGTTGCTATATCTGAAGGGTTAAATCCCCATCAGGAGCAAGTATATCTTGAGAAGATTACTTGGTGTACATGGAAGAGTTGAGACTTTCAAAGCTAGACTTGTTAAAGGTCTACATCATTGACCAGGTATGGATGATGATGAAACCTTTTCTAAGTAGCTATGCTTAAGTCCATCCAGATCCTACTTGCCACGGCTACATACCATGACTACGATATCTGGTGGTTGGGTGTCATGACAGCTTTTCTAAATGATGTTTAGAAGAGAGCGTCTATAAGTACACAGCCAGAGGGCCTCGTAGACAGTGGGAGCAGCGGAAACGTGTGCAAGATGCTTTATAGGATAAAGCAGGCATCGCGGAGTTGGAACATCTGTTTTGATGGATTAGTCAAAGAAGTTGACATCATCGAAATGGTAGATGAACCTTGTATATACAAAAAGGTAGTAGGGAGTATGGTGATGATCCTCGTAGAGTACGTGGATGACATACTCTTGATAAGAAAGGAGTTTCTTATGCTACGCTCGATCAATCTCCGCTTATCACAATGATTCTCCATATTGGATCAAAGTGATACATACTAAATCCTAGGTTTTGGATATATGAGATAGATCTAAATGGATGTTAGGATTCTCACTAGTTGTAGTGAGAAGGTATCAATCGACCCTGGGGAGAATCACTGGAATGGTTCCAGGGTGATAAAGACGACTGAGTGTCAGTCACAGGCATTGTCTTTACCCTCAGTAAAGGGACGGTATGTTGGAAGAGTTCCAAGCAAAATACCGTGACATACTAGACGATAAAGGCAGGATACATCGCTACTTAAGATGCTACCCTAGAGGCTGTTTGGGTGTATATTGGTTCATGAGATGAACTACGTTCCAACCATTGTGAGACAATGGAGTTATGGCTTATGCCAAGGAACGTCCGTCCCATCAGTGATCCATACATATTCTAAGGCAGTGTCACTTGATCATGGAGATGGTTGATCTCTAAGGGATCGAAGTTAGGAGAGTAGACTCAGAGGACAACACAGCGGATCCACTCACAAAGGCCTGTTCCCAGAGAGAGACTTTTATGGGATGGTTGAGTATGAGATACTTCAAACCACTGCTACAGATGGCCCTAGTGCAAGTGGGAGATTGTTAGTTATATGTATGCCCTAGAGGCCATTACTATACATAGGATGTATATTGTAGTGGATGCTGGGACATATATAGTGAGGACTTTCTTGCTCGACATGATAGTATGCTATCTGGTTGATCTTTACCTTAACGTGTACACTGATTGTCTCTCTATTACATGTTGGTAAAGCCCTTAGGATGTGTACTTAACTACCTGGACTATGATGCGGATCATACTAGTGGGGACATGGTAGTCCATAAGTACATCCTTCAAAGTCCCTAGTCGAGGGTGTATCGAGACGGGGCATCGATATACCAGAGTAGACTAGCGTGTACCTTCTCGACCCATACAGATGGGCGATGGATGATCCCATATCCATTGGTGTTTGACATCAGAGATGATATACGGGTGCTCAGTAGAGACTGGGTACACTGGACGGACTCGCCGAGAACTCCCAGATGGTATTATACCTCACGTCAGATGGCAGTTCTCTGGTGACACTGGTACAGAGTAGTCTGTTGACCCGAGATCGCCATAGAGTCTTGTGTGGTTCCCACTGTGCTTTGATTTCCATCTTACCACGTCCAAGAGGGCGTGCAAAACGGTGGTTTTTGGGTACAGTCCCGAGTCACATGGAGGCAATGAGCGATAGGAGGGGATTCGTCTCTCCCGGTATAGGGGGTTGATGTTGCGCTGTATTCGATTGGCTATAACAGGAAATCCCTGGCCAGGGTTGCTGAGATTTACTGGTAAGCGTTACCAGTAGTTTCTCGAATTGTTATAGACCTCATATCGACACGACTTATCGAGCTATTGGGGTCTGACGTTTACCACCCCTAGGCGAGATATGCGACATATCAAACGAACAGACCGGACTGTACGGTAGTGTTACTGGTTGGATTCACTGGAGTGTGAGCGGGCTTGCTCGTCGATCTTCTGATCGCTCAATACCCGGGTGGCCGTTACGTTTAGCAGACCGCTTGCGGCTTGTGGGTGCTTGATATGATCATCATCTGCTGCCGGCGTATTGACGAGTCTTTAGAGTCCTACACAGAGGTTTCCTGGCTCAAGCGAAACGAAATAGGAGCGCATATGAGATATGTGCGGGACCGAGAATAATGCGTGTATGTGATACCATATTCTATTCTCGCGATGAATGTATCGAATGGTTATATGCGATATAACCTAGTTATCGAATCGAGGGTTGATTCGATAAGCCGATACATTGGATACTAGTTGGTTATATGCGATATGACCGGATCGTTAAATCAAGTGTTGATTTAATGATTTAATGCATAATTATATATTTGATATATTACTTTGCATTAACTGGTATTAGTTCACTTTAAATGGATTTTCTCACTTGGTGTACAAGTTGTATATGTGATATACTTTTTGTGCAAATGATTGTATCATGTTTGATGATACATGTTAACTTGGATTTGTGTGAAGATTAAACCATGGTTGTGAGAGTGGTTAGGGTTTTGTTTATTCTCCCATTATTTATTTATTCATTTATTTGTTTATTCTTTTGGAAAAGATAAAGAGAAAAGAATGGTGGCTAATTTTGTTTCATGTTGAAGCTTCTTGAAGCTTTGATCAAGTCAACCATTCTTATCTCATCCTTAACCCTAACCATTCCCACTAACCCTAGTTTAATCTCTACACTTGACCATGGTTTACATTATGATAATTTTTCATTTTCTTTTCTTTTTTAAAATAACTTATCATATTCATTTCTTTCTTCTTCTTCTTCTTCATCACATGAAGAAGCTTACTTCATCAATGGTGATCGATGAAAACAAGTGAGAAATCCAATTCTAAAGTCTACCCACTTCCTATTTCTTCATCCTCTACCTCTTACCAAGTAGTAGAGTGTGTTTTCTTCACAAGTTTCTTGACTTGGTGAAGTGAGAGCTTGATCTAGCGATGCTTCGACGTAGATCATCTTCGGCATGGACATCGACGACCTAGCTCGCCTATTCTCCGATGAAGCCGACGCTAGAGCCCGGAATTTGTTTTGGACAGCGAGAGGACTTCATTGCGGAGCTATGGAGGTGGAGCACCGGATCTACAAAGGTTGTATTTCCGTATTCTTGTAGTTAAGTGTTAACTAGTTTAATTTTCGCCTAGAAATCTAGCCAACGATCCGTTCTAGGGTTTCTCGGCACCGTTTAAATTTGAAATTGGCATGGTTGATGCCTTGTGAGACCTCATTAGGGTGCCTAGGAACCCTACAAATACAAATCCAGTGCATCCAGTGCATGAAATACTAATACAGTGCATCCTGTGCAGAAAATACCGATCAATAAACAGCAATACCGAGTGTACCGAGGTGTATAAAATCATAAACGTGTGCAACTGTGTGCACAAAACACATATCAATGCACTACACGCACATATAAGCAATACCGAGTGCAAAAATCAAATCGAGTGCGTACCACACGCACAAAAATCAAATCAACTGTATGAAATGTAGGGTTCCTAGGCACACACTAGAGGTCTCACAAGGCATCAACCATGCCAAATTCAAAAATTTACGGTGCCGAGAAACCCTAATGCGATCGTTGACTAGAGTTTAGGCGATAACAAATGCGAACAAACGACTTTACTCTAAAAGTGAACGGAAATACAACCTTTGTAGATCCGGTCCTCCACTTCTCTAGCTCCGTGCTGACGTCCCCTCGCTGCGATCATCGGATCCCGGACTCTAGCGTCGGCTTCATCGGAGAAATGTGCGGGCTAGGTCGTCGACTTCGATGCCGAAGATGATCTACATCGAGGCAACACAAGATCAAGCTCCAACTTCACCAAGTCATGAAACTTGTGAAGAAAACACCTTATACTACTTGGCAAGTGGTAGAGGATGAAGAAATAGGAAGTGGGTTCACTTTAGAATTGGATTTCTCACTCTTTTTCTCATTTCACCATTGATGGTAGCAAGCTTTTCTTCATCTTGAAGAAGGAGAAGAAGAAGAAAAGAATATGATAAGTATGAAAGAATAAAAAGGATTAAGTTAAAAAGAAAAATCCCTTTCATTCTTATCATAATAGCAACCATGGTTTAGTGTAGAGAATTAACTAGGGTAAGGTGAATGGTTAGGTTTAGGAAAGAAACAAAATGGTCAAGCTTTCAACACTTCATGAAGTTTCAACAAAAGAACAAAATAAGCCACCATTCTATTTATCTTTCCAAAATGAATAAATAAATAAATGAATAAGTAAATAAACAATACCCTAACCATTAACATAACCATGGTTTAATCATACACACAAACTTTCATGTATCATCAAACATGATACAATCAAGTGCACAAAAGTATATCACATATACAATGTACACATCAAGTGAGAAAATCCTTTTTAAGTGAACAAATATTAGTTAATGTAAAGTAATATATCTAATATATAATTATACATTAAATCATTAAATCAATACTTGATTTAACGATCCGGTCATATCGCATATAACCGACTAATATCAATAGTAACAACTTATCGAATCAACACTTGATCCGATAACCCGGCTATATCGCATATAACCGATCAATGTCAAAAATCGCGAGAATCGAATACAGTATCACATACTGGTATTATTCTCGGTCCCGCACATATCTCATATGCGCTCCTATTTCGTTTTGCTTGAGCCAGGAAACCTCTGTGTAGGGCTCTAAAGACTCGTCAATATGCCGGCAGCAGGTGATGATCATATCAAACACCCACAAGCCGCAAGCTGTCTGCTAAACGTAACGGCCACCCGGGTATTGAGCGATCAGAAGATCGACGAGTAAGCCCGCTCACACTCCTGTGAATCCAACCAGTAACACTTACCATACAGTCCGGTCTCGTCGTCTGATATGTCGCATATCTCGCCTAGGGGTGGTAAACGTCAGACCCCAATAGCTCGATAAGTCGTGTCGATATGAGGTCTAGAGCAGTTCGAGAAACTACAGGTAACACTTACCAGTAAATCTCAGCAACCCTGGCCAGGGATTTCCGGTTATAGCCAATCGAACACAGCGCAACATTAACTCCCTATACCGGAAGAGACGAATCCCCTCCTATCGCTCATTGCCTCCATGTGATTCGGGACTGTACCCAAAAACCACCGTTTTGCACGCTCTCTTAGACGTGGTAAGGTGGAAATCAAAGCACAGTGGGAATCACACAAGACTCTATGACGATCTCGGGTCAACAGACTACTCTGTACCAGTGTCACCAGAGAACTGCCATCTGACGTAAGGTATAATACCATCTGGGAGTTCTCGGCGAGTCCGTCCAGTGTACCCAGTCTCCACTGAGCACCCGTATATCATCTCTAATGTCAAACACCAATGGATATGTGATCATCCATTGCCCATCTGTATGGGTCGAGAAGGTATACGCTAGTCTACACTGGTATATCGATGCCCTGTCTCGATACACCCACGACTAGGGACCTTGAAGGATGTACTTATGGACTACCATGTCCCCACTAGTATGATCCGCATCATAGTCCAGGTAGTCAAGTACACATCCTAAGGTCTTTAAACATGTAACAGAGAGACAATCAGTGTACACGTTAAGGTAAAGAGCAACCAGATAGCATACTATCATGTCGAGCAAGAAAGTCCTCCCTATATATGTCCAAGCATCCACTACAATATACATCCTATGTATAGTAATGGCCTCTAGGGCATACATATAACTAACATGAAATCCATGAAATCATAAACATGTGCAGCCAAGGCACAAAACCGATATCAAGTGAAATAAATATGCACAAATCAAAAACCAACGCAACGGTGTATAAAAACATATCTCAAGTGCAATAACTATGCACAAAATGTAAATACCCAGTAGGTGCAGCCATGGTGCACGAAATCAATATCAGGAAATTCATCATCAAAACTCAAATCCAAGCGATTTAAGCGTGATACTCAGATCACAAACGCAAATCGCAACAAATGACATTGAGGTACACCTCCTACAATGTCGAAGAATAAATCGGTGCGCCTAAAACCGGCAGAACAAGAATATCCGCTTGCCTCCTGCTCACGGTCTGGCTTCCTCTATCTCTGGGTCTTCATTTCTCTATGGATCACCAATCTCGCAATCCGTCGGCTCGTCATCCCGGTCAGGTGTGCTAACGGAAATGATCCCGCTCTGGCACTTTTCTGGTCATCTCTCGGCCAATTAGTATGACCACTCATAAAGCAGCACGTCACCGGCGTCGGCCTCTGTCTCTCTGAATACATGTGACACCACTGATCCTGGGTGAAAATCTCATTGCAGCAGTGTCCTGGAAGGAATCCTGCTCAAGGTCTCTTCTGATCTCGCCTATGCCGAACTGTACGGAGGCTGGTACTCTTACATAATCTGTTCTCGTTTTCTGGACATCTGCGTTCTCAGCACAGCATTTCCTCGGGAACTGGTCGCATCCCAACCATCGGAGGAATACTCAATACTCGTCCTTCCTCGATCGACTCACTGCGCATCTGGGTGAGGTCCTCTATCCGAAGCTGGTCAGCTTACTGGTCTCTTATCACATGATATCTGGACGACGTTAAACATTTCGATCGATTAATCAAGGTCCCAAAATTTCCCGAAAGCTCAACACCTGAGCACAGTTTAATAATATCTGGTACATACCACAGTACCTCTGGACCAGCCGTAGAAGGGCAAACCCAAGCCTCACTGATGGCACCACTAAACTGCCACAAACCCTAAGGTTCAAAAGTGGTTCCATGGTCATCATGTCGAGTTAGGTTTTCATTCTTCTAGAGGGCCCACGGAATTACTTGCATGTTCCTCCGAATACTTTAAACTTGGGAAAATAGGTTCTCTGACATTCGTTCGAACTTTTTAACTTCGCCTAGGAGACATGCGAATACCCATCGTCCGCACGCTAAACAATGCCTCAATCCTCCAGGAAGACGATACATCAATGGTCATTTCTGGATCGGCCTACTCTAGATCTGACTCAACTGGGCCTGTGTCGGCGCATCAATCTGACGAATCACCTTCGTCTCTCAACTCTGAATAGACTAGCTATCACCTGTCGCATCTCTGATTGGGAGCTCCAGCGATCTCGTCTCGTAAATTCTGGAGGCGACATCCTCATAGTCTCAGCAACAGCTGGGTCATCTATCTGCACAGTAGGCGACATCACAATCTTTGAGGTATGTTGTACATCAACAGTCCTCTCGTAACTGGTAGCTCTAACAATGGCCCGATCATCCGGTGTAAAACCAAACACCCGCCTCAACAAGAGGTCACAATATAAACACTACATCGAGGCATTCCCATATCACCAGAAAACACAATGGTCAACCCTTGTACCATGCGCATCACTAGCAGCAGCTCAACTGCGCTCAAACCATGTGACAGGAGCCACAATCGAGTATCGAAGAAAATAGATCAAGGGCATGAAAAGAAGCGACAGATCCAGAATGGATACATGATCAAAAGAAGGAACAACATCAAAGAGGGTATGATCATGGAAACAAATAGAATCAATGATCTCAAATGGATGTATGATCAAGAGAATAAGGAGAATCACAGATCTCAAAATATGTACATCCTAAGGTTTCTTAAGTAGAGTATCGTGTCGTAATATGCCGTGGAACATACGTACGGTACATCACTCTACTTAAGCTACCTACTCCATCAATCAGGGTCAACCTATGAAACGAAAGTTCGGGTCTAATACCCCCCCGGTTCAAGTCTAAGTTCCGTCAGGTCAAGCCTAGGTTCCAAAATACATACCCGTCCTAGACTCCGCATAGTCAAACATAGACTCGAACCAAGGTTAAACCTAGCGCTCTGATACCAACTTTGTCACGACCCGAAATATTAGCTCATGACCAGCACTTGAATCACGTAACGTCTAAAGGCGTAACGGAATTCAAGTAAGCTGAAACCCAAAAATCTAAACCTTTTTATGAAAATAAAGAAGGTGAAGTTTTGAAATAAAGGTATAATGAAATCAAGTTTTCTTAATGCATAGAAAAGGAACATGAAAATGCAAGTGAAATTTACTAGTTTGAAAACGTGTTTCGTCTTAAAAAAATTTGGACAGCAACTCCTTTATATATTTTGATCCAAAACCACAAATACATAACAAGAATAATGGCATCCCCAAGCGGGAGCTAGCTCTTCGCTAACCGGCGGATCACAACCACGCAAGACAGTAAATATAAGTATACGACGCCCAACGACGAAATCCACCACAAAAGATAAAGAAATAAACAAGACATCAAAACCCAAAGTAGCAGAAAACCCCTCGCTCTAAGTCTCGCAACCACAAGTCTCACTAAGTCTCATTACTTACACATACTAATTTTGATTGATGGAGTTGACTAGATACAAAATGAAATATAAATAAAAGAGTGGGTACGATACAATGTCCCACCTACCAAAGCAGAACACCCAAATGCAACTGTGTGCCAGCGAAGCCGCTACTGATCCATGCGGTCAACCTGCAAGAACTGTGGCACAACGGGGGTGAGTTGCCAACTCGTGAGTAGAAAAACATCAACAAGTAGAAATCGAATAAACAATGACTCCCAGGTCAACTATATCATAAAGGTAATACTATGATATCTAGGGTGACCGTATCTGTATATGTGCCAACACTATAATCTCTCTCTCGTCCCGGGGTACCATACCGGGTCCACCATGTACCCGCAGACGGTTCCTCCACTCCTCGAATCGGGTCTCGAAAACCAAATCTCAGAACCGAGAAAACACATGGTGGACGCACTGAAATATCATATCAAGAGAAACCGGGTTTTTAAACTATACATACCTTTTTTTTGAAATAGCCACGGTTCTCAAATCCAGAAATCTCCTGAAAACAGTATATCTCAATGCCTATAATCACAAAGCATGATGTATGCGACATAAAACAGGAATGTAAGCATATCCGTATATCATGCAACATGGAACAGTAATATGCACTTATTAAGGGAGGACTGCTCTTTTTAAAATGAATCCAATTTCAAAATATATCCTGCGGTTTCCCCAAATTCTTCAAAGTCAATGCAACATCATATAAAGGTGCATAAGCAACTATAGCAGGTAATCTATGCAGGGAGTCATATCATGATGCAACAATTCTACTGTATAGTGACATGGCAATTATCGATGATGAAGTGTATGAACCGGCAAATCTGTGTACGTGTAACATACGCATCATCGATAATGGTGCAGATGTACTAGCACAGTTATACATAATGCAATGCGAATAACATGAATGGAGCATAAGGTAAATCATATGCAATGCTGACGGGTATACGTATCTAACATGACCGAGTCGTTGAATCTATAGTCGGCATCTAGCCACACAACATCACGTACGGTATAATCCATCGTACGGCATCCTCTAGTCAAGGGTATGGATCAATCATCAAGTCAACTCATCACGTACGGAAAATCATCGCATGGCGGCATTAAAACATTAGGGATCCTATCAACCTTTACGACAATGAGGGGTACGAACCTAACGTCTCGTACGACATATCACACATGATTTACGACATTCTATATATATCTATATACCTATGTCCCAGGTCACATCCATAACAATCTCATATCAGGGGACCGGCAAGATATCAATCATCTCAATCGACTCGCATCCGTATACCAACATATCATCATATCACATGTCAAATCATACTCTCTTTTCATCGCATTTATATCTCATATAAGGTCAATTTTACATATACATTCTACCCTTACTATAAGCATAAGGATCAAATCTAACATACACTCCCGAACCATACAGTAGTTTTTCAAAGATGCTAATCGTAGTTTTGAAAGTAAGGGCTACAGTGTTTTTAAGGAAAAGATATCATTTGAAAATCCGTAACGACCCTCAAGATATCTGTTTAAAAGATGCATACGATTCTTCGGTTTGGAAATAGGTATGGTTCAGATGATACATTTACGTCGGCTATCTTGTCCTATAGTACCCTAAACGGCAATATTGTCAAACGTCATCCTCAAATCCCGTCATAATATATTAGTCGTATCAAAACACTTCTAACTATCCTTTAGTTTATAATATTGTTTCACTAACTATCTTTTAACTCTAACCCTAGTTTCCTAATCTAGGTTTCCTTAACCATATTCTATAAATCAGTTTCCATCAAAACTTTGTGGGGGTGTTATACGCCATCCACCCGACTTCCCCCGTGGATATAGATCCACTCACCTTGGTCCTCGTTCGATGGAGTCGATGACGCCACGCTCTCCTTGTCGTCTCGAATTCTACGTGGGGTACCTATAACCAATACAAAATCGCAAATGCGTATTAAAATCAAGGTGGAAAATCAAAACGGCACACGCTTCGCTCATAGGTTAAAACCTATAGCCTTGCATGCAAAACACGACCAATAACCCTGGTCGTTGACGTTCAAACGCCACATAACGGAAACACAATACCAAGTACCAAATTCAAATTCATTAAAAGCCGCAAAACAATTTCATAAACCATGTAAAACACTCCTAGATTTTAGCCTAGGTGAAATTAGCCAATTTTCCATATGTGGAGGGTCTAATTTACAGGTAACAAAGCCATGGACCAAATACGATGCCATACCTCCCTACTCTGGCCGCAAATTGCGGCCAGAATGGATTAATCTACGGCCTGGGTTTGGAGTTAGGGTCTCGGGTCTCTAGGTTACACTCATAATCACCTGCTCATCTCTCTGTCTTTGCTAAATAATTTTCCAGGTCCCCGAGTCACTCCAAATTCCTAAATACCATCACAATTCTCACAATTTTCCGATATCGACAAAATAGCCACTACTCATCACCACTACACAACTCAAACCCTAATCCTCCTCTTGAAGTTTCCGATATCTTTTAGTTTATAA
This sequence comes from Agapanthus africanus, assembly GCA_030015575.1. Taxonomy (NCBI): domain Eukaryota; kingdom Viridiplantae; phylum Streptophyta; class Magnoliopsida; order Asparagales; family Amaryllidaceae; genus Agapanthus; species Agapanthus africanus. Next base: position 298,863,001 of record CM057345.1, on the reverse strand, counting down.
TATGGTTTCACTAACTATCTTTTAACTCTAACCCTGGTTTCCTAATCTAGGTTTCCTTAACCATATTCTATAAATCAGTTTCCATCAAAACTTTACGGGGGTGCTACACGCCATCCACCCGACTTCCCCCGTAGATATACATCTACTCACCTTGATCCTTGCTTGCCGAAGTCGATGACGCCATGCTCTCCCTTGTCGTACGAAGTCCATACAGAGGTACCTACATTTCAACGAATGTCGTATCGTAAACGAGAATCAAATACGAGAAATCCGATACGGCATAGGAAGTGTAAATAGTTTACAACCTACGGACTACGCATGCATGAATAGCCAAACAAATCCTTGATGTTGACGTACAAACGTCAATCAACCGTGATAAAACACAAATATCAAAACTCAAGTTATTAAAACTGCAAAACGAAAACAGCAACTCATGAAAACACTTCCAGATTTGGCTCAGGTGATAATTGAGGCATTTAGCATATAGAATAGGTCTAATTAATAGATATAGGAGCCACTCACCAAGCACGAATCAATTTCCTCACACCCAGGCCGCAAATTGCAGCCCAAAAAGGGATTTTGGCAGCCAAAGAAAGGAATGGGGGTCTCTGATTTTTGGGGTAGCCTCTTAGTCACCTGCACATCTCTCAGTGATCGCTAAAAAATTTTCCAAGTCTCCGGGTCATAGCAGATCTCTAAAAGTCATACACAATTCCCACAAATTCCGATATCGGGGGATTTCTAAGTTCAAGCTTAGTGGTTTAGGTCTCAAGTTTAGTCTATAAATCTAGTACTACAGGGGTTGGTGGCCTCTACTAAACCTCAATACACTTTCACAATTCAAAATATTCCCTAACCCTCCTCTTGAAATATCCAACACCACAAATCTACACTAGATTAACTCTAAATTACCATAGGGTGTTAAGAAAACTAATAACCTAGTTAGAAGTGTGGAATATACCTCATGGAGAAACTAAGAAAATACCCTAGATGATCCCAAGTGCTCAAAGTCCAATCTTGATTCCACCATGGGGTTTGTAGTGAGCTTTGGAGTGATTTTTGTGAAGAGAGTATGAGGTTTTAATTGAGTTCTTGGGGTGCTTGTAAGTGCTAGAGGAGGTGGAAGGTGGTGGAAAATGAGATGAAGAATGGAGTTGAGGAAAAAGAAGAAGTGAAGAAGAGAAGCCATGAAGGGTGTGTAGAAGTTTCCTTTAGCTCTCTCTCTTTCACACACACATAAGCCCATGCCACCGTGTCACATTATTTTATTTCCTTTTCTCTTTTCATTTGTAAAAAGAAAAGACATTTTAAAACAAGAAGAAGCCATGGTCAGATACAAATATAGAAAGTGTTTGAAACATAACATGATGCATGTGATATGCCTAGTCAAGCTTAATGCACAATTAGTAAATATAAATCACGTTTTAACATAATTTGCATATAATTAATTGTATAATATTTTATAAAATATCCAAATCGCATAACTTCGTTCAAAAGCAATAATTCATATGGATTTCTGATTGATAGAGGTTTCGCGTGTGCATTTTGAAATCAGAATTTAAGAATACTGCAATCAAGACGGTGTCGCTTGGTAGCTAGACGAATGAGTACGGGTCGGTCCACAGGGAGATGGATTCCTTTTCTTTATATTCTAACGAGTTAGTCCGATCAAATCGGGTTTTGTTTTAGATCTAAGAATGAGAGTAAGTTGATAAAAAGGCTTGCTAGGGCTAGGGTTAGGTCAGTTCAAAATATGGATTCTTCTCACTGCTTTTAATGCCCTAGTTAGGATTTTAGGTGTTAGAGTAATAGTCAACAAAGAGGATTAGCATGACTAGGAAGAAACTTAGTTTCTTCCTTTTGGTCATTTTCCGTCCTTTCTTAACTCTTAGCCCCAATCTCTATGTAAATCAACCACAACCGGTCTTAACTAGGGAATCACCGCTATCTCGTGGGATAGGGTGCCGTAGAGAGCGGTGTGTGTTTGATTCAAATAGAGTCCTAATTAAAAATTATGGGGGCAAGAAAAGGAGGGAGAGAGATTTCCTTCTCTTAAATCTTCCCTCTCCTAACCTTAACAAGTGAGGAATTACTCACTCATTAGGATATTAATAATGGAATTCATTTTTTAATAAATTTTTATATTAGAAAACTAAATTGCAAATATTAAAAGAATAGATAAAAAATGCAAGAATTAAATTCAGAAAAGGAACGCGAGATAAAAATAGAAATAACTTTCTTTATTGATGCACTCTTGAACGATTATAAAGGAATTAAAATTTTAAAACTAGAATAAAAAGAGGCATCTCAAAAGAGGCACCCAAAAGAGGCACCCTAATTAGGCTCTCAACTTTCCTATTTAAAGATAGGAGAAAACCTAGGTTTTACATCTGATCCATACATGAAATTATAAAACAACCCCAAAGACCGAATTAAAGCACCGACTTATCCACCGACACGTGCATTACAAGGCCACGGAACCGCGGCAGAAAGGCCAGTTTGGCCGCGGACCCGCGGCCATTTGGTGGGCTTATGGGCCCAATTCTTTAGGGTTTCTTCAAGTTGCTTTTATCTTCTGTTTTCTTCACTTAGTTCCTCAGAATCTCTTCTATTTTCTTCTAAATTTCCAACAGTGCAGAATTATGTGGACTTTTACCGTAAGCTTCGCGTTGAAGTCTTGAATCTTGTGCTGCCTTTGTACTTTGTGCATTTGAACTGTTTACTGATTTTCATTTGTTCCTTGAACTGTTAGGCGGCATCATACGGATTCATCTATTGTTGGTCGTAGTCTTACATTTGTAGCGTCTTTTCATGAATTTCACTGTAATGATCTGAGAACCTGTAACCTGCAACTATTTAGCAGACATGGATCAAAAGCACCTATTTATTTGTAACATGATTAAGATTGGGGAATATAATAATGCAAAATTCTGATATGAACAAATACCCCAAACTCAAAACTATTTTTATTCTCGAAAAATCCTAACCTCACTTTCGCAGGGAATCGCGATTTCACTGAGCTCGGGCAACAAGCCGTTAAACATCTAGGTGTCCCTAGTAGGAAAAGTGTTGTCTCCTGAGGGTTCTCAGCGAATACTACCCACAAAATCCGATTAATTTGTCCTGTTGACTTTAATTCTTCAATTCAGTATTCTAGTAAGAAATTCTATTATCTTCAACTTAGAAATCATCAACCCATATTTTTCACACTCACTTATTATTTAACTTAAGATCGTATATGTTCTGCAAATTTATTAAACTTTCAGCATCATTTGAATTTTCCTTCTAAGGTTCCATCTCAACTTATGAATTTTTATTATCTCTACTGAAGGTATAAGCCCTATTTTTCATTCCTATCTCTCATCCAAACCCCAATCATATACGCCTACGTGTGTGTAATATTTACCCCTACACTTGGAAATTCAATTCAAACTATCATACTCTTGTCCATATCCAAAGTACTTTTAGTTAGTGAATTTTAGATGAAATTTGCTTACACACCCTTCATGCGACCGCCAATACTTCTTGAGGTACTAACGACCGATTACAAAATGTGTTCACGCATTAAGTCGTAATTCCTCGTCTTGTAATACCTAAGGCTTTAGCAGTGACTCCCAAACCAGTTGGTCTATGGCACTAGGTGATAAAGCACCCTCGGTATATACTTTTTTTTATTTATGCAGCCTCAAGTAATTACAAAAACCAGTGTTCATTTTTTTTATATCTCTTTATTCACACTTGTACTTTTTATTTTATTTTCCTTCATACTAAGGATTTTAGACAAGTGCATTCAAGGCATCCTCTATTATTCTAAGTTTCAAGGTGTGTGTTTGTGCAAGTTGTAGAGTATATATTTTCAGAATTTAGACTTAAGGTTCAGAATTATTTTTCAAACTTACACTTCAAATAAAAATTCAATACTCTTCCCTTATTTTGACTTAACCCTAGAACTGAACTCAAAATTTGCCTATTTCTAAATAATCTACAAGGGTAAATATTTTCTAAGGTTAAACTTTAAGAAAATGCTATTTTTAGGGTTTTTAATTTACTAAGTTTAGGATCTAGTTTTTCCTTACTATTCAATCGTCATGTTGAACTTAAGTCAAATATGGCCAAAATTGAACTTTTCAATTTTTATAATTTTAATTTTATTTTTATTTTTATAGGTTTTAAAATAAATATGCAAATGCAAAAATATATACATGAATGCGAAAGAAGAAAGCTTACCGAGCACATCCCTAAACTTAAACTTGACAGTGTCCTCACTGTCAGGCTACACCAAGAGGGTCAAAATTGTCGACACTCCCCTGTTTATTTTTTAAATATTTTTTTTATTTTTTATTTTTTATTTTTTTATTTTTTTATTTACAGAAAAAGAAAACAAAATATATATACAAAAAGGTCCCCTTAAGCTTAAGTGAAATAATGTTTCCACTGTTTAAGCGTTAAAGTTTAGAGTTAGGGGGGAGAAAAACATAATATCAAGCTATACAAGGCCTTACACAGGCCAAAAGTTAGCACCAACCATTCAAAAATTTTATCGTTACAATGGTGTGGTTGGGGAAAGAATGGAGTGTAGAGAAAAGAAATGAGAAACACACGAGACCGTGTGGAGATAGAAGCAGTATGCGGTCTCGGTGGAGGAGAAGAATGGCGGAAGGGAAAAAGAAATGGTGGTGGTTCGACTTCTTCAGGTGGAGGTTGATTAATTACAAAATCCGTGTCGTTTAGAAATGTGAGTTCGTCGGTGAAAATATCTTCGAAACTTCCATCAATGGTTCAATTGAACGTTTCAATATCAATAAGTGTCGCGCCAGAATTCAACACACTTTATTTTTCAAAAATTATGACGGTAGGATAGTCATGAGGCTCTTTTACCTTATTTTCAAAAGAGTATAAATCAAATTGTTTTTCTAGAATCATCGAACTCAAAATATCGGATTTTGATTCGTTAACACTCGGTATCATTAAAGGAAGATTAGAAGAAGAACCAGAGAAAGTGGGAGAAAGAAGTGGAATACGAACTTGAAGGTGGAAATGGGGTGTATAAATTAGCATAATTTGTAATGACCGATGTGTAAAAAGCGATTATGCTAATCCATCAACCCACTGAGAAATGAGGTCAAATCCCTTAAGATTCATGAGAAAACATGGGTACGTCGAACTTGGTAAACCAGACATTGAAAATGAAAGTGATATGGTTTCTTGCGCGGTCGGAATGATGGAAAGGATGAAGGGGAGTGATTTAGGAAGGATAACAGTTAAAGGTTTAGGACGGTGTACACAGTCAGTGGAAGAAACAGGATGAATTGGAAAATCCGACTTATCAAACAAAACTGTTCATCCTCAATACTATCCTCAAAATTCCCTTCAAAAATTATCTCATCCATGCATTTATCATCAAAATCCAGACGCATATGAAGTTCGGAAGAAACAGTTAATGACTCGGGATGATGAATTGGAGAGAGAAACTTATACAAATCTGTGGGTTCATTATCCGAAATATTTTCAGCGTTGATATCCTCAATCAAGTGAAAATCAATTTTTTTAGACACCTCATCAAAAGCATGGATATTAATCAATTCAGGTTCTAGAGTGGAGGTGTAGAGGTCAAAAGGATTGGTGATGGTTTCACTCGAAAGGGACCCTTCACAATCAGGTAAATCAGACACTACAAAGTCGCACAACTCATTAAAATTTTTATCTTCAACTGGTGAATCATTTGGAACACTTGATAGACATTCAAAATCGGAGTTGAGGGATTCAATTGGGGATGGGTAGGTTTGATTTGGAAGGGTGCACAGCTCACTATCTCCACTCAATTTCTCAATCTGTCCAACCGCCTCATCATACATTGGAAAAATTGGAGCTAGTTGGAAACTAGCTACCGGGTTACTAAGTTGTGTAAGGGCGGCCATGGATGCATTCAAATCCATTATCTGTTGTCTTGACGCTACCATAAAATCTTCCAACGACTGTTCCAAACTAGACATGGGTTGTGAGTCGGTTTCAGTAAAGAATTCAAAGTTGTTTGGGTACATGAAACTCCCACATGGCTGTGTAGAAGCAATGTCTAGGGAAGGTGCAAAAGTCGGGTAGGACTAGTAGGAATTGAATGGTTGGACAGGAGTAGGATCAATATTTGATAAGTGAATGGAATTGTTGATCCAAAGAATTCGCAGTGGTGAAAGGAGTGAAAGATCGGTTACGAAATTGTTCAATATGTTCGGCAGTAGACATGGGTTTTGGGGTTACAACAGGACTCGAAAAAGTAGTATCAACGTAAGAAGGTGGTGAAGGTTAAAATGGTTGATACAAGGTGGATTGCGGAGCCCAACTGGATGTCCTAGACGCGTCTATTCGATCTTTCAAAGAAATTTTGGGCATGGAGGGGTCGTCCGAAATTCGACCAAAATAATGAGCATAGGAAGTAATGTCTGGTTGAGGGTACCAAAATTCGGCAAGAGTTTTGTGAGGTGGGGTACCTATGATGCAAGGAAAGAAAGGAAAAGAATGTGGATTTTTTTATTTTTTATATATTTTTTTAAAAAAAATTGTTTGTTTTTGGAGTTTTGAAAATTTTTGAAAGTGTTTTTTTAGAAAGAGTTTTTGCAAAAATATGTACGGACTTACGGCACAATTTAAGCATGCCCAATCAAGCCTAAAGCTAAGGTCTCCTAAGTTAACTAGACTGCTCCTAACTGTTCCAAAGCGACAAGTTGTGAGATATCCCTCAAATCGACTCTTCACCGCCAATTGTGGCCAGGTAAGCACAAATGAAGAAAGGAGGGTTCCGCTCACGAATCACGTGAGACGAGCCTTTTAAAGTTACCTTTCTCACTTGTCTAGCCTAGGCACCAAAAAGTCAGGTTTAGATAAACGACTGAATGCCCATAACCTTCCTCTATCCTAATGAGCACGACAGTCCTTAGTTGGCTGAGTCTAGAAATTTTTTAATTAGCTCAATGGTTGGTGCATATGCTTTTTGTGATTTTTGGGGTCTTAGGAAGGGTAGTGAAATCCCCACCCAATCTTGATTGGTGTTATAGCCCCTTAAAAGTCCGTTTAAAAATGCAAAGCAATAAACACACAAAATCTAAAACACTTGCCAAAATTTTTTATTTTTATTTGCGGCGCAAAGAATCCTGCACAAAAACAATTTATTGGAGGAGGAGAAGAAGTTTTCCGTAAAGAATACCTGCAGGAAAAATTTTCAGTGGAGTTCAGAGGGTAGAAGAGAGGAAAAAAATACTTACAGAGAATTTTGGGATGCTGTCGTCACTGGTTGACTGCGGTTCTGCGGTCAACTGCATATATCCGCCGCGGTTCCGCGGTGGTTCTGTTAGTTTGGATCTCCAAAAATTTTCTGTTTGTTATTATGATTCTCCTATGTCTATTCAGATCTTCTGTTTTTGAATTTGTTTACTGAATTTGCTCCATATCTGAAATAGAGTTTGCTCCAAGCCTGCACACTTGCACAAAAACCTTTCAAAAATAACAAGATGATTTTTATTCCCCCTTTTTTTTATTTGTTTTAAAAATTTTCAATTTTTATAACTTTTAAAATTTGTAAATTTTTTTTTATTAACCCGAAATTACACAAAGAAAGATAATACCGTCTCCCCGGCAATGGCGCCATTTGATTGATAGAGGTTTAGCGTGTGCGTTTTGAAATCAAAATTTAAGAATACCGCAATCAAGACGGTGTCGCTTGATAGCTAGCCGAATGAGTATGGGTCGGTCCACATGGAGATGGATTCCTTTTCTTTATGTTCTTACGAGTTAATCCGATCAAATCGGGTTTTGTTTTCGATCTAAGAATGAGAGTAAGTTGATAAAAAGGCTTGCTATGGCTAGGGTTAGGTCAGTTCAAAATATGGATTCTTTTCACTGCTTTTAATGCCCTAGTTAGGATTTTAGGTGTTAGAGTAATAGTCATCAAAGGGGATTAGCACGACTAGGAAGAAACTCAGTTTCTTCCTTTTGGTCCTTGTCCGTCCTTTCTTAACTCTTAGCCCTAATCTCTCTGTAAATCAACCACAACCGGTCTTAACTAGGGAATCACCGCTATCTCATGGGATAGGGTGCCGTAGTGAGCGGTGTGTGTTTGATTCAAATAGAGTCCTAATTAAAAATTATGAGGGCAAGAAAAGGAGGGAGAGAGATTTCCTTCTCTCAAACCTTCCCTCTCCTAACCCTAACAAGTGAGGAATTACTCACTCATTAGGGTATTGTAACATTTCAGAAAATATAAAATATTATTTTTGGGAATTTAATATTAAAATAATATATTTCCCGAAAACTGTCCGATTTGCGAAATCGGGGTTTTCGAAAAAGAGTATAAATATGTACCAATAATTGTTAAATAAATGGAAATTATAATGATTTATTCATTTAATAATATAATTAAAGGATTTGGCATTTTTAAAATTTATTATATGCAGTTTTGATAAAAACCCGATTAGTGCACTGCTAATCGTGATTAAGCCAAATCCGCATTTCTACAGTTTTTTCGTGGCCAGTACACCATGTCATGTTGCATTTTGGTTACATGTTGTTTTCTTGTGTTGTTTTGGGTATTTGATGGTTTGGTTTTTAAAAGATAAGAGTAAAGGGTGAAAAAGGGCAAAAGGGTAATAATAGAGTGTGAGGGTTAGATTAAAAGAGAGAGAGAGAGAGAGGGCAGCAGCCCCATGCCTTCCCTATTTCCTTTCTTCTTCTCTTCTTCATCTTCATCTCCCTCCACTTCATCCCTAGAGATCCACCCCAAAAACCTTGCCAAAACCCTATACCCCTTCACAAAAAAATGATCACCTCCTCACCCTTATCGCAATGAACCAAGAAAATTGAGATTTTGACAATCTTGAGGAGCTAGGGTTTTTCTTGGGTTGCCCAAGTAAGTTAATTTCATCACCCTTAGCATAGTATTTCATTCAATTTATCTTTCATGCAAGCTTAAAGGTGAAATTGTGGGGTTTAGTGAACCTTAGGAAACCCTAGTAAAGGGTTTGAGTGTTTGTTGAAATTGGTGATGTTGTGGCTGTTAACTAGGCTTGGGTGCTGTTTAATGACTTGGACCAGAACCTAAAAACCCCAAAACACGGATTTAGAAACCCCGACATCGGATAAATGTGTGAATTGTGAGGGTATTTTGGAATCTGGAGCAACCCGGGGACACTAGAAATGATTTTGCAATTACTGGGAGTCGTGCAGGCACCTAGGAAGCTACCATCAAGACCTGAGCCCCATCCCCTGCACCCAGGCCACAGATTTATTCAATCTGTCCGCATTTGCGGCCAGAGTAGGGTAGAATTGTTCCAGTTTGGTTCCAGGGCCTTATCTGCAGTAAATTTGACCTTCCATGTATGCAGAATTGACCAATTTGGTTTAGGGTAAAATCTGAGACCATTTTCATAAGTTGATGCATTGTTTTATGACTTCGTTTTGACTTGATTTTTGGTGTTTGGTATTGTTTTTCCGTCGTGTGGCGTTTGTACGTCAACGACCTGGGATAATTGTCGTGTTTTGCACGCAAGGCTGTAGGTTTTGACCTATGAGCGAAATGTGTGCCGTTTTGGTTTTTCCGCCTTGATTTTAATACACATTACGATTGTTTATTATTGTAGGTACCTTCGTGTGGATTCCGAGGTGATGGAGCATGGCGTCATCGACTTCGGCGAACAAGAACCAAGGTGAGTGGATCTATATCCACGGGGGAAGTCGGGTGGATGGCGTATAGCACCCCCGCAATGTATTGATGGGAAACTGATTATAGAATATGGTTAGGACACCTAGATTAGGAAACTAAGGTTAGAATGAGGTAGCTATGAAAATATATTAGAAACTAGAGGATAGTTAGAAGTCATATGTTACTACTATCATAGGATGACGTTTGTCGATATTGCCATTTAGGGTACTGTAGGACTAGATAGTCGATGTAGTTGTGTCATCCGAACCATACCATTTTCTAAATCGAAGAATTGTATGTATCTTTTAAATATATATCTTGAGGGATTTTATGGATTTTCAAATGATATCTTTTCATTAAAACACTGTAACCCCTATTTTCAAAACTACGATTCGCTTCTTTTAAAATCTGCTTGTATGGTTCGGGTGTGTATGTTAGATTAGATACTTATACTTAGTATAGATAGAATGTTTATGTAAATTCGATTTGATGTGTGGTATAAATGCGATGAAAGAATATAAGACTGATATGATGATATGATGATATGTTGGTATACGGATGCGAGTCGATCGAGATGATTTATACCCTGCCGGTCCCATGATATGAGATTATTGCGGATGTGATCTGGGACATATATATATATATATATATATATATATATATATAATGTTGTGAATCATGGATGATAGGCCGTATATGATATTAGGCCGTACCCTCATTTTTCTTATAGGATGATAGGATCCCTATTAGCTTAATGCCACCGTATGATGATTATCCGTGCGTGATGAGTTTGACTTGATGATTGATCCTTACCCTTGACTAGAGATTGTCGTATGATGGATTATACCATACGCGATATCGTTAGGCTGGATGCCGATTGATGGATTCCCCGACTCGGTCATGTTAGATACGTATACCCGTCAGCATTTGCATATGATTTACCTTATGCTGCATTCACATTATTTCCATTGCATTGCTTATACCTGTGCTAGTACACTTTCACCATTATCGATGATGCGTATGTTACACGTACACAGATTTTCCGGCTCACACACTTCATCATCGATAATTGCCATGTTACTACACAGTAGGGTTGCTGCATCATGACATATACATTGATACATCTATACTTGCGGATATACACATTCGTATATCCATATTGGTGCACATATATATGGATACATCCATACTTGCGGATATACACATTCGTATATCCATATTTGTGCACACATACATTGGTACATCTACACTTGCGCATATTCATATTGTACCTTTATAGATAACTGATTTTATTGTAAAATTAGGAACCGCATGTTATATTTTAAAAACAGGAATCATTTTAAAAGAGCGGGTTTCCATTAATATGTCATATCACTATTCTATATTGCATGACACACGGATATGCTTACATTTCCATTATATGTCGCATGCATCATGCTCTATGACTTTACGCATTGAGATATGCTGTTTTCATGAGATTTCTGGATTTGAGAACCGTGGACATTTTAAAAGAGATTATATGTTGTTTTAAAACCCGGTTTCCCCTGATATGATATTTCAGTGCGTCCACCATGTGTTTTCTCGGTGCTGAGAGCGACATGTGAAACCCGATTCGAGGAGGCGGATGAGGCCGATTGTAGGTACATGGTGGATCCGGTATGGTACCTCGGGGCGAGAACGGATCTGTCGTGCAGTAGACGATGAACCTAGCAGAGGGACCACTACCTACCGGTGATAGTATTTGGGCTCGGCGGATATCCACAGGATACCGACCGGAGTCGAGAGATGAGATGGGCCGATCCGGACTGACGGAGCCCGATATATGACGATTTACGTGCCGATGCTGGGCATGGTTTTCATGATGTTTTCGAGTGTCGATGCTAGCCACTCAGGTTCCATGATTTTGATGTGTCGGGAGGGACACCATTGATATATATCCTCATACTTTCATGCACACTCCTTTATGATATTTACGTGCATACAGACATTGATTTTGGGTGGACGAGATCCACATGCATGCATACCTTGTTTATGGTTGGACGAGATCCATATACATGCATTGATTATTACTGTTGGATGTTATCCGCATGCATATAGGTATTGACTATCTTGTTGGCACACATACAGACCCGGTCACCCTAGATATCATAGTATTACCTTTATGATATAGTTGACCTAGGAGTCGTTGTTTATTCGATTTATATCTGTTGATATTTTTCTACTCACGAGTTGGCAACTCACCCCCGTTGTGCCACAGTTCTTGCAGGTTGACCGCTTGGACCAGTAGCGGCTTAGCTGGCACACAGTTGCTTTCGGGTGTTTTGCATTGGTAGGTGGGACATTTATATCGTACCCACTCTTGTATCTACATTTCATATTGTATCTAGTTAACTCCATCAATCAAAAATTGTAAGTTGTATAAGTAATGAGACTTAGTGGGATTGTGGTTGCGAGACTTAGAGCGAGGGGTTTTTCACTACTTATGGTTTATATGTCTCGCTTTTTCTTTATCTTTTTGTGGTGAACTTCGCCGTTGGGCGTCGTATACTTATATATACCGTATTGCGTGGTTGTGATCCGCCGTTTGGCGAAGAGCTAGCTCCCGCTTGGGGATGCCATTATCATTATTATGTATTTGTGGTTTTAGATCAAAATATGCAAAGGAGGTGCTGCCAAAATTTTAAAAAGACGAAACATGTTTTCAAAATAGTAAATTTCACTTGCATCATTCATGTTCCCTTTTTATGCATTAAGAAAACTTGATTTCATCATAACTTTATTTCAAAACTTCACCTCTTTTATTTTTCTTAAATGGTTTAGATTTTTGGGTTTCAGCTTACTTGAATTCCGTTACGCCTTTAGACGTTGCGTGATTCAAGTGCCGGTCATGAGCTATTATTTCAGGTCATGACAAAGTTGGTATCAGAGTGTTAGGTTTAACCTTTGTTCGAGTCTAGGTTTGACTATACGGATTCTAGGGCGGGTATGTATTTCGGAACCTAGGCTTGACCTTACGGAACTTAGACTTGGACAGGGGGGGTATTAGACCCGAACTTTCGTTTCATAGGCTGACCCTGATTGATGGAGTAGGTAGCTTGAGTAGAGTGACATACCGTACGTATGTTCCGCGGAATATTTATGATACGACTCCACTTAAGAAACTTTAGGATGTTCATATTTTTGAGACCAGTGATTCTCTTCGTATCCATGATTATACATCCATTTGAGATTCTTGATTCTATTTGTTTCCATGATCATACTCCCATTGATGATGTTCCTTCTTATGATCATGTATCCATTCTGGATCTGTCGTTTCCTCTCATGCCGTTGATCTGCTTTCTTCGATACTCGATTGAGGTTCCTGTCACTATAGTTTGAGCGCAGTTTGAGCTGCTGCTAGTGTTGCGGTCAGGGTGAGCTCGTCTGGTAAGAGGGCCGACCATTGTGTTTTCTGGTGACATGAGAACGTCTCGATGTAGTGTTGTGTTATGACCTCCTGATGAGGCGAGTGTTTGGTTTTGCACCGGATGATCAGGCCATCGATAGAGCTGCCAGTTGCGAGAGGACTGTTGATATACAGCATACCTCAGAGATTTTGATGTCGCCTACCGTGCAGACAGGTGACCCAGCTGTTGTTGAGATGATGGGATGTCGCTTCCGGAGCTTACGAGCTAAGATCGCCGAAGCTTCCAGGCAGATATGCGACAGATGATAGCTAGTCTGCCCCGATTTGAGAGACGAAGGTGATTCGTCAGATTGATGCGCCGACGCAGGCCCAGTTGAGTTGAAAATTTCCAGTGTGAAGAGAATCTTACTCAGACCTAGGGCAGACCGATCCAGAGTTGACCGCCGATGAATAGCCTTTCCTGGAGGGTTGAGGCATTGTTTGGCATGCGGGCGAAAGGTATTCACATGTTGTATAGGCGAAGTTAAAAAGGTTCGAACGAGTGTCAGGAAACCATTTTTTCCAAGTTTAAAGTGTTCGGAGGAACATGCAGGTAATTCTATGGATCCTCTAGAAGAATGAAACCCTAACTCGACATGATGACCATGGAACCGCTTTGAACCTTAGGGTTTGTGGCAGTTTAGCGGTGCCATCAGTGAGGCTTGGGTTTTCCCTTCTACGGCTGGTCCAGAGGTGCTGTGGTATGTACCAGATATTTTTAGACTGCGCTCAGGTGTTGAGCCTTCGGGAAATTTTGGGACCTCGATGACTCGATCGAAAAGTTTGACATCGTCCAGATATCATGTGATAAGAGATCAGCAAGCTGACCGGCTTTGGATGGAGGACCTCACCCAGATGCATTGTGAGTTGATCGAGGACGGACGAGTATTGAGTATTCCTCCGATAGTTGGGACGAGTTCCCGAGGACGTGTTCAGCCAGATATCTTTTACGGAATGATGAAGCTACAGAGTACGCGATTTCGAGTCCGTGCGAGAGACTCCGGATTGACTGTGGCCGAGATCAGTTGCAGTGCGCAGATAGCATGGCGTGACGTCATATTGGACGACGCTAAAGAAAAATGGAACCAGAGGTTCATGCGAGATGCTGACGAGCTGTTGCTACTCCCCGTCGAGATCAAAGACCTGATATGCTTACAGAGACGTCGGGATACGGCCAGTTTCCGAGGCAATGTGTGTTGAGAACACAGATGTACAGAAAAAGAGGAAGGATTATGTAAGAGTACCAGCCTCCGTACAGTTCGGCATAGGCAAGATCGGAAATGACCCTGAGCAGGATTCCTTCCAGGACACTGCTGCAATGAGATTTGCACCCAGGACCAAATGTGTCACGTGTATTCAGAGAGACAGAGGCCGACGCTAGTGACGTGCTGCCTTATGAGTGGTCATGATGATTGACCGAGAGATGACCAGAGAAGTGCCAGAACGGAATCGTTCCCGTTAGCACACCTGACAGGGCCGATGAGCCGATGGATTACGGGATTGGTAATCCGAGGAGAAGATAAGTACCCAGAGACAGAGGACGCCAGACCGTGAGCAGGAGGCAAGCGGATGTTCTTGTTCTGCCGGTTATTAGGCGCACCGATTTATTTTTCGACATTGTAGGAGGTGTACCTCGATGTCCTTTATTCCGATTTGCATTGTGATCCGAGTATCACGCTTATATCGCTTGGATTTGAGTTTTGATGACGAGTTTCCTGATATTGATTTTGTGCACCATGGTTGCACCTACTGGGTATTTACATTTTGCTCATAGTTGTCGCACTTGATATACATTTATACACCATTGTGTTGTTTTCGATTTGTGCATGTCTATTACATTGATGTCGATTTTGTACCTTCGTAGCATGTGTTTATGATTTTGTGGATTTCATAGGGATGATTGATTTTTGCACTCGGTATAGCTTATATGTGCTTGTAGTGCATTGATACGTATTTTGTGCACCGCAGTTGCAAACGATTTTGATTTTTACACCTTGGTGTACTCGGAGTTGCTTTTTATGCATTTGAGTTATTGATTGTATTTCGTGCATTTGATGCACCAGATATTGTTTTCGTGCACAATAGGTGCATAGGATATTGTTGTCATGCACACCGTTGCAGTGGACAGATGCTTTTGTGCACACCCGTTGCATGTAGTTTTGGGCTTTTGTGCATATTTTAGCACCTGTATTTGGATTTGACTTCCATGCGCACCAGACGCATGTGATTATTGGATACGCCTTTTGAGGCTGAATTTGCTTTTGAGCACTTTGTTTTCATGTTGGGCGCTATATTGTGTAGTAGCCAAACATGACTGATCTGAGAATAGTACCTGAGTACCTTGCATGCATTAAAAGATTACCAAATTTTTTTTTCAAAAGGAGCTATAGTCTCACTATTTTCTACGTGTCCGTGAGCGACGCGAACGTTTATAAAGGAGAACCTTTTGGGATATTTTCAAAACGACGGAACGTATATTTAGCAAAATATATATGGACATATATTATTATTTTTAAATGAGCGTCCGTCAGTTATGCCGTGAGTTACGCATTCCCGCGGCGATTTAGAAAAGATTTTGCATGTATTTTATTCAGATTTTGAAAGCTTTCCAAAAGTGCGTACTATACACGTATTATAGTATTTGACTAATGTATATTGGATTTCAGTATTGGATTTCGAGATCTGTATCTCTATTGTAACTCCGAGGATATGCGTGTAAATCAGATGATTTGCGTAACGCTGGACGGAGTTCGATTTTGAGCTTTGTACTCATTTTCATACGCACTTGACGCGATGTGCTGTGTTATTTCTGCGTTTTCCATGACTTCGGAGCCCCGTTAATTTGAGCTGATTATTGAAATGTTTTAGGTTTTGGGGGTTTAAATTTAAATTCGAGGACCGAATTTATTTAAGGGGGAAGACTGTAACATTTCAGAAAATATAAAATATTATTTTTGGGAATTTAATATTGAAATAATGTATTTCTCTAAAACTGCCCGATTTGCGAAATTGGGGTTTTCGAAAAAGGGTATAAATATATACCAATAATTGTTAAATAAATGAAAATTATAATTATTTATTCATTTAATAATATAATTAAATGATTTGGCATTTTTAAAATTTATTATATGCAGTTTTGATAAAAACCCGATTAGTGCACTGCTAATCGCGATTAAGCCAAATCCGCATTTCTACAGTTTTTTCATGGCCAGTGCACCATGTCATGTTGCATTTTGGTTACATGTTGTTTTCTTGTGTTGTTTTGGGTATTTGATGGTTTGGTTTTTAAAAGATAAGAGTAAAGGGTGAAAAAGGGCAAAAGGGTAATAATAGAGTGTGAGGGTTAGATTAAAAGAGAGACAGAGAGAGAGGGCAACAGCCCCATGCCTTCCCTATTTCCTTTCTTCTTCTCTTCTTCATCTTCATCTCCCTCCACTTCATCCCTAGAGATCCACCCCAAAAACCTTTCCAAAACCCTATACCCCTTCACAAAAAAATGATCACCTCCTCACCCTTATCGCAATGAACCAAGAAAATTGAGATTTTGACAATCTTGAGGAGCTAGGGTTTTTCTTGGGTTGCCCAAGTAAGGTAACTTCATCACCCTTAGCATAGTATTTCATTCAATTTACCTTTCATGCAAGCTTAGAGGTGAAATTGTGGTGTTTAGTGAACCTTGGGAAACCCTAGTAAAGGGTTTGAGTGTTTGTTGAAATTGGTGATGTTGTGGCTATTAACTAGGCTTGGGTGCTGTTTAATGACCTGGACCAGGGCCTAGAAACCCCAAAACACAGATTTAGAAACTCCGACATCGGATAAATGTATGAATTATGAGGGTATTTTGGAATCTGGAGCAACCCGGGGACACTAGAAATGATTTTGCAATTACTGGGAGTCGTGCAGGCACCTAGGAAGCTACCACCAAGACCTGGGCCCCATCCCCTGCACCCAGGCCACAGATTTATTCAATCTGGCAGCAATTTGCGGCCATAGTAGGGTAGAATTGTTCCAGTTTGGTTCCAGGTCCTTATCTGCAGTAAATTTGACCCTCCATGTATGCAGAATTGACCAATTTGGCTTAGGGTAAAATCTGTGACCATTTTCATGAGTTGATGCATTGTTTAACGACTTTGTTTTGACTTGATTTTTGGTGTTTGGTATTGTGTTTCCATCGTGTGGCGTTTGTACGTCAACGACCTGGGATAATTGTCGTGTTTTGCACGTAAGGCTGTAGGTTTTGACCTATGAGCGAAACGTGTGCCGTTTTGGTTTTTCCGCCTTGATTTTAATACTCATTACGATTGTTTATTATTGTAGGTACCTTCGTGTAGATTCCGAGGCGATGGAGCGTGGCGTCATCGACTTCGGCTAACAAGAACCAAGATGAGTGGATCTATATCCACGGGGGAAGTCGGGTGGATGGCGTATAGCACCCCCACAATGTATTGATGGGAAACTGATTATAGAATATAGTTAGGACACCTAGATTAGGAAACTAAGGTTAGAATGAGGTAGCTATGAAACCATATTATAAACTAGAGGATAATTAGAAGTGATATGTTACTACTATCATAGGATGACGTTTGTCGATATTGCCATTTAGGGTACTGTAGGACTAGATAGTCGATGTAGTTGTGTCTGTAGGGTTCGTAGGCACACTAATGAGGTCTCACAAGTGATCAAACATGCCCAATTCTAAAATTTCATGTGCCTACAAACCCTAATACGGATCGTTAACTAGATAATGAGGCGATGCGAGTAAACGAATTTAACGCTAAACGAAAGGGGCTACAACCTTTGTAGATCCGGTCCTCCACCTCCATAGCTCCATGATGAAGTCTCCTCGCTGCGATCATCGGATCCCGGGCTCTAGCGTCGGCTTCATCGGAGAAATGGGCAGGCTAGGTCGTCGACTTCGATGCCGAAGATGATCTACGTCGAGGCATCACAAGATCAAGCTCCCACTTCACCAAGTCATGAAACTTGTGAAGAAAACACCCTATACTACTTGGCAAGAGGTAGAGGATGAAGGAATAGGAAGTGGGTTCACTTTAGAATTGGATTTCTCACTCTTTTTCTCAAGTTGCCATTGATGGAGGCAAGCTTTCTTCATGTTGAAGAAGGAGAAGAAGAAGAAGATAATATGATAAGTGTTGTTTTTAAAAAAGGAAAATAATATGAATACTTATCATATACTAACCATGGTTAGGTGTTGAGAATAGACTATGGTTAGGTGGAATGGTTAGGGTTAAGCATGAGACAAAATGGTCACTTAGTCAAAGCTTCATGAAGCTTCAACAACAAACAAAGAAAGCCACCATTTTCTCTTTATCTTTTCCATAATAAATAAATAAATAAATAGATAAGAAAATGAAAACCCTAACCATTACATAACCATGGTTTAATCATACACACAAACATTCATGTATCATCAAACATGATACAATCAAGTGTACAAAAATATATCACATATACAATGTGCACATCAAGTGAGAAAATCCATTTAAAGTGAACCAATACTAGTTAATGCAAAGTAATATATCAAATATATAATTATACATTAAATCATTAAATCAACACTTGATTCAATGATCCGGTCATGTCGCATATAACCGACTAGTATCCAATGTATCGGCTTATCGAATCAATCCTCGATTCGATAATTAGGTTATATCGCATACAACCATTCGATACATTCATCGCGAGAATAGAATACGGTATCACATACACGTATTATTCTCGGTCCCGCACATATCTCATATGCGCTCCTATTTCGTTTCGCTTGAGCCAGGAAACCTCTGTGTAGGACTCTAAAGACTCGTCAATACGTCGGCAGCAGATGATGATCATATTAAGCACCCACAAGCCGCAAGCGGTCTGCTAAACGTAACGGCCACCCGGGTATTGAGCGATCAGAAGATCGACGAGCAAGCCCGCTCACACTCCTGTGAATCCAACCAGTAACACTTACCGTACAGTCCGGTCTGTTCGTCTGATATGTCGCATGTCTCGCCTAGGGGTGGTAAACGTCAGACCCCAATAGCTCGATAAGTCATGCCGACGTGAGGTCCATAACATTTGTGAAACTACTGATAACTCTTACCAGTATATCACTGCAACCCTGGCCAGGGATTTCCTGTTATGGCCAGTCGTGCATATCGCAACATCAACCCCCAATACCGGGAGAGACGAATCCCCTCCTATCGCTCATTGCCTCCATGTGAATCGGGACTGTACCCAAAAACCACCTGTTTGCACGACTCAGTAGAGCCGTGGTAGGGTGGAAATCAAAGCATAGTGGGAGACACACAAGACTCTATGACGATCTCGGGTCAACAGACTAAGTTGTACCAGTGTCACCAGAGAACTGCCATCTGACGTGAGGTATAATACCATCTGGGAGTTCTCGGCGAGTCCGTTCAGTGTACCCAGTCTCCACTGAGCACCCGCATACCAACTCTGATGTCAAACACCAATGGATATGGGATCATCCATCGCCCATCACATAGGTCGAGAAGATATACGCTAGTCTACTCTGGAATATCGATGCCCCGTCTCGATATTCCCACGACTAGGAACATTGAAGGATGTACAAATGGACTATCCAGGCCCCACTAGTATGATCTACATCATAGTCCTGGAAGTCGAGCACACATCCTAAGGGCTTTATCAATATGTAATCAGAGAGACAGAGACTATACATGTTAAGATAAAGAGCAACCAGATAGCGTACTATCATGTCGAGCAAGAAAGTCCTACCTATATATGACCCAGCATCCACTACAACATACATCCAATATACAGTAATGGCCTCTAGGGCATACATATAACTAACAATCTCCCACTTGCACTAGGGCCATCTGTAGCAGTAGTTGCAGTATCTAATACTCAACCATCCCTAAAAGTCTCTCTTTGGGAAAAGGCCTTCGTGAGTGGATCCGCCGTGTTGTCCTCTAAGTCTACTCCCCCAACCTCGATTACCCTGGAGATCAACTATCTCCATGATCAGGTGATGCTTCCTCAGAATATGTCTGGGTCACTGATGGGACCAGGGTTCCTGGGCCGAAGCCACACTTCCATTGTCATACAATGATAGGAACCTAGTTCATCTTATGAACCAATATACACCCAAGCTGCCTCTTTGGTAGCATCTTTGATAGCGATGTTACCAGCCTTTATCATCTAGTTTGCCACGGTATCTAGCTTGGAACTCTTCCAACATACCTTCCCTTTACTGAGGGTAAAGACAATGCCTGTGACTGACATTCAGTCGTCTTTATCACCCTGGAACCATTCCAGTGATTCTCCCCAGGATCGGTTGATACCATCTCACTACATCTAGTGAGAATCCTAGCATCCAATTACATCTATCTCATAGATGAAAACTCAGGATTTAGGAGGTATCACTTTGATCCTTTTGGAGAATCCTTGTGATAAGCGGAGATTGACCGTGCGTAGCATAGGAAACTCTTTTCCTATCAAGAGTATGTTGTCTACGTACAATACGAGGATGACCACCTTACTCTCTACTACCTTTTTGTATATACAAGGTTCATCTACCATTTTGATGAAGTCAAACACTTCGACTACCACATCAAAACAGAAGTTCCAACTCCGCGATACCTGCTTTATTCTGTAAAGCAACTTGCACACGTTTCCGCTGCTCCCACTGTTTACGAAGCCCTCTGGCTGTGTTCTTATAGACGTTCTCTTCTAAATCAGTATTTAGAAAAGCAGTCATGGCACCCAACCACCAGATATCGTAGTCATGGTATGTAGCAATGGCAAGTAGGATCTGGATGGACTTAAGCATAGGCCCTAGAAAAGGTTTCATCATTATCCACACCTGGTTGATGACTAAAACCTTTAACAAGTCTAGCTTTGAAAGTCTCAACTTTTCCATCTACACCAAGTAATCTTCTCAAGATATACTTGCTCCTAATGGGGATTTAACCCTTCAGATATAGCAGCTAAAGTCCATACTTTGCTGGTGTACATGGATTCCATCTCAGATCGCTAAGTATCCAGCCATTCTTACAGAGTCCCTACTCTCGATGGCCTGCTCGAAACTAGTTGGGTCATCATCTTATGATGCAATCCTCGCTCCCACTGTCATCGAGAAACCGAGGTATCTCTCAGGCGGATGAGGAACTCTACCAGATCGACGGAGAGGCTGAGGTTCGTCGGGAACTATAGAATCCTTTGGTTCTGTCAAATCATCAGTAGCAGTTTTGTATAGCAGGAACCTTTCCAGTTCTACAGAACTGACTTTGCCTCGATTTGACACAGGCCGGACAATCCTAAATCTTAACTTACTTAAGAGATAGGCTCTTCCCATACCATATCTTATATGGAGTGGTAGGCACTGATTTGATTCGAACCCTATTCAATAGGTATGCAACTTCATAAGTGCATAACTCCCTAAAAGAAAATAGGAAACTTAGTAGTACTTATCATAGAGCGCACCATATCGTATAGGGTGCAATTGCTCCGCCCCGATATACCATCGTGCTATGGTGTATACGGAGGAGTAATGCTGAGAGAGAATCTCATTCTCCTTTAGAATTGTAGGGTCCCTAGGCACCCTAATGAGGTCTCACAAGGCATCGAACATGCCATTTTCAAAAATTCTAGGTGCCGAGAGACCCGACTACGGATCGTTTGCTAGAAAACTAGGCGAAAAACAATCTAGTTAACAACTTAACTAATGGGATATCGGAAATACAACCTTTGTAGATCCGGTGCTCCACCTCCATAGCTCCGCAATGAAGTCGTCTCCGCTGTCTAAAGGGAATCCGGGCTCTAGAGTCGGCTTCGTCGGAGAAAAAGCGAGCTAGGTCGTCGATGTCCATGCCGAAGATGATCTACGTCGAGGCATCGCTAAATCAAGCTCCACCTTCATCAAGTCTTGAAAACTTGTGAAGGAAACACACTCTACTACTTGGCAAGAGGTAGAGGATGAAGAAATAGGAAGTGGGTAGACTTTAGTTTTGGATTTCTCACTCTTTTCCAACAATCACCATTGATGGAGCTTGGTTTTCTTCAAAGAAGAATGAAGAAGAAGAAGAGCAAGAAGAAGATAAGTATTATGATAAGAATAAAAGAATAAATAAAAATCCATTCTTATCATAATTCTCACCATGGTTAGGTGTAGAGAATTAACTTGAGTTAATTGAATTGGTTAGGGTTAAGCATGAGACAAAATGGTGACTAAGTCAAAAGTTCATGAAGCTTCATGAAAGAAAACAAAAGAAGCCACCATTCTATTTTATGCAATTTATTTTCCAAAAATAAAAACAAATGAATAAATGAATAATCAAATAAAAACCCTAACCATTTCTTTAACCAAGGTTTAATTCTTTACACAAACCCTAATTTGCATGTATCATCAAATATGATACAAACATGTGCATAAAAGTATATCACATATACAACTTGCACAATCCAAGTGAGAAAATCCATTTAAAGTGAACCAGTACTAGTTAATGCAAAGTAATATATCAAATATATAATTATACATTAAATCATTAAATCAACACTTGATTCAATGATCCGGTCATGTCGCACACAACCGACTAGTATACAATGTATCGGCTTATCGAATCAACGCTTGAATCGATAACTAGGTTATATCGCATACAACCATCCGACACATTGATCGCGAGAATGGAATACGGTATCACATACACGTATTATTCTCGGTCCCGCACATATCTCATATGCGCTCCTATTTCGTTTCGCTTGAGCCAGGAAACCTCTGTGTAGGACTCAAAAGACTCGTCAATACGCCGGCAGCAGGTGATGATCATATCAAGCACCCACAAGCCGCAAGCGGTCTGCTAAACGTAACGGCCACCCGGGTATTGAGCGATCTGAAGATCGACGAGTAAGCCCGCTCACACTCCAGTGAATCCAACCAGTAACACTACCGTATAGTCCGGTCTGATCGTCTGATATGTCGCATATCTCGTCTAGGGGTGGTAAACGTCAGACCCCAATAGCTCGATAAGTCGTGTCGATATGAGGTCTATAACTGTTCGAGAAACTACTGGTAACACTTACCAGTAAATCTCAGCAACCCTGGCCAGGGATTTCCTGTTATAGCCAATCGAACACTGCGCAACATCAACCCCCTATACCGGGAGAGACGAATCCCCTCCTATTGCTCATTGCCTCCATGTGACTCGGGACTGTACCCAAAAACCACCGTTTTGCACGCCCTCTTGGACGTGGTAAGATGGAAATCAAAGCACAGTGGGAACCACACAAGACTCTATGACGATCTCGGGTCAACAGACTACTCTGTACCAGTGTCACCAGAGAACTGCCATCTGACGTGAGGTATAATACCATCTGGGAGTTCTCGGCGAGTCCGTCCAGTGTACCCAGTCTCTACTGAGCACCCGTATATCATCTCTGATGTCAAACACCAATGGATATGGGATCATCCATCGCCCATCTGTATGGGTCGAGAAGGTATACACTAGTCTACTCTGGTATATCGATGCCCCGTCTCGATACACCCACGACTAGGGACTTTGAAGGATGTACTTATGGACTACCATGTCCCCACTAGTATGATCCGCATCATAGTCCAGGTAGTAAAGTACAGATCCTAAGGGCTTTACCAACATGTAACAGAGAGACAATCAGTATACACGTTAAGGTAAAGTTCAACCAGATAGCATATTATCATGTCGAGCAAGAAAGTCCTCCCTATATACGTCCCAGCATCCACTACAATATACATCCTATGTACAGTAATGGCCTCTATGGCATACATATAACTAACAATCTCCCACTTGCACTAGGGCCATCTGATAGCAGTGGTTGTAGTATCTCATACTCAACCATCCTATAAAAGTCTCTCTCTGGGAACAGGCCTTTGTGAGTGGATCCGCTGTGTTGTCCTCTGAGCCTACTCTCCTAACCTCGATCTCCCTGGAGATCAACCATCTCCATGATCAAGTGATACTGCCATAGAATATGTCTGGATCACTGATGGGACCGGCTTTCCTTGGCATAAGCCACAACTCCATTGTCACACAATGGGAGGAACATAGTTCATCTCATGAACCAATATACACCCAAATAGCCTCTTTGGTAGCATCTTAAGTAGCGATGTATCCAGCCTTTATCGTCTAGTATGTCACGGTATCTAGCTTGGAACTCTTCCAACATACCGTCCCATTACTGAGGGTAAAGACAATGCCTGTGACTGACATTCAGTCGTCTTTATCACCCTGGAACACTTCCAGTGATTCTCCCCAGGATCGATTGATACCTTCTCACTACAACTAGTGAGAATCCTAACATCCAATTAGATCTATCTCATAGATCCAAACATCAGGATTTAGGAGGTATCACTCTGATCCTACACGGAGAATCATTGTGATAAACGGAGATTGATCGAGCGTAGCTTAAGTAACTCCTTTCTTATCAAGAGTATGACATCCACGTACTATACGAGGATTGTCACCATACTCCCTACTACCTTTTTGTATATACAAGGTTCATCTACCATTTTGATGATGTCAAACTCTTTGACTAGTCCATCAAAACAGATGTTCCAACTCCGCGATGCCTGCTTTATCAGATAAAACATCTTGCACACGTTTCCGCTGCTCCCACTGTCTACGAGGCCCTCTGGCTGTGTACTCTTAGACGCCCTCTTCCAAAACATCATTTAGAAAAGCAGTCATGACACCCAACCACCAGATTTCGTAGTCATGGTATGTAGCCGTGACAAGTAGGATCTGGATGGACATAAGCATAGATCCTTAGAAAAGGTTTCAACATAATCCACATCTGGTCAATGATGCAAACCTTTAACAAGTCTAGCTTTGAAAGTCTCAACCTTTCCAAGTACACCAAGTAATCTTCTCAAGATATACTTGCTCCTGATGGGGATTTAACCCTTCAGATATAGCAACCAAAGTCCATACTTTGTTGGTGTATGAGGATTCCATCTCAGATCACTAAACATACAGCCATTCTTACAGAGTCTCACTCCTGATGGCCAGCTCGAAACTAGTTGGGTCATCATCTCATGATGCATTCCTCGCTCCCACTGTCATAGAGAAACCGAAGTATCTCTCAGGTGGGTGAGGAACCCTACTAGATCGGCGGAGAGGCTGAGGTTCGTTGGTATCTATTGAATCCTTTGGTTCTATCAAATCATCAGCTGCAGTTTGTATAGCTGGAACCTTTCCAGTTCTACATAACAGATCTTGCCTCGAGCTTGTCCGGAATTTGTTTTTCAGACATAGGCTGGACAACCCCAAATCTTAACCAATTTAAGATATGGGCTCTTCCCTTTCCATATCAAATATGAAGTGGTAGGCAACTGATTTGATTCGAACCCTATTCAATAGGTATGCAGCTTCTCAAGTGCATAACCCCCTAAGGAAAAAGGTAACTCAGAAGTACTCATCATAGAGCACACCATATCAAATAGGGTGTATCTGCTCCGCCCCGATATACCATCGTGCCATGGTGTATTCGGAGGAGTAATGCTGAGAGAGAATCTCATTCTCCTTTAGAATAGTCCAGGAATTCCGTGCACAAGTATTCTCCTCCTTGATCACGTCAAAGGACATAATACTTATAATCGTTTTGGTTCTCTACTTCTAACTTATATTCCGTGAATATCTCAAAAGGTTCGGACTTGTGTTTCAACAGGAACATATGTCTGAATCTTGAGAGATTATCAGAGAATATAACGAAGTACAAAGAACCAGTCCTGGCATATGTAGACAGGGGACCTACATACATCAACATGTATCATCCCAAGAGTTCACTAACTCTTTCTCTGTTTCCAGTAAACGGAGCTATGGTCATCTTATCTCTGTGACATGACTGGCAAGTTTCATAAGATGTAAATTCAAACTGATTTAAATATGCATCTATATGTAACTTCAGCTAGTCGGGTCGCATTGATATGACCTAGTCTACAATACCTTAAGAAGAATTCGTTCATTTCTGAACTCTTCCTCTTGTGTGTGTTCTGTATACTAAAGAACTGTAGTTTGATTTAGAACATCAATGCTTTTGGATAACGTGCCTGAACCGATCAACTTTTGATATAGGAAATGTTCAAAACATTATCCAACAATAAAAAATTATATCATTTCTTTACTAATAAAGAGACTGATATGATTTTGTATATCAGGTTCGGTATCTAACAACATTCGTTCAGAATCAATGTATTGGTAATACAGGGTGACAGTGACCAACAGACTTGGCTGCAACACTTGCCCCGTTTTCTGCCTCATGAAACTTATCACCCGTTCTCAGTTCTCTACCTTTCTGTAGCCCTATGTAATATATTACATATCTGGGATCCTGATCTGGTATCACATACCCAGGAGGTAAAGGATACTGAGAAACAGTTCTCTGTAATGAACACACCCGAAGATGATGCATCAGCATGCACTCTCTTCGTTTGGGCGGCACGGGAATTCTGGTAATCCCCTATTTCCTGCTCTGTCTTATAACAATTATAAGTTGGAGCGGGACCAACGTTCCCCAGCTCAGTATAACAAGCGGGTTCGGTCAATATTCCGTATTATTATCTTGATTAAGGCGTGATATGGTCGCTACCAGGAGAGAGAGAGAAGAAAACACTCAGCGTGCGCTCTTGCAAGATCAGATTGGTTATTATTTTATCTAATCAGGATGGCTCCCACTGCTTTTTATCAAATCTTCCTTCAAACCCTAAAAGGAAAGACTAGCCGGGATTAATTACACACTACAGGTTCGCCAATCTTTCAGCCAGGCCAGTGTCGGTACTTTGAGGGAGGTCCCTCGTGCTTTCGCACGAACCTAATTAATGTAAACCTCGTTTTCCCAGAGGCGTAACCCCGTTGACACCTTTCTAGACACCTACTTGATCGGCTAATTGTTATATGTAAAACTCTCCCAGGAGTAACTCTTACTCGTAGCGGGTATCGGGATCCAACTATCTCATAGAAGGTATGCAATCTCATTGCAAATTTCAACACTTGAAATTCCCGATAATATTTTGCCCCTAACCTCCTATGACCTTGACAAAGGCCAACAAACCATAGGATGCTAGTCAAGTTCAACCCGTCATTTCCTGATTGAATTAAACCCACCCGCACAGCCCTTGACAAAGGCCAACAAGGTCGCATGACTACCCTAACTCAATCTGCATCATATTCATAAGCAGATAAGCACCAGTTAGCTACCGCACACTGCGCCTTGACAAAGGCCAACAAACGCAGCACGAATACTAACTACTACTTATCTGAAATGACGGAGGGCTACGACAGGTTTTTCTGAAAACCTATTGCGTAATGAACTTGATATCGTTGTAGGATCGAATGAATTTTGAAATGGAGTGCTTTTGAGGCTTTTCTAGTTTTGCTAAAGGAGTCACTCCCCGTAAAGGGATCGTCGGTCCTTTCCTCGTCAAATGAGGTGCGGGATATATCATATATATCACTGTGCAAAGCAAAAACTCTTAAAAGCAATCAAAAGACAAACCGAGTGTGTAGCATCTGCCAGTTATTGCTAAAGGAGTCACTCCCGGTGAAGGGATCTCGGTCCTTTACTCATCGAATAAGGTGCAGGATATATCACATATACCGCTGTGCAAAGCAAGAACTGTAGCTACCTGTTATAATTTTGAAATTCGATTCTACAACATCTTAGGTTTCTTTTATTTCATTAATCACATTAATGAAGTCCCATCATTTAAGTACCTAAACATCACAGATAAATACGACGTACACTTATGCCATCCGCATTCGCCTCGATGTCCCCTCGTGCACCGTTAGGTTAGGTAACTAACGGCAGAGCAGGGTAGGGCTAGCGCGGGTGTAAAACATAAGTAACGTCTATATAATATATCATATATACTATATAATGTATCTATCACAGAACATCACATGATCACATCACAGATATCGCAGCAGAAGAAACATATGAAATATTGGATATACTAGGACGTCCGTGTTTTCAATACGAGCCAGTATAAAACACGGATTCCACGGTCGTGATGAATAGCCAAACCCACACCCCTAGACCCCTACGAGAGCGGCAAGCAGCCCTACCAATTCTGGAGTTAGGAGACCCGGACTCGACTCCTCGAGTTGGTCTCCCACTGGACTCCAGAACCCGGTTACTTGTGCTCCCCTCCTTGGGTCTATCCTAGTGCGGAAAAGTAAATAATATACAAAAGGTGACAACTTCCGCAACCTGGAAGCGCCCCAATGAAAGAATATTACATACAAGTTTTTACATGAATGAAAATGAAAAACACTCATCTCACATAAAACCCCCCGGCTATTCAAACACGACGATCCAATATAACATATCCAGCAACACATAACATCACATGTCATCAACGTAAGTAAATATGCGCATCCCAATTGTCGTTGACATATAGCAACGAAACCGGCGATATCACATATTACACTTACGGTCACAGAAAAGAAAGTGTAAAACTACAACAGTTGGAATCCGCAACCACCTCAGACATCGCATGCCTGACCAAATGAATTCCTTAGACATCGCATGCCTAACAATTATAAACCCCGCATTTTAGTCCCATCATCGAAAACACTTTTCAATATCAAGTCGGGCAATTCAACAAGATTCCCGACATCCTGATCGAATACTCGTCCCAAACTTCAGTAGGCGGCCGCACCCCCGATACCGTCGACGAAGTGCACCAAGGCGGAACACAGTTGCCGCGAGCACCCGAACGGATGCTTTCGGCGACGGGGTTCTCCTACAGTCACTTGGTCGGGGCTATGGAGTGAGGCTGTCTATTAAGTTTACCCGGCGAGTATCCGCGTACGCTACGTGATTGCGACGGACTTTTGATCACATCAAAATTCCGTGGCAACCGATCAAGTGAGACTAAATTGCTACGTTTGTAACATTCATTCAGTTATCACATAACTTTTGTGAATTCCAATTATTATATCCCATTCCAGATAAACAGAAAATGTTAAACTTTCCGATCGAACAATCGAACACCCAAGTTTTCCCGATACAGATCAACACATGAAATAAGTCTAACAACATTCAGTTCGTGCCTCAGTACCGACGGTCCAGCCGTAGAAGGGTCAAGCCAACGCCTCACATGTGGCACGCCGTACTGCCCCAAACCCGAAGGTTCAAAGGGCAGTTCAAGACGGTCACATAATCGAGTTAAGGTTTGTTGTCTTCTAGAGGGTCCATCGCGTTACTTGCACTACTTAGAACGTCGTTAAACTACGGAAAAATCCAACACTTGGAAATTTCCCGACAGGGGAAAAATTGGGTATTTATATCCGGTCGAACTTTTTAACATATTCTAAAATTTATCCGGAAAGCCACATAGACAAAATTTGATACCCCGATCGAACATACGAATCCCCAAAACAACTCCTGAAAATTAAAACTCTGGAAAAATATCAAAAATACCCAGGAAAAACAGCACTGCATATTATGAATTACTGTGCAAATTTGGATCCCAGAAAAGACAAAACGGCCGCGGATCCGCCGCACGATCCAAGCTCGTGCCGCGGAACCGCGGCTCATTGAAGGAATTGGGTGCACGAATTTTACAGTATCCCTTAGAATTGCCTGTTGATTTTTCTGCATATTTTTAATGTTGAAAAATCCCAGATTTTAGAAAAAGGACAGAGAGCTATTTTGGGGTCGTGTTTTCGGTTTGTCCGGGTTTCAAACTCCGTCTAGACTTCGCCTAAGGCTCTAGCTAGGCACTGATACCACTGTAGGGTCCCTAGGCACCCTAATGAGGTCTCACAAGGCATCGAACATGCCATTTTCAAAAATTCTAGGTGCCGAGAGACCCGACTACGGATCGTTTGCTAGAAAACTAGGCGAAAAACAATCTAGTTAACAACTTAACTAATGGGATATCGGAAATACAACCTTTGTAGATCCGGTGCTCCACCTCCATAGCTCCGCAACGAAGTCGTCTCCGCTGTCCAAAAGGAATCCGGGCTCTAGAGTCGGCTTCGTCGGAGAAAAAGCGAGCTAGGTCGTCGATGTCCATGCCGAAGATGATCTACGTCGAGGCATCGCTAAATCAAGCTCCACCTTCATCAAGTCTTGAAAAATTGTGAAGGAAACACACTCTACTACTTGGCAAGAGGTAGAGGATGAAGAAATAGGAAGTGGGTAGACTTTAGTTTTGGATTTCTCACTCTTTTCCAACAATCACCATTGATGGAGCTTGGTTTTCTTCAAAGAAGAATGAAGAAGAAGAAGAGCAAGAAGAAGATAAGTATTATGATAAGAATAAAAGAATAAATAAAAATCCATTCTTATCATAATTCTCACCATGGTTAGGTGTAGAGAATTAACTTGAGTTAATTGAATTGGTTAGGGTTAAGCATGAGACAAAATGGTGACTAAGTCAAAAGTTCATGAAGCTTCATGAAAGAAAACAAAAGAAGCCACCATTCTATTTTATGCAATTTATTTTCCAAAAATAAAAACAAATGAATAAATGAATAATCAAATAAAAACCCTAACCATTTCTTTAACCAAGGTTTAATTCTTTACACAAACCCTAATTTGCATGTATCATCAAATATGATACAAACATGTGCATAAAAGTATATCACATATACAACTTGCACAATCCAAGTGAGAAAATCCATTTAAAGTGAACTAGTACTAGTTAATGCAAAGTAATATATCAAATATATAATTATACATTAAATCATTAAATCAACACTTGATTCAATGATCCGGTCATGTCGCACACAACCGACTAGTATACAATGTATCGGCTTATCGAATCAACGCTTGAATCGATAACTAGGTTATATCGCATACAACCATCCGACACATTGATCGCGAGAATGGAATACGGTATCACATACACGTATTATTCTCGGTCCCGCACATATCTCATATGCGCTCCTATTTCGTTTCGCTTGAGCCAGGAAACCTCTGTGTAGGACTCAAAAGACTCGTCAATACGCCGGCAGCAGGTGATGATCATATCAAGCACCCACAAGCCACAAGCGGTCTGCTAAACGTAACGGCCACCCGGGTATTGAGCGATCTGAAGATCGACGAGCAAGCCCGCTCACACTCCAGTGAATCCAACCAGTAACACTACCGTACAGTCCGGTCTGATCGTCTGATATGTCGCATATCTCGCCTAGGGGTGGTAAACGTCAGACCCCAATAGCTCGATAAGTCGTGTCGATATGAGGTCTATAACTGTTCGAGAAACTACTGGTAACACTTACCAGTAAATCTCAGCAACCCTGGCCAGGGATTTCCTGTTATAGCCAATCGAACACTGCGCAACATCAACCCCCTATACCGGGAGAGACGAATCCCCTCCTATCGCTCATTGCCTCCATGTGACTCGGGACTGTACCCAAAAACCACCGTTTTGCACACCCTCTTGGACGTGGTAAGATGGAAATCAAAGCACAGTGGGAACCACACAAGACTCT
This sequence comes from Agapanthus africanus, assembly GCA_030015575.1. NCBI lineage: Eukaryota > Viridiplantae > Streptophyta > Magnoliopsida > Asparagales > Amaryllidaceae > Agapanthus > Agapanthus africanus. The sequence goes on along the minus strand of CM057345.1, from coordinate 298,831,410 downwards.
ATGACGATCTCGGGTCAACAGACTACTCTGTACCAGTGTCACCAGAGAACTGCCATCTGACGTGAGGTATAATACCATCTGGGAGTTCTCGGCGAGTCCGTCCAGTGTACCCAGTCTCTACTGAGCACCCGTATATCATCTCTGATGTCAAACACCAATGGATATGGGATCATCCATCGCCCATCTGTATGGGTCGAGAAGGTATACGCTAGTCTACTCTGGTATATCGATGCCCCGTCTCGATACACCCACGACTAGGGACTTTGAAGGATGTACTTATGGACTACCATGTCCCCACTAGTATGATCCGCATCATAGTCCAGGTAGTCAAGTACAGATCCTAAGGGCTTTACCAACATGTAACAGAGAGACAATCAGTATACACGTTAAGGTAAAGTTCAACCAGATAGCATACTATCATGTCGAGCAAGAAAGTCCTCCCTATATACGTCCCAGCATCCACTACAATATACATCCTATGTACAGTAATGGCCTCTAGGGCATACATATAACTAACAAGAATATCCAAGAATTCTATGCACAAGTATTCTCCTCCCTGATCTCATCATAGGATATAATAGTTATACCCGGTTTTTGGTTCTCTACTTCTAACTTATATTCTGTGAATATCTCAAAAGCTTCGGGCCTATGTTTCAACAGGAACATATGTATGAATCTTGAGAGATCATCAGAGAACATAATGAAGTACAAAGAACCGGTCCTGGCATGTGTATGTAGGGTTCCTAGGCACCCTAAGGAGGTCTCACAAGGCATCGTACATGCCAATTTCAAATTTTACGGTGCCTACAAACCCTAAACAACGGAACGTTTGCTAGAAAACTAGGCGAAAAGATAACTAGTTAACACTTAACTAAGGGAATACGGAAATACAACCTTTGTAGATCCGGTGCTCCACCTCCATAGCTCCGCAATGAAGTCCTCTCCGCTGTCCAAATCAAATCCGGGCTCTAGCGTCGGCTTCGTCGGAGAATGGGCAAGCTAGGTCGTCGATGTCCATGCCGAAGATGATCTACGTCGAGGCATCGCTAAATCAAGCTCCGACTTCACCAAGTCCAAAAACTTGTGAAGAGAACACACTCTACTACTTGGCAAGAGGTAGAGGATGAAGAAATAGGAAGTGGGTAGACTTTAGAATTGGATTTCTCACTTGTTTTCATCAATCACCATTGATGAAGTGAACTTTCTTCATGTGAAGAAGATGAAGAAGAAGAAGAAAGAAATATGATATGTTAATTATATTTTGGAAAAGAAAATGAATACTTATCATATTAGAACCATGGTCAAGTGTAGAGAATTAACCAAGGTTAGTTTAATGGTTAGGGTTTAAGATGAAGACAAGAATGGTTACAAAGTCAAAGCTTCATGAAGCTTCAACTAAACTCCAAAATTAGCAACCATTCTTTTCTTATCTATTCAAAATAAATAAATAAATAAATAAGTAATAAAAAGAAAACCCTAATCATTAGATTAACCATGGCTTAATTCATTACACTTAACTATAGTTAAACATGTATCATCAAACATGATACAATCAAGTGCACAAAATCATATCGCATACGTAATGTGCACAATCCAAGTGAGAAAATCCGTTTAAAGTGAACCAATACTAGTTAGTGCAAAGTAACATATCAAATATATAATTATGCATTAAATCATTAAATCAACACTTGATTCAATGATCCGGTCATGTCGTACACAACCGACTAGTATTCAATGTATCGGCTTATCGAATCAACGCTTGAATCGATAACTAGGTTATATCGCATACAACCTTTTCGATACATTCATCGCGAGAATGGAATGCGGCATCACATACACGCATTATTCTCGGTCCCGCACATATCTCATATGCGCTCCTATTTCGTTTCGCTTGAGCCAGGAAACCTCTGTGTAGGACTCTAAAGACTCGTCAATACGCCGGCAGCAGGTGATGATCATATCAAGCACCCACAAGCCGCAAGCGGTCTGCTAAACGTAACGGCCACCCGGGTATTGAGCGATCTGAAGATCGACGAGCAAGCCCGCTCACACTCCAGTGAATCCGACCAGTAACACTACCGTACAGTCCGGTCTGATCGTCTGATCTGTCGCATATCTCGCCTAGGGGTGGTAAACGTCAGACCCCAATAGCTCGATAAGTCGTGTCGATATGAGGTCTATAACTGTTCGAGAAACTACTGGTAACACTTACCAGTAAATCTCAGCAACCCTGGCCAGGGATTTCCTGTTATAGCCAATCGAACACAGCGCAACATCAACCCCCTATACCGGGAGAGACGAATCCCCTCCTATCGCTCATTGCCTCCATGTGACTCGGGACTGTACCCAAAAACCACCGTTTTGCACGCCCTCTTGGACGTGGTAAGATGGAAATCAAAGCACAGTGGGAACCACACAAGACTCTATGACGATCTCGGGTCAACAGACTACTCTGTACCAGTGTAACCAGAGAACTGCCATCTGACGTGAGGTATAATACCATCTGGGAGTTCTCGGCGAGTCCGTCCAGTGTACCCAGTCTTTACTGAGCACCCGTATACCATCTCTGATGTCAAACACCGATGGATATGGGATCATCCATCGCCCATCTGTATGGGTCGAGAAGGTATACGCTAGTCTACTCTGGTATATCGATGCCCCGTCTCGATACACCCACGACTAGGGACTTTGAAGGATGTACTTATGGACTACCATATCCCCACTAGTATGATCCGCATCATAGTCCAGGTAGTCAAGTACAGATCCTAAGGGCTTTACCAACATGTAACAGAGAGACAATCAGCATACACGTCAAGGTAAAGGGTAACCAGATAGCATACTATCATGTCGAGCAAGAAAGTCCTCCCTATATATGTCCCAGCATCCACTACAATATACATCCTATGTACAGTAATGGCCTCTAGGGCATACATATAACTAACAATCTCCCACTTGCACTAGGGCCATCTGTAGCAGTGGTTGTAGTATCTCATACTCAACCATCCCATAAAAGTCTCTCTCTGGGAACAGGCCTTTGTGAGTGGATCCGCTGTGTTGTCCTCTGAGCCTACTCTCCTAACCTCGATCTCCCTGGAGATCAACCATCTCCATGATCAAGTGATACTGCCTTAGAATATGTTTGGATCACTGATGGGACCGGCGTTCCTCGGCATGAGCCACAACTCCATTGTCTCACAATGGTAGGAACGTAGTTCATCTCATGAACTAATATACACCCAAACATCCTCTTTGGTAGCATCTTAAGTAGCGATGTATCCTGCCTTTATCGTCTAGTATGTCACGGTATCTAGCTTGGAACTCTTCCAACATACCGTCCCTTTACTGAGGGTAAAGACAATGCCTGCGACTGACATTCAGTCGTCTTTATCACCCTGGAACCCTTCCAGTGATTCTCCCCAGGATCTATTGATACCATCTCACTACATCTAGTGAGAATTCTAACATCCATTTAGATCTATCTCATAGATCCAAAATCCAGGAGTTAGTAGGTATCTTTATGATCCTATTTGGAGAATCATTGTGATAAACGGAGATTGATCGAGCGTAGCATCGGAAACTTCTTCCCTATCAAGAGTATGTCATCCACGTACTCTATGAGGATCGTCACCATACTCCCTACTACCTTTTTGTATATACAAGGTTCATCTACCATTTTGATGATGTCAAACTCTTTGACCGCTTCATCAAAACAGATGTTCCAACTCCGCGATGCCTGCTTTATCCTATAAAGCATCTTGCACACGTTTCCGCTGCTCCCACTGTCTACGAAGCCCTCTGGCTGTGTACTTACAGACGCACTCTTCTAAATCATCATTTAGAAAAGCAGTCATGGCACCTTACCACCAGATATCGTAGTCATGGTATGTAGCCGTAACAAGTAGGATCTGGATGGACTTAAGCATAGTTACTTGAAAAGGTTTCATCATGATCCACGCCTGGTCGATGACGAAAAGCTTTAACAAGTCTAGCTTTGAATGTCTCAACTTTTCCATCTACACCAAGTAATCTTCTCAAGATATACTTGCTCCTGATGGGGATTTAACCCTTCAGATATTGCAACCAAAGTCCATACTTTGTTGGTGTACGTGGATTCCATCTCAGATCGCTAAACATCCAGCCATTCTTACAGAGTCTTACTCTCGATGGCCAGCTCGAAGCTAGTTGGGTCATCATCTCATGATGCAATCCTCGCTCCCACTGTCATAGAGAAACCGAAGTGTCTCTCAGGTGGGTGAGGAACCCTACTAGATCGGCGGAGAGGCTGAGGTTCGTTGGTATCTATTGAATCCTTTGGTTCTGTCAAATCATCTTCTATAGTTTGCATAGCTGGAACCTTTCCAGTTCTACATAACTAACCTTGCCTCAAGCTTGTCCGGATTTGATTTTTAGACATAGGCCGGACAACCCCAAATCTTAACTAACTTAAGACATGGGTTCTTCCCATTCCATATCACATATGAAGCGGTAGGCAACTGATTTGATTAGAACCCTATTCAATAGGTATGCAGCTTCTCAAGTGCATAACAACCAAAAGGAAATAGGTAGCTCAGTATTACTCATCATAGAGCACACCTAATCAAATAGGGTGTATCTGCTCCGCCCCGATATACCATCGTGCTATGGTGTATACGGAGGAGTAATGCTGAGAGAGAATCTCATTCTCCTTTAGAATAGTCCAGTATTTCCGTGCTCAAGTATTCTCCTCCTTGATCTCATCATAGGACATAATACTTATACCCGTATTCTGGTTCTCTACTTCTCGCTTATATTCTGTGAATATCTCAAAAGGTTCGGACTTGTGATTCAACAGGAACATATGTCTGAATCTTGAGAGATTATCAGAGAATGTAACGAAGTACAAAGAACCGGTCTTGGCATGTGTAGACAGGAGACCTTACATACATCATCATGTATCAGTCCCAAGAGTTTAGTAACTCTTTCTCTGTTTCCAGTAAACGGAGCTATGGTCATCTTATCTTTGTGACATGACTGGCGAGTTTCACAAGATGTAAATTCAAACTGATTTAAATATGCATCTATATGTAACTCCAGCTAGTTGGGTCGCATTGATATGACCTAGTCTACAATGCCTCAAGAAGAATTCGTTCAGTTCTGAACTCTTCCTCTTGTGTGTGTTCTGTATACTAAGAACTGTAGTTTGATTTAGAACATCAATGCTTTTAGATAACGCGCCTGAACCGATCAACATTTGATATAGGAAATGTTCAAAACATTATCCAACAATACAAAATTTTATCATTTCTTTACTAATAAAGAGACTGATATGATTTTGTATATCAGGTTCGGTATCTAATAACATTCGTTCAGAATCAATGTATTGTAATACAGGGTGACAGTGACCAACAGACTTGGCTGCAACTCTTGCCCCGTTTTCTGCCTCATGAAACTTATCACCCGTTCTCAGTTCTTTACCTATCTGTAGCCCATGTAACATATTACATATGCGGGATCCTGATCCGGTATCACATACCCAGGACGTAAAGAATACAGAGAAATAGTTCTTTGTAACGAACACACCCGAAGATGATGCATCAGCATGCACTCTCTTCGTTTGGGCGGCACGGGAATTCTGGTAATCCCCAATTTCCTGCTCTGTCTTATAACAATTATAAGTTGGAGCGGGACCAACGTTCCCCAGCTCAGTATAACAAGCGGGTTCGGTCAATATTCCGTATTATTATCTTGATTAAGGCGTGATATGGTCGCTACCTGGAGAGAGAGAGAAGAAAACACTCAGCGTGCGCTCTGTCAAGAATAGATTGGTTTTTATTTTATCTAATCAGGATGGCTCCCACTGCTTTTTATCAAATCTTCCTTCAAACCCTAAAAGGAAAGACTAGCCGGGATTAATTACACACTACAAGTTCGCCAATCTTTCAGCCAGGCCAGTGTCGGTACTTTGAGGGAGGTCCCCCGTGCTTTCGCACGAACCTAATTAATGTAAACCTCGTTTTCCCAGAGGCGTAACCCCGTTGACACCTTTCTAGACACCTACTTGATCGGCTAATTGTAATGTATAAAACTCTCCCAGGAGTAACTCTTACTCGCAGCGGGTATCGGGATCCAACTATCTCATAGAAGGTATGCAATCTCATTGCAAATTTCAACACTTGAAATTCCCGATAATATTTTGCCCCTAACGTGCTATGACCTTGACGAAAGCCAACAAACCAAAGCCCGCTAGTCAAGTTCAACCCGTACATTTCTTGATCGAATTAAACCCACCCGCATGACCCTTGACGAAAGCCAACAAAGCCGCATGACTACCCTAATCCAATCGCATCGTATGCTAGCAGATAAGCAGCATATAGCTACCGTACACTGCACCTTGACGAAAGCCAACAAATGCAGCACGAATACTATATACAACTTATCTGAAATGACGGAGGGCTACAACAGGTTTTTCTGAAAACCTATTGCGTAATGAACTTGATATCGTTGTAGAATCAAATGAATTTTGAAATGGAGTGTTTTTTGAGGCTTTTCTAGTTTTGCTAAAGGAGTCACTCCCGGTGAAGGGATCGTCGGTCCTTTCCTCGTGGAATGAGGTGCGGGATATATCATATATATCACTATGCAAAGCAAAAACACTTAAAAGCAATCAAAAGACAAACTGAGGGCGTAGCATCGACCAGTTATTGCTAAAGGAGTCACTCCCGGTGAAGGGATCTCGGTCCTTTCCTCATCGAATAAGGTGCGGGATATATCACATATACCGCTGTGCAAAGCAAGAACTGTAGCTACCTGTTTTATTTTGAAATTCAATTCTACAACATCTTAGGTTTCTTTTTATTTCATTAATCACATTAATGAAGTCCCATCATTTATGTACCTAAACATCACAGATAAATACGACGTACACTTATGCCATCCGCATTCGCCTCGATGTCCCCTCGTGCACCGTTAGGTTAGGTAACTAACGGCAGAGTGGGGCAGGGCTAGCGCGGGTGTAAAACATAAGTAACGTCTATATAATATATCATATATACTATATACTGTTCCTATCACAGAACATCACATGATCACATCACAGATATCGCAGCAGAAGAAACATATGAAATATTGGATATACTAGGACGTCCGTGTTTTCAATACGAGCCAGTATAAAACACGGATTCCACGGTCGTGATGAATAGCCAAACCCACACCCCTAGACCCCTACGAGAGCGGCAAGCAACCCTACCAATTCTGGAGTTAGGATACCCGGACTCAACTCCTCGAGTTGGTCTCCCACTGGACTCCAGAACCCGGTTACTTGTGCTCCCCTCCTTGGGTCTATCTGTAGGGTTCCTAGGCATGCTAGTGAGGTCTCCCAAGCCATCAAGCATGGCAATTTCAAAAATTATGGTGCCTACAAACCCTAAACTACGGATCGATAACTAGATGTCTAGGCGAACAATGAACTAGTTAACAATTAACTAAGGGAATACGGAAATACAACCTTTGTAGATCCGGTCCTCCACCTCCACGGCTCCGCAACGAGGTCGTCTCCGCTGTCCAAATCAAATCCGGGCTCTAGGATCGGCTTCGTCGGAGAATGGGCAAGCTAGGTCGTCGATGTCCATGCCGAAGATGATCTACGTCGAAGCATCGCTAGATCAAGCTCATAACTTCACCAAGTCAAGAAACTTGTGAAGTAAACACACTCTACTACTTGGCAAGAGGTAGAGGATGAAGAAATAGGAAGTGGGTAGACTTTAGAATTGGATTTCTCACTCATATGCATCAATCACCATTGATGGAGGTGAAGCTTTTCTTCTTGAAGTCAAGGAAGAAGAAGAAGAAGCTTATATTAAGTTAATTCTAAAAAGAAAAGAATAATACATTCTTATCATCTTAGAACCATGGTTTAGTGTAGAGAATTAATCATGGTTGAGTGGTATGGTTAGGGTTAAGGATGAGATAAGAATAGTGGACTAAGTCAAAGCTTCATGAAGCTTTAACAAAACAACAAAAGAAGCCACCATCCTTTTCTCTTTCTTTTATTCATTTATCAAAAATAAATGGATAACTAAATAAGATAAATGAATAACTAAATTATAAACCCTAACCATTACATTAACCAAGGTTTAATACTTTACACTTAACCAAAAAGCATGCATCATCAAACATGATACAAGCAAGTGCACAAAATCATATCGCATATGTAATGCGCACATCCGAGCGAGAAAATCCATTTTAAAGTGAACCGATACTAGTTAATGCAAAGTAATATATCAAATATATTATTATACATTAAATCATTAAATCAACACTTGATTCAATGATCCGGTCATGTCGCACACAACCGACTAGTATACAATGTATCGGCTTATCGAATCAACGCTTGAATTGATAACTAGGTTATATCACATACAACCATTCGATACATTCATCGCGAGAATAGAATACGGTATCACATACACGCATTATTCTCGGTCCCGCACATATCTCATATGCGCTCCTATTTCGTTTCGCTTGAGCTAGGAAACCTCTGCGTAGGACTCTAAAGACTCGTCAATACGCCGGCAGCAGGTGAAGATCATATCAAACACCCACAAGCCGCAAGCGGTCTGCTAAACGTAACGGCCACCCGGGTATTGAGCGATCTGAAGATCGACGAGCAAGCCCGCTCACACTCCAGTGAATCCGACCAGTAACACTACCGTACAGTCCGGTCTGATCGTCTGATATGTCGCATATCTCGCCTAGGGGTGGTAAACGTCAGACCCCAATAGCTCAATAAGTCGTGTCGATATGAGGTCTATAACTGTTCGAGAAACTACTGGTAACACTTACCAGTAAATCTCAGCAACCCTGGCCAGGGATTTCCTGTTATAGCCAATCGAACACAGCGCAACATCAACCCCCATATACCGGGAGAGACGAATCCCCTCCTATCGCTCATCGCCTCCATGTGACTCGGGACTGTACCCAAAAACCACCGTTTTGCACGCCCTCTTGGACGTGGTAAGATGGAAATCAAAGCACAGTGGGAACCACACAAGACTCTATGACGATCTCGGGTCAACAGACTACTCTGTACCAGTGTCACCATAGAACTGCCATCTGACGTGAGGTATAATACCATCTGGGAGTTCTCGGCGAGTCCGTCCAGTGTACCCAGTCTCTACTAAGCACCCGTATATCTCCTCTGATGTCAAACACCGATGGATATGGGATCATCCATCGCCCATCTGTATGGATCGAGAAGGTATACGCTAGTCTACTCTGGTATATCGATGCCCCGTCTCGATACACCCACGACTAGGGACTTTGAAGGATGTACTTATGGACTACCATGTCCCCACTAGTATGATCCGCATCATAGTCCAGGTAGTCAAGTACAGATCCTAAGGGCTTTACCAACATGTAACAGAGAGACAATCAGCATACACGTCAAGGTAAAGGTTCAAAGGGCAGTTCAAGACGGTCACATAATCGAGTTAAGGTTTGTTGTCTTCTAGAGGGACCATCGCGTTACTTGCACTACTTAGAACGTCGTTAAACTTCGGAAAAATCCAACACTTGGAAATTTCCCGACAGGGGAAAAATTGGGTATTTATATCCGGTCGAACTTTTTAACATATTCTAAGATTTATCCGGAAAGCCAAACAGACAAAATTTGATACCCCGATCGAAACACCGAATCCCCAAAACAACTGCAGAAATTCAACTCTTGAAAAAAAAATTAAAAATTCCCAGGAAAACCAGCATTCAAAATTAAGAATTACTGTGTAGAATGATACGCACAAAACGACAAAGCTACCGCGGTTCCGCCGCACGAGACAGGCTCGTGCCGCGGAAACGCGGCTCAATGATGGAATCAGGAACTCGAATTTTGCAGTATTCCTTAAAATTTCCTGCTGATTTCACTGAATATTTTTAATATGGAAAAATGCACTGTTTTGAAAAAAGTACAGAGAGCAAGTTTAGTTTGGGGTTCCGGGTTCGTTCGGACTTCAAATTTCGTCTGGACTTCGCCTAAGGCTCTAGCTAGGCTCTGATACCACTGTAGGGTTCCTAGGCACCCTAAGGAGGTCTCACAAGGCATCGTACATGCCAATTTTAAATTTTACGGTGCCTACAAACCCTAAACAACGGAACGTTTGCTAGAAAACTAGGCGAAAAGATAACTAGTTAACACTTAACTAAGGGAATACGGAAATACAACCTTTGTAGATCCGGTGCTCCACCTCCATAGCTCCGCAACGAAGTCCTCTCCGCTGTCCAAATCAAATCCGGGCTCTAGCGTCGGCTTCGTCGGAGAATGGGCAAGCTAGGTCGTCGATGTCCATGCCGAAGATGATCTACGTCGAGGCATCGCTAAATCAAGCTCCGACTTCACCAAGTCCAAAAACTTGTGAAGAGAACACACTCTACTACTTGGCAAGAGGTAGAGGATGAAGAAATAGGAAGTGGGTAGACTTTAGAATTGGATTTCTCACTTGTTTTCATCAATCACCATTGATGAAGTGAACTTTCTTCATGTGAAGAAGATGAAGAAGAAGAAGAAAGAAATATGATATGTTAATTATATTTTAGAAAAGAAAATGAATACTTATCATATTAGAACCATGTTCAAGTGTAGAGAATTAACCAAGGTTAGTTTAATGGTTAGGGTTTAAGATGAAGACAAGAATGGTTACAAAGTCAAAGCTTCATGAAGCTTCAACTAAACTCCAAAATTAGCAACCATTCTTTTCTTATCTATTCAAAATAAATAAATAAATAAATAAGGAATAAAAAGAAAACCCTAATCATTAGATTAACCATGGCTTAATTCATTACACTTAACTATAGTTAAACATGTATCATCAAACATGATACAATCAAGTGCACAAAATCATATCGCATATGTAATGTGCACAATCCAAGTGAGAAAATCCGTTTAAAGTGAACCAATACTAGTTAGTGCAAAGTAACATATCAAATATATAATTATGCATTAAATCATTAAATCAACACTTGATTCAATGATCCGGTCATGTCGTACACAACCGACTAGTATTCAATGTATCGGCTTATCGAATCAACGCTTGAATCGATAACTAGGTTATATCGCATACAACCTTTCCGATACATTCATCGCGAGAATGGAATGCGGCATCACATACACGCATTATTCTCGGTCCCGCACATATCTCATATGCGCTCCTATTTCGTTTCGCTTGAGCCAGGAAACCTCTGTGTAGGACTCTAAAGACTCGTCAATACGCCGGCAGCAGGTGATGATCATATCAAGCACCCACAAGCCGCAAGCGGTCTGCTAAACGTAACGGCCACCCGGGTATTGAGCGATCTGAAGATCGACGAGCAAGCCCGCTCACACTCCAGTGAATCCGACCAGTAACACTACCGTACAGTCCGGTCTGATCGTCTGATCTGTCGCATATCTCGCCTAGGGGTGGTAAACGTCAGACCCCAATAGCTCGATAAGTCGTGTCGATATGAGGTCTATAACTGTTCGAGAAACTACTGGTAACACTTACCAGTAAATCTCAGCAACCCTAGCCAGGGATTTCCTGTTATAGCCAATCGAACACAGCGCAACATCAACCCCCTATACCGGGAGAGACGAATCCCCTCCTATCGCTCATTGCCTCCATGTGACTCGGGACTGTACCCAAAAACCACCGTTTTGCACGCCCTCTTGGACGTGGTAAGATGGAAATCAAAGCACAGTGGGAACCACACAAGACTCTATGACGATCTCGGGTCAACAGACTACTCTGTACCAGTGTCACCAGAGAACTGCCATCTGACGTGAGGTATAATACCATCTGGGAGTTCTCGGCGAGTCCGTCCAGTGTACCGAGTCTTTACTGAGCACCCGTATACCATCTCTGATGTCAAACACCGATGGATATGGGATCATCCATCGCCCATCTGTATGGGTCGAGAAGGTATACGCTAGTCTACTCTGGTATATCGATGCCCCGTCTCGATACACCCACGACTAGGGACTTTGAAGGATGTACTTATGGACTACCATATCCCCACTAGTATGATCCGCATCATAGTCCAGGTAGTCAAGTACAGATCCTAAGGGCTTTACCAACATGTAACAGAGAGACAATCAGCATACACGTCAAGGTAAAGGGTAACCAGATAGCATACTATCATGTCGAGCAAGAAAGTCCTCCCTATATATATCCCAGCATCCACTACAATATACATCCTATGTACAGTAATAGCCTCTAGGGCATACATATAACTAACAGTGTAGACAGGAGACCTTACATACATCATTATGTATCAGTCCCAAGAGTTCACTAACTCTTTCTCTGTTTCCAATAAACAGAGCTATGGTCATCTAATCTTTGTGACATGACTGGCAAGTTTCACAAGATGTAAATTCAAACTGATTTAAATATGCATCTAAAATGTAACTTCATCCAGTCGGGTCGCATTGATATGACCTAGTCCATAATGCCTCAAGAAGGATTCGTTCATTTCTGAACTCTTCCTCTTGTGTGTATTCTGTATACTAGGAACTGTAGTTTGATTTTGAACATCAATGCTTTTAGATAACGTGCCTGAACCATCAACTTTTGATATAGGAAATGTTCAAAACATTATCCAACAATACAAAATTTTATCATTTCTTTACTTGTAAAGAGACTGATATGATTTTGTATATCAGGTTCGGTATCTAATAACATTTATTCAGAATCAATGTACTGGTAATACAGGGTGACAGTGACCAACAGACTTGGCTGCAACACTTGCCCCGTTTTCTGTTTCATGAAACTTATCACCCGTTCTCAGTTTTCTACCCTTTTGTAGCCCTATGTAACAGATTACATATCTGGGATCCTGATCCGGTATCAAATACCCAGGATGCAGAGGATACTGAGAAACAGTTATTTGTAATGAACACACCCGAAGGAGATGCATCATATGCACTTTCTTCGTTTGGGTGGCATAGGAATTCTAGTTTTCCCCAATTTCCTGCTCTGTCTTATAACAATTATAAGTTGGAGCGGGACCAACGTTCCTCAGCTCAGTATAACAAGCGGGTTCGGTCAATACATCCATATTATTATCTTGATTAAGGCGTGATATGGTCGCTACCTGGAGAGAGAGAGAAGAAAACACTCTGCGTGCGCTCTTGCAAGATTAGATTGGTTATATATTTTATCTAATCAGGATGGCTCCCACTGTTTTTATCAAATCTTCCTTCAAACCTTAAAAGGAAAGACTAGCCGGGATTAATTACACTCTACAAGTTCGCCAATCTTTCAGCCAGGCCAGTGTCGGTACTTTGAGGGAGGTTCTTCGTGCTATCGCACGGACCTAATTACAATAAACCTCGTTTTCCCAGAGGCGTAACCCCGTTGACACCTTTCTAGACACCTACTTGATCGGCTAATTGCAAAGTGCAAAACTCTCTCAGGAGTAACAATTACTCGCAGTGGGTATCGGGATCCAACTATCACATAGAAGGTATGCAATCTCATTGCAAATTTCAACACTTGAAACTCCCGATAATGGTTTTTACCCCTAGCACCTATGACCTTGGCTAAGGTCAACAAATCATAGGTACTAATCAAGTTCTACCCGTCATTTCGTGATTAATTAGACCCACCCACATGACCCTTGGCTAAGGTCAACAAAGCCACATGACTGTCCTAACTAATCGCATCATATGCTGTGTAGGAAGACATCACTTAGCTACCGCACACTACGCCTCGGCTATGGTCGACAAACGTAGCACGAATACTAAGTACTCTACTTCCTAAAATGACGGAGGGTTGCGAATGGTCTTTGTAAAAACCATTAACGCTTTGAACTTGATCTCGTTGCGGAATCAAATGGTTTTTAAATAGAATGTTTTTGAGGCTTTTCTAGTTTTGCTAAAGGGGTCACTCCCGGTGAAGGGATCATCGGCCCTTTCCTCGTCGAATGAGGTGCGGGATATATCATATATATCACTGTGCAAAGCAGAAACTATAGAAGCAATCAAAAGACAAACCGAGTATGTAGCATCTGCCAGTTATTGCTAAAGGAGTCACTCTCGGTGAAGGGATCTCGGTCCTTTCCTCATCGAATAAGGTGCAGGATGTTCTACAAGGAACACCGCGATGCAAAGCAAAAACTGTAGCTACCTGTTTTTATTTTGAAATTCGATTCCACAACATCAATTAGGTTTATTTTCTTTCATTAATCTCATTAATGAATATCACATCATTTAAGTACCTAAACATCACAGATAAATATAACGTACGCTTATGCCATCCGCATTCGCCTCGATGTCCCGTCTGCACCGTTAGGTTAGGTAACTAACGCCAGAGTGAGGCAGGGCTAGCGTAGGTGTAAAACATAAGCAACGTCTATATAATAAATACTATATCTATCTGAACAAATCACATGATCACATCACAGATAACGCAGCAGAAAATATCATATGAAATATTGGATATACTAGGACGTCGATGTTTTCAATACGAGCCAGTATAAAACACGGATTCCACGGTCGTGATGAATAGCCAATCCCACACCCCTAGACCCCTACGAGAGCGGCAAGCAACCCTACCAATTCTAGGGTTAGGAGACCCGGACTCGACTCCTCGAGATGGTCTCCCTCTGGACCCTAGAACCCGGTTACTTGTGCTCCCCTCCTTGGGTCTATCCTAGTGCAGAAAAGTAAATAATATACAAATGGTGACATCATCCGCAACCTGGAAGTGCCCCAATAAAAGAATATTACATACAAGTTTTTACATGAATGAAAATGAAAAACACTAATCTCACATAAAAAAAACCCGGCTATTCAAACACGACGATCCAATATAACATATCCAGCAACACATAACATCACATGTCATCAACTTAAGTAAATATGCGCATCCCAATTGCCGTTGACATATAGTACCGAAACCGGCGATATCACATATTATACTTACGGTCACAGAAAAGAAAGTGTAAAACTACAACAGTTGGAATTCGCAACCTCCATAGACATCGCATGCCTAATCAAATGAAATACTTAGACATCGCATGCCTAACAATTATAAACCCCGCATTTTAGTCTCATTATTGAAAACTCTTTTCAATATAAAGTCGGGCAATTCAACAAGATTTCCGACATCCTGATCGAATGCTCGTCGCAAACTTTAGTAGGCGGCCGCACCTCCGACGCCGTCGACAAAGTGCACCAAGGCGGAACACCGCTGCCGCGAGCAACCGAACGGATGCTTTCGGCGACGGGGTTCTCCTACAGTCACTTGGTCGGGGCTATGGAGTGAGGCTGTCTATTAAGTTTACCCGGCGAGTATCCGCGTACGCTACGTGATTGTGACGGACTTTTGATCACATCAAAATTCCGTGGCAACCGATCAAGTGAGACTAAACCGCTAGATTTATAACATTCATTCAGTTATCTCATAACTTATTATGAATTCCAATTATTGTATCACATTCCGAATAAGATAGAAAATGTTAAACTTTCCGATCGAACAATCGAACACCCAAGTTTTCCCGAAACCGCTCAACACATGAAATAAGTTCAAAGACATTCACTTCATGCCTCAGTACCAACGGTCCAGCCGTAGAAGGGTCAAGCCAACGCCTCACATGTGGCATGCCGTACTGCCCCAAACCCTAAGGTTCAAAGGGCAGTTCAAGACGGTCACATAATTGAGTTAAGGTTTGTTGTCTTCTAGAGGGACCATCGCGTTACTTGCACTACTCAGAACGTCCTTAAACCACGGAAAAATCCAACACTTGGAAATTTTCCGGCAGGGGAAAAAGTGGGTATTTATATCCGATCGAACTTTTTAATATATTATAAAATTATCCGAAAAGGCACACAGACAAAATTAGACAATCCGATCGATACACCGAGTCCCCAATACAACCCAGAAAACTGAACTCTTGAGTAAATATTAAAAATTCCCAGAAAACTCAGCATTTAAATAAAGAAGTTACTGTGCAAAAATGGTTGACTAAACTCATTATTTGGCCGCGGAACCGCCGCAGAAGCCATGCTTCTGCCGCGGTTCCGCCGCACTTTAGACAAATCATTAGGTAATTTTTGCACCGTAATTCTTAGAATTTCCTGCTGAATTTTTTAAGCATTTTTAATTTACAAAATTCCACGAATTTCAAAAATGTACAGAGAGCAATTTTTGAGTTAGGGTTTCGGTTCGATCGGACTTCTAACTCCGTCTACGCATCGTCTAAGGCTCTAGCTAGGCTCTGATACCACTGTAGGGTTCCTAGGCACACTAATGAGGTCTCACAAGTGATCAAACATGCACAATTCTAAAATTTCATGTGCCTACAAACCCTAATACGGATCGTTAACTAGATAATGAGGCGATGCGATGCGAGTAAACGAATTTAACACTAAACGAAAGGGGCTACAACCTTTGTAGATCCGGTCCTCCACCTCCATAGCTCCGTGATGAAGTCTCCTCACTGCGATCATCGGATCCCAGGCTCTAGCGTCGGCTTCATCGGAGAAATGGGCGGGCTAGGTCGTCGACTTCGATGCCGAAGATGATCTACGTCGAGGCATCACAAGATCAAGCTCCCACTTCACCAAGTCATGAAACTTGTGAAGAAAACACCCTATACTACTTGGCAAGAGGTAGAGGATGAAGAAATAGAAAGTGGGTTCACTTTAGAATTGGATTTCTCACTCTTTTTCTCAAGTTGCCATTGATGGAGGCAAGCTTTCTTCATGTTGAAGAAGGAGAAGAAGAAGAAGATAATATGATAAGTGTTGTTTTTAAAAAAGGAAAATAATATGAATACTTATCATATACTAACCATGGTTAGGTGTAGAGAATAGACTATGGTTAGGTGGAATGGTTAGGGTTAAGCATGAGACAAAATGATCACTTAGTCAAAGCTTCATGAAGCTTCAACAACAAACAAAGAAAGCCACCATTTTCTCTTTATCTTTTCCATAATAAATAAATAAATAAATAGATAAGAAAATGAAAACCCTAACCATTACATAACCATGGTTTAATCATACAGACAAACATTCATGTATCATCAAACATGATACAATCAAGTGTACAAAAATATATCACATATACAATGTGCACATCAAGTGAGAAAATCCATTTAAAGTGAACCAATACTAGTTAATGCAAAGTAATACATTAAATATATAATTATACATTAAATCATTAAATCAACACTTGATTCAATGATCCGGTCATGTCGCATATAACCGACTAGTATCCAATGTATCGGCTTATCGAATCAATCCTCGATTCGATAACTAGGTTATATCGCATACAACCATTCGATACATTCATCGCGAGAATAGAATACGGTATCACATACACGCATTATTCTCGGTCCCGCACATATCTCATATGCGCTCCTATTTCGTTTCGCTTGAGCCAGGAAACCTTTGTGTAGGACTCTAAAGACTCGTCAATACGCAGGCAGCAGATGATGATCATATCAAGCACCCACAAACCGCAAGCGGTATGCTAAACGTAACGGCCACCCGGGTATTGAGCGATCAGAAGATCGACGAGCAAGCCCGCTCACACTCCTGTGAATCCAACCAGTAACACTTATCGTACAGTCCGGTCTGTTCATCTGATATGTCGCATGTCTCGCCTAGGGGTGGTAAACGTCAGACCCCAATAGCTCGATAAGTCATGCCGACGTGAGGTCCATAACATTCGTGAAACTACTGATAACTCTTACCAGTATATCACTGCAACCCTGGCCAGGGATTTCCTGTTATGGCCAGTCGTGCATATCGCAATATCAACCCCCAATACCGGGAGAGACGAATCCCCTCCTATCGCTCATTGCCTCCATGTGAATCGGGACTGTACCCAAAAACCACTTGTTTGCACGACTCAGTAGAGCCGTGGTAGGGTGGAAATTAAAGCACAGTGGGAGACACACAAGACTCTATGACGATCTCGGGTCAACAGACTAAGCTGTACCAGTGTCACCAAAGAACTGCCATCTGACGTGAGGTATAATCCCATCTGGGAGTTCTCGGCGAGTCCGTTCAGTGTACCCAGTCTCCACTGAGCACCCGCATACCAACTCTGATGTCAAACACCAATGGATATGGGATCATCCATCACCCATCACATGGGTTGAGAAGATATACGCTAGTCTACTCTGGAATATCGATGCCCCGTCTCGATATTCCCACGACTAGGAACATTGAAGGATGTACTCATGGACTATCCAGGCCCCACTAGTATGATCTACATCATAGTCCTGGAAGTCGAGCACACATCCTAAGGACTTTATCAACATGTAATCAGAGAGACAGAGAGTATACATGTTAAGATAAAAAGCAACCAGATAGCGTACTATCATGTCGAGCAAGAAAGTCCTACCTATATATGACCCAGCATCCACTACAATATACATCCAATGTACAGTAATGGCCTCTAGGACATACATATAACTAACAGTGTAATCCGAACCATACCTTTTTCTAAACCGAAGAATCGTATGTATCTTTTAAATATATACCTTGAGGGATGTTACGGATTTTCAAATGATATCTTTTCCTTAAAACACCATAACCCCTATTTTCAAAACTACGATTCGCTTCTTTTAAAATCTGCGTGTATGGTTCGGGTGTGTATGTTAGATTAGATACTTATACTTAGTAGAGATAGAATGTTTATGTAAATTCGATTTGATGTGGTATAAATGCGATGAAAGAATATAAGACTGATATGATGATATGATGATATGTTGGTATACGGATGCGAGTCGATCAAGATGATTTATACCCTACCGGTCCCCTGATATGAGATTATTGCGGATGTGATCTGAGACATAGGTATATAGGGATATATATATATATATAATGTTGTGAATCATGGATGATAGGCCGTATATGATATTAGGCCGTACCATCATTTTTCTTATAGCATGATAGGATCCCTATTAGCTTAATGCCACCGTATGATGATTTTCCGTGCGTGATGAGTTTGACTTGATGATTGATCCTTACCCTTGACTAGAGGTTGTTGTATGATGGATTATACCATACGCGATATCGTTAGGCTGGATGCCGATTGATGGATTCCCCGACTCGGTCATGTTAGATACGTATACCCGTCAGCATTTGCATATGATTTACCTTATGTTGCATTCACATTATTTCCATTGCATTGCTTATACCTGTGCTAGTACACTTGCACCATTATCGAAGATGCGTATGTTACACGTACACAGATTTGCCGGCTCACGCACTTCATCATCGATAATTGCCATGTCACTACACAGTAGGGTTGCTGCATCATGACATATACATTGATACATCTATACTTGCGGATATACACATTCGTATATCTATATTGGTGCACATATATATGGATACATCCATACTTGTGGATATACACATTCGTATATCCATATTTGTGCACACATACATTGGTACATCTACACTTGCGCATATTCATATTGTACCTTTATAGATAACTGGTTTTATTGTAAAATTGGGAACCGCATATTATATTTTAAAAACTGGAATCATTTTAAAAGAGCGGTTTTCCCTTAATATGTCATATCACTATTCCATGTTGCATGACACACGGATATGCTTATATTTCCATTATATGTCGCATGCATCATGCTCTATGATTTTACGCATTGAGACATGTTGTTTTCATGAGATTTCTGGATTTGAGAACTATGGACATTTTAAAAGAGATTATATATTGTTTTAAAAACCCGGTTTCTCTTGATATAATATTTCAGTGTGTCCACCATGTGTTTTCTCGGTGCTGAAAGCGACATTTGAAACCCGATTCGAGGAGGAGGATGAGACCGATTGCAGGTACATGGTGGACCCGGTATAGTACCCGGGGCGAGAACGGATCTGTCGTGCAGTAGACGATGAACCTGGCAGAGGGACCACTACCAACCGGCGATAGTATTTGGGCTCGGCGTATATCCGGAGGATACCGACCGGAGTCGAGAGATGAGATGGGCCGATCCGGACTGACGGAGCCCGATATATGACGATTTACGTGCCGATGCTGGGCACGGTTTTCATGATGTTTTAGAGTGTCGATGCTAGGAACTCAGGTTCCATGATTTTAATGTGTCGGGAGGGACACCATTGATATATGTCCTCATACTTTCATGCACACTCCTTTATGATATTTACGTGCATACAGACATTGATTTTGGGTGGACGAGATCCACATGCATACATACCTTGTTTATGGTTGGACAAGATCCATATACATGCATTGATTATTACTGTTGGATGTTATCCGCATGCATATAGGTATTGACTACCTTGTTGGCACACATACAGAGTCGGTCATCTTAGATATCATAGTATTACCTTTATGATATAGTTGACCTAGGAGTCGTTGTTTATTCGATTTATATCTGTTGCTATTTTTCTACTCACGAGTTGGCAACTCACCCCCGTTGTGCCACAGTTCTTGCAGGTTGACCGCTTGGACCAGTAGCGGCTTAGCTGGCACACAGTTGCTTTCGGGTGTTTTGCATTGGTAGATGGGACATTTATATCGTACCCACTCTTGTATCTACATTTCATATTGTATCTAGTTAACTCCATCAATCAAAAATTGTAAGTTGTATAAGTAATGAGACTTAGTGGGATTGTGGTTGCGAGACTTAGAGCGAGGGGTTTTTCACTACTGATGGTTTATATGTCATGCTTTTTCTTTATCCTTTCGTGGTGAACTTCGCCGTTGGGCGTCGTATACTTATATATAATGTATTGCGTGGTTGTGGTCTGCCGTTTGGCGAAGAGCTAGCTCCCGCTTGGGGATGCCATTATCATTATTATGTATTTGTGGTTTTAGATCAAAATATACAAAGGAGGTGCCGCCTAAATTTTAAAAAGACGAACGAAACATGTTTTCAAACTAGTAAATTTCACTTGCATCATTTATGTTCCTTTTTTATGCATTAAGAAAACTTGATTTCATCATAACTTTATTTCAAAACTTCACCTCCTTTATTTTTCTTAAAAGGTTTAGATTTCTGGGTTTCAGCTTACTTGAATTCCATTACGCCTTTAGATGTTACGTGATTCAAGTGCTGGTCACGAGCTATTATATCGGGTCGTGACAGGTATTAACAATGGAATTCATTTTTTTTTATAAATTTTTATATTAGAAAACTAAATTGCAAATATTAAAAGAACAGATAAAAAATGCAAGAATTAAATTCAGAAAAGGAATACGAGATAAAAATAGAAATACCTTTCTTTATTGATGCACTCTTGAACGATTACAAAGGAATTAAAATTTTAAAACTAGAATAAAAAGAAGCATCTCAAAAGAGGCACCCAAAAGAGGCACCATAATTAGGCTCTTAACTTTCCTATTTATAGATAGGAGAAACCCTAGGTTTTACATCTGATCCATACATGAAATTACAAAACAACCCCAAAGACTGAGTCAAAGCACCGACTTATCCACCGACATGTGCATTGCAAGGCCGCGGAACCGCGGCAGAAAGGCTAGTTTGGCCACGGATCCGTGGCCATTTGGTGGGCTTATGGGCCTAATTCTTTAGGGTTTCTTCAAGTTGCTTTTATCTTCTGTTTTCTTCACTTGGTTCCTCAGAATCTCTTCTATTTTCTTCCAGATTTCCAACAGTGTAGAATTATGTGGACTTTTACCGTAAGCTTCGCGTTGAAGTCGTGAATCTTGTGCTGCCTTTGTATTTTGTGCATTTGAACTGTTTACTGATCTTCATTTGTTCCTTGAACTGTTAGGCGGTATCATACGGATTCATCTATTGTTGGTCGTAGTCTCACATTTGTAGCGTCTTTTCATGAATTTCACTGTAATGATCTGAGAACCTGTAACCTGCAACTATTTAGCAGATATGGATCAAAAGCACCTATTTATTTGTAACATGATTAAGATTGGGGAATATAGTAATGCAAAATTCTGATATGAACAATTTCTCTAATTATTTTCCAAACTACCGGTATATAATTATACCATTTCATTTAAAACCAATTTCCATATTTTTATAATATTTATAAAATTAATTATTTTAATTATTTATATTCCCCAAAATAATATTTTATTTTTTGAAATGTTACAATCTTCCCACCTTAAATACATTCAGTCCCCAAATTTAAATTTAAAACTCTCCCAAATACTAAAACATTTCAGTAAAATGATCAAGTCATCGGGGCTACGAAATCATGAATACTTAAAACATATCATAGCGCAATGCATGCGCTTGAAAACGAGTGTAAAAACCCAAAACCGAAACTCCGTCCAGTGTCACGCCATGATGGGAGTTAATGCAAAAACATTAGTGTCAAAAACCATCATGAAAATCATATATGATATAATTAAGATTATAATGTATGCATAGTTCGCATCTCGTGAAATCATAATAACAACTGAATAATAGTGCATGCCAAAATACTCAGGTACTGTCTTCAGACCAGTCCTGCTCGGTTACTAAACTGTATAGTATATATCATAAAATATGCCGCTCGAAAGAAATCAATCCCAAAAATGTATACAAAGAATGCCACGTGTGTCTGGTGCGCACGGAAATCGAAATCAAACACAGGTGAAACAAATGTGTACAGAAACAAAATGAAGTGTAGCGGGCGTGCACAAAAACATATGTCAAGTGCAACGGGCGTGCATGACAACAACATCAGATGCATCCAATATGCACGAAGAATCTCGATTTAGTGCATCTGGTGTGCATAAAATCGCATCTAGCGCGCCAAGTGTGCAAAAATCCAAATCAAGTGCATAAGGTACACGAAAACATAAATCCAGTGCACTAGAGTGCACGAATAAAATATCGAATATCAAAGTCGAAATCAACGGTATACGACATACATCAATTCAAATAAGGTATACCGTGGTATATAAACTCGTAAACGTGTGCATCTACGTGCACAAAATCATATCTAGTATTGAAAGCTCGTGCAAATTACACCTAATGCATAAGTCAAAATCTTGTGCAACCCCTATGCACGAAATCAAATCAAATATCCCGGAGCACATAAAAATGAATCGAGCATGAAGAATGTGCACAAAACAAAAATCAACACAACTGATATATAGAAATACGAATCATGTGCCCCTGTGGTGCATATAGAAAACATCAATCATAAAACAAATCGTCATAATACCGAAATCAAACAAGGAAAACGTGATATCTGAATCACCAAGTCGCATATCATAATTAACTATCGTCGATGTGCCCCTCTTTCAATGTCGAAAGGTGCCGATTCATCCAAGGCTGGCAGAGCAAGAATATCTACTTGCCTTCTGCCCATGGTCTAGCGCCTTCTGCTCTAATGTCCTTGTTTCTCACTGCAGATCACCAGTTACATGACTCCTCAGCTCGACAGCCCGATTCGGGATACTGACGGAAACAGTCCCGTTCTGGTGCTTTCTCTGAAGATCTCCTGATCAATTAACATGGTCACTCGTAACGTATCATGTCAATGATGGTAATCTCTGGCCTACAGAGTATGTGTTATACAACCGATCCTGGGTTCTAATTCCTTATCGTGTAGTATTCCAGAAAGATCCTGTCGGGGTCTCTTCCCAATCTCATCTCTGTAGGTTTGCCCGGAAATTGGCACTCTTTACTTAATTTGTTTCTTGTTCTGGGACAGCCGCATTCTCATCATGACCTCCCTCTAGAAATACAGCCATATCCAATGTATCTGCATGCGTATCAAGTCTTTGGCATCAACGGAGATGAACGTCATATCGTCAAGATCTCGTACGAACCTCTAACTCCGCTTCCCTTCAATAGGAACCAATTCAGAATCATCTACTCGTAGATGTGTGGACTGTGCTCCAATTAACTATAGTCATATCTGAAGTCTCCTTCGAATCTATGAACTCGGCATCTCTAATATCCTGTAGAAGGCATCTGGCCAATTACGTCCTCGAAAACTCGTCCAAGTCATCGGAAGAATACGCTTCATTCATCAGTTCTCGATCGACTCACAACACGTCTGTGTGAGGTCCTTCTTCTGACTGAAGCTAGGCAATTGATGACTTCACATCGGAGAATCCAAATGAACAAAATGTCCTAGTCATTTATCCAAGGTGACTAATGATCTTCTTTCGCATCCCTAAATATAGCCTCATGCTGCGTCAGCTTCAATGGTCTGGGGACGATATCTTGTCAATCTCAGCTACAGCTGGCTCATTTGTCCACATGATGGACATCGCCTCAATCATCTGGAATAGACGGTACATCAACAGTCTTCATATTCTGGCTGGCCTTTAGCAATGCCCGGTCATCTGGTATAGATCTCGAACGCTCGCGTCAATGAGAAAACATAGTAAAACGATATATCGAAACGCTCGTGTCACCGGAATACATCCTGGTCAGTCCTCGTCACTGACGAGCTCGTGCTGACCGTATCTCTAGCCGCAGCTCTCTCTGCTCGTATAACCATGGTAACGGAAACCACAATCCGATCTCGATGAGAATAGATTATAAGAACGAATAGGAATACGTTGCATAAGAAATGTACATCCTAAGGCTTCTTAAGCGGAGTAGCGTATCGTAAGTATGCCGTGAAACATACACACGATATGTCACTCTACTTAAGTCACCTACTCCATCAACCAAGATCAACCTATGCGACGAAAGTTCGGGTCTAATACCCCTTCGGCCAAGTCTAAGTTCCGTAAAGTGAAGCCTAGGTTCCGAATATACATACGCCTTAGACTCCGCATAGTCAAATCTAGACTTGAACCAAGGTTAAACCTAACGCTCTGATACCAAATTTGTCACGACCCGAAAAAGGCACATGAATGGAACTTGAATCATGTGATGTCTATAGGACCTTACCTAATTCAAGTAAGCCAAAAACCCAGAAATCTAAACTTTTTAGGGAAAAATAGTGGAGGTACAGTTTTGAAATAAGGTTTTACTGAAATCAAGTTCTTTCTACAAACATAGATAATAGTATACGAAAATGCAATGTTTATATTTAACTTGAATACATTTTCGTCATTGAAAATTTGGGCAGCACCTCCTTTGTAATACTTAACCCCAAAATGGTACAAACAATATAATATAAGGCATCCCCAAGCAGGAGCTTGCTCTTCGCCAATTGGTGGAAACAACCACGCAAGTAAAGCAAATATACAACGCCGAAGGCGAGGATCAAAACTCAGAAAGAAAGTAAAGAAAACAGGCATCATCAAGGAAACCAGAAAACAAAAATATATACATGAGCGTGACTCTAAGGCCGAAAGAATAAACAATAATGGTTTCTAAGTCTACTAAATATACACAGTCTGGTTGATGGAGCTTTTAACTAGATACAACAGAAATAAATATACAAGTATAAAATGGAGGTCACGAAGCAATGTGTCCCACCGATCAAGCAATCACCCGGAATAAAGTGAAGTGCTAGCAAGCCGCTACGGAACCTGTACGGCTAAACTTGCAAGAAACTATTATACAACGGGGGTGAGTTGCCAACTCGTGAATAGAAGACATCACCGAGTAGAAACCGAATGTATGACTATCTCCTAGATCATACAAAAAATAACAACAATATATATAGACATCGGGTAATAACAAGGGGAACATTATAAGCATGTGCGTAAGTGTAATACCAAGTACTCGTGTCAGTGTCACAAAGTAGTAACATGTCTTATAGATGATGTATGAATACATCATGAATGAATGATCAAAATGAAATCAGGATATATCTGTATGAGAAAACTGTGTTCTTATCTTAGTAAAATTTTAGTAATATAAAACTAGAGTATCATCAAATGAAATCGACAGAAATCCGTGTCAAATATTGACACAATATATACATCAATATCTCGGTAGCCATCTCTCAGATCGGCCCTCAAATCTGTCAAATCACACGACTCCGGTCGATATCCTCCGGATAACCGCCGGGTCAATAATCACCGGTAGGTAGTGCTTCCCTGCTGGGCTCAACATCTCTCTATATGGCCATCTTTCCCCAGGATACCTCACCGGGTCCACTATATACCCGCAGACGGTTTCTCTCACTCCTCGAATCGGGTCTGTGTACACATGTGGCTCAAGAACCGAGGAAACTGATGGTGGATGTCACACACATCATATCACGAGAAAACCGCAATTTTCATTTTAAAATAATAATAGGTTTGTAAAATTATTGCGGTTTCTCCAAATCCAGAAATCTCATGAAATACCGAAATTTTCATAATCATGAATCAATGAGAAAACAATGAATATCGGCCATAAGCCCTTCAACAGTGCATAATAGAATGAATACATGAATGTATGTGACATCTAAAAAAGAAATGCAATATCTAAACTAACATGTGAGAGTAAGAATACTAACAATGTGAATAAACTACCAGCTAGCAGGTTATACCAGTGAAGTAACGTTTTCTAATGTGTACGTGACATAGCAATTACCGATGATGATGTGTGTGAGCCGGCCAGTAAGTGTACGTGCAACATACGCATCATCGGTAATGGAGCGGATGTACTAGCAGACGAGATCATAACAGAAAGTAAACAGCAAAAGAAACAATGAGGTATATCAAGTACATACGAGCCATACCCTTTATCATGTTTAAATAGCATGAATCGTTGTTTTTAGAAAAGTAGGGACTATGGTGTTTTGAGAAAATAGATGTATTTTGAAAATCTATAGCGTCCCTCGTTTATACCTTGAAAAAGCCTACGATTAGTCGGTTTTGAAAATAGGTATGACTCGAGCCTAAGTTAACCTATATCTACGTAACTAAAGACTAAACTAAGAACCTAGTCGAAGGTGATAAGAAATCTATAATATCCCGAGCCGATATATCTAATAGTCGGCGATCCAGCCTCATATCATCTCATGCGGTAATAATAGATCGTACGACATCCTCGAGTCAAAAGTGCGGGTCAATCATCATATACATCTCGTACAGTAATATCCATCGTATGGCATCCCCAAAATCGAGGGTACGGGTCAAATAACATTATAAATCATCATTCGCACGGTATCAATCGTCGTACTATATCAATATCATAAATCAGTGGTACATAACTAAGGTCTCGTACAATCTATTATATCATCAAAACACATGTTATCGCATGTTTTGAATATATATCGCCCAACGATTCTTTAATATATCATATCATGTACGGTGTCTCGACTCAATCACATATCAACCTCACGGCGTCATGCCCGATCATATTGACTCATATCATTAAAACATGTACTATCCTCATCTCACGTGTATATGTATATATATATATAAAACATACATACACACACACACACACACACACACACACACACACACACACACATATATATATACATACACATGTACACCCAAATACCAAGTGCAAGTGTGTGTGTGCGTGCGGGTATGAGACAACACATAACCTATGATTCATGACTACAGTAATAACACTAAGGGTAGGTCTTCCTGTGATTACGCCTAATATAACCTAAGGTCTCCTAGAAACCGTAATTGCTAGGTATACATCAATTACATCAACATAATTTAAGTAATATAGGGTATTCTATTCTACGGTTGCGGGGGTGCTATACGCCATCCACCCGACTTCCTCCGTAGATATATATGTACTCACCTTGATCCTCGCTTGCCGAAGTTGATGACGCCATGCTCTCCCTTGTCGTACGAAGTCTACACAAAAGTACCTACATTTCAACGGATATCGTATCATAAACGAGAATCAAATACGAGAAATCCGATACGGCATATGAAGTGTACATAGGTTGAAACCTACGGACTATGCATGCAAGAATAGCCAAACAAATCCTCGATGTTGAAGTACAAACTTCAATCGACCGAGATAAAACACAAATATCAAAACTCAAGTTATTAAAACTGCAAAACGAAAACAACAACTCTTGAAAACACTTCCAGATTTGGCTCAGGCGATAATTGGGGCATTTAGCATATAGAATAGGTCTAATTAACAGATATAGGAGCCACTCACCAAGCACGAATCAATTTCCTCACACCCAAGCCGCAAATTGCGGCCTGAAAAGGCATTTTTGCGGCCAAAGAAAGGAATGGGGTCTCTGATTATTGGGGTAGCCTCCTAGTCAACTGCACATCTCTCAGTGATCGCTAAAAAATTTTCCAAGTCTCCAGGTCATAGCATATCTCTAAAAGTCATACACAATTCCCATAAATACCGATATCGAGGGATTTCCAAGTTCAAGATTAGTGGTTTAGGTTTCAAGTTTAGTCCATAAATCTAGTACTACAGGGGTTGGTGGCCTCTACTAAACCTCAATACACTTTCACAATTCAAAATATTCCCTAACCCTCCTCTTGAAATATCCAACACCACAAATCTACACTAGATTAACTCTAAATTACCCCAGGGTGTTAGGAAAACTAATAACCTAGTTAGAAGTGTGGAATATACCTCATGGAGCAACTAAGGAAAAATCCTAGATGATCCCAAGTGCTCAAAGTCCAATCTTGATTTCACCATGGGGTTTGTAGTGAGCTTTGGAGTGATTTTTGTGAATGGAGTATGAGCTTTTAACTGAGTTTTTGGGGTGTTTGTAAGTGCTAGAGGAGGTGGAGGGTGGTGGAAAATAAGATGAAGAATGGAGTTGAGGAGAAAGAAGAAGTGAAGAAGAGGAGCCATGAAGGGTGTGTAGAAGTTTCCTTTAGCTCTCTCTTTCTCTCTCTCTCTCACACATACACAAGCCCATGCCCCCATGTCACATTATTTTATTTCTTTTTCTCTTTTTATTTTTTAAAAGAAAATACATTTTAAAACAAGATGAAACCATGGTTAAATACAAATGTATCAAGTGTTTGAAACATGACATGGTGCATGTCATATGCATAGTTAAGCTTAATGCACAATTAGTAAATATAAATCACGTTTTAACATAATTTGCATATAATTAATTGTATAATATTTATAAAATATCCAAATCGCATAATTTCGTTCAAAAGCAATAACTCATATGGATTTCTCCAATTATTTTCCAAACTATCGGTATATAATTATACCATTTCATTTAAAACCAATTTCCATATTTTTATAATATTTATAAAATTAATTTTTTTAATTATTTATATTCCCAAAAATAATATTTTATTTTCTGAAATGTTACAATCTTCACCCTTAATAAATTCGGTCCCCGAATTTAAATTTAAAACTCCCCTAAATACTAAAACATTTCATTAAAATGATCAAGTTGTCGGGGCTCCGAAATCATGAATACTTAAAACATATCATAGCGCAATGCATGCGCATGAAAATGAGTGCAAAAACCCAAAACCGAAACTCCGTCCAGCGTCATGCCATCATGGGAGTTAATGCAAAAACATTAGTGTCAAAAAGCATCACGAAAATCACATATGATATAATTAAGATTATAATGTATGCATAGTACGCATCTCGTGAAATCGTGATAACATCTGAATAATAGTGCATGCCAAAATACTCAGGTACCGTCCTCAGACCAATCCTGCTCGGTTACGAAACCGTATAGTATATATCATAAAACATGCTGCTCGAAAGAAATCAATCCCAAAAATGTATACAAAGAATGCCACATACGTCTGGTGCGCATGGAAATCGAAATCAAACACAGGTGCCACAAATGTGTACAGAAACAAAACCAAGTGCAGCGAACGTGCACAAAAACATATGTCAAGTGCAACGGGTGTGCATGACAACAACATCAGGTGCATCAGATATGCATGAAGAATCTCGATTTAGTGTATCTGGTATGCACAAAATCGCATCTTGAGCGCCAAGTGTGCGCAAAAATCCAAATCAAGTGCATAAGGTGCACGAAAACATAAATCCGGTGCACTAGAGTGCACGAAAACAATATCGAATATCAAAGTTGAAATCAACGGTATACGACATACATCAATCCAAATCAGGTATACCGTGGTATATAAACTCGTAAATGTGTGCATCTACGTGCACAAAATCATATCAAGTACTGAAAGCTTGTGTAAATTACACCGAATGCATAAGTCAAAATCATGTGCAACCCCTATGCACGAAATTAAATCAAATATCCTGGAGTGCATAAAAATGAATCGAGCACAAAGAATGTGCACAAAACAAAAATCAACACAACTGATATGTAGAAATACGAATCATGTGCCCCTGTGGTGCACATAGAAAATATCGATCATAAAACAAATCATCATAATTCCGAAATCAAACAAGAAAAATGTGATATCTGAATCACCAAGTCGCATATCATAATTAACTATCGTCGATATGCTCCTCTTTCAATGTCGAAAGGTGCCGTAACACCTTAGAATGCGAATAGTGGTTAATTAAGCGTTAATGCGGATTTTAGTAAAAAGTTTACCAAAATGGTTTTCAAATATTTTATAAAAATTAATGAATATTTTATCAGTATTTAAATTGGGCCTGTACACACATGTGCTGTTAGTTATATGTATGCCCTAGAGGCCATTACTGTACATGCGTTGTATATTGTAGTGGATGCTGGGACATATATAGGGAGGACTTTCTTGTTCGACATGATAATACGCTATCTGGTTGCTCTTTATCTTAACATGTACTCTGATTGTCTCTATGTTACATGTTGATAAAGCCCTTAGGATGAGTACTTGACTACCAGGACTATGATGCAGATCATACTAGTGGGGACAGTGTAGTCGCCAAGTACATCCTTCAAATGTTCCTAGTCGTAGGAGTACCGAAACAGGGCATCGATACTCCAGAGTAGACTAGCGTATGCGCTTCTTGACCCATATGATGGGCGATGGATGATCCCATATCCATTAGTGTTTGACATCAGAGAAGGTATATGGGTGCTCAGTGGAGACTGGGTACACTGGACGGACTCGCCGAGAACTCCCAGATGGTATAATACCTCACGTCAGACGACAGTTCTCTCATGACACTGGTACAGAGTAGTCTGTAGACCCGAGATCGTCATAGAGTCTTGTGTGATTCCCACTGTGCTTTGATTTCCATCATACCACGTCCAAGAGGGCATGCAAAAAGGTGGCTTTTGGGTACAGTCCCGAATCACATGGAGGCAATGAGCGATAGGAGGGGATTCGTCTCTCCCGGTATAGGGAGTTGATGTTGCGCTGTGTTCGATTGGCTATAACTAGAAATCCCTGGCCAGGGTTGCTGAGATTTACTGGTAAGTGTTATCAGTAGTTTCTCAAACTGTTATGGACCTCATATCAACACGACTTATCAAGCTGCTGGGGTCTGACGTTTACCATCCCTAGGCGAGATATGCGACATATCAGACGAAGAGACCGGACTGTACGGGAGTGTTACTGATTGGATTCACGGGAGAAAGTACAGGCTTGCTTGTTGATCTTTTGATCGCTCAATACCTGGGTGGCTGTTACGTTTAGCTGACCGCTTGCAGCTTGTGGGTGTTTGATTTGATAATCACCTACTGCCGGCGTATTGACGATTCTTTAGAGTCCTACACAGAGGTTTCTTGACTCAGGAAAAACGGAGTAGGAGCACATATATGATATGTGCGGGACCGAGAATAATACGTGTATGTGATACTGTATTAGATTCTCACGATATGAGATATCGGCCGGGTATATGTGATATAGCCGGGTCATCGGATCAAGTGTTGATTCGATGAACTGATACAGATTATATTAGTCGGTTATTTGAGAAATAGCCGGATTATCGGATCAAGTGTTGATTCGATAATTTAATGTATAATTATATATTTGATATATTAAATTACATTAACTAATATAAGCTCACTAAAAGATTCTTTTTCTCACTCGGGTAATACATTGATATATATGCGATATATGTTAATTGTATTATTTTCTTTTGTTACAAATATATATTATATATGTGATATATAATATTGTAACATCTTATTATTAATAATGCAACATGTTTAGTAGAGATTAAATGAGGATAGGGTTTGATTTGGGTTAAACTTTTCTAGAAGCTTCTAGAAGCTTTTATTTTGTTTCTTGCAAAGATATTTAGTTTAGATATTTTGCAAGATATTTACTTAACCCAACCCACACCCTTTACTATGGTTCGATCTCTACAATGGTTAAGTCTTTCTTGACTTAACTATGGTTGCATTTGTAATAATATTAACACTTTCATTATTCATCACAAAAGCAATTGATCTTTTTCTTCCTCCTTGAAAAGCTTTTTAGCTTATGATTTTGTGATGATTATGAGTAAGATTAAGAAAACAAATGAGAGCTAAAATCCTACTTCATCATCCTAATCTATCCTAGCCATTTAGATTAGGGTGTTCACTTCATTTAGTGAGTGAGAGCTTGTGTTAAAGAAACTTCAAGGTAGATCATCTTAGTTATCGAAGATCGGAAGCAAGCTTGCATCTTTCTCTTCGTGGAGCCTCTCTAGAGTCCGGGTACTCGATGATCGCAGCGAAGGGACCTCAACACGGAGCTTTAGAAGTGAAGAACTGGACTACAAAGGTTATAATCCCAAACTCTTAGTGTTAAAGTGTTTAACATGCTTTGTTTTGCCTAATCTCTAGTTTAAAGATCTTGGTTAGGGTTGTTCGGCACGTCTAAATTTTAAATCGGGCATGGTTGATGCCTTATAAACCCTTGTGAGAGTGCCTAGTAACCCTACAGTGGTATCAGAGCCAAGCTAGAGCTTTAGGCGAAGTCTAGGCGAAGTTTACAGTCCGATCGAACCCCGAAACCCCGGTTTAGACCCCTCTCTGGATATTTTCTAAAAATGTGATTTTTTTTGCATTAAAAATACTCAAAAAATCAGCAGGGAATTCTATAGATTTATGTAAAACACGAGCCATTAATTCGCTTAAAGAGCCGCGGAACCGCAGCCGTACCATGGCTTGCGCGGCGGTTCCGCGGTGCTACAGAGGCATTAGGGTTTGAATTTTGTACAGTAATGTCCGTGTGTATTTCCTGATGCTTCTGAGAATTTTTAATTATACTCAAGTGTTGAGTTTTCTGGGTTGTATTGGGAACTCGTTGATTCGATCGGAAAGTTTAACTTCGTTTATCTTTTTCCGGGTAATTTTAGAACGTGTAAAAAAGTTCGAATGGATATCAATAACTCACTTTTTCCCCTGCCGGAAAATTTTCAAGCGTTGGATTTTTCCGTAGTTTAAGAACGTTCTAAGTCGTGCAAGTAACGCGGTGGACGCTCTAGAAGACAACAAAGCTTAACTCGATTATGTGGCCATCTGAACCGACTCTAAACCTTAGGGTTTGTGGCAGTACGGCGTTGCCACATATGAGGCGTTGGCTTGACCCTTCTACGGCTGGACCATTGGTACTGTAGCATGTGATGGATGTTTTTAAACTAATTTCAAGTGTTGAGAACTATTTGGGAAATCTTGGGTGTTTGTTTATTCGATCGGAAAGTTTAACATTGTCTATTTATCTGGAATGTGATACAATATTTGGAATCCACAAGTAGTTATGAGATAACTAATTTGAATGTTATAAATCTAGCAGTTCAGTCTCAGATGATCGGTTGCCACGGAATTTTGATGTGATCAAAAGTTCGTCGCAATCACGTAGCGTACGCGGATACTTGCCGGGTAAACTTAATAGACAAGCATGCCCCATAGCCCCGACTAAGTGACTATAGGAGAACACCGTCGCCAAAAGCATCCGTTCGGGTGCTCGCGGCAGTGGTGTTCTGCGTTAGTGCACTTCGTCGACGGCATCCGGGGGTGCGGCCGTCTACTAAAGTTTGCGACGGGTATTCGATCAGGATATCGGGAATCTTGTTGAATTGCCCGATCAGATATTGAAAAGTGTTTTCGATATAGAGAATAAAATGCGGGGTTTATAATTGTTAGGCATGCGATGTCTAAGGAATTCATTTGGTTAGGCATGAGATGTCTAAGGAAGTTGCG
Organism: Agapanthus africanus; assembly: GCA_030015575.1. Taxonomy (NCBI): domain Eukaryota; kingdom Viridiplantae; phylum Streptophyta; class Magnoliopsida; order Asparagales; family Amaryllidaceae; genus Agapanthus; species Agapanthus africanus. The sequence goes on along the minus strand of CM057345.1, from coordinate 298,797,554 downwards.
GATTCCAACTGTTGTAGTTTTACACTTTCTTTTCTGCGACCGTAAGTGTAATATGTGGTGTATCGCCAGTTTCGTTGCTATATATCAACGACAATTAGGGTACGCATATTTACTTACGTTGATGATATGTGATATTATGTGTTGCTGTGATATGTTATATTGGATCTTCGTGTTCTGAATAGCGGGGGTTTTATGTGAGATGAGAGTTTTTCTTTTTCATTCATGTAAAATTCATTGTATGTAATATTCTTTTATTAGGGCACTTCCGGGCTGAGGATGATGTCACCATTGTATATTTTTTACTTTTCTGCATTAGGTAGACCCAAGGCGGGGAGCACAAGTAACCGGATTCTAGGGTCCAGTGGGAGACCATCTCGAGGAGTCGAGACCTGGTCTCCTAACCCTAGAATTGGCAGTGTTGCTTGCCGCTCTCGTAGGGGTCTAGGGATGTGGGTTTGGCTATTCATCGCGACCGTGGAATCCGTGTTTTATACAGGCTCGTATTAAAACACGGACCTCCTAGTATATCCAATATTTCATATATGTTCTTTTGCTGCAATGTTCTATGATGAGATCATATTACTGCCTGAGACGAATGTTTATATTATATATATGGGATATATGTTATATTGCAGATTTCGTTTCAAATGTGATGCTTGTGAAGCATAATAAAATAGGACTTCATTAATGAGATTAATGAAACTAAAAGAAACCTAAAGATGTTGTAGAAACTTGTTTAAAAACAGGTAGCTTTAGTTCTTATTTTGCATAGCGGTGTTCCTTGTAGAACATCCAGCACCTTATTCGATAAGGAAAGAGCCGAGATCCCTTCACCGGGAGTGACCTCTTTAGTGAAACTAGAAGATGCTACAAACTCGGTTTGTCTTTTGATTGCTTCTATAGTTCTTGCTTTGCACAGCGGTATTTGTGAAATATACTGCATCTTATTCGATAAGGAAAGAGCCGACGATCCCTTCACTGGGAGTGACCTCTTTAGAAAAACTAGAAAAGGCCTAAAAAACATTCCATTTAAAATCACTAGATTCTACAACGATATCAAGTTCATTACGCAAAGGGTTTTCTTAAAGACCTGTCGTAGCCCTCCGTCGTTTCAGATAAGTAATAGTTAGTATTCGTGCTGCGTTTGTTGACCTCTGTCAAGGCGTGGTGTGCGGTAGCTGATTAGGGCTTATCTATATAAACATATGATGTGATTGATTTAGGATAGTCGTGCGACCTTGTTGACTTCTGTCAAGGGTCGTGCGGGTGGGTTTACTTCAATCAGGAAATGACGGGTTGAACTTGACTAGCAGCCTATGGTTTGTTGACCTCTGTCAAGGTCATAGGATGCTAGGGGTAAAATATTATTGAGAATTTCAAGTGTTGAAATTTGCAATGAGATTGCATACCTTCTATGAGATAGTTGGATCCCGATACCCGCTGCGAGTAAGAGTTACTCCTGGGAGAGTTTTACACATTACAATTAGCCGATCAAGTAGGTGTCTAGAAAGGTGTCAACGGGGTTATGGCCCTGCGAAAACGAGGTTTATTTTAATTAGGTCTGTGTGAAAGCGCGGGGAACTGTAAGTCCACGTTACCCGTCCCGGTTCTTTCGGGGATGCGGAAATGGTGAAAAACGATTTTTTCGGTGGAGGTAACATGGACTCAAAAAACGGATCTTTGCTTAACAAACTATCTAACAACCTAACTAAGAGTTTAACTACTATGTTAGGGGTTATACCTTAACTTGAACTCCTTCTCTTCGACTCCTTGTGGTGGTCGGATCGGCCTCACCTCGTCGTCTCCTTATGCCGAAGATGGATCCACCCGAAAGCTTCTACCTTTGGCTCCAACCTCAATCTAGAGCAAACTAGAATACTTGGCTTGCTAGACCTTATACACTAGGATGAGTAGAGAAGTGTTTTGGGTTTTATCTCTATGGTTCTTGTTTCTCAACTCATGAGACAATAGAACCATAAGCAAGAGAGAGAGCAAGAGGAAGAGGGAGAGCTTGAGGATGAGAAAGAATCAATATGATAGAATTCAAGAAGACATTTTACAACCATGCTCTCATAACACAAAATAATCATGATAATAATAGTAATTGAGTATTATGTGATGGTTCATGTCAATGGCATTATCATTTCATGCATTTAATGCATTTTGTGAACAAACAAGCAAGCAAAAGTCATAGCCATGAAATGATAGCCATTGTCATGATGATGGTCAACAAGTCCAAACTAGTCAACCGGTCAACAAAGTCAACAAGTCAACAAAGTCAACCTTTCAACCCAACCATAGCATAATAATACTTAATTAATATTATGATTAATCATATTTCTTATTCTCATTAGGGTTTGGCAAAAGTCAACAGTCAACAACCCTAATGAGAATCCTCTGCCTCTGTCTCTGTCAACCGTGCATACATACCCGCATCCGCATTCCGAGGAACACGAATACAAACAAGATAAAACCAATCCCAAAACGTATACTAGGTTCTGGCTTAAACTAAAGCCCGCTAGTAATAACTGCCCGGACACCAAACGTGCACAAGTGCGCGGATGTGACCGAACCCTGTCGCAAAACCATGCGACCTCTACTCTTTTGCCTAAAGGCGAATAGCTCTCTGTGTAGTTCTCTAAAGACTCGACACTACACTAGCAGTGGGTTTAACCACAGACCGCAAGCGGCACTAGCTGTGCGTAACGGCCCCCAAGTAGATGCCGATAAGAAGACTGACGAGGTGAACTCATCCGAACTCCTACTGAGCCTGAATATGATAGTCTCCGTACAGTCCGGTCTGTTCGTCTGAGAATATCGCATGGCGGGCCTAGGGGGCGGTAAACGTCAGTCCCCTAATAGCAGTACAAGTCGTGTCGGAGTGTAGCCCAGAACACTCTGAGATAACACTGGAAACCTACCAGTATACCTCGCTTGCCCTGGCCAGGGACGACTATGTGTAATGGCTCTCCATGACACAGCGCGATATCAACTCCCAATACCGGGAGAGATGAATCCTATCTAACCGTCACTGCCTCCAAGTGCTTCGGGACTGCACCCAACTACTACCTGTTTGCATGACTCCTTTGAGCCGTTGTAGGGTAGTAATCAAAGTACAGTGGGAACACACTCGAGGCGAAGTGACAGTGTCAAGTCAGCGGACTAAGCTGTACTCATGTCATCTAGGAACTAATAACTGACGATAGGTATAGTACCAACCAACAGTTCCTGACGAGTCCTGTCCAGTGTAATCGTAACCTAACGAGCACCCACATACTATCTCAAGTACGACGTACTGACGGCTGTGGGACAGACCGTCTCCCCTGCTGGGATGAGAAGCGCATACGCTAGTCTACTCCGGAGTATCGATGCCCTGTCTCGATAGTCCTATGACTAGGGACCTGTATAAGGATGTGCTTGTGGATTACCCAGCCCCCACGAGTGTGACTGCCATCACAACGCTGGTAATCAAGCAAAGATCCTAAGGGCTCCACTAATGTGTATAGGTGATATACTAAAAGAAACATATGTACACATTAAAGTAGAAACAAACCAAGTAGCATACTACTATTTTGAGCAAGATTGTCTATACAACTGTGAATATCTCAAGCTTCCATTAAGTAATATACAAACTAGTATGATACAGTAATGGCCTCTAGGGCATATACACTAACAATCTCCCACTTGCACTAAGGCCATGTACTGCCGTATCGAAGACCTATCATCTCGATCAGCCGCTCGAACTGAGTCTGGGGTAAGGCCTTCGTGAATGGATCTGCAGTGTTATCTTCCGTAGCAACCCTCCGAACCTCGATCTCCTGGCGATCCACGATCTCCCTGATCAGGTGATACCGCTTCTAGATGTGTCTGGACTTCTGATGGGACCTAGGTTCCTTCGCTAAAGCTATAGCCCCGTTGTTGTCGCAATACAGAGGTATTGGATCAACAATGGACGGAACCACCTGAAGTTCCGTGAGGAACTTCTTCATCCAGACAGCTTCCTTTGCGGCATCGCAAGCAGCGATATATTCCGCTTCCATTGTCGAGTCAGCAACGGTTTCCTGTTTGGAACTCTTCCAACACACTGCCCCTCCATTGAGGGTAAAGACATAACCCGACATGGACTTGGAATCATCCTTGTCACTCTGGAAGCTGGAGTCAGCAAAGGCCTCGATCTGGAGGTCTTTTCCGCCATACACCAAGAACATCTCCTTAGTCCTTCTCAGGTACTTGAGAATGTTCTTTACCGCTATCCAGTGCTTCTCCCCAGGTTTTGACTGATATCGGCTTACCACACTCAGTGCATAAGCTACATCTGGTCTGGTACACAACATCGCATACATTATAGAGCTTACCGCAGAAGCGTAGGGTATAATAGACATGCGATCCCTTTCCAAATCAGTCTTGGGAGACATCTCTTTGGAGAGGGTGATCCCGTAACAAGACGGTAGATTACCACGATTGGAATCTTCCATACTGAATCTTTTCAGTATGGTGTCGATGTACCTGGACTGTGAAAGTCCTAATATCCTCTTGGATCTAACACGATGAATCCGGATCCCCAGAATGTAAGAGGCATCACCCAGGTCTTTCATGGAGAACCTGTGTGACAAGAACCCTTTGACAGATTGTAGCATAGGAATGTCATTTCCTATCAAGAGAATGTCATCCACGTATAAAACGAGGAATATGACAGTTCTTGCTACAAATCTACTATAGATGCATGGTTCATCTGGATTTTTGATAAAGCCAAAATCTTTGACTGTCTCATCAAAAAAGATGTTCCAACTCCGCGATGCCTGCTTTAGTCCATAGATGGACTTAAGCAACTTGCACACCTTTCCGCTGCTCCCACTCTGAATGAAACCCTCTGGCTGGTCTATATAGACACACTCATCTAAATTTCCATTTAGAAAAGCGGTCTTTACGTCCATCTGCCAAATCTCATAATCGTGGAAGGTAGCAATGGCAAGAAGGATCCGAATGGATTTCAGTATAGCCACTGGAGAAAAGGTTTCGTCATAGTCCAAACCAGGTCTTTGATGAAAACCCTTTGCAACAAGTCTAGCCTTATAGGTCTCGACCTGTCCATCTACACCAATCTTCCTCTTGAAGATCCACTTGCATCCTACGGGTTTTACCCCATCTGGAGAAATATCCAAAGTCCACACTTTGTTGGTGTACATGGACTCCATTTCGGTCCGCATTGCATCCAGCCATTTTACTGAGTCAACACTCTGAATGGCCTGCTGGAAGCTAGTCGGCTCATCATTATCTATGATGCAATCCTCTCTATCCCCGTCTATGAGAAAATCGTAGTATCTCTCGGGCGGATGGGACTGCCTACTACTCCTGCGGAGTGGCATAAGAATGTCCTGTTCTTTCGAACCCTCTGGTTCTTCTAAGATCTCAGTAATAGCTCGTGGTTCTGGAATTTCTTCCAGTTCTATTGCGCTCCCACTTATCTGATTTTCTAAAAACTCAGTTTCCAAGAAGCAGGCATGACGAGAAACAAAAACCTTTGTTCCTCTTCGCAATAGAAGAAATATCCCTTGGAGTTCTTTGGATATCCCACAAACTTGCACTGTACTGAGCGTGCCTCGAGTTTGTCCGCATGCTGCTTTTTGACAAAAGCTGGACATCCCCATGTCTTAATGTGCTTAAGATAGGGTTTCTTCCCACACCACATCTGATATGGTGTGGTAGGCACAGTCTTAGTTGAAACTCGGTTCAAAAGGTATGCAGCTGATTCTAGTGCATATCCCCAGAATGATCGCGGCAACTCAGCGTTACTCATCATGGAACGTACCATATCCAATAGAGTTCGGTTCTGTCTCTCCGATACACCGTTATGTTGCGGAGTGTATGGAGGAGTAAGCTGAGAGAGAATTCCATTCTCTTTTACGTAATCCAGGAACTCGGCACTCAAGTATTCACCACCTCGATCAGATCTCAGTGACTTGATACTTTTGCTGGTTTGTTTTTCTACTTCATTCTTATATTCCTGGAATTTTCCAAAGGCTTCAGATTTATGTTTCATTAAGAAGACATATCCGTACCTTGAAAAATCATCCGTAAAAGTAATGAAGTAAGAATAACCGCTTCGCGCATGTGTAGACATTGGACCGCACACATCGCTGTGTACGAGCCCCAAGAGCTCGCTCGCTCTTACTCCGTGTCCAGTAAACGGAGTCTTTGTCATCTTTCCTTTGAGACAGGATTGACAAGTTGCATATGATTGATATTCGAACGGATCTAAATATCCTTCTGTATGCAACTTCGTCAACCTTCTCTCATTGATGTGACCTAGTCTACAATGCCATAAGAAAGCATGATTGATTTCTGGAGACTTTCTTTTGTGTGTATTCTGGACATTGAAAATCTGTGGTTGGTTTAATACGTATATTCCATTGCTTAATGTACCTGACCCAATCAAAACTTGATTAAGGTGAATGTTCACAACATTGCTTACAAATGCAAATTCATAACCTTCTTTAGATAATAAAGATACAGATATGATATTATAAGTTGCATTGGGTAAAAAATAACGCAAAACCAAAACATGTCCATCTGACATTCCCAAGTGATAGTCCCCCACGGACTCAGCATCCATGCCAGCTCTGTTTGCAACTCTGAGAGTCATATCACCTGCCTTCAAAACCCTACGCTTTCTCAGTATCTGCAAAGAATTACAGATATGAGATCCTGATCCGGTATCCAATGCCCAGGAAGTAGAGTTTATTGATAGACAGTTTTCAATAACATACACACCTGAAGCCAAAGCCACAACTGTAGGGTTCCTAGGCACACTAATGAGGTCTCACAAGTGATCAAACATGCCCAATTCAAATTTTTCATGTGCCTACAAACCCTAATACGGATCGTTAACTAGATGTATAGGCGATGCGATGCAAGAAAACAACTTTAACTAAAAGGAAAGGGGCTACAACCTTTGTAGATCCGATCCTCCACCTCCATAGCTCCTTGATGAAGTCCCCTCTCTGCGATCATCGGATCCCGGGCTCTAGCGTCGGCTTCATCGGAGAAATGAGCGGGCTAGGCCGTCGACTTCGATGCCGAAGATGATCTACGTCGAGGCAACACAAGATCAAGCTCCAACTTCACCAAGCCATGAAACTTGTGAAGAAAACACCCTATACTACTTGGCAAGTGATAGAGGATGAAGAAATAGGAAGTGGGTTCACTTTAGAATTGGATTTCTCACTCTTTTTCTCATGTTGCCATTGATGGAGGCATGGTTTCTTCTTTGTTGAAGAAGAAGAAGAAGAAGAAAGAATATGATAAGTTATTTTCAAATAGAAAAATAATATGATACTTATCATATTTACAACCATGGTTAAGTGTAGAGAATTAACTAGGGTTTAGTTGAATGGTTAGGGTTAGGACATGAAGACAAAATGGTCACTTAGTCAAAGCTTCATGAAGCTTCAACAACAAAACAAACTAAGCCACCATTTCATTTTTGCCCAAAATGAATTAATGAATAAATAAATAAATGAATAAGTAAGTAAATCAAAACCCTAACCATTAACATAACCATGGTTTAATTCTTTACACAAACCCAAGTTTGCATGTATCATCAAACATGATACAAACAAGTGCACAAAAGTATATCACATATACAACTTGTGTATTTCAAGTGAGAAAATCCATTTAAAGTGAACCAATACTAGTTAATGCAAAGTAATATATCAAATATATAATTATGCATTAAATCATTAAATCAATACTTGATTTAACGATCCGGTCATATCGCATATAACCGACTAGTATCCAATGTATCGACTTATCGAATCAATCTTCGATTCGATATCTAGATTATATCGCATACAACCAATCGATACATTCATCGCGAGAATAGAATACGGTATCACATACACGCATTATTCTCGGTCCCGCACATATCTCATATGCGCTCCTATTTCGTTTCGCTTGAGCCAGGAAACCTCTGTGTAGGACTCTAAAGACTCGTCAATACGCCGGCAGCAGGTGATGATCATATCAAACACCCACAAGCCGCAAGTGGTCTTCTAAACGTAACGGCCACCCGGGTATTGAGCGATCAGAAGATCGACGAGCAAGCCCGCTCACACTCCTGCGAACCCAACCAGTAACACTTACCGTACAGTCCGGTCTGTTCGTCTGATATGTCGCATATCTCGCCTAGGGGTGGTAAACGTCAGACCCCAGTAGCTCGATAAGTCATGCCAACGTGAGGTCCATAACATTCGTGAAACTACTGATAACTCTTACCAGTATATCACTGCAACCCTGGTCAGGGATTTCCTGTTATGGCCAGTCGAGCATAGCGCAACATCAACCCCCAATACCGGGAGAGTCGAATCCCCTCCTATCGCTCATTGCCTCCATGTGAATCGGGACCGTACCCAAAAACCACCTGTTTGCACGACTCAGTAGAGCCGTGGTAGGGTGGAAATCAAAGCACGGTGGGAGACACACAAGACTCTATGACGATCTCGGGTCAACAGACTAAGCTGTACCAGTGTCACCAAAGAACTGCCATCTGACGTGAGGTATAATACCATCTGGGAGTTCTCGGCGAGTCTGTTCAGTGTACCCAGTCTTCACTGAGCACCCGCATACCATCTCTGATGTCAAACACCAATGGATATGGGATCATCCATCGCCCATCACATGGGTCGAGAAGATATACGCTAGTCTACTCTGGAATATCGATGCCCCGTCTCGATATTCCCACAACTAGGAACATTGAAGGATGTACTCATGGACTACCCAGGCCCCACTAGTATGATCTGCATCATAGTCCTGGAAGTCGAGTACACATCCTAAGGACTTTATCAACAAGTAACAGAGAGACAGAAAGTATACATGTTAAGATAAAGAGCAACCAGATAGCGTACTATCATGTCGAGCAAGAAAGTCCTACCTATATATGTCCCAGCATCCACTACAATATACATCCAATGTACAGTAATGGCCTCTAGGGCATACATATAACCAACAATCTCCCACTTGCACTAAGGCCATCTGTAGCAGTAGTTGTAGTATCTAATACTCAACCATCCCCTAAAAGTCTCTCTTTGGGAAAAGGCCTTCGTGAGTGGATCCGCCGTGTTGTCCTCTGAGTCTACTCTCCTAACCTCGATCATCCTGGAGATCAACTATCTCCATGATCAGGTGATACTTCCTCATAATATGTCTTGGTCACTGATGGGACCAGGGTTCACGGGTCAAAGCCACACTTCCATTGTCACACAATGGTAGGAACCTAGTTCATCTTATGAACCAATATACACCCAAACTGCCTCTTTGGTAGTATTTTTAATAGCAATGTTACCAGCCTTTATCGTCTAGTTTGCCACGGTATCTAGCTTGGAACTCTTCCAACATACCGTCCCTTTACTGAGGGTAAAGACAATGCCTACGACTGACATTTAGTCGTCCTTATCACCCTGGAACCCTTCCAGTGATTCTCCCCAGGATCGATTGATACCATTTCACTACATCTAGTGAGAATCCTAGCATCCAATTACATCTATCTCATAGATGAAAACTCAGGATTTAGGAGGTATCACTTTGATCCTATTGGAGAATCCTTGTGATAAGCGGAGATTGACCGAGCGTAGTATAGGAAACTCTTTTCCTATCAAGAGTATGTTGTCCACGTACAATACGAGGATAACCACCTTACTCTCTACTACCGTTTTGTATATACAAGGTTCATCTACCATTTTGATGAAGTCAGACACTTTGACTATCACATCAAAACAGATGTTCCAACTCCGCGATGCCTGCTTTATTATGTAAAGCAACTTGCACATGTTTCCGCTGCTCCCACTGTTTACGAAGCCCTCTGGCTGTGTACTTATTGACATTCTCTTCTAAATCAGTATTTAGAAAAGTAGTCATGACACCCAACCACCAGATATCGTAGTCATGGTATGTAGCAATGGCAAGTAGGATCTGGATGGACTTAAGCATAGTCCCTGGAAGAGGTTTCATCATTATCCATGTCTGGTCGATGACGAAAACCTTTAACAAGTCTAGCTTTGAAAGTCTCAACTTTTCCATCTACACCAAGTAATCTTCTCAAGATATACTTGCTCCTAATGGGGATTTAACCCTTCAGATATCGCAACCAAAGTCCATACTTTGTTGGTGTATGTGGATTCCATCTCAGATCGCTAAGCATCCAGCCATCCTTACAGAGTCCCTACTCTTGATGACCTGCTCGAATCTAGTTGGGTCATCATCTCATGATGCATTCCTCGCTCCCACTATCATCGAGAAACCAAAGTATCTCTCAGGTAGGTGAGGAACCCTACCAGATCGGCGGAGAGGCCGAGGTTCGTCGGGGACTATTGAATCCTTTGGTTCTGTCAAATCATCAGCTGCAGTTTTGTATAGCTGGAACCTTCCCAGTTCTACAGAACTGACATTGCCTCGATCTTGTCCGGATTTTGCTTTTAGACATAGGCCGGACAACCCCAAATCTTAACTAACTTAAGATATGGGCTCTTCCCTTTCTATATCACATATGAAGTGGTAGGCAACTGATTTGATTTGAACCCTATTCAATAGGTATGCAGCTTCTTAAGCGCATAACTCCCAAAAGGAAATAGGAAACTCAGTAGTACTCATCATAGAGCACACCATATCTAATACGGTGCGATTGCTCCGCCCTGATACACCGTTGTGCTGTGGTGTATTCAGAGGAGTAATACGGAGAGAGAATCTCATTCTCCTTTAAAATAATCCAGGAATTCTATGCACAAGTATTCTCCTCCCTGATCTTATCATAGGACATAATACTTATACCTGTATTGGTTTTCTACTTCTAGCTTATATTCTGTGAATATCTCAAAAGGTTCGGACTTGTGTTTCAACAGGAACATATGTCTGAATCTTGAGAGATTATCAGAGAACGTAATGAAGTATAAAGAACCAGTCCTGGCATGTGTAGACAGGAGACCTTACATACATCATCATGTATCAGTTCCAAGAGTTCATTAACTCTTTCTCTGTTTCCAATAAACAGGGCTATGGTCATCTAATCTTTGTGACATGACCGGCAAATTTCACAAAATGTAAATTCAAACTGATTTAAATATGCATCTAAAATGTAACTTCAGCCAGTCGGGTCGCATTGATATGACCTAGTCTACAATGCCTCAAGAAGGATTTGTTCATTTCTGAACTCTTCCTCTTGTGTGTGTTCTGTATACTAGGAACTGTAGTTTGATTTAGAACGTCAATGCTTTTAGATAACGTGCCTGAACCGATCAACTTTTAATATAGGAAATGTTCAAAACATTATCCATCAATACAAAATTTTATCATTTCTTTACTAATAAAGAGACTGATATGATTTTGTATATCAGGTTCGGTATCTAATAGCATTTGTTCAGAATCAATGTATTGGTAATACAGGGTGACAGTGACCAACAGACTTGGCTGCAACACTTGCCCCGTTTTCTGTCTCATGAAACTTATCACCCGTTCTCAGTTTTTCTACCTTTCGGTAGCCCAATGTAACAGATTACATATCTGGGATCCTGATCTGGTATCATATACCCAGGATGTAGAGGATACTGAGAAACAGTTCTTTGTAATGAACACACCCGAAGGAGATGCATCATATGCACTTTCTTTATTTGGGTGGCATAGGAATTCTGGTATTTCCCTATTTCCTGCTCTTCTTATAACAATTATAAGTTGGAGCGAGACCAACGTTCCCCAGCTCAGTATAACAAGCGGGTTCGGTCAATACATCCATATTATTATCTTGATTAAGGCGTGATATGGTCGCTACCTGGAGAGAGAGAGAAGAAAACACTCTGCGTGCGCTCTTGCAAGATTAGATTGGTTATATATTTTATCTAATCAGGATGGCTCCCACTGTTTTTATCAAATCTTCCTTCAAACCTTAAAAGGAAAGACTAGCCGGGATTAATTACACTCTACAAGTTCGCCAATCTTTCAGCCAGGCCAGTGTCGGTACTTTGAGGGAGGTTCCCCATGCTTTCGCACGGACCTAATTACAGTAAACCTCGTTTTCCCAGAGGCGTAACCCCGTTGACACCTTTCTAGACACTTACTTGATCGGCTAATTGCAAAGTGCAAAACTCTCTCAGGAGTAACAATTACTCGCAGTGGGTATCGGGATCCAACTATCACATAGAAGGTATGCAATATCATTGCAAATTTCAACACTTGAAACTCCCGATAATGGTTTTTACCCCTAGCACCTATGACCTTGGCTAAGGTCAACAAATCATAAGCACTAGTCAAGTTCTACCCGTCATTTCGTGATTAGTTAGACCCACCCACATGACCCTTGGCTAAGGTCAACAAAGCCATATGACTGTCCTAACTAATCGTATCATATGCTGTGTAGGAAGACATCACTTAGCTACCGCACACTACGCTTCGGCTATGGTCGACAAACGTAGCACGAATACTAAGTACTCTACTTCCTAAAATGACGGAGGGTTGCGAATGGTTTTTAAGAAAACCTTTAACGCTTTGAATTGATCTCGTTGCGGAATCAAATAGTTTTTAAATGGAATGTTTTTTAGGCTTTTCTAGTTTTGCTAAAGGGGTCACTCCCGGTGAAGGGATCGTCGGCCCTTTCCTCGTCGAATGAGGTGCGGGATATATCATATATATCACTGTGCAAAGCAGAAACTATAGAAGCATTCAAAAGAAAAACCGAGTGTGTAGCATCTGCCAGTTATTGCTAAAGGAGTCACTCCCGGTGAAGGGATCTCGGTCCTTTCCTCATCAAATAAGGTGCAGGATGTTCTACTATGAACACCGCGATGCAAAGCAAGAACTGTAGCTACCTGTTTTATTTTGAAATTCGATTCCACAACATCAATTAGGTTTATTTTCTTTCATTAATCTCATTAATGAATATCCCATCATTTAAGTCCACCTAAACATCACAGATAAATATAACGTACGATTATGCCATCCGCATTCGCCTCGATGTCCCGTCTGCACCGTTAGGTTAGGTAACTAACGCCAGAGCGAGACAGGGCTAGTGCGGGTGTAAAACATAAGCAACGTCTATATAATATATCATATATACTATATATAATATCTATCTGAACATATCACATGATCACATCACAGATAACGCAGCAGAAAATATCATATGAAATATTGGATATACTAGGACGTCCGTGTTTTCAATACGAGCCAGTATAAAACACGGATTCCACGATCATGATGAGTAGCCAATCCCACATCCCTAGACCCCTACGAGAGCGGCAAGCAACCCTACCAATTCTAGGGTTAGGAGACCCGGACTCGACTCCTCGAGATGGTCTCCCACTGGACCCTAGAACCCGGTTACTTGTGCTCCCCTCCTTGGGTCTATCCTAATGTGGAAAAGTAAATAATATACATCAACGGTGACATCTTCTGCAACCTGGAAGTGACCCAATAAAAGAATATTACATACAAGTTTTTACATGAATGAAAATGAAAAAACACTCATCTCACATAAAAAAAACCCGGCTATTCAAATACGATGATCCAATATAACATATCCAGCAACACATAACATCATATGTCATCAACGTAAGTAAATATGCGCATCCCAATTGTCGTTGACATATAGCAACGAAACCGGCGATATCACATATTACACTTACGGTCACAGAAAAGAAAGTGTAAAACTACAACAATTGGAATCCGCATCCTCTTTAGACATCGCATGCCTAATCAAATGAAATACTTAGACATCACATGCCTAACAATTATAAACCCCGCATTTTAGTCTCATTATCGAAAACTCTTTTCAATATCAAGTCGGGCAATTCAATAAGATTCCCGACATTTTGATCGAATGCTCGTCGCAAACTTTAGCAGGCGGCCGCACCCCCGACGCTGACGACGAAGTGCACCAAGGCGGAACACCGCTGCCGCGAGCACCCGAACGGATGCTTTCAGCGACGGGGTTCTCCTACAGTCACTTGGTCGGGGCTATGGGGTGAGGCTGTCTATTAAGTTTACCCAGCGAGTATCCGCGTACGCTACGTGATTGCGACGGACTTTTGATCACATCAAAATTCCGTGGCAACCGATCAAGTGAGACTAAACCACTATGTTTATAACATTCATTCAGTTATCTCATAACTACTTGTGGATTCCAAATATTATATCACATTCCGGATAAATAGAAAATGTTAAACTTTCCGATCGAATAATCGAACACCCAAGTTTTCCCGAAACAGCTCAACACATGAAATAAGTTTAAAAACATTCACTTCGTACCTCAGTACCAACGGTCCAGCCGTAGAAGGGTCAAGCCAACGCCTCACATGTGGCACGCCGTACTGCCCCAAACCCTAAGGTTCAAAGGGCAGTTCAAGACGTTCACATAATCGAGTTAAGGTTTGTTGTCTTCTAGAGGGACCATCGCGTTACTTGCACTACTTAGAACGTCATTAAACTATGGAAAAATCCAACAATTGGAAATTTCCCGGCAGGGGAAAAAGTGGGTATTTATATCTGGTTGAACTTTTTAATATATTCTGAAATTACCCGGAAAAACACATAGAAAAAGTTTGATAATCCGATCGAATTTACGAACTCCAAATACAACCCAGAAAACTCAACTCTTGAGTGATATTTAAAAAAATCCCAGAAAATCCAGAACAAAAATATAGGAATTACTGTGCAAAAATTATTGGGCAATGTGACCATACGGCCGCGGAACCGCCGCAGATGCTATGCATCTGCCGCTGTTCCGCGGCGGTTTAGATGATTCAGGAGCTCCGTTTTGCACTATAATTCTTAGAACTTCCTGCTGAATTTTTTAAGAATTTTTAATCTGGAAAAAACCCAGCTTTTAAAAAATGTCCAGAGAGGGATGAATTCAAGGGTTTCGGGGTTCGATCGGGTTTCTACCTTCGTCTACGCATCGCCTAAGGCTCTAGCTAGGCTCTGATACCACTGTAGGGTTCCAAGGCACACTAATGAGGTCTCACAAGTGATCAAACATGACCAATTCAAATTTTTCATGTGCCTACAAACCCTAATACGGATCGTTAAGTAGATGTATAGGCGATGCGATGCAAGAAAACAACTTTAACTAAACGGAAAGGGGCTACAACCTTTGTAGATCCGATCCTCCACCTCCATAGCTCCATGATGAAGTCCCCTCGCGGCGATCATCGGATCCCGGGCTCTAGCGTCGGCTTCATCGGAGAAATGAGCGGGCTAGGTCGTCGACTTCGATGCCGAAGATGATCTACGTCGTGGCAACACAAGATCAAGCTCCAACTTCACCAAGCCATGAAACTTGTGAAGAAAACACCCTATACTACTTGGCAAGTGGTAAAGGATGAAGAAATAGGAAGTGGGTTCACTTTAGAATTGGATTTCTCACTCTTTTTCTCATGTTGCCATTGATGGAGGCAAGGTTTCTTCTTTGTTGAAGAAGAAGAAGAAGAAAGAATATGATAAGTTATTTTCAAATAGAAAAATAATATGATACTTATCATATTTACAACCATGGTTAAGTGTAGAGAATTAACTAGGGTTTATTTGAATGGTTAGGGTTAGGACATGAAGACAAAATGGTCACTTAGTCAAAGCTTCATGAAGCTTCAACAACAAAACAAACTAAGCCACCATTTCATTTTTGCCCAAAATGAATTAATGAATAAATAAATAAATGAATAAGTAAGTAAATCAAAACCCTAACCATTAACATAACCATGGTTTAATTCTTTACACAAACCCAAGTTTGCATGTATCATCAAACATGATACAAACAAGTGCACAAAAGTATATCACATATACAACTTGTGTATTTCAAGTGAGAAAATCCATTTAAAGTGAACCAATACTAGTTAATGCAAAGTAATATATCAAATATATAATTATGCATTAAATCATTAAATCAATACTTGATTTAACGATCCGGTCATATCGCATATAACCGACTAGTATCCAATGTATCGACTTATCAAATCAATCTTCGATTCGATAACTAGGTTATATCGCATACAACCAATCGATACATTCATCGCGAGAATAGAATACGGTATCACATACACGCATTATTCTCGGTCCCGCACATATCTCATATGCGCTCCTATTTCGTTTCGCTTGAGCCAGGAAACCTCTGTGTAGGACTCTAAAGACTCGTCAATACGCCGGCAGCAGGTGATGATCATATCAAACACCCACAAGCCGCAAGCGGTCTGCTAAACGTAACGGCCACCCGGGTATTGAGCGATCAGAAGATCGACGAGCAAGCCCGCTCACACTCCTGCGAATCCAACCAGTAACACTTACCGTACAGTCCGGTCTGTTCGTCTGATATGTCGCATATCTCGCCTAGGGATGGTAAACGTCAGACCCCAGTAGCTCGATAAGTCATGCCAACGTGAGGTCCATAACATTCGTGAAACTACTGATAACTCTTACCAGTATATCACTGCAACCCTGGCCAGGGATTTCCTGTTATGGCCAGTCGAGCATAGCGCAACATCAACCCCCAATACCGGGAGAGACGAATCCCTTCCTATCGCTCATTTCCTCTATGTGAATCGGGACTGTACCCAAAAACCACCTGTTTGCACGCCTCAGTAGAGCCGTGGTAGGGTGGAAATCAAAGCACAGTGGGAGACACACAAGACTCTATGACGATCTTGGGTCAACAGACTAAGTTGTACCAGTGTCACCAGAGAACTGCCATCTGACGTGAGGTGTAATACCATCTGGGAGTTCTCGGCGAGTCCGTTCAGTGTACCCAGTCTCCACTGAGCACCCGCATACCATCTCTGATGTCAAACACCAATGGATATGGGATCATCCATCGCCCATCACATGGGTCGAGAAGATATATGCTAGTCTACTCTGGAATATCGATGCCCCGTCTCGATATTCCCACGACTAGGAACATTGAAGGATGTACTCATGGACTACCCAGGCCCCACTAGTATGATCTGCATCATAGTCCTGGAAGTCGAGTACACATCCTAAGGGCTTTATCAACAAGTAACAGAGAGACAGAAAGTATACATGTTAAGATAAAGAGCAACCAGATAGCGTACTATCATGTCGAGCAAGAAAGTCCTACCTATATATGTCCCAGCATCCACTACAATATACATCCAATGTACAGTAATGGCCTCTAGGGCATACATATAACTAACAGCAACTTGCTTCGGATCCTGGTTCTTGGCCTTCCAAGCCCTGCAATCCTTTTTCCAGTGTCCTTTCTTATGACAATAGAAGCACTCTTCCTTCCCCACAAGCTTTCCCGTTATCTTTGTTGCTTTTGCTTTTCCCTTCATTTCCACTTTACTAACACCGCCCCTTGGTTTGGTGGGGGTTTTCTTCTTCTTTCCCTTGGCTTTCGCCCTGGACCTAGAAGAGGAAGGTCCTCTAATAAAAAAAGTGGATGTTTCCTTACCTTTCTGTAGGGTGCCCTCTGCACTCCTCAGCAGGTTGAGGAGTTCTGAAAGTTCAACTTCTTTTTCTTGCAAGTTGAAGTTCAGGATAAACTGGGCGTAAGTGGAAGGAAGGGGCTGGAGAATCAAGTCAGTATAGAGCTCGTTCTCTAACATGGTCCTAAGGTCCGCGAGCTCTTCAATATAGCCAATCATCTTAAGCACGTGTTCCGCTACCGATGATCCGACGGCCAATTTCGCCGAAAACATCTTTTTCGAGATTTTGTATCTGGCGATACGGGATTGCTCTCCATACAGTTCTTTTGTATAGAGAAATATGGATACAAGGTCCATATTCTCGTGCCTCCTCTGATGTTCATTGTCCATAGAGGCAAGCACGAGTCACTTGGCCTTCGCGCAGTTGATCTCCCAGGTCTTACGGATTTCCTTATCCACGATGTTGGAGGTGGGACCTGGGACAGGGGGAGCTTTGGTGGTAAGAAGATACCCCAGCTTGTCATAAGTGATTGCCATTTTGACATTCCTGAGCCAATCTTTGTAGTTTGGCCCTGTCAGTATGTTTTTATCTAGTAATAACTTAATTCCGGTCATGACGATTGGTCACTGCAATTAGAGGAGAGAGAAGAAACACTTTAGCATGATACTCTTGCAAGTTTAGAATGATTTTTAGTTTGTCTAAACAGGATGGCTCCCACTGTTTCTCGAATCCCTCCTCAAACCATAAAGGAAGAATTAATCGGGATCAATCTCACCGTACAATACTTGCTTAACCATTCAGCCAGGCTAGTGTTGGTACTTCGAGGGTGGTTTTTCCAACGCTTTCGCGAAGTTCCTTAATTAAATAACCTCTTTTCCCTGGGGGTGTAGCCCCGCAAACACCTTTCTATACACCTACTTGGTTTATAGGATTGATCGTTGAGTGAGAAATTTCCTGAGGAGTAGCATATACTCACAGTAGGATCGTGATCCAAATATCATCGTGTGATAAAACTGAAGGAATCCTACCAGAATCATCACACTCCAAATGGTATGCAGCACTAGCAAGTTTCAGTTTCTTTAGAAACTCCCGATGTGGATTTTTGCCCCATGCTCTTATGACCTTGACTTTGGCCAACAAATCATAAGTCACATGTCAAGTTCTACCCGACATTCTCCAGGTTAATTTGAACCTACCCGTACCTACCCTTGACTTTGGCCAACAAGGCAGTACGACTGTCCTAAACCAACGCATCTATCTATGCTGCATATGAATATCCAATAGCTACCAAACATTGTGTCTTGACTTTGGCCAACAAACACAGGTTGAATACTATTGACTACCCATATGAAATGACGGAGGGCTACGAATGGTTTTAGCAAAACCGTGAACATAGTGAACTTGATATAATCGATGGAACGAGATAGCTTTTAAAAGGAGTGGCTTAAGCTCCGCGTTTAAAAGTTGTTTTTGAAAAGAACCGAGTGGTTTTGAAAGTGTTCCAACAACTTTACTTTGGTTTATTTTCTTGCATTAATTTTAATGCGTCCCATCATTTAATCCTACCATTGCAGAAAACAACGAAAATATGACGTACGCTTATGCCATCCGCATTCGCCACGGGGCCTCGTCATTACCCGTTAGGTTACTTAACTAGCGACAGAGCGGGGGCTGGACTAGCGCGGATGCAAAACATAAGCAACGCCTAAATAGATATCATATATAGATATATACATTCGTCAGATGCAATGATAGCCATTCCAGATCACAGATGAACACATTGGATATACTAGGAATCCGCATTTCGTACGAGCCTGCAACGAAAAGCGGACTACACGGTCGCGATGAATAGCCAATACCCCACCCTAGACCCCTACGGGTGCGGCAAACTACCCGCCAAATACCCGAAGTGAAACAATCTCCCTCAACAACGTGAGTAGGCCACTCGGCACTTCGAGGTACCCGGTAGTTTGTGCACCCCTTCCTTGGGTCTATCCTAGGAGCAAAAATAGTAAAAGAAATTATACAATGGCGGCTACAACCTCATCCCGGATGTGCGGCCATATAAATAATATTACATCAATTACAAATTACATGAATTGAAAGATAAATAAAACTCTCATCTCATAACCCCCCGGCTATTCATCCGCGACAATCCAACGAATTCATATACACATACCAGCAACATTACAGATCACAGATATATATAACCCCCACTAATCGACGTATAGCGATTAGCAGACGTTCAATACATATATCACATCACAGATGTAACCCGTTAGCCAAAGTCTTGAGAAGTTCGATCAAAATACGGATTTGTAACTACCCCAAAAACAAATTTGTTCTCTGGAAATTCTGGGCAGAAACAAACCATCCTAAAAATCACAAAACACCATTATAAGAACACTACAGGAAAAACAACCCACGGCCGAGTCAACTCGGCCGCGGATCCGCGGCAAGAGTATGCTCTTGCCGCGTTTCCGCGGCGCTTTGACAAAGTCACTGGATCATTTTTCTTGGGTGTTCTTTAAAAACCCTGAGCCGATTTTTAGTACATGATTTATTATTTTTTGAACAGAAATAAAAATCGGCAGAAAGTTCACTTTTTCGGGGTGTTTTGCGGTTTTTTCTTCGATCGAAATTCTAAATACTTTGCTAACATGTTAGATAGTGTTTAGCTAGGCTCTGATACCACTGTAAGTCCACGTTACCCATCCCGGTTCTTTCGAGAATGCGGAAATGGTGAAAAACAATTTTTTCGGTGGAGGTAACATGGACTCAAAAAACGGATCTTTGCTAAACAAACTATCTAACAACTTAACTAAGAGTTTAACTACTATGTTAGGGGTTATACGTTAACTTGAACTCCTTCTCTTCGACTCCTTGTGGTGGTCGGATCGGCCTCACCTCGTCGTCTCCTTGTGCCGAAGATGGATCCACCCGAAAGCTTCTATCTTTGGCTCCAACCTCAATCTAGAGGAAACTAAAATACTTAGCTTGCTAGACCTTGTACACTAAGATGAGTAGAGAAGTGTTTTGGGTTTTATCTCTATGGTTCTTGTTTCTCAACTCATAAGACAATAGAACCATGAGCAAGAGAGAGAGAGCAAAAGGAAGAGGGAGAGCTTGAGGATGAGAGAGAATCAATATGATAGAATTCAAGAAGACTTTTTACAACCATGCTCTCATAACACAAAATAATCATGATAATAATAGTAATTGAGTATTATGTGATGGTTCTGTCAATGGCACTATCATTTCATGCATTTAATGCATTTTGTGAACAAACAAGCAAGCAAAAGTCATAGCCATGAAATGATAACCATTGTCATGATGATGGTCAACAAGTCCAAACTAGTCAACTGGTCAACAAAGTCAACAAGTCAACAAATTCAACCTTTCAACCCAACCATGGCACAATAATACTTAATTAATATTATTATTAATCATATTTCTTATTCTCATTAGGGTTTGGCAAAAGTCAACAGTCAACAACCCTAATGAGAATCCTCTGCCTCTGTCTCTGTCAACCGTGCATACACACCCGCATCCGCATTCCGAGGAACATGAATACAAACGAGATAAAACCAATCCCAAAACGTATACTAGGTTCTGGATTAAACCAAAGCCCGCTAGTAATAACTGCCCGGACACCAAACGTGCACAAGTGCGCGGATGTGACCGAACCCTGTCGCAAAACCATGTGACCTCTACTCTTTTGCCTAAAGGCGAATAGCTCTCTGTGTGGGACTCTAAAGACTCGACACTACGCTGGCAGTGGGTTTAACCACAGACTGCAAGCGAAACTAGCTGTGCGTAACGGCCCCTAGGTAGATGCCGATAAGAAGACTGACGAGGTGAACTCATCCGAACTCCTACTGAGCCTGAATGTGACAGTCTCCGTACAGTCCGGTCTGTTCGTCTGAGAATATTGCATGGAGGGCCTAGGGGGCGGTAAACGTCAGTCCCCTAATAGCAGTACAAGTCGTGTCGGAGTGTAGCCCAGAACACCCTGAGATAACACTGGAAACCTACCAGTATACCTCGCTTGCCCTGGCCAGGGACGACTATGTGTAATGGCTCTCCATGACACAGCGCGATATCAACTCCCAATACCGGGAGAGACGAATCCTATCTAACCGTCACTGCCTCCAAGTGCTTCGGGACTGCACCCAACTACTACCTGTTTGCACGACTCCTTTGAGCCGTGGTAGGGTAGTAATCAAAGTACAGTGGGAACACACTCGAGGCGAAGTGACAGTGTCAAGTCAATGGACTAAGCTGTACTCATGTCACCTGGGAACTGATAACTGACGATAGGTATAGTACCAACCAACAGTTCCCGACGAGTCCTGTCCAGTGTACTCGTAACCTAACGAGCACCCGCATACTATCTCAAGTACGACGTACTGACGGCTGTGGGACAGACCGTCTCCCCTGCTGGGATGAGAAGCGCATACACTAGTCTACTCCCGAGTATCGATGCCCTGTCTCGATAGTCCTACGACTAAGGACCTGTATAAGGATGTGCTTGTGGATTACCCAGCCCCCACGAGTGTGACTGCCATCATAACGCTGGTAATCAAGCAAAGATCCTAAGGGCTCCACTAATGTGTATAGGTGATATACTAAAAGAAACACATGTACACATTAAAGTAGGAACAAACCAAGTAGCATACTACTATTTTGAGCAAGATTGTGTATACAACTATGAATATCCCTAGCTTCCATAAGTAATATACAAACTAGTATGATACAGTAATGGCCTCTAGGGCATATACACTAACAGGAACCTCCCTCAAAGTACCAGCACTGACCTGGCTGAAAGATTGGCGAACTTGTAGGGTGTAACTAATCCCGGCTAGTCTTTTCTTTTAGGGCTTGAAGGAAGATTTGACTAAAACAGTGGGAGACATCCTGATTAGATAAATTGATAACCAATCTAATCTTGTAAAAGTGCACGCTGAGTGTTTTCTTCTCTCTCTCTCTCTCTCCTGGTTGCGACTATGTCACGCCTTAATCAAGATAATAATACGGATGAATTGACCGAACCCGCTTGTTATACTGCGCTAAGGAACGTTGGTCCCGCTCCAACTTGTAATTATTATAAGACAGAGCAGGAAATAGGGGATTACTAGAATTCCCGTGCCACCCAAACGAAGAAAGTGCATGCTGATGCATCTTCTTCGGATGAGTTCATTACAGAGAACTGTTTCTCAGTATCCTTTACGTCCTGGGTATGAGATACCGGATCAGGATCCCGCATATGTAATTTGTTACATGGGCTACAGATAGGTAGAGAACTGAGAACGGGTGATAAGTTTCATGAGATAGAAACGGTGCAAGTGTTGCAGCAGTGTCTGTTGGTAGTTATCACCCTGTATTATCAGAATACATTGATTCTGAACGAATGTTATTAGATACCGAACCTGATATACAACATCATATCAGTCTCTTTATTAGTAAAGAAGGATATAATTTTGTATTGTTCGATAATGTTTTGAAAATTTCCTACATCAAGAGTTGATCGGTTCAAGCACGTTATCTAAAAGCATAGACGTTCTAAATCAAACCACAGTTCTTCGTGTACAGAACACATATAAGAGGAAGAGTTCAGAAATGAACGAATCCGTCTTGAGGTATTGTAGACTAGGTCATATCAATGCGACCCGACTAGCTGAAGTTACATAAAGATGCATATTTAAATTAGTTTGGATTTACATCTTGTGAAACTCGCCAGTCATGTCACAAAGATATGATGACCACAGCTCCGTTTATTGGAAACAGAGAAAAAGTTAGTGAACTCTTGGGATTGATACATGATGATGTATGTAAGTTCCCTGTCTACACATGCCAGGACCGGTTTTTGTACTTCATTACATTCTCTGATGATCTCTCAAGATTCAGACATATGTTCCTGTTGAAACACAAGTCCGAACTTTTGAGATATTCACAGAATATAAGTTAGAAGTACAGAACCAAAAACGGGTATAAGTATTATGTTCTTTGATGAGATCAAGGAGGAGAATACTTGAGCACGGAAATCCTGGATTATTCTAAAGGAGAATGAGATTCTCTCTCAGCATTACTCCTCCGTATACACCACAGCACGTCGGTGTATCGGGGCGGAGCAAACACACCATATTTGATATGGTGCGCTCTATGATGAGTACTACTGAGTTTCCTATTTCCTTTTGGGAGTTATGCACTTGAGAAGCTGTATACCTATTGAATAGGGTTCAAATCAAATCAGTTGCCTACCACTTTATATGTGATATGGAATGGGAAGAGCCCATATCTTAAGTAAGTTAAGATTTGGGGTTGTCCGGCTTTTGTCTAAAAAGCAAAATCCGGACAAGCTCGAGGCAAAGTCAGTTCTGTAGAAGTTTGTTGGATATCCCAAGCATTCGCAAGGGACTATCTTCTACCAAACCGAAGAACAAAAGATGTTTTGTTTCTCAGCATGCCACCTTTGTGAAAGGGAATTTCTTATGAAGAAATTATTGGTCATGAGGTAGAACTGGAAAGAGTTCCAGCTATACAAACTGCAGCTGATGATTTGGTAGAACCAAAGGATTCAATAGTTTCCAACGAACCTTAGCCTCTCCGCCGATCTAGTAGGGTTCCTCACCCACCTGAGAGATACTTCGGTTTTCTCTATGATAGTGGGAGCGAGGATTGCATCATGAGATGATGACCCAACTAGTTTCGAGCTGGCCATCAGGAGTGGGACTCTGTAAGAATGGCTGGATGCTTAGTGATCTGAGATGGAATCCTTATACACCAACAAAGTATGGACTTTAGTTGCTTTATCTGAAGGGTTAAATCCCCATCAGGAGCAAGTATATCTTGAGAAGATTACTTGGTGTACATGGAAAAGTTGAGACTTTCAAACCTATGCTTAAGTCCATCCAGATCCTACTTACCGCAGCTACATACCATAACTACGATATCTGGCGGTCGGGTGTCATGACTGCTTTTCTAAATGTTGATTTGGAAGAGAGCGTCTATAAGTACACAGCCAGAGGGCTTCGTAGACAGTGGGAGCAGCGAAAACGTGTGCAAGATGTTTTATGTGATAAATCAGGCATCGCGGAGTTGGAACATTTGTTTTGATATGGTAGTCAAAGAGTTTGACTTCATCAAAATGGTAGATGAACCTTGTATATACAAAAAGGTAGTAGGGAGTATGGTAGTGATCCTCGTAGAGTACGTGGATGACATACTCTTGATTGGGAAGGAGTTTCCTATGCTACGCTCGGTCAATCTCCTCTTATCACAAAGATTATCCATATAGGATCAAGGTGATACCTCCTGAATCCTGGGTTTTGGATCTATGAGATAGATCTAATTGGATGTTAGGATTCTCACTAGTTGTAGTGAGATGGTATCAATCGATCCTGGGGAGAATCACTGGAATGGTTCCAGGGTGATAAGGACGACTGAATGTCAGTCGCAGGCATTGTCTTTACCCTCAGTGGAGGGACGGTATGTTGGAAGAGTTCCAAGCTAGATACCATGACTTACTAGACGATTAAAAGCAAGATACAACGTTACCAAGGATGCTACTAAAGAGGCAGTCTGGATATATAAGTTCATGAGATGAACTTCGTTTCTACCATTGTGTGACAATGGAGTTGTGGCTTATGCCAAGGAGCCCCCGTCCCATCTGAAATCCAGATATAATTCTTAGACAGTATCGCCTGATCATGGAGATGGTTGATCTCCAGGGAGATCGAGCTTAGGAGAGTAGACACAGAGGACAACAGCGCGGATCCACTCACAAAGGCCTTTTTCCCAGTAGAGACTTTTATGGGATGGTTGAGTATGAGATACTTCAACCACAACTAATTGTTGGGTATTCGATACCACAACAGAAGGCCCTAGTGCAAGTGGGAGATTGTTAGTTATATGTATGCCCTAGAGGCCATTACTGTACATGTGTTGTATATTGTAGTGGATGATAGGACATATATAGGGAGGACTTTCTTGCTCGACATTATAGTACGCTATCTGGTTGCTCTTTATCTTAACATGTACTCTGATTGTCTCTATGTTACATGTTGATAGAGCCCTTAGGATGAGTACTTGACTGCCAGGACTATGATGCAGATCATACTAGTGGGGACAGTGTAGTCGCCAAGTACATCCTTCAAATATTCCTAGTCGTAGGAGTACCGAGACAGGGCATCGATACTCCAGAGTAGACTAGCGTATGCGGTTCTTGACCCATATGATAGGCGATGGATGATCCCATATCCATTGGTGTTTGACATCAGAGAAGGTATATGGGTGCTCAGTGGAGACTGGATACACTAGACGGACTCGCCGAGAACTCTCAGATGGTATTATACCTCACGTCAGATGGCAGTTCTCTGGTGACACTGGTACAAAGTGTTGGATATAGTGCCCTCAGAGTCAATTATTGGATCACAGGCACGTGATTGCAATGATTGAGGAGGACCTATGCCAGTAGAACAGTCTTACTCGAGATGATAGTATGCTATCTGGTTTATCTTTATCATCGTGTAATGCTTTAGGTGACCTTACAGGTCACAATTGCACGTTGATAGAGCCCCTAGGATTCTTGCTTGACTACCAGAGTATGATGGCGATCATATACGTGGGAGCTGGGGTCTATAAGCAAATCCTTAAAAGGTCCCTAGTCGTGGGAGTTTCGAGACAGGGCATCGATTCTCCAGAGTAGACTAGTGTATACAGTCGAGACCCCGACGAGGGGCGGTGGCCGGTCTCACAAGCCACTGGTGTCAGTTGGTTCACCTAAGATGTATACAGGTGCTCATTGGGTTATGAGTACACCGGACAGGACTCGCCGGGAACCTGCTAGTTGGGATTATACCAGACGTCAGATAACAGTTCCCAGGTGACATGTGTACTGGTTAGATCATCGACCTGAGATCGTCATTTGTCTCGTGTGAGTTCCAACTGTACTTTGATTACTACCCTACCATGCTCAAAAGAGACGTGCAAACAGGTTTTAGTTGGGTACAGTCCCGAGCCACATGGAGGCGGTGAGCGGATCTGCAGGGGTTCGTCTCTCTCGGTATTGGGGGTGAGGTCGCGCTGTGTCTAGGAGAGCCATTACACAAAGCCCTCGGCCGAGACAGGAGATTTACTGGTAGGTATTCCAGTAGTATCTCAGGGTGTTCTGGGCTACACTCCGACACGACTTGTACCGCTATTGGGGGTCTGACTTTTACCAACCCCCTAGGCCCGCCATGCGATGCTTATAGACGAACGGACCGGACTGTACGGATATTGTCACTGACAGGCTCAGTAGGGTGTCAGGATGAGTTCGCTCATCGACGTCCTTTTTGGTCAATAGCTGGTAGCTCGTTACGTATGGCTGAAACCTCTGACGTGCTAGTAGTTAAATCCACAGCCATAGTATTGATGAGTCTTTAGAGTCCCCCACACACAGTTACTCAAGTTTCGGGCGAAACGTTGTAGAGGCCGTATGGATGATATGGCAGGGTTCGATCAGATACGCGTGGTATTGCACGAATCATGATCGGACGGATTTTACTAGCCGGCTTTGGTTTAAGCCGGATCCTTGTATTAGACAGTGTAGTTTTGTCTCTTTGCATTTGTATTCAGTGGGAATACAAATGCGGGCATGTATATGCAGTCGCGGGGTTTTCCTGTAATTTATTACGGGATCAGTTTTCTGAAGTTGCCAGTTTGTATTCCGTTCCGGCCAGTTTTCCTTTGTTCCTTCACGGCCGGAATTTCCGATAGAGGGGGTTATTTGCAGTTGTGTAAATTATCTTTTGTGGAGGGGGTCCTTTGTAAGTGTGAGGCTTCATGATGGTTCTTTCATCATGAGATTCTTTTTGAGTCTCTTCCTTTGCATTAATGCTGATTTGGATTTTGATTAGAAATGGTGTGACCATTTTTTCCTCTTTTTATCCTATTATATTCTTTCCTTGCATTATTGCAATTGGCATCTCCACCATTTGGAGAGAGGGGCCGGCCACTACTTGAGAGGAGAGGGTGAGGTTCATTTTTGATGAGGGGAATAATTCATATCTCATTTGCTTGCTTGCAAAATTCTCAAACCCTCTCCAAAGTTCATTGATCATTCCTCCATCACCATGGCAACTACATAAACCCCATTGAGACAAAGTAAATTCTACACTACACCTACAGTACCCTTGGACGCGTCGGCTTGCCTTCGCGCCCGAGTTGTCTCGGTCCAGAGGTGGGAGCCCATAAAAGAATCCGGCTACGTGGTGCCCTTTCTGACGAGGAGGTGACGAACGGTGATTCCGCGGGAGATCGGGACGACGACGAGAAGACCGAAGGATACGGATCGCTCGGTATATCTCTCTACCCATCTTTTAGTTTGCTAGTAGTTAGGTTAATGGCCCGATCCGGGTTTTAGTGCGCGGTGGTGCCGGTTTACAAGTTTCGCAAAGTTTTTCGTTTCCGCGTTTCCGGCGTCGGATCGACGGCCGGGGCGCCGCCGTGCACTTACATTGGTATCAGAGCCACGCCATTAACCTAATCTAGCTTGCTCTAGTATGTTTAGAACTCGATCGAACAAAAATCCCAAAAACTGTATTTTCCAGTGCATCTGTTCTCTATCGAAATTTTTTTAGCTCCAAATTTTTTTCCGGTTGTTACAGAAACACATGCAGGAAATTCTAAGCATTCTGGGAAAATTCGATGCAATGATTTCTTAGTACGACCGCGGAAACGCGGCCAAACCCCTGGTTTGGCCGCGGCTCCGCGGTGGGAAAGTGCTATCGTTGCACCAAATTTTCACAGTAGGCTTCTGGTTAGGAAATGGGGGTTTTGGGATATTTCTTTTGGGCCCAGATTTTCTGTGAGTGCTACAGTAGTGCTTGGGGCCCACTTCGGTAAATTTTATCGATCGAGAATTTTAAACATGTTAGTTCACAGTATTTACATTATATCTGCGACCGTGAATGTCATTTGATCGGTAAATCTTGTCCAACTGCTATAGCTCTTTTAGATGGATTTGCGAACGTGACATTCACGTTGATGTTCTGTGTTGTGCTGTGATGTTGCGGATTGGTCATGGGGATAGCCTGGATGCAATGTTAGTACAATTTCGTTTTATATGTACATTTGATATTGCGGGGCGAGCGTCCGACATGTGGACTGCCGTCACTGCCTGTTTGTATATTATTCTTTTGGGGCACGACCGGGTCGAGGTCGATGTACCCGTTGTATGTATATTTTACTTTCTGTACTAGGATTACCCCGTGGAGGGGTGCACGGATAGCCGGGTTCTAGAGGGCAACGGGCCTGCATCTCATGGCGTTGAGACGGAGGGGGCTTTACTCTAGAATTGGCGGGCTATTCGCCGCACTCGTAGAGGGTATAGGTTGACCCAGGAGGGGTGCCCAAGTTACCGGATTCCGTGAAGTGCTGGGTGGTCCATTCACGTTGCTGAAGGGGGCTGCCTCGCTTCAGGTTTTGGCGGGTAACTTGCCGCGCCCGTAGGGGTCTAGGATTTTCATTGCACAGGCTATCCACACGACCAGGGGAACGTCGGGTTTCAGTAGCGGCTCTATGAAACCCGGGGATCCCAGATATCTGTATTGTTCTGTGATGCTGATTACATTTCTGTGATGTTGCTTTTTACCACGCCTTGAGCGAATATTATATATTGATATATATATACTAGTAGATGTTGTATATGTTTTGCATCCGCGCTAGTCCAGTCCCCACTCTGTCGTTAGTTAAGTAACCTAACGGGTGATGACAGGACCCAGTGGCGAATGCGGATGGCATATACGTACATCATTATTTTCGTTCTTTGTGGTGTGATCAATTGATGGGACTGCGTTGATTTAGATCAATGCAAGATAAACAAACCTATTCTGATGTTGTTGGAACTTTTTTCAAAAAGCTGTTATTGCAAGGGCGTTCTCTTTTGTTTTGCACAGTGGTATTCGGTTATGAATATCCAGCACCTCAGTCGACGAGGCAAGGGCCGAGATCCCTTCACCGGGAATGACCCCTTGGACAGAAGTTTGCGTCATGGCAATAACTTCACTATAGCCGATTACTCTTGCTTTGCATCGTGGTATTCAGTTGGAATATCCTGCACCTCATCCTACGGGGAAAGAGCCGAGATCCCTTCACCGGGAGTGACCTCTTTAGCAAAGGTTTTCGTCACTATATTTTTTATAAAAGCTATCCGTTCCTTCAACGATATCAAGTTCATTGCGTTAAAGGTTTTCGCCAGAAACCATTCGTAGCCCTCCGTCGTTTCATATGGATAGTTAATAATATTCAAGCTGTGTTTGTTGGCCATAGTCAAGGCACAGTGTTTGGTAGCTATTGGGTGTTCATATGCTGCATAGATAGATGCGTTGGTTTGGGACAGTCGTATAGCCTTGTTGGCCCTAGTCAAGGGCTTGTACGGGTGGGTTCAAATCAACCTGGACAATGACGGATAGAACTTGACATGTGACTTATGATTTGTTGTCCTTAGTCAAGGTCATAAGAGCATGGGGCAAAAATCACATCGGGAGTTTCAAAAGAAACTGAAACTTGCCAGATATGCGCATACCTTCTGGAGTGTGATAACGTGAGCGGATTCCGCCACATTATCATGCGATGATAGTTGGATCCCAATTCCCACTGATGAGTTGGTTTACTCCTCGGGTGATCCCGACTAATTCTTCTTTCAGGTTTGGGGAAGAATTTGACGGTATAGTGGAAGGTTTCCTGATTAGATAAAGTGATAACCATTCTGATCTAGGTTAGAGTGCACGCTGAGTGTTTCTTTTCTCTCTCTCTTTGGCAGCGACCATTGACCCGACCCTAGACTATGACTCAGTGACCAAGATTAACCGAACCTTCTTATAAGACTGGTTTTTGGATTGTCAGAGTTGCAGACCTCATTGCCACTCCTACTTTTACCCTTTTCTCCAGAACACCCCGTATTACTAAGAACGTCCACTTCCATTAGACAAAGCCATCATATGGTTATATACGAACTCGAAGGACTTTATTCGAGGATGGTTTCTGGTTCTGGAGAAAAAGAATAGGACTATTCAGTTGTCTTTTCCTTTTACCTTCTCTCGGATTGCGAGTGCTCCTTGGATTAGGACAGTACACCTATTACGCAAATTGGATAGTCTTCTTCCAAACCATAGGCAGGTGCCGACCGGTAGGGAATGAAGAAAACCAATTAGCCTAAACGGTGTACAGAAGGTATTAAGTTAAGACAAAGAAAGGGATTAGAAGGAGGGCAAAGTAAATTGCGACTGATATTCATGACCAAACCAAGTATTTTGTTACCACTCCCACTTCACCTTTGTATTTCTCCAGGACAGTCCGTATCAATACGAAGATCCACAGTTTATTGGATACTCCATCGTATGGTTATATACGAACTCGAAAGGAACTTGTTCCAGATCGAGGATGGATTCTGGTTCAGGAGAAATAAGAATAAGGTTTATTTGGTTGTCTTTTATCTTCACCTTCTCTCGCATTACGAGTGCTCCTAGGATTAGGACAGTACACCCATTATGCTTATTGGATAGTCTTCTTCCAAACCATAGGCTGGTGCCGAACGGTAGGAAAGGAAGAAAACCATTTGGCCTAAAGGGGTGTACAGAAGATAATGACTAAAGACATATGAAGGGATGTGGAGATGTGGCAAAGATTTATACGGTTACAGTTGTGAATCTGGATAATGAAAGAGGCATTACTAGGAATACCAGGATACTCCATCGAAACATTTCAATGTTTCAGTTTCGCTGTGTACTGTTAAAAGAAAACTGATTTCCCAATTAGACACTTGCTCCAGGGTATGTATTTACCAGGTATGATTCTCACATCTGTATGGTTTTACAAATGATGAGTGGGAGTAAGTTATTGGGAATTAGGTGATCATCCTGTTAGTTATATGTATGCCCTAGAGGCCATTACTATACATAGGATGTATATTGTAGTGGATGCTGGGACATATATAGGGAGGACTTTCTTGCTCGACATGATAGTATGCTATCTGGTTGCTCTTTACCTTAACGTGTATACTGATTGTCTCTCTATTACATGTTGGTAAAGCCCTTAGGATGTGTACTTGACTACCTGGACTATGATGCAGATCATACTAGTGGGGACATGGTAGTCCGTAAGTACATCCTTCAAAGTCTCTAGTCGTGGGTGTATCGAGACGGGGCATCGATATACCAGAGTAGACTAGCGTATACCTTCTCGGCCCATACAGATGGGCGATGGATGATCCCATATCCATCGATGTTTGACATCAGAGATGATATACGGGTGCTCAGTAGAGACTGGGTACACTGGACGGACTCGCCGAGAACTCCCAGATGGTATTATACCTCACGTCAGATGGAAGTTCTCTGGTGACACTGGTACAGAGTAGTCTGTTGACCCGAGATCGTCATAGAGTCTTGTGTGGTTCCCACTGTGCTTTGATTTCCATCTTACCATGTCTAAGAGGGCGTGCAAAACGGTGGTTTTTGGGTACAGTCCCGAGTCACATGGAGGCAATGAGCGATAGGAGGGGATTCGTCTCTCCCGGTATAGGGAGTTGATGTTGCGCTGTGTTCGATTGGCTATAACAGGAAATCCCTGGCCAGGGTCGCTGAGAATTACTGGTAAGTGTTACCTGTAGTTTCTCGAATTGTTATAGACCTCATATCGACACGACTTATCGAGCTATTGGGGTCTGACGTTTACCACCCCTAGGCGAGATATGCGACATATCAGACGATCAGACCGGACTGTACGGTAGTGTTACTGGTTGGATTCACTGGAGTGTGAGCGGGCTTGCTCGTCGATCTTCAGATCGCTCAATACCCGGGTGGCCGTTATGTTTAGCAGACCGCTTGCGGCTTGTGGGTGTTTGATATGATCATCGCCTGCTGCCGGCGTATTGACGAGTCTTTAGAGTCCTACACAGAGGTTTCCTGGCTCAAGCGAAACGAAATAGGAGCGCATATGAGATATGTGCGGGACCGAGAATAATACCAGTATGTGATACTGTATTCGATTCTCGCGATGTGACATTGATCGGTTATATGCGATATAGCCGGGTTATCGGATCAAGTGTTGATTCGATAAGTTGTTACTATTGATACCAGTCGGTTATGTGCGACATGACCGGATCATTGAATCAAGTGTTGATTTAATGATTTAATGTATAATTATATATATTTGATATATTACTTTGCATTAACTAGTATCGGTTCACTTTGAATGGATTTTCTCACTCGGATGTGCGCATTGCATATGCGATATGATTTTGTGCACTTGTTTGTATCATGGTTGATGATGCATGCCTACTTGGTTAAGTGCAAAGAATTAAACCATGGTTAACTAAATGATTAGGGTTTTATTTTCTTAAATTATTCATTTATTCCTTTTTGGAAATTATTTTGCATAAGAAGAATTGGTGGCTTTCTTTTATTCTTTCATGAACTTTCATGAATGTTTGACTTTGTCACCAATTTTGTCTCATGCTTAACCCTAACCATTTCTTTTAACCATGATTGATTCTCTACACCTAACCATGGTTCTAATATGATAAGTATTCATTTCTTTTCTAATTTTAAATTAACTTATCATATCATTATCTTCTTCTTCTTCATCTTCAACCTTGAAGAAAGCTTTCTACCAACAATGGTGGAATGTGAAAAAGAGTGAGAAATCCAATTCTAAATTGAACCCACTTCCTATTTCTTCATCCTCTACCTCTTGCCAAGTAGTAGAGTGTGTATTCTTCACAAGTTTTTTGACTTGGTGAAGTCGGAGCTTGATTTAGCGATGCCTCGACGTAGATCATCTTCGGCATGGACATCGATGACCTAGCCCGTCCATTCTCCGATGAAGCCGACGCTAGAGCCCGGGAATTGTTATGGACAGCGAGGATACTTCATTGTGGAGCTATGGAGGTGGAGAACCGGATCTACAAAGGTTGTATTTCCGTATCTCTTAGTTAAGTGTTAACTAGTTTATTGTTTCGCCTAGAAATCTAGCCGACGATCCATAGTCTAGGGTTTCTCGGCACCGTATTATTTGAAATTGGCATGGTTGATGCCTTGTGAGACCTCACTAGGGTGCCTAGGAACCCTACACATCCTCATTATATCGGGATTCGTTGTAATTGGTGATATTTGAGGAAGTCACCTGGGTTAATTGCCGGACGGTAAATATTTGGTTTTGAATATCCGTTGTTATGCACCAATTTCAAATTGATATATCTGTACGTCTATTTTTATAGAGTGAGATATAACTTTTTGAAATTATGTCTATGACATTTACCTATATCAGTGGATGGTTAGGTAAGGAGCATTAAACAGCGGCGTAATTCTTCATAACCATAAGTACAGTTTTCAACCTACAACACACAGGGAATGAACTATTAGACTCAGGGGACTTATACAGAGTATTGTATATTTTCCAATATCCATTAGGACAGAGGGGTTGGTAATCGTACTATATTCTGTTTACTTGTGACTTCTCTAGTTCTTAGACATGTGTTTCGTAGAAATGCATGTTCTGAGTTTTGAGAAGTTATAGGTATATGAATAAAATAGAGAACCAGGTGTTGCAAGTATCGGGATTCTTCAAGGTGATCGAAGATGTAGATACTTGTGCATGGTATTCAGTTGATAGTAATGATTAAGAGAACTTGCTTCTCTTTCAGGTTACTCATAATTGGAAGCATTCCTAAGTTGAGTAACGCTGATCGGCCTTTCTCCATTTAGTTGATATGCACTGGAGACAGCTGCATGATTTGAATCTGGTTCAATTAAATCAGTGCCTCTGTTTCTATATTGGATATAGAACAGTTCATATCTTGACATTATTAAGGTACGGGGAGTTGTCCGGCTTATGCTTAAAACCAGACTCTGGATAACTCAAGGCACGTTTCTGTAATGGCTGTTTGTGGGTTGACCCAGGCTATGACGAGGGTTGACTTTCTACCATCTGGAAGATCAATAGTGATATTGTTCTTGACTCGCCACAATTTTAAAAGAAATGGATTTTTTCAGAAAACAGTCGTGGGAGTATGGTAGAACTGGAAGTGATTCCAGAACCGCAAACGATTACTAAAAATTTGATAAGAACCTAAAGATTCAATCTGTATTGACATTCCATTAGCCACTCCGCAGATATGGTGGGTAACCTCAGGCACTCGAGAGGTACTTCGGTATGCTCAAGGACAGTGGCAGGGAGGTTCTTGTTTACCCAGACTTGCCATTTGTCACGACCCGAAATTGGCACGTGACGGCCTTAATACTACGCAACGTCTACAGGCGTAACGCAGTAAAAGAAAGCCAAAACCCAGAAATCTAAACCAGTAAAAGACAAGAAAAGATAAGAAATATTGTTTAAAAGTCTTTGAAATCACAACCCAAATTCTTTAAAAGTCCAACTTTATTTCCTTTAAAATTTTGGCAGCACCTCCTTTATAAAAACCAACCCCAAAATTGGGTATAACATAAATAAAAAGTAAAGCATCCCCAACGAGAGCAAATCCACTCCCAAAGGCGGAAAACAACCACCACAACAAATATACGACGCCGTAGCGAAGAAATAGAAGACGATAGAAAGGAAACTGTATAAAAGACAACAAATCCAACATAATATACAACATCGTCCTCACCAAGTCTCTAAGTCAATAAGAAAATAGTAGATGGAGAGTACAGGGATACAAAGAATATACAATATAACGAATAACCATAAAACCCACCTACGCAAACTGCACACTGTGAGCTGATGCGGTATCCGTAGCAAAAGATGATAAGATGTGTGATAATAGCCTGCCTCTGACTATCCTGAGGAACACCTGCAAACACTGTGGCACAACGAGGGTGAGTTGCCAACTCGTGAATAGTAAATAACATATGCAGGTAATCGCAAGTATGCACGTAAAGCGTGAATCTAAGATATGCAATTAACAGTAATAACACGTCATATGAATGCAGAATAATGGAAAGTACACTAGCAGGTACAACCAATATATAAAGCAATGATGATATGACAACAGTATGCAATAATCATGCAATAGGGATATGAGAAAGTAAATGTGCAACAATCATGAAAGGTACACTAACAGGTACTACTAATACATGAAGCAGTGCACAAACAGATAAAGGTGAGGTATGGTATGAAGTATGTCATTTCCACGGAATCCTGACATCGTGGTAGGATCACAATCCAGCAAGACAATTCAAATCCCAATTCTTCAAATCAGCCCCCAAATTGGCTCTCATATCATCTAAGTATCACATCTCCTCAATTGCACAATATCAAGTATATCACATATATCGAATGTACAACATCAAGTATATCTCACATATCTCGTATGTACAATATCAAGTATATCTCACATAATCGAATGTACAATCATCAAGTATATCTCACATATATCGAATGTACAACATCAAGTGGATCTCACATATCTATCCAGTATCCAATCTCAAATGAATCTCTTATATCCCGAATCAAATCTCCAGCAAAATTCTAACATCCTAAATATAATGACATAAATAAATATGATGAGGTCAATACACATATATTAGCGTCCCATTCCACTAATATTGGTGTAAGGGTATATATAACAGCGGATAAATCCCCTGTTATATATACAAGGAGTAATTAGAAATATCATGAAACCAATGTGCCAAGGATCGACACAGAAATACTGATCTATCATATGCCGTCTCCCAGACTAACATCCTGATAGGTACGTATCATACGCTATCCCGAAAGCTCGAGTGCCTAGCTCTGACCCTCGCCTCTCGACGTATCCATACGTACATGACTCCCGTCGGTATCCACATGATAGCCGCTGAGTCATTGGTCCTGTCTCCGGATAGTATGGTTCCTCTAAGCCTCATCGCCTGACACCACGACATCGTTCTTGCTTCGGGGTACCTCCGTTCCCCACCATGTACCCGAACACGGACCCCTCCTTTCCTCGCAAGGGGTATACACATCGTAAACGACAAATCTCATGGTGGCTGCTGAAATATCATATCAAGAAAACTGGGTTTTTCAAATAATGCATAATTTCATGAACTACCACGGTTCCCAAATCCAGAAAACATCATGAAAAATCCATCTCAATGCGAAAATCCATGAATAAAGTATACACATCATAAATCTGAAATGCGAGCATATAGAGAAAAAGCAGCAATTAAAAGTTAATATAATATCATGCGGTTCCTAATCTCTCCAAGTCTAAAATAACATCAAGTAAAGGTAAATATGTAGCTATAACCAGATATATGTGCAACATAAAGGTATAGCAAGATATATGTATCTACGTATAAGTAATGATGTAGTATACCCCCTGGGTATAAGTGAAATTGGTGTGCAAGGTATACCTGTAGCTATGTCATAAAGTGTGCATGTACCTATCACTAATGATACAATACTCTATAGGTATACAGGTAACTAGCATGTAAGTATGTCAGAACATATGTGTAAGCATGTAGGTATACAGGTATGCTATAAGTCAATGCGTAAAGAAATATGAATCAAAGTCTCAATGTCCCTAACCAAGCAATATCATATCTATAAGTGGGTTGTGCGTGACATGGCAATTATTGACGGTATGTGTAGCATACAATCAGTGCTCGTGCAACATGAATCGTCAATAATATGTGCAGTGCCCTGAGGATATTAGTCCAAGCACAACAATATCTAAGTAATAGGGTAAATGCGCAATTCTAAATATGACATAGAATATGCGACAGAAATAACATCTCTAGCCCAGACGCATAACGCCATGCGGACGATTCCCCTGTAGATGTTAAATCTACTCACCAACGCTCCTGACTAAGTGAAGCCTACCACCTGTTTTCCCTTGTCGTAGCGTCCGAAGTCCCCGATTGCGAACCTAAAATTTCACAAACACATCACATAAGCAAGTATCCTACATCGACGAAAAGACATCGAAACGCAAGAATAACGCCTTGAAAATTGTACTGCGCACTTAGCGCATCTATCGTGCACGACATCGGCCAAAAACGTTAATTGGGGTCGCTAAACTATAAAACACTAAGTCTAGACCCTGATCGTCCCGATCGCGCAACACAACACAAACAATTACGAGGAATAAAATAGATATAACCTCGCAACGACCAAACGAACCCACGTCGGAAAAACCCCGAAATCTAGTAAGCAACCTATCGCAATATTCGCACTAGTTTCAAGCTAACGCATATCTAGCGATTACAAATAACTTAAAATAGCTTAACTAAGCTATCAAAACCATTTCTATATTTTTAACACTTGCTAAATAAATTTTAGCAAAAACCTAGTAAGCAAAATTGTATAATGAAACAAAGTGTTCATTAGCAAAAATTAACATTTTCTACTAGGTTAATCTTCTCCAAAACACAAATTAACACTTCAAATAAACATTAAACACATAAATCAAGTTTTACCCTAACTAGATTATCATAAAAATCAAGTCTTGAATTTCAAACATGAAATTAAAAGCTTAAATAAACAATTAATATACTAATTAGAAATTTAGAAACAACAAAAAGGATTAGGGTTAGGGTTTTATACCTCCACAAAAGATCAAAATCAAGAAACCAAACTCATCATCTTTTCCTCAAAAATGATGTTTTGAATAAAGATCCAAGCTACTTTTGTAAAGAAGAAAGAAGGAAAATGAATATATTTGAGTTTTTGTGATTTTATTTGGATTTTTCATTATTTATTTGATACAAAATGAGTTGAAAATGGGTGGAAATGATTGAGGGCAGCAAGGGGAAGGGAAGGGTCGGCCAAGGGGAGAATGGGGGGGGGGGTTTTGGTGAAGTGTGTGGAATTTTCTACCAAAAGAAAACAATTAATGCATATTTAATGCAAAAATGCCACCTTTTATTCATTTTCTTTTCTTTTTAAAATAAAACCTTTTGCACTACAAAAAATATATAGATATTTAAAAAGAAGTTTCCAAAATATTCTAGTGACAAAAAAATAATTTATTCTCAAGAGAAGAAATTTCCCGATTTACGTGCACCAAATACCGCTTAAAATAATATTTTATTTGGGAAAAATTCTATCTGAACCAAAACCTCCCAAATACCCCTAAAGTTCGCGCACAAGCTTTATTTTAGGTAAAAAAAGTGCCGGTAAGCTTATACGGACGTTTGATCGAAATCGAGTTAAAACGGGAAAAACCGACAATTTTGCCCTAAAACGGGAAAATTCACAAAACGGTTTCTGAAACGTTACATTCTCCCCTCTTATAAAAATTCGTCCCCGAATTAAAAATTTTTACTAAGCGTACCTTCAAAGAGAGGATTACTAAACTCTCATATCTCGTTCGCAGCTTCCCAAGTGATTACCTCACTATACGGCTACGTCCAAGAAAAACCCTTCACAGATGGTAAGACCCTTGACCGAAATTTCTCCACCCGCCTAGCCATTAACACAATTGGCTGCTGGTGAACGAAAGATCGCGTCCAAACTAAATGGTCTGGTGCTGAATCATGTGAGAAAGGTCATTAAGGTAATTGCAAAGTATCGACACAAGGAATACGGGGTGAATACTCAATAATCTGGGCGGAAGTGCCAAATTAAAGGCAACGGAACTAACTCACTTTAAGGATATCGAAAAGACCTACAATTCTGGGTAAGCTTCCCAAAACTCAACACGTCCTTCATCGGAAAAAATCCGTAGGAATACATGATCTCCCACTGCGAACTCGAGTCTGCGATCACCATGGTCGGCATAAGACCTCTGTCCGCACAGGACTGTCATCATCCTCACCTAAAATAGCTGGATCATTTCCGAAGTCTCTAGACTAGCTGGGGTCCAAAAATCCTACTACGCAGAGTCAGAAAAACAGACTAGAGATCGATACCACCTAACAAACAAAACTTAAAGGTTGCCAATTGGAATGTCTACTGATAACTGCTATCGAAGGAGAGTCCTAACAATGGCAAGTGACGATCCCAACTGCCGACAACAATTAGTACGTATGCACGAGTATAACCTCTAGAGTCGGTATAGCCCGCTCTCATAAAACCATCATCCTGCGGATGGAAAGACGGAGCTAAAGCTCAACCAGTACCCAAGGCTTCCTGAAGCTCCTGTCTAAGATGGCAAGCGAACAGGGTGCCTTCATTGGATACGACCCATAAAGGAACTCCGTGCAACACACAAACTTAACAAAGAACAACTGAGCAAACTGAGTATAACCGGACAACAAGCATCCGAATGGAGTCACACCTTGACTAAACCTGGGTATACGCCACAACGAATATTCATGGAGATCTGCTCCCATTCCCACTTCGAAACGGTTTAAGGTTGCAACTCTCCAGCCGGTCTCAGATGCTCAACCAAAACACACAACAAGATAACACCTTGAAACGAAATCCGAAACTTCTCTTTACATCCTTGCCCACCCGTAACTATCTCACAAGTCACGTCAAATGCTGGTGGAACTTGAATGAGTACAGAGAGTTGACAGATGTGCCTGCTCTAGGATTTCAAGTCTCTACCCAATAGTATCAGGTACACAAACGCATCCCTAAACTCATCACACCCTTGTCACAAATCAAGGACTCCGAATCATTACCTAGCCAAGTATGCTCAAGTATTTCTGACGAACAAGCATCGGCGGGCAGTGTCTCGCGAAAGCGATTAAGGAAAAGTGGTCGGGCGCGGATATGAGCAAGTTGTTCCCTCAGTAGAGACGAACTTAAGCTGTGCTCCACGATCGCATAAGAACTGTGAATCTGCAGAAGACTATCTCAACAATCAAAATCTGCTGCAGGAAGGTATACATTAAGCTCTGATAGTCTATGAAAATCTGACACGACTCTCGAACAAGTAGTGTCTCCAAATCTCCAACGCAAGACCACCGCGGCTATCTCCAGATCGTGAGTGGAATATCCTGCTAGTACTTCCTCCAAATGTAGGGAAGCAAAAGCGATAACTCTACAGTGTCACCTAAGTACACAATCGAGCCCCACTCGCGAAACATCACAGTTAAAACAACAAAGTCGCCCGAACCACAAAGCAAGAGGAACTGGTGCAGTTGTTAACCGAATCTCCAACTGCTGAAAAACTCCGCACGCATGCCTCAGTTCAAAGAAAAAGAAACCTCCTTTCTGGTCAGTCCAGTCAACGGTGCAGCACTACACTAGCAATCCTGTATGAAATGGCGGTAAAAACCTGCTAAGCCCAAAATCTGTGGACTTCCATCCCGTATACAAGTCTGGGCCAAAGCTGTATGGCCTCGATCTTCCTTGGAACCATATGAAAACCGTCTCCCGTAACTACAAGACCTAGGAGTCAATATAACAAGCCTGAAGGAACACTCCGAGAATCTAGCAAACTGCTGGGGCTCTCCCAGTATATGCAAATCAAATCCTCAAGTGCTGCTCCTGTCCCTCAAGACACATTAAATAGACCAGAATGTCGTAAATAACACAACAATAACTGGTCGAGGAACGGCTTGAAGAAATCCGGTTCATCATATCTACGAATGCTGTTAGGGCATCAGTGAATCCAATGACTCACCAAAACACACAAAGCCCGTAGCACGTACAAGGCAGTCTTCGGAATGCCATCACTCCGAACCAGCAACAATGATGACTTGATCCCAACCACTTAGAACTAGTCTCGCACTTAGGAGCCGATCGAAGAAATCGTCAATGCGAGGTAAATGATACCTATCCGCACCGTAAGCCGGTTCAATTGATGATCTATCAATACACAACCTCAACTGCCGTCCATCTCCTTGACGAACAGAAATAGGAGCTTCTCAAGGCGAAACACTCAGACGCACAAACCCCCCAACAAACAACTCTGCCGCTGATCCTTAAGCTCCTTAAGCTCCGCCGGCTCATCTGGAACAACGTCGGAAAACTCTCGCACGATAAGAACCCGGTCCAACAAACCCACTATGGCTCCGGTATCACAAATGAACGCAAAGAAACCTCGACATCCTCTCCTCAAAAGCCGACTAGCGAAAAAGGATGAATTCGAGCTGTGAGAGGCGACACCACTGTCCCCCTGCACAACAAGAACTGACTTGCCGGGAAAACAAACCTGACTGTTTCCTCGCGGTAGTCCACAGACGCCTAGCACGTAACTAACCAGTCCGTGCCCAGGAGAACGTCAAATCCAACATCTCTAGATGGATCAAGTGACGGATGAATCTCCTAACTGATTGGTATACGACTGAAATACGTGTCGTGCAACAAAAGAATCGCTGACAGAAGTTGTCACGACCCGAAAGTATGGAACGTGACCGGCACTTAGATTACGAAGCGTCTAGAGGCGCCACGTAACCTAAGTAAGCCGAAGCCCAGAAATCTAAACCATAAAAGAAGAAGAAGAAGAAAAAGAAAACAAGTTTAAAAGCATCAGCAAATTTTCTCAAAAATTTCGGCAGAGTCTCCTCTATAAAAACTGGCCCCCAAACGGGTACAACAAGTATAATATACATAAACAATAAAAAGCATCCCCAAACGGGAGCTAGCATCAACGCCAACAGGCGGAAACAACCACAACAAGCACAATAATATACAACGCCAAAGGGCGAGGCTCAAAACTCAAAGAAAACAAAACCACCAAATCAGAATAATACATGCGCGACTCTAAGGTCAAAATAAAAGACTGGTCCAATAAACTTATCAAGTAATACAAGTATGGTTGATGGAACTTACTAGATACAAATTAAAGAATAAAAGTACAATGGTGGTTCGGATACAAGTGAACCAACCTACCGTGCAAATCACCCTGAAAGAATAGATGTGCCAGCAAGCTGCCAGGGAAACCTGTACATCGAACCTATAATAAAATTTGGCACAACGGGGGTGAGTTGCCAACTCGTGAGTAGAAGACATCTACGAAAATAAATCGAATGCACGACGCTATCCTAGGTCATAATAATACGCTACTAAGTCCCAATCATCTAGTAATAGCAGGGTACTACTACGTGTAAGTGCAGATACTCCGTGCTCGTGTCAGTGCCTCATATAATACTATGTCATATGAATGGATATGCATGCACCATGAATATAAAATAATCAATCCTGAAATCCAGATATATCTGTATAAGAAATCTTTAGCTGTTATCATAGTAAAACGTGTATAGAAATCTGAAATATCAACAATGAAATCCATGGAAATCCGTGTCAAGCATCGACACAAACATGTAAATCTCAAGTCTTATAGTCTCAATACCTCGGGCTCCGTCAGTCCGGATCGGCCCATAGCATCAAATCTTACGACAACGGTCGGTATTCTCCGGATATCCGCCGCGCCAGACATCACCGGTAGGTAGCCTTCCCCTGCCAGGCTCATCGTCTACAACTCGATCTTCTTGCCCCGGGGTACCATACCGGGCCCACCATGTACCCGAGACGGTTCATCCACTCCTCGAATCGGGTCTCGAAATCCAACAGAAAACATGAAATCTCATGGTGGACGACACATACATCACGAGAAAACCGCCTCTTATTTTAAAAAGAGAAGAGGAGAGAGAGAGAAGTTTTATATATTCTTGCGGTTTTCCCCAAAAATCCAGAAATCTCATAGAAATCCAAATCTTAAAATCATGAGTAAGCATATGATAAGTGTCGGCATATGCCCATGATACTGCATGATAACATGAAAATATGAATGCATGAATGTATAAGGGATAAATATCATGTCTATACTAACATCAGAAAGTAATCATAATATTATATCGGTCTAGTTGTTAACTGATTCTATCAATAAAAGGTAATATGATCTAAAGTGTACGTGACATAGCAATTACCGATGATGATGTGTGTGAGCCGGCAAATGAGTGTGCGTGGAATATGCGCATCATCGGTAATGGTGCTGGTGTCCTAACAGGTAAGGTTTATACTGATTATAGCAGCATGTGTAAGAACATGCATCATTATGATTCCAGTGTGAAAGTAAAGACGGATGTGTGTTATCTACTCATTTGATATACCATTACCACTACCACTATATGACTCGAACCTAACCTAGTGTCCATCTAACCTCCTAAGGAACAAAACCTAAGAAACTAGTCAATAAGAAACAAGAGTCTACCTAAGGTCTGAATCAATATCTCTAATAGTCGGCGATCCGGCCTCAATAGCGTCACGTACGTAGTACGGCTTCCTCGAATCAAGAGTGCGGATCAATCATCATATTTATGCCTCGTACGTAAAATCTATCGTACGGCATCCCAATATCAGGGTTCGGGTCAAGTATCTCCTAAGTGTCTCATCATTAATATAATGTCATCATCAACACATCTAATGATCGAGGTGCTAAACTGTGATCGCATACATCAATCATATATCATTGCCATCATAATAAGCATCATTAGTTTATCCTCAGAAATATCATGTCATATGTATCATATCGTCCTCAAGTCACACCTCTATGATATCGACATCAGGTCACACCTATATGATGTCGTAATCAAGTCATACATATCCCATATCGTGATCAATCACAAGTTACAGTCCGGGTACTATTTTAGAGTCCCATGTACCTCAATATCATCACCGCCTATTATAATTTAAGTATACATGTTCATTATCTCATTCTGTAATGACCCGCTAACACTTAATACGACTGTATAGCCAAGAATCACGGCATCAAGCCCAGTTACACTGTTTCATCATAGCTCGGATATCATATCACATCAATGCATCCCATATACGTGTTGTATATATATATATACCTATACCTCGTCCTATATATATATATACACATGCACGTATACACCATGTCGAGTTTCAGTGTGTGCGTGTGTGTGTTTCTACCTGAAACCTACGAACCTCTTCCAAGGTATTCATCTTCTGGTATGGTTTTCCTAAATCAGTTTAGTCCAGTCTAGGGTCATTACTAGGGTCCTACTCATTAAGAATCTAGGGTCACAACTGGTTTCCTAATGTCAAAAATTACTATTCCTATTCTACGTTGCGGGGGTGCTAAACGCCATCCACCCGACTTCCCCCCGTAGATATGCATCTACTCACCTGGTCCATGCCTGCCGAAGACGGTGTCGCCATCCTCCTCTTCATCGCCCGCAGTCCACGTGAGGGGTACCTAAACGCAAACATATAAATAGCATCGTAAACTGAATCACATACAAAAGTCAAAACAACGCAAGGAACAAGCATAGGTTAAAACCTATGTCCCGTCCACGCAAAAGCACCAAATATCGCTCGATATCGGCGTACAAACTCCGATGGATCGAGATAAACATTAACAAATAACTCATAGTTTTAAAACATATTACTTATATTATAAAACATGATTAAATCCATCGAAACCCTAAAATCCATCAAACCGTCCAATTTCGTAAAACCCGAAAATGCCAATTTACCGTTTTTCATCAAAACTTGACATTTAAATGAAACCAATGGTTATAAAACTCATTAAATAGAATAACTAGACTATACAAACCATTACTACATTTTTATT
This sequence comes from Agapanthus africanus, assembly GCA_030015575.1. Lineage (NCBI taxonomy): Eukaryota > Viridiplantae > Streptophyta > Magnoliopsida > Asparagales > Amaryllidaceae > Agapanthus > Agapanthus africanus. Next base: position 298,752,682 of record CM057345.1, on the reverse strand, counting down.
ACACAAATTTGTATTAATTTGAAATTTCTAGTTTGCAACCTTTAACAATTTTCAACATTTTTCAAGAAAAATACCACAATTCCACCACAAAACATGATGTTGCATGAATTAATGTACTAAACTACAATTCATGATGATAATGATATGATGAAACCATAATTATATATTTAATCTCATTTATTTAGGAATTTCCCAAAATCTAGTTTACAAAAATAGCCTTTTATTAGTATTTTTCCAATTATCACAAGAAACTAGTGATCAAACTAAGTTTTTTCTTTCCATTAACATGCTAAGATTCTCACTAAAACTACAATATAATGATAACAACCTTAATTGGAATTTTATTTTATCTACAAATACATTTTATAAAAACTAGTTAGTTAAATAACATTATTAAATCAATTTGAATACACAAATTATTATATAATAACCATGCAAGATTTTTCCACTTCTAAAAATGGTAGACTAGTTATTATAACCCTAATTAATTAATAAAAATCATAACTTGAATTTACAAACCCTAACTTGAATTTTTAAAATTGAACATAGAATTAATCTAATAAAACTAATTATGCTTTAAAAGAAACATCTAATGGAAATAAAACAAAAGAGATAAATTTATACCTTCACAACCTCAAGTCCAAACATGAAAATGAGCCTCAAAAATGCATGCTTTTCATCTCCAAAATCCATGTAAAAATGAGCAAGGAATAAAGGGTATGGAATAAATATGATTTTGTGGAATTTTAATTGAATTTTTGAAGTATTTTTGATAAATTTTGAATAAAAATGAAGTGGGAAATAGGGGGGGGCTGCCATGGGGTTGTTGAGGCCGGCCACAATTAGGAGGAGGGGGTGGAGAATGAGAAAAGTGAAGAAAGATGTAGAAAGTTCCACCAAAATATCATATCATTATGTCTTTTCATGCTTTTATTAAATTTTCTTTTAATTCTTTACTATAGCAACTCAAGAAAACTCTAGAAAATTGGAAAAATTTGCAAATGAATTTTACATGATACTCACTAAATTATAATATGTCATGGCTCACTTTTACAAATTAAAACCATTCAAATTTGTAATTTACACTAATTTAGTGTAAAAATAAAGCTTATGTTAATATTTAAAATAATTAGTTTAGGAAAAATATTTAATTAAACTAAAAATTTATAAGTGGCTAAATAAACACCATTTACTAGTAATTACATAATTAAAATAGGTATTTTTGAAATTATAATGAAAAACAATCACGGTTAGGTTTTACGAAAAATACATTTTACTTTGCCGAAAATCATAAAATTCACTTAAACAATTTTATTCATTTAATTATTTATTTAATTATTTTTAAAACGTTACAGAAGTTAACACAACAAACAGCTGATCTAGCTAACACGAATCCCCTCATCCTAAACCTCTGCTACTCCCGCAACGGTCACGAAAGCTGTCTCGATGACTAAGCCTATGTCTCTGAGCTGATACCCCGGTACGAGTCCTCCATGGTTCCGGAACTCCCGAAGTCTCTGGTATACGTGTCTCGTCAACTAGGGCTGCATCCACTGGTGCTATGTAAGTGACGAAAAGCTGTGTGCTGATCGCAAGGAACAACTGGGTAACAGGAGTGACAACCTCCTGTCGCTGTGCTCGAATGGTCTCCACCAAAGAACTCATCGTCTGGCGCATGTCCTGCATCTCTGCCACAAGCCTAGCGATACTATCTATCAAAGGCGGATCCGTCTGCACCTGTGCAACGAGCGTGCCATCCTGGTCTGTCCTCGCTCTCCCTGAGTCAATACTGACCTCGGCCCTCGCTGCACCTCACTGAGTCCCCATAGTCGTCGTCAGCAAAGGCTATAAATAGGAATAGGATTCGATATGAATACGGAAATCGAATCACAAGGATATGAATCATCAAGGAAGGAATTTCAAGTAATTGTACTTAGGTCACTTTAGACGGAGTACTGCATCGTGAGTATGCTGCAGACATACACATACTGCGTTACTCTGCATAAGCTACCAACTCCATCATATCAAGGTCATCCTACACTCCGTAAGGTAAAAACCTAGCGCTCTGATACCAACTTTGTCACGACCCGAAATTGGCACGTGATGGCCCTAATACTACGCAACGTCTACAGGCGTAACGCAGTAAAACAAAGCCAAAACCCAGAAATCTAAACTAGTAAAAGACAAGAAAAGATAAGAAATATTGTTTAAAAGTCTTTGAAATCACAACCCAAATTCTTTAAAAGTCCAACTTTATTTCCTTTAAAATTTTGGCAGCACCTCCTTTATAAAAACCAACCCCAAAAGTGGGTACAACATAAATAAAAAGTAAAGCATCCCCAACGGGAGCAAATCTACGCCCAAAGGCGGAAAACAACCACCACAATAAATATACGACGCCGTAGCGAAAAAATAGAAGACGATAGAAAGGAAACTGTATAAAAGACAACAAATCCAACATAATATACAACATCGTCCTCACCAAGTCTCTAAGTCAATATGAAAATAGTAGATGGAGAGTACAGGGATACAACGAATAACCACAAAACCCACCTAAGTAAACTGCACACTGTGAGCTGATGCGGTATCCGTAGCAAAAGATGATAAGATGTGTGATAATAGCCTGCCTCTGACTATCCTGAGGAACACCTGCAAACACTGTGGCACAACGGGGGTGAGTTGCCAACTCGTGAATAGTAAATAACATATGCAGGTAATCGCAAGTATGCACGTAAAGCGTGAATCTAAGATATGTAATTAACAGTAATAACATGTCATATGAATGCAGAATAATGGAAAGTACACTACCAGGTACAACCAATATATAAAGCAATGATGATATGACAACAGTATGCAATAATCATGCAATAAGGATATGAGAAAGTAAATGTGCAACAATCATGAAAGGTACACTAACAGGTACTACTAATACATGAAGCAGTGCACAAACAGATAAAGGTGAGGTATAGAGTGAAGTATGTCATTTCCACGGAATCGTGACATTGTGGTAGGATCACAATCCAGCAAGACAATTCAAATCCCAATTCCTCAAATCAGCCCCCAAATTGGCTCTCATATCATCTAAGTATCACATCTCCTCAATTGCACAATATCAAGTATATCACATATATCGAATGTACAACATCAAGTATATCTCACATATCTCGTATGTACAATTTCAAGTATATCTCACATATCTCGTATGTACAATTTCAAGTATTTATCACATATCTCGTATGTACAATTTCAAGTATATCTCACATAATCGAATGTACAATCATCAAGTATATCTCACATAATCGAATGTACAACATCAAGTGGATCTCATATATCTATCCAGTATCCAATCTCAAATGAATCTCTTATATCCCGAATCAAATCTCCAGCAAAATTCTAACATCCTAAATATAATGACATAAATAAATATGATGAGGTCAATACACATATATTAGCGTCCCATTCCACTAATATTGGTGTAAGGGTATATATAACAGCGGATAAATCCCCTGTTATATATACAAGGAGTAATTAGAAATATCATGAAACCAATGTGCCAAGCATCGACAAAGAAATACTGATCTATTATATGTCGTCTCCCAGACTAACATCCTGATAGGTACGTATCATACGCTATCCCAAAAGCTCGAGTGCCTAGCTCTGACCCTCGCCTCTCGACGTATCCATACGTACATGACTCACGTCAGTATCCACATGATATCCGCTGAGTCATTGGTCCTGTCACCGGATAGTATGGTTCCTCTAAGCCTCATCGCCTGACACCATGACATCGTTCTTGCTTCGGGGTACCTCCGTGCCCCACCATGTACCCGCACACAGACCCTTCCTTTCCTCGCATGGGGTATACAAATCGTAAACGACAAATCTCATGGTGGCTGCTGAAATATCATATCAAGGAAACCGGGTTTTTCAAATAATGCATACCACGGTTCCCAAATCCAGAAAACATCATGAAAAATCCATATCTCAATGCGAAAATCCATGAATAAAGTATACGCATCATAAATCTGAAATGCGAGCATATAGAGGAAAAGCAGCAATTAAAAGTTAATATAATATCATGCGGTTCCTAATCTCTCCAATTCTAAAATAACATCAAGTAAAGGTAAACATGTAGCTATAACCAGATATATGTGCAACATAATGGTATAGCAAGATATATGTATCTACCTATAAGTAATGATGTAGTATACCCCCTGGGTATAAGTGAAATAGGTGTTCAAGGTATACCTGTAGCTATGTCATAAAGTTTGCATGTACCTATCACTAATGATACAATACTCTATAGGTATACAGGTAACTAGCATGTAAGTATGTCAGAACATATGTGTAAGCATGTAAGTATATAGGTATGCTATAAGTCAATGCGTAAAGAAATATGAATCAAAGTCTCAATGTCCCTAACCAAGCAATATCATATCTATAAGTGGGTTGTGCGTGACATGGCAATTATTGACGGTGTGTGTAGCATACAATCAGTGCTCGTGCAACATGAATCGTCAATAATATGTGTAGTGTCTTAAGGATACTAGTCCAAGGACAACAATATCTAAGTAATAGGGTAAATGAGCAATTCTAAATATGACATAGAATATGCGACAGAAATAACATCTCTAGCCCAGACGCATAACGCCATGCAGGCGATTCCCTTGTAGATGTTAAATCTACTCACCAACGCTCCTGACTAAGTGAAGCCTACCACCTGTTTTCCCTTGTCGTAGCGTCCGAAGTCCCCGCTTGCGAACCTAAAATTTCACAAACACATCACATAAGCAAATATCCTATATCGACGAAAAGACATCGAAACGCAAGAATAACGCCCTGAAAATTGTACTGCGCACTTAGCGCATCTATCGTGCACGACATCGGCCAAAAACCTTAATTGGGGTCGCTAAACTACAAAACACTAAGTCTAGACCCTGATCGTCCCGATCGCGCAACACAACACAAACAATTACGAGGAATAAAATAGATATAACCTCGCAACGACCAAACGAACCCACGTCGGAAAAACCCCAAAATCTAGTAAGCAACCTATCGCAATATTCGCACTAGTTTCAAGCTAACGCATATCTTGCGATTACAAACAACTTAAAATAGCTTAACTAAGCTATCAAAACCATTTCTATATTTTTAACACTTGCTAAATAAATTTTAGCAAAAACCTAGTAAGCAAAATTGTATAATGAAACAAAGTGTTCATTAGCAAAAATTAACATTTTCTACTAGGTTAATCTTCTCCAAAACACAAATTAACACTTCAAATAAACATTAAACACAAAAATCAAGTTTTACCCTAACTAGATTATCATAAAAATCAAGTCTTGAATTTCAAACATGAAATTAAAAGCTTAAATAAACAATTAATATACTAATTAAAAATTTAGAAACAACAAAAAGGATTAGGGTTAGGGTTTTATACCTCCACAAAAGATCAAAATCAAGAAACCAAACTCATCATCTTTTCCTCAAAAATGATGTTTTGAATGAAGATCCAAGCTACTTTTGTGAAGAAGAAAGAAGGAAAATGAATATATTTGAGTTTTTGTGATTTTATTTGGATTTTTCATGATTTATTTGATGCAAAATGAGTTGAAAATGGGTGGAAATGATTGAGGGCAGCAAGGGGAAGGGAAGGGCCGGCCAAGGGGAGAATGGGGGGATTTTTGGTGAAGTGTGTGGAATTTTCTACCAAAAGAAAACAATTAATGCACATTTAATGCAACACTGCCTCCTTTTATTCATTTTCTTTTCTTTTTAAAATAAACCTTTTGCACTACAAAAAATATCTAGATATTTAAAAAGAAGTTTCTAAAATATTCTAGTGAGAAAAAAATAATTTATTCTCAAGAGAAGAAATTTCCCGATTTACGTGCACCAAATACCGCTTAAAATAATATTTTTTTTGGAAAAAATTCTATCTGAACCAAAACCTCCCAAATACCCCTAAAGTTCGCACCCAAGCTTTATTTTAGCTAAAAAAAAGTGCCAGTAAGCTTATACGGACGTTTGATCGAAATCGGGTTAAAACGGGAAAAACCGACAATTTTGCCATAAAATGGGAAAATTCGCAAAACGATTTCTGATACGTTACACCATTGCTGTTGTTCCAGACTGTGAGACCCGGTAGGAGGATGAGTATAGCAACATTCTAAACTTGCTTTAGAAGTGTACGTCTATATGACTCTGCCAGAGGGTTGTCGTAGTCAGTGGGAGCAGCGGAAGCATTGGTGGACAAGTAGGTTGTGTCTATTTATAGACTAAAGCAGATATAGCGGAGATAGATCATCTATTTCTGATGTAACAGTCATAGGTTTGACTTCATCAGAATAGGGGATGGATCTGTTAAGAAGGAAGTAGGGTGTGATGTCCTGGTATTTGGATGACATGCACAGAGTAGGAAGTGATATTCCTATACTATGATCGGTTATACTTTGGTCGTCACACAGTGGTTTCTCCATATGGGACTTGGATACTATATCATTCATTCTGGTTACTAGATCTATGGTTTTAGATCTAGATTTGGGTGGTTTCCCAATCAGGGTACTTAGACAGCATTCTAAGAGTATTTAGAATGGTCGACTCCTGGCACGGTAGTATACCTGCAGGTGATGGAGTCACCCTCTCTAAAGATGTCTTATAGACTAAAGTAGAGAGGGATATACATGATTGGCAGATCACTTGCTTAGGCAATTGAGTCAATCATGAGATGTCAAGTACCACACCAGATGTTGTTCTTGCAGTAGATGCAATAAGTTGATATTAATCCAATCCTGGAGAAACGATCGGAAGCAGTTTTAGGACATAAGTGCATGTTCTAGGGATATGATAACGACAGCCTCATTCAGGAGACAGTTATCATTCCAGGCTTCCAAGGTGACCTGGACGGCAGGGTGGCCGTCAGAGTTTTAGTTTTCCCTCTGATGAGGGGCAGTATTTTGGACAGGTGGTCCAGATGGATACTGAGGGAAGGATGGCGCAGGATACTGATTAAGTTCAGTTGACGATACAGTCTGAGAAGTTTGGATTTAGAGTTCGTTTATGAACTAGGTCCCATCAGACATCCAGACATTCCAAGACAGGTATTGCTCATTTCGGGAGATGGCTTTCTCCGCGAATATGGGATATAGAGAGACATAGAAAGAAACATCAGGGCGGATCCACTCACTGAGGCTATTCCTCGAACGCAATAGTTTCGCAAACGAGCTTTGTGAGACTGACTAGTAGAGGAGTTGGGTGTTCGGTATCACACGGGCTGTGAGTATGCGACATCGCAATAATTAGCCTTGAGTGCAAGTGGGAGATTGTTGGATATAGTGCCCTCAGAGTCAATTATTGGATCACAGACACGTAATTGCAATGATTGCGGAGGATCTATGCCGGTAGGACAGTCTTACTCGAGATGATAGTATGCTATCTGGTTTATCTTTATCATCGTGTAATGCTTTAGGTGACCTTACATGTCACTATTGCACGTTGATAGAGCCCCTAGGATTCTTGCTTGACTACCAGCAGTATGAGGGCGATCATATACGTGGGAGCTGGGGTCTATAAGCAAATCCTTAAAAGGTCCCTAGTCGTGGGAGTTTCGAGACAGGGCATCGATTCTCCAGAGTAGACTAGTGTATACAGTCGAGACCCGACGAGGGGCGGTGGCCGGTCTCACAAGCCACTGGTGTCAGTTGGTTCACCTAAGATGTATACAGGTGCTCATTGGGTTATGAGTATACTGGACAGGACTCGCCGGGAACCTGCTAGTTGGGATTATACCAGACGTCAGATAGCAATTCCCAGGTGACATGTGTATAGGTTAGTTCATCGACCTGAGATCGTCATTTGTCTCGTGTGAGTTCCCACTGTGCTTTGATTACTACCCTACCACGCTCAAAGGAGACGTGCAAACAGGTTTTAGTTGGGTACAGTCCCGAGCCACATGGAGGCAGTGAGCAGATCTGCAGGGGTTCGTCTCTCCCTGTATTGGGGGTGAGGTCGCGCTGTGTCTAGGAGAGCCATTACACAAAGCCCTCGGCCGAGGCAGGAGATTTACTCGTAGGTATTCCGGTAGTATCTCAGGGTGTTCTAGGCTACACTCCGACATGACTTGTACCGCTATTGGGGGTCTGACTTTTACCAACCCCCTAGGCCCGCCATGCGATGCTCATAGACGAACAGACCGGACTGTACGGATATTGTCACTGACAGGCTCAGTAGGGGGTCAGGATGAGTTCTCTCATCGACGTCCCTTTTGGTCAATAGCTGGTAGCTCGTTACGTATGGCTGATACCTCTGACGTGCTAGTGGTTAAATCCACAGCCATAGTATTGACGAGTCTTTAGAGTCCCCCACACACAGTTACTCAAGTTTCGGGCGAAATGTTGTAGAGGCCGTATGGATGATATGGCAGGGTTCGATCAGATACGTGCGGTATTGCACGAATCGTGATCGGACGGATTTTACTAGCCGGCTTTGGTTTAAGCCGGATCCTAGTATTAGACAGTGTAGTTTTGTCTCTTTGCATTTGTATTCAGCGGGAATACAAATGCGGGCATGTATATGCAGTCGCGGGGTTTTCCTGTAATTTATTACGGGATCAGTTTTCTGAAGTTGCCAGTTTGTATTCCGTTCCGGCCAGTTTTCCTTTGTTCCTTCACGGCCGGAATTTCCGATGGAGGGGGTTATTTGCAGTTGTGTAAATTATCTTTTGTGGAGGGGGTCCTTTGTAAGTGTGAGGCTTCATGATGGTTCTTTCATCATGAGATTCTTTTTGAGTCTCTTCCTTTGCATTAATACTGATTTGGATTTTGATTAGAAATGGTGTGACCGTTTTTTCCTCTTTTTATCCTATTATATTCTTTCCTTGCATTATTGCAATTGGCATCTCCACCATTTGGAGAGAGGGGCCGGCCACTACTTGAGAGGAGAGGGTGAGGTTCATTTTTGATGAGGGGAATAATTCATATCTCATTTGCTTTCTTGCAAAATTCTCAAACCCTCTCCAAAGTTCATTGGTCATTCCTCCATCACCATGGCAACTACATAAACCACATTGAGACAAAGTAAATTCTACAATACACCTACTGTACCCTTGGACGCGTCGGCTTGCCTTCGCGCCCGAGTTGTCTCGGTCCAGAGGTGGGAGCCCGTAAAAGAATCCGGCTACGTGGTGCCCTTTCCGACGAGGAGGTGACGAACGGTGATTCCGCGAGAGATCGGGACGACGAAGTGAAGACCGAAGGATACGGATCGCTCGGTATATCTCTCTACCCATCTTTTAGTTTGTTAGTAGTTAGGTTAATGGCCCGATCCGGGTTTTAGTGCGCGGTGGTGCCGGTTTGCAAGTTTCGCAAAGTTTTTCGTTTCCGCGTTTCCGGCATCGGATCGACGGCCGGGGCGCCGCCGTGCACTTACATTGGTATCAGAGCCACGCCATTAACCTAATCTAGCTTGCTCTAGTATGTTTAGAACTCGATCGAACAAAAATCCCAAAAACCGTATTTTCCAGTGCATCTGTTCTCTGTCGAAATTTTTTTAGCTCCAAAAATTTTTCAGGTTGTTGCAGAAACACATGCAGGAAATTCTAAGCATTCTGGGAAAATTTGATGCAATGATTCCTTAGTACGACCGTGGAAACGCGGCCAAACCCCTGGTTTGGCCGCGGTTCCACAGTGGGAAAGTGCTATCGTTGCACCAAATTTTCACAGTAGGCTTCTGGTTAGGAAATGGGGGTTTTGGGATATTCCTTTTGGGCCCAGATTTTCTGTGAGTGCTACAGTAGTGCTTGGGGCCCACTTCGGTAAATTTGATATATTAAATTACATTAACTGATATAAGCTCACTAAAAGATTCTTTTTCTCATTCGGGTAATACATTGATATATATGCGATATATGTTAATTGTATTATTTTCTTTTGTTACAAATATATATTATATATGTGATATATAATATTGTAACATGTTATTATTACTAATGCAACATGTTTAGTGGAGATTAAACGAGGTCAGAGTTTGATTTGGGTTAAACTTTTCTAGAAGTTTCTAGAAGCTTTTATTTTGTTTCTTGCAAAGATATTTAGTTTAGATATTTTGCAAGATATTTACTTAACCCAACCCACACCCTTTACTATGGTTAGATCTCTACAACGGTTAAGTCTTTCTTGACTTAACCATGGTTGCATTTGTAATGATATTAACACTTTCATTATTTATCACAAAAGCAATTGATCTTCTTCTTCCTCCTTGAAAAGCTTTCTAGCTTATGATTTTGTGATGATTATGAGTGAGATTAAGAAAACAAATGAGTACTAAAATCCTACTTCATCATCCTAATCTATCCTAGCCATTTAGATTAGGGTGTTCACTTCATTTAGTGAGTGAGAGCTTGTGTTAAAGAAACTTCAAGATAGATCATCTTAGTTATCGAAGATCGGAAGCAAGCTTGCATCTTTCTCTTCGTGGAGCCGCTCTAGAGTCCGGGTACTCGATGATCGCAGCGAAGGGACCTCAACACGGAGCTTTAGAAGTGAAGGACCGGACTACAAAGGTTGTAATCCCAAACTCTCAGTGTTAAAGTGTTTAACATGCTTTGTTTCGCCTAATCTCTAGTTTAAAGATCTTGGTTAGGGTTGTTCGGCACGTCTAAATTTTAAATCGGGCATGGTTGATGCCTTATAGACCCTTATGAGAGTGCCTAGTAACCCTACATGTGCATGTTAACCTAGGGTTAATTGGGGGGTTAACCATGTTTAAGTAGCCATGGCACCTTAACCCTATTCTAATTAAGTCTTATGAATTATATAAATTAATTAGTTTTCAAAATTTTAAATTTAAAAGAAATCTTATTTTGTGTTGACTTGAGAGAGAGGAGGAGAGAGAGAGGGCATCATGAGCATGGCAAGCATGCCATGCATTTAATGAAGAGAGAGGGAGAGGGGAGGCATGGCTCCTCTAAACTCACCCCTAAACCCTCACTCACTCTCTTACACCCTCACACTCCCACACATCCTCTAATTCTCATTTCTATTCTTCATATCACCTTCTTGCACTCTCACACTCCCTCAACTGAAACCCTAACCTCACCCTCACAAAACCCATACAAATCTACACTAAACTCTATCAAAACTCTTCTCTAACCAAGATCAAGCCACTAGATGCACTTGGAGCAAGGGAAGCTAAGGTTTTGGAGCAAGTTTGGTGTCACGACCCGAAATGGCACGTGACTGGCGCTTGAATCATATGAAGTCTATAGAACTCTAATTAAAGTAAGCCAAAAAACCCAGAAATCTAAACCATTTAAAAGAAGAAGGTGAAGGAAAACTTGTTTTAAAGTTGCATATAATCACTTTGAAAAGTCGTTGCAAACATTTTTAAAACATCATATCTTTTTCGAAAATTTTGGCAGAGTCTCCTTTGTAAATACTGGTCCCAAAAGGGGTACAATATGAATAATAGATAAAGGCATCCCCAAGAGAGAGCTAGCTCTTCGCCAATTAGCGGTCACAACCACGCAGGCAATATAATATACAACGCCGAAGGGCGAGGATCAAAACTCAAAAGGAAACTCAATATCATCAAGAAAACCCATAATAATACAACGCGCGACTCTAAGGTCGAAAGAATAAACATACCGGTCTTCTAAGTCTATAAATATACAAGTCTGATTGATGGAGTTTACTAGATACAACTGAAATAATAAGTACAATGGTGGTCACGATGCGAGTGAACCCACCTACCAAAGAAATCACCCGGAAAGAAGCAGTGTGCCAGCAAAGCCACCAAGAAAAACCTGTACGGCAAAACCTGCAAGAAACTATGGCACAACGGGGGTGAGTTGCCAACTCATGAGTAGAAAACATCACAGAGCTGAAATCTTATGTATGACTCAATCGTAGGTCATACGATCAGTAATATCCTTAAATAATATGGCCTGAAGCATGATAAATGGTAAGGGTAAACATCTATACATAAGTGTAATACCATGTGCTCGCGTCGGTGCCTCAGGTAGCAACATATCATAAATATGATGTATGAATGCATGAAAACAGAATACATCTAAATGAAAAAACTGTTTTCATATCTCGGTGAGATATCTGTATAAATAAATCGAGGTATCATCAATGAAATCAACAGGGAATCAGTGTCTAACATCGACACAAAATATATATAAATCCCAATATCTCAATATCTCAGGCTCCGGCAATCCGGACTGGCCTGTAACCTCGAATCTCAATATCCAGGGCTCCGGTTATCCGGACTGGCCCATATCATCAAATCTCAATATCTAGGGATCCGGCTATCCGGAATGGCCCATACTCCGATCGGTATCCTCCGGATATCTGTCGAGTCACAATACAATCACTGGTCGGTAGTGCTCCCCTGCCAGGCTCAACGCCATCATTTGCGACCATCTTGCCCCGGGGTACCTCACCGGGTCCACCATGCACCCACAGACGGTTCTTCCTCCTCCTCGAATCGGGTGTATGATATCGCTCAAGAGCCAATAAAACTTATGGTGGTCATATCTCAAATCATATCATGAGAAAACCGCAATTTTCTATCTTTTATAAAGATAATAAGTTTATAAAATCTTTGCGGTTTCTCCAAATCCAGAATCTCATGGAAATCCGAAATCCCAATCTCAAGGGTAAATAAACAATAAAATACTGGTAATAAATTCCATAATATTGCATGACAATAAATAAATGAATGCATCGGATATCAAGCAAGGAATGCAATAATTAAACTAGCATATGGAAGAAATAACATATTGGAACTATCAACTAACAAGCTATGTCAATGAAAAAATATTCTCTAAACTGTACGTGACATAGCAATTACCGATGATGATGTGTGTGAGCCGGCAACCAAGTATACGTGGAGCATACACATCATTGGTAATGGTGCTGGTGTTATGATAACATGAGTTCAATATGACAACAAAACACATATTAACATGAAATGCCATGCGAATAGCAATAATATGCGGAAAATGAATAATGAACGCAACAATAAATAATCTACATTAATATACACGAGTCATACCGTTTGGCAATGAAATAGCACGAATCGTGGTGTTTAGAAAATAGGGCTACGTTGTTTTTAAGAAAAGGTAAATCCTTTGAAATATCCGTAGAATCCCTTGGCCTGTCTTTAAAATACTCACGATTCGTTAGTTTTTGAAAAAGGTATGAGTCGAGCCCAGTCTAACATCTACTAAGTAAACTACAGGACTAAACTAACAGACTAATCGAAAGGGTGAGCAAAACTACCTAAGTCTGAGTCGATATATATATATATAATAGTCGGTGATCCCGCCTCAATAGTATCACGTACAATACAATATATACTATGACATTCTCGAGTCAAGAGTGCGGATCAATCATCATAATTATCTCGTATGGTAAATCCATCGTACGACATCCTAAATCTGGGTACGGGTCGAATATCAAATTTATCTCATTATTCATCTGGTATCCTTATCATCATATATCGTGAACTGGGGTACTCATCTAAGTCTAGTACATACCGATACCATCAACATATATATGTGTGTGTGTATGAAAACACACCTCCTAAAGACCCGCTATAATATCATGTCGTATCTCATAATACGAACCATGTCATATCACCGATCTCGTGGCATCGTGCCCAATCTCATCGACTCATCTCCAAGTATCATATACTATCCTCATCATCCATGTATATGTGTGTGTATATATATATATATATATATATATATATATACATACTCGCAAACATATATGTGTATATATATATCCCCATATACGCACAAGGAATAAAGTGTATGCGTGTGCGCGCGCGTGCGCGTGTGTGTAAACCTTATTCTAGGGTTCACGATTAAGAAAATAACTAAGTTACTTCTAATACACTAAAACTAACCCATGAACATCTAAAATCTTACTTACTAATCATCCAAATTTCACAACACATAATCATATATATATAAGATATATATCGTATACTACACTACGAACTGCGGGGGTGCTATACGCCATCCACCCGACTACCCCCGTAGATATATATCTACTTACCTTGATCTTCGCTTGCCGAAGTTGATGTCGTCATCCTCCTCTTCATCGTCCGAAGTCCACTTGAGGGTACCTACATATATACACATATAGCATCATAAACAGAAATCACACACGAAAACCAAAACAGCACGCGTATCACGCATAGGTTAAAACCTATGGTCTCGCATGCAAGACACTACTACATAACCCTCGTTGTTGACGTTAAAATGCCACACGACGGAATACAATAACAAATACCAAATCCCAATTCATTAAAAGCCGCAAAACAAAATTAGAAACTATGTAAAACACCTCCAGATTTTACCCTAGGTGAAATTAGTCAATTTTGCACATGTGGAGGGTCTAGTTTACTGATGAATGATCCATGAACCAAACACCACTCTGTTCCTATCTACCTTGGCCGCAAATTTTGGACAGATGGAATAAATCTGCGGCCTGTACAGAGGGGTTGGGGCTTGGGTCTCTAAGTTAGCTTCTAGGTTGCCTGCTTGTCTCACTGTGATCGCTAAAATTTTTTCAGGTGTCCCGGGTCATAGAAGATGTCAATATACTATCACAATTTCCACAAAATCCAATATCGGGGTTTCTAAATTTGGGGTTTTGGGGATCTAGTCTCTATTTGGTCCAGTATTCTAGCACTAGGCGGGTTTGTAATCACTACTAATCCTCAATTACACTATCTAAATTTAAGACTTCCTCAAAACCCTAACTTAGAATTTTCAAAGTTCACTAAATCAAACTTAAACACTTCTAAACATGCATGGACATTAAAGAGAATGGATTACTACATTAATGGTGATGAAATTACCTCATTTGGCAATTCAAGAATTTTCTTGAGTTGCCCCAAGTGCTCAAAATCCGATTTTTCTTGGTCCAAAGTGCTTGTAGTAAGCTTGTGCATGTTTTTAATGAAAGGGGGATGAAGTTTTGATGAGGTTTTGGTGTTATTGTGAGGAGGTAGAGGAAGGGGATGAAAAGGGCTGCCATGTTTGAGGAAGAGGGAGAATGAAGAGGAAAACAGTGAAGGGGAAACCAATGACCAAGTCAACACAACCCCTCACCCTCTCTTCTCTCTCATGCCCATACCTCTTCTTTATTCCATATTCTTTTCTTTTTCTTTTCTTTTGTTTTTCCTTTATCTTTTCTTTTCTTCTCATTCAAAACAAAGCAATACATGAAAAGGAAGAAAAAGGCCATGTTAGAAAATGTAACAAATGTGTAAAATGACTTGGTGCATGTCATATGCACAAATCAAGCTTAATGCACGATTAGCGATATTTAATCGCGATTAGCATTAAAATGGAATATAATTAATCATAAAGGATTTATAATTTGCTTAATTCATATAAAACACCTTCATTTTCATAATTCCTATAATTTTCCAAATATTTTCCAATTTATCGGTATTTAATTATACCGCATTATTAAAATATTCATAATATTTATTATTTAATTATATAAATTCCAAAAAATAATATTTTATTTTTCTGAAATGTTACAGTCTTCCCCCTTAAAGAAATTCGGTCCCCGAATTTAAATTTAAACTCCCCCCCCCAATTTCTAAAACATTTCAGTAAAAAGATCAAGTCGTCGGGGTCCCGAAATCATAGATATATAAAACACATCGTGGCACAATGCATGCGCATGAAAACGAATATATAAACCAAAATCAAAACTCCGTCAAGTCTTCCTCAATCATCAGAGTTATGGCGTAGACACCAATGTCTAGCCCAATGCGAAACCAACATGATATACATTAAGCCATACATGTAAACATCATTAAAACATCTGAAAGAAATGCATGCCAAACTCTTTTCCAATCACTGTGCAATGCGTATATCACGGCACAGGGGCGGACGTCTATTGTAAGAAAATAACTATATATATATATCCTTTGTTTAACATACACGTCCCGCCGTTTTGAATATAATTTAGAAGGGTTTCCTTGTTAAATGTCTCGTGTCATCTCGGACACGTAGGTAAATACTGAGACTATAGCTCCTTTTTGGAAATCCCTTCGATAACTATCAATGCATGCAAAAATATAGTCAGGTACTGTCCTCGGACTAGTCCTGCTCAGCTACTATACCAAATAGTAAATATCATAAAACATACTGCTCTAAAAATCAATCCCATAATATGCATATGAATGCCACGTGCGTCTGGTGCGCACGGAAATCGAAATCAACAAATGTGCCCTACATGTGCACAGGAACAAAATCTAAGTGCAATGGGTGTGCATGAAAACACCTGTCAAGGGCAACGGGTGTGCCCGACAGCAATATCGGGTGCATCTGATATGCACGAGGAATCCCGATTTAGTGTATTTGATGTGCACCAAAATCGCATCAAGCGCCCCAGTATACGCAAGAATCCAAATCAAGTGCACAAGGTGCACGAAAACAAATATCGAGTATCGCAATCGAAATCGACGGTATACAGCACGTCTCAATCCAAATCAGGTATACCGTGGTATATAATCTTACAATCATGTGCATCAGCATGCACAAAATCGAATCAAAATACTAAAGGTGCATGAAAACTATGCCGAAAGCATAAGTCAAATCACATGCATACCATAGGCATGAAAACAAAATCAACATCTTGAATGACATCAAATCGAAGTCAAGTGCAACTGCGGTGGACAAAATCTCAGTCATGCAAATAAATCTTCCGAAATACCGAAATCAAAGATGGCGGAAACAGTCCCTCTCTGGCACATCCTTTAAAGATCTCTGGCCAACTATCATGGTCACTCATAATATGTCTCATCGACGATGCCGAACTCTGGCCTACTAGGTATGCGTAATATGTCTAATCCTGGGTCCAAGTCTTCTCGTATAGTATTCCAGAAAGGTTCTGTCGAGCTCTCTCCCAGATCTCGTTTCTGCCGAACTGTCCGGAAGTTATCACCCTTTACTAGATCTATTTCTTGTTCCGGAACGGCTGCATACTCATTGCGATTCCTTCTGGAAGGTATATACATATACAATGCCTCTGCATGCGTATCACATCTCTGATGTCAGCGGAGTGGAACGTCATCTCATCAAGATCTCGTACGAACATCTTACTCCATTTTTCTCAAATGTCGACTGATTCGGACTCGTCTCTTCATAGCTGCATGGACTGCTCTCCAACGACTATACTCATATCTGGAGTCTCCCAAGCAATGTATACCATCACATGATATCCGAACGATGTCGAACTTTTCGATCGATTCGTCAAAGTTCCATAAACCCCCCAAGAGCTCAACATCTTGAGTACAGTTTAATAATATTCCAGTACATGCCACAGTACCTATGGACCAGCCGTAGAAGGGCAAACCCAAGCCTCATTAATGGCACTGTGGAACTGCCGCAAACCCTAAGGTTTCAAAGCGTTCTTATGGTAATTATATCGAGTTAGGGTTTCATTCTCCTAGAGGGTCTACGGAATTACTTGCATGTTTTTCCGAATACTTTAAACTTGGAAAATGGGTTTCTGACATTCGATCATTTTCCTTCGACTCCCAATGTACCTGCATGAAGTCGTCTTTAGCTAGAATCAATCAAACTGATGACCTCGCATCGGGGTAGGCAACGAATCACATGTCCTAGTCATTCCTCCATGGGTGACTAGCGATCTTCTATCATATCTTTAAGTACAACTCGTGCGGTATTAGCTTCAAACATCTGGGGCGATATCTCGTCAGTCGCAGCAACAACTGAATCATTCGTCTGCACGCTGAACAGTGCCTCAATCATCAAAAATAATCTGTGCATTGACGGTCATCACATTCTGGCTGGCCTCTAACAGTGGCCCAATCCTCTGGTGCTGATCTGCACGTTCGAGAAATTTTGTAAAAGCAATCCATCAAACGCTCATGGCGCGAAAACACAATAAAATGACACATCTATACAATCGTGTGTCCCTGGAATCACGCCATGGTCATTCCTCGTTCGTGACAAGCTCGTGCTGACGCAACTCTAGCCGTAGCTCTCTCTACCCATGTAATCGTGGCAGCAAAACCATAAAATGATATCGATGAGGATAGATCATAGGAATGAATATAATGCTGTGCAAGGAAATGTACATACTAAGGCTTCTTAGGCGGAGTCACGTATCATAAGTATGCCGCGGAACATACACACAGTACGTCACTCTCCTTAAGTCACCTACTCCATCAATCAAGGTCAACCTATCCGACGAAAGTTCGGGTCTAATACCCCCTCGACTAAGTCTAAGTTCCGTAAGGTCAAGCCTAGGTTCTGAATATATATAAACGCCATAGACTCCGCATAGTCAAACATAGACTCGAACTAAGGTTAACCTAGCGCTCTGATACCAACTTTGTCAAGATCCGAAATGGCACATGACAGGCACTTGAATCAAAAGGTGAAGGAAAACTTGTTTTAAAGTTGCATATAATCACTTTGAAAAGTCGTTGCAAACATTTTTAAAACATCATATCTTTTCTGAAAATTTCGGCAAAGTCTCCTTTGTAAATACTGGCCCCAAAAGGGGTACAACATGAATAATATATAAAGGCATCCCCAAGCGGGAGCTAGCTCTTCGCCAATTGGCAGTCACAACCACGCAGGCAATATAATATACCATGCTGAAGGGCGAGAATCAAAACTCAAAAGGAAACTCAATATCATCAAGAAAACCCATAATAATACAACGTGTGACTCTAAGGTCGAAAGAATAAATATACTGGTCTTCTAAGTCTATAAATATACAAATCTGGTTGATGGAATTTCCTAGATACAACTGAAATAATAAGTACAATGGTGGTCACGATGCGAGTAAACCCACCTACCAAAGCAATCACCCGGAAAGAAGCAGTATGCCAGCAAAGCCGGCAAGAAAAACCTGTACGGCAAAACCTGCAAGAAACTGTGGCACAACGGGGGTGAGTTGCCAACTCGTGAGTAGAAAACATCACAGAGCAGAAATCGTATGTATGACTCAATCCTAGGTCATACGATCAGTAATATCCTCAAATAATATGGCCTGAAGCATGATAAATGGCAAGGGTAAACATCTATACATAAGTGTAATACCAAGTGCTCGTGTCAGTACCTCAGGTAGTAACATATCATAAATATGATGTATGAATGTATGAAAACAGAATACATCTAAATGAGAAAACCGTTTTCATATCTCGGTGAGATATCTGTATAAATAAATCGAGGTATCATCAATGAAATCAACAGAGAATCAGTGTCTAACATCGACACAAAATATATATAAATCCCAATATCTCAATATCTCAGGCTCCGGCAATCTAGACTGGCCTGTAACCTCGAATCTCAATATCTAGGGCTCCGGCTATCCGGACTGGCCCATATCATCAAATCTCAATATCTACGGCTCCGGCTATTCGGACTGGCCCATACTCCGATCGGTATCCTCCGGATATCTGTCGAGTTACAATACAATCACCGGTTGGTAGTGCTCCCCTGCCAGGCTCAATGCCATCATCTGCGACCACCTTGCCCCGGGGTACCGCACTGGGTCCACCATCCACCCACAGACGGTTCCTCCTCATCCTCGAATCGGGTGTATGATATCGCTCAAGAGCCGAGAAAACTCATGGTGGACATATCTCAAATCATATCATGAGAAAACCGCAATTTTCTATCTTCTAAAAAGATAATAAGTTTATAAACTTTTTGCGGTTTCTCCAAATCCAGAAATCTCATGGATATCCGAAATCCCAATCTCAAGGGTAAATAAACAATAAAATACCGATAATAAATTCCATAATATTGCATGACAATAAAAAAATGAATGCATTGGATATCAAGCAAGGAATGCAATAATTAAACTAGCATATGGAAGCAATAAAATATTGGAACTATCAGCTAACAAGCTATGTTAATGAAATAATATTCTCTAAAGTGTACGCGACATAGAAATTATCGATGATGATGTGTGTGAGCCGGAAAGCAAGTGTACGTGGAGCATACGCATCATCGGTAATGGTGCTGGTGTCCTGATAACATGAGTTCAATATGACAACAAAACACATATAAACATGAAATGCGATGCGAATAGCAAGAATATGCGGAAAATGAATAATGAACGCAATAATAAATAATCTACATTAATATACACGAGTCATACCATTTGGCAATGAAATAGCACGAATCATGGTGTTTAGAAAATAGGGCTACGGTGTTTTTAAGAAAAGGTAAATCCTTTGAAATATCCGTAGAATCCTTTGGCCTGTCTTTAAAATACTCACGATTCGTTAGTTTTTGAAAAAGGTATGACTCGAGCCCAGTCTAACATCTACTAAGTAAACTATAGGGCTAAACTAACAGACTAATCGAAAGGGTAAGGAAAACCACCTAAGTCTGAGTCGATATATATATATATATATATATATATATATATATATATATATATATATATATATATATATAATAGTCGGTGATCCCGCCTCAATAGTATCACGTATAATACAATATATACTATGACATCCTCGAGTCAAGAGTGCGGATCAATCATCATAATTATCTCGTACGGTAAATCCATCGTACGGCATCCCAAATCTGGGTACGGGTCGAATATCACATTTATCTCATTATTCAAATGGTATCCTTATCATCATATATCATGAACTGGGGGTACTGATCTAAGTCTAGTACATACTGATACCATCAACATATATATGTGCGTGTATATGAAAACACACCGCCTAAAGACCCGTTATAATATCATGTCGTATCTCATAATACGAACCATGTCATATCACCGATCTCACGGCATCATGCCCAATCTCATCGACTCATCTCCAAGTATCATATACTATCCTCATCATCCATGTATATGTATACATACACACACACACACACACACATACATACTCGCAAACATATATGTATATATATATATATATATCCCCATATACGCACAAGTAATAAAATGTATGCGTGTGTGTGCACGCATGTATGTAAACCTTATTCTAGGGTTCGCGACTAAGAAAATAACTAAGTAACTTCTAATAGACTAAAACTAACCCATGAACATCTAAAATCTTACTTACTAATCATCCAAATTTCACAACACATAATCATATATATAAGATATATATCGTATACTACACTACGAACTGCAGGGGTGCTATACGTCATCCACCCGACTTCCCCCGTAGATATATATCTACTCATCTTGATCTTCGCTTGCCGAAGTCGATGTCGTCATCCTCTTCTTCATCGTCCAAAATCCACTTGAGGGTACCTACATATATATACATATAGCATCGTAAATAGAAATCACGCACGAAAACCAAAAAGATACGTGTATCTCGCATAGGTTAAAACCTATGGTCTCGCATGCAAGACACTACCACATAACCCTCGTTGTTGACGTTAAAACGCCACACGATGGAACACAATAACAAATACCAAATCTCAATTCATTAAAATCCGCAAAACAAAATCATAAACTATGTAAAATATTTCCAGATTTTACCCTAGGTGAAACTAGTCAATTTTGCACATGTGGAGGGTCTAGTTTACTGATGAATGAGCCATGAACCAAACACCACTCTATTCCTCTCTACCCTGGCCGTAAATTGCGGCCAGATGGAATAAATCTGCGGCGAATACAGAGGGGTTGGGCTTGGGTCTCTAGGTTAGCTTCTAGGTGTTAGTTGTATGTATGCCCTAGAGGCCAGTATTGTACAGATGATGTATATTATATTGGATGCTTGGACATATATAGAGATGACTTTCTTGCTCGATATAATAGTATGCTATCTGGTTGCTCTTTATCTTAACATGTACACTAGTCTCTTTAAACTGTCTTATAGTTACATGTTGGTAAA
Organism: Agapanthus africanus; assembly: GCA_030015575.1. Lineage (NCBI taxonomy): Eukaryota > Viridiplantae > Streptophyta > Magnoliopsida > Asparagales > Amaryllidaceae > Agapanthus > Agapanthus africanus. The sequence goes on along the minus strand of CM057345.1, from coordinate 298,730,797 downwards.
GCCTTTAGGAAGTGTACTTGACTACCTGGACTATGATGCAGATCATACTAGTGGGGGCATGGTAGTCTATAAGTACATCCTTCAAGGTCCCTAGTCATGGGTGTATCGAGACGGGGCATCGATATACCAGTGTAGCCTAGCGTATACGCTTCTCGACCCATGAGATGGGCGATGGATGATCCCATATCCATTGGTGTTTGACATCAGAGATGGTGTACGGGTGCTCAGTGGAGATTGGGTACACTGGACGGACTCGCCGAGAACTCCCAGATGGTATTATACCTCACGTCAGATGGCAGTTCTCAGGTGACACTTGTGCAGGTTAGTCTGTAGACCCGAGATCGTCATAGAGTCTTGTGTGATTCCCACTGTACTTTGATCTCCACCTTACCACGTCCATGAGGGCGTGCAAAACGGTGGTCTTTGGGTACAGTCCCGAGTCACATAGAGGCAATGAGCGATAGGAGTGGTTTCGTCACTCCCGGTATTGGGGGTTGATGTTGCGCTGTGCTCGATTGGCCGTAACAGGGAAGTCCCTGGCCAGGGCTGATCAGAGATTTACTGGTAAGTGTTACCAGTAGTTTCTCGACCCGTTATGAGCCTCACATCGGCACGACTTATCGGTTTATTGGGGTCTGATGTTTACCACCCCTAGACTCGATATCCGACATATCAGACGAACAGACCGGACTGTACGGTAAGTGTTACTGGTTGGATTCACAGGAGTGTGAGCGGGCTAGCTCGTCGATCTTCTGATCGCTCAATACCCGGATGGCCGTTACGTTTAGCAGACCGCTTGCGGCTTGTGGATGTTTGATATGATCATCATCTGCTACCGGCGTATTGACGAGTCTTTAGAGTCCTACACAGAGGTTTCCTGGCTCAAGCGAAACGAAATAGGAGCGCATATGAGATATGTGCAGGACCGAGAATAATGCGTGTATGTGATACCGTATTCAATTCTCGCGATAAATGTATCGATTGGTTATATACGATATAACCTAGATATCGAATAATGGATTGATTCGATAAGACGATACATAGGATACTAGTCGGTTATATGCGATATGACCGGATCGTTAAATCAAGTGTTGATTTAATGATTTAATGTGTAATTATATATTTGATATATTACTTTGCATTAACTAGTATTGGTTCACTTTAAATGGATTTTCTCACTTGATGTGCAAGTTGTATATGTGATATACTTTTGTGCACATGTTTGTATCATGTTTGATGATACTTGCTCATTTGGTTAAGTGTATAGAATTATACCATGGTTAAGTTGATGTTTAGGGTTTTGCTTTTTCATTTATTTATTTGGAAAGGATAAAGATGAGAATGGTGGCTTTCTTTGTTTCTTATTGAAGCTTCATGAAGCTTTGACTTCGTCACCATTCTTGTCTCATGCTTAACCCTAACCATTTGTATTAACCCTAGTTCATTCTCTACACTTAACTATGGTTAAGATTATAATAAGTATTCATTTTTCTTTTTCATTTTAGAATACTCATCATATTCTTTTCTTCTTCTTCATCATCTTCTTCTTCAAGAAAAGCTTAAGTCCATCAATGACAACTTGAGCAAAAGTGAGAGAAATCCAATTCTAAAGTGAACCCACCTCCTATTTCTTCACCCTCTACCTCTTGCCAAGCTGTATAGGGTGTTTTCTTCACAAGTTTCACAACTTGGTGAAGTTGGAGCTTGAACTTGTGATGCCTCGACGTAGATCATCTTCGGCACGAAGCCGACGACCTAGTCCGCCCATTTCCCCGATGAAGCCGACGATTGAGTTCGGGATTCAAGATGGACAGCGAGAGGACGCCTACGTGGAGCTAAGGAAGTGGAGAAACGGATCTACAAAGGTTGTAGCTCTCTCCTTTAGTTAAGATGTTAACTAGTTTAATGTTTCGCCTAGAATTCTAGCCGACGATCCGTATTAGGGTTTCTCGGCACCCATAAAATTTGAAATAGGCATGGTTGATGCCATGTGAGACCTCTATAGTGTGCCTAGAAACCCTACAGTGGTATCAGAGCCTAGCTAGAGCCTTAGGCGAAGTCTGGACGACGTTTGAAACCCGAATACACATCGAAACCCTAACACATCATGCTCTCTGGTCTTTTTCCAAAAACTGGGATTTTTCCAGATTAAAAATTCTTAAAAAATTCAGCAGGGAATTCTAAGAACTACGATGCAAAATTTACCTCATGAACAGTAAATAGTGCGGCGGAACCGCGGCAGAAGCATGCCTTATGCGGCGGTTCCGCGGCCAACTAATGGGATTTTCCTGTAATTTTTGCACAGTAATTCATCATTTCAGCAGCTGAGTTTTCTGGGAATTTTTAATATGCACTCAACAGTTGAGTTTTCTGAGGTGTTTTAGAGCTTCGATGATTCGACCGGTAATTTCAAATGTCGTCTATGTTTTTTTTGGGTATATGGAATATGTTAAAAAGTTCGACCGGATGTAGATACCCAATCTTTCCCCTGCCGGGAAATTTCCAATAGTTGGATTTTTCCGTAGTTTAACGACGTTCTAAGTAGTGCAAGTAACGCGATGGACCCTCTAGAAGACAACAAACCTTAACTCGATTATGTGACCGTCTTGAACTGCCCTTTGAACCTTCGGGTTTGGGGCAGTACGGCGTGCCACATGTGAGGCATTGGCTTGACCCTTCTACGGCTGGACCGTTGGTACTGAGGCACGAACTGAATGTTGTTAGACTTATTTCATGTGTTGAGCTGTTTCGGGAAAACTTGGGTGTTCGAATGTTCAATCGGAAAGTTTAACATTTTCTGTTTATCCGGAATGTGATACAACAATTGGAATTCACAAGTAGTTATGAGATAACGGAATAAATGTTATAAACATAGCAGTTTAGTCTCACATGATCGGTTGCCACGGAATTTTGATGAGATCAAAAGTCCGTCGCAATCACGTAGCGTACGCGGATACTCGCCGGGTAAACTTAATAGACAGCCTCACCCCATAGCCCCGACCAAGTGACTGTAGGAGAACCCCATCGCCGAAAGCATCCGTTCGGATGCTCGCGGCAGCGGTGTTCCGCCTTGGTGCACTTCGTCGACGGCATCGGGGGTGCGGCCGCCTACTAAAGTTTACGACGAGCATTCGATAAGAATGTCAGGAATCCTGTTGAATTGCCCGACTTGATATTGAAAAGAGTTTTCGATAATGAGACTAAAATGCGGGGTTTATAATTGTTAGGCATGTGATGTCTAAGTATTTCATTTGATTAGGCATGCGATGTCTAAAGAGGTTGCGGATTCCAACTGTTGTAGTTTTACACTTTCTTTTCTGTGACCGTAAGTGTAATATGTGATATCGCCGGTTTCGTTGCTATATGTCAACGACAATTGGGATGCGCATATTTACTTACGTTGATGATATGTGTTGTTATGTGTTGCTGGATATGTTATATTGGATTGTCGTGTTTGAATAGCCGGGTTTTTTTTATGTGAGATGAGTGTTTTTCATTTTCATTCATGTAAAAACTTGTATGTAATATTCTTTTATTGGGACACTTCCAGGTAGCGGAAGATGTCACCGTTGATGTATATTATTTACTTTTCCGCATTAGGATAGACCCAAGGAGGGGAGCACAAGTAACCGGGTTCTAGGGTCCAGTTGGAGACCATCTCGAGGAGTCGAGTCCGGGTCTCCTAACCCTAGAATTGGTAGGGTTGCTTGCCGCTCTCGTAAGGGTCTAGGGGTGTGGGATTGGCTATTCATCACGACCGTGGAATCCGTGTTTTATACTGGCTCGTATTGAAAACACGGACGTCCTAGTATATCCAATGTTTCATATGTTTCTTCTGCTGCGATATCTGTGATGCGATCATGTGATGTTCTGTGATAGGTACTGTATATAGTATATACGATATATTATATAGACGTTACTTATTTTTTACACCCGCACTAGCCCTGCCCTGCTCTGTCGTTAGTTACCTAACCTAACGGTGCACGAGGGGACATCGAGGCGAATGCGGATGGCATAAGTGTACGTCGTATTTATCTGTGATATTTAGGTATTTAAATGATGAGACTTCATTAATGTGATTAATGAAAGAAAAGAAACCTAAGATGTTGTAGAATCAAATTTTAAACAAAACAGGTAGCTACAGTTCTTGTTTTGCATAGCGGTATATATGATGTACCCTGCACCTTATTCGATGAGGAAAGGACCGAGATCCCTTTACCGGGAGTGACTCCTTTAGCAATAACTAGCAGATGCTGCACATTCGGTTTGCTTTTGATTGTTTTTTACTTTTGCTTTGCACAGTGATATATATGATATATCCCGCACCTCATTCGACGAGGAAAGGGCCGACGATCCCTTCACCAGGAGTGACCCCTTTAGCAAAACTAGAAAAGCCTCAAAATCACTCCATTTCAAAACTTCATTTGATTCTACAACGATATCAAGTTCATTACGCAATAGGTTTTCAGAAAAACCTGCCGTAGCCCTCCGTCATTTCAGATAAGAACTGTTTAGTATTCGTGCTGCGTTTGTTGGCCTTTGTCAAGGCGTAGTGTGCGGTAGCTGAATAGTACTTATCTGCTTATGCATGTGATGCAGATTGTTTCAGGGTAGTCGTACGACCTTGTTGGCCTTTGTCAAGGGTCGTGCGGGTGGGTTTGATTCAACCAAGAAATGACGGGTTGAACTTGACTAGCATCCTGTGATTTGTTGGCCTTTGTCAAGGTCATAGGACACTAGGGGCAAAATATTATCGGGAATTTCAAGTGTTGAAATTTGCAATAAGATTGCATACCTTCTATGAGATAGTTGGATCCCGATACCCACTGCGAGTAAGAGTTACTCCTGGGAGAGTTTTACACATTACAATTAGCCGATCAAGTAGGTGTCTAGAAAGGTGTTAACGAGGTTACGCCTCTGGGAAAACGAGGTTTACATTAATTAGTTTCGTGCGAAAGAACGGGGGACCTCCCTCAAAGTACCGACACTGGCCTGGCTTAAAGATCAACGAAGTTGTAGGGTGTAATTAATCCCGGCTAGTCTTTCCTTTTAGGGTTTGAAGGTAGATTTGATAAAAACCAGTGGGAGCCATCCTGATTAGATAAGATAATAACCAATCTGATCTTGCACGAGCATACGCTAAAGTGTTTTCTTCTCTCTCTCCAGGTAGCGACCATGTCATGCCCTAATAAAGATAATAATATGGATGTATTGACCGAACCCGCATGTTATACTGTGCTGGGGAACGTTGGTTCCGTTCTTTCTTATAAGAGTTATAGGACTGAACAGGATATAGGGGAATACCAGGATTCCCATGCCACCCGAATGAAGAAAGTACATGTTGATGCATTTTCTTCGGGTGTGTTCGTTACAGAGAACTGTTTCTCTATTTGCTCCACGTCCTGGGTATTAGATACCGGGTCAGGATCCCATATATGTAATCAGTTACATGGGCTTAGGAAAGGTAGAGAACTTGGAGAAGGTGATAAAGACATTAGAGTTGGAAATGGTGCAATTGTTGTAGCTAAGACTGTCGGGGAATATCACCTTGTATTACCAACTGGTAATACATTGGTTCTGAACGAATGCTATTACATGCCGAACCTGATATGCAACATTATATCGGTTTCTTTGTTGAGTAAAGAGGGATATAATTTTGTATTACAGGACAATGTTATGAACATTTTCCGTAACCAAAAGTTGGTTGGATCAGGCACGTTGTGCAATGGCATTTATGTTCTAAATCAATCAACAGTTCTGAGAATAACAAACACACACAAGAGGAAGAGTTCAGAACTGAACGAATCCTTCTTGTGGCATTGTAGACTGGGTCACATCAATGCGACACGACTAGCTAAGTTGCATAAAGATAGATATTTAAATCCGTTTGAATTTTCATCTTATGACACTTGCCAGTCATGTCTCAAAGGCAAGATGACCAAAACTCCGTTTACGGGACACGGAGAGAGAGTTACCGAACTCTTGGGACTTATACATAGTGATGTATGCGGTCCCATGTCTACATATGCCAGGGATGGTTCTTCGTACTTCATTACATTCACTGACGATCTCTCTAGATTCGGGTATGTGTTCCTGATGAAACACAAATCAGAAGCTTTTGAGAAATTTAGAGAATATAAAAGAGAAGTCGAGAACCAAACCGGAAAAAGTATTAAAATCCTTCGATCTGATCGAGGCGGAGAATACTTAAGCAATGAATTCCTGGACTTCCTAAAAGAGAATGGGATTCTCTCTCAGCTGACTCCTCCATATACACCACAGCACAACGGTGTATCAGAACGGAGGAACCGCACCCTATTAGATATGGTGCGCTCTATGATGAGCACAGCTGAGTTACCTATTTCCTTCTGGAGTTATGCACTGGAGACAGCAGCATACCTATTGAATCAATTTCCATCTAAATCTGTATCTACCATACCATATGAGATATGGAGTGGGAAGAGACCATGTCTTAAACGAGTTAAGATATGGGGTTGCCCGGCCTATGTCAAAAGGCAAAATCCGGACAAACTCGAGGCACGGTCAGTTCTATGCAAGTTTGTGGGATATCCCAAACATTCACATGGATATCTTTTCTACCATACAGAGGAACAAAAAGTGTTTGTTTCTCGACATGCCACCTTTTTGGAAAAGGAATTTCTTGCAAAAGAAATTAGTGGCGATAAGGTAGAACTGGAAGAAATTCCGGCTACACAAACTCAAACTGAAGATTTAGTGGAACCAGAGGATTCAGTAGCTCCCGACGAACCTCAGCCTCTCCGCCGATCTAGTAGGGTTCCTCGCCAACCTGAGAGATACTACGGTTTTCTCATGGATGGTGGCAGCGAGGATTGCATCATGGAGGATGATGACCCAACTAGCTTCGAGCAGGCCATCACGAGTAAGGACTCAGTGAAATGGCTGGATGCTATGCGGTCCGAGATGGAATCCATGTACACCAATAAAGTATGGACTTTGGAAGTTGCTCCTGAAGGGGTAAAACCCATTGGGAGCAAGTGGATCTTCAAGAAAAAACTTGGTGTAGATGGGAAAGTGGAGACTTTCAAAGCTAGACTTATTGCAAAAGGTTTTCGTCAAAGACCAGGTGTGGACTATGACGAAACCTTTTCTCCAGTGGCTATGCTTAAATCCATCCGGATCATGCTTGCCATCGCTGCATATCATGATTACGAAATCTGGCAAATGGATGTTAAGACCGCCTTTCTAAACGGTGATTTAGAAGAGTGCGTGTACATGACTCAGCCAGAGGGCTTCGTAGATAGTAGGAGCAGCGGGAAGGTGTGTAAGCTGCTTAAATCCATTTATGGATTAAAGCAAGCATCGCGGAGTTGGAACATCTGCTTTGACGTCGTTATCAAAGAGTTTGATTTCGTCAAAAACCCAGATGAACCTTGTATTTACAAGAAGGTGGCAGAGAGTAAGGTTGTCTTCCTCGTATTGTACGTGGACGACATACTCTTGATAGGAAATGATATTCCTATGCTGCAATCGGTCAAGCTCTTCTTATCACAAAGATTCTCAATGAAAGATCTTGGTGATGCCTCCTGCATATTGGGAATTAGGATCTATAGAGATAGATCCAAACGGATATTGGGATTGTCCCAATCCAGGTACATTGACACCATACTAAAGAGGTTTAGTATGGAAGAATCCAAGCGTGGGAACTTGCCCACGATCTCTGGAGTCACTCTCTCCAAAGAGATGTCTCCTAAGACTGATTTGGAGAGAGCTCGCATGCAAGGGATACCCTATGCTTCGGCTGTAGGCTCTATCATGTATGCGATGCTATGTACCAGACCCGATGTAGCATACTTACTAAGTGTAGTGAGCAGGTATCAAGCTGATCCTGGAGAGAGTCACTGGACAGCTGTGAAGAGCATTCTCAAGTGCTTGCGAAGGACTAAAGAGATGCTCTTGGTGTATGGTAACGGAGAACTCCAAGTGGAGTCCTTTACCGATTCGAGATTCCAGAGTGATAAGGACGACTCTAAGTCGCAGTCGGGATTTGTCTTTACCCTTTACGGAGGGGCGGTTAGCTGGAAGAGTTCCAAGCAGGAAACCGTGGCAGACTCGACGATGGAGGCTGAATACATCGCTGCCAACGATGCTGCCAAAGAGGCTGTCTGGATCAAGAAGTTCATTACTGAACTTGGAGTGGTTCCATCCATTGAGCATCCAATACCTTTGTATTGCGATAACAATGGAGCGGTGGCTTTGGCCAAGGAACCCAGGTCCCATCAGTGATCCAGGCATATTCTGAGGCGGTATCACCTGATCCGGGAGATAATTGATCGCCGGGAGATCGAGGTCAGGAGGGTTGACACGAAGGACAACACGGCGGATCCAATCACGAAGGCCATTCCCCAGATACAGTTTGAGAGACTCTTCGGGATGCTCGGTATGCGATACTACAGCAGCTGGCCCTAGTGCAAGTGGGAGATTGTTAGTTGTATGTATGCCCTAGAGGCCAGTATTGTACAGATGATGTATATTATATTGGATGCTTGGACATATATAGAGATGACTTTCTTGCTCGATATGATAGTATGCTATCTGGTTGCTCTTTATCTTAACATGTACACAAGTCTCTTTAAACTGTCTTATAGTTACATGTTGGTAAAGCCCTTAGGATGTGTACTTGACTACCTGGACTATGATGCAGATCATACTAGTGGGGGCATGGTAGTCTATAAGTACATCCTTCAAGGTCCCTAGTCATGGGTGTATCGAGACGGGGCATCGATATACCAGTGTAGACTAGCGTATACGCTTCTCGACCCATGAGATGGGCAATGGATGATCTCATATCCATTGGTGTTTGACATCAGAGATGGTGTACGGGTGCTCAGTGGAGACTGGGCACACTGGACGGACTCGCCGAGAACTCCCAGATGGTATTATACCTCACGTCAGATGGCAGTTCTCAGGTGACACTTGTGTAGGTTAGTCTGTAGACCCGAGATCGTCATAGAGTCTTATATGATTCCCACTGTACTTTGATCTCCACCTTACCACGTCCATGAGGGCGTGCAAAACGGTGGTCTTTGGGTACAGTCCCGAGTCACATGGAGGCAATGAGCGATAGGAGGGGTTTCGTCTCTACCGGTATTGGGGGTTGATATTGCGCTGTGCTTGATTGGCCGTAACAGGGAAGTCCCTGGCCAGGGCTGATCAGAGATTTACTGGTAAGTGTTACCAGTAGTTTCTCGACCCGTTATGAGCCTCACATCGGCATGACTTATCGGTTATTGGGGTCTGACGTTTACCACCCCTAGACTCGATATGCGACATATCAGACGAACAGACCGGACTGTACGGTAAGTGTTACTGGTTGGATTCACAGGAGTGTGAGCGGGCTAGCTCGTCGATCTTCTGATCGCTCAATACCCGGATGGCCGTTACGTTTAGCAGACCGCTTGCGGCTTGTGGATGTTTGATATGATCATCCTCTGCTACCGGCGTATTGACGAGTCTTTAGAGTCCTACACAGAGGTTTCCTGGCTCAAGCGAAACGAATTAGGAGCGCATATGAGATATGTGCAGGACCGAGAATAATGCGTGTATGTGATACCGTATTCAATTCTCGCGATAAATGTATCGATTGGTTATATACGATATAACATAGATATCGAATCAAGGATTGATTCGATAAGACGATACATAGGATACTAGTCGGTTATAGGCGATATGACCGGATCGTTAAATCAAGTGTTGATTTAATGATTTAATGTGTAATTATATATTTGATATATTACTTTGCATTAACTAGTATTGGTTCACTTTAAATGGATTTTCTCACTTGACGTGCATGTTGTATATGTGATATACTTTTGTGCACATGTTTGTATCATGTTTGATGATACTTGCTCATTTGGTTAAGTGTATAGAATTATACCATGGTTAAGTTGATGTTTAGGGTTTTGCTTTTTCATTTATTTATTTATTTGTTTAATTATTTATTTGGAAAGGATAAAGATGAGAATGGTGGCTTTCTTTGTTTCTTATTGAAGCTTCATGAAGCTTTGACTTAGTCACCATTCTTGTCTCATGCTTAACCCTAACCATTTGTACTAACCCTAGTTCATTCTCTCCACTTAACTATGGTTAAGATTATGATAAGTATTCATTTTTCTTTTTCATTTTAGAATACTCATCATATTCTTTTCTTCTTCTTCATCATCTTCTTCTTCAAGAAAAGCTTAAGTCCATCAATGGCAACTTGAGCAAAAGTGAGAGAAATCCAATTCTAAAGTGAACCCACCTCCTATTTCTTCACCCTCTACCTCTTGCCAAGTTGTATAGGGTGTTTTCTTCACAAGTTTCACAACTTGGTGAAGTTGGAGCTTGAACTTGTGATGCCTCGACGTAGATCATCTTCGGCACGAAGCCGACGACCTAGTCCGCCCATTTCCCCGATGAAGCCGACGATTGAGTTCGGGATTCAAGATGGACAGCGAGAGGACGCCTACGTGGAGCTAAGGAAGTGGAGAAACGGATCTACAAAGGTTGTAGCCTCTCTCCTTTAGTTAAGATGTTAACTAGTTTAATGTTTCGCCTAGAATTCTAGCCGACGATCCGTATTTGGGTTTCTCGGCACCCATAAAATTTGAAATAGGCATGGTTGATGCCATGTGAGACCTCTATAGTGTGCCTAGGAACCCTACACTAGGTTGCCTGCTTGTCTCGTTGTGATCGCTAAAATATTTTCAGGTGCCCCGGGTCATAGCAGATGTCAATATACTATCACAATTTCCACAAAATCCAATATCGGGGTTTCTAAATTTGGGGTTTTTGGGTTCTAGTCTCTGTTTGGTCCAGTATTCTAGCACTAGGCGGGTTTGTAATCACTACTAATCCTCAATTACACTATCTCAATTCAAGACTTCCTCAGAACCCTAACTTGGAATTTTCAAAGTTCACTAAATCAAACTTAAACGCTTCTAAACATGCATGTACCCTAAAGAGAATGGATTACTACACTAATGGTGATGAAATTACCTCATTTGGTAACTCAAGAATTTTCTTGAGTTGCACCAAGTGCTCAAAATCCGATTTTTCTTGGTCCAAAGTGCTTGTAGTGAACTTGTGCATGTTTTTAATGAAAGGGGGATGATGTTTTGATAAGGTTTTGGTGTTGTTGTGAGGAGGTAGAGGAAGGGGATGAAGAGGGCTGCCATGTTTGAGGAAGAGGGAGAATGAAGAAGAAAACAATGAAGGGGAAACCAATGACCATGTCAACACAACCCCTCACCCTCTCTTCTCTCTCATTCCCATACCTCTTCTTTATTCCATTTTCTTTTCTTTTTCTTTTCTTTTCTTTTTCCTTTATCTTTTCTTTTCTTCTCATTCAAAACAAAGCAATGCATGAAAATGAAGAAAAGGCCATGTTAGAAAATGTAACAAATGTAACAAATGTGTAAAATGACTTGGTGCATGTCATGTGCACAAATCAAGCTTAATGCATGATTAGCGATATTTAATCGCGATTAGCATTAAAATGGAATATAATTAATCATAAAGGATTTATAATTTGCTTAATTCATATAAAACACCTTTATTTTCGTAATTCCTATAATTTTCCAAATATTTCCCAATTTATCGGTATTTAATTATACCGCATTATTAAAATATTCATAATATTTATTATTTAATTTTATAAATTCCCAAAAATAATATTTTATTTTTCGGAAATGTTACATTTGGTTAGGTAATGACTTTCTTCTGTTAATTAGCTACTTAATATGTTTTGTTGCTCTGTAGTTTCAGTTTAGAACCATAAAGTTTTATCTTTGTGCCGATATCGAATTTTAGTGTCGTGCTAGGATTTCTGCAACCTGCTGTGACCCCGAGAGTTTTCTGTTAAACCAAACAGTGTAGTAGTGTAGTGCTAGTTACCCTGAGTGTACACCTGTGATACGAACCCCACCTGAGACCTTTTAGGCGGCGACATCAGGCCCAAATCTGGCGAGCTCGGCCGAGGAGGGGGCTGGGGGCTTGTAGATTTCAGGGTAGCTTTCTGCAGTGGTTTTAATGCGTTTGGTACTGTTTGATTTTTGTGATTTTACAGTGGGTTAAATCTGGGATCGAATCGCTAGTTTTAGTGTTGCGACGACGCACGTTACGATATCCGACACGGTGTCCGACTCAGTTCTGCGCTTCGCATGATTCCTGCGCGTAGGGTCTGTTGTTTTAGTGTCACACATACGTTAGCCGCTAAACGAACACTTTAAGTGGTTGTCGAAGTCGGTGCGTCGGTTTAAGCGTAGTTGTGCATATTATTGGTCGATTGCTAAGTTTTGCTTTGCTATGTTTATGTGTTAATAGGGTCGCAGGCGGGGACTTCGGACGCTACGAAGAAAGGGAAGCAGGTGGTCGGATACACGTAGATCGAGATCACTGTGAGTATATTTAACATCTACGGGGAAATCGCCCGTATGGCATTATGCGTCAGGGCTTGATATACTAGTATAGCCGCATGTTTATATCCATATAGATTGATTGTGCATGAGCATCATACATACCATTATATTGTTGTGCCTTGACTGAGTATCTAGTGGACACTGCACTATTACTGACGGTTCATGTTGCACGAGCACTAATTTGTATGTTACACCCACACCGTCGGTAATTGCCATGACACGCCTATACACAAATACAGTATCTTATTGTTATTTACATTGACACATGAATTATGGTTATAATGCGTACATACATATTGTACATCCATACTTGCGTACATACATATTGTACATCCATACTTGCGTACATACATATTGTACATCCATACTTGAGTACATACATATTATACATCCATACTTGAGTACATGCATATTGTACATCCATACTTGCGTATATACATATTGTACATCCATACTTGCATTCATCCATATTGTACATCCATACTTGAGTACATGCATATTGTACATCCATACTTGCGTACATACATATTTGCACATACATAGATGATGTTGGCTTTATTTTGAAGAATTAGGAACCGTGTGATATATTTTAAAAATGGATTCATTTAAAAGAGTGGATTTCCCTTTTATGCTCATAGTACGTTTTTATGTTGCATATATCATATTGCATGGATTTACGCATTGAGTTATGGATTTCATGTGATTTCTGGATTTGAGAACCGTGGTATTATTTCAAGAAAGTATGCATTGTTTTGAAAACCCGATTTCTCTTGATATGATATTTCAGTTCGTCCACCATGCGTTTTCTTGGTTCTGAGACGTGTGCTAGAAAACCCGATTCGAGAAATTGGATGATCCGTTTGCGGGTTCATGGTAGACCCGGTATGGTACCCTGGGGCAAGAAAGGGATGTCGCGCAGTAGACGATGAGCCTGGCAGAGGGACTACTACCTACCGATGATTGGTAGGACCTGGCGATTATCCGGAGGATACCAACCGAAGTTGAGAGATGGATATGGGCCGACCCGTACTGCCGGAGCCCGAGGGCCGATCCCGCAGACGGAGCCCGTAGGCCGATCCGGACTGACGGAGCCTGATATATATGTATTTGCGTGTCAATGCTGGACACGAGTATTTCATGATGTTTTCGAGTGCCGATGTTGGGCACTCTGGTTCCATGAGATCTACAGGATATGAGGGCCGACTCGAGTGACGGCGCCTGACTTATTGGGATTTGGGGTGTATTTGATGGACACCGGGTTTTTCCACGATGATGATTCGTGTTGATGATATGTTTTATCCCATGCTCAGCATTCATTGTTATGCACTGCATCATGTATTTGTAGTACCTGATAGAGTACCTTGCATGATTATTGCATACCCAGATTATCATATTGATGTTAACAGATTGCATATGTTAGTGTATCGTTGTACGTGCATACCTGCGATTGCCTGTATATGTTATTTACTATTCACGAGTTGGCAACTCACCCCCGTTGTGCCATAGTGTTTTACATGTTGACCCTCAGAGTAGTCGCGGCAGAGTTGTCCCATTGTATCGTTTTGCTACGGATACCGCTACTGTTGGCTGTGAGCCGTTTGCTTAGGTGGGTTTTTTTTGCGGTTATCCGTTTATATTTCATTGTACACCTTGTTGTATCTAGTACTCTCCATTTACCATTTCATATATGTATTGACTTAGATACCAATTGTGAGGACGATATTGTATATTATTTGGTGACTCTGGGTGTCGAGCTCGTATGAGCCGACTTTTATTTATGCAGTTATATCTTTTATGCTGTTGTTCACTATATTTTCCATTTCTTCGCTACGGTGCCGTATATTATTCTTGTGGTGGTTGTTTCCGCCGTTGGGCATGATTTCTCCCGTTTAGGATGCTCTATTTATATCATATGTTGTTTTACCTTTATCTTACGTTGTACCCGTTTCGGGGCTAGTTTTACAAAGGAGGTGCTGCCGAAATTTTTAATAAAATAATTTAAACTTCAACGATTTTACTTGAGATTTTCAAATGTTTTTAACATTTGTTTTATCACTTAGCACTTTTGATGGTTTAGATTTCTGGGTTTTCGGCTTACTTAAATTGCGCCTGTAGACGTTACGTGGTTTAAGTGCCGGTCATGTGCCAAATTTCGGGTCGTGACAAAGTTGGTATCAGATCCCTAGGTTTTACCTTTCGGAGTGTAGGATGACCTTGGTATGATTGAGTAGGTAGTTTAAGCAGAGTGGCGTAGCGTGTGTATGTTCCGCGGCATACTTATGACACGGTACTCCGCCTAAGCGACCTTAGGACTTGATGGTTAAAATTCCTTATGTGATTATATACATCCTTGCGATTCGATTTCGGTATTCTTATCGAATCCTGTTTTCATTCCAGCCATTATGTCGCCGAAGACGACGAGGGCGCAGAGAGCGGCCGCGAGATCCAAGGTCAGGGTTGGCTCGTCTGAGACGAAGACTGACCAGGGCGGTACGCCCGTTGTTCCGGAGCAGATTGATCTACCTTCGCTTGATCGTATTACTAGGCTAGAGGCTGGTATACAGGATTTGCGCAAGATGATGGGATCACTAGTCGAGGCCAGTAAAGCGCAGCGACTGGAGGTTGTCCCACCCGTTGCGGGGACTGAGGTGGTGCCTACTGTTCAGGCAGTGGTACCTGCAGCTACAGAGGTGATCACCGTATCATTATCTGAGTTCATGAGGCTGAAGCCTCCAGTTTTCACAGGCACAGATGCAGCTGAGGACCTGCAGTCATTTATCGATCGGATGGCCAGGATATGTCGTTCACTGAGATGCTTCGATGTGAGATGGGTAGAGTTTCTGAGTTTTCGTCTGGAAGGTCTTGCGCAGAAGTGGTACAAGTTGCAGGAGAAGGGCAGAGCCGCGGGTCTTTCTCCCATGACCTGGACTGAGTTCGTGATGGTGTTTCTTGCCCGTTTTCTTCTACAGAGCGTCAGGGATGCTCGAGCACGCAGTTTCGAGTCGTTACGCCAGACTTCGGGGATGACGGTGGCAGAGTACGACGTGCAGTTTACCGAGCTATCTACATATGCCCCGTATTTGGTAGCTACTGAGGAGATGCGGGTCAAGAGGTTTGTTCGAGTTTTGCTTACCCAGTTGTTCCTCGCTATCAGCGCCCAACATTATGATACATATGCAGCAGCAATGGATGCAGCCCTATTAATCGAGGAGCGTCTTTCCGAGACGTCGGTCATTCCGGAACCGAAGAGGGTTCGTACTGGGGTATTAGCACAGAGACAGCCGTTCAGACGCTGCGACAGCTATCGTTCAGGTACCGGGGGGGTAGCGGAGACTCGAGACGAGGCCGATTATTCAGCTCTTATCCTCGGGAGGGTCAGCAGTCATCGTCTAGGTGTTTCCGGTGTGGGAGCTCTTATCATCGTGTTCGAGATTGTACTGAGCCACGTGAGGGCGAGACAGCCGTACCACATGTTACCTTACCACCTTCTCCACCTCAGAGAGCGTTGCCTCTTGCACCTGTTGTTGCTCCGCGTCAGACTTATGCACAGAGAGGTCGTGGTCGCGGAGGGTTTTTTTTAGAGAGGACGGGGCGACCGAGGCAGAGGACAGCCAGTTGCCGGTAGAGGACGGCCAATCACAGGTAGAGGGCAGGCACGGGTGTTTGCTTTGACCCATCAGGACGCGCAGGCGTCCAATGCAGTGGTTTCAGGTGCCCTTTCAGTATGTTCTTTTGATGCACACGTGCTGTTTGATTCGGGATCTACACACTCGTATGTTTCTACACACTTCGTGCCGAGATTGGGTAGAGAGTCGTTTTTATTAGATCAGCCGCTTGTTGTGACCACTCCCGTTGGCGAGTCATTTGTTGCGCGACACGTGTTTCGGTCGTGTGTTGTCCGTATTGGTGAGAGAGATTCGTCCGTCGACTTGATCCTCTTGAGATGTTGGATTTTGACATTCTCCTGGGCATGGACTGGTTAGCTACGTGCTATGCGTCTGTGGACTGCCGCGAGAAGACAGTCAGGTTTTGTTTTCCCGGCGAGTCGGTTTTTGTTGTACAAGGGGACCATGGTGCCGCCCCTCACAGTTTGATTTCAGCCCTTTGCGCTAGTCGGCTTTTGAGGAAGGGATGTCAGGGATTCTTAGCTTTCATTCATGATACTGGAGCCACAGTAGAGTCATTGGACCGGGTTCCTATCATGCGAGAGTTTCCCGACGACTTTCCCGATAAGTTGCCTGGGTTGCCGCCAGAGCGTGAGATAGAGTTTTGCATTGATCTGATTCCCGGCACGGGGCCTATTTCTATACCGCCTTACCGGATGGCCCCGGCAGAGCTTAGGGAGCTTAGGGATCAGTTGCAGGAGTTGCTTGATAGGGGACTTGTACGTTCGAGTGTTTTGCCTTGGGGAGCTCCTGTTCTGTTCGTCAAGAAGAAGGACGACAGTTTGAGGTTGTGCATCGATTATCGTCAATTGAACCGAGTTACGGTGCGAAATAGGTATCCTTTATCTCGCATTGACGATTTGTTTGATCAGCTCCAGGGTGCGGAACATTTTTCTAAGATTAATTTGAGATCAGGTTATCATCTGTTGCGGGTTCGGAATGATGACATTCCGAAGACTGCTTTTCGTACACGCTACGAGCATTATGAGTTTTTGGTGATGTCTTTCGGACTCACCAATGCCCCAGAAGCGTTCATGGATTTGATGAACCGGATTTTCAGGCCGTATCTTTATCAGTTCATTATCGTATTCATTGATGACATCTTAGTGTATTCCCGGAGCCGAGAGGAGCACGAGCAGCACTTGCGTATTACGCTGCAGACCATGAGGGAGCATCAGCTGTTCGCTAAATTCTCCAAGTGCGCATTCTGGCTTGGCAGTGTTGACTTTTTAGGCCACGTGGTGACGATAGATGGCATATATGTGGACCCGAAGAAGATCGAGGCTGTTCAGCGTTGGCCCAGACCGGTATCGGTGACAGAGATTCACAGCTTTCTAGGTCTGGCTGGCTACTATTGACGTTTTGTTCAGGACTTCTCCCGTATCGCTGCACCGTTGACCTAGTTGACCCGGAAGGGGGCTCCTTTTGAACGGACCGAGGCGTGCGAGCATAGCTTCTAGTAGTTGAAGACTCGTCTGACTACTGCACCGGTGTTATCGTTACCTTCGGGATCGGGCGGTTTTGTGGTTTATTGCGATGCTTCTCGAGTAGGGCTAGGCTGTGTGTTGATGCAGCATGGTAGGGTCATCACTTATACTTCTCGGCAGTTGAAGAAGCACGAGCAGAACTGCCCCACTCATGATTTAGAGATGGCGGCGGCGGTTTTTGCACTCAAGATCTGGAGACATTACCTATACGGCGAGTCGTGCCAGATATTCACGGACCACAAGAGCTTGAAGTTCATATTTCAGCAGCGAGACCTGAATCTGAGATAGCGTCGTTGGATGGAACTAGTGAAGGACTATGATTGTAAGATTCTATATCATCCGGGCAAGGCGAACGTAGTGGCAGATGCTTTGAGTCGGAGGACCGGAGATAGTTTATCCTGTTTGAGCGCAGTTCCGAGGCAGTCGTCGACAGATTGGCAGATTCTATGAGACAGCCGAGTGCAGTTCGAGTTTACTCTACCGGAGGACAGCTTGTGCATATCCGTACATGTCTACAGTTACTTGACCATATCCGTGAGGCGCAGTCCAGTGATGACCGTCTTTCAGAGATCATGGAGCAGGTTAGACAGGGCAGAGATTACGAGTTCATGATCGATGATCAGGGGGTACTACGATTTGGGACTCGACTGTGCATACCAGATTCCGAGGGACTGAGGTGTGAGATTCTCGAGGAGGCACATCGATCGATCTACAGTGTTCATCCGGGTTCTACCAAGATGTATCATGATTTGAGGGACGTTTACTGGTGGGAAGGGATGAAGAGAGACGTTACAGACTTTGTTTCGAGGTGACTGACTTGTCAGCAAGTCAAGGCTGAGCACCAGAGGCCCGCGGGAGAGTTGCAGCATTTTCCCATTCCAGAGTAGAAATGGGAGCAGATCTCTATAGACTTCATTGTGGGGTCTACCCAAGACCAGTCGAGGGTATGACTCCATTTGGGTGATCGTGGATCGATTGACGAAAGTGGCTCACTTTCTGCCAGTGAAGACCACTTTTGGATTTGCTCAGTATGCCCAGATATACATTGATGAAATTGTACGATTGCATGGCGTCCCGATTTGTATTGTGTCCGACCGAGGCACCCAGTTCACCAGTCAACTATGGCAGAGACTTCAGGAGGCTTTGGGCACCCGATTGAGTTTCAGCATAACATTCCATCCGTAGACCGACGGTCAGTCTGAGCGGACTATTCAGACTCTTGAGGACATGCTTCAAGCTTGTTTTCTAGACTTCGATGGCAGCTGGGATCGTCATTTGCCCTTGGTAGAGTTCTCCTACAATAATAGCTTCCAGGATACGATTCGGATGTCATCTTTTGAGGCTTTATATGGGAGGAGATGTAGATCGCCCGTCTGTTGGACAGAGCTCAGCGAGAGCAGTATTTTGGGGCCGCAGATCGTACAGGAGACGACCGAGAAGATACAGTTGATTCGAGATAGGATGAGGGCAGCTCAGAACAAGCAGAGATCATATGCTGACAAACGCCGTCGTAGACTCGAGTTCGCCGTTGGCGATCATGTTTTCCTGAGGATCTCCCCGATGAAGGGCGTGATGAGATTTGGGCGGAAAGGGAAACTAAGTCCCAGATATATGGGTCCCTTCGAGATCCTCGAGCGTGTCGACGCAGTTGCATATCGTTTGGCTCTTCCACCCATCTTTCCGGATGTTCACCCCATATTCCATGTGTCGATGCTTCACAGATACCTTCATGACCCTTCTCACATGATTCAGTATCAGACCATTCAGCTAGAGCGCGATCTTTCGTTCACCGAACAGCCAGTAGTGATATTGGATTGGCAGGTGAAGAAATTTCGGTTAAAGGTCTTGCCATCTGTGAAGGTTCTTTGGCGCAGCTCGAATGGTGAAAAGATCACTTGGGAGGCCGAGAGCGAGATGCGGAAGAAATTCCCTCATCTCTTTGAAGGTACGCCTAGAAAAATTTTTAAATTCGGGGACGAATTTCTTTAAGGGGGAATATTATAACACCTTAGAATGCGATTAGTGGTTAATTAAGCGTTAATGCGGATTTTAGTAAAAAGTTTACCAAAATGGTTTTCAAATATTTTATAAAAATTAATGAATATTTTATCAGTATTTAAATTGGGCTTGCACACACATGTGCATGTTAAACCTAGGGTTAACTGGGGGGTTAACCATGCTTAAGTAGCCATGGCACCGTAACCCCATTCTAATTAAGTCTTATGAATTATATAAATTAATTAGTTTTCAAAATTTTAAATTTAAAAGAAATCTTATTTTGTGTTGACTTGAGAGAGAGGAGGAGAGAGAGAGGGCATCATGAGCATGGCAAGCATGCCATGCATTTAATGAAGAGAGGGAAATGGGAGGCATGGCTCCTCTAAACGCACCCCTCATTCCTAAACCCTCACTCGCTTACTTACACCCTCACACTCCCACACATCCTCTCATTCTCATTTCTATTCTTCATATCATCTTCTTGCACTCTCACACTCCCTCAACTGAAACCCTAACCTCACCTTCAAAAAACCCACACAAATCTACACTAAACTCCATCAAAACCCTTCTCTAACCAAGATCAAGCCACTAGATGCACTTGGAGCAAGGGAAGCTAAGGTTTGGGAGCAAGTTTGGTTAGGTAATGACTTTCTTCTGTTAATTAGCTAGTTAATATGTTTTGTTGCCTTGTAGTTTCAGTTTAGAACCATAAAGTTTTAGCTTTGTGCCGATATCGTATTTTAGTGTCGTGTTAGGATTTCTGCAACCTGCTGTGACCCCGAGAGTTTTCTGTTAAACCAAACAGTGTAGTAGTGTAGTGCTAGTTACCCTGAGTGTACACCTGTGATACGAACCCCACTTGAGACCTTTTGGACGGCGACATCAGGCCCAAATCTGGCGAGCTCGGCCGAGGAGGGGGCGGGGGGCTTGTAGTTTTCAGGGTAGCTTTCTGCAGTGGTTTAAATGTGTTTGGTACTGTTTAATTTTTGTTATTTTACAGTGGGTTAAATCTAGGATCGAATCTCTAGTTTTAGTGTTGCGACGACGCGCGTTACGATATCCGACACGGTGTCCGACTCAGTTCTGCGCTTTGCATGATTTATGCGCGTAGGGTCTGTTGTTTTAGTGTCACACACACGTTAGCCGCTAAATGAACACTTTAAGTGGTTGTCGGAGTCGGTGTGTTGGTTTAAGCGTAGTTGTGCGTATTATTGGTCGATTTCTATGTTTTTCTTTGCTATGTTTATGTGTTAATAGGGTCGCAGGTGGGGACTTCGGACGCTGCGAAGAAAAGGAAGCAGGTGGTCGGATACACGCAGATCGAGATCACTACGAGTAGATTTAACATCTACGGGGAAATCGCCCGTATGGAGTTATGCGTCAGGGCTTGATATACGAGTATAGCCGCATGTTTATATAGATATAGATTGATTGTGCATGAGCATCATACATACCATTATATTATTGTCCCTTGACTAAGTATCTAGTGGACACTGCACTATTACTGACGGTTCATGTTGTATGAACACTAATTTGTTTGTTACACCCACACCATCGATAATTGCCATGACACGCCTATACACAAATACAGTATCTTATTGTTTTTTACATTGACACATGAATTATGGTTACAGTGCGTACATACATATTGTACATCCATACTTGCGTACATACATATTGTACATCCAAACTTGCGTACATACATATTGTACATCCATACTTGAGTACATGCATATTGTACATCCTTACTTGCGTACATACATATTGTACATCCATACTTGCATACATACATATTGTACATCCATACTTGAGTACATGCATATTGTACATCCATACTTGCGTACATACATATTTGCACATACATAGATGATGCTGGCTTGATTTTGGAGAATTGGGAACCGCGTGATATATTTTAAAAATGGATTCATTTAAAAGAACGGTTTTTCCTTTTATGCTCATAGTATGTTTTTATGTTGCATATATCATATGGCATGGATTTACGCATTGAGTTATGGATTTCATGTGATTTCTGGATTTAAGAACCGTGGTATTATTTCAAGAAAGTATGCATTATTTTGAAAACCCGATTTCTCTTGATATGATATTTCAGTGCGTCCACCATGTGTTTTCTCGGTTCTGAGACGTTTGCTAGAAAACCCGATTCGAGGAGTTGGATGATCCGTTTGCGGGTTCATGGTGGACCCGGTATGGTACCCCGGGGCAAGAAAGAGATGTCGCGCAGTAGACGATGAGCCTGGCACCAGTGATTGGTTGGACCTGGCAGTTATCTGGAAGATACCGACCGGAGTCGAGAGATAGATATGGGCCGACCCGTACTGCTGGAGCCCGAGGGCCGATCCCGCAGACGGAGCTCGTGGGCCGATCCGGACTTACAGAGCCCGATATATATGGATTTGCGTATCGATACTGGACATGAGTATTTCATGATGTTTTCGAGTGCCGATGTTGGGCACTCTGGTTCCATGAGATCTACAGGATATAAGGGCCGACTCGAGTGACGGCGCCTGACTTGTTGGGATTTGGGGTGTATTTGATGGACACCGGGTTTTTCCACAATGATGATTCGTGTTGATGATATCTTTTATCCCATACTCAGCATTCATTGTTATGCACCGCATCATGTATTTGTAGTACCTGATAGAGTACCTCGCATGATTATTGCATACCTAGATTATCATATTGATGCTATTAGATTGCATATGTTAGATTATCGCTGTACGTGCATACCTGCGATTACCTGTATATGTTATTTACTATTCACGAGTTGGCAACTCACCCCCTTTGTACCACAGTGTTTTGCAGGTTGACCCTCAGAGTAGTCGCGGCAGGGCTATCTCATTGTATCTTTTTGCTGCGGATACCGCTACTGTTGGCTGTGAGCCGTTTGCTTAAGTGGGTTTTTTTTGCAGTTATCCGTTTATATTTCATTGTACACCTTGTTGTATCTAGTACTCTCCATCTACCATTTCATGTATACATTGACTTAGAGACTAGTTGTGAGGACGATATTGTATATTATTTGGTGACTCTGGGTGTCGAGCTCGTGTGAGCCGACTTTTATTTATGCACTTTTATCTTTTATGTTGTTGTTCACTATATTTTCCATTTATTCGCTACGTTGTCATATATTATTCTTATGGTGGTTGTTTCTGCCGTTGGGCGTGATTGCTCCCGTTTGAGATGCTCAATTTATATCATATGTTATTTTACCTTTATCTTACGTTGTACCCGTTTCGGGGCTAGTTTTTACAAAGGAGGTGCTGCCGAAATTTTTAAGAAAATAATTTAAAGTTCAACGATTTTACTTGAGATTTCCAAATGTTTTTAAAAATTGTTTTATCACTTTTCACTTTTGATGATTTAGATTTCTGGGTTTTCGGCTTACTTAAATTGCTTTATGCCTGTAAAAGTTAGCGGTTTAAGTGTCGGTCACGTGCCAAATTTCGGGTCGTGACAGTGCCGGTGCATTTAAGTCTGGCAGAGCAAGAATATCTACTTGCCTCCTGCCCAAGGTCTAGCGCCTTCTTCTCTTATGCCCTTGTTTCTCACTGCAGATCACCAGTTACATGACTCCTTGGCTCGACAGCCCGATTCGGGGTACTGACGAAAACAGTCCCGTTATGGCGCTTTCTCTGAAGATCTCCTGACCAATTAACATGGTCACTCATAACATATCATGTTAATGATTGTAATCTCTGACCCACGGAGTATGTGCGATACAACCGATCCTGGGTTCTAATTCCTTATCGTGTAGTATTCAGAAAGATCCTGTCGGGGTCTCTTCCCAATCTCATCTCTGTAGGTCTGCCCGAAAATTGGCACTCTTTACTTAATCTTTTTCTTGTTCCGGGACAGCCGCATTCTCATCATGACCTCCTTCTAGAAATACAGCCGTATCCAATGTATCTGCATGTGTATCAAGTCTTTGGCATCAACAGAAAGGAACGTCATATCGTCAAGATCTCGTACGAAGCTCTTACTCTGATTCTCTTCAATAGGGACCAATTCAGAATCATCTTGTTTCCCTCAATAAAAGAGCAAAGCTCTGTTCAAAATTCAAGAGGCGACGCCTCACGTGCCTTCCATGAGGGCGCCAGCGCCAGAGTTAAAAACTCTTATATGAGCGACGCCAGTGTGCAAAGCACACAAAAATCTTAAGCAGCGCCCACGTGCACAACACGTGAGCGCCGGCGCCCCGTAGAATTAAATTCTACTCTCTGTTAAACAGAGCCGTCGGATCAAAATTCCAATGGAGATGATAAATCATCAGGATGCAGAATTAAATTCTGTTTGGTGGAAATATTCCTCAAATCTTTCTAAACAAGAAAGATTTCCCTCTGTAAAACAGAGTACCGTTGGATTAAAAATCCAATGGTGATTAAAGAATCACCAATCTACAAAATAAATTCTGTATGGGTAAATATTTCCCTAATCTTGTTAAAAATAAGAAAATACTTTCTGTAAAACAGAAGTCCTTGGATCAAAGATCCAACGGGGGTAAAATCCTTAAATCATTTTGGATCTCTTAATGAGAGATTTCTTCGGAGCTAATCAACAAACTGCCCCTACTATATAAAGGACCTAAGACTTCATGTCTGAAAAGGAGGAACCCCCTCCATAAGCTTAAAAAAAGAGAGAAAGCTTCGAAAGAACAGAGAATTAAATTCTCGAGGAAGAAGAACTCTTTTCTTGGAAATTTTAGGTAAATAAAAGTAGATAATGATCCTGTGGATCATTCAAGAAAAAAAAAGAGAGCTCAGTACCCAGTGTAGGGTTCCTAGGCACACTCAAGAGATTCCACAAGGCATCAACCATGCCAAAATCAACATTTTTCATGTGCCGAGAAACCCTAATTGAGATCGTTAACTAGAGGTAAGGCGAAAAACTTGCAAGTTAACAACTTTAACTACAAGTGAAAGGGATTACAACCTTTGTAGATCTGGTCCTCCACTTCTAAAGCTCCGTGATGACGTCCCTTCGCTGCGATCATCGGGATCCCGGACTCTAGCGTTGGTTTCTTCGGAGAAATAAGCGGGCTAGGTCGTTGACTTCGATGCCGAAGATGATCTACGTCGAGGCGACTCAAACTCAAGCTCCATGTTTACTAGGTCATGAACTTTGTGAAGATAACACACTCTACTACATGGCAAGTGGTAGAGGATGAAGAAATAGGAAGTGGGTTCACTTTAGAATTGGATTTCTCACTCTTAATCTCATGGCACCATTAGAGCTAGTAAGCTTTCTTCTTCTTGAAGAAGAAGAAGAAGAAGAAAGAGTAAAGAATAATTAATCCAAATGAAACTTATCCTTTTAATTATTGCACCATGGTTGAGTTAATCCCTCATGCTTAACTTGTGTAGAGAATTAACCAAAGTTTTAGGTTAAGGGTTGGGTTAACTAGCATCCTAAGGAAATGACAAAAGGAATTGACTTTCTCAAAGTTTCTTCAAGCTTCATGAAGCTTGATAACTTTGACTAAAGTCTTGTCTCTTTTGTTATTTGTTAGGAAATTAGTAAACCCTAATTTAACCTCAATTTGGTTTAAGTCTCATACACACATCTTGTATGTATCATCAAACATGATACAAACATGTACACTTGCATATATCACATATAAAGAATGTGCACAATCTAGTGAGAAAAACAATCTTAAGTGAACCAATATTAGTTAATGTAAAGTAATATATCAAATATATAATTATACATTAAATCATTAAATCAATACTTGATTTAATGATCCGGTCATAGTAAATATAACCGACTAATATCAAGTTTATCAATATATCGAATCAACACTTGATTCGGTAACCCGGCTATATCTCATATAACCGTCCGATGATACAAATCGCGAGAATAGAATTCAACATCACATACTGATATTATTCTCGATCCCGCACATATCTCATATGCACTCCTATTTCGTTTCGCTTGAGCCAGGAAACCTCTGTGTAGGACTCTAAAGACTCGTCAATACGCCGGCAGTAGGTGATGATCATATCAAACACCCACAAGCCGCAAGCGGTCTGCTAAACGTAACGGCCACCCGGGTATTGAGCGATCAGAAGATCAACGAGCAAGCCTTCTCACACTCCTGTGAACCCAACCAGTAACACTTACCGTACAGTCCGGTCTGTTCGTCTGATATGTTGCATATCTCGCCTAGGGGTGGTAAACGTCAGACCCCAGTAGCTTGATAAGTCATGCCGATATAAGGTCCACAACAAGCGTGAGACTACTGATAACTCTTACCAGTAAATCACTGCAACCCTGGCCAGGGATTTCCAGTTATGGCCAGTCGAGCGTAGCGCAACATCAACCCCTAATACCGAGAGAGACGAATCCCCTCCTATCGCTCATTGCCTCCATATGAATCGGGACTGTACCCAAAAACCACATGTTTGCACGACTCAGTAGAGACGTGGTAGGGTGGAAATTAAAGCACGGTGGGAGACACACAAGACTCTATGACGATCTCGGGTCAACAGACTAAGCTGTACCAGTGTCACCAGAGAACTGCCATCTGACGTGAGGTATAATACCATCTGGGAGTTCTCGGCGAGTCCGTTCAGTGTACCCAGTCTCCACTGAGCACCCGCATACCATCTCTGATGTCAAACACCAATGGATATGGGATCATCCATCGCCCATCACATGGGTCGAGAAGATATACGCTAGTCTACTCTAGAATATCGATGCCCCGTCTCGATATTCCCACGACTAGGAACATTGAAGGATGTACTCATGGACCATCCAGGCCCCACTAGTATGATCTACATCATAGTCCTGAAAGTCGAGTACACATCCTAAGGGCTTTATCAACATGTAACAGAGAGACAGAAAGTATACATGTTAAGATAAAAAGCAACCAGATAGCGTACTATCATGTCGAGCAAGAAAGTCCTACCTATATATGTCCCAGCATCCACTACAATATACATCCTATGTACAGTAATGGCCTCTAGGGCATACATATAACTAACAATCTCCCACTTGCACTAGGGCCATCTGTAGCAGTAGTTGTAGTATCTCATACTCAACCATCCCATAAAAGTCTCTCTCTGGGAAAAGGCCTTTGTGAGTGGATCCGCCGTGTTGTCCTCTGAATCTACTCTCCTAACCTCGATCACCCTGGAGATCTACTATTTCCATGATCAGGTGATGTTGCCTCAGAATATGTCTGGGTCACTGATGGGACCAGGGTTCCTGGGCCAAAGCCACACTTCCATTATCACACAATGGTAGGAACCTAGTTCATCTCATGAACCAATATACACCAAAACTTCCTCTTTGGTAGTATCTTTGATAGCGATGTCACCAGCCTTTATCGTCTAGTTTGCCACGGTATCTCTCTTGGAACTCTTCCAACATACCGTCCCTCCACTGAGGGTAAAGACAATGCCTGCGACTGACATTCAGTCGTCCTTATCACCCTGGAACTTTTCCAGTGATTCTCCCCAGGATCAACCGATACCATCTCACTACACCTAGTGAGAATCCTAATATCCATTTAGATTTATCTCATAGATATAAAATCTAGGATTTAGGAGGTATCACATAGATCCTATATGGAGAATCCTTGTGATAAGCGGAGATTGACCGAGCGCAGCATAGGAAACTACTTCCCTATCAAGAGTATGTTGTCCACGTACAATACGAGGATGACAACCTTACTCTCTACTACCTTTTTGTATATACAAGGTTCATCTACCTTTTTGATGAAGTCAAACTCTTTGACTACCACATCAAACAGATGTTCCAACTTCGCGATGCCTGCTTTATCCTGTAAAGCAACTTGCACACGTTTCCACTGCTCCTACTGTCTACGAAGCCCTCTGGCTGTGTTCTTATAGACGTTCTCTTCTAAATCATTATTTAGAAAAATAGTCATGGCACCCAACCATCAGATATCGTAGTCATGGTATGTAGCAATAGCAAGTAGGATCTGGATGGACTTAAGCATAGCCACTGAAAAGGTTTCATCATTATCCATATCTGGTCGATGACGAAAACCTTTAACAAGTCTAGCTTTGAAAGTCTCAACTTTTCCATCTACACCATGTAATCTTCTCAAGATATACTTGCTCCTAATGGGGATTTAACCCTTCAGATATAGCAACCAAAGTCCATACTTTGTTGGTGTACATGGATTCCATCTCAGATCGCTAAGCATCCAGCCATTCTTACATAGTCCCTACTCTTGATGGCCTGCTCGAAACTAGTTGGGTCATCATCTCATGATGCAATCCTTGCTCCCACTGTCATCGAGAAACCAAAGTATCTCTCAGGCAGGTGAGGAACCCTGCTAGATCGGCGGAGAGGCTGAGGTTCGTCGGAATCTATTGAATCCTTTGGTTCTACCAAATCACCTGCTGTAGTTTGTATAGCTAGAACTCCTTCCAGTTCTACAGAACTGACCTTGCCTCGATCTTGTCCGGATTTTGCTTTTGACATAGGCCGGACAATCCCAAATCTTAACTTGCTTAAGAGATGGGTTCTTCCCATACCATATCTCATATGGAGTGGTAGGCACTGATTTAATTCGAACCTAATTCAATAGGTATGCAGCTTCTTAAGTGCATAACCCCCAAAAGGAAACAGGTAACTCAATAGTACTCATCATAGAGCGCACCATATCATATAGGGTGTGATTGCTCCGCCCCGATACACCGACGTGCTGTGGTGTATACGGAGGAGTAATGCTGAGAGAGAATCTCATTCTCCTTTAGAATAGTCCAGAAATCCCATGCTCAAGTATTCTCCTCCATGATCACATCAAAGGACATAATACTTATACCCGTATTTTGGTTCTCTACTTCTAACTTATATTCTGTGAATATCTCAATGGCTTCGGACTTATGTTTCAACAGGAACATATGACTGAATTTTGAGAGATCATCAGAGAATGTAATGAAGTACAAAGAACCGGTCCTGGCATGTGTAGACAGGGGACCTTACATACATCATCATGTAGCAGTCCCAAGAGTTCACTAACTCTTTCTCTGTTTTCAGTAAACGGAGCTATGGTCATCTTATCTTTATGACATGACTGGCAAGTTTCACAAGATGTAAATTCAAACTAATTCAAATATGCATCTAAATGTAACTTAAGCAAGTCGGGTCATATTGATATGACCTAGTATACAATACCTCAAGAAGGAATCGTTCATTTCTGAACTCTTCCTCTTGTGTGTGTTCTGTATACTAGGAACTGTAGTTTGATTTAGAACGTTAATGCTTTTAGATAACGTGCCTGAACCGATCAACTTTTGAAATGTTCAAAACATTATCCAACAATACAAAATTATATCCTTCTTTAGTAAATAAAGAGATTGATATGATGTTGTATATCAGGTTCGGTATCTAATAGCATTTGTTCAGAATCAATGTATTCTGGTAATACAGGGTGATAGTGACCAACAGACTTGGCTGCAACACTTGTACCGTTTTCTGTCTCATGAAACTTATCACCCGTTCTCAGTTCTCTACCTTTCTGTAGCCCATGCAACAGATTACATATACGGGATCCTGATCCGGTATCAAATACCCAGGACGCAGAGGATACTGAGAAACAGTTCTTTGTAATGAACACACCCGAAGGAGATGCATCTCATGCACTTTCTTCATTTGGGCGGTATGGGAATCCTGATATTCCCCTATTTCCTGCTCTATCTTATAACAATTATAAGTTGGAGCCGGACCAACGTTCCCTAGCTCAGTATAACAAGAAGGTTCGGTCAATACATCCATATTATTATCTTGATTAAGGCGTGATATGGTCGCTACCTTGAGAGAGAGAGAAGAAAACACTCTGTGTGCGCTCTTGCAAGATTAGATTGGTTATATATTTTATCTAATCAGGATGGCTCCTACTGTTTTTATCTGTTAATTATATGTATGCCCTAGAGGCCATTACTGTACATACGATGTATATTGTAATGGATGCTTGGACATATATAGGGAGGGCTTTCTTGCTCGACATGATAGTATGCTATCTGGTTGTACTTTATCTTAACATGTACTCTGATTGTCTTTATATTACATGTTGATAAAGCCCTTAGGATATGTACTGGACTACTGGGACTATGATGAGATCATACTAGTGGGGCCACGGTAGTCGATGAGTACATCTTATAACTGTTCCTAGTCGAGGGTGTATCGAGACAGGGCATCGATACACCAGAGTAGACTAGCGTATACGCATCTTGACCCATATGATGGGCGATGGATGATCCCATATCCATCGGTGTTTGATATCAAGGATGGTATACGGGTGCTCAGTGGAGACTGGGTACACTGGAAGGACTCGCCGAGAACTCCCAGATGGTATTATACCTCACGTTAGATGGCAGTTCTCTGGTGACACTGGTACATAGTAGTCTGATGACCCGAGATCGTCATAGAGTCTTGTGTGATTCCCACTGTGCTTTGATTTCCATCATACCACGTCCAAGAGGGCGTGCAAAAAGGTGGCTTTTGGGTACAGTCCCGAATCATATGGAGGCAATGAGCGATAGGAGGGGATTCGTCTCTCCCGGTATAGGGAGTTGATGTTGTGCTGTGCTCGATTGGCTATAACCGGAAATCCCTGGGCAGGGTTGCTGAGATCTACTGGTAAGTGTTATCAGTAGTTTCTCGAACTGTTATAGACCTCATATCGACACGACTTATCGAGCTACTGGGGTTTGACGTTTACCACCCCTAGGAGAGATATGCGACATATTAGACGATGAGACCGGAATGTACGGGAGTGTTACTGATTGGATTCACAGGAGAATGTACAGTCTTGCTTGTTGATCTTCTGAGCGCTCAATACCTGGGTGGCTGTTACGTTTAGCTGACCGCTTGCAGCTTGTGGGTGTTTGATATGATCATCACCTACTGTCGGCGTATTGACGATTCTTTAGAGTCCTACACAGAGGTTTCTTGACTCAGGAAAAACGGAGTAGGAGCACATATGTGATATGTGCGGGACCGAGGATAATATGATATGTGATACCGTATTGGATTCTCGCGATATGAGATATCGGCCGGGTATTTGTGATATAGCCGGGTCATCGTATTAGTCGGTTATATGCGATATAGCCGGATTGTCGGATCAAGTGTTGATTCGATAATTTAATGTATAATAATATATATGATATATTAAATTACATTAACTAATATTAGCTCACTAAAAGATTCTTTTTCTCACTCGGGTAATACATTGATATATATGCGATATATGTTAAATGTATTATTTTATTTTGTTACAATAAATATTATATATGTGATATATAATATTGTAACATGATATGCTTACTAATGCAACATGTTTAGTGGAGTTTAAACATGATTAGGGTTTGGATTAGGGTTAAGACTTCTAGTAGATTCTAGAAGCTTTTCTTTTGTCTTGAAAAAGATATTATGCTTGATATTTTCAAGTGACTCACTTTTAACCCAACCCAAACCCTAGCCCTAGTTAATTCTCTACATGGGTTTAGTTGACCATGGTTGCATTATTCATCATATTTATCTTTTCATTATTCATCACAAAAGGAATTCTATTATTATTCTTCATCTTCTTCCTTCGGTCTTTTCATGAAAAAGCTTTCTAGCTTTTTCTAAGTGATGGAAAATGAGTGAGAATAAGAAAACAAATGAGAGCAAAAATCCTACTTCATCATCCTCATCTATCCTAGCCATTTAGATGAGGGTGTTCACATCATTTCATGAGTGATAGCTTGTGTTAACGAAACTTCAAGGTAGATCATCTTTGTTATCGAAGATCGGAAGCAAGCTTGTTCCTTTCTCTTCGCGGAGCCACTCGAGAGTCCGGAACACGATGATCGCAGCGAAGGGACCTCAACACGGAGCTTAAGAAGTGAAGGATCGGATCTACAAAGGTTGTAATCCCTTTCACTTAGTGTTAAAGTGTTTAACATACTTGTTTTCTCCTGAACTCTAGTTTAAAGATCTTGTTAAGGGTTGTTCGGCACGGCTAAATTTTTAATCGGGCATGCTTGATGCCTCGTAGACCCTTGTGGCAGTGCCTAGAAACACTACAGTGGTATCAGAGCCAAGATAGAGCTTTAGGCGAAGTCTGGACGAAGTTTAAAGTCCGATCGAACCCGGAAACCCCGATATTTACCCCTCTCTGGATTTTTTCTAAAAAAAGTGATTTTTTCTGAGTTAAAAAAGCTCAGAAAATCAAGCAAGAAAAACTAAGAATTACTGTGAAGTACGGACTTTTAATTCGCTGATTTGACCGCGGAACGCGGCCAAACCAAGGGTTTAGCGGCGGTTCCGCTGCCAAAATTGTGAATTAGTCCCTGGAAATTCATATATTTATTCTTAGGTCCTTTCTTGTTATTTTTTTCTGGGAATTTTTTAATTCCACTCAAGTGTTGAGTTTTCTAGGGTTGTATTAGGGACTCGTTGATTCGATCGGATAATTTAACTTCGTTTAGTTTTGTCCGGGTAATTTTTAGAATGTGTTAAAAAGTTCGAACGGATATCAATAACTCACTTTTCCCCTGCCGGAAAATTTTTCAAAAGTAGGATTTTTTTCTCGAGTTTAAGAATGTTCTAAGTCGTGCAAGTAACGCGGTGGACCCTCTAGAAGACAACAAACCTTAACTCGATTATGTGACCGTCTTGAACTGCTTCTAAACCTTAGGGTTTGTGGCAGTACGGCGTGCCACATGTGAGGCGTTGGCTTGACCCTTCTACGGCTGGACCATCGGTACTGTGGCATGTGATTGATATTTTTAAACTTCGCTCAAGTGTTGAGAATAATTTGGGAAAACTTGGGTGTTTGATTATTCGATCGGAAAGTTTAACATTGTCTATTTATCTGGAATGTGATACAATATTTGGAATCCACAAGTAGTTATGAGATAACTAATTTGAATGGTATAAACATAGCAGTTCAGTCTCGGATGATCGGTTGCCACGGAATTTTGATGTGATCAAAAGTCCGTCGCAATCACGTAGCGTACGCGGATACTCGCCGGGTAAACTTAATAGACAGCCATGCCCCATAGCCCCGACCAAGTGACTGTAGGAGAACCCCGTCGCCAAAAGCATCCGTTCGGGTGCTCGCGGCAGCGGTGTTCCGCCTTAGTGCACTTCGTCGACGGCATCTGGGGGTGCGGCCGTCTACTAAAGTTTGCGACGAGCATTCGATCAGGATATCGGGAATCTTGTTGAATTGCCCGACTAGATATTGAAAAGAGTTTTCGATAAATGAGACTAAAATGCGGGGTTTATAATTGTTAGGCATGCGATGTCTAAGGAATTCATTTGGTTAGGCATGCGATGTCTAAGGAGGTTGCGGATTCCAACTGTTGTAGTTTTACACTTTCTTTTCTGTGACCGTAAGCGTAGTATGTGGTGTATCGCCGGCTTCGTTGCTATACATCAACGACAATCGGGATACGTATACTTGCTTACGTTGATGATATGAGATATTATGTGTTGCTGTGATATGTTATATTGGATCGTCGCGTTTTGAATAGCTGGGTGTTTTATGTGAGATGAGAGTTTTTCTTTTTCATTCATGTAAAATTTATTTGTATGTAATATTCTTTTATTGGGGCACTTCCGGGCTGAGGATGATGTCACCATTGTATATTATTTACTTTTCCGCATTAGGTAGACCCAAGGCGGGGAGCACAAGTAACCGGGTTCTAGGGTCCAGTGGGAGACCATCTCGAGGAGTCGAGACCGGGTCTCCTAACCCTAGAATTGGCAGTGTTGCTTGCCGCTCTCGTAGGGGTCTAGGGATGTGGGTTTGGCTATTCTTCGCGACCGTGGAATCCGTGTTTTATACAGGCTCGTATTAAAACACGGACGTCCTAGTATATCCAATATTTCATATATGTTCTTCTGCTGCAATGTTCTGTGATGAGATCATATTACTGCCTGAGACGAATGTTTATATTATATATATGAGATATATGTTATATTGCAGATTTCGTTTCAAATGTGATGCTGGTGAAGCATAATAAAATGGGACTTCATTAATGAGATTAATGAAACTAAAATGAAACCTAAAGATGTTGTAGAAACTTGTTTAAAAACTGGTAGCTCTAGTTCTTGCTTTGCATAGCGGTGTTCCTTGTAGAACATCCAGCACCTTATTCGATAAGGAAAGAGCCGAGATCCCTTTACCGGGAGTGACCTCTTTAGCGAAACTAGCAGATGCTACAAACTCGGTTTGTCTTTTGATTGCTTCTATAGTTCTTGCTTTGCATAGTGGTATATATGATATACCCTGCACCTTATTCGATGAGGAAAGGGCCGACGATCCCTTCACCGGGAGTGACCCCTTTAGCAAAACTAGAAAAGCCTAAAAAATACTCCATTTAAAATCACTCGATTCTACAACGATATCAAGTTCATTACGCAAAAAGGTTTTCTTAAAAACCTGTCGTAACCCTCCGTCATTTTAGGAAGTAGAGTACTTAGTATTCGTGCCGCGTATGTCGACTTTAGTTGAGGCGTAGTGTACGGTAGTTAAGTGATGTCTTCCTACACAGCATATGATGTGATTAGTTAGGACATTCATGTGATTATGTCGACCATAGTTGAGGGTCATGTAGGGTGGGTCTGATTAATCATGAAATGACGGGTAGAACTTGACTAGTGCTTATGATATGTTGACCTTAGTTAAGGTCATAAGTGCTAGGGGTAAAATAATATTGGGAATTTCAAGTGTTGAAATTTGCAATGAGATTGCATACCTTCTATGAGATAGTTGGATCACAATACCCACTGCGAGTAAGAGTTACTCCTGGGAGAGTTTTACACATTACAATTAGCCGATCAAGTAGGTGTCTAGAAAGGTGTCAACGGGGTTACGCCCCTGGGAAAACGAGGTTTACTTTAATTAGGTCCGTGCGAAAGCACGGGGAACCTCCCTCAAAGTACCGACACTGGCCTGGCTGAAAGATTGACGAACTTGTAGAGTGTAATTAATCCCGGCTAGTCTTTCCTTTTAGGGTTTGAAGGAAGATTTGACTAAAACAGTGGGAGACATCCTGATTAGATATATTAGATAACCAATCTAATCTTGCAAGAGCATACGCTGAGTGTTTTCTTCTCTCTCTCTCCAGGTAGCGACCATATCACGCCTTAATCAAGATAATAATACGGATAAATTGACCGAACCCGCTTGTTATACTGAGCTAGGAAACGTTGGTCCCGCTCCAACTTATAATTGTTATAAGACAGAGCAGGAAATTGGGGATTACTAGAATTCCCATGCCGCCCAAACGAAGAAAGTGCATACCGATGCATCATCTTCGGGTGTGTTCATTACAGAGAACTGTTTCTCAGTATCCTTTACGTCCTGGGTATGTGATACCAGATCAGGATCCCGCATATGTAATCTGTTACATGGGCTACAGATAGGTAAAGAACTGAGAACGGGTGATAAGTTTCATGAGATAGAAACGGTGCAAGTGTTGCAACCAAGTCTGTTGGTCACTATCACCCTGTATTACCAGAACACATTGATTCTGAATGAATGTTATTAGATACCGAACCTGATATACAACATCATATGAGTCTCTTTATTAGTAAAGAAGTGATATAATTTTGTATTGTTGGATAATGTTTTGAACATTTCCTATATCAAGAGTTGATCGGTTCAGGTACGTTCTCTAAAAGCATTGACGTTCTAAATCAAACTACAGTTCTTAGTATACGGAACACACACAAGAGGAAGAATTCAGAAATGAACGAATCCTTCTTGAGGCATTGTTGACTAGGTCATATCAATGCGACCCGACTGGCTGAAGTTACATTAAGATGCATATTTAAATTTGTTTGAATTTACATCTTGTGAAACTTGCCGGTCATGTCACGAAGATAAGATGACCACAGCTGTGTTTATTGGAAACATAGAAAGAGTTATTGAACTCTTGGGATTGATACATGTTGATGTATGAAGGTCCCCTGTCTACACATGCCAAGATCGGTTCTTTGTACTTCATTACATTCTCTAATGATCTCTCAAGATTCAGACATATGTTCCTGTTGAAACAGAAGTCCGAAGCTTTTGAGATATTCACGGAATATAAGTTAGAAGTAGAGAACCATAAACGGGTATAAGTATTATGTCCTTTGATGAGATCAGGGAGGAGAATACTTGAGCACGGAATTCCTGGACTATTCTAAAAGAGAATGAGATTCTCTCTCAGCATTACTCCTCCGAATACACCATAGCACGATGGTATATCAGGACGGAGCAATAGCACCCTATGTGATATGATGTGCTCTATGATGAGTACTACTGAGATTCCTATTTCCTTTTGGGAGTTATGCACTTGAGAAGCTGCATACCTATTGAATAAGGTTCAAATCAAATCAGTTGCCTACCACTTCATATGTGATATGGAAAGGGAAGAGCCCATATCTTAAGTTTGTTAAAATTTGGGGTTGTCCGGCCTATGTCTAAAAGCAAAATCCGGACAAGCTCGAGGCAAGGTCAGCTCTGTAAAACTGGAAAGAGTTTCAGCTATACAAAACTGAAGCTGATGATTTGGTAGAACCAAAGGATTCAATAGTAACCAACGAACCTAAGCCTTTTCACCGATCTAGTAAGGTTCCTCACCCACCTGAGAGATACTTCGGTTTCTCTATGACAGTGGTGCAGGGTTCCTAGGCACTCTAGTAAGGTCTCCCAAGCCATCTACCATGGAAATTTCAAAAATTATGGTGCCTACAAACCCTAAAGTACGGATCGTTTGCTAGATATCTAGGCGAACAAGAACTAGTTAACAATTAACTACTGAGA
This sequence comes from Agapanthus africanus, assembly GCA_030015575.1. Taxonomy (NCBI): domain Eukaryota; kingdom Viridiplantae; phylum Streptophyta; class Magnoliopsida; order Asparagales; family Amaryllidaceae; genus Agapanthus; species Agapanthus africanus. Next base: position 298,694,406 of record CM057345.1, on the reverse strand, counting down.
ATACGGAAATACAACCTTTGTAGATCCGGTCCTCCGCCTCCACGGCTCCGCAACGGGGTCGTCTCCGCTGTCCAAATCAAATCTAGGCTCTAGGATCGGCTTCGTCGGAGAATGGGCAAGCTAGGTCGTCGATGTCCATGCCGAAGATGATCTACGTCGAAGCATCGATGAATCAAGCTCCACCTTCACCAAACCGTGAAATCTTGTGAAGGAAACACACTCTACTACTTGGCAAGAGGTAGAGGATGAAGAAATAGGAAGTGGGTTAACTTTAGAATTGGATTTCTCACTCATTTCCAACAATCACCATTGATGGACTTCAAGCTTCTTCACTTGAAGAATGAAGAAGAAGAAGGAAAAAGGTTATGATAAGTTAATAGAAAATGAAAAGAAAATGAATTCTTATCATAATATTAACTAGAGTTAAGTGTAGAGAATGAATCATGGTTAGTGGGAATGGTTAGGGTTAAGGATGAGATAAGTATGGTTGACTTGAACAAAGCTTCATGAAGCTTTAACTAAAGAACAAAAGAAGCCACCATTCTTTTCTCATTTTCATTTATTCATTTATCAAAAATAAAAAGGATAAATAAATAGATAAATGAATAACAAATAGGAAACCCTAAACTATTTCATTAACCAAGGTTTAATCTTTACACTTGAACCCTAGCATGACATGTATCATCAAACATGATACAAGCAAGTGCACAAAAGTATATCGCATATACAATGCGCCCATCCGAGTGAGAAAATCCATCTTAAGTAAACCGATACTAGTTGATGCAAAGTAATATATCAAATATATAAATATGCATTAAATCATTAAATCAACACTTGATTCAATGACCCGGTTATGTCGCACACAACCGACTAGTATACAATATATCGGCTTATCGAATCAACGCTTGAATCGATAACTAGGTTATATCGCATACAACCATTCGATATATTTATCGCGAGAATAGAATACGGTATCACATACACGCATTATTCTCGGTCCTGCACATATCTCATATGCGCTCCTATTTCGTTTCGCTTGAGCCAGGAAACCTCTGTGTAGGACTCTAAAGACTCGTCAATACGCCGGCAGCAGGTGATGATCATATCAAACACCCACAAGCCGCAAGCGGTCTGCTAAACGTAACGGCCACCCGGGTATTGAGCGATCTGAAGATCGACGTGCAAGCCCGCTCACACTCCAGTGAATCCGACCAGTAACACTACCGTACAGTCCGGTCTGATCGTCTGATATGTCGCATATCTCGCCTAGGGGTGGTAAACGTCAGACCCCAATAGCTCAATAAGTCGTGTCGATGCGAGGTCTATAACTGTTCGAGAAACTACTAGTAACACTTACCAGTAAATCTCTGCAACCCTGGCCAGGGATTTCCTGTTATAGCCAATCGAACACAGCGCAACATCAACCCCCATATACCGGGAGAGACGACTCCCCTCCTATCGCTCATTGCCTCCATGTGACTCGGGACTGTACCCAAAAACCACCGTTTTGCACGCCCTCTTGGACGTGGTAAGATGGAAATCAAAGCACAGTGGGAACCACACAAGACTCTATGACGATCTCGGGTCAACAGACTACTCTGTACCAGTGTCACCAGAGAACTGCCATCTGACGTGAGGTATAATACCATCTGGGAGTTCTCGGCGAGTCCGTCCAGTGTACCCAGTCTCTACTGAGCACCCGTATATCTCCTCTGATGTCAAACACCGATGGATATGGGATCATCCATCGCCCATCTGTATGGGTCGAGAAGGTACACGCTAGTCTACTCTGGTATTATCGATGCCCCATCTCTATACACCCACGACTAGGGACTGTGAAGGATGTACTTATGGACTACCATGTCCCCACTAGTATGATCCGCATCATAGTCCAGGTAGTCAAGTACAGATCCTAAGGGCTTTACCAACATGTAACAGAGAGACAATCAGCATACACGTTAAGGTAAAGGGTAACCAGATAGCATACTATCATGTCGAGCAAGAAAGTCCTCCCTATATATGTCCCAGCATCCACTACAATATACATCCTATGTACAGTAATGGCCTCTAGGGCATACATATAACTAACAATCTCCCACTTGCACTAGGGCCATCTGTAGCAGTGGTTGCAGTATCTCATACTCAACCATCCCATGAAAGTCTCTCTCTGGGAACAGGCCTTTGTGAGTGGATCCGCTGTGTTGTCCTCTGAGTCTACTCTCCCAACCTCGATCACCCTGGAGATCAACCATCTCCATGATCAGGCGATGCTGCCTTAGAATAAGTCTGGATCACTGATGGGACGGGCGTTCCTTGGCATAAGCCACAACTCCTTTGTCACACAATGGGAGGAACATAGTTCATCTCATGAACCTATATACACCCAGACTGCCTCTTTGGTAGCATCTTAAGTAGCGATGTATCCTGCCTTTATCGTCTAGTATGTCACGGTATCTAGCTTGGAACTCTTCCAACATACCGTCCCTTTACTGAGGGTAAAGACAATGCCTGCGACTGACGCTCAGTCGTCATTATCACCCTGGAACCCTTCCAGTGATTCTCCCCAGGATCGATTAATACCACCTCACTACAGCTAGTGAGTATCCTAACATCCAATTAAATCTATCTCATAGATCTAAAACTCAGGATTTAGGAGGTATCATTTTGATCCTATTGGAGAATCCTTGTGATAAACGGAGATCGACCGAGCGTAGCATAGGAAACTCTTTCCCTATCAAGAGTATGTCATCCACGTACTCCACGAGGATCACCACCATACTCCCTACTACCTTTTTGTTTATACAAGGTTCATCTACCATTTTGATGATGTCAAACTCTTTGACTACTTCATCAAAACAGACGTTCCAACTCCGCGATGCCTGCTTTATCCTATAAAGCATCTTGCACACGTTTCCGCTGCTCCCACTGTCTACGAAGCCCTCTGGCTGTGTACTTACAGACGCACTCTTCTAAATCATCATTTAGAAAAGCAGTCAAGACACCCAACCACCAGATATCGCAGTCATGGTATGTAGCCGTGGCAAGTGGGATCTGGATGGACTTAAGCATAGCTACTTGAAAAGGTATCATCATGATCCACGCCTGGTCTTTGACGAAAACCTTTAACAAGTCTAGCTTTGAAAGTCTCAACTTTTCCATCTACACCAAGTAATCTTCTCAAGATATACCTGCTCCTGATGGGAATTTAACCCTTCAGATATAGCAACCAAAGTCCATACTTTGTTGGTGTATAAGGATTCCATCTCAGATCGATAAACATCCAGCCATTCTTACAGAGTCTTACTCTCGATGGCCAGCTCGAAGCTAGTTGGGTCATCATCTCATGATGCAATCCTCGCTCCCACTGTCATAGAGAAACTGAAGTATCTCTCAGGTGGGTGAGGAACCCTACTAGATCGGCGGAGAGGCTGAGGTTCGTTGGAATCTACTGAATCCTTTGGTTCTATCAAATCATCTGCTGTAGTTTGTATAGCTGGAACCTTTCCAGTTCTACATTACAGTCCTTGCCTCGAGCTTGTCCGGATTTTGCTTTTAGACATAGGCCGGACAATCCCAAATCTTAACTAACTTAAGACATGGGCTCTTCCCTTTCCATATCATATATGAAATGGTAGGTAACTGATTTGATTCGAACCCTATTCAATAGGTATGCAGCTTCTTAAGTGCATAACTTCCTAAAGGAAACAGGTAACTCAGTATTACTCATCATAGAGCACACCTTATCATATAGGGTGTGATTGCTCCGCCCCGATATACCAACGTGCTGTGGTGTATACGGAGGAGTAATGCCGAGAGAGAATCTCATTCTCCTTTAGAATAATCCAGGATTTTCGTGCTCAAGTATTCTCCTCCTTGATCACATCAAAGGACATAATACTTATACCCGTATGTTAGTTCTCTACTTCTAACTTATATTCCGTGAATATCTCAAAAGGTTCGGACTTGTGTTTCAACAGGAACATATGTCTGAATCTTGAGAGATTATCAGAGAATATAATGAAGTATAAAGAACCAGTCTTGGCAGGTGTAGACAGGGGACCTTACATACATCAACATGTATCATCCCAAGAGTTTACTAACTCTTTCTCTGTTTCAGTAAACGGAGCTATGGTCATCTTATCTTTGTGACATGACTGGCGAGTTTCAGAAGATGTAAATTCAAACTGATTTAAATATACATCTATATGTAACTCTAGCCAGTCGGGTCGCATTGATCTGACCTAGTCTACAATACCTCAAGAAGGATTTGTTCATTTCTGAACTCTTCCTCTTGTGTGTGTCCCATATATTAAGAACCGTAGTTTGATTTAGAACATTAATGCTTTTAGATAACGTGCCTGAACCGATCAACTTTTGATATAGGAAATGTTCAAAACATTATCCAACAATACAAAATTTTATCATTTCTTTACTAATAAAGAGATAGATATGATTTTGTATATCAGGTTCGGTATCTAATAACAATCGTTCAGAATCAATGTACTGTAATACAGGGTGACAGTGACCAACAGACTTGGCTGCAACATTTGCCCCGTTTTCTGCCTCATGAAACTTATCACCCGTTCTCAGTTCTCTACCTTTCTGTAGCCCTATGTAACATATTACATATCTGGGATCCTGATCTGGTATCACATACCCAGGACGTAGAGGATACGGAGAAACAGTTCTTTGTAACGAACACACCCGAAGATGATGCATCAACATGCACTCTCTTCGTTTGGGCTGCACGGGAATTCTGGTAATCCCCAAATTCCTGCTCTGTCTTATAACAATTATAAGGTGGAGCGGGACAAACGTTCCCCAGCTCAGTATAACAAGCGGGTTCGGTCAATAATCCGTATTTTTATCTTGATTAAGGCGTGATATGGTCGCTACCTGGAGAGAGAGAGAAGAAAACACTCAGCGTGCGCTCTTTCAAGAATAGATTGGTTATTATTTTATCTAATCAGGATGGCTCCCACTGCTTTTTATCAAATCTTCCTTCAAACCCTAAAAGGAAAGACTAGCCGGGATTAATTACACACTACAAGTTCGCCAATCTTTCAGCCAGGCCAGTGTCGGTACTTTGAGGGAGGTCCCCCGTGCTTTCGCACGAACCTAATTAATGTAAACCTCGTTTTCCCAGAGGCGTAACCCCGTTAACACCTTTCTAGACACCTACTTGATCGGCTAATTGTAATGTATAAAACTCTCCCAGGAGTAACACTTACTCGCAGCGGGTATCGGGATCCAACTATCTCATAGAAGGTATGCAATCTCATTGCAAATTTCAACACTTGAAATTCCCGATAATATTTTGCCCCTAGCACCCTATGACCTTGACGGAGGTCAACAAACCATAGGCTACTAGTCAAGTTCAACCCGTCATTTCTTGATCGAATTAAACCCACCCGCACGACCCTTGACGGAGGTCAACAAGGCCGCACGACTACCCTAACTCAATCTGCATCATATGCATAAGCAGATAAATACTGGTTAGCTACCGCACACTGCGCCTTGACGGAGGTCAACAAACGCAGCACGAATACTAAACAGCACTTATCTGAAATGACGGAGGGCTACGACAGGTTTTTCTGAAAACCTATTGCGTAATGAACTTGATATCGTTGTAGGATCGAATGAATTTGAAATGGAGTGCTTTTGAGGCTTTTCTAGTTTTGCTAAAGGAGTCACTCCCGGTGAAGGGATCGTCGGTCCTTTCCTCGTCGAATGAGGTGCGGGATATATCATATATATCACTGTGCAAAGCAAAAACACTTAAAAGCAATCAAAAGACAAACCGAGTGTGTAGCATCTGCCAGTTATTGCTAAAGGAGTCACTCCCGGTGAAGGGATCTCGGTCCTTTCCTCATCGAATAAGGTGCAGGATATATCACATATACCGCTGTGCAAAGCAAAAACTGTAGCTACCTGTTTTATTTTGAAATTCGATTCTACAACATCTTAGGTTTCTTTTATTTCATTAATCACATTAATGAAGTCCCATCATTTAAGTACCCAAACATCACAGATAGATATGACGTACACTTATGCCATCCGCATTCGCCTCGATGTCCCCTCGTGCACCGTTAGGTTAGGTAACTAACGGCAGAGCAGGGCAGGGCTAGCGCGGGTGTAAAACATAAGTAACGTCTATATAATATATCATATATACTATATACTATATCCATCACAGAAACATCACATGATCTCATCACAGATATCGCAGCAGAAGAATCATATGAAATATTGGATATACTAGGACGTCCGTGTTTTCAATACGAGCCAGTATAAAACACGGATTCCACGGTCGTGATGAATAGCCAAACCCACACCCCTAGACCCCTACGAGAGCGGCAAGCAACCCTACCAATTCTGGAGTTAGGAGACCCGGACTCGACTCCTCGAGTTGGTCTCCCACTGGACTCCAGAACCCGGTTACTTGTGCCCTCCTCCTTGGGTCTATCCTAGTGCGGAAAAGTAAATAATATACAACAGGTGACAACTCCCGCAACCTGGAAGCGCCCCAATAAAAGAATATTACATACAAGTTTTTACATGAATGAAAATGAAAAACACTCATCTCACATAAAAACCCCGGCTATTCAAACACGACGATCCAATATAACATATCCAGCAACACATAACATCACATGTCATCAACGTAAGTAAATATGCGCATCCCAATTGTCGTTGACATATAGCAACGAAACCGGCGATATCACACATTACACTTACGGTCACAGAAAAGAAAGTGTAAAACTACAACAGTTGGAATCCGCAACCACCTCAGACATCACATGCCTGACCAAATGAATTACTTAGACATCGCATGCCTAACAATTATAAACCCCGCATTTTAGTCTCATTATCGAAAACACTTTTCAATACCTAGTCGGGCAATTCAACAAGATTCCCGACACCCTGATCGAATGCTCGTCGCAAACTTCAGTAGACGGCCGCACCCCCGATACCGTCGACGAAGTGCACCAAGGCGGAACACCGCTACCGCGAGCACCCGAAGGGATGCTTTCGGCGACGGGGTTCTCCTACAGTCACTTGGTCGGGGCAATGGGGTAAGGCTGTCTATTAAGTTTACCCGGCGAGTATCCGCGTACGCTACGTGATTGCGACGGACTTTTGATCACATCAAAATTCCGTGGCAACCGATCAAGTGAGACTAAACTGCTACGTTTATAACATTCATTTAGTTATCATATAACTACTTGTGAATTCCAATTATTGTATCCCATTCCAGATAAACAGAAAATGTTAAACTTTCCGATCGAACAATCGAACACCCAAGTTTTCCCGAAACTGATCAACACATGAAACAAGTCTAACAACATTCCGTTCGTACCTCAGTACCAACGATCCAGCCGTAGAAGGGTCAAGCCAACGCCTCACATGTGGCACGCCGTACTGCCCCAAACCCGAAGGTTCAAAGGGCAGTTCAAGACGGTCACATAATCGAGTTAAGGTTTGTGTCTTCTAGAGGGACCATCGCGTCACTTGCACTACTTAGAACGTCGTTAAACTATGGAAAAATCCAACACTTGGAAATTTCCCGACAGGGGAAAAGTTGGGTATTTATATCCGGTCGAACTTTTTAACATATCCTAAAATTTATCCGGAAAGCCACACAGACAAAATTTGATATCCCGATCGAAATACCGAATTCCCAAAACAACTCAGAAAAATTCAACTCTGGAATAAATATTAAAAATACCCAGGAATACCAGCACTAATAATTATGAGATACTGTGTAAAAAATATTAAATAATCATGCCGTACCGCCGCGCAACCGCCGCACGAGGCTAGCTCGTGCCGCGGAAGCGCGGCAGGAAGAATGAATTATCGGCACGAATTTCACAGTACCTCATATATTCACCTGCTGATTTTTCTGAACATTTTTAATGTGGAAAAATACCAGATTTTAAAAATTGGACAGAGAGCAATTTTCCGGGTATGGTTTCGGTTCGATCGGACTTCAATTTCCGTCTGGACTTCGCCTAAGGCTCTAGCTAGGCTCTGATACCACTGCAGGGTTCCTAGGCACTCTAGTGAGGTCTCCCAAGCCATCTACCATGGCAATTTCAAAAATTATGGTGCCTACAAACCCTAAAGTACGGATCGTTTGCTAGATATCTAGGCGAACAAGAACTAGTTAACAATTAACTACTGAGAATACGGAAATACAACCTTTGTAGATCCGGTCCTCCACCTCCACGGCTCCGCAACGGGGTCGTCTCCGCTGTCCAAATCAAATCTGGGCTCTAGGATCGGCTTCGTCGGAGAATGGGCAAGCTAGGTCGTCGATGTCCATGCCGAAGATGATCTACGTCGAAGCATCGATGAATCAAGCTCCACCTTCACCAAACCGTGAAATCTTGTGAAGGAAACACACTCTACTACTTGGCAAGAGGTAGAGGATGAAGAAATAGGAAGTGGGTTAACTTTAGAATTGGATTTCTCACTCATTTCCAACAATCACCATTGATGGACTTCAAGCTTCTTCACTTGAAGAATGAAGAAGAAGAAGGAAAAAGGTTATGATAAGTTAATAGAAAATGAAAAGAAAATGAATTCTTATCATAATATTAACTAGAGTTAAGTGTAGAGAATGAATCATGGTTAGTGGGAATGGTTAGGGTTAAGGATGAGATAAGTATGGTTGACTTGAACAAAGCTTCATGAAGCTTTAACTAAAGAACAAAAGAAGCCACCATTCTTTTCTCATTTTCATTTATTCATTTATCAAAAATAAAAAGGATAAATAAATAGATAAATGAATAACAAATAGGAAACCCTAAACTATTTCATTAACCAAGGTTTAATCTTTACACTTGAACCCTAGCATGACATGTATCATCAAACATGATACAAGCAAGTGCACAAAAGTATATCGCATATACAATGCGCCCATCCGAGTGAGAAAATCCATCTTAAGTAAACCGATACTAGTTGATGCAAAGTAATATATCAAATATATAAATATGCATTAAATCATTAAATCAACACTTGATTCAATGACCCGGTTATGTCGCACACAACCGACTAGTATACAATATATCGGCTTATCGAATCAACGCTTGAATCGATAACTAGGTTATATCGCATACAACCATTCGATATATTTATCGCGAGAATAGAATACGGTATCACATACACGCATTATTCTCGGTCCTGCACATATCTCATATGCGCTCCTATTTCGTTTCGCTTGAGCCAGGAAACCTCTGTGTAGGACTCTAAAGACTCGTCAATACGCCGGCAGCAGGTGATGATCATATCAAACACCCACAAGCCGCAAGCGGTCTGCTAAACGTAACGGCCACCCGGGTATTGAGCGATCTGAAGATCGACGTGCAAGCCCGCTCACACTCCAGTGAATCCGACCAGTAACACTACCGTACAGTCCGGTCTGATCGTCTGATATGTCGCATATCTCGCCTAGGGGTGGTAAACGTCAGACCCCAATAGCTCAATAAGTCGTGTCGATGCGAGGTCTATAACTGTTCGAGAAACTACTGGTAACACTTACCAGTAAATCTCTGCAACCCTGGCCAGGGATTTCCTGTTATAGCCAATCGAACACAGCGCAACATCAACCCCTATATACCGGGAGAGACGACTCCCCTCCTATCGCTCATTGCCTCCATGTGACTCGGGACTGTACCCAAAAACCACCGTTTTGCACGCCCTCTTGGACGTGGTAAGATGGAAATCAAAGCACAGTGGGAACCACACAAGACTCTATGACGATCTCGGGTCAACAGACTACTCTGTACTAGTGTCACCAGAGAACTGCCATCTGACGTGAGGTATAATACCATCTGGGAGTTCTCGGCGAGTCCGTCCAGTGTACCCAGTCTCTACTGAGCACCCGTATATCTCCTCTGATGTCAAACACCGATGGATATGGGATCATCCATCGCCCATCTGTATGGGTCGAGAAGGTACACGCTAGTCTACTCTGGTATTATCGATGCCCCATCTCTATACACCCACGACTAGGGACTGTGAAGGATGTACTTATGGACTACCATGTCCCCACTAGTATGATCCGCATCATAGTCCAGGTAGTCAAGTACAGATCCTAAGGGCTTTACCAACATGTAACAGAGAGACAATCAGCATACACGTTAAGGTAAAGGGTAACCAGATAGCATACTATCATGTCGAGCAAGAAAGTCCTCCCTATATATGTCCCAGCATCCACTACAATATACATCCTATGTACAGTAATGGCCTCTAGGGCATACATATAACTAACAAGTGGGAGCGAGGATTGCATCATGAGATGATGACCCAACTAGTTTCTAGCTGAAATCAGGAGTGGGACTCTGTAAGAATGGCTGGATGCTTAGCGATCTGAGATGGAATCCTTATACACCAACAAAGTATGGACTTTGGTTGCTTTATCTGAAGGGTTAAATCCCCATCAGGAGCAAGTATATCTTGAGAAGATTACTAGGTGTATATGGAAAAGTTGAGACTTTCAAAGCTATGCTTAAGTCCATCCAGATCCTACTTGCCACGGCTACATACCATGACTACGATATCTGGCGGTAGGGTATCATGACTGCTTTTATAAATGTTGATTTGGAAGAGAGCGCCTATAAGTACATAGCCAGAGAGCTTCGTAGGCAGTGGGAGCAGCGGAAACGTGTGCAAGATGTTTTATGTGATAAAGCAGGCATCGCGGAGTTGGAACGTCTGTTTTGATGTGGTAGTCAAAGAGTTTGACTCCATCAAAATGGTAGATGAACCTTGTATATACAAAAAGGTAGTAGGGAGTATGGTGGTGATCCTCGTATAGTACGTGGATGACATACTTTTGATAGGAAAGGAGTTTCCTATGCTATGCTCGGTCAATCTCCGCTTATCACAAGGATTCTCCGTATAGGATCAACGTGATACCTCCTAGATCCTGGGTTTTGGATCTATGAGATAGATCTAATTGGATGTTAGGATACTCACTAGTTGTAGTGAGATGGTATCAATCGATCCTGGGGAGAATCACTGGAAAGGTTCCAGGGTGATAAGGACGACTGAATGTCAGTCGCAGGCATTGTCTTTACCCTCAGTGGATGGACGGTATGTTGGAAGAGTTCCAAGCTAGATACCGTGACATACTAGACGATTAAAGGCAAGATACATCGTTACCAAGGATGCTACCAAAGAGGCAGTCTGGATATATAAGTTCATAAGATGAACTTTGTTCCTACCATTGTGTGACAATGGAGTTGTGGCTTTTGCCAAGGAACCCTCGTCCCATCAGAAATCCAGATATAATTCTTAGGCAGTATCACCTGATCATGGAGATGGTTGATCTCCAAGATGATCGAGGTTAGGAGAGTAGAAACAGAGGACAACAGCGCGGATCCACTCACAAAGGTCTTTTTCCCAGTAGAGACTTTTATGGGTTGGTTAAGTATGAGATACTTCAACCACAGCTAATTGTTGGGTATGCGATACCACAACATATGGCCCTAGTGCAAGTGGGAGTTTTTTAGTTATATGTATGCCCTAGATGCCATTACTGTACATACGATGTATATTGTAATGGATGCTTGGACATATATAGGGAGGACTTTCTTGCTCGACATGATAGTATGCTATCTGGTTGTACTTTATCTTAACATGTACTCTGATTGTCTCTATATTACATATTGATAAAGCCCTTAGGATATGTACTCGACTACTGGGACTATGATGAGATCATACTAGTGGGGCCACGGTAGTCGACGAGTACATCCTATAACTGTTCCAAGTCGAGGGTGTATCGAGACAGGGCATCGATACACCAGAGTATACTAGCGTATACACATCTTAACCCATATGATGGGCGATGGATGATCCCATATCCATCGGTGTTTGACATCAAGGATGGTATACGGGTTCTCAGTGGAGACTGGGTACACTGGACGGACTCGCCGAGAACTCCCAGATGGTATTATACCTCACGTCAGATGGCAGTTCTCCGGTGACACTGGTACAGAGTAGTCTGTGTAGGGTTCCTAGGCACACTAAGGAGGTCTCACCAGGAATCAACCATGCCAATTTATAATTTTACAAGCACCGAGAAACCCTAATACGGATCGTTAACTAGAATTTTAGGCGACAAAAGAAACTAGTTAACAACTTAACAAAAAGAACGGAAATACAACCTTTGTAGATCCGGTTCTCCACCTCCATAGCTCCATGATGAAGTCCCCTTGCTTTCCAAATCCAATCCCGGGCTCTAGCGTCGGCTTCATCGGAGAAATGGGCGGGCTAGGTCATTGACAACGATGCCGAAGATGATCTACGTCGAGGCATCACAAGATCAAGCTCCCACTTCACCAAGTCATCAAACTTGTGAAGAAAACACCCTATACTACTTGGCAAGAGGTAGAGGATGAAGAAACAGGAGGTGGGTTCACTTTAGAATTGGATTTCTCACTCTTTTTATCAAATCACCATTGATGAAGGCTAGGTTTTCTTCTTGAAGAAGAACAAGAAGAAGATAATAGAATATTATGATAAGTTAATTAAAATACAAAAGAAAATGAATACTTATCATAATATGAACCATGGTTAGGTGTAGAGAATTGACTAAGGTTAGATGAATGGTTAGGGTTAAGAATGAAGACAAAATGGTCACTTTGGTCAAAGCTTCATGAAGCTTCAACAATCTTCAAGAATGAAAGCAACCATTTTGTTTTTTTATCCCATTTCGTTTTAATCCAAATTAAAAGGATAAATGAAAGAAATAAATAAAAACCCTAACCATTTACTTAACTAAGGTTTAATTCTTTACACAAACCCTAGCATTCATGTATCATCAAACATGATACAATCAAGTGCACAAAAGTATATCACATATACAACTTGTGCAATGCAAGTGAGAAAATCCATTTAAAGTGAACCAATACTAGTTAATGCAAAGTAATATATCAAATATATAATTATACATTAAATCATTAAATCAACACTTGATTCAATGATCCGGTCATATCGCATATAACCGACTAGTATTCAATGTATCGACTTATCGAATCAATCCTTGATTCGATAACTAGGTTATATCACATACAACCATTCGATACATTCATCACGAGAATGGAATACGGTATCACATACACGCATTATTCTCGGTCCCGCACATATCTCATATGCGCTCCTATTTCGTTTCTCTTGAGCCAGGAAACCTCTGTGTAGGACTCTAAAGACTCGTCAATACGCCGGCAGCAGGTGATGATCATATCAAACACCCACAAGCCGCAAGCGGTCTGCTAAACGTAACGGCCACCCGGGTATTGAGCGATCAGAAGATCGACGAGCAAGCCCGCTCACACTCCTGTGAATCCAACCAGTAACACTTACTGTACAGTCCGGTCTCGTCGTCTGATATGTCGCATATCTCGCCTAGGGGTGGTAAACGTCAGACCCCAATAGCTCGATAAGTCATGTAGATATGAGGTCTATAACAATTCAAGAAACTACTGGTAACACTTACCAGTAAATCTCAGCAACCCTGGCCATGGATTTCCGGTTATAGCCAATCGAACACAGCGCAACATCAACTCCCTATACCGGGAGAGACGAATCCCCTCCTATCGCTCATTGCCTCCATGTGATTCGGGACTGTACCCAAAAACCACCGTTTTGCATGCCCTCTTGGACGTGGTAAGGTGGAAATCAAAGCACAGTGGGAACCACACAAGACTCTATGACGATCTCGGGTCAACAGACTACTCTGTACCAGTGTCACCAGAGAACTGCCATCTGACGTAAGGTATAATACCATCTGGGAGTTCTCGGCGAGTCCGTCCAGTGTACCCAGTCTCCACTGAGCACCCGTATATAATCTCTGATGTCAAACACCAATGGATATGGGATCATCCATCGCCCATCTGTATGAGTCGAGAAGGTACACGCTAGTCTACTCTGGTATATCGATGCCCCGTCTCGATACACCCACGACTAGGGACTTTGAAGGATGTACTTATGGACTACCATGTCCCCACTAGTATGATCCGCATCATAGTCCAGGTAGTCAAGTACACATCCTAAGGGCTTTACCAACATGTAACAGAGAGACAATCAGTGTACATGTTAAGGTAAAGAGCAACCAGATAGCATACTATCATGTCGAGCAAGAAAGTCCTCCCTATATATGTCCAAGCATCCACTACAATATACATCCTATGTATAGTAATGGCCTCTAGGGCATACATATAACTAACAATCTCCCACTTGCACTAGGGCCATCTGATAGCAGTGGTTGTAGTATCTCATACTCAACCATCCCATAAAAGTCTCTCTATGAGAAAAGGACTTCGTGAGTGGATCCGCCGTGTTGTCCTCTGAGTCTACTCTCCTAACCTCGATCCCTTAGAGATCAACCATCTCCATGATCAGGTGATACTACCTTAGAATATGTCTGGATCACTGATGGGACCGGCATTCCTTGGCATAAGCCATAACTCCATTGTCTCACAATGGTAGGAACGTAGTTCATCTCATGAACCAATATACACCCAAACAGCCTCTTTGGTAGCATCTTAAGTAGCGATGTATCCAGCCTTTATCGTCTAGTATGCCACGGTATCTAGCTTGGAACTCTTCCAACATACCGTCCCTTTACTGAGGGTAAAGACAATGCCTGTGACTGACATTCAGTCGTCTTTATCACCCTGGAAGCCTTCCAGTGATTCTCCCCAGGATCGATTGATACCATCTCACTACAACTAGTGAGTATCCTAATATCCATTTAGATCTATCTCATAGATCCAAAACCTAGGATTTAGTAGGTATCACTTTGATCCTATATGGAGAATCATTGTGATAAGCGGAGATTGATCGAGCGTAGCATAGGAAACTCCTTTCCTATCAAGAGTATGTCATCCACGTACTCTACGAGGATCGCCACCATACTCCCTACTACCTTTTTCTTTATACAAGGTTCATCTACCATTTTGATGATGTCAAACTCTTTGACTAAATCATCAAAACAGATATTTCAACTCCGCGATGCCTGCTTTATCCTATAAAGCATCTTGCACACGTTTCCGCTGCTCCTACTGTCTACGAGGCCCTCTGGCTGTGTACTTATAGACGCCCTCTTCTAAAACATCATTTAGAAAAGCTGTCATGACACCCAACCACCAGATATCGTAATCATGGTATGTAGCCGTGGCAAGTAGGATCTGGATGGACTTAAACATAGCCATTGGAAAAAGGTTTCATCATTCTCCACGCCAGGTCGATGACGAAAACCTTTAACAAGTCTAGCTTTGAAAGTCTTAACTTTTCCATCTACACCAAGTAATCTTCTCAAGATATACTTGCTCCTGATGGGGATTTAACCCTTCAGATATAGCAACCAAAGTCCATACTTTGTTGGTGTATAAGGATTCCATCTCAGATCGCTAAGCATCCAGCCATTCTTATAGAGTCTTACTCCTGATGGCCAGCTCGAAACTAGTTGGGTCATGATCTCATGATGCAATCCTCGCTCCCACTGTCATAGAGAAACCGAAGTATCTCTCAGGTGGGTGAGGAACCCTACTAGATCGGCGGAGAGGCTGAGGTTCGTTGGTTACTATTGAATCCTTTGGTTCTACCAAATCATCTGCTGTAGTTTGCATAGCCGGAACCTTTCCAGTTGTACATAACAGACCTTGCCTCGAGCTTGTCCGGATTATGCTTTTAGACATAGGTCGGACAACCCCAAATCTTAACTAACTTAAGATATGGGCTCTTCCCTTTCCATATCACATATGAAGTGGTAGGCAACTGATTTGATTTGAACCCTATTCAATAGGTATGCAACTTCCCAAGTGCATAACCCCCAAAAAGGAAACAGATAACTCAGTATTACTCATCATAGAGCACACCATATCAAATAGGGTGTATCTGCTCCGCCCCGATATACCATTGTGCAATGGTGTATTCGGAGGAGTAATGCTGAGAGAGAATCTCATTCTCCTTTAGAAAAGTCCAAGAATTTCGTGCTCAAG
This sequence comes from Agapanthus africanus, assembly GCA_030015575.1. Taxonomy (NCBI): domain Eukaryota; kingdom Viridiplantae; phylum Streptophyta; class Magnoliopsida; order Asparagales; family Amaryllidaceae; genus Agapanthus; species Agapanthus africanus. The sequence continues at coordinate 298,678,396 of CM057345.1, read as the reverse complement.
TATTCTCCTCCTTGATCTCATCAAAGGACATAATACTTATACCCGTATTGATTCTCTACTTCTAACTTATATTCTGTGAATATCTCAAAAGGTTCGGACTTGTGTTTCAACAGAAACATATGTCAGATTCTAAAGAGATCATCAGAGAATGTAATGAAGTACAAAGAACCGGTCTTGGCATGTGTAGACAGGGGACCTACATACATCAACATGTATCGTCCCAAGAGTTCACTAACTCTTTCTCTGTTTCCTTTAAACAGAGCTATGGTCATCTTATCTTTGTGACATGACTGGCAAGTTTCACAAGATGTAAATTCAAACTGATTTAAATATGCATCTAAATGTAACTTCAGCTAGTCGGGTCGCATTGATATGACCAATCTACAATGCCTCAAGAAGGATTCGTTCATTTTTGAACTCTTCCTCTTGTGTGTGTTCCATATACTAAGAACTGTAGTTTGATTTAGAACATCAATGCTTTTAGATAACGTGCCTGAACCGATCAACTTTTGATACAGGAAATGTTCAAAACATTATCCAACAATACAAAATTTTATCATTTCTTTACTAATAAAGAGACTGACATGATTTTGCATATCAGGTTCGGTATCTAATAACATTCGTTCAGAATCAATGTATTTGGGATACAGGATGACAGTAACCAACAGACTTGGCTGCAACACTTGCCCCGTTTTCTTTAGGCGAAGTGTAGACGAAGTTAGAAACCCGAAACCCTAATCGATACCCATCTCTGTACATTTTCTGAAACTGTGGAATTTTGTGAATTAAAAATACCCAATGGATATGGGATCATCCATCGCCCATCACATGGGTCAAGAAGATATACGCTAGTTTACTCTGGAATATCGATGCTCCGTCTCGATATTCCCACGACTAGGAACATTGAAGGATGTACTCATGGACCACCCAGGCCCCACTAGTATGATCTACATCATAGTCCTGGAAGTCGAGTACACATCCTAAGGGCTTTATCAACATGTAACAGAGAGACAGAAAGTATACATGTTAAGATAAAGAGCAACCAGATAGCGTACTATCATGTCGAGCAAGAAAGTCCTACCTATATATGTCCCAGCATCCACTACAATATACATCCTATGTACAGTAATGGCCTCTAGGGCATACATATAACTAACACCCAGCGCCCCATGTGTTCTTCATGTGGGTGCTACAAGCGTGCCTAGCACTCATTGAGCGGCGCTCAGCGCCTAGTACCCTACGTGCCCTTCATGTTGGCGCCATAGAATAAAAAGATCTTAGGGAGTGGCGCTCGGCACCCAGCGCCCCGCGTGCCTCTCATGTGGGCGCTACAAAGAACTCAGGAGTGCTTAGCACTCAGTGGGTGGCGCCCAGCGCCCTACGTGCCTCTCATGTAGGCGCTACAAAAGAACTCAGGAGTGCTTAGCACTCAGTGGGTGACGCTCAGCACCCAGCGCCCCACGTGCCTCTCACGTGGGCGCTAAGAAAGAACTCGAGAGTGCTTGGCACTCACTATGCTGCGCCTAGCACCTCACGTGCTTCGCACGTGGGCACCATAAAGAGTGCTCAGCACTCCATATAAAGACAAAAGGGGTAAAGTTTTTAATACTTATTGGGCAATTCCCATTACTGAAAACCCCACATGATTATATGTGAGCGTCAGAACTTACGTAAGTGCTCAGCACTTTTTGCACCAAAAAAAGGGGACCGAGCCCAAACAAGTGCTTAGCACTCTTTTTCAAATAAAAAGAAAACTGAGTGTACCAAACCCAAGTTCGTTAGGTCCCTTGAGAGTAGAAACTTCCTAATTCAGATCAACTGAGCCCATGTGCTCACTACTTCCCAAATTGATCTTAGTCCCAAATACGACTATCGATCTTCTAACTGATGATATCCCAAAACGATATTCGTCCCACATTCCCATGAGGAAATCTTAGTCTCAAATTATAACTAATGATTCCTGGGTTTACCATTAATCCATTTTCCCTCAAATACGGGAATTGGTTCAAGGATACATCTCTCTACACCTCTGATACATGTCGTAATTCCTCAACGTCTTCAGAGAGGTGGCGGGTCCCGACAACCAACTGCTTTTTGGTGCACTTCCCAAACTGACGTGCACATCCCAAATCAAACCACACCCCAAACTGGATGCATCCCATATCATCGTTGCTCATCCCGTCACGTAACAAATACACGTGTACGCAAGATGGACAATGGACCGAAACGTCCTTAAACTAACAACGGACCGAGACGTCCTTAAACTAAAATCTCACCTCCAAAATGGTGATCAACGGATCGAGACATCCTTAAACTAAAATCTCACCCCCAAAATGGTGATCAACAGACCGAGATGTCCTCAAACTAGAACTTCGCCCCCCAAAATGGCGATAATGGACCAAAATGTCCCTAATCTAAGATAACAGAGCCCAAATGCTCTCTTGTTGGATCTGAAACAAAAATGAATCTAAAACCTTGGTAAGTAGATCTTAGTCTCAAATTGGACTAACGTATCCTTAACAAAAGACTAATCGAGCCCCAACTGCTCACATACATTTAAGTCGATCTTAATCTCAGAACCAGATTAACAATCCTTAAATAAAACAAACTCAAATCTAAGATATACATGTTCCCCCAATCAGAGCAAGGCTCTGCTTAAATTTTGAAAATTCAAATTTTGAAGCAACGCTTCAGTTCCCGTGCGCTGCGCGCAACGCGCCACGTGTCAGAAGTTGACACGGCAGCACAACGCCCAAGGCAGTACGTCCAATCAGAGCAAGGCTCTTTAAAAAACATAAGCAACGTTCAATTGCGCAAGCGCACGGCTGCGCGACACGTGTCTGCGCAGTTGCGCAAGCGCACGGCTGCGCGACACGTGTCTGCGCAGTTGCGCAAGCGCTGCTGCGCAAGCGCCTCGCTGCGCGACACGTGTCATACGCTGGTGAGTTGCGCAACAACAGAGTGAAGATTTAAGGATATTTTTCTGTTCTTTTTTAAACAAGAAGATTTCATCTGTAAAACAGGGGGCTTTGGATCAAAAATCCAACGGTGGGGAAAATTCCCCGAATCACTCAGAAAAGATCTTTTTAACAAATTTAACTGATTTTTGAGCACTATAAAAAGGACCCCAGACCCCATTTCAAATGGAGAGACATTTTGGATTAAAAAAAAAAATAAGAAGAAGAAGAGAGCTTCTTCAGAACACAAAGAATAAGGTAAAAACCTTTGAAATAAAAGAAAATTCTCTTAGGAATAGATCATTGATCTAAAAGACAAGATCAGTGATCTTCAATAAATAAATAAATAAATAAAAATAATAAAAAAATAGTGCCTTGCACTTGCTAGGGAACCTCTGGTTCTCTGAGATAGAAAGAAAGAAAAGATTTTCTTTTCTTTTCTTTTCTTTGATCTAAATTTAGATCATTAAAAAGCGCTCTGCACTCATTTTCTTGAATCTAAAAGATTCTTGGTGCATTGCACTATTTGAAGGGCCAGGCCCAAATCAAAAGACCTAGCAGGCCAAAATAAATTGCAAAGCAATAAAAGGGCTGAGCCCAAATAAAATTGATGCTCTGCATCATTCATAAAGAACAGAGCCCAAAACAAATTGATGCCCTGCATCTTTTCTGGGCAAAGCCCAAATAAAAATAAAAGGAAATGCAAAAGCAATGCTGGACATTTTTTTTACTGGACTTAGCCCAATCGTGGCCATAAGTCCTTAAATTAAATTGGCTGAGCAAAATGGCTCTCCTAAATCAATCTACATCCGGTTCGAGGGTACATCTCCGAACTCCTTTGACATCCATCGTTGTAATTCCTCAACGATGTCAAAGAGGTGACGGGTCCCAACGGCCACACACCTAATATCGGACCGAAACGTCCCTAAACTAATAATGGACCGAAACGTCCATAAACTAATACTGGACCGAAACGTCCCTAAACTAACATTGGACCGAAACGTCCATAAACTAATATTGGACCGAGACGTCATTTAAACTAATAACGGACCGAAACGTCCCTAAACTAACATCGGACCGAAACGTCCATAAGCTAATATTAGACCGAGACGTCCCTAAACTAACATCGGACCGAGACGTCCTTAAACTAATATCGGACCGAAACGTCCTTAAACTAATATCGGACCAAAACGTCCCTAAACTAATATCGGACCACCACGTCCCTAAACTGGCACAATAGAGCCCAAATGCTCTCTTGTCGGATCTAAACGGTCCCGTTAAGTTGATCTTAGTCTCAAACTGGACTAACGTATCCTTAACAAACGTTTAAGTTGATCTTAGCCCCAAACACGGCTAACGTATCCTTAAATATTCAAATGGATTATAAAACTCCCAATCAACTCTGGTTCGAGGGTACATCTCCGAGCTCCTTTGATACATGTCGTTGTAATCCTTCAACGACGTCAGAGAGGTGACGAGTCCCGATGGCCATACATTAAATTAATTACTACGTTGAGTTGATCTTAGTCTAAAACAGGACTAACGTATCCTCGACGAACGTTTAAGTTGATCTTAGCCGCAACGCGACTAACGCATCCTTAAACTGAAAACACCAAACCCAAATCTAAGTAAATACGGATTTGGACTAATCCACGTCCTACGGGCGACGGCATTACTCAGTCTCCGTATACAATCCACGGGCAACCACAAACAAAATGAAAACACACGACACGAAGCTGAAATTCTGGAGAAGGAGAAAGTTGTTACCGCGATGCGGTAGCGTAATTAACTGCAGGGGCTTGCGCCTGCAGGGAAGAGCGTCCCCATAATCAAAAACCCCTCATCCTGAGGGGGAATCTGACGAAGTCTGCTACATCGGCCGCATCCGTCTAAACCTCCGATGCACGGTGCCATAAATCAACTTGGTATCTTCGGAGAGGTAGACGGATAAAACCAAATAGCATCTGCCCCGAATCTCAAGCACAGACGTCCTAACGCCCAGGCCGCCATTCGGAGGGGACCAGATTCTGGCACGCCCGGTGGGACCTCTTCCTCTTTCCACTCCACACTTCGTGTGTCGTGTTCACGAACAAATCGCGGTTTGCTGTGATTGCCTGTGGATTCAAGGTACTAAGATTTGGTGTCTTGCTTTATGCAGAAAACAGAAAATCGATGGCTTCGAACTGCACCGCCCGCAGCGATAACTCTCGCTCCGTCATTGCTAGAGGAGTGACTTATGGGCCCCAAGCGGCCTCCCTTTTCAAGATGCCGGTGGAGCAGGTGGCTCAAGCCACCACTGGACTATTTTTTGGGACCATGCTCCCACCAATGAGCTTCAACGCCCCAATGACATTGCAAGAAGCTCCAAAGAAGTCGGTCTTCGATCGACTTACCACTGCCGCGACCCCTCTCAACGGGTCGTCCAACTCCACTGCTTCAGTTTTTAACGGACTAGGCCAGAGCTCTAACAGGCTCATGAAGAAGCCTGCCATACCAGAAGGCGTTATCCCGAAGCGGATAGCCATTCCAACTCCCATTCCTGGCAAAATCACCAAGGTTGCTCCCCATGTTCAGAAGTCCGCTTCTGACAAGTTGGCCATCCCCATTCAACGGACGTCGATCTTTAAAAAGCTGGTACCAGTATATTCTGACCAACACAGGGGGCATGAGGAGGTCACCCCTATAGTGGAAACAACTCCATCAGCACGACATGCCCGACGTCGCCACTGGCGTCGAGTAAGGAAGGCTGGGGGCAACTCCCCCTCTGGGATAACTCCGTCAGCTCCGATGGTGAGGATCGATGATACTGTTCCAACCAAGAACAGCTTTGAACTGCTCAACAAGGTGCGCAGAAACTCTCCTACTGCGATGTTGAAACGAACTCCTTCACCTGTGGAAAATACTCCAGAGAAGAAGTTAGAGCAGCCCCCTCAGCGGCTGTCCTCTAAAATTTACAAAGTCTGGCGACAGGTCCAAGAGTCGGTGATCGATCAAGACTGTCTCCGACGACAGAAAAAGATTAAGGTTCGGCAAGGGAAGGATTACTCTGTCAAACCACAAAAAGTAAAAGCTACTTGGGTGCCCACTACAACGGCTCCCTTAACTCCAATCACTCAAAAAAGGAGGCCACAAAAAGCCCCTGTGAACATGGCGAAGCATAAAAGTGCCGAACACAAACGCCCCAAGTCTGGGGGCATGGTGGTGCACACTGTTTATATGGCTTCTGGAAAGGAGGAAAGCCGCACTTCTACGGGCCACCGACCGCTCACCCGATCCGTGACGAAAGCCCAGGAGCAACAACAAAAGCTTCAGGAAATGATGACTACAATGGCTGCACTCACTGAGCCAAAAGAAAGCTCTGAAACGTCTTCGGATGAGCGTCAAGAACAAGAAACCGACGCTGACTTTTTATGCAGAGTCCTCGAAAAGAGGGACAAAGAAGCTGCAGAGCAAGCGGCTAACATAAAACAGATGGTGCTCCTCTTCCAAGATATGGTAGGGATGATGTTACAGCCGGACCCTCCTGCTGAAGATCCTCCAGTCATCCTTGAAGACGACAGGGGAGAAACGTCAAATCCTCCGCCGGCTCTGTCAACAGCCAAGGAGGAGGCAATCTTCAAAGTTGACCTAGACGAATATATAGCTCAGCAGATCCGGATTCATCAGGCGAATGAAGCGGCTGGGCAAATTGTTAGAACCGGACGACCGTATCCGAGCTGGTATGACCAAATCAGTTACCCGCCAGGATATACGATCCCTAAATTCCACGTATATAAAGGGACAGGGAATCCGCATTAGCATGTCGCTCAATTCAGGGCCTTATGCGGCAATACTGGAGGCGATGACAAATTGTTGCTACGTCAATTCGTCGGCAGCTTAGCAGAAACAGCCTTTGAATGGTATTCGGAGCTGCCTAACGACTCTGTCAAAACATTTGCAGAGATGGAACTGCTGTTTACGCAAAGATTCGCGAGTGCTAGTGAACGCACCCCGATAACAGCACTAATAAATGCCAGGATAAGGCCAAGCGAAACGTGGGTCCAATACGCAACACGATGGCGAAACCTATGGTCGAAATGCGAACAACGCATAGAAGAGGTACCTGCGGTAGGCATGTTTGTGGGCACTCTCGATCCGCAGGCGACCATCTCACAATTCATGATGTTCTTCAGGCCGACCACCTTCCAGGCCTTGATTGACAAATTAGCCCAAATGGACCAGATGGGCCATAGACCATCTCCTCCAAAATCAGATTCCCGAGATGAGAAAGGAAAAGGGAAAGCGATCGTCGTCGCCAATGCTCAACGACAGTCGAGCAACTCAAAGCCGGTCGTTCGCCAAAACAACGTGCGTCCACGCCCATCCCTCGAAGAGAGGCTAGGACGTCCTTACTCGTTTCCTCAGAATAAAACGAGAAGACTGTTTGAGCTGGCGGTGCGTAACAAACTCATCAATCTGCCGAGTCCAAAGCGTCTGTCGCAGCCAGGCGATCTTAATAATCCCAATTATTGCCCTTACCACCAAACGGTAAGTCACCCGATTGAGAATTGTTTCGTCTTTAAGGGATGGATCGAGGATCAATACATGCAAGGCAAGTTCGCGCTGTCTGAAAGCTGGAAGGTAAACCCACCACAGCCACACTCTCCAAAGAAAACGGACACGCCGGGGGCAGCTTGTTCTTTAGTCAAGGATGAAAACAATGGAGAAAACTCATCGGATGAATCCGAAGACTACGCAGCGACTTGTCATATGATTTCTCATTCACTGACGGATGATAAAAAGGCTCCTTGCGCTGAGAAACCAATGGCGAATCCTGAGCCGGAGATTCTACAGCCATCAGACGAGTTGATCGATGTCTTCCTAAGTGAAATTCATCTGAAAGAAAAAGCCAATCAAGAACGTGAAATGGCCATACTAGAAAGAACCAAGGTATTCCCGTCAAATCAAAAGCCATACACTGCGGGTAAAAACAAATTCAAGACGAGGAAACGGTTCGCCAAAGCTCTATCAGTAGGAATGAAGCTACCGCCCTCTGAAGAAAATTCTTTCTCTGAGGTAGAGATGCACCCTAACTTCTGTTTATATCATCAGAAGATCATACATCCTACCGAAGACTGCGAGTCCTTTAACTGTTGGTGGCAAGGGTATGTCGCTCAAAAGCAACACTTCGACAGGACAAAGTGTGAAGCTTGTGGACATCGGAAAAATGCGATATATGAGCGCAAAGGAGCCGCCGCAAACTGTCATATAGCCGACTTCAAGAGATCACAAATTGTCACCTTTGGAAGCGACTCTGACGAAGAAGCTATCCCCAACTTTTCCCTCGGGGAATCTATTTCAAAATTAAAGGAATTGAGAAGCTGCGAGAACGTTCAGCCATGCAATCGCATGCTACTCGGAAAAAATCCCGACCCCGTAAGCAAAGGACCGAACAAGAAGAACAAAGGAAAAGGAAAAACGGCCCTCGTCGCCAGCGCTCAACAACAATCAGGTGACCCTAGACCGGTTGCTCGCCAAAGCAACAAGAGGCAATCCCTCCAAGAAAAGTTGAAACGTCCTTACTCGTTTCCGCAAGATAAAACAAGGGGACTGTTCGAGCTGGCAGTGTGCAACAGACTCATCAATCTGCCGGCTCCAAAACGTCCGTTGCAGCCAGGCGATGTTAATAATCCTAACTATTGCCCTTACCACCAAACAGTAGGTCACCTGATCGAGGACTGCTACGTCTTCAAAAACTGGGTTGAAGACCAATACCAACAGGGCAAGTTTGCGCTGTCTGAGAACTGGAAGGTGAGTCCGCCACAACCGCACGCTCCGAAGAAGATGGATACGCCAGGGGCATCATGTTCATTCATGGAGAAAGACTTATAGGCCGAAAAGTCAATAAACTAGATATTCGCCTCAAATACGGCGACAACGGACCGAAACGTCCTTAAACTAACGGCGGACCGCAATGTCCTAAAACTTGTAAATGACCGAAACGTCGTTAAACTACTCCCAACCCGCAGCATCTTCAGGCTGACGTGGTAAAAAAAAAAAAAACGGTACGTCCATAAGCAAAATGGGCACGGATGAAAACCCGAAAGGGCTCCGTGAGTAAAAACAGCAGGGCTACCGGCGAGTGTTCGTGAAAACCCGAAAGGGCGCGACCTCGTTAAAAAAAAAAAAAAAAAAACAAAAAACAAAAAAAAAACGGTATGTCCATAAGCAAAATGGGCACGGATGAAAACCCGAAAGGGCTCCGTGAGTAAAAACAGCAGGGCTACCGGCGAGTGTTTGTGAAAACCTGAAAGGGCGCAACCTCGTTAAGAAACACTTATAGGGTCCTTCGACCCTGTAAGGAGAAACCACCTGCGTGAGATCCTTACGACTCACAAAGGACCAACACACTTAGGGATCCCCATGATTCCGAAGGAGAAAATACACTTGCGAGATCCTCACGACTCGTAAGGAGAACTCTCTTGTGGGACCCTTACGGCTCATAAGATTTGAAAGTCTTAAGTTGCAGAAACCTTAACCTGTTCTTAAGCAGCCCCCATAACCTTCGATATTGCCCTACAAGCGACTCATAATGACCCTTGTATACAATCCACGGGCACGAATAAATATTTCCCTAACAAAGTCCCATCCGTGACTAGGGATATGCTTGTACAGCAAACAACACTTGTAAGTCCTCTCGACTTATAAGGAGAAAACCCTTTTGTAAGATCCTTACGACTTACAAGAGAACATGCACTTAGGAATCCTCACGATTCCCAAGGAGAAAACACACCTACAAGATCCTCACGACTTGTAGGGAGAAATACCTTTGTGAGACCCTTACGGCTCATGAAGTCAAAAGCCTTAGCCGACAGGACCCTTAATCCTGTTTACTAAGCCACCTTTGTTCGGGATCGACAGAGGCAGATGATGATTCGCTCCTGGCAATATTCCAGTTGTAGCGATGCTGATGCCTAAATCGGTATCAAATTCCAAGTCCTTTCATGGCAGATGATGATTCGCTCCTGGCAATATCCCAGTTGTAGCGATGCTGATGCCTAGACCGGTATCAAATTCCAAGTCCTTTTACGGCAGATGATGATTCGCTCCTGGCAATATCCCAGTTGCAGCGATGCTGATGCCTAGACCGGTATCAAATTCCAAGTCCTTTTAAGGCAGATAATGATTCGCTCCTGGCAATATTCCAGTTGTAGCGATGCTGATGCCTAGACCGGTATCAAATTCCAAGTCCTTTTACGGCAGATTCCAAGTCCTTTTACGGCAAATGATGATTCGCTCCTGGCAATATTCCAGTCGCAGCGATACTGATGCCAAGATTGGTATCAGATCCCAAATCCCCTACACGCAAAAAAAAAAAAAAAAAAATTCAACGAGCAAAAAAAAATATAAAAAAAAAAAATAAAAAAAATATATATATATATATATATATGCATACGAAATAGTCGAAATGATGGGGCAGCTTGCAAACAAAATCAGCAAGTAAAGATGTATGCATGCAAAATAGCCGAAATGGTTGGGCAACTCGAAATAAAAAGCAGCGAGTAAAAAGAAAAATAGCCGAAATGATTGGGCACCGCGAAAAATAGCCGAAATGATTGGGCAATCGCGATTTTCGCGATATAAAAAGCTGAAATGATAGAGCATCGCGGAAAGAATAAAAAAAATAAAAAAATGAAACTTTTTGCCCTACAGGTGAAATCACATCGATCCCTGTATACAATCCAGGGGCACAGATAAAAAGGGAACAATACCTTCCCAACAGGCTCCACCAGAAAGCGAAGCCAAATCTCGACGGTTCATAGATAACCTAGAGACCATCTCGACATTTGTCGCAATATTACAGACACGATGTCAACAAATGAAGCAAAGGAAGGTCCCTAACTTCAGGGTCTCGACGTCAATATCGACAACTTAAAGATCACCAACGGGTTTCTCCTCACTCCAACTAGATGCAGACATGACGTCAACAACTGACCTCAGAATCACAACGAAACGGAACCATGACAAAGTCCCTAGTTCCAAATCTCAATGGCCACGTCTACAGCCTAGAGACCAACAACGGTGTGCCTCCTCATTCCAACAGGACACAGATGTTACACAATCAAGCGGAGCGATGGCAAAATCCCAGCTTCACCTCAGCATTCGTCTCGATACAGTAGACGCAATGTCAACAACAGCGTTCCTCCGCAGTCCAGCTGGAGGCAGATGCAACGTCAACAAAAGACCTCACGGTCGAAACAAAGCGGAGTAACGGCAAAATCCCAACTCCACTCTAGCATTCGTCTCGTTACAACAGACGCAATGTCAACCTCAGCGTTCTTCCTCCAGCAGGGATTCAGACACGACAAAGCAAATGAAGCGAAGGCCACATTCCTAGCTTCAACGCCTTTACGGTAACTCACATAAAACCGGAAAGACAATTGGAGATCATCTCACATCAGCACAGAGTGGTCACCACCTCGACGTCCGTTTCAATATAGCAGACAAGATGTCGCCCCAATGTTCGTCTCGATACAGCAGACGCAACATCACCAAAAGGAGCCACGGCAAAATCCTTAGTTCCAAACCTCGACGGTTCACTAGCAACGTAGAGACAACCACGACATTCGTCTCGATACAGAGGACGCGATGCCAGCAAACGAAGCGAAGGCCAAATTCCTAGCTTCAGGGTCTTAACGGCAAGTCATATAAAGCTTGAAAGACCACCGGAGATCATCCCATATGGAGTGGTCACTACCTCGACGCTCGTCTCGATACAGCAGACGCAACATCACCAAAAGGAGCCACGGAAAAATCCCTAGTTCCAAACCTCGATGGTTCATCAGCAACCTGGAGACAACCACAACATTCGTCTCGATACAGAGGACGCAATGCTAGCAAACGAAGCAAAGGCCAAATTCCTAGCTTCAGGGTCTTGACGGCAACTCATATAAAACCCGAAAGACTATCGGAGATCATCCCACACCAGCGCGGAGTGGTTATGACTCATCGGGGCTCTCCAAAATGAGCCTAACCTCAAGTAAAAAGCGGCATGGAAAATTCCTAGCGCTTGCTCTTCCGACGGTCAAACTGCCAAGGAGGATTGCTTGAAGACGTCTTGTCCAGCCCCCGAAGGGATCAGAGACACGGCAGTCGCAGGGCTACTCGAACAGCCCGATTGCCTATCGAGGACTATATCAGCTTATGCGACGGTACGATGGCCAAAACCCTAAGTACCACCAACCTTAACGGGCTTCTGTCGTAAAGAGCAGAGGTTAAATGCGACGTTAAGATGTTCTTGCGAGAAACGCTCGATTCGTCTCGACTTGCGGAAAAATTGTTGAGGCGGCTCGACTCGTGAGATAAAGCCTTAGGCAGTGGGCATAAAAGAAGCCTGTTTCCTAAGCATTGGGACCCTGCGAGTTGGCCCAAAACGGTCTCTTACATACCATCCACGGGTCTCACTCTCCAACGTCGAACTTCGACAAGGAGGGAAGCAACCGCTTACAAGTCCTCTCGACTCGTAAGAGGGAAAATTCTCTTATAAGATCCCTACGACTTATAAGAGAAAACCACACTTAAGAATCCCTACGATTCCTAAGGAGAAAGCCCGCCTACGAGATCCTCTCGATCCGTAGGAAGAAAAGTCTCTATGAGACCCTCACGGCTCATAGAGTTGAAAAGTCCTAGGCGGCAGATCTGAACCTGCAGTCTAGGCCATCGTTATCTCTGGGAGAAATGAAGTTATCTGTCAATAAGGTGTATTAAATATGTCATGCTGAAAAGAATAAAAAAAAAAGCGAAGAAATGACACAGGACGTTACAAAAATGTGTATCTTTTATTCATGAACATTGACTGGGTACAGGATACATTGTACTAAAGAATAAAAAAAATATATACATATATTTTACAAGTAGAAATGATACAAGGAGAAATTACTGGGAAGGAAGCGTCTTGCATAGATTTAACAATTGCTCGCATACTTCCTTCCACGTCTTCTCTCGATCGGCTACTACCGCCAGCTCTGCCTCCACTTGGGCTCGCTGCTGCAAGACCGACGCAAGCTGCTCCCTGACGACCTGATAGGCAGCTTCCCGACTTGGGGTATTGCGCTCAGCTACGTCAAGCTTCCGCTTCAAGTTTAGCCCATGGGAAATACGCTCTAAGAGACCCTCGAAGATAGTCTTCACTTGGGCAGCATTTGCCTCAACCTCAGCGCGCAGATGGGCCGTTTCGTTCGAGGTCTTTTGGCATTCCCTTAGTCTTGAAGCTGCTTCTTGTTCCTAGTGGCGGAGGTGCGAAGTGCTTTGCTCGAGCCAAGTTGTGCGTTGGGTGCTCAGAGCTAAAACTTCGGGAGAAGGGCGCGTCGACTCCAGCCGATATAGACAGGCCTCGATCCCCCTGCAGTGGTTAACCCAAGATTCGACGACGCCTTCGTTATGAAAATTTACGAGCACCGCCAACATCGGGTTAACCTCCGCAGCAAAATCTACGGCAGAAGGGAGAGCGTCCATATTGAGCTCTTCAATGTACCCGCTCAGCATGCCCAAACTCATCGCAGCACCCTTGGAAGATGGACGTCTCAAGAAAGGGCCTGCCGGTGAAAGGACGCGAGCCTCAAAGGGGACCGGAGCCGGAACAATAGCTGCAAAAACAAAACATGGTTAAACGATGGTTCAGAAGATGTTGAAGGGTTACCAAAAAAGGAAATTTATTATACCAGCTGCAACGGACGGTAAAGCCGGAAGGGCCGGTGGCGCGGCAGGTCTTGCATCCCCTCCTTCGATTTGTGGCACTGCAGTAAAGAAAGGGAAAAGTCATAAATTATCCCATTGCTAGAAAAAAGGGAGTAAGTAAAGATATTATAGTGAAGGTATACTCACCGGCGCAACCAGAAGGAGAAGCGAGCTCGGATGGGAAAGAGAAGTGTGGGAGCAACACTTGATATAAATGATCGAAGAGCACTCCTGCAAAGGCACAATGGTATAACGTTAGTACAAAGCTACATTTTTGAAAGATTAATGCATGAGTCGTGAATCCATACCTTCCAACATCCGTGATGGTACAAGGGAAGGCGGGGAGGTGACCACCGCCAAAGCAGTAGTCGACGGTGCCCCCTCGAGCATAGGAGCATCGGCACTGGCCGCACCTGCAAAGACAAGCTTGTTAGAAGAGATCGCAAGATATATAAAAAAGGGGGGAACGCTGGTGACAAAAAAATTTTACCTGACAAGCTACCAGCAGAAACTGAAGCAATCCCCTCATCCATCGACATGAGACCACCGCCCGTAGCCTCATCACCCGACTCGATGGGAACCGTTGTTGTGCTCGCGAGCCCAGGAGACGGCAAGGAACCATACGCGGGGAGGGCTATGATCGGAGTATTACCAGATTCCTGAGAAAGAGCGGTTCGCTCCTCCTCAGGAATCGTGGCTGCCTCACCCGATACTCCCTCGGTTTCTGCGGTCACGGTTGTCTCGTCCATCGGCACCGTGACGTCTTCAGCCTCAAGCGCCTCGACTTCTACTGCCTTCGGCTCGACAGTCATCTCATCTGCCGCCACTTCAGACGCGGCATCAATGACCTTCTCTGCGGCGGATCCTTCAACTTCTGTTTCAGGCACCGTGGCCCCGACGACGGTGCCCACCGTCGGCTCAGGTTCGGCAGGCGCCGCTTCCGCCGTTTCCTGGGGTCCGACGGTCTCCGCCTCCCCCTCAGTCGGACTTGGTCCTGCAAGATGGAATGCATATGAGCCAATGGCTTTATAATAATTCTTACAACAAGGTTCTGAAAGAGATGCTACCTGAAGGGGATTTATTGTTTGCACTTCGGGCCACGCGCGCCACTTTCCTATAAGCAGTAGACAGGGCGACAGGGGCCTCTCCAGAAGGAGTGTCAGCGCGAGGAATGGTACTGGGACCCGCTCCCGCGGCCAAAGCAGCTCTACGCGCCTTTGCTTCACGTCTCAACCGCTTCCGCTCCTCCCGAGCCGTTGAGACGGATGCCACTAGAGCTTCCCTAATTGAGGTGTCCTCGTCCGTGAATAGGGAAGCCTCTAAGGTTTTCAGGGCATCCCTCGTCGTTTTGTCAAGCCGAGGCTCTTGCGGCAACTTTGACGAAGCCGGGACTTCAGTAATAGGCTCGGGAAGGATCCCCGCATCAACTGATATAACCCCTGCTAAGAAACGAAAGAAGGTTAGGTTGACCATCATAAAAAGACAACAAACTTTCCTTATAAAAGAGAAAGGGGTGAAACATACCAGCGCCTGCTAAGGCACGCTTCTCCTCCTCCTCCTGGAAGGTTTTCAGGGAGGCAGCAATAGCCTCTTCAGTAGAGACACCTGTTGAAAATGGAGCAAATGTTAGTTAAAGATAATAATACAAGGTGCAATAAAATGACAAATGAAGCGTCTGATGATTACCGGACTCAGCGAGTTTGCTTAGCATCGCTTCGAGCCTAGCCGATCGCTCCGAAGCTGCAATGGCGGCAGCCAGATTAGTGTCCGCAGGATCTACCACGAAACCCTCATTGCTGCCCTATTCATATATGGCCTCGGCGGGAGGAGCCGCAGGCTTTAAGCTGAGGATCGCGTCGAGGGATAGGGTGTACTTCTTCTTCTTCTGTCCGCCAGCTTTAGATCCACCCGGAGCAGCTTTGCGCTTGGCAGTCACTTTAGGGTGGCGAGTCCCGATATCCGCTCCTGCGCCAGACTCTGGCGATACCACTTTAACCGTCTTTGTGGGAGCACGGGGCGCCGGTGGTGCATCCACCGTAGTAGGCAGTGGCAATCCACGCGGGGGGGCCAACACGCGTGGTCGGTCAGCTCCGGCATCTTTCATCGGGAGGGTGACTTAGAGCCTTGGCTGCAAGGGAGCCTTGCGATCACCACCAGGAGGCGCATCCCTACGGTCAACCAGCAAGCGTTTCTCCATTAAAATGATTGGGCCCATAGCATGCGCATACCAGGCTACATACGGATGGATTATTTTAGGGGCACAGCTAGGCTCACTGATAAAAAAATAAGAGCCTGTATTGAGCCGGGTGAAATGATGCATAGCATTCCTTATTCCCCCTTGGTTGGCCGCGGGTGTTTCCAGAAAGGCTTCCATCGGGATCCCTTGATTGTAACTCGATTGTCTGGCAAATCGATGTGGGTTATACCTCATAAAGAGAGCCGTCTCATTCTGCCTAAATACTAGGTAGCCCGGCCGAATGGAGTAAAGGTGAAGGATTTCCCGAGCCTTCGGTACAGAAACCCCGCCCTTAAAGTCATCACGCAGCGACACCACTGACTTAATGGTCTCGGAGCCTATGGTGATGACCTTATCCACAAAAGAGGTCTTCGCTCCGACTAGATGTGAACGCAGGAGCAGTCCCCTAGACTCCCGCGGAGGTGCAACCACAATTGAAGCCCCGACCAACCGCATGATTCTTGGGAGTCTGTATTTCTCAAAAAACGGAGGAGTCTTATGGGCACCAAACACCCCTCGCACATGCAGCTCCATCCAAGAAGTGAAGTAGTGCATCGGGAAGTTAGCAGGCTGTACCCCAGGCTCATTAGCATCCGCCGCTACGCTAAGTCCATTGTAGAGGTAAGCCAGCCCGGCGATCCCCACTGATAACTGTAAACCAGCCGCCATTCGATGCGCCGGGTAAAAGACAGAGGACCGCATGAGGCGTGGGTGCATGGGAAGCGCGAAGCTGCATAGCCATAGACCCAAGAACCCTATGAAAAAAGTCTCCTCGTCCATGCCAGGAACGGCGATCTCTGAGAAAGGGACGCTGGCAGTGCCGGGGAAATAAAAATCCCGCTGGTCATTTTCCGATGAAGGTCGGCGGTCCAAGCCGAAACCAAAGGGGTCAGCAAGCTGAGCGAACTTCTCGCCCTGCTCTGATAGGAACTCCGGGCGGATAAAACGAGCAATGAAATCCGTGAAACTGACGCCCCGGTCGCCTGATTCCAAATGGAGTTCCTCATAAATCTCCAACACCTTCACCAAGCCCGGGTGCTGATGCTGAATGGCATTTTCCGGAGTTAAGTCAAATACAAGCTGCTTGGTGGCGAAGACATAATCGTCAGGAGGAAGCAGCTCCTCGTAGTGTTCTCCCCTCATTGGCAAACCCGAAATCTCAGCAAATTCCTCCAGAGAGATGGAGACTTCCCTATCCGCTGTCAGGAAGGTATGGGTGGGGATATTCCATTGTTCGATGAAGGCCTTTATCCACCACGTCGGAGGAGAGGGATACTCGAAAAGCGAGACGTAGACAGCTGAGTATAAACCAATCGTCGTCAGGAGAGCCTTCTTCGTCGCCAAAATGTAACGGGCCCATTGCAAATATCCGGCAAGCGGCCGCGGGATCAATCCAATGTTATAAGCCTGTCCCCAAGGGCGTGCTTCACCCTGACAGATTCGCCTCCCCAAGATATCTATAGCCGGCGGCGGCTGCACCGGAATGGCACCGATTGCAGGCTGAAGGAGGTCGTCGGCATTCCAATTTTTAACCTCCACGGCATACTCCACCGGGGGCTTGTCCGCATAAGGGATCGTAACTATGGGCTCAGAAGGCGAAGCGGAGCTGAAGCTGCGACGGCCTTGGATGATTTGGCTGTACCACCTTCCCCACAGGTGAAGCCTCTTGCACTCTGGATCGTGATCTTTAATCAAGGCGAACACCACCCGGTCCACCGGCGAATGGGGAAACCCTCCTTCCGAGCGAACAAAGGGGAAAGATAAGTCGTCAGACATGTTTCCTGTAGAAAGATAAAAATAACCGTTAGTATTCTGACACTTGGCATTTTGAAATCTTACTCAACACTGTGATGTAATGGGTAGGGGACAAAAAGAGGGACCCACAAAATCTGGATGACGGTACATCATTTAATAAGACAACCCCATCATTAGATGAGACTGTCAATTAATGAAAAGGTCCCCAAAAGAATATCCTCACTGATGGGAAATCCCTAAAGACAAGGAGAAATATTCTCTTTCAGAGCAAAGCTCTGTCACAGAGTGACATTTGTCAAACTCTGGTCTCAGGGGAACAAGATTCCTTAAAAGAGCATAGCTCTATGGTAATGGTGGAAAGATCCATCAATTTTATCTTTAGAGTTTTGGAATCTTGAAAAATCCATGAAAACTTATAAAACAAAATTTTTCTCCGTTTATCAGATCTAAAAAGATCTACATTTGATCTAAGAGCAATGCTCTGTTCATGGGTTAGAACCCATGGATCAGATCTCTGTAAATCTATAATTTTTTTGAGAGCAAGGCTCTGTTGAAGAAACCCCAAAGGGGTTTTCCTTTAGATCAAAGATCTATAAGAGCAAGGCTCTGTTAATTAAGTTTAATTTAAACTAATTTAATTTAATTAATTTTACCTAGAGTGATTCTAAAACTAGAACTTTGAAGTTCTCACAAGAGCAAGGCTCTGGAAGTTCTTAAGCAAGAGTAAGGCTCTGAAATTCAAATTCTCGAAATTGGTAAAGAATTACCAAGGACCAAGGGTTCTATTTATAGGCGCCTGGGCCTTTTCAACTGATCCCCATGATCCAACAGTCAGGATCTTGCCACCGCTGCACTCACGTGCGCGCCACGTGAGCGCAACGGTGGGGGGGCATTTGTTCCCCCAATCAGAGCAAGGCTCTGCTTAAATTTTGAAAATTCAAATTTTGAAGCAACGCTTCAGTTCCCGTGCGCTGCGCGCAACGCGCCACGTGTCAGAAGTTGACACGGCAGCACAACGCCCAAGGCAGTACGTCCAATCAGAGCAAGACTCTTTAAAAAACATAAGCAACGTTCAATTGCGCAAGCGCACGGCAGCGCGACACGTGTCTGCGCAGTTGCGCAAGCACAACTGCGCAAGCGCACCGCTGCACGACACATGTCTGCGCAGTTGCGCAAGCGCTGCTGCGCAAGCGCTGCTGTGCAAGCGCCTCACTGCGCGACACGTGTCTGCGCAGCTGCGCAAGCGCTTCACTGCGCGACACGTGTCACACGCTGGTGAGTTGCGCAACAACAGAGTGAAGATTTAAGGATATTTTTCTGTTCTTGTTTAAACAAGAAGATTTCTTCTGTAAAACAGGGGGCTTTGGATCAAAGATCCAACGGTGGGGAAAATTCCCCGAATCACTCAGAAAAGATCTTTTTAACAAATTTAACTGATTTTTGAGCACTATAAAAAGGACCCCAGACCCCATTTCAAATGGAGAGACATTTTGGATTAAAAAAAAATAAGAAGAAGAAGAGAACTTCTTGAGAACACAAAGAAGAAGGTAAAAACCTTTGAAATAAAAGAAAATTCTCTTAGGAATAGATCATTGATCTAAAAGACAAGATCAGTGATCTTCAATAAATAAATAAATAAATAAAAATAATAAAAAAATAGTGTCTTGCACTTGCTAGGGAACCTCTGGTTCTCTGAGATAGAAAGAAAGAAAAGATTTTCTTTTCTTTTCTTTGATCTAAATTTAGATCATTAAAAAGTGCTCTGCACTCATTTTCTTGAATCTAAAAGATTCTTGGTGCTTTGCACTATTTGAAGGGCCAGGCCCAAATCAAAAGACCTAGCAGGCCAAAATAAATTGCAAAGCAATAAAAGGGCTGAGCCCAAATAAAATTGATGCTCTGCATCATTCATAAAGAACAGAGCCCAAAACAAATTGATGCCCTGCATCTTTTCTGGGCAAAGCCCAAATAAAAATAAAAGGAAATGCAAAAGCAATGTTGGACATTTTTTTTACTGGACTTAGCCCAATCGTGGCCATAAGTCCTTAAATTAAATTGGCTGAGCAAAATGGCTCTCCTAAATCAATCTACATCCGGTTCGAGGGTACATCTCCGAACTCCTTTGACATCCATCGTTGTAATTCCTCAACGATGTCAAAGAGGTGACGGGTCCCAACGGCCACACACCTAATATCGGACCGAAACGTCCCTAAACTAATAATGGACCGAAACGTCCATAAACTAATACTGGACCGAAACGTCCCTAAACTAACATTGGACCGAAACGTCCATAAACTAATATTGGACCGAAACGTCCCCTAAACTAATAATGGACCGAAACGTCCCTAAACTAACATCGGACCGAAACGTCCACACACTAATATTAGACCGAGACGTCCCTAAACTAATATTGGACCGAAACGTCCCTAAACTAATATCGGACCGAAACGTCCCTAAACTAATATCGGACCGAAACGTCCCTAATTTAATATCGGACCACCACGTCCCTAAACTGGCACAATAGAGCCCAAATGCTCTCTTGTCGGATCTAAACGGTCCCGTTAAGTTGATCTTAGTCTCAAACTGGACTAACGTATCCTTAACAAACGTTTAAGTTGATCTTAGCCCCAAACACGGCTAACGTATCCTTAAATATTCAAATGGATTATAAAACTCCCAATCAACTCTGGTTCGAGGGTACATCTCCGAGCTCCTTTGATACATGTCGTTGTAATCCTTCAATGACGTCAGAGAGGTGACGAGTCCCGATGGCCATACATTAAATTAATTACTACGTTGAGTTGATCTTAGTCTAAAACAGGACTAACGTATCCTCGACGAACGTTTAAGTTGATCTTAGCCGCAACGCGACTAACGCATCCTTAAACTGAAAACGCCAAACCCAAATCTAAGTAAATACGGATTTGGACTAATCCACGTCCTACGGGCGACGGCATTACTCAGTCTCCGTATACAATCCACGGGCAACCACAAACAAAATGAAAACACACGACACGAAGCTGAAATTCTGGAGAAGGAGAAAGTTGTTACCGTGATGCGGTAGCGTAATTAACTGCAGGGGCTTGCGCCTGCAGGGAAGAGCGTCCCCATAATCAAAAACCCCTCATCCTGAGGGGGAATCTGACGAAGTCTGCTACATCGGCCGCATCCGTCTAAACCTCCGATGCACGGTGCCATAAATCAACTTGGCATCTTCGGAGAGGTAGACGGATAAAACCAAATAGCATCTGCCCCGAATCTCAGGCACAGACGTCCTAACGCCCAGGCCACCATTCGGAGGGGACCAATACAGATTTAGACTAATCCACGCCCTACGGGCGACAACATAAATTAGTCTCCGTATACAATCCATAGGCAACCAAAACAAAAGAAAACATACACGATGCGAAGTGAACTTCCAGAGCAGGAGAAAGTGGTTATCGCGATGCGGTAACGTAATTAACTGCAAAGGCTTGCGCCTGCAAGGAAGAGTGTCCCGACAACCAAAAACCCTTCGCAAATGAGGGGGAATCTGACGAAGTCACGCTACAACGGCGGCATCCGTCCAAACCTCCGATATATGGTGTCATAAATCAACTTGGCATTTTCGGAGAGGTGGACGTATAAATCCAAATAGCATCTGCCCCCAAATTCAGGAAAGACGATCCATCCCGATTTGTCGCGTCTTTCGGCGGTAAACAGATTTTGGTATGCCCGGTGGGACCTTTTCCTCTTCCCACTCCACATTTCGTGTGTCGTGTTTCGCGAACAAAATCGCTGTTCTCTATGGTTGCCCTTGGATTCGAGGTACTAAGATTTGGTGTCTTGTTCCTTTGCAGAAAGAAGAAGTGAACATCAAAGGCTTCCAGCTGCACAAACTGCAACAGCAACTCCCACTCCGCCCTGACTGGAGGAGTGACATATGGCCCAATGCGGCCTCCATCTTTTCAATACCGGTGGGGCAGGTAACTCAAGCCACCACTGGATTATTCTTCGGGACCATGCTCCCACCAGCGAGTTTCAGCACCCTAGTGCCACCACAGGAAGCTCCAAAGAAGTCGGTCTTCGATCGACTTGCAACCACCACGGCCCCTCTCAACGGGTCGTCCAAGTCTGCCACCTCAGTCTTCAACAGGCTGAGTCGAAGCTCAAGTAGGCCCGCAAGGAGGCTCGCAATACCCGAAGGGGCTATCCTAAAATGAATAGTCCTTCTAACTCCTGCTGCGGGTGAAGTCGTCAAAGGTGCTTCCCCTACCACAAATCAGCCTTCGAAAGATTGGTCATTTCCTTTCAACGGATGTCAGTCTTCGACAGGCTGGCACCAGCAGCAGCCCCTCACCAAAGCAGGGGGCATGACAAAGCCGCTTCCATAACTGAGGTGGTCCCGTCTGCAAGGCACGCTCGACGTCACCACTGGCGCCGAGTGAGAAAAGCTGGGGGAAACTCCCCCTCTGGACTTACTCCACCAGTTCCAATGGTGGAAGTTAACGCTGCTGTTCCAATCGGGAACAGCTTTGAACCGCTAAGGAGGGTGCGGAAGAACTCCCCAACCGCGGTGCTGAAGAAATCTCCACTTCTTGCTGAAAACATGACGCAGGAAAAGCCGGAGCATCCCCCTCAGCGACTGTCCTCCCAAATCCACAGGGTCTGGAGGAAAGTCCAAGATTCTGTGATCAATAAAGACTACTCTCGCCGACTGAAGAAAATGAAGGCTCGGCAAGAGGAAGACCATCCTTCCACCATACAGCAAGGGACTTCCTCTACACAGGCGCTGGTTACAACGGCTCCTTCGACCTCGACCTCCCACAAAAGGAGGAGGCCGGAGAAAATCCCACTACTTGCGGCAAATTCCAAAGTGTAACACCTTAGAATGCGATTAGTGTTAATTAAGCGATAATGTGGGTTTTTAGTCGAAAGTTAACCAAAATAGTTTTCATGTATTTTATGAAAATTAATTAATATTTTATTATTATTTGTTTTGGCTTGCACACACTTGTGCATGTTAACTTGAGGGTTATGGAGGTGTTAACCATGCTTAAGTAGCCATGGCACCCTAAACCAATTTTTAAGCCATGTTAACCCATTTCATTATTCTTTTGACTAAGAGTTTATCCTTTGACTTGGGGGAGAGAGAGAGAGAGTTGACAATGAAGGTTGAGGAGGCGTGGGGCAAGCATGGGAGTATTAATGAGGAGAGAGAAAGGGCATGGCTCATTCCTAGCCTCACACCCTCATTTTTCCTTCACCACTCTCACCCTCTTTAATTTTCCCTCAACACTCATACACTTTCATTTCTTATTCTCCTTCTTATTCTCTTCCCCAAACTGAAACCTTAACCATTCCATCACTAAACCAAGCCAAATCTTCACTAAACTTCATTTAAACCCTCACAAAGTCAAGTTATGCCTCTAGTGATGACTTGGACCGTGGAAAACTATGGTTTTTGAGCAAGTTTGGTAAGGTAGTGATCTCTAACTGTTAACTAGGCCTTTAAGATATTGTGATGCTTATTAGTTGCTGTTTAGACACTAAAGTTACAGTTTTTTTTGCAATATCATATTTTTAGTGAAAAATTAGAGTCTCTGTGATCTGCTATCACTACGTTAGGTTACTGTAAAATCTAGCAATGTAGTAGTATTGTGTTCGAAGCCCTGAGTGTTCACCTGAAACCCGGACCCAACCCAACCTAGTTGACCCGGCGAGACTTGATGAAATCCCGGCGCCGCCGGATTTTTAGGGGCCTGGGGAGTTGTGGTTTTGAGGGTTGCTGTCTGTAGGTTATCCTGGGTGTTTGGTACTGCTTGATTTTCCTATTTTGGCTGTAGGAAAAATCCGGGACCACTTTGCTAAGTTTCTAGTGTTTTGGCAACGCGCGTTACAGTATCCGACATGGTTCGCGTACTTTGTGTAGCTTATTGCACTTAGGTTTGATTTAGGATGTCGCTACGCACGTTAGCCACTAAGCTAACACTTGAGAGTTGTAAGAGTCGATGCGTTGATCTAAACGTAGTTTATATGTATTAATGGACGGTTTCTAAGTTGCACTTGTTATGTTTTGTGTAATATTAGGATCTATTGCGGGGACTTTGGACGCTACAAGGAAAGGAAAGCAGGTGGTTGGATTTACCTAGCTCGAGATCATCGGTGAGTAGATTTAACATCTATAGGGGAATCACCCGTATGGCGTTAAGCGTCGAGGGCTAGATATGATGTTATAGCCACATGTTATATGTAAAAGCGTTGATTGTGCATGAACATCATTTGCATACCATTACTTGTTGTACATTGACTTAACATATGGGACACTGCACCATTACTGATGGTTCATGTAGCACGAGCACTGAATTGTATGCTACACACACACCATTGGTAATTACTATGACACTCACAACATATACATATATGTGGTACTGTATTCGTTATTGACATTGAGGCAATTGTTCCTTTACCTTTTTACTACGGGAATATGTATTGTACCGCTTTCATTATTATCAATAGTTAGACGTTTATTCTTGTGCTATTGCGCATATGAATTGCATGCATACCTACATACATGCATACATACATACCTTGCTATAGCTACATATACACCTTTATATGATGTTGAAATTGACTTCGGGAATTTGGGAACCGCATGATATCTTTAAAAAAAACTTGATTCTTTTAAAAAGAGCGGTTTTCCCTTGACATGCTCATATAACTGTTCATGTTGCATACATCATATTTCATGGATTTACGCATTAAGATACCGATTTCATGTGATTTATGGATTTGAGAACCGTGGTTATATTTCAAGAAAGTATGCATTGTTTTGAAAACCCGGTTTCTCTTGATATGATATTTCGATGCGTCCACCATGAGTTTTCTCGATTCTGAGATTGGTTTTAGAAACCCGATTCGAGGAGATGGATGATCCATTTGCGGGTTCATGGTGGACCCGGTATAGTACCCCGGGGCAAAAAAGGTTTGTTGTGCAGTAGACGATGAGCCTGGCAGAGGGACTATTACCTACCGGTGATAGTTTGGACCCGGCGGTTATCCGGAGGATACCGACCAGAGTCGTGATCTGGATATGGGCCGATCCGGACTGACGGAGCCCATGGGCCGATCTGGACTGACGGAGCTCGAGTTATGTGGATTTATGAGTCGATGCTGGACACGGGTTTTCGTGATGTTTCGAGTGTCGATGTTGGGCACTCAGGTTCCATGATATTTACGGATATGAAGGCCCATCAGAGTAACCTGAGGTATTGGGTTTTGGGGTGTCGTTGATGGACACCGGTTTTTCCACGATGATGATTCATTGATGATGATTATGTTTTATCCCCCACTCAGGATTATTTGATATACATTGTTTCATGTAGTTGTAGTACCCTGATGGTGTACCTTGATCATGAATGTTGCATATCCATATTGCCATACTTATGCTATCAGATTGCATGTGATAGATTATCGCTGTTCGTGTATACTTGCGATTATCTGTATGATGTTATTTACTATTCACGAGTTGGCAACTCACCCCTTTTGTGCCACAGTGTTTTGCAGGATTGACCCTTAGAGTAGTCGCGGCAGGGCTCCTTATTCTATCTATTTCTACAGATATCGCTATGGTTGGCTGTGAGGACCTTTTGGTGTAGGTGGGTTTGCGGTTATCCGAACATATCTATTGTATATCTCATTGTATCTAGTACTCTCTATCTACCACTTTTATGTATTGACTTAGAGACGAGTTTGTGAGGATCAATATTGTATATTATGTGACTCTGGGTGTTGTGCTCGTGTGAACTGGCTTTTCTTATGTTGTTTCATTTTTATTGACCATTTCTTCGCTACGGCGTCGTATATATGCTTGTGGTGATTGTTTTCCGCCTTTGGGAATGATTTGCTCCCGTTTAGGAATGCTTTATTTATATCCTATGTTTGTACCGTTTCGGGGCTAGTTTTACAAAGAAGCTGTTGCCAAAATTTTTAAGAAAATAAACTTAAGCTTTAAGATTTTTACTTGAGATTTCCAAATGTTTTAACAATGTTTTATCACTTACTTCTTTTTATGGTTTAGATTTCTAGGTTTTCAGCTTACTTAAATTGCGTTATGCCTTTTGACGTCACGTGGTTTGAGTGCCGGTCACGTTCCTAAATTGGGTCGTGACAAAGTTGGTATCAGAGCGCTAGGTTTTACCTTTCGAAGTGTAGGATGACCTTGGTATGATGGAGTAGGTAGCTTAAGCAGACTGACATAGCGTGTGTATGTTCCGCGGCATACTTATGACACGATACTCCGTCTAAGTGACCTTAGGACATATTACTTGTAATTCCTTCCTTGATTTCCATGTATCTTCATGATTCGATTTCTATGTTCTTATCGAATCCTGTTTTCATTTCCAGCCATTATGCCGTCGAAGACTACGAGGCCGCAGAGAGCGGCCGCGAGAGCCGAGGTCAGGATAGGGTCGTCAGAGATGAGGATTGACCAGGGCGGTACGCCTATTCAACAGGAGCAGATTGATCCACCTTTGCTAGATCGTATTACTAGGCTAGAGGCCGGTATGCAGGATTTGCGCCAGATGATGGGGTCGTTGGTTGAGGCCAGCCGAGCGCAGAGACAGGAGGTTGTCCCACCTGTTATGGGGGCCGAGATGGTGCTTACTATTCAGGAAGTTGTACCTACAGCTATGGAGGTTATCACCGTATCATTATCTGAGTTCATGAGGTTGAAGCCTCCGGTTTTCACCGGCACCGATGCAGCTGAGGATCCCAGTCGTTTATCGATCAGATGGCCAGGATCTGTCGTTCGCTGAGATGCTCTGACACGAGATGGGTAGAGTTCATGAGTTTTCATCTAGAGGGTCTTGCCCAAACTTGGTGTGAGTCTTTAGAGAGGGGCCGAGCCGCAGGTCTTTCTCCTATGACCTGGGCTGAGTTCGTGACAGTTTTTCTTGCCCGTTTTCTTCCATAGAGCGTCAGAGATGCTCGAGCTCGCAGTTTTGAGTCATTACGCCAGACTCCGGGTATGACAGTGGTAGAGTACGATATTCAGTTTACCCAGTTATCTGTGTATGCTCTATATTTGGTGGACACTGAGGAGATGCGGATCAAGAGATTTGTACGAGACCTGATTACCCAGTTGTTCCTCGCTATCAGCGCCCAGCATTTTGACACATATGCAGCCGCAGTGGACGCAACCTTACTGGTTGAAGAGTGTCTTTCCGAGACTTCGGTCGTTCCGGAACCGAAAAGGGTTCATACTGGCATATCATCCCGGAGACAGATGTATAGACGCCGCGACCGATTTCGTTCAGATCGTGGGAGTAGCAGAGGCTTAGGACGAGGCTAGTTATTTAGCTCTTATCCCCAGGAGGGTCAGCAGTCATCGTTTGGATGTTTCCGTTATGGGAGTTTATATCATCACGTCAGAGATTGTACTGAGGCACGTGAGGACGAGGCAGCCGTACCACATGTTACCTTACCACCTTCTCCACCTCAGAGAGCATTGCCTCTTACGCCTGTTGTTGCTCTACGTCAGACTTATGCTCAGAGGGGTCGTGGTCGCGGAGGTTTTGTTCAGAAAGGACGGGGTGGCAGAGGCGGAGGGCAGCCAGTTGCCGGTAAAGGGCAGGCTCGAGTATTTGCTTTGACTGATCAGGACGCGCAGGCATCCAATACAGTGGTTTCAGGTACTCTTTCAGTATGTTCCTTCGATGCACAAGTTTTGTTTGATCCGGGATCTACGCACTCATATGTTTCTACACACTTCGTGCCGAGGTTGGGCCGAGAGTCGTATTTGCTAGATCAGCCGCTTGTCATGACTACTCCTGTTGGCAAGTCTTTTGTTGCGCGACACGTGTTTCGGTCGTGTGTCATTCGTATTGGAGATAGAGATTCGTCCGTCGACTTGATCTTTCTTGAGATGTTGGATTTCGATGTTCTCCTGGGCATGGACTGGTTAGCTACTTGCTACGCGTCTGTGGACTTCCGTGAGAAGACTGTCAGGTTTTGTTTTCTGGATGAGTCGGTTCTTGTTATGCAGGGGGACCGTGGTGCCGCCCCTCACAATTTTATTTCTGCCCTTTGCACTAGTCGGCTCTTAAGGAGAGGATGTCAAGGATTCTTAGCTTTCAATCGTGATATCGGAGCCACGGTAGATTTGTTGGACCAGGTTCCTATTGTGAGAGAGGTTCCCGACTTTTTTCCCAATGAGTTACATGGATTGCCGCCAGAGCGTGAGATTGAATTTTGCATTGATTTGATCCCCGGCACGGGGCCTATTTCTATACCGCCTTACCGGATGGCCCCGACGGAGATTAAGGAGCTTAAGGATCAGCTGCAAGAGTTGCTTGATAGGGGACTTGTGCGTCCGATTGTTTCGCCTTGGGGAGCTCCTCTTCTGTTCGTCAAGAAGAAGGACGGCACTTTGAGGTTGTGCATTGATTATCGTCAATTGAACAGCGTTACGATGCGAAATAGGTATCCATTACCTCGCATTGACGATTTGTTTGACCAGCTCAAGGGTGCGGGACATTTTTCTAAGATTGATTTGAGATCGGGTTATCATCAGTTGCAGGTTCAGAATGATGACATTCCGAAGACTGCTTTTCTTACGCACTACGGGCATTATGAGTTTTTGGTGATGTCGTTCAGACTCACAAATGCCCCAGCAGCGTTCATGGATTTGATGAACCGGATTTTCAGGCCGTTCCTCGACCAGTTTATTATTGTGTTTATTGATGACATTCTGGTTTATTCCAGGATTCGAGAGGAGCATGAGCAGCACTTGAGGATTGCTTTACAGACATTGAGGGAGCACTCGTTGTCTGCTAAATTCTCGAAGTGTGCATTCTGGCTTGATAGTGTTGACTTCCTAGTTCATGTGGTTACAGGTGACGGTATTCGTATGGACCCGAGGAAGATCGAGAACGTACAGCTTTGTCCTAGACCTGTATCAGTGACAGAGGTCTGCAGCTTTTTAGGCTTAGCCGGTTATTACCGCCGTTTCGTGCAGGACTTCTCGAGTATTGCTGCACCGCTGACCGGATTGACCAGGAAGGGAGTTCCTTTTCTTTAGACTGAGGCATGCGAGCAGTGTTTTTAACAGTTGAAGACTCGGTTGATGACTACACCTGTTTTATCTTTGCCTTCTGGATCGGGCAGCTTTGTCGTTTACTGTGATGCTTCTCGAGTGGGGCTCGGTTGTGTATTGATGCAGCATGATAGAGTTATCGCTTATGCTTCCCGGCAGTTGAAGAAGCACGAGAAGAATTATCCCACTCATGATATTGAGATGGCCGCGGTGGTCTTTGCGCTTAAGATTTGGAGACACTACTTATATGGAGAGTCGTGTCAGATTTTCACAGACCACCAGAGCTTAAAGTACATCTTCCAGCAGGGGGATATGAATTTGAGATAGTGCTGTTGGATGGAGCTCGCGAAGGATTATGATTGTGAGATCCTTTATCACCACGGCAAGGCGAATGTGGTAGCTGATGCTTTGAGTCGTAGGCCCGGAGGTAGCTTGTCCCAGTTGAGCGCAGTTCAGAGACAGTCTTCTGCAGATTGGCAGATCTTGTGCGATAGTAGGGTACAGTTTGAGTTCACTTCCACTGGGCGAAAGCTTGCTCACGTCCGCGCCCGTCACTTCTACTTGATCGTATTCGTGAGGCACAGCCCGACGATGCCCGTTTGTCTGAGATTCTTGAGCCTGTTCGGCAGGGTAGAGGTTCGGAGTTTGGGATTGATGACCAGGGTGTGCTATGTTTTGGGACCCGTTTGTGTGTACCTGATACCGATGGGTTGAGACGTGAGATCCTAGAGCAGGTGTTGGATATAGTGCCCACAAGTCAATTATTGGATCGCAGGCACGTGATTGCAATGATTGAGGGAGGACCTATACCGGTAGAACAGTCTTACTCGAGATGATAGTATGCTATCTGGTTTGTCTTTATCATCGGGTACATGCTTCAGGTGACATTACAGATCACTATTACATGTTGATAGAGCTCATAGAATTCTTGCTTGACTACCAGCAGTATGATGGCGATCATATACGTGAGAGTTGGGTGGTCTATAAGCACAACCTTAAAGTGTCCCTAGTCATAGGAGTTTCGAGACTGGGCATCGATACTCCATGAGTAGACTAGTGTATACGGATCGAGACCCCGACGAGGGGTGGTGGACGGTCTCACAAGCCATTGGTGTCAGTTGGTTCACCTAAGATGTATACAGGTGATCATTAGGTTATTAGTACACCGGACGGACTCGCCAGGAACATGCCAGTTGGTATTATACCTATTGTCAGATAGCAGTTGCCAGGTGACATGTGTATAGGTTAGTCTATCGACCTGAGATCGTCATTTGTCTCATGTGAGTTCCCACTGTGCTTTGATTACTACCCTACCACGGCTCAAAAGAGTCTTGCAAACAGGTTTTAGTTAGGTACAGTCTCGAGCCACATAGAGGCAGTGAGTGGATCGTCAGGGGATTCTTCTCTCCCGGTATTGGGGGTAGAGGTCGCAGTGTGCACGGGTGGCCATCATCAGAAATCCTTAGCCAAGGTAGTCGAGAATTACTGATCTAGGATCAGTAGTTTCTCAGGTGGTGATGGGCTTCATACCGACACCAAATATTGCATTATTAGGGGTCTGACTTTATCCACCCCCTTAGACCCGATATGCGATACTCATAGACGAACGAACCGGACTATATGGATATTGTCATTGTCAGGCACAGTATGGTTTCAGGATGAGTTTGCTCATCGGCCTCCCTTTCGCTCAATACCTGGGTAGCCGTTACGTACAGCTAGTGCCACTGACGTGCTTGTGGTTAAACCCACTGCCAGCGTATTGACGAGTCTTTAGAGTCCCACACAGAGGGTTTCCCTAGTTCGGGCAAAACGTTGTAGAGGTCGTATGGTTTTATGGCAGGGTTCGATCTCGGACGGATAATACTAGTAGGCATTGGTTTAAGCCGGATCCTAGTATTATATTGTTAGATTATTTTTGTCTTGTTGTATTCGTATTCAATCGGAATACGGATGCAGATATGTATATATGGACGAGGGATATTCTTGTAATTCGTTACGAGTTTACTTTGAAGATGCTATTTCTTTGTTTTGTATTAAACATTTAGGGTTTTGTTTTAAATGTTTAATATTGTATTGTGAGGAAATTGTGAGTGCAAGTCTTGGTATATGGCATTGATGGTGGCATGTGAACATTGGTGACTCATGGAATTGGGGCTTGCATTGTTTTTGTTTGAGTTGTGATATTTGTGTGCAAGGGTGAGATATTATTTGCAAGTGGCTGCTCATTTTTGGTGCAAGGATTTTCTTTAGTTGCTCTTCAAAAGTATTCACAACTCACACAAAAATAGCAGACACCTTTTCATAAGTTGCAATTTCTTCACTAGCTTTTCTTTTGTGCTAAAGTCTTGAGTTCACACATTCTTCACTTGGCTTCTTCTTAACCTCCACCCATACCCTCTCATGAGTTAAGAATCCATGGGTGAATTGAGACGAAGTAATCACACACACACTCTACTTCGTCTTGGGCATCTAGGCTAGCAAACTTGATGTCCGAGTTGCTTTGGTTTAGAAGCGGGAGCCCGTATAAAGAATCCTCGACGTGGATCCTCTTCGACGAGAGAGACCGGACGGCGAACTAGTTCTAGGCAGCCGCAACGAGCTTAGGACAGAGGTCAAAGACCGAAGGACATGGATCGATCGGTATAACCTCTCTAAACACTTTACAGTTAACTAGTATAGGGTTAATGGCACGATCTGTCGTTTAGGGCTCCATTAGCACCGGTTTTAAAAGTTTTTGTTCCGCGTTTGGCCACAGATTGATGGTCGAGGCACTGGCGTAGCCTTACATGGTATCAGAGCAAGGTTATTAACCGCATACTAGTTGGTTTTGACAATGTTAAAGTATCGAAACCGAAACAACCCCGGAACATCACTCGATATATTCCAGTTTCTGTCAAAATTTTCCGAGTCTTCAAAAATTATTTTAGCAACTGTAGAGGACTACTTAAGTGACCACTAACCTACACCGCAAATACGAGCCAATTCCACCAGAAAAAAACCGAGCACATTGCTCCCAAAACCGAGCAGGCCGGCCTCTTTGGTGAGTCTGGGTTTGAAATTTGCAGTGTAGTCTAGTCTCTGGATATTGGTTTAGTGGTGTTTCTTGTTTAGCCCAGTTTGGATATGGTTTTATCTAGTTGTTTGGGGGCTATTCGGGGTTATTTCGAACTCGATATTTCTAACATTGTTTAAAGTTACAGTACTTACATTACTATCCGCGACCGTGAATGTCATTTTAGAGGTACAACTTGTCTAATTGCTATAGTTCTTTTAGACGTGTTTGCGAATGTGACATTCACGTTGATGTTCTGTGTTGTGCTGTGTTTGTTGCGGATTCGTCGTGGGGATAGCTTGGTTGTAATAATAGTACAGTTTAGTTTTATTTGTACATTTGATATCGCAGGGCAAGCGTTCGACATGTGGACAGCCGTCACTGCCTGTTTGTATATTATTTGTTTGGGGCACGACCGGGTTGAGGTCGATGTCACCGTTGTATATATTTTCTTTGCTGTAATAGGATTACCCCGCGGTGGAGTGCACGGATAGCCGGGTTCTAGAGGGCAACGGGTCCGCATCTCATGGCGGTGAGAAGGAGGGAGCCTCACTCTAGAATTGGCGGGCTGTTCACCGCACTCGTAGGGGGTACAGGTTGACCCAAGGAGGGGTGCTCAAGTTACCGGATTCCGTGAAGTGCCGGGTGGCCCATTCACTTTGATGAAGGGGGCTGCCTCGCTTCTGGTTTTGGCGGGTAACTTGCCGCACTCGTAAGGGTCTAGGTTTTCATTGCACAGGCTATCCATACGACCAGGGGAACGTCGGGTTTCACTTGTGGCTCAAAGGAAACCCGGGGCTCCTAGATTATCTGTATTGTTCTGTGATGTTTATTTCTTATTTGTGATATTGCATTTATCACGCCTGGAGCGATTATTATATATTGCTATATATATACTAGTAGATGTTGTATATGTTTTACACCCGCGCTAGTCCAGTCCCGCTCTGTCGTTAGTTAAGTAACCTAACGGGTGATGATGGGACCTAGTGGCAAATGCGGATGGCATATACGTACATCATATTTTTGTTTTTTTGTGGTGTGATTAATTGATGGGACTGCGTTGATTCAGATCAATGCAAAGGAAAACAGACCTATTCGATGTTGTTGGAACAATTTTCAAAAAGCTGTTATTATAAGGACATTTTCTTTTGTTTTGCACAGCGGTATTCGGTTATGAATATCCAGCACTTCATTCGACGAGGCAAGGGTCGCGATCCCTTCATCGGGAGTGACCCCTTGGGCAGAAGTTTGTGTCAGGGTAATAAATTCGCTATAGTCGATTACTTTTTGCTTTGCATCGAGATATTCAGTGGGAATGTCCTGCACCTCATTCCACGAGGAAAGAGCCGAGATCCCTTCACCGGAAATGACCTCTTTAGCAAATTTTTTCGCCACTATATATTTGTAAAAAGCTATCCGGTTCCTTCAACGATATCAAGTTCATTACGTTAAAGGTTTTTTGCCAAAAACCATTCGTAGCCCTCCGTTATTTCAGACGGGTAGCACTTGGTATTCATGCTATGTTTGTTGGCCTTCATCATGGCATACTGTATGGTAGCTTCATGTTACTTTTCTGTTGCATAGATAAATGCTTTGGTTTGGGACAGCCGTACTACTATTTTGGCCTTCGTCAAGGGTATGTACGGGTGGGTTCAAATTAACCTGGACAATGACGGGTAGAACTTGACATGTGACTTATGATATGTTGGCCTTCGTCAAGGTCATAAGAGCATGGGGTAGAAATCACATCGGTAGTTTCAAACATACAGGAAACTTGCCAGGCATGCGCATACCTTCTGGAGTGTGATAACGTGAGTGGATTCCATCACGTTATCATGCGATGATAGTTGGATCCCGATACCCACTGATGAGTTGGTTTACTCCTCGGGTGATTTTAGATGATCCCGACTAATTCTTCTTTCAGGTTTGGAGGAGAATTTGAGGATACAGTGGGAGATATCCTGATTAGATAAAGTGATTGACCATTCTGATCTAGACTAGAGTGCACGGTGAGTGTTTCTTTGCTCTCTCTCTCTCTCTGGCAGCGACCATGTCCCGACCCTAGACTATAACTCAGTAACCAAGTTAACTGAACTTTCTTAAAACACTGACTTTTGGATTGTCCGAGTTGCATACTTCATTGCCACTCCTAATTTTACCCTTTGCTTTTTGTCCGGAACTTTCCATATCACTACGAAGATTCACATTTATTGGATATGACCATCGTATAGTTACATACGAACCCGAAGAAACTTGTTTCAGATTCGAGGATGGTTTCCGGTTCTGGAGAAATTGAATAGAATTATTCAGTTGTCTTTTCCTTTTACCTTCTCTCAGGTTGTGAGTGCTCCTAGGATTAGGAGAGGGTACACCTATTACACTTATTGGATAGTCTTCTTCCAAACCATAGGCAGGTACCGAAAGGTAGAGAAGGAAGAAAACCAATTAGCCTAAGTGTGGTGTACAGAAGGTAATAAGTAAAGACAAATAAAGGGATTAGAAAGAGGGCAAAGTAAATTGCGACTGCTATCATTCACGACCGAACCACATATTTCATCACCACTCCTACTTCACCTTTGGATTTCTCCAGAATACCCTGTATCACTATGAAGATCCACAGTTATTGGATAATCCATCATACTCGAAGGAACTTGTTCCAGTTCGAGGATGGATTCTGGTTCAGGAGAAATAGAATAAGGATTATTCTGTTGTCTTTTCCTTTTACCTTCTCTCAGGTTGCGAGGGCTCCTAGGATTGGGAGGGTACACCTATTACGCTTATTGGATAGTCTTCTTCCAAACCATAGGCTGTTGCCGAACGGTGGAGAAGAAAGAAAACCATTTAGCCTAAGGATGGTGTACAGAAGGTAATGAGTAAAGACAAATAAAGGGATTTGGAGAGATGGCAAAGAAATATATGGTTAGAGTCATGAATCTGGTTAATGGAAGTGGCATTACTAGGAATACCCGGCTACCCCTTCGAAACATTTTCATTTTTCATTTTCACTGTGCATTGTTAATTAAAAACTGATTTCCCAATTAGATCCTTACTCCAGGGTATGTATTTACCAGGTTTGATTCTTACATCTGTATGGTTTTACAGATGATGAGTGGGAGTAAGTTATTGAGAATTAGGTGATTATATCCTCATTATATCGGAATTCATTTTAATTGGTGATATTTGAGGAAATCACCTGGGGTCTTGCCTGATGACAAATTTTTGGTTTTGAATATCCGTTGTTATGCACCAATTTCAAATTGATATATCTGTATATTTATTTTATAAAGTGAGATATAACATTTTGAAATTATGTCCATGACATTTACCTATATCAGTTGATGGTTAGGTAAGGAGCATTAAATAGCGGTGTAATTCTTCTTAACCATAGTACAGTTTTCAACCTACGACGTACAGGGTTTGAGTTATTCAACTCAGGGGACTTATAAAAAGTATTGTATGTTGTCCAGTTTCCATTAGGACAAAAGGGTTTGTATTGTATTATATTCTGTTTGCTTATGACTTCTCCAGTTTTAGACAAGTATTTCATAGAAATACAAGGTCCAAGTTTTGAGAAGTTATAGGTATAAGAATAAAGTAGAGAACCACGTGTTGCAAGTATCAGGATTCTTCAAGGTGATTGAAGATGTAGATACTTTTGTTTGGTATTCAGTTGATAGTAATGGTTTTGAGAACTTGCTTCTCTTTCAGATTACTCATATCTGGATGCACTCCTAAGTTGAGTGATACTGATCGGCCTCTCTCCATTTAGTTGACATGAACTGGAGACAGCTGCATGATTTGAATTTGGTTCCAATTAAATCAGTGCATTTGTTTCTATATTGTATATAGAATGGTTCATATCTTAACGATGTTAAGGTATATGGAGTTGTCCGGATTATGCTTAAAACCAGACTCTGGATAACTCAAGGCATGTTTCTGTAATGGCAGTTTGTGGGTTATCCCAGGCTATGACGAGGGGTAACTTTCTACCATCTGGAAGATCAATAGTGATATTGTTTTTGACTCGCCACAGTTTTAGTAAAATGGACTTTTTCAGAAAATAGTAGTGGAAGTATGGTAGAATTGGAAGAGATTCCAGAACTGCAAACGATTACTGAAAATTTAATAGAACCTAAAGACTCAATCGGGTTTGACATTCTATTAGCCACTCCGCAGATATAGTGGGTAACTTCAGGCGCCCGAGAGGTACTTCGGTATCCTCAAAGACGGTGACAGGGAGGTTCTTGCTTACCCAGACTTGCCATTACTGCTGTTCCAGACCATGAGACCCGGCATGAGGATGAGTATAGTGTCGTTCTAAACTAGCTTTAGAAGTGCACGTGTATATGACTCTGCCAGAGGGTTTTTGTAGTCAGTGGGAGCAGCGGAAGCATAGTGGACAAGTACCTTATGTCTATTTATAGACTAAAGAGGATATAGCGGAAATAGATCATCTATTTTTGATGTGACATTCATAGGCTTTGACTTCATTAGAATAGGAGGATCTGATGAGAAGGTAGTAGGGTATGATGTCCTGGTATTTGGATGACATGCACGTTGTAGGAAGTGAAATTCCTATAATACGATCGGTTATACTGTGGTTGTCACACAGTGGATTCTCCACATAGGATTTAGATATTATATCAGGTATTCTGGTTACTGGATCTATGGTTTTAGATCTAGATTTGGGTAGTTTCCCAATCTGGGCACTTAAACAGTATTCTAAAGGTGTTTTAGAATGGACGACTCCTGGCATGGTAGTGTACCTGCAGGTGATGAAGTCACCCTCTCTAAAGGTGTCTTACAGACTAAAGGGGAGAGGGATGTGCATGATTGGCATATCATTTGCTTAGGCAATTGTGTCAATCATGAGATGTCAAGCACCACACCAGATGTTGTTTTTGCACTAGATGCAATAAGTTTATATATCAATCCAATCCTAGAGAAACGTTCGGAAGCAGTTTATGAACATAAGTAGATGTTCTAGGGATATGATAACGACAGCCTTCTTCGGGAGACGGTTATCATTCCAGGCTTCCAAGGTGACCTGGATGACAGGGTGACTGTCAGAGTTATAGTTTTCCCTCTTGACAAGGGGCAGTAGTTTGGACAGGTGGTCCAAGAGGATACTGAGGTAGGCATGGTGCAGGATACTGATTAAATTCAGTTGATGGTACAGTCTAAGAAGTTTACTGGATTTGTAGTTCATTTGTGAAATGGGTCCCATCAGATATCTAGACATATTCTAAGA
This sequence comes from Agapanthus africanus, assembly GCA_030015575.1. Taxonomy (NCBI): domain Eukaryota; kingdom Viridiplantae; phylum Streptophyta; class Magnoliopsida; order Asparagales; family Amaryllidaceae; genus Agapanthus; species Agapanthus africanus. Next base: position 298,641,352 of record CM057345.1, on the reverse strand, counting down.
CAGGTATTGCTCATTTCGGGAGATGGCTTTCTCCGTGAACTTAAGATAAATAAAGACATAGAAAGAAACATCAAAGCGGATCCACTCACTGAGGCTATTTCTCGAAAGCAATAGTTTTACAAACGAGCTTTGTGAAACTGATTAGTAGAGGAGTTGGGTGTTCGGTATCACACGGGCTGTAAGTATGAGACATTGCAATAATTAGCCTTAAGTTCAAGTGGGAGATTGTTGGCTATAGTGCCCTCAAGTCAATTATTGGATCGCAGGCACGTGATTGCATTGATTGAGGGAGGACCTATACCGGTAGAACAGTCTTACTCGAGATGACAGTATACTATCTAGTTTGTCTTTATCATCGTGTACATGCTTCAGGTGATATTACAGATCACTATTACATGTTGATAGAGCCCATAGGATTCTTGCTTTCCTACCAGAAGTATGATAGCAATCATATACGTGAGAGTTGGGTGGTCTATAAGCACATCCTTAAAGTGTCCCTAATCATGGGAGTTTCGAGACTGGGCATCGATACTCCATGAGTAGACTGGTGTATATGAATCGAGACCCCGACGAGGGGCGGTGGCCGGTCTCATAAGCCATTGGTGTCAGTTGGTTCACCTAAGATGTATACAGGTGCTCATTAGGTTATAAGTACACCGGACGGACTCGCCAGAAACATGCCAGTTGGTATTAGACCTATTGTCAGATAGTAGTTCCCAGGTGACTTTCTCCGCGAACTTGAGATGAAGAGAGACAGAGAAAGAAACATTGGAGCGGATCCACTCACTGATGCTATTTCTCGAATACAATGGTTTTGCAAACAAGCTTTGTGAAACTGATTAGTAGAGAAATTGGGTGTTCGGTATCACGCGGGCTGTGAGTATGCGACACCGCAATAATTAGGCTTAAGTGCAAGTGGGAGGTTGTTGGCTATAGTGCCCTCAAGTCAATTATTGGATCATAGGCACGCGATTGCGATGATTGAAGAAGGACCTATACCGGTAGAATAGTCTTACTAGAGATGATAGTATGCTATCTGTTTTTCTTTATCATCGCGTACATGCTTCAGGTGACATTATAGATCACTATTACATGTTGATAGAGCCTATAGGATTCATGCTTGACTACCAGCGATATGATGGCGATCATATATATGGGAGCTGGGTAGTCTATAAGCACATCCTTAAAATGTTCCTAGTCGTGAGAGTTTCGAGACTGGGCATCGATACTCAAAGAGTAGACTAGTGTATACTGATCGAGACCCCGACGAGGGGTGTTGGTCGGTCTCACAAGCCATTGGTATTAGTTGGTTCACCTAAGATGTATATAGGTGCTCATTGGGTTATGAGTACACCGGACGGACTCGTCGGGAACATGCTAGTTAGTATTATACCTATTGTCAGATAGCAGTTCGCTGATGACATGTGTACAGGTTAGTCTATCGACCTGAGATCGTCATTTATCTCGTGTGAGTTCCTACTGTGCTTTGATTACTACCCTACCACGGCTCAAATGAGTCGAGCAAACAGGTTTTAGTTAGGTACACTCCTGAGCCATATGGAGGCAGTGAGCGGATCGTCAGGGGATTCGTCTCTCCCGGTATTGGGGGTAGAGGTTGCAGTGTGCATAGGTAGCCATTGTTGCGCCACGGCAGCGCCCCGGCCGTCTACTCGAGGACAAAATGCGGAATCAAAAATTTTCTTAACTTTAAACCGGCGCTACCGCGGACAATATACCCGGATCGTGACCATTAACCTAATGCTAGCTAACTAGAGATGGGGTGAGAGATATACCGAGCGATCCGTGTCCTTCGGTCTTCTCGTCGTCGTCCCGATCTCCCGCGGAATCACCATTCGTCGTCTTCTCGTCGGAAAGGGCACCACGTAGCCGAATACTTTTTCGGGATCCCACCTCTGGACCGAGGCAATTCGGGCGCGAAGTTGGCTAGCCGACGCGTCCAAGATTTGCTGTAGAATAGTGTAGTAGCCATTGTCTCTTTGAGGGTTTGAAGTTGCCTTTGGATGGAAGTAGGAATTAAGAGCTTTGGAGAGGTGAGAAGGATTTTGTGAGCAAGCCAAATGAGATAGTCAAATTTCCCTCATACAAAATGAAACCCCTCACACTCTCTCAATGTGTGGCCGGCCTCAAATTGGAATGAGGAGGGAATCAAGAACAAGGGAGGTGAGTGTAGGAGATCAAGGGTCGTGACCATATCAAAAGCAAGCTTCACATCATACACTAAATCAATCTTAATCTCATTAATGCATGAAATGATGATAGAAAAGAATGGAATAAAAAGATACTCTCATAATCAATCCATATGCAAGAAACCCCCTCCAAAAATGTTATTTGCAAACTTGCAAATAACCCCCTCCATCGAAAAGTCCGGCCGTGAAGGAACAAAGGAAAACCGGCCGGAACGGAATGCAAACTGGCAACTTAAGAAAACTGATCCTGTAATAAATTACAAGAAAACCCTGCTACTGCAAATACATGCCCGCATTTGTATTCCCACTGAATACAAATGCAACGAGACAAAAACTACACTGTCTAATACTAGGATCCGGCTTAAACCAAAACCGGCTAGTAAAATCCGTCCGATCACAATCCGTGCAATACCGCACGTATTTGATCGAACCCTGCCATATCTCCATACGGCCTCTACAGCGTTTCGCCCGAAACTTGAGTAACTGACTGTGTGGGGGACTCTAAAGACTCGTCAATACTATGGCTGTGGATTTAACCACAAGCACGTCAGAAGTATTAGCCATACGTGACGGGCTACCAGCTATTGACCAAAAGGGACGTCGATGAGCGAACTCATCCTGACACCCTACTGAGCCTGTCAGTGACAATATCCATACAGTTCGGTCCGTTCGTCTATGAGTATCGCATGGTGGGCCTAGGGGGTTGGTAAAAGTCAGACCCCCAAAAGCGGTACAAGTCGTGTCGGAGTGAAGCCCAGAACACCCTGAGATACTACTGGAATACCTACCAGTAAATCTCCTGCCTCGAGCGAGGGCTTTGTGTAATGGCTCTCCTAGACACAGCGCGACCTCACCCCCAATACCGGGAGAGACGAACCCCTGCAGATCCGCTCACTGCCTCCATGTGGCTCGGGACTGTACCCAACTAAAACATGTTTGCATGACTCCTTTGAGCCGTGGTAGGGTAGTAATCAAAGCACAGTGGGAACTCACACGAGAAAAATGACGATCTCAGGTCGATGAACTAACCTGTACACATGTCACCTGGGAACTGCTATCTGACGTCTGGTATAATCCTAACTAGCAGGTTCCCGGCGAGTCCTGTCCGGTGTACTCATAACCCAATGAGCACCTGTATACATCGTAGGTGATCCAACTGACACCAATGGCTTGTGAGACCGGCCACCGTCCCTCGTCGGGGTCTCGACTGTATACACTAGTCTACTAATGGAGTATCGATGCCCAGTCTCGAAACTCCCACGACTAGGGACCTTTTAAGGATGTGCTTATAGACTCCAGCTCTCACGTATATGATCGCCCTCATACTGCTGGTAGTCAAGCAAGAATCCTAGGGGCTCTATCAACGTGTAATAGCGACTCGTAAGGTCACCTAAAGCAGTACACGATGATAAAGATAAACCAGATAGCATACTATCATTTCGAGTAAGACTGTCCTACCGGCATAGGTCCTCTCTCAATCATTGCAATCACGTGCCTGTGATCCAATAATTGACTCTGAGGGCACTATATCCAACAATCTCCCACTTGCACTCAAGGCTAATTATTGTGATGTCGCATACTCACAGCCCGTGTGATACCGAACACCCAACTCCTCTACTAGTCAGTCTCGCAAAGCTCGTTTGCGAAACTATTGCGTTCGAGGAATAGCCTCAGTGAGTGGATCCACTATGATGTTTCTTTCTATGTCTCTCTATATCTCAAGTTCATGGAGAAAGCCATCTCCTGAAATGAGCAATACCTGTCTTAGAATGTGTCTGGATGTCTGATGGGACCTAGCTCATAAATGAACTCTAAATCCAAACTTCTTAGACCGTATCGTCAACTGAACTTAATCAGTATCCTGCGCCATACCTTCCCTCAGTATCCATCTGGACCACCTGTCCAAAATACAGCCCCTCGTCAGAGGGAAAACTATGACTCTGACAGTCACTCTGTCATCCAGGTCACCTTGGAAGCCTGGAATGATAACCGTCTCCTAAAGGAGGCTGCCGTTATCAAATCCCTAGAACATTCACTTATGTTCTAAAGCTGCTTCCGATTGTTTCTCAAGGATTGGATGAATATTAACTTATTGCACCTACTGCAAGAACAACATCTGGTGTGGTACTTGACATCTCTTGATTGACTCAATTGCCTAAGCAAGTGATCTGCCAATCATGCACATCCCTCTCCCTTTTAGTCTGTAAGACACCTTTAGAGAGGGTGACTCCATTACCTGCAGGTACACCACCATGCCAGGAGTCGTCCATTCTAAATACTCATAGAATGCTGTCTAAGTACCCAGATTGGGATACTTCCCAAATCTAGATCTAATACCATAGATCCAGTAACCAGAATGTCTGATATAGTATCCAAGTCCTATGTGGAGAAACCACTGTGTGACGACCAACGTATAACTGATCGTAGTATAGGAATATCACTTCCTATTTTGTGTATGTCATCCAAATACCAGGACATCACACCCTACTACCTTCTTAACAGATCCATCCTCTATTCTGATGAAGTCAAACCTTTGACTGTCACGTCAGAAATAGATGATCTATCTCCGCTATATCTGCTTTAGTCTATAAATAGACATAAACCACCTATCCACCAATGCTTCCGCTGCTCCCACTGACTACGACAACCCTCTGGCAGAGTCATATAGACGTATACTTCTAAAGCTAGTTTAGAACGACGCTATACTCATCCTCCAGCCGGGTCTCAAAGTCTGGAACAACAGCAATGGCAAGTCTGGGTAAACAAGAACCTCCCTGCCACCGTCCTTGAGCATACCGAAGTACCACTCGAGCGCCTGAGGTTACCCACCATATCTGCGGAGTGGCCAATGGAATGTCAATCAGATTGAATCTTTAGGTTCTTATCAAATCTTCAGTAATCGTTTGCGGTTCTGGAATCACTTCCAGTTCTACCATACTCCCACTACTGTTTTCTGAAAAAAAATCCTTTTTTTTGTTAAAACTGTGGCGAGTTAAGAACAATATCACTATTGATCTTACAGATGGTAGAAAATCAACCCTCGTCATAGCCCGGGTCAACCCACAAACAGCCATTACAGAAACGTGCCTTGAGTTATCCAGAGTCTGGTTTTAAGCATAAGCCAGACAACTCCCCGTATCTTAACAATGTCAAGATATGAACTGTTCTATATCCAATATAGAAACAGAGGCACTGATTTAATTGAACTAGATTCAAATCATGCAGCTGTCTCCAGTGCATGTCAACTAAATGGAAGAGAGGCCGATCAGCGTTACTCAACTTAGGAATGCTTCCAATTATGAGTAACCTGAAAAAGAAGCTAGTTCTCTTAACCATTACTATCAACTGAATACCATACACAAGTATCTACATCTTCGATCACCTTGAAGAATCCCGATACTTGCAACACCTGGTTCTCTACTTTACTCTTATACCTGTAACTTCTCAAAACTCAGAACCTGCATTTCTACGAAACACATGTCTAAGAACTAGAGAAGTCAAAAGTAAACAGAATATAGTACAAGAACCAACCCCACTGTCCTAATGGACACTGGACAACATACAATACTCTGTATAAGTCCCTTGAGTCAAATGACTCATTCACTGTGTATCGTAGGTTGAAAACTGTACTATGGTTAAGAAGAATTACGCCGCTGTTCTATGCTCCTTACCTAACCATCCATTGATATAGGTAAATGTCATAGACATAATTTCAAAAAGGTATATCTCACTCTATAAAAATAGACATACAGATATATCAATTTGAAATTGGTGCATAACAACGGATATTCAATACCAAATATTTGCCGTCCGGCAAACAACCCAGGTGACTTCCTCAAATATCACCAATTACAACGAATCCCGATATAATGAGGATGATCACCTAATTCCCAATAACTTACTCCCACTCATCATCTGTAAAACCATACAGATGTGAGAATCAAACCTGGTAAATACATACCCTGGAGCAAGTGTCTAATCGGGAAATCAGTTTTCCTTTAACAGTACACAGTGAAACTGAAACATAGGAATGTTTCGATGGGGTATCCCGGTATTCCTAGTAATGCCTCTTCCATTATCCAGATTCACAACTGTAACCGTATAATTCTTTGCCACCTTTTCAAATCCCTTTTTATGTCTTTAGTCATTACCTTCTGTACACCCTTTTAGGCCAAATGGTTTTCTTCCTTCCCTACCGTTCGACACCAGCCTATGTTTGGAAGAAGACTATCCAATAAGCATAATGGGTGTACTGTCCTAATCCTAGGAGCACTCGCAATGCGAGAGAAGGTGAAGATAAAAGACAACCGAATAAACCTTATTCCTATTTCTCCTGAACCAGGATCCATCCTCGAACTGGAACAAGTTCCTTTCGAGTTCGTATATAACCATACGATGGATTATCCAATAAACTTGGGATCTTCGTAGTGATACGGAGTGTCCTGGAGAAATACAAAGGTGATTTAGGATTGGCGAAGAAATACTTGGTTTGGTCGTGAATAGCAGTCGCAATTTACTTTTCCCTCTTACTAATCCCTTTCTTTGTCTTTACTTAATACCTTCTGTACACCGTTTAGGCTAATTGGTTTTCTTCATTCCCTACCGGTCGACACCTGCCTATGGTTTGGAAGAAGGCTATCCAATTTGCGTAACAGGTGTACTACTCCTAAACCAAGGAGTACTCGCAACCTAAGAGAGGGTAAAAGGAAAAGACAACTGAATAGTCCTATTCGTTTTCTCCAGAACCAGAAACCATCCTCGAATTCCTTCGAGTTCGTATATAACCATACGATGGTTTTGTCCAATGGAAATGGACGTTCGTAGTAATACGGGGTGTCCTGGAGAAAAGGGTAAAAGTAGAAGTGGCAAAGAGGTCTGCAACTCTGACAATCCAAAAGCCAGTGTTAAGAAGGTTCGGTCAACTTGGTCACTGAGTCATAGTCTAGGGTCTGGTCAATGGTCACAACCAAAGAGAGAGAGAAAAGAAACACTTAGCGTGCACTCTAACCTAGATCAGAATGGTTATCACTTTATCTAATCTGGAAACCTCCCACTGTAACGTCAAATTCTTCCCCAAACCTGAAAGAAGAATTAGCCGGGATCACCCGAGGAGTAAACCAACTCATCAGTGGGAATCGGGATCCAACTATCATCACATGATAACTTGACGGAATCCACTCAAGTCACCACACTCCAGAAGGTATGCGAATGCCTGGCAAGTTTCAGTTTCTTTAGAAACTCCCGATGTGTGTTTTTACCCCTAGGACCCAAGTGACCTTGACGGAGTCAACAAATCAAAGAGTCCTAGTCAAGTTCAATCCGTCATTATCTGGATTGCATTAAACTCACCCGTACGTGTCCTTGACGGAGTCAACAAGGCCGCACGACTGTCTTAACCAATCCCATTTATGCAACAAATAAGCACCACTTAGCTACCGTACACTACGCCTTGACGGAGTCAACAAACGCAGCACGAATACTAAATAATACCCGTAGGAAATGACGGAGGGCTACGGCTGGTTTTTGGCGAAAAACGTTTAACGTAATGAATTTGATATCGTTGAAGGAACTGCATAGCCTTTTTATAAAAATATAGTGGCGAAAACCTTTGCTAAAGAGGTCACTCCCGGTGAAGGGATCTCGGCTCTTTCCCCGTAGAATGAAGTGCAGGATATTCCAACTGAATACCACGATGCAAAGCAAACGGCAATCGGCTATAGTGAAGTTATTGCCCTGACGCAAACTTCTGTCCAAGGGGTCACTCCCGGTGAAGGGATCTCGGCCCTTGCCTCGTCGACTGAGGAGCAGGATATTCCAACTGAATACCACGATGCAAAACATAAGAGAACGCCCTTGCAATAACAGCTTTTTGAAAAAATGTTCCAACAACATCAGAATAGGTTTGTTTATCTAGCATTGATCCGAATCAACGCAGTCCCATCAATTGATCACACCACAAAAGAACGAAAATAATGATGTACGTATATGCCATCCGCATTCGCCACTGGGTCCCATCACACCCGTTAGGTTACTTAACTAACGACAGAGCGGGGACAGGACTAGCGCGGATGCAAAACATATACAACATCTACTAGTATATATATAATATATAATTTTCGCTCAAGGCGTGATAAAATGCAACATCACAGAAATGTACAGCATCACAGAACAGTACAGATATCTGGGATCCCCGGGTTTCATAGAGCCGCTACTGAAACCCGACGTTCCCCTGGTCGTGTGGATAGCCTGTGCAATGAAAATCCTAGACCCCTACGGGCGCGGCAAGTTACCCGCCAAAACCTGAAGCGAGGCAGCCCCCTTCAGCAACGTGAATGGACCACCCAACACTTCACGGAATCCGGTAACTTGGGCACCCCTCCTGGGTCAACCTGTACCCCCTACGAGTGCGGCGAATAGCCCGCCAATTCTAGAGTAAAGCCCCCTCCGTCTCAATGCCATGAGATGCGGGCTCGTTGCCCTCTAGAACCCGGCTATCCGTGCACCCCTCCGCGGGGTAAACCTAGTACAGAAAGTAAAATATACATACAACGGGTACATCGACCGCAACCTGGTCGTGCCCCAAAAGAATAATACAAACAGGCAGTGACGGCAGTCCACATGTCGGACGCTCGCCCCGCAATAACAAATGTACATAATACAACAAAACTGTACTACCACTGCAACCAGGCTATCCCCACGACCGATCCGCAACATCACAGCACAACACAGAATATCAACGTGAATGTCACGTTCGCAAATCCGTCTAACCGGGCTATAGCAGTTAGACAGGATTTACCGATCGAGTGACATTCACGGTCGCAGATATAATGTAAATACTGTGAACTAATGTGTTTAAAATATCCGATCGATCAAATTTTACCAAGTGGGCCCCAAGCATTACTGTAGTACATAAAGAAATTCTGGGCCCAAAAAGAATATACCAAAAACCCTATTTTCAGCCCAAAAGCCCACTGCAAAAATTTGGTGCGTTGACAAGTCAAAAGCGCGGCGGAACCGCGGCCCAAGCATGGGTTTGGCTGCGGTTCCGCGGCGGTTTGGTGAGATCTCGCGACCAAATTTTCACAGATTGCTTGTATTTCCATGCACAGTATTCTGCAACACCCTGAAAAAATTTTGGAGCCAAAAAAATTTCGACAGAAACTGTGTATTTGAAAACGCGGGTTTTTGGAATTTTGTTCGATCGAAGATGTAAACACACTAGAACAAGCTAGGCAAGGTTAATGGCGTGGCTCTTATACCATGTTGCGCCACGGCAGCGCCCCGGCCGTCTACTCGAGGCCAAAATGCGGAATCAAAAATTTTCGTAACTTTAAACCGGCGCTACCGCGGACAATATACCCGGATCGTGACCATTAACCTAATGCTAGCTAACTAGAGATGGGGTGAGAGATATACCGAGTGATCCGTGTCCTTCGGTCTTCTCGTCGTCGTCCCGATCTCCTGCGGAATCACCATTCGTCGTCTTCTCGTCGGAAAGGGCACCGCGTAGCCGAATACTTTTACGGGCTCCCACCTCTGGACCGAGGCAATTCGGGCGCGAAGTTGGCTAGCCGACGCGTCCAAGATTTGCTGTAGAATAGTGTAGTAGCTATTGTCTCTTTGAGGGTTTGAAGTTGCCTTTGGATGGAAGTAGGAATTAAGAACTTTGGAGAGGTGAGAAGGATTTTGTGAGCAAGCCAAATGAGATAGTAAAATTTCCCTCATACAAAATGAAACCCCTCACACTCTCTCAATGTGTGGCCGGCCTCAAATTGGAATGATGAGGGAATCAAGAACAAGGGAGGTGAGTGTAGGAGATCAAGGGTGGTGACCATATCAAAAGCAAGCTTCACATCATACACTAAATCAATCTTAATCTCATTAATGCATGAAATGATGATAGAAAAGAATGGAATAAAAAGATGCTCTCATAATCAATCCATATGCAAGAAACCCCCTCCACAAATGTTATTTGCAAACTTGCAAATAACCCCCTCCATCGAAAAGTCCGGCCGTGAAGGAACAAAGGAAAACCGGCCGGAACGGAATGCAAACTGCCAACTTCAAAAAACTGATCCTGTAATAAATTACAGGAAAACCCCGCTACTGCAAATACGTGCCCGCATTAGTATTCCCACTGAATACAAATGCAACGAGACAAAAACTACACTATCTAATACTAGGATCCGGCTTAAACCAAAATCGGCTAGTAAAATCCGTCCGATCACGATCCGTGCAATACCGCACGTATCTGATCGAACCCTGCCATATCTCCATACGGCCTCTACAGCGTTTCGCCCGAAACTTGAGTAACTGACTGTGTGGGGGACTCTAAAGACTCATCAATACTATGGCTGTGGATTTAACCACAAGCACGTCAGAGGTATTAGCCATACGTGACGGGCTACCAGCTATTGACCAAAAGGGACGTCGATGAGCGAACTCATCCTGACACCCTACTGAGCCTGTCAGTGACAATATCCGTACAGTCCGGTCCGTTCGTCTATGAGTATCGCATGGCGGGCCTAGGGGGTTGGTAAAAGTCAGACCCCCAAAAGCGGTACAAGTCGTGTCGGAGTGAAGCCCAGAACACCCTGAGATACTACTGGAATACCTACCAGTAAATCTCCTGCCTCGGCCGTGGGCTTTGTGTAATGGCTCTCCTAGACACAGCGCGACCTCACCCCCAATACCGGGAGAGACGAACCCCTGCAGATCCGCTCACTGCCTCCATGTGGCTCGGGACTGTACCCAACTAAAACCTGTTTGCACGACTCCTTTGAGCCATGGTAGGGTAGTAATCAAGGCACAGTGGGAACTCACACGAGAAAAATGACGATCTCAGGTCGATGAACTAACCTGTACACATGTCACCTGGGAACTGCTATCTGACGTCTGGTATAATCCCAACTAGCAGGTTCCCGGCGAGTCCTGTCCGGTGTACTCATAACCCAATGAGCACCTGTATACATCGTAGGTGATCCAACTGACACCAATGGCTTGTGAGACCGGCCACCGCCCCTCGTCAGGGTCTCGACTGTATACACTAGTCTACTAATGGAGTATCGATGCCCAGTCTCGAAACTCCCACGACTAGGGACCTTTTAAGGATGTGCTTATAAACTCCAGCTCTCACGTATATGATAGCCCTCATACTGCTGGTAGTCAAGAAAGAATCCTAGGGGCTCTATCAACGTGTAATAGCGACTCGTAAGGTCACCTAAAGCAGTACACGATGATAAAGATAAACCAGATAGCATACTATCATTTCGAGTAAGACTGTCCTACCGGCATAGGTCCTCCCTCAATCATTGCAATCACGTGCCTGTGATCCAATAATTGACTCTGAGGGCACTATATCCAATAGCCATCACCAGAAATTCTTGGCCAAGGTAGTCGAGAATTACTGATCTAGGATCGATAGTTTCTCAGGTGGTGATGGGCTTCATACCGACACCAAATATTGCGTTATTAGGGGTCTGACTTTATCCACCCCCTGACCCGATATGCGATACTCATAGACGAACGGACCGGACTATACGGATATTGTCACTGTCATGCTCAGTAGGGTTTCAGGATGAATTTGCTCGTCGGCATCCCTTTCGCTCAATACCTGGGTAGCCGTTACGTACAGTTAGTGCCACTGACGTGCTTGTGGTTAAACCCACTGCCAACGTATTGACGAGTCTTTAGAGTCCGACACAGAGGGTTTCCCTAGTTCAGGCAAAACGTTGTAGAGGTCGTATGGTTTTATGGCAGGGTTCGATCATATACGTGCACTTGTGCACGGATCATGATCGGACAGATAATACTAATGGGTTTTGGTTTAAGCCGGATACTAGTATTATATTGTTGGATTATTTTTTTCTCGTTGTATTCATATTCAGTAGAAATACGGATGCAGATATGTAATGTAACGTTTTAAAAATCGTTTCGGTGAAATTTCGGAAAAATCGGTTAGATAAGGGGGTTTTCTGTAAAAAAATCAAAATACAAATATCTTTATTATAAAATTAAATATACATATTCTAGCTATGTAATTGCTAGTATTTGGTGTTTATTGAGACACTGGTAAAATTTCTAATTTTCTGAAAAATTTCCGAAATTAATTATTTTAATATTATTTTAAGCCGTCACTAATACATTTAATTAGGGAAAATTACAAATTGGAATGGGTTGAAACAAATTTTGTGCATCATAACAAAATAAATAAAATTTTAACACGTTGTTTTTGAAATGAAATGAAGTTGTTAATCGGTTTTAGAAAATATTGAAGAAAAAGGCTTATTTTGTGAAAATAATTAGGAAATGAGTTAATGGGTTTTTTAAATGGGGGCATTTCTTTACTTGATCTCTCACACTCACACACACTACACTAATTCCCCTCCTTGGCTGAATTTTCAGCAGCCACATCCCCCATGTCCCCACTTCTTTTGATAAAGGAAAAGAAAATCAAGGGAAAAGAATAAAGGAAATTTTAAATAAAGGGGTATGGTGTTAGATAATGGTGACTTGGACTTTTCCTTGACTTTACAAACACCCCCACACCCTCTCTCCTCCCCCTCCTCATTTCTGGACGAGCCTATCCCTCAAGCAGCCCCCCCCCATTTTCTTGACCTCATTTTCATATCAAAACCCTCACAAAATTCATCAAATTCCATTAAAAATCAAACCTAAAACTCAAATCTAACTCCTACCCATTTCTCAATTGCCTATCTAGCATGGATCTAGGAGCATGGAAGATATTTTTGGAGGCTAGGATTTGCATGCTAGATCTCAATTTGTGAGGTATAAATTTGTGCCCCATGGTTTGTTTGTTGATTAGTTGCTTAAATAATTTTGTTTATAAGTGTTTAATTAGGTGTTTAAAAAAGGGTTTTGAATTCAAGTTTGAAATTTCAAGTGGATGGTTTTAAATGAAGATTAGGGTTTGATCATTGCATTAGGGTTGTGATGGGTAGATTAACATGTAATTGCTTGCTAAAATTAATCTAATCTCTAGTTTGCATTTTTGTTAATTTAAATTTGTAATAATTATATAAATGGCAAACTAGGTTTTAAAAATATATACATATTGGTGAGATAAAATTCTAATTAGGGTTTCATGGCATTATTAACATTATAAATTATGGTTTAATGTTTTAGTATATGCAAAACCAAGCTTAATTGTAAAATTGTGAATTTCACTTAAAAAGAGTTAAAAATCGGTATTTTTGCAAACTAGGAATTTGGAAAACAAAACGATAGGTTTAATTTTATGGTTTTGACGAATTAAACCCTATTTCTTATACAGTTAGTGAGTTTTGAAACCATGATTGGTATGTTTGGTATTTTTCTTGATCAATCGACGTTTGTACGCCGAAGTCGAGGGTTTTTGGAATGATTTATGAAAGCAAACCATAGGTTTTGACCTATGAGGGATTCGTGTGTCGTTTTGGTCATGAGTCGGATTTTAATGCGATACTGTGCATTATGATATGTAGGTACCCCATGTGGACTTCGAGACGATAAGCAAGCGCGTGGCGACGTCGGCACCGGCAAGCGAGGACCAGGTGAGTAGATTTATATCTACGTGGAGAAGTCGGGTGGATGGCGTATAGCACCCCCGCAGTTCGTGGTGATGTATACGAATACGTATACACACATATATTTAGTATATGTTGAATTGAGATTATTGATGATAAAGATGGATTTTTGGTGTTCTGTGATTGGTTTAGTGTAGTTGCGAAACCCTAGAGTAGGGGTTGCACCTATACACACACATGCACATACTTGCATACATCCTTTCTTTTACATGTGCGTATATGGGATTATATATTTATGTGTTCACATGGGTATGGGACTATGTGTTCATATACTGGATTTGAGGATAGTACTTAGCTTTTGAGATGAGTCGATGAGATTTGATTTGAGGCCGTGAGATCGGTGATTTGGCAGGGTTCGTATTTGAGATACGACATGACGTTGTAGCGGGTCCTTTGACGTAGTGTTTCACACGCGTGCATGCATACGTAGGTGGTATCAGTATTGTACTAGACATAGATCAGTACCCGGATTATGATCCTTGATAAAGGTGATACCAGATGAATAGTGTGATGAATGTGATATTGACCCGTACCTAGATTTGGGATGCCGTACGACGGATTTATGTACGAGCTATATATTGATGTTTGATCCGCACTCTTGACTTGGGGAATATCTGATTATAGATATGGTATCGGATGTGATATTATCGAGGCGGGATCACCGACTAAAATATATATATATATATATATCGACTCAGATGTTAGGTGGTTTCCTTACCTTCAGTTAGCTTGTTAGTTCAGCCGTATAGTTTAGTGTAGTTGTTAGACTAGGTTAGATTCCTACCTATTTCAAAACTAACGGATCGTGGGTATTTTAAAAGACAGGTCAAGGGATTCTACGGATATTTCAAAAGACGTATCTTTTCTTAAAAACACCGTAGCCCTTATTTTCAAAACCCCACGATTCGTGTTATTTCAAATGGCACCACTGTGGAACTCTTATTTTATTAATTTTAGATTACTTATCATTGTGTTTAGTATTCAGCTCCCGCACATTATTGCTGTTCGCTCTGCATCGCATACTTATTTTGTGATTCATATACCGTTATTGATATCATGCTGCTTGGACACCAGCACCATTACTGATGACGCGTATGTACCACGTACACTTACTTGCCGGCTCACACACATTTTCATCGGTAATTGCCATATCACGAACACTTTAGAAAATACTATTTCATTGACATTGTTGTTAGCTAATAGTTTAGATATTACATTAGTGTACTTGCCTTATATGCTAGTTTAGACATTGTAGTTATTACTTGCTACTTCATGCATGTTATTATTCACTGTTATGCCGCATTCATGGATTTTTATGCCTATATTCACTGTTTACATGCTATTGAGGATTTGGATTCGGATTTTCATGAAATTTCCTGGATTTGGGGGAAAATCGCAAAAACATTTATAAACTTCTTTTCTCTCTTTTTAAATGAAAAGTGCGGTTTTCCCATGATGTATGAGTCGTCCACCATTAGTTTGCTAATGGATTTCAAGACCCGATTCGAGGAGTTAGATGAACCGTTTCGGGTACATGGTGGGCCCGGTAAGGTACCCCAGGGAAAGATGTTCGAGTAGTAGACGATGAGCCTGGCAGGGGAGGATTACCTACCGGTGATTTTACCCGACGCGTCGGATATCCGGAGGATACCGTCGTGGTTTTGAGATTGATGGTAGGGGCCGGTCCGGACTGACGGCGTCCTAGATAGTGAGATTGAGACATTGAGATTTTGAGACATCGAGGTACTGAGATTGATGATCCAGGCCAGTCCGGATAGCCGGAGCCTGAGATATTGAGATATTGGGATTTATGTTTTGTGTCGATGCTAGACACTGTTTATACTGATTTCATTTATGATACCTCGTTTTGAAACTACAGAAATCTTACTAAATTATGAAAGCAGTTTCTTCATTTACATGTATTCTGTTTTCATGCATTCATACCTCATCCATATGATATATTGCTACCTGAGGCACTGACACGAGCACTTGGTATTACCGTTGTTTAGAGGTATACCCTAGCCATTGTTATAGGTTGCAGATTATATATTTGAGGATATATTATGATCGTATGACTTAGGATCGCGTTGTTCATGCGATTTCTGTTCGTAGATGTTTTCTACTCACGAGTTGGCATCTCACCCCCGTTGTGCCAAAGTTTCTTGCAGGTTTTGCCGTAAAGGTTTCATTACGGCTTTGCTGCACTGCTTCTTTTCGGGTGACTTGCTAGTAGGTGGGTTTACTTGTATCGTACCCATCATTATGTTAGTTATATGTATGCCCTAGAGGCCATTACTATACATAGGATGTATATTGTAGTGGATGCTTGGACATACATAGGGAGGACTTTCTTGCTCGACATGATAGTATGCTATCTGGTTGAACTTTACCTTAACGTGTACACTGATTGTCTCTCTGTTACATGTTGGTAAAGCCCTTAGGATGAGTACTTGACTACCTGGACTATGATGCGAATCATACTAGTGGGGACATGGTAGTCCATAAGTACATCCTTCAAGGTCCCTAGTCGTGGGTGTATCGAGACAGGGCATCGATATACCAGTGTAGACTAGCGTATACCTTCTCGACCCATACAGATGGGCTATGGATGATCCCATATCCATTGGTGTTTGACATCAGAGATGATATACGGGTGCTCAGTGGAGACTGGGTACACTGGACGGACTCGTCGAGAACTCCCAGATGGTATTATACCTTACGTCAGATGGCAGTTCTCTGGTGACACTGGTACAGGTTAGTCTGTAGACCCGAGAACGTCATAGAGTCTTGTGTGATTCCCACAATGCTTTGATTTCCACCTTACCACGTCCAAGAGGGCGTGCAAAACGGTGATTTTTGGGTACAGTCCCGAATCACATGGAGGCAATGAGCGATAGGAGGGGATTCGTCTCTCTCGGTATAGGGAGTTGATGTTGCGCTGTGTTCGATTGGCTATAACCGGAAATCCCTGGCCAGGGTTGCTGAGATTTACTGGTAAGTGTTACCAGTAGTTTCTCGAACTGTTATAGACCTCATATCGACACGATTTATCGAGCTATTGGGGTCTGACCTTTACCACCCCTAGGCAAGATATGCGACATATCAGACGACGAGACCGGACTGTACGGTAAGTGTTACTGGTTGGATTCACAGGAGTATGACTGGGCTTGCTCGTCAATCTTCTGATCGCTCAATACCGGGATGGCCGTTACATTTAGCAGACCGCTTGCGGCTTGTGGGTGTTTGATATGATCATCACCTGCTGCCGGCGTATTGACGAGTCTTTAGAGTCCTACACAGAGGTTTCCTGGCTCAAGCGAAACGAAATAGGAGCGCATATGAGATATGTGCGGGACCGAGAATAATACCAGTATGTGATACTGGATTCTATTCTCGCGATTTGTATCATCGGCAGGTTATATGTGATATAGCCGGGTTACCGAATCAAGTGTTGATTCGATACATTGATACACTTGATATTAGTCGGTTATATGCGATATGACCGAATCATTAAATCAAATGTTGATTTAATGATTTGATGTATAATTATATATTTGATATATTACTTTGCATTAACTAATATTGGTTCACTTTAAATGGATTTTCTCACTTGTTGTGCACAAGCAGTATATGTGATATAGTTTTGTGCACTAGTTTGTATCATGTTTGATGATACATGCGAACTTGGGTGTATGTTTGGTTTAAACCATGGTTGGTCAATGGTTAGGGTTTCATTTGCTTCATTTACTTATTCTTTTATTTATTTATTCATTTTAGAAAGAAATAAAATGGTGGCTAACTTTGGATTATCTTTGAATCTTCATGAAGCTTTGAGATGGTTGACCATTTTGTTTCTTTCCCTAACCCTAACCATTCACCTAACCTTGGTTCATTTTCTACACTTAACCATGGTTGCTATTATGATAAGAATGAATGGGATTTTCTTTTTAAGGCAATTCTTTTTATTCTATCATATTCTTTTCTTCTTCTTCTTCTTCAAGATGAAGAAAAAGCTTGCTACCAACAATGGCAACTTGAGAAAAAGAGTGAGAAATACAATTCTAAAGTGAACCCATTTCCTATTTCTTCATCCTCTACCACTTGCCAAGTAGTATAGGGTGTTTTCTTCACAAGTTTCATGGCTTGGTGAAGTTGGAGCTTGATCTTGTGTGGTCTCGACGTAGATCATCTTCGGCATCGAAGTCGACGACCTAGCCCGCCCATTTCTCCGATGAAGCCGACACTAAAGCCCGGGATCCGATGATCGCAGCGAGGGGACTTCATCGCGGAGCTATGGAAGTGGAGGACCGGATCTACAAAGGTTGTATTTCCGTTCACTTAGTTAAGTTGTTAACTAGTTGCATATTTCGTCTATTCTCTAGTTAACGATCCGTATTAGGGTTTGTAGGCACATGAAAAATTTGAATATGGCATGGTTAATGCTTTGTGAGACCTCATTAGCGTGTCTAGGAACCCTACAGTGGTATCAGAGCCTAGCTAGAGCCTTAGACGATGCGTAGACGATGTTAGAAATCCGATCGAACCCCGAAACCCTAATTGATGCCATTCTCTGTACTTTTTTAAAAACTGTGAATTTTTCTACATTAAAAATATGCAGAAAATTCAGCGGGGAATTTTAAGAAATACTGTGCAGCACGTGCCCGTGATTCAACTAAAGCGCGACGGAACCGCGGCACGAGCATGGCTCGTGCGGCGGTTCCGCGGCCATTATGTCAGATTAGGTTTTTAAAATTGCACAGTAATTCCTATATTGTATTGCTGTATTTTCTGGGAATTTTTAATGTTTACTCAAGAGTTGAGTTTTCTGGGTTGTATTGGGAATTCGTAGATTCGATCGGATTATCAGACTTTGTCTATGTGTCTTTCCGGGTAATTTTAGAATATGTTAAAAAGTTCGACCGGATATAAATACCCACTTTTTCCCCTGCCGGGAAATTTCCAATTGTTGGATTTTTCCGTTGTTTAATGACGTTCTAAGTAGTGCAAGTAACGCGATGGTCCCTCTAGAAGACAACAAACCTTAACTCGATTATATGACCGTCTTGAACTGCCCTTTGAACCTTCGGGTTTGGGGCAGTACGGCGTGCCACATGTGAGGCGTTGGCTTGACCCTTCTACGGCTGGACCGTTGGTACTGAGGCATGAACTGGATGTTTTTAAACTTGTTTTATGTGTTGAGCTGTTTCGGGAAAACTTGGGTGTTTTAATGTTCGATCGGAAAGTTTGACATTTTCTATTTATCTGGAATGGGATACAATAATTGGAATTCACAAGCAGTTATGAGATAACTGGTTTGAATGTTATAAACATAGCACTTTAGTCTCACTTGATCGGTTGCCACGGAATTTTGATGTGATCAAAAGTCCGTCGCAATCACGTAGCGTACGCGGATACTCGCCGGTAAAACTTAATAGATAGCATGCCCCATAGCCCTGACCAAGTGACTGTAGGAGAACCCCGTCGCCGAAAGCATCCGTTCGGGTGCTCGCGGCAGCGGTGTTCCGCCTTGGTGCACTTCGTCGACGGCGTCGGGGATGCGGCCGCCTACTAAAGTTTGCGACGAGCATCCGATCAAAATGTCGGGAATTTTGTTGAATTGTCCGACATGATATTGTAAAGTGTTTTCGATAAAGAGACTAAAATGCGAGGTTTATAATTGTTAGGCATGCGATGTCTAAGTAATTCATTTGATTAGGCATGCGATGTCTAAAGAGGTTGCGGATTCCAACTGTTGTAGTTTTACACTTTCTTTTCTGCGACCGTAAGTGTAATATGTGATATCGCCGGTTTCGTTGCTATATGTCAACGACAATTGGGATACGCAGGTTTACTTACGTTGATGACATGTGATGTTATGTGTTGCTGGATATGTTATATTGGATCGTCGCGTTTGAATAGCCGGGGGGTTTTATGTGAGATGAGTGTTTTTTCATTTTCATTCATGTAAAAACTTGTATGTAATATTCTTTTATTGGGGCACTTCCAGGTTGCGGAAGTTGTCACCGTTGATGTATATTATTTACTTTTCCGCACTAGGATAGACCCAAGGAGGAGGGCACAAGTAACCAGGTTCTGGAGTCCAGTGGGAGACCAACTCGAGGAGTCGAGTCCAGGTCTCCTAACTCTAGAATTGGTAGGGTTGCTTTCCGCTCTCGTAGGGGTCTAGGGGTGTGGGTTTGGCTATTCATCGCGACCGTGGAATCCGTGTTTTATACTGGCTCGTATTGAAAACACGGACGTCCTAGTATATCCAATGTTTCATATGATTCTTCTGCTGCGATATCTGTGATGTGATCATGTGATATGTTCTGTGATGGATACGTATATGGTATATATGATATATTATATAGATGTTACTTATGTTTTACACCCGCGCTAGCCCTGCCTCGCTCTGTCGTTAGTTACCTAACCTAACGGTGCACGAGGGGACATCGAGGCGAATGCGGATGGCATAAGTGTACGTTGTATTTATCTGTGATGTTTAGGTGATTAAATGATGGGACTTCATTAATATGATTAATGAAAGTAAAAGAAACCTAAAGATGTTGTAGAATCGAATTTCTAAATAAAACAGGTAGCTACAGTTCTTGCTTTGCATCGCGGTGTTCCTTATAGAACATCCTGCACCTTATTCGATAAGGAAAGGACCGAGATCCCTTCACCGGGAGTGACTCCTTTAGCAATAACTGGCAGATGCTATACACTCGGTTTGTCTTTTGATAGCTTCTATAGTTTCTGCTTTGCACAGTGATATATATGATATATCCCGCACCTCATTCGACGAGGAAAGGGCCGACGATCCCTTCACCGGGAGTGACCCCTTTAGCAAAACTAGAAAAGCCTAAAAAACACTCCATTTTAAAATCATTTGATTCTACAACGATATCAAGTTCATTACGCAATAGGTTTTCAGAAAAATCTGTCGTAGCCCTCCGTCATTTCAGATAAGTACTAGTTAGTATTCGTGCTGCGGTAGTTTGGCATTCGTCAAGGCGTAGTGTACGGTAGCTAACTAGTATTTATCTGCTTATGCATATGATGCAGATTGGATTAGGGTATTCGTACGACGTTGTTTGGCATTCGTCAAGGGTCGTGCGGGTGGGTTTAATTCAATCAAGAAATGTACGGGTTGAACTTGACTAGTGGACTATGGGTTGTTTGGCATTCGTCAAGGTCATAGAACACTAGGGGCAAAATATTATCGGGAATTTCAAGTGTTGAAATTTGCAATGAGATTGCATACCTTCTATGAGATAGTTGGATCCCGATACCCGCTGCGAGTAAGAGTTACTTCTGGGAGAGTTTTACCCATTACAATTAGCCGATCAAGTAGGTGTCTAGAAAGGTGTTAACGAGGTTACGCCTCTAGGAAAACGAGGTTTACATTAATTAGGTTCGTGCGAAAGCACAGGGGACCTCCCTCAAAGTACCGACACTGGCCTGGCTGAAAGATTGGCGAACTTATAGTGTGTAATTAATCCCGGCTAGTCTTTCCTTTTAGGGTTTGAAGGAAGATTTGATAAAAAACAGTGGGAGCCATCCTGATTAGATAAAATATATAACCAATTTAATCTTGCTAGAGCGCACGCAGAGTGTTTTCTTCTCTCTCTCTCCAGGTAGCGACCATATCACGCCTTAATTTAGATAATAATACGGATTATTGACCGAACCCACTTGTTATACTGAGCTGGGGAACGTTGGTCCTGCTCCAACTTATAATTGTTATAAGACAGAGCAGGAAATTGGGGATTACCAGAATTCCCGTGCCGCCCAAACGAAGAAAGTGCATACTGATGCATCATCTTTGGGTGTGTTCATTATACAGAACTGTTTCTCAGTATTCTTTACGTCCTGGATATGAGATACCGAATCAGGATCCCGCATATGTAATTTGTTACATGGGCTACAGATAGGTAAAGAACTGAGAACGGGTGATAAGTTTCATGAGACAGAAAACGAGGCAAGTGTTGCAGCCAGGTCTGTTGGTCACTGTCACCCTGTATTACCAATACATTGATTCTGAACAAATGTTATTAGATACCGAACCTGATATACAAAATCATATCAGTCTCATTATTAGTAAAGAAAGGATATAATTTTGTATTGTTGGATAATGTTTTGAACATTTCCTATATCAAAAGTTGATCGGTTCAGGCACGTTATCTAAAAGCATTGATGTTCTAAATCAAACTACAGTTCTTAGTATACGGAACACACACAAGAGGAAGAGTTCAGATATGAACGAATCCTTCTTAAGGTATTATAGACTAGGTCATATCAATGCGACCCGACTGGCTGAAGTTACATTTAAATGCATATTTAAATCAGTTTGAATTTACATCTTGTGAAACTTACCAGTCATGTCACAAAGATAAGATGACCATAGCTCTGTTTATTGGAAATAGAGAAAGAGTTAGTAAACTCTTGGGACTAATACATGATGATGTATGTAGGTCCTCTGTCTACACATGCCAAGACCGGTTCTTTGTACTTTATTACATTCTCTGATGATCTCTTTAGATTCAGACATATGTTCCTGTTGAAACACAAGTCCAAACCTTTTGAGATATTCACAGAATATAAGTTAGAAGTAGAGAATCAAAACGGGTATAAGTATTATGTCCTTTGATGTGATCAAGGAGGAGAATACTTGAGCACGGAATTCCTAGACTATTCTAAAAGAGAATGAGATTCTCTCTCAGCATTACTCCTCCGTATACACCATAGCATGATGGTATATCGGGGCGGAGCAATTGCACCCTATTCGATATGGTGCGCTCTATGATGAGTAATACTGAGTTACCTGTTTCCTTTTTAGGAGTTATGCGCTTGAGAAGCTGCATACCTATTGAATAGGGTTCGAATCAGATCACTGCCTACCACTCCATATGAGATATGATATGGGAAGAGCCCATGTCTTAAGCTAGTTAAGATTTGGGGTTGTCCGGACTATGTCTACAAGCAAAATCGGGACAAGCTCGAGGCAAGGTCAGTTATGTAGAACTGGAAAGGTTCCAGCTATGCAAACTACAACAGATGATTTGGTACAACCAAAGGATTCAGTAGATACCAACGAACCTCAGCCTCTCCGCCGATCTAGTAGCGTTTCTCACCCACCTGAGAGATACTTCAGTTTCTCTATGACAGTGGGAGCGAGGATTGCATCATGAGATGATAACCCAACTAGTTTCGAGCTGGCCATCAGGAGTGAGACTCTGTAAGAATGGCTGGATGCTTAGCGATCTGAGATGGAATCCATGTACACCAACAAAGTATGGACTTTGGTTGCTATATCTGAAGGGTTAAATCCCCATCAGGAGCAAGTATATCTTGAGAAGATTACTTGGTGTAGATGGAAAAGTTGAGACTTTCAAAGCTAGACTTATTAAAGGTTTGCATCATTGACCAGGTATGGATTATGCTGAAACCTTTTCTAAGGATCTATGTTTAAGTCCATCCAGATCCTACTTGCCACGGCTACATACCATGACTACGATATCTGGCGGTTGGGTGCCATGACTGCTTTTCTAAATGTTGTTTTAGAAGAGTGCGTCTATAAGTACACAGCCAGAGGGCCTCGTAGACAGCGGGAGCAGCGGAAACGTATGCAAGATGTTTTATGTGATAAAGCAGGCATCGCGGAGTTGGAACATCTGTTTTGATGAATTAGTCAAACAGTTTGACTTCATCAAAATAGTAGATGAACCTTGTATATACAAAAAGGTAGTAGGGAGTATGGTGGTGATCCTCGTAGAGTACGTGGATGACATACTCTTGATAAGAAAGGAGTTTCCTATGCTACACTCGGTCAATCTCCGTTTATCACAATGATTCTCCATAAAGGATCAAAGTGATACCTCCTAAATCCTGGGTTTTTGATCTATGAGATAGATCTAAATGGATGTTAGTATTCTCACTAGATGTAGTGAGATGGTATCAATCGATGCTGGGGAGAATCACTGGAAGTGTTCCAGGGTGATAAGGACGACTGAATGTCAGTCACAGGCATTGTCTTTACCCTTTGTAAAGGGATGGTATGTTGGAAGAGTTCCAAGCTAGATACCGTGGCATACTAGACGATAAAGGCTGGATACATCGCTACTTAAGATCCTACCAAAGAGGCTGTTTGGGTGTATATTGGTTCATCAGATGAACTAGGTTCCTACCATTGTGTGACAATGGATGTGTGGCTTTGGCCTGGGAACCACGGTCCCATCAGTGACCCAGACATAATCTAAGGCAGTATCACCTGATCATGGAGATGGTTGATCTCCAGGGTGATCGAGGTTAGGAGAACAGACTCAGAGGACAACACGGCGGATCCACTCACAAAGGCCTTTTCTCAGAGAGAGACTTTTATGGGATGGTTGAGTATGAGATACTACAACCACTGCTATCAGATGGCCCTAGTGCAAGTGGGAGATTGTTAGTTATATGTATACCCTAGAGGCCATTACTATACATAGGATGTATATTGTAGTGGATGCTTGGACATATATAGGGAGGACTTTCTTGCTCGACATGATAGTATGCTATCTGGTTGACCTTTACCTTAACGTGTACACTGATTGTCTCTCTGTTACATGTTGGTAAAGCCCTTAGGATGAGTACTTGACTACCTGGACTATGATGCGGATCATACTAGTGGGGACATGGTAGTCCATAAGTACATCCTTCAAGGTCCCTAGTCATGGGTGTATCGAGACAGGGCATCGATATACCAGTATAGACTAGCGTATACCTTCTCGACCCATACAGATGGGCTATGGATGATCCCATATCCATTGGTGTTTGACATCAGAGATGATATACGGGTGCTCAGTGGAGACTGGGTACACTGGACGGACTCGCCGAGAACTGCCAGATGGTATTATACCTTACGTCAGATGGCAGTTCTCTGGTGACACTGGTACAGGTTAGTCTGTAGACCCGAGATCGTCATAGAGTCTTGTGGGATTCCCACTGTGCTTTGATTTCCACCTTACCACGTCCAAGAGCGCGTGCAAAACGGTGGTTTTTGGGTACAGTCCCGAATCACATGGAGGCAATGAGCGATAGGAGGGGATTTGTCTCTCCCGGTATAGAGAGTTGATGTTGCGCTGTGTTCGATTGGCTATAACCGGAAATCCCTGGCCAGGGTTGCTGAGATTTACTGGTAAGTGTTACCAGTAGTTTCTCGAACTGTTATAGAACTCATATCGACATGACTTATCGAGCTATTGGGGTCTGACGTTTACCACCCCTAGGCAAGATATGCGACATATCAGACGACGAGACCGGACTGTACGGTAAGTATTACTGGTTGGATTCACAGGAGTATGAGTGGGCTTGCTCGTCGATCTTCTGATCGCTCAATACCCGGGTGGCCGTTATATTTAGCAGACCGCTTGCGGCTTGTGGGTGTTTGATATGATCATCACCTGCCGCCGGCGTATTGACGAGTCTTTAGAGTCCTACACAGAGGTTTCCTGGCTCAAGCGAAACGAAATAGGAGCGCATATGAGATATGTGCAGGACCGAGAATAATACCAGTATGTGATACTGGATTCTATTCTCGCGATTTGTATCATCGGCAGGTTATATGTAATATAGCCGGGTTACCGAATCAAGTGTTGATTCGATACATTGATACACTTGATATTAGTCGGTTATATGCGATATGACCGGATCATTAAATCAAATGTTGATTTAATGATTTGATGTATAATTATATATTTGATATATTACTTTGCATTAACTAATATTGGTTCACTTTAAATGGATTTTCTCACTTGTTGTGCACAAGTAGTATATGTGATATAGTTTTGTGCACTAGTTTGTATCATGTTTGATGATACATGCGAACTTGGGTGTATGTTTGGTTTAAACCATGGTTGGTCAATGGTTAGGGTTTCATTTGCTTCATTTACTTATTCTTTTATTTATTCATTCATTTTAGAAAGAAATAAAATGGTGGCTAACTTTGGATTATCTTTGAAGCTTCATGAAGCTTTGAAATGGTTGACCATTTTGTTTCTTTCCCTAACCCTAACCATTCACCTAACCTTGGTTCATTCTCTATACTTAACCATGGTTGCTATTATGATAAGAATGAATGGGATTTTCTTTTTAAGGCAATTCTTTTTATTCTATCATATTCTTTTCTTCTTCTTCTTCTTCAAGATGAAGAAAAAGCTTGCAACCAACAATGGCAACTTGAGAAAAAGAGTGAGAAATCTAATTCTAAAGTGAACCCACTTTCTATTTCTTCATCCTCTACCACTTGCCAAGTAGTATAGGGTGTTTTCTTTACAAGTTTCATGGCTTGGTGAAATTGGAGCTTGATCTTGTGTTACCTCGACGTAGATCATCTTCGGCATCGAAGTCGACGACCTAGCCCGCCCATTTCGCTGATGAAGCTGACACTAGAGCCCGGGATCCGATGATCGCAGCGAGGGGACTTCATCGCGGAGCTATGGAGGTGGAGGACCGGATCTACAAAGGTTGTATTTCCGTTCACTTAGTTAAGTTGTTAACTAGTTGCATGTTTCGCCTATTCTCTAGTTAACGATCCGTATTAGGGTTTGTAGGCACATGAAAAATTTGAATTTGGCATGGTTGATGCCTTATGAGACCTCATTAGCGTGCCTAGGAACCCTACACATTACACCATGTATATTATTATTCTATTGTATCTAGAAGTTCCATCAACCAAACATGTATCTTTTTCAGAGATAGAGACCAGTGATGTTTATTCTTTCGACCTTAGAGTCACATGTTGTATTTCTATGGATTTCTTGCTGTTTTGAGTTCCTTTTGAGTTTTGATCCTCGCCCTTGGCATTGTATATTATATTGCTTGCATGGTTGTGACCGTCGATTGACGAAGATCTAGCTCCCGCTTGGGGATGCCTTTTTATTGATTTCGTATACTATTCATGTTGTATCCCGTTTGGGGGCCAGTATTTACAAAGGAGACTCTGGCAAAATTTTCAGAAAATACTTGATGTTTTTTTAAAACACATAATTCGGCTTATGCTATTAAAACTACTTGCTTTTAGTTGGTTTTTCCTTGACTCTACTGCTTCTTTGGTTTTGATTTCTGGGTTTTCGGCTTACATAGATTACGTACGCCTCGAGACGTTTCGTAGTCTATGTGCCGGTCATGTTCCGTACTTTCGGGTCGTGACATGTATATACGGACGACGGGTATTCTTGTAATTCGTTACGAGTTTACTTTGAAGATGCCATTTCTTTGTCTTGTATTAAACATTTAGGGTTTTGTTTTAAATGTTTAATATTGTATTGTGAGGAAATTGTGAGTGCAAGTCTTGGCATATGGCATTAATGGTGGCATGTGAACATTGGTGACTCATGGTATTGGGGCTTGCATTGTCTTTGTTTGAGTTGTGATATTTATGTGCAAGGGTGAGATATTATTTGCAAGTGGCTGCTCATTTTTGGTGCAAGGATTTTCTTTAGTTGCTCTTCACAAAGTATTCACAACTCACACAAAAAGAGCAGAAACCTTTTCATAAGTTTCAATTTCTTCACTAGCTTTTCTTTTGTGCTAAAGTCTTAAGCTCACACATTCTTCACTTGGCTTCTTCTTCACCTCCACCCATACCCTCTCATGAGTTAAGAATCCATAGGTGAATTGAGACAAAGTAATCACACACACACTCTACTTCATCTTGGGCATCTAGGATTGCAAACTTAATGTCCGAGTTGCTTCGGTTTGCAAGCGGGAGCCCGTATAAAGAATCCTCAACGTGGATCCTCTTCGACGAGAGAGACCGGAGGGCGAACTAGTTCTAGGCAGCCGCAACGAGCTTGGGACAGAGGTCGAAGACCGAAGGACACGGATCGATCGGTATAACCTCTCTAAACACTTTACAGTTAACTAATATAGGGTTAATGGCACGATCCGTCGTTTAGGGTTCTGTTAGCGCCGGTTCTAAAAGTTTTTAATCCACGTTTGGCCACGAATTGATGGCTGGGGCGCTGGCGTAGCCTTACAGCAAGCACATCAGTCAGCTTATAGTGTTCACCTAGGTTCCACCAAGATGTATCGTGACTTGAGAGATATCTACTGGTGGGCAGGGATGAAGAATGATGTTTCAGATTTCATTTCGAGGTGTCTGACTTGTCAGCAAGTCAAAGCTGAGCATCTGAGACCGGCAGGAGAGTTGCAGCATTTACCCGTTCCGGAGTAGAAATGGGAACAGATCTCCATAGATTTCGTTGTGGGTCTACCCAGGTCTAGTAGAGGGTATGACTCCATTTGGGTGATTGTTGACCGGTTGACGAAAGCGGCTCACTTCCTTTCAGTGAAGACCACTTTCGGTTATGCTCAGTATACTCAGTTGTACATTGATGAGATTGTGCATTTGCACGGCGTTCCCACATGCATCGTATCCGACAGGGGCACCCAGTTTACCAGCCGTCTTTGGCAGGAGCTTCAGGAAGCTTTGGGTACCCGATTGAGTTTTAGCACCGCTTTCCATCCGCAGACCGATGGTCAGTCGGAGCAGACTGTACAGACTCTGGAGGATATGCTTCGTGCGTGCATGCTTGATTTTGGTGGCAGTTGGGATCGTCACTTGCCGTTGATAGAGTTCTTCTATAATAACAGTTATTAGGAGATGATTCAGATGGCACCTTTTGAGGCTTTGTATGGTAGAAAGTGTCGATCGCCAGTCTGTTGGACCGAACTCAGCGAGAGCAGGATATTGGGACCCCAACTAGTTCAAGAGATACGGAGAAGATCCGGTTGATTCAGGATAGGATGAGAGCAGTCCAGTGCAAACAGAAGTCTTATGCCGACCGTCGTCGTCGCAGGCTTGAGTTCGTAGTGGGGGATCATGTATTCCTACGGATTTCTCCGATGAAGGCCGTGATGAGATTTGGGAAGAAAGGGAAGCTTAGTCCCAGGTTTGTAGGCCCTTTTGAAATCCTTCAGCGAGTTGGTACCGTTGCCTATCGTTTGGCACTTCTGCCCAGTTTTCCGGTTGTTCACCCCGTATTCCATGTATCGATGCTTCGCAAGTACCTTCATGACCCTTCTCACATGATTCAGCACCAGACCATTCAGCTAGAGCACAATCTTTCATTCACCGAGCAGCCGGTAGTTATATTGGATCGGCAGGTGAAGAAACTTCAGTCAAAGGTCTTGCCATCTGTGAAGGTTCTTTGGCGTGGCCCGAATAGTGAAGAGGTCACTTGGGAAGCCGAGAGCGAGATGCAGAAGAAATTCCCTCATCTCTTTGAAGGTACGCATAGTAAGATTTTTTAAATTCAGGGACCGAATTTCTTTAGGGGGGAAGATTGTAACACCTTAGAATGCGATTAGTGTTAATTAAGCGATAATGCGGGTTTTTAAGAAAGTTTGGTAAGGCAGTGATCTTTAACTGTTAATTAGGCCTTTAAGATGTTGTGTTGCATATTAGTTGCTGTTTAAAACACTAAAGTTACAGTTTTTGTGCAATATTGTATTTTTAGTGTTAAATTGGAGTCTCTGTGATCTGCTATCACTACGTTAGGTTACTATAAAATCTAGCAATGTAGTAGTATTGTGTTAGAAGCCCTGAGTGTTCACCTGAAACCCGGACCCAACCCAACCTAGTTGACCCGGCGAGACTTGATGAAAGCCCGGCGCCGCCGGATTTTTAGGGGCCTGGGGAGTTATGGTTTTGAGGGTAGCTGTCTGTAGGTTATCCTGGTTGTTTGGTACTACTTGATTTTCCTATTTTGACTGTAGGCAAAATCCGGGACCACTTTGCTAAGTTTCTAATGTTTTGGCAACGCACGTTACGGTATCCGACACGGTTCGCGTACATTATGTAGCTTGCTGCACTTAGGTTTGATTTAGGATGTCGCTACGCACGTTAGCCACTAAGCTAACACTTGAGAGTTGTAGGAGTCGATGCGTTGATCTAAACGTAGTTTGTATGTATTATTGGACGGTTTCTAAGTTGCACTTGTTATGTTTTGTGTGATATTAGGATCGATTGCAGGGACTTCGGACAGTACAAGGAAAGGAAAGCAGATGGTTGGATTTACCTAGCTCGAGATCATCGGTGAGCAGATTTAACGTCTACAGGGGAATCGCTCGTATGGCGTTAAGCGTCGAGGGCTAGATATGATGTTATAGCCACATGTTATATGCATATGCGTTGATTATACATGAGAATCATTTATATACCATTACTTGTTGTACATTGACTTAGTACATATGGGACACTGCACCATTACTGACGGTTCATGTAACACGAGCACTGAATTGTATGCCATACACACACCGTTGGTAATTACCATGACACGCACAACATATACATATATGTGGTACTATATTCGTTATTGACATTGAGGCAGTTGTTCCTGTACCTTTTTACTAAGGGGATATGTATTGTAACGCTTTCATTATTATCAATAGTTAGACGTTTATTCTTGTGCTATTGCTTATATGAATTGCATCATGCATACATACATACATACATACCTTGCTATAGCTATAAATACACCTTTATATGATGTTGAAATTGACTTCAGGAATTTAGGAACGGCATGATATCTTTAAAAAAAACTTGATTCTTTTAAAAATAGTGGTTTTCCCTTAATATGCTCATATTACTGTTCTATGTTGCATACATCATATTTCATGAATTTACGCATTGAGATACTGATTTCATGTGATTTATGGATTTGAGAACCGTGGTTATATTTCAAGAAAGTATGCATTGTTTTGAAAACCTGGTTTCTCTTGATATGATATTTCGATGCGTCCAGCATGAGTTTTCTCGGTTCTGAGATTGGTTTTAGAAACCCGATTCGAGGAGATGGATGATCCGTTTGCGGGTTCATCACTAGTAAAATAAGGGGTTGCCCCTACGGATAATATCATCCGTAGGGGCAATAAAAGTTTGGCCCTACAGATTAATCCGTAGGTCAAAGTGGTTGCCCCTACGGTCGTTCAATATTTATTTAAAATTTATTAAATCTTAAAGTGTTTTTTGCCCCTACGGTGGCGCAAACCAAGCACCTACGGGTATATCCGTAGGGGCATATAAATAGGGATTTAATAGATCGATCCCTACGCTGATTATTTCTCTTTCCTATTCTCGCGCGAAACCAAATTTCCCAAATCGAGATCGTCGTCGCCGCCGCCGCCGCCGCAGTGATCTCGTCGTCACCGAATCCAAGCCGAATCGTCGTCGCCACACCTGCGCAGTGATCTCGTGGTCGCCACCGTGCTCCGTTCTCGTTGTCGCCACCGCCCTTGTCGTCGCCGATTGCGTCTCCGCCGTCGCCTACAGGTAATTAGTTAAACATTATTATAATGATGTTAGGGTAGCGATCAATGAGGGTTAGGATTAGGTATCGGTTGTGGTTAGGGTTAGGATTAGGGTTAGGGTACGGGTTCGATCGGCGGTTGGGGTTCGACGACTGGTGTTGGGGTTAGGGTTAGGGTTAGGGTTTCGGTTGGGGTTTGGTGTTGGGGTTGGGGTTCGGTTGGGGCTGGGTTGGAGTTAGGGTTAGGCCGGGTTAGGGTTTGGTGTTGGGTTGGGGTTCGGCTGGGGCTGGGTTGGGGTTAGGATGAGTTGGAGAGATTGAAGGCGAGCTGGGTTTTGGGAGAAGAGAAGGAAATGGCACTGCTTGCTGCTTCAATTTTTTGATATAGATAGATAATTAGTTCTCCGAGTTAAAATTTAGGGGGAATTGGATACCTCATGTCAAATAGAAAACAGACTAGGTCCATGCTTGCATACGCACACCAGGCATCTAATTTCAAAAGATCCGATGGTATATAGGATTATGGCTCATACAAGACTAGATCAAGAAAGTTAGTATAAAATGGAGAATGCTCTGTTGCTGCCCTCTACTTCAGCTTACATACAATCCATATAAGGTTCTTTTGGGATTTTGGAGGGGTTTTAATTTGGGGGAAATAAATATCTTTGGAGATGAAATGGGGCATTTCGGTAATTTGATTCTCTGTTGCAAATATTATTTATCAATATATTTAATTATATATATTAAATAAAACAAAGTAAACTATAAATAATATGAAACCAATATATGATACTCGATGATAATACGAAACCTTCATATTCCCATCGATACCCATATATGAAACTAAAAGCGCCACTTAGTCCCCGTCTATCGGTTAACATACGTGCGATGCTCGTCGTGACCTAGAATTATACGAAAGTTGTTAAATATCGGACAGTATAGCTCGATACTAACAACCGTCGTATAGTCTACGCGACGAGAAAATTCAATCGTATGGTAACCCATAGATTTGTCCCGTGTGGACAAGTTAAGAATGTATAAAGCAAACGCCTTCATTCACTTGTATTTTCATCCGTTTCGAGATATTTCGTCGGTACCTTTCCGCTGGTTCTCCGTGTACAAAGATAGATTAGATGTTCATTTCAACGTTGTTTCACAGCTTTGAAATGATTATCTATTCTATTACAGTGTACTCGGAGAACAGCGGGGAGGTGCTGCCGAAATTTACTCGAAACGGTTGAAAGCACAAGTGATGGGCGTTCGCTCTATACATTCTTAATGGGATAGAAGCCTACCCTCGACAGCCGGAACACATACATACAAACGCATAATTAGAGAGCGACTCGAGATGTTCGGGTTAAAACCAATATATGATACTCGATGATGATATGAAACCTTCATATTCCCATCGATACCCATATATGAAACTAAAAGCGCCACTTAGTCCCCGTCTATCGGTTAACATACGTGCGATGCTCGTCGTGACCTAGAACTATACGAAGGTTGTTAAATATCGGACAGTATAGCTCGATACTAACAACCGTTGTATAGTCTACGCGACGAGAAAATTCAATCGTATGGTAACCCATAGATTTGTCCCGTGTGGACAAGTTAAGAATGTATAAAGCAAACGCCTTCATTCACTTGTGTTTTCATCCGTTTCGAGATATTTCGTCGGTACCTTTCCGCTGGTTCTCCGTGTACAAAGATAGATTAGATGTTCATTTCAACGTTGTTTCACAGCTTTGAAATGATTATCTATTCTATTACAGTGTACTCGGAGAACAGCGGGGAGGTGCTGCCGAAATTTACTCGAAACGGTTGAAAGCACAAGTGATGGGCGTTCGCTCTATACATTCTTAATGGGATAGAAGCCTACCCCCGACAGCCGGAACACATACATACAAACGCATAATCAGAGAGCGACTCGAGATGTTCGGGTTAAAACCAATATATGATAATATGAAACCTTCATATTCCCATCGATACCCATATATGAAACTAAAAGCGCCACTTAGTCCCCGTCTATCGGTCAACATAACGTGCGATAATTTATTCTTTTCAACGACAAACGCACACACAAAGCATATACATGGATTTTCTCCTTTGTCAGTAACTATCCCGTTCTTATATTTCTCAATATAGTCAGCATAACCTACAATTTATATGTTATTCAGTCTAACATGGCCCATGAGTACGTCAGAGTTAAGGACTGGATGTATGTGGATTGGAAACAACGTATGCAACCTAAGTTTGTCGCAGGAGTTGCTGCTTTCCTTGAATTTGCACGAGCATATAATAAGATCATAATAGAGAAGATTCTCTGTCCGTGCGATAGATGTGGCAATAAGTACTGGCAGAAGGTAGAATTGGCAGAGCTTCATATTGTAAAACATGGGTTTACTAGACTTTATTCAATTTGGAAATATCACAAGGAAGGAGAAGAATGCAGTACTGCGGTAGAAGAAGGAGAACACGATAATGCGGCAGGAGAAGAAGAAGAATTCGGTAATACGGCAGGATACGGAAATTTATTTCCATCAGAAGAAATGGAGGATATGGTAGAGGCTGCCCTAGGTGAATCTATTCGTACCGAAGATGACATTCCTTCCGGTCAAGGACCGCGTGCGGATAAATATGAAAATTTCATGAATGATGCTAGGAAACCAATTTATGAGAATGCGAAGTATTCCACCCTCTCCCGGACCGGTACAATATCGATGGATGTATCCCGTCGAGAGGTACGTTAAATTTTTCGTTTCGCGCAATTTATAAATTTATTTTTGTCATGTATGCCCGTGTTTATTTATTCAACATATTCTCATTAGGTACCTTTACACTCTTAAGAAGTATATACGCAATAAAAATCGACCAGAGGGTTCTATCATGCAAGGTTATCTTCTTGATGAAGCAACCACATTTTGTTCCCGCTATCTGGACGAGAACATTGAGACAAGGATTAACCGACCACGAAGAATTCAAGACGGGCCATATGGTAAAGCCGAGTATAAGAGGGTAGACACTATGTTTATCAACAAGATATACCGGTTTATCTTGCTTAATTGCGTATGTCTTGAACAAATTAGAGAGTAAGTTCTTTTGGATTAATTGTTATATCTGTGTTTGTGTGTGTATGAAATGACATAATATTAATGTCACAATTATTTGTCGAAAACAGAACTCATTTTAACGAGGTACGTGAGGGGCATCCTGATTGGAACGAAGAGCGTTTGGAAAAATACCATCAGGATAATTTTTGTGATTGGGTCACAGTGCATGTAAGTTATTCGAATTACATTTTATTGCTATCAGTTTTAATCTAAACTTGTATCGTTATGTATTTATCGTAAAATTTGTTTTGTTAAATCCACGATCCGAACTTGTCTGCATCATTTGAGAGTGATTCAAGATGTTTAGCTCAATTTCCTAGTATGGAGGTTGCACATTACAAAGGATTTGGTGTCCTTGGATACAAATTCGAAGTTAAGGACATAGAAACATCTAGAATCACTCAGAATAGTGGGATTGCGACGGTAGGATCGGACGGTGTGATTTACTATGGGTACTTAAATTGTATACTCGGCATCCACTATCCCGGACGATTAGAACCCTTTTATATATTCCACTGTACTTGGTACGATCCGCGAACCGATACAGACAGGTGGAGAAGCAGTCTTGGGACTTGGAAAGATGAATATGGATTGACCAGTGTGAACACACTTCGATTTTACGGTCAGGACGATCCGTTTATCTTTCCGAACCAAGCGTTCCAAGTATACTACTCACAGTGTTTGAAGCATCCGGGGTGGAGTGTTGTATGCCGATGGAAACCTAGAGATGTCTACGATGTCCCAGAATACGAGGACAGCGATGAGGACGAAGAAGAGAGAAGGCTTAAAGTGCTCCGACCGTCTGTTTCGAAGGACGGGTAGTCTTCGACCGATCATGAAGTTACGTGGGTTAGAAATGACATCGACGATGAAATCCAAGTAGATATGTATGATGCGCCCACGAAACGAAAAAGGTTATCAGTAATGTTATATTATTACTTCACATTTTACGCTCTAGATCATATATAGTCAATACTTTTAATGATTGTCTAATGCGTCCACGAACCGTTTATCTAGATTTGATGACGATGTCGGGAGCAGCGAGGGGCGGCAGGAGCTCCAGCCGCGGCAGAGGCAGAGGCAGAGGCAGAGCGGTTCTGCCGCCCGGAGAGCTCCGTAGGGAGCTTCAGAGGGCCGGTCTTGCACCCAGATCGGAGACCCCTTCGGATGCCTCCTTCCGTGTGGATTTTGCCACACGTCCAGGTATACTGCACGCATATCCATTTTCAATTTAATATTACAGATATTCATGCCTGTTTATATCAAAATTACTTATATTGTCAATGTTTGATTGTCTAGTTGTTGGTGATGCGTCCACATCTGGGACAGAGGCCACCCCCGCTCCTCCAGGTATGTTTATATATCATATAGTGTATGTATATTGATTTAGAATGCTATATCATAAATATACACATTCCTTTTGCTCTTACTTAGCAATTTTTATTATTGTCTAGCTGTAGGTGGTGACACCACCGCACCTGCGGGTATGTTTATATGTCCTATAGTGCATGCATATTGATTTAGAACGTTATATTATTGATCTACACATTCTTTTTGCAATTACTTATAAAATCTATTTTTAATTGTCTAGTTGTTGGTCCTGCGTCCACATCTGGGACAGAGGCCACCCCCGCTCCTCCAGGTATGTTTATATATCATATAGTGTATGTATATTGATTTAGAATGCTATATCATAAATATACACATTCCTTTTGCTCTTACTTAGCAATTTTTATTATTGTCTAGCTGTAGGTGGTGACACCACCGCACCTGCGGGTATGTTTATATGTCCTATAGTTCATGCATATTGATTTAGAACGTTATATTATTGATCTACACATTCTTTTTGCAATTACTTATAAAATCTATTTTTAATTGTCTAATTATAGGTGGTGCGTCCACACCTTCCACAGGGGCCACTCCTGCCGCTTCCGTACCCTCCGCATCGTCTGCAGGTTAGTATGAATAAATTTAAAATATTTATTTATTTTACATATGCTATATAGAATAAATATGAACTTCATGGAGATTTAGCGTTGATGTTTATTTTATAGTTGGAGGGGATGCGTCCGGGTCCGGGACCCCGGTTGTTCCTCACCGGAGGAACTATCATCCCGCTCGTGCTGCTGCTCGGGCCCAGGCTCTTGCGCTAATCACCGGAGGTATATATCAAACTTGAATTTTTGTTTAACCTTGATTTCTTAATACAACTTTGTCTTATTATTGATTGTCTTGATATTTCATGCAGACGCAGGGCCTCTCCATCCCCAGAGGGGGACTCGAGGCCCGAATCAGTCCCATAGGCTGAGGCCTGATAGAGCTAGGGGGGAGGCAGCATTCCCCCTATTTTTTACCCTTGACTATCGCTATACCGGTCCTCATGCCGAGAGGTTCGGCCGGTATTTGGGAGACGAGAGCCGGATCGTGAAGAACTATCCACTTCACGTTGAGTGGGGCGAGCAGCACCAGCGCTCATTCGCCCT
Organism: Agapanthus africanus; assembly: GCA_030015575.1. Lineage (NCBI taxonomy): Eukaryota > Viridiplantae > Streptophyta > Magnoliopsida > Asparagales > Amaryllidaceae > Agapanthus > Agapanthus africanus. The sequence continues at coordinate 298,604,676 of CM057345.1, read as the reverse complement.
CTTCTTTGATCAGGCTCGGGTATGTATTAATATATATTTTCATTTGATCTATCCAATATATTTATTATTAACACTTGCAATCTAATAACAATGTTTTTTTTTTGTATTTTCAGTTGGATTACGATTTTCAGCCTGTAGCCGACCCTGATCACTCGGGGAGGGTGCTCGACCTTCATGCTCTGTACAATGGCCTGATGAAGAACATGCAGGCCAAGGTCCGATACAACAGGAATGAGCTGAAGGCCGACTGCTACTCCCTGTGGATAGCGACCCCCGAGGCAGAGAGAGCGGCCCTCCTATCTACTCCGGCGTTTGCGAGAGTCGACGTAGAGACATGGCCTCTATTGTGCGCTTATTTCGACTCCGAACGCAAACAAGTATGTATTTTAAATTTAATTCATTATTTATGATATAATTTATTTCTTTGTGTTTCTTAATTAGAAAACAAAATGTTAATGCGTTGTGCAGAAACAGGCCGCTCAGAATACGGAGAACAGGAAGTCGGCGAAGAGGGGTCGCCCTACTTACACAGGTGGCTCGAGGAACATTACTCGAGCCATGGAGTTATCGGTAAATTAAGAGTTATTCTCTAATATTCTGCAATATTAAGAGTTATTCTCTAATATTTCTAATATTAAGAGTTACTTTCTAATATTGCAGACATCTCGGACCGTGGCGTCAGGTGGTACACCGAGCGTGCTGTCCGCATATCTTGCCGTCCACGGCACCTCGACAGATCCCGCCACGGGCGAGCTTCGATGTCCCGACGTCGCTACCCAGGAGTACTGCGTAAGTGTTAATATTTTTTCTACCCAAATTTGAAATTTTAGTTTTGGAAGGTTCAAGTTTAAATTTTATACTTATACTTTACTGCTTAATGTGGGTGTAGGAGCGGGTGGTTGAGCAGGCCCAGGCCTCGGGGATCGATTTTACCGGACAGAACGATCCGAGGCTGCTGACCCCAGTTCTGGACGCCGCACACGGAGGGCACCACGGAGGTTGGGAGAGAGGCCGGGGATTGGGCCCTAGCAGGGCCCATATGAGGTTGGACTCCACCCCGGCGGTTACTTCCTCCGTCTCCAGTGACCGGCATGTCCATCAGGAACTGGATAGCTTGAGGGCCACCGTTCAGGAGTTGAAGGAGATGCTGGTATGTATACTACTTTATAGTAAAATATCATTTCATATTATATACATATCAACATATCCATAATTAGTACGTAGCTTGAGCTTATTTGGTTTTAGACTTAAGTTTGATTAATCATACATACATATGTAATTAAAATAAACAACGCTTTTCCAAACTAGATATCCAAACAGGGTTTCGAAATAATTTAATAATGAAACGAATTCGAATAATACACAGTTCTTACACGCTTCTTACACACGTTATGTCCAGACGCGACAGGGTAGATCGGCCGAGCCTCCACATGCATCTCCTTCGGCTGCGGCTCCGCAAGCTACTACATCGGCTGCGGTTCCGCAGACAGCTCCTGTAGCTCCACCGCCCACTCAGACTCCCGCAGCCGCGGCTCCGCAAGCGACTACCTCGACGGCGGCTGCGCAGACCACATCGCCAGCTCCACATGCCGCTCAGACTCCCTTATATGTAGCATTGGAGAGTGTATTTACCGAGGAGCAGGCGCGCGTTATTCGAACGTTATTCGGAGGTGGAGCTGGACCGAACTAGGGTAGCTTTTTGGTTCTTATTTTTTGAAACATGTATTTATTTATATCACATTGTACTACATTTTGAAACGATATTGATATTGGTTTGTATTTATATCATATTCAGTTTTTGGGTTTCTTTTGTATATTATATATATGCGTGAGATGTGATTATGAATACTGCAATATATGATTTGATTGATGTATATAGTATTGTGCACAGGGCGGGAAAAAATCTAGCAGCCCATTTTTTAAAAAAAAACACAGACAATATGTACCTACGGATTAAGCCGTAGGTACACATGTTGCCCCTACGGAGTTATCCGTAGGGGCAAACTATCAGGAAACCTGATATTTTCCCACCTGATATCAGTGCAGGGTGTTGTGGGTGCCCCTACGGATATGTCCGTAGGGGCCAATGTTTATCCCCTACGAATTTATCCGTAGGGGCAAAATATCAGGTTTCCTGATATTTTTTCCCCCGATCTCAGTGCAGTGTGTTGGGAGTAGCCCCTACGGATTAAACCGTAGGGGCTACTTTATATCCCCTACGGAGTTATCCGTAGGGGTATAAAAAGAACCTACGGAGATATCCGTAGGTTTATACAATATATTCAAAAAAAAAATTACATATATGATTTTATTACCCCTACGGGGTACTCCGTAGGGGCTATAGCACCTACTGATATATCCGTAGGGGCATAAATTTGTCCGTAGGGGCAAGTTCAGGGCCTCAACTTGCACCTGCGGCCTTTGCACCTACGGGGTCTTTTTTCGTCCCTACGTATAAATCCGTAGGGGCAACCCTTATTTGTAGTAGTGCATGGTGGACCCGTTATGGTACCCCGAGGAAAGAAAGGTATGTTGTGCAGTAGATGATGAGCCTGGCAGAGGGAAAACTACCTACCGGTGATAGTTTGGACCCGGCGGTTATCCGGAGGATATCGACCGGAGTCGTGAGATGGGTATGGGCCGATCCGGACTGATGGAGACCGTGGGCCGATCCGGACTGACGGAGCCCGAGTTATGTGGATTTATGTGTCGATGCTGGACACGGGTTCTCATGATGTTTCGGGTGTCGATGTTGGGCACTCAGGTTCCATGTGATTTACGGATATGAGGGCCGATCAGAGTGACGGCGCCTGAGGTATTGGAATTTAGGGTGTCGTTGATGGACATCGGTTTTTCCATGATGATGATTCATTGATGATGATTATGTTTTATCCCCCACTTAGGATTATTTGATATGCATTGTTTCATGTAGTTGTAGTACCCTGATAGTGTACCTTGATCATAACTGTTGCATATCCATATTGCCATACTTATGCTATCAGATTGCATGTGATAGATTATCGCTGTTCGTGCATACTTGCGATTATCTGTATGATATTATTTACTATTCACGAGTTGGCAACTCACCCCCCTTGTGCCACAGTGTTTTGCAGGCTTGACCCTCAGACTAGTCGCGGCAGGGCTTCTTATTGTATCTATTTCTACGGATACCGCTACGGTTGGCTGTGAGGACTTTTTGGTGTAGGTGGGTTTTCGGTTATCCGAACATATCTATTGTATATCTCATTGTATCTAGTACTCTCCATCTACCACTTTTATGTATTGACTTAGAGACGAGTTTGTGAGGATCGATATTGTATATTATGTGACTCTGGTGTAAGTCTACGGCAGCGCCCTGGCCGTCGATCCGAGGCCAAATGCGGAAACAAAAACTTTTTAGGAAACCGGCGCTATCGTAGTCTTTCACCCGGATCGAACCATTAACTCTAAACTAGCTAACTACAAGTAGTGAGAGTGGCTATACCGATCGATCCGTGTCTTTCGGTCTTTGGCCACCATCCCAAGCTCCTCGCGGCATCTCCGATCTCCGGTCTCCTCGTCGGAAAGGGCACCACATCAATGAATCTTTTTATGGGCTCCAGCTTCATCCGAAGAAACTCAGACACGAAGTTTGCTAGCCGACGTGTCCAAGGTGATGTAGAGAATGTATGTGATAACTTTGTCTCAAGCATCCATTGATTCTCAACACATGAGAGTGTATGGATGGAGATTGAAGATGATACCATTAGTAGAAATGGTGAGCTAGAGAAAGAAGAAGAAAAGGTTTTCTTTTCTTGTGTGTCGTGTTGATAAAATGAGAGCAAGAATAATAATACAAGAGCAAACCCCAAGCCTATGGCTACCCTCTCTCTCTCCATCCATCAATTCAACACAAAAAAATAAATCCTAATGTGACATTAGCACAAATAAAAAGACCATGAGTCACTAAACATGTCCATGTCACATTAAATGCACCTCATCATGAACTAAGCTCATAATTTCCATCAAAATAAACATTAACCCAAATGTTTAGTCCAACAAAAAGATACGGCAACATCTAAAGTAAACTCGTGACGGATCGCAAAGATCCCTCTCACCAGTATATACATACCTGCATCCGCATTCCGACTGAATGCGAATGCGATGAGACTAAAGTAATCCATCAAATCTAATACTAGGATCCGGCTTAAACCAAAGCCCACTAGTATGATCCGTCCGATCATGATCCGTGCACGACTGCACGTATATGATCGAACCCTGCCATAATACCATACGGCCTTTACAATGTTTCGCCCGAAACATGAGAAACTGTCTGTGGGGGACTCTAAAGACTCATCAATACTTTGGCTGTGGATTTAACCACTAGCACGTCAGTGGTACTAGCTGTACGTAACGGGCTACAAGGTATTGACCAAAAGGGAGGCTGATAAACGAACTCTTCCAGACAACCTACTGAGCCTGTCAGTGACAATATCTGTACAGTCCAGTCCGTTCGTCTATGAGCATCGCATGTCGGGTTTAGGGGGTTGGTAAAAGTCAGACCCCCAAAAGCGGTACAAGTCGTGTCGGAGTGTAGCCCAGAACACCCTGAGATACTACTGGAATACCTACCAGTAAATCTCGTGCCTTAGCCAAGGACTTCGTGTAATGGCTCTCCTAGACACAGCGCGATCCCACCCCAAATACAGGGAGAGACGAAACCCCTGCCGATCCGCTCACTGCCTCCATGTGGCTCGGGACTATACACAACTAAAATCTGTTTGCACGACTCCTTTAAGCCGTGGTAGGGTAGTAATCGAAGCACAGTGGGAACTCACACGAGACAAATGACGATCTCAGGTCGATGAACTAACCTGTACACATGTCACCAGGGAACTGCTGTCTGACGCTAGGTATAAAACCAACTAACATGTTCTCGGCGAGTCCTGTCCGGTGTACTCATAACCCAATGAGCACCTGTATACGTCTTAGGTGAACCAACTGACACCAATGGCTTGTGAGACCAGCCACCGCCCCTCGTCGGGGTCTCGATCCGTATACACTAGTCTACTAATGGAGTGTCGATGCCCAGTCTCGAAACTCCCACGACTAGGGACCACTTTAAGGATGTGCTTATAGACTACTCAACTCTCACATATATAATCGCCATCATACTGCTGGTAGTCAAGAAAGAATCCCAAGGGCTCTATCAACGTGCAATAGTGATCTGTAATGTCACCTAAAGCATATACATGATAATAAAGATAAACCAGATAGCATACTATCATCTTGAGTAAGACTGTCCTACCGGCATAGGTCCTCCCTCAATCATTGCAATCACGTGCCTGCGATCCAATAATTGACTTTGAAGGCACTATATCCAATAATCTCCCACTTGCACTCAAGGGTAATTATTGCGATGTTGCATACTCACAGCCCGTGTGATATCGAACACCCAACTTCTTTACTGATCAGTCTTACAAAACTTGTTTGTGAAACTATTGCGTTCGAGGAATAGCCTTAGTGAGTGGATCCGTCCTGATGTTTCTTTCTATGTCTCTCTTTATCTCAAGTTCGCGGAGAAAGACATCTCCCGAAATAAGCAATACCTGTCTTAGAAGATGTCTGGATATCTGATGGGACCTAGTTCATAAATGAACTCCAAATCCTAACTTCTTAGACTGTATCGTCAATTGAATCTAATCAGTATTATGCGCCATGCCTCCCTCAGTATCCGCTTGGACCTCCTATCCAAACAACTGCCCCTCGTCAGAGGTAAAACAATAACTCTGACAGTCACTCTGTTATCCAGGTCACCTTGGAAGCCTGGAATGATAACCGTCTCCCGAAAGAGGCTGTCGTTATCATATCCCTAGAACATCCACTTATGTTCTAAACTGCTTCCGAACGCTTCTCCAGGATTGGATTACTATCATAACTTATTGCATCTAGTGCAAAAACAACTTCTGGTGTAGTACTTAGCATCTCATGATTGACTCAATTTCCTAAGCAAGTGATGTTCCAATCATGCGCATCCCTCTCCCCTTTAGTCTGTAAGAGACCTTTAGAGAGGGTGACTCCATCACTTGCAGGTACACCACCATGCCAGGAGTCGTCCATTCTAAAACACCTTTAGAATACTTTCTAACTACCCAGATTGGGACACTTCCTAAATCCAGATCTAAAACCATAGATCTAGTAATCAGAATGTCTGATATTATATCTATATCCTTATGTGGAGAAACCACTGTGTGGCAACCAAAGTATAACCGATCATAGTATACGAATTTCACTTCCTACTATGTGTATGTCATCCATATACCAGGACATCACACCCTACTACCTTCTTAACAGATCCATCTCCTATTCTGACGAAGTCAAAGTCCATGACTGTCACATCAAAAATAGATGATCTATCTCCGCTATATATGCTTTAGTCCATAAATAGACATAAGCTACTTGTCCACTATGCTTCCGCTGCTCCCACTGACTACGACAACCCTCTAGCAGAGTCATATACACGTGCACTTCTAAAGCCAGTTCAGAACGACGCTATACTCATCCTCCTGCCGGGTCTCATAGTCTGGAACAACAGTAATGTCAAGTCTGGGTAAACAAGAACCTCCCTGTTACCGTCTTTGAGCATACTGAAGTACCTCTCGAGTGCCTGAGGTTACCCACCATATCTGCGGAGTGGCCAATGGAATGTCAATCCAGATTGAATCTTTAGGTCCTATTAAATTTTCAGTAATCGTTTGCGGTTCTGGAATCACTTCCAGTTCTACCATACTCCCACTAACTGTTTTCTGAAAAAGTCCATTTTACTAAAACTTTGGCGAGTCAAGAACAATATCACCATTGATCTTCCAGATGGTAGAAAGTTAACCCTCGTCATAGCTCGGGTCAACCCACAAATAGCCATTACAGAAACGTAACTTGAGTTATCCAGAGTCTGGTTTTAAGCATAAGCCGGACAACTCCATATAGCTTAACATCATTAAGATATGATCCATTCTATATACAATATAGAAACAGAGTCACTGATTTAATTGGAACCAGATTCAAATCATGCAGCTGTCTCCAGTGCAAGTCAACTAAATGGAGAGAGGCTATTCTGTAAGTGCACGACGGCGCCCCGGCCGTCAAACCGACGCCGGAAAGCGGAAACGAAAAACTTTTCAAACTAGAAAACCGGCACCACCGCGCACTAAAATCCCGGATCGGGCCATTAACCTAACTCTAGCATACTAGAAAAAGAATAGAAGACTATACCGAGCGATCCGTGTCCTTCGGTCTTTGGCCTCCACTCCGATCCCCTCGAGAAATCTCCGGTCTTCAGCTCCTCGTCGGAACGGGCACCACATCGCCGGGTTCTTTTACGGGCTCCCACCTCTGGACCGAGGCAACTCGAGCACGAAGTTGGCGAGCCGACGTGCCCAAGGGTGCTGTAGGTGTAGTGTAGAAACCATTGTCTCATAGGGTAGTGAAGTTGCCATTGAAGGAGGGAAGAATGATCTTTGGAGAGAGAGTTGAGGGATTTATGTAGCAAGCATAGAATGAAATGAGATGAATCATTTTCCACAAAAATGAACTCTCTCTTCTCTCCTCTCAAGTGTGGCCGGCCCCTCTCAATGAGGAGAAAGAAAAATCCCATAGAATAATGCAAGAGGAGAATGAATGATAAAATGAGAAGAAAATGGTCACACCAAGGTCAAACCCAAATCCAACTCAATCCTATCTCAATTAATGCAAAGGTAAGATGGAAAAAGAATCTCATGATGGTAGAACCATCATGAAGCCTCCAAATTCAAATAACCCCTTCCATAAAAGTAATTTGCACAACTGCAAATAACCCCCTCCATCGGAAAAGTCCGGCCGTGAAAGAACAAAGGAAAACTGGCCGGAACGGAATGCAAACTGGCAACTTCAGAAAACTGATCCCGTAATAAATTACAGAAAAACCCCGTGACAGTATATACATACCCGTATTTGTATTCCCACTGAATACAAATGCAAAGAGACAAAATCTACACTTTCTAATACTAGGATCCGGCTTAAACCAAAGCCCGCTAGTAAAATCCGTCTGATCACGATCCGTGCAATACCGCACGTATCTGATCGAACCCTGCCATATCTCCATACGGCCACTACAGCGTTTCGCCCGAAACTTGAGAAACTAGTCTGTGGGGGACTCTAAAGACTCGTCAATACTTTGGTTGTGGATATAACCACTAGCACGTCAGAGGTATTAGCCTATACGTAATAGGCTACCAGGTATTGACCAAAAGGGACGTCGATGAGCGAACTCATCCTGACACCCTATTGAGCCTGTCAGTGATAATATCCGTACAGTCCGGTCCGTTCGTCTATGAGCATCGCATGGCGGGCCTAGGGGGTTGGTAAAAGTCAGACCCCCAAAAGCGGTACAAGTCGTATCGGAGTGTAGCCCAGAACACCCTGAGATACTACTGGAATACCTACCAGTAAATCTCCTGCCTTGACCAAGGACTTTCATGTACTGGCTCTCCTAGACACAGCGCGACCTCACCCCCAATACCGGGAGAGACGAACCCCTGCAGATCCGCTCACTGCCTCCATGTGGCTCGGGACTGTACCCAACTAAAACCTGTTTGCACGACTCCTTTGAGCCGTGGTAGGGTAGTAATCAAAGCACAGTGGGAGCTCACACGAGACAAATGACGATCTCAGGTCGATGAACTAACCTGTACACATGTCACCAGGGAACTGCTATCTGACGTCAGGTATAATACCAATTAGCAGGTTCCCGGCGAGTTCTGTCCAGTGTACTCATAACCTAATGAGCACCTGTATACATCTTAGGTGAACCAACTGACACCAGTGGCTTGTGAGACCGTCCACCGCCCCTCGTCGGGGTCTCGACTATATACACTAGTCTACTCTGGAGTATCGATGCCCTGTCTCGAAACTCCCATGACTAGGGACTTTTTAAGGATGTGCTTATAGACCCCAGCTCCTACGTATATGATCGCCCTCATACTGCAGGTAATCAAGCAAGAATCCTAGGGGCTCTATCAACGTGCAATAATGATCAGTAAGGTCACCTAAAGCAGTACACGATGATAAAGATAAACCAGATAACATACTATCATCTTGAGTAAGACTGTCCTACCGGTATAGGTCCTCCCTCAATCATTGCAATCACGTGCCTGTGTTCCAATAATTGACTCTGAGGGCACTATCTCCAACAATCTCCCGCTTGCACTCAAGGCTAATTATTGCGATGTCGCATACTCACAGCCCGTGTGATACCGAACACCCAACTTCTCTACTAGTCAGTCTCACAAAGCTCGTTTGCGAAACTATTGCGTTCGAGGAATAGCCTCAGTAAGTGGATCCGCTCTGATGTTTCTTTCTATGTCTCTCTTTATCTTAAGTTCGCGAAGAAACCCATCTCCCGAAATGATCAATACCTGTCTTAGAATGTGTCTGGATGTCTGATGGGACCTAGTTCATAAATGAACTCTAAATCCAAACTTCTTAGACTGTATCGTCAACTGAACTTAATCAGTATCCTGCGCTATCCTTCCCTCAGTATCCACCTGGACCACCTGTCCAAAATACTGCCCCTCGTCAGAGGGAAAACTATAACTCTGACAGTCACTCTGTCATCCAGGTCACCTTGGAAGCCTGGAATGATAACCGTCTCCTAAAGGAGGCTGTCGTTATCAAATCCCTAAAACACGCACTTATGTTCTAAAGCTGCTTCCTAATGTTTCTCCAGGATTGGATTAATATCAACTTATTGCATCTACTGCAAGAACAACATCTGGTGTGGTACTTGACATCTCATGATTGACTCAATTGCCTAAGTAAGTGATCTGCCAATCATGCACATCCCTCTCTACTTTAGTCTGTAAGACACCTTTAGAGAGGGTGACTCCATCACCTGCAGGTACACTACCGTGCCAGGAGTCGTCCATTCTAAATACTCATAGAATGCTGTCTAAGTACCCAGATTGGGAAACTACCCAAATCTAGATCTAAAACCATAGATCTAGTAACCAGAATGTCTGATATAATATCCAAGTCCTATGTAGAGAAACCACTGTATGACAACCAAAGTATAACCGATCGTAGTATAGGAACTTCACTTCCTACTCTGTGTATGTTATCCAAATACCAAGACATCACACCCTACTACCTTCTTAACAGATCCATCCCCTTATTCTGATGAAGTCAAACCTATGACTGTCACATCAGAAATAGATGATCTATCTCCGTTATATCTGCTTTAGTCTATAAATAGACATAAGCCACTTGTCCACCAATGCTTCCGCTGCTCCCACTGACCACGACAACCCTCTGGCAGAGTCATATACACGTACACTTCTAAAGCAAGTTTAGAACGACGCTATACTCATCCTCCTGCCGGGGCTCACAGTCTGGAACAACAGCAATGGTAAGTCTGGGTAAACAAGAACCTCCCTGTCACCGTCCTTGAGGCTACCGGAGTACCTCTCGGGTGCCTGAGGTTACCCACCATATCTGCGGAGTGGCCAATGGAATGTCAAACCAGATTGAATCTTTAGGTTCTTATCAAATTTTCAGTAATCGTTTGCTGTTCTGGAATCACTTCCAGTTCTACCATACTCCCACTACTGTTTTCTGAAAAAATCCATTTTTTATTAAAACTGTGGCGAGTCAAGAACAATATCACTATTGATCTTCCAGATGGTAGAAAGTCAACCCTCGTCATAGCCTGGGTCAACCCACAAACAGCCACTCCAAAAACGTGCCTTGAGTCATCCAGAGTCTGGTTTTAAGCATAAGCCGGACAACTCCCCGTACCTTAACACCTTCAAGATACGAACTGTTCTATATCCAATACAGAAACATAGGCACTGATTTAATTGAACCAGATTCAAATCATGCATCTGTCTCCAGTGCATGTCAACTAAATGGAAGGAGGTGGATCAGCGTTACTCAACTTAGGAATACTTCCAATTATGAGTAACCTGAAAGAGAAGCAAGTTCTCTTAATCATTACTATCAACTGAATACCATACACAAGTATCTGCATCGTCGATCACTTTGAAGAATCGTGATACTTGCAACATCTGGTTCTCTACTTTACTCTTATACCTATAACTTCTCAAAACTTGAACCCTGTGTTTCTACGAAACACACGTCTAAGAACTAGAGAAGTCATAAGTAAACAGAATACAGTATGAGGACCAACCCCTCTATCCTAATGGACACTGGACAACATACAATACTCTGTATAAGTCTCTTGAGTCTAATAACTCATTCGCTGTGTGTCGTAGGTTGAAAACTGTACTATGGTTATGAAGAATTACACCGCTGTTCAATGCTCCTTACCTAACCATCAACCGATATAGGTAAATGTCATAGACATAATTTCAAAAAGTTATATCTCACTTTATGAAAATAGACGTACAGATATATCAATTTGAAATTGGTGCATAACAACGGATATTCAAAACCAAACATTTGTCGTCCGGCAAACAGCCCAGGCGATTTCCTCAAATATCACCAATTACAACGAATTCCGATATAATGAGGAAGATCACCTAATTCCCAATAACTTACTCCCACTCATCATCTGTAAAACCATACAGATGTGAGAATCAAACCTGGTAAATACATACCCTGGAGTAAGTGTCTAATTGGGAAATCAGTTTTCTATTAACAATACACAGTGAAACTGAAACATTGAAATGTTTCGAGGGGTATCCGGGTATTCCTAGTAATGCCTCTTCCATTATCCAGATTCACAACTGTAACCGTATATTTCTTTGCCACATCTCCACATCCCTTTATATGTCTTTAGTCATTACCTTCTGTACACCCTCTTAGGCTAAATGGTTTTCTTCCTTCCCTACCGTTCGGCACCAGCCTATGGTTTGGAAGAAGACTATCCAATAAGCATAATGGGTGTACTGTCCTAATCCTAGGAGCACTCGCAATGCGAGAGAAGGTGAAGATAAAAGACAACCGAATAAACCTTATTCCTATTTCTCCTGAACCAGAATCCATCCCCGAACTGGAACAAGTTCCTTTCGAGTTCGTATATAACCATACGATAGAGTATCCAAATAACTGTGGATCTTCGTAGTGATATGGAGTGTCCTGGAGAAATACAAAGGTGAAGTGGGAGTGGTAATGAAATACTTGGTTTGGTCGTGAATAGCAGTCGCAATTTACTTTGCTCTCCTTCTAATCCCTTTATTTGTCTTAACTTAATACCTTCTGTACACCATCGTTAGGCTAATTGGTTTTCTTCATTCCCTACCGGTCGGCACCTGCCTATTGTTTGGAAGAAGACTATCCAATTTTCGTAATAGGTGTACTGTCCTAATCCAAGGAGCACTCGCAATCTGAGAGAAGGTAAAAGGAAAAAGACAACTGAATAATCTTATTCGTTTTCTCCAGAACCGGAAACCATCCTCGAATAAATTCCTTCGAGTTCGTATATAACCATACGATGGTTTTGTCCAATGGAAGTGGACGTTCGTAGTAATACGGGGTGTTCTGGAGAAAAGGGTAAAAGTAGGAGTGGCAATGAGGTTTGCAACTCAGACAATCCAAAAGCCAGTCTTATAAGAAGGTTCGGTCAACTTGGTCACTGAGTCATAGTCAAGGGTCGGGTCATGGTCACTGCCAAAGAGAGAGAGAAAAGAAACACTCAGCGTGCACTCTAGCCTAGATCAGAATGGTTATCACTTTATCTAATCAGGAAACCTCCCACTGTAACGTCAAATTCTTCTCCAAACCTGAAAGAAGAATTAGTCGGGATGACCCGAGGAGTAAACCAACTCATCAGTAGGAATCGGGATCCAACTATCATCGCATGATAACGTGACGGAATCCGCTTACGTTATCACACTCCAGAAGGTATGCGCATATCTGGCAAGTTTCAGTTTCTTTTGAAACTCCCGATGTGATTTTTGCCCCATGCTCTTATGACCTTGGCGAAGCTCAACAAATCATAAGTCACATGTCAAGTTCTACCCGTCATTGTCCAGGTTAATTTGAACCCACCCGTACAAGCCCTTGACGAAGGTCAACAAGGCTATACGACTGTCCCAAACCAACGCATCTATCTATGCAGCAGAAAGGTAACAAGCAGCTACCATACACTATGCCTTGACAAAGGTCAACAAACATAGCATGAATACTACGTGCTACCCGTCTGAAATGACGGAGGGCTACGAATGGTTTCTGGCGAAAACCTTTAACGTAATGAACTTGATATTGTTGAAGGAACCGGATATCTTTCTTAAAAATATAGTGACGAAAACCTTTGCTAAAGAGGTCACTCCCGGTGAAGGGATCTCGGCTCTTTCCCCGTAGAATGAGGTGCAGGATATTCCAACTGAATACCACGATGCAAAGCAAATGTAATCGGCTATAGTGAAGTTATTGCCCTGACGCAAACTTCTGTCCAAGGGGTCACTCCCGGTGAAGGGATCTCGGCCCTTGCCTCGTCGACTGAGGAGCAGGATATTCCAACTGAATACCACTGTGCAAAACAAAAGAGAACGTCCTTGCAATAACAGCTTTTTGAAAATTGTTCCAACAACATCAGAATAGGTTTGTTTAGCTTGCATTGATCCGAATCAACGCAGTCCCATCAATTGATCACACCACAAAGAACGAAAATAATGATGTACGTATATGCCATCCGCATTCGCCACTGGGTCCCGTCATCACCCGTTAGGTTACTTAACTAACGACAGAGCGGGGACTGGACTAGCGCGGATGCAAAACATATACAACATCTACTAGTATATATATCAATATATAATATTCGCTCAAGGCGTGATAAAATGCAACATCACAGAAATGTAATAAGCATCACAGAACAATACAGATATCTGGGATCCCCGGGTTTCATAGAGCCGCTACTGAAACCCGACGTTTCCCTGGTCTTGTGGATAGCCTGTGCAATGAAATCCTAGACCCCTATGGGTGCGGCAAGTTACCCGCCAAAACCTGAAGCGAGGCGGCCCCCTTCAACAACGTGAATGGACCACCCAGCACTTCACGGAATCCGGTAACTTGGGCACCCCTCCTGGGTCAACCTATACCCCCTACGAGTGCGGCGAATAGCCCGCCAATTCTAGAGTAAAGCCCCCTCCGTCTCAATGCCATGAGATGCGGGCCCATTGCCCTCTAGAACCCGGCTATCCATGCACCCTTCCGCGGGGTAATCCTAGTACAGAAAGTAAAATATACATACAACGGGTACATCGACCTCAACCCGGTCGTGCCCCAAAAGAATAATACAAACAGGCAGTGACGGCAGTCCACATGTGGGACGCTCGCCCCGCAATATCAAATGTACATATAAAATCAAAACTGTACTACCATTGCAACCAGGCTATCCGCCACGACCAATCCGCAATATCACAGCACAACACAGAACATCAACGTGAATGTCACGTTCGCAAATCCGTCTAAAAGGGCTATAGCAGTTAGACAGGATTTACCGATCAAATGACATTCACGGTCGCAGATATAATGTAAATACTGTGAACTAACATGTTTAAAACTATTGATCGAACAAATTTACCGAAGTGGGCCCCCAAGCACAACTGTAGCACTCAAAGAAAATCTGGGCCGAAACAGAATATCCCAAAACCCCTATTTCCAACCCAGAAGCATACTATGAAAATTTGGTACGGCATTGACTTTTCTCCACCGCGGATCCGCGGCCAAACCAGGGGTTCGGCCGCATTTCCGCGGTCGTACTAAAGCACCACCTTACCAAATTTTGTTAGAATGCTTACAATTCCCTGCACATGTTTCTGCAATGTACTGAAAAAAATTTCGAGCCAAAACAAAATCGACAGAAACCTGATGCACTATAAAATACGGTTTTTTGGGATTTTTGTTCGATCGAGTTCTAAACAAACTAGAGCAAGCTAGACTAGGTTAATGGCGTGGCTCTGATACCAATGTAAGTGCACGACGGCGCCCCGGCAGTCAAACCGACACCGGAAAGCGGAAACGAAAAACTTTTCAAACTAGAAAACCGGCACCACCGCGCACTAAAATCCCGGATCGGGCCATTAACCTAACTCTAGCATACTAGAAAAAGAGTAGAGGGCTATACCGAGCGATCCGTGTCCTTCGGTCTTCGGCCTCCACTCCGATCTCCTCGCGAAATCTCCGGTCTTCAGCTCCTCGTCGGAACGGGCACCACATCGCTGGGTACTTTTACGGGCTCCCACCCCTGGACCGAGGCAACTCGAGCACGAAGTTGGCGAGCCGACGTGCCCAAGGGTGCTGTAGGTGTAGTGTAGAAACCATTGTCTCATGGGGTAGTGAAGTTTCCATTGAAGGAGGGAAGAATGATCTTTAGAGAGAGAGGTGAGGGATTTATGTAGCAAGCATAGAATGAAATGAGATGAATCATTTTCCACAAAAATGAACTCTCTCTTCTCTCCTCTCAAGTGTGGCCGGCCCCTCTCATTGAGGAGAAAGAAAAATCCCATGGAATAATGCAAGAGGAGAATGAATGATAAAATGAGAAGAAAATGGTCACACCAAGGTCAAACCCAAATCCAACACAATCCTATCTCCATTAATGCAAAGGATAAGATGGAAAAAGAATCTCATGATTGTAGAACCATCATGAAGCCTCCAAATTCAAATAACCCCTTCCATAAAAGTAATTTGCACAATTGCAAATAACCCCCTCCATCGGAAAAGTCCGGCCGTGAAGGAACAAAGGAAAACTGGCCGGAACGGAATGCAAACTGGCAACTTCAGAAAACTGATCCCGTAATAAATTACAGGAAAACCCCGCGACTGTATATACATACCCGCATTTGTATTCCCACTGAATACAAATGCAAAGAGATAAAATCTACACTTTCTAATACTAGGATCCGGCTTAAACCAAAGCCCACTAGTAAAATCCGTCCGATCACGATCCATGCAATACCGCACGTATCTGATCGAACCCTGCCATATCTCCATACGGCCTCTACAGCGTTTCGCCCGAAACTTGAGAAACTGGTATGTGGGGGACTCTAAAGACTCGTCAATACTTTGGTTGTGGATATAACCACTAGCACGTCAGAGGTATTAACCTATACGTAACGGGCTACCAGGTATTGACCAAAAGGGACGTCGATGAGAGAACTCAACCTAACACCTTACTGAGCCTGTCAGTGACAATATCCGTACAGTCCGGTCCGTTCGTCTATGAGCATCTCATGGCGGGCCTAGGAGGTTGGTAAAAGTTAGACCCCCAAAAGCGGTACAAGTCGTGTCGGAGTGTAGCCCAGAACACCCTGAGATACTACTGGAATACCTACCAGTAAATCTCCTGCCTTGGCCAAGGACTTTCATGTACTGGCTCTCCTAGACACAGCGCGACCTCACCCCCAATACCGGGAGAGACGAACCCCTGCAGATCCGCTCACTGCCTCCATGTGGCTCGGGACTGTACCCAACTAAAACCTGTTTGCACGACTCCTTTGAGCCGTGGTAGGGTAGTAATCAAAGCACAGTGGGAACTCACACGAGACAAATGACGATCTCAGGTCGATGAACTAACCTGTACACATGTCACCAGGGAACTGCTATCTGACGTCAGGTATAATACCAACTAGCAGGTTCCCGGCGAGTCCTGTCCGGTGTACTCATAACCCAATGAGCACCTGTATACATCTTAGGTGAACCAACTGACACCAGTGGCTTGTGAGACCGGCCACCGTCCCTCATCGGGGTCTCGACTGTTTACACTAGTCTACTCTGGAGTATCGATGCCCTGTCTCGAAACTCCCACGACTAAGGACCTTTTAAAGATGTGCTTATAGACCCCAGCTCCCACGTATATGATCGCCCTCATACTGCTGGTAGTCAACCAAGAATCCTAGGGGCTCTATCAACGTGCAATAGTGATCAGTAAGGTCACCTAAAGCAGTACACGATGATAAAGATAAACCGGATAGCATACTATCATCTTGAGTAAGACTGTCCTACCGGTATAAGTCCTCCCTCAATCATTGCAATCACGTGCCTGTGATCCAATAATTGACTCTGAGGGCACTATCTCCAATATATTCAGCATTACTCAACTTAAGAATGCATCCAAATATGAGTAACCTGAAAGAAAAACTAGTTTCTCATAATCATTACTATCAACTGAATACCATACACAAGTATCTACATCTTCGATCACCTTGAAGAATCCTGATACTTGCAATACCTGGTTCTCTACTTTATTCATATACCTATAACTTTTCAAAACTTGGATCTTGTATTTCTATGAAACACATGTCTAAGAACTAGAGAAGTCATAAGTAAACAGAATTTAGCACGAATACCAACCCCTCTATCCTAATGGACACTGGATAACATACAATACTTTGTATAAGTCCCCTGAGTCTAATAACTCATTCCCTGTGTGTCGTAGGTTGAAAACTGTACTTATGGTTAAGAAGAATTACACCGTTGTTAAATGCTGCTTATCTAACCATCAACTGATATAGGTAAATGTCATGGACATAATTTCAAAAGGTTATATCTCACTTTATAAAAATAA
Source organism: Agapanthus africanus (assembly GCA_030015575.1). Taxonomy (NCBI): domain Eukaryota; kingdom Viridiplantae; phylum Streptophyta; class Magnoliopsida; order Asparagales; family Amaryllidaceae; genus Agapanthus; species Agapanthus africanus. The sequence goes on along the minus strand of CM057345.1, from coordinate 298,587,134 downwards.
ACGTACAGATATATCAGTTTGAAATTGGTGCATAACAACGGATATTCAAAACCAAATATTTGCCGTCCGGCAATAACCCAGGCGATTTCCTCAAATATCACCAATTACAACGAATCCCGATATAATGAGGATGATCACCTAATTCCCAATGACTTACTCCCACTCATCATCTGTAAAACCATACAGATGTGAGAATCAAACTTGGTAAATACATACCCTGGAGTAAAGGCTAATTAGGAAATCAGTTTTCTTTTAACAATACACAATGAAACTGAAACATGTAAATGTTTCGAAGGGGTATCCGGGTATTCCTAGTAATGCCTCTTCCATTATCAAATTCACAACTGTAACCGTATATTTTTTTGCCATCTCTCCAAATCACTTTATATGTCTTTAGTCATTACCTTCTGTACACCACTTTTAGGCCAAATGGTTTTCTTCGTTCCTTACCGTTCGGCACCATCCTATGGTTTGGAAGAAGACTATCCAATAAGCATAATGGGTGTACTCTCCTAATCCTAGGAGCACTCACAACGCGAGAGAAGGTAAAGATAAAAGACAACTGAATAAACCTTATTCTTATTTCTCCGGAACCAGAATCCATCCCCGAAATGAAACAAGTTCCTTCGAGTTCGTATATAACCATATGATGGATTATCCAAATAACTGTGGATCTTCGTAGTGATACGGAGTGTTTTGGAGAAATACAAAGGTGAAGTTGGAGTCGCGATGAAATACTCGGTATGGTCGTGAATGATAGCAGTTGTAATTTACTTTGCCCTCTTTCTGATTTCTTTATTTTTCTTTACTTATTACCTTCTGCACACCTCACTTAGGCTAATCGGTTTTCTTCATTCCTTACCTTTTGGCACCTACCTATGGTTTGGATGAAGACTATCCAATTAGTGTAATAGGTGTACCGTCCTAATCCAAGGAGCACTCGCAACGTGAGAGAGGGTAAAAGGAAAAGACAACTGAATAGTCCTATTCATTTTCTCCAGAACCGGAAACCATCCTCGAATCTGGAACAAGTTCCTTCGAGTTCGTATATAACCATACGATGGTTTTATCCAATGGAAGTGGATGTTCATAGTGATACGAAATGTTCCGGAGAAAAATGGTAAAAGTAGGAGTGGCAATGAGGTATGCAACTCAGACAATCCAAAAGCCAGTGTTTTAAGAAGGTTCGGTTAACTTTGGTCACTGAGTCATAGTCTAGGGTCGGGCCATGGTCGCTGCCAAAGAGAGAGAGAAAAGAAACACTCTGCGTGCACTCTAACCTAGATAAGAATGGTTATCAATTTATCTAACCAAGAAACCTCCCACTGTAACCTCAAATTCTCCTCCAAACCTGAAAGAAGAATTAGTCGGGATCACCCGAGGAGTAAACCAACTCATCAGTGGGAATCGGGATCCAACTATCATCGCATGATAACTTGATGGAATCCACTCAAGTCACCACACTTCAGAAGGTATGCGCATGCCTGGCAAGTTTCAGTCTCTTTAGAAACTCCCGATGTATGTTTTTACCCCTAGGACCCAAGTGACCTTGACAATGCCAACATATCAAAAAGGTCCTAGTCAACTTCAACCCATCATTATCTTGATTGCGTTAAACCCACCCATATGAGTCCTTGACAATGCCAACATAACTGTACGACTGTCCTAACCAATCCATATATCCATGCGACAGAAAAGCATTACAGAGCTACCGAACACTACACCTAGGCAATGCACGACATACGTAGCACGAATACTAAGCAATACTAATCTGAAATGACGGAGGGCTACGGATGGTTTTTGGCGAAAAACCTTTAACGTAATGAACTTGATATCGTTGAAGGAACCGGATAGCTCTTTATAAATATAGTGGCGAAAACCTTTGCTAAAGAGGTCACTCCCGGTGAAGGGATCTAGGCTCTTTCCCCGTAGAATGAGGTGCAGGATATTCCAACTGAATACCACGATGCAAAGCAAAAAGTAATCGATTATAGTGAAGTTATCACCCTGACACAAACTTCTGCCTAAGGGGTCACTCCCGGTGAAGGGATCTCGGCCCTTGCCTCGTCGACTGAGGTGCTGGATATTCATAACCGAATACCACTGTGCAAAACAAAAGAGAACGTCCTTGTAATAATAGCTTTTTGAAAAATTGTTCCAACAACATCAAACAGGTTTGTTTAGCTTGCATTGATCCAAATCAATGCAGTCCCATCAATTAATCACACCACAAAAGAACGAAAATATGATGTATGTATATGCCATCCGCATTCGCCACTGGGTCCCGTCATCACCTGTTAGGTTACTTAACTAACGACAGCGCGGGGACTGGACTAGCATGGGTGTAAGACATATACAACATCTATTAGTATATATATCAATATATAATAATCGCTCAGTGCGTGATAAAATGCAACATCACAGAGAGTAATAAGCATCACAGAACAATACAGATAATCTGGGATCCCCGGGTTTCATTGAGCCACAACTGAAACCCGACGTTCCCTTGGTCGTGTGGATAGCCTGTGCAATGAAATCCTAGACCCCTACAGGCGCGGCAAGTTACCCGCCAAAACCTGAAGCGAGGCAGCCCCCTTCAACAAAGTGAATGGACCACCCAGCACTTCACGGAATTCGGTAACCTGAATACCCCTCCTTGGGTCAACCTATACCCCCAACGAGTGCGGCGAATAGCCCGCCAATTCTAGACTAAATCCCCCACCGTCTTAAAGCCTTGAGATGCGGGCTTGTTGCCCTCTAGAACCCGGCTATCCATTGACCCCACCGCGGGGTAATCCTAGTACAGAAAATAAAATATGTACAACGGTGACATCGACCTCAACCCGGTTGTGCCCCAAAAGAATAATATACAAACAGGCAGTGACGGCAGTCCACATGTCAGACGCTCGCCCCGCAATAACAAATGTACAAATAATACCAAACTCTACTAACATTGCACCAAGCTATCCACCATGACAAATCCGCAACATCACAGCACAACACAGAACATCAACGTGAATGTCACGTTCGCAAACCCGTCTAAAAGAGCTATAGCAATTAGACAAGATTTACCGCTCGAGTGACATTCACGGTCGCAGATATAAAGTAAGCACTGTGAACTAACTTATTTAAAATTTTCGATCGACAAAATTTCCCGAAGTGGGCCCCAAGCACAAATCCAGTACTGTAACAAATCTGGGCCCAAACAAAATATTCCAGAAACCCCAATTCCAAGTTTAAGACCACTGTAGAAAAATTGGTGCAGAGATGACACATAATGGCGGCGGAACCGCGGCCAAAACTTGGGTATGGCCGCGGTTCCGCGGCGGCACTATAGCATCATGTTACCAAATTTTCACAGATGTCTTAAAAAACCCTGCCTGATTTTCTTAAACACTCAAAATAATTTTTCGACGACAAAAAATTTTTGACAGAAACTGCTATAATGGAATCACGGTTTTGGAAAATTCGGCCGATCGATGTTTAAAAATAAGTTAGAACAAGCTAGTAAAGGTTAATGGCGTGGCTCTGATACTATATAAGTCTACGGTAGTGCCCCGGCCGTCGAACCGAGGCCAAATACGGAAACAAAAACTTTTTAAGAAACCGGTGCTATCGTAGTCTTTCACCCGGATCGAACCATTAACTCTAAACTAGCTAACTACAAGAAGTGAGAGTGGCTATACCGATCGATCCGTGTCCTTCAGTCTTTGGCCACCATCCCAAGCTTCTCGTGGCATCTCCGATCTCCGGTCTCCTCGTCGGAAAGGGAACCACATCAATGAGTATTTTTACGGGCTCCCGCTTCATCCGAAACAACTCGGACACGAAGTTTGCTAGCCGACGTGTCCAAGGTGATGTAGAGAATGTGTGTGATAACTTTGTCTCAAGCATCCATTGATTCTCAACACATGAGAGTGTATGGATGGAGGTTGAAGATGATGCCATTAGTGGAAATGGTGAGCTAGAGGAAGAAGAAGAAGAAGAGGTTTTCTTTTCTTGTGTGTTGTGTTGATAAAATGAGAGCAAGAATAATAATACAAGAGCAAACCCCAAGCCTATAGCTGCCCTCTCTCTCTCCATCCATCAATTAAACACAATAAAATAAATCCTAATGTGACATTAGCATAAATAAAGAGACCATGAGTCACTAAACATGTCCATGTCACATTAAATACACCTCATCATGAACTAAGCTCATAATTTCCACCAAAATAAACATTAACCCAAATGTTTAGTCAAACAAAAAGATACGGCAATATCTAAAGTAAACTCGTGATGGATCGCAAGGATACCCCTCACCAGTATATACATACCTGCATCCGCATTCCGACTGAATGCGAATGCAAAGAGACTAAAGTAATCCAACAAATCTAATACTAGGATCCGGCTTAAACCAAAGCCCACTAGTATGATCCGTCCGATCATGATCCATGCACGACTGCACGTATATGATCGAACCCTGCCATAATACCATACGGCCTCTACAACGTTTCGCCCGAAACTTGAGAAACTATCTGTGGGGGACTCTAAAGACTCGTCAATACTTTGGCTGTGGATTTAACCACTAGCACGTCAGTGGTACTAGCTGTACGTAACGGGCTACCAGGTATTGACCAAAAGGGAGGCTGATAAGCGAACTCATCCAGACATCCTGCTGAGCCTGTCAGTGACAATATCCGTACAGTCCGGTCTGTTCGTCTATGAGCATCGCATGTCGGGCCTAGGGGGTTGGTAAAAGTCAGACCCCCAAAAGCGGTACAAGTCGTGTCGGAGTGTAGCCCAGAACACCCTGAGATACTACTGGAATACCTACCGGTAAATCTCATGCCTTGGCCAAGGACTTCGTGTAATGGCTCTCCTAGACACAGTGCGATCTCACCCCCAATACCGGGAGAGACGAAACCCCTGCCGATCCGCTCATTGCCTCCATGTGGCTCGGGACTGTACCCAACTAAAACCTGTTTGCATGACTCCTTTGAGCCGTGGTAGGGTAGTAATCAAAGCACAGTGGGAACTCACCCAAAACAAATGACGATCTCAGGTCGATGAACTAACCTGTACACATGTCACCAGGGAACTGCTATCTGACGCTAGGTATAAAACCAACTAGCATGTTCTCGGCGAGTCCTGTCTGGTGTACTCATAACCTAATGAGCACCTGTATACGACTTAGGTGAACCAACTGACACCAATGGCTTGTGAGACCAGCCACCCCCCCTCGTCGGGGTATTGATCCGTATACATTTGTCTACTAATGGAGTGTCGATGCCCAGTCTCGAAACACCCACGACTAGGGACCACTTTAAGGATGTGCTTATAGACTACCCAACTCTCATGTATATGATCGCCATCATACTGTTGGTAGTCAAGCAAGAATCCTAAGGGCTCTATCAATGTGCAATAGTGATCTGTAATATCACCTAAAGCATGTACACGATGATAAAGATAAACCAGATAACATACTATCATCTTGAGTAAGACTGTCCTACCGACATAGGTCCTCCCTCAATCATTGCAATCACGTGCCTGCGATCCAATAATTGACTTTGAGGGCACTATATCCAACATCTGGGTGTTGTGCTCGTGTGAGCCAGCTTTTCTTATGTTGTTTCATTTTTATTGTCTATTTCTTCGCTACGGCGTCGTATATATGCTTGTGGTGATTGCTTTCCGCTTTTGGGTATGATTTTCTCCCATTTGGGAATGCTTTATTTATATCCTATGTTTGTACCATTTCGGGGCTAGTTTTACAAAGGAGGTGCTGCCAAAATTTTTAAGAAAATAAACTTAAGCTTTAAGATTTTTACTTGAGATTTCCAAATGTTTTAACAATATATTATCACTTACTTATTTTTATGGTTTAGATTTCTGGGTTTTTGGCTTACTTAAATTGCATTACGCTTGTTGACGTCACGTGGTTTGAGTGCCGGTCACGTTCCTAAATTGGGTCATGACACAAAGGCGCTAGAACAAAACGCCCCAAGTCTGGGGGCATGATCGTCTACATGGCTTCCGGGAAAGAGGATAGCCGTGGTTCCGTGAGTCATCAACCGCAAACTTGGTCATTGACAAAAGCTCAGGAGCAACGACAAAGGCTCCAGAAGATGCTGATGAAAATGGCAGCACTCACCGGACAAAAAGAATGTCCGGAATCAGCAAGTGAACAGCGCCAGGAGATGGAGACCGATACAGAGTTCCTGTGAAGGGTGCTAGAATAAAAAGATAAGGAGGCCGCGGAACAAGCTGCTAATATAAAGCAGATGGCGCTTTTGTTCCAGGACATGGTTGGAATGATGATCCAGCCAGAACCTCCAACTGAAGACCCGCCGATAATCATTGAAGACAACAGAGGGGAAACATCAAACCCTCTTCCATCTTTACTGACGGCCAAGAAGGAAACGATCTCCAAATCTGCCCTTGATGATTACATAGCTCAACAAATACAAGCTCATCAGGCAAGTGAAGCAGCAGGCCAAGTCATCAGAACCGAGCGACCATACCCAGGCTGGTACGATCAAATCAAATACCCGCCGGGATATACGATCCTCAAATTCCATGTGTACAAAGGAACAGGTAACCCACATCAACACGTCACTCAGTTCAGAGTTATAGGCGGAAATACAGGAGGCAACGATAAATTGCTGCTTCGCCGGTTCGTTGGCAGCCTGTCAAAAATGGCGTTTGAATGGTATTCGGAGCTCCCAAATGACTCCGTACAAAAATTCACGGAAATGGAATTGTTGTTCATGCAGCGGTTCACCACCGCAAGAGAGCGCACCCCGATCACGGCGTTAATCAATGCCAGGGTAAAGCCGGGAGAGACCTAGGTTCAATACGCAATCCAGTGGCGAAACCTATGGTCAAAATGCGAACAACGCATCGAAGAAGCTCCTGTCGTGGGCATGTTCATAGGAACTCTGGATCCTCAGGAGACTGTGTCCCAGTTCATTACGTTCTTTAAGCCGACCACCTTCCAGGCTTTGATCGACAAGTTGACTCAAATGGACCAGATGGTCCATGGACCTTCCTCTTCAAAAATGGACCCTCGGAATGTAAAGGGTAAAGGAAAGCGGCCTTCGTTGCCAACACTCAACAACAACCGAGCGACCCGAAACTGTTTGCTCGCCAAAACAACACGCGCCCGTGCCAGTCCCTGGAAGAGAAGCTAGGACGTGCTTACTCGTTTCCCCGTGATAAAACGAGGAGACTATTCGAACTGGCAGTGCGCTGTTGGGTTTACCTAGCACCACACAAGGGTTTGTCTTGCATCAAACATGCTACAATAAAATTTTTAGGGTGCTAAGCAAACTAACCTAGGATCAAACTAGAAGTTTAGGGTAACAAGAAAGTATCACATACTATAACAAGTGTCTAACACTAAGTGGAGAAGAATACAATCTTTGTAGACCTCCTTATAAGACTCCTTGGAACGACTAGAGTTTGAATCGGCTTGCTAGAATCCTTCGTTGTCCACGACGATCCACCCGGGGCCCCTTTACTCAAGCTCCTAGCTTCACTTGATCAAGAATGAAGATGAAGCAAACACTCTACACTAGTGGGCTAAACTAAAGTAGAATGGTGATGTGGTTTGTATGCTCACTATAAAAACCTTTCCTTTTATGTTCCTCACTCAATAAAAAAGTCAAGAGAGCAAGGAAGAAGAAGGAGATGGAAATGCTTGAGCTCTTTTTTTATTATCTCCAATAAAATGAGAAAAAAAAAATATATAGAGAGAGTCACACTCACTTTAAACTATGGTTAATAAATATCTTAGATATTTTGCTTTGAGTTAAAAGACAAATGGAGAATTAAATCATGGTTAAAGTTTGGTGAAGTTTAGTCAAGTGTAGAATAATGTAGAAACATTTAACCATGAATTAATCCCATTTTCATTTTCTCAAAATACAAATAAATAGATATTTATATACCATGTGAGTCTTGCATTCCCATCTCCAATGTATCAACAACCATTATAAGTGTGTGCATACACATCAACATGTGCACATACACCCATTCATGCATGCATGCAAATAGAAAAGGTTTTAAATGAAAAAGCTAATGGTCATTATTAAACCAACACTTGATTTAACAACCCGATCATATCACATGCGACCCGACCAATAGAAAACGCCAGATTACAATGCGGTATCTCATACACGCATTTAATCAAGCATCCGCGCATATCACCATATGCACCCCACATCGTTTCGCCTGAGCTAGGTAACCCCTTTGTGGGACTCTAAGACTCGTCAATACGCCGGCAGGAGGTGATGATCATATCAAACACCCACAAGCCGCAAGCGGTCAGCTAAACGTAACCGCCACCCGGGTATTGAGCGAGCAGAAGAAAAACAAGCGAACCTGTCAAAACTCCTGTCGAGCCAACCGGTAACACTTACCGTACAGTCCGGTCTCTTCGTCAGATATGCTGCATATCGAGTCTAGGGATGGCATCGTCGACCCCAATAACTCAATAAGTCATGCCGATGTGTGGCCCATAACAGATCGAGAAACTACTGATAACACTTATCAGTAAATCTCATCAGCCCTCGCCAGGGACTTGCTGATATAACCAATCAAGCACAGCGCAACATCAACCCCCAATACCGGGAGAGACGAAACCCCTCCTATCGCTCATTGCCTCTATGTATCTCGGGACTGTACCCAAAAGCCACATGTTTGCATGAATCAGTAGAGCCATGGTAGGGTGGAAATCAAAGCACAGTAGGAGAACACACAAGACTCTATGACGATCTCGGGTCTACAGACTAACCGGTACCAGTGTCACCTGAGAACTGCTATCCGACGATAGATATAATACCACATAGGAGTTCTCGGTGAGTCCGTCCAGTGTACCCAGTCTCCACTAAGCACCCGTATACAATCTTGGTGTCAAACACCAATGGATATAGGATCATCCATCGCCCATCACATGGGTCAAGAATCGCATACGCTAGTCTGCTCTGGAATATCGATGCCCCGTCTTGATACACCTACGACTAGAGACACTTCAGGATATGCTTATAAACTACACATGTCCCACTTGTATGATCTGCATCATAATCAAAGTAGTCAAGCAAATATCCTCAGGGCTTTATCAACATGTACCAAATGAATAAAAGCATGATCAAGTGAACATGTCAAGAAAAAGAGTAACCATATAGCATACTATCATGTCGAGCAAGAATGTCCTCTGAATATATATACATGTATAAATACATCCACTATCAAATAATGGCCTCTAGGGCATACATATATCCAACAATCTCCCACTTGCACTAAGGCCAATTATTGACGTATCTCATACCCAACATCTCAAAAAGTCGCTCATGCTGCGGCTGAGGGAGGGCTTTGGTGAGTGGATCCGCGGTGTTATTCTTTGCATCTACTCTCCGAATCTCGATCTCGCGACGATCAACTATCTCCCGGATCAGATGAAATCGCCTCAGGATGTGTCTGGATCGCTGATGGGACCTGGGCTCCTTGGCTAATGCCATAGCCCCATTATTTTCATAATACAATGGTATTGGATCAATAATGGTTGGAACTACTCCTAGCTCTGAGACGAACTTCCTTATCCAGACGGCTTCCTTGGCGGCATCATTTTAAGCAATGTACTCAGCTTCCATCGTAGAGTCTGCAGCGGTATCCTTTTAGGAACTTTTCCAACACACCGCCCCTCCATTGAGGGTAAATACAAACCCAGAGATAGATTTGCTGTCGTCCTTATCACTCTGGAAGCTCGAATCGGTAAAGGCCTCCATTTGGAGATCTCCATTACCATACACCATGAACAATTCTTTAGTCCTTCGCAAGTACTTAAGAATGTTCTTCAAAGCTGTCTAGTGATTCTCCCCTGGGTTGGATTGATACCTGCTCACTACACCTAGTGCAAAGCTACATCAGGGCGTGTACACAACATCGCATACGTTATAGATCCTACGGCTGAAGCGTAGGTAACAATGCTCATGCGAGGTCTCTCTTCATCAGTCTTTGGGCAAACGTCCTTGGAGAGAGTGACTCCATGGCAGGCGGGTATGGTACCCCGCTTAGAGTCTTCCATACTAAACCTCTTTAGGATGGTGTTGATGTACCTGGTTTGGGACAATCCCAATAACCTTTTGATCTATCCCTATAGATCTGAATGCCCAATATGTAGGTGGCATCACCAAGGTCCTTCATAGAGAACCTTTGTGATGAGAATGATTTGACCGACTATAGCATAGGAACATCATTTCCTATCAGAAGAATGTCATCCGCATACAATATGAAGAATGCGACAGTTCTCCCTACAGTCTTCTTATAAACACAAGGTTCATCTGGATTTTTGATGAAATCAAACTCTTTGATAATATCATCAAAACAGATGTTCCAATTCCGTGATGCCTGCTTTAATTCATAAATGGATTTAACCAATCTACATGCTTTCCCGCTGCTCCAACTATCAACGAAGCACTCTGGCTGATCCATATAAACGCATTCTTCTAAATCACCATTTAGAAATGCAGTTTTAACGTCCATCTGCCAGATTTCATAGTCGTAGTGAGCAGCAATAGCAAGTAGGATCCGAATGGATTTAAGCATGGCTACGGGAGAAAAAGTTTCGTCATATTCCAGACCTGGTCTTTGACGAAATCCTTTCGCCACAAGTCTTGCCTTATAGGTCTCTACCTACCTATCTACACCAATCTTTCTTTTAAAGATCCATTTGCACCCTACGGGTTTTACCCCAGGGGGTCAACGTCCAAAGTCCATACTTTGTTGGTGTACATAGACTCCATTTCGGATCTCATGGCATCCAGCCACTTCACAGAGTCACCACTCGTGATAGCATGCTGAAAACTAGTAGGATCATCATCTTCCATGATGCAATCTTCTCTATCACCATGAATAAGGAAACCGTAGTACCTCTCCGGTGGGCGAGAAGTCCTAATAGATCTACGAAATGGCTGAGGTTCATTAGTCTCTCTTACAATATCAGGCTTAACCAAGTCGTCATTTATAACTTGTGTCTCTAGAACCTCTTCTAGGTCTACCGCATTGCCATCTGTATCATTTGTAAAAAATTCTTTTTCTAAAAATGTGGCATACTGAGAAACAAACACCTTTTGTTCCTCCTTGTGATAGAAAAGATATCCATAAGAATTCTTTGGATATCCCACAAACTTACACATGACTGACCGTGTCTCGAGTTTGTCCGGATTCTGCTTTTTGACATAGGCCAGAAAACCCCAAATCTTAACTCGTTTAAGAGATGGTCTCGTCCCATGCCATATCTCATATGGTGTGGCAGACACGGTTTTGGTTGGAACCCTGTTCAACAGAAACACTGCAGTCTCTAATGCATACCCCCAAAATAAGACAGGTAACTCAGCATCACTCATCATGGAACGTACCATATCTAATAGGGTCCGATTCCGTCGTTCTGACATACCGTTGTGCTGTGGTGTGTTAGGAGGAGTGAGCTGAGAGAGAATCCCATTCTCTTTTAGAAAGTCTGAAAACTCTGTACTGAGGTACTCTCCACCTCGATCTGATCGAAGTATCTTGATGCTCAATCCGGTTTCTTTTTCTACTTCAAGTTTGTACTCAGTGAATTTCTCGAAAGCTTTAGACTTATGCTTTATTAAAAACATATGACCGAATCTTGAGAAATCATCAGTAAAAGTTATGAAGTAAGAAAAACCACCTCTAGCTTGTGTAGACATTGGCCCGCATACATCACTATGTATGAGGCGTAAGAGCTCAGTAGCTCTTTCTCCGTGTCCCGTAAATGGAGTTTTGGTCATTTTACCCTTGATACAAGACTGACAAGTCACATAAGATTTATATTCAAAGGGATTTAAATATCCATCTTTATGTAGCTTGTTTAGTCTTGTTTCATTAATATGACCAAGTCTACAGTGCCAAAGAAAAGCTTCATTTATTTCTGAAAATTTTCTTTTATTAGTGTGTTGTATGTTGAAAACTGTGTGTTGATTTAGGACGTATATCCCGTTATTAAGTGTACCATACCCAACCAACATTTGATTCAAGTTAATGTTCATAACATTATTCTGCAATACAAAATTATATCCTTCATTGTCTAACAAAGAAATGGATATTATATTACAAAGCATACTAGGTACATAATAACATGGGTTCAAAACCAATATACACCCTGATGGCAACCCCAGGTGATACTCTCCTACTGAAACCGCATGTACATTGGAACCATTTCCAACCCGGAGAGTATGATCACCTGTCTTCAAAACTCTGCTATTTCTCAGCCCCTGTATAGAATTGCAGATGTGAGAACCTGAACCGGTATCTAATACCCAGGAAGTAGAGTTTATAGAAAAACAGTTTTCTGTCACAAACACACCTGAAGCGGAAGCATCACCATGCTTCTTCTTAAGATCCAGGTACTCAGCACAGTTGCGCTTCCAGTGTCCCGCTTTGTGGCAGTAATAAATCTCCCCTTTCCCGTATTCCCCAGCCGTGGACTTTTCTTTCCCCTTAGCCTTTTTAACTCTAACTCTAGGTTTGGTGGGTTTCTTCTTCATCTTTCCCTTGGCCTTGGCCTTTGGGCGAGAGGAAGAAGATGGCCCAACAATCAAAGCGGGAGTCTTCACTGCTTTGAGTGTGCTCTCTGCACTTCTCAACATATTGAGAAGTTCAGGTAGTGACTTCTCCATGTTGTGCATGTTGAAGTGTCACGACCCGAAATATTAGCTCGTGACCAGCACTTGAATCACGCAACGTATAAAGGCGTAACGGAATTCAAGTAAGCTGAAACCCAGAAATCTAAACCTTTTAGAAAAATAAAGGAAGTGAGGTTTTGAAATAAAGGTATATGAAATCAAGTTTTCTTAATGCATAGAAAAGGGACATGAATGATGCAAGTGAAATTTACTAGTTTGAAAACTTGTTTCGTCTTTTAAAAATTTTGACAGCACCTCCTTTGTATATTTTGATCCAAAACCATAAATACATAATGAGAATAATGGCATCCCCAAGCGTGAGCTAGCTCTTCGCCAAACGGAGGATCACAACCACGCAATATAGCATAAACAAGTATACGACGCCCAACGGCGAAGTTCACCACAAAAGAAAAAGAAATGAGCAAGATATAACCCCAAAGTGAATATAAAACCGATCGCTCAAATCTCGCAACTACAAGTCTCACTAAGTCTCATCACTTATACAATTACAATTTTTGATTGATTGATTGATGGAGTTAACTAGATACAATATGAAATGTAATACAAGAGTGGGTACGATACAAATGTCCCACCTACCACTGCAAAACACCCAAAGGAAACTATGTGCCAGCGATGCCGCTACTGATCCACGCGGTCAACCTGCAAGAAACTGTGGCACAACGGGGGTGAGTTGCCAACTCGTGAATAGAAATATATCTATAAGTAGAAATCGAATAAACAACGACTCCTAGGTCAACTATATCAAAAGGCAAAACTATGATATCTAGGGTGACCGGATCGTATATGTGCCAACAAGGTAGTCACTACCAATGCATGCGGATTGTTGGATATATGTATGCCCTAGAGGCCATTATGAGATAGTGGATGTATCTATACATGTATATATATTCAGTTTGCATTCTTGCTCGACATGATAGTATGCTATCTGGTTCTTCTTTATCTGACATGTTTATTTGATCATGCTTCTATTCATTCATACATGCTGATGAAGCCCTGAGGATATCGGCTTGACTACTCTGATTATGATGGAGATCATACTAGTGGGACATCTGTAGTCTATAAGCATATCCTGGAACGTCCCTAGTCGTAGGTATATCGAGACGGGGCATTGATATACCAGAGTAGACTAGCGTATATGATACTAGACCTATACGATGGGCGATGAATGTTCCCACATTCATCGATGTTTGACATCAAGATCATATACGGGTGCTCAGTGGTGACTGGGTACACTGGACGGACTCACCGAGAACTCCTATATGGAATTATATCTATCGTCGGATAGCAGTTCTCAGGTGACACTGGTACAGGTTAGTCTGTAGACCCGAGATCGTCATGGAGTCTTGTGTGTTCTCCCACTGTACTTTGATTGCCACCCTACCACGGCTCTACTGAGTCGTGCAAACAGGTGGCCGTTGGGTACAGTCCCGAGACATACGAAAACGATGAGCGATAGGAGGGGTTTCGTCTCTCCCGGTATTGGGAGTTGATGCTGTGTAGTGCTCGACTGATCATAACAGCAAGTCCCTGGCCAGGGCTGCTGAGATTTGCTGATAAGTGTTATCAGTAGTTTCTCGATCTGTTATAGACCATTTACCGACATGACTTATTGATTTATTGGGGTCGACGTGACCATCCCTAGGCTCGATATGCAGCATATCTGACGAAGAGACCGGACTGTACGGTAGTGTTGCCGGATGGCTCGACGGGAGTTGTAGCAGATTCGCTTGTTGTCTTCTGATCGTTCAATACCCGGGTGGCCGTTACGTTTAGCTGACCGCTTACGGCTTGAGGGTACTTGATATGATCATTACCCTCTGCCGGCGTATTGACGAGTCTTAGAGTCCCACAGAGGAGTTACCTAGTCCAGGCGAAACGTTGTGGTGCGCATATGCGATATGCGCATGCACCCGATTGAAATGTGCGTATATGATACCGAACATTGATCGGGTGAACTGCTTTTGGTGGGGTCATATGAGATATGACCGGATTGATAAATCAAGTGTTGATTTATCATTTAACCATTAGTTTTCTCACTTAAAACCTTTCTAGGGTTTGATGGATGTATGCATGCATGCATGTGTTTCTTTCTTCTTTTCTAGTTTCATGCACATGTAAATGTGCATACATGTACACATACATACATCAAACCATCATGGTTGAATATATATGGAAATGGTGGCAATATAAGCCTCACACCATAGATTAAACAATGGATAATTATTTAATTTTGGTTTTAAAGTAAAATGAAAAAGGAAAGGTAAACATTCTTGCTTCTACATTCTTCTTCTAACCTAACCTATCTCAACTACCACTAAACTATGGTTATCCTTCTCTTTATCATTCTAAACCCAAGTTAAATTAACTATCTATCATTTAATCATGGTTGAAGTCAAGAAGGAATTAAATATATATAGTGATATATATTTCTTTCTCTTGTTTAACTCAAGGGTTATCTTTTATCTCTTGTTAATATTAGCCACCATCTTCATCTTCCTTCATCTTTTCTTCTCTAGTCTTTTCTAGTGAGTGAAATACAACAAAAGAAAGGTTTTTGAAGTGAGAAACCCAACCACAACATCATTCTACACAAGCTTAGCCGCTTTGTTTAGAGTGTTCTTTTCGGTTTGTCGAAATTGCGAGCTTGGACGGAGTGCTCCATGGTGGATCGTCGTGGATACAAGGGGACATCAAAAGGACCTTCGTTCAACACCTTAGAGACCAAGGAGTCCAGCGAAGGGGAGCTACAAAGGTTGTAGCCTTCAAACCCTTAACTTTACTAGCTTAAAGTTTAATAACCCTAATTTTCTAGGATCGATCCACTTGCATGTTAGTTTAGCACCTTAAAAATTATAACTTTGGGTCATGTGATACTTCAAAACACTTCATAGGGTGCTATACTAACCTTACATTGGTATCAGAGCCGACCTAGAACATTAGGCGACGTTTTTACGAAGTGAAAACCCCGATCGGACAAAAATACCGTATTTTTGGGTGCTCTCTGGAAATTTTCTAAATTTTGACATTTTGCAGAATTAAAAATATGTAAAAAATACAGCAGGAAAAAATAAGAGTTACGGTGCAAAATATTTTCGGTGAACAGTAGTTATCGCCGCGGAAACGCGGCCTAAGCTTGCTTAGGCCGCTGTTCCGCGGCCGTACATATGATTTGATGGATATGTTCTGCACAGTAATTCATGGTTCTGCATGTATGAGTTTTTGGGTATTTTTAAACTGTATAAAGTTTTGAAAAATTCTGGAGATGTTTTTTGATTCGTCGATTCGATCGGGACTTTCATTTCGTAGTTTTTCCGGGTAAACTAGAAAGTATTGAAGTGTTTGAACAAATATCATTTACTCAATATTCACGGGGTTTAAATAGTTTGGAGATACGTGCAAGTCTTTTTGCGGTGGTCCCTCTAGAAGACAACAAACCTTAACTCGATTATGTGACCGTCTCGAACTGCCCTTTGAACCCTAGGGTTTGGGGCAGTACGGCGTGCCACATGTGAGGCGTTGGCTTGACCCTTCTACGGCTGGACCGCCGCTACTGTGTCACACTCCAGATTTTTTGAACCCTGCTCAAGTGTTGAGCTTTAGTGAATCTTGGGTGCTTGATTGTTCGTTCGAAAACTTTAATACTGTCTGTTTGTCTGGAATGTGATACAATATGTGGAATTCATATGGTTTAGGCATGAAATACGAAATATGTGATATTTCGCATTTATGATGTCTAAAGAGAATCTGGATTCCAAATATTGTAGTTTTACACTTTCTTTTCTGTGACCGTAAGTGTAGTATGTTAGATATCGCCGGTTTCATTGCTATACATCAACGACAATCGGGGTACGCATACTTACTTACGTTGATGATATGTGATATTATGTGTTGCTGAGATATGATGTGTAGGATTGTCGCGATTGAATAGCCGGGGGGTTTTTGTGAGATGAGAGTTTTATATTTTCATTCATGTAAATTCAAATGTAATGTAATATTCTTTTATTTGGGGCACTTCCAGGTTGCGGTTGTGTCACCAGTGTTGTATATTATTTACTTTTCCGCATTAGGATGGACCCAAGGAGGGGAGCACAGGTGACCGGGTTCTGGGGTTCAGTGGGAGGCCATCTCGAGGAGTCGAGACCGGGTCTCCTAAACTCCAGGATTGGTAGGGTCACTTGCCGCTCTCGTAGGGGTCCAGGGTGTGGGCTTGGCTATTCATCGCGACTGTGGAATCCGTATTTTCTATTCTGGCTAAATAGTAAATACGGACGTCCTAGGATATCCCACGTTATATCTATGTTTCTGCTTCCTGTGTTCTGTGATATCTGAGACGAATGGCATATTATATATATGATATATAGTAGACGTTGCTTATGCTTTACACCCGTGCTAGTCCCGTCCCGCTATGCCGTTAGTTAAGTAACCTAACGGTGCATAACGGAACATTGCGGCGAATGCGGATGGCATAAGCGTACGTGTTATTTTCGTTTCTTTTCTGTGATTGGCTTAAGGACTTAAATGATGGGATTACATTAATGTGATTAATGTAAAGAAAATAAACCTAAAAGATGTTGTAGAATCGGATTTAAAAACTACTCGGCTATTTATGAAAAAGCTATATTTCAAAACTGCGGAGCTTAAGCCACTCCTTTTGAAAACCTTTTGATTCTACAACGATATCAAGCTCAAAGCGTTAAAGATTTTCTTAAAAATCATCCGCAACCCTCCGTCATTTTAGGAAGTAGAGTACTTAGTATTCGTGCTACGTTTGTTGACTTTAGCCAAGGCGTAGTGTACGGTAGCTAAGTGATGTCTTCCTACAAACGCATATGATGCAGATTAATTAGGACGGGTATATGACTTTGTTGACCTTAGCCAAGGGTCATGTGAACGGGTCTAATTAATCAAGAAATGACGGGTTGAGCTTGACTAGTGCTCGTGATTTGTTGACCTTAGCCAAGGTCACGAGTATTAGGGGTAAAAATTACATCGGGAATTTCAAGTGTTGAAATTTGCAATGAGATTGCATACCTTCCATGTGATGGTTGGATCCCGATCCCACTGTGGGCAATAGTTGCTCCTAGGAGAGTTTTGCAGTTTACAATTAGCTAACTCATTAGGTGTCTAGAAAGGTGTTAACGGGGCTCCGCCTCTGGGAAAACGACGTTTACTCTAATTAGGTCCGTGCGAAAGCACGGGGAACCTCCCTCAAAGTACCGACACTGGCCTGGCTGAACGGTTAGCGAAGTTGTAGACTGTAATTAATCCTGGCTAGTTTTTCTTTTTAAGGTTTGAAAGAAAAACTTGATAAAAAGCAGTGGGAAACATCAATTAGACAAGATAATAAACCAATCTAATCTGTGCAAGAGCTTTCGCTGAGTGTATTCTTTTCTCTCTCTTAATGGCAGATACCAATGACTGGACTTAAGCTTCTACTAGATAAGAACAAACTGAATGGGACCAACTATAAAGACTGGCTAAGGAATCTGAAGATCGCCTTGACTTATGATAAAGTATCATATGTCCTCACGGCTTCAGCCCCGCCCGTCCCAGGCCCAAAATCCTCAGTTGCGGACATTGAAGTCCGCAAGACATGGGACGCTGACTGTGCCACGGCAAAATGCCTCGCGCTTGCATCGATGGACAACACACATCAAAAGCAGCACGAGGACATGGACATTCACGGGATACTGCTCCATACAAAGGAGTTGTATGGGGAGCAGTCCCGCGTATTACGATACGAGGCATCAAAGAAACTGTTTCACATACGGATGGCCCCTGGCACACCAGTAGCAGACCATGTTTTGAAGATGATAGCTCTTATAGAAGAGCTTGAGGACCTCGGATGGACAATGGACAATGAACAATATATAGATATTATTCTGCAGTCCCTCCCCTCCACCTTTACTCAGTTCATAGTGAACTTTAACATGCATGGCATGAAGAAGGAACTCCCTGAACTCCTTAATATGTTAAGGAGTGCAGAGAGCACTATGAAGTCAGCAAAGACTCCCGTTATGACTATTGGACAGTCTTCTTCTTCTCGCCCGAAAGCTAAAGCCAAGGGAAAGAAAAAGAAGAAACCCACTAATCCTAAGGGCGGAGTCAAAAAGGTGAAGGGAAAGGGAAAGTCCACGGCTGGAGACCCAGGGAAAGGCGAGTATTTTCATTGCCACAAGACAGGACATTGGAAGCACAACTGCACGGAGTACCTAAGTCTCAAGAAGAAGCATGGTGATGCTTCTGCTTCAGGTGCGTTTGTGACTGAAAACTGTTTTTCTATAAACTCTGCTTCCTGGGTATTGGATACCGGTTCAGGTTCTCACATTTGCAATTCTATGCAGGGGCTGAGAAATAGCAAGGTTTTGAAGACAGGTGACCATACTCTCCGCGTTGGAAATGGTTCCAATGTACATACAGTCGCAGTGGGAGAGTATCACTTGGGGTTGCCGTCTGGATGTATTTTGATTTTGAATCCATGTTATTTTGTACCTGATATGCTATGTAATATAATATCCGTTTCTTTGTTGGACAATGAAGGGTATAATTTTGTATTGCAAAACAATGTTATGAACATTCACCTGAATCAAATGTTGGTTGGGTATGGTACACTTAATAACGGAATATATGTCCTAAATCAACACACAGTTTTCAGTATACAACGCACTAATAAAAGAAAACTTTCAGAATTAAATGAAGCTTTTCTTTGGCACTGTAGACTTGGTCATATTAACGAAACAAGACGAAACAAGTTACACAAAGATGGATATTTAAATCTTTTTGAATATAAATCTTATGCGACTTGCCAGTCTTGTATCAAGGGTAAAATGACCAAAACTCCGTTTACCGGACACGGAGAAAGAGCTACTCAGCTCCTGGGCCTCATACATAGTGATGTATGTGGGCCTATGTCTACACAGGCTAGAGGCGGTTTTTCATACTTCATTACATTCACTGATGATTTCTCAAGATTCGGTCATGTATTTTTATTAAAGCACAAGTCCGACGCTTTCGAGAAATTCATTGAATATAAACAAGAAGTAGAAAAACAAACCGGCTTGAGTATTAAGATGCTTCGATCAGATTGAGGTGGAGAGTATCTCAGTACAGAATTTGCAAACTTCCTAAAAGAGAATGGGATTCTCTCTCAGCTCACTCCTCCTTACACACCACAGCACAACGGTGTGTCAGAACGACGGAATAGGACCCTATTAGATATGGTCCGGTCCATGATGAGTGACGTTGAGTTACCAGTCTCGTTTTGGGGGCATGCATTGGAGACTGCAGCGTTTCTGCTAAACAGGGTTCCAACCAAAGCCGTGTCTACCACGCCATATGAGATATAGCATGGGAAGAGACCATCTCTTAAGAGAATTAAGATTTGGGGTTGCCCGGCCTATGTTAAAAAGCAGAATCCGGACAAACTCGAGACACGGTCAGTCATGTGTAACTTTGTGGGATATCCAAAGAATTCTTATGGATATCTGTTCTACCACAAAGAGGAACAAAAAGTGTTTGTTTCTCAACATGCCACATTCTTGGAAAAAGAGTTTTTCACAGATAAAGATGATGGCAAAGTGGTGGATCTAGAAGAGGTTCTAGAGACACAAACTACAAATGACGATTTGGTTGAACCAACTGTTGCAGCAGAAACTGAAGAACCTCGGCCACTCCGTAGGTCTGGTAGGACTTCTCGCCCACCGGAGAGGTACTACGGTTTCCTCATTGATGGTGACAGAGAAGACTGTATCATGGAAGATGATGATCCTACCAGTTTTTAGCAAGCTATCACGAGTGGTGACTCTGTGAAGTGGCTGGATGCCATGAGATCCGAAATGGAGTCTATGTACACCAACAAAGTATGGACTTTGGACGTTGTACCCCCTGGGGTAAAACCTGTAGGGTGCAAATGGATCTTTAAAAGAAAGATTGGTGCGGATGGGCAGGTAGAGACCTATAAGGCAAGACTTGTGGCGAAAGGTTTTCGTCAAAGACCAGGTCTGGACTATGACGAAACTTTTTCGCCCGTAGCCATGCTTAAATCCATTCGGATCCTACTTGCTATTGCTGCTCACTACGACTATGAAATCTGGCAGATGGACGTTAAAACAGCATTTCTAAATGGAGATTTAGAAGAATGTGTTTATATGGATCAGCCAGAGGGCTTCATTGACAGTGGGAGCAGCGAGAAAGCATGTAGATTGCTTAAATCCATATATGGGTTAAAGCAGGCATCTCGGAGTTGGAACATCTGTTTCGATGATGTTATCAAAGAGTTTGATTTCATCAAAAATCCAGATGAACCTTGTGTTTATAGGAAGGCTGTAGGAAGAGCTGTCACATTCCTCATATTGTACGTAGATGACATTCTTCTGATAGGAAATGATATTCCTATGCTACAGTCGGTCAAATCATTCTTATCACTGAGGTTCTCCATGAAGGACCTGGGTGATGCCACATACATCCTGGGCATAAGGATCTATAGAGATAGATCCAAAAAGTTATTGGGACTGTCCCAGACCAGGTACATCAACACCATCCTAAAGAGGTTTAGTATGGAAGACTCTAAGCGGGGTGCCTTACCCGCTTGCCATGGAGTCACTCTCTCCAAGGATTCTTGTCTAAAGACCGATGAAGAGAGAGCTCGCATGAGCATTATACCTTATGCTTCGGCAGTAGGATCTATAATGTATGCGATGTTATGTACACGCCCAGATGTAGCTTATGCACTTAGTGTTGTAAGCAGGTATCAATCCAACCCAGGGGAGAACCACTGGACAGCTGTGAAGAACATTCTTAAGTACTTACGAAGGACTAAAGAATTGTTCTTGGTGTATGGTAATAAAGATCTCCAAATGGAGGCCTTTACCGATTCGAGCTTCCAGAGCGATAAGGATGACAGCAAATCTATCTCAGGGTTTGTATTTACCCTCAATGGAGGGGCGGTAAGTTGGAAGAGTTCCAAACAAGATACCGTTGCAGACTCTACGATGGAAGCTGAGTACATTGCTGCAAATGATGCCGCCAAGGAAGCCGTCTGGATGAAGAAGTTCGTCTCGGAGCTAGGAGTAGTTCTAACCATTATTGATCCAATACCTTTGTATCGTGACAATAATGGGGCAATGGCGTTAGCCAAGGAGCCCAGATCCCATCAGCGGTCCAGACATATCCTGAGGCGCTTTCATTTGATCCGGGAGATTGTAGATCGCCGCGAGATCGAGATTAAGAGAGTGGACACAAAGAACAACGCCGCGGATCCATTCACCAAGGATCTCCCTCAGCCGCAACATGAGCGACTTTTTGAGATGTTGGGTATGAGATACGCCAATAACTGGCCTTAGTGCAAGTGGGAGATTGTTGGATATATGTATGCCCTAGAGGCCATTATTAGATAGTGGATGTATCTATACATGTATATATATTCAGTTTGCATTCTTGCTCGATATGATAGTATGCTATCTGGTTCTTCTTTATCTGACATGTTTATTTGATCATGCTTCTATTCATTCATACATGCTGATGAAGCCCTGAGGATATCGGCTTGACTACTCTGATTATGATGGAGATCATACTAGTGGGACATCTGTAGTCTATAAGCATATCCTGGAACGTCCCTAGTCGTAGGTATATCGAGACGGGGCATTGATATACCAGAGTAGACTAGCGTATATGATACTAGACCTATACGATGGGTGATGAATGTTCCCACATTCATCGATGTTTGACATCAAGATCATATACGGGTGCTCAGTGGTGACTGGGTACACTGGACGGACTCACCGAGAACTCCTATATGGAATTATATCTATCGTCGGATAGCAGTTCTCAGGTGACACTGGTACAGGTTAGTCTGTAGACCCGAGATCGTCATGGAGTCTTGTGTGTTCTCCCACTGTACTTTGATTGCCACCCTACCACGGCTCTACTGAGTCGTGCAAACAGGTGGCCGTTGGGTACAGTCCCGAGACATACGAAGACGATGAGCGATAGGAGGGGTTTCGTCTCTCCCGGTATTGGGAGTTGATGCTGTGCAGTGCTCGACTGATCATAACAGCAAGTCCCTGGCCAGGGCTGCTGAGATTTGCTGATAAGTGTTATCAGTAGTTTCTCGATCTGTTATAGACCATTCACCGACACGACTTATTGAGTTATTGGGGTCGACGTGACCATCCCTAGGCTCGATATGCAGCATATCTGACGAAGAGACCGGACTGTACGGTAGTGTTGCCGGATGGCTCGACGGGAGTTGTAGATGATTCGCTTGTTGTCTTCTGATCGTTCAATACCCGGGTGGCCGTTACGTTTAGCTGACCGCTTGCGGCTTGAGGGTACTTGATATGATCATTACCCTCTGCCGGCGTATTGACGAGTCTTAGAGTCCCACAGAGGAGTTACCCAGTCCAGGCGAAACGTTGTGGTGCGCATATGCGATATGCGCATGCACCCGATTGAAATGTGCGTATATGATACCGAACATTGATCGGGTGAACTGCTTTTGGTGGGGTCATATGAGATATGACCGGATTGATAAATCAAGTGTTGATTTATCATTTAACCATTAGTTTTCTCACTTAAAACCTTTCTAGGGTTTGATGGATGTATGCATGCATGCATGTGTTTCTTTCTTCTTTTCTAGTTTCATGCACATGTAAATGTGCATACATGTACACATACATACATCAAACCATCATGGTTGATTATATATGGAAATGGTGGCAATATAAGCCTCACACCATAGATTAAACAATGGATAATTATTTAATTTTGGTTTTAAAGTAAAATGAAAAAGGAAAGGTAAACATTCTTGCTTCTACATTCTTCTTCTAACCTAACCTATCTCAACTACCACTAAACTATGGTTATCCTTCTCTTTATCATTCTAAACCCAAGTTAAATTAACTATCTATCATTTAATCATGGTTGAAGTCAAGAAGGAATTAAATATATATAGTGATATATATTTCTTTCTCTTGTTTAACTCAAGGGTTATCTTTTATCTCTTGTTAATATTAGCCACCATCTTCATCTTCCTTCATCTTTTCTTCTCTAGTCTTTTCTAGTGAGTGAAATACAACAAAAGAAAGGTTTTTGAAGTGAGAAACCCAACCACAACATCATTCTACACAAGCTTAGCCGCTTTGTTTAGAGTGTTCTTTTCGGTTTGTCGAAATTGCGAGCTTGGACGGAGTGCTCCGTGGTGGATCGTCGTGGATACAAGGGGACATCAAAAGGACCTTCGTTCAACACCTTAGAGACTAAGGAGTCCAGCGAAGGGGAGCTACAAAGGTTGTAGCCTTCAAACCCTTAACTTTACTAGCTTAAAGTTTAATAACCCTAATTTTCTAGGATCGATCCACTTGCATGTTAGTTTAGCACCTTAAAAATTATAACTTTGGGTCATGTGATGCTTCAAAACACTTCATAGGGTGCTATACTAACCTTACACGGATAACATCCAACAGTAATAATCAATGCATGTATATGGATCTAGTCCAACCATAATCAAGATATGTATACATGTGGATCTCGTCCATCCATAATCAATGTTTGTATGCACGTAAATATCATAAAAGAGTGTGCATGAAAGTATGAGGATATATATATCAACAGTGTCCCTCCCGACACATCAAAATCATAGAACCTGAGTGCCTAGTATCGACACTCGAAAACATCATGAAAACCGTGTCCAGCATCGACACGTAAATCCTCATATATCGGGCTCCGTCAGTCTGGATCGGCCCATATCATCTCTCGACTCCGGTCGGTATCCTCCGGATATCTGCCGAGCCCAAATACTATCACCGGTAGGTACTTGCCACCCTGCCAGGCTATTCGTCTACTCCACGAAAAACATTTCTCTCCCCGGGGAACCATACCGGTCCACCATGTACCCACAAACGGAATCATCCGCCTCTTCGAATCGGGTTTCACATGTCGCTCTCAGAACCGAGAAAACACATGGTGGACGCACTGAAATATCATATCAAGAGAAACCGGGTTTTTAAAACAACACATAATCTCTTTTAAAATATCCACGGCTCTCAAATCCAGAAATCTCATGAAAACGGTATATCTCAATGCGTAAAATCATAGAGCATGATGCATGCGACATATAATAGAAATGTAAGCATATCGTGTGTCATGCAACGCGGAATAGTGATATGACATATTAAGGGAAAACCGCTCTTTTAAAATGATTCCAGTTTTTAAAATATAACATGCGGTTCCCAATTTCCCAGTAAAACCAGTTATTTATGTAGGTACAATATGTATATGCGCAAGTATGGATGTACCAATGTATGTGTGCACAAATATGGATATACAATGTGTACGTGTACAAGTATGGGTGTATCAATGTATATGTACACCAAAATGGATATACAAATGTGTATATCCGCAAGTATGGATGTATCGATGTATATATCATGATGCATTAAAGCTACTATGTAGTGACATGGCAATTATCGATGATGAAGTGTGTGAGCCGGCAAATCTGTGTACGTGTAACATACGCATCATCGATAATGGTGCAAGTGTACTAGCACATGTATAAGCAATGCAATGGAATAATATGAATGCAGTATAAGGTGAATCATATGCAAATGCTGACGGGTATATGTATCTAATATGACCGAGTCTGGGAATCTATCAATCGGCATCCAGCCTAACAATATCGCATACGGTATGATCTATCGTACGGCAACCTCTAGTCAAGGGTAAGGATCAATCATCAAGTCAAACTCATCACGCACGGAAAATCATCGTACGGCGGCATTAAGCTAATAGGGATCCTATCATCCTATAAGACAAATGAGGGTACGGCCTAATATCACATACGGCCTATCATCCATGATTCAAAACATTATATATATATATATATATATATATATATACCTATGTCCCAGTTCACATCCGCAATAATCTCATATCAGGGGAACGGCAGAGTATAAATCATCTCGATCGACTCGCATCCGTAAACCATCATATCATCAAATTCGTCTTGTATTCTTTAATCGCATTTATGTCTCATATCATGTCGAGTTTACATAAACATGCTATCTCTATCAAGTATAAGTATCTAATCTAACAAACACACCCGAACCATACAATCAGATTGTAAGGAAGTGAATCGTAGTTTTAAAAATAGGGGTTACGGTGTTTTTAAGGAAAAGATATCATTTGAAAATCCATAACATCCCTCAAGGTATACATTTAAAAGATACATATGATTCTTTGGTTTAGGAAAAGGTATGGTTCGGATGACGCATCTACGTCGACTATCTAGTCCTACAGTACCCTAAATAGTAATATCGCTAACGTCATCCTACGATAGTAGTAACATATCACTCCTAACTATCCTCTAGTTTCTAATATGGTTCATAGCTATCTCATTCTAACCCTAGTTTCCTAATCTAGGTTTCCTAACCATATTCTATAAATCGGTTTTCCATCAAAAGTTTGCGGGGGGGTGCTATACGCCATCCACCCGACTTCCCCGGTAGATATAGATCTACTCACCGTAGTCCTCGCTCGCCGAAGTCGATGACGCCTCGCTCCGTCACTTCGGAATCCACGCGAAGGTACCTACAAAAATAAACAATCGCAATACGTATCAAAATCAAGGCGGAAAAACCAAAACGGCACGCGCATTGCTCATAGATTAGAACATATAGCTTATGCGTACAAAATCAGCCAAACAACCCTTGTTGTTGATGGATGAACATTCAACAATCAAAACGAATCCAAATATCAAAACTCGTCATTTAAAATACGGAAACATATCCTAAATCACACATAAGTGTTCCCAGATTTTGACTCGGGTGAAATAAATCCAAGCAAACATGTTTAGGGTGATGTGTAAGGTATATGTGAGCTACAGAACCAACCTAGGCTCCTACATTCACCAAGTGGCCGGCCCCTATACCCAGAATTCCGAGCTCGCCGGCCACGGGGTCCCAGTTTGGGTTTATCAGGTCAGAATGGTCTCCTAGTAGTATATCTAGGCCCCTAGTATTGTTTGGTTGCCTCAGTAATTCCCTGGGTTGCTCCAGATACCCCATAGGCACACTATAAGTCACAAAACTGATATGGGTCAATTCCAGAGTTCGTGCAACAGGTTCAGCTCTATGGCTCAGGTTATGAATCGTGTTACCATGGTCATGTAAACACTCACCAAAGTCCCCAGAATTCACCTATAGTCATTACAAAAAAATCAAGTAGAACCAAACCCCCTTAAACACCTTCAGGTAACTACCCTACGGAACCCACACCCTAACTCTTCTATACACACGGGGTCGCCAGATTTGGTCCAATGGTCGCCGGCCAAAACCGGTAGGAAGGGGTTAGGGTTTCAGGTGAACACTCCAGGTCTTGAGCACAATACTAACACACTGTTTGTTTTCTCAGTGAGTGCTCGGGGTTACAGCAGGTCAGCAACATCACAAAACGACATCTAAAACACGATATCTCACAAAACTAATATAAAGGGAAGAAATTATACCTCATCTAGTCCACTCTAGGCAGCACTAACTTCCCAACGTCGTCAAAATCCTACTTTGCTCGGTCCATCGTGTAGAGGAGGAGATGCGGATTAAGTTTTGTGAAGGGAGTGTAGGGTTTTGGGGCATGGTTGGAGATAGATCTAGGGTTTAAGTGGAGGGTGGAGGAGTTGAGGAAGATGAAAAGGGTGATGGAATGGTAGGGGATTGAATTTGGGCAGCAGCCCCCCCCTCTCTCTCACTAATACTCACTCTCTCTTCTCTCTCCAGAGTACACCTAACCACTCATTATGTCTCCCCTTTGACCTTTTCTTTTTTCTCATTTCTTTTTCTCACCAAAACGAACACATACACCCACATAAAACCATAAATGAAGTAACATGCAACCAATGAAACATGTCATGGTGGACTAACCATGAAAAGCTGTAGAAATGCGGATTTGGCTTAATCGCGATTAGCAGTGCACTAATCGGATTTTTATCGAAACTGCGTATAATAAATTTTAAAAATGCCAAATCCTTTAATTATATTATTAAATGAATAAATCATTTTAATTTTCATTTATTTCATAATTATTGGTATATATTTATACCCTTTTTCGAAAACCCCAATTTCGCAAATCGGGCGGTTTTCGGGAAAAATATTATTTTAATATTAAATTCCAAAAGTAATATTTTATATTTTCTGAAATGTTACAATCTTCCCCCCTTAAATAAATTCGTTCTCCGAATTTAAATTTAAACCCCTAAAATCTAAAACATTTCAATAATTAGCTCAAATCAACGGGGCTCCGAAATCATGGAAAACGCAGAAATAACACAACGCGCCAAGTGCGCTTGAAAACGAGTACAAAACTCAAAACCGAACTCCGTCAAGCGTCACGCAAATCATCGGATTTGCACGCATATCCTCGGAGTTACAATAGAGATGCAGATATCGCAATCCACTACTGAAATCCAATATACACTAGTCGAATCCTATAATACGTGTATAGTACGCATCTTTGAAAACTCCAAAATCTGAATAAAATACATGCAAACTCTTTTCTAAATCGCCGCGGGAATGCGTAACTCACGGCATAACTGACGGACGCTCATTTTAAAATAATAATATATGTCCATATATGTTTTCTTAAATACACGTTCCGTCGTTTTCAAAATATCACAAAAGATCTTCCTTTAAAAATGTTCGTGTCACTCACGGACACGTAGGGAATAGCGACACTATAGCTCCTCTTGAAAACCTTTTTGGTAATCTTTTAATGCATGCAATGTACTTAGGTACTGTCCTCAGATTAGTCCTGTTTGGCTACTACACAATATAGTGCCTAACATGAAAACAAAGTGCTCAAAAGCAAAATCTGCCTCAAAAGGCGTATCCAATAATCACATGCGTCTGGTGCGCATGGAAATCAAATCCAAATACAGGTGCCACAATACGCACAAAACAAAACTAATGAACAACGGGTATGCACAAAAGCATCTGTCCACTGCAACGGTGTGCATGACAACAATATCGGGTGCATCTGACATGCACAAGAATCCAATCAGGTGCACAAGGTGCACAAAACAAACATCGAGTATGAAAATCGAATCGAAGGTATACACACATTTCAATCCAAATCCAAATCAGGTATACCGTGGTATATAATCTTACAACCATGTGCATCAACGTGCACAAAGCAATTCGAATAATAAAGTGCATGAAAACTATGCCGAAAGCATAAATCAAATCATATGCATGCCCTAGGCATGAAATCACAATAAATATCTCGCATGACATCAAACGCAATAAGCATGCACAAATCGCAAATCAACACAACGGTGTATAAAATATATATCAGATGAGATAACTATGCGCAAAATGTAAACACTCAGTAGGTGCAGCCATGGTGCACGAAATCAATATCAGGAAACTCGTCATCAAAACTCAAATCCAAGCGATGTAAGCGGGATACTCAGATCACAAACGCAAATCGTAACAAAGGACATCGAGGTACACCTCCTACAATGTCGAAAAAAGTCGGTGCGCCCAAAACTGGCAGGGCAAGAACATCCGCTCGCTTCTGCTCATGTTCTAGCGCCTTCTGTCTCTAGGTACTCATCTTCTCCTTAAATTACCAATCTCGCAATCCATTGGCTCATCGGCCCTGTCAGGTCTGCTAACGGGGACGATTCCGTTCTGGCACTTCTCTGGTCATCTCCCGGTCAATCATCGCTACTACTCGTAGTGCAGTACGTCATTGGCGTCGGCCTTTGGTCCTCTGAATAAACTTGACCCATCTGATCCTGGTGCAAATCTCATTTCAGCAATGTCCTAGAAAGAATCCTGCTCAAGGACTCTTCCGATCTTGCCTATGCCGAACTGTACGGAGGCTGGTACTTGGGCATAATCTTCTCTCTTTTTCTGGACATCTATGTGTTCCGCACACCTTCCCTCGGAAACTGGCCGTGTCCCAATGCCTCTGTAAGCATATCAGGTCTCTAATCTCGACGGGGAGTCATAACAGCTCGTCAGCGTCTCGCGCGAACTTCTGGTTCCACTCGTCTTTATCATCTCTCACTATGACGTCACACCATGCTATCTGCGCACTGTAACTGTTCTCGGCCTCTGTCAATCCGGAGTCTCTCACACAGACTCGAAGTCACGAACTCGGTATCTTCATCACTCAGTAGAAGATATCTGGTCGAACACGTCCTTAGGAATTCGTCCCTACCATCGGAGGAATACTCAATACTCGCCCGTTCCCGATCAACTCACAACGCATCTGGGTGAGGTCCTCTATCCGAAGCTGGTCAGCTTACTGATCTCTTATTACATGGTATCTGGATGACGTCAAAATTTTCGATCGAGTCATCGAGGTCCCAAAATTTCACAAAGGCTCAACACCTGAGCGCAGTCTAAAAATATCTGGTATATACCACAGCACCTCTGGACCAGCCGTAGAAGGGAAAACCCAAGCCTCAATGATGGCACCGCTAAACTGCCACAAACCCTAAGGTTCAAAGCGTTTCCATGGTCATCATGTCGAGTTAGGGTTTCATTCTTCTAGAGGGTCCACAGAATTACCCGCATGTTCCTCCGAACAATTTAAACTTGGGAAAATTGGGTTTCTGACACTCGTTCGAACCTTTTTGCTTCGCCTATACCACATGTGAATATTCTCCGCCCGCATGCTAAGCAATGCCTCAATCCTCCAGGAAAGGCGATACATCGGCGGTCATCTCTGGATCGGTCTGCTCTAGATCTGAGTAAGACTCTCCACAATGGAATCTTCAACTCAACTGGGCCTGCGTCGGCGCATCAATCTGACGAATCTCCTTCTTCTCTCAACTCGGGATAGACTAGCTATCATATGTCGTATTTCTGCCTGGATGCTCCGGCAATATTAGCTCGTAAGCTCTGGAAGCAACATCCCATCATTTTAGCAACAGCTGGGTCACATGTCTGCACAGTAGGCGACATCAAAATCTTTGAGGTATGTTATACATCTACATTCCTCTCGCAACTGGCAGCTCTAGAAATGGCCCGATCATCCGGTGTAAAACCAAGCACTCGCCTCCCCAAGAGGTCACAACAACAATACTAACTTGAGACGTTCCCACATCACCAGAAAACACAATGGTCGGCCC
The DNA here is from genome assembly GCA_030015575.1 of Agapanthus africanus. Classification (NCBI taxonomy): domain Eukaryota; kingdom Viridiplantae; phylum Streptophyta; class Magnoliopsida; order Asparagales; family Amaryllidaceae; genus Agapanthus; species Agapanthus africanus. The sequence continues at coordinate 298,556,297 of CM057345.1, read as the reverse complement.
TCGTACCAGAGAGCTCGCCCTGACCGTAACACTAGCAGCAGCTCAAACTGCGCTCAAACTGTAGTGACAGGAACCTCAATTGAGTATCGAAGAAAGCAGATCAACGGCATGAGAGGAAACGACAAATCCAGAATGGATACATGAGCATAAGAAGGAACAGCATCAATGAAAGTATGATCACGAAACTAATAGAATCAAGGATCTCTAATGGATGTATAATCATGGATACGAAGAGAATCACTGGTCTCAAAAATATATACATCCAAAGGTTTCTTAAGTGGAGTATCGTATCGTAAATATGCCGCGGAACATACATATGGTACGCACTCTACTCAAGCTACCTACTCCATCAATCAGGGTCAGCCTATGAAACGAAAGTTCGGGTCTAATACACCCCTCCCCCCTCCCCCCCGTTCAAGTCTAAGTTCCGTAAGGTCAAGCTTAGGTTCCGAAATACACTCCCGCCCTAGACTCTGCATAGTCAAATATAGACTCGAACAAAGGTTAAACCTAATGCTCTGATACCAACTTTGTAACGACCCGAAATATTAGCTCGTGACCAGCACTTTAATCACGCAACGTCTAAAGGCGTAACTGTAACCCTTCGAAAATCGTTAGGCAGTTTTTCGGTAATCGGCAAATTTTTCGGCTTTTTCCGTAAAAAGTCAAAATGGGTATTTTTCATTGTAGACCTAATTATACAAAATTTAGATAAGATATTACTATAATTTTGTCACTAAAATGTCACTTATAATTTTCTAGTCAAATAAATTTTTTTTCGTAATTAATTAATTTTTTTATTATTTTAAGCCTTTTTAAATACATTTAATTAGGGATAAATACAAATTTAATTAGGTAAATTTCTTAATTAGGAGTCTTTATAAGCTAAAATATGGTGTTAATAAAATTATATCATGTCTTGCAAACTTTTGGTTTTAGGGTGGGAAAATTTGTGAAAAAATGAGGTAAAAATGGGTTTTTTTGAAAAAAGGTTGACATGAAAGCATTAAATAATAATGTGGGGGTGTTTTAGACCTAGAATCTTCTCCAAATTTCCCAAACTCCCTCCTCATACCTGCAGCCGACCCCTCTTCCTGCAGGTTTTCCCCACTTCATCACTTTATCTTGCTTCTTTTCTTGCTAAAAATCCATTTAAATTCACAAATTTCCACCTCCATTCAAACCCAAACCCTAATCCTTTCTCTCTTCAACCCTAATTTGTTTGAAAACATGATGAAAGGAGGCTTCTTGGTGACTTGATCAAGCTAGGGTTCAAGCTTGAGAGGTGAAAATTCTAAACTAGTTGCAAATTGGTAGTTTGTTTATGCTAAATTAGATGTTTAAAGTATTAATTTAGTGTAAATCCTTGTTCATGAAAAATCAAGAGAAGGTTTTGGATTTTTATAAATTAGGGTTTGTAGCATAATGGTTGGATTATGTTAGGGATGGTTGTCTAATTGATTAGAATGGTTAATGGTGAAATTATATGCTTGCTAAACCGACAAATTTCGATGTTTGTATCAAATCGGCTAGAAATTCGCTTACTAGATTTTTGTAGAAAATAGAATGCGGTCAATTCGCGTTAGGTTAGCAATAATATTAGCTTCGTATAGGATTATTAGAATGCGCAAACGCGGTGTTTCGTCTAGTCGGGTGGTAGTTTTGTCGATTTCCCCGAAATGACGATTTTAGTTAAAGGATTGCGATTTTCGTGCGTTTTTCCGCGCACCGAGTGCATGCTATGATTAATTCGTGAGTGTCGATATTTGTATAATGTGACTTGCATCGTTTAGGGTTATGTAATCTTATACTTGGTGTTGTGCAAATTTAGGATCGGTCGGAGAAACATCGGACACGGCGCGTAAAGGCAAAGCGGTGGCCGGATCAGATCAGCGGGGATTTCTGGTGAGTAGATATATTCATCTATGGGGGAATCGTCTGGATGGCGCGAGGCGCCCCCCCTAGTTAGGATTACCCTACTTTTTACAAGATTATATTGTTAGTTAGCTTATCCATTCATGTACACTGCATACCCTTATAGCGAACAGTATGTTAAATTGCATGGACATTCATCTCTACCTATGCGATATCATTTCGTAGGACACGAACACCTTACCATTGGCATATGTTGCACGCGCACTATTCATGTGACACACATGCCTTGGTAATTGACATGCCACGTGCACGATAGAACCTGTTTATCTTAATATCATCACCTGCATTCATACTTGATATATGAAACTGCATCGCATGCACATATCTCGCATCAGCATCATATTTACATAGAACACTAGCAAAATTTACATCATACACATTGATATCATAGACATTTGTCATATATATAACATGTGGACATTATGATTTTCTTGAGGATTTCAGTTTTGCTGCGATTTCTGGATTTTTGGGGAAAACCGCAAGAATTTAACAAAAGCTTATATTTATCATTTTTAAAACAAAGTTGCGGTTTTCTCGTGATGTATGTATCGTCCACCATGAGTTTTCATGTTTTCTGTTGGATTTCGAGACCCGATTCGAGGAGTGGATGAACCGTCTCGGGTACATGGTGGGCCCGGTATGGTACCCCGGGGCAAGAAGATCGAGTTGTAGACGATGAGCCTGGCAGGGGAAGACTACCTACCGGTGATGTCTGGCGCGGCGGATATCCGGAGGATACCGACCGTTGTCGTGAGATTTATGATATGGGCCGATCCGGACTGACGGAGCCCGATATTGAGACAGATATGATTCCTTTTTGGTGTCGATGCTTGACACGGGTTTTCAGATGATTTCTTGATGATATTTAGCTATTATACAGATATTCATGTTCTAAAGTTAAGAATTCAATAACCTTAGCAGTTAAAACACTTAAAGACTTAATAATGACATTGCATACCTGTGCATGCATACTAGAGATATCATAGCACATATGGACATGCATGTTGTGGTGCATTGCGTGCATTCTTACGATTGCCTTATTAGATGTTATATTTACTCACGAGCTGGCAACTCACCCCCGTTGTGCCACAGTGTCTTGCAGGTCGGACCCGTCAGTCTTGTAGCGGCGGGCTATCTTGTCATCAGTTCCTTTTGCTCAGACTCGCGACATCGCCCGTAGGTGGGTTGCGAGTATACTTTATTTCTTTTTGCTTTATCATTGTATCTAGTATTCTCCATCTACCACTTGTATTGTATATGCGACCTAGTGATGAGACTGAGAGATTTGTATATTTGTGGTTTCTTTTGGGTCGAGCTCACTTGAGCCGACGTGTGTTTTCTGGTATTTGCATCTCTTTTATGCTCTTTTTCTTGATATTACTATTATATTGCATGTGGTTGTGATCCGCCTTGGGCGAAGAGCTAGCTCCCGCTTGGGGATGCCATTTTTATGATTACAGGTTTATTATCTTGTTGTACCCATTTTGGGGGATAGAAAATACAGGGGAGACTCTGCCGAAATTTTCAGAAATTTTTGATGTTCTTTTTTGGATTCTATGCAACTTAATTAATTTCAAAACCGTTTTCATTTAAGGTTTTCCTTCACTCTCTTTTGATTTTGGGTTAGATTTCTGGGCTTTGGCTGACTTAGGTTACGGTACGCCTTTAGACGTCTCGTAATCTAAGTGCCAGTCACGTTCCGTACTTTCGGGTCGTGACAAAGTTGGTATCAGAGCGTAGGTTTTACCTTTCTAAGTGTAGGACGACCTTGGTAGATGGAGTAGGTGACTTAAGCAGAATGGCGTAGCGTGGGTATGATCCGCGGCATACTTACGATACGGTACTCCGCCTAAGTGACCTTAGGACAAAATTGCTTGTATTTCCTTTCGTGATTCCTTGCATTCCTTGATCCAATTGCAATGTCCTTATCAGTTCTATTTCTTATTCCAGCTTCGATGCCGCCAAAGACTACGAGAGCTCAGCGGGCTGCCGCTAGGGATGAGATTCGGGCGGGCCCGTCTGAGGCGAGGATCGAGCGGGAGGATACGCCTACCCCTCAGGGTCCTACTGATCCGCCTTATCCTGACCGTATTGCCAGATTAGAGGCCGGCATGCAAGAGTTACGGCAGATGATGGGATCTTTAGTTGAGTCCAGCCGGGCACAGAGATCCGAGGACGTTCCTTCCACCGCACAGACCACGATCGTACCTGCTGCACAGATGGTCACTCCTGCTGCTACTACGGAGACTATCCCTGTTTCACTACAGGAGTTCATGAGATTGAGACCTCCAGCTTTTACCGGTACAGATGCGACAGAGGACCCACAGGCATTTCTCGATAGGATGGCACGGATTGGCCGTTCGTTGAGGTGTTCTGAGGATAGATTGGTGGAGTTTGCGAGTTTTCGTCTGGAGGGTCTTGCCCAGACATGGTACGACTCAGTAGAGAGAGGCCGAGCTGCAGGTCTGCCTTCTATGACCTGGGATGAGTTTACAGCTGCATTTCTTGCCCGTTTTCTTCCGGAGAGTGTTCGAGATGCTCGAGCCCGTAGTTTTGAGTCTTTGCGCAAGACTCCGGGGATGACAGTGTCGGAGTATGATATACAGTTTACCCAGTTGTCTCGATATGCACCGTACCTAGTCGACACAGAAGAGAAGAGGATAAAGAGGTTTGTACGAGGGCTTGATACACAGCTATTCCTTGCCATCGGCACCCAGCACTTTGATACATACGCAGCCGCGATGGATGCAACCTTACTTTTGGAGGAGCGTATTTCTGAGACTCCGGTCGCTTCTGGGCCGAAGAGGATCCGTACTGATACGCCAGCTCAGCGGCAGATGGGCAGACATCGTGATAGATTATTTCCGGGAGATGGCGAAGGCAGAGGATTGAGACGAGGTCAGTTATTTGGTTCATATCCACAGACCCAGCAGTCGTCTCCAGGATGTTTTCGGTGTGGGAGTCAGTATCACCGTGTCAGAGACTGTACCATGGGACGTCCGGGCGCGGCGACAGTCCCGCATGTGACTTTACCACCTTCACCACCATCGCAGAGAGCTTTACTTCCTACTCCTGATGATGCTTCACGCCAGCCAGATGCTTCTAGAGGCCGTGGGCGTGGCGGTCCGGTTCAGAGAGGACGAGGCGACAGAGGCAGAGGCAGAGGCAGAGGCAGAGGCAGAGGCCGAGGTAGAGGCAGAGCACAGCCAGCTATTAGTGGTGGACAGGCCCGAGTGTTCGCGTTGACTCCTCAGGATGCACAGGCATCCAATGCCGTCGTGACAGGTACTCTGCCAGTATGTTCTTTTGATGCACGGGTATTATTTGATCCAGGCTCCACACATTCCTATGTATCCACGTATTTTGCACCGAGGTTGGGCCGAGAGTCTTTTCCGTTAGATCAGCCGCTTGTCGTTATTACCCCGGTAGGCGAGTCTTTTGTTGCCCGTTTTGTGTACCGATCTTGTTCCGTTCGTATCGGGGAGAGAGATTCTTCAGTAGATTTGATTCTCCTCGATATGCTAGACTTTGACGTTCTTCTTGGTATGGACTGGCTAGCCACCTGTTATGCATCCGTGGACTGCCGTGAAAAAGCAGTCAGATTCAGTTTTCCTGGTGAGCCGGTTCTTATTATTCAGGGAGATCGTAGCGCTACCCTTCCCAGCTTGATTTCATCTCTTCGCGCTGGTCAGCTCTTAAGGAAAGGGTGTCAGGGATTCTTAGCCTATGTTTGTGATACTAGCTCCACAGAGGTTCCGTTGGACCAGGTCCCTGTTGTGAGAGAGTTTCCTGATGTATTCCCTGACGAGCTGCCTGGTCTGCCACCAGAGCGTGAGATTGAGTTCTATATTGACTTGATCCCCGGCACGGGGCCTATCTCTATACCGCCTTATCGGATGGCCCCGGTGGAGCTGAGAGAGCTAAAGGATCAGTTACAGGACTTGCTGGACAAAGGGCTTATTCGACCGAGTGTGTCACCTTGGGGTGCTCCCGTCCTGTTTGTTAAGAAGAAGGACGGAAGTATGCGTTTATGCATTGATTATCGTCAGCTGAACCGAGTTACTGTGCGGAACAGGTATCCCCTACCCCGCATTGATGACTTATTTGATCAGCTCCAGGGTGCAGGGTTTTTCTCGAAGGTTGATTTACGGTCAGGTTATCACCAGTTGCAGGTTCGGAAGGAGGATATTCCGAAGACTGCCTTCCGCACTCGATATGGTCATTACGAGTTCTTGGTGATGTCGTTCGGGCTCACCAATGCCCCGGCAGCTTTTATGGATTTGATGAACCGCGTATTCAGGCCGTATCTCGATCGGTTCATCATTGTGTTCATTGACGACATCTTGGTTTATTCTCGGAGCCGGGAGGAGCATGAGCAGCACTTACGTATCACATTGCAGACTTTGAGGGAGCATCAGCTGTTCGCCAAATTCTCCAAGTGCGCATTCTGGCTAGACAGTGTCGACTTCTTGGGTCATGTGGTGACGAGAGATGGTATTTGCGAGGACCCAAAGAAGATCGAGGCAATTCAGCGTTGGCCTAGACCGGTATCAGTCACAGAGGTTCGCAGTTTTCTAGGTCTGGCCGGCTATTATCGACGTTTCGTCCAGGATTTCTCCCGCATTGCTGCACCTTTGACCGGGTTGACCCGGAAAGGGGTTCCTTTTGATTGGACCCAGGCATGTGAGGATAGTTTCCAGCAGTTGAAGACTCGTCTGACTACTGCACCAGTATTAGCATTGCCTTCAGGATCAGGCGGGTTCGTGGTATATTGTGATGCTTCTAGAGTGGGGCTGGGCTGTGTATTGATGCAGCACGACAGAGTTATCGCATATGCTTCTCGGCAGCTGAGGAAACACGAGCAGAACTACCCCACCCATGATTTAGAGATGGCTGCAGTGGTATTTGCACTTAAGATCTGGAGTCATTACCTATACGGTGAGTCGTGCCAGATATTCACTGACCACAAGAGTTTGAAGTATATCTTCCAGCAGCGAGACCTGAACCTGAGGCAGCGCCGTTGGATGGAGTTGGTGAAGGATTATGACTGCGAGATTCTATACCATCCGGGCAAGGCGAATGTGGTGGCTGATGCTCTGAGTAGGAGGCCCGGAGGTAGCTTATCTTGTTTGAGCGCAGTACAGATGCAGTCGACGGCGGATTGGCAGGTTTTACGTGATAGCAGAGTGCAGTTCGAGTTTACTCCTACAGGGGGACAGCTGGCCCATTTCAGAGCACGCCCACAGTTACTTGACCGTATCCACGAGGCACAGTCCGGCGATGCCCGTACATTAGAGATTATTGAGCAGATTCGGCAGGGCAGAGTTTCTGAGTTCGTGATTGATGATCAGGGGATACTTCGATTTGGGACTCGACTGTGTGTGCCAGATTCAGAGGGAATGAGGCGTGATATTCTCGAGGAGGCACATAGATCAGTATACAGTGTTCACCTAGGTTCCACCAAGATGTATCGTGATTTGAGAGAGGTTTACTGGTGGGACGGGATGAAGAAGGATATTACAGATTTTGTGTCGAGATGCCTGACTTGTCAGCAAGTCAAGGCCGAGCACCAGAGGCCAGCCGGCGAGTTACAGCCTTTGCCCATCCCTGAGTGGAACTGGGAGCAGGTCTCCATGGACTTCGTTGTGGGTCTACCCAGGACCAGTCGAGGGTATGACTCTATTTGGGTGATTGTGGATCGACTGACGAAAGCGGCTCACTTCCTGCCGGTGAAGACCACTTTTGGATTTTCTCAGTACGCCCAGGTTTATATTGATGAGATAGTGTGACTGCACGGCGTTCCGACTTGCATCGTGTCCGACCGTGGCACCCAGTTTACCAGCCGATTGTGGCAGAAACTCCAGGAAGCTTTGGGCACCCGATTGAGTTTTAGCACAGCCTTTCATCCTCAGACTGACGGTCAGTCGGAGCGTACGATTCAGACTCTTGAGGACATGCTCAGAGCTTGTGTTTTGGATTTCGGTGGTAGCTGGGATCGTCATTTGCCTTTGATCGAGTTTTCCTACAATAATAGCTTCCAGGAGACGATTCAGATGGCACCTTTTGAGGCTTTATATGGGAGGAGATGTCGATCGCCTGTATGTTGGACAGAGCTCAGGGAGAGCAGTATTTTGGGGCCGCAGATCGTACAGGAGACGACCGAGAAAATACAGCTGATTCGGGACAGGATGAGAGCGGCACAGAGCAGGCAGAAATCTTATGCTGACAGGCGTCGTCGCCGACTCGAGTTCGCTGTTGGCGATCATGTTTTCCTGAAGGTCTCTCCGATGAAGGGTGTGATGAGATTTGGGCGGAAAGGGAAGCTGAGTCCTAGATATGTTGGTCCTTTCGAGATCCTAGAGCGTGTAGGTCCAGTCGCTTATCGGTTAGCTCTTCCGCCCAGCTTCCCCGATGTTCACCCCGTATTTCATGTCTCGATGCTCCGCAAGTACCTTCATGATCCTTCCCAGGCGATTCAGCACCAGACGATCTAGTTAGAGCGTGACCTTTCTTTCACCGAGCAGCCGGTTGTCATCTTGGATCGGCAGGTGAAGAAATTGAGGTCGAAGGTCATACCGTCTGTCAAGGTTCTTTGGCGTGGCCCGAACAGCGAGGAGGTCACCTGGGAGACCGAGGTCGAGATGAGGAAGAGATATCCCCATCTTTTTGAAGGTACGCGTAGTTAAATTCTAAATTCGGGGACCGAATTTCTTTAAGGGGGGCAGATTGTAACCCTTCGAAAATCGTTAGGCAGTTTTTCGGTAATCGGCAAATTTTTCGGCTTTTTCCATAAAAAGTCAAAATGGGTATTTTTCATTGTAGACCTAATTATACAAAATTTAGATAAGATATTACTATAATTTTGTCACTAAAATGTCACTTATAATTTTCTAGTCAAATAAATTTTTTTTCGTAATTAATTAATTTTTTTATTATTTTAAGCCTTTTTAAATACATTTAATTAGGGATAAATACAAATTTAATTAGGTAAATTTCTTAATTAGGAGTCTTTATAAGCTAAAATATGGTGTTAATAAAATTATATCATGTCTTGCAAACTTTTGGTTTTAGGGTGGGAAAATTTGTGAAAAAATGAGGTAAAAATGGGTTTTTTTGAAAAAAGGTTGACATGAAAGCATTAAATAATAATGTGGGGGTGTTTTAGACCTAGAATCTTCTCCAAATTTCCCAAACTCCCTCCTCATACCTGCAGCCGACCCCTCTTCCTGCAGGTTTTCCCCACTTCATCACTTTATCTTGCTTCTTTTCTTGCTAAAAATCCATTTAAATTCACAAATTTCCACCTCCATTCAAACCCAAACCCTAATCCTTTCTCTCTTCAACCCTAATTTGTTTGAAAACATGATGAAAGGAGGCTTCTTGGTGACTTGATCAAGCTAGGGTTCAAGCTTGAGAGGTCAAAATTCTAAACTAGTTGCAAATTGGTAGTTTGTTTATGCTAAATTAGATGTTTAAAGTATTAATTTAGTGTAAATCCTTATTCATGAAAAATCAAGAGAAGGTTTTAGATTTTTATAAATTATGGTTTGTAGCATAATGGTTGGATTATGTTAGGGATGGTTGTCTAATTGATTAGAATGGTTAATGGTGAAATTATATGCTTGCTAAACCGACAAATTTCGATGTTTGTATCAAATCGGCTAGAAATTCGCTTACTAGATTTTTGTAGAAAATAGAATGCGGTCAATTCGCGTTAGGTTAGCAATATTATTAGCTTCGTATAGGATTATTAGAATGCGCAAACGCGGTGTTTCGTCTAGTCGGGTGGTAGTTTTGTCGATTTCCCCGAAATGACGATTTTAGTTAAAGGATTGCGATTTTCGTGCGTTTTTCCGCGCACCGAGTGCATGCTATGATTAATTCGTGAGTGTCGATATTTGTATAATGTGACTTGCATCGTTTAGGGTTATGTAATCTTATACTTGGTGTTGTGCAAATTTAGGATCGGTCGGAGAAACATCGGACACGGCGCGTAAAGGAAAAGCGGTGGCCGGATCAGATTAGCGGGGATTTCTGGTGAGTAGATATATTCATCTATGGGGGAATCGTCTGGATGGCGCGAGGCGCCCCCCTAGTTAGGATTACCCTACTTTTTACAAGATTATATTGTTAGTTAGCTTATCCATTCATGTACACTGCATACCCTTATAGCGAACAGTATGTTAAATTGCATGGACATTCATCTCTACCTATGCGATATCATTTCGTAGGACACGAACACCTTACCATTGGCATATGTTGCACGCGCACTATTCATGTGACACACACGCCTTGGTAATTGACATGCCACGTGCACGATAGAACCTGTTTATCTTAATATCATCACCTGCATTCATACTTGATATATGAAACTGCATCGCATGCACATATCTCGCATCAGCATCATATTTACATAGAACTCTAGCAAAATTTACATCATACACATTGATATCATAGACATTTGTCATATATATAACATGTGGACATTATGATTTTCTTGAGGATTTCAGTTTTGCTGCGATTTCTGGATTTTTGGGGAAAACCGCAAGAATTTAACAAAAGCTTATATTTATCATTTTTAAAACAAAGTTGCGGTTTTCTCGTGATGTATGTGTCGTCCACCATGAGTTTTCATGTTTTCTGTTGGATTTCGAGACCCGATTCGAGGAGTGGATGAACCGTCTCGGGTACATGGTGGGCCCGGTATGGTACCCCGGGGCAAGAAGATCGAGTTGTAGACGATGAGCCTGGCAGGGGAAGACTACCTACCGGTGATGTCTGGCGCGGCGGATATCCGGAGGATACCGACCGTTGTCGTGAGATTTATGATATGGGCCGATCCGGACTGACGGAGCCCGATATTGAGACAGATATGATTCCTTTTTGGTGTCGATGCTTGACACGGGTTTTCAGATAATTTCTTGATGATATTTAGCTATTATACAGATATTCATGTTCTAAAGTTAAGAATTCAATAACCTTAGCAGTTAAAACACTTAAAGACTTAATAATGATATTGCATACCTGTGCATGCATACTAGAGATATCATAGCACATATGGACATGCATGTTGTGGTGCATTGCGTGCATTCTTACGATTGCCTTATTAGATGTTATATTTACTCACGAGCTGGCAACTCACCCCCGTTGTGCCACAGTGTCTTGCAGGTCGGACCCGTCAGTCTTGTAGCGGCGGGCTATCTTGTCATCAGTTCCTTTTGCTCAGACTCGCGACATCGCCCGTAGGTGGGTTGCGAGTATACTTTATTTCTTTTTGCTTTATCATTGTATCTAGTATTCTCCATCTACCACTTGTATTGTATATGCGACCTAGTGATGAGACTGAGAGATTTGTATATTTGTGGTTTCTTTTGGGTCGAGCTCACTTGAGCCGACGTGTGTTTTCTGGTATTTGCATCTCTTTTATGCTCTTTTTCTTGATATTACTATTATATTGCATGTGGTTGTGATCCGCCTTGGGCGAAGAGCTAGCTCCCGCTTGGGGATGCCATTTTTATGATTACAGGTTTATTATCTTGTTATACCCATTTTGGGGGATAGAAAATACAGGGGAGACTCTGCCGAAATTTTCAGAAATTTTTGATGTTCTTTTTTGGATTCTATGCAACTTAATTGATTTCAAAACCGTTTTCATTTAAGGTTTTCCTTCACTCTCTTTTGATTTTGGGTTAGATTTCTGGGCTTTGGCTGACTTAGGTTACGGTACGCCTTTAGACGTCTCGTAATCTAAGTGCCAGTCACGTTCCGTACTTTCGGGTCGTGACAGTAACGGAATTCAAGTAAGCTGAAACCCAGAAATCTAAACCTTTTAGAAAAATAAAGGAGGTGAGGTTTTCAAATAAAGGTATATGAAATTAAGTTTTCTTAATGCATAGAAAAGGGACATGAATGATGAAAGTCAAATTTACTAGTTTGAAAACATGTTTCGTCTTTTAAAAATTTTGGCAGCACCTCCTTTGTATATTTTGATTCAAAACCACAAATACATAATGAGAATAATGGCATCCCTAAGCAGGAGCTAGCTTTTCGCCAAACAGCGGATCACTACCACTCAATATAGAATAAACAAGTATACGATACCCAACGGCGAAGTTCACCACAAAAGAAAAAGAAATGAGCAAGATATAACCCCCAAAGTGAATATAAAACCTATCGCTCAAATCTCGCAACTACAAGTCTTACTAAGTCTCATCACTAATACAATTACAACTTTTGATTGATTGATGGAGTTAACTAGATACAATATGAAATGTAATACAAGAGTGGGTACGATACAAATATCCCACCTACCACTGCAAAACACCCAAAGGAAACTATGCGCCAGCGATGCCGCTACTGATCCACGCGGTCAACCTGCAAGAAACTGTGGCACAACGGGGGTGAGTTGCCAACTCGTGAATAGAAATATATCTACAAGTAGAAATCGAATAAATAATGACTCCTAGGTCAACTATATCAAAAGGAAAAACTATGATATCTAGGGTGACCGGGTCGTATTTGTGCCAACAAGGTAGTCACTACCTACGCATGCGGATAACATCCAACAGTAATAATCAATGCATGTATATGGATCTCGTCCAACCATAATCAAGATATGTATGCATGTGGATCTCGTCCACCCATAATCAATGTCTGTATGCACGTAAATATCATAAAAGAGTGTGCATGAAAGTATGAGGATATATATATCAACGGTGTCCCTCCCGACACATCAAAATCATGGAACCTGAGTGCCTAGCATCGAAACTCAAAAACATCATGAAAACCGCGTTCAGCATCGGAACGTAAATACTCATATATCGGGCTCCGTCGGTCTGGATCGGCCCATCTCATCTCTCGACTCCGGTCGGTATCCTCTGGATATCCGCCGAGCCCAAATACTATCACCGGTAGGTACTCGCCATCCTGCCAGGCTCATCGTCTACTCCACGAAAAACATTTCTCACCCTGGGGAACCATACCGGGTCCACCATATACCCATAAACGGAATCATCCGCCTCCTCAAATCGGGTTTCACATGTCGCTCTCAGAACCGAGAAAACACATGGTGGACGCACTGAAATATCATATCAAGAGAAACCGGGTTTTTAAAACAACACATAATCTCTTTTAAAATATCCACGGCTCTCAAATCCAGAAATCTCATGAAAACGGTATATCTCAATGCGTAAAATCATAAAGCATGATGCATGCGACATATAATAGAAATGTAAGCATATCGTGTGTCATGCAACGCGGAATAGTGATATGACATATTAAGGGAAAACCGCTCTTTTAAAATGATTCCAGTTTTTAAAATATAATATGTGGTTCCCAATTTCCCAGTAAAACCAGTTATCTATGTTGGTACAATATGTATATGCACAAGTATGGATGTACCAATGTATGTGTGCACAAATATGGATATACAATGTGTACGTGCATAAGTATGGGTGTATCAATGTATATGTACACCAAAATGAATATACAAATGTGTATATCCGCAAGTATGGATGTATCAATGTATATGTCATGATGCAGAAAACCTACTGTGTAGTGACATGACAATTATCGATGATGAAGTGTATGAGCCGGCAAATCTGCGTACGTGTAACATACGCATCATCGATAATGGTGCAAGTGTACTAGCACATGTATAAGCAATGCAATGGAATAATATGAATGCAGTATAAGGTGAATCATATGCAAATGCTGACGGGTATACGTATCTAATATGACCGAGTCTGGGAATCTATCAATCGGCATCCAGCCTAACAACATCGCGTACGGTATGATCCATCGTACGACAACCTCTAGTCAAGGGTAAGGATCAATCATCAAGTCAAACTCATCACGCACGGAAAATCATCGTACTGCGGCATTAAGCTAATAGGGATCCTATCATCCTATAAAACAAATGAGGGTACGACCTAATATCACATACGGCCTATCATCCATGATTCAAAACATTCTCTCTCTCTCTCTCTCTCTCTCTATATATATATATATATATATATATATATATATATATATATATACACACACACATACCTATTTCCCAGTTCACATCTACAATAATCTCATATCAGGGGACCGGCAGGGTATAAATCATCTCGATCGACTCGCATCTGTATACCATCATATCATCAAATTCGTCTTGTATTCTTTCATCGCATTTATGTCTCATATCATGTCGAGTTTACATAAACATGCTATCTCTACCAAGTATAAGTATCTAATCTAACAAACACACCCGAACCATACAATCAGATTGTAAGGAAGTGAATCGTAGTTTTGAAAATAGGGGTTACGGTGTTTTTAAGGAAAAGATATCATTTGAAAATCCATAACATCCCTCAAGGTATACATTTAAAAGATACATACGATTCTTTGGTTTAGGAAAAGGTATGGTTCGGATGACGCATCTACGTCGACTATCTAGTCCTACAGTACCCTAAACGGTAATATCGCTAACGTCATCCTACGATAGTAGTAACATATCACTCCTAACTATCCTCTAGTTTCTAATATGGTTCATAGCTATCTCATTCTAACCCTAGTTTCCTAATCTAGGTTTCCTAACCATATTCTATAAATCGGTTTTCCATCAAAAGTTTGCGGGGGGGTGCTATACGCCATCCACCCGACTTCCCCGGTAGATATAGATCTGTAAGTCCATGTTGCCCACCCCGGTGCTTACGGGGAGGCGGAAAACATAATAAAAACGGATTTTTAATGACTTAGGCAACATGGACCAAGCTTGTGAGGATCTTTGCTAAACGAAAACTAGCTTAAGTAAACTAACAACTAACTAAGTTGTAGAAAGGTTATACCTTTGGTCTTTAGTCCTTCTCTCCTTGCTCGTCGGAATGGTAGAAAGGCCTCACCTTGCTTGTCTTCTTCCGTCAAAGAAAGATCCACTTGAAAGCCACCACCTTTAGCTTCAACTCCAAGCTAGGAGTAACTAGAGTGCAAGAAATGCTAAGACTTGAACCCTAGAAGAGAGTAGAGAGGATCAAGTGAAGGTTTTTCTCAAGCTTTTTGTTTCTCAACACATGAGAGGGAGAGAGCTTGAGGGAGAGGATGAACAAGAGAGAGAAATGATATGAGAGAATAAGAAAATAATAGAGCTCTTCTCACTAATATGTGTGAATTAATTTAATTGAATAATTAGCTAGATAATTATCATGGTAAATCATGACATGACCATTATCATTTCAAATTGCAAAGATCAAAAAGCATCTTCCAAAAGAAATTATGATGGTCAAAGTGTCAACCTTGGTCAACAAGTCAAAGAAGTCAAAAGGTCAATAACCACAACCATGGATAATTATCAAACTAATTACTAATTAACAATAACACACACATAAATATTAGGGTTAATAAAATGACAATAGCCATTAACCCTAATCAAGGTCCTCTCCCTCAATCTCAAGCAACTGTGCATACGCACCCGCATTCGTGATCCGAGGAACACGAACACAATGAGAAAAACCAATCTCTAATCATATACTAGGATCCGGCTTAAACCAAAGCCCGCTAGTATAAACTGTCCGGACAGCAAACGTGCACAAGTGCGCGGATGCGAACGAACCCTGTCGCAAAACCATGCGACCTCTACTCATTTTGCCTAAAGGCGAATAGCTCTCTGTGTGGGACTCTAAAGACTCGACACTACGCTGGCAGTGGGTTTAACCACAGACCGCAAGCGGCACTAGCTGTACGTAACGGTCCCCAGGTAGATGTCGATAAGAAGACTGACGAGGTGAACCCCATCTGCACTCCTACTGAGCCTGTATGTGACAGTCTCAGTACAGTCCGGTCTGTTCGTCTGATACATCGCATGGCGGGCCTAGGGGGGTGGTGAACGTCAGTCCCCTAATAGCGGTACAAGTCGTGTCGGAGTGTAGCCCAGAACACCCTGAGATAACACTGGAAACCTACCAGTATATCTCGCTTGCCCTGGCCAGGGACTACTCGTGTAATGGCTCTCCTAGACACAGCGCGATGTCAACCCCCAATACCGGGAGAGACGAATCCTGTCTAACCGTCACTGCCTCCAAGTGCTTCGGGACTGCACCCAAAAACTACCTGTTTGCACAGCTCCTTTGAGCCGTGGTAGGGTAGTAATCAAAGTGCAGTGGGAACACACTCGAGGCGAAGTGACAGTATCAAGTCAGCGGACTAAGCTGTACTCATGTCACCTGGGAACTGATAACTGACGATAGGTATATTACCAACCAACAGTTCCCGACGAGTCATGTCCAGTGTACTCGTAACCTAACGAGCACCCGCATACTATCCCAAGTACGACGTACTAACGGCTGTGGGACAGACCGTCTCCCACACTGGGATGAGAAGCGCATACGCTAGTCTACTCCGGAGTATCGATGCCCTGTCTCGATAGTCCAACGACCAGGGACCTGTATAAGGATGTGCTTATAGATTACCCAGCTCCCACGAGTGCGAGCGCCATCACAACGCTGGTAATCAAGCAAAGATCCTAAGGGCTCTACTAATATGTATACCAGCAATATGTTAAAAGAAACACATGCACATATTAAAGCAGAGACAAACCAAGTAGCATACTACCATTTCGAGCAAGATTGTATATACAACTGTGAATATCCCAAGCTTCCATTAAGTAATATACAAACTAGTATGATACAGTAATGGCCTCTAGGGCATATACACTAACAATCTCCCACTTGCACTAAGGCCATGAACTGGCGTATCGAAGACCTATCATCTCGATCAGCCGCTCGAACTGAGTCTGGGGTAGGGCCTTCGTGAATGGATCTGCTGTGTTATCCTCTGATGCAACTCTCCGGACCTCGATCTCCTGGCGATCTACGATCTCCCTGATCAGGTGATACCGCCTTAAGATGTGTCTGGATTTCTGATGGGACCTGGGTTCCTTCGCTAAAGCTATAGCCCCGTTGTTGTCGCAATACAGAAGTATTGGGTCAACAATGGACGGAACCACCTGAAGTTCTTTCAAGAACTTCCTCATCCAGACAGCTTCTTTTGCGGCATCAGATGCAGCGATGTATTCCGCTTCCATAGTCGAGTCAGCAACGGTTTCCTGTTTGGAGCTCTTCCAACACACCGCCCCTCCATTGAGGGTAAAGACAAAACCCGACATGGACTTGGAATCATCCTTGTCACTCTGGAAGCTGGAGTCAGCAAAGGCCTCAACCTGCAGGTCTTTTCCGCCATACACCAAGAACATCTCCTTAGTCCTTCTCAGGTACTTGAGAATGTTCTTTACTGCTATCCAATGTTTCTCCCCAGGGTTTGACTGATACCTGCTTACCACACTCAGTGCATAAGCCACATCCGGTCTGGTACACAACATCGCATACATTATAGAGCCTACCGCAGAAGCGTAGGGTATAATAGACATGCGATCCCTCTCCAAATCAGTCTTGGGAGACATCTCTTTGGAGAGGGTGATCCCGTGACAAGCCAGTAGATTACCGCGCTTGGAATCTTCCATACTGAATCTCTTCAGTATGGTGTCGATGTACCTGGACTGCGAGAGTCCTAATATCCTCTTGGATCTGTCACGGTAGATCCGGATACCCAGAATGTAGGAGGCATCACCCAGGTCTTTCATGGAGAACCTGTGTGACAAGAACCCCTTGACAGATTGTAGCATAGGAATGTCATTTCCTATTAAGAGAATGTCATCCACGTATAAAACGAGGAATACTACAGTTCTCGCTACAAATCTACAATAGATGCATGGTTCATCTGGATTTTTGATAAAGCCAAATTCTTTGACCGTCTCATCAAAACAGATGTTCCAACTCCGCGATGCCTGCTTGAGTCCATAAATGGACTTGAGCAACTTGCACACCTTTCCGCTGCTCCCACCCTGAATGAAACCCTCTGGCTGGTCCATATAGACACACTCCTCTAAATGACCATTTAGAAAAGCTGTCTTTACGTCCATCTGCCAAATCTCATAATCGTGGAAAGCAGCGATGACAAGAAGGATCCGAATGGATTTCAGCATAGCTACTGGAGAAAATGTTTCGTCATAGTCCAAACCAGGTCGCTGACGAAAACCCTTTGCTACCAGTCTAGCTTTATAGGTCTCAACCTGTCCATCTACACCAATCTTCCTTTTGAAGATCCACTTGCATCCTACGGGTTTTACCCCGTCTGGAGCAATGTCCAACGTCCATACTTTGTTGGTGTACATGGACTCCATCTCGGTCCGCATTGCATCCAGCCATTTTACCGAGTCGACGCTCTGAATGGCTTGCTGGAAGCTAGTAGGCTCATCACAATCCAGGATGCAGTCTTCTCTATCCCCGTCAATGAGAAAACCGTAGTATCTCTCGGACGGATGAGACTGCCTACTACTCCTGCGGAGTGGCATAGGAATGTCCTGTTCTTTTGAACCTTCTGGTTCCACTAAACTTTCAGTAGTAGTTTGTGGTTCTGGAATTTCTTCCAGTTCTATTGCGCTCCCACTTATATCTTTTTCTATGAACTGATGTTCTAGAAAGTGGGCATTGCGAGAAACAAGGACTTTTTGTTCCTCTGCGTAATAGAAAAGATACCCCCTGGAGTTCTTTGGGTATCCCACAAACTTGCACAGTACTGAGCGTGCCTCGAGCTTGTCCACATGCTGCTTTTTGACATAAGCTGGACATCCCCAAATCTTCAAGTATTGAAGATAGGGTTTCTTCCCACTCCATAACTCATATGGTGTGTTAGGCACAGTCTTAGTGGGAACACGGTTCAAAATATATGCAGCTGTTTCTAGCGCATATCCCCAGAATGATCGCGGTAACTCAGCGTTACTCATCATGGACCGTACCATATCCAATAGGGTTCGGTTCCGTCTCTCCGATACACCGTTATGTTGCGGAGTGTATGGAGGAGTAAGCTGAGAGAGAATTCCATTCTCTTTTAAGTAATTCAGGAATTCGGCACTTAAGTATTCTCCTCCTCGATCCGATCTTAGGATCTTGATACTTTTGCCTGTTTGTTTTTCTACTTCATTCTTATATTCCTGGAACTTATCAAAAGCTTCGGATTTATGCTTCATTAAGAAGACATGTCCGAATCTTGAGAAATCATCCGTAAAAGTTATGAAGTAAGAAAAACCGCTTCGCGCATGTGTAGACATTGGACCGCACACGTCGCTGTGTACGAGTCCCAAGAGCTCGCTCGCTCTTTCTCCGTGTCCAGAAAACGGAGCCTTTGTCATCTTTCCTTTGAGACAGGATTGACAAGTTGCATACGATTGATATTCGAACGGATCTAAGTATCCTTCAGTATGTAACTTAGTCAATCTTCTCTCATTGATGTGACCCAGTCTACAATGCCATAAGAAAGTTTTATTAATTTCTGGAGACTTTCTTTTGTGTGTATTCTGGATATTGAAAACCTGTGGTTGGTTTAAAACGTATATACCGTTGTTCAATGTACCTGACCCAATCAACACTTGATTAAGGTGAATGTTCACTACATTACTTACAAATGCAAATTCATAACCTTCTTTAGATAATAAAGATACAGAAATGATATTACAGGTTGCATTTGGTACATAATAACAACTACGCAAAACCAAAAAGTGTCCATCTGATAATCCTAGGTGATAGTCCCCCACGGCCTCAGCATCCATGCTAGCACCGTTCGCAACTCTGAGGGTCATGTCACCTGCCTTCAAAACTCTACGCTTTCTCAACGCCTGCAAAGAATTACAGATATGAGACCCTGATCCGGTATCCAATACCCAGGAAGTAGAGTTTATTGATAGACAGTTTTCAATAACATACACACCTGAAGCTGAAGCTGCAACTAGCTTCAAATCCTGTGTTCTGGCTTTCCAAGCCTTGCAATCTTGTTTCCAGTGACCAGTTTTGTGACAATAGAAGCATTCTTCCTTCCCCACCAGCTTCCCCGCTACCTTTGTTGCTTTACCCTTTCCCTTCGTATCCACTTTACCGACACCGCCTCTTGGTTTGGCGGGGGCTTTCTTCTTCTTGCCCTTGGCTTTCGCCCTGGACCTAGAAGAGGAAGATCCTCCTACAAACAAAGTGGATGTCTCCCTACCCTTCTGTAGGGTGCCCTCAGTAGTCCTCAACATGTTCAGAAGCTCGGCAAGTTCAACCTCCTTTCCTTGCATGTTGAAGTTAAGAATGAACTGGGCGTAAGTGGAAGGAAGGGACTGGAGAATCAAATCGGTATAGAGTTCATTCTCCAACGTGGTCCCAAGGTCCGCGAGCTCCTCTATGTAGCCGATCATCTTAAGCACGTGGTCCGCTACCGATGATCCGACGGCCAACCTTGCCGAAAAGAGCTTCTTCGACACTTCGTATCTTGCGATACGAGACTGCTCTCCATACAGTTCTTTTGTATGGAGAAATATGGACTCTAGGTCCATATTCTCGTGCCTCCTCTGATGGTCGTTGTCCATCGAGGCTAGTACGAGGCATCTGGCCCTCGCGCAATCTATCTCCCATGTCTTACGGATTTCAACATCCGCGACGCTGGAGGTGGGACCTGGGACAGGGGGAGCTTTGGTGGTAAGTATATACCCCAGCTTGTCATAAGTGATAGCCATCTTGACATTCCTGAGCCAATCTTTGTAGTTTGGCCCTGTCAATATGTTTTTATCTAATAGTAACTTAAGTCCGGTCATCTTGAATGGTCGCTGCAATTAGGAGAGAGAAAAGAAACACTTTAGCATGATGCTCTTGCAAGTTTAGAGTGGTTTTTTAGTTTGTCTAAACTGGATGGCTCCCACTGTCTCTCGAATCCCTTCTCAAACCGTAAAGAAAAAGGATTAGCCGGGATCATTCTCACCGTACAATACTTGCTTAACCGTTCAGCCAGGCCAGTGTCGGTACTTCGAGGGAGGTTTTCCAACGCTTTCGCGAAGTTCCTTAATTAAGTAACCTCTTTTCCCTGTGGGCGTAGCCCCGCTAACACCTTTCTAGGCACCTACTAGGTTTATAGCATTGATCGTTAAGTGAGAGTTTTCCCGAGGAGTAGCATATACTCACAGTAGGATCGGGATCCAAATATCATCGCGTGATAAAGCCGAAGGAATCCTACCAGAATTATCACACTCCAAATGGTATGCAACGCTAGCAAGTTTCAGTACTTATGAAACTCCCGATGTGGATTTTTGCCCCATGCTCTTATGACCTTGGCGTGAGGTCAAAATGTCATAAGTCACATGTCAAGTTCTTCCCATCATTATCCTGGTTAATTTGAACCCACCCGTACCTACCCTTGACGTAGGCCAAAACGGCAGTACGACTGTCTCAAATCAACGCATTCTATCTATGCAACGGATAAATATCCGGTAGCTACCAATCACTATGCCTTGGCGTGAGGTCAAAATACATAGCTTGAATACTACCGAATATTTAACCGAAATGATGGAGGGCTACGGATGGTTTTGGCAAAACCGTGAACGTAGTGAACTTGATATAATCGATGGAACGAGATAGCTTTTAAAAGGAGTGGTTCAAGCTCCGCGTTTAAAAGTTTAGTTTTGAAAAGAACCGAGTGGTTTTCAAAGTGTTCCAATCGACTTTTACTTGGTTTATTTCTTGCATTAGTTCTTTTAATGCGTCCCATCATTTAATCCTACCATTGCAGAAAACAACCAAAATATGACGTACGCTTATGCCATTCGCATTCGCCACGGGGCCCCGTCATCACCCGTTAGGTTACTTAACTAACGACAGAGCGGGGGCTGGGCTAGCGCGGCTGTAAAACATAAGCAACGCCTAAATAGTTATTATATATAAATATATAGCAATGATAGACATTACAGATCACAGATGAATACATTGGATATACTAGGAATCCGCAATGCGTTCGAGCCTGCAACGCAAAGCGGATTACACGGTCGCGGTGAATTGCCAATACCCCACCCAAGACCCCTACGGGTGCGGCAAACTACCCGCCAAGCACCCGAAGCGAAGCAACCTCCCTCACCACCGTGAGTAGGCCACTCGGCACTTCGAGATACCCGGTAGTTTGTGCACCCCCTCCATGGGTCTATCCTAGGAGCAAAAACAGTAAAAAGAATTATACAATGACGGCTACAACCCCGACCCGGTTGTGCGGCCATACAAAGAATATTATTACATCAATTTACATGTTACAAATGAATGAAAGAAAAACAACGCTCATCTCACATCCACCCCGGCCATTCACCCGCGACAATCCAATCCATTCATATCCACAAACCAATAACAATCACAGATCATGTATAACCCCGACTAATCGTCTTATAGCGATTAGCCGACGTTCAATACATGCAAGCATTACAGATATAACCGATGTAGTTAAAGTGTAGTGAAGTTCCGAAAAAATACGGATTTATAGGCCCCCAAAAGTAAATTTTAGTTCTGGAAAATCTGGGCACATATAATATATCCTAAAAATCCCAAAACCAACAACAATACACACTGCACGAAAAACGATGCGCCGATAACGACAAACCGCGGCGCTTCCGCCGCAGATGCCTAGCTCGTGCGGCGGAAGGGCGGCGGCTTGATGGAATTAGGGTATCGTTTTTCTTGGGTGTATTCAGAAAACCCTGAGACGATTTTACAAGTATAAATATTTTCATTTTGAGCAGAAAAAATTTTAACAGAAACTAGGGTTTTGCAAGTTTGGTTTTTCGATTTTCCGGTTTCGAAACTTCGTTACACTTAACTACTTAGCTAGTTTAGGTTTAGTTAGGCTCTGATACCACTGTAAGTCCATGTTGCCCACCCCGGTGCTTACGGGGAGGCGGAAAACATAATAAAAACGGATTTTTAATGACTTAGGCAACATGGACCAAGCTTGTGAGGATCTTTGCTAAACGAAAACTAGCTTAAGTAAACTAACAACTAACTAAGTTGTAGAAAGGTTATACCTTTGGTCTTTAGTCCTTCTCTCCTTGCTCGTCGGAATGGTAGAAAGGCCTCACCTTGCTTGTCTTCTTCCGTCAAAGAAAGATCCACTTGAAAGCCACCACCTTTAGCTTCAACTCCAAGCTAGGAGTAACTAGAGTGCAAGAAATGCTAAGACTTGAACCCTAGAAGAGAGTAGAGAGGATCAAGTGAAGGTTTTTCTCAAGCTTTTTGTTTCTCAACACATGAGAGGGAGAGAGCTTGAGGGAGAGGATGAACAAGAGAGAGAAATGATATGAGAGAATAAGAAAATAATAGAGCTCTTCTCACTAATATGTGTGAATTAATTTAATTGAATAATTAGCTAGATAATTATCATGGTAAATCATGACATGACCATTATCATTTCAAATTGCAAAGATCAAAAAGCATCTTCCAAAAGAAATTATGATGGTCAAAGTGTCAACCTTGGTCAACAAGTCAAAGAAGTCAAAAGGTCAATAACCACAACCATGGATAATTATCAAACTAATTACTAATTAACAATAACACACACATAAATATTAGGGTTAATAAAATGACAATAGCCATTAACCTTAATCAAGGTCCTCTCCCTCAATCTCAAGCAACTGTGCATACGCACCCGCATTCGTGATCCGAGGAACACGAACACAATGAGAAAAACCAATCTCTAATCATATACTAGGATCCGGCTTAAACCAAAGCCCGCTAGTATAAACTGTCCGGACAGCAAACGTGCACAAGTGCGCGGATGCGAACGAACCCTGTCGCAAAACCATGCGACCTCTACTCATTTTGCCTAAAGGCGAATAGCTCTCTGTGTGGGACTCTAAAGACTCGACACTACGCTGGCAGTGGGTTTAACCACAGACCGCAAGCGGCACTAGCTGTACGTAACGGTCCCCAGGTAGATGTCGATAAGAAGACTGACGAGGTGAACCCCATCTGCACTCCTACTGAGCCTGTATGTGACAGTCTCAGTACAGTCCGGTCTGTTCGTCTGATACATCGCATGGCGGGCCTAGGGGGGCGGTGAACGTCAATCCCCTAATAGCGGTACAAGTCGTGTCGGAGTGTAGCCCAGAACACCCTGAGATAACACTGGAAACCTACCAGTATATCTCGCTTGCCCTGGCCAGGGACTACTCGTGTAATGGCTCTCCTAGACACAGCGCGATGTCAACCCCCAATACCGGGAGAGACGAATCCTGTCTAACCGTCACTGCCTCCAAGTGCTTCGGGACTGCACCCAAAAACTACCTGTTTGCACAGCTCCTTTGAGCCGTGGTAGGGTAGTAATCAAAGTGCAGTGGGAACACACTCGAGGCGAAGTGACAGTGTCAAGTCAGCGAACTAAGCTGTACTCATGTCACCTGGGAACTGATAACTGACGATAGGTATATTACCAACCAACAGTTCCCGACGAGTCCTGTCCAGTGTACTCGTAACCTAACGAGCACCCGCATACTATCCCAAGTACGACGTACTAACGGCTGTGGGACAGACCGTCTCCCACACTGGGATGAGAAGCGCATACGCTAGTCTACTCCGGAGTATCGATGCCCTGTCTCGATAGTCCAACGACCAGGGACCTGTATAAGGATGTGCTTATAGATTACCCAGCTCCCACGAGTGCGAGCGCCATCACAACGCTGGTAATCAAGCAAAGATCCTAAGGGCTCTACTAATATGTATACCAGCAATATGTTAAAAGAAACACATGCACATATTAAAGCAGAGACAAACCAAGTAGCATACTACCATTTCGAGCAAGATTGTATATACAACTGTGAATATCCCAAGCTTCCATTAAGTAATATACAAACTAGTATGATACAGTAATGGCCTCTAGGGCATATACACTAACAATATCTACTCACCGTAGTCCTCGCTCGACGAATTCGATGACGCCTCGCTCCATCGCTTTGGAATCCACACGAAGGTACCTAAAAAAATAAACAATTGTAATACGTATCAAAATCAAGGGGGAAAAACCAAAACGGCACGCACATTGCTCATAGGTTAGAACTTATAGCTTATGCGTACAAAATCAGCCAAACAACTCTTGTTGTTGATGTATGAACATTCAATGACCAAAACGAATCCAAATATCAAATCTCATCATTTAAAATACGGAAACATATCCTAAATCACACACAAGTGTTCCCAGATTTTGACTCAGGTCAAATAAATCCAAGCAAACAAGTTTAGGGTGATGTTTAAGGTATATGTGAGCTACTGAACCAACCTAGGCTCCTACATTCACCAAGTGGCCGGCCCCTATACCCAGAATTCCGAGCTCGCCGCCCAAGGGGTCCCAGTTTGTGTTCATCAGGTCAGAGTGGTCTCATAGTAGTATATCTATGCCCCTAGTATTGTTTAGTTGCCTCAGTAATTCCCTGGGTTGCTCCAGATACCCCATAGGCACACTATAAGTCACAAAACTGATATGGGTCAATCCAGAGTTCATGCAACGGGTTCAGCTCTATGGCTCAGGTCATGAATCGTGTTACCATGGTCATGTAAACACTCACCAAAGTCCCCAGAATTCACCTATAGTCATTACAGAAAAATCAAGTAGAACCAAACCCCCTTAAACACCTTCAGGTAACTACCCTACAGAACCCACACCCTAACTCTTCTATACACCCGGGGTCGCCGGATTTGGTCCAATGGTCGCCGGCCAAAACCGGTGGGAAGGGGTTAGGGTTTCAGGTGAACACTCTATGTCTTGAGCACAACACTAACACACTGTTTGTTTTCCCAGTGAGTGCTCGTGGTTACAGCAGGTCAGCAACATCACAAAACGACATCTAAAACACGATATCTCACAAAACTAATCTAAAAGGAAGAAATTATACATCATCTAGTCCACTCTAGGCAGCACTAACTTCCCAACGTCGTCAAAATCCCACTTTGCTCGGTCCATCGTGTAGAGGAGGAGATGGGGATTAAGTTTTGTGAAGAGAGTGTAGGGTTTTGGGGCATGGTTGGAGATAGATCTAGGGTTTAAGTGGAGGGTGGAGGAGTTGAGGAAGATGAAGAGGGTGATGGAAATGGTGGGGGATTGAATTTGGGCAAGCACCCCCCCTCTCTCACTAATACTCACTCTCTCTTCTCTCTCCAAAATACACCTGACCACTCATTATGTCTCCCCTTTGACCTTTTCTTTTTTCTCATTTCTTTTTCTCACTAAAATGAACACATACACCCACATAAAACCATAATTGAAGTAACATGCAACCAATGAAACATGTCATGGTGCACTAACCATGAAAAGCTTAGAAATGCGGATTTGGCTTAATCGCGATTAGCAGTGCACTAATCGGGTTTTTATCGAAACTGCGTGTAATAAATTTTTAAAATGCCAAATCCTTTAATTATATTATTAAATGTATAAATCATTTTAATTTTCATTTATTTCATAATTATTGGTATATATTTATACCCTTTTTCGAAAACCCTAATTTCGCAAATCGGGCGGTTTTCGGGAAAAATATTATTTTAATATTAAATTCCAAAAGTAATATTTTATATTTTCTGAAATATTACATGAAGTTTACTACAAATTGAGCAAAGGCAAGGGGGAGAGATTGTGAAACAATATCAATATATTGTTCGTGCTCCATTGTCCATCAGAGGTCCTCAAGCTCTTCTTTAAGAGCTATCATCTTCAAGACTGTTAGTTATATGTATGCCCTAGAGGCCATTACTGTACATAGGATGTATATTGTAGTGGATGCTGGGACATATATAGGAAGGACTTTCTTGCTCGACATGATAGTATGCTATCTGGTTACTCTTGGGGATATGGTAGTCCATAAGTACATCCTTCAAAATCCCTAGTCGTGGGTGTATCGAGACGGGGCATCGATATACCAGAGTAGACTAGCGTATACCTTCTCGACCCATACAGATGGGCGATGGATGATCCCATATCCATCGGTGTTTGACATCAGAGATGGTATACGGGTGCTCAGTAAAGACTGGGTACACTGGACGGACTCACCGAGAACTCCCAGATGGTATTATACCTCACGTCAGATGGCAGTTCTCTGGTGACACTGGTACAGAGTAGTCTGTTGACCCGAGATCGTCATAGAGTCTTGTGTGGTTCCCACTGTGCTTTGATTTCCATCTTACCACGTCCAAGAGGGCGTGCAAAACGGTGGTTTTTGGGTACAGTCCCGAGTCACATGGAGGCAATGAGCGATAGGAGGGGATTCGTCTCTCCCGGTATAGGGGGTTGATGTTGCGCTGTGTTCGATTGGCTATAACAGGAAATCCCTGGCCAGGGTTGCTGAGATTTACTGGTAAGTGTTACCAGTAGTTTCTCGAACAGTTATAGACCTCATATCGACACGACTTATCGAGCTATTGGGGTCTGACGTTTACCACCCCTAGGCGAGATATGCGACAGATCAGACGATCAGACCGGACTGTACGGTAGTGTTACTGGTCGGATTCACTGGAGTGTGAGCGGGCTTGCTCGTCGATCTTCAGATCGCTCAATACCCGGGTGGCCGTTACATTTAGCAGACCGCTTGCGGCTTGTGGGTGCTTGATATGATCATCACCTGCTGCCGGCGTATTGACGAGTCTTTAGAGTCCTACACAGAGGTTTCCTGGCTCAAGCGAAACGAAATAGGAGCGCATATGAGATATGTGCGGGACCGAGAATAATGCGTGTATGTGATGCCGCATTCCATTCTCGCGATGAATGTATCGGAAAGGTTGTATGCGATATAACCTAGTTATCGATTCAAGCGTTGATTCGATAAGCCGATACATTGAATACTAGTCGGTTGTGTACGACATGACCGGATCATTGAATCAAGTGTTGATTTAATGATTTAATGCATAATTATATATTTGATATGTTACTTTGCACTAACTAGTATTGGTTCACTTTAAACGGATTTTCTCACTTGGATTGTGCACATTACATATGCGATATGATTTTGTGCACTTGATTGTATCATGTTTGATGATACATGTTTAACTATAGTTAAGTGTAATGAATTAAGCCATGGTTAATCTAATGATTAGGGTTTTCTTTTTATTACTTATTTATTTATTTATTTATTTTGAATAGATAAGAAAAGAATGGTTGCTAATTTTGGAGTTTAGTTGAAGCTTCATGAAGCTTTGACTTTGTAACCATTCTTGTCTTCATCTTAAACCCTAACCATTAAACTAACCTTGGTTAATTCTCTACACTTGACCATGGTTCTAATATGATAAGTATTCATTTTCTTTTCCAAAATATAATTAACATATCATATTTCTTTCTTCTTCTTCTTCATCTTCTTCACATGAAGAAAGTTCACTTCATCAATGGTGATTGATGAAAACAAGTGAGAAATCCAATTCTAAAGTCTACCCACTTCCTATTTCTTCATCCTCTACCTCTTGCCAAGTAGTAGAGTGTGTTCTCTTCACAAGTTTTTGGACTTGGTGAATTCAGAGCTTGATTTAGCGATGCCTCGACGTAGATCATCTTCGGCATGGACATCGACGACCTAGCTTGCCCATTCTCCGACGAAGCCGACGCTAGAGCCCGGATTTGATTTGGACAGCGGAGAGGACTTCGTTGCGGAGCTATGGAGGTGGAGCACCGGATCTACAAAGGTTGTATTTCCGTATTCCCTTAGTTAAGTGTTAACTAGTTATCTTTTCGCCTAGTTTTCTAGCAAACGTTCCGTTGTTTAGGGTTTGTAGGCACCGTAAAATTTGAAATTGGCATGTACGATGCCTTGTGAGACCTCCTTAGGGTGCCTAGGAACCCTACAGTGGTATCAGAGCCTAGCTAGAGCCTTAGGCGAAGTCCAGACGGAATTTGAAGTCCGAACGAACCCGGAACCCCAAACTAAACTTGCTCTCTGTACTTTTTTCAAAACAGTGCATTTTTCCATATTAAAAATATTCAGTGAAATCAGCAGGAAATTTTAAGGAATACTGCAAAATTCGAGTTCCTGATTCCATCATTGAGCCGCGTTTCCACGGCACGAGCCTGTCTCGTGCGGCGGAACCGCGGTAGCTTTGTCGTTTTGTGCGTATCATTCTGCACAGTAATTCTTAATTTTGTATGCTGGTTTTCCTGGGAATTTTTAATATTTTTTTTCAAGAGTTGAATTTCTGCAGTTGTTTTGGGGATTCGGTGTTTCGATCGGGGTATCAAATTTTGTCTGTTTGGCTTTCCGGATAAATCTTAGAATATGTTAAAAAGTTCGACCGGATATAAATACCCAATTTTTCCCCTGTCGGGAAATTTCCAAGTGTTGGATTTTTCCGAAGTTTAACGACGTTCTAAGTAGTGCAAGTAACGCGATGGTCCCTCTAGAAGACAACAAACCTTAACTCGATTATATGACCGTCTTGAACTGCCCTTTGAACCTTCGGGTTTGGGGCAGTACGGCGTGCCACATGTGAGGCGTTGGCTTGACCCTTCTACGGCTGGACCGTTGGTACTGAGGTACGAACTGAATGTTGTTAGACTTATTTCATGTGTTGATCTGTATCGGGAAAAGTTGGGTGTTCGATTGTTTGATCGAAAAGTTTAACATTTTCTATTTATCCGGAATGTGATACAATAATTGGAATTCACAAGTAGTTATGTGATAACTAAATGAATGTTATAAACATAGAAGTTTAGTCTCACTTGATCGGTTGCCACGGAATTTTGATGTGATCAAAAGTCCGTCGCAATCACGTAGCGTACGCGGATACTCGCCGGGTAAACTTAATAGACAGCCTCGCTCCATAGCCCCGACCAAGTGACTGTAGGAGAACCCCGTCGCCGAAAGCATCCTTCCGGGTGCTCGCGGTAGCGGTGTTCCGCCTTGGTGCACTTCGTCGACGGTATCAGGGGTGCGGCCGTCTACTGAAGTTTGCGACGAGCATTCGATCAGGATGTCGGGAATCTTGTTGAATTGCCCGACTTGATATTGAAAAGAGTTTTCGATTTTGAGACTAAAATGCGGGGTTTATAATTGTTAGGCATGTGATGTCTAAGGAATTCATTTGGTCAGGCATGCGATGTCTGAGGTGGTTGCGGATTCCAACTGTTGTAGTTTTACACTTTCTTTTCTATGACCGTAAGTGTAATATGTGATATCGCCGGTTTCGTTGCTATATGTCAACGACAATTGGGATGCGCATATTTACTTACGTTGATGACATGTGATGTTATGTGTTGCTGGATAAGTTATATTGGATCGTCGTGTTTGAATAGCCGGGGTTTTTTATGTGAGATGAGTGTTTTTCATTTTCATTCATGTAAAAACTTGTATGTAATATTCTTTTATTGGGGCGCTTCCAGGTTGCGGAAGTTGTCACCGTTGATGTATATTATTTACTTTTCCGCACTAGGATAGACCCAAGGAGGGGAGCACAAGTAACCGGGTTCTGGAGTCCAGTGGGAGACCAACTCGAGGAGTTGAGTCTGGGTCTCCTAACTCCAGAATTGGTAGGGTTGCTTGCCGCTCTCGTAGGGGTCTAGGGGTGTGGGTTTGGCTATTCATCACGACCGTGGAATCCGTGTTTTATACTGGCTCGTATTGAAAACACGGACGTCCTAGTATATCCAATATTTCATATGTTTCTTCTGCTGCGATATCTGTGATGTGATCATGTGATGTTCTGTGATAGGTACAGTATATAGTATATATGATATATTATATAGACGTTACTTATGTTTTACACCCGCGCTAGCCCTGCCCCGCTCTGCCGTTAGTTACCTAACCTAACGGTGCACGAGGGGACATCGAGGCGAATGCGGATGGCATAAGTGTACGTCGTATTTATCTGTGATGTTTAGGTACTTAAATGATGGGACTTCATTAATGTGATTAATGAAATAAAAAGAAACCTAAGATGTTGTAGAATTGAATTTCAAAATAAAACAGGTAGCTACAGTTCTTGCTTTGCACAGCGGTATATGTGATATATCCTGCACCTTATTCGATGAGGAAAGGACCGAGATCCCTTCACCGGGAGTGACTCCTTTAGCAATAACTGGTCGATGCTACGCCCTCGGTTTGTCTTTTGATTGCTTTTAAGTGTTTTTGCTTTGCATAGTGATATATATGATATATCCCGCACCTCATTCCACGAGGAAAGGACCGACGATCCCTTCACCGGGAGTGACTCCTTTAGCAAAACTAGAAAAGCCTCAAAAACACTCCATTTCAAAATTCATTTGATTCTACAACGATATCAAGTTCATTACGCAATAGGTTTTCAGAAAAACCTGTCGTAGCCCTCCGTCATTTCAGATAAGTTGTATATAGTATTCGTGCTGCATTTGTTGGCTTTCGTCAAGGTGCAGTGTGCGGTAGCTATATGCTGCTTATCTGCTAGCATACGATGTGATTGGATTAGGGTAGTCGTGCGGCTTTGTTGGCTTTCGTCAAGGGTCGTGCTGGTGGGTTTAATTCGATCAAGAAATGTACGGGTTGAACTTGACTAGCGGGCTTTGGTTTGTTGGCTTTCGTCAAGGTCATAGCACGTTAGGGGCAAAATATTATCGGGAATTTCAAGTGTTGAAATTTGCAATGAGATTGCATACCTTCTATGAGATAGTTGGATCCCGATACCCACTGCGAGTAAGAGTTACTCCTGGGAGAGTTTTACACAGTGCAATTAGCCGATCAAGTAGGTGTCTAGAAAGGTGTTAACGAGGTTACGCCTCTGGGAAAACGAGGTTTACAGTAATTAGGTTCGTGCGAAAGCACGGGGGACCTCCCTCAAAGTACCGACACTGGCCTGGCTGAAAGATTGGCGAACTTGTAGTGTGTAATTAATCCCGGCTAGTCTTTCCTTTTAAGGTTTGGAGGAAGATTTGATAAAAAGCAGTGGGAGCCATCCTGATTAGATAAGATAATAACCAATCTGATCTTGCACGAGCATACGCTAAAGTGTTTTCTTCTCTCTCTCCAGGTAGCGACCATTTCATGCCTTAATAAAGATAATAATATGGATGTATTGACCGAACCTGCATGTTATACTGTGCTGGGGAACGTTTGGTTCCGTTCTTTCTTATAAGAGTTATAGGAATGAACAGGATATAGGGGAATGCCAGGATTCCCATGCCACCCGGATGAAGAAAGTACATGTTGATGCATTTTCTTCGGGTGTGTTCGTTACTGAGAACTGTTTCTCCATTTGCTCTACGTCCTGGGTATTGGATACCGGGTCGGGATCCCATATATGTAATCAGTTACATGGGCTAAGGAAAGGTAGAGAACTTGGGGAAGGTGATAAAGACATTAGAGTTGGAAATGGTGCAATTGTTGCAGCTAAGACTGTCGGGGAATATCACCTAGTATTACCAACTGGTAATACATTGGTTCTGAACGAATGCTATTACATGCCGAACCTGATATGCAACATCATATCGGTTTCTTTGCTAAGTAAAGAAGGATATAATTTTGTATTACAGGACAATGTTATGAACATTTTCCATAACCAAAAGTTGGTTGGATCAGGCACGTTATGCAATGGCATTTATGTTCTAAACCAATCAACAGTTCTGAGTATAACAAACACACACAAGAGGAAGAGTTCAGAATTGAACGAATCCTTCTTGTGGCATTGTAGACTGGGTCACATCAATGCGACACGACTAGCTAAGTTGCATAAGGATGGATATTTAAATCCGTTTGAATTTTCATCCTATGACACTTGCCAGTCATGTCTTAAAGGCAAGATGACCAAGACTCCGTTTACAGGACACGGGGAAAGAGTTACCGAACTCTTGGGACTTATACATAGTGATGTATGCGGTCCCATGTCTACACATGCCAGGGATGGTTCTTCATACTTCATTACATTCACTGACGATCTCTCTAGGTTCGGGTATGTGTTCCTGATGAAACACAAATCGGAAGCTTTTGAGAAATTTAGGGAATATAAACAAGAAGTTGAGAACCAAACCGGAAAAAGTATTAAAATCCTACGATCTGATCGAGGAGGAGAATACTTGAGCATTGAATTCCTGGACTTCCTAAAAGAGAATGGGATTCTCTCTCAGCTAACTCCTCCGTATACACCACAGCACAACGGTGTATCGGAGCGGAGAAACCGCACCCTATTAGATATGGTGCGCACTATGATGAGTGTAGCTGAGTTGCCTATTTCCTTCTGGGGATATGCACTGGAAACAGCAGCATACCTACTGAACAGGGTTCCCACCAAATCTGTGCCTACCACACCATATGAGATATGGGAAGGGAAGAGACCATATCTTAATTTTATAAAGATATGGGGTTGCCCGGCCTATGTCAAAAGACAAAAACCGGACAAACTCGAGGCAAGATCTGTTTTGTGTAAGTTTGTTGGATATCCCAAACATTCGCGAGGGTATATCTTCTACCACAGTGAGGAACAAAGAGTATTTGTTGCTCAACATGCCACCTTTTTAGAAAAGGAATTTCTTGCAAAAGAAATTAGTGGCTCTGAGGTAGAACTGGAAGAGGTTCCAGCTGAACAAAACACAACAGAAGATTTAGTGGAACCAGAGCATTCAGTAGCTTCCGACGAACCTCAGCCTCTCCGCCGATCTGGTAGGGTTTCTCGTCCACCTGAGAGATACTACGGTTTTCTCATTGATGGTGGAAGCGAGGATTGCATCATGGAGGATGATGACCCAACTAGCTTCGAGCAGGCCATCACGAGTGGGGACTCAGTGAAATGGCTGGATGCTATGCGGTCCGAGATGGACTCCATGTACACCAACAAAGTATGGACTTTGGAAGTTGCTCCTGAAGGGGTAAAACCCATTGGGAGCAAGTGGATCTTCAAGAAGAAACTTGGTGTAGATGGGAAAGTGGAGACTTTCAAAGCTAGACTTGTAGCAAAGGGTTTTCGTCAAAGACCAGGTGTGGACTATGACGAAACCTTTTCTCCAGTGGCTATGCTTAAATCCATCCGAATCATGCTTGCCATTGCTGCCTTTCATGACTACGAAATCTGGCAAATGGATGTTAAGACCGCCTTTCTAAATGGTGATTTAGAAGAGTGCGTGTACATGACTCAGCCAGAGGGCTTCGTAGACAGTGGGAGCAGCGGAAACGTGTGCAAGATGCTTTATAGGATAAAGCAGGCATCGCGGAGTTGGAACATCTGTTTTGATGAAGCGGTCAAAGAGTTTGACATCATCAAAATGGTAGATGAACCTTGTATATACAAAAAGGTAGTAGGGAGTATGGTGACGATCCTCGTAGAGTACGTGGATGACATACTCTTGATAGGGAAGAAGTTTCCGATGCTACGCTCGATCAATCTCCGTTTATCACAATGATTCTCCAAATAGGATCATAAAGATACCTACTAACTCCTGGATTTTGGATCTATGAGATAGATCTAAATGGATGTTAGAATTCTCACTAGATGTAGTGAGATGGTATCAATAGATCCTGGGAAGAATCACTGGAAGGGTTCCAGGGTGATAAAGACGACTGAATGTCAGTCGCAGGCATTGTCTTTACCCTCAGTAAAGGGACGGTATGTTGGAAGAGTTCCAAGCTAGATACCGTGACATACTAGACGATAAAGGCAGGATACATCGCTACTTAAGATGCTACCAAAGAGGATGTTTGGGTGTATATTAGTTCATGAGATGAACTACGTTCCTACCATTGTGAGACAATGGAGTTGTGGCTCATGCCGAGGAACGCCGGTCCCATCAGTGATCCAAACATATTCTAAGGCAGTATCACTTGATCATGGAGATGGTTGATCTCCAGGGAGATCGAGGTTAGGAGAGTAGGCTCAGAGGACAACACAGCGGATCCACTCACAAAGGCCTGTTCCCAGAGAGAGACTTTTATGGGATGGTTGAGTATGAGATACTACAACCACTGCTACAGATGGCCCTAGTGCAAGTGGGAGATTGTTAGTTATATGTATGCCCTAGAGGCCATTACTGTACATAGGATGTATATTGTAGTGGATGCTGGGACATATATAGGGAGGACTTTCTTGCTCGACATGATAGTATGCTATCTGGTTACCCTTTACCTTGACGTGTATGCTGATTGTCTCTCTGTTACATGTTGGTAAAGCCCTTAGGATCTGTACTTGACTACCTGGACTATGATGCGGATCATACTAGTAGAGATATGGTAGCCCATAAGTACATACTTCAAAGTCCCTAGTCATGGGTGTATCGAGACGGGGCATCGATATACCAGAGTAGACTAGCGTATACCTTCTCGACCTATACAGATGGGCGATGGATGATCCCATATCCATCGGTGTTTGACATCAGAGATGGTATACGGGTGCTCAGTAAAGACTGGGTACACTGGACGGACTCGCCGAGAACTCCCAGATGGTATTATACCTCACGTCAGATGGCAGTTCTCTGGTGACACTGGTACAGAGTAGTCTGTTGACCCGAGATCGTCATAGAGTCTTGTGTGGTTCCTACTGTGCTTTGATTTCCATCTTACCACGTCCAAGAGGGCATGCAAAACGGTGGTTTTTGGGTACAGTCCCGAGTCACATGGAGGCAATGAGCGATAGGAGGGGATTCGTCTCTCCCGGTATAGGGGGTTGATGTTGCGCTGTGTTCGATTGGCTATAACAGGAAATCCCTAGCCAGGGTTGCTGAGATTTACTGGTAAGTGTTACCAGTAGTTTCTCGAACAGTTATAGACCTCATATCGACACGACTTATCGAGCTATTGGGGTCTGACGTTTACCACCCCTAGGCGAGATATGCGACAGATCAGACGATCAGACCGGACTGTACGGTAGTGTTACTGGTCGGATTCACTGGAGTGTGAGCGGGCTTGCTCGTCGATCTTCAGATCGCTCAATACCCGGGTGGCCGTTACGTTTAGCAGACCGCTTGCGGCTTGTGGGTGCTTGATATGATCATCACCTGCTGCCGGCGTATTGACGAGTCTTTAGAGTCCTACACAGAGGTTTCCTGGCTCAAGCGAAACGAAATAGGAGCGCATATGAGATATGTGCGGGACCGAGAATAATGCGTGTATGTGATGCCGCATTCCATTCTCGCGATGAATGTATCGGAAAGGTTGTATGCGATATAACCTAGTTATCGATTCGATAAGCCGATACATTGAATACTAGTCGGTTGTGTACGACATGACCGGATCATTGAATCAAGTGTTGATTTAATGATTTAATGCATAATTATATATTTGATATGTTACTTTACACTAACTAGTATTGGTTCACTTTAAACGGATTTTCTCACTTGGATTGTGCACATTACATATGCGATATGATTTTGTGCACTTGATTGTATCATGTTTGATGATACATGTTTAACTATAGTTAAGTGTAATGAATTAAGCCATGGTTAATCTAATGATTAGGGTTTTCTTTTTATTACTTATTTATTTATTTATTTATTTTGAATAGATAAGAAAAGAATGGTTGCTAATTTTGGAGTTTAGTTGAAGCTTCATGAAGCTTTGACTTTGTAACCATTCTTGTCTTCATCTTAAACCCTAACCATTAAACTAACCTTGGTTAATTCTCTATACTTGACCATGGTTCTAATATGATAAGTATTCATTTTCTTTTCCAAAATATAATTAACATATCATATTTCTTTCTTCTTCTTCTTCATCTTCTTCACATGAAGAAAGTTCACTTCATCAATGGTGATTGATGAAAACAAGTGAGAAATCCAATTCTAAAGTCTACCCACTTCCTATTTCTTCATCCTCTACCTCTTGCCAAGTAGTAGAGTGTGTTCTCTTCACAAGTTTTTGGACTTGGTGAAGTCGGAGCTTGATTTAGCGATGCCTCGATGTAGATCATCTTCGGCATGGACATCGACGACCTAGCTTGCCCATTCTCCGACGAAGCCGACGCTAGAGCCCGGATTTGATTTGGATAGCGGAGAGGACTTCATTGCGGAGCTATGGAGGTGGAGCACCGGATCTACAAAGGTTGTATTTCCGTATTCCCTTAGTTAAGTGTTAACTAGTTATCTTTTCGCCTAGTTTTCTAGCAAACGTTCCGTTGTTTAGGGTTTGTAGGCACCGTAAAATTTGAAATTGGCATGTACGATGCCTTGTGAGACCTCCTTAGGGTGCCTAGGAACCCTACAAAGACGTGGTCACCTACTGGTCTGCCAGGGGCAATCCACATCTGAAACAGCTTTCGTGATACTTCGTATCATAGGACATGATATTGCTCCCCATACAACACTTTTGTATGGAGAAAGATGGATTGAACATCCATCTGCTCGTGCTGCTTTTGATGTGTGTTATCCATCGATGCAAGCGTGAGGCATTTGGCCGTGGCACAGTCAGTATCCCATGTCTTGTGGATTTTCCTATTCGCAACTGAAGATTTAGGGCCTGGGACGGATAGGGCTGGAGCTGTGAGGACATATGATACCTTATCATAAGTTAGGGCAATGTTAATGTTCCTCAGCCAGTCTTTATAATTGGTCCCATTCAGTTTATTTTTCTCTAGTAGAAGCTTAAGTCCTGTCATTGGTATCTGCCATTAAGAGAGAGAAAAGAATGCACTCAGCGAAAGCTCTTGCAAAGATCAGATTGGTTATTATCTTATCTAATCGATGTCTCCCACTGCTTTTATCAAATTTTCCTTCAAACCTTAAAAAGAAAACTAGCCAGGATTTATTACATTCTACAACTTCGCTAACCGTTCAGCCAGGCCAGTGTCGGTACTTTGAGGGAGGTTCCCCGTGCTTTTGCACGGACCTAACTAAAATAAACCTCGTTTTCCCATAGGCGTAGCCCCGTAGACACCTTTCTAGACACCTAATGAGTTAGCTAATTGTAAAACGTAAAACTCTCTTGGGAGCAACTCTTGCTCACAGTGGGATCGGGATCCAACCATCATATGGAAGGTATGCAATCTCATTGCAAATTTCAACTCTTGAAACTCCCGATATGGTTTTACCCCTAGTACTCATGACCTTAACTATAGTCAACAAATCATAAGCACTAGTCAAGCTCTACCCATCATTTCTCGATTAATTAGACCCAGTTATATGACCCTTAACTATGGTCAACAAAGTCATATAATTTTCCTAAGTAATCACATCATATGCTGTGTAGGAAGATATCACTTAGCTACCGTACACTACGTCTTAACTATAGTCAACAAACGTAGCACGAATACTAAGTACTCTACTTCCTAAAATGACGGAGGGTTGCGAATGGTTTTTAAGAAAACCTTTAACGCTTTGAACTTGATATCGTTGTAGAATCAAATGGTTTTCAAAAGGAGTGGCTTTAAGCTCCGCAATTTTGAAAATGTAGCTTTTTCGTAAAAAGCTGAGTGGGTTTCAAATTCGATTCTACAACATCTTTTAGGTTTATTTTCCTTTACATTAATCATATTAATGTAGTCCCATCATTTAAGTCCTTAAGCCATCACAGAAAAGAAACGAAAATAGAACATACGCTTATGCCATTCGCATTCGCCACGGTGTCCCGTTATGCACCGTTAGGTTACTTAACTAATGGCATAGCGGGGCGGGACTAGCGCGGATGTAAAACATAAGCAACACTTATTATATATCATATATATACAATAATACCATTCGTCTCATCATATAAAGTGATCACATCACAGAATATCAACAGCAAAAGCATATAAATGAATATATAGGATATACTAGGAATTCCGTATTTTGTATTTAGCCAACGATAGAAAATGCGGGTTCCACGGTCGTGATGAATAGCCAATCCCATACCCTAGACCCCTACGTGAGCGGCAAGTGACCCTACCAATTCTAGAGTTAGGAGACCCGGTCTCGACTCCTCGAGATGGCCTCCCACTGGACTCTAGAACCCGGTTACTTGTGCTCCCCACCTTGGGTCTATCCTATTGCGGAAAAGTAAATAATATACATCAATGGTGATATCATCCTCAACCCGGATGTGTCCCAATAAAAGAATATTACATACATTGAATTTTACATGAATGAAAAAGAAAACTCTCATCTCACATAAAACCCCCGGCCATTCATTCACGACGATCCTATACATCATGTCACAGCAACATATAACATCACATGTCATCAACGTAAGCAAGTATGCGTACCCCAATTGTCGTTGACATATAGCAACGAAACTGGCGATACACCACATACTACACTTACGGTCGCAGAAATAAGTATCATATACAGCTAGACGATGTTAAACCCTTCGATCGAATCAACAAACACCCACAAATTACCCCGAGAGAGCTCAACACTTAAGCAAAGTTAAAATACCCAAAAATTGTGCCACAGTGTCTATGGACCAGCCGTAGAAGGGTCAACCCTTGCCTCACTTATAGCGCCACAGGACTACGGCAAAACCCTAAGGTTTAGCCGCGGTTTCATGGTCATAAAATCGAGTTAGGGTTTTGTTCGTATAGAGGGTCCATAGGAATACTTGCAAAACTATTCGAATATTTTTAACTTGGAAAATTCCAACACTTGGAAACTATCAGCGAGAGTAATAAGATGGTGTGTGATATCGTTCGAACAGTTAAACGTCGTCCATGTTACCAATACAATGTTAAAACATACGACTACGAAATACTCTGAATAAGCCCCTAAGCAAAATTAGCATCATATGAAAATTTGGCCTAAACAAACAACACCTGAAACCCCAAAAGCTACAGATCAGAGCACCAGAGCAATACGAGGCGGTTCTGGGGAAGGAGGCCAGCCAGGCCGGAATTTTGGGCAATGTGGCCGGTTTTTTAGTGGCAGAATTCCCTCGTTTTTCTCTGGTGTTCTCAGTGCAATACATACAAGCTTCTGCAGTTGTTTAAAAAAATTTCTGAGCTCGTTTTAAAATCTACAGAGAAGCCTATTTTAGGGTTTCAGTTTTGTTAATTCGGAGTTATTTCGGTTTCGTAATTAATCTAATATCGTCTAAGTTTCTAACCTGGCTCTGATACCACTGTTGGGTTTACCTAGCACCATACAAAGGTTTGTCTTGCATCAAACATGCTACAATAAAAAAATTTAGGGTGCTAAGCAAACTAACCTAGGATCAAACTAGAAGTTTAAGGTAACAAGAAAGTATCACATACTATAACAAGTGTTTAACACTAAGTGGAGAAGAATACAACCTTTGTAGACCTCCTTGCTAGACTCCTTGGAACGACTAGAGTTTGAATTGGCTCGCTAGAATCCTTCGTTGTCCAGGACAATCCACCCGGGGCCCCTTCGCTCAAGCTCCTAGCTTCACTTGATCAAGAATGAAGATGAAGGAAACACTCTACACTAGTGGGCTAAACTAAAGTAGAATGGTGATGTGGTTTGTATGCTCACTATAAAAACCTTTCCTTTTATATTCCTCACTCTATAAAAAAGTCAAGAGAGCAAGGAAGAAGAAGGAGATGGAAATGCTTGAGCTCTTTTTTTATTATCTCCAATAAAATGAGAAAAAGAAAATATATAAAGAGAGTCACACTCACTTTAAACTATGGTTAATAAATATCTTAGATATTTTGCATTGAGTTAAAAGACAAATAGAGAATTAAATCATGGTTATAAGTTAGGTGAAGTTTAGTCAATTGTAGAATAATGTAGAAACATTTAACCATGAATTAATCCCATTTTCATTTTCTCAAAATACAAATATATAGATATTTATATACCATGTGAGTCTTGCATTCCCATCTCCAATGTATCAACAACCATGATAAGTATGTATGCATGTATGTGTGCATACACATCAACATGTGCACATACACCCATTCATGCATGCATGCAAATAGAAAAGGTTTTAAATGAAAAAGCTAATGGTCATTATTAAACCAACACTTGATTTAACAACCCGGTCATATCACATACTACCCGACCAATAGAAAACGCCAGATTACAATGCGGTATCTCATACACGCATTTAATCAAGCATCCACGCATATCACCATATGCACCCCACATTTTTTAACCAGAGCTAGGTCACCCATTTGTGGGACTCTAAGACTCGTCAATACGCCGGCAGTAGGTGATGATCATATCAAACACCCACAAGCCGCAAGCGGTCAGCTAAATGTAACGGCCACCCGGGTATTGAGCGAGCAGAAGGAAAACAAACGAACCTGTCAAATTGCCTGTCGAGCCAACCGGTAACACGTACCGTACATTCCGGTCTCTTCGTCAGATATGCTGCATATCGAGTCTAGGGATGGCATCGTCGACCCCAATAACTCAATAAGTCATGCCGATGTGTGGCCCATAACAGATCGAGAAACTACTGATAACACTTATCAGTAAATCTCATCAGCCCTGGCCAGGGACTTGCTGATATAGCCAATCGAGCACAGCGCAACATCAACCCTAATACCAGGAGAGACGAAACCCCTCCTATCGCTCATTGCCTTTATGTATCTCGGTACTGTACCCAAAAGCCACATGTTTGCACGACTCAGTAGAGCAGTGGTAAGGTGGAAATCAAAGAATAGTGGGAGAACACACAAGACTCTTTGACGATCTTGGGTCTACAAACTAACCTGTACCAGTGTCACCTGAGAACTGTTATCCGACGATAGATATAATACCACATAGGAGTTCTTGGTGAGTCCGTCCAGTGTACCCAGTCTCAACTAAGCACCCGTATACAATCTTGGTGTCAAACACCAATGGATATGGGATCATCCATCGCTCATCACATGGGTCAAGAATCGCATACGCTAGTCAACTCTGGAATATTGATGCCCCGTCTCAATACACCTACGGCTGGGGACATTTCAGGATATACTTATAAACTACACATGTCCCACTAGTATGATCTGCATCATAATCAAAGTAGTCAAGCAAATATCCTCAGGGCTTTATCAACATGTACCAAATGAATAAAAGCATGATCAAGTGAACATGTCAAGATAAAGAGTAACCAGATAGCATACTATCATGTCGAGAAAGAATGTCCTCTGAATATATATACATGTATAAATACATCCACTATCAAATAATGGCCTCTAGGACATACATATATCCAACATGCGCAACGAACTCATCACTCTGTCGGACCCAAAACGTCCACCGTAGCCCGGTGACGTCTATAACCCCAACTACTGCTCCTATCACAGAATGGTGAGACAGCCAATTGAAGATTGCAACATCTTCAAAAATTGGATCGAGGACCAGTATCAACGGGGGAAATTTGCGCTTTCTGAGAACTGTAGGGTGAACCCGCCACAGAGGCACGCTCCTAAAAAGGTGGATACGCCGGGGGCATCATGTTCGTTTGTGGAAGAAACTCCGTGGGAAGTTGTCCTTTCAGCTAAAACCAAAAGAATGCTGAAGGATCTTCAAGCATGTCCGGCGATCAGGTGGAAAAGCCCGCTAGAGCCCAAGATCATTGAAGGGATGCTGAAACCGCGCCCCACATCGAAAACTGCTAACGAAGGGCAAAACACCCAGGTCAAGCCTTCAAAGTCTTCAAAGGGAAAGAAGAAGACCAAGAAGCCCGTGCAGCCTGACGACAAGAGCACGGACCTGCAAAAGTACATCGACACGCTGGAGGAGTACAATCAAAATGTGCGGACCCCAGTCACCCTCAAAGAGTTTCTCAACCATATACTTGAGAACGGAGATAATGACGATGATGAAGGAAATGGCTCGTCGGAAGAAACTGAAGATTATGTAGCAAGTTGCCACATGGTTTCTCATTCGTCGTTAAATAATGAAGAAACTCCCTCGGCGTCAGAAAGAAACGCAGAGAAACTGGGGGCAGGATCTGCGCCGAAATCCCCGGAGCTACCAGAAGACCCAATTGACAGGCTGCTAAATGATGCTTTTCAAAAGAGCAGAGCTGATCGAGAACGTGAAACAGCTATATACGAAAAGGCCAAGCATCGGCGTCAGGATGAAGAAGACACAGCGAGGAAGAGTCACAAAGTACTCTAACCAAAGCGAAGCAGTGTCACTCATGCCAAGTTCACGGGGACTTCATCCACCAACATCCAAATCCGCTACACCCAACGATAACTAGTTGGCCGTTCGAAATGTGGGGAACCGATATAATCGGCCCCATTGAACCGGCGTCATCCAGAGGACATCGGTTCATACTGGCAATGACTGATTACTTCTCTAAGTAGGAAGAAGCAGTACCAGCAAAGGAGGTGAAGACGGAGAATATTCTCCATTTCTTCAAGACACATGTCATCTACCAGTTCGTCACTCCGCGGCGGATAATATCGGATAATGGACCAGCCTACAGGAGCCATAAAATCAGCCGCTTCCCAGAACAACATAAAATAGACTGGAGATACTCCTCTGTCTATAATCCTCGTGCCAAAGGTCTAGCTGAAGCTTTCAACAAGACCTTGACCAAGATTATAATGAAAATGGTGTCCAGAAACAAAAAGGACTGTCACGAGAGACTGCACGAAACTCTCTAGGCGTACCGAACGACATTCAAAACGGTTATGAATACAACACCATACGCATTGTTATTCATCACTAAAGCAATCCTTCTTTTGGAAATAGAACTCCCTTCTCTCCGAGTAGCGGTTCGATACGAGCTAACAGATGACGAAAATTCCCATCTTCGGCTTGAGGAGCTCGACGCCCTCGATGAAACTCTCCTCATTGCGCAACAAAACTTAGAAGCTTACAAGGCAAGGATGACGCGCTCATACGAAAAACTGACTAGGCCGAGAACATTCCGCCAAGACGAACTCGTGTTAGTCATTAAAAGACCTATGATCCCCAATCGTGCAAAACGAGGGAAATTCGAGCCAAACTATGAAAGCCCGTACATCATAGACAAGTTCTATCAAGATGGGGCCTATTTGCTCATGGATATGCATGGCGAAAAACCCTTCCGGCCAATAAACGGCCGATTCCTCAAGAAATACCACGCTTGACGAATCACGACTTAGGTCGATGATAGATGACGATGCTCGTGTTCGCTCGCTATCTTCCTGAGTCAAAACTCTAAGTGGTATTCGGAAAAGCTTCACCGCAAAAATGGTGATAATGGACCGAGATGTCCCTAAACTAACAATGGACCGTAATATCCTTAAACTAAAACTTCACCCCGAAAATGGTGACAACGGACCGTAATGTCCTTAAACTAAAACTTCGCCTCCAAAATTGTGATAATAGACCGAGATGTCCCTAAACTAACAATGGACCAGAATGTCTTTAAACTAGCGCGTCGCCTCAAAC
Source organism: Agapanthus africanus (assembly GCA_030015575.1). NCBI lineage: Eukaryota > Viridiplantae > Streptophyta > Magnoliopsida > Asparagales > Amaryllidaceae > Agapanthus > Agapanthus africanus. The sequence continues at coordinate 298,512,317 of CM057345.1, read as the reverse complement.
ACGGCGATAATGGACCGAAATGTCCCTAAACTAGTGCTCCGCCTCAAACATGGCGCATCGCCCCAAATATAGCGATATCCTCTCTTGAGATCTATATTGCAATCAAAGCTCCAATGGCGAAGACTGCAACTCAAGTCCCGCTGGCTACACAGCCACTCCAGCAGTGAAGTCACCTCTAAAGTCCCATTAGAAAATAGATGGGTGTTAAAAAAAAGGTACGTCCACAAGCGAAATGGGCACGGATGAAAACCCGAAAGGGCACCGTGAGTAAAAACAGCGGGGCTACCGGCGAGCTTGTGAAAACCCGAAAGGGAGCAATCTTTTTGCTAAAAAAAAGGTATGTCCAAAAGCAAGATGGGCACGGATGAAAACCTGAATGGGCACCGTGAGTAAAAACAGCAGGGCTACCGGTGAGCTTGTGAAAACCCGAAAGGGCGCAATCTCATAAAATTTTCACTTACGAGATCCTCTCGACTCGTAAGGAGAACCCTGTTGGATATGTATACCCTAGAGACCATTATTGTATAGTACTAGTTTGTATAATACATTTTGGAAGCTTGAGATATATATACGGGTTTACGACAGTCTTGCTCAATATAGTAGTATGCTACTTGGTTTGTTTCTATCTTAATATGTGTATATGTTTCTTTTAACATATCGCTAATATATATTGATGGAGCCCTTAGGATCTTTGCTTGACTACCGGCGTTGCGATGACGATCACACTAGTGGGGGCTGGGTAGTCTATAAGCACATCCTTATACAAGTCCCTAGTCGTAGGATTATCGAGACAGGGTATCGATACTCCAGAGTAGACTGGTGCATACGCTTCTCGTCCAAGCACGGGAGATGGTCTGTCCCACAGCCATCAGTATGTCGTACTGGAGATAGAATGCAGGCGCTCGTTAGGTTACGAGTACACTGGACAGGACTCGTCGGGAACTGTTGGTTGGTATTATACCTATCGTCAGTTAACAGCTCCCAGGTGACATGAGTACAACTTAGTCCGTTGACTAGACACTGTCACTTCGCCTCGAGTGTGTTCCCACTGTTCTTAGATTACTACCCTACCACGGCTCTATTGAGTCATGCAAACAGGTAGTAGTTGGGTGCAGTCCCGAAGCACTTGAAGGCAGTGACGGTTAGACAGGATTCGTCTCTCCCGGTATTGGGAGTTGATATCGCGCTGTGTCTAGGAGAGCCATTACACAAAGTCCCTGGCCAGGGCAAGTGAGATTTACTGGTGGTGTTTCCAGTAGTTTCTCAGGGTGTTCTGGGCTACACTCCGACATGACTTGTACCGCTATTAGGGGTCTGACGTTTACCGCCCCCTAGACCCGACATGCGATACTCTTAGACGAATAGACCAGACTGTACGGAGATTATCACATTCAGGCTCAGTAGGAGTTCAGTTGGATTCACCTCATCGGTCTTCTTATCGGCATCTATCTGGGGACCGTTACGTACAGCTAGTACCGCTTACGGCCTATGGTTAAACACACTGCCAGCGTAGTGTCGAGTCTTTAGAGTCCCACACAGAGGGTTGTTCACCTTTGGGCGAAAAGAGTACAGGTCGTATGGTTTTATGACAGGGTTCGTTCACATATGCGTACTTGTGCGTGTTCGGTGTTCGGGCAGTTGATACTAGTGGGCTTTGGTTTAAGCCAGATCCTAGTATTTGGTTTCGGGTTAGTTCGGTCTCAGTGTATTCGTGTTCCTCGGAACACGGATGCGGGTGTGTATACACTGTTGACAGAGGCAGAGGAACCTCATTAGGGTTTTGACCATTGACTTGATTAAAACCATAATGAGATGGAGAAAATTGATTAATGAGTTTTAATTAGAGATACTTGTATCATGGTTAATTGGTTTGACCATTTGACTTTGTTGACCCATGTTGACTTAGATATTTTTGTGAGCATGCTTAGCATTAATTGTGACATGATAATGGTCAAATAAACATCAACCATGACAATTTATCCTAATTAAAATTATCATTATTCTTTTTCATCATATGAGAGCTATCTCCTCATTTCAACAATATACATTCTCTCTCTTGCTAGCTCTCTCCTCTTCCTCTCTCAAAGCTCTCTTGTTTCATGAGTTGAAAATCAAGAGCTTTGTGAGATCTAACCACTAAAACAACTCTCTACTCACTCTAAGCTTCTTAGTCCAGCACACCAAGCATCTTAGTTACTTCAAGATAGAGGTTGGAGCTCAAGGTAGAGGCCTTCGGATGGATCTTTCTTTGGCAAAGAGAAGACGGTGAGGAGGAGCCATCAACACCACTCCAAGGAGCTCACAATAAGGAGAAGCAACACAAGAAGAGAAGGAGTTCAAGAATTAGGTATAACTTTCTATCATAGTAGATAGAACTCTTCTTTTGCTAGTTAGGTTTATGGTAAAGATCCGGGTTTTAGTGTTATTCTAGCGCCAAGTTTATGTTCGTCGTAAAATTTTTGTTCCGCATTTGGCCACGGAAGTTGGCCGGGGCGCTAGTGTAACCCTTCATGGTATCAGAGCCTACCCATAAACCCTACTAGCTACTTTGCACAAGGTTAAAATCTCGATTGACAAATTTTTCCAAATCACGAATCTATGTTCATGAGCTTGCTGTCGATTTTCGAAGTTGTCCTAAAATTTTTCTGAGTATCTTAGAATTACATGCAGGCGAAACTATAACTACAGAAAAAATTTGGGGGCCTAACTCCAAAATTCCGCCGCGGAAAGTGAGAAAAATGGCGCATTATGCGGTGCTTCCGCGGCGCGTTTTGGGCTACATTACCCCAAAAATTTTCTAGGGCTCTAGTTCATGAAAATATGATATTTGTGATATATAGTTTTGGCCCAGGTTTATTTGAGTGCTGGATTTGCATTTGGGACCTATTTGGAAAGGTTTAGTCGATCGAAATTTTAAATGTGTATTTCACAGTACATTCACTTTTATCTGCGACCGGGAATGTCACTCGATCGGTAAAACTCGTCTGATTGCTATATGTTCTTTTAGACGGGTTTTGCGAACGTAACATTCGCGTTGATGTTGTATGCTTGTTCTGTGGTTGTGGTTGGATAGTCTTGTTGGATAGCATGTGATGAAATGTTAGTGGTGCAGTTTAAATTCTTTTGTACATTTGTTATTGCGGGGCGAGCGTCCGACATGTGGACTGCCGTCTTTGCCGGGTTGTATATTATTTTAGGGCACGACCGGGTTGAGGTCGATGTCACCGTTTGTACATATTATTTTCTTTTTCTATACTAGGATTACCCCGCGGTGGAGTGCACGAATAGCCGGGTTCTAGAAAGGCAGCAAGCTCGCGTCTCATGGCGTTGAGACGGAGGGGATTCTTTCTCATGGTGTTGAGACGGAGGGGGCTTCATTCTAGAATTGACGGGCTATTCTCCGCACTCGTAGGGGGTACTGGTTTTCATTGCATAGGCTATCCACATGACAGGGAACGTCGGGTTTTATTTGTGGCTCAAATGAAACCCGGGGCTCCAAGATTATCCACCATTCTGTATTGTTGGCTGTGTTTCTGTGATGTTGTTTACTATCATGCCTGGGACGAATGTTGTATATACTTATATATATATATATACCAGTAGATGTTGTATATGTTTTGCACCCGCGCTAGTCCAGCCCCCGCTCTGTCATTAGTTAAGTAACCTAATGGGTGATGACGGGGCCCAGTGGCGAATGCGGATGGCATATACGTACATCGTATTTTCGTTCTTTTCTGGTGTGGTAGGTTACATTGATGGGACAGCATTAATTTTGATTAATGCAAGAAAATAAACCTAAAATATGTTGTTGGAACCAAGTTTTAAAAACAGACATTACAGACGTTCTCTTTTACTTTGCACAGTGGTATTCAGTTTGGAATATCCAGCACCTCATTCGACGAGGCAAGGGCCGAGATCCCTTCATCGGGAGTGACCCCTTGAGTAAAAGTTTGCGTCAACGTAATACTTTCACTATAGTCAATTATTCTTGCTTTGCATCGTGGTATTCAGTTTGGAATATCCTGCACCTCATTCTACGAGGAAAGAGCTGAGATCCCTTCACAGAGAGTGGCCTCTTTAGCAAAAATTTTTCGCCACTATATATTTGTAAAAACCACTCAGGTTCCTTCAACTATATCAAGTTCATTACGTTAAATGGGTTTTTCGCCAAAAACCCCAGCCGTAGCCCTCCGTCATTTCTTACAAGTAACACTTAGTATTCATGCTGCGTTTGTTGACTCCGTCAAGGCGTAGTGTATGGTAGCTAAGTAGTGCTTGTTCGTAACACTAGATAGGATTGGTCAGGACAGTCGTATAACCTTGTTGACTCCGTCAAGGGTTATGCGGGTTGGTTTGATGCAATCTAGATAATGACGGGTTGAACTTGACTAGGACTCTTTGATTTGTTGACTCCGTCAAGGTCACTAGGGTCCTAGGAGTAGAAACTACATCGGGAGTTTCAAACATATAGGAAACTTGCAGATTTAGCATACCTTTTGGAGTGTGGTGACTAGAGTGGATTCCATCTAGGTCATCACACAATGATAGTTGGATCCCGATCCCACTGATGAGTTAGATTACTCTCGGGAGATTATTTCACTTAACAATCAATGCTATAAACCAAGTAGGTGTCTAGAACGGTGTTAGCGGGGCTACGCCTCCAGGGAAAAGAGGTTATGTAATTAAGGAACTTCGCGAAAGCGTTGGAAAACCTCCCTCGAAATACCAACACTAGCCTGGCTGAAAGGTTAAGCAAGTATTGTGATGTGCAATTAATCCTGACTAGTTCTTATTTTAGGGTTTGAAGAAGAATTTGAGGAAACAGTGGGAGCCATCCTAGTTAGATAAATTAATAACCAATCTACTCTTGCAAGAGCGCATGCTGAGTGTTTCTTTTCTCTCTCTCCAGGTAGCAACCATTTCATGCCCTAATCAAGATAATAAAATGTATCGCTTGACCGATCCGAATTCTTATTCGGGGCTGGGGAAAGTCGGTTTGGCTCTAACTTATGATGGCGATCGTGAGTATGAGCAAGGGAAAGAGGATTCTATGGATTCCAAGGAGACCCAGTTGAAGAAGAAGTATAGTATTGCATCTACTTCAGGTGTTCTTGTAATTGAGAACTGCTTTTCGGTCAGCCCTACCTCCTGGGTACTTGATACCGGATCAGGATCTCATATCTGTAATTTATTGCAGGAACTGAGAAAAAGTAGGAAAGTTGCACCTGGTGATATGTCCCTCAGGGTAGGGAACAGAGCACAAGTTAATGTTGCAGCCGTCGGTGAATATCACCCAGTGTTCCCAAATGGCAATACTATGATTTTGAACAATTGCTACCATGTACCTTCCATGGTTTGCAACATAATATCAGTGTCTTTACTTGATAAAGATGGATATAATTTTGTTCTTGATAGAAATATCATGAACATTTACCTTTATAAGATACTGGTTGTAGAAGGTACACTATGTAATGGTATCTATGTTCTAAATCAGAATACAATGCTCAATATACAAAACACGCGCAAGAGGAAGAGTTCTGATACGAACGAATCCTACTTGTGGCATTGTAGACTTGGCCATATCGGAGAGAAAAGGCTAAGTAAGTTGCATAAAGATGGACTCTTTAATACATTCGAGTTTTCATCTTATGAAACTTGTCGGTCTTGTCTCAAAGGAAAAATGACCAAATCTCCGTTCACCAGACATGGAGAAAGAGAAGCAGAGCTCTTGGGACTCATACACAGTGATGTATGTGGTCCAATATCTATAAATGCAAGGGGTGGGTTCTCGTACTTCATCACATTCACTGACGATCTCTCTAGGTTCGGATATGTGTATATGATGAAACACAAATCTGAAGCTTTTGAGAAATTCAGAGAATTCAGAAACGAAGGGGAGAACCAGATAGGCAAAAGTATCAAGATCCTCCGGTCTGATAGAGGAGGGGAGTACTTAAGCACGGAATTCCTAGATTACTTAAAAGAGAATGGAATTCTTTCTCAGCTTACTCCTCCTTACACACTACAGCACAACGGTGTATCGGAGCGGAGGAATCGTACCCTATTGGATATGGTTTGCTCCATGATGAGTGACACTGAGTTGCCTCTTTCATTTTGGGGATATGCACTTCAAACAGCTGCATACTTCCAAATCTGTGCCTAAGACTCTATATAAAGTATGGAGTGGACGAAATCTATATCTTAAGCGATTTAAGATATAGGGTTGTCCGGCCTATGTGAAAACACAGAAATCGGACAAACTAGAGGCACGGTCAGTTCTATGTAAATTTATGGGATATCCTAAGGATTCACTAGGATATCTGTTCTACGACACTGAGGAACAAAAGGTGTTTGTTGAAAGGGTCCTACAGCACCACTACAAGGGTTTGGAGGCAACACACATGCCAAATTTAAAATTTATATGGTGCTAGAGAAACAAACTTAAGGATCATGCTAGAAAAGCTAGGGTAACATAACTTTAACATAAACACAAGTAGTAAAAGCTAGGGTTTTGAGAGTACAACCTTTGTAGCTCCCTACGCTAGACTCCTTGGCTACTTGAGGGTTGGAAAAAGGTTCACTTGAGATCCTCTAGGTCCACGACGATCCACCCGGAGTCCTCTTTGTCCAAGCTTGAAGCTCCACTAGATAAAGAGAAGAAATGGAAGCTAACACTCTACACTAATGGGAAAGACTAGTGTAGAATGGTGATGTGGTTTGTTTTCTCACTTCAAAACCCTAACTTGATGACTCTTTTGCTCACAAGAGAAAACTAGAGAGCAAGAGAGAAAGGAGGAAGAAGATGATGGCTTGTTAAGAGCTCAAGATAATGATAAGCATATGAATAAAAATGAGAAATGAAAATATATATATTTTCCCTTTCTCATTCTTAACCATAGTTATAAAATATCTAGACATTTATTTTGGATAAAAAATGGCCATAGAAATTAAATCATGGTCAAAGTAAAGGGTTAGTGCAAGAATAAAATATTAAACCATGATAACAATTTCCATTTCCATTTTTCTTTTCCAAAACAGAAATATCCATATATTTATAAATGGTGTGAGTCTTATATTGCCACCATCCACTATATCAACAACCATGATAGAATTATGTATGCATGTATGTGTGCATGCACATCCATATGTGCATGAATGAGAATAAATGAATACATGCATGCATACAACATAAAGTCAAGAAAGGGTTTAAAGTGAGAAACTAATGGTCAATGATAAATCAACACTTGATTTAGCAAACCGGCCATATCACATACGACCCGACCAAAAGAAAACCGCCCGATTATTATACGGTATCTCATACGCGTATTTTAACCGGGTCCACGCGCATATCTCATATGCGCACCACATCGTTTCGTCTGGACTAGGTAACTCTATTGTGGGACTCTAAGACTCGTCAATACGCCGGCAGTGGGTGATGATCATATCAAGCACCCCCAAGCCGCAAGCGGTCAGCTAACGTAACGGCCACCCGGGTATTGAGCGATCAGAAGAAAACAAGCGAACCTGTCACAACTCCCGTCGAGCCAACCGGCAACACTACCGTACAGTCCGGTCTCTTCGTCAGATATACTGCATATCGAGTCTAGGGATGGTAACGTCGACCCTAATAACTCAATAAGTCATGCCGATGAATGGTCTATAACAGATCGAGAAACTACTGATAACACTTATCAGTAAATCTCAACAGCCCTGGCCAGAGACTTACTGATATAGCCAATCGAGCACAGCACAGCATCAACTCCCAATACCGGGAGAGACGAAACCCCTCCTATCGCTCATCGCCTTCGTGTGTCTCGGGACTGTACCCAATGGCCACCTGTTTGCACGACTCAGTAGAGCCGTGGTAGGGTGGTAATCAAAGTACCGTAGGAGAACACACAAGACTCTATGACGATCTTGGGTCTACAGACTAACCTGTACCAGTGTCACCTGAGAACTGCTATCCGACGATAGATATAATTCCATATAGGAGTTCTCGGCGAGTCCGTCCAGTGTACCCAGTCACCACTGAGCACCCTATACGATCTCGATGTCAAACATCGATGAATGTGGGAACATCCATCGCCCATCATATGGGTCTAGTATCATATACGCTAGTCTACTCTGGTATATCGATGCCCCTTCTCGATACACCTACGACTAGGGGCTTTTCAGGATATGCTTATAAACTACAGATGTCCCACTAGTATGATCTCTATCATAATCACAGTAGTCAAGCCTATATCCTCAGGGCTTTATCAACATGTATGAATGAATAAAAATATGATCAAGTCAACATGTCAGATAAAGAAGAACCAGATAGCATGCTATCATGTCGAGCAAGAATGTACACTGAATATATATATATATATATATATGTATAAATACATCCACTATCATATAATGGCCTCTAGGGCATACATATATCCAACAATCTCCCACTTGCACTAAGGCCCGTTATTGGCGTATCTCATACCCAACATCTCAAAAAGTCGCTCATGCTGCAGCTGAGGGGGGGCCTTGGTGAGTGGATCCGCGGCGTTATTCTTTGTGTCTACTCTCCTAATCTCGATCTCGCGGCGATCTACAATCTCCCGGATCAAATGAAAGCGCCTCAGGATGTGTCTGGACCGCTGATGGGACCTGGGCTCTTTGGCTAACGCCATAGCCCCATTATTATCCCAATACAATGGTATTAGATCAATAATAGTTGGAACTACTCCTAGCTCCGAGACGAACTTCTTCATCCAGACGGCTTCCTTGGCGGCATCATTCGCAGCAATATACTCAGCCTCCATCGTAGAGTCTACAACGGTATCATGTTTGGAACTCTTCCAACTTACCGCCCCTCCATTGAGGGTAAATGCAAACCTGGAGATAGATTTGATGTCGTCCTTATCGTTCTGGAAGCTCGAATCAGTAAAGGCCTCCATTTGGAGATCTCCATTACCATACACCAAGAGCAATTCTTTAGTCCTTCGCAAGTACTTAAGAATGTTCTTCACAGCTATCCAATGATTCTCCCCTGGGTTGGATTGATACCTGCTTACAACACTAAGTGCATAAGCTACATCTGGGCGTGTACATAACATCGCATACATTATAGATCCTACTGCCGAAGCATAGGGTATAATGCTCATGCGAGCTCTCTCTTCATTGGTCTTTGGGCAAGAGTCCTTAGAGAGAGTGACCCCATGGCAAGCGGGTAAGGCACCCCGCTTGGAGTCTTCCATACTAAACCTTTTTAGGATGGTGTTGATGTACCTGGTTTAGGACAATCCCAATAACCTCTTGGATCTATCCCTATAGATCCTGATGCCCAGAATGTATGTGGTATCACCCAGGTCCTTCATGGAGAACCTTAGTGATAAGAAAGATTTGACCGACTGTAGCATAGGAACATTTCCTATCAGAAGAATGTCATCCACGTACAATACGAGGAATGTGACAGCTCTCCCTACAGCCTTCTTATAAACACAAGGTTCATCTGGATTTTTGATGAAATCAAACTCTTTGATAACATCATCGAAATAGATGTTCCAACTCCGTGATGCCTGCTTTAACCCATAGATGGATTTAAGCAATCTATATGCTTTCCCGCTGCTCCCACTGTCAATGAAGCCCTCTGGCTGATCCATATAAACGCATTCTTCTAAATCTCCATTTAGAAATGCCGTTTTAACGTCCATTTGCCAGATTTCATAGTCATAGTGAGCAGTTATAGCAAGTAGGATTCGAATGGATTTAAGCATGGCTACGGGAGAAAAAGTTTCGTCATAGTCCAAACCTGGTCTTTGACGAAAACCCTTCGCCACAAGTCTTGCCTTATAGGTCTCTACATGCCCATCTACACCAATCTTTCTTTTAAAGATCAATTTGCACCCCACAGGTTTTATCCCAGGGGGTACAACGTCCAAAGTCCATACTTTGTTGGTGTACATAGACTCCATTTCGGATCTCATAGCATCCAGCTACTTCACAGAGTCTCCGCTCATGATAGTTTCCTGAAAGCTGGTAGGGTCATCATCCTCCATGATGCAGTCTTCTCTGTCACCATCAATGAGGAAACCGTAGTACCTCTCCGGTGGGCGAGAAGTCCTACCAGACCTACGGAGTGGCCGAGGTTCCTCAGTTTCTGTTGCAACAGTCGGTTCAACCAAGTCGTCGTTTGTAGTTTGTGTCTCTAGAACCTCTTCTAGATCCACCACATTGCCATCAGTTTCATTTGTGAAAAACTCTTTTTCCAAGAATGTGGCATACTGAGAAACAAACACCTTTTGTTCCTCCTTGTGGTAGAACAGATATCCATAAGAATTCTTTGGATATCCCACAAAATTACACATGACCGACCGTGTCTCAAGTTTTTCCGGATTTTGCTTTTTAACATAGGCCGGGCAACCCCAAATCTTAATTCTCTTAAGAGATGGTCTCTTCCCATGCCATATCTCATATGGTGTGGTAGACACGGTTTTAGTTGGGATCCTGTTCAGTAGAAACACTGCAGTTTCCAATGCATGCCCCCAAAATGAGACGGGTAACTCAGCATCACTCATCATGGAACGAACCATATCTAATAGGGTCCGATTCCGTCATTCTGACACACCGTTGTGCTGTGGTGTGTAAGGAGGAGTGAGCTGAGAGAGAATCCCATTCTCTTTTAGGAAGTTTGCAAACTCTGTACTGAGGTACTCCCCACCTCGATCTGATCGAAGGATTTTGATGCTCAAGCCGGTTTGTTTTTCTACTTCTTGTTTATATTCAGTGAATTTCTCGAAAGCTTCGGATTTGTGCTTTAATAAAAATACATGACCGAATCTTGAGAAATCATCAGTGAAAGTAATGAAGTATGAAAAACCGCCTCTAGCCTGTGTAGATATTGGCCCACATACACCACTATGTATGAGGCCTAAGAGCTCAGTAGCTCTTTCTCCGTGTCCGGTAAACGGAGTTTTGGTCATTTTACCCTTGATACAAGACCGGCAAGTCGCATAAGATTTATATTCAAAAGGGTTTAAATATCCATCTTTGTGTAACTTGTTTAGTCTTGTTTCGTTCATGTGACCAAGTCTACAGTGCCAAAGAAAAGCTTCATTTATTTCTGAAAGTTTTCTTTTATTAGTGTGTTGTATGCTGAAAACTGTGTGTTGATTTAAGACGTATATCCCGTTATTAAGCGTACCATACTCAACCAACATTTGATTCAGGTGAATGTTCATAACATTATTCTGCAATACAAAATTATATCCTTTATTGTCCAACAAAGAAACGGATATTATATTACAAAGCATACTAGGTACAAAATAACATGGGTTCAAAACCAATATACACCCAGACCGCAACCCCAAATGATACTCTCCCACTGCAACTGTATGTACATTGGAACCATTTCCAACGCGGAGAGTATGGTCACCTGCCTTCAAAACCTTGCTATTTCTCAGCCCCTGCATAGAATTGCAAATGTGAGAACCTGAACCGGTATCTAATACCCAGGAAGCAGAGTTTATTGAAAAACAGTTTTCTGTCACAAACACACCTGAAGCGGAAGCATCCCCATGCTTCTTCTTGAGATTTAAGTACTCCGTACAGTTGCGCTTCCAATGTCCTGTTTTGTGGCAGTGATAATATTCCCCTTTCTCCGATTCTCCAGTTTTGGACTTGTCCTTCCCCTTAACCTTTTTAACTCCACCCCTAGGATTGGTGGGCTTCTTCTTTATCTTTCCCTTGGCCTTAGCCTTTGGGCGAGAAGAGGAAGATTGCCCAACACTCAAAACGGAAGTTTTCATTGATTTCAGTGTGCTCTCTGCACTACTTAACATATTAAGGAGTTCAGGTAGTTCCTTCTCCATGTTGTGCATGTTGAAGTTAACTATAAATTGAGCAAAGGTGGAGGGGAGGGACTGCAGAATAATATCAGTATATTGTTCATTATCCATCGTCCATCCAAGGTCCTCAAGCTCTTCTATGAGAGCTATCATCTTCAGAACATGGTCTCCTACTGGTGTGCCAGGGGCCATTCGCATCTGAAACTATTTTCTTGATACTTCGTATCGTAATACACGGGATTGCTCTCCATACAACTCCTTTGTATGGAGTAATATGGCGTGAACGTCCATATTCTCGTGCTGCTTTTGATGTGTGTTATCCATCGATGCAAGCGCGGGGCATTTGGCCGTGGCACAGTCAGCGTCCCATGTCTTGCGGACTTCAATATCCGCAACTGAGGATTTTGGACCTGGGACGGGCGGGGCTGGAGCCATGAGGACATATAATACCTTATCATAAGTCAAGGCAATGTTAAGATTCCTCAGCCAGTCTTTATAATTGGTCCCATTCAGTTTATTTTTATCTAGTAGAAGCTTGAGTCCTGTCATTGGTATCTGCCATGAAGAGAGAGAAAAGAATACATTCAGCGAAAGCTCTTGCAAAAATCAGATTGGTTATTATCTTATCTAATCGATGTCTCCCACTGCTTTAATCAAGTTTTTCTTTCAAATCTTAAAAAGAAAACTAGCCAGGATTAATTACAGTCTACAACTTCGCTAACCGTTCAGCCAGGCCAGTGTCGGTACTTGAGGGAGGTTCCCAATGCTTTCCCACGGACCTAATTAATATAAACCTCGTCTTCCCAGAGGCGTAGCCCCGTTTAACACCTTTCTAGACACCTAATGGGTTAGCTAATTGTAAACTGCAAAACTCTCCTGGGAGCAACTATTGTCCACAGTAGGATCGGGATCCAACCATCCTATGGAAGGTATGCAATCTCATTGCAAATTTCAACTATTGAAATTCCCGATGTGGTTTTTACCCCTAGTACCCATGACCTTAAGTATGGTCAACAAATCATAAGTACCAGTCAAGTTCTACCCGTCATTTCTTGATTAATTAGACCCACTCACATGACCCTTAACTATGGTCAACAAAGTCGCATGAATGTCCTAATTAATCTGCATCATATGCAGTGTAAGAAGACATCACTTAGCTACCGTACACTACGCCTTAACTATAGTCCACAAACGTAGCACGAATACTAAGTACTCTACTTCCTAAAATGACGGAGGGTTGCGGATGATTTTTAAGAAAATCTTTAACGCTTTGAACTTGATATCGTCGTAGAATCAAATGGTTTTCAAAAGGAGTGGCTTGAGCTCTGCAGTTTTGAAATGTAGCTTTTTCATAAAGAGCCGAGTGGTTTTCAAATCCGATTCTACAACATATTTTTAGGTTTATTTTCTTTACATTAATCATGTTAATGTAGCCCCATCATTTAAGTCCTTAAGCCAATCACAGAAAAGAAACGAAAATACAACGTACGCTTATGCCATCCGCATTCGCCGCAATGTTCCGTTATGCACCGTTAGGTTACTTAACTAACGGCATACCGGGACGGGACTAGCGAGGGTGTAAAACATAAGCAACGTCTACTATATATCTTATATATAATATATCATTCGTCTCAGATATCACATCACAATATACAGGTAACAGAAATACAGATATGATAATATAGGATATACTAGGACATCCGTATTTAGTATTTAGCCAACAATAGAAAATACGGATTCCACAGTCGTGATGAATAGCCAAACCCACACCCCAAGACCCCTACGAGAGCGGCAAGCGACCCTACCAATTCTGGAGTTTAGGAGACCCGGTCTTGACTCCTCGAGATGGCCTCCCTCTGAACCCCAGAACCCGGTCACTTGTGCTCCCATCCTTGGGTCTATCCTAATGCGGAAAAGTAAATAATATCAACACTGGTGACATCAACCTCAACCCGGAAGTGCCCTAAATAAAAGAATATTACATTACATTTGAATTTTACATGAATGAAAAGAAAACTCTCATCTCACATCAAACCCCTCGGCTATTCAATCACGACAATCCTACATTTCAAATCTCAGCAACACATAATATCACATATCATCAACTTAAGTAAGTATGCGTACCCCGATTGTCGTTGATGTATAGCAACGAAACCGGCGATATACCACATACTACACTTACGGTCACAGAAAAATGAAATGAAAAACTACAACAGTTGGAATCATAACCGCCTTTAGACAACACAAACCCGGAATATCACATATACAAGATTTCATGCCTAACAATGTAAAGCTCGCATTTCGGTCTCATCCATGAAAAACACCTTTTCAAAACAAGCCAGATAATTCAACAAGATTTCCGATTGTTGCCGAGACCGAACTGCTAGATTTACACGCAACAAATAAATTTGTAGATTCCAATTATTGTATCAGATATTAATAAACTAGGCGACGTTAAACATTCGATCGAACGATTGAACACCCAAAGACTTCTCAGAAAGCTCAACATCTGAGCAATTTTAAAAAATACCAGTACCAGAACAAAATATATACGGGCCTGCACAAGAAACTACGGCCCATAACTCTCCTACTGCGCCGTGGAACCGCCGCAGAAAGGCCACTATGGCCGCGGTTCCGCGGTCGTACGGATGAGTCAGGGCTTCGTATTTCTGGTGGGCCCATAAAATACTCTGCTGAATTTTTTAAGTATTTTTAATTTGAAAAAATCCAGGTTTTAGAAAAATTTCCAGAGAGAACCCTTCGAGCGTCGATTTTCGTTCGATCGAGGTTTTTAACGTCGTCTAGGTTACCCTAAGGCTCTAGCTTGGCTTTGATACCATGAAGGGGTTCCTACAGCACCACTACAAGGGTTTGGAGGCAACACACATGCCAAATTTAAAATTTAAATGGTGCTAGAGAAACAAACTTAAGGATCATGCTAGAAAAGCTAGGGTAACATAACTTTAACATAAACACAAGTAGTAAAAGTTAGGGTTTTAAGAGTACAACCTTTGTAGCTCCGTACGCTAGACTCCTTGGCTACTTGAGGGTTGGAAAAAGGTTCACTTGAGATCCTCTAGGTCCACGACGATCCACCCGGAGTCCTCTTTGTCCAAGCTTGAAGCTCCACTAGATCAAGAGAAGAAATGGAAGCTAACACTCTACACTAATGGGCAAGACTAGTGTAGAATGGTGATGTGGTTTGTTTTCTCACTTCAAAACCCTAACTTGATGACTCTTTTGCTCACAAAAGAAAACTAGAGAGCAAGAGAGAAAGGAGGAAGAAGATGATGGCTTGTTAAGAGCTCAAGATAATGATAAGCATATGAATAAAAATGAGAAATGAATATATATATTTTCTCTTTCTTATTCTTAACCATAGTTATAAAATATCTAGATATTTATTTTGGATCAAAAATGGCCATAGAAATTAAATCATGGTTAAAGTAAAGGGTTAGTGCAAGAATAAAATATTAAACCATGATAACAATTTCCATTTCCATTTTTCTTTTCCAAAAAAGAAATATCCATATATTTATAAATGGTGTGAGTCTTATATTGCCACCATCCACTATATCAACAACCATGATAGAATTATGTATGTATGTATGTGTGCATGCACATCCATATGTGCATGAATGAGAATAAATGCATACATGCATGCATACAACATAAAGTCAAGAAAGGGTTTAAAGTGAGAAACTAATGGTCAATGATAAATCAACACTTGATTTAGCAAACTGGCCATATCACATACGACCCGACCAAAAGAAAACCGCCCGATTAATATACGTATCTCATACGCGTATTTTAACCGGGTCCACGCGTATATCTCATATGCGCACCACATTGTTTCGCCTGGACTAGGTAACTCCATTGTGGGACTCTAAGACTCGTCAATACGCCGGCAGTGGGTGATGATCATATCAAGCACCCCCAAGCTGCAAGCGTTCAGCTAAACGTAATGGCCACTCCGGGTATTGAGCGATCAGAAGAAAACAAGCGAACCTGTCACAACTCCCGTCGAGCCAACCGGCAACACTACCGTACAGTCCGGTCTCTGTTAGTTATATGTATGCCCTAGAGGCCATTACTATACATAGGATGTATATTGTAGTGGATGCTTGGACATATATAGGGAGGACATTCTTGCTCGACATGATAGTATGCTATCTGGTTACTCTTTACCTTAACGTGTACACTGATTGTCTCTCTGTTACATGTTGGTAAAGCCTTAGGATGTGTACTTGACTACCTGGACTATGATGCGGATCATACTAGTGGGGACATGGTAATCCATAAGTACATCCTTTAAGGTCCCTAGTTGTAGGTGTATCGAGACGGGGCATCGATATACCAGAGTAGACTAGCGTATACCTTCACGACCCATACAGATGGGCGATGGATGATCCCATATCCATTGGTGTTTGACATCAGAGATGATATACGGGTGCTCAGTGGAGACTGGGTACACTGGACGGACTCGCCAAGAACTCCCAGATGGTATTATACCTTACGTCAGATGGCAGTTCTCTGGTGACACTGGTACAGAGTAGTTTGTTGACCCGAGATCGTCATAGAGTCTTGTGTGGTTCCCACTGTGCTTTGATTTCCACCTTACCACGTCCAAGAGGGCGTGCAAAACGGTGGTTTTTGGGTACAGTCCCGAGTCACATGGAGGCAATGAACGATAGGAGGGGATTCGTCTCTCCCGGTATAGGGAGTTGATGTTGCGCTGTGTTCGATTGGCTATAACCGGAAATCCCTGGCCAGGGTTGCTGAGATTTACTGGTAAGTGTTACCAGTAGTTTCTCAAACTGTTATAGACCTCATATCGACACGACTTATCGAGCTATTGGGGTCTGACGTTTACCACCCCTAGGCAAGATATGCGACATATCAGACGATCAGACCGGACTGTACAGTAAGTGTTACTGGTTGGATTCACAGGAGTGTGAGCGGGCTTGCTCGTCGATCTTCTGATCGCTCAATACCCGGGTGGCCGTTATGTTTAGCAGACCGCTTGCGGCTTGTGGGTGTTTGATATGATCATCACCTGCTGCCGGCGTATTGACGAGCCTTTAGAGTCCTACACAGAGGTTTCCTGGCTCAAGCGAAACGAAATAGGAGCGCATATGAGATATGTGCAGGACCGAGAATAATGAGTGTATGTGATACCGTATTCCATTCTCGCGATGAATGTGTCGAATGGTTGTATGCGATATAACCTAGTTATCGAATCAAGGATTGATTCAATAAGCCGATACATTGGATACTAGTCGGTTATATGCGATATGACCGGGTCGTTAAATCAAGTGTTGATTTAATGATTTAATGCATAATTATATATTTGATATATTACTTTGCATTAACTAATATTAGTTCACTTTAAATAGATTTTCTCACTTGAAATGCACATTGTATATGTGATATATTTTAGTGCACTAGAATGTATCATGTTTGATGATACATGCTCACTTGGGTTAGTGTAAAGAATTAAACCATGGTTAAATGAGTGGTTAGGGTTTTGTTTATATACTTATTCATTTATTTATTTATTATTCTTTTTGAAATGATAAAGAAAAGAATGGTGGCTTATTTTGTTTGTTTGTTGAAACTTCTTGAAGCTTTGAACAAGTCCACCATTCTTGTCTCATGCTTAACCCTAACCATTCAACTAACCTTAGTTTATTCTCTACACCTAACTATGGTTGCTATATGATAAGTATTCATATGATTTTCTATTTTAGAAAATGAGATGATAATTCTTTTTCTTCTTCTTCTTCATCATCAACATTAAGAAACCTTGCTCCATTAATGGCAACTTGAGCAAATGAGTGAGAAATCCAATTCTAAAGTGAACCCACCTCCTATTTTCTCATCCTCTACCTCTTGCCAAGTAGTATAGGGTTTTTCTTCACAAGTTTCATGACTTGGTGAAGTGGGAGCTTGATCTTGTGATGCCTCGACGTAGATCATCTTCGGCATCGAAGTCGACGACCTAGTCCGCCCATTTCTCCGATGAAGCCGATGCTAGAGTCCTGGATTCGATTTGGACAGCGAGGGGACTTCATCATGGAGCTATGGAGGTGGAGGACCGGATCTACAAAGGTTGTATTTCCATTCACTTAGTTAAGTTGTTAACTAGTTGCTTGTTTCGCCTAAAATTCTAGTTAACGATCTACTCTAGGGTTTCTCGGCACCGTAAAATTTGAAATAGGCATGGTTGATGCCTTGTGAGACCTCATTAGTGTGCCTAGGAACCCTACAGTCTCTTCGTCAGATATGCTGCATATCGAGTCTAGGGATGGTAACGTCGACCCCAATAACTCAATAAGTCGTGCCGATGAATGGTCTATAACAGATCGAGAAACTACTGATAACACTTATCAGTAAATCTCAACAGCCCTGGCCAGAGACTTACTGATATAGCCAATCGAGCATAGCACAGCATCAACTCCCAATACCGGGAGAGACGAAACCCCTCCTATCGCTCATCGCCTTCGTGTGTCTCGGGACTGTACCCAACGGCCACCTGTTTACACGACTCAGCAGAGCCGTGGTAGGGTGGTAATCAAAGTACAGTGGGAGAACACACAAGACTCTATGACAATCTCGGGTCTACAGACTAACCTGTACCAGTGTCACCTGAGAACTGCTATCCGATGATAGATATAATTCCATATAGGAGTTCTCGGCGAGTCCATCCAGTGTACCCAGTCACCACTGAGCACCCGTATACGATCTCGATGTCAAACATCGATGAATGTGGGAACATCCATCGCCCATCATATGGGTCTAGTATCATATACGCTAGTCTACTCTGGTATATCGATGCCCCGTCTCGATACACCTACGACTAGGGACTTTTCAGGATATGCTTATAAACTACATATGTCCCACTAGTATGATCTCCATCATAATCACAGTAGTCAAGCCTATATCCTCAGCACTTTATCAACATGTATGAATGAATAAAAACATGATCAAGTCAACATGTCAGATAAAGAAGAACCAAATAGCATATTATCCTGTCGAGCAAGAATGTACACTGAATATATATATATATATATATATATATATATATATATATATATCTGTGTGTGTGTGTGTAAATACATCCACTATCATATAATGGCCTCTAGGGCATACATATATCCAACATTTGTATCTCGCCATGCTACCTTTTTAGAAAGAGAGTTTCTTGCAAAAGAATCTAGTGGGAGTATGGTAGAACTGGGAGAGATCCGTGAACCACAAAATGTAACTGAAGATTTAGAGGAACCACTAGATTCAGTAATCCCAGACGAACCTCAGCCACTCCGCAGATCTGGTAGGATTTCTCATCCGCCCGAGAGATACTATGGTTTTCTCATAGACGGGGATCGAGAGGATTGCATCTTGGAAGAAGATGATCCTACCAGTTTCAGGAAGGCCATTATCGGTAGGGACTCTGATAAATGGCCGGATGCTATGCGATCCGAAATGGAATCCATGTACATCAATAAAGTGTGGACCTTGGATATTGCTCTACCTGGGGTAAAACCCGTTGGATGCAAATGGATCTACAAAAGGAAACTTGGTGTAGATGGGCAGGTGGAAACCTATAAGGTTAGACTCGTTGCAAAAGGTTTTCGTCAAAGACCTGGTGTGGACTATGACGAAACTTTTTCTCCAGTGGCTATGCTCAAATCCATTCGAATCCTACTTGCCATTGCTGCCTTCCATGACTATGACATCTGGCAGATGGATGTAAAAACGGCTTTTCTAAACGGCAGTTTGGAAGAGTGCGTTTATATGGATCATCCAGACGGTTTTGTAGACAGTGGGAGCAGCGGGAAGGTGTGCAAGTTGCTTAAATCCATTTATGGATTAAAGCAGGCATCGCGGAGCTGGAACATCTGTTTCGATGAAGCAATCAAGGAATTTGATTTCATCAAGAACGAAGATGAGCCTTGTATTTATAAGAAGATTGTAGGACGA
The DNA here is from genome assembly GCA_030015575.1 of Agapanthus africanus. NCBI lineage: Eukaryota > Viridiplantae > Streptophyta > Magnoliopsida > Asparagales > Amaryllidaceae > Agapanthus > Agapanthus africanus. The sequence continues at coordinate 298,492,512 of CM057345.1, read as the reverse complement.
ACTGTCGTATTCCTAGTCTTGTACGTGGATGACATTCTTTTGATAGGAAATGACATTCCTATGCTACAATCGGTCAAGCTATTCTTGTCACAACGGTTCTCCATGAAGAACCTGGGTGATGCCTCGTACATTCTGGGGATCAAGATCTACGGAGATAGATCTAAGAGATTACTGGGACTTTCGCAGTCCAGGTATATAGAGACCGTACTAAAGAGATTTAGTATGGAAGATTCCAAGTGCGGAAATATACCCGCATTGCACGGAATCACCCTCTCCAAGAAGATGTCTCCCAAGACTGACGAGGAGAGGGTTCGCATGAGCACAATACCCTACGCTTCGGCGGTAGGATCTATAATGTATGCGATGCTATGTACAAGACCAGATGTAGCTTGCGCGCTAAGCGTGGTGAGCCGGTATCAGTCAGACCCAGGTGAGAACCACTGGACGGCAGTGAAGAACATTATCAAGTACCTGAGAAGGACTAAGGAGATGTTCCTGGTTTACGGTAATGGAGACCTCAGGGTCGAGTCCTTTACCGATTAAAGCTTCCAGAGTGACAAGGATGACAGCAAGTCTATCTCGGGTTTTGTGTTTACCCTCAATGGAGGAGCGGTGTGTTGGAGGAGTTCCAAATAGGATACCGTCGCAGACTCAACGATGGAGGCTGAATACATTGCTGCAAGCGATGCAGCAAAAGAGGCGGTCTGGATGAAGAAGTTCATTAGTGAACTTCATGTGGTTCCGTCCATTGTTGACCCAATACCTTTGTATTGTGATAATAATGGGGCTATAGCTTTAGCGAAGGAACCAAGGTCCCATCAGAAGTCCAGACACATCTTAAGGCAGTATCACCTGATCAGGGAGATCATTGATCGCCAGGAGATCGAGGTACGGAGAGTGGACACAAAAGACAACACGGTAGATCCATTCACAAAGGCCCTCCCTAAAACACTGTTCGAACGACTTTTTGAGCTATTGGGTATGCAGTACGCCAGCAGCTGGCCATAGAACAGACATTGGGTATGTGGTACACCAATTACTGGCCTTTAGTGCAAGTGGGAGATTGTTGGATATGTATGCCGTAGAGGCCATTATTGTATAGTACTAGTTTGTATAATACATTTTGGAAGCTTGGGATATATATACGGGTTTACGACAGTCTTGCTCAATATAGTAGTATGCTACTTGGTTTGTTTCTATCTTAATATGTGTATATATTTCTTTTAACATATCGCTAATACATATTGATGGAGCTTTTAGGATCTTTGCTTGACTACTGACGTTGTGATGGCGATCACACTAGTGGGGGCTGGGTAGTCTATAAGCACATCCTTATACAGGTCCCTAGTCGTAGGATTATCGAGACAGGGCATCGATACTCCAGAGTAGACTGGTGCATACGCTTCTCATCCCAGCAGGGGCACAAACGAAATGCTGAAATAATAGAGCATCGCTAAAAGAAATAAAATGAAATGAAACTTTGGCCCTACAGGTGAGTCCAAATCAACCCCTATATACAATCCATAGGCACAAACGAAATGGGAACCATATTTTCCCACCAGACTGTTAGTGTATATGCCCTAGAGGCCATTACTGTATCATACTAGTTTGTATATTACTTGATGGAAGCTTGGGATATTCACCTTGTATAAACAATCTTGCTCAATATAGTAGTATGCTACTTGGTTTGTTTCTACTTCAATGTGTACTTGTGTTTATTTCAGTATATCACTTATACGCATTAGTGGAGCCCTTAGGATCTTTGCTTGATTACCAGCGTTGTGATGGCAGTCACACTAGTGAGGGCTGGGTAATCGATAAGCACATCCTTATACAGGTCCCTAGTCGTAGGACTATCGAGACAGGGCATCGATACTCCGGAGTAGACTAGCGTATGCGCTTCTCATCCCAGTGTGGGAGATGGTCTGTCCCACAGCCATCAGTACGTCGTACTGGAGATAGTATACGGGTGCTCGTTGGGTTACGAGTACACTGGACAGGACTCGTCGGGAACTGACAGGTTGGTATTATACCTATCGTCAGTTATCAGTTCCCAGGTGACATGAGTACAGCTTAGTCCGCTGACTTGACACTGACACTTCGCCTCGAGTGTGTTCCCACTGCACTTTGATCACTACCCTTCCACGGCTCAAAGGAGTCGTGCAAACAGGTGGTGGTTGGGTGCAGTCCCGAAGCATTTGGAGGCAGTGACGGTTAGACAGGATTCGTCTCTCCCGGTATTGGGGGTTGACATCGCGCTGTGTCTAGGAGAGCCATTACACGAGTAGTCCCTGGCCAGGGCAAGCGAGATATACTGGTAGGTTTCCAGTGTTATCTCAGGGTGTTTTGGGCTTCACTCCGACACGACTTGTACCGCTATTGGGGGACTGACGTTTTACCGCCCCCTAGGCCCGCCATGCGATGTATCAGACGAACAGACCGGACTGTACGGAGAATGTCACATTCAGACTCAGTAGGAGTTCAGATGGGGTTTCACCTCGTCAGCCTTCTTGTCGGCATCTACTTGGGGACCGTTACGCACAGCTAGTGCCGCTTGCGGTCTGTGGTTAAACCCACTGCCAGCATAGTGTCGAGTCTTTAGAGTCCCACACAGAGGGTATTCGCCTCTGGGCAAAACAGAGTAGAGGTCGCATGGTTTTGCGACAGGGTTCGTTCTCATCCGCGCACTTGTGCACGTTTGGAGTCCGGACGGATTATACTGGCAGGCTCTGGTTTGAGCCAGATACTGGTATATGTTTTGGGGGTTGCTTTTATATCTTGGTATTCTTGTTCCTCGGAACGAGAATGCAGGTGTGTATGCACAGTTGCTTGAGGCGGAGAATGAGGTTTTTCATTAGGGTTTCGGATCGGGTGCGTATGCACAGTTGACAGTTATCATTTTCCAAACCCTAATGGATTTGTATATTATCTATTAATAATAGTAATTAAATAAGAATTATGTTATGGTTGTTTTTTTTTGTTGACTTGTTGACCTTGGTTGACTTGTTGACCATTGACCACTTTCATGCCTTGAAAGTCTTCCTTGATTCATGCTTACACTTCATTTAAAGAAGCATGATAGTGGTCATTCCAAAATAACCATCAACTATTCTTATTTCAATTATTATCATTTAGATAATTCATTTTTCTTTTGCAATATGGTTGCAAGAAAGAAATTATTGAGCTCATTCTATCATTCTCACTCTCTCTCCTCATTTCATCTTCTTCTTCCTCTTGAAAAGAGAAACCTTCTCATGTGTTGAGAATCATTCTCTTTAGATAGAAAAGCAAACCCTAATCACTCTCTACTCATTCTAGGATGAAGGTTTAGCAAGCCGGAAACCCTAGTTCACTCAAAGATCGAGGAAGAGCCCAAAGGTCGAACCTTCAAGGTGGATCTATCTTCGGCAAGAAGAAGGCGACGAGAAGAGAACCATTCAAGCTTCAACAAAGAACAAGAAAGAAGAACAACAACAAGAAGAGAAGGAGTTCAAGTTTAGGTATAACCATCCTCCATAGTAGCTAACTCTCTTTAGCTTGTTAACTAGTTTTAGTTTAGACAACGATCCCGACATAGTTTAGTCCATGTTGCCTCTTGCGATAAAAATTCGTTTTTTTTATACCGTTTCCGCCTCCCCGTAAGTACCGGGGGTCGCAATATGGACTTACAGTGGTATCAGAGCCTAACTAAACTTAAACTAGCTTGGTAGTAAGGTGTAACGAAGTTCGGAACCGAAAAATCGCAAAACCGGAAAATCAAAACCCTAACTTTCTGTTGAAATTTTTTCTGCTCAAATTGAAAAACTTTATACTTGTAAAATCGTCTCAGGGTTTTCTAAGAACACACAAGAAAAACGATATCATGTTACCTCCAAACCGCCGCGCTTCCGCGGCCTCACCTACTCATCTGGCCGCGGAACCGCCGCAAGTTGGTGTCATCTTTGCATCGTTTTTCATGCAGTGTTCTTCTGTGTTGGTTTTGGGATTTTTAAGATATATTATATGTACCCAGATTTTCCAGAACTGAAATTCACTTTTGGGGTCCTATAATTCAGTATTTTTTTCCGAACTTCACTGCACTTTGGCTATGTTGGTTATATCTGTGATGTTTGCATGTATTGAACGTCGGCTAATCGCTATAAGTCGATTAGTCGGGGTTATACATGATCTGTAATGTTCTGGAATGTGTATATGAATGTGTTGGACTGTCGCGGGTGAATAGCCGGGGTGGATGTGAGATGAGCTTTTGTTTTTCTTTCATTCATTGTAAATGTAAATTGATGTAATTATATTATTTGTTTGGCCACACAACCGGGTCTGGGTTGTAGCCGTCATTGTATAATTCTTTTTACTGTTTTTGCTCCTAGGATAGACCCATGGTGGGGTGCACAAACTACCGGGAACATGGAGGGTAGTTTGCCGCACCCGTAGGGGTCTTGGGTGGGGTATTTGCTATTCACCGCGACCGTGTTATCCGCTTTTCGTTTCAGGCTCGAAAGGAATGCGGATTGCTAGTATATCCAATGTATTCATCTGTGATCTGTAATGTCTATCATTGCTTTCTATTTAGGCGTTGCTTATGTTTTACAGCCGCGCTAGCCCAGCCCCCGCTCTGTCGTTAGTTAAGTAACCTAACGAGTGATGACGGGACCCCGTGGCGAATGCGAATGGCATAAGCGTACGTCATATTTTGGTTGTTTTCTGCAATGGTAGGAATTAAATGATGGGACGCATTAAAAGAACTAATGCAAGAATATCACGCATTAAAAGAACTAATGCAAGATAATAAACCAAGTTTAAGTCGATGGAACACTTTCGAAAAACCACTCGGTTCTTTTCAAAACTAACTTTTAAATGCGGAGCTTGAGCCACTCCTTCTAAAAGCTATCTCGTTCCATCGATTATATCAAGTTCACTACGTTCACGGTTTTACCAAAACCATTCGTAGCCCTCCGTCGTTTCGCATGAATAGGCAATAGTATTCAAGCTGTGTATTTTGGCCAAAGTCAAGGCACAGTGATTGGTAGCTATTGGGTGTTCATGTGTAGCATAGATAGATGCGTTGGTTTGGGACAGTCGTGCTGCCATTTTGGCCAAAGTCAAGGGTATGTACGGATGGATCCAAATTAACCTGGAAAGTGACGGGAAGAACTTGACATGTGACTTATGATATTTTGGCCAAAGTCAAGGTCATAAGAGCATGGGGCAAAAATCCACATCGGGAGTTTCATAAGTACTGAAACTTGCTAGATTTGCATACCATTTGGAGTGTGATGATTATGGTAGGATTCCTTCATTTTCATCACGCGATGATATTTGGATCCCGATCCTACTGTGAGTATATGCTACTCCTCGGGAAATTTCTCACTAAACGATCAATGCTATAAACCTAGTAGGTGCCTAGAAAGGTGTTAGCGGGGCTACGCCCCCAGGGAAAAGAGGTTCTTAAATTAAGGAACTTCGCGAAAGCGTTGGAAAACCTCCCTCGAAGTACCGACACTGGCCTGGCTGAACGGTTAAGCAAGTATTGTACGGTGGGATTGATCCCGGCTAATTCTTCCTTTGTGGTTTGAGGAGGGATTCGAGAGACAGTGGGAGCCATCCTGTTTAGACAAATTAAAAACCATTCTAAACTTGCAAGAGCATCGTGCTAAGTGTTTCTTCTCTCCCCCTGCAGCGACCAAATCGAAATGACTGGACTTAAGTTACTTCTAGATAAAAACATATTGACAGGGCCAAACTACAAAGATTGGCTCAGGAATGTCAAATTGGCAATCTCTTACGACAAGCTGGGGTATCTTCTTACCACCAAAGCTCCCCCCGTCCCAGGTCCTACCTCCAGCGTCGCGGATAAGGAAATCCGTAAAACTTGGGAGATTGACAGCGCGAAGGCCAGATGCCTCGTACTTGCCTCGATGGACAATGACCATCAGAGGAGGCACGAGAATATGGATTTGGAATCCATATTTCTTCATACAAAAGAACTGTATGGAGAGCAGTCTCGTATCGCAAGATACGAAGTGTCGAAGAAGTTATTTTCGACTAAGTTGGCCGTCGGATCATCGGTAGCGGACCACGTGCTTAAGATGATTGGCTACACTGAGGAGCTCGCGGAACTTGGGACCACGTTGGATAGTGAACTCTACACAGATATAATTCTCCAGTCCCTTCCATCCACTTACGCCCAGTTCATACTGAATTTCAACTTGCAAGAAAAGGAAGTTGAACTTTCAGAACTCCTCAACCTGCTGAGGAGCGCAGAGGGCACCCTACAGAAGGGTAGGGATACATCCACTTTGTTTGTAGGAGGATCTTCTTCTTCTAGGTCCAAGGCGAAAGCCAAGGGAAAGAAGAGGAAAGCCCCCGCCAAACCAAGGGGCGGTGTTAGTAAAGTGGGTGCGAAGGGAAAGGAAAAGGCAACAAAGATAGCGGGGAAGCTTGTTGGTAAAGAGGAATGCTTCTATTGTCACAAGAGTGGACACTGGAAGAAAGATTGCAGGGCTTGGAAAGCCAGGACACAGGAACTGAAGCAGGTTGCAGCTTCAGCTTCAGGTGTGTATGTTATTGAAAACTGTCTTTCTATAAACTCTACTTCCTGGGTATTGGATACCGGATCAGGATCTCATATCTGTAATTCTTTGCAGGCGTTGAGAAACCGTAGGTTTTTGAAGGAAGGTGACATGACCCTCAGAGTTGCGAACGGAGCTAGCATGGATGCTAAAGCCGTGGGGGACTATCACCTAGGAATGTCAGATGGACATATTTTGGTTTTGCGTAATTGCTTTTTTGTACCCAACGCAACTTGTAATATCATTTCTGTATCTTTGGTTTCTAAAGAAGGTTATGAATTTGCGTTTGTAAGTAATGTTGTTAACATTCACCTTAATCAAGTTCTGATTGGGTCAGGTACATTGAGCAATGGTATATACGTATTAAACCAACCACAGATTTTCAATGTCCAGAATACACACAAAAGAAAGTCACCAGATATTAATCAGACTTTCTTATGGCATTGTAGACTGGGTCACATCAATGAGAGAAGGTTGACTAAGTTACATACAGAAGGATATTTGGATCCGTTCGAATATCAATCATATGCCACTTGTCAATCCTGTCTCAAAGGAAAGATGACAAAGACTCCGTTCACTGGACACGGAGTAAGAGCGAGCGAGCTCTTGGGACTCGTACACAGCGACGTGTGCGGTCCAATGTCTACACATGCACGAAGCGGTTATTCTTACTTCATTACTTTTACGGATGATTTTTCAAGATACGGTTATGTCTTCTTAATGAAACATAAGTCAGAATCTTTTGAAAAATTCCAGGAATTTAAGAATGAAGTAGAAAAACAGACCGGCAAAAGTATCAAGATTCTAAGATCGGATCGAGGTGGAGAATACTTAAGTGCCGAGTTCCTGAATTATTTAAAAGAGAATGGGATTCTCTCTCAGCTTACTCCTCCATACACCCCGCAACATAACGGTGTATCGGAGAGACGGAACCGGACCCTATTGGATATGGTACGGTCCATGATGAGTAACGCTGAGTTACCGCGATCATTCTGGGGGTATGCACTAGAATCAGCTGCGTACCTTTTGAACCGAGTTCCTACTAAGACTGTGCCTACTACACCATATGAGATGTGGTGTGGGAAGAGACCCCATCTCAGTCACATTAAGACTTGGGGAAGTCCAGCTTTTGTTAAAAAGCAGCATGCGGACAAGCTCGAGGCGCGCTCAGTACTGTGTAAGTTTGTGGGATATCCAAAGAATTCCAAGGGATATCTCTTCTACTACGAAGAGGAACAAAAAGTTCTTGTTTCTCGTCATGCCCACTTTCTAGAACATCAGTTCTTAGAAAAAGAATTAAGTGGGAGCGCAGTAGAACTGGAAGAAATTCCAGAACCACAGACTATTACTGAAAGCTTAATGGAACCAGAGGGTTCAAATGAACAGGACATTCCTATGCCGCTCCGCAGAAGTAATAGGCAGTCTCATCCGCCCGAGAGATACTACGGTTTTCTCATAGACGGGGATAGAGAGGATTGCATCATAGACTATGATGAGCCTACTAGCTTCCAGCAGGCCGTTCAGAGCTTTGACTCGGTAAAATGGCTGGATGCAATGCGGACCGAAATGGAGTCCATGTACACCAACAAAGTATGGACGTTGGACATTACTCCAGACGGGGTAAAACCCGTAGGATGCAAGTGGATCTTCAAAAGGAAGATTGGTGTAGATGGACAGGTTGAGACCTATAAAGCTAGACTTGTAGCAAAGGGTTTCCGTCAAAGACCTGGCTTGGACTACGACGAAACCTTTTCTCCAGTGGCTATGCTGAAATCCATTCGGATCCTTCTTGCCATTGCTGCCTTCCACGATTATGAGATTTGGCAGATGGACGTAAAAACCGCTTTTCTAAATGGAAATTTAGAGGAGTGTGTCTATATGGATCAGCCAGAGGGTTTCATTCAGAGTGGGAGCAGCGGAAAGGTGTGCAAGTTGCTTAAGTCCATCTATGGACTAAAGCAGGCATCGCGGAGTTGGAACATCTGTTTTGATGAGACGGTCAAGGAATTTGACTTTATCAAAAATCCAGATGAACCGTGCATCTATAGTAGATTTGTAGCGAGAACTGTGGTATTCCTTGTTTTATACGTGGATGACATTCTCTTAATAGGAAATGACATTCCTATGCTACAATCTGTCAAGGGTTTCTTGTCACACAGGTTCTCCATGAAAGACCTGGGTGATGCCTCTTACATCCTGGGGATCCGGATCCATCGTGATAGATCCAAGAGGATATTAGGACTTTCACAGTCCAGGTACATCGACACCGTACTGAAAAGATTCAGTATGGAAGATTCCAAGCGCGGTAACTTACCGGCTTGTCACGGGATCACCCTCTCTAAAGAGATGTCTCCCAAGACTGATTTGGAGAGGGATCGCATGTCTATTATACCCTACGCTTCTGCGGTAGGCTCTATAATGTATGCGATGTTGTGTACCAGACCGGATGTAGCTTATGCACTGAGTGTAGTAAGCCGGTATCAGTCAAACCCTGGGGAGAAACATTGGATAGCAGTAAAGAACATTCTCAAGTACCTGAGGAGGACTAAGGAGATGTTCTTGGTGTATGGCGGAAAAGACCTCCAGATTGAGGCCTTTGCTGACTCCAGCTTCCAGAGTGACAAGGATGATTCCAAGTCCATGTCGGGTTTTGTCTTTACCCTCAACGGAGGGGCGGTGTGTTGGAAGAGTTCCAAACAGGAAACCGTTGCAGACTCGACTATGGAAGCGGAATACATCGCTGCATCTGATGCCGCAAACGAAGCTGTCTGGATAAGGAAGTTCTTAAAAGAACTTCAGGTGGTTCCGTCCATTGTTGACCCAGTACCTCTGTATTGCGACAACAACGGGGCTATAGCTTTAGCAAAGGAACCCAGGTCCCATCAGAGATCCAGGCATATCTTGAGGCGGTATCACCTGATCAGGGAGATCGTGGATCGCAAGGAGATCGAGGTTCGGAGGGTTGCTTCAGAAGAGAACACTGCAGATCCATTCACCAAGGCCCTACCCCAGACTCAGTTCGAGCGGCTGATCGAGATGATAGGTCTTCGATACGCCAGTACATGGCCTTAGTGCAAGTGGGAGATTGTTAGTGTATATGCCCTAGAGGCCATTACTGTATCATACTAGTTTGTATATTACTTGATGGAAGCTTGGGATATTCACCTTGTATAAACAATCTTGCTCAATATAGTAGTATGCTACTTGGTTTGTTTCTACTTCAATGTGTACTTGTGTTTATTTCAGTATATCACTTATACGCATTAGTGGAGCCCTTAGGATCTTTGCTTGATTACCAGCGTTGTGATGGCAGTCACACTAGTGGGGGCTGGGTAATCGATAAGCACATCCTTATACAGGTCCCTAGTCGTAGGACTATCGAGACAGGGCATCGATACTCCGGAGTAGACTAGCGTATGCGCTTCTCATCCCAGTGTGGGAGATGGTCTGTCCCACAGCCATCAGTACGTCGTACTGGAGATAGTATACGGGTGCTCGTTGGGTTACGAGTACACTGGACAGGACTCGTCGGGAACTGACAGGTTGGTATTATACCTATCGTCAGTTATCAGTTCCCAGGTGACATGAGTACAGCTTAGTCCGCTGACTTGACACTGACACTTCGCCTCGAGTGTGTTCCCACTGCACTTTGATCACTACCCTTCCACGGCTCAAAGGAGTCGTGCAAACAGGTGGTGGTTGGGTGCAGTCCCGAAGCATTTGGAGGCAGTGACGGTTAGACAGGATTCGTCTCTCCCGGTATTGGGGGTTGACATCGCGCTGTGTCTAGGAGAGCCATTACACGAGTAGTCCCTGGCCAGGGCAAGCGAGATATACTGGTAGGTTTCCAGTGTTATCTCAGGGTGTTTTGGGCTTCACTCCGACACGACTTGTACCGCTATTGGGGGACTGACGTTTTACCGCCCCCTAGGCCCGCCATGCGATGTATCAGACGAACAGACCGGACTGTACGGAGAATGTCACATTCAGACTCAGTAGGAGTTCAGATGGGGTTTCACCTCGTCAGCCTTCTTGTCGGCATCTACCTGGGGACCGTTACGCACAGCTAGTGCCGCTTGCGGTCTGTGGTTAAACCCACTGCCAGCGTAGTGTCGAGTCTTTAGAGTCCCACACAGAGGGTATTCGCCTCTGGGCAAAACAGAGTAGAGGTCGCATGGTTTTGCGACAGGGTTCGTTCTCATCCGCGCACTTGTGCACGTTTGGAGTCCGGACGGATTATACTGGCAGGCTCTGGTTTGAGCCAGATACTGGTATATGTTTTGGGGGTTGCTTTTATATCTTGGTATTCTTGTTCCTCGGAACGAGAATGCAGGTGTGTATGCACAGTTGCTTGAGGCGGAGAATGAGGTTTTTCATTAGGGTTTCGGATCGGGTGCGTATGCACAGTTGACAGTTATCATTTTCCAAACCCTAATGGATTTGTATATTATCTATTAATAATAGTAATTAAATAAGAATTATGTTATGGTTGTTTTTTTTTGTTGACTTGTTGACCTTGGTTGACTTGTTGACCATTGACCACTTTCATGCCTTGAAAGTCTTCCTTGATTCATGCTTACACTTCATTTAAAGAAGCATGATAGTGGTCATTCCAAAATAACCATCAACTATTCTTATTTCAATTATTATCATTTAGATAATTCATTTTTCTTTTGCAATATGGTTGCAAGAAAGAAATTATTGAGCTCATTCTATCATTCTCACTCTCTCTCCTCATTTCATCTTCTTCTTCCTCTTGAAAAGAGAAACCTTCTCATGTGTTGAGAATCATTCTCTTTAGATAGAAAAGCAAACCCTAATCACTCTCTACTCATTCTAGGATGAAGGTTTAGCAAGCCGGAAACCCTAGTTCACTCAAAGATCGAGGAAGAGCCCAAAGGTCGAACCTTCAAGGTGGATCTATCTTCGGCAAGAAGAAGGCGACGAGAAGAGAACCATTCAAGCTTCAACAAAGAACAAGAAAGAAGAACAACAACAAGAAGAGAAGGAGTTCAAGTTTAGGTATAACCATCCTCCATAGTAGCTAACTCTCTTTAGCTTGTTAACTAGTTTTAGTTTAGACAACGATCCCGACATAGTTTAGTCCATGTTGCCTCTTGCGATAAAAATTTGTTTTTTTTATACCGTTTCCGCCTCCCCGTAAGTACCGGGGGTCGCAATATGGACTTACACAGACTCTGTCAAAGGGAAAGCCAAGTCTTAATAGTTCACAAAACAACCTAAAGACTACCTCAACATTCGTCTCATCACAGCAGACGCAGTGTCAATAGCGGCGTTCCTTCTCACTCCAGCAGGATGCAGACACGACGTCAGCAAAGACTCCAGGGTCAAAACAAAACGGAGCCATGGAAAAATTCCTAGCTCCAAGTCTTGACGGTTCACAAAACAACCTAAAGACTACTCTGACATTCTTCTCGTTACAGCAGACGCAATGTCAACAAAGGCTCCAAAATAGCCAAATCAAAAGGAAGTGAAGGCCAAATTCCTAGCTTCAGGGTCTTGACGGCAACTCAAATAAAACCTGAAAAACTATCGGAGATCATCCCACACCAGTGCGGAGTGGTTATGACTCATATGGGCTCCCCAAACTGAGCCTAACCTCAAGTAAAAAACGACATGGAAAAATTCCTAACGCTTGCTCTTCCGACGATCAAACTGCCTAAGAAGATTACTTGAAGACGTCTTTTCCATCCCCCAAAGGGATCAAAGACACGACAGTCGCGGGGCTACTCAAACAGCAGCGTAAAGTCTGCACATCGGGGAATGCATCAGCCAACGCGACGGTACCATGGACTAAAACCCTAGTACCACAAAACCTAACAGACCTTTGTCGTAAAGAGCAGGGGTTAAGTATAACGTTAGGATAAGTTTGCCTATAAGCCCAAGGGAGGTAAACTAAATAAATTCCGAAATGAGTCCATAAACTAGAAACTCCGAAATGAGTGAATAAACTATAGGCTCCGAAACGAGGGCATAAACTACAAACACCAAAATGAGTCCATAAACTAGAAACTCTGAAATGAGTGAATAAACTACAGGCTCCAAAACGAGCGCATAAACTACAAACTCCGAAACGAGTAAGTAAACTAATTACCGCCACTATAAGGCATCAAGACACGGATAATCGCATAAAAGAGAATGTATGTTCTTATTCATGAATCAAAATGTTTAAGAGATACAACCAATGCAAAAAAGGGAATAAAATTACAATGATTAAGAAGGAGGCACTTTCAACAAATTGACGACCCACTCACGCACTCCATGCAATTCCTCCTCGTGTTCAGCTATGGCGGCCAGCTCCGCTTCGATTTGAGCTCGTTGTTGCAAGCAGGATGAAAGCTTCTCTGCAATTTCCCGTTTGGCAGCTTCGCAACTTTGCGTGACCCGCTCAGTGAATTCAAGCTTCTGCCTTAGCGCCAACCCGTCAGAAATACATCATTGGAGGTTTTCAAAAATAGCTTTCAGCTGCGCGGCATTCGCTTCAATTTGGGCATGCAATTGGATGGATTCGCCGAAAGCCGTCTCATGGGCCTTTCGCCTCAGAGTCACCTCTTATTCAAAATATTGAATGAAAGTGATACTCCGCTCGATCCACGCAGTTCGTTGAGATTTCAAAGTTAATACCTCAGCAGTGAGGCGCTTAAGCTCAATCTCATCCAGACAAGCCTCGATCTTCCTGCAATAATCAACCCAAGAACCGACGAGGTCTTCAGTGTGGAAATTCACGAGCATCGCCAGTATTGGATTGACTTCGTCGGAAAAATCCGTAGCAGAAGTGAGAACCTCGGCATCAAGATCCTCGATAAACTCGCATAACATTCACCAGCTAGTCACCACGCCCCTGGAAGATGGACATTTAGCGAAGGGCCCCGTGGGCATGGGAATATGGGACTCAAAAGGAGCCGAAGCCGGTGTAATCGCTGCAAAATAAATTACTGTCATGACCCGAAATGGCACGTGACTGGAACTTGAATCATGTGAAGTCTATAGGACCCCATCTAATTCAAGTAAGCCAAAAGCCCAGAAATCTAAACCATTTTAAAAGAAGGAGTAAAGGAATACTCATTTAAAAGTTAATATATAAAATAACTTTGAAAGTCATGGTAAACATTTTTAAAAGCATCAAGTTTTTCCCAAAAATTTCGGCGGAGTTTCCTTTGTAAATACTGGCCCCAAACGGCTACAAACAAGAATACATATGAGTAATGCATAAAGGCATCCCCAAGCAGGAGATAGCTCTTCGCCAATTAGCGGAAACAACCATGAAAGCAATATAATAAACAACGCCGAAGGGCGAGGAACAAAACTCAGAATGAAACCCAACATCCTCAAGAAAACCAGAGAAGAATCATAAATATACAAGCGCGCGACTCTACGGTCGAAAAAATACACATACTCGTCTTCTAAGTCTACCAAATAATACAAGTCTGATTGATAGAGTTTACTAGATACAACTAAATGTAAATAAAAGTACAACGGTGACCACGATGCAAGTGAACCCACCTACCAAAGCAATCACCCGGAAGGAAACAGTGTGCCAGCAAGCCGCAACAAAAGCTGTACGGCCAAACTTGCAAGAAAATGTGGCACAACGGGGGTGAGTTACCAACTCATGAGTAGAAAACATCACCAAGAAGAAATCACATGTATGGCTCTCTCCTAAGTTATATAATAATAATATCCTCAATATATAACCTGAGACATCTAAATGTGGCAAGGGTAATCATCTAAACATAAGTGTAATACCACGTGCTCGTGTCAGTGCCTTGGGTAGCAACATGTCACATATATGATGAATGAATGTATTAAGAATGAAAGTAAAATACATCTTGTATGAGAAAACTTTTTTCTTATCTCAGTGAGATTTCTGTAAAAATCGAGTATCATCAATGAAATCAAAAGAGAATCTGTGTCAAGTATCTACACGAAACATATATCTCAATGCCTCAATATCTCGGGCTCCGGCAATCCGGACTGGCCTCGGGCTCCGGCAATCCGGACTGGCCCATATCATCAAATCTTAATATCTCGGTCTCCGGCAATCCGGTCTGGCCCATATTATCAAATCTCACGACTACGTCGGTATCCTCCAGATATCCATCGCGTCATAAATAACCGGTCGGTAGTGCTCCCCTGCCGGGCTCAACGCCATCATCTGCGACCATCTTGCCCCGGGGTACCGCACCGGGTCCACCATGCACCCACAGACGGTTCATCCTCCTCCTCGAATCGGGTGTATGATACTTCTCAAAAGCCGAGAAAACTCATGGCGGACACCTCTCACACCATATCACGAGAAAACCGCAATTTTCTATCTTTTAGAAATGAAAATGAGTTTATAAAATCCTTGCGGTTTCTCCAAATCCAGAAATCTCATGGAAAATCCGAAATCCCAAACTTAAGAATAAATAAACAGTAAATTACCGGCATAAAGCCCCATAATATTGCATGACAAATGGATAAATACACATGCATGGTATCTAAGTAAAGAATGCAATATCTAATTTAGCACATGAAAGCAAGCATACTAATAATATATTGAAACTACCAGCTAGCAGCTTATACCGATAAGGTAATGTTTTCTAAAGTGTACGTAACATGACAATTACCGATAATGATGTGTGTGAGCCGGCAAGCAAGTGTTCGTGGACATACACATCATCGGTAATGGTGTTGGTGTCCAAACAAACGAGATCATAATAGTAAGGAAACACATGTATAAACATTCAATGCAATGAGAACATGAATATAACGGAAAATGAATAGTAAACGCAACATTGGAGAATATACATTTCATATACGAGTCATACAGTTTTTGGTGTTTGAAATAGTACGAATCGTGGTTTTAGAAAAATAGGGGCTACGGGGTCCTTGAGAAAAGATACGTCTTTTGAAAAATCCGTAGTATCCCTCGGCCTGTCTTTAAAAATACTCACAATTCGTTAGTTTTGAAAATAAGTATGACTCGAGCCCAGTCCAACCTCTTCTTAATCAACTAAAAGAGTAAACTAAAGGACTAGTTGAAAGGGTAAGAAATCCACCTAAATTCCGAGTCGATATATATAGTAGTCGGCGATCCTGCCTCAATAGCGTCACGTACGGTAAAAATCCATCGTACGGCATCCTAAATCGGGGTACGGGTCAAATATCACATATACCTCATTATTCATATAGTATCATCATCAAAATATCCTGAATTAGGGGTACCGTTCTAAAGTCTAGAACATACCAATACCATCACATATAGATCCGCGTGTGAATAAAATCATTTCGCCCATCGATCCACTATAATATCATGTTGTATCTCATAGCACGACCCAAATCACATAACCGATCTCACGGCATCATGCCCGATCACATCGACTCATATCCAAGTATCATATACTATCCTCATCACCCGTGTATACGTATATGTATATATATATGTACCAACGCATCTACATATATATATATACATATAAACATATACACCCAAAATCATGCCACGTGTGTGCGTGTGTGTGTGTGTCAACTTTTACTCTAGGGTTTCGCAACTAAGAAACTAAACTAAAAACGTTTTCATCCAATTACGCAAAGACTAACGCATGATCTCCTAATGCCTTTCTTACTAATTATCCATGTCTCGGTCACTTGACGTTTGTGCGTCGATATCGGGAGTATGCGTAGACTATAGGTTTTAACCTATGTGCGATTCGTGTGCCATTTTGGTTTTCGTACATGATTCTGTTTACGATACTATGTGTTGTATATGTAGGCATCCTCACGTGGACTTTGGATAGCAAGGAGGAGCATGGCGACATCGACTTCGGCAAGTGACCGAGACAACACTCCAAATCCAAAGTTCAAGTCATTAACATCAAGGAAACCAAAACAGAATCTCAGAAAACATGTCCCAGATTTTTGGTCAGGTGAAATTAGGCTAAACAAGCAATACAGTGGGGTTGTATATGTGGTATATAAGCTACAGAACCAATTCCAACACCAACACCCACGAAAGACCCAGCGACACACCCTCAAATTCCGGCCTGCTCGGCCATGGATGCTCAGTTCGGGTTCGTGCTTTCAGGGTGGTCTTCTAGTGGTCCATCTAGGTCTCTGGAGTTGCTAGTTTTTCTAGTAAAGGTTCTATCTTACTCCAGATTCCCTATAGGCATAATTAATACACAAAACCGACACGGAAGCTTCTAAAGTCCAAGTTTTCATGGCCTAGGCTCTGATTTTTAACACTAAGGGGTTCTAGTCACCAATTACACATTACTTGCACCATCACAACTCAAGAATCCCCTAAACCTCATCTTGGAATTTTCCAAGATCACTAAACTATACTTAAACACTTCTAAACTAAAATAGATGCTAAAGGAAATGAATTACTACGCTAATGGTGAAAGAATTATCTCATTTGGCAACTGAAGAATATTCTTGAGTTGCCCCAAGTGCTCAAAATCCTTACTTTCTTGGTCCACCATGCTTGTAGTGAGCTAGTGCACAATTTTAATGAAGAGGATGCAAGGTTTTGATGTAGTTTTGGTGGTGTTGTGAAGGGGTAGAGGTGGTGGAGGGAAGACGGCAGCCATGAGAGGAGAAAGGGAAGAAAATGATGAAGAAAAATAAAGTGGGGGACAATGAGCCATGGTCTAAGGAGACCCCTCACCCTCTCTCTCTCTCTTCTCTATCTTGCCCATACCTCATTCTTTATTCCTTTTTCTTTATCTTTTCTTTTCTTTTCTTTTTCAGTTCCTTTTAACTTCAATCCAAAAACAAAAACCAAGTAATAAAGAAATGAAGCATGCCTTTCAAACAATAAAAGAAATGTAACAAGTGTGTAACATGACATGGTGCATGTCACATGCACAAACACAATCAATGCATGATTAGTGAACATTAATCAAGTTTAGAAATAAACTTTTATATAATTGATTGTAAAGAATTTATAATTTGCCTAAATCACATAAATTCTTCCAAATATCACCATTTAATTTAATTTTCCAATATTTTCCAACATATCGGTATATAATTATACCACATCATTAAAGCCAATCTCCATACCTTAAGTTATTCATAATAATTCCTTATTTAATTATCTAATTTCCCAAAAATAATATTTTATTTTTCTGAAATGTTACAGTCTTCCCTCCTTAAATAAATTCGATCCCCGAATTTAAATTTAATCCCCCCAAATACTAAAACATTTCAGCAAAACCATCAAGTCGTTGGGGGCTCCGAAATCATCAATACTTAAAACACATCTCAGCGCAATGCATGCGCATGAAAACGAGTATATAACTCAAAATCAAAACTTCATCAAGCATCACGCAATCACCGGAGTTATGGTGAAGATACCAATGTCAAAGTCCAGTACGAAAACCAACATGATATACATCAAAACTATAACATGCACATAGTACACATCGTTATAAACTTGTCAAAACATCTGAAAGAAATGCATGCCAAACCCTTTTTTTCAAGTGGCTGTGCGATGCGCGTATCACGGCACAAGTAGCGGACGTTTAGTGTAAGAAAATAACTATATATATATATATCCTTTGTTTAACATGCACGTCCCGCCATTTTGAAAATAATTTAGAAGGGTTTCCTTTGTAAAATGTTTCGTGTTATTTCGGACACATAGGAAAAATATTGAGACTGTAGCTCCTTTTTTGGAAATCCCTTCGATAAAAATCGATGCATGCAAAAACACCTAGGTACTGTTCTCATAACAGTTCTGCTCGGTTACTAAACCAAATATTAAATATCATAAAACGTACTGCTCAAAGGAATTCATACTCAATAGTATATGTAATAATGCCACGTGCATCTGGTGCGCACAGAAATCACAATCAATAAATGTGCCATATATGTGCACAAAAATAAAATCTAAGTGCAATGGATGTGCACGAAAACACCTGTCAAGGGCAATGGTGTGCCTGACAACAATATCAGGTGCATCTGATATGCACAAAGAATCCCGATTTAGTGCATCTGGTGTGCACCAAAATCGCATCAAGCGCGCTATGTATGCGCAAGAATCCAAATCAAGTGCACAAGGTGCATGAAAGAAAATATCGAATATCACAATCGAAATCAACGGTATACAACACACCTCAATTCAAATCAGGTATATCGTGGTATATAATCTCACAACCACATACATCAACGTGCACAAAATCGAATCAAAGTACTAAACGTGCATGAACTACACAGAAGGCACAAGTCAAATCACATACCTACCATAGGCATGAAATCAAAATCAAACATCTCGAACGACATCAAATCGAAATCGAGTGCAACTGTGGTGCACGAAAACTCAATCATGCAAATAAATTGCCGAAAATACCGAAATCCAAAATGACGGACACGTGATATTCGAATCACTAAATCGCAAATCGTAAACACTGTCGTCGATATGTCTTTCCTTCAAAGTCGAGAAGGTGTCGGTGCATCCAAAGCTAGCAGAGCAAGATATCTACTTGCCTCCTGTTCATGGTCTGGCACCTTGTGCCCTTAGGCTCCCGTCTCTCACTGCAGATTGCCAGTTACATAGCTTCTCGGCTCAACGGCCCAATATAGAAATGATGACGGAAACAGTTCCGCTCTGGCACATCCTCTAAAGATCTCTAGCCAACTATCATGGTCACGCATAACGTATCTCGTCGATGATGCCGGACTCTGGCCTACTGGGTGTGGGTAATACGACCAATCCTGGGTCCAAGTCTTCTCGTGTAGTATTCCAGAAAGATTCTGTCGGGTCTCTCCTAAATCTCGTCTCTGCCGAACTGCCCAGAATTTATCACTCTTTACTAAATCTATTTCTTGTTCCGGAACAGCTGCAAACTCATTACGACTTCTTCTAAAAGGTATATCCATATTTAACGCCTCTACATGAATATCACATCTCTGATGTCAATGGAGTGGAATGCCATCTCGTCAAAATCTTGTACGAACCTCTTACTCCACTTTTCTCTAATGTCGACTGATTCAGACTCGTCTATTCGTAGCTGTATGGACTGCTCTACAAACGGCTCTACTCGTATCTAGAGTCTCCTTTTCGAAACTACGAACTCGACAGCTCAATATCCTGTAGTAGGCATCTTTCTAATTACCTTCTCGGAAATTCGTTCAAATTATCGGAGTGATGCGCTTACGCTCGTCCTCCCTCGATCGACTCATAACGTGCCTGTGTGAAATCCTCTCTAGCTGAAATTAATCAATCTGATGACCTCGCATCGGGGTATGCAAACGAACCACATGTCCTAGTCATTCATCCATGGGTGACTAGCAATCTTCTATCTTATCCCTAAGTATAAACTCGTGTTGCAATAGCTTCAAACATCTGAGGCGATATCTTGTCAGTCGCAGCAACAACTAGCTCATCCGTCCACACGATAGACAATGCCTCAATCATCAAGAATAAACGGTGCATTGACAGTCATCACATTCTGGCTGGCCTCTAGCAGTAGCCCGATCATCTGGTGTAAATATCAAACGCTCGCGTCCATGAGAAAACATAGTAAAACGACATATCGAAACGCTCATGTCACCAAAAAACACAATAAAACGACACATCTATGCAATCGTGTGTCACCGGAATTATGCCCTGGTCAGTCCTCGTCCAAGACAAGCTCATGCTGACCGCAACTCTAGCCGCAGCACTCTCTACCCTTGCACCCGTGGTAACAGAAACCACAAACCGATATCGATGAGGATAGATCATAGGAATGAATAGAATAAGGTGCATAAGAAATGTACATCCTAAGGCTTCTTAAGTGGAGTAGTGTATCGTAAGTATGCCGCGGAACATACACACTGTACGTCACTCTACTTAAGTCACCTACTCCATCAAACAAGGTCAACCTATGCGACGAAAGTTCGGGTCTCATACCCCCTTGACCAAGTCTAAGTTCCGTAAGGTCAAGCCTAGGTTCCGAATATATATATATATATATACGCCCTAGACTCCGCATAGTCAAATCTAGACTCGAACCAAGGTTAAACCTAGCGCTCTGATACCAACTTTGTCATGACCCAAAATGGCACGTGACTGGCACTTGAATCATGTGAAGTCTATAGGACCCCATCTAATTCAAGTAAGCCAAAAGCCCAGAAATCTAAACCATTTAAAAGAAGGAGTAAAGGAATACTCATTTAAAAGTTAACATATAAAATAACTTTGAAAGTCGTGGTAAACATTTTTAAAAGCATCAAGTATTTCCCAAAAATTTCGGCAGAGTTTCCATTGTAAATACTGGCCCCAAACGGGTACAAACAAGAATATATATGAGTAATGCATAAAGGCATCCCCAAGCGGGAGCTAGCTCTTCGCTAATCGGCGGAAACAACCATGCAAGCAATATAATATACAACGCCGAAGGGCGAGGATCAAAGCTCAGAATGAAACCCAACATCCTCAAGAAAACCAGAGAAGAATCATAAATATAAAAGCGCGTGACTCTACGGTCGAAAGAATACACATACTGGTCTTCTAAGTCTACCAAATAATACAAGTCTGATTGATGGATTTTACTAGATACAACTGAATGTAAATAAAAGTACAACGGTGGTCACGATGCAAGTGAACCCATCTACCAAAGTAATCACCCGGAAGGAAACAGTGTGCCAGCAAGCCGCAACAAAACCTGTACGGCCAAACCTGCAAGAAACTGTGGCACAACGGAGGTGAGTTTCCAACTCGTGAGTAGAAAACATCACCGAGAAGAAATCGCATGTATGACTCTCTCCTAGGTCATACAATAATAATATCCTCAATATGTAACCTGAGACATCTAAATGTGGCAAGGGTAATCATCTAAAGATAAGTGTAATACAACGTGCTCGTGTCAGTGCCTCAGGTAGTAACATGTCACATATATGATGTACGAATGTATTAAGAATGAAAGTAAAGTACATCTTGTACGAAAAAACTGTTTTCTTATCTCAGTAAGATTTCTGTATAAAAAACCGAGTATCATCAATGAAATCCATAGAGAATCCGTGTCAAGCATCGACACAAAACATATATCTCAATATCTTAATGTCTCAATATCTCGGGCTCCGGCAATCCGGACAGGCCCCGGGCTCCGGCAATCCGGACTGGCCCATATCATCAAATCTCAATATCTCGGGCTCCGGCAATCCGGACTAGCCTATATCATCAAATCTCACGACTACATCGGTATCCTCCGGATATCCGCCGTGTCACAAATAACCGGTCGGTAGTGCTCCCCTGCCGGGCTCAACGCCATCATCTGCGACCATCTTGCCCCGGGGTACCGCACTGGGTCCACCATGCATCTGCAGACGATTCATCCTCCTCCTCGAATCGGGTGTATAATACTACTCAAGAGCCGAGAAAACTCATGGTGGACACCTCTCACATCATATCACGAGAAAACCGCAATTTTCTATCTTTTAGAAATGAAAATGAGTTTATAAAATTCTTGTGGTTTCTCCAAATCCAGAAATCTCATGGAAAATCCGAAATCCCAAACTCGAGAATAAATAAACAGTAAATTACCGGCATAAAGCCCCATAATATTGCATAACAAATGGATAAATACACATGCATGGTATCTAAGTAAAGAATGCAATATCTAATTTAGCACATGAAAGCAAGCATACTAATAATATGTTGAAACTACCAGCTAGCAGGTTATACGGATAAGGTAATGTTTTCTAAAGTGTACGTAACATGGCAATTACCGATGATGATGTGTGTGAGCCGGCAAGCAAGTGTTCGTGGACATACGCATCATCGGTAATGGTGTTGGTGTCCTAACAAACGAGATCATAATAGTAAGGAAACAAATGTATAAACATGCAATGCAATGAGAACATGAATATAACGGAAAATGAATAGTAAACGTAACATTGGAGAATATACATTTTATATACGAGTCATACGGATTTTGGTGTTTGAAATAGCATAAATCGTGGTTTTAGAAAAATAGGGGCTACGGGGTCCTTGAGAAAAGATACGTCTTTTGAAAAATCCGTAGTATCTCTCGGCCTGTCTTTAAAAATACTCACGATTCGTTAGTTTTGAAAATAAGTATGACTCGAGCCCAGTCCAACCTCTTCCTAATCAACTAAAAGACTAAACTAAAGAACTAGTTGAAAGGATAAGAAATCCACCTAAATTCCGAGTCGATATATCTAATAGTTGGTGATCCCGCCTCAATAGCGTCACGTACAGTAAAAATCCATCATACGGCATCCCAAATCGGGGTACGGGTCAAATATCACATATACCTCATTATTCATATAGTATCATCATCAAAATATCCTGAATTAGGGGTACTGTTCTAAAGTCTAGAACATACCAATACCATCACACATAGATACTCGTGTGAAGAAAATTACATCGCCCATCGATCCACTATAATATCATGTCGTATCTCATAACACGACCCAAATCACATAACCAATCTCACGGCATCATGCCCGATCACATCGACTCATATCCAAGTATCATATATTATCCTCATCACCCGTGTATATGTGTATATATATATGTGTGTGTGTGTGTGTGTGTGTATCAACGCATCCACACACACACACACACATAGATATATATACACACACACACACACATACATACATACATACATACATACATACATATAAACATATACACCCAAAACCATGTCACGTGTGTGCATGTGTGTGTGTCAACTTTTACTCTAGGGTTTCGCAACTAAGAAACTAAACTAAAAAACGTTTTCATCCAATTACGCAAAGACTAACCCATGATCTCCTAAAGCCGTTCTTACTAATCATCCACGTCTCACAATACACACACACACACACACACACACATACACACACACACACACACACATATATATATATATATATTCGCATGCTACACTACAAAACTGCGGGGGTGCTATACGCCATCCACCCGACTTCCCCCGTAGATATACATCTACTCACCTCGATCCTTACTTGCCGAAGTCGATGTCGCCATGCTCCTCCTTGCTATCCAAAGTCCACGTGAGGATTCCTACATATACAACACATTTTATCATAAATAGAATCACGTACGAAAACCAAAATGGCACACGAATCGCACATAGGTTAAAATCTATGGTCTACGCATGCAAGAATAACCAAACAACTCCCGATATCGACATAAAAATGTCAAGTGACCGAGACAACACTCCAAATCCAAAGTTCAAGTCATGAACATCAAGGAAACCAAAACAGAATCTCAGAAAACATGTCCCAGATTTTTGGTCAGGTGAAATTAGGCTAAACAAGCAATACAGTGGGGTTGTATATGTGGTATATGAGCTACAGAACCAATTCCAACACCAACACCCACGAAAGACCCGGCGACACACCCTAAAATTCCGGCCTGCTCGACCATGGATGCTCAGTTAGGGTTCGTACTTTCAGGGTGGTCTTCTAGTGGTCCATCTAGGTCTCTGGGGTTGCTAGTTTTTCTAGTAAGGCTCCAGGTCACTCCAGATTCCCTGTAGGCACAATTAATACACAAAACCGACACGAATGTTTCTAAAGTCCAAGTTTTCATGGCCTAGGCTCTGGTTTTTAACACTAAGGGGTTCTAGTCACCAATTACACATCACTTGCACCATCACAACTCAAGAATCCCCTAAACCTCATCTTGGAATTTTCCGAGATCACTAAACTATACTTAAACACTTTTAAACTAAAATAGATGCTAAAGGAAATGAATTACTACGCTAATGTTGAAAGAATTACCTCATTTGGCAACTGGAGAATATTCTTGAGTTGCCTCAAGTGCTCAAAATCCCTACTTTCTTGGCCCACCATGCTTATAGTGAGCTAGTGCACAATTTTAATGAAAAGGATGCAAGGTTTTGATGTAGTTTTGGTGGTGTTGTGAGGGGGTAGAGGTGGTGGAAAGAAGAGGGCAGTCATGAGAGGAGAAGGGGCAGAAAATGATGAAGAAAATTGAAGTGGGGGACAATGAGCCATGGTCCAAGGAGACCCCTCACCCTCTCTCTCTCTCCTCTCTCTTGCCCATACCTCATTCTTTATTCTTTTTTCTTTATCTTTTCTTTTCTTTTTCATTTCCTTTTAACTTCAATCCAAAAACAAAAACCAAGTAATAAAGAAATGAAGCATGGTTTTCAAACAATAAAAGAAATGTAACAAGTGTGTAACATGACATGGTGCATGTCACATGCACAAACACAATCCATGCATGATTAGTGAACATTAATCAAGTTT
Source organism: Agapanthus africanus (assembly GCA_030015575.1). Taxonomy (NCBI): domain Eukaryota; kingdom Viridiplantae; phylum Streptophyta; class Magnoliopsida; order Asparagales; family Amaryllidaceae; genus Agapanthus; species Agapanthus africanus. Next base: position 298,467,709 of record CM057345.1, on the reverse strand, counting down.
AGAAATAAACTTTTATATAATTGATTATAAAGAATTTATAATTTGCCTAAATCACATAAATTCTTCTAAAAATCACCTTTCAATTTAATTTTCCAATATTTTCCAACTTATCGGTATATAATTATACAACATCATTAAAGCTAATCTCTATACCTTAAGATGTTCATAATAATTCCTTATTTAATTATCTAATTTCCCAAAAATAATATTTTATTTTTCAGAAATGTTACAATTACGGTCAGATTTCAAATGACAAAGAAGACACCTGACGGAGGAAAACTACTGTACCAGCTGTTGAAGGTGGCAAAATAGGGAGCTCCGGAGGCTTGGCTATTCCTTCGCTCCCTCCTTTGAACTGTGATACTAGGGTCAATATAAGAAAGGCTTATCAACAGAAAGTTTACTCTGGAAAAGGAGAGACATTAAACAAAGAATATACTGACCACTGCTGGAAGAGAGAACAACTTCCGATTGGAAGGAAAAGTGCGGGTGTAGCCCTTGGTATAAGTGGTCAAAGAGCACTACTGCAATATTGCGACAATATATGGTTAAGGCAAAGAATATTGGTATCTACAATAAAGCAACTAAATGAGAAACCCTTACCTTCCAAAACTTGGGGAGGCACAGAAAGAACCATGACAGTCAAGGCAGCAGCCGGCGGTAATTCTTCGGCCAGTACAACTTCAGGGTTTATTGCGCCTATGCTCAAGACAAAGGAAATATCATCAGAGACGCTTAGCAAGATTAAAAAACTCAAGGATAATAACCCAAGGAATACCTGACAAGTCAGAAACCGAAACCATGCCCGAAGCATCACCAGCTGTGACGGCTTCTCCGGTTTCCATTGGGAGAGCAGATTCAACGCCCACGGCTTCATCCCCTGATTCGACAAGGGATGTCGTAACGCTTGCGTCACCCACCGATATCAAAGATCCACAGAGGGAAAGAACGGCAGTTGGAACGGTCCCAGAGTCTAGAGAAAAATTGGACTCTTCATGCTCTTTAGTTTCCGGGGCTTCACCTGTCACGCCGTCATCCAAATTTGGTCCAGTAAATAAAAATACGTATGTTAAATAAATAGATAGGGGGAGGAGCTGTTATTAAGGACCGTGCGTTGTTCTACCTTGAAATAGTCATTCACTCTCTTCACGAGCTATACGCGCAACCTGTCTATGGGCAGTAGACAGGGCAGAAGGAACATCCACCAAAGGAATGTCAGTAGGCGGAACATTGCTTGAGCCTGCACCCGCGGCCAAGACAGCGTCACGTTCCCTCACCGCAAGCTTTCTGCGCTTCCTCTCAGCCTGAGCCATGAGAACCGACCTCCTTATTACTTTCGACAGGGGGATGTCGTCGTCCGAACCGAGCTCTGCCTCCGGAGCCGCTACGGCGTCCATCATCGGCTCCTTCGGCAACGCCTCCTGTGGTGGCTTCGGGATGGCCTCGGTCGTAGTCAGTGGCTCTGGAAGCTTTTCTGCGTCACCGCCTGGGATTGGAATTACACTTGGAATAACCTGGGTTTTGGTAGTCCCTGCAGCAAGATAAAGAAAAGAGTCAGGCCATGAATAGAAGGAACTAAAAGAGCAAAGGTGTAATGAAGCGAATTATACCAAAACCCAAGGTAGCGTGAAGCCTCTCTTACTCCTCAAACGTCTTAAGGGAAGCCGCAAGAGCCTCTTCGGAAGAAATACCAATTAAAGAAGAGAGCGTTAATAAAGCATAATAAGGGGAGAAGGGATAGATGCAGAAGAATGTAAATGAAGTATACCCGACTCCGCAATAGAGACCAACGCTACTTCTTCTCTATCCAGTCGCTCAGAAGCTGTGAAGGCAGCCTGAAGATCAGTATCAGTTGCAAGCATGTCAAACAAACCCTCATTGGTGCCTGTTCCCCTCCGAAAGGCGGCGCACAAGACTGCGATGTCCTGACGCTGAGATTCGGGGCAGATGCTATTTGGTTTTATCCGTCTACCTCTCCGAAGATGCCAAGTTGATTTATGGCACCGTGTATCGGAGGTTTAGACGGATGCGGCCGATGTAGCAGACTTTGTCAGATTCCCCCTCGCTTGAGGGGTTTTTGATTGTGGGGACGCTCTTCCCTGCAGGCGCAAGCCCCTGCAGTTAATTACGCTACCGCATCGCGGTAACAACTTTCTCCTTCTCCAGAATTTCACTTCGTGTCGTGTGTGTTTGTTTTGTTTGTGGTTGCCCGTGGATTGTATACGGAGACTGAGTAATGCCGTCGCCCGTAGGATGTGGATTAGTCCAAATCCATATTTACTTAGATTTGGGTTTGGTGTTTTTAGTTTAAGGATACGTTAGTCGCGTTGCGGCTAAGATCAACTTAAACGTTCGTTAAGGATACGTTAGTCCTGTTTGAGACTAAGATCAACTTAACGTGATCGTTTAGATCCGACAAAAGAGCGTTTGAGCCCTATTGTTCCAGTTTGGGAGATTCATAGTCCAATTTGGGACTAAAGTCTGTTTGGAGGATACGTTAGCCATTTTTGAGGCTAAGATCGACTCAAACGTTTGTTAAGGATACGTTAGTCCAGTTTAAGACTAAGATCAACTTAACGGGATCGTTTAGATCCGACAAAAGAGCATTTGGGCTCTATTGTTCCAGTTTAGGGACATGGTGGTCCAATATTAGTTTAGGGACGTCTCGGTCCGATATTAGTTTAGGGGACGTCTCGGTCCGATATTAGTTTAAGGACGTCTCGGTCCGATATTAGTTTATGGACATTTCGGTCCATCATTAGTTTAAGGACGTTTCGGTCCAATATTAGTTTAGGGACGTTTCGATCTGATATTAGTTTAAGGACGTTTCGGTCCGTTGTTAGTTTAAGGACGTCTCGGTCCGATATTAGTTTATGGACATTTCGGTCCACGAGTTTAAGGACCCCGCAGTCCATATCGATGTGTGGTCGTTGGGACCCGTCACCTCTTTGACGTCGTTGAGGAATTAGAACGACGGATGTCAAAGGAGTTCGGAGATGTACCCTCGAACCGGATGTAAATTGATTTAGAAGAGCAATTTTGCTCAGTCAATTTAATTTAAGGACTTATGGCCAAAATTGGGCTAAGTCCAGTTGAAATGTTCAACATTTTATTTGCTTTTGCATTGCATTTCTTTTTTTATTTTTATTTGGGCCTTGCCCAGAAAGGATGCAGAGTATCAATTTGTTTTGGGCTCTGCCCTTTTAGGAATGATGCAAGGCATCAATTTTATTTGGGCTCTGCCCTTGTATAAAGGATGCAAAGCATCAATTTATTTGGGCTCTGCCCATTTATTGCCTTGCAATTTATTTTGGCCTGTCAGGTCATTTTGGTTTGGGCCTGGCCCTTTAGAAAATGCATTGCATTTATCAAGCGCTTTGCGCCAATCAAAAAGCACAACAGTGCAAATTTATAAGTGCAAAACACTATTAATTTGAGAATCTTTTAGATTCAAGAACCAATGGTTCATAAAAGAAGTGCAAAGCACTATTTGATTTCTTGATCTAATTTAGATCAAAGAAGAACAAGTTTTTATTTTTATTTCAAGAACCAAAGGTTCATAAAAGTGCAAAGCACTATTTTTTTTATTTCTGTTTTTTTTTTCTTGTTTTAGAGAACCAGTGGTTCATAAGAAGTGCAAAGCACTATTAATTTAAGAACCTTTTAGGTTCAAGAACCGATGGTTCATAAAACAAGTGCAAGGCACTATTTGATTTAGATCTAAGAAAAAACAAGTTTTTTCTTGTTTTTCTTATCTCAGAGAACCAAAGGTTCATGAAAGTGCAAAGCACTATTAATTTAAGAACCTTTTAGGTTCAAGAACCGATGGTTCATAAAACAAGTGCAAGGCACTATTTTTATTTTTTTATTTATTTATTGAAGATCCATGATCTTGTTCATAAGAGAAATTTCTCTTCTTTTAAAGGTTTTTACCTTTTTTTTTATTCTTCAAGAGTTCTCAAGAGTTCTCTTCTCTCTTTTTTTTTAGCAAGATCTTTCCCCCTTTTGAAATGAGGTCTAGGGTCCTTTTTATAGTATCCATGAATTAGTTATAATTTGTTACATAAATCGTTTTCTGAGTGATTTGGGTAATTTTCCCCACCGTTGGATTTTTGATCCAAAGGCCCCTGCTTTACAGAAGAAAATCTTCTTGTTTTAACAAGAACAGAAAAGATTTATTCTGTTTTGCGCAACTCCCCCAGCGCGTGACACGTGTCGCGCAGCTGTGCTTGCGCAACTGCGCAGACACGTGTCGCGCAACTGATTTTTTTTTTTTTTGCTTGCGCAACTGCGCGCTGACACGTGTCGCGCAGCGCACTGCGCAGTTGCGCAGTCGCGCACTGCGCAGATGCGCACTGCGCAGCTGCGCTGACACGTGTCGCGCACTGCGCAGCTGCGCTGACACGTGTCGCGCAGCTGCGCTGACACGTGTCGCGCACTGCGCAGTTGCGCACTGCGCAATTTTTTTTTTTTTGTTTGAAAGAGCTTTGCTCTGATTGGAGAAAGAACAGAAGCATTGCTTCTTTTTCCACTTTGGAATTTAAACAGAGCTTTGCTCTGATTGGGATAAACAAATGCCCCCCCACCGTTGCGCTTACGTGGCCTCCTAATGTGAGCGCAGCGGTGGCAGACTCCGAACCGTCGCGCCATCTCTTGGAAGCTGAAAGGGCACTTGATGCCTAAAAATAGGACTTTTGGTCCCTTAGATGATTCTTATCTCTAAATTTTTACTTTCAGAATTCAGAGCCCCGCTTTTTATTTTCAAAAATTTTAAGAGTTAAACTCTTAAAACTTTTAGGTGAAAATTTTAATTTGGATTAAATTAAGTTAAATTAATTTTTGTTGATAGAGTATCGTTCTCAATAGATCCCTGATCTAAAGGAAACCTATTTAGGGTTTCACTTAGCAGAGCTTTGCTCTACAGGTCTTAAAAAGATCTAAAGAGAACTAAATGGGACCCTACTAGGGTTCCATAGAGCTCTGCTCTCTGAAAGATTTTCCTTGGATTTTCTTAATTCATTAATGGAGCTTTGCTCCTCCCAAATCATATAGAAGAACTCTTAAGGATTCTTCATGGATCTTGGAACTTAAATATGGCATTTTATTCCTCAGTGCATTATATCGTTTTGCTTAATCAGTCTTTCTGATAATTCTGTTGATCCTCTTTCACAGGAACAATGAACGCCCACATGTATGCTCTTAACGAGATCATCTCTCATGAGGGCATCCGCCGATTTGGCCGCTCTTAAAATCGGGAGTTCACAAACGAGGAGTGTGCTGAAATAATGAGTCGCTTCGACGCATACAACGGTCCACTGCATCCCCGACGTTCCTTTCTTCTAAAACTTATCGTGGGAGCTATCTGGGAAGCGCTTCCCCTATTCTGTTCCGGCGTGCCGCTTAGGGCGTTGGATGCCGCTGAGGACAAGGTGCACTCTGTGTACCTATTGAACTTTATCTCGAAGAGACGGCGAGACAGTCTTATCGACCTCTTGCACAAGGTCTTTAAACAGTCTGCCATACTCGCTGCTTATCGGAGGGTGGAAGACATCGGAAGGGACCCTGACGCTTGTGCTCGCGAAAGGAAGCACACTAGGATGGTCCGCGAGGCTTGGAAAGTCATAGATAGGGTCGCTTTTGAATTCCTCAATCCATGCCCTGGATCTGAGGTTATTCCATTGTAACTTTCATTTATTGTTTTTATGACTGTAAGAACTTCAGGCAATATTAATGGAAATTTTTTTATATCCCAGCTTGTCTTTATTATATATCTTTTGTCCTGAGTCTTTTTGCCCATGCATGAATGATTGTGTCTTGAACGCTTGATCAAATGTAAATCGGATGCTCTTTCTGTTGCTTTTCCTCTTTCTCAGCATATCGTAACAATTAGCAGGTAATAGAGTAAGCTTCTTGATTTCTTCACGAGATAGCGAGGGCTTAGGCCGCGGGTTCAGATCTGCTGCCTAAGACTTTTCAACTCTATGAGCCGTGAGGGTCTCATAGAGACTTTTCTCCCTACGGATCGAGAGGATCTCGTAGGTGGGTTTTCTCCTTAGGAATCGTGAGGATTCCAAAGTGTGGTTTTCTCTTGTAAGTCGTAAGGATCCTACAAGAGAATTTTTCCCTCTTACGAGTCGAGAGGACTTGTAAGCGGTTGCTTCCCTCCTTGTCGAAGTTCGACGTTGGAGAGTGAGACCCGTGGATGGTATGCAAGAGACCGTTTTGGGCCAACTCGCAGGGTCCCAATGCTTAGGAAACAGGCTTCTTTTATGCCCACTGCCTAAGGCTTTATCTCACAAGTCGAGCCGCCTCGACAATTTTTCACAAGTCGAGACGAATCGAACGTTTCTCGCAAGAACATCTTAACGTCGCATTTAACCTCTGCTCTTTACGACAGAAGCCCGTTAAGGTTGGTGGTACTTAGGGTTTTGGCCATCGTACCGTCGCATAAGCTGATATAGTCCTCGATAGGCAATCGTGCTGTTCGAGTAGCCCTGCGACTGCCGTGTCTCTGATCCCTTCGGGGGCTGGACATGACGTCTTCAAGCAATCCTCCTTGGCAGTTTGACCGTCGGAAGAGCAAGCGCTAGGAATTTGCCATGCCGCTTTTTACTTGAGGTTAGGCTTATTTTGGGGAGCCCCGATGAGTCATAACCACTCCGCGCTGGTGTGGGGATGATCTCCGATAGTCTTTCGGGCTTTATATGAGTTGCCGTCAAGACCCTGAAGCTAGGAATTTGGCCTTTGCTTCGTTTGCTGGCATTGCGTCTGCTGTATCGGGACGAATGTTGCGGTGGGAACTAGGGATTTTGCCGTGGCTCCGTTTGTTTGATGACGTTGCGTCCGCTGTGTCGAGACGAACATTGGGGTGACATCTCGTCTGCTGTATCGAGACGGACGTCGAGGTTGTCTCTAGGTTGCTGGTGAACCGTCGAGGTTTGGAACTAGGGATTTTGCCGTGGCTCCATTCGTTTAATAACGTTGTGTATGCTGTGTCGAGACGAACGTTGGGGTGACATCTTGTCTGCTGTATCGAGACGGACGTCGAGGTGGTGACCATTCTGTGCTGGTGCGAGATGATCTCCGGTTGTCTTTCCGGTTTTATATGACTTACCGTCAAGACGTCGATGCTAGGAATGTGGCCTTCGCTTCGTTTGCTTTGGTGTGTCCAAATCCTGTTGGAGGAAGAACGTTGGGGTTGACATTTCGTCTGCTGTATCGAGACGAACGTCAAGGTGGTGACCACTCTGTGCTGATGCGAGATGATCTCCGATTGTCTTTCCGGTTTTATGTGAGTTACCGTAATGACGTTGAAGCTAGGAATGTGGCCTTCGCTTCATGTGCTTTGTCATGTCTGAATCCCTGCTGGAGGAAGAACGCTGAGGTTGACATTTCGTCTAATGTATCGAGACGAACGTCAAGGAGGTGACCACTTCATGTGAGATGGTCTCCGATTGTCTTTCCGGTTTTATGTGAGTTACCGTAAAGACGTTGAAGCTAGGAATGTGGCCTTCGCTTCGTTTGCTTAAACTGCGTCTGGTGTATTGAGACGAACGCTGAGGTGGAGCTGGGATTTTGCCATCGCTCCGCTTTGTTTCGACCATGGGGTCTTTTGTTAACTTTGCATGTACACCCCGCTGGGCTGCGAAGGAACGCCGTTGTTGACATTGCGTCTGTTGTAACGAGACGAATGCTAAGGTGGAGTTGGGATTTTGCCGTTACTCCGCTTTATTTCGACCGTGAGGTCTTTTGTTGACGTTGCATCTGCCTCCAGCTGGACTGCGGAGGAACGCTGTTGTTGACATTGCGTCTACTGTATCGAGACGAATGCTGAGGTGAAGCTGGGATTTTGCCATCGCTCCGCTTGATGGTGTAACATCTGTGTCCTGTTGGAATGAGGAGGCACATCGTTGTTGGTCTCCAGGCTGTAGACGTGGCCATTGAGATTTGGAACTAGGGACTTTGCCATGGTTCCGTTTCGTTGCGATTCTGAGGTCAGTTGTTGACGTCATGTCTGCATCTAGTTGGAGTGAGGAGAAACGTCGTTGGTGATCTTTAAGTTTTCGATATTGACGTTGAGACCCTGAAGTTAGGGACCTTCCTTTGCTTCATTTGTTGACATCGTGTCTGTAATATTGCGACAAATGTCGAGATGGTCTCTAGGTTATCTATGAACCGTCGAGATTTGGCTTCGCTTTCTGGTGGAGCCTGTTGGGAAGGTATTGTTCCCTTTTTATCTGTGCCCCTGGATTGTATACAGGGATCGATGTGATTTCACCTGTAGGGCAAAAAGTTTCATTTCTTCATCATTTTTTTTATTCTTTCCGCGATGCTCTATCATTTCAGCTTTTTATATCGCGAAAATCGCGATTGCCCAAACATTTCGGCTATTTTTCGCGGTGCCCAATCATTTCGGCTGTTTACTTTATTTTTACTCGCTGCTTTTTATTGCGAGTTGCCCAATCATTTCGGCTATTTATTATGTTTTTACTCGCTGCTTTTTATTGCGAGTTGCCCAATCGTTTCGGCTGTTTTGTATACATACATTTTTACTTGCTGATTCTGTTTGCAAGTTGCCCCATCATTTCGGCTATTTCGTATGCATTTTTTTTTTTTGGGCTCGCTAATTTTATTTTAATTTTAATTTTTTTTTTGTTTTTGTTTTTGCGAGTAGGGAATTTGGGGTCTGATCCAATCTTGGCATCAGTATCGCTGCGACTGGAATATTACCAGGAGCGAATCATCATTTGCCTTGAAAGGACTTGGAATTTGATACCAGTCTAGGCATCAGCATTGCTGCAACTGGGATATTGCCAGTAGCGAATCATCATCTGCCATGAAAGGACTTGGAATTTGATACCGATTTAGGCATCAGCATCGCTACAACTGGAATATTGCCAGGAGCGAATCATCATTTGCCTTTGTCGATCCCGAACAAAGGTGGCTTAGTAAACAGGATTAAGGGTTCTGTCGGCTAAGGCTTTTGACTTCATGAGCCGTAAGGGTCTCACAAAGGTATTTCTCCCTACAAGTCGTGAGGATCTTGTAGGTGTGTTTTCTTCTTGGGAATCGTGAGGATTCCTAAGTGCATGTTCTCTTGTAAGTCGTAAGGATCTTACAAAAGGGTTTTCTCCTTATAAATCGAGAGGACTTACAAGTGTTGTTTGCTGTACAAGCATATCCCTAGTCACGGATGGGACTTTGTTAGGGAAATATTTATTCATGCCCGTGGATTGTATACAAGGGTCATTATGAGCCGCTTGTAGGGCAATATCGAAGGTTGTGGAGGCTGCTTAAGAACAGGTTAAGGTTTCTGCAACTTAAGACTTTCAAATCTTATGAGCCGTAAGGGTCCCACAAGAGAGTTCTCCTTACGAGTCGTGAGGATCTCGCAAGTGTATTGTTCCTTTGTGAGTCGTAAGGATCTCACGCAGGTGGTTTCTCCTTACAGGGTCTAGAGGACCATATAAGTGTTTCTTAACGAGGTTGCGCCCTTCCAGGTTTTCACAAACACTCGCCGGTAGCCCTGCTGTTTTTACTCACGGAGCCCTTTCGGGTTTTCATCCGTGCCCATTTTGCTTGTGGACATACCGTTTTTTTTTATTCTCTGTTTTTTTTCCTTTTCTTTTCTTTTTTTTTTTTTTAAACGAGGTCGCGCCCTTTCGGGTTTTCACGAACACTCGCCGGTAGCCCTGCTGTTTTTACTCACGGAGCCCCTTCGGGTTTTCATCCGTGTCCATTTAGCTTGTGGACATACCATTATTTTTATTTTTATTTTTTTTTAACGTCAGCCTGAAGATGCTGCGGGTTGGGAGTAGTTTAACGACGTTTCGGTCATTTGCAAGTTTTAGGACATTGCGGTCCGCCGTTAGTTTAAGGACGTTTCGGTCCGTTGTTAGTTTAAGGACGTTTCGGTCCGTTACCCAGTTTTAGGACGTAGTGGTCCGTTAGGCTTTCTCTATGAATGAGCATGATGCCCCCGGCGTGTCCATATTTTTCGGAGCATGCGGTCGTGGCGGGTTCACCTTCCAAATTTCGGACAACGCGAACTTGCCTTGTTGGTATTGGTCTTCAACCCAGTTTTTGAAGACGTAGCAGTCCTCGATCAGGTGACCTACTGTTTGGTGGTAAGGGCAATAATTAGGATCATTAACGTCGCCTGGCTGCAACGGACGTTTTGGATTCGGCAGATTAATGAGTCTATTGCGCAATGCCAGCTCGAACAGTCCCCTTTGTTTTATCTTGCGGAAACGAGTAAGGACGTTTCAACTTTTCCTGGAGGGATTGCCGCTTGTTGCTTTGGCAAGCAACCGGTCTATGGTCACCTGATTGCTGGTGAGTGCTGGCGACGAGGGCCTTTTTTCCTTTTCTTTTATCCTTTTTGTTCGATCCTTTGTTTACGGGGCCGAGATTTTTTCCGAGTAGCATGCGATTGCACGGCTGAACGTTCTCGCGGCTTCTCAATTCCTTTATTTTTGAAATAGATTCCCCGAGGGAAGAGTTGGGGGCAGCTTCTTCGTCAGAGTCGCTTCCAAAGGTGATAATTTGTGATCCCTTGAAGTCGGCTATATGACAGTCGGCGGTGGCTCTTTTGCGCTCATCTATCGCATTTTTCCGATGTCCACAAGCTTCACACTTTGTCCTGTCGAAGTGTCGCTTTTGAGCGACATACCCTTGCCACCAACAGTTAAAGGATTCGCAGTCTTCGGTAGGATGTATGATCTTCTGATGATATAAACAGAAGTTAGGGTGCATCTCTATCTCAGAGAAAGGATTTTCTTCAGAGGGCGGTAGCTTCATTCCTACTGATAGAGCTTTGGCGAACCGTTTCCTCGTCTTGAATTTGTTTTTACCCGCAGTGTATGGCTTTTGATTTGACGGGAATACCTTGGTTCTTTCCAGTATGGCCATTTCATGCTCTTGATTGGCTTTTGCTTTCAGACGAATTTCATTTAGGAAGGCATCGATCAACTTGTCTGACGGCCGCGGAATTTCTGTTTCAGGGTCCGCCGTTGATTTCTCAGCGCAAGGATCCTCCTCATCATCCGTCAGTGAATGAGAAATCACATGACAAGTCGCTACGTAGTCTTCGGATTCATCCGATATGTTTTCTCCATCGTTTTCATCCTCGACGAAAGAACAAGTTGCCCCCGGCGTGTCCGTCTTCTTTGGAGAGTGCGGCTGTGGGGGGTTTACCTTCCAACTTTCAGACAGCGTGAACTTGCCTTGCAAGTATTGATCCTCGATCCATCCCTTAAAGACGAAACAATCCTCAATCGGGTGACTTACCGTTTGGTGGTAAGGGCAATAATTGGGATTATTAAGGTCGCCTGGCTGCAACGGACGTTTTGGATTCGGCAGATTAATGAGTCTGTTGCGCACTGCCAGCTCGAACAGTCTTCTCGTTTTATTCTGAGGAAACGAGTAATGACGTCCTAGCCTCTCTTCGAGGGATGGGCGTGGACGCACGTTGTTTTGGCGAGCGACCAGCTTTGAGTTGCTCGACTGTTGCTGAGCGTTGGCGACGATGATCGCTTTTCCTTTCTCATTTCGGGGATCGGGTCTTGGAGGAGACGGTCTATGGCCCATCTGGACCATTTGGGCTAATTTGTCGATCAAGGCCTGGAAGGTGGTCGGCCTGAAGAACATCATGAATTGCGAGATGGTCGCCTGCGGATCGAGAGTGCCCACAAACATGCCTACCGCAGGTGCCTCTTCTATGCGTTGTTCGCATTTCGACCATAGGTTTCGCCATCGTGTTGCGTATTGGACCCACGTTTCTCCAGGTCTTATCCTGGAATTTATCAGTGCTGTAATCGGGGTGCGTTCACTAGCACTTGCGAATCTTTGTGTAAACAGCAGTTCCATCTCTGCAAATGTTTTGACAGAGTCGTTAGGTAGCTCCGAATACCATTCAAAGGCTATTTCTGCTAAGCTGCCGACGAATTGACGTAGCAACAATTTGTCATCGCCTCCAGTATTGCCGCATAAGGCCCTGAATTGAGCGACATGCTGATGCGGATTCCCTGTCCCTTTATATACGTGGAATTTAGGGATCGTATATCCTGGCGGGTAACTGATTTGGTCATACCAGCTCGGATACGGTCGTCCGGTTCTAACAATTTGCCCAGCCGCTTCATTCGCCTGATGAACCCGGATCTGCTGAGCTATATATTCATCTAGGTCGACTTTGGAGATTGCTTCCTCCTTGGCTATTGACAGCGCCGGCGGAGGATTTGACGTTTCTCCCCTGTCGTCTTCAAGGACGATCGGAGGATCTTCAGCAGGAGGGTCCGGCTGTAACATCATCCCTACCATATCTTGGAAGAGGAGCGCCATCTGTTTTATGTTAGCCGCTTGCTCTGCAGCTTCTTTGTCCCTCTTTTCGAGAACTCTGCGTAAAAAGTCAGCGTCGGTTTCTTGTTCTTGACGCTCATCCGAAGACGTTTCAGAGCTTTCTTTTGGCTCGGTGAGTGCAGCCATTGTAGTCATCATTTCCTGAAGCTTTTGTTGTTGCTCCTGGGCTTTTGTCATGGATCGGGTGAGCGGTCGGTGGCCCGTAGAAGTGCGGCTTTCCTCCTTTCCAGAAGCCATATAAACAGTGTGCACCACCATGCCCCCAGACTTGGGACGTTTGTGTTCGGCGCTTTTATACTTCGCCATGTTCACAGGGGCTTTTTGTGGCCTTCTTTTTTGAGTGATTGGAGTTAAGGGAGCCGTTGTAGTGGGCACCCAAGTAGCTTTTGCTTTTTGTGGTTTGACAGAGTAATCCTTCCCCTGCCGAACCTTCATCTTTTTCTGTCGTCGGAGGCAGTCTTGATCGATCACCGACTCTTGGACCTGTCGCCAGACTTTGTAAATTTTAGAGGACAGCCGTTGAGGAGGCTGTTCTAACTTCTTCTCTGGAATATTCTTCACAGATGAATGAGTTCACTTTAGCACCGTAGTAGGAGAGTTTCTGCGCACCGAGTTCAGCAACTCAAAGCTGTTCCTGGTTGGAACAGCAGTATCGATCTCCACCATTAGAGTTGGAGGAGTAAGTCCAGAGGGGGAGTTGCCCCCAGCCTTCTTCACTCGGCGCCAGTAGCGACGTCGGGCATGTCATGCTGATGGAGTTGTTTCAGCTATAGGGGTGACCTCCTCATGCCCCCTGTGTTGGTCAGAATATACCGGTACCAGCTTTTTAAAGATCGACGTCCGTTGAACGGGGACGGCCAACTTGTCAGAAGCGGACTTCTGAACATGGGAAGCAACCTTGGTGATTTTGCCAGGAACGGGAGTTGGGATGGCTATCCGCTTCGGGATAACGCCTTCTGGTATGGCAGGCTTCTTCATGGGCCCGATGGAGCTCTGGCCTAATCCATTAAAACCTGAAGCAGTAGAGTTGGGCGACCTGTTGAGAGGGGTCGCGGCAGTGGTGAGTCGATCAAAGACCGACTTCTTTGGAGCTTCTTGCAATGTCATTGGGGCGTTGAAGCTCATTGATGGGAGCATGGTCCCAAAAAATAGTCCAGTGGTGGCTTGAGCCACCTGCTCCACCGGCATTTTGAAAAGGGAGGCCGCTTGGGGCCCATAAGTCACTCCTCCAGCAATGACGGAGCGAGAGTTATCGCTGCGGACGGTGCAGTTCGAAGCCATCGATTTTCTGTTTTCTGCATAGAGCAAGACACCAAATCTTAGTACCTTGAATCCACAGGCAATCACAGCAAACCGCGATTTGTTCGCGAACACGACACACGAAGTGTGGAGTGGAAAGAGGAAGAGGTCCCACCGGGCATGCCAGAATCTGTTCCCCTCCGAAAGGCGGCGCACAAGACTGCGATGTCCTGACGCTGAGATTCGGGGCAGATGCTATTTGTTTTTATCCGTCTACCTCTCCGAAGATGCCAAGTTGATTTATGGCACCGTGTATCGGAGGTTTAGACGGATGCGGCCGATGTAGCAGACTTTGTCAGATTCCCCCTCGCTTGAGGGGTTTTTTATTGTGGGGACGCTCTTCCCTGCAGGCGCAAGCCACTGCAGTTAATTACGCTACCGCATCGCGGTAACAACTTTCTCCTTCTCCAGAATTTCACTTCGTGTCGTGTGTGTTTGTTTTGTTTGTGGTTGCCCGTGGATTGTATACGGAGACTGAGTAATGCCGTCGCCCGTAGGACGTGGATTAGTCCAAATCCGTATTTACTTAGATTTGGGTTTGGTGTTTTTAGTTTAAGGATACGTTAGTCGCATTGCGGCTAAGATCAACTTAAACGTTCGTTAAGGATACGTTAGTCCTGTTTGAGACTAAGATCAACTTAACGTGATCGTTTAGATCCGACAAAAGAGCGTTTGGGCCCTATTGTTCCAGTTTGGGAGATTCATAGTCCAATTTGGGACTAAAGTCTGTTTGGAGGATACGTTAGCCATTTTTGAGGCTAAGATCGACTCAAACGTTTGTTAAGGATACGTTAGTCCAGTTTGAGACTAAGATCAACTTAACGGGATCGTTTAGATCCGACAAAAGTGCATTTGGGCTCTATTATTCCAGTTTAGGGACATGGTGGTCCAATATTAGTTTAGGGACGTCTCGGTCCGATATTAGTTTAGGGGACGTCTCGGTCCGATATTAGTTTAAGGACGTCTCGGTCCGATATTAGTTTATGGACATTTCGGTCCATCATTAGTTTAAGGACGTTTCGGTCCAATATTAGTTTAGGGACGTTTCGGTCTGATATTAGTTTAAGGACGTTTCGGTCCGTTGTTAGTTTAAGGACGTCTCGGTCCGATATTAGTTTATGGACATTTCGGTCCACGAGTTTAAGGACCCCACAGTCCATATCGATGTGTGGTCGTTGGGACCCGTCACCTCTTTGACGTCGTTGAGGAATTACAACGACGGATGTCAAAGGAGTTCGGAGATGTACCCTCGAACCGGATGTAAATTGATTTAGAAGAGCAATTTTGCTCAGTCAATTTAATTTAAGGACTTATGGCCAAAATTGGGCTAAGTCCAGTTGAAATGTTCAACATTTTATTTGCTTTTGCATTGCATTTCTTTTTTTATTTTTATTTGGGCCTTGCCCAGAAAGGATGCAGAGCATCAATTTGTTTTGGGCTCTGCCCTTTTAGGAATGATGCAAGGCATCAATTTTATTTGGGCTCTGCCCTTGTATAAAGGATGCAAAGCATCAATTTATTTGGGCTCTGCCCATTTATTGCCTTGCAATTTATTTTGGCCTGTCAGGTCATTTTGGTTTGGGCCTGGCCCTTTAGAAAATGCATTGCATTTATCAAGCGCTTTGCGCCAATCAAAAAGCACAACAGTGCAAATTTATAAGTGCAAAGCACTATTAATTTGAGAATCTTTTAGATTCAAGAACCAATGGTTCATAAAAGAAGTGCAAAGCACTATTTGATTTCTTGATCTAATTTAGATCAAAGAAGAACAAGTTTTTCTTTTTATTTCAAGAACCAAAGGTTCATAAAAGTGCAAAGCACTATTTTTTTTATTTCTGTTTTTTCTTCTTGTTTTAGAGAACCAGTGGTTCATAAGAAGTGCAAAGCACTATTAATTTAAGAACCTTTTAGGTTCAAGAACCGACGGTTCATAAAACAAGTTCAAGGCACTATTTGATTTAGATCTAAGAAAAAACAAGTTTTTTCTTGTTTTTCTTATCTCAGAGAACCAAAGGTTCATGAAAGTGCAAAGCACTATTAATTTAAGAATCTTTTAGGTTCAAGAACTGATGGTTCATAAAACAAGTGCAAGGCACTATTTTTATTTTTTTATTTATTTATTGAAGATCCATGATCTTGTTCATAAGAGAAATTTCTCTTCTTTTAAAGGTTTTTACCTTTTTTTTATTCTTCAAGAGTTCTCAAGAGTTCTCTTCTCTCTTTTTTTTAGCAAGATCTTTCCCCCTTTTGAAATGAGGTCTAGGGTCCTTTTTATAGTACCCATGAATTAGTTATAATTTGTTACATAAGTCGTTTTCTGAGTGATTTGGGTAATTTTCCCCACCGTTGGATTTTTGATCCAAAGGCCCCTGCTTTACAGAAGAAAATCTTATTGTTTTAACAAGAACAGAAAAGATTTATTCTGTTTTGCGCAACTCCCCCAGCGCGTGACACGTGTCGCGCAGCTGTGCTTGCGCAACTGCGCAGACACGTGTCGCGCAACTGATTTTTTTTTTTGCTTGCTTGCGCAACTGCGCGCTGACACGTGTCGCGCAGCGCACTGCGCAGCTGCGCTGACACGTGTCGCGCACTGCGCAGTTGCGCGGCTGCGCTGACACGTGTCGCGCAGATGCGCACTGCGCAAATTTTTTTTTTTTTTTGAAAGAGCTTTGCTCTGATTGGAGAAAGAACAGAGGCATTGCTTCTTTTTCCACTTTGGAATTTAAACAGAGCTTTGCTTTGATTGGGATAAACAGTGCCATATTCACACAAGCCCTCACTGTAGGGAGCATGGGGCTCCTGGCCTAATACACACCCCTCATTGGTGCCATATTCGCACAGCCGACGATAAAAGCTTTCGCTTGACAGGCCTTTTCGGACGGCGGGTCCTGATCTCCAAACCAATGCCCGATTCCGAGGACACCGTGGCTACCGCAGTCGCGGGAACATCCGGACGAAGCTTAGCGGGAAAATCTCGGGGGACTATAACCGTAGTGATTTCTCTTAAAGAAGGGCGAACGGCTGCTCGTCACTTCAAAGGGACCGCTGGATTGCCGGCTGGGACGGCATCCATGTGATCGAGTGAAAGCCGCCTCTCCTCCCTGACAACAGCACACATCGCATGCTGGTACCATGCCACGTGAGCATTCGAAGCTTTCGACCAATAGCTCGGCACACTGACCAGGAAATGGGACCCCGTATTTAATCGCATAAAATGATGCATCGCGCTGCGAATACCCTCCTCCGTAGCAACCGGCTCGACTAAAAATGCCTCAAGAGGAACATCTTGATTATAACCCAATTGTTAAGTGAAGCGGTGCGGTTTGTACCTTATGGACAGCACCGAGGCATTCTGTCTAAACACTAAGAAGCCCGGCCTGATAGAGTACAGGTGCATGACCTACCGGGCCCTCAACACAGAAGCCCCATCCTTAAAAGTATCGTGCAATGGTTGGACCACCTTGGTGGATTCTTTGCCGATAGTCAAGACTCTATCGACAAAGGTCATACTATCCCCAACCATGCGTGGTCGAAGGAGTAATCGCCGAGCCTCTCGCTGTGACGGGTCTGGAGAAGAAGTGTCAACTAGATGCATGACCCGGGTGTAGTTGTAGCTTTCGTAGAATCGGGCTCGTTTATGAACACCAAAGGCACCCAGCACGTGCATCTCGACCCATGATGTGAAGTAACGCAATGGGAGATACACGGGCTTTACCCCCGGCTGAGTAGTGTCAGCCGCTAAACTCAGGCCATGGTATAGATGAGCTAACCCCGCGATCCCAACGGCCACGCGCGTCCCTGCAACGATGCGATGAGCCGGATAAAAAACAGATGGCCTCGTGTAGCGGGGTGCGTCGGAAGCGCGAACCAACTCAGCCACAGGCCAATGAACCCTAAAAAGAACGTCTCTTCGTCAACACCCAGGGCAGCAATCTTTACAAAGGGGATGACTGGAGTGTCTGGAATAAAGAAATTCTTTAGATCCACCTCCGCTGTCGGCAAATTATCTAAACCAAATCCGAACGGGTCGTCGAGTTTGGCGAATTTCACAGCCTGTTTAGATAGAACTTCCGGATGAAGAAAGAGGGCGATAAAATCCGCAAAGCTAACCCCGTGCCCACCAGACTCCAAGAATAAATTCTCATACATGTTCAACACCTTGATTAAGCTGGGGAACTAATGTTGAACGGCATTCTCCGGGGTAAGGCCCATTACCACTGACTTAGTGGTAAAGATGTACTTATCGGGGGGAAGTATCTCCTCATAGTGCTCCCCTCTGACCGGTAAACCGGAGATCTCTGCGAACTCTTCTAATGAAATTGAAACTCCCGATCTGATAAGAGAAAGGTATGGGTCGGGATGTTCTATTGTTCCAAAAAGGACTTGATCCACCACACATGTGAAGCATGGTAGTGAAAGAGAGATGCGTAGATTGCGGGGTACAACCCGGTCTTTAATAGTAGCAACTTCTTGGCCGACAGGATATACCGGGCCTACTGTAGATAGCTGGCCGAATGACGGGGAGTCAATCCTATCATGTAAACCTGCCCCCAAGGTCGCGACTCTCCTTGGCATATACGTCGCCCCAAAATGTCCAAGGCCATCGATTGCTGTACGGGTATCGATGCCATGGAAGGCTGAAGGCGACCTTCCGAGGTCCAGTTGACCTCTTCCATGGTGTAAGTCACTTAAGGCGGATCAACGTAATGAATCACTGCGATTGGCTCCGAAGGTGCTGCACAAGAAAAACTGCACCGACCCCAGATAATCTGACTATACCATGACCCCCACGGATGAAGAGATTTTTGCTCTGGGTCATGATCCTTAATAAGCATGAAGACTTCCCGATCTACGAGCGCGTCGGCAAAAGCGCTTTCCGAACATACGAAGGGAAAAGAGGAATCGGAAGCCATAGTACCTGCACAAAAAGGGAGGAGTCGGCTATTGACGCAATGATTAAGGCCTTAACATTTTTTGTCACTTAAAATTGGACAGCACCACAGTTTAAAAAAAGGGGACAGGGGCCCCACAAAATCAAGGTGACACCCCATCAATGATGGGACGGTCACTCATTAAAAATAGAATCCAAAAGAATTCTCATTTAATGAGAAAACATCATTGGACTCGGGAGTTAAACTCCCTCGAGAACTATGTTCTACAAATAGATTTCAAATCTGTTAAGAAAATTAGAGAGGGAATAAAATTCCCAAAATTTTCAGTGCGAAGCTCTATAGAATAATAGGATAACATCCCAGAACCCTTAAAAGCAAAGCTTTCTAACGGGAAAACCCCCCAAAGATCTTCAAGATATGCAAGAAAAAAATATTAGAACACTAAGAGATCTTTGTAAAAGAATAGTAAAGCTCTGTTAATGGTTTAAAACCCTAGAACATGAAGAGATTCCTTCAAGAGTTTGGTCATAATCCTTACCAAATTTTTACAGAATTTTGACTCTTAAAGAGTTTCCTTGGACAGAGATCTGAGCTCTGGAAAGAGAATTAAATTCTCAGAGAAAGAAGAAGGCCAGGGAAGATGAACAACAATCATCTCAAGGGCCAAAGGCCCTACTTCCAAGAAGATCAAACGGTGGGAAAGGTGCCACCGCTGCACTCATGTGTGAGCCACGTGAGCGCAATGGTAGGGGGAATTTGTTTCCCCCAATAAAAGAGCAAAGCTCTGTTCAAAATTCAAGATGCGGCACCTCACGTGCCATCCACGAGGGCGCCAGAGCCAGAGTTAAAAACTCTTATATGAGCGGTGCCAGTGTGCAAAGCACACAAAAATCTTAAGTAGCGCCCACGTGCACAATACGTGAGCGCCGGTGCCCCGTATAATTAAATTCTACTCTCTGTTAAACAGAGCCATTGGATCAAAGATCTAACGGAGACGATAAATCATCAGGATGCAGAATTAAATTCTGTTTAGAGGAAATATTCCTCAAATCTTTTTAAACAAGAAAGATTGCCCTCTGTAAAACAGAGTACCGTTAGATTAAAAATCCAATGGTGATTAAAGAATCACCAATCTACAGAATAAATTCGGTATGGGTAAATATTTCCCTAATCTTGGTAAAAACAAGAAAATACTTTCTGTAAAACAGAAGTCCTTGGATCAAAGATACAACGGTGGGTAAAATCCCCAAATCATTTGGGATCTCTTAATGAGGGATTTCCTCGGAGCTAATCAACAAACTGCCCCAACTATATAAAGGACCTAAGACTTCAAGTCTGAAAAAGGAGGAACCCCCTATAAGCTTAGAAAAAGAGAGAAAGCTTCGAAAGAACAGAGAATTAAATTCTCGAGGAAAGAAGAACTCTCTTCTTGGAAATTTTAGGTAAATAAAAGTAGATAAAGATCCTGTGGATCATTCAAGAAAAAAAAAGAGAGCTCAGTACCCAGCGCCCCACGTGTTCCTCATGTGGGCGCTACAAGAGTGCCTAGCACTAATTGAGCGGCACTCTGCGCCTAGTGCCCCACGTGCCCCTCACGTGGGCGCCACAGAATAAAAACATCTCAAGAAGTGGCGCCCAGTGCCCCACGTTCCTCTCACATGGGCGTTACAAAAGAATTCAGGAGTGCTTAGCACTCAGTGGGTGGCGCCCAGCGCCCCACATGCCTCTCACGTGGGCGCTACAAAAGAACTTAGGAGTGCTTAGCACTCAGTGGGTGACGCTCAGCACCCAACGCCCCACGTGCCTTTCATTTGGGCGCTAAGAAAGAACTCGAGAGTGCTTGGCACTCACTAGGCAGCGCCTAGCACCTCACGTGCTTCACACATGGGCGCCATAAAGAGTGCTTAGCACTCCATATAAAGACAAAAGGGGTAAAGTGTTTAACACTTATTAGGCAATTTCCATGACTGAAAACCCCATATGATTATATGTGAGCGTCAGAACTTACATAAGTGCTCAGCACTTTTTGCACAAAAAAGGGGACTGAGCCCAAACAAGTGCTTAGCACTCTTTTTCAAATAAAAAGAAAACTGAGTGGACCAAGCCCAAGTTGGTTAGGTCCCTTAAGAGTAGAAACTCCCTAATTCAGACCAACCGAGCCCATGTGCTCACTACTTCCCAAACTAATCTTAGTCCCAAATACGACTATCGATCTTCCAACTGGTGATATCCCATAACGATATTTGTCCCATATTCCCCTGAGGAAATCTTAGTCTCAAATTACAACTAATGATTCCTGGGTTTACCATTAATCCATTTTTCCTCAAATACGGAAATTGGTTCAAGGATACATCTCTCTACACATCTAATACATGTCGTTGTAATTCCTCAACATCTTCAGAGAGGTGGCGGGTCTCGACAACCAACTGCTTTTTGATGCACTTCCCAAACTGACGTGCACATCCCAAATCAAACCATATCCAAAACTGGATGCATCCCATATCTTCGTTGCTCATCCCGTCACGTAATAAATACACGTGCACATAAGATGGACAATAGACCGAAACGTCCATAAACTAACAACGAACCGAGATGTCCTTAAACTAAAATATCACCTCCAAAATGGTGATCAATGGACCGAGACATCCTTAAACTAAAATCTCACCTCCAAAATGGTGATCAACAGACCAAGATGTCCACAAACTAGAACTTCGCCCCCCAAAATGGCGATAATGGACCGAAATGTCCCTAAACTAAGACAACAGAGCCTAAATGCTCTCTTGTTGGATCTGAAACAAAAATGATCCTAAAACCATGTTAAGTAGATCTTAGTCTCAAATTGGACTAATGTATCCTTAACAAAAGACTAACCGAGCCCCAACTGCTCACATACATTTAAGTCGATCTTAATCTCAAACCATATTAACGATCCTTAAATAAAATAAACCCAAATCTAAGATATACGGATTTGGACTAATCCACGCCCTACGGGCGAAAAATAAATTAGTGTCCGTATACAATCCACGGGTAACCAAAACAAACAAAAATACACACGACACGAAGTGAACTTCCGGAGCAGGAGAAAGTGGTTATCATGATGTGGTAACGTAATTAACTGCAGGGACTTGCGCCTGCAGGGAAGAGCGTCCCCACAATCAAAAACCCTTCGCAAACAAGGGGGAATCTAACGAAGTCACGCTACAACGGCCGCATCCGTCCAAACCTCCGATATACGGTGCCATAAATCACCTTAGCATCTTCGGAGAGGTGGACGGATAAATCCAAATAGCATCTGCCCCTAAATTGAGGCAAGACGATCCATCCCGGTTCGTCTCTGTTTTCGGCAGTAAACACATCTCCTCGTAGCTGTGTGGATTGCGCTCCAATTGACTATAGTCATATCTAAAGTCTCCTTTGAATCTACGAACTCGGCATCTCTAATATCCTGTAGAAGGCATCTGGCCAATTATGTCCTCGGGAACTCGTCCAAGTAATCGAAGGAATATGCTTCATTCGTCCGTTCTCGATCGACTCACAACACGTCTGTGTGAGGTCCTTCTTCTGACTGAAGCTAGGCGATTGATGACTTCGCATAGGAGCATCCAAAAGAACAAAATGTCCTAGTCATTTATCCAAGGTGACTAGTGATCTTCTTTCGCATCCCTAAATATAGCCTCATGCTGCGTCAGCTTCAATGGTCTGGGGACGATATCTTGTCAATCTCAGCTACAGCTGGCTCATTTTTCCGCACGATAGACATCGCCTCAATCATCTGGAATAGACGGTACATCAACAGTCTTCACATTCTGGCTGGCCTCTAGCAATGGCCCGGTCGTCTGGTGTAGATCTCGAACGCTCGCGTCAACGAGAAAACATAGTAAAACGATATATCGAAACGCTCGTGTCACCGGAATAAATCCTGGTCAGTCTTCGTCCCTGACGAGCTCGTGCTGACCGTATCTCTAGCCGCAGCTCTCTCTGCTCGTATAATCTTGGTAACGGAAACCACAATCCGATATCGATGAGGATAGATCATAAGAACGAATAGGAATACGGTGCATAAGAAATGTACATCCTAAGGCTTCTTAAATGGAGTAGCGTATCGTAAGTATGCCGCGGAACATACACGGTACGTCACTCTACTTAAGTCACCTACTCCATAAACCAAGGTCAACCTACGCAATGAATGTTCGGGTCTAATACCCCCTCGGCCAAGTCTAAGTTCCGTAAGGTGAAGCCTAGGTTACGAATATACATACGCCCTAGACTCCGCATAGTCAAACCTAGACTCGAACCAAGGTTAAACCTAATGCTCTGATACCAACTTTGTCACGATCCAGAAAAGGCACATGATTGGCACTTGAATCATATGAAGTCTATAGCACCCCACCTAATTCAAGTAAGCCAAAAGCCCAGAAATCTAAATCTTTTAGGGAAAAATAGTGGAGGTGCAGTTTTGAAATAAGGTTTTACTGAAATCAAGTTCTTTCTACAAATATAGATAATAGTATACGAAAACGCAATGTTTATATTCAACTTGAAAACATTTTCATCATTGAAAATTTGGGCAGCGCCTCCTTTGTATTACTTAACCCGAAAACGGTACAAACAATATAATATAAGGCATCCCCAAGCAGGAGCTAGCTCTTCACCAATTGGCGGAAACAACCATGCAAGTAAAGCAAATATACAACGCCGAAGGCGAGGATCAAAACTCAGAAAGAAAGTAAAGAAAACAGGCATCATCAAGGAAACCAAAAAACAAAAACATATACATAAGCGTGACCAGAAAACAAAAACAATCCTTTAATATATCATATCATGTACGGTGTCTCGACTCAATCACATATCAACCTCACGGCATCATGCCTGATCATATCAACTCATATCCTTACAACATGTACTATCCTCATCTCACGTGTATATGTATATATATATATAACATACATACACATATATATACACACACATGTACACCCAAATACCAAGTGCAAGTGTGTGTGTGTGTGCGGGTGTGAGACAGCACATAACCTATGATTCACGACTACAGTAATAACACTAAGCGTAGGTCTTCCTGTGATTACGCCTAATATAACCTAAGGTCTACTAGAAACCGTAATTGCTAGGTATACATCTATTACATCAACATAATATAAGTAATATAGGGTATCCTATTCTACGGTTGCGGGGGTGCTATACGCCATCCACCCAACTTCCCCCGTAGATATACATCTACTTACCTTAATCCTCGCTTGCCGAAGTCGATGACGCCGTGCTCTCCCTTGTCGTACGAGTCCACGCAAAGGTACCTACATTTCAATGAATATTGTATCGTAAACGAGAATCAAATACGAGAATTCCGATACGGCATATGAAGTGTACATAGGTTAGAACCTACGGACTACGCATGCAAGAATAGCCAAACAAATCCTCGATATTGACGTACAAATGTCAATCGACCGAGATAAAACACAAATATCAAAACTCAAGTTATTAAAACTGGAAAACGAAAACAGCAACTCATGAAATGTAACATTTCAAAAATAAAAATAAAAATTATTGATTTGAAGGTATTTATGTGATTTGGACATTCTATAAATTATTATACAACAATTTATATTTAAATTAATATTAAACCCGATTAGTGTTTCACTAATTATGCATTAATCTTGATTATGTGCATGGAATGCAACAAAGTATGTTGCAAACACTTATTTCATTATTTTGAACCATGCTCCATTTCCATTTAACTTGGTTTTGCTTTGTGTCTTTTTAAAAAAAAGGGAAAAGAAATTCTTAAGTGAGATGGGGACATGAGAGAAAGAGAGAGAAGGAGAATCTTCTACACACACCCACACACATCATGGCTCATCTTATCTCCCTCCCTCATTTTCTCATCTTCATCCTCTTCATCTCATTTCTCCACTTCCTCCACCTCCTTTCTAACACTCACAATCACCTTAAAAACTCCATCAAAACCTCATCTCCCCTTCATAAAAGGTGACCAAAACCACATCCCAAACCCTATGGTGGAATCAAGATTGGACTTTGAGCACTTGGGATCAGCTAGGGTTTTTCCTTAGTTGCCAAATGAGGTAATCCCTACACTCTAGTTAAGTTTTTAGTGTTTCTTTAACTCCTATAGTAGTTTAGAGTTGATCAAGTGTGGTTTAGTGATCTTGGAATTTCCAAGATGAGGTTTAGGGTTTAGTATGACTTGTGAGAGTGTGTTTGAAGTGTATTTAGTGACCATAACCTCTATAGTGTTAGAAATTTGGACAAAACCTGAGACTAAAACCCAAAGACATGAAATTAGAAACCCCCGATATCGGAAATTGTGGGAATTGTGATGATATTTAGGGATCTGCTATGACCCGGAGGACCTAAAAAATATTTAGCGATTACTGAGAGATGTGCAGGCAACCTAGAAGCTAACCGCAAAACCTGAGACCCCATTCCAAGTGTTGGCCGCCAATTTCCTTGTTTTGGCCGCAAATTGCGGTCTGGATGTGAGCAAAGGGGTTCATGTTTGGTTCATGGTTCAATCATCTTCTAATTAGACCTATCCTATATGCAACTTGTCCCAATTCTCACCTGAGACAAATCTGGAGGTGTTTCCTAATCAGCTGTTTGGTTTTGTGACTTTAACGACTTGGGATTAGGTATTTGTGTTTTCTCTCGGTCGATTGACGTTCGTACGTTGATATCAAGAGTTGTTTGGTTGTTCGTGCATGCGTAGGCCGTAGGTTCTAACCTATGTGTGTCCCGTGTGCCGTTTTGGTTTTCGTATTCGATTCTTCTTACTATATGACGCATTTGAAACTGTAGGTACCTCCGCGTGGACTTGGTACGACAATGGAGAGCGTGGCTTCATCGATTTCGGCAAGCGAGGATCGAGGTGAGTAGATGTATATCTATGGGGGAAGTCGGGTGGATGGCGTATAGCACCCCCGCAACAGTAGAATAGGGTATTACTATATCAGTAAGTTTGGATGTGATATTTGGATACTTAGCGAATAGGGTATTTAAAAGACCTTAGGTTAGATTAGGTTGATCTAGGAAGACCTATCCATAGGATGATTACCTTGGTCGCGAATCGCAGGTTATATGTAGTCACACATACACGCACGCGCACACTTGATTTTGTGTGTATATATATATGTATGTGTGTATGTGTGTGTATATATATACATATACACGGGTGATGAGGATAGTATGTAGTATGTGGAGATGAGTCGATATGATCAGGCATGATACCGTGAGATTATGATATGTGTTTGAGTCATGATATAATATACGATATGATATTATAATGGATCGTTGGGTGATGTGTATTCATACATACGATAATATGTGAGTTGATGATGTTAGAATGTACGAGACCTTAGATCCGTACCCCTGAACATGATATTGTACGATGATGATACCGTACGAATGATGATATTATGTATGATTTTGACCCATACCCTCGATTTTTAGGATGTCGTACGATGGATATTACCGTACGAGACATATAAAATGATTGATCCACACTCTTGACTCGAGGATGCCGTACTATGTATTATACAGTACGTGACGCTATGAGGCTGGATCGCCGACTATTAGGTATATCGACTCGGAATATATGTAGAATTTCTTATCATTCCGACTTGTTCCTTCGTTTAGTTGTTTAGGTAGATGATAGACTAGGCTCGAGTCATACCTATTTTTCAAAACTAATGAATCGTGAGTATTTTCAAAAGACAACCCGAGAGATGCTACGGATTTTTCAAAGGACATATCTTTTCTCAAAAACACCGTAGCCCCTACTTTTCTAAAAACCACGATTCGTGCTATTTCAAAACACTCAAACTGTATGACTCATACACTGATATGTATATTTTATAATGTTTCATTTACTATTCACTTTTCTGATATAGTTATGTTGTTCTCATTGCATTGCATATTTATTAAATGCGTTTCTTTAGCTATTATGAATCCCGTCTGTTAGGACACCAGCACCATTACCGATGATGCGTATGTTACACGTACACTTGCTTGCCGGCTCACACACATCATCATCGGTAATTGCCATGTCACGTACACTTTAGAAAATGTTACTTCATTGGTATAACCTGCTAGCTGGTAGTTTCAACACATTATTAGTATGCTTTCTCTCATATGCTAGTTTAGATATTGCATTCCTTACTTAGATACCCCATGCATTTAGATATTCATTCTGTTATGCAATATTGTGGGCTTTATGCCAATATTCACTGTTCATTGACTCATGATTTTGAGATTTTGGATTTTCCATGAGATTTCTGGATTTGGGGGAAAACCGCAAGAATTTTATAAACCTATTATCATTTTAAAAATGCGAGTTACGGTTTTCTCGTGATATGATGTATATGGTGTCCACCATGAATTTTCCTGATTGAGTTGCTTTTCTAGACCCGATTCGAGAAGTAGGATGAACCGTTTTGGGTACATGGTGGACCCGGTAAGGTACCCCGGGGCAAGAAGCTCGAATTGTAGATGATAAGCCTGGCAGGGGAGGACTATCTACCGGTGATATTTGACGCGGTGGAGATCCGGAGGATACCGACCGTAGTCATGTGATCAGATGATTTGGGTCGATCCGGACTGACGGAGCCCGAGATACGAGGATGATGTGTCGCTGATGGACACGGTTTTCATGATGTTTCGAGTGTCGATGTTGGGCATTCAAATTTTCTAATTATTTTGTGTGTCGATGCTGGACACACCCATTAATGATGCATTCATACATCATATATATGACATGTTGCTACTTGGGACACTGACACGAGTACTTGGTATTACACTTATGCTTAGATTATTACCCTTTCCACTACTAGATGTTTCAGTGTTATAGTATGAGGTTGTTATCGTATCATTATTCTAATATTATAGTATTGTATGACCTAGGAGAACGTCATACATGCGATTTCTACTCGGTGATGTCTTCTACTCACGAGTTGGCAACTCACCCCCGTTGTGCCACAGTTTTCTTGCAGGTTTGGCCGTACAGGTTCCGTTGCGGCTTGCTGGCACATCATTTCTTTTGGATGATTGCTTGGTAGGTGGGTTCACTTGCATCGTGACCACCATTGCACTTGTACTTTATATTTCAGTTGTATCTAGTAAAAGGCTCCATCAACCAGACTTGTATTTTTAGTAGACTTAGAAACCATTATTGTATATTCTTTCGGCCTTAGAGTTGCACTCAGGTATATATTATTGTTTTCTGGTTTTCTCATTGATGTTTAGTTTCTTGTTGTATTTCTGAGTTTTGATCCTCGCCTCGGTGTTGTATATTTATTATCTTGCATGGTTGTTTCCGCCTCTTGGCGAAGAGCTAGCTCCCGCTTGGGGATGCCATATATATTATTGCTTGTATTCGTTTTGGGTTAAAAATTACAATGGAGGTGCTGCCCAAATTTTTAATGACGAAAATATTTTAAAGTTAGATACAAACACTGTGTTTTCATATACTATTACTTATGTACTTAAAGAAAGAACTTGATTTCATTATACCATTCTTTCAAAACTCTACCTCCACTATTTTCCCTAAAAGGTTTAGATTTCTGGGATGTTGGCTTACTTGAATTAGGTGGAGTCCTATAGACTTCACATGATTCAAGTGCCAGTCACGTGCCTTTCGGGTCGTTACAAAGTTGGTATCAGAGCGTTAGGTTTAACCTTGGTTCGAGTCTAGATTTGACTATGCGGAGTCTAGGGTGTATATATATATATTCGGAACATAGGCTTGACCTTATGGAACTTAGACTTGGCCGAGGGGGTATTAGACCCGAACTTTCGTCATGTAGGTTGACCTTAGTTGATGGAGTAGGTGACTTAAGTAGAGTAACGTACCGTGTGTATGTTCCATGGCATACTTATGATATGCTACTCCGCTTAAGAAGCCTTAGGATATACATTTTTTAGGTACTGTAATTCTATTCGTTCCTATGATCTATCCTCATCAATGTCGGATTGTGGTTTCTGTTACCATGGTTACACAAGCAGAGAGAGCTGCGGCTAGAGGTACGGTCAGCACGAGCTCTTCATGAACGGGGACTGTCCAGGGCGTAATTCCGGTGACACGCGATTGCATTGATATATCATTTTATTATGTTTTCTGTTGATGTGAGCGTTTCGATGCATTGTTTTGCTAAGATTTCTTCGCAAGAGCAGATCCACACCAGATGATCAGGCAACCGCTAGAGGCCAGCCAGAATGTGATGACTGTTAATGTACCGTCTATTCTTGATGATTGAGGCATTGTCTATCGTACGGATGGATGAGCCAGCTGTTGCTGCAACTGACAAGATATTACCCCAGATGTTTGAAGCTATTGCAGCACGAGTTTATACTTAGGGATATGATAGAAGATCGCTAGTCACCCATGGATGAATGATTAGGACATGTGGTTCGTTTGGATACCCCGATGCGAGATCACTAGATTGGCTAGCTTTAGCTAGAAGAAGACCTCACACAGGCGTGTTGTGAGTCGATCAAGAAAGGACGAACGTAAGCACATCACTCTGATGATTTGAACGAGTTCCTGAGAATGTAATTGGCCAGATGCCTACTACAGGATATTTAAGATGCTGAGTTCGTAGCTTCGGAAAGGAGACTTAAGATATGAGTGCAGCCGTTTGGAGCGCAGTCCACACGACTACGAAGAGATGATTCCGAATTGGTCCACATTGAAGAGAAACGGAGTAAGAGCTTCGTACGAGATCTTGATGAAATGACGTTCCACTCCATTGAAGTCAAAAGACTTGTTACGCGCGCAAAGGCGTTGGATGCGGACGTACTTCCAGAGAAAGGTCATGATGAGTATGCAGCTATTCCGGAACAAGAAACAGGTAAAGAGTGTTAACTTCCGGGCAGTTGTAACATTTTGAAATATTTTAGATAATTAATTAAATTATTTAATTAAATAGATAATGTTATTTAAAATTTTATTGAAGTAAAGAGGGCTTTTTAAGTTGAAATGGAATTAAAGTAGTAAAGAAAATAGTGTTTATATAATAACAAATATAATGAGGGGTTTATATGAAAAAGTGTTAGTTTCCTTATGCAAATTAGAGTTTTGTGAGGGTGTTTATGCAAATAGGGTTAGATAATGGTTAAGCTTAAAATGTACCTACTAAACACCACACCCTAGGTTAACCGAATGGCTACACCTCCTCTTTACATGAAACCCCCACCATCTTATATGATGACTCCACCTACTACCTTATCTTCCCTTATCTTTTAATGGTATAATGTGTTCAGTTGATATATTAGGTTAGGAAAATAGAAACTGAGTTAGAAAGAAAAAGGAAAACATTAGAACACAACAAGAGAAAGGAAAGAGAGAAGTAAGGAGAAGAGCTAAGTGCTAAGATTTCACCATCACCCTCAAGCTAGGATCCTTAAGTTTGTGCTTCTTGGAGGGAGTTTTCCAGTGATCTTGCTGTAGGTATAATCCTTAAAGGATTTTAGTTCTGTAACTGTTTTATTTTAGAAATCGTATATCGGTAATATCGTATTTTACGCAAAATTTAGCTCTATGATATTCTGCTATAGTTTAGATGATAACTAAAATGATCAAACAGTTACATCATCTTATAAACTGGACCTAGAATAAACCATAGGAAGACGAGACCCGTTGCTCAGATTTTGACCAGCGACAAGAAGGAAAAATCTGATCTCGCCGGATTTCTTGAGGAATTGGGTGTTGTGGTTTTTAGGGTAGGTCTATGTGTGTGGATTAATGTGTTTGGTATTGTTTATTTAAGTTAAATTTTCAGTATAGGAAATCTGGAAGCTAATATCTGAAAAGGGATCAAAATTCTAAATTACGACATGGGTAATTCGTAACGCGTTTCTGTTTTCTATTACGAACAGCGATTGGTTAAAATCCAGTTAATATAAGTGTTAGATAGTTTGCAATAGTCATACGTAGTATAGTTAGTACGTACAACTTGTATTTTCATGTTTTCGCCGTATCGGAATGTAGCCATTTCTTATACAAGTTAAATTCAATATTAGATTCAAGTACGGGAACTTCGGAGGCCGCAAGAAAAGGAAAGGGATTATTGATCTGAGTAGATTCGACGTATTCCGGTGAGTAGACTAAACATCTACTGGGGGATTTTGTATAGATGGCGTGATACACCCGTAGTTTAAGTTTAAATGAAATTTTCCTTGGTATATAATTTGGTCACATGCATTCATATATATATATATATATATATACAACCATCGTCATGCTAATAATTATTAGAACACTGCACAATTATCCACGAGTCATGCTGCATGTGCACATATCTGTATGTTACACTACACCTTGTCGATATTAAAATGTCACATACACACTTAGTACCTATTATACTCAATATGATTCATATCATACCTTAAACATCAATAATGGAAGTTATCTGCATAGATGTTATCGTATTTCATGTTCTAGTAATTTAAATGTTGATATAAGAGGCATTGAATCATTACGGATTTGTGGTTTTGAGTTTTATATATTATTAAGTTATATTCATTGATTCTTTCTGAATGATGTGATACGTCCACCATGAGATTTTTTTTTTGATTTGGTTTTTTTCCGAACCGAGTGGGGGACTATACGGTTGCGGATTTATATGTTATCCAGACTGAGTGGGGGGATATACAGTTGGATACATGGTGGACCCGGTCGAGACCGAGGGGCAGGAAAGTAGCATTTGAGGCGAGGAGCCTAGCAAGGATACTCGATACCGGAGACAGTTGTAAAACACGGCGGATATTCAGGTGATATCGACCGTTGTTATGGATTACAGGATCATTCGAGAAACGATGCCTGATGGAAATAGAAGATCTGTGCCGATGTTGGACACGGAAAAGAATAAACCTTATTGGAATTAATTGATGAGATTTCCTTCTTGATTTTATACTTAGTAGTTCATGTTCATATTTCCATATGTTACCATGCATTATATTCATTCCTGTTGATGTTAGCTCTAGTTCGTCATACTTACATTATCAGCCGATATATGTTGGTCTTATTCACTGAGTTGGCAATTCACCCCCGTTGTGCCTTAGTTCTTTACAGGAGTCGTGTAGACGCATAGCAGCAGTGTAGATCCACTCGTCAGCTTTTACCGCTCTTTTTGCTAGGTGGGTTATGTATGTAGTAACCTCCTATTTTGGATATGTATATTTTGGATCTAGTATTACTCCATCAGACCATGTATATTTGACTTAGAACGCGATGTGGTTATATGTATATTATTTTGACTTATGAACTCATTTAGTTGTGTTAAGTTATAGTTCTGTTACTTATACGTGAGATTCTTCATTTCGAGTGTCGTATTATTTTGTATATTGATTCCCACTGTTGGCTTTGTTTTGCTCCCAACTAAGGATGCAACCTTTTCATACACCCTATAACTATTTTATTAATAATTAAAAAGGGAGTACTGTCGATGTTTTAAACCCAGTTGTGTAAACTTTTATTATTTAAAAACCTTTCGGCATGCTACTTCATTCTTTTACTTAAAAACTAAAATTTTCTAAATTCCGCAAAAATGGTTTTGATCTTGGTTTTTGGCTTACTTAGATTGTGTTGATATCTTTAGATATTATACAATCTAAGTGCCGATCACATCCAAACTTTAGGTCGTGACAAAGTTGGTATCAGAGCTTAGGTTAACCTTACGGAACCGAGTAGAGATTTGGAGTAAGTAGACTTAAGTTTCATTACGTAGGATGAACTTTGGTTGATGGAGTAGGTGATTTAGGATGAGTAAAGTATCGTACATATGTTCCGCGGCATATTTACGCTATGATACTCAGCTTAAGCAACATTAGGATATATCTTGTTTAATCCTTCCTTTGACTTCCTATTATTGCTGCTCCTATTCGTACGCCTTATCAACTCTCATTTTCTGTTCTAGTTGCTATGGCTACGCGAGCCAGGCATGCCGTAGCCAGGGACGCAGTTAGGGTGAATCCTCCTGTGAATGCGACTGATGTACCGGATATTCCGGCGGTAGATGAGCATGTTGATCCTCCTCACCCAGACAGACTGACTAGGATAGAGGAGGGCATGTTGGGCCTACAGCAAATGGTGGGACAGTTGGCAGAGGCTACCCGAGTTCAGAGGCATGATCAGACACCGACGATGGTAGAACCCGATGAACAGCCTATATAGACTGTCGCGCTGGCAGGACCGAGAGTGATGGAGGTATCTCTTCCAGAGTTCATGAGGTTGAGACCTCCGGTGTTTACAGGGACCGATGCGGCGGAGGATCCTCGGTCTTTTCTTGATAGGATGTCCAGGATTAGCAGGTCGCTGCGATGTTCTGATTCGAGGTCAGTAATGCTGACCAGCTTCCGATTAGAGGGACTTGCAAAGACTTGGTGTGAGTCGATGGAGAGAAGGCGAGGTGTGGGTCTTCCTCCGATGTCATGGATGGAGTTTTCAGAGGTCTTCCTTGCCAGATTTCTTCCATAGAGCGTGAGGGACGCTAGAGCCAGCAGTTTTGAAGCATTGCGAAAGACTGCGAGTGTGTCGGTGGCGGAGTATGATTTACAGTTCACCCAGTTGTCGTGCTATGCTCCGTACTTAGTTCCCACGGAGGAGCACCGCGTGAAGAGATTTGTGAGGAGCCTGGATACCCAGCCATTTCTTGCTATCGGCTCCCAGCATTTCGATACTTATGCACAGGCCATGGACACAGCTATGCGAGTGGAAGAGTGTCTGAGCGAGGCTGTGATTATTCCAGAGCCCAAGAGGACCAGACCTATTGAGTCTGTTACTAGGCAGTTTAGTAGAGGACGAGGCAGGCACACTCTAGGCCGCGATTTTGGTCGAGGTTGGACTCAGGGCCAGATGTTCAGTTCATACCCTGTGGAGCAGAGGCCTCCATTTACATGTTATAGTTTCAGACTTCCAGGGCATCTGGCTAGAGAGTGTAGACGTCATGGAGGGACTGTTGTTCCGCAGGCTGCTTTACCCCCTCCTCCTTCTACATCGATGGCTTTACTTCCTCCCCCAGTTGGCACTATGCGCCAGACTGTTGCACCGCGAGGTCGGGGCTTTGGAGGACGCTTTCAGAGAGGCCGAGGAGACCGAGGGAGAAGATAACAGGATGCGGGTAGGGGCCAGGCACGGGTTTTTGCACTGACTCCACAGGATGCCCAGGCATCCAATGCAGTTGTGACAGGTACTCTTGCAGTATGTTCTTTAGATGTACATATTTTATTTGATTCCGGTTCTACGCATTCTTACGTATCTGCACACTTTGCACTTTCTCTGGGGAGAGAGTCGTCATTGCTTGAGTCACCGTTAGTGGTGATTACTCCGGTAGGAGATTCTTTTGTAGCTCGACACGTATTCAGGTCTTGTTCAGTACGTATTGGGGATAGGGATTCATTAGTTGATTTGATTCTCTTGGATATGCCAGATTTTGATATACTTCTTGGTATGGATTGGCTGGCCGCTTGTCATGCTTATGTAGATTGTCGGGGGAAAGCAGTCAGATTCTGTTTTCCAGGCAAACCGATTTTTGTTGTGCAGGGAGACTGTAGTGTAACTTCTGCCAACATGATTTCTGCTCTTTGTGCGGGACGGCTCTTGAAGAAGGGTTGTCATGGGTTCTTGGCATTCGTTCAGGACGTAGGGGCCACTGAAGTTCCGTTGGACCAGGTTCCGATCGCACGAGAATTTCCGGACGTATTCCCTGCTGAATTACCAGGATTACCGCCCGATCGCGATATTGAATTTTGCATTGACTTGATTACGGATGCGGGGCCTATTTCCATACCACCTTATCGGATGGCCCCGACGGAGATGAAGGAACTTAAAGGTCAGTTGCAAGAGTTGTTGGATAGAGGACTTGTTCATCCGAGTATGTCGCCGTGGGGAGCTCCTGTCTTGTTTGTTAAAAAGAAGGACGACAGCATGAGACTGTGCATCGACTACAGGCAGTTGAATCGAGTTACTGTGCGAAATAGGTACCCACTACCTCGTATTGATGACTTATTCGATCAGCTGTAGGGAGCTGGCTATTTCTCGAAGATTGATCTGCGGTCAGGGTATCACCAGTTGAGAGTTCGGAAGGATGACATTCCGAAGACTGCTTTTCGTACACGATATGGGCATTATGAGTTTCTGGTAATGTCGTTCGGGCTCACCAATGCCCCAGTAGCTTTTATGGATATGATGAACCGCATTTTCAGGCCATTCCTTGATCAGTTTATTATTGTATTCATTTATGATATTCTTGTTTATTCTCGGAGCCGGGAGGAGCACGAGCAGCATTTGCGTATCACATTGTAGACCTTGAAGGAACATCTGCTGTTCGCTAAATTCTCCAAGTGTGCTTTCTGGCTGGATAGTGTGGATTTCTTGGGCCTCGTAGTCACGAAAGATGGTAGACGTGTGGACCTAAAAAAGATCGAAGCAGTACAGCACTGGCCTAGACCTGTATCAGTTAAAGAGGTTCGCAGTTTCTTGGGTCTGACCTGTTACTATCGACGTTTTGTTGCAGGATTTTTCTCGGATCACTGTACCGCTAACCGGGTTAACCAGGAAAGAGATTCCATTTCTTTGGACAGAGGCGTGTTAACAGAGTTTCTAGCAGTTGAAGACTCGCTTGACGACTGCACCGGTCTTATCTTTACCTTCTGGGTCAGGTGGTTTTGTTGTTTATTGTGACGCCTCTCGAGTGGGTTTAGGCTGTGTGTTGATGCAGCACGGCAGGGTGGTCACTTATGCTTCTCGACAGCTGAAGAGGCACGAGCAGAACTACCCCACGCATGATTTAGAGATGACTGCTGTGGTATTCGCACTAAAGATTTGGAGGCATTACTTGTACGGTGAGTCGTGCCAGATATTCACAGACCACAAGAGCTTGGAATATATTTTTTAGCAGCGGGATCTGAATCTGAGGCAGCGTCGATGGATGGAACTAGTGAAGGATTACGATTACGAGATTCTGTATCATCCAGGCAAAGCGAATGTTGTAGCAGATGCTTTGAGTCGGAGGCCTAAAGATAGCTTATCTCATTTATGCACTATGCAGAGACAGTCTTCGGCAGATTGGCAGATTCTGTGTGATAGTCGTATACAGTTTGAGTTCACATCGACCGGAGGACAGTTGGCTCATGTTCGCATCCGTCCTCAGTTATTGGATCGTATTCGAGAGACACAGCCTACGGATGCTCGCTTGTCGGAGATCATGGATCATGTTAGACAGGGTAGAGAGTCTGAGTTTGGGATAGATGACCGTGGAGTATTACGTTTTGGGACTCGTCTTTGTGTGCCGGATTCGGAAGGACTGAGATGTGAGATCTTAGAGGAGGCCCATCGGTCAGCATATAGTATTCATCCTTGTTCCACCAAGATGTATCATGACTTGAAGGATATCTATTGGTGGGAAGGAATGAAGAGAGATGTTGCGGAGTTTGCTTCGAGATGCTTGACTTCTCAGCAAGTCAAAGCCGAGCACCAGAGGCCGGCAGGAGAGTTGCATCCCTTACCTTTTCCGGAGTAGAAATGGGAGCAGATCTCCATGGATTTCATTGTGGGTCTACCCAGGACTTGTTAGTTATATGTATGCCCTAGAGGCCATTACTATATATGCGTTGTATATTGTACTGGATGCTTGGACATATATAGGGAGGGCTTTCTTGCTAGACATGATAGTATGCTATCTGGTTGCTCTTTATCTTAACATGTACTCTGATTGTCTCTATGTTACATGTTGATAAAGCCCTTAGGATATGTACTCGACTACTGAGACTATGATGAGATCATAGTACTGGGGCCATGGTAGTCGACGAGTACATCCTATAACTGTTCCTAGTCGTGGGAGTACCGAGATAGGGCATCGATACTCCAGAGTAGACTAGCGTATGTACTTCTTGACCCATATGATGGGCGATGGATGATCTCATATCCATTGGTGTTTGACATCAGAGAAGGTATACGGGTGCTCAGTGGAGACTGGGTACACTGGATGGACTCGCCGAGAACTCCCAGATGGTATTATACCTCACGTCAGATGGGAGTTCTCTAGTGACACTGGTACAGGTTAGTCTGTAGACCCGAGATCGTCATAGAGTCTTGTGTGATTCCCACTGTGCTTTGATTTCCATCATACCACGTCCAAGAGGGCGTGCAAAAAGGTGGCTTTTCGGTACAGTCCCGAATCACATGGAGGCAATGAGCGATAGGAGGGGTTTCGTCTCTCCCGGTACAAGGAGTTGATTTTGCGCTGTGTTCGATTGGCTATAACTGGAAATCCCTGGCCAGGGTTGCTGAGATTTACTGGTAAGTGTTATCAGTAGTTTCTCGAACTGTTATAGACCTCATATCGACACGACTTATCAAGCTACTGGGGTCTGACGTTTACCACCCCTAGACGAGATATGCGACATATCAGACGAAGAGACCGGACTGTACGGGAGTGTTACTGATAGGATACGCAGGAGAATGTACAGGCTTGTTGGTTGATCTTCTGATCGCTCAATAACCCGGTGGCTGTTAAGTTTAGCTGACCGCTTGCAGCTTGTGGGTGTTTGATATGATCATCACCTACTGCCGGCGTATTGACGATTCTTTAGAGTCCTACACAGAGGTTTCTTGGCTCAGGCAAAATGGAGTAGGAGCACATATATGATGTGTGGGACCGAGAACAATACGTTTATGTGATACCGTATTATATTCTCGCGATATGAGATATCGGCCGGGTATATGTGATATAGCCGGGTCATCGGATCAAGTGTTGATTCAATGAACTGATACATATTATATTAGTCGGTTATTTGTGAAATAGCCGGATTATCGGATCAAGTGTTGATTCGATAATTTAATGTATAATTATATATTGTATATATTAAATTACATTAACTGATATAAGCTCACTAAAAGATTCTTTTTCTCACTCGGGTTATACATTGATATATATACGATATATGTTAATTGTATTATTTTATTTTGTTACAATAAATATTGTATATGTGATATATAATATTGTAAAATGTTAGGGTTATTAATGCAACATGTTTAGTGGAGATTAAACATGGTTAGGGTTTGATTTGGGTTAATCTTTTCTAGAACCTTCTAGAAGGTTTTGTTTTGTTTTGAGCAAAGATATTTGTGTTGATATTTTTGCTAGATATTTGTTTAACACAACCAAACCTTTTAACCTTAGTTAAATCTCTACAAGAGTTACATATATCATGGTTGCATTTCTAACCTCACACTTGAGTTATTCATTATTCATCACAAAAGAGTTAGCTTCTTTTTTCTTCTTCCTTCTTGCTTGAAAAGCTTTCTAGCTTTTTGAGAAGTGATGATTTTGAGTGAGATTAAGAAAACAAATGAGAGATAAATTCCTACTTCATCATCCTAATCTATCCTAGCCATTTAGATTAGGGTGTTCACTTCATTTGTGAGTGAGAGCTTGTGTTAAAGAAACTTCAAGGTAGATCTTCTTAGTTATCGAAGATCGGAAGCAAGTTTGCATCATTCTCTTCGTGGAGCCTCTCTAGAGTTCGGGTACATGATGATCGCAGCAAAAGGACCTCAACACGGAGTTTTAGAAGTGAAGGACCGGACTACAAAGGTTGTAATCCCAAACTCATAGAAGTAAAGTTGTTTACTTGCTTTGTTTCGCCTAATCTCTAGTTTAAAGATCTTGGTTAGGGTTGTTCGGCACGTCTAAATTTTAAATCGGGCATGGTTGATATCTTGTAGACCCTTATGAGAGTACCTAGTAACCCTGCAGTGGTATCAGAGCCAAGCTAGAGCTTTAGGCGAAGTGTAGGCGAAGTTTAATGTCCGATCGAACACCGAATACCCGTAAAACCCTAGTTTCTGGAAAAAATTTCAAAATGTGATTTTTTATGCATTAAAAATACTCAGAAAATTAAGCAGGAAAATCTAAGAGTTACTGTGAAAAACGAGCCACCAATATCACTAAAGAGCCACGGAACCGCGGTCGTACCATGGCTTGCGCGGCGGTTCCGCGGTCAAACTGTAGCATTAGGGTTTGTTTTTTGCACAATAATATCCGTATGTAATTCCTGATGCTTCTGGGAATTTTTAATTTTACTCAAGTGTTGAGTTTTCTGGGTTGTATTGGGAACTCGTTGATTCGATCGGAAAGTTTAACTTCATTTAATTTTTTCCGGGTAATTTTAGAACGTGTTAAAAAGTTCGAACGGATATCAATAACTCACTTTTTCCCCTGCCGGAAAATTTCCAAGTGTTGGATTTTTCCGTAGTTTAAGAACGTTCTAAGTCATGCAAGTAACGCGGTGGACCCTCTAGAAGACAACAAACCTTAACTCGATTATGTGACCGTCTGAACCGCCTCTAAACCTTAGGGTTTGTGGCAGTACGGCGTTGCCACATGTGAGGCGTTGGCTTGACCCTTCTACGGCTGGACCATTGGTACTGTGGCATGTGATAGATGCTTTTAAACTCCGTTCAAGTATTGAGCTATTTGGGAAAACTTGGGTGTTTGATTATTCGATCGGAAAGTTTAACATTGTCTATTTATCTGGAATGTGATACAATATTTGGAATCCACAAGTAGTTATGAGATAACTAATTTGAATGTTATAAATCTAGCAGTTTAGTCTCATTTGATCGGTTGCCATGGGATTTTGATGTGATCAAAAGTCCGTCGCAATCACGTAGCGTACGCGGATACTCACTGGGTAAACTTAATAGATAGCCACGCCCCATAGCCCCGACCAAGTGACTGTAGGAGAACCCCGTCGCCAAATGCATCCGTTCAGGTGCTCGCGGCAGCGGTGTTCCGCCTTAGTGCACTTCGTCGATGGCATCCGGGGGTGCGGCAGTCTACTAAAGTTTGCGACGAGCATTTGATCAGGATGTCGGGAATCTTGTTGAATTTCCCGACTTGATATTGAAAAGTGTTTTCGATAATGAGACTAAAATACGGGGTTTATAATTGTTAGGCATGCGATGTCTAAGGAATTTATTTGGTTAGGCATGCAATGTCTAAGCAGGTTGCGGATTCCAACTGTTGTAGTTTCACACTTTCTTTCTGTGACCGTAAGTGTAGTATGTAGTTGTATCGCTGATTTTCGTTGCTATACATCGTTGCTATACATCAACGACAATCAGTGTATACATACTTACTTACGTTGATGATATGAGATATTATGTGTTGCTGTGATATGTTATATTGGATCGTCGTGTTCTGAATAGCCGGGGGGTTTATGTGAGATGAGGGTTTTTATTTTCATTCATGTAAAATTCATTTGTAAGTAATATTCTTTTATTGGGGCACTTCCGGGCTGAGGATGATGTCACCATTGTATATTATTTACTTTTCCGCATTAGGTAGACCCAAGGCGGGGAGGAGAAGTAACAGGGTTCTAGGGTCCAGTGGGAGACCATCTCGAGGAGTCGAGACCAGGTCTCCTAACCCTAGAATTGGCAGTGTTGCTTGCCGCTCTCGTAGGGGTCTAGGGATGTGGGTTTGGCTATTCATCACGACCGTGGAATCCGTGTTTTATACAGGCTCGTATTAAAAACACGGACCTCCTAGTATATCCAATATTTCATATATGTTCTTCTGCTGCAATGTTCTGTGATGAGATCATATTACTGCCTGAGACGAATGTTTATATTATATATATGAGATATATGTTATATTGCAGATTTCGTTTCAAATGTGATGCCTGTGAAGCATAATAAAATGGGACTTCATTAATGAGATTAATGAATTGAAAGAAACCTAAAGATATTGTAAAAACTTGTTTAAAAACTGGTAGCTCTAGTTCTTGTTTTGCATAGCGGTGTTCCTTGTAGAACATCCAGCACCTTATTCGATAAGGAAAGAGCCGAGATCCCTTCACCGGGAGTGACCTCTTTAGCGAAACTAGCAGATGCTACAAACTCGGTTTGTCTTTTGATTGTTTCTATAGTTTTTGCTTTGCATAGTGGTATTTGTGAAATATCCTGCACCGTATTCGATAAGGAAAGAGCTGAGATCCCTTCACCGGGAGTGACCTCTTTAGCGAAACTAGCAGATGCTACAAACTCGGTTTATCTTTTGATTGTTTCTATAGTTTTTGCTTTGCATGGTGGTATTTGTGAAATATCCTACACCTTATTCGATGAGGAAAGAGCCAACGATCCCTTCACCGGGAGTGACCTCTTTAGCAAAACTAGAAAAGGCCTCAAAAACATTCCATTTAAAATCACTCGATTCTATAATGATATCAACTTCATTACGCAAAAGGTTTTCTTAAAAACCTGTCGTAACCTTCCGTCATTTTAGGAAGTAGAGTACTTAGTATTCGTGCTGTGTTTGTTGACCTTAGTTAAGGCACTGTGTACGGTAGCTAAGTGATGTCTTCCTATATATAGCATATGATGTGATTAGTTAGGACAGTCATGTGACTTTGTTGACCTTAGTTAAGGGTCATGTTGGTGAGTCTATTTAATCAAGAAATGACGGGTAGAACTTGACTAGTGCTTATGATTTGTTGACCATAGTTAAGGTCATAAGTCACTAGGGGTAAAATATGTTGGATATAGTGCCCTCAAAGTCAATTATTGGATCGCAGGTACGTGATTGCAATGATTGAGGAGGACCTATACCGGTAGCACAGTCTTACTCGAGATGATAGTATGCTATCTGGTTTGCCTTTATCAGTCGTGTACAGGTTCAGGTGACTGATCACTATTACACGTTGATAGAGCTCTTAGGATCTTGCTTGACTACCAACAGTATGATGGCGATCATATACGTGAGAGTTGGGTAGTCTATAAGCACATCCTTAAAAGTGGTCCCTAGTCGTGGGGGTTTCGAGACAGGGCATCGATACTCCGGGGTAGACTAGTGTATACAGTCGAGACCCCGACGAGGGGCGGTGGCCGGTTTCACAAGCCACTGGTGTCAGTTGGATCACCTAAGATGTATACAGGTGCTCATTTGGTTATGAGTACACCGGACAGGACTCGCCGGGAACCTGCTAGTTGGCATTATACCTAGCGTCAGATAGCAGTTTTCTGGTGACATGTGTACAGGTTAGTTCATCGACCTGAGGTCGTCATTTGTCTCGTGTGAGTTCCTACTGTTCTTTGATTTCTACCCTACCATGGCTCAAAGGAGTCGTGCAAACAGGTCTTTTTTGGGTACAGTCCCGAGCCACATGGAGGCAAGTGAGCGGATCGGCAGGGGATTCGTCTCTCCCGGTATTGGGGGTGAGATCGTGCTGTGTCTAGGAGAGCCATTACACCAAGTCCTTGGCCAAGGCAGGTGAGAATTACTGGTAAGTATTCCAGTAGTTTCTCAGGGTGTTCAGGGCTACTCTCCAACACGACTTATACCGCTATTGGGGGTCTGACGTTACCAGACCCCTAGGCCCGATATGCGATACTCATACACGAACGGACCGGACTGTATGTATATTGTCACTGTTAGGCTCAGTAGGGTTCCAGGATGAGTTCGCTCATCGGCTTCCCTTGAGGTCAGTACATGGGCAGCCGTTATGCACTGCTAGTGCCGCTGACGTGCTTGTGGTTAAACCCACTGCCAGGGTACTGATGAGTCATTAGAGTCCCCCACAGATAGTTTTCCAAGTTCGGGCGAAACGTTGTAGAGGCCGTATGGTTTTATGGCAGGGTTCGGAAAATGCACGTGCATTTATGCACGTGTCATATTTTGGGCAGATAATACTGGTGGGCTTTAGTTTAAGCCGGATCCATGTATTATATTGAGTCAGAATATTTTTGTCTCTCGTATTCGTATTCGGTCGGAATACGGATACAGGTATGTATATACAGGTGAGGGGTATTTTCGTAATCCGTTACGAGAATATTTTAGAAGATGCATTTCTTTTGGTTAATCATTTTGGTTTAAATGGTTAATAGGATTTTGGAAAGGGTGACTCATTCTTTGTGACTCAATACTTCTAGAATGATCACTAATGACTCATGTAATGAGTCATCTAGTGAGTCATTAAGCATTAATGAGTTTTGTTTTGTGAAGAGATATTTGAGAAGATATTTTGATTAGATATTTCTCTTTGATTTTTGATAAGAGAGAAGAACTTCATTCATCTATTCACATAAGAAGAAAAAGAGAGAAGTTTTATATGCTTGAGTTCCTTCTCTCTTGATAGTTTCTTGAGTTCACCATTTCCAAACGCTGGCATCTTCTTCAACCTCCACCCTAACCCTCTCATGTGATGAGAACCCTAGGGTGTTTGAGACAAAGTATTCTACTCGTTCTCTACTTCATCTTGGTCATCTCTTTTAGCAGACTTGATGACCGAGTTGCCTCGGTATAGAGGCGGGAGCCCGTTTAAAGATCTGTAGATATGGTGCCACCTCGATGAGGAGCAAAGAAATCGGGGTTGCCGCGAGGAGCGTGGGATGATGGCTAAAGACCGAAGGACTCGGATCGATCGATATAGCCTTTCTAGCTCTTTACAGTTTGTTAGTTTAGCGTTAATGGCAAGATCCGGGTTATAGTATGCGATAGCACCAGTTATAAAAGTTTTTGTTCCGCGTTTGGCGTCAGATTGACGGCCGGGGCGCTACCGTAGACTTACAAAATATTATTGGGAATTTCAAGTGTTCAATGAGATTGCATACCTTCTATGAGATAGTTGGATCCCGATACCCGCTGCGAGTAAGAGTTACTCCTGGGAGAGTTTAACACATTATAATTAGCCGATCAAGTAGGTGTCTAAAAAGGTGTTAACGGGGTTACACCTCTGGGAAAATGAGGTTTACTTTAATTAGGTCCGTGCGAAAGCACGGGGAACCTCCCTCAAAGTACCGGCACTGGCCTGGCTGAAAGATTGGCGAACTTATAGGGTGTAACTAATCCCGGCTAGTCTTTCCTTTTAGGGTTTGAAGGAAGATTTGACTAAAACAGTGGGAGACATCCTGATTAGATAAATTTATAACCAATCTAATCTTGTAAAAGCGCATGCTGAGTGTTTTCTTCTCTCTCTCTCCTGGTTGCGACTATGTCACGCCTTAATCAAGATAATAATACGGATGTATTGACCGAACCCGCTTGTTATACTGAGCTGGGAAACGTTGGTCCAGCTCCAACTTATAATTGTTATAAGACAGAGCAGGAAATAGGGGATTACCAGAATTCCCGTGCCGCCCAAACGAAGAAAGTGCATGTTGATGCATCTTCTTCGGGTGTGTTCAATACACAGAACTGTTTCTCAATATCCTTTATGTCCTGGGTATTTGATACCGGATCAGGATCCCACATATGTAATTTGTTACATGGGCTACAGATAGGTAGAGAACTGAAAACGGGTGATAAATTTCATGAGATAGAAACGGTGCAAGTGTTGCAGCCAAGTCTGTTGGTAGTTATCAGCCTGTATTACCAGAATACATTGATTCTGAACGAATGTTTTAGATACCGAACCTGAAATACAACATCATATCAGTCTCTTTATAAGTAAAGAAAGGATATAATTTTGTATTGTTGGATAATGTTTTG
Source organism: Agapanthus africanus (assembly GCA_030015575.1). Taxonomy (NCBI): domain Eukaryota; kingdom Viridiplantae; phylum Streptophyta; class Magnoliopsida; order Asparagales; family Amaryllidaceae; genus Agapanthus; species Agapanthus africanus. Next base: position 298,423,647 of record CM057345.1, on the reverse strand, counting down.
AACATTTCCTATATCAAGAGTTGATCGGTTCAGGCACGTTATCTAAAAGCATAGACGTTCTAAATCAAACCACAGTTCTTAACGTACAGAACACACACAAGAGGAAGAGTTCAGAAATGAACGAATCCTTCTTGAGGCATTGTAGACTAGGTCATATCAATGCGACCCGACTAGCTGAAGTTACATATAGATGCATATTTAAATTAGTTTGAATTTACATCTTGTGAAACTTGCCGGTCATGTCACAGAGATAGGATGACCACAGCTCCGGTTATTGGAAACAGAGAAAGAGTTAGTGAACTCTTGGGATTGATACATGCTGATGTATGAAGGTCCCCTGTCTACATATGCCAGGATCGGTTCTTTGTACTTCATTACATTCACTGATTATCTCTTAAGATCCGGACATATATTCCTGTTGAAACACAAGTCTGGAACTTTTGAGAAATTCAATGAATATAAGTTAGAAGTAGAGAACCAAAAATGGGTATAAGTATTATGTCCTTTGATGAGATCAAGGAGGAGAATACTTGAGCACGGAATTTCTGGACTATTGTAAAGGAGAATGAGATTCTCTCTCAGCATTACTCCTCCGTATACACCACAGCACGTCGGTGTATCGGGGCGGAGCAATCACACCCTATGTGATATGGTGTGCTCTATGATGAATACTACTGAGTTGCCTATTTTCTTTTGGGATTATGCACTTGAGAAGTAGCATACCTATTGAATAGGGTTCCAATCAAATCAGTTGCCTACCACTTCATATGTGATATGGAATGGGAAGAGCCTATATCTTAAGTAAGTTAAGATTTGGGGTTGTCCAGCCTATGTCTAAAAGCAAAATCCGGACAAGCTCGAGGCAAAATCAAATCTGTGGAAGTTTGTTGGATATCCCAAGCATACGCAAGGGAATATCTTCTACCTAACCGAGGAACAAAAGATGTTTTGTTTCTCAGCATACCACCTTTGTGAAAGGGAATTTCTTGTGAAAAATTAGTGGTCATGAGGTAGAACTGGAAGGAGTTCCAGCTATACAAACTAAAACAGATGATTTGGTAGAACCAAAGGATTCAATAGATTCTAACGAACCTCAGCCTCTCCGCCGATCTAGTAGGGTTCCTCACCCACCTGAGAGATACTTCGGTTTTCTCTATGACAGTGGGAGCGAGGCTTGCATCATGAGATGATGACCCAACTAGTTTCGAGCAGGCCATCTTAATTATTTTTAGCATGGTGTGAGTCTCATACACCCATGTACAATGTATCATCAAGCATGATACAAAAAACAATACATTAATATATAACACATATATATTAAATGTATAAGTAGATAAATTAATGCATAAGTAAGCTAATATTAGTTAATGTAAAATTAATATATCAAATATATATAATCATACATTAAATTATTAAATCAACACTTGATTTAATAATCCGGCTATATCACATATAATCGACTAATATTATTTGCATCAACTTACCGAATCAACATTTGATTCGATAACACGGCTATATCACATATAACCGAACGATACTGCATATCGCGAGATTAAAATACAGTATCACATACGCATATTAATCTCGGTCCCGCACATATCACATATGTGGTCCTACTTCGTTTCTCCTGAGCCAGGAAACCTCTGTGTAGGACTCTAAAGACTCGTCAATACGCCGACAGTAGGTGATGATCATATCAATCACCCACAAGCCGTCAGCGGTACTAGCTGCACGTAACGGCTACCCGGGTATTGAGCGATCAGAAGATCAACAAGCAAGCCTGCTCATACTCCTGTGAATCAAATAAGTAATACTACCGTAATGTCCGATCTCTTCGTCTGATATGTCGCATATCTAGTCTAAGGGTGGTAAACGTCAGACCCCAGTAACTTGATAAGTCATGCCGATATGAGGCTCATAACGGGTCGAGAAACTACTGATAACACTTACCAGTAAATCTCTGTAACATTCAGAAAATTTAGAAATAAATAAAATTAATTAATTAAATAATAAAATGTTAAATTTAAAAGTTATTAAAACCAAATAAGACAATTTCATAAGTTGTATGTAAAACAAATTAAATTAAAATTTTAGTATGCAACATAAATAAATTATAAGGGTTTTAATGTGAATTTTTAGTTTCATTTTAATAAAAAGGGTGTTTTATAATAACATAGGTAGTGAGGGGTTGTTATGCAAAATATAGGAAATTGTGCAAATTTGAATGTATTAAGGGTGTAAATGAAAAAGGGGTAGAAACATTTTAGCTCAGAATTTTATTACAAATTAAAACAAATTGATGAGATAATGCAAGGACACCACCTCCTTTCATGCACACACACACACTCCGCACCTCCTCCTTGCATGAGGATGGCACCCTTTGGCCTTTGACACGTCCTCCTTCACCTTATCCTTCCCTCTTCTCATATATATGTTATGTTTAGATCATTTAACTAATTTACAATCTGAAAATTTATGAAAGAAAAAGAAAACTAAAGAAAACAAGGAAGAACAAGAGAAAGAAGAAGAAAAGAGCTAAGTCTAGGGATTTCTCATCATCAAGCTAGGATAAGGAGCTTGTACATCTTGGACGGTGTTCTTCCAACAAATTATTTGTAGGTAAAATCCTTACTCACGGCAGAGATTTAATTCTGGAATTGGTTTAAGTTTGAATTCAAGAGTCTATAATATCGTATTTTAGGTACAGCTAAGTTCTGTTTGAATCTGTTTTAGTTTAGAGAAAAGTTAACTGAACTAAAGAGGGTCTAAATGATGTATGTTGAACCTAGAGAAAACCGTAGGAGCATAAACCAGAGGGCTCGGAATTGGGTCGGTGACCAATAAGCAAAATCCGGCGTTGCCGGATTTTTGGGGAAGTTTGGTGTTTTGGGTTGTTGGGTAGGTTTCTGTGTAGAATTTTGGTCATTTTGGTATTGTTTAATCAAGTTAGTTTAACTGTATATAAAATCTGGAAGCTAATATCGGAAAAGGTATCTAAAAACCCAAAATACGACATGGTTAAAACGTATCGCGATCTGTTTTCTGTCGCGATGCAGAGTTGGGTTAAATTTCAGTGAGGTTGAGTGTTAGATTGGTTGATATAGTCGTACGTAGTGTAGTTAGCACGTACAACTTGTGTTTCTTAATTTTACCGTATCGGAATGTAGCCGTTTTCTTATACAAGTTAAATTTATTATTAGAGTTGAGTTCGGGAGTTTCGGAGGCGGCAAGGAAAGGAAAATGATTGGCAATTCCTGAGTAGATACGACGTATTTCCGGTGAGTAGACTAAACATCTACCGAGGAATTTTGTAAAGATGGCGTGTTACGCCCGTAGTCTTATTTAAATATAAGTTTTACTTTTGTAGGCTAAGTTAATATTACGCATTCATATATACCTATGCATCACTACATTAATAGATATTAGAACACTGCACAACTATCGACGAGTTATGCCGCAAATGCACATCTTTATATGTTACATTACACCTCGTCGATATTAACATGTCACTTTTACACTAAATATTCATCTTGTTAAAAATGATTCCTATCATACCTAAATTATCAACAATAGTGGTAACTTGCATAAATGACATCATGTTTATCATCCGAGTAATTTAAGTTGATATAAGAAGCTTTATTTTATTGAGAATTTATGGTTTGGTTTTTCCTGTACTATTACATAAAGCCAGTGATTTCATGATTGATGTGACATGTCCACCATGAGATGTTTTATGATTTGGTTTTATTCCGAACCGAGTGGGGGAGCTATACGGTCGCGGATTTATACGTTATCCAGACTGAGTGGGGGAGATATACAGTTGGATACATGGTGGACCCGGTCGAGACCGAGGGGCAGGATAGCCGCATTTGAGGTGGGGGAGCCTAGCGAGGTTACTCGATACCGGAGATAGTTGTGAAATACGGTGGATATCTAGAGAATACCGACCGATATTATTGATTACAGGATCGTTCGAGGATTGATGCCTGAGAGACACGGAAGTTTTGTGTCGATGATGGACACGGAAAGATGAATTTTATTGAGAATAAATGATGAGATTTCAGTTTTGGTTAACTGATTTGTAGTACAGATTCATGCTTTCCATATACTATCATACATCATACTTGCTCTCATTACAGTTAGTTATGATCGTCATATTTACATTATTAACCGTTATATGTTAGTTATATTCACTGAGTTGGCAACTCACCCCCGTTGTGCCACAGTTCCTTGCAGGGGTAGAGTGGACAGTTAGCAGCAGTGCAGATCCACTTTTTCCGCTTTTATCGCATCTTTTGATAGGTGGGTTATATATGTAGTAATCTTCTCTTTTGGTATTGTATTATGTATCTAGAAAATCTCCATCAGACCTTGTACTATGACTTAGAACGAGAGATGATTATATGTATATTATTTGACAGGTGAGATCGTTGTTATGTTAGTGGATATTTCTTTTATTCATATCTGTGATTCTATTGGTCTCATATAAGTTGTAGAATTTTATTCCGCTGTTGTTATTGTTGATCCCAACTAGGGATGCAACCAAACTTAACACCTTACGCTTGTTTTATATTTTAATTACGTAAAAACTGTGATATTTACTTAAAAACTAAATTTTTATAAAAATTCCGCAAAAAGGGTTTTTGATCTTGGTATTTGGCTTACTCGGGTCGTGTAGATATCTTTAGATATTATACAATCTAAGTGCCGGTCACATCCAAAATTTGAGTCGTGACAAAGTTGGTATCAGAGCTTAGGATTAACCTTACAGAGTCGAGTAGTGAGTTAAGATACGTTGACGTGAGTTCGTGATTTAAGATGACCTTTGGTTTGATGGAGTAGGTGAATTAGGATGAGTGCAGTACCATACGTATGTTCCGCGGCATATTTACGTTACCATACTCAGCCTAACTAACCTTAGGATCTATATATTGATCTATTCTTCCTTTGACTCTCTGTTATTGATTGTTCCTATTCGTAAGCCGTATCAACTCTCGTTTCTTGTTCCAGTTGCTTTAGCTACGTGAGCTAGGCGAGCCACAGCCAGAGATGCAGCTAAGGCGAGTCCACCTGTGACGGCGACTGGTACACCGGACCTTCCGGCGGTGCATGAGCATATTGATCCTCCTCCAGATCGTATGAATAGGATAGAGGAGGGTGTGTTAAGATTGCAGCGAGTGGTGGGACAGTTAGCTGAGGCCACTTGAGTAATGAAACAGGATCCGGCACCGACCATAGCAGAGTCCGATGTACAGCCCACGCAGACGGTCACACTGGTAGAGACGAGAGTGATGGAGGTATCGCTTTCAGAGTTTATGAGGTTGAGGCCTCCGGTATTTACCGGGACCGGGGTAGCGGAGGATCCTCAATCCTTTCTTGATAGGATAGCGAGGATTGGCAGATCTGATGCGAGGTCAGTTGAGCTGACTAGCTTTCGTTTGGAGGGACTTGCACAGGAGTGGTGTGAGTCGATGGAGAGAGGACAAGCTACGGGTCTTCCTCCGATGTTGTGGACCGAGTTTTCCGAGGTCTTTCTTGCCAGATTTCATCCACAGAGTGTGAGGGACGCTAGAGCTAGCAGTTTTGAAGCATTGCGGAAATCTGCGAGTATGTCGGTGGCAGATTATGATTTACGATTTACCCAGCTGTCGCACTATGCCCCATACTTAGTACCTACGGAGGAGCATCGGGTGAAGAGGTTCCTAAGGAGTCTGGACACATAGTTGTATCTGGCTATAGGCTCCCAGCATTTTGATACGTATGCGCAGGCTATGGATGCAGCGATACGAGTGGAGGAGAATTTGAGCGAGGCAGTGGTTGTTCTGGAACCAAAAAGGAGTATACCGTTTGGGCCGATGACTAGGTACTTTGGCAGAGGTAGAGGCAGGTACACTCCAGGCCGCAGTTTCGGACGAAGTTGGACCCAGGGCCAAATGTTCAGTTCTTATCCTGAGGATCAGAGGACCCCATCTACATGTTTTAGTTGCGGACTTCCAGGACATTTTGCACGGGATTGTAGATCCCAGGGAGGGACCGTTGTTCCACAAGCTGCTTTACCCCCTCCACCTTCTACGCCGATGGCTTTACTTCCGCCCCCAGTTGGCACTACACGCCTGACAGTTGCACCAAGAGGTCGAGGCTTTGCAGGACGCTCTCAAAGAGGTCGAGGAGATAGAGGTAGAGGACGACAGGATGCGGGCAGGGGCCAGGCACAGGTTTTTGCGCTGACTCCACAGGATGCCCAGGTATCAAATGCAGTTGTGACAGGTACTCTTGTAGTATGTTCCTTAGAAGAACATATCTTATTTGATCCCGGTTCTACACATTCTTACGTATCTTCAAGCTTTGCACTTTCTTTGGGAAAAGAGTCGTCGTTGTTAGAGTTACCGTTAGTGGTAATTACTCCGGTGGGAGAGTCTTTTATAGCTCGACACATATTCAGGTCATGTTCTGTTTGTATTGGTGATAGAGATTCGCTCGTTGATCTGATTCTCCTGGATATGTTAGATTTCGATATACTTCTCGGTATGGATTGGTTGGCCGCTTGTCATGCCTATGTAGATTGTCGGAGGAAAGCGGTTAGATTTTGTTTTCCAGGTGAACCGATTTTTGTTGTGCGGGGGGCCTGTAATATAACTCCTGCCAACATGATTTCTGCTCTTTGTGCGGGATGACTTTTGAAGAAGGGTTGTCATGGGTTCTTGGCATTTGTTCAGGACTTAGGAGTCGCTGAGATTCCATTAGACCAGGTTCCGATTGCACGAGAATTTCCGGATGTGTTTCCTGCTGAGTTACCAGGTTACCGCCCGATCGCGATATTGAATTTTGCATCGACTTGATTCCAGGTGCGGGGCCTATTTCTATACCACCCTATCGGATGGCCCCGATGGAGTTAAAGGAACTCAAAAGCCAGTTGCAAGAGTTGTTAGATAGAGGACTTGTGCGTCCTAGTGTATCACCGTGGGGAGCTCCTGTATTATTTGTAAAGAAGAAGGACAGTAGTATAAGACTGTGCATCGACTACCGACAGCTGAATCGCGTCACTGTGCGAAATAGGTATCCCTTACCCCGTATCGATGACTTGTTCGATTAGTTGCAGGGAGCTGGCTACTTCTCGAAGATTGATCTGCGGTCAGGGTACCATCAGTTGAAAGTTCGGAAGGATGACATTCCGAAGACTGCTTTTCGTACCCGATATGGGCACTATGAATTTCTGGTGATGTCGTTCAGACTCACCAATGCCCCAGCAGCGTTTATGGATATGATGAACCGCATTTTCAGGCCTTTCCTTGATCAGTTTATCATTGTATTCATAGATGATATCCTTGTTTATTCCCGAAGTCGGGAGGAGCACGAGCAGCATTTGCGTATCACGTTGCAGACCTTGAAGGAGCATTAACTGTTTGCAAAATTCTCCAAGTGTGCTTTCTGGCTAGATAGTGTAGATTTCTTGGGTCACGTGGTTACGAGAGAGGGTATACGTGTCGACCCAAAGAAGATCGATGCAGTGCAGCACTAGCCCAGACCTGTGTCAGTTACAGAGATTCGCAGTTTCTTAGGTCTGGCAGGTTATTACCAACGCTTTGTGCAGGATTTCTCTCGGATCGCTGCACCGCTGACCAGACTGACTAGGAAGGAGGTTCCATTTCTTTGGATGGAGGCGTGTGAGTAAAGTTTCCTGCAGTTAAAGATCCGCTTAACGACTGCACCTGTATTATCGTTACCTTCTGGGTCAGGCGGTTTTGTTGTGTATTGTGATGCCTCTAGAGTGGGTTTAGGCTGTGTGTTGATGCAGCACGGTAGGGTTGTAGCTTATGCTTCTCGATAGTTGAAGAGGTACGAACAGAACTACCCCACTCATGATTTGGAGATGGCCGCTGTAGTTTTCGCACTGAAGATTTGGAGACATTACTTGTATAGTGAGTCGTGCCAAATCTTCACAGATCATAAGAGCTTAAAGTATATTTTTCAGCAGAAGGATCTGAACCTAAGACAGCGTAGATGAATGGAACTGGTAAAAGATTACGATTGTGAGATCTTGTATCATCCAGGCAAAGCAAATGTTGTAGCAGATGCATTGAGTCGGAGACCTGGAGGGAGCTTATCCCATTTGCACACCTTGCAGAGACAGTCTACTACAGACTGGCAGATTTTATGTGATAGTCGTATACAGTTTGAGTTCACCTCGACAGGAGGACAGTTAGCACATGATCGCACCCGACCTCAGTTATTGGATCGTATTCGAGAGACACAGCCCGCGGATGCTCGTATGACAGAAATCATAGATCAGGTTAGGCTGGGCAGAGGGTTGGAGTTCATGATAGATGACTGAGGAGTATTGCGTTTTGGGACTCATCTTTGTGTACCAGATTCGGATGGACTGAGACGTGAGATCTTAGAGGAGGCCCATCGTTTAGCATACAGTATTCATCCTGGTTCCACCAAGATGTATCATGACTTGAGGGATGTTTATTGGTGGGAAGGAATGAAGAGAGATGTTGCGGAGTTTGTTTCGAGATGCTTGACTTGTCAGCAAGTCAAGGCCGAGCACTAGAGGCCGGCAGGAGAGTTGCAGCCCTTGCCCATTCTGGAGTGGAAATGGGAACAGATTTCTATGGATTTCGTTATGGGTCTACCCAGGACTAGCAGAGGGTATGATTCTATTTGGGTGATCGTAGATAGATTAACAAAGGCAGCTCACTTTCTTCCGGTGAAGACGATGTATGGGTTTGCACAGTTTGCTCAGATTTATATCGACGAGATTGTACGATTGCATGGAGTTCCGACGTGCATAGTATCCGATAGGGGTACCCAGTTTACCAGCAGGCTATAGCAGAAACTTCAAGAAGCACTTGGCACACGATTGAGTTTTAGCACGGCTTTTCACCCACAGACAGATGGTCAGTTGGAGCGGACCATTCAGACATTAGAGGATATGCTTCGGGCTTGTAGCCTTAATTTCGGTAGTAGTTGGGATCGTCACTTACCTTTGATAGAATTCTCGTACAATAATAGTTTTCAGGAGACGATCCAAATGGCACCCTTTGAAGCTTTGTATGGGAAGAAATGTCGATCACTCGTTTGCCGGACGGAACTGAGCGAGAGTAGCATCTTGGGACCGCAGATGGTACAGGAGACTACAGAGAAGATTCAATTGATACGGGATAGAATGAGGGCGGCCAGGTGCAGAAAGAAATCATATGCAGATCGACGACGTTGTAGACTTGAGCTTCAGGTGGGAGATCATGTGTTCCTTCGAGTATCTCCGATGAAAGGTGTGATGCATTTCGAGAAAAAGGGGAAGCTCAGCCCCAGATATGTCGGACCTTACGAGATTCTGGAGAGAGTGGGTGATGTAGCTTACCGTTTAGCACTTCCACCGAGTTTTCCCGATGTGCATCCGGTGTTTCAGGTTTCGATGCTTCGCAAGTATCTTCACGATCCTTCTCACGCGATCCAGCATCAGACCTTACAACTTGATCCGGATTTATCATACACAGTGCAGCCAGTCGCTATTCTAGACAGGCAGGTAAAGAAACTAAGATCGAGGGTATTTCCATCTGTAAAGGTTCTTTGGCAAGGAAAGAATCGCGAGGAGATTACTTGGGAGACCGAGGATGCGATGCGGAAGGAATTTCCACATTTTTTCGAAGGTATGTCTAGTTAATTTTTAAATTCGAGGACCGAATTTTCTTAAGGGGGGAATATTGTAACATTCAGAAAATTTAGAAATAAATAAAATTAATTAATTAAATAATAAAATGCTAAATTTAAAAGTTATTGAAACCAAATAAGACAATTTCATAAGATGTATGTAAAACAAATTAATTTAAAATTTTAGTATGCAACATAAATAAATTATAAGGGTTTTAATGTGAATTTTAGCTTCATTTTAATAAAAAGGGTGTTTTATAATAACATAGGTAGTGAGGGGTTGTTATGCAAAATATAGAAAATTGTGCAAATTTGAATGTACTAAGGATGTAAATGAAAAAGGGGTAGAAACATTTTAGCTCAGAATTTTATTACAAATTAAAACAAATTGATGAGATAATGCAAGGACACCACCTCCTTTCATGCACACACACACTCCACACCTCCTCCTTGCATGAGGATGGCACCCTTTGGCCTTTGACACCTCCTCCTTCACCTTATCCTTCCCTCTTCTCATATATATGTTATGTTCAGATCATTTAACTAATTTACAATATGAAAATTTATGAAAGAAAAAGAAAACTAAAGAAAACAAGGAAGAACAAGAGAAAGAAGAAGAAAAGAGCTAAGTCTAGGGATTTCTCATCATCAAGCTAGGATAAGGAGCTTGTACATCTTGGAGGGTGTTCTTCCAACAAATTATTTGTAGGTAAAATCCTTACTCACAGTAGAGATTTAATTCTGGAATTGGTTTAAGTTTGAAATCAAGAGTCTATAATATCGTATTTTAGGTACAACTAAGTTCTGTTTGAATCTGTTTTAGTATAGAGAAAAGTTAACTGAACTAAACAGGGTATAAATGATGTATGTTGAACCTAGAGAAAACCATAGGAGCACGAACCAAAGGGCTCGGAATTGGGCCGGCGACCAATAGGAAAAATCCGGCGTCGCCGGATTTTTGGGGAAGTTTGGTGTTTTGGGTTGTTGGGTAGGTTTCTGTGTAGAATTTTGGTCATTTTGGTATTGTTTAATCAAGTTAGTTTAACTGTATATAAACAATGGAAGCTAATATCGGAAAAGGTATCTAAAAACCCAAAATACGACACGGTTAAAACGTATCGCGATCTGTTTTCTGTCACGATGCAGAGTTGGGTTAAATTTCAGTGAGGTTGAGTGTTAGATTGTTTGCTATAGTCGTACGTAGTGTAGTTAGCACGTACAACTTATGTTTCTTGATTTTACCGTATCGGAATGTAGCCATTTTCCTATACAAGTTAAATTTAATATTAGAGTTGAGTTCGGGAGTTTCGGAGTCGACAAGGAAAGGAAAAGGATTGGCGATTCCTGAGTAGATACGACGTATTTCCGGTGAGTAGACTAAATATCTACCGGGGAATTTTGTAAAGATGGCGTGTTACGCCCGTAGTCTTATTTAAATATAAGTTTTACTTTTGTAGGCTAAGTTAATATTACGCATTCATATATACCTATGCATCACTACGTTAATAGATATTAGAACACTGCACAACTATCGACGAGTTATGCCGCACGTGCACATCTTTACATATTACACTATACCTCGTCGATATTAACATGTCACTTTTACACTAATTATTCATCTTGTTAAAAATGATTCCTATCATACCTAAATTATCAACAATAGTGGTAACTTGCATAAATGACATCATGTTTATCATCGGAGTAATTTAAGTTGATATAAGAAGCTTTGTTTTATTGAGAATTTATGGTTTGGTTTTTCCTGTACTATTACATAAAGTCGGTGATTTCATGATTGATGTGACATGTCCACCATGAGAAGTTTTATGATTTGGTTTTATTCCGGACCGAGTGGGGGACTATATGGTCGCGGATTTATACGTTATCCAGACTGAGTGGGGGAGATATACGGTCGCGGATTTATACGTTATCCAGACTGAGTGGGGGAGATATACAGTTGGATACATAGTGGACCCGGTCGAGACCGAGGGGAAGGATAGCCGCATTTGAGGCGGGGGAGCCTAGCGAGGTTACTCGATACCGGAGATAGTGGTGAAATACGGCGGATATCTAGAGGATACCGACCGATATTATTGATTACAGGATCGTTCGAGGAATGATGCCTGAGAGACAAGGAAGTTTTGTGTCGATGATGGACACGGAAAGATGAATTTTATTAAGAATAAATGATGAGATTTCAGTTTTGGTTATCTGATTTGTAGTACAGATTCATGCTTTCCAAATACTATCATACACCATACTTGCTCTCATTACAGTTAGTTATGATCTTCATATTTACATTATTAACCGTTATATGTTAGTTATATTCACTGAGTTGGCAACTCACCCCCGTTGTGCCACAGTTCCTTGCAGGGGTAGAGTGGATAGTTAGCAGCAGTACAGATCCACTTTTTCCGCTTTTATCGCATCTTTTGATAGGTGGGTTACATATTGAAATGCTACGGTAGTGCCCCGGCCGTCTTTCAGACGCCAAATGCGGAACAAAAACTTTTTAACTGGCGCTATCGTATACTATAATCCGGATCTGCCATTATTTTTAAACTAACAAACTACAAAGTGGGTAGAAATGTTATACCGAACGATCCGAGTCCTTCGGTCTTTAACCATCATCCCACGCTTTGTTGTGGCTGCTCCGATCTCCTCGATCTCCGGTCTTCTCGTCCAGGTGGCACCACGTCAACGGATCTTTAAACGGGCTCCCACCTCTGACCCGAGGCAACTCGGTCATCAAGTTTGCCAAAAGAGATGACCATGATTGATGTAGAGAATGAGTAGAACACTTTGTCTCGTTACATCCAAAGCTATGGATGAACGGTTAATGAAGTTGCCTTTTGAATGGAATGAAATGAGAAATGAGCTATCAAATTTTCATGAACCAAATCAATAATCTTTTTTCCTTTGCAAATCAATCATCATTCACCAAGGAGGGGGCTGGCCACATATAAAGAAGAGGAGGGGTGAGTGTAGGAGCAAAGAGGTGACCATAAGATAAAAGATCAAGAAGAAATATCTTAAAGCTTTACAAGAAACATTAATGCAAAAGAATGAGTCACATAATACACCTCATCAACTCATTAATGCAAACAATGAGTCACTAATCCTAGTCACCAAATCTAGAAGCATCCTCTCATGACTCACCCTCATGACTCACCCAAATGAAGAAAAGATAAATCCGTATTAAACCGAATGTTTAAGATGGGTGATAGAAAACTGGAAACTGGCAACTTCCAAAAAGCGATCCCGAAACGAATTTTTGGATAACCCCATAACAGTATAAACATACCCGTATTTGTATTACGACCGAATACAAATGCGACTGGGACAAAGATATTATATCAACACAGTATAATACTCGGATCCGGCTTAAACCAAAGCCCACCAGTATTATCTGCCCAAAATATGACACGTGCGTAAACGCACGTGCATTTTCCAAACCCTGCCATAAAACCATACGGCCTCTACAACGTTTCGCCCGAACTTGGGAAACTATCTGTGGGGGACTCTAATGACTCCTCAGTACCCTGGCAGTAGGTTTAACCACGAACCGTCAGCGGCACTAGCTGTGCGTAACGGCTGTTTATTTACTGACCTCAAGGGAAGCCGATGAGCGAACTCATCCTGGAACCCTACTGAGCCTAACAGTAACAATATACATACAGTCCGGTCTGGTCGTCTATGAGTATCGCATATTGGGCCTAGGGGGCTGGTAACGTCAGACCCCCAATAGCGGTATAAGTCATGTCAGAGTGTAGCCCAGAACACCCTGAGATACTACTGGAGTACCTACCAGTAAATCTCCTACCTCGGCCGAGGGTTTTGTGTAATGGCTCTCCTAGACACAGCGCGTTCTCACCCCCAATACTGGGAGAGACGAATCCCCTGCCGATCCGCTCACTTTCCTCCATGTAGCTCGGGACTGTACCCAAAAAAGACCTGTTTGCATGACTCCTTTGAGCCATGGTAGGGTAGAAATCAAAGTACAGTGGGAACTCACACGAGACAAATGACGACCTCAGGTCGATGAACTAACCTGTACACATGTCACCAGGGAACTGCTATCTGACGCTAGGTATAAATTCCAACTAGCAGATTCCCGGCGAGTCCTGTCCGGTGTACTCATAACCCAATGAGCACCTGTATACATCTTAGGTGATCCAACTGACACCAGTGGCTTGTGAGACCGGCCACCGCCCCTCGTCGGGGTCTCGACTGTATACACTAGTCTACTCCGGAGAATCGATGCCCTGTCTCGAAACTCCCACGACTAGGAACCACAATTAAGGATATGCTTATAGACCACCCAACTCTCACGTATATGATCGCCATCATACTGTTGGTAGTCAAGCAAGATCCTAAGGGCTCTATCAACGTGTAACAGTGATCAGTCACCTGAACCAGGACACGACTGATAAAGGCAAACCAGATAGCATACTATCATCTCGAGTAAGATTGTCCTACCGGTATAGGTCCTCCTCAATCATTGCAATCACGTATTTGCGATCCAATAATTGACTTTGAGGGCACTATATCCAACAATCTCCCACTTGCACTTAAGGCTAATTATTGCGATGTCGCATACTCACAGCCCGTATGATACCGAACATCCAACTCCTCTACTAATCAGTTTCACAAAGCCCATTTGTAAAACTATTGTGTTCGAGAAATAGCCTCAGCGAGTGGATCCGCCCTGATGTTTCTTTCTATATCTCTCTTAATCTCAAGTTCGCGGAGAAAGCCATCTCCCGAATTGAGTAATACCTATCTCAAAATATGTCTGGATATCTGATGGGACCTAGTTCATAAATAAACTCCAAATCCAAACTTCTTAGACTGTATCCATAATTGAAACTAATCAGTATCCAGCACCATGCTTCCCACAGTATGCTCTTGGACCATCTGTCCATAATACCGTCCCTCGTTAGAGGGAAAACTGTAACTCTGACAATCACTCTGTCATCCATGTCACCTTTGAAGCCTGGAATGATAACTGTCTCCCGAAGGAGGCTGCCGTCATCAAATCCGTAGAACATGCACTTATGTCTTAAAACTGCTTCCTTATGTTTCTTCAGAATTGGATTAATATAAACTTATCGCATCTAGTGCAAAAACAACATCTGGTGTGGTACTTGACATCTCATGATTGACTCAATTGCCTAAGCAAGTGATCTGCCAATCATGTACATCCCTCTCCCCTTTAGTCTGTAAGACACCTTTAGAAAGGGTGACTCCATCATCTGCAGGTACACCACCATGCCAAGAGTCATCTATTCTAAAATACTATTAGAATACTGTCAAAGTACCCACATTGGGAAACTACCCAAATCTAAATCTAAAACCATAGATCTAGAAACCAGAATGTCAGATATTATATCCATATCCTTTGTGAAGAAACAACTATGTGACGACCACAATTTAACCGATTGTAGTATAGGAATTTTACTTCCTACTCTGTGTATGTCATCCATGTACTAGGACATCACACCCTACTATCTTCTAAACATATCCATCCCCTATTCTGATGAAGTTAAAGCCATGACTTTCACATCAAAATTAGATGAACTATCTCCGCTATATTTGCTCAAGTCTATAAATAGACATAAACTACTTGCCCACTATGCTTCCGCTGCTCCCACTGACCACAACAACCCTCTGGCAGAATAATATATACGTGCACTTCTAAAGCTAATTTAGAACGACGCTATACTTAACCTCCTGCCGGGTCTCATAGCCTAGAACAACCGTAGTATCAAGTCTGGGTAAACAAGAACCTCCCTGTCACCGTCCTTGAGGCTACTGGAGTACCTCTCGGGTGTCTGAGGTTACCCACCATATCTGCGGAGTGGCTAATGGAATGTCAAACCTGATTGAATCTTTAGGTCCTATTAAATTTTCCGTAATCGTTTGCGGTTTTGGAATCACTTCCAGTTCTACCATACTCCCACTACCGTTTTCTGAAAAAAATCCATTTTACTAAAACTGTGGCGAGTCAAGAACAATATCACTATTGATCTTCCAGATGGTAGAAAGTCAACCCTCGTCATAGCCTGGGTCAACCCACAAACTGCCATTACAGAAACGTGCCTTGAGTTATCCAGATTCTGGTTTTAAGCATAAGCTGGACAACTCACCATACCTTAACATCGTTAAGATATGAACCATTTTATATCCAATATAGAAACTTTGGCACTTATTTAATTGGAACCAGATTCAAATCATGCAGCTGTCTCCAGTGCATATCAACTTAATGGAGAGAGGCTAATCAGCATTACTCAACTTAGGAATACATCCAATTATGAGTAACCTGAAAGAGAAACAAGTTTCTCAAAACTATTACTATCATCTGAATACCAATCACAAGAATCTACATCTTCGATCTCTTTGAAGAATCCCGATACTTGCGACACCTGGTTCTCTACTTTATTCTTATACCCACAACTTCTCAAAACTTAGACCTTGTATTTCTACGAAACACTTGTCTAAAAACTAGAGAAGTCACAAGTAAACAGAACATAGTACGAGGACCAACCCCTTTGTCCTGATGGACACTGGACAACATACAATACTCTGTATAAGTCCGCTGAGCTGAATAACTTAAAACCTGTGCGTCGTAGGTTGAAAACTGTACCCAGGCGATTTCCTCAAATATCACCAATTACAACGAATTCCGATATAATGAGGATGATCACCTAATTCCCAATAACTTACTCCCACTCATCATTTGTAAAACCATACAGATGTGAGAATGAAACCTGGTAAATACATAACCTGGAGTAAGTATCTAATCGCGAAAACAGTTTTGTTTTAACAATGCACTGAAACATGAAAATGTTTCGTAAGGGTATCCTGGTATTCATAGTAATGCCTCTTCCATAATCCAATTCATGACTATAACCGTATATTTCTTTGCCATCTCTCCAAATCCCTTTATTTGTCTTTAGTCATTACCTTCTGTACACCATCGTTAGGCTAAATGGTTTTCTTCCTTCCCTACCGTTCGGCACCAGCCTATGGTTTGGAAGAAGACTATCCAGTAAGCATAATAGGTGTACTCTCCTAAACCAAGGAGTACTCGTAACTTGAGAGAAGGTGATGATAAAAGACAACTGAATAATACCTTATTCTATTTCTCCCGAACTGGGGGAAAAAGCAAAAGTGAAATAGGAGTGGCGATGAAGTACGCGGTTTGGTCGTGAATGATAACAGTCGTAATTTACTTTGCCCTCTTTCTAATCCCTTTATTTTGTCTTTAGTTATTACCTTCTGTACACCCTACTTAGGCTAATTGGTTTTCTTCATTCCCTACCTTTCGGCACCTGCTTATGGTTTGGAATAAGACTATCCAATAAGCGTAATAGGTGTACTCTCCTAAACTAAGGAGCCCTCGCAACCTGAGAGAAGGTGATAATAAAAGACAACTGAATAAACCAATTCTATTTCTCCTGAACCTGGATCCATCCTCGAAGAAGTCCCTCCGAGTTCGTATATAACCATACGATGGATCTATCCAATGGAAGTGGATGTCCGTAGTAATACGGGGTGTTCTGAGAAATGCAAAGGGTAAAAGAAGGAGCGGCAATGACTTATGCAACTAAGACAACCCAAAAGCCAGTATTTTAAGAAGGTTCGGTCAACTTTGTCACTGAGTCATGGTCTAGGGTCGGTCAAAGGTCGCTGTCAAAGAGAGAGAGAAAAGAAACACTATGCGTGCACTCTAACCTAGATCAGAACGGTTATCACTTTATCTAATCAGGAAACCTCCCACTGTACTGTCAAATTCTCCTCCAAACCTAAAAGAAGAATCAATCGAGATCACCCGAAGAGTAAACCAACTCATCAGTGGGAATCGGGATCCAACTCTCATCACATGATAACGTGACGGAATCCACTTACGTTATCACACTCCAGAAGGTATGCGCATGCCTGGAAAGTTTCAGTTTCTTTAGAAACTCCCGATATGATTTTTGCCCCATGCTCTTATGACCTTGGCGTTAGGTCAAAATGTCATAAGTCACATGCCAAGTTCTGCCTGTCACTATCTTGTCAATTTGAACCCACCCGCACATGCCCTTGGCGTTAGGTCAAAATGGCAAAACGACTGTCCCAAACCAACTCATCTATCTATGCAACAAATGAATACCCAGCAGCTACCAAACACTATGCCTTGGCGTTAGGTCAAAATACATAGCTTGAATACTACTGAATACCTAAAAGAAATGACGGAGGGCTACAACTGGTTTTTGGCGAAAAACCTTCAACGTAACGAACTTGATATCGCTGAAGGAACCTGATAGCTTTTTATAAAAATATAGTGGCGAAAACCTTTGCTAAAGAGGTCACTCCCGGTGAAGGGATCTCGGCTCTTTCCTCGTGGAATGAGGTGCGGGATATTCCAACTGAATACCGCGATGCAAAGCAACTTGCAATCGACTATAGTGAAGTTATTACCCTGACGCAAACTTCTGCCCAAGGGGTCACTCCCGGTGAAGGGATATCGGCCCTTGCCTCGTCGAATGAGGTGCAGGATATTCCAACCGAATACCGCTATGCAAAACAAAAGGAAACGTCTTTGTAATAACACTTTTTAAAATTGTTCCAACAACTGCCAAATAGGTTTGTTTTCCTTTGCATTGATCAGAATCAACGCAGTCCCATCAATTAATCACACCAGAAAAGAACGAAAATAAAATGTACGTATATGCCATCCGCATTCGTCACTGGGTCCCGTCATCACCCGTTAGGTTACTTAACTAACGACAGAGCGGGGACTGGACTAGCGTGGGTGTAAAACATATACAACATTTAATAGTATATATACCAATATACAATAATCGCTCCAGGCGTGATAATATGCAACATTACAGAAAAGTAATAAGCATCATAGAACAATACAGATAATCTGGGATCCCCGGGTTTCACAGAGCCGATACTGAAACCCGACGTTCCCCTGGTCGTATGGATAGCCTGTACAATGAAACCTAGACCCCTACGGGTGCGGCAAGTTACCCGCCAAAACCTGAAGCGAGGCAGCCCCCTACAGCATAGTGAATGGACAACCCTGCACTTCACGGAATCCGGTAACTTGAGCACCCCTCCTTGGGTCAACCTGTACCCCCTACGAGTGCGGCGAATAGTCTGCCAATTCTAGAGTGAGGCCCCTCTGCCTCTCAAAGCCATGAGATGCGGACCCGTTGCCCTCCAGAACCCGGCTATCTGTGCACTCCGTCGCGGGGTAAAACCTAGTACAGAAATGAAAAATATGTACAACGGGTATATCGACCTCAGCCCGTTCGTGCCCCAAAAGAATATTATACAAACAGGCAGAGACGGCAGTCCACATGTTGGACGCTCATCCCGCAATATCAAATGTATAAATAAATTCAAATTGCACTACCATTGCACACTGCTATGCACCATGACAAATCCGCAACATCACAGCACAACACAAAACATCAACGCGAATGTCACGTTCGCAAATCCGTCTAAAAGGACTATAGCAATTAGACGCAATTTACTGCACAAATGGCATTCCCGGTCGGAGATATAATGTAAGTACTGTAAAGTAACAAGTTTAAAATTTCGATCGACAAAACTTCCCGAAGTGGGCCCCACGCACATCTGCTGTACAGTAACAAAATCTGGGCCCAAAAGAAATATTCCAGAAACCACAATTTACCATGAAGAACACATTGTAGAAATTTGGAGCATTGATCCCACAATATGGCGGCGGATCCGCGGCCAAACCCTGGTTTGGGCCGCGGATCCGCGGTGGAACAATAAGATCACGTGACCAAATTTCACCAGTTTTCTTAGAAAAGTCTGCTCAATTTTCTGTGATGCTCAAAATAATTTTTAGGCCTGTTTTAAAATCGACAGAAACTTTGAACAGAAAAATTGTAGTTTTCGAAATTCCGTTCGATCGATGTTTTAAACGCGTTAGCACAAGTTAGTAAAGCTTAATGGCGTGGCTCTGATACCACTGTAATTCTACGGTAGCGCCCCGGCCGTCTTTCAGATGCCAAATGCGGAACAAAAACTTTTTAACTGGCGCTATCGTATACTATAACCCGGATCTGCCATTATTGCTAAACTAACAAACTACAAAGTGGGTAGAAATGTTATACCGAACGATCCGAGTCCTTCGGTCTTTAACCATCATCCCACGCTTTGTTGCGGCTGCTCCGATCTCCTCGATCTCCGGTCTTCTCGTCCAGATGGCACCACGTCAACGAATCTTTAAACGGGCTCCCGTCTCTGACCTGAGGCAACTCGGTCATCAAGTTTGCCAAAAGAGATGACCAAGATTGATGTAGAGAATGAGTAGAACACTTTGTCTCGTTACATCCGTAGCTATGGATGAACGGTTAATGAAGTTGCCTTTTGAATGGAATGAAATGATAAATGATCTATCAAATTTTCATGAACCAAATCAATAATCTTTTTTCCTTTGCAAATCAATCATCATTCACCAAGGAGGAGGTCGGCTACATATAAAGAAGAGGAGGGGTGAGTGAAGGAGCAAAGAGGTGACCATAAGATAAAAGATCAAGAAGAAGTATCTTAAAGCTTTACAAGAAACATTAATGCAAAAGAATGAGTCACATAATACACCTCATCAACTCATTAATACAAACAATGAGTCACTAATCCTAGTCACCAAATCTAGAAGCATCCTCTCATGACTCACCCTCATGACTCACCCAAATGAAGAAAAGATAAATCCGTATTAAACCGAATGTTTAAGACGGGTGATAGAAAACTGGAAACTGGCAACTTCCAAAAAGCAATCCCGAAACGAATTTCAGGATAACCCCGTAACAGTATAAACATACCCGCATTTGTACTACGACCGAATAAAAATGTGACTGAGACAAAGATATTATATCTACACTGTATAATACTCGGATCCGGCTTAAACCAAAGCCCACCAGTATTATCTTCCCGAAATATGACACGTGCGTAAACGCACGTGCATTTTCAGAACCCTGCCATAAAACCATACGGCCTCTACAACGTTTCGCCCGAACTTGGGAAACTATCTGTGGGGGACTCTAATGACTCCTCAGTACCCTGGCAGTGGGTTTAACCACGAACCGTCAGCGGCACTAGCTGTGCGTAACGGCTGTTTATGTACGACCTCAAGGGAAGCCGATGAGCGAACTCATCCTGGAACCCAACTGAGCCTAACAGTGACAATATACATACAGTCCGGTCCGTTCGTCTATGAGTATCGCATATCGGGCCTAGGGGGCTGGTAACGTCAGACCCCCAATAGCGGTATAAGTCGTGTCCGAGTGTAGCCCAGAACACCCTGAGATATTACTGGAGTACCTACCAGTAAATCTCCTACCTCGGCCGAGGGTTTTGTGTAATGGCTCTCCTAGACACAGCGCGATCTCACCCCAAATACCGGGAGAGACGAATCCCCTGCCGATCCGCTCACTTGCCTCCATGCGGCTCGGGACTGTACCCAAAAAAGACATGTTTGCACAACTCCTTTAAGCCGTGGTAAGGTAGAAATCAAAGCACAGTGGGAACTCACATGAGACAAATGACGACCTCAGGTCGATGAACTAACCTGTACACATGTCACCAGGGAACTGCTATCTGACGCTAGGTATAAATACCAACTAGCAGGTTCCCAGCGAGTCCTGTCCGGTGTACTCATAACCCAATGAGCACCTGTATACATCTTAGGTGATCCAACTAACACCATTGGCTTGTGAGACCGGTCACCGCCCCTCGTCGGGGTCTCGACTGTATACACTAGTCTACTCCGGAGAATCGATGCCCTGTCTCGAAACTCCCACGACTAGGGACTACAATTAAGGATATGCTTATAGACCACCCAACTCTCATATATATGATCGCCATCATACTGTTGGTACTCAAGCAAGATCCTAAGGGCTCTATCAACGTGTAACAGTGATCAGTCACCTAAACCTGTACACGACCGATAAAGGCAAACCAGATAGCATACTATCATCTCGAGTAAGACTGTCCTACCAGTATAGGTCCTCCTCAATCATTGCAATCACGTACCTGCGATCCAATAATTGACTTTGAGGGCACTATATCCAACACATATGTAGTAACCTTCTCTTTTGGTATTGTATTATATATCTAGAAAATCTCCATCAGACCTTGTACTATGACTTAGAACGAGAGATGATTATATGTATATTATTTGACAGGTGAGATCGTTGTTATGTTAGTGGATATTTCTTTTATTCATATATGTGATTCTATTAGTCTCATATAAGTTGTAGAATTTTATTCCGCTGTTGTTATTGTTGATCCCAACTAGGGATGTTGTTAGTTATATGTATGCCCTAGAGGCCATTACTATACATAGGATGTATATTGTAGTGGATGCTTGGACATATATAGGGAGGACTTTCTTGCTCGACATGATAGTATGCTATCTGGTTACTCTTTACCTTAACGTGTACATTGATTGTCTCTCTGTTACATGTTGGTAAAGCCCTTAGGATGTGCACTTGACTACCTGGACTATGATGCAGATCATACTAGTGGGGACGTGGTGGTCCATAAGTACATCCTTCAAAGTCCCTAGTCGTGGGTGTATCGAGACGGGGCATCGATATACCAAAGTAGACTAGCGTATACCTTCTTGACCCATACAGATGGGCGATGGATGATCCCATATCCATTGGTGTTTGACATCAGAGATGATATACGGGTGCTCAGTGGAGACTGGGTACACTGGACGGACTCGCCGAGAACTCCCAGATGGTATTATACCTTACGTCAGATGGCAGTTCTCTGGTGACACTGGTACAGGTTAGTCTGTAGACCCGAGATCGTCATAGAGTCTTGTGTGATTCCCACTGTGCTTTGATTTCCACCTTACCACGTCCAAGAGGGCGTGCAAAACGGTGGTTTTTGGGTACAGTCCCGAATCACATGGAGGCAATGAGCGATAGGAGGGGATTCGTCTCTCCCGGTATAGGGAGTTGATGTTGCGCTGTGTTCGATTGGCTATAACCGAAAATCCCTGGCCAGGGTTGCTAAGATTTACTGGTAAGTGTTACCAGTAGTTTCTCGAACTGTTATAGACCTCATATCGACACGACTTATCGAGCTACTGGGGTCTGACGTTTACCACCCCTAGGCAAGATATGCGACATATCAGACGAACAGACCGGACTGTACGGTAAGTGTTACTGGTTGGATTCACAGGAGTATGAGCGGGCTTGCTCGTCGATCTTCTGATCGCTCAATACCCGGGTGGCCGTTACGTTTAGCAGACCGCTTACGGCTTGTGGGTGTTTGATATGATCATCACCTGCTGCCGGCGTATTGACGAGTCTTTAGAGTCCTACACAGAGGTTTCCTGGCTCAAGCGAAACGAAATAGGAGCGCATATGAGATATGTGCGGGACCGAGAATAATACCAGTATGTGATACTGGATTCTATTCTCGCGATTTGTATCATCGGCAGGTTATATGTGATATAGCCGGGTTACCGAATCAAGTGTTGATTCGATACATTGATACACTTGATATTAGTCGGTTATATGCGATATGACCGGATCTTTAAATCAAGTGTTGATTTAATGATTTAATGTATAATTAGATATTTGATATATTACTTTACATTAACTAGTATTAGTTCACTTAAAATGGATTTTCTCACTTGATGTGCACATTGTATATATGATATAGTTTTGTGCACTAGTTTGTATCATGTTTGATGATACATGCAAACTTGGGTGTATGTTTGATTTAATTCTTGGTTAAATAAATGGTTAGGGTTTTAATTTATTTATTCATTTATTTATTTATTTCTTTTGGCAAAAAGAGAAATGGTGGCTTACTTTGTTTTACATTGAAGCTTCATGAAGCTTTGAAAAAATCCACCATTTTTGTTCCATGCCTAACCTAACCATTCACCTAACCTTAGTTTACTCTCTACACATAACCATGGTTGCTAATATGATAAGAATCACTTATTTTCTATTTTCCAAGAAATACTTATCATATTATCTTCTTCTTCTTCTTCTTCTTCAAGAAGAAAGAAGCTTGCTAGCTTCAATGGTGAATTGAGAAAAAGAGTGAGAAATCCAATTCTAAAGTGAACCCACTTCCTATTTCTTCATCCTCTACCACTTGCCAAGTAGTATAGGGTGTTTTCTTCACAAGTTTATGGCTTGGTGAAGTTGGAGCTTGATCTTGTGTTGCCTCGACGTAGATCATCTTCGACATCAAAGTCGACGACCTAGCCCGATCATTTCTTCGACGAAACCATTACTAGAGTCCGGGATCCGATGATCGCAGCGGAGGGACATCAACGCAGAGCTATGGAGGTGGAGGACCGGATCTACAAAGGTTGTATTTCCGTTCACTTAGTTAAGTTGTTAACTAGTTGCATGTTTCGCCTAAACTCTAGTTAACGATCCATATTAGGGTTTCTCGGCACCGGAAAAATTTGAAATTGGCATGGTTGATGCCTTGTGAGACCTCATTAGTGTGCCTAGGAACCCTACAGTGGTATCAGAGCCTAGCTAGAGTCTTAGGCGATGCGTAGACGATGTTAGAATTCCGATCGAACCCCGAAACCCTAAAAATGACCCCTCTCTGTACATTTTTACAAAACTGGGTTTTTTCCAGATTAAAAATGCTTAAAAAATTCAGCAGGAAATTCTAAGAATTACGGTCCAAAAATGACCAAGAGATACGGCTAAAGCGCGCGGCGGAACCGCGGCAGAAGCTTGGCTTCTGCGGCGGTTCCGCGGCTAAATGATAAAAATAAACTTCGATTTTTGCACAGTAATTTGTCTCTTCTGGTGCTGAGTTTTCTGGGAATTTTTAATTTGCACTCAAGAGTTGAGTTTTCTGGGGTGTTTTGGAGCTTCGATAATTCGATCGGAAATTTCAAACTTTGTCTATGAGTTTTTCTGGATATTTTAGAATATGTTAAAAAGTTCGACTGGATATAAATACCCACTTTTTCCCCTGTCGGGAAAATTCCAATTGTTGGATTTTTCCGTAGTTTAATGACGTTCCAAGTAGTGCAAGTAACCCGATGGATCCTCTAGAAGACAACAAACCTTAACTCGATTATGTGACCGTCTTGAACTGCCCTTTGAACCTTCGGGTTTGGGGCAATACGGCGTGCCACATGTGAGGCGTTGGCTTGACCCTTCTACGGCTGGACCGTTGGTACTGAGGCATGAACTGGATGTTCTTAAACTTGTTTCATGTGTTGATCTATTTCGGGAAAACTTGGGTGTTTGATTGTTCGATCGGAAAGTTTAACATTTTCTATTTATCTGGAATGTGATACAATATTTGGAATCCACAAGTAGTTATGAGATAACTGAATGAATGTTATAAACATAGCAGTTTAGTCTCACTTGATCGGTTGCCACGGAATTTTGATGTGATCAAAAGTCCGTCGCAATCACGTAGCGTATGCGGATACTCGCCGGGTAAACTTAATAGACAGCCTCACCCCATAGCCCAGATCAAGTGACTGTAGGAGAACCCCGTCGCCTGTTCAGACCATAATATTGCATTATTATATTCCCCATTCTTATTCTTTTTATAAATAAACAGGTACTTTTGACGCATGTCTGCTACATGTTACAGGTTACAGGTTCTTGGACAGGAAACAGTGAAAATGATGTAAAGACAATGAAAATATGGACTTTTGACCAACAAACAGAGGACTCTTGATCAAGCCTACATCAAAGAACAGTTCACAATCAACAAGGCAAGGCAAGGTCCAAAATAATAAGGCAAACGGTTAAAAGATCCATTGCAAAATGTTCACTGAAAATCTGGAACCAATGGAGAAGCCCAATTAATAAAATAAACCCAAGAACCAGAAGCCCAAAGAACCTTGAAGCAGCCCAGGAAATTTCATGAGGTGATCTCACCAATGGGCCGCGGAACCGCGGCCCAAGCCTTACCCATGCCGCGGTTCCGCGGCCATTAAGAGCCCTCTCTTAAAGAAAATTTTACCATAATGTTTATACGGCTCTGAAAAGATTCCCTAGGGCTATTTTTGTAATTTTAGACATGCGGATCAAAATGTAACCTAGGGTTTCTATTTCCTATAAATAGAACTCTAAAGATTGTAATTTCTTATGCCTCCTTTTAATAATAAATTCCAGAATTCTTTATGGAGAGCATCGGTGCCTCTCTTCAATGCATCTATTCAGATCTGACAACCCTGCGTAAATGTTTGGAGAGATCCATCTGTAAAGTAAGTAGATTTGCTTATTTTCTTGCCCTAGATAATTTCAATTCATGCCCCAGATTAAATTTATTTTCTTGCC
Source organism: Agapanthus africanus (assembly GCA_030015575.1). Taxonomy (NCBI): domain Eukaryota; kingdom Viridiplantae; phylum Streptophyta; class Magnoliopsida; order Asparagales; family Amaryllidaceae; genus Agapanthus; species Agapanthus africanus. The sequence goes on along the minus strand of CM057345.1, from coordinate 298,397,671 downwards.
CTATTATAGATTTTATTTATCTGCCCTAGTTATAACTTTCAATTAATTGCCCTAGGTAGAAAAATTTAGGATTTTAGATTTAATAATCAATCCGAACACCCTTCGGAATTAACTCGTTAGCGCGAATCGGAAATTCACAACATCTCTGTGGACCGACCCGTACTCACCGGCTAGCTTCATGCGACGCCGTTCTTGATTGCGGTTTATAAATAGTTTTTGAGATCAAATCAAATGGCGCCGTTGCCGGGGATGGCGTGTCATTTCCTTTTCGCAATTTCGTGTTAATCATAAAATTTAAAATATCATAAAAATATGAAAAATCAAAAAAATATAAAAATATATATATTTTGTTATTTTTGGAAGGGATACTTTGTTTTTTTGTGAATTTTTGCAGGATCAAATTCGGATCTAGAAATCTACAGAGATCAAAACAGGAAAAAACAGATCGGAACAACAGAAGATCACAACAACCGAGGAATAGAAGAAATTTGGAGGACCGAGTCTACAAATTAATCGTGGTGATCTGTTCCAAAAAAAAAACTGCCGAACCGACCAACGCGCGGCGGAACCGCCGCGCCAGCCCCCTTTCGGCCGCGGAACCGCCGCGGCCTGGTCGATTCAGGTCTTGAAAAAAAGGCAGAGCGATAAAAAAAAAAAAATGTTCTGCCACTGCATATTTCTGTGAGTTTTCTCTCTCCTCCTCTGCAAATCTTGATATATCTTCTGTAAATTTGCCTGCAGAATTTCTTTACGCTCAACAATTTTTTCCCTTCCAAATAACGATCTTGTGCAGGATTTTTGTGCCTTGCTTAAAATGAAATTAGATTGCAAGTAATATTTTGCTGTTGCATATCTTGTGTTAAAAATCTTTTTGCAACAAATTTTTCCTAATAAATAGAAAAAGAATAAAAAAAAAGAATAAGGAAAATTTTGATAGAAACTTGCATAGTTTTTTAGCCACAAATAAATCCTTGCACCACAATAAACTTTCCTTATTTCCCTTTTCTTACAACATGGGTACCCCACATAATAAATCTTTAGCCGAACTTTGGTATCCCGAACCTAATTTTGCGTCATATGTCAATTTGTTCGGTCAATTTAAAAACGATCCCTGCATGCCTAAAAAATCTTTGAAAGATCACATAGAGGCGTCTAGGAGAAACAGTTTGACTTTTCAACCCCCTTTGTGTCAACCAAGTCAACCTTCACCAGCTTCGTATGTTGACACCACTTTTTCAAGTTCTGTTGTAACCCCTAAGCCGATATCCATTGCTGAGCATATTGCTCAATCTCGCAGTCGATCTTTCACCCCTCTCCACTCATCTAGTTTTAGGGATCCGCACGACTATTCACCTATTTATCCATATGTTGACCCTACCCCTGTCCAATCACCCACTTCCTACCAGTCATACCCGACTTTCCCACCTTCACTAGACACTGTTTCGACACAGCCATTAGGGAGTTTCACATATCCAACCAATTTTGAATCTTTTACTGAAACCCCCTCACCACCTAAGTCTAGTTTGGAAGAGTCGTTGGAAGCATATATTGCTGCAACAAATAAAATGATGAGGAATGTGGAAGCGTCCATGGCCGCCCTTATGCAACCTAGTGAACCGGTAGCTAGTTTCCCGCTAGATCCAAATTTTTCAATGTATGAGGCGGCGGTTGGACAGAATGAGAATGTGAGAGAATTTCCAAATCAAACCTACCCTTACCCAATTGAAGCCCACAACTCCAGTTTTCCATCGAATGTCCTAAATGATTCACAAGTTCAAAATAAAAATGAGTTGTGCGACTTTGAAGTGTTTGATTTGCCAAATTGTGAGGGACCCCTTTCGAGTGAAACCGCACCTAATCCTTTCGATCTTTACACCTCCACTCTAGAACCTAAATCGATAGATATCTATGCTTTTGAGGAGGTGTCTAAAGAAATTGATTTTCACTTGATTGAGGATATAGATGCCGGGAATATTTCGGATGATGAACCTGTCGATTTAATTGAATTTTATGTTCAAATCATCATCCTGAGTTATTAAATGTTTCTCCCGAATCTAATATGTGTCTTGAATTTGATGATAATGGCATGGATGAGTTAAATATTAAGGATAGTATTGAGGAGAGTCTTGAGGATAATATTGAGGTTGAATCATTTTTATTTGATGTGTCTGATTTTCCAATTCATCCTCCTGAACCTTTGACTGCTATATCACCCTCCCTCCTTCCCATCGTTCCGACCCCGCTTGAAGACTGTGAGCTTGAAACCTTTTCCTTTGAATCTGACACAATTCTCACAGACGATAACACCTACGAGTGTTTCACCTTTTTGGACGATGTTGATGACTCACCGCCCGAGTTTGAGTCCTTTATATTTTCAGATGAGCCATCAGACTCGGTTGATTATAGTAGTTTCGAACCATTAATGGAATCTTTCAAGTTCGAAACAGTTTACTACGGTGAGAAAGATACTATCCCTAATTCACTCTCTTTCGTCTTTCCCCTTGTTCCGACCGAACAAATGACCGTTACGCTTTCATCTCCTATACCAAGTTCGGCGTACCCATGTTTTCTTGCGAATCTTGAGGGATTTGACCCCATTTCCCGACGGGTTGATAAGTTAGCGCAATCGCTTCTAACATATCGGTCATCACATATTGCGCTAATTTATTCACTCAATTTACACCCTCAAGATCGTACTCCACTTCCTTCTTCTTTTCGCCATTCTTCTCCCCCACCGAGACCATATTCTACCATTCTTCTTTCCACACGGTCTCGCGTGCTTCTCATTTTCTTGCACCAACTATACCATTTCCATGATAAGATTTTTGAATGGTTGGTGCTAACTTTTGGCTTGTGCAAGGCCAAGCTTAAGTTTGGGGGAATCTTTGTATATATGTATATATTTTTTGTTTTCTTTTCTATATAAAAAATAAAAATAAAAAAAAAATTCAAAAATATAAAAATTATAAATAAATAAACAGGGGAGTGCCGGTATTTTGACCCTCTTGGTTTAGCATGACAGTGAGGACACTGTCAAGTTCAAGTTTGGGGGTATGCTCGGTACGTCTTCTTCCTTCGCATTCATTTGTACATATTTTTGCATTTGCATATTTATTTGAAAAACCCATAAAAATTTCAAAATTTCAAAAATTATAAAAATTATTGTATTCAATTTTGGCTATAAGTGACTTGAGTTTGACAAATAGGTTAACTGGCTAGGAAAAACTAGATCTTAGACTTAGTAAATTAAAAACCCTAAAAATAATCTTCCCTAAAGTTTAACGGTAGAAAGTATATGCCTTGTAGTTTATTTAGAAATAGGCAAATTTTGGATTCACTTCTTGGGCTAAGTCAAAATGAGGGAAGAGTATTGATGTTCTTATCAGAGTATAAGTTTGAAAAATAGTTCCTAACTTAAGTCTAGATTCTGAAAACGTATACCCTACAAAATTGCACAATCACGCACCTTGAAACTTGGAATAGTAGAGGAGACCTTGAAATGCTCTTGTCTAAAGTCCTTAGTACGAAGAAAATGAAACAAAAAAAATATATAAGTGTGAATAAAGAAAAAAAAAATGAACACTGGTTTTTGTGATTACTCAAGGCTGTAAAAATAGAAAAATATTTAGCGAGGGTGCTTCATCACCTAGTGCCTTAGACCAACTGGTTTGGGAGTCACTGCTAAAGCCTTGGGTGTTGCAAGACTAGGATTTACGCTTTAAAGTGCAAACACATCTTGTAATCGGTTGTTGGTACCTCAAGAAGTATTAACGGTCGCATGAAGGATGTGTAAGCAAGATTCATTTAAATTCACCAACTAATAAGTGCTTTGGACAACGGACGAGAGTATGATTGCTTGATTTGAATTTCCAAGTGTAGGGGTGATCTATACACACACGTAGGGATATGTGATTGGAGTTTAGATGAGAGAAAGGAATGAAGAATAGAACTTGTATCTTTAGTAAGAGTTGATAAAAATTCCTAAGTGGAGATGGAACCCTAGAAGGAAAACTTAGAAGATGCCGAAAGCTAAATAAGTCTATAGAACATATATAATCTTAAGTTAAATGATGAGGAAGTGTGAAGAATGTGGGTGGATAATTTACGGGTAAAAGATAATAGAATTCCTGGTTAGAAGACCTAATTGGAAAACAAAAGTCAATGGGCCGAGTTGATAGGATTTTGTGGGTGTAATCCGCTGAAAACCCTCAGGAGACAATACTCCTCCTACTAGGGACACCTAGAGGTTTAACGGCTTGTTGCACGTGCTCAGTGCAATCGAGTTTCCCTGCGAAAGTGTGGTTAGGATTTTAGAGAATAAAAATAAGTTTGCTCGAGAACGAGCAAAAGATAAGTTTGGGGGTATTTGTTCAGACCATAATATTGCATTATTATATTCCCCATTCTTATTCTTTTTATAAATAAACAGGTTCTTTTGACGCATGTCTGCTACATGTTACAGGTTACAGGTTCTTGGACAGGAAACAGTGAAAATGATGTAAAGACAATGAAAATATGGACTTTTGACCAACAAACAGAGGACTCTTGATCAAGCCTACATCAAAGAACAGTTCACAATCAACAAGGCAAGGCAAGGTCCAAAATAATAAGGCAAACGGTTAAAAGATCCATTGCAAAATGTTCACTGAAGATCTGGAACCAATGGAGAAGCCCAATTAATAAAATAAACCCAAGAACCAGAAGCCCAAAGAACCTTGAAGCAGCCCAGGAAATTTCATGAGGTGATCTCACCAATGGGCCGCGGAACCGCGGCCCAAGCCCTACCCATGCCACGGTTCCGCAGCCATTAAGAGCCCTCTCTTAAAGAAAATTTTTCCATAATGTTTATACGGCTCTGAAAAGATTCCCTGGGGCTATTTTTGTAATTTTAGACATGCGGATCAAAATGTAACCTAGGGTTTCTATTTCCTATAAATAGAACTCTAAAGATTGTAATTTCTTATGCCTCCTTTTAATAATAAATTCCAGAATTCTTTATGGAGAGCATCGGTGCCTCTCTTCAATGCATCTATTCAGATCTGACAACCCTGCGTAAATGTTTGGAGAGATCCATCTGTAAAGTAAGTAGATTTGTTTATTTTCTTGCCATAGATAATTTCAATTCATGCCCCAGATTAAATTTATTTTCTTGCCCTAGTATAGATTTTATTTATCTGCCCTAGTTATAACTTTCAATTAATTGCCCTAGGTAGAAAAATTTAGGATTTTAGATTTAATAATCAATCCGAACACCCTTCGGAATTAACTCGTTAGCGCGAATCGGAAATTCACAACATCTCTGTGGACCGACCCGTACTCACCGACTAGCTTCATGCGACGCCGTTCTTGATTGCGGTTTAGAAATAGTTTTTGAGATCAAATCATCGCCGAAAGCATCCATTCGGGTGCTCGCGGCAACGTTGTTCCGCCTTGGTGCACTTCGTCGACGACGTCGGGGGTGCGGCCGCCTACTGAAGTTTGCGACGAGTATTCGATCAGGATGTCGGGAATCTTATTGAATTGCCCGACTTAATATTGAAAAGTGTTTTCGATAATGAGACTAAAATGCGGGGTTTATACTTGTTAGGCATGTGATGTCTAAAGAATTCATTTGATTAGGCATGCGATGTCTAAAGAGTTTGCGGATTCCAACTGTTGTAGTTTTACACTTTCTTTTCTGTGACCGTAAGTGTAATATGTGATATCGCCGGTTTCGTTGCTATATGTCAATGATAATTGGGATGCGCATAATTACTTACGTTGATGACATGTGATGTTATGTGTTGCTGGATATGTTATATTGGATCGTCGTGTTTGAATAGCCGGGGGTTTTTATGTGAGATGAGTGTTTTTCATTTTCATTCATGTAAAAACTTGTATGTAATATTCTTTTATTGGGGCACTTCCAGGTTGCGGAAGATGTCACCTTTTGTATATTATTTACTTTTCCGCACAAGGATAGACCCAAGGAGGAGAGCACAAGTAACCGGGTTCTGGAGTCAAGTGGGAGACCAACTCGAGGAGTCGAGTCCGGGTTTCCTAACTCTAGAATTGGTAGGGTTGTTTGCCGCTCTCGTAGGAGTCTAAGGGTATGGGTTTGGCTATTCATCGCGACCATGGAATCCGTGTTTTATACTGGCTCGTATTGAAAACACGGACATCCTATCATATCCAATATTTCATATGATTCTTCTGCTGCGATATCTGTGATGTGATCATGTGATGTTCTGTGATAAATACTGTATATAGTATATATGATATATTATATAGGCGTTACTTATGTTTTACACCCGTGCTAGCCCTGCCCCGCTCTGCCGTTAGTTACCTAACCTAACGGTGCACGAGGGGACATCGAGGCGAATGCGGATGGCATAAGTGTACGTCGTATTTATCTGTGATGTTTAGGTAACTTAAATGATGGGACTTCATTAATATGATTAATGAAAGAAAAAGAAACCTAAAGATGTTGTAGAATCGAATTTCAAAAATAAAACAGGTAGCTACAGTTCTTGCTTTGCACAGCGGTATATATGATATATCCTGCACCTTATTCGATAAGGAAAGGACCGAAATCCCTTCACCGGGAGTGACTCCTTTAGCAATAACTGGCAGATGCTACATACTCGGTTTGTCCTTTGATTGCTTCTATAGTTTCTGCTTTGCACAGTGATATATATGATATATTCCGCACCTCATTCGACGAGGAAAGGGTCGACGATCCTTTCACCGGGAGTGACCCCTTTAGCAAAACTAGAAAAGCCTCAAAAACACTCCATTTTAAAATCATTCGATCCTACAACGATATCAAGTTCATTACGCAATAGGTTTTCAGAAAAACCTATCGTAGCCCTCCGTCATTTCAGATAAGTAGTAGTTAGTATTCGTGCTGCGTTTGTTGGCCTTTGTCAAGACGTAGTGTGCGGTAGCTGACTGGTGCTTATCTGCTTATGCATATGATGCAGATTGGGTTAGGGTAGTCGTGTGACCTTGTTGGCCTTTTTCAAGGGTCGTGCGGGTGGGTTTAATTCAATCAGGAAATGACGGGTTGAACTTGACTAGCATCCTATGGTTTGTTGGCCTTTGTCAAGGTCATAGGAGGTTAGGGGCAAAATATTATCGGGAATTTCAAGTGTTGAAATTTGCAAAGAGATTGCATACCTTCTATGAGATAGTTGGATCCCGATACCCGCTGCGAGTAAGAGTTACTCCTGGGAGAGTTTTACACATTACAATTAGCCGATCAAGTAGGTGTCTAGAAAGGTGTCAACGGGGTTACGCCTCTGGGAAAATGAGGTTTACATTAATTAGGTTCGTGCGAAAGCACGGGGGACCTCCCTCAAAGTACCGACACTGGCCTAGCTGAAAGATTGGCGAACTTGTAGTGTGTAATTAATCCCGGCTAGTCTTTCCTTTTAGGGTTCGAAGGAAGATTTGATAAAAACAGTGGGAGCCATCCTGATTAGATAAAATAATAACCAATCTGATCTTGCAAGAGCATACGCTGAGTGTTTTCTTCTCTCTCTCTCTCCAGGCAGCGACCATATCACGCCTTAATCAAGATAATAATATGGATGTATTGACCGAACCCGCTTGTTATACTGAGCTGGGGAACGTTGGTCCCGCTCCAACTTATAATTATTATAAGACAGAGCAGGAAATAGAGGATTACCAGAATTCCCGTGCCGCCCAAACGAAGAAAGTGCATGCTGATGCATCATCTTCGGGTGTGTTCGTTACAAAGAACTGTTTCTCTGTATCCTCTACGTCCTAGGTATTTGATACCGGATCAGGATCCCAGATATGTAATCTGTTACATAGGGCTACAGATAGGTAGAGAACTGAGAACGGGTGATATGTTTCATGAGACAGAAAACGGGGCAAGTGTTGCAGCCAGGTCTGTTGGTCACTGTCACCCTGTATTCCAAATACATTGATTCTGAACGAATGTTATTAGATACCGAACCTGATATACAAAATCATATCAGTCTCTTTATTTGTAAAGAAATGATAAAATTTTGTATTGTTGGATAATGTTTTGAACATTTCCTATATCAAAAGTTGATCGGTTCAGGCACGTTATCTAAAAGCATTGATGTTCTAAATCAAACTACAGTTCTTAGTATACAGAACACACACAAAAGGAAGAGTTCAGAAATGAACGAATCCTTCTTGAGGCAATGTAGACTAAGTCATATCAATGCGACCCGACTAGCTGAAGTTACATGTAGATGCATATTTAAATCTGTTTGAATTTACATCTTATGAAACTTGCCAGTCATGTCACAGAGATAAGATGACCATAGCTCTGTTTATTGGAAACAGAGAAAGAGTTAGTAAACTCTTGGGATTGATACATGTTGATGTATGTAAGGTCCCCCGTCTACACATGCCAGGACCGGTTCTTTGTACTTCATTACATTCTCTGATGATCTCTCAAGATTCAGTCATATGTTCCTGTTGAAACACAAGTCCGAACCTTTTGAGATATTCACAGAATATAAGTTAGAAGTAGAGAACCAATATGGGTATAAGTATTATGTCCTTTGATAAGATCAAGGAGGAGAATACTTGTGCATAGAATTCCTGGACTATTCTAAAGGAGAATGAGATTCTCTCTCGGCATTACTCCTCCGAATACACCATAGCACGATGGTATATCGGGGCGGAGCAATCACACCCTATATGATAAGGTGTGCTCTATGATGAGTACTACTGAGGTACCTATTTCCTTTTGGGGGTTATGCACTTGAGAAGCTCCATACCTATTGAATTAGGTTCGAATCAGATCACAGCCTACCACACCATATGAGATAAGGTATGAGAAGAGCCCATGTCTTAAGTTAGTTAAGATTTGGGGTTGACCGGCCTATGTCTGAAAGCAAAATCCGGACAAGCTCGAGGCAAGGTCTGTAATGTAGAACTGGAAAGGTTCCAGCTATACAAACTACAGCAGATGATTTAATAAAACCAAAGGGTTCAATAGTTACCAACGAACCTCAGCCTCTCCGCCGATCTAGTAGGGTTCCTCACCCACCTGAGAGTTACTTCGGTTTCTCTATGACAGTGGGAGCGAGGATTGCATCATGAGATGATGACCCAACTAGTTTCGAGCTGGCCATCAGGAGTGAGACTCTGTAAGAATGGCTGGATGTTTATCGATCTGAGATGGAATCCTTATACACCAACAAAGTATGGACTTTGGTTGCTATATCTGAAGGGTTAAATCCCCATCAGGAGCAAGTATATCTTGAGAAGATTACTTGGTGTAGATGGAAAAGTTGAGACTTTCAAAACTATACTTGTTAAAGGTTTTCGTCATCGACCAGGCGTGGATAATGATGAAACCTTTTCTAAGGAGCTATGCTTAAGTCCATCCAGATCCTACTTGCCACGGCTACATACCATGACTACGATATCTGGCAGTTGGGTGCCATGACTGCTTTTCTAGATGGTGTTTTAGAAGAGAGCGTCTATAAGTACACAGCCAGAGGGCCTCGTAGACAGTGGGAGCAGCGGAAACGTGTGCAAGATGTTTTATAGGATAAAGCAAGCATCGCGGAGTTGGAATGTCTGCTTTGATGTGGTAGTCAAAGAGTTTGACTTCATCAAAATGGTAGATGAACCTTGTATATACAAAAAGGTAGTAGGGAGTATGGTGGTGATCCTCGTAGAGTACGTGGATGACATACTCTTGATAGGAAAAGAGTTTCCTATGCTACGCTCAGTCAATCTCCGCTTATCACAAGGATTCTCCATATAGGATCAAAGTGATACCTCCTAAATCCTAGGTTTTGGATCTATGAGTTAGATCTAAATGGATGTTAGGACTCTCACTAGTTGTAGTGAGATGGTATCAATCGATCCTTGGGAGAATCACTGGAAGGGTTCTAGGGTGATAAGGACGACTGAAAGTCAGTCACAGGCATTGTCTTTACCCTCAGTAAAGGGACGGTATGTTGGAAGAATTCCAAGCTAGATACCGTGGCTAACTAGACGATAAAGGCAGGATACATCGCTACTTAAGATGCTACCAAAGAGGCTGTTTGGGTATATATTGGTTCATGAGATGAACTACGTTCCTACCATTGTAAGACAATAGAGTTGTGGCTTATGCCAAGGAACGCCGGTCCCATCAGTGATCCAGACATATTCTAAGGCAGTGTCACCTGATCATGGAGATGGTTGATCTCCAAGGGATCGAGGTTAGGAGAGAAGACTCAGAGGACAACATGGCGGATCCACTCATAAAGGCCTTTTCCCAGAGAGACTATTATGGGATGGTTGAGTATGAGATACTACAACCACTGCTATAAGATGGCCCTAGTGCAAGTGGGAGATTGTTAGTTATATGTATGCCCTAAAGGCCATTACTATACATAGGATGTATATTGTAGTGGATGCTTGGACATATATAGTGAGGACTTTCTTGCTCGATATGATAGTATGCTATCTGGTTACTCTTTACCTTAACGTGTACATTGATTGTCTCTCTGTTACATGTTGGTAAAGCCCTTAGGATGTGCACTTGACTACCTGGACTATGATGCGGATCATACTAATGGGGACATGGTGGTCCATAAGTACATCCTTCAAAGTCCCTAGTCGTAGGTGTAACGAGACGGGGCATCGATATACCAGAGTAGACTAGCGTATACCTTCTTGACCCATACAAATGGGCGATGGATGATCCCATATCCATTGGTGTTTGACATCAGAGATGATATACGGGTGCTCAGTGGAGACTGGGTACCCTGGACAGACTCGCCGAGAACTCCCAGATGGTATTATACCTTACGTCAGATGGCAGTTCTCTGGTGACACTGGTACAGGTTAGTCTGTAGACCCGAGATCATCATAGAGTCTTGTGTGATTCCCACTGTGCTTTGATTTCCACCTTACCACGTCCAAGAGGGCATGCAAAACGGTGGTTTTGGGGTACAGTCCCGAATCACATGGAGGCAATGAGCGATAGGAGGGGATTCGTCTCTCCCGGTATAGGGAGTTGATGTTGCGCTGTGTTCGATTGGCTATAGCCGGAAATCCCTGGCCAGGGTTGCTGAGATTTACTGGTAAGTGTTACCAGTAGTTTCTCGAACTGTTATAGACCTCATATCGACACGACTTATCGAGCTACTGGGGTCTGACGTTTACCACCCCTAGGCAAGATATGCGACATATCAGACGAACAGACCGGACTGTACGGTAAGTGTTACTTGTTGGATTCACAGGAGTATGAGCGGGCTTGCTCGTCGATCTTCTGATCGCTCAATACCCGGGTGGCCGTTACGTTTAGCAGACCGCTTGCGGCTTGTGGGTGTTTGATATGATCATCACCTGCTGCCGGCGTATTGACGAGTTTTTAGAGTCCTACACAGAGGTTTCCTGGCTCAAGCGAAACGAAATAGGAGCGCATATGAGATATGTGCGGGACCGAGAATAATACCAGTATGTGATACTGGATTCTATTCTCGCGATTTGTATCATCGGCAGGTTATATGTGATATAGCCGGGTTACCGAATCAAGTGTTGATTCGATACATTGATACACTTGATATTAGTCGGTTATATGCGATATGACCGGATCGTTAAATCAAGTGTTGATTTAATGATTTAATGTATAATTATATATTTGATATATTACTTTACATTAACTAGTATTAGTTCACTTAAGATGGATTTTCTCACTTGATGTGCACATTGTATATATGATATAGTTTTGTGCACTAGTTTGTATCATGTTTGATGATACATGCAAACTTGGGTGTATGTTTGATTTAAATCTTGGTTAAGTAAATGGTTAGGGTTTTAATTTATTTATTCATTTATTTATTTATTTATTTTGGCAAAAAGAGAAATGGTGGCTTGCTTTGTTTTACATTGAAGCTTCATGAAGCTTTGAAAAAGTCCACCATTTTTGTTTCATACCTAACCTAACCATTCACCTAACCTTAGTTTACTCTCTACACATAACCATGGTTGCTAATATGATAAGAATCACTTATTTTCTATTTTCCAAGAAATACTTATCATATTATCTTCTTCTTCTTCTTCTTCAAGTTCAAGAAGAAAGAAGCTTGCTAGCTTCAATGGTGAATTGAGAAAAAGAGTGAGAAATCCAATTCTAAAGTGAACCCACTTCCTATTTCTTCATCCTCTACCACTTGCCAAGTAGTATAGGGTGTTTTCTTCACAAGTTTTATGGCTTGGTGAAGTTGGAGCTTGATCTTGTGTTGCCTCGACGTAGATCATCTTCGGCATCAAAGTCGACGACCTAGCCCGATCATTTCTTCGACGAAACCATTACTAGAGTCCGGGATTGGATGATCGCAGCGGAGGGACATCAACGCGGAGCCATGGAGGTGGAGGACCGGATCTACAAAGGTTGTATTTCCGTTCACTTAGTTAAGTTGTTAACTAGTTGCATGTTTCGCCTAAACTCTAGTTAACGATCCGTATTAGGATTTCTCGGCACCGGAAAAATTTGAAATTGGCATGATTGATGCCTTGTGAGACCTCATTAGTGTGCCTAGGAACCCTACAGATGCAACCAAACTTAACACCTTATGCTTGTTTATATTTTAATTACATAAAAACTGTGATTTTTATTTTAAAACTAATTTTTTATAAAAATTCTGCAAAAAGGATTTTTGATCTTGGTATTTGGCTTACTCGGGTTGTGTAGATATGTAGCGTTTTGAAAATCGTTTCGGTGAAATTTCGAAAAAAATCGGTAAAATAAGGGGGTTTTCTGTAAAAAGTCAAAATGCAAATATCTTATTATAAAAATTAAATATACATATTCTAGCTATGTAATTGCTATTATTTGGTGTTTATTGAGCCGCTGGTGAAATTTCAAATTTTCTGAAAAAAAATATTATTTTATTATTATTTAAGCCGTCACTAATACATTTAATTAGGGAAAATTACAAATTGGAATGAGTTGAAACAAATTTTGTGCATCATAAAACATTAAATAAAATTTTAACATGTGGTTTTTGGAATGAAATCATTTGCCAAAACGGTTTAGAAATTATTGAAGAAAAAAGGCTTTTTTTTAGCGTAAATGGATGTTTGGGGTATTGTATTTATCATTTTTCATCACCCCACACCCGTACCCACCCCCACTTACCCCTTCCCATGGCTGAATTCAGCACCCACCATATCTTTTCCCCACTTGATTTTCAAGGAAAAAGAAATGAAAGAAAAGAAAAGAAAATGAGTGAAGTAGTTAGACTTTTGACTTTGTTTGACCTTGACTTTGCCCCACTTTCTCTACCTCCCTCTCTCTCCTCCCCCACTCCCATTTCTGGTCGAAATCCCTTCTCCATACAACAGCAGCCCCCCTCCATTTTCCCCTCTCCTTTCTCTTCAAAACTTCATCAAAAATTGCTCAAAATCCATCAAAAAAAATCCCAAAACCCAAATCCGACTCCTACCCATTTTAGCTTAGCCCGTATAGCATGGATCCTTGTGAAAAGAGAGCATTTTGGAGGGCCATGGATGCTTGTGGATCTTCAAATGTTTTTGGGTATAATTCTAAACTTTTTGCTTAGTTTGTTACTTAATTTCTTAAAGCAAAGTTAATTAAGTGTTAATTTGGGTTATGTGAGTTTAATTGCATGATTAAAGATTTCAAGTTAGGGTTTGTTGTGGAAATGAGTTGTGTTTGATTGTGTATGGTTTAGTGAGGTGAATTAACATATTTAGTTTTGTAGAAAACTAATCTAGTTGTTAATTACAAGTTGTTACTTGAAAAATGTCCAAATTAAGCTTTTTGTTGCAAACTAGTTTTTTTTTATTTAATTCGAAATATGAGATTAAAAATATGGTTAGGGTTTTTATCATATTATTAACTTTATTAAGTGTAGTTTAACACTTTAGTTCATGGAAATCCAACCTAAATTGTAGTTGTGCATTTTTGCTATGAAATTGTTAAAAAGGGTATTTTGTAAACTAGAATATTAGGGTTTTTGGAATTTAATGAGATTAAATTCCGGGAATTGCTTCTATGACTTATTTAAGATATTTAATAAGTATATTGGCCGCTACATTCATTTAAACATCATGTTTTGTACAAAAACGGCGAATTGTGCTTGCTAGATTTTCGGAAAAACGACTTTTTAAGTGAAATTGGGGTTTTTGGGAATTGTAAGCTATTTTATATTATAATTAGTGCTTGTAATTGTGCAAATGAGTGTGATTGGATTTTTCTCGATGGTTTGACGTTTTTACATCGACATCGAGGGTTGGTTTGACTATTCTTGCATACGTAGGCGATAGGTTTGGACCTACGCGTGATACGCGTGCCGATTTGATTTTCGTATGCCGTTTCGATTTCGAATTTAGTTTTAATGCGATACGGTGCGTTATGATATGTAGGTACCCCATGTGGACTTCGAGACGACAAGCAAGCGCGTGGCGACGTCGGCACCGGCTAGCGAGGACCAGGTGAGTAGATTTATATCTACGGGGAGAAGTCGGGTGGATGGCGTATAGCACCCCCGCAGTCTGTGGTGGTGTATACGGATGCGTATACACACCAACAATTATATTATGTTATTTGGGATTAATAACGATGCTTAGGATGGATATTGGTGTGTTGGATTACTTTAGTGTTGCGAACCCTAGGGTAGTGTTACACACACACATACACACATACATACTTGCATACATTCCTATTGATATGTGCTCATGGGATTCTTTATAGTTATGTGTTCACATGGGTATGGGACTATGTGTTCACATACGGATTGAGGATGATACTTGGGATTGAGCTGAGTCGATGAGATTTGATTTGAGGCCGTGAGATCGGTGATATAGCAGGGTTCGTACCTTAGATACGACATGAAGTTGTAGCGGGTCCTTGACGTAGTGTTTCACACACGTCCATGCATACGTAGGCGGTATCAGTATGGTACTAGACGTAGATCAGTACCCCGATCATGATATTTGATAAAGAGGATACCAGGTGAATAGTATGATGAATGTGATATTGAACCATACCCAGATTGGGATGCCGTACGACGGATTTACGTACGAGCTATATGGATGATTGATCCGCACTCTTGACTTGGGATGCCTGATTATAGATATGGTATCGGATATGATATTATTGAGGCGGGATCACCGACTATACATATACAGGTATGTATATGTATCGACTCAGATGATAGGCGGTTTCCTTACCTGTAGTTCAGCTTGTTAGTTCAGCCGTATAGTTTAGTGTAGTTGTTAGATTAGATTACACTTCTTACCTATTTCAAAAACTAACGAATCGTGGGCATTTTTAAAGACAGCTCAAGGGAATCTACGGATATTTCAAAAACGACGTATCTTTTCATAAAAACACCGTAGCCCCTATTTTCAAAACCCCATGATTCGTGTTATTTCAAAAGGCACCATTTGTAGGACTTATATTAGATTATTGCAGATTAGTTATCGTTGTGTCTAGTATTCAGCTCTCGCATATTTATTTTGCTGCATATTCCATTATTGATATCATGCTGTTAGGACACCAGCACTATTACCGATGATGCGTATGTACCACGTACACCTACTTGCCGGCTCACACACATCTTCATCGGTAATTGCCATGTCACGTACACTTTAGAGAATATAATTGCTTGACTTAGATTGTTAGCTAGTAGTGTTGACATGATATTAGTGTACTTCCCTTATATGTCATATTAGACATTGTAGTTATTACCTACCACTTCATGCATACTGTTATTCAGTTGTTCATGCCTAGTTCATTATCATTGACATATGCACTTGTGATGATTTCTTGAGATTTATGATATTTCTGGATTTCGGGGAAAGCCGCAAAATTTACAACTTATGATCTTTTAAAATATAAAATGTTGCGGTTTTCTAGTGATGTAAAGTGTCGTCCACCATGAGTTTGCTGTGGTTTTGGAGATCCGTGTCGAGGAGTGGAGGAACCGTCACGGGTACATGGTGGGCCCGGTATGGTACCCCGGGGCAAGAGGAATGTGGTGTTGACGTTGAGCCTGGCTGGGGAGCACTACCTACCGGTGATATTACCCGACGCGTCGGATATCCGGAGGTTACCGTCGTGGTCTTGAGATGGATGGTAGGGGCCGGTCCGGACTGACGGCGCCCTAGATATTGAGATTGAGACATTGATATTTCGAGACGGTGAGATTTATGTTTTGTGTCGATGCTAGACACTGTTGATACTGATTTCATTATGATACCTCAGTTTAAAAATACGAAGGAAATCTCACTAAATTATGAAAACAGTTCTTCATTTACATGTATTCTGTTTTCATGCATTCATACCTCATTCATATGATATATTGCTACCTGAGGCACTGACACGGGCACATGAGATTACACTCGGGTTAGATATTTACCCTAGCCTTGTTATAGGCTGCATGTTATATACTTTTTTGAGGATATATTATGATCGTATGACCTAGGATTGCGTCATACATGCGATTTCTGTGCGTAGATGTTTTTCTATTCACGGGTTGGCAACTCACCCCCGTTGTGCCCCAGTTTCTTGCAGGTTTGCCGTACAGGTTTCATTACGGCTTTGCGGGCTCAGTTTCATTCGGGTGACTTGTCAGTAGGTGGGTTTTTCTTGTATCGTACCCATCCTATTACCTTGTATAATATTATTCTGTTGTATCTAGTAAATTCCATCAACCAAACATGTATCTATTGAGATAGAGACCAGTGTTGTTTATTCTTTCGACCTTAGAGTCGCTCGTTATATTTCTGGTGGTTTTGAGTTCCCTTTTGAGTTTTTGATCCTCGCCGTTGGCGTTGTATATTATATTGCTTGTGTGGTTGTGACCGTCGATTGACGAAGAGCTAGCTCCCGTTTGGGGATGCCTTTTATTGATTTCGTATACTATTCATGTTGTATCCCGTTTGGGAGCCAGTATTTACAAAGGAGACTCTGCCGAAATTTTCAGTAAATTTTTGATGTTTTTAGAAACCCGCATAATTCGGCTTATGCTATTAAAACTACTTGATTTAAATTGGTTTTTCCTACTCTCTACTACTCTTCAAGTTTTGGATTTCTGGGTTCTCGGTTTACTTAGATTACGTACGCCTCGAGACGTTCGTAGTTTAAGTGCCGGTCATGCTCCGTACTTTCGGGTCGTGACAAAGTTGGTATCAGAGCGTTAGGTTTTAACCTTCGGAGCGTAGGATGACCCTTGGTTGATGGAATAGGTGACTAAAGTAGAGTGACGTACCGTTGGTATGTTCCGCGGCATATTTACGACACGCCACTCCACTTATGAAGCCTTAGGATGTGCATTTCCTTGTTCAGTATTATATTCATTCCGATCTAGCCTCATCGGTATCAGTTTGGTTTTGCTACTACGGTTACGGCAGGGAGAGCTACGGCTAGAGTTACGGTCAGCACAAGCTCGTCACGAACGAGGACTGACCAGGGCAAAATTCCGGCGACACACGATTGCAGAGATGTGTCTTTTTACTGTGTTTCCGCGCCACGAGCGTTTGGCGGATCGCCTTTATGAGGTTACTCGGATGTGCTGATCGACACTAGAGGATTGAGCCACTGACAGAGGCCAGCCAGATTTTGATGACCGTTGGTGTGTTGCTTACTCCTGATGATTGAGGCACTGTTCAGCGTGCAGACGAGCGAGCCAGTTGTTGCTGCGAGCGATGAGATATCGCCCCATATGTTGGAACTATGGCGGGGCGAGTTGTACGAATAGATGATAGAAGTTCGCTAGTCACCCGATGATGAATGACTAGGAAAGGTGGTTCGTTCGCTTACCCCGATGCGAGGTCATCAGATAGATTGATTCCAGCTAGAGACGACTTCACGCGGAGACGTTGGGAGTCGACAGAGACGATCGAATGTCAGAAACCTATTTATCCAAGTTTAAAGTAGTCGGAAAGACATGCAGGCAATTCTATGGTCCCTCTAGAAGAATGAAACCCTAACTCGACTTAATGACCGTGTGAAAGCCTTTGAACCTTCGGGTTTGCGGCAGTTCCACGGCGCCATTAGTGAGGCTTGGGTTTGCCCTTCTACGGCTGGACCACCGATGCTGTGGTATGTACTCGATACTATTAAACTGTGCCCAAGATGTTGAGCTCTTGGGGGATTATGAGGTTTTGACGACTCGATCGGATGGCTCGACTTAATTCGGATGCTAGGTGGTGAGATGCATTCTTGGGAGACTCCAGATACGAGGATAGTTGTTGGAGCTCAGTCCATGCAGCCGCGACGAGACGAGTCCAAAGCAGACAACAGTAGAGAAAAGTGAAGTAAGAGATTTGTACCAGATCTAGATGAGATGACGTTCCACTCCGCCGACATCAGAGAGGCGATGCGCATGCCGAGGCATGGTACTTGGACTTACCTTTCAGAAGGAGTCGCGATGAGTATGCAGTCGTTCCAGAGCAAGATGCAGATATAGGAAAGGACAACGACTTCCGGACAGTTGGCAGAGACGAGACATGGAAGAGACCGTGAGCAGGATTCCTTCCAGGACACTGCTGCAATGATACTTACACCCAGGATCAGATGTGTCACGTACATTCAGAGAGCCAGAGGCCAACGCCAGTGATATGCTGTCTTACGAGTGGTCGCGATGATTGACCAAGAGATGACCAGAGAAGTGCCAGAACGGAATCGTCCCCGTTAGCACACCTGATAGGGCCGATGAGCCGATGTACCGAAAGATCGGTAATTCATAGTGGAGACCTTGACCCAGGAGTGGTCATGGTTATGCACGCCAGCAGGACAGAGTTCATGATCATCGACGAGACGTTCCACTAGTGACCGCGACAGTTGGCCGAGATTCTTAGAGGATGCGCTTGAGCAGTACTATTCCGCCATTATTGATTACGATGTTTTGGGTGATTTATTCGTATGATTTGATTTTGATGATTGAGGATTTACGATTTTTGCACAGTGTTGCACTTGATATCGTTTTCGTTCTTTAGTTTCACATGTTTGTGATTTTACGGTTTTAAACAGTTGAGTTGGTTTTGTGCGTTTGCATGCACACGATTTCGTTCCTGCACTCGGTATAGTTTATATATGCTTGCAGTGCAGTGATACGCCTTTTGTGCACTTAGATGGACTGGACTTCGATTTTGATTGTGATACTCGATATTTGTTTTGTGCACCTTGTGCACCTGATTGCTTTTGCGCACGTTCGGCGCTTGATATTGGATTTCATGATTTCATGCACGATAGATGCACCTGATTTGGATTTTCGCGCATGTGGGGCGCATGTTTTGAAGGGTGATTTTGGTGCACACCAGAGGCACTAAATCGAGATTTTTTTTTCGTGCATGTCAGATGCACCTGATTTTGCTGTCAGGCACACATGTTGCCTACGACAGATGTTTCGTGCACACCTGATGCACTTAGATGTTGTTTCTGTGCGCATGTATGGCACATTCATGGATTTTGATTTCCGTGCGCACCAGACGCACGTAGTATTCATGTGCATATTTTGGGATTGATTTCTTATAGAGCAGTATGTTTTTATGATATTGCTATGTGTTTTCGTACTGAGCAGGACTAGTCAGAGGACAGTACCTGAATACATTTTGCATGCATTGATAGTTATTGAAGGGATTTCCAAAAAGCGAGCTATAGCCTCAGTATTTACCTACGCGTCTGATATGACACGAAATGTTTAAAATAAGGAGACCCTTCTAAATTGTTTCCAAAACGGCGGAACGTACATTTCAAACAAAGGTATATATATATAGTTATTTTCTTATGATAGACGTCCGCCACTGTGCAGTGTTATACGCGTTGCACAGCGACTTAAAGAGATTGGCATGCATTTCCTTCAGACACTTACAGATATAGATTCGATATTTACATGTTTAGTTTCGAGTTATGTCATATCGGTTTTGATTTGGATTTGGCATTGATGTCTTCTCCATGACTCCGATGATTGCGGGATGCTTGACGGAGTTTTGATTTGAGTTATATGCTCATTTTTCAAGCGCATGCGCTGCGCTACGATTTGTTTTATGTATTTACAATTTCGGAGCCCTGACGACTTGATGGGTTTTCTTAGATATTTTAGTATTTGGGGGAGTTTGAATTTAAATTCGGGGACCGAATTTCTTTAAGGGGGGAAGATTGTAGCGTTTTGAAAATCGTTTCGGTGAAATTTCGAAAAAAATCGGTAAAATAAGGGGGTTTTCTGTAAAAAGTCAAAATGCAAATATCTTATTATAAAAATTAAATATACATATTCTAGCTATGTAATTGCTATTATTTGGTGTTTATTGAGCCGCTGGTAAAATTTCAAATTTTCTGAAAAAAATATTATTTTATTATTATTTAAGCCGTCACTAATACATTTAATTAGGGAAAATTACAAATTGGAATGAGTTGAAACAAATTTTGTGCATCATAAAACATTAAATAAAATTTTAACATGTGGTTTTTGGAACGAAATCATTTGCCAAAACGGTTTAGAAATTATTGAAGAAAAAAGGCTTTTTTTTAGCGTAAATGGATGTTTGGGGTATTGTATTTATCATTTTTCATCACCCCACACCCGTACCCACCCCCACTTACCCCTCCCCATGGATGAATTCAGCACCCACCATATCTTTTCCCCACTTGATTTTCAAGGAAAAAGAAATGAAAGAAAAGAAAAGAAAATGAGTGAAGTAGTTAGACTTTTGACTTTGTTTGACCTTGACTTTGCCCCACTTTCTCTACCTCCCTCTCTCTCCTCCCCCACTCCCATTTCTGGTCGAAATCCCTTCTCCATACAGCAGCATCCCCCCTCCATTTTCCCCTCTCCTTTCTCTTCAAAACTTCATCAAAAATTGCTCAAAATCCATCAAAAAAAATCCCAAAACCCAAATCCGACTCCTACCCATTTTAGCTTAGCCCGTATAGCATGGATCCTTGTGAAAAGAGAGCATTTTGGAGGGCCATGGATGCTCGTGGATCTTCAAATATTTTTGGGTATAATTCTAAACTTTTTGCTTAGTTTGTTACTTAATTTCTTAAAGCTAAGTTAATTAAGTGTTAATTTGGGTTATGTGAGTTTAATTGCATGATTAAAGATTTCAAGTTAGGGTTTGTTGTGGAAATGAGTTGTGTTTGATTGTGTATGGTTTAGTGAGGTGAATTAACATATTTAGTTTTGTAGAAAACTAATCTAGTTGTTAATTACAAGTTGTTACTTGAAAAATGTCCAAATTAAGCTTTTTGTTGCAAACTAGTTTTTTTTTATTTAATTCGAAATATGAGATTAAAAATATGGTTAGGGTTTTTATCATATTATTAACTTTATTAAGTGTAGTTTAACACTTTAGTTCATGGAAATCCAACCTAAATTGTAGTTGTGCATTTTTGCTATGAAATTGTTAAAAAGGGTATTTTGTAAACTAGAATATTAGGGTTTTTGGAATTTAATGAGATTAAATTCCGGGAATTGCTTCTATGACTTATTTAAGATATTTAATAAGTATATTGGCCGCTACATTCATTTAAACATCATGTTTTGTACAAAAACGGCGAATTGTGCTTGCTAGATTTTCGGAAAAACGACTTTTTAAGTGAAATTGGGGTTTTTGGGAATTGTAAGCTATTTTATATTATAATTAGTGCTTGTAATTGTGCAAATGAGTGTGATTGGATTTTTCTCGATGGTTTGACGTTTTTACATCGACATCGAGGGTTGGTTTGACTATTCTTGCATACGTAGGCGATAGGTTTGGACCTACGCGTGATACGCGTGCCGATTTGATTTTCGTATGCCGTTTCGATTTCGAATTTAGTTTTAATGCGATACGGTGCGTTATGATATGTAGGTACCCCATGTGGACTTCGAGACGACAAGCAAGCGCGTGGCGACGTCGGCACCGGCTAGCGAGGACCAGGTGAGTAGATTTATATCTACGGGGAGAAGTCGGGTGGATGGCGTATAGCACCCCCGCAGTCCGTGGTGGTGTATACGGATGCGTATACACACCAACAATTATATTATGTTATTTGGGATTAATAACGATGCTTAGGATGGATATTGGTGTGTTGGATTACTTTAGTGTTGCGAACCCTAGGGTAGTGTTACACACACACATACACACATACATACTTGCATACATTCCTATTGATATGTGCTCATGGGATTCTTTATAGTTATGTGTTCACATGGGTATGGGACTATGTGTTCACATACGGATTGAGGATGATACTTGGGATTGAGCTGAGTCGATGAGATTTGATTTGAGGCCGTGAGATCGGTGATATAGCAGGGTTCGTATCTTAGATACGACATGAAGTTGTAGCGGGTCCTTGACGTAGTGTTTCACACACGTCCATGCATACGTAGGCGGTATCAGTATGGTACTAGACGTAGATCAGTACCCCGATCATGATATTTGATAAAGAGGATACCAGGTGAATAGTATGATGAATGTGATATTGAACCATACCCAGATTGGGATGCCGTACGACGGATTTACGTACGAGCTATATGGATGATTGATCCGCACTCTTGACTTGGGATGCCTGATTATAGATATGGTATCGGATATGATATTATTGAGGCGGGATCACCGACTATACATATACAGGTATGTATATGTATCGACTCAGATGATAGGCGGTTTCCTTACCTGTAGTTCAGCTTGTTAGTTCAGCCGTATAGTTTAGTGTAGTTGTTAGATTAGATTACACTTCTTACCTATTTCAAAAACTAACGAATCGTGGGCATTTTTAAAGACAGCTCAAGGGAATCTACGGATATTTCAAAAACGACGTATCTTTTCATAAAAACACCGTAGCCCCTATTTTCAAAACCCCATGATTCGTGTTATTTCAAAAGGCACCATTTGTAGGACTTATATTAGATTATTGCAGATTAGTTATCGTTGTGTCTAGTATTCAGCTCCCGCACATTATTGTTGTTCGCTCTGCCTCGCATATTTATTTTGCTGCATATTCCATTATTGATATCATGCTGTTAGGACACCAGCACTATTACCGATGATGCGTATGTACCACGTACACCTACTTGCCGGCTCACACACATCTTCATCGGTAATTGCCATGTCACGTACACTTTAGAGAATATAATTGCTTGACTTAGATTGTTAGCTAGTAGTGTTGACATGATATTAGTGTACTTCCCTTATATGTCATATTAGACATTGTAGTTATTACCTACCACTTCATGCATACTGTTATTCAGTTGTTCATGCCTAGTTCATTATCATTGACATATGCACTTGTGATGATTTCTTGAGATTTATGATATTTCTGGATTTCGGGGAAAGCCGCAAAATTTACAACTTATGATCTTTTAAAATATAAAATGTTGCGGTTTTCTAGTGATGTAAAGTGTCGTCCACCATGAGTTTGCTGTGGTTTTGGAGATCCGTGTCGAGGAGTGGAGGAACCGTCACGGGTACATGGTGGGCCCGGTATGGTACCCCGGGGCAAGAGGAATGTGGTGTTGACGTTGAGCCTGGCTGGGGAGCACTACCTACCGGTGATATTACCCGACGCGTCGGATATCCGGAGGTTACCGTCGTGGTCTTGAGATGGATGGTAGGGGCCGGTCCGGACTGACGGCGCCCTAGATATTGAGATTGAGACATTGATATTTCGAGACAGTGAGATTTATGTTTTGTGTCGATGCTAGACACTGTTGATACTGATTTCATTATGATACCTCAGTTTAAAAATACGAAGGAAATCTCACTAAATTATGAAAACAGTTCTTCATTTACATGTATTCTGTTTTCATGCATTCATACCTCATTCATATGATATATTGCTACCTGAGGCACTGACACGGGCACATGAGATTACACTCGGGTTAGATATTTACCCTAGCCTTGTTATAGGCTGCATGTTATATACTTTTTTGAGGATATATTATGATCGTATGACCTAGGATTGCGTCATACATGCGATTTCTGTGCGTAGATGTTTTTCTATTCACGGGTTGGCAACTCACCCCCGTTGTGCCCCAGTTTCTTGCAGGTTTGCCGTACAGGTTTCATTACGGCTTTGCGGGCTCAGTTTCATTCGGGTGACTTGTCAGTAGGTGGGTTTTTCTTGTATCGTACCCATCCTATTACCTTGTATAATATTATTCCGTTGTATCTAGTAAATTCTATCAACCAAACATGTATCTATTGAGATAGAGACCAGTGTTGTTTATTCTTTCGACCTTAGAGTCGCTCGTTATATTTCTGGTGGTTTTGAGTTCCCTTTTGAGTTTTTGATCCTCGCCGTTGGCGTTGTATATTATATTGCTTGTGTGGTTGTGACCGTCGATTGACGAAGAGCTAGCTCCCGTTTGGGGATGCCTTTTATTGATTTCGTATACTATTCATGTTGTATCCCGTTTGGGAGCCAGTATTTACAAAGGAGACTCTGCCGAAATTTTCAGTAAATTTTTGATGTTTTTAGAAACCCGCATAATTCGGCTTATGCTATTAAAACTACTTGATTTAAATTGGTTTTTCCTACTCTCTACTACTCTTCTTGGTTTGGATTTCTGGGTTCTCGGTTTACTTAGATTATGTACGCCTCGAGACGTTCGTAGTTTAAGTGTCGGTCATGTTCCGTACATTCGGGTCGTGACAAGATATCTTTAGATATTATACAATCTAAGTGCCGGTCACATCCAAAGTTTGGGTCATGACAATCTCCGTATCAGCCCTGGCCAGGGACTTCCTATTATAGCCAATCGAGCACAGCGCAACATTAACCCCCAATACCGGGAGAGACGAAACCCCTCCAATCGCTCATTGCCTCCATGTGACTCAGGACTGTACCCAAAAACCACCGTTTTGCACATTCTCTTGAATGTGGTAAGGTGGAAATTAAAGCACTGTGGGATTCACACAAGTCTCTATGACGATCTCAGGTCTACAGACTAACCTGTACCAGTGTCACCAGAGAACTGCTATCTGACATCAGGTATAATACCATCTAGGAGTTCTCAGCGAATCCTGTTCAGTGTACCCAGTCTTCACTGAGCACCCGTATAACATCTCTGATATCAAACACCAATGGATATGGGATCATCCATCGCCCATCATATGGGTCAAGAAGGGTATACGCTAGTTTACTCTGGAATATCGATGCTCTGTCTCGATACACCCTCGAATAGGAACGATTAAAGGATGAACTTGTGGACTACCCTGGCCCCACTAGTATTATCTCATCATAATCCTGGTAGTCAAGTATATCCTAAGGGCTTTACCAACATGCGAGAGCAAGACAGTATCACAATACAAGTCTACATGTTAAGATAAAGAGTAACCAGATAGCATACTATCATGTCGGGCAAGAAAGTCCTCTCTATATATGTCCAAGCACCCACTATAATATACAATCATGTACAATAATGGACTCTAGGGCATACATACAACTAACAATCTCCCACTTGCACTAAGGCTAGTGTTGCGCCACGGCAGCGCCCCGACCGTATATCCGAGGCCAAAATGCGGAATCAAAATTTTCTTAACTTTTAAACTGGCGCTACCGCGGACAATATACCCGGATCGAAACCATTAACCTATACCAGCTAACAAGAGATGGGGTTTGAGATATACCGAGTGATCCGAGTCCTCCGGTCTTCTCGTCGTCGTCCCGATCTCCTGCGGAAACTCCGGTCGTCGCCTCCTTGCCGGAAGGGCACCACATCGTCTGTATCTTTTACGGGCTCCCACCTCAATACCGAGGCAACTCGGGCACGAAGCTGGCTAGTCGACGTGCCCAAGATATGCAGTAGAATGAGTAGTGCTTGTCTCTTTGGGGTTATGTCGCTTTGATGGAGGAATCAACAAGATATGAACTTGGGGATTTTTGTGGCAATGGAAAAATGATATGAATGATTAATTTTTCCCACACCCTCACAAAATCAAAACTCTCTCTTCTCCCCTCAATCATGTGGCCGGCCAAACTTACAAGGAAATGGTGGAGGGAAACAAAGTATATCACAAGAGGGAGGTAAGTGTAGGATAAAGCAAGTGGTGACCTTAAACAAAACATCAACCATGCTTAATACATCTATTCACATCAAATCCCATTAATGCAAAAGCATGGATGAAAGATTCTAATCCTATCATAATGAATACATTTGCAAGAAACCCCCTCCACAAATGTAATTTGCAAAACTGCAAATTACCCCCTCCATCGGAAAAGTCCGGCCGGGAAAGAACAAAGAAAAACCGACCGGAACGGAATGCAAACTGGCAACTCCAGAAAACTGGTCCCGTAATAAATTACAGGAAAACCCCGATACTGTGCATACACACCCGCATCTGTATTCCGTCCGGATACAAATGCAAAGAGACAAAATCTACATTGTACTAAACTAGGATCCGGCTTAAACCAAAGCCGGCTAGTAATGTTCGTCCGATCCTGATCCGTGCAATACCGCACGTATCAGATCGAACCCTGCCATATTACTATATGGCCACTAGTACAAAACTGTCCGATCCTGATCCGTGCAATACCGCACGTATCTGATCGGACCCTGCCATATCTCCATACGGCCTCTACAGCGTTTCACCCGAAAGCTTGAGTAACTGAAAGTGTGGTGGACTCTAAAGACTCGTCAATACTATGGCTGTGGATTTAACCACTAGCACGTCAGAGGTATAAGCCAATACGTGACGGGCCACCAGCTATTGACCAAAAGGGACGTCGATGAGCGAACTCATCCTGACACCCTACTGAGCCTGTCAGTGACAATATCCGTACAGTCCGGTCCGTTCGTCTATGAGTATCGCATGGCGGGCCTAGGGGGTTGGTAAAAGTCAGACCCCCAAAAGCGGTACAAGTCGTGTCGGAGTGTAGCCCAGAACGCCCTGAGATACTACTGGAATACCTACCAGTAAATCTCCTGCCTCGGCCGAGGACTTTGCGTAATGGCTCTCCTAGACACAGCGCGACCTCACCCCCAATACCGGGAGAGACGAACCCGTGCAGATCCGCTCACTGCCTCCATGTGGCTCGGGACTGTACCCAACTAAATCCTGTTTGCACGACTCCTTTGAGCCGTGGTAGGGTAGTAATCAAAGCACAGTGGGAACTCACACGAGACAAATGACGATCTCAGGTCGATGAACTAACCTGTACACATGTCACCTGGGAACTGCTATCTGACGTCTGGTATAATCCCAACTAGCAGGTTCCCGGCGAGTCCTGTCCGGTGTACTCATAACCCAATGAGCACCTGTATACATCTTAGGTGAACCAACTGACACCAGTGGCTTGTGAGACCGGCCACCGCCCCTCGTCGGGGTCTCGACTGTATACACTAGTCTACTGTGGAGAATCGATGCCCTGTCTCGAAACTCCCACGACTAGGGACCTTTTAAGGATGTGCTTATAGACCACCAGCTCTCACGTATATGATCGCCCTCATACTGCTGGCAGTCAAGCAAAAATCCTAGGGGCTCTATCAGCGTGTAATAGCGACCTGTAAGGTCACCTGAAGCAGTACACGATGATAAAGGTAAACCAGATAGCATACTATCATCTCGAGTAAGACTGTTCTACCGGGATAGGTCCTCCCTCAATCATTGCAATCACGTGCCTGTGATCCAATAATTGACTCTGAGGGCACTATCTCCAACAATCTCCCACTTGCACTCAAGGCTAATTATTGCGATGTCGCATACTCACAGCCCGTGTGATACCGAACACCCAACTCCTCTACTAGTCAGTCGCACAAAGCCTGTTTGCGAAACTATTGCGTTCGAGGAAAAGCCTTAGTGAGTGGATCCGCCGAGATGTTTCTTTCTATGTCTCTCTATATCTCAAGTTCGCGGAGAAAACCATCTCCCGAAATGAGCAATACCTGTCTTAGAGTATGTCTGGATATCTGATGGGACCTAGTTCATAAATGAACTCCAAATCCAAACTTCTTAGACTGTATCGATAACTGAACTTAATCAGTACCCAGCGCCATGCCTCCCTCAGTATTGCCTGGATCACCTGTCCAGAATACTGTCCCTCGTCAGAGGGAGAACTATAACTCTGACAACCTCCTTGTCGTCCATGTCACCTTGGAAGCCTGGAGTGATAACCGTCTCCTAAAGGAGGCAGCCGTTATCATATCCCTAGAACATTCACTTATGTTCTAAAACTGCTTCCGACTGTTCCTCCAGGATTGGATCAATATCAACTTATTGCATCTAGTGCAAGAACAACATCTGGTGTGGTACTTGACATCTCATGATTGACTCAATTGCCTAAGCACGTGATCTGCCAATTATGCACATCCCTCTCTACTTTAGTCTATGAGACACCTTTAGAGAGGGTGACTCCATCACCTGCAGGTACACTACCGTGCCAGGAGTCGTCCATTCTAAATACTCTTAGAATGCTGTCAAAGTACCCTGATTGGGAAACCACCCAAATCTAGATCTAAAACCATAGATCTAGTAACCAGTATGTCTGATATTGTGTCCAAGTCCCTCGTGGAGAAACCACTGTGTGACGACCAAAGTATAACCGATCGTAGTATAGGAATGTCACTTCCTACTACCTTCTCAACAGATCCATCCCCTATTCTGATGACGTCAAACCCATGACTGTCACATCAGAAACAGATGATCTAACTCCGCTATATCTGCTTTAGTCTATAAATAGACATAAGCCTGAAGTCCACCAATGCTTCCGCTGCTCCCACTGACTACGACAACCCTCTTCCAGAGTCATATAGACGTGCACTTCTAAAGCTAGTTTAGAACGACGCTATACTCATCCTCTTGCTGGGTCTCGCAGCCTGGAACAACAACAATGGCAAGTGTGGGTAAACAAGAACTTCCCTGTCACCGTCCTTGAGGCTACCGGAGTACCTCTCGGGTGCCTGAAGTTACCCACCTCATCTGCGGAGTGGCCAATGGAATGTCAAATCAGATTGAATCTTTAGGTTCCTTATCAAATCTTCAGTAATCGTTTGCGGTTCTGGAATCATTTCCAGTTCTACCATACTCCCACTACTGTTTTTGAAAAATCCATTTTTATTAAAACTGTGGCGAGTCTAGAACAATATCGCTATTGATCTTCCAGATGGTAGAAAATCAACCCTCGTCATAGCCTGGGTCAACCCACAAACAGCCATTACAGAAACGTGCCTTGAGTTGTCCAGTGTCTGGTTTTAATCATAAGCCGGACAACTCCCCGTATCTTAACATCGTTAAGATATGAACTGTTCTATATCCAATATAGAACCAGAGGCACTGATTTAAATGAACCAGATTCAAATCATGCAGCTATCTTCAGTGCATGTCAACTAAATGGAAGGAGGCCGATCAGCGTTACCCAACTTAGGAATGCTTCCAATTATGAGTAACCTGAAAGAGAAGCAAGTTCTCATTACTATCAACCGAATACCATACACAAGTATCTACATCTTCGATCACCTTGAAGAATCCCGATACTTGCATTACCTGGTTCTCTACTCTATTCTTATACCAATAACTCCTCAAAACTCAGACCCTGTGTTTCTACGAAACACATGTCTAAGAATTAGAGTAGTTAAAAGTAAACAGAATATAGTACGAGGACCAACCCCACTGTCCTAATGGACACTGGACAACATACAATACTCTGTATAAGTCCGCCGAGTCTAACAACTCTTTCACTGTGTGTCGTAGGTTGAAAACTGTACTTATGGTTAAGAAGAATTACACCGCTGTTTAATGCTCCTTACCTAACCATTCACTGATATAGGTAAATGTCGTCGACATAATATCAAAAGGTATATCTCACTCTATGAAAATAGACGTACAGATATATCAATTTGAAATTGGTGCACAACAGCGGATATTCAAAACCAAATATTTGCCGACCGGCAAACAGCCCAGATGATCTACTCAAATATCACCGATTACAACGAATCCCGATATAATGAGGATGATCACCCTATTCCCAATAACTTACTCCCACTCATCATCTGTAAAGCCATACAGATGTGAGAATCAAACCTTGGTAAATACATACCCTGGAGCAAGTGTCTAATCAGGAAATCAGTTTTCTTTTAACAGTACACAGTTGAACTGAAACATTGAAATGTTTCGATGGGGTATCCTGGTATTCCTAGTAATGCCTCTACCATTATCCAGATTCACAACTGTAACCGTATAATTCTTTGCCATCTCTCCAAATCCCTTTATATGTCTTTAGTCATTACCTTCTGCACACCCCTTAGGCCAAATGGTTTTCTTCCTTCCCTACCGTTCGGCACCAGCCTATGGTTTGGAAGAAGACTATCCAATAAGCATAATGGGTGTACTGTCCTAATCCTAGGAGCACTCGCAATGCGAGAGAAGGTGAAGAGAAAAGACAACCGAATAAACTGTATTCCTATTTCTCCTGGACCAGAATCCATCCCCGAACTGGAACAAGTTCCTTTCGAGTTCGTATATAACCATACGATGGAGTATCCAATAAACTTTGGATCTTCGTAGTGATACGGAGTGTCCTGGAGAAATACAAAGGTGATTTAGGATTGGCAAAGAAATACTTGGTTTGATCGTGAATAGCAGTCACAATTTACTTTGCCCTCTTACTAATCCCTTGCTTTGTCTTAACTTAATACCTTCTGCACACCATCGTTATGCTAATTGGTTTTCTTCATTCCCTACCGGTCGGCACCAGCCTAAGGTTTGGAAGAAGACTATCCAATTTGCGTAATAGGTGTACGATCTCCTAAACCAAGGAGTACTCGCAATGAGAGAAGGTGAAAAGAAAAGACAACTGAATAATCCTATTCGTTTTCTCCAGAACCAGAAACCATCCTCGAAGTCCTTCGAGTTCGTATATAACCATACGATGGTTTTGTCCAATGGAAGTGGACGTTCGTAGTAATACGGGGTGTCCTGGAGAAAAGGGTAAAAGTAGGAGTGGCAATGAGGTTTGCAACTCTGACAATCCAAAAGCCTGTGTTAAGAAGGTTCGGTCAACTTGGTCACTGAGTCATAGTCTTAGGGTCGGGTCAATGGTCGCTGCCAGAGAGAGAGAAAAGAAACACTCAGCGTGCACTCTAACCTAGATCAGAATGGTTATCACTTCATCTAATCTGGAAACCTCCCACTGTAACCTCAAATTCTTCCCCAAACCTGAAAGAAGAATTAGTCGGGGTCACCCGAGGAGTAAACCAACTCATCAGTGGGAATCGGGATCCAACTATCATCGCATGATAACTTGACGGAATCCACTCAAGTCACCACACTCCAGAAGGTATGCGCATGTCTGGCAAGTTTCAGTTCTTTTGAAACTCCCGATGTGGGTTTTTACCCCTAGGACCCAAGTGACCTTGACAATGCCAACAAATCAAAGAGTCCTAGTCAAGTTCTACCCGTCATTATCTTGATTGCGTTAAACCCACCCGTACGAGTCCTTGACAATGCCAACAAGACCGTACGACTGTCCTAACCAATCCACTTATCCATGTGACAGAAAAGCATTACATAGCTACCGAACACTACGCCACTGCAATGCACGACAAACGCAGCACGAATACTAAGTAATACTAATCTGAAATGACGGAGGGCTACGACTGGTTTTTGGCGAAAAACCTTTAACGTAATGAACTTGATATCGTTGAAGGAACTGGATAACCTTTTTAGAAAATATAGTGACGAAAACCTTTACTAAAGAGGTCACTCCCGGTGAAGGGATCTCGGCTCTTTCCCCGTAGAATGAGGTGCAGGATATTCCAACTGAATACCACGATGCAAAGCAAAAGTAATCGGCTATAGTGAAGTTAATGCCCTGACGCAAACTTCTGTCCAAGGGGTCACTCCCGGTGAAGGGATCTCGGCCCTTGCCTCGTCGACTGAGGAGCAGGATATTCCAAATGAATACCACGATGCAAAACAAAAGTGAACGCCCTTGCAATAACAGCTTTTGAAAAAATGTTCCAACAACATCAGAATAGGTTTGTTTATCTTGCATTGATCCGAATCAACACAGTCCCATCAATTGATCACACCACAAAGAACGAAAATATACTGATGTACGTATATGCCATCCGCATTCGCCACTGGGTCCCGTCATTACCCGTTAGGTTAGCTAACTAACGGCAGAGCGGGGACTGGACTAGCGCGGATGAAAAACATATACAACATCTACTAATATATATACCAATATATAATATTCGCTCAAGGCGTGATAAAATGCAACATCACAGAAATATGCAGCATCACAGAACAATACAGATATCTGGGATCCCCGGGTTTCACAGAGCCGCTGCTGAAACCCGACGTTCCCCTGGTCGTGTGGATAGCCTGTGCAATGAAAACCTAGACCCCTACGGGCGCGGCAAGTCACCCGCCAAAACCTGAACCGAGGCAGCCCCCTTCAGCAACGTTAATGGACCGCCCAGCACTTCACGGAATCCGGTAACTCGGGCACCCCTCCTGGGTCAACCTGCACCCCCTACGAGTGCGGCGAATAGCCCGCCAATCCTGGAGTGAAGCCCCCTCCGTCCCAATGCCATGAGATGCGGGCTTGTTGCCCTCCAGAACCCGGCTATCCGTGCACCCCACAGCGGGGCAACCCTAGTACAGAAAGTAAAATATACATACAACGGGTACATCGACCGCAACCAGGTCGTGCCCCAAAAGAATAATACAAACAGGCAGTGACGGCAGTCCACATGTCGGACGCTCGCCCCGCAATATCAAATGTACATAATACAACAACACAGTACTAGCATTGCATCCAGGCTATCCCCCACGACCGATCCGCATCAACACATCATAAACACAGAACATCAACGTGAAAATCACGTTCGCAAATCCGTCTAACCGGGCTATAGCAGTTAGACAGGATTTACCGATCAAGTGATATTCACGGTCGCAGATATAATGTAAATACTGTGAAATAATGTGTTTAAAATATCCGATCGATCAAACATTAACAAGTGGGCCCCCAAGCAATACTGTAGCACTCACAGAAAA
Organism: Agapanthus africanus; assembly: GCA_030015575.1. Taxonomy (NCBI): domain Eukaryota; kingdom Viridiplantae; phylum Streptophyta; class Magnoliopsida; order Asparagales; family Amaryllidaceae; genus Agapanthus; species Agapanthus africanus. Next base: position 298,364,728 of record CM057345.1, on the reverse strand, counting down.
TCTGGGCTCAATTTTAATATTCCAAAACCCCTATTTTTAGCCCACAAGCCCACTGCAGAAAAACGACGACATGATCCCTCATTACTGCGGCGGATCCGCGGCCTGAGAAAGGTTAATGGCCGCGGATCCACGCTCTTACTGAGGGATCATGTTGTCGAATTTTTCCAGTGTTCTTAGAACTCCCTGCACATCATTCTGAGACAACCTGAAAAATTTTTGGAGACCAAAAAATTTCAACAGAAACTGATGCTAACAAAAATGTAGATTTTGGAATTTTGGTCGATCGGAAATGCAAAACACATTAGAACAAACTAGACAAGGTTAATGGCGTGGCTCTGATACCATGTTGCGCCACGGCAGCGCCCCGGCCGTCTATCCGAGGCCAAAATGCGGAATCAAAATTTTCTTAACTTTTAAACTGGCGCTACCGCGGACAATATACCCGGATCGAAACCATTAACCTATACCAGCTAACAAGAGATGGGGTTTGAGATATACCGAGTGATCCGAGTCCTCCGGTCTTCTCGTCGTCGTCCCGATCTCCTGCGAAAACTCCGGTCGTCGCCTCCTTGCCGGAAGGGCACCACATCGTCTGTATCTTTTACGGGCTCCCACCTCAATACCGAGGCAACTCGGGCACGAAGCTGGCTAGTCGACGTGCCCAAGATATGCTGTAGAATGAGTAGTGCTTGTCTCTTTGGGGTTATGTCGCCTTGATGGAGGAATCAACAAGATATGAACTTGGGGATTTTTGTGGCAATGGAAAAATGATATGAATGATTAATTTTTCCCACACCCTCACAAAATCAAAACTCTCTCTTCTCCCCTCAATCATGTGGCCGGCCAAACTTACAAGGAAATGGTGGAGGGAAACAAAGTATATCACAAGAGGGAGGTAAGTGTAGGATAAAGCAAGTGGTGACCTTAAACAAAACATCAACCATGCTTAATACATCTATTCACATCAAATCCCATTAATGCAAAAGCATGGATGAAAGATTCTAATCCTATCATAATGAATACATTTGCAAGAAAACCCCTCCACAAATGTAATTTGCAAAACTGCAAATTACCTCCTCCATCGGAAAAGTCCGGCCGGGAAAGAACAAAGAAAAACCGACCGGAACGGAATGCAAACTGGCAACTCCAGAAAACTGGTCCCGTAATAAATTACAGGAAAAACCCGATACTGTGCATACACACCCGCATCTGTATTCCGTCCGGATACAAATGCAAAAAGACAAAATCTACATTGTACTAAACTAGGATCCGGCTTAAACCAAAGCCGGCTAGTAATGTTCGTCCGATCCTGATCCGTGCAATACCGCACGTATCAGATCGAACCCTGCCATATTACTATATGGCCACTAGTACAAAACTGTCCGATCCTGATCCGTGCAATACCGCACGTATCTGATCGGACCCTGCCATATCTCCATACGGCCTCTACAGCGTTTCGCCCGAAAGCTTGAGTAACTGAAAGTGTGGTGGACTCTAAAGACTCGTCAATACTATGGCTATGGATTTAACCACTAGCACGTCAGAGGTATAAGCCAATACGTGACGGGCCACCAGCTATTGACCAAAAGGGATGTCGATGAGCGAACTCATCCTGACACCCTACTGAGCCTGTCAGTGACAATATCCGTACAGTCCGGTCCGTTCGTCTATGAGTATCGCATGGCGGGCCTAGGGGGTTGGTAAAAGTCAGACCCCCAAAAGCGGTACAAGTCGTGTCGGAGTGTAGCCCAGAACGCCCTGAGATACTACTGGAATACCTACCAGTAAATCTCCTGCCTCGGCCGAGGGCTTTGCGTAATGGCTCTCCTTGACACAGCGCGACCTCACCCCCAATACCGGGAGAGACGAACCCCTGCAGATCCGCTCACTGCCTCCATGTGGCTCGGGACTGTACCCAACTAAAACCTGTTTGCATAACTCCTTTGAGCCGTGGTAGGGTAGTAATCAAAGCACAGTGGGAACTCACACGAGACAAATGACGATCTCAGGTCGATGAACTAACCTGTACACATGTCACCTGGGAACTGCTATCTGATGTCTGGTATAATCCCAACTAGCAGGTTCCCGGCGAGTCCTGTCCGGTGTACTCATAACCCAATGAGCACCTGTATACATCTTAGGTGAATCAACTGACACCAGTGGCTTGTGAGACCGGCCACCGCCCCTCGTCGGGGTCTCGACTGTATACACTAGTCTACTGTGGAGAATCGATGCCCTGTCTCGAAACTCCCACGACTAGGGACCTTTTAAGGATGTGCTTATAGACCACCAGCTCTCACGTATATGATCGCCCTCATACTGCTGGCAGTCAAGCAAAAATCCTAAGGGCTCTATCAGCGTGTAATAGCGACCTGTAAGGTCACCTGAAGCAGTACACGATGATAAAGGTAAACCGGATAGCATACTATCATTTCGAGTAAGACTGTTCTACCGGGATAGGTCCTCCCTCAATCATTGCAATCACGTGCCTGTGATCCAATAATTGACTCTGAGGGCACTATCTCCAACAGCTAGTTGTAGTAGTATCCCATACCCAACATCCCGAAGAGTCTCTCAAATTGTATCTGAGGTATGGCCTTTGTGAGAGGATCCGCTGTGTTATTCTTCGTGTCAACTCTCCTAATCTCGATCTCCCGGCGATCAACTATCTCCCAGATCAGGTGATACTGCCTCAGAATATGCCTGGATCGCTGATGGGACCTGGGTTCCTTGGCCAAAGCCACTGCTATATTGTTATCACAATACAATGGTATTGGACGCTCGATGGACGGAACCACACCAAGTTCGGTTATGAACTTCTTCGTCCAGACAGCCTCTTTGGCGGCATCATTGGTAGCGATGTATTCAGCCTCCATCGTCGAGTCTGCCATGGTTTCTTACTTGGAACTTTTCCAACAAACCGTCCCTCCATTGAGGGTGAAGACAAAACCTGAGACCGACTTAGAGTCGTCCTTATCACTCTGGAATCTCGAGTCGGTAAAAGACTCCACTTGGAGTTACCGTTACCATGCACCAAGAACATTTATTTAGTCCTTCTCAAATACTTCAGAATGTTCTTCACAGCTATCTAGTGATTCTCCCCAGGATCTAATTGATACCTGCTTACAACACCTAGTGCATATGCTACATCCGGTCGGGTACATAACATCGCATACATAATAGACCCGACTGCTGAAGCATAGGATATACCTTGCATGCGAGCCCTATCCAAATCAGTCTTGGGGGACATCTCTTTGGAGAGAGTGATTCCTGAGATCGTAGGTAAATTCCCACGCTTGGAATCCTCTATACTAAACCTCTTTAGTATGGTGTCAATGTACCTAGATTAGGACAATCCCAGTATCCGTTTAGATCTATCTCTATAGATTTTAATCCCCAGGATGTAGGAGGCATCACCCAGATCCTTCATGGAGAATCTTTATGATAAGAAGAGCTTGACCGAGTGCAGCATAGGAACATCATTTTCTATCAAGAGTATGTCATCTACGTACAATACAAGGAAGACGACCTTACTTTCTGCCACCTTCTTGTATATACAAGGTTCATCTACGTTTTTGACAAAGTCAAACTCTTTGACTGCTACATCAAAACAGATGTTCCAACTCTGTGATGTCTGTTTTAACCCGTAGATTGATTTAAGCAGCTTGCACACCTTTCCGCTGCTCCCACTGTACACGAAGCCCTCTGGCTGAGTCATGTACACGCTCTCTTCTAAATCACCATTTAGAAAGGCGGTCTTAACATCCATTTGCCAGATTTCGTAGTCATGGTATGCAGCGATGGCAAGTAGGATTCGGATGGACTTAAGCATAGCCACTGGAGAAAAGGTTTCATCATAATCCATACCTGGTCGTTGACGAAAACTTTTTGCTACAACTCTAGCTTTGAAAGTCTCAACTTTTCCATCTACAACAAGTTTTTTTCTTAAAGATCCACTTGCTCCAGATGGGTTTTACCCCTTCAGGAGCATTTTCTAAAGTCCATACTTTGTTGGTGTACATGGATTCCATCTCAGATCGCATTGCATCCATCCATTTCACAGAGTCCCCACTCGTGATGGCTTGCTCGAAACTAGTTGAGTCATCATCTTCCATGATGCAATCCTCGCTCCTATCAATGAGAAAACCATAGTATCTCTCAAGTGGATGAGGAATCCTACTAGATCTGCGGAGTGGCTGTGGTTCGTCGGGGACTATTGAATCCTCCAGTTCCACCAAATCGTCAGTTGTAGTTTGTGTAGCTGGAACATCTTCCAGTTCTACCTCATTTCCACTAATTTCTTTTACAAGAAATTCCTTTTCTAAAAAGGTGGCATATTGAGAACCAAACACCTTTTGTTCCTCACTGTAGTAGAAGATATATCCATAGGAATCCTTTGGATACCCCACAAACTTACACAAAACAGATCTTTCCTCGAGCTTGTCCGCATTTTGCTTTTTAACATAGGCCGGACAACCCCATATCTTAACTCGTTTAAGAGATGGTCTCTTCCCATTCCATATCTCATATGGAGTGGTAGGCACTGATTTGGTTGGAACTCTATTCAAAAGGTATGCGGCCGTTTCAAGCGCATAATTCCAAAAGAAAACAGGCAACTCAGCAACACTCATCATAGAGCACACCATATCTAATAGGGTGCGATTTCTCCGCTCCGACATACCATTGTGCTGTGGTGTATACGGAGGAGTAAGCTGAGAGAGAATCCCGTTCTCTTTTAAATAGTCATGGAATTCCGTACTCAAGTATTCTCCTCCCCGATCGGATCGTAGGATTTTAATACTTTTACCCGTCTGATTCTCAACTTCATGTTTATATTCTTTGAATTTCTCAAAAGCTTCAGACTTGTGTTTCATCAGGAACACATGTCCGAATCTTAAGAGATCGTTGTTCAGTAGAAAATAATGCAATCTGTAACACATCAATTTCCTCATTATTCTACTCATCTAAGGATAGTTGATATAAATATAACACATATTACCAGTTTGTCTGGAAAATACTAATTACCCTGTGTTATATATATATATTCATCATTCTTTATAGGAAATTGTGTGTTTATTACTTCATGCATGATATTGTATATCTCGACACGTTTCAGTGAGATTTTGTGCAGAAAATTATTCAGGTCAAATAACCGGAATCATAAATTTGCTGATAAAACGCAGCAAGTCAAAGACTTAGAATCTGGCAAAGATTCAGAAAATAAAATAAAATTCCAGATATCAGAAGAAGACTTAAATGCCAACAGAAGACTGCATAGAAGAAATAATTCAAAGATCTTTCCAAACGGCCGCGGATCCGTGGCCGATCCAGGACGATCCGCCGCGGTTCCGCGACCGAGTTGGGCCGTTGGCGCTCGAGACTTCTCCAGAATCTTCCTTGTAACGGCCTAGCTTTCTCAAGACGCTCCATTTCCACGTGGCATCTTCTGGATGGCTCTGCATAACTACCAAGCTTATGGAGGAAGCTTAAGGGGAAATCTATAAAAGGGGTTCTAGATCTAATTTTTGGGGGTTACTCATCAATAGCCCATTAGTTGCATAAATCCAATCCAAATCAAATCAAGTTGAGTGACACAACTTGAGCCAAATCAAGATCTATTGAGAAGCAAATCAAGCGAGTAATCGAAGATCCTTTATTGCAACGCCGATCATCATCCGAGCAAGAGATCCACGACGATCCGTGACTCACGACGATCGAGCCACGCAAAGATCGACGACGAATTCCCTTTCAAAGGAGTGAGCTAGAGCTAGTCTTATAAACTTGAGTGAGAGGTGTAATTTGAAGCAGATCTAAATAAAGGTGATAATTGCAATTCTCGTTTTCTATACATTCTCGCATTATGAAATTCTTCATTCTTGATTGTTTCATTATGATGCGTGAGTAAATTCTCCGCTTGTGGAGAATTCGAAAGAATTGATAGATCTAATGATGAACAAATCTTAATACTAATTTTAAGTCCTATGAGATTTGTGAACCTTAGAAAAAAGAATCGTTGATGACCTAATTTGGAGCGAGATAACTTCTTGATTATTTCGTTGCAAATTAGAGATCAAACAATTGATGATTTTCTTTGCTAGAGGCTAGATCCGAATGATTATGATTGAAAAGACAAGGGATAGTGAAGGAGAAACCCTAGTTTCTTCAATTGATCCCTAATCTTCAATCATCATCATCGATAGCTACAAATTATCAATTGATAAGATTAAGAATTATTAGATTCATCGTTAGCTATTAACTCAATCCAATCCTACAAGCTATTCTTCATTATCTTGATAAATCAAATTGATATTGGCTAAATTCATAAATTCTTGATTCTTGAATGTTTTCTAGATATTTCTTGAAAATCAATTTCATAAATCTTGAATCATTTTCTTTACTATTTTCATTTCAATTCATCTAAAACAAGATCGATCAAAACACGAATCTCTGTGGACGATCCATGCTAACTAACAATCGCTACGAGCTACACCGTTATTGATTGCGGCGATACAAATTTCTTTGATTGTGAACATTTTATACATTTCATTAACACGACATCGAAAATTAAAGATCAATCAAATGGCGCCGTTGCCGGGGATTGCGTGCTATTTTGTTCGTTCTAGTTATTTGAGTTGAAACATTATTTTATTCCATCAAAAATTTCAATCAAAATCGCATCAAGCGCTTAACGATTAGTTGTGAATTCTGCACGGGAATCTGGAATCGTTGGAGCAAGGGGAAAAATATTCTGGAGCATTCAAGAAGGCCGGAGAACTGAAAGGGGCAGCTGAAGAAATTTTCGTGCAGCGATCGCATTAGAAGACCGCGGAACCGTGGCCATAACAGCAACTTCGCGGTGGATCCGCGGCGATCTTGACTCTTCAGTGTTCCAAAATTCTCAGGTCTATTTCCAACTTTCTTATCTTCTCCCTGCTCTTGTCCAATAACCATTTTCTGCAAGATTCTTTGCAAAAAAATTCGCAGCGTCGCTAAAAGAAAAAAAATTGTTGCGTGTTTTGATATTGGTTGTTTGCATATTTTAACATGGAAATTAAGGGGCAAAGTCCAAATTCAGATTAGGTGGGGAGTTCATTACCCTTCCTAAGCCCCGGAAATCACAAAACTTGCATCCGCACACCCTCATTAACTAAAAAAATCTAGACAAGACTCTAAGGACCGTCGCGCTCAATTAGGACAGAAGGAGGTCGTGGGTAATCTATTGCTTATCCGAATTTCTTTTGTGGTGTCTAAGGCAAGTGGTTACTTAATTAGGCCCGTTACTTGTAAGTCCATATCACGCACCCTACGAACTTGCGAGGAGGCGGAATATAAGAAAAACGATTATCAAAGCTTCGTAACACGGACTTGAGCGCTTGAATCGTATCTGAACCATTGATAACTATCTACTAGAGGTTTAACTACTCGAATTCGAAGTTATACCTCACGTTACATGTCATTCGGGTCTTCATCGCTGTCCTCCACTCCTCGTAGGCTCCTTGGAACATTGGCACCTCAACGGCCTCCTCGAGTCAAAGACGATCCACCCGAAAGCTCCTTCTCCAAGCTTGATCTCTAAATTGAGATAACTAGGTTGCTTAAAGTGCTAATCTAAGCTACCTAGGGGATATAGAGTGAGGTTATAGATGTATTAGTCTAGCTAACCCTTAATCTCAACTCATAAGAGGTTAGGGTTAGGGTTTGAAGAGAGTGAGCTTTAGGAGAGAGAAGGTGAAGATGAGAATGAATATGAATAATGAACTCATATGAATATAACAACCATAAAAATTAATCAAATAAATAATATAAATGATTAATCATCATGGTTGATGCATTCACCTTGTGTGATTCATCATATGACTCATTAACTCATTAATGAATCATTTAATGCTAAGGATGAATCACACAAATGAGTCATTAAGCAATTAATGCCCATGCCACCTTAACCCCTTAGTCACCACTCTTCTAGAAGCTTCCGAAAAAATTACGAGAACGCCCCTCCAATCCGTGAAAACACGGAAAAACTTTAGACTGTATAAATCCAATAACCCGATACTAGAATCTGGCTTAAACCAAAGCCGGCTAGTAAAAACTGTCCGAAAAGTCGTACGTGCGTAAACGCGTACGCGTCCGAACTCTTGTCGTAAAACCATACGACCTCTATATCGTTTCGCCTGGAGCTGGGAAACTCTCTGTGTGGGACTCTAAAGACTCGACACTACGCTGGCAGTGGGTTTAACAACAGACCGCAAGCGGCACTAGCTGTACGTAACGGTCCCCAGGTAGATGTCGATAAGAAGGCCGATGAGGAAACTCATCCGAACTCCCACTGAGCCTAATGTGACAATCTCCGTACAGTCCGGTCTGTTCGTCTAAGACTATCGCATATCGAGCCTAGGGGGCGGCAAGTGTCAGTCCCCTAATAGCGGTATAAGTCGTGTCGGAGCGAAGCCCATTACACCCTGAGAAACTACTGGAACCTACCAGTAAATCTCGCTTGCCCTGGCCAGGGACTTTGCGTAATGTCTCTCTGACACAGCATGATATCATCTCCCAATACCGGGAGAGACGAATCCTGTCTAACCACTACTGCCTCCAAGTGCTCGGGACTGCACCCAACTGCTACCTGTTTGCACGACTCCTTTGAGCCGTGGTAGGGTAGCAATCTAAGAACAGTGGGACACACTCGAGGCGAAGTAGCAGTGTCAAGTCTGCGGACTATGCTGTACTCATGTCACCTGGAAACTGTTAACTGACGACGGGTATAACACCAACCAACAGTTCCCCTACGAGTCCTGTCCGGTGTACCCGTAACCAAACGAGCACCTGTATACTATCTCCAGTACGACGTACTGATGGCTATGGGACAGACCATCTCCCCAACTGGGATGAGAAGCGTACACACTAGTCTACTCTGGAGTATCGATGCCCTGTCTCGATAATCCTACGACTAGGGACCTGTATAGGATGTTGCTTATAGACTACCCAGCCTCCACTCGTGTGACTGCCATCACAACGCTGGTAGTTAAGCAAAGAACCTATGGGCTCTACTAATATGTATAAGTGATACGTTACAAGAAATATATGCACATATTAAAGTAAACACAAACCAAGTAGCATACTACCATTTTTAGCAAGACTGTATATACAACTGTGAATATCCCAAGCTTCCATTAAGTAATATACAATCTAGTATGATACAATAATGGCCCCTAGGGCATATACACTAACAATCTCCCACTTGCACTAGGGCCATGAGCTGGCATATCGTAGACCTATCATCTCGAATAGCCTCTCGAACTGCGTCTGAGGAATGGCCTTTGTGAATGGATCAGCAATGTTATTCTCCGTCTCTACTCTTTTCACCTCGATCTCCCTACGATCTACGATCTCCCTGATCAGGTGATACCGCCTTAAGATTTGTCTGGACTTCTGATGGGACCTGGGTTCCTTCGCTAAAGCTATAGCGCCGTTGTTGTCACAATACAGAGGTATTGGACAAACACTGGAAGGAACCACCTGAAGTTCTGTGAGGAACTTCTATATCCAGACAGCTTCTTTTACGGCATCGCAAGCAGCTATGTACTCTGCTTCCATTGTTGAGTCAGCAACGGTCTCCTGTTTGGAACTTTTCCAACAGACCGCCCCTCCATTGAGGGTAAAGACATAACCCGACATGGACTTGGAGTCATCTTTGTCACTCTGGAAGCCGGAGTCGGCAAAGGCCTCCATCTGGAGGTCTTTTCCGCCATAGACCAAGAACATCTCTTTAGTCCTCCTTAGGTACTTGATAATGTTCTTTACTGCTATCCAGTGATTCTCCCCTGGGTTTGCTTGATACCGGCTTACTACGCTCAATGTGTATGCTACATCTGGTCAGGCACATAACATCACATATAATATAGAGCCTACCGCTGAAGCGTAGGGTATAATCGACATGCGATCCCTTTCCAAATCAGTCTTGGGAGACATATTTTTGGAGAGGGTGATTCCGTGACAATCCAGTAGGTTACCGCGCTTAGAATCTTCCATACTGAATCTTTTCAATATGGTGTCTATGTACCTGGACTGTGAAAGTCCCAACATCCTTTTTGATCTATCACGATAGATCTGGATCCCCAGAATGTAGGTGGCATCACTGAGGTCTTTCATGGAGAATTTCTGTGATAAAAAACTTTTGACTGACTGTAACATAGGAATATCATTTCCTATTAGGAGAATGTCATCCACGTATAATACGAGGAATACTACAGCTCTCCCTACAATCTTACTGTATATGCATGGTTCATCTGGATTTTTGATAAAGTCAAATTCCTTGACAGTATCATCAAAACAGATGTTCCAACTCCGCGATGCCTGCTTTAGTCCATAAATGGACTTAAGCAGCTTGCATACTTTACCGTTGCTCCCACTCTGAATGAATCCCTCTGGCTGATCCATATAGACGCTCTCTTCTAAATTTCCATTTAGAAAGGCCGTCTTTACGTCCATCTGCAAGATCTCATAATCGTGGAAGGCAGCAATAGCAAGAAGGACCCGAATGGATTTTAGCATAGCTACTGGAGAAAAGGTTTCGTCATAGTCCAAACTAGGTCTTTGACGGAAACCCTTTGCAACAAGTCTAGCTTTATAAGTTTCAACCTGTCCATCTACACCAATCTTCTTTCTGAAGATCCATTTGCATCCTACGGGTTTTACCCCATCTGGAGCAATGTCCAAAGTCCATACTTTGTTAGTGTACATGGACTCCATTTCGGTCCGCATTGCATCCAGCCATTTTACCGAGTCGCCGCTCTGAATGGCTTGCTGGAAGCTAGTAGGGTAATCATCATCAATGACGCAATCCTCTCTATCCCCATCTATGAGAAAACCGTAGTATCTCTCAGGCGGATAAGACTGCCTACTACTTCTGCGGAGTGGTGCTGGGATGTCCGTTTCTTCTGAAACCTCTGGTTCTACCATACTTTCAGTAATAGCTTGTGTTTCTGGAATTTCTTCCAGTTCTATTTCGCTCCCATTTATTTCCTTTTCTAAAAACTGATGTTCTAGAAAATGGGCATTACGAGAAACAAAAACCTTTTGTTCCTCTGTGTAATAGAATATATACCCCCTGAAGTTCTTTGGATATCCCATAAACTTACACTGTATTGATCGTGCTTCGAGCTTGTCCGTATGCTGCTTTTTAACAAAAGCTGGACATCCCCAAATCTTCAGATACTGAAGATAGGGTTTCTTCCCACTCCACATCTGATATGGTGTGGTAGGCACAGTCTTGGTAGGAACTATGTTCAAAAGATATGCAGCTGATTCTAGTGCATATCCCCAGAATGATCGCGGTAACTCAGCCTTACTCATCATGGAACGAACCATATCCAATAGGGTTCGATTCCTCCTTTCTGATACACCATTGTGTTATGGTGTGTATGGAGGAGTAAGCTGAGAGAGAATTCCATTCTCTTTTAAGTAACCCAGGAACTCGGCGCTTAAGTATTCACCACCTCGATCAGATCTCAGTGTCTTGATACTTTTGCCGGTTTGCTTTTCCACTTCATTCTTGTATTCTTGGAATTTCTCAAAAGCCTCGGATTTATGCTTCATTAAGAAGATATATCAATACCTAGAGAAATCATCCGTAAAAGTAATGAAGTAGGAATAACCACCTCGCATATGTGTAGATATTGAACCGCACACGTCACTGTGTACGGGTCCCAAGAGCTCGCTTGCTCTTACTCCGTGTCCAGTAAACGGAGTTTTTGTCATCTTTCCAATGAGACAAGATTCATAAGTACCATAAGATTGATATTCGAACGGATTCAAATATCCTTCTCCATATAACTTAGTCAACTTTCTCTCATTAATGTGACCTAGTCTACAATGCCATAAGAAAACCTGATTTATTTCCGGAGACTTTCTTTTAAATGTATTCTGGACATTGAAAACCTGAGCTTGAGTTAATACGTATATACTGTTATCTAATGTACCTGACCCAATCAGAACTTGATTTAGGTGGTTAACTACATCGCTTACGAATGTAATGTAGGGTTACTAGGCACACTAACAAGGCTCTACAAGGCATCGACTATGCCAAAATTAAATTTTTATGTACCGAATAACCCTAAGCAAGATCGTATACTAGAGATTAGGGTTTCATATGCTAGTAAAGTATGTTTACAACTAAGTGAATACGAAATACAACCTTTGTAGATCGGTCCACCACTTCATTTACTCCTTGTTGAAGTCCCTTCGCTGCGATCAAGGTTCTCCCGGGCTCTTGCATGGCTTCACGACGCGAAGGATGCGACCTTGCTTGAAGTCTCCGAGGCCGAAGATGATCTACGTCGGGGGAATTCCGACTCAAGCTCCTACTTCACTAACTAGAGAATTAGTGAAGTAAACACCCTAAACTAAGTGCTAGTCTAGTAAAGGATGGAGAAATAGGAAATGGGTTCTCTTTAGATTTTTGTTTCTCACAATCTTTCTCACTTTGGATCAAACCCTAGTTTTCTTTTTCTCTTGTTCAATGAAGAAGATGAACAAAAGAAAGAGGAGAGGATAATGATCAAGTGTGTAGGCTAACCATGGTGAGTGAGTATCATATACTAACTCTTGTAGAGCCATAACCATAGCTAATTGTGTGATGGTTAGGTTAAAGTCCAAAGTAAAAACAAACCTAGTGGACTTTAGTCAATGCATCCACAAGCTTCCACAAGCTTCATGCATTTTCTTATTTTCCACTAATTTTGTAATTACTTTTAAACATTAAACCCAATCATAACAAATAGGATGGTGTATGTCTCATACACACATGAATGTTGTATCATCAACCATGATACAATATGATAACACATTTTAACATATATCATATATATGTTAAAGTAGTGTACATGTGAGAAAAAACCCTAAGTGAACTAATGTTAGTTAATGTAAACTAGTATATCAAATATACAATTATACAATAAATTATTAAATCAACACTTGACTTAATAATCCGGTCAGATCACATATAAGCGACTAACATCCAATGTATCGACTTATCGAATCAACACTTGATTCGATAACCCGGCCATATCACATATAACCGACCGATACAAAAAGTCGCGAGAATAGAATACGGTATCACATACACGCATTATTCTCGGTCCCGCACATATCACATGCGTGCTCCTATTTCGTTTTGCCTAAGCCAGTAAAACCTCTGTGTAGGACTCTAAAGACTCGTCAATACGCCGGCAGTAGGTGATGATCACATCAAGCACCCACAAGCCGTCAGCGGTACTAGCTGGACATAACGGCTACCCGGGTATTGAGCGATCAGAAGATCAGCAAGCAAGCCCGCTCTAACTCCTGTAAAAGCCTGCCGGTAACACTTCCCGTACAGTCCGGTCTCCTCGTCTGATATGTCGCATATCAAGTCTAGGGGTGGTAAACGTCAGACCCCAATAACCGATAAGTCGTGCCGATGTGAGGCTCATAACGGGTCGAGAAACTACTGGTAACACTTACCAGCAAATCTCTAAATCAGCCCTGGCCAGGGACTTCCCTGTTACGGCCAATCGAGCACAGCGCAACATCAACCCCCAATACCGGGAGAGACGAAACCCCTCCTATCGCTCATTGCCTCCATGTGACTCGGGACTGTACCCAAAAACCACCGTTTCGCACGCCCTCATGGATGTGGAAAGGTGGAAATCAAAGCACAGTGGGAATCACACAATACTCTATGACGATCTCGGGTCTACAGACTAACCTGCACAAGTGTCACCAGAGAACTGCCATCTGACGTGAGGTATAATACCATCTGGGAGTTCTCGGCGAGTTCATCCAATGTACCCAGTCTCCACTGAGCACCCGTATACCATCTCTGATGTCAAACACCAATGGATATGGGATCATCCATCGCCCATCACATGGGTCGAGAAGCGTATACGCTAGTCTACTCTGGTATATCGATGCCCTGTCTCGATACACCCACGACTAGGAACATTAAAGGATGTACTTATGGACTACCATGGCCCCACTAGTATGATCTGCATCACAGTCTAGGTAGTCAAGTACACATCCTAAGGGCTTTATCAACATGTAGCTATAAGACAGTATAAAGAGACAAGTATACATGTTAAGATAAAGAGCAACCAGATAGAATACTATCATATCGAGCAAGAAAGTCCTCTCTATATATGTCCAAGCATCCAATATAATAGACATCATCTGTATAATACTGGCCTCTAGGGCATACATATAACTAACAATCTCCCACTTGCACTAGGGCCAGCTGCTTTAGTATCGCATACCGAGCATCCCGAAGAGTCTCTCAAACTGTATCTGGGGAATGGCCTTCGTGAGTGGATCTGCTGTGTTGTTCTTCGTGTCAACCCTCCTGACCTCGATCTCCCGTCGATCAACTATCTCCCGGATCAGGTGATACCGCCTCAGAATATGCCTGGATCGCTGATGGGACCTGGGTTCCTTGTCCAAAGCCACCACTCCATTGTTATCGCAATACAAAGGTATTGGATGCTCAATGGATGGAACCACACCAAGTTCAGTAATGAACTTCATGATCCAGACAGCCTCTTTGGCAGCATCGTTGGCAGCGATGTATTCAGCCTCCATCGTCGAGTAAGCCACGGTTTCCTGCTTGGAACTCTTCCAGCTAACCGCCCCTCCGTAAAGGGTAAAGACAAATCCCGACTGCGACTTAGAGTCGTCCTTATCACTCTGGAAGCTCGAATCGGTAAAGGACTCCACTTGAAGTTCTTCGTTACCATACACCAAGAGCATCTCCTTAGTCCTTCACAAGTACTTGAGAATGCTCTTCACAGCTGTCCAGTGACTCTCTCCAGGATCAGCTTGATACCTACTCACTACACTTAGTGAGTATGCTACATTGGGTCTGGTACATAGCATCGCGTACATGATAGAGCCTACAGCCGAAGCATAGGGTATCCCTTGCATGCGAGCTCTCTCCAAATCAGTCTTGGGAGACATCTCTTTGGAGAGAGTGAGCCCTGAGATCGTGGGTAAAAACCCACGTTTGGACTCTTCCATACTAAACCTCTTTAGTATGGTGTCAATGTACCTGGATTGGGACAATCCCAATATCCTTTTAGATCTATCTCTATAGATCCTAATTCCCAATATGCAAGAGGCATCACCAAGATCTTTCATTGAGAATCTTTGTGATAAGAAGAGCTTGACCGATTGCAGCATAGGAATGTCATTTCCTATCAAGAGTATGTCATCCACGTACAATATGAGGAAGACAACCTTACTCTCTGCCTCCTTCTTGTACAAACAAGGTTCATCTACGTTTTTGACGAAATCAAACTCTTTGATAACGACGTCAAAGCAGATGTTCCAACTCCGCGATGCTTGCTTTAATCCATAAATGGATTTAAGCAGCTTGCACACCTTCCCGCTGCTCCCACTATCTACGAAGCCCTCTGGCTGAGTCATGTATACGCACTCTTCTAAATCACAGTTTAGAAAGACGGTCTTAACATCCATTTGCCAGATTTCGTAGTCATGATATGCAGCAATAGCAAGCATGATCCGGATGGATTTAAGCATAGCCACTGGAGAAAATGTTTCGTCATAGTCCACACCTGGTCTTTGACGAAAACCCTTTGCAACAAGTCTAGCTTTGAAAGTCTTCACTTTCCCATCTACACCAAGTTTTTTCTTGAAGATCCACTTGCTCCCAATGGGTTTTACCCCTTCAGGAGCAACTTCCAAAGTCCATACTTTGTTGGTGTACATGGATTCCATCTCGGACCGCATTGCATCCAACCATTTCACCGAGTCTCCACTCGTGATGGCCTGCTCGAAGCTAGTTGGTTCATCATCAACCATGATGCAATCCTCGCTCCCACCATCCAAGAGAAAACCGTAGTATCTCACAGGTGGGCGAGGAACCCTACTAGATCGACGGAGTGGCTGTGGTTCATTGGGAACTACCGAATCCTCTGGTTCCACTAAATCTTTAGTTGCAGTTTGTGTATCTGGAACCTCTTCCAGCTCTACCACTTCACAATTAATTTCTTTTACAAGAAATTCTTTTTCCAAAAAGGTGGCATGTTGAGCAACAAACACCTTTTGTTCCTCACTGTGGTAGAAAAAAATACCCATATGAATTCTTTGGATATCCCACAAACTTGCAAAGAACTGACCGTGCCTCGAGTTTGTCCGAATTTTGTCTTTTGATATAGGCCGGATGTTAGTTATATGTATGCCCTAGAGGCCATTACTATACATAGGATGTATATTGTAGTGGATGCTTGGACATATATAGGGAGGACTTTCTTGCTCGACATGATAGTATGCTATCTGGTTGCTCTTTACCTTAACGTGTATACTGATTGTCTCTCTGTTACATGTTGGTAAAGCCCTTAGGATGTGTACTTGACTATCTGGACTGTGATGCGGATCATACTAATGGGGATATGGTAGTCCATAAGTACATCCTTCAAGGTCCCTAGTCGTGGGTATATCGAGACGGGGCATCGATATACCAGAGTAGACTAGCGTATACCTTCTCGACCCATACAGATGGGCGATGGATGATCCTATATCCATTGGTGTTTGACATCAGAGATGATATACGGGTGCTCAGTGGAGACTGGGTACACTGGACGGACTCGCCGAGAACTCCCAGATGGTATTATACCTTACGTCAGATGGCAGTTCTCTGGTGACACTGGTACAGAGTAGTCTGTTGACCCGAGATCGTCATAGAGTCTTGTGTGATTCCCACTGTGCTTTGATTTCCACCTTACCACATCCAAGAGGGCGTGCAAAACGGTGGTTCTTGGGTACAGTCCCGAATCACATGGAGGCAATGAGCGATAGGAGGGGATTCGTCTCTCCCGGTATAGGGAGTTGATGTTGCGCTGTGTTCGATTGGCTATAACCGGAAATCCCTGGCCAGGGTTGCTGAGATTTACTGGTAAGTGTTACCAGTAGTTTCTCGAACTGTTATAGACCTCATATCGACACGACTTATCGAGCTATTGGGGTCTGACGTTTACCACCCCTAGGCAAGATATGCGACATATCAGACGAACAGACCGGACTGTACGGTAAGTGTTACTGGTTGGATTCACAGGTGTTTGAGCGGGCTTGCTCGTCGATCTTCTGATCGCTCAATACCCGGGTGGCCGTTACGTTTAGCAGACCACTTGCGGCTTGTGGGTGTTTGAAATGATCATCACCTGCTGCCGGCGTATTGACGAGTCTTTAGAGTCCTACACAGAGGTTTCCTGGCTCAAGCGAAACGAAATAGGAGCGCATATGAGATATGTGCGGGACCGAGAATTATACCAGTATGTGATACTGTATTATATTCTCGCGATGAATGTATCGATTGGTTGTATGCGATATAACCTAGTTATCGAATCCAGGATTGATTCGATAAGTCGGTACATTGGATATTAGTCGGTCATATGCGATATGACCGGATCGTTAAATCAAGTGTTGATTTAATGATTTAATGTATAATTATATATTTGATATATTACTTTGCATTAACTAGTATTTTTTCACTTAAGATGGATTTTCTCACTTGATGTGCACATTGTATATATGATATAGTTTTGTGCACTAGTTTGTATCATGTTTGATGATACATGCAAACTTGGGTGTATGTTTGATTAAACCATGGTTAGTTAATGGTTAGGGTTTCATTTTCTTTATTTATTTATTTATTTATTTCATTTTGGCTTAAGATAAAATGGTGGCTTTCTTTGGATTTTGTTGAAGCTTCATGAAGCTTTGAAAAAGCTTTGACCATTTTGTTTTATTCCTTAAACCTAACCATTAAACCTAACCCTAGTTTATTCTCTACACTTGACCATGGTTGAGATATGATAAGAATGACTTATTTTCTATTTTCCAATAATACTTATCATATTATCTTCTTCTTCTTCTTCTTCTTGAAAAAGAAAGAAGCTTGCTAGCTTCAATGGTAACTTGAGAAAAAGAGTGAGAAATCTAATTCTAAAGTGAACCCACTTCCTATTTCTTCATCCTCTACCTCTTGCCAAGTAGTATAGGGTGTTTTCTTCACAAGTTTCATGACTTGGTGAAGTGGGAGCTTGATCTTGTGTTGCCTCGACGTAGATCATCTTCGGTATCGAAGTCGACGACCTAGCCCGATCATTCTTTCGATGAAACCACCGCGAGAGTCCGGGATCCGATGGGTACAGCGGAGGGACTTCATTATGGAGCTATGGAGGTGGAGGACCGGATCTACAAAGGTTGTAGTCTCTTTCTCTTAGTTAAGTTGTTAACTAGTTATCGTTTTCGCCCTAAACTCTAGTCAACGATCGCATTAGGGTTTCTCGGCACCGGAAAATTTTGAATTTGGCATGATTGATGCCTTGTGAGACCTCCTTAGTGTGCCTAGGAACCCTACAGTGGTATCAGAGCCTAGCTAGAGCCTTAGGCGATGAGTAGACGAAGTTAAAAGTCCGTTCGAACTCGAAACCCTAACCGAATACCCCTCTCTGTACATTTTTTCAAAACTAGGTTTTTTCCAGATTAAAAATTCTTAAAAAATTCAGCAGGAAATTCTAAGAATTACGGTGCAAAAATGACCAAGTGATACGGCTAAAGCGCGGCGGAACCGCGGCAGAAGCTTGGCTTCTGCGGCGGTTCCGCGGCCAAATAATGAGATTAGACTTCCATTTTTGCACAGTAATTTGTCTCTTCAGGTGCTGAGTTTTCTGGGAATTTTTAATTTGCACTCAAGAGTTGAGTTTTCTGGGGTGTTTTGGAGCTTCGTGGATTCGATCGGATTGTCTAATCTTGTCTATGTGTTTTCCAGATAATTTTAGAATATGTTAAAAAGTTCGACCGGATATAAATACCCACTTTTTCCCCTGCCGGGAAATTTCCAAGTGTTGGATCTTTCCGTAGTTTAATGACGTTCTAAGTAGTGCAAGTAACGCGATGGTCCCTTTAGAAGACAACAAACCTTAACTCGATTATGTGACCGTCTTGAACTGCCCTTTGAACCTTAGGGTTTGGGGTAGTACGGCGTGCCACATGTGAGGCGTTGGCTTGACCCTTCTACGGCTGGACCGTTGGTACTGAGGCATGAAGTGAATGTTTTTAAACTTGTTTCGTGTGTTGAGCTGTTTCGGGAAAACTTGGGTGTTCGATTGTTCGATCGGAAAGTTTGACATTTTCTATTTATCCGGAATGTGATACAATATTTGGAATCAATAAGTAGTTATGAGATAACTGAATGAATGTTATAAACATAGCACTTTAGTCTCACTTGATCGGTTGCCACGGAATTTTGATGCGATCAAAATTCCGTCGCAATCACGTAGCGTACGCGGATACTCGCCGGATAAACTTAATAGACAGCTACACTCCATATCCCCGACCAAGTGACTGTAGGAGAACCCCGTCGCCGAAAGCATCCGTTCGGGTGCTCGCGGCAGCGGTGTTCCGCCTTGGTGCACTTCGTCGACAGCATCGGGGGTGCGGCCGCCTAATAAAGTTTGCGACGAGCATTCGATCAGGATGTCGGGAATCTTGTTGAATTGCCCGACTTGATATTGAAAAGTTTTTTCGATGATGAGACTAAAATGCGGGGTTTATAATTGTTAGGCATGCGATGTCTAAGGAATTCATATGGTCAGGCATGCGATGTCTGAGGAGGTTGCGGATTCCAACTGTTGTAGTCTTACACTTTCTTTTCTGTGACCGTAAGTGTAATATGTGATATCGCCGGTTTCGTTGCAATATGTCAACGACAATTGGGATACGCATGTTTACTTACGTTGATGACATGTGATGTTATGTGTTGCTGTATATGTTATATTGGATTGTCGTGTTTGAATAGCCGGGGTTTTTTTATGTGAGATGAGTGTTTTTCATTTTCATTCATGTAAAAACTTATATGTAATATTCTTTTATTGGGGCACTTCCAGGTTGCGGAAGATGTCGCCCTTTGTATATTATTTACTTTTCCGCACTAGGATAGACCCAAGGAGGGGAGCACAAGTAACTGGGTTCTGGATTCCAGTGGGAGACCAACTCGAGGAGTCGAGTCCGGGTCTCCTAACTCTAGAATTGGTAGGGTTGCTTGCCGCTCTCGTAGGGGTCTAGGGGTGTGGGTTTGGCTATTCATCGCGACCGTGGAATCCGTGTTTTATACTGGCTCGTATTGAAAACACGGACGTCCTAGTATATCCAATGTTTCATACGTTTCTTCTGCTGCGATATCTGTGATGTGATCATGTGATGTTCTATGATAGATACTGTATATAGTATATATGATATATTATATAGACGTTACTTATGTTTTACACCCGCGCTAGCGCTGCCCCGCTCTGCCGTTAGTTACCTAACCTAACGGTGCACGAGGGGACATCGAGGCGAATGCGGATGGCATAAGTGTACGTCATATTTATCTGTGATGTTTAGGTGACTTAAATGATGGGACTTCATTAATGAGATTAATGAAATAAAAGAAACCTAAAGATGTTGTAGAATCGAATTTCAAAAATAAAATAGGTAGCTACAGTTCTTGCTTTGCACAGCGGTATATATGATATATCCTGCACCTTATTCGATAAGGAAATGACCGAGATCCCTTCACCGGGAGTGACTCCTTTAGCAATAACTGGCAGATGCTACACACTCGGTTTGTCTTTTGATTTCTTTTAAGAGTTTTTACTTTGCACAGTGATATATATGATATATCCCGCACCTCATTCGATGAGGAAAGGGCCGACGATCCCTTCACCGGGAGTGACCCCTTTAGCTAAACTAGAAAAGCCTCAAAAACACTCCATTTTTAAAATCATTTAATTCTACAACGATACCAAGTTCATTACGCAATAGGTTTTCAGAAAAACCTGTCGCAGCCCTCCGGCATTTCAGATAAGTCCTGTTTAGTATTCGTGCTGCGTTTGTTGACCATGTCAAGGTGCAGTGTGCGGTAACTAACCAGTATTTATCTGCTTATGCATATGATGCAGATTGGGTTAAGGTAGTCGTACGTCCTTGTTGACCTTGTCAAGGGTCGTGCGGGTGGTTTTGATTCAATCAAGAAATGACGGGTTGAACTTGACTTACGGTCTATGGTTTGTTGACCTTGTCAAGGTCATAGATCGTTTGGGGCAAAATATTATCGGGAATTTCAAGTTTTGAAATTTGCAATGAGATTGCATACCTTCTATGAGATAGTTGGATCCCGATACCCACTGCGAGTAATTGTTACTCCTGGGAGAGTTTTATACATTACAATTAGCCGATCAAGTAGGTGTCTAGAAAGGTGTCAACGGGGTTACGCCTCTGGGAAAACGAGGTTTACATTAATTAGGTTCGTGCGAAAGCACGGGGGACCTCCCTCAAAGTACCGACACTGGCCTGGCTGAAAGATTGGCGAACTTGTAGTGTGTAATTAATCCCGGCTAGTCTTTCCTTTTAGGGTTTGAAGGATGATTTGATAAAAACAGTGGGAGCCATCCTGATTAGATAAAATAATAAGCAATCTAATCTTGCAAGAGCGCACGCTGAGTGTTTTCTTCTCTCTCTCTCCAGGTAGCGACCATATCACGCCTTAATCAAGATAATAATACAGAATATTGACCGAACCCGCTTGTTATACTGAGCTGGGGAACGTTGGTCCCGCTCCAACTTATAATTGTTATAAGACAGAGCAGGAAATTGTGGATTACCAGAATTCCCGTGCCACCCAAACGAAGAAAGTGCATGCTGATGCATCATCTTCGGGTGTGTTCATTACAAGAGAACTGTTTCTCAGTATTCTTTACGTCCTGGGTATGTGATACCGGATCAGGATCCCGCATATGTAATCTGTTACATGGGCTACAGAGAGGTAGAGAACTGAGGACGGGTGATAAGCTCATGAGGCAGAAAACGGGGCAAGTGTTGCAGCCAAGTCTGTTGGTCACTGTCACCCTGTATTCCAAATACATTGATTCTGAACGAATGTTATTAGATACTGAACCTGATATACAAAATCATATCACTCTCTTTATTTGTAAAGAAATGATAAAATTTTGTATCATTGGATAATGTTTTGAACATTTCCTATATCAAAAGTTGATCGGTCCAGGCACGTTATCTAAAAGCATTGATGTTCTAAATCAAACTACAGTTCTTAGTATACGGAACACACACAAGAGGAAGAGTTCAGAAATGAACGGATCCTTCTTGAGTTATTGTAGACTAGGTCATATCAATGCGACCCGACTAGCTAAGTTGCACATAGATGCATATTTAAATCTGTTTGAATTTACATCTTGTGAAAACTTGCCGGTCATGTCACAAAGATATGATGACCACAGCTCTGTTTATTAGAAGCAGAGAAAGAGTTAGTGAACTCTTGGGATGATACATGTTGATGTATGTAGGTCCCCTGTCTACATATGCCAAGACCGGTTCTTTGTATTTCATTACATTCTCTGATAATCTCTCAAGATTCAGACAAATGTTCCTGTTGAAACACAAGTCCGAAACTTTTGAGATAATCACAGAATATAAGTTAGAAGTAGAGAACCAAAATACGAGTATAAGTATTATGTCCTTTGATGTGATCATGGAGGAGAATACTTAAGCACGGAAATACTGGACTATTCTAAAGGAGAATGAGATTCTCTCTCTGCATTACTCCTCCGTATACACCATAGCATGATGGTATATCGGGACGGAGCAATCACACCCTATATGATAAGGTGTGCTCTATGATGAGTACTACTGAGTTACCTATTTCCTTTTGGGAGTTATGCACTTGAGAAGCTGCATACCTATTGAAAAGGGTTCAAATCAAATCAGTTGCCTACCGCTTCATATGTGATATGGAAAGGGAAGAGCCCATATCTTAAGTTAGTTAAGATTTGGGGTTGTCCAGCCTATGTCTGAAAAGCAAAATCCGGACAAGCTCGAGGCAAGATCTGTTATGTAGAACTGGAAATGTTCCAGCTATACAAACTGCAGCTGATGATTTGATAGAACCAAAGGATTCAGTAGAAACCAACGAACCTCAGCCTCTCCGCCGATCTAGTAGGGTTCCTCACCCACCTGAGAGATACTTCGGTTTCTCTATGACAGTAGGAGCGAGGATTGCATCATGAGATGATGACCCAACTAGTTTCGAGCTGGCTATCAAGAGTGGGACTCTGTAAGAATGGCTGGATGCTTAGCGATCTGAGATGGAATCCTTATACACCAACAAAGTATGGACTTTGGTTGCTATATCTAAATGGTTAAATCCCCATCAGGAGCAAGTTTATCTTGAGAAGATTACTAGGTGTAGATGGAAAAGTTGAGACTTTCAAAGCTAGACTTGTTAAAGGTTTTCGTCATCGACCAGGCATGGATAATGATGAAACCTTTTCTAAGGAGCTATGCTTAAGTCCATCCAGATCCTACTTGCCACGGCTACATACCATGACTACGATATCTGGCGGTTGGGTGCCATGACTGCTTTTCTAGATGGTGTTTTAGAAGAGAGCGTCTATAAGTACACAGCCAGAGGTCCTCGTAGACAGTGGGAGCAGCGGAAACGTGTGCAAGATGTTTTATATGATGAAGCAGGCATCGTGGAGTTGGAACATCTGTTTTGATGAGTTAGTCAAACAGTTTGACATCATCAAAATGGTAGATGAACCTTGTATATACAAAAAGGTAGTAGGGAGTATGGTAGTGATCCTCGTAGAGTACGTGGATGATATACTCTTGATAGGGAAGGAGTTTCCTATGCTACGCTCGGTCAATCTCCGCTTATCACAATGATTCTCCATATAGGATCAAAGTGTTACCTGCTAAATCCTGGGTTTTGGATCTATGAGATAGATCTAATTGGATATTAGGATACTCACTAGTTGTAGTGAGACGGTATCAATTGATCCTGAGGAGAATCACTGGAAAGGTTCCAGAGTGATAAGAATGACTGAAAGTCAGTCACAGGCATTGTCTTTACCCTCAGTAAAGGGACGGTATGTTGGAAGAGTTCCAAGCTAAATACCGTGACATTCTAGACGATAAAGGCTGGATACATCGCTACTTAAGATGATACCAAAGAGGAAGTCTGGGTGTATATTAGTTCATAAGATGAACTTAGTTCCTACCATTGTGTGACAATGGAAGTGTGGCTTTGGCCAAGGAACGTCTGTCCCATCAGTGATCCAGACATATTCTAAGGCAGTATCACCTGATCATGGAGATGGCTGATCTCCAAGGTGATCGAGGTTAGGAGAGAAGACTCAGAGAACAACACGGCGGATCCACTCACAAAGACCTTTTCCCAGAGAGAGACTTTTATGGGACTGTTGAGTATGAGATACAGCAACCACTGCTACCAGATGGCCCTAGTGCAAGTGCGAGATTGTTAGTTATATGTATGCCCTAGAGGCCATTACTATACATAGGATGTATATTGTAGTGGATGCTTGAACATATATAGGGAGGACTTTCTTGCTCGACATGATAGTATGCTATCTAGTTGCTCTTAACCTTCACGTGTACACTGATTGTCTCTCTGTTACATGCTGGTAAAGCCCTTAGGATGTGTACTTGACTACCTGGACTGTGATGTGGATCATACTAGTGGGGACATGGTAGTCCATAAGTACATCCTTCAAGGTCCCTAGTCGTGGGTATATCGAGACGGGCATCGATATACCAGAGTAGACTAGCGTATACCTTCTCGACCCATACAGATGGGCGATGGATGATCCCATATCCATTGGTGTTTGACATCAGAGATGATATACGGGTGCTCAGTGGAGACTGGGTACACTGGACGGACTCGCCGAGAACTCCCAGATGGTATTATACCTTACGTCAGATGGCAGTTCTCTGGTGACACTGGTACAGAGTAGTCTGTTGACCCGAGATCGTCATAGAGTCTTGTGTGATTCCCACTGTGCTTTGATTTCCACCTTACCACGTCCAAGAGGGCGTGCAAAATGGTGGTTTTTGGGTACAGTCCTGAATCACATGGAGGCAATGAGCGATAGGAGGGGATTCGTCTCTCCCGGTATAGGGAGTTGATGTTGCGCTGTATTCGATTGGCTATAACCGGAAATCCCTGGCCAGAGTTGCTGAGATTTACTGGTAAGTGTTACCAGTAGTTTCTCGAACTGTTATAGACCTCATATCGACACGACTTATCGAGCTATTGGGGTCTGACGTTTACCACCCCTAGGCAAGATATGCGACATATCAGACGAACAGACCGGACTGTACGGTAAGTGTTACTGGTTGGATTCACAGGAGTGTGAGCGGGCTTGCTCGTCGATCTTCTGATCGCTCAATACCCGGGTGGCCGTTACGTTTAGCAGACCGCTTGCGGCTTGTGGGTGTTTGATATGATCATCACCTGCTGCCGGCGTATTGACGAGTCTTTAGAGTCCTACACAGAGGTTTCCTGGCTCAAGCGAAACGAAATAGGAGCGCATATGAGATATGTGCGGGACCGAGAATTATACCAGTATGTGATACTGTATTCTATTCTCGCGATGAATGTATCGATTGGTTGTATGCGATATAACCTAGTTATCGAATCCAGGATTGATTCGATAAGTCGGTACATTGGATATTAGTCGGTCATATGCGATATGACCGGATCGTTAAATCAAGTGTTGATTTAATGATTTAATGTATAATTATATATTTGATATATTACTTTGCATTAACTAGTATTTGTTCACTTAAGATGGATTTTCTCACTTGATGTGCACATTGTATATATGATATAGTTTTGTGCACTAGTTTGTATCATGTTTGATGATACATGCAAACTTGGGTGTATGTTTGATTAAACCATGGTTAGTTAATGGTTAGGGTTTCATTTGCTTTATTTATTTATTTATTTATTTCATTTTGGCTTAAGATAAAATGGTGGCTTTCTTTGGATTTTGTTGAAGCTTCATGAAGCTTTGAAAAAGCTTTGACCATTTTGTTTTATTCCTTAAACCTAACCATTAAACCTAACCCTAGTTTATTCTCTACACTTGACCATGGTTGAGATATGATAAGAATGACTTATTTTCTATTTTCCAATAATACTTATCATATTATCTTCTTCTTCTTCTTCTTCTTGAAAAAGAAAGAAGCTTGCTAGCTTCAATGGTAACTTGAGAAAAAGAGTGAGAAATCTAATTCTAAAGTGAACCCACTTCCTATTTCTTCATCCTCTACCTCTTGCCACGTAGTATAGGGTGTTTTCTTCACAAGTTTCATGACTTGGTGAAGTGGGAGCTTGATCTTGTGTTGCCTCGACGTAGATCATCTTCGGCATCGAAGTCGACGACCTAGCCCGATCATTCTTTCGATGAAACCACCGCGAGAGTCCGGGATCCGATGGGTACAGCGGAAGGACTTCATCACGGAGCTATGGAGGTGGAGGACCGGATCTACAAAGGTTGTAGTCTCTTTCTCTTAGTTAAGTTGTTAACTAGTTATCGTTTTCGCCCTAAACTCTAGCCAACGATCGCATTAGGGTTTCTCGGCACCGGAAAATTTTGAATTTGGCATGATTGATGCCTTGTGAGACCTCCTTAGTGTGCCTAGGAACCCTACAGTGGTATCAGAGCCTAGCTAGAGCCTTAGGCGATGAGTAGACGAAGTTAGAAGTCCGTTCGAACTCGAAACCCTAACCGAATTCCCCTCTCTGTATATTTTTTCAAAACTGGGTTTTTTCCAGATTAAAAATTCTTAAAAAATTCAGCAGGAAATTCTAAGAATTACGGTGCAAAAATGACCATGTGATACGGCTAAAGCGCGGCGGAACCGCGGCAGAAGCTTGGCTTCTGCGGCGGTTCCGCAGCCAAATAATGAGATTAGACTTCCATTTTTGCACAGTAATTTGTCTCTTCAGGTGCTGAGTTTTCTGGGAATTTTTAATTTGCACTCAAGAGTTGAGTTTTCTGGGGTGTTTTGGAGCTTCGTGGATTCGATCGGATTGTCTAATCTCATCTATGTGTTTTCCGGATAATTTTAGAATATGTTAAAAAGTTCGACCGGATATAAATACCCACTTTTTCCCCTGCCGGGAAATTTCCAAGTGTTGGATCTTTCCGTAGTTTAATGACGTTCTAAGTAGTGCAAATAACGCGATGGTCCCTCTAGAAGACAACAAACCTTAACTCGATTATGTGACCGTCTTGAACTGCCCTTTGAACCTTAGGGTTTGGGGTAGTACGGCGTACCACATGTGAGGCGTTGGCTTACCCTTCTACGGCTGGACCGTTGGTACTGAGGCATGAAGTGAATGTTTTTAAACTTGTTTCATGTGTTGAGTTGTTTCGGGAAAACTTGGGTGTTCGATTGTTCGATCGGAAAGTTTGACATTTTCTATTTATCCGGAATGTGATACAATATTTGGAATCTATAAGTAGTTATGAGATAACTGAATGAATGTTATAAACATAGCACTTTAGTCTCACTTGATCGGTTGCTACGGAATTTTGATGCGATCAAAATTCCGTCGCAATCACGTAGCGTACGCGGATACTCGCCGGGTAAACTTAATAGACAGCTACACCCCATATCCCCGACCAAGTGACTGTAGGAGAACCCCGTCGCCGAAAGCATCCGTTCGGGTGCTCGCGGCAGCGGTGTTCCGCCTTGGTGCACTTCGTCGACAGCATCGGGGGTGCGGCCGCCTAATAAAGTTTGCGACGAGCATTCGATCAGGATGTCAGGAATCTTGTTAAATTGCCCGACTTGATATTGAAAAGTGTTTTCGATGATGAGACTAAAATGCGGGGTTTATAATTGTTAGGCATGCGATGTCTAAGGAATTCATATGGTCATGCATGCGATGTCTGAGGAGGTTGCGGATTCCAACTGTTGTAGTTTTACACTTTCTTTTCTGTGACCGTAAGTGTAATATGTGATATCGCCGGTTTCGTTTCTATATGTCAATGACAATTGGGATACGCATGTTTACTTACGTTGATGACATGTGATGTTATGTGTTGCTGGATATGTTATATTGGATTGTCGTGTTTGAATAGCCGGGTTTTTTTTATGTGAGATGAGTGTTTTTCATTTTCATTCTTGTAAAAACTTGTATGTAATATTCTTTTATTGAGGCACTTCCAGGTTGCGGAAGATGTCACCCTTTGTATATTATTTACTTTTCCGCACTAGGATAGACCCAAGGAGGGGAGCACAAGTAACCGGGTTCTGGATTCCAGTGGGAGACCAACTCGAGAAATCGAGTCCGGGTCTCCTAACTCTAGAATTGGTAGGGTTGCTTGCCGCTCTCGTAGGGGTCTAGGGGTGTGGGTTTGGCTATTCATCGCGACCGTGGAATCCGTGTTTTATACTGGCTCGTATTGAAAACACGGACGTCCTAGTATATCCAATGTTTCATACGTTTCTTCTGCTGCGATATCTGTGATGTGATCATGTGATGTTCTATGATAGATACTGTATATAGTATATATGATATATTATATAGACGTTACTTATGTTTTACACCCGCGCTAGCCCTGCCCCGCTCTGCCGTTAGTTACCTAACCTAACGGTGCACGAGGGGACATCGAGGCGAATGCGGATGGCATAAGTGTACATCATATTTATCTGTGATGTTTAGGTGACTTAAATGATGGGACTTCATTAATGAGATTAATGAAATAAAAGAAACCCAAAGATGTTGTAGAATCGAATTTCAAAAATAAAACAGGTAGCTACAGTTCTTGCTTTGCACAGCGGTATATATGATATATCCTGCACCTTATTCGATAAGGAAAGGACCGAGATCCCTTCACCGGGAGTGACTCCTTTAGCAATAACTGGCAGATGCTACACACTCGGTTTGTCTTTGATTGCTTTTAAGAGTTTTTGCTTTGCACAGTGATATATATGATATATCCCGCACCTCATTCGACGAGGAAAGGGCTGACGATCTCTTCACCGGGAGTGACCCCTTTAGCAAAACTAGAAAAGCCTCAAAAACACTCCATTTTTAAAATCATTTGATTCTACAACGATATCAAGTTCATTATGCAATAGGTTTTCAGAAAAACCTGTCGCAGCCCTCCGTAATTTCAGATAAGTCCTGTTTAGTATTCGTGCTGCGTTTGTTGACCTTGTCAAGCTGCAGTGTGCGGTAGCTAACCAGTATTTATCTGCTTATGCATATGATGCAGATTGGGTTAAGATAGTCGTACGTCCTTGTTGACCTTGTCAAGGGTCGTGCGGGTGGGTTTGATTCAATCAAGAAATGACGGGTTGAACTTGACTTACGGTCTATGGTTTGTTGACCTTGTCAAGGTCATAGATCGTTTGGGGCAAAATATTATCGGGAATTTCAAGTGTTGAAATTTGCAATGAGATTGCGTACCTTCTATGAGATAGTTGGATCCCGATACCCACTGCGAGTAATTGTTACTCCTGGGAGAGTTTTACACATTACAATTAGCCGATCAAGTAGGTGTCTAGAAAGGTGTCAACGGGGTTACGCCTCTGGGAAAACGAGGTTTACATTAATTAGGTTCGTGCGAAAGCACGGGGGGCCTCCCTCAAAGTACCGACACTGGCTTGGCTGAAAGATTGGCGAACTTGTAGTGTGTAATTAATCCCGGCTAGTCTTTCCTTTTAGGGTTTGAAGGAAGATTTGATAAAAACAGTGGGAGCCATCCTGATTAGATAAAATAATAACCAATCTAATCTTGCAAGAGCGCACGCTGAGTGTTTTCTTCTCTCTCTCTCCAGGTAGCGACCATATCACGCCTTAATCAAGATAATAATACAGAATATTGACCGAACCCGCTTGTTATACTGAGCTGGGGAACGTTGGTCCCGCTCCAACTTATAATTGTTATAAGACAGAGCAGGAAATTGGGGATTACCAGAATTCCCGTGCCACCCAAACGAAGAAAGTGCTTGCTGATGCATCATCTTCGGGTGTGTTCATTACAAGAGAACTGTTTCTCAGTATTCTTTACATCCTGGGTATGTGATACCGGATCAGGATCCCGCATATGTAATCTGTTACATGGGCTATAGAGAGGTAGAGATCTGAGGACGGGTGATAAGTTTCATTAGGCAGAAAACGGGGCAAGTGTTGCAGCCAAGTCTGTTGGTCACTGTCACCCTGTATTCCAAATACATTGATTCTGAACGAATGTTATTAGATACCGAACCTGATATACAAAATCATTTCACTCTCTTTATTTGTAAAGAAATGATAAAATTTTGTATTGTTGGATAATGTTTTGAACATTTCCTATATCAAAAGTTGATCGGTCCAGGCACGTTATCTAAAAGCATTGATGTTCTAAATCAAACTACAGTTCTTAGTATACGGAACACACACAAGAGGAAGAGTTCAGAAATGAACGGATCCTTCTTGAGGTATTGTAGACTAGGTCATATCAATGCGACCCGACTAGCTAAGTTGCACATAGATGCATATTTAAATCTGTTTGAATTTACATCTTGTGAAAACTTGCCGGTCATGTCACAAAGATATGATGACCACAGCTCTGTTTATTAGAAGCAGAGAAAGAGTTAGTGAACTCTTGGGATGATACATGTGTAGGGTTCCTAGGCACACTGAGGTCTCACAAGGCATCGAACATGCCAAATTCAAAAAATCTAGGTGCCGAGAGACCCGACTACGGATCGTTTGCTAGAAAACTAGGCGAAAAGATAACTAGTTAACACTTAACTAAGGGAATACGGAAATACAACCTTTGTAGATCCGGTGCTCCACCTCCATAGCTCCGCAACGAAGTCCTCTCCGCTGTCCAAATCAAATCCGGGCTCTAGCGTCGGCTTCGTCGGAGAATGGGCAAGCTAGGTCGTCGATGTCCATGCCGAAGATGATCTACGTCGAGGCATCGCTAAATCAAGCTCCGACTTCACCAAGTCAAGAAACTTGTGAAGAAAACACACTCTACTACTTGGCAAGAGGTAGAGGATGAAGAAATAGGAAGTGGGTTAACTTTAGTTTTGGATTTCTCACTCTTTTCCAACAATCACCATTGATGGAGCTTGGTTTTCTTCAAAGAAGAATGAAGAAGAAGAAGAGCAAGAAGAAGATAAATATTATGATAAGAATAAAAGAATAAATAAAAATCCATTCTTATCATAATTCTCACCATGGTTAGGTGTAGAAAATTAACTTGAGTTAATTGAATTGGTTAGGGTTAAGCATGAGACAAAATGGTGACCAAGTCAAAAGTTCATGAAGCTTCATGAAAGAAAACAAAAGAAGCCACCATTCTATTTTATGCAATTTTATTTTCCAAAAATAAAAACAAATGAATAAATGAATAATCAAATAAAAACCCTAAGCATTTCTTTAACCAAGGTTTAATTCTTTACACAAACCCTAATTTGCATGTATCATCAAATATGATACAAACAAGTGCACAAAATCATATCGCATATGCAATGCGCACAACCGAGCGAGAAAATCCATTTAAAGTGAACCGATACTAGTTAATGCAAAGTAATATATCAAATATATAATTATGCATTAAATCATTAAATCAACGCTTGATTTAACGATCCGGTCATGACGCACATAACCGACTGGTACCATTAGTAACATCTTATCGAATCAACACTTGATCCGATAACCCGGCTATATCGCATATAACCGATCAATGTCACATCGCGAGAATCGAATACAGTATCACATACTGGTATTATTCTCGGTCCCGCACATATCTCATATGCGCTCCTATTTCGTTTCGCTTGAGCCAGGAAACCTCTGTGTAGGACTCTAAAGACTCGTCAATACGCCGGCAGCGGATGATGATCATATCAAACATCCACAAGCCGCAAGCGGTCTGCTAAACGTAACGGCCACCCGGGTATTGAGCGATCTGAAGATCGACGAGCAAGCCCGCTCACACTCCAGTGAATCCAACCAGTAACACTACCGTACAGTCCGGTCTGATCGTCTGATATGTCGCATATCTCGCCTAGGGGTGGTAAACGTCAGACCCCAATAGCTCGATAAGTCGTGTCGATATGAGGTCTATAACTATTCGAGAAACTACTGGTAACACTTACCAGTAAATCTCAGCAACCCTGGCCAGGGATTTCCTGTTATAGCCAATCGAACACAGCGCAACATCAACCCCCTATACCGGGAGAGACGAATCCCCTCCTATCGCTCATTGCCTCCATGTGACTCGGGACTGTACCCAAAAACCACCGTTTTGCACGCCCTCTTGGACGTGGTAAGATGGAAATCAAAGCACAGTGGGAACCACACAAGACTCTATGACGATCTCGGGTCAACAGACTACTCTGTACCAGTGTCACCAGAGAACTGCCATCTGACGTGAGGTATAATACCATCTGGGAGTTCTCGGCGAGTCCGTCCAGTGTACCCAGTCTCCACTGAGCACCCGTATATCATCTCTGATGTCAAACACCGATGGATATGGGATCATCCATCGCCCATCTGTATGGGTCGAGAAGGTACACGCTAGTCTACTCTGGTATATCGATGCCCCGTCTCGACACACCCTCGACTAGGGACTTTGAAGGATGTACTTATGGACTACCATGTCCCCACTAGTATGATCTGCATCATTGTCCAGGTAGTCAAGCACACATCCTAAGGGCTTTACCAACATGTAACAGAGAGACAATCAGTATACACGTTAAGGTAAAGTTCAACCAGATAGCATACTATCATGTCGAGCAAGAAAGTCCTCCCTATATATGTCCCAGCATCCACTACAATATACATCCTGTGTACAGTAATGGCCTCTAGGGCATACATATAACTAACAATCTCCCACTTGCACTAGGGCCATCTGTAGCAGTGGTTGTAGTATCTCATACTCAACCATCCCATAAAAGTCTCTCTCTGGGAACAGGCCTTTGTGAGTGGATCCGCTGTGTTGTCCTCTGAGTCTACTCTCCTAACCTCGATCACCCTGGAGATCAACTATCTCCATGATCAGGCGATGCTGCCTTAGAATAAGTCTGGATCACTGATGGGACCGGCGTTCCTCGGCATGAGCCACAACTCCATTGTCTCACAATGGTAGGAACGTAGTTCATCTCATGAACTAATATACACCCAAACATCCTCTTTGGTAGCATCTTAAGTAGCGATGTATCCTGCCTTTATCGTCTAGTATGTCACGGTATCCAGCTTGGAACTCTTCCAACATACCGTCCCTTTACTGAGGGTAAAGACAATGCCTGTGACTGACATTCAGTCGTCTTTATCACCCTGGAACCCTTCCAGTGATTCTCCTCAGGATCGATTGACACCATCTCACTACAGCTAGTGAGTATCCTAACATCCATTTAGATCTATCTCATAAATCCAAAATCCAGGATTTAGTAGGTATCACTTTAATCCTATATGGAGAATCTTTGTGATAAGCGGAGATTGATCGAGCGTAGCATAAGAAACTCCTTTCTTATCAAGAGTATGTCATCCACGTACTCTACGAGGATCGTCACCATACTCCCTACTACCTTTTTGTATATACAAGGTTCATCTACCATTTTGATGATGTCAAACTCTTTGACCGCTTCATCAAAACAGATGTTCCAACTCCGCGATGCCTGCTTTATCCTATAAAGCATCTTGCACACGTTTCCGCTGCTCCCACTGTCTACGAAGCCCTCTGGCTGTGTACTTATAGACGCTCTCTTCTAAATCATCATTTAGAAAAGCAGTCAAGACACCCAACCACCAGATATCGCAGTCATGGTATGTAGCCGTGGCAAGTAGGATCTGGATGGACTTAAGCATAGTCACTTGAAAAGGTTTCATCATGATCCACGCCTGGTCGATGACGAAAAGCTTTAACAAGTCTAGCTTTGAAAGTCTCAACTTTTCCATCTACACCAAGTAATCTTCTCAAGATATACTTGCTCCTGATGGGGATTTAACCCTTCAGATATTGCAACCAAAGTCCATACTTTGTTGGTGTACATGGATTCCATCTCAGATCGCTAAGCATCCAGCCATTCTTACAGAGTCTTACTCCTGATGGCCAGCTCGAAACTAGTTGGGTCATCATCTCATGATGCATTCCTCGCTCCCACTGTTATAGAGAAACCGAAGTATCTCTCAGGTGGGTGAGAAACCCTACTAGATCGGCGGAGAGGCTGAGGTTCGTTGGTATCTACTGAATCCTTTGGTTGTACCAAATCATCTGCTGTATTTTGTATAGCTGGAACCTTTCCAGTTCTACATAACAGACTTTGCCTCGAGCTTGTCCAGATTTTGCTTTTAGACATAGGCCGGACAACCCCAAATCTTAACTATCTTAAGAAATGGGCTCTTCCTTTTCCATATCACATATGAAGTGGTAGGCAACTGATTTGATTGGAACCCTATTCAATAGGTATGCAACTTCGTAAGTGCATAACTCCCAAAAGAAAAAAGGTAACTCAGTATTACTCATCATAGAGCACACCATATCAAATAGGGTGTATCTGCTCCGCCCCGATATACCATCGTGCTATGGTGTATACGGAGGAGTAATGCTGAGAGAGAATCTCATTCTCCTTTAGAATAGTCCTAGAATTCCGTGCTCAAGTATTCTCCTCCTTGATCTCATCAAAGGACATAATACTTATACCCGTATTTTGGTTCTCTACTTCTAACTTATATTCTGTGAATATCTCAAAAGGTTCGGACTTGTGTTTCAACAGGAACATAGGTCTGAATCTCGAAAGATCATCAGAGAATGTAATGAAGTATAAAGAACCAGTCCTGGCATGTGTAGACAGGAGACCTTACATACATCATCATGTATCAGTCCCAAGAGTTCATTAACTCTTTCTCTGTTTCCAGTAAACGGAGCTATGGTCATCTTATCTTTGTGACATGACTGGCGAGTTTCACAAGATGTAAATTCAAACTAATTTAAATATGCATCTTTATGTAACTCTAGCTAGTCGGGTCACATTGATCTGACCTAGTCTACAATACCTCAAGAAGGATTCGTTCATTTCTGAACTCTTCCTCTTATGTGTGTTCCATATACTAAGAACTGTAGTTTGATTTAGAACATCAACGCTTTTAGATAACGTGCCTGAACCGATCAACTATTGATATAGGAAATGTTCAAAACATTGTCCAACAATACAAAATTATATCATTTCTTTACTAATAAATAGAGTGATATGATTTTGTATATCAGGTTCGGTATCTAATAACATTCGTTCAGAATCAATGTATTGATAATACAGGGTGACAGTGACCAATAGACTTGGCTGCAACACTTGCCCCGTTTTCTGCCTCATGAAACTTATCACCCGTTCTCAGTTCTCTACCTATCTGTAGCCCTATGTAACAGATTACATATCTGAGATCCTGATCTGGTATCACATACCCAGGACGTAGAGGATACAGAGAAATAGTTCTTTGTAATGAACACACCCGAAGATGATGCATCAGCATGCACTCTCTTCGTTTGGGCGGCACGGGAATTCTGGTATTCCCCAATTTCCTGCTCTGACTTATAACAATTATAAGTTGGAGCGGGACCAACGTTCCCCAGCTCAGTATAACATGCGGGTTCGGTCAATAATCCGTATTATTATCTTGATTAAGGCGTGATATGGTCGCTACCTGGAGAGAGAGAGAAGAAAACACTCAGCGTGCGCTCTTTCAAGAATAGATTGGTTATTATTTTATCTAATCAGGATGGCTCCCACTGCTTTTTATCAAATCTTCCTTCAAACCCTAAAAGGAAAGACTAGCCGGGATTAATTACACACTACAAGTTCGCCAATCTTTCAGCCAGGCCAGTGTCGGTACTTTGAGGGAGGTCCCCCGTGCTTTCGCACGAACCTAATTAATGTAAACCTCGTTTTCCCAGAGGCGTAACCCCGTTGACACCTTTCTAGACACCTACTTGATCGGCTAATTGTAATGTGTAAAACTCTCCCAGGAGTAACTCTTACTCGCAGCGGGTATCGGGATCCAACTATCTCATAGAAGGTATGCAATCTCATTGCAAATTTCAACACTTGAAATTCTCGATAATATTTTGCCCCTAACGTGCTATGACCTTGACGAAAGCCAACAAACCATAGCCCGCTAGTCAAGTTCAACCCGTACATTTCTTGATCGAATTAAACCCACCCGCACGACCCTTGATGAAAGCCAACAAAGCCGCACGACTACCCTAATCCAATCGCATCGTATGCTTGCAGATAAGCAGCATATAGCTACCGCACACTGCACCTTGACGAAAGCCAACAAATACAGCACGAATACTATATACAACTTATCTGAAATGACGGAGGGCTACGACAGGTTTTTCTGAAAACCTATTGCGTAATGAACTTGATATCGTTGTATAATCAAATGATTTTAAAAATGGAGTGTTTTTGAAGCTTTTCTAGTTTTGCTAAAGGAGTCATTCCCGGTGAAGGGATCGTCGGTCCTTTCCTCGTCGAATGAGGTACGGGATATATCATATATATCGCTGTGCAAAGCAAAAACACTTAAAAGCAATCAAAAAACAAACTGAGTGTGTAGCATCTGCCAGTTATTGCTAAAGGAGTCACTCCCGGTGAAGGGATCTCGGTCCTTTCCTCATCGAATAAGGTGCAGGATATATCACATATACCACTATGCAAAGCAAGAACTGTAGCTACCTGTTTTATTTTGAAATTCGATTCTACAACATCTTAGGTTTCTTTTATTTCATTAATCACATTAATGAAGTCCCATCATTTAAATACCTAAACATCACAGATAAATACGACGTACACTTATGCCATCCGCATTCGCCTCGATGTCCCCTCATGCACCGTTAGGTTAGGTAACTAACGGCAAGGCGGGGCGGGGCTAGCGCGGGTGTAAAACATAAGTAACGTCTATATAATATATCATATATACTATATACTGTATCTATCACAGAACATCACATGATCACATCACAGATATCGCAGCAGAAGAAACATATGAAATATTGGATATACTAGGACGTCCGTGTTTTCAATACGAGCCAGTATAAAACACGGATTCCACGGTCGTGATGAATAGCCAAACCCACACCCTTAGACCCCTACGAGAGCGGCAAGCAACCCTACCAATTCTAGAGTTAGGAGACCCGGACTCGACTCCTCGAGTTGGTCTCCCACTGGACTCCAGAACCCGGTTACTTGTGCTCTCCTCCTTGGGTCTATCCTAGTGCGGAAAAGTAAATAATATACAAAAGGTGACTACTTCCGCAACCTGGAAGCGCCCCAATAAAAGAATATTACATACAAGTTTTTACATGAATGAAAATGAAAAACACTCATCTCACATAAAAAACCCCGTCTATTCGAACACGATGATCCAATATAACATATCCAGCAACACATAACATCTCATGTCATCAACGTAAGTAAATATGCGCATCCCAATTGTCGTTGACATATAGCAACGAAACCGGCGATATCACATATTACACTTACGGTCACAGAAAAGAAAGTGTAAAACTACAACAGTTGGAATCCGCAATCTACATAGACATCGCATGCCTAATCAAATGAATACCTTAGACATCACATGCCTAACAATTATAAACCCCGCATTTTAGTCTCATTATCGAAAACACTTTTCAATATCGAGTCGGGCAATTCAACAAGATTCCCGACATCCTGATCGAATACTCGTCGCAAACTTCAGTAGACGGCCGTACCCACGATGCCGTCGACGAAGTGCACCAAGGCGGAACACCGCTACCGCGAGCACCCGAACGGATGCTTTCGGCGACGGGGTTCTCCTACAGTCACTTGGTCGGGGCTATGGAGTGAGGCTGTCTATTAAGTTTACCCGGCGAGTATCCGCGTACGCTACGTGATTGCGACGGACTTTTGATCACATCAAAATTCCGTGGCAACCGATCAAGTGAGACTAAACTGCTATGTTTATAATATTCATTCAGTTATCTCATAACTTTTTGTGAATTCCAATTATTGTATCCCATTCCAGATAAATAGAAAATGTTAAACTTTCCGATCGAACAATCGAACACCCAAGTTTTCCCGATACAGATCAACACATGAAATAAGTCTAACAACATTCAGTTCGTGCCTCAGTACCAACGGTCCAGCCGTAGAAGGGTCAAGCCAACGCCTCACATGTGACACGCCGTACTGCCCCAAACCCGAAGGTTCAAAGGGCAGTTCAAGACGGTCACATAATCGAGTTAAGGTTTGTTGTCTTCTAGAGGGACCATCGCGTTACTTGAACTACTTAGAACGTCGTTAAACTACGGAAAAATCCAACACTTGGAAATTTCCCGACGGGGGAAAAATTGGGTATTTATATCCGGTCGAACTTTTTAACATATTCTAAAAATTATCCGGAAAGCCACATAGACAAAATCTGATACTCCGATCGAAACACCGAATCCCCAAAACAACTCCAGAAAATTCAACTCTTGAATAAATATTAAAAATTCCCAGAAACACCAGAAATAATATATAAGAATTACAATGCAGAAAGGGATGCACAAAACGACAAAAGTAGCGCGGATCCGCCGCATCAGCCTACTGTAAGGCCGCGGATCCGCGCCCCCTTTAATGAATCAAGCCCTCGAATTTAAACAGTAATTCTTAGATTATTTTACTGAGTTTTCTGAATATTTTTAATCTGGAAAAATCCCAGTTTTTCAAAATCGTCCAGAGAGCAACTTTAGGGTTTTGGTTTTGATTTGATCGGAGTTCAAATTCCGTCAAGACTTCGCCTAAGGCTCTAGCTAGGCTCTGATACCACTGTAGGGTTCCTAGGCACACTAGTGAGGTCTCACAAGGCATCGAACATGCCAAATTCAAAAAATCTAGGTGCCAAGAGACCCGACTACGGATCGTTTGCTAGAAAACTAGGCGAAAAGATAACTAGTTAACACTTAACTAAGGGAATACGGAAATACAACCTTTGTAGATCCGGTGCTCCACCTCCATAGCTCCGCAACGAAGTCCTCTCCGCTGTCCAAATCAAATCCGGGCTCTAGCGTCGGCTTCGTCGGAGAATGGGCAAGCTAGGTCGTCGATGTCCATGCCGAAGATGATCTACGTCGAGGCATCGCTAAATCAAGCTCCGACTTCACCAAGTCAAGAAACTTGTGAAGAAAACACACTCTACTACTTGGCAAGAGGTAGAGGATGAAGAAATAGGAAGTGGGTTAACTTTAGTTTTGGATTTCTCACTCTTTTCCAACAATCACCATTGATGGAGCTTGGTTTTCTTCAAAGAAGAATGAAGAAGAAGAAGAGCAAGAAGAAGATAAATATTATGATAAGAATAAAAGAATAAATAAAAATCCATTCTTATCATAATTCTCACCATGGTTAGGTGTAGAGAATTAACTTGAGTTAATTGAATTGGTTAGGGTTAAGCATGAGACAAAATGGTGACCAAGTCAAAAGTTCATGAAGCTTCATGAAAGAAAACAAAAGAAGCCACCATTCTATTTTATGCAATTTTATTTTCCAAAAATAAAAACAAATGAATAAATGAATAATCAAATAAAAACCCTAACCATTTCTTTAACCAAGGTTTAATTCTTTACACAAACCCTAATTTGCATGTATCATCAAATATGATACAAACAAGTGCACAAAATCATATCGCATATGCAATGCGCACAACCGAGCGAGAAAATCCATTTAAAGTGAACCGATACTAGTTAATGCAAAGTAATATATCAAATATATAATTATGCATTAAATCATTAAATCAACGCTTGATTTAACGATCCGGTCATGACGCACATAACCGACTGGTACCATTAGTAACATCTTATCGAATCAACACTTGATCCGATAACCCGGCTATATCGCATATAACCGATCAATGTCACATCGCGAGAATCGAATACAGTATCACATACTGGTATTATTCTCGGTCCCGCACATATCTCATATGCGCTCCTATTTCGTTTCGCTTGAGCCAGGAAACCTCTGTGTAGGACTCTAAAGACTCGTCAATACGCCGGCAGCGGATGATGATCATATCAAACATCCACAAGCCGCAAGCGGTCTGCTAAACGCAACGGCCACCCGGGTATTGAGCGATCTGAAGATCGACGAGCAAGCCCGCTCACACTCCAGTGAATCCAACCAGTAACACTACCGTACAGTCCGGTCTGATCGTCTGATCTGTCGCATATCTCGCCTAGGGGTGGTAAACGTCAGACCCCAATAGCTCGATAAGTCGTGTCGATATGAGGTCTATAACTATTCGAGAAACTACTGGTAACACTTACCAGTAAATCTCAGCAACCCTGGCCAGGGATTTCCTGTTATAGCCAATCGAACACAGCGCAACATCAACCCCCTATACCGGGAGAGACGAATCCCCTCCTATCGCTCATTGCCTCCATGTGACTCGGGACTGTACCCAAAAACCACCGTTTTGCACGCCCTCTTGGACGTGGTAAGATGGAAATCAAAGCACAGTGGGAACCACACAAGACTCTATGACGATCTCGGGTCAACAGACTACTCTGTACCAGTGTCACCAGAGAACTGCCATCTGACGTGAGGTATAATACCATCTGGGAGTTCTCGGCGAGTCCGTCCAGTGTACCCAGTCTCCACTGAGCACCCGTATATCATCTCTGATTTCAAACACCGATGGATATGGGATCATCCATCGCCCATCTGTATGGGTCGAGAAGGTACACGCTAGTCTACTCTGGTATATCGATGCCCCGTCTCGACACACCCTCGACTAGGGACTTTGAAGGATGTACTTATGGACTACCATGTCCCCACTAGTATGATCCGCATCATAGTCCAGGTAGTCAAGCACACATCCTAAGGGCTTTACCAACATGTAACAGAGAGACAATCAGTATACACGTTAAGGTAAAGTTCAACCAGATAGCATACTATCATGTCGAGCAAGAAAGTCCTCCCTATATATGTCCCAGCATCCACTACAATATACATCCTGTGTACAGTAATGGCCTCTAGGGCATACATATAACTAACAACATGTTGATGTATGTAGGTCCCCTGTCTACATATGCCAAGACCGGTTCTTTATATTTCATTACATTCTCTGATAATCTCTCAAGATTCAGACAAATGTTCCTGTTGAAACACAAGTCCGAAACTTTTGAGATAATCACAGAATATAAGTTAGAAGTAGAGAACCAAAATACGGGTATAAGTATTATGCCCTTTGATGTGATCAGGGAGGAGAATACTTAAGCACGGAAATACTGGACTATTCTAAAGGAGAATGAGATTCTCTCTCTGCATTACTCCTCCGTATACACCATAGCATGATGGTATATCGGGGCGGAGCAATCACACCCTATATGATAAGGTGTGCTCTATGATGAGTACTACTGAGTTGCCTATTTCCTTTTGGGAGTTATGCACTTGAGAAGCTGCATACCTATTGAAAAGGGTTCAAATCAAATCAGTTGCCTACCGCTTCATATGTGATATGGAAAGGGAAGAGCCCATATCTTAAGTTAGTTAAGATTTGGGGTTGTCCAGCCTATGTCTGAAAAGCAAAATCCGGACAAGCTCGAGGCAAGATCTGTTATGTAGAACTGGAAATGTTCCAGCTATACAAACTGCAGCTGATGATTTGATAGAACCAAAGGATTCAGTAGAAACCAACGAACCTCAGCCTCTCCGCCGATCTAGTAGGGTTCCTCACCCACCTAAGAGATACTTCGGTTTCTCTATGACAGTAGGAGCGAGGATTGCATCATGAGATGATGACCCAACTAGTTTCGAGCTGGCTATCAAGAGTGGGACTCTGTAAGAATGGCTGGATGCTTAGCGATCTGAGATGGAATCCTTATACACCAACAAAGTATGGACTTTGGTTGCTATATCTGAAGGGTTAAATCCCCATCAGGAGCAAGTGTATCTTGAGAAGATTACTAGGTGTAGATGGAAAAGTTGAAACTTTCAAAGCTAGACTTGTTAAAGGTTTTCGTCATCGACCAGGCATGGATAATGATGAAATCTTTTCTAAGGAGCTATGCTTAAGTCCATCCAGATCCTACTTGCCACGGCTACATACCATGACTACGATATCTGGCGGTTGGGTGCCATGACTGCTTTTCTAGATGGTGTTTTAGAAGAGAGCGTCTATAAGTACACAGCCAGAGGGCCTCGTAGACAGTGGGAGCAGCGGAAACGTGTGCAAGATGTTTTATGTGATGAAGCAGGCATCGCGGAGTTGGAACATCTGTTTTGATGAGTTAGTCAAACAGTTTGACATCATCAAAATGGTAGATGAACCTTGTATATACAAAAAGGTAGTAGGGAGTATGGTAGTGATCCTCGTAGAGTACGTGGATGATATACTCTTGATAGGGAAGGAGTTTCCTATGCTACGCTCGGTCAATCTCCGCTTATCACAATGATTCTCCATATAGGATCAAAGTGTTACCTGCTAAATCCTGGGTTTTGGATCTATGAGATAGATCTAATTGGATATTAGGATACTCACTAGTTGTAGTGAGACGGTATCAATTGATCCTGGGGAGAATCACTGGAAAGGTTCCAGAGTGATAAGAATGACTGAAAGTCAGTCACAGGAATTGTCTTTACCCTCAGTAAAGGGACGGTATGTTGGAAGAGTTCCAAGCTAAATACCGTGACATTCTAGACGATAAAGGCTGGATACATCGCTACTTAAGATGCTACCAAAGAGGAAGTCTGGGTGTATATTAGTTCATAAGATGAACTTAGTTCCTACCATTGTGTGACAATGGAAGTGTGGCTTTGGCCAAGGAACGTCCGTCCCATCAGTGATCCAGACATATTCTAAGGCAGTATCACCTGATCATGGAGATGGCTGATCTCCAAGGTGATCGAGGTTAGGAGAGAAGACTCAGAGAACAACACGGCGGATCCACTCACAAAGGCCTTTTCCCAGAGAGAGACTTTTATGGGATGGTTGAGTATGAGATACAGCAACCACTGCTACCAGATGGCCCTAGTGCAAGTGGGAGATTGTTAGTTATATGTATGCCCTAGAGGCCATTACTATACATAGGATGTATATTATAGTGGATGCTTGAACATATATAGGGAGGACTTTCTTGCTCGACATGATAGTATGCTATCTGGTTGCTCTTTACCTTAACGTGTATACTGATTGTCTCTCTGTTACATGTTGGTAAAGCCCTTAGGATGTGTACTTGACTACCTGGACTGTGATGCGGATCATACTAGTGGGGACATGGTAGTCCATAAGTACATCCTTCAAGGTCCCTAGTCGTGGGTATATCGAGACGGGCATCGATATACCAGAGT
Source organism: Agapanthus africanus (assembly GCA_030015575.1). Lineage (NCBI taxonomy): Eukaryota > Viridiplantae > Streptophyta > Magnoliopsida > Asparagales > Amaryllidaceae > Agapanthus > Agapanthus africanus. Next base: position 298,321,504 of record CM057345.1, on the reverse strand, counting down.
AGACTAGCGTATACCTTCTCGACCCATACAGATGGGCGATGGATGATCCCATATCCATTGGTGTTTGACATCAGAGATGATATACGGGTGCTCAGTGGAGACTGGGTACACTGGACGGACTCGCCGAGAACTCCCAGATGGTATTATACCTTACGTCAGATGGCAGTTCTCTGGTGACACTGGTACAGAGTAGTCTGTTGACCCGAGATCGTCATAGAGTCTTGTGTGATTCCCACTGTGCTTTGATTTCCACCTTACCACATCCAAGAGGGCATGCAAAACGGTGGTTTTTGGGTACAGTCCCGAATCACATGGAGGCAATGAGCGATAGGAGGGGATTCGTCTCTCCCGGTATAGGGAGTTGATGTTGCGCTGTGTTCGATTGGCTATAACCGGAAATCCCTGGCCAGGGTTGCTGAGATTTACTGGTAAGTGTTACCAGTAGTTTCTCGAACTGTTATAGACCTCATATCGACACGACTTATCGAGCTATTGGGGTCTGACGTTTACCACCCCTAGGCAAGATATTCGACATATCAGACGAACAGACCGGACTGTACGGTAAGTGTTACTGGTTGGATTCACAGGAGTGTGAGCGGGCTTGCTCGTCGATCTTCTGATCGCTCAATACCCGGGTGGCCGTTACGTTTAGCAGACCGCTTGCGGCTTGTGAGTGTTTGATATGATCATCACCTGCTGCCGGCGTATTGACGAGTCTTTAGAGTCCTACACAGAGGTTTCCTGGCTCAAGCGAAACGAAATAGGAGCGCATATGAGATATGTGCGGGACCGAGAATTATACCAGTATGTGATACTGTATTCTATTCTCGTGATGAATGTATCGATTGGTTGTATGCGATATAACCTAGTTATCGAATCCAGGATTGATTCGATAAGTCGGTACATTGGATATTAGTCGGTCATATGCGATATGACCGTGTCGTTAAATCAAGTGTTGATTTAATGATTTAATGTATAATTATATATTTGATATATTACTTTGCATTAACTAGTATTTGTTCACTTAAGATGGATTTTCTCACTTGATGTGCACATTGTATATATGATATAGTTTTGTGCACTAGTTTGTATCATGTTTGATGATACATGCAAACTTGGGTGTATGTTTGATTAAACCATGGTTAGTTAATGATTAGGGTTTCATTTGCTTTATTTATTTATTTATTTATTTCATTTTGGCTTAAGATAAAATGGTGGCTTTCTTTGGATTTTGTTGAAGCTTCATGAAGCTTTGAAAAAGCTTTGACCATTTTGTTTTATTCCTTAAACCTAACCATTAAACCTAACCCTAGTTTATTCTCTACACTTGACCATGGTTGAGATATGATAAGAATGACTTATTTTCTATTTTCCAATAATACTTATCATATTATCTTCTTCTTCTTCTTCTTCTTGAAAAAGAAAGAAGCTTGCTAGCTTCAATGGTAATTTGAGAAAAAGAGTGAGAAATCTAATTCTAAAGTGAACCCACTTCCTATTTCTTCATCCCCTACCTCTTGCCATGTAGTATAGGGTGTTTTCTTCACAAGTTTCATGACTTGGTGAAGTGGGAGCTTGATCTTGTGTTTCCTCGACGTAGATCATCTTCGGCATCGAAGTCGATGACCTAGCCCGATCATTCTTTCGATGAAACCACCGCGAGAGTCCGGGATCCGATGGGTACAGCGGAGGGACTTCATCACGGAGCTATGGAGGTGGAGGACCGGATCTTAAAGGTTGTAGTCTCTTTCTCTTAGTTAAGTTGTTAACTAGTTATCGTTTTCGCCATAAACTCTAGTCAACGATCGCATTAGGGTTTCTCGGCACCGGAAAATTTTGAATTTGGCATGGTTGATGCCTTGTGAGACCTCCTTAGTGTGCCTAGGAACCCTACACCGGACAACCCCATATCTTAACTCATTTAAGATATGGTCTCTTCCCACTCCATATCTCATATGGTGTGGTAGGTACATATTTAGATGGAACTTGATTTAATAGGTATGCTGCTGTCTCCAGTGCATATCCCCAGAAGGAAATAGGTAACTCAGCTGTGCTCATCATAAAGCACACCATATCTAATAAGGTGCGGTTCCTCCGTTCCGATACACCGTTGTGCTGTGGTGTATATGGAAGAGTCAGCTGAGAGAGAATCCCATTCTCTTTTAGGAAGTTCAGGAATTCATTGCTCAAGTATTCACCTCCTCGATCAGATCGAAGGATTTTAATACTTTTTCCCGTTTGGTTCTCGACTTCTCGTTTGTATTCTCTAAATTTCTCAAAAGCTTCTGATTTGTGTTTCATCAGGAACACATATCCGAATCTAGAGAGATCGTCAGTGAATGTAATGAAGTACGAAGAACCATCCCTGGCATGTGTAGACATGGGACCGCATACATCACTATGTACCAGTCCCAAGAGTTCGGTAACTCTTTCTCCGTGTCCCGTAAACGGAGTTTTGGTCATCTTGCCTTTGAGACATGACTGGCAAGTATCATAAGATGAAAATTCAAACGGATTTAAATATCCATCCTTATGCAACTTAGCTAGTCGTGTCGCATTGATGTGACCCAGTCTACAATGCCACAAGAAGGATTCGTTCAGTTCTGAATTCTTCCTCTTGTGTGTGTTTGTTATGCTCAGAACTGTTGATTGATTTAGAACATAAATGCCATTGCACAACATGCCTGATCCAACCAACTTTTGGTTAAGGAAAATGTTCATAACATTATCCTGTAATACAAAATTATATCCCTCTTTACTTAGTAAAGAAATCGATATAATGTTGCATATCAGGTTCGGCATGTAATAGCATTCGTTCAGAACCAATGTATTACCAGTTGGCAATACAAGGTGATATTCCCCGACGGTTTTAGCTACAACAATTGCACCATTTCCAACCTTTATGTCTTTATCACCTTCTCCAAGTTCTCTACCTTTCCTAAGCCCATGTAACTGATTACATATATGGGATCCTGACCCGGTATCTAATACCCAGGACGTAGAGCAAATGGAGAAACAGTTCTCCGTAACGAACACACCCGAAGAAAATGCATCAACATGTACTTTCTTCACACGGGTGGCATAGGAATTCTGGTATTCCCCTATATCCTGTTCAGTCCTATAACTCTTATAAGAAAGAACGGAACCAACGTTCCCCAGCACAGTATAACATGCGGGTTCGGTCAATACATCCATATTATTATCTTGATTAAGGCATGAAATGGTCGCTACCTGGAGAGAGAGAGAAGAAAACACTTTAGCGTATGCTCTTGCAAGATCAGATTGGTTATTATTTTATCTAATCAGGATGGCTCCCACTGTTTTTATCAAATCTTCCTTCAAACCCTAAAAGGAAAGACTAGCCGGGATTAATTACACCCTACAACTTCGCCAATTTTTCAGCCAGGCCATTGTCGGTACTTTGAGGGAGGTTCCCCGTGGTTTCGAACGGACCTAATTAAAGTAAACCTCGTTTTCCCAGAGGCGTAACCCCGTTGACACCTTTCTAGACACCTACTTGATCGGCTAATTGTCCTGTGTAAAACTCTCCCAGGAGTAACAATTACTCGCAGTGGGTATCGGGATCCAACTATCTCATAGAAGGTATGCAATCTCATTGCAAATTTCAACACTTGAAATTCCCGATAATATTTTGCCCCAAACGATCTATGACCTTGACAAGGTCAACAAACCATAGACCGTAAGTCAAGTTCAACCCGTCATTTCTTGATTGAATTAAACCCATCCGCATGACCCTTGATAAGGTCAACAAGGACGTATGACTACCCTAATCCAATCTGCATCATATGCATAAGCAGATAAATACTGGTCAGCTACCGCACACTACGCCTTGACAAGGTCAACAAACGCAGCACGAATACTAAGCAGGACTTATCTGAATTGACGGAGGGCTACGACAGGTTTTTCTAAAAACCTATTGCGTAATGAACTTGATATTGTTGTAGAATCGAGTGAATTTTGAAATGGAGTGATTTTGAGGCTTTCATTAGTTTTGCTAAAGAGGTCACTCCCGGTGAAGGGATCTCGGCTCTTTCCTCATCGAATAAGGTGCAGGACATATCATATATATCACTATGCAAAGCAAAACTCCAAAAGCAGTCAAAAGTCAAACCGAGTATTGTAGCATCTGCCAGTTTTGCTAAAGAGGTCACTCCCGGTGAAGGGATCTCGGCTCTTTCCCCATCGAATAAGGTGCAGGGTATATCATATATACCGCTATGCAAAGCAAAACTGTAGCTACCCTTTTTGAAAAATTTTGATTCTACAACATCTTTTAGGTTTCTTTTCTTTAATTAATCACATTAATGAAGTCCCATCATTTATGTCACATAAACATCACAGATAAATACGACGTACACTTATGCCATCCGCATTCGCCTCGATGTCCCCTCGTGCACCGTTAGGTTAGGTAACTAACGACAGAGCGGGGCAGGGCTAGCGCGGGTGTAAAACATAAGTAACATCTATATAATATATCATATATACTATATATAGTATCTATCACAGCACATCACATGATCACATCACAGATATCGCAGCAGAAAAAACATATGAAATATTGGATATATTAGGATGTCCGTGTTTTATTTTGAGCCTCTATAAAACACGGATTCCACGGTCGCGATGAATAGCCAAACCCACACCCCTAGACCCTTACGAGAGCGGCAAGCAACCCATCCAATTCTAGGGTTAAGAGACCCGGACTCGACTCCTCGAGTTGGTCTCCTTCTGGACCCTAGAACCCGGTTACTTATGCTCCCCTCCTTGGGTCTATCCTAGTGCGGAAAAGTAAATAATATACAAATGGTGACATCAACCTCATCCCGGAAGTGCCCCAATAAAAGAATATTACATACATTTAAATTTACATGAATGAAAATATAAAACTCTCATCTCACATAAAACCTCCGGCTATTCAGAACGCGATGATCCAATATAACATATCCAGCAACACAGAACATCACATGTCATCAACGTAAGTAAATATGCGCATCCCAATTGTCGTTGACATATAGCAACGAAACCGGCGATATCACATATTACACTTACGGTCACAGAAAAGAAAGTGTAAAACTACAACATTTGGAATCCACAATCTCTTTAGACATCGTAAATCCGAAATATCCCATACTTCACATTTCATGCCTAACCGTATGAATTCCACATATTGTATCACATTCCAGATAAATAGACAGTATTAAACTTTCCGATCGAATAATCAAATACCCAAGATTTCCATAATAGCTCAACACTTGAGCGGAGTTCAAAGATTCCAGAATACGTCACAGTAGCAACGGTCCAGCCGTAGAAGGGTCAAGCCAACGCCTCACATGTGGCACGACGTACTGCCCCAAACCCTAAGGTTCAAAGGGCAGTTCAAGACGGTCACATAATCGAGTTAAGGTTTGTTGTCTTCTAGAGGGTCCATCGCGTCACATGCACGTTTTTCCGAAAGATTTAAACCCGAGAAAAATTCAACACTTGAATGTTTTTCGTGCCGGGAAAAATTGAGTTAATGATATCCGTTTGAACATTTTAATACTTTCTAAATTATCCGTAATAACATAACAAAATTAAGTTCTCCGATCGAATCGACGATTACAAAATAAACCCCAAAATACTCAACACTTGAGTCAGGTTAAAAAATACCCATAAAATAGCAATAACAGAGAAGGGTATTACTGTGCAAAAAATAAAACACAAGCTCACTGTACGGCCGCGGAGCCGCGGCACAAGCAGGGTATTGCCGCGGTTCCGCGGCCATCCGTACGACTCACTTTGTCGTTTTGCACAATAATTCCTAAAATCACCTGCTGAATTTTGTAGGTATTTTTAATACAGAAAAATCACATTTTTTGGAAAAAGTACAGAGAGGGGTTCATTTTGACGTATTCGGGTTCGATCGGGGTTTTAACTTCGTTAACACATCGCCTAATGCTCTAGCTAGGCTCTGATACCACCGTAGGGTTACTAAGCATACTAACAAGGCTCTACAAGGCATCGACCATGCCAAAATTAAATTTTTATGTGCCGAATAACCCTAAGCAAGATCGTATACTAGAGATTAGGGTTTCATATGCTAGTAAAGTATGTTTACAACTAAGTGAATACGAAATACAACCTTTGTAGATCGGTCCACCACTTCATTTGCTCCTTGTTGAAGTCCTTTCGCTGCGATCAAGGTTCTCCCGGGCTCTTGCATGGCTTCACGACGCGAAGGATGCGACCTTACTTGAAGTCTTCGAGGCCGAAGATGATCTACGTCGAGGGAATTCTGACTCAAGCTCCTACTTCACTAACTAGAGAATTAGTGAAGTAAACACCCTAAACTAAAGTGCTAGTCTAGTAGAGGATGGAGAAATAGGAAGTGGGTTCTTTTTAGATTTTTTTTTCTCACAATCTTTCTCACTTTGGATCAAACCCTAGTTTTCTTTTTCTCTTCTTCAATGAAGAAGATGAACAAAAGAAAGAGGAGAGGATAATGATCAAATGTGTAGGCTAACCATGGTGAGTGAGTATCATATACTAACTCTTGTAGAGCCATAACCATAGCTAATTGTGTGATGGTTAGGTTAAAGTCCAAAGTAAAAACAAACCTAGTGGACTTTAGTCAATGCATCCACAAGCTTCCACAAGCTTCATGCATTTTCTTATTTTCCACTAATTTTTTAATTACTTTTAAACATTAAACCCAATCATAACAAATAGGATGGTTATGTCTCATACACACATGAATGTTGTATCATCAACCATGATACAATATGATAACACATTTTAACATATATCATATATATGTTAAAGTAGTGTACATGTGAGAAAAAACCCTAAGTGAACTAAAGTTAGTTAATGTAAACTAGTATATCAAATATACAATTATACAATAAATTATTAAATCAACACTTGACTTAATAATCCGGTCATATCACATATAACCGACTAACATCCAATGTATCAACTTATCGAATCAACACTTGATTCGATAACCCGGCCATATCACATATAACCGACCGATACAAAAAGTCGCGAGAATAGAATACGGTATCACATACACGCATTATTCTCGGTCCCGCACATATCACATACGTGCTCCTATTTCGTTTTGCCTAAGCCAGTAAAACCTCTGTGTAGGACTCTAAAGACTCGTCAATACGCCGGCAGTAGGTGATGATCACATCAAGCACCAACAAGCCGTCAGCGGTACTAGCTGGACGTAACGGCTACCCGGGTATTGAGCGATCAGAAGATCAGCAAGCAAGCCCGCTCCAACCCCTGTAAAAGCCTGCCGGTAACACTTCCCGTACAGTCCGGTCTCCTCGTCTGATATGTCGCATATCAAGTCTAGGGGTGGTAAATGTCAGACCCCAATAACCGATAAGTCGTGCCGATGTGAGGCTCATAACGGGTCGAGAAACTAATGGTAACACTTACCAGCAAATCTCTAAATCAGCCCTGGCCAGGGACTTCCCCGTTACGGCCAATCGAGCACAGCGCAACATCAACCCCCAATACCGGGAGAGACGAACCCCTCCTATCGCTCATTGCCTCCATGTGACTCGGGACTGTACCCAAAAACCACCGTTTTGCACGCCCTCATGGACATGGTAAAGTGGAAATCAAAGCACAGTGGGAATCACACAAGACTCTATGACGATCTCGGGTCTACAGACTAACCTGCACAAGTGTCACCAGAGAACTGCCATCTGACGTGAGGTATAATACCATCTGGGAGTTCTCGGCGAGTCCGTCCAGTGTACCCAGTCTCCACTGAGCACCCGTATACCATCTCTGATGTCAAACACCAATGGATATGGGATCATCCATCGCCCATCACATGGGTCGAGAAGCGTATACGCTAGTCTACTCTGGGATATCGATGCCCTGTCTCGATACACCCACGACTAGGAACATTAAAGGATGTACTTATAGACTACCATGGCCCCACTAGTATGATCTGCATCACAGTCCAAGTAGTCAAGTACACATCCTAAGGGCTTTATCAACATGTAGCTATAAGACAGTATAAAGAGACAAGTATACATGTTAAGATAAAGAGCAACCAGATAGCATACTATCATATCGAGCAAGAAAGTCCTCTCTATATATGTCCAAGCATCCAATATAATATACATCATCTGTACAATACTGGCCTCTAGGGCATACATACAACTAACATGTAAAATCATATCCCTCTCTCGAAAGTGAGGATACTGATATGATATTACAAGTCATACTAGGTATATATAAACAATTACGTAAAATCAATATATGCCCACTTGTCAAACCTAGGCGATATTCTCCCACGGATTCAGCGTTCACTGTCATTCCGTTTACAACTTTGAGAGACCAATCACCTACCTTTATAACTTTACGGTTTCTCAAAGAATGTAATGAATTACAGATATGAGATCCTGCTCCGGTATCTAATACCCAAGAAGTAGAGTTAATTGACAAACAGTTCTCAATAACAAACACACTTGAGGCTGAAGCCACAACATGCTTCGTATCTTGGTTACTGGCTTCTAAAGCCCTGCAATCTTTCTGCCAATGTCCAATCCCATAAAAATAGGAACTACCCACTTTTAATACATTATGTCCCGAAACTTTTGCCCTTCTCTTTCCTTCTGCTTCCCTGGTTTCCTTTAGGGTAAAAGGTAGAGACTATAGAATTAAGTCAGTATCTGACCTGTTTCCCAACGTGGTCTCTAGGTCCTGGAGCTCATCAATATAGCTGGTCATTGTAAGGACGTTGTCCCTTACAGATGATCCGAAAACCAACCTCGCTTGAATTAATTCGTTCGAGGTTTCATATCTTGCGATATGAGATTGCTCTCCATATAAATCTTTGTTATGGAGAAATATGGAAACTGAGTCCATCTTCTCGTGCTGCTTCTGGTATACACCATCAACTGAAGCTAACACGAGGCACTTGGCTTTCGCTTTATCCTTTTCCCTTGTCTGTCGGATATTCATATCTGTGACGGTGGAAACTGGACCTGGGACGGCGAGATCTTGAGTAGTAATAGGGTGGTCTAGTTTGTCACAGGCAATGGACATCTGGACAGACCTTTGCCAGTCATATAAGTTAGATTCAGTCAATTTGTTATCTAGATGTAACCTATGTGTGGTCACAAGGTCGCTGCAATTAAGAGAGAGAGAGAGAGAAGAAAACACTATTAGCATGATGCTCTTGCAAGTTTAGAGTGGTTATTTATCTAAACAGGATGGCTCCCACTGTTTCTCAAATCCTTCCTCAAACCATAAAAGAAGAATTAGCCAGGACGATTCTCACCGTACAATACTTGCTTAACCGTTCAGCCAGGCCAGTGTCGATACTTCGAGGGAGGTTTTCCAACGCTTTCGCGAAGTTCCTTAATTAAATAAACTCTTTTCTCTGGGGGCGTAACCCCGCTGACACCTTTCTAGGCACCTACTTGGTTTATAGCATTGATCGTTAAGTGACGAATCTCCTGATAAGTAGTATATACTCACAGTAGGATCGGGATCCAAAATATCATCGTATGATAATGTTGAAGGAATCCTACCAATATTCATCAAACTCCAAAATGGTATGCATCTCTTTGCAAATTTCAGTTTCTTTAGAAATTCCCGATATGGATTTTTGCCCCATGCTCTTATGACCTTGGCGTTAGGTCAAAATGTCATAAGTCACATGTCAAGTTCTACCCATCATTATCCTTGTTAATTTGAACCCATCCGTACATATCCTTGACGTTAGGCCAAAATGATAATACGACTGTCCCAAACCAACACATCTATCTATGCAACAAATGAATACCCAGCAGCTACCAAACATTATGCCTTGGCGTTAGGTCAAAATACATAGCTTGAATACTACGGACCATCCATAAGAAATGATGGAGGGCTACGACTGGTTTTGGCAAAACCGTGAACGTAGTGAACTTGATATAATCGAAGGAACCTGATAGCTTTTTAAAAGGAGTGGTTAAAGCTCCGCAATTAAAAATTCTGCTCTTTTAAAATAACCGAGTGGTTTCTTTTAAATTTGTTCCAACGATTTAATTTTGGTTTATTTTCTTTGCATTATAATAATGCGTCCCATCATTTATCCTATCATTGCAGAAAACAACGAAAATACCACGTCCTCTTATGCCATCCGCATTCGCCATTGGGTCCCGTCATCACCCATTAGGTTACTTAACTAACGACAGAGCGGGGGCTGGGCTAGCGCGGGTGTAAAACATAAGTGACGTCTAATAGCTATCATATATAGATATTGTACATTCGTCAGACGCAATAATAAGCATTCCAGATCACAGATAAACTTTATTGGATTTACTAGCAATTCGCATTTGCTTTGAGCCTGCAATAAAAGAAGGATTACACAGTTGTGATGAATAGCCATTACCCCACCCTAGACCCCTACGGGTACGGCAAACTACCCGCCATGTACCTGAAGTGAAGCGGTCTCCCTCAACAACGTGAGTAGGCCACTAAATACTTCAACGTACCCGGTAGTTTGTGCACCCCACCTTGGGTCTATTCTAGGAGCAATAACAGTAAAAAGAAATAATACAACGATGGCTACAACCGCAACCTAGATGAGCCCTGCAAAAGAATATTACATTAAATTACATTTACATTGAATGAATGAATATTAAACATATCTTAAACCCCGGCTAATCATCACAACAGTCCAATACAGTTCATATACACAAATAGTAGACATTTCAGAAATGTGCAACTCCCTGCCAACCGACATACTAGCATTTAGGGGAGGTTTACGAACACATTAAACATTACAGATAAAAACCTAATTAGCAAATATCTTAGAATATCGATCGATTACCATATTCCGTGTCTACCCCAAAAGCAAACCTGCACTGAAGTAACCTGGGAAGAAAAAGAATATACAGGAAAACAAAACACTTTAAAATAAGAATTACTGCGCAAATCCGAGTCAACTCGGGGTTGACTCGGCGGCGGATCCACGGCCAAAAGCACCATATGGCCGCGGTTCCGCGGCCGTCTAATCGAGTTGTGTCCTCGTATTTTCCCAGTATTCTTATAATTCCCTGCTATGAATTTTAAGGTATGTCAAATATTTTTTTAGACACTTTTAAAATAAACAGAAACTTGGAATTTCCGGGGTTTTGTTTTCGTGTTTTCCGTCGATCGAACTTCTAATTAGTTGCTAACAAGCTAGTAATGGTTTAGTTGGCTCTCATACCACTGTAAGTCCATGTCAAGCACCCCACGAACTTGCAGGGAGGCGGAATATAAGAAAAACGATTATCAAAGCTTCGTAACACGGACTTGAGCGCATGAATCGTATCTGAACCATTACTAACTATCTACTAGAGGTTTAACTACTCGGATTCGAAGTTATACCTCACATTATATGTCCTTCGGGTCTTCATCGCTGTCCTCCACTCCTCGTAGGCTCCTTGGAACATCGGCACCTCAACGGCCTCCTCGAATCAAAGACGATCCACCCGAAAGCTCCTTCTCCAAGCTTGATCTCTAAATTGAGATAACTAGGTTGCTTAAAGTGCTAATCTAAGCTACCTAGGGGATATAGAGTGAGGTTATGGATGTATTAGTCTAGCTAACCCTTTATCTCAACTCATGAGAGGTTAGGGTTAGGGTTTGAAGAGAGAGTGAGCTTTAGGAGAGAGAAGGTGAAGATGAGAATAAATATGAATAATGAACTCATATGAATATAACAACCACAACAATTAATCAAATAAATAATATAAATGATTAATCATCATGGTTGATTCATTCACCTTGTGTGATTCATCATATGACTCATTAACTCATTAATGAATCATTTAATGCTAAGGATGAATCACACAATGAGTCATTAAGCAATTAATGCTCATGCCACCTTAACCCCTTAGTCACCACTCTTCTAGAAGCTTCCGGACAAATTATGAGAACGCCCCTCCAATCCGTGAAAACACGGAAAAACTTTCGACTGTATAAATCCAATAACCCGATACTAGAATCTGGATAAAACCAAAGCCGGCTAGTAAAAACTGTCCGAAAAGTCGTACGTGCGTAAACACGCGTACGCGTCCGAACCCTTGTTGTAAAACCATAAGACCTCTATATCGTTTCGCCTGGAGCAGGGAAACTCTCTGTATGGGACTCTAAAGACTCGACACTATGCTGGCAGTGGGTTTAACCACAGACCGCAAGCGGCACTAGCTGTACGTAACGGTCCCCAGGTAGATGTCGATAAGAAGGCCGATGAGGAAACTCATCCGAACTCCCACTGAGCCTGATGTGACAATCTCCGTACAGTCCGGTCTGTTCATCTAAGACTATCGCATATCGAGCCTAGGGGGCGGTAAGCGTCAGTCCCCTAATAGCGGTATAAGTCGTGTCGGAGCGAAGCCCATTACACCCTGAGAAACTACTGGAACCTACCAGTAAATCTCGCTTGCCCTGGCCAGGGACTTTGCGTAATGGCTCTCTGACACAGTGCGATATCATCTCCCAATACCGGGAGAGACGAATCCTGTCTAACCACTACTGCCTCCAAGTGCTCGGGACTGCACCCAACTGCTATCTGTTTGCACGACTCCTTTGAGCCGTGGTAGGGTAGCAATCTAAGAACAGTGGGACACACTCGAGGCGAAGTAGCAGTGTCAAGTCTGCGGACTATGCTGTACTCATGTCACCTGGGAACTGTTAACTGACGACGGGTATAACACCAACCAACAGTTCCCCTGCGAGTCCTGTCCGGTGTACCCGTAACCTAACGAGCACCTGTATACTATCTCTAGTACGACGTACTGATGGCTATGGGACAGACCATCTCCCCAACTGGGATGAGAAGCGTACAAATTAGTCTACTCTGGAGTATCGATGCCCTATCTCGATAATCCTACGACTAGGGACCTGTATAGGATGTTGCTTATAGACTACCCAGCCCCCACTAGTGTGACTGCCATCACAACGCTGGTAGTTAAGCAAAGAACCTATGGGCTCTACTAATATGTATAAGTGATACGTTACAAGAAACATATGCACATATTAAAGTAGACACAAACCAAGTAGCATACTACAATTTTTAGCAAGACTGTATATACAACTGTGAATATCCTAAGCTTCCATTAAGTAATATACAATCTAGTATGATACAATAATGGCCCGTAGGGCATATACACTAACATTACTTACGTAGCGGAGAACCTCCCACTTACCTGGCATTTACCTGGCCACAGAAGGGATAAAGAGGCAGTAGAGGATTTATCCTGCGATTTGTCTTCTGGAAGTCTAGGAGCAGTCTAGAGACTTGACCTAGGTGACCATTAGATTTAGGGTTGCTTGTGCATTGTTTGTGTGATTTTTTAAAAATCCGTCTTTTTCAAAAACAAACACCAAATCCATCTTATCTCTAATTATCACAACGCTGCCACTTGTGCTAAACCATTTAGTGTATGCTCGGCTGGACACGGGATTCTAGTGCCCGTCTTGTCCGCGTTCCTTCTATCGACTCCTAAGTCGATAATTCTACATCTTCTTTTTCCTCACCACACACCACATCCACTTCGATGGACGGATCTCCATCGAACTTCTTTAACACCACTCTGCCACCGTCCGCAGGTGCGCAGAATCCGCCCTGCATCTCTCTCGAAGAGAGATGTTACCCTATTCGAGGTCCTCTTTCTACCTGTCTTTCCATTCCACCAGCCAATGGGGACAATTTTGAAATCAAACCTCAATACATCAATCTTTTACCCAAATTTCACGGTCTCGAGTCTGAAGACGCATACGTTTTTATTACCAAATTTGAAAACTATGTGCTATGATGGGTACTTCACAGCTTTCTGTGGATGCTATGCGTCTACGTCTTCTTCCGTTAACTTTGTGCGATTTAGCTGAGAAGTGGCTATATAACACAGCCGCACATTCTATTTCAAACTGGGATGAATTCGCCATAGCTTTCCTAAAGAAATTTTACCCCAATCATAAGACAGCCCGAGTCCGTAGCGAAATAAATCAATTTACCCAGCTTCCCAATGAACCATTTTCGAAGTGTTTTGAATGCTTCAAGGATCTGTTAGTTCAATGTCCTCATCACGGAATCCACCAATGGGATCTGTGCAGAATCATATATGAGGGCATTAATCCTACAACAAAACAGAATCTTGAATCCATGTGTCAAGGCATCTTCATGTCTAAAGACGTTGGTGAAGCTTGGAAATTTTTAGAAGATTTCGCTGAAAAATCTTTACAGTGGGAGAGTGTAAGTCAACCATCATCTAGGGGTGGTATCCATCAACTGGATGTTTCCATGGGAGTTAGAGCTGAAATTGCAGCAATGCAAATGAAACTCGAAGCTATAGAACACAAATTTTTATTAGCCTCCCTAAATCAGATGACACTCCCCAAAACTGTCTGTGGATGTTGTTCTGATCCATCACATCTTACGGAAGAATGTCCATTGAATTCTCCGTTTCAAGGTCAAAAGCATACTAATGCTGATTTCCAGCAAAGACCTAGAAACGATCCGTATTCGTCCACTTATAATCGGGGTTGGAGGAATCACCCTAACTTTTCTTGGAACCAACACCAAACTCAAAATACGGTTCCAAACCAAAACAACTTTCAAAGGGTCCTGCCACAACAACAGCAACCACTACAACTGACTCAGCACCCCTATCAATCACAAAACTTTCAAAATCCGGTCAACACTTCTGCACCGTATAATTCTTTGCAATTGACCGGTATTGATGACTCCTCTTCACTCGCACAAACCATGAATTTGATTCTGAAAAATTTCATGCAAGTTTCGGCTGAGATAAAGTCTTCTGTCGATGACATAAAGAAAAACTCCGCCTCACACGGCGAGAGTATTAAATCGATGGAAGCACAAATTGCATGAATAAATGCCGAAATGAGTGCTAGAGAGAAAGGGAAACTTCCGTCTCAACCCCTACCGAATCCTGGACATTCACAATAATACAATGTGAATGCAATTACAACGTTGAGATTCGGAAGAATGCTGAATAATCAAGTCGGTGAAGAGATTGATAATCATGATGAATTAATCAATAACACCCTGGCTTCCACTTCCACTTTTCCTTCCACTTCCACATCTACTTCTACTTCTGACCCTTGTTCGTCTACCCACCACCTTCTTGCGAGCCTATTCTTCGTTTTCCCCAAGGCTCGAACCCTCAGCATATCTCTTCTAGTCCATCAAAGATGATCCCCACTCCTGTTCTGGGATCAGTTCCACACACACCGCCTTCTCCAATGTTGGACCCAGCTATTATTGCTAAAGCTCCTTATCCGAATCGGTTAAGGGGAAACAAATCGAGTCCACATATGGAGAAGATTATGGAAATGTTCAAAGAGCTTAACATCAATATCCCTCTTCTAGATGCTCTTCAACAAATCCCGTCTTATGCGAAAATTCTTAAGGACTTGTGCACTAGGAAGAGGAAGACTCATGTGCCCAAAAAGGTCTTCATGACAAATAATGTTAGCACTGCTTTTACCCCACAGTTACCAAAGAAACGTAAGGACCCTGGATGTCCTACAATATCGATTTCTATTGGGGGTAAAAATATTAACCGTGCTTTACTTGACCATGGAGCAAGTGTTAACCTGCTTCCATACTTTGTCTACGAGCAGTTAGGGATTGGAGAGTTGAAACCATCTCATTGCACTCTCCAAATGGCAGATCGATCAATCACCAAACTTAGGGGTGACCTTGAGGATGTGTTGATAAAAGTCGGGAAATTCATATTCCCTGTGGACTTTATTTTTTTGGATACACAGCCTGTAGCAAACCCACGGAACCAAATTCCGGTGATTCTGGGTCGACCATTCCTTGCCACTTTCAATGCTGTCATTAATTGTCGAAACGGTTCTATGAACCTATCTTTTGGAAAAATGACAATTGAACTGAACATTTACAAAATTGGAAGTCAGCCGTCTGAACCCTCTTGTAACGTTTTAGAAATCGTTTTGCGAATTTTCCGTTTTTAGGGTAAAATAGTCGGTGTTTTCCGTTTTAACCCGATTGTGATCAAACTTCTGTATAGACTTGTCAGCACCTAGTTTAGCTAGAATGAAGCTAGTGCGCGGGCTTTGGGGGTCAATTAGAAGTTTTGATTCATATAAATTTTTCCCCTAATTAAAATATTATTTTAATACTTTATTTGTGCACTTTATTAATGGTAATTACTTTTTGGTATGGGTTAATTACTACTGATGTGGATTTAAGCTAAGTTAATTACTAGATTATGTTTTTAACCTTTCTCACCAAAATATCTAGATATTTGTGGATTAAAATGAATTTTAAAGAAAAGAAAAGAAAATGTGTCATTTGCATTAATTAGCAATTAATGTTGTTTTTAGCTAGAACTTTCTACTTCTTTTTTCACAAAAACCCCCCTTTTCCTCATGGCCGGCCACTCCCTTGCTTGCTGCCCTCTCTCCTCTTTAGCCTCATTTCTTCATTTCAAGCTTCTCAAAATTCATCAAAAATCCTAAATTTATCACACAAACTCAAAAATAAATCAATACCCATTATTCTTCTTCACTAAACTATCTTGGCTCTTCACAAAAGTTAGCATTTTGGAGGCTATCTTGGTTTTCTCTTGCAAGTTTTAGAATCTAGTTTGAGGTATAAAACCCTAACCCTAATCTCTAATTGTTGTTCTAATACTTTAAACTAGCTTATTAGTTGTTAATTTAAAGCTTTAATATGCATGTTTTGAAATTTCTAGAATGGGTTTTGATAATCAAATTAGGGTTTTGATTAGTGAAATGGTTAGTTGATAATTTTAGACAAATGAAAACTAAACCAAGTTGCTAATTTGTTAAATGATATTTTCCTAATTGGTTAATTAAGCTAATTAGCAAACTAAACTTTTACTAATCCTAATTAAGTGAGATTTAAAATTATAGTAATGGTTTGGATGGTTTAACCTTGCTATATTGTGATGTTTGTAAATTCTAGTTTTGGTAAAAAGCTTGTAGTTTTGCGCTAAAATGATATATGTTGCTTACTAGATTTCGATAAGTTTTTGCGTGGGTTTCTTTTGACATTGCGACGTTATTCATATTAGATTCCACGTTTATTATTGTGTTATGAATGCGCGATCGGTACGATCAGAGTCTAAGCTTGGTAGTTGTGTCGCTTATTTTTCCTAGCTAGGGTCGTGTCTTTGTGTAGCTTTTGTTCTTGAGTTAGTTTCGTAGGGTCGCTACGCGCGTTAGCCACTTGACGAACACTTGAGAGTACACTTGGAGTTGGTGTGTCGGTCAAACGTAGTTTGTACGTGTTATTGGTCGATTACTAATATATACTTGTTATATTGTTATATGCTTTCAAGATCGCAGGCGGGAACTGTAAGTCTACGGTAGCGCACCGGCCGTCGATCCGAGGCCAAAATGCGGAAACGAAAACTTTTTCTAAACTTGAAACCGGCGCTATCGCAGACTTTAATCCCGGATCGAACCATTAACATATAACTAGCTAACTAGAGAAGGGTTAGCTACCCGTCATGGTCGATCCGAGGCCAAAATGCTCTTATGACCTTGACTTTAGTCAACAAATCATAAGTCACATGTCAAGTTCTACCCGTCATTGTCCAGGTTGATTTGAACCCATCCGTACATACCCTTGACTTTAGTCAACAAGGTAATACGACTGTCCCAAACCAACACATCTATCTATGCAACATACGAATACCCAGCAACTACCAAACACTATATCTTGACTTTAGTCAACAAACATAGCTTGAATACTACTGACCACCCATAAGAAATGACGGAGGGCTACGGCTGATTTTTAGCAAAAAAAAACCCTTTAACGTAATGAACTTGATCTCGTTGAAGGAACCTGATAGCTTTTATAAAATATAGTAGCGAAAAACCTTTGCTAATGAGGTCACTCCCGGTGAAGGGATCTCGGCTCTTTCCTCGTGGAATGAGGTGCAGGATATTCTAACTGAATACCGCGATGCAAAGCAACTTGTAATCGACTATATTGAAGTTATTACCCTGACGTAAACTTCTGCCCAAGGGGTCACTCCCGGTGAAGGGATCTCGGCTCTTGCCTCGTGGAATAAGGTGCAGGATATTCCAACTGAATACCGCTATGCAAAACAAAAGGAAATATCTTTGTAATAACACCTTTTAAAATTTGTTCCAACAACATCAAATATAGGTTTGTTTTATCCTTGCATTGATAAGAATCAATGCAGTCCCATCAATCAATCACACCAGAAAAGAACGAAAATAAAATGTATGTATATGCCATCCGCATTCGCCACTGGGTCCCGTCATCACCCGTTAGGTTACTTCACTAACGACAGAGCGGGGGCTGGACTAGCGCGGGTGTAAAATATATACAACATCTAATAGTATATATACTAATATACAGTAATCGCTCCAGGCGTGATAATATGCAACATTACAAAAAAGTAATAAGCATCACAGAACAATACAGATAATCTGGGATCCCCGGGTTTCACAGAGCCGCTGCTGAAACCCGACGTTCCCCTGGTCGTGTGGATAGCCTGTGCAATGAAACCTAGACCCCTACGGGTGCGGCAAGTTACCCGCCAAAACCTGAAGCGAGGTAGTCCCCACAACATAGTTAATGGAACCCCCGGCACTTTACGGAATCCGGTAAATTGAGCACCCCTCCTTGGGTCAACCTGTACCCCCTACGAGTGCGGCGAATAGTCTGCCAATTCCAGAGTGAGGGCCCTCTGCCTCTCAATGCCATAAGATACGGACCCGTTGCCTTCCAGAACCCGGCTATCCGTATACTCCTTCACGGGATAAACCTAGCACAGAAATAAAAATATGTACAACAGGTACATCGACCTCAACCTGGTCGTGCTCCAAAAGAATATTATACAACAGGCAGTGACGGCAGTCCACATGTTGAACGCTCGTCCCGCAATATCAAATGTACAAATAAATCCAAACTGCACTATCATTGCATCCTGCAATCCACCACGACATATCCGCAACAACACAGCATAACACAGAACATCAACACGAATGTCACGTTCGCAAACCCGTCTAAAAGAACTATAGCAATTAGACGCGGTTTACCGATCAAATGACATTCCCGGTCGGAGATATAAAGTAAGTACTGCATACTAACAAATTTAAAATTTCGATCGACCAAATTTCCCGAAGTGGCCCCCATGTACATCTGCTGTACAGTAACAAAATCTGTGCCCAAAAGAACTATTCAAAAACCCACAATTTCACAAAACAAGCTCACTGGAAAAAACTGGATCACTGTTCCCACATAACGGCCGTGGTTCCGCGGTCAAACCCAAGCTTTGACCGTGGATCCGCGGCGTTACTGTAGGATCACGTGTCCAATTTTCTGCCGTATGCTTAAAAAACCATGCTTTGCTTTCTGTGATATGTAAAATAATTTTTAAGCCCCTTTAAAAAATCGACAGAAACTCGGGTGCTGAAAAATGCGATTTTCGAAATTCGGTTCGATCGATGTTTTAAACGTGTTAGCACAAGTTAGTATAGCTTAATGGTGAGGCTCTGATACCACTGTTAGTCCACGGTAGCGCCCCGGCCGTCTAACAGATGCCAAATGCGGAACGAAAACTTTTTACAACTGGCGCTATCGCGTACTATAACCCGGATCTGCCATTAAAGCTAAACTAACAAACTACAAAGTGAGTAGAAGAGTTATACCGAACGATCCGAGTCCTTCGGTCTTCAACCATCATCCCACGCTTGTTGTGGCTGCTCCGATCTCCTGAATCTCCAGTCTCGTCGTCCAGGTAGCACTACGTCGACGGATCTTTATACGGGCTCCCGCCTCTGAACCGAGGCAACTCGGTCGTCAAGTTTGCTAAAAGAGACGACCAAGATGAAGTAGAGAATGAGTAGAACACTTTGTCTCGTTACGTCCAAGGCTATGGACGAACGGTTAATGAAGTTGCCTTTTGGAATCGGGTGAAATGAGAAATGAGGCAATATCTAATTTCCATACTTCCAAACTATAATCTTTTCCAAAACCACAACCATCTCATCCACACCAAGAGGGGCCGGCCACTTATAGAGAAGGAGGCGGTGAGTGTAGGAGAGGGAGAGGTGATCATAAGCCAAAGATCATTCATGAAGAGAATGAGTCATCTTAACACCTAGTGTGAACTCATTCAAAGCATACATTGAACCAAAACCCTTAGTCATCAAGCAATTAATTGCTCCATTAATGCACTAAGCCACCTCACCAATCCTAGTCACCTCTTCTAGAAACTTCTAGAACCTTCCACACATATCCAAAGAAAAGATAAATCCGCATTTAACCAAATGTCAAATACGGCTGATAGAAAACTGGAAACTGGAAACTTCCAAAAGTGATCCTGAAACGAATTTCAGGATAACCCCGTAATGGTATAAACATACCCGCATTTGTATTACGACTGAATACAAATGCATCTGAGGCAAAGATATTATATCTACACAGTATAATACTCGGATCCGGCTTAAACCAAAGCCGACCAGTATTATCTGCCCGAAAAACGACACGTGCGAAAACGCACGTGCATTTTCCGAACCTTGCCATAAACCCATACGGCCTCTACAACGTTTCGCCCGAACTTGGGAAAGTGACTGTGGGGGACTCTAATGACTCATCAACACACTGGCACTGGGTATAACCTCTAGCACGTCAGAGGTACAAGCTGTACGTAACGGTTTGCCTATGTATTGATTGGAAGGGAAGCTGACGAGCGAACACATCTATAAACCCTACTGAGCCTGACAGTGATTATGTATATACAGTCCGGTCCGTTCGTCTAAAGAGTATCGCATATCTAGTCTAGGGGGGTGGATAAAGTCAAACCCCTAATAACGCGATAAATCGTGTCGGTATGAAGCCAATCACCACCTGAGAAACTACTGATCCAAATCAGTAATTCTCCACTACCTCGGCCGAGGATTCCTAATGATGGCCACCCGTGCACTGCGCGACATCAACCCCCAATACCGGGAGAGACGAATCCCCGACGATCCGCTCACTTGCCTCTAATGTGGCTCGGGACTGTACCTAGCTAAAACCTGTTTGCACAACTCCTTTGAGCGTGGTAGGGTAGTAATCTAAGCACAGTGGGAACTCACACGAGACAAATGACTATCTCAGGTCGATGAACTAACATGTACACATGTCACCAGGGAACTGCTATCTGACGATATGTATAATACCAACTAGCATGTTCCCGGCGAGTCCTGTCCAGTGTACTCATAACCTAATGAGCACCTGTATACATCTTAGGTGATCCAACTGACACCAATGGCTTGTGAGACCGGCCACCGCCCTCGTCGGGGTCTCGACTGCATACACTAGTCTACTCTGGAGTATCGATGCCCTGTCTCGAAACTCCCATGACTAGGGACACTTTAAGGATGTGCTTACAGACCCCCAGCTCCCACGTATATGATCGCCATCATACTGCTGGTAGTCAAGCAAGAATCCTATGGGCTCTATCATCATGCAATAGTAAACTAAAGCATGTATACGATGATAAAGACAAACCAGATAGCAAACTATCATCTCGAGCAAGACTGTCATATCGGTATAGGTCCTGCCTCAATCATTGCAATCACGTACCTACGATCCAATAATTGACTTTGAGGGCACTATCTCCAACACTCATCACGGAATCCACCAATGGGATCTGTGCAGAATCATATATGAGGGCATTAATCCTACAGCAAAACAGAATCTTGAATCCATGTGTCAAGGCATCTTCATGTCTAAAGACGATGGTGAAGCTTGGAAATTTTTAGAAGATTTCGCTGAAAAATCTTTACAGTGGGAGAGTGTAAGTCAACCATCATCTAGGGGTGGTATCAATCAACTGGATGTTTCCATAAGAGTTAGAGCTGAAATGGCAGCAATGCAAATGAAACTCGAAGCTATGGAACACAAATTTTTATTAGCCTCCCTAAATCAGATGACACTCCCCAAAACTGTCTGTGGATGTTGTTCTGATCCATCACATCTTACGGAAGAATGTCCATTGAATTCTCCGTTTCAAGGTCAAAAGCATACTAATGCTGCTTTCCAACAAAGACCTAGAAACGATCCGTATTCTTCCACTTATAATCAGGGTTGGAGGAATCACCCTAACTTTGCTTGGAACCAACACCAAACTCAAAATACGCTTCCAAACCAAAACAACTTTCAAAGGGTCCTGCCACAACAACAGCAACCACTACAACTGACTCAGCACCCCTATCAATCACAAAACTTTCAAAATCCGGTCAACACTTCTGCACCGTATAATTCTTTGCAATTGACCGGTACTGATGACTCCTCTTCACTCGCACAAACCATGAATTTGATTCTGAAAAATTTCATGCAAGTTTCGGCTGAGATAAATTCTTCTGTCGATGACATAAAGAAGAACTCCGGCTCACACGGCGAGAGTATTAAATCGATGAAAGCACAAATTGCACGAATAAATGCCGAAATGAGTGCTAGAGAGAAAGGGAAACTTCCATCTCAACCCCTACCGAATCCTGGACATTCACAACAATACAATGTGAATGCAATTACAACGTTGAGATTCGGAAGAATGCTGAAGAATCAAGTCGGTGAAGAGATTGATAATCATGATGAATTAATCAATAACACCCTGGCTTCCACTTCCACTTTTCCTTCCACTTCCACATCCACTTCTACTTCTGACTCTTGTTCGTCTACCCACCACCTTCTTGCGAGCCTATTCTTCGTTTTCCCCAAGGCTCGAACCCTCAGCATATCTCTTCTAGTCCATCAAAGATGATCCCCACTCCTATTCTGGGATCAGTTCCACACACACCATCTTCTCCAATGTTGGACCCAGCTATTATTGCTAAAGCTCCTTATCCGAATCGGTTAAGGGGAAACAAATCGAGTCCACATATGGAGAAGATTATGGAAATGTTCAAACAGCTTAACATCAATATCCCTCTCCTAGATGCTATTCAACAAGTCCCGTCTTATGCGAAAATTCTTAAGGACTTGTACACTAGGAAGAGGAAGACTCAAGTGCCCAAAAAGGTCTTCATGACAAATAATGTTAGCACTGCTTTTACCCCACAGTTACCAAAGAAACGTAAGGACTCTGGATGTCCTACAATATCGATTTCTATTGGGGGTAAAAAATATTAACCGTGCTTTACTTGACCTTGGAGCAAGTGTTAACCTGCTTCCATACTCTGTCTACGAGCAGTTAGGGATTGGAGAGTTGAAACCATCTCATTGCACTCTCCAAATGGCAGATCGATCAATCACCAAACCTAGGGGTGAGCTTGAGGATGTGTTGATAAAAGTCGGGAAATTCATATTCCCTATGGACTTTATTATTTTGGATACACAGCCTGTAACAAACCCACGGAACCAAATTCCGGTGATTCTGGGTCGACCATTCCTTGCCACTTCCAATGCTGTCATTAATTGTCGAAACGGTTCTATGAACCTATCTTTTGGAAAAATGACAATTGAACTGAACATTTACAAAATTGGAAGTCAGCCTTCTGAACCCTCTTGTAACGTTTTAGAAATCGTTTTGCGAATTTTCCGTTTTTAGGGTAAAATAGTCGGTGTTTTCCGTTTTAACCCGATTGTGATCAAACTTCTGTATAGACTTATCGGCACCTAGTTTAGCTAGAATGAAGCTAGTGCGCGGGCTTTGGGGGTCAATTGGAAGTTTTGGTTCATATAATTTTTTTCCCTAATTAAAATATTATTTTAATGCTTTATTTGTGCACTTTATTAGTGGTAATTTCTTTTTGGTATGGGTTAATTACTACTAATGTGGATTTATGCTAAGTTAATTACTAGATTATATTTTTAACCTTTCTCACCAAAATATCTAGATATTTGTGGATTAAAATGAATTTTAAAGAAAAGAAAAGAAAATGTGTCATTTGCATTAATTAGCAATTAATGTTGTTTTTAGCTAGAACTTTCTACTTCTTTTTTCACAAAACCCCCCCTTTTCCTCATGGCTGGCCACTCCCTTGCTTGCTGCCCTCTCTCCTCTTTAGCCTTATTTCTTCATTTCAAGCTTCACAAAATTCATCAAAAATCCTAAATTTATCACACAAGCTCAAAAATAAATCAATACCCATTATTCTTCTTCACTAAACTATCTTGGCTCTTCACAAAAGTTAGCATTTTGGAGGCTATCTTGGTTTTCTCTTGCAAGTTTTAGAATCTAGTTTGAGGTATAAAACCCTAACCCTAATCTCTAATTGTTGTTCTAATACTTTAAACTAGCTTATTAGTTGTTAATTTAATGCTTTAATATGCATGTTTTGAAATTTCTAGAATGGGTTTTGATAATCAAATTAGGGTTTTGATTAGTGAAATGGTTAGTTGATAATTTTAGACAAATGAAAACTAAACCAAGTTGCTAATTTGTTAAATGATATTTTCCTAATTGGTTAATTAAGCTAATTAGCAAACTAAACTTTTACTAATCCTAATTAAGTGAGATTTAAAATTATAGTAATGGTTTGGATGGTTTAACCTTACTATATTGTGATATTTGTAAATTCTAGTTTTGGTAAAAAGCTTGTACTTTTGTGCTAAAATGATATATGTTGTTTACTAGATTTCGATAAGTATTTGCGTGGGTTTCTTTTGACGTTGCGACGTTATTCATATTAGATTCCACGTTTATTATTGTGTTGTGAATGCGCGATCGGTACGATCAGAGTCTAGGCTTGGTAGTTGTGTCGCTTTGCGTTCCTAGCTAGGGTCGTGTCTTTGTGTAGCTTTTGCTCTTGAGTTGGTTTCGCAGGGTCGCTACGCGCGTTAGCCACTTGACGAACACTTGAGAGTACACTTGGAGTTGGTGTGTCGGTCAAACGTAGTTTGTACGTGTTATTGGTCGATTGCTAATATATACTTGTTATATTGTTATATGCTTTCAAGATCGCAGGGGGGAACTGTAAGTCTGCGGTAGCGCCCCGGCCGTCGATCCGAGACCAAAATGCGGAAACGAAAACTTTTTCTAAACTTGAAACCGGCGCTATCGCAGACTTTAATCCCGGATCGAACCATTAACATATAACTAGCTAACTAGAGAAGGGTTAGAAAAGCTATACCGATCGATCCGTGTCCTTCGGTCTTTGGCCACCAACCCAAGCTCCTCGCGGCATCTCCGATCTCCGGTCTCCTCGTCGGAAAGGGCGCCACATCTTCGAATCCTTTTACGGGCTCCCGCTTCATCCGAAGCAACTCGGACACGAAGTTTGCTAGCCGACGTGTCCAAGGCGGTGTAGAGAATGTGTGTGATCACTTTGTCCCAAGTATCCATTGATTCTCAACACATAAGAGTGTATGGATCGAGGTTGAAGATGATTCCATTGGAGAAAATGGTGAGCTAGAGGAGGAAGAAGAAGAAGAGGCTTTTCTTTCTAGTGTTGTATGATAAAAATGAGAGTGAGATCAAGAATAATACAAGAGCTAACCTCATCATATGGCTGCCCTCTCTCTTTCCTCTTATCATATCAACACTTAAATCAATCACTAAACATGACATGGCTCAAAGAATAAGAACATGAGTCACCACCCTTGTCCATGTCATATTTAATGCACCTCATCATGAATTAAGCTCACAATTTCCACCAAAGTAAACATTAATCTAAATGTTTAGTCCAACAAAATGATACGGCAACATCTAAAGTAAACTCGTGACGCATCACAAGGATACCCCTCACCTGTATATACATACCTGCATCCGCATTCCGACTGAACGCGAATACGATAAGACTAAAGTAATCCAACAAATCTAATACTAGGATCCGGCTTAAACCAAAGCCCACTAGTATGATCCGTCCGATCATGATGCATTCACGACTGCACGTATATGATCGAACCCTGCCATATATCATACGGTCTCGACAACGTTTCGCCCGAAACTTGAGAAACTGTCTGTGGGGGACTCTAAAGACTCGTCAATACTTTGGCTGTGGATTTAACCACTAGCACGTCAGTGGTACTAGCTGTACGTAACGGGCTACCAGGTATTGACCAAAAGCGAGGTCGATGAGCGAACTCATCCTGACACCCTACTGAGCCTGTCAGTGACAATATCCGTACAGTCCGGTCCGTTCGTCTATGAGTATCGCATGTCGGGCCTAGGGGGTTGGTAAAAGTCAGACCCCCAATAGCGGTACAAGTCGTGTCGGAGTGTAGCCCAGAACACCCTAAGATACAACTGGAATACCTACTAGTAAATCTCCTTCCTTGGCCAAGGACTTCGTGTAATGGCTCTCCTAGACACAGCGTGATCTCACCCCCAATACCGGGAGAGACAAAACCCTTGCCGATCCGCTCACTGTCTCCATATGGCTCAGGACTGTACCCAACTAAAACCTGTTTGCACGACTCCTTTGAGCCGTGGTAGGGTAGTAATCAAAGCACAGTGGGAACTCACATGAGACAAATGACGATCTCAGGTTGATGAACTAACCTGTACACATGTCACCAGGGAACTGCTATCTGACGTCAGGTATAATACCAACTAGCATGTTCCCGGCGAGTCCTGTCCGGTATACTCATAACCCAATGAGCACCTGTATACATCTTAGGTGAACCAACTGACACCAATGGCTTGTGAGACCGGCCACCGCCCCTCGTCGGGGTCTTGACTGTATACACTAGTCTACTCTGGAGTATCGATGCCCTGTCTCGAAACTCCCTCGACTAGGGACCTTTTAAGAATGTGCTTATAGACCCCAGCTCCCACGTATATGATCGCCATCATAATGCTGGCCGTCAATGAAGAATCCTATGGGCTCTATCAACGTGCAATAGTGACCTGTAATGTCACCTAAAGCATGTACACGATGATAAAGATAAACCAGATAGCATACTATCATCTTGTATAAGACTGTCCTACCGGTATTAGTCCTCCCTCAATCATTGCAATCACGTGCCTGCGATCCAATAATTGACATTGAGGGCACTATATCCAACAATCTCCCACTTGCACTCAAGGCTAATTATTGCGATGCCGCATACTCACAGCCCGTGTGATACCGAACACCCAACTCGTCTACTAATCAGTTTCACAAAGCCCGTTTGCGAAACTATTGCATTCGAGGAATAGCCTCAGTGAGTGGATCCGCCCTAATGTTTCTTTCTATGTCTCCCTTTATCTTAAGTTCGCGGAGAAAGCCATCTCCTGAAATGAGCAATACCTGTCTTAGAATATGTTTGGATATCTGATGGGACCTAGTTCATAAATGAACTCCAAATCCAAACTTCTTAGACTGTATCGTCGACTGAATTTAATCAGTATCCTGCGTCATTCCTCCCTCAGTGTCCGCTTGGATCACCTGTCCAAAACACTGCCCCTCGTTAGAGGGAAAACTATAACTCTGACAGTCACTCTGTCATCCAGGTCACCTTGGAAGCCTGGAATGATAACCGTCTCCTAAAAGAGGCTGTTGTTATCATATCCCTAGAACATCCACTTATGTTCTAAAACTGCTTCTGAACGTTTCTCCGGGATAGGATTAATATCAACTTCTTGCATCTAGTGCAAAAACAACATCTGGTATGGTACTTGACATCTCATGATTGACTCAATTGCCTAAGCAAGTGATCTGCCAATCATGCACATCCCTCTCCCCTTTAGTCTGTAAGACACCTTTAGAGAGGGTGACTCCATCACCTGCAGGTACACTACCGTGCCAGGAGTCGTCCATTCTAAAACACCTGTAGAATGCTATCTAAGTACCCAGATTGGGAAACTACCCATATCTAGATCTAAAACCATAGATCTAGTAACCAGAATGTCTGATATCTATATCTTATGTGGAGAAACCACTGTGTGACAACCAAAGTCTAACCGATCGTAGTATAGGAATTTCACTTCCTACTATGTGTATGTCATCCATATACCAGGACATCACACCTTACTACCTTCTTAATAGATCCATTCCTTATTCTGATGAAGTCAAACGTATGACTGTCACATCAGAAATAGACGATCTATCTCCGCTATATCCGCTTTAGTCCATAAATAGACATAAGCTACCTGTCCGCTATGCTTCCGCTGCTCCCACTGACTATGCAACCCTCTGGCAGAGTCATATACACGTACACTTCTAAACCTAGTTTAGAACAACGCTATACTCATCCTCCTGCCGGGTCTCACAGTCTGGAACAACAGCAATGGCAAGTCTGGGTAAACAAGAACCTCCCTGTCACCGTCCTTGAGTCTACCAGAGTATCTCTCGGGTGCCTGAGGTTACCTACCATATCTGCGGAGTGGCCAATGGAATATCAAACCAGATTGAATCTTTAGGTTCTTATCAAATTTTCAGTAATCGTTTGCAGTTCTGGAATCACTTCCAGTTCTACCATACTCCCACTACTGTTTTCTGAAAAAAAAAATCCATTTTAATAAAACTGTGGCGAGTCAAGAACAATATCACTATTGATCTTCTAGATGGTAGAAAGTCAACCCTCGTCATAGCCCGGGTCAACCCACAAACAGCCATTACAGAAACGTGCCTTGAGTTATCCAGAATCTGGTTTTAAGCATAAGCCGGAAAACTCCCCGTACCTTAACATTGTTAAGATATGAACTATTCTATATCCAATATAGAAACAGAGGCACTGATTTAATTGGAACCAGATTCAAATCATCCAGCTCTCTCCAGTGCATGTCAACTAAATGGAGAGAGGCTGATCAGCATTACTCAACTTAAGAGTGCATCCAAATATGAGTAACCTGAAAGAGAAATAAGTTTCTCAAAACCCATTACTATCAACTGAATACCATACACAAGTATCTACATCCTCGATCACCTTAAAGAATCCCGATACTTGCAACACCTGTTTCTCTAATTTACTCTTATACCTATAACTTCTCAAAACTTAGACCTTGCATTTCTACGAAACACTTGTCTAAAACTAGAGAAGTCACAAGTAAACAGAATATAGTACAAGGATCAACCCCTCTGTCCTAATGGACACTGAACAATATACAATACTTTGTATAAGTCCCCTGAGTTGAATAACACAAACCCTGTACGTCGTAGGTTGAAAACTATACTATGGTTATGAAGAATTACACCGCTGTTTGATGCTCCTTACCTAACCATCCACTGATATAGGTAAATGTCATAGACATAATTTCGAAAAGTTATATCTCACTTTATAAAAATAAATGTACAGATATATCAATTTGAAATTGGTGCATAACAACGGATATTCAAAACCAAATATTTGTCGTCCGGCAAACAACCCAGGCGATTTCCTCAAATATCACCAATTACAACAAATCCCGATATAATGAGGATGATCACTCAATTCCCAATAACCTACTCCCACTCATCATCTGTAAAACCATACAGATGTGAGAATCAAACCTGGTAAATACATACCCTGGAGCAAGGACTAATTGGGAAATCAGTTTTCTTTTAACAATACACAGTGAAACTGATGTTGGAGATAGTGCCCTCAGAGTCAATTATTGGATCACAGGCACGTGATTGCAATGATTGAGGGATGACCTATGCCGGTAGAACAGTCTTACTCAAGATGATAGTATGGTATCTGGTTTATCTTTATCATCGTGTACTGCTTTAGGTGACCTTACAGGTCACTATTGCGCGTTGATAGAGCCCTTAGAATTCTTGCTTGACGGCCAGCAGTATGATGGCGATCATATATGTGGGAGCTGGGGTCTATAAGCACATCCTTAAAAGGTCCCTAGTCGTGGGAGTTTTCGAGACAGGGCATCAATACTCCAGAGTAGACTAGTGTATACAGTCGAGACCCCGATAAGGGGCGGTGGCCGGTCTCACAAGCCACTGGTGTCAGTTGGTTCACCTAAGGTGTATACAGGTGCTCATTGGGTTATGAGTACACCGGACAGGACTCGCTGGGAACATGCTAGTTGGTTTTATACCTGACGTCAGATAGCAGTTCCCTGGTGACATGTGTACAGGTTAGTTCATCGACCTGAGATCGTCATTTGTCTCGTGTGAGTTCCTACTGTACTTTGATTACTACCCTACCACGGCTCAAAGGAGTCGTGCAAACAAGTTTTAGTTGGGTACAGTCCCGAGCCACATGGAGGCAGTGAGCGGATCTGCAGGGGTTCGTCTCTCCTGGTATTGGGGGTGAGGTCGCGCTATGTCTAGGAGAGCCATTACACGAAGTCCTTGGCCAAGGCAGGAGATTTACTGGTAAGTATTCCAGTAATATCTCAGGGTGTTCTGGGCTACACTCCGACACGACTTGTACCGCTCTTGGGGTCTGACTTTTACCAACCCCCTAGGCCCGCCATGCGATGCTCATAGACGAACGGACCGGACTGTACGGATATTGTCACTGACAGGCTCAGTAGGGTGTCAGGATGAGTTCGCTCATCGACTTCCCTTTTGGTCAATACCTGGTAGCCCGTTACGTACGGCTAATACCTCTGACGTGCTAGTGGTTAAATCCACAGCCAAAGTATTGACGAGTCTTTAGAGTCCCCCACAGACAGTTTCTCAAGTTTCGGGCGAAACGCTGTAGAGGCCGTATGGATATATCGCAGGGTTTGATCATATACGTGTGGTATTGCACGAATCATGATCGGACGGATAATACTGGCGGGCTTTGGTTTAAGCCGGATCCTAGTATTGTAAAGTGTAGATTTTGTCTCATTGCATTTTTATTCGGTCGGAATACAAATGCAGGTATGTATATACAGTCGCGGGGTTTTCCTGTAATTTATTACCGGATCACTTTTTGAAGTTGCCAGTTTGCATTCCGTTTCGGCCATTTTTCCTTTGTTCCTTCTTGGCTGAAATTCCTTTGATGGGAGGGGCTTATTTGCAAATGTGCAAATTAGCAAAGTGGAGCGTGTTTTTTGTAAGTGGTTGCTTCATGATGGTTCTAGATTGACTTTGACTTTCATTGGTTCATCATTACTTGGTTGTTGGAGATGGGATTGAAAAGGATATTGGTGTGACCTTTTTCATGATGATCACTCATTTCTCTTCTGCATTATTCTCTCCTTATGCTCACCCACCTTGTGTGTGCTCACCTCCCCCTCTTCCTTTTTGATGGCCGGCCATAAGATGAAGGGGGCTGTCCAATTTAAGGGGTGGGATTTGTATCTCATTTGCTTGCATAAAATGAGATAGCTCCATTTCAAAGCTCATCTCCTTCACCTCCACTCCAAAAATGCCAACTTCATTAACCATTGAAACATAGCGTTCTACACTCATTCTACAGCAATCGTGGACACGTCGGCTTTCCAACTTTGTGTCCGAGTTGCCTCGGTCAAGAGGTAGGAGCCCGTAAAAAGACTTCTCGATGTGGTGCCCTTTCCGACGAGGAGATCGAGACCGGAGATTCCGCGGGGAGATCGGGATGGTGGCCGAAGACCGAAGGACACGGATCGCTCGGTATTGCTCTCTACCCATTCTCTAGTTCGCTAGTAGTAGGTTAATGGTCCGATCCGGGTTTATAGTTCGCCGTAGCGCCGGTTTCTGTTTAAAGAAAAGTTTTTGTTTCCGCATTTTGGCCTCGTTCAGACGGTTAGGGCGCTGCCGTGCACTTACATAGTATCAGAGCCACGCCGTTAACCTTTACTAGCTTGCTCTAGCGTGTTTAGAAATTCGATCGAACAAAAATTCCAAAAACAAAAATTTCCAAGCATCAGTTTCTGTCGAAAAAATTTTGTTGTCAAAAAAATATTTGGTGTATTGCAGAAATATGTGCAGGCGTTTTCATGAAAACTGAGAAAATTTGGTAAGCTGTTGAAACTGTAGCGCGGCAGAACCGCGTCCGTACCCTCGTTTTGGCCGCGGTTCCGCGGCAGCACTGTAGCAACAGTGCACCATTTTTCCTACAGTAGTTCATAACTTGGAAATGGGGTTTTTGGTATATTCTGTTTGGGCCCAGATTATTTTGAGTACTGGGTATTGTGCTTGGGGCCCACTTAGGGAAACTTTGTCGATCGAAAATTTTAAACATGTTAGTTAACAGTATTTACATTATATCTGCGACCGTGAATATCATTTGATCGGTAAATCCTGTCTAACTGCTATAGCCCTTTTAGACGGATTTGCGAACGTGACATTCACGTTGATGTTCTGTGTTGTGCTGTGATGTTGCGGATTTGTCGTGGTGGATAGCCTGGATGCAATGTTAGTACAGTTTAGTTATATTTGTACATTTGATATTGCGGGGCGAGCGTCCGACATGTGGACTGCCGTCATGTAGGGTTACTAAGCACACTAACAAGGCTCTACAAGGCATCGACCATGCCAAAATTAAATTTTTATGTGCCGAATAACACTAAGCAAGATCGTATACTAGAGTTTAGGCGAATCAAAAGGCAAGTAAACATCTTTACTCTAAGAGATCACGAAATACAACCTTTGTAGATCGGTCCTCCACTTCTTTAGCTCCTTGATGAAGTCCTTTCACTGCGATCGTGGTTCTCCCGGACCCTTGCATGGCTTCACGAGGCGAAAAGGTGCGACCTTGCTTGAAGTCTCCGAGGCCGAAGATGATCTACGTCGAGGGAATTCCGACTCAAGCTTCTACTTCACTAACTAGAGAATTAGTGAAGTAAACACCCTAAACTAAAGTGCTAGTCTAGTAGAGGATGGAGAAATAGGAAGTGGGTTCTCTTTAGAATTTTGTTTCTCACTTTGTTTCTCACTTTTGATCAAACCCTAGCAAGCTTTTCTTTTTGAACTAAAGAAAGAAGATAATGAACAAAAGAAAAGAGATGAGGATAATGATCAAGTGAGTGTCCTAGCCATGGTGAGTGAGTATCATATACTAACTCTTGTAGAGACATAACCATAGCTAATCTAGATGGTTAGGTTAAACAAAGATCTAAGGTAAAACAAAACAAGTGGACTTTTTCAAAGCAACCACAAGCTTCTACAAGCTTCATGCTTATGAAAAATTCCACTAATTTGTAATTACCTTAAATAAATGTAAACCACCATTTAAATATAGAATAGTGTATGTCTTTTACACCCATGTTTAGTGTATCATCAACCATGATACAAAAGAAAACACTTTTAATATATATATCATATATATATATATATATATATATATATATATTCAAGTGTGCAAGTGTGAGAAAAACCCTAAAGTGAACAAGTGTTAGTAAATGTAAACTAGTATATCTAATATACAATTATATACTTAATCATTAAATCAACACTTGACTTAATAATCCGGTCATATCTCATATAACTGACTAACATTCATCGTATCGACTTATCAAATCAACACTTGATTCGATAACCCGGTCATATCATATATAACCGACCGATACATGAAGTCGCGAGAATAGAATACGGTATCACATACTCGCATTTATTCTCGGTCTCGCACATATCACATGCGTGCTCCTATTTCGTTTTGCCTGAGCCAGTAAAACCTCTGTGTAGGACTCTAAAGACTCGTCAATACGCCGGTCATAGGTGATGATCACATCAAGCACCCACAAGCCGTCAGCGGTACTAGCTGGACGTAACGGCCACCCGGGTATTGAGCGATCAGAAGATCAGCAAGCAAGCTCGCTCCAACTCCTGTAAAAGCCTGCCGGTAACACTTCCCGTACAGTCCGGTCTCCTCGTCTGATATGTCGCATATCAAGTCTAAGGGTGGTAAACGTCAGACCCTAATAAGCGATAAGTCGTGCCGATGTGAGGCTCATAACGGGTCGAGAAACTACTGGTAATACTTACCAGCAAATCTCTAAATCAGCGCTGGGCAGGGACTTCCCTGTTACGGCCAATCGAGCACTGCGCAACATCAACCCCCAATACCGGGAGAGAAGAAACCCCTCCTATCGCTCATTGCCTCCATGTGACTCAGGACTGTACCTAAAAACCACCGTTTTGCACGCCCTCATGGACGTGGTAAGGTGGAAATCAAAGCACAGTGGGAATCACACAAGACTCTATGACGATCTTGGGTCTACAGACTAACCTGCACAAGTGTCACCAGAGAACTGCCATCTGACGTAAGGTATAATACCATCTGGGAGTTCTCGGCGAGTCCGTCCAGTGTACCCAGTCTCTACTAAGCACCCGTATACTATCTCTGATGTCAAACACCAATGGATATGGGATCATCCATCGCCCATCTCATGGGTCGAGAAGCGTATACACTAGTCTACTCTGGTATATCGATTGTTGGAGATAGTGCCCTCAGAGTCAATTATTGGATCACAGGCACGTGATTGCAATGATTGAGGGAGGACCTATCCCGGTAGGACAGTCTTACTCAAGATGATAGTATGCTATCTGGTTTATCTTTATCATCGTGTACTGTTTTAGGTGACCAGACAGGTCGCTATTACACGTTGATAGAGCCCCTAGGATTCTTGCTTGACTGCCAGCAGTATGAGGGCGATCATATACGTGGGAGCTGGTAGTCTATAAGCACATCCTTAAAAGGTCCCTAGTCATGGGAGTTTCGAGACAGGGAATCGATACTCCAGAGTAGACTAGTGTGTACATTCGAGACCCCGACGAGGGGCGGTGGCCGGTCTCACAAGTCACTGGTGTCAGTTGGTTCACCTAAGATGTATACAGGTGCTCATTGGGTTATGAGTACACCGGACAAGACTCGCCGGGAACCTGCTAGTTGGGATTATACCAGACGTCAGATAGCAGTTCCCAGGTGACATGTGTACAGGTTAGTTCATCGACCTGAGGATCGTCATTTGTCTCGTGTGAGTTCCCACTGTACTTTGATTACTACCCTACCACGCTCAAAAGAGACGTGCAAACAGGTTTTAGTTGGGTACAGTCCCGAGCCACATGGATGCAGTGAGCGGATCTTCAGGGGTTCGTCTCTCCCGGTATTGGGGGTGAGGTCGCGCTGTGTCTAGGAGAGCCATTAGACGAAGCCCTCGGCCGAGGCAGGAGATTTACTGGTAGGTATTCCAGTAGTATCTCTGGGTGTTCTGGGCTACACTCCGACACGACTTGTACCGCTTTTGGAGGTCTGACTTTTACCAACCCCCTAGGCCCGCCATGCGATGCTCATAGACGAACGGACCGGACTGTACGGATATTGTCACTGACAGGCTCAAAAGGGTGTCAGGATGAGTTCGCTCATTGACGTCCCTTTTGGTCAATACCTGGTAGCCCATTACGTATTGGCTTATACCTCTGACGTGCTAGTGGTTAAATCCACAACCAAGGTGTTGACGAGTCTTTAGAGTCCCCCACATTCTGTTGCTCAAGTTTTTGGGCGAAACGCTGTAGAGGCCGTGTAACGTTGTGAAAATCGTTTTGGTGAAATTTCGGAAAATCGGTAAAATAATGGGGGTTTCTGTAAAAAGTCAAAATACAAATATCTTTATTTTAAAATTAAATATAAATATTCTAGCTTTGTAATTGCTAGTATTTAGTGTTTATTGAGCCACTGGTGAGATTTCAAAATTTCTGAAAATTTTTCCGAAATTAATTATTTTAACATTATTTTAAGCCGTCCCTAATACATTTAATTCGGGAAAAATTACAAACTGGAATGAGCTGAAACAAATTTTGTGCATCATAATACATTAAACAAAATTTTATCATGTGGTTTTGAATTGAAATAGGAAATAGGGTTGTTAACCGGTATTAGAAAATATCAAAGAAAAAGGCTTTTTTTCGGTGGAATTAGTGCAAATGGAGTGCGGTATAACTTTTATCTTTTACCAAACAAAACCACACTCTCTTTTACTCCCTCACACTTTTTTGGGCTGACCTTGGCTGCCCCTCTTTCTCTTGTGTCTTCAAGTAGGTTCTAGAGATTAGATTTTTGGAAAATAAATAAAAGAAAATGAATAAAAGTGAAAAGACTTAAAGAAGGAAATTAATGAAAGAACTTTCTACACTAGCCTACACTCTTTTCCTTCCCTCCCTCTCCTCTTGTGTGGCCGGCCCTCCCTATGGCAGCCCCTCCCATTTCTCCACCTCATTTCCACTTCAAATTTTCATTAAAATCCATGAAAAATCAATACAAATCTCACAAAATTCCTAAATAAACCTTTACCCTTTATTCTTGACTTCAATTAGCATGAAGATTAGGAGCATGAGAAAGATTTTGAAGATCAAGTTGCATGTTTGACTCATGATTTTGAGGTATAATCTTTAACCCATGGTTACTTGATATTTAATTATTTCAACTTAGTTAATTATGACATTTAATTATGATTCTAATTGCTAAAATGAAATTTCAAGAAAGGGTTTAAACTAAGGTTAGGGTTTTTATAACTTGCTCATGGTTGTAATGTGTGGTTTAATAATTTAAGTCATGCAAATTCTAGTTCAATTGTTAAATTGTAAAATGTTACTTTAAAATTGTTTTAATTAGGATCTTTTTGTAAACTAGATTTTTGCAAACCATGTAAATAAGTTAGATAAAATTAGAATTAGGGTTTTTATTGTTAGATTGTAGTGTTAATGTGTAGATTAACTTGTTAAGTGAGGGTTAAACATAATCCAGTTACTAGTTGCAAAATTTTAGTTTAAAAATTATGCTAATTATGCTAGTTTCTTTTTATTTGCAAACTAGGTTTTGGGGAAATTGACTAAGTAATTGAGATTAAATACCAATTAGGGTTTTTAAGATATTATGAACATTTTAAATTGCAGTTTAATAATTTAGTTCGTGCAAAACCAAGTTTAGTTGCGGAATTGTGAATTTTGTTGTGAACGTGTTAAAATTTGATAAAATTGCGAACTAGAAATTTTGGTTTGATACAAATTGATGGGATTAAATTATAGAAATGGTTTTTATGACTTAGTTATGTTGTTTAATGAATATTATGACCATTGGTTTCATTTAAATGTCAAGTTTTGATGAAAAACGGTAAATTGGCATTTTCAGGTTTTACGAAATTGGACGGTTTGATGGATTTTAGGGTTTCGATGGAATTAATCATGTTTTATAATATAAGTAATGTGTTTTAAAACTACGAGTTATTTGTTGATGTTATCTCGATCCATCGGAGTTTGTACGCCGATATCGAGCGATATTTGGTGCTTTTGCGTGGACGGGACATAGGTTTTAACCTATGCTTGTTCCTTGCGTCGTTTTGACTTTTGTATGTGATTCAGTTTACGATGCTATTTATATGTTTGCGTTTAGGTACCCCTCACATGGACTGCGGGCGATGAAGAGGAGGATGGCGACACCGTCTTCGGCAGACATGGACCAGGTGAGTAGATGCATATCTACGGGGGGAAGTCGGGTGGATGGCGTTTAGCACCCCCACAACGTAGAATAGGAATAGTACTTATTGACATTAGGAAACCAGATGTGACCCTAGATTCTTAATGAGTAGGGCCCTAGTAATGACCCTAGGCTGGACTAGACTGATTTAGGAAAACCATATCAGAGGATGAGTACCTTGGAAGAGGTTCGTAGGTTTCAGGTAGAAACACACACACGCACACACTGAAACT
The DNA here is from genome assembly GCA_030015575.1 of Agapanthus africanus. Classification (NCBI taxonomy): domain Eukaryota; kingdom Viridiplantae; phylum Streptophyta; class Magnoliopsida; order Asparagales; family Amaryllidaceae; genus Agapanthus; species Agapanthus africanus. Next base: position 298,284,037 of record CM057345.1, on the reverse strand, counting down.
CGACATGGTGTATATGTGCATGTATATATACATATAGGACTAGGTATAGGTATATATATATATATACAACACGTGTATGGGATACATTGATGTGATATGATATCCGAGGTATGATGAAACAGTATAACTGGGCTTGATGCCGTGATTCTTGGCTATACAGTCGTATTAAGTGTTAGCGGATCATTAAAGAATGAGATAATGAACATGTATACTTAAATTATAATGGGTGGTGATGATATTGAGGTACATGGGACACTAAAATAGTATCCGGACTGTAACTTGTGATTGATCACGATACGGGATATGTATGACTTGAATACGACATCATATAGGTGTGACCAGATGTCGATATCATATAAGTGCGACTTGATGAAGATATGATATCAGTATGACTTAATCACAATATGATACATATGACATGATATTTCTGAGGATAAACTAATGATGCATATTATGATGGCAATGATATATAATTGATGTAGGCGGTTACAGTTTAACACCTTGATCATGAGATGTGTTGATGATGACATTATACGAATGATGAGACACTTAGGATATACTTGACCCGTACCCCGATATTGGGATGCCGTACGATGGATTTTACCGTACGAGGCATAGATATGATGATTGATCCGCACTCTTGCTTTGAGGAAGTCGTACTGTGTACGTGACGCTATTGAGGCAGGATCGCCGACTATTAGAGATATGGACTCAGGCGTTAGGTGTACTTCTATCGACCAGTTCTTAGGTTTAGTTTTCCTTAGGAGGGTTAGATGAACACTAGGTTAGGTTTGAGCCATATAGTGGTAGTGGTATTTGTATATCAAATGAGTGGATAACACACATCCGTCTTTACTTTCACACTGTAATCATAATGTTGCATGCTCATACATATGTTGCTATAATCAGTATAAACTTTACCTGTTAGGACACCAGCACCATTACAGATGATGCGCATATTCCACGCACACTTATTTGCCGGCTCACACACATCATCATCGGTAATTGCTATGTCATGTACACTTTAGATCTTATTATCTTTTATTGATAGAATCAGCTAGCAACTAGATCGATATATAATATTGTGATTACTCTCAGATGCCAGTATCGACATGGCATTTATTACTTAGACATTCATGCATTCATATTCTCATGTTATCATGCAGTTTTATGGGGCATATGCCGACACTTATCATTTACTTACTCATGATTTTGAGATTTGGATTTCTATGAGATTTCTGGATTTTGGGGAAAACCGCAAGAATATATAAAAAACTTCTCTCTCCTCTTCCTCTCTTTTTAAAAACATAAGATGCGGTTTTCTCGTGATGTATGTGTCATCCACCATGAGATTTCATGTTTTCTGATGGATTTCGAGACCTGATTCGAGGAGTGGATGAACCGTCTCGGGTACATGGTGGGCCCGGTATGGTACCCCGGGGCAAGAAGATCGAGTTGTAGACGATGAGCCTGGCAGGGGAAGGCTACCTACCGGTGATGTCTGGCGTGGCGGATATCCGGAGGATACCGACCGTTGTCGTGAGATTTGATGATATGGGCCGATCCGGACTGACGGAGCCCGAGATATTGAGACTTGAGATTTACATGTTTTGTGTCGATGCTTGACACGGATTTCATGGATTTCAATGTTGATATTTCAGATTCCTATTCACGTTTTACAATGATAACAGCTAAAGATTTCTTATACAGATACACCTGGATTTCAGGATTAGTTATTTTACATTCATGGTGCATGCATATCCATTCATATGACATAGTACTATATGAGGCACTGACACAAGCACGGAGTATCTGCACTTACACGTAGTATTACCCTGCTATTACTAGATGATTGGGACTTAGTAGTGTATTATTATGACCTAGGATAGTGTCGTGCATTCGATTTCTTTTCGTAGATGTCTTCTACTCACGAGTTGGCAACTCACCCCCGTTGTGCCAAATTTTATTACAGGTTCGATGTACAGGTTTCCCTTGGCAGTTGCTGGCACATCATTTTCATTTCGGGTGATTTGCACGGTAGGTTGGTTCATTTGTATATGAACCGCCGTTGTATTTTTATTATTTCATTTGTATCTAGAAAGCTCCATCAACCATACTTGTATTACTTGGTGAGTTTATTGGACCAGTATTTTTTTTTATTTCGACCTTAGAGTCGCGCATGTATTATTCTGATATGGTAGTTTTGTTTTCTTTGAGTTTTGAGCCTCGCCCTTTGGCGTTGTATATTATTGTGCTTGTTGTGGTTGTTTCTGCCTGTTGGCGTTGATGCTAGCTCCCGTTGGGGATGCTTTTTATTGTTTATGTATATTATACTTGTTGTACCCGTTTGGGGGCCAATTTTTATAGAGGAGACTCTGCCGAAATTTTTGAGAAAATTTGCTGATGTTTTAAACTTGTTCCTTTATGTTTTCTTTTACTGCTTCTTCTTCTTTTTCATGGTTTAGATTTCTGGGCTTCGGCTTACTTAGGTTACGTTGCGCCTCTAGACGTTTCGTAATCTAAGTGCCGGTCACGTTCCGTATTTTCGGAGCATGACAAAGTTGGTATCAGAGCGCTAGGTTTAACCTTGTATAAGTCTAGGTGACCCTTGGTTGATGGAGTAGGCGATTTTGGTAGAGTAACGTACCGTGGGTATGGTCCGCGGCATACTTACGATACGCTACTCTGCTTAAGGAGCCTTAGGATGTACAATTGTTTGCACCGTATTCCATTCGTTCTTTTGATCTATCTTCGTCAATGTTGGAGGGTGGTTTCTGTTACCATGGGCACACTGGCAGAGGGAGCTGCGGCTCGAATGCGATAACCATTACAGTATTGGTTATTCTTGAGGATTGAAGCATTGCTTAGCGTGTGGACGAAGGGTATTCACATGCCGTCCGGATGAAGTTAAAGGGTTCGAACGATTATCAGAAAACCATTTTCCCAAGTTTAAAGTATTCGAAAGAACATGCAGGTATTTCAATGGACCCTCTAGAAGAATGAAACCCTAACTCGACATAATGACCACGAGAACGCCCTTGAACCTTAGGGTTTACGGCAGTTCTGCGGTGCCATTAGTGAGGCTTGGGTTTGCCCTTCTACGGCTGGATCATCGATGCTGGGGTATGTACCGGATATTTTTAAGCTGTACTTGAGTGTTGAGCTCTCGGGGAATTTTGGGATTTTGATGGATCGATCGAAAAGTTTAATGTAGTACGGATATCAGGTGAAGGGATCGACTACGTGGGAGACTCTAGATGTGAGTATTGCCGTTGGTAGCGCAGTCAGCACACTTATGAAGAGACAAGTTTGAAGCAGCAGACATCAGAGGAAAGAGGCGCACATTGACGATAGTGATTACGATGTGACTTGGTGATTTGAATTTCATATTTCTGTTATTGGATTTTGGTATTTTGAGGATTTTGTTCTACGATTGGTATTTCTTATGTGTACCTTCATTACATTCTATCTGTGTTTCATATATCAGTTGCATTGATGTTGCTTAGTATACACCCAATACACTTAATTTGGTTTTATATATTTTGAGATTTTTGATTTGATTTCGTGCATATGGGTTACACATGATTTTGATATATGCTTCGACCTAGTTTTTATCCCTTTTCATACTGTGATTTCGATTCTGATATTCGGCGTATGTTTTCGTGCACCATGTACACCTGATTGAGATTCTTGCGCACACTTGGCGCACTTGATACGATTTTGTGCACACCAGATGCACTAAATCGGGGTTTTGTGCAGATTAGATGCACCTGATAGTGAGTCGTGCACGCCCGTTGCACTTGAAAGATGTTTTGGTGCACACCTGTTGCACTTATTTTGTTTTTGTGTGTATTCATGGTATCTGTATTTGGTTTCGATTTCAGTGCACACCGGGCGCACATGATATTTTATTGATGTGATTGGGATTGATTTCAGTTTGAGCAGTATGTTTCATAATCATTATTATTTGATTTAGTAATCAGGCGGGACGTGTATGTTAAATAAAAGATATATATATATAGCTATTTTTATAAAAAAAATAAACGTCCGCTACTTATGCCGTGACACGTGCATTGCACGGCAATTTTCAAGAGGGGTTTTTGTATGCTTCTTTATTATGATGTTTAGGCGATTTTACTATGATGCACACTATATATAAGTTATAGATTGATGTATATTATGATGTTCTTCATATTGGGTTTTGATATTTTATTCTAGCCATAACTTCGATGATTGCGTTATGCTTGACGGAGTTGATTTTAGTTATGTATTGATGATTTCGGAGCCCCGACGATTTGAGTGTTTGCTAAGTGTTTTAGTATTTGGAAGGGGAGTTTTAATTTAAATTCGGGGACCGAATTTCTTTAAGGGGGGGAAGATTGTAACATTGTGAAAATCGTTTTGGTGAAATTTCGGAAAATCGGTAAAATAAGGGGGTTTTCTGTAAAAAGTCAAAATACAAATATCTTTATTTTAAAATTAAATATAAATATTCTAGCTTTGTAATTGCTAGTATTTAGTGTTTATTGAGCCACTGGTGAGATTTCAAAATTTCTGAAAATTTTTCCGAAATTAATTATTTTAAGCCGTCCCTAATACATTTAATTCGGGAAAAATTACAAACTGGAATGAGTTGAAACAAATTTTGTGCATCATAATACATTAAACAAAATTTTATCATGTGGTTTCGAATTGAAATAGGGTTGTTGACCGGTATTAGAAAATATCGAAGAAAAAGGCTTTTTTTCGGTGAAATTAGTGCAAATGGAGTGCGGTATAACTTTTATCTTTTCCCAAACAAAACCACACTCTCTTTTACTCCCTCACACTTTTTTGGGCTGACCTTGGCTGCCCCTCTTTCTCTTGTGTCTTCAAGTAGGTTCTAGAGATTAGATTTTTGGAAAATAAATAAAAGAAAATGAATAAAAGTGAAAAGACTTAAAGAAGGAAATTAATGAAAGAACTTTCTACACTAGCCTACACTCTTTTCCTTCCCTCCCTCTCCTCTTGTGTGGCCGGCCCTCCCTATGGCAGCCCCTCCCATTTCTCCACCTCATTTCCACTTCAAATTTTCATTAAAATCCATGAAAAATCAATACAAATCTCACAAAATTCCTAAATAAACCTTTACCCTTTATTCTTGACTTCAATTAGCATGAAGATTAGGAGCATGAGAAAGATTTTGAAGATCAAGTTGCATGTTTGACTCATGATTTTGAGGTATAATCTTTAACCCATGGTTACTTGATATTTAATTATTTCAACTTAGTTAATTATGACATTTAATTATGATTCTAATTGCTAAAATGAAATTTCAAGAAAGGGTTTAAACTAAGGTTAGGGTTTTTATAACTTGCTCATGGTTGTAATGTGTGGTTTAATAATTTAAGTCATGCAAATTCTAGTTCAATTGTTAAATTGTAAAATGTCACTTTAAAATTGTTTTAATTAGGATCTTTTTGTAAACTAGATTTTTGCAAACCATGTAAATAAGTTAGATAAAATTAGAATTAGGGTTTTTATTGTTAGATTGTAGTGTTAATGTGTAGATTAACTTGTTAAGTGAGGGTTAAACATAATCTAGTTACTAGTTGCAAAATTTTAGTTTAAAAATTATGCTAATTATGCTAGTTTCTTTTTATTTGCAAACTAGGTTTTGGGGAAATTGACTAAGTAATTGAGATTAAATACCAATTAGGGTTTTTAAGATATTATGAACATTTTAAATTGCAGTTTAATAATTTAGTTCGTGCAAAACCAAGTTTAGTTGCGGAATTGTGAATTTTGTTGTGAACGTGTTAAAATTTGATAAATTGCGAACTAGAAATTTTGGTTTGATACAAATTGATGGGATTAAATTATAGAAATGGTTTTTATGACTTAGTTATGTTGTTTAATGAATATTATGACCATTGGTTTCATTTAAATGTCAAGTTTTGATGAAAAACGGTAAATTGGCATTTTCGGGTTTTACGAAATTGGACGGTTTGATGGATTTTAGGGTTTCGATGGATTTAATCATGTTTTATAATATAAGTAATGTGTTTTAAAACTACGAGTTATTTGTTGATGTTATCTCGATCCATCGGAGTTTGTACGCCGATATCGAGCGATATTTGGTGTTTTGCGTGGACGGGACATAGGTTTTAACCTATGCTTGTTCCTTGCGTCGTTTTGACTTTTGTATGTGATTCAGTTTACGATGCTATTTATATGTTTGCGTTTAGGTACCCCTCACATGGACTGCGGGCGATGAAGAGGAGGATGGCGACACCGTCTTCGGCAGACATGGACCAGGTGAGTAGATGCATATCTACGGGGGGAAGTCGGGTGGATGGCGTTTAGCACCCCCACAACGTAGAATAGGAATAGTACTTATTGACATTAGGAAACCAGATGTGACCCTAGATTCTTAATGAGTAGGGCCCTAGTAATGACCCTAGGCTGGACTAGACTGATTTAAGAAAACCATATCAGAGGATGAGTACCTTGGAAGAGGTTCGTAGGTTTCAGGTAGAAACACACACACGCACACACTGAAACTCGACATGGTGTATATGTGCATGTATATATACATATAGGACTAGGTATAGGTATATATATATATACAACACGTGTATGGGATACATTGATGTGATATGATATCCGAGGTATGATGAAACAGTATAACTGGGCTTGATGCCGTGATTCTTGGCTATACAGTCGTATTAAGTGTTAGCGGATCATTAAAGAATGAGATAATGAACATGTATACTTAAATTATAATGGGTGGTGATGATATTGAGGTACATGGGACTCTAAAATAGTATCCGGACTGTAACTTGTGATTGATCACGATACGGGATATGTATGACTTGATTACGACATCATATAGGTGTGACCAGATGTCGATATCATATAAGTGCGACTTGATGACGATATGATATCAGTATGACTTAATCACAATATGATACATATGACATGATATTTCTGAGGATAAACTAATGATGCATATTATGATGGCAATGATATATAATTGATGTAGGCGGTTACAGTTTAACACCTTGATCATGAGATGTGTTGATGATGACATTATACGAATGATGAGACACTTAGGAGATACTTGACCCGTACCCCGATATTGGGATGCCGTACGATGAATTTTACCGTACGAGGCATAGATATGATGATTGATCCGCACTCTTGCTTTGAGGAAGTCGTACTATGTACGTGACGCTATTGAGGCAGGATCGCCGACTATTAGAGATATGGACTCAGGCGTTAGGTGTACTTCTATCGACCAGTTCTTAGGTTTAGTTTTCCTTAGGAGGGTTAGATGAACACTAGGTTAGGTTTGAGCCATATAGTGGTAGTGGTATTTGTATATCAAATGAGTGGATAACACACATCCGTCTTTACTTTCACACTGTAATCATAATGTTGCATGTTCATACATATGTTGCTATAATCAGTATAAACTTTACCTGTTAGGACACAGCACCATTACCGATGATGCGCATATTCCACGCACACTTATTTGCCGGCTCACACACATCATCATCGGTAATTGCTATGTCAGGTACACTTTAGATCTTATTATCTTTTATTGATAGAATCAGCTAGCAACTAGATCGATATATAATATTGTGATTACTCTCAGATGCCAGTATCGACATGCCATTTATTACTTAGACATTCATGCATTCATATTCTCATGTTATCATGCAGTTTTATGGGGCATATGCCGACACTTATCATTTACTTACTCATGATTTTGAGATTTGGATTTCTATGAGATTTCTGGATTTTGGGGAAAACCGCAAGAATATATAAAAAACTTCTCTCCTCTTCCTCTCTTTTTAAAAACATAAGATGCGGTTTTCTTGTGATGTATGTGTCGTCCACCATGAGATTTCATGTTTTCTGATGGATTTCGAGACCTGATTAGAGGAGTGGATGAACCGTCTCGGGTACATGGTGGGCCCGGTATGGTACCCCAGGGCAAGAAGATCGAGTTGTAGACGATGAGCCTGGCAGGGGAAGGCTACCTACCGGTGATGTCTGGCGCGGCGGATATCCGGAGGATACCGACCGTTGTCGTGAGATTTGATGATATGGGCCGATCCGGACTGACGGAGCCCGAGATATTGAGACTTGAGATTTACATGTTTTGTGTCGATGCTTGACACGGATTTCATGGATTTCAATGTTGATATTTCAGATTCCTATTCACGTTTTACAATGATAACAGCTAAAGATTTCTTATACAGATACACCTGGATTTCAGGGTTGGTTATTTTACATTCATGGTGCATGCATATCCATTCATATGACATAGTACTATATGAGGCACTGACACAAGCACGGAGTATCTGCACTTACACGTAGTATTACCCTGCTATTACTAGATGATTGGGACTTAGTAGTGTATTATTATGACCTAGGATAGTGTCGTGCATTCGATTTCTTTTCGTAGATGTCTTCTACTCACGAGTTGGCAACTCACCCCCGTTGTGCCAAATTTTATTACAGGTTCGATGTACAGGTTTCCATTGGCAGTTGCTGGCACATCATTTTCATTTCGGGTGATTTGCACGGTAGGTTGGTTCATTTGTATATGAACCGCCGTTGTATTTTTATTATTTCATTTGTATCTAGAAAGCTCCATCAACCATACTTGTATTACTTGGTGAGTTTATTGGACCAGTATTTTTTTTTATTTCGACCTTAGAGTCGCGCATGTATTATTCTGATATGGTGGTTTTGTTTTCTTTGAGTTTTGAGCCTCGCCCTTTGGCGTTGTATATTATTGTGCTTGTTGTGGTTGTTTCCGCCTGTTGGCGTTGATGCTAGCTCCCGTTGGGGATGCTTTTTATTGTTTATGTATATTATACTTGTTGTACCCGTTTGGGGGCCAGTTTTTATAGAGGAGACTCTGCCGAAATTTTTGAGAAAATTTGCTGATGTTTTAAACTTGTTCCTTTATGTTTTCTTTTACTGCTTCTTCTTCTTTTTCATGGTTTAGATTTCTGGGCTTCGGCTTACTTAGGTTACGTTGCGCCTCTAGACGTTTCGTAATCTAAGTGCCGGTCACGTTCCGTATTTTCGGAGCGTGACAGGCCGTATGGAGATATGGCAGGGTTCGATCAGATACGTGCGGTATTGCACGGATCAGGATCGAACGGATATTACTAGCCGGCTTTGGTTTAAGCCGGATTCTAGTATAGTACAGTGGAGATTTTGTCTCATTGCATTTGTATTTCGGTCGGAATACAAATGCGGGTGTGTATGCACAGTTTCGGGGTTTTCCTGTAATTTATTACGGGACCAGTTTTCTGGAGTTGCCAGTTTGCTTTTCTTTTCGGCCATATTTCTTTGTATCCTTCATTGGCCGAAGATTGGTGGAGGAGGGCTTATTTGCATTTGTGCAAATGAGCATTTGTGGAGGGTGTTCTTTGCATATTGTTGTATCATGATAGCTCTTCTTTGACCTTGACTTCTATCTTCATCATGGCTTGACTTTTGTAGGACATGATTGTTGATGATGATGAAGGGTGAGGTTGGTGGAGTGTTGGTGTTTCTTTGAGATCATTTTTCCATATGATAACATTTTGGTCTCTCTTTTGCATTATTATTGTGAGAACATCCCTCATTTTCTTTTTCTCTCCACACTCTCTCTCCCTCATCTTGCATTGGCTGGCCACTAGTGAGGAGAGGGGATTGATTCTCTTTTGGTTGTGAGAAAAATGTTAATCTCATTCTTTGCATGCTACATTTTTCTCACCTCTCTCCATGTTCATTTTCCTCCACCACAAAGGCAACATCCACTACCCTAAAATGAGACATGGTTCTACACGTATTCTACAGCAAACATTGGGCACGTCGGCTCGCCAACTTCGTGCCCGAGTTGCCTCGGTATAGAGGTGGGAGCCCGTAAAAGAAGCAGGCGACATGGTGCCCTTCCGGCGACTTGGTGGAGACCGGACATTCCGCGGGAGATCGGGACGACGGCGAGAAGACCGGAGGACACGGATCGCTCGGTATATCTCTCTTCCCATCTTGTAGTTAGCTAGGACTAGTTAATGGCCCGATCCGGGTTTTAGTGCGCGGTGGTGTCGGTTTGAAAAATTAAAGTTAACCATCGCTTCCGCATTTGGCCTCGGGATAGAGGCCGGGGTGCCGCCGTGCACTTACATCGATGCCCTGTCTCGATACACCCACGACTAGGGACCTTGAAGGATGTACTTATGGACTACCATGTCCCCACTAGTATGATCCGCATCATAGTCCAGGCAGTCAAGTACATATCCTAAGGGCTTTACCAACATGTAACTATAAGACAGTATAAAGAGACAAGTATACATGTTAAGATAAAGAGCAACCAGATACCATACTTTCATATCGAGCAAGAAAGTCATCTCTATATATGTCCAAGCATCCAATATAATATACATCATCTGTACAATACTGGCCTCTAGGGTATACATACAACTAACAATCTCCCACTTGCACTAGGGCCAGCTGATGTAGTATCGCATACCGAGCATCCCGAAGAGTCTCTCAAACTGTATCTGGGGAATGGCCTTCGTGAGTAGATCCGCAGTGTTTTTCTTCGTGTCAACCCTCCTGACCTCGATCTCCCGGTGATCAACTATCTCCCGGATCAGGTGATACTGTTGGAGATAGTGCCCTCAGAGTCAATTATTGGATCACAGGCACGTGATTGCAATGATTGAGGGAGGACCTATCCCAGGAGGACAGTCTTACTCGAGATGATAGTATGCTATCTGGTTTACCTTTATCATCGTGTACTGCTTCAGGTGACCTTACAGGTCGCTATTACACGCTGATAGAGCCCCTAGGATTCTTGCTTGACGGCCAGCAGTATGAGGGCGATCATATAAGTGAGAGCTGGAGTCTATAAGCACATCCTTAAAAGGTCTCTAGTCGTGGGAGTTTCGAGACAGGGCATCGATTCTCCAGAGTAGACTAGTGTATACAGTCGAGACCCCGACGAGGGGCGGTGGCCGGTCTCACAAGCCACTGGTGTCAGTTGGTTCACCTAAGATGTATACAGGTGCTCATTGGGTTATGAGTACACCGGACAGGACTCGCCGGGAACCTGCTAGTTGGGATTATACCATACGTCAGATAGCAGTTCTCAGGTAACATGTGTACAGGTTAGTTCATCGACCTGAGATCGTCATTTGTCTCGTGTGAGTTCCCACTGTGCTTTGATTACTACCCTACCACGGCTCAAAGGAGTCATGCAAACAGGTTTTAGTTGGGTACAGTCCCGAGCCACATGGAGGCAGTGAGCGGATCTGCAGGGGTTCGTCTCTCCCGGTATTGGGGGTGAGGTCGCACTGTGTCTAGGAGAGCCATTACACAAAGCCCTCGGCCGAGGCAGGAGATTTACTGGTAGGTATTCCAGTAGTATCTCAGGGTGTTCTAGGCTTCACTCCGACACGACTTGTACCGCCTTTGGGGGTCTAACTTTTACCAACCCCCTAGACCCGCCATGCGATGCTCATAGACGAACGGACCGGACTGTACGGATATTGTCACTGACAGGCTCAGTAGGGTGTCAGGATGAGTTCGCTCATCGACGTCCCTTTTGGTCAATAGCTGGTGGCCCGTTACGTATTGGCTTATACCTCTGACGTGCTAGTGGTTAAATCCACAGCCATAGTATTGACGAGTCTTTAGAGTCCACCACACTTTCAGTTACTCAAGCTTTCGGGCGAAACGCTGTAGAGGCCGTATGGAGATATGGCAGGGTCCGATCAGATACGTGCGGTATTGCACGCATCAGGATCGGACGGTTTGTACTAGTGGCCGTATGGATATATGGCAGGGTTCGATCTGATACGTGCGGTATTGCACGGATCAGGATCGGACGAACATTACTAGCCGGCTTTGGTTTAAGCCGGATCCTAGTTTAGTACAGTGTAGATTTTGTCTCTTTGCATTTGTATCCGGACGGAATACAGATGCAGGTGTGTATGCACAGTATCGGGGTTTTCCTGTAATTCATTACGGGACCAGTTTTCTGGAGTTGCCAGTTTGCATTCCGTTCCGGCCGGTTTTCCTTTGTTCTTTCCCGGCCGGACTTTTCCGATGGAGGGTGTTGTTTGCAAGTTTGCAAATAACATTTTGTGGAGGGGTTTCTTGCATATGTATTGATTATGATGGCATCTTTTCTTTTCAACCATCATTTGATTCTCTTTACATCACTAAAAGGTGATTAGAGTTTGATGTGAGTTTGTTATGATGATGTTTGGTTATGGTCACCCTTTCTCTTTTCCTACACTCACCTCCCTCTTGCTTATGTTTGATTTCCTCCACCATTTTTCTCATAAGATGAAAGAAGCCACACTTGAGAGAAGAAGAAGAGAGAGTTTCATTTTGAGCTTGTGGCATTCTTGATCTCATTTTCATGCTAGAAAAATGCAAGCACCATTTTTCTTATCTTGATTCCTCCATCATCTTCAAAGGCAACAAAACCCCAAATGAGACATAGCTTCAACCTTACACATTCTACAGCAAATCTTGGACGCGTCGGCTAGCCTACTTCGCGCCCGAGTTGCCTCGGTATTGAGGTGGGAGCCCGTAAAAGATACAGGCGATGTGGTGCCCTTCCGGCGAGGAGGCGACGACCGGAGTTTCCGCAGAAGATCGGGACGGCGAGGAGAAGACCGGAGGACTCGGATCATTCGGTATACTTCTCTTCCCATCTCTTGTTTGCTAGTATAGGTTAATGGTTAACGATCCGGGTTTTATTGTCCGCGGTAGGGCCAGTTTCCAAGTAAGGAAAATTCTTGATTCCGCATTTTGGCCTCGGTGAGACGGCCGGGGCGCTGCCGTGGCGCAACATGGTATCAGAGCCACACCATTAACCTTACCTAGCTTGTTCTAGTGTGTTTTACATTTCCGATCGAACAAAATCCCAAAAACCACATTTCGTGTGCATCAGTTTTCTGTCGATTTTTTCCGAGCTCTAAAACTTTTTCAGGTTGTAAAAAACTAATGTACTGGAAATTCTAAGACTACTGGAAAAATTCGACACAGTCAGTCGATTACCCAAGCGCAGAACCGCGGCCAAAACCCCCTTTGGGCCGCGGTTCCGCCGCGCATTGGTGTCTTCACTGTAGCATATTTTTCCAGTGGGCTTCTGGGCTAATTTTTGGGGTTTTGGAATATTAATATTGGGCCCAGATTTTCTGTGAGTGCTACAGTATTGCTTGGGGGCCCACTTCTTAATGTTTGATCGATCGGATATTTTAAACACATTATTTCACAGTATTTACATTATATCTGCGACCGTGAATGTCACTTGATCGGTAAATCCGGTCTAACTGCTATAGCCCGGTTAGACGGATTTGCGAACGTGATTTTCACGTTGATGTTCTATGTATTGCTGTGATGTTGCGGATCGGTCGTGGGGGATAGCCTGGATGCAATGCTAGTACAGTGTTGTTGTATTATGTACTTTTGGTATTGCGGGGCGAGCATCCGACATGTGGACTGCCGTCACTGCCTGTTTGTATTATTATTTTGGGGCACGACCTGGTTGCGGTCGATGTACCCGTTGTATGTATATTTTACTTTCTGTACTAGGATTACCCCGCGGAAGGGTGCACGGATAGCCGGGTTCTAGAGGGCAACGGGCCCGCATCTCATGGCATTGGGACGGAGGGGGCTTCACTCCAGGATTAGCGGGTTATTCGCCGCACTCGTAGGGGGTACAGGTTGACCCAGGAGGGGTGCCCAAGTTATCGGATTCCGTGAAGTGCTGGGTGGTCCATTCACGGAGCTGAAGGGGGCTGCCTCGCTTCAGGTTTTGGCGGGTGACTTGCCGCGCCCGTAGGGGTCTAGGGTTTCATTGCACAGGCTATCCACACGACCAGGGGAACGTCGGGTTTCAGCAGCGGCTCTGTGAAACCCGGGGATCCCAGATATCTGTATTGTTCTATGATGCTGTATATTTCTGTGATGTTGCCTTTTATCACGCCTTGAGCGAATATAATATATTGGTATATATATTAGTAGATGTTGTATATGTTTTTCATCCGCGCTAGTCCAGTCCCCGCTCTGCCGTTAGTTAGCTAACCTAACGGGTGATGACGGGACCCAGTGGCGAATGCGGATGGCATATACGTACGTCAGTATATTTTCGTTCTTTGTGGTGTGATCAATTGATGGGACTGCATTGATTCGGATCATTGCAAGATAAACAAACCTAATCTGATGTTGTTGGAACACTTTTCAAAAGGCTGTTATTGCAAGGACGTTCACTTTTGTTTTGCATCGTGGTATTCATTTGGAATATCCTGCTCCTCAGTCGACGAGGCAAGGGCCGAGATCCCTTCACCGGGAGTGACCCCTTGGACAGAAGTTTGCGTCAGGGCATTAACTTCACTATAGCCGATTACTTTTGCTTTGCATCGTGGTATTCAGTTGGAATATCCTGCACCTCATTCTACGGGGAAAGAGCCGAGATCCCTTCACCGGGAGTGACCTCTTTAGTAAAGGTTTTCGTCACTATATTTTTATAAAAGGCTATGCAGTTCCTTCAACGATATCAAGTTCATTACGTTAAAGGTTTTTCGCCAAAAACCAGCCGTAGCCCTCCGTCATTTCCTACAGGTATTATTTGGTATTCGTGCTGCGTTTGTTGACCTAGTCAAGACGTAGTGTTCGGTAGCTAAGTGGTACTTGTTTGTTGCATAAGTGGGATTGGTTAAGACAGTCGTGCGGCCTTGTTGACCTAGTCAAGGGCACGTACGGGTGGGTTTAATGCAATCCAGAATAATGACGGGTTGAACTTGACTGGCGGTTTATGGTTTGTTGACCTAGTCAAGGTCATAAACCGCTTGGGGTATAAATCACATCGGGAGTTTCAAAAGAACTGAAACTTGCCAGACATGCGCATACCTTCTGGAGTGTGATACCGTGAGCGGATTCCGTCACGTTATCATACGATGATAGTTGGATCCCGATTCCCACTGATGAGTTGGTTTACTCCTCGGGTGACCCCGACTAATTCTTCTTTCAGGTTTGGAGGAGAATTTGAGGCATAGTGCCAGGTTTCCAGATTAGACAAAGTGATAACCATTCTGATCTAGGTTAGAGTGCACGCTGAGTGTTTCTTTTCTTTCTCTCTTTGGCAGCGACCATTGACCCGACCCTGGACTATGACTCAGTGACCAAGTTGACCGAACCTTCTTAACACTGACTTTTGGATTGTCAGAGTTGCAAACCTCATTGCCACTCCTACTTTTACCCTTTTCTCCAGGACACCCCGTATTACTACGAACGTCCACTTCCATTGGACAAAACCATCGTATGGTTATATACGAACTCGAAGGACTTCGAGGATGGTTTCTGGTTCTGGAGAAAACGAATCGGATTATTCAGTTGTCTTTTCTTTTCACCCTCTCTCATTGCGAGTACTCCTTGGTTTAGGAGATAGTACACCTATTACGCAAATTGGATAGTCTTCTTCCAAACCTTAGGCAGGTGCCGAACGGTGGGGAATGAAGAAAACCAATTAGCATAACGATGGTGTACAGAAGGTATTAAGTTAAGACAAAGCAAGGGATTAGTAAGAGGGCAAAGTAAATTGTGACTGCTATTCACGACCAAACCGAGTATTTCTTCGCCAATCTTAAATCACCTTTGTATTTCTCCAGGACACTCCGTATCACTACGAAGATCCCAAGTTTTTGGATACTCCATCGTATGGTTATATACGAACTCGAAAGGAACTTGTTCCAGTTCGGGGATGGATTCTGGTCCAGGAGAAATAGGAATACGGTTTATTCGGTTGTCTTTTCTCTTCACCTTCTCTCGCATTGCGAGTGCTCTTAGGATTAGGACAGTACACCCATTATGCTTATTGGATAGTCTTCTCCCAAACCATAGGCTGGTGCCGAACGGTAGGGAGGGAAGAAAACCAATTAGGCCTAAAGGGGTGTACAGAAGGTAATGACTAAAGACATATAAAGGGATTTGGAGAGGTGGCAATGAATTATACGGTTATAGTTGTAAATCTGGATAATGGAAGAGGCATTACTAAGAATACCGGAATACCCCACCGAAACATTTCAATGTTTCAGTTTCACTGTGTTCTGTTAAAAGAAAACTGATTTTCCGATTAGACACTTGCTCCAGGGTATGTATTTACCAGATTCGATTCTCACATCTGTATGGTTTTACAGATGATGAGTGGGAGTAAGTTATTGGGAATTGGGTGATCATCCTCACTATATCGGGATTCGTTGTAATCGGTGATATTTGAGGAGATCACCTGGGCTGTTTGCCGGTCGGCAAATATTTGGTTTTGAATATCCGCTGTTGTGCACCAATTTCAAATTGATGTATCTGTACGTCTATTTTCATAGAGTGAGATATACCTTTTGATATTATGTCGATGACATTTACCTATATCAGTGGATGGTTAGGTAAGGAGCATCAAACAGCGGTGTAATTCTTCTTAACCATAAGTACAGTTTTCAACCTACGACGCACAGTGAAAGAGTTGTTAGACTCAGCGGACTTATACAGAGTATTGTATATTGTCCATCGTCCATCAGGACAGAGGGGTTGGTCCTCGTACTATATTCGGTTTACTTATGACTTCTCTAGATTTTAGACAGCTGTTTCGTGGAAACACAGGGTCTAAGTTTTGAGGAGTTATAGGTATTTGAATAGAGTAGAGAACCAGGTGTAGCAAGTATCGGGATTCTTCAAGGTGATCGAAGATATAGATACTTATGTATGGTATTCAGTTGATAGTAATGATAAAGAGAAATTGCTTCTCTTTCAGGTTACTCATAATTGGAAGCATTCCTAAGTTGAGTAACGCTGATCGGCCTCTCTTCCATTTAGTTGACATGCACTGGAGATAGCTGCATGATTTGAATCTGGTTCATTTAAATCAGTGCCTCTGGTTCTATATTGGATATAGAACAGTTCATACCTTAACGATGTTAAGGTACGGGGAGTTGTCCGGCTTATGATTAAAACCAGACACTGGACAACTCAAGGCACGTTTCTGTAATGGCTGTTTGTGGGTTGACCCAGGCTATGACGAGGGCTGACTTTCTACCATCTGGAAGATCAATAGTGATATTGTTCTTAACTCGCCACATTTTAAAAGGAAATGGTTATTTTTCAGAAAACAGTAGTGGGAGTATGGTAGAACTGGAAGCGATTCCAGAACCGCAAACGATTACTGAAGATTTGATAAGGAACCTAAAGATTCAATCTGATTTGACATTCCATTGGCCACTCCGCAGATAAGGTGGGTAACTTCAGGCACCCGAGAGGTACTCCGGTAGCCTCAAGGACGGTGACAGGGAAGTTCTTGTTTACCCACACTTGCCATTGTTGTTGTTCCAGGCTGCGAGACCCGGCAGGAGGATGAGTATAGCGTCGTTCTAAACTAGCTTTAGAAGTGCACGTCTATATGACTCTGCCAGAGGGTTATCGTAGTCAGTGGGAGCAGCGGAAGCATTGGTGGACATCAGGCTTATGTCTATAGACTAAAGCAGATATAGCGGAGATAGATCATCTATTTCTGATGTGACAGTCATAGTTTTGACGTCATCAGAATAGAGGATGGATCTGTTGAGAAGGTAATAGGAAGTGATATTCCTATACTACGATCGGTTATACTTTGGTCGTCACACAGTGTTTTTCTCCACATGGGACTTGCACATTATATCAGACATACTGGTTACTAGATCTATGGTTTTAGATCTAGATTTGGGTGGTTTTCCAATCAGGGTACTTTGACAGCATTCTAAGAGTATTTAGAATGGTCGACTCCTGGCATGGTAGTGTACCTGCAGGTAATGGAGTCACCCTCTCTAAAGGTGTCTTATAGACTAAAGTAGAGAGGAATGTGCATGATTGGCAGATCACTTGCTTAGGCAATTGAGTCAATCATGAAATGTCAAGTACCACACCAGATGTTGTTCTTGCAGTAGGTGCAATAAGTTGATATTAATCCAATCCTGGAGAAACAGTCGGAAGCAGTTTTAGAACATAAGTTGATGTTCTAGGGATGTGATAACGACAGCCTCCTTTAGGAGACGGTTATCACTCCAGGCTTCCAAGGTGACATGGACGACAAGGAGGTTGTCAGAGTTATAGTTCTCCCTCTGACGAGGGACAGTATTCTGGACAGGTGATCCAGGCAGATACTGAGGGAGGCATGGCGCAGGATACTGATTAAGTTCAGTTGACGATACAGTCTAAGAAGTTTGGATTTGGAGTTCATTTATGAACTAGGTCCCATCAGACATCCAGACATTCCAAGACAGCTATTGCTCATTTCGGGAGATGGTTTTCTCCGCGAACTTGAGATATAGAGAGACATAGAAAGAAACATCTCAGCGGATCCACTCACTGAGGCTATTCCTCGAACGCAATAGTTTCGCAAACGAGCTTTGTGAGACTGACTAGTAGAGGAGTTGGGTGTTCGGTATCACACGGGCTGTGAGTATGCGACATCGTAATAATTAGCCTTGAGTGCAAGTGGGAGATTGTTGGAGATAGTGCCCTCAGAGTCAATTATTGGATCACAGGCACGTGATTGCAATGATTGAAGGAGGACCTATCCCAGGAGGACAGTCTTACTCGAGATGATAGTATGCTATCTGGTTTACCTTTATCATCGTGTACTGCTTCAGGTGACCTTACAGGTCGCTATTACACGCTGATAGAGCCCCTAGGATTCTTGCTTGACGGCCAGCAGTATGAGGGCGATCATATAAGTGAGAGCTGGAGTCTATAAGCACATCCTTAAAAGGTCCCTAGTCGTGGGAGTTTCGAGACAGGGCATCGATTCTCCAGAGTATACTAGTGTATACAGTCGAGACCCCGACGAGGGGCGGTGGCCGGTCTCATAAGCCACTGGTGTCAGTTGGTTCACCTAAGATGTATACAGGTGCTCATTGGGTTATGAGTACACCGGACAGGACTCGCCGGGAACCTGCTAGTTGGGATTATACCATACGTCAGATAGCAGTTCCCAGGTGACATGTGTACAGGTTAGTTCATCGACCTGAGATCGTCATTTGTCTCGTGTGAGTTCCCACTGTGCTTTGATTACTACCCTACCACGGCTCAAAGAAGTCTAGCAAACAGGTTTTAGTTGGGTACAGTCCCGAGCCATATGGAGGCAGTGAGCGGATCTGCAGGGGTTCGTCTCTCCCGGTATTGGGGGTGAGGTCGCTCTGTGTCTAGGAGAGCCATTACACAACGCCCTCGGCCGAGGCAGGAGATTTACTGGTAGGTATTCCAGTAGTATCTCAGGGTGTTCTAGGCTTCACTCCGACACGACTTATACCGCCTTTGGGGGTCTGACTTTTACCAACCCCCTAGGCCAGCCATGCGATGCTCATAGACGAACGGACCGGACTGTACGGATATTGTCACTGACAGGCTCAGTAGGGTATCAGGATGAGTTCGCTCATCGACGTCCCTTTTGGTCAATAGCTGGTGGCCTGTTACGTATTGGCTTATACCTCTGACGTGCTAGTGGTTAAATCCACAGCCATAGTATTGACGAGTCTTTAGAGTCCACCACACTTTCAGTTACTCAAGCTATCGGGCTAAACGCTGTAGAGGCCGTATGGAGATATGGCAGGGTCCGATCGGATACGTGCGGTATTGCACGCATCAGGATCGGACGGTTTGTACTAGTGGCCATATGGATATATGGCAGGGTTCGATCTGATACGTGCGGTATTGCACGGATCAGGATCGGACGAACATTACTAGCCGGCTTTGGTTTAAGCCGGATCCTAGTTTAGTACAGTGTAGATTTTGTCTCTTTGCATTTGTATCCGGACGGAATACAGATGCAGGTGTGTATGCACAGTATCGGGGTTTTCCTGTAATTTATTACGGGACCAGTTTTCTGGAGTTGCCAGTTTGCATTCCGTTCCGGCCGGTTTTCCTTTGTTCTTTCCCGGCCGGACTTTTCCGATGGAGGGTGTTGTTTGCAAGTTTGCAAATAACATTTTGTGGAGGGGTTTCTTGCATATGTATTGATTATGATGGCATCTTTTCTTTTCAACCATCATTTGATTCTCTTTACATCACTAAAAGGTGATTAGAGTTTGATGTGAGTTTGTTATGATGATGTTTGGTTATGGTCACCCTTTCTCTTTTCCTACACTCACCTCCCTCTTGCTTATGTTTGATTTCCTCCACCATTTTTCTCATAAGATGAAAGAAGCCACACTTGAGAGAAGAAGAAGAGAGAGTTTCATTTTGAGCTTGTGGCATTCTTGATCTCATTTTCATGCTAGAAAAATGCAAGCACCATTTTTCTTATCTTGATTCCTCCATCATCTTCAAAGGCAACAAAACCCCAAATGAGACATAGCTTCAACCCTACACATTCTACAGCAAATCTTGGACGCGTCGGCTAGCCTACTTCGCGCCCGAGTTGCCTCAGTATTGAGGTGGGAGCCCGTAAAAGATACAGGCGATGTGGTGCCCTTCCGGCGAGGAGGCGACGACCGGAGTTTCCGCAGAAGATCGGGACGGCGAGGAGAAGACCGGAGGACTCGGATCATTCGGTATACTTCTCTTCCCATCTCTTGTTTGCTAGTATAGGTTAATGGTTAACGATCCGGGTTTTATTGTCCGCGGTAGCGCCAGTTTCCAAGTAAGGAAAATTCTTGATTCCGCATTTTGGCCTCGGTGAGACGGCCGGGGCGCTGCCGTGGCGCAACATGGTATCAGAGCCACACCATTAACCTTACCTAGCTTGTTCTAGTGTGTTTTACATTTCCGATCGAACAAAATCCCAAAAACCACATTTCGTGTGCATCAGTTTTCTGTCGATTTTTTCCGAGCTCTAAAAATTTTTCTGGTTGTAAAAAACTAATGTACTGGAAATTCTAAGACTACTGGAAAAATTCGACACAGTCAGTCGATTACCTAAGCGCGGAACCGCGGCCAAAACCCCCTTTGGGCCACGGTTCCGCCGCGCATTGGTGTCTTCACTATAGCATATTTTTCCAGTGGGCTTCTGGGCTAATTTTTGGGGTTTTGGAATATTAATATTGGGCCCAGATTTTCTGTGAGTGCTACAGTATTGCTTGGGGGCCCACTTGTTAATGTTTGATCGATCGGATATTTTAAACACATTATTTCATAGTATTTACATTATATCTGCGACCGTGAATGTCACTTGATCGGTAAATCCGGTCTAACTGCTATAGCCCGGTTAGACGGATTTGCGAACGTGATTTTCACGTTGATGTTCTATGTATTGCTATGATGTTGCGGATCGGTCGTGGGGGATAGCCTGGATGCAATGCTAGTACAGTGTTGTTGTATTATGTACTTTTGGTATTGCGGGGCGAGCATCCGACATGTGGACTGCCGTCACTGCCTGTTTGTATTATTATTTTGGGGCACGACCTGGTTGCGGTCGATGTACCCGTTGTATGTATATTTTACTTTCTGTACTAGGATTACCCCACGGAGGGGTGCACGGATAGCCGGGTTCTAGAGGGCAACGGGCCCGCATCTCATGGCATTGGGACGGAGGGGGCTTCACTCCAGGATTGGCGGGCTATTCGCCGCACTCGTAAGGGGTACAGGTTGACCCAGGAGGGGTGCCCAAGTTACCGGATTCCGTGAAGTGCTGGGTGGTCCATTCACGGAGCTGAAGGGGGCTGCCTCGCTTCAGGTTTTGGCGGGTGACTTGCCGCGCCCGTAGGGGTCTAGGGTTTCATTGCACGGGCTATCCACACGACCAGGGGAACGTCGGGTTTCAGCAGCGGCTCTGTGAAACCCGGGGATCCCAGATATCTGTATTGTTCTATGATGCTGTATATTTCTGTGATGTTGCCTTTTATCACGCCTTGAGCGAATATAATATATTGGTATATATATTAGTAGATGTTGTATATGTTTTTCATCCGCGCTAGTCCAGTCCCCGCTCTGCCGTTAGTTAGCTAACCTAACGGGTGATGACGGGACCCAGTGGCGAATGCGGATGGCATATACGTACGTCAGTATATTTTCGTTCTTTGTGGTGTGATCAATTGATGGGACTGCATTGATTCGGATCATTGCAAGATAAACAAACCTAATCTGATGTTGTTGGAACACTTTTCAAAAGGCTGTTATTGCAAGGATGTTCACTTTTGTTTTGCATCGTGGTATTCATTTGGAATATCCTGCTCCTCAGTCGACGAGGCAAGGGCCGAGATCCCTTCACCGGGAGTGACCCCTTGGACAGAAGTTTGCGTCAGGGCATTAACTTCACTATAGCCGATTACTTTTGCTTTGCATCGTGGTATTCAGTTGGAATATCCTGCACCTCATTCTACGGGGAAAGAGCCGAGATCCCTTCACCGGGAGTGACCTCTTTAGTAAAGGTTTTCGTCACTATATTTTTATAAAAGGCTATGCAGTTCCTTCAACGATATCAAGTTCATTACGTTAAAGGTTTTTCGCCAAAAACCAGCCGTAGCCCTCCGTCATTTCCTACAGGTATTATTTGGTATACGTGCTGCGTTTGTTGACCTAGTCAAGACGTAGTGTTCGGTAGCTAAGTGGTACTTGTTTGTTGCATAAGTGGGATTGGTTAAGACAGTCGTGCGGCCTTGTTGACCTAGTCAAGGGCACGTACGGGTGGGTTTAATGCAATCCAGAATAATGACGGGTTGAACTTGACTGGCGGTTTATGGTTTGTTGACCTAGTCAAGGTCATAAACCGCTTGGGGTATAAATCACATCGGGAGTTTCAAAAGAACTGAAACTTGCCAGACATGCGCATACCTTCTGGAGTGTGATACCGTGAGCGGATTCCGTCACGTTATCATACGATGATAGTTGGATCCCGATTCCCACTGATGAGTTGGTTTACTCCTCGGGTGACCCCGACTAATTCTTCTTTCAGGTTTGGAGGAGAATTTGAGGCACAGTGGAAGGTTTCCAGATTAGACAAAGTGATAACCATTCTGATCTAGGTTAGAGTGCACGCTGAGTGTTTCTTTTCTCTCTCTCTTTGGCAGCGACCATTGACCCGACCCTGGACTATGACTCAGTGACCAAGTTGACCGAACCTTCTTAACACTGGCTTTTGGATTGTCAGAGTTGCAAACCTCATTGCCACTCCTACTTTTACCCTTTTCTCCAGGACACCCCGTATTACTACGAACGTCCACTTCCATTAGACAAAACCATCGTATGGTTATATACGAACTCGAAGGACTTCGAGGATGGTTTCTGGTTCTGGAGAAAACGAATCGGATTATTCAGTTGTCTTTTCTTTTCACCCTCTCTCATTGCGAGTACTCCTTGGTTTAGGAGATAGTACACCTATTACGCAAATTGGATAGTCTTCTTCCAAACCTTAGGCAGGTGCCGAACGGTGGGGAATGAAGAAAACCAATTAGCATAACGATGGTGTACAGAAGGTATTAAGTTAAGACAAAGCAAGGGATTAGTAAGAGGGCAAAGTAAATTGCGACTGCTATTCACGACCAAACCGAGTATTTCTTCGCCAATCCTAAATCACCTTTGTATTTTTCCAGGTCACTCCGTATCACTACGAAGATCCCAAGTTTTTGGATACTCCATCGTATGGTTATATACGAACTCGAAAGGAACTTGTTCCAGTTCGGGGATGGATTCTGGTCCAGGAGAAATAGGAATACGGTTTATTCGGTTGTCTTTTCTCTTCACCTTCTCTCGCATTGCGAGTGCTCCTTGGATTAGGACAGTACACCCATTATGCTTATTGGATAGTCTTCTCCCAAACCATAAGCTGGTGCCGAACGGTAGGGAGGGAAGAAAACCAATTAGGCCTAAAGGGGTGTACAGAAGGTAATGACTAAAGACATATAAAGGGATTTGGAGAGGTGGCAATGAATTATACGGTTATAGTTGTGAATCTGGATAATGGAAGAGGCATTACTAAGAATACCGGAATACCCCACCGAAACATTTCAATGTTTCAGTTTCACTGTGTTCTGTTAAAAGAAAACTGATTTTCCGATTAGACACTTGCTCCAGGGTATGTATTTACCAGATTCGATTCTCACATCTGTATGGTTTTACAGATGATGAGTGGGAGTAAGTTATTGGGAATTGGGTGATCATCCTCACTATATCGGGATTCATTGTAATCGGTGATATTTGAGGAGATCACCTGGGCTGTTTTCCGGTCGGCAAATATTTGGTTTTGAATATCCGCTGTTGTGCACCAATTTCAAATTGATGTATCTGTACGTCTATTTTCATAGAGTGAGATATATCTTTTGATATTATGTCGATGACATTTACCTATATCAGTGGATGGTTAGGTAAGGAGCATCAAACAGCGGTGTAATTCTTCTTAACCATAAGTACAGTTTTCAACCTACGACGCACAGTGAAAGAGTTGTTAGACTCAGCGGACTTATACAGAGTATTGTATATTGTCCAGCGTCCATCAGGACAGAGGGGTTGGTCCTCATACTATATTCGGTTTACTTATGACTTCTCTAGATTTTAGACAGCTGTTTCGTGGAAACACAGGGTCTAAGTTTTGAGGAGTTATAGGTATTTGAATAGAGTAGAGAACCAGGTGTAGCAAGTATCGGGATTCTTCAAGGTGATCGAAGATATAGATACTTGTGTATGGTATTCAGTTGATAGTAATGATAAAGAGAAATTGCTTCTCTTTCAGGTTACTCATAATTGGAAGCATTCCTAAGTTGAGTAACGCTGATCGGCCTCTCTTCCATTTAGTTGACATGCACTGGAGATAGCTGCATGATTTGAATCTGGTTCATTTAAATCAGTGCCTCTGGTTCTATATTGGATATAGAACAGTTCATACCTTAACGATGTTAAGGTACGGGGAGTTGTCCGGCTTATGATTAAAACCAGACACTGGACAACTCAAGGCACGTTTCTGTAATGGCTGTTTGTGGGTTGACCCAGGCTATGACGAGGGCTGACTTTCTACCATCTGGAAGATCAATAGTGATATTGTTCTTAACTCGCCACATTTTAAAAGGAAATGGTTATTTTTCAGAAAACAGTAGTGGGAGTATGGTAGAACTGGAAGCGATTCCAGAACCGCAAACGATTACTGAAGATTTGATAAGGAACCTAAAGATTCAATCTGATTTGACATTCCATTGGCCACTCCGCAGATAAGGTGGGTAACTTCAGGCACCCGAGAGGTACTCCGGTAGCCTCAAGGACGGTGACAGGGAAGTTCTTGTTTACCCACACTTGCCATTGTTGTTGTTCCAGGCTGCGAGACCCGGCAAGAGGATGAGTATAGCGTCGTTCTAAACTAGCTTTAGAAGTGCACGTCTATATGACTCTGCCAGAGGGTTGTCGTAGTCAGTGGGAGCAGCGGAAGCATTGGTGGACATCAGGCTTATGTCTATAGACTAAAGCAGATATAGCAGAGATAGATCATCTATTTCTGATGTGACAGTCATAGTTTTGACGTCATCAGAATAGGGGATGGATCTGTTGAGAAGGTAGTAGAAAGTGATATTCCTATACTACGATCGGTTATACTTTGGTCGTCACACAGTGTTTTTCTCCACATGGGACTTGCACATTATATCAGACATACTGGTTACTAGATCTATGGTTTTAGATCTAGATTTGGGTGGTTTCCCAATCAGGGTACTTTGACAGCATTCTAAGAGTATTTAGAATGGTCGACTCCTGGCATGGTAGTGTACCTGCAGGTAATGGAGTCACCCTCTCTAAAGGTGTCTTATAGACTAAAGTAGAGAGGAATGTGCATGATTGGCAGATCACTTGCTTAGGCAATTGAGTCAATCATCAAATGTCAAGTACCACACCAGATGTTGTTCTTGCAGTAGGTGCAATAAGTTGATATTAATCCAATCCTGGAGAAACAGTCGGAAGCAGTTTTAGAACATAAGTTGATGTTCTAGGGATGTGATAACGACAGCCTCCTTTAGGAGACGGTTATCACTCCAGGCTTCCAAGGTGACATGGACGACAAGGAGGTTGTCAGAGTTATAGTTCTCCCTCTGACGAGGGACAGTATTCTGGACAGGTGATCCAGGCAGATACTGAGGGAGGCATGGCGCAGGATACTGATTAAGTTCAGTTGACGATACAGTCTAAGAAGTTTGGATTTGGAGTTCATTTATGAACTAGGTCCCATCAGACATCCAGACATTCCAAGACAGCTATTGCTCATTTCGGGAGATGGTTTTCTCCGCGAACTTGAGATATAGAGAGACATAGAAAGAAACATCTCAGCGGATCCACTCACTGAGGCTATTCCTCGAACGCAATAGTTTCGCAAACGAGCTTTATGAGACTGACTAGTAGAGGAGTTGGGTGTTCGGTATCACACGGGCTGTGAGTATGCGACATCGCAATAATTAGCCTTGAGTGCAAGTGGGAGATTGTTGGAGATAGTGCCCTCAGAGTCAATTATTGGATCACAGGCACGTGATTGCAATGATTGAGGGAGGACCTATCCCAGGAGGACAGTCTTACTCGAGATGATAGTATGCTATCTGGTTTACCTTTATCATCGTGTACTGCTTCAGGTGACCTTACAGGTCGCTATTACACACTGATAGAGCCCCTTGGATTCTTGCTTGACGGCCAGCAGTATGAGGGCGATCATATAAGTGAGAGCTGGAGTCTATAAGCACATCCTTAAAAGGTCCCTAGTCGTGGGAGTTCCGAGACAGGGCATCGATTCTCCAGAGTATACTAGTGTATACAGTCGAGACCCCGACGAGGGGCGGTGGCCGGTCTCATAAGCCACTGGTGTCAGTTGGTTCACCTAAGATGTATACAGGTGCTTATTGGGTTATGAGTACACCGGACAGGACTCGCCGGGAACCTGCTAGTTGGGATTATACCATACGTCAGATAGCAGTTCCCAGGTGACATGTGTACAGGTTAGTTCATCGACCTGAGATCGTCATTTGTCTCATGTGAGTTCCCACTGTGCTTTGATTACTACCCTACCACGGCTCAAAGGAGTCGTGCAAACAGGTTTTAGTTGGGTACAGTCCCGAGCCACATGGAGGCAGTGAGCGGATCTGCAGGGGTTCGTCTCTCCCGGTATTGGGGGTGAGGTCGCGCTGTGTCTAGGAGAGCCATTACACAAAGCCCTCGGCCGAGGCAGGAGATTTACTGGTAGGTATTCCAGTAGTATCTCAGGGTTTTCTAGGCTTCACCCCGACACGACTTGTACCGCCTTTGGGGGTCTGACTTTTACCAACCCCCTAGGCCCGCCATGTGATGCTCATAGATGAACGGACCGGACTGTACGGATATTGTCACTGACAGGCTCAGTAGGGTATCAGGATGAGTTCGCTCATCGACGTCCCTTTTGGTCAATAGCTGGTGGCCTGTTACGTATTGGCTTATACCTCTGACGTGCTAGTGGTTAAATCCACAGCCATAGTATTGACGAGTCTTTAGAGTCCACCACACTTTCAGTTACTCAAGCTTTCGGGCGAAACGCTGTAGAGGCCGTATGGAGATATGGCAGGGTCCGATCAGATACGTGCGGTATTGCACGCATCAGGATCGGACGGTTTGTACTAGTGGCCGTATGGATATATGGCAGGGTTCGATCTGATACGTGCGGTATTGCACGGATCAGGATCGGACGAACATTACTAGCCGGCTTTGGTTTAAGCCGGATCCTAGTTTAGTACAGTGTAGATTTTGTCTCTTTGCATTTGTATCCGGACGGAATACAGATGCAGGTGTGTATGCACAGTATCGGGGTTTTCCTGTAATTCATTACGGGTCCAGTTTTCTGGAGTTGCCAGTTTGCATTCCGTTCCGGCCGGTTTTCCTTTGTTCTTTCCCGGCCGGACTTTGCCGATGGAGGTTGTTGTTTGCAAGTTTGCAAATAACATTTTGTGGAGGGGTTTCTTGCATATGTATTGATTATGATGGCATCTTTTCTTTTCAACCATCATTTGATTCTCTTTACATCACTAAAAGGTGATTAGAGTTTGATGTGAGTTTGTTATGATGATGTTTGGTTATGGTCACCCTTTCTCTTTTCCTACACTCACCTCCCTCTTGCTTATGTTTGATTTCCTCCACCATTTTTCTCATAAGATGAAAGAAGCCACACTTGAGAGAAGAAGAAGAGAGAGTTTCATTTTGAGCTTGTGGCATTCTTGATCTCATTTTCATGCTAGAAAAATGCAAGCACCATTTTTCTTATCTTGATTCCTCCATCATCTTCAAAGGCAACAAAACCCCAAATGAGACATAGCTTCCAGCCTACACATTCTACAGCAAATCTTGGACGCGTCGGCTAGCCTACTTCGCGCCCGAGTTGCCTCGGTATTGAGGTGGGAGCCCGTAAAAGATACAGGCGATGTGGTGCCCTTCCGGCGATGAGGCGACGACCGGAGTTTCCGCAGAAGATCGGGACGGCGAGGAGAAGACCGGAGGACTCGGATCATTCGGTATACTTCTCTTCCCATCTCTTATTTGCTAGTATAGGTTAATGGTTAACGATCCGGGTTTTATTGTCCGCGGTAGCGCCAGTTTCCTAGTAAGGAAAATTCTTGATTCCGCATTTTGGCCTCGGTGAGACGGCCGGGGCGCTGCCGTGGCGCAACAGATACCGCCTCAGAATATGCCTGGATCGCTGATGGGACCTGGGTTCCTTGGCCAAAGCTACCGCTCCATTGTTATCGAAATACAAAGGTATTAGATGCTCAATGGATAGAACCACTCCAAGTTCAGTAATGAACTTCTTGATCCAGACAGCCTCTTTGGCAGCATCGTTGTCTACGATATATTCAGCGTCCATCGTCGAGTCTGCCACGGTTTCCTGCTTGGAACTCTTCCAGCTAACCGCCCCTCCATAAAGGGTAAAGACAAATCCCGACTGTGACTTAGAGTCGTCCTTATCACTCTGGAAGCTCGAATCGGTAAAGGACTCCACTTGGAGTTCTCTGTTACCATACACCAAAAGCATCTCTTTAGTCCTTCGCAAGTACTTGAGAATGCTCTTCACAGCTGTCCAGTGACTCTCTCCAGGATCAGCTTGATACCTACTCACTACACTTAGTGAGTATGCTACATCGGGTCTGGTACATAGCATCTGGTCTGGTACATAGTAGAGCCTACAGCCGAAGCATAGGGTATCCCTTGCATGCGAGCTCTTTCCAAATCAGTCTTGGGAGACATCTCTTTGGAGAGAGTGAGCCCTGAGATCGTGGGTAAAAACCCACGTTTGGACTCTTCCATACTAAACCTCTTTAGTATGGTGTCAATGTACCTGGATTGGGACAATCCCAATATCCGTTTAGATCTATCTCTATAGATCCTAATTCCTAATATGCAGGAGGCATCACCAAGATCTTTCATCGAGAATCTTTGTGATAAGAAGAGCTTGACCGATTGCAGCATAGGAATGTCATTTCCTATCAAGAGTATGGCGTCCACGTACAATACGAGGAAGACAACCTTACTCTCTGCCACCTTCTTGTAGATACAAGGTTCATCTACGTTTTTGACGAAATCAAACTCTTTGATAACAACGTCAAAGCAGATGTTCCAACTCCGCGTTGCTTGCTTTAATCCATAAATGGATTTAAGCAGCTTGCACACCTTCTCGCTGCTCCCACTATCTACGAAGCCCTCTGGCTGGGTCATGTACACGCTTTCTTCTAAATCACCGTTTAGAAAGGCGGTCTTAACATCCATTTGCCAGATTTCGTAGTCATGATATGCAGCGATAGCAAGCATGATCCGGATGGATTTAATCATAGCCATTGGAGAAAAGGTTCGTCATAGTCCACACCTGGTCTTTGACGAAAACCTTTTGCAACAAGTCTAGCTTTGAAAGTCTCCACTTTCCCATCTACACCAAGTTTTTTCTTGAAGATCCACTTGCTCCCAATGGGTTTTACCCCTTCAGGAGCAACTTCCAAAGTCCATACTTTGTTGGTGTACATGGATTCCATCTCGGACCACATTGCATCCAACCATTTCACTGAGTCTCCACTTGTGATGGCCTGCTCGAAACTAGTTGGGTCATCATCAACCATGATGCAATCCTCGCTCCCACCATCTACGAGAAAACCGTAGTATCTCTTAGGTGGGTGAGGAACCCTACTAGATCGGCGGAGTGGCTGGGGTTCATCGGGAACTATTGAATCCTCTGGTTCTACCAAGTCTTCTGTTGTGGTTTGTGTCGCTGGAAACTCTTCCAGTTCTACCTCAATGCCACTAATCTGTTTCACAAGAAAACCTTTTTCTAAGAAAGTGGCATGTCGAGAAACAAACACCTTTTGTTCCTCGGGATGGTAGAAGATATACCCTTATGAATTTTTGGGATATCCGATAAACTTACATAAGACTGATCTTGCCTCGAGTTTGTCCGGATTTTGTCTTTTGACATAGGCCGGACAACCCCATATCTTAATGTAATTAAGATGTGGTCTCTTCCCTTTCCATATCTCATATGGAGTGGTAGGCACAGATTTGGTAGGAACTCTATTCAATAGGTCTATGGCTGTCTCAAGCGCATATCCCCAGAAGGAAATAGGTAACTCAGCTGTACTCATCATTGAGCGCACCATATCTAATAGGGTGCGGTTCCTCCGTTCCGATACACCGTTGTGCTGTGGTGTATATGGAGGAGTTAGCTGAGAGAGAATCCCATTCTCTTTTAGGAAGTCCAGGAATTCATTGCTCAAGTATTCACCTCCTCGATCAGATCGAAGGATTTTAATACTTTTCCTGGTTTGGTTCTCGACTTCTTGTTTATATTCTCTAAATTTCTCAAAAGCTTCTGATTTGTGTTTCATCAGGAACACATATCCGAATCTAGAGAGATCGTCAGTGAATGTAATGAAGTATAAAGAACCATCCCTGGCATGTGTAGACATGGGACCGCATACATCACTATGTACCAATCCCAAGAGTTCGGTAACTCTTTCTCCGTGTCCCATAAATGGAGTTTTGGTCATCTTGCCTTTGAGACATGACTGGCAAGTGTCATAAGATGAAAATTCAAACGGATTTAAATATCCATCCTTATGCAACTTAGCTAGTCGTGTCGTATTGATGTGACCCAGTCTACAATGCCACAAGAAGGATTCATTCAGTTCTGAACTCTTCCTCTTGTGTGTGTTTGTTATGCTCAGAACTGTTGATTGATTTAGAACATAAATGCCATTGCACAACGTGCCTGATCCAACCAACTTTTGGTTACGGAAAATGTTCATAACATTATCCTGTAATACAAAATTATATCCCTCTTTACTCAACAAAGAAACCGATATAATGTTGCATATCAGGTTCGGCATGTAATAGCATTCGTTCAGAATCAATGTATTACCAGTTGGCAATACAAGGTGATATTCCCCGACGGTTTTAGCTGCAATAATTGCACCATTTCCAACCCTTATGTCTTTATCACCTTCTCCAAGTTCTCTACCTTTCCTAAGCCCATGTAACTGATTACATATATGGGATCCTGACCCGGTATCTAATACCCAGGACGTAGAGCAAATGGAGAAACAGTTCTCTGTAACGAACACACCCGAAGAAAATGCATCAACATGTACTTTCTTCATTCGGGTGGCATGAGAATCCTGGTATTCCCCTATATCCTGTTCAGTCTTATAACTCTTATAAGAAAGAACGGAACCAACGTTCCCCAGCACAGTATAATATGCGGGTTCAGTCAATACAACCATATTATTATCTTTATTAAGGCATGATATGGTCGCTACCTGGAGAGAGAGAGAAGAAAACATTTTAGCGTATGCTCTTACAAGATCAGATTGGTTATTTATCTTATCTAATCAGGATGGCTCCCACTGTTTTTATCAAATCTTCCTTCAAACCCTAAAAGGAAAAACTAACCGGGATTAATTACACCCTACAACTTCGCCAATCTTTCAGCCAGGCCAGTGTCGGTACTTTGAGGAAGGTTCCCCGTGCTTTCTCACGGACCTAATTAAAGTAAACCTCATTTTCCCAGAGGCGTAACCCCGTTGACACCTTTCTAGACACCTACTTGATCGGCTAATTGTCCTGTGTAAAACTCTCCCAGGAGTAACAATTACTCGCAGTGGGTATCGGGATCCAACTATCTCATAGAAGGTATGCAATCTCATTGCAAATTTCAACACTTGAAATTCCCGATAATATTTTTGCCCCTAGCGTGCTATGACCTTGACGCATGCCAAACAACCCATAGTCCGCTAGTCAAGTTCAACCCGTACAATTCGTGATTGAATTAAACCCACCCGTACGACCCTTGACGCATGCCAAACAACGCCGTACGAATACCCTAATCCAATCGCATCTCATGCTACAGATAAGTAATAATCAGCTACCGTACACTACGCCTTGACGCATGCCAAACTACCGCAGCACGAATACTAAATATTACTTATCTGAATTGACGGAGGGCTATGCAGGTTTTTCAGAAAACCATGAGCGTAAAGAACTTGATATCGTCGTAGAATCGAGTGAATTTTGAAATGGAGTGATTTTGAGGCTTTCATTAGTTTTGCTAAAGAGGTCACTCCCAGTGAAGGGATCTCGGCTCTTTCCTTATGGAATAAGGTGCAGGATATATCATATACATCACTATGCAAAGCAAAACTCCAAAAGCAGTCAAAAGTCAAACCGAGTGTTGTAGCATCTGCCAGTTTTGCTAAAGAGGTCACTCCCGGTGAAGGGATCTCGGCTCTT
This sequence comes from Agapanthus africanus, assembly GCA_030015575.1. Taxonomy (NCBI): domain Eukaryota; kingdom Viridiplantae; phylum Streptophyta; class Magnoliopsida; order Asparagales; family Amaryllidaceae; genus Agapanthus; species Agapanthus africanus. Next base: position 298,251,322 of record CM057345.1, on the reverse strand, counting down.
TCCCCATCGAATAAGGTGCAGGGTATATCATATATACCGCTATGCAAAGCAAAACTGTAGCTACCCTTTTTATTTGAAAATTTGATTCTACAACATCTTTTAGGTTTCTTTTCTTTCATTAATCACATTAATGAAGTCCCATCATTTAAGTCACCTAAACATCACAGATAAATACGACGTACACTTATGCCATCTGCATTCGCCTCGATGTCCCCTCGTGCACCGTTAGGTTAGGTAACTAACGGCAGAGCAGGGCAGGGCTAGCGCGGGTGTAAAACATAAGTAACGCCTATATAATATATCATATATACTATATACAGTATTTATCAAAGAACATCAAATGATCACATCACAGATATCGCAGCAGAAGAAACATATGAAACAATGGATATACTAGGACGTCCGTGTTTTATATTGAGCCTTTATAAAACACGGATTCCACAGTCACGATGAATAGCCAAACCCACACCCCTAGACCCCTACGAGAGCGGCAAGCAACCCTACCAATTCTAGATTTAGGAGACCCGGACTCGACTCCTCGAGTTGGTCTCCCACTGGACCCTAGAACCTGGTTACTTGTGCTCCCCTCCTTGGGTCTATCCTAGTGCAGAAAAGTAAATAATATACAAAAGGTGATATCAACCTCAACCCGGAAGTGCCCCAATAAAAGAATATTACATACATTTAATTTTTACATGAATGAAAATAAAAACTCTCATCTCACATAAAACCCCCGGCTATTCAAAACGCGACGATCCAATATAACATATCCAGCAACACAGAACATCACATGTCATCAGCATAAGTAAATATGCGCATCTCAATTGTCGTTGACATATAGCAACGAAACCGGCGATCACATATTACACTTACGGTCGCAGAAAAGAAAATGTAAAACTACAATATTTGGAATCCACAATCTCTTTAGACATCGTAAATCCGAAATATCACATATTTTGCATTTCATGCCTAACTTGTATAAATTCCACATATTGTATCACATTCCAGATAAATAGACAGTATTAAACTTTCCGATCGAATAATCAAATACTCATTTCCATAATAGCTCAACACTTGAGCGGAGTTTAAAGATTCCAGAATACGTCACAGTAGCAACGGTCCAGCCGTAGAAGGGCCAAGCCAACGCTTCACATGTGGTACGCCATACTGCCCCAAACCCTAAGGTTCAAAGGGCAGTTCAAGACGGTCACATAATCAAGTTAAGGTTTGTTGTCTTCTAGAGGTCCATCACATTTCTTGCACGTTTTTCCGAAAGATTTAAACCCGAGAAAAATTCAACACTTGAAACTTTTTCGTGCCGGGAAAAATTGAGTTAGTGATATCCGTTCGAACATTTTAATACTTATTAAATTATCCGGAATAACAAAACAAAATTAAATTCTCCGATCGAATCGACGATTACAAAATGAACCCCTGAATACTCAACACTTGAGTCAGTTTAAAAATACCCATAAATAACACAATCAGATACAAGAATTACTGTGCAAACCAACTGTCAAAGTCTCACTGTACGGCCGCGGTTCCGCGGCACGAGCAGGGTATTGCCGCGGAACCACGGCGGTCCGTACATATTACGTCATCATTTTTGCGCCATAATTCTTAGAAATATCTGCTGTATTTTTTAAGTATTTTTAATTCTAAAAAAAGCCAGATTTTGAAAAAAGTCCAGAGAGGGGTTGATTTCGACGTTGTCGGGTTCGTTCGGAGTTTTAACTTCGTTAACACATCGTCTAGTGCTCTAGCTAGGCTCTGATACCACTGTAGGGTTACTAGGCACACTAACAAGGCTCTACAAGGCATCGACCATGCCAAAATTAAATTTTTATGTGCCGAATAACACTAAGCAAGATCGTATACTAGAGTTTAGGTGAATTGAAAGGCAAGTAAACATCTTTACTCTAAGAGATCACGAAATACAACCTTTGTAGATCGATCCTCCACTTCTTTAGCTCCTTGATGAAGTCCCTTCGCTGCGATCGTGGTTCTCCCGGACCCTTGCATGGCTTCACGAGGCGAAAAGGTGCGACCTTGCTTGAAGTCTCCGAGGCCGAAGATGATCTACGTCGAGGGAATTCCGACTCAAGCTCCTACTTCACTAACTAGAGAATTAGTGAAGTAAACACCCTAAACTAAAGTGCTAGTCTAGTAGAGGATGGAGAAATAGGAAGTGGGTTCTCTTTAGAATTTTGTTTCTCACTTTGTTTCTCACTTTTGATCAAACCCTAGCAAGCTTTTCTTTTTGAACTAAAGAAAGAAGATGATGAACAAAAGAAAAGAGATGAGGATAATGATCAAGTGAGTATCCTAACCATGGTGAGTGAGTATCATATACTAACTCTTGTAGAGACATAACCATAGCTAATCTAAATGGTTAGGTTAAACAAAGATCTAAGGTAAAACAAAACAAGTGGACATTTTCAACGCAACCACAAGCTTCATGCTTATGAAAAATTCCACTAATTTGTAATTACCTTAAATAAATGTAAACCACCATTTAAATATAGAATGGTGTGTGTCTTGTACACCCATGTTTAGTGTATCATCAACCATGATACAAAAGAAAACACTTTTAATATATATATCATATATATATATATATATATATATATATATATATATATATATATATTCAAGTGTGCAAGTGTGAGAAAAACCCTAAAGTGAACAAGTGTTAGTAAATGTAAACTAGTATATCTAATATACAATTATACACTTAATCATTAAATCAACACTTGACTTAATAATCCAGTCATATCTCATATAACCGACTAACATTCATCGTATCGACTTATCGAATCAACACTTGATTCGATAACCCGGTCATATCATATATAACCGACCGATACATGAAGTCGCGAGAATAGAATACGGTATCACATACTCGCATTTATCCTCGGTCTCGCACATATCACATACGTGCTCCTATTTCGTTTTGCCTGAGCCAGTAAAACCTCTGTGTAGGACTCTAAAGACTCGTCAATACGCCGGCCGTAGGTGATGATCACATCAAGCACCCACAAGCCGTCAGCGGTACTAGCTGGACGTAACGGACACCCGGGTATTGAGCGATCAGAAGATCAGCAAGCAAGCCCGCTCCAACTCCTGTAAAAGCCTGCCGGTAACACTTCCCGTACAGTCCGGTCTCCTCGTCTGATATGTCGCATATCAAGTCTAGGGGTGGTAAACGTCAGACCCCAATAACCGATAAGTCGTGCCGATGTGAGGCTCATAACGGGTCGAGAAACTACTGGTAACACTTACCAGCAAATCTCTAAATCAGCCCTGGCCAGGGACTTCCCTGTTACGGCCAATCGAGCACTGCGCAACATCAACCCCCAATACCGGGAGAGAAGAAACCCCTCCTATCGCTCATTGCCTCCATGTGACTCGGGACTGTACCCAAAAACCACCGTTTTGCACGCCCTCATGGACGTGGTAAGGTGGAAATCAAAGCACAGTGGGAATCACACAAGACTCTATGATGATCTCGGGTCTACAGACTAACCTGCACAAGTGTCGCCAGAGAACTGCCATCTGACGTAAGGTATAATACCATCTGGGAGTTCTCGGCGAGTCCGTCCAATGTATCCAGTCTCTACTGAGCACCCGTATACTATCTCTGATGTCAAACACCAATGGATATGTGATCATCCATCGCCCATCTCATGGGTCGAGAAGCGTATACGCTAGTCTACTCTGGTATATCGATGCCCTGTCTCGATACACCTACGACTAGGGACCTTGAAGGATGTACTTATAGACTACCATGTCCCCACTAGTATGATCCGTATCATAGTTCAGGCAGTCAAGTACATATCCTAAGGGCTTTACCAACATGTAACTATAAGACAGTATAAAGAGACAAGTATACATGTTAAGATAAAGAGCAACCAGATAGCATACTATCATATCGAGCAAGAAAGTCCTCTCTATATATGTCCAAGCATCCAATATAATATACATCATCTGTACAATACTGGCCTCTAGGGCATACATACAACTAACACGTCACTGCCTGTTTGTATATTATTCTTTTGGGGCATGACCGGGCTGAGGTCGATGTACCCGTTTTATGTATATTTTACTTTCTGTACTAGGATTACCCCGCGGAGGGGTGTATGGGTAGCCGGGTTCTAGAGGGAAACAGACCCGCATCTCATGGCGTTGAGATGGAGGGGGCTTCACTCTAGAATTGGCGGGCTATTCGCCGCACTCGTAGGGGTACAGGTTGACCCAAGGAGGGGTGCTCAAGTTACCGGATTCCGTGAAGTGCTGGGTGGTCCATTCACGTTGTTGAAGGGGGCTGCCTCGCTTCAGGTTTTGGCGGGTAACTTGCCGCGCCCGTAGGGGTCAAGGATTTCATTGCACAGGCTATCCACACGACCAGGGGAACGTCGGGTTTCAGTAGCGGCTCCATGAAATCCGAGGATCCCAGATATCTGTATTGTTCTGTGATGCTTATTACATTTCTGCGATATTGCATTTTATCATGCCTTGAGCGATTAGTATATATTGATATATATACTAGTAGATGTTGTATATGTTTTACACCCACGCTAGTCCAGTCCCCGCTCTGTCATTAGTTAAGTAACCTAACGGGTGATGACGGGACCCAGTGGCGAATCCGGATGGCATATACGTACATCATATTTTCGTTCTTTATTGGTGTGATCAATTGATGGGACTGCGTTGATTCGGATCAATGCAAGCTAAACAAAGCTATTCTGATGTTGTTGGAACATTTTTCAAAAAGCTGTTATTGCAAGGGCGTTCTCTTTTGTTTTGCACAGTGGTATTCGGTTATGAATATCCAGCACCTCAATCGACGAGGCAAGGGCCGAGATCCCTTCACCGGGAGTGACCCCTTGGACAGAAGTTTGCGTCAGGGCAATAACTTCACTATAGTCGATTACTTTTGCTTTGCATCGTGGTATTCAGTTGGAATATCCTGCACCTCATTCTACGGGGAAAGAGCCGAGATCCCTTCACCGGGAGTGACCTCTTTAGCAAAGGTTTTCGCCACTATATTTTCATAAAAGCTATCCAGTTCCTTCAACGATATCAAGTTCATTACGTTAAAGGTTTTTCGCCAAAAACCATTCGTAGCCCTCCGACATTTCAGACGGGTAGCACGTAGTATTCATGCTATGTTTGTTGACTTTCGTCAAGGAATAGTGAATGGTAGCTGCTTGTTACCTTTCTGCTGCATAGATAGATGCGTTGGTTTGGGACAGTCGTATAGCCTTGTTGACCTTCGTCAAGGGCTTGTACTGGTGGGTTCAAATTAACCTGGACAATGACGGGTAGAACTTGACATGTGACTTATGATTTGTTGACCTTCGTCAAGGTCATAAGAGCATGGGGTAAAAATCACAACGGGAGTTTCTAAAGAAACTGAAACTTGCCAGATATGCGCATACCTTCTGGAGTGTGATAATGTGAGTGGATTCCATCACGTTATCATACGATGATAGTTGGATCCCGATTCCCACTGATGAGTTGGTTTATTCCTCGGGTGATCCCGACTAATTCTTCTTTCAGGTTTGGAGGAGAATTTGACGTTACAGTGGGAGGTTTCCTGATTGGATAAAGTGATAACCATTCTGATTTAGGTTAGAGTGCACGCTGAGTGTTTCTTTTCTCTCTCTCTTTGGCAGCGACCATGACCCGACCCTTGACTATGACTTAGTGACCAAATTAACCGAACCTTCTTAAACACTGGCTTTTGGATTGTCAGAGTTGCATACCTCATTGCCACTCCTACTTTTACCCTTTTCTCCAGAACACCCCGTATTACTATGAACGTCCTCATCCATTGGATAAAACCATCGTATGGTTATATACGAACTCGAAGGAACTTGTTCCAGATTCGAGGATGGTTTCCGGTTCTGGAGAAAACTAATAGGACTATTCAGTTGTCTTTTCCTTTTTACCTTCTCTCAGGTTGCGAGTGCTCTTTGGATTAGGGGATAGTACACCTGTTACGCTTATTGGATAGTCTTCTTCCAAACCTTAGGCTGGTGCCGAACGGTAGGGAATGAAGAAAACCAACTAGCCTAACGATGGTGTACAGAAGGTATTAAGTTAAGACAAATAAAGGGATTAGAAAGATGGCAAAGTAAATTGCGACTGCTATTCACGACCAAACCAAGTATTTCTTCGCCAATCCTATATCACCTTTGCATTTCTCCAGAACACTCCGTATCACTACGAAAATCCACAGTTATTTGGATACTCCATCGTATGGTTATATACGAACTCGAAAGGAACTTGTTCCGGTTCGGGCATGGATTCTGGTTCAGGAGAAATAGGAATAAGGTTTATTCGGTTGTCTTTTATCTTCACCTTCTCTCGCATTGCGAGTGCTCCTGGGATTAGGACAGTACACCTGTTACGCTTATTGGATAGTCTTCTTCCAAACCATAGGCTGGTGCCGAACGGTAGGGAAGGAAGAAAACCATTTAGCCTAAGAGGGTGTACAGAAGGTAATGACTAAAGACATATAAAGGGATTTGGAGAGATGGCGAAGTAATATACGGTTACAGTTGTGAATCTGGATAATGGAAGAGGCATTACTGGGAATACCCGCATACCCCTTCAAAACATTTACATGTTTCAGTTTCACTGTGTACTGTTAATAGAAAACTGATTTCCCAATTAGACACTTGCTCCAGGGTATGTATTTACCATCTATGATTCTCACATCTGTATGGTTTTACAGATGATGAGTGGGAGTAAGTTATTAGGAATTAGGTGATCATCCTCATTATATCAGAATTCGTTGTAATTGGTGATATTTGAGGAAATCGCCTGGGTTGTTTGCCGGACAGCAAATATTTGGTTTTGAATATCCGTTGTTATGCACCAATTTCAAACTGACATATCTGTACGTCTATTTTTATAGAGTGAGATATAACTTTTTGAAATTATGTCTATGACATTTACCTAATCAGTGGATGGTTAGGTAAGGAGCATTAAACAGCGGTGTAATTCTTCATAACCATAAGTACAGTTTTCAACCTACGACACATAGGGAATGAGTTATTAGACTCAAGGGACTTATACAGAGTATTGTATGTTGTTTAGTGTCCATTAGGACAGAGGGGTTGGTCCTCGTACTATATTCTGTTTACTTGTGACTTCTCTAGTTCTTAGATATGTGTTTCGTAGAAATACAAGGTCCAAATTTTGAGAAGTTATAGGTATAAGAGTAAAGTAGAGAACCAGGTGTTGCAAGTATCAGGATTCTTCAAGGTGATCGAAGATGTAGATACTTGTGTATGGTATTCAGTTGATAGTAATGATTAAGAGAACTTGCTTCTCTTTCAGGTTACTCATAATTGGATGCATTCCTAAGTTGAGAAACGCTGATCAGCCTCCTTCCATTTAGTTGACAAGCACTGGAGACAGTTGCATGATTTGAATCTGGTTCCAATTAAATCAGTGCCTCTGTTTCTATATCGGATATAGAACGGTTCATATCTTAACGATGTTAAGGTACGGGGATTTGTCCGGCATATGCTTAAAACCAGACTCTGGATAACTCAAGGCACGTTTCTATAATGGATGTTTGTGGGTTGACCCAGGCTATGACGAGGGTTGACTTTCTACCATCTGGAAGATCAATAGTGATATTGTTCTTGACTCACCACAGTTTTAATAAAAATGGATTTTTTCAGAAAACAGTAGTGGGAGTATGGTAGAACTGGAAGTAATTCCAGAACCACAAACGATTACTGAAAATTTGATAAGAACCTACAGATTCAATCTGATTTGACATTCCATTTACCACTCCGCAGTGATGGTGGGTAACCTCAAGCACCCGAGAGGTACTCCGGTAGCCTCAAGGACGGTGACAGGGAGGTTCTTGTTTACCCAGACTTGACACTACTGTTGTTCCAGACTATGAGATCCGGCAGGAGGATAAGTATAACGTCTTTCTAAACTAGCTTTAGAAGTGTACGTGTATATTATTCTGCCAGAGGGTTGTCGTAGTCAGTGGGAGCAGCGAAAGCATAGTGGACAAGTGGCTTATATTTATTTATAGACTAAAGCAGAATATAGCGGAGATAGATCATCTATTTCTGATGTGACAGTCATAGGTTTGACTTCATCAGAATAGGGGATGGATCTGTTAAGAAGGTAGTAAGGTGTGATGTCCTGGTATCTGGATGACATACACAGAGTAGGAAGTGATATTCCTATACTACGATCGGTTATACTTTGGTTGTCACACAGTGGTTTCTCCACATAGGAATTGGGTATTATATCAAACATTCTGGTTACTAGATCTATGGTTTTAGATCTAGATTTGGGAAGTGTCCCAATCAGGGTGCTTAGACAGCATTCTAAAGGTGTTTTAGAATGGACGACTCCAGGCACGGTAGTGTACCTGCAGGTGATTGAGTCACCCTCTCTAAAGGTGTCTTATAGACTAAAGGGGAGAGGGATATGCATGATCGGCAGATCACTTGCTTAGGCAATTGAGTTGATCATGAGATGTCAAGTACCACACCAGATGTTGTTTTTGCAGTAGATGCAATAAGTTGATATTGATCCAATCCTGGAAGAACATTCGGAAGCAGTTTTAAAACATAAGTGGATGTTCTAGGGATATGATAACGACAGCCTCATTCGGGAGACAGTTGTCATTCCAGGCTTCCAAGGTGACCTGGATGACAGAGTGACTGTCAGAGTTATAGTTTTCCCACTGACGAGGGGCAGTGTTTTAGACAGGTGATCCAAGCAGATACTGAGGGAGGCATGGCGCAGGATACTGATTAAGTTCAGTTGACGATACAGTCTAAGAAGTTTGGATTTGGAGTTCATTTATGAACTAGGTCCCATCAGATATCCAGACATATTCTAAGACAGGTATTGCTCATTTCGAGAGATGGTTTTCTCCGCGAACTTGAGATTAAGAGAAACATAGAAAGAAACATCAGAGCGGATCCACTCACTGAGGCTATTCCTCGAACGCATTAGTTTCGCAAACGGGTTTTGTGAGACTGATTAGTAGAGGAGTTGGGTGTTCGGTGTCACACGGGCAGTGAGTATGCGACATCGCAATAATTAGCCTTGAGTGCAAGTGGGAGATTGTTGGAGATAGTGCCCTCAGAGTCAATTATTGGATCACAGGCACGTTATTGCAATGATTGAGGGAGGACCTATGCCGGTAGAACAGTCTTACTCAAGATGATAGTATGCTATCTGGTTTATCTTTATCATCGTGTACTGCTTTAGGTGACCTTACAGGTCACTGTTGCGCATTGATTGAGCCCTTAGGATTCTTACTTGACGGCCAGCAGTATGATGGCGATCATATATGTGGGAGCTGGGGTCTATAAGCACATCCTTAAAAGGTCCCTAGTCGTGGGAGTTTTCGAGACAGGGCATCAATACTCCAGAGTAGACTAGTGTATACAGTCGAGACCCCGACGAGGGGCGGTGGCCAGTCTCACAAGCCACTGGTGTCAGTTGGTTCACCTAAGATGTATACATGTGCCCATTGGGTTATGTGTACACCGGACAGGACTCGCCGGGAACATGCTAGTTGGTTTTATACCTGACGTCAGATAGCAGTTCCCTGGTGACATGTGTACAGATTAGTTCATCGACCTGAGATCGTCATTTGTCTCGTGTGAGTTCCCACTGTACTTTGATTACTACCCTACCACGGCTCAAAGGAGTCGTGCAAATAGGTTTTAGTTGGGTACAGTCCCGAACCACATGGAAGCAGTGAGCGGATCTGCAGGGGTTCGTCTCTCCCGGTATTGGGGGTGAGGTCGCGCTGTGTCTAGGAGAGCCATTACACGAAGTCCTTGGCCAAGGCAGGAGATTTACTGGTAAGTAATCCAGTAATATCTCATGGTGTTCTGGGCTACACTTCGACACGACTTGTACCGCTCTTGGGGGTCTGACTCTTACCAACCCCCTAGGCCCGCCATGCGATGCTCATAGACGAACGGACCGGACTGTACGGATATTATCACTGACAGGATCGGTAGGGTGTCAGGATGAGTTCGCTCATCGACTTCCATTTTGGTCAATACCTGGTAGCCCGTTACGTATGGCTAATACCTCTGACGTGCTAGTGGTTAAATCCACAGCCAAAGTATTGACGAGTCTTTAGAGTCCCCCAAAGACAGGTTGTCAAGTTTCGGGCGAAATGCTGTAGAGGCCGTATGGATATATGGCAGGGTTCGATCATATACGTGCGGTATTGCACGAATCATGATCGGACGGATAATACTGGCGGGCTTTGGTTTAAGCCGGATCCTAGTATTGTAAAGTGTAGATTTTGTCTCATTGCATTTGTATTAGGTCGGAATACAAATGCAGGTATGTATATACAGTCGCGGGGTTTTCCTATAATTTATTACCGGATCACTTTTTGAAGTTGCCAGTTTGCATTCTGTTTCGGCCATTTTTCCTTTGTTCCTTCTTGGCTGAAATTCCTTTGATGGGAGGGGCTTATTTGTAAATGTGCAAATTAGCAAAGTGGAGGGTGTTTTTTGTAAGTGGTTGCTTCATGATGGTTCTAGATTGACTTTGACTTTCATTGGTTCATCATTACTTGGTTGTTGGAGATGGGATTGAAAAAGATATTGGTGTGACCTTTTTCATGATGATCATTCATTTCTCTTCTGCATTATTCTCTCCTTATGCTCACCCACCTTGTGTGTGCTCACCTCCCCCTCTTCCTTTTTGATGGACGGCCATAAGATGAAGGGGGGCTGTCCAATTTAAGGGGTGGGATTTGTATCTCATTTGCTTGCACAAAATGAGATAGCTCCATTTCAAAGCTCATCTCCTTCACCTCCACTCCAAAATGGCAACTTCATTAACCATTGAGATTTAGCATTCTACACTCAGTCTACAGCAATCTTGGACACGTCGGCTTTCCAACTCGTGTCCGAGTTGCCTCGGTCAAGAGGTAGGAGCCCGTAAAAAGACTTCTCGATGTGGTGCCCTTTCCGACGAGGAGATCGAGACCGGAGATTCCGCGGGGAGATCGGGATGGTGGCCGAAGACCGAAGGACACGGATCGCTCGGTATAGCTCTCTACCCTTTCTCTAGTTCGCTAGTAGTAGGTTAATGGTCCGATCCGGGTTTATAGTCCGTGGTAGCGCCGGTTTCTGTTTAAATAAAAGTTTTTGTTTCCGCATTTTGGCCTCGTTCAGACGGCCAGGGCGCTGCCGTGCACTTACAACTGAAACATATAAATGTTTCGAAGGGGTATCCGGGTATTCCTAGTAATGCCTCTTCCATTATCAGATTCACAACTGTAACCGTATATTTCTTTGCCATCTCTCCAAATCCCTTTATTTGTCTTTAGTCATTAACTTCTGTACACCACCTTTAGGCCAAATGGTTTTCTTCCTTCCCTACCGTTCGGCACCAGCCTATGGTTTGGAAGAAAACTATCCAATAAGCATAATGGGTGTACTCTCCTAATCCTAGGAGCACTCATAACCTGAGAGAAGGTGAAGATAAAAGACAACTGAATAAACCTTATTCCTATTTCTCCTGAACCAAAATCTATCCCCGAACTGGAACAAGTTCCTTCGAGTTCGTATATAACCATACGATGGAGTATCCAATAAACTGTAGATCTTCGTAGTAATACGGGGTGTTCCGGAGAAATACAAAGGTGAAGTAGGAGTGGTGATGAAATACTTGGTTTGGTCGTGAATAGCAGTCGCAATTTACTTTGCCCTCTTACTAATCCCTTTTATTTGTCTTTACTTAATACCTTCTGTACACCTTTTAGGCTAAATGGTTTTCCTCATACCCTACCTTTCGGCGCCTGCCTATGGTTTGGATGAAGACTATCCAATTAGCGTAATAGGTGTACCGTCCTAATCCAAGGAGCACTCGCAAGGTGAGAGAAGGTAAAAGGAAAATACAACTGAATAGTCCTATTCATTTTCTCCAGAACCGGAAACCATCCTCGAATCTGGAACAAGTTCCATCGAGTTCGTATATAACCATACAATGGTTTTATCCAATGGAAGTGGATGTTCGTAGTAATACGGGATGTTCCGGAGAAAAAGGGTAAAAGTAGGAGTGGCAATGAGGTATGCAACTCAGACAATCCAAAAGCCAATGTTTTAAGAAGGTTCGGTTAACTTGGTCACTGAGTCATAGTCTAGGGTCGGGCCATGATCGCTGCCAAAAGAGAGAGAAAAGAAACACTCTGCGTGCACTCTAACCTAGATCAGAATGGCTACCAATTTATCTAATCAGGAAAGCTCCCACTGTATCCTCAAATTCTCCTCCAAACCTGAAAGAAGAATTAGTCGGGATCACCCGAGGAGTAAACCAACTCATCAGTAGGAATCGGGATCCAACTATCATTGCATGACAAAGTGATGGAATCCACTCACGTTATCACACTCCAGAAGGTATGCGCATATCTGGCAAGTTTCAGTTTCTTTAGAAACTCCCGATGTGAATTTTACCCCATGCTCTTATGACCTTGACTTTGGCCAACAAATCATAAGTCACATGTCAAGTTCTACCCGTCATTATCTAGGTTAATTTGAACCCACCCGTACCTACCCTTGACTTTGGCCAACAAAGCAGTACGACTGTCCCAAACCAACGCATCTATCTATGCAACAGAAAAGAAACAAATAGCTACCATACACTATGCCTTGACTTTGGCAGACAAACATAGCATGAATACTAAGTGCTACCCGTCTGAAATGACGGAAGGCTACGAATGGTTTTTGGCGAAAAACCTTTAACGTAATGAACTGGATATCGTTGAAGGAACCGGATAGCTTTTTATAAAAATATAGTGGCGAAAACCTTTGCTAAAGATGTCACTCCCGATGAATAGATCTAGGCTATTTCCCCGTAGAATGAGGTGCAGGATATTCCAACTGAATACCATGATGCAAAGCAAAAAGGCAATCGGCTATAGTGAAGTTATTACCCTGACGCAAACTTCTGTCCAAGGGGTCACACCCGGTGAAGGGATCTCGGCCCTTGCCTCGTCGACTGAGGTGCTGGATATTCATAACCGAATACCACTGTGCAAAACAAAAGAAAACGTCCTTGCAATAACAGTTTTTTGAAAAATGTTCCAACAATATCAGAATAGGTTTGTTTAGCTTGCATTGATCCGAATCAATACAGTCCCATCAATTAATCACACCACAAAAGAACGAAAATATGATGTACGTATATGCTATCCGCATTCGCCACTGGGTCCCGTCATCACCCGTTAGGTTACTTAACTAACGACAGAGCGGGAACTGGACTAGCGCGGGTGTAAAACATATACAACATCTACTAGTATATATATCAATATATAATAATCGCTCATGGCATGATAAAATGCAACATCACAGAGAGTAATAAACATCACAGAACAATACAGATAATCTGGGATCCCCGGATTTCCTTTGAGCCGCAAGTGAAACCCGACGTTCCCCTGGTCGTGGGGATAGCCTGTGCAATGAAATCATAGACCCCTACGGGTGCGGCAAGTTACCCGCCAAAACCTGAAGCGAGGCAGCCCCCTTCAACGAAGTGAATGGACCACCCAGCACTTCACAGAATCCGGTAACTTGAGCACCCCTCCTTGGGTCAACCTGTACCCCCTACGAATGCGGGGAATAGCCCGCCAATTCTAGAGTGAAGCCCCCTCTGTCACAAAGCCATGAGATGCGGGCCCATTGCCCTCTAGAACCCGGCTATCCGTGCACCCCACCGCGGGGTAATCCTAGTACAGAAAGTAAAATATATACAACGGGTACATCGACCTTAGCCCGGTCGTGCCCCAAAAGAATAATATACAAACAGGCAGTGACGGCAGTCCACAAGTCGGACGCTCGCCCCGTAATATCAAATGTACAAATATAATCAAACTGTACTACCATTGCATCCAGGAAATCCACCATGACAAATCCACAACATCACAGCACAACACAGAACATCAACGTGAATGTCACGTTCGCAAATCCGTCTAAAAGAGCTATAGCAATTAGACAAGATTTACCGCTCGAATGACATTCACGGTCGCGGATATAAAGTAAGCACTGTGAACTAACTTATTTAAAATTTTCGATCGACAAAATTTTCCGAAGTGGGCCCCAAGCACAAATTCAGCACTCAAAATAATCTGGGCCAAAAACAAAAATTCCAGAAACCACAATTCCAAGAGAAAGACCACCTGAAGAAAAATGGTGCAGTGAATCCCCAGAACGGCGGCGGAACGGCCGCGGTTCCGCGGCGCTCCTGTGGGATCACTCTACCAAATTTCTACAGTGATCTTAAAAAAACCTGCCTGATTTTCTGAAACACTCAAAATAATTTTTCGACCACAAAAAAAATTCGATAAAAACTTCATGAAATGGAATCGTGGTTTCGGAAATTTCGTTCGATCGACGTTTTAAACACGTTAGAGCAAGCTAGTAAAGGTTAATGGCATGGCTCTGATACCATGTAAGTCTACGGTAGCGTCCCGGCCGTCGATCCGAGGCCAAAATACGGAAACGAAAACTTTTTCTAAACTTGAAACCGGCGCTATCGCAGACTTTAATCCTGGATCGAACCATTAACCTATAACTAGCTAACTAGAGAAGGGTTAGAAAATTTATACTGATCGATCCGTGTCCTTCGGTCTTTGGCCACCAACCCAAGCTCCTCGTGGCATCTCCGATCTCCGGTCTCCTTGTCGGAAAGGGCACCACATCTTCGAATCCTTTTACGGGCTCCCGCTTCATCCGAAGCAACTCGGACACGAAGTTTGCTAGCCGACGTGTCTAAGGCGGTGTAGAGAATGTGTGTGATCACTTTGTCCAAAGCATCCATTGATTCTTAACATATGAGAGTGTATTGATCGAGGTTGAAGATGATGTCATTGGAGGAAATGGTGAGCTAGAGGAGGAAGAAGAAGAAGAGGCTTTTCTTTCTTGTGTTGTATGATAAAAATGAGAGTGAGATCAAGAATAATACAAGAGCTAACCTCATCATATGGCTGCCATCTCTCTTTCCTCTTATCATATCAACACTTAAATCAATCACTAAACATGACATGGCTCAAAGAATAAGACCATGAGTCACCACTCTTGTCCATGTCATATTTAATGCACCTCATCATGAATTAAGCTCACAATTTCCACCAAAGTAAACATTAATCGAAATGTATAGTCCAACAAAATGATACGGCAACATCTAAAGTAAACTCATGACGGATCACAAGTATACCCCTCACCTGTATATACATACCTGCATCTACATTCCGACTGAGCGCGAATGCGATGAGACTAAAGTAATCCAACAAATCTAATACTAAGATCCGGCTTAAACCAAAGCCCACTAGTATGATCCGTCCGATCATGATTCATGCACGACTGCACGTATATGATCGAACCCTGCCATATATCATACGGCCTCTACAACGTTTAGCCCGAAACTTGAGAAACTGTCTGTGGGGGACTCTAAAGACTCGTCAATACTTTGGTTGTGGATTTAACCACTAGCACGTCAGTGGTACTAGCTATATGTAACGGGCTACCAGGTATTGACCAAAAGGGAGGTCGATGAGCGAACTCATCCTGACACCCTACTGAACCTGTCAGTGACAATATCCGTACAGTCTGGTCCGTTCGTTTATGAGTATCGCATGTCGGGCCTAGGAGTTGGTAAAAGTCAGACCCCCAAAAGCGGTACAAGTCGTGTCGGAGTATAGCCCAGAACACCCTAAGATACTACTGGAATACCTACCAGTAAATCTCCTTCCTTGGCCAAGGACTTCTTGTAATGGCTCTTCTAGACACAGCGCGATCTCACCCCAATACCGGGAGAGACGAAACCCCTGCCGATTCGCTCACTGCCTCCATGTGGCTCAGGACTGTACCCAACTAAAACCTGTTTGCACGACTCCTTTGAGCCGTGGTAGAGTAGTAATCAAAGCACAGTGGGAACTCACATGAGACAAATGACGATCTCAGGTCGATGAACTAACCTGTACACATGTCACCAAGGAACTGCTATCTGACGTCAGGTATAATACCAACTAGCATGTTCCCGGCGAGTCCTGTCCGGTGTACTCATAACCCAATGAGCACCTGTATACATCTTAGGTGAACCAACTGACACCAATGGCCTGTGAGACCGGCCACCGCCCCTCATCGGGGTCTCGACTGTATACACTAGTCTACTCTGGAGTATCGATGCCCTGTCTCGAAACTCCCTCGACTAGGGACCTTTTAAGGATGTGCTTATAGACCCCAGCTCCCATGTATATGATCGCCATCATACTACTGGCCGTCAAGCAAGAATCCTATGGGCTCTATCAACGTGCAATAGTGACCTGCAATGTCACCTATAGCATGTATACAATGATAAAGATAAACCAGATAGCATGCTATCATCTTGAGTAAGACTGTCCTACCGGTATAGGTCCTCCCTCAATCATTGCAATCACGTGCCTGCGATCCAATAATTGACTTTGAGGGCACTATATCCAACAGGAACTTCGGACGCTGCGAAGAGGGGAAAGCGAGTTGTTGGCTTTACTTAGCCAGGATGGTTGGTGAGTAAATTTAAGATCTACAGGGGAATCGCCCGCATGGCGTTATGCGTCTGGGTTAGAGATATTATAATATTGTTGTATATTCTATTTCATATATAGAGTTGCGCATACACCTTATTGCTTAGTTACTTGTTGTGCTTAGACTTGTACCCTTAAGACACTGCACTATTATTGACGGCTCATGTTGCACGAGCACTGATTGTATGCCACACACACCATCAATAATTGCCATGACACGCGCAACACACATATAGATATGATATTGTTTGGTTAGAGACATTGTGACATTGATTCATATTCCTTTATGCATATGACATATAGCATACCTGTATACCTAACATGCTTACATATATGCGTTGGCATGCTTACATGCTAGTTACCTGTATACCTATAGGGTATTGTACCATTAGTGATAGGTATATTTCACACATAATGACATAGCTACATGTATGCCTTGCATACATACTTCACTTATACCTGGAGGGTATATTACATCATTACTGATAGGTAGATACTTATACTTTGCTATACCTTTATGTTTACACATATATCTGGTTATAGCTACATGTTTACCTTTATTTGATGTTATATAGACTTGGAGAAATTAGGAACCGCATGCTATTTATATTAACTTGTTGTAGTTAAATAGTGGTTTTTCCTTTAGTGATAAGTATATTTCACACATAATGACATAGCTACATGTATGCCTAGCATACATACTTCACTTATACCTGGAGGGTATATTACATCATTACTGATAGGTAGATACTTATACTCCTACCCCGTGAGAAGTGAGATGTTATCCGGTATCGAGGTGGTGATATAACCGATACGGATGCACACGGGGACCCACCAGAACAATGGGGAGTATCGAATTTCAATCTGAAAGAGGGCACGATCTGAACTATAAATGGAATAATACCACTCCTATAACATAAAGGCGCCTTTTGGTTGAATCGGAACTCCGGAGTTTGAAAAACTCCGTAGTTAAGCGTGCTTGAGCCAGAGAAATTCTGGGATAGGGTGACCTACTGGGAAGTAGCCCCGAGTTCATTCAAAGGGACAAAACTGTGCGGCTTCGGCCAGAGCGGACAATGCCATCTGTGTTTGGGGGTGGGTCGTGACACCACTGCTCACATACTTGATGTCTGTTCTGTCCACGAGATAGATCCCGAAAGCTGCGAAGTTGATGAACTTTGCTTTGATAATCTCGACGACATTAGCACATCAATGTTTGATCTTGCACATCTTAATGAGGACACTTTTCCCACTCTTGAGTCTGAAACTTTGGACTCATCACCTTCCAAGTCTGTATCCTTTGCAGGCTACGAGCTTCTTCGTGAATCTGAATGTCATTCTTTTACCCCACCTTCTATTGTTTCTCCACCGACATTAGATCTCAAATTATTACCTTCTCATCTTAAATATGCATATTTAGGTGAGAATGAGTCTTTACCCATGATCATATCCACTTCTCTATCCACAGAGCAAAAGAATGCGCTTTTTACGGTATTGAGATCCAATAGGCAGGCTTTTGGTTGGACTATGGCTGACATCAAAGGGATTAGTCCCTTGATTGTTGAACATCAAATACATCTGATGGATGAAGCCAAACCAACCCGAGAACCACAGAGACGATTAAACCCCGTCATGAAGGATGCGGTAAAGAACGAAATCGTCAAATGCCTTGACAGTGGTATCATTTACCCAATCTCTGATAGCCAATGGGTAAGTCCAATTCATGTAGTCCCTAAGAAATCTGGCATCACGGTCATAACAAATGAGGCTAATGAGTTAATCCAGACACGCGCTCAAACTGGGTGGCGTGTATGTATCGATTATAGAAAACTCAATGCCGCAACGAGGAAAGACCACTTTCCTCTACCTTTTATTGACCAGATGTTAAAACGCTTAGCTGGACGGGAAAATTATTGCTTCATGGACGGATACTCTGGCTATAACCAGGTCCTTATTGTCGAAAAGGATCAAGACAAAACCATATTTACTTGTCCTTTCGGTATATTTTCTTACAGACGCATGCCCTTTAGGTTATGCAGTGCTCCCGCTACATTTCAGCGGTGTATGATGGGGATATTCTCGGACATGGTCGAGAATTTTCTAGAGATTTTCATGGATGATTTCTCGATATTCAGAGATTCTTTTGATGACTGTTGATCAGTCGAAAATAGTGCATTCTCAACACGTCAATTTCCCTACTCTTATCATTCATATATAGGTGTTTATTATAATTATAACACAGATTACGAATTCATATGGAAAATACCAAATAACCTGTGTTATAGTTATAATCGACATTCTAAAGGGAAATTAAGTGTTTATTACTACTTGCATTGATCTATATATATCAACTCTTGTCTCGAGATTGTGTGCAGGAAATTCTCTAGGTAAAAGAGCCGGAATCATAAAAGTGCCGATAAAATGCATCACGTCCAAGACTTGAGATCTGGCAGCAAACAAGAAAGAAATATAATATTCCAGGCATCAGAAAAGTACCCAAAAGATAACAGGAAACACCCCTGAAGATTGAAGGCAGCAAGCCCACTATATGGCCGCGGATCCGCGGCCGAGTTGGCCGATCCGCCGCGGATCCGCGGCCTGTTTAACTCATCAACGTGTAAAAATTCTCCAGAAGCTTCTTCTCAACAACATCACTTCCAGAAGACTCTCTTAATTAGCACGTGGCTTCTTCCAGAAGGCTCTGCATAACAACCTTCTTCTAGAAGGCTCCTTGTAACAACCTCCTTCTAGAAGGCTCCTTGTAACAACCTCATTCTAGAATATTCCCTCTAACAAACTTCTTCTTCTAGAAGGCTCTCTCTAAAAACCTAGCTTTGAAGGGAAGATTCAAATGGGTGGTTATAAAAAGAGATCTAGATCTAGAATTTTGGGGTTGTTAATTGTTCAATAGTTAGTTAGATAATTGGAGCCAAAATTCAAATTCAAGTTGAGTGACACAACTTGATACCAAAACCCTAGCCCAAATCCATTTCCAAAGCCAAATCAAGATCATTTTGAGAAGCAAATCAAGCGAGCCATCATCGAGCCTTTGAAGCAACGCCGACCTTCATCCGAGCAAGAGATCCACGACGATCCACGACTCAAGAAAACCGAAGCGAAGCTAATTTCGGCGGATCTAGTTACCTCCTCAAATCTTATAATCTTTGAATGAATTGTACCTAATCGTCGATTAATAAAGGTGAAAATTATAAATCTTGCTTTTCTTTACATTCTTGCATTATGAAAGGTTATCGATTCTTGATTCTTTCATTTTTCATGATGTGTGAGTGAAATCTCCGCTTGTAGCAGAATCGAGAGAATAGGTAGATGATTTTGATGAAATTCTTGAACGATTTTTAAGTCTTATGAGTTTTGTAAACTTTAGGAAATTGAATCATCGAAAACCTAATTTGAGCGAGATCGCTTTCTTCGCTCCAAATTAGAGATCAATGATCGGTGATTTAATTTGCTAGAGGCTAGAATTTGAATGATAATCAATGAAAGGACAAGGGATGATGATGGAGAAACCCTAGTTTCTTCAATAGATCCCTAATCCTCATTGATCGTCATCGATCTAGCAACAAATCCTCAATAGATAAGAATTTGTAATCATTAGTATTCATCATCACTATCAATTTGATCGATTCTTACAAGCTACTTTACAAATCTTGATAACTAAGTTGATTGGGACGTTTCTTGATTCTTGATTCTAGATCTTTATTTTCTTTATGTTTCTTGAAATGAAAACTCACAAATCTTGAATCAATTTTCTTGCATTTTCTTTATCATTTTTATTTCAATTCATCTAAATCAAAATCGATCAAAACACACATCTCAGTGGACGATCCGTTCTCATTGACGAAACTACAATAGACACCGTCAATTGATTGCGGTATAAATTTCTTTGGTTGTGAAACATTTCCAAATACACAAGAAATGGATCAATCAAATGGCGCCGTTGCCGGGGATGTGTGCTATTTTGTTCGTTTTTGTTATTTGAGTTGAAAAATTATTATTCCATCAGAATTTTTTAGATTAAAATCGCATCAAGTGCTTAATGATAGTGTTTGAATTTTTGCGAAGGAATCTGGCATCACTGTAGAAGGGATTTCAAGATTCAGAGAAGTTTTACGAAGTTCAGGGAAGCACAGATAGCTGAGGAAAAATTTTCAAACCCTAATTCCCCCATCAAGCCGCGGAACCGCGGCCAGAGAGGTGTTTTTGCGGCGGAACCGCCGCCGTTTAGAGTTTTCACAGTGTGAAATTTCATAGGTTTACTCTATGTACTCTCCTCTTCTTTCTGATCTTGTCCAATAACCATTTCTTGCAGGATTCTTTGCAAAATTCGCAGCGCCGCAAAAAGAAAAATTGTTGCGTATTTGATCTTGGTTGTTTGCATATTTTAACATGGAAATTAAGGGGCAAAGACCAAATTTAGATTAGGTGGGGATTTCAGTACCCTTCCTAAGCCCCAAAAATCACAAAACTAGCATCCGCATCACCCTTCATTAACTAAAAAATATCTAGACAAGACTCTAAGGACCATCGCGCTCATTTAGGACAGAAGGAGGTCGTGGGTAATCTATTGCTTATCCGTGTTTCTTTTGTGGTGTTTAGGCAACTGTGTCTAAGGCAAGTGGTTACTTAATTAGGCCCGCTACTTACGTAGTGGAGAACCTCCCATTTACCTGGCACTTACCTGGCCACAGAAAGGGCAAAGAGACGGTAGAGGATCTATCTTGCGACATATCTTCTGGAAGTCTAGGAGCGGTCTAGAGACTTGACCTAGGTGACCACTAGAATTAGGGTTGCTTGTGTATTGTTTGTGTAAATTTTTCAAAAATCCGTATTTTTCAAACCAAACACCAACTCAACTTTCCCCTAATTATCACAACACTACCACTTGTGCTATACCCTTTAGTGCAAGCTAGGCTGGACACGGGATTCTAGCGTCCGTTTTGTCCGCGTTTCTCCTATCGACCCTAAAGTCGGTATTTCTACATTTTCTTTTTTCCCACCACCTACCACGACCGCGATGGACGGATTTCCATCACACTTTAACACCATTCTGCTACCGCCCGCAGGTGCGCAGAACCCTCCACGCATTTCTCTTCAAGAGAGATGCTATCCTACACGCGTTCCCCTTCCCACCTGTCTTTCTATTCCACCTGCCAACGGGGAAAATTTTGAAATCAAACCTCAATTTATCAAACTGTTACCCAAATTTCACGGTCTTGACTCTGAAGACGCATACGTTTTTATCTCTAAATTCGAAAACGTATTCGTAGTGATTGGAACGTCACAACTGTCTTTGAATGCTCTACGTTTACGTCTTCTCCCATTCACTTTGTGCAATTTAGCCGAGAAGTGGCTTTATAACACAACCGCACACTCTATTTCAAAATGGGATGAATTTGTTGCAGCATTCCTTAAGAAATTTTATCCCAATCACAAGACCAGCCGTGTTCAGAGCGAAATCTTCAAATTTACCCAACTTCTCAATGAACCATACTGGAAATGCTTTGAACGGTTCAAGGATCTTCTTTTAGAATATCCTCATCACGAAATCCCTCGATGGGATCTGTGTCAAATTATCTATGAGGGTATTGATCTCATGACTAAACAGATGCTTGAAACCATGTGTCGTTGTCAATTCCTGTCTAAAGATGATGGTGAAGCTTGGAAATACCTAGAAGATTTAGCTCAAAACACATTACAATGGGAAAGTATTAGACTACCATCATCTAGGGAAGATATCAATCAGCTCGATGTTTCCATCATGATGAAAGCCGAAATGGCCGCAATAAAAAGGAAACTCGACGCTATAGAAAACAGAATTTCTTCAGCCTCCCTAAACCAATACACACTTTCCAAAACCGTGTGTGGTTGCTGTTTCAACCCATCACATTTGACGGAAGAATGTCCTTTGAATGTACCGTTTCAAGGTCATACTAATGCTGCATTTCAGCAAAAACCTGGAAACGATCCTTCTTCTTCCTCATATAATCAAGGTTGGATGAATCACCCTGATTTTACTTGGATCCAACACCAAACTCAATACACGGATCCAAACCAAAATAACTTTCAATGGGTCCCTCCACCACAACAGCAACCACCACAACTGAGTCAGCACCCCTACCAACCACAAAATTTTCAAAACCCGACCAACAACTTTGATCCTTCTTTTGCCGGTACTTCTACACCCTCTGCGCTCGACATGTTCATTACACAGCCCATGCAAACGAATGAAATTTTAAAATCTTCTATCCAGACGTTAGTGCAAAACACTGTCTCCCACGGTGAGAGTATCAAATTAATAGAAGCACAAATTGCACAATTGACTGCAGCAATGAGTGCTAGAGAGAAAAGGAATCTTCCAGCTCAACACACACCTGATCCTGGACCTTCACATTATAATGATGTGAATGCACTTACCACGTTGAGATCTTGAAGAGTGCTAGACAATCATGTGGGTGAACAGATTGATGTTGAGGAATCAATTGAACCTACGGCTTCCACTTCCACTTGTACTCCCACTTCTACTTATTACCCTATTTTTTCCAATTTACCTTCTTCTTCTTCCGAGCCTATTCTCCATTTTCCCAAAGGCTCGAACCCTCCACTCACTTCATCTTCTCCACCCCTCATAAACTTCTCCACAAATGTTGGACCCAACACTGATTGATAAAGCTCCATTTCCAAATAGGTTGAGGCCCAACAAACCCAATGCCCAAATGGAGAAGCTTGTGGAAATGTTTAAGCAAGTTAACATCAACATCCCTCTTCTAGATGCTATACAACAAGTTCCGTCATATGCGAAAATTCTAAAGAACTTGTGCACTAGGAAGAGGAAGACTCAAGTGCCGAAAAAAGTGTTCATGTCGAGTACTGTAGACACAGCTTTTCCCCAACAATTACCTAGGAAACGTAAGGACCCTGGCTGTCCTACTATTTCTATTTCTATTGGGGATAAACATATTAACCGTGCTTTACTCGACTTAGGCTCTAGTGTGAACTTGCTTCCATATTCAGTCTATGAGCAATTAGGTATCGGAGAGTTAAAGCCCTCGAACATAACTCTCCAGATGGCCGACCGATCAATCACCAAACCTAGGGGTGAACTTGAGGATGTGTTAATAAAAATCGGGAAATTTGTATTCCCTGTAGACTTTATTGTTCTTGATACACAGCCTATAGTGAACCCACGGAACCAAATTCCTGTGATTCTCGGTCGACCCTTTTTGGCCACTTCCAACGCTGTAATCAATTGCCAAAACGGCTCTATGAACCTATCTTTCGGGAATAGGTCAATTGAGCTCAACATTTACAAGTTGGGAAGTCAACCTTCCGATCCTCATGCTCGAGTATGTTCTGTCGAATTAATGGATGTCGACAGCAGCGAATTTGATCAGCTTCACGATACAAATCCAGACTTCCTTTATACGTTGTTGTTTGACCCAGCGATGTATTATACACATAAGGACCCTTCTTTTGAGTTGTCCGGGTCAACATCTAACGCTTATTCTGAACCTTTCATGGAGTCTGAGTATCATCCCATTCTTTCGAACGATATTATTTTTCGGGATATCGATGGAAGTTTCACTGATAGACTTGCATTCTTAACAGACACGGGTGTTGAGATGAATCAACTCCACAAAGAAAGTGAACCTCCACCTCTTCTTCGTATCATTCAAGAGAATGAGAGTAATCCATCATCACTATCACTGTATCGTCTCTCCAGAACGAGACGCAAATCCATTCCATCACACCACTTATCTCTTCCCCACTTCTTCCTGACTCTATACAACATGTTCTTCCACCAACCCGTGCACTACACTGATAAAATCTTCGAATGGTTGGTGTTGACTTTCAGTCTTTGTAAAGCTTGGCATTGACCAGTAACTTTGACCCCCTCTTGTGATTTTTAAAGCTTAATATTGTTTAACTCAAGTTTGGGGGGGTATATTTTTGGCTCTTGAAAATAAATGTTGTCCTCAAAAAATTGTGAGCCAAAAATAAGTTTAGGGGAGGATTTTCACTTTCACTTATTCTTGCCCCCATTAATAATGTCCTCCCAAGCTTACAGGTTTTTGAGCTTTAGCAGAAGACAACAGTGAGAACACTGTTGAAAACAAGTTTGGGGGAGGTTTGTGCATATTTACGCATCACTTTGCATCATACTTTGCATAAGCACAAAACAAAAAATAATAATAATAAAAATAATAATAATAATTTGTATATAAATAAGATAATAAAAGATTAGATAGTGAAAATTTACATCCAAAAGATTAGAAAAATTTAAGAAAAGCTAGAAAGTTAGAAGTTTTCTTAAACGAAACTAGTAATAAGTAGTTATGAGTCATTGTCCCAAAGGTTAGTAAGATGAAAGAAGTCACTAATCTGCGGATAAAAATAAGTCTGAAAAATAGTTTCTATTCTGAAAGCCAAACATTTGAATGTTGATACCCTACTATACGCACTTACACACGTCTTGAAACTCGGGATAGTAGAGGATACCTTGAAATGCTCTTGTCTAAAAGCCAAAGTATGAAGAAAATAATAAATGGAAAATAAAATATAAAATGGTGAGAAAAATGAACACTGGTTTTGTTATCACCAAGGCAGCATAAAAAAAATATAGCGAGGGTGCTTCATCACCTAGTGCCTTAGACCAACTGGTTTGGGAGTCACTGCTAAGCCTTAGGTATTGCAAGACGAGGAAATACTAATACACCTAATCAACAAGCACATGAGTAATCGGTCGGTTAGTATCTCAAGAAGTATTAACGGTCGCATAAAAAATGTGTGAGCAAATCCATCTAAATATTCACCGATTAAAAAGTACTGAGGTAGATGGACAAAAGTATGATAGCTTGAATTGAATTCTCCGAGTGTAGGGATGTTCTTTACACACACGTAGGGGTATATGATCAATGTTTGGAAGAAATGTAGGAATAAAGAATAATGACGATGTTTTATTGAGGGATGACGTAATTTCTAATATCTTTTCATGACTATTAAGATAGGGCTTATGACAACTGAAAAGTTAGTATTAGTTAGAAACTCTAATTTTCAAAGTCTTTCTTTTACAATTCTTATCTTTATATGTAACTTTCACAGTCTTCCTTTTATTATGGGATTTTGTGGGTGCAATCCGCTGAAAACCCTCAGGAGACAACACTCCTCCTACTAGGGACACCTAGAGGTTTAAAGGCTTGTTGCACGTGCTCAGTGCAATCGTGTTGCCTACGAAAGTATGCTAGTTAGTTTTTTCTCTTTGTTATATTTTCTCCTTCTCTTAAAAATAAGATGTTTGCTCGAGACGACGAAAATTAAGTTTGGGGGAATTTGATCAGTCGAAAATAGTGCATTCTCATCACGTCAATTTCCCTACTCTTATCATTCATATATAGGTGTTTATTGTAATTATAACACAGATTACGAATTCATCTGGAAAATACCAAATAACCTGTGTTATAGTTATAATCGACATTCTAAAGGGAAATTACGTGTTTATTACTACTTGCATTGATCTATATATATCAACCCTTGTCTCGAGATTGTGTGCAGGAAATTCTCCAGGTAAAAGAGCCGGAATCACAAAAGTGCCGATAAAATGCATCAGGTCCAAGACTTGAGATCTGGCAGCAAACAAGAAAGAAATATAATATTCCAGGCATCAAAAAAGTACCCAAAAGATAACAGGAAACACCCCTGAAGATTGAAGGTAGCAAGCCCACTATATGGCCGCGGATCCGCGGCCGAGTTAGTCGATCCGCCGTGGATCCGCGGCCTGTTTAACTCATCGACGTGTCAAAATTCTCCAGAAGCTTCTTCTCAACTACATCACTTCCAGAAGACTCTCTTAATTAGCACGTGGCTTCTTCCAGAAGGCTCTGCATAACAAACTTCTTCTAGAAGGCTTTGTAACAACCTCATTCTAGAATATTCGCTCTAACAAACTTCTTCTACAAGGCTCTCTCTAACAACCTAGTTTTGAAGGGAAGATTCCAATGGGTGGTTATAAAAACGGATCTAGATCTAGAATTTCGGGGTTGTTAATTGTTCAATAGTTAGTTAGATAATGGGAGCCAAAATTCAAATTCAAGTTGAGTGACACAACTTGATACCAAAACCCTAGCCCAAATCCATTTCCAAAGCCAAATCAAGATCATTTTGAGAAGCAAATCAAGCGAGCCATCATCGAGCCTTTGAAGCAACGCCGACCTTCATCCGAGCAAGAGATCCACGACGATCCGCAACTCAAGAAGACCGAAGCGAAGCTAATTTCGGCGGATCTAGTTACCTCCTCAAATCTTGTAATATTTGAGTGAATTGTACCTAATCGTCGATTAATAAAGGTGAAAATTATAAATGTTTCTTTTCTTTACATTCTTGCATTACGAAAGGTTATCGATTCTTGATTATTTCATTTTTCATGATGTGTGAGTGAAATCTCCGCTTGTAGCGGAATCGAGAGAATAGGTAGATGATGTTGATGAAATTCTTGAACGATTCTTAAGTCTTATGAGTTTTGTAAACTTTAGGAAATTGAATCATCGAAAACCTAATTTGAGCGAGATCGCTTTCTTTTCTCCAAATTAGAGATCAACGATCGGTGATTTAATTTGCTAGAGGCTAGAATTTGAATGATAATCAATGAAAGGACAAGGAATGATGATGGAGAAATCCTAATTTCTTCAATAGATCCCTAATCCTCATTGATCATCATCGATCTAGCAACAAATCCTCAATAGATAAGAATTCGTAATCATTAGTATTCATCATCACTATCAATTTGATCGATTCCTACAAGCTACTTTACAAATCTTGATAACTATGTTTATTGGGACATTTCTTTATTCTTGATTCTATATCTTTATTTTCTTTATGTTTCTTGAAATGAAAACTCACAAATCTTGAATCAATTTTCTTGCATTTTCTTTACTATTTTTATTTCAATTCATCTAAAACAAAATCGATCAAAACACACATCTCAGTGGACGATCCGTTCTCATTGACGAAACTACAATAGACACCGTCAATTGATTACGGTATAAATTTCTTTGGTTGTGAAACATTTCCAAATACACATGAAGAATGGATCAATCAACTGCCTATCACATCTTGATGCAATTCTTACTCGTTGTAAAGAGAAGAGCTTAACCCTGAATTGTGAAAAATGGCATTTCATGGTCCAAGAGGGAATTGTGCTTGGACATGTTATTTCACGGAAAGGCATTGAGGTTAACAGAGATAAAATAGATGTCATTCATAACCTTCCTCATCCCAAATGCATCAAAGATATACGATATTTTCTTGGCCATGCAGGCTTTTATCGGAGATTCATTAAGGATTTTAGCAAAATTGCTAGACCCTTAACTCTTCTCTTGGCCAAGGACACAACCTTTCACTTTGACTCGGATTGTGAGGCTGTATTTGACTCACTTAAAAACTCCCTCACTACAGCCCCCGTTCTATCATCTCTAGATTGGAACCACCCGTTTGAGCTTATGTATGATGCATCAGATTTTGCAGTTAGTGCAATCTTAGGACAACACATTGAAAAGATGCCACACGTGATTTATTATGCAAGCAAGACCCTGAATAATGCTCAAATTAATTATAGAACTACTGAAAAGGAACTTTTAGCAGTTGTATTTACATTAGAAAAATTCAGGCCTTACTTGATTGGCTCACCAATTGTTGTGTACACTGACCACTCCGCCTTGAAACATCTTTTGGCAAAGAAGGATGCTAAAGGTAGGTTAATACGTTGGATCCTTCTATTACAAGAATTTGATCTTGTCATTCGAGATAAGAAAGGATGTGAAAACGTAGTAGCCAACCATCTTTCGCGCATCTCTTCTTCACCTGTGACCCTGCCAATTAATGACTCTTTTCCGGATGAACAACTCTTGAAAGTATCCGACGAACCTTGGTTCATGGATATTGTGAATTATCTTGCAATGGGACTTATTCCGAGCGAATGGTCTAAACAGGACAAATATCGATTTCTATTCCGAGTAAAACATTTTTACTGGGATGAACCTTATTTGTTTAAATATTGTCCTGACCAGATCATGTAAGTCCATGCCACGCACCCCACGAACTTGCGGGGAGGCGGAATATATGAAAAACGATTATCAAAGCTTCGTAACACGGACTTGAGCGCATGAATCGTTATCTAAACCATTGCTAACTATCTACTAGAGGTTTAATTACTCGGATACGAAGTTATACCTCATGTTACTTGTCCTTCGGGTCTTCATCGCGGTCCTCCACTCCTTGTAGACTCCTTGGAACATCGGCACCTCAACGGCCTCCTCGAATGAAAGACGATCCACCCGAAAGCTCCTACGCCAAGCTTAATCTCAAACTTGAGATAACTAGGTTGCTTAAAGTTCTAATCTAAGCTAACTAGGGGATATAGAGAGAGGTTATGGATGTATTAGTCTAGCTAACCCTTGATCTCAACACATGAGAGGTTAGGGTTAGGGTTTGAAGAGAGAGTGAGCTTGAGGAGAGAGAAGGTGAAGATGAGAATGAGAAGAAAAATGAACTCACTAGAATATATCAACCATAACAATTAATCAAATAAATAATATAAATGATTAATCATCATGGTTGATGCATTCACCTTGTGTGATTCATCATATGACTCATTAACTCATTAATGAATCATTTAATGCAAAGGATGAATCACACAAATGAGTCATTAAGCAATTAATGTTCATGCCACCTTAACCCCTTAGTCACCACTCTTCTAGAAGCTTCCCGGAAAATTACGAGAACACCCCTCCAATCCGTGAAAACACGGAAAAACTTTAGACTGTATAAATCCAATAACCCGATACTAGAATCTGGCTTAAACCAAAGCCGGCTAGTAAAAACTGTCCGAAAAGCCGTACATGCGTAATTACACGTATGCGTCCGAACCCTTGTCGTAAAAACCATACGACCTCTATATCGTTTCGCCTAGAGCAGGGAAACTCTCTGTGTGGGACTCTAAAGACACGACACTACGCTGGCAGTGGGTTTAACCACAGACCGCAAGCGGCACTAGCTGTACGTAACGGTCCCCGGGTAGATGTCGATAAGAAGGCCGATGAGGAAACTCATCCGAACTCCCACTGAGCCTGATGTGACAATCTCCGTACAGTCCGGTCTGTTCGTCTAAGACTATCGCATATCAAGCCTAGGGGGCGGCAAGCGTCAGTCCCCTAATAGCTGTATAAGTCGTGTCGGAGCGAAGCCCATTACACCCTGAGAAGCTACTGGAACCTACCAGTATATCTCGCTTGCCCTGGCCAGGGACTTTGCGTAATGGCTCTCTGACACAGCGCGATATCATCTCCCAATACCGGGAGAGACGAATCCTATCTAACCACTACTGCCTCCAAGTGCTCGGGACTGCACCCAACTGCTACCTGTTTGCACGACTCCTTTGAGCCGTGGTAGGGTAGCAATCTAAGAACAGTGGGACACATTTGAGGCGAAGTAGCAGTGTCAAGTCTGCGGACTATGCTGTACTCATGTCACCTGGGAACTGTTAACTGACAATGGGTATAATACCAACCAATCAGTTCCCCTGCGAGTCCTGTCCGGTGTACCCGTAACCTAACGAGCACCTGTATACTATCTCCAGTACGACGTACTGATGGCTGTGGGACAGACCATCTCCCCAACTGGGATGAGAAGCGTACACACTTAGTCTACTCCGGAATATCGATGCCCTATCTCGATAATCCAATGACCAGGGACCTGTATAGGATGTTACTTACAGACTACCCAGCCCCCACTAGTGTGACTACCATCACAACGCTGGTAATCAAGCAAAGATCCTATGGGCTCTACTAATATGTATAAGTGATACGTTACAAGAAACATATGCGCATATTAAAGTAGATACAAACCAAGTAGTATACTACCATTTTTAGCAAGACTGTATATACAACTGTGAATATCCCAAGCTTCCATTAAGTAATATACATACAAGTATGATACAATAATGGCCCCTAGGGCATATACACTAACAATCTCCCGCTTGCACTAGGGCCATGAGATGGCATATTGCAGACCTATCATCTCGAATAGCCTCTCGAACTGCGTCTGAGGAAGGGCCTTTGTGAATGGATCAGCAATGTTATTCTCCGTCTGTACTCTCTTCACCTCGATCTCCCGGCGATCTATGATCTCCCTGATCAGGTGATACCACCTTAAGATGTGTCTGGACTTCTGATGGAACATGGGTTCCTTCGCTAAAGCTATAGCGCCATTGTTGTCACAATACAGAGGTATTGGACCAACACTGGTAGGAACCACCTGAAGTTCTGTGAGGAACTTCTTCATCCAGACAGCTTCTTTTGCGGCATCGCAAGCAGCTATGTACCCCGCTTCCATCGTTGAGTCAGCAATGGTCTCCTGCTTGGAACTCTTCCAACAGACCGCCCCTCTATTGAGGGTAAAGACATAACCCGACATGGATTTGGAGTCATCTTTGTCACTCTGGAAGCCGGAGTCGGCAAAGGCCTCCATCTGGAGGGCTTTTCCTCCATACACAAAGAACATCTCCTTAGTCCTCCTCGGGTACTTGAGAATGTTCTTCACGGCTATCCAGTGCTTCTCCCCTAGGTTTGCCTGATACTGGCTTACAACGCTTAATGCGTATGCTACATCTGGTCTGGTACATAACATCGCATACATTATAGAGCCTACCGCAGAAGCGTAGGGTATAATTGACATGCGATCCCTTTCCAAATCAGTCTTGGGAGACATCTCTTTGGAGAGAGTGATTCCGTGACAAGCCGGTAGGTTACCGCGCTTAGAATCATCCATACTGAATCTCTTCACTATGGTGTCTATGTACCTAGACAGCGAAAGTCCCAACATCCTCTTTGATCTATCACGATAGATCCGGATCCCCAGAATGTAGGTGGCATCACCCAGGTCTTTCATGGAGAATTTATGTGACAAGAATCTTTTGACTGACTGTAACATAGGAATATCATTTCTTATTAGGAGAATGTCATCCACGTACAAGACGAGCAATACTACAGCTCTCCCTACAATCTTACTGTATATGCATGGTTCATCTGGATTTTTGATAAAGTCGAATTCTTTGACAGCATCATCAAAACAGATGTTCCAACTCCGCGATGCCTGCTTTAGTCCATAAATGGACTTAAGCAACTTGCATACTTTACCGTTGCTCCCACTCTGAATGAATCCCTCTAGCCGATCCATATAGACGCTTTCTTCCAAATTACCATTTAGAAAGACCGTCTTTACGTCCATCTGCCAGATCTCATAATCGTGGAAGGTAGCAATAGCAAGAAGGACCTGAATAGATTTAAGCATAGCCGCTGGAGAAAAGGTTTCGTCATAGTCCAAACCAGGTCTTTGACGGAAACCCTTTGCAACAAGTCTAGCTTTATAGGTTTCAACCTGTCTATCTATACCAATCTTCTTTTTGAAGATCCATTTGCATCCTACGGGTTTTACCCCTTCTGGAGCAGTGTCCAAAGTCCATACTTTGTTAGTGTACATGGACTCCATTTCGGTCCGCATTGCATCCAGCCATTTTACTGAGTCACCGCTCTGAATGGCTTGCTGGAAGCTAGTAGGCTCTTCATAGTCAATAGTGCAATCCTCTCTATCCCCGTCTATGAGAAAACCGTAGTATCTCTCGGGCGGATGAGATTGCCTACTACTCCTACAGAGTGGCGTCGGGATGTCCCTTTCTTCTGAAATCTCTGGTTCTACCATACTTTCAGTAGTAGTTTGTGGTTCTGGAATTTCTTCCAGTTCTATTTCGCTCCCACTTGTTTCCTTTTCTAAAAACTGATATTCTAGACAATGGGTATTACGAGAAACAAAGACCTTTTGTTCCTCTGCGTAATAGAATAGATACCCCCTGGAGTTCTTTGGATATCCCACAAACTTACATAGTACTGATCGTGCCTCGAGTTTGTCCGCATGCTGCTTTTTAACATAAGCCGGACATCCCCAAATCTTCAGATACTGAAGATAGGTTTTCTTCCTACTCCACATCTGATATGGTGTGGTAGGCACAGTCTTGGTGGGAACCTGGTTCAAAAGATATGCAGCTGATTCTAGTGCATATCCCCAGAATGATCGCGGTAACTCAGCGTTACTCATCATGGAACGAACCATATCCAATAGGGTTCGATTCCTCCTTTCTGATACATCGTTATGTTGTGGCGTGTATGGAGGAGTAAGCTGAGAGAGAATTCCATTCTCTTTTAA
This sequence comes from Agapanthus africanus, assembly GCA_030015575.1. NCBI lineage: Eukaryota > Viridiplantae > Streptophyta > Magnoliopsida > Asparagales > Amaryllidaceae > Agapanthus > Agapanthus africanus. The sequence goes on along the minus strand of CM057345.1, from coordinate 298,218,462 downwards.
GTAACCCAGGAATTCGGCACTCAAGTATTCACCACCTCGATCAGATCTTAGTGTCTTTATACTCTTGCCTGTTTGTTTTTCCACTTCATTCTTGTATTCTTGGAATTTCTCAAAGGCCTTGGATTTATGCTTCATTAAGAAGACATATCAATACCTAGAGAAATCATCCGTAAAAGTAATGAAGTAGGAATAACCACCTCGTGCATGTGTAGACATTGGACCGCACACGTCACTGTGTACGAGTCCCAAGAGCTCGCTTGCTCTTACTCCGTGTCCAGTGAACGGAGTCTTTGTCATCTTTCCTTTGAGACAAGATTCACAAGTAGCATAAGATTGATATTCGAACGGATTCAAATATCCTTCTCTGTGTAACTTAGTCAACCTTCTCTCATTGATATGACCTAGTCTACAATGCCATAAGAAAGCCTGATTTATTTCTGGAGACTTTCTTTTAAGTGTGTTCTGGACATTGAAAACCTAAGCTTGATTCAATACGTATATACCGTCATCTAATGTACCAAACCCAATCAGAACTTGATTTAGGTGGATGTGAACTACATCGCTTACGAATGTAAAGTCATATCCTTCTCTTGAAAGTAAGGACACTGATTTGATATTACAAGTCAAACTAGGTACATACAGACAGTTACGTAGAATCAATATCTGCCCACTTGTCAAACCTAGGCGATATTCTCCCACGGATTCAGCGTCCACGCTCATTCCATTTGCAACTCTGAGAGACAAATCACCTACCATTATAACTTTACGGTTTCTCAAAGCATGTAATGAATTACAGATATGAGATCCTGCTCCGGTATCTAGTACCCAGGAAGTAGAGTTAATTGACAAACAGTTCTTAATTACAAACACACTTGAGGCCGAAGCCACAACATGCTTCAAATCCTGACTACTGGCTTTGCTAGCCCTGCAATCATTCTGTCAATGTTCATTCCTGTAACAATAGGAACGTCCCTTTTTTACTATATCCAGTCCCGAAACTTTTGCCCTTCTCTTTCCTTCTACTTCCCTGGTTTCCTTCAGGGTAGAAGGTAGAGACTGTAGAATCAGGTCAGTATCTGACCCGTTCTCCGACATGGTCTTCAGGTCCGTGAGCTCATCAATATAGCTAGTCATTGTAAGGACGTTGTCCCCTACAGATGACCCATCAGCTAACCTCGCTTGAATTAATTCGTTCGAGGTTTAATATCTTGTGATATGAGATTGCTCTCCATATAAATCTTTGTTATGGAGAAAGATGGAAACTAAGTCCATCTTCTCGTGCTGCTTCTGGTATACACCATCAACTGAAGCTAACATGAGGCACTTCGCTTTCGCTTTATCTTTTTCCCTTGTCTGACGGATATCCATATCCGCGACAGTGGAAACTGGACCTGGGACGGCGGGATCTTGAGTAGTAATAGGGTGGTCCAGTTTGTCATAGGCAATGGACATCTAGACAGACCTTTGCCAGTCATATAAGTCAGATTCAGTCAATTTGTTATCTAGATGTAACCTATGTGTGGTCACAAGGTCGCTGCAATTAAGAGAGAGAGAAGAAAACATCTTAGCATGATGCTGTTACAAGTTTAGATTGGTTTTAAGTTTATCTAAACAGGATGGCTCCCACTGTTTCTCGAATCCTTCCTCAAACCATAAAAGAAGAATTAGTCAGGACAATTCTCACCGTACAATACTTGCTTAACCGTTCAGCCAGTCTAGTGTCGATACTTCGAGGGAGGTTTTCCAACGCTTTCGCAAAGTTCCTTAATTAAATAACCTCTTTTCTCTGGGGGCGTAGCCCCGCTGACACTTTTCTCGACACCTACTTGGTTTATAGCATTGATCGTTAAGTGAAGAATCTCCTGATAAGTAGCTTGTACTCACAGTAGGATCGGGATCCAAAATATCATCGTATGATAATGTTGAAGGAATCCTACCAACATTCATCAAACTCCAAAATGGTATGCAACACTAGCAAATTTCAGTTTCTTTAAAAACTCCCGATAAGGATTTTTGCCCCATGCTCTTATGACTTTGACTAAGGGCCAAATATGTCATAAGTCACATGTCAAGTTCTATCCGTCATTATCCAGGTTAATTTGAACCCACCCGTATATACTCTTGACTAAGGGCCAAGAAAAGTAATACGACTGTCCCAAACCAACGCATCTATCTATGCAACAAATGAATACCCCAGCAGCTACCAAACACTATGTTTTGACTAAGGGCCAAATATACATAGCTTGAATACTACTGAATACCCAAATGAAATGACGGAGGGCTACGAATGGTTTTGGCAAAAACCGTGAACGTAGTGAACTTGATATAATCGAAGGAACCTGATAGCTTTTTAAAAGGAGTGGTTAAAGCTCCGCAATTAAAAATTTTGCTCTTTTAAAATAACCGAGTGGTTTCTTTTAAATTTGTTCCAACGATTTAACTTTGGTTTATTTTCTTTACATTATAATAATGCGTCCCATCTTTAATCCTATCATTGCAGAAAACAACGAAAATACCACGTCCTCTTATGCCATCTGCATTCGCCACTGGGTCCCGTCATCACCCGTTAGGTAACTTAACTAACGACAGAGCGGGGGCTGGGCTAGTACGGGTGTAAAACATAAGCGACGTCCAATAGCTATCATATATAGATATTGTACATTCGTCAGACACAATAATAAGCATTCCAGATCACGGATAAACTTTATTGGATTTACTAGCAATCTGCATTTGCTTTGAGCCTGCAATAAAAGAGGAATTACACAGTTGTGATGAATAGCCATTACCCCACCCTAGACCCCTACGGATACGGAAAACTACCCGCCAAGTACCCGAAGTGAAGCGATCTCCCTCAACAACGTGAGTAGGCCACCAACACTTCAATGTACCCGGTAGTTTGTGCACCCCACCTTAGGTCTATCCTAGGAGCAAAAAACAGTAAAAAGAAATAATACAACGGTGGCTACAACCGCAACCTGGATGTGCCCCGCAAAAGAATATTACATCAAATTACATTTACATCGAATGAATGAATATTAAACACATCTCAAACCCCGGCTAATCATCACAACAGTCCAATACAGTTCATATACACAAACAGTAAACATTTTAGAAATGTGCAACCCCCTGCCAACCGACATACTAGCAGTTAGGGGAGGTTTACGAACACATTAAACATTACAGATAAAAACCCAATTAGCAAATATCTTAGAACATCGATCGATAACCATATTCCGTGTTTACCCCAAAAGCAAAGCAGCACTGAAGTAACCTGGGTATAAACAGAACAAACAGAGAACCAAAACACCAAAAAACAAGAATTACAGAGCAAATCCGAGTCAACTCGGAGTTGACTCGGCAGCAGATCCGCGGCACAAGCACTCTATTGCCGCGGATCCGCGGCCGTTTTGCCGAGTTGCTGGCTCTTATTTTCCAAGTATTCTTAAAACACCCTGCTGTGAATTTTAAGGTATGTCAAAAAAAATTTGTGACATGTTTAAAATTAACAGAAACTGTTAAGGGATTAGGGTTTTGTTTTCGTGTTTTCCGTCGATCGAACTTCTAATTAGTTGCTAACAAGCTAGTAATGGTTTAGTTGGCTCTGATACCACTGTAAGTCCATTCCACGCACCCCACGAACTTGCGGGGAGGCGAAATATATGAAAAACGATTATCAAAGCTTCGTAACACGGACTTGAGCGCATGAATCGTTATCTAAACCATTGCTAACTATCTACTAGAGGTTTAACTACTCGGATACGAAGTTATACCTCACGTTACTTGTCCTTCGAGTCTTCTGTTAGTTGTATGTATGCCCTAGAGGCCAGTATTGTACAGATGATGTATATTATATTGGATGCTTGGACATATATAGAGATGACTTTCTTGCTCGATATGATAGTATGCTATCTGGTTGCTCTTTATCTTAACATGTATACTAGTCTCTTTATACTGTCTTATAGTTATATGTTGGTAAAGCCCTTAGGATGTGTACTTGACTACCTGGACTATGATGCGGATCATACTAGTGGGGACATGGTAGTCCATAAGTACATCCTTCAAGGTCCCTAGTCGTGGGTGTATCGAGACGGGCATCGATATACCAGTGTAGACTAGCGTATACCTTCTCGACCCATGAGATGGGCAATGGATGATCCCATATCCATTGGTGTTTGACATCAGAGATGGTATACGGGTGCTCAGTGGAGACTGGGTACACTGGATGGACTCGCCGAGAACTCCCAGATGGTATTATACCTCACGTCAGATGGCAGTTCTCTGGTGACACTTGTGCAGGTTAGTCTGTAGACCCGAGATCGTCATAGAGTCTTGTGTGATTCCCACTGTACTTTGATTTCCACCTTACCACGTCCATGAGGGCGTGCAAAACGGTGGTTTTTGGGTACAGTCCCGAGTTACATGGAGGCAATGAGCGATAGGAGGGGTTTCGTCTCTCCCGGTATTGGGGGTTGATGTTGCGCTGTGCTCGATTGGCCGTAACAGGGAAGTCCCTGGCCAGGGCTGTTTTAGAGATTTACTGGTAAGTGTTACCAGTAGTTTCTCGACCCGTTATGGGCCTCACATCGGCACGACTTATCGGTTATTGGGGTCTAACGTTTACCATCCCTAGGCTCGATATGCAGCATATCTGACAAAGAGACCGGACTGCACGGTAGTGTTGCCGGTTGGCTCGACGGGAGTTGTAGCAGGTTCGCTTGTTCTTTTCTGATCGCTCAATACCCGGGTGGCCGTTACGTTTAGCTGACCGCTTGCGGCTTGGGGGTGTTTGATATGATCATCACCCACTGCCGGCGTATTGACGAGTCTTAGAGTCCCACAAAGGAGTTACCTAGTCCAGGCGAAACGTTGTGGTGCGCGTATGCGATATGCGCATGGACCCGGTTAAAATGCGCGTATAAGATACCGTATATTAATCGGGCGGCTTGCTTTTGGTTGGGTCGTATGTGATATGGCCGGATTGATAAATCAAGTGTTGATTTATCATTTAACCATTAGATTCTCACTAGAAATCCTTTCTTGTATTTTTGGATGTATGCATGCATGTATGCATTCCTTCTTGATTCATGCACATATGGATGTGCATGCACACATACATACATACATCATCCTTCATGGTTGTATATACATAGAAAATGGTGGCAATATAAGACTCACACCATGGTTTTATATATATGGATATATATTGTATTTGTGTTAAAAAATAAAGAAAAGAAAAGGATAATTCATGGTTTACTTTCTACACTCTTCTTTGACCTAACCATGCTCACCCACCATTTAACCATGGATTAACTTTCCTTTTGTGTTTTAACTCAAATTCAATAATATCTTTATTGTTTAACCATGGTTTGAGATGAGAAGTGGAAAATATATATACATATATTTTCTATTTTTTTTATATGAAATTATATTTTCTCTTCTTCTTCAAAAAGCCATCATCTTCTTCTTCCTTGATCCTTTGCTCTCTAGATCTCTCTAGTAAGCAAAATACTCAACAAGATAGGATTTTGAAGTGAGAAAAAGAACCACAACACCATTCTACACTAGTCTTGCCCATTAGTGGAGAGTGTTAGCTTCCATTTTCTTTCTTGATCTTGTGAAGTTGCAAGCTTGGACAAAGCGGACTCCGGGTGGATCATCGTGGACCTAGAGGAGTTCAAGTGGACCTTTTCCAAACCCCAAGTAGCCGAGGAGTCTAGCGTAGGAAGCTACAAAGGTTGTACTCTCAAAACTCTAGCTTTACCTACTTGTGATGATGTGTTGTTTTTGAAACCCTAATTTTTCTAGGAATGATTCTTTGTATGCTTACTTAGCACCCTAAAAATTTAATCTTTGGTACATGTGATGCTTCCAAACCCTTCATGAGGTGCTAGGTAAACCTAACATCTTCATCGCGGTCCTCCACTCCTTGTAGGCTCCTTGGAACATCGGCACCTCAACGACCTCCTCAAATCAAAGACGATCCACCCGAAAGCTCCTACGCCAAGCTTAATCTCAAACTTGAGATAACTAGGTTGCTTAAAGTGCTAATCTAAGCTACCTAGGGGATACAGAGTGAGGTTATGGATGTATTAGTCTAGCTAACCCTTGATCTCAACACATGAGAGGTTAGGGTTAGGGTTTGAAGAGAGAGTGAGCTTGAGGAGAGAGAAGGTGAAGATGAGAATGAGAAGAAAAATGAACTCACTAGAATATATCAACCATAACAATTAATCAAATAAATAATATAAATGATTAATCATCATGGTTAATGCATTCACCTTGTGTGATTCATCTTATGACTCATTAACTCATTAATGAATCATTTAATGCAAAGGATGAATCACACAAATGAGTCATTAAGCAATTAATGCTCATGCCACCTTAACCCCTTAGTCACCACTCTTCTAGAAGCTTCCCGGAAAATTACGAGAACACCCCTCCAATCCGTGAAAACACGGAAAAACTTTAGACTGTATAAATCTAATAACCCGATACTAGAATCTGGCTTAAACCAAAGCCGGCTAGTAAAAACTGTCCGAAAAGTCGTACGTGCGTAATCACACGTATGCGTCCGAACCCTTGTCGTAAAAACCATACGACCTCTATATCGTTTCGCCTGGAGCAGGGAAACTCTCTGTGTGGGACTCTAAAGACTCGACACTACGCTGGTAGTGGGTTTAACCACAGACCGCAAGCGGCACTAGCTGTACGTAACGGTCCCCAAGTAGATGTCGATAAGAAGGCCGATGAGGAAACTCATCCGAACTCCCACTGAGCCTGATATGACAATCTCCGTACAGTCCGGTCTGTTCGTCTAAGACTATCGCATATCAAGCCTAGGGGGCGGCAAGCGTCAGTCCCCTAATAGCTGTATAAGTCGTGTCGGAGCGAAGCCCATTACACCCTGAGAAGCTACTGGAACCTACCAGTATATCTCGCTTGCCCTGGCCAGGGACTTTGCGTAATGGCTCTCTGACACAGCGCGATATCATCTCCCAATACCGAGAGAGACGAATCCTATCTAACCACTACTGCCTCCAAGTGCTCGGGACTGCACCCAACTGCTACCTGTTTGCACGACTCCTTTGAGCCGTGGTAGGGTAGCAATCTAAGAACAGTGGGACACACTTGAGGCGAAGTAGCAGTGTCAAGTCTGCGGACTATGCTGTACTCATGTCACCTGGGAACTGTTAACTGATGATGGGTATAATACCAACCAATCAGTTCTCCTGCGAGTCCTGTCCGGTGTACCCGTAACCTAACGAGCACCTGTATACTATCTCCAGTACGATGTACTGATGGCTGTGGGACAGACCATCTCCCCAACTGGGATGAGAAGCGTACACACTTAGTCTACTCCGGAATATCGATGCCCTATCTCGATAATCCAACGACCAGGGACCTGTATAGGATGTTGCTTACAGACTACCCAGCCCCTACTACTGTGACTGCCATCACAACGCTGGTAATCAAGCAAAGATCCTATGGGCTCTACTAATATGTATAAGTGATATGTTACAAGAAACATATGCACATATTAAAGTAGATACAAACCAAGTAGCATACTACCATTTTTAGCAAGACTGTATATACAACTGTGAATATCCCAAGCTTCCATTAAGTAATATACATACAAGTATGATACAATAATGGCCCCTAGGGCATATACACTAACAGATCATTCGCAGATGTGTTCCCAATGATGAGTTTAAGAGTGTTCTATCTTTTTGTCATGATCAGGCATGTGGATGTCACTTTGGTCCTCGAAAGACGGCGAAGAAGGATTTGCAATACGGTTTTTATTAGCCGACTTTATTCCAAGATGTATTTGATCACTGCAAAACATGTACATAATGTCAACACACGGGTAGGATTTCTCGGAGAAATGAGATGCCACTTCAACCGATCTTGGTGGTTGAAATTTTCGACGTTTGGGGTATAGATTTTATGGGACCTTTTTCTAACTCCTTTGGGAATTTGTACATATTTCTTGCGATTGATTACGTCTCGAAATGGGTGGAAGGTATTCCTTGTCGCACCAATGACAAAAAGGTTGTCATTAAGTTCTTAAAAGAAAATATCTTTTCGCGATTTGGACACCCACGCGCTATCATTAGCGATAACGGGACGCATTTCTGTAATCGGTATTTCAAGACTTTGATACAGAAATATACAATCAACCACAAACTTTCCACACCGTATCATCCCCAAACGAGCGGGCAAGCTGAGGTTTCAAACAAACAAATCAAACAAATTTTGGAGAAAACAGTTTCTAAATATCGAAAAGATTGGTCAACCAAATTGACGGATGCTCTTTGGGCATTTCGTACCGCATATAAAACCGATCTAGGTATATCTCCTTATCGTCTAGTGTTTGGTATGGCTTGCCACCTTCCGGTCGAGATTGAACACAAAGCAATGTGGGCCATTAATGAACTTAACTTTGAATTAAATCAAGCCTGCAACTTTCGGAAGCTGCAATTAAACGAGCTAAGCGAACTCCGCGATGAAGCTTACGATAATGTTGTAATTATAAAGAACTGGACTAAGGTATTTCACGATAAAAACATTTTGAGAAAAACTTTTACACCTGGTCAACAAGTCCTTCTTTATGATTTACGTCTCCATCTTCATGCGGGGAAGCTAAAATCTCGGTGGAAAGGACCTTTTGTTGTGCGGTATGTATACGCGCACGGGGCAGTTGAGGTTGAAAATATTGAAAACGGTACAATTTTCAAAGTAAATGGACATAGATTAAAACCGTATTTTTCCACTGACCCCACGGAGGAGCTCCTGTTTTTACAGGAGCCATTTTATCTTGACTAAAATTCCTCCGTCTCATCTCCATATCTTGAAAAATACTCATCTTTAGAATGGAGGTGAGTAATAAAAGAATAAGTTTGGGGGAGATTTTCACGTATATTCATTCATATCCCCATTAATAAATTTTTCCTCCCAAGTTTACAGGTTTTTGTGATTCAACAGATGACAACAGTGAGGACACTGTTGAAAACAAGTTTGGGGGAGGTTTGTACTTATTTACGCATCACTTTGCATATTACTTTGCATAAGCACAAAACATATTAAAAAATAATAATAATAAAATAAAATAAAATATTTAATATTTAATTTTATAATAAAAGATTAGATAGTGAAAAATTACATCCAAAAGATTAGAAAAATTTAAGAAAACCAGGAAAGTTAGAAGTTTTCTTAAACGAACTAGTAATAAGTAGTTATGAGCCGTTGTCCTATGGGTTAGTAAGATGAAAGAAGTCATTAATCTGTGGATAAAAATAAGTCTGAAAAATAGTTCTTATTTTGGAAGCCAAACATCTGAATGTTGATACCCTACTATACGCACTTACACACGTCTTGAAACTCGGGATAGTTGAGGATACCTTGAAATGCTCTTTTCTAAAACCCAAAGTACGAAAATGAAAATAATTGAAGAATAAAATATGAAATGGTGTAGAAAAATGAACACTGGTTTTGTAAACACCAAGGCAGCAATAAAAAAATATAGCGAGGGTGCTTCATCACCAGTGCCTTAGACCAACTGGTTTGGAAGTCACTGCTAAACCTTAGGTGTTGCAAGACAAGGAAAATATTAAATACGCCTAATCTGCAAGCACTTGAGTAATCGATCGGTTAGTACCTCAAGAAGTATTAACGGTCGCAAGAAAAATGTGTGAGCAAATCCATCCAAATATTCACCAACTAAAAAGTACTGAGGTAGATGGACAAGAGTATGATAGCTTGAATTGAATTCTCCGAGTGTAGGGATGTTCCTTACACACACGTAGAGGTATATGATCGGTGTTTGGAAGAAAGGTAGGGATGAAGAATAAAGACAATATTTTATTGAGGGATGATGTGATTTCTAGCATATTTTCATGACTACTAAGATAGGGCTCATGACAACTGAAAAGCTAGTATAGTTGGAAACTCTAATTTTCAAAGTCTTTCTTTCATAATTCTTATCTTTATATGTAACTTTCACAGTCTTCCTTTTATTATAGGATTTTGTGGGTGCAATCCACTGAAAACCCTCAGGAAACAACACTCCTCCTACTAGGGACACCTAGAGGTTTAAAGGCTTGTTGCACGTGCTCAGTGCAATCGTGTTGCCTACGAAAGTGTGCTAGTTAGTTTTTCTTTTTCTTATATTTTCTCCTTCTCTTGAATAAAAGATGTTTGCTCGAGACGACCAAAATTAAGTTTGGGGGAATTTGTTCAGTCGAAAATAATGCAATCTGTAACACATTAATTTTCTCATTATTCTACTCATCTAAGGATAGTTGATATAAATATAACACATATTACCAGTTTGTCTGGAAAATACTAATTACCCCGTGTTATATATATATATATATATATATATATATATTCATCATTCTTTATAGGAAATTATGTGTTTATTACTTCATGCATGATATTGTATATCTCGACACGTTTCAGTGAGATTTTGTGCAAAAAATTATTCAGGTCAAAGAACCGGAATCACAAATTTGGCGAAAAACGCAGCAAGTCAAAGACTTAGAATCTGGTAGGATTCAGAAAATAAAATAAGATTCCAGATATCAGAAGAAGACTTAAATGCCAACAGAAGACTGCACAGAAGAAATAATTCAAAGATCTCTCCAAACGGCCGTGGATCCGCGGCCGATCCAGGCCGATCCGCCGCGGTTCCACGGCCGAGTTGGGTCGTTGGCGCTCGAGACTTCTCTAGAATCTTCCTTGTAACGGCCTAGCTTTCTCAAGACGCTCCATTTCCACGTGGCATCTTCTGGATGGCTCTGCATAACTACCAAGCTTATGAAGGAAGCTTAAGGGGAAATCTATAAAAGGGGATCTAGATCTAATTTTTGGGGGTTACTCATCAATAGCCAATTAGTTGCACAAATCCAATCCAAATCAAATCAAGTTGAGTTACACAACTTGAGCCAAATCAAGATCCATTGAGAAGCAAATCAAGCGAGTAATCGAAGATCCTTTATTGCAACGCCGATCATCATCCGAGCAAGAGATCCACGACGATCTGCGACTCACGACGATTGAGCCACGCAAAGATCGACGACGAATTCCCTTTCAAAGGAGTGAGCTAGAGCTAATCTTGTAAACTCGAGTGAGAGGTGTAATTTGAAGGAGATCTAAATAAAGGTGATAATTGCAATTCTCGTTTTCTATACATTCTCGCATTATGAAATTCTTCGTTCTTGATTGTTTCATTATGATGCGTGAGTAAATTCTCCGCTTGTGGAGGATTCCAAAGAATTGATAGATCTAATGATGAACAAATCTTAATACTAATTTTAAGTCTTATGAGATTTGTGAACCTTAGCAAAAAGAATCGTTGATGACCTAATTTGGAGCGAGATCACTTCTTGATTATTTCGTTGCAAATTAGGGATCAAACAATTGATGATTTTCTTTGCTAGAAGCTAGATCCGAATGATTATGATTGAAAAGACAAGGGATAGTGAAGGAGAAACCCTAGTTTCTTCAATTGATCCCTAATCTTCAATCATCATTATCGATCTAGCTAAAAATTATCAATTGATAAGATTAGGAACTATTAGATTCATCGTTAGCTATTAACTCAATCGAATCCTATAAGCTATTCTTCATTATCTTGATAAATCAAATTGATATTGGATAAATTCATAAATTCTTGATTCTTGAATGTTTTCTAGATGTTTCTTGAAAATCAATTTCACAAATCTTGAATCATTTTCTTTATTATTTTCATTTCAATTCATCTAAAACAAGATCGATCAAAACACGAATCTCTGTAGACGATCCGTGCTCACTAACAATCGCTACGAGCTACACCGTTATTGATTGCGGCGATACAAATTTCTTTGATTGTGAACATTTTATACATTTCATTAACACGACATCGAAAATTAAATATCAATCAATCGTCAGTGAATGTAATGAAGTATGAGGAACCATCCTTGGCATGTGTAGACATAGGACCGCATACATCACTCTGTATCAGTCCCAAGAATTCTGTAGCTCTTTCTCCGTATCCAGTAAACGAAGTTTTGGTCATCTTTCCTTTGAGACATGACTTGAAAGTTTCATAAGATGAAAATTCGAACTGATTCAAATATCCATCCTTATGTAACTTAGCTAGTCGTGTCGTATTGATATGACCTAGTCTACAATGCCATAAGAAAGATTCGTTCATTTCTGAACTCTTGCTCTTGTGTGTGTTTTGTACGTTAAGAACTGTGGTTTGATTTAGAACGTATAAACCATTACTTAATGTACCAAACCCAATCAACACTTGAATTAGGAAAATGTTCATAACATTATTCTCTACTACAAAATTATATCCTTCTTTATCTAATAAAGAAATTGATATTAAATTGCATATCATAGAGGGTACATAATAACAGTTGTTCAAGATCAAAGTATTCCCATTTGGTGATACAAGGTGATATTCACCAACTGTTTTGGCTACAACATTTGCACCATTCCCTACCTTTAGAGAATGATCACATTTTCCCAGTTCTCTACCTTTCTTTAGCTCATGTAACATATTACATATGTGGGATCCCGATCCGGTATCTAATACCCAGGACGTAGAGTATACTGAGAAACAGTTCTCGGTAACAAACAATCTGAAGAAGATGCGTCAACATGCTCATTCTTCGTTTGGGTGGCACGGGAATCCTGGTAATCCCCTATTTCCTGCTCGGACTTATAACAATTGTTAGTTATATGTATACCCTATAGGCCATTACTGTACATGCGATATATATTGTAGTGGATGCTTGGACATATATAGGGAGGACTTTCTTGCTCGACATGATAGTATGCTATCTGGTTGCTCTTTATCTTAACATGTACACTTATTGTCTCTCTATTACATGTTGATAAAGCCCATAGGATGAGTACTTGACTACCAGAACTATGATGCAGATCATACTAGTGGGACAGAGGTAGTCGGTAAGTACATCCTTCAAATGTTCCTAGTCGTGGGAGTATCGAGACAGGGCATCGATACTCCAGAGTAGACTAGCGTATACGCTTCTCAACCCATAAAGATGGGCAATGGATGATCCCATATCCATTGGTGTTTGACATCAGAGAAGGTATACGGGTGCTCAGTGGAGACTGGGTACACTGGACGGACTCGCCGAGAACTCCTAGATGGTATTATACATATCGTCAGATAGCAGTTCTCTGGTGACACTGGTACAGGTTAGTCTGTCGATCCGAGATCGTCATAGAGTCTTGTATGATTCCCACTGTGCTTTGATTTCCACCATACCATGGTCAAGAGATCGTGCAAAAAGGTGGTTTTTTAGTACAGTCCTGAGTCACATGGAGGCAATGAGCGATAGGAGGGGATTCGTCTCTCCCGGTATTGGGAGTTGATATTACGCTATGCTCGATTGGCCATAACATGAAATCCCTGGCCAGGGTTGTTGAGATTTACTGGTAAGTGTTATCAGTAGTTTCTCGAACCGTTATAGACCTTACATCGGCATGACTTATCAAGCTATTGGGGTCTAACGTTATACCACCCCCAGGCTGTGATATGCGACATATCAGACGAAGAGACCGGACTGTACGGTAGTGTTACTGATTGGATTCGCAGGAGATTGAGCAGGATTGCTTGTTGATCTTCTGATCACTCAATACCCAGGTGGCCGTTACGTTTAGCAGACCGCTTGCGGCTTGTGGGTGTTTGATATGATCATCACCTACTGCCGGCGTATTGACGAGTCTTTAGAGTCCTGCACAGAGGTTTCCTGGTTCATGCGAAATGGAGTAGGAGCACATATGTGATATGTGCGGGACCGAGATTAATGTGCGTATGTGATACCGCATTCTATTCTCGCGATATGTGATATCGGTCGGTTATATGAGATATAGCCGGGTTATCGGATCAAGTGTTGATTCGATAAGTTGATTCATATAATAGTAGTCGGTTGTATGTGATATAGCCGGATTATTAAATCAAGTGTTGATTTGATAATTTAATGTATAATTATATATTTGATATATTAACTTACATTAACTAATATTTGCTCACTAAGTATTCTTTTTCTCACAAATGTGCATATAGTATATATGTGATATATTAATGTACATTTTATTTGTGTCATGCTTGATGCTACATGATTCATGGGTGTATCAGACTTACACTATACTTAGGATAATGTAGGGTTTATATTTATCTAAGTAATTCAAAAATGGTTGGATTTTTGTCATGGCTACAAGCTTGTAGAAGCTTGTGGAAATATTGACCAAGTCCACTCTTTTGTTTCACTTGTAGATATTTATTAACCTAATCATTAACCCTAGCCCTAGTTAAGTCTCTATATGAGTTAGTGTATGACACTAACTCACCCATGGTTCATATTCTCACCTCATGAGCTCATTCTCTCTTGATCACTTCATCTTCTTCCTCATGAGAAAAAGCTTGCTAGCTTTTTCTAAGGTGAGAAAATATTGTGAGAAAAATAAAAATAATGAGAGCCTATTTCCTACTTCATCGTCCTCTACTATTAGCCATTTAGTTTAGGGTGTTTGCTTCACTAAACCCTAATTTAGTGAAGAGGTAGCATGGGCTTGAGTCTTCTCGACTTAGATCATCTTCGGCCACAAAGACATCGAGCAAGTTTGCATCTTTCACCTTGTGGAGCCTCTCAAGAGTTCGGGAGATCATTACTCGCAGCGAAGGGACTTCTACACGGATCATTTGAAGTGAAGGACCGGTCTACAAAGGTTGTATTCCGCATTCACTTAGATGTTAAGTCGTTAACATGTTAGTTCGTTTAAAACTCTAGTTAAGATTCTAGGGTTAGGGATCTTTAGTTCGGCAAAAATTGGAAAACGGCATGGACGATGCCTCCCGAAACCTTGCTGCCGTGCTAAGTAAGCCTACAACAATTATAAGTTAGAGCGGAACCAACATTCCCTAGCTAAGTATAACAAGCAGGTTCGGTCAATACATCCATATTATTATCTTGATTAAGGCGTGACATGGTCGCTACCTGGAGAGAGAGAGAAGAAAAAACTTTAGCGTATGCTCTTACAAGATTAGATTGGTTATTATCTTATCTAATCAGGATGGCTCCCACTGTTTTTTTCAAATCTTCCTTCAAACCCTAAAAGGTAAGACTAGCTGGGATTAATTACACCCTACAAGTTCGCCAATCTTTCGGCCAGGCCAGTGTCGGTAATTTAAGGGAGGTTCCCCGTGCTTTCGCACAGACCTAATTAAAATAAACCTCATTTTCGCAGGGGCGTAACCCCGTTAACACCTTTCTAATCACCTACATGATCGGCTAATTGGTAAGTGTAAAACCCTCCCAGGAGTAACTCTTACTCGCAGTGGGTACCGGGATCCAACTATCTCATAGAAGGTATGCAATCTCATTGCAAATTTCAACTCTTGAAATTCCCGATGTGGTTTTTACCCCTAGTGACTTATAACCTTAACTATGGTCAACAAATCATAAGTACTAGTCAAGTTCTACCCGTCATTTCATGATTAATTAGACCCACTCATATGACCCTTAACTATGGTCAACAAAGTCATATAATTGCCCTAATTAATCGCATCATATGCTGTGTAGGAAGACATCACTTAGCTACCGTATACTACGCCTTAACTATGGTCAACAAACGTAGCACGAATACTAAGTACTCTACTTCCTAAAATGACGGAGGGTCTGCGGATGGTTTTTGTGAAAAACCTTTAATGCTTTGAACTTGATATTGTTGTAGAATCGAGTGATTTTGAAAAGGAGTGTTTTAGAGGCTTTTACTAGTTTCGCTAAAGAGGTCACTCCCGGTGAAGGGATCTCGGCTCTTTCCTCATCGAATGAGGTGCTGGATATTCATGAATACCACTATGCAAAGCAAGAACTAGAGAAGCAATCAAAAGACAAAACCGAGTGGGTTGTAGCATCTGCTAGCTTTTTTCTAAAGAAGTCACTCCCGGTGAAGGAATCTCGGCTCTTTCCTCATCGAATGAGGTGCTGGATATTCTACAAGGAATACCGCTATGCAAAGTAAAAACTAGAGCTACCCTTTTTGAAAATTTAATTCTACAACATCATTAGGTTTCTTTCTTTTCATTAATCTCATTAATGAAGTCCCATCAATTATGCTTCCTAAGTATCACAGAAGAAACGAAAATAGAACGTACGCTTATGCCATCACATTCACCATAGTGTCCCGTTATGCACCATTAGGTTACTTAACTAACGGCATAGCGGGGCGGGACTAGCACGAGTGCAAAACATAAGCAACGTTTATTATATATCATATATATAATAACAACATCCGTCTCATCATATAAAGTGATCACATCACAGAATATCAGCAGCGGAAGTCCACATATGAAATATTGGATATACTAGGAATTCCGTGTTTTAAATTAAGCCAGTAAAAAACATGAATTCCACGGTCGTGATGAATAGCCAATCCCACATCCCTAGACCCCTACGAGAGCGGCAAGCAACCCTACCAATTCTAGAGTTAGGAGACCCGGACTCGACTTCTCGAGATGGTCTCCCACTGGACTCTAGAACCCGGTTACTTGTGCTCCCCACCTTGGGTCATCCTAATGCGGAAAAGTAAATAATATACATTAATGGTGACATCATCCTCAACCCGGAAGTGCCCCAATAAAAGAATATTACATACAAGTTTTTACATGAATGAAAATGAAAAACTCTCATCTCACATAAAAAAAAACCCGGCTATTCAAACACGACGATCCAATATAACATATCACAGCAACACATAACATCACGTGTCATCAACGTAAGTAAATATGCGTATCCCAATTGTCGTTGACATATAGTAACGAAACCGGCGATACACCACATATTACACTTACGGTCGTAGAAAAGAAAGTGAAAACTACAACAATTGGAATCCGCAACCACCTTAGACATCATAAACCCGAAAAATCACATACTTCGGATTTTATGTCTAACCAAATGAATTCCTTAGACATCGCATGCCTAACAATTATAAACCCCGCATTTTAGTCTCGATATTGAAAACACTTTTCAATATCAAGTCGGGCAATTCAACAAGATTCCCGATAAGTTGATCGAATGTTCGTCGGAAACTTTAGTAGACGGCCGCACCCCCGATGCCGTCGACGAAGTGCACTTAGGTGGAACACCGCGGCCGTGAGCACCCGGACGGATGCTTTAGGCAACAGGGTTCTCCTGAAGTCACTTGGTCGGGGCTATGGGGCGTGGCTATCTAGTAATGTTACCCGGCAAACATTCGCGTACTCTACAAGATTGCGACGGAGTTTTGATCCGAATCAAAACCCCGCGGCAACCAATCAAATGAGAGTAAATTTCTAGGTTTATAAAATTCAAATTAGTTTTCACAAAACTAATTATTATGGGTTCCAAATATTGTATCACATTTCACAGATAGCTAGACGATGTTAAACATTTCGATCGAATCAACAAACACCCAAAATTTCCCAAAGAGATCAAGACTTGAGCATAGTTTAAAAAAATACCCTGAACATGCCACAGCACCTATGGACCAACCGTAGAAGAGTCGACCCATGCCTCACTCATAGCGCCGCGGAACCGCCGCAAACCCTATGGTTTGGCCGCGGTTCCACGGTCAAAGAGTCGAGTTTGGGTATCGTTCTTCTAGAGGATCCATAAAATTACCTGCATGATATTTGAATAATTTTTTAACTTGGAAAAATCCAACTTTTGGAAAATTTTCCAGAGAGGGGTGAAAAATGGGTTTTTGATATTCGTTCGAACTTTTTAACGTCGTCAAAGTTACCCGAGACGATGTTAAAATTACGACTACGAAACACTAAACTCCAGAGCCCCGAAACAAAAAAAAATTCAAACCCAACCTATACATGAAAAACCGGCCAGAATTTGAATGGTTTTGTTTCGAGGTTTCGGAGTTGTTTCGGTTTCGCAATTCATCTAACATCGTCAAAACAACTCCAAAAGATCTAGAGACTTACCTATACGGCGAGGCGTGCCAGATATTCACGGACCACAAGAGCTTGAAGTACATATTTCAGCAGCGAGACCTGAACCTGAGACAGCGCCGTTGGATGGAGCTAGTAAAGGACTACGATTGTGAGATCCTTTATCATCCGGGAAAGGTGAATGTAGTGGTGGATTCTTTGAGTCGGAGGCCCGGAGGTAGTCTATCTTGTTTGAGCGCAGTGCAAAGGCAGTCGTCGGCAGATTGGCAGACTTTATGCGATAACCGAGTGCAGTTCGAGTTTACTCCGACCGGGGGACAGCTTGCGCATATCCGTGCACATCCACAGTTGCTTGACCGCATCCATGAGGCGCAGCCTGGTGATGACCATCTTTCAGAGATCAGGAAGTAGGTTAGACAAGGCAGAGACTCCGAGTTTGTGATCGATGATCAAGGGATACTGCGATTTGGGACTCGACTATGCGTACCAGATTCAGAGGGACTGAAGCGTGAGATTCTCGAGGAGGCGCATCGATCGTTATATAGTGTTCATCTAGGTTCCACCAAGATGTATCATGATCTGAGAGATATTTACTGGTGGGAAGGGATGAAGAGGGACGTCACAGACTTCGTTTCGAGATGCGTAATTTGTCGGCAAGTCAAGGCCGAGCACCAGAGGCCCACGGGAGAGCTACAGCCGTTGCCTATTCCGGAGTGGAAATGGGAGCAGATTTCTATAGACTTCGTTGTGGGTCTACCCAGGACCAGTCGAGGGTATGACTCCATTTGGGTGATCATGGATCGATTGACGAAAGCGGCTCACTTTCTGCCAGTGAAGACCAATTTTGGATTTGCTCAGTATGCCCAGATATAAATCGACGAGATTGTACGATTGCACGGCATCCCAACTTGTATCGTGTCCGACCGAGGCACCCAGTTCACCAGCCGACTATGGCAATGGCTTCAGGAGGCTTTGGGCACCCGATTGAATTTTAGCACAACATTTCATCCGCAGACCGACGACCAGTCAGATCGGACTATTCAAACTCTTGAGGACATGCTCTGAGCATGCGTTTTAGAATTCGGTGGTAGCTGGGATCACCATTTGCCCTTAGTAGAGTTCTCCTACAACAATAGCTTCCAGGAGACCATTCAGATGGCACCATTCGAGACTCTATATGGGAGGAGATGCAGATCGCCCGTCTGTTGGACAGAGCTCAGCGAGAGCAGTATTTTGGGGCCGCAGATTGTTGAGGAGACGACCGCGAAGATCCAGTTGATTCGTGATAGGATGAGAGCAACCCAAAGCAGGCAGAGATCTTATGCGGACCGTCATCGGCGCAGACTTGAGTTTTCCGTTGGCGATCATGTTTTCTTGAGGGTCTCCCTAATGAAGGGTGTGATGAGATTTGAGAAAAAGGGGAAACTTAGTCCCAGATATGTGGGGCCCTTCGAGATCCTCAAGCGTATTGGTGTAGTTGCGTATCGGTTAGCCCTTCCGCCCAGTTTCCCAGACGTTCACCCCGTATTCCACGTTTCGATACTCCGCAAGTATCTTCATGACCCTTCTCATGCGATTCAGCACCCGACGATCCAGCTGGAGCGCGACCTTTCTTTTGCAGAGCAGCCGGTGGTCATCCTGGATCGGCAAGTGAAGAAATTGAGATCGAAGGTTATACCGTCCGTGAAGGTCCTTTGGCGTGGCCCGAGCAGAGAGGAGGTCACCTGGGAGACCGAGGACGAGATGAGGAAGAAATATCCCTATCTCTTTGAAGGTACGCGTAGCTAGAATTTTTTTTAAATTCGAGGACCGAATTTCTTTAAGGGGGAAGATTGTAACGTTTTGGAAATTCGTTTAGGTTAATTTCATGAAAATTAGCGATAATGCGTAGAATTTTTCATAGAATCCCGTTAACAAATATTTTCCACATAAACTGGAATAAATCAAATTTTTTATTGTGAAATTAGGTATATTTATAAAGTTGTGTTTCACTAATAATTATTTAAATTATAGTTCACATATTTATCGAATTTCCTAAACTATGTTTTCTATGCAAAAAAAAAAGCTTTTGTTTAGCTTGCACAACCCAAATCACCATGGGTTAATGTTGCAACTTGTATTCTTTTCTTTTCCTCATGGCTTGCAATTCCTTCATATCCCTTTTAAAAATAAAACTAGACAAAACAATAATGCAACTTAAGAAAATAAGATAAAGAATGAGATAAGGAAGAATGGGGGGTATTAGGTGAGGCATGGGCTTTGACTTTCACACGCTCTCTCTCTTTCCCTCTCATTCCATCAGCAGCAGCAGAAGCAGCAACAAAAGCAGCCCCTCTCCTCCTTCTTCTTCTTCTTCTTCTTACATCCAAACTTATCTCCTTACAAAAAAATCCATCTTTTCTTCATGAAACCCTTTCTTAACACTCCAAATCACTTCCTTGTTGGACCTTGAGGCAAGGTCATCAAGTTTGAGCCATCACTAGACCATCTTAAGGTATAAAGCTTACCATACTTGCCTTTTTGCTAAACTTGTAGTTTAATTAGCTTAATTTAGTGCTAAGTAGTGTTTTAGTGCTAATGGTGTGGTTTCAGTGAAGATTAAGTCATGTTAAGTTTGTTATGGCTTGATTAGCTTAACTAGGTGTCATTTTTGCCGTTTAATACAAGTCTTTGCACCATTTTACGCTAAAACCCCAGATTGTTTTAATTACTGCTTAATTAGTGTTTTAGTTAAGGATTTATGTTAGTTCTGGGATCTACTTTCAACTCGGTTGCTTCAAGCAAAAGTTGCATTTACTGAAGAATGTATACTAGAGTTAGACCACACACACAAAGCATGAGACCCCAATTTTCTTCCCAGGCCGCAGAAATATTCGTTATGGCCGCAATTTGCGGCCAGATGGTGGAGTTTGGTGTAGGAGGTTTTTCTGTAGAAGTCTGCTAGGTTTTGTAGCTCTTTGGTACATGCAACTTTTCCTATTTCAACTTGTGTCAAAATCTGGAACCTAATTCCTTGTTTTAGTGCTTTTAAACTTACGTGACACGTACGTTTTATGAGTGGGTTTGGTGGTTGCTGTGTGTCGCTGTCAGGGTAGTTTCAGACGTTTGTACACACGTTTTGGTGTATTGGATGCGCACACGTTTAGCTTGTGACGCGAGTTTCTCGTTTGGTTTTGATATCGCGTTTTTGCAGGATTTTAGCTTATGTGTATTACTTGTGTAAATTCTAGGGTCGCAGGCGGGGACTTCAGATGCCGCGAAGAAGGGGAAGCAGGTAGTCGGATACACGTAGATCAAGATCACGGTGAGTAGATTTAACATCTACGGTGAAATCGCCCGTATGGCGTTATGCGTCAGGGCTTGATAGGGTGTTGTAGTCACATGTATATTTATATATATAGGTACCATTGTTGCATACCCCTCTTTTGTTGCATATGGACATAGTAGTTATGAGACACCCGCATTGTAGAATTGCTATGAACCATACATCGTTTAGATTATCTCATCATTGATGATTAGACATGAGTTTGTTCCTTTGTGTACACTTATACTTGCATATATACCACTTGTACATCCATATTAGCACATGTACACATTGTACACTCATGCTTACGTATATACCACTTGTACATCCATATAGGCACATGTACACATCGTACACTCATGCTTACGTATATACCACTTGTACATCCATATAGGCACATGTACACATCGTACACATATACTTGCG
This sequence comes from Agapanthus africanus, assembly GCA_030015575.1. Lineage (NCBI taxonomy): Eukaryota > Viridiplantae > Streptophyta > Magnoliopsida > Asparagales > Amaryllidaceae > Agapanthus > Agapanthus africanus. The sequence goes on along the minus strand of CM057345.1, from coordinate 298,196,770 downwards.
TATATACCACTTGTACATCCATATTGGCACATGTACACATCGTACACTTATACTTGCGTATATACCACTTGTACATCCATATTTGGTGTACATGCACATTGTACACTCATACTTGCGTATATACGCACTTGTACATCCATATTGGAGCACATGCATATTATACACTCATACTTGGGTATGTATATCTTTGTGCATCCATACCTACATACAGACATGTTACACATACATAGATAATGCTGGCCTTGATTTCGGAGAAATGGGGACCGCATGATATATTTTCAAAACTGGATCCTTTTAAAAGAGCGGTTTTCCCATTTTACTCATAGTACGATTTTATGCGGCATACGACACATTGCATGGATTTACGCATTGAGTTTTGGATTTCATGTGATTCCTGGATTTGAGAACGGTGGTAATATTTTAAGAAAGTATGCACTGTTTTGAAAACCCGGTTTCTCTTGATATGATATTTCAGTGCGTCCACCATGCGTTTTCTCGGTTCTGAGACGTGTGCTTGAAACCCGATTCGAGGAGTTGGATGATCCATTTGCGGGTTCATGGTGGACCCGATATGGTTCCCCGGGGCGAGAATGTTTTCGTGGAGTAGACGATGAGCCTAGCAGGGTGGCGAGTGCCTACCGGTGATTGGTTAGACCTGGCGGTTATCTGAAGGATACTGACCAGAGTCGAGAGATGGATATGGGCCGACCCGTACTGCCGGAACCTAAGGGCCGATCCCGCAGACGGAGCCCGTGGGCCAATCCGGACTGACGGAGCCCAATATAAGAGGATTTACGTGTCGATGCTGGACACGGGTATTTCATGATGTTTTTGAGTGCCGATGTTGGGCACTCTAGTTCCATAAGACTTACAGGATACGAGGGCCGGATAGAGTGACGGCGCCTGAGTTACCGGGATTTTGGGGTGTTTTTGGTAGACACTGGGTTTTTCCACGATGATGATTCGTGTAGATGATACTTCGTCCCATGCTCAGCATTCATTGTTATGCATTGCATCATGTAGTTGTAGTACCTGATATAGTACCTCGCATGATCATTGCATACTTAGATTACTATATTGATGTCATCAGTTTGCACATGTTAGAGTATAGCAGCACGTGCATACCTGCGATTACCTTTATATGTTATTTACTATTCACGAGTTGGCAACTCACCCCCGTTGTGCCACAGTGTTTGCAGGTTGACCCTCAGAGTACTCGCGGCAAGGCTACATCATTGTATCTTTTTGTTGCAGATACCGCTACAGTTGGCGTGCGAGCCATTTTGCTTATAGGTGGGTTCTGCGGTTATCCGTTTATATTTCATTGTATACTTCATTGTATCTAGTATTCTCCATCTACCAGTTATGTATTGACTTAGAGACCAGTTGTGAGGACGATGTTGTTTCTATTTTTGTACTCTGGACGTCGAGCTCGTGTGAGCCGACTTTATTTATGCAGTTTATCTTTTATGTTGTTTTTCACTTATATTATTCATTCTTCGCTATGGCGTCGTATACTATTTTTGTGGTGGTTGTTTCCGCCGTTGGGCGTGATTGTTAGTTATGTATATGCCCTAGAGGCCATTGTTGTACATATGATGTATATTATGATAGATGCTTGGATATATACAGAGAGGACTTTCTTGCTCGTCATGATAGTATGCTATTTGGTTTCACTTTATCTTAACATGTTGACTTGTATTGGTTTACTGTCTTACTCTCACATGTTGATAAAGCCCTTAGGATCTGTACTCGACTACTGGGATTATGATGAGATCATACTAATGGGGCTACGGTAGTCGATGAGTACATCCTATAAATGTTCCTAGTCGAGGGTATATCGAGACAGGGCATCGATACACCAGAGTAGACTAGCGTATACGCATCTTAACCTATATGATAGGCGATGGATGATCCCATATCCATCGGTGTTTGACATCAAGGATGGTGTATGGGTGCTCAGTGGAGACTGGGTACACTGGACGGACTCGCCGAGAACTCCTAGTTGGTGATATACCACACGTCAGATGGCAGTTCTCCGGTGACACTGGTACAGGGTAGTCTGTAGACCCGAGATCGTCATAGAGTCTTGTGTGATTCCCACTGTGCTTTGATTTCCACCTTACCACGTCCAAGAGGGTGTGCAAAACGGTGGCTTTTGGGTACAGTCCCGAATCACATGGAGGCAATGAGCGATAGGAGGGGATTCGTCTCTCCCGGTATAGGGAGTTGATGTTGTGCTGTGTTCGATTGGTTATAACTGGAAGTCCCTGGCCAGGGCTGATATAGAGATATACTGGTAAGTGTTACCAGTAGTATCTCGACCTGTTATGAGCCTCACATCGACACGACTTATCGGTTACTGGGGTCTGACGTATACCACCCCTAGACCTTATATGCGACATATCAAACGAACAGACCGGACTGTACGGGAGTGTTACTGATTGGATTCACAGGAGAACGGACAGGCTAGCTTGTTGATCTTCTGATCGCTCAATACCTGGGTGGCTGTTACGTTTAGCTGACCGCTTGCAGCTTGTGGGTGTTTGATATGATCATCACCTGCTACCGGCGTATTGACGATTCTTTAGAGTCCTACACAGAGGTTTCTTGGCTCAGGCGAAACGGAGTAGAGGCACATGTGTGATATGTGCAGGACCGAGGATAATGCGATATGAGATACCGTATTATATTCTCGAGATATTTAGATATGAATCGGGACATCGGATCAAGTGTTGATTCGATGAATCGGTACATGATATATTAGCCGGTTATATTCGATATAGCCAGATCGTTGGATCAAGTGTTGATTCGACGATTTAATGTATAATGATATATATGATATATTGTATTACATTATCTAATATTGGCTCGCTTTATTATTTCATTTTCTCACCGGATTAATGCATTGATATATATGCGATATATGTTAAATGTATTATTTTCTTTTGTTGCAAATATATAATATATATGTGATATATATTATTGTGACATAATATGATTTATTATAAAACATGTTTAAGGATGATAAAAAGGGATTAGGGTTTGATTAGGGTTAGCTTCTTCTTGTTCATTCTAGAAGGTTTCTATTTTGTCTTGGTTAAGATATTATGGTTGATACTTATCCTTAACCTAACTAAACCCTAACTCTAGTTTATTCTCTACAACTTTTATCCTATCATCCTTGACCATGGTTAGATAATCAATCATATACACTAGACTTCTATTCATCAAAAAAGGATTATTCTTTCATTCTTCATCTTCTTCTCTCTTTGGTTTTTGAAAGAGAGAGCTCACTAGAAATTCCTTATGTGATGATTTATTATGAGAAAGTGAAATAAAAAGATAGCATAAATACTACTCCATTATCCTCATCTAATCTAGCCCATTAGATTAGGGTGTTCATCTCTTTAGAGTGAGAAAGCTTGGGTTATAGCAACTTCGACGTAGATCATCGGAGAATCGGAACACTTCAAGCTAGAATGGATCGTTCGAGTCGTGGAGCCTCTCTTGAGTCCGGGAGATCATGGATCGCGGCGAAGGGACTTCTACTCGGAGCTTGTGAAGCGAAGGAGCGGACTACAAAGGTTGTAATCCCTCACACTTAGCTTTAAAGATGTTATCTTGCATGCTAAACCCTAATAATCTAGCAAAGATCCCGTCTTTGGGTTGTTCGACACATGTAAAATTTTATTGGGGCATGTTTGATGCTTTATGAACCTTCACGAGTGTGTCTAGGAACCCTACAGTGGTATCAGAGCCTAGCTAGAGCATTAAGCGACGTGTTTACGAAGTTAAAACTCCGATCGAACCCGAATCGACAAAGTTAACCCCCTTTCTGGAAATTTTTTAAAATCTGGATTTTTTCTGAATTAAAAATACCTGAAAATACAGTAGATAAAATTAAGAATAACTGTGAAATTCGAGACTGTGATCCATACAAACGACCGCGGAATAGCGGCCATAACCTGCTTGGGCCGCGGTTCCGCGGCCGTATTGTTTGATTGGACATTTTTTTCCACAGTAATTCCTAATTTGTGCTTTTATAGTTTCTGGTATTTTTATTTTGACTCAAAGGTTGAGTGCTCTGGGGTTTTCTTTGTAATCGTAGATTCGATCGGAATATTTAAATTCGTTATTTTTTTCGGATATTTAGAAACTGTTAAACTGTTTGAACGGATATCATTAACCCACTTTATCCCGGCACGGCAAACTTTCAAGTGTTGAATTTTTATCGGGTTTAAATCTTTCGGAAAAATTGTACAAGTTAAGCGGTGGACCCTCTAGAAGACAACAAACCTTAACTCGATTATGTGACCGTCTTGAACTGCCTTTTGAACCTTCGGGTTTGGGGCAGTACAGCGTGCCACATGTGAGGCGTTGGCTTGACCCTTCTACGGCTGGATCACTGGTACTATGACATATTCTGGGATTATTTGAACTCCGCTTAAGTGTTGAGCACTTTGGGAAATTTTGGGTGTTTGATTATCTGTTCGAAAAGTTTAATACTATCTATTTATCTGGAATGTGATACAATATGTGGAATTCATATAGTTTAGGCATAAAATACGAAGTATATGATATTTCGCATTTATGATGTCTAAAGAGAATGTGGATTCCAAATATTGTAGTTTTTCAATTTCTTTTCTGTGACCGTAAGTGTAGTATGTAGTTGTATTGCCAGTTTTCGTTGCTATACATCAACGACGATCGGTGTATGCATACTTACTTACGTTGATGATATGAGATATTATGTGTTGCTGAGATATGATATGCAGGATTGTCGCGATTGAATAGCCGGGGGGTTTTATGTGAGATGAGAGTTTTATATTTTCATTCATGTAAATTCAAATGTAATGTAATATTCTTTTATTTGGGGCACTTCCAGGTTGAGGTTGATGCCACCAGTGTTGTATATTATTTACTTTTCCGCATTAGGATGGACCCAAGGAGGGGAGCACAGGTGACCGGGTTCTGGGGTTCAGAGGGAGGCCATCTCGAGGAGTCGAGACCGGGTCTCCTAAACTCCAGAATTGGTAGGGTCGCTTGCCGCTCTCGTAGGGGTCCAGGGTGTGGGCTTGGCTATTCATCGCGACTGTGGAATCCGTATTTTCTATTATTGGCTAAGTACTAAATACGGACGTCCTAGTATATCCCACATTATATCTATATTTCTGCTGCGATATCTGTGATGTGATCATTTGATATGTTGTGATGGATACAGTATATAGTATATATGATATATTATATAGACGTTACTTATGTTTTACACCCGCACTAGCCCTGCCCTACTCTGTCGTTAGTTACCTAACCTAACGGTGTACGAGGGGACATCGAGGCGAATGCGGATGGCATAAGTGTACGTCGTATTTATCTGTGATGCTTAGGAAGCATAAGCTGATGGGATTTTTTATTAATGAGATTAATAAAAAGAAAAGAAACCTAAAAGATGTTGTAGAATCAAAACTTTATAAAAAGGGTAGCTACAGTTTTGCTTTGCATAGTGGTATATATGATATACCCTGCACCTTATTCGATGAGGAAAGAGCCGAGATCCCTTCACCGGGAGTGACCTCTTTAGCGAAACTGGCAGATGCTACAAAACTCGGTTTGTCTTTTGATTGCTTTTAGAGTTTTGCTTTGCACAGTGAGATATATGATATGTCCTGCACCTTATTCAATGAGGAAAGAGCCGAGATCCCTTCACCGGGAGTGACCTCTTTAGCAAAACTAATGAAAGCCTCAAAAACACTCCATTTCAAAATTTCACATGATTCTATGACGATATCAAGTTCATTACGCTCATGGTTTTCTGAAAAACCTGCGTAACCCTCCGTCATTTCAGATAGAGACTAGTTAGTATTCGTGCTGCGTTTGTTGACCTTAGCCAAGGCGTGGTATACGGTAGCTAATTAGTATTTATCTGCTAAAACATGAGATGTGATTGAGTTAGGGTAGTCGTGCGACTTTGTTGACCTTAGCCAAGGGTCGTACGGGTGGGTTTAATTCAATCAGGAAATGACGGGTTGAACTTGACTAGCACTTATGATTTGTTGACCTTAGCCAAGGTCATAAGTTGCTAGGGGCAAAATATTATCGGGAATTTCAAGTGTTGAAATTTGCAATGAGATTGCATACCTTCTATGAGATAGTTGGATCCCGATACCCACTGCGAGTAAGAGTTACTCCTAGGAGAGTTTTACACAGGACAATTAGTCGATCAAGTAGGTGTCTAGAAAAGTGTTAACGGGGTTACGCCTCTGGGAAAACGAGGTTTACTTTAATTAGGTCCGTGCGAAAGCACGGGGAACCTCCCTCAAAGTACCGACACTGATCTGGCTGAAAGATTGACGAAATTGTAGGGTGTAATTAATCCCGGGTAATCTTGCCTTTTAGGGTTTGAAGGTAGATTTGATAAAAACAGTGGGAGACATCCTGATTAGATAAGATAATAACCAATCTAATCTTGCAAGACCATACGCTAAAGTGTTTTCTTCTCTCTCTCTCTCTAGGTAGCGACCATGTCAGGCCATAATCAAGATAATAATATGGATGTATTGACTGAATCCGCTTATTATACTGAGCAGGGGAACGTTGGACCCGTTCTTTCTTATAAGAGTTATAAGACTGAACAGGGAATAGAAGAATATCTAGATTCTCAAGCCGCCCAAAAGAACATGCATGTTGATGCATCTTCTTCAGGTGTGTTAGTTATTGAGAACTGTTTCTCAGTTCACCCTACGTCATGGGTATTAGATACCGGATCAGGATCCCACATATGTAAATTGTTACATGGGCTACGTAAAGGTAGAGAACTGGGAAAAGGTGATCATTCCGTTCAAGTAGGGAACGGTGCAAGTATTGCAGCCAAAGCAGTTGGCGAATATCACCTTGTATTGCCAAGTCGTAATACACTGATTCTAAATGAGTGCTATTATATACCGAACATGATGTGCAACATTATATCAGTTTCTTTATTAAGTAAAGAAGGATATAATTTTGTAGTAAAGGATAATGTTATGAACATATTCCTAGATCAAAAGTTGATTGCATCAGGCTCGTTACATAAATGCATATTCATTCTAAATCAGAATACAGTCCTCAATATACAAAACACACACAAGAGGAAAAGTTCAGAAATGAACGAATCCTTCTTGTGGCATTGTAGACTTGGTCATATCAATGCGACACGACTGGCTAAGTTATATAAGGATGGTTATTTGAATCCGTTCGAATTATCATCTTATGATACTTGCCATTCATGTCTCAAAGGAAAAATGACCAAAGCTCCGTTTAGTGGACACGGAGAAAGAGTTACCGAACTCTTAGGACTGGTACATAGTGATGTATGCGGTCCCATGTCTACGCATGCCAGGAACGGTTCTTCCTACTTCATTACATTCACTGACGATCTCTCAAGATTCGGATATGTATTCCTGATGAAACACAAGTCTGAAGCCTTTGAGAAATTCAGAGAATATAAGCACGAAGTAGAGAATCAAACGGGCAAAAGTATTAAGGTTCTTCGATCTGATCGAGGAGGAGAATACTTAAGCAATGAGTTCCTAGATTATCTAAAAGAGAATGGGATTCTCTCTCAGCTTACTCCTCCATATACACCACAGCACAACGGTGTATCGGAGCGGAGGAATCGCACCCTATTAGATATGGTGCGCTCTATGATGAGTACAGCTGAGTTACCTATTTCCTTCTGGGGGTATGCGCTGGAGACAGCCATATACCTATTGAATAGAGTTCCAACTAAATCTGTGCCTACCACTCCATATGAGATATGGAATGGGAAGAGACCATCTCTTAAAAGAGTTAAGATATGGGGTTGTCCGGCTTATGTTAAAAGGCAAAATCCGGACAAACTCGAGGCACGATGAGTTCTTTGTAAGTTTGTAGGATATCCAAGCAATTCGTATAGATATCTATTCTACCACAGTGAACAACAAAAGGTGTTTGTTGCTCAACATGCCACCTTTTTAGAAAAGGAATTTCTTACAAAAGAAATTAGTGGCGATGAGGTAGAGCTGGAAGAGGTTCCAGCAACACAAACTACAACTGAAGATTTAGTGGAACCAGAGGATTCAGTAGTACCCGACGAACCCCAGCCTCTCCGCCGATCTAGCAGGGTTTCTCATCCGCCTGAGAGATACTACGGTTTTCTTATTGATGGTGGAAGCGAGGATTGCATCATGGAAGATGATGACCTGACTAGTTTCGAGCAGGCCATCACGAGTGGTGACTCTGTGAAATGGCTGGATGCAATGCGATCTGAGATGGAATCCATGTACACCAATAAAGTATGGATTTTGGAAAATGCTCCTGAAGGGGTAAAACCCATTGAGAGCAAGTGGATTTTTAAAAAGAAATTTGGTGTAGATGGAAAAGTTGAGACTTTCAAAGCTAGACTTGTAGCAAAGGGATTTCGTCAACGACCAGGTGTGGATTATGACGAAACCTTTTCTCCAGTGGCTATGCTTAAGTCCATCCGGATCTTACTTGCCATTGCTGCATACCATGACTACGAAATCTGGCAAATGGATGTTAAGACCGCCTTTCTAAATGGTGATTTAGAAGAGTGCGTGTACATGACTCAGCCAGAGGGCTTCGTAGATAGTGGGAGCAGCGGAAAGGTGTGCAAACTGCTTAAATCCATTTATGGGTTAAAGCAAGCATCGCGTAATTGGAACATCTGTTTTGATGTAGTAGTCAAAGAGTTTGACTTCATCAAAAACATAGATGAACCTTGTATCTATAAGAAGGTAGCAGAGAGTAAGGTTGTCTTCCTCGTATTGTACGTGGATGACATACTCTTGATAGGAAATGATATTCCTATGCTGCAATCAGTCAAGCTCTTCTTATCACAGAGATTCTCAATGAAAGATCTAGGTGATGCCTCTTGTATATTGGGAATTGGGATCTATAGAGATAGATCCAAACGGATACTGGGATTGTCCCAATCTAGGTGCATTGACACCATACTAAAGAGGTTTAGTATGGAAGAATCCAAGCGTGGGAACCAACCCACGATCTCTAGACTCACTCTCTCCAAAGAGATGTCTCCCAAGACTGATTTGGAGAGAGCTCGCATGCAAGGGATACCCTATGCTTCGGCAGTAGGCTCTATCATGTATGCGATACTATGTACCAGACCCGATGTAGCATACTCACTAAGTGTAGTGAGTCGGTATCAAGCAGATCCTGGAGAGAGTCACTGGACAGCTGTGAAGAACATTCTCAAGTACTTGCGAAGGACTAGAGATATGTTCTTGGTGTATGGTAACGGAGAACTCCGGGTGGAGTCCTTTACCGATTCCAGCTTCCAAAGTGATAAGGACGACTCAAAGTCACACTCGGGATTTGTCTTTACCCTCAATGGAGGGGCGGTATGTTGGAAGAGTTCCAAACAGGATACCATTGCAGACTCGACGATGGAGGCTGAATACATCGCTGCCAACGATGCTGCCAAAGAGGCTGTCTGGATGAAGAAGTTCATCACTGAACTTGGTGTGGTTCCATCCATTGAACATCCAATACCTCTGTATTGCGATAACAATGGAGCTGTGGCTATGGCCAGGAACCCAGATCCCATCAGAAATCCAGACATATTCTGAGGCGGTATCACCTGATCAGGGAGATAGTTGATCGCCGGGAGATCGAGGTCAGGAGAGTATATACGAAGGACAACACTACGGATTCACTCACGAAGGCCATTCCCCAGATACAGTTTGAGAGATTATTCGGGATGCTAGGTATGAGATACTACAGCAGCTGGCATTAGTGCAAGTGGGAGATTGTTAGTTATGTATATGCCCTAGAGGCCATTGTTGTACATATGATGTATATTATGATGGATGCTTGGATATATACAGAGAGGACTTTCTTGCTCGTCATGATAGTATGCTATTTGGTTTCACTTTATCTTAACATGTTGACTTGTATTGGTTTACTGTCTTACTCTCACATGTTGATAAAGCCCTTAGGATCTGTACTCGACTACTGGGATTATGATGAGATCATACTAGTGGGGCCACGGTAGTCGATGAGTACATCCTATAAATGTTCCTAGTCGAGGGTATATCGAGACAGGGCATCGATACACTAGAGTAGACTAGCGTATACGCATCTTGACCCATATGATAGGCGATGGATGATCCCATATCCATCGGTGTTTGACATCAAGGATGGTGTACGGGTGCTCAGTAGAGACTGGGTACACTGGACGGACTCGCCGAGAACTCCCAGTTGGTGATATACCACACGTCAGATGGCAGTTCTCCGGTGACACTGGTACAGGGTAGTCTGTAGACCCGAGATCGTCATAGAGTCTTGTGTGATTCCTATTGTGCTTTGATTTCCACCTTACCACGTCCAAGAGGGCATGCAAAATGGTGGCTTTTGGGTACAGTCCCAAATCACAAGGAGGCAATGAGCGATAGGAGGGGATTCGTCTCTCCCGGTATAGGGAGTTGATGTTGTGCTGTGTTCGATTGGCTATAACTGGAAGTCCCTGGCCAGGGCTGATATAGAGATATACTGGTAAGTGTTACCAGTAGTATCTCGACCTGTTATGAGCCTCACATCGACACGACTTATCGGTTACTGGGGTCTGACGTATACCACCCCTAGACTTGATATGCGACATATCAGACGAACAGACCGGACTGTACGGAAGTGTTACTGATTGGATTCACAGGAGAACGGACAGGCTAGCTTGTTAATCTTCTGATCGCTCAATACCTGGGTGGCTGTTACGTTTAGCTGACCGCTTGCAGCTTGTGGGTGTTTGATATGATCATCACCTGCTACCGGCGTATTGACAATTCTTTAGAGTCCTACACAGAGGTTTCTTGGCTCAGGCGAAACGGAGTAGAGGCACATATGTGATATGTGCAGGACCGAGGATAATGCGATATGAGATACCGTATTATATTCTCGAGATATTTAGATATGAATCGGGACATCGGATCAAGTGTTGATTCGATGAATCGGTACATGATATATTAGCCGGTTATATTCGATATAGCCGGATCGTTGGATCAATTATTGATTCGATGATTTAATATATAATGATATATATGATATATTGTATTACATTATCTAATATTGGCTCGCTTTATTATTTCATTTTCTCACCGGATTAATGCATTGATATATATACGATATATGTTAAATGTATTATTTTCTTTTGTTGCAAATATATAATATATATGTGATATATATTATTGTGACATAATATGATTTATTATAAAACATGTTTAAGGATGATAAAAAGGGATTAGGGTTTGATTAGGGTTAGCTTCTTCTTGTTCATTCTAGAAGGTTTCTATTTTGTCTTGGTTAAGATATTATGGTTGATACTTATCCTTAACCTAACTAAACCCTAACTCTAGTTTATTCTCTACAACTTTTATCCTATCATCCTTGACCATGGTTAGATAATCAATCATATACACTAGACTTCTATTCATCACAAAAGGATTATTCTTTCATTCTTCATCTTCTTCTCTCTTTGGTTTTTGAAAGAGAGAGCTTACTAGAAATTCCTTATGTGATGATTTATTGTGAGAAAGTGAAATAAAAAGATAGCATAAATACTTCTCCATCATCCTCATCTAATCTAGCCCATTAGATTAGGGTGTTCATCTCTTTAGAGTGAGAAAGCTTGGGTTATAGCAATTTCGACGTAGATCATCGGAGAATCGGAACACTTCAAGCTAGAATGGATCGTTCGAGTCGTGGAGCCTCTCTTGAGTCCGGGAGATCGTGGATCGCGGCGAAGGGACTTCTACTCAGAGCTTGTGAAGCGAAGGAGCGGACTATAAAGGTTGTAATCCCTCACACTTAGCTTTAAAGATGTTATCTTGCATGCTAAACCCTAATAATCTAGCAAAGATCCCGTCTTTGGGTTATTCGGGACATGTAAAATTTTATTCGGGCATGTTTGATGCTTTATAAACCTTCACAAGTGTGCCTAGGAACCCTACAGTGATTGCTCCCGTTTAGGGATGCTTTATTCTTATTGTATGTCATTTTACTTATATCATGTCTTGTACTCGATTTCGGGGCTAGTTTTTACAAAGGAGGTGCTGCCGAAATTTTTTAGAAAATAACTTAAACTTTAAAGATTTTTACTCGAGTTTTCTAAATGTTTTAAACCAATGTTTTCAACACTCGCTACTTTTAATGGTTTTGATTTCTGGGTTTCGTCTTACTTAATCGCGTTACGCCTGTAGACGTTACGTGGTTAGGTGCCGGTCACAGGCCGAACTTTGGGTCATGAAAAAGTTGGTATCTGAGCGTAGGTTTTACCTTTCAGTGTGTAGGATGACCTTGGTATGATGGAGTAGGTAGCTGAAGCAGAGTGGCATAGTGTGTGTATGTTCCGCGGCATACTCACGACATGGTACTCCGCCTAAGTGACCTTAGGACTTATTGGTTGAAATTCCTTCGCGATTATATACATTCTTGTGATTCGATTTCCGTATTCTTATCGAATCTTATTTCATTTCCAGCCATTATGCCGCTGAAGACTACGAGGGCGCAGAGAGCGGCCACGAGAGCCGAGATCAGAGTTGACTCGTCTGAGACGAGGACTGGCCCGGGCAGTACGCCAGTGGTACCGGAGCAGACTGATCCCCCTTCGACAGACCCTATTGCTATGCTAGGGGCCGGTATGCAGGAGATGCGCCAGGTGATAGAGTCGTTAGTAGAGGCCATTCGAGCGCAGAGACAGGAGGTTGTTCCACCTGTTGCGGGGACCGCGATGGTACCTACGGTTCAGGCAGTTGCACCTGCAGCTACAGAGGTGATCACAGTATCGTTATCAGAGTTCATGAAGCTGAAGCCTCCGGTCTTCACAGGCACCGATGCTGCCGAGGACCCGCAGTCATTTATCGATAGGATGGCCCGGATATGTCGTTCTCTTAGATGCTCAGACGCGAGATGGGTAGAGTTCGCGAGCTTTCGCCTGGAAGGTCTTGCGCAGAAATGGTGTGAGTCTCTAGAGAAGGGCAGAGCCGCAGGTCTTCCTCCTATGACCTGAGCTGAGTTCGTGACGGTGTTTCTTGCCCGCTTCCTTCCACAAAGTGTCCGGGATGCTCGAGCGCGCAGTTTTGAGTCATTACGCCAAACTTCGGGGATGACAGTGGCAGAGTACGACGTACTATTTACCGATCTATCTACGTATGCCCCGTATTTGGTAGCTACTGAGGAGATTCGAATCAAGAGGTTTGCTCGAGGCTTGCATACCCCGTTGTTTCTCGCCATCAGCGCACAGCATTGTGATACTTATGCAGCGGCCATGGATACAGCCCTACTAGTCGAAGAGCGTCTTGCCGAGACTTCGGTAGTTCCGGAACCGAAGAGGGTTCGTACGGGTATATCAGCATGGAGACAGACATTTAGACGCCGCGACAAAGTTTGTTTAGGCCCGGGGAGTGACAGAGGCTCGGGACGAGGCCGGTTGTTTAGCTCTTATCCCCAGGAGGGTCAGCAGTCGTCGCATAGGTGCTTCGGGTGTGGCAGTCAATTTCACCTCGTTAGAGAGTGTCCTGAGATACGCCGGAGGGCGGCAGTGGTTCCACAGGTTACTTTACCACGCTCTCCACCTCAGAGAGCGTTGCCTCTTGCACCTGCTATTGCTCCGTGTCAGACTTATGCAAAGAGAGGTCATGGTCACGGAGGGTTTGCTTATAGGGGATGAGGTGGCCGAGGCAGAGGACAGCCAGTTGCTGGCAGAGGACAGCCAGTTGCCGGTAGGGGACCTCCAGTCGCAGGTAGAGGACAGGCACGGGTTTTCGCTTTGACACATCAGGACGCGCAGGCGTCCAATGCAGTGGTCTCAGGTACTCTTTCAGTATGCTCTTTTGACACACACGTGCTGTTCGATCCGGGGTCTACGCACCCGTACATTTCCACACACTTCGTACGTTTCCATACACTTCGTGCCGAGTTTGGGTAGAGAGTCTTGTTTGCTTGATCAGCCGCTTGTTGTGACCACTCCTGTGGGCGAGTCGTTTGTTGCTAGACACGTGTTCCGGTCATATGTTGTCTGTATTGGTGAGAGAGAGTTGTCCATCGACTTGATCTTTCTTGAGATGTTGGACTTCGACATTCTCCTAGGCATGGACTGGTTAGCCACATGCTATGCATCTTTGGACTGCCGCGAGAAGATAGTTAGGTTTTGTTTTCCCGGTGAGTCGGTTTTTGTTGTACAGGGGGACCGTGGTGCCACCCCTCACAGTTTGATTTCGTCTCTTCGCGCAGGACAGCTTTTGAGGAAGGGATGTCAGGGATTTCTAGCCTATATTTGCGACACTAAAGCTGCAGAGGTTCCCTTGGACCAGGTCCCGATTGTTAGCGAGTTCCCTGATGTCTTTCCCGATGAGCTGCCTGGGCTACCGCCTGAGCGCGATATTGTGTTTTGCATTGACTTGATTCTCGGCACAGGGCCTATTTCCATACCGCCTTATCGGATGGCCCCAGCGGAGCTTAGAGAGTTGAAGGGTCAGTTGTAAGATTTGCTGGATAAAGAGCTTATTCGACCTAGTGTGTCTCCTTCGGGTGCTCCAGTCCTGTTTGTCAAGAAGAAGGACGGCAGTTTGCGCTTATGTATTGATTACCGCCAGCTGACAGGGTTACCGTATGAAACAGATATCTTTTACCACGTATCGATGACTTGTTCGACCAGCTTCAGGGTGCAGGATACTTTTCGAGGATTGACTTGCGATCAGGCTACCATCAGTTGCGGGTTCGGCAGGAGGATATTCCGAGGACGGCTTTTCGCACCCGTTACGGGCACTACGAGTTTTTGGTGATGTCGTTCGGACTCACCAATGCCCCAGCCGCGTTCATGGACTTGATGAACCGTATTTTCAGGTCGTATCTTGATTTGTTCATCATCATGTTTATTGACGACATTTTGGTGTATTTCCGGAGTCGAGAGGAGCACGAGCAGCATCTGCTGATCACATTGCAGACTTTGAGGGAGTACCAGCTGTTCGCGAAATTCTCCAAGTGCGCATTCTGGCTCGACAGTGTAGACTTCTTGGGTCATGTAGTGACGAAAGATGGCATATGTATGGACCCGAAGAAGATCGAGGTCGTTCAGCATTAGCCCAGACCAGCATCAGTTACAGAGATCCACAGCTTTCTAGGACTGGCCGGCTACTACCGACGATTTGTTCAGGACTTCTCCCGTATCGCTGCACCGTTGACCAGGTTGACCCGGAAGGGAGTCCCTTTTGATTGGACGGAGGCGTGCTAGCATAGCTTTCAGCAATTGCAGACTCATTTGACTACGGCGCTGGTATTATCATTGCCTTCGCAATCGGGCAGATTTGTGGTTTATTGTGACGCTTCTCGAGTGGGGCTAGGATGCGTATTGATGCAGCACGACAGGGTTATCGCTTATGCTTCTCGGCAGCTGAAGAAACACGAACAGAACTACCCCACTCATGATTTGGAGATGGTTGCAGTGGTGTTTGCACTCAAGATCTGGAGACATTATGTAGCGTTTTGAAAATCGTTTCGGTGAAATTTCGGAAAATCGGTAAAATAAGGGGGTTTTCTGTAAAAAGTCAAAATACAAATATCTTATTATAAAAATTAAATATACATATTCTAGCTATGTAATTGCTATTATTTGGTGTTTATTGAGCTGCTGGTGAAATTTCAAATTTTCTGAAAAAATATTATTTTAATATTATTTTAAGCCGTCACTAATACATTTAATTAGGGAAAATTACAAATTGGAATGAGTTGAAACAAATTTTGTACATCATAAAACATTAAATAAAATTTTATCATGTGGTTTTTGGAACGAAATCATTTGGCAAAACGGTTTAGAAATTATTGAAGAAAAAAAGCTTTTTTTTAGCGTAAATGGATGTTTGGGGTATTGTATTTATCATTTTTCATCACTCCACACCCGTACCCACACCCACACACCCCCATTTTATCTCCCCCTTGGCTGAATTCAGCAGCCCCCTCTCTTGTCCCCACTTGGATTTCAAAGAAAAGAAATGAAAGAAAAGAAAAGAAAATGGATAAATTAGTTAGACTTTTGACCTTGAATTGACTTTGACTTTCTCCCCCACTTTCTCTACCTCCCTCTCTCTCCTCCCCCCCCCCCTCAATTCTGGCTGACCCCTCCCTCTCCTACAGCAGCAACAGCCCCCCCCCCCTTTTCCCCTTCTCTTTTCTCTTCAAAACTTCTTCAAAAATTGCCCCAAAATCCATCAAAAAAATCCCAAAACCCAAATCCGACTCCTACCCATTTTTGCTTAGCCCTTATAGCATGGATTTTGGTGACAAGGGAGCATTTTGGAGGGCTATGTGTGCTTGTGGGATCTTCAATTTGTTTGGGTAAATTCTAACCCTTTTGCTTAAATCGTTGTTAATTGCTTGTAGTTAGCTTAATTAAGTGTTAATTTGGTTTTATGTGGGTTCAATTGTATGATTAAGGAATTCTAGTTAGGGTTTTGTTTTGAAATTGGGTTGTGATCACTTGTGCATGGTTTGTGATGTGAGCTAACATCTTGAAAACTTGTTAAAATTTATCTAGTTGCATATTACAAGTTGTTACTTGAAAAATGTCCAAATTAAGCTTTTTGTGCAAACTAAGGTTTTATG
This sequence comes from Agapanthus africanus, assembly GCA_030015575.1. Classification (NCBI taxonomy): domain Eukaryota; kingdom Viridiplantae; phylum Streptophyta; class Magnoliopsida; order Asparagales; family Amaryllidaceae; genus Agapanthus; species Agapanthus africanus. Next base: position 298,180,126 of record CM057345.1, on the reverse strand, counting down.
AAATGCATTTATATGTGAGATTAAAAATATGGTTAGGGTTTTTATCATATTATTAACTTTATTAAGTGTAGTTTAACACTTTAGTTCATGGAAATCCAACCTAAATTGTAGTTTGCGCATTTTTGCTATGAAATTGTTTAAATTTAGGTATTTTGTAAACTAGAATATTATGGGTTTTGGAATTTAATGAGATTAAACTCCGGAAATTGTTTATATGACTTATTTAAGATATTTAATAAATATATTGGCCGCTACATTCATTTAAACATCATGTTTTGTACAAAAACGGCGAAATGTGCTTGCTAGATTTTCGGAAAAATGACTTTTTAAGTGAAATTGGGGTTTTTGTGAGTTTTAACCTAGTTTATATTAAAATTAGTGTTCGTGAATGTGAAAATGAGTGTGATTGGATTTTCTCGATGGTTTGACGTTTTTACATCGACATCGAGGGTTGGTTTGACTATTCTTGCATGCGTAGGCGATAGGTTTGGACCTATGCGTGATACGCGTGCCGATTTGATTTTCGTATGTCGTTTCGATTTCGAATTTAGTTTTAATGCGATATGGTGCGTTATGATATGTAGGTACCCCATGTGGACTTCGAGACGACAAGCAAGCGCGTGGCGACGTCGGCACCTGCTAGCGAGGACCAGGTGAGTAGATTTATATCTACGGGGAGATGTCGGGTGGATGGCGTATAGCACCCCCGCAGTCCGTGGTGGTGTATACGGATGCGTATACACACCAACAATTATTATATGTTAATTGGGATTAATAACGATACTTAGGATGGATATTGGTGTGTTGGATTATTTTAGTATTGCGAACCCTAGGGAAGTGTTGCACTACACATACACACATACATACTTGCATACATTCCTATTTATATGCGCTCATGGGATTCTTTATAGTTATGTGTTCACATGGGTATGGGACTATGTGTTCACATACGGATTGAGGATGATACTTGGGATTAAGCTGAGTCGATGAGATTTGTTTTGTGGTTGTGATATCGGTGATATAGCAGGGTTCGTATCTCAGATACGACATGACGTTGTAGCGGGTCCTTGACGTAGTGTTTCACACACGTCCATGCATACGTAGGCGGTATCAGTATGGTACTAGACGTAGATCAGTACCCCGATCATGATAATTGATAAAGAGGATACCAGGTGAATAGTATGATGAATGTGATATTGACCCATACCCAGATTTGGGATGCCGTACGACGGATTTACGTACGAGCTATATTGATGATTGATCCGCACTCTTGACTTGGGATGCCTGATTATAGATATGGTATCGGCTATGATATTATTGAGGCGGGATCACCGACTATACATATACAGGTAGGTATATGTATCGACTCAGATGTTAGGCGGTTTCCTTACCTGTAGTCCAGCTTGTTAGCTTAGCCCTTTAGTTTAGTTTAGTTGTTAGATTAGATTCGATTCTTACATATTTCAAAACTAACGAATCGTGGGTATTTTAAAAGACAGCCCAAGGGATCCTACGGATATTTCAAAAGACGTATCTTTTCATAAAAACACCGTAGCCCTATTTTCAAAACCCCATGATTCGTGTTATTTCAAAAGGCACCATTTGTAGGACTTATATTAGATTATTACAGATTAGTTATCGTTGTGTCTAGTATTCCGCTCCCGCACATTATTGATGTTCGTTCTGCCTCGCATACTTATTTTGCTGCATATTCCATTATTGATATCATGCTGTTAGGACACCAGCACCATTACCGATGATGCGTATGTACCACGTACACCTACTTGCCGGCTCACACACATCTTCATCGGTAATTGCCATGTCACGTACACTTTAGAGAATATATTTGCTTGACTTAGCTTGTTAGTTAGTAGTTTGATATGATATTAGTGTACCTGCCTTACATGCCTAGTTTATTAATCATACATTGCAACTTGGTTATTGATACCATATGCATTCATTATCATTGTCATATGCACTTGTGATGATTTCTTGAGATTTATGATATTTCTGGATTTCGGGGAAAGCCGCAAAATTTACAACTTATGATCTTTTAAAATTTAAAATGTTGCAGTTTTCTAGTGATGTAAAGTGTCGTCCACCATGAGTTTGCTGTGGTTTTCAAGATCCGTGTCGAGGAGTAGAGGAACCGTCACGGGTACATGGTGGGCCCGGTATGGTACCCCGGGGCAAGAGGAATGTGGTGTTGACGTTGAGCCTGGCTGGGGAGCACTACCTACCGGTGATATTACCCTACGCGTCGGATATCCGGAGGATACCGTCGTGGTCTTGAGATGGATGGTAGGGGCCGGTCTGGACTGACGGCGCCCTAGATATTGAGATTGAGACATTGATATTTCGAGACAGTGAGATTTATGTTTTGTGTCGATGCTAGACACTGTTGATACTGATTTCATTTATGATACCTCAGTTTAAAAATACGAAGGAAATCTCACTAATTTATGAAAACAGTTTCTTCATTTACAGGTATTCTGTTTTCATGCATGCATACCTCATTCATATGATATATTACTACCTGAGGCACTGACACGGGAACATGAGTTTACACTCGGGTTAGATATTTACCCTAGCCATTGTTATAGGCTGCATGTTATATACATTTGTTTGAGGATATATTATGATCATTGACCTAGGATTGCGTTATTTATGCGATTTCTGTGCGTAGATGTTTTTCTATTCACGAGTTGGCAACTCACCCCCGTTGTGCCCCAGTTTCTTGCAGGTTTGCCGTACAGACTTCATTACGGCTTTGCGGGCTCAGTTTCATTCGGGTGACTTGCTAGTAGGTGGGTTTTTCTTGTATCGTACCCATCATATTACCTTGTATAATATTATTCCGTTGTATCTAGTAAATTCCATCAACCAAACATGTTTTTTTGAGATAGAGACCAGTGTTGTTTATTCTTTCGACCTTAGAGTCGCTCGTTATATTTCTGGTGGTTTTGAGTTTCCTTTTGAGTTTTGATCCTCGCCGTTGGCGTTGTATATTATATTGCTTGTGTGGTTGTGACCGTCGATTAACGAAGAGCTAGCTCCCGCTTGGGGATGCCTTTTTTCTTGATTTCGTATACTATTCATGTTGTATCCCGTTTGGGAGCCAGTATTTACAAAGGAGACTCTGCCGAAATTTTCAGTAAATTTTTGATGTTTTTAAAAACCGCATAATTCGGCTTATGCTATTGAACTACTTACTTTAAGTTGGTTTTCCTGCACTCTACTACTTTTCTTGGTTTGGATTTCTGGGTTTTCGGTTTACTTAGATTACTTACGCCTCGAGACGTTCGTAGTTTAAGTGCCGGTCATGTTCCGTACTTTCGGGTCGTGACAAAGTTGGTATCAGAGCGTTAGGTTTTACCTTCGGAGCGTAGGATGACCCTTGGTTGATGGAATAGGTGACTAAAGTAGAGTGACGTACCGTGGGTATGTTCCGCGGCATATTTACGATACGCTGCTCCACTTAAGAAGCCTTAGGATCTATATTTCTTTGCTCAGTATTATATTCATTCCGATCTAGCCTCATCGGTACCAGTTGCGGTTTGCTGCTACGATTACGGGCAGGGAGAGCTACGGTTAGAATTGCGGTAAGCACGAGCTCGTTACGGACGAGGACTGGCCAAGACGTAATTCCGGCGACACACGATTGCAGAGATGTGTCTTTTTACTGTGTTTCCACGCCACGAGCGTTTGGCGGATCGCCTTTATGAGGTTACTTGGAGGTGCTGATCGACACTAGAGAATTGAGTCAATGGTAGAGGCCAGCCAGATTTTGATGACCGTTAGTGTGTTACTTACTCCTGATGATTGAGGCACTGTTCAGCGTGCAGACGAGCGAGCCAGTTGTTGCTGCGAGTGACGAGATATCGCACTATATGTTAGAGCTATTGTGGGGCGAGTTGTACGAATAGATGATAGAAGGTCGCTAGTCACCCGATGATGAATGACTAGGACAGGTGGTTCGTTCGCCTACCCCGATGCGAGGTCATCAGATAGATTGACTCCAGCTAGAGACGACTTCACGCGGAGACGTTGAGAGTCGACAGAGACGATCGAATGTCAGAAACCAATTATTCCAGGTTAAAGTAGTCGGAAAGACATGCAGGCGATTCTATGGTCCCTCTAGAAGAATGAAACCCTAACTCGACTTAATGACCGTGTGAAAGCCTTTGAACCTTAGGGTTTGCGGCAGTTCTGCGGCGCCATTAGTGAGGCTTGGGTTTTCCCTTCTACGGCTGGACCACCGATGCTGTGGTATGTATTCGATACTATTAAACTGTGCCCAAGATGTTGAGCTCTTGGGGGATTATGAGGTTTTGACGAATCGATCGGATGGCTTGACTTAATTCGGATGCTAGGTGGTGAGATGCATTTCTTGGGAGACTCCCGATACGAGGATAGCCGTTGGAGCTCAGTCCATGTAGCCACGATGAGACAAGTCCGAAGCAGTCGACATTAGAGAAAGTGGAGTAAAGAGGTCCGTAAAAGATCTGGATAAGACGACGTTCCACTCCGCCGACATCAGAGATGCGATACGCATGCCGAGGCAGAGTACTGGATATACCTTCCAGAAGAGGTCGCGATGGGTATGCAGCCATTCCGGAGCAAGATGCAGATATAGGAAAGGGCGATGACTTCCGGACTGTTGGCAGGGACGAGACATGGAAGAGACCGTAAGCAGGATTCCTTCCAGGACACTGCTGCAATGATACTTGCACCCAGGATCAGATGTGTCACGTACATTCAGAAAGCCAGAGGCCAACGCCAGTGATATGCTGTCTTACGAGTGGTCGCGATGATTGACCGGGAGATGACAAGAGACGTGCCAGCACGGGATTATCCCCGTTAGCACACCTGACAAGGCCGATGAACCGATGGACCGAGAGATTGGTAATTCACAGTGAAGACCTTGACCCAGGAGTGGTCATTGTTACGCACACCAGCAGGCCAGAGTTCATGATCATCGACGAGACGTCCCACTAGTGACCGCGACAGTTGGCCGAGATTCTTAGAAGATGCGCTTGAGCAGTACTGTTCCGCCATTATTGATTACGATGTTTTGGGTGATTTATTCGTATGATTTGATTTTGATGATTGAGGATTTACGATCGTTGCACAGTGTTGCACTTGATATCGTTTTCGTGCTTGGGTTTCATATGTTTGTGATTTTACGGTTTTAAACAGTTGAGTTGGTTTTATGCGTATGCATGCACGCGATTTCGTTCCTGCACTCTGTATAGTTTATATATGCTTGCAGTGCAGTGATACGCCTTTTGTGCACTTAGATGCACTGGACTTCGATTTCGATTGTGATACTCGATATTTGTTTTGTGCACCTTGTGCACCTGATTTGATTTTGCGCATGTTCGGCGCTTGATATTGGATTTCATGATTTCACGCATGATGGATGCACCTGCCTTGGATTTTTGCACATGTTGAGCGCATGTTTTGAGATGTGATTTTGGTGCACACCAGATGCACTAAATCGAGATTTTTCGTGCATGTCAGATGCACCTGATTTTGCGGTCAGGCACACATGTTGCCTACGACAGATGTTTCGTGCACACCCGATGCACTTAGATGTTGTTTATGTGCATATATATGGTACATACTTGGATTTTGATTTCCGTGTGCACCAGACGCACGTAGCATTCATGTGCATATTTTAGGATTGATTTCGTATAGAGCAGTACGTTTTTATGATATTGCTATGTGTTTTCGTACTGAGCATGACTAGTCAAAGGACAGTACCTGAATTTATTTTTGCATGCATTGATAGTTATTAAAGGGATTTCCAAAAAGCGAGCTATAGCCTCAGTATTTACCTACGTGTCTGATATGACACGAAATGTTTAGAACAAGGAGACCCTTCTAAATTGTTTCCAAAACGGCGGAACGTACATTTCAAACAAAGGTATATATGTATATAGTTATTTTCTTATGATATACGTCCGCCACTGTGCAGTGTTATACGCGTTGCACAGCGACTTAAAGAGATTTGGCATGCATTTCCTTCAGATACTTACATATATAGATTCGATATTTACATGTATAGTTTCCAGTTATATCATATTGGTTTTGATTTGGATTTGGCATTGATATCTTCTCCATGACTCCGATGATTGCGGGATGCTTGACGGAGTTTTGATTTGAGTTATATGCTCATTTTTCAAGCGCATGCGCTGCGCTACGATTTGTTTTATGTATTTACAATTTCGGAGCCCCGACGACTTGATGTTTTCTCAGATGTTTTAGTATTTGGGGGAGTTTGAATTTTAAATTCGGGGACCGAATTTCTTTAAGGGGTGAAGATTGTAGCGTTTTGAAAATCGTTTCGGTGAAATTTCGGAAAATCGGTAAAATAATGGGGTTTTCTGTAAAAACTCAAAATACAAATATCTTATTATAAAAATTAAATATACATATTCTAGCTATGTAATTGCTATTATTTGGTGTTTATTGAGCCGCTGGTGAAATTTCAAATTTTCTGAAAAAATATTATTTTAATATTATTTTAAGCCGTCACTAATACATTTAATTAGGAAAAATTACAAATTGGAATGAGTTGAAACAAATTTTGTACATCATAAAACATTAAATAAAATTTTATCATGTGGTTTTTGGAACGAAATCATTTGCCAAAACGGTTTAGAAATTATTGAAGAAAAAAGGCTTTTTTTTAGCGTAAATGGATATTTGGGGTATTGTATTTATCATTTTTCATCACCCCACACCCGTACCCACACCCACACACCCCCATTTTATCTCCCCCTTGGCTGAATTCAGCATCCCCCTCTCTTGTCCCCACTTGGATTTCAAAGAAAAGAAATGAAAGAAAAGAAAAGAAAATGGATAAATTAGTTAGACTTTTGACCTTGAATTGACTTTGACTTTCTCCCCCACTTTCTCTACCTCCCTCTCTCTCCTCCCCCCCTCAATTTCTAGCCGACCCCTCCCTCTCCTACAGCAGCAACAGCCCCCCCCCCCTTTTCCCCTTCTCTTTTCTCTTCAAAACTTCTTCAAAAATTGCCCCAAAATCCATCAAAAAAATCCCAAAACCCAAATCCGACTCCTACCATGGATTTTGGTTTAGCCCTTATACCATGGATTTTGGTGACAAGGGAGAATTTTGGAGGGCTATGTGTGCTTGTGGGATCTTCAATTTGTTTGGGTAAATTCTAATCCTTTTGCTTAAATCGTTGTTAATTGCTTGTAGTTAGCTTAATTAAGTGTTAATTTGGTTTTATGTGGGTTCAATTGTATGATTAAGGAATTCTAGTTAGGGTTTTGTTTTGAAATTGGGTTGTGATCACTTGTGCATGGTTTGTGATGTGAGCTAACATCTTGAAAACTTGTTAAAATTTATCTAGTTGCATATTACAAGTTGTTACTTGAAAAATATCCAAATTAAGCTTTTTGTGCAAACTAAGGTTTTATGAAATGCATTTATATGTGAGATTAAAAATATGGTTAGGGTTTTTATCATATTATTAACTTTATTAAGTGTAGTTTAACACTTTAGTTCATGGAAATCCAACCTAAATTGTAGTTTGCGCATTTTTGCTATGAAATTGTTTAAATTTAGGTATTTTGTAAACTAGAATATTAGGGTTTTTGGAATTTAATGAGATTAAACTCCGGAAATTGTTTATATGACTTATTTAAGATATTTAATAAATATATTGGCCGCTACATTCATTTAAACATCATGTTTTGTACAAAAACGGCGAAATGTGCTTGCTAGATTTTCGGAAAAATGACTTTTTAAGTGAAATTGGGGTTTTTGTGAGTTTTAACCTAGTTTATATTAAAATTAGTGTTCGTGAATGTGAAAATGAGTGTGATTGGATTTTCTCGATGGTTTGACGTTTTTACATCGACATCGAGGGTTGGTTTGACTATTCTTGCATGCGTAGGCGATAGGTTTGGACCTATGCGTGATACGCGTGCCGATTTGATTTTCGTATGCCGTTTCGATTTCGAATTTAGTTTTAATGCGATATGGTGCGTTATGATATGTAGGTACCACCATGTGGACTTCGAGACGACAAGCAAGTGCGTGGCGACGTCGGCACCGGCTAGCGAGGACCAGGTGAGTAGATTTATATCTACGGGGAGAAGTCGGGTGGATGGCGTATAGCACCCCCGCAGTCCGTGGTGGTGTATACGGATGCGTATACACACCAACAATTATTATATGTTAATTGGGATTAATAACGATGCTTAGGATGGATATTGGTGTATTGGATTATTTTAGTGTTGCGAACCCTAGGGAAGTGTTGCACTACACATACACACATACATACTTGCATACATTCCTATTTATATGCGCTCATGGGATTCTTTATAGTTATGTGTTCACATGGGTATGGGACTATGTGTTCACATACGGATTGAGGATGATACTTGGGATTGAGCTGAGTCGATGAGATTTGTTTTGTGGTTGTGATATCGGTGATATAGCAGGGTTCGTATCTCAGATACGACATGACGTTGTAGCGGGTCCTTGACGTAGTGTTTCACACACGTCCATGCATACGTAGGCGGTATCAGTATAGTACTAGACATAGATCAGTACCCCGATCATGATAATTGATAAAGAGGATACCAGATGAATAGTATGATGAATGTGATATTGACCCGTACCCAGATTTGGGATGCCGTACGACGGATTTACGTACGAGCTATATTGATGATTGATCCGCACTCTTGACTTGGGATGCCTGATTATAGATATGGTATCGGCTATGATATTATTGAGGCGGGATCACCGACTATACATATACAGGTAGGTATATGTATCGACTCAGATGTTAGGCGGTTTCCTTACCTGTAGTCCAGCTTGTTAGCTTAGCCCTTTAGTTTAGTTTAGTTGTTAGATTAGATTCGATTCTTACATATTTCAAAACTAACGAATCGTGGGTATTTTAAAAGACAGCCCAAGGGATCCTACGGATATTTCAAAAGACGTATCTTTTCATAAAAACACCGTAGCCCTATTTTCAAAACCCCATGATTCGTGTTATTTCAAAAGGCACCATTTGTAGGACTTATATTAGATTATTACAGATTAGTTATCGTTGTGTCTAGTATTCAGCTCCCGCACATTATTGCTGTTCGCTCTGCCTCGCATACTTATTTTGCTGCATATTCCATTATTGATATCATGCTGTTAGGACACCAGCACCATTACCGATGATGCGTATGTACCACGTACACCTACTTGCCGGCTCACACACATCTTCATCGGTAATTGCCATGTCACGTACACTTTAGAGAATATATTTGCTTGACTTAGCTTGTTAGTTAGTAGTTTGATATGATATTAGTGTACCTGCCTTACATGCCTAGTTTATTAATCATACATTGCAACTTGGTTATTGATACCATATGCATTCATTATCATTGTCATATGCACTTGTGATGATTTCTTGAGATTTATGATATTTCTGGATTTCGGGGAAAGCCGCAAAATTTACAACTTATGATCTTTTAAAATTTAAAATGTTGCGGTTTTCTAGTGATGTAAAGTGTCGTCCACCATGAGTTTGCTGTGGTTTTCGAGATCCGTGTCGAGGAGTGGAGGAACCGTCACGGGTACATGGTGGGCCCGGTATGGTACCCCGGGGCAAGAGGAATGTGGTGTTGACGTTGAGCCTGGCTGGGGAGCACTACCTACCGGTGATATTACCCGACGCGTCGGATATTCGGAGGATACCGTCGTGGTCTTGAGATGGATGGTAGGGGCCGGTCTGGACTGACGGCGCCCTAGATATTGAGATTGAGACATTGATATTTCGAGACAGTGAGATTTATGTTTTGTGTCGATGCTAGACACTGTTGATACTGATTGCATTTATGATACCTCAGTTTAAAAATACGAAGGAAATCTCACTAATTTATGAAAACAGTTTCTTCATTTACATGTATTCTGTTTTCATGCATGCATACCTCATTCATATGATATATTACTACCTGAGGCACTGACACGGGAACATGAGTTTACACTCGGGTTAGATATTTACCCTAGCCATTGTTATAGGCTGCATGTTATATACATTTTTTTGAGGATATATTATGATCATTGACCTAGGATTGCATTATTTATGCGATTTCTGTGCGTAGATGTTTTTCTATTCACGAGTTGGCAACTCACCCCCGTTGTGCCCCAGTTTCTTGCAGGTTTGCCCTACAGACTTCATTACGGCTTTGCGGGCTCAGTTTCATTCGGGTGACTTGCTAGTAGGTGGGTTTTTCTTGTATCGTACCCATCATATTACCTTGTATAATATTATTCCGTTGTATCTAGTAAATTCCATCAACCAAACATGTTTTTTTTGAGATAGAGACCAGTGTTGTTTATTCTTTCGACCTTAGAGTCGCTCATTATATTTCTGGTGGTTTTGAGTTTCCTTTTGAGTTTTGATCCTCGCCGTTGGCGTTGTATATTATATTGCTTGTGTGGTTGTGACCGTCGATTGACGAAGAGCTAGCTCCCGCTTGGGGATGCCTTTTTTCTTGATTTCGTATACTATTCATGTTGTATCCCGTTTGGGAGCCAGTATTTACAAAGGAGACTCTGCCGAAATTTTCAGTAAATTTTTGATGTTTTTAAAAACCGTATAATTCGGCTTATGCTATTGAACTACTTGCTTTAAGTTGGTTTTCCTGCACTCTACTACTTTTCTTGGTTTGGATTTCTGGGTTTTCGGTTTACTTAGATTACTTACGCCTCGAGACGTTCGTAGTTTAAGTGCCGGTCATGTTCCGTACTTTCAGGTCGTGACACATTACCTATACGGCGAGGCGTGCCAGATATTCATAGACCACAAGAGCTTGAAGTACATATTTCAGCAGCGAGACCTGAACCTGAGACAGCGCCGTTGGATAGAGCTAGTGAAGGACAACGATTGTGATATCCTTTATCATCCGGGCAAGGTGAATGTAGTGGCGGATGCTTTGAGTCAGAGGCCCGGAGGTAGTCTATCTTGTTTGAGCGCAATGCAAAGGCAATCGTCGGCAGATTGGCAGACTTTATGCGACAGCCGAGTGCAGTTCGAGTTTACTCCGACCGGGGGACAGCTTGCGCATATCCGTGCACGTCCACAGTTGCTTGACCGCATCCATGAGGTGCAGCCTAGTGATGAACGTCTTTCAGAGATCAGGGAGCAGGTTAGACAGGGCAGAGACTCCGAGTTTGTGATCGATGATCAGGGGATATTGCGATTTGGGACTCGACTATGCATACCAGATTCCTAGGGACTGAGGCATGAGATTCTCGAGGAGGCGCATCGATCATTATACAGTGTTCATCCAGGTTCCACCAAGATGTACCATGATCTGAAAGATGTTTACTGGTGGGAAGGGATGAAGAGGGACGTCACAGACTTCGTTTCGAGATGCCTGACTTGTCAGCAAGTCAAGGCCGAGCACCAGAGGCCCGCGGGAGAGCTACAGCCGTTGCCCATTCCGGAATGGAAATGGGAGCAGATTTCTATGGACTTCGTTATGGGTCTACCCAGGACCAGTCGAGGGTACGACTCCATTTGGGTGATCGTGGATCGATTAACGAAAGCGGCTCACTTTCTGCCAGTGAAGACCACTTTTGGATTTGCTCAGTATGCCCAGATATACATCGACGAGATTGTACGATTGCATAGCGTCCCGACTTATATCGTGTAGGACCGAGGCACCCAGTTCACCTGCCGACTATGGCAGAGGCTTCAGGAGGCTTTGGGCACCCGATTGAGTTTTAGCACAGCATTTCATCCGCAGACCGACGGCCAGTCAGAGCGGACTATTCAGACTCTTGAGGACATGCTCCGAGCATGCGTTTTAGATTTCAGTGGTAGCTGGGATCACCATTTACCATTCAGATGGCACCATTCGAGGCTCTATATGGGAGGAGATGCAGATCGCCCGTCTGTTGGACAGAGCTCAGCGAGAACAGTATTTTAGGGCCGCAGATTGTTGAGGAGATGACCGCGAAGATCCAGTTGATTCGTGATAGGATGAGAGCAGCCTAGAGCAGGCAGAGATCTTATGCGGACCGTTGTCGGCGCAGACTTGAGTTTTCTGTTGGCGATCATGTTTTCTTTAGGGTCTCCCTAATGAAGGGTGTGATGAGATTTGGGGAAAAGGGGAAACTTAGTCCCAGATATGTGGGGCCCTTCGAGATCCTCGAGCGTATTGGTGTAGTTGCGTATCGGTTAGCCCTTCTGCCCAGTTTCCCAAATGTTCACCCCGTATTCCACGTTTCGATGCTCCGCAAGTATCTTCATGACCCTTCTCATGCGATTCAGCACCCAACGATCCAGCTAGAGCGCGACCTTTCTTTTGCAGAGCAGCCGGTGGTCATCCTGGATCGGCAAGTGAAGAAATTGAGATCAAAGGTTATACCGTCCGTGAAGGTCCTTTGGCGTGGCCCGAGCAGTGAGGAGGTCACCTGGGAGACCGAGGACGAGATGAGGAAGAAATATCCCCCATCTCTTTGAAGGTACACATAGCTAGATTTTTTTTAAATTCGGGGACCGAATTTCTTTAAGGGAGGAAGATTATAACGTTTTGGAAATTCGTTTAGATTAATTTCATGAAAATTAGCGATAATGCGTAGAATTTTTCATAGAATCCCATTAACAATTATTTTCCACATAAACAGGAATAAATCAAATTTTTTATTGTGAAATTAGGTATATATATAAAGTTGTGTTTCACTAATAATTATTTAAATTATGGTTCACATATTTATCGAATTTCCTAAACTATGTTTTCTATGCAAAAAAAAAGCTTTTGTTTAGCTTGCACAACCCAAATCACCATGGGTTAATGTTGCAACTTGTATTCTTTTCTTTTCCTCATGGCTTGCAATTCCTTCATATCCCTTTTAAAAATAAAACTAGACAAAACAATAATGCAACTTAAGAAAATAAGATAAAGAATGAGATAAGGAAGCATGGGGGGGTATTAGGTGAGGCATGGGCTTTGACTTTCACACTCTCTCTCTCTTTCCCTCTCATTCCATCAGCAGCAGCAACAGCAGCAGAAGCAGCAACAACAGCAGCCCCTCTCCTTCTCCTTCTTGTTCTTCTTCTTCTTCTTGCATCCAAACTTATCTCCTTACAAAAAAATCCATCTTTTCTTCATGAAACCCTTGCTTAACACTCCAAATCACTTCCTTGTTGGACCTTGAGGCAAGGTCATCAAGTTTGAGCCATCACTAGACCATCTTGAGGTATAAAGCTTATCATACTTGCCTTTTTGCTAAACTTGTTGTTTAATTAGCTTAATTTAGTGTTAAGTAGTGTTTTAGTGCTAATGGTGTGGTTTAAGTGAAGATTAAGTCATGTTAAGTTTGTTATGGCTTGATTAGCTTAAATAGGTGTTATTTTTGCCGTTTAATACAAGTCGTTGCACCATTTTACGCTAAAACCCCAGATTGTTTTAATTACTGCTTAATTAGTGTTTTAGTTAAGGATTTATGTTAGTTCTGGGATCTGCTTTCAACTCGGTTGCTTCAAGAAAAAGTTGCATTTACTGGAGCATGTATACTAGAGTTAGACCACACACACAAAGCACGAGACCCCAATTTTCTTCCCAGGCCGCAGAAATATTCGTTATGGCCGCAATTTGTGGCCAGATGGTGGAGTTTGGTGTCGGGGGTTTTCTGTAGAAGTCTGCTAGGTTTTGTAGCTCTTTGGTACATGCAACTTTTCCTATTTCAACTTGTGTCAAAATCTGGAACCTAATTCCTTGTTTTAGTGCTTTTAAACTTACGCGGCACGTACGTTTTGTGAGTGGGTTTGGTGGTTGCTGTGTGTCGCTGTCAGGGTAGTTTAAGACGTTTGTACACACGTTTTGGTGTATCGGATGCGCACGCGTTTAGCTTGCGACGCGAGTTTCTCGTTTGATTTTGATATCGCGTTTTTGCAGGATTTTAGCTTATGTGTATTACTTTGTGTAAATTCTAGGGTCGCAGGCGGGGACTTCGGACGCCGCGAAGAAGGGGAAGCAGGTGGTCGGATACACGTAGATCGAGATCACGGTGAGTAGATTTAACATCTACGGGGAAATCGCCCGTATGGCGTTACGCGTCAGGGCTTGATAGGGTGTTGTAGTCGCATGTATATTTATATATATAGGTACCATTGTTGCATACCCCTCTTTTGTTGCATATGGACATAGTAGTTATGAGACACCCGCATTGTAGAATTGCTATGAACCATACATCGTTTAGATTATCTCATCATTGATGATTAGACATGAGTTTGTTCCTTTGTGTACACTTATACTTGCGTATATACCACTTGTACATCCATATTGGCACATGTACACATTGTACACTCATGGTTGCGTATATACCATTTGTACATCCATATTGGCACATGTACACATTGTACACGCATGCTTGCGTATATACCACTTGTATATCCATATTGGCACATGTACATATTGTACACTTATACTTGCGTATATACCACTTGTACTTCCATATTGGCACATGTACACATTGTACACTCATGCTTGCATATATACCACTTGTACATCCATATTGGCACATGTACACATCGTACACTTATATTTGCGTATATATCACTTGTACATCCATATTGGCACATGTACACATCGTATACTTATACTTGCGTATATACCACTTGTACATCCATATTTGGTGCACATGCACATTGTACACTCATACTTGCATATATACCCACTTGTACATCCATATTGGAGCACATGCATATTATACACTCATACTTGGGTATGTATATCTTTGTGCATCCATACCTACATACAGACATGTTACACGTACATAGATAATGCTGGCCTTGATTTTTGGAGAAATGGGGACCGCATGATATATTTTCAAAACTGGATCCATTTAAAAGAGCAGTTTTCCTTTTTTACTCATAGTACGATTTTATGCGGCATACGCCACATTGCATGGATTTACGCATTGAGTTTTGGATTTCATGTGATTCCTGAATTTGAGAATCGTGGTATTATTTTAAGAAAATATGCACTGTTTTGAAAATCCGATTTCTCTTGATATGATATTTCAGTGCGTCCACCATGCGTTTTCTTGGTTCTGAAACGTGTGCTTGAAACCCGATTCGAGGAGTTGGATGATCCATTTGCGGGTTCATGGTATACCCGGTATGGTTCCCCGGGGCGAGAATGTTTTCGTGGAGTAGACGATGAGCCTAGCAGGGTAGCGAGTACCTACCGGTGATTGGTTGGACCTGGCGGTTATACGGAGGATACCGACCAGAGTCGAGAGATGGATATGGATCGACCCGTACTGCCGAAGCCCGAGGGCCAATCCCGCAGGCGGAGCCCGTGGGCCGATCTGGACTGACGGAGCCCGATATACGAAGATTTACGTGTCGATGCTGGACATGGGTATTTCATGATATTTTTTAGTGCCGATGTTGGGCACTCTAGTTCCGTGAGACTTACAGGATACGAGGGCCGGATAGAGTGACGGCGCCTGAGTTACCGGGATTTTGGGGTGTTTTTGGTAGACACTGGGTTTTTCCACGATGATGATTCGTGTAGATGATACTTCATCCCATGCTCAGCATTCATTGTTATGCATTGCATCATGTAGTTGTAGTACCTGATATAGTACCTCGCATGATCATTGCATACTTAGATTACTATATTGATGTCATCAGTTTGCACATGTTAGAGTATAGCAGCACGTGCATACCTGCGATTACCTTTATATGTTATTTACTATTCACGAGTTGGCAACTCACTCCCGTTGTGCCACAGTGTTTGTAGGTTGACCCTCAGAGTACTCACGGCAGGGTTACATCATTGTATCTTTTTGTTGCGGATACCGCTACAGTTGGCGTGCGAGCCATTTTGCTTATAGGTGGGTTCTGCGGTTATCCGTTTATATTTCATTGTACACTTTATTGTATCTAGTATTCTCCATCCACCAGTTATGTATTGACTTAGAGACCAGTTGTGAGGATGATGTTGTTTCTATTTTTGTACTCTGGACGTCGAGCTCGTGTGAGCCGACTTTATTTATGCAATTTATCTTTTATGTTGTTTTTCACTTATATTATTCATTCTTCGCTACGGCGTCGTATACTGTTTTTGTAGTGGTTGTTTCCGTTGTTGGGCGTGATTGCTCCCGTTTGGGGATGCTTTATTCTTATTGTATGTCATTTTACTTATATCATGTCTTGTATCCGATTTCGGGGCTAGTTTTTATAAAGGAGGTGCTGCCGAAATTTTTAAGAAAATAACTTAAACTTTAAAGATTTTTACTCGAGTTTTCTAAATGTTTTAAACCAATGTTTTCAACACCCACTACTTTTAATGGTTTTGATTTCTGGGTTTCGGCTTACTTAATCGCGTTACGCCTATAGACGTTACGTAGTTAGGTGCCGGTCACAGGCCGAACTTTGGGTCGTGACAATAGGTTAGAACCTACGGACTACGCATACAAGAATAGCCTAACAAATCTTCGATGTTGACGTACAAATGTCAATCGAACGAGATAAAATACAAATATTAAAACTCAAGTTATTAAAACTGCAAAACGAAAACAACAACTCTTGAAAACACTTCTAGATTTGGCTCAGGTGATAATTGGGGCATTTAGCATATAGAATTGGTCTAATTAACAGATATAGGAGCCACTCACCAACCACGAATCTATTTCCTCACACACAGGCCGCAAATTGCCGCCCGAAAAGGCATTTTGGCAGCCAAAAAAGGAATGGAGGTCTCTGATTTTTGGGGTAGCCTTCTAGTCACCTGCACATCTCTCAGTGATCACTAAAAAAATTTCCAAGTCTCCGGGTCATAGCAGATCTCTAAAAGTCATACACAATTCCCACAAATTCCGATATCGGGGGATTTCCAAGTTCAAGCTTAGTTGTTTAGGTCTCAAGTTTAGTCTATAAATCTAGTACTACAGGGGTTGGTGGCCTCTACTAAACCTTAATACACTTTCACAATTCAAAATATTCCCTAACCCTCCTCTTGATATATCCAACACCACAAATCTACACTAGATTAACTCTAAATTACCATAGGGTGTTAGGAAAACTAATAACCAAGTTAGAAGTGTGGAATATACCTCATGGAACAACTAAGGAAAAACCCTAGATGATCCCAAGTGCTCAAAGTCCAATCTTGATTCCACCATTGGCTTTGTAGTGAGCTTTGGAGTGATTTTTGTGAAGGGAGTGAGATTTTAATTGAGTTTTTTGGGTGTTTGTAAGTGCTAGAGGAGGTGGAGGGTGGTGGAAAATGAGATGAAGAATGGAGTTGAGAAAAAAGAAGAAGTGAAGAAGAGGAGCCATGAAAGGTTTGTAGAAGTTTCCTTTAGCTCTCTCTCTCTCTCTCTCTCTCTCTCTCACACACACACACACAAGCCTATGCCTCCATGTCACATTATTTTATTTCTTTTTCTCTTTTCATTTTTAAAAAGAAAATACATTTTAAAACAAGATAAAGCCATGGTTAAATACAAATGTAGCAAGTGTTTGAAACATGACATTGTGCATGTCATGTGCATAGTCAAGTTTAATGCACAATTAGTAAATATAAATCACGTTTTAATATAATTTGCATATAATTAATTTTATAATATTTTATAAAATATCCAAATCGCATAATTTTGTTCAAAAGCAATAATACATATGGATTTCTCCAATTATTTTCCAAACTATTGACATATAATTATTTCATTTCATTTAAAACCAATTTCCATATTTTTATAATATTTATAAAATTAATTATTTTAATTATTTATATTCCCAAAAATAATATTTTATTTTCTGAAATGTTATCAGATGTGGAGTGGGAAGAAACCCTATCTTCAGTATATGAAAATATGGGGATGTCCAGCTTTTGTAAAAAAGCAGCATGCGGACAAGCTCGAGGCACGCTTAGTACTGTGTAAGTTTGTGGGATACCCAAGAAACTCCAGGGGGTATCTTTTCTATTACGCGGAGGAACAAAAGGTCTTTGTTTCTCGGCATGCCCGCTTTTTGGAAACTCAATTTCTTGAAAAAGAAATAAGTAGGAGCGCAATAGAACTGGAAGAAATTCCAAAACCACAAGCTATTACTGAAAACATGGTGGAACCAGAAATTTCGAAAGAACTGAACATCCCCGCGCCACTCCTCAAGACTAGTAGGCAGTCTTATCCGCCTAAGAGATACTACAGTTTTCTCTTAGACGGGGATAGAAAGGATTACATCATCGACGGTGATGAGCCAACTAGTTTCCAGCAAGTCATTCAGAGCAGAGACTCGGTAAAATGGCTGGATCCAATGCGGACCGAAATGGAGTCCATGTACACCAACAAAGTATGGACTTTGAACATTGCTCCAGAAAGGGTAAAACCCATAGGCTGCATGTCACGTCCCGGAATGGCACGTGACTGGCACTTGAATCATGCGAAGTTTATAGGACCCCACCTAATTCAAGTAAGCCAAAAGCCCAGAAATCTAAACCATTTAAAAGAAGGAGTGAAGGAATACTCATTTAAAATTTAACATATAAAATCACTTTGAAAGTCGTAGTAAACATTTTTAAAAGCATCAAGTTTTTCCCAAAAATTTCGGCAGAGTTTCCCTTGTAAATACTGGCCCCAAACGGGTACAAACATGCATATACATAAGTAATGAATAAAGGCATCCCCAAGAGGGAGCTAGCTCTTCGCCAATTGGCGGAAACAACCACGCAAGCAATAAAATATACAACGCCGAAGGGCGAGGATCAAAACTCAGAAAGAAAACCAACATCCTCAAGAAAACCAGAGAAGAACCCAAATAATACAAGCGTGCAACTCTAAGGTCGAAAGAATATACAACTGGTCTTCTAAGTCTATCAAATACACAAGTCTGGTTGATGGAGTTTACTTGTAGCGTTTTGAAAATCGTTTCGGTGAAATTTCGGAAAATCGGTAAAATAAGGGGGTTTTCTGTAAAAAGTCAAAATACAAATATCTTATTATAAAAATTAAATATACATAGTCTAGCTATGTAATTGCTAGTATTTGGTGTTTATTGAGCCACTGGTGAAATTTCAAATTTTCTGAAAAATTTTCCGAAATTAAGTATTTTAATATTATTTTAAGCCGTCACTAATATATTTAATTAGGGAAAATTACAAATTGGAATGAGTTGAAACAAATTTTGTGCATCATAAAACATTAAATAAAATTTTATCATGTGGTTTTTGAAATGAAATCGTTTGCCAAAACGGTTTAGAAAATATCGAAGAAAAATGCTTTTTTCGGTGAAATTAGTGTTAATGGGAATTGGGGTATAGCATTTATCTTTTTTCCTTACCCACACTCACCCACACCCTCTTTCCCCTCTCCAAATCAGCAGCCCAAGTGCCCCCTCATTTTCCCCACTTGAATTGTTAAAAGAAAAATCAAGAGAAGAGTAAAGAAAAAGGGGTTTAATAAAGAAAGAAGCTTGACTTTGTTGACTTTGACCATTCCTTATACCCACACCACTCTCTCTCTCTCTCCCCCTCCCCATTTCCAGCCGACCACACCCTCTTACTACAGCAGCCCTCTCCCCCCCTCTTATTCTTCTCATTTCACCTCAAAAAAAATCCACAAAATGCTTAAAATTCCATCATAAATCAAGTTAAAACTCAAATCCGAGTCCTACCCATTTCTCCTTAACCTATCAAGCATGGATCTTGGTGAAATGTTTGCATTTTGGAGACAAGTTTCATGTTGATCTCAAGATGGTTATGAGGTATAAATCTTGTTCTTTTTTTGAGTTGTTTGTTATTACTTCAAATTATGTTAATGAAGGGTTTAGTTTAGATTTTAAATTTCAAGTCCAAATTCAAGATTAGGGTTTATGAAATTGAAGTGAGGTTTTGTTTTGGAGTTGAATAGTGATCAATTGTGCATGGTTATGTGATGTATTTTTGTATCTTAGGGCATGCAAAATGTAATCTTGTTGCTTAGTGCTAATTGTAACATTAAAATATCCAATTTAGCTTTATTGAAACAAACTAGTTTTTAGCTTTTGGTTCCAAATAGGTGATTTAAAATCTAATTAACGTTTTGATGACTTTATTAACATTTTAATTTGTTGTTTAGCAATTTAGATCATGCAAAACTAAGCTTAATTGATGAATTGTGAATTTTGCTATAAAAGGTGTTAAAAATTGATATTTTTGCAAACTAGGATTTTGGAAATTATGCAAATTTATGAGAATAAATTATAGAAATGGTTTATATGACTTAGTTATGATATTTAGTGGATATTGTGGCCGCTAAATTTGTTTAAATATCGAGTTTTGTACTAAAACGGTTAATTTTGCTTGCTAGATTTTCGGAAAAATAGCTTTTAAAGTGAGTTTGAGGTTAAAGTGAGTTGCAACCTATTTCATATTATAATTAATGTTTTTGAATGTATAAATGGGTGTGTTTGGGTTTTACTCGATGGTTTGACGTTTGTACGTCGACGTCGAGGGTTTTTGGGTCGATTTGTGAAAGCAACCATAGGTTTTGACCTATGTGGGATTCGTGCGTCGTTTTGGTCATGAGTCGGATTTTAATGCGATATGGTGCGTTATGATATGTAGGTACCCCATATGGACTTCGAGACGACAAGCAAGCGCGTGACGACGTCGGTACCGGCGAGCGAGGACCAGGTGAGTAGATTTATATCTACGGGGAGAAGTCGGGTGGATGGCGTATAGCGCCCCCGCAGTCCGTGGTGGTGTATACGGATGCGAATACACACCAACAATTATTATATGTTATTTGGGATTAATAACGATGTTTAGGATGGATATTGGTGTGTTGGATTATTTTAGTGTTGCGAACCCTAGGGTAGTGTTGCACTACACATACACACCTACATACTTGCATACATTCCTATTTTTATGTGTTCATGGGTTACCTTTGGGTTAGTTGCGAAACCCTAGGGTGGTTGTTATACCCACATACGCACATACAGACTTGCATACTTTACTTTCTTGTACGCAGATTGGGATGTGTATATATGTATATATGCG
This sequence comes from Agapanthus africanus, assembly GCA_030015575.1. Taxonomy (NCBI): domain Eukaryota; kingdom Viridiplantae; phylum Streptophyta; class Magnoliopsida; order Asparagales; family Amaryllidaceae; genus Agapanthus; species Agapanthus africanus. The sequence continues at coordinate 298,159,090 of CM057345.1, read as the reverse complement.
TGGATATGGGACTATGCATATGTACATTCATATACGCATGCATGGATAATGAGGATAGTACTTGGGATTTAAGATGAGTCGATGAGATTTGATTTGAGGCCGTGAGATCGGTGGTATAGCAGGGTTCGTATTTGAGATACGACATGACGTTGTAGCGGGTCCTTGACATAGTGTTTCACACACGTGCATGCATACTTAGGCGGTATCAGTATTGTACTAGACGTAGATCAGTACCCCGATCATGATATTTGATAAAGAGGATACCAGATGAATAGTATGATGAATGTGATATTGACCCGTACCCCGATTTGGGATGCCGTACGACGGATTTACGTACGAGCTATATATTGATGATTGATCCGCACTCTTGACTTGGGATGTCTGATTATAGATATGGTATCGGATATGATATTATTGAGGCGGGATCACCGACTAATATATATACAGGTATGTATATGTATCGACTCAGATGTTAGGCGGTTTCCTTACCGGTAGTCCAGCTTGTTAGCTTAGCCCTTTAGTTTAGTTTAGTTGTTAGATTAGATTCGATTCTTACCTATTTCAAAAACTAGCGAATCGTGGGTATTTTAAAAGACAGCCCAAGGGATCCTACAGATATTTCAAAAGACGTATATTTTCATAAAACACCGTAGCCCTTATTTTCAAAACCCCATGATTCGTGTTATTTCAAAAGGCACCATTTGTAGGACTTATATTAGATTAATGCAGGTTAGTTACAGTTGCATCTAGTATTCAGCTCCCGCTTATTATTGTGGTTCGCTTCGCATCGCATACTTATGTTATAATTTCTTATTACAGTGTTGATATCATATTGTTAGGACACCAGCACCATTACCGATGATGCGTATGTACCACGTACACTTACTTGCCGGCTCACACACATCTTCATCGGTAATTGCCATGTCACGTACACCTTAGAAAATATTATTGCATGACTTAGCTTGTTAGTTAGTAATTTGACATGATATTAGTGTACCTGCCTTATATGCCAGCTTAACATTATAGTTATTACTTGTCCCTTCATGCATACTGTTATTCATTGTTATGCCTATATTCATGGTTTTACATGCTATTGATGATTTGGATTCGGATTTCTACGAGATTTTCTGGATTTGGGGGGAAAACCGCAAAACTTATATAAACTGATTTCTCTCTTTTTAAATAAAAAAAAGTGCGGTTTTTCCCATGATGTATGAGTCGTCCACCATGAGTTTGCTGATGGATTTCGAGACCCGATTCGAGGAGACGGATGAACCGTTTCGGGTACATGGTGGACCCGGTAAGGTATCCCGGGGCAAGAAGCGCGTGATGATGACGATGTGAGCCTGGCAGGGGAGCACTACCTACCGGTGATTTTACCCGACGCGTCGGATATCCGGAGGATACCGTCGTGGTCTTGAGATGGATGGTAGGGGCCGGTCTGGACTGACGGCGCCCTAGATATTGTGATTGAGACATTGAGATTTCGAGATATTGAGGTACAGAGACTGTGATACAGAGATATCGAGATTTTGGGATTACGTTTTGTGCCGATGCTAGGCACTGTTTCATGCTGATTTCTTTATGATACCTCATTTTAAAAATACAAGGAAATCTCACTAAATTATGAAAACAGTTTCTTCATTTACATGTATTCTGTTTTCATGCATTCATACCTCATTCATATGATATATTGCTACCTGAGGCACTGACACAGGCACATGAGATTACACTCAGGTTAGATATTTACCCTAGCCATTGTTATAGGCTGCATGTTATATACATATTTGAGGATATATTATGATCATTGACCTAGGATTGCGTTATTTATGCGATTTCTGTGCGTAGATGTTTTTCTATTCACGAGTTGGCAACTCACCCCCGTTGTGCCCCAGTTTCTTGCAGGTTTGTCGTACAGGTTTCATTACGGCTTTGCGGGCATAGTTTCCTTCGGGTGATTTGCTAGTAGGTGGGTTTACTTGTATCATACCCCCATTATATATCTTGTATATCATTATTCTGTTGTATCTAGAAGTTCCATCAACCAAACATGTGTTATTTTTGAGATAGAGACCAGTGATGTTATTCTTTCGACCTTAGAGTCGCGCGTTGTATTTCTATGGTTTTCTTGTTGTTTTGAGTTCCTTTTGAGTTTTGATCCTCGCCCTTGGCGTTGTATATTATATTGCTTGTGTGGTTGTGACCGTCGATTGACGAAGAGCTAGCTCCCGCTTGGGGATGCCATTTTATTGATTTCGTATACTATTCATGTTGTATCCCGTTTGGGAGCCAGTATTTACAAAGGAGACTCTGCCGAAATTTTCAGGAAATACTTGATGTTTTAAAACCGCATAACTCGGCTTATGCTATTAAAACTACTTGATTTTAAATTGGTTTTCCTTCACTCTACTACTTTTCTTGGTTTGGATTTCTGGGTTTTCGGTTTACTTAGATTACGTACGCCTCGAGACGTTCGTAGTTTAAGTGCCGGTCATGTTCCGTACTTTCGGGTCGTGACAAAGTTGGTATCAGAGCGTTAGGTTTTTACCTTCGGAGCGTAGGATGACCCTTGGTTGATGGAATAGGTGACTATAGTAGAGTGACGTACCGTAGGTATGTTCCGCGGCATATTTACGATACGCTACTCCACTTAAGAAGCCTTAGGATGTACATTTCTTTGCTCAGTATTATATTCATTCCGATCTAGCCTCATCAGTACCAGTTATGGTTTTGCTGCCACGATTACGGGCAGGGAGAGCTACAGCTAGAGTTGCGATCAGCACGAGCTCGTCATGAACGAGGACTGACCAGGGCGAAATTCCGGCGACACACGATTGCGGAGATGTGTCTTTTTACTGTGTTTCCGCGCCACGAGCGTTTGGCGGATCGCCTTTATGAGGTTACTCGGATGTGCGGATCGACACTAGAGGATTGAGCCAATGATAGAGGCCAGCCAGATTTTGATGACCGTTGGTGTATTGCTTACTCATGATGATTGAGGCACTGTTCAGCGTGCAGACGAGTGAGCCAGTTGTTGCTGCGAGCGATGAGATATTGCCCTATATGTTGGAGCTATTGCAGTACAAGTTGTACTAAGAGATGATAGAAGGTCGCTAGTCACCCGAGGATGAATGACTAGGACATGTGGTTCGTTCGCCTACCCGATGAGAGGTCATCAGATAGATTGATTCCAGCAAGAGACGACTTCACGCGGAGACGTTGAGAGTCGACAGAGACGATCGAATGTCAGAAACCTATTATTCTAAGTTTTAAGTAGTCGGAAAGACATGCAGGCAATTCTATGGTCCCTCTAGAAGAATGAAACCCTAACTCGACTTAATGACCGTGTGAAAGCCTTTGAACCTTAGGGTTTGTGGCAGTTCCGCGGTGCCATTAGTGAGACTTGAGTTTGCCCTTCTACGGCTGGACCACCGATGCTGTGGTATGTACTCGATACTATTAAACTGTGCCCAAGAGGTTGAGCTCTTGGGGGATTATGAAGTTTTGACGACTCGATCGGATGGCTCGACTTAATTCGGATGCTAGGTGGTGAGATGCATTTCTTGGGAGACTCCCGATATGAGGATAGCCGTTGGAGCTCAGTCCATGTAGCCACAATGAGACGAATCCGAAGCAGTCGACATTAGAGAAAGTGGAGTAAAGAGGTCTTGATGAGACGACGTTCCACTCCGCCGACATCAGAGATACGATACGTATGCCGAGGCATTGTACTTGGGTATACCTTCCAGAAGGAGTCGCGTCGAGTATGCAGCCGTTCCAGAACGAGAACAGATCTAGTAAGGGACGATGACTTCCGGACAGTTCGGCAGAGACGAGATTTGGGAGAAATCTCGATAGGACCTTTCTGGAATAAATTACGAGAAGACTTGGACCCAGTAGTGGTCATGTTATGCACACCGGCAGGCCAGAGTTCGGGATCGTCGACGAGACATGCTATGAGTGACCACGGCAGTTGGCCAGAGATTCTTGGAGGATGTGCTTGAGCGGGACTATTCCGCCATACTCGATTTGCGTATTTTGGGCGATTTATTCGCATGATTGATTTTGATGATTGAGTTTCATGATATTTGTCTTCATGGACCATGGTTGCACCTGCTGAGTGTTTACGATTTTTGCACGGTTGTTGCACTTGATATCATTTTCGTGCCTTGGTTCTCATGTTTGTGATTATATGGATTTCATACAGTTGAGTTGATTGTGCGTATGTACGCACATGATTTGGTTTTTGCACTCGGTATAGTTCATATATGCTTGCAGTGCAGTGTTACGTATGTTGTGCATTTAGATGCCCTGGACTTCGATTTCGATGGTGATGTTCGATATTTGTTTTGTGCACCTTATGCACCTGATTGGATTTTGCGTATATTCGGCACTTGATATTGGATTTCATGATTTCGTGCACGATGGATGCACCTGATTTGGATTTTCACGCATGTTGGGCGCATGTTTTGAAGTGTGATTTTGGTGCACACCAGATACACTAAATCGAGATTTTTCGTGCATGTCAGATGCACCTGATTTTGCTGTCAGGCACACACGTTGCCTACGACAGATGCTTTGTGCACACCCGATGCACTTAGATCTTGTTTCTGTGCACTTGTATGGCACGTATTTGGATTTTGATTTCCGTGCGCACCAAACGCACGTAGTACTTATACGCGTATTTTGGGATTGATTTTTCCTATAGAGCAGTACGTTTTTATGATATTTACTATGTGTTTTCGTACTGGGCAGGACTAGTCAGAGGACAGTACCTGAATATATTTGGCATTCATTTCCTTCAGGTATTTACATATATAGATTTGATATTTACGTGTGTAGTTCCGATTTATAGCATATTGGTTTTGTATTGGATTTGACATTTATGTCTTTACCATGACTCCAATAATGGCGGGATGCTTGACGGAGTTTTGATTTTGAGTTATATGCTCATTGCTCATGCGCATGCATTGCGCTATGATGCGTATTATGTACTTATGGTTTCGGAGCCCCGACGACTTGATGATTTTGCTTAGATGTTTTTGTATTTGGGGGGAGTTTGAATTTAAATTCGGGGACCGAATTTCTTTAAGGGGGGAAGATTGTAGCGTTTTGAAAATCGTTTCGGTGAAATTTCGGAAAATCGGTAAAATAAGGGGGTTTTCTGTAAAAAGTCAAAATACAAATATCTTATTATAAAAATTAAATATACATAGTCTAGCTATGTAATTGCTAGTATTTGGTGTTTATTGAGCCACTGGTGAAATTTCAAATTTTCTGAAAATTTTTCCGAAATTAAGTATTTTAATATTATTTTAAGCCGTCACTAATATATTTAATTAGGGAAAATTACAAATTGGAATGAGTTGAAACAAATTTTGTGCATCATAAAACATTAAATAAAATTTTATAATGTGGTTTTTGAAATGAAATCGTTTGCCAAAACGGTTTAGAAAATATCGAAGAAAAATGCTTTTTTTCGGTGAAATTAGTGTTAATGGGAATTGGGGTATAGCATTTATCTTTTTTCCTTACCCACACTCACCCACACCCTCTTTCCCCTCTCCAAATCAGCAGCCCAAGTGCCCCCTCATTTTCCCCACTTGAATTGTTAAAAGAAAAATCAAGAGAAGAGTAAAGAAAAAGGGGTATAATAAAGAAAGAAGCTTGACTTTGTTGACTTTGACCATTCCTTATACCCACACCACTCTCTCTCTCTCTCCCCCTCCCCATTTCCAGCCGACCACACCCTCTTACTACAGCAGCCCTCTCCCCCCCTCTTATTCTTCTCATTTCACCTCAAAAAAAATCCACAAAATGCTTAAAATTCCATCAAAAATCAAGTTAAAACTCAAATCCGAGTCCTACCCATTTCTCCTTAACCTATCAAGCATGGATCTTGGTGAAATGTTTGCATTTTGGAGACAAGTTTCATGTTGATCTCAAGATGGTTATGAGGTATAAATCTTGTTCTTTTTTTTGAGTTGTTTGTTATTACTTCAAATTATGTTAATGAAGGGTTTAGTTTAGATTTTAAATTTCAAGTCCAAATTCAAGATTAGGGTTTATGAAATTGAAGTGAGGTTTTGTTTTGGAGTTGAATAGTGATCAATTGTGCATGGTTATGTGATGTATTTTTGTATCTTAGGGCATGCAAAATGTAATCTTGTTGCTTAGTGCTAATTGTAACATTAAAATATCCAATTTAGCTTTATTTAAGCAAACTAGTTTTTAGCTTTTGGTTCCAAATGGGTGATTTAAAATCTAATTAACGTTTTGATGACTTCATTAACATTTTAATTTGTTGTTTAGCAATTTAGATCATGCAAAACCAAGCTTAATTGATGAATTGTGAATTTTGCTATAAAAGGTGTTAAAAATTGATATTTTTGCAAACTAGGATTTTGGAAATTATGCAAATTTATGAGAATAAATTATAGAAATGGTTTATATGACTTAGTTATGATATTTAGTGGATATTGTGGCCGCTAAATTTGTTTAAACATCGAGTTTTGTACTAAAACGGTTAATTTTGCTTGCTAGATTTTCGGAAAAATAGCTTTTAAAGTGAGTTTGAGGTTAAAGTGAGTTGCAACCTATTTCATATTATAATTAGTGTTTTTGAATGTATAAATGGGTGTGTTTGGGTTTTACTCGATGGTTTGACGTTTGTACGTCGACGTCGAGGGTTTTTGGGTCGATTTGTGAAAGCAACCATAGGTTTTGACCTATGTGGGATTCGTGCGTCGTTTTGGTCATGAGTCGGATTTTAATGCGATATGGTGCGTTATGATATGTAGGTACCCCATGTGGACTTCGAGACGACAAGCAAGCGCGTGACGACGTCGGCACCGGCGAGCGAGGACCAGGTGAGTAGATTTATATCTACGGGGAGAAGTCGGGTGGATGGCGTATAGCACCCCCGCAGTCCGTGGTGGTGTATACGGATGCGTATACACACCAACAATTATTATATGTTATTTGGGATTAATAACGATGTTTAGGATGGATATTGGTGTGTTGGATTATTTTAGTGTTGCGAACCCTAGGGTAGTGCTGCACTACACATACACACCTACATACTTGCATACATTCCTATTTTTATGTGTTCATGGGTTACCTTTGGGTTAGTTGCGAAACCCTAGGGTGGTTGTTATACCCACATACGCACACACAGACTTGCATACTTTACTTTCTTGTGCGCAGATTGGGATGTGTATATATGTATATATGCGTGGGTATGGGACTATGCATATGTACATTCATATACGCATGCATGGATAATGAGGATAGTACTTGGGATTTAAGATGAGTCGATGAGATTTGATTTGAGGCCGTGAGATCGGTGGTATAGCAGGGTTCGTATTTGAGATACGACATGACGTTGTAGCGGGTCCTTGACATAGTGTTTCACACACGTGCATGCATACTTAGGCGATATCAGTATTGTACTAGACGTAGATCAGTACCCCGATCATGATATTTGATAAAGAGGATACCAGATGAATAGTATGATGAATGTGATATTGACCCGTACCCCGATTTGGGATGCCGTACGACGGATTTACGTACGAGCTATATATTGATGATTGATCCGCACTCTTGACTTGGGATGTCTGATTATAGATATGGTATCGGATATGATATTATTGAGGCGGGATCACCGACTAATATATATACAGGTATGTATATGTATCGACTCAGATGTTAGGCGGTTTCCTTACCGGTAGTCCAGCTTGTTAGCTTAGCCCTTTAGTTTAGTTTAGTTGTTAGATTAGATTCGATTCTTACCTATTTCAAAAACTAGCGAATCGTGGGTATTTTAAAAGACAGCCCAAGGGATCCTACGGATATTTCAAAAGACGTATATTTTCATAAAACACCGTAGCCCTTATTTTCAAAACCCCGTGATTCGTGTTATTTCAAAAGGCACCATTTGTAGGACTTATATTAGATTAATGCAGGTTAGTTACAGTTGCATCTAGTATTCAGCTCCCGCTTATTATTGTGGTTCGCTTCGCATCGCATACTTATGTTATAATTTCTTATTGTAGTGTTGATATCATATTGTTAGGACACCAGCACCATTACCGATGATGCGTATGTACCACGTACACTTACTTGCCGGCTCACACACATCTTCATCGGTAATTGCCATGTCACGTACACCTTAGAAAATATTATTGCATGACTTAGCTTGTTAGTTAGTAATTTGACATGATATTAGTGTACCTGCCTTATATGCCAGCTTAACATTGTAGTTATTACTTGTCCCTTCATGCATACTGTTATTCATTGTTATGCCTATATTCATGGTTTTACATGCTATTGATGATTTGGATTCGGATTTCCACGAGATTTTCTGGATTTGGGGGGAAAACCGCAAAACTTATATAAACTGATTTCTCTCTTTTTAAATAAAAAAGTGTGGTTTTTCCCATGATGTATGAGTCGTCCACCATGAATTTGCTGATGGATTTCGAGACCCGATTCGAGGAGACGGATGAACCGTTTCGGGTACATGGTGGACCCGGTAAGGTACCCCGGGGCAAGAAGCGCGTGATGATGACGATGTGAGCCTGGCAGGGGAGCACTACCTACCAGTGATTTTACCCGACGCGTCGGATATCCGGAGGATACCGTCGTGGTCTTGAGATGGATGGTAGGGGCCGGTCTGGACTGACGGCGCCCTAGATATTATGATTGAGACATTGAGATTTCGAGATATTGAGGTACAGAGACTGTGATACAGAGATATCGAGATTTTGGGATTACGTTTTGTGCCGATGCTAGGCACTATTTCATGCTGATTTCATTATGATACCTCATTTTAAAAATACAAGTAAATCTCACTAAATTATGAAAACAGTTTCTTCATTTACATGTATTCTGTTTTCATGCATTCATACCTCATTCATATGATATATTGCTACCTGAGGCACTGACACAGGCACATGAGATTACACTCAGGTTAAATATTTACCCTAGCCATTGTTATAGGCTGCATGTTATATACATATTTGAGGATATATTATGATCATTGACCTAGGATTGCGTTATTTATGCGATTTCTGTGCGTAGATGTTTTTCTATTCACGAGTTGGCAACTCACCCCCGTTGTGCCCCAGTTTCTTGCAGGTTTGCCGTACAGGTTTCATTACGGCTTTGCGGGCATAGTTTCCTTCGGGTGATTTGCTAGTAGGTGGGTTTACTTGTATCGTACCCCCATTATATATCTTGTATATCATTATTCTGTTGTATCTAGAAGTTCCATCAACCAAACATGTGTTATTTTTGAGATAGAGACCAGTGATGTTATTCTTTCGACCTTAGAGTCGCGCGTTGTATTTCTATGGTTTTCTTGTTGTTTTGAGTTCCTTTTGAGTTTTGATCCTCGCCCTTGGCGTTGTATATTATATTGCTTGTGTGGTTGTGACCGTCGATTGACGAAGAGCTAGCTCCCGCTTGGGGATGCCTTTTTATTGATTTCGTATACTATTCATGTTGTATCCCGTTTGGGAGCCAGTATTTACAAAGGAGACTCTGCCGAAATTTTCAGGAAATACTTGATGTTTTAAAACCGCATAACTCGGCTTATGCTATTAAAACTACTTGATTTTAAATTGGTTTTCCTTCACTCTACTACTTTTCTTGGTTTGGATTTCTGGGTTTTCGGTTTACTTAGATTACGTACGCCTCGAGACATTCGTAGTTTAAGTGCCGGTCATGTTCCGTACTTTCGGGTCGGGACATTACTAGATACAACTGAAATAAATACAAGTACAACGGTGGTCACTATAGTAGTGAATCCATCTACCCAAGCAATCACCCGGAATGAAGTGGTGTGCCAGCAAAGCCGCCAAGAAAACCTGTACGGCAAAACCTGCAAGAAACTGTGGCACAAAGGGGGTGAGTTGCGAACTCATGAGTAAAAAATATCACCGAGAAGAAATCGCATGTATGACTCTCTCCTAAGTCATACAATAATATTCTCAAAATATAACCTGAAACATCTAAATAGAAAGGGTAATCATCTAAACATAAGTGTAATACCACATGCTCATGTCAGTGCCTCAGGAATAATAATATATCGATGCGTGACATGTACTAATGCACTATCCAACGTGTGTCCAGCAACGACACACAAATCATGATAAAACCCGAGTGCCCGGCATCGACACTCAAAACATCATGAAACTCGTGTCCAGCATCGACACGTAAATCCTCATATCTCAGGCGCCGCATCCTCAGATCGGCCCTTATATCCATCACTCTCATAACTCCGGACGGTATCCTCTGAATATCCGTCGAGTTTCCATACAATCACCGATCGGTAGTGCTCCCCTGCCGGGCTCAACGTCTTTCTATACGATCCTCTTGCCCCGGGGTACCGCACCGGGTCTACCATGCACCCGCAGACGGTCCCTCCCCCTACCTCGAATCGGGTGTATGATACCTCTCAAGAACCAAGAAAACCCATGGTGGACACCACTCAAATCATATCACAAGAAAACCGCAAATTTCTATCTTTAGAAATGATGATGAGTTTATAAAATCCATACGGTTTCTCTAAATCCAGAAATCTCATGGAAAATCCAAAATCCTAAAATCGATAGTCAATAAACAGTGAATTACCGGCATAAAGCCCCATAATATTGCATGACAACGAATATACACATGCAAGGGTATCTAAGTAAAGAATGCAATATCTAAATTAGCATAGTAATCATATATTGGAACTATCAGCTAGCAAGTTATATCAATGAAGTAATATTCTCTAAAGTGAACGTGACATGGCAATTACCGATGATGACGTGTGTGAGCCGGCAAGCAAGTGTACGTGGAGCATACGCATCATCGGTAATGGTGTCGATATCCTGACAACATGGGTTCATAATAACTAAGGAAAATACATGTATAAGCATGCAATGTGATGAGAATAACATGAATATATGGAAAATGATGTAGTAACAGAAACACTGAAGAATATACATTTCTATATACGAGTCATACAGTTTTTGGTGTTTGAAATAGCACGAATCGTGCTTTTAGAAAAATAGGGGCTACGGGGTCTTTGAGAAAAGATATGTCTTTTGAAAAAAATCCGCAGTATCCCTCGGCCTGTCTTTAAAAATACTCATGATTCGTCGGTTTTGAAAATAAGTATAACTCGAGCCCAGTCTAATATCTACCTGATCAGCTACAGGACTAAACTAAGAGACTGGTCGAAAAAGTAAGGAAATCCAGCTAAAGTCCGAGTTGATATATCTAGTAGTCGGCGATCCCACCTCAACAGCGTCACATATAGTAAAATACCTAGTACGACATCCTCGATGTCCAGAGTGCGGATCAATCATTATATTTATATCTCGTACGGTAAAATCCATCGTACGGCATCCCAAAATCGAGGTACGGGTCAAATATCACATGTACCTCATTATTCATATAGTATCATTATCGTAAATTCATGCATTAGGGGCGCCGTTCTAAAATCTAGTACAATCCAATATTATCAAACATATATCCTCGTGTGTATGAAAACACATCGCCCAACGATCTGCTATAATATCATGTCGTATAATAATATCACGACCCAAACACATATCACAATCTCACGGCATCATGCCCGATCATATCGGCTCATCGCCAAGTATCATATACTGGGCTCCTCATTCGTGTATACGTATATGTATATGTATGTATGTATATATATATACACACACACCAACGCATCTACATATATATATATATATATATATATATATATATATATATATATACACACACATATAAACATATACACCCAAAATATATCACGTGTGTGCAGGTGTGTGTGCGCCAACCTTTACTCTAGGATTTCGCGACTAAAAAACTAACTAAAAGCACTTCCTTCCAATTACACTAAATCCAACCCATAGTCTCCTAAAGCCTTTCTTACTAAGTATACACGTCTCATAATAACACATATGTATATATATCATAAACGCATCATACCCTACGAAATTGCGGGGGTGCTATACGCCATCCACCCGACTTCCCCCGTAGATATACATCTACTCACCTGGATGCCTCGACTAATCTGATCCGATTTTAGCTCTGTCATTTCCGCGCCACATCCGACGCCACTGCACCCGATCCTAGAAACGTACACAAGGAAATAAGAGAATAAATATAAATAGCCGCGGACGCAAACAATACAAGTCAACCACGCACATTAACTAAACGCGCACGCACTTTGTGCACAAAACGCGCTCGCGACAACGCCACAAACCACAACTAGGGTCACTATACGTGAAAATCCCAAAACCTAAAACCCAAACATACTAATCGTGGTTTCACAACACACTAAATACTATAAGGAATAGGTTGTAAATCATCGAAATCTCAAACTTAGTTCAAACGATTTAATCCAAAAACCTAGTAAGCGACCCATTACCTTTTTAGCACAAATCTAAATGTTTTAGCAATTCTAGTGGCCACAATGATCACTTAATATCTTACTTAAGCCATACAAACCCTAACTAAATTTTTATCTCACCAATTTATATAAATCCTAAAAACCTAGTTTGCAAAATAGCTTAATTAGGACAATTTAGAAAATAACAATTTACAAATTAACAACTAGACTAGATTCTTGCAAGTCTTTAGATACTAATCTATACATTGCAACCTTAACCAAGTAATAAAAACCCTAACTTGATCCAAACCCTTCTCTTGAAATTTTCAACTTTCAATAAAAAACCATAATTAAACACCTAATCAACTAGATTAAAGCAACTAACCAACAATCAAACCGTAGGGTTAGGATTATACCTCTAAAATTTGAGATCAAACTATCAACATGACCTCCCAAAGTGATCTCTTGCTCCAAGATTCAAGCAAGATTTGAACAAGAATAATGGGTGGAGATTAAATTATAAATTAATGAGGTTTTTGTGTGGATTTTTGAGTGAATTTTTGAGGATTTTTTTGGAGTGGAGATGAAGTGGGGAAAAATGAGAATTTTGGGGCTGGGAAGGCTCGGCCATGAGCTGAAGAAAAAGGGGAGAGGGAGAGAGAGAGTGTGTGTGGGTGTGTGTAGAACATCTTTAATTAATACATCTTTTCACTTATACCCTTAATTATTAAATTTCTTTTATTTAATGAGAAGGAGTAAGTTGAATGGAGAGAGGGGGGCTGTCAACGAGGGGGCTCGGCCATGAGTGAAAAGGGAAGGGTCAAGGTGAATGGGTAGAAGTCAATGCACACCATACCTCATAACAATACACCATGCTTCGATTGTTAATTAATTATCTTCTTTCATTTTTTTCTTTTCTAGTTTTAGTCTTAGAATTATCTAGAACCTTGAGGAAAATTTTAGAAGAAGGAATATGTTACAAACTAGATTCTAGGTTGTCATGGTTCACAAAACTTGTATTAACCCATTCTCATTTGTAATTATCACTAATTAAATATATTAGTGAAAGCTTATAATAATATTTAAAATAATTAATTAAGGAAAATATTTTAGTAAACTAGCAAATTTATAAGTGACCAAATAAATATCAATACTAGCCATTACATAGCTAGAATAGGTATATTTAAGTCTATGTTGAAAAATAATTATAATTACGTTTTACGGAAAACACGAGTTATTTTACCGATTATCGGAAATTTCATCTAAACGATTTTTCAGAACGTTACAATTTTTCCCCCTTAAAGGAATTCAGTCCCCGAATTTAAATTAAAACTCCCCCAAATACTAAAACATTTCAGCAAAACTCTCAAATCGGTGGGACTCCGAAATCTTAAATACTTAAGACACATCTTAGCGTAATGTATGCGCATGAAAAACGAGTATATAACTCAAAATCAAAACTCTTCAAGCATCACGCAATTATCGGAGTCATGTTGAAGATACTAATGTCAAAGTCCAATACGAAAACCAACATGATATACTCAAAACTATAACATGTACATAGTACGCATCGTTGTAAACTCGTCAAAACATCTGGAAAAAAAATGTATGCCAAACCTTTTTCAAGTTGTTGTGCGATGCGCGTATCACGGCACAAGTAGCGGACGTTTATTGTAAGAAAAATAACTATATATATATATATCCTTTGTTTAACATACACGTCCCACCGTTTTGAAAATAATTTAGAAGGGTTTTATTTGTAAAATATTTCGTGTCATCTCGGACACACAGGAAAAATATAGAGACTGTAGCTTCTTTTTAGAAATCCTTTCGGTAACTATCGATGCATGCAAAAACACCTAGGTACTGTTCTCAGAACAGTCTTGCTCGGTTACTAACCCAAATAGTAAATATCATAAAAACATACTGCTCAAAGGAAATCATACTCAATAGTATATGCAATAATGCAACGTGCGTCTGGTGCGCATAGAAATCGAAATCAATGAATGTGTCATACGTGTGCACAGAAACAAAATCTAAGTGCAACGGGTGTGCACGAAACACCTGTCAAGGGCAACGGGTGTGCCTGGCAACAATATCAGGTGCATCTGATATGCACGAAAAATCCCGATTTAGTGCATCTGGTGTGCACCAAAATCGCATTAAGCGCGCCACGTATGCGCAAGAATCCAAATCAAGTGCACTAGGTGCACGAAAACAAATATCGAATATCACAATCAAAATCGACGGTATACAACATACCTCAATCCAAATCCGGTATATCGCGGTATATAATCTCACAACCACGTTCATCAGCGTGCACAAAATCGAATCAAAGTACTAAAAGTGCATGAAAACTACACCGAAGGCACAAGTCAAATCACATACATACCATAGGCATGAAACCAAAATCAAACATCTCGAACGACATCAAATCAAAATCAAGTGCAACAGTGGTGCACGAAAACTCAATCATGCAAATAAATCGCCCAAAATACCGAAATCCAAAATGACGGACACGTAATATTCGAATCACCAATTCGTAAATCGTAAACACTGTCGTCGATAAGCTCCTTCTCCAATGTCGAAGGGTGTCGGTGCATCCAAGCTATCCGAGCAATAATTCTACCTGCCTTCTGTTCACGGTCTGGTGCCTTCTGCCCTTAGGTTTTCATCACGACTTCTTCTAAAGATATATCCATATTCAACGCCTCTGCATGCGTATCACATCTCTGATGTCAACAGAGTGGAACGTCATCTCGTCAAAATCTCGTACGAACCTCTTGCTCTATTTTTCTTCAATATGGACCAATTCGGAATCATCTCTTCGTAGCTGTGTGGACTGCGCTACAAACGGTTTCACTCATATCTAGAGTCTCCTTTCCGAAGCTACATACTCAGCAGTTCAAATATCCTGTAGTAGGCATCTTGCCAATCACCTTCTCGGGAACTCGTTCAAATTATCGGAGTGATGCGCTTACGCTCGTTCTCTCTCGATCGACTCGCAACGTGCCTGTGTGAGGTCCTCTTCCAGCTAAAGCTAGCAAATCCAGCGATCTCGCATCGGGGTATCCAAACGAACCACATGTACTAGTCATTCCTCCATGGGTGACTAGCGATCTTATCATATCCCTAAGTACAAACTCGTGCTACAATAGTTTCAAACATCTGGGGCGATATCTTGTCAGTCGCAGCAACAACTAGCTCATCCATCCGCATGATAGACAACACCTCAATCATCAAGAATAATAGTGCATTGACGGTTATCACATTCTGGCTGGCCTCTAACGGTGGCCCAATCCTCTGGTGCTGATCCGATCGATCGCGTCAACGAGAAAACATAGTAAAACGACATATCGAAATGCTCATGTCACCGGAAAACATCCTGGTCAGTCCTCGTCCATGACGAGCTCGTGCTGACCGCAACTCTAGCCACAACTCTCTCTCTGCCCGTGTAACCGTGGTAATAGAAACCACAATCCGATATCGATGAGGATAGATCATAGGAATGAATAGAAATACAATGCATAAGAAATGTACATCCTAAGGCTTCTTAAGTGGAGTAGCGTATCGTAAGTATGCCGCGGAACATACACACGGTACATCACTCTACTTAAGTCATCTAGTCCATCAACCAAGGTCAACCTACGCGACGAAAGTTCGGGCCTAATACCCCTTCAACCAAGTCTAAGTTCAGTAAGGTCAAGCCTAAGTTCCGAATATATATACGCCCTAGACTCCGTATAGTCAAACCTAGACTCGAACCAAGATTAAACCTAGCGCTCTGATACCAACTTTGTCACGTCCCGGAATAGTACGTGACTGGCACTTGAATCATGCGAAGTCTATAGGACCCCACCTAATTCAAGTAAGCCAAAAGCCCAGAAATCTAAACCATTTAAAAGAAGGAGTGAAGGAATACTCATTTAAAAGTTAACATATAAAATCACTTTGAAAGTCGTAGTAAACATTTTTAAAAGTATCAAGTTTTTCCTAAAAATTTCAGCAGAGTTTCCTTTGTAAATACTAGCCCCAAACGGGTACAAACATGCATATACATAAGTAATGAATAAAGGCATCCCCAAGCGGGAGCTAGCTTTTCGCCAATTGGCGAAAATAACCACGCAAGCAATAAAATATACAATGCCGAAAGGCGAGAATCAAAACTCAGAAAGAAAACCAACATCCTCAAGAAAACAAAAGAAGAACCCAAATAATACAAGCGTGCGACTCTAAGGTCGAAAGAATATACAACTGGTCTTCTAAGTCTATCAAATACACAAGTCTGGTTGATGGAGTTTACTAGATACAACTGAAATAAATACAGGTACAAAGGTGGTCACGATACAAGTGAACCCACCTATCCAAGCAATCAACCAGAATGAAGTGGTGTGCCCGCAAAGCCGCCAAGGAAACCTGTACGGCAAAACCTGCAAGAAACTGTGGCACAACGGGGGTGAGTTGCCAACTCGTGAGTAGAAAACATCACCGAGAAGAAATCGCATGTATGACTCTCTCCTAGGTCATACAATAATATCCTCATAATATAACCTGAAACATCTAAATGGAAAGGGTAATCATCTAAACATAAGTGTAATACCACGTGCTCATATCAGTGCCTCATGGATAATAATATATCGATGCGTGACATGTACTAATGCACCATCCAACGTGTGTCCAGCAACGACACACAAATCATGATAAAATCCGAGTGCCCAGCATCGACACTCAAAACATCATGAAACTCGTGTCCAGCATCGACACGTAAATCCTCATATCTCAGGCGCCGCATCCTCAGGTCGGCCCTTATATCCATCTCTCTCATAACTCCGAACGGTATCCTTTGGATATCTGTCGAGTTTCCATACAATTACCGATCGGTAGTGCTCCCCTGCCGGGCTCAACGCCTTTCTATACGATCCTCTTGACCTGGGGTACTGCACCGGGTCCACCATGCACCCGCAGACGGTCCCTCCCCTACCTCGAATCGGGTGTATGATACCGCTCAACAACCAAGAAAACCCATGGTGGACACCACTCAAATCATATCACGAGAAAACCGTAAATTTCTATCTTTAGAAATGATAATGAGTTTATAAAATCCATACGGTTTCTCCAAATCCAGAAATCTCATGGAAAATCCGAAATCCTAAAATCGATAGTCAATAAACAGTGAATTACCGGCATAAAGCCCCATAATATTGCATGACAACAAATATACACATGCAAAGGTATCTAAGTAAAGAATGCAATATCTAAATTAGCATAGTAATCATATATTGGAACTATCAGCTAGCAAGTTATATCAATGAAGTAATATTCTCTAAAGTGTACGTGACATGGCAATTACCGATGATGACGTGTGTGAGCCGGCAAGCAAGTGTACGTGGAGCATACGCATCATCGGTAATGGTGCTGATTTCCTGACAACATGGGTTCATAATAACTAAGGAAAATACATGTATAAGCATGCAATGTGATGAGAATAACATGAATATACGGAAAATGATGTAGTAACAGAAACACTGAAGAATATACATTTCTATATACGAGTCATACAGTTTTTAGTGTTTGAAATAGCACGAATCGTGGTTTTAGAAAAATAGGGGCTACGGGGTCTTTGAGAAAAGATACGTCTTTTGAAAAAAATCCGCAGTATCCCTTGGCCTGTCTTTAAAAATACTCACGATTCGTCAGTTTTGAAAATAAGTATGACTCGAGCCCAGTCTAATATCTACCTGATCAGCTACAGGACTAAACTAAGAGACTAGTCGAAAAGGTAAGGAAATCCACCTAAAGTCCGAGTTGATATATCTAGTAGTCGGCGATCCCGCCTCAACAATGTCACGTATAGTAAAATACCTAGTACGACATCCTTGATGTCCAGAGTGCGGATCAATCATCATATTTATATCTCGTACGGTAAAATCTATCGTACGGCATCCCAAAATCGAGGTACGGGTCAAATATCACAAGTACCTCATTATTCATATAGTATCATTATTGTAAATTCATGCATTAGGGGTGCCATTCTAAAATCTAGTACATTCCAATATCATCAAACATATATCCTCGTGTGTATGAAAACACATCGCCCAACGATCTGCTATAATATCATGTCGTATAATAATATCACGACCCAAACACATCACAATCTCACGACATCATGCCCGATCATATCGGCTCATCTCCAAGTATCATATACTGGGCTCCTCATTCGTGTGTATATATATACACACACACCAACGCATCTACACACACACACACACACACACACACACATATAAACATATACGCCCAAAACATATCACGTGTGTGCAGGTGTGTGTGTGTCAACCTTTCCTCTAGGGTTTTGCGACTAAGAAACTAACTAAAAGCACTTCCTTCCAATTACACTAAATCTAACCTATAGTCTCCTAAAGCCTTTCTTACTAAGTATACGCGTCTCATAATAACACATATGTATATATATCATAAACGCATCATACCCTACGAAATTGCGGGGGTGCTATACGCCATCCACCCGACTTCCCCCGTAGATATACATCTACTCACCTGGACGCCTCGACTAATCTGATCCGATTTTAGCTCTGTCATTTCCGCGCCACATCCGACACCACTGCACCCGATCCTAGAAACGTACACAAGGAAATAAGAGAATAAATATAAATAGCCACGGACGCAAACAATACAAGTCAACCATGCGCATTAACTAAACGCGCACGCACTTTGTGCACAAAACGCGCTCGCGACAACGCCACAAACCACAACTAGGGTCACTATACGTGAAAATCCCAAAACCTAAAACCCAAACATACCAATCGTGGTTTCACAACACACTAAATACTATAAGGAATAGGTTGTAAATCACCGAAATCTCAAACTTAGTTCAAACGATTTAATCCAAAAACCTAGTAAGCGACCCATTACCTTTTTAGCACAAATCTAACTGTTTTAGCAATTCTAGTGGCCACAATGATCACTTAATATCTTACTTAAGCCATACAAACCCTAGCTAAATTTTTATCTCACCAATTTATATAAATCCTAAAAACCTAGTTTGCAAAATAGCTTAATTAGGACAATTTAGAAAATAACAATTTACAAATTAACAACTAGACTAGATTCTTGCAAGTCTTTAGATACTAATCTATACATTACAACCTTAACCAAGTAATAAAAACCCTAATTTGATCCAAACCCTTCTCTTGAAATTTTCAACTTTCAATAAAAAACCATAATTAAACACCTAATCAACTAGATTAAAGCAACTAACCAACAATCAAACATAGGGTTAGGATTATACCTCTAAAATTTGAGATCAAACTATCAACATGACCTCCCAAAGTGATCTCTTGCTCCAAGATTTGAACAAGAATAATGGGTGGAGATTAAATTATGAATTAATGAGGTTTTTGTGTGGATTTTTGAGTGAATTTTTGAGGATTTTTTTGGAGTGGAGATGAAGTGGGGGAAAATGAGAATTTTGGGGCTGGGAAGGCTCGGCCATGAGCTGAAGAAAAAGGGGAGAGGGAGAGAGAGAGAGAGAGAGAGAGAGAGAGAAAGAGAGAAAATGTGTGGGTGTGTGTAGAACATCTTTAATTAATATATCTTTTCACTTATACCCTTAATTATTAAATTTCTTTTATTTGATGAGAAGGAGTGAGTTGAATGGAGAGAGGGGGGCTGTCAAGGGGGGGGATCGGCCATGAGTGAAAAGGGAAGGGTCAAGGTGAATGGGTAGAAGTCAATGCATACCATACTCATAACAATACCCCATGCTTCAATTGTTAATTAATTATCTTCTTTCATTTTTTTTTCTTTTCTAGTTTTAGTCTTAGAATTATCTAGAACCTTGAGGAAAATTTTAGAAGAAGGAATATGTTACAGACTAGATTCTAGGTTGTCATGGTTCACAAAACTTGTATTAACCCATTCTCATTTGTAATTATCACTAATTAAATGTATTAGTGAAAGCTTATAATAATATTTAAAATAATTAATTAAGGAAAATATTTTAGTAAACTAGCAAATTTATAAGTGACCAAATAAATATCAATACTAGCTATTACATAGCTAGAATAGGTATATTTAAGTAAATGTTGAAAAATAATTATAATTACGTTTTACGGAAAACACGAGTTATTTTACCGATTATCGAAAATTTCACCTAAACGGTTTTTCAGAACGTTACACTGCAAATGGATCTTCAGAAAGAAGATTGTTGTAGATGGACATGTTGAAACCTATAAGGCTAGACTTGTTGCAAAAGGTTTTCGTCAAAGACCTGGTTTGGACTATAATGAAACCTTTTCTCCAGTGGCTATGCTCAAATCCATTCGGATCCTTCTTGCTATTGCTGCCTTCCACGATTATGAAATTTGGCAGATGGACGTGAAGACCGCTTTTCTAAATGGAAATTTGGAAGAGTGTGTTTATATAAATCAGCCGAAGGGTTTCATAGAAAGTGGGAGCAGCGGAAGAGTGTGCAAGTTGCTTAAATCCATTTATGGATTAAAGCAAGCATCGTGGAGTTCGAACATCTTTTTTGATGAGACGATCAATGAATTCGACTTTATCAAAAAACCAGATGAACCATGTATTTATAGTAAGATTGTAGTGAGAACTATGGTATTTCTCGTCTTGTATGTGGATGACATTCTACTGATAGGAAATGACATTCCTATGTTGCAATCTGTCAAAGGATTCTTGTCACAAAGGTTCTCCAAGAATGACTTGGGTGATGCCTCCTACATTCTGGGGATCCAGATCTATCGTGATAGATCTAAATGGATGTTGGGACTTTCACAGTCAATGTACATCGACACCATACTGAAAAGATTTAGTATGGAAGATTCAAAGTACGGTAATCTACCGCTTGTCACGGAATCACCCTCTCTAAAGAGATGTCTTCCAAGACCGATTTGGTTTGGAACCATGTTTTGATTTTGTTGTTGGTTCCAAGCAAAGTTAGGGTGATTCCTCCAACCCTGATTATAAGTGGAAGAATACGGATCGTTTCTAGGTCTTTGATGGAAAGCAGCATTAGTATACTCTTGACCTTGAAACGGAGAATTTAAAGGACATTCTTCCGTAAGATGAGATGGATCAAAACAGCATCCACAGACAGTTTTGGAAAGTGACATCTGATTTAGGGAGGCTGCTAAAAATTTATGTTCCATAGCTTCGAGTTTCTTTTGCATTGCTGCCATTTCAACTCTAACTCCTATGGAAATATCAATTTGGTGAATGCCACCCGTAGACGATGACTGGTTTATACTCTCCCACTGTAAAGTTTTCTCAGCGAAATCTTCTAAAAATCTCCAGGCTTCACCATCATCTTTAGTCATGAAGGTACCTTGACACATGGATTCAAGAGTCTGTTTTGTTGTAGGATTAATGCCCTCATAAATGATTCTGCACAGATCCCATCTAGGAATTCCGTGATGTGGACATTGAACTAACAAATCCTTGAAGCGTTCAAATCACTTCGAGAATGGTTCATTGGGAAGCTGGGTAAATTGGTTTATTTCGCTACGGACTCGAGCTGTTTTATGATTAAGGTAGAATTTCTTAAGAAAAGCTGTTACGAATTCACCCCAATTCGAAATAGAATGTGCGGCTGTGTTATAAAGCTACTTCTCGGCTATATCGCACAAAGTAAATGGGAGAAGACGTAATCTCATAGCATCCACAGAAAGATGTGAAGTACCCATCATAGCGCATACATTTTCAAATTTGGTAATAAAGACGTATACATCCTCAGACTCGAGACCGTGGTATTTGGGTAGAAAATTGATGTATTGAGGTTTGATTTCAAAGTTGTCCCCATTGGCTGGTGGAATGGTGAGACAGGTCGAAAGAGGACCTCGCATAGGGTAGCATCTCTCTTAGAGAGAGATGCGGGGCGGATTCTGCGCACCTGCAGACGGTGGCAGAGTGGTGTTAAAGAAGTTCGATGGAGAACCGTCCATCGAAGTGGGTGTGGTAGGGGATGTAGAAAAAGTAGACGTAGAATTACCGACTTCGGAGTCGATAAGAGGAACGCGGACAAGACGGGCACTAGAATCCCGTGTCCAGCCGAGCATGCACTAAATGGTATAGCGCAAGTGGCAGCGTTGTGATAATTAAGGAAAAGATGAGTTGGTGTTTGGTTTGAAAAATACGGATTTTTGAAAAATTCACACAAACAATGCACAAGCAACCCTAAATCTAGTGGTCATCTAAGTCAAGTCTCTAGACCGCTCCTAGACTTCCAGAAGACAGGTCGCAAGATAGATCCTCTACCGTCTCTTTGCCCCTTCTGTGGCCAGGTAAGTGCCAGGTAAGTGGGAGGTTCTCCACTACGTAAGTAGTGGGCCTAATTAAGTAACCACTTGCCTTAGACACACTTGCCTTAGACACCATAAAAGAAACGCGGATAAGCAATAGATTACCCACGACCTCCTCCTGTCCTTAGTGAGCGCGACGGTCCTTAAAGTCTTGTCTAGATTTTTTTTAGTTAATGAGGGTGATGCGGATGCAAGTTTGTGATTTTTTTTGGGGCTTAGGACGGGTAATGAAATCCCGACCTAATCTGAATTTTGGTCGTGCCCCTTAATTTCCATGTTAAAATATGCAAACAACCAAGATCAAACACGCAACAATTTTTCTTTTTGCGGTGCTACGAATTTTTGCAAAGAAACCTGCAGAAAATTGGTTAATGGAGCAGATCAGAGAGGAGATAAGAAAGACAGAGATGGACCTAAGAAGTTTGGTGCACTGAAACCCTAATCTCGCCGCGCTTCCGCCGCAATAGTCCCCTAATGCCACGGATCTGCCGCAGTACAGAGAGTTCCCTGCATAAAAATTTCACCAACTGCTCCTACTGACTCACTGAGCTCTCTGGGATGACCTGAAAATTTTTATCCTCGCTCCAGAGATTCTAGATTTCCTTGCAGCAAATCACAACAAATCGTTAAGCGCTTGTTGCGATTTTTGATCTAAAAATTCCGATAGAATAATAAATTTTCCAACCCAAATTACAAAAACGAACAAATTAGCACACTATCCCCGGCAACGGCACCATTTGATTGAATCGATTTCCGTGTCGTGTTTTGAAAAATGTAAAGATCACAACCAAAGAAATTTATAAACCGCAATCAATTGACGGTGTCTATTGTAGGTTCGTCGGTGAATACTAATTGTCCACTGTGAAAGTGTGATTTGATCGATCTTGTTTTAGTTGAGTTGAAAATTAAAAGATAAAAGAAAATGATTCAAGATTTATGAGATTTTAGTTTCAAGAATATAAAGAAATAGATCTAAAATCAAATGTTAATAAAGATCAAGAAAATGTCCAAACCAATTGAATTATCAAGATATGAAGAATAGCTTGTAGGATCCGATTGAATTAATAGCTAATGTTGAATCTAATAATTCATAACCTTATCTATTGAATATTTGTAACTAGATTGATGATGATGATTGAAGATTAGGGATCAATTGAAGAAACTAGGGTTTCTTCTTCACTATCCCTTGTCTTTTCAATCATAAGCATTCGGATCTAGCCTCTAGCAAAGAAAATCATCGATAGTTTGATCCCTAATTTGCAAAGAAATAATCAAGAAGTCATCTTGCTCCAAATTAGGTCATCAACGATTCTTTTTGCTAAGGTTCACAAATCTCATAAGACTTAAGACTAGTATTAAGATTTGATCATCATTAGATCTGTCAATTCTCTCGAATCCTCCACAAGCGGAGAATTTATTCACGCGTCATCATAAAACAATCAAGAATGAAGAATATCATAATGCGAGAATGAATAGAAAGCAAGATTTATAATCTTCACCTTTATTAATCGATGATTAGTTACAATTCACTCGAGTCGAAGTTACAAGTTTTGAGGAAAGAACTAAGTCGTCGAAACTAGCTTCACATCGGTCTTCTTGAGTCGTGGATCGTCGTGGATCTCTTACTCGGATGAAGATCGGCGTTGCTTCAAAGGATCATTGAAGGCTTGCTTGAATCGGTACTCGATGGATCTTGATTTGGATCAAATTGTGTCACTCAATTTGTTTAGAATTGATTTGGATTTTGCTAGAATTTTTACCCTAAAAATAATGAACAACCTTTGTAATGAAGCCCTAGGTCCCTTTTTATAGTTTTCCTTTTAGCTTCCCCTAAAAGCTTGGTTGTTATGAAGCTTGTATGAGAAGCTTGGTAGGAATCAAACTTGCACAAGAAGCTTGGCTGTTAGAAGGGAAGCTTCTAGAGAAATCTACACAATTCGAAGCGTCTTGGAGAAGTTTGGTCATTGAAAGGAGGCACCAGCGAAAAGTTCTCACCGCCGACGAGTCAACTCGGCCGCGGATCCGCGGCGGATAGGCCTGACTCGGCCTCGAATCCGCGGCCGTTTAGTGGAGTCAGAGCATGAAATTTCCAGTGTTGTTTCATGTTGGCTTTATGGCACTTTCCTGATGTCTGGAATATTTTTATACTTTCTTGTTTACTGCCAGATCACAAGTCTTAGCCTTGATGTATTTTATCAGCACTTTTAGCAGTTCCGGCTCTTTTACCTGGAGAATTTCTTGCACACAATCTCGAGACAAGGGTTGATATATACAGATCAATGCAAGTAGTAATAAACACTTAATTTCCCTTTAGAATGTCGATTATAACTATAACACAGGTTATTTGGTATTTTCCATATGAATTCGTAATCTGTGTTATAATTACAATAAACACCTATATATGAATGATAAGAGTAGGGAAATTAACGTGTTGAGAATGCACTATTTTCGACTGATCAGGTCTCTTCGTCTGATATGTCGCATATCTCGTCTAGGGGTGGTAAACGTCAGACCCCAGTAACTCGATAAGTCGTGTCGATATGAGGCTCATAACGGGTCGAGAAACTACTGATAACACTTACCAGTATATCTCTGAAGCAGCCCTGGTCAGTGACTTCCTGTTATAGCCAATCGAGCACAGCGCAACATCAACTCCCAATACCGGGAGAGACGAAACCCCACCTATCGCTCATTGCCTCCATATGATTCGGGACTGTACCCAAAAGCCACCGTTTTGCACGTTCTCTTGAATGTGGTAAGGAGGAAATCAAAGCACAGTGGGAATCACACAAGACTCTATGACGATCTCGGGTCTACAGACTAACCTGTACCAGTGTCTCCGGAGAAGTGGAAATCAAAGCACAGTGGGAATCACACAAGACTCTATGACGATCTCGGGTCTACAGACTAACCTGTACCAGTTTCACCAGAGAACTGCCATCTGACGTGAGGCATAGTACCATCTGGGAGTTCTCGGCGAGTCCGTCCAGTGTACCCAGTCTCCATTGAGCACCCGTATACTGTCTCTGATGTCAAACACCAATGGATATGGGATCATCCATCGCCCATCTACATAGGTCGAGAAGCTAAACGCTAGTTTACTCTGGTATATCGATGCCCTGTCTCGATACACCTACGACTAGGAACATTTGAAGGATGTACTTAGCGACTACACTGTCCCCACTAGTATGATCTGCATCATAATCCTGGTAGTCAAGTACTCATCCTAAGGGCTTTATCAACATGTAACATAGAGACAATCAGAGTACATGTTAAGATAAAGAGCAACCAGATAGCATAATATCATGTCGAGCAAGAAAGCCCTCCCTATATGTGTCCATGCATCCACTACAATATACATCGTATGTACAGTAATAGCCTCTAGGGCATACATATAAGTAACAATCTTACACTTGCACTAGGGCCATCTGTTGTAATATCCCATACCCAACAATCAGCAGTGGTTGAAGTATCACATACTCAACCATCCCATAAAAGTCTCTCCTGGGAAAAGGCCTTTGTGAGTGGATCCGCCGTGTCGTCCTCTGAGTCTACTCTTCTATCCTCGATCTCCCTAGAGATCAACCATCTCCTTGATCAGGTGATACTGCCTTAGAATATGTCTGGATCACTGATGGGATGGGGGTTCCTAGGCATAAGCCACAACTCCATTGTCATACAATGGTAGGAACGAAGTTCATCTCATGAATTTATATACACCCAGACTTGCCTCTTTGGTAGCATCCTTGGTAGCAATGTATCCAGCCTTTATCGTCTAGTTTGCCACTGTATCTAGCTTGGAACTCTTCCAACATACCGTCCCTCCACTAAGGGTAAAGACAATGCCTGTGACTGACATTCAGTCGACCTTACCACCCTGGAAGCTATCCAGTGATTCTCTCCAGGATCGATTGATACCATCTCACTACACCTAGTGAGAATCCTAACATCCATTTAGATCTATCTCATAGATCCAAAACCCAGGATTTAGGAGGTATCACCTTGATCCTATATGGAGAATCCTTGTGATAAGAGGAGATTGACTGAGTGTAGCATAGGAAACTCCTTTCCTATCAAGAGTATGTCATCCACGTACAATACGAGGATCACCACCATACTCCCTACTACCCTTTTGTATATACAAGGTTCATCAACCATTTTTATGAAGTCAAACGCTTTGACTACCACATCAAAACAGATGTTCCAACTCCGCGATGCCTGCTTTAATTCATAAAGCAACTTGCACACGTTTCCGCTGCTCCCACTGTCTACGAAGCCCTCTGGCTGTGTAGTTATAGACGCTCTCTTCTAAATCACTATTTAGAAAAGCAGTCATGACACCCAACCGCCAGATATCGTAGTTATGGTATGTAGCAATGGCAAGTAGGATCCGGATGGACTTAAGCATAGGCACTAGAAAAGGTTTCATCATTATCCACACCTGGTCGATGACGAGAACCTTTTGCAACAAGTCTTAGCTTTGAAAGTCTTAACTTTTCCATGCACACCAAGTAATATTCTCAAGATATACTTGCTCCTGATGGGGATTTAACCCTTCAGATAAAGCAACCAAAGTCCATACTTTGTTGGTGTACATAGATTCCATCTCAGATCGCATAGCATCCAGCCATTCTCACAGAGTCACCACTGTTGATGGCCTGCTCGAAACTAGTTGGGTCATCATCTCATGATGCAATCCTCGCTCCCATTGTCATTGAGAAAACCAAAGTATTTCTCAAGTGGATGAGGAACCCTACCAGATCGACGGAGAGGCTGAGATTCGTCGGGAACTATTGAATCTCCGGTTCTACCAAATCATCAGCTGTAGTTTGTATAGCTGGAACTCCTTCCAGTTTTACCTCATGATCACTAATTTCTTCACAAGAAAATCCTTTTTTTAAAAGGTGGCATGCCGAGAACTAAAACACATTTTGTTCCTCGGTGTGGTAGAAGATATTCCCTTACAAATGCTTAGGATATCCAACAAACTTCTACAGAACTGACCTTGCCTCGAGCTTGTCCGGATTTTGCTTTTAGACATAGGCCGGACAACCCCAAATCTTAACATCCTTAATAGATGGGCTCTTCCCATACCATATCACATATGGAGTGGTAGGCACCTGATTTGATTGGAACCCTATTCAATAGGTACGCAGCTTCTCAAGTGCATAACTCCCAAAAGGAAATAGGCAACTCAGTAGTACTCATCATAGAGCACGCCATATCACATAGGGTGCGATTGCTCCGCCCCGATACACCGACGTGCTGTGGTGTATACGGAGGAGTAATGCTGAAATAGAGAATCTCATTCTCCTTTAGAATAGTTTAGGATCTCCGTGCTCAAGTATTCTCCTCCCTGATCATATCAAAGGACATAATACTTATACCCATTTTGGTTCTCTACTTCTAACTTATATTCTTTGAATTTTTCAAAAGGTTCAGACATGTGTTTCAACAGGAACATGTGTCGAATCTTGAGAGATCATCAGTGAATGTAATGAAGTACAAAGAACCGGTCCTGGCATGTGTAGACAGGGGACCTACATCATCATGTATCAATCCCAAGAGTTCACCAACTCTTTCTCTGTTTCCAATAAACGGAGCTATGGTCATCTTATCTTTGTGACATGACTGACAAGTTTCACAAGATGTAAATTCAAACTGATTTAAATATGCATCTAAATGTAACTTAGCTAGTCAAATCGCAGTTGATATGACCTAGTCTACAATGCCTCAGGAAGGATTCGTTCATTTCTGAACTCTTCCTTTTGTGTGTGTTCTGTACGTTAAGAACTGTGGTTTGATTTAGAACGTGTATGCTTTTAGATAACGTTCCTGAACCGATCAACTCTTGATATAGGGAATATTCAAAACATTATCCAATAATACAAAATTATATCCTTCTTTACTAAATAAAGATACTGATATGATGTTGTATATCAGGTTCGGTATCTAATAACATTCGTTCAGAATCAATGTATTTGGTAATACAGGGTGATAACTGCCAACAACTTGGCTGCAACACTTGCACCGTTTCTAACTCTTAAAACTTATCACCCTTTCTCAGTTCTCTACCTATCTATAGCCCATGTAACAGATCACATTTGTGAGATCCTAATCCGGTATCTCATACCCAGGACGTAAAGGATACTGAGAAACAGTTCTCGGTAATGAACACACCCGAAGAAGATGTATCAACATACACTTTATTCGTTTGGGCGGCACGGGAATTCTGGTAATCCCCTATTTCCTGCTCGGTCTTATAACAATTATAAGTTGGAGCGGGACCAACGTTCCCCAGCTCAGTATAACAAGCGGGTTCGGTCAATACATCCATATTATTATCTTAATTAAGGCGTGACATGATCGCTACTTGGAGAGAGAGAGAGAAGAAAATACTCAGCGTATGCTCTTGCAAGATCAGATTGCTTATTAATTTATCTAATCAGGATGGCTCCCACTGTTTTAGTCAAATCTTCCTTCAAACCCTAAAAGGAAAGACTGGCCGGGATTAATTACACCCTACAAGTTTGCCAATCTTTCAGCCAGGCCAGTGTCGGTACTTTGAGGGAGGTTCCCCGTACTTTCGCACGGACCTAATTAAAATAAACCTCATTTTCCCAGAGGAATAACCCTGTTAACACCTTTCTAGACACCTACTTGATCGGCTAATCGTAATGTGTAAAACTCTCCCAGGAGTAACTCTTACTCGCAGTGGGTATCGGGATCCAACTATCTCATAGGAGGTATGCAATCTCATTGCAAATTTTAACACTTGAAATTCCCGATAATATTTTGCCCCTAGCAACCTATGACCTTGACGAAGGCCAACAAACTATAGGCGGTAGTCAAGTTCAACCCGTACATTTCTTAATTGAATTAAACCCACCCGCATGACCCTTGACGAAAGCCAACAAAGTCGCACGACTACTCTAACTCAATCGCATCATATGCTTAAGCAGATAAGCGCTAGTTAGCTACCGCACACTACGCCTTGACGAAGGCCAACAAACGTAGCACGAATACTAAGTAGAACCTATCTAAAATGACGGAGGGCTACGACAGGTTTTTAAGAAAACCTTTTGCATAATGAACATGATCTCGTCGTAGAATCGAGTGATTTTGAAAATGGAGTGTTTTTTAGGCTTTTACTAGTTTTGCTAAAGAGGTCACTCCCGGTAAAGGGATCTCGGCTCTTTCCTTATCGAATAAGGTGCAGGATATTTCACAAATACCACTATGCAAAGCAAAAACTATAAAAAGCAATCAAAAGACAAACCGAGTTTGTAGTATCTGCTAGTTTCGCTAAAGAGGTCACTCCCGGTGAAGGGATCTCGGCTCTTTCCTTATCGAATTAGGTGCTGGATATTCTACAAGGAATACCGCTATGCAAAGCAAGAACTAGAGCTACCAGTTTTCGAGACAAGTTTCTACAACATATTTAGGTTTATTTTCTTTCATTAATCTCATTAATGAAGTCCCATCATTTTAAGTTACCTAAATATCACAGATAAATACAACGTACGCTTATGCCATCCGCATTCGCCTCGATGTCCCCTCGTGCACCGTTAGGTTAGGTAACTAACGGCAGAGTGGGGCAGGGCTAGAGAGCAACGTTTATATAATATATCACATATACTATATCCAATATCTGTCTCAACATATACAGTGATCACATCACAGAATATCGCAGCAGAACAAAACATATGAAATATTGGATATACTGGGATTTCCGTGTTTTAAATTAAGCCTGTATAAAACACAGATTCCACGGTCGTGATGAATAGCCAATTCCACATCCCTAGACCTCTGCGAGAGCGAAAAGCAACCTTACCAATTCTAGAGTTAGGAGACCCGGTCTCGACTCCTCCAGATGGTCTCCCACTAGACCCTAGAACCCGGTTACTTGTGCTCCCCGCCTTGGGTCTATCCTAATGCGGAAAAGTAAATAATATATAATGGTGACATCATCCTCAACCCGGAAGTGCCCCAATAAAAGAATATTACATACAATGAATTTTACATGAATGAAAATAAAAAACTCTCATCTCACATAAACCCCCCAGCTATTCAAAACACGACAATCCAATATAACATATCGCAGCAACACATAACAACACATGTCATCAACGTAAGTAAATATGCGTATTCCAATTGTCGTTGACATATAGCAACGAAACCGGCGATACACCACATATTACACTTATGGTCGCAGAAAAGAAAGTGAAAAACTACAACAGTTGGAATCCGCAACCACCTTAGACATCTCATGCCCAACCAAATGAATTCCTTAGACATCACATGCCTAACAATTATAAACCCCGCATTTTAGTCTCGATATTCAAAACAACTTTTAATATCAAGTCGGGCAATTCAAAAAGATTTCCGACATCCTGATCGAATGCTCGTCGGAAACTTTAGTAGACGACCGCACCCCCCGATGCCGTCGACGAAGTGCACTAAGGCGGACCACCGCTGCCGCGAGCACCCGAACGGATGCTTTTGGCGACGGGGTTCTCCTACAGTCACTTGGTCGGGGCGATGGGGCGTGGCTATCTAATAAGGTTACCCGACGAGTATCCGCGTACGTTACGTGATTGCGACGGACTTTTGATCACATCAAAATCCCGTGGCAACCGATCAAATGAGACTAAACTGCTAGATTTATAAAATTCAAACTAGTTATCTCATAACTACATTTGTGGATTTCGAATATTGTATCCCATCACATGATATCCGAACGACGTTAAACTTTTCGATCGATTCATCAAAGTCCCACAATTTCCCGACAGCTCAACACTTGAGCACAGTTCAATAATACCCAGAATATGCCACAGTACCTATGCAACAGCCGTAGAAGGGCAGACCCAAGCCTCACTCATGTGACCACGGAACTACGGCAAACCCTAAGGTATGACCGTGGTTCCACGATCCAAAAAGTCGAGTTAGATTTCATTCTTCTAGAGGGTTCATAGAATTACTTGCAAGTTTTTCCGAATACGTTAAACTTGGAAAATTGGGTTTTTGACATTCGATTGAACTTTTAAACTTCGCCTAGACAATATGTGAATAACCCAAAACATTGTTAAAACTATGAATACGAAACACTCCGAATTGTTTATAGTGTAAGATTACATCACATGTAAAATTAGCAAACACAAACAACACCTGAAACATCAAAACCAAGTCACTGGAACACAAAAAAAAAATCAGGCAAATCTGGAAGAAAGTGGCCGGCCCCATACACTATGATCTCGGCCCAAAACCGAGCAGACCCCCTGAAATTTTTACTGTGTTCATGATATATCCTATATAACACTTTGTACTTGTTTAAAAAAAATTTGACAACATTTTAAAAACGACAGCAAGCAAGTTTTGGCATTGCAAGTTTTGGAGTATTTCGGTTTCGTAATCTTAACAAAATCCATATAAATTTCTAGCATGGCTCTGATACCACTGAAGGGTTGCCTAGCACGGCAGCAAGCTTTCGGGAGGCATCGCTCATGCCATATTCAAATTTTTGCCGTTCTAGCTAACATTAACCCTAGAATCGTCTACTAGAAATCGACGGAATAGAAATGCAAACACTTTGCAACTAAAAGAGAGCAAAGAATACAACCTTTGTAGACCGGTCCTTCACTTCAATAGCTCCGTGTAGTAGTCCCTTCGCTGCGATCATGAACTCCGGACTCTAGAGAGGCTCCACAAGAAGAATAGAACAAGCTTGCTTCGAAGTCTTCGAGGCCGAAAATGATCTACGTCGAGGAGACACTAACCCAAGCTATTTTTTCACTAATTGTGGAATTAGTGAAGCAAACACCCTATACTAAATGGCAAGTAGTAGAGGATGATGAAGTAAGAAGTGGGCTCACTTTAGATTTTATTTTCTCACATTTTTCCTCACATCTCCATTGAAGCTAGAAAGCTTTGAGGAAGAAGAAGAAGAAAACACTTATGAAAATTAATCCAAATGAATTATTGCAACCATGGGTGAGTTAAGCTCTCATGCCTAACTCATGTAGAGAATAAACCAAGGGCTAAGGTTAAGGGTTGGGTTAACAAATATCCTAAGCTAGACAAAAGAGTGGACTTAGTCAAAGGTTCATACGAGCTTCTACAAGCTTTGAACATTAAACTAATTCTCTACTAATTTGTTTGACTTTGAATAAATTATAAACCCTAACTTAACCCTAGCATGGTATAAGTCTCATACACCCATCTTGCATGTATCATCAAGCATGACACAATACATGTACACATATATACATATCACATATATACAATGTGCACATCAAGTGAGAAAAGAAATCTTAAGTGAGCTAATACTAGTTAATGTAAATTAATATATCAAATATATAATTATACATTAGATTATCAAATCAACTCTTGATTTAATAATCCAGCTATATCAATATATAACCGACTAATATCAAGTGTAACAATTTATCGAATCAACACTTGATCTGATAACCCGGCTATATCGCATATAACCGACCAATGTCATAAATCGCGAGAATAGAATACGATATCTCATATCGTATCAATCTCGGTCCCGCACATATCACATATGTGCTCCTACTCCGTTTCGCTTGAGCTAGGAAACCCCTGTGTAGGACTCTAAAGACTCGTCAATATACCGGCAGAAGGTGATGATCATATCAAACACCCACAAGCCGCAAGCGGTCTGCTAACGTAACGGACACCCGGGTATTGAGCAATCAGAAGATCAATAAGCAAGCCTGATCATAATCCTGCGAATCCAATCAGTAACACTACCGTACAGTCCGGTCTCTTCGTCTGATATGTCGCATATCTCATCTAGGGGTGGTAAACGTCAGACCCCAGTAACTCGATAAGTCGTGTCGATATGAGGCT
Organism: Agapanthus africanus; assembly: GCA_030015575.1. Classification (NCBI taxonomy): domain Eukaryota; kingdom Viridiplantae; phylum Streptophyta; class Magnoliopsida; order Asparagales; family Amaryllidaceae; genus Agapanthus; species Agapanthus africanus. The sequence continues at coordinate 298,125,487 of CM057345.1, read as the reverse complement.
CATAACGGGTCGAGAAACTACTGATAACACTTACCAGTATATCTCTGAAGCAGCCCTGGCCAAGGACTTCCTGTTATAGACAATCGAGCACAGCGCAACATCAACTCCCAATACCGGGAGAGACGAAACCCCTCCTATCGCTCATTGCCTCCATGTGATTCGGGACTGTACCCAAAAGCCACTATTTTGCACGTTCTCTTGAATGTGGTAAGGTGCAAATCAAAGCACAGTGGGAATCACACAAGACTCTATGACGATCTCAGGTCTACAGACTAACCTGTACCAGTGTCACCAGAGAACTGCCATCTGACGTGAGGTATAATACCATCTGGGAGTTCTCGGCGAGTCCGTCCAGTGTACCCAGTCTCCACTGAGAACCCGTATACTGTCTCTGATGTCAAACACCAATAGATATGGGATCATCCATCACCCATCTATATGGGTCGAGAAGCTATATGCTAGTCTACTCTGGTATATCGATGCCCTGTCTCGATACACCTACGGCTAGGAACATTTGAAGGATGTACTTAGCGACTACACTGTCCCCACTAATATGATCTGCATCATAATCCTGGTAGTCAAGTACTAATCCTAAGGGCTTTATCAACATGTAACATAGAGACAATCAGAGTACATGTTAAGATAAAGAGCAACCAGATAGCATACTATCATGTCGAGCAAGAAAGTCCTCCCTATATGTATCCAAGCATCCACTACAATATACATCGTATATACAGTAATGGACTCTAGGGCATACATATAACTCACAAGATCGAGGTGCGGAGAGTAGACACGGAGAACAATACTGCAGATCCACTCACAAAGACCATCCCTCAGACGCAGTTCGAGAGGCTATTCGAGATGATAGGCCTGCGATATGCCAATACATGGCCTTGGTGCAAGTGGCAGATTGTTAGTGATATATTTCCCTTAGAGGCCATTATTGTATAGTACTGGTTTGTATATTACATTTTGGAAGCTTGGCATATACACAGATATAATAACAGTTTTGCTCAAAATGGTAGTATGTTACTTGGTTTGATTCTATCTTAATATGTGCATGTGTTTCTTTTAGCATATCGCTTATACATATTGGTAGAGCCCTTAGGATCTTTGCTTGACTAACAGCGTTGTGATGGCAGTCACACTAGTGGGGGCTGGGTAGTCTATAAGCACATCCTTATACAGGTCCCTGGTGTTCACCGCCGAAAGACGCGACCGGGATGTTGGGACGTCCGGCCTGAATTTCAAGGGCAGATACTATTTGGTGCTATCCGTCCACCTCTCCGAAGATACCAAGTTGATTTATGACACCATGTATCGAAGGATTAAACGGATACGGCCGATGTAGCAGACTTCGTCAGATTCCCCCTCGTTGAGAGGTTTTTGATTGTGGGGACACTCTTCCCTACAGGCGCAAGCCCCTGCAGTTAATTACGCTACCGCATCGCGGTAACCACTTTCTCCTTCTCCAGATGGTCACTTCGTGTCGTGTGTGTTTGTTTTGTTTTTGGTTGGCCGTGGATTGTATACGGAGACTAATTTATGTTGTCGCCCGTAGGGCGTGGATTAGTCCAAATCCGTATTTTCTTAGATTTGGGTTTGGGTTGGGTTTAAGGATCGTTAATCTCATTTGAAACTAAGATCAACTTAAATGTTTGTTAAGGATACGTTAGTCTAATTTTAGACTAAGATCTACTTAACGGGATCATTTAGATCCAACAAGAGAGCATTTGGGCTCTATTGTTTTAGTTTAGGGACTTTGCGGTCCATGGAGTTTAAGGACATCATAGTCCATGAGTTTAAGGACCCCACAGTCCATAAAGTTTAAGGACATCATAGTCCGTAAGTTTAAGGACCCCACAGTCCATGGAATGTCTGGTTGTCGGGACCCGTCACCTCTTTGAAGACGTTGAAGGATTACAACGACAAATATCAGAGGAGTAAAGAGATGTACCCTTGAACCAATCTTGGTTGGGAGATCTGTAGTCCGAACTAGGACTAAGATCAAAGATTTATGAATATATGGGCTCAATTAATCTGAATTAGGGTTCTGTGGCCACTTTGGGCTCGGCCCATTCAGTTAAAATGTTAAACATTTAACAATGCTGAGCATTGGTTTGGTTTCTGACAATTGTTTTGTCTTTTATTGAATGCTGAGCACTCATCATAGCTCTGGGGCTTTATTTATAGAACAGTTTATGTTCTTTTAGCGCACACGTGAGGAGCACGTGGCGCGCTTGGCGCTGTGCGCCAGTCCAAAGAGCGCAGTGCGCTTATTGTGAAGTAGCGCACACGTGGAAAGCACGTGGCCCGCTTGGCGCTGTGCGCCAGTCCAAAGAGCGCAGTGCGCTTATTGTAAAGTAGCGCACACGTAGGGAGCACGTGGCGCGCTTGGCGTTGTGCGCCAGTTGATGAGCGCAGTGTGCTTATTGTTTAAGTAGCGCACACGTGGGGAGCACGTAGCACGCTTGGCGGTGAGCGCCAGTTCAAATAGCGCAGTAGCGCACACGTGAGGAGCGCGTGGCGTGCTTGGCATTGAGTGCCAGTCAATGAGCATAGAGTGCTTCTGTTTAAGTTTGGAGCGCAAAGGCTCTGCAGCGCTGTGCGCTAGATTTGGAGCGCTGAGGCGCTCTTCTTTAATTGGAGCGCTGAGGCTCATTTTAGGCAGCTTTGCGCCCTGAGAATTAAATTCTCTCTATAAGAGACTTTGTCTCATGAATTTAAGAACAAAGTTCTTATTTTTTTTTATAGGAGATGTTTCAATCTCTTATGTTTTTGGTGAAAGGCTCTGCCTTTATGGATCTATGATCCTTAGAGAATTGAATTATTCTCCCCCCTTTTATAATGAGATATTATTGTCTTATAGATCTATGATCTGAAGACAATTAAGTTCTTCCTCTTATTTTTTATGATGAGATACTTTGATCTCTTTTATGAAAGACCTTGGTCTTATAAATCTATGATCTTAGAAAAAGAAGTGAATTCTTCTTTTTATATGAGATAATTTTATCTCTCTGTTCTTCTTCTTTTTTTTTACCTTGAAGAAAATTTTCTTCTTCTGAGAGCTTGTTCTTTGTCTTTGAAATTTCTCAAAGTTTATGGGGGGTTCCTCTCTATGAGACTTGAACTCTTGGGGCCTTTATATAGGGTAGGCTGATTTGTTGAATCAGTTGAAAAGATCTTTTCTCTAATTGATTTGGGGATGTTTCCCCCGTTGGATCTTTGATCCAAGGGCTTCTGATTTACAAAAGGAAATCTTCTTGTTTTTAACAAGATTGGGAAATCTTTTCCCATACAGAATTTATTCTGTATTTTAGTGATTTTTAATCACCATTGGATCATTGATCCTACGGTGCTCTGATTTTTAGAGCATAATCTTTCCTGTTTGGAAAGATTCTGAGGAATATTTCCTTAACAGAATTTTATTCTGGTCAATTGATGATTTTTAATCATGTTCGTTGGATCTTTGATCCAAGGGCTGAGAACATTTTGTTCTATCGCTAGCGCTCACATGCTTTGCACGTGGTGCGCTGCTTAGAGTGCAGCGCACTCAGCGCTAGCGCTCACGTACTTTGCACGTGGTGCGCTGCTTAGAGTCCAGCGCTCTCAGCGCTAGCACTCACATGCTTTGCACGTGGTGCGCTGCGTAGAGTGCAGCGCACTTGGCGCTGCTTCATTTCAAATTTTGAAATTTGAACAGAGCTTTTCTCTGATTGGGGGAAACAAATGCCCCCCACCGTTGCGCTCACGTGGCCCACGCATGTGTGCAGCGGTGGCAGCATCTGCGCCTTTAGATCAACTCAAAAGTTGAAATGGCTCTCAGTGCCTATAAATAGGACCCTTGGACCTTAAGATGACCTCCGTTCATCTCCTTTCTTGTTTTCTGAGAATTAATTCTCTTTTAGAGCATATCTCTCTGTTTTAAGAACTCTTAAGAGTCAAAACTCTGTCCAATTTTTTGATAAGATTTGAACTTATAAATAGAGCTTTGCTCTTCTCAGATCATAGATCTAAAAATATTTTTAGGGTTTTACCCATTAACAGAGCCACACTCATCTTTAGATCATAAATCTTAAAAGTATAATCTTTTTTTAGGGTGATTTTAACCCATGAACTGAAATACTATTCATCTTCCATGAAGAACTCTTAGAGTTTGTTCATAGATCTTGAAGATCTCGGAATTTTTAATTCATTAAAAGCTTTGCTTTTAGGGTTTCTTGATGGATTGTTTCATCTTCCTTACAGAGCATTGCTCTTTAGAAATTTTGGGGGGGAATTTTACTCCCCTAGTGATTAATTATGACAGATGTCTGTCTGTTGCAGAGCACTGCTCTCAATGGGAGATTTACTCCTTGGCCCGAGGGGCCCTCATTAAACGAGAATCCTTTTAGGATTTCCTCATTAATGACACAAATTTGAATTTGTTAGGTGTTTCAATCAGCACTTGTTTTCTTTATGGCGATATCAAGAGCTGTTTAATCCCCGTGTCTTGATCAGTCTGTCCACCGAACTCTCACTGATTTTCATTTTCAGGTGCTATGGCCGCTCATCTGTATTGTCTTAACGAAATCATTTCTTATAAGGACATTCACGCACAAGGCCGTTGTCAAAACCAGAAGTTCACAAACGCCCAATGCGCTGAAATCATGAATCGTTTCAATGCACACAACGGTCGGCTACTTCCTCGTCACTCCGCTCTCTTGAAGATTATAGTGAGAGCAATTTGGGGAGCACTTCCCGGATTCTATGAAGCTATGCCGCTTAATGCACTGGATGACACTGAGGATAAGGTGCACTCAGTGTATCTGACGGGTCTGATCTCGAAGAAACGGCGAGATAACCTCATTGATATCTTGCATCAAGTTTTCCAACAGACGGCGATAATTGCAGCTTATCATAGGGCGGAGGATATTGGCGAGGATCCTGACGCTTGCGATCGTGAGAGGATGCACACGAGAATGGTCAGAAAGGCCAGAAACATTTTAGACGGCCTCACTTTTGAATTTCTCAACCCCTGTCCTGGATTTGATGTCTTAACATTGTAAACATTTTCATAATGTTTTTGTTTACTTATCATCAATGTAAGAACTTTTCTGCGGTATGAATAACAAATTTTTCCTTTCCATGCGTTTATTTATCCTTTTCGCACATACATGAGTGGGTATGCTTCGGACGTTCAATTGGATGTAAATCGAATGTTCTCCTTATTGCCTTGCATAATAGGTGATTGACGTCCGTAGGTTACACCTTTTCATTTCGACTTGAAGCAGAGCAGTTTACACACTCTTGAGTAGCACCTCCATTTCTCTAGCATGTAATTTTGGTAAATGTAGTCTGTAAATAATGGGTAGCTGTCCATCTTGGGCTCTTTGCAGGGTAGCGATGGCTTAGGAAACAGGTTCAGATCTGCCGCCTAAGACTTTTCAATTTTATGAGCCGTGAGGGTCTCATAAAGACTTTTCTCCCTACGAGTCAAGAGGATCTCGTAGGTGTATTTTCTCCTTAGGAATCGTGAGGATTCCTAAGTGTGTTTTTCTCTCGAGAGTCATAAGGATCTCACAAGAGAATTTTCTTCCTTACAAGTCGAGAGGACTCGTAAGTGATTGATGAGTTGATCTGCTCCCGAATCAAAGTATTGCTTTGACGGGGAGGTTGAAGGTTGACTTTGGCCATTTTCCACAGGGTCAGGATTGACTTTAGCCGTATTTGTAGGGTTACTGGGCACTCTCACAGGGGTCTATAAGGTATCAACCATGCCCGATTTAAAACTTAGACATGCCGAACAACCCTAACCAAGATCTTTAAACTAGAGATTAGGCGAAACAAAGCATGTTAAACACTTTAACACTAAGAGTTTGGGATTACAACATTTGTAGTCCGGTCCTTCACTTCTAAAGCTCCGTGTTGAGGTCCCTTCGATGCGATCATCATGTACCCGGACTCTAGAGAGGCTCCACGAAGAGAATGATGCAAACTTACTTCCGATCTTCGATAACAAAGATGATCTACCTTGAAGTTTCTTTAACACAAGCTCTCACTCACAAATGAAGTGAACACCCTAATCTAAATGGCTAGGGTAGATTAGGATGATGAAGTAGGATTTTAGCTCTCATTTGTTTTCTATTTCTCACTCAAAATCATCACTAATGAAAAAAGCTAGAGAGCTTTTCACCAAGGAAGAAGAAGAAGAAGAATATCTAAAACCTTTTGTGATGAATAATGAAAAGTCTGGTGAGGTTAGAAATGCAACCATGGGTTAAGTAAGTAAACTTAACCCTTATAGAGATTGAACCATGGTTAAAGGGCTGGGTTGGGTTAAACAAATATCTTGCAAAATATCAACACATAATATCTTTGCAAGAAACAAAATAAAAGCTTCTAGAAGCTTCTAGAAAAATTAACCCAAATCAAAACCCTAACCATGTTTAATCTCCACTAATCATGTTGCATTTATAACTGTAACATGTTACAATATTATATATCACATATACAAAATTTATTGTAACAAAATAAAATAATACAATTAACATATATCGCATATATATCAATGTATTACCCGAGTGAGAAAAAGAATCAATTAGTGAGCTTATATTAGTAAATGTAATTTAATATATCAAATATATAATTATACATTAAATTATCAAATCAACACTTGATCCGATAATCCGGCTATTTCACAAATAACCGACTAATATAATCTGTATCAGTTCATCGAATCAACACTTGATCCGATGACCCGGCTATATCACATATACCAGGCCGATATCTCATATCACGAGAATCTAATACGGTATCACATACACGTATTGTTCTCGGTCCCGCACATATCATATATGTGCTCCTACTCCGTTTTGCCTGAATCAAGAAACCTCTGTGTAGGACTCTAAAGAATCGTCAATACGCCGGCAGTAGGTGATGATCATATCAAACACCCACAAGCTGCAAGCGGTCAGCTAAACGTAACAGCCACCCAGGTATTGAGCGATCAGAAGATCAACAAGCAAGCCTGTACATTCTCCTGTGAATCCAGTCAGTAACACTCCTGTACAGTCCGGTCTCTTCGTCTGATATGTCGCATATCTCGCCTAGGGGTGGTAAACGTCAGACCCCAGTAGCTTGATAAGTTGTGTCAATATGAGGTCCATAACAGTTCAAGAAACTACTGATAACACTTACCCGTAAATCTCAGCAACCCTGGCCAGGGATTTCCAGTTATAGCCAATCGAACACTGCGCAACATCAACTCCCTATATCGGGAGAGACGAAACCTCTCCTATCGCTCATTGCCTCCATGTGATTCGGGACTGTACCCAAAAGCCACCTTTTTGCACGCCCTCTTGGATGTGGTATGATGGAAATCAAAGCACAGTGGGAATCACACAAGACTCTATGACGATCTCGGGTCTACAGACTAACCTGTACCAGTGTCACCAGAGAACTGTCATCTGACGTGAGGTATAATACCATCTGGGAGTTCTCGGCGTGTCCGTCCAGTGTACCCAGTCTCTACTGAGCACCCTTATACCATCCTTGATGTCAAACACCGATGGATATGAGATCATCCATCGCCCATCATATGGATCAAGATGCGTATACGCTAGTCTACTCTGATGTATCGATGCCCTGTCTCGATACACCCTCGACTAGGAACAGTTATAGGATGTACTCGTCGACTACCGTGGCCCCATTAGTATGATCTCATCATAGTCCCGGTAGTCGAGTACATATCCTAAGAACTTTATCAACATGTAACATAGAGACTATCATAGTACATGTTAAGATAAAGAGCAACCAGATAGCGTACTATCATGTCGAGCAAGAAAGTCCTCCCTATATATGTCCAAGCATCCACTACAATATACATCGTATGTACAGTAATGGCATCTAGGGCATACATATAACTAACAATCTCCCACTTGCACTAGGGCCATCTGTTGTGGTATCGCATACCCAACAATTAGCTGTGGTTGAAGTATCTCATACTCAGCCATCCCATAAAAGTCTCTACTGGGAAAAAGGCCTTTGTGAGTGGATCCGCGCTGTTGTCCTCTGTGTCTACTCTCCTAACCTCGATCTCCCTGGAGATCAACCATCTCCATGATCAGGTGATACTGCCTAAGAATTATATCTGGATTTCTGATGGGACGGGGGTTCCTCGGCATAAGCCACAACTCCATTGTCACACAATGGTAGGAACGAAGTTCATCTTATGAACTAAAATATATCCAGACTGTCTCTTTGGTAGCATCCTTGATAACGATGTATCTTGCCTTTAATCTTCTAGTAAGTCACGGTATCTAGCTTGGAACTCTTCCAACATACCGTCTCTCCACTGAGGGTAAAGACAATGCCTGCGACTGACATTCAGTCGTCCTTATCACCCCGGAACCTTTCTAGTGATTCTCCCCAGGATCGATTGATACCATCTCACTACAACTAGTGAGAATCCTAACATCCAATTAGATCTATCCTATAGATCCTCAACTCAGGATTTAGGAGGTATCACCTTGATTCTTTATGGAGAATCTTTGTGATAAGAGGAGATTGACCAAGCGTAGCATAGGAAACCCCTTCCCTATCAAGAGTATGTCATCCACGTACAATACGAGGATCGCCACCATACTCCCTACTACCTTTTTGTATATACAAGGTTCATCTACCATTTTGATGAAGTCAAACTTTTTGACTACTCCAACAAAACAGACGTTCCAACTCCGCGATGCCTAATTTATCACATAAAACATCTTGCACACGTTTCTGCTACTCCCACTATTTACGAAGCCCTCTGGCTGTGTACTTATAGACGCTTTCTTCTAAAACATCATTTAGAATAGCAGTCATGACACCCAACCTCCAGATATCGTAGTCATGGTATGTAGCAGTGGCAAGTAGGATCTGGATGGACTTAAGCATAGCTTTGAAAGTCTCAACTTTTCTATGTACACCAAGTAATCTTCTCAAGATATACTTGCTCCTGATGGGGATTTAACCCTTCAGATAAAGCAACCAAAGTCCATACTTTGTTGGTGTATAAGGATTCCATCTCAGATCGCTAAGCATCCAGCCATTCTTACAGAGTCCCACTCCTGATGGCCAGCTCGAAACTAGTTAGGTCATCATCTCATGATGCAATCCTCGCTCCCACTATCATAGAGAAACCGAAGTATCTCTCAGGTGGATGAGGAACCCTACCAGATCGGCGGAGAGTCTGAGATTCGTTGGTAACTATTGAATCCTTCGGGTTTACCAAATCATCAGCTGCAGTTTGTATAGCTGGAACTCCTTCCAGTTCTATCTTATAACCACTAATTTCTTCACAAGAAATTCCCTTTCACAAAGGTGGAATGCTGAGAAACAAAAACACCTTTTGTTCCCCAGTTTGGTAGAAGATATTCCCTTGCGAATGCTTGGGATATCCAACAAACTTCCATAGAAACCTTGCCTCGAGCTTTTCCGAATTTTGCTTTTGACATGGGCCGGACAACCCCAAATCTTAACATCTTTAAGAGATGGGCTCTTCCCATACCATATCACATATGGAGTGGTAGTCATCTGATTTGGTTGGAACCCTATTCAATAGGTATGCAACTTCTCAAGTGCATAACCCCAAAAGAAAATAGGCAAGTTAGTAGTACTCATCATAGAGCACACCATATCACATAGGGTGTAATTGCTCTGCCCCGATACACCGACGTGCTGTGGTGTATACGGAGGAGTAATGCTGAGAGAGAATCTCATTCTCCTTTAGAATATTCCAGGAATTCCGTGCTCAAGTATTCTCCTCCTTGATCTCATCAAAGGACATAATATTTATACCCGTTTTTGGTTCTCTACTTCTAACTTATATTCATTGAATTTCTCAAAGTTCCAGACTTGTGTTTCAACAGGAACATATGTCCGGATCTTGAGAGATAATCAGTGAATGTAATGAAGTACAAAGAACCGGTCTTGGCATTTGTAGACAGGGGACTTTCATACATCAGCATGTATCAATCCCAAGAGTTCACTAACTCTTTCTCTGTTTCCAATAAACGAAGCTGTGGTCATCTTATCTTTGTGACATGACTGGCAAGTTTTACAAGATGTAAATCCAAACTAATTCAAATATGCATCTTTATGTAACTTTAGCTAGTCGGGTCGCATTGATATAACCTAGTCTACAATGCCTCAAGAAGGATTTGTTCATTTCTGAACACTTCCTCTTGTGTGTGTTCTGTACATTAAGAACTATGGTTTGATTTAGAACGTCTATGCTTTTAGATAACGTGCCTGAACCGATCAACACTTAATATAGGAAATGTTCAAAACATTATCCAACAATACAAAATTATATCCTTCTTTAGTAATAAAGAGACTGATATGATGTTGTATATCAGGTTCGGTATCTAATAACATTCATTTAGAATCAATGTATTCTGATAATATAGGATGATAACTGCCAACAGACTTGGCTGCAACACTTGCATCATTTCCAACTCATGAAACTTATCATCCGTTCTCAGTTCTCTACCTATTTGTAGCCCATGTAACAAATTATATATGTGGGATCCTGATCCGGTATCAAATACCAAGGACGTAAAGGATATTGAGAAACGGTTCTTTGTAATGAACACACCCGAAGAAGATGCATCAATATGTACTTTCTTCGTTTGGGCGGCACGGGAATTCTGGTAATCCTCTATGTCCTGCTCTGTCTTACAACAATTATAAGTTGGAGCGGGACCAATGTTCTCTAGCGCAGGATAACAAGCGGGTTCGGTCAATACATCCGTATTATTATCTTGATTAAGGCGTGACATAGTCACAACCAGGAGAGAGAGAGAAGAAAAACACTCAGCGTGCGCTTGTACAAGATTAGATTGGTTATCAATGTAGGACTACGGTAGCGCCCCGGCAGTCTATCCGAGACCAAAATGTGGAAACGAAAATTTTTCTTGACTTTAAACCGGCACTACCGCATCTTAAAAACCCGGATCGTAACCATTAACCTACTACTAGCAATCAAGAGAAAGGATAGAAGGCTATACCAAGCGATCCGTGTCCTTCGGTCTTCGCCTCCACTCCGATCTCCTCGCGGAATCTCCGGTCTTCATTTCCTCATCGGAACGGGCACCACATCGCCGGGTTCTTTTACGGGCTCCCACCTCTGGACCGAGGCAACTCGGGCACGAAGTTGGCAAGCCGACGTGCCCAAGGGTGCTGTAGGATAAGTGTAGAATGTTTTGTCTCTTGGGGTTTGAAGTTGCCATTTGATGGAGGTAGGAGATAGAACTTTGGAGATGAGCAATATAAGTTTAGCAAGCCAAATGAAATCAACACCAAAAATGAAATTGCCTCTCTCCCTCACCAAAATGTGGCCGGCCTCAATAAGCAAGGGGAATATCAAAAAGGGGGGTGAGCACAAGGGGAGAATGGAGGTAACCATAAAGAAATGGGTGATACCAAGGAAATATAGTCACACTCAAAACCAAATCAATCCATTCTCAGATCCTTTCTCATTTAATGCTAAAGAAATGATCACAAGAAAAGCATCATAAGATGCTAGAAGTATCATGAAGCCACATTTATAAATGACACCCTCCACTAATCAAATTTGCATACTTGCAAATAAACCCCTCCATCACAAAAATCCGGCCATGAAGGAACAAAAGAAAACTGGCCGAAACGGAATACAAACTGGCAACTTCAAAAATACCGATCCCGTAATAAATTACAGGAAAAAAACCCGCGACTGTATATACATACCCGCATTTGTATTCCGACCGAATACAAATGTAATGAGACAAAATCTACACTGTACAATACTAGTATCTGGCTTAAACCAAAGCCCGCTAGTATTATCCGTCCGATCATGATCCGTGCAATACCGCACGGATAAGATCGAACCCTGCCATATCTCCATACGGCCTCTACAGCGTTTCACCCGAAACTTGAGAAAACGATCTGTGGGGGACTCTAAAGACTCGTCAATACTTTGGTTGTGGATTTAACCACTAGCACGTCAGAGATATTAGCCATACGTAACGGGCTACCAGGTATTGACCAAAAGGGACGTCTGTGAGCGAACTCATGCTGACACCCTACTGAGCCTGTCAGTGACAATATCCGTACAGTCCGGTACGTTCGTCTTTGAGTATCGCATGGCGGGCCTAAGGGGTTGGTAAAAGTCAGACCCCCAAAAGCGGTACAAGTCATGTCGGAGTGTAGCCCAGAACACCCTGAGATACTACTGGAATACCTACCAGTAAATCTCCTGCCTCGGCCGAGGGCTTTGTGTAATGGCTCTCCTAGACACAGCGCGACCTCACCCCCAATACCGGGAGAGACGAACCCCTGCAGATCCGCTCACTGCCTCCATGTGGCTCGGGACTGTACCCAACTAAAACCTGTTTGCACGACTCCTTTGAGCCGTGGTAGGGTAGTAATCAAAGCACAATGGGAACTCACACGAGACAAATGACGATCTCAGGTCGATGAACTAACCTGTACACATGTCACCAGGGAACTGCTATCTGACGTCTGGTATAAGACCAACTAGCATGTTCCCGGCGAGTCCTGTCCGGTATACTCATAACCCAATGAGCATCTGTATACATCTTAAGTGAACCAACTGACACCAGTGGCTTGTGAGACCGGCCACCGCCCCTCGTCGGGGTCTCGACTGTATACACTAGTCTACTCTGGAGTATCGATGCCCTGTCTCGAAAACTCCCACGACTAGGGACCTTTTAAGGATGTGCTTATAGACCCCAGCTCCCACGTATATGATCGCCATCATACTGCTGGCCGTCAAGAAAGAATCCTAAGGGCTCTATCAACGCGCAATAGTGACTTGTAAGGTCACCTAAAGCAGTACACGATGATAAAGATAAACCAGATAGCATACTATCATCTTGAGTAAGACTGTCCTACCGGTATAGGTCCTCACTCAATCATTGCAATCACGTGCCTGTGATCCAATAATTGACTTTGAGGGCACTATCTCCAACAATCTCCCACTTGCACTCAAGGCTAATTATTGCGATGTCGCATACTCACAGCCTGTGTGACACCGAACACCCAACTCCTCTACAAATCAGTCTCACAAAACCCGTTTGCGAAACTAATGCGTTCGAGGAATAGCCTCAGTGAGTGGATCCGCTCAAATGTTTCTTTCTATGTCTCTCTTTTTCTCAAGTTCGCGGAGAAAGCCATCTCCCGAAATGAGTAATACCTGTCTTAGAGTATGTCTGGATATCTGACGGGACCTAGTTCATAAATGAACTCCAAATCCAAACTTCTCAGACTGTATCGTCAACCGAACTTAATCAGTATCCTGGGCCATGCCACCCTCAGTATCCACCTGGACCACCTGTCCAAACTACTGTCCCTCGTCAGAGGGAAAACTATAACTCTGACAGTCACTCTGTCATCCGGGTCACCTTAGAAGCCTGGAATGATAACCGTCCCCAAAAAGAGGCTGTTGTTATCATATCCCTAGAGCATCAACTTATGTTCTAAAACTGCTTCCGAACGTTTCTCCAGGATGGGATCAATATCACCTTATTGCATCTAGTGCAAAAACAACATCTATATCCTATGTGGGAGAAACCACTGTGTGACAACCAAAGTATAACCGACCGTAGTATAGGAATTTCACTTCCTACTCTGTGTATGTCATCCTAATACCAGGACATCACACCCTACTACCTTCTTAACAGATCCATCCCCTATTCTGATGAAGTCAAACCTATAACAGTGACATCAGAAATAGATGATCTATCTCCGCTATATCTTCTTTAGTCTATAAATAGACATAAGCTACTTGTCCACTATACTTCCGCTGCTCCTACTGACTACGACAACCCTCTGGCAGAGTCATATAGACGTGCACTTCTAAAGCTAGTTCAGAACGACGCTATACTCATCCTCCTGCCGGGTCTCATAGTCTGGAACAACAGCAGTGGCAAGTCTGGGTAAACAAGAACCTCCTGTCACCGTCTTTGAGCATACCGAAGTACCTCTCGAGTGCCTGAGGTTACCCACCATATCTGCGGAGTGGCCAATGGAATGTCAAACCAAATTGAATCTTTAGGTTCTTATCAAATTTTCAGTAATCGTTTGCGGTTCTGGAATCACTTCCAGTTCTACCATACTCCCACTACTATTTTCTGAAAAATCCATTTTTATTAAAACTGTGGCGAGTCAAGAACAATATCACTACTGATCTTCCAGATGGTAGAAAGTCAACCCTCGTCATAGCCCGGGTCAACCCACAAACAGCCATTACAGAAACGTGCCTTGAGTTATCTGGAGTCTGGTTTTAAGCATAAGTCGGACAGCTCCCCGTACCTTAACATCGTTAAGATATGAACTGTTCTGTATCCAATACAGAAACAGAGGCACTGATTTAATTGAACCAGATTCAAATCATGCAGCTGTCTCCAGTGCATGTCAACTAAATGGAGAGAGGACAATTAGCATTACTCAACTTAGGAGTGCTTCCAATTATGAGTAACCTGAAAGAGAAGCAAGTTCTCTCAATCATTACTATCAACTGAACACCATACACAAGTATCTACATCTTCGATCACCTTGAAGAATCCTGATACTTGCAATACATGGTTCTCTACTTTATTCTTATACCTATAACTTCTCAAAACTTGGACCTTGCATTTCTACGAAACACATGTCTAAGAACTAGAGAAGTCACAAGTAAACGGAATATAGTACGAGGACCAACCCTTCTGTCCTAATGGACACTGGACAACATACAATACTCTGTATAAGTCCCTTGAGTCTAATAACTCATTCCCTGTGTGTCGTAGGTTGAAAACTGTACTTATGGTTAAGAAGAATTACACCGTTGTTTTAATGCTCCTTACCTAACCATCCACTAATATAGGTAAATGTCATAGACATAATTTCAAAAAGGTATATCTCACTCTATAAAAATAGACGTACAGATATATCAATTTGAAATTGGTGCATAACAGCGGATATTCAAAACCAAATATTTGACGTCCGGCAAACAACCCAGGCGATTTCCTCAAATATCACCAATTACAACGAATTTCGATGTAATGAGGATGATCACCTAATTCCCAATGACTTACTCCCACTCATCATCTGTAAAACCATACAGGTGTGAGAATCATACCTGGTAAATACATACCCTGGAGTAAGGACTAATTGGGAAATCAGTTTTCTTTTAACAGTACACAGTGAAACTGAAACATTGAAATGTTTCGTTGGGGTATCCGAGTATTCCTAGTAATGCCTCTTCCATTATCCAGATTCACAACTGTAACCGTATATTTCTTTACCATCTTTCCAAACCCCTTCATATGTCTTTAGTCATTACCTTCTGTACACCCTCTTAGGCTAAATGGTTTTCTTCCTTCCCTACCGTTCGGCACCAGCCTATGGTTTGGAAGAAGACTATCAAATAAGCATAATGGGTATACTGTCCTAATCCTAGGAGCACTCGCAATGCGAGAGAAGGTAAAGATAAAAAGCAACCGAATAAACCTTATTCCTATTTCTCCTGAACCAGAATCCATCCTCGAACTGGAACAAGTTCCTTTTGAGTTCGTATATAACCATACGATAGAGTATCTAATAAACTGTGGATCTTCGTAGTGATACGGAGTGTTCTGGAGAAATACAAAGGTGAAGTGGGAGTGGTAATGAAATACTTGGTTCGGTCGTGAATAGCAGTCGCAGTTTGCTTTGCCCTCTTACTAATCCCTTGATATGTCTTTACTTAATACCTTCTGTACACCTTTTAGGCTAAATGGTTTTCTTCATTCCCTACCGGTCGGCACCTGCCTATGGTTTGGAAGAAGACTATCCAATTAGCGTAATAGGTGTACCGTCCTAAACTAAGGAGCACTCGCAATCTGAGAAAAGGTAAAAGAAAAAGACAACTGAATAGTCCTATTCGTTTTCTCCAGAACCAGAAACCATTCTCGAATAAATTCCTTCGAGTTCGTATATAACCATACGATGGTTTTATCCAATGGAAGTGGGCGTTCATAGTAATATGGTGTAAGTCGATGTACAACACCCCACGAGTTGCGGGGAGACGGAAATATGAAAAACGATCTTGTTTTGTATGTAAACATCGACTAACCGAAGATCTTTACTAAACGATAATTAACAATAAGCATAGAGTTCTAAGCTACGATGTAAAAAGAGATTATACCAAATGATTCTAGTCCTTCATCTTTATGATCTCTAAGTCCTCCTCGGCCTCCTATCCGTGATAGATGATCTACCCGAGAACCCTAATCCAAGCTATAACCTCTAAACTTGAGGTTACTTAGTTTCTCTAGTTGCTAATCAAAGTAACTAAGATGATATAGAGTTAGGTTATGAAGTGTTTAGTCTATACTAATCCTTGGTCTCAACTCATGAGTGGTAGGATTAGGGTTTGATGAAGGAGAGAGCTTGAGGAGAGAGAAGGTGGAGATGATAATGATTTGAGAAAAGCTTCTCACTTGAATATATAAAGCAAAAAATGAATTATCAAATAAAATCAATTAAATGATTATTCACCATGCTTCATTTATTCAACAAGAGTGATTCATCATGTGAGTCATTAGATCATTAATGATGCATTTAATGATATGATAAATCATACAAATGAGTCACTAAAGCAATTAATGAAAATGCCACCTTAACCCCTCATGTCACCATCCTTCTAGAAGCTTCTCGGAAAATTACGAGAACGCCCCTCGCATCCGTGAAAACACGGAAAAACTTTAGACTGTATTAATCCAATAACCTGATACTAAAATCTGGCTTAAACCAAAGCCGGCTAGTAAAAACTGTCCGAATGTCGTACGTGCGTTTAAACATGTATGCGTTCGAACCTTTGTCGTAAAACCATACGACCTCTATATCTTTTCGCCTGGGTTTGGGAAATCTCTGTATGGGACTCTAAAGACTCGACTACTACGCTGGCAGTGGGTTTAACCACAGACCGCAAGCGGCACTAGCTGTACGTAACGATCCCCAGATAGTTGTCGATAAGAAAGCCGATGAGGTAACCCATCCGAAATCCTACTGAGCCTGTCCGTGACAATATCCGTGCAGTCCGGTCTGTTCATCTAAGAGTATCGCATGTATGGTCTAGGGAGGTGGTGGACGTCAGACCCCTAATAACCGTACAAGTCGTGTCGGTATGGCTCAAGACCATCCGAGAATCTACTCATCAGTCCATCAGTAATTCTCAATCAGCCCTAGCCAGGGACTTATGGTAATGACCAACCGATCACCGTGCGATATCAACTCCCTATACCGGGAGAGACGAATCCCTAACAGTCGCTCACTGCCTCCACGTGGCTCGGGACTGTGGCCAACTAAAACCTGTTTGCACGACTCCTTTGAATCGTGGTAGGGTATTAATCAAAGCACAGTGGGAACTCACACGAGACAACTGACGACCTTAAGTCAACGGACTATCTGCACACATGTCACCTGAGAACTGCTATCTGACGTTAGGTATATACCATCCAGTCAGTTCTAGGCGAGTCCTGTCCGGTGTACTCACACCCAGTGAGCATCTGTATACAATCTTAGGTGCACTCCACCAATGGCTGCGGGACCAGTCCATCGCCCCTCCTCAGGGTCTAGATATGTATACACTAGTCTACTCCGGAGTATAGATGCCCAATCTCGATACTCCTGTGACCAGGGACATCTAAGGATGTGCCTATTGACTATCCAGCTCCCACAAGTATGACTGCCATCACAACGCCGGTAGTCAGGCAAACACCCTATGGGCTTTATCAACATATATATATAAATACCAAGTAAAATATATCATACGTTAAGACAAAGACAAACCAAATAGCGTACTATCATATCAAGCAAGACTGTCATGTACTTACATATCCCTAGCATCCTATACAATGAAGGCCTCTAGGGCATATATAATACGGGGTGTTCTGGAGAAAATGGTGAAAGTAGAAGTGGCAATGAGGTTTGCAACTTTGACAATCCAAAAGCCAGTGTTTAAGAAGGTTCGGTTAATCTTGGTCACTGAGTGATAGTCAAGCGTCGGGTCATGGTCGCTGCCAAAGAGAGAGAGAAAAGAAACACTCAACGTGCACTCTAACCTAGATCAGAATGGTTAACACTTTATCTAATCAGGAAACCTCCCATTGTAACCTCAAATTCTCCTCCAAACCTGAAAGAAGAATTAGTCGGGATCACCCGAGGAGTAAACCAACTCATCAGTGGGAATCGGGATCCAACTATCATCGCATGATAATGTGACGGAATCCACTCACGTTATCACACTCCAGAAGGTATGCGCATATCTGACAAGTTTCAGTTTCTTTAGAAACTCCCGATGTGTGTTTTTACCCCAAGCGGCTTATGACCTTGACTAGGTCAACAAACCATAAACCGCCAGTCAAGTTCAACCCGTCATTATTCTGGATTGCATTAAACCCACCCGTACGTGCCCTTGACTAGGTCAACAAGGCCGCACGACTGTCTTAACCAATCCCATTTATGCAACAAACAAGCACCATTTAGCTACCGAACACTACGTCTTGACTAGGTCAACAAACGCAGCACGAATACTAAATAATACCCGTAAGAAATGACGGAGGGCTACGGCTGGTTTTTGGCGAAAACCCTTTAACGTAATGAACTTGATATCGTTGAAGGAAATGCATAACTTTTTATAAAAATATAGTGGCGAAAACCTTTGCTAAAGAGGTCACTCCCGGTGAAAGGATCTCGGCTCTTTCCCCGTAGAATGAGGTGCAGGATATTCCAACTGAATACCACGATGCAAAGCAAATGTAATCGACTATAGTGAAGTTATTGCCCTGACGCAAACTTCTGTCCAAGGGGTCACTCCCGGTGAAGGGATCTCGGCCCTTGCCTCATCGACTAAGGTGCTGGATATTCATAACCGAATACCACTGTGCAAAACAAAGAGAACGTCCTTGCAATAACAGCTTTTTGAAAAATTGTTCCAACAACATCAGAATAGGTTTGTTTAGCTTGCATTAATCCGAATCAACGCAGTCCCATCAATTGATCATACCAATAAAGAACGAAAATAATGATGTACGTATATGCCATTCGCATTCGCCACTGGGTCCCGTCATCACCCGTTAGGTTACTTAACTAACGACAGAGCGGGGACTGGACTAGCGCGGATGCAAAACATATACAACATCTACTAGTATATATATCTCAATATATAATAATCGCTCAAGGCGTGATAAAATGCAACATCATAGAAATGTAATAAGCATCACAGAACAATACAGATATCTGGGATCCCCGGGTTTCATAAAGCCGCTACTGAAACCCGACGTTCCCCTGGTCGTGTGGATAGCCTGTGCAATGAAATCCTAGACCCCTACGAGCGCGGCAAGTTACCCGCCAAAACCTGAAGCGAGGCAGCCCCCTTCAACAACGTGAATGGACCACCCAACACTTCACGGAATCCGGTAACTTGAGCACCCCTCCTTGGGTCAACCTGTACCCTCTACGAGTGCGGCGAATAGCCCGCCAATTCTAGAGTAAAGCCCCATCCGTCTCAACGCCATGAGATGCGGGCCCGTTGCCCTCTAGAACCTGCCAACCCGTGCACCCCTCCGCGGGGTAATCCTAGTACAGAAAGTAAAATATACATACAACGGGTACATCGACCTCAGCCCGGTCGTGCCCCAAAAGAATAATATACAAACAGGCAGTGACGGCAGTCCACATGTCGGACGCTCGCCCCGCAATATCAAATGTACATATAAAACGAAACAGTACTACCATTGCATCCAAGCTATCCACCACAACAAATCCGCAACATCACAGCACACCACAGAACATCAACGTGAATGTCACGTTCGCAAATCCGTTTAAAAGAACTATAGCAATTAGACAGGATTTACCGATCAAGTGACATTCACGGTCGCAGATATAATGTAAATACTGTGAACTAACATGTTTAAAATTTTCGATCGACTAAATTTCCCGAAGTGGGCCCCAAGCACAACTGTAGCACTCAAAGAAAATCTGGGCCCAAACAGTAAATACCAAAAACCCTATTTCCAAGTCAGAAGCCCACTGTGAAAATTTGGTGCTGTGAAGAGTTAAAGTGGCGGCGGAACCGCGGCCAATGCGTGGGTTTGGCTGCGGTTCCGCGGTGGAAAAGTGACATCACGCGACCAAATTTTCACAGAATGCTTAAAAACCCTGCTCGTATTTTTAAAATGTACCAAATAATTTTTTGACCACTGCAAAAATTCGACAAAAACTGTGACATGAAAACGCGGTTTTTGGAAAATCCGTTCGATCGAACTTGTAAACACGTTAGAGCAAGCTAGACTAGGTTAATGGCGTGGCTCTGATACCATGTAGGACTACGGTAGCGCTCCGGCCGTCTATCCGAGGCCAAAATGCGGAAACGAAAATTTTTCTTGACTTTAAACCGGCACTACCGCATCTTAAAAACCCGGATCGTAACCATTAACCTACTACTAGCAATCAATAGAAAGGATAGAAGGCTATACCAAGCGATCCGTGTCCTTCGGTCTTCGCCTCCCCTCCGATCTCCTCGCGGAATCTCCGGTCTTCATTTCCTCGTCGGAACGGGCACCACATCGCCGGGTTCTTTTACAGGCTCCCACCTCTGGACCGAGGCAACTCGGGCACGAAGTTGGCGAGCCAACGTGCCCAAGGGTGCTGTAGGATAAGTGTAGAATGTTTTGTTTCTTGGGGTTTGAAGTTGCCATTTGATGGAGGTAGGAGATAGAACTTTGGAGATGAGCAATGTAATTTTAGCAAGCCAAATGAAATCAACACCAAAAATGAAATTGCCTCTCTCCCTCACCAAAATGTGGCCGGCCTCAAAAAGCAAGGGGAATATCAAAAAGGGGGGTGAGCACAAGGGGAGAATGGAGGTAACCATAAAGAAATGGGTGATACCAAGGAAATATAGTCACACTCAAAACCAAATCAATCCATTCTCAAATCCTTTCTCATTTAATGCTAAAGACATGATCACAAGAAAAGCATCATAAGATGCTAGAAGTATCATGAAGCCACATTTATAAATGACACCCTCCACTAATCAAATTTGCACACTTGCAAATAAACCCCTCTATCACAAAAATCCGGCCATGAAGGAACAAAAGAAAACTGGCCGAAACGGAATACAAACTGGCAACTTCAAAAAAACTGATCCAATAATAAATTACAGGAAAAAACCCCGCGACTGTATATACATACCCGCATTTGTATTCCAACCGAATACAAATGTAATGAGACAAAATCTACACTGTACAATACTAGTATCTGGCTTAAACCAAAGCCCGCTAGTATTATCCGTCCGATCATGATCCGTGCAATACCGCACGGATAAGATCGAACCCTGCCATATCTCCATACGGCCTCTACAGCGTTTCGCCCGAAACTTGAGAAAACGATCTGTGGGGGACTCTAAAGACTCGTCAATACTTTGGTTGTGGATTTAACCACTAGCACGTCAGAGGTATTAGCCATACGTAACGGGCTACCAGGTATTGACCAAAAGGGACGTCTGTGAGCGAACTCATGCTGACACCCTACTGAGCCTGTCAGTGACAATATCCGTACAGTCCGGTCCGTTCGTCTATGAGTATCGCATTGTGGGCCTAGGGGGTTGGTAAAAGTCAGACCCCCAAAAGCGGTACAAGTCGTGTCGGAGTGTAGCCCAGAACACCCTGAGATACTACTGGAATACCTACCAGTAAATCTCCTGCCTCGGCCGAGAGCTTTATGTAATGGCTCTCCTAGACACAGCGTGACCTCACCCCCAATACCGGGAGAGACGAACCCCTGCAGATCCGCTCACTGCCTCCATGTGGCTCGGGACTGTACCCAACTAAAACCTGTTTGCATGACTCCTTTGAGCCGTGGTAGGGTAGTAATCAGAGCACAATGGGAACTCACACGAGACAAATGACGATCTCAGGTCGATGAACTAACCTGTACACATGTCACCAGGGAACTGCTATCTGACGTCTGGTATAAGACCAACTAGCATGTTCCCGGCGAGTCCTGTCCGGTGTACTCATAACCCAATGAGCACCTGTATACATCTTAAGTGAACCAACTGACACCAGTGGCTTGTGAGACCGGCCACCGCCCCTCGTCGGGGTCTCGACTGTATACACTAGTCTACTCTGGAGTATCGATGCCCTGTCTCGAAAACTCCTACGACTAGGGACCTTTTAAGGATGTGCTTATAGACCCCAGCTCCCACATATATGATCACCATCATACTGCTGGCCGTCAAGCAAGAATCCTAAGGGCTCTATCAACGCGCAATAGTGACCTGTAAGGTCACCTAAAGCAGTACACGATGATAAAGATAAACCAGATAGCATACAATCATCTTGAGTAAGACTGTCCTACCGGTATAGGTCCTCACTCAATCATTGCAATCACGTGCCTGTGATCCAATAATTGACTCTGAGGGCACTATCTCCAACAATCAATTTATCTAATCAGGATGTCTCCCACTGTTTTAGTCAAATCTTCCTTCAAACCCTAAAAGGAAAGACTAGCCAGGATTAATTACACTCTACAAGTTCGCCAATTTTTCAGCCCGGCCAGTGCTGGTACTTTGAGGGAGGTTCCCCGTGCTTTCGCACGGACCTAATTAAAGTAAACCCGTTTTCCCAGAGGCGTAACCCCGTTGACACCTTTCTAGACACCTACTTGATCGGCTAATTATAATATGTAAAACTCTCCCAGGAGTAACTCTTACTCGCAGCGGGTATCGGGATCCAACTATCTCATAGAAGGTATGCAATCTCATTACAAATTTCAACACTTGAAATTCCCAATAATATTTTTATCCCTAGCATCCTATGACCTTGACGAAAGCCAACAAACCATAGGCTACTAGTCAAGCCCAACCCGTCATTTCCTGATTGAATTAAACCCACCCGCACGGCCCTTGATGAAAGCCAATAAAGTCGCACGACTACCCTAACTCAATCTGCATCATATGCATAAGCAGATAAGCATAAATAGCTACCGCACACTACGCCTTGACGAAAGCCAACAAAAGTAGTACGAATACTATGAAGTACTTATCTGAAATGACGGAGGGCTACGACGGGTTTTTAAGAAAACCCTTTGCGTAATGAACTTGATATCGTTGTAGAATCGAGTGATTTTAAATGGAGTGTTTTTTAGGCTTTTCTAGTTTCGCTAAAGAGGTCACTCCCGGTGAAGGGATCGTCGGCTCTTTCCTTATCGAATAAGGTGCAAGATATTTCACAACTACCACTATGCAAAGCAAAAACTATAAAAACAATCAAAAGACAAACCGAGTTTGTAGCATCTGCAAGTTTCGCTAAAGAGGTCACTCTCGGTGAAGGGATCTCGGCTCTTTCCTTATCGAATAAGGTGCTGGATGTTCTACAAGGAACACCGCTATGCAAAGCAAGAACTAGAGCTACCAGTTTTTTTTTGTAAACAAGTTTCTACAACATCTTTAGGTTTCTTTTAGTTTCATTAATCTCATTAATGAAGTCCCATTTTATTATGCTTCACAAGCATCACATTTGAAACGAAATCTGCAATATAACATATATCTCATATATATAATATAAACATTCGTCTCAGGCAGTAATATGATCTCATCACAGAACATTGCAGCAGAAGAAACATATATGTAACATTGGATATACTACGATTTCCGTGTTTTATGCGAGCCTGTATAAAACACGGATTCCACGGTGGCGATGAATAGCCAAACCCACATCCCTAGACCCCTACGAGAGCGGCAAATAACACTGCAAATTCTAGGGTTAGGAGACCCGGTCTCGACTCTTCGAGATGGTCTCCCACTGGACCCTAGAACCCGGTTACTTGTGCTCCCCGTCTTAGGTCTACCTAATGCGGAAAAGTAAATAATATACAATGGTGACATCATCCTCAGCCCAGAAGTGCCCCAATAAAAGAATATTACATACAAATGAATTTTACATGAATGAAAATGAAAAACTCTCATCTCACATAAAACACCCGGCTATTCTGAACGCGACGATCCAATATAACATATCACGGCAACACATAATATCACATATCATCAACGTAAATAAATATGCGTATCCCAGTTGTCGTTGATGTAGAACAACGAAACCGGCGATACACCACATATTACACTTAAGGTCGCAGAAAAGAAAGTGTAAAACTACAACAGCTGGAATCCGCAACCTCCTTAGACATCGCATGCCTAACCAAATGAATTCCTTAGACATCGCATGTCTAACAATTATAAACCCCGCATTTTAGTCTCAATATCGAAAACTCTTTTCAATATCAAGTCGGGAAATTCAACAAGATTCCCGACATCCTGATCGAATGCTCGTCGCAAACTTTAGTAGACGACCGCACCCCCTGATGCCATCGACGGAGTGCACTAAGGCGGAACACCGCTGCCGCGAGCACTCGAACGGATGCTTTTGGCGACGGGGTTCTCCTACAGTCACTTGGTCGGGGCTATGGGGCGTGGCTATCTATTAAGTTTACCCGGCGAGTATCCGCGTACGCTACGTGATTGCGACGGACTTTTGATCGCATCAAAATCCCGTGGCAACCGATCATCTGAGACTAAACTGCTAGATTTATAACATTCAAATTAGTTATCTCATAACTATATGTGGATTCCAAATATTGTATCACATTCCAGATAAATAGACAATGTTAAACTTTCCGATCGAATAATCAAACACCCAAGTTTTCCCAAATAGCTCAACACTTGAGCGGAGTTCAAAAAGGTATCTATCACATGCCACAGTACCAATGGTCCAGCCATAGAAGGGTCAAGCCAACGCCTCACATGTGGCAACGCCGTACTGCCCCAAACCCTAAGGTTTAGAGGCGGTTCAGACGGTCAATTAATCGAGTTAAGGTTTGTGTTCTTCTAGAGGGTCCACCGCGTTACTTGCATGATTTTTCGGAAGTTTCAAACTCGAGAAAAAATCCAACTTTTGAAAAAATTTCCGACAGGGGAAAAAGTGAGTTATTGATATCCGTTCGAACTTTTTAACACGTTCTAAAATTACCCGGAAAAAAATTTAAACGAAGTTAAATTATCCGATCGAATCAACGAGTCCCCAATACATCCTAGAAAACTCAACACTTGAGTATAATTAAAAATTCTCAGAAGCATCAGGAAATACGTACGAAAGTTACTGTGTAAAAATCAAACCCTAGTTCCACTATTCAGCCGCGGAACCGCCGCGCAAGGCATGTCATTGCCGCGGTTCCGCGGCGCTTTAATTGTAACAACCCTAATTTTCATATACATTTTTCTGTACAAAATTTTTTAAATTTTTTAAAATTCATAAAGGAGTATTTTACTCTGAGTACAAGATATATATAATTAATTATTTTGTTTTTAAATAATTTCATTTTTAGTGTACATTAAATTGTTTTAAAAATTTAAAGTGTACTTTGATATTTAATGCTGCTGATATCATTTTAAGTATCTATTTTTTACAATAATTACAAGAAGGAGCTTGTAGCTCATTGGAAATACCTTGCACTGCTGAACCAAGCCACCAGAGTTTGAATCCCATGCCCCACATAATTTTTATATCATTTTGTTTTAATTTTTTTGTGAAGTCAAACGGTCAAACAGTCATAACTCACAATTTATTGCAAATTAAAAAAAATTAGACTATACCAAAATTCCCCCCAGACCGGACCCGACCCATCGGCGCCCGACTCGGCCGGCGCCGCCCGCCGGACTCGGCCGGTCGGCCGAGTCGTCAACACGAAAAATCTTCGTGTTGACCTGGTCTTCATCCCTGCATACTCTAAATTTTTTTTACTGTTACCCAATTCTCAATAAATCCCTTTTAAGACCAAATTTAATGAAATTTTAATGATTTTTATATTTATTTTTAATATTTTTTAATCCTAACCCTAACCCTAGCCTAGCCCTATATAAAGACCCCTACCCTTTACCATTTCACCTCACAACTCTAAGTCCACTCTCCCAAATTCTCGAGAACTCGGTACGAAAAGCGAGAAGCGAAGCGCTGCCGAAATCGACAACGGATTCCGGCGACCGGATCAGGACCTTCGCGACGTTTTCAACGAATCGACAACCATCACGACCTCTAGCTTCCTTAGCTTGTCCAAATCGTAAGTCCCACCTTCTTCTATCTCTCTTTTCTTTAAGATAAAAATACGACTTTTTGGAACCCGACGGAAATCGGTCAAACCGATTTCCGATTCGGTTTTTCTCTAAATTTCCACTTGTCACCTAATACATACTATCCACCCATATTCATGTTGACTATTAATCACCCACAAACCAATTTAATTAAACTTTTTCGCATGAAATGATAAGTTCTTTGCAAAACCGTACTCCTTTCATAAAAATACCATGAAGTTCATTTTTCTTAGTTTAATTAATTCTCTCACTCCTAATTAGGTTTATCTTGATCACTAAACTTGTAGAATCCAATTTGAATGAAATTTCACACATAAAATGATAACGTTTTTAATACCGTATTCTTGCACTTTAATACCTTCAACTTTAACTTGTCATGTTTTACCTTTAAACTTCACCAAAACTTAATATAAGTCACGGGGTAATGACCTACCCCTACACACACTCAATATAACCCTAATTGATAAATATAAAAAATACAGAATACGGAATTACAGGACTTTTTCACTAAAATACCATAATCTTTATAACTTTTATTTAAAGCTTTAAGTTGTAACATTTCTAAATAAAATCTTTTATAAAATGAAAGCACGATTGGTCATGGACATCGATCATTTATCTAAACTGACTTTGTGGTGTCTAGGCTAGGCAAGTGAGCTTGGGTAACTTTAAAAGGCCCGTCTCACGATTCGTGAGCGGATCCCTCCCTCCTCACTTGTACTTACCTGGCCACGATTGGCGGTGAAGAGGCGATTTGAGGCTTCTAGTGACTTATCGTTTAGACCTTAGAAGTAGGCTAGTTGGCTTAGGAAACCCTAACAACTAAAATACGGAAAACTATACTTTTTTGCAATTAAATACCCCATATTTATAAAACCGTTTTCCCAAATAAAAAGTATTTGTTAAACCTAAGCAAAGCGCCACTACAACCCACTTTTGGGGAACCTGTTAGGGATAGTCCGGTTCATCGTGCACCCGCAGGCTAGTAGTGCGAGATTCAGACCTCCGCAAGGAGCATTCGGTCTCGAAAGGTTTAGAATACGACATTTAAGGAAAATGAGATTTTGAAAATAAAATATTTATTTAAAATTATTCATGTGTTAATATATATTTAAATTATCATTTAAACACCTATTTTATCATAATATAAAGTTTCCACATTTTTCTAAAAATTACAAGATTAAAAGTTACACTAAAATACCATGAATTTCAGATAAGATAATTAATACTTTTATTAGGATATATTCACTAGAATAACACAAATAAAATTCACATTCATTATAACAATAAAGACGATTATTAAATACTTGAGGTGTATTTTGAAAACTATACAAAAAGTACTTTTTACATAAAACCCCCTCAAGTTTATAAAATTACAATAAGGCCCCTAACAATTATTGAACTTCAAATTATCTTTCTTTTAGTCTGATTCGGGTTAGAGTCTGACTATTTCTGACTTGAATATGATTCAAGTCAATCTATATTCCTTATATATTCCAACACAATTTGAATACATGAATCCCTGAATCCTGTTAACAATATATTCATTCTTGACTGAACCGAACCATGGATATTCTTTTTACATGTCTCCCAGTATTCCATTTACATGACTCTACGGTTATAACCGTTTCCTGATATCATGGTTTCGGTCAGTCAATCAAGTCAATCATGCAATCATTACAAGTTTACAAGATAACAATACAAACATGACATCGCGGGGTTTAAGGGGTAGATTAGTACGGAAGGTGTTAAAGGTGGCACGAGGTGGTCAGATTTAAGACACCTAACCTGAATCCAGTTGCCGTTGTTCCGGGTTGTATAACGGAGCCTTGTACTTCCATTTGCCCTGGTCTCTAGCATACTGAGACCCCTCTCGTATACACCGGCATCCTTCTGTACCAAGCTACAATAACATCGTTAATATAACATTACAACATTATAACAATACAATACAATATTAAGAGCTACTCTCTCTCTCTTACTCTCTGTCTATTTCTTCCCTATCTTTGGGACTTACCGAGCGACCTGTTCGCTGATGACATTCTATCTCTTTCTTCTTTGAATGTCGTCAGGTGCGTTGGACCAAGCTGAGATTGAGCCCACCGGCGAAGATTTGGAGCAGTTCCAGGCAGACCCAGAGCTCTAGATAATTATACCTTGTTCTTTCCAGTTTATTTCATTTCCTGTTATGCCACTGTTTAGGCATTGCTTTTCATTCCAGTTGTATTTTCTTTTCCTGCATTGTAAAAAGAATGTTATTAATAAAAGTTGCTGTTATTTTTATATTATTCGTCTCTTGTGATTTACTTTATATTGCTTAGTTACGCTTAGCGTATATACTTCTGAGTATATACGTAGCAGGCCTCGTCGCGTCCTCTTCGCCGTACACTGGGAAGCGGGGCGTGACAGGTTTTGTTGGTGGCCCATGCAGGTCAGAGCTGTATGAATCCCTGTCATGCTGTTCTGGTCTGCGTGAACAACCTAAGCAATATAACACAAGAACCAGCAACTAAAACATTCTTTACAATTCATGTTCTTTGAAACTTGCAAATCTCTATTCCTTGAATCTTATCATTTCATGTATTTGATTCTGTCCTAATCCAAATTTTTCTTCAGGATTATGGATTCCCCGAACAACACCAGCACCAACGTTAACAACACCCCTCCAGCACTACCTCTCACACCAGTTGTTCCGGCACCACCCACTGAGCAAACGATGCTATTCGATGCGATCCGCAGTCTTCTCGAGGGACAGCAACAACTTCTGAGCCGTCCTGATAACGATGCACCGGGAGTAAAGCAATTCAGGGCTTTGCACCCAAAGCAGTTCTCTGGTAAAGGAAGCCCTCTCGAAGCAGAAGAATGGGCACAAAGCATCGAAGACGATCTGGCAGCAGCTCAAGTGCCAGACAACGCTTGGGTCCGTGTAGCAAAACTACAACTCACGGATAATGCTCGAAATTGGTGGAAGGCGGAAGAAACCCGTCTAGCGCAGCCGATTGAATGGAAGACATTTCGCGAGAAGTTCGACGCGAAATATTTCCCTGTGACTGCCAGGTTTGCAATGGAGCAGCAGTTTATTCATCTACAGCAAGGGTCAATATGGGAGAAATCGGTAGATGAATACGATGCTGAGTTCACTATGTTGAGCCGATTCGCGGCACACCTGATACCGACGGACGATATCAGAGCCCGTCGCTTCCAGCAAGGTTTGGGCACAGAGATTAAAGCTGCTCTAGCCACAGGAAAATTTTTGACTCATGAGGATGCCCTAGAAGCTGCCCGCAGTTATGAGGCAGTGATAAAGGAGAGGGGCAGACCTCAGTCTGCAGGAGTCAAGCGCCCTGCCAACCAGATGGCAGGCGGAGCCTCTTCCAGGCCATTGTTTGAACCCAGGAGGACTGAAGAAATTTGCCATTACTGCCATAGAAAGGGACATTTGTGGAAGGACTGTAGGCGCGCAAAAGGCCTGTGTCTAATTTGTGGCGCATCCAACCACGGAATTGGGAATTGTCCTTACAACAGCAATTCATCTCACACACACACCAACCAACCGCAGCGGCCAACCATCCAGGCTCCTGCAACTCGTCCTGCACTACCTGCTCCACCACCTGTACAGCCTACTCGCCAATTCCAACAGGCAATGAGGAACATGCCTAGAGGGCAGAGTAATAGGCCTCAAAGGCGGAATGTGCCTCCAGCTAGAAGGAATATACCACGGCGACAGACCTTCACTTTAGAAGCCGTAGAAGTCGAGACTGTAGGTCAAGGTAACACCGGTAAGCCTTTTTCACCATTGTATCATTGTTATTCGCCAAACTTTTTAGCACTGTTACACCTTTCTTTTATAAATTTCGAGGACGAAATTTTTATAAGGAGGGTAGAATGTAACAACCCTAATTTTCATATACATTTTTCTGTACAAAATTTTTTAAATTTTTTAAAATTCATAAAGGAGTATTTTACTCTGAGCACAAGATATATATAATTAATTATTTTGTTTTTAAATAATTTCATTTTTAGTGTACATTAAATTGTTTTAAAAATTTAAAGTGTACTTTGATATTTAATGCTGCAGATATCATTTTAAGTATCTATTTTTTACAATAATTACAAGAAGGAGCTTGTAGCTCATTGGAAATACCTTGCACTGCTGAACCAGGCCACCAGAGTTCGAATCCCATGCCCCACATAATTTTTATATCATTTTGTTTTAATTTTTTTGTGAAGTCAAACGGTCAAACAGCCATAACTCACAATTTATTGCAAATTAAAAAAAATTAGACTATACCAAAATTCCCCCCAGACCAGACCCGACCCATCGGCGCCCGACTCGGCCCTGACTCGGTCGGCGACTCGGCCGAATCGGCATGCGCCGCCGGCCGGACTCGGCCGGTCGGCCGAGTCGTCAACACGAAAAATCTTCGTGTTGACCTGGTCTTCATCCCTGCATACTCTAAATTTTTTTTACTGTTACCCAATTCTCAATAAATCCCTTTTAAGACCAAATTTAATGAAATTTTAATGATTTTTATATTTATTTTTAATATTTTTTAATCCTAACCCTAACCCTAGCCTAGCCCTATATAAAGACCCCTACCCTCTACCATTTCACCTCACAACTCTAAGTCCACTCTCCCAAATTCTCGAGAACTCGGTACGAAGAGCGAGAAGCGAAGCGCTGCCGAAATCGACAACGGATTCCGGCGACCGGATCAGGACCTTCGCGACGTTTTCAACGAATCGACAACCATCACGACCTCTAGCTTCCTTAGCTTGTCCAAATCGTAAGTCCCACCTTCTTCTATCTCTCTTTTCTTTAAGATAAAAATACGACTTTTTGGAACCCGACGGAAATCGGTCAAACCGATTTCCGATTCGGTTTTTCTCTAAATTTCCACTTGTCACCTAATACATACTATCCACCCATATTCATGTTGACTATTAATCACCCACAAACCAATTTAATTAAACTTTTTTGCATGAAATGATAAGTTCTTTGCAAAACCGTACTCCTTTCATAAAAATACCATGAAGTTCATTTTTCTTAGTTTAATTAATTCCCTCACTCCTAATTAGGTTTATCTTGATCACTAAACTTGTAGAATCCAATTTGAATGAAATTTCACACATAAAATGATAACGTTTTTAATACCGTATTCTTGCACTTTAATACCTTCAACTTTAACTTGTCATGTTTTACCTTTAAACTTCACCAAAACTTAATATAAGTCACGGGGTAATGACCTACCCCTACACACACTCAATATAACCCTAATTGATAAATATAAAAAATACAGAATACGGAATTACAGGACTTTTTCACTAAAATACCATAATCTTTATAACTTTTATTTAAAGCTTTAAGTTGTAACATTTCTAAATAAAATCTTTTATAAAATGAAAGCACGATTGGTCATGGACATCGATCATTTATCTAAACTGACTTTGTGGTGTCTAGGCTAGGCAAGTGAGCTTGGGTAACTTTAAAAGGCCCTCTTACGATTCGTGAGCGGATCCCTCCCTCCTCACTTGTACTTACCTGGCCACAATTGGCGGTGAAGAGGCGATTTGAGGCTTCTAGTGACTTATCGTTTAGACCTTAGAAGTAGGCTAGTTGGCTTAGGAAACCCTAACAACTAAAATACGGAAAACTATACTTTTTTGCAATTAAATACCCCATATTTATAAAACCGTTTTCCCAAATAAAAAGTATTTGTTAAACCTAAGCAAAGCGCCGCTACAACCCACTTTTGGGGAACCTGTTAGGGATAGTACGATTCATCGTGCACCCGCAGGCTAGTAGTGCGAGATTCAGACCTCCGCAAGGAGCATTCGGTCTCGAAAGGTTTAGAATACGACATTTAAGGAAAATGAGATTTTGAAAATAAAATATTTATTTAAAATTATTCATGTGTTAATATATATTTAAATTATCATTTAAACACCTATTTTATCATAATATAAAGTTTCCACATTTTTCTAAAAATTACAAGATTAAAAGTTACACTAAAATACCATGAATTTCAGATAAGATAATTAATACTTTTATTAGGATATATTCACTAGAATAACACAAATAAAATTCATATTCATTATAACAATAAAGACGATTATTAAATACTTGAGGTGTATTTTGAAAACTATACAAAAAGTACCTTTTACATAAAACCCCCTCAAGTTTATAAAATTACAATAAGGCCCCTAACAATTATTGAACTTCAAATTATCTTTCTTTTAGTCTGATTCGGGTTAGAGTCTGACTATTTCTGACTTGAATATGATTCAAGTCAATCTATATTCCTTATATATTCCAACACAATTTGAATACATGAATCCCTGAATCCTGTTAACAATATATTCATTCTTGACTGAACCGAACCATGGATATTCCTTTTACATGTCTCCCAGTATTCCATTTACATGACTCTACGGTTATAACCGTTTCCTGATATCATGGTTTCGGTCAGTCAATCAAGTCAATCATGCAATCATTACAAGTTTACAAGATAACAATACAAACATGACATCGCGGGGTTTAAGGGGTAGATTAGTACGGAAGGTGTTAAAGGTGGCACGAGGTGGTCAGATTTAAGACACCTAACCTGAATCCAGTTGCCGTTGTTCCGGGTTGTATAACGGAGCCTTGTACTTCCATTTGCCCTGGTCTCTAGCATACTGAGACCCCTCTCGTATACACCGGCATCCTTCTGTACCAAGATACAATAACATCGTTAATATAACATTACAACATTATAACAATACAATACAATATTAAGAGCTACTCTCTCTCTCTTACTCTCTGTCTATTTCTTCCCTATCTTTGGGACTTACCGAGCGACCTGTTCGCTGACGACATTCTATCTCTTTCTTCTTTGAATGTCGTCAGGTGCGTTGGACCAAGCTGAGATTGAGCCCACCGGCGAAGATTTGGAGCAGTTCCAGGCAGACCCAGAGCTCTAGATAATTGTATCTTGTTCTTTCCAGTTTATTTCATTTCCTGTTATGCCACTGTTTAGGCATTGCTTTTCATTCCAGTTGTATTTTCTTTTCCTGCATTGTAAAAAGAATGTTATTAATAAAAGTTGCTGTTATTTTTATATTATTCGTCTCTTGTGATTTACTTTATATTGCTTAGTAACGCTTAGCGTATATACTTCTGAGTATATACGTAGCGGGCCTCGTCGCGTCCTCTTCGCCGTACACTGGGAAGCGGGGCGTGACATTAATGAAATTAGTGGCTCGTTTTTCATAGTTATCCTTATAATTCCCTGCTTATTTTTCTGAGTATTTTTAATATGAAAAAATCAATATTTTTAGAAAATATCCAGAGAAGGGTGTAAAATGGGGTTTCGGGGTTCGATCGGACTTTAAACTTCGTTTAGACTTCGTCTAAAGCTCTAGCTTGGCTCTGATACCACTGTAGGGTTACTCGGCACTCTCACAAGGGTCTATAAGGTATCAACCATGCCCGATTTAAAATTTAGACGTGCCGAACAGCCCTAACCAAGATCTTTAAACTAGAGATTAGGCGAAACAAAGCATGTTAAACACTTTAACACTAAGAGTTTGGGATTACAACCTTTGTAGTCCGGTCCTTCACTTCTAAAGCTCCGTGCTGAGGTCCCTTCGCTGCGATCATCATGTACCCGGACTCCAGAGAGGCTCCACGAAGAGAATGATGCAAACTTGCTTCCGATCTTCGATAACAAAGATGATCTACCTTGAAGTTTCTTTAACACAAGCTCTCACTCACAAATGAAGTGAACACCCTAATCTAAATGGCTAGGATAGATTAGAATGATGAAGTAGGATTTTAGCTCTCATTTGTTTTCTATTTCTCACTCAAAATCATCACTAATGAAAAAAGCTAGAGAGCTTTTCACCAAGGAAGAAGAAAAAGAATATCCAAAACCTTTTGTGATAAATAATGAAAAGTCTGGTGAGGTTAGAAATGCAACCATAGGTTAAGTAAGTAAACTTAACCCTTGTAGAGATTGAACCATGGTTAAAGGGTTGGGTTGGGTTAAACAAATATCTTGCAAAATATCAACACATAATATCTTTGCAAGAAACAAAACAAAAGCTTCTAGAAACTTCTAGAAAAATTAACCCAAATCAAAACCCTAACCATGTTTAATCTCCACTAATCATGTTGCATTTATAACTGTAACATGTTACAATATTATATATCACATATACAATATTTATTGTAACAAAATAAAATAATACAATTAACATATATCGCATATATATCAATGTATTACCCGAGTGAGAAAAAGAATCAATTAGTGAGCTTATATTAGTTAATGTAATTTAATATATCAAATATATAATTATACATTAAATTATCAAATCAACACTTGATCCGATAATCCGGCTATTTCACAAATAACCGACTAATATAATCTGTATCAGTTCATCGAATCAACACTTGATCCGATGACCCGACTATATCACATATACCCGGCCGATATCTCATATCACGAGAATCTAATACGGTATCATATACACGTATTATTCTCGGTCCCGCACATATCATATATGTGCTCCTACTCCGTTTTGCCTGAGTCAAGAAACCTCTGTGTAGGACTCTAAAGAATCGTCAATACGCCGGCAGTAGGTGATGATCATATCAAACACCCACAAGCTGCAAGCGGTCAGCTAAACGTAACAGCCACCCAGGTATTGAGCGATCAGAAGATCAACAAGCAAGCCTGTACATTCTCCTGTGAATCCAGTCAGTAACACTCCCGTACAGTCCGGTCTCTTCGTCTGATATGTCGCATATCTCGCCTAGGGGTGGTAAACGTCAGACCCCAGTAGCTTGATAAGTTGTGTCAATATGAGGTCTATAACAGTTCGAGAAACTACTGATAACATTTACCAGTAAATCTCAGCAACCCTGGCCAGGGATTTCCAGTTATAGCCAATCGAACACTGCGCAACATCAACTCCCTATACCGGGAGAGACGAAACCCCTCCTATCGCTCATTGCCTCCATGTGATTCGGGACTGTACCCAAAATCCACCTTTTTGCATGCCCTCTTGGACGTGGTATGATGGAAATCAAAGCACAGTGGGAATCACACAAGACTCTATGACGATCTCGGGTCTACAGACTAACCTGTACCAGTGTCACCAGAGAACTGTCATCTGACGTGAGGTATAATACCATCTGGGAGTTCTCGGCGTGTCCGTCCAGTGTACCCAGTCTCTACTGAGCACCCGTATACCATCCTTGATGTCAAACACAGATGGATATGGGATCATCCATCGCCCATCATATGGATCAAGATGCGTATACGCTAGTCTACTCCGATGTATCGATGCCCTGTCTCGATACACCCTCGACTAGGAACAGTTATAGGATGTACTCGGCGACTACCGTGGCCCCACTAGTATGATCTCATCATAGTCCCGGTAGTCGAGTATGTATCCTAAGGGCTTTATCAACATGTAACATAGAGACTATCATAGTACATGTTAAGATAAAGAGCAACCAGATAGCGTACTATCATGTCGAGCAAGAAAATCCTCCCTATATATGTCCAAGCATCCACTACAATATACATCGTATGTACAGTAATGGCCTCTAGGGCATACATATAACTAACAATGTTCCACGGGGTCAGGGGTTGACTTAGCCATACGGGGTCAGGGGTTGACTTAGCCATACGGGGTCAGGGGTTGACTTTAGCCATATGGAGTCAAGATTGACTTTAGCCATACGGGGTCAGGGGTTGACTTTAGCCATATGGGTCAGGATTTACTTTAGCCATACGGGGCCAGGGGTTGACTTTAGCCATATGGGGTCAGGATTGACTTTAGCCATACGGGGTCAGGATTGACTTTAGCCATACGGGGTCAGGATTGACTCTCGGTTGTCTGTGCACCGCCGAGTCATGGAACTGGGAACTTTGCCGCGGTTCCGCTTTACTGACGTTGCGTCTGCTGTAATGAGACAAATGTCAAGGTGGTCTCGAGGTTGTCTGTGAACCGTCGAGATTTGGAACTAGGGACTTTGCCATGGCTCCGAGGTTGATTGTCGCGTCTGAATCCTGCTGGAATGAGGATGAACGTTGTTGTGGGTCTCCAGGCTGTAGATGTGGCCGTCGAGACTTGGAACTAAGGACGTTGCCGTAGCTCCGAGATTGATTGTCGCGTCCGAATCCTGCCGGAATGAGGAGGAACGCTGTTGTGGGTCTCTCGAGATGCAGATGTTGCCGTCGAGACTTGGCTTTCTTTCTGATGGAGCCTGGTAGGATGATATGGTTCCCTCTTTGTTTACGCCCCTGGATTGTATATAGGGATCGATGTGATCTCTCCTGTAGGGCAAAAGTTTCATTTTATATTATTATTTTTTTTGTTTTCTTTCCGCGATGCTCTATCATTTCAGCTTTTTGTATTGCGAAAGTTGCGATTGCCCAATCATTTCGGCTATTTTTTTCATTTTACTCGCTATTCTTTATTGCGAGTTGCCCAACCATTTCGGCTATTTTGTATGCATATATTTTTACTTGCTGATTTTGTTGCAAATTGCCCCATCATTTCGGCTATTTTTGTATGCATACGTGGCTCGCTGAATTTTCGCTGCGAGTTTTGGATTTGATACCGATTTAGGCATCAGCATCGCTACAACTGAGATATTGCCAGGAGCGAATCATCATTTGCCTCTGTCGATGTCGAACAAAGGTGGCTTAGCAAACAGGGTTAGGAGCCTGTTGACTAAGGCTTTTTGACTTTACGAGCCGTAAGGGTCTTATAAAGGTATTTCTCCCTACGAGTCATGAGGATCTCGTAGGTGCGTTTTCTCCTTAAGAATCGTGAGGAGTCTTAAGTGTATGGTCTCTTATAAGTCGTAAGAATCTTACAAGAGTGTTTTCTCCTTATAAGTCGAGAGGACTTACAAGGGTCGTTCACCATGTGAGCATATCCCCAGTCGCTGGTGGGACTTTGTTAGGGAAATGTTTATTCGTGCCCGTGGATTGTATACAAGGGTGAATATTGAACCGCTTGTAGGGCAATCTGGGGATTGTGATGGCTTAAGAACAGGTTCAGATCCCTGTACCTTAAGGCTTTTGAATCCTATGAGCCATGGGGGTCTCATAAGAGGGTTCTCCTTACATGTCATGAGGATCTCGTAAGTGTAATTTCTCCTTAGGAATCATGGGGATCCCTAAGTGTGTCGCTTCCTTATAAGTCGTAAGGATCTCACGTAGGTGTTTTCTCCTTACAGGGTCGATAGGACCTTGCAAGTGTCTTTTAATGAGATTGCGCCCTTTTGGGTTTTCACAAACTCGCCGATAGCCCTGCTGTTTTTACTCACGGAGCCCTTTCGGGTTTTCATCCGTGCCCATCTCGCTTATGGACTTACCGTTTTTTTTTGTGTCAGCCTTGGGATGCTGCAGTTTGTAGTAGTTTATAGACGTCTCGGTCAGGTGTTAGTTTAGGGACGTTTCGGTCCATTGTTAGTTTTAGGACATCTCGGTCCGTTGTTGCAACGGTTTTGTTAGCTACCACTTCTAGAGTTTGGGCCTGGGAAGATAGCGAGCGGACATAGGCGTCGTCATCTATCATTACCCTGGACCGTAACTCGTCAGGAATAGTATTTCTTTAAGAACCGACTGTTTATCGGCCTGAAGGGTCTTTCACAATGCATATCCATGAGCAAGTAAGCCCTACCCTGGTAGACTTTGTCTATGATGTACGGGCCCTCGTAATTTGGCTCGAACTTCCCCCGTTTGGCATGATTGGGATCATAGGTATTTTGACCACTAGCACGAGTTCGCCTTGGCAGAACGTTCTCGGCCTAGTCAATCTCTCGTATGAGCGCGTCATTTTTGCTTTATAGGCTTCCAAGTTTTGCTACGCCATGAGCCGGGTTTCGTCGAGCGCGTCAAGCTCCTCAAGTCGAAGATGAACATTTTCTTCGTCTGTTAGCTCGTAATGAACCGCCACTCGTAAGGAGGGCAGCTCTATCTCCAAGGGGAGTACCGCTTCAGTGCCGAATACCAATGCATACGGCGTTGTGTTTGTGGCCGTTTTGAACGTAGTTCGATACGCCCAGAGAGCTTCATGCAGTCTCTCGTGCCAGTCCTTCTTATTTTTGGACACCATCTTTTTCACGATCTTTGTCAAGGTCTTGTTGAAAGTCTCAGCCAGACCATTAGCTCGGGGATTATAGACCGAAGAGTATCTCCAGTCTATATTATGCTGCTGTGCGAAGCAGCCGATCTTATGGCTTCTGTAGGCCGGCCCATTATCGGAGATAATCCGTCGCGGAGTGCCGAACCGATAGATGACGTGTGTCTTGAAGAAATGGAGGATATTCTCCGTCTTCACTTCTCTTAGTGGTACTGCTTCTGTCCACTTGGAGAAGTAATCGGTTGTTGCCAGTATGAACTAATGTCCTCTGGACGATGCTGGTTCAATGGGCCCGATTATGTCGGTTCCCCACATTTCAAACGGCCAGCTAGCCACCATTGGATGTAGCGGGTTTGGATGCTGGTGGATAAAGTCCCCATGAATCTGGCACGAGTGGCACTGCTTTGCGTATTCGAGACAGTCCTGAATCATCGTGGGCCAATAGTAGCCCATCCTTTTGATCTTCAGCTTCATCTTCGGCTCGGCTTGGTGAGAACCGCAGAGTCCATCGTGAGTTTCTTGGACGACTCTCTTTGCCTCTTCAGATCCCAGGCATCTTAGCCACAGGGAGTCGAACGATCTCTTATATAACGTATCATTGACGAAAGCGAAGGACAGAGCTCGTTTCACGAGCTGATGTCTTGAGGACACATCTTCAGGTGTTTGACGGGATTTGAAGTAGTCTATAAAGACTTCTCTCCAATCCTTACCCTTTTCCTGGTCTTTTATCTGTAGGGTCGTCTGCTTGGTCGCTTCCTTTTCTTCGAACGACTCTGGAGATATTTCTGCCGGTGCAAGAACCCGACGACTTTGCACAACGATCCTTACGTCATCGAGGTTCTCGTCGGCCAGTTCTTTAGCAAGCTTGGCTAATGCATCTGCCTTGCTATTTTCCGCGCGCGGTATGCTTTCCAGGGCGTAGGCAGGGATTTGAGTCAGCAATTGTTGTACTCTCTCACCGTACTTTACCAACTCCGGATTGCACGTCTGATAGTCGCCGTTTACTTGGCTAACGACCAGTTGGGAGTCTCCGTATATGAGGAGGTTTTCAATTCCCATGTCGACAGCGATCTCAAGACCTGCTATCAAAGCTTCATATTCAGCTTCATTGTTTGTCCTCGGCTCTGTTAAGGAAAAGGCAAAGCGCATTATCCCTCCTTGTGGAGTCACGAAGATAAGGCCCACCCCCGATTTGATTATAGAGGAGTTATGCTTCCGTTTCTTTATAGAAGATGCTCCGTCGAAGTAGAGTTCCCATCGGGTATCACTCCTTCTTTTCTCCCCATCAATCGTGTCAAACGCGTGCTCATCCGGCAACTCGCAATTTAGGGGTGAATCGGCTGGTATAGGATGCTCAGCGAGGAAGTCGGCGATGGCCTGGCCTTTCACTGCCTTGAGCGGTCGATGTGCTATCGAGAACTCCATCAAGAGGAGAGCCCATTTAGCGAGCCGTCCTGTTAGTATGGCTCTTGACATCAAATATTTGAGAGCATCCACTTTTGATATGAGATGGACCTTATGCGTTAAAGCATAGTGCCGGAGCTTCATTATCGCAAAGATTAACGCCAGGCAGTGTTTTTCGATGGGAGAGTAATTTTTTTCTGCCCCCAGAAGAACTCGACTCAAGTAGTAAAGGGTTCTCTCCTTCCCTTGGTCATTTTCTTGTGCCCACAGTGCAGCTAAGGAACTTTCAAGGGCAGTTGTGTACAGGATAAGAGGCTTTCCCTTGACTGGAGCGGTCAGTACCGGCGGATTCTGCAGGTATTGCTTGATTTCCTCTAGTGCGCTTTGGCATTTGCGATTCCAAACGAATGGGGTTCCCTTCTTCATTAAATGACTGTAGGGACGGCACTTGCTGGAGAGATTGGCTATGAACTGTCGGATATATGCGAGCTTTCCTTGGAGAGACCGCAGTAGTTTCAGAGTCCTTGGCAGAGGCATTTCCATAATCGCCTTGATCTTTGACGGATCTATTTCGATGCCTCGATGTCGTACGATGAATCCTAGGAATTTGCCCGAGGAAACCCCAAATGCGCATTTAAGAGGGTTCATCTTCAGGTTGTATTTCCAAAGACGTTGGAACATATTTTTAGATGCTCCCAATGCTCCTCGTGCGATTTGCTTTTCACCACAAGGTCGTCGATATAACATTCAAGGATTTCATGTATGAGGTCATCGAAAATCTTTGTTATGGCCCTCTGATAGGTAGCGCCGGCGTTCTTCAGACCGAAAGGCATCACTTTGTAGCAGAATATGCCCAGAGGAGTCCGGAAAGCGGTATGCTTCTGGTCTTCGGGATGTATCTTTATTTGATTGTACCCTGACGACCCGTCCATGAAGGAAAAGACTTCGTGAGTGGACGTGTTATCTATCATCAGCTCGGTGACAGGTACTGGGAAGTCATCTTTCGGACAAGTTTTGTTGAGGTCCCGAAAGTCCACGCAGATGCGCACTGTCCTATTTTTCTTCATCACTGGGACGATGTTGGCAATCCAGTCAGGGTACTGAACCTCTTGGATGAAGCCGGAGTCGATTAGCTTCTTGACCTCGGCATTGATGCTCATTTCAAGTTCGAGCCGCATCCTTCTCGGTGCTTGTTTGACTGGCTTGACGTCCAGAGATATCGCCAATTTATGCACGGCTATTTCTGGATCTAGTCCCGGCATCTCGGAGTAGTTCCATGCGAAACAGTCTTTATACTGCATGGGCACGTCTTTGAGCGTAGCCACCTTCTCTTCGGGCAATAGCTCACTGACGAACGTAGGCCTCGGGTTGTTTACCGTCCCCAAGTCAATTTTTATGAGGTTATCTGCAGTAGTATGTATCCCATCTTCCAGCTCTTTTGGTTCCGATGGAAACTCTGAGATCACTTCGTCATCCTCGTTTTCAAAGCACCAGGAGGGGTCATCCATGTCCTCACATACTCCTTCTCCTGACAACGTTATCATGTGACAGGTGCGAGATCGCTTCCAAGACCGATGTTGATCTGGTTCTACTCTCGCTGTATGTGGCTTTCGGTTCATGCTTCTGAGGCGGGGTTACCCTCCAACTGCTGGATAAAACGAACCTGCCTTGCTGATACTGGTCTTCTACCCAGTCTTTGAACGTGAAGCAGTCTTCGAGAGGATGTCCTATCGCTCGGTGATAGGAGCAATAATCCGAGTGAGAGACCTCGTCTGCTTGCTCGGGGTGTTTGGACTCCGGGAGTGTCATCATACGATGTTTTATGAAAAGATCGAATATCTTCCTTGTCTTGTCTTGGGGGAAAGAATATGCTCGACCCATCTTCTTTATAAGAGACGAACCCCGACTGTTCGATTCTCGATCGTGTGGTTTCTTGGACCCGCTTGGCCGCTGTCGGACATTTTTGCCATTCTTTAGTTTGTTTGTGCCTCCGCGTCGGATCTTCCGTATGACGGGCTGG
The DNA here is from genome assembly GCA_030015575.1 of Agapanthus africanus. Classification (NCBI taxonomy): domain Eukaryota; kingdom Viridiplantae; phylum Streptophyta; class Magnoliopsida; order Asparagales; family Amaryllidaceae; genus Agapanthus; species Agapanthus africanus. The sequence continues at coordinate 298,083,725 of CM057345.1, read as the reverse complement.
CGACGAAGAGCATCGTCATTCTCCGCAGCCTGCTGAAGGAGGCGCTGCGTCCTGGCTTTCTCGTAAATGGCCATTTCACGGTTGTGGTCATCCCAGACCTTTTGACCCGCTTCCCTTATTAACTTGTCCATCTGTTCTTCGAACGACGGACTTAGCATTTTCACGGCGGGACCTGGTTTTGGTTCAGGGTTAGCGTCTTCTAATAGAGCATCTCCTTCTTCATCAAAGTCGTGTATAACGTAGCAGCCATGGAATCGCTCCCGTTTCTTGGACTGAACATATCCAAGCCCGATCGTTTCCATTCTCCCGTTGGGCAATTTTCGCTGAGTTCCGGAGACGTTCCATATCTTGTTGTAGAACTGGGCCTGTTGCACGGTCTGCTTCAAGGGTATGCCTTGGCGCCTCAACAGCCTTTTTAATCCTTCTGTGTAGTATCTGGGCAGACGGATGGGCTGGAGCCTGTCAAACGTAGAATCGGCACCATGCCAAATTTCTTTCTCCACTTTGGTTTCCGTGGATCGATAAAAGAGGATTGCCTTTTCATCTCTTCACCTGGGAGGGACGTAGAATCTTTGTAGTTCTTGCACACTGTAAGAATCAAGTGCGTCGAGCTCTTTGTAATGCTCTCGCGGAACTATGGTGATCTGCAAACTCCGATCATCGCCAGCGAAGGCTTGTATTGATGGCCGAACAGAAAATATTGCATTGACCTCATCTTCCGAGTCGCTGCCGAAGACCAGAATAGGGGTGGACGGTCCCGGCTTGTTGCATTGGGGCGGCCCTGAATAAACTATTTCTTCTTCCTCCTCGGTGTCACTCCCGAAGACCGGAATAGTGGTGATAGCTTTGTTCTTCGGTTTATGACATCTTTCCGTGTCTTCAAAGTCTGGTAAGAAGTATTTTGCATCTTCGTACTTTCGGACTTCATTCACGGAGAATGGGTTCAATTCCCCTGTCACGGTATACTCAAGACCATCCTTGAAATACTTCATACACTGATGTTGTATAGAAGGGATGATGTTGTACTCGTGTAACCAAGGCCTGCCGAGCAAAGCATTGTAACATGTCTTGGAGTCAATGACGTGAAATTTGATATCAGTGATGAGCAGCCCCAAGCGTAACGTCAGTATCACAGATCCGAGCGTCCGTGATGACTGGGAGTCGAACCCGGAGATAGTGATTTTATCCCGAGCGAGGTGTTGAACGCTCATGCAGATTTCTTTTAGCACCCTCACATTTAGGAGATTGACGGAGGACCCATTGTCAAGCAGGATTTTGCCTATCTTGATATCATGACAGTATCCGGAGACATAAAGGGGACAGTTATGCTCGCACGTCCCGAGGAGGAGATCTTCATCGCCGAAGGTGATATCGGCCTCTCGTCCTTCATCTTTTCTTCGGCGAGGAAAGCTTGGAACTGCTCGGGCTCTTGTAGTGCCTTGATCAAAAAATCTCTCACCTCCTTAGAAAGCAGAAGGGCATCGAGAATGCTTAGTTACGATGGTATCTTCCTCAGGTGCGCAAGAACGTTGTAATCCACCTTGTTTTTCTTGGGCGGGTCCTTGGCTGCAAGCTCTTCGACGACTCGATCATCGAGGGAGATATCCTCAGGGACCTTTTCTTTCCCCTTATCCTTTTTGTTCGATCCCTTGTTTGCGGGTCTGAGATTCTTTTCAGGTAGCGTGCAATTGCGCAGCTGAATGTTCTCGCAGCTCTTCGTTTCTTCCTCCTTTCCTGAGGTGGATTCTTTGAAGAGAGGGCCGAGAGCCATTTCTTCTTCCGAATCGCTCCCGAAGGTGAGAACTTGCGATCCCCTGCTATCAACCATGTGACAGTTGCCGGCAGCTCTTCCACGTTCGTCTGTCGTATTTTTCCGCTGTCGACGAGCTTCACGCTTCATCCTCTTAAAGTGTTGTCTGTGAGCGACATACCCTTGCCACCAATTTTTAAAGGCGTTGCATTCTTCAGTAGGGTGTGCAATCCTCTGATGATATAAGCAAAAGTTAGGATGTATGTCCTCTTTGTTAAGGTGTATCCTATCAGGAGTATTTCTTTCAGAGGGTAGCAGCTTCATCCCCATCGATATGGCTTTGGCGAACCTTTTCCTTGTCTTGAACCTGCTTTTATTTGCGGCGGATGTGCTTTGATCTGGTGGGAGTGTTTTAACCCTTTCGTCCAGTCGCCGGCGTTTGGCTTTTTCAAATATGGCCATTTCGCGCTCTCGATCAGCTTTTCTTTTCAGAAGAGCTTCGTTCAGGAATACGTCAATCATCTCGTCTGACGGTCCTAGGCGTTCTGGTTCGGGATCTACCCCCGGTTTCTCTGCATCAGGAGCTTTTTCACCATCTATTGACGAGTGAGAGATCGTGTGACAGCTCGCCACATAATCCTCAAGTTCATCTGACGAGTCTTCTCCTTCATCATTTCCGTCCTCAAGGATGTGGTTGAGAAACTCTTGAAGTGTGCCGGGATTCGCGCCTTCTGGTTATATTCTTCCAGCGCGTCAATATGTTTCTGCAGATCCGTGCGCATGTCATCAAGCTTCACGGGCTTTCTGGTCTTCTTCTTCTTCTTTGAAGACTTTGAAGGCTGGGTATGAGCGTTTTGATTATCGCTACCCATTCTTGGAGTCAGGCGCGGTTTCAGCATTCCCTCGAGGACCTCAGGTTCTAGCAGATTTTTCCACCTGATCGCCGGGCATGTTTGGAGATCCTTCAGCATTCTCTTCATTTTGGCTGAAAGAGCGACCTCCCATGGAGTTTCTTCTATAAAAGAGCATGATGCCCCCGGCGTGTCCCCCTTTTAAGAGCGTGCGGCTGAGGCGGGCTTACTTTCCAGTTCTCGGACAGCGCGAATTTGCCCTGTTGGTATTGGTTCTCAATCCAGCCTTTGAAGACGAAGCAATCTTCGATTGGATGGTCTACCACTTGGTGATAGGGGCAATAATTGGGATTATTGGCCTCACCGGGTTGCAATGGGCGTTTCGGATCCGGCAAGGTGATGAGCCTGTTGCGCACCGCCAGCTCGAACAGTCTCCTCGTTTTATCCTGGGGAAAAGAATAAGGGCGCTTCGGTTTCTCATTGAAGAATCGCCGTTTTTCATCTTGGCGATCTGTTGGCTTCGGACCACTGGGCTGCTGCTGAGCATTGGGACGAAGGTCGCTTTCCCTTTCCCTTTTTCATTTCGAGATTCCAGCTTCGAAGAAGATGGTCAATGACCCATCTGATCCATTTGGGCCAGCTTGTCAATCAAGGCCTAGAAAGTAGTTGGCTTGAAGAACATCACGAACTGGGATATGGTCGCCTGCGGATCAAGAGTACCCACGAACATGCCTACCGCGGGCGCTTCTTCGATGCGCTGCTCGCACTTCAACCATAGATTCCGCCACCGTATCACGTATTGCACCCATGTTTTGCTTGGCTTTACTCTGGCGTTAATTAATGCGGTGATTGGGGTGCGTTCGCTAGCGCTTGCGAAATGCTGGGTGAACAGCAATTCTATCTCTGTAAAAGTTTTGACGGGGTCGTTGGGAAACTCTGAGTACCATTCGAACGCCGTCTCTGCCAAGCTGCCGATGAATTGGTGAAGCAGTAGCTTATCATCCCCTCCAGTGTTGCCGCAGAGAGCTCTGAACTGTGCGACATGTTGATGGGGATTGCCTGTCCCCTTGTACACATGGAATTTAGGAATCGTGTATCCTGGAGGGTACTTTATTTGATCGTACCAACCCGGATAGGGCCATCCAATTCTGACGACTTGGCCAGCCGCTTCATTCGCTTGATGAGCTCGTATTTGTTGAGTTATATAATCATCAAGCGTGGATTTGGAGATGGTCTCCTCCTTGGCTGGGTTTGATGTCTCTCCTCTATCATCTTCAATTATTACTGGAGGATCTTTGGCTGGAGGGTCCGGTTGGATCATCATGCCCACCATATCCTGGAATAGAAGGGCCATTTGTTTTATGTTGGCCGCTTGTTCCGTGGCCTCTTTGTCCTTTTTCTTAAGCATTCTCCGAAGGAATTCGGCATCAGTTTCCTGCTCATGACGCTGTTCTGAGGACGTCTCTAGGCTTGCTTTTGGTCCCGTGAGTGCGGCCGTGGCTGTTAGCATCTCTTGGAGCTTTTGTTGTTGCTCCTGGGCCTTAGTCACTGATCGCGTAAGCGGTCGATGACCTGTGGAGATATGCTATCCTCTTTTTCGGATGCCATATAGACGGTATGCACCACCATGCCCCCAGACTTAGGGCGTTTAGGCTAAGTGCTCTTGACATTTATCGCAGACACGGGGATTTTCTCCGGCCTTCTCTTTTTGTGGGCTGGTGAAGTTGAGGGGGCCGTGTTCATATCAGAATTTTGCATTATTATATCGCTCATTCTTAATCATATTACAAATAAATAGGTGTTTTTGATCCATGTCTGCTAAATAGTTCCAGGTTACAGGTTCTCAGAACAATACAGTGAAATTCAAGAAAATACGTTACAAAAGTGAGATTACGACCAACAATAGATGAATCCATATGATGCCGCCTACCAGTTCAAGGAACAAAAGAAGATCAGTAAACAGTTCCATACACAAGACAGTTCAAGGGCAGCACTGGATTAAAGACTTCAACGCGAACCTCACGGCAAAAACTCCACAACATTCTGCACTGTAGAAATCTGGAAGAAAATAGAAGATATTCTGTGGAACCAAGTGAAGAAGACAGAAGTAAAAAGCAACATGAAGTAACCCTAGGAATTTAGGCCCATAAGCCCACCAAATGGCCGCGGATCCGCGGCCAAACAGGCTATTCTGCCGCGGTTCCGCGGCCGTGCAATGCACGTGTCGGTGGATAAGTCGGTGCTTTGACTCGGTCATTGGGGTTGTTTTGTAATTTCAAGTGTGGATCAGATGTAAACCCTAGGGTTTTTCCTATCTATAAATAGGAAAGCTTACAGCCTAATTAGGTGTGCCTCTTTTGAGATGCCTTTTTTTATTTTCTAGTTTTAAAATTTTAATTCCTTTGTAATCGTTCAAGAGTGCATCAATAAAGAAAGGTATTTTTATTTTTACCTCGCATTCCTTTTCTGAATTTAATTCTTGCAATTTTTTTATCTGTTCTTTTAATATTTGCAATTTAGTTTTCTAATATAAAAATTTATAAAAAAAAATGAATTCCATTGTTAATACCTTAATGAGTGAGTAATTCCTCACTTGTTAGGGTTAGGAGAGAGAAGGTTTGAGAGAAGGAAATCTCTCCCCCTCCTTTTCTTGCCCCCATAATTTTTAATTAGGACTCTATTTGAATCAAGCACACATTGCTCACTACGGCACCCTATCCCACGAGATAGCAGTGATTCCCTAGTTAAGACCAGTTGTGGTTGATTTACATAGAGGTTAGGGCTAAGAGTTAAGAAAGTACGGACAATGACCAAAAGGAAGAAACTAAGTTTCTTCTTAGTCGTGCTAATCCCCTTTGTTGACTATTACCCTAACACCTAAAATCCTAACTAGGGCATTAAAAGCAGTGAGAAGAATCCATATTTTGAACTGACCTAACCCTAGCCCTAGCAAGCCTTTTTATCAACTTATTCTCATTCTTAGGTCTAAAACAAAACCCGATTTGATCGGATTAACTCGTTAGAACATAAAGAAAAGGAACCCATCTCCCTGTGGACCGACCCAAACTCATTCGGCTAGCTACCAAGCGACACCGTCTTGATTGCGGTATTCTTTAATTTTGATTTCAAAACGCGCACGCGAAAACATCAACAATCAGGCCGTTGCAGCGGGCACCCAGGCAGACGACACCTTCTGCGGTACGACAGAGTAGTCCTTCTCTTGCCGAACCTTCATCTTCTTCGGTCGGCGGGAGTAATCTTGATCAATCACCGAGTCTTGGACTTGACGCCGGACCTTGTAAATTTTAGAGGACAGCCGTTGAGGGGGATGTTCAAGCTTCGCCTTTGTGGCATTCTCCACAGGTGAAGGAGATCTTTTGAGTACGGCCTTCGGAGAGTTCTTGCGCACCCTCCTTAGTGGTTCAAAGTTGTTCCCAGTTGGAACAGCAGCGTCGACTTCCACCATTGGAGCTGGTGGAGTCAATCCAGAAGGGGAATTGCCCCAGCTTTCCTCACTCGGCGCCAGTGGCGACGTCGAGCGTGTCGAGCAGACGGTATCACCTCTGCTGTTGGATGAGCTTCATCAGGACCCCCGCTCTGATGAGGGCTATTGTCGTCGTTAGCCTGTCGAAGACCGACGCCCATTGAGAGGGGATGGACAATCTTGAAAAGGCCGACTTTCGTGCAGGGAAAGCGGCCTTGGTTACTTCACCTGGAGTGGGAGTTGGAACGGCTAGCCTTGTGAAGACCAACCCCTTAGCAGGAGAAGCCGCTTTGACGACTTCAGGAACAGGAATGGCTATCCGCTTAGGGATAACACCTTCTGGTATTGCGGGCTTCTTCATGGGCCCGTTGGAGCTTTGGCCCAGTCTATTGAAAACCGAGGCACTGGATTTGGGCGACCCATTGAGAGGGACTGCAGTAGTTACAAGCCGATCAAAGACCGACTTCTTCGGAGCTTCTTGCGATGGTACAGGAGCGCTGAAACTCATTGGCGGGAGCATGGTCCCGAAGAACAGTCCGGTGGTGTCCTGAGTCACCTGTTCCACTGGCATGGCGAAGATAGAGGCCGCTTAGGGCCCGTAAGTCACTCCTCTGGGCAGGACGGAGTGAGAGTTGCAGTTGCAGTTAGTGCAGTTTGAAGCCATTAATCTTCTGTTTTTTCTGCACGGAGCAAGATACCAAATCTTAGTACTTCACATCCAAAGACAACCATGTCAAACCACGATTTGTTCGCGAAACACGACACACGAAGTGTGGAGTGGAATGAGGAAAAGGTCCCACCGGGTGTGCCAGAATCTGTTCACCGCCGAAAGACGCGACCGGGACGTTGGGATGTCCGGCCTGAATTTCGAGGGCAGATGCTATTTGGTGCTATCCGTCCACCTCTCCGAAGATGCCAAGTTGATTTATGACACCATGTATCGAAGGTTTAAACGGATGCGGCCGATGTAGCAGACTTCGTCAGATTACCCCTCGTTGAGGGGTTTTTAATTGTGGGGACGCTCTTCCCTGCAGGCGCAAGCCCCTGCAGTTAATTACGCTACCGCATCGCGGTAACCATTTTCTCCTTCTCCAGATGGTCACTTCGTGTCGTGTGTGTTTGTTTTGTTTTTGGTTGCCCGTGGATTGTATACGGAGACTAATTTATGTTGTTGCCCGCAGGGCGTGGATTAGTCCAAATCCGTATTTTCTTAGATTTGGGTTTGGGTTGGGTTTAAGGATCGTTAATCTTATTTGAAACTACGATCAACTTAAACGTTTGTTAAGGATACGTTAGTCTAATTTTAGACTAAGATCTACTTAACGGGATCATTTAGATCCAACAAGAGAGCATTTGGGCTCTATTGTTTTAGTTTAGGGACTTTGTGGTCCATGGAGTTTAAGGGCATCATAGTCCATGAGTTTAAGGACCCCACAGTTCATAAACTTTAAGGACATCATAGTCCGTGAGTTTAAGGACCCCACAGTCCATGAAATGTCTGGTTGTCGGGACCCGTCACCTCTCTGAAGACGTTGAAGGATTACAACGACAAATATCAGAGGAGTGAAGAGATGTACCCTTGAACCAATCTTGGTTGGGAGATCTGTAGTCCAATCTGGGACTAAGATCAAATATTTATAAGCATATGGGCTCAATTAATCTGAATTAGGGTTCTGTGGCCACTTTGGGCTCAGCCCATTCAGTTAAAATGGTAAACATTTAACAATACTGAGCATTGGTTTGGTTTCTGACAATTGTTTTGTCTTTTATTGAATACTGAGCACTCATCATAGCTTTGGGGCTTTATTTATAAAACAGTTTATGTTTTTTAGTGCACACGTGAGGAGCACGTGGCGCGCTTGGCGCTGTGCGCCAGTCCAAAGAGCGCAGTGCACTTATTGTGAAGTAGCGCACACGTGGGGAGCACGTGGCGCACTTAGCGCTGTGCACCAGTCCAAAGAGCGCAGTGCGCTTATTGTGAAGTAGCGCACACGTGGGGAGCGCATGGCGCGCTTGGCGTTGTGCGCCAGTTGATGAGCGCAGTGCGCTTATTGTTTAAGTAGCACACATGTGGGGAGCACGTGTCGCACTTGGCGGTGAGCTCCAGTTCAAAGAGCGCAGTAGCGCACACGTGAGGAGCACGTGGCGCGCTTGGCATTGAGCGCCAGTCAATGAGCGCATAGCGCTTCTGTTTAAGTTTGGAGCGCTAAGGCTCTGCAGCGCTGTGCGCTAGATTTGGAGCGCTGAAGCGCTCTTCTTTAATTGGAGCGCTAAGGCTCTTTTTAAGCAGCTTTGCGCCCTGAGAATTAAATTCTCTCTATAAGAGACTTTGTCTCATGGATTTAAGAACAAAGTTCTTATTTTTTTATAGGAGATGTTTCAATCTCTTATGTTTTTGGTAAAAGGCTCTGCCTTTATGAATCTATGATCCTAAGAGAATTGAATTATTCTCCCCCTTTTATAATGAGATATTATAATCTCTGAAAGACAAATTGTCTTATAAATCTATGATCTGAAGACGATTAAGTTCTTCCCCTTATTTTTCATGATGAGATACTTTGATCTCTTTTGTGAAAGACCCTGGTCTTATAGATCTATGATCTTAGAAAAAGAAGTAATTCTTCTTTTTATATGAGATGATTTCATCTCTCTGTTCTTCTTCTTTTTTTTTACCTTGAAGAAAATTTTTGTCACGACCCAAAGTAGTACGTGACTAGCACTTGAATCATATGAAGTCTATAGGACCCCATCTAATTCAAGTAAGCCAAAAACCCAGAAATCTAAAACCATTTTAAGGAGTAAATAAAAAAACTAGTTTTTAAGAAGTAAGGAAAACATGTTTAAAAATGAGGATTTTAAAATAAGTAAGCCGAATATGCATTTTTAAAATCTATATTCTTTTCTGAAAATTTCGGCAGAGTTTCCTTTGTAAATAATGGCCCCGAACGGGGTACAACATGAATAATATATATATATATATACACACACACACACACACAATAAAAGGCATCCCCAAGCGGGAGCTAGCTCTTCGTCAATCGACGGTCACAACCACGCAAGCAATATAATATACAACGCCAAAGGGCGAGGATCAAAACTAAAAAGGAACTCAAAATCAACATGAAAACCATAATACTACAACGCGCGACTCTATAGTCGAAATAATACATAACTGGTTTTCTAAGTCTGAAACAATATACAAGTTTTGGTTGATGGAATTACTAGATGTAACTGAATAAAATAATACAAGGGTGGTCACGATGCGAGTGAACCCACCTACCAATGCAATCACCCAGAAAGGAAGCAGTGTGCCAGAAAAGCCGCAATGGAACCTGTACGGCAAAATCTGCAAGAACTGTGGCACAACGGGGGTGAGTTGCCAACTCATGAATAGAAAACATCGCAGAGTAGAAATCGTATGCATGACATAATCCTAGGTCAATACGATCAGATATATACATATAAACCTCAAATGAATAAGTCTGAAGCATGAAAAGGTGGCAAGGGTAAACATCTATACTATGTGTAATACCAAGTGCTCGTGTCAGTGCCTCAGGTAGTAACATATCAAAAATATGAGGTATGATCAATGTAATCAATGTCAACTGTATCAGGAAGTCTATGAGTATGTGGATATCATCCAACTATGTGATCAATGTCAATATATGTATGTGGAAATTGTCCACGTGTCACCCAATGACAATAATCATCATGCATGTAAATATCAGAAACATATGCATGGAAGTATGAGAATGTAAATCAACATGAGTCGCTCGCGACATATCAAAATCATGGAACCTGAGTGTCAAGCATCGACACTCGAAAACATCATGAAACCTGTGCCTATCATCGGCACGTAAAATCCTCATATATATGGGGCTCAGTCAGTCTGGATCGGCTCATATCATCTCTCAACTCCGGTCGGTATCCTCCGAGCTCAAATACAATCACCGGTAGGTAGTGGTCCCTCTGCCAGGCTCACCGTCTAGCTACACAGCAGATCCGTTCTCGCCCCGGGGTACCATATCGGGTCCACCATGTACCCGTAATCGGCCTCATCCGCCTCCTCGAATCGGGTTTCACATGTCGCTCTCAGCGCCGAGAAAACACATGGTGGACGCACTGAAATATCATATCAAGGGTAACCGGGTTTTTAAAACAATTACATACTCTCTTTTAAAATATCCACGGTTCCCAAATCCAGAAATATCATGGAAACAACATATCTCAATGCGTATAATCAAAAGCATGATGTATGTGACATGTAAAAGAAATGTAAGCATATCAGTATATCATGTAATATGGAATAGTAATATGCACATATTGAGGGAAAACCGCTCTTTTAAAATGAATCAGTTTTAAAGAGTATCTTGCGGTTCCCAAATCTCTAATCAAGCCAGAATCATCTATGTATGTGCAAATACTTATGTATGTAAATATGGGTGTACAATAAGTATGTACACAAGTATGCCATGCAAGGGATCATATCCTGAATGCAACAGTACTACAGTGTAGTGACATGACAATTATCGATGATGAAGTGTGTGAGCCGGCAAGCAGGTGTACGTGGAACATATGCATCATCGATAATGGTGCTAGTGTCCTAACAGCATGAGTTTAATATAACAATAACCATTTTTATCATGCAATGCGATGCAAACAGTAAGCATATGCAGCAAATGAATAATAAACACAACAGTGTAGAAGCTACATCAATGCATCCATATCATACTGTTTTGCCATTTGAAAGAAGACGAATCGGGGTTTTTAGGAAAATAAGGGCTACGGTGTTTTTAAGAAAAGATGCGTCTTTTGAAAATATCCGTAGAATTCCTTTGCCTGTCTTTAAAATACTCCCGATTCGTTAGTTTTTGAAATAGGTATGACCTCAGCCTAGCCTAACATCTACTAGCAAAACTACGGCTCTAACCAACAAGTCAATCAGGAAGGGTATGGAAACCACCTAAATCTGAGTCGATATATATATATATATATATATATATATATATGTATATATAATAGTCGGTGATCCCGCCTCAAAGGTACCGCGTGCGATACAATATCATATGACATTCTCGAGTCATGAGTGCGGATCTATCATCAATATAAAGCTCGTAGGGTAAATCATCGTACGGCATCCCAAAAGCTGGGTTCGGGTCAATATCACATTCCTCTCATCAATTATCAGGTATCCTTATCATCATATCTCATGATCTGGGGTACTGGTCTACGTCTAGTACAAATCGATACCATCTAGGTAATTACGAATGCGTGTGTGAAACACACGTCCAAAGGCCCGCTAAAATCACATGTCGTATCCCAAATACGAATCACAATATATCACCAATCTCATGGCACTATGCCCAATCTCAATCGACTCATCTCCAAACATCATACACTATCCTCGTCATCTAAGTATATGTATAACGAATATGCAGGTGTGTGCGTGTGGGTGTAAGCCTATTCTAGGGTTCGCAACTAGGAACTATACTAGTTTACTCCTACGCCCTAATCTAACCCTACTACGCCTAATCTCATCTCAAATATCCACGACACACTATAAGCTATCATATATATATAGTATATATAGTATACTAGACATCGAACTGCGGGGGTACTATACGCCATCCACCCGACTTCCCCCGTAGATATAATCTACTCACCTTGCTTCTTGTGTGCCGATGCCAATGTCGCCACCTTCATCTTCAACGTCTCGACATCACGTGGGGTACCTACATACATAACACAATTGCAAATGCGTATTAAAATCACATCGGAAAACCAAAAACGACACACGCTACGCTCATAGGTAAAAACCTGTAGCCTCGCATGCAAACACGACCAGAAATCCCTAGTCGTTGACGTTCAAACGCCACACGACGGAAAAGAATTATCAAATACCAAAATCCACGTTAAAACAAGTCGTAAAACAATGCGCCAACATAAGAAAATGATCCCAGATTTTACCCTAGGTCAAATTGGACAATTTTGCACATGCCAGGGGTCTAATTTACTGGAGATAAAGCCACAAAACAAACACGAGACCCAAAGCTCCTACCCTGGCCGCAATTTACGGCCAAATCGATTAAATCTGCGTCCAGAACATGGAGGGGGTGGCTCAGATTTTGGGGTTAGCTTCCTGGGTGCCTGCTTATCTCTATGTGTCTGCAAAATAATTTTCAGAGTCTCCAGGTGATAGCAGATTTCATAATATACTCACAGAATCCAAAATTCTTCCGATATCGGGTTTCTAAATCCGTATTCCGGGTTCTAGTCTCTGGTTTGGGTCTCCAATCAATCACCACAGGGGTTGTATAGCCTCTAGTAACCCTAATTTCACCTTTGATTTCAACTAAAACCCTAATCCTCAACTCAAGTTTTCAAACTCCTCAAAACCACACAATATCGGTTACAATTTTAACATGGATGCTAAAGGCAAGGAAATTCTATACTAGTGATGGAAAAATTATCTCATGTTGCACTCAAGAATCCTCTACAGCTCCAAAACTCAAACTTTCTTGGTCCAAATGGTTGCTTGAGAGCTTGTGCACACTATTTGTGAAGTGGGAATGGGGTTTTGGAAGGGTTTTAATGGTGTTGTGAGGTCTTTGAGGGGGAGGGAGAGAGAGGGCAGCAGCTTTGAGGGGAAGGGAAGAAGAAAATGATGAAGATAATGCAATGAGAACAAGAGGCATACCATGGTTGACCCGTCACATCTCTCTCTCTTGCCCATACCTCCTTTCTTTATTCATTTTCCTTTTCCTTTTCTTTTCTTTTTCTCATTCTCTCTAATTAACAACCATGCAAGAATGCCATAATAAAACATGTAGGAAAGTCATGGAAAAATATGTAACAAGTGTAAAAAGATATGGTGCATGTTTTACACAAATATGCTAAAAATCCGATTAGCGATTTTTAATCGCGATTAGCACTAAATTAGTGTCAAACTAATCATAAAAACTTAAAATTTGCATAATTCATATAAAACACCCTCTTTTAGTAATTTCTATAATTTTCCAAATTTTTTCCCATTTATCGGTATTTAATTATACCGAAATATTAAAATATTCATTAAAATTAATATTAAATTATAAAAATACCCAAAAATAATATTTTATTTTTCTGAAATATTACAATTTTCTTCTTCTGAGAGCTTGCTCTTTGTCTTTGAAATTTCTCAAAGTTTATAGGGGGTTCCTCTTTATGAGACTTGAAGTATTGGGGTCTTTATATAGGGTAAGCTGATTTGTTGAATCGGTTGAAGAGATCTTTTCTCTAATTGATTTGGGGATGTTTCCCCCGTTGGATTTTTGATCCAAGGGTTTCTGATTTACAGAAAACAATCTTCTTGTTTTTAACAAGATTGGGAAATCTTTTCCCATACAGAATTTATTCTGTATTTTGGTAATTTTTAATCACCATCGGATCATTGATCCTACGGTGCTCTGATTTTCAGAACATAATCTTTCCTGTTTGGAAAGATTCTGAGGAATGTTTCCTTAACAGAATTTTATTCTGGTCAATTGATGATTTTTAATCATGTTCGTTGGATCTTTGATCCAAGGGCTGAGAACATTTTGTTCTATCACTAGCGCTCACGCGCTTTGCACGTGGTGCGCTGCTTAGAGTGCAGCGCTCTCAGCGCTAGCGCTCACGTGCTTTGCACATGGTGCGCTGCTTAGAGTGCAACGCACTTGGCGCTGCTGTGAAGCGCTGCTTCATTTCAAATTTTGAAATTTGCACAGAGTTTTGATCTGATTGGGGGAAACACCTGGTCGTAGGATTATCGAGACAGGGTATCGATACTCCAGAGTAGACTAGTGTATACGCTTCTCATCCCAGCTGGGGAGATAGTTTGTCCCATAGCTATTAGTATGTCGTACTGGAGATAGTATACAGGTGCTCATTGGGTTATGAGTTACACTGGACGGACTTGTTGGGAATTGCTGGTTGGTATTATACCTATCGTCAGGTAGCAGTTCCCAGGTGACATGTGTACAGGTTAGTCCGTTGACTTGACGTCACTATTCGTCTCGAGTGTGTTCCCACTATACTTAGATCACTACCCTACCACGGCTCAAATGAGTCATGCAAACAGGTAGTGGTTGGGTGCAGTCCCGAAGCACCGGGAGGCAGTAGTGGTTAGATAGGATTCATCTCTTCCGGTATTGGGGGTTGATATCGCGCTGTGTTCGGAAAGCCATTACACAAAGACCCTAACCAGGGCAAGCGAGATTTACTGGTATGTACTCCAGTAGTTTCTCAGGGTGTATTGGGCTCTACTCCGGCACGACTTATTGCGCTGTTAGGGGTCTGAAATTTACTACCACCCTAGGCCCGATATGCGATACTCTTAGACGAACAGACCGGACTGTACGGAGATTGTCACAGATAGGCTCAGTAGGAGTTCGGATGAGTTTGCTCATCGACCTTCTTATCGACAGATACCTGGGTAGCCATTACATGCAGCTAGTACTGCTGACGTGCTTGTGGTTAAACCTACTGCCGGCGTACTATCGAGTCTTTAGAGTCATACACAGAGGGTTTCCCTGCTTCGGGCGAAACGATGTAGAGGCCGTATGGTTTTTGCGGCAGGGTTTCGATCATATACGTGTACTAGATACACGGATGTTGTTCGGACGGATAATACTAATGGGTTTTGGTTTAAGCCAAATCCTAGTATTATATTATTGGATTTTTTTCGTCTCTTGGTATTCGTATTTTTCGGAATACGAATACTGGTATGTATATACGGTGAGGGGTATTCTTATAATTTCATAAGAGTGCTTCTATAAGAAGACACCTCATTTATGCTTTAATCCATTTACTTAAATAGATAAAGAGGTAGAGGTATGAGGTGTTATTAAGTACATGATTGAAGCATAGCTACTTGGGTGACTTATTGTTTTGATGACTATTGAAGCATGGTTGATTCATTATTGATTTATTATATGCTTCATTATCATCAACCCTGTACCCTAGTTACCTCGGTTTAGAGGTTGGAGCTTGAAATACATACTCTCGGGTGGATCGTCTTTGACACGAGGAGGTCGACGATCAAGCATGATCTGTATACTTGAGGAGCTCAAGAAGAGGACAAGAAGACCCGAATGACTTGAAACTAGGAGGTATAAACACTCTTCATAGTAGTTAAACCTCAAAGTAGTTTGCTAGTTAAGGTTTCCGTAAAGATCCTGGAGTTAAAGTCGGTGTTGCGAAGCTTGAAAAATCGTTTTTTGTAAATTCAGCCTCTCCGCGGACCTGTGAGGTCCGCGACATCGACTTACGGTATAGTACCATCTAGAAGTTCTCGGCGAGTTCGTCCAGTGTACTCACCCCCAGTGAGCACCTGAATACGATCTTAGGTGCAAAAGACCAATGGCTGTGGGACCAACCATCGCCCCTCATTGGGGTTTAGAAACGTATACACTAGTCTACTCCGGAATATCGATGCCCAGTCTCGATACTCCCACGACTAGGGACACTTTAAGGATATGCTTATCGACTACCCCGCTCCCACAAGTATGATCGCCATCATAACGCATGTAGTCAAGCAATGATCCTACAGGCTTTATCAACATATATAAAAGATATGTAATAACAAGCAAAACATACGCACATATTAAGATAAAGACAAACCAAATAGCATACTATCATATCGAGCAAGATTGTCCTGTACATACATATGTCCAAGCATCCGCATGTATACATATACAATAATGGCCTCTAAGGCATACATATCCAACACGTGACCTGCTGGCGCCCAGCGCCCACGCGCAGGGCATGTGACCCGCTGGCGCCCGGCGGTCACGTGTTGTCTTATGCGTCTTTAGGACGCTCCCCACCCTTCTTTTTCTCACACGCTCCACACTCAAAATACATCGCTCGTTAGAAAAAATTTCTAACGAGGTACTGCCCAGCACCCCGTAAGGGGGCTGCTAGCCTCCTTGACCGCCGGCCCGCTATCCGGGCAGCGGGACCTCCGTAAACTCTGCGAGGTCCCCAATACGTCCAAAACACAACATATGCATACCGCACATTGAGTTCGCATGACTAGTTTTACCTATCAATCGGAGATTCCCTTACTCCAAACGTGAGGGGTAATTAACGGCGGCTTAGTCTACCGCTGTTGGAGATTCGGATCCCCACAATCAATAAATCTTAGCCTACCTTAGGCAGGGGGAATCTGTAATACGCCTGACAAGCAATGCGTATTCCTATCTCAATAGGGTGAAGAAAAACACTTTACACCTGGATCGGTTTCCTCAAGTGAATCATCTTCGGTAAGGACGGTCGCCATTCAAGTTTGTTTTCGAAGGTTTACGAAGAGCTTGGAAGGGTCTTCCATGATTGGATGGACACGCGTCAAAGGTTTTATTCTCTAAACCTTGTATGTTAGTTTAGTTGTATGGTTTGATTCCTAGAAATATATATTTTGTGCTTACTAAATAATCATTGTTTTCGCTTCCGTCTTAGTCGCGGTTTCTGCAGCGTGAGCACAACACACTAACAGATACATGTAATCAATCCGTATACTAGCATGGTTAAGAATATCATAACATATCAATGATATATCGGGATCATGTCATAATGTATTTCAGGTAACAAGTCTCGTATATATAATGTGATCTAACTTATCAGATAACAATATCGGGTTTAAATATCAGGTTGAGACGGCTCGGGTAAGTCTGAGACGGCTCAAAAGTCATCCAGAATAAGCAATTCTTCTCTGGTTATATGAGACGGCTCATGTTCATTTTGAGTCGGTTCGAAGTCCTTAAAGAGGCGGCTCAAAGTAATGTTGAGACGGCTCACAAGTCTTTCCTAACAATCGTTTTCTCTCTGGTCCCAAGAGACGGCTCATGATAATCTTGAGTTGGCTCGACCCTATATTGAGATAACTCAATATATTTTGAGACGGTTCGAACAATGCCTGGAACGTCATATTTCTCCTCTGCTTTAATGAGATAGATCGAGGTAATTTTGATCCGGCTCTATGTCTTTTTCCTGAGACGATCAGATTTATTAATTAGGGTTTCAATTTAGATTTAATACATACAAAGACAACAATGGTTATGGCGATTACTCTAAGTTACATTATATCAATTTATCAATATAAAATACTATCCTTACGGTTTAACGTCGTGTATTACAACTAGATCAGGTCATCGACCTATCGCGATCCAAATATCGATATATCACTATTTAAGATTAACTATCATGTTAGATACAAAATTATAACAACGATAACGTTACGCAAGATCTGATCAGGCCGTAACAAGCATGTAACAACACAACGAAAATAAACAAGGTGAGGATCATGTTGGATCATAATAACATGCATATGTATTTAGGGTTTCTAAGTCTATTCTATCGTATATGTATTAGCAAGATTTAATCTCGCTATAGCAAGATTTAATCTCGCTATAGCAAGATTTAATCTCGCTATACCATGTAGCAAGTACCGGATACTTGCCTCGAATACGATCTCGACTCGGATGATCTGTGACGACGACAATCTCGATCTCCTCTTGAGCGTGCTTGGTACAGATGACACAACCATGTGAGGACGAAGACGCGAGGAAGAAGATCACGACTGCACAGGGAACGAGAAACGATGACGATGATCGAATAGGAGTGCTCGGTTGATGAAGATGATGATCACGTATGCTAGAGTTAGGGTGTCGGTTCTGGGAGAGATAAGGAGTCGGCTAGGATTTTTAGATGAAAGGAAATATTTTGAGAGTTAGGGTTTGCATTGGGTTATTATATGGTTTAAATAGGCTATATGTCAATGGGCCGGATATTTACATGAAATCCTATATCAAATAGGAATAGGGATCAAGGTAAGGTGAAATATGATTTAATCTCAAAACCATACATAGCTTTTATCAATTAAATATTTACGAATCCAATAAACATAATGACCTATTGAGAATTACCAAGAATAAAACTCATGGTAATATAATCCAAGTCATAAAAACCAGAATATCAATTAATATAACTTTATTCAATTAAATACTGTACGATCGTTCTACGGTATTACGGGGGGCGGAGAGAGAGAGAGAGAGATTATTGAAAGAGGTAAGGAGGCAACTCATGGGATAGCGTGGGGATACTAAAAAAAATAGCTAATGATAAGTACCTAGTTTTTAGGGTTGGTAATTAACAAACTTTAGGCAACCCAACCGTAAATCCTTCGGCACTGTTTAGAAATGGAATTAAGTTTTCTAAACTAGAGTTTCATAAAGCTTGCAGAACTTAGTCCAACATGCTAACTTTGTTCTGTTTGCCATTCATTTTGCTTCACTCCAAAATCGAGGTAATTTCAATTTTCTAAACTCTAGCTGATCTGATTTAAGCTTTCTAAACTCCATTCTTCCATACATGTCGTTTATAACATAATTATAGTTATTTTTAAATGGTGTTTGAGGTTTGCAAGAAGCCGAAATTTGCATACCTTCTGCCTCAGGGTAAAACTTCATTCCAGTGATCCTGTTACTCCATTTATCGCAACTCCATACTCGAACAGCGCCAGCTTTATGTTCAATTCTAAGCCAGCCGGCAACTGATCACGTGTTGGGCAAGTGACAGTTATTATTCTTCGAATAAAATATCTAGAAACAAAACGAAATGGGGTTCCTCCTCTCTATCTGAGGAAAGAAATCTTTTTCTATTTTTATTTTTAGGGTTCCATTGATCCGGTCTCTTCACGATTAGGGTTTTATCTGGATCGAAGCGTAACCAAAAAGGTAAATCCTTTTCCCCTTTCTACTTTTCATTGATCTCTGCATATAGTTTTTATTTTATTTTGTTGATTTGTGTATTGCTAAAAAGCTAGGGCTTTCCTTGGCGTCGTTCTGGTACCGCCTTTTACGTTCCTTGCACTTGAATCTCGGTGAATATTGCATGAAAACTTTAGGGTTTTCTTATCTCTTGCCTTATCCAACGATTTGAAAGTATCAATTTCTGGGAAATGGATATTATTTCGTTCCACATTTGTAATTTCTAGCTTAAACGATGACCATAAATTTATCTTGCAATTTTAGTAATTTCTATATAAAGTAGGCGATGAATAGAAGTATACTTATCCTTTTATTGTATTGATATTTTGTCATTAACTGAATATGTTTGTTTGTAATGCCGGTACTGCAGTATCTATGGAGTGCTGCAAATTATTGGTGTTTATATTCTAGGTTAGGAGATAATCTGACGTGTCGATGGATTGGGAAATTAAGAAACATGTCCGAAAAATTTATATGGCAGAAATGAGAATGTTAAGATAGATGAGTTTTAATATACTAAAAGATAGGTTAAAAAATGAGTGTGTTTTGATAACAAGGTAGAGGTAGCTCCTATAAAGGATATGATACGAAAGAACTGATTAAGATGGTTTGGATATATGCAACGGAGACCAATCAATGCCCTGATTAGAAAAAGCGATAACATTATAGTTCATGGCGCAACCAGGGATAGGGGTAGACATAAGCGAACTTGGATATAGACAATGAAGAACGATATGTTAATTGTTAATTTACCAAGGAGACGGTTCTTAACACAGCAGAATGGAAGAGAATGATTCATACAGGCGACCCCAAGAATTTGGGATGAAGGCTTGTTGTTGTCGTCATAATGGATTGGATTGCACAGTGTTGAATAATTAAAAGTCCAGTGAAATATTATTCTTCGGAGATTTGGTGCAGTGTTAGGGACATTTCACAGGATGAATAAGCAGAAAGGTAAATTTATGAATAAACATGAGAATGCAAGGAGCAATTATGCGAGAACTTTTTAAGACTCTAAGATGGGACCTCAATGTTAAGTTAGGATTGTATTTATGCTTGGGTTAAGGGGGCGACGGCTGATGTAAAGCTTTGATAAGCATTTGAGAAGTACAAGCTAATGAAAGTACCGAGTGCCGCAAGAGGGTGAAAGGCTTCTGTGTTACATTGTTATCATATAGTACTACTAGGAGCTAGTATCTATTTATCAAATGATTTGAAAGGGGCCAAACATTCAAGCTTGTATATTCAAAAAATATGACGAAAGTTTTTTTTGTGTCAATTATATAGTGTAGTCAAAGGTATAAGTAAATATACATGGCTGTCGAGCATCCTTGTGTTGAGATTTTCTTACATGACGACGTTCTAAACATTTGATACATGGCTAGTTATTAGGTGTAAGAACAGATGTCCGGATACTTAATCTCAACATACCAAGCTGATTTATACATTCATTAGGTAGCATAAACATTTGTCTTGAGATTTTTGTTATTGTGCAGTGTATCCTATGTTGATTTTTTCGCAAAATAAAGTGTATTGGCACAAAATTTAATGATACAGCTTCTGTTTCTTTGAATGTGTCAAATCAAATATTCATATTTCCAATGGCTTGTAGGGAAAGAACTAAAATAGATAAGGAATGTTTTGATAACTCTCCGAGTGCCTCCCATCACTTTAGTTTTGACAAAATATGGGAGAGAATTTAGAAAGGAATATTTTTGGAAATACATAGATATTACCCGATGTTCGCATGGAAAATGAGCAAGGGATGCGGAAATTGACCAAATGGCATAGACTAATGGAGACAACAAATAACATGTCAATGAAAAGAAGCAAGAAACGATTAAGGAATTCTAACAACTTAACAAATCCTTATCACTAACGTTTTGGGGTCAGCAATGCGGATCCTTTTTCTTTTGTTTAGCTTTATTAAGGGTCGTCTCCCGGTTAAATTGACAACCGCCATATCTTTTAACAACCTTTATTCATTTTAATTTTGGTCTACCCTATAATCTTATTGCACAATTAAGTATAAGTTTGTCATTTTTAATCAGAGCATTTATTGACCTTTGTTGGACATGTCTAACTACCTTAATCGGTTCCCCCTTATTATATCCTTTACGATAGCTACCTCCAATTACTTCGTTACTCAATCTTTTATCATATTGCTACTTATTCATCTTAACATTCTTATTTAAGCTACAACCAATTTTTAGACTTCTTGTTAGTTGTATTATAAAAAATTTCTTTCCATTAAAAAAGCATCCTACAATCATAGAGGCTTCTGAAGCTTCTTCTCCCTTTTAAACCTACTGTTTTGATCCTATGAGTTACATCGTCGATCTCACCGTCATGATTAATTATGGATTCCAAGTGATGAAAATGGTTATTTGTATATATTTCTTGCCATTAAACTTCATCATAGGTTCAATTCATATGACTTGTTCTTCTGTTAATTCGAATCCTTTAAATTCTAAAGAGTATTTTAGTCTTTCTATGGTAGAAACTAGAAACTATTTCTACTTCCGATTTATCCACTAAGTTAAATCCTTAGCAAACAACATGTATAGTGGAGCATGATTATGCCTAGTAAGTTTCTATAATCTTAAATAATCACTAAAAGGCTTAATACCGACTCTTGGTGCAAGCCTTAGTGATAGGAAACGGATATCTGTCCAATTTGTTCGTATGCTAATAGCTGCTTAGTTGTACTTATTTTTTATCACATCAATATACCTATGAAGCATTAGTTCCCCCAACCACCCATTAGGTTATTTACTTAGGGAACTATCGTAGACTTCTTTCATTTAAGTGAAAGCCATGTCTGAAGTTCTCTCTTCTCTCTTCTCTCTGTAATCTTCATCAATTGATTGAGTAAATAAATAGCTCACATGATCCATTTTCATGGAAAAAACCAAAATTATTTAAAGCGTGCACCTCTTTTCTTAGTCCATGATTGGTTATCCTTTCCAATAGTTTCATTATATGACAAAAAGCTTAGTTCCACGATATTCTAAACAAATTTGAATATCTTTATTTTTGTCGATAGTTGCCAAGGTTCCTATCTTTTATCTATTTGGTATTTTCTTAGTATTTATATTTTATCAACTTGGTTAACCCGCTGTAAGTAGGTCTAGTGCTCTAAACTATATTTTTAGCACAAGAAAAATTGGGTTTTAATAAAAATCAAAAGAGCAAAAGTCTACAATACCTAGAATCATAACCATTAAACTAAACTAGCAACAAAAACAAGTTAGAGCCATAGTTATCCTTGTAACATTTTCAAGTGCTCTAATTTGTGTTGGACTCCTTGTAGGCTCTTAGGAGATGAACAAGTTTGGTGAAGACTCTTCTTGTCGTAGATGATCCATCTTCAGAGCTCCAAGTATTCGGCTTCAAACTTCATTCTTGAAGCTGACTTAGATCAATAGGTTGCTAATCTAAAGAACTAAGAGTTGTAGTGTTCTTCTCAGTAAATTAATTTGTCTCTTTTATTTTTCTTGATTTTATTTTTCCATTTTTAAGAGGAGGATGAGAGCTTGGGAGAAAGAGAAGAGAGAAAAACTAATTAGAAAAAGACTTAACCATTTAGAAAAATGGTTACAACCTTTAATTAGAATTCTTTATAAAATCCTCACCATCCATTCTCATCAACAAAACAAGTGTCCAACCCTTTCTCCTTTCTCCCTCCTCCACATGTCACCACCCTACACAAGGGTGAAGGTATGTTGCACCCAAGGCACAACATAAGTCTAAGGAAAAAGAAATAAAAGAAAAGAAATAAATCAATTACAACTTGCATATATATATAAATGTGTAATTACAAATACATATGCATACACTTGTAATTAATTTCTAATGTACTAAAAATACATAAAGAGACAAACTAATTAGTGACAAAATACTAGTAAATACATACTACAAAAAATATGTATCAATATATTAAATCGGTACCCGATTTAATATCTGTCTTTCGAAAAAGATCGGCTAGTATTTCTACCTTCCGATTACCGTCAGTGTATCCAATACATTAGTTTTAACCAGACCCTTGCACGTACCCAGTATGGCTACTACAACATTTTTGCCAAAACCGGGAACCCTCTGTGTGAGACTCTAAAGACTCGACAATACGCTGGCAGTGGATTTAACCATAAGCACGTCAGCGGCACTAGCTGTATGTAAAGTCTATCTAGGTATTGATCGAAAGGAGGACCGACAAGCAAGCCCGTCCGAACTCCTACTGAGCCTGTAAGTGACATCTACCATACAGTCCGGTCCGTTCGTCTAAGAGTATCACATATCGGGCTTAGGGGGCGGTTAAAGTCAGATCCCTAACAACGCGATATATCGTGCCAGTATCTAGCTCAACACCATCCGAAAAACTACCGACCTACCTGTCAGGAAATCTCATCTGCCATGGCTATGGACTTATGGTATTGGCCACCGAACACTGTGACATCAACTCCCTATACCGGGAGAGACGAATCCCTTCTGTCACTCACCGCCTCCAAGTGCTTCAGGACTGCATCCAAAAACATCCTGTTTGCACGACTCTTTAAAGCCGTGTTAGGGTAGAATTCAAAGTACAGTGGGAACACACTTGAGACAAATGATGTCAGGTCAGCGGACTACCTGCATCAATGTCACCAGAAAACTGCCATCTGATGTTAGGTATAATAACAACTAGTATGTTCCCGGCGAGTCCGTCCAGTATAACTTATAACCTAATGAGTACTTGTATATAATCTTTAGTGATTGACTAACATCAATGGCTGTGAGACCGGCCATCGCCTCTCGTCGGGGTCAAGAAATGTATACACTAGTCTACTCTGGAATATCGATACCCAGTCTCGATATTCCCACGACTAGGGACATTTAAGGATGTGCTTACATGTGATCGCCATCATAACTCTGGTAGTTAAGTATGAATCCTATAGGCTCTATCAACATATAATAGTGATATGCTATATCACACAAGACATGTACATGACGATAAAATCAAACCAGATAGCATACTATCATTTTGAGTAAAACCGTTCTACCCGTATAGGTCCTCCTTCAATTATCATAATCGCCCGACTACAATCATAATAATTGTTTTGAGGGCAATATATCCAACACCCGCTAGTCCTGTAACTCCAAAATGCACTTCCAAACTTCAGTAGGAATAATTATTGGGTCTATTGAAGAGAGCGGTGAGCATGATGCTTTTAGATTTTATTAAATAACTCTGTTTTTTATGATAATAAAGGGAATCAAATACAAATAAATCATTATTACTTGAGCTTTCACTATATGTTAATGAGGTTTTATATCCTGTCACATTATCTACATCAACTTTTGGATAGTGCTATTGCATCTTAGTACAACATTACAACATGATCATTGGATTACATATAAATTCATTTGCAATAATATAATGCCTCTTGCAATACAATAATTGAAACGAATGTGACTATGAAAAATTTGCAATTTATCCCGCTTGTTTTAGTTTGCAAAGGTTCTTATGCGTAAATTGTAATTGAATCGATCTTTTTCAATCTAGATATGATTCCAAGGTACGTCATTGAAATGCAAAAAGAACTAATGGATGAGGTCCAATGTTCTCTTATTGATTTTTAGATTCATTATAACAAGGATATGCCATCTTGCTATCCTTGATCTGTAAGGTGTAGGCGTTATTTTAAGAGCGATAATAAAGGCTAGGAGACTGGTAAAGATGTTTGTAGTTACTACATAACTATATCCCATACCACTTGCTCTTTAGAAAAAACTATGCATTGATACTTGATTTTATTGCTCTGTTTCTCTCATTACTGTTTATCCATGCAATGGGAGGAATGTTGCATAGGCTCCAATGTCAAGCATAGTGGTCACTATCTTTAGTATTCTAAAATTCATACTCAATATGCAAAAAAGACCACTACATGCAAATTGTCATAAAGACGATTGATCTCTTTCGGTCACTTCTTAAGGCTGTTGAGGTGTATTGATGGCCTCCTGGATACACACCATTATTCACATGCAAATCTTCAAGTTTTTGTGCCTCACTTTAACTGCGTGATGCCGTCACCTTCATTTTTTTAAATTATGTTTCGTATTTGATCATTTACTAGTAAAGCATTCCCTCGCAAGCTAGCCCCACTTTGGTCCGCTTGATGCTATTGTTTTTTAAAGAAGTTTGATAACAGTCTGTATGGTCTGTTTAAGCATGTTTAATATTGGTTGCACCTTCTGGGTTGCTAAAGAACAATTCCCCTAATTTTGGGCTTCTTATTTTAAAAGGTATAACTTAACATAGTTTAGGTGCCATTATCACGTCTTATTATCGCTCTCTTTTTTTAATAATTGTACACTGATTATTCTCATGAAGTGTATCGTGGAGCGATATTGACTTAAGATTATCTGCTTGAATAAATGATTAATGCGTCATACCACTATTGTAAAATGTCTTGTAAAGCTTCGCTATAGCCTTGCTTTAGCAGAAAGCGGCCACAAAGCGCTTCACTTTTGCATAAAGCGTCTTTGTGCTGTGTTAATGGTTTGAAGCTCTCGCTTTGGCCCGCATTATGTGCTTGAAAACCCTTTATAAATCCGCCTTTAAGCATTCAAATGGAATATAGTCATTATTTTCTTAAAAATTGTAGATTATCATATCAAATGATCGAATAATTAAATCTCATTATTGTCTCTAATTTACAACATTATCTCTTTCATGCCAATTTCTTAAAATTGTTTAATATATATCTATAATTGTGTACAAACTTTATGACAATAAAATATCTTTTAAATATGTTTATATTATTATGTTTCTAAGAAGTTCTATTAATCTAATTTTCCGTCATTATTTTATTTACTATCTAATAACGTTTTGGCGCTTTTTGCCGCTAAACACGCTAAAGCTAAAGCATTATCCTTCTACTTTGCCACGCTTTTCGCTTTTCACAACACTGCGTCATACCCTTTCCTTCTTTTCTTTGATATTCTCATAAAATTTCCTTCCTTCCTTCTGCAATTGTTTCTCCTTATTTCTATCATTGGTTTAATTCAACTTCGGTGCTTTCATCAAATCATTAACTTTTGTTTGGATGTCAAGAGTTCAACTTTCTTTTTTCATAGTTATTCATTTTTTCTTTTCCTTTTATCAATGTTCTTAAATTATTTCTTTCTATATAGTTTTTATATTTGTATATTTCTAAGGTTGGGTCATGATGAGGACAATTTCTTGTTATTTATGCAATCTATGGTCATCAGTTAAGTATTGCGTCAAACAAGATGTATAAAAATGATTATCAAATATAATGGCAGTGAAGAAAGGAACATAATAAGAAAGCGGCAAGATTTTACATGGTTGATAGAAAATGATTGAATGGAATAAAAGCTTCTGTTTTCATGCGCCAATCTCTTTGGTTATAGAGATTTGTGGTTGAATATTTAGAGTTTGGTATCTAATTTAGCTAATAGACTGTCTTATGTATTCACTGCTTGTTACCTGATGATCATTGTAAAACATGATTTGGATAGCTATGAAATGAATCCTATAAAGCAAGGTTTGAAATCTCGGGATGTGGATGAGTATCAAACGCGCATTTTTTGGATCGGAATCAGCAATATCAGTTGTAAGATGTTTTGAATCAGAAATATCGGACTGTTTTCATTGGTTTCCTTAGAATTAGTAAAAATACTAGAAATATCTAGAAGTAGCTAGAAGAATTTTGATATGTTTTTTTGATTTATTAATGGTATTATGGACTCTACCATACCTTTTTTTTATTTCATTTATCGTTCAACTCGAATTTGTGATATACTCAAATGATTTGACATAAAAAAATTTCAAACAATAAATTCAAATTTGTTGGGTATTCATAAGAAAGATAAGATAAAATAGCATTTTTTCATTTATTAAATCATAATTCAATGCTAGAGTCCGAACTCAATATAATTTATTGCTTGACTCAGCCTGGCTCGGTTCGACTCGATCTAATTCGGCCCAAATTAGTTTGAAATGGCCGATGCAAGCCGATCTTGACGAAGACTTTGCCTATGAAGCATGAATACTTAAAATGCCCCCAAGAATCGACTCCAATCGCTAATTAGAGTCGTGAACATGTAATTTCCTATTTAAATAAACAAAAAAGACCATGGTAACTCGACGGTTCATCTTGATTCGTGAGTCAGGTCCGAGACTCTAAATTGGTTTTAATTTGCTTTTCAGCTTAGCTTTTGAGATTTAAAAGTAGATTCATTAACCCTACTACTCAACTAGTAACCCATTCCATGCCGAGAATAAAACTAGGGTTCCCTCACCAATTGTTGCCTCCTTTCATCGCCGAAGCCGCCACCTCGCCGGATTTGCCACCACATCGGAGACGCCATCTCGTCGGTGCAGCTTCCTCTCCTTTCTTTCTCGAATTGACGCCCCTCTCTCGACTTCATCGACATTAGGGCTTCTTCGAGTTCTCTTCCTAAATTTAGGACTTTCAGGCATTCTCTCTTTGTGATTTCTCTTTCTCAATTCTATATCTCACTCCTCTCTCTGAATCCTTTTTGAAGTCTCTCTCTTTGAACTCTCTCTATGTACATGTATTTCATCTCATAGTATATAATCTGCAAAGTAATTGGGATGGTGTTATTCAAGGTTTAAAATATGGGAATCGTACTAGTATCTGATGGTTTCTTTTGGAATCAAAATCTTGCAATCTTTGCCGTATTGGCTCTGTCGGATCGGAATATTGGATTTTATATTGTTTAAGGAAAATTATGTTTAATAGCTATGTAATTTTTTAAAATGTTAAAAAACCCATGAATAATTTAACAGCTTCCTTTATAGTTAATGTCTAAAGTGTATTAATGATGTCAAATTAATCGTAATAACCCAATAACCTATAATTAACCTATCAGATCATTAGGATCATTAACTCACTGATCAACCCACTAACCATTTATAAACATAATACTAAAACCTACATCTAAAATGGTAAACTAAATATAACTCGGAATTGGACCTTATCTCGGTCTCGGAATTCA
Organism: Agapanthus africanus; assembly: GCA_030015575.1. Taxonomy (NCBI): domain Eukaryota; kingdom Viridiplantae; phylum Streptophyta; class Magnoliopsida; order Asparagales; family Amaryllidaceae; genus Agapanthus; species Agapanthus africanus. Next base: position 298,055,831 of record CM057345.1, on the reverse strand, counting down.
GACTATCATATTTGGGATCATAATTGGCCATCTTGGATTGGTATATGATGAGATTTAAAACCATGAATTAGTGTAGAAACTCCGATAGAGATAAGAAATTTATAAGAGAGCTAAATTAGTTCAAACTTTTTGGATGTGCAATGGGGCCGATAAATGCGCCCTAGAGGAGTGAAATTTTAGTCAATGGAGCAACTTGGCTATAGGTATGCTTGACCATCGTGGTTGGAAGAGGTTAAAATGTTCGTTACCCATCAATTTAATAAAAATAGATGGTCCTTTATGGAGCTGAATGAAATCAATTGATTTAATCAAAGGGATGGCTCTTAACAGAACTGTATGGAAGAAAGAATTTTGTAGCCATCCCCGGATGTTTGGGATGAAGGTCTGCTTTTAAAACAGTTTATACATGGTTACCTAATAGGCCTTGTAGGCCTTTTATGTCTTTTAGCAACGGTTAGAATACATGTAGTGTACACGGGTTTATTATATGTAATTAGATACTTAATATGGGTGTAATAGCAAAATGACTTTGCCTATATAAAAAGGAGAATTAAGCTTAGGCCAATCTATCCATTACATTTCCCCTAAATAATCTCTCGTAATCTCCTCTATCTAATATGGTATCAGAGCCATTGATTCTTTCTAAAGATCTAATCTCATCCACCCAATTTCCTCACCAACAAAAAAAAGGGAAAAGAAAAGAAGAAAAACCTAACGAATCTACTGCCGCCGCCACTTCGTCACCACCGTTGCTACCTCACCAGAGGATTGCCGAAGGTTTGTCGACCTTCGATCATTCCCTTCGACTTCGCTACCTCGATCTACTGCTACATCAAGTCTCCATCGACCTCAACTTCGTTGTCGACCTCGATTATGATCTAAATGCCCCTTCGTCGACCCTCGACTTCGCCATTGCATCAAGATTCAAGCTCGACTTCTTCATGGACTCAAGATATGACCACGACTTCGCCATGGATTCAAGATCCGAGCTCAATTCGATGGGTTCTTCACGGATCTGAGCTCAAATGCTCGATTTTGTGTTTCATGTTTAGTTCTTGGAGATTCATTGGTGTTTTCTTAGAGTTTTCTATTCTCTCAGATCTGGAAGTTTAGCCTCGGTTGTAGTTCTTTCTTCGATTTCTCGAAGTGTTGGCCTCGGCTTCGATTTCCCTCTAGAACCCTAAATCGACTTCGAAAAACCCCTTTCACCTTCAATCGATCCCAACTCGACTTCGATTTGGCCGATCGACCCCCTTCCACGATATCGACTTGTTATTTGCCTCGGCTTGGTGATTCTGAGATCGATTTAGCCTCTTGAGCAAGTTGGAAGTCTTGGCTATTTGGTACTTGAAGATTCTTGTTCTTCGCGGTTTTTGTTCGATTTGAGGAGATTTGGGCCGTGTTTGATCGATTTGGGGCTTATTGCTACATATATCAGCAAGTATTATGTGATTTCTTTGGTTTCTTGAATGTTTCTTATGTGTATGTTTGCTATGTTTTGGTGCATCGATTGTGGTATTGAGGAATTTGTACTCTTGGAGTCCGTGATCGATTCCGATTGAGTTGATTGTTCGTTTGGTCAGTGTTGATCAGTGTTCGTTTGAAGATACGAGTATTATTTCGAGAGTTACCTCGATTCCGAGAGCTGTTGCTTTAAGGAGTTATTCCATTCGAATTTTTCTCGTCTACGTATACTAGTTAACCTTCATTATCTTCCTTATTTGTGATGACCTCGCTGTGCCTTCACATTATTTTGCTATCGGAAATCGTGATTGATTTCGAACTTGTAGCTTGAGAAGGTTGAAGATTGTTATTAGATCGGTAGTTGGATATTAGGAGATCAACTACGATTCTTTGGGTTGGATCTTTGAAAATCTATCTCCTGTTATTTGGTGGTTGGATCTTAGGAGATCTATGATGATGACGTCAGCTGCATCTCTTATTTTAGGAGCATTGATAAATGATGAAATACAGAGACTTCTTCTTTTGTCCTCACTCACTTCAGGTTTTATCAAGGCAAGAGGCGATCATATATCATGCCTCTCACCGACACATGCTTCACGTTCTTGGGTTATCGATTTTGGAGCTACTGAACATATGACAGGGGAGCAAAATATACTGTTTTTCTATAAGGCGAGACATGGAACCACCCCTGTAAATTTAGCAAATGGCACTTCAGCAGATGTAGAGGGAGTGGGTTCAGTTCTCAAGTAAGTTGGCTAATTGATAGCAAGTTGAAAGGGGATCGAGGTAAGTATAGAACATAAGTCAGGGGTAATTGTGATGTAAGATGTGTGTTTCATGAGCTTGAGACGAAGCGAACGATTGGCACCGGGATAGGTTGATGGGTTATACCACCTTTATAAGCACACATGCCTTATAGCATGTCGAACATCGAGCCCTACATCAGCCTTTGATGCTCATTGCCGTTTTGGTCACATTTTTTTACAAACGTTGAAGATGATAGTTCCATCTCTCGGTTCTTTGTCTATTCTAGAGTGAATGATATGAGTTCGGTAAGCATCATCGTTTTAGTTACCCATCACGTATTAATAAGAGAGTTGAAAAATCTTTTGGTTTAGTTTATCTGATATTTGGGCCATGTCCCGTTGCCCAAAGAGGCTTTCGCTACTTTGTGACCTTTATTGATGATTTCTCTTGAGTTTCGTGGTTATATTTGATGAAATCTAGGAATTAAGTGTTCTCATTTTCAGAACTTTTGTTATGAAGTCAAGACTCAATTTGGAGCAACCGTGAGTACCTTGAGGAGTGATAATGCCAAGAATTATTTTAGTACACCCTTTCGGACATATATGGAGCAACTTGGTATTATTCATGAATCCTCTTGTCTTTATACCTCCAACAGAATAGGGTGGCAGAAAGGAAGAATATGCATTTGTTAGAGATCACTCGAACTCTTTTGTTTCATATGCGAGTGCCTAAATCCTCTTGGGGATGCAGTCCTTACCGCTAATTACTTGATCAATCGTATGTCATCTTCGGTCATAGATGGACAGATTCCTCATTTCATGTTGTTCCCGTCGGTGGTCCTTTTTTTCGGTCCTTCTGCGGGTATTTGGATGTGTTTGTTTTGTCCATGATCTACAATCAGAGGTTCTAAACTAGATCCTAAGGCCATTAAGTGCATTTTTCTTGGGTATTTTCGGACTCAAAAGGCATATCGTTGCTATAGTTTTGGATTACGTCGTCAATTTATATCGGCTGATGTGACTTTTTATGATTCTACATATACTTTTCTACATCCTACACTCTTGTAGATATGGACAGTGACTTTCCTTTAGATTTCTCATATTTTTCGTCACACCTTTTCTAAGTCGGTTGATTCTCTACCTCCTGTGTTGGAAATCATCCGTACCGTTCCTATTGACCCACCTCCTACCCCTGATTCCCCATTATTGGGTACAACACCACCGGTTACAATGGTGTATGCTCGTCGAGCCCGTTCAGCCCCTGAACCTCAACCTCCTGTTGCTGATCTCTCAGAGTTTCAAGCTCCGCCGGAGACTGACATTGATCTCTCTATTGCCTTACGGAAAGGCACTCGGAGCTGCACTTCTCACTCTATAGCTCATCATGTGGCCACTTCTCACGTATCTTCGACATATCGAGCATTTATCTCCTTTCTCGACTCATGCTTTACCCAAGTCCTTTTCTAATGCTGTCTCATAAAGGGTGGACTGAGCTATGATTAATGAGATGCTTGCCCTCGAACTGAATCAGACGTGGGATCTGGTTCCTCCTCTGGCTGGGAAGAAGGCTGTAGGGTGCCACTGGGTATACACTTTGAAGTTTCATTCTGATGGGACCCTTTTCTGCTTGAAAGCACGTTTAGTTGCCAAAAGATATTCGCAGACTTACGGCATTGATTATGAGGAGACATTTTTTTTCTGTGGCCAAGATGACTTTTGTTCGTTTTCTTACGTCTCTTACGGCTACTTATCATTGGCCACTACATCAGTTTGATATGAAGAATGCGTTTCTTCATGGATCTTTGGTCGAGAAGGTCTATATGGAGCAACCACCTGATTTTGTTGCACAAGGGGAGTCTGGTCTAGTTTGCTGATTGAAGAAGTCATTGTTTGGTTTGAAACAGTCTTCTCGAGCGTGGTTTAAGAAATTTACTGAGGTGGTTATTTCGTTTGGCCTTAGACGGTGCACATGACTATTTGGTGTTCTAGCTTAATAACACCAATGGCCTTCATATTCTTTTGGTGGTATATGTCGATGACATAGTGATTACCTGTGATGATGCGGCCGGTATTGCACGGCTTAAGTACCACCTTCAAAAAAAGTTTCAGACTAAGGATCTTCGGTGCCTTAAATATTTTTTGGGTATCGAAGTTGCTCGGTCGAAAGATGGCATCTACATCTCACAGTGGAAGTATGTGCTTGATATGCTGACTAAGCGGGAATGTTAGGGTGCAAACCCATAGAGACTCCAATGGATCCTAATACTAAAATGTTTCCGGGACAAGGTGACCCAGTTGAAAATCCTGGAAGATACTGACGGTTGGTCTGTAAGTTGAATTACCTCACCGTCACTCGACCTGATATCGCATACCTAGTTAGTGTTGTGAGCCAATTCATGGTTGATCCTCGAATGGCTCATTGGGATGCGGTGATTTGAATACTTCGCTATTTGAAGAATGCTCCAGGGAATGGTTTACTGTACTCAGATTATGGACATTCTCGAGTAGCAGGCTTCACTGACGTAGATTGGGTTGGGTTTCCATCCGATCACAAATCTACTAGAGAATATTGCGTGTTTGTAGGAGGTAATTTGGTCTCTTGGAAGAGTAAGAAGTAAAGTGTAGTGTCCCATTCCCGCGCCGAGTTTGAGTATTGGGCCATGGCGAATACCACTTGTGAGCTTGTATGGTTCGCTTTTTGCTGGGAGAGCTTGGCTTTGAGCCCACTTTCTCTATATGGCTATATTGTGATAATAAGACTGCATCTATATTGCTACTAATCCTGTGTTCCATGAGCGAAAAAAGCACATTGAGATGGATTGCCACTTCGTGAGGGAGAAGGTTGAAGTCGGGATCATCGATACTTACTATGTTCAATCTGCTCATCGGTTAGCAAATTTATTCACAAAGCTCTTAGGAAGGAATAGAGTGCAGTTTATTTGTAACAAGTTGGGTATGTTTGATATGTATGCTCTAGCTTGAGGGAGTGTTGAATACCCGTAGTGTATACGGGTTTATTATATGTAATTAGATGTTTAATAGAGATATAATAGCAAAATGGCTTTCCCTATATAAAGAGAAGGATTGGGTTAGGCTAATCTATCCATTACATTTCTCCTAAATAATCTCTCTCATAATCTTCTCTCTCTAATGGCAACAAAATAGCTCGACATATGGATGTGATTAAAAAAGAAGGGAAGATGGGATACCATTCTGTAGAAATTGCAACTCCTGTAAGCAAATATGTATAGTTTGCTCTCTGCTTGGTTATATAGATTGTTGAATTTATGTGTATTATACCTTTCTTTCCAACTTGCAGCATTCCAGGCATGTGCTTACATGTTCCGGTTTTACTTGAAACTATGCAGTTGAATCTTTTAATATTGTGTGTATTTCTGCTTTTCAAAATTTCTTCCACTTTGATAGCCTTGCATATGTTTTTTTTCAGCTGTTGCATACAGGAAATTATTATAGTTCATTGGGAAGACAAGGTTGTGCTGGCAAATACACGGTAGACTAAGAAAGATCCGATTAACTCTAGCATATTTGAGAACAAATTCATATGGCTGGTATTTTACCAGGGGATCCCTCCCATCATGGAATGGTGGAAAGCAGTCCCTACAGATTTTCTCATGACAAAACGGAGGAAGGTGATCGCACTGGCTCTAGTTGGTATCTTAACCGGAAGGAAATAGAAGAAAATTCCCCTTCTCGAAGAGATGGTATTGATCTTAAGAAAGAGGCATACTTTCGTAAGTCATATTGCACGTTTCTGCAGGATTTAGGCATGCGACTTAAAGTGTAAGTTCTCCCTCTGTTACATGACTATTTTTGATGAGATTTACATTTGATTGTTTGTTTTCTTAGCCAGATGTTAAAGAAATCTTAATTATTTTTTAATCCTTTTATTAGCCAATGTTGCAAAGTGAAATTTGAGCATTTCTCTATATTTCAAAACTAATTTAAATTCCAGTCATATAGAATACGCCACAATCACAGCAAGGGTGGTTAGGGGAAAAATACATAAAGACTGCAGCAAGATAGCTTCATTCACATCATCTCTATGATTTAGTACCTTTTTTTTTAAAGGATCTCATCTACTGAAAACTCGTCATTTGTAAGTGTGCTTTTGTGGAAATGTCACTGGTTGTGATTTCATCATTTTCCCAGAATTTCAGCCTTTTAGTTTGGTAATTGATTTCAGTTCTTGTGGTGTGTATCATCATCATCATCATCAAAGCCTTTTCCCATCCAAATGGGGTCGGCTTTGAAGCAACACTCCATAAAAGATCTGACTATGTTTTACGACCGGTTGTCGACATGACATCAACCCTCTCCAAATAAATGCCAAATTCTTTGTTTAGAAAATTATGACAAAACATTGCATCATTGCCATATTCTTCTAATTTTATAATGCCATCTTGATCTCAATTATATATAGCCATCTGCTGATTGCCATTTTCTTCTAATTTTATAATGCTACATTACCTATCAAGCACAGAAATTGCATCATTGCAGATAGGAGTAAGTTACGAACTCACTTGAGCAATAGGATATGCAAGTCCGCTGCAATCGTTTATATTGCCAGTACGCTATGATGTACATGTGGAGAATAGTAGGTTTTGTTTTGAGAACTCCAACATAGGTAATTGTCGAAGCTGCTGGAAAATCAGTTCAAAGTTCTTACAATAAATAGGCAAAGGCCGAATAACTGGTCATTATCGAAGAAAATATGCTATATGTTCATGCCTTCCAATTAGTTAAACCCTGCTTTACAGCGGACATGATTTCTCACATAGGGTTGAATGAAACACTAGTTCTTGGTCAGTAGTTGTTTGCAATGTGCCCATCGATCTTCTGTTCTCATCATGTCTGCACAATAGTAGAATGTCTAAACACAAATCCTTGACCTCAAGAAAAGTTTTGATGGCAGGCCAGGTGGTAGCAGTACTAGCCTTGGCAATGAGAAATGTCTAGGAATAAGCCGTCAGGGTTTTCTCTCTTTGAATAACATTGACAATTCTATCCAATAAGATGTACATAACAACTGATGTTTGAATTATTGAGAATAAAAACTGCAACTTAATTAAAATTTAATCCGGATTTGAACTGTTAACCATCTGCTCTCCATTTATTCTCTCCTCTCTCCTTGTCATTTTCAATTGTCACTTTTTCTTGCTGCTATGCTCTGTCATCTTTTTCTTTTTCTATTTGTCGTCGTTCTTCTGCAACTACAGCTTCACTGTTCTTCTGGTTTTTATATTCCTTTCTACTCTGATCCATTATAGTTAAGATAAGAACATCCATGAAGATGCGATTGATAATGACAAAAACTAGGGTGCTTTTAGCAGAAATGGCTAGGGAAAAAAAGAACAGTTGCAGGAAGAGAAGAGTAGATAAACAAAGAGAAAGGAAGAGAAGAAAAAACACAAGGAAAGAAGTAGATTTGTGGTAAGGAAGAGGACAATCAGGATGCCACAGTGGCATGTCCATTCTTATACAAGAATAACTTCGGCTTATGGTTCAGGAGATGATAATATATTTGCCAATTTTGAATTATATCAGTGCAGAAGTCTACAAAATGTAGGGGTATTGAAAGATGGATTATAATGTATACATGCATGATTTATGTGTGCTATATATAAGCATGCAGAAAAGTTATTCTTCTCTTTGATTAAAGTGGATTTAGAGCCTTGGTGTCTAAAACCAATATGCTTTAGAAAAGTTGTTACAAATTCTTTTGGTCCCAAGATTCTTTTGTATGGGTTCATACTATACACCACAAATTCTTTTGGTCACAAGATTCCTTTAGTGGGTCCATACTATACACAAACTCCTTTGTATTTTCTTCTAATGAGCATACTACCCTTTAACCCTTACATGTCAGTATGAAAAGACAACTTACTGTTTTGGAACCAAAAGTCTTTAATTGGGACAAAGTACTACTACATATAGGCATATAATTAGTGATTTTTTTATATAAAAAAACTTAAAAACGAAATAAATTTCATGCTATTTCTTTTTTGTTTATGTATGCATGCTCTCTCTAGTCGAAACTAAAGTCTTTTATGAGTATAGAATTGAACCAAAATGATGAAAAAACTAGGTTTTTTAAATTCTAAATAAAAACAAGTCTTTTATTTCTTCCTTTCACATTCTTTCCCTATTTATTTTGTATTATTGAAGATCAAAATGTTTGTTGCCTCGCTTCAATTAGGCGGTTGTCTTTTTAGCGCCTCTTGCCTCAGACGAGGGGCAAGCTTCAATGTCTTGACATTGCTTTTCGTTTGTAAAACATTGGTAAAATTCTTTCATTGCGGATAACACTCGTTATCAACTATTAAATGATGCGGTCTACAAATTGAAGGAGGCATAAGAGAAAACTCAAGCCCAATTCATATAGGTTCAATTATCAATGAATACATTAACATGGGCATTGAACAAGCATGTTCAAAAAAAGTTTCTCCAGAAAGCTGTCATAATTTAGACATCAAGGTTTTTAAAATGCCAACTCATTGGATGGGATTCAACCTCGCACAATGAAATTTGACTTTCATAAATATAATGGCGGCGATCCCGATAGGTGGTTGTATCAAGCGGAATATTTTTATAATTATCACCAAATCCTTACAATGCAATGGTTACTTCTTGCATCATTCTATATGGTGGGAAAAACATTAAATTGATGGATGAATACTGATCGAGACTTAACAATGGAGGAATACCAATCAAACTTCGAGTTACCATCTAATTGCATTCTAGGACTAAATAAACTTTTTTTGGTTAGTTCTTTCATTAGTGATTTGAAGGGTGAAGAGATGTCTTAAAATCTTAAGGATTTAGAATTAGCAGAACTAAAACTGAATATATAAAATGTAATTTTAGCAAATCAGCGCCAAGAAATGTTCGGTGCAAATTGATGGTCATGGAATATCTAGAAAGAACTATTTTCGTTATTTAGGCGCTATAATTAATCATGATGGGAAGGTTGAGAAGGATGTAACTCAAAAGATCAAATAAGAATGATTGAAATGAAGAAGTGCTTCAGGAGTGCTATGTGATTGTAGAATACTTATGAAATTGAAAGGAATGTTTTATAAAACGGCGATAAGACCTGCACTCATTTATGGATCAGAATGTTGGGCAATTAAAAAACATATCCAAAAAATGTGTGACTGAAATGAGAATGTAATGATGGATAAATGGTAATAAACTAAAATATAGGATAATAAATGAGTGCATTTGTAACAAAGTAGAGATAGCTCCTATAGAGTAAGATGCGAGAGAATATATTCAGATGGTTTGGACATGTGCGATAGAGACCAATTAATACCCCGATTAGACGGTGACAAAATTATAGTCCATAGCGCTACTAGAGGTAGGGATAGATCTAAACGAATATGGATAGAGGCAATTAAAGACGACATGTTAATTGTTAATTTGACCGATGAGACATTCTTTAATAGAGCGGAATAGAAGAGAATGATTCATATACCTGACCCCAAAAATTTAGGATGAAGGCTTGTTGTTTCATTAGTGGTTTGAATGTTGACATTCGCTATGACGTAAGGCATAGTCTCCATTAACAATACTGGCTGCAAAAGACATGCTTCGATGTATGAAGATAAGATCAATCCATTGGTTAACAGTTTTGAGAAAGCAGAGGCAAATTCATAAATGTCTACTATTCTATTTCGACAACAAAAAAATTGACATTTGCTGAAATGGAGGAAAGATGCAACGTTTTGTGTTATAATTTGTGATGAGAAGTTTGATCATGGTCATTGTTGTTAAGTTCTAAAAGTACATATTTTTTAAGGAGTTGAAAAAGAATTTGACATTAAAATTGAAGATGTAATGAAAGAAGAACAAGATTGATTGATGGAAGTAATCATAAATAACAATCCGGAGGAGCAAGTTGTTTGATCAGAGGGCCAGGTTGTTTGATCAGAGGGATATTGTTATATGTTTGTTAAATATTTTAAATAATTAAGTATAAGTTTGTTATTTAGGGGTGAATGTGTGAAAGGGTCCTTCTCTTTGTTAAAAGTTGTCTATGTAAAAGGGGTTTGTTTCATAAGAGGGCCATGTTGTTTGATCAGAGGGATATTGTTATATGTTTGTTAAATATTTTAAATAATTAAGTATAAGCTTGTTATTAGGGGTGAATGTGTGAAAGGGTGTCTCTCTTTGTTAAAAGTTGTCTATGTAAAAGGGGTGTTTTGTGAAAAATTGTATTTGTTTTGATTATAGATGTCTGTATTTTTATTTAAAGAGGATATAAAGATGTAAGCTACAAGTATTGTTCTTAAGAATCGCTTAATGAAGCAAGTTATTTAGGAGGAAAGGGTTTCCTCGAAGTAGCCCCAAATCAGAAATATTCTTGTTTTTATCTCTCCAACCTTCCTATTTTCTTTCATACAAAAATAGAAGGCATGCAACATAAATTTGTAGACCGATAAACATGGCATTTTAGAGATCATTTGTAGTCGATTTGGCAAACCAAAAAAGTGCCAAATAAGTGGAGGAAGAGTACCCTTGTACCCCTCCACAAGAACAAGGATGACATTCAAAGTTGCTCAAACTACCGTGGAATAAAATTGATGTGTCACACCATGAAGTTTTGAGAGAGATTGAACACAGGCTAAAATAGAATGTTAAGATAACAGAGAACCAATTTGAGTTCATGCCTGGACAACCGATGATGGAGGCTATTCTTTTGCTTCATCAACTTAAAGGACATTTTCGAGAGAAAGGATTTGTATATGGTTTTTATTGACTTAGAGAAATGTTACGACAACGTATCTAGAGAGATCTTATGGCGGACAATAATGAAGCAGGGAGTCCCAATCAGATACATTGACATAATCAAGGACATATATGATGGAGTGGTGGCAAATATAAGGACTTGCGGCGGCCTAACGAGAAATTTTCCGATCATAATTGGCTTACATCAAGGATCCGTATTAAGTCCAGCTTTGTTTGCCATAGTGATGGATGAGCGTACTAGAACTATCTAGGATGAGGTAGTTTGGTGTATGTTATTCGCTGATGATGTTATTCGGGTAAATGAGACGAAAGTAGAGGTTAATGCCAAATTAGAGTTGTGGAGACAAACATTGGAATCTCGAGATTTTAGATTGAGTAGGTCCAAGGCAGTATATATGCAATGCAAATTTAGTAAATAGAGAAGTCAAGATCATAGTGGTATAACACTGGATGGGCAAGAGATCACCAAGCGATCAATTTAGATATATAGGTTCTATCATCCAAAACGATGTGGAGATTGATAGCGATGTCAATCAGAGGATTCAGGCTGGCTGGTTGAAATGGAGGAGTGCAGCGGGAATTTTGTGCGATCGTAACTTTCCGTTAGGGTTGAAAGGAAGTTTTATCGAAGCGATATTCGGCCTACCTTATTATATGGTACGGAATGCTGGGCTTCTAAGAAATATCATGCACAGAATATACATGTGGCGGAGATGCGCATGTTTTGTTGGATGTATGGTAACACTAGAAAATATAAGGTGCGAAATAAGGATATTCTTGCAAAGGTTGGTGTAGCATCCGTGAAGAAGAAGATGCGGGAAAACCATCTAAGATGGTTTGGTCATGCGCAACGCAGACCTACGGAAGCACCGGTTTGACGAATGGATGTTCTCGATTTAGACCAAGTCAAAAGAGTGAAAGAGAGACCGAAGAAAACGTGGATGGAGGCGATACAAAAAGATATGGATTCCAAAGGTCTTAATGAAAGTATTTTGTTCGATAGGAGTGAGTGGAAGCGGAGGATTTATGTGCTCGACCTGGTGTGATTCTCATGTCGGTCCATGTATCCTACCCCATATGCTTGGGATAAAAGGCTCAATAGTTGTTTTTTGTAGCCGGTTGATCTTAGGTTGGTTCTTCGCTTATTGAGTTTTATTCTGTTGTAATTTTAGTGGAGGTATGCCGCTGTTGAGTTCTCTTATTTACTGATACTATCTACTCGTGATGGGAAGCATTTTATCATGTTTCAATCTATATATGTTTTAATTGATTTACTTGGTAGTGATGGAAAATGCTTTCTATGCAGACCTCAGGTCACAATTGCCACTGCTATTGTCTTCTGCCATCGCTTTTTCCTTCGCCAGTCTCATATGAAGAATGATCGAAGAGTAAGATCATTCGTTATTTCAGCATTTATATGTAGTTCTAGTGTGTAAAAAAATTTAGTTGATTAAATCGAGGAGATAAACCTTATTGTAGCTAAAAGGGAGAAAAGGATTATTGCTGTCAACCCCAAAAGTATGATAAATGACTTGTTGCTGCATCTTGTTATTATTAATGCATTGTTCGTATTGAACTATCATCCTGTCTCGTTGGAGTCTCATTAAAGGGTCTCATGTGAAGAATGATTTCAGGAGCAAGTCAGTGACTCAGTATTTTTATCTGTTCTTTTCTTTGTTCAGTGTTTTTTTAATTTAGTAAAAACAATATCTTTTGGCATTATATTGGTAGTTTCATGGAATTATCTTGTTAAATCAAAACCCCCCATATCCTATAAATGGGATGTTTCTACGGACTTCATAATGACCAAGTTAGAACTTTACATTACATTTGTGGTACACTGGTCTGTGATATATCATTGCCTAAGTAGCATGGGTTTCGGATACGGATATGAGATACAATATGATTGGATTTGTTGTATATAAATAACGAATAGAATACTGTTAAACAATTCTAACATACTCAAACATTAATAAATTTATATACATAATAAAAAAGGTGTGGTTTTAGCATATCTAGATTATGAATACGAAATTAGTTATTTATGCATGTTCTCGACAACGAATCCATGCAATATGGATTCATTGCTCATGAAACTTAGGACATTTTTGGAATGCCAAATTCATGTAAATTTTTATTTTGAGAATTAAAACTGTAGAACTATAAACCGAGGCTATATGTGCTCTTCCATGTATAAGTACAATGACATGGGCTTGGGCTGGATCCATATATTCTTGTTGGGGGCACTTGCTTGATGGAGCCTGAGCCCGGCCTATCTTTTTGGGAACTGAGAAGTTCTGGCCTAGGCTTGAACCAGTTATTTTCATAGATAATAATAGTTCATCTTTTAAGAACTAAGGCAAGGTGAGGTGTGAGATCTCCTTTATTCATATCCTTGTGAGTTTATAGTGTAATTTTTGTTTTAGGAACATAAACACTAAATGTACGATACTTGCATTTACATTTCAATTAAAGTAGAAATATTATAAATATTTTCAATGTAGATATATAGTCTGAAATGTTTAATGGCTACCAGATCGAAATACGTGGGCATGAATCCTTCCCATCTTTCTCTTCGTCTTTAAAATAAAGCCCATCTCTCCCAACGCCGTAAATGGCTGGCCTACTGCTGTTGCTAGCTTGGCCAGACTTCTTCAGGCCTGGAACAGGCTGGGCTAACTGCCCTGCTCCATGGGTTTTACTTTTATTAGTCTCTGTGATGCTTTCTGTCTTTATTTTATTTTATTTATTTATTTTGTGTAGATTTTAGCGTGCATTTCAAAGATACTCTTCTTCCCTTTTGTGTACTCCTTGAACTTGGAAGTGTCCAGTCATGGTAACTTGGACGCACCCCTCATTTCTTGCAGTCATTCATGAAAATTCAGGGCCTTTCATCTTTTTGGCTTTTTGTTATGCCTGTTTTTCTGCATGTACACCTTTTTAATTTAGTCCGTTCTTGCTATGGTATAGTCCCTGTGGAATATATTACCTTTCTATAATCATTGACAAGGTTAGTCCACCTTTTCTCTTTTGTGTCCGTGGAACCGAGATAAGTTTTTGTCATGTCTCTCCCTATTTTCTCTTGAACTTGTTCACTCTCTCCTTCAGAACTCATCTCTGATAACTGACAACCAAGGAGTAGTTTTTGCATTAATATATCCTTCAAATGCTTCATTGATATAATATTTTAGCATTTTCAGTGATTAAATTCTAGCTTGGACAATATTTTGAAGCAAGGCACATTTTCATTTCATCTTGTTTGGATCATACTGTTTGCTTCTTTATGTAGTCTTCTTTCCATGTTTTATGTGGTGTGAATATTATTTATATCCTCCTTGATTAAATACTCCACTTCCTGCTATCTGTTTGTTTAGTATTTCTTGTAAAAGTTCAGATGGTGGTACAAAGGTATAAGAGCCTGCTAGATGGAATGAAATTATTACCTGTTCAGTGATGCATTTTACCATTTTGGACATTGACCAATCTAGGTGCCTTCTTGCAATATGCTTTGCAGACTATCGCTACTGTTTGCATGTTTTTGGCGGGAAAGGTTGAAGAAACCCCTCGGCCGCTAAAGGATGTTATTCTTGTGTCATATGAAATTATACACAAAAAGGATCCTGCTGCTATTCAAAGAATCAAACAGAGGGTAATACTTTGACTTCATCAGAACCAATTTATATATATGTTGCTTCTACCTTGAGGGGCTGTTTGGTTTTGCTGCAATAGTGTATGCAACATTCCTTGCAAGTATAGTAATATAAATCCGTTGCTTGTTTTATTTCAACTCCTGTTACAGAATTTCTAATGGCAAAGCACATTGTGTGTATGATTGAACAGAAAACATATGGATATGCAACAACTGTTGCAAATTTGCAATGAGATTAAATGAAGGGATGATGTGGCATCTCCAATTAATGTCATCAATCCCATTGTTGAAATTTTCAACAAGTGGTGCAACAAAATCTGCTGCACCAAATGCTGGGAAAAATTTGCTGTGGTTTACAACTTCATTTGCAAATCCATGTTGAAATGTTGCTAACCGAATTTTTGAACTGTATATTTCTCTTGCTGACAACTAAACAAAGTAGATATTCTTGTACGAATATACGCTTAGATCCATTACTAAATTTCCCTTCTTAATTGATGTTACTCAGTCAGACGCCTAGCTGGTATAGTAGTGTTTTGGACAGTGTTGGTATTTTTCTTTAAGCTGCTTTTGGTGATATAATAGCTAATATTTACTATCTATAGGAAGTGTACGAACAACAAAAAGAACTCATCTTACTGGGGGAGCGGGTGGTACTCACGACTCTTGGTTTTGATCTTAATGTGCATCATCCATATAAACCCCTTGTGGAAGCAATAAAGAAATTCAAGGTTGCTCAAAATGCCCTTGCACAAGTTGCTTGGAATTTTGTTAATGATGGGTATGCCAAAGACATCATTTTCTCCTTTCTAATTTTCAATTCTCGATAATGTGTATTTACTACGTGCTGGAAAGGGGTATGCAGGCTACGTACTTCACTTTGCCTGCAGTTTAAGCCCCACCATATTGCTGCTGGTGCCATCTTTCTCGCTGCTAAGTTTCTGAAGGTGAAGCTTCCATCTGATGGTGACAAGGTCTGGTGGCAAGAATTCGATGTCACACCACGGCAACTCGAAGGTTTGTAATTATTGTAGATATTCTTGTATGCCTCTAATATATTTGCAAGTTCCATTCATTTATTATAAATATCTGTACTAGTTTTATTCGGTGAACATATAATGAGTTATTGACTATTAATGATATTATCTCCATTTTTGCAAGCATTATTCATTGTCTCAAATTAGTCTTCTATTCGGAGTATGATTAATATCGAACATTTCAAGCATGCATGATGGAAGTGACTGCATTTGGTCTTCATTTATATATGGACTTGGCTGTGTATCCGATACTCTCAGTTCGACTATCATCCTATTCAACTAGACTTTTTACTAGTTTAGGAGAATTTTGAAGATTTACTTCCTGGTCACAAGCTTAAACTGCATGACCATAAAAGATGTGCTTACTTTTGGTGCAACTGCTCCTTAGGTTTGTGACAAAGCTCTCTCTTGCCTGTAGTAGGGTAATCCATTAACTAGCACTTCAGTTTGAGAAATTATGCCCCCTAATGGACCCCATTCTTACTAGAATGGGACATTCTGTCGATGATGATATAGACTAGTAATAAAAGCGCCCGTAGGCTCCTTTAATTTAAACCCATGTGGGGCCCATCCTTGTTATCAGTTTTTGTGAAGTGGCTGCCTAGGCTTGAGTGTCTTAGTTCTTTCAGTACCTGTACCAAGCCAAGATCAAGGAGGGTTGTCTTAGGTAGCCGACAACAAGTGAAAAACATAATCGATCTCTGTGAAATGCATCCTAAAATAATTTCGTTGGAGCGTCCCCATTGCGGCTCGTTGAATCGTTGCCATTCTGATGCAATGGTAAGTAAACAAAGGTGGTTTCCTAGGGCGTAGCGATGCGGTGTATCTACACTACCCGATGAAATGACAAGCAAGGGTGGACTATGGATAAAACTAGACGAATAATTAGGGATAAGATTAAGGATATGAATACACTAGGTGTTGATAGATTAGAAAAAGAAAAGAAATCTATTCATTAAATTAGGATTATATTAGCTAAGTGGAATTTATGAACTTCTACAGGAATATTGATAGAGTTAGTAGATACAATGATTCGAAGAAAAATTAGTATAGTTTGTTTACATGAAACTAAATGGACAGTTGGAAAATCTAGAGAGATAGAAAATACACGATAAGTAAGATTAGCGAAAATCATTAAAAGACAACTTTGGGAGCAAATGGATATGACTTAAAAGAGAATTTTAGGAAAGCATTAAAAGAAAATTTAGGATTAGCGAAGAGCATTAAAAGAAATCCCAAGAACCGAAAAATTATTTATCATGTGGATAAAGATACTGATGGATATGAGTGTATGCATGGAGGTCATGGTTATGAAGTAAGGAACGATTTTATTATATTAGATTTTGCAGTATCGTATGATCTTATAACACCAAATAATTTTTAAAAAGAGAAATAAACATTTGATATATTTTAAATATGGATTAAACAATATCCATATAGATTATTTTTCTTACTAGGAAGGGGAAAATAGATTTTTGGCAACTCAACATAGATTGTAAAGTCAGGTGAGCTTGAAAACTCAATATAGATTTTGGCCCAAAAAAACTCAACAATGATTGATGTATTGGATATTTGCATTAGGAGATGGAAAAGAAAGATTAAATTAGATATGAGGTCTAGGACTAAATGGTGAAATTTTTAAAAATGAGAATTTGATTTTATTTACATAGAATGCTAAAAGAAGTTGGAATGTTGAAAATGAAACTAACATTATGTGGAGATATATGTTGCATCAAAAAAATAGCTAAAGAAATACTTGGTGAATTCTAAAGATAATATGGTATCTAATAGTAGTTGGTGGTGGAATGAAGAGATTTAAAAAGTAATTAAAGTGAAGAGAATTCTGTAAAAAGTGGTAAAAATGTAAAAATGAAGACAATTTCAAAAAACATAAATTAACTAAAAGAAAGTGCAATAAGAGTGAAGATAGAGTGTTAGTCAAGGACAATGAAATTAAAGAAAGATGGAGGAGTTATTTCCATAATTGTTTAATGAAAATAATAATGCCAAACTTAAGATAAATGAACAATTTAGGCAATAATAGAAACATTGCGTATTGACGTAAGATTATGTTTAATAATGTAAAAGATGCTTTAAAAAAGATTTAAAAAAAGCTGGAAGACAAGATATTTCGAAATATGAGAGTTTATAGAAGATACTGGATCAGTATGGTTAACCAAGTTATTTAATAAAATTATAGATATGAAGAATGTGCCTAATGAATGAAGACTAAGTATCTTGATACCAATCTATAAGAATAAAGAGGAGATTCAATATTGTTCATACTATCGTAAAGTTAAGCTTATGAGTCGTATGATGAAATTATGCAGGAAAGTGATCGAGCAAGATTGAAGAAAGAACGTCTATATCTGAAAACACTTAGGTTTTATGTTAGGAAGGTCTACCATTGAAGTATAATGACGGTTGTTGAAGAAATATAGAGAGAATAAAAGAAATCTATATATAGTTTTTATTGATTTAGATAGAAGACTTATGATAGGGTGTCTAGAGAGATAATAATGGGATTTAAAGTTGTGTAATGGAGCAAGTACTAGATTGAGCATTATTAGAGTAACAAAAGTCATTTCTTATCACCATGGGTTTACCTTAAGGATCATCATTCAATCTTTATTTCTTTGCATTAGTTATAAATGAACTTCTTTAGGATGACGTCCTATGATGTATATTGTTTTAGTAGAGAAATCAAAGTAGGTATAATATCTTAAGTAGAAAAATAGAGTAGAAAAACATACACTTTAGAGTCTAAAAAATTTAGAATTAGCAGAACAAAAACTAAGTATATGGAATGTAATTTTAGCAAAACAATACGAAGAGATAGGCGTGCAGTTCAAATCGATGGCCAAGAAATATCTAGGATCAACCGTTTCCGTTACTTAAAGATCTATAATTAATCATAATGCTGGAAATAAGATGTGACTTATAAAATTAACGCGAGATGGTTGAAGTGAGGAAATACTTCAGAAGCGCTATGTGATCATAGGGTACCTTGAAATTGAAAAGAAAATTCTATAGAATGACTATAAAGTTGATACTTTTTATGGATTAGAATATTAAGACAATTAAGAAACATGTCCAAAAGATGAGTGGCATAAATGAGAATGCTAAGATGGATGTGATAATACATTAAAGAATAGGATACGGATTGGGTATATTTGTAACAAGTTGGAGATTGCTCCCATAGAAGATAAGATGAAGAAACGATTAAGAAGATTAGGAAATAACTCAGTGAGAAGTGATAAATAGTTAATGACGCAACTATGATTAGAGGTAGCCCTAGAAAATGGATAGAAGCACTTAATAAAGATATGTTAATTGTTTTTTAAAAATCAACCGCATTCGGGAATTGAACTTGCGACCTCTCATATTGAAGAGGAAATATGTACCAACTGAGATAAGCCCGATTGGTAGCTTATTGTTAATTTAACCGAGAAGACAACACTTAATAAAATGAATTCATATAATTGATCCCAAATTTTTTGGATAAAGGCTTGTATATGATATGTTTATTGATGTTGTCTTAGAGCGATATTATACATTTCTATTATTGTATATAAATTATATAGAAATTAGACGCATCTCTAAAAAAAAACTTCCATCATGTTTTGGCGTTTAGTAGACTACTCCCAAAAGATTTGAAAACTTTAAACGGTCAACAATAGTTAACATTTAACGGTATAAAATTTGTATATTAAATGGTCTTGTCATCATTTTAATAATTATAATTAATTAATTAAATAATTATTAATTATGTTATCAATTATTTAAATATTTGTTAATTAAACCATAAGGGCTAAGCGGCGATAGAGGTCCTTGGAGGTGGCCGAGGGGTTCGTCGGCGGAGGCGATGAAAAAGGACGGTGATGGATTAAGTGATGGGTTGGGGTTAGGTTAAAGAGAAAAAGAAGATGAAAGAGGGGTAGGAAGGAGGAGGAAATAGATTGGGGTTTGATTTACAGGGAGGAAGATGGGGGAAGAGGTGATGGAGCGCGGAAGAGGGACTTTAGGGAGGAGATAGTGGAGGGAGCTGGTGGAGGTTGGGATTGGCTTTGTTAAGGAGGAAGAAGAGGGGGTGAAGGTCGTGGAGGAGAGACGGAGCTTTAGATTGGATTTGTTAGGGAAGAAAAAGGAGGAAGAGGGGGAAGAGGAGGGTGGATGGCATGGCGGGGTAGTATTGACGCTCCAGCAGTTGGCGATGGCGATGGGTGGAATGAGGTTAGTGCTAGGGTTGAGTTAGAGAACATGGGTATTTCAGAATTTTTAGTAATTTTTGGTAACTTTTATGATGTGGAGACGTGACATTGTTAGTGTTGACATGGCACCGTTAGTCATAGTTTTTTTGAGAGATTTCAAACCTTTAGGGTTTTTTACCGGACATTGAAACTTGATGAGAGTTTTTTTAAAGAGAAAAGTTAGAAATTATAAAACAAACATATCTAAACTCTTGTAATATTTTTGGTCTATAATTGTCCCTATTTATTAAATTTTTTTCATCATCGTCATTTAAATATTTACTTAAATAAGTGACATCACTTTTTGCTGCTAAAGCGGTAAAGCCTAAGTCCTTGCTCCGCTTTCCGCAAGATTGCATTGTATACTAATTTAGTTATATTAGTTTGTTTACAAATTACTCTCATGCACAAACAACTGAGCCTTTATCCTTAGCATATGGGGTATGCTGCATGCACCAACATGAGATCACACTGGGTCGAGCACATGATCCTCTGCCTCCACTCACTTCTATCGAACAATATACTTTCATTAAGGCTTTTGGCATCCATATCTTTCAGTATCATCTCCATCCACGTTTTCCGAGGTTTCCTTTTTTGCCTTTTTAACTTAGCCTAAATCGAGAATATCCATTCATCGAACCGGTGCTTCTGTAGGTCAGCGTTGCACATGCTCAAACCATCTTAAACCGTTTTCTCATATCTTCTTCACAGGTGCTACACCAATCTTTACATGAATATTCTCATTTTGCACATTATCTTTTCTAGTGTTAACACATCCAACGAAGTATGCGCATCTCCGCTATATTCATCTTCTGTGCATGATGTTTCTTAGGAGCCAAATATTCTTGATAGCGCTTAGATAAAACTTTTTCTTCAACCTTAACGGAAAGTAACGATCACTTAAAATTCTCGTTGCTCTTCATTTCAACCAACCTGAATTCTCTGGTTGACATCGCTATCGATCTCTTCATCTTTTTGGATGATGTAACTTAGATATCTAAATTGACCGCTCGGTGGTATCTCGTGCCCAGCCAGTGTTATAGCACTGTGATCTTGACTTCTTTGTTTGCTAAATTTGCATTGCATATATGTTGTCTTGGACCTGCTCAATCTAAACCCCCGAGATTCCAACGGTTGTCTCCATAACTCCAATTTGACATTAACCACAACTTTCATCTTATTTACCAGAATAATATTATCAGCGAATAACATACACCAAGGTATCTCATCCTGTATAGTTCTACGTAGCTCATCTATCCTTATAGCAAACAAGAATGAACTTAATGCAGATCCTTGATGTAAGCCAATTGTGATTGGAAAATCACTCGTTAGGCGTTGCAAGTTTTTATATTTGCCACTACATTATACATGTCCTTGATTATGTCAACGTGTTTGATTGAGACCCCCTTCATCATTGTGCCATAACACATCTTTAGGTTCCTTGTCGTAAGCTTTCTCTAAGTCAATAAAACCATATGCAAATCTCTTTTTCTCTTTTGAAAACGCTTGACAAGTTGACAGCAAATGAATAACTTTTGTCGTCGATCGTCTAGGTATGAACCCAAACTAGTTCTCTGTTCACATCCTGACTCAGCCTGTGTTTGATCACCCTCTTCCAAAGCTTCATGGCACGAGTTTTATTTTATGGTAGTTGGAGCAACTCTTAATGTCATTCTTCTTGTAAATATGTACAAGGGTATGTTTTCTTCACTCATTTGACATCCTTTTGGTTTGCTAAATCTTATTAACAGGTTTATCTGCCATCTAACGCCCATCTCTCCTAAGTATCTCCATTGCTCCCGTCTGGACCAACTTTTCTTGATTTCATACTCTTCAAAACCTATGTAACCTAAGGTACCCTTATTCCACGCATGAAATCACGATTTATATCTTGATATTGAATGACAAGTCCATCCAAATCGAGTAAAGATCTCATTGAATAATTTGTTAGAATAATCTCTTCATCTTTCATTGATATTCTCATCTCGAACTAAAACCTTCTGATCTTCATTTTTGACATACTTTACTGCACATAAATTTATGCTCTTCCTTTCGCTCATCGGAGCAATCTTGTATATCTCATTTTCAGCCTTCTTGGTGTCCAACTTCTCACACCCCTCTTTGTAGACCTTAGATTTGGCTTGCCGAACAGCTTTCTTCTTAACCTCCTTTTTAGTTATTTTATACTTATCAAATCTCTCTCCTTTGCTCTTCTTCAATTGTTTATAAGAATCCCTCTTGATTTTAATAGAAGCCTTTACTTCTTCATTTCATGTACATCTCCAATTATATTTGGGTTTTCTCCATTTGTATTAGTTTAATCAAAATTTGGTTCCTTTCTATGTTGGCCCTTTTGAAATTCAACCAACAGCCTCATAGAACTTTTAGTAGTATTCTGCATGATGTACAACTCTATTGTATGTATTCGCCCATTCTCATAGTAGTATTCTGCATGTGCGGTGCACATCACATATACACATGCTCGACTCATAGGAAAAGAATTTCAAAAGATATATAGGTTTTTTTGAAGTTAAAATGGTAAATAGTTTAAAAGATTATTTTTTTAGATTTGAAAAGATTTACAGAAACATCCAACCGTTATTTTTATTCCCTCAATTTTCAATATGATTTATTGCCACGTGTCAAGCTGAGTATCCAATAGAGATTTTAATTCGCAGGGCCTCTCCTTTTGAGTTAAGCCGGTAGAGATTAGTAATAAACCAATTTGCTTTGTCATGCTTGCAGAGGTTAGCAATCAAATGTTGGAATTATATGAACAGAACCGAGCAATGGCACCACCATCCCATGGAACTGAAACCGAAGGCAGCTCTGCCAGTGCAGCAGCTAATCATCGGCCACCTCCTCCAAAAGCTTCTTCCTCAATTGAGGACGCTCCTTCACAAAACATGCCCTACCACTCCGCTGGGTCCTCAAAATTTTCCCATAACGAAAAGATCGACCATGACAGCAAAGAACCAAAAAGTGTTCCGGAGGCCTCTAGACCAATTGAAGAACCAGCTGAAACCACTACTCAAACAAGAGATGGCAAGAGTTCGGGTTACTCTCCTTTAGACGCTATTAAAAAAATCGACAAAGACAAGGTAAAGGCAGCTATTGAGAAACGAAGGAAAGAGCGAAACGAGGCCGCAAGAAAACTGTACGTGATGGACGATGACGACCTCATTGAAAGGGAGCTTGAAAGTGGTATTGAATTAGCCACTGAGGGTGATGATGATAATAATGATAATGATAATAATAATGCTGAAGAAGGAGAGTTTCACTCTCCTGAGATTGCGGGTCGGAAGAGAAAGCCACCAAGTCCGCACCCATATCATCACCCGCCTCCGAAGCATAGAGAGACAGATGATGCACGCCCTATGGGTCGAATAGATAGGGATCATAAAAGGATCAGGCATGAAAATCATGTGTGATATGGCCTTGAATGTATGCCGAGTTGTTAATGAAATTATTTGAATGACAATGAAATTATTTGTATGACGCTTTTGAGAATTAGGTGACGCCCATGAGATTTAAATCTCTTTTATGCGCAATTCATATTTTCGAGTGTAAAATTATGTTCTCGATAATACGCGAGCATGGTGAGGGGAACAAATTGTAATGAGGCAACAGATCAATATTGAATTTTCTACAGGCAGGGTATTTTACACATGTCAAATGTATTTTCTATAGGTAATGTTCTTCATTTGTATGGCAATGAAACTGAAATTTTTCGAGGAGACTTACAGTAAGAGCAATGCTACTTTGGTTTCAGGTTTGGGATTTGTTCCACAGCACTTTAATGTGTTGAACTTTCTCTGTTTCTTGACAAAGAAACTTCTTGGTGGCCGCCATCGGTAACATCACCCACCGACAATTGCCTGATGTTCACATCAACAAATAGATTCAGGCTAGGTTTTCTTCCTGCTTAATGCCCCCATTAATTTATCCTAGTCGATTCCCTGAATAATCCTTGTTTCAAGGCAAAAAAAAAAGGTTGGCTAAACTGCAGAAATCCCTCACTTGTCACATCAGCATACTAATCTCTTTCGAATCAAACTGCTGTGGTCTGCCCCCCAACGCCACCATAGTTACCTTTTCTGTTATGCATTTCGTTTATATTCTTAAGAATATCTTTCAATAATTCATCTTTGTAAGATCAAATTTTCAAACATATTTTTCTCGTATTTTTCTCATCCTAAATGATCAAGATACAGCTTCATGTGATAAAATTTTCACGAAGGATAGCAAGATATCGATTTAATTTTGAAGAGAAGCTCAGGTGATTACTGGATGAGAATTACATGACTGATCAATCCATAATATTTATCTGAGAGTTTTTTTTGTACAGAAATTTGGAAAGAGGTTTTTGAGTTGCTAATTTTGAATTGATTTCGAAAGAGTAAAAGTAACAAGCTGAGTCATGACAGCAAAAAAGAAGAAGAAGAAAGAGATCACAGATTGAGATATTTCAACAGACTTATTCCCCACCACCCAATGATAAGTACCTGATACCACGCAGCATTGATAATAAAATTCTTTGCTTCTCAGTCTATATTGAATACCAATTGTGCTTTAGAATTAGAAGAGAAATATATTTTTAGTCAAAGAGAATAAATAAATTAAAACACCTTCAGTTGTCAACTTTGAACCTTTTCCTTTTCTAATGTAAATAAAATATAACCATCCTTGTCAATAAATTGTAATGTCAAACTCTTACCCTTAGATAAACAAGTTCCCTCGGATATTTTATTTTTTTCCTTCCCTTTTTGCCATAATATTTGGAAATTATTATTATTATTATTATTATTATTATTATTATTTAGCTCTTGATGCAACAACTTCCATGGCACTAAGCACCAGTTTAGTAAAATTGAAGGGTCTGGGAAAAATACTGCATTCTTAAAAGTGAAATTTTTCGGTATCAGTTTTCAAAATCTAAGATTATCTTCGTTTTGAAACGTCAATGAAGATACTTCTGATAGTGATCTGACCATTGATCATTTGATGAACGGTCATCTTCACTGCAAAAAGGGTAAAGAAAATATTAATCTATCCATGGACCTCTCCACTAAAAATTTCAATCCATATTTTAAGGACGATTGGATTTCTGTTGAAACACTGCACATGAATAATATTCACATGTTTGATATGTTGAAGATTCCTGAAAATTTGACATTACGAGCAGTTGGATCCTTAAAATTGTCATGGTGTGAGAAAGAATGGTCAAGGAGGTAGCAGTGACGGCGGCGATTGTTGAAGAAGTGTGATGTACAAGGCAACGACAGTAATAACTAGCAATTAAGGGCATGATTTTCAAAACGAGCTGAGGGTTAAATTCTTGGAACGCATTTTCCAAAAAATAAAATCTCAAATACAAATTATAAAATAGTTTTATTTTCCTCCGATATTATTACCTCTCGAACATTCTTACATGTTCGTGTTGAGGCAAGTGGGCATGTTCCTACCTCTCATCTATTTGCCTTTTTATTTTATTTCTTTGAAGAGAAGTACATCAATAACCCAATGAAGTGGACAGAGTCCTATAAATAGATGATGATTAGGTCAAATTGTTAATTATACTTTCTTAATAGATATAATACTTTTGTCTTAAAAAGAATCCAAGTAGACGACATTTCATATATAAATATATTATAGTTTGAGTTTTCCAAAACTTTGAATGCAGAAGTATTGCAATTTGAACCCAATATATAAAAGACTTTATCCCATCTATTATGATTGATCAAAATAAAAAAAAAAATTAACTTTCATATTTTATTCTCTCTCCCTTTCTCTCCTCCCCTCAGTCAACTGAATGAACTCTGATCCTCTTTCGTGTCTAAACACACGGAAACAAAACAAAGAGAAAACTATGCATCCAGTATAGGTTGTTATATTTTTTTAAGATATATTTTTTATCTGTTCTGAAACTCTATACGCGTTTAAAAGCTATTACATCGTTCTACATCGATGGCAATCAATTACTAGTACAAAGATCACTTACCCCTACGGATGGCAAAATCCATAGGGGCAATTTTATGTTGTCCCTACGGATTACACCGTAGGGACAATTAATGCCCCCACGGTTTAGACCGTAGGGACACGTATAAATAAAAATTTGTTAAAATTTAATATATGCAGTTGCCACTATGGTACCGCAGGATAAGGCCCTACGGTTATAACCGTAGGGGCAAAGTCGGGCATTTAAAAAAAAACCAAAATTTCCCCTCCCGATCCCATAGTACCCTAATTCGTCAATTTATTTCCTCCCAAAATTTCCCCGCCCTCGAGTCACCTCCTCCCTTCTCGCCTCCGACCTTGACGTCACCTCCTCCGACTTCCAGCACCATCATCGTCTCTTCCGACCTCGAGTCGCCTCTTCCCTCATCGCCTCCTTCGAGCTCCAGCGCCATTATTGTCTCCTTCCTCATCGTACTGACCCCAGTTCTAGACACCGCACACGGAGGGCACCATGGTGGTTAGGAGAGAGGCCGGAGACTTTGTCCTAGCAGGGCCCATATGAAGTTGGTCTCCACTCCGACGGGTACTTTCCCTATCCCGTGAGCGACGTTTGGAGCATGATGTTGCCGCATTGAAGACCACCGTCGAGAAGTTAAAGAAGATGTTAGTATGTATATTACTTATTAGAAAAACATTATATCACATTATAGATAGCAGCATATACAATATTAATAGCCCGAGCTTGTTTGGTTTTAGACTTAACTTTGATTAATTAGACTTACATAAAATTATGAACTCTATAATCATAACCATGCCACATTGTTCTTCATTTTGGAGTTTAAAAAGTTATGATTATCCAAACTCAAAACTTGAGAAGAAAACATTGCTTTGGAAATTAGATAACTCTAAAACCAAGTATCCTATCAAATCTAAACAATTAAGGACAGATATGGACTTACAAGTTAGAGTAAGTATCATTTCAACTTTCACTTAAAATAAACTATGGTTTTCCAAACTAGATACCCAAATTAAGCTTAAGGCCTTAAGTATTTTTAGATTGGGGGGAAAAAGCGTAGCCTTAAATGTGTGGAATTTCAACATGTATAAATTCTCATATATAACATATGAATTTCAACAGAACGTGTGGAATCTCAACAAAGCATATATAAATTCGCGGTTCCGATATTGATACGAATTCGAATAAATCTAGTACACGATTCTTACTCGTTTATTACACAAACACAAAATTTTATAAATTCGGCAGGCTATTTCGGCTGCGGTTCCACATGCCACTCCTTCAGCTGCGGCTGCGCATGCCACTTCTATGGCTCCACAGCCCACTCAGACTCCTGAACAGACCACTCAGACTCTTGTACAGACCACTCCTTCATTAGTCGAGTTTTTGTCGACCTAGGTCTCCACTGAAGAGCAAATATGCCAGGTTCGGCGTTCATTAAAGGTGGAGAAGCTGGACCGAGTTATGATAGTTTTATTTATATTTTTGAGAATGAATGTACTTATTTGATACATATTGTATATTTTGGACGATATTGGTGGTTGTTTGGATGCTTGCAATGGTATTAGATTGATTTCGTAACCTGTTTGTTTATTTCTTTATATATTATGCGTGCGATATTGTTTATGATTATTTCTCTATTTGGCTATATATATATCTATATATATATATATATATATATATATATATGAGAATAATGGAGGAAAGAGGCCATGGGAGGGGATTTCCTCCTATGGCGTGGAAAAAATACAACCTCCACCATTTTTTCCGACAATCGGCACCGATCATCATCATCGTTATCATTTAAGATGTGAGCACACCAAATTTCATGTGATTTCACAACTTTTTCACCGTTGATTTAGTGGGTTCAAAATTAACGGTTTACCGACAATAGAACTTTTTACATTGCTAAATCAACGGCGAAAAGGTTGTGGAATCACATGAAATTTGGTGTGCTCACATCTTAGATGATAACGATGATGATGGTGGGTGCCGATCGTCGGAAAAAATGAAATGATGGAGGTTGTATTTTTTCCACGCCATAGGAGGAAATCCCCTCCTATGGCCTCTTTTCTCCATTATTCTCTCTCTCTCTATATATATATATTGTGCACGGGACAGGGAAAAAACAGGAAGCTCCATTTAAAAAAAAATCCTAATATATTGTCATATATATATATTGTGCACGGGACGGGGAAAAAACAGGAAGCTCCATTTAAAAAAAAATCATGATATATTGTCCCTATGGATTAAACCGTAGAGGCAATTGTTACACCTAGGGATTAATCCATAAGGACGATTATTGCCCCTACGAATTAATCCGTAAGGAAAAATTAAATATGAATATCTGATATTTTGTCTATATGGATTCAGTAATAGGGGAAAAATTTGCCCTTACGGATTAATCTGTAGGGACATTAGTAATCCTCTACGTATAACTCCGTAGGTACAATTATTTTATTTTTTAACAAAAAAATTTAAAATAGATTTTGTTCCTACACATTCATCTGTAAGGATAAATGCCTCTACCGTTTAAGCTGTAGGGGCAATATTTACTCCGTAGGGACATATTCAGGGTAACGACTTGCATCTGCAGTTTTGGGACCTACGGAGGTATTTTAGGTCCCTACGGATTAATCCGATGAGGCTGCTGGTTGCTCTTACGGCTAAATCCGTAGGGGCATGTGGATATTGTAGTGGTGAATATATATTGTTATATTAGTTTATATTATAGGTATTAGAATATACAAATTAAAAAAATGTAACCAACTAAAATTCATAATTAATGTAACCAAGTGCCTCAACGCATCTCGGGCTAAAATTAAACTGAAATAGGTTTATATAAAATCATAAAGTAACATATCGGAACATCCAACATAATTGATTGATATATCAGTAGAATAGGAGTAATTATTAGTTTGATTGATACTTCATCAGTGATGATTAACGAAGTTAAATATTTTTTAATCTTGAAAACTATTTGCAATGAATTAAAAAAATCGTTTTATTGGGATCGGTCTTTATTCATATTTTTTACTTTATTTTATCAATATAAATATTTTTGTTTAACACATTTTTTTATATTTTATATATTACCATTATTAGCGATTATTTATAAATAGCATGATCGATGGCGATGCTTTACTGACTAAAAGTAAATGTTTAATTTAGAGTACAAGATTTATAAATAAAATAGAATATGAAGTTATATAACTAAATGTTCTAGTATAGTTTCAGTTCTTAGTTCTAATTTAGTTTTAGTAGCTGCTGAATCTTCTAAAAAAGCTCCAGTTCTATAAAAGTTTTACAAAAACGTCTTACGTTTAAAAGTTCTAATTTTATCTAAAAGTTGTAATTGACTAACATGTTCTAATTTTATGTTTATTATCGAAAGACCTTCATTTTCTCATCTATTCGATATATAGGATAAAGTGTTTCAAAATTTTAATTTTTCATACACATAGATTTGAAGGTAGGGTGATCGACTTGAACGGATCGGATCATTCAAATATGGGAAGATTGAGAGTTCCCGTTTATAAAAAACATGAACTGGGTTGTAATAGATCACTCCTTATATACAGATTATTTGGGTTTTTCTTTTATTGGGGTTTACGTGTATTATACATATTAGGATTTCATTTTGTGGGCTATATATAAAGAGATATATTGTATATTGTATTTTGATCAATTATCAATAATATTTTTCCTTTTCTCAATCTACTATTTTCTAATATGGTATCAGAGCGATTCTTCGCCGTTGATTGATCCTTGTCGAGTTCCTTTTCTTTTCTCTGTCGAACTTGTTTCCGTCCAAGTGGCCGTTGTATCGAATTTTCCACAAAGCCTCCGAGACTTTCCTCGAAGGCCCCGATAAGACCCACGAAGACCCTGAGCCACTACAATTTTTCTAGAATTGCTACCAAGTCACTACAATTACAACCAAGCTACCAAGTCCCTGATCAAATTTACATCCCAGATCCCAAAATCCAAAACAAAGAGCAAGCCATAGACATCAACCAACCGAGCCACCAATCAAGCTAAGCCGTTTCAACCCAAGCCGAGCCGCCGAGCCAATCCGAAGCCGACCAGAGCCGCTTAGAGCCAACCGAGCCGTTTCAAGCCGACTCGAGCCGATGTTAGCCGACTCGAGCCGAGCCGAGCCGCCTGACAATTCTGAGCCGGGTATATTTAGAGCTCAATTTCGAGCTAATTTTCCTTCTCATTGGGCTCTCTTTTTCTCTTGAAGCTATGGACAAACATGTGTTGATACGCCATACTCGACCAAATCGAGTTGTTTTTCATACTTACTAGTATTATGGAAAACTGAGTGATTTCTAGCTTTTTAAGATTGTTTTGAGTGCCAAAAACCTATTTCTTGAGAAACCGAGCCAAAAACCTATTTTAAAATATTTTTTGGAATTTTACTGAATATTTTAGGATATTTCTATGAAAAATCCAACCAGTAGTTCACCATGCGTTGGGCGACCAGGCGCATGGAGAACTGCTGCAATTTTAAAACCCTAAATTGATTTTAAATGATTTCTAAAAGCAAAATATTCTGTATAGTTCACCATGCGTGTCCTCACCAAAGGCATGGTGAGTTGAAACGATACTTTATTGTTTTAAAAAACAATAAAACCGTTGATATTTGATAAAACCAAAATTTCAAAGCCATAGTTCACCATGCGTTGGGTGACCACACGTATGGAGGACTACAACAATAAATCTCAACAAAAATGTTTTTATCGTTTTAAAAACGAATTTGTAAAGCAATAGTTCACCAAGCATTGGGCTATGACACGCATGCACTACCGCCATATATTTAAACAACTTTAAGGTTCTTTCGTTTTAAAAAACTTACTTTTAAAATGTAACGGTCCACCATGTGTGTTGGGATTGCATGCATGGAGAACTGTTTCCCTTATTTTTAGCCTTTATCAATAATCTTCGAAGCAAACTCGACGAAAACTCGCCCCTTCTCTCTATGCATGCAAGGACACAACGCATGGAGACTTATTCGGCTGAAACAGCCTAAAACAGCTAGATTTCATCCGATTTCACCCCATATGCTATAAATAGTGCCTTATAACTCTCATTTCCTCTCATCCCGAAATCAAAAACCCTAGAGCTCATTTCAAAATTCAGAGAACAACTCAAAGGTTCTCAACGCGCAGTTGCAAAAGTTTTGGTGGGATCCGGAGGAGGCGCAACACGACGGTCTTCTTTGTAACAAGATTATTCTTCCCTTTCTCATTTTTTTTTAATATCATCTTGCATCTAGGATAGTTAATATCTTTTATTAAGCATATATAATTTTAGATCCATAGGGGCAGGGATAAGTCATTTCTCCGGCCATCACGCCGGTAATTATTTATCTCCATTCCTTATCCTTTACGCGTCATTAACCTGGATCTGATACTGCACTACATAACCTCATTAAGCTTGCTTATTTGTGACAGGGAAAACATAGAAAATACCGATAAGAACTATGGTCTCCTTGAAGTGCAGGCGCTTGCAAGAAGAGTTACCGAACTATTCAACATAATCTTCTATACCAAAGGGGTATCCAAAAACTGCAGGTGGCGATCGTGATCAAAAAACAAATCAAAGATAAGCGAACGCGCTGTGAGAGGACATCCGGGGTCTCGTCCCTTCGATATCCACATGGCGATTGCGATGGGACTACTGAACGCTATTGCCTCGTCAGTATAACTTCTTTCTTTTCTTGTCCTTTTAAACAAGTTTTAAATTAGATTTCTAGTGTGCTTTAAAACCGCGTGCTTGCACCAACGCTAGAATAAGAAACTATTTGTTTAAGGATCGAAGTTTTGGTCCCTATCTATTCTCGGTGAATAGGAGTTACCGACCCAGGTTTCGAACTTGCATGACTTCCACTTATAGGATGAGAGTAGCCTCCCCAGTGGTCGTAAGACTTGACCACGAAGCAGTTAAACGCACATCTAAGAATAAAAAAGAATGGGCACATTGTGCAGAAGCCAAAACATATTACACACGCTGGTAAATGCATGTGTG
Organism: Agapanthus africanus; assembly: GCA_030015575.1. Classification (NCBI taxonomy): domain Eukaryota; kingdom Viridiplantae; phylum Streptophyta; class Magnoliopsida; order Asparagales; family Amaryllidaceae; genus Agapanthus; species Agapanthus africanus. Next base: position 298,023,909 of record CM057345.1, on the reverse strand, counting down.
CCCCATGCTGTTAACAATTTTCTGTATGAAGCAAGTCAAGTTTTTGAGAGAGGAAAAGTACGTGAACAATGTTTGAGAAGTTATGCCACTTGTATTGTATGTGAGCGAGTAATGTGTGAATTTTGTAAAGCACGTAATTATAAGTTCCATGATTGTAATAAAAGAGAATTCAAGGCTAAGGTAATCAAAGATGATCCTCATCATATGTTCATGATAGCCCGTGTGAGGGCTCAAGCTGTCAGGCTAAGTGGTGTGGTCAATGGTCGAATCCAAGAATGAGGAGAAGTTTCCTAACCTTCACCAACTTCGACGGATCCATGTGCGTCTAATGAGACCAAACCATTGAAACAAGGTCATTCCGAGCATTCAAGAGGTGGTCAAGCCGAAAAAGAGATAAGTATTGTCAGGTCACATAATGAATATAGGACGGTTGTAGAAGAACTGCAGGAAATAATTGTTAGTGATCAATCAAAACATAATGCAAACATTCAAACAACAACGATATCCAAAAAGTTTGAATCAAGCTCTTCCGTCTCGCATAAAATCCTTGAGACTCATTTTTCTTAAATCATTTAACAACAAACTCGCCAATAAACAAACAAACAAAATTTTGTCACTCAACATTGGGACCTCTCTTCTCAAAAGAAGGTGGGTTACCAAAGGGACTAATGCTTGAGGAATTTTTTGATGATTTGCAGGAAAATACAGATACCAAGAACCACGAAATTACGAAAGAGTGTCACCATCAATCAAGAATGTCAGAAGAATGCAAAAAGCCATCATGTGGGAATCAAAGACTGCATGGGCAAATACAACCGTGTTACTCCTCGAGCCTTAGTAGTGTGCTCAAAGTACTCAAAGATTACCAACTTCTTCAAATTTCATGACAAGCTTCCTTACAGAAACATTTCCAGAATCTACATGTGCCAAATTGTCACGTCCCGCTTCCCAAAATACGGAATACGAGAGGTGACTGGACCAGCCATGCTCCTACGGTCAGGGAATAATCCCGCCGTAGTCACACTTCTGCTTCTAGCATTACATTGTAGTCAGTAAACAGTACTAGAATAAAGGAAAATCACAGTTCACAACTTTATTACATCACAATAAAAGAGTTCGAAATACATTTATTTTGCAGAATAAAAACTAACCAACGAAATACAAAGTGCTGAAAGCAAAAGAATTGGTGCTGATGTTGCGGTCCAGACCTCCGCGAGCTCGAATGGCAGGCCCTGCTCCTGGGCTGGGTCCACTTCATCCTCTGAGCATGCACACTCAGGTCGTCAGGACGACGTATATAGCAATAAATATATATATCATGGATACAAGTCTATTAAACATGAAATGTGCAACATAATGCAGAAAATGAGTATAATGAACATCTTACATATGAACAATGTGGTATAAATATCATGCCAGTAAACTAGACAATGTGTATGTCACTATTTATCAGTCACTAAGTCAATGAAATCAATTGGTGGGAAGGAGGCTCGTATTTAACAAGGGTCTCGTGCATGCCCGAGACTGCGGTCTACTGTTGCCCGGGACATAACCCCGCAGTCGTACCGCTAGACCCACGACCTAATATATATATATATATATATATATATATATATATATATATATATATATATCAGATTAATGGAGGAAAGAGGCCATAGGAGGGGATTTCCTCCTATGGCGTGGAAAAATTACAACCTCCACCATTTTTTCCGACGATCGGCACCCATCATCATCATCATTATTATCTAAGATGTGTGTACACCAAATTTCATGTGATTCCACAACTTTTTCACCGTTGATTTAGTTGGTTCAAAATTAACGGTTTACTTACAATAGAACTTTTTACATTGCTAAATCAACGAATTTGGTGTACCCACATCTTAGATGATAACGATGAAGATGATGGGGCCGATCGTCGGAAAAAATGGCGGAGGTTGTATTTTTTCCACGCTATAGGAGGAAATCCTCTCCTATGGCCTCTTTTCTCCATTATTCTCTCTCTCTCTCTCTCTTTCTCTCTCTCTCTCTCTCTCTCTCTCTCTATATATATATATAGCGAATGATCATCCTCTAAATCACTGTACCTCGCTAAATACGAGTTCAATTCCACCTTGATTTTCCCAGTCCTCAGGTTATAGTATGAATTCAGGTATTAGATAGATTGTGAATAAATACGTATTGCTTTCACTTTCAATCACGTTTCCACTTATCAATATCACTTTCGTATTTGCCACAACCCAACCACTAACACTTACATAACGACAATGCAAAACAGTCGTTAGGTCTCAATGTAAACAATCAATATGCAGCAGGTATAAAGCAAACACACAAATAGGCAAAAATGCACTGAACAGACATTCACTATATTTTGACAGCGAACACCATATAACTTGCAAAATTTACCATAAAACACACGTATAAAATCAACCAAAACAATATAAAAGGTGTACGAAGCACACTTGATTATCTAAGCAATAAAATTAATCTCATGTCAATAGCATTTCATGTTAGGGACTTATCATCATTTTAAATTAGCGATCGATTGCTGAAATTCCAGTTTCAGAACTGGAAGTCTAATTTTGCGCGCAGTTTGCTAGTAATTGTGTTCAGTTTCAAGTATTGCCCCAGTTAAATAAAATCTATTTCTCTCTGTTAGGTTTCCAACGCATCAAACGGATTATCAATAGCCTTCCTGTACTAGAAGTTATGTCCTGTTTAATGTGAAGGGGTAAGAAATGCTACTGCAGAAACTGCAGAACACATCGATACTCAAAAATACAAACTAAATATCAAACGACGGTGAAACTGCAAGGGACTAGATTCATATGTTAGATAATTAAATTATCTACGTGACCATTTTGGACTCCGTGCATTTTCAGTTTGAATCAGGGATGTACAGGTATTCAAAGTCAGGTATCCACGCGAAACACTGCCCCAGACTGCAGTCCAGTGCTGCATTCGCAGCCAAATATCGTTACAGTAATCTATAAATGTCAAGAAATAAACTATGGATGGTTTTATATTATCGAGTCGGCTTAGATATGAGCCATAGAACGTTACGTTCCAAACTGTATTGAATTTACAATGATTTTAATAAGGTAGCATGCGCGGTAAAGTTCAGATTTTGTGTCGCCTTTAGGGGGCGACTTTATATGGTTATGAACACGATATTTTGCATCCAAATTACTACACGGTATTCGCAAACAGTAAACGAACTATCGCAAGTTCCGCCATAACAATATATGTTTTGGTTTATAATTCACATCGAACATTAGGACAGTATTTGGTAATCGGTCGAAAACACATATTTACACTACTATATATCAAAATAATCTAACATTATTATCTAGTCTAGGTATTAAAATAGCATGAATAATAAGAGATGTGTTTTCTCTTGACTTTGGCGAAAGTGGCACGACTGAAATGGTGGCACGACACGGGCACGATCACGATCACGGCATGATACACGTGCGACTCGGCTGGCTCAAGGGAGGACTTGGGGGCCCGGCACTGGCGTGGAGGCGGGCACGGGGCAATGGGTTCGCAGTGGCTCGGGTGAGGCATTCTGTCACGACCCGAAAAAGGCACGTGACTGACACTTGCATCAGGTGAAGTCTATAGGACTACACCTAATACAAGTAGGCTAAAAGCTCAGAAATCTAAACCTTATTAGAGGAAAATAGTGGATGTGCAGTTTTGAAATAAGGTTTACTGAAATCAAATTCTTTCTACAAAACATAGATAATAGTATATGAAAACACAATTGTTATTTTTAATTTAAAAACATTTTCGTCATTGAAAATTTGGGCAGCACCTCCTTTGTAATTTCTAACCCGAAAACGGTACAAGAAAATATAAATATAGGCATCCCCAAGAAGGAGATAGCTCTTCGCCAATTGGCGAAAACAACTACGCAAGATAATATGAATATACAACGCCGAAGGGCGAGAATCAAAACTCAGAAGGAAGCAAGAAAGCAAAACATTATAAGGAAAACCAGAAACAACAATAAAATACATACGCATGACTCTAAGGCCGAAAGAATATACAACTGTGGTTTCTCTAAGTCTACTAAAAATACATAGTCTGGTTGATGGAGCTTTTAACTAGATACAACTGAAATAATATACAAACATGTACTGGTGGTCACGAAGCAAATGTATCCCACCTATCCAGCAATCACCCGAAGGAAGTGATGTGCCAGGAAGCCGCTACGGAACCTGTACGGCTAAACCTGTAAGAAACTGTGGCACAATGGGGGTGAGTTGCCAACTCGTGAGTAGAAGACATCACCAGGTAGAAACCGAATGTATGATGGTCTCCTAGGTCATATAGTAATATACTCATAAAATACACTGAAACATCTAATAGTGGCAAGGGTAATCATCTAAACGTAAGTGTAATACCAAGTGCTCGTGTCAGTGCCACTAAGAAGCAACAAGTTATATATCTGATGTATGAATGCATTATGCATGAAACAATCAACCATGAAATCTGGATATATCTGGTATAAGAAAATCTATGTTTTTATCTTAGTAAAACTTGTATAATAAAACTGGAACATCGTCAGTGAAATCAACAGAAAATCCGTGTCAAGCACCAACACAATATATGTATATCTCAATATCTCAAGATCTCAATATCTCAAATCTCATGACTATGCTCGGTATCCTCCGGATATCCGCCGAGTCAAATATCACTGGTCGGTAGTGCTCCCCTTCCAGGTTCATCGTCATCCACACGAATCTCTTGCCCCGGGGTACCGCACCGGGTCTACCATATACCCGCAAACGGTGCATCCCCCTCATCGAATCGGGTATGTGATACAGCTCAAGAACCGAGAAAACTCATGGCGGACACCACACACATCATATCACGATAAAACCGCAAATTTCTATTTTTAAAATGATAATGAGTTTATAAAATCCTTGCGGTTTTTCCCAAATCCAGAAATCTCATGGAAAATCCGAAATCCCAAAATCAAGAGTCAATAAGCAGTGAATACCGGCATAAAGCCCCACAATATTGCATAACAGAATGAATGTATAAATGCATGAAATATCTAAGGAATGCAATATCTAAAATAGCATATGAGGGCAAGCATACTAACAATATATTAAAACTACCAGCTAGCAAATTATATCCATACAGTAATGTTTTCTAAAGTGTACGTGACATGGCAATTACTGATGATGATGTGTGTGAGCCGGTAAGAAAGTGTACGTAGAACATGCGCATCATCGGTAATGGTGCTAGTGTCCTAACAGACGAGATCATAATAGTTAAGGAAACACATGTGTAAACATGCAATGCAATGAGAACATGAATATAACGGAGAATGAGTAGTAAACGCAATATTGAAGAATATACATATCTATATACGAGTCATATAGTTTTGGTGTTTGAAATAGCACGAATCGTGGTGTAATATTTCAGAAAATATAAAATATTATTTTTGGAATTTAATATTAAAATAATATATTTCGCGAAAACTACCCGATTTGCGAAATTGAGGTTTTCGTAAAATGGTATAAATATATACCAATATTTGTGAAATAATTGGAGATTAAAATAATTTATTCATTTAATAATATATTTATCGGATTTAGCATTTTTATAATTTATTATATGCAGTTTAAATAAAAATTGATTAGTGCACTACTAATCGCGATTAAAACAAATCCGTGTTTTTACAGTTTTTCCATGGCTAGTGCACCATGACATGTTGCTTGTTGTTTCATTTTATTTGTGTTATGTGTTTGGTTTTAATGAGTGGGGGAAAAAGAAAAGAAAAAGAAAAAGGGGTTATTGTTGGATATAGTGCCCTCTAAGTCAATTATTAGATCGCAGCTACGTGATTGCAATGATTGAGGGAGGACCTATACCGATAGAACAGTCTTACTCGAGATGATAGTATGCTATCTGGTCTGTCTTTATCATCATGTATATGTTGATAAAGCCCATAAGATTCTTGCTTGACTGCCAGCAGTATGATGGCGATCATATATGTGGGAGTTGGGGTCTATAAGCACATCCTTAAAGTGTCCCTAGTCGTAGGAGTTTCGAGACAGGGTATCGATACTCCAGAGTAGACTAGTGTATACAGTCGAGACCCCGATGAGGGGCGGTGGCCGGTCTCACAAGCCATTGGTGTTAGTTGGTTCACCTAAGATGTATACAGGTGCTCATTGGGTTATGAGTACACCGGACATGACTCGCCGGGAACTTGCTGGTTGGTATTATACCTAACGTCAGATAGCAGTTCCCTGGTGACATGTGTACATGTTAGTTCATCGATCTGAGGTCGTCATTTGTCTCGTGTGAGTTCCCACTGTACTTTGATTTATACCCTACCACGGGTCAAAGGAGTCGTGCAAACAGGTATATTTTGGGTACAGTCCCGAGCCACATGGAGGCAGTGAGCAGATCGTCGGGGATTCGTCTCTCCCGGTATTGGGGGTGAGATCGCGCTGTGATTAGGAGAGCCATTACACGAAATCCCTGGCCAGGGTAATCGAGATTTACTGGAAGGTATTCCAGTAGTATCTCAGGGTGTTCTGGGCTGCTCTCTGACACGACTTATACAGCTATTGGGGGTCTGACGTTTACCGACCCCTTAGGCCTTATATGCGATACTCATAGACGAATGGACCAGACTGTACGGATATTGTCACTGTCAGGCTCAGTAGGGTTTCTGGATGAGTTCGCTCATCAGCTTCCCTTCCAATCAATACATAGGCAACCGTTACGTACAGCTAGTACCTCTGACGTGCTAGTGGTTATACCCAGTGCCAGTGTATTGATGAGTCATTAGAGTCCCCCACAGACACTTTCCCAAGTTCGGGCAAAACGTTGTAGAGGCCGTATGGATTTATGGCAGGATTCGGAAAAAGCACGTGCGTTTTCGCACGTGTCATTTTTCGGGCAGATAATACTGGTAGGCTTTGGTTTAAGCCGGATCCGAGTATTATACTGTGTAGATATAATATCTTTGTCTCAGTTGCATTTGTATTCGGTAGTAATACAAATGCGGGTATGTTTATACTATTACGGGGTTATCCTGAAATTCGTTTCGGGATCGCTTTTGGAAGTTGCCAGTTTCCAGTTTTCTATCACCAGTATTTAACATTCGGTTAAATGCGGATTTATCTTTTCTTGGGTGAGTCATGAGGTGAGTCAGAGTTCTAGAAGGTTCTAGAAATGGTGACTAGCTTCATGAGTCATTAGTTCATTAATGAAGCATTTAATGAGTGATGAGTCGTTATGGTGACTAGGTTAATGATTCATGGTTTTGCATTTATTGTTTTAAGTGTGTCATCCTTTTTCTTTAAGTGTTATGATAAGTTTACTTGTTAAGGTCACCCCCTCCTCTCTCCTACACTCACCCCCTTTGCTTCATATAGTGGCCGGCCATTTCCAAGTGGGATGATTGATTCATTTTGGCAAAAAGATTATGATAGTTTAGTTCATAGAAATTTCATATAGCTCAATTTCCATTTACCCGATTCCAATTGGCAACTTCATTAACCGTTCGTCCATAACCTTGGACGTAACGAGACAAAATGTTCTACTCATTCTCTACATCAATCTTGGTCATCTCTTTTAGCAAACTTGATGATCGAGTTGCCTCGGTTCAGAGGCGGGAGCCCGTTTAAAGATCCGTCGACGTGGTGCCACCTGGACGAGAAGACTGGAGAACCAGGAGATCAGAGCAGCCACAACAAAGCGTGGGATGATGGTTGAAGACCGAAGGACTCGGATCGTTCGGTATAATATTTCTACCCATTTTGTAGTTTGTTAGTTTAGCTTTAATGGCAGATCCAGGTTATAGTATGCAATAGCGCCAGCTAAAAGTTTTTGTTCCGCATTTGGCGTCTGTTAGACGGCCGGGGCGCTACCGTAGACTTACAGTGGTATCAGAGACTCACCATTAAGCTTTACTAACCTGTGCTAACGCGTTTAAAATATCGATCGAACGGAATTTCAAAAACTACATTTTTCTGTACAAAAGTTTCTGTCGATTTTAAACTTGGTCTAAAAATTATTTTGCATATCACAGAAAAACAAGCAGGCTTTTTTAAGCACACTGTACAAATTTGGTCACGTGATCCCATATAACAACCGCGGAACCGTGGTCAAACCTAGGGTTTGTCCGCGCATCCGCGGTCGTTTAGTGGGAACAGTGCTCCAAAATTGTACAGGGGCTTCTAAACAGTAAATTGTGGTTTTTGGTAGTATTCTTTTGGGCCCAGATTTTGTTACCGTACATCAGATGTACGTGGGGCCCACTTCGGGAAGTTTTGTCGATCGAAATTTTAAACTTGTTAGTATGCAGTACTTATATTATATCTCCGATCGGGAATGTCATTTGAGCGGTAAATTGCGTCTAATTGCTATAGTTCTTTTAGACGAATTTGCGAACGTGACATTCGCATTGATGTTCTGTGTTGTGCTGTGATGTTGCGGATATGTCGTGGTGGATAGCAGTGTGCAATGGTAGTGCTGTTTGGATTTATTTGTACATTTGATATTGCGGGGCGAGCGTCCGACTTGTGGACTACCGTCACTGCCAGTTTGTATAATATTCTTTTGGGGCACGACCGGAATGAGGTCGATGTACCCGTTGTATATATTTTCATTTCTGTACTAGGTTTACCCCGCGGTGGAGTTTACGGATAGCCGGGTTTTGGAGGGCTACGGGTCCGTATCTCATGGCTATAAGAGGCAGATGGGCCTCATTTTAGAATTGGCAGACTATTCGCCGCACTCGTAGGGGGTACAGGTTGACCCAAGGAGGGGAGCTCAAGTTACCAGATTCCGTGAAGTGCCAGGTGGTCCATTCATTTTGCTGTAGGGGGCTGCCTCGCTTCAGGTTTTGGCGGGTAACTTGCCGCACCCGTAGGGGTCTAGGTTTCATTGCACAGGCTATCCACGCGACCAGGGGAACGTCGGGTTTCAGTAGCGGCTCAGTGAAACCCGGGGATCCCAGATTATCTGTATTATTCTGTGATGCTTATTACTTTTCTGTAATGTTGCATTTATCATACCTGGAGCGATTATTATATATTGGTATATATACTAATAGATGTTGTATATGTTTTGCACCCGCGCTAGCCCTGTCCCCGCTCTGTCGTTAGTTAAGTAACTTAACGAGTGATGACGGGACTCAGTGGCGAATGCGGATGGCATATACGTACATTTTATTTTCGTTCTTTTTTGGTGTGATTGATTGATGGGACTGCATTGATTCTTATCAATGCAAGGATAAAACAAACCTATATTTGATGTTGTTGGAACAAATTTTAAAAAGGAGTTATTACAAAGACGTTTCCTTTTTTTTTGCATAGCGGTATTCAGTTAGAATATCCTGCACCTCATTTGACGAGGCAAGGGCCGAGATCCCTTCACCGGGAGTGACCCCTTAGGCAGAAGTTTGCGTTAGGGTAATAACTTCAATATAGTCGATTACAAGTTGCTTTGCATCACGGTATTCAGTTGGAATATTCTGCACCTCATTCCATGAGGAAAGAGCCGAGATCCCTTCACCGGGAGTGACTTCTTTAGCAAAAGGTTTTCGCTACTATATTTTTATAAAAAGCTATCAGGTTCCTTCAACGAGATCAAGTTCATTACGTTAAAAGTTTTTCGCCAAAAACCAGCCGTAATCCTCCGTAATTTCTTATGGATGGTCAGTAGTATTCAAGCTATGTTTGTTGGCCTACGTCAAGGCGTAGTATTTGGTAGCTGCTGGGTATTCATTTGTTGCATAGATAGATGCATTAGTTTAGGACAGACGTACAGCCTTGTTGGCCTACGTCAAGGGCATGTACGATGACCTAAATTAATCAGGACAACGACGGGTAGAACTTGACATGTGGATTATGATTTGTTGGCCTACGTCAAGGTCATAAGAGCATGGGATAAAAATTATATCGGGAGTTTTAAACATACAGGAAACTTGCAAAACTTGAGCATACCTTCTGGAGTGTGATAACGTGAGTGGATACCGTCACGTTATCATGCGATGAGAGTTGGATCCCGATTCCCACTGATGAGTTAGTTTACTCCTCGGGTGATTCCGACTAATTCTTCTTTCAGGTTTGGAGGAGAATTTGAGATAACAGTGGGAGGTTTCCTGATTAGATAAATTGATAACCATTCTGATCTAGGTTAGAGTGCATGCAGAGTGTTTCTTTTCTCTCTCTCTTTGGCAGTGACCTTTGACCGACCCTAGACTATGACTCAGTGACCAAGTTGACCGAACCTTCTTAAAATACTGGCTTTTGGATTGTCTATAGTTGCATAAGTCATTGCCGCTCCTTCTTTTACCCTTTGTATTTCTCAGAACACCCCGTATTTCTACGGACATCCACTTCCATTGGATAGATCCATCGTATGGTTATATACGAACTCGAAGGGACTTCTTCGAGGATGGATCCAGGTTCAGGAGAAATAGAATTGGTTTATTCAGTTGTCTTTTATCATCACCTTCTCTCAAGTTGCGAGTACTCCTTGGTTTAGGAGAGTACACCTATTACGCTTATTGGATAGTTTTCTTTCAAACCATAGGCAGGTGCCGAAAGGTAGGGAATGAAGAAAACCAATTAGCCTAAGTAGGGTGTGCAGAAGGTAATGTGTAAAGACAAGATAAAGGAATTAGAAAGAGGGGAAAGTAAATTGCGACTATTAACATTCACGACCAAACTACGTATTTCATCGCCACTCCTACTTCACCTTTCATTTCTCCTGAACAACCCGTATCACTACGAACATCCAATTCCATTGGATAAATCCATCGTATGGTTATATACGAACTCGAAGGATATTTTTCGAGGATGGATTCTGGTTCAGGAGAAATAGGAATAAGGTTTATTCAGTTGTCTTTTATCATCACCTTCTCTCAAGTTACGAGTACTCCTAGGTTTAGGAGGGTACACCTATTATGCTTACTGGATATTCTTCTTCCAAACCATAGGCTGGTGCCGAACGGTAGGGAAGGAAGAAAACCATTTTAGCCTAACGATGGTGTACAGAAGGTAACGACTAAAGACAAATAAAGGGAATTGGAGAGATGGTAAAGAAATATACGGTTAAAGTCATGCATTAGATAATGGAAAAGGTATTACTATGAATACCCGGATACCTTTTCGAAACATATTCATGTTTCATTTTCACCGTGTATTGTTAATAGAAAACTGATTTCTCAATTAAACCCTTGCTCCAGGGTATGTATTTTCCAGGTATGCTTCTCACATCTGTATGGCTTTACAAATGATGAGTGGGAGTAAGTTATTGGGAATTAGGTGATCATCCTCATTATATCGGAATTCGTTGTAATTGGTGATATTTGAGGAAATCGCCTGGGTACAATTTTCAACCTACGACGCACAGTTTTTGAGTTATTCAACTCAGCGGACTTATACAGAGTATTGTATGTTGTCCAGTGTCCATCAGGACAAAGGGGTTGGTCCTCATACTATATTCTATTTACTTATGACTTCTCTAGTTTTTAGACAAGTGTTTCGTAGAAATACAATGTCTAAGTATTGAGAAGTTGTGGGTATAGGAATAAAGTAGAGAACCATGTGTTGCAAGTATCAAGATTCTTCAAAGAAATCGAAGATGTAGATTCTTGTGATTGGTATTCAGTTGATAGTAATGGTTTTGAGAAACTTGTTTCTCTTTCAGGTTACTCATAATTGGATGGATTCCTAAGTTGAGTAATGCTGATTAGCCTCTCTCCATTAAGTTATCATGCACTGGAGACAGCTGCATGATTTGAATCTGGTTCCAATTAAATAAGTGCCAATGTTTCTATATTGCATATAGAATGGTTCATATCTTAACGATGTTAAGGTACAGGGAGTTGTCCAACTTATGCTTAAAACTAGACACTGGATAACTCAAGGCACGTTTCTGTAATGGCAGTTTGTGGGTTCACCCTGGCTTTGACGAGGGTTGATTTTTCTACCATCTGGAAGATCAATAGTGATATTGTTCTTGACTCGCCACGGTTTTAGTAAAATGGATTTTTTCAGAAAACAGTAGTGGGAGTATGGTAGAACTGAAAGTGATTCCAGAACCGCAAAAGATTACGGAAAATTTAATGGGACCTATATATTCAATCAGGTTTGACATTCCAATAGCCACTCCGCAGACATGGTGGGTAACCTCAGACACCCGAAAGGTACTCCGGTAGCCTCAAGGACGGTGACATGGAGGTTCTTGTTTACCCAGACTTGACACTACTGTTGTTCCAGACTATGAGACCCGGCAGGAGGATATGTATAGCGTCGTTCTAAACTAGTTTTAGAAATACACGTATATATATTATTCTGCCAGAGGGTTATCGTAGTCAGTGGAAGCAGCGGAAGCATAGTAGGCAAGTAGCTTATGTCTATTTATAGACTTGAGCAGATATAGCGGAGAAAGATCATCTATTTTTGATGTAACAGTCATGGGTTTGACTTCATCAGAATAGGGGATGGATCTGTTAAGAAGGTAGTTGGGTGTGATGTCCTGGTATTTGGATAACATACAAAGAGTAGGAAGTAAAATTCCTATACTACGACCGGTTGTACTGTGGTCGTCACACAGTTGTTTATCCATAAAGGATATGGATATAATATCTGACATTCTGGTTGCTAGATCTAATGGTTTTAGACATAGATTTGGGTAGTTTCCCAATGTGGGTAATTTGACATTATTCTAACAGTATTTTAGAATAGATGACTCCAGGCATGGTGGTGTACCTGCAAGTGATGGAGTCACCCTCTTTAAAGGTGTCTTACAGACTAAAGGGGAGAGGGATGTGCATGATTGGCAGATCACTTGCTTATGCAATTGAGTCAATCGTGAGATGTCAAGTACCACACCAGATGTTGTTTTTTTCACTAGATGCGATAAGTTTATATTAATCCAATCCCGAAGAAACATAAGGAAGCAGTTTTAGAACATGAATGGATGTTCTATGGATTTCATAATGGCAGCCTCTTTGAGGAGACGGTTATCATTCCAGGCTTCCAAGGTGACCTGGATGACAGAGTGATTGTCAGAGTTATAGTTTTCCCCTCTGACGAGGGACAGTATTATGGACAGGTTGTCCAAGAGGATACTGTGGGAGGCATAGTGCTGGACACTGATTAGTTTCAGTGATTGATACAGTCTAAGAAGTTTGGATTTGGAGTTCATTTATGAACTAGGTCCCATCAGATATCCAGACATATTCTAAGATAGGTATTACTCAATTCGGGAGATGGCTTTCTCCGCGAATTTGAGATTAAGAGAGACATAGAAAGAAACATCGGAACGGATCCACTCACTGAGGCTATTTCTCGAACATAATAGTTTTACAAACGGGCTTTATGAAACTGATTAGTAGAGGAGTTGGATGTTCGGTATCACACGGGCTATGAGTATGCGACATCGCAATAATAGCCTTAAGTGCAAGTGAGAGATTGTTGGATATAGTGCCCTCTAAGTCAATTATTAGATCGCAGCTACGTGATTGCAATGATTGAGGGAGGACCTATACCGATAGAACAGTCTTACTCGAGATGATAGTATGCTATCTGGTCTGTCTTTATCATCATGTATATGTTGATAAAGCCCATAGGATTCTTGCTTGACTGCCAGCAGTATGATAGCGATCATATATGTGGGAGCTGGGGTCTATAAGCACATCCTTAAAGTGTCCCTAGTCGTGGGAGTTTCGAGACAGGGCATCGATACTCCAGAGTAGACTAGTGTATACAGTCGAGACCCCGACGAGGGGCGGTGGCCGGTCTCACAAGCCATTGGTGTTAGTTGGTTCACCTAAGATGTATACAGGTGCTCATTGGGTTATGAGTACACCGGACATGATTCGCCGGGAACTTGCTGGTTGGTATTATACCTAGCGTCAGATAGCAGTTCCCTGGTGACATGTGTACAGGTTAGTTCATCGACCTGAGGTCGTCATTTGTCTCGTGTGAGTTCCCACTGTACTTTGATTTATACCCTACCACGGGTCAAAGGAGTCGTGCAAACAGGTATATTTTGGGTACAGTCCCGAGCCACATGGAGGCAGTGAGCAGATCGTCGGGGATTCGTCTCTCCCGGTATTGGAGGTGAGATCGTGCTGTGATTAGGAGAGCCATTACACGAAATCCCTGGCCAGGGTAATCGAGATTTACTGGAAGGTATTCCAGTAGTATCTCAGGGTGTTCTGGGCTGCTCTCTGACACGACTTATACAGCTATTGGGGGTCTGACGTTTACCGGCCCCCTAGGCCCTATATGCGATACTCATAGACGAATGGACCGGACTGTACGGATATTGTCACTGTCAGGCTCAGTAGGGTTTCTGGATGAGTTCGCTCGTCGGCTTTCCTTCTAATCAATACATAGGTAACCGTTACGTACAGCTAGTACCTCTGACGTGCTAGTGGTTATACCCAGTGCCAGTGTATTGATGAGTCATTAGAGTCCCCCACAGACACTTTCCCAAGTTCGGGCGAAACGTTGTAGAGGCCGTATGGATTTATGGCAGAATTCGGAAAAAGCACGTGCATTTTCGCACGTGTCATTTTTCGGGCAGATAATACTGGTAGACTTTGGTTTAATCCGGATCCGAGTATTATACTGTGCAGATATAATATCTTTATCTCAGTTGCATTTGTATTCGGTAGTAATACAAATGCGGGTATGTTTATACTATTACGGGGTTATCCTGAAATTCGTTTCGGGATCGCTTTTGGAAGTTGCCAGTTTCCAGTTTTCTATCACCAGTATTTAACATTCGGTTAAATGCGGATTTATCTTTTCTTGGGTGAGTCATGAGGTGAGTCAGAGTTCTAGAAGGTTCTAGAAATGGTGACTAGCTTCATGAGTCATTAGTTCATTAATGAAGCATTTAATGAGTGATGAGTTGTTATGGTGACTAGGTTAATGATTCATGGTTTTGCATTTATTGTTTTAAGTGTGTCATCCTTTTTCTTTAAGTGTTATGATAAGTTTACTTGTTAAGGTCACCCCCTCCTCTCTCCTACACTCACCCCCTTTGCTTCATATAGTGGCCGGCCATTTCCAAGTGGGATGATTGATTCATTTTGGCAAAAAGATTATGATAGTTTAGTTCATGGAAATTTCATATAGCTTAATTTCCATTTACCCGATTCCAATTGGCAACTTCATTAACCGTTCGTCCATAGCCTTGGACGTAACGAGACAAAGTGTTCTACTCATTCTCTACATCAATCTTGGTCATCTCTTTTAGCAAACTTGATGATCGAGTTGCCTCGGTTCAGAGGCGGGAGCCCGTTTAAAGATCCGTCGACGTGGTGCCACCTGGACGAGAAGACTGGAGAACCAGGAGATCAGAGCAGCCGTAACAAAGCGTGGGATGATGGTTGAAGACCGAAGGACTCGGATCGTTCGGTATAACATTTTTACCCACTTTGTAGTTTGTTAGTTTAGCTTTAATGGCAGATCCGGGTTATAGTATGCGATTGCGTCAGCTAAAAGTTTTTGTTCCGCATTTGGCGTCTGTTAGACGGCCGGGACGCTACCGTAGACTTACCGTTAAAAAAGACAATTATTGGAGAGAGAATGCGACATGTGATATTTGAGAGAGGGTGAGAATAAGAAAGAATAAGAGAGAGGACTGCCTATTATTTTCCTCCCCTTTGTTTCGTCATCTCCTTCAACCTCATCTCCCTCCACCTCCACCTCCATTTCTCATCTCAAAAACCTTGCTAAAACTCTACACCCTCTTCATTAAAAATGATCCCCACTTCTTCCTCTACACATTGGACCTTGCAAGTTTGGATTTTGGAGACTTTGAGAAACTAGGGTTTTTCTTGAGTTGCCCAAAGGAGGTATATCTTCTTTCATTTAGTTTAGTTTTTAGTTCTTTATATCCTAGTTTAGTTAGAAGTTGATTTGGTTTGGTTATGCGATGTTTGGAAATTCCTAGAGAGGGTTTGGGTAACTTGTGGATTTGTGATCTGTAGTAAGTGTGTACAAGACCCTAGAGATCGATTTATGGACCTAGAACAGAGAATACGAACTTTAGATTTGTTCCGTGTCTGTTTTGTGAGGTATTGTGTGCCTACAGGGAATCTGGGATGACCTGAGACCTGTACGAGAAAAACTAGCAACTCTAGAGTCTTAGTTAGACCCATAGGAGACCACCCTGAGGAGACGAACCCCAACAGAGCAGGTTTGGCCGAGCAGGACGGTTTTAGGGGAGTATGGCCGGCCAAGTTGGAGTGGTTGGTGTCTAGGTTGGTTCAGTAGCTCACATACTCCATATACAACACCCTATACATGCTAGTTTTGTTTCAATTGACCTGAACCAAAATCTGAGAGCACATTGGGGTGTTTTTGGCTAAGTTTTCCTGATGTTTGAATGCTTGGTTTTGGTGGTTGGATTTGTATTTGGTTGTTGGGCGTTTGTACGTCAACAACAAGTATTTGTTTGGTTGTTTTGCATGCGTAGGCTATAGGTTCTAACATATAGGCAACTCGTGTGCCGTTTTGGTTTCCCGGACTTGATATTAATAGCGATTGCGATTGTGTATTTATTGTAGGTACCTTCGCGTGGATTCTGAGACGACAGAGCATTGCATCATTGACTTTGGCAAGCAAGGATCAAGGTGAGTAGATTTATATCTACGGGGGATGTCAGGTGGATGGCGTATATCACCCCCGCAAATTTTGATGGAAACCGATATGTAGGATATGGTTAGAGAAACCTATTCTAGGAACGTATGGATGTAATTAAAGGTTTAGTGTGACATGATATGAAAGAAATGATGTCTCAGATTGATATATATATAAGGATATGATAAGTGAACGTGAATCACGAAATATATATAGGTAGTGCACGAGAATAAGTATGAGATTTAGAGTAGCATGACATGAGATTTATAAGATAGGGATTGATATCTTTGCCGGCCCATGATATGAGATTGTCATGGATGCGACCTGGGATATAGGTATATAGATATATATAATGTTGTGAATCATTAGTGATATGCCGTACGAGACGTTAGGTCCATACCCTCAGTGTCATATAGGTTGATAGGATCCCTAATGGGTTAATGCCGCCGTACGATAATTTACCGTACGTGATGAGTTTTATGATGGGTGATCCATACCCTTGACTAGAGGATGCCGTGCGATGGATTATATTGTACGTGATGTTATGAGGCTGGATGCCGATTGATAGATTCACCGACTCGGATATATGATAGAGACGTAGACCTTATAGCATTTAGCTGACAATTTACTTTATGCTACGTTCATATCATTCTCATTGCATTACATATACCTGTGCTAGTACACCTACACCATTATCGATGATGCGTATATTACACTTACACAGATTGGCCGGTTCACACACTTCATCATCGATAATTGCTATGTCACTCACACAGTAGAATTGCTACATTATGCTATTATATTGCTATGCTCACATTATGATGATATGCCCATGCTTACATCACTGTTCCATGTTGCATGATATACGAATATGCTTACATTCTGTTATATGTCGCATACATCATGCTTTACGATTATACGCATTGAGATATGCTGTTTTCATAAGATTTCTGGATTTGAGAACCGTGGTTATGTTTCAAAATAAAGTATGTATTGTTTTAAAAACCCGGTTTCTCTTGATATGATATTTCAGTGAGTCCACCATGTGTTTTCTCGGTTCTGAGACGTGTGATATGTGAAACCCGATTCGAGGAGTTGGATGATCTATTTGCGGGTTCATGGTGGACCCGGTATGGTACCCGGGGCGAGAATGGATGGTTGTGCTATAGACGATGAGCCTGGCAGAGGGACTACTACCCACCAGTGATTGGTTGGACCTGGCGGTTATCCGGAGGATACCGACCGGAGTCGAGAGATGGATATGGGCCGATCCGTTCTGCCTGAGCCCGAGGGCCGATCCGGACTGATGGAACCCAATATATGAGGATTTATGTGTCGATACTGGACACGGGTTTCATGATGTTTTGAGTGTCGATGTTGGACACTCAGGTTCCATGATTTAATGTGTCATTGATGAACACACGTCGATTTATCTCCTCATATTCTCATGCATATGCTTTCATGATTTTACATGCATGATGTTGTGTGTCATTGACAGACACGTAGATGTTAGCCTCATGCAGATATGCATTTATTATATTGTTGGCACATATGCAGATACGGTCATCCTAGATATCATAGTATTACCTTTATGATATAGTTGACCTAGGAATCGTTGTTTATTCGATTTCTACCTGATGATGTTTTCTACTCATGAGTTGGCAACTCACCCCCGTTGTGCCACAGTTCTTGCAGGTTGACCGCATGGATCGGTAGCGACATCGTTGGCACACATCTTGCATTCGAGTGACTTACTTTGGTAGGTGATACATGTTGGATCGTACCACTATTGTATTTATTATTCCTGTTGTATCTAGTTAACTCCATCAATCAGAAACTAGTATTTGTATAAGTAGTAAGACTTAGCAAGACTTGTAGTTGCAAGACTTGAGCGATGAGTTATATGTTCGCTTGGTGGGTTGATGTCTTGCTTTATTCTTTATCCTTTTTGTGGATCTTCACTGTTGGGCGTCGTATACATATATACTGTCTTGCGTGGTTGTGATTCCGCCGATTGGCGAAGAGCCAGCTCCCGCTTGGGGATGCCTTTATCATTATTATGTATATGTGGTTTTGGATCAAAATATAGAAAGGAGGTGCTGCCCAAATTTTTAAAAGACGAAACATGTTTTTCAACTAGTAAATCCACTTGCATTTTTATGTTTCATTGTCGATGTATTTAAGAAAACTTTTGATTTCATCATACCTTTATTTCAAAACTTCACCTCTTTTCTTTTCTTTAAAAAGGGTTTAGATTTCTGGGCTTCGGCTTACTTGAATTACATTACACCTGTAGACGTGGCGTGATTTAAGTGCTGGTCACGAGCTAATATTTTCGGGTCATGACAAAGTTGGTATCAGAGCGCTAGGTTTAATCTTGGTTCGAGTCTAGGTTTGACTATGCGGAGTCTGGGGCGTAATTTATTTCGGAACCTAGGCTTGACCTTGCAGAACTTAGACTTGAACATAGGGGGTATTAGACCCGAACTTTCGTTACATAGGTTGACCCTGATTGATGGAGTAGGTAGCTTGAGTAGAGTGACGTACCATACGTATGTTCCGCGGCATATTTACGATACGATACTCCACTTAAGAAACCTTCGGATGTACATAGTTTGAGATATGTGATTCTCTTCGTTCTCTCGATCATACATCCATTTGAGATCCTTGATTCTATTTGTTTCCATGATCATACTCTCATTGATTCCGTTCCTCCTTATGATCATCTATCCATTTCGGGATCTGTTGATTCCTTTTATACCTTTGATCTATCTTCATTGATACATGCTTGAGGTTCCTGTCACCATAGTTTGAGCGCAGATTGAGCTACTGCTAGTGATGCGGTCAGGGCGAGCTCGTCATGGACGAGGACTGACCATCATGTTTTTTGGTGATATGGGAACGTCTCGATTTTGTATTTATGTTGTGACCTCTTATTGAGGCGAGTGTTCGGTTTTGCACCGGATGATCGGGCCACTGATAGAGGCTTCCTGTTGTGAGAGGATTGTTGATGTACAACCTACCTCAGAGTTTGTGATGTCGTCTACCTTGCAGACAGATGACCCAGCTGTTGCTGAGATTGATGGGATGTCGCTTCCAGACTTTACGAACGGAGATCGCTGGAGATTTCAGGCAGAGATGCGACAGACGATAGCTAGTCTATCTTGAGTTGAGAGACGAAGGCAATTCATCAAATTTGATGCGCCGATGCAGGCCCAGTTGAGTTAAAGATTTCCAGTGTGGAGAGTCTTACTTAGATCTAAAGTAGATCGATCCAAAGATGACGTTGTTCGTTGGATGATCCAATAGGAGATTAGTAAGTGGAGTGGACCAGCTTCAGATAGAGGATCTCACCCAGATGCGTTGTGAGTTGATCGAGAGCAGATGAATAAGGTATATTCCTCCGATGGTTGGGACGAGTTACCGAGGACGTGTTCGGCTAGAGATCTTCTACAGAGTGATGAAGATACCGAGTTCATAACTTCGAGTCCAGGTGAGAGAATCCGGATTGACTGTAGCTGAGAACAATTGCAGTACGCTGATAGCATGACGTGACGTCGAAACGGACGATAATAAAGATGAGTGGAACAAGAGGTTCGTGCGAGAAATTAACGAGCTGTTGTTACTCCCCGTTGAGATTGGAGATCTGATATGTATACAGAGGCGTGAGATACGACCAGTTCCCAAGGAAATGTTGTGCTGAGAACGCAGATGTCCAGAAAGCGAGAAAAGATTATGCAAGAGTACCGGCCTCCGTATAGTTCGGCATAGGCAAGATCGGAAGAGACCCTGAGCAGGTTCCTACCAGGACATTGCTACGATAAGATTTGCACCCAGGATCAGTTGTGTCGCGTGTATTCAGAGGGCCAAAGGCCGACGACAGTGACGTGCTGCTTATGAGTGGTCATGCTAATTGGCCGAGAGATGACCAGAGGAGTGTCAGAGCGGAATAGTTTCCGTTAGTACACCGGACCGGGCCGATGAGCCGATGGATTGCGAGATCGGTAATCCACAGGGGAATGAGGACCCAGAGATAGAGGACGCCAGACCGTGAGCAGGAGGCAAGCGGATGTTCTTGCTCTGCCAGTTTTGGACGCAACGACATTTTTCGACGTTGTAGGAGGTGTACCTTAATGTCATTTGTTGTGATTTGTATTTGTGATCCGAGTATCATGCTTATATCGCTTGGATTTGAGTTTTGATGATTGAGTTTCATGATATTGATTTCGTGCACTATGGCTGCACCTACTGGGTATTTACATTTTTGTGCATAGTTATTGCACTTGATATATATTTTATACACCGTTGTGTTGAATTGCGATTTGTGCATATCTATTGCACTTGATATTCATTTTGTGCCTTGGCTGCATGTATTTATGATTTCGTAGATTTCATATGGATGATTTGATTTTTGTGCATATGATACGCACTCGATTTGATTTTTGCACTCGGTATAGCTTACATGTTCTTGCAGTGCATTGATACGGATTTGTGCACATAGTTGTGCACGTTTTTGGATTTTATACACCTTGGTACACTCGGTGTGGCTTTTATACGCATTTGAGTTATTGGTGAGTTTCCATGCATTTGCTGCACTAAATTGGTATTTCGTGCACTGGATGCACCGGATTCGTATTTCGTGCACTGGATGCACCGTATTTGTATTTCGTGCACTGGATGCACCCGATTTGTATTTCGTGCATTTGTAGCACTAGATTTTCACTTCGTGCATTGGTTGCACTAGATTTATACTCCGTAAATTGGTTGCACCGATTTTTGTCTTTGAGCATTCGTTTTACTAGATTTATGTTTTTTTTGTGCGCGTTGCACTTGACGTTCATTTTTCATGCGCTTTACCGCACTGGGCATTTATATGGATCTGACGCGCTTGGGTTGGATTTTTGCGCATATTAGGCGCTTGATATTGGATTTTTTGCACATCGGATACACTTGAGTGAGATTTTACTCGTGCATGTTGGATGTCCTTGATTTAGATGTTATCCGTGCATAATGGATGCGATTTCATTCGTGCATGTTGGATGCACTTGACTTAGACTTTACTCGTGCATGTCGGATGCACTTGATTTAGATTTCATTTGTGCATGACGGATGCACTTGATTTGGATTCTTGCGCATGTTGGGTGCATGATATAAGATGTGATTTTGTACACACCGGATGCACTCGATTGGAATTTTCATTCATGCATGTTAGTTGCACTGGATTGAGATTTTTGTGTACTATAGATGCACTAGATGTTGTCGTGCATACCCGTTGCACTGGACAGATGCTTTCGTGCACACCCGTAGCACTTAGTTTTGGTTTTGTGCACATCCGTAGCACTTGTATTTGGATTTGGTTTCCGTGCGCACCAGACGCACGTGATTGTTGGACACGCCTTTTTGGGGCTGATTTTGCTCTTGAGCACTTTGTTTTCATGATGGGCACTATATTATGTAGTAGCCGGACATGACTGATCTGAGGATAGTACCTGAGTACTTTGCAAGCATTAAAAGTTTAACAAGAGGTTTTCAAAAAGGAGCTATAGTCTCTCTATTTCCTACGTGTCCGCGAGCGACACGAACATTTTCAAAAGAGAACCTTTTGGGATATTTTAAAAGGGCGGAACGTATATTTTAGCAAAACATATATGAATACATATTTATTACTTTACAAATGAGAGTCCGTCACTTGTGCCGTGAGTTACGCATCACACGACGATTCAGAAAAGATTCTGCATGTGTTTTATTCAGTGTTTGAAAGTTTTTCCAAGGATGCGTACTATATACGTATTATAGTATTTGACTAGTGCATTTGGATTTCAGTAGTGGATTTCGAGATTTGTATCTCCATTGTAACTCCGAGGATATGCGTGCAAATCCGATGATTTTCGTGACGCTTGATGGAGTTCGATTTTGATTTTCGTACTCGTTTTCAGGCGCACGCGATATGCTGTAGTATTTCTATATCTTCCGTGATTTCGGAGCTCCGTTGATTTGAGATGATTATTGAAATGTTTTAGTATTTGGGGGTTTAAATTTAAATTCGGGGACCAAATTTATTTAAGGGGGGAAGATTGTATCATTTCATAAAATATAAAATATTATTTTTGGAATTTAATATTAAAATAATATATTTCGCGAGAACTACCCGATTTGCGAAATTGGGGTTTTCGTAAAATGGTATAAATATATACCAATATTTGTGAAATAATTGGAGATTAAAATGATTTATTCATTTAATAATATATTTATCGGATTTGGCATTTTTATAATTTATTATATGCAGTTTAAATAAAAATTGATTAGTGCACTACTAATCGCGATTAAGCCAGTTTTTCCACGGCTAGTGCACCATGACATGTTGCTTGTTGTTTCATTTTATTTGTGTTATGTGTTTGGTTTTAATGAGTGGGGGAAAAAGAAAAGAAAAAGAAAAAGGGGTTAAAAAGACAATTATTGGAGAGAGAATGTGACATGTGATATTTGAGAGAGGGTGAGAATAAGAAAGAGAGAGAGAGAGGGCTGCCCATTATTTTCCTCCCCTTTGTTTCTTCTTCTCCTTCAACTTCATCTCCCTCCACCTCCACCTCCATTTATCATCTCAAAAACCTTGCTAAAACCCTACACCCTCTTCATTAAAAATGATCCCCACTTCTTCTTCTACACATTGGACCTTGCAAATTTGGATTTTGGAGACTTTGAGAAGCTAGGGTTTTTCTTGAGTTGCCCAATGGAGGTATATCTTCTTTCATTTAGTTTAGTTTTTAGTTCTTTATATCCTAGTTTAGTTAGAAATTGATTTGGTTTGGTTATGCGATGTTTGGAAATTTCTACAGAGGGGTTGGGTGACTTGTGGACTTGTTATCTGTAGTGAGTATGTACAAGACCCTAGAGATCGATTTGTGGACCTAGAACAAAGAATACGAACTTTAGATTTGTTCCGTGTCGGTTTTGTGAGGTATTGTGTGCCTACAGAGAATCTGAGATGACCTGAGACCTGTACGAGAAAAACTAGCAACTCCAGAGACCTAGTTAGACCCATAGGAGACCACCCTGAGGAGACGAACCCCAACATAGCAGGTTTGGCCGAGCAGACCGGTTTTAGGGGGAGTGTGGCTGGCCAACGGGGAGTGGTTGGTGTCTAGGTTGGTTCAGTAGCTCACATACTCTATATACAACACCCGATACTTGCTAGTTTTGTTCCAATTGACCTCAACCAAAATCTGGGAGCATATTGGGGTGTTTTTGGCTAAGTTTTCCTGATGTTTGAATGCTTGGTTTTGGTGGTTGGATTTGTATTTGGTTTTTGGGCATTTGTACGTCAACAACAAGGATTTTTTTGGTTGTTTTGCATGTGTAGGCTATAAGTTCTAACCTATAGGCAACTCGTGTGCCGTTTTGGTTTTCCGGACTTGACGTTAATAGCGATTGCGATTGTGTATTTATTGTAGGTACCTTCGTGTGGATTCCGAGACGACGGAGCATGGCGTCATCGACTTTGGCAAGTAAGGATCAAGGTGGGTAGATTTATATCTATGGGGGAAGTCGGGTGGATGGCGTATAGCACCCCCGCAAATTTTGATGAAAACCGATATGTAGGATATGGTTAGAGAAACCTATTATAGGAACTTATGGTTGTGTCACGACCCGAAATTTAGCTCATGACCGGCACTTAAATTACGCAACGTCTAAATGCGTAACGTAATTCAAGTAAGCCGAAACCCAGAAATCTAAACCCTTTTAAGAAAATAAAAGAGGTGAAGTTTTGAAATAAAGGTATGATGAAATCAAATGTTTTCTTAAATGCATAGAAAAGAGAACATGAAAAATGCAAGTGGATTTTATTAGTTGGAAAACATGTTTCATCTTTTAAAAATTTGGGTAGCACCTCCTTTGTATATTTTGATCCAAAACCACAATTACATAATGATAATAAAGGCATCCCCAAGCGGGAGCTAGCTCTTCTCCAATCGGCGGATTCACAACCACGCAAGTCATAAAATAAGTATACGACGCCCAGCGGTGAAGATCAACACAAAGATAATGAATAAAGTAAGATATCAACCCAATAAGAGAACATAAAACCCATCGCTTAAATCTCGCAACTACAAGTCCTGCTAAGTCTTACTACTTATACAAATACTAGTTTCTGATTTGATGGAGTTAACTAGATACAATAGGAATAATAAATACAAGAGGGGTACGATCCAACATGTACCACCTACCAAAGCAAAACACCCGAATGAAGCTATGTGCCAGCGATGCCGCTACTAATCCATGTGGTCAACCTGTAAGAACTGTGGCACAACGGGGGTGAGTTGCAACTCGTGAGTAGAAAACATCATCAGGTAGAAATCGAATAAAACAACGATTTCCTAGATCAACTATATCATGAAGGTAATACTATGATATCTAGGATGACCGTATCTGTATATGTGCCAAAAATATAATCAATGCCTATAAGCATGTGGATAACATCCAACAATAAAATCAATGCCTGTATGCACGTAAATATATGAGGATATCAAAGAATGTGTGTCCAACACCGATACTCGAAACATCATGAAACCCGTGTCCAGCATCGACACGTAAATCCTCATATCTCAGGCGCCGCATCCTCAGATCGGCCCTCAGGCGGCGCATAATCTGGTCGGCCCTCATATCCATCTCATGACTCCGGTCGGTATCCTCCGGATAACTGCCAGGTCCAAATACTATCACCGGTAGGTAGTGCTCCCCTGCCAGGCTCACCGTCTAACAAATACGAGTCTTCTTTCCCCGGGGTACCTCACCAGGTCCACCATGTACCCGCAGACGATGCCTACCGCTCCTCGAATCGGGTTTCACATGCCAATCTCAGAACCGACAAAACACATGGTGGACGCACTGAAATATCATATCAAGAGAAACCGGGTTTTTAAAACAATACATACTTTACTCTGAAATAACCATGGTTCTCAAATCCAGAAATCTCATGAAAACGGCATATCTCAATGCGTATAATCGTACAACATGATGTATGCGTCATATAACAGAATGTAAGCATATCCGTATATCATACAACATGGAACAGTGATGTGAGCATGGGCATATCATCATAATGTGAGCATAGCAATATAATAGCATGATGTAGCAATTCTACTGTTCGAGTGACATAGCAATTATCGATGATGAAGTATGTGAGCCGGCAAATATGTGTAAGTGTAACATACGCATCATCGATAATTGTGCAGGTGTACTAACCAATGATATCATAACAAATAATGGAAGTACAAGAACATGTAATGTAATGAGAATATCCTAAACGTAGCAGAAAGTAAATCGTAAGCGTATCTAATCTAACATCTACACACGAACCATACGGTTAGTTTTTCAAAGAAGCAAATCGTAGTTTTGAAAGTAGGGGCTACGGTGTTTTTAAGGAAAAGACACTATTTGAAAATCCTTAACGTCCCTCAAGGTATCCATTTAAGAGTTGCATACAATTCGACAGTTTTAGAAATATGTATGGTTCGGGTGATACATTTACGTTGGCTATCCAGTCTCATAGTCTATGATGCGGCGTTACCCTCGAATAACATCCTCAAAACACGAGTGCGGATTATCCATCCGGTAACTCACATCGCGTACGGTAATCCTTCGTACGGTGACATTAAATCATTAGGGATCCTATCATCCTAGATGACAATGAGGGTACGGACCTAACGTCTCGTACGGCATATCACTCATGATTCACAACATTATATATATCTATATACCTATATCACAGGTCACATCTGTAACAATCTCATATCAGGGGACCGGCTAAGGTATAAATCATCTCTTATCGACTCGCATCCGTATACCGATAGATCAATCAAGTCATCATATCACATCGTATATTATTTTCATCACATTAAGTCATCTTACATCAAGTCAATTTTATATATACATTCTACCTTATTAATCTAGTTTCATGCTACTCTAAAACTCATACTTATTCTAGTGCAACTACATATCTATAAGTCGTGATTCACATTCACTTTTCATATCCTTATGGCTTTCATCTCATATCTCAATACACATATTCAATCATTCATATCATCTCTAATTATCTTTTTAACCATGTCCCTAGTTTTCCTAATCTAGGTTTCTACGACTGTATCCTATAGATCGGTTTCCATTTATAATTTGTGGGGGTGCTATACGCCATCCACCCGACTTCCTCCGTAGATATAAATCTACTCACATTGATCCTTGCTTGCCGAAGTCGATGACGCCATGCTCCGTCGTCTCGGAATCCACGCGAAGGTACCTACAATAAATACACAATCACAATCGCTATTAACATCAAGTCCGAAAAACCAATACGACATACGGTGCGCTCATAGGTTAGAACTTATAGCCTACGCATGCAAAACAATCAAACAACCCTTGTTGTTGACGTACAAACGCCCAACAACCAAATAAAAATCCAAACATCAAAACCAATAATTCCAAAATACGGAAAATATAACCAAAACCACTCACAACAGCTCCCAGATTCTCTCTCAGGTAAAATGGGATTAAACTAGCAAGTATAGGGTGTTGTATATGTAGTATGTGAGCTACTGGACCAACCTAGACCCCAAATACCCTAAATTGGCCGGCCACATGCCCTAAAAATCCGGCGAGCTCGGTCTACAGTGCTCTGTTGGGGTTCGTCTTCTCAGGGTGGTCTCCTAGGGTCTTAAATAGGTCTCTGGTATTGTTTGTTTTTCTCAGAATTACCCCACGTTACTCCAGATTCCCTGTAGGCCAATGTTATCACAAAAACCGACTTGGGGAAATTCCTAAGTCCGTATTCTCAGTTCTAGGCCATACAACCCACACTAAGGTCTTGTAAACAGCCACTAGACATCACAAATCCACACAATCACCCAAACCCTTTTCTTAGGATTTCTAACATCACTATTTCACACTTAATCAACTTCTAAACTACACTAGAATGCAAGAAACTAAAAACTAAACTAAATGAAAGGAATTATACCTCATTTGGGCAACTCAAGAAAACCCTAGAAGTCCCAAGTCTCCAAAATCCAACTTTGATTGGTCCATTGTGTTGAGGGGGAGGTGGGGATCAACTTTTGTGAAGGGAGTATAGGGTTTTGATGAAGGTTTGGAGATGGATCTTGGGGGTGAAGGTGGAGGGAGATGAGGAGGAAGAAGAAGAAGAAAATAATGGGGAGGAAATAATGGGCAGCCCCCCCTCTTTTTTATTCTCACCATCTCTCAACTCATTTCTCACACGCTCTCTCTCTCCAATCATTCTCTCCTTTACCCTTTTCTCTTTTTCTTTTCTTTTTAAAACCCAAACCACATAATACTCCAAAAACAACACAAGAACACAACATGTAACCAAAATACAACATGACATGATGCCCTAGCCATGGAAAACTGTAGAAACACGGATTTGGCTTAATCGCGATTAGTAGTGCATTAATCGGGTTTAATTTTAAACTTGCATATAATAAATTATAAATTGCCAAATCCGATAAATATATTTTTAAATGAATAAATCATTTTAATCTCTAATTATTTCACAATTCTTGGTATATATTTATACCATTTTACGAAAACCCCAATTTCGCAAATCGGGTAGTTTTCGCGGAATATATTATTTTAATATTAAATTCCAAAAATAATATTTTATATTTTCTGAAATGTTACAATCTTCCCCCTTATATAAATTCAGTCCTCGAATTTAAATTTAAACCCCCAAATGCTAAAACATTTCAATAATCAGTTCAAACCACGGGGCTCCGAAATCACGGAAGATACATAAATAACACAGCGCATCGCATGCGCCTGAAAACGAGTATGAAACTCAAAATCGAACTCCGTAAAGCGTCACACAAATCATCGGATTTGCACGCATATCATCGGAGTTACAATGGAGATACAGATCTTGAAATTCAACACTGAAATCCAATGTACACTAGTCAAATACCATAATACATATATAGTACACATCCTTGAAAATCTTCTAAAACTGAATAAAACTCATGCAAATTTTTTTCTGAATTGCCGTGTGATGCGTAACACACGGTACAAGGGACGGACACTCATTTGTAAAGTAGTAAATATACCTATATATGTTTTTGCTCAAATTATACGTTCCGCCGTTTTTTTAAAACATCCCAAAAGGTTTTGTTTTGTAAATGTTCGTGTCGCTCGCGGACACGTAGGAAATAGTGAGACTATAGCTCCTTTCGAAAACCTCTTGTTAAACTTTTTAATGCATGCAAAGTACTCAGGTACTGTTCTCAGATCAGTCATGTTCGGCTACTACATAATATTGTGCCCATCATGAAAACAAAGTGCTCAAAAGAAAATCAACCTCGAAAGGCGTATCCAATAATCACGTGCGTCTGGTGCGCACGGAAATCAAATCCAAATACAAGTGCTACGAATGTACACAAAACCAAAACTAAGTGCAACGGGTGTGCACGAAAGCATCTGTCTAGTGCAACGGGTGTGCACGACAGCATCTAGTGCATCTATTATGCACGAAAATCTAAAACCAGTACAACTAACATGCATGAATGAAAATCCCAATCGAGTGTGTTAGTGTATATGCCCTAGAGGCCATTACTGTATCATACTAGTTTTTATATTACTTGATGGAAGCTTGGGATAGTCACCTTGTATACACAATCTTGCTCAAAATGGTAGTATGCTACTTGGTTTGTTTCTACTTTAATATGTGCATGTGTTTCTTTTAGCATATTGCTTATACATATTAGTAGAGCCCTTAGGATCTTTGCTTGATTACCAGCGTTGTGATGGCAGTCACACTCATGGGGGCTGGGTAATCCACAAGCACATCCTTATACAGGTCTATAGTCGTAGGACTATCGAGACAGGGCATCGATACTCCGGAGTAGACTAGCGTATGCGCTTCTCATCCCAGCACGGGAGACGGTCTGTCCCACAGCCGTCAGTACGTCGTACTTGAGATAGTATGCGGGTGCTCGTTAGGTTACGAGTACACTGGACAGGACTCGTCGGGAACTGTTGGTTGGTATTATACCTATCGTCAGTTATCAGTTCCCAGGTGACATGAGTACAGCTTAGTCCGCTGACTTGACACTGTCACTTCGCCTCGAGTGTGTTCCTACTGTACTTTGATTACTACCTTACCACGGCTCAAAGGAGTCATGCAAACAGGTAGTAGTTGGGTGCAGTCCCGAAGCACTTGGAGGCAGTGACGGTTAGACAGGATTCGTCTCTCCCGGTATTAAGGGTTGATATCGCGCTGTGTCTAGGAGAGCCATTACACAAAGTCCCTGGCCAGGGCAAGCGAGATAGACTGGTAGGTTTCCAGTGTTATCTCAGGTGTTCTGGGCTACACTCCGACATGACTTGTACCGCTAGTAGGGGACTGACGTTTACCGCCCCCTACGCCCGCCATGCGATGTTCTTAGACGAACAGACCGGACTGTACGGAGACTGTCACATTCAGGCTCAGTAGGAGTTCAGATGGGTTTCACCTCGTCCGTCTTCTTATCGGCATCTACCTGGGGGCCGTTACGCACAGCTAGTGCCGCTTGCAGTCTATGGTTAAACCCACTGCCAGCGTAGTGTCGAGTCTTTAGAGTTCCATACAGAGAGCTATTCGCCTTTAGGCAAAAGAGTAGAGGTCACATGGTTTTGCGACAGGTCGCATGGTTTTGCGACAGGGTTCGGTCACATCCGTGCACTTGTGCACGTTTAGTGTCCGGGCAGTTATTACTAGCGGGCTTTGATTTAAGCCAGATCCTAGTATACGTTTTCGGATTAGTTTTATCTCGTTTGTATTCGTGTTCCCCGGAACGCGGATACGGGTGTGTATGCACAGTTGACAGAGACAGAGGCGGAGGATTCTCATTAGGGTTGTTGACTGTTGACTTTTGCTAAACCCTAATGAGAATTAGACTTATGATTAACAATAATATTAATTAAGTATTATAGTGATATGGTTAGGGTTGAAAGGTTGACCTTGTTGACTTGTTGACTTTTGTTGACCGGTTGACTAGTTGGACTTGTTGACCACCATCATGACAATGGCTATCATTTGTTTGCATTGACTTGTGGTTGCTTGATGGTTCACAAATTGCATTTAATGCAAGAAATGATATTGTCATTTGTCATGATAACAACCATCACATTATACTCAATTATTATTACTTGTTATCATAATTTTTTGGATTATGAGAGCTTGGATGGCAAAAGACTTGCTCATTCTTCATTTTCATTTCTCTCTCTTGCTCAAGCTCTCTCCCTCTTTCTCTTGCTCTCTCTAGCTCAAGGCAACCCCCTCTCATGAGTTGAGAACCATTGTCTTAGAGATAAAAACACCAAAACAATTCTCTACTCATCCTAGTTCACAAGGTTTAGCAAACCAAATGTTCTAGTTTCTTCAAGTTCAAAGTAGAAGCCAAAAGGTAGAAGCTTTCGGGTGGATCCATCTTCGGCGCGAGGAGACGACAAGGTGAGGCCGATCTGTACACCGCAAAGAGTTAAGGACGAAGGAGTTCAAGAAAGGTATAACCCCCTAACCGAGTAGGTAAAACTCTTAGTTAGGATTGTTAGATGGTTGTTTAACAAAGATCTGTATTTTGAGTCCATGTTACCACCTCTAGAAAAATCGTTTTTCATCATTTCCGCAAGCCCGTAATACCGGGAGGGGTAACATGGACTTACAGTGGTATCAGAGCCTAGTTAAACACTATCTAACTATAACGTTTTGAAAATCGTTTCGGTGAAATTTCGAAAAAATCGGTAAAATAAGGGGGTTTTCTGTAAAAAGTCAAAATACAAATATCTTATTATAAAAATTAAATATACACATTCTAGCTATGTAATTGCTATTATTTGGTGTTTATTGAGCCGCTGGTGAAATTTCAAATTTTCTGAAAAAAAATATTATTTTATTATTATTTTAAGCCGTCACTAATACATTTAATTAGGGAAAATTACAAATTGGAATGAGTTGAAACAAATTTTGTGCATCATAAAACATTAAATAAAATTTTATCATGTGGTTTTTGGAACGAAATCATTTGCCAAAACGGTTTAGAAATTATTGAAGAAAAAAAGGCTTTTTTTAGCGTAAATGGATGTTTGGGGTATTGTATTTATCATTTTTCATCACCCCACACCCGTACCCATACCCACACACCCCCATTCACTTATCCCCATGGCTGAATTCAGCAGCCACCATCTTTTTCCCCACTTGAATTTCAAAGGAAATGAAATGAAAGAAAAGAAAAGAAAATGGATAAATTAGTTAGACATTTGACCTTGAATTTGACTTTGACTTCACCCCCCACTTTCTCTACCTCCCTCTCTCTCCTCTCCCACTCCCATTCAGCCGACCCCCCTCCCTCCTACAGCAGCAACAGCCCCCCCATTTCCCTTCTCTTTTCTCTTCAAACTTCATCAAAAATTGCCTCAAATCCATCAAAAAAAATCCCGAAACCCAAATCCGACTCCTACCCATTTTTGCTTAGCCCTTGTAGCATGGATTTTGGTGACAAGGGAGCATTTTGGAGGGCTATGTGTGCTTGTGGGATCTTCAATTTGTTTGGGTAAATTCTAACCCTTTTGCTTAAATTGTTGTTAATTGCTTGTAGTTAGCTTAATTAAGTGTTACTTTGGTTTTATGTGGGTTCAATTGTATGATTAAGGAATTCTAGTTAGGGTTTTGTTTTGAAATTGGGTTGTGATCACTTGTGCATGGTTTGTGATGTGAGCTAACATCTTGAAAACTTGTTAAAAATTATCTAGTTGCATATTACAAGTTGTTACTTGAAAAATGTCCAAATTAAGCTTTTTGTGCAAACCAGGGTTTTATGAAATGCATTTATATGTGAGATTAAAAACATGGTTAGGGTTTTTATCATATTATTAACTTTATTAAGTGTAGTTTAACACTTTAGTTCATGGAAATCCAACCTAAATTGTAGTTTGCGCATTTTTTTGCTATGAAATTGTTAAATTTTAGGTATTTTGTAAACTAGAATATTAGGGTTTTTGGAATTTAATGAGATTAAATTCCGGAAATTGTTTCTATGACTTATTTAAGATATTTAATAAGTATATTGGCCGCTACATTCATTTAAATATCATGTTTTGTACAAAAACGGCGAATTGTGCTTGCTAGATTTTCGGAAAAATGACTTTTAAGTGAAATTGGGGTTTATGTGAGTTTTAACCTAGTTTATATTAAAATTAGTGTTTGTGAATGTGCAAATGAGTGTGATTGGATTTTTCTCGATGGTTTGACGTTTGTACATCGACATCGAGGGTTGGTCTGACTATTCTTGCATGCGTAGGCGATAGGTTTGGACCTATGCGTGATACGCGTGCCGATTTGATTTTCGTATGCCGTTTCGATTTCGAATTTAGTTTTAATGCGATATGGTGCGTTATGATATGTAGGTACCCCATGTGGACTTCGAGACGACAAGCAAGCACGTGGCGACGTCGGCACCGGCTAGCGAGGACCAGGTGAGTAGATTTATATCTACGGGGAGAAGTCGGGTGGATGGCGTATAGCACCCCCGCAGTCCGTGGTGGTGTATACGGATGCGTATACACACCAACATTTATTATATGTTATTTGGGATTAATAACGATGATAAAGATGGATATTTGGTATGTTTTGGATTGGTTTAGTGTAGTTGCGAAACCCTAGAGTAGTGGTCGCACTCACACCCGCACGCAAACACATACTTGCATACATTCTTTCTTTTATATGTGCGTATATGGGAATATATATTTATGTGTTCACATAGGTATGGGACTATGTGTTCATATACTGGATTTGAGAATAGTATTTGGAAATTGAGATGAGTCGATGAGATTGGGCTTGAGGCCAGGAGATCGGTGATGTGATTTGGTTCGTATTGAGATACGACATGACGTTGTAGCGGGTCCTTGACGTAGTGTTTCACACGCGTCCATGCATACGTAGGCGGTATCAGTATGGTACTGGACGTAGATCAGTACCCCGATCATGATAATTGATAAAGAGGATACCAGGTGAATAGTATGATGAATGTGATATTGACCCGTACCCAGATTTGGGATGCCGTACGACGGATTTACGTACGAGCTATATCTTGATGATTGATCCGCACTCTTGACTTGGGATGTCTGATTTTAGATATGGTATCGGATATGATATTATTGAGGCGGGATCACCGACTAATATATATACATGTATGTATATGTATCGACTCAGATGTTAGGCGGTTTCCTTACCTGTAGTTCAGCTTGTTAGCTTAGCCCTTTAGTTTAGTTTAGTTGTTAGATTAGATTCGATTCTTACCTATTTCAAAAACTAACGAATCGTGGGTATTTTAAAAGACAGCCCAAGGGATCCTACGGATATTTCAAAAGACGTATCTTTTCATAAAAACACCGTAGCCCCTATTTTCAAAACCCCATGATTCGTGTTATTTCAAAAGGCACCATTTGTAGGACTTATATTAGATTAATACCGATTAGTTATCGTTGTGTCTAGTCTTCAGCTCCCGCTCATTTTTTTTACTGTTCGCTCCGCATCGCATACTTATATTATAAATTCTTATTGCATTATTAATATCATGCTGTTAGGACATCAGCACCATTACCGATGACGCGTATGTACCATGTACACTTACTTGCCGGCTCACACACATCTTCATCGGTAATTGACATGTCACGAACACTTTAGAAAATACTATTTCATTTGACATAGCTTGTTAGCTAATAGTTTAGAAATGATATTAGTGTACTTGCCTTATATGCTAGTTAGACATTGTAGTTATTGCCTACTACTTCATGCATGTTATTATTCACTGTTGTGTCGCATTCATGGATTCTCATGCCTATATTCACTGTTTACATGCTATTGATGACTTGGATTCGGATTTCATGAGATTTCTTGGATTTGGAGGAAAACCGCAAAAACATAAATAAACCTTTTCTCCCTTTTAAAATAAAAAGTGCGGATTTCCTATGATGTATGAGTCGTCCACCATGAGTTTGCTGATGGATTTCGGGACCCGATTCGAGGAGTGGAGGAACCGTTTCGGGTACATGGTGGGCCCGGTGCGGTACCCCGGGGCAAGAGGAATGTGGTGTTGACGTTGAGCCCGGCAGGGGAGCACTACCGACCGGTGATATTACCCGACGCGTCGGATATCCGGAGGATACCGTCGTGGTCTTGAGATGGATAGTAGGGGCCGGTCTGGACTGACGGCGTCCTAGATATTGAGATTGAGACATTGATAATTCGAGACAGTGAGATTTATGTTTTGTGTCGATGCTAGACAATGTTGATACTGATTTCATTTATGATACCTCAGTTTAAAAATACGAAGGAAATCTCACTAATTTATGAAAACAGTTTCTTCATTTACATGTATTCTGTTTTCATGCATTCATACCTCATTCATATGATATATTGCTACCTGAGGCACAGACACGGGCACATGAGATTACACTCGGGTTAGATATTTACCCTAGCTTTGTTATAGGCTACATGTATATACATTTTTGAGGCTATATTTGATCATTGACCTAGGATTGCGTTATTTATGCGATTTCTGTGCGTAGATGTTTTTCTATTCACGAGTTGGCAACTCACCCCCGTTGTGCCC
Source organism: Agapanthus africanus (assembly GCA_030015575.1). Lineage (NCBI taxonomy): Eukaryota > Viridiplantae > Streptophyta > Magnoliopsida > Asparagales > Amaryllidaceae > Agapanthus > Agapanthus africanus. The sequence continues at coordinate 297,988,613 of CM057345.1, read as the reverse complement.
CAGTTTCTTGCAGGTTTGCCGTACAGGTTTCATTACGGCTTTGCGGGCTCAGTTTCATTTGGGTGACTTGCTAGTAGGTGGGTTTTTCTTGTATCGTACCCATCATATTACCTTGTATAATATTATTCCGTTGTATATAGTAAATTCCATCAACCAAACATGTATTTATTGAGATAGAGACCAGTGTTGTTTATTCTTTCGACCTTAGAGTCACGCGTTTTATATTCTGTGGATTTCTGGTGGTTTTGAGTTCCTTTTGAGTTTTGATCCTCGCCGTTGGCGTTGTATATTATATTGCTTGTGTGGTTGTGGCCGTCGTTTGACGAAGAGCTAGCTCCCGCTTGGGGATGCCTTTTTCTTGATTTCGTATACTATTCATGTTGTATCCCGTTTGGGGGCCAGTATTTACAAAGGAGACTCTGCCGAAATTTTCAGTAAAATTTTGATGTTTTTAAAAAACCGCATAATTCGGCTTATGCTATTGAAATTACTTGCTTTAAGTTGGTTTTTCCTGCACTCTACTACTTTTCTTGGTTTGGATTTCTGGGTTTTCGGTTTACTTAGATTACGTACGCCTCGAGACGTTCGTAGTTTAAGTGCCGGTCATGTTCCGTACTTTCGGGTCATGACACTAACATGTTAGCAAAGTAACTAGAAGTTCGATCGGAGAAAAAGTCGCGAAACACGCCCGAAATGTATACTTTCTGCCGAATTTTTTTTCTGTTCAAAATATAATAAATCTTACCTTAAAATTCGGTTCAGGGTTTTTAGAAGAAACTGTAGAAAAATGGTCCATTGAACTGTTCAACGCGCCGCGGAACCGCGGCAGGAGCATGCTCCCCCCGCAGAATCGCGGCCGAGTTGACTCGGCCGTGGGCAATTTTTCTCACAGTTTGTTCAGTTGGGTGTATTGTGATTTTTACAATATGTTTTTTCTACCCAAATTTTCCAGAAAGCAAAATTTGTTTTTGGGGCTTAAAAATCCGTATTTTGATCGAACTTCTAAAGACCTAAGCTAACGGGTTTATTTCTGTGATGTGATATATGTATTGAACGTCTGCTAATCGCTATACGTCGATTAGTAGGGGTTATACATATCTGTGATCTGTTATGTTGATGGTATGTGTATATGAATTCATTGGATTGTCGTGGGTGAATAGCCGGGGGGTTGTGAGATGCGAGTTTTCTTTTCTTTCAATTCATGTAATTTGTAAATTGATGTAATATTATTTGTATGGCCGTACAACCGGGCCGGGGTTGTAGCCGTCATTGTATAATTTCTTTTTACTGTTTTTGCTCCTAGGATAGACCCAAGGTGGGGTGCACAAACTACCGGGTATCTCGAAGAGCCGAGTGGCCTACTTACGAGTTGAAGGAGGTTGCTTCGCTTCGGGTACTTGGCGGGTAGTTTGCCGCACCCGTAGGGGTCTAGGATGGGGTTTGGCTATTCACCGCGACCGTGCAATCCGCTTTTCGTTACAGGCTCGTACGAATTGCGGATTCCTAGTATATCCAATGTGTTCATCTGTGATCTGGAATGGCTATCATTGCAATATATCTATATATGATATTATTTAGGCGTTGCTTATGTTTTGCATCCGCGCTAGTCCAGCCCCCGCTCTGTCGTTAGTTAAGTAACCTAACGGGTAATGACGGGGCCCCGTGGCGAATGCGGATTGTATAAGCGTACGTCATATTTTGGTTGTTTTCTGCAATGGTAGGATTAAATGATGGGACGCATTAAAATTAATGCAAGAAAAATAAACCAAGTAAAAGTCGTTGGAACACTTTCAAAACCACTCGGTTTCTTTTCAAAAACAACTTTTAAACGCGGAGCTTAAGCCACTCCTTTTAAAAGCTATCAAGGTTCCATCGATTATATCAAGTTCACTACGTTCACGGTTTCGCCAAAACCATTCGTAGCCCTCCGTCATTTCAGTTAAATATTCAGTAGTATTCAAGCTATGTATTTTGACCTTCGCCAAGGCATAGTGATTGGTAGCTGCTGAATATTTATCTATAGCATAGATAGATGCGTTGGTTTGGGACAGTCGTACTACTATTTTGGCCTTCGTCAAGGGTATGTACGGGTGGGTTCAAATTAACCTGGATAATGACGGGTAGAACTTGACATGCGACTTATGATATGTTGGCCTTCGTCAAGGTCATAAGAGCATGGGGCAAAAATCCACATCGGGAGTTTCGAAAGAACCTGAAACTTGCTAGTGCTGCATACCATTTGGAGTGTGATGATTCTGGTAGGATTCCTTCAGTTTTGTCACGCGATGATATTTGGATCCCGATCCTACTGTGAGTATATGCTACTCCTCAGGAAATTTCTCACTTAACGATCAATGCTATAAACCAAGTAGGTGTCTAGAAAGGTGTTAGCGGGGCTACGCCCCCAGGAAAAGAGGTTCTTAAATTAAGGAACTTCGCAAAAGCGTTGGAAAACCTCCCTCGAAGTACCGACACTAGCCTGGTTGAACGGTTAAGCAAGTATTGTACGGTGAGATTGATCCCGACTAATTCTTCCTTTTTGATTTGAGGAGGGATTCGAGAAACAGTGGGAGCCATCCTGTTTAGATAAATTAAAACCAATCTAAACTTGCAAGAGCATCATGCTGAGTGTTTTCTTCTCTCTCTCTTAATTGTAGCGACCCAGTGACCACACATAGGTTACATCTAGATAATAAAATGACTGAACCTGACTGTTATGATTGGCAAAGGTCTGTCCAGATGTCCATTACCCATGACAAGCTGGGACACCTCTTAACTAATCAAACCCTTGCCGTCTCAGGACCAGTTTCCCCTGTCACGGACATTGACATCCGTATGACATCGGGAAAAGACTGTGCGAAAGCCAAGTGCCTCGTGTTAGCCTCAGTTGATGGTGCAAACCAGAGGCAGCACGAGAAGATGGACTCAGTTTCTATCTTCCTCCATAACAAAGATTTATATGGAGAGCAATCTCATATCGCAAGATATGAGACCTCGAACGAATTGCTTCAAGCGAGGTTGGCTGTCAGGTCATCTATAAAGGGCAACGTCCTTACAGAGACCAGCTATTTTGAGCTCACGGACCTGAAGACCACGTTGGAGAATGAGTCAAATACTGACTTGATTCTACAGTCCCTGCTCTCTGCTTATACCCTGAAGGAAACCAGGGAAGAAGAAAGAAAGGGAAGGGCAAAAGTTTCGGGGCTGGATGTAGTAAAAGAGGGACGTTCCTATTGTTACGGGAATGAACATTGGCAGAAGGATTGCAGGGCTAGTAAAGCCAGTAGCCAGGATTCGAAGCATGTTGTGGCTTCGGCTTCGGGTGTGTTCGTAATAGAGAACTGTATGTCAGTTAACCCTACTTCCTGGGTATTGGATACCGGATCAGGATCTCATATCTGTAATTCGTTACAGGCTTTGAGAAACCGTAGGGTTATCAAGAAAGGTGATATGACTCTCAGGGTTGCTAACGGAATGAGCATGGATGCTGAATCCGTAGGGGAATATCATCTTGGACTGACAACTGGGCAGATATTGGTTCTGCGTAACTGTTTGTATGTACCAGGTGCGACTTGTAATATCATATCTGTATCCTTACTTTCTAAGGAAGGATATGATTTTACTTTTGTAAGCGATGTACTAAACATCCATCTAAATCAAGTTCTGATTGGGTCAGGTACATTAAAAAACGGGATATACGTGTTGAATCAAGCTCAGATTTTCAGTGTCCAGAACACACTTAAAAGAAAGTCTCCGGAATTAAATCAGGCTTTCTTATGGCATTGTAGACTGGGTCACATTAATGAGACACGGTTAACAAAGTTACATAAAGAGAGATACTTGAATCCGTTCGAGTATCAGTCTTATGCCACTTGTGAATCTTGTCTCATGGGAAAGATGACAAAGACTCCGTTCACTGGACACGGAGTAAGAGCGAGCGAGCTCTTCGGACTCATACACAGTGACGTGTGTGGTCCAATGTCTACACATGCGCGAAGTGGTTATTCATACTTCATTACTTTCACAGATGATTTCTCTAGGTATGGACATGTCTTCTTGATGAAGCACAAATCCGAGGCCTTTGAGAAATTTCAGGAATACAAGAATGAAGTTGAAAAACAAACAGGCAAAAGTATCAAGACACAGAGATTTGATCGAGGTGGAGAATACTTGAGTGCCGAGTTTCTGGACTACTTAAAAGAGAATGGAATTCTCTCTCAGCTTACTCCTCCATACACACCACAACACAATGGTGTGTCGGAAAGGCGGAATCGAACCTTATTGGATATGGTTCGTTCCATGATGAGTAAAGCTGAGTTACCGCGATCCTTCTGGGGTTATGCACTAGAATCAGCTGCATATCTTTTGAACAAGGTTCCCTCCAAGACTGTGCCTACCACACCATATCAGATGTGGTGTGGGAAGAAACCCTGTCTTCAATATCTGAAGATATGGGGATGTCCAGCTTTTGTTAAAAAGCAGCATGCGGACAAACTCGAGGCACGCTCAGTACTGTGTAAGTTTATGGGATACCCAAAGAACTCCAGGGGGTATTTTTTCTATTACGCAGAGGAACAAAAGGTTTTTGTTTCTCGTCATGCCCACTTTCTGGAACATCAGTTTTTAGAAAAAGGTACAAGTGGGAGCGTAGTAGAACTGGAAGAAATTCCAGAACCACAAGCTATTACTGAAAGCTTGGAAGAGCCAGAAGGTTCAGGAGAACCGGACATTCCTGCGCCACTCCGCAGGAGTAGTAGGCAGTCTCATCCGTCCGAGAGATGCTACGGTTTTCTCATAGACGGGGATAGAGAGGATTGCACAGTTGATTATGATGAGCCTACTAGCTTCCAGCAAGCCATTCAGAGCGGTGACTCGGTAAAATGGCTGGATGCAATGCGGACCGAGATGGAGTCCTTGTACACCAACAAAGTTTGGACTTTGGACTTTGCTCCAGAAGGGGTAAAACCCGTAGACTGCAAATGGATCTTCAGAAAGAAGATTGGTGTAGATGGGCAGGTTGAAACCTATAAAGCTAGGCTAGTTGCAAAGGGTTTTCGTCAAAGACTTGGTTTGGACTATGACGATACCTTTTCTCCGGTAGCTATGCTCAAATCCATTCAGATCCTTCTTGCCATTGCTGCCTTCCACAATTATGAGATCTGGCAGATGGACGTAAAGACGGCTTTCCTAAATGGAAATTTGGAAGAGTGCGTCTATATGGATCAGCCAGAGGGATTCATTCAGAGTGGGAGCAGCGGTAAAGTGTACAAGTTGCTCAAGTCCATCTATGGACTGAAGCAGGCATCGCGGAGTTAGAACATTTTCTTTGATGATACTGTCAAAGAATTCGACTTTATCAAAAACCCAGATGAACCATGCATTTACAGTAAGATTGTAGGGAGAACTGTAGTATTCCTCGTCTTGTACGTGGATGACATTCTCCTAATAGGAAATGATATTCCTATGTTACAGTCAGTCAAAGGATTCTTGTCACAGAGGTTCTCCATGAAGGACCTGGACGATGCCAACTACATTCTGGGGATCCAGATCTATCGTGATAGATCTAAAAGGATGTTGGGACTTTCACAGTCCAGGTACATCGACGCCATACTAAAACGATTCAGTATGGAAGATTCCAAGCGCGGTAATCTACCGGCTTGTCACGGAATTACCCTCTCCAAAGAGATGTCTCCCAAGACTGATTTGGAAAGGGCTCGCATGTCATCAATACCCTACGCATCTGCGGTAGGCTCTATTATATATGCGATGTTGTGTACCAGACCAGATGTAGCATACGCATTGAGCGTTGTAAGCCGGTATCAGTCGGACCCAGGGGAGAAACACTGGATAGCGGTAAAGAACATTCTCAAGTACCTGAGAAGGACTAAGGAGATGTTCTTGGTGTATGGCGGAAAAGACCTCCAGATCGAGGCCTTTGCTAACTCCTGCTTCCAGAGTGACAAGGATGACTCCAAGTCCATGTCGGGTTATGTCTTTACCCTCAATGGAGGGGTGGTTTGCTGGAAGAGCTCCAAGCAGGAAACCGTTGCTGACTCAACTATGGAAGCGGAGTACATAGATGCTTGCGATGCCGTAAAGGAAGCTGTCTGGATGAAGAAGTTTCTCACAGAGCTTCAGCTGGTTCCTACCAGTGTTGATCCAATACCGCTGTATTGCGACAACAACGGCGCTATAGCTTTAGCGAAGGAACCCAGATCCCATCAGAAGTCCAGGCACATTTTGAGGCGGTACCACCTGATCAGGGAGATCATAGATTGCCGGGAGATCGAGGTGAAGAGAGTAAATTCAAAAGATAACACTGCAGATCCACTCACGAAGGCCTTACCCCAGACTCAGTTCGAGCGGCTGATCGAGATGATAGGTCTTCAATACGCCAGTACATAGCCTTAGTGCAAGTGGGAGGTTGTTAGTGTATATGCCCTAGAGGCCATTACTGTATCATACTAGTTTGTATATTACTTGATGGAAGCTTGGGATATTCACCTTGTATACACAATCTTGTTCAAAATGGTAGTATGCTACTTGGTTTGTTTCTACTTTAATATGTGAATGTGTTTCTTTTAGCATATTGCTTATACATATTAGTAGAGCCCTTAGGATCTTTGCTTGATTACCAGCGTTGTGATGACAGTCACACTCGTGGGGGCTGGGTAATCCACAAGCACATCCTTATACAGGTCCATAGTCGTAGGACTATCGAGACAGGGCATCGATACTCCGGAGTAGACTAGCGTATGCGCTTCTCATCCCAGCACGGGAGACGGTCTGTCCCACAGCCGTCAGTACGTCGTACTTGAGATAGTATGCGGGTGCTCGTTAGGTTACGAGTACACTGGACAGGACTCGTCGGGAACTGTTGGTTGGTATTATACCTATCGTCAGTTATCAGTTCCCAGGTGACATGAGTACAGCTTATTCCGCTGACTTGACACTGTCACTTCGCCTCGAGTGTGTTCCCACTGTACTTTGATTACTACCCTACCACGGCTCAAAGGAGTCGTGCAAACAGGTAGTAGTTGGGTGCAGTCCCGAAGCACTTGGAGGCAGTGACGGTTAGACGGGATTCATCTCTCCCGGTATTGAGGGTTGATATCGCGCTGTGTCTAGGAGAGCCATTACACAAAGTCCCTAGCCAGGGCAAGCGAGATAGACTGGTAGGTTTCCAGTGTTATCTCAGGTGTTCTGGGCTACACTCCGACACGACTTGTACCGCTAGTAGGGGACTGACGTTTACCACCTTCTAGGCCCGCCATGCGATGTTCTTAGACGAACAGACCGGACTGTACGGAGACTGTCACATTCAGGCTCAGTAGGAGTTCAGATGGGTTTCACCTCGTCCGTCTTCTTATCGGCATCTACCTGGGGGCCGTTACGCACAGCTAGTGCCGCTTGCAGTCTGTGGTTAAACCCACTGCCAGTGTAGTGTCGAGTCTTTAGAGTCCCACATAGAGAGCTATTCGCCTTTAGGCAAAAGAGTAGAGGTCGCATGGTTTTGCGACAGGTCGCATGGTTTTGCGACAGGGTTCGGTCACATCCGTGCACCTGTGCACGTTTAGTGTCCGGACAGTTATTACTAGCGGGCTTTGATTTAAGCCAGATCCTAGTATACGTTTTGGGATTAGTTTTACCTCGTTTGTATTCGTGTTCCCCGGAATGCGGATACGGATGTGTCTGCACAGTTGACAGAGACAGAGGCGGAGGATTCTCATTAGGGTTGTTGACTGTTGACTTTTGCTAAACCCTAATGAGAATTAGACTTATGATTAACAATAATATTAATTAAGTATTATAGTGATATGGTTAGGGTTGACCTTGTTGACTTGTTGACTTTTGTCGACCGATTGACTAGGTTGGACTTGTTGACCACCATCATGACAATGGCTATCATTTGTTTGCATTGACTTGTGGTTGCTTGATGGTTCACAAATTGCATTTAATGCAAGAAATGATATTGTCATTTGTCATGATAACAACCATCACATTATACTCAATTATTATTATTTGTTATCATAATTTTTTGGATTATGAGAGCTTGGATGGCAAAAGACTTGCTCATTCTTCATTTTCATTTCTCTCTCTTGCTCAAGCTCTCTCCCTCTTCCTCTTGCTCTCTCTAGCTCAGGGCAACCCCCTCTCATGAGTTGAGAACCATTGCCTTAGAGATAAAAACACCAAAACAATTCTCTACTCATCCTAGTTCACAAGGTTTAGCAAACCAAATGTTCTAGTTTCTTCAAGTTCGAAGTAGAAGCCAAAAGGTTGAAATTTTCGGGTGGATCCATCTTCGGCGCGAGGAGACGACGAGGTGAGGCCGATCCGTACACCGCAAAGAGTTGAAGACGAAGGAGTTCAAGAAAGGTATAACCCCCTAACCGAGTAGGTAAAACTCTTAGTTAGGATTGTTAGATGGTTGTTTAACAAAGATCTGTATTTTGAGTCCATGTTACCACCTCTAGAAAAATCGTTTTTCATCATTTCCGCAAGCCCGTAAGTACCGGGAGGGGTAACATGGACTTACAGTGGTATCAGAGCCTAGTTAAACACTATTTAACATTTAGCAAAGTAACTAGAAGTTCGATCGGAGAAAAAGTCGCGTAACACGCCCGAAATGTATACTTTCTGCTGAATTTTTTTTCTGTTCAAAATATAATAAACCTTACCTTAAAATTCGGTTCAGGGTTTTTAGAAGAAACTGTAGAAAAATGGTCCATTGAACCTTTCAACGCGCCGCGGAATCGCGGCAGGAGCATGCTCCCCCCGCGGAATCGCGGCCGAGTTGACTCGGCCGTGGGCAATTTTTCTCACAGTTTGTTCAGTTGGGTGTATTATGATTTTTACAATATGTTTTTTCTGCCTAAATTTTCCAGAAAGCAAAATTTGTTTTTGGGGCTTAAAAATCCGTATTTTGATCGAACTTCTAAAGACCTAAGCTAACGGGTTTATTTCTGTGATGTGATATATGTATTGAACGTCTGCTAATTGCTATACGTCGATTAGTAGGGGTTATACATATCTGTGATCTGTTATGTTGATGGTATGTGTATATGAATTCATTGGATTGTCGCGGGTGAATAGCCGGGGGGGTTGTGAGATGAGAGTTTTCTTTTCTTTCAATTCATGTAATTTGTAAATTGATGTAATATTATTTGTATGGCCGCACAACCGGGTCGGGGTTGTAGCCGTCATTGTATAATTTCTTTTTACTGTTTTTGCTCCTAGGATAGACCCAAGGTGGGGTGCACAAACTACCGGGTATCTCGAAGTGCCGAGTGGCCTACTCACGAGTTGAGGGAGGTTGCTTCGCTTCGGGTACTTGGCGGGTAGTTTGCCGCACCCGTAGGGGTCTAGGGTGGGGTTTGGCTATTCACCGCGACTGTGCAATCCGCTTTTCGTTACAGGCTCGTACGAATTGCGGATTCCTAGTATATCCAATGTGTTCATCTGTGATATGGAATGGCTATCATTGCAATATATCTATATATGATATTATTTAGGCGTTGCTTATGTTTTGCATCCGCGCTAGTCCAGCCTCCGCTCTGTCGTTAGTTAAGTAACCTAACGGGTAATGACGGGGCCCCGTGGCGAATGCGGATGACATAAGCGTACGTCATATTTTGGTTGTTTTCTGCAATGGTAGGACGCATTAAAATTAATGCAAGAAAAATAAACCAAGTAAAAGTCGTTGGAACACTTTCAAAACCACTTGGTTTCTTTTCAAAAACAACTTTTAAACGCGGAGCTTAAGCCACTCCTTTTAAAAGCTATCAAGGTTCCATCGATTATATCAAGTTCACTACGTTCACGGTTTCGCCAAAACCATTCGTAGCCCTCCGTCATTTCAGTTAAATATTCAGTAGTATTCAAGCTATGTATTTTGACCTTCGCCAAGGCATAGTGATTGGTAGCTGCTGAATATTTATCTATAGCATAGATAGATGCGTTGGTTTGGGACAGTCGTACTACTATTTTGGCTTTTGTCAAGGGTATGTACGGGTGGGTTCAAATTAACCTGGATAATGACGGGTAGAACTTGACATGCGACTTATGCTATGTTGGCCTTCGTCAAGATCATAAGAGCATGGGGCAAAAATCCACATCGGGAGTTTCAAAAGAACCTGAAACTTGCTAGCGCTGCATACCATTTGGAGTGTGATGATTCTGGTAAGATTCCTTCCATTTTGTCACGCGATGATATTTGGATCCCGATCCTACTGTGAGTATATGCTACTCCTCGGGAAATTTCTCACTTAACGATCAATGCTATAAACCAAGTAGGTGTCTAGAAAGGTGTTAGCGGGGCTACGCCCCCAGGGAAAAGAGGTTCTTAAATTAAGGAACTTCGCAAAAGCGTTGGAAAACCTCCCTCGAAGTACCGACACTAGCCTGGTTGAACGGTTAAGCAAGTATTGAACGGTGAGATTGATCCCGACTAATTCTTCCTTTTTGATTTGAGGAGGGATTCGAGAAACAGTGGGAGCCATCCTGTTTAGATAAATTAAAAACCAATCTAAACTTGCAAGAGCATCATGCTGAGTGTTTTCTTCTCTCTCTCTTAATTGTAGCGACCCAGTGACCACACATAGGTTACATCTAGATAATAAAATGACTGAACCTGACTGTTATGATTGGCAAAGGTCTGTCCAGATGTCCATTACCCATGACAAGCTGGGACACCTCTTAACTAATCAAACCCTTGCCGTCTCAGGACCAGTTTCCCCTGTCACGGACATTGACATCCGTATGACATCGGAAAAAGACTGTGCGAAAGCCAAGTGCCTCGTGTTAGCCTCAGTTGATGGTGCAAACCAGAGGCAGCACGAGAAGATGGACTCAGTTTCTATCTTCCTCCATAACAAAGATTTATATGGAGAGCAATCTCATATCGCAAGATATGAGACCTCGAACGAATTGCTTCAAGTGAGGTTGGCTGTCAGGTCATCTGTAAAGGGCAACGTCCTTACAGAGACCAGCTATTTTGAGCTCACGGACCTGAAGACCACGTTGGAGAATGAGTCAAATACTGACTTGATTCTACAGTCCCTGCCCTCTGCTTATACCCTGAAGGAAACCAGGGAAGAAGAAAGAAAGGGAAGGGCAAAAGTTTCGGGGCTGGATGTAGTAAAAGAGGGACGTTCCTATTGTTACGGGAATGAACATTGGCAGAAGGATTGCAGGGCTAGTAAAGCCAGTAGCCAGGATTCGAAGCATGTTGTGGCTTCGGCTTCGGGTGTGTTCGTAATAGAGAACTGTATGTCAGTTAACCCTACTTCCTGGGTATTGGATACCGGATCAGGATCTCACATCTGTAATTCGTTACAGGCTTTGAGAAACCATAGGGTTATCAAGAAAGGTGATATGACTCTCAGGGTTGCTAACGGAGTGAACATGGATGCTGAATCCGTAGGGGAATATCATCTTGGACTGACAACGGGGTAGATATTGGTTCTGCGTAACTGTTTGTATGTACCAGGTGCGACTTATAATATCATATCTGTATCCTTACTTTCTAAGGAAGGATATGATTTTACTTTTGTAAGCGATGTAGTAAACATCCATCTAAATCAAGTTCTGATTGGGTCAGGTACATTAAAAAACGGGATATACGTGTTGAATCAAGCTCAGATTTTCAGTGTCCAGAACACACTTAAAAGAAAGTCTCCGGAATTAAATCAGGCTTTCTTATGGCATTGTAGACTGGGTCACATTAATGAGACACGGTTAACAAAGTTACATAAAGAGAGATACTTGAATCCGTTCGAGTATCAGTCTTATGCCACTTGTGAATCTTGTATCATGGGAAAGATGACAAAGACTCCGTTCACTGGACACAGAGTAAGAGCGAGCGAGCTCTTCGGACTCATACACAATGACGTGTGTGGTCCAATGTCTACACATGCGCGAAGTGGTTATTCATACTTCATTACTTTCACAGATGATTTCTCTAGGTATGGACATGTCTTCTTGATGAAGCACAAATCCGAGGCCTTTGAGAAATTTCGGGAATACAAGAATGAAGTTGAAAAACAAACAGGCAAAAGTATCAAGACACAGAGATCTGATCGAGGTGGAGAATACTTGAGTGCCGAGTTTCTGGACTACTTAAAAGAGAATGGAATTCTCTCTCAGCTTACTCCTCCATACACACCACAACACAACGGTGTATCGGAAAGGCGGAATCGGACCTTATTGGATATAGTTCGTTCCATGATGAGTAAAGTTGAGTTACCGTGATCCTTCTGGGGTTATGCACTAGAATCAGCTGCATATCTTTTGAACAAGGTTCCCTCCAAGACTGTGCCTACAACACCATATCAGATGTGGTGTGGGAAGAAACCCTGTCTTCAATATCTGAAGATATGGGGATGTCCAGCTTTTGTTAAAAAGCAGCATGCGGACAAACTCGAGGCACGCTCAGTACTGTGTAAGTTTATGGGATACCCAAAGAACTCCAGGGGGTATTTTTTCTATTACGCAGAGGAACAAAAGGATTTTGTTTCTCGTCATGCCCACTTTCTGGAACATCAGTTTTTAGAAAAAGGTACAAGTGGGAGCGTAGTAGAACTGGAAGAAATTCCAGAACCACAAGCTATTACTGAAAGCTTGGAAGAGCCAGAAGGTTCAGGAGAACCGGACATTCCTGCGCCACTCCGCAGGAGTAGTAGGCAGTCTCATCCGCCCGAGAGATGCTACGGTTTTCTCATAGACGGGGATAGAGAGGATTGCACAGTTGATTATGATGAGCCTACTAGCTTCCAGCAAGCCATTCAGAGCGGTGACTTGGTAAAATGGCTGGATGCAATGCGGACCGAGATGGAGTCCTTGTACACCAACAAAGTTTGGACTTTGGACTTTGCTCCAGAAGGGGTAAAACCCGTAGACTGCAAATGGATCTTCAGAAAGAAGATTGGTGTAGATGGGCAGGTTGAAACCTATAAAGCTAGGCTAGTTGCAAAGGGTTTTCGTCAAAGACTTGGTTTGGACTATGACGAGACCTTTTCTCCGGTAGCTATGCTCAAATCCATTCGGATCCTTCTTGCCATTGCTGCCTTCCATAATTATGAGATTTGGCAGATGGACGTAAAGACGGCTTTCCTAAATGGAAATTTGGAAGAGTGCGTCTATATGGATCAGCCAGAGGGATTCATTCAGAGTGGGAGCAGCGGTAAAGTGTACAAGTTGCTCAAGTCCATCTATGGACTGAAGCAGGCATCGCGGAGTTAGAACATTTGCTTTGATGATACTGTCAAAGAATTCGACTTTATCAAAAACCCAGATGAACCATGCATTTACAGTAAGATTGTAGGGAGAACTGTAGTATTCCTCGTCTTGTACGTGGATGACATTCTCCTAATAGGAAATGATATTCCTATGTTACAGTCAGTCAAAGGATTCTTGTCATAGAGGTTCTCCATGAAGGACCTGGACGATGCCAACTACATTCTGGGGATCCAGATCTATCGTGATAGATCTAAAAGGATGTTGGGACTTTCACAGTCCAGGTACATCGACGCCATACTAAAACGATTCAGTATGGAAGATTCCAAGCGCGGTAATCTACCGGCTTGTCACGGAATTACCCTTTCCAAAGTGATGTCTCCCAAGACTGATTTGGAAAGGGCTCGCATGTCATCAATACCCTACGCATCTGCGGTAGGCTCTATTATGTATGCGATGTTGTGTACCAGACCAGATGTAGCATACGCATTGAGCGTTGTAAGCCGGTATCAGTCGGACCCCGGGGAGAAACACTGGATAGCGGTAAAGAACATTCTCAAGTACCTGAGAAGGACTAAGGAGATGTTCTTGGTGTATGGCGGAAAAGACCTCCAGATCGAGGCCTTTGCTAACTCCTGCTTCCAGAGTGACAAGGATGACTCCAAGTCCATGTCGGGTTATGTCTTTACCCTCAATGGATGGGTGGTTTGCTGGAAGAGCTCCAAGCAGGAAACCGTTGCTGACTTAACTATGGAAGCGGAATACATAGCTGCTTGCGATGCCGTAAAGGAAGCTGTCTGGATGAAGAAGTTCCTCACAGAGCTTCAGGTGGTTCCTACCAGTGTTGATCCAATACCGCTGTATTGCGACAACAACGGTGATATAGATTTAGCGAAGGAACCCAGGTCCCATCAGAAGTCCAGGCACATTTTGAGGCGGTACCACCTGATCAGGGAGATCATAGATTGCCGGGAGATCGTGGTGAAGAGAGTAAATTCAGAAGATAACACTGCAGATCCACTCACAAAGGCCTTACCCCAGACTCAGTTCGAGCTGCTGATCGAGATGATAGGTCTTCGATACGCCAGTACATAGTCTTTGTGCAAGTGGGAGGTTGTTAGTGTATATGCCCTAGAGGCCATTACTGTATCATACTAGTTTGTATATTACTTGATGGAAGCTTGGGATATTCACCTTGTATAGACAATCTTGCTCAAAATGGTAGTATGCTACTTGGTTTGTTTCTACTTTAATATGTGCATGTGTTTCTTTTAGCATATTGCTTATACATATTAGTAGAGCCCTTAGGATCTTTGCTTGATTACCAGCGTTGTGATGGCAGTCACACTCGTGGGGGCTGGGTAATCCACAAGCACATCCTTATACAGGTCCATAGTCGTAGGACTATCGAGACAGGGCATCGATACTCCGGAGTAGACTAGCGTATGCGCTTCTCATCCCAGCACGGGAGACGGTCTGTCCCACAGCCGTCAGTACGTCGTACTTGAGATAGTATGCGGGTGATCGTTAGGTTACGAGTACACTGGACAGGACTCGTCGGGAACTGTTGGTTGGTATTATACCTATCGTCAGTTATCAGTTCCCAAGTGACATGAGTGCAGCTTAGTCCGCTGACTTGACACTGTCACTTCGTCTCGAGTGTGTTCCCACTGTACTTTGATTACTACCCTACCACGGCTCAATGGAGTCGTGCAAACAGGTAGTAGTTGGGTGCAGTCCCGAAGCACTTGGAGGCAATGACGGTTAGACAGGATTCGTCTTTCCCGGTATTGAGGGTTGATATCGCGCTGTGTCTAGGAGAGCCATTACACAAAGTCCCTGACCAGGGCAAGCGAGATAGACTGGTAGGTTTCCAGTGTTATCTCAGGTGTTCTGAGCTACACTCCGACACGACTTGTACCGCTAGTAGGGGACTGACGTTTACCGCCCCCTAAGCCCGCCATGCGATGTTCTTAGACGAACAGACCGGACTGTACGGAGACTGTCACATTCAGGCTCAGTAGGAGTTCAGATGGGTTTCACCTCGTCCGTCTTCTTATCGGCATATACCTGGGGGCCGTTACGCACAGCTAGTGCCGCTTGCAGTCTGTGGTTAAACCCACTGCCAGCGTAGTGTCGAGTCTTTAGAGTCCCACACAGAGAGCTATTCGCCTTTAGGCAAAAGAGTAGAGGTCGCATGGTTTTGCGATTGTTCGCATGGTTTTGCGACAGGGTTCGGTCACATCCGTGCACTTGTGCACGTTTAGTGTCCGGGCAGTTATTACTAGCGGGCTTTGATTTAAGCCAGATCCTAGTATACATTTTGGGATTAGTTTTATCTCGTTTGTATTCGTGTTCTCCGGAACGCGGATACGGGTGTGTATGCACAGTTGACATAGACAGAGGCGGAGGATTCTCATTAGGGTTGTTGACTGTTGACTTTTGCTAAACCCTAATAAGAATTAGACTTATGATTAACAATAATATTAATTAAGTATTATAGTGACATGGTTAGGGTTGAAAGGTTGACCTTGTTGACTTGTTGACTTTTGTTGACCGGTTGACTAGGTTGGACTTGTTGACCACCATCATGACAATGGCTATCATTTGTTTGCATTGACTTGTGTTTGCTTGATGGTTCACAAATTGCATTTAATGCAAGAAATGATATTGTCATTTGTCATGATAACAACCATCACATTATACTCAATTATTATTACTTGTTATCATAATTTTTTGGATTATGAGAGCTTGGATGGCAAAAGACTTGCTCATTCATCATTTTCATTTCTCTCTCTTGCTTAAGCTCTCTCCCTCTTCCTCTTGCTCTCTCTAGCTCAAGGCAACCCCCTCTCATGAGTTGAGAACCATTGCCTTAGAGATAAAAACACCAAAATAATTCTCTACTCATCCTAGTTCACAAGGTTTAGCAAACCAAGTGTTCTAGTTTCTTCAAGTTTGAAGTAGAAGCCAAAAGGTAGAAGCTTTCGGGTGGATCCATCTTCGGCGCGAGGAGACGACGAGGTGAGGCCGATCCGTACACCGCAAAGAGTTGAAGACGAAGGAGTTCAAGAAAGGTATAACCCCCAAACCGAGTAGGTAAAACTCTTAGTTAGGATTGTTAGATGGTTGTTTAACAAAGATCCGTATTTTGAGTCCATGTTACCACCTTTAGAAAAATCGTTTTTCATCATTTCCGCATGCCTGTAAGTACCGGGAGGGGTAGCATGGACTTACAGAGTGCATCCGGTGTGCACAAAATCACATCTCATATCATGCGCCCAACATGCGCGAAAATCTAAATCAAGTGCATCCGTCATGCATGAATGAAATCGAAATCAAGTGCATCCCACATGCATGAATAAAATCTAAGTCAAGTGCATTCAACATGCACGAATGAAATCGCATCCAATATGCACGGATAGAAATCTAAATCAAGGGCATCCAACATGCACAAGAAAAATCTCACTCAAGTGCATCCGATGCACATAAAATTCAATATCAAGCGCCTAATATGCGCAAAAATCCAACCCAAGCGCGTCAGGTCTATATAAATGCCCAGTGCGGTAAAGCGCACGAAAAACGAACGTCAAGTGCAACGCGCACAAAAACATAAATCTTGTAAAACGAATGCTCAAAGACAAAAATCGGTGCAACCAATGTACAGAGTATAAATCTAGTGCAACCAATGCACGAAATATCGATCTGGTGAAACCAATGCACAAAATATAAATCCAGTGCAACAAATGCATGAAATATAAATCTGGTGCGACAAATGCACGAAATGAAAATCTAGTGCAACAAATGCATGAAAACGCATTAATACCTGAAATGCGCATAAAAACAACACCGAGTGTACCAAGGTTTATAAATAAAAAACGTGTGCAAGTATGTGCACAAAATCCGTATCAATGCACTGCAAGCACATGTGAGCTATACCGAGTGCAAAAATCAAATCGAGTGCGTACCACATGCACAAAAATAAAATCATCCGTATGCAATCCACGAAATCATAAATACGTGCTACCAAGGTGTTAGTTATATGTATGCCCTAGAGGCCATTACTGTACATAGGATGTATATTGTAGTGGATGTTGGGACATATATAGGTAGGACTTTGCTCGACATGATAGTACGCTATCTTGTTACTCTTTATCTTAACATGTATACTTACTGTCTCTCTATTACATGTTAATAAAGCCCTTAGGATATGTGCTCGACTTCCAGGACTGTGATGTAGATCATACTAGTAGGGCCTGGGTAGTCCATGAGTACATCCTTCAATGTTCCTAGTCGTGGGAATATCGAGACGGGGCATCGATATTCCAGAGTAGGCTAGCGTATATCTTCTCGACCCATGTGATGGGCGATGGATGATCCCATATCCATTGGTGTTTGACATCAGAGATAGTATGCAGGTGCTCAGTGGTGACTGGGTACACTGAACGGACTCGCCGAGAACTCCCAAATGGTATTATACCTTACGTCAGATAGCAGTTCCCTGGTGACACTGGTACAGCTTAGTCTGTTGACCCGAGATCGTCATAGAGTCTTGTGTGTCTCCCACTGTGCTTTGATTTCCACCCTACCACGGCTCTACTGAGTCGTGCAAACAGGTGGTTTTTGGGTACAGTCCCGATTCACATGGAGGCAATGAGTGATAGGAGGGGATTCGTCTCTCCCGGTATTGGGGGTTGATGTTGCGCTATGCTCGACTGGCCATAACTGGAAATCCATGGCTAGGGTTGCAGTGATATACTGGTAAGAGTTATCAGTAGTTTCACGCTTGTTATGGACCTTATATCGGCATGACTTATCAAGCTACTGGGTCTGACGTTTACCACCCCTAGGCGAGATATGCGACATATCAGACGAACAGACCGGACTGTACGGTAAGTGTTACTGGTTGGATTCACAGGAGTGTGAGCGGGCTTGCTCGTTGATCTTCTGATCGCTCAATACCCGGGTGGCCGTTAAGTTTAGCAGACCGCTTGCGCCTTGTGGGTGTTTGATATGATCATTACCTGCTGCCGGTGAATTGACGAGTCTTTAGAGTCCTACACAGAGGTTTCCTGGCT
Source organism: Agapanthus africanus (assembly GCA_030015575.1). NCBI lineage: Eukaryota > Viridiplantae > Streptophyta > Magnoliopsida > Asparagales > Amaryllidaceae > Agapanthus > Agapanthus africanus. Next base: position 297,970,299 of record CM057345.1, on the reverse strand, counting down.
CAAGCGAAACGAAATAGGAGCGCATATGAGATATGTGTGGGACCGAGAATAATACCAGTATGTGATACTGAATTCTATTCTCACGATTCGTATCATCGGACGGTTATATAAGATATAGCCGGGTCACCGAATCAAATGTTGATTCGATATATTGATACACTTGATATTAGTCGGTTATATGCAATATGACCGGATCATTAAATCAAGTGTTGATTTAATGATTTAATGTATAATTATATATTTGATATATTACTTTACATTAACTAATATTTGTTCACTTAAGATTGATTTTCTCACTTGATGTGCACAAGTAGTATATGCGATATATTTTTGTGCACTTGATTGTATCATGTTTGATGATACATGCAAACTTGGGTGTGTGTATGCTATACACCATGTTTAGTTAATGGTTAGGGTTTCATTTGCCTTATTTATTTATTTTATTTATTTACTTTTTGTTAAAAAACTAAATGGTTGCTTTTGTTCCTTTGCTAGAAGCTTCATGATGCTTCATGCATCTTTGAAAAAGTAACCATTTTTTTTTATTCCTTAACCTAACCATTTCACCAAAACCTTAGTTTATTCTCTACATTAGTTACTTCACCCATGGTTGCTAAATGATAAGCATCACTTGATTTTCTATTTTGAGATTATTCATTCATTCTTTTCTTTCTTCTTCTTCTTCTTTATGAAGAGAAGAAAACCTTGCTAAAAAAATTACAAGTGATGAATCCAAGTGAGAAATCCAAATCCAAAGTGAACCCACTTCCTATTTCTTCATCCTCTACCACTTGCCATGTAGTAGAGTGTGTTATCTTCACAAGATTCATGACCTAGTGAAGATGGAGCTTGAGTTTGAGTCTCCTCGACGTAGATCATCTTCGGCATCGAAGTCAACGACCTAGCCCGCCCATTTCTCCGATGAAACCGACGCTAGAGTCCAGGATTCCGATGATCGCAGCGGAGGGACGTCAACACGGAGCTAGAGAAGTGGAGGACCGGATCTACAAAGGTTGTTGTCTCTTTCACTTAGTAGCAAAGTAGTTTGCTTGCTTAGTTTCGCCTTACCTCTAGTTAACGATCTAGCATTAGGGTTTCTCGGCACATAAAAATTTGAATTCGACATGTTTGATGCCTTGTAGAACCTCTTGAGTGTGCCTAGGTACCCTACAGTGGTATCAGAGCCTAGCTAGAGGTTTAGGCGAAGTGTAGACGAAGTTAGAAGTCCGATCGAACCCGAAACCCTAATCCAAAACCCTTCTCTGTACATTTTTCAAAACTGTGGAATTTAGTGAATTAAAAATACTCAGAAAATAGTGCAGGGAAATATAAGAATAATCGCAGAAAACGAAACCCTAATTCTACAGTAGCGCCGCGGAACCGCGGCCTTAACCTACTTTTGGCGGCGGTTCCGTGGCCGTATGTACTGATTAGGGTCTCTATTTTCTACAGTTTTACCAGTAGCTATTTCCTGTTCTTTCTAGGAATTTTTAATATGTGCTCAACAGTTGGGTTTTTCTGAGTTGTTTTGGGGACTCGATGATTCGATCGGATTATTTAACTTTGTCTATGTGTTTTTCCGGGTAATTTTAGAATATGTTAAAAAGTTCGACCGGATATAAATACCCACTTTTTTCCCTGTCGGGAAATTTCCAAGTGTTGGATTTTTCCGTGGTTTAAGAGCGTTCTAAGTAGTGCAAGTAACACGATGGACCCTCTAGAAGACAATAAACCTTAACTCGATTATGTAACCGTTTTGAACTGCCCTTTGAACCTTAGGGTTTGGGGCAGTACGGCGTGCCACATATGAGGCGTTGGCTTGACCCTTCTACGGCTGGACCGTTGGTACTGTGGCATGAAGTGAATGTTTTTTAAACTTATTTCATGTGTTGAGCTGTTTCGGGAAAACTTGGGTGTTTGATTGTTCGATCGGAAAGTTTAACATTTTCTATTTATCTAGAATGTGATACAATATTTGGAATCCACAAGTAGTTATGAGATAACTGATTTGGATGTTATAAATCTAGCACTTTAGTCTCACTTGATCGGTTGCCACGGAATTTTGATGCGATCAAAAGTCCGTCGCAATCACGTAGCGTACGCGGATACTCGCCGGGTAAACTTAATAGATAGCCACGCCCCATAGCCCCGACCAAGTGACTGTAGGAGAACCCCGTCACCGAAAGCATCCGTTCGGGTGCTCGCGGCAGCGGTGTTCTGCCTTAGTGCACTTCGTCGACGGTATCGGGGGTGCGGCCGTCTACTAAGGTTTGCGACGAGCATTCGTTCAGGATGTCGGGAATCTTGTTGAATTGCCTGACTTGATATTGAAACGTGTTTTCGATAATGAGACTAAAATGCGGGGTTTATAATTGTTAGGCATGCGATGTCTAAGGAATTCATTTGGTTAGGCATGCGATGTCATGCAGGTGGCGGATTCCAACTGTTGTAGTTTTACACTTTCTTTTCTGCGACCGTAAGTGTAATATGTGATATCGCCGGTTTCGTTGCTATATGTCAACGACAATTGGGATGGGCATATTTACTTACGTTGATGACATGTGATGTTATGTGTTGCTGGATATGTTATATTGGATCGTCGTGTTTGAATAGCCGGGTTTTTTTTATGTGAGATGAGTGTTTTTCATTTTCATTCATGTAAAAACTTGTATGTAATATTCTTTTATTGGGGCACTTCTAGGTTGCGGAAGATGTCACCGTTGATGTATATTATTTACTTTTCCGCATTAGGATAGACCCAAGGAGGGGAGCACAAGTAACCGGGTTCTAGGGTCCAGTGGGAGACCATCTCGAGGAGTCGAGTCCGGGTCTCCTAACCCTAGAATTGGTAGGGTTGCTTGCCGCTCTCGTAGGGGTCTAGGGGTGTGGGTTTGGCTATTCATCGCGACCGTGGAATCCGTGTTTTATACTGGCTCGTGTTAAAAACACGGACGTCCTAGCATATCCATTATTTCATATGATATTTTCTGCTGCGTTATCTGTGATGTGATCATGTGATATGTTCAGATAGATATTGTATATTGTATATATGATATATTATATAGACGTTGCTTATGTTTTACACCCGCGCTAGCCCTGCCTCGCTCTGGCATTAGTTACCTAACCTAACGGTGCAGACGGGATATCGAGGCGAATGCGGATGGCATAAGCGTACGTTATATTTATCTGTGATGTTTAGGTGGACTTAAATGATGGGACATTCATTAATGTGATTAATGAAAGAAAATAAACCTAAAAGGTGTTGTGGAATCGAATTTCAAAAATAAAAACAGGTAGCTACGGTTCTTGCTTTGCATCGCGGTGTTCCTTGTAGAACATCCTGCACCTTATTCGATGAGGAAAAGGCCGAGATCCCTTCACCGGGAGTGACCCCTTTAGCAATAACTGGCAGATGCTACAACCCTCGGTTTGTCTTTTGATTGCTTCTATAGTTTTTGCTTTGCACAGTGGTATATATGATATATCCTGCACCTTATTCGATGAGGAAAGGACCGACGATCCCTTCACCGGGAGTGACCCCTTTAGCAAAACTAGAAAAGCCTAAAAAACACTCCATTTAAAACCCATTTGATTCCACAACGAGATCAAGTTCAAAGCGTTAAAGGTTTTCTTAAAAATCATCCGCAACCCTCCGTCATTTTAGGAAGTAGAGTACTTAGTATTCGTACTGTGTTTGTTGACCATAGTCAAGGTACAGACGGTAGCTAAGTGATGACTTCTTACACCGCATATGATGCGATTAGTTAGGACACTCGCGTGACTTTGTTGATCTTAGTTAAGGGTCATGTGAGTGGGTCTAATTAATCACGAAATGACGGGTAGAACTTGACTAGTGCTTATGATTTGTTGACCATAGTAGTCATAAGTGCTAGGGGTAAAAACCTTTATCGGGAATTTCAAGTGTTGAAATTTGCAATGAGATTGCATACCTTCTATATGATAGTTGGATCCCGATACCCACTGCGAGTAATTGTTACTCCTGGGAGAGTTTTGCACTTTGCAATTAGCCGATCAAGTAGGTGTCTAGAAACGTGTCAACGGGGTTACGCCCCTGGGAAAACGAGGTTTATTTTAATTAGGTCCGTGCGAAAGCACGGGGAACCTCCCTCAAAATACCGACACTGGCCTGGCTGAAAGATTGGCGAACTTGTAGAGTGTAATTAATCCCGTCTAGTCTTTCCTTTTAAGGTTTGAAGGAAGATTTGATAAAAAAACAGTGGGAGCCATCCTGATTAGATAAAATATATAACCAATCTAATCTTGCAAGAGTGCATGCAGAGTGTTTTCTTCTATCTCTCTCCAGGTAGCGACCATATCACGCCTTAATCAAGATAATAATATGTATGTATTGACCGAACCCGCTTGTTATACTGAGCTGGGGAACGTTAATCCCGCTCCAACTTATAATTGTTATAAGACAGAGCAGGAAATAGGGGAATACCAAGATTCCCATGCTGCCCAAACGAAGAAAGTACATATGATGCATCTTCTTCGGGTGTGTTCGTTACACAGAACTGTTTCTCAGTATCCTCTGCGTCCTGGGTATCTGATACCGGATCAGGATCCCGGATATGTAATCTGTTACATAGGGCTACAAAAAGGCAGAGAACTGAGAACGGGTGATAAGTTTCATGAGACAGAAAACGGTGCAAGTGTTGCAGCCAAGTCTGTTAGTCACTGTCACCCTGTATTACCAATACATTGATTCTGAACAAATGCTATTAGATACCGAACCTGATATACAAAATCATATCAATCTCTTTATTTATTAAAGAAGGATATAATTTTGTATTGTTGAATATTGTTTTGAACATTTCAAAAGTTGATCGGTTCAGGCACGTTATCTAAAAGCATTGACGTTCTAAATCAAACTACAGTTCCTAATATTCGGAACACATACAAGTGGAAGAGTTCAGAAATGAACGAATCCTTCTTGAGGCATTGTAGACTAGGTCATATCAATGCGACCCGACTGGATGAAGTTACATTTAGATGCATATTTAAATTAGTTTGAATTTACATCTTATGAAACTTGCCAGTCATGTCACAAAGATTAGATGACCATAGCTCTGTTTATTGGAAACAGAGAAAGAGTTAGTGAACTCTTGGGACTGATACATAGTGATGTATGCAAGGTCCCCTGTCTATACATGCCAGGACCGGTTCTTTGTACTTCATTACATTCTCTGATGATCTCTCAAGATTCAGTAATATGTTCCTGTTGAAACATAAGTCCGAAGTTTTTGAGATATTCACAGAATATAGTTAGAAGTAGAGAACCAAAATACGGGTATAAGTATTATGTCCTATGATAAGATCAGGGAGGAGAATACTTGTGCATGGAATTCTTGGACTATTCTAAAGGAGAATGAGATTCTCTCTCCGTATTACTCCTCTGAATATACCACAGCACACCGGTGTATCGGGACGGAGCAATCGCACCATATTAGATATGGTGCGCTCTATGATGAGTACTACTGAGTTGCCTATTTCCTTTTTGGGGGTAATGCACTTGAGAAGCTGCATACCTATTGAATTGGGTTCGAATCAAATCAGTGCCTACCATTCCATATAAGATATGGTATGGGAAGAGCCTATCTCTTAAGTAAGTTAAGATTTGGGATTGTCCGGCCTATGTCAAAAGCAAAATCCGGACAAGATCCAGACAAGGTCAGTTCTGTAGAACTGGAAAAGTTCCAGCTATACAAACTACAGCTAATGATTTGACAGAACCAAAGGATTCAATAGTCACCGACGAACCTCAGCCTCTCTGCTGATCTAGTAGGGTTTCTCATCCGCCTGAGAGATACTTCGGTTTCTCGGTGACAGTGGGAGCGAGGAATGCATCATGAGATGATGACCCAACTAGTTTCGAGCTGGCCATCGAGAGTAGGGACTCTGTAAGAATGGCTGGAAGCTTAGCGATCTGAGATGGAATCCATGTACACCAACAAAGTATGGACTTTGGATGCTATATCTGAAGGGTTAAATCCCTATCAGGAGCAAGTTTATCTTGAGAAGATTACTTGGTGTAGATGGAAAAGTTGAGACTTTCATAGCTAGACATGTTAAAGGTTTTCATCATCGACCAGGCGTAGATAATGATGAAACCTTTTCCAGTGGTTATGCTTAAGTCCATCCGGATCCTACTTGCTATTGCTACATACCATGACTACGATATCTGGTGGTTGGGTTCCATGACAGCTTTTCTAAATAATGATTTAGAAGAGAACGTCTATAAGAACACAGCCAGAGGGCTTCGTAAACAGTGGGAGCAGCGGAAACGTGTGCAAGTTGCTTTATAGAATAAAGCAGGCATCACAGAGTTGGAACATCTGTTTTGATGTGGTAGTCAAAGAGTTTGACTTTATCAAAATGGTAGATGAACCTTGTATATATAAAACGGTAGTAGAGAGTAAGGTGGTCATCCTCGTATTGTACGTGGATAACATACTCTTGATAGGAAAAGTGTTTCTTATGACGCACGGTCAATCTCCTCTTATCACAAGGATTCTCCAATAGGATGAAGGTGATACTCCTAAATGCAGGGATTTGGATCTATGAGATAGATCTAAATCGATGTTAGGGTTCTCACTAGGTTTAGTGATACAGTATCAATCGATCCTGGGGAGAATCACTGGAAAAGTTTCAGGGTGATAAGGACGACTGAATGTCAGTCCCAGGCATTGTCTTTACCCTCAGTAGAAGGACGGTATTTTGGAAGAGTTCCAAGCTAGATACCGTGGCAAACTAGACGATAAAGGCTAGTAACATCGCTATTAAAGATACCACCAAAAAGGAAGTTTGGGTGTATATTGGTTCATAAGATGAACTAGGTTCCTACCATTGTGTGACAATGGAAGTGTGGCTTTGGCCCAGGAACCCTAGTCCCATCAGTGACCCAGACATATTCTGAGGCAGCATAACCTGATCATGGAGATAGTTGATCTCCAGGGTGATCGAGGTTAGGAGAGTAGACTCAGAGGATAACACGGCGGATCCACTCACAAAGGCTTTTTTCCAGAGAGAGACTTATATGGGATGGTTGAGTATTAGATACTGCAACCACTGCTACAGATGGCCCTAGTGCAAGTGGGAGATTGTTAGTTATATGTATGCCCTAGAGGCCATTACTGTACATAGGATGTATTTTGTAGTGGATGTTGGAACATATATAGGTAGGACTTTGCTCGACATGATAGTACGCTATCTGGTTACTCTTTATCTTAACATGTATACTTGCTGTCTCTCTATTACATGTTGATAAAGCCCTTAGGATATGTGCTCGACTTCCAGGACTGTGATGTAGATCATACTAGTGGGGCCTGGGTAGTCCATGAGTACATCTTTCAATGTTCCTAGTCGTAGGAATATCGAGACGGGGCATCGATATTCCAGAGTAGACTAGTGTATATCTTCTCGACCCATGTGATGGGCGATGGATGATCCCATATCCATTGGTGTTTGACATCAGAGATGGTATGCGGGTGCTCAGTGGCGACTGGGTACACTGAACGGACTCGCCGAGAACTCCCAGATGGTATTATACCTTACGTCAGATGGCAGTACTCTGGTGACACTGGTACAGCTTAGTCTGTTGACCCGAGATCGTCATAGAGTCTTGTGTGTCTCCCATTGTGCTTTGATTTCCACCCTACCATGGCTCTACTGAGTCGTGCAAATAGGTGGTTTTTTGGTACAGTCCCGATTCACATGGAGGCAATGAGCGATAGGAGGGGATTCGTCTCTCCCGGTATTGGGGGTTGACGTTGCGCTATGCTCGACTGGACATAACTGGAAATCCCTGGTCAGGGTTGCAGTGATATACTGGTAAGAGTTATCAGTAGTTTCACGCTTGTTATGGACCTTACATCGGCATGACTTATCAAGCTACTGGGGTTTGACGCTTACCACCCCTAGGCGAGATATGCGACATATCAGACGAACAGACCGGACTGTACGGTAAGTGCTACTGGTTGGATTCACAGGAGTGTGAGCGGGCTTGCTCGTTAATCTTCTGATCGCTCAATACCCGGGTGGCCATTACGTTTCGCAGACCGCTTGCGGCTTGTGGGTGTTTGATATGATCATCACCTGCTGCTGGCGTATTGACGAGTCTTTAGAGTCCTACACAGAGGTTTCCTGGCTCAAGCGAAACGAAATAGGAGCGCATATGAGATATGTGCGGGACCGAGAATAATACTAGTATGTGATACTGAATTCTATTCTCGCGATTCGTATCATCGGACGGTTATATAAGATATAGCCGGGTTACCGAATCAAATGTTGATTCGATATATTGATACACTTGATATTAGTTGGTTATATGCAATATGACCGGATCATTAAATCAAGTGTTGATTTAATGATTTAATGTATAATTATATATTTGATATATTACTTTACATTAACTAGTATTTGTTCACTTAAAATTGATTTTCTCACTTGATGTGCACAAGTAGTATATGTGATATATTTTTGTGCACTTGATTGTATCATGTTTAATGATACATGCAAACTTGGGTGTGTGTATGCTATACACCATGTTTAGTTAATGGTTAGGGTTTCATTTGCCTTATTTATTTTATTTTATTTATTTACTTTTTGTTAAAAAACTAAATGGTTGCTTTTGTTCCTTTGCTAGAAGCTTCATGATGCTTCATGCATCTTTGAAAAAGTAACCATTTTGTTTTTATTCCTTAACCTAACCATTTCACTAAAACCTTAGTTTATTCTCTACATTAGTTACCTCACCCATGGTTGCTAAATGATAAGCATCACTTGATTTTCTATTTTGAGATTATTCATTCATTCTTTTCTTTCTTCTTCTTCTTCTTCATGAAGAGAAGAAAACTTTGCTAAAAAAATTCCAAGTGATGAATCCAAGTGAGAAATCCAAATCCAAAGTGAACCCACTTCCTATTTCTTCATCCTCTACCACTTGCCATGTAGTAGAGTGTGTTATCTTCACAAGATTCATGACCTAGTGAAGATGGAGCTTGAGTTTGAGTCGCCTCGACGTAGATCATCTTCGGCATCGAAGTCAACGCCCTAGCCTGCCCATTTCTCCGATGAAACCGACACTAGAGTCCGGGATTCCGATGATCGCAGCGGAGGGACGTCAACACGGAGCTAGAGAAGTGGAGGACCGGATCTACAAAGGTTGTTGTCTCTTTCACTTAGTAGCAAAGTAGTTTGCTTGCTTAGTTTCGCCTTACCTCTAGTTAGCGATCTAGCATAGGGTTCTTAGGTACAAGGAAAAATTTGATTTTGGCATGGTTGATCAGTTGTAGAACCTCATGGGTGTGCCTAGGAACCCTACACAAGGCAAAAAATCGACATCAAGTGCAATAGGTATGCATAAATCGCAAACCAACGCAACGGTGTATAAAACATATATCAAGTGCAATAACTATGCACAAAAATGTAAATACCCAGTAAGTGCAACCAAGGTGTACGAAAACAGTATCATGAAACTCAATCATCAATACTCAAATCCAAGCGATATAAGCGTGATACTCGGATCATAAACGCAAATCGCAACAAATGACATTGAGGTACACCTCCTACAATGTCGAAAAATATCGGTGCGCCCAAAACTGGCAGAGCAAGAACATCCGCTTTCCTCCTGCTCACGGTCTGGCGCCTTCTGTCTCTGGGTCCTTATTTTCTCTGTGGATTACCAATCTCGCAATCCATCGGCTTGTCGGCCAGGTCCGGTGTACTAACGGAAACGATTCCGCTCTGACACTTCTCTGGTCATCTCTCGGCCAATTAACATGACCACTCGTAAAGCAGCACGTCACTGGCTTCGGCCTCTGGCTCTCTGAATACACATAACATAACTGATCCTCGGTGCAACTCTTATCGCCGCAGTGTTCTGGAAGGAACCTGCTCAAGGCCTCTTCCGATCTCACCTATGCCGAACTATACGGAGGCTGGTACTCTTGCATAATCTTTTCTCGCTTTCTGGACATCTGCGTTCTCAGCACAACATTTCCTCGGAAACTGGTCATATCCCAACGCTTCTGTATTCACATCAGATCTGTAATCTCGACGGGGAGTAACCACAACTTGTTAACATCTCGCACGAACCTCTTGTTCCACTCGTTTTTATTATCGACCGCTTTGACGTCACGTCATGCTATCTGCGTATTGCAATTGTTCTTAGCTAAAGTCAATCCGGAATCTTTCACACGGACTCGAAATCATGAACTCGGTATCTTCATCACTCTGTAGAAGATCTCTAGCCAAACATGTCCTCGGAAGCTCTTCCCAACCATCGGAGGAATACTCAATACTCATCTGTTCTCGATCAACTCACAACGCATCTAGGTGAGGTCCTCTATCTGAAGCTGATCCACTTACCGATCTCCTATCGGATCATCAAACGAACAGCGTCCTTTCTGGATCGATCTACTCTAAATCTGAGTAAGACTCTCCACACTGGAAATCTTCAACTCAACTGGGCCTGCGTCGGCGCATCAATCTGACGAATCGCCTTCGTCTCTCATCTCAAGATAGACTAGCTATCATCTATCGCATCTCTGCCTGGAAGCTCCAGCGATCTCAGCTCGTAAGCTCTGGAGGCGACATCCTATCAATCTCAGCAACAGCTGGGTCATCTGTCTGCAAGGTAGACGACATCACGATCTCTGAGGTAGGCTTTACATCAACAGTCCTCTCATAACAGGCAGCCTCTAACAATAGCCCGATCATCCTGTGCAAAACCGAACACTCGCCTCAAATGAGAAGTCACAACACAAACACTAAATCGATACGTTCCCATGTCACCAGAAAACACGATGGTCAGTCCTCGTCCATGATGAGCTCGCCCTGACCGCATTACTAGCAGCAGCTCAATCTGTGCTCAAACCATGGTGACAGGAACCTCAAGTACGTATCAATGAAAATAGGTCAACGGAATGAAAGGAATCAACAGATCCAGAATGGATACATGATCATAAGGAGGAACAGAATCAATGAGAGTATGATCATGGAAACGAATAGAATCAAGAATCTCAAATGGATGTATGATCAAGGGAACAAAGAGAATCACAAGTCTCAAAATATGTACATCCTAAGGTTTCTTAAGTGGAGTATCATATCGTAAATATGCCGCAGAACATACGTACAGTACGTCACTCTACTCAAGCTACCTACTCCATCAATCATGATCAACCTATGTAACAAAAGTTCGGGTCTAATACCCCCCGTTCAAGTCTAAGTTCCGTAAGGTCAAGCCTAGGTTCCGAAATATTTATGCCCCAGACTCTACATAGTCAAACCTAAACTCGAACCAAGGTTAAACCTAGTGCTCCGATACCAACTTTGTCACGACCCGAAATTTAGCTCGTGATCGGCACTTAAATCATGCAACGTCTAAAGGCGTAACGTAATCCAAGTAAGCCGAAATCCAGAAATCTAAACCTTTTTAAGAAAATAAAAGAGGTGAAGTTTTGAAATAAAGGTATGATGAAATCAAATGTTTTCTTAAATGCATAGAAAAGGGAACATGAAAAATGCATGTGGATTTTATTAGTTGGAAAACATGTTTCGTTTTTTAATAATTTGGGCAGCACCTCCTTTGTATATTTTGATCCAAAATTACAATTACAAAATGATAATAAAGGCATCCCCAAGCGGGAGCTTGCTCTTCGCTAATCGGCAGATTCACAAACACGCAAGTCATAAAATAAGTATACGACGCCCAACGACAAAGATCAACACAAAGATAATGAATAAACCAAGACATCAACCCAATAAGCGAACATAAAACCCATTGCTCAAATCTCGCAACTACAAGTCTTGCTAAGTCTTACTACTTATACAAATACTAGTTTCTGATTTGATGGAGTTAACTAGATACAACAGGAATGATAAATACAAGAGGGGTACAATTCAACATGTACCACCTAACAAAGCAAAACACCCGAATGCAGCTATGTACCAGCGATGCCGCTACTAATCCATGCGGTCAACCTGCAAGAACTGTGGCACAACGGGGGTGAGTTGCCAACTCGTGAGTAGAAAACATCATCAGGTAGAAATCGAATAAAACAACGATTTCCTAGGTCAACTATATCATGAAGGTAATACTATGATATCTTGGGTGACCGTATCTGTATATATGCCAACAATATAATCAATGCCTATAAGCTTGTGGATAACATCCAATAATAAAATCAATGCCTGTATTGTAAGTCCACGTTGCGACCCCCGGTTCTTACGGGGAGGCGGAAACGGTATAAAAAACAAATTATTAGCGCAAGGGGCAACATGGACTAAGCAAAGTCGGGATCTTGGACTAAACTAAAACTAGCATACTTAGCTAAAGAGAGTTAGCTACTCGGATGGAGATGGTTATACTTAATCTTGTCTTGAACTCCTTCGTCTTCAAAGCTCCGATGGTGGTCCAATGGCTTCTTCTCGTCGTCTCCGTACGCCGAAGATAGATCCACCTGAAAGCTCCAACCTTTAGCTCCTTCTTCGTTCTTTGAAGAAACTAGTTCACTTGGTTTGCTAAACCTAGTGAACTAGAATGAGTAGAGAGGAAATAGAATGGGATTTTATCTATGGTTCTTGATTCTCAACTCATGAGACAAGAGAACCATAGATCAAGAGAGGGAGCAAGAGGTTGAGGGTGAGAGCAAGAGGAGAGCTCAAGAACAAGAGAGAGAATGAGCAAGAAAGAATGAGCAACCCTTTTGTCTTTCACCCTCTCATAATCCAAAGTGATCATAACTCATCATATCAAAAAAGTCTTATGTGATGGTTTGAAGCAACCATAACCATATCATTTCATGCACTCATTTTACACAAATGAGCAAGTAAACAAAAGTCTTTGCCATGAAATGATGGCTATGGTTATCATGATGGTCAACTAGTCAAGCCTAGTCAACCGGTCAACAAGTCAACAAAAGTCAACAAGTCAACAAAGTCAACAAGTCAACAACCATATCACCATAATACTTAATTAATATAATAGTTAATCACATATCATATTCTCATTAGGGTTGAGCATAAAGTCAAATAGTCAACGGTCAACAGTCAACAACCCTAATGAGAATCCGACGCCTCTGCCTCCCTGTCAACTGTGCATACACACCCGCATCCGCGTTCCGAGGAACACGAATGCAAACTGGATAAATCCAATCCCATGAGGTACACTAGGATCTGGCTTAAACTAAAGCCCGCTAGTGTAAACTGTCCGGACACTGTACGTGCACAAGTGCACGGATGTGACCGAACCCTGTCGCAAAACCATGCGACCTCTACTCTTTTGCCTAAAGGCGAAAAGCTTTCTGTGTGGGACTCTAAAGACTCGACACTACGCTGGCAGTGGGTTTAACCACAGACCGCAAGCGGCACTAGCTGTGCGTAACGGTCCCCAGGTAATGCCGACAAGAAGACCGACGAGGCGAAACCCATCTGAACTCCTACTGAGCCTGAGTGTGACATTCGCCGTACAGTCCGGTCTGTTCGTCTGATACATCGCATGGCGGGCCTAGGGGGCGGTAAACGTCAGTCCCCCAATAGCGGTACAAGTCGTGCCGGAGCGAAGCCCAAAACACCCTGAGATAACACTGGAAACCTACCAGTATATCTCGTTTGCCCTGGCCAGGGACTACTCGTGTAATGGCTCTCCTAGACACAGCGCGATGTCAACCCCCAATACCGGGAGAGACGAATCCTGTCTAACCGTCACTGCCTCCAAGTGCTTCGGGACTGCACCCAACCACTACCTGTTTGCACGACTCCTTTGAGCCGTGGTAGGGTAGTGATCAAAGTACAGTGGGAACACACTCGAGGCGAAGTGACAGTGTCAAGTCAGCGGACTAAGCTGTACTCATGTCACCTGGGAACTGATAACTGACGATAGGTATAATACCAACTAGTCAGTTCCCGACGAGTCCTGTCCAGTGTACCCGTAACCTAACGAGCACCCGCATACTATCTCAAGTACGACGTACTGACGGCTGTGGGACAGACCGTCTCCCACACTGGGATGAGAAGCGCATGCGCTGGTCTACTCCGGAGTATCGATGCCCTGTCTCGATAGTCCTGCGACCAGGGACCTGCATAAGGATGTGCTTATAGATTACCCAGCCCCACTAGTGTGACGGCCATCACATCGCTGGTAATCAAGCAAAGATCCTAAGGGCTCTACTAATGTGTATAGGCGATATACATAAATAAACAAATGTACACATTGAAGCAGAAACAAACCAAGTAGCATACTACTATTTTGAGCAAGATTGTCAATACAAGGTGAATATCCCAAGCTTCCATTAAGTAATATACATACTAGTATGATATAGTAATGGCCTCTAGGGCATATACACTAACATGTATGCATGTAAATATATGAGGATATCAAAGAATGTGTGTCCATCAATGACACATCAAATCATGGAACCTGAATGTCCAACACCGACACTCGAAACATCATGAAACCCGTGTCCAGCATCGACACGTAAATCCTCATATCTCAGGCACCGCATCTTCAGACCGGCCCTCAGGCGCCGCATAATCTGGTCGGCCCTCATATCTGTAAGTCTATGGTAGCGCCCCAGGCGTCATTCTGACGCCAAACGCGGAACAAAAACTTTTACAACTGGCGCTATCGCATACTATAACCCGGATCTTGCCATTAACGCTAAACTAATAAACTGTAAAGAGGTAGAAAGGCTATACCGATCGATCCGAGTCTTTCGGTCTTTCCCACGCTCCTCGCGGCAACTCCGATCTCTCGTCTCCTCATCGAGGTGACACCACGTCAATGGATCTTTAAATGGGCTCCCGCCTCTATACCGAGGCAACTCGGACATCAAGTCTGCTAAAAGAGATGACCAAGATGAAGTAGAGAATGAGTAGAATACTTTGTCTCAAAACACTCTTTGGTTCTCATCACATGAGAGGGTAAGAGTGGAGGTTGAAGAAGATGCTAAGGATTGGAAATTGTGAACTCAAGAAACTTATCAAGAGAGCAAGAACTCAAGCATAATAACTTTTGGTGATTTCTTTTCCTTTGTGAGTAGATATATATGGTTTGTGTAATGAAAATATCTCAAAAAATATCTCCCCAAAAATATCTCCACAAACCCTAAAATATCTATACATAAAAAAAAACACAATTAATTCTATTATGACTCACTTAGTGACTCATTAGCATGAGTCACTAATGAACATGCTAGAAGAAATGTGTCACCAAGAATGAGTCACACTTTCCAAAATCCATTTAATCATTTAAACCAAAATGATTAACCAAAAGAAATGCATCTTCTAAAATATTCTGGTAACGGATTACGAGAATACCCCTCACCTGTATCTACATACCTGTATCCGTATTCCGACCGAATACGAATACGAGAGACTAAAATATTCCGACTCAATATAATACTTAGATCTGGCTTAAACCAAAGCCCACCAGTATTATCTGTCCGAAATATGACACGTGCACAAGTGCACGTGCATTTTCGAACCCTGCCATAAAACCATACGGCTCTACAACGTTTCGCCCGAACATGGGAAACTATTTGTGGGGGACTCTAAAGACTCGTCAGTACCCTGGCAGCGGGTTTAACCACAAGCACGTCAGCGACACTAGCTGTGCATAACGGCTGCCCATGTACTGACCGAAAGGGAAGCTGATGAGCGAACTCATCCTGGAACCCTACCGAGCCTATCGGTGACAATATACGTACAGTCCGGTCCGTTCATCTATGAGCATCGCATATCGGGCCTAGGGGGCTGGTAACGTCAGACCCCCAATAGCGGTATAAGTCGTGTCGGAGAGTAGCCCTGAACACCCTGAGAAACTACTTGAATACTTACCAGTAATTCTCACCTGCCTTGGCCAAGGACTTGGTGTAATAGCTCTCCTAGACACAGCGCGATCTCACCCCCAATACCGGGAGAGACGAATCCCCTGCCGGTCCGCTCACTTGCTTCCATGTGGCTCGGGACTGTACCCAACTAAAACTTGTTTGCACGACTCCTTTGAGCCGTGGTAGGGTAGTAATCAAAGCACAGTGGGAACACACACGAGACAAATGACGACCTCAGGTCGATGAACTAACCTGTACACATGTCACCAGGGAACTGCTATCTGACGCTAGGTATAAATACAAACTAGCAGGTTCCCGGTGAGTCCTGTCCGGTGTACTCATAACCCAATGAGCACCTGTATACATCTTAGGGGATCCAACTGACACCAATGGCTTGTGAGACCGGCCACCACCCCTCGTTGGGGTCTCGACTGTATACACTAGTCTACTCCGGAGTATCGATGCCCTGTCTCGAAACTCCCACGACTAGGGACCATATTTAAGGATGTGCTTATGGACTACCCAATTCTCAAGTATATGATTGCCATCATACTGCTGGTAGTCAAGCAAGAATCCTAAGGGCTCTATCAATGTTTAATAGTGATCATGTCACCTAAAGCTGTACACGATGATAAAGGCAAACCAGATAGTATAGTATCATCTTGAGTAAGACTGTCCTACCGGTATAGGTCCTCCCTCAATCATTGCAATCACGTACCTGCGATCCAATAATTGACTTTGAGGGCACTATATCCAACAATCTCCCACTTGCACTTAAGGCTAATTATTGCGATGTCGCATACTCACAGCCTGTGTGATACCGAACACCCAACTCCTCTACTAAACAGTTTCACAAAGCTCGTTTGTAAAAACTCTTGTGTTCGAGAAATAACCTCAGTGAGTGGATCCGCCCTGGTGTATTTTTCTCTGTCTCTTTTAATCTCAAGTTCGCGGATAAAGCCATCTCCCGAATTGAGTAATACCTGTCTTAGAATATGTTTGGATATCTGATGGGACCTAGTTCATAAATGAACTCCAAATCCAAACTTCTTAGACTGTATAAACAACTGAACCTAATCAGTATCCGGCACCATGCCTCCCACAGTATCCTCTTGGACCACCTGTCCATAATATTGCCCCCTTCGTCAGAGGGAAAACTATAACTCTAACAATCACTCTGTCATCCATGTCACCTTTGAAGCCTGGAATGATAACCGTCTCCCGAAGGAGGCTGCCATCATCAAATCCCTAGAACAACCACTTATTTTCTAAAACTGCTTCCGTATGTTTCTTCAGGATTGGATTAACATAAACCTATTGCATCTAATGCAAAAACAACATCTGGTGTGGTACTTGACATCTTATGATTGACTCAATTACCTAAGCAAGTGATATGCCAATCATGCACATCCCTCTCCCCTTTAGTCTATAAGACACTTTTAGAGAGGGTGACTTATTTACCTGCAGGTACACCACCATGCCAGGAGTCATCTATTCTAAATACTTTTAGAATACTGTCTAAGTACCCAGATTGAGAAACTACCCAAATCTAGATCTAAAACCATAGATCTAGTAACCAGAATGTCTGATATTATATCCATATCCTGTGTAGAGAAACAACTGTGTGACAACCAAAGTATAACCGATCGTAGTATAGGAATTTTACTTCCTACTCTGTGTATGTCATCCAAATACCAGGACATCACACCCTACTACCTTCTTAACAGATCCATCCTCTATTCTGATGAAGTCAAAGCCATGACCGTCACATCAAAAATAGATGATCTGTTTCCGCTATATCTGCTTTTGTCTATAAATAGACATAAGCTACTTGCCCACTATGCTTCCGCTGCTCCCACTGACCACAATAATCCTCTGGCAGAATAATATATACGTGCACTTCTAAAGCTAGTTTAGAACGACGCTATACTTAACCTCCTTCTGGGTCTCATAACCTGGAACAACAGTAGTGTCAAGTCTGGGTAAACAAGAACCTCTCTGTCACCGTCCTTGAGGCTACCAGAGTACCTCTCGGGTGCCTGAGGTTACCCACCATATCTGCGGAGTGGCTAATGGAATGTCAAACCCGATTGAATCTTTAGGTCCTATTAAATTTTCCGTAATCGTTTGCGGTTCTGGAATCACTTCCAGTTCTACCATACTCCCACTACTGTTTTCTGAAAAAATCCATTTTACTAAAACTGTGGTGAGTCAAGAACAATATCACCATTGATCTTCCAGATGGTTGAAAGTCAACCCTCGTCATAGCCTGGGCCAACCCACAAACTGTCCTTACAGAAACGTGCCTTGAGTTATCCAGAGTTTGGTTTTAAGCATAAGCCGGACAACTCCTCATACCTTAACATCGTTAAGATATGAACCATTCTATATCCAATATAGAAACTTTGGCACTTATTTAATTAGAACCAGATTCTAATCATGCAACTGTCTCCAGTGCATATCAACTTAATGGAGAGAGGCTAATCAGCATTACTCAACTTAGGAATACATCCAATTATGAGTAACCTGAAAGAGAAGCAAGTTTCTCAAAACCATTACTATCAACTGAATACCAATCACAAGTATCTACATCTTCGATCTCTTTGAAGAATCCCGATACTTGCGACACCCGGTTCTCTACTTTATTCTTATACCTATAACTTCTCAAAACTTAGACATTGTATTTCTACGAAACACTAGTCTAAAAAACTAGAGAAGTCATAAGTAAACAGAACATAGTACGAGGACCAACCCCCTTTGTCCCGATGGACACTGGACAACATACAATACTCTGTATAAGTACGCTGAGTTGAATAACTCAAAACCTGTGCATCGTAGGTTGAAAACTGTACTTATGGTTAAGAACTACTCCGCTGTTCAATGCTCCTTACCCAATCGTCAACTGATATAGGTAAATGTCACGAACATAATTCCAAAAAGTTATATCTCACTTTATAAAAATAAACGTACAGATATATCAGTTTGAAATTGGTTCACAACAACGGATACTCAAAACCAAATACTTGCCGTCCGGCAAAAACCCAGGCGATTTCCTCAAATATCACCAATTACAACGAATTCCGATATAATGAGGATGATCACCTAGTTCCCAATAACTTACTCCGACTCATCATCTGTAAAACCATACAGATGTGAGAATCATACCTGGTAAATACATACCCTGGAGTAAGTATCTAATCGGGAAATCAGTTTTCCTTTAACAATGCACAGTGAAACTGAAACATGAAAATGTTTCGTAGGGGTTTCCTGGTATTCCTAGTAATGCCTCTTCCATAATCCTATTCATAACTGTAACCGTATATTTCTTTGCCATCTCTCCAAATCCCTTTATTTGTCTTTATTCATTACCTTCTGTACACCCCTTTAGGCTAAGTGGTTTTCTTCCTTCCCTACCGTTCGGCACCAGCCTATGGTTTGGAAGAAGACTATCCAGTAAGCATAATAGGTGTACTCTCCTAATCCTAGGAGTACTCGCAACCTGAGAGAAGGTGATGATAAAAGACAACTCAATAATACCTTATTCTATTTCTCCCGAAGTGGGGAAAAAGCAAAGGTGAAGTAGGAGTGGCGATGAAGTACGCGGTGTAAGTGCACGGCAGCGCCCCGGCCGTCTGTCCGAGGCCAAAATGTGGAAAACAAAAACTTTTCTTTAAACAGAAACTGGCGCTACCGCGGACTATAAACCCGGATCGGACCATTAACCTACTACTAGCTAACTAGAGAAAGGGTAGAGAACTATACCGAGCGATCCGTGTCCTTCGGTCTTCGGCCTCCATCCCGATCTCCTCGCAGAATCTCCAGTCTTCATCTCCTCGTCAGAAAGGGCACCACATCGCCGAGTCTTTTTACGGGCTCCCACCTCTGGACCGAGGCAACTCGGACACGAAGTTGGCAAGCCGACGTGTCTAAGATTGCTGTAGAATAGTGTAGAACTCTCTTGTCCCAAGGGGTTGATGAAGTTGCCATTTGGAAGTGGAGAAGGAGATGCAAGCTTTTTTGATGAACTAAGGGATTTTGTGCAAAGCAAAAGAGATCAAAATCCCACTCACAAAAATTTGGACAGCCCCCAACCTCCTTGTTGTGGCCGGCCTAAGCATAAGGAATGAGAGGAGGGAGTGAGCCAAAAATAATAATGCAAGAGAGAGAAAAGAATGGGTGATAATGAGGAATCATCATCATCCCCAAATCTCATCCTAATCCCATCATATAAAGAAAGCAATGATGAGCAAAAAGAAGTCAATGGAAGCTAGAACCATCATGAGAACCATCATGTAACAACAACTTACAAAAACCACCTTCCACTATGCAAATTTGCACATTTGCAAATAACCCCCTTCACACCAATTTTCAGCCAAAGAAAGATAGAAAGAAAAATGGCTGAAACGGAAAGCAAACTGACAACTTCAGAAAAACGATCCCGTAATAAATTACAGGAAAATCCCGCTACTGTATATACATACCCGTATTTGTATTCCGACCGAATACAAATGCAATGAGACAAAATCTACACTGTACAATACTAGGATCCGGCTTAAACCAAAGCCCGCTAGTATTATCCGTCCGATCATGATCCGTGCAATACCGCACGTATATGATCGAACCCTGCCATATATCCATACGGCCTCTACAGCGTTTCGCCCGAAACTTGAGAAACTGTCTGTGGGGGACTCTAAAGACTCGTCAATACCTTGGCTGTGGATTTAACCACTAGCAGTCAGAGGTATTAGCCGTACGTAACGGGCTACTAGGTATTGACCAAAATGGACGTCGATGAGCGAACTCATCCTGACACCCTACTGAGCCTGTCAGCGACAATATTCGTACAGTCCGGTCCGTTTGTTTATAAGTATCGCATGGCGGGCCTAGGGGGTTGGTAAAAGTCAGACCCCTGATTGAATGAGTTTCCGATTGTGTCGGTATTTAGAAAATTATATAGAAATCATAACCAAAAATATTTTGACCGCAATCAATAATGGTGTAGCGCGTTAGTAAGTGCGGATCGTCCACAGGGAAAGTGAGATCCGTTCAATTTTTGAATTAGATGAGTTGAAACTTTAAAGAAAAGTAAACAAACAATTCATGATTTGTAATTTGAATATCAAGAATTAGAAAAATCTAGATCTAAGAAAACATTAAAATCAAGAATTGAGATGTGTGATGATTTCCAACCAACAATCAAGATTCGAAGTGTGGTCGTAGGAGTAGATCGGATCTATAGATGTGATGAGATCTAGTGATTACTCATTCTTATCCATTAACGAATTGATACTAGATCGATGAAAATTTATCGAGGGTTAAGGATCTTGCGAAGAAACTAGAGATTCCTCATCTTATCCTTTGTCCTTTCGATGAATCTCATTCAAATCTAGCTTCAAGTTAATCAAATGATCAATCGTTGATCCCTAGTTTCGAGCGAACACAATCAAGAAAGTATCGTCTCGAAACTAGGTCATCGATCATTTGATTCACAAGAATTTACAAACGTTATAGGATTTAAGAATTGTAAAAGAGTTTAAATCATCATCATCTATCGATCGTCACAACTCCTACACGAGCGGAGTTTTACTCAAACATCATAATATCAAACACAGTCACAAATTGAGATCGAATCATAATGCTTGAATTAAAAGATAAGCAAGATATAGAAATTTTACCTTTATTTATCGACAAATTTCGTTACAACTCTCTTGAAATTTACAAAAGGAAGGAACTAGATCGTCGATTTCGGCTTCGCTCGGCTCCTTGAGTCGCGGATCTCCTTGGATCTCTTGCTCCGTTGATGTCCGGCGTCACTTTCTAAAGGATCGAAGGCTTCTCGCTTGAAAGGTACTCGGGATCTTGATCTTGATTTTGGAATTGGAATTAGGGTTAGGGTTTTGAGGCACAAGTCGTGTCACTCAACTTGTGGGTGGAAGATGATGGAGAATTTCTTGAACAACATCAACCCTAGATCTAGGCTCCTTTTTATAGACCTCAAAACCCTAGATCTATGATTTCAGATTTCCCTCCAAAAGTTTGTTAAAGAGAGCCTTCTAGAAATAGTTTGTTAGGCTGAGCCTTCTAGATGAAGCCACGTGGAGAATCGGGAGTCTTCTGGAAGCTTGTATCGTTACAAATAGGCATGTGGGAAAATTGGGAGCGCTGGCACCATCAATCCGCCCGGATCCGCGGCGCAAGCCGGCTCCGGCCGCGGATCCGCGGCTTGGTTGAAGCCTTGGGGTTTGGAAATTCTGTTACTTGTTTGGGCTGACCTTTGGGCCTTTTCCTGATGTGTTGAATTTTATTTGGCTTTCTGTATCACTACCAGATCTCAAATCTTGGAGTTGGTGTATTTTTGATCAGCTCTTTTCCCAATTTTGGCTTTGCTCCTGCAATTTCCTGCACAATTTCTCGAGACAAGAGTTGCGCTATACAAGAATGATGCGATGCCATAATAAACAGTCAATTTCCCTAAAAATGCTGGTTTTAATACACAGTACAGGTAATTCAGTATTATACAGGTGTTTGGCTAATATGTGCAATATGAATACTGAACACCTCTAGATGGATGCAAAAGATAGGGAAATTGCCGTGTTAAAAATGCAGTTTTTTTGACTGATCAAATTCCCCCAAACTTATTTTCGATCGTCTCGAGCGAACTGTTTTATTAAAAAGAGAAGGAGAAAATAAAGAAAGAGAAAAACTAACTAGCACACTTTCATAGGCAACACGATTGCACTGAGCACGTGCAACAAGCCTTTAAACCTCTAGGTGTCCCTAGTAGGAGGAGTGTTGTCTCCTGAGGGTTTTCAGCGGATTGCACCCACAAAATCCAATAATAAAAGGAAGATCGTGAATATTACATTTAAAGACAAGAATTGTAAAAGAAAAGCCTTGAAAATTAGGGTTTGCAACTAAGCTAGCTTTTCGGTTGTCATGAGCCCTATCTTAATAGTCATGAAAAGATGTCAGAAATCACGTCCTCCATCAATAAAACATCATCTTATTCTTCATTCCTATCTTTCTTTTAAACATCGATCATATAACCCTACGTGTGTGTAAACGACATCCCTACACCCGGAGAATTCAATTCAAGCTT
The DNA here is from genome assembly GCA_030015575.1 of Agapanthus africanus. NCBI lineage: Eukaryota > Viridiplantae > Streptophyta > Magnoliopsida > Asparagales > Amaryllidaceae > Agapanthus > Agapanthus africanus. Next base: position 297,947,349 of record CM057345.1, on the reverse strand, counting down.
TCATACTCTTGTCCATCTGCCTCAGTACTTTTTAATTAATTAATATTTAGATAAATTTGCTCATACACTTTCATGCGACCGTTAATATTTCTTGAGGTACTAACCGACCGATTACTCATGTGCTTGCTTATTTGGTGTTTTTCCTCGTCTTACACCACCTAAGGCTTAGCAGTGACTCCCAGACCAGTTGGCCTTAGGGCACTAGGTGAAGAGGCACCCTCGCTATATTTTTTTATTGCTGTCTTGGAGATAACAAAACCAGTGTTCATTTTTCTCACCACTTTATATTTTCTTCATTTTTTTTATTTTTTATTTCCTTCATACTTTGGCTTTTAGACAAGAGCATTTCAAGGTATCTTCTACTATCCCGGGCTTCAAGACGTGTGTAAGTGCGAATAGCAGGGTATCAACATTCAAAATATTTGACTTCCAGAATAGGAACTATTTTTCAGACTTATTTTTATCCTCAGATTAGTGACTTCCTTCATCTTACTAACCCTTGGGACAACGGCTCATAACTACTTATTACTAGTTCGTATAAGAAAACTTCTAATTTTCTTGGTTTTCTTAAATTTTTCTAATCTCATGGATGTAATTTTTCACTATCTAATCTTTTATTATCTTATTTATGTACAAAAATGTTAAATATTAAATATTTTTATTTTGAAATTTTTTAAAATTTTTTTATGGGTTTTGAAAATTTTTAAATTTTTATAGGTTTTTTAAAGAAATGTTTTGTGCTTATGCAAATAATATGCAAATGATGCAAAAATAAGCACAAACCTCCCCAAAACTTGTTTTCAACAATGTCCTCACTGTTGCCAACCGCTATATCTACAAAACCTGTAAGCCTGGGAGGAATTTATTAGTGGGGGCAAAATATATAAGTGAAGATCCTCCCCCAAACTTATTCTTTTCACTCACCACCATTCAAAAAGATGATGCAGTAATGTACATGACATGGAAGTGAGACGGAGGAATTTTAATCAAGGTAAAATGGCTCCTATAAGAACAGGAGCTCCTCCGTGGGGTCAGTGGAAAAATACGGCTTTAGTCTATGTCCATTCACTTTAAAAAATGTGCCGTTTTTAACATTTTCTACCTCTACTGGCCCTTGCAGGTATACAGACCGCACAATAAAAGGTCCCTTCCACCGAGATCGAAGCTTACCCGCGTGAAGATGTAGTCGTGAATCATAAAGAAGGACATGCTGACCAGGTGTAAATGTTTTCCTCAAAATGTTCTTATCGTGAAAAACCTTGGTCCTATTCTTTACGATTACAGCGTTATCATAAGCTTCATCACGGAGTTCGCTTAGCTCATTTAATTGCAGCTTCCGAAAGTTGCAGGCTTGGTTTAAGTCAAAGTTGATTTCCTTAATAGCCCACAATGCTTTATGCTCAATCTCGACTGGCAAGTGACAAGCCTTCCCAAACACTAACCTATATGGAGACATCCCTAAATCGGTTTTAAATGCAGTTCGGAATGCCCAAAGAGCATCCGTCAGTTTGGTCGACCAATCTTTTCTATTGTTCGCAACAGTTTTCTCCAGGATTTGTTTGATCTGTCTATTCGAAATCTCAGCCTGCCTGCTCGTTTGGGGATGATAGGGTGTAGAAAGTCTGTGGTTGATTGCGTATTTCCACATCAGAGTCTCGAAAGACCTGTTGCAGAAATGTGTCCCGTTATTGCTAATGATAGCGCGTGGGTGTCCAAATCGCGAAAAGATGTTTTCTTTTAAGAACTTAATGACAACCTTTTTGTCATTTGTGTGACATGGAATGGCTTCAACCCACTTTGTGACGTAATCAACAGCAAGCAGTATGTACAAATTCCCAAAGGAGTTGGGAAAGGGACCCATAAAGTCAATGCCCCAAACATCGAAAATTTCAACCACTAATATGGGTTGCTGAGGCATTTCATTTCTCCGGGAAATCCTACCCGTGTGTTGACACTGTGTACAGGTTTTGCAATAATCAAATGCGTCCTTGAACAAGGTCGGCCAATAAAATCCGCATTGCAAAACCTTCTCCGCCGTCTTTTTAGGACCGAAGTGACCCCCATAGGCCTGATCATGACTAAAAGATAGAACACTCTTGAACTCCTCATTCGGGACACACCGGCGAATGATCTGATCAGGACAATACTTAAACAGATATGGATCATCCCAGTAAAAGTGTTTTACTTGGGATAGAAAATGGTGTTTGTCCTGTTTTGACCAATCGCTGGGTATTAGTCCCGTGACAAGATAGTTCACAATATCCCTGAACCAAGGTTCATTGGATACGCTCAAGAGTTGTTCGTCCGGAAACGAATCATTGATCGGCAGGGTCACAGGTGAAGAAGAGATGCGTGAAAGATGGTCGGCTACAACGTTTTCACATCCTTTCTTATCTTTGATAACAAGATCAAATTCTTGTAATAGAAGGATCCAACGTATTAGCCTACCTTTAGCATCCTTCTTCGCCAGAAGATGTTTCAAGGCGGAGTGGTCAGTGTACACAACTATTGGTGAGCCAATCAAGTAAGGCCTGAATTTTTCTAATGCAAATACAACCGCCAAAGTTCTTTTTCGGTAGTTGTATAGTTAATTTGAGCATCGTTCAGGGTCTTACTCGCATAATAGATCACGTGCGGCATCTTTTCAATGTGCTGTCCTAAGACTGCACCAACTGTAAAATCTGATGCATCACACATAAGCTCAAAGGGGTAGTCCCAATTTGGAGACGATAGAACGGGGGCTGTAGTGAGGGAGTGTTTGAGTGAGTCGAATGCTGCCTCACAATCCGTTGGTGTCGGCCTCTGGTCTTCTGAATACACATGACGCATCCTGGGTGCAAATCTCATTGTAGCAGTGTCCTGGAATGAATCCTGCTCAAGGTCTCTTCCGATCTCGCCTATGACGAACTGTACGGAGGCTGCTACTCTTACATAATCTTTCCTCTCTTTCTGGACATCTACATTCTCAGCATAACATTTCCTCGAGAAATGGTTGCATCCTAACGCATCTGTATGCATATCAGATCCTCTGGCATCAATGGGGAGTAACAACAGCTCATCCGCATCTCGTATGAAGCTCTGGTTCCGCTTGTCTTTATTATCGTCCACTTGACGTCACGTCATGCTATCTGCGCACTGCAACTGTTCTCAGCCACGGTCAATCCGGAGTCTCTCACGCAGACTCGAAATCACGAACTCGGTATCTTCGCCACTCCGTAGAAGATAACTAGCCGAACACGTCCTCTGGAACTTGTCCCCACCGTCGGAGGAATACTCAATACTCGTTCGTTCTCGATCAGCTCACAACGCATCTGGGTGAGGTCCTCAATCCGAAGCTGTTCAGCTTACTGATCTCTTATCACATGATATCCGGACGACGTCAAACTTTTCGATCGAGTCATCAAGGTCCCAAAATTTCCCGAAAGCTCAACACGTGAGCACAGTCTAAAAAAATATCTGGTACATATCATAGTACCTCTGGACCAGCCATAGAAGGGCAAACCCAAGCCTCACTGATGGCACTGCTAAACTGCTGCAAACCATAAGGTTCAAAAGCGGTTCCATGGTCATCATGTCGAGTTAGGGTTTCATTCTTCTAGAGGGTCCACAGAATTACTTGCATGTTCCTCCGAACACTTTAAACTTGGGAAAATGGGTTTCTGACACTCGCTCGAACCTTTTTAACTTCGCCTATACAATATGTGAATACCCTTCGCCCGCATGCTAAACAATGCCTCGATTCTCCAGGAAAGACGATACATCAACTGTCATCTCTGGATCGGTCTGCTCTAGATCTGAGTAAGACACTCCACACTGGAAATCTTCAACTCAACTGGGCCTGTGTCGGCGCATCAATCTGACGAATCACCTTCGTCTCTCAACTCGGGGTAGACTAGCTATCATCTGTCGCATTTCTGCGTGGAAGCTCCGGCGATCTCAGCTCGTAAGCTCTGGAAGCGACATCCTATCAATCTCAGCAATAGCTGGGTCATCTGTCTGCACAGTGTAAGTGCACGGCGGCGCCCCGGTCGTCAATCCGACGCCGGAATGCGGAAGCGGTGATTTTCTTTAAATTTTCAAACCGGCACCACCGCGCACTATAAACCCGGATCGTGCCATTAAACTAGTCCTAGCTAACTACAAGATGGGGAAGAGAGATATACCGAGTGATCCGTGTCCTCCGGTCTTCTCGCCGTTGTCCCGATCTCCCGCGGAATGTCCGGTCTCCACCTCCTCGCCGGAAGGGCACCACGTCGCCTGCTTCTTTTACGGGCTCCCACCTCTATACCGAGGCAACTCGGGCACGAAGTTGGCGAGTCGACGTGCCCAAGATATGCTGTAGAATGTAGTGTGGAACTTGTGTCTCATTTTGGGGTTTATGGAATTGCCATATGGTGGAGGTATAAGATGAAGTGAACATTTGTGATGGCTATATCATTTTTCCTAGCAAATGAGATACCAAATCCTCTCTCCCAAAAATGGGACAGCCCCTCCCTTCCCAACTTGGCCGGCGACAATGGTGAGGGAAGAGTGAGAATTGGGAGTGGAAAAGTCAAGTGAGGCAATCATGCAAGAGGGAAAAAAATATGTGATCATAGAAAGAAATTATTATCAACAAAATCCAACACTCAACAACCATATCATAACCCATCATCATTACTCCAAAAGTCAAGCCATGATGAGGTTATGAAGTCAAATGAAGGCTACACTCATAATAAAGCAACAATGCAAAGAACACCCTCCACAAATACTTATTTGCACAAATGCAAATAAGCCCTCCTCCACCAATCTTCGGCCAATGAACGATACAAAGGAAATTGGCCGAAACGGAAAGCAAACTGGCAACTCCAGAAAACTGGTCCCGTAATAAATTACAAGAAAACCCCGATACTGTGTATACACACCCGCATCTGTATTCCGACCGAAATACAAATGTAATGAGACAAAATCTACACTGTACTATACTAGGATCCGGCTTAAAACAAAGCCGGCTAGTATTATCCGTCCGATCCTGATCCGTGCAATACCGCACGTATCTGATCGAACCCTGCCATATCTCCATACGGCCTCTACAGCGTTTCGCCCGAAAACTTGAGCAACCGAATGTGGGGGACTCTAAAGACTCGTCAATACTATGGCTGTGGATTTAACCACTAGCACGTCAGAGGTATTAGCCATACGTGACGGGCTACCAGCTATTGACTAAAAGGAACGTCGATGAGCGAACTCATCCTGACACCCTACTGAGCCTGTCAGTGACAATATCCGTACAGTCCGGTCCGTTCATCTATGAGCATCGCATGGCGGGCCTAGGGGGTTGGTAAAAGTCAGACCCCCAAAATCGGTACAAGTCGTGTCAGAGATCAGCCCAGAACACCCTGAGATACTACTGGAATACCTACCAGTAAATCTCCTGTCTTGGCCAAGGACTTTTCATGTTCTGGCTCTCCTAGACACAGCGCGACCTCACCCCCAATACCGGGAGAGACGAACCCCCGAAGATCCGCTCACTGCCTCCATGTGGCTCGGGACTGTACCCAACTAAAACCTGTTTGCATGTCTCCTTTGAGCGTGGTAGGGTAGTAATCAAAGTACAGTGGGAACTCACACGAGACAAATGACGATCCCCAGGTCGATGAACTAACCTGTACACATGTCACCAGGGAACTGCTATCTGACGTCAGGTATAAGACCAACTAGCAGGTTCACGGCGAGTCCTGTCCGGTGTACTCATAACCCAATGAGCACCTGTATACATCTTAGGTGAACCAACTGACACCAGTGGCTTGTGAGATCGGCCACCGCCCCTCGTCGGGGTCTCGACTGTATACACTAGTCTACTCCGGAGTATCGATGCCCTGTCTCGAAACTCCCACGACTAGGGACCATTTAAGGATGTGCTTATAGACTACCAGCTCCCACGTATATGATCGCCCTCATACTGCTGGCAGTCAAGCAAGAATCTTAGGGGCTCTATCAACGTGTAATAGCGACCTGTCTGGTCACCTAAAGCAGTACACGATGATAAAGATAAACCAGATAGCATACTATCATCTTGAGTAAGACTGTCCTACCCTGTGATCCAATAATTGACTCTGAGGGCACTATCTCCAACAATCTCCCACTTGCACTCAAGGCTAATTATTGCGATGTCGCATACTCACAGCCCGTGTGTTACCGAACACCCAACTCCTCTACTTGTCAGTCTTACAAAACTCGTTTGCAAAACTATTGCGTTCGAGGAATAGCCTCAGTGGGTGGATCCGCCTTGATGTTTCTTTCTATGTCTCTCTATATCTCAAGTTCGCGGAGAAAGCCATCTCCTGAAATGAGCAATACCTGTCTTAGAATGTGTCTGGATGTCTGATGGGACCTAGCTCATAAATGAACTCCAAATCCAAACTTCTTAGACTGTATCGTCAACTGAACTTAATCAGTATCCTGCGCCATGCCTCCCTCAGTATTGCCTTGGACCACCTGTCCAAAATACTGCCCCTCGTCAGAAGGAAAAACTATAACTCTGACAACCTCCTTGTCGTCCAGGTCACCTTGGAAGCCTGGAATGATAACTGTCTCCCGAATGAGGCTGTCGTTATCATATCCCTAGAACATCCACTTATGTTCTAAAACTGCTTCCGACTGTATCTCCAGGATTGGATCAATATCAACTTATTGCATGTAGTGCAAGAACAACATCTGGTGTGGTACTTGACATCTCATGATTGACTCAATTGCCTGAGCAAGTGATCTGCCAATCATGCACATCCCTCTCCCCTTTAGTCTGTAAGACACCTTTAGAGAGGGTGACTCCATTACCTGCAGGTACACTACCGTGCCAGGAGTCGTCCATTCTAAATACTCTTAGAATGCTGTCTAAGTATTCTGATTGGGAAACCACCCAAATCTAGATCTAAAACCATAGATCTAGTGACCAGTATGTCTGATATAATGTCCAAGTCCCATGTGGAGAAACCACTGTGTGACGACCAAAGTATAACCGATCGTAGTATAGGAGTTTCTTTTCCTACTCTGTGTATGTCATCCAAATACCATGACATCACACCCTACTATCTTCTCAACAGATCCATCCCCTATTCTGACGAAGTCAAACCTATGACTGTCACATCAGAAATAGATGATCTATCTCCGCTATATCTGCTTTAGTCTATAAATAGACATAAGCTACCTGTCCACCAATGCTTCCGCTGCTCCCACTGACTACGACAACCCTCTGGCAGAGTCATATACACGTACACTTCTAAAGCTAGTTTAGAACGATGCTATACTCATCCTTCCGCCGGGTCTCGCAACCTGGAACAACAGCAATGGCAAGTCTGGGTAAACAAGAACTTCCCTGTCACCGTCCTTGAGGCTACCGGAGCACCTTTCGGGTGCCTGAGGTTACCCACCTTATCTGCGGAGTGGCCAATGGAATGTCAAGCCAGATTAAATCTTTAGGTTCCTGTGAAATCTTCAGTAATCGTTTGTGGTTCTGGAATCACTTCCAGTTCTACCATACTCCCACTACTGTTTTCTGAAAAAATCCATTTTATTTAAAACTGTGGCGAGTCTAGAACAATATCACTATTGATCTTCCAGATGGTAGAAAGTTAACCCTCGTCATAGCCTGGGTCAACCCACAAACAGGCATTACAGAAACATGCCTTGAGTTATCCAGAGTCTGGTTTTAAGCATAATCCGGACAACTCTCCATACCTTAACATCGTTAAGATATGAACTGTTCTATATCCAATATAGAACCAGATGCACTGATTTAATTGAACCAGATTCAAATCATGCAGCTGTCTCCAGTACAAGTCAACTAAATGGAAGGAGGCCGATCAGCGTTACTCAACTTAGGAATGTAAGTCCACGTTGCGACCCCCGGTTCTTACGGGGAGGCGGAAACGGTATAAAAATCAAATTTTTAGCTCATGGGGCAACATGGACTAACAAAGTCGGGATCTTTTTTAAACTAAACTAGCAAACATGCAAAGGAGAGTTAACTACTCGGCAAAGTGGTTATACCTAACTTGCACTCCTTCTTCTTGAAACCTAGTAGAGGTTGATGGTTCTTTCCTCGTAGCCTTCTTCCGTCAAAGATGGATCCACCTGAGGGTTCAACCTTCGGGCTCTTTCTCGAACTTAGAGTGAACTAGGATCTCCGGCTTGCTAAACCTTGAACCCTAGAGAGAGTAGAGAGTATCTAAGGGGTGTTTCTCTTTCAAGGAGAGGGATTCTCAACACATGAGAAGGATTCTCCTTGAGCTTGAGGAAGAAGAAGATGAAGTGAGGAGAGAGAATCAATATGATAGAATGAGCTCATTTTCCTTTTGCAACCATAACAAAAGGAAAAAGATATATCTAATTAATAATAATAATTCAAAATGAAATAGTTTATGGTTGTATTTGGAATGACCACTATCATCACTTCATTAAATGAATGTAAGCTAGAATCAAGGAGTATCCTTGCAAAGCAATGATGATGGTCAAACATTCAACCATGGTCAACAAGTCAACCATGGTCAACAAGTCAACAAAATCAACCATGACACAATTTCATTTAATTACTATTATTAATTGATATTTCATAAATCCATTAGGGTTTGAAAAAAAACGACTGTCAACTGTGCATACGCACCCGTTCCGAAACCCTAATGAAAGACCTCTTCCTCCGCCTCAAACAACTGTGCATACACACCTGCATTCTCGTTCCGAGGAACAAGAATACTGAGAGATAAAAGCAACCCCAAAACATATACCAGTATCTGGCTCAAACCAGAGCCTGCTAGTATAATCCGTCCGGACTCCAAAAGTGCACAAGTGCGCGGATGAGAACGAACCCTGCCGCAAAACCATGCGACCTCTACTCAGTTTTGCCCAGAGACGAATAGCCCTCTGTGTGGGACTCTAAAGACTCGACGCTACGCTGGCAGTGGGTTTAACCACAGACCGCAAGCGGCACTAGCTGTGCGTAACGGTCCCCAGGTAGATGCCGATAAGAAGACTGACGAGGTAAAACCCATCTGAACTCCTACTGAGTCTGAATGTGACATTCTCCGTACAGTCCGGTCTGTTCGTCTGATACATCGCATGTCGGGCCAAGGGGGCGGTAAACGTCAGTCCCCTAATAGCGGTACAAGTCGTGTCGGAGTGAAGCCCAAAACACCCTGAGATAACACTGGAAGCCTACCAGTATATCTCGCTTGCCCTGGCCAGGGACTACTCGTGTAATGGCTCTCCTAGACACAGCGCGATGTCAACCCCCAATACCGGGAGAGACGAATCCTGTCTAACCGTCACTGCCTCCAAGTGCTTCGGGACTGCACCCAACCATTACCTGTTTGCACGACTCCTTTGAGCCGTGGTAGGGTAGTGATCAAAATGCAGTGGGAACACACTCGAGGCGAAGTGCCAGTGTCAAGTCAGCGGACTAAGCTGTACTCATGTCACCTGGGAACTGATAACTGACGATAGGTATAATACCAACCTGTCAGTTCCCGACGAGTCCTGTCCAGTGTACTCGTAACCTAACGAGCACCCGCATACTATCTCAAGTACGACGTACTGACGGCTGTGGGACAGACCGTCTCCCACACTGGGATGAGAAGCGCATGCGCTAGTCTACTCCGGAGTATCGATGCCCTGTCTCGATAGTCCTGCGACTAGGGACCTACATAAGGATGTGCTTATAGATTACCCAGCCCCCACTAGTGTGACGGCCATCACAACGCTGGTAATCAAGCAAAGATCCTAAGGGCTCCATTAATGCGTATAGGTGATATCGCAAAATAAACACATGTACACATTGAAGTAGAAACAAACCAAGTAGCATACTACCATTTTGAGCAAGATTGTATATACAAGGTGAATATCCCAAGCTTCCATTAAGTAATATATAAACCAGTATGATACAGTAATGGCCTCTAGGGCATATACACTAACAAGGAATGCTTCCAATTATGAGTAACCTGAAAGAGAAGCAAGTTCTCTTAATCATTACTATCAACTGAATACCATACACAAGTATCTACATCTTCGATCACTTTGAAGAATCCCGATACTTGCAATACCTGGTTCTCTACTTTATTCAAATACCTATAACTTCTCAAAATTCGGACCCTGTGTTTCCACGAAACACCTGTCTAAAAACTAGAGAAGTCATAAGTAAACCGAATATAGTACGGGGACCAACCCCTCTGTCCTAATGGACCCTGGACAACATACAATACTCTGTATAAGTCCCTTGAGTCTGATAACTCATTCACTTTGTGTCGTAGGTTGAAAACTGTACTTATGGTTAAGAAGAATTACACCGCTGTTTAATGCTCCTTACCTAACCATCCACTGATATAGGTAAATGTCATAGACATAATTTCAAAAAAGTATATCTCACTCTATGAAAATAGACGTACAGATATATCGATTTGAAATTGGTGCATAACAGCGGATATTCAAAACCAAATATTTGCCGACCGGCAAACAGCCCAGGTGATTTTCTCAAATATCACCGATTACAACGAATCCTGATATAATGAGGATGATCACCTAATTCCCAATAACTTACTCCCACTCATCATCTGTAAAACCAAACAGATGTGAGAATCATACCTGGTAAATACATACCCTGGAGCAATTGTCTAACTGGGAAATCAGTTTTCTTTTAACATTACACAGTGAAACTGAAACATTGAAATGTTTCGATGGGGTATCCCGGTATTCCTAGTAATGCCTCTTCCAGATTCACGACTGTAACCGTATAATTCTTAGTCATTACCTTCTGCACACCCCTTAGGCCAAATGGTTTTCTTCCTTCCCTACCGTTCGGCACCAGCCTATGGTTTGGAAGAAGACTATCCAATAAGCATAATGGGTGTACTGTCCTAATCCTAGGAGCACTAGCAATGCGAGAGAAGGTGAAGATAAAAGACAACCGAATAAACTTTATTCCTATTTCTCCTGAACCAGAATCCATCCCCGAACTGGAACAAGTTCCTTTCGAGTTCGTATATAACCATACGATGGAGTATCCAATAAACTGTGGATCTTCGTAGTGATACGGAGTGTCCTGGAGAAATACAAAGGTGATTTAGGATTGGCGAAGAAATACTTGGTTTGGTCGTGAATGTCAGTCACAATTTACTTTGCCCTCTTACTAATCCCTTGCTTTGTCTTAACTTAATACCTTCTGTACACCATCGTTATGCTAATTGGTTTTCTTCATTCCCCACCGTTCGGTACCAGCCTAAGGTTTGGAAGAAGACTATCCAATTTGCGTAATAGGTGTACTATCTCCTAAACCAAGGAGTACTCGCAACCTGAGAGAAGGTAAAAGGAAAAAGACAACTGAATAGTCCTATCTGTTTTCTTCAGAACCAGAAACCATCCTCGAATAAATTCTTTCGAGTTCGTATATAACCATACGATGGTTTTGTCCAATGGAAGTGGACGTTCGTAGTAATACGGGGTTTCCTGGAGAAAAGGGTAAAAGTAGGAGTGGCAATGAGTTATGCAACTCTGACAATCCAAAAGCCAGTGTTTAAGAAGGTTCGGTCAACTTGGTCACTGAGTCATAGTCTTAGGGTCGGGTCAATGGTCGCTGCCAAAGAGAGAGAGAAAAGAAACACTCAGCGTGCACTCTAACCTAGATCAGAATGGTTACCAATTTATCTAATCTGGAAACCTCCCACTGTCATCTCAAATTCTCCTCCAAACCTGAAAGAAGAATTAGTTGGGATCACCCGAGGAGTAAACTAACTCATCAGTGGGAATCGGGATCCAACTATCATCGCATGATAATGTGACGGAATCCGCTCACGTCATCACACTCCAGAAGGTATGCGCATATCTGGCAAGTTTCAGTTCTTTTGAAACCCCCGATGTGATTTTTGCCCCATGCTCTTATGACCTTGGCGTGAGGTCAAAATATCATAAGTCACATGTCAAGTTCTACCCATCATTGTCCAGGTTAATTTGAATCCACCCGTACATATCCTTGACGTAGGCCAAAACAGTAGTACGACTGTCCCAAACCAACGCATCTATCTATGCAACAGATAAATACCCGGCAGCTACCAAACACTATGCCTTGGCGTGAGGTCAAAATACATAGCTTGAATACTACCGAATATTTAACTGAAATGATGGAGGGCTACGAATGGTTTCTAGCGAAACCCTTTAACGTAATGAACTTGATATCGTTGAAGGAACCGGATAGCTTTTAAAAATATAGTGACGAAAACCTTCGCTAAAGAGGTCACTCCCGGTGAAGGGATCTCGGCTCTTTCCCCGTAGAATGAGGTGCAGGATATTCCAACTGAATACCACAATGCAAAGCAAAAGTAATCGGCTATAGTGAAGTTATTGCCGGACGCAAACTTCTGTCCAAGGGGTCACTCCCGGTGAAGGGATCTCGGCCCTTGCCTCGTCGACTGAGGAGCAGGATATTCCAACTGAATACCACGATGCTAAACAAAAGAGAACGTCCTTGCAATAACAGCTTTTTGAAAAGTGTTCCAACAACATCAGATTAGGTTTGTTTTTAACTTGCATTGATCCGAATCAACGCAGTCCCATCAATTGATCACACCACAAAGAACGAAAATATACTGATGTACGTATATGCCATCTGCATTCGCCATTGGGTCCCATCTTTACCCGTTAGGTTAGCTAACTAACGACAGAGCGGGGACTGGACTAGCACGGATGCAAAACATATACAACATCTACTAGTATATATATATATATATATCAATATATAAAATTTCGCTCAAGGCGTGATAAAATGCAACATCACAGAAATGTACAGCATCACAGAACAATACAGATATCTGGGATCCCTGGGTTTCACAGAGCCACTACTGAAACCCGACGTTCCCCTGGTCGTGTGGATAGCCTGTGCAATGAAATCCTAGACCCCTACGGGCGCGGCAAGTTACCCGCCAAAACCTGAAGCGAGGCAGCCCCCTTCAGCAACGTGAATGGACCATCCAGCACTTTACGGAATCCGGTAACTTGGGCACCCCTCCTGGGTCAACCTGTACCCCCTACGAGTGCGGCGAATAGCCCGCCAATTCTAGAGTGAAGCCTCCTCCGTCTCAATGCCACGAGATGCGGGCCCGTTGCCCTCTAGAACCCGGCTATCCGTGCACCCCTCCTTGGGGTAATCCTAGTACAGAAAGTAAAATATATATACAACGGGCACATCGACCGCAACCTGGTCGTGCCCCAAAAGAATAATACAAACAGGCAGTGACGGCAGTCCACATGTCGGACGCTCGTCCCGCAATATCAAATGTACATAATACAATAAAAACTGTACTACCACTGCAACCAGGCTATCCCCATGACCGATCCGCAACATCACAGCAATACAAAGAACATCAATGTGAAGGTCACGTTCGCAAATCCGTCTAACCGGACTATAGCAGTTAGACAGGATTTACCGATCAAGTGACATTCACGGTTGCAGATATAATGTAAATACTGTGAAATAATGTGTTTAAAATATCCAATCGATCAAATTTTACCAAGTGGGCCCCAAGTACTACTGTAGCACATCAAGAAAATCTGGGCCCAAAAATAATATTCCAAAACCACTATTTCCCTGTGTAAAGATTACTGTGCAAAATTGGTGCACTGAAGGCTCTATACTGCGGCGGAACCGCGGCCCAAAGTGGGGTTTGGCCGCGGTTCCACGGTCATCTTGCCGTATCAGTACACCAAATTTTCACAGATGTCTTATCTTTCTCTGCACATCACTCTGCAACATACTGAAAAATTTTTGGAGACAAAAAAATTTCGACAGAAACTGATTGTACTGAAAAACGCGGATTTTGGAATTTTTGATCGATCGGAAATGTAAACACATTAGACAAAGCTAGACTATGTTAATAGCGAGGCTCTGATACCACTATAAGTGCATGGCGGCGCCCCGGCCGTCAATCTGACGCCGGAATGCGGAAGCGGTGATTTTCTTTAAATTTTCAAACCGGCACCACCGCGCACTATAAACCCGGATCGTGCCATTAAACTAGTCCTAGCTAACTACAAGATGGGGAAGAGAGATATACCGAGTGATCCGTGTCCTCCGGTCTTCTCGCCGTCGTCCCGATCTTCCGTGGAATGTCCGGTCTCCACCTCCTCGCCGGAAGGGCACCACGTCGCCTGCTTCTTTTACGGGCTCCCACCTCTATACCGAGGCAACTCGGGCACGAAGTTGGCGAGTCGACGTGCCCAAGATATGCTGTAGAATGTAGTGTGGAACTTGTGTCTCATTTTGGGGTTTATGGTGCCATATGGTGGAGGTATAAGATGAAGTGAACATTTGTGATGGCTATATCATTTTTCCTAGCAAATGAGATACCAAATCCTCTCTCCCAAAAATGGGACAGCCCCTCCCTTCCCAACTTGGCCGGCCACAATGGTGAGGGAAGAGTGAGAATTGGGAGTGGAAAAGTCAAGTGAGGCAATCATGCAAGAGGGAAAAAAAATATGTGATCATAAAAAGAAATTATTATCAACAAAATCCAACACTCAACAACCATATCATAACCCATCATCATTACTCCAAAAGTCAAGCCATGATGTGGTTATGAAGTCAAATGAAGGCTACACTCATCATAAAGCAATAATGCAAAGAACACCCTCCACAAATACTTATTTGCACAAATGCAAATAAGCCCTCCTCCACCAATCTTCGGCCAATGAACGATACAATGGAAATTGGCCGAAACGGAAAGCAAACTGGCAACTCCAGAAAACTGGTCCCGTAATAAATTACAGGAAAACCCCGATACTGTGTATACACACCCGCATCTGTATTCCGATCGAAATACAAATGTAATGAGACAAAATCTACACTGTACTATACTAGGATCCGGCTTAAAACAAAGCCGGCTAGTATTATCCGTCCGATCCTGATCCGTGCAATACCACACGTATTTGATCGAACCCTGCCATATCTCCATACGGCCTCTACAGCGTTTCGCCCAAAAACTTGAGCAACTGAATGTGGGGGACTCTAAAGACTCGTCAATACTATGGCTGTGGATTTAACCACTAGCACGTCAGAGGTATTAGCCATACGTGATGGGCTACCAGCTATTGACTAAAAGGGACGTCGATGAGCGAACTCATCCTGACACCCTACTAAGCCTGTCAGTGACAATATCTGTACAGTCCGGTCCGTTCGTTTATGAGCATCGCATGGCGGGCCTAGGGGGTTGGTAAAAGTCAGCCCCCAAAAGCGGTACAAGTCGTGTCAGAGATCAGCCCAGAACACCCTGAGATACTACTGGAATACCTACCAGTAAATCTCCTGCCTTGGCCAAGGACTTTTCCTGTTCTGGCTCTCCTAGACACAGCGCGACCTCACCCCCAATACCGGGAGAGACGAACCCCCGAAGATCCGCTCACTGCCTCCATGTGGCTCGGGACTGTACCCAACTAAAACCTGTTTGCATGTCTCCTTTGAGCGTGGTAGGGTAGTAATCAAAGTACAGAGGGAACTCACACGAGACAAATGACGATCCCCAGGTCGATGAACTAACCTGTACACATGTCACCAGGGAACTGCTATCTGACGTCAGGTATAAGACCAACGAGTAGGTTCCCGGCGAGTCCTGTCCGGTGTACTCATAACCCAATGAGCACCTGTATACATCTTAGGTGAACCAACTGACACCAGTGGTTTGTGAGACCGGCCACCGCCCCTCGTCGGGGTCTCGACTGTATACACTAGTCTACTCTGGAGTATCGATGCCCTGTCTCGAAACTCCCACGACTAGGGACCGTTTAAGGATGTGCTTATAGACTACCAGCTCCCATGTATATGATCGCCCTCATACTGCTGGCAGTGAAGCAAGAATCCTAGGGGCTCTATCAACTTGTAATAGCGACCTGTCTGGTCACCTAAAGCAGTACACGATGATAAAGATAAACCAGATAGCATACTATCATCTTGAGTAAGACTGTCCTACCGGGATAGGTCCTCCCTCAATCATTGCAATCACGTGCCTGTGATCCAATAATTGACTCTGAGGGCACTATCTCCAACACACAGTAGGCTGTTAGTTATATGTATGCCCTAGAGGCCATTACTATACATAGGATGTATATTGTAGTGGATGCTTGGACGTATATAGGGAGGACTTTCTTGCTCGACATGATAATATGCTATCTGGTTGCTCTTTACCTTAACGTGTACACTGATTGTCTCTCTGTTACATGTTGGTAAAGCCCTTAGGATGTGTACTTGACTACCTGTACTAAGATGCAGATCATACTAGTGGGGACATGGAAGTCCATAAGTGCATCCTTCAAGGTCCCTAGTCGTGGGTGTATCTAGACGGGGCATCGATATACCAGTGTAGACTAGCGTATACCTTCTCGACCCATACAGATGGGCGATGGATGATCCCATATCCATTGGTGTTTGACATCAGAGATGATATACGGGTGATCAGTGGAGACTGGGTACACTGGACGGACTCGCCGAGAACTCCCAGATGGTATTATACCTTACGTCAGATGGCAGTTCTCTGGTGACACTGGTACAGAGTAGTCTGTTGACCCGAGATCGTCATAGAGTCTTGTGTGATTCCCACTGTGCTTTGATTTCCACCTTAACACATCCAAGAGGGCGTGCAAAACGGTGGTTTTTGGGTACAGTCCCGAATCACATGGAGGCAATGAGCGATAGGAGGGGATTTGTCTCTCCCGGTATAGGGAGTTGATGTTGCGCTGTGTTCGATTGGCTATAACCGGAAATCCCTGGCCAGGGTTGCTGAGATTTACTGGTAAGTGTTACCTGTAGTTTCTCGAACTGTTATAGACCTCATATCGACACGACTTATCGAGCTATTGGGGTCTGACGTTTACCACCCCTAGGCGAGATATGCGACATATCAGACGAACAGACCGGACTGTACGGTAAGTGTTATTGGTTGGATTCACAGGAGTGTGAGCGGGCTTGCTCGTTGATCTTCTGATCGCTCAATACCCGGGTGGCCGTTACGTTTAGCAGACCGCTTGCGGCTTGTGGGTGTTTGATATGATCATCACCTGCTGCCGGCGTATTGACGAGTCTTTAGAGTCCTACATAGAGGTTTCCTGGCTCAAGCGAAACGAAATAGGAGCGCATATGAGATATGTGCGGGACCGAGAATAATGCGTGTATGTGATACCGTATTCTATTCTCGTGATGAATGTATCGAATGGTTGTATGCGATATAACCTAGTTATCGAATCGAGGATTGATTCGATAAGTCGATACATTGGATATTAGTCGGTCATATGCGATATGACCGGATCGTTAAATCAAGTGTTGATTTGATGATTTAATGCATAATTATATATTTGATATATTACCTTGCATTAACTAGTATTGGTTCACTTAAGATGGATTTTCTCACTTGATGTGCACATTGTATATATGATATATTTTTGTGCACTTGATTGTATCATGTTTGATGATACATGCAAGTTTGGGTGTATGTTTAGTTTAAACCATGTTTAAGTGAATGGTTAGGGTTTTATTATCTTCTCTTGATTATTTAGTTTATTTATTTATTCTTTATTTTAGGAAAAGAAAAGATATGGTTGCTTATTTTGTTTGTTTTGTTGAAACTTCAAGAAGCTTTGACCATTCTTGTTCTTTTCCTAAACCTAACCATTCACCTAACCTTGGTTCATTCTCTACACTTAACCATGGTTGCTATTATGATAAGAATGAATGGGATTTTCTTTTTAAGATAATGCTTTTTATTCTATCATATTCTTTTCTTTTTCTTCTTCTTCAAGATGAAGAAAAAGCTTGCTACCAACAATGGCAACATGAGAAAAAGAGTGAGAAATCCAATTCTAAAGTGACCCCACTTCCTATTTCTTCATCCTCTACCACTTGCCAAGTAGTATAGGGTGTTTTCTTCACAAGTTTCATGGCTTGGTGAAGTTGGAGCTTGATCTTGTGTTGTCTCGACGTAGATCATCTTCGGCATCGAAGTCGACGACCTAGCCCGCCCATTTCTCCGGTGAAGCCGACGCTAGAGCCCGGGATCCGATGATCGCAGCGAGGGGACTTCATCACGGAGCAATGGAGGTGGAGGACCGGATCTACAAAGGTTGTATTTCCGTTCACTTTTAGAGTAAAGTCGTTTGCTCTCATTTGTTATCGCTTAAACTCTAGTCAACGATCCGTATTAGGGTTTCTCGGCACTTGTAAAATTTGAATTTGGCATGGTTGATGCCTTGTGAGACCTCCTTAGTATGCCTAGGAACCCTACAGTGGTATCAGAGCCTAGCTAGAGCCTTAGGCGATGTGTAGACGGAGTTAGAAGTCCGATCGAACCGAAACCCTAATTCAAATTTGCTCTCTGTACATTTTTCCAAAACTGTGTTTTTTCCAGATTAAAAATTCTTAAAAAATTCAGCAGGAAGATCTAAGAATTATGGTGCAAAACGAGCTCCTGAATCATCTAAACCGCCGCGGAACAGCGGCAGAAGCATGGCTTCTGCGGCGGTTCCGCAGCCGTATGGTCACATTGCCCAATAATTTTTGCACAGTAATTCCTATATTTTGGTTCTGGATTTTCTGGGATTTTTTAAATATCACTCAAGAGTTGAATTTTCTGGGTTGTATTGGGAGTTCGTAAATTCGATCGGATTATCAAACTTTGTCTATGTGTTTTTCCGGGTAATTTTAGAATATGTTAAAAAGTTCGACCAGATATAAATACCCACTTTTTCCCCTGCCGTAAAATTTCCAAGTGTTGGATTTTTCCGTGGTTTAAGAACGTTCTAAGTAGTGCAAGTAACGCGATGGTTCCTCTAGAAGACAACAAACCTTAACTCGATTATGTGACCGTCTTGAACTGCCCTTTGAACCTTAGGGTTTGGGGCAGTACGGCGTGCCACATGTGAGGCGTTGGCTTGACCCTTCTACGGCTGGACCGTTGGTACTGAGGTATGAACTGAATGTTTTTAAACTTATATCATGTGTTGAGCTGTATCGGGAAAACTTGGGTGTTCGATTGTTTGATCGGAATGTTTAACATTTTCTATTTATCCGGAATGTGATACAATATTTGGAATCCACAAGTAGTTATGAGATAACTGAATGAATGTTATAAACATAGCGGTTTAGTCTCACTTGATCGGTTGCCACAGAATTTTGATGCGATCAAAAGTCCGTCGCAATCACGTAGCGTGCGCGGATACTCGCCGGATAAACTTAATAGACAGCTACACCCTTTAGCCCCGACCAAGTGACTATAGGAGAACCCCGTCGCCGAAAGCATCCGTTCGGGTGCTCGCGGTAGCGGTGTTCCACCTTAGTGCACTTCGTCGACGGTATCGGGGGTGCGGCCGCCTACTAACGTTTGCGACGAGCATTCGATCAGTTTGTCGGGAAACTTGTTGAATTGCCCGACTTGATATTGAAAAGAGTTTTCGATAATGAGACTAAAATGCAGGGTTTATAATTGTTAGGCATGTGATGTCTAAGGAATTCATTTGATTAGGCATGCGATGTCTAAAGAGGTTGCGGATTCCAATTGTTGTAGTTTTACACTTTCTTTTCTGTGACCGTAAGTGTAATATGTGATATCGCCGGTTTCGTTGCTATATGTCAACGACAATTGGGATGCGCATATTTACTTACGTTGATGACATGTGATGTTATGTGTTGCTGGATATGTTATATTGGATCGTCGTGTTTGAATAGCCGGGTTTTTTTTATGTGAAATGAGTGTTTTTCCTTTTCATTCATGTAAAAACTTGTATGTAATATTCTTTTATTGGGGCACTTCCAGATTGCGGAAGTTGTCACCGTTGATGTATATTATTTATTTTTCGGCACTAGGATAGACCCAAGGAGGAGGGCACAAGTAACCGGGTTCCGAAGTCCAGTGGGAGACCATCTCGAGGAGTCGAGTTCGGGTCTCCTAACTCTAGAATTGGTAGGGTTGCTTGCCGCTCTCGTAGGGGTCTAGGGGTGTGGGTTTGGCTATTCATCACGACCGTGGAATCCGTGTTTTATACTGGCTCGTATTGAAAACACGGACGTCCTAGTATATCCAATGTTTCATATGTTTCTTCTGCTGCGATATCTGTGATGTGATCATGTGATATGTTCTGTGATAAATACAGTATATAGTATATTTGATATATTATATAGGCGTTACTTATGTTTTACACCCGCGCTAGCCCTGCCCCGCTCTGCCGTTAGTTACCTAACCTAACGATGCATGAGGGGACATCGAGGCGAATGCGGATGGCATAAGTGTACGTTGTATTTATCTGTGATGTTTAGGTACTTAAATGATGGGACTTCATTAATAAGATTATGAAAGAAAAAGAAACCTAAGATGTTGTGGAATCGAATTTCTAAATAAAACAGGTAGCTACAGTTCTTGCTTTGCACAGCGGTATATATGATATATCCTGCACCTTATTCGATGAGGAAAGGACCGAGATCCCTTTACCGGGAGTGACTCCTTTAGAAATAACTGGCAGATGCTACAACTCTCGGTTTGTCTTTTGATTGCTTCTATAGTTTCTGCTTTGCACAGTGATATATATGATATATCCCGCACCTCATTCGACGAGGAAAGGACCGACGATCCCTTCACCGGGAGTGACTCCTTTAGCAAAACTAGAAAAGCCTCAAAAACACTCCATTTCAAAATTCATTCGATCCTACAACGATATCAAGTTCATTACGCAATAGGTTTTCAGAAAAACCTGTCGTAGCCCTACGTCATTTCAGATAAGTTGTATATAGTATTCGTGCTGCATTTGTTGGCTTTTGTCAAGGTGCAGTGTGCGGTAGCTATATGCTGCTTATCTGCTGCATACGATGCGATTGGATTAGGGTAGTCGTTCGGCTTTGTTGGCTTTCGTCAAGGGTCGTGCGGGTGGGTTTAATTCAATCAAGAAATGACGGGTTGAACTTGACTAGCGGGCTATGGTTTGTTGGCTTTCGTCAAGGTCATAGCACGTTAGGGGCAAAATATTA
This sequence comes from Agapanthus africanus, assembly GCA_030015575.1. Lineage (NCBI taxonomy): Eukaryota > Viridiplantae > Streptophyta > Magnoliopsida > Asparagales > Amaryllidaceae > Agapanthus > Agapanthus africanus. The sequence continues at coordinate 297,926,333 of CM057345.1, read as the reverse complement.
TCGGGAATTTCAAGTGTTGAAATTTGCAATGAGATTGCATACCTTCTATGAGATAGTTGGATCCCGATACCCGCTGCGAGTAAGAGTAACTCCTGGGAGAGTTTTGCACATTACAATTAGCCGATCAAGTAGGTGTCTAGAAAGGTGTCAACGGGGTTACGCCTCTGGGAAAACGAGGTTTACTGTAGTTAGGTTCGTGCGAAAGCACGGGGGACCTCCCTCAATGTACCGACACTGGCCTGGCTGAAAGATTGGCGAACTTGTAGTGTGTAATTAATCCCGGCTAGTCTTTCCTTTTAGGGTCTGAAGGAAGATTTGATAAAAAACAGTGGGAGCCATCATGATTAGATAAAATAATAACCAATCTGATCATGCAAGAGCATACGCTGAGTGTTTTCTTCTCTCTCTCTCCAGGTAGCGACCATATCACGCCTTAATCAAGATAATAATACGGATGTATTAACCGAACCCACTTGTTATACTGAGCTGGGGAACGTTGGTCCCGCTCCAACTTATAATTGCTATAAGACAGAGCAGGAAATTGGGGATTACCAGAATTCCCTTGCCGCCCAAACAAAGATAGTGCATAAGATGCATCTCCTTCGGGTGCGTTCACTACAAAGAACTGTTTCTCAGTATCCTCTGCGTCCTGGGTATTTGATACCGGATCAGGATCCCAGATATGTAATTTGTTACATAGGGCTATAGATAGGTAGAGAACTGAGAACGGGTGATAAGTTTCATGAGGCAGAAAACGGTGCAAGTGTTGTAACCAAGTCTGTTGGTCACTGTCACCCTGTATTACCAATACATTGATTCTGAACAAATGCTAATAGATACCGAACCTGATATACAAAATCATATCAGTCTCTTTATTAGTAAAGAAATGATATAATTTTGTATTGTTGGATAATGTTTTGAACATTTCCTATATCAAAAGTTGATCGGTTCAGGCACGTTATCTAAAAGCATTGATGTTCTAAATCAAACTACAGTTCTTAGTATACGGAACACACACAAGAGGAAGAGTTCAGATATGAACGGATCCTTCTTGAGGTATTGTAGACTAGGTCATATCAATGCGACCCGACTAGCTAAGTTGCACAAAGATGCATATTTAAATCTGTTTGAATTTACATCTTGTGAAAACTTGCCAGTCATGTCACAAAGATAAGATGACCATAGCTCTGTTTAATGGAAACAGAGAAAAAGTCAGTGAACTCTTGGGATTGATACATGTTGATGTATGTAAGATCCCCTGTCTACACATGCCAAGACCGGTTCTTTGTACTTCATTACATTCTCTGATAATCTCTCAAGATTCAGACATATGTTCCTGTTGAAACACAAGTCCGAGCCTTTTGAGATATTCACAGAATATAAGTTAGAAGTAGAGAACCAATACGGGTATAAGTATTATGTCCTTTGATGTGATCGAGGAGGAGAATACTTAAGCACGGAAATCCTGGACTATTCTAAAAGAGAATGAGATTCTCTCTCAGAATTACTCCTCCGTATACACCATAGCACGATGGTATATCGGGGCGGATCAGATACACCCTATTTGATATGGTGTGCTCTATAACGAGTACTACTGAATCACCTATTTCCTTTTTGGGAGTTATGCGCTTGAGAAGTTGCATACCTATTGAATAGGGTTCCAATCAAATCAGTTGCCTACCGCTTCATATGTGATATGGAAAGGGAAGAGCCCATATCTTAAGTTTATTAAGATTTGGGGTTGTTCGGCCTATGTCTAAAAGCAAAATCCGGACAAGCTCGAGGCAAGGTCTGTTATGTACAACTGGAAAGGTTCCAGCTATATAAACTACAACAGATGATTTGGTAGAACCAAAGGATTCAGTAGATTCCAACGAACCTCAGCCTCTCCGCCGATCTAGTAGGGTTCCTCACCCACCCAAGAGATACTTCGGTTTCTCTATGACAGTGGGAGCGAGGAATGCATCATGAGATGATGACCCAACTAGTTTCGAGCTGGCCATCAAGAGTGGGACTCTGTAAGAATGGCTAGATGCTTAGCGATCTGAGATGGAATCCTTATACACCAACAAAGTATGGACTTTGGTTGCTATATCTGAAGGGTTAAATCCCCATCAGGAGCAAGTATATCTTGAGAAGATTACTTGGTGTACATGGAAAAGTTGAGACTTTCAAAGCTAGACTTGTTAAAGATTTGCATCATTGTCCAGGTATGGATTATGTTGAAACCTTTTCTAAGGATCTATGCTTAAGTCCATCCAGATCCTACTTGCCACGGCTACATACCATGACTACGATATCTGGTGGTTGGATGTCATGACTGCTTTTCTAAATGCGGTTTCGGAAGAGAGCGTCTATAAGTACACAGCCAGAGGGCTTCGTAGACAGTGGGAGCAGCGGAAACATGAGCAAGATGTTTTATGTGATAAAGCAGGCATCGCGGAGTTGGAACATCTGTTTTGATGAGTTAGTCAAACAGTTTGACATCATCAAAATGGTAGATGAACCTAGTATAAACGAAAAGGTAGTAGGGAGTATGGTGGTGATCCTCGTAGAGTACGTGGATGACATACTCTTGATAAGGAAGTAGTTTCCTATGCTACGCTCGGTCAATCTCCGCTTATCACAAGGATTCTCCATAAAGGATCAAAGTGATACCTCCTAAATCCTGGGTTTTGGATCTATGAGATAGATCTAATTGGATGCTAGGATACTCACTAGTTGTAGTGAGAAGGTATCAGTTGATCCAGGGGAGAATCACTGGAAAGGTTCCAGGGTGATAAGGACGACTGAATGTCAGTCATAGGCATTGTCTTTACCCTAAGTGGAGGGACGGTATGTTGGAAGAGTTCCAAGCTAAATACCGTGGCTTACTAGACGATAAAGGCAGGATACATCGCTACTTAAGATGCTACCAAAGAGGCTGTTTGGGTGTATATTGGTTCATGAGATGAACTAGGTTCCTCCCATTGTATGACAATGGAGTTGTGGCTTTGGCCCGGGAACCCCGGTCCCATTAGTGACCCAGACATAATCTAAGGCAGTATCACCTGATCATGGAGATGGTTGATCTCCAGGGTGATCGAGGTTAGGAGAGTAGACTCAGAGGACAACACGGCGGATCCACTCACAAAGGCCTTTTCCCAAAGAGAGACTTTTATGGGATGGTTGAGTATGAGATACTGCAACCACTGCTATCAGATGGCCCTAGTGCAAGTGGGAGATTGTTAGTTATATGTATGCCCTAGAGGCTATTACTATACATAGGATGTATATTGTAGTGGATGCTTAGACGTATATAGGGAGGACTTTCTTGCTCGACATGATAGTATGCTATCTGGTTGCTCTTTACCTTAACGTGTACACTGATTGTCTCTCTGTTACATGTTGGTAAAGCCCTTAGGATGTGTACTTGACTACCTGGACTATGATGCGGATCATACTAGTGGGGACATGGTAGTCCATAAGTGCATCCTTCAAGGTCCCTAGTCGTGGGTGTATCGAGACGGGGCATCGATATACCAGTGTAGACTAGCGTATACCTTCTCGACCCATACAGATGGGCGATGGATGATCCCATATCCATTGGTGTTTGACATCAGAGATGATATACGGGTGCTCAGTGGAGACTGGGTACACTGGACGGACTCGCTGAGAACTCCCAGATGGTATTATACCTTACGTCAGATGGCAGTTCTCTGGTGACACTGGTACAGAGTAGTCTGTTGACCCGAGATCGTCATAGAGTCTTGTGTGATTCCCACTGTGCTTTGATTTCCACCTTACCACGTCCAAGAGGGCATGCAAAACGGTGGTTTTTGGGTACAGTCCCGAATCACATGGAGGCAATGAGCGATAGGAGGGGATTCGTCTCTCCCGGTATAGGGAGTTGATGTTGCGCCGTGTTCGATTGGCTATAACCGGAAATCCCTGGCCAGGGTTGTTGAGATTTACTGGTAAGTGTTACCTGTAGTTTCTCGAACTGTTATAGACCTCATATCGACATGACTTATCGAGCTATTGGGGTCTGACGTTTACCACCCCTAGGCGAGATATGCGACATATCAAACGAACAGACCGGACTGTACGGTAAGTGTTACTGGTTGGATTCACAGGAGTGTGAGCGGGCTTGCTCGTTGATCTTCTGGTCGCTCAATACCCGGGTGGCCGTTACGTTTAGCAGACCGCTTGCGGCTTGTGGGTGTTTGATATGATCATCACCTGCTGCCGGCATATTGACGAGTCTTTAGAGTCCTACACAGAGGTTTCCTGGCTCAAGCGAAATGAAATAGGAGCGCATATGAGATATGTGCGGGACCGAGAATAATGCGTGTATGTGATACCGTATTCTATTCTCGCGATGAATGTATCGAATGGTTGTATGCGATATAACCTAGTTATCGAATCGAGGATTGATTCGATAAGTCGATACATTGGATATTAGTCGGTCATATGCGATATGACCGGATCGTTAAATCAAGTGTTGATTTGATGATTTAATGCATAATTATATATTTGATATATTACCTTGCATTAACTAGTATTGGTTCACTTAAGATGGATTTTCTCACTTGATGTGCACATTGTATATATGATATATTTTTGTGCACTTGATTGTATCATGTTTGATGATACATGCAAGTTTGGGTGTATGTTTAGTTTAAACCATGTTTAAGTGAATGGTTAGGGTTTTATTATCTTCTCTTGATTTTTTAGTTTATTTATTTATTCTTTATTTTAGGAAAAGAAAAGATATGGTTGCTTATTTTGTTTGTTTTGTTGAAACTTCAAGAAGCTTTGACCATTCTTGTTCTTTTCCTAAACCTAACCATTCACCTAACCTTGGTTCATTCTCTACACTTAACCATGGTTTCTATTATGATAAGAATGAATGGGATTTTCTTTTTAAGATAATGCTTTTTATTCTATCATATTCTTTTCTTCTTCTTCTTCTTCAAGATGAAGAAAAAGCTTGCTACCAACAATGGCAACATGAGAAAAAGAGTGAGAAATCCAATTCTAAAGTGACCCCACTTCCTATTTCTTCATCCTCTACCACTTGCCAAGTAGTATAGGGTGTTTTCTTCACAAGTTTCATGGCTTGGTGAAGTTGGAGCTTGATCTTGTGTTGCCTCGACGTAGATCATCTTCGGCATCGAAGTCGACGACCTAGCCCGCCCATTTCTCCGATGAAGCCGACGCTAGAGCCCGGGATCCGATGATCGCAGCGAGGGGACTTCATCACGGAGCAATAGAGGTGGAGGACCGGATTTACAAAGGTTGTATTTCCGTTAACTTTTAGAGTAAAGTCGTTTGCTCGCATTTGTTATCGCTTAAACTCTAGTCAACGATCTGTATTAGGGTTTCTCGGCACTTGTAAAATTTGAATTTGGCATGGTTGATGCCTTGTGAGACCTCCTTAGTGTGCCTAGAAACCCTACATAGGCGACATCAGCATCTCAGGGATGGGCTGTACATCAACAGTCCTCTAGCAACTGGCAGCTCTATCAATGACCCGATCATCCGGTACAAAACCTGTTAGTTATATGTATGCCCTAGAGGCCATTACTGTACATAGGATGTATATTGTAGTGGATGCTGGGACATATATAGGGAAGACTTTCATGCTCGACATGGTAGTATGCTATCTGGTTGCTCTTTATCTTAACGTGTACACTGATTGTCTCTCTGTTACATGTTGGTAAAGCCCTTTGGATGTGTACTTGACTACCTGGACTATGATGCGGATCATACTAGTGGGGGCATGGTAGTCCATAAGTACATCCTTCAAGGTCCCTAGTCGTGGGTGTATCGAGACGGGGCATCGATATACCAGAGTAGACTAGCGTATACCTTCTCGACCCATACAGATGGGCGATGGATGATCCCATATCCATTGGTGTTTGACATCAGAGATGATATAGGATGCTCAGTGGAGACTGGGTACACTGGACGGACTCGCCGAGAACTCCCAGATGGTATTATACCTTACGTCAGATGGCAGTTCTCTGGTGACACTGGTACATGTTAGTCTGTAGACCCGAGATCGTCTTAGAGTCTTGTGTGATTCCCACTGTGCTTTGATTTCCACCTTACCACGTCCAAGAGGGCATGCAAAATGGTGGTTTTTGGGTACAGTCCCGAATCACATGGAGGCAATGAGCGATAGGAGGGGATTCGTCTCTCCCGGTATAGGGAGTTGATGTTGCGCTGTGTTCGATTGGCTATAACCGGAAATCCCTGGCCAGGGTTGCTGAGATTTACTGGTAAATGTTACTAGTATTTTCTCGAACTGTTATAGACCTCATATCGACATGACTTATCGAGCTACTGGGGTCTGACGTTTACCACCCCTAGGCGAGATATGCGACAAATTAGACGACGAGACCGGACTGTACGGTAAGTGTTGCTGGTTGGATTCACAGGAGTATGAGCGGGCTTGCTCGTTGATCTTCTGATCGCTCAATACCTGGGTGGCCGTTACGTTTAGCAGACCGCTTGCGGCTTGTGGGTGTTTGATATGATCATCACCTACTGCCGGCGTATTGACGAGTCTTTAGAGTCCTACACAGAGGTTTCCTGGCTCAAGCGAAACGAAATAGGAGCGCATATGAGATATGTGCGGGACCGAGAATAATACCAGTATATGATACTGTATTCTATTCTCGCGATTTGTATCATTGGACGGTTATATGAGATATAGCCGGGTTACCGAATCAAGTGTTGATTCGATACATTGATACACTTGATATTAGTCGGTTATATGCACTATGACCGGATCATTAAATCAAGTGTTGATTTAATGATTTAATGTATAATTATATATTTGATATATTACTTTACATTAACTAGTATTGGTTCACTTAAGATTATTTTCTCACTAGATTGTGCGCATTGTATATATGATATATTTTTGTGCGCTTGTTTGTATCATGTTTGATGATACATGCAAACTTGGGTGTGTGTATGCTTTAAACTATGATTAGGTTAATGGTTAGGGTTTGATTTACTTATTTATTTATTTTATTCATTTATTTAGTTAAAACAAAATGGTGTCTTTCTTTCTTTTCTTTACTAGAAGCTTCATGTTGTTTTCTAGCATCTTTGAAAAAGTCTTACCATTTTAGTTTATTCCTTAACCCTAACCATTTACCTAAACCCTAGTTTATTCTCTACATGAGTTTATCTCACCCATGGTTGCAATATGATAGATATCACTTGAATTTTCTTTTTGTGATAATTCTTTTCTTCTTCTTCTTCTTCATCTTCTCAAAGTGAAGAAGAAAGCTTTCTTGAAAATTCCAAGTGATGAAATCAAGTGAGAAATCCAAATCCAAAGTGAACCCACTTCCTATTTCTTCATCCTCTACCACTTGCCATGTTTTATTGGGTGTTTTCTTCACAAGGTTCATGACCAAGTGAAGATGGAGCTTGAGTTAGAGTTGCCTCGACGTAGATCATCTTCGGCCTCGAGGTCAATGACCTAGCCCGATCATTTCTCCGACGAAACCATCGTTAGAGTCCGGGATCCGATGTTCGCAGCGGAAGGACGTCAACACGGAGCTTTAGAAGTGGAGGACCAGATCTACAAAGGTTGTATTTCCATTCACTTGTAGCAAAGTAGTTTGTTTGCATTTCTTTTCGCCTTAACTTCTAGTTAACGATCATGATCAGGGTTTCTCGGCACATAAAAAATTTGAATTTGGCATGGTAGATGCCTTGTGGAACCTCTTGTGTGTGCCTAGTAACCCTACAGTAGTATCAGAGCCAAGCTAGAGTTTTAGGCGATTGGTAGACGAAGTTAGAAACCCGATCGAACCCCGAAACCCTAAACATAACCCTTCTCTGTACATTTTTCAAAACTGTGCATTTTTCCACATTAAAAATTCTCAAAAAATTTAGCAGGGAAAAACTAGAATTACTGTGAAGCACGTGCCCGTAACACCTCTAACTGACCACGGAACCGCGGCCGTACCTAGGGTCACGCGGCGGTTCCGCGATCAAATTATGAGTACTTTGTTTTTATTTTGCACAGTAATTTCTATTATTACTTGCTGATTCTTCTGGAAATTTTTAATCTTTACTCAACAGTTGAGTTTTCTGGGTTGTATTGGGGATTCATATTCGATCGGATATTCTAACCTCGTTTGAGTTTTTCCGGGTATTTTAGAAAGTGTTAAAAAGTTCGACCGGATATAAATACCCAATTTTTCCCCTGCCGGAAAATTTCCAAGTGTTGGATTTTTCCGTGGTTTAAGAACGTTCTAAGTAGTGCAAGTAACGCGATGGTCCCTCTAGAAGACAACAAACCTTAACTCGATTATGTGACCGTCTTGAACTGCCCTTTGAACCTTAGGGTTTGGGGCAGTACGGCGTGCCACATGTGAGGCGTTGGCTTGACCCTTCTACGGCTGGACCGTTGGTACTGTGGCATGAAGTGAATGTTTTTAAACTTATTTCATGTGTTGAGCTGTTTCGGGAAAACTTGGGTATTTGAATGTTCAATCGGAAAGTTTAACATTTTCTATTTATCTGGAATGTGATACAATATTTGGAATCCACAAGTAGTTATGAGATAACTGATTTGGATGCTATAAACATAGCACTTTAGTCTCACTTGATCGGTTGCCACGGAATTTTGATGTGATCAAAAGTCCATCGCAATCACGTAGCGTACGCGGATACTCGCCGGTAAACTTAATAGACAGCTACACCCCATAGCCCCGACCAAGTGACTGTAGGAGAACCCCGTCGCAAAAAAACATCCGTTTGGGTGCTCGCGGCAGCGCTATTCCGCCTTAGTGCACTTCGTCGACGGTATCGGGGGTGCGGCCGTCTACTAAAGTTTGCGACGAGCATTCGATCAGTTTATCAGGAATCTTGTTGAATTGCCCGACTACATATTGAAAAGTATTTTCGATATAGAGACTAAAATACGGGGTTTATAATTGTTAGGCATGCGATGTCTAAGGAATTCATTTGATTAGGCATGCGATGTCTATGCAGGTTGCGGATTCCAACTGTTGTAGTTTTACACTTTCTTTTCTGCGACCGTAAGTGTAATATGTGATATCGCCGGTTTCGTTGCTATATGTCAACGACAATTTGGATGGGGCATATTTTCTTACGTTGATGACATGTGATGTTATGTGTTGCTGGATATGTTATATTGGATCGTCGTGTTTGAATAGCCGGGGTTTTTTTATGTGAGATGAGTGTTTTTCATTTTCATTCATGTAAAAACTTGTATGTAATATTCTTTTATTGGGGCACTTCCCGGTTGCGGAAGATGTCACCATTGTATATTATTTACTTTTCCGCACTAGGATAGACCCAAGGAGGAGGGCACAAGTAACCGGGTTCTGGAGTCCAGTGGGAGACCAACTCGAGGAGTCGAGTCCGGGTCTCCTAACTCTAGAATTGGTAGGGTTGCTTTCCGCTCTCGTAGGGGTCTAGGCGTGTGGGTTTGGCTATTCGTCGCGACCGTGCAATCCGTGTTTTATATTGGCTCGTATTGAAAACACGGACGTCCTAATATATCCAATATTTCATATGATATTTTTTGCTGCGTTATCTGAGATGTGATCATGTGATATGTTCAGATAGATATTATATATAGTATATATGATATATTATATAGACGTTGCTTATGTTTTACACCCGCGCTAGCCCTGCCTCGCTCTGCCGTTAGTTACCTAACCTAACGGTGCAGACGGGACATCGAGGCGAATGCGGATGGCATAAGCGTACGTTATATTTATCTGTGATGTTTAGGTGACTTAAATGATGGGACTTCATTAATATGATTAATGAAAGAAAAGAAACCTAAGATGTTGTGAAATCGAATTTTCAAAAACAGGTAGCTACAGTTCTTGCTTTGCATCGCGGTGTTCCTTGTAGAACATCCTGCACCTTATTCGATAAGGAAAGGGCCGAGATCCTTTCACCGGGAGTGACCCCTTTAGCAATAACTGGCAGATACTACAACCCTCAGTTTTTCTTTTGATTGCTTCTATAGTTTTTGCTTTGCATAGCGGTATATATGATATATCCTGCACCTTATTCGATGAGGAAAGGGCCGACGATCCCTTCACCGGGAGTGACCCCTTTAGCAAAACTAGAAAAACCTAAAAAACACTCCATTTTAAAATCATTTGATTCTACAACGATATCAAGTTCATTACGCAATCGGTTTTCAGAAAAATCTGTCGTAGCCCTCCGACATTTCAGATAAGTAGTAGTTAGTATTCGTGCTACGTTTGTTGGCCTGCGTCAAGGCGTAGTGTGCGGTAGCTAACTAGTATTTATCTGCTTATGCATATGATGCAGATTGGATTAGGGTAGTCGTGCGACTTTGTTGGCCTGCGTCAAGGGTCGTGCAGGTGGGGTTAATTCAATCAGGAAATGACGGGTTGAACTTGACTAGCGCACTATGGTTTGTTGGCCTGCGACAAGGTCATAGGACGCTAGGGGCAAAATTATCAGGAATTTCAAGTGTTGAAATTTGCAATGAGATTGCATACCTTCTATGAGATAGTTGGATCCCGATACCCGCTGCGAGTAAGAGTTACTCCTGGGAGAGTTTTACACATTACAATTAGCCGATCAAGTAGGTGTCTAGAAAGGTGTTAACGAGGTTACGCCTCTGGGAAAATGAGGTTTACATTAATTAGGTTCGTGCGAAAGCACGGGGGACCTCCCTCAAAGAACCGACACTGGCCTGTCTGAAATATTGGCGAACTTGTAGTGTGTAATTAATCCCGGCTAGTCTTTCCTTTTAGGGTTTGAAGGAAGATTTGATAAAAACAGTGGAAGCCATCATGATTAGATAAAATAATAACCAATCTGATCTTACAAGAGCGCACACAGAGTGTTTTCTTCTCTCTCTCTTCAGGTAGCGATCATGTCACGCCTTAATCAAGATAATAATATAGATGTATTGACCAAACCCGCTTGTTATACTTAGCTGGAGAACGTTGGTCCCGCTCCAACTTATAATTGTTATAAGACCGAGCAGGAAATTGGGGAATACCAGATTTCCCGTGCCGCCCAAACGAAGAAAGTGCATATGATGCATCTCCTTCGGGTGTGTTCATTACAAACAACTGTTTCTCTGTATCCTCTACGTCCTGGGTATTTGATACCGGATCAGGATCCCAGATATGTAATCTGTTACATAGGGCTACAGAAAGGTAGAGAACTGAGAACGGGTGATAAGTTTCATTAGACAGAAAACGGTGCAAGTGTTGCAGCCAAGTCTGTTGGTCACTGTCACCCTGTATTCCAAATACATTGATTCTGAACGAATGTTATTAGATACCGAACCTGATATACAAAATCATATCACTCTCTTTATTAGTAAAGAAATGATAAAATTTTGTATTGTTGGATAATTTTTTGAACATTTTCTATATCAAATGTTGATCGGTTCAGGTACGTTATCTAAAAGCATTGATCAAACTACAGTTCTTAGTATACGGAACATACACAAGAGGAAGAGTTCAGAAATGAACGAATCTTTCTTGAGGTATTGTAGACTAGGTCATATCAATGCGACCCGACTGGCTGAAGTTACATTTAGATGCATATTTAAATCAGTTTGAATTTACATCTTGTGAAACTTACCAGTCATGTCACAAAGATAAGATGACCATAGCTCCGTTTACTGGAAACAGAGAAAGAGTTAGTAAACTCTTGGGACTGATACATGATGATGTATGTAAGGTCCCCTGTCTACACATGCCAAGACCGGTTCTTTGTACTTCATTACATTTTCTGATGATCTCTCAAGATTCAGACATATGTTCCTGTTGAAACACAAGTCCGAAGCTTTTGAGACATTCACAGAATATAAGTTAGAAGTAGAGAACCATAACAGGTATAAGTATTATGTCCTTTGATGTGATCAAGGAGGAGAATACTTGAGCACGGAATTCTTGGACTTTTCTAAAGGAGAATGAGATTCTCTCTCAGCATTACTCCTCCGTATACACCACAGCACATTGGTGTATCGGGGCGGAGCAATCACACCCTATATGATAAGGTGTGCTCTATGATGAGTACTACTGAGTTTCCTATTTCCTTTTGGGAGTTATGCACTTGTGAAGCTGCATACCTATTGAATGGCGTTCCAACCAAATCAGGTGCCTACCACTTCATATGAGATATGGTAAGGGAAGAGCCCATCTCTTAAGTCAGTTAAGATTTGGGGTTGTCCATCCTATGTCTAAAAGCAAAATTCGGACAATCTCGAGGCAAGGTCTGTTATGTAGAACTGGAAATGTTCCAGCTATACAAATTGCAGCTGATGATTTGGACGAACCAAAGGTTTCAATAGTTACCAACGAACCTCAGCCTCTCCGCCGATCTAGCAGGGTTCCTCACCCACCTGAGAGATACTTCTGTTTCTCTATGACAGTGGGAGCGAGAAATGCATCATGAGATGATGACCCAATTAGTTTCGAACAGGCTATCAGGAGTGGGACTCTGTAAGTGTGGCTGGATGCTTAGCGATCTGAGATGGAATCATTATACACCAACAAAGTATGGACTTTGGTTGCTTTATCTGAAGGGTTAAATCCCCATCAAGAGCAAGTATATCTTGAGAAGATTACTTGGTGTACATGGAAAAGTTGAGACTTTCAAAGCTAGACTTGTTAAAGCTTTGCATCATTAACCAGGTATGGATTATGATGAAACCTTTTCTAAGTATTTATGCTTAAGTCCATCCAGATCCTACTTGCCATGGCTACATACCATGACTACGATATCTGGTGGTTGGGTGTCATGACTGCTTTTCTCAATGATGATTTGGAAGAGAGCGTCTATAAGAACACAGCCAGAGGGCTTGTAGACAGTGGGAGCAGCGGAAACGTGTGCAAGATGCTTTACAGATTAAAGCAGGCATCGCGGAGTTGGAACATCTGTTTTGATGAGTTAGTTAAAGAGTTTGACATCATCAAAATGGTAGATGAACCGAGTATAAACAAAAAGGTAGTAGGGAGTATGGTGGTGATCCTCATAGAGTACATGGATGACATACTCTTGATGGGGAAGGAGTTTCCTATGCTACGCTCAGTCAATCTCCGCTTATCACAAGGATTCTCCATATAGGATATAAAGTGATACCTGCTAAATCCTGGGTTTTGGATCTATGAGATAGATCTAATTGGATATTAGGATACTCACTAGTTGTAGTGAGATGGTATCAATCGATCCTGGGGGAATCACTGGAAAGGTTCCAGAATGATAAGGACGACTGAAAGTCAGTCACAGGCATTGTCTTTACCCTCAGTAAAGGGACGGTATGTTGGAAGAGTTCCAAGCTAGATACCATAGCATACTAGACGATAAAGGCTGGATACATCGCTACTTAAGACGCTACCAAAGAGGTAGTCTGGATGTATATTAGTTCATAAGATGAACTTCGTTCTTCCCATTGTGAGACAATGGGGTTGTGGCTTATGCCTAGGAACGCCTGTCCCATCAGTGATCCAGACATATTCTGAGGCAGCATCACCTGATCATGGAGATAGTTGATCTCCAAGCAGATCGAGGTTAGGAGAGTAGACTCAGAGGACAACATGGCGGATCCACTCACAAAGGCCTTTTCCCAGAGAGAGACTTTTATGGGATGGTTGAGTATGAGATACTGCAACCATTGCTACAGATGGCCCCAGTGCAAGTGGGAGATTGTTAGTTATATGTATGCCCTAGAGGCCATTACTATACTTAGGATGTATATTGTAGTGGATGCTGGGACATATATAGGGAGGACTTTCTTGCTCGACATGATAGTATGCTATCTGGTTGCTCTTTATCTTATCGTGTACACTGATTGTCTCTCTGTTACATGTTGGTAAAGCCCTTAGGATGTGTACTTGACTACCTGGACTATGATGCGGATCATACTAGTAGGGACATGGTAGTCCATAAGTATATCCTTCAAGGTCCCTAGTCGTGGGTGTATCGAGATGGGGCATCGATATACCAGAGTAGACTAGCGTATACCTTCTCGACCCATATAGATGGGCGATGGATGATCCCATATCCATTGGTGTTTGACATCAGAGATGATACACGGGTGCTCAGTGGAGACTGGGTACACTGGACGGACTCGCCGATGACTCCCAGATGGTATTATACCTTACGTCAGATGGCAGTTCTCTGGTGACACTGGTACAGGTTAGTCTGTAGACCCGAGATCGTCTTAGAGTCTTGTGTGATTCCCACTGTGCTTTGATTTCCACCTTACCACGTCCAAGAGGGCGTGCAAAATGGTGGTTTTTGGATACAGTACCGAATCACATTGAGGCAATGAGCGATAGGAGGGGATTCGTCTCTCTCGGTATAGGGAGTTGATGTTGCGCTGTGTTCTATTGGCTATAACCGGAAATCCCTGGCCAGGGTTGCTGAGATTTACTGGTAAGTGTTACCAGTAGTTTCTCGAACTGTTATAGATCTCATATCGACATGATTTATCGAGTTACTGGGGTCTGACGTTTACCACCCCTAGGCGAGATATGCGACATATCAGATGACGAAACCGGACTGTACGGTAAGTGTTGCTGGTTGGATTCACAGGAGTGTGAGCGGGCTTGCTAGTTGATCTTCTGATCGTTCAATATCCGGGTGGCCGTTACGTTTAGCAGACCGCTTGCAGCTTGTGGGTGTTTGATATGATCATCACCTACTGCCGGCGTATTGACGAGTCTTTAGAGTCCTAAACAGAGGTTTCCTGGCTCAAGTGAAACAAAATAGGAGCGCATATGAGATATGTGCGGGACCGAGAATAATACCAGTATGTGATACTGTATTCTATTCTCGCGATTTGTATCATTGGACGGTTATATGAGATATAGCCGGGTTACCGAATCAAGTGTTGATTCGATACATTGATACACTTGATATTAGTCAGTTATATGCACTATGACTGGATCATTAAATCAAGTGTTGATTTAATGATTTAATGTATAATTATATATTTGATATATTACTTTACATTAACTAGTATTGGTTCACTTAAGATTATTTTCTCACTAGATTGTGCAAATTGTATATATGATATATTTTTGTGCACTTGTTTGTATCATGTTTGATGATACATGCAAACTTGGGTGTGTGTATGCTTTAAACTATGATTAGGTTAATGGTTAGGGTTTGATTTACTTATTTATTTATTTTATTCATTTATTTAGTTAAAACAAAATGGTGGCTTTCTTTCTTTTCTTTACTAGAAGCTTCATGTTGTTTTCTAGCATCTTTGAAAAAGTCTTACCATTTTGTTTTATTCCTTAACCCTAACCATTTACCTAAACCCTAGTTTATTCTCTACATGAGTTTATCTCACCCATGGTTGCAATATGATAGATATCACTTGAATTTTCTTTTTGTGATAATTCTTTTCTTCTTCTTCTTCTTCTTCATCTTCTCAAAGTGAAGAAGAAAGCTTTCTTGAAAATTCCAAGTGATGAAATCAAGTGAGAAATCCAAATCCAAAGTGAACCCACTTCCTATTTCATTATCCTCTACCACTTGCCATGTTGTATTGGGTGTTTTCTTCACAAGGTTCATGACCAAGTGAAGATGAAGCTTGAGTTAGAGTTTCCTCGACGTAGATCATCTTCGGCCTCGAGGTCAATGACCTAGCCCGATCATTTCTCCGACGAAACCATCGCTAGAGTCCGGGATCCGATGATCACAGCGGAGGGACATCAACACGGAGCTTTAGAAGTGGAGGACCGGATCTACAAAGGTTGTATTTCCATTCACTTAGTAGCAAAGTAGTTTGCTTGCATTTCTTTTCACCTTAACTTCTAGTTAACGATCATGATTAGGGTTTCTCGGCACATAAAAAATTTGAATTTGGCATGGAAGATGCCTTGTGGAACCTCTTGTGTGTGCCTAGTAACCCTACAAAACCAACACCCGCCTCATCCGAAAGGTCACAACATAAACGCTAACTCGAGACGTTCCCGTGTCACCAGAAAACACAATGGTCAGTCCTCGTCTATGACGAGCTCGCCCTGACCGCAACACTAGCAGCAGCTCAATCTGCGCTCAAACATGGTGACAGGAACATCAATCGAGTATCGAAGAAAGTAGATCAACGGCATGAGAGGAAACGACAGATCCAGAATGGATACATGATCATAAGAAGGAACAACATCAAGGAAAGTATGATCATGGAAACGGATAGAATCAAGGATCTCAAATGGATGTATAATCATGGGTACGAAGAGAATCACAGATCTCAAAATATGTACATCCTAAGGTTCCTTAAGTGGAGTATCGTATCGTAAATATGCCGCGGAACATACGTACCGTACGTTACTCTACTCAAGCTACCTACTCCATCAAATCAGGGTCAGCCTATGAAACGAAAGTTCGGGTCTAATACCCCCCCGTTCAAGTCTATGTTCCGTAAGGTCAAACCTAGGTTCCGAAATAATTTACGCCCCAGACTCTACATAGTCAAACCTAAACTCGAACCAAGGTTAAACCTAGCGCTCTGAAACCAACTTTGTCACGATCCGAAATAAATAGCTCGCGACCAGAACATAAATCACGCAATGTCTAAAGGCGTAACGTAATTCAAGTAAGCTGAAAACCCAGAAATCTAAACCTTTTAAAGAAAATAAAGGTATAATGAAATCAAGTTTTCATAATGCATGAAAAAGGGACATAAATAATGCAAGTGAAATTTACAAGTTTGAAAACATGTTTCGTCTTTTAAAAATTTGGGCAGCACCTCCTTTGTATTTTTTGATCCAAAACCACAATACAAGATGATAATAAAGGCATCCCCAAGTGGGAGCTAGCTCTTCTCTAACCGGCGGATCACAACCACGCAAGATAGTATATATATGAATACGACGCCCAACGGCGAAGATCACCACAAAGATAAAGAAATAAGCGAGAAATCAACCCCAAAAGTGAACATAAAACCCATCGCTCAAGGCTCGCACTAATGGTCTTGCTAAGTCTCATTACTTACACAAATACTAGTTTTGATTTGATGGAGTTGACTAGATACAATATGAAATATAAATACAAGGGTCGGAACGATACAAATGTCCCACCTACCAAAGCAAAACACCCGAATGCAACTGTGTACCAGCGATGTCGCTACTGATCCATGCGGTCTACTTGCAAGAAACGTGGCACAACGGGGGTGAGTTGCCAACTCGTGAGTAGAAAAATATCTATAAGTAGAAATCGAATAAACAACGACTCCTAGGTCAACTATATCATAAAGGTAATACTATGATATATAGGGTGACCGGGTCGTATATGTGCCAACAATGAAATCAATACCTATATGTTTGTTGATATAATCCAACAATATAATCAAAGTATGTACGCATGTGTTTCTCGTCCAACTATATAATCAATGTATGTATGCTTGTGGATCTCGTCCAACTATATAATCAATGTATGTATGTATGTGGATCTCGTCCACGTGTCAACCCATGGCACAACAATATCATGCAAGTAAATATCATAAAAGAGTGTGCATGAAAGTATGAGGATATAATCAACGGTGTCCCTCGCGATACATCAAAATCATGGAACCTGGGTGTCCAACATCGACACCCGAAAACATCATGAAAGCCGTTTCCAGCATCGACACGTAAATCCTCATATCTCGGGCTCCGTCTGTCCGGATCGGCCCACGGGCTCCGTCTGCGAAATCGGCTCTCGGCCCCGGCAGTACGGGTCGGCCCGTATCCATCTCTCGTCTTTGGTCAGTATCCTCCGGATAACTGCCAGGTCCAACCAATCACCGGTAGGTAGTAGTCCTTCTGCCAGGCTCACCGTCTGTATACACAGCATCCCTTTCTTGCCCCGGGGTACCATACCGGGTCCACCATGTACCCGCAATCGGCCTCATCCAGCTCCTCGATCGGGTTTCACATGTCATATGTCTCAGAACCGAGAAAACGCATGGTGGACGCACTGAAATATCATATCAAGAGAAACCGGGTTTTTAAAACAGTACATACTTTCTTTTGAAAAATCCACGGTTCTCAAATCCAGAAATCTCATGAAAACTGCATATGTCAATGCGTAAAATCATAAAGCATGATGTATGCGACATATGATAGAAATGTAAGTATATCCGTATATCATGCAATAAGAAACAGTGATATGACATATTAAGGGAAAACTGCTCTTTTAAAATGATTCCAGTTTTTAAATATAACATGCGGTTCCTAATTTTCCCATAAAATCAGTTATCTATGTAGGTACAATATATGTATGCGCAAGTATAGAGGTACCCATGTGTATATGCTCCAATATGGGTATGCAATGTGTATATGCGCAAGTATAGAGGTACCCATGTGTATATGCCCCAATATAGGTATGCAATATGTATATACGCAAGTATAGAGGTACCCATGTGTATATGCCCCAATATGGGTATGCAATGTGTATATGCACCAATATGGATATACAAGTTGTATATACGCAAGCATGTTAGGCGAAGAGTCATATCATGATGCAGCAATCCTACTGTGTAGTGACAAGGCAATCATTGATGATGAGGTGTGTGAGCCTACAATCTGTGTACGTGTAACATACGCATCATCGATAATGGTGCAGGTGTACTATCACAGGAATAAGTAATGCAATGCGAATAACATGAATGCAGCATAAGGTAAATCATATGCAAATGCTGGCGGGTATGCGTGTCTAACATGACCGAGTCGGTGAATCTATCAATCGGCATCCAGCCTCACAACATCCCGTACGGTATACTCCATCGTACGTCATCCTCTAGTCAAGGGGATGGTGTAGGGTTACTAGGCACTCTATGAAGGTTCTATAAGCCATCAACCATGCCCGATTAAAATTTTAGCCGTGCCGAATAACTCTAAACAAGATCTTTGCTAGAAAATTAGGGTAAACATGCAAGTAAAACACATTTACGACTAAGTGAATACGAAATAAAACCTTTGTAGATCGGTCCTTCATTTCTTAAGCTCCTTGTAGTAGTCCTTTCGCTGCGATCATCGAAAACCCGGACTCTCGGATGGCTACATGAGAAGAGGCAACAGTATTGCTTGAAGTCTTCGAGGCCGAAGATGATCTACGTCGAGGGAATACGAACTCAAGCTTCTACTTCACTAACTAAATAATTAGTGAAGCAAACACCCTAAACTAAAGTGCTAGTCTAGTAGAGGATGGTGAAATAGGAAATGGGTACACTTTAGAATTTCATTTCTCACATTGTATCTCTCTCTTTTTCAAACCCTAGAAAGAAAATCAAGGAGGAAGAAAATGAGCTCAAAATGAGAATGAAACTTGATCAAGAGAGAGAATGAGCTAACCATGGCGAGTGAGTATCATATACTAACTCATGTAGAGACATTACCATGGCTAATTATAGTGGTTAGGTGAACTAATATCTTAAGTAAAACAAAACTAGTGGACTAAGTCAATGCAAGAATAAGCTTCATGAAGCTTCATGCATGTGAGCTCATTATCCATTTGTTTCAGAATTACTTTAGATATTAAAAGCCTACCAATATAATTAGTATGGTGTATGTCTCATACACCCATGATAGTTGTATCAACAACCATGATACAAAAATGTACACATTTAAATATATATCACATATATATTAAGTTGTGCACAAGTGAGAAAAACAAATGCTTAAGTGAACCAATGTTAGTTAATGTAAATTAGTATATCACATATACAATTATACACTAAATTATTAAATCAGCACTTGACTTAATAATCCGGTTATATCTCATATAACCGACTAACATTCAATGCATCGACTTATCGAATCAACCTTTGATTCGATAACGTGGTTATATCACATATAACCGATCGATACAAACATCGCGAGAATAGAATACGGTATCACATACTCACATAATTCTCGGTCCCGCACATATCACATATGCGCTCCTATTTCGTTTTGCCTGAGCCAGTAAAACCTCTATGTAGGAATTTAAAGACTCGTCAATACGCCGGCAGTAGGTGATGATCATATCAAGCACCCACAAGCCGTCAGCGGTACTAGCTAGACGTAACGGCTACCCGGATATTGAGCGATCAGAAGATCAGCAAGCAAGCCCACTCTAACTCCTACAAAAAGCCTGACAGTGACACTACCGTACAGTCCGATTTCCTCGTCTGATATGTCGCATATCAAGTCTAGGGGTGGTAAAACGTCAGACCCCAATAACCGATAAGTCATGCCGATATGAGTCTCATAACGGGTCGAGAAACTACTGGTAACACTTACCAGTATATCTCTAAACCAGCCCTGGCCAGGGACTTCCCTGTTACGGCCAATCGAGCATAGCGCAACATCAACCCCCGATACCGGGAGAGACGAAACCCCTCCTATCGCTCATTGCCTCCATGTGACTCGGGACTTTACCCAAAAACCACCGTTTTGCACGCCCTCTTGGACGTGGTAAGGTGGAAATCAAAGCACAGTAGGAATCACACAAGACTCTATGACGATCTCGGGTCTACAGACTAACGTGTACCAGTGTCACAAGAGAACTGCCATCTGACGTAAGGTATAATACCATCTGGGAGTTCTCGGCGAGTCCATCCAGTGTACCCAGTCTCTACTGAGCACCCGTATATCATCTCTGATATCAAACACCAATGGATATGGGATCATCCATCGCCCATCTATATGGGTCGAGAAGGTATACGCCAGTCTACACTGGTATATCGATGCCCCGTCTCGATACACCCACGACTAGGGACCTTGAAAGGATGTGCTTATGGACCACCATGTCCCCACTAGTATGATCTGCATCATAGTCCAGGTAGTCAAGTACGCATCCTAAGGGCTTTACCAACATGTAACAGAGAGACAATCAGTGTACACGTTAAGGTAAAGAGTAACCAGATAGCATACTTTCATATCGAGCAAGAAAGTCCTCCCTATATATGTCCAAGCATCCCCTACAATATACATCTCATGTATAGTAATGGCCTCTAGGGCATACATATAACTAACAATCTTCCACTTGCACTAGGGCCATCTGAAAATAGTGGTTGTAGTATCTCATACTCAACCATCCCATAAAAGTCTCTCTCTGGAAAATGACCTTTATGAGTGGATCCTCCGTGTTGTCCTCTGAGTCTACTCTCCTGACCTCGATCCCCTGGAGATCAACCATCTCCATGATCAGGTGACACTGCCTTAGAATATGTCTGGATCTCTGATGGACGGGCGTTCCTAGGCATAAGCCATAACTCCATTATCACACAATGGTAGGAACGAAGTTCATCTTATGAACTAATATACACCCAGACTTCCTCTTTGGTAGCAACTTTGGTAGCGATGTATCTATCCTTTATCGTCTAGTATGCCACGGTATCTGTCTTGGAACTCTTCCAACATACTGTCCCTTTACTGAGGGTAAAGACAATGCCTGTGACTGACATTCAGTCGTCTTTATCACCCTGGAACCCTTCCAGTGATTCTCCCCAGGATCAATTGATACCATCTTACTACAACTAGTGAGTATCCTAACATCCAATTAGATCTATCTCATAGATCCAAAACCCAGGATTTAGTAGGTATCACTTTGATCCTATATGGAAAATCATTGTGATAAGCGGTGATTGATCGAGCGTAGCATAGGAAACTCCTTCCCTATCAAGAGTATGTCATCCACGTACTCTATCAGGATCACCACCATACTCCCTACTACCTCTTTGTATATACAAGGTTCATCTACCATTTTGATGAAGTCAAACTCTTTGACTACCGCATCAAAACAAACATTCCAACTCCGCGATGCCTGCTTTATCATATAAAACATCTTGCACACGTTTCCGCTACTCCCACTGTCTACGAAGCCCTCTGACTGTGTACTTATAGACACTCTCTTCCAAATCATCATTTAGAAAAGCAGTCATGACACCCTACCGCCAGATATCGTAGTCATGGTATGTAGCCGTGGCAAGTAGGATCTGGATGGACTTAAGCATAGCTTTGAAAGTCTCAACTTTTCCATGTACACCAAGTAATCATCTCAAGATATACTTGCTCCTGATGGGGATTTAACCCTTCAGATAAAGCAACCAAAGTCCATACTTTGTCGGTGTATAAGGATTCTATCTCAGATCGTTAAGCATCCAGCCATTCTTACAGAGTCCCACTCCTGATGGCCAGCTCGAAATTAGTTGGGTCATCATCTCATGATGCATTCCTCGCTCCCACTGTTATAGAGAAACAGAAGTATCTCTCAGTTGGGTGAGGAACCCTACTAGATCGGCGGAGAGGCTGAGGTTCGTTGGAAACTATTGAATCCTTTGGTTCTACCAAATCATCAGCTGCAGTTTGTATAGCTGAAACTCCTTCCAGTTCTACCTTTTGACCATTAATTTCTTCACAAGAAATTCCCTTTCATAAAGGTGGCATGCTGAGAAACAAAACATCTTTTGTTTCTTGGTTAGGTAGAAGATATTCCCTTGCGTATGCTTGGGATATCCAACAAACTTCTACAGATCCGACTTTGCCTCGAGCTTGTCCGGATTTTGCTTTTAGACATAGGCCGGACAACCCCAAATCTTAACAAACTTAAGATATGGGCTCTTCCCTTTCCATATCTCATATGAAGTGGTAGGCAACTGATTTGATCAGAACCCTATTCAATAGGTATGCAACTTCTCCAGTGCATAACTCCCAAAAGGAAATAGGAAACTCAGTAGTACTCATCATAGAGCGTACCATATTACATAGGGTGTGATTGCTCCGCCCTGATACACCGACGTGCTGTGGTGTATACGGAGGAGTAATGCTGAGAGAGAATCTCATTCTCCTTTAGAATAATCCAGGAATTTCGTGCTCAAGTATTCTCCTCCTTGATCACATCAAAGGACATAATACTTATACCCATTTTGGTTCTCTACTTCTAACTTATATTCTGTGAATATCTCAATAGCTTCGGACTTGTGTTTCAACAGGAACATATGTCTGAATCTTGAGAGATCATCAGATAATGTAATGAAGTACAAAGGACCGGTCTTGGCATGTGTAGACAGGGGACCTTCATACATCAACATGTATCATCCCAAGGGTTCACTAACTCTTTCTCTGTTTCCAATAAACGGAGCTGTGGTCATCTTATCTCTGTGACATGACTGGAAAGTTTCACAAGATGTAAATTTAAACTAATTTAAATATGCATCTTTATGTAACTTCAGCTAGTCGGGTCGCATTGATATGACCTAGTCTATAATACCTCAATAAGAATTCGTTCATTTCTGAACTCTTTCTCTTGTGTGTGTTCTGTATACTAAGAACTGAAGTTTGATTTAGAACGTCAATGCTTTTAGATAACGTGCCTGAACCGATCAACTTTTGATATAAGAAATGTTCAAAGCATTATCCAACAATACAAAATTATATCCTTCTTTACTAATAAAGAGACTGATATGATGTTGTATATCAGGTTCGGTATCTAACAACATTCGTTCAGATTCAATGTATTCTGGTAATACAGGGTGATAGTGACCAACAGACTTGGCTGCAACACTTGCACCGTTTTCTGTCTCATGAAACTTATCACCCGTTCTCAGTTCTCTATCTATCTGTAGCCCATGTAACAGATTACATATGTGGGATCCTGATCCGGTATCACATACCCAGGACGTAAAGGATACTGAGAAACAATTCTCTGTAATGAACACACCCGAAGAAGATGCATCATCATGCACTTTCTTCGTTTGGGCGGCACGGGAATTCTGGTAATCCACAATTTCCTGCTCTGTCTTATAACAATTATAAGTTGGAGCGGGACCAACGTTCCCCAGCTCAGTATAACAAGCGGGTTCGGTCAATACATCCGTATTATTATCTTGATTAAGGCGTGACATGGTCGCTACCTGGAGAGAGAGAGAGAGAAGAAACACTCTGCGTGCGCTCTTGCAAGATCAGATTGGTTATTATTTTATCTAATCAGGATGGCTCCCACCGTTTTTATCAAATCTTCCTTCAAACCCTAAAAGGAAAGACTAGCCGTGAT
Organism: Agapanthus africanus; assembly: GCA_030015575.1. Taxonomy (NCBI): domain Eukaryota; kingdom Viridiplantae; phylum Streptophyta; class Magnoliopsida; order Asparagales; family Amaryllidaceae; genus Agapanthus; species Agapanthus africanus. The sequence goes on along the minus strand of CM057345.1, from coordinate 297,902,315 downwards.
TTAATTACACCTTACAACTTCGCCAATCTTTCAGCCAGAGGGAGGTTCCCCGTGCTTTCGCTCGGACCTAATTAAAGTAAACCTCGTTTTCCCAGAGGCGTAACCCCGTTGACACCTTTCTAGACACCTACTTGATCGGCTAATTGTAATGTGTAAAACTCTCCCAGGAGTAACAATTACTCGCAGTGGGTATCGGGATCCAACTATCTCATAGAAGGTATGCAATCTCATTGCAAATTTCAACACTTTAAATTCCCGATAATTTTGCCCCTAACCTCCTATGACCTTGACAAAGGCCAATAAACCATAGGATACTAGTCAAGTTCAACCCGTCATTTCTTGATTGAATTAAACCCACCCGCACGACCCTTGACAAAGGCCAACAAGGTCGTACGACTACCCTAACCCAATCTGCATCATATGCATAAGCAGATAAGCATTAGTCAGCTACCGCACACAACGCCTTGACAAAAGGCCAACAAACGCAGCACGAATACCAACTACTACCTATCTGAAATGACAGAGGGCTACGACAGGTTTTTCTGAAAACCTATTGCGTAATGAACTTGATATCGTTGTAGAATCAAATGATTTTAAAATGGAGTGTTTTTAAGGCTTTTCCTAGTTTCGCTAAAGAGGTCACTCCTGGTGAAGGGATCTCGGCTCTTTCCTCGTCGAATGAGGTGCAGGACATATCATATATATCACTGTACAAAGCAAGAACTAGAAAAGCAATCAAAAGACAAAACCGAGGGGTGTAGCATCTGCCAGTCATTGCTAAAGGGGTCACTCCCGGTGAAGGGATCTCGACCCTTTTCTTAACGAATAAGGTGCAGGATGTTCTACAAGGAACACCGCGATGGAAAGCAAGAACTGTAGCTGCCTGTTTTTGAAAATTCGATTCCACAACAAGTTTTAGGTATCGTTTCTTTCATTAATCATATTAATAAATTCCCATCATTTAAACACCTAAACATCACAGATAAATACGACGTACACTTATGCCATTCGCATTCGCCTCGATGTCCCCTCGTGCACCGTTAGGTTAGGTAATTAATGGCAGAGCGGGGCAGGGCTAGCGCGGGTGTAAAACATAAGTAACATCTATATAATATATCATATATACTATATACAGTATCTATCACAACATATCAAATGATCACATCACAGATATCGCAGCAGAAGAAACATATGAAACATTGGATATACTAGGACGTCCGTGTTTTATTTTGAGCCTCTATAAAACACGGATTCCACGGTCGCGATGAATAGCCAAACCCACACCCCTAGACCCCTACGAGAGCGGCAAGCAACCCTTCCAATTCTAGAGTTAGGAGACCCGGACACGACTCCCCGAGTTGGTCTCCCACTGTACTCCAGAACCCGGGTACTTATGCTCCCCTCCTTGGGTCTATCCTAGTGCGGAAAAGTAAATAATATACAAAAGGTGACATCAACCTCATCCCGGAAGTGCCCCAATAAAAGAATATTACATACATTTAATTTTATATGAATGAAAATAAAAAACCCTCATCAAAACGCGACGATCCAATATAACATATCCAGCAACTCATAAGATCACATGTCATCAACGTAAGTAAATATACGCATCCCAATTGTCATTGACATAGAGTAACGAGACCGGCGATATCACATATTACACTTACGGTCGCAGAAAAGAAAGTGTAAAACTACAACAGTTGGAATCCGCAACCTCCTTAGACATCGCATGCCTAACAATTATAAACCTCGCATTTTAGTCTCTATATCGAAAACACTTTTCAATATCAAGTCGGGAAATTCAACAAGATTCCCGATATTTGATCGAATGCTCGTCGCAAACTTTAGTAGACGGCCGCACCCCCGGATGCCGTCGACGAAGTGCACTAAGGCGGAACACCGCTGCCGCGAGCACCCGAACGGATGCTTTTGGCTACGGGGTTCTCCCACAGTCACTTGGTCGGGGCTATGAGGCGTGGCTATCTATTAAGTTTACCCGGCGAGTATCCGCGTACGCTACGTGATTGCGACGGACTTTTGATCACATCAAAATTCCGTGGCAACCGATCATTTGAGACTAAACTGCTATGTTTATAACATCCAAATTAGTTATCTCATAACTACTTGTGGATTCCAAATATTGTATCACATTCCAGATAAATAGACAATATTAAACTTTCCGATCGAATGATCAAACACCCAAGTTTTCCTAAATAATTCTCAACACTTGAGGGGAGTTTAAAAACATCCATCACATGGCACAGTACCAATGGTCCAGCCGTAGAAGGGTCAAGCCAACGCCTCACATGTGGCAACGCCGTACTGCCTCAAACCCTAAGGTTCAAAAGGCAATTCAAGACGGTCACATAATCGAGTTAAGGTTTGTTGTCTTCTAGAGGGTCTATCGCGTAACTTGCACGATCTAGAACGTTCTTAAACTACGGAAAAATCCAACACTTGGAAATTTTCCGGGTCGGGAAAAAGTGAGTTATTGATATCCGTTCGAACTTTTTAATACTTTCTAAATTATCCGGAAAAACACATAGACGAAGTTAAACTTTCCGATCGAATCAATGAGCTCCCAATACAACCCAGAAAACTCAACACTTGAGTATAAATTAAAAATACTCAGAAATATCAGGAAATTAAATAGGAACATTACTGTGCAAAAAGATAAGTGTGATGTCACCTTATGGCCGCGGAACCGTCGCGGGAGCCTGCTCATGCCGCGGTTCCGCAGCGCTTTGGGCGCCAAACATTGTCGTTTTGCACAGTTTCCCTTATAATTGCCTGCTGATTTTTTAAGCATTTTTAATTTGGAAAAAAACACATTTTCAGAAAATGTCCAGAGAGGGGTAAAATCGGGGGATTCCGGGTTCGTTCGGAGTTTTAACTTCGTATACATGTCGCCTAATGCTCTAGCTAGGCTCTGATACCACTGTAGGGTTACTAAGCACTCTAATAAGGTTCTACAAGGCATCAACCATGCCCGATTAAAATTTTAGCCGTGCCGAATAACTCTAAACAAGATCTTTGCTAGAAAATTAGGGTAAGACATGCAAGTAAAACACATTTACGACTAAGTGAATACGAAATACAACCTTTGTAGATCGGTCCTTCACTTCTTAAGCTCCTTGTAGTAGTCCCTTCACTGCGATCATCGAACACCCGGACTCTCGGACGGCTACATGAGAAGAGGCAACAGTATTGCTTGAAGTCTTCAAGGCCGAAGATGATCTACGTCGAGGGAATACGAACTCAAGCTTCTACTTCACTAACTAAAGAATTAGTGAAGCAAACACCCTAAACTAAAGTGCTAGTCTAGTAGAGGATGGTGAAATAGGAAATGGGCACACTTTAGAATTTCATTTCTCACATTGTATCTCTCTCTTTTTCAAACCTTAGAAAGAAAATCAAGGAGGAAGAAGATGAGCTCAAAATGAGAATGAAACTTGATCAAGAGAGAGAATGAGCTAACCATGGTGAGTGAGTATCATATACTAACTCATGTAGAGACATTACCATAGCTAATTATAGTGGTTAGGTGAACTAATATCTTAAGTAAAACAAAACTAGTGGACTAAATCAATGCAAGAATAAGCTTCATGAAGCTTCATGCATGTGAGCTCATTATCCATTTGTTTCAGAATTACTTTAGATATTAAAACCCTACCAATATAATTAGTATGGTGTATGTCTCATACACCCATGATAGTTGTATCAACAACCATGATACAAAATGTACACATTTAAATATAAATCACATATATATTAAGTTGTGCACAAGTGAGAAAAACAAATGCTTAAGTGAACCAATGTTAGTTAATATAAATTAGTATATCACATATACAATTATACACTAAATTATTAAATCAACACTTGAATTAATAATCCGGTTATGTCTCATATAACCGACTAACATTTAATGCATCGACTTATCGAATCAACACTTGACTTAATAAGCGGGTTCTGTTAGTACATCCGTATTATTATTTTGATTATGGCGTGACATGGTCGCTACCTGGAGAGAGAGAGAGAAGAAAACACTCTGCGTGCGCTCTTGCAAGATTAGATTGGTTATTATTTTATCTAATCAGGATGGCTCCCACTGTTTTTATCAAATCTTCTTTCAAACCCTAAAAGGAAAGACTAGCCGGGATTAATTACACCCTACAACTTCGCTAATCTTTCAGCCAGGCCAGTGTCGGTACTTTGAGGGAGGTTCCCCGTGCTTTCGCACGGACCTAATTAAAGTAAACCTCGTTTTCCCAGAGGTGTAACCCCGTTGACACATTTTTAGACACCTACTTGATCGGCTAATTGTAATGTGTAAAACTCTCCCGGGAGTAACAATTACTCGCAGTGGGTATCGGGATCCAACTATCTCATAAAAGGTATGCAATCTCATTGCAAATTTCAACACTTGAAATTCCCGATAATTTTGCCCCTAACCTCCTATGACCTTGACAAAGGCCAACAAACCATAGGATGCTAGTAAAGTTCAATCCGTCATTTCTTGATTGAATTAAACCCACCCGCACGACCCTTGACAAAGGCCAACAAGGTCGTACGACTACCCTAACCCAATCTGCATCATATGCATAAGCAGATAAGCACTAGTCAGCTACCGCACACTACGCCTTGACAAAGGCCAACAAATGCAGCACGAATACCAACTACTACCTATCTGAAATGACGGAGGGCTACGACAGGTTTTTCTGAAAACCTATTGCGTAATGAACTTGATATCGTTGTAGAATCGAATGATTTTAAAATGGAGTGTTTTTTAGGCTTTTGCTAGTTTCGCTAAAGAGGTCACTCCCGGTGAAGAGATCTCGGCTCTTTCCTCGTCGAATGAGGTGCAGGATATATCATATATATCACTGTGCAAAATAAGAACTAGAAAAGCAATCAAAAGACAAAACTGAGGGTTGTAGCATCTGCCAGTCATTGCTAAGGGGGTCACTCCCGGTGAAGGGATCTCGGCCCTTTCCTTATCGAATAAGGTGCATGATGTTCTACAAGGAACACCGCGATGCAAAGCAAGAACTGTAGCTTTTGGCGACGGGGGTTCTCCTACAGTCACTTGGTCGGGGCTATGGGGCATGGCTGTCTATTAAGTTTACCCGGTGAGTATCCGCGTACGCTACGTGATTGCGACGGACTTTTGATCACATCAAAATCCTATGGCAACCGATCAAATGAGACTAAACTGCTATGTTTATAACATTCAAATTATTTATCTCATAACTACTTGTGGATTCCAAATATTGTATCACATTCCAGATAAATAAACAATGTTAAACTTTCCGATCGAATAATCAAATAGCCAAGATTTCCCAAATAGTTCTCAACACTTGAGGGGAGTTTAAAAACATCCATCATATGCCACAGTAGCAATGGTCCAGCCGTAGAAGGGTCAAGCCAACGCCTCACATGTGGCAACGCCGTACTGCCCCAAACCCTAAGGTTCAAAAGGCAGTTCAAGACGGTCACATAATCGAGTTAAGGTTTGTTGTCTTCTAGAGGGTCCATTGCGTAACTTGCACGATTTAGACGTTCTTAAACTACGGAAAAATCCAACGCTTGGAAATTTTCCGGGTCGGGGAAAAGCGAGTTATTGATATCAGTTTGAACTTTTTAACACGTTCTAAAAATTACCCGGAAAACATAACGAAATTAAATTTTCCGATCGAATCAACGAATACAAAATAATCCCCAGAACACTCAACACTTGAGTCAGAATAAAAAATACCCAGAAAATATAAATCACAGAAATAGAAATTACTGTGCAAAATTGAGTGCATGATTCACCTTTACTGCTGCGGATCCGCGGCCCAAGAGCTGTACGGCCGCGGTTCAGCGGCGGTTCGTACGGATCATCGTCTTGTTTTTCACTGCAACTCTTAGAAAACCCTGTTGAATTTTATAGGTATTTTTAATTCAGAAAAATCATAGTTTTGAAAAATTTTCCAGAGAGGGGTTCAATATTGTCGTATCGGGGTTCGATCGGAGTTTTAACTTCGTAATCACGTCGCCTAATGCTTTAGCTAGTCTATGATACCACTGTAGGGTTACTAGGCACTCTATGAAGGTTCTACAAGGCATCAACCATGCCCGATTAAAATTTTAGCCGTGCCGAATAACTCTAAACATGATCTTTGCTAGATAATTAGGGTAAGACATGCAAGTTAAACTCTTTAACACTAAGTTACTACGAAATACAACCTTTGTAGATCGATCCTTCACTTCTAAAGCTCCTTGTTGTAGTCCCTTTGCTGCGATCATCGAACACCTGGACTCTCGGACGGCTCCATGAGAAGAGGCAACGGTATTGCTTGAAGTCTTCGAGGCCGAAGATGATCTACGTCGAGGAAATACGAACTCAAGCTTCTACTTCACTAACCAAAGAATTAGTGAAGCAAACACCCTAAACTAAAGTGCTAGTCTAGTAGAGGATGGTGAAATAGGAAATGGGTACATTTTAGAATTTCTTTTCTCACATTGTTTCTCTCTCTTTTTCAAACCCTAGAAAGAAAATCAAGGAGGAAGAAGATGAGCTCAAAATGAATATGAAAACTAATCCAAGAGAGAGTTAGCTAACCATGGGTGAGTGGGTATCATATACTAACTCATGTAGAGACATAACCATGGCTAATTATAGTGGTTAGGTTTATAAAAATCCTAAGTAAAAACAAAACTAATGGACTTTGGTCAATGCACTCACAAGCTTCATGAAGCTTCATGCACTTGAACAATTATCCACTAAATTTGTATTTACTTTGTATATTAAAACCCTACCAATATAATTAGTATGGTGTATGTCTCATACACCCATATAAGTTGTATCAACAACCATGATACAAAAATGTACACAAATAAATATATATCACATATATATTAAGTTGTGCACAAGTGAGAAAAAAAATACTTAAGTGAACCAATGTTAGTTAATGTAAATTAGTATATCACATATACAATTATACACTAAATTATTAAATCAACACTTGACTTAATAATCCGGTTATATCACATATAACCGACTAACATCTAATGTATCGACTTATCGAATCAACCCTTGATTCGATAACTTGGTTATATCGCATATAACCGATCGACACAAACATCGCGAGAATAGAATACGGTATCACATACTCGCATTATTCTCGGTCCCGCACATATCACATATGCGCTCCTATTTCTTTTTGCCTGAGCCAGTAAAACCTCTATGTAGGACTCTAAAGACTCGTCAATACGCCGGCAGTAGGTGATGATCATATCAATCACCCACAAGCCGTCAGCGGTACTAGCTGGACGTAACGGCTACCCGGGTATTGAGCGATCAGAAGATCAGCAAGCAAGCCCGCTCCAACTCCTGCAAAAAGCCTGACAGTGACACTACCGTACAGTCCGGTCTCTTCGTCTGATATGTCGCATATTAAGTCTAGGGGTGGTAAATGCCAGACCCCAATAACTGATAATTCATGCCGATATGAGGCTCATAACGGGTCGAGAAACTACTGGTAACACTTACCAGTATATCTCTAAACCAGCCCTGGCCAGGGACTTCCCTGTTATGGCCAATCGAGCATAGCGCAACATCAACCCCCAATACCGGGAGAGACGAAACCCCTCCTATCGCTTATTGCCTCCATGTGACTCGGGACTATACCCAAAAACCACCATTTTGCAAACCCTCTTGGACGTGGTAAGGTGGAAATCAAAGCACAGTGGGAATCACACAAGACTCTATGATGATCTCGGGTCTACAGCCTAACCTGTACCAGTGTCACCAGAGAACTGCCATCTGACGTAAGGCATAATACCATCTGGGAGTTCTCGGCGAGTCCGTCCAGTGTACCCAGTCTCCACTGAGCACCCGTATATCATCTATGATGTCAAACACCAATGGATATGGGATCATCCATCGCCCATCTACATAGGTCGAGAAGCTATACACTAGTCTACTCTGGTATATCGATGCCCCGTCTCGATACACCCACGACTAGGGAACTTGAAGGATGTACTTATGGACTACCATGTCCCCACTAGTATGATCCGCATCATAGTCCAGGTAGTCAAGTACACATCCTAAGGGCTTTACCAACATGTAACAGAGAGACAATCAGTGTACATGTTAAGGTAAAGAGTAACCAGATAGCATACTATCATGTCGAGCAAGAAAGGCCTCCCTATATATGTCCAAGCATCCACTACAATATACATCTCATGTATAGTAATGGCCTCTAGGGCATACATATAACTAACATATGGATAAAAACCTCAAGTCAAACTCATCACGTACGGAAAATCATCATACGGTAGCATTAAGCTATCAGGGATTCTATCAACCTATAAGACAATGAGGGTACGCCCTAATATCACGTACGGCCTATCATCCATGATTCACAACATTCTATATATATATACACACACACACCTATGTCCCAGGTCACATCCATAACGATCTCATATTAGGGGACCGACAAGGTATCAATCATCTCAATCGACTCATATCCGTATACCAACATATCATCAGCTCATCATATTCGTCTTATATTCATTCGTCGCATTTATATCTCACATCAAGTCGAGTTTACATAAACATTCTATCTCTACTATAAGTATAAGTAGCTAATCTAACATACACACCCGAACCATACAAACAGTTTTTGAAAGATATGAATCGTAGTTTTGAAAGTAGGGGCTACGGTGTTTTTAAAGAAAAGATATCATTTGAAATCCATAACGTCCCTCAAGGTATCCGTTTAAAATATGCATACGATTCTTTAGTTTGGAAATAGGAATGGTTTGGATGACACACCTACGTTGACTATCTAGTCCTATAGTACCCTAAACGGCAATATCCTCAAATATCATCCTCAAGTTCCGTCATCACATACTAGTCGTATCATATCACTTCTAACTATCCTTAGTTTCTAATATGGTTACACTAACTATCATTTAACTCTAACCCTAGTTTCCAAATCTAGATTTCCTTAACCAAATTCTATAAATCAGTTTCCATCAAAATTTTGCGGGGGTGCTATACGCCATCCACCCGACTTCCTCGATAGATATAGATCTACTCACCGTGGTCTTCGCTTGCCGAAGTCGTTGACGCCACGCTCCGTCGCTTCGGAATCCATGCGAAGGTACCTACAATAACAACACATATCACAACGCTATTAAAATCAAGTTCTAAAATCCAATACGGCACGCACCTTGCTCGTAGGTTAGAACCTATAGCATACGCGTACTAAATCAACCAAACAACCCTTATTGTTGATGTACGAACATCCCACAACCAAATACAAATCCAAATAACAAGAATTAGCATTTCAAAATACGGAAAACATAGCCAAAATCAAACTAAAAAGCTCCCAGATTTTGACTCAGGTCAAATAAAGCCAAGCAAACAAGTCTAGGGTGATGTATATTGGGTATTTGACCTACTAGACCAACCCCGACACCCCACCCCACCAAGTGGCCGGCCACCTACCTATAAAATCCGGCCTCCTCGGCCCCTGGATCCAATAGGGTTTGTTCTATCATGGTGGTCTCCTGGTAGTGTATCTAGTGTTAGTTATATGTATGCCCTAGAAGCCATTACTGTACATTGGATGTATATTGTAGTGGATGCTAGGACATATATAGGCAGGACTTTCTTGCTCGACATGATAGTACGCTATCTGGTTGCTCTTTATCATAACATATATACTTTTTGTCTCTCTGTTACATGTTGATAAAGCCCTTAGGATGTGTACTCGACTTCCAGGACTATGATGCGGATCATACTAGTGGGGCCTGGGTAGTCCATGAGTACATCCTTCAATGTTCCTAGTCGTGGGAATATCGAGACGGGGCATCGATATTCCAGAGTAGACTAGCGTATATCTTCTCGACCCATGTGATGGGCGATGGATGATCCCATATCCATTGGTGTTTGACATCAAAGATGGTATACGGGTGCTCAGTGGAGACTGGGTACACTGAACGGACTCGCCGAGAACTCCATGATGGTATTATACCTCACGTCAGATGGCAGTTCTCTGGTGACACTGGTACAGCTTAGTCTGTTGACCCGAGATCGTCATAGAGTCTTGTGTGTCTCCCACTGTGCTTTGATTTCCACCCTACCACGGCTCTACTGAGTCGTGCAAACAGGTGGTTTTTGGGTACAGTCCCGATTCACATGGAGGCAATGAGCGATAGGAGGGGATTCGTCTCTCCCGGTATTGGGGGTTGATGTTGCGCTATGCTCGACTGGCCATAACAGGAAATCCCTGGCCAGGGTTGCAGTGACCTACTGGTAAGTGTTATCAGTAGTTTCACACATGTCATGGAATTCACGTCGGCATGACTTATCGAGCTACTGGGGTCTGACGTTTACCACCCCTAGGCGAGATATGCGACATATCAGACGAACAGACCGGACTGTACGGTAAGTGTTACTGGTTGGATTCACAGGAGTGTGAGCATGCATGCTCGTCGATCTTCTGATCGCTCAATACCCGGGTGGCCATTACGTTTAGCAGACCGCTTGCGGCTTGTGGATGTTTGATATGATCATCATCCGCTACCGGCGTATTGACGAGTCTTTAAAGTCCTACACAGAGATTTCCTGGCTCAAGCGAAACGAAATAGGAGCGCATATGAGATATGTGTGGGACCGAGAATAATGCGTGTATGTGATACCGTATTTCATTCTCGAGATGAATGTATTGATTGGTTATATGCGATATAACCTAGTTATCGAATCAAGGATCGATTCGATAAGCCGATACATTGGATACTAGCCGGTTATATGCGACATGACCGGATCATTGAATCAAGTGTTGATTTAATGATTTAATGTATAATTATATATTTGATATATTACTTTGCATTAACTAGTATTGGTTCACTTTAAATGGATTTTCTCACTTGAATTGCACATTGTATATGTGATATATTTTTTGTGCACATGATTGTATCATGTTTGATGATACATGTTTACTTGGTTAAGTGTAAAGAATTAAACCATGGTTAAACTAATGATTATGGTTTTGTTTTTTCATTTACTCTTTTATCTATTTATCTATTTATTTCTTTTAGAAAAGAAGAAAATGAGAATGGTGGATTTTCTTTGTTTGCTAGTTGAAGATTCTTGAAGCTTTGAATTAGTCCACCATTCTTGTCTTATACTTAACCCTAACCATTCAAGTTAACCATGGTCCATTCTCTACAATTAACCAAGGGTTAATATATGATAAGTATTGATTTATTTATCTAATTATTCAACACTTATCATATTCATCTTCTTCTTCTTCATCTTCTTCTTCCATGAAGAAAGCTTGCTACATCAATGGCAAGTGTTGAAAACAAGTGAGAAATCCAATTCTAAAGTCTACCCACTTCCTATTTCTTCATCCTCTACCTCTTGCCAAGTAATATATGGTGTTTCCTTCACAAGTTTTCTTGACTTGGTGAAGTTGGAGCTTGATCTAGCGATGCCTCGACGTAGATCATCTTCGGCATCGAAGCCGACGATCAAGCCCGCCCATTTCTTCGATGAAGCCGATGCTGGAGTTTGGGATCCGACTTGGACAGCGGAGAGACATCGTCGCGGAGCTTAGGAAGTGGTGGACCGGATCTACAAAGGTTGTAGCCCCTTCCCTTTAGCTATATTTCCGTTTACTTGCTCGCATCGCCTATATATCTAGTTAACGATCCGTATTAGGTTTTCTCGGCACTTGTAAAATTTTCAATTGGGCATGTTTGATTACTTGTGAGACTCCATTAGTGTGCCTAGGAACCCTACAGTGGTATCAGAGCCTAGCTAGAGCCTTAGACGATGCGTAAACGGAGTTAGAAGTCCGATCGACCCGAAACCCCGATTTTAACATGCTCTCTGGACATTTTTGAAATTCGTGGATTTTTGTGAATTAAAAATATGCAGAAAAATCAGCAGGTATTCCTAAGAATTACTGTGAAATTCGAGAGCATGATTCCTCTAGTGTGCGGCGGAACCGCGGCACAAGCATGGCTTGTGCGGCGGTTCCGCGACCAAGTTATCCCATCATCTGTTTAAATTTTCACAGTAACTCCTAGTTTTTAGTGCTGGTTTTTCTGGGAATATTTTAATATTTATTCCAGAGTTTTATTTTCTGGGTTGTATTGGGAACTCAGTGCATCGATCGGATTGTCTAATTTTGTCAGTGTGTTTTTCCGGGTATTTTAGAATATGTTAAAAAGTTCGACCGGATATAACTACCCACTTTTTCCCCTGCCGGGAAATTTCCAATTGTTGGATTTTTCTGTAGTTTAACGACGTTCTAAGTAGTGCAAGTAACGCGATGGTCCCTCTAGAAGACAACAAACCTTAACTCGATTATGTTACCGTCTTGAACTGCCCTTTGAACCTTCGGGTTTGGGGCAGTACGGCGTGCCACATGTGAGGCGTTGGCTTGACCCTTCTACGGCTGGACCGTTGGTACTGAGGCACGAACTGAATGTTGTTAGACTTATTTCATGTGTTGAGCTGTTTCGGGAAAACTTGGGTGTTCGAATGTTCAATCGGAAAGTTTAACATTTTCTGTTTATCCGGAATGTGATACAACAATTGGAATTCACAAAAGTTATGAGATAACGGAATGAATGTTATAAACATAGCAGTTTAGTCTCCCTTGATCGGTTGCCACGGAGTTTTGATGTGATCAAAAGTCCGTCGCAATCACGTAGCGTACGCGGATACTCGCTGGGTAAACTTAATAGACAGCCTCACCCCATAGCCCCGACCAAGTGACTGTAGGAGAACCCCGTCGCCGAAAGCATCCATTTGGGTGCTCGCGGTAGCGGTGTTCCGCCTTGGTGCACTTCGTCGACGGCGTCGGGGGTGCGGCCGCCTACTAAAGTTTGCGACGAGCATTCGATCAGGATGTCGGGAATCTTGTTGAATTGCCCGACTTGATATTGAAAAGATTTTTCGATAATGAGACTAAAATGCAGGGTTTATAATTGTTAGGCATGGGATGTCTAAGTATTTCATTTGATTAGGCATGCGATGTCTAAAGTGGTTGCGGATTCCAACTGTTGTAGTTTTACACTTTCTTTTCTGTGACCGTAAGTGTAATATGTGATATCGCCGGTTTCGTTGCTATATGTCAACGACAATTGGGATGCGCATATTTACTTACGTTGATGACATGTGATGTTATGTGTTGCTGGATATGTTATATTGGATCGTCGTGTTTGAATAGCCGGGGTTTTTTTTATGTGAGATGAGTGTTTTTCATTTTCATTCATGTAAAAACTTGTATGTAATATTATTTTATTGGGGCACTTCCAGGTTGCGGAAGATGTCACCTTTTGTATATTATTTACTTTTCTGCACTAGGATAGACCCAAGGAGGGGAGCATAAGTAACCGGGTTCTGGGGTCCAGTGGGAGACCAACTCGAGGAGTCGAGTCCGGGTCTCCTAACCCTAGAATTGGTAGGGTTGCTTGCCGCTCTCGTAGGGGTCTAGGGGTGTGGGATTGGCTATTCATCATGACCGTGGAATCCGTGTTTTATACTGGCTCGTATTGAAAACACGGACGTCCTAGTATATCCAATATTTCATATGTATCTTCTGCTGTGATTTATCTGTGATGTGATCATGTGATGTTCTGTGACAGATATTATATATAGTATATATGATATATTATATAAACGTTGCTTATGTTTTACACCCGCGCTAGCCCTGCCCCGCTCTGCCGTTAGTTACCTAACCTAACGGTGCAGACGGGACATCAAGGCGAATGCGGATGGTATAAGCGTACGTTATATTTATCTGTGATGTTTAGGTGGACCTTAATGATGGGATATTCATTAATGAGATTAATGAAAGAAAATAAACCTAATTGATGTTGTGGAATCGAATTTCAAAATAAAACAGGTAGCTACAGTTCTTGCTTTGCATCGCGGTGTTCATTATAGAACATCCTGCACCTTATTCGATAAGGAAAGGACCGAGATGCCTTCACCGGGAGTGACTCCTTTAGCAATAACTGGCAGATGCTACAACCCTCGGTTTGTCTTTGATCGCTTCTATAGTTTCCGCTTTGCACAGTGATATATATGATATATCCCGCACCTCATTCGACGAGGAAAGGGCCGACGATCCCTTCACCGGGAGTGACCCCTTTAGCAAAACTAGAAAAGCTTCAAAAACATTCCATTTAAAAACCATTTGATTCCACAATGAGATCAAGTTCAAAGCGTTAAAGGTTTTCACAAAAACCATTCGCAACCCTCCGTCATTTTAGGAAGTAGAGTACTTAGTATTCGTGCTGTATTTGTTGACCATAGTCAAGGCACAGTGTACGGTAGCTAAGTGATGTCTTCCTACACCGCATATGATGCGATTAGTTAGGACAGTCGCGTGACTTTGTTGACCTTAGTTAAGGGTCATGTGGGTGGGTCTAATTAATCACGAAATGACGGGTAGAACTTGACTAGTACTTATGATTTGTTGACTATAGTTAAGGTCATAGGTGCTAGGGGTAAAAACCGTTATCGGGAGTTTCAAGTGTTGAAATTTGCAATGAGATTGCATACCTTCTATGTGATAGTTGGATCCCGATACCCACTGCGAGTAATTGTTACTCTTGGGAGAGTTTTGCACTTTGCAATTAGCCGATCAAGTAGGTGTCTAGAAAGGTGTCAACGGGGTTACGCCTCTGGGAAAACGAGGTTTACTGTAATTAGGTCCGTGCGAAAGCACGGGGAACCTCCCTCAAAGTACCGACACTGGCCTGGCTGAAAGATTGGTGAACTTGTAGAGTGCAATTAATCCCGGCTAGTCTTTCCTTTTAGGGTTTGAAGGAAGATTTGATAAAAACAGTGGGAGCCATCCTGATTAGATAAAATATAACCGATCTAATCTTGCAAGAGCGCACGCAGAGTGTTTTCTTCTCTCTCTCTCCTAGTAGCGACCATATCACGCCTTAATCAAGATAATAATACGGATATTGACCGAACCCGCTTGTTATACTGAGCTGGGGAACGTTGGTCCCGCTCCAACTTATAATTGTTATAAG
Source organism: Agapanthus africanus (assembly GCA_030015575.1). Taxonomy (NCBI): domain Eukaryota; kingdom Viridiplantae; phylum Streptophyta; class Magnoliopsida; order Asparagales; family Amaryllidaceae; genus Agapanthus; species Agapanthus africanus. The sequence goes on along the minus strand of CM057345.1, from coordinate 297,887,252 downwards.
ACAGAGCAGGAAATTGGGGATTACCAGAATTCCCGTGCCGCCCAAACGAAGAGAGTGCATGCTGATGCATCATCTTCGGGTGTGTTCATTACAAAGAACCGTTTCTCAGTTTCCTCCGCATCCTGGGTATATGATACCGGATCTGGATCCTAGATATGTAATCTGTTACATAGGGCTACAAAAGGGTAGAAAAACTGAGAACGGGTGATAAGTTTCATAAGACAGAAAACGGGGCAAGTGTTGCAGCCAAGTCTGTTGGTCACTGTCACCCTGTATTACCAATACATTGATTCTGAACGAATGTTATTAGATACCGAACCTGATATACAAAATCATATCAGTCTCTTTACAAGTAAAGAAATGATAAAATTTTGTATTGTTGGATAATGTTTTGAACATTTCCTATATCAAAATTTGATCGGTTCAGGCACGTTATCTAAAAGCATTGTTGTTCTAAATCAAACTACAGTTCCTAGTATACAGAACACACACAAGAGGAAGAGTTCAGAAATGAACGAATCCTTATTGAGGCATTGTAGACTAGGTCATATCAATGCGACCCGACTGGCTGAAGTTACATTTAGATGTATATTTAATCAGTTTGAATTTACATCTTATGAAAACTTGCCGGTCATGTCACAAAGATTAGATGACCATAGCTCTGTTTATTGGAAACAGGGAAAGAGTTAGTAAACTCTTGGGATTGATACATGATGATGTATGTAAGGTCTCCTGTCTACACATGCCAGGACCGGTTCTTTATACTTCATTACGTTCTCTGATAATCTCTCAAGATTCAGTCACATGTTCCTGTTGAAACATAGGTCTGAACCTTTTGAGATGTTCACAGAATATAAGCTAGAAGTAGAGAACCAATACAGGTATAAGTATTATGTCCTATGATGAGATCAGGGAGGAGAATACTTGTGCATGGCATTCCTGGACTATTCTAAAGGAAAACGAGATTCTCTCTCAGCATTACTCCTCCGTATACACCATAGCACGATGGTATATCGGGGCGGAGCAATAGCACCCTATGTGATATGGTGTGCTCTATGATGAGTACTACTGAGTTTCCTATTTCCTTTTGGGAGTTATGCACTTGAGAAGCTGCATACCTATTGGATAGGGTTCAAATCAAATCAGTTGCCTACCACTTCATATTTGATACGATAAGGGAAGAGCCCATCTCTTAAGTTAGTTAAGATTTGGGGTTGTCCAGCCTATGTCTGAAAAGCAAAATCGGGACAAGCTCGAGGCAAGGTCAGTTCTGTAGAACTGGAAAGGTTCCAGCTATACAAAACTACGGCTGATGATTTGACAGAACCAAAGGATTCAATAGTTCCCGACGAACCTCAGCCTCTCCGCCGATCTGGTAGGGTTCCTCATCCGCCTGAGAGATACCTTGGTTTCTCGATGACAGTGGGAACGAGGAATGCATCATGAAATGATGACCCAACTAGTTTCGAGCTGGTCATCAAGAGTAGGGACTCTGTAAGAATGGCTGGATGCTTAGCGATCTGAGATGGAATCCATGTACACCAGCAAAGTATGGACTTTAGCTGCTATATCTGAAGGGTTAAATCCCCATCAGGAGCAAGTATATCTTGAGAAGATTACTTGGTGTAGATGGAAAAGTTGAGACTTTCAAAGCTAGACTTGTTAAAGGTTTTAGTCATCAACCAGGTATGGATAATGATGAAACCTTTTCTAGGGACTATGCTTAAGTCCATCTAGATCCTACTTGCCATTGCTGCATACCATAACTACGATATCTGGTGGTTGGATGCCATGACTACTTTTCTAAATATTGATTTAGAAGAGAACGTCTATAAGAACACAGCCAGAGGGCTTCATAAACAGTGGGAGCAGCGGAAACGTGCGCATGTTGCTTTAGATAATGAAGCAGGCATCGCGGAGTTGGAACGTCTGTTTTGATGTGATAGTCAAAGTGTTTGACTTCATCAAAATGGTAGATGAACCTTGTATATACAAAAAGGACATTAGGGAGTATGGTGATGATCTTCGTATTGTACGTAGACAACATACTCTAGATAGGAAAAGAGTTTCCTATACTACGATCGGTCAATCTCCTATTATCACATGGATTCTCCAAATAGGATAAAGGTGATACCTTCTCGATCCTGGGGAGAATCGCTGGAAAAGTTCCAGAGTGATAAGGACGACTGAATGCCAGTCACAGGCATTGTCTTTACCCTCAGTAAAGGGACGGTATGTTGGAAGAGTTCCAAGCTAGATACCGTGGCAAACTAGACGATAAAGGCTGGTAACATCGCTATTAAAGATACTACCAAAGAGGCAGTTTGGGTGTATATTGGTTCATAAGATGAACTAGGTTCCTGCCATTGTATGACAATGGAAGTGTGGCTTCGGCCCTGGAACCCTGGTCCCATCAGTGACCCAGACATATTCTGAGGCAGCATCACCTGATCATGGAGATAGTTGATCTCCAGGGTGATCGAGGTTAGGAGAGTAGACTCAGAGGAGAACACGGCGGATCCACTCACGAAGGCCTTTTCCCAAAGAGAGACTTTTAGGGGATGGTTGAGTATTAGATACTACAACTACTGCTACAGATGGCCCTAGTGCAAGTAGGAGATTGTTAGTTATATGTATGCCCTAGAGGCCATTACTGTACATTGGATGTATATTGTAGTGGATGCTAGGACATATATATGTAGGACTTTCTTGCTCGACATGATAGTACGCTATCTGGTTGCTCTTTATCTTAACATGTATACTTTCTGTCTCTCTGTTACATGTTGATAAAGCCCTTAGGATGTGTACTCGACTTCCAGGACTATGATGCGGATCATACTAGTGGGGCCTGGGTAGTCCATGAGTACATCCTTCAATGTTCCTAGTCATGGGAATATCGAGACGGGGCATCGATATTCCAGAGTAGACTAGCGTATATCTTCTCCACCCATGTGATGGGCGATGGATGATCCCATATCCATTGGTGTTTGACATCAGAGATGGTATACGGGTGCTCAGTAGAGACTGGGTACACTGAACGGACTCGCCGAGAACTCCCAGATGGTATTATACCTCACGTCAGATGGCAGTTCTCTGGTGACACTGGTACAGCTTAGTCTGTTGACCCAAGATCGTCATAGAGTCTTGTGTGTCTCCCACTGTGCTTTGATTTCCACCCTACCACGGCTCTACTTAGGCGTGCAAACAGGTGGTTTTTTGGGTACAGTCCCGATTCACATGGAGGCAATGAGCGATAGGAGGGGATTCGTCTCTCCCGGTATTGGGGGTTGATGTTGCGCTATGCTCGACTGGCCATAACAGGAAATCCCTGGCCAGGGTTGCAGTGACCTACTGGTAAGTGTTATCAGTAGTTTCACACATGTCATGGACTTCACGTCGGCATGACTTATCGAGCTACTGGGGTCTGACATTTACCACCCCTAGGCGAGATATGCGACATATCAGACGAACAGACCGGACTGTACGGTAAGTGTTACTGGTTGGATTCACAGGAGTGTGAGCGGGCTTGCTCGTCGATCTTCTGATCGCTCAATACCCGGGTGGCCGTTACGTTTAGCAGACCGCTTGCGGCTTGTGGATGTTTGATATGATCATCATCCGCTACCGGCGTATTGACGAGTCTTTAGAGTCCTACACAGAGGTTTCCTGGCTCAAGCGAAACGAAATAGGAGCGCATATGAGATATGTGCGGGACCGAGAATAATGCGTGTATGTGATACCGTATTTCATTCTCGAGATGAATGTATTGATTGGTTATATGCGATATAACCTAGTTATCGAATCAAGGATCGATTCGATAAGCCGATACATTGGATACTAGCCGGTTATATGCGACATGACCGGATCATTGAATCAAGTGTTGATTTAATGATTTAATGTATAATTATATATTTGATATATTACTTTGCATTAACTAGTATTGGTTCACTTTAAATGGATTTTCTCACTTGAATTGCACATTGTATATGTGATATATTTTTTGTGCACATGATTGTATCATGTTTGATGATACATGCTTACTTGGTTAAGTGTAAAGAATTAAACCATGGTTAAACTAATGATTATGGTTTTGTTTTTTCATTTACTCTTTTATCTATTTATTTATTTATTTCTTTTAGAAAAGAAGAAAATGAGAATGGTGGATTTTCTTTGTTTGCTAGTTGAAGATTCTTGAAGCTTTGAATTAGTCCACCATTCTTGTCTTATACTTAACCCTAACCATTCAAGTTAACCATGGTCCATTCTCTACAATTAACCAAGGGTTAATATATGATAAGTATTGATTTATTTAGCTAATTATTCAACACTTATCATATTCATCTTCTTCTTCTTCATCTTCTTCTTCCATGAAGAAAGCTTGCTACATCAATGGCAAGTGTTGAAAACAAGTGAGAAATCCAATTCTAAAGTCTACCCACTTCCTATTTCTTCATCCTCTACCTCTTGCCAAGTAGTATAGGGTGTTTCCTTCACAAGTTTTCTTGACTTGGTGAAGTTGGAGCTTGATCTAGCGATGCCTCGACGTAGATCATCTTCGGCATCGAAGCCGACGATCAAGCCCGCCCATTTCTTCGATGAAGCCGATGCTGGAGTTCGGGATCCGACTTGGACAGCGGAGAGACATCGTCGCGGAGCTTTGGAAGTGGTGGACTGGATCTACAAAGGTTGTAGCCCCTTCCCTTTAGCTATATTTCCGTTTACTTGCTCGCATCGCCTATATATCTAGTTAACGATCCGTATTAGGTTTTCTCGGCACTTGTAAAATTTTCAATTGGGCATGTTTGATCACTTGTGAGACTCCATTAGTGTGCCTAGGAACCCTACATCTAGGTCCCTGGTATTGTTTGCTACTCTCAAATATTCCCCGGGTTGCTCCAGATTCACAGTAAGCTCACAATTCAACACCAAACCGACATGGACACAATCCTAGGTCCATATTCTGGTTTCTATGCTATGGTCCAGGTCAAGAATCACCTCTAAGTCTTATTGACAGCCACTAACATCATCAATCCCCTAAACCCTCTTCTAGAATTTCAAAGCTCACAAATCCATCATCGAACTAATTCTAAACTAAAACTAGAATAGAAAGAAGCTTAAAACTAACAAAATGGAAAAGATTATACCTCATGGTTACACCCAAATAAAACCCTAGAAGTCTCAAAGTTGTCAAAATTCCACTTTGCTTGGTTCAATGTGTAGAGGGAGAGATGGGAATTAATTTTTGTGAAGGGAGTATAAGGTTTTGGGGATTATTTGGAGATGGAACTAGGGTTTGAAGTGGAGGGAGATGAAGAAGGAGATAAAAATGATGGGGGAAAAAGTCATGGCAGCAGCCCCCCTCTCTCTCTCTCACTTATTGTAAATTCCCGGTTCCGTCAATAAAACTTTTCTAAATTTTTTTTCGAGTCTCTTTGAAATTTTTCCTATATTTTATCAATTTTATATACATATTTTTATACTTACATATCCTTTTTAAATTAAAATCAAAGCCCAAAAGAAAACAAAATAAAAACCAAATAAACAAATAAACCAATCCCAGCCCAACAAAAAAAAGTCAATATATAAATAAATCCCCAAAAAGCCAAGCCCAGCCCATGTCCTTTCCGGCCCGCGCCCAAACCCAATCCCCCACGCCCGAACCCGACCCGCCTCCATCCTGTTCCCCACTCCCTCCTATTATATTCCTGCTCCTTTTTGTTGCGTTCCCACGTCGCCCCACGCTACACCTCACGCCTTCGCGTCGTCGCCCCACGTCCCCGTTCGTTGACCACGACCTCGCGCGCGCCATTCAAGCCCACCTCGTCTCTCTAACTCTCTCCCCTTCCTCCCTTTCTCCTCTCCTCTCTCCAAAAACACCCTGCACCATCCCTCTCTCACCCACGCCCATGACCACGCTCGCCCATCGCCGTAGCTACCACGCCGGCATCACCCTCGTCATTCCCCCTCGCTTCTCTCTCCAAAACCCGAGCCCCACTTCACCTCCTCCCCACCTCGCCTGCACGACCGAACCCGGCACCCAACTTCTTCACCGAGCCTCCCCTGCACACCGTCTCGCCGTAGACGATCACCCCGCTCCCATCGCGCCGCCAGCCACCTCGTCGACCCCTCAACGTCATCACCATCACCTCCATAGCCGAGCCCCTCCACTACTTCACTGCACTCTACACCAAGCTTGAGCCTCGACCCCCTCGTTGCACCCTCACCGGCGACTACCACAGCCACCGCGGTTCACCTGATCTTCGACGTTGCAGCCACTCGAGCTCCTCAACCATCCACGATGCCAACAGAGCCATCCCTCGAGTAACTCCGACGACGAACCCAAACTCGAGCCGAGGCCGTGAACCCTAGCAGCGCCCTTCATTGCGCGTTCGTGCCGTTGCCGCTGCCGTGCGTCGTCAACGCGTCATCAGGAAAGTACTCCACTTGCTTCATGCTAATTTTATCTGTGACAATTAGAAATACCGTTAAATTCCATATATATACTTCGTGCGATTTAATATAATGTATGTGTTCGACACAAAACCCGAGAGGAAAACTACAATTAAATTGATGGAAACTGATTACATAAGTTGGCCCATATAGTAATGAACATCGTGTTAAAATTTGGCTGAAAAATACAGTCGTTACTGACGTGATCGATCATCCCTATTTACACCCGTTAAAACTGAAAATTTTCCGCGTCTGAAACTTGTAAAAATCATAACTAATTATTTATAAATTGTAATGATGCGTTCGAGGGCTCAAATCGAAGCCGACTCAACTATCTAGGATCCTATAAGAGTTTTAAATTGTTTCTATGCTGAAAATATGATGGAAACTGGTTCGGAGAGCGGCTCTGGACTGCAGTCCAGAGCAGCTCTGGCTGTTGATTCCCATCTTGTAATGCTTACCCTCTACTGCTTGAACATGTTGTATTGTGGAACCCTACACCATAGTGAAGATGAAACAGTTATATAACTAATTAAAGTAATTTCGTCCCTTTTTACCGTCGTTTACTATTTAAACTGTAATTTAAATGTACAGGACGTATAGCAGTCCCAAATAGGGACAGAACTTATACCCCAGTGTTGTACAGTACATAACTTCTGACATAGAGGCGCGATTGAAAATCCGTCTGATGAATTGGAAACCCAATTGAAAAAAATAAATTTCGTTCAACTTTAGCATTGCCTAATTTTGATCCCAACAGGGTGAAAATTGTGTTGCGAAATGGACATTCAGTTCAGGAACTGAATTTCCAGCAGCGAACACTTAAAATGAAACGGCTGTAACTTGAAAACTCGAAATCCGATTGAACTGAAATAAATTTTTTTGAACTTCTGACTGAGTTTACTTGCTATCACCTTTATATCATTTTACTTAATTTTGAATGTATGATTTAATGCATTTTTTATAAGTTCATAAGGTGCATAATAGTTCGTATTACACATGATTTGTTAACTGCATAAATGCACACAATTTACCCGATTGCCATACTTCTAGTGATAGTATGCGTTATTATTCAGTGTACAATGCATTGTCGTGCGTGAATGGTATTGGTTTAGGAGTGTCAAGTACGCCAGTGAAAAAGTGAATGATTCGTGACAGTGAACAGTGACAAAATCCGTGTTATTGGTGCGTACTTGTATACGACTAGACCATACTCATAAATAGTGTAAACCTGGGGAAAAGGGGGAAATCGAAGTGGAAAGAGCATTGTATTTAGCGAGGACAGTGATTTAGAGGATGATCATTCGAACAGCGACTCATATATATTAAGTTGGGCCTAGCGGTCCGGCTGACAGGGTTATATCCCGGGCGATAGCGGGCCGTAGTCTCGGGTATGTACGAGACCCTCGTTAAACATAATCCTCCTTTACACAACTCGATTTCAAAAGTGACTTAGAGACCGATAGGGACACAGATCATACATTGCATCAGTTAGCGACATATTGATTACCTGCATTTTATCCCCATCATTATTATTTTTATTTTCTTTCCTTTTGTTACTATTACATTATTGCTATTGTGTCGCTCTGACGACCTGAGTATGCATGCTCAATGATAGAGGTGGATTTGTCTGATCTCGAGAAGACCGTGAAGATCCAGACCAGTGGACCAGTTACATTTCTCCACCGATATTCCTGGTTAGTTGCTCCCTTGTTTACTTCCTTCGAGCTCAGATCTCTTTATATCTTATAGTTTTAGTGACTGCATTCTCTTTACCCGTATTGTATTTTACTGATTACCATATAATGCTAGAAGCCGAAATGTGACTACGACAGGATTTTTCCTTGATCGTAGGAGCATGGCTGGCCTTGTCACCCTTGTATTCCGTATTTTAGGAAGCGAGGCGTGACATAGTTTTGTTGGTATCAGAGCCTTGGGTTTTGAATAAGATTGCAGTTCAATTTAGGGATCCCTTGAATCATACCTTATTTCCCTGGTTTCACTTTCATATACTAATTGTGCATCACCACTCAAGTTCTTGTTTTGAATCTTATCTACTTTATCTTTTTCTCATGTTCCGCATCATTAATCGTTATTTTCATTCGTGTTCCATTATCTGATCATAACCTTTGCGTTTCAGACCATGGCCAACCCTGGGGCCGCACCGCTTCTCGACGAGGACACTCAGTCCTGTGTTTCTTTCGACTGTGTATTAGCGAGTTCAGATGACCAGGTCGATGGCCCACAGGTCATTTTCAACGACAGGGAATCCGAGGATGAGGGAGTCGATGTCGCAATTCCAGAGATCAATATGATAAATGATTCGAACGATGAAGAGGAAGACCCAATAGAAGAGGATCCACAGGAACATGCAGTGGAAGGGGACCGAGAAGAAGATCCCGAGGAGGAGGATCCCGAAGAAGATCCAATAGAAGAGGACCCACAGGAAAACGCAATAGAGGAGGATCCAGATGAGGGTCCTGAAGAGGGAAATCCTGAGGAAGACCCTCTGGCAGAAGATTCAGGAGAGGACCCGGAAGAGGCAGAACATATGGAGGATGATTCTGATAAGGAAGCTCCAGTCCAGGAGGAGTGGGAAGGTGAAACCTCGAGTGAAGAGGAACTCGAGGCTGAAGAAGCTCAAGCATATATTCAGGCAGGGCACGTTGGGAATGGACGCCCCCATCTTAGTGCGAGGGCATATCGCAACTTGTTGAACTTCCACAATCGTGACTGACGCAGCTTATTTTCTTTTCTTAGGGCCAAACAATAATGATGTATAGTTTAGGGACAAGTTTATCTCTCAGTTGTACTATGTCAAACTTTGATTAATAAAGTTTCGGTTCGATCAAATTTTCTTAGAGTATTGTATCTTTAAAATCCATTTAATGCATTAATTGATCCTTCTTACAAATCCCTTTCCTTCTTGCAAAGACATAACTTTTATCCCATCCTTGAACCTTATAATCACCTGACCCCCAATTCGGCTGACGTGGAAGGAAGTGCCTTACGTATGGACCGAGGAATGTACTCAGGCTTTTGAGGTACTGAAACTGATGTTGACCACGGCGCCTATTCTTCCAGGGCCAGACGATTCAGATGGTGTGGTGATACACGGCGATGATTTATAGAAGGGTTTAAGCCGCGTTCTGATGCAACACGGTCGGGTAGTTACTTATGCCTCACAGCAGCTGAAGAATCATGATGGGAACTACCCAACATGCGAATTGGAGTTAGCCGCAGTAGTTTTCTCATGTGGAAATCTGGGGACATTACTTACCGGGAAAAAAAAAGTGGAAGTGTATACGGATCACAAGAGTCTGAAATACATGTTCACTCATGGAGAATTGAATATGAGACAACGCCAATGGCTATAGCAAGGGGCGGATTACGACTCAAGATTTTAGTACCATCCGGGAAGACTAAATGTCGTACCGATGCTCTCAGTCGCAAGCCAGCGGTCATGATGTTGACCAGTCAGAGGAGCATCATTGAGGATTTTCGGAAGCTCGAACTAGAGATTGTTACACCAAGTGCAATCAGACGGTTTTGGCGGTTACAGGTGCAGTCTTCATTGGTAGATCGCATTAAGGTTGTTCAAGCTAATGATCCCCGACTGCAGAAGTACAGAGAGCAGGTGGAAGCCAGACTAAGGATAGACTTACTAATACATCAAGACAGTCCTTTGAGATTCGGTAGCAGACTCTGCGCTCCTAAGGGAAGATGTTCGATAAGAAGTGCTAGCCGAGACTCATAGTTTAGGTTATTTCGTACATCCGGGAGTCACGAAAATGTATCGAGATCTGAGGCAAGATTAATGGTGGAACGGAATGAAGAGGGAGATTGCATGGTTGGAATCTAAGTGCTTAATATATCAGCAAGTGAAGGTTGAACACCACAGAACGGCTAGACTGTTGCAACCGCTTCTGATACCCGAATGGAAATGGGAGCACGTCACTATGGACTTTAGGACTGCCTTACCACGGATCCCACGAGGCAACAATGCTATTTGGATTATCGTCGACCATCTTACGACAGCAGCACATTTTTGTACCCTCCCGGGTGGGACATTCGACAGAGTCGCTTACGGAGAAATACATGCAGGAGATAGTGCGACTTCACGGAGTTCCGGTCAGCATTGTGTCAGATTGAGACACCAGATATGTTTCACACTTTTGGAGGAGCTTACAGGAAAGTTTGGGTACCCGCCTCAAGTTCATCACAGCTTATCACCCGCAGACGGGCGGACAATCCGAGCATACGATTCAGACACTCGAGGATATGCTGAGAGTTTGCATGCTGGACTTCCAGGGTTCCTGAGAAGATCATCTGCATCTAGTCGAGTTTTCTTATAACAACAGTTACCAGGCTAGCATCCAGATGGCTCCTTTTGAAGCACTTTACGGGCGTAAGTGTCGATCCCCAGTTTTTTGGGATGATGTGGGAGAAAGAAGATTACTGGGTCCCGAGCTCATTGTTCAGACAGTCGACAAGGTCCAAATGATCAGGCAGCGCATTAAGACGGCTCAGGCTCGATAGAAGAGTTGGGTGGATACCAGCAGGAGAGCACTAGAATTTGAAATCGGAGATCACGTATTCCTGAAAATTTCCCCTACCCGCGGAGTTATCAGGTTCGGAGATCGCGGGAAACTCAGTCCCCACTTCATCGGATCTTTTGAGGTGCTAGAACGAGTATGAGAGGTGGTCTATCGACTTGTCTTGCCTCCGTCGCTAGCCGGTGTGCATAATACCTTCCACGTATCTCCGTTGCGGCGTTATGTTCGGGATGAGAGCCATGTTCTGGACTATTCGGAGTTAGCTTTGGATGCCGACCTATCTTACGAGGAGCAGCCCACCACTATCCTCGACCGCAGAGAAAAAATGCTGACGAATAAGGTCATTCCGTTAGTCCGAGTTTCTTGGGGCGGTCGTTCCCCAGGAGAATCTACCTGGGAGAGCGAGGAAGATATCCGTGCACGTTTTCCACATCTATTTGTTTAGTGCTGTTATTTCATTGTCTCTTTAAAAATTTTGAGAACGAAATTTTTGTAAGGAGGGTATGATGTAAATTCCCGGTTCCGTCAATAAAACTTTTCTAAATTTTTTTTCGAGTCCCTTTGAAATTTTTCCTATATTTTATCAATTTTATATACAGATTTTTATACTTACATATCCTTTTTAAATTAAAATCAAAGCCCAAAAGAAAACAAAATAAAAACCAAATAAACAAATAAACCAAGCCCAGCCCAATAAAAAAAACTCAATATATAAATAAATCCCCAAAAAGCCAAGCCCAGCCCATGTCCTTACCGGCCCGCGCCCAAACCCAATCCCCCGCGCCCGAACCCGACCCGCCTCCATCCTCTTCCCCACTCCCTCCTATTCTTTTCCCACTCCTTTTTGCTGTGTTCCCACGTCGCCCCACGCTACACCCCACGCCCCCGCGTCGTCGCCCCACGTCCCCGCTCATCGACCACGACCTCGCGTGCGCCATTCAAGCCCACCTCGTCTCTCTAACTCTCTCCCCTTCCTCCCTTTCTCCTCTCCTCTCTCCAAAAACACCCTGCACCATCCCTCTCTCGCCCATGCCTACGACCGCACTCGCCCATCGCCGTAGCTACCATGCCGGCATCACCCTCGTCATTCCCTCCTCGCTTCTCTCTCCAAAACCCGAGCCCCACTTCACCTCCTCCCCACCTCGCCTGCACGACCAAACCCGGCACCCAACTTCTTCAACGAGCCTCCTCTGCACACGCTCTCACCGCTGACGATCACCCCACTCCCATCGCACCGCCGGCCACCTCGTCGACCCCTCAACGTCATCACCATCACCTCCATAGCCGAGCCCCTCCACTACTTCACTGCACTCTACACCAAGCTTGAGACTCGACCCCCTCGCTGCACCCTCACCGGCGACCACCATAGCCACCACCATTCACCTGAGCTTCGACATTGCAGCCAGTCGAGCTCCTCAACCATCCGCGACGCCAACAGAGCCATCCCCCGAGCAACTCCGACGACGAACCCAAACTCGAGCCGAGACCGTGAACCCTAGCCGCGCCGTTCGTTGCGCGTTCGTGCCGTTGCCGCTGACGTGCGTCGTCAACGCGTCATCAGGCAAGTACCCCACTTGCTTCATGCTAATTTTATCTGTGACAATTAGAAATACCATTAAATTCTGAATATATACTTCGTGCGATTTAATATAATGTATGTGTTCGACACAAAACCCGAGAGGAAAACACCCATTAAATTGACGGAAACTGATTACATAAGTTGGCCCGTATAGTAATGAACATCGTGTTAAAATTTGGCTGAAAAATACAGTCGTTACTGACGTGATCGATCATCCCCATTTACGCCCGTTAAAACTGAAAATTTTCCGCGTCTGAAACTTGTAAAAATCATAACTAATTGTTTATAAATTGTAATGATGCGTTCAAAACCTCAAATTGAAGCTGAATCGACGAACTAGGACCCCATAAGAGTTTTAAATTGTTTCTATGCTGAAAAGATGACGGAAACTGGTTCGGAGAGCGGCTCTGGACTGCATTCCAGAGCGACTGTTGATTCCCATCTTGTAATGCTTACCCTCTACTTCTTGAACATGTTGTATTGCGGAACCCTACACCATAGTGAAAATGAAACAGTTAGATAACTAATGAAAGTGAATTCATCCCTTTTTACTGTCGTTTACTATTTAAACTGTAATTTAAATGAACAGGACGTATAGCAGTCCCAAACAGGGACAGAACTTATACCCCAATGTTGTACAGTACATAACTTCTGACGTAGAAGTGCGATTGAAAATATGTATGATGCGTTGGAAACCCAATTGAAAAACCTAAATTTCGTACAACTATAGCGTCGCTTAATTTTGATCTCAATAGGGTGAAAATTGTGTTGCGAAATGGACATTCAGTTCAGGAACTGAATTTCCTGCAGCGAACACTTAAAATGAAACGGCTGTAACTTGAAAACCCGAAATCCGATTGCACTAAAATAAATTTTGTTGAACTTCTGACTGAGTTTACTTGTTATCGCCATTATATCATTTTACTGAATTTTGAATATATGATTTAATACAATTTTTATAAGTTCATAAGGTGCATAATTGTTCGTATTACACATGATTTGTTAACTGCATAAACACACACATTTTACCCGATTGCAATACTTCTAGTGATAGTGTGCGTTATTATTCAGTGTACAATGCATTGTCGTGCATGAATGGTATTGGTTTAGGAGTGTCAAGTAGGCCAGTGAAAAAGTGAATGATTCGTGACAGTGAACAATGCAGTGAACAGTGACAAAATCCGTGTTATTGGTGCATACTTGTATACGACTAGAGCATACTCATAAATAGTGTAAACCTGGGGAAAATGAGGAAATCGAAATGGAACGAGCATTGTATTTAGCAAGGACAGTTATTTAGAGGATTATCATTTGAACAGCGTCTCTTATATATATTAGGTTGGGCCTAGCGGTCCGGCTGACAGGGTTATGTCCCGTGCGATAGCGGGCCGTAGTCTCGGGTATGTATGAGACCCTCGTTAAATATGATCCTCCTTTCCACAACTCGATTTCAAAAGTGACTTAGAGACCGATAGGGACACAAATCATACATTGCATCAGTTAGCGATATATTGATTACCTGCATTTTATCCCCATCATTATTATTTTTATTTTCTTGCCTTTTGTTACTATTATATTATTGCTATTGTTTCGCTCTGACGACCTGAGTATGCATGCTCAGTGATAGAGGTGGATTTGTCTGATCTCGAGAAGACCGTGAAGATCCAGACCAGTAGACCAGTTACATTTCTCCACCAATATTCCTGGTTAGTTGCTCCCTTGTTTACTTCCCTTGAACTCAGATCTCTTTATATCTTATAGTTTTAGTGACTGCATTCTCTTTACCCGTATTGTATTTTACTGATTAACATATAATGCTAGAAGCCGAAATGTGACTACGACAGGATTTTTCCTTGATCGTAGGAGCATGGCTGGCCTTATCACCCTTGTATTGTATATTTTGGGAAGCGGTGTGTGACACTTATTCTCACACTTTCTCTCTCCAATCATTCACATTTTTAACCATTTTTCATTCCTTTTTCTTTTCTCTTTCAAATTTCAAAACCAAATCACATAATACCCAAAAAACAGCACAAATGCGACAACATATAACCAAATGCAACATGACATGGTGCACTTGCCATGAAAAACTGTAAAAACACGGATTTGGCCAAATCGCGATTACTAGTGCACTAATCGGGTTTTTATCGAAACTGCATATAATAAATTTTAAAAATGCTAAATCTTTTAAATATATTATTAAATGAATAAATTATTTTAATTTCCATTTATTTCACAATTATTGGTATATATTTATGTTAGGTCCACGTTACCCACCCCGGTCCTTTCGGGGAGGCGGAATAGGTAAAACGAAAAATTTTCCCTAGCTAGGTAACATGGGCCGTTTCATGAAGGATCGTTGCTAAACAAAAACTAACAAAATTCTACAGGTTCTAACTACTATGTAGAATGGTTATACCTTGGTCTTGAACTCCTTCTCTTCTTGATGTGGTTCTTCCTCTTTCTTGCTGCTCGTAATCGCTTGAACGGATCCTCCTTGTCATCTCCTCTTTGCCATAGATGGATCCACCCGAGGGTCTCGAAATTGGGCTCCTATCTCAACCTAGAGATGACTAAGGTGTTTGGTTTGCTAAACCTAATACCTTAGATTGAGTAGAGAAGAGTGATGGTGGTTTTATCTCAAAGGTTCATGATTTCCAACTCATGGAACACTTGAACCTTGAGAGAGGAAGAGGAAGAGGGAGAGCTTTTCTTTCTAGGAGAGAGAAAGAGAATGATACAATGAGCTCTCATTATCCAACCCTTCTCACAAAAATGAAAATAATGATAATAATAATAATAATTGAGTATATGGTGATGGTTAGTTTCAATGACCATTATCATTTCATGCTATCATGGCTTTTTGCAATCAACAAGCAAGCAAAAGTCATACCCATGAAATGATAGTCATGAAATGATGATGGTCAACAAGTCTAAAATGGTCAACCGGTCAACAAAGTCAACAAGTCAACAAAAGTCAAACTTTCAACTCAACCATGGCACAATAATACTTAATTAATATTATCAATCATATATCATATTCTTATTAGGGTTTAAAGAAAAGTCAACGGTCAACAAGTCAACCAAAGCCAAATGGTCAACAACCTTAATGAGAATCCTCTGCCTTTGCCTCTGTCAACTGTGCATACACACACGCATCCATGCTCCAAGGAACACGAATACACTGAGACAAAACCAATCCTAAAACAGTTACTAGGATCCGGCTTAAACCAAAGCCTGCTAGTAACTACTGTCCGGACACCAAACGTGCACAAGTGCGCGGATGTGAACGAACCCCGTCGCAAAACCATGCAACCTCTACTCTGTTTTGCCCAAAGGCGAGTAACCCTCTGTGTGGGACTCTAAAGGCTCGACACTACGGTGGCAGTGGGTTTAACCACAGGCTGCAAGCGGTACTAGATGTATGTAACGGTCCCCAGGTAGATGCCGATAAGAAGACTGATGAGGTGAACCCATCGAACTCCTACTGAGCCTGAATGTGACAATCTCCGTACAGTCCGGTCTGTTCGTCTGAGAATATCGCATGGCGGGCCTAGGGGGCGGTAAACGTCAGTCCCCTAATAGCGGTACAAGTCATGTCGGAGTGTAGCCCAAAACACTCTGAGAATCTACTGGAAAACCTACCAGCAATTCTTGCTTGCCCTGGTCAGGGACTTTGTGTAATGGCTCTCCTAGACACAGCGCGATATCAACCCCCAATATCGGGAGAGACGAATCCTGTCTAACCGTCACTGCCTCCAAGTGCTTCGGGACTGCACCCAACTACTACCTATTTGCACGACTAAGTAGAGCCGTGGTAGGGTAGTAATCTAAGAACAGTGGGAACACACTCGAGGCGAAGTGACAGTGTCAAGTCAGCGGACTAAGCTGTACTCATGTCACCTGGGAACTGTTAACTGACAATAGGTATAATACCAACCAACAGTTCCCGACGAGTCCTGTCCAGTGTACTCATAACCTAATGAGCACCTGCATACTATCTCCAGTACGACGTACCGATGGCTGTGGGACAGACCATCTCCCCTGCTGGGAAGAGAAGCGTATGCACTAGTCTACTCTGGAGTATCGATGCCCTGTCTCGATAATCCTACGACTATGGACCAAAATAAGGATGTGCTTATAGACTACCCAGCCCCCACTAGTGTGATCGCCATCACAACGCCGGTAGTCAAGCAAAGATCCTAAGGGCTCAACCAATATGTTTTTAGCGATATGTTAAAAGAAACATATACACATATTAAGATAGAAACAAACCAAGTAGCATACTACTATATCGAGCAAGACTGTCGTAAAACCATATATATATCCTAAGCCTCCAAAATGTATTATACAAACCAATACTATACAATAATGGCCTCTAGGGCATTCATATCTAACAATCTCCCACTTGCACTAAAGGCCAGTAATTGGTGTACCGCATACCGAACGTCTGCACTAAGGCCAGCTGCCGGCGTACCGCATACCCAATAGCTCAAAAAGTTGCTCAAACTATGTTTGAGGGAGGGCCTTCGTGAATGGATCCGCTGTGTTGTCTTTTGTGTCCACTCTCCATACCTCGATCTCCTGGCGATCAATGATCTCCCTGATCAGGTGATACTGCCTTAAGATGTGTCTGGATTTCTGATGGGACCTTGGTTCCTTCGCTAATGCTATAGCCCCATTGTTATCGCAATACAAAGGTATTGGGTCAACAATGGACGGAACCACCTGAAGTTCACTAATGAACTTCTTCATCCAGACCGCCTCTTTTGCGACATCGCTTGCAGCAATGTATTCAGCCTCCATCGTCGAGTCTGCGACGGTATCCTGTTTGGAACTCCTCCAACATACCGCCCCTCCGTTGAGGGTAAACACAAAACCCGAGACAGACTTGCTGTCATCTTTGTCACTCTGGAAGCTTGAATCGGTAAAGGACTCGACCCTGAGGTCTCCATTACCGTAAACCAGGAACATCTCCTTAGTCCTTCTCAGGTACTTGAGAATGTTCTTCACTGTCGTCCAGTGGTCCTCACCTGGGTCTGACTGATACCGGCTCACCACGCTCAGCGCGTAAGCTACATCTGGTCTTGTACATAGCATCGCATACATTATACATCCTACCGCCGAAGCGTAGGGTATAGTGTTCATGCGAACCCTCTCCTCGTCAGTCTTAGGAGATATCTTCTTGAAGAGGGTAATTCCGTGCAATGCGGGTATGTTACCGCGCTTGGAATCCTCCATACTAAATCTCTTTAGTACGGTCCCAGTAATCTCTTGGATCTATCTCTGTAGACCTTGATCCCCAGAATGTACGAGGCATCACCCAGGTCCTTCATGGAGAACCGTTGTAACAAGAATAGCTTGACCGATTGTAGCATAGGAATGTCATTTCCTATCAAAAGAATGTCGTCCACGTACAAGACTAGGAACACGACAGTTCGTCCTACAATCTTCTTATAGACACAAGGTTCATATTCGTTCTTGATGAAATCAAATTCCTTGATTGCCTCATCAAAACAGATGTTCCAGCTCCGTGATGCCTGCTTCAATCCATAAATGGATTTAAGTAACTTGCACACCTTCCCGCTGCTCCCACTATCCACGAAACCTTCTGGCTGATCCTTGTAAACGCACTCTTCTAAACAGCCGTTTAGAAAAGCCGTTTTAACGTCCATTTTCCAGATTTCATAGTCATGGAAGGCAGCAATGGCAAGTAGGATCCGAATGGATTTGAGCATAGCCACCGGAGAAAAAGTTTCGTCATAGTCCAAACCAGGTCTTTGACGAAAACCTTTTGCAACGAGTCTAGCCTTATAGGTTTCCACCTGCCCATCTACACCAAGTTTCCTTTTGTAGATCCATTTGCATCCAACGGGTTTTACCCCAGGTGGAGCAATATCCAAGGTCCACACTTTATTGGTGTACATGGACTCCATTTCAGATTGCATTGCATCCAGCCACTTATCAGAGTCCCTACTGATAATGGCCTGCCTGAAACTGGTAGGGTCATCTTCCTCCAAGATGCAATCCTCTCGATCCCCGTCTATGAGAAAACCGTAGTATCTCTCGGGTGGATGAGAAATCCTACCAGATCTGCGGAGTGGCTGAGGTTCGTTAGGTGTAACTGAATCTAGCGGTTCCTCCAAATCTTTAGTTAAAGTTTGTGTTTCTGGAATTTCATCTAGTTCTATCGTGCTGCCACTAATATTTTTAACAAGAAATTCTTTTTCCAAAAATGTGGCATTCCTGGAAACAATTATCTTCTGTTCCTCTGCATGGTAGAATAGATACCCACTTGAATCTTTTGGGTATCCCACAAACTTACATAAAACTGCCCGTGCTTCAAGTTTGTCTGGGTTCTGCTTTTTGACATAAGCTGGGCAACCCCAAATCTTAATACGTTTAAGATACAAACTCTTACCACTCCATATTTCATACGGAGTCTTAGGCACGGATTTGGATGGAACTTGATTCAATAGATGTGCTGCTGTTAAAAGCACATGTCCCCAGAATGAAAGAGGCAACTCAGCACTACTCATCATGGAGCGAACCATATCCAATAGGGTACGATTCCTCCGTTCCGATACATCGTTGTGCTGTGGTGTATAAGGAGGAGTAAGCTGAGAGAGAATACCATTCTCTTTTAAGTAGTCTAGGAATTCCCTGCTTAAGTACTCCCCTCCTCTATCTGATCGGAGGATCTTGATACTTTTGCTAGTCTGGTTCTCTACTTCGTTTCTGAATTCCTTGAATTTCTCAAAAGCTTCAGATTTATGTTTCATAAGATACACATATCCGAATCTAGAGAGATCGTCAGTGAATGTGATGAAGTACGAGAACCCACCCCTTGCATGTATAGACATCGGACCACATACATCACTGTGTACGAGTCCCAAGAGCTCTGCTGCCCTTTCTCCATGTCCGGTGAACGGAGATTTGGTCATCTTTCCTTTGAGACAAGACCGACAAGTTTCATAAGATGAAAACTCGAACGTATTCAAGAGTCCATCTTTATGCAACTTACTTAGTCTTTTCTCTCCAATATGACCAAGTCTACAATGCCACAAGTAGGATTCATTCGTATCTGAATTCTTCCTCTTGTGTGTGTTTTGTACATTGAGAACTGTATTCTGATTTAGAACGTAGATACCATTACACAGTGTACCTTCTGCAACCAGTACCTTATGAAGGTAGATGTTCATGATATTTCTATCAAGAACAAAGTTATATCCATCTTTATCTAGTAAAGATACTGATATGATGTTGCAAACCATGGAAGGTACATAGTAGCAATCATTCAAAATCATAGTATTGCCATTTGGCAACACTAGGTGATATTCACCGACGGCTGCAGCATTAACTTGTGCTCCGGTCGCTACTCTGAGCGACATATCACCAGGTACAACTCTCCTACTTTTTCTCAGTCCCTGCAATAGATTACAGATATGAGATCCTGATCCGGTATCAAGTACCCAGGAGGTAGGGCTGACCGTAAAGCAGTTCTCAATTACAAGAACACCTGAAGTAGATGCAAAACCATGCTTCTTCTTCAACTGGGTATCCTTGGAATCCATATAATCATCTTTCCCTTGCTCATACTTATGACTGTTGTCGTATGTTAGAGCCGAACCAACGTTCCCCAGCCCCGAATAAGAATTCAGATGGGTCAAGCGATACATTTTATTATCTTGATTAGGGCGTGAAATGGTTGCTACCTGGAGAGAGAGAAAAGAAACACTCAGCGTGCGCTCTTGCAAGATTAGATTGGTTTATTGATTTATCTAACCAGGATGGCTCCTACTGTTTCCTCAAATTCTTCTTCAAACCCTAAAAGAAGAACTAGTCAGGATTAATCGCACGTCACAATACTTGCTTAACCTTTCAGCCAGGCTGGTGTTGGTACTTCGAGGGAGGTTTTCCAACGCTTTCGCGAAGTTCCTTAATTAAATAACCTCTTTTCCCTGGAGGCATAGCCCCGCTAACACCGTTCTAGACACCTACTTGGTTTATAGCATTGATTGTTAAGTGAAATAATCTCCCGAGAGTAATCCAACTCATCAGTGGGATCGGGATCCAACTATCATTGTGCGATGACCTAGATGGAATCCACTCTAGTCACCACACTCCAGAAGGTATGCTAAATCTGCAAGTTTCAGTTTCTTTAGAAACTCCCGATGTGGATTTTTGCCCTTAGGACCCAAGTGACCTTGACACAGTCAACAAATCAAAGAGTCCTACTCAAGTTCAACCCGTCATTATCTTGATTGCATTAAACCCACCCGCATAACCCTTGACACAGTCAACAAGGTTACACGACTGTCCTAACCAATCACATTGTATCCAGCAGATAAGCAATACTTAGCTACCATTCACTGTGCCTTGACACAGTCAACAAACGCAGCACGAATACTAAGTATAATTTATAAGAAATGACGGAGGGCTACGGCTGGGTTTTTGGCGAAAAACCCGTTAACGTAATGAACTTGATATCGTTGAAGGAACCTGATAACCATTTTGAAAATATAGTGGCGAAAACTTTTGCTAAAGAGGTCACTCCCTGTGAAGGGATCTCGGCTCTTTCCTCGTTGAATGAGGTGCAGGATATTCCAAACTGAATACCTCGATGCAAAGCAAGAATAATCGACTATAGTGAAGTTATTACCCTGACGCAAACTTTTTGTCCAAGGGGTCACTCCCGATGAAGGGATCTCGGCCCTTGCCTCGTCGACTGAGGTGCTGGGCATTCATAACCGAATACCTCTATGCAAAACAAAAGAGAGCGTCCTTGCAATAACAGCTTTTTGAAAATTGTTCCAACAACATCTTATTAGGTTTGTTTTTTCTTTGCATTAGATTAATGCGTCCCATCAGTTAATCCTACCATTGCAGAAAACAACGAAAATACGACGTACACTTATGCCATCCGCATTCGCCACAGGGCTCCTTCATTACCCGTTAGGTTACTTAACTAACGACAGAGCGGGGGCTGGACTAGCGCGGATGCAAAACATAAGCAACGCCTAAATAAATATCATATAGATATATACACATTTGTCAGATGCAATGATAGCCATTCCAGATCACAGATGAATACAATGGATATACTAGGAATCCGCATTCCGTACGAGCCTGTAACGAAAAGCGGATTACACGGTCACGATGAATAGCCAAAACCCCACCCTAGACCCCTACGGGTGCGGCAAACTACCCGCCAAGTACCCGAAGCGAAGCAACCTCCCTCAATACCGTGAGTAGGCCACTCGACACTTCGAGCTACCCGGCAGTTTGTGCACCCCACCTTGGGTCTATCCTAGGAGCAAAAACAGTAAAAGAAATTATACAATGACGGCTACAACCCCATCCCAGTTGTGCGGCCATATAAATAATATTACATCAATTATAAATTACATGAATTGAAAGAAAAGAAAACTCTCATCTCACAACCCCCCGGCTATTCATCCGCGACAATCCAATGAATTCATATACACATACCATCAACATTACAGATCACAGATATGTATAACCCCCACTAATCGACATATAGCGATTAGCAGACATTCAATACATATATCACATCACAGATATAACCCGTTAGCTAAAGTCTTTAGAAGTTCGATCAAAATACGGATTTTAAACCACCCCAAAAACAAGTTTTGCTTTCTATAAAATCTGGGCAGAAAAAACATATTGTAAAAATCCCAAAACACCCTACTGAACATTCTGCAGGAAAAATTTCCCACGACCGAGTCAACTCGGCCGCAGATCCGCGGCGGGAGCACGCTCCCGCCGCGGTTTCGCGGCGCTTTGACCGAGTCAGTGGACCATTTTTCTTGCTTGTTCTTAAAAAACCCTGAGCTGATTTTTAGTACATGATTTATTATTTTGTGAACAGAAAAAAAATCGGCAGAAAGTTGATATCTCGGGCATGTTTTGTGATTTTTTCTCCGATCGAACTTCTAGTTACTTTGCTAATATGTTAGATAGTGTTTAGCTAGGCTCTGATACCAATGTTAGGTCCACGTTACCCACCCCGGTCCTTTCGGGGAGACGGAATAGGTAAAACGAAAATTTTTCCCTAGCTAGGTAACATGGACCGTTTCATGAAGGATTGTTGCTAAACAAAAACTAACAAAATTCTACAAGTTCTAACTACTATGTAGAATGGTTATACCTTGGTCTTGAACTCCTTCTCTTCTTGATGTGGTTCTTCCTCTTTCTTGCTCCTCGTAGTCGCTTGAACGGATCCTCCTTGTCGTCTCCTCTTTGCCATAGATGGATCCACCCGAGGGTCTCGAAATTGGGCTCCTATCTCAACCTAGAGATGACTAAGGTGTTTGGTTCGCTAAACCTAATACCTTAGATTGAGTAGAGAAGAGTGATGGTGGTTTTATCTCAAAGGTTCATGATTTCCAACTCATGGAACACTTGAACCTTGAGAGAGGAAGAGGAAGAGGAAGAGCTTTTCTTTCTAGGAGAGAGAAAGATAATGATACAATGAGCTCTCATTATCCAACCCTTCTCACAAAAATGAGAATAATGATAATAATAATAATAATTGAGTATATGGTGATGGTTAGTTTCAATGACCCATTTCATGCTATCATGGCTTTTTGCAATCAACAAGAAAGCAAAAACCATACCCATGAAATGATAGCTATGAAATGATGATGGTCAACAAATCCAAAATGGTCAACCGGTCAACAAAGTCAACAAGTCAACAAAAGTCAAACTTTCAACTCAACCATGGCACAATAATACTTAATTAATATTATCAATCATATATCATATTCTCATTAGGGTTTAAAGAAAAGTCAACGGTCAACAAGTCAACCAAAGCCAAATGGTCAAAAACCCTAATGAGAATCCTCTACCTCTGCCTCTGTCAACTGTGCATACACACCCGCATCCGTGCTCTAAGGAACACGAATACACTGAGACAAAACCAATCCCAAAACAGTTACTAGGATCCGGCTTAAACCAAAGCCCGCTAGTAACTACTGTCCGGACACCAAACGTGCACAAGTGCGCGGATGTGAACGAACCCCGTCGCAAAACCATGCAACCTCTACTCTGTTTTGCCCAAAGGCGAGTAACCCTCTGTGTGGGACTCTAAAGGCTCGACACTATGGTGGCAGTGGGTTTAACCACAGGCCGCAAGCGGTACTAGCTGTACGTAACGGTCCCCAGGTAGATGCCGATAAGAAGACTGATGAGGTGAACCCATCGAACTCTTACTGAGCCTGAATGTGACAATCTCCGTACAGTCCGGTCCGTTCGTCTGAGAATATCGCATGGCGGGCCTAGGGGGGCGGTAAACGTCAGTCCCCTAATAGCGGTACAAGTCGTGTTGGAGTGTAGCCCAAAACACTCTGAGAATCTATTGGAAAACCTACCAGCAATTCTCGCTTGCCCTGGCCAGGGACTTTGTGTAATGGCTCTCCTAGACACAGCGCGATATCAACCCCCAATACCGGGAGAGACGAATCCTGTCTAACCGTCACTGCCTCTAAGTTCCTCGGGACTGCACCCAACTACTACCTGTTTGCACGACTCAGTAGAGCCTTGGTAGGGTAGTAATCTAAGAACAGTGGGAACACACTCGAGGCGAAGTGACAGTGTCAAGTCAGCGGACTAAGCTGTACTCATGTCACCTGGGAACTGTTAACTGACGATAGGTATAATACCAACCAACAGTTCCCGATGAGTCCTGTCCAGTGTACTCGTAACCTAACGAGCACCTACATACTATCTCCAGTACGATGTACCAATGGCTGTGGGACAGACCATCTCCCCTGCTGGGAAGAGAAGCGTATGAACTAGTCTACTCTGGAGTATCGATACCATGTCTCGATAATCCTATGACTAGGGACCAAAATAAGGATGTGCTTATAGACTACCCAGCCCCCACTAGTGTGATCGCCATCACAACGCCGGTAGTCAAGCAAAGATCCTAAGGGCTCAACCAATATGTTTTTAGCGATATGTTAAAAGAAATATATACACTTATTAAGATAAGAACAAACCAAGTAGCATACTACTGTATCGAGCAAGACTGTCGTAAAACCATATATATATCCCAAGTCTCCAAAATGTATTATACAAACCAGTACTATACAATAATGGCCTCTAGGGCATACATATCTAACAATTTATACCCTTTTTCGAAAACCCCAATTTCGCAAATCGGGCAGTTTTCGGGATATATATTATTTTAATATTAAATTCCAAAAATAATATTTTATATTTTCTGAAATGTTATATCTGGTTGATGGAGTTACTAGATACAACTGAAATAAATACAAAAACTACAGTGGTCACGATACAAGTGAACCCACCTTCTAAAGCAATCTCCCGGAAGGAAACAGTGTGCCAGCAAAACCGCCAAGGAAAGCTGCACGGCAAAACCTGCAAGAAATTGTGGCACAACGGGGGTGAGTTGCCAACTCGTGAGTAGAAAACATCACCGAGCAGAAATTGCATGTATGACTCTATCCTAGGTCATACCATAATATCCTGATAATATATATAATCTGAAACATCTAATAATGACAAGGTAATCATCTAACATCAGTATAATACCAAGTGCTCGTGTCAGTGCCTCAGGTAATAACATGCCACATATATGGTGTACAAATGTATTAAGAATGAATGTAAAATACATCTAGTACGAGAAACCGTTTTCTTATCTCAATGAGATTTTTGTATAAAACCGAAGTATCATCAATGAAATCAACAAAGAAATCCATGTCAAGTATCGACACTAAATATATATCTCAATATCTCGGGCTCTGGCAATCCGTACTGGCCCATATAATAAAATCTCAATGTCTCGGGATCCGGCAATCTGGACTGGCCCAAATCATAAATATCTCATGACTACGTCGGCATCCTCCGGATATCCACCGCGTCACAAATAACCGGTCGGTAGTGCTCCCCTGCCGGGCTCAACGCCATCATCTGCGACCATCTTGCCCCGGGGTACCGCACCGGGTCCACTATGCACCCGCAGACGGTTCCTCCTCCTCCTTGAATCGGGTGTATGATACCGCTTAAGAGCCGAGAAAACTCATGGTGGAAACCTCTCAAATCATATCATGAGAAAACCGCAAATTTCAATCTTTAAAATGATAATAAGTTTATAAAATCCTTGGGGTTTCTCCAAATCCAGAAATCTCATGGAAATCCAAAGTCCCAATATCGAGAGTCAATAAACAATGAATTACCGGCATAAATCCCCATAATATCGCATGACAAATGAATACATATACTTGCATGAAGTATCTCAGTAATAAATGCAATATCAAAACTAGCATATGAAAGTAAGCGTACTAGTACTATGTCGAACTAACAGCTAGCAATTTATATTGATGAAGTAATATTCTCTAAGTGTACGTGACATGGCAATTACCGATGATGATATGTGTGAGCCGGCAACCAAGTGTTCGTGGATATACGCATCATCGGTAATGGTGCTGGTGTCCTGACAACATGGGTTCATAATAACAAAAGACAACACATGTATAAGCATACAATGCGATAAGAACAACATAAATGTAATGGAGAAGGAATAGTAAACGCAACATATAAGCATATACGTTTATATATATACGAGTCATACACTTTTGCCATTTGGAATAGCACGAATCGTAATTTTAGAAAATAGGGGGTACGGTGTTTTTGGGAAAAGATACGTCCCTTGAAAGATCTGCAGTTTCCCTCGGCCTGTCTTTAAAATATACTCACGATTCATTAGTTTTGAAAATAAGTATGACTCGAGCCCAGCCTAACATCTACTAAATAAACTACAGGACGAAGCTAAGAGACTAAACAAAAGGGTAAGGAAATCCATCTAAGTCCGAATCGATATATCTAGTAGTCGGTGATCCCGCCTCGATAGTGTTACGTACGATAAAATATGTATATAATACGATATCCAAGAATCAAGAGTATGGATCAATCATCATATTTATACTTTGTATGGTAAAATACATCGTACGGCATCCCGAAATCGGGGTACGGGTCAATAACACATTTATCTCATTAATCATATGGTATCACTATCATAAATCATGAACTAAGTGTACTGATCTAAAGTCTAGTACATCCCGATACCATCAACATATATCCGCGTGTGTATGAAACACATCGCCCAACGATCCGCTATAATATCATGCCGTATCTCATAACACGACCCAAATCACATAACCGATCTCACGGTATCATGCCCGATCACATCGACTCATCTCCAAATATCATATGCTATCCTCATCATACGTGTATACGTGTGTGTGTGTGTGTGTGTGTGTGTGTGTGTAGCAACACATCCACATACATATATATATACATATATCATATACACCAAAACAAAACTCGTGTGTGCATGTGTGTGTGTATACCTTATTCTAGGGTTCGCGACTAAGAACTAACTAAAAACGTTTCTTCCAATTACGCTAAAACTAACACATGCTCTCCTAAAATCTTCCTTGCTAATTATCCACGTTTCATAAAAACACATATATAAATATATAACATATCATATGCTACACTACAAACTGCGAGGGTGTTATATGCCATCCACCCGACTTCCCCCGTAGATATATATCTACTCACCTTGATCTTTGCTTGCCGAAGTCAATGTCGCCATGATCCTCCTTGCTATCCGAGTCCATGTGAGAGTGCCTACATATATAACACATGGTATTGTAAACAGAAATCGTGCACGAAAACCAAAACGGCACGCGAATCGCACATAGGTTAAAACCTATGGTCTACTCATGCAAAAGAGCCAAATAACACCCGATATCGACATACAAACGTCAAGTGACCGATACAAATCACAAATATCAAAATTTCAAGTCGTTTAAATCCCATAATTCAAAACAGTAACTCAAGAAAATGGTCCCAGATTTTAGTTCAGGTGAAATTAGGTTAAATAAACAGTACTGGGGTGTTGTATAGGGGACATATGAGCTACAGAACAAATTCCAACACCACTCCCCAAAGATTGGCCGGCCACACCACCCCAGAATCCGGCCTGCTCGGCCAAGTGGGGGAGTTGGGGTCTCGTCTCTTCAGGGTGGTCTCCTAGTGTCTTGATTAGGTTAATGGAGTTGCTTATTTTTCTAGTAAAGTCTCCAGGTCACTCCAGATTCCCTGCACCCACTATTTAATCACAAACCGACATTTCGATATTTAAAGTTCATGTTTGGGGTTCCAGCTCTGGTTTGGGCTAATTTTCAACACCAAAGGGGGTTTGTAGTCACTAATACACTTACATGCATCATCACAACTCAAGAATTCCTCAAAACCTCATCTTAGAATTTTCAAACCTCACTAAACCGCACTTACACACTTCTAAATTAATATAGATGCTAAAGGAAATTGATTACTACTCTAATGGTGAAAGAATTATCTCATTTGGCAACTCAAGAATTATCTTGAGGTTCCCCAAGTCTTCAAAATCCCAACTTTCTTGGCTCCCCATGCTTGTAGTGAGCTTGTACATATTTTTAGTGAAGAAGATGCAAGGTTTTGATGTAGTTTTAGTGGTGTTGTGAGGGGTTAGAGGAGGCGGGGGAGTGAGGGCAGCCATGAAGAGGAAGAGGAGGGAAATGATGAAGGAAAAAATTAAGGAAAGAAAATGAGGCCAAGGTCAAAAGAACCCCTCACCGTCTCTCTCTCTTCTCTCTCTTGCCTATACCCCCTTGTCTCCCCGTGCCACATTTTAAAATTCTTTTCCTTTTCTTTTCTTTTCTTTTTATAAAGCAATAGAAAACCCAAATGAAACCGTGCACAATTTAGGATTTAAGCCAAGTTTTCAAAAATGTAAGTGTTAGCAAATATGATATGGTGCATGTCATATGCATAAACATGATAAATGCATAATTAGTGATTATTAATCAAGCTTAGACATGAACTTTTATATAATAAATTATATAATAATTCATAACATGTCTAAATCTCACAAATTCTTTAAAAAAATCAACATTCAATGTAATTTTCCAATGTTTTCCAAAATATCGGTATATAATTATACCACATCAGTAAAATATTCATAATATTTATTACTTTAATTATTTAACTTCCCAAAATAATATTTTATTTTTCTGAAATGTTACAGTCTTCCCCCTTTAAGTAAATTCGGTCCCCGAATTTAAATTTAAACCCCTCAAATACTAAAACATTTCAATAAAATGATCAAGTTGTCGGGGCTCTGAAATCATAAATATATAAAAAGACATCGTAGCGCAATACATGCGCATGGAAACGAGTATACTACTCAAATCAAAACTCCGTCAAGCATTCCGCAATTATCGGAGTTATGGGGAAGATACCAATGTCAAAATCCAATACGAAAACCAACATGATATACTCAAGACTAAAATATGTACAAAGTACGCATCGTTGTAAACTCGTCAAAACATCTGAAAGAAATGCATGCCAAACCTTTTTCAAATCGCTGTGCGATGGGTGCTTCACGGCATAAGTAGTGGACGTTTATTGTAAGAAAATGACTATATATATCTTTTGTTTAACATACACGTCCCGCCGTCTTGAAAATAATTTAGAAGGGTTTCCTTTGTAAACTGTTTTGTGCCATCTCAGACACATAAGAAAAATATTGAGACTGCAGCTAATTCTTGGAAATCCCTTCGAAAACTATCGAGGCATGCAAAAACATATTCAGGTACTGTCCTCTGAGTAGTCTGCTCAATTACTATACTAAATGGTAAATGTCAAAATATACTGCTCCAAAGAACCAATCCCAAAATGTGTATAAGAATGCTACGGGCGTCTGGTGTGCACAGAAATCGAAATCAATGAATATGTTATACATGTGCACAGAAACCAAAACTAAGTGCAATAGGTATGCACGAAAACACCGGTCAAGGGCAACGAGTGTGCCTGACAACAATACTAGGTGCATCTGATATGCACAAAGAATTCCGATTTAGTGCATCTGATGTGCACCAAAATCGCATCAGGCGCGCCAAGTATGCGCAAGAATCCAACTCAAGTGTACAAGGTGCACAAAAACAAATATCGAGTATCACAATCGAAGTCGACGGTATACAACACATCTCAATCCAAATCAGGTATACCGTGGTATATAATCTCACAACCACGTGCATTAGCGTGCACAAAATAGAATCAAAGTACTAAAAGTACCTGAAAACTACAGCGAAGGCACAAGTCAAATCACATACATACCATGGGCATGAAATCAAAATCAAACGTCTCGAACGACATCAAATTGAAGTCTAGTACAACTGTGGTGCACAAAAACTCAATCATGGAAATGAATCGCCCAAAATACCGAAATCCAAATGACGGATACATATATTCGAATCACCAAATCATAAATCATCAATATTATCGTCGATATGTCCTTCCTTCAATGTCGAGAAGGTGTCGGTGCATCCAAAGCTAGCAGAGCAAGGTATCTACTTGCCTCATGTTCATGGCCTGGTGCCTGGTGCCCTTTAGGCTCTCATCTCTCACTGCAAATTGCTAGTTACATAGCTCCTCGGCTCAACGGCCCAATATGGAACGATGACGGAAACAGTTCCTCTCTGGCACATCCTCTAAACATCTCTGGCCAACCATTATGGTCACTCATAACATGTCTCGTCGATACTGCCGAACTCTGGCCTACTGGGTATGCGTAATACGATCGATCCTAGGTCCAAGTATTTTCGTTTAGTATTTCCAGAAAGATCTTGTCGAGGTCTCTCCCAAATCTCGTTTCTGCTGAACTGCCCGGAAGTTATCACCCTTTACTAAATTTATTTCTTGTTCCGGAACGGCTGCATACTCATCACGACTCCTTCTGGAAGATATATCCATATTCAACGTCTCTGCATGCGTATCACATCTCTGATGTTAACGGAGTGGAACGTCATCTCATCAATATCTCGTACAAACCTCTTACTCCACTTTTCTCTAATGTCGACTAATTCAGACTCGTCTCTTCATAGCTGTATGGACTGCGCTACAACGACTATACTCATATCTAGAGTCTCCCAAGTAATGTATCCCATCATAAGATATCCGGACGACGTCGAACTTTTCGATCGATTCGTCAAAGTCCCATAATTTCCCGAGAGCTCGACACTTGAGCACAGTTTAATAATATATAGTACATACCACAGTACCTATGGACTAGCCGTAGAAGGGCAAACCTAAGCCTCATTAATGGCACCGCGGAATTGCCGCAAACCCTAAGGTTCAAAAGCATTTCCATGGTCATTATGTCGAGTTAGGGTTTCATTCTTCTAGAGGGTTCACAGAATTACTTGCATATTTTTCCAAATACCTTAAAGTTGGAAAAATGGGTTTCTGACATTCGATCGTTTTCTATCGACTCTCAACATACCTGCGTAAAGTCTTCTCTAGCAGGAATCAATCAATCTGATGACCTCGCATCAGGGTATGCAAATGGACCACATGTCCTAGTCATTCATCCATGGGTGACTAGCGATCTTCTATCAAATCCCTAAGTACAAGCTCGTGTTGCAATAGCTTCAAACATCTAGGGCGATATCTTGTCAGTGGCAGCAACCACTGGCTTATTCGTCCGCACGCGGAACAGTGCCTCAATCCTCAAGAATATTCAATACATTAACGGTCATCACATTCTAGCCGGCCTCTAGCAGTGGCCCAATCCTTTGGTGCTCATCTACACGTTCGAGAAATTTTAGTAAAAGCAATCCATCAAATGCTCATGGCGCGAAAAACACAATAAAACGAGACATTTATGCAATCGTGTGTCACCGTAATTATGCCCTGGTCAGTCCTCGTCCAAGACGAACTCGTGCTGACCGCAACTCTAGCCGCAGCTTTCTCTGCCCGTGCATCCGTGGTAACAGAAACCATAAACCGATATCGATGAGAATAGATCATATGAACGAATAAAATATGGTGCAAATAAATGTACATCCTAAAGCTTCTTAAGCGGAGTAGCGTATCGTAAGTATGCCGCGGAACATACACACGGTACGTCACTTTACTTAAGTCACCTACTCCATCAACCAAGGTCAACCTATGCGACGAAAGTTCGGGTCTAATACCCCCTCGACCAAGTCTAAGTTTCGTAAGGTCGAGCCTAGGTTCCGATTATATATACGCCATAGACTCCGCATAGTCAAACATAGACTCGAACCAAGATTAAACCTAGTGCCCTGATACCAACTTTGTCACGACCCGAAATGGCACATGACTGGCACTTGAATCATGTGAAGTTTATAGGACCACACCTAATTCAAGTAAGCCAAAAGCCCAGAAATCTAAACCATTTTAAAGAAGAAGTGAAGGAAAACTTGTTTTTAAGCAAGTGGTTTTAATAAAATAAGTGGCATTAAACAATTAAAAGCAACATCATATTTTCTCGAAAATTTCGGCAGAGTCTCCTTTGTAAATACTGGCCCCCAAACGGGTACAACACATGAAATACCTAATAATGAATAAAGTCATCCCCAAGCGGGAGCTAGCTCTTCTCTGATTGGCGGACACAACCACGCAAGTAATATAATATACAACGCCGCAGGGCGAGGATCAAAACTCAGAAGAAAACCAATATCCACCAGAAAACCATAATAATACAAGCGCGATTCTAAGGTCGAAAGAATAAACACCGGTCTTCTAAGTTTATCAATATACAAGTCTGGTTGATGGAGTTACTAGATACAACTGAAATAAATACAAAAACTACGGTGGTCACGATACAAGTGAACCCACCTACCAAAGCAATCACCCGGAAGGAAGCAGTGTGCCAGCAAAGCCGCCAAGAAAACCTATACGACAAAACCTGCAAGAAACTATGGCACAGCGGGGGTGAGTTGCCAACTCGTGAGTAGAAAATATCACCGAGCAGAAATCGCATGTATGACTCTATCCTAGGTCATACCATAATATCCTGATAATATATATAATCTGAAACATCTAATAATGACAAGGTAATCATCTAACATCAGTATAATACCAAGTGCTCATGTCAGTGCCTCAGGTAATAACATGCCACATATATGGTGTACAAATGTATTAAGAATGAACGTAAAATACATCTTGTATGAGAAACTGTTTTCTTATCTCAATGAGATTTTTGTATAAAACTAAAGTATCATCAATGAAATCAACAGAGAAATCCATGTCAAGCATCGACACCAAATATATATCTCAATATCTCGAGCTCCGGCAATCTGGACTGGCCTAAATCATAAATATCTTACGACTACGTCAGTATCCTCCGGATATCCACCGCGTCACTAATAACCAGTCGGTAGTGCTCCCCTGCCGGACTCAACGCCATCATCTGCGACCATCTTGCCCCGGGATACCGCACCGGGTCCATTATGCACCCGCAGACGGTTCCTCCTTCTCCTCGAATCGGGTGTATGATACCGCTCAAGAGCCGAGAAAACTCATGGTGGACACCTCTCAAATCATATCACGAGAAAACCGTAAATTTCTATCTTTAAAATGATAATGAGTTTATAAAATCCTTGCGGTTTATCCAAATCAAGAAATCTCATAGAAATCCAAAATCCCAATATCGAGAGTCAATAAACAATGAATTACAGGTATAAAACTGTAGGGTTACTAGGCACTCTTACAAGGGTCTACAAGGCATCAAGCATGCCCGATTTAAAATTTAGACGTGCCGAACAATCCTAACCAAGATCTTTAAACTAGAGATTAGAAGAAACAAAGTAAGTAAACAACTTTACTTCTAAGCGTTTGGGATTACAACCTTTGTAGTCCGGTCCTTCACTTCTAAAGCTCCGTGTTGAGGTCCCTTCGCTGCGATCATCGAGTATCCGAACTCTAGAGAGGCTCTACAAAAGAAAGAAGCAAGCTTGCTTTCGATCTTCGATAACTAAGATGATCTACCTTGAAGTTTCTTTAACACAAGCTCTCACTCACAAAATGAAGTGAACACCCTAATCTAAATGGCAAGGATAGATTAGGATGATGAAGTATAATTTATGCTCTCTTTTGTTTTCATAATCTCACACTAATCCATCACAAAACCCAAAGCTTGAAAGCTTTGCAAGGAGGAAGAAGAAGAAGAATGAATGAATAATCCTTTTGTGATGACTAATTAATTGTTATGATAACTACAAATGCAACCATGGTGGACCAAAGAAAAGGCTAACCAATGTAGAGAGTTAACTAGGGTTAAAGGGTGTGGGTTGGGTTAGGAAATATCTCACAAAATATCAACCATAATATCTTCGCAAGAAACAAAGTAAAAGCTTCTAGAACCTTCTAGAAAAGTTTAACCCAAATCAAACCCTAACCATGATTAATCTCCACTAACCATTGTTTCCCTAAATCAGAGCAAGGCTCTGTTTGAATTTCAAAAATTTAAATTTTCTAAAGCAACGCTTCAAAATCCCGTGCGCTGCGCGCAACGCGCCACGTGTCAGAAGTGGATGTGTCAGCACAGCGCCCGAGGCAGTGCGTCCAATTAGAGCAAAGCACTTTTAAAACAAAAGGTAAAGGAAGCAACGTTTCAGTTTCGCAAACGCTGCGCTGTGCGACACGTGTCTGCGCAGTTGCGCAAGCACAGCTGCGCAAACGCTGCGCTGCGCGACACGTGTCTGCGCAGTTGCGCAAGCACAGCTGCGCAAGCGCGCGCTGCGCGACACGTGTCACACGCTGGGGCGTTTGCGCAAAACAGAATTGAGATTTTAAAGAAATCTTTTCTGTTCTTGTTAAAACAAGAAGATTTTCCTCTGTAAAACAGAGGCCTTTGGATCAAAGATCCAACGGTGGGGAAAATTCCCCAAATCACTCAGAGAAAGATCTTTTTTAACAAATTTAACTAATTTATGGGCACTATAAAAGAGACCCCAGACCTCAATTCAAAGGCATCAACATTTTCTGAGAGAAAAAAAAGAGAACTCTGAAGAACTCCTCAAGAACAAAAAAGGTAAAAACCTTCAGAAAAAGAGAAAATTCTCTTAAAAAACAGATCATTGATCTAAGAACAAGATCAATGATCTTCAATAAGAAAGAAAACTAACTAATAATAGTGCTTTGCACTTGCTTATGAACCATTGGTTCCTTGAAAACAAGAAAAACTTGTTTTCTTTGATTTAAAATCAATCAAAAGATAAAACAGCGCTCTGCACTTGCAAGAACTGCGCTGTTGCGCTCCTGTGTTGGCGCAAGCCACAAAGAAGCGCCACGTGTCAGTAGCGCAGCAGCGCAGCGCACTGACACAGCGCACAGCGCTATTGCGCTTGCGCTCACCAGAGCGTGACACGTGTCACCACCATATGAGTTTGCGCTCATTACTTGGCGCAAAGCGCCTGACAAGCCACGTGGGGCACTGTCAGAGTATTTAATGCTCTACATTATTAAAGAAAAGGGACAGAGCCCAATTAAAAGGCCTAACAGGCCTAATAAATAAAATGCTATGCATTTTAAAGAAAAAAGGGGGGGCAAAGCCCAAACAAAAAATAGATGCTCTGCATCATTTATAAAAGGGCAGAGCCCAACCAAAACAAGAATAATGTAGTGCATTACTAAAAAGGGGTAAAGCCCTAGCACAGGCCAAAGACAAAAAATGTTGAAACTGGACTTAGCCCAATCATGGCCGTAAGTCCTCAAACTAAATTGACTTAGCACAGCTGCTCTCTTAAATCAATTTACATCCGGTTCGAGGGTACATCTCCGAACTCCTCTGACACCTATCGTTGTGATTCCTCAACGACGTCAGAGAGGTGACGGGTCCCAACGACCACACATGAATATGGACTGCGGGGTCCTTAAACTCATGGACCGAAATGTCCTTAAACTAATATTGGACCGAAACGTCCTTAAACTAATATTGGACCGAAACGTCCTTAAACTAATATTGGACCGAAACGTCCTTAAACTAATATTGGACCACCACGTCCCTAAACTGGCGATGGACCGAAACGTCCCTAAACTAATATTGGACCACCACGTCCCTAAACTAGAACAATAGAGCCTCCAAATGCTCTTTTGCCGGATCTAAACGATCCCGTTTAAGTTGATCTTAGCCCCAAACACGGCTAACGTATCCTTAAACATTCAAATGGACTATAAAACTTCAAATCAACTCTGGTTCGAGGGTACATCTTTGAACTTCCCTGGTACCTATCGTTGTAATCCTTCAACGACGTCAGAGAGGTGACGAGCCCCGACGGCCATATATTAAATAGATCACCGCGTTAAGTCGATCTTAGTCTCAAACAGGACTAACGTATCCTTAACGAACGTTTAAGTT
The DNA here is from genome assembly GCA_030015575.1 of Agapanthus africanus. Taxonomy (NCBI): domain Eukaryota; kingdom Viridiplantae; phylum Streptophyta; class Magnoliopsida; order Asparagales; family Amaryllidaceae; genus Agapanthus; species Agapanthus africanus. The sequence goes on along the minus strand of CM057345.1, from coordinate 297,851,407 downwards.
GATCTTAGCCCCTGACACGGCTAACGTATCCTTAAACTAAAAACACCAAACCCAAATCTAAGTAAATACGGATTTGGACTAATCTACGTCCTACGGGCGACGGCATTACTCAGTCTCCGTATACAATCCACGGGCAACCACAAACAAAACAAACACACACGACACGAAGTGAAATTCTGGAAAAGGAGAAAGTTGTTACCGCGATGCGGTAGCGTAATTAACTGTAGGGGCTTGCTCCTGCAGGGAAGAGCGTCCCCACAATCAAAAACCCCTCTAGCGAGGGGGAATCTGACGAAGTCTGCTACATCGGCCGCATCCGTCTAAACCTCCGATACACGGTGCCATAAATCAACTTGGCATCTTCGGAGAGATGGACGGATAAAACCATATAGCATCTGCCCCGAATCTCAGGCAAGACGTCCTAACGCCGCGGCCGCCGTTCGGAGGGGAACAGATTCTGGCATGCCCGGTGGGACTTTTTCCTCTTTCCACTCCACACTTCGTGTGTCGTCTTCGCGAACAAATCGCGGTTTGTTAAATGGTTGCCTTTGGATTTTAAGTTACTAAGATTTGATCTTTTGCCTGGTGCAGAACTCAAGCATCAATGGCTTCTAACTGCACCAACTGCTCGAAGTGCCACTGCAACGGACGCTCCACCTCCCCGGGAGGTGTAGCATATGGGCCCTAAGCGGCTTCCTTACTCGCTCTGCCAGTAGACCAGGTGACCCAAGCCACCACTGGCCTGTTCTTCGGGACCATGATCCCACCTACAAGCTTCCCTACGCCAATACCTGCACCGGAAGTGAACAAAAAGTCGGTCTTCGACCGGCTCACTGCTACGACGGCCCCTGTTAACGGGTCGCCCACTACCAAACCGACAGCCTCTGTTTTCACCAGGCTAAGTCAGAACTTTAAACTGGCTATCCCAAGGAAAGCAATAACTGCTGCTCCAGAAGTCGTTAAGACGGCTTCCCCTGTCAAAGAGTCAGTCTTTTGAAGACTGACGATTCCTGCTCCTGCCCCTGCTCGAGGATCCGTCTTCGACAGGTTGAATATCACCCCTCAAAAGACAACCTCAGTCTTTAAGAGGTTAACACCAGCGGCGCCTCATTCAGACAGGGGGCAAAAAGAAGATGTCTCAATCTCCGAGCCAGTCCCAACGGCTCGTTATGCTCGACGTCGTCATTGGCAACGAATGAGGAAGGCAGGGGGCAACTTGTAAGTGCACGGCGGCGCCCCGGCCTCCATCCCGAGGCCAAATGCGGAAGCGATGGTTAACTTTAATTTTCTTGAACCGGCACTACCGCGCACTAAAAACCCGGATCGGGCCATTAACTAGTCCTAGCTAACTACAAGATGGGGAAGAGAGATATACCGAGTCCTCCGGTCTTCTCGCCGTCGTCCCGATCTCCCGCGGAATGTCCGGTCTCCACCTCCTCGCCGGAAGGGCACCACGTCGCCTGCTTCTTTTACGGGCTCCCACCTCTATTCCGAGGCAACTCGGGCACGAAGTTGGCGAGCAGACGTTCCTAAGGTTTGCTGTAGAATATAGTGTAGAACCATGTCTCATTTTAGGGTTATGGAGTTTGCCTTTTGGTGGAGGAAATGAACTAAGCTTTTGGAGATGGTGTTGTGGGATTTTTCCAACATGAAATGAACCAAAATCCCCCCACCAAAATGTTTGGACAGCACCCCATGAGAAGTGGCCGGCCATGCTCATTAGGGAATGAGAGAGAGAGGGAAAAATGAGAGTGGGGGTGAGTGAATAATGCAAGAGAGAGGGAAAAAAAATCAAGTGTAGAAATGATTACCAATCAAAAACAACACTCTTCTAACCTCATCATAACCCATCACCATCAACAATCATGACTTTTAAAAGTCAAGCCATGATGGAACAAACAAAGACCAACACTCCACCACAACCATCATGAAACCACAAGTCAAGCCATCATGGTCAAAAGAAGTCAAATGATGGTGCAAGTATCATGATACAATAATATGCAAAGACCCCCCTTCCAAATTGCTTATTTGCACAAATGCAAATGAGCCCTCCTCCACCAATCTTCGGCCAATGAAGGATACAAACAAATATGGCCGAAACGGAAAGCAAACTGGCAACTCCAGAAAACTGGTCCCGTAATAAATTACAGGAAAGACCCCGATACTGTGTATACACATCCGCATTTGTATTCCGACCGAAATACAAATGCAATGAGACAAAATCTACACTGTACTATACTAGGATCCGGCTTAAACCAAAGCCCGCTAATAATAACCGTCCGATCCTGATCCGTGCAATACCGCACGTATCTGATCGAACCCTGCCATATCTCCATACGGCCTCTACAGCTTTTCGCCCGAAAACTTGAGCAACTGAATGTGGGGGACTCTAAAGACTCGTCAACACCTTGGTTGTGGATTTAACCACTAGCACGTCAGAGGTATAAGGCAATACGTAACGGGCTACCAGGTATTGACCAAAAGGGACGTCGATCAGCGAACTCATCCTGACACCCTACTGAGCCTGTCAGTGACAATATCCGTACAGTCCGGTCCGTTCGTCTATGAGCATCGTATGGCGGGCCTAGGGGGTTGGTAAAAGTCAGACCCCCAAAAGCGGTACAAGTCGTGTCGGAGTGTAGCCCAGAACACCCTGAGATACTACTGGAATACCTACCAGTAAATCTCCTGCCTCGGCCGAGGGCTTCGTGTAATGGCTCTCCTAGACACAGCACGACCTCACCCCCAATACCGGGAAAGACGAACCCCTGAAGATCCGCTCACTGCCTCCATGTGGCTCGGGACTGTACCCAACTAAAACCTGTTTGCACGTCTCCTTTGAGCGTGGTAGGGTAGTAATCAAAGTACAGTGGGAACTCACACGAGACAAATGACGATCCCCAGGTCGATGAACTAACCTGTACACATGTCACCAGGGAACTGCTATCTGACGTCAGGTATAAGACCAACTAGCATGTTCCCGGCGAGTCCTGTCCGGTGTACTCATAACCCAATGAGCACCTGTATACAACTTGGGTGAACCAACTAACACCAGTGGCTTGTAAGACCGGCCACCGCCCCTCGTCGGGGTCTCGACTGTATACACTAGTCTACTCTGGAGTATCGATGCCCTGTCTCGAAACTCCCATGACTAGGGACCTTTTAAGGATGTGCTTATAGACCCCAGCTCCCACTTATATGATCGCCCTCATACTGCTGGTGGTCAAGCAAGAATCCTAGGGGCTCTATCAACGTGTAATAGCGACATGTCAGGTCGCCTAAAGCAGTACACGATGATAAAGGTAAACCAGATAGCATACTATCATCTCGAGTAAGACTGTCTTATTGGGACAGGTCCTCCCTCAATCATTGCAATCACGTGCCTGTGATCCAATAATTGACTCTGAGGGCACTATCTCCAACACAACTCCCCCTCAGGGCTAACTCCACCGGCTCCAGTGGTGGAAGTCGACGCTGCTGTTCCAACTGGGTACAGCTTTGAACTGCTGAGGAGGGTACGTAAGAATTCTCCAACCGCTATACTGAAAAGATCTCCGCCGGCGGAGAGAGTTCCAGAAACGAATCAAGAACAGCCCCCTCAACGGCTGTCCTCAAGAATTTATAAAGTTTGGCGGAGGGTTCAAGACTCCGTGATCGACCCGGATCATTCTCGTCAACGAAAGAAGACGAAGGTACAAAAAGAAAGAGACTGTCCCATTAAACAGCAGGGGACAACGATTGCTAGGGTGCCCACTGCAACGGCCCCTTCAACTTCAACGGCCCACAAAAGAAGGAGGCCGGAGAAAACCCCCACGCCGGCGACAGATATCAGAGGTGATGAACCCAAACGCCCTAAGTCAGGGGCATTGTAGTTCATACCATATACATGGCGTCCGGTAAAGAGGACAGTCGCATATCAACAGGTCATAGACCGCACACGCGGTCAGTGACCAAGGCACAGGAGCAGCAACAGAAGCTCCAAGAAATGATGAATGCTATGGCCGCACTTACAGGGCCAAAAGAAAATCCTGAAACGTCCTCGGATGAATGCCAAGAGGAAGAAACCGACGCCGAATTCCTTCGTCGGATATTGGAAAAGAAGGACAAAGAGGCTGCTGAACAAGCAGCCAACATACAGCGTATGGGCCTCCTCTTCCAAGACATGATAGGGATGATGATACAACAAGATCCCCCGGCCGAAGAGCCCCCGATCGTCCTTGGAGACGATAGGGGAAAGACATCAAATCCTCCGCCAGCCCTATCAACAGCTAAGGAGGATACAATCTCCAAAGATGATTTGGACGAGTACATAGCCCAACCAATACGGGTTCATCATGCGACCGAAGCAGCCGGCCAGGTCGTAAAAACGGGACGGCCATATCCAAATTGGTACGACCAAATCAAGTACCCGCCCGGTTACACAATTCCCAAGTTCCATGTCTACAAGGGGACGGGCAATCCTCACCAGCATGTTGCCCAGTTCAGGGCACTCTGCGGCAACACCGGCGGTGACGACAAGCTGTTGCTTCGCCAGTTTGTTGGAAGTTTATCAGATACGGCGTTCGAGTGGTACTCTGAGCTCCCGAATGACTCTATCAAGACCTTCGCGGAGATGGAGTTGCTGTTTACTCAGCGTTTTGCAAGCGCCAGTGAACGTACCCCGATGACGGCACTGATTAACGCCAGGGTAAAGCCAGGCGAGACATGGGTTCAATATGCTATACGGTGGAGGAACTTATGGTCGAAGTGCGAGCAGCGCATTGAAGAAGCTCCCGCGGTGGGTATGTTTGTGGGAACCCTTGATCCGCAAGCAACCATCTCACAATTTATGATGTTTTTCAAGCAATTACCTTCCAAGCCTTGATTGACAAGTTAGCGCAAATGGATCAGATTGGCCATAAACCCCCTCTTCCAAAGCCGGACTCCCGAAATGACAAGGGGAAGGGAAAAGCGATCGTGGTCGCTAATGCTCAACAACAACCGAGCAACTCGAAACCCGTTGCTCGTCAAAATAATATGCGCCCGTACGTGGCTGTAACGTCTTCAAAATAATAAAATATGATTTTTGGGAAATTTTATAATTTAATATTATTTTAATGAATATTTTAATATTCTGGTATAATTAAATACAAATAAATAGGGAAAAATTATGGAAAATTCTAAAATAAGGTATTTTAAGGAATTGCCTCGTTTTCTGTGCATGCCCCCATTTCCTCTAGTTTTGACCCTGAGTATGTCTAGTTTTGACTGATTCCATCTAGGGTGAAATCTGGGTTGATTTTCCTATGTTGGTGTATAATTTGGGACTTGTTTTAGCATGGATTTTGGTATTTGGTGATTCATTCCTGTCGGGTGGCGTTTGGACGTCAACGACAAGTGGATTTTGATTGTGTTTACATGCGAGTCGATAAGTTTTTACCTATGCGGGTAGCGTGTGCTATTTTGGTTTCCGATGTGATTTTCATGTGCTTTAGGATTGTGATATACTTGTAGGTACCCCGCGTGATGTTGAGGCAAAGGAGGTGAAGATAGCGACAACGGCTTTGGCACACGAGAAGCAAGGTGAGTAGATTTATATCTACGGGGAGAAGTCGGGTGGATGTCGTATAGCACCCCCGCAGTCCGTGGTGATGTATACGAATACGTATACATACGAATATTTATATTGTGTTGTTTAGGGTTATTGATGGTAATAATGATATTTTGATGATAAGAATATATTGGTTTAGTATAGTGCGAACCCTAGAGTAGTGGTTGCACTCACACATACATTTACACACATACTTGCATTCATTCTTTCATTTATTAGAGTGCATATGATGGTGCGTATATCTACACATGGGTATGGGACTGTGTTTATATACGGGATTTGAGGATGATACGTGGTTTGAGATGATACTTGATGTGAGGCCGTGAGATCGGCGATGTGACATAGCTTGTCTTCGAGGTGCGATATGATAGTTTTAGCGGGCCTTTGGACATGTGCTTTACCCGCATTCATATTTTTATAGATGGTATCGATTTGTACTAGACTTAGAGTAGTACCCCAGATTATGCGATCTGATGATAGTGATACCTGATATGTGATGAGGTACTGTGATATTGACCCCTACCCAGCTATTGGGATGCCGTACGACGATCTACCGTACGAGCCGATATTGATGATAGATCCGCACTCATGACTCGAGGATATCTTACGATATGTTATTGAGGCGGGCTCACCGACTATCATATCTATATATATTGACTCAGATTATGTGGTTTCTTACCCCTCCTGTCTAGATTACTTAGTAGACATTAGACTGGACCGAGTCATACCTAATTCAAACTAACGAATCGGGGATATTTTAAAGATAGGCAGAAGGGTCATACGGATATTTTCAAATGATGTATCTTTTCTTAAAACACCGTAGCCCTTGTTTTTCCAAAAGCCCTGATTCGTCTTATTTCAAATGGCACCCCTGCATGACTTGTACAGATTGGTGTAGATTCTTTACTTTTGCGTTGATTATTCGATTCCGCATATTCATGCTATTTGCATTGCATCGCTTGTACTGTGGTTATATTTCAGTCATGCTGCTAGGACACCAGCACCATTATCGATGATGCATATGTTCCACGTACACTTGTTGCCGGCTCACACACTCATCATCGATAATTGCCATGTCACTATACTGTAGTACTATTGCATTCAGTATATGATCCTTGCATGACATGATGATGTGCATACCTTCCTTTACATGTTGCATACTTCATGCTTTTGACTATACGCATTGAGATATGTTGTTTCTATGATATTTCTGGATTTGGGAACCGAGAGTGTTTCAAAAGAGAATATGTCATTGCTTTAAAAACCCGGTTACCCTTGATATGATATTTCAGTGCGTCCACCATGTGTTTTCTCGGTGCTGAGAGCGACATGTGAAACCCGAATCGAGGAGTGGATGAGCCGATTGCGGGTACATGGTGGACCCGGTATGGTTCCCCTCGGCAAGATGATCGATGAGCTTTGCCGATTGAGCCTGGAGGCGGGCGAGTACCTACCGGTGATTGGTTGGACCTGGCGGTTATCCGGAGGATACTGACCAGAGTCGATGGATAGATTTGGGCGTCCTGCCGGGGCCGAGGGCCGATACCGCAGACAGAGCCCGCGGGCCGATCCGGACTGACGGAGCCCGATATATGAGGATTTATGTGCCGATGCTGGGCACAGTTTTCATGATGTTTTCGAGTGCCGATGCTGGGCACTCCGGTTCCATGATTTTGACGTGTCGCGAGGGACACGGGTGGGTTATATCCTCATATTTCCATGCACAGGTTTCATGATATTTACTTGCATGATGGTTATTGTCATTGGGTGACGAGTGGACGGGATCCACGTGTGTGCAGATTTGATTACATTGATCATACCTCATATTCATGACATGCTATTACCTGAGGCACTAGCACGAGCACTTGGCATTGTTGGAGATAGTGCCCTCAGAGTCAATTATTAGGTCACAGGTACGTGATTGTAATGATTGAGGGAGGACCTATCCGGTAGGACAGTCTTACTCGAGATGATAGTATGCTATCTGGTTTACCTTTATCATCGTGTACTGTTTTAGGTGACCTGACACGTCGCTATTACACGTTGATAGAGCCCCTAGGATTCTTGCTTGACCACCAGCAGTATGAGGGCGATCATATAAGTGGGAGCTGGGGGTCTACAAGCATATCCTTAAAAGGTCCCTAGTCGTGGGAGTTTCGAGACCGGGCATCGATACTCCATTAGTAGACTAGTGTATACAGTCGAGACACCGACGAGGGGCGGTGGCCGATCTCACAAGCCACTGGTGTCAGTTGGATCACCTAAGATGTATACAGGTGCTCATTGGGTTATGAGTACACCGGACAGGACTCGCCGGGAACATGCTAGTTGGTGATATACCAGACGTCAGATGGCAGTTCCCTGGTGACATGTGTGCAGGTTAGTTCATCGACCTGGGGATCGTCATTTGTCTCGTGTGAGTTCCCACTGTACTTTGATTACTACCCTACCACGGCTCAAAGGAGTCGTGCAAACAGGTTTTAGTTGGGTACAGTCCCGAGCCACATGGAGGCAGTGAGCGTATCTTCAGGGGTTCGTCTCTCCCGGTATTGGAGGTGAGGTCGTGCTGTGTCTAGGAGAGCCATTACACGAAGTCCTTGGCCAAGGCAAGGAGATTTACTGGTAGGTATTCCAGTAGTATCTCAGGGTGTTCTGGGCTACACTCCGACACGACTTGTACCGCTTTTGGGGGTCTGACTTTTACCAACCCCCTAGGCCCGCCATGCGATGCTCATAGACGAACGGACCGGACTGCACGGATATTGTCACTGACAGGCTCAGTAGGATTGTCAGGCTGAGTTCGCTCACAGACATCCCTTTTAGTCAGTACCTGGTAGCCCGTTACGTATTGGCTTATACCTCTGACGTGCTAGTGGTTAAATCCACAACCAAGGTGTTGATGAGTCTTTAGAGTCCCCCACATTCAGTTACTCAGCTTTCGGGCGAAAGGTTGTAGAGGCCGTATGGAGATATGGCAAGGTCCGATCAGATACGTGCGGTATTGCACGGATCAGGATCGGACAGTTTGTACTATAGGCCGTATGGTTATATGGCAGGGTTCGATCAGATACGTGCGGTATTGCACGGATCAGGATCGAACAGATATTACTAGCCGGCTTTGGTTTAAGCCGGATCCTAGTATAGTACAGTGTAGATTTTGTTTCATTGCTTTTGTATTTCGGTCGAAATACAGATGCGGGTGTGTATGCACAGTATCGGGGTTTTCCTGTAATTTATTACGGGACCAGTTTTCTGGAGTTGCCAGTTTGCTTTCCGTTTCGGCCAATTTCCTTTGTTCCGTTCATTGGCCGAAGATTGGTGGAGGAGGGTTTATTTGCATTGTTGCAAATAAGCTTTTGTGGAAGGGGGTCTTTGCTTATTTCCTTGTGTCATGATGACTCACCATACCTTGACCTTGGTTGACTTTTTGACTTCATCATGGTTGCACCTTACCTTGACTTCTTGACTTTGTTTTCATGATTTCTTGACTTTGGTTGTGATGATGGGAGAAGAGATGGTTGTTGAGTGTTGGACTTTTCAAGCCATCATTTTCTTTGCATTATTGTTCAAGCCATTCTCTCTCTCTCTCCAATCACACCAATATGGGGGGGGCATTCCTAGTGAGGGTGGGGATTTCATTTTCATGTGGTGGAAAATTTTGTATCTTGAGTTTTTTGAGAAATCCCTACAACTCCCTCTCCAAAAAGTTCACTTCTATTCCTCCACAAAAGGCAACTCCATAATCCCAAAATGAGACATGCTATCCACATTATATTCTACAGCAAATCTTGGGTACGTCGAGTAGCCGGCTTCGTCCCCGAGTTGCCTCGGCATTGAGGTGGGAGCCCGTAAACAAAGTAGGCGATGTGGTGCACTTCCGGCGACGAGGAGGAGACGGGACATTCCGCAGGAGATCGGGACAATGGCGAGAAGACCGGAGGACTTGGATCGTCGGTATATCTCTATTCCCTTTCTTGTAGTTAGCTAGGACTAGTTAATGGTTCGATCCGGGTAGTAGTGCGCGGCGGTTTGCCCGTTCAAGTAAAAAATTAAAGTTTATCACCGCTTCCGCATTTGGCCGTCGGATTGACGGCCGGGGCGCCGCCGTGCACTTACAGTGGTATCAGAGCCTCCCCATTAACTTAGTCTAACTTTGTGTAATGTGTTTTTCTATTCCGATCGATCGAAATGTTCAAAAACCCGTATTTGCCCACATCAGTTTTCTGTTGAAATTTTTTGGTGTCGAAAAATTTTTCAGGTTGTAAAATATTGATGTACTGGAAAATCTAAGAGCTCTGTAAAAATTCGACGAAGTAACTCCACAGTGGGAGCGCGGAACCGCCGCGAAAACCCCCTTCCCGCCGTCCTTCCGCCGCACACTGTGGAGATCACTTTACCAATTTTTTACAGAGGCCTTCTGGGCTTAAAATATGGGTTTTGGAACATTAAAATTGGGCCCATATTTTCTGCAACTGCTACAGTATTGTTTTGAGGCCCACTTGTTAATATTCGATCGGTCGGATATTTTAAACACATTTTTCACAGTATTTACATTATATCTGCGACCGTGAATGTCACTTGATCGGTAAATCCGGTCTAACTGCTATAGCCCGGTTAGACGGATTTGCGAACGTGACTTTCACGTTGATGTTTTGTTTTTGCTGTGATGTTGCGGATCGGTCATGGGGATAGCCTGGATGCAATGCTAGTACTGTTGTGGTTGTATTATGTACATTTGATATTGCGGGGCGAGCGTCCGACATGTGGACTGCCGTCACTGCCTGTTTGTATTATTCTTTTGGGGCACGACCTGGTTGCGGTCGTTGTACCCGTTGTATGTATATTTTACTTTCTGTACTAGGATTGCCCCGCGGAGGGGTGCACGGATGGCCGGGTTCTAGAGGACAACAAGCCCGCATCTCATGGCATTGAGACGGAGGGGGCTTCACTCTAGGATTGGCGGGCCATTCGCCGCACTCGTAGGGGGTACAGGTTGACCCAGGAGGGGTGCCCAAGTTACCGGATTCCGTGAAGTGCTGGGTGGTCCATTCACGGCGCTGAAGGGGGCTGCCTTGCTTCAGGTTTTGGCGGGTGACTTGCCGCGCCCGTAGGGGTCTAGGATTTCATTGCACAGGCTATCCACACGACCAGGGGAACGTCGGGTTTCAGCGGCTCTGTGAAACCCGGGGATCCCAGATATCTGTATTGTTTCTGTGATGCTGTACATTTCTGTGATGTTGCATTTTATTCACGCCTTGAGCGAATATAATATATTGGTATATATATTAGTAGATGTTGTATATGTTTTGCATCCGCGCTAGTCCAGTCCCCACTCTGTCGTTAGTAAGCTAACCTAACGGGTAATGACGGGACCCAGTGGCGAATGCGGATGGCATATACGTACATCAGCATATTTTCGTTCTTTTTGGTGTGATCAATTGATGGGACTGCATTGATTCGGATCAATGCAAGTTTAAAAACAAACCTAATCTGATGTTGTTGGAACACTTTTCAAAAAGCTGTTATTGCAAGGACGTTCACTTTTGTTTTGCATCGCGGTATTCATTTAGAATATCCTGCTCCTCAGTCGACGAGGTAAGGGCCGAGATCCCTTCACCGGGAGTGACCCCTTGGACAGAAGTTTGCGTTAGGGCATTAACTTCACTATAGCCGATTACTTTTGCTTTGCATCGCGGTATTCATTTGGAATATCCTGCACCCCATTCTACGGGGAAAGAGCCGAGATCCCTTCACCGGGAGTGACCTCTTTAGCAAAGGTTTTCGTCACTATATTTTTAAAAAAGCTATCCGTTCCTTCAACGATATCAAGTTCATTACGTTAAAGGTTTTCGCCAGAAACCATTCGTAGCCCTCCGTCGTTTCATATGGATAGTCAATAGTATTCAAGCTGTATATGTTGGCCAAAGTCAAGGTACAGTGTTTGGTAGCTGTTGGGTATTCATATGCAGCATAGATAGATGCGTTGGTTTGGGACAGCCGTACTGCCATTTTGGCCAAAGTCAAGGGTATGTACGGGTGGACTCAAATTAACCTGGAGAATGACGGGTTGAACTTGACATGTGACTTATGATATGTTGGCCAAAGTCAAGGTCATAAGAGCATGGGGTAGAAATCACATCGGGAGTTTCAAAAGAACTGAAACTTGCCAGATATGCGCATACCTTCTGGAGTGTGATACCGTGAGCGGATTCCGTCACGTTGTCATGCGATGAGAGTTGGATCCCGATTCCCACTGATGAGTTGGTTTACTCCTCGGGTGTTCCCGACTAATTCTTCTTTCAGGTTTGGAGGAGAATTTGAGGTACAGTGGGAGGATTCCAGATTAGATAAATTGGTGACCATTCTGATCTAGGTTAGAGTGCACGCTGAGTGTTTCTTTTCTCTCTCTCTTTGGCAGCGACCATTGACCCGACCCTAGACTATGACTCAGTGACCAAGTTGACCGAACCTTCTTAAACACTGGCTTTTGGATTGTCAGAGTTGCAAACCTCATTGCCACTCCTACTTTTACCCTTTTCTCCAGGACACCCCGTTTTACTACGAACGTCCACTTCCATTGGACAAAACCATCGTATGGTTAGATACGAACTCGAAAGAATTTATTCGAGGATGGTTTCCGGTTCTGGAGAAAACGGATAGGATTATTCAGTTGTCTTTTCCTTTTACCTTCTCTCAAGTTGTGAGTACTCCTTGGTTTAGGAGATAGTACACCTATTACGCAAATTGGATAGTCTTCTTCCAAACCATAGGCAGGTGCCGACCGGTAGGGAATGAAGGAAACCAATTTGCATAACGATGGTGTGCAGAAGGTATTAAGTTCAGACAAAGCAAGGGATTAGTAAGAGGGCAAAGTAAATTGCAACAGATATTCACGACCAAACCAAATATTTCGTTACCATTCCCACATCACCTTTGTATTTCTCCAGGACACTCCGTATCACTACGAAGATCCACAGTTTATTTGGATACTCCATCGTATGGTTATATACGAACTCGAATGGAACTGGTTCCAGTTCGGGGATGGATTCTGGTTCAGGAGAAATAGGAATAAGGTTTATTCGGTTGTCTTTTATCTTCACCCTCTCTCATTGTGAGTGTTCCTAGGATTGGGACAGTACACCCATTATGCTTATTGGATAGTCTTCTTCCAAACCATAGGCTGGTGCCGAACGGTGGGGAAGGAAGAAAACCATTTGGCCTAAAAGGGTGTGCAGAAGGTAAAGACTAAAGACATATGAAGGGATTTGGAGAGGTGGCAAAGAACTATACGGTTACAGTCGTGAATCTGGAAGAGGCATTACTAGGAATACCAGAATACCCCATCGGAACATTTCAATGTTTCAGTTTCACTGTGTAATGTTAAAGGAAAACTGATTTCCCGATTAGATACTTACTCCAGGGTATGTATTTACCAGGTACGATTCTCACATCTGTATGGTTTTACAGATGATGAGTGGGAGTAAATTATTGGGAATTGGGTGATTATCCTCATTATATCGGGATTCGTTGTAATCAGTGATATTTGAGGAAATCAACTGGGCTGTTTGCCGGTCGGCAAATATTTGGTTTTGAATATCCGCTGTTATGCACCAATTTCAAATTGATATATCTGTACGTCTATTTTCATAGAGTAAGATATACCTTTCTAAAATTATGTCTACGACATTTACCTATATCAGTGGATGGTTAGGTAAGGAGCATTAAACAGCGGTGTAATTCTTCTTAACCATAAGTACAGTTTTCAACCTACGACACACAGTGAAAGAGTTATCAGACTCAAGGGACTTATACAGAGTATTGTATGTTGTCCAGTGTCCATTAGGACAGAGGGGTTGGTCCTCATACTATATTCTGTTTACTTTTAACTTCTCTAGTTCTTAGACATGTGTTTCGTAGAAACACAGGGTCTAAGTTTTGAGGAGTTATAGGTATTTGAATAGAGTAGAGAACCAGGTATAGCAAGTATCGGGATTCTTCAAAGAGATCGAAGATGTAGATACTTGTGTATGGTATTCAGTTGATAGTAATGATTAAGAGATCTTGCTTCTCTTTCAGATTACTCATAATTGGAAGTATTCCTAAGTTGAGTAACGCTGATCCGCCTCCTTCCATTTAGTTGACATGCACTGGAGACAGCTGCATGATTTGAATCTGGTTCAATTAAATCAGTGCCTCTGTTTCTATATTGGATATAGAACAGTTCATATCTTAACGATGTTAAGGTACGGGGAGTTGTCCGGTTTATGATTAAAACCAGACACTGGACAACTCAAGGCACGTTTCTGTAATGGCTGTTTGTGGGTTGACCCAGGCTATGACGAGGGTTGACTTTCTACCATCTGGATGAACAATAGCGATATTGTTCTAGACTCGCCACAGTTTTATTAAAAATGGATTTTTTCAGAAAACAGTAGTGGGAGTATGGTAGAACTGGAAGTGATTCCAGAACCACAAACGATTACTGAAGATTTGATAAGGAACCTAAAGATTCAATCTGGATTGATATTCCATTGGCCACTCCGCAGATAAGGTGGGTAATTTCAGGCACCCGAGAGGCACTACGGTAGCCTCAAGGACGGTGACAGGGAAGTTCTTGTTTACCCACAATTGCCATTGCTGTTGTTCCAGATTACGAGACCCGGCGGGAGGATGAGTATAGCGTCGTTCTAAACCAGTTTTAGAAGTGTGCGTCTATATGACTCTGCCAGAGGGTTGTCGTAGTCAGTGGGAGCAGCGGAAACATTGGTGGACAGGTAGCTTATGTCTATTTATAGACTAAAGCAGATGTAGCGGAGATAGATCATCTGTTTCTGACGTAACAGTCATGGGTTTGACTTCATCAGAATAGGGGATGGATCTGTTGAGAAGGTAGTAGGGTGTGATATCCTGGTATTTGGATGATATACACAGAGTAGGAAAGGAAACTCCTACACTACGATCGGTTATACTTTGGTCGTCACACAGTTGTTTCTCCACAAAGGAAATGGATTTTATATCAAACATACTGGTTACTAGATCTATGGTTTTAGATCTAGATTTGGGTGGTTTCCCAATCAGGGTACTTGACAGCATTCTAAGAGTATTTAGGATGGACAACTCCTGGCACGGTTGTGTACCTGCAGGTAATGGAGTCACCCTCTCCAAAGGTGTCTTACAGACTAAAGGGGAGAGGGACGGGCATGATTGGCAGATCACTTGCTCAGGCAATTGAGTCAATCGTGAGATGTCAAGTACCACACCAGATGTTGTTCTTGCACTAGATGCAATAAGTTGACATTAATCCAATCCTGGAGAAACAGTCGGAAGCAGTTTTAGAACATAAGTGGATGTTCTAGGGATATGATAACGACAGCCTCATTCAGGAGACAGTTATCATTCCAGGCTTCTAAGGTGACATGGACGACAAGGAGGTTGTCAGAGTTATAGTTTTCCTTCTGATGAGGGGCAGTATTTTGGACAGGTGGTCCAAGGGAATACTGAGGGAGGCATGGCGCGCAGGATACTGATTAAGTTCAGTTGACGATACAGTCTAAGAAGTTTGGATTTGGAGTTCATTTATGAGCTAGGTCCCATCAGACATCCAGACATATTCTGAGACAGGTATTGCTCTTTTCGGGAGATGGTTTTCTCCGCGAACTTGAGATATAGAGTGACAAAGGGAGAAACAACTAAGCGGATCCACTCACTGAGGCTATTCCTCGAACGCAATAGTTTCGCAAACGAGCTTTGTGAGACTGACTAGTAGAGGAGTTGGGTGTTCGGTATCACACGGGCTGTGAGTATGCGATATCGCAATAATTAGCCTTGAGTGCAAGTGGGAGATTGTTGGAGATAGTGCCCTCAGAGTCAATTATTAGGTCACAGGTACGTGATTGTAATGATTGAGGGAGGACCTATCCGGTAGGACAGTCTTACTCGAGATGATAGTATGCTATCTGGTTTACCTTTATCATCGTGTACTGTTTTAGGTGACCTGACACGTCGCTATTACACGTTGATAGAGCCCCTAGGATTCTTGCTTGACCACCAGCAGTATGAGGGCGATCATATAAGTGGGAGCTGGGGGTCTACAAGCATATCCTTAAAAGGTCCCTAGTCATGGGAGTTTCGAGACCGGGCATCGATACTCCATTAGTAGACTAGTGTATACAGTCGAGACCCCGACGAGGGGCGGTGGCCGGTCTCACAAGCCACTGGTGTCAGTTGGATCACCTAAGATGTATACAGGTGCTCATTGGGTTATGAGTACACCGGACATGACTCGCCGGGAACATGCTAGTTGGTGATATACCAGACGTCAGATGGCAGTTCCCTGGTGACATGTGTGCAGGTTAGTTCATCGACCTGGGGATCGTCATTTGTCTCGTGTGAGTTCCCACTGTACTTTGATTACTACCCTACCACGGCTCAAAGGAGTCGTGCAAACAGGTTTTAGTTGGGTACAGTCCCGAGCCACATGGAGGCAGTGAGCGTATCTTCAGGGGTTCGTCTCTCCCGGTATTGGGGGTGAGGTCGTGCTGTGTCTAGGAGAGCCATTACACGAAGTCCTTGGCCAAGGCAAGGAGATTTACTGGTAGGTATTCCAGTAGTATCTCAGGGTGTTCTGGGCTACACTCCGACACGACTTGTACCGCTTTTGGGGGTCTGACTTTTACCAACCCCCTAGGCCCGCCATGCGATGCTCATAGACGAACGGACCGGACTGCACGGATATTGTCACTGACAGGCTCAGTAGGATTGTCAGG
This sequence comes from Agapanthus africanus, assembly GCA_030015575.1. Lineage (NCBI taxonomy): Eukaryota > Viridiplantae > Streptophyta > Magnoliopsida > Asparagales > Amaryllidaceae > Agapanthus > Agapanthus africanus. The sequence goes on along the minus strand of CM057345.1, from coordinate 297,835,051 downwards.
CTGAGTTCGCTCACAGACATCCCTTTTAGTCAGTACCTGGTAGCCCGTTACGTATTGGCTTATACCTCTGACGTGCTAGTGGTTAAATCCACAACCAAGGTGTTGATGAGTCTTTAGAGTCCCCCACATTCAGTTACTCAGCTTTCGGGCGAAAGGTTGTAGAGGCCGTATGGAGATATGGCAAGGTCCGATCAGATACGTGCGGTATTGCACGGATCAGGATCGGACAGTTTGTACTATAGGCCGTATGGTTATATGGCAGGGTTCGATCAGATACGTGCGGTATTGCACGGATCAGGATCGAACAGATATTACTAGCCGGCTTTGGTTTAAGCCGGATCCTAGTATAGTACAGTGTAGATTTTGTCTCATTGCTTTTGTATTTCGGTCGAAATACAGATGCGGGTATGTATGCACAGTATCGGGGTTTTCCTGTAATTTATTACGGGTCCAGTTTTCTGGAGTTGCCAGTTTGCTTTCCGTTTCGGCCAATTTCCTTTGTTCCGTTCATTGGCCGAAGATTGGTGGAGGAGGGTTTATTTGCATTGTTGCAAATAAGCTTTTGTGGAAGGGGGTCTTTGCTTATTTCCTTGTGTCATGATGACTCACCATACCTTGACCTTGCTTGACTTTTTGACTTCATCATGGTTGCACCTTACCTTGACTTCTTGACTTTGTTTTCATGATTTCTTGACTTTGGTTGTGATGATGGGAGAAGAGATGGTTGTTGAGTGTTGGACTTTTCAAGCCATCATTTTCTTTGCATTATTGTTCAAGCCATTCTCTCTCTCTCTCCAATCACACCAATATGGGGGGGGGGGGGGGCGGCCATTCCTAATGAGGGTGGGGATTTCATTTTCATGTGGTGGAAAATTTTGTATCTTGAGTTTTTTGAGAAATCCCTACAACTCCCTCTCCAAAAAGTTCACTTCTATTCCTCCACAAAAGGCAACTCCATAATCCCAAAATGAGACATGCTATCCACATTATATTCTACAGCAAATCTTGGGTACGTCGAGTAGCCGGCTTCGTCCCCGAGTTGCCTCGGCATTGAGGTGGGAGCCCGTAAACAAAGTAGGCGATGTGGTGCACTTCCGGCGACGAGGAGGAGACGGGACATTCCGCAGGAGATCGGGACGATGGCGAGAAGACCGGAGGACTTGGATCGTCGGTATATCTCTATTCCCTTTCTTGTAGTTAGCTAGGACTAGTTAATGGTTCGATCCGGGTAGTAGTGCGCGGCGGTTTGCCCGTTCAAGTAAAAAATTAAAGTTTATCACCGCTTCCGCATGTGGCCGTCGGATTGACGGCCGGGGCGCCGCCGTGCACTTACAGGCATTACACTCATGTAGAGATTACATTGCCAGTTTAGCATGCTTCAGCTTTATTCATATTGAGGTTTACTTATATCTGATCGTTTTGACCTAGGATGGGTCGTGCATTCGATCTCTGCTTGTAGATATTTTTCTATTCACGAGTTGGCAACTCACCCCCGTTGTGGCCCAGTTCTTGCAGGTTTGCCGTACAGATTCCATAGCGGCATTTCTGGCACACTGCTTCCTTATGGGTGACTTGCTTGGTTAGGTGGGTTCTTTTGTATCAGAACCGCCATTGCTCATGTATCATTTATTGTATCTAGAATTTCCATCAACCAAAACTTGTATATTGTTTCAGACTTAGAAAACAGTGTTGTTTTATTTCGACCTTAGAGTCGCGCTAGTAGTATTACGGTTTTCTGGCTGTTTTGAGTTTCTTTTTTTTTGGGTTTTGATCCTCGCCCTTTGGCGTTGTATATTATTATTGCTTGCGTGGTTGTGACCGTCGATGGACGAAGAGCTAGCTCCCGCTTGGGGATGCCTTTTATCATTTCATATATATTATTCTTGTTGTACCCCGTTCGGGGCCAGTTTTTACAAAGGAAACTCTGCCGAAATTTTCAGGAAAGGTTACACATTTTAAAAAAATGCATATTCGGCTTAGTTATTTAAAAACTTTGATTTCCAAACATGATTTCCTTACTTTTCAAAAACAGTTTTTCCTTATTTACTCTTTAAATGGTTTTAGATTGCTGGGCTTTTGGCTTACTTGGATCAGATGGGGTCCTATAGACTTCATATGGTTCAAGGGCCAGTCACGTGCTCTTTCGGGTCGTGACAGTGGCCCTTGAGGAGAGGATGGGACGTTCTTACTCCTTTCCCAGAGACAAAACGAGGAGGTTATTCGAGCTGGCGTTATGCAACCGACTCATAAACCTGCAAGATCCAAAACGTCCGTCGCAACCAAGTGATGTCAATGAGCCCAACTACTGTCCTTATCATCAAGTACTGGGCCATCCGATTGAGGATTGCTACGTCTTCAAAAATTGGCTTGAAAACCAGTACCGACAGGGCAAATTCGCGTTATCTGACAAATGGAAGGTGAATCCCCCGCAGCCCCACACATCTAAGGGGACGAATACGCCAGGGGCAACATGCTCCGTCGTTGAAGAAGCTCCTTGGGAGGTTGTATTATCAGCCAAGACAAAGAGGATGCTAAACGATCTTCAAACATGCCCAGCGATCAAGTGGAAGAACCCGTTGGAGCCGCAGATCATCGAAAGGATGTTGAAGCCTCGTACAACTCCAAAGACCAATGGAGGTGGCTCAAACACTTGCAACCAGCCGTCAAAATCTTCGAAGAAGAAGAAAAAGAAATCAAAGAAGCCCGTGAAGCCTGGCGACAAGCGCACGGACTTGCAAAAATAAATTGACGCGCTGGAGGAATATAACCAGAAAGCACGGACTCCCATTACGCTCCAAGAGTTCCTCAATCACGTCTTTCAAGAGGAAGGTGAGGGAGAAAGTTCATCAAATGAATCCGAGGAATATGTGGCGAGCTGTCATATGATTTCCCATTCGATCACGAACGATGAGGAGACTCCTTGCACTGAAAAGCTGGGGGCAGATCCTGAACCAAAAATTCTGGGGCCATCAGATGAAGTAATTGACACATTCCTTAATGAAGCTCGGTTGAAAAGTAAAGCTGATCGGGAGCGCGAGGCGTTTATATTCGAAAGGGCCAAACGCCAGCGCCTTGACGAAAGAATCAAGATACTCCCGCTGGAACAAAGTACCTCCACTACCGACAAGAGCCAATTCAAGATGAGGAAAAGGTTTGCTAAGGTCATATCAATGGGCATGAAGCTACCATCCTCCGAAGGAAACATCACCGGTGAAGTGGAAACGCACCCCTCCTATTGCTTATATCATCAAAAGATTTCACACCCCACTCAAGAGTGCAAAGCTTTCGATAAATGGTGGCAAGGATACGGTGCTCATCGACAACGTTTTAAGCGGGAAAAGCGTAAAACTCGTCGGGAACGCCAAAATATGACTGAAGGGTTTAACAGAACTACCGGTGATTGTCGCATGGTTAACACCGGTGGGTCACAAGTACCTACATTCGGGAGTGATTCTGATGAAGAGCTAGAACTTGCCCCTCTCTTTAAAGAGTCCAATTCGGGAAAAGAAGAAGAGCCGAAGGTCTGCGAAAATATCCGGCTGCGTAATCGGACGCTGCCTGAAAAGAATCTCGGACCCTCAAACAGAAAAGATAAAGAGAAAGAAAAGGTCTCTAAAGATATCATCTTAGATGAACAAGTGGTGGAGGAGCTAAGTGCCAAGGACCCGCCGGAGAGAAATAAGGTGGATTACAACGTCTTAGCGCACCTGAGGAAACTACCCTCACAGCTCGGCATTCTCGACGCCCTTTTGCTATCAAAGGAGGCGAGAGATTCGTTGATCAAGGCACTCCAAGATCCGGAACAATTCCAAGCATGCCTGGCCGAGGAAAAGATGAAGGATGAATTGGAGGAAGTGCACACGGCCGATGTCACTTTCGGCGACGAGGACCTTCTCCTTGGGACTTGCGAACACAATTGCCCCCTCTATATCTCAGGATACTGCCATGATATAAAGATAGGCAAAATCCTGATCGACAATGGATCCTCCGTTAATCTCCTCAATGTGCGGGTGTTAAAAGAAATCTGCATGAGCGTCCAGCACCTTGCTCGTGACAAGATCACCATCTCCGGGTTCGACTCCCAGTCATCAAGAACTCTTGGGTCTGTGATACTGACGCTATGCTTCGGGCTACTCGTCACAGACGTTAAGTTCCACGTCATAGACGCCAAGACATGCTACGACGCTTTGCTCGGCCGACCATGGTTACACGAGTACAACATCATCCCTTCTACACAACATCAGTGTATGAAGTATTTTAAGGATGGTTTCGAGTATACCGTGACGGGAGAACTGAACCCGTTCTCTGTGAACGAGGTCCGCAAATATGAAGATGCCAAATACTTCTTACCGGATTTCGAAGACACGGAGAAGTGTCACAAGCCGGAGAACAAAGCTAACGTCACCATCCCTGTTTTCGGGAGTGATACCGAGGAGGAAGAGGAGATAGTTTATTCGGGTCCATCCCAACACAACAAGCCAGGACCGTCCGCTCCTACGTTGATCTTTGGTAGCGACTCGGAAGATGAGATCCATGCTGTATTCTCTGCTCGACCTTCAATACGAATGTCCGCTGACGAAGAACAAAGTCTACAAGTCACCATGGTGCCGCTTAAACACCATAAAGAACTGGATGCACTTAATATATACAATGTAGAAGAGCTGCGGACGTTCTATGTCCCTCCCAGGAGAGAAAGCGAAAAAGCAATTCTATTCTACCGCTCTGAAGAAACCAAAGTGGAAAAAGAAATCTGGCATGGTGCAGATCCTACGCTCGACAGGCTTCAGCCTATCCGTCTTCCCAGATATTATACGGAAGGTTTGAAAAAGCTACTGAAACGCCAGGGGATATCCCTCAAGCAGACCGTTCGAAAAGCCAAGTTCTATGTAAAAGTCTGGAACGTTCCCGGGACTCAACGCAAACTGCCTAACGGGAGAATGGAAACAAAAGGGCTTGGATACATCTGGTCAAAGAAACGAGAGTTACTACCCGGCTGCTATGTCGTGTATGACCTCGATGAAGAAGCGGATGCTCAATGGGAGGACGCTAATCCCGAACTAGTGAAAGTTCCAGATGCAAAAGTGCTTAATCCGTCGTTCGAAGAACAAATGGACAAATTTATAAGGGAAGCTAGTCAAAGAGTCCGAGACGACCATAACCGCGAAATGGCCATCTACGAGAAAGCCAAAACGCAACGCCTCCTTCAACAGGCCGTGAAAGATGAAAGTGCCGCCCCCTGTCAACCTGTTATAAAAAAGGCTCGATGCAGAGGCAGAAATAAGTCGAAAGGAGAAAAAGGTGCTCAAAAGCAACAAAGCGGGGCTAAGAGGTCACGTAAACGGGAATCGAGCGGTTCCGATTTATCCCTCATGAAGAAAATGGGTCGAGTGTACTCATTTCCCCGGGACAAGTCGAAGAAGATACTTGATCTTGCTCTAAAACATCAAATGCTTATACTGCCGGAGACCAAAAACCCCGAACAAGCAGGCGAAGTCTCTGACCCAAATTATTGCTCTTACCATCGAGTAACAGGGTATCCTCTCGAAGACTGCTTCACCCTTAAGAATTGGGTCGAAGATCAGTATCAGCTCGGCAAATTCGCTCTGTCTGACAACTGGAGGGTAGCACCGCCGCAGAAGCACGAACCCAAAGCTACAAAAACAGAACCAACTCCACATTGGGATTGGAAGCGGATTTGCACTTATCACATGATAACAATATTAAAAGAAAAGCCCGAGGACATGGATGACCTTCCCTGGTACTTCGAAAACAGCAATGATGAGGTGATCTCAGAATTCCCGCCTGCTCCGAAAGAACTGGAGGATGGAATAGATACCACCGCAAATAACCTCAAGAAAATCGAGTTGGGGACGACTGATGACCCACGGCCGACGTTTGTCAGTGAGCTGCTATCTGAAGAAAGGGTGACTGCGTTAAAAGACGTTCTTGTACAGCATAAAGATTGCTTTGCGTGGAACTATTCCGAGATGCCAGGACTAGATCCAGAAGTCGCTGTGCACAAATTGGCGATATCTCCGGACGTCAAGCCAGTCAAACAAGCACCAAGAAGAATGCGGCTCGAGCTTGAGATGAGCATCAACGCCAAGGTCAAAAAGTTAATCGACTCTGGCTTTATCCAGGAGGTTCAATATCCTGAATGGATCGCCAACATCGTCCCAGTGATGAAGAAAAATGGGACGGTGCGCATATGCGTGGATTTTTGGGATCTCAACAAAGCCTGCCCGAAGGATGATTTCCCGGTGCCAGTCACCGAACTGATGATAGACAATACGTCCACTTATGAGGTTTTCTCCTTCATGGACGGCTCATCAGGGTATAATCAAATAAAGATGCATCCCGAAGACCAGAAGCACACCGCCTTCAGGACCCCTTTGGGTATATTCTGCTACAAGGTGATGCCCTTCAGTTTAAAGAACGCCGGTGCTACTTATCAGAGAGCCATGACGCGAATCTTTGATGACCTTATACACGAGATCGTCGAATGCTATATCGACGATCTCGTGGTTAAAAGTAAATCATACGAGGAACATCTCGAGCATCTAAAGACCGTATTTGACCGCCTTCGGCAATACAACTTGAAGATGAACCCTCTTAAGTGTGCATTCGGAGTTTCCTCGGGCAAATTTCTAGGATTCACCGTCCGACACCGAGGTATTGAAGTAGATCCGTCCAAGATCAAGGCGATCATGGAAATGCCTCCGCCAAGGACTCTTAAGAAGCTGCGGTCTCTCCAAGGAAAGCTCGCATATATACGGCGATTTATAGCCAACCTCTCTGGCAAGTGCCGCCCTTACGGTCACCTGATGAAGAAGGGAACTCCATTCGTTTGGGATCACAAATGCCAAGGCGCACTGGACGAGATCAAGCAGTACCTGCAGAACCCTCCAGTGTTGGCTGCTCCAGTTAAGGGAAAGCCTCTCATTCTTTACACGACCGCCCTCGAAGGTTCTTTAGGCGCATTATGGGCCCAAGAGAATGACCAAGGGAAGGAAAGAGCACTTTACTACTTAAGTCGGGTTCTGCTGGGGGCAGAAAGCAACTACTCTCCCATTGAAAAACACTGCCTGGCGTTGATCTTCGCGATAACAAAGCTCAGGCACTATGCGTTAGCACATGAAGTCCGTCTCTTTTCGAAGATTGACCCCCTTAAATATTTGATGTCGAAGGCTATATTGACAGGTCGACTCGCTAAATGGGCTCTGCTCTTGATGGAGTTCTCGATAACGTATCGACCTCTCAAGGCAGTGAAAGGCCAGGCCATCGCCGACTTCCTCGCTGAGCATCCGATACCGGCCTATTCTCCTCTGAATTGCAAATTGCCAGACGAACATGCGTTCGACGCAATCGACGGTGGTGATACCCGATGGGAGCTCTATTTCGATGGAGCATCTTCCATGAAAAAGCGCAGACAAAGTACCCCTATAATCAAATCGGGAGTGGGCCTCATCTTCGTAACTCCACAAGGAGGGATTATGCGCTTCGCCTTCTCCTTAACAGAGCCGAGGACGAATAACGAAGACAAATATGAAGCCTTGATAGCAGGCCTCGAGATCGCCGTTGACATGGGAATTGAAAACATCCTCATATACGGAGATTCTCAACTCGTCGTTAGTCAAGTAAACGGCGACTACCAAACGTGCAAACCGGAATTGGTAAAATACGGTAAAAAGGTGCAACAACTGTTGACCCAAATTCCCTCCTATACTTTGGAAAGCATACCGCGCGCGGAAAAAAGCAAAGCAGACGCGTTGGCCAAACTTGCTAAAGAACTGGCTAACGAGAACCTCGATGACGTTAGAATCGTGGTACAAAGCCGTCGAGTGCTTGCCCCAGCAGAAATATCTCCGGAATCATCCGAAGAAAAGGGAGCGAGCGAGCGGACGACCCTGCAAGTAAAAGGTTGGGAAAATACCGGGGATTAAAGAGAAGTCTTCATAGATTACTTCAAGTCCCACCGAATGCCTGAAGAAGCGTCCACAAGACATCAGCTCATGAAACGAGCTCTGTCTTTGGCCTTTGTCAATGATACTCTGTACAAGAGGTCATTTGATTCTCTGTGGCTGAGATGCTTAGGACCTGACGAAGCGAAAAGGGTCATCCAGGAAGTTCACGACGGACTCTGCGGTTCTCACCAAGCGGGCCCAAAGATGAAGTTGAAGATAAAACGGATGGGCTACTACTAGCCCACGATAATTCAGGACTGCCTCGAATATGCGAAGCAGTGCCACTCATGTCAAATTCATGGGGATTTCATCCATCAGCATCCAAATCCATTACATCCAACGGTGGCTAGTTGGCCATTCGAAATGTGGGGGACTGATATAGTCGGCCCTATCGAACCAGCATCGTCCAGGGGACATCGATTCATCCTGGCAACGACTGACTACTTCTCCAAATGGGCAGAAGCGGTACCACTGAGGGAAGTGAAGACGGAGAATATCCTCCATTTCTTCAAGACGCACGTCATATATCGGTTTGGAATGCCAAGACGGATCATCTCCGATAACGGGCCAGCCTACAGAAGCCACAAAATCAGTCGCTTCGTGCAACAGCATAATATAGACTGGAGGTATTCCTCAGTTTATAATCCGCGAGCTAACGGTCTAGCTGAGGCCTTCAACAAGACCTTGATGAAGATCATGAAGAAAACGGTGTCCCAAAATAAGAAGGACTGGCACGAAAGACTGCAAGAAGCTCTTTGGGCGTATCGAACTACGTTTAAAATGGCTACAAACACAACGCCGTACGCGTTGGTATTTGGGACGGAAGCAGTACTCCCCCTCGAGATAGAGTTACCCTCTCTACGAATGGAAGTCCACTACGAGCTGACGGACGAAGAAAATGCTCACCTTCGGCTTGAGGAGCTTGACGCCCTTGAAGAAACACGGCTCATAGCGCAACAAAATCTGGAAGCTTATAAAGCAAAGATGATGCGCTCATATGAAAGATTGACCCGACCGAGGACATTCCGCCAAGGCGAACTCGTGCTAGTGGTCAAAAGGCCTATGATACCCAATCGCGCCAAGCGGGGAAAATTCGAGCCAAACTATGAAGGCCCGTACATCATAGATAAGGTCTACCAGGGTGGGGCCTATCTACTCATGGACATGCACGGTGAAAGGCCTTTCAGGCCAATAAACGGTCGCTTCCTAAAGAAATACTATGCTTAATGAGCCACAGCCTAGGTCAATGGTAGATGACGACGACTATGTCCGCTCGCTATCTTCCTAAGCTCAAGCTTTATAAGCAGTAGCCGGCCTTCTCAATAGCGGACCGAAACGTCCTTAAACTAATACCGCGGCATCCGTAGGATGACAAAATAAAAATAAATAAATATAAAAAAATATAAATAAATAAAAACGGTATGTCCATAAGCAAAAAAGGGCACGGATGAAAACCCGAAAGGGCGCCGTGAGTAAAAACAGCAGGACTACCGGCGAGTGTTCGTGAAAACCCGAAAAGGCGCGACCTCGTAAAAAAAAGAGAGAAGAAGAAAATAAATAAAAAATATATATATAATAAAAATGGTATGTCCATAAGCAAAAGGGGCACGGATGAAAACCCGAAAGGGCTCCGTGAGTAAAAACAGCAGGACTACCGGCGAGTGTTTGTGAAAACCTGAAAGGGCGCAACCTCGTTAAAAGACACTTATAGGGTCCTCTCGACCTTGTAAGGAGAAACCACCCACGTGAGATCCTTACGACTCATAAGGGAGCAACACACTTAGGGATCCCCACGATTCCTAGGGAGAAAATACACTTGCGAGATCCTCACGGCTCGTAAGGAGAACTCTCTTATGGGACCCTCACGGCTCATAAGATTTGAAAGTCTTAAGTTACAGAGACCTAAACCTGTGCTTAAGCAACCCCTACAACTTCCAATATTGCCCTACAAGTGGCTCAATACTGACCCCTGTATACAATCCACAGGCGCGAATAAACATTTCCCCAACCAAGTCCCATCCGTGACTGGGGATATGTTCGCATGGTGAACAACCCTTGTAAATCCTCTCGATTTATGAGGAGAAAACCCTCCTGTAGGATCCTTACGACTAACAGAGGAACATACACTTAGGAATCCTCACGATTCCTAAGGAGAAGATACACCTACAAGATCCTCACGACTCGTAGGAAGAAATACCTTTGTGAGACCCTTATGGCTCATGAAGTCAAAAGCCTTAGTCGACAGGACCTTAACCCTGGTCACTAAGCCATCTTTGTTCGACATCAACAGAGGCAAATGATGATTCGCTCCTGGCAATATCCCAGTTATAGCGGTGCTGATGCTGAAATCGGTGTCTAATTTCAGGTTTACGGCGAAAAGCCAGTAGGCCGTACATGCATACGAAATAGCCGAAATAATGGGGCAACTTGCAATAAAAAGCAGCAAGTAAAAACGTATGCACATGAAATAGCCGAAATGATTGGGCGACTCGCAATAAAAAGCAGCGAGTGAAAATAAAATAAATAGCCGAAATGATTGGGCACCGCGAAAAATAGCCGAAATGATTGGGCAATCGCGACCTTCGCGACATAAAAGCTGAAATGATAGAGCATCGCGAAAAAAAAAAGGAAGATGATAAAACTTTGGCCCTACGGTTAAGATCACACCGATCCCTGTATACAATCCAAGGGCGTAAACAAACAAGAGGGAACCATACTTTCCCAACAGGCTCCGCGGGAAATTCCCGATTCGTCTCAACTCCGAAGAAACCAGTGTCTTCGGCAAAATCCTTCGACTCAGGGAAACAAGTGTCCTTGACGAAGAAAATCCTGATTCGTGTCGACTCACAGAGAAACCAGTGTCTCCATGGGAAATTCTCGACTCGTTTCAACCCCAAGGAAACAAATAATCCTTGGCGCTAGGGAAACAAATAATCCCTAGCAAACTCCTCGACTCACGGATATAAACACTCCTTGACGAGAGCCTCCTGATCCGCGTCGACTCGCAGAGCAACCAGTGCCTCCGTAGGAAATTCTCGACTCGTTTCAACCCCAAGGAAACAAATAATCCTTGGCACTAGGGAAACAAATAATCCCTAGCAAATTCTTAGACCCACGGATACAAACACTCCTTGACGAGAGCTTCCTGATCCGCGTCGACTCGCAGAGCAACCAGTGCCTCCGTGGGAAATTCTCGACTCGTTTCAAACCCTAAGGAAACAAATAATCCTTGGCGCTAGGGAAACAAATAATCCCTAGCAAACTCCTCGACTCACGGATACAAACACTCCTTGACGAGAGCCTCCTGATCCGCGTCGACTCGCAGAGCAACCAGTGCCTCCGTGGGAAATTCTCGACTCGTTTCAAACCCCAAGGAAATAAATAATCCTTGGCGCTAGGGAAACAAATAATCCCTAGCAAACTCCTCGACTCACGGATACAAACACTCCTTGACGAGAGCCTCCTGATCTGCGTCGACTCGCAGAGCAACCAGTGCCTCCGTGGGAAATTCTCGACTCGTTTCAAACCCCAAGGAAACAAATAAACCTTGGCGCTTGGGAAATAAATAATCCCTAGCAAACTCCTCGACTCACGGATACAAACACTCCTTGACGAGAGCCTCCTGATCCGCAGCGACTCGCAGAGCCACCAGTGCCTCCGTGGGAAATCCTCGACTCGTTTCAAACCCCAAGGAAACAAATAATCCTTGGCGCTTGGGAAACAAATAATCCCTAGCAAACTCCTCGAATCACGGATACAAACACTCCTTGACGAGAGCCTCCTGATCCGCGTCTACTCGCAGAGCCACCAGTGCCTCTGTAGGAAATTCTCGACTCATTTCAAACCCTAAGGAAACAAATAATCCTTGGCACTAGGGAAACAAATAATCCTTAGCAAATCCTTCGACTCAAGGAAACAAACAATCCTTGACGAGAGCCTCCTGATTCGCGTCGGCTCGCAGAGAAACTAGTGTCTCTGCGGGAAAATTCTCGATTCGTCTCAACTTGCAAGATGAAGCCTCAGGCAGCAAGGATTAAAAAACTTGCTTCCTGAACAATGGGACCCTGCAAGTCGGTCTAAAACGGTCTCTTGCATACTATTCACGGGTCTCACTCTCCAAAATCGAGTCTCGACAAGGAGGGAAACAACCGCTTACGGATCCTCTCGACTCGTAAGAGGGAAAAATTCTCTTATAGGATCCTTACGACTTATAAGAGAAAATCACACTTAGGAATCCTCACGATTCCTAAGGAGAAAAACCCACCTACGAGATCCTCTCGATCCGTAGGGAGAAAAGTCTTTATGAGACCCTCACGGCTCATAGAGTTGAAAAGTCTTAGGCGGCAGATCTGAACCTGCGGCCTAAGCCATCGCTATCTCTTGGAGAAATTAAGTTATCTGCCAATTAGGTTTATCGAGACATCATGCTGAGAAGGGAGAAAGCAAAGAAATAGTACAAGACATTGCAAAAAGGAATGTGTATCTTTATTCATAAATTCAATCAAAACACAAGGCGAATCATATAAAAAACAAAGAATGTATATATACTATGCAAAAATTACAAGTGTGTAAATGATACAAAATGTTCAGGGAGAAGGAAGCCTCTTGAATAGCTCTATCAATTGCTCGTGTACTTCCTTCCACGCCTTCTCTTGATCAGCCGCCACCGCCAGTTCGGCCTCTACTTGAGCCCTCTGCTGCATGAAGGATGCAAGCTATTCCCCAACGACCTGCTGAGCTGCTTCACGACCTCGGGCATCACGCTCGGCGGCATCAAGCTTCCGCTTCAGTGCTAGCCCATTAGAGATACGCTCCAGGAGGCCTTCAAAGACAGCTTTCACCTCGGCAGCATCCGTCCTAACTTCAGCGCGCAGGCGAGCAGTTGCGCTTGAAGATTCCTGACGTTCCTTCAACCGTAAAGCTACTTCTTGCTCCAAATAGCGGAAATAAGAAGTGCTTCGCTCAAGCCAGGCTGTCCGTTGGGTGCTTATGGCCAAAACCTCAGGGGAAGGACGCGTCGACTCCAACCGATGTAGGCATGCCTCAATCTCCCTGCAGTGGTTAACCCAAGATTCGACGACGCCTTCGTTGTAAAAGTTTACGAGCGCCGCCAACATTGGGTTAACCTCCACAGCGAAATCTGCGGCAGAGGGGAGAGCGTCTGCGTTAAGATCTTCGATATACCCGCTCAGCATGCCCAAAATCATCACGGCACCTTTTGAAGATGGACGTTTCAAGAAAGGGCCTGCCGGTGAAAGGAAACGAGACTCAAGAGGGACTGGAGCCAGAACGATAGCTGGAAAACAAAACATAGTTAAACGATGGTTCAAGAGATGTTGAAGAGTCATCAAAAAGAAAATTTACTATACCAGCTGCAACGGACGGCAAAGCCGGAAGGGCCGGTGGCGTGGCAGGTCTTGCGTCCCCTCCTTCGATTTGTGGCACTACAATAAGGAAGAGGAAAAGTCAGAAATAATCCCATTGCTAAAAAAAATAAAATAAAGACATCGAAGTGAAAATATACTCACCGGCACCACTAGAGGGAGAAGCAAGTTCGGATGGGAAGGAGAAGTGTGGGAGCAACACTTGATATAGATGATCAAAGAGCACTCCTGAAAAGACACAGTGGTACGATGTTAGTACATAAGTTACGCGGCTAAAAGATAAACTAATGAGTCGCAAATCCATACCTTCCAACATCCGCGATGGCACAAGGGAAGGCTGGGAGGTGACCACCGCCAAGGCAGTAGTTGACGGTGCTCCTTCGAGCAATGGAGCATCAGCACTGGCCGCATCTGCGTTAAAAACAAAGACAAACTTGTTAGAAAAGATCGCAAGATATAAAAAGAGAATGATAGTAACTCAAAATTTACCCGACGAGCTGCCGGCCGAAACTGAGGCAATTCCTTCCTCCATGGACATGAGGCCACCGCCCGTGGCCTCATCACCCGACTCAATGGGAGCCGTTGTCGTGCTCGCAAGCCCTGGAGATGGTGGAGGACCACAGGCGGGGAGGGCTATGACTGGAGCATTGCCAGATTCCTGAGAAGGAGCGGTTGGCTCGTCTTCAGGAATCGTGGCCACCTCACCCGCTACTCCCTCGGGTTCAGCGGTCACGGTTGTCTCGTCCACCGTCACCACGAGGTCGCCAGCCTTAAGTGCCTCACCCACCACTACCCTCAGCTCGGTTATAACGATCATTTCATCTGCCGCCACTTCAGGTTCAGCATCAATCACCCTCTCGGCTGCAGATCCCTCGACCTCTGTTTCAGGCCTCGTAGCCCCAACGACGTTGCCCACCGTCAGCTCAGGTTCGGCAGGCACCGCCTCCTCTGTTTCCCTGGGTTCAACGGTCTCCGCTTCCCCCTCGGTCGGACTTGGCCCTGCAAGATAGGATACATAAGAACCGATGGCTTTATAATTCTTACAACAAGGTTCTGAAAGAAATGCTACCTGAAGAGGATTTATCATTTGCACTCCGAACCGCGCGCGCCACTTTCCTGCGAGCAGTAGATTGGGCGACAGGGGCCTCTTCGGAGGGAGTATCAGCACGAGGGATGGTGCTAGGGCCCCCTCCCATGGCCAAAGCAGCCCTGCACGCCTTTGCTTCGCGTCTCAACCGCTTCCTTTCCTCCCGAGCCGTTGAGACGAATGCCACCAGAGCCTCTTTAATTGAGGCATCTTCGTTCGTGAATAGGGATGCCTCCAAATTTTTCAAGGCATCCCTTGTCGTTTTGTCAAGTCGAGGCTCTTGCAGCAGCCCCGACGAGACCGGGACTTCAGTAACAGGCTTGGGGAGGATCCTCGCATCAACTGATATAGCCCCTGCAAAGAAACAAAGGAAGAAGGTTAGGTTGACCATCAGAAGAGATAACAAATTTTTCTTATAAAAGAAAAGGGGGTGGGACGTACCAACGCCTGCTAGGGCACGTTTCTCCTCCTCCTCTTGGAAAGTTTTCAAAGAGGCAGCAATAGCTTCTTCGGTAGAGACACCTGTTGAAAATGGGGAAAGTATTAGTTAAAAAATAATGATAAAAAGTGCAATAAAGTGACGAAGAAAGCGGCTAATGGTTACCTGACTCAGTGAGTTTACTTAACATTGCTTCGAACCTCGCCGATCGCTTCAAAGCTGCAATGGCGGCCGCCAAATTGGTGTCTGCGGGGTCTACCAAGAAGCCCTTGTTGCTGCCATATTCACTTATTCCTTCGTTGAGAGGAGCCTCAGGCTCTAAGCCGAGGATCGCGTCGAGGGAAAGGATAGACTTCTTCTTCTTTTTCCCGCCAGCTCTAGATGCACCTGGAATTGATTTGTGCTTGGCAGGCACCTTGGGGCGGCGGGTCCCGATATCCGCTCCTGCGCCGGACTCCGGCAATATTACATTAACCGTCTTCGTGGGAGCGTGGGGCGCCGGTGGTGCATTCACCATAGCAGGCAGCGGCAAGCCACGCGTGGTCGATCGACTCCGGCATCTTTTAGCGGAGGAATGACCGGAATCCTTGGCTTCAAGGGGGCCTTGCGGTCACTGCCAGGAGGCGCGCCCCTACGGTCAACCAGCATGCGCTTCTCCGTTAAGATAACTGGGCCCATCGCATGCGCATACCAAGCCACGCATGTGTTGAGCATCTTAGGGACACAGCTGGGTTCGCTGATAAAGAAGTAAGAACCCGTGTTAAGCCGTGTGAAATGGTGCATTGCATTCTTTATCCCCACTCGGCTGACCACGGGCTTTTCCAAGAAAGCTTCCATCGGGATCCCTTGATTGTAGCTCGATTGCTGAGCAAATCGGTGTGGGTTATACCTCATAAACAGTGCTGTCTCATTCTGCCTAAACACTAGATAGCCCGGCCGAATGGAGTAGAGGTGGAGGATTTCCCAAGCCTTCAAAACGGAAGCCCCGTCCTTAAAATCATCGCGCAGTGGCACCACTGACTTAGTGGTCTCTGAACCTATGGTTATGACCTTATCCATAAAGGAAACCTTCGCTCCGACCAGATGTGGACGAAGGAGAAGCCCCCTAGACTCCCGCGGGGGTGCAACCACAATTGAAGCACTGACCAACCACATGACTCTCGGAAGTCTGCATTTCTCAAAGAACGGAGGAATCTTATGGGCACCAAACACCCCTTGCACATGCATCTCCATCCAGGAGGTGAAATAGTGCATCGGGAAGTTAGCAAGCTGTACCCCAGGCTCACTAGCGTCCGCCGCTACGCTAAGTCCATTGTAAAGGTAAGCCAGCCCGGCGATTCCTACCGATAACTGCAAACCAGCCACCATCCGATGCGCTGGGTAAAAGACGGAGGGCCGAATGTGGCGCGGGTGCATGGGGAGCGCAAAGCTGCATAGCCACAAGCCCAAGAACCCAATAAAAAAGGTCTCATCATCTATGCCCGGGACGGCGATTTCTGAGAAAGGGACGATGGCAGCGCTGGGGAGATAAAAATCCCTTTGATCATTCTCCGATACGGCTCGGCGGTCCAGGCCGAAACCAAAAGGGTCATCGAGCTGGGCGAACTTCTCACCCCGCTCTGATAGGAACTCCGGGCGAACGAAGCGGGCAATAAAATCTGCGAAACTGACGCCCTGGTCGCCCGATTCCAGATGGAGTCCTTCATAGATCTCCAACACCTTCACCAAGCCCGGATACTGATGCTGAATGGCGTTCTCCGGAGTCAGGTCAAACACCAGCGGCTTGGTGGCAAAGACGTATTCGTCAGGAGGAAGCAGCTCCTCGTAGTGCTCCCCCCTCATTGGTAGACCCGAGACTTCAGCAAACTCCTCCAAGGATATGGAGACCTCCCTGTCTGTCATCAGGAAGGTGTGGGTGGGGATATTCCATTGTTCAATAAAGGCCTTGATCCACCACGTTGGAGGAGAGGGATACTCGAAAAGCGAGACGTAGATGGCCGAATATAAACCAATCTTCGTTAGATGAGTCGTTTTCGCCGATAAGATGTACCGGGCCCACTGCAAATATCCGGCGGACGGTCGCGGGATCAGTCCGATATTGTAAGCCTGTCCCCAAGGGCGTGCTTCACCCTGACAGATTCGTCTCCCCAGAATTTCTATTGCCGGCGGCGGCTGCACAGGGATGGCACCGATTGCAGGCTGGAAGAGGTCATCAGAATTCCAATTTTTAACCTCCACGGCATACTTCACCGGGGGTTCGTCCGCATAAGGGATCGTAACTATGGGCTCAGACGGCGAGGCGGAACTGAAACTGCGACGACCCTGGATGATTTCATTGTACCACCTACCCTACAAGTGAAGGTTTTTGTACTTGGGGTCATAATCCTTAATGAGAGAGAACACCACCCGATCCACTGGTGCATGGGGAAACCCTCCCTCCGAGCGAACAAATGGGAAAGACGAGTTGGCAGACATGTTTCCTGTAGAAAGGCAAAAATAACCGTTAGTGTTCCAATGCTTGGCATTTTAAAATCTTACACCACACTGCAATGCAGTGGGTAGGGGACCAAAGGAGGGCCCACAAAATCTGGATGACGGTGCATCATTTAATAAGACAATCCCATCATTAGATGAGACTGTCAATTAATGAAAGAATCCCCAAGAGAATATCCTCATTGATGGGAAGTCCTTAGAGACAAGGAGAAAATCTCCTCTTTTAGAGCAAAGCTCTGTCACAGAGTGACATTTGTCAAACTCTGGTCTCAAAAGGATAAAAAAAAATTTAAAAAGTACCTAGCTCTATAATAATGATGGAAAAATCCATCAGAAAGAAAACTTTAACTCCTAAAAGATTAAGAATTTGGGATCTTGAAGATCCATGAAAACCTTTTAAGAGTTCTCCATTTTCGGATCAGAAAAGATCTACATTTGATCCATGAGCAAAGCTCTATTCAGGGGTTAAAACCCATTAACAAGATCTCTGTAGATCTGTAACTTCTTGAGAGCAAGGCTCTATTAATTAAATTAAATTTAATTTAATTTAAGATTTTTACCTAAAATAATTCTAAGTTCTGAACTTTAAAGTTCTTTGGAAGAAACAAGAGCAAGGCTCTGAGAGTTCTTAAGCAAGAGCAAGGCTCTGAAAATTAAAATTCTTGAAAGTTGTAAAGAATTTTCTAAGGACCAAGGGTCCTATTTATAGGCGCCTGCGCCTCTTCAACTTACCCCTTCTAATCCAACGGCCAGGATCTTGCCACCGCTGCACTCACGTGCGCGCCACGTGAGCGCAATGGTGGGAGGGCATTTGTTTCCCCAAATCAGAGCAAGGCTCTGTTTGAATTTCAAAAATTTAAATTTTCTGAAGCAATGCTTCAAAATCCCGTGCGCTGCGCGCAACTTGCCACGTGTCAGAAGTGGATGTGTCAGCACAGCGCCCGAGGCAGTGCGTCCAATCAGAGCAAGGCTCTTTTAAAACAAAAAGTAAAGGAAGCAACGTTTCAGTTGCGCAAACGCTGCGCTGTGCGACACGTGTCTGCGCAGTTGCGCAAGCACAGCTGTGCAAGCATTGCGCTGTGCGACACGTGTCTGCGCAGTTGCGCAAGCACAACTGCGCAAACGCTGCGTTGCGCGACACGTGTCACACGCTAGGGCGTTTGCACAACTGTGCAAACGCTGCGCTGCACGACACGTGTCACACGCTGGGGCGTTTGCGCAAAACAGAATTGAGATTTTAAAGAAATCTTTTCTGTTCTTGTTAAAACAAGAAGATTTTCCTCTGTAAAACAGAGGCCTTTGGATCAAATATCCAACGGTGGGGAAAATTCCCCAAATCACTCAGAGAAAGATCTTTTTTAACAAATTTAACTAATTTATGGGCACTATAAAAGAGACCCCAGACCTCAATTCAAAGGCATCAACATTTTTTGAGAGAAAAAAAAAGAACTCTGAAGAACTCCTCAAGAATAAAAAAGGTAAAAACCTTCAGAAAAAGAGAAAATTCTCTTAAAAAACAGATCATTGATCTAAGAACAAGATCAATGATCTTCAATAAGAAAGAAAACTAACTAATAATAGTGCTTTGCACTTGCTTATGAACCATTGGTTCCTTGAAAACAAGAAAAACTTGTTTTCTTTGATTTAAAATCAATCAAAAGATAAAACAGTGCTCTACACTTGCAAGAACTGCGCTGTTGCTCTTCTGTGTTGGCGCAAGCCACCAAGAAGCGCCACGTGTCAGTAGCGCAACAGCGAAGCACACTGACACAGCGCACAGCGCTATTGCGCTTGCGCTCTCCAGAGCGTGACACGTGTCACCACCATATGAGTTTGCGCTCATTACTTGGCGCAAAGCGCCTGACAAGTAACGTGGGGCACTGTCAGAGTATTCAATGCTCTGCATTATTAAAGAAAAGGGACAAAGCCCAATTAAAAGGCCTAACAGGCCTAATAAATAAAATTCTATGCATTTTAAAGAAAAAAAGGGGGCAAAGCCCAAACAAAAAATAGATGCTCTGCATCATTTATAAAAGGGCAGAGCCCAACCAAAACAAGAATAATGCAGTGCATTACTAAAAAGGGGTAAAGCCCTAGCACAGGCCAAAGACAAAAAATGTTGAAACTGGACTTAGCCCAATCATGGCCGTAAGTCCTCAAACTAAATTGACTGAGCACAGCTGCTCTCTTAAATCAATTTACATCCGGTTCAAGGGTACATCTCCGAACTCCTCTGACACCTATCGTTGTGATTCCTCAACGACGTCAGAGAGGTGACGGGTCCCAACGACCACATATGAATATGGACTGCGGGGTCCTTAAACTCGTGGACCGAAATGTCCTTAAACTAATATTGGACCGGAACGTCCTTAAACTAATATTGGACCACCACGTCCCTAAACTGGCGATGGACCGAAACGTCCCTAAACTAATATTGGACCACCACGTCCCTAAACTGGAACAATAGAGCCTCCAAATGCTCTTTTGCCGGATCTAAACGATCCCGTTTAAGTTGATCTTAGCCCCAAACACGGCTAACGTATCCTTAAACATTCAAATGGACTATAAAACTTCAATTCAACGCTGGTTCGAGGGTACATCTTTGAACTTCCCTGATACCTATCGTTGTAATCCTTCAACGACGTCAGAGAGGTAACGAGTCCCGACAGCCATATATTAAATGGATCACCGCGTTAGGTCGATCTTAGTCTCAAACGGGACTAACGTATCCTTAACGAACGTTTAAGTTGATCTTAGCCCCTGACACGGTTAACGTATCCTTAAACTAAAAACACCAAACCCAAATCTAAGTAAATACGGATTTGGACTAATCCGCGTCCTACGGGCGACGGCATTACTCAGTCTCCGTATACAATCCACGGGCAACCACAAACAAAACAAACACACACGACACGAAGTGAAATTCTGGAGAAGGAGAAAGTTGTTACCGCGATGCGGTAGCGTAATTAACTGCAGAGGCTTGCGCCTGCAGGGAAGAGCGTCCCCACAATCAAAAACCCCTCTAGCGAGGGGGAATCTGACGAAATCTACTACATCATCCGCATCCGTCTAAACCTCCGATACACGGTGCCATAAATCAACTTGGCATCTTCGGAGAGATGGACGGATAAAACCATATAGCAACTGCCCCGAATCTCAGGCAAGACGTCCTAACGTCGCGGCCGCCGTTCGGAGGGGAACAACCATGTTGCATTAGTAATCATAACTTGTTACAATATTATATATCACATATATAATATATTTTCATAACAAAAGAAAATAATACAATTAACATATATCGCGTATATATCAATGTATTACCCGAGTGAGAAAATGAATTAATAAGTGAGCTTATATTAGTTAATGTAATTTAATATATCAAATATATTATTATACATTAAATTATCAAATCAACACTTGATCCGATAATCCGGCTATTTCACAAATAACCAACTAATATTATCTTTATCAGTTCATCGAATCAACACTTGATCCGATGACCCGGCTATATCTCATATACCCGGCCGATATCTCATATCGCGAGAATCTAATACGGTATCACATACACGTATTATTTTCGGTCCCGCACATATCACATATGTGCTCCTACTCCGTTTTTCCTGAGCCAAGAAACCTCTGTGTAGGACTCTAAAGAATCGTCAATACGCCGGCAGTAGGTGATGATCATATCAAACACCCACAAGCTGCAAGCGGTCAGTTAAATGTAACAGCCACCCAGGTATTGAACGATCAGAAGATCAACAAGCAAGCCTATACATTCTCCTGCGAATCCAATCAGTAACACTCCCGTACAGTCCGGTCTCTTCGTCTGATATGTCGCATATCTCGCCTAAGGGTGGTAAACGTCAGACCACAGTAGCTTGATAAGTCATGTCGATATGAGGTCTATAAAAGATCGAGAAACTACTGATAACACTTACAAGTAAATCTCAGCAACCCTGGCCAGGGATTTCTAGTTATAGCCAATCGAACATAGCGCAACATCAACTCCCTATACCGGGAGAGACGAATCCCCTCCTATCGCTCATTGCCTCCATGTGATTCGGGACTGTACCCAAAATCCACCTTTTTGCACACCCTCTTGGACGTGGTATGATGGAAATCAAAGAACAGTAGGAATCACACAAGACTTTATGACGATCTCGGGTCTACAGACTAACATGTACCAGTGTCACCAGAGAACTGCCATCTAACGTGAGGTATAATATCATCTGGGAGTTCTCGGCGAGTCCGTCCAGTATACCCAGTCTCCACTGAGCACCCGTATACCTTCTCTGATGTCAAACACCAATGGATATGGGATCATCCATCGCCCATCATATGGGTCAAGAAGCGCATACGCTAGTCTACTCTGGTATATCGATGCCCTGTCTCGATACACCTACGACTAGGAACATTTGAAGGATGTACTTGCCGACTACACTGTCCCCACTAGTATGATCTGCATCATAGTCCTGGTAGTCAAGTACTCATCCTAAGGGCTTTATCAACATGTGACAAAGAGACAATCAGAGTACATGTTAACATAAAGAGTAACCGGATAACATACTATCATGTCGAGCAAGAAAGTCCTCCCTATATATGTCCAAGCATCCACTACAATATACATCGTATGTACAGTAATGACCTCTAGGGCATACATATAACTAACAATCTCCCACTTGCACTAGGGCCATCTGTTGTGGTATCACATACCCAACAATTAGCTGTGGTTGAAGTATCTCATACTCAACCATCCCATAAAAGTCTCTACCGGGAAAAAGGCCTTTGTGAGTGGATGTCACGACCCTAAGTTTGGCCCGTGATCGGCACTTAACCACGTAACGTCTACAGGCGTAACGCGACTAAGTGAACCGAAAACCCAGAAATCAAACCAGTAAAAGTACAGAGTGTTTTAAGTTTTAAATGGAAGCATTTAAAAAGTGATAAGAAATTTTAAGTAAACAATCACCAAGAAGCAATCTACGACGCCGTAGCGAAGATCAAGAACAACAAGTGGGAACATCACAGATAGAATAAACTACATAAGTAAAGTCGGCTCACAACGAGCTCGACACCAGAATACCAATAATATACATCATCGTCCTCACACTGTCTCTAAGTCAAATACATATATGGTAGATGGAGATTACTAGATACAAAAGTATGTACAATAAAGGTAACCAGATACCACAACCCACCTAACAGCAAAACAGCTCACGCACCAACTGTAGTGGTATTTGTAGCCAAAAGATGTAAGGAAACAGCCTGCCGCGACTACTCCGAAGGGCAACCTGCAAATACTGTGGCACAACGGGGGTGAGTTGCCAACTCGTGAATAGAAATAACATATAAAGGTAATCGCGAGCATGCACGTACTGCGCTACTCTAACATATGCCAGCAGATGATATCAATGCGTGATAAGCAGTATGTGCAATAATCATGCAAGTGCTCTATCAGGTAATACAACTACAGGATGAGATGCAATAATGAATGCTGAGCATGGGAATATAACATCTACACAGAATGTCAACGTGGAATATATTTATAATCGGTATCCATCAATGCACCGCAAATCCCAACAACCCAGACGCCGGCACTCCCATCGGCCCTCAATCCTGTACATCCCTGAGAATCACGAGTGCCCAACATCGGCACCCAAATATCATAAATACTCGTGTCTAGCATCGACACGCAAATCCTCCTATATCGGGCATCCGTCAGTCCGGGTCAGCCCTCTTTCAATATATCGGGCATCCGTCAGTCCGGGTCAGCCCTCTCTCAATATATCGCTCTAGCACCGAGAAAACACATGGTGGGCGCACCGAAATATTATATCAAGGAACCGGGTTTTTAAATGATTACATATTTGAAATGGCCACGGTTCCCAAATCCAGAAATCACATGTAATCCCAACCAATATGCAAGTAAATGTGATGTGATATGTGCATCAAGTATGAATATCATGTCAAGTTACATAAAAGATGAGCTATAGCATAATGATCCGATGTGATATATGCATCAAGTATGAATATCATGGAAATTCTAACGGTGTGTGTGTAACATGCAGGGTAGTGCTCATGCAACATGAACTGTCAGTAAGGGTGCGGTGTTCTATCAATTCTAGTTTATATACATATAGAAGGGAATGCGGTATGCACTAAATAGTAGCCATGAACAGTTAATGTATGGAAATGTAGCTATAAGGTCCTATCAGCCCTGACGTAGAACGCCATGCGGGCGATATTCCCGTAGATGTTAAATCTACTCACCGTAGTCTCTCGCTAGGTATAGCCGATGACTTGTTTCCCCTTCTTCGCGGCGTCCGTCGCACTCGCCTGCGAACCTATAATTCTACAGAATATCACGCATAAGCTCAAACCATACAAACACGACATTTAAGGTCAACTAGAAACCCGTGTCGCAAACCAAGCGCGTGTGTGCGCGATAGGCTAAAACGTGTGATAACGCGCCTGAAGCCACTCCGACGCGTCGCGATACGCAAAAACCCCAAACCCACACACACGTATCACGCGTGTCGCGAAAGATTAAAAATATGGGAAATAGGGTATTCTACTCCAAATTTTGATACAGAACAGATATTACAAATATATATATACCAAAATACTACAAATAGCAGCAGACTCCAGTGACCCAAACCCCAACTCCCAACTCACCCATCTGGCCGCAATTTGCGGCCAGAATGCATTTTCCAGCGGCCGATCTGGGGAATTGGGCCCCCAGGTTTGGTGTGTGCACTCTATACCCCCTGTGTATGCTACAGTAATTCTAATTTCACTCTGAAATATCTCGGGTAGTAGCAGATCCTACAGAGCCTTATTTCTAGTTAAAATCCACACTTTTGCACAAAAATGAAACTTTAGGGTATTTTTGTGGAACCTGAAGCAAACCCGGGTCTAAACCCACACTAATAACTCATTAACAAGCTAATCAAGCCACAACAACATAAATTTTAACATATCATCACTAAATCCCTTCAATAGCACTAAAATTGCACAAAAAGGTGATATTTTGAAACTAAAAAATGCAAGTTATGGAGATAGGGTGCTAGGAGTGAGATTTATACCTTCAAATGACCTTAGAAAAACCAAAAGTTCTAGCTTTAACCTCAAGTGGGCAGATCTACCACCAAACACCTCAAATAAGCCCATTTTTCCAAGGTTTTGTGAAGGAAAAGTGTTGATTTGTGTAGGATTTTGTGTAAAGATCAAAGGGAAAAGAAAAGAGAAGGAAAATGTGATGAATTTCTGGTGTTGCTGCTGCCTGTCTGCAGAGAGTTCCAGAAAAATGAGAAAGAGAGAAAAGAGAGAGAAAGAAATGGGTCAAAAGCCAAATCCCTCTACCTAACACCATGCTTCTATATTCTAATACATTTTGAATTTTTAATAAGGGTTTTGTTTTGGATAAAAGGGTAGGGAAAAATAACAACCATGCATGAAAGAAAATGGTTATCATGCTAACACTTTTTACCTAGGTCACAAAAATTGTGCTAAGTGTGCATGTGTGCACTTAACACAAAAATTCCCAATTAGGGTAAACACGACTAAATTATAACTAAAAATCCCATGTACACAAATAGTAACACTCACAATTCTAATTTAACACGAAAAACATTCTAACTAAGATTCAAAGTGTTACAATCTACCCCCTTAAAGAAATTCGGTCCCCGAATTTAAAAATCTAACTACACGTACTTTCAAAAAGGTGGGGAAACCTCCTCCTCATCTCGCTCTCGGTCTCCCAAGTGACCTCCTCTCTGCTTGGACCACGCCAAAGTACCTTGACGGACGGTATCTCTTTCGACCTCAATTTCTTCACTTGTCGATCCAAGATCATCACCGGCTGCTCTGCATAGGAAAGGTCACGCTCAAGCTGGATCGTCGGGTGCTAAATCGCATGCGAAGGATCGTGAAGATATCTGCGGAGCATCGAAACGTGAAATACGGGATGCACGTCTGGAAAACTGGACGGAAGGGCTAACCGATATGCAACTGCACCAACACGTCCGAGGATCTCGAAGGGGCCTACAAATCTGGGATAAGCTTCCCCTTCTTCTCAAATCTCATTACACCTTTCATTGGGGAGACCCTCAAGAAAACATGATCACCAACAGAAAACTCAAGTCTGCGCCGACGACGGTCCGCATAAGATCTCTGCCTACTCTGGGCTGCTCTCATCTTATCGCGAATCAACTGGATTTTCACGGTTGTCTCCTCAACAATCTGTGGCCCTAAGATACTGCTCTCACTGAGCTTTGTCCAACAGGCGGGCGATCTGCATCTCCTCCCATAAAGAGCCTCAAACGGTGCCATCTGAATGGTCTCCTGGTAGCTGTTGTTGTAGGAGAACTCTACTAAGGGCAAATGTGTAAGTCGATGTACAACACTCCACGACTTGCGGGGAGGCGGAAATATGAAAAACGATCTTGTTCTTTGTTTAAACATCGACTAACCGCATGAATCAAAGCTAAACGATAACTAACAACAAACATAGAAGTTCTAAACTACTATGTAAAGGGATTATACCTAAAGAACCGTGTCCTTCGTCTTTATGAACTCCACCTCCTCTTCGGCCTTCTCCAAGTAGTAGACGATCCACCACGAGAGCTAAACTCCAAGCTTTGCCTCTAAACTTGAGGCAACTAGGTATCTTTAAGTGCTAATCAAAGTACCTAGATGAAATAGAGTATGGTTATGGATTAAGTAGTCTAACTAATCCTTGTGCTCAACACATGAGAGGGGAGGATTAGGGTTTGAAGAGGGAGAGCTTGAGGAGAGAGAAGATGAACATAATCATGAAATGAGAAAATGAGTTATCATAATATATATGAAGCATTAAGATTTATCAATAAAAGAAAAACAAATGATGAATAATCATACTTCATAAATATCTAATGGTGATTCATTACCATGAGTCATTAAGCATTTATGATGCATTAATGACATGGATGAATCACTCATATGACTCACTAATCTCATTCAATGTATATGCCACCTTAACCTCCTTAGTCACCATCTTCTAGAAGCTTCTCGCGCAATTACGAGAACGCCCCTCCTATCCGTGAAAATACGGAAAAACTTTAGATTGTATAAATCCAATAACCGGATACTAGTAACTGGCTTAAACCAAAGCCGACTAGTAAAAACTGTCCGAAAGTCATACGTGCGTAAACACACTTATGCGTCCGAACCCTTGTCGTAAAACCATACGACCTCTATATCGTTTCGCCTGGAGTAGGGAAACTCTCTGTGTGGGACTCTAGAGACTCGACTACTACGCTGGCAGTGGGTTTAACCACAGACCGCAAGCGGCACTAGCTGTACGTAACGGTCCCCAGGTAGATGTCGAAAAGAAGGCCGATGAGGAAACCCATCCGAACTCCTACTGAGTCTGATGTGACAATCTCCGTACAGTCCGGTCCGTTCGTCTAAGACTATCGCATATCGGGCCTAGGGGGCGGCAAGCGTCAGTCCCCTAATAGCGGTATAAGTCGTGTCGGAGCGAAGCCCATTACACCCTGAGAAACTACTGGAACCTACCAGCAAATCTCGCTTGCCCTGGCCAGGGACTTTGCGTAATGGCTCTCTGACACAGCGCGATATCAACCCCCAATACCGGGAGAGACGAATCCTGTCTAACCGCCACTGCCTCCAAGTGCTCGGGACTGCACCCAACTGCTACCTGTTTGCACGACTCCTTTGAGCCGTGGTAGGGTAGCAATCTAAGAACAGTGGGACACACTCGAGGCGAAGTAGCAGTGTCAAGTCTGCGGACTATGCTGTACTCATGTCACCTGGGAACTGTTCACTGACGACTGGTATAAAACCATCCAACAGTTCCCTGTGAGTCCTGTCCGGTGTACCCGTAACCCAACGAGCACCTGCATACTATCTCCAGTACGACGTACTGACGGCTGTGGGACAGACCATCTCCCCAACTGGGATAAAAAGTGTACACACTAGTCTACTCCGGAGTATCGATGCCCTGTCTCGATAATCCTACGACTAGGGACCTGAATAAGGATGTGCTTGTAGACTACCCAGCCCCCACTAGTGTGACTGCCATCACAATGCCGGTAGTCAAGCAAGATCCTAAGAGCTCTATCAATTCGTATACTCATATATTAAGATAGAAAAACCAAGTAGCATACTACCATGTTTAGCAAGACTGTTATATATATGTGAATATCCCAAGCTTCCATTAAGTAATATACAAACTAGTATGATACAGTAATGGCCTTCTAGGGCATAAACACTAACAAAATGATGATCCCAGCTACCTCCAAAGTCTAATACGCATGCTCTGAGCATGCCCTCGAGAGTCTGAATAGTCCGCTCTGACTGTCCGTCGGTCTGCGGATGGAATGCTGTGCTGAAACTCAAGCGAGTACCTAAAGCCTCCTGAAGCCTCTGCTATAGCCGGCTGGTAAACTGGATGCCTCTGTCGGACACGATACATGTCGAAACTCCGTGCAGTCGTACAACCTCATCAATGGAAATCTGGGCATACTGAGCAAATCTGAAAGTCGTCTTCACCGTTAGGAAGTGAGCCGCTTTCGTCAAACGATCCACGATCACCCAGATGGAGTCATACCCTCGACTAGTCCTGGGTAGACCCACAATGAAGTCCATAGATATCTGTTCCCATTTCCACTCCGGAATAGGTAACGGCTGTAGCTCTCCCGCGGGCCTCTGGTGCTCAGCCTTGACTTGCTGACAAGTCAGGCATCTCGACATAAAATCTGCGATGTCTCTCTTCATTCCGTCCCACCAGTAAACACCTCTCACGTCATGGTACATCTTGGTGGAACCGGGATGAACACTATATACCGATTGATGTGCCTCCTCAAAAATCTCGCGCCGCAATCCCTCAGTATCTGGTACGCACAGTCTAGCCCCAAATCGTAGTATCCCCTGATCATCGATCACGAACTCGGAAAATCTGCCCTGTCCCATCTGTGTCATGATCTCTGAACATCGGTCATCACTGTGCTGTGCCTCATGTATACGGTCAAACAACTGTGGGCATGCACGAACATGCGCAATCTGTCCTCCGATTGGCGTAAACTCGAACTGTACCCGGCTGTCGCAAAAAATCTGCCAATCTGCCGACGACTGCCTCTGTACTGCGCTCAAACAAGATAGACTACCACCGGGCCTCCTGCTCAAAGCATCCACTACTACATTCGCCCTGCCCGGGTGATACAAGATCTCACAATCATAGTCCTTCACTAACTCCATCCATCGGCGCTGTCTAAGGTTCAGGTCTTGCTGCTGGAATATATACTTTAAGCTCTTGTGATCAGTGAATATCTGGCACGACTCTCCATACAGGTAATGTCGCCAGATCTTAAGTGCAAAGACCACTGCAGCCATCTCCAAATCATGAGTGGGGTAATTTTGTTCATGTTTCTTTAATTTCCACGAAGCATACACGATCACCCTGTCATGCTGCATCAAAATGCACCTAGCCCCACTCGTGAAGCGTCACAGTAGACCATAAATCCGCCTGATCCTGAATGCAATGATAGCACTGGTGTCGTAGTCAGTAGAGCCCGTAGCTGCTGGAAACTGTGCTCACACCCCTCCGTCCAATCGAAGCGAACTCCCTTCCGGTTCAACCCGGTCAAAGGTGTAGCAATGTGAGAGAAGTCCTGCACGAATCGCCTGTAATAGCCTGCCAGCCCTAGAAAGCTGCGAACCTCCGTCACTGACGTGGGTCTAGGCCAACTCCGAACGGCCCCAATCTTCCTCGGGTCTACACATATACCATCTCGTATAATCACGTTCCCCAAGAAATCTACGCTATCCAGCCAGAAAGCACACTTGGAGAATTTGGCGAAAAGCTAATGCTCCCCCAAGGTCTGCAGTATAATCTGCAGGTGCTGCTCCTGCTCCTCTCTACTCTGAGAATACACCAGAATATCTTCAATGAACACTATGATGAATAGATCAAGATACGGCCGGAAAATACGGTTCGTCAAGTCCATGAATGCTGCTGGCGCGTTGGTGAGTCCGAACGACATCACCAAAAACTAATAATGGCCGTAACGTGTGCGGAAGGTTGTTCTAGGAATGTCCTCCTGTCGAACCCGCAGCTGATGATAGCCCGATCGCAAATCGATCCTCGAAAAGTATCCTGCCCCCTGAAGCTGGTCGAACAAATCGTCGATGCGTGGCAAAGGATATCTGTTCCGCACTGTCACCCTGTTCAGCTGGCGGTAGTCGATACACAAACGCATGCTGCCGTCCTTCTTCTTGACAAACAAGACTGGAGCACCCCAAGGAGAAACACTGGGTCGAATAATTCCCTTATCCAGCAAATCTTGCAGATGAGAATAAGCCCATCTCTGCTGCAGTTGCACGGCAAGGGAAGGGCAGTTCGGAAAAGGGTTCGGGTCCTTTCTCGGGCTTCTTTCTTCGTCTATCCCTTTTCTCGCCGCCGGGGCCATCCGATAAGGCGGTACAGAAATAGGCCCCGCGCCAGGAACCAAATCAATACAGAAAGAAATATCACGCTCGGGCGGTAGCCCAGGAAGCTCGTCAGGGAACACATCAGGGAACTCGCTAACAACCGGAACCTCTGTAGCTCTAGTATCACAAACATAGACGAGAAATCCCTGACATCCCTTCCGCAAAAGCCGTCCCGCGCGAAAAGAAGAAATCACACTGTGAGGGGTGGCACCACGGTCCCCCAACACAACAAAAACCGACTCGCCGGGAAAACAAAATCTAACTGTCTTCTCGCGGCAGTCAACAGAAGCATAGCACGTGGCTAACCAATCCATGCCCAAAAGAACATCGAAGTCCAACATCTCAAGAAAGATCAAATCGACCGGCAACTCTCTCTCGCCAATACGGATGATACAGGGTCGGAACACGTGCCTAGCAACAAACGACTCTCCTACAGGAGTAGTCACAACAAGCGGCTGATCAAGCAAACCGGACTCTCTACCCAAACTCGGCACAAAGTGTGTGGATACGTACGAGTGCGTGGATCCGGGATCGAATAATACGTGTGCATCAACCGAACATACTGGAAGGATACCTGAGACCACCGCATTGGACGCCTGCGCGTCCTGATGCGTCAAGGCAAAAACTCGTGCCTGCCCTCCACCTGTGACTGGTTGTCCCCTGCCGGCAGCTGGCTGTCCTCTGCCTCGGTCACCTCGTCCTCTATGAACAAATCCTCCGCGGCCACGACCTCCCTATGCATGCGTCTGACGCGGAGTAACAATAGGTACAATAGGCAACGCCGTCTGGGGTGGTGAAGGTGGTAATGTGACGTGCGGTGCTGCTACCTCCCTCCGGGGTATCTCAGGACAATCTTGTACACGATGATAAGAACTCCCGCAGCGAAAACAGCTCGACGATGGCCGCTGACCCTCCTGGGGATAGGAACTGAACAACCGGCCCCGCCCTGAATCTCTGCTACCTGCAATACGTCTATCACGGCGCCGAAAAGGCTGTCTCTGCGCTGATGTATCCGCACGAACTCTCTTCGGCTCTGGAACTGCCAAAGTCTCAGCAAGGCGCCCCTCGACTAATAGGGCTGCGTCTACAGCTGCTGCATATGTCTCATAATGCTGTGCGCTGATCGCCAGAAACAGTGATGTAAGCAAGCCTCGGACAAATCTCTTGACTCGCAACTCCTCAGTAGCCACTGTTAGTGTTTATGCCCTAGAAGGCCATTACTGTATCATACTAGTTTGTATATTACTTAATGGAAGCTTGGGATATTCACATGTATATAACAGTCTTGCTAAACATGGTAGTATGCTACTTGGTTTTTCTATCTTAATATGTGAGTGTACGTATTGATAGAGCTCTTAGGATCTTGCTTGTCTACCAGCGTTGTGATGGCAGTCAGACTAGTGGGGGCTGGGTAGTCTACAAGCACATCCTTATTCAGGTCCCTGGTCGTTGGATTATCGAGACAGAGTATCGATACTCCGGAGTAGACTAGTGTGTACGCTTCTCATCCCAGTTGGGGAGATGGTCTGTCCCACAGCCGTCAGTACGTCGTACTGGAGATAGTATGCAGGTGCTCGTTAGGTTACGGGTACACCGGACAGGACTCACAGGGAACTGTTGGTTGGTTTGATACCAGTCGTCAGTGAGCAGTTCCCAGGTGACATGAGTACAGCATAGTCCGCAGACTTGACACTGCTACTTCGCCTCGAGTGTGTCCCACTGTTCTTAGATTGCTACCCTACCACGGCTCAAAGGAGTCGTGCAAACAGGTAGCAGTTGGGTGCAGTCCCGAGCACTTGGAGGCAGTGGCGGTTAGACGGGATTCGTCCCTCCCGGTATTGGGAGTAGATATCGCGCTGTGTCAGAGAGCCATTACGCAAAGTCCCTGGCCAGGGCAAGCGAGATTTGCTGGTAGGTTCCAGTAGTTTCTCAGGGTATAATGGGCTTCGCTCCGACACGACTTATACCGCTATTAGGGGACTGACGCTTGCCGCCCCCCTAGGCCCGATATGCGATAGTCTTGGACGAACGGACCGGACTGTATGGAGATTGTCACATCAGACTCAGTAGGAGTTCGGATGGGTTTCCTCATCAGCCTTCTTATCGACAACTACCTGGGGACCGTTACGTACAGCTAGTGCCGTTTGCGGTCTGTGGTTAAACCCACTGCCAGCGTAGTAGTCGAGTCTCTAGAGTCCCACACAGAGAGTTTCCTACTCCAGGCGAAACGATATAGAGGTCTCATGGTTTTGCGACAAAGGGTTCGGACGCATACGTGCGTTTACGCGCGTACGACTTTCGGACAGTTTTTACCAGTCGGCTTTGGTTTAAGCCAGTTACTGGTATCCGGTTATTGGATTTATACAGTCTAAAGTTTTTCCGTATTTTTTACGAATCGGAGGGGCGTTCTCGTAATTGCTCGAGAAGCTTTTAGAAGATGGTGACTAAGGAGGGTTATGTGTCATTTGCATTAAATGAGTTTAGTGAGTCATGAGGGTGATTCATGCATATCATTAATGCATGATAAATGCTTAGTGAGTCATGACAATGAATCACCATTAGATATTTGTGAAGCATGCTTATTCATTATGTATTATTCTTTTTCTCATAAATAAGAATGCTTCATATTTATTATGATACATTACTATTCTCATCATAATTCATTCTCACATTCTCTCTCCTCAAGCTCTCCCTCTTCAAAAGACTAATCCTCCCCTCTCATGAGTTGAGTACAAGGGTTAGTAAGACTAATTAATCCATAACCATCTCTATATTACACCTAGCTTCTTTGATTAGCAATCCAAGAAGGTTAGTTGCCTCAAGTTTAGAGGTTTAGCTTGGAGTTTTGCTCTCGGGTGGATCGTCTACTACCTAGAGAAGGCCGAGGAGGACAAGGAGATCGTAAAGACGAAGGAGTTGGTTCATTAGGTATAATCCCTAAACACAGTAGTTTAGAAACACTTTGTGTTTGGTTATTTATAGTTTAGCTTCGATTCAAGCGGTTAGTCGATGTTCGTTCACTAAACAAGTTCGTTTTTGAAATTTTCGCCTCCCCACAAATATTGGGGTGTAGTACATCGACTTACAGTGGTATCAGAGCCTCGCTAAACAATAAATAACTTAATTGCAAATTTGTACGAATTTCGAACGGAAAAATGAAGCCGGAAAACCCTAAAACTGTCAAGTTTCTGTCGAGTTTAAAATGAAGTCCAAAAATTTTTCAGGTAAGTTCAGAGAGCTTGAAAAGACACCAGAAGAACACACAAAAAAGTTGGTGCCCTGAATCGTCTACTGAGTCGCGGATCCGCGGCGCATAGCACTGTTGCCGCCGCGGATCCGCCGCCGTTTGGACGGTTCAGGGACCCATTTTTATTGTGGTGGTTCTCTGTGTTATTTGGGATTTTCTGGGATATTTAATATTTGCTCAGGTTTCAGTTTTACAGAGCAGTTTTTGGAGCAATATTAAAGATGTTTAATCGATCGAAATTGTACAGTATTTGCATGTTGGATTATATCTGTGATTGATAAATGTGTTCGTAAACCTCCCCTAACTGCTAGTATGTCGGTTGGCAGGGGGTTGCACATTTCTGTAATGGTTATATCTGTTTGTGCATATGAACTGTATTGGACTGTTGTGGTGTATAGCCGGGGTTTAGCAATGGGTTATTGTTTAATTCATTTGTTGTAAATGTAATTTGTTGTAATATTATTTTTGCGGGGCACATCCAGGTTGCGGTTGTAGCCACCGTTGTATTATTTCATTTTACTGTTTTTGCTCCTAGGACTGACCCAAGGTGGGGTACACAAACTGCCGGGCGGGTAGTTTGCCGTACCCGTAGGGGTCGAGGGTGGGGTAACGGCTATTCATCACAACTGTGTAATCTGTCTTTTCTTGCAGGCTCAAAAGAAATACAGATTGCTTGCAAATCCAATATTGTTTATCTGTGTTCTGGAATGTATATCATTGCGTCAGACGAATGTAAAATATCTATATATATGATAGCTATTTAGACGTCACTTATGTTTTACACCCGCGCTAGCCCAGCCCCCGCTCTGTCGTTAATTAAGTAACCTAACGGGTGATGACGGGACCCCGTGGCAAATGCGGATGGCATAAGAGGACGTTGTATTTTCGTTGTTTTCTGCAATGATAGGTTAATGATGGGACGCATTATCTATAATGCAAAGAAAAACAAACCAAAGTTTAAATCGTTGGAACAGTTTAAAAGAAACCACTCGGTTAATTTTAAAAACAGATATTTTTAAATGCGGAGCTTTAACCACTCCTTTTAAAAGCTATCAGGTTCCTTCGGTTATATCAAGTTCACTACGTTCACGGTTTCGCCAAAACCAGTCATAGCCCTCCGTCATTTCTTATGGATGGTCAGTAGTATTCAAGCTATGCTTGTTGGCATACGTCAAGGCATAGTGTTCGGTAGCTGCTGGGGTATTCATTTGTTGCATAGATAGATGTGTTGGTTTGGGACAGTCGCATTACCTTGTTGGCATACGTCAAGGGTATATACGGGTAGGTTCAAATTAACAAGATAATGATGGGCAGAACTTGACATGTGACTTATGATTTGTTGGCATACGTCAAGGTCATAAGAACATGGGGCAAAAACTTATATCGGGAATTTCTAAAGAAACTGAAATTTGCAAAGAGATGCATACCATTTGGAGTTTGATGAATGTTGGTAGGATTCCTTCAACATTATCAAACGATGATATTTGGATCCCGATCCTACTGTGAGTATATGCTACTTATCAGGATATTCGTCACTTAACGATCAATGCTATAAACCAAGTAGGTGTCCAGAAAAGTGTCAGCGGGGTTACGCCCCCAGAGAAAAGAGGTTATTTAATTAAGGAACTTCGCGAAAGCATTGGAAAACCTCCCTCGAAGTATCGACACTGGCCTGGCTGAACAGTTAAGCAAGTATTGTACGGTGAGAATAGTCCTGGCCAATTCTTCTTTTATGGTTTGAGGAAGGATTCGAGAAACAGTGGGAGCCATCCAGTTTAGATAAACTAAAAACCACTCTAAACTTGCAAGAGCATCATGCTAAAGAGTTTTCTTCTCTCTCTCCTAATTGCAGCGACCCTGAAAATGACTGGACTTAAGTTACTTTTAGAGAAAAATATACTGACAGGGCCAAACTATAAAGATTGGCTGCGGAATGTCAAAATGGCTTTGACCTATGACAAACTGGGGTACGTCCTCACCGCTACGGCACCTGCTGTCCCTGGTCCCAAATCCAGCAATGCGATAAGGAAATCCGCAAAACCTGGGATTTAGATTGCGCGAAAGCCAAGTGCATCGTGCTTGCCTCAATGAACAATGAACATCAGAGGAGGCACGAGGATATGTCCCTAGATGGCATATTTCTCCATACAAAGGAACTTTATGGAGAGCAATCTCGTATAGCAAGATACGAGACCTCTAAGAACTTGTTTCTAGCGAGGTTGGCTGTCGGGTCATCGGTAGGTGAACATGTCCTAAAGATGATCGGCTATATTGAAGAGCTCGCAGACCTTGGGACGACTTTGGATAATGAGCTCTATACAGACCTCATTCTCCAGTCCCTTCCTCCCACCCACGCCCAGTTTATCCTCAACTTCAATCTTCAAGGAAAAGAAGTTGAACTTGCGGAACTCCTGAACATGTTAAGGAGTGCAGAGGGCACCTTGCAGAAAGTAAGGGAAACACCCGCTATGTTTGTTGGCGGTGCATCTTCTTCCGGGTCCAAGGTTAGGGCCAAAGGAAGGAAGAAGAAGGCCGCACCCAAACCTAGAGGAGGTGTTAGTAAGGTGGGAGGGAAGGGAAAGAAAAAGTTTGCAGCACCGGTAGTTGGCCAGGATGAGTGCTTCCATTGTCACAGGAAAGGGCACTGGAAGAAGGATTGCAAGGCGTGGAACGCCAAGAACCAGGAACCGAAGCAAGCTGTGGCTTCGACTTCAGGTGTGTTTGTAATTGAGAATTGTCTGTCGATCAACTCTACTTCCTGGGTATTGGATACCGGATCAGGATCTCATATTTGCAATTCATTGCAGGCACTGAGAAACCGTAGAGTGCTGAAGGAAGGTGATATGATCCTCAAGGTTGCTAACGGAGCTAGCGTGGGAGCTGCGTCCGTCGGGGATTATCACCTAGGATTGACGAGTGGACATATTTTGGTTTTGCATAACTGTTATTTTGTACCAAGCTTAACGTGTAATATCATATCAGTTTCCTTGTTATCAAATAAAGGTTATGATTTCACGTTTGTAAGAGATGTTGTTAACATCCACCTTAATCATGGTTTGATTGGGTCCGGTACTCTAAATAACGGCATATATGTTTTAAACCAACTCCAAATTTTCAATGTCCAGAACACACTAAAAAGAAAGTCTCCAGATTTAAATAAAGCTTTCTTATGGCATTGTAGACTGGGTCACATCAATGAGAGAAGGTTGACTAAGTTGCATAGAGAAGGATATTTGGACACGTTCGAATATCAAACCTATGACACTTGTCAATCTTGTCTCAAAGGAAAGATGACAAAGACTCCATTTACTGGACAAGGAGTAAGAGCGAGCGAGCTCTTAGGACTTATACACAGTGATGTATGTGGTCCAATGTCTACACATGCGAGAGGTGGTTATTCCTACTTCATTACTTTTACAGATGATTTCTCTAGGTTTGGACATGTCTTCTTAATGAAGCATAAATCCGAGGCCTTTGAGAAATTCCTGGAATATAAGAGTGAAGCAGAAAACCAAACAGGCAAAAGTATTAAGACACTGAGATCTGATCGAGGTGGAGAATACTTAAGTGCCGAGTTCCTAGGTTACCTAAAAGAGAAAGGAATTCTCTCTCAGCTTACTCCTCCATACACTCCACAGCACAACGGTGTATCGGAGAGACGGAATCGAACCCTATTGGATATGGTATGATCCATGATGAGTAATGCTGAGTTACCGCGATCTTTCTGGGGTTATGCGCTAGAATCAGTGACATATCTTTTGAACAGAGTTCCAACCAAAACTGTGCCTACCACACTATATCAGATGTGGAGTGGGAAGAAACCCTATCTTCAGTACCTGAAGACATGGGGATGTCCAGCTTTTGTAAAAAAGCAACATCCGGACAAGCTCGAGGCACGCTCAGTAGAGTGTAAGTTTGTGGGATATCCAAAGAACTCTACAGGGTATTGTTTCTATTACGCAGAGGAACAAAAGGTTTTTGTTTCTCATCATGCCCGCTTCTTAGAAACTGAATTTTTGGAAAATCAGAAGAGTGGGAGCGTAGTAGAACTGGAATAAATTCCAGAACCACAAACTGCTACTGAAAGTTTGGTAGAACCAGTAGTTCAAGAAGAACAGGACATTCCCGCACCCCTCCGCAGGAGTAGTAGGCTGTCTCATCCGCCTGAGAGATACTACGGTTTTCTCATAGATGGGGATAGAGAGGATTGCATCATAGATGATGATGAACCTACTGACTTCCAGCAGGCCATCCAGAGCGGCGACTCGGTACGATGGCTAGATGCAATGCGGACCGAGATGGAGTCTATGTACACCAACAAAGTATGGACTTTGGACTTTGCTCCAGATAGGGTAAAACCCATAGGATGCAAATGGATCTTCAAGAAAAAGATTGGTGTAGATGGACAGGTGGAAACCTATAAGGCTAGACTTGTTGCAAAGGGTTTTCGTCAAAGACCTGGTTTGGACTATGACGAAACTTTTTCTCCAGTGGCTATGCTCAAATCCATTCGGGTCCTTCTTGCTATTGCTGCCTTCCATGATTATGAAATCTGGCAGATGGACGTAAAGACGGCTTTTCTGAATGGAAATTTAGAAGAGAGCGTCTATATGGATCAGCCAGAGGGTTTCAATCAGAGTGGGAGCAGCGGGAAAGTATGCAAGCTGCTTAAGTCCATTTATGGACTAAAGCAGGCATCGCGGAGTTGGAACATCTGTTTTGATGAGACAGTCAAAGAATATGACTTTATCAAAAATCCAGATGAACCGTGCATATATAGTAAAGTTGTAGCCAGAAGTGTCGTATTCCTCGTCTTGTACGTGGATGACATTCTATTGATAGGAAATGACATTCCTATGCTACAATCTGTCAAAGGATTCTTGTCACACAGGTTCTCCATGAAAGACCTGGGTGATGCCTCTTACATTCTGGGGATCCGGATCTATCGTGATAGATCCAAGAGGATGTTGGGACTTTCGCAGTCCAGGTATATCGACACTGTACTGAAAAGATTCAGTATGGAAGATTCTAAGCGCGGTAATCTACCGGCTTGTCACGGAATCACCCTCTCCAAAGAGATGTCTCCCAAGACTGGTTTGGAAAGGGAACGCATGTCTATTATACCCTACGCTTCTGCGGTAGGCTCTATAATGTATGCGATGTTGTGTACCAGACCAGATGTAGCTTACGCACTGAGCGTGGTAAGCCGGTATCAGTCAGACCCAGGGGAGAAGCACTGGATAGCAGTAAAGAACATTCTCAAGTACCTGAGGAGGACTAAGGAGATGTTCTTGGTTTACGGCGGAAAAGACCTCAGGTTGGAGGCCTTTGCTGATTCCGGCTTCCAAAGTGATAAGGACGATTCCAAGTCCATGTCGGGTTATGTCTTTACCCTCAATGGAGGGGCGGTGTGCTGGAAGAGCTCCAAGCAGGACACCGTTGCTGACTCGACGATGGAAGCGGAGTATATAGCTGCTTGCGATGCCGCAAAAGAAGCAGTCTGGATGAAGAAGTTCCTAACAGAACTTCAGGTGGTTCCTACCATAGTTGATCCAATACCTCTGTATTGCGACAACAACGGAGTTATAGCTTTAGCAAAGGAACCAAGGTCCCATCAGAAGTCCAGACACATCTTGAGGCGGTATCACCTGATCAGGGAGATCATTGATCGTCAGGAGATCGAGGTTCGGAGAGTTGCTTCTGAAGAGAACATTGCTGATCCATTCACGAAGGCCCTACCTCAGATTCAGTTCGAGAGGCTACTCGAGATCATCGGTCTACGATATTCCAGTACATGGCCCTAGTGCAAGTGGGAGATTGTTAGTGTTTATGCCCTAGAAGGCCATTACTGTATCATACTAGTTTGTATATTACTTAATGGAAGCTTGGGATATTCACATGTATATAACAGTCTTGCTAAACATGGTAGTATGCTACTTGGTTTTTCTATCTTAATATGTGAGTGTACGTATTGATAGAGCTCTTAGGATCTTGCTTGTCTACCAGCGTTGTGATGGCAGTCACACTAGTGGGGGCTGGGTAGTCTACAAGCACATCCTTATTCAGGTCCCTGGTCATTGGATTATCGAGACAGAGCATCGATACTCCGGAGTAGACTAGTGTGTACGCTTCTCATCCCAGTTGGGGAGATGGTCTGTCCCACAGCCGTCAGTACGTCGTACTGGAGATAGTATGCAGGTGCTCGTTAGGTTACGGGTACACCGGACAGGACTCACAGGGAACTGTTGGTTGGTTTGATACCAGTCGTCAGTGAGCAGTTCCCAGGTGACATGAGTACAGCATAGTCCGCAGACTTGACACTGCTACTTCGCCTCGAGTGTGTCCCACTGTTCTTAGATTGCTACCCTACCACGGCTCAAAGGAGTCGTGCAAACAGGTAGCAGTTGGGTGCAGTCCCAAGCACTTGGAGGCAGTGGCGGTTAGACAGGATTCGTCCCTCCCGGTATTGGGAGTAGATATCGCGCTGTGTCAGAGAGCCATTACGCAAAGTCCCTGGCCAGGGCAAGCGAGATTTGCTGGTAGGTTCCAGTAGTTTCTCAGGGTGTAATGGGCTTCGCTCCGACACGACTTATACCGCTATTAGGGAACTGACGCTTGCCGCCCCCCTAGGCCCGATATGCGATAGTCTTGGACGAACGGACCGGACTGTATGGAGATTGTCACATCAGACTTAGTAGGAGTTCGGATGGGTTTCCTCATCAGCCTTCTTATCGACAACTACCTGGGGACCGTTACGTACAGCTAGTGTCGCTTGCGGTTTGTGGTTAAACCCACTGCCAGCGTAGTAGTCGAGTCTCTAGAGTCCCACACAGAGAGTTTCCTACTCCAGGCGAAACGATATAGAGGTCGCATGGTTTTGCGACAAAGGGTTCGGACGCATACGTGCGTTTACGCGCGTACTGTTAGTGTATATGCCCTAGAGGCCATGACTGTATCATACTGGTTTGTATATTACTTAATGGATGCTTGGGATATTCACCTTGTATATACAATCTTGCTCAAAATAGTAGTATGCTACTTGGTTTGTTTCTACTTCAATGTGTACATGTGTTTATTTTTGTATATCGCCTATACACATTAGTGGAGCCCTTAGGATCTTTGCTTGATTACCAGCGATGTGATGGCCGTCACACTAGTGGGGCTGGGTAATCTATAAGCACATCCTTATGCAGGTCCCTGGTCGCAGGACTATCGAGACAGGGCATCGATACTCCGGAGTAGACCAGCGCATGCGCTTCTCATCCCAGTGTGGGAGACGGTCTGTCCCACAGCCGTCAGTACGTCGTACTTGAGATAGTATGCGGGTGCTCGTTAGGTTACGGGTACACTGGACAGGACTCGTCGGGAACTGACTAGTTGGTATTATACCTATCGTCTGTTATCAGTTCCCAGGTGACATGAGTACAGCTTAGTCCGCTGACTTGACACTGTCATTCCGCCTCGAGTGTGTTCCCACTGTACTTTGATCACTATCCTACCACGGCTCAAAGGAGTCGTGCAAACAGGTAGTGGTTGGGTGCAGTCCCGAAGCACTTGGAGGCAGTGACGGTTAGACAGGATTCGTCTCTCCCGGTATTGGGGGTTGACATCGCGCTGTGTCTAGGAGAGCCATTACATGAGTAGTCCCTGGCCAGGGCAAACGAGATATACTGGTAGGTTTCCAGTGTTATCTCAGGGTGTTTTGGGCTTCGCTCCGGCACGACTTGTACCGCTATTGGGGGACTGACGTTTACCGCCCCCTAGGCCCGCCATGCGATGTATCAGACGAACAGACCGGACTGTACGGAGAATGTCACACTCAGGCTCAGTAGGAGTTCAGATGGGTTTCGCCTCGTCGGTCTTCTTGTCGGCATTACCTGGGGACCGTTACGCACAGCTAGTGCCGCTTGCGGTCTGTGGTTAAACCCACTGCCAGCGTAGTGTCGAGTCTTTAGAGTCCCACACAGAAAGCTTTTCGCCTTTAGGCAAAAGAGTAGAGGTCGCATGGTATTGCGACAGGTCGCATGGTTTTGCGACAGGGTTCGGTCACATCCGTGCACTTGTGCGCGTACAGTGTCCGGACAGTTTACACTAGCGGGCTTTAGTTTAAGCCAGATCCTAGTGTACCTTATGGGATTGGATTTATCCAGTGTGCATTCGTGTTCCTCGGAACGCGGATGCGGGTGTGTATGCACAGTTGACAGGGAGACAGAGGCAGTGGATTCTCATTAGGGTTGTTGACAGTTGACCGTTGACTATTTGACTTTTTGCTCAACCCTAATGAGAATATGATATGTGATTAACTATTATATTAATTAAGTATTATGGTGATATGGTTGTTGACTTTGTTGACTTGTTGACTTTTGTTGACTTGTTGACTTTGTTGACTTGTTGACTTTTGTTGACTTGTTGACCGGTTGACTAGGCTTGACTAGTTGACCATCATGATAACCATAGCCATCATTTCATGGCAAAGACTTTTGTTTGCTTGCTCATTTGTGCAAAATGAGTGCATGAAATGATATGGTTATGGTTGCTTCAACCATCACATAAGACTTTTGTTAGTATGATGAGTTATCATGACTTTGGATTATGAGAGGGTAAAAGACAAAAGAGAGCCTCATTCTTTCTTGCTCATTCTCTCTCTTGTTCTTGAGCTCTCCTCTTGCTCTCACCTTCAACCTCTTCCTCCCTCTCTTGATTCTATGGTTCTCTTGTCTCATGAGTTGAGAATCAAGAACCATAGATAAAATCCCATTCTATTTCTTCTCTACTCATTCTAGTTCACTAGGTTTAGCAAACCAAGTGAACTAGTTTCTTCAAAGAACGAAGAAGGAGCTAAAGGTTGGAGCTTTCAGGTGGATCTATCTTCGGCGTACGGAGACGACGAGAAGAAGCCATCGGACCACCATCGGAGCTTTGAAGACGAAGGAGTTCAAGACAAGCAAGGTATAACCCCCTAACCGAGTAGCTAGAAACTCATAGTTAGGTGTTAGATAGATGTTTAACCAAGATCCGGGTTATAGGTCCATATTACCACCTCCGTAAAAATTGTTTTTTACCAAATTCCGCTTTCCCGAAAGCACCGGGAGAGGTAGCATGGACTTACAGTGGTATCAGAGCCTAGTTAAACTCTATCTAACATGTTAGCAAGTAACTAGAAGATCGATCAACGAAAAAGTCCCGAAACAAACCCCAAAAATTTGCAGTTTCTGTCGATTTTTCCACTGTTCAAAAGTTGATTATTTTAACACCTAAAATCGGCTCAGGCTTTTCTGTGAGCACCCACCAAAAATTGTCCAACGTTCGAGTCAAAGGGCCGCGGAAACGCGGCGGGAGCACGCTCCCGCCGCGGATCCGCGGCCGAGTCGACTCGGCCGAGGTAAATTTTTGGTGCAGTGTTTTTATGGGGGTATTTTGGGATTTTTAGCATATATATTTTCAACCCAGATTTTCCAGAACGAAAATTTTATTTTGGGGTCCCGAAAATCCGTATTTTTGATCGAACTTCTAAAAGACTTGAGCTAACGGGTTTTTCTGTAATGTGATATTTGTATTGAACGTCTACTAATCGCTATATGTCAATTAGTGGGGGTTATACAAATCTGTGATCTGTAATGTTGATGGAATGTGTATATGAATATGTTGGATTGTCGCGGGTGAATAGCCGGGGGTTGTGAGACGGGAGTTTTCTTATCTTTCAATTCATGTAAATTTGTAAATTGATGTAATAATTATTTGTATGGCCGCACAACCGGGTCGGGGTTGTAGCCGTCATTGTATAATTTCTTTTTACTGTTTTTGCTCCTAGGATAGACCCATGGAGGGGGTGCACAAACTACCGGGTATGCCGAAGTGTCGAGTGGCCTACTCATGGAGATGAGGGAGGTTACTACGCTTCGGGTACTTGGCGGGTAGTTTGCCGCACCCGTAGGGGTCTTGGGTGGGGTATTTGGCTATTCACCGCGACCGTGTAATCTGTCTTTTGTTACAGGCTCGTACAAATTACAGATTCCTAGTATATCCAATGTATTCATCTGTGATCTGAAATGTTTATCATTGCAGTATATCTATATATGATATTATTTAGGCATTGCTTATGTTTTACAGACGCGCTAGCCCAGCCCCCGCTCTGTCGTTAGTTAAGTAACCTAACGGGTAATGACGGGGCCCCGTGGCGAATGCGAATGGCATAAGCGTACGTCATATTTTGGTTGTTTTCTGCAATGGTAGGATTAAATGATGGGACGCATTAAAAGAACTAATGCAAGAATATCACGCATTAAAAGAACTAATGCAAGATAATAAACCAAGTTAAAGTCGTTGGAACACTTTCGAAAAACCACTCGGTTCTTTTCAAAACAACTTTTAAATGCGGAGCTTGAGCCACTCCTTTTAAAAGCTATCTCGTTCCATCGACCAAATCAAGTTCACTACGTTCACGGTTTTGCCAAAACCATCCGTAGCCCTCCGTCGTTTCACATGAATAGTCAATAGTATTCAAGCTGTGTTTGTTGGCCAAAGTCAAGGCACAGTGATTGGTAGCTATTGGGTATTCATGTGCAGCATAGATAGATGCGTTGGTTTGGAACAGTCGTACTGCCTTGTTGGCCAAAGTCAAGGGTAAGTGCGGGTGGATTCAAATTAACCTGGAGAACGACGGGCAGAACTTGACATGTGACTTATGATTTGTTGGCCAAAGTCAAGGTCATAAGAGCATGGGGCAAAAATCCACATCGGGAGTTTCATAAGTACTGAAACTTGCTAGATTTGCATACCATTTGGAGTGTGATGATTCTGGTAGGATTCCTTCAGTTTCGTCATGCGATGATATTTGGATCCCGATCCTACTGTGAGTATATGCTACTCCTCGGGAAATTTCTCACTTAACGATCAATGCTATAAACCTAGTAGGTGCCTAGAAAGGTGTTAGCGGGGCTACGCCC
Source organism: Agapanthus africanus (assembly GCA_030015575.1). Lineage (NCBI taxonomy): Eukaryota > Viridiplantae > Streptophyta > Magnoliopsida > Asparagales > Amaryllidaceae > Agapanthus > Agapanthus africanus. Next base: position 297,790,996 of record CM057345.1, on the reverse strand, counting down.
CCCAAGGAAAAGAGGTTCTTTAATTAAGGAACTTCGCGAAAGCGTTGGAAAACCTCCCTCGAAGTACCGACACCGGCCTGGCTGAACGGTTAAGCAAGTATTGTACGGTGGGATTGATCCTGACTAATTCTTCCTTTATGGTTTGAGGAGGGATTCGAGAAACAGTGGGAGCCATCCTGTTTAGACAAACTAAAAACCACTCTAAACTTGCAAGAGCATCATGCTGAGTGTTTCTTCTTCTCTCTCCTAATTGCAGCGACCAATCAACATGACTGGACTTAAGTTACTCCTAGATAAAAACAAACTGACAGGGCCAAACTACAAAGATTGGCTCAGGAATGTCAAGATAGCAATCACTTACGACAAGCTGGGGTATCTTCTTACCACCAAAGCTCCCCCTATCCCTGGTCCAACTTCCAGCGTCGCGGATAAGGAAATCCGCAAGACTTGGGAGATTGATAGCGCGAAGGCCAAATGCCTCCTGCTTGCCTCGATGGACAACGAACATCAGAGGAGGCACGAGAATATGGACATGGAATCCATATTGCTTCATACAAAAGAACTGTATGGAGAGCAATCTCGTATCGCAAGATACGAAGCGTCGAAAAAGTTATTTTCGACAAGAATGGCCGTCGGATCATCAGTAGCCGAGCACGTGCTAAAGATGATCGGCTTCATTGAGGAGCTCGCTGACCTAGGGATCACATTGGAGAGTGAGCTATATACGGATATAGTTCTCCAGTCCCTTCCTTCCACTTACGCCCAGTTTATACTGAACTTCAACTTACAAGAAAAAGAGGTTGAACTTTCAGAGCTCCTCAACATGCTGAGGAGCGCAGAGGGCACCCTACAGAAAGGTAGGGATACATCCACTTTGTTTGTAGGAGGATCATCTTCTTCTAGGTCCAAGGCGAAAGCCAAGGGAAAGAAGAAGAAGGCCCCCGCCAAACCAAGGGGCGGTGTTAGTAAAGTGGATACGAAGGGAAAATGTAAAGCAACAAAGATAGCGGGGAAGCTTGTGGATAAGGAAGAATGCTTCTATTGTCATAAGAAAGGACACTGGAAGAATGATTGCAGGGCCTGGAAGGCCAGAACACAGGAATTGAAGCAGGTTGCAGCTTCAGCTTCAGGTGTGTATGTTATTGAAAACTGTCTTTCAATAAACTCTACTTCCTGGGTATTGGATACCGGATCAGGATCTCATATCTGTAATTCTTTGCAGGCGTTGAGAAACCGTAGGGTTTTGAAGGCAGGTGACATGACCCTCAGAGTTGCGAACGGAGCTAGCATGGATGCTAAAGCCGTGGGGGACTATCACCTGGGAATGTCAGATGGACATGTTTTTGTTTTGCGTAATTGCTTTTTTGTACCCAACGCAACTTGTAATATCATTTCTGTATCTTTAGTTTCTAAAGAAGGTTATGAATTTGCGTTTGTAAGTAATGTTGTAAACATTCACCTTAATCAAGTTTTGATTGGGTCAGGTACATTGAGTGATGGTATATACGTGTTAAACCAACCACAGATTTTTAATGTCCAGAATACACACAAGAGAAAGTCTCCAGAAATAAATCAGACTTTCTTATGGCATTGTAGATTGGGTCACATTAATGAGAGAAGGTTGACGAAGTTACATACAGAAGGGTATTTGAATGCGTTCGAATATCAGTCGTATGCCACTTGTCAATCCTGTCTCAAAGGAAAGATGACAAAGACTCCGTTTACTGGACATGGAGTAAGAGCGAGCGAGCTCTTGGGACTCGTACACAGTGACGTGTGCGGTCCAATGTCTACACATGCCCGAAGCGGACATTCTTACTTCATTACTTTTACCGATGACTTCTCAAGGTACGGTTATGTCTTCTTGATGAAACATAAGTCCGAGGCCTTTGGAAAATTCCAGGAGTATAAGAATGAAGTAGAGAAACAGACCGGCAAAAGTATTAAGATTCTAAGATCGGATCGAGGTGGAGAATACTTAAGTGCCGAGTTCCTGGACTATTTAAAAGAGAATGGAATTCTCTCTCAGCTTACTCCTCCATACACCCCGCAACATAACGGTGTATCGGAGAGACGGAACCGCACCCTATTGGATATGGTGCGGTCCATGATGAGTAACGCTGAGTTACCGCGATCATTCTGGGGATATGCGCTAGAATCAGCAGCATACCTTCTGAACTGAGTTCCTACTAAGACCGTGCCTACTACACCATATGAGATGTGGTGTGGGAAGAGACCCTATCTTAAGCACATTAAGACATGGGGATGTCCAGCTTTTGTCAAAAAGCAGCATGCGGACAAGCTCGAGGCACGCTCGGTACAGTGCAAGTTTGTGGGGTATCCGAAGAACTCCAAAGGATATTTCTTCTACTGTGAAGAGGAACAAAAAGTTCTTGTTTCTCGTCATGCCTACTTCTTGGAAACTGAGTTTTTGGAAACCCAGATAAGTGGGAGCACAGTAGAACTGGAAGAAATTCCAGAACCACGGACTATTACTGAAAGTTTAGTGGAACCAGAGGGTTTGGAAGAACAGGACATTCCTACGCCGCTCCGCAGGAGTAGTAGGCAGACTCATCCGCCCGAGAGATACTACGGTTTTCTCATAGACGGGGATAGAGAGGATTGCATCATAGATTATGATGAGCCTACTAGCTTCCAGCAGGCCGTTCAGAGCGTTGACTCAGTGAAATGGCTGGATGCAATGCGGACCGAAATGGAGTCCATGTACACCAACAAGGTATGGACGTTGGACATTGCTCCAGACGGGGTAAAACCCGTAGGATGCAAGTGGATCTTCAAAAGGAAGATTGGTGTAGATGGACAGGTTGAGACCTATAAAGCTAGGCTGGTAGCAAAAGGTTTCCGTCAAAGACCTGGCTTGGACTACGACGAAACCTTTTCTCCAGTAGCCATGCTGAAATCCATTCGGATCCTTCTTGCCATTGCTGCCTTCCACGATTATGAGATCTGGCAAATGGACGTAAAGACAGCTTTTCTAAATGGAAATTTAGAGGAGTGTGTCTATATGGACCAGCTAGAGGGTTTCATTCAGAGTGGGAGCAGCGGAAAGGTGTGCAAGTTGCTTAAGTCCATCTATGGACTAAAGCAGGCATCACGGAGTTAGAACATCTGCTTTGATGAGACGGTCAAAGAATTTGGCTTTATCAAAAATCCAGATGAACCATGCATCTATAGTAGATTTGTAGCGAGAACTGTAGTATTCCTCGTTTTATACGTGGATGACATTCTCTTAATAGGAAATGACATTCCTATGCTACAATCTGTCAAGGGGTTCTTGTCACACAAGTTCTCCATGAAAGACCTGGGTGATGCCTCGTACATTCTGGGTATCCGGATCTACCGTGACAGATCCAAGAGGATATTAGGACTTTCTCAGTCCAGGTACATCGACACCATACTGAAGAGATTCAGTATGGAAGATTCCAAGCGCGGTAACCTACCGGCTTGTCACGGGATCACCCTCTCTAAAGAGATGTCTCCCAAGACTGATTTGGAGAGGGATCGCATGTCTATTATACCCTACGCTTTTGCGGTAGGCTCTATAATGTATGCGATGTTGTGTACCAGACCGGATGTAGCTTATGCACTGAGTGTGGTAAGCCGGTATCAGTCAAACCCTGGGGAGAAACACTGGATAGCGGTAAAGAACATTCTCAAGTACCTGAGAAGGACTAAGGAGATGTTCTTGGTGTATGGCGGAAAAGACCTCCAGATCGAGGCCTTTGCTGACTCCAGCTTCCAGAGTGACAAGGATGATTCCAAGTCCATGTCGGGCTTTGTCTTTACTCTCAATAGAGGGGCGGTGTGTTGGAAGAGTTCCAAACAGGAAACCGTTGCAGACTCGATGATGGAAGCGGAATACATCGCTGCATCTGATGCCGCAAAAGAAGCTGTCTGGATGAGGAAGTTCTTGAAAGAACTTCAGGTGGTTCCGTCCATTGTTAATCCAATACCTCTGTATTGCGACAACAACGGGGCTATAGCTTTAGCGAAGGAACCCAGGTCCCATCAGAGATCCAGGCACATCTTGAGGCGGTATCACCTGATCAGGGAGATCGTGGATCGCCAGGAGATCGAGGTTCGGAGAGTCGCTTCAGAAGATAACACTGCAGATCCATTCACCAAGGCCCTGCCCCAGACTCAGTTCGAGCGGCTGATCGAGATGATAGGTCTTCGATACGCCAGTACATGGCCTTAGTGCAAATGGGAGATTGTTAGTGTATATGCCCTAGAGGCCATTACTGTATCATACTGGTTTGTATATTACTTAATGGATGCTTGGGATATTCACCTTGTATATACAATCTTGCTCAAAATAGTAGTATGCTACTTGGTTTGTTTCTACTTCAATGTGTACATGTGTTTATTTTTGTATATCGCCTATACACATTAGTGGAGCCCTTAGGATCTTTGCTTGATTACCAGCGATGTGATGGCCGTCACACTAGTGGGGCTGGGTAATCTATAAGCACATCCTTATGCAGGTCCCTGGTCGCAGGACTATCGAGACAGGGCATCGATACTCCGGAGTAGACCAGCGCATGCGCTTCTCATCCCAGTGTGGGAGACGGTCTGTCCCACAGCCGTCAGTACGTCGTACTTGAGATAGTATGCGGGTGCTCGTTAGGTTACGGGTACACTGGACAGGACTCGTCGGGAACTGACTAGTTGGTATTATACCTATCGTCAGTTATCAGTTCCCAGGTGACATGAGTACAGCTTAGTCCGCTGACTTGACACTGTCATTCCGCCTCGAGTGTGTTCCTACTGTACTTTGATCACTACCCTACCACGGCTCAAAGGAGTCGTGCAAACAGGTAGTGGTTGGGTGCAGTCCCGAAGCACTTGGAGGCAGTGACGGTTAGACAGGATTCGTCTCTCCCGGTATTGGGGGTTGACATCGCGCTGTGTCTAGGAGAGCCATTACACGAGTAGTCCCTGGCTAGGGCAAACGAGATATACTGGTAGGTTTCCAGTGTTATCTCAGGGTGTTTTGGGCTTCGCTCCGGCACGACTTGTTCCGCTATTGGGGGACTGACGTTTACCGCCCCCTAGGCCCGCCATGCGATGTATCAGACGAACAGACCGGACTGTACGGAGAATGTCACACTCAGGCTCAGTAGGAGTTCAGATGGGTTTCGCCTCGTCGGTCTTCTTGTCGGCATTACCTGGGGACCGTTACGCACAGCTAGTGCCGCTTGCGGTCTGTGGTTAAACCCACTGCCAGCGTAGTGTCGAGTCTTTAGAGTCCCACACAGAAAGCTTTTCGCCTTTAGGCAAAAGAGTAGAGGTCGCATGGTATTGCGACAGGTCGCATGGTTTTGCGACAGGGTTCGGTCACATCCGTGCACTTATGCGCGTACAGTGTCCGGACAGTTTACACTAGCGGGCTTTGGTTTAAGCCAGATCCTAGTGTACCTTATGGGATTGGATTTATCCAGTGTGCATTCGTGTTCCTCGGAACGCGGATGCGGGTGTGTATGCACAGTTGACAGGGAGACAGAGGCAGTGGATTCTCATTAGGGTTGTTGACAGTTGACCGTTGACTATTTGACTTTTTGCTCAACCCTAATGAGAATATGATATGTGATTAACTATTATATTAATTAAGTATTATGGTGATATGGTTGTTGACTTTGTTGACTTGTTGACTTTTGTTGACTTGTTGACTTTGTTGACTTGTTGACTTTTGTTGACTTGTTGACCGGTTGACTAGGCTTGACTAGTTGACCATCATGATAACCATAGCCATCATTTCATGGCAAAGACTTTTGTTTGCTTGCTCATTTGTGCAAAATGAGTGCATGAAATGATATGGTTATGGTTGCTTCAACCATCACATAAGACTTTTGTTAGTATGATGAGTTATCATGACTTTGGATTATGAGAGGGTGAAAAACAAAAGGGAGCCTCATTCTTTCTTGCTCATTCTCTCTCTTGTTCTTGAGCTCTCCTCTTGCTCTCACCCTCAACCTTTTCCTCCCTCTCTTGATTCTATGGTTCTCTTGTCTCATGAGTTGAGAATCAAGAACCATAGATAAAATCCCATTCTATTTCTTCTCTACTCATTCTAGTTCACTAGGTTTAGCAAACCAAGTGAACTAGTTTCTTCAAAAAACGAAGAAGGAGCTAAAGGTTGGAGCTTTCAGGTGGATCCATCTTCGGCGTACGGAGACGACGAGAAGAAGCCATCGGACCACCATCGGAGCTTTGAAGACGAAGGAGTTCAAGACAAGCAAGGTATAACCCCCTAACCGAGTAGCTAGAAACTCATAGTTAGGTGTTAGATAGATGTTTAACCAAGATCCGGGTTATAGGTCCATGTTACCACCTCCGTAAAAATTGTTTTTTACCAAATTCCGCTTTCCCGAAAGTACCGGAAGAGGTAGCATAGACTTACACGTACGACTTTCGGACAGTTTTTACCAGTCGGCTTTGGTTTAAGCCAGTTACTGGTATCCGGTTATTGGATTTATACAGTCTAAAGTTTTTCCGTATTTTTTACGGATCGGAGGGGCGTTCTCGTAATTACTCGAGAAGCTTCTAGAAGATGGTGACTAAGGAGGGTTATGTGTCATTTGCATTAAATGAGTTTAGTGAGTCATGAGGGTGATTCATGCATATCATTAATGCCTGATAAATGCTTAGTGAGTCATGACAATGAATCACCATTAGATATTTGTGAAGCATGCTTATTCATTATGTATTATTCTTTTTCTCATAAATAAGAATGCTTCATATTTATTATGATACATTACTATTCTCATCATAATTCATTCTCACATTCTCTCTTCTCAAGCTCTCCCTCTTCAAAAGACTAATCCTCCCCTCTCATGAGTTGAGTACAAGGGTTAGTAAGACTAATTAATCCATAACCATCTCTATATTACACCTAGCTTCTTTGATTAGCAATCCAAGAAGGTTAGTTGCCTCAAGTTTAGAGGTTTAGCTTGGAGTTTTGCTCTCGGGTGGATCGTCTACTACCTAGAGAAGGCCGAGGAGGACAAGGAGATCGTAAAGACGAAGGAGTTGGTTCATTAGGTATAATCCCTAAACACAGTAGTTTAGAAACACTTTGTGTTTGGTTATTTATAGTTTAGCTTCGATTCAAGCGGTTAGTCGATGTTCGTTCACTAAACAAGTTCGTTTTTGAAATTTCCGCCTCCCCACAAGTATTGGGGTGTAGTACATCGACTTACAGCCACTAGGTACGGAGCATAAACTGATAGCTCGGTAAAAAGCACATCGTACTCTGCCACTGACATCTCTGGCGTCTGGCGCAAGGACTCAAATCTGCATGCTCGGGCATCCCTAACACTCTGGGGAAGAAAACGGGCAAGGAATAGCGCCACAAACTCGGTCCAGGTCATAGGAGGAAGACCTTCTGCTCTACCCTTCTCAACTGATTCGCACCATTTCTACGCGAGACCTTCCTGGCGAAAGCTCGTGAACTCAACCCATCTCATATCTGCGCATATGAGGGAACGGCATATCTGAGCCATCCTATCAATGAAAGACTGTGGGTCCTCGGCTGTATCGGTACCTGTGAAGACCGGAGGCTTCAGCCTCATAAACTCTGACAGCGATACTGTAATAACCTCTGTAGCTGCAGGGACAACTGCCTGTACTGTGGGTACCACCGCGGTCTCTGCAACGGGTGGAACTACCTCTGGTCGCTGCGCTCGAAGTGTCTCAACTAGAGATCCCATCATCTGGCGCATCTCCTGCATACTGGATCCCATCGTCTGGCGCATCTCCTGCACACCAGCCCCTAACATGGCAATCTGATCTGTCACATCAGGAACAGCCTGCTCGGGCACAACCGGTGTACTACCCGAATCAGTCTTCGTCTCGGACGAGTCAACTCGAATCTCGGCCTTCGCGGCCTCTCTCTGCGCCTTCGAAGTCTTTGGCGGCATAATGGCTGAAAGGAACAATATGATTCGATAAGGATACGGAAATCGAATCGCAAGAATGTATATACTCAAGAAAGAATTTAAATCAACAAGTCCAAAGGTCTCCTTGGTGGATTACCGTGTCGTGAGTATGCCACAGAACATACGCACGCTACGCCACTCTGCTTCAGCCACCTACTCCATCATACCAGGGTCATCCTAGGAACACTCCAAAAGGTAAAACCTACGCTCTGATACCAACTTTGTCACGACCCTAAGTTTGGCCCGTGACCGGCACTTAACCACGTAACGTCTACAGGCGTAACGCGACTAAGTGAACCGAAAACCCAGAAATCAAACCAGTAAGAGTACAGAGTGTTTTAAGTTTTAAATCGAAGCATTTAAAAAGTGATAAGAAATTTTAAGTAAACAATCACCAAGAAGCAATATACGATGCCGTAGCGCAGATCAAGAACAATAACTGGGAACATCACAGATAGAATAAACTACATAAGTAAAGTCGGCTCACAACGAGCTCGACACCAGAATACCAATAATATACATCATCGCCCTCACACTATCTCTAAGTCAAATACATATATGGTAGATGGAGATTACTAGATACAAAAGTGTGTACAATAAAGGTAACCAGATACCACAACCCACCTAACAGCAAAACAGCTCACGCACCAACTGTAGTGGTATCTGTAGCCAAAAGATGTAAGGAAACAGCCTGCCGCGACTACTCCGAAGGGCAACCTGCAAATACTGTGGCACAACGGGGGTGAGTTGCCAACTCGTGAATAGAAATAACATATAAAGGTAATCGCGAGCATGCACGTACTGCGCTACTCTAACATATGCCAGCAGATGATATCAATGCGTGATAAGCAGTATGTGCAATAATCATGCAAGTGCTCTATCAGGTAATACAACTACAGGATGAGATGCAATAATGAATGCTGAGCATGGGAATATAACATCTACACAGAATGTCAACGTGGAATATATTTATAATCGGTATCCATCAATGCACCGCAAATCCCAACAACCCAGACGCCGGCACTCCCATCGGCCCTCAATCATGTACATCCCTGAGAATCACGAGTGCCCAACATCGGCACCCAAATATCATAAATACTCGTGTCTAGCATCGACACGCAAATCCTCCTATATCGGGCATCCGTCAGTCCGGGCCAGCCCTCACTCAATATATCGGGCATCCGTCAATCCGGGTCAACCCTCTCTCAATATATCGGGCATCCGTCAGTCCGGGTCAGCCCTCTTTCAATACATCGAGCATCCGTCAGTACGGGTCAGCCCTCTCTCAATATATCGAGCATCCGTCAGTCCGGGTCAGCCCTCTCTCAATATATTGCTCTAGCACCGAGAAAACACATGGTGGGCGCACCGAAATATCATATCAAGGGAACCGGGTTTTTAAATGATTACATATTTGAAATGGCCACGGTTCCCAGATCCAGAAATCACATGTAATCCCAACCAATATGCAAGTAAATGTGATGTGATATGTGCATCAAGTATGAATATCATGTCAAGTCACATAAAAGATGAGCTATAGCATAATGATCCAATGTGATATATACATCAAGTATGAATATCATGGCAATTCTAACGGTGTGTGTGTAACATGCAGGGTAGTGCTCGTGCAACATGAACTGTCAGTAAGGGTGCGGTGTTCTATCAATTCTAGTTTATATATATATAGCAGGGAATGCGGTATGCACTAAATAGTAGCCATGAACAGTTAATGTATGGAAATGTAGCTATAAGGTCCTATCAGCCCTGACGTAGAACGCCATGCGGGCGATATTCCCGTAGATGTTAAATCTACTCACCGTAGTCTCTCGCTAGGTATAGCCGATGACTTGTTTCCCCATCTTCGCGGCGTCCGTCGCACTCGCCTGCGAACCTATAATTTCACAGAATATCACGCATAAGCTCAAACCATACAAACACGACATTTAAGGTCAACTAGAAACCCGTGTCGCAAACCAAGCACGTATGTGCGCGATACGCTAAAACGTGTGATAACGCGCCTGAAGCCACTCCGACGCGTCGCGATACGCAGAAACCCCAAACCCACACACACGTATCACGTGTATCGCGAAAGATTAAAAATACGGGAAATAGGGTATTCTACTCAAAATTTTGATACAGAACGGATATTACAAATATATATATACCAAAATACTACAAATAGCAGCAGACTCCAGTGACCCAAAGCCCAACTCCCAACTCACCCATCTGGCCGCAATTTGCGGCCAGAATGCATTTTCCGGCGGCCGATCTGGGGAATTGGGCCCCTAGGTTTGGTGTGTGCACTCTATACCCCCTGTGTATGCTACAGTAATTCTAATTTCACTCTGAAATATCTCGGGTAGCAGCAGATCCTACAGAGCTTTATTTCTAGTTAAAATCCACACTTTTGCACAAAAATGAAACTTTAGGGTATTTTTGTGGAACCTGAAGCAAACCCAGGTCTAAACCCACACTAATAACTCATTAACAAGCTAATCAAGCCACAACAACATAAATTTTAACATATCATCACTAAATCCCTTCAATAGCACTAAAATTGCACAAAAAGGTGATATTTTGAAACTAAACATGCAAGTTATGGAGATAGGATGCTAGGAGTGAGATTTATACCTTCAAATGACCTTAGAAAAACCAAAAGTTCCAGCTTTAACCTCAAGTGGGCAGATCTACCACCAAACACCTCAAATAAGCCCCTTTTTCCAAGGTTTTGTGAAGGAAAAGTGTTGATTTGTGTAGGATTTTGTGTAAAGATCAAAGGGAAAAGAAAAGAGAAGGAAAATGTGATGAATTTCTGGTGTTGTTGCTGCCTCTCTGCAGAGAGTTCCAGAAAAATGAGAAAGAGAGAAAAGTGAGAGAAAGAAATGGGTCAAAAGTCAAATCCCTCTACCTAACACCATGCTTCTATATTCTAATACATTTTGAATTTTTAAAAAGGGTTTTGTTTTGGATAAAAGGGTGGGGAAAAATAACAACCATGCATGAAAGAAAATGGTTATCATGCTAACACTTTTTACCTAGGTCACAAAAATTGTGCTAAGTGTGCATGTGTGCACTTAACACAAAAATTCCCAATTAGGGTAAACACGACTAAATTATAACTAAAAATCCCATGTACACAAATAGTAACACTCACAATTCTAATTTAACATGAAAAACATTCTAACTAAGATTCAAAGTGTTACAGTGGATCCGCGCTGTTGTCCTCTGTGTCTACTCTTCTAACCTCGATCTCCCTGGAGATCAACCATCTCCATGATCAGGTGATACTGCCTAAGAATTATACCTGGATTTCAGATGGGACGGGCGTTCCTAGGCCAAAGCCATTACTCCATTGTCACACAATTTTTGGAACAAAGTTCATCTCATGAACTTATATATCCAGACTGCCTCTTTGGTAGCATCCTTGGTAACGAGGTATCTTGCCTTTAATTGTCTAGTATGTCACGGTATCTAGCTTGGAACTCTTCCAACATACCGTCCCTCCACTGAGGGTAAAGACAATGCCTGCGACTGACATTCAGTCATCCTTATCACCCTGGAACCTTTCCAGTGATTCTCGCCAGGATCTATTGATACCATCTCACTACAACTAGTGAGAATCCTAACATCCAATTAGATCTATCTCATAGATCCATAACCCAGGATTTAGGAGGTATCACCTTGATCCTATAGAAAATCTTTGTGATAAGCGGAGATTAACCAAGCGTAGCATAGGAAACTTCTTCCCTATCAAGAGTATGTCATCCACGTACTATACGAGGATCATCACCATACTCCTTACTACCTTTTTGTATATACAAGGTTCATCTACCATTTTGAAGAAGTCAAACTCTTTGACTACTACATCAAAACAGACGTTCCAACTCCGCGATATCTGATTTATCACATAAAATATCGTGCACACGTTTCCGCTGCTCCCACTATCTACGAAGCCCTCTGGCTGTGTACTTATAGAAGCTCTCTTCCAAATCAACATTTAGAAAAGCAGTCATGACACCCATACGGTATCACTATCATAAATCATGAACTAAGTGTACTGATATAAAGTCTAGTACATCCCGATACCATCTGTAAGTCCACGGCAGCGCCCCGGCCGTCTAACAGACGCCAATATGCGGAACAAAACTTTTACGACTGGCGCTATCGCGTACTTTATCCCGGATCGTCCATTAAAGTTTAACTAACAAATTGTAAAGAGGGTAGAATTTTTATACCGAATGATCCGAGTCCTTCGGTCTTCAATCATCATCCCACGCTATGTTGCAACTGATCCGAACTTGCTTGATCTCCGGTCTCGTCGACCAGGTGGCACCACGTCTACGGATCTTTAAACGGGCTCCCGCCTCTGAACCGAGGCAACTCGGTCGTCAAGTTTGCCAAAAGAGACGACCAAGATGAAGTAGAGAATGAGTAGAATACTTTGTCTCATTACGTCCAAGGCTATGGACGAACGGTTAAAAGAAGTTGCCAATTGGAATCGGGTGAATGGAAATTGAACTAGGAAATTTCCATACACTAAACTATATGAAATCTTTAGCCAAAAATGAATGAATCAAATCACTCATTCCCACAAAGAAGTGGCCGGCCAATTTAAGGAGAGAAGGGAGGTGAGTGTAGGAGAGGGGAGGGTGAGCATAACAAAATGATAGTTATCAACACACTTAATGAAAGAATGACTCATTATCAAACATTAAATGCAACCAATCACATTAAACCTAGTCATCCTCCATCATTAATGAACCATTAATGACACAAGTGAGTCACAAGACTTGTCACCCTCTCTAGAATCTTCTAGAACACTGACTCGACACAAGGAGAAAAGATAAATCCGTATTTAACCGAATGTCAAATACGGCTGATAGAAAACTGGAAACTGGCAACTTCCAAATATCATCCCGAAACGAATTTCAGGATAACCCCGTATCGGTATAAACATACCCATATTTGTATTACGACCGAATACAAATGCAACTGAGACAAAGATATTATATCTACACAATATAATACTCGGATCCGGCTTAAACCAAAGCCTACCAGTATTATCCGCCCAAAAAATGACACGTGCGAAAAAGCACGTGCATTTTCCGAACCCTGCCATAAAACCATACGGCATCTACAACATTTCGCCCGAACTTAGGAAAGTGTCGGTAGGGAACTCTAATGATTCATCAATACACTGGCACTGGGTATAACCACTAGCACGTCAGAGGTACTAGCTGTACGTAACGTTTTGCCTATGTATTGATTGGAAGGGAATCTGACGAGTGAACTCATCTATAAACCCTACTGAGTCTGACTGTGACAATATCCGTACAGTCCGGAACATTCGTCTATGAGTATCGCATATACGGCCTAGGAGGCCGGTAAACGTCAGACCCCAAATAGCTGCATAAGTCGTGTCAGAGAGTAGCCCAGAACACCCTGAGATTCTACTGGTATACCTACCAGTAAATCTCGATTACCCTGGCCAGGGATTTCGTGTAATGGCTCTTCTAAACACAGCGCGATCTCACCCCCAATACCGGGAGAGACGAATCCCCGAAGATCCGCTCACTTGCCTCCAATGTGGCTCGGGACTGTACCCAAAATATACCTGTTTGCACGACTCCTTTGACCCGTGGTAGGGTATAAATCAAAGCACAGTGGGAACTCACACGAGACAAATGACGACCTCAGGTCAATGAACTAACCTGTACACATGTCACCAGGGAACTGCTATCTGACGATATGTATAATACCAACTAGCATGTTCCCAGCGAGTCATGTCCGGTGTACTCATAACCTAATGAGCACCTGTATACATCTTAGGTGATCCAACTGACACCAGTGGCTTGTGAGACCGGCCACCGCCCTTCGTCGGGGTCTCGACTGTATACACTAGTCTACTCTGGAGTATCGATGCCCTGTCTCGAAACTCCCACAACTAGGGACACTTTAAGGATGTGCTTATAGACCCCAGCCCCCACATATATGATCGCCATCATACTGCTGGTAGTCAAACAAGAATCCTATAGGCTCTATCATGATGATAAAGTCAAACCAGATAGCATACTATCATCTCGAGTAAGACTGTTTTATCGGTATAGGTCCTTCCTCAATCATTGCAATCACGTACTTGCGATCCAATAATTGACTTAGAGGGCACTATATCCAACAATCTCCCACTTGCACTTAAGGCTAATTATTGCGATGTCGTGTACTCACAGCTCGTGTGATACCGAGCATCCAACTCCTCTACTAATCAGTTTCACAAAGCTCGTTTGCAAAACTATTGTATTTGTGAAATAGCCTCAGTGAGTGGATCCGCCTTGAAGTTTCTTTCTATGTCTCTCTTAATCTCAAGTTCGCGGAGAAAACCATCTCCCGAATCGAGTAATACCTGTCTTAGAATATGTCTGGATATCTGATGGGACCTAGTTCATAAATGAACTCCAAATCCAAACTTCTTAGACTGTATCGATCACCGAAACTAATTAGTGTTGCGCACTATGCCTCCCACAGTATCCTCTTGGACCGCCTGTCCATAATACTGTCTCTCGTCTGAGGAAAAACTATAACTCTGACAATCACTCTGTCATCTATGTCACTTTTGAAGCCTGGAATGATAACTGTCTCCCGAAGGAGGCCGCCGTCATCAAATCCTTAGAACATGCACTTATGTTCTAAAACTACTTCCTTATGTTTCTTCAGGATTGGATTAATATAAACTTATTGCATCTAGTGCAAAACAACATTTGGTGTGGTACTTGACATCTCACGATTGACTCAATTACCTAAGCAAGTGATCTGCCAATCATGAACGTCCCTCTCCCCTTTAGTCTGTAAGACACCTTTAGAGAGGGTGACTTCATCACCTACAGGTACACCACCATGCCCGGAGTCATCTATTCTAAAATACTATTAGAATAATGTCAAAGTACACACATTGGGAAACTACCCAAATCTAGATCTAAAACCATTAGATCTAGTAACCAGAATGTTTTATATTATATCCATATCCTTTATGGAGAAACAACTGTGTGACGACCACAGTACAAACGATCGTAGTATAAGAATTTTACTTCCTACTCTGTGTATGTCATCCAAATACCATGACATTACACCCTACTACCTTCTTAACAGATCCATCCCCTATTCTGATGAAGTCAAACCCATGACTGTCATATCAAAAATCAGATGATCTATCTCCGCTATATCTGCTCAAGTCTATAAATAGACACTAGCTACTTGCCCACTATGCTTCCGCTGCTCCCACTGACTACAACAACCCTCTGGCAGAATAATATATACGTGTACTTCTAAAACTAGTTTAGAACGACGCTATATATTTCCTCCTGCCGGGTCTCATAGTCTGGAACAACAGTAGTGTCAAGTCTGGGTAAACAAGAACCTCCTTGTCACCGTCCTTGAGGCTACCGGAGTACCTCTCGGGTGTCGGAGGTTACCCACCATATCTGCGGAGTGGCTATTGGAATGTCAAACCTGATTGAATATATAGGTCCTATTAAACTTTCCGTAATCGTTTGCGGTTCTGGAATCACTTCCAGTTCTACCATACTCCCACTACTGTTTTTTGAAAAAATCCATTTTAATAAAACTGTGGCGAGTCAGGAACAATATCACTATTGATCTTCCAGATGGTAGAAAATCAACCCTCGTCGAAGCTAGGGTCCACCCACAAACTTCCATTTCAGAAACGTGCCTTGAGTTATCCAGTGTCTGGTTTTAAGCATAAGCTGGGCAACTCCCCGTACCTTAACATCTTTAAAATATGAAGCATTCTATATCAAATATAGAAACTTTGGTACTTATTTAATTGGAACCAGATTCAAATTATGCAGCTGTCTCCAGTGCATATCATCTTAATGGAGAGAGGCTAATCAGCATTACTCAACTTAGGAATCCATCCAATTATGAGTAACCTGAAAGAGAAACAAGTTTCTCAAAAATTTTACTATCAACTGAATACCAATCACAAGAATCTACATCTTCAAATTCTTTTTGAAGAATCCCGATACTTGCGACACATGGTTCTCTACTTTATTCCTATACCCGCAACTTCTCAATACTTAAATATTGTATTTCTACGAAACACTTGTCTATAAACTAGAGAAGTTACAAGTAAACAGAATATGGTACGAGGACCAACCCCTTTGTCTTGATGGACACTGGACAACATACAATACTCTGTATAAGTCCGCTGAGTTGAATAACTCAAAACATGTGCATCGTAAGTTGAAAAATGTACCCAGGAGATTTCCTCAAATATCACCAATTACAACGAATTCCGATATAATGAGGATGATCACTTAATTCCCAATAACTCACTCCCACTCTACATCTGTAAAACCGTACAGATGTGAGAATCATACCTGGTAAATACATACCCTGGAGTAAATATCTAATTGGGAAATCAGTTTTCTATTAACAATGCACAGTAAATATGAAACATAAATATGTTTTGTAGGGGTATCCTGGTTGTTGGAGATAGTGCCCTCAGAGTAAATTATTAGGTCACAGGTACGCGATTGCAATGATTGATGGAGGACATATCCCGGTAGGACAGTCTTACTCGAGATGATAGTATGCTATCTGGTTTACCTTTATCATCGTGTACTGTTTTAGGTGACCTGACACGTCGCTATTACACGTTGATAGAGCCCCTAGGATTCTTGCTTGACCACCAGCAGTATGAGGGCGATCATATAAGTGGGAGCTGTGGGTCTATAAGCTTATCCTTAAAAGGTCCCTAGTCGTGGGAGTTTCGAGACTGGGCATCAATACTCCATTAGTAGACTAGTGTATACAGTCGAGACCCCGACGAGGGGCGGTGGTCGGTCTCACAAGCCACTGGTGTCAGTTGGATCACCTAAGATGTATACAGGTGCTCATTGGGTTATGAGTACACCGGACAGGACTCGCCGGGAACATGCTAGTTGGTCATATACCAGACGTCAGATGGCAGTTCCCTGGTGACATGTGTGCAGGTTAGTTCATCGACCTGGGGATCGTCATTTGTCTCGTGTGAGTTCCCACTGTACTTTGATTACTACCCTACCACGGCTCAAAGGAGTCGTGCAAACAGGTTTTAGTTGGGTACAGTCCCGAGCCACATGGAGGCAGTGAGCGTATCTTCAGGGGTTCGTCTCTCCCGGTATTGGGGGTAAGGTCGTGCTGTGTCTAGGAGAGCCATTACACAAAGTCCTTGGCCAAGGCAAGGAGATTTACTGGTAGGTATTCCAGTAGTATATCAAGGTGTTCTGGGCTACACTCCGACACGACTTGTACCGCTTTTGGGGGTCTGACTTTTACCAACCCCCTAGGCCCGCCATGCGATACTCATAGACGAACGGACCGGACTGCACGGATATTGTCACTGACAGGCTCAGTAGGGTTGTCGGGCTGAGTTCGCTCACAGACATCCCTTTTAGTCAGTACCTGGTAGCCCGTTACGTATTGGCTTATACCTCTGACGTGCTAGTGGTTAAATCTACAACCAAGGTGTTGATGAGTCTTTAGAGTCCCCCACATTCAGTTACTCAGCTTTCGGGCGAAAGGTTGTAGAGGCCGTATGGAGATATGGCAAGGTCCGATCAGATACGTGCGGTATTGCACGGATCAGGATCGGACAGTTTGTACTATAGGCCGTATGGTTATATGGCAGGGTTCGATCAGATACGTGCGGTATTGCACGGATCAGGATCGAACAGATATTACTAGCCGGTTTTGGTATAAGCCGGATCCTAGTATAGTACAGTGTAGAGTTTGTCTCATTGCATTTGTGTTTCGGTCGGAATACAAATGCGGGTGTGTATGCACAGTATCGGGGTTTTCCTGTAATTTATTATGGGACCAGTTTTCTGGAGTTGCCAGTTTGCTTTCCGTTTCGGCCAATTTCTATTGTTCCGTTCATTGGCCGAAGATTGGTGGAGGAGGGCTTATTTGCATTGTTGCAAATAGGCATTAGTGGAGGGGGTTCTTTGCATCTTGTTACATCATGATGGTTTTCATGATGAGCACCTTACCTTGACTTCTATCTTCATGATGGCATGACTTTTGGAAGTGATCATTAGCTTGTTGGAGTGTTGGTTTTGGTGCTATCATGGTTGTTGGTGAGTAGTTGAGAGTGGGTGTGATTGTGACCATATTCTTTTCATGATTTTCCTTTTGCAATATAGCCTTCCCACTCTCTCCATTATGGATGGCTCTCTCATTCTTTCCTCTCCCACACCTCTCATGGCCGGCCCAAGTTTGTAGGGGCTGTCCCAAATTTTTGTGGGGATGTTTTGGCTCATTTCATGTTGCAAAAATCCCACTTGATCAATCCATAAAGCTCCAAGTTCAATCCCTCCAGCAAAAGGCAACTCCTACAACCCCAAATGAGACTTCTTCTCTAGATATTCTACAGCATATCTTGGGCACGTCGAGTAGCCGGCTTCGTGCCCGAGTTGCCTCGGCATTGAGGTGGGAGCCCGTAAAAGAAGTAGGCGATGTGGCGCACTTCCGGCGACGAGGAGGAGACGGGACATTCCGCAGGAGATCGGGACGACGACGAGAAGACCGGAGGACTCGGATCTGTCGGTATACTTCTCTTCCCATCTTGTAGTTAGCTAGGACTAGTTAATGGTTCGATCCGGGTAGTAGTGCGCGGCGGTTTGCCAGTTCAAGAAAATTTAAAGTTTATCACCGCTTCCGCCTTTGGCCGTCGGATTGACGGCCGGGGCGCCGCCGTGCACTTACAGTGGTATCAGAGCCTCGCCATTAACTTAGTCTAGCTTGGTGTAGTGTGTTTTTCTGTTTCGATCGATCGAATGTTCCAAAACTACATTTTTGTTAGCATCAGTTTTCTGTTGGAAATTTTTGGTGTCGAAATCTAAGAGCTCTGTAAAAATTCGACGAAGTAACTCCACAGTGCGAGCGCGGAACCGCCGCGAAAACCCCCTTCCCGCCGCCCTTCCGCCGCACACTGTGGAGATCACTTCACCAATTTTTTACAGAGGCCTTCTGGGCTTAAAATATGGGTTTTGGAATATTAAAATTGGGCCTAGGTTTTCTGTGAGTGCTACAGTTTTGATTGGGGGCCCACTTGTTAATTTTTGATCGATCGGATATTTTAAACACATTTTTCACAGTATTTACATTATATCTGTGACCGTGAATGTCACTTGATCGGTAAATCCGGTCTAACTGCTATAGCCCGGTTAGACGGATTTGCGAACGTGACTTTCACGTTGATGTTTTGTTTTTGCTGTGATGTTGCGGATCGGTCGTGGGGGATAGCCTGGATGCAATGCTAGTACAGTTTTGTTGTATTATGTACGTTTGATATTGCGGGGCGAGCGTCCGACATGTGGACTGCCGTCACTGCCTGTTTGTATTATTATTTTGGGGCACGACCTGGTTGCGGTCGATGTACCCGTTGTATGTATATTTTACTTTCTGTACTAGGATTGCCCCGCGGAGGGGTGCACGGATAGCCGGGTTCTGGAGGGCAACAAGCCCGCATCTCATGGCATTGAGACGGAGGGGGCTTCACTCTAGGATTGGCGGGCTATTCGCCGCACTCGTAGGGGGTACAGGTTGACCCAGGAGGGGTGCCCAAGTTGCCGGATTCCGTGAAGTGCTGGGTGGTCCATTCACGGCGCTGAAGGGGGCTGCCTCGCTTCAGGTTTTGGCGGGTGACTTGCCGCGCCCGTAGGGGTCTAGGATTTCATTGCACAGGCTATCCACACGACCAGGGGAACGTCGGGTTTCAGTAGTGGCTCTGTGAAACCCGGGGATCCCAGATATCTGTATTGTTTCTGTGATGCTGTACATTTCTGTGATGTTGCATTTTATTCACGCCTTGAGCGAATATAATATATTGGTATATATATTAGTAGATGTTGTATATGTTTTGCATCCGCGCTAGTCCAGTCCCCGCTCTGTCGTTAGTAAGCTAACATAACGGGTAATGACGGGACCCAGTGGCGAATGCGGATGGCATATACGTACATCAGTATATTTTCGTTCTTTTTGGTGTGATCAATTGATGGGACTGCATTGATTCGGATCAATGCAAGTTAAAACAAACCTAATCTGATGTTGTTGGAACACTTTTCAAAAAGCTGTTATTGCAAGGACGTTTACTTTTGTTTTGCATCGTGGCATTCATTGGAATATCCTGCTCCTCAGTCGACGAGGCAAGGGCCGAGATCCCTTCACCGGGAGTGACCCCTTGGACAGAAGTTTGCGTCAGGGCATTAACTTCACTATAGCCGATTACTTTTGCTTTGCATCGCGGTATTCATTTGGAATATCCTGCACCCCATTCTACGGGGAAAGAGCCGAGATCCCTTCACCGGGAGTGACCTCTTTAGCAAAGGTTTTCGTCACTATATTTTTAAAAGCTATCCGTTCCTTCGACGATATCAAGTTCATTACGTTAAAGGTTTTCGCCAGAACCCATTCGTAGCCCTCCGTCGTTTCATATGGATAGTCAATAGTATTCAAGCTGTGTATGTTGGCCAAAGTCAAGGCACAGTGTTTGGTAGCTGTTGGTTATTCATATGCAGCATAGATAGATGCGTTGGTTTGGAACAGTCGTACTTCCATGTTGGCCAAAGTCAAGGGTATGTACGGGTGGATTCAAATTAACCTGGAGAATGACGGGTAGAACTTGACATGTGACTTATGATATGTTGGCCAAAGTCAAGGTCATAAGAGCATGGGGCAGAAATCACATCGGGAGTTTCAAAAGAACTGAAACTTGCCAGATATGCGCATACCTTCTGGAGTGTGGTAGCGTGAGCGGATTCCGTCACGTTATCATGTGATGATAGTTGGATCCCGATTCCCACTGATGAGTTAGTTTACTCCTCGGGTGACCCCGACTAATTCTTCTTTCAGGTTTGGAGGAGAATTTGAGGTACAGTGGGAGGTTTCCAGATTAGATAAATTGGTGACCATTCTGATCTAGGTTAGAGTGCACGCTGAGTGTTTCTTTTCTCTCTCTCTTCGGCAGCGACCATTGACCCGACCCTAAGACTTTGACTCAGTGACCAAGTTGACCGAACCTTCTTAAACACTGGCTTTTTAGATTGTCAGAGTTGCATACCTCATTGCCACTCCTACTTTTACCCTTTTCTCCAGGACACCCCGTATTACTACGAACATCCACTTCCATTGGACAAAACCATCGTATGGTTATATACGAACTCGAAGGGATTTATTCGAGGATGGTTTCCGGTTCTGGAGAAAACGGATAGGACTATTCAGTTGTCTTTTCCTTTTACCTTCTCTCAGGTTGCGAGTACTCCTTGGTTTAGGAGATAGTACACCTATTACGCAAATTGGATTGTCTTCTTCCAAACCTTAGGCTGGTGCCAACCGGTAGGGAATGAAGAAAACCAATTAGCATAACGATGGTGTGCAGAAGGTATTAAGTTCAGACAAAGCAAGGGATTAGTAAGAGGGCAAAGTAAATTGCAACAGATATTCACGACCAAACTAAATATTTCGTTACCACTCCCACATCACCTTTGTATTTCTCCAGGACACTCCGTATCACTACGAAGATCCACAGTTTATTTGGATACTCCATCGTATGGTTATATACGAACTCGAATGGAACTGGTTCCAGTTCGGGGATGGATTCTGGTTCAGGAGAAATAGGAATAAGGTTTATTCGGTTGTCTTTTATCTTCACCCTCTCCCATTGCGAGTGTTCCTAGGATTGGGACAGTACACCCATTATGCTTATTGGATAGTCTTCTTCCAAACCATAGGCTGGTGCCGAACGGTAGGGAAGGAAGAAAACCATTTGGCCTATAGGGTGTGCAGAAGGTAACGACTAAAGACATATGAAGGGACTTGGAGAGGTGGCAAAGAAATATACGGTTACAGTTGTGAATCTGGATAATGGAAGAGGCATTACTAGGAATACCAGGATACCCCATCGAAACATTTTTAATGTTTCAGTTTCACTGTGTAATGTTAAAGGAAAACTGATTTCCCAGTTAGACACTTGCTCCAGGGCATGTATTTACCAAGTATGATTCTCACATCTGTATGGTTTTACAGATGATGAGTGGGAGTAAGTTATTGGGAATTGGGTGATCATCCTCATTATATCGGGATTCGTTGTAATCAGTGATATTTGAGGAAATCACCTGGGCTGTTTGCCGGTCGGCAAATATTTGGTTTTGAATATCCGCAGTTATGCACCAATTTCAAATTGATATATCTGTACGTCTATTTTCATAGAGTGAGATGTACCTTTTTGAAATTATGTCTATGACATTTACCTATATCAGTGGATGGTTAGGTAAGGAGCATTGAACAGCGGTGTAATTCTTCTTAACCATAAGTACAGTTTTCAACCTACGACACACAGTGAATGAGTTATCAGACTCAAGGGACTTATACAAAGGATTGTATGTTGTCCAGGGTCCATCAGGACAGAGGGCTTGGTCCTCATACTATATTCGGTTTACTTATGACTTCTCTAGTTTTTAGACAGGTGTTTCGCGGAAACACAGGGTCCAAATTTTAAGAAGTTATAGGTATTTGAATAGAGTAGAGAACTAGGTGTAGCAAGTATCGGGATTCTTCAAAGTGATCGAAGATGTAGATACTTGTGTATGGTATTCAGTTGATAGTAATGATAAAGAGATCTTGCTTCTCTTTCAGGTTACTCATAATTGGAAGTATTCCTAAGTTGAGTAACACTGATCGGCCTCCTTCCATTTAGTTGACATGCACTGGAGACAGCTGCATGATTTGAATCTGGTTCAATTAAATCAGTGCCTCTGTTTCTATATTGGATATAGAACAGTTCATATCTTAACGATGTTAAGGTACGGGGAGTTGTCCGGTTTATACTTAAAACCAGACACTGGACAACTCAAGGCACGTTTCTGTAATGGCTGTTTGTGGGTTGACCCAGGCTATGACGCGGGTTGACTTTCTACCATCTGGATGAACAATAGCGATATTGTTCTAGACTCGCCACAGTTTTAATAAAAATGGATTTTTTCAGGAAACAGTAGTGGGAGTATGGTAGAACTGGAAGTGATTCCAGAACCACAAACGATTACTGAAGATTTGATAAGGAACCTAAAGATTCAATCTGGATTGACATTCCATTGGCCACTCCGCAGATAAGGTGGGTAACTTCAGGCACCCAAGAGGTACTACGGTAGCCTCAAGGACGGTGACAGGGAAGTTCTTGTTTACCCACAATTACCATTGCTGTTGTTCCAGGCTGCGAGACCCGGGGGGGGATGAGTATAGCGTCGTTCTAAACTAGTTTTAGAAGTGTACGTCTATATGACTCTGCCAGAGGGTTGTCGTAGTCAGTGGGAGCAGCGGAAGCATTGGTGGACAGGTAGCTTATGTCTATTTATAGACTAAAGCAGATATAGCGGAGATAGATCATCTATTTCTGACGTGACAGTCATGGGTTTGACTTCATCAGAATAGGGGATGGATCTGTTGAGAAGGTAGTAGGGTGTGATGTCATGGTATTTGGATGACATACACAGAATAGGAAAAGAAACTCCTACACTACGATCGGTTATACTTTGGTCGTCACACAGTTGTTTCTCCACAAAGGAAATGGATTTTATATCAGACATACTGGTTACTAGATCTATGGTCTTAGATCTAGATTTGGGTGGTTTCCCAATCAGGGTACTTGACAGCATTCTAAGAGTATTTAGGATGGACAACTCCTGGCACGGTAGTGTACCTGCAGGTAATGGAGTCACCCTCTCCAAAGGTGTCTTACAGACTAAAGGGGAGAGGGACGGGCATGATTGGCAGATCATTTACTCAGGCAATTGAGTCAATCGTGAGATGTCAAGTACCACACCAGATGTTGTTCTTGCACTAAATGCAATAAGTTGACATTAATCCAATCCTGGAGAAACAGTCGGAAGCAGTTTTAGAACATAAGTGGATGTTCTAGGGAGATGATAACGACAGCCTCATTCAGGAGACGGTTATCATTCCAGGCTTCCAAGGTGACATGGACGACAAGGAGGTTGTCAGAGTTATAGTTTTCCTTCTGATGAGGGGCAGTATTTTGGACAGGTGGTCCAAGGCAATACTGAGGGAGGCATGGCGCGCAGGATGCTGATTAAGTTCAGTTGATGATACAGTCTAAGAAGTTTGGATTTGGAGTTCATTTATGAGCTAGGTCCCATCAGACATCCAGACATATTCTGAGACAGGTATTGCTCTTTTCGGGAGATGGCTTTCTCCGCGAACTTGAGATATAGAGAGACATAGAAAGAAACAACTAAGCGGATCCACTCACTGAGGCTATTCCTCGAACGCAATAGTTTCGCAAACGAGCTTTGTGAGACTGACTAGTAGAGGAGTTGGGTGTTCGGTATCACACGGGCTGTGAGTATGCGACATCGCAATAATTAGCCTTGAGTGCAAGTGGGAGATTGTTGGAGATAGTGCCCTCAGAGTAAATTATTAGGTCACAGGTACGTGATTGCAATGATTGATGGAGGACATATCCCGGTAGGACAGTCTTACTCGAGATGATAGTATGCTATCTGGTTTACCTTTATCATCGTATACTGTTTTAGGTGACCTGACACGTCGCTATTACACGTTGATAGAGCCCCTAGGATTCTTGCTTGACCACCAGCAGTATGAGGGCGATCATATAAGTGGGAGCTGGGGGTCTATAAGCTTATCCTTAAAAGGTCCCTAGTCGTGGGAGTTTCGAGACTGGGCATCGATACTCCATTAGTAGACTAGTGTATACAGTCGAGACCCCGACGAGGGGCGGTGGCCGGTCTCACAAGCCACTGGTGTCAGTTGGATCACCTAAGATGTATACAGGTGCTCATTGGGTTATGAGTACACCGGACAGGACTCGCCGGGAACATGCTAGTTGGTCATATACCAGACGTCAGATGGCAGTTCCCTGGTGACATGTGTGCAGGTTAGTTCATCGACCTGGGGATCGTCATTTGTCTCGTGTGAGTTCCCACTGTACTTTGATTACTACCCTACCACGGCTCAAAGGAGTCGTGCAAACAGGTTTTAGTTGGGTACAGTCCCGAGCCACATGGAGGCAGTGAGCGTATCTTCAGGGGTTCGTCTCTCCCGGTATTGGGGGTGAGGTCGTGCTGTGTCTAGGAGAGCCATTACACAAAGTCCTTGGCCAAGGCAAGGAGATTTACTGGTAGGTATTCCAGTAGTATCTCAGGGTGTTCTGGGCTACACTCCGACACGACTTGTACCGCTTTTGGGGGTCTGACTTTTACCAACCCCCTAGGCCCGCCATGCGATACTCATAGACGAATGGACCGGACTGCACGGATATTGTCACTAACAGGCTCAGTAGGGTTGTCGGGCTGAGTTCGCTCACAGACATCCCTTTTAGTCAGTACCTGGTAGCCCGTTACGTATTGGCTTATACCTCTGACGTGCTAGTGGTTAAATCCACAACCAAGGTGTTGATGAGTCTTTAGAGTCCCCCACATTCAGTTACTCAGCTTTCGGGCGAAAGGTTGTAGAGGCCGTATGGAGATATGACAAGGTCCGATCAGATACGTGCGGTATTGCACGGATCAGGATCGGACAGTTTGTACTATAGGCCGTATGGTTATATGGCAGGGTTCGATCAGATACGTGCGGTATTGCACGGATCAGGATCGAACAGATATTACTAGCCGGTTTTGGTATAAGCCGGATCCTAGTATAGTACAGTGTAGAGTTTGTCTCATTGCATTTGTGTTTCGGTCGGAATACAAATGCGGGTGTGTATGCACAGTATCGGGGTTTTCCTGTAATTTATTACGGGACCAGTTTTCTGGAGTTGCCAGTTTGCTTTCCGTTTCGGCCAATTTCTATTGTTCCGTTCATTGGCCGAAGATTGGTGGAGGAGGGCTTATTTGCATTGTTGCAAATAGGCATTAGTGGAGGGGGTTCTTTGCATCTTGTTACATCATGATGGTTTTCATGATGAGCACCTTACCTTGACTTCTATCTTCATGATGGCATGACTTTTGGAAGTGATCATTAGCTTGTTGGAGTGTTGGTTTTGGTGCTATCATGGTTGTTGGTGAGTAGTTGAGAGTGGGTGTGATTGTGACCATATTCTTTTCATGATTTTCCTTTTGCAATATAGCCTTCCCACTCTCTCCATTATGGATGGCTCTCTCATTCTTTCCTCTCCCTCACCTCTCATGGCCGGCCCAAGTTTGTAGGGGCTGTCCCAAATTTTTGTGGGGATGTTTTGGCTCATTTCATGTTGCAAAAATCCCACTTGATCAATCCATAAAGCTCCAAGTTCAATCCCTCCAGCAAAAGGCAACTCCTACAACCCCAAATGAGACTTCTTCTCTAGATATTCTACAGCATATCTTGGGCACGTCGAGTAGCCGGCTTCGTGCCCGAGTTGCCTCGGCATTGAGATGGGAGCCCGTAAAAGAAGTAGGCGATGTGGCGCACTTCCGGCGACGAGGAGGAGACGGGACATTCCGCAGGAGATCGGGACGACGACGAGAAGACCGGAGGACTCGGATCTGTCGGTATACTTCTCTTCCCATCTTGTAGTTAGCTAGGACTAGTTAATGGTTCGATCCGGGTAGTAGTGCGCGGCGGTTTGCCAGTTCAAGAAAATTTAAAGTTTATCACCGCTTCCGCTTTTGGCCTTCGGATTGACGGCCGGGGCACCGCCGTGCACTTACACTGGTATTCTTTAGTAATGCCTTTTCCATAATCCATATCATGACTTTAACCGTATATTTCCCTACCATATTTCTAATTCCCATTAATTTGTCTTTAGTCGTTACCTTCTGTACACCAACATTAGGCTAAATGGTTTTCTTCCTTCCCTACCGTTCGGCACCAGCCTATGGTTTGGAAGAAGACTATCCAATAAGCGTAATAGGTGTACTCTCCTAAACCAAGGAGCCCTCACAACCTGAGAGAAGGTGATAATAAAAAATAACTGAATAAACCAATTCTATTTCTCCTGAACCTGGATCCATCCTCGAAGAAGTCCTTCCGAGTTCGTATATAACCATACGATGGATCTATCCAATGGAAGTGGATGTCCGTAGTAATACGGGGTGTTCTGAGAAATACAAAGGGTAAAAGAAGGAGCGGCAATGACTTATGCAACTTTAGATAATCCTAAAGTCAGTAAATTAAGAAAGTTCGGTCAACTTGGTCATTGAGTCATAGTCTAGGGTCGGTCAAAGGTCGCTGCCATAAGATAGAGAGAAAAGAAACACTCTGCGTGCACTCTAACCTAGATCAGAATGGTTATCGCTTTATCTAATAAGGAAACCTCCCACTGTTATCTCAAATTCTCCTCCAAACCTGAAAGAAGAATTAGTCGGGGTCACCCGAAGAGTAAACCAACTCATCAGTGAGAATCGGGATCCAACTATCATCGCATGATAACTTGATGGAAGCCACTCAAATCATCACACTCCAGAAGGTATGCGCAAGTCTGGCAAGTTTCTTATATGTTTGAAACTCCCGATGTAATTTTTTATCCCATGCTCTTATGACCTTGACGTAGGCCAACAAATCATAAGCAACATGTCAAGTTCTACCCGTCGTTGTCCTGATCAACTTAAGTCATTGTACATGCCCTTGACGTAGGCCAACAAGGCTGTACGTCTGACTTAAACTAATGCATCTATCTATGCAACAAATGAATACCCAGCATCTACCAAACACTATGTCTTGACGTAGGCCAACAAACATAGCTTGAATACTACTGACCATCTATAAGAAACAACGGAGGATTACGGCTGGTTTTTGGCGAAAAACCTTTAACGTAATAAACCTGATCTCGTTGAAGGAACCTGATAACTTTATAAAAATATATAGTAGCGAAAACCTTTTGTTAAAGAAGTCACTCCCGGTGAAGGGATCTCGGCTCTTTCCTCATGGAATGAGGTGTATGATATTCAACTGAATACCGCTATGAAAAACAAAAGGAAACGTCTTTGTAATAATTTCTTTTTAAAATTTGTTCCAACAATATCAAATATAGGTTTGTTTTATCTTGCATTGATAAGAATCAATGCAGTCCCATCAATCAATCACACCAGAAAAGAACGAAAATAAAATGTGCGTATATGCCATCCACATTCGTCACTGGGTCCCGTCATCACCTGTTAGGTTACTTAACTAACGACAGAGCGGGGACTGGACTAGCGCGGGTGTAAAACATATACAACATCTAATAGTATATATACTAATATACAATAATCGCTCCAGGCGTGATAAAATGCAACATTACAGAAAAGTAATAAGCATCACAGAACAATACAGATAATCTGGGATCCCCGGGTTTCACAGAGCCGCTACTGAAACCCGACGTTCCCCTGGTCGTGTGGATAGCCTGTGCAATGAAACCTAGACCCCTACGGGTGCGGCAAGTTACCCGCCAAAACCTGAAGCGAAGTAGTCCCCACAACATAGTGAATGGAATACCCGGCACTTCACGGAATCCGGTAAATTGAGCACCCCTCCTTGGGTCAACCTGTATCCCCCACGAGTGCGGCGAATAGCCTGCCAATTCAAGAGTGAGGTCCCTTTGCCTCTCAATACCATGAGATACGAACCCGTTGCCCTCCAGAACCCGGCTATCCGTGCACTCCACCGCAGGGTAAACCTAGTACAGAAATAAAAAATAGTACAACAGGTACATCGACCGCAACCTGGTCGTGCCCCAAAAGAATATTATACAACAAGCAGTGACGGCAGTCCACAAGTCGGACGCTCGCCCCGCAATATCAAATGTACAAATAAATTCAAACAGCTCTATCATTGCACCCTGCTATCCACCACGACGAATCCGCAACATTACAGCACAACACAGAACATCAACGCGAATGTCACGTTCGCAAACCCGTCTAAAAGAACTATAGCAATCAGACGCGGTTTACCGATCAAATGACATTCCCGGTCGGAGATATAATGAAAATACTGTAAAATAACAAATTTAAAATTTCGATCGACAAAATTTCCCGAAGTGGGCCCCACGTACATCTGGTGTACAGTAATAAAATATGGGCCCAAAAGAACAGTACCTGAAACCACAATTTTCCAAGATGAAAGCCCAGAAGAAAAATGGCCCACCAATTCACCAATTCGGTGGCGCTTCCGCGGTCAAAGGTAAGCTTTGACCGCGGAACCGCGGCCGTTTGGTCGAATTGGTGGATCGTTTTTCTTCAGGGTCTATTAAAAAGCATGCTTGATTTTCTGGTGAGGTCAAAATAATTTTTGGAACAGTTTAAAAATCAACAGAAACTGTTAGTAAAGAAAAATGTAGTTTCGGAAATTCCGTTCGATCGATCTTTTAAACGCGTTAGCACAAGTTAGTATAGCTTAATGGTGAGGCTCTGATACCACTGTAAGTCCGCGGCAGCGCCCCGGCCGTCTAACAGACGCCAATATGCGGAACAAAACTTTTACGACTGGCGCTATCGCGTACTTTATCCCGGATCGTCCATTAAAGATTAACTAACAAATTGTAAAGAGGGTAGAATTGTTATACCGAATGATCCGAGTCCTTCGGTCTTCAATCATCATCCCACGCTATGTTGCAACTGATCCGAACTTGCTCGATCTCCGGTTATCGTCCAGGTGGCACCACGTCTACGGATCTTTAAACGGGCTCCCGCCTCTGAACCGAGGCAACTCGTTCGTCAAGTTTGCCAAAAGAGACGACCAAGATGAAGTAGAGAATGAGTAGAATACTTTGTCTCGTTACGTCCAAGGCTATGGACGAACGGTTAAAAGAAGTTGCCAATTGGAATCGGGTGAATGGAAATTGAACTAGGAAATTTCCATACACTAAACTATATGAAATCTTTAGCCAAAAATGAATGAATCAAATCACTCATTCCCACAAAGAAGTGGCCGGCCAATTTAAGGAGAGAAGGGAGGTGAGTGTAGGAGAGGGGAGGGTGAGCATAACAAAATGATAGTTATCAACACACTTAATGAAAGAATGACTCATTATCAAACATTAAATGCAACCAATCACATTAAAGCTAGTCATCCTCCATCATTAATGAACCATTAATGACACAAGTAAGTCACAAGACTTGTCACCCTCTCTAGAATCTTTTAGAACACTGACTCACCACAAGGAGAAAAGATAAATCCGTATTTAACCGAATGTCAAATACGGCTGATAGAAAACTGGAAACTGGCAACTTCCAAAAATCATCCCGAAACGAATTTCAGGATAACCCCGTATCGGTATAAACATACCCGCATTTGTATTACGACCGAATACAAATGCAACTGAGACAAATATATTATATCTACACAATATAATACTCGAATCCGGCTTAAACCAAAGCCTACCAGTATTATCCGCCAGAAAAATGACACGTGCGAAAACGCACGTGCATTTTCCGAACCCTGCCATAAAACCATACGGCATCTACAACGTTTCGCCCGAACTTGGGAAAGTGTCGGTGGGGAACTTTAATGATTCATCAATACACTGGCACTGGGTATAACCACTAGCACGTCAGAGATACTAGCTGTACGTAACGTTTTGCCTATGTATTGATTGGAAGGAAATCTGACGAGTGAACTCATCTATAAACCCTACTGAGCCTGACAGTGACAATATCCGTACAGTCCGAAACATTCGTCTATGGGTATCGCATATACGGCCTACGAGGCCGGTAAACGTCAGACCCCAAATAGCTGCATAAGTCATGTCAGAGAGTAGCCCAGAACACCCTGAGATTCTATTGGTATACCTACCAGTAAATCTCGATTACCCTGGCCAGGGATTTCGTGTAATGGCTCTCCTAAACACAGCGCGATCTCACCCCCAATACCGGGAGAGACGAATCCCCGAAGATCCGCTCACTTGCCTCCAATGTGGCTCGGGACTGTACCCAAAATATACCTGTTTGCACGACTCTTCTGACCCGTGGTAGGGTATAAATCAAAGCACAGTGGGAACTCACACGAGACAAATGACGACCTCAGGTCAATGAACTAACCCGTACACATGTCACCAGGGAACTGCTATCTGACGATATGTATAATACCAACTAGCATGTTCCCGGCGAGTCCTTTCCGGTGTACTCATAACCTAATGAGCACCTGTATACATCTTAGGTGATCCAACTGACACCAGTGGCTTGTGAGACCGGCCACCGCCCCTCGTCGGGGTCTCGACTGTATACACTAGTCTACTCTGGAGTATCGATGCCCTGTCTCGAAACTCCCACGACTAGGGACACTTTAAGGATGTGCTTATAGACCCCAGCTCCCATATATATGATCGCCATCATACTTCTGGTAGTCAAACAAGAATCCTATGGGCTCTATCATGATGATAAAGTCAAACCAGATAGCATACTATCATCTCGTGTAAGACTGTTTTATCGGTATAGGTCCTCCCTCAATCATTGCAATTACGTACCTGCGATCCAATAATTGATTTAGAGGGCACTATATCCAACACCATCAACATATATCCGCGTGTGTATGAAACACATCGTCCAACGATTCGCTATAATATCATGTCGTATCTCATAACACGACCCAAATCACATAACCGATCTCACGGCATCATGCCCGATCAAATCGACTCATCTCCAATTATCATATACTATCCTCATCATACGTGTATATGTATATGTGTGTGTGTGTGTGTGTGTGTATAGCAACACATCAACACACACACACACATACACACACACACACATATACATACATATATCATATACACCAAAACATAACCCGTGTGTGCATGTGTGTGTGTATACCTTATTCTAGGGTTCGTGACTAAGAACTAAAAACGTTTCTTCCAATTACGCTAAAACTAACCCATGCTCTCCTAAAATCTTCCTTGCTAATTATTCACGTTTCACAAAAACACATATATAAATATATAACATATCATATGCTACACTACGAACTGCGGGGGTGCTATACGCCATCCACCTGACTTCCCCCGTAGATATGTATCTACTCACCTTGATCTTTGCTTGCCGAAGTCGATGTCGCCATGCTCCTCCTTGCTATCCGAGTCCACGTGAGGGTGCCTACATATATAACACATGGTATTGTAAACAGAAATCGTGTACGAAAACCAAAACGGCACACAAATCACACATAGGTTAAAACATATGGTCTACTCATGCAAAAGAGCCAAATAACACCCGATATCGACGTGCAAACGTCAAGTGACCGATACAAAACACAAATATCAAAATTTCAAGTCGTTTAAAACCCACAAGTCAAAATAGCAACTCAAGAAAATGGTCCCAAATTTTAGTTCAGATGAAATTAGGTTAAACAAACAGTGCTGGGGTGTTGTATAGGGGGCATATGAGCTACAGAACAAATTCCAACACCACTCCCCAAAATTTGGCCGGCCACACCACCCTAGAATCCGGCCTGCTCGGCCAAGTGGGGGAGTTGGGGTCTCGTCTCTTCAGGGTGGTCTCCTAGTGTCTTGATTATGTTAATGGAGTTGCTTGTTTTTCTAGTAAAGTCTCCAGGTCACTCCAGATTCCCTGCACTCACTAATTACTCACAAACTGACATTTTGATATTTAAAGTTCAAGTTTGGAGTTCCGGCTTTAGTTTGGGCTAATTTTCAACTCCAAAGGGGGTTTGTAGTCACTAATACACTTACATGCATCATCACAACTCAAGAATTCCTCAAAACCTCTTCTTGGAATTTTCAAACCTCACTAAACCACACTTACACACTTCTAAACTAATATGGATGCTAAAGGAAATTGATTACTATTCTAATGGTGAAAGAATTAGCTCATTTGGCAACTCAAGAATTTTCTTGAGTTGCCCCAAGTCTTCAAAATCCCAACTTTGTTGGCTCCCCATGCTTGTAGTGAGCTTGTGCATATTTTTAGTGAAGAAGATGCAAGGTTTTGATGTAGTTTTGGTGGTGTTGTGAGGGGTTAGAGGAGGTGGGGGAGTGAGGGCAACCATGAAGAGGAAGAGGAAGGAAATGATGAAGGAAAAAATGAAGGAAAGAAAATGAGGCCAAGGTCAAGAGAACCCCTCACCGTCTCTCTCTCTTCTCTCTCTTGCCCATACCCCTTGTCTTCCCATGCCACATTTTAAAATTCTTTTCCTTTCCTTTTCTTTTCTTTTTATAAAACAATAGAAAACCCAAATGAAACCATGCACAATTTAGGATTTAAGCCAAGTTTTCAAAAATGTAACAAGTGTTAGCAAATATGACATGGTACATGTCATATACATAAACATGATAAATGCATAATTAGTGATTATTAATCAAGTTTAGACATGTACTTGTATATAATAAATTATATAATAATTCATAACACGTCTAAATCTCACAAATTCTTTAAAAAAATCAACATTCAATATAATTTTCCAATATTTTCCAAACTATCGGTATATAATTATACCACGTCATTAAAATATTCATAATATTTATTATTTTAATTATTTAACTTTCCAAAATAATATTTTTTTTTTCTGAAATGTTACACTTCAGTATATAGCTCAACCTTAAGCTGTTGCTGCAAATAGAGTTGCTATTGGTGGCGATAGTTGTATGACTATTAAAGCTGTGTGCTGCTGCTGTTGCTGAAGGAGTTCAAGAAGAAGTTAAGAAAGGATAAAATATTTTTGCTGATAACAAGAAGAGAAGTTGGAGATGAAGATCGATATGGACAATAGGGTCAAGTAAACTAACAAGCAGTTTTTTTCCCTTAAAGCTTTTACTATAACTAGATAAAAAAAACTTACTGTGGGGATGCAGTAGATTAGTTTAAAGAATCCAGAAGTGTGGATTGAACAAGTGCTTATCTAAAAATCCCAATGGTTAAAAACTCAAGCTTTTTTATATACTAAATCTCTATTATTATAATCCAAAAACAATAGTGTTCATATGTCTCGTCCTCCTTTTTGAAGGAAGATTCAAAATAAGCACGAAAATTTTCATTATATGCTTCAAACTTAAGATATCTCCGTCTCACTCATTCCCTCCCTCTCACATCTCCAAACAAGTAAAAAAGACACCACCTACTCCTATATCAACAAACATGAAAGATTATTATATAAAATATTGGCTTAAAACCGCACCTTAGTTTGCCCAAATCTCATAATGCTACAACCATATTTGACAGCGCTACAATAACATCGTTAAAAAAGATTAGATAAATCTCCAAAATGCCCTTCTGTGTCTTTCTTCCCCCGCTCTCCTCCATCCGCCCGCCTGCTGTCCTGCAGCCGGAAACCTCGCCACTGACGCAACCCCACAGCAGTCACCCCGCCGCCGCCGAACCCCGCCAACACCTCGACCACTGTCTTATTCTTTCTCCTCCTTTAAACAACCCCCACCACCACCACCATTTTCCTCCTTTAAATCCTCCTCCTAATCCACCATTATCTTTTCCTCAAAATCTCCACCACCACCACCACCACCATCTTCCTCCTCCTCCTTGACCACCACCACCACCACCATATTTCTCCTTCAAATCCCCACCATCATTACCAGCTTCTTCCTCCGAAGCCAGACCACCACAACAACCGCCATCTTCCTCCTCCAAATTTCTTCCTTGGAATCCCTAACAACCACTCTCATCACCATCTTCTTCATCGTTCCAATTCTCACCACCATCCCCACTAAAAATTCAAATAAGCCAGGATTAGGATAGATAGGGAAAGAGATAGAAGGGCATTTTGGGAATTTTTAAAATGTTATTAACGTTGTTACTGTAGCACCGTCTAATAAGATAGTTTTCTGCATATTTAAAATTAGAGAGGACCATTATGAAATTTTGGCAAACAAGAATGGAGTTTGGTGAAATTAAGCCTAAAATATTTATATTCTGTTATTTATATTCTGCACGCGGGATGCAGTTGCAAAAAAAAACTCCAAAATAGCAAAAAAAACCTCCAAAATAATCAGTTATTTTCCCTCTCTCCAGTCTCGTTGGCCTTTTCTGATCCTCTCCTGCCTCCATTTTTGCTGAGTCAACCCCAAACCTCAACAAAAAAAAATAAATTCAAATCTCTCTCTCTCTCTCTCTCTCGCTCTCGCTCGTAGAAAACAGAACAAGAACAAGAGTGAGAGAGAGAGAGAGAGAGAGAGAGAGAAACATCAGAAGCATTAACTTCACCAATGGCTTCAGCTGTTGGCTCTCGCTGTTGCAATTAATTCCCCCTTTCCCCACATTTACTCCTCTCCCCCTCAAAAAATAGTAATTAATTCGACACCCTCTCCCCCCACAAGCTCTCATAATGGTACAAACATCAAAATAAACGAACCCTTCGATCCCTAAACCTTACCCCCAAAATTAAAAATAAAAATAAAAATGCCAACGTTTTTGGCCCTCGTCATCTTCCTCCTCTTCAATCACCACCAAGCTTCAGCTCTAACCCTAAACTCATCCAAAGATTTGGTCTCTCTCTTCAGCCTGAGATCGTCTCTCAACCTTCGCTCCAAGGACTGGCCCAAGAGAGCCGACCCGTGCTCAAATTGGATCGGCGTCGCGTGCAGCGCAGGCCGAGTTGTCGGCGTCAACGTCTCTGGGCTGAGACGAACGAGGATTGGGCGTCTGAACCCTAGATTCGCCGTCGAGGGTTTGAAAACCCTCGATCGGCTCGAGTCGTTCAACTCGACCGGGTTTCTCTTGCCTGGCCCGGTTCCGAGCTGGTTCGGTTCGGAGCTGCCGAACTCGATCTCGATGCTTGTGCTTCGGTCTGGGAGAATCAATGGTACGATCCCTTACTCTCTTGGGCATTTGAGTAATCTTAGAGTTCTTGATTTGTCGCATAATTCGATCTCTGGGTCGATCCCTGCGACGATTAGGGCGATTGCTAGTTTGAAAGTTCTAAATTTGTCAAATAACAAACTCGCTGGTTTGGTTCCGGATTTTGTGTGGTCTTTGGAGCTTGATATTTTCGATATTTCTGTAAATAATTTTACTGGGACGTTTCCGGAATTGGCTGAAGCTGTCTTAAACTCTAATGTGAGTAGTCCCCCAGTGTTTAATCTGTCGAAAAATTTGTATTACGGATCGGTTTCGCCTGGGTTTTGGGTGTATTTGCAGAGATTTGGTGGTGTTGATTTATCCGAGAATTATTTTCAAGGTACTGTACCATCTGATGACAAGGGTATGAACCAAACTAACCAATCTTTTAGCTTGAATTGCTTTAAAGGTTCATTGAATCAAAGGAACCCAGATGACTGTGAGAAGTTTTACAAATCAAAAGGGATTGCATATGATGGCCCCGTGATCCCAAATTTAGCTCCACCACCAACTTCTTCCAATGTAAAGAAAAAGATTAATCTTTGGAAGTACATTTTGGGTGGGGTTTTAGGGTTTATTGGTCTTGTAATAGTTGCAGTTCTAGCGTTTGTTCTTTGCTTTATGAGAAAACGCGCTCGTACTGCCGATCAAGGAGGGATCGAAATCAGAGCAGTCTCTTCTGCTGTGGGGCCACCACATCCTTCTAAGGCTTCTAGGGTTTCCTCAAACATTAATTTTACCAGTGGAGAGGCAATCACATATGGTCGCGCCAATGGAGAAACATTCACATTTGAGCAATTGGTTAGGGCTACGAACGAATTTAGCGGCACAAACCTTATTAAAAGAGGGCACTCTGGGGATTTCTACCATGGTGTTCTTGAAAGTGGTTTTTCTTTGGTAGTAAAAAGGATTGATTTGGGTGAGGTTGGGCACAAAGGATATGTTGCAGAATTGAACTTATTTGCAAAGTATTCGCATAGGAGATTGGTTCCGTTTCTTGGACAGTGCTCGGAGAAGGAGAATGAAAAGTTTATGATATACAAGCGTGTGCCTTATGGTGACCTTTCTAGTGCTTTGTATAAGAAACCTAAGCAGGAGGATGAAGAGTTGGCATCGTTGGATTGGATTACAAGGTTGAAGATTGCAGTAGGGGTTGCCGAGGCTCTTAGTTTTCTGCATCACGAGTGCAACCCACCACTTGTTCATAGGTACTCTTTTCATTTCTCAAGATGCAATGTACTTCTAAATGTTAATGAACCTTTTTTTCTTTGACCCAGAACATCAAATTTACAAAAAAAGGAACCCAACAATACTTTAAGAAAAGGAATTGCTGAGTAAAATCCACTTTCTTAGGCTTGGACAACTTTAAGAAATATTCTTTTGCTTGTTGTCGATAGGTAATAATCTTCGTTATGTCATTATGTTAACTCAATTCAAGCATTTTCCTTTCATGTGTGGGATACGTGGAGTTGACCTACCACATTCCATTATCATGCTTCCAATTTCATTCTTAGAAAAACCACGGAACTTGAACTTGTATGTACTAATATTTTCATGAGCTATCAATCATTTGCTTTCCAATGGAGCCGAAGAAATGTTTATAAATTTTCATGCGACTTCACTTAGCTTTTTAGAATATCTCGTACAACTTCACTTATTTCTGAATTTGGTTAACTTTGCATCAACTTCAATCCTTACTCCGCACATAGGCCATTCCTCACAGTTATGTTTTGGACCCAAGCTTGTTACCATGGCGGACTTTGCTTAACTTCGTGCATCTTTTACTGCGCATCAAATGCATATTCCACTTCAACTATGAAAATATATAGTTATGAATACAAAAATAAAATAAAATTTCACATATCCAAAAACATGTATTATATGTGACTTTGTATAAATTCATATTCCAGTTAAAAGAAATATTGAGAAGAGGACTTGATATAGTATCAGCTCCTTGTTTATGATATAGTAGTCTACATGGTCATTATTAGTTATATATATCTAATTAGTTTATAAATGAGGGTATTTCTTATGTGAAACAAATGAGACACACTCAATAACATCCTACCTCCCGTGTATTTCACAAATTCAGACCACTCACCGTGATTTGCAAGTCTCGCATACCCTGCGTATCAATTTTCATGAGATTCCTACACCTCTAGCACATGCGATCAAGTGAACGAAAAATGAATGTATCTCGGTAGTCTGAAAAATGATATCATTGATCGTGCGTGCTAGAGGTGTAGGAATCTCATGAAAATTGATATGTAGGGTATGCGTGACATGCAGATCATGGTGAATGGTCTGGATCGGTGAAATACAGGGGGTAGGATGTTATAGAGTGCGTCTCATTTGTCTCACATAAGAAAGCGTCTCACTGGATCATTACCCTATAAATCAACTAGAGGATTGTATGGATAAATGTTTAAAACATAACTCGAAACATTGGAAGTTCAGTGTATTGTTATTTATACATGAACAAACCTTTCAAAGTTTCACTAAGTCTGTTTCTACAAAATCAATGTTTTCCATCAAATTCCACATTGATCTTGGTGATCTATTGCAACAATATGTTAAACTGAAGCATTTAAATTTTTTCAGTGGAACTTTGGAGAATTTCACCTCTTAAGGTAAACCCATCATTTTGCCTTACCCGAGGGAAGATCACAAAAGAGCATATATGCTCACATAAATATGTTAAAACACATCCAATGAACTTTAAGTGTCTCGTATTTGTGCATGCCTTTTGAGTTTATGCATCAAAACCATGAGATGCCCAAATTGTTGACGAAGAGTATATGCTAACAAAATTTTCTTATTGTTGCAGAGATATCCAAGCAAGCAGTATCCTTCTTGATGATAAATATGAGGTGCAGCTTGGAAGTTTAAGTAATGTATGTGCTCAAGAAGGTGATGGACATCACAATCTCTTCACAAGGTTCTTGCGAAGATCACAGTAAGTTTTTTTTATTATCATTCAATATTGATCAATTCATGCTAAACATTTGCCGCACACTTCAATGTATTTCTAGTTGGCTCTACGGCATTAAACATGTTCATGATTGCTGTTCATTAAGTGATATTCTTTATGCCTAGATGCAGCATAATGTCAAGCTGGATCTTTCATTAGATTAATAAACATGCACAATGTAGACAAAATTTAAGGTATATGGGAAGTTGAAATTAATCCTCAAATTTTGTATACATTTTAAAAAATGATGAAAAGAAAGAAGGTAAACTTTATCAGCTTCCGGGTCCTTCTCTTTTGTGGCTAATCATCAGTCAATTTATAACAATTAATGAGCAAATGAGATTAATGGTCCATCTTAATGTTCTTCTTGGACATATGTATATTTATGAATTTTTTTTATAATATACTAATATAAGATTAAAATATAAATAATAATTTTGTGTTGACTTCAAACAGTCCTATATAGTTACTATATATTTATATTACATAGTAGCGTAAATTCTAGTAATAATTACATGACAAAACCGAATTATCTTCTATGTGGTCAAAAACTATTTAACATCAAGTTTTCACAGGCAACAGCTTGCAATTCCTGGATATCCATTAGTTTTCAGCCATAGGCAATTGCAGAAGAAACACTGCCATTGACATTACCACACTATCAGCATCACTTTTTTCTGCGATGCGTACTTTAGATGCACCGTGATATACCTGTGCATGCATAATCACCAACTTTGATTTTATTTATTGGAAATTTTTTAATCTCGTTATCATCATATTCTGATGAAGGAAATTTGTTTGATGAATAAATGACAGTTTTAAATGAGCTATTCCGAAAAGGACATTCTGTCATCTAGTTTAACATCTTGTTTATGTTGGGCTAATTCCATTGTATTGTACTGATACACCTTGGTGCTTGAATTTTTTTTCTTTTTTAATTCTGTGCTTTTACTACTATGATATATGCCTTCCCTTAGATATTTTTGCTTCTCAGAGCATAACATAGCTTTTCCTGTATGTAATTTTCTGTCACGGCATATTCACTGTACTCTAACACAGTTTTTTGGCTTGTGAACGTGCAGGACATCTGAACAAAGCACTTTGGGTGCGTATACTTCCATATTTATATATGTTTATTTTCTTTTATGTTTTTTACGGGTAATTTTTTTCTGGTGCTATATGCACAACAAGATTCTTGATACTGGACTTAGCGAGACACATAAATATGTCTCTGAGTCCTTTCTTGTCCCATACCCTATGCAATAAAAACATAACTGCTAGGTAGATAACTTTGTTGGAACTTTTGTTTTAAGAATAGAAAGTTATTTCAACAATACAATAAGATAAGATTATGTGAAATAATAACCATCTCAAGATAGTCATGATAAAATACGTAAAAACACCATTGAATTTTTCCAATTATTTTACAAAACACCATTGAACTTTAAAATTTTTAAAATACCACCTTTGGCATGATGTTTAATGCAACTTTTGGATCGCGTTATATGTAATTTTTAATACAATTTTTAAGCGTGTAAGGGAGTTAATGTAATTTACCCCGAAAATATTGAAATTTCTGTTTACAACATCATCATCATCATTGTTGTTGTTGTTGACGATCACGAAGTAAATGAAAACAAGTAACTTATAAACTACGACAAGGCTCTTAAGTTCTAACTGTTTATATGTACTTTGTATTTCCTCAGGTTTTCCGACGTCCACATGCGCTAACGACATATACTGCTTCGGCAAAGTCCTCCTCTTGCTCGTCACAGGAAAACTCAACCTCACCGACCCCACCGACCCCACATCACTCGACCGCCTTGACCAAACTCTCCATTCCATCTCAATCCACTGCAATAAAGATTCCATCACAAAAATCCTCGACCCAACCCTTGTCTTAGACGAGGATCTAACTCAAGAGGCATGGGCTGTCTCCATTATAGCCAAATCCTGTCTCGACCCAAAACCCTCAAGGCGCCCAATCGCGAGATACGTGCTCAAAGCCTTAGAGAACCCGTTGAAGATAATGAGATTGTATATCTCTTCGAATTCTGAACGGTTGA
This sequence comes from Agapanthus africanus, assembly GCA_030015575.1. Classification (NCBI taxonomy): domain Eukaryota; kingdom Viridiplantae; phylum Streptophyta; class Magnoliopsida; order Asparagales; family Amaryllidaceae; genus Agapanthus; species Agapanthus africanus. Next base: position 297,750,216 of record CM057345.1, on the reverse strand, counting down.
GGACTATGTCGTCACGTGCGTCTTGGCACGGGGCTTTCTTTGGGAGTTGGAGACAGAGTTCATCAGATAGTGTGTTGAAGCAGTCGGGAACAGTGAGGTCTCAGGGTAGTGGAGGGGAAAATTCATTTTCCAATAAGAGGCATTCAAGCTCGGAGATTTTTCCAGAGCCTGCAATGAAAACTTCTGGGGATGAGGCTTAAAATTGTATATTTTTGTGTAATCCATCTCTCATTGATTCGGTATTGGGATGTTGTAAATGGACTCTTGGGTTTGTGATATGAAAGGGTTTTTGTTCTTTTTTTTCACACATGGGCACTCTGGAATTTTGATAGTGATTATGCATAAGGGATATCTGTAGGATATATATGCCATAGAGGCCATTATTTGTAATGGATACTATGGATATGTATGGATATGTATGCGTGTGTGTATGACAATTTTGCTCGAAATGATAGTATGCTATCTGGTTTAAGTTTATCTTAATGTGTGTGTATGTTCTATTTGTTATTATGTACTACTTATACATGTTGATAAAGCCCGCAGGACATGCTTGACTCCCAGCATTGTGATGACAGTCATACTTGTGAGAGCTGAGTAGTCTACAAGCATATCCTTAAAAGTGTACTCGGTCGTGGGAATATCGAGCCAGAGTATCGATATTCCAGAGTAGGCCGGTGTATACATTTCTAGACCCTAATGAGGGGCGATGGTTAGTCTCACAGCCATTGGTATGTTTCACCTAAGATTGTATACAGATGCTCAATGAGGTTGGGTACACTGGACGGACTCGCCGAGAACTACTGGATGGTATTATACCTAACGTCAGATGGTAGTTCTCATGTGTCATGTGTACATGTAGTCTGTAGACCTAAGATCATCATTTGTCTCATGTGAGTTCCCACTGTGCTTTGACTACTACCCTACCACAGCTCAAAACAGTAGTGCAAATAGGTTTTAGTTGGGTACAGTCTGGAGCCACATGGAGGCAGTGAGTGATTGGTAGGGATTGGTCTCTCCCGTTATAGCGAGTCGGTATCGCATCGTGCTTAATTGGTCAACGCCATAAGCCCTTGGCTACGGCAGTTGAGAATTATTGAAAGTTAGGTCAGTAATTTCTCGGATGGTATTGAGCCATACCGGCACGACTTATCAGGGTTAGTAGGGGTCTAACATTGACTGTCCCTAGACCCGATATGCGTGTAGGGTTCCGTAGGGCGGTAGTAAGATTTCGGGAGGTATCGTCCATGCCGTTTTCAATTTTTTTTCCTTACTAAAGAACCATAACCCTAGAATCTTAATTAGAGATTTAGACAAACTAGCAATGCAAACAACTTTACATCTAAGTGAATGAGAAATACAACCTTTGTAGACCGGTCCTTCACTTCTAAAGCTCCGTGTAGTAGTCCTTTCGCTCTAAGTAGTGAACACCCGAACTCTAGTAAGGGTTCACATGAAGAAATGAACAAGCTTGCTCGAAATCTTCGAGGCCGAAAATGATCTACGTCGAGCAGACTCAAGCTCATGCTACCTCTTCACTAATTGTAGATTAGTGAAATAAACACCCTAAACTAAATGGCTAATATAGTAGAGGATGATGAAGTAGGAAATGGGCTCACTTTAGTTTAATTTTTCTCACAATATTTCTTTATCTCTCCAAACCCTAGAAAGCTTTCTTCTTTGAGGAAGAAGAAGATGAAGAGAGAATAGAATGAAATTCATATGAGATGAGAATGGCAACCATGGATGAGTTAGTATCATACACTAACCCATGTAGAGAATGAACCATGGCTAAGGTATAATGGTTAGGTTAATAAATATCTACAACTGAAACAAAAATGGTGGACTTGGTCAATGTTTCCATAAGCTTCTACAAGCTTGTAGCCATGATAAATATCCATCCAATTTTTAATTACTTAGATAAATATAAACCCTAAATTATATCAAGCACGGTGTAAGTCTCATACACCCATGAAGCATGTGGCATCAAGTATGACACAAATAAAATGTACATTAATATATATCACATATATACTAAATACACATAAGTGAGAAAAATAATACTTAGTGAGCAAATATTAGTTAATGTAAGTTAATATATCAAATATATAATTATACATTAAATTATAAAATCAACACTTGATTTAATAATCCGGCTATCACATACAACCGACTAATATCATATGAATCAACTTATCAAATCAACACTTTATCCGATAACCCGGCTATATCTCATATAACCAACCGATATCACATATCGCGAGAACAGAATACGGTATCACATACTCGTATTAATCTCGGTCCCGCACATATCATATATGTGCTCCTACTTCGTTTTGCATGAACCAGGAAACCTCTGTGTAGGACTCTAAAGACTCGTCAATACGCCAGCAGTAGGTGATGATCATATCAAACACCCACAATCTACAAGCGGCCTGCTAAACGTAACGGCCACCCGGGTATTGAGCGATCAGAAGATCAACAAGCAAACCTACTCATACTTCTGCGAATCCAATCATTAACACTACCGTACAGTCCGGTCTCTTCGTCTGATATGTCGCATATCACAGCTTGGGGGTGGTATAACGTCAGACCTTAATAGCCTGATAAGTCATGCCGATGCAAGGTCCATAACGGTTCGAGAAACTACTGATAACACTTACCAGTAGATCTCAGCAACCCTAACCAGGGATTTCCTGTTATGGCCAATCGAGTATAGCGCAACATCAACTCCAATACCGGGAGAGACGAAATCCCCTCATATCGCTCATTGCCTCCATGTGACTCGGGACTGTACCCAAAAACCACCATTTTGCACGATCTCTTGAACGTGGTAAGGTGGAAATCAAAACACAGTGAGAATCACACAAGACTCTATGACGACCCGAGAAAGCGTAGGGTTTTGAAGGCAGGTGATATGACCCTCAGAGTTGCAAACGGAGCTGGTATGGATGCTGAGTCCGTGGGGGACTATCACTTGGGATTGTCAGATGGACATGTTTTGGTTTTACGGGATTGTTATTTTGTACCCAATGCAACTTGCAATATCATATCTGTATCTTTAATGTCTAAAGAAGATTATGAATTTGCATTTGTAATGTTAGTTATATGTATGCCCTAGAGGCCATTACTGTACATACGATGTATATTGTAGTGGATGCTAGGACATATATAGGGAGGACTTTCTTGCTCGACATGATAGTATGCTATCTGGTTGTACTTTATCTTAACATATACTCTGATTGTCTCTATATTACATGTTGATAAAGCCCTTAGGATATGTACTCGACTACTGGGACTATGATGAGATCATACTAGTGGGGCCACGGTAGTCGACGAGTACATCCTATAACTGTTCCTAGTCGAGGGTGTATCGAGACAGGGCATCGATACACCAGAGTAGACTAGCGTATACGCATCTTGACCCATATGATGGGCGATGGATGATCCCATATCCATCGGTGTTTGACATCAAGGATGGTATACGGGTGCCCAGTGGAGACTGGGTACACTGGACGGACTCGCCGAGAACTCCCAGATGGTATTATACCTCACGTCAGATGGCAGTTCTCCGGTGACACTGGTACAGAGTAGTCTGTCGACCCGAGATCGTCATAGAGTCTTGTGTGATTCCCACTGTGCTTTGATTTCCATCATACCACGTCCAAGAGGGCGTGCAAAAAGGTGGCTTTTGGGTACAGTCCCGAATCACATGGTGGCAATGAGCGATAGGAGGGGATTCGTCTCTCCCGGTATAGGGAGTTGATGTTGTGCTGTGTTCGATTGGCTATAACCGGAAATCCCTGGCCAGGGTTGCTGAGATTTACTGGTAAGTGTTATCAGTAGTTTCTCGAACAGTTATAGACCTCATATCGACACGACTTATCGAGCTACTGGGGTCTGACGTTTACCACCCCTAGGCGAGATATGCGACATATCAGACGACGAGACCGGACTGTACGGGAGTGTTACTGTTTGGATTCACAGGAGAATGTACAGGCTTGCTTGTTGATCTTCTGAGCGCTCAATACCTGGGTAGCTGTTACGTTTAGCTGACCGCTTGCAGCTTGTGGGTGTTTGATATGATCATCACCTACTGCCGGCGTATTGACGATTCTTTAGAGTCCTACACAGAGGTTTCTTGACTCAGGCAAAACGGAGTAGGAGCACATATGTGATATGTGCGGGACCGAGGATAATGCGATATGTGATACCGTATTGTATTCTCGCGATATTTGATATCAGCCGGGTCATCGGATCAAGTGTTGATTCGATGAATCGGTACGGATAAATATTAGTCGGTTATATGCGATATAGCCGGATTGTCGGATCAAGTGTTGATTCGATAATTTAATGTATAATAATATATATGATATATTAAATTGCATTAACTAATATTTGCTTACTAAAAGATTCTTTTTCTCACTCGGGTAATACATTGATATATATGCGATATATGCTAAATGTATTATTTTATTTTGTTACGATAAATATTATATATGTGATATATAATATTGTAACATGATATGATAACTAATGCAACTTGTTTAGTGGAGTTTAAACATGATTAGGGTTTGGATTAGGGTTAAGCTTTCTAGATGTTTCTAGAAGCTTTTCTTTTTGTCATGATAAAGATATTTTCAAGTGAGTCATGCTTTAACCCAACCCAAACCCTAACCCTAGTTAATTCTCTACAAAGGTTCACTTGACCATGGTTGCATAATTCTATCATATTATTCTTTTCCTATTCATCACAAAAGGATTCTAAGATTGTTCATCATCTTCTTCCTTCTTCTTCTTTGTTTGAAATGGTTTCTTGCTTTGATTTTTGTGATGGATAAATATGAGAAAAAGATAAATAAAGAGAGCAAAAATCCTACTTCATCATCCTCATCTTCCCTTACCATTTAGATGAGGGTGTTCACATCATTTCATGAGTGTTAGCTTGTGTTAAAGAAACTTCAAGGTAGATCATCTTAGTATCGAAGATCAGAAGCAAAGGTTGCGTCTTTCTCTTCGTGGAACCTCTCGAGAGTCCGGATCCCGATGATCGCAGCGAAGGGACCACAACACGGAGCATATGAAGTGAAGGACCGGATCTACAAAGGTTGTAATCCCTCTCACTTAGTGTTAAAATGTTTAGCATGTTAGTTTTCGCCTAATCTCTAGTTTAAAGTTCCGTATTCGGGTTGTTCGGCACGGCTAAATTTTTAATCGGGCATGGTTGATACCTCGTAGACCCTTGTGCGCATGCCTAGCAACCCTACATGTAAGCAATGTTGTAGTAAGCAATGTTGTAAACATTCACCTTAATCAAATTCTGATTGGGTCAGGTACATTAAGCAATGGTATATACGTATTAAACCAACTACAGATTTTCAATGTCCAGAATACACACAAAAGAAAGTCTCCAGAAATAAATCATGCTTTCTTATGGCATTGTAGATTGGGTCACATCAATGAGAGAAGGTTGACGAAGTTACATGCAGAAGGATATTTGGATCCGTTCGAATATCAATCGTATGCAACTTGTCAATCCTGTCTCAAAGGAAAGATGACAAAGACTCCATTTACTGGACATGGAGTAAGAGCGAGCGAGCTCTTGGGACTCGTACACAGCGATGTATACGGTCCAATGTATACACATGCGCGAAGTGGTTATTCTTACTTCATTACTTTTACGGATGATTTTTCAAGGTTCGGACATGTCTTCTTAATGAAGTATAAATCTGAAGCCTTTGAAAAATTCCAGGAATACAAGAATGAAGTAGATAAACAAACAGACAAAAGTATCAAGGCACTGAGATCTGATCGAGGTGGTGAATACTTGAGTGCCGAGTTCCTGGATTACTTAAAAGAGAATGGAATTCTCTCTCAGCTTACTCCTCCATACATTCCACAACATAACGGTGTATCGGAGAGACGGAACCGAACCCTATTAGATATGGTACGTTCCATGATGAGTAACGCTGAGTTACCGCGATCATTCTGGGGATATGCACTAGAATCAGCTGCATATCTTTTGAACTGAGTTCCAACTAAGACTGTGCCTACCACACCATATCAGATGTGGAGTGGGAAGAAACCCTATCTTCAATATCTGAAGATTTGGGGATGTCCAGCTTTTGTCAAAAAGCAGCATGCAGACAAACTCGAGGCATACTCAGTACAGTGCAAGTTTATGGGATACCCAAAGAACTCCAGGGGGTATCTTTTCTATTACGCAGAGGAACAAAAGGTTTGTGTCTCTCGTAATGCCCACTTTCTGGAACATCAGTTCTTAGAAAAAGAAATAAGTGGGAGCGCAATAGAACTGGAAGAAATTCCAGAACCACAAACTATTACTGAAAGCTTAGTAGAACCAGAGGGTTCGAAAGAACAGGACATTCCTGCACCGCTCCGCAGAAGTAGTAGGCAGTCTCATCCGTCCGAGAGATACTACGGTTTTCTCATGGACGGGGATAGAGAGGATTGCATCATTGATAATGAGGAGCCAACTAGCTTCCAGCAGGCCATTCAGTGCGTTGACTCGGTAAAATGGCTGGATGCAATGCAGACCGAAATGGAGTCCATGTACACCAACAAAGTATGGACTTTGGACGTTGCTCCATATGGGGTAAAATCCATAGGATGCAAGTGGATATTCAAGAGGAAGATTGGTGTAGATGGACAGGTTGAGACCTATAAGGCTAGACTTGTTGCAAATGGTTTTCGTCAAAGACCTGGTTTGGACTATGACGAAACCTTTTCTCCAGTGGCTATGTTGAAATCCATTCGGATCTTTCTTGCCATTGCTGCCTTCCACGAAGCATATGGATGTACAGACCGCTTTTCTAAATGGAAATTTAGAGGAGTGTGTCTATATGGACCAGCCAGAGGGTTTCATTCAGAGTGGGAGCAGCGGAAAGTGTGCAAGTTGCTTAAGTCCATTTATGGACTAAAGCAGGCATCGCGGAGTTGGAACATCTGTTTTGATGAGACGGTCAAAGAATTTGGCTTTATCAAAAATCCAGATGAACCATGCAGCTATAGTAAAATTGTAGCACGAATTGTCGTATTCTTCGTTTTATACGTGGACGACATTCTCTTGATAGGAAATGACATTCCTATGCTACAATCTGTCAAAGGGTTCTTGTGACACAGGTTCTCCATGAAAGACCTGGGTGATGCCTTTTACATTCTGGGGATCCTGATCCATCGTGATAGATCCAAGAGGATATTAGGACTTTTGCAGTCCAGGTACATCGACACCATACTGAAAAGATTCAGTATAGAAGATTCCAAGCGCAGTAATCTACCGGCTTGTCACGGGATCACCCTCTCCAAAGAGATGTCTCCCAAGACTGATTTGGAAAGGGATCGCATGTCTATTATACTCTATGCTTCTGCGGTAGGCTCTATAATGTATGCGATGTTGTGTACCAGACCAGATGTAGCTTATGCACTAAGTGTGGTAAGCCGGTATTAGTCAAACCCTGGGGATAAGCACTGGATAGCGGTAAAGAACATTCTCAAGTACCTGAGAAGGACTAAAGAGATGTTCTTGGTGTATGGCGGAAAAGACCTCCAGATCGAGGCCTTTGCTGACTCCAGCTTCCAGAGTGACAAGGATGATTCTAAGTCTATGTCGGGTTATGTCTTTACCCTCAATGGAGGGGCGGTGTGTTGGAAGAGTTCCAAACAGGAAACCGTTGCTGACTCGACGATGGAAGCGGAATATATTGCTGCTGCTGATGCCGCAAAAGAAGCCGTCTGGATAAGGAAGTTCATGAAAGAACTTCAGGTGGTTCCGTCCATTGTTGATCCAATACCTCTGTATTGTGACAACAACGTGGCTATAGCTTTAGCGAAGGAACCCAGGTCCCATCAGAAGTCCAGACACATCTTGAGGCGGTATCACCTGATCAGGGAGATCGTGGATCGCCAGGAGATCGAGGTTCGGAGGGTTGCTACGGAAGATAACACTGTAGATCCATTCATGAAGGCCTTACCCCAGACTCAGTTCGAGCGGCTGATCGAGATGATAGGTCTTCGATACGCCAGTACATGGCCTTAGTGCAAGTGGGAGATTGTTAGTGTATATGCCCTAGAGGCCATTACTGTATCATACTAGTTTGTATATTACTTGATGGAAGCTTAGGATATTCACATTTGTATAGACAATCTTGCTCGAAATGGTAGTATGCTACTTAGTTTGTTTCTACTTCAATGTGTACATGTGTTTCTTTTAGCATATCACCTATACACATTAGTGGAGCCCTTAGGATCTTTGCTTGATTACCAGAGTTGTGATGGCAGTCACACTCGTGAAGGCTGGGTAATCCACAAGCACATTCTTATACAGGTCCCTAGTCATAGGAATATCGAGACAGGGCATCGATACTCCGGAGTAGACTAGCGTATGCACTTCTCATCCCAGCAGGGGAGACGGTCTGTCCCACAGCCGTTAGTACGTCATACTTAAGATAGTATGCGGGTGCTCGTTAGGTTACGAGTACACTGGACAGGACTCATCGGGAACTGTTGGTTAAACTATACCTATCGTCAGTTATCAGTTTCCAGGTGACATGAGTACAGCTTAGTCTGCCGACTTGACATCGTCACTTCGCCTCGAGTGTGTTCCCACTGGACTTTGATTACCACCCTACCATGGCTCAAAAGAGTCGTGCAAACAGGTAGTAGTTAGGTACAGTCCCGAAGCACTTGGAGGTAGTGACGGTTAGACAGGATTCGTCTCTCCCGGTATTGGGAGTTGATATCGTGCTGTGTCAAGGAGAGCCATTACACATAGTCGTCCCTGGCCAGGGTAAGCGAGATATACTGGTAGGTTTCCAGTGTTATCTCAGGGTGTTCTGGGTTACACTCTGACACGACTTGTACCGCTATTAGGGGACTGACGTTTACCGCCCCCTAGGCCCGCCATACGATATTCTCAGACGAACAGACCGGACTGTACGGAGACTGTCACATTCAGGCTCAGTAGGAGTTCGGATGGGTTTCACCCCATCAGTCTTCTTACCGGCATCTACCTGGGGGCCGTTACGCACAGCTAGTGCCGCTTGCGGTCTGTGGTTAAACCCACTGCCAGCGTAGTGTCGAGTCTTTAGAGTCCCACACAGAGAGCTATTCGCCTTTGGGCAAAACAGAGTAGAGGTCGCATGGTTTTGCGACAGGGTTCGTTCACATCCGCGCACTTGTGCACGTTTGGTGTCCGGGCAGTTATTACTAGCGGGCTTTGGTTTAAGCCAGATCTTAGTATACGTTTTGGGATTGGTTTTATCTCGTTTGTATTCGTGTTCCTCGGAACGCGGATGCGGGTGTGTATGCATGGTTGACAGAGACAGAAGCAGAGGATTCTCATTAGGGTTGTTGACTGTTGACTTTTTCTCAACCCTAATGAGAATAAGAAATATGATTAATAATAATATTAATTAAGTATTATTATGCCATGGTTGGGTTGAAAGTTTGACTTTGTTGACTTGTTGACTTTGTTGACCGGTTAACTAGTTTGGACTTGTTGACCATCATCATTTCAATGGCTATCATTTCATGGCTATACTTTTGCTTGCTTGTTTGTTTACAAAATGCATTAAATGCATGAAATGATAATGCCATTGACATGAACCATCACAAAATACTTAATTATTGTTATTATCATGATTATTTTTCTTTTTGAGAGCATGGTTGTAAAAGTCTTCTCTCATTTTATCATTTTCACTCTCTCTCATCCAAGCTCTCCCTCTTCCTCTTGCTCTTCCTCTTGCTCATGGTTCTCTTGTCTCATGAGTTGAGAAACAAGAACCATTGAGATAAAACCCTAAAACACTTCTCTACTCATTCTAGAGTACAAGGTCTAGCAAGCCAAGTATTTTAGTTTCCTCTTGATTGAGGTTGGAGCCAAAGGTAGAAGCTTTCGGGTGGATCCATCTTCGGCACAAGGAGACGACGAGGTGAGGCCGATCCGACCACTACAAGGAGTCAAAGAGAAGGAGTTCAAGATTAGGTATAACCCCTAACATAGTAGCTAAACTCTTAGTTAGGTTGTTAGATAGTTTGTTTAGCAAAGATCCGGTTTCTAGTCCATGTTACCTTCACCGAAAAAATCGTTTTTCACCATTTCCGCATCCCCGAAAGAACCGGGACGGGTAACGTGGACTTACATACCCAACTCTCACGTATATGATCGCCATCGTACTGTTGGTAGTCAAGCAAGAATCCTATGGGCTCTATCAACATGTAATAGTGATCTGTAATGTCACCTGAAGCATGTACATGATGATAAAGACAAACCAGATAGCATACTATCATCTCGAGTAAGACTATTCTACCGGTATAGGTCCTCCCTCAATCATTTCAATCACGTGCCTGCGATCCAATAATTGACTTGAGGGCACTATAGCCAACAATCTCCCACTTGCACTTAAGGCTAATTATTGCGATGCCGCATACTCATAGCCCGTGTGATACCGAACACCCAACTCCTCTACTAATCAGTTTCACAAAGCTCGTTTGTAAAACTATTGCGTTCGAAACAGCCTCAGTGAGTGGATCTGCTCTGATGTTTCTTTCTATGTCTATCTTAATCTCAAGTTCGCAGAGAAGGCCATCTCCCGAAATGAGTAATACCTGTCTTAGAATATGTCTGGATATCTGATGGGACCCAGTTCACAAATGAACTCCAAATCAAGTTTACATTTTAGACTGTATCGTCAACTGAATTTAATCAGTATCCTGCACCATGCCTCCCTCAGTATCCGCTTAGACCACCTGTCCAAACTACCGCCCCTCGTCATAGGGAAAACTATAACTCTGACAGTCACTCTGTCATCCATGTCACCTTGGAAGCCTGGAATGATAACTGTCTCCCGAAAGAGGCTGTCGTTATCAAATCCCCAGAATATCCACTTATGTTCATAAGCTGCTTCCAAACGTTTCTCCAGGATTGGATTAATATATCAACTTATTGCATCTAGTGCAAAAGCAATATCTGGTGTGGTACTTGACATCTTATGATTGACTCAATTGCCTAAGCAAGTGATATGCCAATCATGCACATCCCTCTCCCCTTTAGTCTGTAAGACACCTTTAGAGAGGGTGGCTCCTTCACCTCCAGGTACACCACCATGCCCGGAGTCATCCATTCTTAAATACTTTTAGAGTGCTGTCTAAGTACCCAGATTGGGACACTTCCCAAATATAGATCTAAAACTATAGATCTAGTGACCAGAATGCCTAATATTATATCCATATCCTATGTGGAGAAGCTACTGTGACAACCACAGTATAACCGATCGTAGTATAGGAATTTCACTTCCTACAACGTGCATGTCATCCAAATACCAGGACATCACACTCTACTACCTTCTTAACAGATCCATCTTCAATTCTGATGAAGTCAAAACCTATGACTGTCACATCAAAAATAGATGATCTATCTCTGTTATATCTGCTTTAGTCTATAAATAGACATAAACTACTTGTCCACTATGCTTTCGCTGCTCCCACTGACTACAACAACCTTCTGGCAGAGTCATATACACGTGCACTTCTAAAGCTTGTTTAGAACGATGCTATACTCATCTTCCTACCGGGTCTCATAGTCTGAAACAACAGTAGTGTCAAGTCTGGATAAACAAGAACCTCCCTGTCACCATCTTTGAGGATACCGAAGTACCTCTCGGGCTTCTGAGGTTACCCACCATATCTGCGGAGTGGCTAATGGAATGTCAAACCTGATTGAATCTTTAGGTTCTATTGAATTTTCTGTAATCGTTTGTGGTTCTGGAATCACTTCCAGTTCTACCATACTCCCACCACTGTTTTCTGAAAAAATCCATTTTACTAAAACTATGGCGAGTCAAGAACAATATCACTATTGATCTTCCAGATGGTAGAAAGCTATCCCTCATCACAGCCTGGGATAACCCACCAACTGCTATTACAAAAACGTGCCTTGAGTTATCCAGAGTCTGGTTTTAAGCATAAGCCGGAAAACTCCATATACCTTAATATCGTTAAGATATGAACCATTCTATATACAATATAGAAATAGAGGCACTGATTTAATTGGAACCAGATTCAAATCATGCAGCTGTCTCCAGTGCATTTCAACTAAATGGAAGGAGGCCTATCAGCATTACTCAACTTAGGAGTGCATCCAGATATGAGTAACCTGAAGGAGAAGCATGTTCTCAAAACCATTACTATCAACTGAATACCAAACACAAGTATCTACTTCTTCGATCACCTTGAAGAATCTTGATACTTACAACACGTGGTTCTCTACTTTATTCTTTTACATATAACTTCTCAAACTTGGACCTTGTATTTCTATGAAATACTTGTCTAAAACTCGAGAAGTCACAAGTAAACAGAATATAGTACGAGGACCAATCCCTTTATCTTAATGGACATTGGAAAACATACAATACTTTGTATAAGTCCTTTGAGTTGAATAACTCAAACCCTGTGCGTCGTAGGCTAAAAACTGTACTATGGTTAAGAAGAATTACACCGCTGTTTAATGCTCTTTACCTAACCATCAACTGATATAGGTAAATGTCATGGACATAATTTCAAAAAAGTTATATCTCACTTTATAAAATAAAAGTACAGATATATCAGTTTGAAATTGGTGCATAACAATGGATATTCAAAACCAAACATTTGCAATCAGGCAAAACCCCAGGCGATTTCCTCAAATATCACCAATTACAACGAATTCCAATATAATGAGGATGATCACCTAATTCCCAATAACTTACTCCCACTCATCATCTGTAAAACCATGCAGATATGAGAATCAAACCTGGTAAATACATACCCTAGAGTAAGGATCTAATTGGGAAATCGGTTTTCTATTAACAATGCACAGCGAATCTGAAACATGAAAATATTTCGAAGGGGTATCCGGGTATTCCTAGTAATGCCTCTTCCACTATATGATTCACGACTATAACCATATATTTCCTTGACATCTCTCCAAATCCCATTATTTGTCTTTACTCATTACCTTCTGTACACCGCCCTTAGGCAAAATGGTTTTCTTCCATCCCTACCGTTCGGCACCAGCCTATGGTGTGGAAGAAGACTATCCAATAAGCATAATAAGTGTACCCTTCTAATCCTAGGAGTACTCGCAACCTGAGATAAGGTAAAGATAAAAGACAACTGAATAAACCTTATTTTATTTCTCCTGAACCAGAATCTATTGTTCATATCATAATTTTGCATTATTATATTCCCCATTTTTATTCATTTTGCAAATAAATAGGTGCTTTCGATCCATGTCTGTTGAATAGTTGCAGGTTACAGGTTCTCGGAACAAAACAGTGAAAATGATGAAAAGACGTTACAAAAGTGAGACTACGACCAACAAACAGAAGAATCTTTATTATGCCGCCTACAGTTTGAGGAACAAACGAAGATCAGCAAACAGTTCGATTGCACAAAGACAGCACAAGATTCAAGACTTGAACATGAAGCAAACGGTAAAAGTCCACAACATTATGCACTGTGGAAATCTGGAAGAAACTAGAAGACATTCTGAAGAACCAAGTGAGAAAAGTAGAAGAAAAATGCAACTTGAAGCTGCAAAGAAGAATTGAGACAGAGAACTGTAACCCCCTAGGATGTGTTTAGTGGCTAATTATATTTTAATATGTGATTTTAATAAAAGTTTACCAAATTGGTTTTTAAATAATTTTTCAAATTTAATAAATATTTTTCTAGAATTTTCCTAAGCTTGCACAAACTTGTGCATGTAAAATAGGGTTAGAGTTTGGGCTAAACCATGTTTAACAACCATGGTGGATTAAACCCTCCTTGCTAAGTAAAATGATTTTAATTAAGGTTATTATTTTTTTTAAAAATGAAAAAGGGATTTAAAATGCTTTTGGTTGACTTGAGAGAGAGAGAATGCATCATGGCTAAGCCATGCTTGCATTAAATGAGAGAGAGAGAGAGGGGTACATCATGGCAAGCCCATGCTTGCATTTAATGTGGCAAGAGAGATAGGGAAATGGGGGCTTGACCTTGTGCATTATCATTTCTTTTGTTGCATCACACACTCTCATATCTCACTCACTCACTCTCTCACTCACACACACACACAGCAGCTACATCAGCAGCAGAAGCTGCAGGCACAGCAGCAGCAACAATAACAACAACAATGGCAACAGCATCAGCAGTGCAAGCAGCAGCAACATCCAAAGCCACAGCACGGGCAGCAACAACACACCATCAGCATCTGGAGCAGCAACGGCAGTAGCAGCTTCTTCTTCTTCTCTTCTTCTCCTGATCCAGCCTCATAGGGTCAAGTGAGGTATAACCTCTGAGCTCCACTTGCTTGTATGCTAGACTTGTGCGTTGGTTTAGTTTAATTAGTGTAATTGGTAGTTGTTAGCGCTAGATTGTGTGTTTTTAGCGATATTTGTGGTGTTTAGTGTAAGTTTTGCTTTGGTAAGGATATTTTTGGTTGGACTAAGTTAATTAGGTGCTTTTAAGGCCAAGTAAACCTAGGTAACCACAGATTACACCAAAATACCCTGATTTTTCATGATTGTGCAAAATGTGACTTTTTAAAGCAAAACCTAGCTTTTTGATATCTGCTGTTACCCAAGTGAGTCCAGAATAAAATTGAGTGGACCATAGCATACTAGTGACACCCTGACCCCACCACCAGAGCCCGACCCTACCAGCCAACCTTCAGGCCGCCGGAAAAATCTTTCTGGGCTCAAATTGCGGCCAGAGCAGGGAGATAGGAGCTAGGTTTTTTTGGTTGGGTATCTGCTATATTCTGTAAGTCCATGGTGTATATAGATTTGTAATATTTTAACCTGGGTAGGATCTGGGACGATATGTCATTTTCCGGTGTTTTTAGATTGCGCGATACGCGCGATACGCGAGTGGGTTTTGTGATTCAGCGTATCGTGGCGTGTCGGGCTGAGTCGTAGACGCGTACACACACGTTTCAGCGTATCGCACACACGCGCGTCGATTCGCGACGCGAGTTTCTCGTTTAGTTTCGATATCGCGTTTTGCGAGATTCTTGCTTATATAATTGGATTCGCTGTGTAAATTCCAGGTTCACAGACGGGTCCGTCAGACGTCGCCAGGAAAGGGAAGCAGGTGGTCGGCTATACTTAGCACACGACCAGGTGAGTAGATTTAACATCTACGGGGAAATCGCCCGTATGGCGTTAAGCGTCAGGGCGTAATAGGATTTGTAGTCATGAGTGTCCATATAGATATTGTAAGTCCACGTTGCCCACCCCGGTGCTTACGGGGAGGCGGAAAACATAATAAAAATTGGATTTTTATCAACTATAGGCAACATGGACCAAGCTTTAAGGATCTTTCTAAACATAAACTTGCTAAAGCTAACTACAAAGTAGCTAAGTGATGGAAAGGTTATACCTTGAGCTCAAAGTCCTTCTCTCCTTGCTCCTTGGAATGGTAGAAAGAGGTCACCTTGCTTGTCTTCTCCCGTCAAAGAAGGATCCACCCGAAAGCCTCGACCTTTAGCTTCAACTCCAAGCTAGGAGTAACTAGAGTGCAAGAAATGCTAAGACTTGAACCCTAGAAGAGAGTAGAGAAGATCAAGTGAGGGTTTTTCTCAAGCTTTTTTGTTTCTCAACACATGAGAGGGATAGAGCTTGAGGGAGAGGATGAGCAAGAGAGAGAAATGATATGAGAGAATGAATTATTAGTGAGCCATTCTCACTAATATGTGTGAATAATTTTAATTGAATAATTAGCTTGAAAATTGTCATGGTAAATCATGACATGACCATTATCATTTCAATTTGCAAAGATCAAAGAGCATCTTCCAAAAGAAATGATGATGGTCAAAGTGTCAACCTAGGTCAACAAGTCAATGAAGTCAAATGGTCAACAACAACAACCATGTACAATTATTAAGCTAATTATCAATTAACTATAATACACACAAAAGCAATAGGGTTAATAAAATGACAATAGCCATTAACCCTAAACAAGGTCCTCTCCCTCAATCTCAAGCAACTGTGCATACGCACCCGCATTCGTGATCCGAGGAACACGAATACTCTGAAAAAAACCAATCTCAAATCATATACTAGGATCCGGCTTAAACCAAAGCCCGCTAGTATAAACTGTCCGGACAGCAAACGTGCACAAGTGCGCGGATGCGAACGAACCCTGTCGCAAAACCATGCGACCTCTACTCATTTTGCCTAAAGGCGAATAGCTCTCTGTGTGGGACTCTAAAGACTCGACACTACGCTGGCAGTGGGTTTAACCACAGACCGCAAGCGGCACTAGCTGTACGTAACGGTCCCCAGGTAGATGTCGATAAGAAGACTGATGAGGTGAACCCCATCTGCACTCCTACTGAGCCTGTATGTGACAATCTCCATACAGTCCGGTCTGTTCGTCTGATACATCGCATGGCGGGCCTAGGGGGGCGGTGAACGTCAGTCCCCTAATAGCGGTACAAGTCGTGTCGGAGTGTAGCCCAGAACACCCTGAGATAACACTGGAAACCTACCAGTATATCTCGCTTGCCCTGGCCAGGGACTACTCGTGTAATGGCTCTCCTGGACACAGCGTGATGTCAACCCCCAATACCGGGAGAGACGAATCCTGTCTAACCGTCACTGCCTCCAAGTGCTTCGGGACTGCACCCAAAAACTACCTGTTTGCACGACTCCTTTGAGCCGTGGTAGGGTAGTAATCAAAGTGCAGTGGGAACACACTCGAGGCGAAGTGACAGTGTCAAGTCAGCGGACTAAGCTGTACTCATGTCACCTGGGAACTGATAACTGACGATAGGTATATTACCAACCAACAGTTCCCGATGAGTCCTGTCCAGTGTACTCGTAACCTAACGAGCACCCGCATACTATCCCAAGTACGACGTACTAACGGCTGTGGGACAGACCGTCTCCCACACTGGGATGAGAAGCGCATACGCTAGTCTACTCCGGAGTATCGATGCCCTGTCTCGATAGTCCAACGACCAGGGACCAGTATAAGGATGTGCTTATAGATTACCTAGCTCCCACGAGTGTGAGCGCCATCACAACGCTGGTAATCAAGCAAAGATCCTAAGGGCTCTACTAATATGTATATCAGCAATATGCTAAAAGAAACACATGCACATATTAAAGCAGAGACAAACCAAGTAGGATACTACCATTTCGAGCAAGATTGTATATACAACTGTGAATATCCCAAGCTTCCATTAAGTAATATACAAACTGGTATGATACAGTAATGGCCTCTAGGGCATATACACTAACAATCTCCCATTTGCACTGAGGCCATGTACTGGCGTATCGAAGACCTATCATCTCGATCAGCTGCTCGAACTGAGTCTGGGGTAGGGCCTTCGTGAGTGGATCTGCAGTGTTATTCTTCGTATTAACTCTCTTCACCTCGATCTCCTGGCGATCTATGATCTCCCTGATCAGGTGGTACCGCCTCAAAATGTGCCTGGACTTCTGATGGGACCTGGGTTTCTTCGCTAAAGCTATAGCTCCGTTGTTGTCGCAATACAGCGGTATTGGATCAACAATGGTAGGAACCACCTGAAGCTCCGTGAGGAACTTCTTCATCCAGACAGCTTCCTTTGCGGCATCGCAAGCAGCTATGCACTCCGCTTCCATTGTTGAGTCTGCAACGGTCTCCTGCTTGGAACTCTTCCAGCAAACCGCCCCTCCATTGAGGGTAAAGACATAACCCGACATGGACTTGGAGTCATCCTTGTCACTCTGGAAGCTGGAGTCAGCAAAGGCCTCGAGCTGGAGGTCTTTTCCGCCATACACCAAGAACATCTCCTTAGTCCTTTTCAGGTACTTGAGAATGTTCTTTACCGCTATCCAGTGTTTCTCTCCTGGGTTTGACTGATACCGGCTTACAACGCTCAATGCGTATACTACATCTGGTCTGGTACACAACATCGCATACATTATAGAGCCTACCGCAGAAGCGTAGGGTATAATAGACATGCGATCCCTTTCCAAATCAGTCTTGGGAGACATCTCTTTGGAGAGGGTGATCCCCTGACAAGCCGGTAGATTACCGCACTTGGAATCTTCCATACTGAACCTTTTCAGTATGGTGTCAATGTACCTTGACTGTGAAAGTCCCAACATCCTCTTAGATCTATCACGATAGATCTGGATCCCCAGAATGTAGTTGGCATCGCCCAGGTCCTTCATGGAGAACCTCTGCGACAAGAATCCTTTGACTGACTGTAGCATAGGAATATCATTTCCTATTAGGAGAATGTCATCCACGTACAAGACGAGGAATACCACAGTTCTCCCTACAATCTTACTGTAAATGCATGGTTCATCTGGGTTTTTGATAAAGTCGAATTCTTTGACAGTATCATCAAAGCAGATGTTCCAACTCCGCGATGCCTGCTTAAGTCCATAAATGGACTTGAGCAACTTGCACACTCTACCGCTGCTCCCACTCTGATTGAATCCCTCCGGCTGATCCATATAGACGCACTCTTCCAAATTTCCATTTAGGAAAGCCGTCTTTACGTCTATCTGCCAGATTTCATAATCGTGGAAGGCAGCAATGGCAAGAAGGATCCGAATGGATTTCAGCATAGCCACTGGAGAAAAGGTCTCGTCATTGTCCAAACCAGGTCTTTGACGAAAACCCTTTGCTACAAGTCTAGCTTTATAGGTCTCAACCTGCCTATCTACACCAATCTTCTTTCTGAAGATCCATTTGCAGCCTACGGGTTTTACCCCTTCTGGTGCAAAGTCCAAAGTCCAAACTTTGTTGGTGTACATGGACTCCATCTCGGCCCGCATTGCATCCAGCCATTTTACTGAGTCACCGCTCTGAATGGCTTGCTGGAAGCTAGTAGGCTCACCATGATCCATAGTGCAATCCTCTCTATCCCCGTCAATGAGAAAACCGTAGTATCTCTCGGGCGGATGAGACTGCCTACTACTCCTGCGGAGTGGCGCTGGGATGTCCTGTTCTTTCGAACCTTCTGGTTCTACCAAGCTTTCAGTAATAGCTTGTGGTTCTGGAATTTCTTCCAGTTCTATTGTGCTCCCACTTATTTGATTTTCCAAAAACTCAGTTTCCAAGAAGCGGGCATGACGAGAAACAAAAACCTTTTGTTCCTCTGCGTAATAGAAAAGATACCCCTTGGAGTTCTTTGGGTATCCCACAAACTTACACTGTACCGAGCGTGCCTCGAGCTTGTCCGCATGCTGCTTTTTTACAAAAGCTGGACACCCCCATGTCTTAAAGTGTTTAAGACTGGGTTTCTTCCCACTCCACATCTGATATGGTGTGGTAGGCACTGACTTAGTAGGAACTTGGTTCAAAAGATATGCAGCTGTTTCTAGTGCATAACTCCAGAAGGATCGCGGCAACTCAGCCTTACTCATCATTGAACGAACCATATCCAATAGGGTTCGATTCCTCCTTTCCGATACACCGTTGTGTTGTGGTGTGTATGGGGGAGTAAGTTGAGAGAGAATTCCATTCTCTTTTAAGAAGCCCAGAAACTCGGCACTCAAGTATTCGCCACCTCGATCAGATCTCAGTGTCTTGATATTTTTGCCTGTTTGTTTTTCAACTTCATTCTTGTATTCCTGAAATTTCTTAAAGGCCTTGGATTTATGCTTCATTAAGAAGACATGCCCATACCTAGAGAAATCATCTATGAAAGTAATGAAGTATGAATATCCACTTCTCGCATGTGTAGACATTGGACCACACACATCACTGTGTATGAGTCCCAAGAGCTCGCTCGCTCTTTCTCCGTGTCCAGTGAACGGAGTCTTTGTCATCTTTCCCATGAGACATGATTCACAAGTGGCATAAGACTGGTACTCGAACGGATCCAAGTATCCTTCTTTATGTAACTTTGTCAACCGTGTCTCATTAATGTGACCCAGTCTACAATGCCATAAGAAAGCCTGATTTAATTCCGGAGACTTTCTTTTAAGTGTGTTCTGGACACTGAAGACCTGAGCTTGATTCAAAACGTATATACCGTATTTCAATGTACCTGACCCAATCAGCACTTGATTTAGGTGGATGTTTACTACATCGCTTACAAAAGTAAAATCATATCCTTCCTTAGAAAGTAAGGATACAGATATAATGTTACAAGTCGCACCTGGCACATAAAAACAGTCACGCAGAATCAATATCTGCCCAGTTGTCAGTCCTAGATGATATTCCCCTACGGATTCAGCATACATGCTCATTCCGTTAGCAACCCTGAGAGTCATATCACCTTTCCTGATAACCCTACGGTTTCTCAAAGCCTGTAACGAATTACAGATATGAGATCCTGATCCGGTATCCAATACCCAGGAAGTAGGGTTAACTGACATACAGTTCTCAATCACAAACACACCCGAAGCCGAAGCCATAACATGCTTCGAATTCTGGCTACTGGCTTTACAAGCCCTGCAATCCTTCTGTCCATGTTCATTCCCGTAACAATAGGAACATCCTTCTTTTACTACATCTGTTCCTGAAATTTCTGCCCTTCCCTTTCTTTCTACTTCCCTAGTTTCCTTTAGGGTAGTAGGCAGAGACTGTTGAACTGAGTCAGCATCTGACCTGTTCTTCAACGTGGTCTCCAGGTCCGAGAGCTCAAAAGAGCTGGTCTCTGTAAGGACGTTGCCCCCTACAGATGACCCGATAGCCAACCTCGCTGGAAGCAATTCGTTCGAGGTCTCATATCTTGCGATACGAGATTGCTCTCTATATAAAACTTTGTTATGGAGGAATATAGAAGTTGAGTCCATCTTCTCGTGCTGCCTCTGGTATATACCATCAATTGAGGCTAACACGAGGCACTTGGCTTTCGCACAGTCTTCTTCCGATGTCCTACGAATATCAATATCCGTGACAGGGGAAACTGGACCTGAGACGGCAGGGGTTGGATCAGTTAAGAGGTGTCCCAGCTTGTCCTGGGCAATGGACATCTGGACAGACCTTTGCCAGTCATAACAGTTAGATTCAGTCATCTTATTATCTAGATGTAACCTAGGTGTGGTCACTGGGTCGCTGCAATTAAGAGAGAGAGAAGAAAACACTTAGCATGATGCTCTTGCAAGTTTAGATTGGTTTTTAATTTATCTAAACAGGATGGCTCCCACTGTCTCTCGAATCCCTTCTCAAACCGTAAAGAAAGGATTAGTCAGGATCAATCTCACCGTACAATACTTGCTTAACCGTTCAGCCAGGCCAGTGTCGGTACTTCGAGGGAGGTTTTCCAACGCTTTCGCGAAGTTCCTTAATTAAGTAACCTCTTTTCCCTGTGGGCGTAGCCCCGCTAACACCTTTCTAGGCACCTACTAGGTTTACAGCATTGATCGTTAAGTGAGGGTTTTACCGAGGAGTAGCATATACTCACAGTAGGATCGGGATCCAAATATCATCGCGTGATAAAACCGAAGGAATCCTACCAGAATCATCACACTCCAAATGGTATGCAGCGCTAGCAAGTTTCAGTACTTTTGAAACTCCCGATGTAGATTTTTGCCCCATGCTCTTATGACCTTGACTAAGGCCAACAAATCATAAGTCATATGTCAAGTTCTACCCGTCGTTATCCAGGTTAATTTGAACCCACCCGTATATACCCTTGACTATGGCCAACAAAGCAATACGACTGTCCCAAACCAACGCATTCTATCTATGCAACATATGAATACCCACCAGCTACCAAACACTGTGCCTTGACTAAGGCCAACAAACACAGCTTGAATACTGTTGAATATTTATATGAAACGACGGAGGGCTACGGATGGTTTTGGCGAAACCGTGAACGTAGTGAACTTGATTTAGTCGATGGAACGAGATAGCTTTTAAAAGGAGTGGTTCAAGCTCCGCGTTTAAAATGCTTATTTTTGAAAAGAACCGAGTGGTTTTCAAAGTGTTCCAATCGACTTTTACTTGGTTTATTTTCTTGCATTAGTTCTTTTAATGCGTCCCATCATTTAATCCTACCATTGCAGAAAACAACCAAAATATGACGTACGCTTATGCCATTCGCATTCGCCACGAGGCCCCGTCATCACCCGTTAGGTTACTTAACTAACGACAGAGCGGGGGCTGGGCTAGCGCGGCTGTAAAACATAAGCAACGCCTAAATAGTTATTATATATAAATATATAGCAATGATAGACATTACAGATCACAGATGAATACATTGGATATACTAGGAATCCGCAATGCGTTCGAGCCTGCAACGTAAAGCGGATTACACGGTCGCGGTGAATAGCCCATACCCCACCCAAGACCCCTACGGGTGCGGCAAACTACCCGCCAAGCACCCGAAGAGAAGCAACCTCCCTCACCACCGTGAGTAGGCCACTCGGCACTTCGAGATACCCGGTAGTTTATGCACCCCCTCCATGGGTCTATCCTAAGAGCAAAAACAGTAAAAAGAATTATACAATGACGGCTACAACCCCGACCTGGTTGTGCGGCCATACAAATAATATTATTACATCAATTTACATGTTACAAATGAATGAAAGAAAAAAATAACGCTCATCTCACATCCACCCCGGCTATTCACCCGCGACAATCCAATCCATTCATATCCACAAACCAATAACAATCACAGATCACAGAGATGTATAACCCCGACTAATCGACTTATAGCGATTAGCCGACGTTCAATACATACAAGCATCACAGATATAACCGATATAGTTAAAGTGTAGTGAAGTTCCGAAAAAATACGGATTTATAGGCCCCCAAAAGTAAATTTTAGTTCTGGAAAATCTGGGCACATATAACATATCCTAAAAATCACAAAACCAACACAGAAATACATTGCACCAAAATCGAGGCAGAGAAGAGACAAGACGGCCGCGGATGCGCGGCGCAATAGCTTCCTATTGCCGCGGATCCGCGGCCATTTGGTCGACTCTCTGTCTCGTTTTTGGTGGTGTTCTTAACAAAACCCTGAGATAATTTTTGGTGTATAACAAATTTTATTTTGACCAGAAAAAAAATTAACAGAAACTTAGGGTTTTGCGAGTTTGGTTTTTCGATTTTCCGGTTTCGAAACTTCGTTACACTTTACTACTTAGCTAGTTTATGTTTAGTTAGGCTCTGATACCACTGTAAGTCCACGTTGCCCACCCCGGTGCTTACGGGGAGGCGAAAAACATAATAAAAATTGGATTTTTATCAACTATAGGCAACATGGACCAAGCTTTAAGGATCTTTCTAAACATAAACTTGCTAAAGCTAACTACAAAGTAGCTAAGTGATGGAAAGGTTATACCTTGAGCTCAAAGTCCTTCTCTCCTTGCTCCTTGGAATGGTAGAAAGAGGTCACCTTGCTTGTCTTCTCCCGTCAAAGAAGGATCCACCCGAAAGCCTCGACCTTTAGCTTCAACTCCAAGCTAGGAGTAACTAGAGTGCAAGAAATGCTAAGACTTGAACCCTAGAAGAGAGTAGAGAAGATCAAGTGAGGGTTTTTCTCAAGCTTTTTTGTTTCTCAACACATGAGAGGGAGAGAGCTTGAGGGAGAGGATGAGCAAGAGAGAGAAATGATATGAGAGAATGAATTATTAGTGAGCCATTCTCACTAATATGTGTGAATAATTTTAATTGAATAATTAGCTTGAAAATTGTCATGGTAAATCATGACATGACCATTATCATTTCAATTTGCAAAGATCAAAGAGCATCTTCCAAAAGAAATGATGATGGTCAAAGTGTCAACCTAGGTCAACAAGTCAATGAAGTCAAATGGTCAACAACAACAACCATGTACAATTATTAAGCTAATTATCAATTAACTATAATACACACAAAAGCAATAGGGTTAATAAAATGACAATAGCCATTAACCCTAAACAAGGTCCTCTCCCTCAATCTCAAGCAACTGTGCATACGCACCCGCATTCGTGATCCGAGGAACACGAATACTCTGAGAAAAACCAATCTCAAATCATATACTAGGATCCGGCTTAAACCAAAGCCCGCTAGTATAAACTGTCCGGACAGCAAACGTGCACAAGTGCGCGGATGCGAACGAACCCTGTCGCAAAACCATGCGACCTCTACTCATTTTGCCTAAAGGCGAATAACTCTCTGTATGGGACTCTAAAGACTCGACACTACGCTGGCAGTGGGTTTAACCACAGACCGCAAGCGGCACTAGCTGTACGTAACGGTCCCCAGGTAGATGTCGATAAGAAGACTGACGAGGTGAACCCCATCTGCACTCCTACTGAGCCTGTATGTGACAATCTCCGTACAGTCCGGTCTGTTCGTCTGATACATCGCATGGCGGGCCTAGGGGGGCGGTGAACGTCAGTCCCCTAATAGCGGTACAAGTCGTGTCGGAGTGTAGCCCAGAACACCCTGAGATAACACTGGAAACCTACCAGTATATCTCGCTTGCCCTGGCCAGGGACTACTCGTGTAATGGCTCTCCTGGACACAGCGCGATGTCAACCCCCAATACCGGGAGAGACGAATCCTGTCTAACCGTCACTGCCTCCAAGTGCTTCGGGACTGCACCCAAAAACTACCTGTTTGCACTACTCCTTTGAGCCGTGGTAGGGTAGTAATCAAAGTGCAGTGGGAACACACTCGAGGCGAAGTGACAGTGTCAAGTCAGCGGACTAAGCTGTACTCATGTCACCTGGGAACTGATAACTGACGATAGGTATATTACCAACCAACAGTTCCCGACGAGTCCTGTCCAGTGTACTCGTAACCTAACGAGCACCCGCATACTATCCCAAGTACGACGTACTAACGGCTGTGGGACAGACCGTCTCCCACACTGGGATGAGAAGCGCATATGCTAGTCTACTCCGGAGTATTGATGCCCTGTCTCGATAGTCCAACGACCAGGGACCAGTATAAGGATGTGCTTATAGATTACCCAGCTCCCACGAGTGTGAGCGCCATCACAACGCTGGTAATCAAGCAAAGATCCTAAGGGCTCTACTAATATGTATATCAGCAATATGCTAAAAGAAACACATGCACATATTAAAGCAGAGACAAACCAAGTAGGATACTACCATTTCGAGCAAGATTGTATATACAACTGTGAATATCCCAAGCTTCCATTAAGTAATATACAAACTGGTATGATACAGTAATGGCCTCTAGGGCATATACACTAACAGATATACTGGTAGTATAAAACACTGCACTGTCACTAACGGTCCAAGTTGCACGAGCACGATTTATATGCTACACTCACACCGTTAGTGATTGCCATGCCACTCACATTATAGGATTGCTATAAACCGCATATCATATTGATTCTTCTTATTTGACGTTGTCATGATTTGCCGCATACTAGCATATGTATATTCATACTTGGGCACATATACATCACATATCCATACTTGTGCCACATACATCACTTATGTTCATACTTGGGCACATATATATCGTATATCTATACTTGTGCCACCTACATCACATATGTTCATACTTGGGCACATCTACATCATATGTCTACATTAGTGCACATGTACATTGCCATATTCACTTTGCGTACTTATCCATTCGCACATCCATACCTATACCCACATTCATATGTTACATACATGGATGATATTGACTTGATTTAAAACTAAGGGACCGCAAACGATATTTTCAAAACTGGATCTTTCAAAAAGAGCGGTTCTCCCTTTCTTTTACTCGTAGTGTCATACGACACATTGCATGGATTTACGCATTGGATTTGATTTATGTGATTTCTGGATTTGGAAACCGGAGTACTATTTTAAGAAAATACGCACTGTTTAAAAACCCGGTTTCCCTTGATATGATATTTTAGTGCGTCCACCATGAGTTTTCTCGATTCCAGAGAGCTTGTATGAGTATACCCGATTCGAGGAGAGGTAGGCACCGATTGCGGGTACATGGTGGACCCAGTATGGTACCCCGGGGCGAGAAGACTCGTATTGTTAGACGGTGAGCCCGGCGGAGGGACTATTACCTACCGGTGATTGGTTGGACCTGTCGGTTATCCGGAGGATACTGACCAGAGTCGATTGATGGATACGGGACGATGCGGACTGCCGAGGCCGAGGGCCGATTCCGCAGACGGAACCCGTGGGCAGATCCGATGGACGGACGCCCCATATTGGAGGATTTGCGTGTCGATGTTGGACACGGCTGATTTATGATATTTTGAGTGCCGGTGATGGGCACTCCCGATTTTATGAGATTACAGGATTTGAGGACCGATGTGGATGGCGACGCTTGAGTTGTACTGGGTTTTGGTGTATTGATGGACACCAGTTATTTTCCACGTTGATATTCCGTGTAGATATTATTCTTTTCCATACTCAGCATTCAGTACTTGACATCTCATCCTGTAGCTAGTATACCTGATAGAGTACACATGCTCGCATATCATTGCGTACCCTGCTCATCATATATATAGGGTTGTTAGATTGCATCGCCATGCCTGATTATCACATATCTTGCTCATCATATAGACATGATTATTAGATCGCACTTGTTGCATGATATTGAGCATCCAGTTCATCATATAGATGTTTATCCGTTGGCATAGGTTAGAGTATCGCAGCACGTGCATACTCGCGATTACCTTTATATGTTATCTACTATTCACGAGTTGGCAACTCACCCCCGTTATGCCACAGTGCTTGTAGGTTGCCCTTTGGAGTAGTCGCGGCTGGCTGTTTACCGCATCTTTTGACACAGATACCATTACTGAGGCGTGTTAGCCCTTTTGCTATTAGGTGAGTTTTGTACGGTATCTGTTTACTTTTCAGTTGTATATTGATGTATCTGGTATTCTCCATCTACCTTCCTGTATTGACTTAGAGACAGTTGTGAGGACGATGTATATGATTTTGTACTCTGGTGTCGAGCTCGCTGTGAGCCGACTTTATATTATGCAGTCTTATCTTTTATGATTTTGTCTTTGCTTTACTGCTCATTCTTCGCTACGGCGTCGTATATCATATTGTGATGCTCTATTCATTTCACATGTTATTCTACTACACCTTGCCTTTACCCGACTTGCGGGACAAATTTTCATAAAGGAAATGTTGCCAAAATTATTAAAATATAACTCTTGAACAAAAAAAGGGATTTCTACTAAATTACTTAAGGTTTCCTAAACATTTTAAAAATGCTTCCACTAAAATGTTTTAACACTCTATATTTAAAATGGTTTGATTTCTGGGTTTCGGCTTACTTAGTCTCGTTACGCCTGTAGACGTTATGTAGTTAAGTGCCGATCACGGGCCGAACTTTGGGTCGTGACAATGTTGGTATCAGAGCGTAGGTTTTACCTTCGGAGTGTAGGATGACCCTGGTATGATGGAGTAGGTAGCTGCAGCAGAGTGGCGTAGCGTGCGTATGTTCCGCGGCATACTCACGACACGGTACTCCGCCTAAGCGACCTTAGGACTTATTGGTTGAAATTCCTTCATTATTGCATACATTCTTGCGATTTGATTTCCGTATCCTTATCGAATCCTACTTTCCTTTTCAGCCACTATGCCGCCAAAGACTACTAGGGCGCAGAGAGCGGCCGTGAGGGCCGAGATTCGTGTTGACTCATCCGAGATGAGGACTGATCCGGGCAGTGCACCCATTGTACCCGAGCAGACTGTTCCTCCCATGACAGATCAGATCGCCACGTTAGGGGCTGGTATGCAGAAGATGCGCCAGACGGTGGGATCCAGCATGCAGAAGATGCGCCAGATGATAGGATCGCTAGTTGAGACGCTTCGAGCGCAGCGACCAGAGGTAGCTCCACCAGTCACAGGGACCGCGATGGTACTAACTGTACAGCCAGTTGCCCCTGCAGCCACGGAGGTGATTACAGTATTGCTATCAGAGTTCATGAGGCTGAAGCCTCCGGTCTGTAGGGTTCCTAGGCACTCTCAAGAGGTCTCATAAGGCATCAACCATGCCAATTTCAAATTTTACGGTGCCGAGAAACCCTAGACTAGATCGTTGACTAGAAATTTAGGCGATAAACGAAACTAGTTAACATCTTAACTAAAGGAGAGAGGCCACAACCTTTGTAGATCCGGTTCTCCACTTCCTTAGCTCCACGTAGGCGTCCTCTCGCTGTCCATCTCGAATCCCGAACTCAAACGTCGGCTTCATCGGAGAATTGGGCGGACTAGGTCGTCGGCTTCGTGCCGAAGATGATCTACGTCGAGGCATCACAAGTTCAAGCTCCGACTTCACAAAGTTGTGAAACTTGTGAAGAAAACACCCAAAACAACTTGGAAAGAGGTAGAGGGTGAAGAAATAGGAGGTGGGTTCACTTTAGAATTGGATTTCTCTCACTTTAGCTCAAGTTGCCATTGATGGACTTAAGCTTTTCTTGAAGAAGAAGATGATGAAGAAGAAGGAAGAATATGATAAGTGTTGAATTAAAATGAAAAATAATTCAATACTTATCATAAGCTAACCATAGTTAAGTGTAGAGAATAGGCCATGGTTACTTGGATGGGTTAGGGTTAAGCATGAAGACAAGAATGGTTAAGAAGTCAAAGCTTCATGAAGCTTCAACTAAAAACAAACATAGCCACCATTCTTATCTAAATCTTTTCCAAATAAATAAACAAATAAATAAATGAAAAACCAAAACCCTAATCATCACTTAACCATGGTTTAATCCTTTACACTTAACCACATGATCAAGTATCATCAAACATGATACAAATATGTGCACAAAAGTATATCACATATACTTCTTGCACATCAAGTGAGAAAATCCATTTAAAGTGAACCAATACTAGTTAATGCAAAGTAATATATCAAATATATAATTATACATTAAATCATTAAATCAACACTTGATTTAACGATCCGGTCATATCGCATATAACCGACTAGTATCCTATGTATCGGCTTATCGAATCAATCCTTGATTCGATATCTAGGTTATATCGAATATAACCAATCGATACATCCATCGCGAGAATGAAATACGGTATCACATACACGCATTATTCTCGGTCCTGCACATATCTCATATGCGCTCCTATTTCGTTTTGCTTGAACCAGGAAACCTCTGTGTAGGACTCTAAAGACTCGTCAATACGCCGGTAGCAGATGATGATCATATAAGCACCCACAAGCCGCAAGCGGTCTGCTAAACGTAACGGCCATCCGGGTATTGAGCGATCAGAAGATCGACGAGCTAGTCCGCTCACACTCCTGTGAATCCAACCAGTAACACTTACCGTACAGTCCGGTCTGTTCGTCTGATATGTCGCATATCAAGTCTAGGGGTGGTATACGTCAGACCCCAATAACCGATAAGTCGTGCCGATGTGAGGCTCATAACGGGTCGAGAAACTACTGGTAACACTTACCAGCAAATCTCTGATCAGCCCTGGCCAGGGACTTCCCTGTTACGGCCAATCGAGCACAGCGCAACATCAACCCCCAATACCGGGAGAGACGAAACCCCTCCTATCGCTCATTGCCTCCATGTGACTCGGGACTGTACCCAAAGACCACCGTTTTGCATGCCCTCATGGACATGGTAAGGTGGAGATCAAAACACAGTGGGAATCACACAAGACTCTATGACGATCTCGGGTCTACAGACTAACCTGTACAAGTGTCACCTGAGAACTGCCATCTGACGTGAGGTATAATACCATCTGGGAGTTCTCGGCGAGTCCGTCCGGTGTACCCAGTCTCAACTGAGCACCCGTATACCATCTCTGATGTCAAACATCAATGGATATGGGATCATCCATCGCCCATCTCATGGGTCGAGAAGCGTATAAGCTAGTCTACACTGGTATATCGATGCCCTGTCTCAATACACCCACGACTAGGGACCTTGAAGGATATACTTATGGACTACCATGTCCCCACTAGTATGATCTGCATCATAGTCCAGGTAGTCAAGTACACATCCTAAGGGCTTTATCAACATGTAACTATAAGACAGTTTAAAGAGACAAGTGTACATGTTAAGATAAAGAATAACCAGATAGCATACTATCATATCGAGCAAGAAAGTCATCTCTATATATGTCCAAGCATCCAATATAATATACATCATCTGTACAATACTGGCCTCTAGGGCATACATACAACTAACAATCTCCCACTTGCACTAGGGCCAGCTGCTGTAGTATCGCATCCCGAGCATCCCGAAGAGTCTCTCAAACTGTATCTGGGGAATGGCCTTCGTGAGTGGATCCGCCGTGTTGTTCTTCGTGTCAACCCTCCTGACCTCGATCTCCCGGCGATCAACTATCTCCCGGATCAGGTGATACCGCCTCAGAATATGCCTGGATCGCTGATGGGACCTGGGTTCCTTGGCCAAAGCCACCGCTCCATTGTTATCGCAATACAAAGGTATTGGATGCTCAATGGACGGAACCACTCCAAGTTCAGTAATGAACTTCTTGATCCAGACAGCCTCTTTGGCAGCATCGTTGGCAGCGATGTATTCAGCCTCCATCGTTGAGTCTGCCACGATTTCCTGCTCGGAACTCTTCCAGCTAACCGCCCCTCCGTAAAGGGTAAAGACAAAACCCGACTGCGACTTAGAGTCGTCCTTATCACTCTGGAAGCTCGAATCGGTAAAGGACTCCACTTGGAGTTCTCCGTTACCATACACCAAGAGCATCTCTTCAGTCCTTCGCAAGTACTTGAGAATGCTCTTCACAGCTGTCCAGTGATTCTCTCCAGGATCAGCTTGATACCTGCTCACTATACTTAGTGAGTATGCAACATCGGGTCTGGTACATAGCATCGCATACATGATAGAGCCCACTGCCGAAGCATAGGGTATCCCTTGCATGCGAGCTCTCTCCAAATCTGTCTTGGGAGACATCTCTTTGGAGAGAGTGACTCCAGAGATCGTGGGCAAGTTCCCACGCTTGGAATCTTCCATACTAAACCTTTTTAGTATGGTGTCAATGTACCTGGATTGGGACAATCCCAATATCCGTTTGGATCTATCTCTATAGATCCTGATTCCCAATATGCAGGAGGCATCACCAAGATCTTTCATTGAGAATCTTTGTGACAAGAAGAGCTTGACCGATTGCAGCATAGGAATATCATTTCCTATCAAGAGTATGTCATCCACGTACAATACGAGGAAGACAACCTTACTCTCTGCGACCTTCTTGTAGATACAAGGTTCATCTGGATTTTTGACGAAATCAAACTCTTTGATAACGACGTCGAAGCAGATGTTCCAACTCCGCGATGCTTGCTTTAATCCATAAATGGATTTAAGCAGCTTGCATACCTTCCCGCTGCTCCCACTGTCTACGAAGCCCTCTGGCTGAGTCATGTACACGCACTCTTCTAAATCACCATTTAGAAAGGCGGTCTTAACATCCATTTACCAGATTTCGTAGTCATGATATGCAGCGATGGCAAGCATGATCCGGATGGATTTAAGCATAGCCACTGGAGAAAAGGTTTCGTCATAGTCCACACCTGGTCTTTGACGAAAACCCTTTGCTACAAGTCTAGCTTTGAAAGTCTCCACTTTCCCATCTACACCAAGTTTCTTCTTGAAGATCCACTTGCTCCCAATGGGTTTTACCCCTTCAGGAGCAACATCCAAAGTCCATACTTTGTTGGTGTACATGGATTCCATCTCGGACCGCATAGCATCCAGCCATTTCACTGAGTCCCTACTCGTGATGGCCTGCTCGAAGCTAGTTGGGTCATCACCTCCATGATGCAATCCTCGCTCCCACTATCCATGAGAAAACCGTAGTATCTTTCAGGTTGGCGAGGAACCCTACTAGATCGGCGGAGAGGCTGGGGTTCGTCGGGTACTACTGAATCCTCTGGTTCCACTAAATCTTCTGTTGTGTTTTGTTCAGCTGAAACCTCTTCCAGTTCTACCTCAGAGCCACTAATCTCTTTTGCAAGAAATTCCTTTTCTAGAAAGGTGGCATGTTGAGCAACAAATACTCTTTGTTCCTCACTGTGGTAGAAGATATACCGTCGCGAATGTTTGGGATATCCAACAAATTTACACAATACATACCTTGCCTCGAGTTTGTCCGGTTTTTGTCTTTTGACATAGGCCGAGCAACCCCATATCTTTATAAAATTAAGATATGGTCTCTTCTCTTCCCATATCTCATATGGTGTGATAGGCACAGATTTGGTGGGAACCCTATTCAGTAGGTATGCTGCTGTTTCCAGTGCATGTCCCCAGAAGGAAACAGGTAACTCAGCCACACTCATCATAGAGCGCACCATATCTAATAGGGTGCGGTTCCTCCGTTCAGATACACCGTTGTGCTGTGGTGTATATGGAGGAGTTAGCTGAGAGAGAATCCCATTCTCTTTTAGGAAGTCCAGGAATTCAATGCTCAAGTATTCACCTCCTCGATCAGATCGTAGGATTTTAAAACTTTTTCCGGTTTGGTTCTCAACTTCTTGTTTATATTCTCTAAATTTCTCAAAAGCTTCTGATTTGTGTTTCATCAAGAACACATACCCGAATCTAGAGAGATCGTCAGTGAATGTAATGAAGTATGAAGAACCATCCCTGGCATGTGTAGACATGGGACCGCATACATCACTATGTATCAGTCCCAAGAGTTCGGTAACTCTTTCTCCGTGTCCCGTAAACGGAGTTTTGGTCATCTTGCCTTTGAGACATGACTGGCAAGTGTCATAAGATGAAAATTCAAACGGATTTAAATATCCATCTTTATGCAACTTAGCTAGTCGTGTCGCATTGATGTGACCCAGTCTACAATGCCACAAGAAGGATTCGTTCAGTTCTGAACTCTTCCTCTTGTGTGTGTTTGTTATGCTCAGAACTGTTGATTGGTTTAGAACGTAAATGCCATTGCACAACGTGCCTGATCCAACCAACTTTTGGTTACGGAGAATGTTCATAACATTGTCCTGTAATACAAAATTATATCCCTCTTTACTCAATAAAGAAACCGATATAATGTTGCATATCAGGTTCGGCATGTAATAGTATTCGTTCAGAACCAATGTATTACCAGTTGGTAATTCAAGGTGATATTCCCCGACAGTCTTAGCTGCAACAATTGCACTATTTCCAACTCTAATGTTTTTATCACCTTCTCCAAGTTCTCTACCTTTCCTAAGCCCATGTAACTGATTACATATATGGGATCCCGACCCGGTATCTAATACCCAGGACGTAGAGCAAATGGAGAAACAGTTCTCTGTAACGAACACACCCGAAGAAAATGCATCATCATGTACTTTCTTCATTCGGGTGGCATGGGAATCCTGGTATTCCCCTATATCCTGTTCAGTTCTATAACTCTTATAGGAAAGAACGGAACCAACGTTCCCCAGCACAGTATAACATGCGGGTTCGGTCAATACATCCATATTATTATCTTTATTAGGGCATGAAATGGTCGCTACCTGGAGAGAGAGAGAAGAAAACACTTTAGCGTATGCTCGTGCAAGATCAGATTGGTTATTATCTTATCTAATCAGGATGGCTCCCACTGCTTTTTATCAAATCTTCCTTCAAACCCTAAAAGGAAAGACTAGCCGGGATTAATTACACACTACAAGTTCGCCAATCTTTCAGCCAGGCCAGTGTCGGTACTTTGAGGGAGGTCCCCCGTGCTTTCACACGAACCTAATTAATGTAAACCTCATTTTCCTAGAGGCGTAACCTCGTTAACACCTTTCTAGACACCTACTTGATCGGCTAATTATAATGTGTAAAACTCTCCAAGGAGTAACTCTTACTCGCAGTGGGTATCGGGATCCAACTATCTCATAGAAGGTATGCAATCTCATTGCAAATTTCAACACTTGAAATTCCCGATAATATTTTGCCCCAACCATCCTATGACCTTGACGGAGGTCAACAAACCACAGGGTGCAAGTCAAGTTCAAGCCGTCATTTCTTGATTGAATCAAACCCACCCGCACGACCCTTGACGGAGGTCAACAAGGTCGTACGACTACCCTAATCCAATTTGCATCATATGCATAAGCAGATAAATACTAGTTAGCTACCGCACACTACGCCTTGACGGAGGTCAACAAACGTAGCACGAATACTAAGTAGGATTTATCTGAAATGAAGGAGGGCTACGTCAGGTTTTTCTGAAAACCTATTGCGTAATGAACTTGATATCATTGTAGAATCAAATGAAGTTTTGAAATGGAGTGATTTTGAGGCTTTTCTAGTTTTGCTAAAGGGGTCACTCCCGGTGAAGGGATTGTCGGCCCTTTCCTCGTCGAATGAGGTGCGGGATATATCATATATATCGCTGTACAAAGCAGAAACTATAGAAGCAATCAAAAACAAACCGAGTGTGTAGCATCTGCCAGTTATCGCTAAAGGAGTCACTCCCGGTGAAGGGATCTCGGTCCTTTCCTCATCGAATAAGGTGCAGGGTATATCATATATACCGCTATGCAAAGCAAGAACTGTAGCTACCTGTTTTGTTTAAAATTTGATTCTACAACATCTTAGGTTTCTTTTCTTTCATTAATCACATTAATGAAGTCCCATCATTTAAATACCTAAACATCACAGATAAATACGACGTACACTTATGCCATCCGCATTCGCCTCGATGTCCCCTCGTGCACCGTTAGGTTAGGTAACTAACGACAGAGCAGGGCAAGGCTAGTGCGGGTGCAAAACATAAGTAACGTCTATATAATATATCATATATACTATATAAAGTATCTATCACAGAACATCACATGATCACATCACAGATATCGCAGCAGAAGAAACATATGAAACATTGGATATACTAGGACGTCCGTGTTTTCAATACGAGCCAGTATAAAACACGGATTCCACGGTCGTGATGAATAGCCAATCACACACCCCTAGACCCCTACGAGAGCGGCAAGCAACCCTGCCAATTCTAGGGTTAGGAGACCCGGACTCGACTCCTCGAGTTGGTCTCCCACTGGACCCTCGAACCCGGTTACTTATGCTCCCCTCCTTGGGTCTAACCTTGTGCAGAAAAGTAAATAATATACAAAAGGTGACAACTTCCGCAACCTGGA
Source organism: Agapanthus africanus (assembly GCA_030015575.1). Classification (NCBI taxonomy): domain Eukaryota; kingdom Viridiplantae; phylum Streptophyta; class Magnoliopsida; order Asparagales; family Amaryllidaceae; genus Agapanthus; species Agapanthus africanus. The sequence continues at coordinate 297,715,209 of CM057345.1, read as the reverse complement.
AGTGCCCCAAATAAAAGAATATTACATACAAGTTTTTACATGAATGAAAATGAAAAACACTCATCTCACATAAAAACCCCCGGCTATTCGAACACGACAATTCAATATAACATATCCAGCAACACACAACATCACATGTCATCAACGTAAGTAAATATGCGCATCCCAATTGTCGTTGACATATAGCAACGAAACCGGCGATATCACATATTACACTTACGGTCACAGAAAAGAAAGTGTAAAACTACAACAGTTGGAATCCGCAACCTTTTTAGACATCACATGCCTAATCAAATGAAATACTTAGACATCACATGCCTAACAGTTATAAACCCCGCATTTTAGTCTCATTATCGAAAACTCTTTTCAATATCAAGTGAAACTAAACCGCTAGATTTATAACATTCATTCAGTTATCTCATAACTGTTTGTGAATTCCAATTATTGTATCACATTCCAGATAAACAGAAAATGTTAAACTTTCCGATCGAACAGTCGAATACCCAAGTTTTCCCGATACAGCTCAACACATGAAATAAGTCTAACAACATTCAGTTCGTGCCTCAGTACCAACGGTCCAGCCGTAGAAGGGTCAAGCCAACGCCTCACATGTGGCACGCCGTACTGCCCCAAACCCGAAGGTTCAAAGGGCAGTTCAAGACGGTCACATAATAGAGTTAAGGTTTGTTGTCTTCTAGAGGGTCCATCGCGTTACTTGCACTACTTAGAACGTCGTTAAACTACGGAAAAATCCAACACTTGGAAATTTCCCGACAGGGGAAAAATTGGGTATTTATATCCGGTCGAACTTTTTAACATATTCTAAAATTTATCCAGAAAGCCACATAGACAAAATCTGATACTCCGATCGAAACACCGAATCCCCAAAACAATCCCAGAAAATTCAACTCTTGAATAAATATTAAAAATTCTCATAAAACTCAGCACCAGAAAAGAGGATTACTGTGCAAAAATTATTGCGCATTGTGAACAGTAGGCGGCGGAACCGCGGCAGAAGCCATGCTTCTGCCGCGTTTCCGCGGCGGTTTAGACGCATCATGAGCTCGTTTTGCACCATAATTCTTATATCTTCATGCTGATATTTTAAAGAATTTTTAATATGGAAAAATCCCATTTTTTAGAAAAAGTCCAGAGAGCAATATTTGAGTTGGGGTTTCGGGTCGATCGGACTTCAAACTCCGTCTAGACTTCGCCTAAGGCTCTAGCTAGGCTCTGCTACCACTGTAGGGTTCCTAGGCACTCTCAAGAGGTCTCACAAGGCATCAACCATGCCAATTTCAAATTTTACGGTGCCGAGAAACCCTAGACTAGATCGTTGACTAGAAATTTAGGCGATAAACGAAACTAGTTAACATCTTAACTAAAGGAGAGAGGCTACAACCTTTGTAGATCTAGTTCTCCACTTCCTTAGCTCCACGTAGGCGTCCTCTCGCTGTCCATCTCGAATCTCGAACTCAAACGTCGGCTTCATCGGAGAATTGGGCGGACTAGGTCGTCGGCTTCGTGCCGAAGATGATCTACGTCGAGGCATCACAAGTTCAAGCTCCGACTTCACAAAGTTGTGAAACTTATGAAGAAAACACCCAAAACAACTTGGCAAGAGGTAGAGGGTGAAGAAATAGGAGGTGGGTTCACTTTAGAATTGGATTTCTCTCACTTTAGCTCAAGTTGCCATTGATGGACTTAAGCTTTTCTTGAAGAAGAAGATGATGAAGAAGAAGGAAGAATATGATAAGTGTTGAATTAAAATGAAAAATAATTCAATACTTATCATAAGCTAACCATAGTTAAGTGTAGAGAATAAACCATGGTTACTTGGATGGGTTAGGGTTAAGCATGAAGACAAGAATGGTTAAGAAGTCAAAGTTTCATGAAGCTTCAACTAAAAACAAACATAGCCACCATTCTTATCTAAATCTTTTCCAAATAAATAAACAAATAAATAAATGAAAAAGCAAAACCTTAATCATCACTTAACCATGGTTTAATCCTTTACACTTAACCACATGATCAAGTATCATCAAACATGATACAAATATATGCACAAAAGTATATCACATATACTTCTTGCACATCAAGTGAGAAAATCCATTTAAAGTGAACCAATACTAGTTAATGCAAAGTAATATATCAAATATATAATTATACATTAAATCATTAAATCAACACTTGATTTAACGATCCGGTCATATCGTATATAACCGACTAGTATCCTATGTATCGGCTTATCGAATCAATCCTTGATTCGATATCTAGGTTATATCGAATATAACCAATCGATACATCCATCGCGAGAATGAAATATGGTATCACATACACGCATTATTCTCGGTCCTGCACATATCTCATATGCGCTCCTATTTCATTTCGCTTGAACCAGGAAACCTCTGTGTAGGACTCTAAAGACTCGTCAATACGCCGGTAGCAGATGATGATCATATCAAGCACCCACAAGCCGCAAGCGGTCATCTAAACGTAACGGCCATCCGGTTATTGAGCGATCAGAAGATCGACGAGCTAGTCCGCTCACACTCCTGTGAATCCAACCAGTAACACTTACCGTACAGTCCGGTCTGTTCGTCTGATATGTCGCATATCAAGTCTAGGGGTGGTATACGTCAGACCCCAATAACCGATAAGTCGTGCCGATGTGAGGCTCATAACGGGTCGAGAAACTACTGGTAACACTTACCAGCAAATCTCTGATCAGCCCTGGCCAGGGACTTCCCTGTTATGGCCAATCGAGCACAGCGCAACATCAACCCCCAATACCGGGAGAGACGAAACCCCTCCTATCGCTCATTGCCTCCATGTGACTCGGGACTGTACCCAAAGACCACCGTTTTGCACGCCCTCATGGACATGGTAAGGTGGAGATCAAAGCACAGTGGGAATCACACAAGACTCTATGACGATCTCGGGTCTACAGACTAACCTGTACAAGTGTCACCTGAGAACTGCCATCTGACGTGAGGTATAATACCATCTGGGAGTTCTCGGCGAGTCCGTCCAGTGTACCCAATCTCCACTGAGCACCCGTATACCATCTCTGATGTCAAACATCAATGTATATGGGATCATCCATCGCCCATCTCATGGGTCGAGAAGCGTATACGCTAGTCTACACTGGTATATCTATGCCCTGTCTCGATACACCCACGACTAGGGACCTTGAAGGATGTACTTATGGACTACCATGTCCCCACTAGTATGATCTGCATCATAGTCCAGGTAGTCAAGTACACATCCCAAGGGCTTTATCAACATGTAACTATAAGACAGTTTAAAGAGACAAGTGTACATGTTAAGATAAAGAGTAACCAGATAGCATACTATCATATCGAGCAAGAAAATCATCTCTATATATGTCCAAGCATCCAATATAATATACATCATCTTTACAATACTGGCCTCTAGGGCATACATACAACTAACACGGTCTTCACAGGCACAGATGCAGCCGAGGACCCGCAGTCTTTCATTGATAGGATGGCCCGGATATGCCGTTCCCTCAGATTCGTAGATGTGAGATGGGTCGAGTTCGCGAGTTTTCGCCTGGAAGGTCTTGCGCAGAAATGGTACGAATCAGTTGAGAAGGGCAGAGCAGCAGGCCTTCCTCCTATGACCTGGACGGAGTTCGTGACGGTGTTCCTTGCCCGCTTCTTTCCCCAGAGTGTTAGGGATGCCCGAGCACGCAGATTTGAGTCCTTACGCCAGACGCCAGAGATGACAGTGGCAGAGTACGATGTGCTATTCACCGAGCTATCAGTTTATGCTCCGTACCTAGTGGCTACTGAGGAGATGCGAGTCAAGAGATTTGTCCGAGGCTTTCTTACCCCGCTATTCCTTGCGATCAGCTCCCAGCATTATGAGACCTATGCCGCAGCGGTAGACACAGCCTTATTGGTTGAGGAGCGCCTTGAGAGAATTCGGTAGTTCCAGGGCCGAAGAGGGTTTGTACTGATACAGCAGCTCAGAGACATCCATTCAGACGCCGTGATAGACGTCGTACAGGTGGCAGAGACTCGGGGCGAGGTCAGATATTTAGCTCATACCCCCAGGAGGGTCAGCAGTCGTCCCGTGGATGTTTTAGATGTGGTAGTCTTTATCACCGCATCGGAGATTGTACCGAGACACGCAGGAGGGAGCCAGCCGTATCGCATGTCACACTTCCACCTTCTCCACCCCAGAGGGCGTTACCTGTTGTACCCGCAGTTGCTCCGCGTCAGACCCATGCACAAAGAGACCATGGTCGCGGAGGGTTTGTTCCTAGAGGGCGAGGCGGTCGAGGCAGAGGACAGCCAGCCACCGGCAGAGTACAGCCAGTTGCTAGTAGGGGACTGCCAGTCGCAGGTGGAGGACAGGCACAAGTTTTCGTGTTGACGCATCAGGACACGCAGGCGTCCAATGCGGTGGTCTCAGGTATCTTATCAGTATGTTCTGTTGATGCACACGTATTGTTCGATCCCGGATCCACGCACTCGTACGTATCCATACACTTCGTGCCGAGTTTGGGTAGAGAGTCCGGTCTGCTTGATCAGCCGCTTGTTGTGACCACTCCAGTGGGAGAGTCGTTTGTTGCTAGGCACGTGTTCCGATCTTGTGTTGTCCGTATTGGCGATAGAGATCTGCCTGTCGACTTGATCCTTTTGAGATGTTGGACTTCGACGTTCTTTTGGGCATGTATTGGTTAGCCACGTGCTATGCGTCTGTAGACTGCCGCGAGAAGACAGTGAGGTTTTGTTTTCCCGGCGAGTCGACTTTTGTTGTGCAGGGGGACCGTGGTGCCGCCCCTCACATTTTGGTTTCTTCTCTTCACGCTGGACAGCTGTTGAGGAAGGGATGTCAGGGATTCCTACCCTATGTTTGTGACACTAGAGCTACAGATGTTCCATTGGACCAGGTTCCGATTGTATGTGAGTTCCCTGACGTATTCCCTGACGAGCTTCCTGGGCTACCGCCTGAGCGTGATGTTGTGTTCTGTATTGATTTGATTCCCGGCACGGGGCCTATTTCTATACCGTCTTATCTGATGGCCCCGGCGGAGCTTAGTGAGTTGAAGAGTCAGTTGCAAGATTTGCTGGACAAGGGACTTATTCGACCCAGTGTTTCTCCTTGGGGTGCTCCGGTCCTGTTTGTCAAGAAGAAGGACGGAAGCTTACGTTTGTGTATTGACTACCGGCAGCTGAATCGGGTGACCGTGCGGAACATATATCTTTTGCCACGCATCGATGATTTGTTCGACCAGCTTTAGGGGGCAGGATATTTTTCGAGGATCGATTTGAGATCGGGCTATCATCAGCTGCGAGTTCGACAGGAGGACATTCCGAAGACAGCTTTCCGTACACGTTATGGCCATTATGAGTTTTTGGTGATGTCGTTCGGACTCACCAACGCGCCAGCAGCCTTCATGGACTTGATGAACCGTATATTCCGGCCGTATCTCGACTTGTTCATCATCGTATTCATTGACGATATATTGGTGTATTCCCGGAGCAGAGAGGAGCACGAGCAGCACCTGCGGATCACACTGCAGACCTTGAGGGAGCACCAGCTTTATGCAAAATTCTCTAAGTGCGCATTCTGGCTCGACAGCATAGACTTCTTGGGTCACACGATTACACGGGATGGTATATGTGTGGACCCAAGGAAGATTGAGGCCGTTCAGAGCTGGTCCAGACCTACATCCGTTACTGAGATACGCAGCTTTCTAGGACTGGCCGGCTACTACAGGCGATTTGTACAGGATTTCTCCCGTATTGCTGCACCCTTGACCGGATTGACCCGGAAGGGAGTTCCCTTCGATTGGACAGAGGATTGTGAGCACAGTTTCCAGTAGCTACGGACTTGTTTGATTACGGCGCCAGTATTATCGTTGCCTTCAGGATCAGGCGGATTTGCAGTCTATTGTGACGCTTCACGAATGGGGCTAGGATGCGTATTGATGTAGCATGGCAGGGTGATCGCTTATGCTTCCCGGCAATTAAAGAAACATGAACAGAACTACCCCACTCATGATCTGGATATGGCTGTAGTGGTCTTTGCACTTAAGATCTGGCGACATTACTTATATGGCGAGTCGTGCCAGATATTCACTGATCACAAGAGCCTCAAGTACATATTTCAGCAGTGAGACCTGAATCTCCGACAGCGCCGTTGGATGGAACTGGTAAAGGACTACGACTGCGAGATCTTATATCACCCGGGCAAGGCTAACGTAGTAGCAGATGTGTTGAGTAGGAGGCCCAAGGGTAGTTTAGCAGGTTTGAGTGCAGTACAAAGGCAGTCATCGGCAGATTGGCAGATATTGTGCGACAGCCAAGTGCAGTTCGAGTTCACGCAGATCGGGGGACAGCTTGCGCATGTTCGTGCACGCCCACAGTTGCTTGGCCGTATATATGAGACACAGCGCGGGGATGACCGTTGCTCAGAGCTCATGGCACAGATTGGACTGGGCAGATTCTCCGAGTTCGCGATTGATGATCAGGGGATATTACGATTTGGGTCTAGACTGTGCGTACCAGATACTGAGGGATTGCGGCGCGATATTCTTGAGGAGGCACATCGATCGGTGTACAGTGTCCACCCCAGTTCCACCAAGATGTACCATGATATGAGAGAAGTCTACTGGTGGGACGGAATGAAGAGGGACATTGCAGATTTCGTATCTAGATGCTTGGCTTGTCAGCAAGTCAAGGCCGAGCACCAGAGGCCCGCATGGGAGCTACAGCCGTTACCCATTCTGGAGTGGAAATGGGAACAGATTTCGATGGATTTCGTGGTGGGTCTACCCAGGACTAGGCGGGGGTATGACTCCATTTGGGTGATCGTGGATCGTCTGACGAAAGCGGCTCACTTCCTGCCAGTGAAGACGAATTTCGGATTTGCTCAGTATGCCCAGATATACATCGACGAGATTGTACGACTGCATGGAGTCCCGACGTGTATTGTGTCCGATAGAGGCACCCAGTTTACCAGCCGACTATGGCAGAGGCTTCAGGAGGCTTTGGGCACGCGCTTGAGTTTCAGCACAGCATTTCATCTGCAGAACGACGGACAGTCAGAGCGGACCATTCAGACTCTCGAGGACATGCTCCGAGTGTGCGTTTTAGATTTTGGTGGTAGCTGGGATCATCATTTACCCTTGATAGAGTTCTCCTACAACAATAGCTTCCAGGATACGATTCAGATGGCACCTTTCGAGGCTTTGTATGGGAGGAGATGTAGATCGCCCGTCTGTTGGACAGAGCTCAGCGAGGGCAGTAGTTTGGGGCCACAGATCGTACAGGAGATGACTGAGAAGATACAGCTGATTCGAGATAGGATGATGACAGCTCAGAGCAGGCAGAGATCGTATGCTGACAGGCGCCGCCGCAGACTAGAGTTCGCAGTTGGTGATCACGTGTTTCTGAGGGTCTCTCCGATGAAGGGAGTGATGAGGTTTGGACGGAAGGGGAAGCTTAGCCCCAGATTTATAGGTCCCTTTGAGATCCTCGAGCGTGTGGGCGCTGTAGCTTATCGTTTGGCTCTTCCAACCGACTTCCCAGATGTTCACCCCGTATTCCACGTGTCAATACTTCGTAGATACCTACATGACCCTTCGTACATGATTCAGCATCAGACCGTTTAGCTCGAGCGCGATCTTACGTTCACCGAGCAGCCAGTCATGATCTTGGACCGGCAGGTGAAGAAACTTAGATCGAAGGTCTTGCCATCAGTGAAGGTGCTTTGGCACAACCCAAATGGTGAAGAGATCACTTGGGAGGCCGAGGGCGAGATGCGGAAGAAGTTCCCTCATCTCTTTGAAGGTATGCGTTGCTTTATATTTTAAATTCGGGGATGAATTTCTCTAAGGGGGGAAGATTGTAACACCCTAGGATGTGTTTAGTGGCTAATTATATTTTAATATGTGATTTTTAATAAAAGTTTACCAAATTGGTTTTCAAATAATTTTTCAAATTTAATAAATATTTTTCTACAATTTTCCTAAGCTTGCACAAACTTGTGCATGTAAAATAGGGTTAGAGTTTGGGCTAAACCATGTTTAACAACTATGGTGGATTAAACCCTCCTTGTTAAGTTAAATGATTTTAATTAAGGTTATTGTTTTTTTTTAAATGGAAAAAGGGATTTAAAATGCTTTTGGTTGACTTGAGAGAGAGAGAATGCATCATGGCTAAGCCATGCTTTCATTAAATGAGAGAGAGAGAGGGGTGCATCATGGCAAGCCCATGCTTGCATTTAATGTGGCGGGAGAGAGAGAGAAATGGGGGCTTGACCTTGTGCATTATCATTTCTTTTGTTGCATCACACACTCTCATATCTCACTCACTCACTCTCTCACTCACACACACACAGAGCAGCTACATCAGCAGCAAAAGCTGCAGGCACAGCAGAAGCAACAATAACAACAGCAATGGCAACAACATCAGCAGTGCAAGTAGCAGCTCAGCCCCAGCAGCAGTAGCAACACCGAAAGCCACAGCACGGGCAGCAACAACACACGTAGCAGCAACAACACCATCAGCATCAGGAGCAGCAACAGTAGCAGCTTCTTCTTCTTCTCTTCTTCTCCTGACCCAGCCTCGTAGGGTCAAGTGAGGTATAACCTCTGAGCTCCACTTGCTTGTATGCTAGACTTGTGCGTTGGTTTAGTTTAATTAGTGTAATTGGTAGTTGTTAGCACTAGATTGTGTGTTTTTAGCGATATTTGTTGTGTTTAGTGTAAGTTTTGCTTTGGTAAGGATATTTTTGGTTGGACTAAGTTAATTAGGTGCTTTTAAGGCCAAGTAAACCTAGGTAACCACAGATTACACCAAAATACCCTAATTTTTCATGATTGTGCAAAATGTGACTTTTTAAAGCAAAACCTAGCTTTTTGATATCTGCTGTTACCCCAGTGAGTCCAGAATAAAATTGAGTGGACCATAGCATACTAGTGACACCCTGACCCCACCACCAGAGCCCGACCCCACCAGCCAACCTTCAGGCCGCCGGAAAAATCTTTCTGGCCGCAAATTGCGGCCAGAGCAAGGAGATAGGAGCTAGGTTTTTTTGGTTGGGTATCTGCTATGTTCTGTAGGTCTATGGTATATATAGATTTGTAATATTTTAACCTGGGTAGGATCTGGGATGATATGTCATTTTCTGGTGTTTTTAGTTTGCGCGATACGCGCGATACGCGAGTGGGTTTTGTGATTCAGCGTATCGTGGCGTGTCGGGCTGAGTCGTAGACGCGTGCACACACGTTTCAGCGTATCGCACACACGCGCGTCGATTCGCGACGTGAGTTTCTCGTTTAGTTTCGATATCGCGTTTTGCGAGATTCTTTCTTATATAATTGGATTCCCTGTGTAAATTCCAGGTTCACAGACGGGTCCGTCAGACGTCGCCAGGAAAGGGAAGCAGGTGGTCGGCTATACTTAGCACGCGACCAGGTGAGGAGATTTAACATCTACGGGGAAATCGCCCATATGGCGTTAAGCGTCAGGGCGTAATAGGATTTGTAGTCATGAGTGTCCATATAGATATACTGGTAGTATAAAATACTGCACTGTCACTAACGGTCCAAGTTGCACGAGCTCGATTTATATGCTACACTCACACCGTTAGTGATTGCCATGCCACTCACATTATAGGATTGCTATAAACCGCATATCATATTGATTCTTCTTATTTGATGTTGTCATGATTTGCCGTATACTAGCATATCTATATTCATACTTGGGCACATATACATCATATATCCATACTTGTGCCACATACATCACTTATGTTCATACTTGGGCACATATACATCGTATATCTATACTTGTGCCACCTACATCACATATGTTCATACTTGGGCACATCTACATCATATGTCTACATTAGTGCACATGTACATTGCCATATTCACTTTGCGTACTTTTCCATTCGCACATCCATACCTATACCCACATTCATATGTTACATACATGGATGATATTGACTTGATTTAAAACTAAGGGACCGCAAACGATATTTTCAAAACTGGATCTTTCAAAAAGAGTGGTTCTCCCTTTCTTTTACTCGTAGTGTCATACGACACATTGCATGGATTTACGCATTGGATTTGATTTATGTGATTTCTGGATTTGGGAACCGGAGTACTATTTTAAGAAAATACGCATTGTTTAAAAACCCGGTTTCCCTTGATATGATATTTCAGTGCGTCCACCATGAGTTTTCTCGGTTCCAGAGAGCTTGTGTGAGTATACCCGATTCGAGGAGAGGTAGGCACCGATTGCGGGTACATGGTGAACCCGGTACGGTACCCCGGGGCGAGAAGACTCGTATTGTTAGACGGTGAGCCCGGCGGAGGGACTACTACCTACCGGTGATTGGTTGGACCTGTCGGTTATCCGGAGGATACTGACCAGAGTCGATTGATGGATACGGGACGACGCGTACTGCTGGGGCCGAGGGCCGATTCCGCAGACGGGGCCCGTGGGCAAATCCGATGGATGGACGCCCCATATTGGAGGTTTTGCGTGTCGATGCTGGATACGGCTGATTTATGATATTTTGAGTGCCGGTGATGGGCACTCCCGATTTTATGAGATTACAGGATTTGAGGACCGATGTGGATGGCGACGCTTGAGTTGTACTGGGTTTTGGTGTATTGATGGACACCCGTTATTTTCCACGTTGATATTCCGTGTAGATATTATTCTTTTCCATACTCAGCATTCAGTACTTGACATCTAATCCTGTAGCTAGTATACCTGATAGAGTACACATGCTCGCATATCATTGCGTACCCTGCTCATCATATATATAGGGTTGTTAGATTGCATCACCATGCCTGATTATCACATATCTTGCTCATCATATAGACATGATTATTAGATCGCACTTGTTGCATGATATTGAGCATCCAGTTCATCATATAGATGTTTATCCGTTGGCATAGGTTAGAGTATCGCAACACGTGCATACTCGCGATTACCTTTATATGTTATCTACCATTCACGAGTTGAAAACTCACCCCCGTTATGCCACAGTGCTTGCAGGTTGCCCTTTGGAGTAGTCTCGGCTGGCTGTTTACCGCATCTTTTGACACAGATACCATTACTGAGGCGTGTTAGCCCTTTGCTATTTGGAGGTAGTGAGCGGATCTGCAGGGGTTCGTCTCTCCCGGTATTGGGGGTGAGGTCGCGTTGTGTCTAGGAGAGCCATTACACGAAGTCCTTGGCTAAGGCAGGAGATTTGCTGGTAGGTATTCCTGTAGTATCTCAGGGTGTTCTGGGTTACACTCCGACACGACTTGTATTGCTTTTGGGGGTCTGACTTTTACCAACCCCCTAGGTCCGCCATGCGATGCTCATAGACGAACGGACCAGACTGTATGGATATTGTCACTGACAGGCTCAGTAGGGTGTCAGGATAAGTTCGCTCATCGACGTCCCTTTTGGTCAATACCTGGTGGCCCGTTATGTATGGCTAATACCTCTGACGTGCTAGTGGTTAAATCCACAACCAAAGTATTGACGAGTCTTTAGAGTCCCCCACAGACCGTTTCTCAAGTTTCGGGCGAAACGCTGTAGAGACCGTATGTAGATATGGCGGGGTATGATCATGTATGTGCGGTATTGCACGGATCATGATCGGACGGATAATACTAGCGTGCTTTGGTTTAAGCCGGATCCTAGTATTGTACAGTGTAGATTTTGTCTCATTGCATTTTTATTCGGTCGGAATACAAATGCGGGTATGTATATACAGTCGCGGGGTTTTCCTGTAATTTATTACGGGATCAGTTTTCTGAAGTTGCCAGTTTGCTTTCCGTTTCGGCCATTTTCCTTTGTTTCTTTCTTTGGCTGAAATTTGGTGGAGAGGGGGTTATTTGCAAGCTTGCAAATTTGAATTGTGGAGGGTGTTATTTCCATATAGTAGCTTCATGATGGTTCTTACTTCCTTTGACTTCTTTAGTTCATCATGACTTGATATGATTTGGTGATGGAGTGGAATTTTGATTGTAATAATTATTCTTCATGATAACCCTTTTCTCTCTCTTGCATGATTGCCCACTCCCTCTCTCATTTTTTCTAGAGCAAGGGGCCGGCCACAAAGGGGAAGGGCTGTCCCAATTTTTTTGAAGGGAATTGGTCTCATTTGCTTGCAAATAAAATGGTCTTGGTTCATCTCAAAAGCTCACTACTTCATTTTCCACCTTCACTTCCTCATAGCAACTTCATACCCCTTTGAGACATAGCCTACTACACTTAGCCTACAGTATTCTTGGGCACGTCGGCTTGCCAACTTCGTGTCCGAGTTGCCTCGGTCCAGAGATGGGAGCCCATAAAAGAACCCGGCGATGTGGTGCCCTTCCAACGAGGATATGAAGACCGAAGATTCCGCGGGGAGATCGGGACGACGACGAGAAGACCGAAGGACACGGATCACTCGGTATATCTCTCTACCCCTTCTCTAGTTAGTTAGGACTATGTTAATGGCCCGATCCGGGTTTTATAGTGCGCGGTGGTGTCGGTTCAAAAGTTAAAGAAAAGTTTCGTTTCCGCATTTTGGCCTCGTTCAGACGGCCGGGGTGCCACCGTGCACTTACACTATGCCCAGTTTATTCTGAATTTCAACATTCAATGAAAAGAAGTTGAACTTCCAGAACTCCTTAACATGTTGAGGAGTGTAAAGGGAACCTTACAGAAGGCAAGGGATACACCCGCTATGTTTGTTCGCGGTGCTTCTTCTTCCGGGTCCAAGGCTAGGGCCAAAGGATGGAAGAATAAGGCCGCCACCAAACCTAGAGGAGGTGTTAGTAAGGTGGGACAGAAGGGAAAGAAAAAGATTGCGGTGCCAGTAGTGGAAAAGGATGAGTGCTTCCACTGTCATAGGAACGGGCACTGGAAAAAGGATTGCAAAGCTTAGAATGCTAAGAACCAGGAACCGAAGTAAGCTGTGGCTTCGACTTCAGGTGTGTTTGTAATTGAGAATTGTCTGTCAATCAACTCTACTTCCTAGGTATTAGATACCGGATCAGGATCTCATATATGCAATTCATTGCAGGCACTGAGAAACCGTAGAGTGCTGAAGGTTGGTGATATGACCCTCCAGGTTGTTAACGAAGCTAGAGTGGGAGCTGTGTCCGTAGGGGATTACCACCTTGGATTGACGAGTGGACATAATTTGGTTTTGCATAACTGTTTTTGTGTACCAAGTTTAACGTGTAATATCATATCGGTTTCGTTGTTATCAAAACAAGGTTATGATTTCACGTTTGTAAGCGATGTTGTTAACATCCTCCTTAATCATGGTTTGATTGGGTCCGGTACACTACAAAACGATATATATGTCTTAAACCAATTACAGATTTTCAATGTCCAGAACACACTAAAAAGAAAGTTTCCAGTTTTAAATAAGGCTTTCTTATGGCATTGTAGACTGGGTCACATCAATGAGACAAGGTTAACTAAGTTACATAGAGAAGGATATTTGGATTTATTCGAAAATCAAACTTATGCCACATGTCAATCATGTCTCAAAGGAAAGATGACAAAGACTCCATTCACTGGACATGGAGTAAGAGCGAGCGAGCTCTTAGGACTCATATACAGCGATGTATGTGGTCCAATGTCTACACAGACAAGAGGTGGTTTTTCCTATTTCATTACTTTTACGGATGATTACTCTAGGTACGGATTAATTTTCTTGATGAAACATAAATCCGAGGTTTTTGAGAAATTCCAAGAGTATAAGAATGAAGTAGAAAACCAAACCGGCAAAAGTATCAAGACATTGAGATCTGATCGATGTGGTGAATACTTAAGTGCCGAGTTCCTGTAAGTGCACGGCGGCGCCCCGGCCGTCAATCCGACGCCGGAATGCGGAAGCGGTGATAAACTTTAATTTTGCGGACTTTGCAAACCGGCACCACCGCGCACTAAACTCCGGATCGTAACCATTAACAAGTCTAAGCTACTAACAAGAAAGGGAAGAGATGTACCGACTGATCCGAGTCCTCCGGTCTTCATCTCCACTCCGATCTCCTCGCGGGATCTCCGTCCGTCTCCTCCTCGTCGGAAAGGGCACCACATCGCCTGTAGCTTTTACGGGCTCCCACCTCAATACCGAGGCAACTCGGGCGCGAAGCTGGCGAGTCGACGCGTCCAAGATTTGCTGTAGGAAGTGTAGTGTAGAATCATAGTCTCTTTTGGGGTGGTTGCCAGTTGAAGATGATGGAGGAAACAAGATAAGAAAAATGGTGCTTGCATTTTTCTTAACATGAAATGAGATCAAGAAATGAAACTCTCAAGAATGAAAACTCTCATCTTTTTCTTTCTCTCAACCATGGAAAAACTTCTTTCATCAAGTGAGAATAATGGTGGAGGAAAATCAATATGAAGCAAGAAGGGAGGTGAGTGTAGGAGTGAAGAAAAGGTGACCACATCAAGAGACAAAGAAACATCAACCATGCTTCACACATTAATCAAACCCATACCCTTTTCAAATCTCATTAAAGCAAGTGATGGAGCAAAAGATATGAAGCTATCGTAATCAATCTTTATGCAAGAAAACCCTCCACAAAGTGTTATTTGCAAACTTGCAAATAACCCCCTCCATCGGAAAAGTCCGGCCGGGAAAGAACAAAGGAAAACCGGCCGGAACGGAATGCAAACTGGCAACTCCAGAAAATTGGTCCCGTAATAAATTACAGGAAAACCCCGATACTGTGCATACACACCCGCATCTGTATTCCGTCCGGATACAAATGCAAAGAGACAAAATCTACACTGTACTAAACTAGGACCGGCTTAAACCAAAGCCGGCTAGTAATATCCGTTCGATCCTGATCCGTGCAATACCGCACGTATCTGATCGAACCCTGCCATATACCTATACGGCTACTAGTACAAACCGTCCGATCCTGAACCGTGCAATACCGCACGTATCTGATCGGACCCTGCCATATCTCCATACGGCCTCTACAGCGTTTCGCCCGAAAGCTTGAGTAACTGAAAGTGTGGTGGACTCTAAAGACTCGTCAATACTATGGTTGTGGATTTAACCACTAGCACGTCAGAGGTATAAGCCAATACGTAACGGGCCACCAGCTATTGACTAAAAGGGACGTCGATGAGCGAACTCATCCTGACACCCTACTGAGCCTGTCAGTGACAATATCCGTACAGTCCAGTCCGTTCGTCTATGAGCATCGCATGTCGGGCCTAAGGGGTGGGTAAAAGTCAGACCCCCAAAAGCGGTACAAGTCATGTCGGAGTGTAGCCCAGAACACCCTGAGATACTACTGGAATACCTACCAGTAAATCTCCTGCCTTGGCCAAGGACTTCGTGTAATGGCTCTCCTAGACACAGCGCGACCTCACCCCCAATACCGGAAGAGACGAACCCCTGAAGATCCGTTCACTGCCTCCATGTGGCTCGGGACTGTACCCAACTAAAACCTGTTTGCACGACTCCTTTGAGCCGTGGTAGGGTAGTAATCAAAGCACAGTGGGAACTCACACGAGACAAATGACGATCCCCAGGTCGATGAACTAACCTGTACACATGTCACCTGGGAACTGCTATCTGACGTCAGGTATAGGACCAACTAGCATGTTCCCGGCGAGTCCTGTCCGGTGTACTCATAACCCAATGAGCACCTGTATACATCTTAGGTGAACCAACTGACACCAGTGGCTTGTGAGACCGGCCACCGCCCCTCGTCGGGGTCTCGACTGTATACACTAGTCTACTCTGGAGAATCGATGCCCTGTCTCGAAACTCCCACGACTAGGGACCTTTTAAGGATGTGCTTAAAAACTCCAGCTCTCACTTATATGATCGCCCTCATACTGCTGGCAGTCAAGCAAGAATCCTAGGGGCTCTATCAACGTGCAATAGCGACCTGTTAGGTCACCTAAAGCAGTACACGATGATAAAGGTAAACCAGATAGCAAACTATCATCTCGAGTAAGACTGTTCTACCGGGATAGGTCCTCCCTCAATCATTGCAATCACGTGCCTGTGATCCAATAATTGACTCTGAGGGCACTATCTCCAACAATCTCCCACTTGCACTCAAGGCTAATTATTGCGATGTCGCATACTCACAGCCCGTGTGATACCGAACACCCAACTCCTCTACTAGTCAGTCTCACAAAGCCTGTTTGCGAAACTATTGCGTTCGAGGAATAGCCTCAGCTAGTGGATCCGCTCTGATGTTTCTTTCTATGTCTCTCTATATCTCAAGTTCGCGGAGAAAACCATCTCCCGAAATGAGCAATACCTGTCTTAGAATGTCTGGATGTCTGATGGGACCGAGCTCATAAATGAACTCCAAATCCAAACTTCTTAGACTGTATCGTCAACTGAAATTAATCAGTATCCTGCGCCATGCCACCCTCAGTATTGCCTTGGACCACCTGTCCAAAATACTGCCCCTCATCAGAAGGAAAAACTATAACTCTGACAACCTCCTTATCGTCCATGTCACCTTGGAAGCCTGGAATGATAACTGTCTCTCGAATGAGGCTGTCGTTATCATATCCCTAGAACATCCACTTATGTTCTAAAACTGCTTCCGACTGTTTCTCCAGGATTGGATCAATGTCAGCTTATTGCATCTACTGCAAGAACAACATCTGGTGTGGTACTTGACATCTCATGATTGACTCAATTGCCTAAGAAAGTGATCTGCCAATCATGCACATCCCTCTCTACTTTAGTCTATAAGACACCTTTAGAAAGGGTGACTCCATTACCTGCAGGTACACTACCATGCCAGGAGTCGTCCATTCTAAATACTCATAGAATGCTGTCAAGGTACCCAGATTAGGAAACCACCCAAATCTAGATCTAAAACCATAGATCTAGTAACCAGAATGTCTGATACAATATCCAAGTCCTGTGTGGAGAAACCACTGTGTGACGACCAAAGTATAACCGATCGTGGTATAGGAATATCACTTCCTATTACCTTCTCAATAGATCCATCTTCTATTCTGATGACGTCAAACCTATGACTGTCACATCAGAAACAGATGATCTAACTCCGCTATATCTGCTTTAGTCTATAAATAGACATAAGCCTGACGTCCACCAATGCTTCCGCTGCTCCCACTGACTACGACAACCCTCTAGCAGAGTCATATAGACGTGCACTTCTAAAGCTAGTTTAGAACGACGCTATATTCATCCTCCTGCCGGGCTTCGCAGCCTGGAACAACAGCAATGGCAAGTGTGGGTAAACAAGAACTTCCCTGTCACCGTCCTTGAGGCTACCGGAGTACCTCTCGGGTGCCTGAAGTTACCCACCTTATCTGCGGAGTGGCCAATGGAATGTCAAATCAGATTGAATCTTTAGGTTCCTTATCAAATCTTCAGTAATGATTGCGGTTCTGGAATCACTTCCAGTTCTACCATACTCCCACTACTGTTTTTGAAAAAACAACCATTTCTTTTAAAATGTGGCGAGTCTAGAACAATATTTCTATTGATCTCCCAGATGGTAGAAAGTCAACCCTCGTCATAGCCTGGGTCAACCCACAAACAGCCATTACAGAAACGTGCCTTGAGTTATCCAGAGTCTGGTTTTAATCATAAGCCAGACAACTCCCCGTACCTTAACAACGTTAAGATATGAACTGTTCTATATCCAATATAGAACCAGAGGCACTGATTTAATTGAACCAGATTCAAATCATGCAACTGTCTCCAGTGCATGTCAACTAAATGGAGAGAGGCCGATCAGCGTTACTCAACTTAGGAATGCTTCCAATTATGAGTAACCTGAAAGAGAAGCAATTTCTCTTTATTATTACTATCAACTGAATACCATATACGAGTATCTACATCTTCGATCACCTTGAAGAATCCCGATACTTGCTACACCTGGTTCTCTACTCTATTCAAATACCTATAACTCCTCAAAACTTAGACCCTGTGTTTCTACGAAACACATGTCTAAGAACTAGAGAAGTTAAAAGTAAACAGAATATAGTATGAGGACCAACCCCTCTGTCCTAATGGACACTAGACAACATACAATACTCTGTATAAGTCCGCTGAGTCTAACAACTCTTTCACTGTGCGTCGTAGGTTGAAAACTGTACTTATGGTTAAGAAGAATTACACCGCTGTTCAATGCTCCTTACCTAACCATCCACTGATATAGGTAAATGTCATAGACATAATTTCAGAAAGGTATATCTCACTCTATGAAAATAGACGTACAGATATATCAATTTGAAATTGGTGCATAATAGCGGATATTCAAAACCAAATATTTGCCGACCGGCAAACAGCCCAGGTGATCTCCTCAAATATCACCGAATACAACGAATCCCGATATAATGAGGATGATCACCCAATTCCCAATAACTTACTCCCACTCATCATCTGTAAAACCATACAGATGTGAAAATCAAACCTGGTAAATACATACCCTGGAGCAAGTGTCTAACTGGGAAATCAGTTTTCTTTTAACAGTACACAGTTGAACTGAAACATTGAAATGTTTCGATGGGGTATCCTGGTATTCCTAGTAATGCCTCTTCCATTATCCAGATTCACAACTATAACCGTATAATTCTTTGCCACCTCTCCAAATCCCTTTATATGTCTTTAGTCATTACCTTCTGCACACCCTTTAGGCCAAATGGTTTTCTTCCTTCCCTACCTTCGGCACCAGCCTATGGTTTGGAAGAAGACTATCCAATAAGCATAATGGGTGTACTGTCCTAGTCCTAGGAGCACTCGCAATGCGAGAGAAGGTGAAAACAAAAGACAACCGAATAAACCTTATTCCTATTTCTCCAGGACCAAAATCCATCCCCGAACTGGAACAAGTTCCTTTCGAGTTCGTATATAACCATACGATGGAGTATCCAATAAACTGTGGATCTTCGTAGTGATACGGAGTGTCCTGGAGAAATACAAAGGTGATTTAGGATTGGCGAAGAAATACTTGGTTTGGTCGTGAATATCAGTCGCAATTCACTTTGCCCTCTTACTAGTCCCTTGTTTTGTCTTAATCTTAATACCTTCTGCACACCATCGTTATGCTAATTGGTTTTCTTCATTCCCTACCGGTCGGCACCAGCCTAAGGTTTGGAAGAAGACTATCCAATTTGCACAATAGGTGTACTACTCCTAAACCAAGGAGTACTCGCAACTTGAGAGAGGGTGAAAAGAAAAGACAACTGAATAATCCTATCCGTTTTCTCCAGAACCGGAAACCATCCTCGAATTCCTTCGAGTTCGTATCTAACCATACGATGGTTTTGTCCAATGGAAGTGGACGTTCGCAGTAATACGGGGTGTCCTGGAGAAAAGGGTAAAAGTAGGAGTGGCAATGAGGTCTGCAACTCTGACAATCCAAAAGCCTGTGTTAAGAAGGTTCGGTCAACTTGGTCACTGAGTCAAAGTCTAGGGTCGGGTCAATGGTCGCTGCCAAAGAGAGAGAGAAAAGAAACACTCAGCGTGCACTCTAACCAAGATCAGAATGGTTACCAATTTATCTAATCTGGAAACCTCCCACTGTACCTCAAATTCTCCTCCAAACCTGAAAGAAGAATTAGTCGGGGTCACCCGAGGAGTAAACTAACTCATCAGTGGGAATCGGGATCCAACTCTCATCGCATGATAACGTGACGGAATTCGCTCACGTCATCACACTCCAGAAGGTATGCGCATATCTGGCAAGTTTCAGTACTTTTGAAACTCCCGATGTGATTTTTACCCCATGCTCTTATGACCTTGACTAAGGCCAACAAATCATAAGTCACATGTCAAGTTCTACCCGTCATTGTCCAGGTTGATTTGAACCCACCCGTACAAGCCCTTGACTAAGGCCAACAAGGCTATACGACTGTCCCAAACCAACGCATCTATCTATACAGCATATGAATACCCAATAGCTACCAAACACTGTGCCTTGACTAAGGCCAACAAACACAGCTTGAATACTATTGACTACCCATATGAAACGACGGAGGGCTACGAATGGTTTCTGGCGAAAACCTTTAACGTAATGAACTTGATATCGTTGAAGGAACGGATAGCTTTTTAGAAAATATAGTGACGAAAACCTTTACTAAAGAGGTCACTCCCGGTGAAGGGATCTCGGCTCTTTCCCCGTAGAATGGGGTGCAGGATATTCCAAATGAATACCGCGATGCAAAGCAAAAGTAATCGGCTATAGTGAAGTTAGTGCCCTGACGCAAACTTCTGTCCAAGGGGTCACTCCCGGTGAAGGGATCTCGGCCCTTGCCTCGTCGACTGAGGAGCAGGATATTCCAAATGAATACCACGATGCAAAACAAAAGTGAACGTCCTTGCAATAACAGCTTTTTGAAAAGTGTTCCAACAACATCAGATTAGGTTTGTTTTAACTTGCATTGATCCGAATCAATGCAGTCCCATCAATTGATCACACCACAAAGAACGAAAATATACCGACGTACGTATATGCCATCCGCATTCGCCACTGGGTCCCGTCATCACCCGTTAGGTTAGCTAACTAACGGCAGAGCGGGGACTGGACTAGCGCGGATGAAAAACATATACAACATCTACTAATATATATACCAATATATTATATTTCGCTCAAGGCGTGAATAAAATGCAACATCACAGAAATGTACAGCATCACAGAACAAATCAGATATCTGGGATCCCCGGGTTTCACAGAGCCACTGCTGAAACCCGACGTTCCCCTGGTCGTGTGGATAGCCTGTGCAATGAAATCCTATACCCCTACGGGCGCGGCAAGTCACCCGCCAAAACCTGAAGCGAGGCAGCCCCCTTCAGCGCCATGAATGGACCACCTAGCACTTCACGGAATCCGGCAACTTGGGCACCCCTCCTGGGTCAACCTGTACCCCCTACGAGTGCGGCGAATAGCCCGCCAATTCCAGACTGAAGCCCCTCCGTCTCAATGCCCTGAGATGCGGGCCCGTTGCCCTCTAGAACCCGGCTATCCGTGCACCCCTCCGCGGGGTAACCCTAGTACAGAAAGTAAAATATACATACACCGGGTACATCGACCGCAACCAGGTCGTGCCCCAAAAGAATAATACAAACAGGCAGTGACGACAGTCCACATGTCGGACGCTCGTCCCGCAATATCAAATGTACATAATACAACAACACTGTACTAGCATTGCATCCAGGCTATCCCCCACGACCGATCCGCAACATCACAGCAAATACATAGAACATCAACGTGAAAATCACGTTCGCAAATCCGTCTAACCGGGCTATAGCAGTTAGACGGGATTTACCGATCGAGTGACATTCACGGTCGCAGATATAATGTAAATACTGTGAAAAATGTGTTTAAAATTTTCCGATTGACCAAAAATTAACAAGTGGGCCCCAAACCAATACTGCAGCACTCACAGAAATAATTGGCCCAATTTTAATATTCCAAAACCCCTAAAATTAACCCAGAAAGAAACTGGAAAAATATGATAACATGATGAAGCTACAGTGCGGCGGAACCGCGGCCAAGTGGGGGTTTGCGCCGCGGTTCCGCGCTCATGCAGATGAATCACTATATCGAATTTTTGCAGAATTCTTATATCTTTTGGTAGATCACTTTTCTGTCACCTGAAAAAATTTTGGACACCAAAAAATCTTAACAGAAAACTGATGTGAACACAAATTGGGTTTTCGGAATTTTGGTCGATCGGAACTGAAAAACACATCAAACGAAGCTAGACGAAGTTAATGGCGAGGCTCTGATACCACTGTAAGTGCACGGCGGCGCCCCGGCCGTCAATCCGACGCCGGAATGCGGAAGCGGTGATAAACTTTAATTTTGCGGACTTTGCAAACCGGCACCACCGCGCACTAAACTCCGGATCGTAACCATTAACAAGTCTAAGCTACTAACAAGAAAGGGAAGAGATGTACCGACTGATCCGAGTCCTCCGGTCTTCATCTCCACTCCGATCTCCTCGCGGGATCTCCGTCCGTCTCCTCCTCGTCGGAAAGGGCACCACATCGCCTGTAGCTTTTACGGGCTCCCACCTCAATACCGAGGCAACTCGGGCGCGAAGCTGGCGAGTCGACGCATCCAAGATTTGCTGTAGGAAGTGTAGTGTAGAATCATAGTCTCTTTTGGGGTGGTTGCCATTTGAAGATGATGGAGGAAACAAGATAAGAAAAATGGTGCTTGCATTTTTCTTAACATGAAATGAGATCAAGAAATGAAACTCTCAAGAATGAAAACTCTCATCTTTTTCTTTCTCTCAACCATGGAAAAACTTCTTTCATCAAGTGAGAATAATGGTGGAGGAAAATCAATATGAAGCAAGAAGGGGGGTGAGTGTAGGAGTGAAGAAAAGGTGACCACATCAAGAGACAAAGAAACATCAACCATGCTTCACACATTAATCAAACCCATACCCTTTTCAAATATCATTAAAGCAAGTGATGGAGCAAAAGATATGAAGCTATCATAATCAATCTTTATGCAAGAAAACCCTCCACAAAGTGTTATTTGCAAACTTGCAAATAACCCCCTCGATCAGAAAAGTCCGGCCGGGAAAGAACAAAGGAAAACCGGCCGGAACGGAATGCAAACTGGCAACTCCAGAAAATTGGTCCCGTAATAAATTACAGGAAAACCCCGATACTGTGCATACACACCCGCATCTGTATTCCGTCCGGATACAAATGCAAAGAGACAAAATCTACACTGTACTAAACTAGGACCGGCTTAAACCAAAGCCGGCTAGTAATATCCGTTCGATCCTGATCCGTGCAATACCGCACGTATCTGATCGAACCCTGCCATATACCTATACGGCTACTAGTACAAACCGTCCGATCCTGAACCGTGCAATACCGCACGTATCTGATCGGACCCTGCCATATCTCCATACGGCCTCTACAGCGTTTCGCCCGAAAGCTTGAGTAACTGAAAGTGTGGTGGACTCTAAAGACTCATCAATACTATGGTTGTGGATTTAACCACTAGCACGTCAGAGGTATAAGCCAATACGTAACGGGCCACCAGCTATTGACTAAAAGGGACGTCGATGAGCGAACTCATCCTGACACCCTACTGAGCCTGTCAGTGACAATATCCGTACAGTCCGGTCCGTTCGTCTATGAGCATCGCATGTCGGGCCTAGGGGGTGGGTAAAAGTCAGACCCCCAAAAGCGGTACAAGTCGTGTCGGAGTGTAGCCCAGAACACCCTGAGATACTACTGGAATACCTACCAGTAAATCTCCTGCCTTGGCCAAGGACTTCGTGTAATGGCTCTCCTAGACACAGCGCGACCTCACCCCCAATACCGGGAGAGACGAACCCCTGAAGATCCGCTCACTGCCTCCATGTGGCTCGGGACTGTACCCAACTAAAACCTGTTTGCACGACTCCTTTGAGCCGTGGTAGGGTAGTAATCAAAGCACAGTGGGAACTCACACGAGACAAATGACGATCCCCAGGTCGATGAACTAACCTGTACACATGTCACCTGGGAACTGCTATCTGACGTCAGGTATAAGACCAACTAGCATGTTCCCGGCGAGTCCTGTCCGGTGTACTCATAACCCAATGAGCACCTGTATACATCTTAGGTGAACCAACTGACACCAGTGGCTTGTGAGACCGGCCACCGCCCCTCGTCGGGGTCTCGACTGTATACACTAGTCTACTCTGGAGAATCGATGCCCTGTCTCGAAACTCCCACGACTAGGGACCTTTTAAGGATGTGCTTAAAAACTCCAGCTCTCACTTATATGATCGCCCTCATACTGCTGGCAGTCAAGCAAGAATCCTAGGGGCTCTATCAACGTGCAATAGCGACCTGTCAGGTCACCTAAAGCAGTACACGATGATAAAGGTAAACCAGATAGCAAACTATCATCTCGAGTAAGACTGTTCTACCGGGATAGGTCCTCCCTCAATCATTGCAATCACGTGCTTGTGATCCAATAATTGACTCTGAGGGCACTATCTCCAACAGTTCCTAGGTTACCTAAAAGAGAAAGGAATTCTCTCTCAGCTTACTCCTCCATGCACTCTGAAAGGTTTGCCTAACACCCTATGTAGAGTTTTGAAGCATCACATGTCTCAAAGTTTAGATTTTTTATGGTGCTAAACATGCATACAAAGGAATCGATCCTAGAAAATTAGGGTTTCGAAAGTTAAAGCGAATAATAACTAGGGTTTCGAGACTACAACCTTTGTAGCTCCCTTTCGCTGGACTCTTTGGTCTCTTGGGTGTTGGAAGAAGGTCCTCTTGAAGTCCTCTCACGTCCACGATGATCCACCCGGAGTTCCTCGTCCAAGCTCGCAACTTCGATTATCCGGATGAGAATCGAAGAGAACACTCTAAACAAGTTGGCTAAACATGTGTAGAATGATGTTGTGGTTTAGATTCTCACTTCAAAAACCTTTCTTTATGTGTGTTTTACTCACTAGAAAAACTAGAGAGCAAATGGTGAAGGAGGAAGAAGATGGAGGCTTTCTTTTTTAACAAGAGTAAAAAATGATCACTATGAAAAGAAATGAAATATATCTTTATATATTTTATTTATTCTCACTACAAACCATGGTTAAATGATGGAGACATTATTTAACTTGAGTTTTAAAACACAAAGAGAAGGATAACTCATGGTTAGAAGTAGGTGAGCATGGTTAGGTTTAAAGAAGAATGTAGAAGCAAGCAAGAATTATCCTTATCTTTTCTATTTTGTTTTAAACAATAAATCAAATAATAATCCATATATTCAACCATGGTGTGAGTCTTATATTGCCACCATTTCCATGTGTAAACAACCATGATAGATGGGTGTATGTATGTATGTATGTATGTATGTATGTATGCACATCCATATGTGCATGAAACTAGCAAGAAAGAAAGAAAGAAAAACATACATGCATGCACACATCCATCATCCAAGAAAAGGTTTTAAGTGAGAAAACTAATGGTTAAATGATAAATCAACACTTGATTTATCAATCCGGCCATATCACATATGACCCTACCAAAAGCAAGACGCCCGATCAATGTACGGTATCATATACGCACATTTTAATCGGGTCCATGCGCATATCGCATACGCGCACCACAACGTTTCTCCTGGACTAGGTAACTCCTGTGTGGGACTCTAAGACTCGTCAATACGCCGGCAGAGGGTGATGATCATATCAAGCACCCCCAAGCCGCAAGCGGTCAGCTAAACGTAACGGCCACCCGGGTATTGAGCGATCAGAAGAAAACAAGCGAACCTGCTACAATTCCCGTCGAGCCAACCGGCAACACTACCGTACAGTCCGGTCTCTTCGTCAGATATGCTGCATATCGAGCCTAGGGATGGTCACGTCGACCCTAATAACTCAATAAGTCGTGCCGGTGAATGGTCTATAACAGATCGAGAAACTACTGATAAAACTTATCAGCAAATCTCAGCAGCCCTGGCCAGGGACTTACTGATATAACCAGTCGGGCACAGCACAGCATCAACTCCCAATACCGGGAGAGACGAAACCCCTCCTATCGCTCATTGCCTTCGTGTGTCTCGGGACTGTACCCAACAGCCACCTGTTTGCACGACTCAGTAGAGCCGTGGTAGGGTGGCAATCAAAGTATAGCGGGAGAACACACAAGACTCTATGACGATCTCGGGTCTACAGACTAACCTGTACCAGTGTCACCTGAGAACTGCTATGCGACGATAGATATAATTCCATATAGGAGTTCTCGGTGAGTCCGTCCAGTGTACCCAGTCACCACTGAGCACCCGTATACGATCTTGATGTCAAACATCGATGAATGTGGGAACATTCATCGCCTATCGTATGGGTCTAGTATCATATACGCTAGTCTACTCTGGTATATCAATGCCCCGTCTCGATATACCTACGACTAGGGACTTTCCAGGATATGCTTATAGACTACAGATGTCCCACTAGTATGATTTCCATCATAATCAGGGTAGTCAAGCCGATATCCTCAGGGCTTTATCAGCATGTATGAATGAATAAAAGCATGATCAAATCAACATGTCAGATAAAGAAGAACCAGATAGCATACTATCATGTCGAGCAAGAATGCATACTGAATATATATACATGTACAAATACATCCACTATCATATAATGGCCTCTAGGGCATATATATATCTAACACACTCCACAGCATAACGGTGTATCGGAGAGACGGAATCGAACCCTATTGGATATGGTACGTTCCATGATGAGTAATGCTGAGTTACCGCGATCTTTCTGGGGTTATGCGCTAGAATCAGCGGCATATCTTTTGAACAGAGCTCCTACCAAGACTGTGCCTACTACTCCATATCAGATGTGGAGTGGGAAGAAACCCTATCTACAGTATCTAAAGATATGGGGATGCCGGCTTTTATTAAAAAGCAGCATGCGGACAAACTTGAGGCACGATCAATACTGTGTAAGTTTGTGGGATATCGAAAGAACTCCAGGGGGTATTCCTTCTATTACGCAGAGGAACAAAAGGTTTTTGTTTCTCGTAATGCCCATTTTCTAGAACATCAGTTATTAGAAAAGGAAACAAGTAGGAGCGCAATAGAACTGGAAGAAATTCCAGAACCACAAAATACTACTGAAAGTTTGGTAGAACCAGTAGTTCAAGAAGAACAGGGCATTCGACGTCCAAAGTCCATATTTTGTTAGTGTACATAGACTCCATTTCGGATCTCATGGCATCCAGCCATTTCACAGAGTCTCTACTCGTGATAGCTTGCTGAAAACTGGTAGGATCATCATCATCCATGATACAGTCTTCTCTGTCACCATCAATGAGGAAACCGTAGTACCTCTCCGGTGGGCGAGAAGTCTTACCAGACCTATGGAGTGGCCGAGGTTCTTCAGTTTCTGTTGCAGCAGCCGGTTCAACCAAATCGTCATTTGTAGTTTGTGTCTCTAGAACCTCTTCTAGATCCACCACCTTGCCATCATCTTTATCTGTGAAAAACTCTTTTTCCAAGAATATGGCATGTTGAGAAACAAACACCTTTTGTTCCTCTTTGTGGTAGAATAGATATCCATAAGAATTCTTTGGATATCCCACAAAGTTACACATGACTGACCGTGTCTCGAGTTTGTCCGGATTCTGCTTTTTAACAGAGGCCGGGCAACCCCAAATCTTAATTCTCTTAAGAGATGGTCTCTTCCCATGCCATATCTCATATGGCGTGGTAGACACGGCTTTGGTTGGAACCCTGTTTAGCAGAAACGCTGCAGTCTCCAATGCATGCCCCCAAAACGAGGCTGGTAACTCAGCGTCACTCATCATTGACCGGACCATATCTAATAGGGTCCTATTCCGTCATTCTGACACACCGTTGTGTTGTGGTGTGTAAGGAGGAGTGAGCTGAGAGAGAATCCCATTCTCTTTTAGGAAGTTTGCAAATTCTGTACTGAGATACTCACCATCTCGATCTGATCGAAGCATCTTAATACTCAAGCCGGTTTGTTTTTCTACTTCTTGCTTATATTCAATGAATTTCTCGAAAGCTTCGGACTTGTGCTTTAATAAAAATACATGACCGAATCTTGAGAAATCGTCAGTGAATGTAATGAAGTATGAAAAACCGCCTCCAGCCTGTGTAGACATTGGCCCACATACATCACTATGTATGAGGCCTAGGAGCTGAGTAGCTCTTTCTCCGTGTCCGGTAAACGGAGTTTTGGTCATTTTACCCTTGATACAAGACTGGCAAGTCGCATAAGATTTATATCCAAAAGAGTTTAAATATCCATCTTTGTGTAACTTGTTTAGTCTTGTTTCGTTAATATGACCAAGTCTACAATGCCAAAGAAAAGCTTCATTTAATTCTGAAAGTTTTCTTTTGTTAGTGTGTTGTATACTGAAAACTGTGTGTTGATTTAAGACATATATTCCGTTATTAAGCGTACCATACCCAACCAACATTTAATTCAGGTGAATGTTCATAACATTGTTCTGCAATACAAAATTATATCCTTCATTGTCCAACAAAGAAACGGATATTATATTACATAGCATACTTGGTACAAAATAACATGGATTCAAAACCAAAATACATCCAGATGGAAACCCCAAGTGATACTCTCCCACTGCGACTGTATGTACATTAGAACCATTTCCAACGCGGAGAGTATGGTCATCTGTCTTCAAAACCTTGCTATTTCTCAGCCCCTGCATAGAATTGCAAATGTGAGAACCTGAACCGGTATCCAATACCCAGGAAGCAGAGTTTATTGAAAAACAGTTTTCTATCATAAACGCACCTGAAGAAGAAGCATCAGCATGCTTCTTCTTGAGACTTAAGTACTCCGTGCAGTTGCGCTTCCAATGTCCTGTCTTGTGGCAATGAAAACATTCGCCCTTCCCCGAGTCTCCAGCCTTGGACTTTTCCTTTCCCTTCACCTTTTTAACTCCTCCTTTAGGATTGGTGGGCTTCTTCTTTTTCTTTCCCTTGGCCTTAGCTTTCGGGCGAGAAGAAGAAGATTGTCCAACAGTCATAACGGGAGTTCTTGCTGACTTCATAGTGCTCTCTGCACTCCTTAACATGTTAAGGAGTTCAGGGAGTTCCTTCTCCATGCCATGCATGTTGAAGTTCACTATGAACTGAGTAAAGGTGGAGGGAAGGGACTGCAGAATAATATCTATATATTGTTCATTGTCCATCGTCCATCCAAGGTCCTCAAGCTCTTCTATAAGAGCTATCATCTTCAGAACATGGTCTCCTACTGGTGTGCCAGGGGCCATTCGCATCTGAAACAATTTCTTTGATACTTCGTATCGTAATACGCGGGATTGCTCTCCATACAACTCCTTTGTATGGAGCAATATACCGTGAATGTCCATATCCTCGTGCTGCTTTTGATGTGTGTTATCCATCGATGCAAGCGCGAGGCATTTTGCCGTGGCACAGTCAGCGTCCCATGTCTTGCGGACTTCAATGTCCGCAACTGAGGATTTTGGACCTGGGACGGGCGGGGCTGAAGCCGTGAGGACATATGATACTTTATCATAAGTCAAGGCGATTTTCAGATTCCTCAGCCAGTCTTTATAGTTGGTCCCATTCAGTTTGTTTTTATCTAGTAAAAGCTTGAGTCCAGTCAAGGGTATCTGCCATTAAGAGAGAGAAAAGAATACACTCAGCGAAAGCTCTTGCATAGATCAGATTGGTTATTATCTTGTCTAATTGATGTTTCACACTGCTTTTATCGAGTTTTTCTTTCAAACCTTAAAAAGAAAAACTAGCCAGGATTAATTACAGTCTACAACTTCGCTAACCGTTCAGCCAGGCCAGTGTCGGTACTTGAGGGAGGTTCCCCGTACTTTCGCACGGACCTAATTAAAGTAAACCTCGTTTTCCCAGAGGCGGAGCCCGTTAACACCTTTCTAGACACCTAATGAGTTAGCTAATTGTAAACTGTAAAACTCTCCTAGGAGCAACTATTGCTCACAGTGGGATCGGGATCCAACCATCACATGGAAGGTATGTAATCTCATTGCAAATTTCAACTATTGAAATTCCCGATGTGGTTTTTACCCCTAATACTCGTGACCTTGGCTAAGGTCAACAAATCATGAGTACTAGTCAAGCTCAACCCGTCATTTCTTGATTAATTAGACCCGTTCACATGACCCTTGGCTAAGGTCAACAAAGTCATATGCCCGTCCTAATTAATCTGCATCAATTGCATTTGTAGGAAGACATCACTTAGCTACCGTACACTATGCCTTGGCTAAGGTCAACAAACGTAGCACGAATACTAAGTACTCTACTTCCTAAAATGACGGAGGGTTGCGGATGTTTTTTAAGAAAATCTTTAACGCTTTGAGCTTGATATCGTTGTAGAATCAAATGGTTTTCAAAAGGAGTGGTTTAAGCTCCGCAGTTTTGAAATATAGCTTTTTCATAAATAGCCGAGTGGTTTTTAAATCCGATTCTACAACATCTTTTTAGGTTTATTTTCTTTACATTAATCACATTAATGTAATCCCATCATTTAAGTCCTTAAGCCAATCACAGAAAAGAAACGAAAATAACACGTACGCTTATGCCATCCGCATTCGCCGCAATGTTCCGTTATGCACCGTTAGGTTACTTAACTAACGGCATACCGGGACGGGACTAGCGCGGGTGTAAAACATAAGCAACGTCTACTATATATCATATATATAATATGTCATTCGTCTCAGATATCACAGAATACAGGCAGCAGAAACATAGATATAACGTGGGATATACTAGGACGTCCGTATTTAGTATTTAGCCAGAATAGAAAATACGGATTCCACAGTCGCGATGAATAGCCAAGCCCACACCCTGGACCCCTATTAGAGCGGCGAGTGACCCTGCCAATTCTGGAGTTTAGGAGACCCGATCTCGACTCCTCGAGATGGCCTCCCACTGAACCCCAGAACCCGGTCACCTGTGCTCCCCTCCTTGGGTCCATCCTAATGCGGAAAAGTAAATAATATACAACACTGGTGACACAACCTCAACCCGGAAGTGCCCCAAATAAAAGAATATTACATTACATTTGAATTTACATGAATGAAAATATAAAACTCTCATCTCACATAAAACCCCCCCGGCTATTCAATCGCGACAATCCTGCACATTATATCTCATATCATCAACGTAAGTAAGTATGCATACCCCAATTGTCGTTGATGTATAGCAACGAAACCGGCGATATCGAACATACTACATTTACGGTCACAGAAAAGAAAGTGTAAAACTACAATATTTGGAATACACATTCTCTTTAGACATCATAAATGCGAAATATCACATATTTCGTATTTCATGCCTAAACTATATGAATTCCACATATTGTATCACATTCCAGATAAACAGACTGTATTAAAGTTTTCGAACGAACGATCAAGTACCCAAGATTCACTAAAGCTCAACACTTGAGTAGGGTTTAAAAATCCGAAGTGTGACACAGTAGTAGCGGTCCAGCCGTAGAAGGGTCAAGCCAACGCCTCACATGTGGCACGCCGTACTGCCCCAAACCCTAAGGTTCAAAGGGCAGTTCAAGACGGTCACATAATTGAGTTAAGGTTTGTTGTCTTCTAGAGGGTCCACCACAAAAAGACTTGCACGTATCTCCAAAGTATTTAAACCCCATGAATAGTGAGCAAATGATACTCATTCAAACACTTCAATACTTTCTAATTTACCCGGAAAAGCAACGAAATGAAAATTCCGATTGAATCTATGCGTCCAAAACCATCTCCAGAAAATACAGTTCTATTTTCAGATTAAACATACCTAAAACACTGTACAAGAATATATAAGAATTACAGTAGAAAAATTATCCAATGATGCCTCTGTATGGCCGCGGAACCGCGGCCTAAGCCAGGAAATGCGGCGGTTCCGCGGCGGTTTATGCTCTTCAGGTCATCGAATTTCACTGTTATTCTTATAATTTCCTGCTGTATTTTTTAAGTATTTTTAATTATGAAAAATGTCAAATTTTAAAATTTGTCCAGAGAGGGTCTTAAAATGTCGTATTTTTGTCCGATCGGGATTTTTACTTCGTAAAAGCATCGCCTAATGTTCTAGGTCGGATCTGATACCAATGAAAGGTTTGCCTAGCACCCTATGTAGAGTTTTGAAGCATCACATGTCTCAAAATTTAGATTTTTTATGGTGCTAAACAAGCATACAAAGGAATCGATCCTAGAAAATTAGGGTTTCGAAAGTTAAAGCGAATAATAACTAGGGTTTCGAGACTACAACCTTTGTAGCTCCTTTTCGCTGGACTCTTTGGTCTCTTGGGTGTTGGAAGAAGGTCCTCTTGAAGTCCTCTCACGTCCACGATGATCCACCCGGAGTTCCTCGTCCAAGCTCGCAACTTCGATTATCCGGATGAGAATCGAAGAGAACACTCTAAACAAGTTGGCTAAACATGTGTAGAATGATGTAGTGGTTTAGATTCTCACTTTAAAAACTTTCTTTATGTGTGTTTTACTCACTAGAAAAACTAGAGAGCAAATGGTGAAGGAGGAAGAAGATGGAGGCTTTCTTTTTTAACAAGAGTAAAAAATGATCACCATGAAAAGAAATGAAATATATCTTTATATATTTTATTTATTCTCACTACAAACCATGGTTAAATGATGGAGACATTATTTAACTTGAGTTTTAAAACACAAAGAGAATGATAACTCATGGTTAGAAGTAGGTGAGCATGGTTAGGTTTAAAGAAGAATGTAGAAGCAAGCAAGAATTATCCTTATCTTTTCTATTTTGTTTTAAACAATAAATCAAATAATAATCCATATATTCAACCATGGTGTGAGTCATATATTGCCACCATTTCCATGTGTAAACAACCATGATAGATGGGTGTATGTATGTATGTATGTATGCACATCCATATGTGCATGAAACTAGCAAGAAAGAAAGAAAGAAAAACATACATGCATGCACACATCCATCATCCAGGAAAAGGTTTTAAGTGAGAAAACTAATGGTTAAATGATAAATCAACACTTGATTTATCAATCCGGCCATATCACATATGACCTTACCAAAAGAAAGCCGCCCGATCAATATACGGTATCATATACGCGCATTTTAATCGGGTCCATGCGCATATCGCATACGCGCACCACAACGTTTCGCCTGGACTAGGTAACTCCTGTGTGGGACTCTAAGACTCGTCAATATGCCGGCAGAGGGTAATGATCATATCAAGCACCCCCAAGCCGCAAGCGGTCAGCTAAACGTAACAGCCACCCGGGTATTGAGCGATCAGAAGAAAACAAGCGAACCTGCTACAACTCCCGTCGAGCCAACCGGCAACACTACCGTACAGTCCGGTCTCTTCGTCAGATATGCTGCATATCGAGCCTAGGGATGGTCACGTCGACCCTAATAACTCAATAAGTCGTGCCGGTGAATGGTCTATAACAGATCGAGAAACTACTGATAAAACTTATCAGCAAATCTCAGCAGCCCTGGCCAGGGACTTACTGATATAACCAGTCGGGCACAGCACAGCCTCAACTCCCAATACCGGGAGAGACGAAACCCCTCCTATCGATCATTGCCTTCGTGTGTCTCGGGACTGTACCCAACAGCCACCTGTTTGCACGACTCAGTAGAGCCGTGGTAGGGTGGCAATCAAAGTACAGCGGGAGAACACATAAGACTCTATAACGATCTCGGGTCTACAGACTAACCTGTACCAGTGTCACCTGAGAACTGCTATGCGACGATAGATATAATTCCATATAGGAGTTCTCGGTGAGTCCGTCCAGTGTACCCAGTCACCACTGAGCACCCGTATACGATCTTGATGTCAAACATCGATGAATGTGGGAACATTCATCGCCTATCGTATGGGTCTAGTATCATATACGCTAGTCTACTCTGCTATATCAATGCCCCGTCTCGATATACCTACGACTAGGGACTTTCCAGGATATGCTTATAGACTACAGATGTCCCACTAGTATGATCTCCATCATAATCAGAGTAGTTAAGCCGATATCCTCAAGGCTTTATCAGCATGTATGAATGAATAAAAGCATGATCAAATCAACATGTCAGATAAAGAAGAACCAGATAGCATACTATCATGTCGAGCAAGAATGCATACTGAATATATATACATGTACAAATACATCCACTATCATATAATGGCCTCTAGGGCATACATATATCCAACACACTCCACAGTATAACGGTGTATGGGAGAGACGGAATCGAACCCTATTGGATATGGTACGTTCCATGATGAGTAATGCTGAGTTACCGCGATCTTTCTGGGGTTATGCGCTAGAATCAGCGGCATATCTTTTGAACAGAGCTCCTACCAAGACTGTGCCTACCACTCCATATCAGATGTGGAGTGGGAAGAAACCCTATCTACAGTATCTAAAGATATGGGGATGCCGGCTTTTATTAAAAAGCAGCATGCGGACAAACTCGAGGCACGATCAATACTGTGTAAGTTAGTGGGATATCCAAAGAACTCCAGGGGTATTCCTTCTATTACGCAGAGAAACAAAAGGTTTTTGTTTCTCGTAATGCCCATTTTCTAGAACATCAGTTATTAGAAAAGGAAACAAGTAGGAGCGCAATAGAACTGGAAGAAATTCCAGAACCACAAAATACTACTGAAAGTTTGGTAGAACCAGTAGTTCAAGAAGAACAGGGCATTCCCGCACCCCTCTGCAGGAGTAGTAGGCCGTCTTATCCGCCTGAGAGATACTACGGTTTTCTCATAAATGGTGATGGAGAGGATTGCGTCATTGATGATGATGAACCTACTAGCTTCCAGCAGGCCATCCAGAGCGGAGACTCGGTACGATGGCTAGATACAATGCGGAATGAAATGGAGTCCATGTACACCAACAAAGTATTGACTTTGGACTTTGCTCCAGATGGGGTAAAACCCATAGGATGCAAATGGATCTTCAAGAAAAAGATTGGTGTAGATGGACAGGTGGAAACCTATAAGGCTAGACTTATTACTTAATGGAAGCTTGGGATATTCACAGCTATATTAACAGTCTTGGTAAATATGGTAGTATGCTATTTGGTTATATCTATCTTAATATGTGTGTACGTATTGATAGAGCCCTTAGGATCTTGCTTGACTACCAGCGTTGTGATGGCAACTACACTAGTGGGCGCTGGGTAGTCTACAAGAACATCCTTTTTCAGGTCCCTAGTCGTAGGATTATCGAGACAGGGCATCGATACTCCGGAGTAGACTAGTGTGTATGCTTCTCATCCCAGTTGGGGAGATGATCTGTCCCATAGCCATCAATACGTCGTACTGGAGATAGTATACAGGTGCTCGTTGGGTTACGGGTACACCGGACAGGACTCGTGAGGAACTGTTGGTTGGTATTATACCCGTCGTCAGTTAACAGTTACCAGGTGACATGAGTACAGCATAGTCCGCAGACTTGACACTGCTGCTTCGCCTCGTGTGTGTCCCACTATTCTTAGATTGCTACCCTACCACGGCTCAAAGGAGTCGTGAAAACAGGTAGCAGTTGGGTGCAGTCCTGAGCACTTGGAGGCAGTGGCGGTTAGACAGGATTCGTCTCTCCCGGTATTGGGAGTTTATATCGCCCTGTGTCTGGAGAGCCATTACGCAAAGTCCCTGGCCAGGGCAAGCGAGATTTACTGGTAGGTTTTCCAGTAGTTTCTCAAGGTGTAATGGGCTTCGCTCCGACACGACTTATACCGCTTTTAGGGGACTGACGCTTTCCGCCCCCTAGGTCAGATATGTGATAGTCCTAGATGAACAGACCGGACTGTACGGAGATTGTCACATCAGGCTCAGTAGAAGTTCGGATGGGTTTCCTCATCGACCTTCTTATCGACATCTACCTTGGGACTATTACGTACAGCTAGTGCCGCTTGTGGTCTGTGGTTAAACCCACTGCCAGCGTAGTAGTCGAGTCTTTAGAGTCCCACACAGAGAGTTTCCCTGCTTCGGGCGAAACGATATAGAGGTCGTATGTTTTTACGACAAGGATTCAGACGTATACGTGTTTTTATGCACGTACGATGTTCGGACAGTTTTTACTAGCCGACTTTGGTTTAAGCCAGATTCTAGTATCGGATTATTGGATTTATACAGTCTAAAGTTTTTCTGTGTTTTCACGGATAGGAGGGGAGTTCTCGTAATTTGGCGAGAAGCTTCTAGAAGGATGATGACTTGGGGGCTAAGGTGGCATTTGCATTTATTGATTTAGTGACTCATTTCTGTGATTCATTCATGTAGTTAATTGTGCATTTAATGACTAATGACTCATGAGATGAATCACTCATAATGAATAAATGAAGCATGGTTGATAAATCATTTTTGATTATTCATTTAATGAATCATTATGCTTCATATATTCAAATGATATCATTATTTCATTGGATTCTCACTCTCCCCTTCTCTCTCCTCAAGCTTTCTCTTCAAACCCTAACCCTAACCTCTCATGTGTTGAGAT
Source organism: Agapanthus africanus (assembly GCA_030015575.1). NCBI lineage: Eukaryota > Viridiplantae > Streptophyta > Magnoliopsida > Asparagales > Amaryllidaceae > Agapanthus > Agapanthus africanus. The sequence goes on along the minus strand of CM057345.1, from coordinate 297,679,230 downwards.
CAAGGGTTAGTAAGACTTGTTAATCCCTAATCAAACTCTATATTACCTAGGTGACTTTGATTAGCAATTTGAGTAACCTAGTTTCCTCAAGTTAGAGGCAAAGCTTGGAGTAGTAGCTTTCGGGTGGATCGTCTATTACAAAGAGGAGGCCGACGAGGAGGTGGTTAATGAGAAGAAGAATGACTTGGTTTATTAGGTATAATCTTCTTTCATAGTAGCTAATTACTCCTATGATAGTGTTAGTTAGAGTTTAGCAACGATCCTTACGATCAGTCGATGTTAGTTTAAAGAAAAAGATTGTTTTTCATATTTCTGCCTCCCCGCAACTCATGGGGTGTACAACGTCGACTTACAGGTTTTGCGGTTATCCGATGTTGCTTGTTGTATATTCGTTGTATCCTGTACTCTCCATCTACCATTATCTTGAATAACTTAGAAACTTGATGTGATGACGATATTGTATTTTATTTTGTGACTTGGAGGTTTTATGCAGTTTTATTTATATCGTCTCTATCTTCGCTACGATGTCGTATATCTGTTGTGGTGGTTGTTTTCCTCCGTTGGGCGTGTATTTTGCTCCCGTTTGGGAAGCTTTTACTTATATTATGTTGTACCCTTTTTTGGGGGGCTTGTTTTACAAAGGAGGTGCTGCCAAATTTTAAAGGAAGAAAAGTTCGACTTTAAAGAATTTGGTTTGAGATTTCAAAAGTTTTAATAATGTTCTTTTCCTTACTACTTTTGATGGTTTAGATTGCTGGGTTTTTGGCTTACTTAAATTGCGTTACGCCTGTAGACGTTGCGTAGTTTAAGGGCCATCAAGTGCCATTTCGGGTCGTGACAACATCCAAACTACAGCTTATACCATCGGAGCACCACACACCATACTGAGGAATGCAACGCCTTTAAAAATTGATGGCAGGGATACGTTGCTCATCGGCAGCATTTCAAGCGGATGAAGCGTAAAACTCATCGGGAACAGAGAAATGCGACAGATGAGCACAAAAGAACTGCCGGTAACTGTCACATGGTCGATTCCGGGAGATCGCAAGTTCTCTCCTTCGGGAGCGATTCCGATGAAGAAATAGCCCTCGGCCCTCTCTTTAAGGAATCCATCTCTGAAACAGAAGAGATGAAGACCTGCGAGAACATTCAGCTGCGCAATCGCACGCTACCTGAAAAGAATCTCGGATCCGCAAACAAGGGATCGAACAAAAGAGATAAAGGGAAAGAAAAAGTCCCCGAAGATATCACCCTCAATGACCAAGTCGTCGAAGAGGTTGCAGCCAAGGACCCGCCTAAGAAAAACAAGGTGGATTACAACGTTCTGGCACACCTGAGGAAGATACCCTCGCAGCTAAGCATTCTTGACGCCCTTCTGCTATCCAAAGAGGCGAGAGATTCTCTGATCAAGGCATTACAAAAGCCTGACCAGTTTCAAGCTTTCCTCGCCGAAGAAAAGATGAAGGACGAGATGGAAGAAATTCACACAGCTGACATCACTTTCGGCGATGAAGATCTCCTCCTCGGAACATGCGAGCACAACCGTCCCCTCTATGTCTCCGGGTATTGCCATGACATTAAGATAGGGAAGATCCTAGTTGATAATGGGTCCTTTGTCAATCTCCTAAATGTGAGGGTGCTAAAAGAAATTTGCATGAGCATTCAACACCTCGCTCAGGATAAAATCACCATCTCCGGGTTCGACTCCCAGTCATCACGAACGCTCGGGTCTGTGATACTAACGTTACGCTTTGGGCTGCTCGTCACTGATATCAAGTTCCACGTCATTGACGCCAAGAATTGCTACAATGCTTTTCTCGGCCGGCCTTGGTTAGACGAGTACAACATTATCCCTTCTACATAGCATCAGTGTATGAAGTACTTCAAAGATGGGCTTGAATACACTGTGACAGGGGAGCTGAACCCATTCTCCGTAAACGAAGTCCGAAAGTACGAAGATGCAAAGTACTTCTTACAAGACTTTGAAGACAACGAAAGATGCCATAAACCGGAGGATAAGCAAAAAGCTATCACCACCATTCCGGTCTTCGGGAGCGATACCGAGGAGGAAGAAGAGATGGTCTATTCGGGACCTCCCCGATACAACAAACCGAGACCGTCTACCCCTATTCTGGTCTTTGGCAGTGACTCTGAAGACGAGGTCAACACAGTATTCTCGGCTCGTCCATCAGTGCAAGCCTTCATGGGAGATGATCAGAGTTTACAGATAGCTATGGTTCCGCGGCAGCACTACAAAGAGCTCGACGCACTTGATACCTATAGTGTGCAAGAACTGCAGACGCTCTACGTTCCTCCCAGGCAAAAAGATGAAAAAGCGATCCTCTTTTATTGATCCACGGAAACCAAAGTGGAGAAAGAAATCTGGCATGGCGCCGATTCTATGCTTTACAGGCTCCAGCCCATCCGTCTGCCCAGATACTACACAGAAAGATTAAAAAGGCTGTTGAGGCGCCAAAGCGTACCCTTCAAACAGATTGCTCGAAAAGCTCAGTTCTACAACAAGATCTGGAACGTCCCCGGAACTCAGAGAAAATTACCTAACGGGAGAATGGAAACGATCGGGCTTGGATATGTTCAATCCAAGAAATGGGAGCGATTCCATGGCTGCCATGTTATACATGACTTTGATGAAAAAGGAGATGCTCTCTTAGAAGACGCTAACCCTGAACCAAAATGAGGTCCCGCCATGAAAGTGTCAAGTCCGTAATTCGAAGAACAGATGGACAAGGTAATAAGGGAAGCGGGTCAAAAAGTCCGGGATGACCATAGCCGCGAAATGGCCATTTACGAGAAAGCCAAGACGCAGTGCCTCCTTCAGCAGGCTGTGGAGAATGACGATGCTCTTCGTCGCCAACCCGTCATACAAAAGACTCAACGCGAAGGCAAAAACAAATTAAAGAATGGAAAAAATGCCCGACAGCGGCCAAGCGGGTCCAAGAAGCCACATGATCAAGAATTGAGCAGCCGGGATCCGTCTCTTATAAAGAAGATGGGTCGAGCATATTCTTTTCCCCAAGACAAGACAAGAAAGATATTCGATCTTGTCATAAAACATCAGATAATGACACTCCCAGAATTCAAACGCCCCGATCAAAAAAACGAGTTTCATCACCCGGATTATTTCTCCTATCACCAAGCGATAGGACATCCTCTCGAAGATTGCTTTACATTCAAAAACTGGGTCGAGGACCAATATCAACTCGGCAGGTTCGCTCTATCCAACAGTTGGAGGGTAACCCCACCATAAATACATGAGCCGAAAGCCACGTATGCGGCGAGTGTAAAGTCGGATCAACATCGGTATTGGAAGCGATCTCTTACCTGTCACGCGATAATGCTGTCAGGAGAAGGAGTAAACAAGGATATGGAAGACATCTCCTGGTGCTTTGAAAATGAGGATGACGAAGTGATCTCAGAGTTTCCACCAGCACCAAAAGAGCTGGAAGATGGGATACATACTACTGCAGATAAACTCAGGAAAATCGACTTGGGGACGGCAAACGACTCACGGCCGACGTTCGTCAGTGAGCTGTTGTCTGAAGAGCAGGTGGCTACGCTCAAAGACGTGCTCATGCAGTATAAAGACTGTTTCGCATGAAACTACTCTGAGATGCCAGGACTAGATCCAGAAATAGCCGTGTATAGATTGGCGATATCTCCAGACATCAAGCCAGTCAAACAAGCACCGAGAAGAATGCGGCTCGAACTTGAAATGAGCATCAACGCCGAGGTCAAGAAGCTAATCGACTCTGGCTTCATCCAAGAGGTTCAGTACCCTGACTGGATTGCCAACATCATCCCAGTGATGAAGAAAAATAGGACAGTGCGCATCTGCATGGACTTTCGAGACCTCAACAAAGCTTGCCCAAAAGATGATTTTCCTGTACCGGTTACCGAGCTGATGATAGATAACACGTCCACTCAAGAAGCCGTCTCCTTCATGGACGACTCATCAGGGTACAATCAAATAAAGATGCATCTCGAAGGCCAGAAGTATACCGCTTTTCGGACCCATTTGGGCATATTCTGCTACAAAGTAATGCCGTTCGGTCTAAAGAACGCCGGTGCTACCTATCAGAGATCCATGACGAAGATTTTCGATGACCTCATACATGAAATCGTCGAATTCTATATCGACGACCTCGTAGTGAAAAGCAAATCGTATGAGGAACATTAGGAGCATCTGAAGATAGTGTTCCAGCGTCTTCGGAAATACAACCTAAAGATGAACCCTCTCAAATGCGCGTTCGGAGTTTCCTCAGGAAAATTCCTAGGATTCATCGTCTGATACCGAGGCATTGAAATAGACCCATCAAAGATCAAGGCGATCATGGAAATGCCTCCGCCAAGAACTCTCAAGCAACTGCGGTCTCTTCAAGTAAAGCTCACATATATTCGGCGGTTCATATCTAACCTCTTCGGCAAATGTCGTCCCTACAGTCACTTGATGAAGAAAGGAACCCTGTTCGTTTGGGATTGCAAATGCCAAAGCGCACTGGATGAAATCAAGCAATACCTGCAGAATCCTCCGGTTCTAACCGCTCCGGTCAAGGGAAAGCCTCTCATTCTGTATACAACAACCATTGAGGGTTCACTAGGCGCATTATGGGCATAAGAAAACGACTAAGGGAAGGAGAGAGCCCTCTACTATTTGAGTCGAGTTCTTCTGTGGCAGAAAATAATTACTCTCCTATTGAAAAACACTGCCTGGCGCTAATCTTCGCAATAACGAAGCTTCGACATTACGCTTTGGTGCATGAGGTCCATCTCATATCAAAGGTGGATCCTCTCAAATATTTGATGTCAAAAGCCATTCTAACAGGACGACTAGCTAAATGGGCCCTACTCTTAATGGAATTCTCGGTGACATACCGACCTCTCAAGGCGGTGAAAGGCCAGGCCATCGCCGACTTCCTCGCTGAGCATCCGATACCTGTCGACTCTCCCTTGAGCTGCGAATTGCGAGACGAACACACGTTTGACACAATCGATGGAGAGAAAGGAGGGAGTGATACCCGATGGGAACTCTACTTCAACGGAGCATCTTTTATGAAGAAGCGAAAGCACAACTCCCCCATAATCAAATCTGGGGTGGGCCTTACCTTCGTGATTCCACAAGGAGAGATAATGCGCTTGCCTTTTCCTTAACAGAGCCGAGGACAAACAACGAAGCGGAATATGAAGCTTTTATAGCAGGTCTTGAGATCGCTGTCGACTTGAGAATCGATGATCTCCTCATATACGGAGACTCCCAGCTGGTCGTTAGTCAAGTATACGGCGAATATCAAACTTGCAAACCAGAGTTCGTAAAATATGGCGAGAGAGCGCAACAGTTGCTGACTCAAGTTCCCTCCTACTTGCAAACCACGCGCAGAAAATAGCAAAGCAGACGCATTATCTAAACTCGCTAAAGAGATGGCTGATGAAAACCTCGATGACGTGAGGATCGTTGTGCAAAACCGTCGAGTTCTTGCACCAGCGGAAATGTCCATGGAGTCGTCTGAACAAAAAGGAGCGACCAAGAAAATAACCCTACAAATAGAAGACCAAGAAAAGATTAAGGATTGGAGAGAAGTCTTTTTAGACTACTTCAAATCCCATCGAACGCCTGAAGATGCATCTTTAAGACATCAGCTCATGAATCGAGCTCTGACTTTCGCCTTCGTCAATGACACTCTATATAAGAGATCATTTGATTCTCTATGGCTAAGATGGCTAGGAGCTAAAGAGGCGAGGAGAGTCATCCAAGAAATTCACGACGGACTCTGCGGTTCTCACCAAGCCGGGCCGAAGATGAAATTGATGATCAAAAGGATGGGCTACTATTGGCCCATAATGATTCAAGACTGCCTCGAATATGAGAAGCAGTGCCACTTGTGCCAGATTCACGGGGACTTCATCCACCGGCATCCAAATCCATTACACCCAACAGTGGCTAGCTGTCCATTCGAAATGTGGAGAACCGACATAATCGGGCCCATCGAACCAGCATCATCCAAAGGACATCGGTTCATATTGGAAACAACAGATTACTTCTCTAAGTGGGCAGAAGTAGTACCGCTGATAGAAGTGAAGACGGAGAACATCCTCTATTTCTTCAAGACACACGTCATCTATCGGTTCGGCACTCCGCGACGGATTATCTCCATTAACGGGCCGGCCTACAGAAGTCACAAAATCAGCCGGTTCGCGCAACAACATAATATAGACTGGAGATACTCTTCGGTCTATAATCCCCGAGCTAACGGTCTGGCTGAGGCTTTTAACAAGATCATAAAGAAGACGGTGTCCAAAAACAAAAAGGACTGGCACGAGAGATTGCATGAAGCTCTCTGGGCGTATCGAACTACGTTCAAAACGGCCACAAACACAACGCCGTATGCATTGGTATTCGGCGTTGAAGCGGTACTCCCCTTGGAGATAGAACTATCCTCTCTACGAGTGGCGGTTCATTACGAGCTAACAGATGAAGAGAACGCTCATCTTCGGCTTGAGGAGCTCGACGCCCTTGACGAAACCTGGAAGCTTACAAAGCAAGGATGACGCGCTCATACGAATGATTGACTAGGCCGAGAACATTCCGCCAAGGCGAACTCATGCTAGTCGTAAAAAGACCTATGATCCTTAATCGTGCCAAATGAGGGAAGTTCGAGCCGAGCTATGAGGGCCCGTACATCATAGACAAAGTCTACCAAGGTAGGGCTTACTTGCTCATAGATATGCATGGCGAAAGACCCTTCAGGCCAATAAACGACCGGTTCCTAAAAAAATACTACGCCTGACAAGTCACGGCCTAGGTCAACTATAGATGACGACACCTATGTCTACTCGCTATCTTCCCAAGTCCGAACTCTATAAGAAGTACCCAGCGAAACCGTTGTCTCCAAAATGGCAATGGTGGACCGAAACGTCCCTAAACTAACGATTGACCGAAACGTCTTTGAACTACTACAAACCCGCGGCATCCCTAGGCTGACGTGGTAAAAAAAACGGTACGTCCATAAGCAAGATGGGCACGGATGAAAACCCAAAAGGGCTCTGTGAGTAAAAACAGCAGGGCTACCGGCGAGTTTGTGAAAACCCGAAAGGGCGCAATCTCGTTAAAAGACACTTGCTGTCACGACCCGAAATTTGGCACGTGACGGCCCTTAAACTACGCAACGTCTACAGGCATAACGCAATTTAAGTAAGCCGAAAACCCAGCAATCTAAACCATCAAAAATAGTAAGTGATAAGAATATTGTTAAAACTTTTGAAAATCTCAAATACAAATTATTTAAAGTCTAACTTTACTTTTTTAAAAATTTTGGCAGCACCTCCTTTGTAGAAACTAACCCTGAAAATGGGTACAATATAAATATATGTAAAGCATCCCCAACAGGAGCAAAATCCACGCCCAAAGGCGGAAAAAACCACCACAACAGATATACGACGCCGTAGCGAAGAAATAAAAGACGATATAAATAAAAACTGCATAAAAGACCTCCAAGTCACAAAATAACATACAATATCATCATCACATCAAGTCTCTAAGTCATACATGAAAGTGGTAGATGGAGAGTACATGATACGAAGATAACAATAGACAACATCGGATAGCCGTAAAACTTACATATATCAAAACTGCGCACAGTCAGCCGAATCGGTATCCGCTGTAAAAGATGATACGAAAGATGAAAAGCCTGCCGTGACTGCCCTGAGGGACTACCTGCAAAACAATGTGGCACAACGGGGGTGAGTTGCCAACTCGTGAATAGTAAATAGCATATGCAGGTAATCGTAATTATGCACGTACAACGCGAATCTAATAGCAATAAATGGCGATATGTATGCAACAGTCATGTAAGGTACTCTATCAGGTACTACTACTACATGAACAATAAATGGCAATATGTATGCGATAGTCATGTAAGGTACTCTATCAGGTACTGCTAATGCATGAAGCAATGCATATCAAATAACAGTATGTAAATGCAACAGTCATGAAAGGTACTCTATCAGGTACTACTAATACATGAAGCAATGCATATACAATAAATCCGTAGTGTGGGATAAAACATGTCATCCTCATCGAATCCTGACCTCGTAGTAGGACCAAAATCCATCAAGACAATCTAAATCCCAAATTTCCACAAATCAGCCCCCAAATTGGCACTCATATCCTGTAAGTATAATATATCCTGAGTGTCCAATATCAAGTAAATCTCATATAACTGGTATCCAATATCGAGTATATCTCATGAAACCTGAGTGTCCTACATCTACACCAAAAAACATCATGAAAACTAGTGTGTAGCATCGACACAAAATACTCAAATCTGAGGTGATGTCACCTGGGACTGGCCCTCCTGTGTCATGTACGTACATCCTATGAACCTGGATAAGCACCACCCGCAATCTACAAGGCATGTGCGTACATAACCTAGATCGATATCCCCCAGATATACGTCGAGTCCAAATACTATCACCGGTTGGCAAACACCCTCAGCCAAGCTCATCAGCATGTCCCGTCGAAATACCTTTCTTGCCCCGGAGGACCAACCGGGTTCCACCATGTACCCACACACGGCCACGACGCCTCCTCGCATGGGGTAATATATAAGCTCAGAACCGAGAAATCTCATGGTGGAAGCTGAAATATCATATCAAGAGAAACCGGGTTTTTCAAATAATGCATAATTTCATGAAACAACCACGGTCCTCAAATCCAGAAAACATCAAGTAATGAATAAGTATAACTGCATGAATCAATACAAATATATTAGCATCCCACTCCACTAAGATATATATATATATATATATATATATATATATATATGCATATATAACAGCGTCCCACTCCACTGTTATATATACTTAGGAGTAAAAATATCATAGAACATCTTATGAAAACTATGAATGTAATATATGCAACATGAAACAGTAATATGAGCATATAAAGGAAAAAACGCTATTTAACCGCAACAAGTTAATATATATCATGTGGTTCCTAATTTCTCCAAGTCCATACAACATCAAATATAGGTGAACATGTAGCTAAAGCCAGGTATACGTAACCATGTTGGCATAGCAAGATATGTGTATCTACCTATCAATAATGATGTAATACCCTCCAGGTATATGTAAGTATATATGCAAGATGTACATGTAGCTATGTCTCATATGCGTATATACCTATTCCTAATGGTACAATACTATATAGGTATATGGGTAAATAGCATGTAAGCATGTCAAGGCATATGTGTAAGCATGTAGGTATACCGGTATGCTATATGTCATATGCATAAGGAAAATAAGGATCATGTCTCAATGTCCTTAAGAAATACAGTATCACATATGTATAGGTGTAGTGCGTGTCATCGCAATTATCGACGGTGTGTGTGTAGCATACAATTAGTGTCCGTGAAACATGAACCGCAAATAATGGTGTTGTGTCTTATTAATACTAAGTCCATGCACAATAGGAAATGAGATATGCAACAAAGGTACACATGCACAATAAATATCCGTATACATCTAATTAATAGTCATATTATTTAATCTAGCCCAGACGCATAACGCCATGCGGGCGATTTCTCTGTAGATGTTAAATCTACTCACAACAATCCTGGCTATGTAAAGCCAACCACTCGCTTTTCCTTCTTCGCAGCGCCCGAAGTCCCCGCCTTCGATCCTGAAAGCATATAACAATATAACAAGTATATATTAGCAATCGACCAATTGTAAGTCCATGCTACCTCTCTCGGTACTTTCGGGAAAGCGAAATTTGGTAAAAAACAATTTTTACGGAGGTGGTAACATGGACCTAAAACCCGGATCTTGGTTAAACATCTATCTAACACCTAACTATGAGTTTTTAGCTACTCGGTTAGGGGGTTATACCTTACTTGTCTTGAACTCCTTCGTCTTCAAGACTCCGATGGTGGTCCGATGGCTTCTTCTCGTCGTCTCCGTACGCCGAAGATAGATCCACCTGAAAGCTCCAACCTTTAGCTCCTTTTTCGTTCTTTGAAGAAACTAGTTCACTTGGTTTGCTAAACCTAGTGAACTAGAATGAGTAGAGAAGAAATAGAATGGGATTTTATCTATGGTTCTTGATTCTAAACTCATGAGACAAGAGAACCATAGAATCAAGAGAGGGAGGAAGAGGTTGAGGGTGAGAGCAAGAGGAGAGCTCAAGAACAAGAGAGAGAATGAGCAAGAAAGAATGAGGCTCTCTTTTGTCTTTCACCCTCTCATAATCCAAAGTGATCATAACTCATCATATCAAAAAAAGTCTTATGTGATGGTTGAAGCAACCATAACCATATCATTTCATGCACTCATTTTACACTAATGAGCAAGTAAACAAAAGTCTTTGCCATGAAATGATGGCTATGGTTATCATGATGGTCAACTAGTCAAGCCTAGTCAACCGGTCAACAAAGTCAACAAGTCAACAAAAGTCAACAAGTCAACAAAGTCAACAAAAGTCAACAACCATGTCACCATAATACTTAATTAATATAATAGTTAATCACATATCAAATTCTCATTAGGGTTGAGCAAAAAGTCAAAAAGTCAACGGTCAACTGTCAACAACCCTAATGAGAATCCGCTGCCTCTGCCTCCCTGTCAACTGTGCATACACACCCGCATCCGCGTTCCGAGGAACACGAATGCAAACTGGATAAATCCAATCCCATAAGGTACACTAGGATCTGGCTTAAACCAAAGCCCGCTAGTGTAAACTGTCCGGACACTGTACGTGCACAAGTGCACGGTTGTGACCGAACCCTGTCGCAAAACCATGCGACCTGTCGCAATACCATGCGACCTCTACTCTTTTGCCTAAAGGCGAAAAGCTTTCTATGTGGGACTCTAAAGACTCGACACTACGCTGGCAGTGGGTTTAACCACAGACCGCAAGCGGCACTAGCTGTGCGTAACGGTCCCCAGGTAGTGCCGACAAGAAGACCGACGAGGCGAAACCCATCTGAACTCCTACTGAGCCTGAGTGTGACATTCTCCGTACAGTCCGGTCTGTTCGTCTGATACATCGCATGGCGGGCCTAGGAGGTGGTAAACGTCAGTCCCCCAATAGCGGTACAAGTCGTGCCGGAGCGAAGCCCAAAACACCCTGAGATAACACTGGAAACCTACCAGTATATCTCGTTTGCCCTGGCCAGGGACTACTCGTGTAATGGCTCTCCTAGACACAGCGCGATGTCAACCCCTAATACCGGGAGAGACGAATCCTGTCTTACATTCACTGCCTCCAAGTGCTTCGGGACTGCACCCAACCACTACCTGTTTGCACGACTCTTTTGAGCCGTGGTAGGGTAGTGATCAAAGTACAGTGGGAACACACTCGAGGCGAAGTGACAGTGTCAAGTCAGCGGACTAAGCTGTACTCATGTCACCTGGGAACTGATAACTGATGATAGGTATAGTACCAACTAGTCAGTTCCCGACGAGTCCTGTCCAGTGTACCCGTAACCTAACGAGCACCCGCATACTATCTCAAGTACGACGTACTGACGGCTGTGGGACAGACCGTCTCCCACACTGGGATGAGAAGCGCATGCGCTGGTGTACTCCGGAGTATCGATGCCCTGTCTCGATAGTCCTGCGACCAGGGACCTGCATAAGGATGTGCTTATAGATTACCCAGCCCCACTAGTGTGACGGCCATCACATCGCTGGTAATCAAGCAAAGATCCTAAGGGCTCTACTAATGTGTATAGGCGATATACAAAAATAAACACATGTACACATTGAAGTAGAAACAAACCAAGTAGCATACTACTATTTTGAGCAAGATTGTACATACAAGGTGAATATCCCAAGCATCCATTAAGTAATATACAAACTAGTATGATACAGTAATGGCCTCTAGGGCATATACACTAACAATCTCCCACTTGCACTAAGGCCATGTACTGGCGTATCGAAGACCTATCATCTCGATCAGCTGCTCGAACTGAGTCTGGGGCAGGGCCTTGGTGAATGGATCTGCAGTGTTATCTTCTGAAGCGACTCTCCGAACCTCGATCTCCTGGCGATCTACGATCTCCCTGATCAGGTGATACCGCCTCAAGATGTGCCTGGATTTCTGATGGGACCTGGGTTCCTTCGCTAAAGCTATAGCCCCGTTGTTGTCGCAATACAGAGGTATTGGATCAACAATGGACGGAACCACCTGAAGTTCTTTCAAGAACTTCCTCATCCAGACAGCTTCTTTTGCGGCATCAGATGCAGCGATGTATTCCGCTTCCATCGTCGAGTCTGCAACGGTTTCTTGTTTGGAACTCTTCCAACACACCGCCCCTCCATTGAGGGTAAAGACAAAACCCGACATGGACTTGGAATCATCCTTGTCACTCTGGAAGCTGGAGTCAGCAAAGGCCTCGATCTGGAGGTCTTTTCCGCCATACACCAAGAACATCTCCTTAGTCCTTCTCAGGTACTTGAGAATGTTCTTTACCGCTATCCAGTGTTTCTCCCCAGGGTTTGACTGATACCGGCTTACCACACTCAGTGCATAAGCTACATCCGGTCTGGTACACAACATCGCATACATTATAGAGCCCACCGCAGAAACGTAGGGTATAATAGACATGCGATCCCTCTCCAAATCAGTCTTGGGAGACATCTCTTTAGAGAGGGTGATCCCGTGACAAGCCGGTAGGTTACCGCGCTTGGAATCTTCCATACTGAATCTCTTCAGTATGGTGTCGATGTACCTGGACTGTGAAAGTCCTAGTATCCTCTTGGATCTGTCACGGTAGATCCGGATACCCAGAATGTACGAGGCATCACCCAGGTCTTTCATGGAGAACCTGTGTGACAAGAACCCCTTGACAGATTGTAGCATAGGAATGTCATTTCCTATTAAGAGAATGTCATCCACGTATAAAATGAGGAATACTACAGTTCTCGCTACAAATCTACTATAGATGCATGGTTCATCTGGATTTTTGATAAAGCCAAATTCTTTGACCGTCTCATCAAAGCAGATGTTCCAACTCCGCGATGCCTGCTTTAGTCCATAGATGGACTTAAGCAACTTGCACACCTTTCCGCTGCTCCCACTCTGAATGAAACCCTCTGGCTGGTCCATATAGACACTCTCCTCTAAATTTCCATTTAGAAAAGCTGTCTTTACGTCCATTTGCCAAATCTCATAATCGTGGAAGGCAGCAATGGCAAGAAGGATCCGAATGGATTTCAGCATGGCTACTGGAGAAAAGGTTTCGTCATAGTCCATGCCAGGTCTTTGACGAAAACCCTTTGCTACCAGCCTAGCTTTATAGGTCTCAACCTGTCCATCTACACCAATCTTCCTTTTGAAGATCCACTTGCATCCTACGGGTTTTACCCCGTCTGGAGCAATGTCCAACGTCCATACCTTGTTGGTGTACATGGACTCCATCTCGGTCCGCATTGCATCCAGCCATTTCACTGAGTCAACGCTCTGAACGGCCTGCTGGAAGCTAGTAGGCTCATCATATTCTATGATGCAATCTTCTCTATCCCCGTCTATGAGAAAACCGCAGTATCTCTCGGGCGGATAAGACTGCCTACTACTCCTGCGGAGCGGCGTAGGAATGTCCTGTTCTGTTGAACCCTCTGGTTCCACTAATCTTTCAGTAATAGTCTATGGTTCTGGAATTTCTTCCAGTTCTACTGCGCTCCCACTAATTTCCTTTTCCAAGAACTGGTGTTCTAGAAAGTGGGCATTACGAGAAACAAGGACTTTTTGTTCCTCTGCGTAGTAGAAAAGATACCCCCTGGTGTTCTTTGGGTATCCCACAAACTTGCACAGTATTGAGCGTGCCTCGAGTTTGTCCGCATGCTGCTTTTTGACAAAAGCCGGACATCCCCAGATCTTCAGATATTGAAGATAGGGTTTCTTCCCACTCCACATTTCATATGGTGTGGTAGGCACAGTCTTAGTTGGAACTCGGTTCAAAAGATATGCGGCTGATTCTAGCGCATATCCCCAGAATGATCGCGGCAACTCAGCGTTACTCATCATGGACCGCACCATATCCAATAGGGTGCGGTTCCGTCTCTCCGATACACCGTTATGTTGCGGGGTGTATGGAGGAGTAAGCTGAGAGAGAATTCCGTTCTCTTTTAAATAGTCCAGGAACTCGGCACTTAAGTATTCTCCACCTCGATCCGATCTTAGAATCTTAATACTTTTGCCGGTCTGTTTCTCTACTTCATTCTTATACTCCTGGAATTTTCCAAAGGCCTCAGACTTATGTTTCATTAAGAAGATATGGCCGTACCTTGAGAAGTCATCCGTAAAAGTAATGAAGTAAGAATGTCCGCTTCGGGCATGTGTAGACATTGGACCGCACACGTCACTGTGTACGAGTCCCAAGAGCTCGCTCGCTCTTACTCCTTGTCCAGTAAACGGAGTCTTTGTCATCTTTCCTTTGAGACAAGATTGACAAGTGGCATACGATTGATATTCGAACGCATTCAAATATCCTTCTGTATGTAACTTAGTCAACCTTCTCTCATTGATGTGACCCAATCTACAATGCCATAAGAAAGTCTGATTTATTTCTGGAGACTTTCTTTTGTGTGTACTCTGGACGTTGAAAATCTGTGGTTGGTTTAACACGTATATACCATTACTCAATGTACCTGACCCAATCAAAACTTGATTAAGGTGAATGTTTACAACATTACTTACAAACGCAAATTCATAACCTTCTTTAGAAACTAAAGATACAGAAATGATATTACAAGTTGCGTTGGGTACAAAAAAGCAATTACGCAAAACCAAAACATGTCCATCTGACATTCCCAGGTGATAGTCCCCCACGGCTTTAGCATCCATGCTAGCTCCGTTTACAACTCTGAGGGTCATGTCACCTGCCTTCAAAACCCTGCGGTTTCTCAACGCCTGCAAAGAATTACAGATATGAGATCCTGATCCGGTATCCAATACCCAGGAAGTAGAGTTTATTGAAAGACAGTTTTCAATAACATACACACCTGAAGCTGAAGCTGCAACCTGCTTCAATTCCTGTGTTCTGGCCTTCCAGGCCCTGCAATCATTCTTCCAGTGTCCTTTCTTATGACAATAGAAGCATTCTTCCTTATCCACAAGCTTCCCCGCTATCTTTGTTGCTTTACCTTTTCCCTTCGTATCCACTTTACTAACACCGCCCCTTGGTTTGGCGGGGGCCTTCTTCTTCTTTCCCTTGGCTTTCGCCTTGGACCTAGAAGAAGATGATCCTCCTACAAACAAAGTGGATGTATCCCTACTTTTCTGTAGGGTGCCCTCTGCGCTCCTCAGCATGTTGAGGAGCTCTGAAAGTTCAACCTCTTTTTCTTGTAAGTTGAAGTTCAGTATAAACTGGGCGTAAGTGGAAGGAAGGGATTGGAGAACTATATCCGTATATAGTTCACTCTCCAATGTGATCCCTAGGTCAGCGAGCTCCTCAATATAGCCGATCATCTTTAGCACGTGCTCGGCTACTGATGATCCGACGGCCATTCTTGTCGAAAATAACTTTTTCGACGCTTCGTATCTTGCGATACGAGATTGCTCTCCATACAGTTCTTTTGTATGAAGCAATATGGATTCCATGTCCATATTCTCATGCCTCCTCTGATGTTCGTTGTCCATCGAGGCAAGCAGGAGGCATTTGGCCTTCGCGCTATCAATCTCCCAAGTCTTGCGGATTTCCTTATCCGCGATACTGGAAGTTGGACCAGGGACAGGGGGAGCTTTGGTGGTAAGAAGATACCCCAGCTTGTCGTAAGTGATTGCAATCTTGACATTCCTGAGCCAATCTTTGTAGTTTGGCCCTGTCAGTTTGTTTTTATCTATGAGTAACTTAAGTCCAGTCATGTCGATTTGGTCGCTGCAATTAGGAGAGAGAAGAAGAAACACTCAGCATGATGCTCTTGCAAGTTTAGAGTGGTTTTTAGTTTGTCTAAACAGGATGGCTCCCACTGTTTCTCGAATCCCTCCTCAAACCATAAAGGAAGAATTAGCCGGGATCAATCCCACCGCACAATACTTGCTTAACCGTTCAGCCAGGCCGGTGTCGGTACTTCGAGGGAGGTTTTCCAACGCTTTCGCGAAGTTCCTTAATTAAAGAACCTCTTTTCCCTGGGGGCGTAGCCCCGCTAACACCTTTCTAGGAACCTACTAGGTTTATAGCATTGATCGTTTAGTGAGAAATTTCCCGAGGAGTAGCATATACTCACAGTAGGATCGGGATCCAAATATCATCGCGTGACGAAACTGAAGGAATCCTACCAGAATCATCACACTCTAAATGGTATGCAAATCTAGCAAGTTTCAGTACTTATGAAACTCCCGATGTGGATTTTTGCCCCATGCTCTTATGACCTTGGCGTGAGGTCAAAATGTCATAAGTCACATGTCAAGTTCGTCCCATCATTATCCAGGTTAATTTGAACCCACCCGTACATACCCTTGACGTAGGCCAAAATGGTAGTACGACTGTCTCAAACCAACGCATTCTATCTATGCAACAGATAAATATCCGGCAGCTACCAATCACTATGCCTTGGCGTGAGGTCAAAATACATACCTTGAATACTACCGAATATTTAACTGAAATGATGGAGGGCTACGGATGGTTTTGGCAAAACCGTGAACGTAGTGAACTTGATTTGGTCGATGGAACGAGATAGCTTTTAAAAGGAGTGGCTCAAGCTCCGCATTTAAAAGTTGTTTTTGAAAAGAACCGAGTGGTTTTTCGAAAGTGTTCCAACGACTTTAACTTGGTTTATTATCTTGCATTAGTTCTTTTAATGCGTGATATTCTTGCATTAGTTCTTTTAATGCGTCCCATCATTTAATCCTACCATTGCAGAAAACAACCAAAATATGACGTACGCTTATGCCATTCGCATTCGCCACGGGGCCCCGTCATTACCCGTTAGGTTACTTAACTAACGACAGAGCGGGGGCTGGGCTAGCGCGTCTGTAAAACATAAGCAACGCCTAAATAATATCATATATAGATATACTGCAATGATAAACATTTCAGATCACAGATGAATACATTGGATATACTAGGAATCTGTAATTCGTACGAGCCTGTAACGAAAGACAGATTACACGGTCGCGGTGAATAGCCAATACCCCACCCAAGACCCCTACGGGTGCGGCAAACTACCCGCCAAGTACCCGAAGCGTAGTAACCTCCCTCATCTCCTATGAGTAGGCCACTCGACACTTCGGCATACCCGGTAGTTTGTGCACCCCCTCCATGGGTCTATCCTAGGAGCAAAAACAGTAAAAAGAAATTATACAATGACGGCTACAACCCCGACCCGGTTGTGCGGCCATACAAATAATTATTACATCAATTTACAAATTTACAAGAATTGAAAGAAAAGAAAACTCTCGTCTCACAACCCCCGGCTATTCACCCGCGACAATCCAACATATTCATATACACATTCCAGCGACATTACAGATCACAGATTTGTATAACCCCCACTAATCGACATATAGCGATTAGTAGACGTTCAATACAAATATTACATTACAGAAAAACCCGTTAGCTCAAGTCTTTTAGAAGTTCGATCAAAAATACGGATTTTCGGGACCCCAAAATAAAATTTTCGTTCTGGAAAATCTGGGTTGAAAATATATATGCTAAAAATCCCAAAATACCCCCATAAAAACACTGCACCAAAAATTTACCTCGGCCGAGTCGACTCGGCCGCGGATCCGCGGCGGGAGCGTGCTCCCGCCGCGTTTCCGCGGCCCTTTGACTCGAACGTTGGACAATTTTTGGTGGGTGCTCACAGAAAAGCCTGAGCCGATTTTAGGTGTTAAAATAATCAACTT
The DNA here is from genome assembly GCA_030015575.1 of Agapanthus africanus. Classification (NCBI taxonomy): domain Eukaryota; kingdom Viridiplantae; phylum Streptophyta; class Magnoliopsida; order Asparagales; family Amaryllidaceae; genus Agapanthus; species Agapanthus africanus. Next base: position 297,661,367 of record CM057345.1, on the reverse strand, counting down.
TTGAACAGTGGAAAAATCGACAGAAACTGCAAATTTTTGGGGTTTGTTTCGGGACTTTTTCGTTGATCGATCTTCTAGTTACTTGCTTACATGTTAGATAGAGTTTAACTAGGCTCTGATACCACTGTAAGTCCATGCTACCTCTCCCGGTACTTTCGGGAAAGCGGAATTTGGTAAAAAACAATTTTTACGGAGGTGGTAACATGGACCTAAAACCCGGATCTTGGTTAAACATCTATCTAACACCTAACTATGAGTTTTTAGCTACTCGGTTAGGGGGTTATACCTTGCTTATCTTGAACTCCTTCGTCTTCAAGACTCCGATGGTGGTCCGATGGCTTCTTCTCGTCGTCTCCGTACGCCGAAGATAGATCCACCTGAAAGCTCCAACCTTTAGCTCCTTCTTCGTTCTTTGAAGAAACTAGTTCACTTGGTTTGCTAAACCTAGTGAACTAGAATGAGTAGAGAAGAAATAGAATGGGATTTTATCTATGGTTCTTGATTCTCAACTCATGAGACAAGAGAACCATAGAATCAAGAGAGGGAGGAAGAGGTTGAGGGTGAGAGCAAGAGGAGAGCTCAAGAACAAGAGAGAGAATGAGCAAGAAAGAATGAGGCTCTCTTTTGTCTTTCACCCTCTCATAATCCAAAGTGATCATAACTCATCATATCAAAAAAAGTCTTATGTGATGGTTGAAGCAACCATAACCATATCATTTCATGCACTCATTTTACACTAATGAGCAAGTAAACAAAAGTCTTTACCATGAAATGATGGCTATGGTTATCATGATGGTCAACTAGTCAAGCCTAGTCAACCGGTCAACAAAGTCAACAAGTCAACAAAAGTCAACAAGTCAACAAAGTCAACAAAAGTCAACAACCATGTCACCATAATACTTAATTAATATAATAGTTAATCACATATCAAATTCTCATTAGGGTTGAGCAAAAAGTCAAAAAGTCAACGGTCAACTGTCAACAACCCTAATGAGAATCCGCTGCCTCTGCCTCCCTGTCAACTGTGCATACACACCCGCATCCGCGTTCCGAGGAACACGAATGCAAACTGGATAAATCCAATCCCATAAGGTACACTAGGATCTGGCTTAAACCAAAGCCCGCTAGTGTAAACTGTCCGGACACTGTACGTGCACAAGTGCACGGTTGTGACCGAACCCTGTCGCAAAACCATGCGACCTGTCGCAATACCATGCGACCTCTACTCTTTTGCCTAAAGGCGAAAAGCTTTCTGTGTGGGACTCTAAAGACTCGACACTACGCTGGCAGTGGGTTTAACCACAGACCGCAAGCGGCACTAGCTGTGCGTAACGGTCCCCAGGTAGTGCCGACAAGAAGACCGACGAGGCGAAACCCATCTGAACTCCTACTGAGCCTGAGTGTGACATTCTCCGTACAGTCCGGTCTGTTCGTCTGATACATCGCATGGCGGGCCTAGGGGGTGGTAAACGTCAGTCCCCCAATAGCGGTACAAGTCGTGCCGGAGCGAAGCCCAAAACACCCTGAGATAACACTGGAAACCTACCAGTATATCTCGTTTGCCCTGGCCAGGGACTACTCGTGTAATGGCTCTCCTAGACACAGCGCGATGTCAACCCCCAATACCGGGAGAGACGAATCCTGTCTAACTGTCACTGCCTCCAAGTGCTTCGGGACTGCACCCAACCACTACCTGTTTGCACGACTCCTTTGAGCCGTGCTAGGGTAGTGATTAAAGTACAGTGGGAACACACTCGAGGCGAAGTGACAGTGTCAAGTCAGCGGACTAAGCTGTACTCATGTCACCTGGGAACTGATAACTGACGATAGGTATAGTACCAACTAGTCAGTTCCCGACGAGTCCTGTCCAGTGTACCCGTAACCTAACGAGCACCCGCATACTATCTCAAGTACGACGTACTGACGGCTGTGGGACAGACCGTCTCCCATACTGGGATGAGAAGCGCATGCGCTGGTCTACTCCGGAGTATCGATGCCCTGTCTCGATAGTCTTGCGACTAGGGACCTGCATAAGGATGTGCTTATAGATTACCCAGCCCCACTAGTGTGACGGCCATCACATCGCTGGTAATCAAGCAAAGATCCTAAGGGCTCTACTAATGTGTATAGGCGATATACAAAAATAAACACATGTACACATTGAAGTAGAAACAAACCAAGTAGCATACTACTATTTTGAGCAAGATTGTATATACAAGGTGAATATCCCAAGCATCCATTAAGTAATATACAAACTAGTATGATACAGTAATGGCCTCTAGGGCATATACACTAACACCAATAACACGTACCAACTACGTTTGACCGACGCACCAACTCCAAACATACTCTCAAGTGTTTGTTAAGTGGATAATGCGCGTAGTGACACTACGAAACCAACTCAAGAGCAAAAGCTACACAAAGACACGAACGACATCGGCACGACCCTATCTAGGAACGCAAAGAGACACAACTACCAAGCCTAGACCCTGATCATACCGATCGTGTAGGGTTACTAGGCACTCTAACAAGGGTTAAGAAAGCATCATCCATGCCTGATTAAAATTTTAGCCGTGCCTAACAACCCTAAACAAGATCTTTGCTTGAAAATTAGGGTTACACATGCAAGTAAATAGCATCTATGACTAAGTGAATACGAAATACAACCTTTGTAGATCGGTCCTTCACTTCATTAGCTCCTTGTTGAGGTCCCTTCGCCGCGATCGTGGTTCTCCCGGACTCTTGCATGGCTTCACGAGGCAAAGGAGCGTCCTTACTTGAAGTCTTCGAGGCCGAAGATGATCTACGTCGAGGGGATGCCAACTCAAGCTTCTACCTCACTAACTAGAGAATTAATGAAGCAAACACCCTAAACTAAAGTGCTAGTCTAGTAGAGGATGGAGAAATAGGAAGTGAGTTCACTTTAGAATTTACTTTCTCATAATGTTTCTCACTTTGGATCAAACCCTAGAGAGCTTTTTAGCTCAAGGAAGAAGATGAAGAAAATAATATGAGAAGAGATAATGATCAAGTGAGAAAACTAAACATGGTGAGTGAGTATTATATACTAACTCATGTAGAGACATAACCATGGCTAATGCTTATGGTTGGGTTAACAAATATCCATAGTAAAAACAAACTTAGTGGACTTAGTCAATGCATCCACAAGCTTCCACAAGCTTCATGCATTTTGCTAATCCTCCACTAATTTTGTAATTACTTTAAATATTAAAACCCAACATAAATAAGTAGCATGGTGTAATTCTCATATACCCAAATCATGTGTATCATCAACCATGATACAGAAAAGAAAACACAATTTTAATATATATCAAATATATATTAAAGTTGTGCACTTGTGAGAAAAATCCTTATGTGAACAAGTGTTAGTTAATGTAAACTAGTATATCTAATATACAATTATACACTAAATTATTAAATCAACACTTGACTTAATAATCCGGTCATATCTCATATAACCGACTAACATCCATTGTATCGATTTATCGAATCAACACTTGATTCGATAACCCGGCTATATCATATATAACCGACCGATACAAGAAGTCGCAAGAATAGAATACGGTATCACATACATGCATTATTCTCGGTCCCGCACATATCACATACGTGCTCCTATTTCGTTTTGCCTGAGCCAGTAAAACCTCTATGTAGGACTCTAAAGACTCGTCAATACGCCGGCAGTAGGTGATGATCACATCAAGCACCTACAAGCCGTCAGCGGTACTAGCTAGACGTAACTGCTACCCGGGTATTGAGCGATCAAAAGATCAGCAAGCAAACCCGCTCCAACTCCTGTAAAAGCCTGCCGGTAACAATTCCCGTACAGTCCGGTCTCCTCGTCTGATATGTCGCATATCAAGTCTAGGGGTGGTAAACGTCAGACCCCAATAACCGATAAGTCGTGCCGATATGAGGCTCATAACGGGTCGAGAAACTACTGGTAACACTTACCAGTAAATCTTTAAATCTGCCCTTGCCAGGGACTCCCTATTACGGCCAATCGAGCACAGCGCAACATCAACCCCCAATACCGAGAGAGATAAAACCCCTCCTATCGCTCATTGCCTCCATGTGACTCGGGATTGTACCCAAAACCCACCGTTTTGCACACCCTCTTGGATGTGGTAAGGTGGAAATCAAAGTACAGTGGGAATCACACAAGACTCTATGACGATCTTGGGTCTACAGACTAACCTGTACAAGTGTCACCAGAGAACTGCCATCTGACGTGAGGTATAATACCATCTGGGAGTTCTCGGCGAGTCCGTCCAGTGTACCCAGTCTCCACTGAGCACCCGTATACCATCTCTGATGCCAAACACCAATGGAAATGGGATCATCCATCGCCCATCTCATGGGTCGAGAAGCGTATACGCAAGTCTACTCTGGTATATCGATGCCCTGTCTCGATACACCTACGACTAGGAACATTAAAGGATGTACTTATGGACTACCATGGCCCCACTAGTATGATCTGCATCATAGTCCAGGTAGTCAAGTACACATCCTAAGGGCTTTACCAACATGTAACTATAAGACAGTATCAAGAGACAAGTATACATGTTAAGATAAAGAGCAACCAGAAAGCATACTATCATGTCGAGCAAGAAAGTCCTCTCTATATATGTCCAAGCATCCAATATAATATACATCATCTGTACAATACTGGCCTCTAGGGCATACATACAACTAACAATCTCCCACTTGCACTAGGGCCAGCTGTTGTAGTATCGCATACCAAGCATCCCGAAGAGTCTCTCAAACTGTATCTGGGGAATGGCCTTCATGAGTGGATCCTCTGTGTTGTTCTTCGTGTCAACCCTCCTGACCTCGATCTCCCGGCGATCTACTATCTCCTGGATCAGGTGATACCACCTCAGAATTTACCTGGATCGCTGATGGGACCTGGGTTCCTTGGCCAAAGCTACCGCTCCATTGTTATCGTAATACAAAGGTATTGGATGCTCAATGGATGGAACCACTCCAAGTTCAGTAATGAACTTCTTGATCCAGACAGCCTCTTTGGCAGCATCGTTGGCAGCGATGTATTCAGGCAACATCGTCGAGTCTGCCACGGTTTCCTGCTTGGAACTTTTCCAGCTAACCGCCCCTCCGTAAAGGGTAAAGACAAATCCCGAGTGTGACTTAGAGTCGTCCTTATCACTCTGGAAGCTCGAATCGGTAAAGGACTCTACTTAGAGTTCTCCGTTACCATACACCTAGAGCATCTTTTTAGTCCTTCGCAAGTACTTGAGAATGCTCTTCACAGCTGTCCAGTGACTCTCTCCAGGATCAGCTTGATACCTAATCACTACACTTAGTGAGTATGCTACATCGGGTCTGGTACATAGCATCGCATACATGATAGAGTCTACAGCCGAAGCATAGGGTATCCCTTGCATGCGAGCTCTCTCCAAATCAGTCTTGGGAGACATCTCTTTGGAGAGAGTGAGCCCTGAGATCGTGGGTAAAAACCCACGTTTGGACTCTTCCATACTAAACCTCTTTAGTATAGTGTCAATGTACCTGGATTGGGACAATCCCAATATCCTTTTAGATCTATCTCTATAGATCATAATTCCCAGTATGCAGGAGGCATCACCTAGATCTTTCATTGAGAATATTTATGATAAGAAGAGCTTGACCGATTGCAGCATAGGAATGTTATTTCCTATCAAGAGTATGTCGTCCACGTACAATACGAGGAAGACAACCTTACTCTCTGCCACCTTCTTGTAGATACAAGGTTCATCTACGTTTTTGACGAAATCAAACTCTTTGATAACGACGTCAAAGCAGATGTTCTAACTCCCTGATGCTTGCTTTAATCAATAAATGGATTTAAGCAGCTTGCACACCTTCCCGCTGCTCCCACTATCTACGAAGCCCTCTGGCTGAGTCATGTACACGCACTCTTCTAAATCACCGTTTAGAAAGGAGGTCTTAACATCCATTTGCCAGATTTCGTAGTCATGATATGCAGCGATGGCAAGCATGATCCGGATGGATTTAAGCATAGCCACTGGAGAAAAGGTTTCGTCATAGTCCACACCTGGTCTTTGACGAAAACCCTTTGCAACAAGTCTAGCTTTGAAAGTCTCCACTTTTCCATCTACACCAAGTTTTTTCTTTAAGATCCACTTTCTCCCAATGGGTTTTACCCCTTCAGGAGCATCTTCCAAAGTCCATACTTTGTTGGTGTACATGGATTCCATCTCGGACTGCATTGCAGCCAGCCATTTCGAGATAGAGTATGTACTGATGTGTATATATATGTATATTCAGAGGACAGTCTTGCTCGACATGATAGTATGCTATCTGGTTTCACTTTATCATATGTTCACTTGATCATGTTTATATTCATTTGGTACATGTTGATAAAGCCCTAAGGATATTGGCTTGACTACTGGGTTATGATGCGGATCATACTAGTGGGACATCTGTAGTTTATAAGCATATCCTTGAAATATTCCTAGTCGTAGGTATATCGAGACAGAGCATCGATATTCCAGTGTAGACTAGCGTATACCATTCTTGTTCCATATGATGGGCGATGCATGATCCCATATCCATCGGGTGTGATGACACCAAAGATAGTATACGGGTGCTCAGTGAGACTGGGTACACTGAACGGACTCACCAAGAACTCCTATATGGTATTATATCATATGTCGGATAGCAGTTCTTAGGTGACACTGGTACAAGTTAGTCTGTAGACCCAAGATCGTCATAGAGTCTTGTGTGTCCTCCCACTGTACTTTGATCTCCACTCTACTACGGCTCTACTGAGTCGTACAAACTGGTGGATTTTAGGTATAGTCCCGAGGCATATGGAGACAGTGAGCGATAGGAGGGGTTTCGTCTCTCTCGGTATTGGGGGTTGATGTTGTGCTGTGCACGATTGGCTATAACGGGAAGTCTTTGGCCAGGGCTGCTGAGATATTACTGATAAGTGTTATCAGTAAGTTTCTCGATCTGTTATAGACCATATACCGGCATGACTTATTGAGTTATTGGGGTCGACGATTCCATCCCTAGACTTGATATGCAGCATATCTGACGAAGAGACCGGACTGTACGGTAAGTGTTGCCAGTTGGATTGACAGGAGTTTTGACATGTTCGCTTGTTCTTCTTCTGATCGCTCAATACCCGGGTGGCCGTTACGTTTAGCTGACCGCTTGTGGCTTGTAGATGTTTGATATGATCATCACCTACTACTGGTGTATTGACGAGTCATAGAGTCCCACATAGAAGTTTCTCGGCTCAGGCGAAACGATGTGGTGCGTATATAAGTTATGTGCGGAAGCTCGATTAAAAACGAGTATGTGATACTATATTTTAATCGGGCGTTTTATACTAGTCGGGTCGTATGAGATATGACCGGTTTATTAAATCAAGTGTTGATTTAATATTAACTTTTATCTCATTTATTTAAACCCTTTTCTTTTAATGGATGCATGCATGTATATGTACATGATGATGTGCATACACACATACATACATGCAAATGTATCATGGTTGATGATACAAGTTAGATGGCAATATAAGAATCACTTGGTAAATAAATATATATATGGATACTTTTGAATAAAGTTAAAGATAAAGGAAAATTGAAAATGACTCATTTCTTTTTCCATGACTCATTTCTTCTACACTTTTCTATGGTTGACTTTGACTCAACCATGGTTTATTTTTCCTTTGCCTTTAACTCAAGAAGAAAATATCTAGATATTATTTATTAACTATGGTTATTCTTTTGATATTTATCTCTCACTCTCTCATTTTCTTTTTGCATTATTCATTCCAAAAGAAAATATCAAGCCATCTTCTTCTTCCTCTCTCTAGCTCTCTCTTGAGTTCTATTTTGAGTTAGATAAAATAAAAGAAAGGGTATTAAGTGAGATTAGCAACCACTACATCATCCTACACAACCCTTGCTACTTTGTGTAAGGTGTTTTGCTTCAAGGTTTTCAAGGATCAAGTGAAGCAACAAGCTTTGGGCGAAGGACTTCGGGTGGATCGTCGTGGACTTGGAGGTGATCTAGCGAACCGTTCCAAACCAAAGGAGATCCAAGGAGTCATCCTAGGAGGTCTACAAAGGTTGTGGTCTCTCCACTTAGTATAAATTATCTTTTAGATGTGATACTTTTAATTTTTACTTTATAATTCTAGTTCGATTCCTAGTTTAGTTTACTTAGCACCTCATAAATTTAATGTTATGGCATGTGTGATGATTCCAATCCCTAAACAAGGTGTTAAGGATACCCTACAGTGGTATCAGAGCCAAGCTAGAGCTTTGGTGTAACCTAGACGATGTTAAAAACCTGGAACGAACGAAACACGACGCCCGGGGACTGCTCTCTGGAAATTTTTCAAAAACCTGGATTTTTTCAAATTAAAAATACTTAAAAAATTCAGCAGGGTATTTTATGGGCCCACCAGAAGTACGATGCCCTGAATTGACCATACGAAAGCAGAACCGCGGCCTTAGTGGCCTTGTTGCGGCGGTTCCACGGCGCAATAGGTGATTCATGGGCCGTAATTTCTTGTGCAGGCCCGTACGTATTTTGTGCAGTTACTGGTATTTTTTAAAACTGCTCAAGTGTTGAGCTTTCTGAGAAGTCTGTGGGTGTTTAATCGTTCGATCGAATGTTTTAACTGCGCCTAGTTTATTAGTTTGTGATACAATAATTGGAATATACAAATTTGTTTGTTACGTGTAAATCTAGCAGTTCAGTCTCGGGATAAACGAAAATCTTGTTGAATTATCCGGTTTGTTTTGAAAAGGTGTTTTCTTGGATGAGACCCAAATGTGAGCTTTACATTGTTAGGCATGAAATCTTGTATATGTGATATTCCGGGTTTGTGTTGTCTAAAGGCAGTTAAGATTCCAATTGTTGTAGTTTTTCATTTTATTTCTCTGTGGCCGTAAGTGTAGTTTGTAGTTGTATTGCCGGTTTTCGTTGCTATACATCAACGACGATCGGTGTATGCATACTTACTTACGTTGATGATATTTGATATTATGTGTCGATGAGATTTGATGTGCAGGATTGTCGTGAATGAATAGCCAGGGGTTTTATGTGAGATGAGAGTTTTCTTTTCATTCATGTAAAATTAAATTGTATGTAATATTCTTTTATTTGGGAAACTTCCAGGTTGAGGTTGATGTCACCAGTGTTGTATATTATTTACTTTTCCGCATTAGGATAGACCCAAGGAGGAGGGCACAAGTGACCGGGTTCTAGGGTTCAGTGGGAGGCCATCTTGAGGAGTCGAGACCGGGTCTCCTAAACTCCAGAATTGGTAGGGTCGCTTGCCGCTCTCATAGCGGTCTAGGGGTGTGGACTTGGCTATTCATCACGACCATGGAATCTGTATTTTTATTGCTGGCTAAATACAAAATACGGACCTCCTAGATATCATATATTAAATGTGCTTCTGCTGCTTTTATTATCTGATGTGATCATTTAATAAATATCTGAGACGAATGCGATATTATATAAATAATATATAATAGACGTTACTTATGTTTTGCACCCGCGCTAGCCCCGTCCTGGTATGCTGTTAGTTAAGTAACCTAACGGTGCATATCAGGACACTGTGGCGAATGCGAGTGGCATTAGTGTACGTTATATTTTCGTTTCTTTCTGTAATGGCTTAGGATTTAGATGATGGGACTACATTAATGAGATTAACGTAAAAGATAAATGAACCTAAAAAAATGTTGTAGAATCGGATTTGAAACACACTCGGCCTTTTATGAAAAAGCAAGTTTCAAAATGCGGAGCTTAAGCCACTCCTTTTAAACCCATTAGATTCTACAACGATATCAAGTTCAAAGCGTTAAAAGTTTAATTAAAAACTATCCGCAGCCCTCCGTCATTTTAGGAAGTAGAGTACTTAGTATTCGTGCTGCACATTTTGACTTTAGTTAAGGCGCAGTGAACGGTAGCTAAGTGATGTCTTCCTATACTGCATATGATGCAGATTAGTTAGGACATTCATATGATTATGTTGACTTTAGTTAAGGGTCATATGGGTGGGTCTAGTTAATCACGAAATGACAGGAAGAACTTGACTTGTACTTTTTATATGTTGACTTTAGTTAAGGTCATGAGTACTAGGGGTAAAAATAATATCGTGAATTTCAAGATTTGAAAATTACAATGAGATTGTATACCTTCTATATAACAGTAGGATCCCGATCCCACTGCAAGCAAATGTTGCTCCCGAGAGAATTTTGCACTTTACAATTAGCTAGAAAGCAGCCAAACGGGGCTACGCCTCTAGGAAGATGAGGTTTATTTTAATTAGGTCCGTACGAAAGCACGGGGAGCCTCTTTCAAGAACCGGCACTGGCCTGGCTGAACGGTGTTAGTTATATGTATGCTCTAGAGGCCATTACTATACACAGGATGTATATTGTAGTGGATGCTTGGACATATATAGGGAGGACTTTCTTGCTCGACATGATAGTATGCTATCTGGTTGCTCTTTACCTTAATGTGTACACTGATTGTCTCTCTGTTACATGTTGGTAAAGCCCTTAGGATGTGTACTTGACTACCTGGACTATGATGCGGATCATACTAGTGGGGACATGGTAGTCCATAAGTACATCCTTCAAAGTCCCTAGTCATGGGTGTATCGAGACAGGGCATCGATATACCAGAGTAGACTAGCGTATACCTTCTCGACCCATATAGATGGGCGATGGATGATCCCATATCCATTGGTGTTTGACATCAGAGATGATATACGGGTGCTCAATGGAGACTGGGTACACTGGACGGACTCGCCGAGAACTCCCAGATGGTATTATACCTCACGTCAGATGGCAGTTCTCTGGTGACACTAGTACAGGTTAGTCTGTAGATCCGAGATCGTCATAGAGTCTTGTGTGATTCCCACTGTGCTTTGATTTCCACCTTACCACGTCCAAGAGGGCGTGCAAAACGGTGTTTTTTGGGTACAGTCCCGAATCACATGGAGGCAATGAGCGATAGGAGGGGTTTCGTCTCTTCCGGTATAGGGAGTTGATGTTGCGCTGTGCTCGATTGGCTATAACAGGAAGTCTTTGGCCAAGGCTGCTTTAGGGATTTACCGGTAAGTGTTACCAGTAGTTTCTCGACCCGTTATGAGCCTCATATCGACACGACTTATCGAGTTATTAGGGTTTGACGTTTACCACCCCTAGACGAGATATGCGACATATCAGACGAAGAGACTGGACTGTACGGTAGTGTTACTGGTTGGATTCATAGGAGTGTGAGCGGACTTGCTCGTTGATCTTCTGATCGCTCAATACCCGGGTGGCCGTTACGTTTAGCAGACCGCTTGCGGCTTGTGGGTGTTTGATATGATCATCACCTACAGCCGGCGTATTGACGAGTCTTTAGAGTCCTACACAGGGGTTTCCTGACTCAAGCGAAACGAAATAGGAGCGCATATGAGATATGTGCGGGACCGAGAATAATACCAGTATGTGATACTGTTAGTGTATATGCCCTAGAGGCCATTACTGTATCATACTAGTTTGTATATTACTTAATGGAAGCTTGGGATATTCACCTTGTATAAACAATCTTGCTCAATATAGTAGTATGCTACTTGGTTTGTTTCTACTTCAATGTGTACATGTGTTTATTTTGCGATATCACCTATACGCATTAGTGGAGCCCTTAGGATCTTTGCTTGATTACCAGCGTTGTGATGGCAGTCACACTAGTGGGGGCTGGGTAATCTATAAGCACATCCTTATACAGGTCCCTAGTCGCAGGACTATCGAGACAGGGCATCGATACTCCGGAGTAGACTAGCGTATGCACTTATCATCCCAGTGTGGGAGATGGTCTGTCCCACAGCCATCAGTACGTCGTACTGGAGATAGTATACGTGTGCTCGTTAGGTTACGAGTACACTGGACAGGACTCGTCGGGAACTGACAAGTTGGTATTATACCTATCGTCAGTTATCAGTTCCCAGGTGACATGAGTACAGCTTAGTCCGCTGACTTGACACTGGCACTTCGCCTCGAGTGTGTTCCCACTGCACTTTGATCACTACCCTACCACGGCTCAAAGGAGTCGTGTAGACAGGTAGTGGTTGGGTGCAGTCCCGAAGCACTTGGAGGCAGTGACGGTTAGACAGGATTCGTCTCTCCCGGTATTGGGGGTTGACATCGCGCTGTGTCTAGGAGAGCCATTACACAAGTAGTCCCTGGCCAGGGCAAGCGAGATATACTGGTAGGTTTCCAGTGTTATCTCAGGGTGTTTTGGGCTTCACTCCGACACGACTTGTACCGCTATTGGGGGACTGACGTTTTACCGCCCCCTAGGCCCGACATGCGATGTATCAGACGAACAGACCGGACTGTACGGAGAATGTCACATTCAGACTCAGTAGGAGTTCAGATGGGGTTCACCTCGTCAGCCTTCTTGTCGGCATCTACCTGGGGACCGTTACGCACAGCTAGTGCCGCTTGCGGTCTGTGGTTAAACCCACTGCCAGCGTAGTGTCGAGTCTTTAGAGTCCCACACAGAGGGTATTCGCCTTTGGGCAAAACAGAGTAGAGGTCGCATGGTTTTGCGGCAGGGTTCGTTCTCATCCGCGCACTTGTGCACGTTTGGAGTCCGGACGAATTATACTGGCAGGCTCTGGTTTGAGCCAGATACTGGTATATGTTTTGGGGTTGTTTTTATATCTCGGTATTCTTGTTCCTCGGAACGAGAATGCAGGTGTGTATGCACAGTTGCTTGAGGCGGAGGATGAGGTATTTCATTAGGGTTTCGGAACGGGTGCGTATGCACAGTTGACAGTCATCATTTTTCCAAACCCTAATGGATTTATGGATCATCTATTAATAATAGTAATTAAATGAGAATTATGTTATGGTTGATTTTGTTGACTTGTTGACCATGGTTGAATGTTGACCACCATCATGCTTTGTAAAGATACTCCTTGATTCATGCTTACATTTCATTTAATGAAGCATGATAGTGGTCATTCCAAAACTACCATCAACTATTCTCATTTTGAATTATTATTATTTAGATAATTCTTTTTCTTTTGATATGGTTGCAAAAAGAAAAAGAGAGCTCATTCTATCATAATCATTCTCTCCTCACTTCATCTTCTTCTTCCTCTAGCCAAAGGAGAATCCTTCTCATGTGTTGAGAATCCCTCTTCTTAAAACAAAAGCACCCCTTAGACACTCTCTACTCACTCTAGGATCAAAGGTTTAGCAATCCGACGATTCTAGTTCTCTCAAAGTTCGAGGAAGAGCCCGAAGGTTGAACCCTCTGGTGGATCCATCTTCGACGGAAGAAGGCGACGAGAAGAGAACCATCAACCTCTACAAAGTTTGAAGAAGAAGGAGTTCAAGTTTAGGTATAACCATCTTCCATAGTAGCTAACTCTCTTTAGCAAGTTTGCTAGTTTAGTTTAGACACGATCCCGACCTTGTTTAGTCCATGTTGCCTCTTGCGATAAAAATTTGTCTTTTATACCGTTTCCGCCTCCCCGTAAGCACCGGGGGTCGCAACGTAGACTTACAGTGGTATCAGAGCCTAACTAAACTTAAACTAGCTTGGTAGTGAAGTGTAACGAAGTTCGGAACCGAAAAATCGCAAAACCGGAAAAACCAAAACCCTAAGTTTCTGTTAAAATTTTTTCTGGTCAAAACAAGATTTGTTATACACCTAAATTCGGCTCAGGGTTTTGTGTGAACACCCAAGAAAAACGATCCCCTGATTCATTCAAACCGCCGCGGTTCCGTGGCATGAGGTAGGTATTTGCCGCGGAACCGCCGCCGTTTGTTGTCCTCTCGTCATCGTTTTTCGTGCAGTGTGTCTCTGTGTTGGTTTTGGGATTTTTAAGATATATTATATGTGCCCAGATTTTCCAGAACAGAAATTTACTTTTGGGGTCCTATAATTCCGTATTTTTTCCGAACTTCACTGCACTTTGACTATATTGGTTATATCTGTGATGTTTGCATGTATTGAACATCGGCTAATCGCTATAAGTCGATTGGTCGGGGTTATACATGATCTGTGTTTGATATTGGATTGTGTATATGAATCTGTTGGACTGTCGCGGGTGAATAGCCGGGGTGGATGTGAGATGAGCTTTTTGTTTTTCTTTCATTCATTTGTAAATGTAAATTGATGTAATATTATTATTTGTATGGCCGCACAACCGGGTCGGGGTTGTAGCCGTCATTGTATAATTCTTTTTACTGTTTTTGCTCTTAGGATAGACCCATGGAGGGGTGCACAAACTGCTGAGTACTTGGCCGGTAGTTTGCCGGACCCGTAGGGGTCTTGGGTGGGGTATTTGCTATTCACCGCGACCGTGTAATCCGCTTTTCGTTGCAGGCTCGAACGGATTGCGGATTGCTAGTATATCCAATGTATTCATCTGTGATCTGTAATGTCTATCATTGCTTTCTATTTAGGCGTTGCTTATGTTTTACAGCCGCGCTAGCCCAGCCCCCGCTCTGTCGTTAGTTAAGTAACCTAACGAGTGATGACGGGACCCCGTGGCGAATGCGAATGGCATAAGCGTACGTCATATTTTGGTTGTTTTCTGCAATGGTAGGATTAAATGATGGGACGCATTAAAAGAACTAATGCAAGAATATCACGCATTAAAAGAACTAATGCAAGATAATAAACCAAGTTAAAGTCGTTGGAACACTTTCGAAAAACCTCTCGGTTCTTTTCAAAACTAACTTTTACATGCGGAGCTTGAGCCACTCCTTCTAAAAGCTATCTCGTTCCATCGATTATATCAAGTTCACTACGTTCACGGTTTCACCAAAACCATTCGTAGCCCTCCGTCGTTTCGCATGAATAGGCAATAGTATTCAAGCTGTGTATTTTGGCCAAAGTCAAGGCACAGTGATTGGTAGCTATTGGGTGTTCATGTGTAGCATAGATAGATGCGTTGGTTTGGGACAGTCGTGCTGCCATTTTGGCCAAAGTCAAGGGTATGTACGGATGGATCCAAATTAACCTGGAAAGTGACGGGTAGAACTTGACATGTGACTTATGATATTTTGGCCAAACTCAAGGTCATAAGAGCATGGGGCAAAAATCCACATCGGGAGTTTCATAAGTACTGAAACTTGCTAGATTTGCATACCATTTGGAGTGTAATGATTATGGTAGGATTCCTTCATTTTCGTCACGCGATGATATTTCGATCCCGATCCTACTGTGAGTATATGCTACTCCTCGGGAAATTTCTCACTAAACGATCAATGCTATAAACCTAGTAGGTGCCTAGAAAGGTGTTAGCGGGGCTACGCCCCCAGGGAAAAGAGGTTCTTAAATTAAGGAACTTCACGAAAGCGTTGGAAAACCTCCCTCGAAGTACCGACACTGGCCTGGCTGAACGGTTTGTAAGTCCATATTGCGACCCCCGGTACTTACGGGGAGGCGGAAACGGTATAAAAAACGAATTTTTATCGCAAGAGGCAACATGGACTAAACTATGTCGGGATCGTTGTCTAAACTAAAACTAGTTAACAAGCTAAAGAGAGTTAGCTACTATGGAAGATGGTTATACCTAAACTTGAACTCCTTCTTCTTCAAACCTTGTAGAGGTTGATGGTTCTCTTTTCGTCGCCTTCTCCCGTCGAAGATGGATCCACCTCGAAGGTTCGACTTTGGGCTCTTCCTCGATCTTTGAGTGAACTAGGGTTTCCGGCTTGCTAAACCTTCATCCTAGAATGAGTAGAGAGTGATTAGGGTTTGCTTTTCTATCTAAAGAGAATGATTCTCAACACATGAGAAGGTTTCTCTTTTCAAGAGGAGGAAGAAGATGAAATGAGGAGAGAGAGAGGTTATGATAGAATGAGCTCAATTATTTCTTTCTTGCAACCATATTGCAAAAGAAATGAATTATCTAAATGATAATAATGGAAATAAGAATAGTTGATGGTAAATATGGAATGACCACTATCATACCTCTTTTAATGAAGTGTAAGCATGAATCAAGGAAGACTTTCAAGGCATGAAAGTGGTCAATGGTCAACAAGTCAACCAAGGTCAACAAGTCAACAAAAAACAACCATAACATAATTCTTATTTAATTACTATTATTAATAGATAATATACAAATCCATTAGGGTTTGGAAATGATAACTGTCAACTGTGCATACGCACCCGATCCGAAACCCTAATGAAAAACCTCATTCTCCGCTTCAAGCAACTGTGCATACACACCTGCATTCTCGTTCCGAGGAACAAGAATACCAAGATATAAAAGCAACCCCCAAAACATATACCAGTATCTGGCTCAAACCAGAGCCTGCCAGTATAATCCGTCCGGACTCCAAACGTGCACAAGTGCGCGGATGAGAACGAACCCTGTCGCAAAACCATGCGACCTCTACTCTGTTTTGCCCAGAGGCGAATACCCTCTGTGTGGGACTCTAAAGACTCGACACTACGCTGGCAGTGGGTTTAACCACAGACCGCAAGCGGCACTAGCTGTGCGTAACGGTCCCCAGGTAGATGCCGACAAGAAGGCTGACGAGGTGAAACCCCATCTGAACTCCTACTGAGTCTGAATATGACATTCTCCGTACAGTTCGGTCTGTTCGTCTGATACATCGCATGGCGGGCCTAGGGGGCGGTAAAACGTCAGTCCCCCAATAGCGGTACAAGTCGTGTCGGAGTGAAGCCCAAAACACCCTGAGATAACACTGGAAACCTACCAGTATATCTCGCTTGCCCTGGCCAGGGACTACTCGTGTAATGGCTCTCCTAGACACAGCGCGATGTCAACCCCCAATACCGGGAGAGACGAATCCTGTCTAACCGTCACTGCCTCCAAGTGCTTCGGGACTGCACCCAACCACCACCTGTTTGCACGACTCCTTTGAGCCGTGGTAGGGTAGTGATCAAAGTGCAGTGGGAACACACTCGAGGCGAAGTGTCAGTGTCAAGTCAGCGGACTAAGCTGTACTCATGTCACCTGGGAACTGATAACTGACGATAGGTATAATACCAACCTGTCAGTTCCCGACGAGTCCTGTCCAGTGTACTCGTAACCCAACGAGCACCCGTATACTATCTCCAGTACGACGTACTGATGGCTGTGGGACAGACCATCTCCCACACTGGGATGAGAAGCGCATACGCTAGTCTACTCCGGAGTATCGATGCCCAGTCTCGATAGTCCTACGACTAGGGACCTGTATAAGGATGTGCCTATAGATTACCCAGCCCCCACTAGTGTGACTGCCATCACAACGCTGGTAATCAAGCAAAGATCCTAAGGGCTCCACTAATGCGTATAAGTGATATACTGAAATAAACACAAGTACACATTGAAGTAGAAACAAACCAAGTAGCATACTACTATATTGAGCAAGACTGTTTATACAAGGTGAATATCCCAAGCTTCCATTAAGTAATATACAAACTAGTATGATACAGTAATGGCCTCTAGGGCATATACACTAACAATCTCCCACTTGCACTAAGGCCATGTACTGGCGTATCGAAGACCTATCATCTCGATCAGCCGCTCGAACTGAGTCTGGGGTAGGGCCTTGGTGAATGGATCTGCAGTGTTCTCTTCTGAAGCAACCCTCCGAACCTCGATCTCCTTGCGATCCACGATCTCCCTGATCAGGTGATACCGCCTCAAGATGTGCCTGGATCTCTGATGGGACCTGGGTTCCTTTGCTAAAGCTATAGCCCCGTTGTTGTCGCAATACAGAGGTACTGGGTCAACAATGGACGGAACCACCTGAAGTTCTTTTAAGAACTTCCTTATCCAGACAGCTTCTTTTGCGGCATCAGATGCAGCGATGTATTCCGCTTCCATAGTCGAGTCTGCAACGGTTTCCTGTTTGGAACTCTTCCAACACACCGCCCCTCCATTGAGGGTAAAGACAAAACCCGACATGGACTTGGAATCATCCTTGTCACTCTGGAAGCTGGAGTCAGCAAAGGCCTCAATCTGGAGGTCTTTTCCGCCATACACCAAGAACATCTCCTTAGTCCTCCTCAGGTACTTGAGAATGTTCTTTACCGCTATCCAATGTTTCTCCCCAGGGTTTGACTGATACCGGCTTACTACACTCAGTGCATAAGCTACATCCGGTCTGGTACACAACATCGCATACATTATAGAGCCTACCGCAGAAGCGTAGGGTATAATAGACATGCGATCCCTCTCCAAATCAGTCTTGGGAGACATCTCTTTAGAGAGGGTGATCCCGTGACAAGCCGGTAAATTACCGCGCTTGGAATCTTCCATACTGAATCTTTTCAGTACGGTGTCGATGTACCTGGACTGTGAAAGTCCTAATATCCTCTTGGATCTATCACGATGGATCCGGATCCCCAGGATGTAAGAGGCATCACCCAGGTCTTTCATGTAGAACCTGTGTGACAAGAAACCCTTGACAGATTGTAGCATAGGAATGTCATTTCCTATTAAGAGAATGTCATCCACGTATAAAACAAGGAATACTACAGTTCTCGCTACAAATCTACTATAGATGCACGGTTCATCTGGATTTTTGATAAAGTCAAATTCCTTGACCGTCTCATCAAAACAGATGTTCCAACTCCGCGATGCCTGCTTTAGTCCATAGATGGACTTAAGCAACTTGCACACCTTTCCGCTGCTCCCACTCTGAATGAAACCTTCTGGCTGATCCATATAGACACACTCCTCTAAATTTCCATTTAGAAAAGCGGTTTTTACGTCCATCTGCCAAATCTCATAATCGTGGAAGGCAGCAATGGCAAGAAGGATCCGAATGGATTTCAGCATAGCCACTGGAGAAAAGGTTTCGTCATAGTCCAAGCCAGGTCTTTGACGGAAACCCTTTGCTACAAGTCTAGCTTTATAGGTCTCAACCTGTCCATCTACACCAATCTTCCTTTTGAAGATCCACTTGCATCCTACGGGTTTTACCCCGTCTGGAGCAATGTCCAACGTCCATACTTTGTTGGTGTACATGGACTCCATTTCGGTCCGCATTGCATCCAGCCATTTTACCGAGTCAACGCTCTGAACGGCCTGCTGGAAGCTAGTAGGCTCATCATAATCTATGATGCAATCCTCTCGATCCCCGTCTATGAGAAAACCGTAGTATCTCTCGGGCGGATGAGACTGCCTACTACTCCTGCGGAGCGGCGTAGGAATGTCCTGTTCATTTGAACCCTCTGGTTCCATTAAGCTTTCAGTAATAGTCTGTGGTTCTGGAATTTCTTCCAGTTCTACTGCGCTCCCACTTAATTCTTTTTCTAAGAACTGATGTTCTAGAAAGTGGGCATGACGAGAAACAAGAACTTTTTGTTCCTCTTCGTAGTAGAAAAGATATCCCTTGGAATTCTTTGGATATCCCACAAACTTACACAGTACTGAGCGCGCCTCGAGCTTGTCCGCATGCTGCTTTTTAACAAAAGCTGGACTTCCCCAAGTCTTAATGTGACTGAGATGGGGTCTCTTCCCACACCACATTTCATATGGTGTAGTAGGCACAGTCTTAGTAGGAACTCGGTTCAAAAGGTACGCAGCTGATTCTAGTGCATACCCCCAGAATGATCGCGGTAACTCAGCGTTACTCATCATGGACCGTACCATATCCAATAGGGTCCGGTTCCGTCTCTCCGATACACCGTTATGTTGCGGGGTGTATGGAGGAGTAAGCTGAGAGAGAATCCCATTCTCTTTTAAATAATTCAGGAACTCGGCACTTAAGTATTCTCCACCTCGATCCGATCTTAGAATCTTGATACTTTTGCCGGTCTGTTTTTCTACTTCATTCTTAAATTCCTGGAATTTTTCAAAAGCTTCGGACTTATGTTTCATTAAGAAGACATAACCGTATCTTGAAAAATCATCCGTAAAAGTAATGAAGTAAGAATAACCGCTTCGCGCATGTGTAGACATTGGACCGCACACGTCGCTGTGTACGAGTCCCAAGAGCTCGCTCGCTCTTACTCCGTGTCCAGTGAACGGAGTCTTTGTCATCTTTCCTTTGAGACAGGATTGACAAGTGGCATATGATTGATATTCGAACGGATCCAAATATCCTTCTGTATGTAACTTAGTCAACCTTCTCTCATTGATGTGACCCAGTCTACAATGCCATAAGAAAGTCTGATTAATATCTGGTGACTTTCTTTTGTGTGTATTCTGGACATTGAAAATCTGTGGTTGGTTTAATACGTATATACCATTGCTCAATGTACCTGACCCAATCAGAACTTGATTAAGGTGAATGTTAACAACATTACTTACAAACGCAAATTCATAACCTTCTTTAGAAACCAAAGATACAGAAATGATATTACAAGTTGCGTTGGGTACAAAAAAGCAATTACGCAAAACCAAAACATGCCCATCTGACATTCCCAGGTGATAGTCCCCCACGGCTTTAGCATCCATGCTAGCTCCGTTCGCAACTCTGAGGGTCATGTCACCTGCCTTCAAAACCCTACGGTTTCTCAACGCCTGCAAAGAATTACAGATATGAGATCCTGATCCGGTATCCAATACCCAGGAAGTAGAGTTTATAGAAAGACAGTTTTCAATAACATACACACCTGAAGCTGAAGCCGCAACCTGCTTCAGTTCCTGTGTCCTGGCTTTCCAAGCCCTGCAATCTTTCTTCCAGTGTCCACTCTTGTGACAATAGAAGCATTCCTCTTTACCAACAAGCTTCCCCGCTATTTTTGTTGCCTTTTCCTTTCCCTTCGCACCCACTTTACTAACACCGCCTCTTGGTTTGGCGGGGGCTTTCTTCTTCTTTCCCTTGGCTTTCGCCTTGGACCTAGAAGAAGAAGATCCTCCTACAAACAAAGTGGATGTATCCCTACCCTTCTGTAGGGTGCCCTCTGCGCTCCTCAGCAGGTTGAGGAGTTCTGAAAGTTCAACTTCCTTTTCTTGCAAGTTGAAATTCAGTATGAACTGGGCGTAAGTGGATGGAAGGGACTGGAGAATTATATCTGTATAAAGTTCACTGTCCAACGTGGTCCCAAGTTCCGCGAGCTCCTCAGTGTAGCCAATCATCTTAAGCACGTGGTCCGCTACCGATGATCCGACGGCCAACTTAGTCGAAAATAACTTCTTCGACACTTCGTATCTTGCGATACGAGACTGCTCTCCATACAGTTCTTTTGTATGAAGAAATATGGATTCCAAATCCATATTCTCGTGCCTCCTCTGATGGTCATTGTCCATCGAGGCAAGTACGAGGCATCTGGCCTTCGCGCTGTCAATCTCCCAAGTCTTACGGATTTCCTTATCCGCGACACTGGAGGTGGGACCTGGGACGGGGGGAGCTTTGCTGGTAAGAAGATACCCCAGCTTGTCGTAAGAGATTGCCAATTTGACATTCCTGAGCCAATCTTTGTAGTTTGGCCCTGTCAATATGTTTTTATCTAGAAGTAACTTAAGTCCAGTCATTTCGATTTGGTCGCTGCAGGGGGAGAGAAGAAACACTTAGCACGATGCTCTTGCAAGTTTAGAATGGTTTTTAATTTGTCTAAACAGGATGGCTCCCACTGTCTCTCGAATCCTTCCTCAAACCACAAAGGAAGAATTAGCCGGGATCAATCCCACCGTACAATACTTGCTTAACCGTTCAGCCAGGCCAGTGTCGGTACTTCGAGGGAGGTTTTCCAACGCTTTCGCGAAGTTCCTTAATTTAAGAACCTCTTTTCCCTGGGGGCGTAGCCCCGCTAACACCTTTCTAGGCACCTACTAGGTTTATAGCATTGATCGTTTAGTGAGAAATTTCCCGAGGAGTAGCATATACTCACAGTAGGATCGGGATCCAAATATCATCGCGTGACGAAAATGAAGGAATCCTACCATAATCATCACACTCCAAATGGTATGCAAATCTAGCAAGTTTCAGTACTTATGAAACTCCCGATGTGGATTTTTGCCCCATGCTCTTATGACCTTGACTTTGGCCAAAATATCATAAGTCACATGTCAAGTTCTTCCCGTCACTTTCCAGGTTAATTTGGATCCATCCGTACATACCCTTGACTTTGGCCAAAATGGCAGCACGACTGTCCCAAACCAACGCATCTATCTATGCTACACATGAACACCCAATAGCTACCAATCACTGTGCCTTGACTTTGGCCAAAATACACAGCTTGAATACTATTGCCTATTCATGCGAAACGACGGAGGGCTACGAATGGTTTTGGTAAAACCGTGAACGTAGTGAACTTGATATAATCGATGGAACGAGATAGCTTTTAGAAGGAGTGGCTCAAGCTCCGCATTTAAAAGTTAGTTTTGAAAAGAACCGAGTGGTTTTTCGAAAGTGTTCCATCGACTTAAACTTGGTTTATTATCTTGCATTAGTTCTTTTAATGCGTGATATTCTTGCATTAGTTCCTTTAATGCGTCCCATCATTTAATCCTACCATTGCAGAAAACAACCAAAATATGACGTACGCTTATGCCATTCGCATTCGCCACGGGGTCCCGTCATCACTCGTTAGGTTACTTAACTAACGACAGAGCGGGGGCTGGGCTAGCGCGGCTATAAAACATAAGCAACGTCTAAATAGAAAGCAATGATAGACATTACAGATCACAGATGAATACATTGGATATATTAGCAATCCGCATTCCTTTCGAGCCTGAAACGAAAAGCGGATAACACGGTCGCGGTGAATAGCAAATACCCCACCCAAGACCCCTACGGGTGCGGCAAACTACCCTCCATGTTCCCGGTAGTTTGTGCACCCCACCATGGATCTATCCTAGGAGCAAAAACAGTAAAAAGAATTATACAATGACGGCTACAACCCCGACCCGGTTGTGCGGCCAAACAAATAATATTATTACATCAATTTACATTTACAATGAATGAAAGAAAAACAAAAGCTCATCTCACATCCACCCCGGCTATTCACCCGCGACAGTCCAACACATTCATATACACATTCCAGCACATTACAGATCATGTATAACCCCGACTAATCGACTTATAGAGATTAGCCGACGTTCAATACATGCAAACATCACAGATATAACCAACATAGCCAAAGTGCAGTGAAGTTCGGAAAAAAATACGGAATTATAGGACCCCAAAAGTGAATTTCAGTTCTGGAAAATCTGGGTACATATAATATATCTTAAAAATCCCAAAACCAACACAGAAGAACACTGCACGAAAAACGATGCAAAGATGACACCAACTTGCGGCGGTTCCGCGGCCAGATGAGTAGCTCAGGCCGCGGAAGGGCGGCGGTTTTGATGAAACATGCTATCGTTTTTCTTGTGTGTTCTTAAAAAACCCTGAGACAATTTTACAAGTATAAAGTTTTTCATTTTGAGCAGAAAAAATTTCAACAGAAAGTTAGGGTTTTGATTTTCCGGTTTTGCGATTTTTCGGTTCCGAACTTCGTTACACTTCACTACCAAGCTAGTTTAAGTTTAGTTAGGCTCTGATACCACTGTAAGTCCATATTGCGACCCCCGGTACTTACGGGGAGGCGGAAACGGTATAAAAAACGAATTTTTATCGCAAGAGGCAACATGGACTAAACTATGTCGGGATCGTTGTCTAAACTAAAACTAGTTAACAAGCTAAAGAGAGTTAGCTACTATGGAAGATGGTTATACCTAAACTTGAACTCCTTCTTCTTCAAACCTTGTAGAGGTTGATGGTTCTCTTTTCGTCGCCTTCTCCCGTCGAAGATGGATCCACCTCGAAGGTTCGACTTTGGGCTCTTCCTCGATCTTTGAGTGAACTAGGGTTTCCGGCTTGCTAAACCTTCATCCTAGAATGAGTAGAGAGTGATTAGGGTTTGCTTTTCTATCTAAAGAGAATGATTCTCAACACATGAGAAGGTTTCTCTTTTCAAGAGGAGGAAGAAGATGAAATGAGGAGAGAGAGAGGTTATGATAGAATGAGCTCAATTATTTCTTTCTTGCAACCATATTGCAAAAGAAATGAATTATCTAAATGATAATAATGGAAATAAGAATAGTTGATGGTAAATATGGAATGACCACTATCATACCTCTTTTAATGAAGTGTAAGCATGAATCAAGGAAGACTTTCAAGGCATGAAAGTGGTCAATGGTCAACAAGTCAACCAAGGTCAACAAGTCAACAAAAAACAACCATAACATAATTCTTATTTAATTACTATTATTAATAGATAATATACAAATCCATTAGGGTTTGGAAATGATAACTGTCAACTGTGCATACGCACCCGATCCGAAACCCTAATGAAAAACCTCATTCTCCGCCTCAAGCAACTGTGCATACACACCTGCATTCTCGTTCCGAGGAACAAGAATACCAAGATATAAAAGCAACCCCCAAAACATATACCAGTATCTGGCTCAAACCAGAGCCTGCCAGTATAATCCGTCCGGACTCCAAACGTGCACAAGTGCGCGGATGAGAACGAACCCTGTCGCAAAACCATGCGACCTCTACTCTGTTTTGCCCAGAGGCGAATACCCTCTGTGTGGGACTCTAAAGACTCGACACTACGCTGGCAGTGGGTTTAACCACAGACCGCAAGCGGCACTAGCTGTGCGTAACGGTCCCCAGGTAGATGCCGACAAGAAGGCTGACGAGGTGAAACCCCATCTGAACTCCTACTGAGTCTGAATATGACATTCTCCGTACAGTCCGGTCTGTTCGTCTGATACATCGCATGGCGGGCCTAGGGGGCGGTAAAACGTCAGTCCCCCAATAGCGGTACAAGTCGTGTCGGAGTGAAGCCCAAAACACCCTGAGATAACACTGGAAACCTACCAGTATATCTCGCTTGCCCTGGCCAGGGACTACTCGTGTAATGGCTCTCCTAGACACAGCGCGATGTCAACCCCCAATACCGGGAGAGACGAATCCTGTCTAACCGTCACTGCCTCCAAGTGCTTCGGGACTGCACCCAACCACCACCTGTTTGCACGACTCCTTTGAGCCGTGGTAGGGTAGTGATCAAAGTGCAGTGGGAACACACTCGAGGCGAAGTGTCAGTGTCAAGTCAGCGGACTAAGCTGTACTCATGTCACCTGGGAACTGATAACTGACGATAGGTATAATACCAACCTGTCAGTTCCCGACGAGTCCTGTCCAGTGTACTCGTAACCCAACGAGCACCCATATACTATCTCCAGTACGACGTACTGATGGCTGTGGGACAGACCATCTCCCACACTGGGATGAGAAGCGCATACGCTAGTCTACTCCGGAGTATCGATGCCCAGTCTCGATAGTCCTACGACTAGGGACCTGTATAAGGATGTGCCTATAGATTACCCAGCCCCCACTAGTGTGACTGCCATCACAACGCTGGTAATCAAGCAAAGATCCTAAGGGCTCCACTAATGCGTATAAGTGATATACTGAAATAAACACAAGTACACATTGAAGTAGAAACAAACCAAGTAGCATACTACTATATTGAGCAAGACTGTTTATACAAGGTGAATATCCCAAGCTTCCATTAAGTAATATACAAACTAGTATGATACAGTAATGGCCTCTAGGGCATATACACTAACACGGTTAAGCAAGTATTGTACGGTGGGATTGATCCCGGCTAATTCTTCCTTTGTGGTTTGAGGAGGGATTCGAGAGACAGTGGGAGCTATCCTGTTTAGACAAATTAAAAACCATTCTAAACTTGCAAGAGCATCGTGCTAAGTGTTTCTTCTCTCCCCCTGCAGCGACCAAATCGAAATGACTGGACTTAAGTTACTTCTAGATAAAAACATACTGACAGGGCCAAACTACAAAGATTGGCTCAGGAATGTCAAATTGGCAATCGCTTACGACAAGCTGGGGTATCTTCTTACCACCAAAGCTCCCCCCGTCCCAGGTCCCACCTCCAGCGTCGCGGATAAGGAAATCCGTAAGACTTGGGAGATTGATTGCGCGAAGGCCAGGTGCCTCGTGCTTGCCTCTATGGACAACGAACATCAGAGGAGGCATGAGAATATGGACCTCGAGTCCATATTTCTCCATACAAAAGAACTGTATGGAGAGCAGTCTCGTATCGCAAGATACGAAGTGTCGAAGAAGTTGTTTTCGACAAAGTTGGCCGTCGGATCATCGGTAGCGGACCACGTGGTTAAGATGATTGGCTACACTGAGGAGCTCGCAGAACTTGGGACCACGTTGGATAGTGAACTCTATACAGATTTAATTCTCCAGTCCCTTCCATCCACTTACGCCCAGTTTATACTGAACTTCAACTTACAAGAAAAGGAAGTTGAACTTTCAGAACTCCTCAACCTGCTGAGGAGCGCAGAGGGCACCCTACAGAAGGGTAGGGAAACACCCGCTTTGTTTGTAGGAGGATCTTCTTCCTCTAGGTCCAAGGCGAAAGCCAAGAGAAAGAGGAAGAAAGCCCCCGCCAAACCAAGAGGAGGTGTTAGTAAAGTGGGTACGAAGGGAAAGGAAAAGGCAACAAAGATTGCGGGGAAGCTTGTTGGAAAGGAAGAGTGCTTCTATTGTCATAAGAGTGGACACTGGAAGAAAGATTGCAGGGCTTGGAAAGCCAGGACACAGGAACTGAAGCAGGTTGCGGCTTCAGCTTCAGGTGTGTATGTTATTGAAAACTGTCTTTCTATAAACTCTACTTCCTGGGTATTGGATACCGGATCAGGATCTCATATCTGTAATTCTTTGCAGGCGTTGAGAAACCGTAGGGTTTTGAAGGCAGGTGACATGACCCTCAGAGTTGCGAACGGAGCTAGCATGGATGCTAAAGCCGTGGGGGACTATCACCTGGGAATGTCAGATGGGCATGTTTTGGTTTTGCGTAATTGCTTTTTTGTACCCAACGCAACTTGTAATATCATTTCTGTATCTTTGGTTTCTAAAGAAGGTTATGAATTTGCATTTGTAAGTAATGTTGTAAACATTCACCTTAATCAAGTTCTGATTGGGTCAGGTACACTGAGCAATGGTATATACGTATTAAACCAACCACAGATTTTCAATGTTCAGAATACACACAAAAGAAAGTCTCCAGATATCAATCAGACTTTCTTATGGCATTGTAGACTGGGTCACATCAATGAGAGAAGGTTGACTAAGTTACATACAGAAGGATATTTGGATCCGTTCGAATATCAATCATATGCCACTTGTCAATCCTGTCTCAAAGGAAAGATGACAAAGACTCTGTTCACTGGACACGGAGTAAGAGCGAGCGAGCTCTTGGGACTCGTACACAGTGACGTGTGACGTCCAATGTCTACACATGCGCGAAGCGGTTATTCTTACTTCATTACTTTTACGGATGATTTTTCAAGATACGGTTATGTCTTCTTAATGAAACATAAGTCCGAAGCTTTTGAAAAATTCCAGGAATTTAAGAATGAAGTAGAAAAACAAACCGGCAAAAGTATCAAGATTCTAAGATCGGATCGAGGTGGAGAATACTTAAGTGCCGAGTTCCTGAATTATTTAAAAGAGAACGGGATTCTCTCTCAGCTCACTCCTCCATACACTCCGCAGCACAACGGTGTATCGGAGAGACGGAACCGAACCCTATTGGATATGGTACGGTCCATGATGAGTAACGCTGAGTTACCGCGATCATTCTGGGGGTATGCGCTAGAATCAGCTGCGTACCTTTTGAACCGAGTTCCTACTAAGACTGTGCCTACTACACCATATGAGATATGGTGTGGGAAGAGTCCCCATCTCAGTCACATTAAGACTTGGGGAAGTCCAGCTTTTATTAAAAAGCAGCATGCGGACAAGCTCGAGGCGCGCTCAGTACTGTGTAAGTTTGTGGGATATCCAAAGAATTTCAAGGGATATCTCTTCTACTACGAAGAGGAACAAAAAGTTCTTGTTTCTCGTCATGCCCATTTTCTAGAACATCAGTTCTTAGAAAAGGAGTTAAGTGGGAGCGCAGTAGAACTGGAAGAAATTCCAGAACCACAGACTATTACTGAAAGCTTAGTGGAACCAGAGGGTTCAAATGAACAGGACATTCCTACGCCGCTCCGCAGGAGTAGTAGGCAGTCTCATCCGCCCGAGAGATACTACGGTTTTCTCATAGACGGGGATAGAGAGGATTGCGTCATAGATTATGATGAGCCTACTAGCTTCCAACAGGCCGTTCAGAGAGTTGACTCGGTAAAATGGCTGGATGCAATGCGGACCGAAATGGAGTCCATGTACACCAACAAAGTATGGACGTTGGACATTGCTCCAGACGGGGTAAAACCCGTAGGATGCAAGTGGATCTTCAAAAGGAAGATTGGTGTAGATGGACAGATTGAGACCTATAAAGCTAGACTTGTAGCAAAGGGTTTCCGTCAAAGACCTGGCTTGGACTATGACGAAACCTTTTCTCCAGTGGCTATGCTGAAATCCATTCGGATCCTTCTTGCCATTGCTGCTTTCCACGATTATGAGATTTGGCAGATGGACATAAAAACCGCTTTTCTAAATGGAAATTTAGAGGAGT
Source organism: Agapanthus africanus (assembly GCA_030015575.1). Classification (NCBI taxonomy): domain Eukaryota; kingdom Viridiplantae; phylum Streptophyta; class Magnoliopsida; order Asparagales; family Amaryllidaceae; genus Agapanthus; species Agapanthus africanus. Next base: position 297,632,876 of record CM057345.1, on the reverse strand, counting down.
GTGTCTATATGGATCAGCCAGAGGGTTTCATTCAGAGTGGGAGCAGCGGAAAGGTGTGCAAGTTGCTTAAGTCCATCTATGGACTAAAGCAGGCATCGCGGAGTTGGAACATCTGTTTTGATGAGACGGTCAAGGAATTTGACTTTATCAAAAATCCAGATGAACCATGCATCTATAGTAGATTTGTAGCGTGAACTGTAGTATTCCTCATTTTATACGTGGATGACATTCTCTTAATAGGAAATGACATTCCTATGCTACAATCTGTCAAGGCGTTCTTGTCACACAGATTCTCCATGAAAGACCTGGGTGATGCCTCTTACATCCTGGGGATCCGGATCCATCGTGATAGATCCAAGAGGATATTAGGACTTTCACAGTCCAGGTACATCGACACCGTACTGAAAAGATTCAGTATGGAAGATTCCAAGCGCGGTAACCTACCGGCTTGTCACGGGATCACCCTCTCTAAAGAGATGTCTCCCAAGACTGATTTGGAGAGGGATCGCATGTCTATTATACCCTACGCTTCTGCGGTAGGCTCTATAATGTATGCGATGTTGTGTACCAGACCGGATGTAGCTTATGCACTGAGTGTGGTAAGCAGGTATCAGTCAAACCCTGGGGAGAAACACTGGATAGCGGTAAAGAACATTCTCAAGTACCTGAGAAGGACTAAGGAGATGTTCTTGGTGTATGGCGGAAAAAACCTCCAGATTGAGGCCTTTGCTGACTCCAGCTTCCAGAGTGACAAGGATGATTCCAAGTCCATGTCGGGTTTTGTCTTTACCCTCAATGGAGGGGCGGTGTGTTGGAAGAGTTCCAAACAGGATACCGTTGCAGACTCGACGATGGAAGCGGAATACATCGCTGCATCTGATGCCGCAAAAGAAGCTGTCTGGATAAGGAAGTTCTTGAAAGAACTTCAGGTGGTTCCGTCCATTGTTGACCCAATACCTCTGTATTGCGACAACAACGGGGCTATAGCTTTAGCAAAGGAACCCAGGTCCCATCAGAGATCCAGGCACATCTTGAGGCGGTATCACCTGATCAGGGAGATCGTGGATCGCAAGGAGATCGAGGTTCGGAGGGTTGCTTCAGAAGAAAACACTGCAGATCCATTCACCAAGGCCCTACCCCAGACTCAGTTCGAGCGGCTGATCGAGATGATAGGTCTTCGATACGCCAGTACATGGCCTTAGTGCAAGTGGGAGATTGTTAGTGTATATGCCCTAGAGGCCATTACTGTATCATACTAGTTTGTATATTACTTAATGGAAGCTTGGGATATTCACCTTGTATAAACAATCTTGCTCAATGTAGTAGTATGCTACTTGGTTTGTTTCTACTTCAATGTGTACATGTGTTTATTTTGCGATATCACCTATACGCATTAGTGGAGCCCTTAGGATCTTTGCTTGATTACCAGCGTTGTGATGGCAGTCACACTAGTGGGGGCTGGGTAATCTATAAGCACATCCTTATACAGGTCCCTAGTCGCAGGACTATTGAGACAGGGCATCGATACTCCGGAGTAGACTAGCGTATGCGCTTCTCATCCCAGTGTGGGAGATGGTCTGTCCCACAGCTATCAGTACGTCGTACTGGAGATAGTATACAGGTGCTCGTTAGGTTACGAGTATACTGGACAGGACTCGTCGGGAACTGACAAGTTGGTATTATACCTATCGTCAGTTATCAGTTCCCAGGTGACATGAGTACAGCTTAGTCCGCTGACTTGACACTGGCACTTCGCCTCGAGTGTGTTCCCACTGCATTTTGATCACTACCCTACCACGGCTCAAAGGAGTCGTGCAGACAGGTAGTGGTTGGGTGCAGTCCCGAAGCACTTGGAGGCAGTGACGGTTAGACAGGATTCGTCTCTCCCGGTATTGGGGGTTGACATCACGCTGTGTCTAGGAGAGCCATTACACAAGTAGTCCCTGGCCAGGGCAAGCGAGATATACTGGTAGGTTTCCAGTGTTATCTCAGGGTGTTTTGGGCTTCACTCCGACACGACTTGTACCGCTATTGGGGGACTGACGTTTTACCGCCCCCTAGGCCCGACATGCGATGTATCAGACGAACAGACCGGACTGTACGGAGAATGTCACATTCAGACTCAGTTGGAGTTCAGATGGGGTTCACCTCGTCAGCCTTCTTGTCGGCATCTACCTGGGGACCGTTACGCACAGCTAGTGCCGCTTGCGGTCTGTGGTTAAACCCACTGCCAGCGTAGTGTCGAGTCTTTAGAGTCCCACACAGAGGGTATTCGCCTTTGGGCAAAACAGAGTAGAGGTCGCATGGTTTTGCGGCAGGGTTCGTTCTCATCCGCGCACTTGTGCACGTTTGGAGTCCGGACGAATTATACTGGCAGGCTCTGGTTTGAGCCAGATACTGGTATATGTTTTGGGGTTGCTTTTATATCTCGGTATTCTTGTTCCTCGGAACGAGAATGCAGGTGTGTATGCACAGTTGCTTGAGGCGGAGGATGAGGTATTTCATTAGGGTTTCGGAACGGGTGCGTATGCACAGTTGACAGTCATCATTTTTCCAAACCCTAATGGATTTATGGATCATCTATTAATAATAGTAATTAAATGAGAATTATGTTATGGTTGATTTTGTTGACTTGTTGACCATGGTTGACTTGTTGACCATGGTTGAATGTTGACCACCATCATGCTTTGTAAAGATACTCCTTGATTCATGCTTACATTTCATTTAATGAAGCATGATAGTGGTCATTCCAAAACTACCATCAACTATTCTCATTTTGAATTATTATTATTTAGATAATTCTTTTTCTTTTGATATGGTTGCAAAAAGAAAAAGAGAGCTCATTCTATCATAATCATTCTCTCCTCACTTCATCTTCTTCTTCCTCTAGCCAAAGGAGAATCCTTCTCATGTGTTGAGAATCCCTCTCCTTAAAACAAAAGCACCCCTTAGACACTCTCTACTCACTCTAGGATCAAAGGTTTAGCAATCCGACGATTCTAGTTCTCTCAAAGTTCGAGGAAGAGCCCGAAGGTTGAACCCTCAGGTGGATCCATCTTCGACGGAAGAAGGCGACGAGAAGGGAACCATCAACCTCTACAAAGTTTGAAGAAGAAGGAGTTCAAGTTTAGGTATAACCATCTTCCATAGTAGCTAACTCTCTTTAGCAAGTTTGCTAGTTTAGTTTAGACACGATCCCGACCTTGTTTAGTCCATGTTGCCTCTTGCGATAAAAATTTGTCTTTTATACCGTTTCCGCCTCCCCGTAAGCACCGGGGGTCGCAACGTGGACTTACAGATACTGTATTCTATTCTCGCGATTTGTGACATTGATCGGTTGTATGCTATATAGCCGGGTTATCGGATCAAGTGTTGATTGGATAAGTTGTTACTATATGATATTATTCGGTTATATACAATATGAACGGATCGTTAAATCAAGTGTTGATTTAATGATTTAATGTATAATTATATATTTGATATATTACTTTACATTAACTAGTATTGGTTCACTTAAGATTGATTTTCTCACTTGAATGTGCACATTGTTTATATGTGATTTATGCAAGTGTACATGTTTGTATCATGCTTAATGATACAAACAAGTTGTCTGTTTGAGACTTGAACCAAATCAAGGTTAAATTAGGGTTTACTATTTTCCTAACAAATAACAAAAGTGTGAGACTTTGGTCAAAGTTATCAAGCTGAAAGGTTAGCCTAGCACCTCATGAAGGGTTTGGAAGCATCACATGAACCAAAGGTGGAGTCTTTAGGGTGCTAAGTTAACAAACATCGGATCGTTCCTAGAAAATTAGGGTTTCTAAAATTTTCACATCAACATATGAAAGAATAGATGAGGTTTTAGGAGTACAACCTTTGCAGCTCCCTACGCTAGACTCCTCGGCCACTTGGGGTTTGAAAAAGCTCCGCTTGAACTCCTCGATGTCACCGATGATCCACCCGGAGTCCGCTTTGTCCAAGCTTGCAACTTTATCCGATCAAGTGAATGAAATCAAGCTAACACTCCAAACAAGTGGGCTAGACTTGTGTAGAATGGTGTTGTGGTTCTCTTTCTCACATCAAAATCCTAACTTGATGATTATATTGTAGGGTTTCCTAGGCACACCAAGGAGGTCTCACAAGGCATCAACCATGCCAATTTCAAAAATACGGTGCCGAGAAACCCTAAACTACGGACCGTCGGCTAGATGTCTAGGCGAAAAGATAAACTAGTTAACACTTAACTAAGAGATACGGAAATACAACCTTTGTAGATCCGGTTCTCCACCTCTATAGCTCCGCAATGAAGTCTCCTCGCTGTCCATAACAAGTCCCGGGCTCTAGCGTCGGCTTCATCGGAGAATGGACGGGCTAGGTCATCGATGTCCATGCCGAAGATGATCTACGTCGAGGCATCGCTAAATCAAGCTCCACCTTCACCAAGTCATGAAAACTTGTGAAGGAAACACACTTTACTACTTGGCAAGAGGTAGAGGATGAAGAAAAAGGAAGTGGGTAGACTTTAGAATTGGATTTCTCACTCTAATTCATCAATCACCATTGATGAGGTAAGCTTTCATCTTGAAGTGAAGAAGAAGAAGATGATGAAAATTATGATAAGTTATTTGTAAAAAGAAATAAATATGAATACTTATCATTAACCAACCATAGTTTAGTGTAGAGAATAAATCATGGTTAGATTGAAGGGTTAGGGTTAAGCATCAAGACAAAATGGTGACTTAGTCAAAGTATCATGAAGCTTCATAATCAATCCAAAGAAAGCCACCATTTAATCTTTATGCAAATCATTTTCCAAAAAGAATAAATAGATAAATAAATGAATAAGGAAATAGTAAACCCTAACCATTTCATTAACCAAGGTTTAATTCTTTACACTTAACCAAAAGGCATGTATCATCAAACATGATACAAGCAAGTGCACAAAATCATATCGCATATGCAATGCGCACATCCGAGTGAGAAAATCCATTTAAAGTGAACCGATACTAGTTAATGCAAAGTAATATATCAAATATATAATTATGCATTAAATAATTAAATCAACACTTGATTCAATGATCCGGTCATGTCGCACACAACCGACTAGTATACAATGTATCGGCTTATCGAATCAATCCTTGATTCGATAACTAGGTTATATCGCATACAACCATTCGACGCATTCATCGCGAGAATGGAATACGGTATCACATACACGTATTATTCTCGGTCCCGCACATATCTCATATGCGCTCCTATTTCGTTTCGCTTGAGCCAGGAAACCTCTGTGTAGGACTCTAAAGGCTCGTCAATACGCCGGCAGCAGGTGATGATCATATCAAACACCCACAAGCCGCAAGCGGTCTGCTAAACATAACGGCCACCCGGGTATTGAGCGATCTGAAGATCGACGAGCAAGCCCGCTCACACTTCAGTGAATCCAACCAGTAACACTACCGTACAGTCCGGTCTGTTCGTCTGATATGTCGCATATCTCGCCTAGGGGTGGTAAACGTCAGACCCCAATAGCTCGATAAGTCGTGTCGATATGAGGTCTATAACAATTCGAGAAACTACTGGTAACACTTACCAGTAAATCTCAGCAACCCTGGCCAGGGATTTCCTGTTATAGCCAATCGAACACAGCGCAACATCAACTCCCTATACCGGGAGAGACGAATTCCCTCCTATCGCTCATTGCCTCCATGTGACTCGGGACTGTACCCAAAAACCACCGTTTTGCATGCCCTCTTGGACGTGGTAAGATGGAAATCAAAGCACAGTGGGAACCACACAAGACTCTATGACGATCTCGGGTCAACAGACTACTCTGTACCAGTGTCACCAGAGAACTGCCATCTGACGTGAGGTATAATACCATCTGGGAGTTCTCGGCGAGTCCGTCCAGTGTACCTAGTCTCTACTGAGCACCCGTATATCATCTCTGATGTCAAACACCAATGGATATGGGATCATCCATCGCCCATCTGTATGGGTCGAGAAGGTATGCGCTAGTCTACACTGGTATATCGATGCCCCGTCTCGATACACCCACGACTAGGGACTTTGAAGGATGTACTTATGGACTACCATGTCCCCACTAGTATGATCCGCATCATAGTCCAGGTAGTCAAGTACAGATCCTAAGGGCTTTACCAACATGTAACAGAGAGACAAACAGTATACACGTTAAGGTAAAGATCAACCAGATAGCATACTATCATGTCGAGCAAGAAAGTCCTCCCTATATATGTCCAAGCATCCACTACAATATACATCCAATGTACATTAATGGCCTCTAGGGCATACATATAACTAACATATATTGCTCCCTACAAAAATCTAGAGAGCAAAATGAGAGAGGAAGAAGAAGATGATGGCAATATCTTTTTCAAGAGTAAAAAGAATGACACACTTCATAAAGGAAAAAGAAAATATATCAATATATATTTTCTTGTTCTCATCTCAAACCATGGTTAGGATATTATTGAACTTGAGTTAAAAGCACAAAAGGAAAAGTAACCCATGGTCAAAAGGTGGGTGAGAATGGTTAGGTCAAGAAGAGTGTAGAAAGCTTCCATGAATTATCCTTTCCTTTTCTTTTGTTTTAAATCAAATTCAATAATAATATATATAAATAAAACCATGGTGTGAGTCTTATATTGCCACCATTTTCTTTGTATAAGCAACCATGATAGATGATGTATGTATGTATGTATGTATACACATCCATATGTGCATGAAACTAGAAAGAAAGAAAAACATTCATGCATGCATACATCAATCCATCACAAGAAAGGATTTCTAGTGAGAAACTAATGGTTAAATGATAAATCAACACTTGATTTATCAATCCGGCCATATCACATACGACCCTAACCAAAAGTAAGCCGCCCGATCAATATACGGTATCCTATACACGCATTTTAATCGGGTCCATGCGCATATCGCATACGCGCACCACAACGTTTCGCCTGGACTAGGTGACTCCATTGTGGGACTCTAAGACTCGTCAATACGTCGGCAGTGGGTGATGATCATATCAAGCACCCCCAAGCCGCAAGTGGTCAGCTAAACGTAACGGCCACCCGGGTATTGAGCGATCAGAAGAGAACAAGCGAACCTGCTACAACTCCCGTCGAGCCAACCGGCAACACTTCCCGTATAGTCCGGTCTCCTCGTCTGATATGTCGCATATCAAGTCTAGGGGTGGTAAACGTCAGACCCCAATAACCGATAAGTCGTGCCGATGTGAGGCTCATAACGGGTCGAGAAACTACTGGTAACACTTACCAGTAAATCTTTGAATCGGCCCTGGCCAGGGACTTCCCTGTTACGGCCAATCGAGCACAGCGCAACATCAACCCCCAATACCTGGAGAGACGAAACCCCTCCTATAGCTCATTGCCTCCATGTGACTCGGGACTGCACCCAAAAACCACCGTTTTGCATGCCCTCATGGACGTGGTAAGGTGGAAATCAAAGCACAGTGGGAATCACACAAGACTCTATGACGATCTCGGGTTTACAGACTAACCTGCACAAGTGTCACCTGAGAACTGCCATCTGACGTAAGGTATAATACCATCTAGGAGTTCTCGGCGAGTCCGTCCAGTGTACCCAGTATCCACTGAGCATCCGTATACCATCTCTGATGTCAAACACCAATGGATATGGGATCATCCATCGCCCATCTTATGGGTCGAGAAGTGTATACGCTAGTCTACTCTGGTATATCGATACCCTGTCTCGATACACCCACGACTATGGACCTTGAAGGATGTACTTATGGACTACCATGTCCTCACTAGTATGATCTTCATCATAGTCCAGGTAGTCAAGTACACATCCTAATGGCTTTACCAACATGTAACTATAAGACAGTATAAAGAGACTAGTATACATGTTAAGATAAAGAGCAACCAGATAGCATACTATCATATCGAGCAAGAAAGTCATCTCTATATATGTCCAAGCATCCAATATAATATACATCATCTGTACAATACTGGCCTCTAGGGCATACATACAACTAACACAAGCTTCATGAAGCTTGATAAACATTGACAAAGTCAACTCTTTTGTCATTTGTTCAAGATATTAGTTAACCCAACCCTTAACCTAATACTTTGGTTAATTCTCTAGTTGAGTTAAGTATGAGTGCTTAACTCAACCATGGTGCCATAATTAAAAGGATAAGTTTCATATTATTCTTTTAATTCTTTTCTTCTTCTTCTTCATCATCAAGCTCCACAAAAGCTTGCTAGCTCCAATGGTGCCATGAGAAAAAGAGTGAGAAATCCAATTCTAAAGTGAACCCACTTCCTATTTCTTCATCCTCTACTACTTGCCATGCAGTATAGGGTGTTCTCTTCACAAAGTTTTTTACCAAGTGAAGGAATAGCTTGAGTTTGAGTCTCCCCGACGTAGATCATCTTCGGCATCGAAGTCAACGACCTAGCCCGCTTATTTCTCCGACGAAACCAACGCTAGAGTCCGGGATTCCGATGATCGCAGCGGAGGGACGTCAACACGGAGCTTTAGAAGTTGAGGACCGGATCTACAAAGGTTGTAATCCCTTTCACTTAGTAGCAAAGTAGTTTGCTTGCTTGTAGTTTCGCCTAATCTCTAGTTAACGATCTTGCATAGAGTTGTTAGGCACATAAAAATTTGAATTTGGCATGGTAGATGCCTTGTGGAAGCTCTTGAGTGTGCCTAGTAACCCTACAGTGGTATCAGAGCCTAGCTAGAGCTTTAGGCGAAATGTAGACGAAGTTAGAAACCCGATCGAACCCCGAAACCCCAATCGACACCCCTCTCTGTACAAATTTTAAAACAGTGGATTTTCCAAATTAAAAAATCTCAAAAATATCAGCAGGAAACTACAAGGGTTACTGTGAAGCACGTGACTGTAATACGACTAAAGAGCCGCGGAACCGCGGCCTTAACATGGTATTGGCGGCGGTTCCGCGGCCGTATGTAAAGATCAGGGAATCCTTTTTGCACAATAACCTCAGTTGGTGTTTGCTGATTTTTCTGGGAATTTTTATGTTTCACTCAAGAGTTGAGTTTTCTGGGGTGTATTGGGGACTCGATAATTCGATCGGATTATTTAACTTTGTTTATTAAGTTTTTCCGGATAATTTTGGAACATGTTAAAAAGTTCGACCGGATATAAATACCCAATTTTTCCCCTGCCGGGAAATTTCCAAGTGTTGGATTTTTCCGTAGTTTGAAAACGTTCTAAGTAGTGCAAGTAACGCGATGGACCCTCTATAAGACAACAAACCTTAACTCGATTATGTGACCGTCTTGAACTGGCCTTTGAACCTTAGGGTTTGGGGCAGTACGGCGTGCCACATGTGAGGCGTTGGCTTGACCCTTCTACGGCTGGACCGTTGGTACTGTGGCATGAAGTGAATGTTTTTAAGCTTATTTCATGTGTTGAGCTGTTTCGGGAAAACTTGGGTGTTTGAATGTTCGATCGGAAAGTTTAACATTTTCTATTTATCCGGAATGAGCTACAATATTTGGAATCCACAAGTAGTTATGAGATAACTGATCTGAATGTTATAGATCTAGCAGTTTAGTCTCACTTGATCGGTTGCCATGGAATTTTGATGTGATCAAAAGTCCATCGCAATCACGTAGCGTACGCGAATACTCGCCGGATAAACTTAATGGACAGCCACGCCCCATAGCCCCGACCAAGTGACTGTAGGAGAACCACGTCGCCGAAAGTATCCGTCTGGGTGCTCGCGGCAGCGGTATTCCGCCTTGGTGCACTTCGTCGACGGCATCGGGGGTGCGGCCGTATAATAAAGTTTACGACGAGAATTCGTTCTGGATGTCAGGAATCTTGTTGAATTGCCCGACTTGATATTGAAAAGTGTTTTCGATATGGAGACTAAAATACGGGGTTTATAATGGTTAGGCATGCGACATCTAAGGAGGTTGCGGATTCCAACTGTTGTAGTTTTACACTTTCTTTTCTGCGACCGTAAGTTTAATATGTGATATCGCCGGTTTCGTTGTTATATGTCAACGACAATTGGGATGCGCATATTTACTTACGTTGATGACATGTGATGTTATGTGTTGCTGGATATGTTATATTGGATCGTCGTGTTTGAATAGCCAGGGTTTTTTATGCGAGATGAGTGCTTTTCATTTTCATTCATGTAAAAACTTGTATGTAATATTCTTTCATTGGGGCACTTCCAGGTTGCGGAAGATGTCATCTTTTGTATATTATTTACTTTTCCGTACTAGGATAGACCCAAGGAGGAGGGCGCAAGTAACCGGGTTCTAGAGTCCAGTGGGAGACCAACTCGAGGAGTCGAGTCCGGGTCTCCTAACTCTAGAATTGGTAGGGTTGATTGCCGCTCTCGTAGGGGTCTAGGGGTGTGGGTTTGGCTATTCATCGCGACCGTGGAATCCGTGTTTTATATAGGCTCGTATTGAAAACACGGACGTCCTAGTATATCCAATGTTTCATATGTTTCTTCTGCAGCGATATCTGTGATGTGATCATTTGATATGTTGTGATAGATACTATATATAGTATATTTGATATATTATATAGACGTTACATATGTTTTACACCCGCGCTAGCCCTGCCATTAGTTACCTAACCTAACGGTGCACAAAGGGACATCGAGGCGAAAGCAGATGGTGTTGGATATATGTATGCCCTAGAGGCCATTATATGATAGTGGATGTATTTGTACATGTATATATATTCAGTATACATTCTTGCTCGACATGATAGTATGCTATCTGGTTCTTCTTTATCTGACATGTTGATTTGATCATGCTTTTATTCATTCATACATGCTGATAAAGCCCTGAGGATATCGGCTTGACTACTGTGATTATGATGGAGATCATACTAGTGGGACATCTGTAGTCTATAAGCATATCCTGGAAAGTCCCTAGTCGTAGGTATATTGAGACGGGGCATTGATATACCAGAGTAGACTAGCGTATATGATACTAGACCCATACGATGGGCGATGATTGTTCACACATTCATCAATGTTTGACATCAAGATCATATATGGGTGCTCAGTGGTGACTGGGTACACTGGACGGACTCACCGAGAACTCCTATATGGAATTATATCTATCGTCGGATAGCAGTTCTCAGGTGACACTGGTACAGGTTAGTCTGTAGACCCGAGATCATCATAGAGTCTTGTGTGTTCTCCCACTGTACTTTGATTGCCACCCTACCACGGCTCTACTGAGTCGTGCAAACAGGTGGCCGTTGGGTACAGTCCCGAGGCACACGAAGGCGATGAGCGATAGGAGGGGTTTTGTCTCTCCCGGTATTGGGAGTTGATGCTGTGCTGTGCCCGACTAGTTATATCAGTAAGTCCCTGGCCAGGGCTGCTAAGATTTGCTGATAAGTGTTATCAGTAGTTTCTCAATATGTTATAGACCATTCTCCGGCACGACTTATTGAGTTATTGGGGTCGACGTGACCATCCCTAGGCTCGATATGCAGCATATCTGACAAAGAGACCGGACTGTACGGTAGTGTTGCCAGTTGGCTCGACGGGAGTTGTAGCAGGTTCGCTTGTTTTCTTCTGATCGCTCAATACCCGGGTGGCCATTACGTTTAGATGACCGCTTGCGGCTTGGGGGTGCTTGATAGGATCATCACCCACTGCCGACGTATTGACGAGTCTTAGAGTCCCACAAAGGAGTTACCTAGTCCAGGCGAAACGTTGTGGTGTGCGTATGCGATATGCGCATGGACCCGATTAAAATGCGTGTATAGGATACCGTATATTGATCGGGCAGCTTGTTTTTAGTGGGGTCATATGTGATATGGCCGGATTGATAAATCAAGTGTTGATTTATCATTTAACCATTAGTTTTCTCACTTGAAATCTTTTCTTGTGCATGATGGATGTATGCATGCATGTATGCTTTCTTTCTTTTTAGATTCATGCACATATGGATGTGCATACATACATACATACATACATCATCCTTCATGGTTGATTACACATTGAATATGATGGCAATATAAGACTCACACCATGGTAAAATATATGGATTATTATTTAATTTTTTGTTAAAACAAAAGATATAAAGAAAAGGATAATTCATGCTTAGTTTCTACACTCTTCTTAAACCTAACCATGCTCACCTACTCCTAACCATGAGTTAACCTTCTCTTTGTGTTTTAACTCAAATTAAATAATATCTTAAACATTTAACCATGGTTTGAGATGAGAAGGAATAAATATATATACATATATTTTCATTTTTCCATTCATGAGTTATCTTTTTACTCTTGTTAAAAGAAAGCCATCATCTTCTTTCTCCTTCACCATTTGCTTTCTATACTTTTGTACTGAGCAATATACTCATCAAGTTAGGTTTTTGAAGTGAGAAAAGCCACCACAACATCATTCTATACAAGTTTAGCCCACTTGTTTAGAGTGTTATCTTCATTTCTTCTCTTGGAAACTGAAGTCGATAGCTTGGACGAAGGAGCTTCTGGTGGATCGTTGTGGACACTAGAAGACTTCAAGAGAACCTTCCTCCAACACTCAAGAGGCCAAAGAGTCTAGCGAAGGGAGCTACAAAGGTTGTACTCTCGAAACCCTAGTCTTTGTTGCCTTTAATGTTTAGAAACCCTAATTTTCTAGGATAGATTCTTTGTATGCTTACTTAGCACCATAAAAATTTGATCTTTGTGACATGTGATGCTTCCAAACTCTACATAGGGTGCTAGGTAAACCTAACATTGGTATTAGAGCCGACCTAGAACATTAGGCGACACTTTTACGAAGCAAAAACTCCGATCGAACCAAAATACGACGTTTCGAGACCTTCTCTGGACAATTTTTAAAATCTGTCATTTTTCAGAATTAAAAATACTTGAAAAATACAGCAGGAAAAAATCAGAAACACTGTGAAATACGAAGCCATGATCTATACAAACCGCCGCAGAACCGCGGCAAATCCTTGCTTAGGCCGCGGCTCCGCGGCCGTACAGAGACTTCATTGCTTCCTATTTGCACAGTAATTCTTATAACTGCTTGTATATTGTTTTAGGTATGTTTAATCTGAATCTAGTACTGTATATTCTGGAGATGGTTTTGGACTCGACGATTCGATCGGAATTTTCATTTCGTTGCTTTTCCGGGTAAATTAGAAAGTATTGAAGTGTTCGAACGAGTATCATTTGCTCACTTTTCACGGGGTTTAAATATTTTGGAGATACGTGCAAGTTTTGTGGTGGACCCTCTAGAAGACAACAAACCTTAACTCGATTATGTGACCGTCTTGAACTGCCCTTTGAACCTTATGGTTTGGGGCAGTACGGCGTGCCACATGTGAGGCGTTGGCTTGACCCTTCTACGGCTGGACCGCTACTACTATGTCACACTCCGGGTTTTTGAACTCCGCTCAAGTGTTGAGCTTTAGGGAATTTTGGGTATTTGATCATTCATTCAAAAACTTTAATACTGTCTAATTATCTGGAATGTGATGCAATGTGTGGAATTCATATTATAAGACATGAAATACGAGGTATGTGATGCTTCGCATTTACGATGTCTAAAGAGAATGTGGATTCCAGATATTGCAGTTTTACACTTTCTTTTCTGTGACCGTAACTGTAGTATGTCGATATCGCCGGTTTCGTTGCTATACGTCAACGACAATTGGAGTACGCATACTTACTTACGTTGATGATATGAGATATTATGTGTTGCTGAGATATGATGTGCAGGATTGTCGCGATCGAATAGCCGGAGGGTTTTTATGTGAGATGAGAGTTTTATATTTTCATTCATGTAAATTCAAATGTAATGTAATATTCTTTTATTTGGGGCACTTCCGGGTTGAGCTTGATGTCACCAGTGTTGTATATTATTTACTTTTCCGCATTAGGATAGACCCAAGGAGGGGAGCACAAGTGACCGGGTTCTGGGGTTCAGTAGGAGGCCATCTCCAGTAGTCGAGACCGGGTCTCCTAAACTCCAGGATTGGTAGGGTCGCTTGCCGCTCTCGTAGGGGGCTTGGCTATTCATCGCGACTGTGGAATCCGTATTTTCTATTGTTGGCTAAAATACTAAATACGGACGTCCTAGTATATCCCACATTATATATATGTTTCTGCTGCCTGTGTTCTGAGATATCCGAGACGAATGACATATTATATATATGATATATAGTAGACGTTGTTTATGTTTTGCACCCGCGCTAGTCCCGTCCCGGTATGCCGTTAGTTAAGTAACCTAACGGTGCATAACGGAACATTGCGGCGAATGCGGATGGCATAAGCGTACGTGTTATTTTCGTTTCTTTTCTGTGATTGGCTTAAGGACTTATATGATGGGATTACATTAATATGATTAATGTAAAGAAAATAAACCTAAAAAGATGTTGTAGAATCGGATTTGAAAACCACTCGGCTCTTTATGAAAAAGCTATATTTCAAAACTGCGGAGCACAAGCCATTCCTTTTGAAAACCTTTTGATTCTACGACGATATCAAGTTCAAAGCGTTAAAGATTTTCTTAAAAATCATCCGCAACTCTCCGTCATTTTAGGAAGTAGAGTACTTAGTATTCGTGCTACGTTTGTTGACTTTAGTTAAGGTGTAGTGTACGGTAGCTAAGTGATGTCTTCCTACACTGCATATGATGCAGATTAATTAGGACATTCATGCGACTTTGTTGACCATAGTTAAGGGTCATATGGATGGGTCTAATTGATCAAGAAATGACGGGTAGAACTTGACTGGTACTTATGATTTGTTGACCATAGTTAAGATCATAAGTACTAGGGGTAAAAATTACATCGGGAATTTTAAGTGTTGAAATTTGCAATGAGATTGCATACCTTCCATGTGATGGTTGGATCCCGATCCCACTGTAGGCAATAGTTGCTCCTAGGAGAGTTTTGCAGTTTACAATTAGCTAACTCATTAGGTGTCTAGAAAGGTGTTAACGGGGCTACGCCTCTGGGAAAACGAGGTTTACTTAATTAGGTCCGTGCGAAAGCACGGGGAACCTCCCTCAAGTACCGACACTGGCCTGGCTGAACGGTTAGCGAAGTTGTAGACTGTAATTAATCCTGGCTAGTTTTTCTTTTTAAAGGTTTGAAAGAAAAACTCGATTAAAGCAGTGGGAAACATCGATTAGACAAGATAATAACCAATCTGATCTATGCAAGAGGTTTCGCTGAGTGTATTCTTTTCTCTCTCTTAATGGCAGATACCCATGACTGGACTCAAGCTTCTAATAGATAAAAACAAACTGAATGGGACCAATTATA
Organism: Agapanthus africanus; assembly: GCA_030015575.1. Lineage (NCBI taxonomy): Eukaryota > Viridiplantae > Streptophyta > Magnoliopsida > Asparagales > Amaryllidaceae > Agapanthus > Agapanthus africanus. The sequence continues at coordinate 297,617,573 of CM057345.1, read as the reverse complement.
AAGACTGGCTGAGGAATTTGAAAATAGCCTTGACTTATGATAAAGTATCATATGTCCTCACGGCTTCAGCCCCGCCCGTCCCAGGTCCAAAATCCTCAATTGCGGATATTGAAGTCCGCAAGACATAGGACGCTGACTGTGCCATGGCCAAGTGCCTCGCGCTTGCATCGATGGATAACACACATCAAAAGCAGCATGAGGATATGGACATTCACGGTATATTGCTCCATACAAAGGAGTTGTATGGAGAGCAATCCCGCGTATTACGATACGAAGCATCAAAGAAATTGTTTCAGATGCGAATGGCCCCTGGCACATCAGTAGGAGACCATGTTCTGAAGATGATAGCTCTTATAGAAGAGCTTGAGGACTTAGGATGGACAATGGACAATGAACAATATACGGATATTATTCTGCAGTCCCTCCCCTCCACTTTTGCTCAGTTCATAGTGAACTTCAACATGCACGGCATGGAGAAGGAACTCCCTGAACTCCTTAATATGTTAAGGAGTGCAGAGAGAACTATGAAATCAGCAAAAACTCCCGTTATGACTGTTGGACAGTCTTCCTCTTCTCGCCCGAAAGCTAAGGCCAAGGGAAAGAAAAAGAAGAAGCCTACCAATCCTAAGGGTGGAGTTAAAAAGGTGAAGGGAAAGGAAAAGTCCAAAGCTGGAGACTCGGGGAAAGGCGAATGTTTTCATTGCCACAAGACAGAACATTGGAAGCGCAACTGCATGGAGTACTTAAATCTCAAGAAGAAGCATGGGGATGCTTCTGCTTCAGGTGCGTTTGTGACAGAAAACTGTTTTTCAATAAACTCTGCTTCCTGGGTATTGGATACCGGTTCAGGTTCTCACATTTGCAATTCTATGCAGGGGCTGAGAAATAGCAAAGTTTTGAAGATAGGTGACCATACTCTCCGCGTTGGAAATGGTTCCAATGTACATACAGTCGCAGTGGGAGAGTATCACTTAGGGTTGCTATCTGGATGTATTTTGGTTTTGAATCCATGTTATTTTGTACCAAGTATGCTTTGTAATATAATATCCGTTTCTTTGTTATACAATGAAGGATATAATTTTGTATTGCTGAACAATGTTATGAACATTCACCTGAATCAAATGTTGGTTGGGTATGGTACGCTTAATAACGGAATATATGTCCTAAATCAACACACAGTTTTCAGTATACAACACACTAATAAAAGAAAACTTTCAGAATTAAATGAAGCTTTTCTTTGGCACTGTAGACTTGGTCATATTAACGGAACAAGACTAAATAAGTTACACAAAGATGGATATTTAAACTCTTTTGAATATAAATCTTATGCGACTTGCCAGTCTTGTATCAAGGGTAAAATGACCAAAACTCCGTTTACCGGACACGGAGAAAGAGCTACTAAGCTTCTAGGCCTCATACATAGTGATGTATGCGGGCCAATGTCTACACAGGCTAGAGGCGGTTTTTCATACTTCATTACGTTCACTGATGATTTCTCAAGATTCGGTCATGTATTTTTATTAAAGCACAAGTCCGAAGCTTTCGAGAAATTCATTGAATATAAACAAGAAGTAGAAAAACAAACCGGCTTGATTATCAAGATGCTTCGATCAGATCGAGGTGGTGAGTATTTCAGTACAGAATTTGCAAACTTCATAAAAGAGAATGGGATTCTCTCTTTGCTCACTCCTCCTTACACACCACAGCACAACGGTGTGTCAGAACGACGGAATAGGACCCTATTAGATATGGTCCGGTCCATGATGAGTGACGCTGAGTTACCCGTCTCATTTTGGGGGCATGCATTAGAGACTGCAACATTTCTACTAAACAGGGTTCCAACCAAAATCGTGTCTACCACACCATATGAGATATGGCATGGGAAGAGACCATCTCTTAAGAGAATTAAGATTTGGGGTTGCCTGGCCTGTGTTAAAAAGCAGAATCCGGACAAACTCGAGACACGGTCAGTCATGTGTAACTTTGTGGGATATCCAAAGAATTCTTATGGATATCTATTCTACCACAAAGAGGAACAAAAAGTGTTTGTTTCTCAGTATGCCACATTCTTAGAAAAAGAGTTTTTCACAGATAAAGATGATGGCAAGGTGGTAGATCTAGAAGAGGTTCTAGAAACACAACTACAAATGACAATTTGGTGGAACCGGCTGTTGCAATAGAAACTGAGGAACCTCGGCCACTCCGTAGGTCTGGTAGGACTTCTCGCCCACCGGAGAGGTACTACGGTTTCCTCATTGATGGTGACGGAGAAGACTGCATCATGGATGATGATGATCCTACCAGTTTTCAGCAGGCTATCACGAGTGAAGACTCTGTGAAGTGGCTGGATGCCATGAGATCCGAAATGGAATCTATGTACACCAACAAAGTATGGACTTTGGACGTTGTACCCCCTGGGGTAAAACCTGTTGGGTGCAAATGGATCTTTAAATGAAAGATTGGTGTAGATGGGCAGGTGGAGACCTATAAAGCAAGACTTGTGGCGAAGGGTTTTCGTCAAAGACCAGGTTTGGACTATGATGAGACTTTTTCTCCCGTGGCCATGCTTAAATCCATTCGGATCCTACTTGCTATTGCTGCTCACTACGACTATGAAATCTGGCAGATGGACGTTAAAACCGCATTTCTAAATGGAAATTTAGAAGAATGCGTTTATATGGATCAGCCAGAGGGCTTCATTGACAGTGGGAGCAGCGGGAAAGTATGTAAATTGCTTAAATCCATATATGGGTTAAAGAAGGCATCACGGAGTTGGAACATCTGTTTCGATGATGTCATAAAAGAGTTTGATTTCATCAAAATTCCAGATGAACCTTGTGTTTATAAGCAGGCTGTAGGGAGAGCTGTCACATTCCTCGTATTGTACGTGGACGACATTCTTCTGATAGGAAATGATATTCCTATGCTACAGTCGGTCAAATCTTTCTTATCACTGAGGTTCTCCATGAAGGACCTGGGTGATGCCACATACATTCTAGGGATAAGGATCTATAGGGATAGATCCAAAAGGTTATTGGGATTGTCCCAAACCAGGTACATTAACACCATCCTAAGAAGGTTTAGTATGGAATACTCCAAGCGGGGTGTCTTACCCGCCTGCCATGGGGTCACTCTCTCCAAGGATTCTTGCCCAAAGACCGATGAAGAGAGAGCTCGCATGAGCGTTATACCCTATGCTTCGGCAGTAGGATCTATAATGTATGCGATGTTATGTACACGCCCAGATATAGCTTATGCACTTAGTGTTGTAAGCAGGTATCAATCCAACCCAGGAGAGAATCACTGGACAGCTGTGAAGAACATTCTTAAGTACTTGTGAAGGACTAAAGAATTGTTCTTGGTGTATGGTAATGGAGATCTCCAAATGGACGCCTTTACCGATTCGAGCTTCCAGAGCGATAAGGACGACAGCAAATCTATCTCTGGGTTTGTATTTACCCTCAATGGTGGGGCGGTAAGTTGGAAGAGTTCCAAACAGGATACCGTTGCAGACTCTACGATGGAAGCTGAGTACATTGCTGCGAATGATGCCGCCAAGGAAGCCGTCTGGATGAAGAAGTTCGTCTCGGAGCTAGGAGTAGTTCCAACCATTATTGATCCAATACCTTTGTATTGTGATAATAATGGGGCTATGGCGTTAGCCAAGGAGCCCAGATCCCATCAGCGGTCCAGACACATCCTGAGGCGTTTTCATTTGATCCGGGAGATTGTAGATCACCGCGAGATCGAGATTAGGAGAGTATACACAAAGAATAATGCTGCGGATCCATTCACCAAGGCCGTCCCTCAGCCGCAGCATGAGCGACTTTTTGGGTTGTTGGGTATGAGATACGCCAATAACTGGCCTTAGTGCAAGTGGGAGATTGTTGGATATATGTATGCCCTAGAAACCATTATATGATTGTGGATGTATTTGTACATGTATATATATTCAGTATACATTCTTGCTCGACATGATAGTATGCTATCTGGTTCTTCTTTATCTGACATGTTGATTTGATCATGCTTTTATTCATTTATACATGCTGATAAAGCCCTGAGGATATCGGCTTGACTACTGTGATTATGATGGAGATCATACTAGTGGGACATCTGTAGTCTATAAGCATATCCTGGAAAGTCCCTAGTCGTAGGTATATCGAGACGGGGCATTGATATACCAGAGTAGACTAGCATATATGATACTAGACCCATAAGATGGGCGATGATTGTTCCCACATTCATCGATGTTTGACATCAAGATCATATACGGGTGCTCAGTGGTGACTGGGTACACTGGACGGACTAACCGAGAACTCCTATATGGAATTATATCTATCGTCGGATAGCAGTTCTCAGGTGACACTGGTACAGGTTAGTCTGTAGACCCGAGACCGTCATAGAGTCTTGTGTGTTCTCCCACTGTACTTTGATTGCCACCATACCACGGCTCTACTGAGTCGTGCAAACAGGTGGCCATTGGGTACAGTCCCGAGGCACACGAAGGCGATGAGCGATAGGAGGGGTTTTGTCTCTCCCGGTATTGGGAGTTGATGCTGTGCTATGCCCGACTGGTTATATCAGTAAGTCCCTGGCCAGGGCTGCTGAGATTTGCTGATAAGTGTTATCAGTAGTTTCTCGATCTGTTATAGACCATTCACCGGAATGACTTATTGAGTTATTGGGGTCGACATGACCATCCCTAGGCTCGATATGCAGCATATCTGACGAAGAGACCGGACTGTACGGTAGTGGTTCTGGTTGGCTCGACAGGAGTTGTAGCAGGTTCGCTTGTTTTCTTCTGATCGCTCAATACCCGGGTGGCCGTTACATTTAGCTGACCGCTTGCGGCTTGGGGGTGTTTGATATGATCATCACCCACTGCCGGCGTATTGACGAGTCTTAGAGTCCCACAAAGGAGTTACCTAGTCCAGGCGAAACGTTGTGGTGCGCGTATGCGATATGCGCATGGACCCGATTAAAATGCGTGTATAGGATACCGTATATTGATCGGGCGGCTTGATTTTGGTGGGGTCATATGTGATATGGCCGGATTGATAAATCAAGTGTTGATTTATCATTTAACCATTAGTTTTCTCACTTGAAATCTTTTCTTGTGCATGATGGATGTATGCATGCATGTATGCTTTCTTTCTTTTTAGATTCATGCACATATGGATGTGCATACATACATACATACATACATATATACATACATACATACTTCATCCTTCATGGTTGATTACACATTGAATATGATGGCAATATAAGACTCACACCATGGTTAAATATATGGATTATTATTTAATTTTTTGTTAAAACAAAAGATATAAAGAAAAGGATAATTCATGCTTAGTTTCTACACTCTTCTTAAACCTAACCATGCTCACTTACTCCTAACCATGAGTTAACCTTCTCTTTGTGTTTTAACTCAAATTAAATAATATCTTAAACATTTAACCATGGTTTGAGATGAGAAGGAATAAATATATATACATATATTTTCATTTTTCCATTCATGAGTTATCTTTTTACTCTTGTTAAAAGAAAGCCATCATCTTCTTTCTCCTTTACCATTTGCTCTCTAGACTTTTGTAGTGAGCAATATACTCATCAAGTTAGGTTTTTGAAGTGAGAAAAGCCACCACAACATCATTCTACACAAGTTTAGCCCACTTGTTTAGAGTGTCATCTTCATTTCTTCTCTTGAAAAGTGAAGTCGATAGCTTGGACGAAGGAGCTTCGGGTGGATCGTTGTGGACTCTAAGAGACTTCAAGAGAACCTTCCTCCAACACTCAAGAGGCCAAAGAGTCTAGCGAAGGGAGCTACAAAGGTTGCACTCTCGAAACCCTAGTCTTTGTTGCCTTTAATGTTTAGAAACCCTAATTTTCTAGGATAGATCCTTTGTATGCTTACCTAGCACCATAAAAATTTGATCTTTGTGACATGTGATGCTTCCAAACTCTACATAGGGTGCTAGGTAAACCTAACAAATGGCATAAGTGTACGTCGTTTTTATCTGTGATGTTTAGGTGATTTAAATGATGGGACTTCATTAATGTGATTATGAAAGGTTTGTTTAGCACCCTGTGAGAGTTTTGAAGCATCACATGATCCAAAGTTTAAATTTTTATTTAGCTAAACGAACATGCAAAGGAATCGATCCTAGAAAATTAGGGTTTCGAAATAAAAAGCGAACTAATCTAGGGTTTCGAGACTACAACCTTTGTAGCTCCCTTTCGCTGGACTCCTTGGTCTCTAGGGTGTTGAACGAAGGTCCTCTTGAAGTCCCCTTGTGTCCACGACGATCCACCACGGAGATCTCCGTCCAAGCTCGCAACTTCGTCAAAACGAAGAGAACACTCTAAACAAAATGGCTAAGCTTGTGTAGAATGATGTTGTGGTTAGGTTTCTCACTTCAAAAACCTTTCTTTAAGTGGTATTTGCTCACTAGAAAAACTAGAGAGCAAAAGAGCAAGAGGAAGAAGATGGTGGCAATTTTTGACAAGAGGTAAAAAGATAACTCAAGTGAAGAAAAAGAAATATATCAATATATATTTTATTCCTTCATGCTATGAACCATGGTTAAAGTGATGGAGACATTATTTAACTTTAGTTTGGAATGATAAAGAGAAGGATAACCTTAGGTTAGTGGTAGTTGAGCATGGTTAGGTCAAAGGAAGAATGTAGAAGCAAGAATGATTATCCTTTCCTTTTTCATTTTCTTTTAAATCCAAAATTAAATAATAATCCATTATATAATCCATGGTGTGAGTATTATATTGCCACCATTTCCATATGCTAACAACCATGATGGATGAGTGTATGTATGTGTGCATGTATGCACATCCACATGTGCATGAAACTAGCATGAAAGAAAGAAAGAAAAGCACACATGCATGCACACATCCATCATCCAAGAAAAGGTTTTAAGTGAGAGAACTAATGGTTAAATGATAAATCAACACTTGATTTATCAATCCGCTCATATCTAATATGACCCCACCAAAAGCAGTTCACCCGATCAATGTTCGGTATCATATACGCACATTTCAATCGGGTGCATGCCCATATCGCATACGCGCACCACAACGTTTCGCCTTGACTGGGTAACTCCTTTGTGGGACTCTAAGACTCGTCAATACGCCGGTAGAGGGTGATTATCATATCAGGTACCCTCAAGCCGCAAGCGGTCAGCTAAACGTAACGGCCACCCGGGTATTGAGCGATCAGAAGACAACAAGCGAACCTGCTACAACTCCCGTCGAGCCATCCGGCAACACTACCGTACAGTCCGGTCTCTTTGTCAGATTTGCTGCATATCGAGCCTAGGGATGGTCACGTCGACCCCAATAACTCAATAAGTCGTGCCGGCGAATGGTCTATAACAGATCGAGAAACTACTGATAACACTTATCAGCAAATCTCAGCAGCCCTGGCCAGGGACTTGCTATTATAACCAGTCGGGCACAGCACAACATCAACTCCCAATACCGGGGGAGACGAAACCCCTCCTATCGCTCATCATCTTCATGTGTCTCGGGACTGTACCCAATGACCACTTGTTTGCACGACTCAGTAGAGCCGTGGTAGGGTGGCAATCAAAGTACAGTGGGAGAACACACAAGACTCCATGACGATCTCGGGTCTACAGACTAACCTGTACCAGTGTCACCTGAGAATTGCTATCCGACGATAGATATAATTCCATATAGGAGTTCTCGGTGAGTCCGTCCAGTGTACCCAGTCACCACTGAGCACCCGTATATGATCTTGATGTCAAACATCGATGAATGTGGGAACATTCATCGCCCATCGTATGGGTCTAGTATCATATACGCTAGTCTACTCTGGTATATCGATACCCCGTCTCGATACACCTCCGACTAGGGACATTTCAGGATATGCTTATAGACTACAGATGTCCCACTAATATGATCTCCATCATAATCAGAGTAGTCAAGCCGATATCCTCAGGGCTTTATCAGCATGTATGAATGAATAAAAGCATGATCAAATCAACATGTCAGATAAAGAATAACCAGATAGCATACTATCATGTCGAGCAAGAATGCATACTGAATATATATATACATGTATAGATACATCCACTATCATATAATGGCCTCTAGGGCATACATATATCCAACAGATTAATGAAAGAAAAGAAACCTAAGATGTTGTGGAATCGAATTTTCAAAAATAGGTAGCTACAGTTCTTGCTTTGCATCGTGGTGTTCCTTGTAGAACATCCTGCACCTTATTCGATAAGGAAAGGGCCGAGATCTCTTCACCGGGAGTGACCTCTTTAGCAATGACTGGCAGATGCTACACCCCTCGGTTTGTCTTTTGATTGCTTTTCTAGTTCTTGCTTTCCACAGTGATATATATGATATATCTTGCACCTCATTCGACGAGGAAAGAGCCGACGATCCCTTCACCGGGAGTGACCTCTTTAGCGAAACTAGTAAAATCCTAAAAAACACTCCATTTTAAAATCACTCGATTCTACAACGATATCAAGTTCATTACGCAAAGGGTTTTCTCAAAAACCTGTCATAGCCCTCCGTCATTTCAGATAAATTCTACTTAGTATACGTGCTGCGGTAGTTTGGCATTCGTCAAGGCGTAGTGTGCGTTAGCTAACTAGTACTTATCTGCTTATGCATATGATGCAGATTGGATTAGGGTATTCGTACGGTGTTGTTTGGCATTCGTCAAAGGTCGTGCGGGTGGGTTTAATTCAATCAAGAAATGTACGGGTTGAACTTGACTAGTGGACTATGGGTTGTTTCGCATTCGTTAAGGTCATAGAACGCTAGGGGTAAAATATTATCGGGAATTTCAAGTGTTGAAATTTGCAATGAGATTGCATACCTTCTATGAGATAGTTGGATCCCGATACCCACTGCGAGTAATTGTTACTCCTGGGAGAGTTTTACACATTACAATTAGCCGATCAAGTAGGTGTCTAGAAAGGTGTCAACGGGGTTACGCCTATGGGAAAACGAGGTTTACTTTAATTAGGTCCATGCGAAAGCACGGGGAACCTCCCTCAAAGTACCGACACTGGCCTAGCTGAAAGATTGGCGAACTTGTAGCGTGTAATTAATCCCGGCTAGTCTTTCCTTTTAGGGTTTGAAGGAAGATTTGATAAAAACGGTGGGAGCCATCCTGATTAGATAAAATAATAACCAATCTGATCTTGCAAGAGCGCACGCAGATTGTTTTCTTCTCTCTCTCTCTAGGTAGCGACCATGTCACGCCTTAATCAAGATAATAATACGGATATATAGACCGAACCAGCTTGTTATACTGAGCTGGGGAACGTTGGTCCCGCTCCAACTTATAATTGTTATAAGATAGAGCAGGAAATTAGGGAATACCAGATTTCCCGTGCCGCCCAAACGAAGAAAGTGCATACCGATGCATCATCTTCGGGTGTGTTCATTACAGAGAACTGTTTCTCAAATGTCCTTTACGTCCTGGGTATATGATCCCACATTTGTAATATATTACATGGGCTACAGAAAGGTAGAGAACTGAGAACGGGTGATAAGTTTCATGAGGCAGAAAACGGTGCAAGTGTTGCAGCCAAGTCTGTTGGTCACTGTCATCCAGTATTACCAGAATACATTGATTCTGAACAGATGTTATTAGATACCGAACCTGATATACAAAATCACATCAGTCTCTTTATTTAGATAAAGAAGGATATAATTTTCTATTGATTGGATAATATTTTGAACATTTTCTATATCAAGAGTTGATCGGTTCAGGCACGTTATCTAAAAGCATTAACGTTCTAAATCAAACCATAGTTCTTAGTATATAGAACACACACAAGAGGAAGAGTTCAGAAATGAACGAATCCTTCTTGAGGTATTGTAGACTAGGTCATATCAATGCGACCCGACTAGCTGAAGTTACATTAAGATTCATATTTAAATTAGTTTGAATTTACATCTTGTGAAACTTGCTAGTCATGTCACAAAGATAAGATGACCATAGCTCTGTTTATTGGAAACAGAGAAAGAGTTAGTAAACTCTTGGGATGATACATATTGATGTATGAAGGTCCCCTGTCTACAAATTCCAAGACCGGTTCTTTGTACTTCATTAAATTCTCTGATAATCTCTCGAGATTCAAACATATGTTCCTGTTGAAACACAAGTCCGAACCTTTTGAGATATTCACAGACTATAAGTTAGAAGTAGAGAACCAAAAACGGGTATAAGTATTATGTCCTTTGATGTGATCAAGGAGGAGAATACTTGAGCACGGGATTCCTGGACTATTCTAAGAATGAGATTCTCTCTCAGCATTACTCCTCCGTATACACCTCAGCACCTCGGTGTATCGGGGCGGAGCAATCACACCCTATTAGATATGGTGTGCTCTATGATGAGTACTACTGAGTTTCCTATTTCCTTTTAGGGAGTTATGCACTTATGAAGTTGCATACCTATTGAATAGGGTTCCGATCAAATCAGTTGCCTACCATTTCATATGAGATATGGAAAGGGAAGAGCCCATCTCTTAAGTCAGTTAAGATTTGGGGTTGTCCGGCCTATGTCTAAAAAGCAAAATCCGGACAAACTCGAGGCAAAGTCAGATCTGTGGAAGTTTGTTGGATATCCCAAGCATTCGCAAGGGAATATCTTCTATCTTACCGAGGAACAAAAATCTTTTGTTTCTCAGCATGCCACCTTTGTGAAAGGGAATTTCTTGTGAAGAAATTAGTGGTCATGAGGTAGAACTGGAAAGAGTTCCAGCTATACAAACTGCAGCTGATGATTTGGTAGAACCAAAGGATTCAATAGCAACCAACGAACCTCAGCCTCTTCGCCGATCTAGTAGGGTTCCTCACCTACCTGAGAGATACTTCGGTTTCTCTATGACAGTGGGAGCGAGGATTGCATCATGAGATGATGACCCAACTAGTTTCGAGCTGGCCATCAGGAGTGGGACTCTGTAAGAATGGCTGGATGCTTATTGATCTGAGATGGAATCCTTATACACCAACAAAGTATGGACTTTGGTTGCTTTATCTGAAGGGTTAAATCCCCATCAGGAGCAAGTATATCTTGAGAAGATTACTTGGTGTACAAGGAAAAGTTGAGACTTTCAAAGCTAGACTTGTTAAAAGTTTGCATCATTGACCAGGTATGGATTATGATGGAACCTTTTCCGGTGGCTATGCTTAAGTCCATCCAGATCCTACTTGCCACGGCTACATACCATGACTACGATATCTGGCGTTTGGGTGTCATGATTGCTTTTCTAAATACTCATTTAGAAGAGAACGTCTATAAGCACACAGCCAGAGGGCTTCGTAAACAGTGGGAGCAGCGGAAACGTGTGCAAGTTGCTTTACAGATTAAAGCAGGTATCGCGGAGTTTGAACGTCTGTTTTGATGTGTTAGTCAAAGAGTTTGACATCATCAAAATGGTAGATGAACCTTATATATACAAAAAGGTAGTAGGGAGTATGGTGGTGATCCTCGTAGAGTACGTGGATGACATACTCTTGATAGGGAAGAAGTTTCTTATGCTACACTCGGTCAGTCTCTGCTTATCACATGGATTCTTCATATAGGATCAAAGTGATACCTCCTAAATCCTTAGTTTGGATCTATGAGATAGATCTAAGTGGACCTTAGGATCCTCACTAGCTGTATTGAGATGGTATCAATTGATCCTGGGGAGAATCACTGGAAAGGTTCCAGGGTGATAAGGATGACTGAATGTCAGTCACAGGCATTGTCTTTACCCTCAGTAAAGGGACGGTATGTTGGAAGAGTTCCAAGCTAGAAACCTTGGCATACTAGACGATAAAGGCTGGATACATCGCTACCAAAGATGCTACCAAAGAGGCAGTCTGGGTGTATATTAGTTCATTAGATGAACTTCGTTCCTCCCATTGTGTGACAATGGAGTTGTGGCTTATGCCTAGGAATGCCCGTCCCATCAGTGATCCATACATATTCTTAGGCAGTATCACCTGATCGTGGAGATGGTTGATCTCCAGGGGATCGAGGTTAGGAGAGCAGACTTAGAGGAGAACACGGCGGATCCACTCACAAAGGCCTTTTCCCAGAGAGAGACTTTTATGGGATGGTTGAGTATGAGATACTGCAACCACTGCTACAGATGGCCCTAGTGCAAGTGGGAGATTGTTAGTTATATGTATGCCCTAGAGGCCATTACTATACATAGGATATATATTGTAGTGGATGCTTGGACATATATAGGGAGGACTTTCTTCCTTGACATGATAGTATGCTATCTGGTTGCTCTTTACCTTAACGTGTACACTGATCGTCTCTCTGTTACATGTTGGTAAAGCCCTTAGGATGTGTACTTGACTACCTGGACTATGATGCGGATCATACTAGTGGGGACATGGTAGTTCATAAGTATATCCTTAAAAGTCCCTAGTCGTGGGTGTATCGAGACAGGGCATCGATATACCAGAGTAGACTAGCGTATACCTTCTCGACCCATACAGATGGGCGATGGATGATCCCATATCCATTGGTGTTTGACATCAGAGATGATATACGGGTGCTTAGTGGAGACTGGGTACACTGGACGGACTCGCCGAGAACTCCCAGATGGTATTATACCTCACGTCAGATGGCAGTTCTCTGGTGACACCGGTACAGGTTAGTCTGTAGACCCGAGATCGTCATAGAGTTTTGTGTGATTCCCACTGTGATTTGATTTGCACCTTACCACGTCCAAGAGGTCGTGCAAAACGGTGGTTTTTGGGTACAGTCCCAAATCACATGGAGGCAATGAGCGATAAGAGGGGTTTCGTCTCTCCCGGTATAGGGAGTTGATGTTACGCTGTGCTCGATTGGCTATAACAGGAAGTCCTTAGCCAAGGCTGCTTTAGGGATTTACTGGTAAGTGTTACCAGTAGTTTCTCAACCCGTTATGAGCCTCATATCGACACGATTTATCGAGTTATTGGGGTCTGACGTTTACCACCCCTAGATGAGATATGCGACATATCAGACGAAGAGACCGGACTGTACGGTAGTGTTACTGGTTGGATTCACAGGAGTGTGAGCGGACTTGCTCGTTGATCTTCTGATCGCTCAATACCCGGGTGGCCGTTACGTTTAGCAGACCGCTTGCGGCTTGTGGGTGTTTGATATGATCATCACCTACTGCCGGCGTATTGACGAGTCTTTAGTGTCCTACACAGGGGTTTCCTGACTCAAGCGAAACGAAATAGGAGCGCATATGAGATATGTGAGGGACTGAGAATGATACCAGTATGTGATACTGTATTCTATTCTCGCGATTTGTGACATTTATCGGTTGTATGCGATATAGCCGGGTTATCGGATCAAGTGTTGATTCGATAAGTTGTTACTATATGATATTAGTCGGTTATATACAATATGACCGGATCGTTAAATCAAGTGTTGATTTAATGATTTAATGTATAATTATATATTTGATATATTACTTTACATTAACTAGTATTGGTTCACTTAAGATTGATTTTCTCACTTGAATGTGCACATTGTTTATATGTGATATATGCAAGTATACTTGTTTGTATCATGCTTGATGATACAAACAAGTTATGTGTATGAGACTTGAACCAAATCAAGGTTAAATTAGGGTTTACTATTTTCCTAACAAATAACAAAAGAGTGAGACTTTGGTCAAAGTTATCAAGCTTCATGAAGCTTGATAAACATTGACAAAGTCAACTCTTTTGTCATTTGTTCAAGATATTAGTTAACCCAACACTTAACCTAATGCTTTGGTTAATTCTCTACATAACTTAAGCATGAGTGCTTAACTCAACCATGGTGCCATAATTAAAAGGATAAGTTTCATATTATTCTTTTAATTCTTTTCTTCTTCTTCTTTATCATCAAGCTCCACAAAAGCTTGCTAGCTCCAATGGTGCCATGAGAAAAAGTGTGAGAAATCCAATTCTAAAGTGAACCCACTTCCTATTTCTTCATCCTCTACTACTTGCTATGTAGTATAGGGTGTTCTCTTCACAAAGTTTTTGACCAAGTGAAGGAATAGCTTGAGTTTGAGTCTCCCCGACGTAGATCATCTTCGGCATCGAAGTCAACGACCTAGCCCGCTTATTTCTCTGACGAAACCAACGCTGGAGTCCGGGATTCCGATGATCGCAGCGGAGAGACATCAACACAGAGCTTTAGAAGTGGAGGACCGGATCTACAAAGGTTGTAATCCCTTTCACTTAGTAGCAAAGTAGTTTGCTTGCTTGTAGTTTCGCCTAATCTCTAGTTAACGATCTTGCATAGAGTTGTTAGGCACATAAAAATTGAATTTGGCATGGTAGATGCCTTGTGGAACCTCTTGAGTGTGCCTAGTAACCATACAAACGGTTAACGAAGTTGTAGAATGTAATTAATCCCGGCTAGTTTTCTTTTTAAAAGGTTTTAAAGAAAATTTGATAAAAACAGTGGGAGACATCGATTAGACAAGATAATAACCAATCTGATCTTTGCAAGAGCTTTCGCTAAGTGTATTCTTTTCTCTCTCTTAATGGAAGATACCTATGACAGGACATAAGCTTCTATTAGATAAAAACAAGCTGAATGGGACCAACTATAAAGACTGGCTGAGGAATTTAAACATTGCCTTGACTTATGATAAAGCACATATGTCCTCACGGCTCCAACCCTGCCCACCGTAGGTCCTAAACCTTCAGTTGCGGATAGGGAAATCCACAAGACATAGGACGCTGACTGTGCCACGGCTAAATGCCCCACGCTTGCATCGATGGATAACACACATCAGAAGCAGCACGAGAATATGGACGTACAAGCCATATTCCTCCATATAAAAGAATTGTATGGAGAGCAATCTCGTGTATTACGATACGAAGCATCTAAGAAACTGTTTCAGATGCGAATGACCGCTGGCACAACAGTCGGAGACCATGTTCTGAAAATGATAGCTCTCATAGAAGGGCTTGAGGACCTTGGGTAGACAATGGACAATGAAAAATATACGGATATTATTCTGCAGTCTCTTCCCTCCACCTTTGCTCAGTTCATTGTTAACTTCAACATGCACAACATGGAGAAGGAACTGCCTGAACTCCTTAATATATTAAGAAGTGCAGAGAGCACACTGAAGTCAGTGAAGACTCTCGTTATGAGTGTTGGGCAATCCTCCTCCTCTTACCCGGAGGCTAAGGCCAAGGGAAAGATGAAGAAGAAACCCACCAAACCTAAGAGTGGAGTCAAAAAGGTTAAGGGAAAAGGCAAGTCCAAGGTTGGGGAATCGGGGAAAGGAGAATGTTTCTACTGCAAAAAGACGGGATACTGGAAGAAGAACTGTATTGAGTACCTAGAACTCAAGAAGAAGCATGGTGATGCTTCAGCTTCAGGTATGTTCGTAATTGAAAACAGTTTTTCTATTAACTCTGCTTCCTGGGTATTAGATACCGATTCGGGTTCTCATATTTACAATTCTTTGCAGGCGTTGAAAAATAGCAGAGTTCTGAAGAAAGGTGATCATACTCTCCAAGTTGGAAATGGTTCCAATGTAAACGCAGTTTCAGTGGGAGGGTATCACCTAGGGTTGCCTTCGGGTTGTATATTGGTTTTGAACCCGTGTTATTTTGTGCCAAGTATGCTTTTTAATATTATATACGTTTCCTTGTTAGACAATGAAGGGTATCATTTTGCTGTGCAACACAATGTTATGAACATTAGACTTAATCAAGAGTTGATTGGTTATGGTACATTAAATAACGGGATATACGTCCTTAATCAACACGCAGTTTTCAACGTACAACACACAAATAAAAGAAAATTTTCAAATATAAATGAAGCTTTTCTTTGGCATTGTAGACTTGGTCATATTCATGAAACATGACTAAACAAGCTTCATAAAGATGGATATTTAAATTCATTTGAGTATAAATCTTATACAACTTTCCAGTCTTGTATCAAAGGTAAAATGACCAAAACTCCGTTTACAGGACACGGAGAAAGAGCTACTAAGCTCCTAGGCCTCATACATAGTGATGTATGCGGACCAATGTCTACACATGCAAGAGGCGGTTTTTCGTACTTCAGAACTTTTACTGATGATTTCTCAAGATTCGGTCATGTGTATTTGATAAAGCATAAGTCTGAAGCATTCGAGAAATTCAAGGAGTATAAACCTGAAGTAGAAAACCAAACAGGAAAGAGTATCAAGATACTTCGATCAGATCGAGGTGGAGAGTACTTAAGTACTGAGTTCTTGGACTTCCTAAAAGAGAATGGGATTCTCTCTCAGCTCACTCCACCTTACACACCACAGCACAACGGTGTGTCAGAATGAAGGAATCGTACCCTATTGGATATAGTACGATCCATGATGAGTGATTCTGAGTTACCTCTCTCATTTTGGGGGCATGCATTGGAAACAGCAGCTTTTCTGTTAAACAAAGTTCCAACCAAGACCGTGTCTACCACTCCATATAAGATATGGTATGGGAAGAAACCATCATCTTAAAAGAGTTAAGATTTGGGGTTGTCCGGCTTTTGTCAAAAAGCAGAATCCAGACAAACTCGAGACACGATCAGTCAAATGTATATTTGTAGGATATCCTAAATAATCGTTTAGGTATCTTTTCTACCACAAGGAGGAACAAAAAGTGTTTGTTTCTCAGTATGCCACCTTTTTAGAAAATGAGTTTTTTCAAATAATGCTGATGGCAATGTGTGTAGGGTTCCTAGGCACACTAATGAGGTCTCACAAGGCATCAACCATGCCAATTTCAAATTTTACAAGTGCCAAGAAACCCTAATACGGATCGTTAACTAGAATTTTAGGCGAAAACGATAACTAGTAAACAACTTTACTAAGAAGTGAATGGAAATACAACCTTTGTAGATCCGGTCCTCCACCTCCATAGCTCCATGATGAAGTCCCCTCGCTGCGATCATCGGATCCCGGGCTATAGCGTCGGCTTCATCGGAGAAAAGGGCGGGCTAGGTCGTCGACTTCGATGCTGAAGATGATCTACGTCGAGGCAACACAAGATCAAGCTTCCACTTCACCAAGTCATGAAACTTGAGAAGAAAATACCCTATACTACTTGGCAAGAGGTAGAGGATGAAGAAATAGGAAGTGGGTTCACTTTAGAATTGGATTTCTCACTCTTTTTCTCAAGATGCCATTAATGGTGGCAAGCTTTCTTCTTGAAGAAGAAGAAGAAGAAGATGATAATATGATAAGTTATTTTCAAAATAGAAAACCAAATAATACTTATCATATTTGCAACCATAGTTAGGTGTAGAGAATAAACTAAGGTTAGGTTGAATGGTTAGGGTTAAGCATGAAACAAAAATGGTGGACTTATTCAAAGCTTTATGAAGCTTCAACTAGAAAACAAATCAAGCCACCATTTTTCCTTTTGCCAAAATGAATGAATAAATAAATAAATAAGCAAATAAATCAAGTGAAACCTTAACCATTGACCAACCATGGTTTAAACCAAACATACACCCAAACTAGCATGTATCATCAAACATGATACAATCTTGTGCACAAAAATATATCACGTATACAATGTGCACTTCAAGTGAGAAAATCCATTTAAAGTGAACCAATACTAGTTAATGCAAAGAAATATATCAAATATATAATTATGCGTTAAATCATTAAATCAACACTTGATTTAATGACCCGGTCATATCGCATATAACCGACTAGTATCAAGTGTATCAATGTATCGAATCAACACTTGATTCGGTAACCCGGCTATATCACATATAACCTGCCGATGATACAAATCGCGAGAATAGAATCTAGTATCACATACTGGTATTATTCTCGGTCCCGCACATATCTCATATGCGCTCCTATTTCGTTTCGCTTGAGCCAGGAAAGCTCTGTGTAGGACTCTAAAGACTCGTCAATACTCCGGCAGCAGGTGATGATCATATCAAACACCCACAAGCCGCAAGCGGTCTGCTAAACGTAACGGCCACCCGGGTATTGAGCGATCAGAAGATCAACGAGCAAGCCTGCTCACACTCCTGTGAATCCAACCAGTAACACTTACCGTACAGTCCGGTCTCGTCGTCTGATATGTCGCATATCTCGCCTAGGGGTGGTAAACGTCAGACCCCAATAGCTCGATAAGTCGTGTCGATATGAGGTCTATAACAGTTCGAGAAACTACTGGTAACACTTACTAGTAAATCTCAGCAACCCTGGCCAGGGATTTCCGGTTATAGCCAATCGAACACAGCGCAACATCAACTCCCTATACCGGGAGAGACGAATCCCCTCCTATCGCTCATTGCCTCCATGTGATTCGGGACTGTACCCAAAAACCACTGTTTTGCACACCCTCTTGGACGTGGTAAGGTGGAAATCAAAGCACAGTGGGAATCACATAAGACTCTATGACGATCTCGGGTCTACAGACTAACCTGTACCAGTGTCATCAGAGAACTGCCATCTGACGTAAGGTATAATACCATCTGGGAGTTCTCGGCGAGTCCGTCCAGTGTACCCAGTCTCCACTGAGCACCTGTATATCATCTCTGATGTCAAACACCAATGGATATGGGATCATCCATCGCCCATCTATATGGGTCGAGAAGGTATACGCTAGTCTACACTGGTATATCGATGCCCCGTCTCGATACACCCACGACTAGGGACCTTGAAGGATGCACTTATGGACTACCATGTCCCCACTAGTATGATCCGCATCATAGTCCAGGTAGTCAAGTACACATCCTAAGGGCTTTACCAACATGTAACAGAGAGACAATCAGTATACACGTTAAGGTAAAGAGTAACCAGATAGCATACTATCATGTCGAGCAAGAAAGTCCTCCCTATATATGTCCCAGCATCCACTACAATATACATCCTATGTATAGTAATGGCCTCTAGGGCATACATATAACTAACAATCTCCTACTGGGCCATCTGTAGCAGTGGTTGTTGTATCTAATACTCAACCATCGCATAAAAGTCTCTCTCTGAGAAAAGGCCTTTGTGAGTGGATCCGCCGTGTTATCCTCTGAGTCTGTTCTCCTAACCTCGATCACCCTGGAGATCAATCATCTCCATGATCAGGTGATACTGCCTTAGAATATGTCTGAATCACTGATGGGACGGATGTTCCTTGGCATAAGCCACAACTCCATTGTCACACAATGGGAGGAACTAAGTTCATCTCATGAACCAATATACACCCAGACTGCCTCTTTGGTAGCATCTTAAGTAGCGATGTATCCAGCCTTTATCGTCTAGTATGCTACGGTTGTTGAAGATAGTGCCCTCAGAGTCAATTATTGGGTCACAGGCACGTGATTGCAATGATTGAGGGGAGGACCTGTCCCAGTAGGACAGTCTTACTCGAGATGATAGTATGCTATCTGGTTTATCTTTATCATCGTGTACTGTTGGTGATAGTGCCCTCAGAGTCAATTATTGGATCACAGGCACGTGATTGCAATGATTGAGGGAGGACCTATCCCGGGACGACAGTCTTACTCGAGATGATTGTATGCTATCTGGTTTACCTTAATCATCGTGTACTGTTTCAGGTGACCTTACAGGTCGCTATTACACGTTGATAGAGCCCCTAGGATTCTTGCTTGACGACCAGCAGTATGATGGCGATCATATACGTGGGAGCTGGGGTCTATAAGCACATCCTTAAAAGGTCCCTAGTCGTGGGAGTTTCGAGACTGGGCATCGATACTCCATTAGTAGACTAGTGTATACAGTCGAGACCCCGACGAGGGGCGGTGGCCGGTATCATAAGCCACTGGTGTCAGTTGGTTCACCTAAGACGTATACAGGTGCTCATTGGGTTATGAGTACACCGGGCAGGACTCGCCGGGAACATGCTAGTTGGTCTTATACCTGACGTCAGATAGCAGTTCCCTGGTGACATGTGTACAGGTTAGTTCATCGACCTGAGATCGTCATTTGTCTCGTGTGAGTTCCCACTGTACTTTGATTACTACCCTACCACGGCTCAAAGGAGTCGTGCAAACAGGTTTTAGTTGGGTACAGTCCCGAGCCACATGGAGGCAGTGAGCGGATCTTCAGGGGTTCGTCTCTCCCGGTATTGGGGGTGAGGTCGCGCTGTGTCTAGGAGAGCCATTACACAAAGCCCTCGGCCGAGGCAGGAGATTTACTGGTAGGTATTCCAGTAGTATCTCAGGGTGTTCTGGGCTACACTCCGACACGACTTGTACCGCTTTTGGGGGTCTGACTTTTACCAACCCCCTAGGCCGGCCATGCGATACTCATAGACGAACGGACCGGACTGTATGAATATTGTCACTGACAGGCTCAGTAGGGTGTCAGGATGAGTTCGCTCATCGACGTCCCTTTTGGTCAATAGCTGGTGGCCCGTCACGTATTGGCTAATACCTCTGACGTGCTAGTGGTTAAATCCATAGCCATTGTATTGACGAGTCTTTAGAGTCCACCACACTTTCAGTTACTCAAGCTTTCGGGCGAAATGCTGTAGAGGCCGTATGGAGATATGGCAGGGTCCGATCAGATACGTGCGGTATTGCACGGATCAGGATCGGACAGTTTTGTACTAGTGGCCATATAGTTATATGGCAGGGTTCGATCTGATACGTGAGGTATTGCACGGATCAGGATCGGACGGATAATACTAGCCGGTTTTGGTTTAAGCCGGATCCTAGTTTAGTACAGTGTAGATTTTGTCTCATTGCATTTGTATCCGGTCGGAATACAGATGCGGGTGTGTATGCACAGTATCGGGGTTTTCCTGTAATTTATTACGGGACCAGTTTTCTGGAGTTGCCAGTTTGCATTCCGTTCCGGCCGGTTTTTCCTTTGTTCCTTCCCGGCCGGACTTTTCCGATGGAGGGGGTAATTTGCAGTTTTGCAAATTACATTTTGTGGAGGGGTTTTCTTGCATTTGATGGCTTCATGATACTTCCTTCATGATTATATTCTTTTTCCATCACCTCATTTGCTTTATGTGATTAGATGTGATGAGAATGGTTGATGTGAGTTTTGCTTTTGATATGGTCACCATTCTCTTTATCCTACACTTACCTCCCTCTTGATTTTGTTTGATTTCTCTCTACCATTCTCACTAGAGCATGGCCGGCCACATTTGGAGAGAGGAGAAAAAATGAGAGAGTTTCATTTTTGGTGTGGGAAATTTATCCTCCATCTCATTTTTCCAATGCTACAAAAATCCCCAAGTTAACATCTTGTTGATTCCTCCATCAAGGCAACTTCACCAATCCAAAACAGACGATGATTCTACACTACATCCTACAGCAAAACTTAGGCGCGTCGGATAGCCAACTTCATGCCCGAGTTGCCTCGGTATTGAGGTGGGAGCCCGTAAAAGATACAGACGATGTGGTGCCCTTCCGGCAAGGAGGCGACGACCGGAGTTTCCGCGGGAGATCGGGACGATGACGAGAAGACCGGAGAACTCGGATCACATGGTATACTTCTCTTCCCATCTCTTGTTTGCTAGTATAGGTTAATGGTTAACGATCCGGGTTTTATTGTCCGCGGTAGCGCCAGTTTCCAAGTAAGGAAAATTTTTGATTCCGCATTTTGGCCTCGGTTAGACGGCCGGGGCGCTGCCGTGGCGCAACATGGTATCAGAGCCACGCCATTAACCCTGCCTAGCTTGTTCTAATGCGTTTTACTTATCCGATCGACCAAAATTCCAAAATCCGCGTTTTGCATGCATCAGTTTTCTGTCGATTTTTTCCGGGCTCGAAAATTTTTTCAGGTGATTGCAGAATGATGGACAGAGAATTCTAAGAACACTGGAAAAATTTGGTAACCCAATTCTTCCGTACGACCGCGGAACCGCGGCCTTAACCCCTCTTTGGCCGCGGTTCCGCCGCAGGAAGTTGGGATCACTTCGCCATATTTTTACAGTGGGCTTGTGGACTGAAAATAAGGGGTTTTGGAATATTAAAATTCGGCCCAAAATTTCTGTGAGTGCTACAGTATTACTTGGGGGCCCACTTGTTATTTTTTGATCGATTGGATATTTTAAACACATTATTTCACAGTATTTACATTATATCTGCGACCGTGAATATCACTTGATCGGTAAATCCTGTCTAACTGCTATAGCCCGGTTAGACGGATTTGCGAACGTGATTTTCACGTTGATGTTCTGTGTTTATGCTGTGTTGTTGCGGATCGGTCGTGGGGATAGCCTGGATGCAATGCTAGTACTGTTTTGTTTTATATGTACATTTGATATTGCGGGGCGAGCGTCCGACATGTGGACTGCCGTCACTGCCTGTTTGTATTATTCTTTTGGGGCGCGACCTGGTTGCGGTCGATGTACCCGTTGTATGTATATTTTACTTTCTGTACTAGAATTACCCCGCGGAGGGGTGCACGGATAGCCGGGTTCTAGAGGGCAACGGGCCCGCATCTCATGGCATTGAGATGAAGGGGGCTTCACTCTAGGATTGGCGGGCTATTCGCCGCACTTGTAGGGGGTACAGGTTGACCCAGGCGGGGTGCCCAAGTTGCCGGATTCCGTGAAGTGCTGGGTTGTCCATTCACGTTGCTGAAGGGGGCTGCCTCGCTTCAGGTTTTGGCGGGTGACTTGCCGCGCCCGTAGGGGTCTAGGGTTTCATTGCACAGGCTATCCACACGACCAGGGGAACGTCGGGTTTCAGCAGCGGCTCTGTGAAACCCGGGGCTTCCAGATATCTGTATTGTTCTGTGATGCTGTACATTTCTGTGATGTTGCATTTTATCACGCCTTGAGCGAAAATTATATATTGGTATATATATTAGTAGATGTTGTATATGTTTTACATCCGCGCTAGTCCAGTCCCCGCTCTGTCGTTAGTTAGCTAACCTAACGGGTAATGACGGGACCCAGTGGCGAATGCGGATGGCATATACGTATGTCAGTATATTTTCGTTCTTTGTGGTGTGATCAATTGATGGGACTGCGTTGATTCAGATCAATGCAAGCTAAACAAACCTATTCTGATGTTGTTGGAACACTTTTCAAAAAGCTGTTATTGTAAGGACGTTCACTTTTGTTTTGCATCGTGGTATTCATTTGGAATATCCTGCTCCTCAGTCGACGAGGCAAGGGCCGAGATCCCTTCACCGGGAGTGACCCCTTGGACAGAAGTTTGCGCCAGGGCATTAACTTCACTATAGCCGATTACTTTTGCTTTGAATCGTGGTATTCAGTTGGAATATCCTGCACCTCATTCTACGGGGAAAGAGCCGAGATCCCTTCACCGGGAGTGACCTCTTTAGTAAAGGTTTTCGTCACTATATTTTTATAAAAAGTTATCCAGTTCCTTCAACGATATCAAGTTCATTACGTTAAAGGTTTTTCACCAAAAACCAGTCGTAGCCCTCCGTCATTTCAGATCAGTATTGCTTAGTATTCGCGCTGCGTTTGTCGTTGCTATTCGCCGAGGCGTAGTGTGCGGTAGCTTTGTTGTGCTATTCTGTCGCATGGATATGTGGATTGGTTAGGACAGTCGTACGACTTTGTTGATTATTCGTCAAGGGTCGTGCGGGTGGGTCTAACGCAATCAAGATAATGACGGGCTGAACTTGACTAGGACCTTTTGATTTGTTGATTATTCGTCAAGGTCACTTGGGTCCTAGGGGTAAAAATCACATCGGGAGTTTTAAAAGAACTGAAACTTGCCAGACATGCGCATACCTTCTGGAGTGTGGTGACGTGAGTGGATTCCGTCATGTTATCATGCGATGATAGTTGGATCCCGATTCCCACTGATGAGTTGGTTTACTCTTCGGGTGACCCCGACTAATTCTTCTTTCAGGTTTGGGGAGGAATTTGAGGTTACAGTGGGAGGTTTCCAGATTAGATAAAGTGATAACCATTCTGATCTAGGTTAGAGTGCACGCTGAGTGTTTCTTTTCTCTCTCTCTTTGGTAGCGACCATTGACCCGACCTTGGACTATGACTCAGTGACCAAGTTGACCGAACCTTCTTAACACTGGCTTTTGGATTGTCAGAGTTGCAAACCTCATTGCCACTCCTACTTTTACCCTTTTCTCCAGGACACCCCGTATTACTACGAACGTCCACTTCCATTGGACAAAACCATCGTATGGTTATACACGAACTCGAAGGACTTCGAGGATGGTTTCTGGTTCTGGAGAAAACGAATAGGATTATTCAGTTGTCTTTTCTTTTCACCTTCTCTCATTGCGAGTACTCCTTGGTTTAGGAGATAGTACACCTATTACGCAAATTGGATAGTCTTCTTCCAAACCTTAGGCAGGTGCCGAATGGTGGGGAATGAAGAAAACCAATTAGCATAACGATGGTGTACAGAAGGTATTAAGTTAAAACAAAGCAAGGGATTAGTAAGAGGGCAAAGTAAATTGCGACTGCTATTCACGACCGAACCAAGTATTTCTTCGCCAATCCTAAATCACCTTTGTATTTCTCCAGGACACTCCGTATCACTACGAAGATCCCAAGTTTATTGGATAATCCATCGTATGGTTATATACGAACTCGAAAGGAACTTGTTCCAGTTCGGGGATGGATTCTGGTTCAGGAGAAATAGGAATAAGGTTTATTCGGTTGTCTTTTATCTTCACCTTCTCTCGCTTTGCGAGTGCTCCTAGGATTAGGACGGTACACCTTTTATGCTTATTGGATAGTCTTCTTCCAAACCATAGGCTGGTGCCGAACGGTAGGGAAGGAAGAAAACCATTTGGCCTAAGGGGTGTGCAGAAGGTAACGACTAAAGACATATAAAGGGATTTGGAGATGTGGCAAAGAATTATACGGTTATAGTTATGAATCTGGATAATGGTAGAGGTATTACTAGGAATACCAGGATACCCCATCGAAACATTTCAATGTTTCAGTTCACTGTGTAATGTTAAAAGAAAACTGATTTCCCGATTAGATACTTACTCCAGGGTATGTATTTACCAGGTATGATTCTCACATCTGTATGGTTTTACAGATGATGAGTGGGAGTAAGTTATTGGGAATTGGGTGATCATCCTCATTATATCGGGATTCGTTGTATTCGGTGATATTTGAGGAGATCACCTGGGCTGTTTGCCGGTCGGTAAATATTTGGTTTTGAATATCCTCTATTATGCACCAATTTCAAATTGATATATCTGTACGTCTATTTTCATAGAGTGAGATATACCTTTCTGAAATTATGTCTATGACATTTACCTATATCAGTGGATGGTTAGGTAAGGAGCATTGAACAGCGGTGTAATTCTTCTTAACCATAAGTACAGTTTTCAACCGACGACGCACAGTGAAAGAGTTGTTAGGCTCAGCGGACTTATACAGAGTATTGTATGTTGTCCAGTGTCCATTAGGACAGAGGGGTTGGTCCTCATACTATATTCTGTTTACTTTTAACTTCTCTAGTTCTTAGACATGTGTTTCGTAGAAACACAGGGTCTAAGTTTTGAGGAGTTATAGGTATTTTAATAGAGTAGAGAACCAAGTATTGCAAGTATCGGGATTCTTCAAAGTGATCGAAGATGTAGATACTTGTGTATGGTATTCAGTTGATAGTAATGATAAAGAGAAATTGCTTCTCTTTCAGGTTACTCATAATTGGAAGCATTCCTAAGTTGAGTAACGCTGATCGGCCTCCTTCCATTTAGTTGACATGCACTGGAGATAGCTGCATGATTTGAATCTGGTTCATTTAAATCAGTGCCTCTGGTTCTATATTGGATATAGAACAGTTCATATCTTAACGATGTTAAGGTACGGGGAGTTGTCCGACTTATGATTAAAACCAGACACTGGACAACTCAAGGCACGTTTCTGTAATGGCTGTTTGTGGGTTGACCCAGGCTATGACGAGGGTTGACTTTCTACCATCTGGAAGATCAATAGTGATATTATTCTTAACTCGCTACATTTTAAAAGGAAATGGTTATTTTTCAGAAAACAGTAGTGGGAGTATGGTAGAACTGGAAGTGATTCCAGAACCACAAACGATTACTGAAGATTTGATAACGAACCTAAAGATTCAATCTGGATTGACATTCCATTAGCCACTCCGCAGATATGGTGGGTAACCTCAGGCACTCGAGAGGTACTTTGGTAGCCTCAAGGACGGTGACAGGGAAGTTCTTGTTTACCCACACTTGCCATTGTTGTTGTTCCAGGCTGCGAGACCCGACAGGAGGATGAGTATAGCGTCGTTCTAAACTAGCTTTAGAAGTGCACGTCTATATGACTCTGCCAGAGGGTTGTCGTAGTCAGTGGGAGCAGCCGAAGCATTGGTGGACATCAGGCTTATGTCTATAGACTAAAGCAGATATAGCGGAGATAGATCATCTATTTCTGATGTGACAGTCATAGGTTTGACGTCATCAGAATAGGGGATGGATCTGTTAAGAAGGTAGTAGGGTGTGATGTCCTGGTATTTGGATGACATACACAGAGTAGGAAGTGATATTCCTATACTACGATCGGTTATACTTTGGTTGTCACACAGTGTTTTCTCCACACAGGACTTGGATATTATATCAGACATTCTGGTTACTAGATCTATAGTTTTAGATCTAGATTTGGGTGGTTTCCTAATCTGGGTACCTTGACAGCATTCTATGAGTATTTAGAATGGACGACTCCTGGCACGGTAGTACACCTGCAGGTAATGGAGTCACCCTCTCTAAAGGTGTCTTACAGACTAAAGGGGAGAGGGATACGCATGATTGACAGATCACTTGCTTAGGCAATTGAGTCAGTCATAAGATGTCAAGTACCACACCAGATGTTGTTCTTGCAGTAGATGCAATAAGTTGATATTAATCCAATCCTGGAGAAACAATCGGAAGCAGTTTTAGGACATAAGTGCGTGTTCTAGGGATGTGATAACGACAGCCTCTTTTAGGAGACGGTTATCATTCCAGGCTTCCAAGGTGACATGGATGGCAGAGTGGCTGTCAGAGTTATAGTTTCTCCTTCTGACGAGGGGCAGTATTTTGGACAGGTGGTCCAAGGCGATACTGAGGGAGGCATGACGCTGGGTACTGATTAAGTTCAGTTATCGATACAGTCTAAGAAGTTTGGATTTGGAGTTCATTTATGAGCTAGGTCCCATCAGATATCCAGACATACTCTAAGACAGGTATTGCTCATTTCGGGAGATGGCTCTCTCTGCGAACTTGAGATATAGAGAGACATAGAAAGAAACATCACAGCGGATCCACTCACTGAGGCTATTCCTCGAACGCAATAGTTTCGCAAACGAGCTTTGTGAGACTGACTAGTAGAGGAGTTGGGTGTTCGGTATCACACGGGCTGTGAGTATGCGACATCGCAATAATTAGCCTTGAGTGCAAGTGGGAGATTGTTGGAGATAGTGCCCTCAGAGTCAATTATTGGATCACAGGCACGTGATTGCAATGATTGAGGAAGGACCTATCCCGGGACGACAGTCTTACTCGAGATGATTGTATGCTATCTGGTTTACCTTTATCATCGTGTACTGTTTCAGGTGACCTTACAGGTCGCTATTACACGTTGATAGAGCCCCTAGGATTCTTGCTTGACGACCAGCAGTATGATGGCGATCATATACGTGGGAGCTGGGGTCTATAAGCACATCCTTAAAAGGTCCCTAGTCGTGGGAGTTTCGAGACTGGGCATCGATACTCCATTAGTAGACTAGTGTATACAGTCGAGACCCCGACGAGGAGCGGTGGCCGGTCTCACAAGCCACTGGTGTCAGTTGGTTCACCTAAGACGTATACAGGTGCTCATTGGGTTATGAGTACACCGGACAGGACTCGCCGGGAACATGCTAGTTGGTCTTATACCTGACGTCAGATAGCAGTTCCCTGGTGACATGTGTACAGGTTAGTTCATCGACCTGAGATTGTCATTTGTCTCGTGTGAGTTCCCACTGTACTTTGATTACTACCCTACCACGGCTCAAAGGAGTCGTGCAAACAGGTTTTAGTTGGGTACAGTCCCGAGCCACATGGAGGCAGTGAGCGGATCTTCAGGGGTTCGTCTCTCCCGGTATTGGGGGTGAGGTCGCGCTGTGTCTAGGAGAGCCATTACACAAAGACCTCGGCCGAGGCAGGAGATTTACTGGTAGGTATTCCAGTAGTATCTCAGGGTGTTCTGGGCTATACTCCGACACGACTTGTACCGCTTTTGGGGGTCTGACTTTTACCAACCCCCTAGGCCCGCCATGCGATACTTATAGACGAACGGACCGGACTGTACGGATATTGTCACTGACAGGCTCAGTAGGGTGTCAGGATGAGTTCGCTCATCGACGTCCTTTTTGGTCAATAGCTGGTGGCCCATCACGTATTGGCTAATACCTCTGACGTGCTAGTGGTTAAATCCACAGCCATTGTATTGACGAGTCTTTAGAGTCCACCACACTTTCAGTTACTCAAGCTTTCGGGCAAAACGCTGTAGAGGCCGTATGGAGATATGGCAGGGTCCGATCAGATACGTGCGGTATTGCACGGATTAGGATCGGACAGTTTTGTACTAGTGGCCATATAGTTATATGGCAGGGTTCGATCTGATACGTGCGGTATTGCACGGATCAGGATCGGACGGATAATACTAGCCGGCTTTGGTTTAAGCCGGATACTAGTTTAGTACAGTGTAGATTTTGTCTCATTGCATTTGTATCCGGTCGGAATACAGATGCGGGTGTGTATGCACAGTATCAGGGTTTTCCTGTAATTTATTACGGGACCAGTATTCTGGAGTTGCCAGTTTGCATTCCGTTCCGGCCGGTTTTTCCTTTGTTCCTTCCCGGCCAGACTTTTCCGATGGAGGGGGTAATTTGCAGTTTTGCAAATTACATTTTGTGGAGGGGTTTTCTTGCATTTGATGGCTTCATGATACTTCATGATTATATTCTTTTTCCATCACCTCATTTGCTTTATGTGATTAGATGTGATGAGAATGGTTGATGTGAGTTTTGCTTTTGATATGGTCACCATTCTCTTTATCCTACACTTACCTCCCTCTTGATTTTGTTTGATTTCTCTCCACCATTCTCACTAGAGCATGGCCGGCCACATTTGGAGAGAGGAGAAAAAATGAGAGAGTTTCATTTTTGGTGTGGGAAATTTATCCTCCATCTCATTTTTCCAATGCTACAAAAATCCCCAAGTTAACATCTTGTTGATTCCTCCATCAAGGCAACTTCACCAACCCAAAAGAGACGATGATTCTACACTACATCCTACAGCAAAACTTGGGCGCGTCGGCTAGCCAACTTCGTGCCCGAGTTGCCTCGGTATTGAGGTGGGAGCCCGTAAAAGATACAGACGATGTGGTGCCCTTCCGGCAAGGAGGCGACGACCGGAGTTTCCGCGGGAGATCGGGACGATGACGAGAAGACCGGAGAACTCGGATCACATGGTATACTTCTCTTCCCATCTCTTGTTTGCTAGTATAGGTTAATGGTTAACGATCCGGGTTTTATTGTCCGCGGTACCGCCAGTTTCCAAGTAAGGAAAATTTTTGATTCCGCATTTTGGCCTCGGTTAGACGACCGGGGCGCTGCCGTGGCGCAACATGGTATCAGAGCCACGCCATTAACCCTGCCTAGCTTGTTCTAATGCGTTTTACTTATCCGATCGACCAAAATTCCAAAATCCGCGTTTTGCATGCATCAGTTTTCTGTCGATTTTTTCCGGGCTCGAAAAATTTTTTAGGTGATTGCAGAATGATGGACAGAGAATCCTAAGAACACTGGAAAACGCTGTAGAGGCCGTATGGAGTTATGGCAGGGTTCGATCAGATACGTGCGGTGTTGCACGGATCGTGATCGGACGGATTTTAGTAGCCGGCTTTGGCTTAAGCCGGATCCTAGTATTAGATAGTGTAGTTTTGTCTCTTTGCATTTGTGTTCAGTGGGAATACAAATGCGGGCATGTATTTCCAGTAGCGGGATTTTCCTGTAATTTATTACGGGATCGGTTTTTCTGAAGTTGCCAGTTTGCATTCCGTTCCGGCCGGTTTTCTTTTATTCCTTCGCGGCCGGACTTTTTAATGGAGGGGGTTATTTGCAGTTTGCAAATAACTCTTTTGTGGAGGGCTTTATTGCTTTTGTAGCCTCTTTATCATGATGAGATTCTAT
The DNA here is from genome assembly GCA_030015575.1 of Agapanthus africanus. Taxonomy (NCBI): domain Eukaryota; kingdom Viridiplantae; phylum Streptophyta; class Magnoliopsida; order Asparagales; family Amaryllidaceae; genus Agapanthus; species Agapanthus africanus. The sequence continues at coordinate 297,587,434 of CM057345.1, read as the reverse complement.
TATGGTCATTTCAATTGCTTATCTTGTGATGAGTTGTTGAAGGGATATGAGGTTTATCTTGTGATGATTTATAGATTTTCTTTTTATCAATTATTTTCCCACTTGATATATTCCCTTGATATTTTCCCTCCACCATGGCTTGATCATGAGGCCGGCCACTTCATTAGAGGAGAGAGGGTGAGTTCATTTTTGATGAGGGAAAACTTTGTTCATCTCATTTTTCCTTACCACACAATTTCATGTACCTCTCTCCAAAGTTCTTTCTTGATCCCTCCATACATGGCAACTTCCATAAGCCCCAAAGAGACAAGTTTCTACACTAGTCTACAGCAAGCCTTGGACGCGTCGGCTAGCCAACTTCACGCCCGAGTTGCCTCGGTCCAGAGGTGGGAGCCCGTAAACGTACCCGGCTACGTGGTGCCCTTTCCGATGAGGAGGAGATGAACGGAGATTCCGCGGGAGATCGGAGTGGAGACGAAGACCGAAGGACACGGATCGCTTGGTATACTTCTCTACTCATCTTTTAGTTTGCTAGTTGCTAGGTTAATGGCCCGATCCGGGTGAAAAGTGCGCGGTGGTGCCGGTTTGCTAGTTTGCAAAGTTTTTGTTTCCGCGTTTCCGGTGTCGGTTCGACTGCCGGGGCGCCCCCGCGGGCTTACATTGGTATCAGAGCCACGCCATTAACCATGCCTAGCTTGCTCTAGTATGTTTAGTACTCGATCGAACAAAATTCCCTAAAAACCGTATTTTGTATGCACATGTGTTTTCTGTCGAAATTTTTTCTGCTCCAAAAATTTTTCAGGTTGTCTCGGAATACTGTGCATGGATATAGAAGCAATCTGTGAAAATTTAGTGGCGCGATCTCTCCAAACTGCCGCGGAACCGCGGCCAAACCCATGCTTGGGCCGCGGTTCCGCCGCGCTTTTGATTGATCACTTGATCAAAATTTTGCAGATAGCTTATGAGTTAAAAATAGGGTTTTTGGAATATTCTTTTTGGGCCTAGACTCTCTTTAAGTGCTACAGTAATGCTTGGGGCCCACTTCGATAAATTTGTTCGATCGGATATTTTAAACATGCTAGTTCACAGTATTTACATTATATCTGCGACCGTGAATGTCACTTGATCGGTAAATCCTGTCTAACTGCTATAGCCCGGTTAGACGGATTTGCGAACGTGACATTCACGTTGATGTTCTGTGTTGTGCTGTGATGTTGCGGATCGGTCGTGGGAGATAGCCTGGATGCAATGTTAGTACAGTTTTGTTTTATATGTACATTTGATATTGCGGGGCGAGCGTCCGACATGTGGACTGCCGTCACTGCCTGTTTGTATTATTCTTTTGGGGCACGACCAGGTTGCGGTCGATGTACCCGTTGTATGTATATTTTACTTTCTGTACTAGGTTTACCCCGCGGAGGGGTGCACGGACAGCCGGGTTCTAGAGGGAAACGAGCCCGCATCTCATGGTATTAAGACGGAGGGGGCTTTACTCTAGAATTGGCGGGCTGTTCGCCGCACTCGTAGGGGGTACAGGTTGGCCCAAGGAGGGGTGCACAAGTTACCGGATTCCGTGAAGTGCTGGGTGGTCCATTCACGTTGCTGAAGGGGCTGCCTCGCTTTAGGTTTTGGCGGGTAACTTGCCGCGCCCGTAGGGGTCTAGGATTTCATTACACAGGCTATCCACACGACCAGGGGAACGTCGGGTTTCAGTAGCGGCTCTGTGAAACCTGGGGATCCCAGATATCTGTATTGTTCTGTGATGCTGTACTTTTCTGTGCTGTTGCATTTTATCACGCCTTGAGCGAAAATTATATATTACATATATACTAGTAGATGTTGTATATGTTTTGCATCCGCGCTAGTCCAGTCCCCGCTCTGTCGTTAGTTAGCTAACCTAACGGGTGATGACAGGACCCAGTGGCGAATGCGGATGGCATATACATACATCAGTATATTTTCGTTCTTTGTGGTGTGATCAATTGATGGGACTGCGTTGATTCGGATCAATGCAAGATAAACAAACCTACTCTGATGTTGTTGGAACACTTTTTCAAAAAGCTGTTATTGCAAGGGCGTTCTCTTTTGTTTTGCATCGTGGTATTCAGTTGGAATATCCTGCTCCTCAGTCGACGAGGCAAGGGCCGAGATCCCTTCACCGGGAGTGACCCCTTGGACAAATGTTTGCATCAGGGCAATAACTTCACTATAGCCGATTACTTTTGCTTTGCATCGTGGTATTCAGTTAGAATATCCTGCACCTCATTCTACGGGGAAAGAGCTGAGATCCCTTCACCGGGAGTGACCTCTTTAGCAAATGTTTTCGTCACTATATTTTTTTTTAAAAGGCTATCAGTTACTTCAACGATATCAAGTTCATTACGTTAAAGGTTTTCGCCAGAAACCATTCGTAGCCCTCCATCGTTTCATATGGATAGTCAATAGTATTCAAGCTGTGTTTGTTGGCCATAGTCAAGGCACAGTGTTTGGTAGCTATTGGGTGTTCATATGCTGCATAGATAGATGCGTTGGTTTGGGACAGTCGTATAGCCTTGTTGGCCCTAGTCAAGGGCTTGTACGGGTGGGTTCAAACAACCTGCATAATGACGGGTAGAACTTGACATGTGACTTATGATTTGTTGGCCTTCGTCAAGGTCATAAGAGCATGGGGCAAAAAATCCACATCGGGAGTTTCAAAAGAACTGAAACTTGCCAGATATGCGCATACCTTCTGGAGTGTGATAGCGTGAGCGGATTCCGTCACGTTATCATGCGATGATAGTTGGATCCCGATTCCCACTGATGAGTTGGTTTACTCCTCGGGTGATCCCGGCTAATTCTTCTTTCAGGTTTGGGGAAGAATTTGATGTTACAGTGGGAGGTTTCCAGATTAGATAAAGTGATAACCATTCTGATCTAGGTTAGAGTGCACGCTGAGTGTTTCTTTTCTCTCTCTCTTTGGCAGCGACCATTGACCCGACCCTAGACTATGACTCAGTAACCAAGTTGACCGAACCTTCTTAACACTGGCTTTTGGATTGTCAGAGTTGCAGACCTTATTGCCACTCCTACTTTTACCCTTTTCTCCAGGACACCCCGTATTACTACGAACGTCCACATCCATTGGACAAAACCATCGTATGGTTATATACGAACTCGAAGGAATTCAAGGATGGTTTCTGGTTCTGGAGAAAACGAATAGGACTATTCAGTTGTCTTTTCCTTTCACCTTCTCTCATTACGAGTACTCCTTGGTTTAGGAGATAGTACACCTATTACATAAATTGGATAGTCTTCTTCCAAACCATAGGCAGGTGCCGACCGGTAGGGAATGAAGAAAGCCAATTAGCCTAATTGGTGTACAGAAGGTATTAAGTTAAGACAAAGCAAGGGATTAGTAAGAGGGCAAAGTAAATTGCGACTAAAATTCACGACCAAACCAAATATTTCTTCGCCAATCCTAAATCACCTTTGTATTTCTCTAGGACACTTCGTATCACTACGAAGATCCCAGTTTATTGGATAATCCATCGTATGGTTATATACAAACTCGAAAGGAACTTGTTCCAGTTCGGGGATGGATCATGGTTCAGGAGAAATAGGAATAAAGTTCATTCAGGTTGTCTTTTATCTTCACCTTCTCTCGCATTGCGAGTGCTCCTAGGATTAGGACAGTACACCCATTATGCTTATTGGATAGTCTTCTTCCAAACCATTGGCTGGTGCCGAACGGTAGGGAAGGAAGAAAACCATTTGGCCTAAAGGGGTGTACAGAAGGTAATGACTAAAGACATAAAAAAGGATTTGGAGAAGTGGCAAAGAATTATACGGTTACAGTTGTGAATCTGGATAATGGAAGAGGCATTACTAGGAATACCAGGATACCCCATCGAAACATTTCAATGTTTCAGTTTCACTGTGTACTGTTAAAAGAGAACTGATTTCCCAATTGGACACTTGCTCCAGGGTATGTATTTACCAGGTATGATTCTCACATCTGTATGGTTTTACAGATGATGAGTGGGAGTAAGTTATTGGGAATTAGGTGACCATCCTCATTATATCGGGGTTCGTTGTAATCGGTGATATTTGAGGAAGTCACCTGGGTTGTTTGCCGGTCGGCAAATATTTGGTTTTGAATATCCGTTGTTGTGCACCAATTTCAAATTGATATATCTGTACGTCTATTTTTATAGAGTGAGACATACCTTTTTGAAATTATGTCTATGACATTTACCTATATCAGTGGATGGTTAGGTAAGGAGCATTGAACAGCGGTGTAATTCTTCTTAACCAAAAGTACAGTTTTCAACCTACGACACACAGTGAATGAGTCATTTGACTCAAGAGACTTGTACAGAGTATTGTATATTGTCCAGTGTCCATTAGGACAGAGGGGTTGATCCTTGTACTATATTTTGTTTACTTTTAACTTCTCTAGTTCCTAGACATGTGTTTCGTAGAAACACAGGGTCTAAGTTTTGTGGAGTTATAGGTATAAGAATAAAGTAGAGAACCAGGTATTGTAAGTATCGGGATTCTTCAAAGTGATCGGAGATGTAGATACTTGTATATGGTATTCAGATGATAGTAATGGTTAAGAGAACTTGCTTCTCTTTCAGGTTACTCATAATTGGAAGTATTCCTAAGTTGAGTAACGCTGATCGGCCTCTTTCCATTTAGTTGACATGCACTGGAGACAGCTGCATGATTTGAATCTGGTTCAATTAAATCAGTGTCTCTGTTTCTATATTGGATATAGAACAGTTCATATCTTGACATTGTTAAGATACGGGGAGTTGTCCGGCTTATGCTTAAAACCAGACTCCGGATATCAAGGCACGTTTCTGTAATGGCTGTTTGTGGGTTGACCCGGGCTATGACGAGGGTTGACTTTCTACCATCTGGAAGATCAATTGTGATATTGTTCTTAACTTGCCACAGTTTTAATTAAAAATGGATTTTTTCCAGAAAACAGTAGTGGGAGTATGGTAGAACTGGAAGTGATTCCAGAACCGCAAACGATTACTGAAGATTTGATAAGAACCTAAAGATTTAATCTGGTTTGACATTCCATTGGCCACTCCACAGATATGGTGGGTAACCTCAGGCACCCGAGAGGTACTTCGGTATGCTCAAGGACGGTGGCAGAGAGGTTCTTGTTTACCCAGACTTACCATTGCTGTTGTTCCAGACTTTGAGACCCGGCAAGAGGATGAGTATAGCGTCGTTCTGAACTAGCTTTAGAAGTGCATGTCTATATGACTCTGCCAGAGGGTTGTCGTAGTCAGTGGGAGCAGCGGAAACATTGGTGGACATCAGGCTTATGTCTATTTATAGACTAGAGCAGATATAGCGGAGATAGATCATCTATTTCTGATGTGACAGTCATAGGTTTGACTTCATCAGAATAGGGGATGGATCTGTTAAGAAGGTAGTGTTAGTTATATGTATGCCCTAGAGGCCATAGCTATGCATAGGATGTATATTGTAGTGGATGCTTGGACATATATAGGGAGGACTTTCTTGCTCGACATGATAGTATGCTATCTGGTTGATCTTTACCTTAACGTGTATACTGATTGTCTCTCTGTTACATGTTGGTAAAGCCCTTAGGATGTGTACTTGACTACCTGGACTATGATGCGGATCATACTAGTGGGGACAGGTAGTCCATAAGTACATCCTTCAAAGTCCCTAGTCGTGGGTATATCGAGACGGGGCATCGATATACCAGAGTAGACTAGCGTGTACCTTCTCGACCCATACAGATGGGCGATGGATGATCCCATATCCATTGGTGTTTGACATCAGAGATGATATACGGGTGCTCAGTGGAGACTGCGTACACTGGACGGACTCGCCGAGAACTCCCAGATGGTATTATACCTCACGTCAGATGGCAGTTCTCTGGTGATACTGGTACAGAGTAGTCTGTTGACCCGAGATCGTCATAGAGTCTTGTGTGGTTCCCACTGTGCTTTGATTTCCATCTTACCACGTTCAAGAGGGCGTGCAAAACGGTGGTTTTTGGGTACAGTCCCGAGTCACATGGAGGCAATGAGCGATAGGAGGGGATTCGTCTCTCCCGGTATAGGGAGTTGATGTTGTGCTATGTTCGATTGGCTATAACAGGAAATCCCTGGCCAGGGTTGCTGAGATTTACTGGTAAGTGTTACCAGTAGTTTCTCGAAGTGTTATAGACCTCATATCGACACGACTTATCGAGCTATTGGGGTCTGACATTTACCACCCCTAGGCGAGATATGCGACATATCAGACGATCAGACCGGACTGTACGGTAGTGTTACTGGTCGGATTCACTGGAGTGTGAGCGGGCTTGCTCGTCGATCTTCAGATCGTTCAATACCCGGGTGGCCGTTACGTTTAGCAGACCGCTTGCGGCTTGTGGGTGCTTGATATGATCATCACCTGCTGCCGGCGTATTGACGAGTCTTTAGAGTCCTACACAGAGGTTTCCTGGCTCAAGCGAAACGAAATAGGAGTGCATATGAGATATGTGCGGGACCGAGAATGATACCAGTATGTGATACTGTATTCGATTCTCGCGATATGTGACATTGATCGGTTATATGCGATATAGCCGGGTTATCGGATCAAGTGTTGATTCGATAAGTTGTTACTAATGATACTAGTCGGTTATATGCGATATGACCAGATCGTTAAATCAAGTGTTGATTTAATGATTTAATGCATAATTATATATTTGATATATTACTTTGCATTAACTAGTATCGGTTCACTTTAAATGGATTTTCTCACTCGGGTGTGCGCATTGCATATGCGATATGATTTTGTGCACTTGATTGTATCATGTTTGATGATACATATCTTTTTTGTTAAGTGTAATGAATTAAACCTAGGTTAAGTAAATGATTAGGGTTTTCTTTTATTCATTCATTTATCTTTTCATTTGCATTTAAAAGATAAATGAGAAAAGGAAAAGAAGTCAAAAATGGTGGCTAGTTTTGTTTTCAACATGAAGCTTCATGAAGCTTTCATTAAGTCACCATTTTTGTCTCATCTCCTTAACCCTAACCATTCTTCAACCTTGGTCAATTCTATACACTTAACTTGGGTTAGGTTATGATAAGAATGGATGATTCTTTTCTTTTTCAATTAACTTATCATAATTTTTTAGCTTCTTCTTCTTCTTCCTTCAAGTGAAGAAAAGCTTGACCATCAATGGCAAGTGATGAAAAAGAGTGAGAAATCCAAAACTAAAGTCTACCCACTTCCTATTTCTTCATCCTCTACCTCTTGCCAAGTAGTAGAGTGTGTTTCCTTCATAAGTTTCTTGACTTGGTGAGGTCGGAGCTTGATTTAGCGATGCCTCGACGTAGATCATCTTCGGCATGGACATCGACGACCTAGCTCGCTTATTCTCCGATGAAGTCGACGCTAGAGCCCGGATTCCTTTTCGACAGCGGAGACGACTTCGTTGCGGAGCTATGGAGGTGGAGCACCGGATCTACAAAGGTTGTATTTCCGATATCCCATTAGTTAAGTTGTTAACTAGTTTTAGTTTCGCCTAGAAATCTAGCAAACGATCCGTAGTTTAGGGTTTCTCGACACGTAGAATTTTGAAATTGGCATGTTCGATGCCTTGTGAGACCTCTTTAGTGTGCCTAGGAACCCTACAGTGGTATCAGAGCCTAGCTAGAGCCTTAGGCGAAGTCTAGACGGAATTTGAAGTCCGAACGAACCCGAAACCCCAATACAAAATGCTCTCTGTCCCTTTTCTAAAAACAGGGATTTTTCCAAATTAAAAATTACTAAAAAATTCAGCAGGGAAAAATAAGAATTACGATGCAAAAATATTTTGGTGAACAGTAATTAGTGCGGCGGAAACGCGGCAGAAGCCAAGCTTCTGCGGCGGTTCCGCGGCTCTCTGGTGACGTCAGCCCTATATTTTTGCACAGTAATTCCTGATAAATTCTTCTGAGTTTTTTGAGAATTTTTAAAATTTATTCAAGAGTTGAATAATCTGGGATTGTTTTGGGGATTCGGTGTTTCGATCGGAGCATCAAATTTTGTCTGTGTGGCTTTCCGGATAAATTTTAGAATATGTTAAAAAGTTCGACCGGATATAAATACCAAATTTTTCCCCTGTCGGGAAATTTCCAAGTGTTGGATATTTCTGTAGTTTAATCACGTTCTAAGTAGTGCAAGTAACACGATGGTCCCTCTAGAAGACAACAAACCTTAACTCGATTATGTGACCGTCTTGAACTGCCCTTTGAACCTTAGGGTTTGGGACAGTACGGCGTGCCACATGTAAGGCGTTGGCTTGACCCTTCTACGGCTGGACCGTTGGTACTGAGTGTAAGTGCACGGCGGCGCCCCGGTCGTCAATCCGACGGCCAAATGCGGAAACGGTGATAAACTTTAATTTTGCGAACTTAGCAAACCGGCACCACCGCGCACTAAACCCCGGATCGGGCCATTAAACCTGTCCTAGCTAACTAACAAGATAGGGAAGAGATATATCGAGTGATCCGAGTCCTCCGGTCTTCTCGTCATCGTCCCGATCTCCCGCGGAAACTCCGGTCGTCGCCTCCTTGCCGGTAGGGCACCACATCGCCTGCATCTTTTACGGGCTCCCACCTCAATACCGAGGCAACTCGGGCACGAAGCTAGCAAGTCGACGTGCCCAAGATGTGCTGTAGAATGTGTAGTGTAGAGGCTATATCTCACTTTGGGGTTATGTTGCCTTGATGGAGGAATCAAGATGAAATGAACTTGGGGATTTTTGTGGCAATGGAAAGATGATATGAATGATTAATTTTCCCACACCAAATCAAAATGAACCTCTCTCATTTTTCTCCCCTCTTCCCAAAAATTGTGGCCGGCCCTCATCATCATCAAATGGTGGAGAGAATGAAACATAATACAAAGGGGGGGTGAGTGTAGGAAAAAGGTGGAGGTGACCATATCCAAAGACAAGAAAACATCAACCATGCTTACACCTTAATCACATCAAATCTCATTAATGCAAAAGTATGGATGAAAGATATCATAATCAATACAATAGCAAGAAACCCCCTCCACAAATGTTATTTGCACAATTGCAAATAACCCCCTCCATCGGAAAAGTCCGGCCGGGAAAGAACAAACGAAAACCGGCCGGAACGGAATGCAAACTGGCAACTCCAGAAAACTGGTCCCGTAATAAATTACAGGAAAACCCCGATACTGTGCATACACACCCGCATCTGTATTCCGTCCGGATACAAATGCAAAGAGACAAAATCTACACTGTACTAAACTAGGATCCGGCTTAAACCAAAGCCGGCTAGTAATGTTCGTCCGATCCTGATCCGTGCAATACCGCACGTATCTGACCAAACCCTGCCATATATCTATACGGCCTCTAGTACAAACCGTCCGATCCTGATCCGTGCAATACCGCACGTATCTGATCGGACCCTGCCATATATCCATACGGCCTCTACAGCGTTTCGCCCGAAAGCTGAGTAACTGAAAGTGTGGTGGACTCTAAAGACTCGTCAATACTATGGCTGTGGATTTAACCACCAGCACGTCAGAGGTATAAGCCAATATGTGACGGGCCACCATCTATTGACCAAAAGGGACGTCGATGAGCGAACTCAGCCTGACACCCTACTGAGCCTGTCAGTGACAATATCCGTACAGTCCGGTCCGTTCGTCTAAGAGCATCGCATGTCGGGCTTAGGGGGTAGGTAAAAGTCAGACCCCCAAAAGCGGTACAAGTCGTGTCGGAGTGTAGCCCAGAACACCCTGAGATACTACTGGAATACCTACCAGTAAATCTCCTGCCTTGGCCAAGGACTTCGTGTAATGGCTCTCCTAGACACAGTGCGACCTCACCCCCAATACCGGGAGAGACGAACCCCCGAAGATTCGCTCACTGCCTCCATGTGGCTCGGGACTGTACCCAACTAAAACCTGTTTGCACGACTCCTTTGAGCCGTGGTAGGGTAGTAATCAAAGCACAGTGGGAACTCACACGAGACAAATGACGATCCCCAGGTCGATGAACTAACCTGTACACATGTCAACTGGGAACTGCCATCTGACGTCAGGTATAAGACCAACTAGCATGTTCCCGGCGAGTCCTGTCCGGTGTACTCATAACCCAATGAGCACCTGTATACATCTTAGGTGAACCAACTGACACCAGTGGCCTGTGAGACCGGCCACCGCCCCTCGTCGGGGTCTCGACTGTATACACTAGTCTACTCTGGAGAATCGATGCCCTGTCTCGAAACTCCCACGACTAGGGACCTTTTAAGGATGTGCTTATAGACTCCAGCTCTCACTTATATGATCGCCCTCATACTGCTGGCAGTGAAGCAAGAATCCTAGGGGCTCTATCAACGTGCAATAGCGACCTGTCAGGTCACCTAAAGCAGTACACGATGATAAAGGTAAACCAGATAGCATACTATCATCTCGAGTAAGACTGTCGTACCGGGATAGGTCCTCCCTCAATCATTGCAATCACGTGCCTGTGATCCAATAATTGACTCTGAGGGCACTATCTCCAACAATCTCCCACTTGCACTCAAGGCTAATTATTGCGATGTCGCATACTCACAGCCCGTGTGATACCGAACACCCAACTCCTCTACTAGTCAGTCTCATAAGGCTCGTTTGCGAGACTATTGCGTTCGAGGAATAGCCTTAGCGAGTGGATCCGCTCTGAAGTTTCTTTCTATGTCTCTCTATATCTCAAGTTCGCGGAGAAAGCCATCTCTCGAAAAGAGCAATACCTGTTTTAGAATGTCTGGATGTCTGATGGGACCTAGTTCATAAATGAACTCCAAATCCAAACTTCTTAGACTGTATCGTCAACTGAACTTAATCAGTATCCTGCGCCATGCCACCCTCAGTATTTCCTTGGACCACCTGTCCAAAATACTGCCCCTCGTCAGAGGGAAAACTATAACTCTGACAACCTCCTTGTCGTCCATGTCACCTTGGAAGCCTGGAGTGATAACCGTCTCCTAAAGGAGGCAGCCGTTATCATATCCCTAGAACATTCACTTATGTTCTAAAACTGCTTCCGACTGTTCCTCCAGGATTGGATCAATATCAACTTATTGCATCTAGTGCAAGAACAACATCTGGTGTGGTACTTGACATCTCATGATTGACTCAATTGCCTAAGCAAGTGATCTGCCAATCATGCACATCCCTCTCTACTTTAGTCTATAAGACACCTTTAGAGAGGGTGACTCCATTACCTGCAGGTACACTACCGTGCCCAGAGTCGTCAATTCTAAATACTCTTAGAATGCTGTCTAAGTACCCTGATTGGGAAACCACCCAAATCTAGATCTAAAACCATGGATCTAGTAACCAGTATGTTTGATATTGTGTCCAAGTCGCTTGTGGAGAAAACACTGTGTGACGACCAAAGTATAACCGATCGTAGTATAGGAATATCACTTCCTACTACCTTCTCAACAGATCCATCCCCTATTCTGATAACGTCAAACCTATGACTGTCACATCAAAAATAGATGATCTATCTCCGCTATATCTGCTTTAGTCTATAAATGGACATAAGCCTGATGTCCACCAATGCTTCCGCTGCTCCCACTGACTACGACAACCCTCTGGCAGAGTCATATAGACGTGCACTTCTAAAGCTAGTTTAGAACGACGCTATACTCATCCTCCTGCCGGGTCTCGCAGCCTGGAACAACAACAATGGCAAGTGTGGGTAAACAAGAACTTCCCTGTAACCGTCCTTAAGGCTACCGGAGTGCCTCTCGGGTGCCTGAAGTTACCCACCGTATCTGCGGAGTGGCCAATGGAATGTCAAATTAGATTGAATCTTTAGGTTCCTTATCAAATCTTCAGTAATCGTTTGCGGTTCTGGAATCGCTTCCAGTTCTACCATACTCCCACTACTGTTTTCTGAAAAATAACCATTTCCTTTTAAAATGTGGCGAGTTAAGAACAATATCACTATTGATCTTCCAGATGGTAGAAAGTCAACCCTCGTCATAGCCTGGGTCAACCCACAAACAGCCATTACAGAAACGTGCCTTGAGTCGTCCAGTGTCTGGTTTTAATCATAAGCCGGACAACTCCTCGTACCTTAACAATGTTAAGATATGAACTGTACTATATCCAATATAGAACCAGAGGCACTGATTTAATTGAACCAGATTCAAATCATGCAGCTATCTCCAGTGCATGTCAACTAAATGGAAGGAGGCCGATCAGCGCTACTCAACTTAGGAATGCTTCCAATTATGAGTAACCTGAAAAAGAAGCAATTTCTCTTTATCATTACTATCAACTGAATACCATACATAAGTATCTACATCTCCGATCACATTGAAGAATCCCGATACTTGCTATACCTGGTTCTCTACTTTATTCAAATACCTATAACTCCTCAAAACTTAGACCCTGTGTTTCTACGAAACACATGTCTAAGAACTAGAGAAGTTAAAAGTAAACAGAATATAGTATGAGGACCAACCCCTCTGTCCTAATGGACACTGGACAACATACAATACTCTGTATAAGTCCGCTGAGTCTAACAACTCTTTCACTGTGTGTCGTAGGTTGAAAACTATACTTATGGTTAAGAAGAATTACACCGCTGTTTAATGCTCCTTACCTAACCATCCACTGATATAGGTAAATGTCATCGACATAATATCAAAAGGTATATCTCACTCTATGAAAATAGACGTACAGATATATCAATTTGAAATTGGTGCACAACAGCGGATATTCAAAACCAAATATTTGCCGACCGGCAAACATCCCAGGTGATCTCCTCAAATATCACCCATTACAACGAATCCCGATATAATGAGGAAGATCACCCAATTCCCAATAACTTACTCCCACTCATCATCTGTAAAACCATACAGATGTGAGAATCAAACCTGGTAAATACATACCCTGGAGCAAGTGTCTAATCGGGAAATCAGTTTTCTTTTAACAGTACACAGTTGAACTGAAACATTGAAATGTTTCGATGGGGTATCCTGGTATTCCTAGTAATGCCTCTACCATTATCCAGATTCACAACTATAACCGTATAATTCTTTGCCACCTCTCCAAATCCCTTTATATGTCTTTAGTCGTTACCTTCTGCACACCCCTTAGGCCAAATGGTTTTCTTCCTTCCCTACCGTTCGGCACCAGCCTATGGTTTGGAAGAAGACTATCCAATGAGCATAATGGGTATACTGCCCTAATCCTAGGAGCACTCGCAATGCGAGAGAAGGTGAAGATAAAAGAAAACCGAATAAGCCTTATTCCTATTTCTCCTGGACCAGAATCCATTCCCGAACTGGAACAAGTTCCTTTCGAGTTCGTATATAACCATACGATGGATTATCCAATAAACTGTGGATCTTCGTAGTGATACGGAGTGTCCTGGAGAGATGCAAAGGTGATTTAGGATTGGCGAAGAAATACTTGGTTTGGTCGTGAATATCAGTCGCAATTTACTTTGCCCTCTTACTAATCCCTTTCTTTGTCTTAATCTTAATACCTTCTGCACACCGTTTAGGCTAATTGGTTTTCTTCATTCCCTACCGGTCGGCACCAGCCTAAGGTTTGGAAGAAGACTATCCAATTTGCATAATAGGTGTACTATCTCCTAAACCAAGGAGTACTCACAACTTGAGAGAAGGTAAAAGGGAAAAGATAACTGAATAATCCTATCCGTTTTCTCCAGAACCGGAAACCATCCTCGAATTCCTTCGAGTTCGTATCTAACCATACGATGGTTTTGTCCAATGGAAGTGGACGTTCGTAGTAATACGGGGTGTCCCGGAGAAAAGGGTAAAAGCAGGAGTGGCAATGAGGTCTGCAACTCTGACAATCCAAAAGCCAGTGTTAAGAAGGTTCGGTCAACTTGGTCACTGAGTCAAAGTCTAGGGTCGGGTCAATGATCGCTGCCAGAGAGAGAGAGAAAAGAAACACTCAGCGTGCACTCTAACCTAGATCAGAATGGTTATCACTTTATCTAATCAGGAAACCTCCCACTGTTCCTCAAATTCTCCTCCAAACCTGAAAGAAGAATTAGTCGGGGTCACCCGAGGAGTAAACCAACTCATCAGTGGGAATCGGGATCTAACTATCATCGCATGATAACGTGATGGAATCCGCTCACGGTATCACACTCCAGAAGGTATGCGCATATCTGGCAAGTTTCAGTTCTTTTGAAACTCCCGATGTGGATTTTTACCCCATGTTCTTATGACCTTGACTTTGTCCAACATATCATAAGTCACATGTCAAGTTCTACCCGTCATTCTCCAGGTTAATTTGAATCCACCCGTACCTACCCTTGACTTTGGCCAAAATTGTAGGGTTCCTAGGCACCCTAGTGAGGTCTCACAAGGTATCAACCATGCCAATTTCAAAAATTCTAGGTGCCGAGAAACCCGACTACGGATCGTTTGCTAGAAATCTAGGCGAAAACAATCTAGTTAACAACTTAACTAATGGGATATCGGAAATACAACCTTTGTAGATCCGGTGCTCCACCTCCATAGCTCCGCAACGAAGTCGTCTCCGCTGTCCAAAACAAATCAGGGCTCTAGCGTCGGCTTCGTCGGAGAAATAGCGAGCTAGGTCGTCGATGTCCATGCCGAGGATGATCTAAGTCGAGGCATCGATAGATCAAGCTCCACCTTCACCTAGCTTTGAAAACTTGTTAAGGAAACACACTCTACTACTTGGCAAGAGGTAGAGGATGAAGAAATAGGAAGTGGGTAGACTTTAGAATTGGATTTCTCACTCATTTCATCAAGTTGCCATTGATGGTCAAGCTTTTCTTCACTTGAAGGAAGAAGAAGAAGAAGCTAAAATATTATGATAAGATTATTCAAAAAGAAAAGAATAACAATACTTATCATAATATTAACTCTAGTCAAGTGTAGAGAATGAATCATGGTTAGTGGGAATGGTTAGGGTTAAGGATGAGATAAGAATGGTTGACTTGATCAAAGTTTCATGAAGCTTCAACTAAACTCCAAATTAAGCCACCTTCTTTTCTCCTTTCCATTTATTTTCCAAAAGAATAAACAAATAAATGAATAAATAAAAAATGGGAGAATAAACAAAACCCTAACCACTCTCACAACCATGGTTTAATCTTCACACAAATCCAAGTTAACTTGTATCATCAAACATGATATAATCATGTGCACAAAACTATATCAAATATACAATGTGCACATCCGAGCGAGAAAATCCATTTAAAGTGAACCGATACTAGTTAATGCAAAGTAATATATCAAATATATAATTATGCATTAAATCACTAAATCAACACTTGATTCAATGATCCGGTCATGTCGCACATAATCGACTGGTATCATCAGTAACAACTTATCGAATCAACACTTGATCCGATAACCCGGCTATATCGCATATAACCGATCAATGTCACATCGCGAGAATGAAATACGGTATCACATACACGCATCATTCTCGGTCCCGCACATATCTCATATGCGCTCCTATTTCGTTTCGCTTGAGCCAGGAAACCTCTGTGTAGGACTCTAAAGACTCGTCAATACGCCGGCAGCAGGTGATGATCATATCAATCACCCACAAGCCGCAAGCGGTCTGCTAAACGTAACGGCCACCCGGGTATTGAGCGATCTGAAGATCGACGAGCAAGCCCCTCACACTCCAGTGAATCCAACCAGTAACACTACCGTACAGTCCGGTCTGATCGTCTGATATGTCGCATATCTTACCTAGGGGTGGTAAACGTCAGACCCCAATAGCTCGATAAGTCATGTCGATATGAGGTCTATAACAATTCGAGAAACTAATGGTAACACTTACCAGTAAATCTCAGCAACCCTGGCCAGGGATTTCCTGTTATAGCCAATCGAACACAGCGCAACATCAACCCCCTATACCGGGAGAGACGAATCCCCTCCTATCGCTCATTGCCTCCATGTGACTCGGGACTGTACCCAAAAACCACCGTTTTGCACGCCCTCTTGGACGTGGTAAGATGGAAATCAAAGCACGGTGGGAACCACACAAGACTCTATGACGATCTCGGGTCAACAGACTACTCTGTACCAGTGTCACCAGAGAACTGCCATCTGACGTGAGGTATAATACCATCTGGGAGTTCTCGGCGAGTCCGTCCAGTGTACCCAGTCTCTACTGAGCACCCGTACATCATCTCTGATGTCAAACACCAATGGATATGGGATCATCCATCGCCCATCTGTATGGGTCGAGAAGGTATACGCCAGTCTACTCTGGTATATCGATGCCCCGTCTCGATACACCCACGACTAGGGACATTGAAGGATGTACTTATGGACTACCATGTCCCCACTAGTATGATCCACATCATAGTCCAGGTAGTCAAGCATACATCCTAAGGGCTTTACCAACATGTAACAGAGAGACAATTAGTATACACGTTAAGGTAAAGAGCAACCAGATAGCATACTATCATGTTGAGCAAGAAAGTCCTCCCTATATATGTCCCAGCATCCACTACAATATACATCCTATGTACAGTAATGGCCTCTAGGGCATACATATAACTAACAATCTCCCACTTGCACTAGGGCCATCTGCAGCAGTAGTTGTAGTATCTCATACTCAACCATCCCATAAATGTCTCTCTCTGGGAACATGCCTTTGTGAGTGGATCCGCTGTGTTGTCCTCTGAGTCCACTCTCCAAACCTCGATCACCCTGGAGATCAACCATCTCCATGATCAGGTGATACTGCCTTAGAATAAGTCTGGATCACTGATGGGACCGGCGTTCCTTGGCATAAGCCACAACTCCATTGTCTCACAATGGTAGGAACATAGTTCATCTCATGAACCAATATACACCCAAACAGCCTCTATGGTAGCATCTTAAGTAGCGATGTATCCTTCCTTTATCGTCTAGTATGTCACGGTATCTAGCTTGGAACTCTTCCAACATACCGTCCCTTTACTGAGGGTAAAGACAATGCCTGCGACTGACATTCAGTCGTCTTTATCACCCTGGAACCCTTCCAGTGATTCTCCCCAGGATCGATTGATACCTTTTCACTACAACTAGTGAGAATCCAAACATCCATTTAGATCTATCTCATAGATCCAAAACTCATGATTTAGGAGGTATCACTTTGATCCTATATGAAGAATCATGGTGATAAGCGGAGATTGATCGAGCGTAGCACATGAAACTCCTTCCCTATCAAGAGTATGTCATCCACGTACTCTACGAGGATCGTCACCATACTCCCTACTACCTTTTTGTATATACTAGGTTCATCTACCATTTTGATGATGTCAAACTCTTTGGCCGCTTCATCAAAACAGATGTTCCAACTCCGCGATGCCTGCTTTATCCTATAAAGCATCTTGCACACGTTTCCGCTGCTCCCACTGTCTACGAAGCCCTCTGGCTGTGTACTTATAGACGCACTCTTCTAAAACATCATTTAGAAAAGCAGTCATGACACCCAACCACCAGATATCGTAGTCATGGTATGTAGCCGTGGCAAGTAAGATCTGGATGGACTTAAGCATAGCTACTTGAAAAGGTTTCATGATTATCCGCACCTGGTCAATGATGCACAACAAGTCTAGCTTTGAAAGTCTCAACCTTTCCATGTACACCAAGTAATCTTCTCAAGATATACTTGCTCCTGATGGGGATTTAACCCTTCAGATACAGCAACCAAAGTCCATACTTTGTTGGTGTATAAGGATTCCATCTCAGATCACTAAACATCCAGCCATTCTTACAGAGTCTTACTCTCGATGGCCTGCTCGAAACTAGTTGGGTCATCATCTCATGATGCAATCCTCACTCCCACTGTCATAGAGAAACCAAAGTATCTCTCAGGTGGGTGAGGAACCCTACTAGATCGGCGGAGAGGCTGAGGTTCGTTGGTATCTACTGAATCCCTTGGTTCTATCAAATCATCTGCTGTAGTTCGTATAGCTGGAACCTTTCCAGTTCTACATTACAGACTTTGCCTCGAGCTTGTCCGGATTTTGCTTTTAGACATTAGCCGGACAACCCCAAATCTTAACTAGCTTAAGAGATGGGCTCTTCCCTTTCCATATCACATATGAAGTGGTAGGCAACTGATTCGATTTGAACCCTATTCAATAGGTATGCAGCTTCTCAAGTGCATAACACTCTAAAAGGAAATAGGTAACTCAGTAATACTCATCATAGAGCACACCTTATCATATAGGGTGTGATTGCTCCGCCCCGACATACCATCGTGCAATGGTGTATACGGAGGAGTAATGTTGAGAGAGAATCTCATTCTCCTTTAGAATAGTCCAGTAATTCCGTGCTCAAGTATTCTCCTCCTTGATCTCATCATAGGACATAATACTTATACCCGTATTCTGGTTCTCTACTTCTCGCTTATATTCTGTGAATATCTCAAAAGGTTCGGACTT
Source organism: Agapanthus africanus (assembly GCA_030015575.1). Taxonomy (NCBI): domain Eukaryota; kingdom Viridiplantae; phylum Streptophyta; class Magnoliopsida; order Asparagales; family Amaryllidaceae; genus Agapanthus; species Agapanthus africanus. The sequence continues at coordinate 297,568,986 of CM057345.1, read as the reverse complement.
GTGTTTCAACAGGAACATATGTCTGAATCTTGAGAGATTATCAGAGAATGTAATGAAGTAAAAAGAACCGGTCTTGGCATTTGTAGACAGGGGACCTACCTACATCATCATGTATCATCCCAAGAGTTTACTAACTCTTTCTCTGTTTTCAGTAAACGGAGCTGTGGTCATCTTATCTTTGTGACATGACTGGCGAGTTTCACAAGATGTAAATTCAAACTAATTTAAATATGCATCTTTATGTAACTCTAGCTAGTCGGGTCGCATTGATATGACCTAGTCTACAATGTCTCAAGAAGGATCCGTTCATTTCTGAACTCTTCCTCTTGTGTGTATTCCGTATACTAAGAACTGTAGTTTGATTTAGAACATCAACGCTTTTAGATAACGTGCCTGAACCGATCAACTTTTGATATAGGAAATGTTCAAAACATTATCCAACTATACAAAATTTTATCATTTCTTTACTAATAAAGAGACAGATATGATTTTGTATATCAGGTTCGGTATCTAATAACATTCGTTCAGAATCAATGTATTCGTAATACAGGGTGACAGTGACCAACAGACTTGGCTGCAACACTTGCCCCGTTTTCTGCCTCATGAAACTTATCACCCGTTCTCAGTTCTCTACCTTTCTATAGCCCTATGTAACAGATTACATATCTGGGATCCTGATCTGGTATCACATACCCAGGACGCAGAGGATACTGAGAAACAGTTCTTGTAATGAACACACCCGAAGATGATGCATCAGCATGCACTCTCTTCGTTTGGGCGGCACGGGAATTCTGGTATTCCCCAATTTCCTGCTCTGTCTTGTAACAATTATAAGTTGGAGCGGGACCAACGTTCCCCAGCTCAGTATAACAAGCGGGTTCGGTCAATAATCCGTTTTATTATCTTGATTAAGGTGTGATATGGTCGCTACCAGGAGAGAGAGAGAAGAAAACACTCAGCGTGCGCTCTTTCAAGATTAGATTGGTTTTTATTTTATCTAATCAGGATGGCTCCCACTGCTTTTTATCAAATCTTCCTTCAAACCCTAAAAGGAAAGACTAGCCGGGATTAATTACACACTACAAGTTCGCCAATCTTTCAGCCAGGCCAGTGTCGGTACTTTGAGGGAGGTCCCCCGTGCTTTCGCACGAACCTAATTAATGTAAACCTCGTTTTCCCAGAGGCGTAACCCCGTTGACACCTTTCTAGACACCTACTTGATCGGCTAATTGTAATGTATAAAACTCTCCCAGGAGTAACTCTTACTCGCAGCGGGTATCGGGATCCAACTATCTCATAGAAGGTATGCAATCTCATTGCAAATTTCAACACTTGAAGTTCCCGATAATATTTTGCCCCTAGCACCCTATGACCTTGACGGAGGTCAACAAACCATAGGCTACTTGTCAAGTTCAACCCGTCATTTCTTGATCGAATTAAACCCACCCGCACGACCCTTGACGGAGGTCAACAAGGCCGCACGACTACCCTAACTCAATCTGCATCATATGCATAAACAGATAAATACTAGTTAGCTACCGCACACTACGCCTTAACGGAGGTCAACAAACGTAGCACGAATACTAAATAGGACTTATCTGAAATGACGGAGGGCTACGACAGGTTTTTCTGAAAACCTATTGCGTAATGAACTTGATATCGTTGTAGGATCGAATGAATTTTGAAATGGAGTGTTTTTGAGGCTTTTCTAGTTTTGCTAAAGGAGTCACTCCCAGTGAAGGGATCGTCGGTCCTTTCCTCGTCGAATGAGGTGCGGGATATATCATATATATCACTGTGCAAAGCAAAACACTTAAAAGCAATCAAAAGACAAACCGAGTGTGTAGCATCTGCCAGTTATTGCTAAAGGAGTCACTCCCGGTGAAGGGATCTCGGTCCTTTCCTTATCGAATAAGGTGCAGGATATATCACATATACCGCTGTGCAAAGCAAGAACTGTAGCTACCTGTTTTATTTTGAAATTCGATTCTACAACATCTTTAGGTTTCTTTTATTTCATTAATCTCATTAATGAAGTCCCATCATTTAAGTACCTAAACATCACAGATAAATACAACGTACACTTATGCCATCCGCATTCGCCTCGATGTCCCCTCGTGCACCGTTAGGTTAGGTAACTAACGGTAGAGCGGGGCAGGGCTAGCGCGGGTGTAAAACATAAGTAACATCTATATAATATATCATATATACTATATACTGTATCTATCATAGAACATCACATGATCACATCACAGATATCGCAGCAGAAGAATCATATGAAATATTGGATATACTAGGACGTCCGTGTTTTTAATACGAGCCAGTATAAAACACGGATTCCACGGTCGTGATGAATAGCCAAACCCACACCCTAGACCCCTACGAGAGCGGCAAGCAACCCTACCAATTCTAGGGTTAGGAGACCCGGACTCGACTCCTCGAGTTGGTCTCCCACTGGACCCCAGAACCCGGTTACTTGTGCTCCCCTCCTTGGGTCTATCCTAGTGCAGAAAAGTAAATAATATACAAACGGTGACTACTTCCGCAACCTGGAAGTGCCCCAATAAAAGAATATTACATACAAGTTTTTACATGAATGAAAATGAAAAACACTCATCTCACATAAAAACCCCCGGCTATTCAAACACGACGATCCAATATAACATATCCAGCAACACATAACATCACATGTCATCAACGTCAGTAAATATGCGCATCCCAATTGTCGTTGACATATAGCAACGAAACCGGCGATATCACATATTACACTTACGGTCACAGAAAAGAAAGTGTAAAACTACAACAGTTGGAATCCGCAACCATCTCAGACATCGCATGCCTGACCAAATGAATTCCTTAGACATCGCATGCCTAACAATTATAAACCCCGCATTTTAGTCTCATTATCGAAAACACTTTTCAATATCGAGTCGGGCAATTCAACAAGATTCCTGACAGTCTGATCGAATACTCGTCGCCAACTTTAGTAGGCGGCCGCACCCCCGATACCGTCGACGAAGTGCACCAAGGCGGAACACCGCTACCGCGAGCACCCGGACGGATGCTTTCGGCGACGGGGTTCTCCTACAGTCACTTGGTCGGGGCTATGGAGTGAGGCTGTCTATTAAGTTTATCCGGCGAGTATCCGCGTACGCTACGTGATTGCGATGGACTTTTGATCACATCAAAATTCCGTGGCAACCGATCAAGTGAGACTAAACTGCTATGTTTATAACATTCATTTAGTTATCTCATAACTTATTGTGAATTCCAATTATTGTATCACATTCCGGATAAGACAGAAAATGTTAAACTTTCCGATCGAACAATCGAACACCCAAGTTTTCCCGATACAGATCAACACATGAAACAAGTCTAAAAACATTCAGTTCGTGCCTCAGTACCAACGGTCCAGCCGTAGAAGGGCCAAGCCAACGCCTCACATGTGGCACGCCGTACTGCCCCAAACCCGTAGGTTCAAAGGGCAGTTCAAGACGGTCACATAATCGAGTTAAGGTTTGTTGTCTTCTAGAGGGTCTATCGCGTTACTTGCACTACTTAGAACGTCGTTAAACCACGGAAAAATCCAACATTTGGAAATTTTCCGGCAGGGGAAAAGGTGGGTATTTATATCCGGTCGAACTTTTTAACATATTCATCAATTATCCGGAAAGCCACAAAAGATGAAATTTGATACTCCGGTCGAAACACCGAATCCCAAAACAATCCCAGAAAATTCAACTCTTGAATAAATATTAAAAATTCCCAGAAAACTCAGCAGAATTTATCAGGAATTACTGTGCAAATATTGAGGGGTGACGTCACCAAGAGGCCGCGGAACCGCCGCAGAAGGCATGCTTCTGCCGCGGTTCGACCGCGGAATTTACTGTTCATCCAAAAATTTTTGCATCGTAATTCTTAATTTTTCCTGCTGAATTTTTTAGCAATTTTTAATTTGGAAAAATCCCAGTTTTCAGAAAAAGTACAGAGAGCTTGTTTTGGGTTCAAGTTTCGATTCGATCGGACTTCAAATTCCGTTTACGCTTCACCTAAGGCTCTAGCTAGGCTCTGATACCACTGTAGGGTTCCTAGGCACCCTAGTGAGGTCTCACAAGGCATCAACCATGCCAATTTCAAAAATTCTAGGTGCCGAGAAACCCGACTACGGATCGTTTGCCAGAAATCTAGGCGAAAACAATCTAGTTAACAACTTAACTAATGGGATATCGGAAATACAACCTTTGTAGATCCGGTGCTCCACCTCCATAGCTCCGCAACGAAGTCGTCTCCGCTGTCCAAAACAAATCCGGGCTCTAGCGTCGGCTTCGTCGGAGAAATAGCGAGCTAGGTCGTCGATGTCCATGCCGAAGATGATCTACGTCGAGGCATCGATAGATCAAGCTCCACCTTCACCTAGCTTTGAAAACTTGTGAAGGAAACACACTCTACTACTTGGCAAGAGGTAGAGGATGAAGAAATAGGAAGTGGGTAGACTTTAGAATTGGATTTCTCACTCATTTCATCAAGTTGCCATTGATGGTCAAGCTTTTCTTCACTTGAAGGAAGAAGAAGAAGAAGCTAAAATATTATGATAAGATTATTCAAAAAGAAAAGAATAACAATACTTATCATAATATTAACTCTAGTCAAGTGTAGAGAATGAATCATGGTTAGTGGGAATGGTTAGGGTTAAGGATGAGATAAGAATGGTTGACTTGATCAAAGTTTCATGAAGCTTCAACTAAACTCCAAATTAAGCCACCATTCTTTTCTCCTTTCCATTTATTTTCCAAAAGAATAAACAAACAAATGAATAAATAAAAAATGGGAGAATAAACAAAACCCTAACCACTCTCACAACCATGGTTTAATCTTCACACAAATCCAAGTTAACTTGTATCATCAAACATGATACAATCATGTGCACAAAACTATATCAAATATACAATGTGCACATCCGAGCGAGAAAATCCATTTAAAGTGAACCGATACTAGTTAATGCAAAGTAATATATCAAATATATAATTATGCATTAAATCATTAAATCAACACTTGATTCAATGATCCGGTCATGTCGCACATAACCGACTGGTATCATCAGTAACAACTTATCGAATCAACACTTGATCCGATAACCCGGCTATATCGCATATAACCGATCAATGTCACATCGCGAGAATGAAATACGGTATCACATACACGCATCATTCTCGGTCCCGCACATATCTCATATGCGCTCCTATTTCGTTTCGCTTGAGCCAGGAAACCTCTGTGTAGGACTCTAAAGACTCGTCAATACGCCGGCAGCAGGTGATGATCATATCAATCACCCACAAGCCGCAAAGGGTCTGCTAAACGTAACGGACACCCTGGTATTGAGCGATCTGAAGATCGACGAGCAAGCCCGCTCACACTCCAGTGAATCCAACCAGTAACACTACCGTACAGTCCGGTCTGATCGTCTGATATGTCGCATATCTTACCTAGGGGTGGTAAACGTCAGACCCCAATAGCTCGATAAGTCGTGTCGATATGAGGTCTATAACAATTCGAGAAACTAATGGTAACACTTACCAGTAAATCTCAGCAACCCTGGCCAGGGATTTCCTGTTATAGCCAATCGAACACAGCGCAACATCAACCTCCTATACCGGGAGAGACGAATCCCCTCCTATCGCTCATTGCCTCCATGTGACTCGGGACTGTACCCAAAAACCACCGTTTTGCACGCCCTCTTGGACGTGGTAAGATGGAAATCAAAGCACAGTGGGAACCACACAAGACTCTATGACGATCTCGGGTCAACAGACTACTCTGTACCAGTGTCACCAGAGAACTGCCATCTGACGTGAGGTATAATACCATCTGGGAGTTCTCGGCGAGTCCGTCCAGTGTACCCAGTCTCTACTGAGCACCCGTACATCATCTCTGATGTCAAACACCAATGGATATAGGATCATCCATCGCCCATCTGTATGGGTCGAGAAGGTATACGCCAGTCTACTCTGGTATATCGATGCCCCGTCTCGATACACCCACGACTAGGGACATTGAAGGACGTACTTATGGACTACCATATCCCCACTAGTATGATCCGCATCATAGTCCAGGTAGTCAAGCACACATCCTAAGGGCTTTACCAACATGTAACAGAGAGACAATTAGTATACACGTTAAGGTAAAGAGCAACCAGATAGCATACTATCATGTTGAGAAAGAAAGTCCTCCCTATATATGTCCCAGCATCCACTACAATATACATCCTATGTACAGTAATGGCCTCTAGGGCATACATATAACTAACAAAAATGGCAGTACGACTGTTTCAAACCAACACATCTATCTATGCTGCATATTAATACCCAATGGCTACCAATCACTGTGCCTTGACTTTGGCCAACATACACAGCTTGAATACTATTGACTACCCATATGAAACGACGGAGGGCTACGAATAGTTTCTGGCGAAAACCTTTAACGTAATGAAGTTGATATCGTTGAAGGAACGGATAGCTTTTTAGAAAATATAGTGACGAAAACCTTTACTAAAGAGGTCACTCCCGGTGAAGGGATCTCGGCTCTTTCCCCGTAGAATGGGGTGCTGGATATTCATAACTGAATATCACTGTGCAAAGAAAAAGTAATCGGCTATAGTGAAGTTAATGCCCTGACGCAAACTTCTGTCCAAGGGGTCACTCCCGGTGAAGGGATCTCGGCCCTTGCCTCGTCGACTGAGGAGCAGGATATTCTAAATGAATACCACGATGCAAAACAAAAGTGAACGTCCTTGTAATAACAGCTTTTTGAAAAGTGTTCCAACAACATCAGATTAGGTTTGTTTAACTTGCATTGATCCGAATCAACGCAGTCCCATCAAATGATCACTCCACAAAGAACAAAAATATACTGACGTACGTATATGCCATCCGCATTCGCCACTGGGTCCCGTCATCACCCGTTAGGTTAGCTAACTAACGGCAGAGCGGGGACTGGACTAGCGCGAATGAAAAACATATACAACATCTACTAATATATATATCAATATATTATATTTCGCTCAAGGCGTGAATGAAATGCAACATCACAGAAATGTACAGCATCACAGAACAATACAGATATCTGGGATCCCCGGGTTTCACAGAGCCACTACTGAAACCCGACGTTCTCCTGGTCGTGTGGATAGCCTGTGCAATGAAAACCTAGGCCCCTACGGGCGCGACAAGTCACCCGCCAAAACCTGAAGCGAGGCAGCCCCCTTCATCACCGTGAATGGACCACCCAGCACTTCACGGAATCCGGTGACTTGGGCACCCCTCCTGGGTCAACCTGTACCCCCTACGAGTGCGGCGAATAGCCCGCCAATCCTAGAGTAAAGCCCCTTCCGTCTCAATGCCATGAGATGCGGGCTTGTTGCCCTCCAGAACCCGGCTATTCGTGCACTCCACCGCGGGGCAATCCTAGTACAGAAAGTAAAATATACATACAACGGGTACATCGACCGCAACCAGGTCGTGCCCCAAAAGAATAATACAAACAGGCAGTGACGGCAGTCCACATGTTGGACGCTCGCCCCGCAACAACAAATGTACATAATACAACAACACTGTACTAGCATTGCATCCAGGCTATCCCCCACGACCGATCCGCAACATCACAGCAAAAACACAGAACATCAACGTGAAAGTCACGTTCGCAAATCCGTCTAACCGGGCTATAGCAGTTAGACCGGATTTACCGATCAAGTGATATTCACGGTCGCAGATATAATGTAAATACTGTGAAATAATGTGTTTAAAATATCCGATCGATCAAAAATTAACAAGTGGGCCCCCAAGCAATACTGTAGCACTCACAGAAAATCCGGGCCCAATATTAATATTCCAAAACCCCTAAAATTAACTCAGAAGCCCACTGGAAAAACCTGGCCCATTGATCCTTTCATGTTGCGGCGAAACCGCGGCCCAAAGTGGGTATTGGCCGCGGTTCCGCGCTCTCGATGAAAGATCAATGACTCGGATTTCTGCAGTAGTCTTAGGTTTTCAAGTACATCACATTTTTGCAACCTGAAAACTGATGTTAACAAAATACGAGTTTTGGAACATTTGATCGATCGGAAATGCAAAACACATCAAACGAAGCTAGATGAAGTTAATGGCGAGGCTCTGATACCACAGTAAGTGCACGGCGGCGCTCCGGTCGTCAATCCGACGGCCAAATGCGGAAACGGTGATAAACTTTAATTTTGCGAACTTAGCAAACCGGCACCACCGCGCACTAAACCCCGGATCGGGCCATTAAACTTGTCCTAGCTAACTAACAAGATAGGGAAGAGATATACCGAGTGATCCGAGTCCTCCGGTCTTCTCGTCATCGTCCCGATCTCCCGCGGAAACTCCGGTCGTCGCCTCCTTGCCGGTAGGGCACCACATCGCCTGCATCTTTTACGGGCTCCCACCTCAATACCGAGGCAACTCGGGCACGAAGCTGGCAAGTCGACGTGCCCAAGATGTGCTGTAGAATGTGTAGTGTAGAGGCTATGTCTCACTTTGGGGTTATGTTGCCTTGATGGAGGAATCAAGATGAAATGAACTTGGGGATTTTTGTGGCAATGGAAAGATGATATGAATGATTAATTTTCCCACACCAAATCAAAATGAACCTCTCTCATTTTTCTCCCCTCTTCCCAAAAATTTTGGCCGGCCCTCATCATCATCAAATGGTGGAGAGAATGAAACATAATACAAAGGGGGGGTGAGTGTAGGAAAAAGGTGGAGGTGACCATATCTAAAGACAAGAAAACATCAACCATGCTTACACCTTAATCACATCAAATCTCATTAATGCAAAAGCATGGATGAAAGATATCATAATCAATACAATAGCAAGAAACCCCCTCCACAAATGTTATTTGCACAATTGCAAATAACCCCCTCCATCGGAAAAGTCCGGCCGGAAAAGAACAAACGAAAACCGGCCGGAACGGAATGCAAACTGGCAACTCCAGAAAACTGGTCCCGTAATAAATTACAGGAAAACCCCGATACTGTGCATACACACCCGCATCTGTATTCCGTCCGGATACAAATGCAAAGAGACAAAATCTACACTGTACTAAACTAGGATCCGGCTTAAACCAAAGCCGGCTAGTAATGTTCGTCCGATCCTGATCCGTGCAATACCGCACGTATCTGACCGAACCCTGCCATATATCTATACGGCCTCTAGTACAAACCGTCCGATCCTGATCCGTGCAATACCGCACGTATCTGATCGGACCCTGCCATATCTCCATACGGCCTCTACAGCGTTTCGCCCGAAAGCTGAGTAACTGAAAGTGTGGTGGACTCTAAAGACTCGTCAATACTATGGCTGTGGATTTAACCACCAGCACGTCATAGGTATAAGCCAATATGTGACGGGCCACCATCTATTGACCAAAAGGGACGTTGATGAGCGAACTCATCCTGACACCCTACTGAGCCTGTCAGTGACAATATCCGTACAGTCCGGTCCGTTCTTCTAAGAGCATCGCATGTCGGGCTTAGGGGGTTGGTAAAAGTCAGACCCCCAAAAGCGGTACAAGTCGTGTCGGAGTGTAGCCCAGAACACCCTGAGATACTACTGGAATACCTACCAGTAAATCTCCTGCCTTGGCCAAGGACTTCGTGTAATGGCTCTCCTAGACACAGCGCGACCTCACCCCCAATACCGGGAGAGACGAACCCCCGAAGATCCGCTCACTGCCTCCATGTGGCTCGGGACTGTACCCAACTAAAACCTGTTTGCACGACTCCTTTGAGCCATGGTAGGGTAGTAATCAAAGCACAGTGGGAACTCACACGAGACAAATGACGATCCCCTGGTCGATGAACTAACCTGTACACATGTCACCTGGGAACTGCCATCTGACGTCAGGTATAAGACCAACTAGCATGTTCCCGGCGAGTCCTGTCCGGTGTACTCATAACCCAATGAGCACCTGTATACATCTTAGGTGAACCAACTGACACCAGTGGCCTGTGAGACCGGCCACCACCCCTCGTCGGGGTCTCGACTGTATACACTAGTCTACTCTGGAGAATCGATGCCCTGTCTCGAAACTCCCACGACTAGGGACCTTTTAAGGATGTGCTTATAGACTCCAGCTCTCACTTATAGGATCGCCCTCATACTGCTGGCAGTCAAGCGAGAATCCTAGGGGCTCTATCAACGTGCAATAGCGACCTGTCAGGTCACCTAAAGCAGTACACGATGATAAAGGTAAACCAGATAGCATACTATCATCTCGAGTAAGACTGTCGTACCGGGATAGGTCCTCCCTCAATCATTGCAATCACGTGCCTGTGATCCAATAATTGACTCTGAGGGCACTATCTCCAACACTGAGGCACGAACTGAATGTTTTTAGACTTATTTCATGTGTTGAGCTGTATCGGAAAACTTGGGTGTTCGATTGTTCGATCGGAAAGTTTGATATTTTCTATTAATCCGGAATGGGATACAATAATTGGAATTCACAAGTAGTTATGAGATAACTGAATGAATGTTATAAACATAGCACTTTAGTCTCAATTGATCGGTTGCCACGGAATTTTGATGTGATCAAAAGTCCGTCGCAATCACGTAGCGCACGCGGATACTCGCCAGGTAAACTTAATAGACAGCCTCACTCCATAGCCCCGACCAAGTGACTGTAGGAGAACCCCGTCGCTGAAAGCATCCGTTCGGGTGCTCGCGGCAGCGGTGTTCCGCCTTGGTGCACTTCGTCGACGGTATCGGGGGTGCGGCCGTTTACTGAAGTTTGCGACGAGCATTCGATCAGGATGTCGGGAATCTTGTTGAATTGCCTGACTTGGTATTGAAAAGTGTTTTCGATTTTGAGACTAAAATGCGGGGTTTATAATAGTTAGGCATGCGATGTCTAAGGAATTCATTTGATTAGGCATGCGATGTCTATGCAGGTTGCGGATTCCAACTGTTGTAGTTTTACACTTTCTTTTCTGTGACCGTAAGTGTAATATGTGATATCGCCGGTTTCGTTGCTATATGTCAACGACAATTGGGATGGACATATTTACTTACGTTGATGACATGTGATGTTATGTGTTGCTGGATATGTTTTATTGGATCGTCGTGTTTGAATAGCCGGGGTTTTTTATGTGAGATGAGTGTTTTTCATTTTCATTCATGTAAAAACTTGTATGTAATATTCTTTTTTTGGGGCACTTCCAGGTTGCGGAAGTTGTCACCATTGTTGTTTATTATTTACTTTTCCACACTAGGATAGACCCAAGGAGGAGGGCACAAGTAACCGGGTTCTGGAGTCCAGTAGGAGACCAACTCGAGGAGTCGAGTCCGGGTCTCCTAACTCTAGAATTGGTAGGGTTACTTGCCGCTCTCGTAGGGGTCTAGGGGTGTGGGTTTGGATATTCATCACGACCGTGGAATCCGTGTTTTATACTGGCTCGTATTGAAAACACGGACGTCCTAGTATATCCAATATTTCATATGTTTCTTCTGCTGCGATATGTGATGTGATCATGTGATGTTCTGTGATAGATACAGTATATAGTATATATGATATATTATATAGGCGTTACTTATGTTTTACACCCGTACTAGCCCTGCCCCGCTCTGTCGTTAGTTACCTAACCTAACGGTGCACGAGGGGACATCGAGGCGAATGCGGATGGCATAAGTGTACGTCGTATTTATCTGTAATGTTTAGGTACTTAAATGATGGGACTTCATTAATGTGATTAATGAAATAAAAGAAACCTAAGATGTTGTAGAATCGAATTTCAAAATAAAACAGGTAGCTACAGTTCTTGCTTTGCACAGCGGTATATATGATATATCCTGCACCTTATTCGATAAGGAAAGGACCGAGATCCCTTCACCGGGAGTGACTCCTTTAGCAATAACTGGCAGATGCTACACACTCGGTTTGTCTTTTGATTGCTTTTAAGAGTTTTTGCTTTGCACAGTGATATATATGATATATCCCGCACCTCATTCGACGAGGAAAGGACCGACGATCCCTTCACCGGGAGTTACTCCTTTAGCAAAACTAGAAAAGCCTCAAAAACACTCCATTTTAAAATCATTTGATTCTACAACGATATCAAGTTCATTACGCAATAGGTTTTCAGAAAAACCTGTCGTAGCCCTCCGTCATTTCAGATAAGTACTGGTTAGTATTCGTGCTACGTTTGTTGACTATGTTAAGGCGTAGTGTGCGGTAGCTAATTAGTGCTTATCTGCATAAGCATATGATGTGATTGGATTAGGGTAGTCGTGCGACTTTGTTGACTATGTTAAGGGTCGTGCGGGTGGGTTTAATTCAATCGGGAAATGACGGGTTGAACTTGACTAGCACTTATGATTTGTTGACTATGTTAAGGTCATATAGCTGCTAGGGGCAAAATATTATCGGGAATTTGAAGTGTTGAAATTTGCAATGAGATTGCATACCTTCTATGAGATAGTTGGATCCCGATACCCACTGCTAGTAAGTGTTACTCCTGGGAGAGTTTTATACATTACAATTAGCCGATCAAGTAGGTGTCTAGAAAGGTGTCAACGAGGTTACGCCTTTGGGAAAACGAGGTTTACATAAATTAGGTTCGTGCGAAAGCACGGGGGACCTCCTTCAAAGTACAGACGCTGGCCTGGCTGAAAGATTGGCGAACTTGTAGTGTATAATTAATCCCGGCTAGTCTTTCCTTTTAGGGTTTGAAGGAAGATTTGATAAAAAGCAGTGGGAGCCATCCTGATTAGATAAAATAATAACCAATCTATTCTTGCAAGAGCATACGCTGAGTGTTTTCTTCTCTCTCTCTCCTGGTAGCGACCATATCACGCCTTAATCAAGATAATAATACGGAATATTGACCGAACCCGCTTGTTATACTGAGCTGGGGAACGTTGGTCCCGCTCCAACTTATAATTGTTATAAGACAGAGCAGGAAATTGGGGATTACCAGAATTCCCGTGCCGCCCAAACGAAGAGAGTGCGTGCTGATGCATCATCTTCGGGTGTGTTCATTATACAGAACTTTTTCTCGGTATCCTTTACGTCCTGGGTATGTGATGCCAGATCAGGATCCCAGATATGTAATCTGTTACATAGGGCTACAGAAAGGTAGAGAACTGAGAACGGGTGATAAGTTTCATGAGGCAGAAAACGGGGCAAGTGTTGCAGCCAAGTCTGTTGGTCACTGTCACCCTGTATTACCAATACATTGATTCTGAACAGATGTTATTAGATACCGAACCTGATATGCAAAATCATATCTGTCTCTTTATTAGTAAAGAAAGGATATAATTTTGTATTGTTGGATAATGTTTTGAACATTTCCTATATCAAAAGTTGATCGGTTCAGGCACGTTATCTAAAAGCATTAATGTTCTAAATCAAACTACAGTTCTTAGTATACTGAACACACACAAGAGGAAGAGTTCAGAAATGAACGGATCCTTCTTGAGGTATTGTAGACAAGGTCATATCAATGCGACCCGACTAGCTGAAGTTACATATGGATGCATATTTAAATCTGTTTGAATTTACATCTTATGAAACTTCCCAGTCATGTCACAAAGATAAGATGACCATAGCTCCGTTTATTGGAAACAGAGAAAGAGTTAGTAAACTCATGGGATATGATACATGTTGATGTATGTAAGCTCCCCTGTCTACACATGCCAAGATCGGTTCTTTATACTTCATTAAATTCTCTGATGATCTCTTTTGATTCAGACATATGTTCCTGTTGAAACACAAGTCAGAACCTTTTGAGATATTCACAGAATATAAGTTAGAAGTAGAGAACCAATACAGGTATAAGTATTATGTCCTTTGACGCGATCAAGGAGGAGAATACTTGAGCATGGAATTCCTGGACTATTCTAAAGGGGAATGAGATTCTCTCTCAGCATTACTCCTCCGTATACACCGAAGTACGATGGTATATCGGGGCGGAGCAATCACACCCTATATGATAAGGTGTGCTCTATGATGAGTACTACTGAGTTACCTATTTCCTTTTGGGAGTTATGCACTTGAGAAGATGCATACCTATTGAATAGGGTTCAAATCAAATCAGTTGCCTACCGCTTCATATGTGATATGGAAAGGGAAGAACCCATATCTTAAGTTGGTTGAGATTTGGGGTTGTCCAGCCTATGTCTGAAAAGAAAAATCCGGACAAGCTCGAGGCAAGGTCTGTAATGTAGAACTGGAAAGGTTCCAGCTATACAGACTGCAGCTGATGATTTGATAAAACCAAAGGATTCAGTAGATTCCAACGAACCTCAGCCTCTCCGCCGATCTAGTAGGGTTCCTCACCCACCTGAGAGACACTTCTGTTTCTCTATGACAGTGGGAGCGTGGATTGCATCATGAGATGATGACCCAACTAGCTTCGAGCTGGCCATCAGGAGTAAGACTCTGTAAGAATGGCTGGATGCTTAGTGATCTGAGATGGAATCCTTATACGCCAACAAAGTATGGACTTTGGTTGCTATATCTGAAGGGTTAAATCCCCATCAGGAGCAAGTATATCTTGAGAAGATTACTTGGTGTAGATGGAAAAGTTGAGACTTTCAAAGCTAGACTTGTTAAAGCTTTTCGTCATCGACCAGGCGTGGATAATGATGAAACCTTTTCAAGTAGCTATGCTTAAGTCCATCCAGATCCTACTTGCCACGGCTACATACCATGACTACGATATCTGGCGGTTGGGTGCCATGACTACTTTTCTAAATGATGTTTTAGAAGAGAACGTCTATAAGTACACAGCCAGAGGGCTTCGTAAACAGTGGGAGCAGCGGAAATGTGTACAAGATGCTTTATAGGATAAAGAAGGTATCGCGGAGTTGGAACATCTGTTTTGATGTGATTAGTCAAAGAGTTTGACATCATCAAAATGGTAGATGAACCTTGTATAAACAAAAAGGTAGTAGGGAGTATGGTGTTGATCCTCGTAGAGTACGTGGATGACATACTCTTGATAAGAAAGGAGTTTCCTATGCTACGCCCGGTCAATCTCCGCTTATCACAAGGATTCTCCATATAGGATCAAAGTGATACCTCCTAAATCCTGGGTTTTGGATCTATGAGATAGATCTAATTGGATGTTAGGATTCTCACTAGTTGTAGTGAGATGGTATCAATCGATCCTGGGGAGAATCACTGGAAGTGTTCCATGGTGATAAAGACGACTGAATGTCAGTCACAGGCATTGTCTTTACCCTTGGTAAAGGGAAGGTATGTTGGAAGAGTTCCAAGCTAGATACCGTGGCATACTAGACGATAAAGGCATGATACATCGCTACTTAAGATGCTACCAAAGAGGCTGTTTGGGTGTATATTGGTTCATGAGATGAACTACGTTCCTACCATTGTGAGACAATGGAGTTGTGGCTTATGCCAAGGAACGCCGGTCCCATCAGTGATCAGACATATTCTAAGGCAGTATCACCTGATCATGGAGATGGCTGATCTCCAAGGTGATCGAGGTTAGGAGAGTAGACTCAGAGGACAACACAGCGAATCCATTCACGAAGGCCTATTCCCAGAGAGAGACTTTTATGGGATGGTTGAGTATGAGATACTGCAACCACTGCTACAGATGGCCCTAGTGCAAGTGGGAGATTGTTAGTTATATGTATGCCCTAGAGGCCATTGCTATGCATAGGATGTATATTGTAGTGGATGTTTGGACATATATAGGGAGGACTTTCTTGCTCGACATGATAGTATGCTATCTGGTTGATCTTTACCTTAACGGTTATAGTGATTGTCTCTCTGTTACATGTTGGTAAAGCCCTTAGGATGTGTACTTGACTACCTGGACTATGATGCGGATCATACTAGTGGGGACAGGTAGTCCATAAGTACATCCTTCAAAGTCCCTAGTCGTGGGTATATCGAGACGGGGCATCGATATACCAGAGTATACTAGCGTGTACCTTCTCGACCCATACAGATGGGCGATGGATGATCCCATATCCATTGGTGTTTGACATCAGAGATGATATACGGGTGCTCAGTGGAGACTGGGTACACTGGACGGACTCGCCGAGAACTCCCAGATGGTATTATACCTCACGTCAGATGGCAGTTCTCTGGTGACACTGGTACAGAGTAGTCTGTTGACCCGAGATCGTCATAGAGTCTTGTGTGGTTCCCACTGTGCTTTGATTTCCATCTTACCACGTCCAAGAGGGCGTGCAAAACGGTGGTTTTTGGGTACAGTCCCGAGTCACATGGAGGCAATGAGCGATAGGAGGGGATTCGTCTCTCCCGGTATAGGGAGTTGATGTTGTGCTGTGTTCGATTGGCTATAACAGGAAATCCCTGGCCAGGGTTGCTGAGATTTACTGGTAAGTGTTACCAGTAGTTTCTCGAAGTGTTATAGACCTCATATCGACACGACTTATCGAGCTATTGGGGTCTGACGTTTACCACCCCTAGGAGAGATATGCGACATATCAGACGATCAGACCGGACTGTACGGTAGTGTTACTGGTCGGATTCACTGGAGTGTGAGCGGGCTTGCTCGTCGATCTTCAGATAGCTCAATACCCGGGTGGCCGTTACGTTTAGCAGACCGCTTGCGGCTTGTGGGTGCTTGATATGATCATCACCTGCTGCCGGCGTATTGACGAGTCTTTAGAGTCCTACACAGAGGTTTCCTGGCTCAAGCGAAATGAAATAGGGGTGCATATGAGATATGTGCGGGACCGAGAATGATACCAGTATGTGATACTGTATTCGATTCTCGCGATATGTGACATTGATCGGTTATATGCGATATAGCCGGGTTATCGGATCAAGTGTTGATTCGATAAGTTGTTACTAATGATACTAGTCGGTTATATGCGATATGACCGGATCGTTAAATCAAGTGTTGATTTAATGATTTAATGCATAATTATATATTTGATATATTACTTTGCATTAACTAGTATCGGTTCACTTTAAATGGATTTTCTCACTCGGGTGTGCGCATTGCATATGCGATATGATTTTGTGCACTTGATTGTATCATGTTTGATGATACATATCTTTTTTGTTAAGTGTAATGAATTAAACCTAGGTTAAGTAAATGATTAGGGTTTTCTTTTATTCATTCATTTATCTTTTCATTTGCATTTAAAAGATAAATGAGAAAAGGAAAAGAAGTCAAAAATGGTGGCTAGTTTTGTTTTCAACATGAAGCTTCATGAAGCTTTCATTAAGTCACCATTTTTGTCTCATCTCCTTAACCCTAACCATTCTTCAACCTTGGTCAATTCTCTACACTTAACTTGGGTTAGGTTATGATAAGAATGGATGATTCTTTTCTTTTTCAATTAACTTATCATAATTTTTGAGCTTCTTCTTCTTCTTCCTTCAAGTGAAGAAAAGCTTGACCATCAATGGCAAGTGATGAAAAAGAGTGAGAAATCCAAAACTAAAGTCTACCCACTTCCTATTTCTTCATCCTCTACCTCTTGCCAAGTAGTAGAGTGTGTTTCCTTCACAAGTTTCTTGACTTGGTGAGGTCGGAGCTTGATTTAGCGATGTCTCGACGTAGATCATCTTCGGCATGGACATCGACGACCTAGCTCGCTTATTCTCCGATGAAGTCGACGCTAGAGCCCGAATTCCTTTTGGACAGCGGAGATGACTTCGTTGCGGAGCTATGGAGGTGGAGCACCGGATCTACAAAGGTTGTATTTCCGATATCCCATTAGTTAAGTTGTTAACTAGTTTTAGTTTCGCCTAGAAATCTAGCAAACGATCCGTAGTTTAGGGTTTCTCGACACGTAGAATTTTGAAATTGGCATGTTCGATGCCTTGTGAGACCTCTCTAGTGTCCCTGGGAACCCTACAGTGGTATCAGAGCCTAGCTAGAGCCTTAGGCGAAGTCTAGACGGAATTTGAAGTCAGAACGAACCCGAAACCCCAATACAAAATGCTCTCTGTCCTTTTTCTAAAAACAGGGATTTTTCCAAATTAAAAATTACTAAAAAATTCAGCAGGGAAAAATAAGAATTACGATGCAAAAATATTTTGGTGAACAGTAATTAGTGCGGCGGAACCGCGGCAGAAGCCTAGCTTCTGCGGCGGTTCCGCGGCTCTCTGGTGACGTCAGCCCTATATTTTTGCACAGTAATTCCTGATAAATTCTTCTGAGTTTTCTGGGAATTTTTAAAATTTATTCAAGAGTTGAATAATCTGGGATTGTTTTGGGGATTCGGTGTTTCGATCGGAGCATCAAATTTTGTCTGTGTGGCTTTCCGGATAAATTTTAGAATATGTTAAAAAGTTCGACCGGATATAAATACCCAATTTTTCCCCTGTCGGGAAATTTCCAAGTGTTGGATATTTCTGTAGTTTAATCACGTTCTAAGTAGTGCAAGTAACACGATGGTCCCTCTAGAAGACAACAAACCTTAACTCGATTATGTGACCGTCTTGAACTGCCCTTTGAACCTTAGGGTTTGGGACTGTACGGCGTGCCACATGTGAGGCGTTGGCTTGACCCTTCTACGGCTGGACCGTTGGTACTGAGGCACGAACTGAATGTTTTTAGACTTATTTCATGTGTTGAGCTGTATCGGAAAACTTGGGTGTTCGATTGTTCGATCGGAAAGTTTGACATTTTCTATTAATCCGGAATGGGATACAATAATTGGAATTCACAAGTAGTTATGAGATAACTGAATGAATGTTATAAACATAGCACTTTAGTCTCACTTGATCGGTTGCCACGGAATTTTGATGTGATCAAAAGTCCGTCGCAATCACGTAGCGTACGCGGATACTCGCCGGGTAAACTTAATAGACAACCTCACTCCATAGCCCCGACCAAGTGACTGTAGGAGAACCCCGTCGCTGAAAGCATCCGTTCGGGTGCTCGCGGCAGCGGTGTTCCGCCTTGGTGCACTTCGTCGACGGTATCGGGGGTGCGGCCGTCTACTGAAGTTTGCGACGAGCATTCGATCAGGATGTCGGGAATCTTGTTGAATTGCCCGACTTGGTATTGAAAAGTGTTTTCGATTTTGAGACTAAAATGCGGGGTTTATAATAGTTAGGCATGCGATGTCTAAGGAATTCATTTGATTAGGCATGCGATGTCTATGCAGGTTGCGGATTCCAACTGTTGTAGTTTTACACTTTCTTTTCTGTGACCGTAAGTGTAATATGTGATATCGCCGGTTTCGTTGCTATATGTCAACGACAATTGGGATGGACATATTTACTTACGTTGATGACATGTGATGTTATGTGTTGCTGGATATGTTATATTGGATCATCGTGTTTGAATAGCCGGGGTTTTTTATGTGAGATGAGTGTTTTTCATTTTCATTCATGTAAAAACTTGTATGTAATATTCTTTTATTGGGGCACTTCCAGGTTGCGGAAGTTGTCACCGTTGTTGTATATTATTTACTTTTCCGCACTAGGATAGACCCAAGGAGGAGGGCACAAGTAACCGGGTTCTGGAGTCCAGTAGGAGACCAACTCGAGGAGTCGAGTCCGGGTCTCCTAACTCTAGAATTGGTAGGGTTACTTGCCGCTCTCGTAGGGGTCTAGGGGTGTGGGTTTGGCTATTCATCACGACCGTGGAATCCGTGTTTTATACTGGCTCGTATTGAAAACACGGACGTCCTAGTATATCCAATATTTCATATGTTTCTTCTGCTGCGATATCTGTGATGTGATCATGTGATGTTCTGTGATAGATACAGTATACAGTATATATGATATATTATATAGGCGTTACTTATGTTTTACACCCGTACTGGCCCTGCCCCGCTCTGTCGTTAGTTACCTAACCTAACGGTGCACGATGGGACATCGAGGCGAATGCGGATGGCATAAGTGTACGTCGTATTTATCTGTAATGTTTAGGTACTTAAATGATGGGACTTCATTAATGTGATTAATGAAATAAAAGAAACCTAAGATGTTGTAGAATCGAATTTCAAAATAAAACAGGTAGCTACAGTTCTTGCTTTGCACAGCGGTATATATGATATATCCCGCACCTTTTTCTATAAGGAAAGGACCGAGATCCCTTCACCGGGAGTGACTCCTTTAGCAATAACTGGCAGATGCTACACACTCGATTTGTCTTTTGATTGCTTTTAAGAGTTTTTGCTTTGCACAGTGATATATATGATATATCCCGCACCTCATTCGACGAGGAAAGGACCGACGATCCCTTCACCGGGAGTGACTCCTTTGGTAAAACTAGAAAAGCCTCAAAAACACTCCATTTTAAAATCATTTGATTCTACAACGATATCAAGTTCATTACGCAATAGGTTTTCAGAAAAACCTGTCGTAGCCCTCCGTCATTTCAGATAAGTACTGGTTAGTATTCGTGCTACGTTTGTTGACTATGTTAAGGCGTAGTGTGCGGTAGCTAATTAGTGCTTATCTGCATAAGCATATGATGTGATTGGATTAGGGTAGTCGTGCGACTTTGTTGACTATGTTAAGGGTCGTGCGGGTGGGTTTAATTCAATCGGGAAATGACGGGTTGAACTTGACTAGCAGTTATGATTTGTTGACTATGTTAAGGTCATATAGCTGCTAGGGGCAAAATATTATCAGGAATTTCAAGTGTTGAAATTTGCAATGAGATTGCATACCTTCTATGAGATAGTTGGATCCCGATACCCGCTGCGAGTAAGTGTTATTCCTGGGAGAGTTTTATACATTACAATTAGCCGATCAAGTAGGTGTCTAGAAAGGTGTCAACGAGGTTACGCCTCTGGGAAAACGAGGTTTACATAAATTAGGTTCGTGCAAAAGCACGGGGGACCTCCCTCAAAGTACCGACGCTGGCCTGGCTGAAAGATTGGCGAACTTGTAATGTATAATTAATCCCGGCTAGTCTTTCCTTTTAGGGTTTGAAGGAAGATTTGATAAAAAGCAGTGGGAGCCATCCTGATTAGATAAAATAATAACCAATCTATTCTTGCAAGAGCATACGCTGAGTGTTTTCTTCTCTCTCTCTCCTGGTAGCGACCATATCACGCCATAATCAAGATAATAATACGGAATATTGACCGAATCCGCTTGTTATACTGAGCTGGGGAACGTTGGTCCCGCTCCAACTTATAATTGTTATAAGACAGAGCAGGAAATTGGGGATTACCAGAATTCCCGTGCCGCCCAAACGAAGAGAGTGCGTGCTGATGCATCATCTTCGGGTGCGTTCATTATACAGAACTTTTTCTCGGTATCCTCTACGTCCTGGGTATGTGATGCCAGATCAGGATCCCAGATATGTAATCTGTTACATAGGGCTACAGAAAGGTAGAGAACTGAGAACGGGTGATAAGTTTCATGAGGCAGAAAACGGGGCAAGTGTTGCAGCCAAGTCTGTTGGTCACTGTCACCCTGTATTGCCAATACATTGATTCTGAACAGATGTTATTAGATACCGAACCTGATATGCAAAATCATATCTGTCTCTTTATTAGTAAAGAAAGGATATAATTTTGTATTGTTGGATAATGTTTTGAACATTTCCTATATCAAAAGTTGATCGGTTCAGGCACGTTATCTAAAAGCATTAATGTTCTAAATCAAACTACAGTTCTTAGTATACTGAACACACACAAGAGGAAGAGTTCAGAAATGAACGGATCCTTCTTGAGGTATTGTAGACAAGGTCATATCAATGCGACCCGACTAGCTGAAGTTACATATGGATGCATATTTAAATCTGTTTGAATTTACATCTTATGAAACTTGCCAGTCATATCACAAAGATAAGATGACCATAGCTCCGTTTATTGGAAACAGAGAAAGAGTTAGTAAACTCTTGGGATATGATACATGTTGATGTATGTAAGCTCCCCTGTCTACACATGCCAAGATCGGTTCTTTATACTTCATTAAATTCTCTGATGATCTCTTTTGATTCAGACATATGTTCCTGTTGAAACACAAGTCAGAACCTTTTGAGATATTCACAGAATATAAGTTAGAAGTAGAGAACCAATACAGGTATAAGTATTATGTCCTTTGACGCGATCAAGGAGGAGAATACTTGAGCATGGAATTCCTGGACTATTCTAAAGGGGAATGAGATTCTCTCTCAGCATTACTCCTCCGTATACACCGAAGTACGATGGTATATCGGGGCGGAGCAATCACACCCTATATGATAAGGTGTGCTCTATGATGAGTACTACTGAGTTACCTATTTCCTTTTGGGAGTTATGCACTTGAGAAGATGCATACCTATTGAATAGGGTTCAAATCAAATCAGTTGCCTACCGCTTCATATGTGATATGGAAAGGGAAGAACCCATATCTTAAGTTGGTTGAGATTTGGGGTTGTCCTGCCTATGTCTGAAAAGAAAAATCCGGACAAGCTCGAGGCAAGGTCTGTAATGTAGAACTGGAAAGGTTCCAGCTATACAGACTGCAGCTGATGATTTGATAGAACCAAAGGATTCAGTAGATTCCAACGAACCTCAGCCTCTCCGCCGATCTAGTAGGGTTCCTCACCCACCTGAGAGACACTTCTGTTTCTCTATGACAGTGGGAGCGTGGATTGCATCATGAGATGATGACCCAACTAGCTTCGAGCTGGCCATCAGGAGTAAGACTCTGTAAGAATGGCTGGATGCTTAGTGATCTGAGATGGAATCCTTATACGCCAACAAAGTATGGACTTTGGTTGCTATATCTGAAGGGTTAAATCCCCATCAGGAGCAAGTATATCTTGAGAAGATTACTTGGTGTAGATGGAAAAGTTGAGACTTTCAAAGCTAGACTTGTTAAAGCTTTTCGTCATCGACCAGGCGTGCATAATGATGAAACCTTTTCAAGTAGTTATGCTTAAGTCCATCCAGATCCTACTTGCCACGGCTACATACCATGACTACGATATCTGGCGGTTGGGTGCCATGACTACTTTTCTAAATGATGTTTTAGAAGAGAACGTCTATAAGTACACAGCCAGAGGGCTTCGTAGACAGTGGGAGCAGCGAAAACGTGTACAAGATGCTTTATAGGATAAAGAAGGTATCGCGGAGTTGGAACATCTGTTTTGATGTGATTAGTCAAAGAGTTTGACATCATCAAAATGGTAGATGAACCTTGTATAAACAAAAAGGTAGTAGGGAGTATGGTGTTGATCCTCGTAGAGTACGTGGATGACATACTCTTGATAAGAAAGGAGTTTCCTATGCTACGCCCGGTCAATCTCCGCTTATCATAAGGATTCTCCATATAGGATCAAAGTGATACCTCCTAAATCCTGGGTTTTGGATCTATGAGATAGATCTAATTGGATGTTAGGATTCTCACTAGTTGTAGTGAGATGGTATCAATCGATCTTGGGGAGAATCACTGGAAGTGTTCCAGGGTGATAAAGACGACTGAATGTCAGTCACAGGCATTGTCTTTACCCTTGGTAAAGGGACGGTATGTTGGAAGAGTTCCAAGCTAGATACCGTGGCATACTAGACGATAAAGGCATGATACATCGCTACTTAAGATGCTACCAAAGAGGCTGTTTGGGTGTATATTGGTTCATGAGATGAACTACGTTCCTACCATTGTGAGACAATGGAGTTGTGGCTTATGCCAAGGAACGCCGGTCCCATCAGTGATCAGACATATTCTAAGGCAGTATCACCTGATCATGGAGATGGCTGATCTCCAAGGTGATCGAGGTTAGGAGAGTAGACTCAGAGGACAACACAGCGAATCCATTCACGAAGGCCTATTCCCAGAGAGAGACTTTTATGGGATGGTTGAGTATGAGATACTGCAACCACTGCTACAGATGGCCCTAGTGCAAGTGGGAGATTGTTAGTTATATGTATGCCCTAGAGGCTATTGCTATGCATAGGATGTATATTGTAGTGGATGTTTGGACATATATAGGGAGGACTTTCTTGCTCGACATGATAGTATGCTATCTGGTTGATCTTTACCTTAACGGTTATACTGATTGTCTCTCTGTTACATGTTGGTAAAGCCCTTAGGATGTGTACTTGACTACCTGGACTATGATGCAGATCATACTAGTGGGGACAGGTAGTCCATAAGTACATCCTTCAAAGTCCCTAGTCGTGGGTATATCGAGACGGGGCATCGATATACCAGAGTAGACTAGCGTGTACCTTCTCGACCCATACAGATGGGCGATGGATGATCCCATATCCATTGGTGTTTGACATCAGAGATGATATACGGGTGCTCAGTGGAGACTGGGTACACTGGACGGACTCGCCGAGAACTCCCAGATGGTATTATACCTCATGTCAGATGGCAGTTCTCTGGTGACACTGGTACAGAGTAGTCTGTTGACCCGAGATCGTCATAGAGTCTTGTGTGGTTCCCACTGTGCTTTGATTTCCATCTTACCACGTCCAAGAGGGCGTGCAAAACGGTGGTTTTTGGGTACAGTCCCGAGTCACATGGAGGCAATGAGCGATAGGAGGGGATTCGTCTCTCCCGGTATAGGGAGTTGATGTTGTGCTGTGTTCGATTGGCTATAACAGGAAATCCCTGGCCAGGGTTGCTGAGATTTACTGGTAAGTGTTACCAGTAGTTTCTCGAAGTGTTATAGACCTCATATCGACACGACTTATCGAGCTATTGGGGTCTGACGTTTACCACCCCTAGGCGAGATATGCGACATATCAGACGATCAGACCGGACTGTACGGTAGTGTTACTGGTCGGATTCACTAGAGTGTGAGCAGGCTTGCTCGTCGATCTTCAGATAGCTCAATACCCGGGTGGCCGTTACGTTTAGCAGACCGCTTGCGGCTTGTGGGTGCTTGATATGATCATCACCTGCTGCCGGCGTATTGACGAGTCTTTAGAGTCCTACACAGAGGTTTCCTGGCTCAAGCGAAACGAAATAGGAGTGCATATGAGATATGTGCGGGACCGAGAATGATACCAGTATGTGATACTGTATTCGATTTTCGCGATATGTGACATTGATCGGTTATATGCGATATAGCCGGGTTATCGGATCAAGTGTTGATTCGATAAGTTGTTACTAATGATACTAGTCGGTTATATGCGATATGACCGGATCGTTAAATCAAGTGTTGATTTAATGATTTAATGCATAATTATATATTTGATATATTACTTTGCATTAACTAGTATCGGTTCACTTTAAATGGATTTTCTCACTCGGGTGTGCGCATTGCATATGCGATATGATTTTGTGCACTTGATTGTATCATGTTTGATGATACATATCTTTTTTGTTAAGTGTAATGAATTAAACCTAGGTTAAGTAAATGATTAGGGTTTTCTTTTATTCATTCATTTATCTTTTCATTTGCATTTAAAAGATAAATGAGAAAAGGAAAAGAAGTCAAAAATGGTGGCTAGTTTTGTTTTCAACATGAAGCTTCATGAAGCTTTCATTAAGTCACCATTTTTGTCTCATCTCCTTAACCCTAACCATTCTTCAACCTTGGTCAATTCTCTACACTTAACTTGGGTTAGGTTATGATAAGAATGGTTGATTCTTTTCTTTTTCAATTAACTTATCATAATTTTTTAGCTTCTTCTTCTTCTTCCTTCAAGTGAAGAAAAGCTTGACCATCAATGGCAAGTGATGAAAAAGAGTGAGAAATCCAAAACTAAAGTCTACCCACTTCTTATTTCTTCATCCTCTATCTCTTGCCAAGTAGTAGAGTGTGTTTCCTTCACAAGTTTCTTGACTTGGTGAGGTCGGAGCTTGATTTAGCGATGCCTCGACGTAGATCATCTTCGGCATGGACATCGACGACCTAGCTCGCTTATTCTCCGATGAAGTCGACGCTAGAGCCCGGATTCCTTTTGGACAGCGGAGACGACTTCGTTGCGGAGCTATGGAGGTGGAGCACCGGATCTACAAAGGTTGTATTTCCGATATCCCATTAGTTAAGTTGTTAACTAGTTTTAGTTTCGCCTAGAAATCTAGCAAACGATCCGTAGTTTAGGGTTTCTCGGCACGTAGAATTTTGAAATTGGCATGTTCGATGCCTTGTGAGACCTCTCTAGTGTGCCTAGGAACCCTACAGGTAGTAGGGTGTGATGTCCTGGTTTTTGGATGACATACACAGAGTAGGAAGTGATATTCCTATACTACAATCGGTTATACATTGGTCGTCACACAGTGGTTTCTCCACATAGGACTTGGATATTATATCAGACATTTTGGTTACTAGATCTATGGTTTTAGATCTAGATTTGGGTGGTTTCCCAATCTGGGTACTTAAACAGCATTCTATGAGTATTTAGAATGGACGACTCCTGGCACGGTAGTATACCTGCAGGTGATGGAGTCACCCTCTCTAAAGGTGTCTTACAGACTAAAGGGGAGAGGGATACGCATGATTGGCAGATCACTTGCTTAGGCAATTGAGTCAATCATGAGATGTCAAGTACCACACCAGATGTTGTTCTTGCAGTAGGTGCAATAAGATGATGTTCATCCAATCATGGAGAAACAATCGGAAGCAGCTTTAGAACATAAGTGGATGTTCTAGGGATTTGATAACGGCAGCCTCTTTTAGGAGACGGTTATCATTCCAGGCTTCCAAGGTGACCTGGATGGCAGAGGGGCTGTCAGAGTTATAGTTTTCCCTCTGACAAGGGGCAGTATTTTGGACAGGTGGTCCAGGTGGATACTGAGGGAAGGCAAGGCGCAGGATACTGATTAAGTTCAGTTGACGATACAGTCTAAGAAGTTTGGATTTGGAGTTCATTTATGAGCTAGGTCCCATCAGACATCCAGACACATTCTAAGACAGGTATTGCTCATTTTGGGAGATGGCTTTCTCCCCGAACTTGAGATAAAGAGAGACATAGAAAGAAACACCATAGCGGATCTACTCACTGAGGCTATTCCTCGAACGCAATAGTTTCGCAAACGAGCTTTGTGAGACTGACTAGTAGAGGAGTTGGGTATTCGGTATCACACGGGCTGTGAGTATGCGACATCGCAATAATTAGCCTTGAGTGCAAGTGGGAGATTGTTGGAGATAGTGCCCTCAGAGTCAATTATTGGGTTACAGGCACGTGATTGCAATGATTGAGGGGAGGACCTGTCCCAGTTGGACAGTCTTACTCGAGATGATAGTATGCTATCTGGTTTATCTTTATCATCGTGTACTGCTTTAGGTGACCTTACGAGTCGCTATTACACGTTGATAAAGCCCCTAGGATTCTTGCTTGACTACCAGCAGTATGAGGGCGATCATATAAGTGAGAGCTGGAGTCTATAAGCACATCCTTAAAAGGTCCCTAGTCGTGGGAGTTTCGAGACAGGGCATCGATACTCCGGAGTAGACTAGTGTATACAGTCGAGACACCGACGAGGGGCGGTGGCCGGTCTCACAAGCCACTGGTGTCAGTTGGTTCACCTAAGATGTATACAGGTGCTCATTGGGTTATGAGTACACCGGACAGGACTCGCCGGGAACCTGCTAGTTGGGATTATACCAGACGTCAGATAGCAGTTCCCTGGTAACATGTGTACATGTTAGTTCATCGACCTGAGATCGTCATTTGTCTCGTGTGTGTTCCCACTGTGCTTTGATTACTACCCTACCACGGCTCAAAGGAGTCGTGGAAACAGGTTTTAGTTGGGTACAGTCCCGAGCCACATGGAGGCAGTGAGCGGATCTGCAGGGGTTGGTCTCTCCCGGTATTGGGGGTGAGGTCGCGCTGTGTCTAGGAGAGCCAGAACATGAAAAGTCCTTGGCCAAGGCAGGGGATTTGCTGGTAGGTATTCCAGTAGTATCTCAGAGTGTTCTGGGCTATACTCCGACACGACTTGTACCGCTATTGGGGGTCTGACTTTTACCAACCCCCTAGGCCCGCCATGCGATGCTCATAGACGAACGGACCGGACTGTACGGATATTGTCACCGACAGGCTCAGTAGGGTGTCAGGATGAGTTCGCTCATCGACGTCCCTTTTGGTCAATACCTGGTAGCCCGTTACGTATTGGCTTATACCTCTGACGTGCTAGTGGTTAAATCCACAGCCATTGGATTGACGAGTCTTTAGAGTCCACCACACTCAGTTACTCAGGTTTCGGGCGAAACGCTGTAGAGGCCGTATGGAGATATGGCAGGGTTCGATCAGATACGTGCGGTGTTGCACGGATCATGATCGGACGGATTTTACTAGCCGGCTTTGGCTTAAGCCGGATCCTAGTATTAGATAGTGTAGTTTTGTCTCTTTTCATTTGTGTTCAGTGGGAATACAAATGCGGGCATGTATTTGCAGTAGCGGGGTTTTTCTGTAATTTATTACGGGATCAGTTTTTCTGAAGTTGCCAGTTTGCATTCCGTTCCGGCCGGTTTTCTTTTATTCCTTCGCGGCCGGACTTTTTAATGGAGGGGGTTATTTGCAGTTTGCAAATAACTCTTTTGTGGAGGGCTTTATTGCTTTTGTAGCCTCTTTATCATGATGAGATTCTATTATGGTCATTTCAATTGCTTATCTTATGATGGGTTGTTGAAGGGATATGAGGTTTATCTTATGATGATTTATAGATTTTCTTTTTATCAACTATTTTCCCACTTGATATATTCCCTTGATATTTTCCCTCCACCATGGCTTGATCATGAGGCCTGCCACTTCATTAGAGGAGAGAGGGTGAGTTCATTTTTGATGAGGGAAAACTTTGTTCATCTCATTTTACCTTACTACACAATTTCATGTACCTCTCTCCAAAGTTCTTTCTTGATCCCTCTATACATGGCAACTTCCATAAGAACCAAAGAGACAAGTTTCTACACTAGTCTACAGCAAACCTTGGACGCGTCGGCGAGCCAACTTCGCGCCCGAGTTGCCTCGGTCCAGAGGTGGGAGCCCGTAAACGTACCCGGCTACGTGGTGCCCTTTCCGATGAGGAGGAGATGAACGGAGATTCCGCGGGAGATCGGAGTGGAGAAGAAGACCGAAGGACACGGATCGCATGGTATACTTCTCTACTCATCTTTTAGTTTGCTAGTTGCTAGGTTAATGGCCCGATCCGGGTGAAAAGTGCGCGGTGGTGCCGGTTTGCTTGTTTGCAAAGTTTTTGTTTCCGCGTTTCCGGCGTCGGTTCGACGGCCGGGACGCCCCCGCGGGCTTACAACGGTATCTAGCTTAGAACTCTTCCAACATACCGTCCCTTTACTGAGGGTAAAGACAATGCCTGTGACTGACATTCAGTCGTCCGTATCACCCTGGAACCTTTCCAGTGATTCTCCCGAGGATCAACTGATACCATCTCAGTACAACTAGTGAGTCTCCTAACATCCAATTTGATCTATCTTATAGATCGAAAATCCAGGATTTAGGAGGTATCACTTTGATCCTATATGGAGAATCATTGTGATAAGAGGAGATTGATCGAGCGTAGCATAGGAAACTCCTTCCCTATCAAGAGTATGTCATCCACGTACTCTACGAGGATCGTCACCATACTCCCTACTACCCTTTTGTTTATACAAGGTTCATCTACCATTTTGATGATGTCAAACTCTTTGACTACTTCATCAAAACAGACGTTCCAACTCCGCGATGCCTGCTTTATGCTATAAAGCATCTTGTACACGTTTCCGCTGCTCCTACTATCTACGAAGCCCTCTGGCTGTGTACTTATAGACGCTCTCTTCTAAAACATCATTTTAGAAAAGCAGTCATGACACCCAACCGCCAGATATCGTAGTCATGGTATGTAGCCGTGGCAAGTAGGATCCGGATGGACTTAAGCATAGGCACTGGAAAAGGTTTCATAATTATCCACGCCTGGTCGATGACGAAAACCTTTAACAAGTCTAGCTTTGAAAGTCTCAACCTTTCCATCTACACCAAGTAATCTTCTCAAGATATACTTTCTCCTGATGGGGATTTAACCCTTCAGATATAGCAACCAAAGTCCATACTTTGTTGGTGTATAAGGATTCCATCTCAGATCGATAAGCATCCAGCCATTCTTACAGAGTCCCACTCCTGATGGCCAGCTCGAAACTAGTTGGGTCATCATCTCATGATGCAATCCTCTCTCCCACTGTCATAGAGAAACAGAAGTATCTCTCAGGTGGGTGAGAAAACCCTACTAGATCGGCGGAGAGGCTGAGGTTCGTTTGTAACTATTGAATCCATTGGTTTTACCAAATCATCTGCTGTAATTTGTATAGCTGGAACCTTTCCAGTTCTACATAACTGACCTTGCCTCGAGCTTGTCCGGATTTTGCTTTTAGACATAGGCCGGACAACCCCAAATCTTAACTAACTTAAGATATGGGCTCTTCTCTTTCCATATCACATATGAAGTGGTAGGCAACTGATTTGATCAGAACCCTGTTCAATAGGTATGCAACTTCATAAGTGCATAACTCCCAAAAGGAAATAGGAAACTCAGTAGTACTCATCATAGAGCACACCATATCACATAGGGTGTTATTACTCCGCCCCGATATACCATCGTGCTGTGGTGTATTCGGAGGAGTAATGCTGAGAAAGAATCTCATTCTCCTTTAGAAAAGTCCAAGAATTCCGTGCTCAAGTATTCTCCTCCTTGATCACATCAAAGGACATAATACTTATACCCTCATTTTGGTTCTCTACTTCTAACTTATATTCCGTGAATATCTTAAAAGGTTTGGACTTGTCTTTCAACAAGAACATATGTATGAATCTTGAGAGATCATCAGAGAATGTAATGAAGTACAAAGAACTGGTCTTGGCATGTGTAGACAGGGGACCTACATACATCAATATGTATCATCCTAAGAGTTCATTAGCTCTTTCTCTGTTTCCAGTAAACGGAGCAATGGTCATTATATCTTTGTGACATGACTGGCAAGTTTCACAAGATGTAAAGTCAAACTAATTTAAATATGCATCTATATGTAACTTCAGCTAGTCTGGTCGCATTGATATGACCTAGTCTACAATACCTTAAGAAGGATTCGTTCATTTCTGAACTCTTCCTCTTGTGTATGTTCTGTATACTAAAAACTGTAGTTTGATTTAGAACATTAATGCTTTTAGATAACGTGCCTGAACCGATCAACTTTTGATATAGGAAATGTTCAAAACATTATCCAACAATACAAAATTTTATCATTTCTTTACTAATAAAGAGACCGATATGATTTTGTATATCAGGTTCGGTATTGTCACGACCCAAAATTGGCCCGTGACGGCCCTAATACTACGCAACGCCTAAAGACGCAACGTAGTAAAAGAAAGCCAAACCCAGAAATCTAAACCATGAAAATACGGAAAAGATAATATAAGTTTTGAAACATTTGAAATCGCAACCCAAATTCCTTAAAAGGGTCTACTTTCTTTCTTTAAAATTTTAGCAACACACCCTTTTGTAAAGACTAGCCAAGATGAATACAACACAAAAATAAAGACAGTAGAGAAGAAGCTGTATATATAAGAGACATCAAATCCACAATAATACACATAACGTCCTCACCAAGTCTCTAAGTCAACAATACAATAGTAGATGGAGAGTACAAAATACAACGAAGGTACAATATGAAATACAGATAAACATCTAACCCACCTAAGCAAAATGGTACTGTGAGCTGATGCGGTATCTGTAGCAAAAGATGATAGCTGGATAGCTGAATGGAGGAATAGCCTGCCTCAACTACTCTGGGGAACAACCTGAAACACCTGTGGCACAACGGGGGTGAGTTGCCAACTCGTGAATAGTAGATAACATATGCAGGTAATCGCAGGAATGTACGTACAGCATGAATCTAAGATATGCGATTACAGTAATAATATGTCATGCAAATGCCGAAATAAGGGAAGTACAGTAACAGGTACAATCCATATGTATAGCAGTAATAACATGACAATAATATGCAATAACCATGCAATAGGGATATGAGAAAGTCGATATGCAGCTATCATAAGGGTACACTCACCGGTACTACCAATATATGAATCTGTGCATAAAGTAGATAAGTGTGAGGTATAGGATGGAGTATGTCATTTCCACGGAAACCTGACATCGTGGTAGAATCACAATCCATCAAGACACTCAAATCCCAAATCCTCAAATCAGCCCCAACTGGGCTCTCTCATCACATAGGTCTCACATCACCTCAATGTACGATATCGAGTAGCTCTCCTATATCTCGAATGTACAAATCCACAATCTCTTTCATATCCAATATCCAATCTCAATGAATCGCCTATATCCCAAGTCGAATCTCAAGTAAGTTTCTAACATCCTAAGGGTATAAATATATCTGCAGAAATAACTATGATGGGGGCAATACACATATATTAGCGTCCCATTCCACTAATATTGGTGTAAAGGTATATATAACAACGGCTAAATCCCCTGTTATATATACAAAAGGTATTAAAAGAAATATCATGAAAACAGTGTGCCAAGTATCGACACAGAAATCCTCGTATATTGGGCTCCGTCAGTCCGGATCGGCCCACGGGGTCCGTCTGCGGTGTCGGCCCTCAGCCCCGGCAGTACAGATCATCCCGCATCCATCTCTCGACTCTGGCCAGTATCCTCCGGACAACTGCCAGGTCTAACCAATCACCGGTAGGTACTCGCCCGCCTCCAGGCTCAATCGGCAAACCCATCGATCTTCTTGCCGAGGGGAACCATACCGGGCTCCACCATGTACCCTCCACGGCCTCGACGCCTCCTCGTAGGGGTATATATAATCAGCACCGATAAAGCACATGGTGGATTCGCAAATATCATATCAAGGAAACCGGGTTTTTCAATGTATGCATAATTTCATGAACTCCCGCGGTTCCCAAATCCAGAAAACATCATGTAAAATCCAAATAATAAGAATGCGCAATCCAGAAATAAATATATGCGATATATCTGAAATGCGAGCATATAAATGAAAATATGTAGCTAAAACCAGATGTATGCGAAACCAATGAGGTACAACTAAGTAACATCAGTAAAGGTAAATATATGATTGCAACTGAATATGTGTGTAACATACAGGGGTAGCAATGTATAGGTATCTACCTATAGGAACTGATGTCGTATACCCCCCTGGGTATAAGAAGAATATGAGTGAGGTATCCCACGGTATAAGTAAAATATGTAAAAGGTATACCTGTAGCTGTATCGCAAGGTGTAAATGTACCTATCACTAAAGGTATGAAACACTATGTTAGTGTATATGCCCTAGAGGCCATTACTGTATCATACTAGTTTGTATATTACTTAATGGATGCTTAGGATATTCACCTTGTATATACAATCTTGCTCAAAATAGTAGTATGCTACTTGGTTTGTTTCTACTTCAATATGTACATGTGTTTATTTTTGTATATCGCCTATACACATTAGTAGAGCCCTTAGGATCTTTGCTTGATTACCAGCGATGTGATGGCCGTCACACTAGTGGGGCTGGGTAATCTATAAGCACATCCTTATGCAGGTCCCTGGTCGCAGGACTATCGAGACAGGGCATCGATACTCCGGAGTAGACCAGCGCATGCGCTTCTCATCCCAGTGTGGGAGACGGTCTGTCCCACAGCCGTCAGTACGTCGTACTTGAGATAGTATGCGGGTGCTCGTTAGGTTACGGGTACACTGGACAGGACTCGTCGGGAACTGACTAGTTGGTATTATACCTATCGTCAGTTATCAGTTCCCAGGTGACATGAGTACAGCTTAGTCCGCTGACTTGACACTGTCACTCCGCCTCGAGTGTGTTCCCACTGTACTTTGATCACTACCCTACCACGGCTCAAAGGAGTCGTGCAAACAGGTAGTGGTTGGGTGCAGTCCCGAAGCACTTGGAGGCAGTGACGGTTAGACAGGATTCGTCTCTCCCGGTATTGGGGGTTGACATCGCGCTGTGTCTAGGAGAGCCATTACACGAGTAGTCCCTGGCCAGGTCAAACGAGATATACTGGTAGGTTTCCAGTGTTATCTCAGGGTGTTTTGGGCTTCGCTCCGGCACGACTTGTACCGCTATTGGGGGACTGACGTTTACCGCCCCCTAGGCCCGCCATGCGATGTATCAGACGAACAGACCGGACTGTACGGAGAATGTCACACTCAGGCTCAGTAGGAGTTCAGATGGGTTTCGCCTCGTCGGTCTTCTTGTCGGCATTACCTGGGGACCGTTACGCACAGCTAGTGCCGCTTGCGGTCTGTGGTTAAACCCACTGCCAGCGTAGTGTCGAGTCTTTAGAGTCCCACACAGAAAACTTTTCGCCTTTAGGCAAAAGAGTAGAGGTCGCATGGTATTGCGACAGGTCGCATGGTTTTGCGACAGGGTTCGGTCACATCCGTGCACTTGTGCACGTACAGTGTCCGGACAGTTTACACTAGCGGGCTTTGGTTTAAGCCAGATCCTAGTGTACCTTATGGGATTGGATTTATCCAGTTTGCATTCGTGTTCCTCGGAACGCGGATGCGGGTGTGTATGCACAGTTGACAGGGAGGCAGAGGCGGCGGATTCTCATTAGGGTTGTTGACTGTTGACCGTTGACTATTTGACTTTATGCTCAACCCTAATGAGAATATGATATGTGATTAACTATTATATTAATTAAGTATTATGGTGATATGGTTGTTGACGTGTTGACTTTTGTTGACTTTGTTGACTTGTTGACTTTTGTTGACTTGTTGACCGGTTGACTAGGCTTGACTAGTTGACCATCATGATAACCATGGTTATCATTTCATGCCAAAGACTTTTACTTGCTTGCTCATTTGAGTAAAATGAGTGCATGACATGATAAGGTTATGGTTGCTTCAAACCATCACATAAGACTTTTTTTGATATGATGAGTTATGATCACTTTGGATTATGAGAGGGTGAAAGACAAAAGAGTTGCTCATTCTTTCTTGCTCATTCTCTCTCTTGTTCTTGAGCTCTCCTTTTGCTCTCACCCTCAACCTCTTGCTCCCTCTCTTGATCTATGGTTCTCTTGTCTCATGAGTTGAGAATCAAGAACCATAGATAAAATCCCATTCCAAATCTTCTCTACTCATTCTAGTTCACTAGGTTTAGCAAACCAAGTGAACTAGTTTCTTCAAAGAACGAAGAAGGAGCTAAAGGTTGGAGCTTTCAGGTGGATCTATCTTCGGCGTACGGAGACGACGAGAAGAAGCCATCGGACCACCATCGGAGCTTTGAAGACGAAGGAGTTCAAGACAAGTTTAGGTATAACCATCTCCATCCGAGTAGCTAACTCTCTTTAACAAAGTTTGCTAGTTTTAGTTTAGTTAAAGATCCCGACTTTGCTTAGTCCATGTTGCCTCTTGCACTAAAAATTTGATTTTTATGCCGTTTCCGCCTCCCCGTAAGAACCGGGGGTCGCAACGTGGACTTACAGTGGTATCAGAGCCTAACTAAACTTAAACTAGCTTGGTAGTAAAGTGTAACGAAGTTCGGAACCAAAAAAAATCCAAAAACCTAACTTTTACAAAACCTGAGTTTCTGTTGAAATTTTTTCTGGTCAAAATGAAAAACTTTATACTCCTAAATTCGGCTCAGGGTTTTGTGTGAACACCCATGAAAAACGGTCCACTGTTTCCTTCAAACCGCCGCTCTTCCGCCGCACGAGGTAGGCATGTGCCGCGGAAGCGCCGCGGTTTGTCGTCTTCTCTGCATCGTTTTTCGTGCAGTGTGTGTCTGTGTTGGTTTTGGGATTTTTGAAATATATTATATGTGCCCAGATTTTCCAGAAAAGAAATTTCCTTTTGGGGTCCTATAATTCCGTATTTTTTCCGAACTTCACTGCACTTTGACTATGATCGTTATATCTGTGATGTTTGCATGTATTGAACGTCGGCTAATCGCTATAAGTCGATTGGTCGGGGTTATACATGATCTGTAATGTGCTGGAATGTGTATATGAATATGTTGGATTGTCGCGGGTGAATAGCCGGGGGTTGTGAGACGAGAGTTTTCTTTTCTTGCAATTCATGTAAATTTGTAAATTGATGTAATAATTATTTGTATGGCCGCACAACCGGGTCGGGGTTGTAGCCGTTATTGTATAATTTCTTTTTACTGTTTTTTCTCCTAAGATAGACCCATGGAGGGGTGCACAAACTACCGGGTATGCCGAAGTGTCGAGTGGCCTACTCATGGAGATGAGGGAGGTTGCTACGCTTCGGGTACTTGGCGGGTAGTTTGCCGCACCCGTAGGGGTCTTGGGTGGGGTTTTGGCTATTCACCGCGACCGTGTAATCTGTTTTTGTTACAGGCTCGTACAAATTACAGATTCCTAGTATATCCAATGTATTTATCTGTGATCTGAAATGTTTATCATTGTAGTATATCTATATATGATATTATTTAGGCGTTGCTTATGTTTTACAGACGCGCTAGCCCAGCCCCCGCTCTGTCGTTAGTTAAGTAACCTAACGGGTAATGACGGGGCCCCGTGGCGAATGCGAATGGCATAAGCGTACGTCATATTTTGGTTGTTTTCTGCAATGGTAGGATTAAATGATGGGACGCATTAAAAGAACTAATGCAAGAATATCACGCATTAAAAGAACTAATGCAAGATAATAAACCAAGTTAAAGTCGTTGGAACACTTTCGAAAAACCACTCGGTTCTTTTCAAAACAAACTTTTAAAATACGGAGTTTGAGCCACTCCATTTAAAAGCTATCTCGTTCCATCGACCAAATCAAGTTCACTACGTTCACGGTTTTGCCAAAACCATCCGTAGCCCTCCATCATTTCAGTTAAATATTCGGTAGTACTCAAGCTATGTATTTTGACCTCACGCCAAGGCATAGTGATTGGTAGCTGCCGGATATTTATCTGTTGCATAGATAGAATGCGTTGGTTTGAGACAGTCGTACTGCCATTTTGGCGTACGTCAAGGGTATGTACGGGTGGGTTCAAATTAACCTGGATAATGATGGGACGAACTTGACATGTGACTTATGACATTTTGACCTCACGCCAAGGTCATAAGAGCATGGGGCAAAAATCCACATCGGGAGTTTCATAAGTACTGAAACTTGCTAGTTTTGCATACCATTTGGAGTGTGATGATTCTGGTAGGATTCCTTCAGTTTCGTCACGCGATGATATTTGGATCCCGATCCTACTGTGAGTATATGCTACTCCTCGGGAAATTTCTCACTTAACGATCAATGCTATAAACCTAGTAGGTGCCTAGAAAGGTGTTAGCGGGGCTACGCCCCCAGGGAAAAGAGGTTCTTTAATTAAGGAACTTCACGAAAGCGTTGGAAAACCTCCCTCGAAGTACCGACACCGGCCTAGCTGAACGGTTAAGCAAGTATTGTACGGTGGGATTGATCCTGACTAATTCTTCCTTTATGGTTTGAGGAGGGATTAGAGAAACAGTGGGAGCCATCCTGTTTAGACAAACTAAAAACCACTCTAAACTTGCAAGAGCATCATGCTGAGTGTTTCTTCTTCTCTCTCCTAATTGCAGCGACCAATCAACATGACTGGACTTAAGTTACTCCTAGATAAAAACAAACTGACAGGGCCAAACTACAAAGATTGGCTCAGGAATGTCAAGATAGCAATCACTTATGACAAGCTGGGGTATCTTCTTACCACCAAAGCTCCCCCTGTCCCTGGTTCAACTTCCAGTGTCGCGGATAAGGAAATCCGCAAGACTTAGGAGATTGATAGCGCGAAGGCCAAGTGCCTCCTGCTTGCCTCGATGGACAACGAACATCAGAGGAGGCATAAGAATATGGACATGGAGTCCATATTGCTCCATACAAAAGAACTGTATGGAGAGCAATCACGTATCGCAAGATACGAAGCGTCGAAAAAGTTATTTTCGACAAGAATGGCCGTCGGATCATCAGTAGCCGAGCACGTGCTAAAGATGATCGGCTACATTGAGGAGCTCGCTGACCTAGGGATCACATTAGAGAGTGAGCTATATACGGATATAGTTCTCCAGTCCCTTCCTTCCACTTACGCCCAGTTCATACTGAACTTCAACCTACAAGAAAAAGAGGTTGAACTTTCAGAGCTCCTCAACATGCTGAGGAGCGCAGAGGGCACCCTACAGAAAGGTAGGGATACATCCACTTTGTTTGTAGGAGGATCATCTTCTTCTAGGTCCAAGGCGAAAGCCAAGGGAAAGAAGAAGAAGGCCCCCGCCAAACCAAGGGGCGGTGTTAGTAAAGTGGATACGAAGGGAAAAGCAAAAGCAACAAAGATAGCGGGGAAGCTTGTGGATAAGGAAGAATGCTTCTATTGTCATAAGAAAGGACACTGGAAGAATGATTGCAGGGCCTGGAAGGCCAGAACACAGGAATTGAAGCAGGTTGCAGCTTCAGCTTCAGGTGTGTATGTTATTGAAAACTGTCTTTCAATAAACTCTACTTCCTGGGTATTGGATACCGGATCAGGATCTCATATCTGTAACTCTTTGCAGGCGTTGAGAAACCGTAGGGTTTTGAAGGCAGGTGACATGACCCTCAGAGTTGCAAACGGAGCTAGCATGGATGCTAAAGCCGTGGGGGACTATCACCTGGGAATGTCAGATGGACATGTTTTGGTTTTGCGTAATTGCTTTTTTGTACCCAACGCAACTTGTAATATCATTTCTGTATCTTTAGTTTCTAAAGAAGGTTATGAATTTGCGTTTGTAAGTAATGTTGTAAACATTTACCTTAATCAAGTTCTGATTGGGTCAGGTACATTAAGTAATGGTATATACGTGTTAAACCAACCACAGATTTTCAACGTCCAGAATACACACAAAAGAAAGTCTCCAGAACTAAATCAGACTTTCTTATGGCATTGTAGATTGGGTCACATCAATGAGAGAAGGTTGACTAAGTTACATACAGAAGGATATTTGAATGCGTTCGAATATCAATCGTATGCCACTTGTCAATCTTGTCTCAAAGGAAAGATGACAAAGACTCCGTTTACTGGACAAGGAGTAAGAGCGAGCGAGCTCTTGGGACTCGTACACAGTGACGTGTGCGGTCCAATGTCTACACATGCCCAAAGCGGACATTCTTACTTCATTACTTTTACGGATGACTTCTCAAGGTACGGTTATGTCTTCTTAATGAAACATAAGTCCGAGGCCTTTGGAAAATTCCAGGAGTATAAGAATAAAGTAGAGAAACAGACCGGCAAAAGTATTAAGATTCTAAGATCGGATCGAGGTGGAGAATACTTAAGTGCCGAGTTCCTGGACTATCTAAAAGAGAACGGAATTCTCTCTCAGCTTACTCCTCCATACACCCCGCAACATAACGGTGTATCGGAGAGACGGAACCGCACCCTATTGGATATGGTGCGGTCCATGATGAGTAATGCTGAGTTACCGCGATCATTCTGGGGGTATGCGCTAGAATCAGCTGCATACCTTTTGAACCGAGTTCCGACTAAGACTGTGCCTACCACCCCATATGAAATGTGGAGTGGGAAGAAACCCTATCTTCAATATCTGAAGATCTGGGGATGTCCAGCTTTTGTCAAAAAGCAGCATGCGGACAAACTCGAGGCACGCTCAGTACTGTGCAAGTTTGTGGGATACCCAAAGAACACCAGGGGGTATCTTTTCTACTACGCAGAGGAACAAAAAGTCCTTGTTTCTCGTAATGCCCACTTTCTAGAACACCAGTTCTTGGAAAAGGAGATTAGTGGGAGCGCAGTAGAACTGGAAGAAATTCCAGAACCACAGACTATTACTGAAAGGTTAGTGGAACCAGAGGGTTCAACAGAACAGGACATTCCTACGCCGCTCCGCAGAAGTAGTAGGCAGTCTCATCCGCCCGAGAGATACTACGGTTTTCTCATAGATGGGGATAGAGAGGATTGCATCATAGATTATGATGAGCCTACTAGCTTCCAGCAGGCCGTTCAGAGCGTTGACTCAGTGAAATGGCTGGATGCAATGCGGACCGAAATGGAGTCCATGTACACCAACAAGGTATGGACGTTGGACATTGCTCCAGACGGGGTAAAACCCGTAGGATGCAAGTGGATCTTCAAAAGGAAGATTGGTGTAGATGGACAGGTTGAGACCTATAAAGCTAGGCTGGTAGCAAAGGGTTTTCGTCAAAGACCTGGCTTGGACTACGACGAAACCTTTTCTCCAGTAGCCATGCTGAAATCCATTCGGATCCTTCTTGCCATTGCTGCCTTCCACGATTATGAGATCTGGCAAATGGACGTAAAGACAGCTTTTCTAAATGGAAATTTAGAGGAGTGTGTCTATATGGACCAACCAGAGGGTTTCATTCAGAGTGGGAGCAGCGGAAAGGTGTGCAAGTTGCTTAAGTCCATCTATGGGCTAAAGCAGGCATCGCGGAGTTGGAACATCTGCTTTGATGAGACGGTCAAAGAATTTGGCTTTATCAAAAATCCAGATGAACCATGCATCTATAGTAGATTTGTAGCGAGAACTGTAGTATTCCTCGTTTTGTACGTGGATGACATTCTCTTAATAGGAAATGACATTCCTATGCTACAATCTGTCAAGGGGTTCTTGTCACACAGGTTCTCCATGAAAGACCTGGGTGATGCCTCATACATTCTGGGTATCCGGATCTACCGTGACAGATCCAAGAGGATATTAGGACTTTCACAGTCCAGGTACATCGACACCCTACTGAAGAGGTTCAGTATGGAAGATTCCAAGCGCGGTAACCTACCGGCTTGTCACGGGATCACCCTCTCTAAAGAGATGTCTCCCAAGACTGATTTGGAGAGGGATCGCATGTCTATTATACCCTACGCTTCTGCGGTAGGCTCTATAATGTATGCGATGTTGTGTACCAGACCGGATGTAGCTTATGCACTGAGTGTGGTAAGCCGGTATCAGTCTAACCCTGGGGAGAAACACTGGATAGCGGTAAAGAACATTCTCAAGTACCTGAGAAGGACTAAGGAGATGTTCTTGGTGTATGGCGGAAAAGACCTCCAGATCGAGGCATTTGCTGACTCCAGCTTCCAGAGTGACAAGGATGATTCCAAGTCCATGTCGGGTTTTGTCTTTACCCTCAATGGAGGGGCGGTGTGTTGGAAGAGTTCCAAACAGGAAACCGTTGCAGACTCGACGATGGAAGCGGAATACATCGCTGCATCTGATGCCGCAAAAGAAGCTGTCTGGATGAGGAAGTTCTTGAAAGAACTTCAGGTGGTTCCGTCCATTGTTGATCCAATACCTCTGTATTGCGACAACAACGGGGCTATAGCTTTAGCGAAGGAACCAAGGTCCCATCAGAAATCCAGGAACATCTTGAGGCGGTATCACCTGATCAGGGAGATCGTGGATCGCCAGGAGATCGAGGTTCGGAGAGTCGCTTCAGAAGACAACACTGCAGATCCATTCACCAAGGCCTTGCCCCAGACTCAGTTCGAGCGGCTGATCGAGATGATAGGTCTTCGATACGCCAGTACATGGCCTTAGTGCAAGTGGGAGATTGTTAGTGTATATGCCCTAGAGGCCATTACTGTATCATACTAGTTTGTATATTACTTAATGGATGCTTGGGATATTCACCTTGTATATACAATCTTGCTCAAAATAGTAGTATGCTACTTGGTTTGTTTCTACTTCAATGTGTACATGTGTTTATTTTTGTATATCGCCTATACACATTAGTAGAGCCCTTAGGATCTTTGCTTGATTACCAGCGATGTGATGGCCGTCACACTAGTGGGGCTGGGTAATCTATAAGCACATCCTTATGCAGGTCCCTGGTCGCAGGACTATCGAGACAGGGCATCGATACTCCGGAGTAGACCAGCGCATGCGCTTCTCATCCCAGTGTGGGAGACGGTCTGTCCCACAGCCGTCAGTACGTCGTACTTGAGATAGTATGCGGGTGCTCGTTAGGTTACGGGTACACTGGACAGGACTCGTCGGGAACTGACTAGTTGGTATTATACCTATCGTCAGTTATCAGTTCCTAGGTGACATGAGTACAGCTTAGTCCGCTGACTTGACACTGTCACTCCGCCTCGAGTGTGTTCCCACTGTACTTTGATCACTACCCTACCACGGCTCAAAGGAGTCGTGCAAACAGGTAGTGGTTGGGTGCAGTCCCGAAGCACTTGGAGGCAGTGACGGTTAGACAGGATTCGTCTCTCCCGGTATTGGGGGTTGACATCGCGCTGTGTCTAGGAGAGCCATTACACGAGTAGTCCCTGGCCAGGGCAAACGAGATATACTGGTAGGTTTCCAGTGTTATCTCAGGGTGTTTTGGGCTTCGCTCCGGCACGACTCGTACCGCTATTGGGGGACTGACGTTTACCGCCCCCTAGGCCCGCCATGCGATGTATCAGACGAACAGACCGGACTGTACGGAGAATGTCACACTCAGGCTCAGTAGGAGTTCAGATGGGTTTCGCCTCGTCGGTCTTCTTGTCGGCATTACCTGGGGACCGTTACGCACAGCTAGTGCCGCTTGCGGTCTGTGGTTAAACCCACTGCCAGCGTAGTGTTGAGTCTTTAGAGTCCCACACAGAAAGCTTTTCGCCTTTAGGCAAAAGAGTAGAGGTCGCATGGTATTGCGACAGGTCGCATGGTTTTGCGACAGGGTTCGGTCACATCCGTGCACTTGTGCACGTACAGTGTCCGGACAGTTTACACTAGCGGGCTTTGGTTTAAGCCAGATCCTAGTGTACCTTATGGGATTGGATTTATCCAGTTTGCATTCGTGTTCCTCGGAACGCGGATGCGGGTGTGTATGCACAGTTGACAGGGAGGCAGAGGCGGCGGATTCTCATTAGGGTTGTTGACTGTTGACCGTTGACTATTTGACTTTATGCTCAACCCTAATGAGAATATGATATGTGATTAACTATTAAATTAATTAAGTATTATGGTGATATGGTTGTTGACTTGTTGACTTTTGTTGACTTGTTGACTTTTGTTGACTTGTTGACCGGTTGACTAGGCTTGACTAGTTGACCATCATGATAACCATGGTTATCATTTCATGCCAAAGACTTTTACTTGCTTGCTCATTTGAGTAAAATGAGTGCATGACATGATAAGGTTATGGTTGCTTCAAACCATCACATAAGACTTTTTTTGATATGATGAGTTATGATCACTTTGGATTATGAGAGGGTGAAAGACAAAAGAGTTGCTCATTCTTTCTTGCTCATTCTCTCTCTTGTTCTTGAGCTCTCCTTTTGCTCTCACCCTCAACCTCTTGCTCCCTCTCTTGATCTATGGTTCTCTTGTCTCATGAGTTGAGAATCAAGAACCATAGATAAAATCCCATTCCAAATCTTCTCTACTCATTCTAGTTTACTAGGTTTAGCAAACCAAGTGAACTAGTTTCTTCAAAGAATGAAGAAGGAGCTAAAGGTTGGAGCTTTCAGGTGGATCTATCTTCGGCGTACGGAGACGACGAGAAGAAGCCATCGGACCACCATCGGAGCTTTGAAGACGAAGGAGTTCAAGACAAGTTTAGGTATAACCATCTCCATCCGAATAGCTAACTCTCTTTAGCAAAGTTTGCTAGTTTTAGTTTAGTTAAAGATCCCGACTTTGCTTAGTCCATGTTGCCTCTTGCGCTAAAAATTTGATTTTTATGCCGTTTCCGCCTCCCCGTAAGAACCGGGGGTCGCAACGTGGACTTACACACTATAGGTATACCGATAAGCTAGATGTCAAATATGATAGGCAATAGAATCTATAAGGGGTTGTGTGTGACATGGCAATTATTGACGGTGTGTGTGTAGCATACAATCCGTGCTCGTGCAACATGAACCGTCAATAATGTGTGCAGTGTCCTACGGCTGCTAGTCACAGTACAACTATATCAAGGAAATAAAATAAAGACGCAATTCTAACAA
Organism: Agapanthus africanus; assembly: GCA_030015575.1. NCBI lineage: Eukaryota > Viridiplantae > Streptophyta > Magnoliopsida > Asparagales > Amaryllidaceae > Agapanthus > Agapanthus africanus. The sequence continues at coordinate 297,525,184 of CM057345.1, read as the reverse complement.
TGACGTAGAATGCGCGACAGGTATTTGGATCCTAGCCCAGACGCATAACGCCATGCGGGCGATTCCCCTGTAGATGTTAAATCTACTCACCTACACTCCACGCTAGGTGAATCCTACCATCTGCTCCCCCCTGTAGCCGTGTCCGTAGTTCCTGCCTGCAAACCTGCAAATACGACATGAAAATCATATATAAGCCAAAATATTCCGTGAAATGCGATATCGAACCAAAACGAGAAACTCGCGTCGCGAACTAAACGCGCGTGTGCACGATACGCTGAATCGTGTGTGTACGCGTCTAAAACCATCGCGACACGCCGCGATACGCTGGATCACAGAACCCACTCACGTATCGCGAGTATCGCGCAAACACAACGGACACAAAAACGATATATAGTCCCAGATTTTCCTACAGGTAAGATATCACAAAACTATACATGCCAAAGACCTAGACAACACAGCAGGGAACCCTACACAAAACCCCAACACCCCAGTCCCCTTCTGGGCCGCAATTTGCGGCCAATAAGAGGAATTTGGCGGCCTGGGTAGGGAGATAGGGGCTCGTGCTCTTGTGGTGGTATCTAGACCTAGGTATCATGTCCCAGTCTTCTCAATTTGTTCTGTAGGGTCCGGGTCAAAAGCAGATCACAGATATCCAATATAACACTTTAAAAACACCAAATTGCACAATTTGGAAGCCTTATGGTAATTTATTGTAATCTGGCTATTTCTCAGTTGAAGTGGCCCTATTAACACTTAAATGAGCTAGGTTAACCAATACAATCACCACATAATCAAAGTTCCACACAAATCACCCTAATTAGCACTAAACTAGCTAATTTAACATTAACCGACACCTATTATCACATAACTAAGCAACTAAGAGATTGGGTTCAGAAAATATACCCTATAGGATCTCAAGAAGTAGGAGGAGAAGTGATTGGAGGAAATGAGGGCTTGCTATTGCTGTTGGGCTCCTGCTGTTGCTGTTGCAGAAGTTGCTGCTGCTGTTGCTTCCTGCTGCTCCTGCTGTTGCTGAAGATGATGATGATGTTGTTGTTGTTGTTCCTGCTGCTTCTGTGTGTGTGAGTGTGTGATTGTGTGAGAGTGAGAGAATGAGAGATGGAGAATGAGAGAACAAAGCCAAGACCCCCCCTCTCTCTCTTCCCTCATAATGAGGCATGGCTCACACCATGCTTCCCATGCCCCCCTCTCTCACACAAAGTCAACATTCAAACCAATATTAAAACCTTTTCCAAATTCATTTTCATTTTAAAAACCATCATGAATAAATACAACCATGCATACTATTCAACCCAAAAGCACCTAAACAATAATTATTAACTTAAAGAGAATGGGTTAATCTATCATGCTTGCTAAACATGGTCTAACCCTATCTCTAAACCCTAGTTATCATGCATAAGTGTGTGTGTGCCCAACAAAATTCTAATAAAATACTCATTAAATAGGATAAAATATTTAAAACTTCATTTGGTAAACTTTTTATTAAAAACCACACATTAAAATATAATTAGCTGCAAAACACATTCTAAGGTGTTACAATCTACCCCCTTAAAAGAAATTCGTCCCCGAATTTAAAAATATACCGATACGCGTACCTCCAAAGGGAAGATTACAACTCCCAAATCTCGCTCGCAGCCTCCAAGTGATTATCTCACTATACGGCTATGTCTAAGAAAACCTTTCACAGATGGCAAGACTCTTGACCGATGTTCCTCCACCTGCCGAGCCATTAACACAATTGGCTGCTGGTGAACGAAAGATCGCGCCACGTTAAAAGGTCTGATGCTAGATCATGTGAGAAAGGTCAAGAAGGTAGTTGTAAAGCATCATCATAAGGAATACGGGGTGAAAATCAAATAATCTGGGTGGAAGAGCCAAATTAAAGACAACGAAACTAACTCGCTTATAGGATCTCAGAAAGACCTAAATCCTGGGACAAGCTTCCCAAAATCGAACACGTCATTCATCGGAAAGTCCGTAGGAATACATGATCTGTCCCTGTGAACTTGAGTCTATGGCTAACACAGTCGGCATAAGACCTCAGTTCGCAATGGGCAATTCCCATCCTGACCTGAATCAATTGGATCATCTCCGAAGTCTCTAGACTAGCTGGGGTCCAAGGTCCTACTTATGCAGAGTCAGAAAAACAACAGACCGGTGATCGACACGACCTAACCCCTAAACCTAAAGGTGGCTAATTGGAGTGTCTCCTGATAACAGCTATCGAAGGAGAACCCTAACGATGGTGAGTGACGATCCCAAACTGCTGACAACAATCTAAACAAACACTCAACTTAACAAGAAACAACTGAGCAACTGAGTATAACCGGACGACAAGAATCCGAATAAAGTCACACCCTGACTAAACTTGGGTAGAAACCATAACGAAATTCGTGGAGATCTGCTCCCACTCCTACTTCGGAACGGTAAAAGATTGCAACTCTCCAGCCGGCCTCAGATGCTCGACCCATGCACACAACAAGACAGACACCTTGAAACGAAACCTGAAACTTCTCTTTACATTACTGTCCACCCGTAACTATCTCACAAGTCACGTCACTATTGGCGGAACTTGAATGCATAAGGAGAATTGACAGATGCGCATGCTTTAGGATTCCACGTCTCCACCCGATGAGATCAGGTACACAAACGCGTCCCTAACTTAGCACATCATTATCACAAATCAAGGTCTCCGAATCATTACCCAGCCGAGTATGCTCGAGTATCACTGACGAACGAGTATCGGCGGGCAGTGTCTAGCGAAAACGTCTTAAGGAAAGGTGGTCAGGCGCGGACATGAGCAAGCTGTTCACTCCGTAGAGACGAACTAAAGCTGTACTCAACGATCACACAAGAACTGTAAATCTGCAGGAGACTATCACAACAATCAAAATCCGCTGCAGGAAGATGTTCATTAAGCTCTAGTGGTCCGTGGAAAATCTGACACGACTCTCAAGCAAGTAGTGTCCTTAAATTTCCAACGCAAAACCACCGCGGCCATCTCCAGATCATGAGCGGAATATCCTTTTCGTACTTCCTCCAAATGTAGGGAAGCAAAAGCGACAACTCTTTAGTGTCACCTCAGTACACACTCGAGCCCACTCAAGAAACATTACAGTTTAAACAACAAGGTCGCCCGAACCAGAAAGCAAAGAAAGAACTGATGCAGTGGTTAACCGAATCTCCAACTGCCGAAAACTCCGTACACATGCCTCAGTCCACAGAACAGAAACCTCCATCTTGGTCAATTCAGTCGACGGTGCAGCACTACTCTCGTAATCCTGCACGAAACGGCGGTAAAAACCTGCTAAGTCCAAGAATCTGCGGATCTCCGTCCTGCACACATGTCTGGACCTAAGCTGTACGGTCATGATCTCCCTCGGAACCATACGAAACCGTCTCCCGTGACTACAAGACCTGGGAGTCCACACAAAACAATCCTGAAGAAACACTTCGAGAATTTAGCAAACTGCTGGTGCTCTCCCAGTATCTGCATAACAAATCCTCAAGTGCTGCTTCTGTTCCTCAAGACACATCAGATAGACCAGAATGTCGTAAATAACACAACAAAACCGGTCGAAGAACGACCTGAAGAAATCTGGTTCATCACATCACGAATGTTGCTAGGGCATCAGTGAATCCAACGACTCACAAAAACACATAAGGCCCGTAGCACGCACAAGGCAGTCTTCGGAATGCCATCACTTCGAACCTACAATAATGATGACCTGATCCCAAGCAAACTTAGAAAATGTCTCGCACTCTGGAGCTGATCGAAGAAATCGTCACGGCGAGGTGAAGGATACCTATCTGCACCGTAAGCCGGTTCAATTGACGATCCGTCGATACACAACCTCAAGCTGCCGTCTTCCTCCCTGACGAACAGAAGTCAGAGCTTCCAAAAGCGAAACACTCAGACACACAAAACTCCCCAAACCACAACTCTGCAGCTGATCCTTAAGCTCCAAGCTCCGCCGGCTCATCCGGAACAACGTCGGAAAAACTCTCGCATGAAAGGAACCCGGTCCAACAATCTCACTGTGGCTCCGGTATCACGAATAAGCACCAAGAATCCATGACATCTCCTCAGTAGCCGACTAGCGAAAAAGGTTGAATTCAAGCTGTGAAAGGCGGCACAACTATCCACCTGCACAACAAGAACTGACTTGCCGGGGAAAACAAAACCTGACTGTTTCCCTCACGGTAGTCCACAGACGCCTAACACGTTGTTAACCAGTCCATGCCCAGGAGAACGTCAAATCCAACTTCTCTAGAAGGATCGAAACGACGGACGAATCTCTATCTCCTATCCGATTGGCACACAACTGAATACGTGTCGCGCAGCAAAGGAATCGCTGACAGAAGTTGACACAAACTACTACTAATCTACCCGACAATGGTACAAGCAAGAAAACAAACGAATACAACAAGAACATATAAGTCGAGGGTACCTGAAAACTCCACATTGGACGTCTGCGCGTCCCGATGAGTAGAAGCAAACTCCTGTGTCTGCCCTCTACTCGCAGCTGGATGAACTCCTCTGGTAGACTGAGCCCTCTGAGCGAATCTTCCACGTCCACGGCCTCTCTGAATACGACTCTGACTAGGTGCTAAGGAACAATCCCTGACGAAGTGCTGAAGGCTCCCGCATCGGAAACATCCACGCGCTGACTGCTGACCATCCTGGGGATGAGAGATGAACGACTGTCCTCGTCCTAAGCCTCTGCTACTCCCGCGACAGCCACGAAATCTGTCTCGACGACCAAACCTCTGCCTCTGTGCTGGTACGCTGGTACGAGTCCTCCACTGTCCTGGAACTCTCTGAGCCTCTGGAATATGCGCCTCGTCAACTGGAGCTGCAACCACTGGTTCTATGTAAGTGACGGACTGCTGCATGCTGATCGTAAGGGACAGCTGAGCAACAGGGGTGACAACCTTCTGTCGTAGATCCCGAACGACATCAACCAAGGAACGCATCGTCTGGCGGAACTCCTGCATCTCTGCCAAAAGTTTATCCATAGTATAGATCGTAGGCTGATCCGTCTGCACCTGTGCAACTAGAGTGCCATCCTGGTCAGTACTCGTCTCACCCGAGCCAACTCTGACCTCGGCCCTCGCTGCATCACTCTGAGTCCCCATAGTCATCGGCGGCAAGGCTATAAATAGATATAAGATGAGATTCGATAAGAATAAGGAAATCGAATCTCAAGAATGTGAAATCATCAAGGAAGGAATTTCAAGCAATTTGTACTTAGGTCACTTAATGCAAAGTACCCCACCGTGGGTATACTGCAGACATACACACACTACGTTACTTTGCTTAAGTTACCTACTCCATCATACTAAGGTCATCCTACACTCCGAAAGGTAAAACCTAACGCTCTGATACCAACCTTGTCACGACCCAAAATTGGCCCGTGACGGCCCTAATACTACGCAACGCCTAAAGACGCAACGTAGTAAAAGAAAGCCAAACCCAGAAATCTAAACCATGAAAATACGGAAAAGATAATATAAGTTTTGAAACATTTGAAATCGCAACCCAAATTCCTTAAAAAGGTCTACTTTCTTTCTTTAAAATTTTAGCAACACCCCCTTTTGTAAAGACTAGCCAAGATGAATACAACACAAAAATAAAGACAGTAGAGAAGAAGCTGTATATATAAGAGACATCAAATCCACAATAATACACATAACATCCTCACCAAGTCTCTAAGTCAACAATACAATAGTAGATGGAGAGTACAAAATACAACGAAGGTACAATATGAAATACAGATAAACATCTAACCCACCTAAGCAAAATGGTACTGTGAGCTGATGCGGTATCTGTAGCAAAAGATGATAGCTGGATAGCTGAATGGAGGAATAGCCTGCCTCGACTACTCTGGGGAACAACCTGAAACACCTGTGGCACAACGGGGGTGAGTTGCCAACTCGTGAATAGTAGATAACATATGCAGGTAATCGCAGGAATGTACGTACAGCATGAATCTAAGATATGCGATTACAGTAATAATATGTCATGCAAATGCCGAAATAAGGGAAGTACAGTAACAGGTACAATCCATATGTAAAGCAGTAATAACATGACAATAATATGCAATAACCATGCAATAGGGATATGAGAAAGTCGATATGCAGCTATCATAAGGGTACACTCACCGGTACTACCAATATATGAATCTGTGCATAAAGTAGATAAGTGTGAGGTATAGGATGGAGTATGTCATTTCCACGGAAACCTGACATCGTGGTAGAATCACAATCCATCAAGACACTCAAATCCCAAATCCTCAAATCAGCCCCAACTGGGCTCTCTCATCACATAGGTCTCACATCACCTCAATGTACGATATCGAGTAGCTCTCCTATATCTCGAATGTACAAATCCACAATCTCTTTCATATCCAATATCCAATCTCAATGAATCGCCTATATCCCAAGTCGAATCTCAAGTAAGTTTCTAACATCCTAAGGGTATAAATATATCTGCAGAAATAACTATGATGGGGGCAATACACATATATTAGCGTCCTATTCTACTAATATTGGTGTAAAGGTATATATAACAACGGCTAAATCCCCAGTTATATATACAAAAGGTATTAAAAGAAATATCATGAAAAAAGTGTGCCAAGCATCGACACAGAAATCCTCGTATATCGGGCTCCGTCAGTCCGGATCGGCCCACGGGGTCCGTCTGCGGTGTCGGCCCTCAGCCCGGCAGTACAGATCATCCCGCATCCATCTCTCGACTCTGGCCAGTATCCTCCGGACAACTGCCAGGTCCAACCAATCACCGGTAGGTACTCGCCCGCCTCCAGGCTCAATCGGCAAACCCATCGATCTTCTTGCCGAGGGGAACCATACCGGGCCCCACCATGTACCCTCCACGGCCTCGACGCCTCCTCGTAGGGGTATATATAATCAGCACCGATAAAGCTCATGGTGGATGCGCAAATATCATATCAAGGAAACCGGGTTTTTCAATGTATGCATAATTTCATGAACTTCCGCGGTTCCCAAATCCAGAAAACATCATGTAAAATCCAAATAATAAGAATGCGCAATCCAGAAATAAATATATGCGATATATCTGAAATGCGAGCATATAAATGAAAATATGTAGCTAAAACCAGATGTAAGCGAAACCAATGAGGTACAACTAAGTAACATCAGTAAAGGTAAATATATGATTGCAACTGAATATGTGTGTAACATACAGGTGTAGCAATGTATAGGTATCTACCTATAGGAACTGATGTCGTATACCCCCTGGGTATAAGAAGAATATGAGTAAGGTATCCCACGGTATAAGTAAAATATGTAAAAGGTATACCTGTAGCTGTATCGCAAGGTGTAAATGTACCTATCACTAAATGTATGATACACTATAGGTATACCGATAAGCTAGATGTCAAATATGATAGGCAATAGAATCTATAAGGGGTTGTGTGTGACATGGCAATTATTGACGGTGTGTGTGTAGCATACAATCCGTGCTCGTGCAACATGAACCGTCAATAATGTGTGCAGTGTCCTACGGCTGCTACTCACAGTACAACTATATCAAGGAAATAAAATAAAGACGCAATTCTAACAATGACGTAGAATGCGCGACAGGTATTTGGATCCTAGCCCAGACGCATAACGCCATGCGGGCGATTCCCCTGTAGATGTTAAATCTACTCACCTACACTCCACACTAGGTGAATCCTACCATCTGCTCCCCCCTGTAGCCGTGCCCGTAGTTCCTGCCTGCAAACCTGCAAATACGACATGGAAATCATATATAAGCCAAAATATTCCGTGAAACGCGATATCGAACCAAAACGAGAAACTCGCGTCGCGAACTAAACGCGCGTGTGCACGATACGCTGAATCGTGTGTGTACGCGTCTAAAACCATCGCGACACGCCGCGATACGCTGGATCACAGAACCCACTCACGTATCGCGCGTATCGCGCAAACACAACGGACACAAAAATGATATATAGTCCCAGATTTTCCTACAGGTAAGATATCACAAAACTATACATGCCAAAGACCTAGACAACACAGCAGGGAACCCTACACAAAACCCCAACACCCCAGTCCCCTTCTGGGCCGCAATTTGCGGCCAATAAGAGGAATTTGGCGGCCTGGGTAGGGAGATAGGGGCTCGTGCTCTTGTGCTGGTATCTAGACCTAGGTATCATGTCCCAGTCTTCTCAATTTGTTCTGTAGGGTCCGGGTCAAAAGCAGATCACAGATATCCAATATAACACTTTAAAAACACCAAATTGCACAATTTGGAAACCTTATGGTATTTTAGTGTAATCTGGCTATTTCTCAGTTGAAGTGGCCCTATTAACACTTAAATGAGCTAGGTTAACCAATACAATCACCACATAATCAAAGTTCCACACAAATCACCCTAATTAGCAGTAAACTAGCTAATTTAACATTAACCGACACCTATTATCACATAACTAAGCAACTAAGAGATTGGGTTCAGAAAATATACCCTATAGGATCTCAAGAAGCAGGAGGAGAAGTGATTGGAGGAAATGAGGGCTTGCTATTGCTGTTGGGCTCCTGCTGTTGCTGTTGCAGAAGTTGCTGCTGCTGTTGCTTCCTGCTGCTCCTGCTGTTGCTGAAGATGATGATGATGTTGTTGTTGTTGTTCCTGCTGCTTTTGTGTGTGTGAGTGTGTGTTTGTGTGAGAGTGAGAGAATGAGAGATGGAGAATGAGAGAACAAAGCCAAGACCCCCCCTCTCTCTTCCCTCATAATGAGGCATGGCTCACACCATGCTTCCCATGCCCCCTCTCTCACACAAAGTCAACATTCAAACCAATATTAAAACCTTTTCCAAATTCATTTTCATTTTAAAAACCATCATGAATAAATACAACCATGCATACTATTCAACCCAAAAGCACCTAAACAATAATTATTAACTTAAAGAGAATGGGTTAATCTATCATGCTTGCTAAATATGGTCTAACCCTATCTCTAAACCCTAGTTATCATGCACAAGTGTGTATGTGCCCAACAAAATTCTAATAAAACACTCATTAAATAGGATAAAATATTTAAAACTTCATTTGGTAAACTTTTTATTAAAAACCACACATTAAAATATAATTAGTTACAAAACACATTCTAAGGTGTTACAGGTATCTAATAACATTCGTTCAGAATCAATGTATTAGTAATACAGGGTGACAGTGACCAACAGACTTGGCCGCAATACTTGCCCCGTTTTCTGCCTCATTAAACTTATCACCCGTTCTCAGTTCTCTACCTTTCTGTAGCCCTATGTAACAGATTACATATCTTGGATCCTGATCCGGTATCAAATACCCAGGACGTAGAGGATACTGAGAAACAGTTCTTTATAACGAACACACCCGAAGATGATGCATCATATGCACTTTCTTCGTTTGGGCGGCACGGAAAATCTGGTATTCCCAAATTTCCTGCTCTGTCTTAAAATAATTACAAGTTGGAGCGGGACCAACGTTCCCCAGCTCAGTATAACAAGCGGGTTCGGTCAATATTCCGTATTATTATCTTGATTAAGGCGTGATATGGTCGCTACCTGGAGAGAGAGAGAAGAAAACACTCAGCGTGCGCTCTTGCAAGAATAGATTGTTTATTATTTTATCTAATCAGGATGGCTCCCACTGTTTTTATCAAATCTTCCTTCAAACCCTAAAAGGAAAGACTAGCCGGGATTAATTACACGCTACAAGTTCGCCAATCTTTCAGCCAGGCCAGTGTCGGTACTTTGAGGGAGGTCCCCCGTGCTTTCGCGCGAACCTAATTAATGTAAACCTCGTTTTCCCAGAGGCGTAACCCCGTTGACACCTTTCTAGACACCTACTTAATCGGCTAATTGTAATGTGTAAAACTCTCCCAGGAGTAACTCTTACTCGCAGTGGGTATCGGGATCCAACTATTTCATAGAAGGTATGCAATCTCATTGCAAATTTCAACACTTGAAATTCCCGATAATTTTGCCCCTAGCGTCCTTTGACCTTGACGCAGGCTAACAAACCATAGTGCGCTAGTCAAGTTCAACCCGTCATTTCCTGATTGAATTAAACCCACCCGCGCGACCCTTGACGCAGACCAACAAAGTTGCACGACTACCCTAATCCAATCTGCATCATATGCATAAGCAGATAAATACTAGTTAGCTACCGCACACTACGCCTTGACGCAGGCCAACAAACGTAGCACGAATACTAATTACCACTTATCTGAAATGACGGAGGGCTACGACAGGTTTTTCTGAAAACCTATTGCGTAATGAACTTGATATCGTTGTAGAATCAAATGAATTTTTAAATGGAGTGTCTTTCAGGCTTTTCTAGTTTTGCTAAAGGAGTCACTCCCGGTGAAGGGATCGTCGGTCCTTTCCTCATCGAATAAGGTGCGGGATATATCATATATATCACCGTGCAAAGCAAAAACACTTAAAAGCAATCAAAAGACAAACCGAGTGTGTAGCATCTGCCAGTTATTGCTAAAGGAGTCACTCCCGGTGAAGGGATCTCGGTCCTTTCCTTATCGAACAAGGTGCAGGATATATCATATATACCGCTGTGCAAAGCAAGAACTGTAACTACCTGTTTTATTTTGAAATTCGATTCTACAACATCTTTAGGTTTCTTTTATTTCATTAATCTCATTAATGAAGTCCCATCATTTAAAACACCTAATCATCACAGATAAATACGACGTACACTTATGCCAACCGCATTCGCCTCGATGTTCCCTCATGCACCGTTAGGTTAGGTAACTAACGGCAGAGCGGGGCAGGGCTAGCGCGGGTGTAAAACATAAGTAACGCCTATATAATATATCATATATACTATATACAGTATTTATCGCAGAACATATCACATGATCACATCACAGATATCGCAGCAGAAGAAACATATGAAACATTGGATATACTAGGACGTCCGTGTTTTCAATACGAGCCAGTATAAAACACGGATTCTACGGTCGCGATGAATAGCCAAACCCACACCCCTAGACCCCTACGAGAGCGGCAAGCAACCCTACCAATTCTAGAGTTAGGAGACCCGGACTCGACTCCTCGAGTTGGTCTCCCACTGGACTCCAGAACCCGGTTACTTGTGCCCTCCTCCTTGGGTCTATCCTAGTGCGGAAAAGTAAATAATATACAAAGGGTGACATCTTCCGCAACCTGGAAGTGCCCCAATAAAAGAATATTACATACAAGTTTTTACATGAATGAAAATGAAAAACACTCATCTCACATAAAAAAAACCCCGGCTATTCAAACACGACAATCCAATATAACATATCCAGCAACACATAACATCACATGTCATCAACGTAAGTAAATATGCGCATCCCAATTGTCGTTGACATATAGCAACGAAACCGGCGATATCACATATTACACTTACGGTCACAGAAAAGAAAGTTTAAGACTACAACAGTTGGAATCCGTAACTTCTTTAGACATCGCATGCCTAATCAAATGAATTACTTAGACATCACATGCCTAACAATTATAAACCCCGCATTTTAGTCTCATTATCGAAAACACTTTTCAATATCAAGTCGGGCAATTCAACAAGATTCCCGACATCCTGATCGAATGCTCGTCGCAAACTTTAGTAGACGGCCGCACCCCCGCTACCGTCGACGAAGTGCACCAAGGCGGAACACCGCTACCGCGAGCACCCGAACGGATGCTTTCGGCGACGGGGTTCTCCTACAGTCACTTGGTCGGGGCTATGGGGTATAGCTGTCTATTAAGTTTACCCGGCGAGTATCCGCGTATGCTACGTGATTGCGATGGACTTTTGATCACATAAAAATTCCGTGGCAACCGATCAAGTGAGACTAAACTGCTAGATTTATAACATTCATTCAGTTATCTCATAACAACTTGTGAATTCCAATTATTGTGTCACATTCCGGATAAATAGAAAATGTTAAACTTTCCGATCGAACATTCAAACACCTAAGTTTTCCCGAAACAGCTCAACACATGAAACAAGTTTAAAAACATTCACTTCGTGCCTCAGTACCAACGGTCCAGCCGTAGAAGGGTCAAGCCAACGCCTCACATGTGGCACGCCGTACTGCCCCAAACCCTAAGGTTTAAAGGGCAGTTCAAGACGGTCACATAATCGAGTTAAGGTTTGTTGTCTTCTAGAGGGACCATCGCGTTACTTGCACTACTTAGAACGTTATTAAACCACGGAAAGATCCAACACTTGGAAATTTCCCGACAGGAGAAAAGGTGGGTATTTATATCCAGTCGAACCTTTTTAACATATTCTAAAATTACCCGGAAAAGCTCGTAGACAAAGTTTGAAATTTCCGATCGAATCTTCGAAGCTCCAAAACACCCCAGAAAACTCAACTCTTGAGTGCAAATTAAAAATTCCCAGAAAACTCAGCACCTGAATAAACAAATTACTGTGCAAAAATTATAGGCTAATCTCATAATTTAGCCGCGGAACCGCCGCAGAAGCCAGGCTTCTGCCGCGGTTCCGCCGCGCTTTAGACACATCATTAGGAAATTTTTGCACCGTAATTCTTAGAATTTCCTGCTGAATTTTTAAAGAATTTTTAATCTGGAAAAAACCCAGTTTTGTAAAAATGTCCAGAGAGGGTGAAAAATTGGGGTTTCTGGTTCGATCGGGTTTCTAACATCGTCTACGCATCGCCTAAGGCTCTAGCTAGGCTCTGATACCACTGTAGGGTTCCTAGGCACACTAATGAGGTCTCACAAGGCATCAACCATGCCAATTTGAAATTTTACAAGTGCCGAGAAACCCTAATACGGATCGTTAACTAGAATTTTAGGCGAAAACGATAACTAGTAAACAACTTTACTAAGAAGTGAACGGAAATACAACCTTTGTAGATCCGGTCCTCCACCTCCATAGCTCCATGATGAAGTCCCCTCGCTGCGATCATCGGATCCCGGGCTCTAGCGTCGGCTTCATCGGAGAAAAGGGCGTGCTAGGTCGTCGACTTCGATGCCGAAGATGATCTACGTCGAGGCAACACAAGATCAAGCTCCCACTTCACCAAGTCATGAAACTTGTGAAGAAAACACCCTATACTACTTGGTAAGAGGTAGAGGATGAAGAAATAGGAAGTGGGTTCACTTTAGAATTGGATTTCTCACTCTTTTTCTCAAGATGCCATTAATGGTGGCAAGCTTTCTTCTTGAAGAAGAAGAAGATGATGATAATATGATAAGTTATTTTCAAAATAGAAAACCAAATGATAATTATCATATTTGCAACCATAGTTAGGTGTAGAGAATAAACTAAGGTTAGGTTGAATGGTTAGGGTTAAGCATGAAACAAAAATGGTGGACTTATTCAAAGCTTCATGAAGCTTCAACTAGAAAACAAATCAAGCCACCATTTTTCCTTTTGCCAAAATGAATGAATAAATAAATAAATAAGCAAATAAATCAAGTGAAACCCTAACCATTGACCAACCATGGTTTAAACCAAACATACACCCAAACTAGCATGTATCATCAAACATGATACAATCTTGTGCACAAAAATATATCACATATACAATGTGCACTTCAAGTGAGAAAATCCATTTAAAGTGAACCTATACTAGTTAATGCAAAGCAATATATCAAATATATAATTATGCATTAAATCATTAAATCAACACTTGATTTAATGACCCGGTCATATCGCATATAACCGACTAGTATCAATGTATCGAATCAACACTTGATTCGGTAACCTGGCTATATCACATATAACCTGCCGATGATACAAATCGTGAGAATAGAATCCAGTATCACATACTGGTATTATTCTCGGTCCCGCACATATCTCATATGCGCTCCTATTTCGTTTCGCTTGAGCCAGGAAACCTCTGTGTAGGACTCTAAAGACTCGTCAATACTCCGGCAGCAGGTGATGATCATATCAAACACCCACAAGCCGCAAGCGGTCTGCTAAACATAACGGCCACCCGGGTATTGAGCGATCAGAAGATCGACGAGCAAGCCCGCTCACACTCCTGTTAATCCAACCAGTAACACTTACCGTACAGTCCGGTCTCGTCGTCTGATATGTCGCATATCTCGCCTAGGGTGGTAAACGTCAGACCCCAATAGCTCGATAAGTCGTGTCGATATGAGGTCTATAACAGTTCAAGAAACTACTGGTAACACTTACCAGTAAATCTCAGCAACCCTGGCCAGGGATTTCCGGTTATAGCCAATCGAACACAGCGCAACATCAACTCCCTATACCGGGAGAGACGAATCCCCTCCTATCGCTCATTGCCTCCATGTGATTCGGGACTGTACCCAAAAACCACCGTTTTGCACGCCCTCTTGGACGTGGTAAGGTGGAATCAAAGCACAGTGGGAATCACACAAGACTCTATGACGATCTCGGGTCTACAGACTAACCTGTACCAGTGTCATCAGAGAACTGCCATCTGACGTAAGGTATAATACCATCTGGGAGTTCTCGGCTAGTCCGTCCAGTGTACCCAGTCTTCACTGAGCACCCATATATCATCTCTGATGTCAAACACCACTGGATATAGGATCATCCATCGCCCATCTGTATGGGTCGAGAAGGTATACGCTAGTCTACACTGGTATATCGATGCCCCGTCTCGATACACCCACGACTAGGGACCTTGAAGGATGCACTTATGGACTATCATGTCCCCACTAGTATGATCCTCATCATAGTCCAGGTAGTCAAGTACACATCCTAAGGGCTTTACCAACATGTAACAGAGAGACAATCAGTATACATGTTAAGGTAAAGAGTAACCAGATAGCATACTATCATGTCGAGCAAGAAAGTCCTCCCTATATATGTCCCAGCATCCACTACAATATACATTCTATGTATAGTAATGGCCTCTAGGGCATAAATATAACTAACAATGTGGTAGATCTAGAAGAGGTTCTAGAGGCACAAGTTACAAATGACGACTTGGCTGAACCTGAAGTTATAACAGAATCCAATGAGCCTCAGCCACTCCGTAGATCTTGTAGTACTTCTCGCCCACCGGAGAAATACTACGGTTTTCTCATTGATGGTGATAGAGAAGATTGCATCATGGATGATGATGATCCTGCCGTTTTTCATCAGGCTATCACGAGTGGTGACTCTGTGAAATGGCTGGATGCCATGAGATCCGAAATGGAGTCCATGTACACCAACAAAGTATGGACTTTGGAAGATGTACCCTCCAGGATAAAACCTGTGGGTTGCAAATAGATCTTTAAAAGAAAGATCGGTGTAAATGGACAGGTGGAGACCTATAAGGCAAGGTTGGTAGCGAAAGGTTTCCGTCAAAGACTAGGTTTGGACTATGACGGGACTTTCTCTCCGGTAGCCATGCTTAAATCCATTCGGATCCTACTTGCTATTGCTGCTCACTACGACTATGAAATCTGGTATATGGACGTTAAAACTGCATTCCTAAATGGTGATTTAGATGAATGCGTTTATGTGGATTAGCTAGAAGGCTTCATTGACAGTGGGAGCAGCGGAAAAGCATGTAAGTTGCTTAAATCCGTTTATGGATTAAAGCAGGCATCACGGAGTAGGAACATCTATTTTGATGATGTTATCAAAAAGTTTGATTTCATCAAAAATCCAGATGAACCTTGTGTTTGTAAGAAGACTGTAGGGAGAAATGTCACGTTCCTCTTATTGTACGTAGATGACATACTTCTGATTGGAAATGACATTCCTATGCTACAGTTGGTCAAATCATTCTTATCACAAAGGTTCTCCATGAAGGACCTGGGTGATGCCACATACTTATTGGGTATACGGATCTATAGGGATAGATCCAAACGGTTATTGGGATTGTCCCAAACCAAGTACATTAACACCATCCTAAAGAGGTTTAGTATGGAAGACTCCAAGCGGGGTGCCTTACCCGCTTGCCACGGAGTCACTCTCTCAAAGGACGATTGCCCAAAGTCTGATATAGAGAGAGCTCGCATGAGCATTATTCCATATGCTTCGGCAGTAGGATCGATAATGTATGCAATGTTATGTACACGCCCTGATATTGCTTATGCACTTAGTGTAGTAAGCAGGTATCAGTCAAACCCAGGGGAGAATCACTGGATTATTGTGAAGAACATTCTTAAGTACTTACGAAGGACTAAAGAATTGTTCTTGGTGTATGGTAACGAGGATCTCCAAATGGAGGCCTTTACCGATTCGAGCTTCCAGAGTGACAAGGATGACAGTAAGTCTATCTCAGGGTTTGCATTTACCCTCAATGGAGGGACGGTGAGTTGGAAGAGTTCCAAACAGGATACCGTTGCAGACTCAACGATGGAAGCTGAATATATTGCTGCAAATGATGCTGCCAAGGAAGCCGTCTGGATGAGGAAGTTCATCGCTGAGCTAGGAGTAGTTCCAACCATTATTGATCCAATACTTTTGTATTGTGAGAATAATAGGGCTGTGGCATTGGCTAAAGAGCCCAGGTCCAATCAGAAGTCCAGACACATCCTGAGGCGATATCATGTGATCCGGGAGATAGTTGATCGCCGCAAGATCGAGATTAAGAGAGTAGACACAAAGAACAACGCTGCGGATCCATTCACCAAGGCCCTCCCTCAGCCGCAGCATGAGTGACTTTTTAAGATGTTGGGTATGAGATACGCCAATAACTGGCCTTAGTGCAAGTAGGAGATTGTTGGATATATGTATGCCCTAGAGGCCATTATGAGATAGCGTATGTACTGATGTGTATATATATGTATATTCAGAGGACAGTCTTGCTCGACATGAGAGTATGCTATCTGGTTTCACTTTATAATATGTTCACTTGATCATGTTTATATTCATTTGGTACATGTTGATAAAGCCCTAAGGATATTGGCTTGACTATTGGGATTATGATGCGGATCATACTAGTGGGACATCTGTAGTTTATAAGCATATCCTTGAAATGTTCCTAGTCGTAGGTATATCGAGACAAGGCATCGATATTCCAGTGTAGACTAGCATATACCATTCTTGTTCCATATGATGGGCGATGGATGATCCCATATCCGTCTGGTGTGATGACACCAAAGATAGTATACGGGTGCTCAGTGAGACTGGGTACACTGAACGAACACACCGAGAACTCCTATGTGATATTATATCATACGTCGGATAGCAGTTCTCAGGTGACACCGGTACAGGTTAGTCTGTAGACCCGAGATTGTCATAGAGTCCTGTGTGTCCTCCCACTGTACTTTGATCTCCACCCTACTACGGCTCTACTGAGTCGTACAAACAGGTGGATTTTGGGTATAGTCCCGAGGCATATAAAAGCAGTGAGCGATAGGAGGGGTTTCGTCTCTCCCGGTATTGGGGGTTGATGTTGTGCTGTGCACGATTGGCTATAACGGGAAGTCTTTGGCCAGGGCTGTTGAGATATTACTGATAAATGTTATCAGTAAGTTTCTCGATCTGTTATAGACCATATACCGGCATGACTTATTGAGTTATTGGGGTCGACGATTCCATCCCTAGGCTCGATATGCAGCATATCTGACGAAGAGACCGGACTGTACGGCAAGTGTTGCCAGTTGAATTGACAAGAGTTTTGACAGGTTCGCTTGTTCTTTTTCTGATCGCTTAATACCCGGGTGGCCGTTACGTTTGGCTGACCGCTTGTGCCTTGTAGATGTTTAATATGATCATCACCTACTACTGGTGTATTGACGAGTCTTAGAGTCCCACATAGAAGTTTCTCGGCTCAGGCGAAACGAAGGGGTGTGCATATGAGATATGTATGGAAGCTCGATTAAATACGAGTATGTGATACTATATTTTAATCGGGCGTTTTATACTAGTCGGGTCGTATGAGATATGACTGGTTTATTAAATTAAGTATTGATTTAATATTGACTTTTATCTCATTTATTTAAACTCTTTTCTTTTAATGGATGCATGCATGTATATGTACATGATGATGTGCATACACACATACATACATACAAATGTATCATGGTTGATGATACAAGTTAGATGGCAATATAAGAATCATATGGTAAATAAATATATATAGATATTTTTGAATAAAGTTAAAGATAAAGGAAAATAGAAAATGACTCATTTCTTTTTCCATGACTCATTTCTTCTACACTTTTCCATGGTTGATTTTGACTCAACCATGGTTTATTTTTCCTTTGCCTTTAACTCAAGAAGAAAATATCTAGATATTATTTATTAACTATGGTTATTCTTTTGATATTTATCTCTCTCTCACATTTTCTTTTTTCATTATTCATTCCAAAAGAAAATATCAAGCCATCTTCTTCTTCCTCTCTCTAGCTCTCTCTTGAGTTCTATTTTGAGTTAGATAAAATAAAAGAAATGGTATTAAGTGAGATTAGCAACCACTACATCATCCTACACAACCCTTGCTACTTTGTGTAAGGTGTTTTGCTTCAAGGTTTTCAAAGATCAAGTGAAGCAACAAGCTTTGGGCGAAGGACTTCGGGCGGATCATCGTGGACTTGGAGGTGATCTAGCGAACCGTTCCAAACCAAAGGAGATCCAAGGAGTCATCCTAGGAGGTCTACAAAGGTTGTAGTCTCTCCACTTAGTATAAATTATCTTTTAGATATGATACTTTTAATTGTTACTTCATAATTCTAGTTCGATTCCTAGTTTAGTTTACTTAGCACCTCATAAATTTAAAGTTATGGCATGTGTGATGCTTCCAAACCCTAAACGAGGTGTTAAGGAAACCCTACAATAATAAACGTAGAATCTAATATAAATAATGTTGCAACGTCAAAAGAAACCCATGCCAAAACTTACCGAAATCTAGTAAGCAACATATCTCAATTTAGCACAAAACTATAAGTTTTTACCAAAACTAGAATTTACAAATATCACAATATAGCAAGATTAAACCATTCATACCTTTACAATAATTTTAATCTCACTTAATTAGGATTTAGTAAAAGCCTAGTTTGTAATTAAGCTAATTTGATAATTAGGAAAATAACATTTAACAAACTAGTAAACTAGGTTAAGTTTTCTTCAAGCATAACTTAATAATTAACCCTTTTTACTAATTTAAACCTAACTTGATTACCAAAACCCTAACTACAAATTCTAAATATGCAATTAAAAGCTTAAATTAAACATCTAAATAAGCTAATTAAAGTAGTAAAACCACAAAAGAGATTAGGGTTAGGGTTTTATACCTCACTAGAACACCACTTGAAACAAGAAAAAACCAAACTTTAGCCTTCAAAATCCTCACTAGAATGAAGATCCAAGCTAATTTTGAGTTCAAGAATGAAGGGTTTTGATTTATAAATGAGTTTGTGGGATTTATTTGTGATTTTTGATGATTTTTATGAAGTAAAATGAGATGAAAATGGACGGGGAAAATTAGGACAGCCAAGGAGAGAGAGAGGGTCGGCCATTGCAAGTGAGGGGGGTTTGTGAAAAAAAGAAGAAAGTTCTAGCTAAAATTGACAATATGTGCTCATTAATGCATTTTGCCACCTTTTCTTTCTTTTCTTTTTCTTTATAAAAAATAAAACCTTTTGCCACAAAAATATCTAGATATTTGATGGATGGTTTGTTTAACTTAAACTTGATTAGTTTAGCAAAGATTCCCTTTAGCAATAATTAACCCAAGCAAAAATGTAATTACCACTAATAAAGTACATAAATAACACATTAAAATAATATTTAATTAGGGAAAAATTCTATGAGAACCAAAACTTCCAATTGACCCCTAATGCCCGAGCACTAGCTTCATTCTAGCTAAACTAGGTGCCGTCAAGTCTATACAAAAGTTTGATCATAATCAGGTTAAAACGGAAAACACCGACTATTTTACCCTAAAAACGGAAAATTCGCAAAACGGTTTCTAAAACGTTACACTTGCAAGGTCCTCTCGACCTAGTAAGGAGAAAACTAGTTGCATGGGATCCTTACGACTCACAAGGGAGCAACATACTTAGGAATCCCCACGATTCCTAAGGAGAAATTACACTTACGAGATCCTCACGACTCGTAACGAGAACCCTCTTATGAGACCCTCACGGCTCATAAGATTCAAAAGCCTTAAGCTGTAGGGATCTGAACCTGTTCTTAAGCCATCACAATCCCCTTATTGCCCTACAAGCGGTTCAGTATTGACCCTTGTATACAATCCACGGGCACAAATAAACGTTTCCTTAACAAAGTCCCACCAACGACTAGGGATATGCTTACACGGTGAACGACCCTTATAAATCCTCTCGACTTATAAGGAGAAAATACTCTTGTAAGATCCTTACGACTTATAAGAGAACATACATTTAATAATCCTCACGATTTTTAAGGAGAAAACGCACCAACGAGATCCTCACGACCCGTAGGGAGATATACCTTTATGAGACCCTTACGACTCATAAAGTCAAAAAGCCTTAGTTGACAGGATATTAACCCGGTCTACTAAGCCACCTTTGCTCAAGCCGATAAAGGCAAATGATGATTCGCTCATGGCAATGTCCCAGTTGTAGCGATGTTGATGCCTAAATCGGTATCAGATCCCAAGTTCCAGACTCGCAATGAAAATCAGCGAGCCAAAAATGCATATGAAATAGCCGAAATGATAGGGCAACTTGCAACAAAATCAGCAAATAAAATATATACATACAAAAACAGCCGAAATGATTGGGCAACTCGCAATAAAAAGCAGCGAGTAAATAGAAAAATAGCCGAAATGACTGGGCACCGCAAAAAATAGCCGAAATATTTGGGCAAGCCACGACTTTCGCGATATAAAAAGCTGAAATGATAGGGTATCGCGGGAAGAAATAAAAAAATGAAAGTGAAACTTTTTGCCCTACAGGCGAGTCCATACCAACCGCTGTATACAATCCATTGGCATAAACAAAAAGGGAACCACATTTCCCTACCAGGCTCTTTTAAACGGAGAGTCAAATCTCTACTGCGACATCTACTGTCTGGAGACTCACAACGGCGTTCCTCCTCATTCCAGTAGGATACGGATGTGACACTACCAATCAGAGCCACGGCAAAGTCCCCAGTACCAAGACTTTACGGTTCACAGAAAACCTAACGTCAGCAAATGACCCCGTCACGGAAATACGTCATCTAATGACCCCCATCGTGGAAATGTGTCATCCAATGACCCCGTCTCAGAAATACGTCAGCCAATGACCCCATCGTGGAAACACGTCATCAAATGACCCCGTCATAGAAACACGTCATCCAATGACCCCGTCTCGGAAATACGTCAGCCTATGACCCCATCGCGGAAATACGTCATCCAATGACCCCGTCGCGGAAATACGTCAGCCTATGACCCCGTCTCGGAAATACGTCAGCCAATGACCCCGTCGCGGAAATACGTCAGCCTATGACCCCATCTCGGAAATACGTCATCAGATGACCCCATCGTGGAAACACGTCATCCAATGACCCCGTCTCGGAAACACGTCATCAAATGACCCCGTCGCGGAAACACGTCATCCAATGACCCCGTCTCGGAAATACGTCAGCCAATGATCCCGTCGCGGAAACACGTCATCCAATGACCCCGTCTCGGAAACACGTCATCCAATGACCCCGTCTCGGAAATACGTCAGCCAATGACCCCGTCGCGGAAATACGTCATCAAATGACCCCATCATGGAAACACGTCATCCAATGACCCCATCTCGGAAATACGTCAGCCAATGACCCCTTCATGGAAACACGTCATCAAATGACCCCGTCGCGGAAACACGTCATCCAATGACCCCGTCTCAGAAATACGTCAGCCAATGACACCGTCTGTAACACCTTAGGTTGTGTTTAGGGGTTAATTATATTTTAATAGATAGTTTTTGGTAAAAAGTTTACCAAATTAAGTTCCAAATATTTTATCCTATTTAATGAATATTTTGTTAGAATTTTTCTAGGCACACACACACACTTGTGCATATAAACTAGGGTTTAGAGATGGGGTTAAACCATGATTAGCAAGCATGAAGGATTAACCCATTCTCTTTATGTTAATTGATTTTCATTAGGTGTATTTGGATTTTTATTTTGTGTGTTGTTTTCTTGTTTTCTATATATGAGGAATGATGTGGATTTTTGTTGTTGACTTAGAGGGAGAGAGAGAGAGAGTATGGGCAATATGGCTTGCGCCATGCTCATTTAATGAGAGAGAGAGAGGGGTTGACTACGGTGCCTCATTTCTTTCCTCATTATTCTCACAACTCTCACACACACACACACACTCAGCTGAGAGAGAGAGAGAGAGGCAGCAGCTGCAGAAGAAGTACCAGCAGCAGCAACTAGCAGCAGAAACAGCATCATCAGTAGCAGCATCAGCAGCAGCAAGCAGTGGCAACAGCAGCATCAGCAGCAGCAAGCAGTAGCAACAGCAACATCAGCAGCAGCCCCCAGCAGCTGCAGCAGCACTTCCCATCTTTTCCACCTCCTTTCTCCTTGCACCTAGGGTCTTGTAAGGTATAGAATCTGAGCCCAACTTTGTGTTTGCTTAATATATGTGTAGTTTAGCTTCGATTTTTGTAAAAAGTGAGTTTTTGTGCTTGAAATGGTGATTTGTGTGAACTTATGGTTTAGTGCTGTTCATATTGGTTAACCTGGCCTAATTAGGTGTTATTAAGACC
Organism: Agapanthus africanus; assembly: GCA_030015575.1. Classification (NCBI taxonomy): domain Eukaryota; kingdom Viridiplantae; phylum Streptophyta; class Magnoliopsida; order Asparagales; family Amaryllidaceae; genus Agapanthus; species Agapanthus africanus. The sequence continues at coordinate 297,502,492 of CM057345.1, read as the reverse complement.
ATGTAAACCTAGTTAGACCCCATATTACACCAAAATACCATAAAGTTTCAAATTGTGCAGAATTTTGTGTTTTTAAGTGAAATTTCACCTTTCAGTGATCTGCTTTTGACCCGGCCACTTCAGAGAAAAATTGAGTTAACTCAAGCACACTAGATATACCCTGACCACACCAGCAGAGCCCGAGACCCCCACCCCATAGTGAGGCCGCCGGTTTATTCTTTCTGGCCGCAATTTGCGGCCAGATGAGGGAATTTTTGGGTGTAGTTTGTGTGGGTAGGAGTCTGCTATAATTTTAGGCCCAGTGGTATGTGCAATTTTGTTAGTTTCTCTCTGTAGGAAAATCTGGGACGTTATATCGTATTTTTAGTACGTTTGGTTCGCGCGATACGCGTGTGGGTTCTGTGATCCAGCGCGTCGCGACGTGTCGGGTTAGTTTTAGACGCGTACACACGTTTAGCGTATCATACACACGCGCGTTTAGTTTGCGACGCGATCGTATCGTTTGGCTTAGATATCGCGTCTTATGAGTTAGTTGCTTATATACGGATTCTTGTGTAAATTCCAGGTTCGCAGGCTGGAACGTCGGACGAAGCTAAGAAAGGAAAGCAGGTGGTCGGCTGCGAGTAGCGCACGACCAGGTGAGTAGATTTAACATCTACGGGGAAATCGCCCGTATGGCGTTAAGCGTCAGGGCGTGTTAGGATATTAGATTGTAGATGTTCATATAGACTGTAGTAGCATACCTTATTGTTGCATATAGAAATGATAGCATAGGACACTGCACTGTCACTAACGGTTCAAGTCGCACGAGCACGATTGATATGCTACACTCACACCGTTAGTGATTAACATGACACTCACATCATAGGATTGCTATAAATCATATATGATACTGATTCCACTTATTTGATGTTGTCAGGATTTGCCGCATAACAGCATATGTTATATCCATACTTGGGTACATATACATCACATACTCATACCAGTGCAGACATATATTGATATCTTCATACCTGCGCACATGCACACTGTATACTCACACCAGTGCACACATATATTGATATCTTCATACCTGCGCACATGCACACTGTATACTCATATCAGTGCACACATATATTGATATCTTTTTACTTGCTTAGATTACGCATTGAGATATGTTGTTTCCATGTTAATTCTGGATTTGGGGAACCGTGGATATTTCAAAAGAGAATAGTTAATTATTTAAAAACCCGGTTTCCCTTGATATGATACTTCGGTGCATCCACCATGTGTTTTCTCGGTGCTAGAGCGATATATGTGAACCCGAATCGAGGAGTTGGATGAGGCCGATTACAGGTTTATGGTGGACCCGGTATGGTACCCCGGGGCGAGAACGGTTTCGCTGTGTAGTAGACGGTGAGCCCGGCAGAGAGACTACTTCCTACCGGTGATTGGTTGGACCTAGCGGTTATCCGGAGGATACTGACCAGAGTCGATTGATGGATACGGGACGACTCGTGCTGCCGGGGCCGAGGGCCGATACCGCAGACAGAGCCCGTGGGCTGATCCGGACTGACGGATGCCCTATACAGGAGGATTTGCGTGTTGATGCTTGGCATGAGTATTTCTTGATATTTTGGGTGCCGATGTTGGGCACTCATGATTATATGAGATTTACAGGATTTGAAGACCGAGGAAGATGACGACACCTGAGTAGTATTGGGATTTGTGTGCATTGATGGGTACCGATTATACTTCCACGATGACATTCCGTGTAGATGTTATATTTCCCATGCTCAGTATGTAGTAATTGATATCTCGTCCTGTATCTATTGTACCTTATATAGTACATATGCTTGCACGATTATTTATACCCTGTTCATTCTATATAGGGTGGTTAGATTGCATTGCTATACCTGATCATCACATATCTTGCTCATCACATGGAGATGTTATTAGATCGCACTTGTTGCATGATTTGAGCATCCAGTTCATCATATAGATGTTATCTGTTGGCATAGGTTAGAGTATCGTTGCACGTGCATACTCGCGATTACCTTTATATGTTATCTTCTATTCACGAGTTGGCAACTCACCCCCGTTGTGCCACAGTGTTTGCAGGTTGCCCTTCGGAGTAGTCGCGGCAGGCTGCGTTCTTGCATCTTTTGACATAGATACCCCTACAGTTGGTGTACTAGCTCTTTTGCTGATAGGTAGGTTTTATGCGGTATCTGGTTATCTTTCAGTTATGTACATTGTTTTATCCAGTACTCTCCATCTACCACTTATGTATTGACTTAGAGACCAGTTGTGAGGACGATGTATATTATTTTGTATTCTGGTGTTGAGCTCGTTGTGAGCCGACTTTACTTATGCAGTTTATTCTATCTGTAATGTTTCCCACTTGTTGCTCATTTTCTTCGTTACGGCGTCGTATATTGTTATCTTGGTGATTGTCTACTTAAGGTTTCTTGACATCTTAGTAATTGGTTCTATTAAATGCTTAAAACACTCTATACTTTTACTGGTTTGATTTCTGGGTTTTCGGCTTACTTAGTCGCGTTACGCCTGTAGACGTTACGTAGTTAAATGCCGGTCACAGGCTAAACTTTGGGTCGTGACAAAGTTGGTATCAGAGCGTAGGTTTTACCTTTGGAGTGTAGGATGACCCTGGTATGATGGAGTAGGTAGCTGCAGTAGAGTGGCGTAGCGTGCGTATGTTCCGTGGCATACTCATGACACGGTACTCCGCCTAAGCGACCTTAGGGCTTATTGATTGAATTTCCTTCATGATCGTATACATCCTTGTGATTCGATTTTCGTATCCTCATCGAATCCTACCTTCTTTTCAGCCATTATGCCGCCAAGGACTACGAGGGTGTAGAGAGCGGTCGTGAGAGCCGAGGTTCGAGTTGATTCGTCTGAGATGAGGACTGATCCGAGTAGTACCCCTGTTGTACCAGGACAGATTGTTTCTCCTACGACAGATCAGATCGCTAGACTAGTGGTAGAGATGCAGGGCTAGCGCCAGACGATGAGCTCATTGGTGGAGGTTGTTCAAGCGCAGCGACAGATGGTTGTCACCCCTGTGACCCAGTTGTTCCTTGCGATCATCATGCAGTATTCCGTCCCCTACATAGCATCGGTGGAGGCAGCCCTAGTTTACGAGACACATCTTCCAGGGACCGTGAGAGTTCCGGAACAGTTGTGGAATCGTACTGGTGTACCAGCCCAGAGCAGAGGCTTAGGACGAGGACATTCGTTTGGCTCTCATCCCCAGGCAGGACAGCAGTCAGCGCGTAGGTGTTTACGATGCGGAAGTGATTGTAATAAATTCTTGTTGTGTAAATCAATTCAAATGATCCCCGGCAACGGCGCCATTTGATTGATGATTTTTGTTGTGCGAGTTTGAGAAAATAGTATAGAAATCACAACCAAAAATATTTGACCGCAATCAATAACGGTGTCGAATGTAGCGCGTTAGTAAGTGCTGACCGTCCACAGGGAAAGTGTAATCATTCGTGCTTTGAATTAGATGAGTTGAAATTTTAAGGAAAAGAAAAGAAAACAATTCATGATTTGTAATTGAAGTTCAAGAATTAGAAAATCTAGATCTAATAACAAGAAAACGATAACATCAAGAATTGAGAGTTTGTTGATTTTTCCAAACCAAATATCAAGAATCGAAATGAGGCTCGTAGGAATCGATCGGATCTATAGATGTGATGTAATCTTACAATTACGTATTCTTATCCTTCGATGAATTGATACTAGATCGATGATGATCGATCGAGAATTAGGGATTTCTTATGAAACTCGGGTTTCATCTTATCCCTTGTTCTTTCGTCGATATCATTCACATTCTAGCCTCTAGTAAATTCAAGAAACGATCGTAGATCCCTAATTTCGAGCGATCACAATCAAGAAAGCATCGCAACGAAACTAGGTCATCGATTCTTGAACTTGCTAGGGTTTACAAAGCTCGTAGGACTCAAGAATCGTTTAAAGATTTGTTACATCATCATTCTATTGATCGTCTCGACTCCTTAACGAGCAGAGTTTTACTCAAACATCACAACAAGAACTACAATCACAAATTGAGATCTATTCATGATGCAAGAATTTAAAGAAAGCAAGATTAAAGATTTCACCTTTTATTTATATCAACAATTTCATTACATTCGCTCAAGAACTACAAGAGGAAGAATTCGATCGTCGATTTGGCTTCGCTCGTCTCCGTGAGTCGCGGATCGTCTTGGATCACTTGCCCGATTGAAGATCGGCTCGGCTCATAAAAAGTTGAAGGCTTCTCGCTTGATTGGTACTCAGGATCTTGAATTTGGAGTGGAATTAGGGTTAGGGTTTCGCACAAGCCTTGTCACTAGACTTGTGGAAGAAGATGAAGAATTAGAATGACGAAGATTAAAGATTAATGAACCCCAACCCTTAGATCTAGGTTCCTATTTATATACATCTAAACCCTAGATCTAGGATTTGAATTTTAAGTTTCCCTCCAAAAGTTTGTTAGATGAAATTTGAATTTCCCTCCAAAAGGTTGTTGAGGAGAAGCTTCTAGAAGTGTTTAGTTAGGAGGGAGCTTCTAGAAGAGGTTAGTTAGGAGCTTAATTAGGATTAGCATGCTTAATGATCTTTGCTGATCTGGCAGTAGCTTCGAGATCCTTCTGGAATTTGACATATATAAAAGGAATGTGGGACCAGAGCTGAGAATTTTGCACTGAAATTGAAGCGATGACGTGGCAGAAGCGCCGCGGAACCGCGGCTCAAGCCGCGGTTCCGCGGCTCTTTGGAGGCTTTATGGCTTGGTCTCTCTGGTAAGTGTTGGTCCTGATACGTGGGCCTTGTTTTGATATGTTGAATTTTATAACTCCTTCTAGATTGCTACCAGATCTGAAATCATTGAGTTGGCGTATTTTTGATCAGCTCTTTTAGCTTTGCTCCTGCAATTTCCTGCACAAATCTCGATACAAGTGTTGCGCAATACAAGGATGATGCGATTGTTAGTGTATATGCCCTAGAGGCCATTACTGTATCATACTAGTTTGTATATTACTTGATGGAAGCTTGGGATATTCACAGTTGTATATACAATCTTGCTCGAAATGGTAGTATGCTACTTGGTTTGTCTCTGCTTTAATATGTGCATGTGTTTCTTTTAGCATATCGTTGATATACATATTAGTAGAGCCCTTAGGATCTTTGCTTGATTACCAGCGTTGTGATGGCGCTCACACTCGTGGGAGCTGGGTAATCTATAAGCACATCCTTATACAGGTCCCTAGTCGTTGGACTATCGAGACAGGGCATCGATACTCCGGAGTAGACTAGCGTATGTGCTTCTCATCCCAGCGTGGGAGACGGTCTGTCCCACAGCCGTCAGTACGTCGTACTTGAGATAGTATGCGGGTGCTCGTTAGGTTACGAGTACACTGGACAGGACTCGTCGGGGACTGTTGGTTGGTATTATACCTATCGTCAGTTATTAGTTCCCAGGTGACATGAGTACAGCTTAGTCCGCTGACTTGACACTGTCACTTCGTCTCGAGTGTGTTCCCACTGCACTTTGATTACTACCCTACCACGGCTCAAAGGAGTCGTGCAAACAGGTAGTTTTTGGGTGCAGTCCCGAAGCACTTTGAGGCAGTGACGGTTAGACAGGATTCGTCTCTCCCGGTATTGGGGGTTGACATCGCGCTGTGTCCAGGATAGCCATTACACGAGTAGTCCCTGGCCAGGGCAAGAGAGATATACTGGTAGGTTTCCAGTGTTATCTCAGGGTGTTCTGGGCTACACTCCGACACGACTTGTACCGCTATTAGGGGACTGACGTTCACCGCCCCCTAGGCCCGCCATGCGATGTATCAGACGAACAGACCGGACTGTACGGAGACTGTCACATACAGGCTCAGTAGGAGTTCAGATGGGGTTCACCTCGTCAGTCTTCTTATCGACATCTACCTGGGGACCGTTACGTACAACTAGTGCTGCTTGCGGTCTGTGGTTAAACCCACTGCCAGCGTAGTGTCGAGTCTTTAGAGTCCCACACAGAGAGCTATTCGCCTTTAGGCAAAATGAGCAGAGGTCGCATGGTTTTGCGACAGGGTTCGTTCACATCCGCACACTTGTGCACGTTTGCTGTCCGGACAGCTTATACTAGCGGGCTTTGGCTTAAGCTGGATCCTAGTATATAATTTGGGATTGGTTTTATCTCATTGTGTTCGTGTTCCTCGGATCACGAATACGGGTGCGTATGCACAGTTGCTTGAGACAGAGGGAGAGGACTTTGATTAGGGTTAATGACCATTGTCATTTTATTAACCCTAATACATATGTGTGTATTATGGTTAATTGATATTAGTTTAAATAATTATGCATGGTTATGGTTGTTGACCATTTGACCTCCTTGACTTGTTGACCTAGGTTGACACTTTGACCATCATCATTTCATTTGAAAGATGCTCTTTAATCCTTGCAAATTGCATTAAAAATGAAATGATAATGGTCATGTCTTGATTAACCATGACAATTATCTAGCTAATTATCTAATTACAATAATTCACACATATATGAGAGAATGCTTCATATTTTCTCTCATTCTATTATTTACTTTCTCTCTGTTGTTCTTCCTCTCCCTCAAGCTCTCCCCTCTCATGTGTTGAGAAACACTTGAGCTTGAGAAAAACCCCTTCTTGATAATCTTTACTCTCATCTAGGGTTTAAGGATTAGCACTTCTTACACCCTAGTTATTTCTAGCTTGGAGTTGAAGCCAAAGGTTGAGGTTTTCGGGTGGATCCTTCTTCGACGTGAGAAGACGACAAAGGTGATTCCTTTCTACTACTCCAAGGAGCAAGGAGAGAAGGACATAAAGCCCTAGGTATAACCTTTCTAACACTTAGCTAGTTTCTAGTTAGCTTTAGCTTGTTTTTGTTTAGCAAAGATCCTTCTTTGTCTAGTCCATGTTGCCTAAGTTAATAAAAATTTGATTTTTATTCCGTTTTCCGCCTCCCCGCAAGTACCGGGGTGGGCAACGTGGACTTACAGTGGTATCAGAGCCTAACTAAACATAAACTAGCTAGGTAGTAAAGTGTATGGAAGTTCGAATCGGAAAAATCGCAAAACCGAGTTTTCAAAACCCAAACTTTCTGTTAAATTTTTTCCTGTTCAAAATGAAATAAATCATACTCCAAAAATCATCTCAGGGTTTTATGAAGAAAGCCACCAAAAACGATCCAGAGATTTGACCAAAGAGCCGCGGTTCCGCGGCAATAGCAAGCTATTGCCGCGCAACCGCGGCCGTTTTGGCTCGGCTCTGGGTCGAGTTTGGTGCAGTGTCTTTCTGGCTTGGTTTTGGGATTTTTAAGATGGTTTATATGTGCCCAGATTTTCCAGAATAGAAAATTTTTTTTGGGGGCCTATAAATCCGTATTTTTTTTATCGAACTTCACTACACTTTGACTAAAGGGTTATATCTGTGATGTTTATATGTATTGAACGTCGGCTAATCGCTATATGTCGATTAGTCGGGGTTATACATATCTGTGATCTGTGTTTGATGATGGTATGTGTATATGAATGTGTTGGATTGTCGCGGGTGAATAGCCGGGGTGGATGTGAGATGAGTGTTTCTTTTTCTTTCATTCATTGTAATATGTAAATTGATGTAATATTATTTGTATGGCCGCACAACCGGGTCGGGGTTGTAGCCGTCATTGTATAATTCATTTTACTGTTTTTGCTCCTAGGATAGACCCATGGAGGGGTGCACAAACTACCGGGTATCTCGAAGTGCCGAGTGGCCTACTCACGGTGGTGAGGGAGGTTGCTTCGCTTCGGGTACTTGGCGGGTAGTTTGCCGCACCCGTAGGGGTCTTGGGTGGGGTATTGGCTATTCACCGCGACCGTATAACCCGGTTTTCGTTGCTGGCTCGAACGGATTGCGGATTCCTAGTATATCCAATGTATTCATCTGTGATCTGTAATGTCTATCATTGCTATATATTTATATATGATAACTATTTAGGCGTTGCTTATGTTTTACAGCCGCGCTAGCCCAGCCCCCGCTCTGTCGTTAGTTAAGTAACCTAACGGGTGATGACGGGGCCCCGTGGCGAATGCGAATGGCATAAGCGTACGTCATATTTTGGTTATTTTCTGTAATGGTAGGATTAAATGATGGGACGCATTAAAAGAACTAATGCAAGAAAATAAACCAAGTAAAAGTCGATTGGAACACTTTGAAAACCACTCGGTTCTTTTCAAAACTAAACTTTTAAACGCGGAGCTTGAACCACTCCTTTTAAAAGCTATCTCGTTCCATCGATTATATTAAGTTCACTACGTTCACGGTTTCGCCAAAACCATCCGTAGCCCTCCATCATTTCAGTTAAATATTCGGCAGTATTCAAGCTGTGTATTTTGACCTCACGCCAAGGCATAGTTATTGGTAGCTGCCGGATATTTATCTGTTGCATAGATAGAATGCGTTGGTTTGAGACAGTCGTACTGCCATTTTGGCCTACGTCAAGGGTAGGTACGGGTGGGTTCAAATTAACCGGGATAATGATGGGAAGAACTTGACATGTGACTTATGACATTTTGACCTCACGCCAAGGTCATAAGAGCATGGGGCAAAAATCCACATCGGGAGTTTCATAAGTACTGAAACTTGCTAGCGCTGCATACCATTTGGAGTGTGATGATTCTGGGAGGATTCCTTCGGTTTTATCACGCAATGATATTTGGATCCCGATCCTACTGTGAGTATATGCTACTCCTCGGGAAAACTCTCACTTAACGATCAATGCTATAAACCTAGTAGGTGTCTAGAAAGATGTTAGCGGGGCTACGCCCACAGGGAAAAGAGGTTACTTAATTAAGGAACTTCGCGAAAGCGTTGGAAAACCTCCCTCGAAGTACCGACACTGGCCTGGCTGAACGGTTAAGCAAGTATTGTACGGTGATATTGATCCTGACTAATCCTTTCTTTACGGTTTGAGAAGGGATTCGAGAGACAGTAGGAGCCATCCTGTTTAGACAACCTAAAAACCACTCTAAACTTGCAAGAGCATCATGCTAAAGTGTTTCTTTTCTCTCTCCTAATTGCAGAGACCATTCAACATTACTGGACTTAAGTTATTACTAGATAAAAACATATTGACAGGGCCAAACTACAAAGATTGGTTCAGGAATGTCAAGATGGCAATCACTTACGACAAGTTGGGGTATGTCCTTACCACCAAAGCTCCCCCTGTCCCAGGTCCCAAAACCAGTGTCGTAGATAGGGAAATCTACAAAACCTGGGAAATAGATTGCGCGAAGGCCAGATGCCTCGTACTAGCCTTGATGGACAACGAACATCACAGGAGGCACGAGAATATGGACCTAGAGTCAATATTTCTTCATACAAAAGAACTGTATGGAGAGCAGTCTCGTATCGCAAGATACGAAGTGTCAAAGAAGTTGTTTTCGGCAAGGTTGGCCGTCGGATCATCGGTAGCGGAACACGTGCTTAAGATGATTGGCTACAAAGAGGAGCTCGCGGACCTTGGGACCACGTTGGAGAATGAACTCTATACTGATTTGATTCTCCAGTCCCTTCCTTCCACTTACGCCCAGTTTATTCTTAACTTCAACATGCAAGGAAAGGAGGTTGAACTTTCCGAACTTCTGAACATGTTGAGGAGTGCTGAGGGCACCCTACAGAAGGGTAGGGAGACATCCACTTTGTTTGTAGGAGGATCTTCCTCTTCTAGGTCCAGGGCGAAAGCCAAGGGCAAGAAGAAGAAAGCCCCCGCCAAACTAAGAGGCGGTGTCAGTAAAGTGGATACGAAGGGAAAAGGAAAAGCAACAAAGGTAGCGGGAAAGCTGGTGGGGAAGGAAGAATGCTTCTATTGTCACAAAAGTGGTCACTGAAACAGGATTGCAAGGCTTGGAAGGCCAGAACACAGGATTTGAAGCGAGTTGCGGCTTCAGCTTCAGGTGTGTATGTTATTGAAAACTGTCTATCAATAAACTCTATATCCTGGGTATTGGATACCGGATCAGGATCTCATATCTGTAATTCTTTGCAGGCGTTGAGAAAGCGTAGAGTTTTGAAGGCAGGTGACATGACCCTCAGAGTTGCAAACGGTGCTAGCATGGATGCTGAGGCTGTGGGGGACTATCACCTGGGATTATCGGATGGACACTTTTTGGTTTTGCGTAGTTGTTATTATGTACCAAATGCAACCTGTAATATCATTTCTATATCTTTATTATCTAAAGAAGGTTATGAATTTGCATTTGTAAGTAATGTAGTGAACATTCACCTTAATCAAGTTTTGATTGGGTCAGGTACATTGAACAACGGTATATACGTATTAAACCAACCACAGATTTTCAATGTCCAGAATACACACAAAAGGAAGTCTCCAGAAATCAATAAAACTTTCTTATGGCATTGTAGACTGGGTCACATCAATGAGAGAAGGTTGACTAAGTTACATGCAGAAGGATATTTGGATCCGTTCGAATATCAATCGTATGCAACTTGTCAATCCTGTCTCAAAGGAAAGATGACAAAGACTCCGTTCACTGGACACGGAGTAAGAGCGAGCGAGCTCTTGGGACTCGTACACAGCGACGTGTGCGGTCCAATGTCTACACATGCGCGAAGCGGTTATTCTTACTTCATTACTTTTACGGAAGATTTCTCAAGGTTCGGACATGTCTTCTTGATGAAGCATAAATCCGAAGCTTTTGAAAAGTCCCAGGAATATAAGAATGAAGTAGAAAAACAAACAGGCAAAAGTATCAAGGCACTGAGATCTGATCGAGGTGGTGAATACTTGAGTGCCGATTTCCTGGGTCACTTAAAAGAGAATGGAATTCTCTCTCAGCTTACTCCTCCATACACTCCGCAACATAACGGTGTATCGGAGAGACGGAACCGAACCCTATTGGATATGGTACGGTCCATGATGAGTAACGCTGAGTTGCCGCGATCATTCTAGGGATATGCGCTAGAAACAGCTGCATACCTTTTGAACTGAGTTCCTACTAAGACCGTGCCTACCACACCATATGAGTTATGGAGTGGGAAGAAACCCTATCTTCAATACTTGAAGATTTGGGGATGTCCAGCTTATGTCAAAAAGCAGCATGCGGACAAACTCGAGGCACGCTCAGTACTGTGCAAGTTTGTGGGATACCCAAAGAACTCCAGGGGGTATCTTTTCTATTACGCAGAGGAACAAAAAGTCCTTGTTTCTCGTAATGCCCATTTTCTGGAACACCAGTTCATAGAAAAAGAAATAAGTGGGAGCGCAATAGAACTGGAAGAAATTCCAGAACCACAAGCTATTACTGAAAGCTTAGTAGAACCAGAGGGTTCGAAAGATCAAGACATTCCCACGCCACTCCGCAGGAGTAGTAGGCAATCTCATCCGCCCGAAAGATACTACGGTTTTCTCAATGACGGGGATAGAGAGGATTGCATCATAGACTGTGATGAGCCTACTAGCTTCCAGCAAGCCATTCAGAGCGTCGACTCGGTAAAATGGCTGGATGCAATGCGGACCGAAATGGAGTCCATGTACACCAACAAAGTATGGACGTTGGACATTGATCCAGATGGGGTAAAACTCGTAGGATGCAAGTGGACCTTCAAAAGGAAGATTGGTGTAGATGGACAGGTTGAGACCTATAAAGCTAGACTGGTAGCAAAGGGTTTTTGTCAGCGACCTGGTTTGGACTATAACGAAACCTTTTCTCCAGTAGCTATGCTGAAATCCATTCGGATCCTTCTTGCCATTGCTTCCTTCCACGATTATGAGATTTGGCAGATGGACGTAAAGACAGCTTTTCTAAATGGACATTTAAAGGAGTGTGTCTATATGGACCAGCCAGAGGGTTTCATTCAGAGTGGGAGTAGCGGAAAGGTGTGCAAGTTGCTTAAGTCCATTTATGGACTAAAGCAGGCATCGCGGAGTTGGAACATCTGTTTTGATGAGACGGTCAAGGAATTTGGCTTTATCAAAAATCCAGATGAACCATGCATCTATTGTAGATTTGTAGCGAGAACTGTAGTATTCCTCGTTTTATACGTGGATGACATTCTCTTAATAGGAAATGATATTCCTATGCTACAATCTGTCAAGGGGTTCTTGTCACACAGGTTCTCCATGAAAGACCTGGGTGATGCCTCATACATTCTGGGTATCCGGATCTACCGTGACAGATCCAAGAGGATATTAGGACTTTCGCAGTCCAGGTACATCGACACCATACTGAAGAGATTCAGTATGGAAGATTCCAAGCGTGGTAATCTACCGGCTTGTCACGGGATCACCCTCTCCAAAGAGATGTCTCCCAAGACTGATTTGGAGAGGGGTCACATGTCTATTATACCTTACGCTTCTGCGGTAGGCTCTATAATGTATGCGATGTTATGTACCAGACCGGATGTGGCTTATGCACTGAGTGTGGTAAGCAGATATCAGTCAAACCCTGGGGAGAAACATTGGATAGCAGTAAAGAACATTCTCAAGTACCTGAGAAGGACTAAGGAGATGTTCTTGGTGTATGGCGGAAAAGACCTCCAGATTGAGGCCTTTGCTGACTCCAGCTTCCAGAGTGACAAGGATGATTCCAAGTCCATGTCGGGTTTTGTCTTTACCCTCAATGGAGGGGCGGTGTGTTGGAAGAGCTCCAAACAGGAAACCGTTGCTGACTCGACTATAGAAGCGGAATACATCGCTGCATCTGATGCCGCAAAAGAAGCTGTCTGGATGAGGAAGTTCTTGAGAGAACTTCAGGTGGTTCCGTCCATTGTTGACCCAATACCTCTGTATTGCGACAACAACGGGGCTATAGCTTTAGCGAAGGAACCCAGGTCCCATCATAAATCCAGACACATCTTGAGGCGGTATCACCTGATCAGGGAGATCGTGGATCGCCAGGAGATCGAGGTTCGGAGGGTTGCTTCAGAAGATAACACAGCAGATCCATTCACCAAGGCCTTGCCCCAGACTCAGTTCGAGCGGCTGATCGAGATGATAGGTCTACGATACGCCAGTACATGGCCTTAGTGCAAGTGGGAGATTGTTAGTGTATATGTCCTTGAGGCCATTACTGTATCATACTAGTTTGTATATTACTTGATGGAAGCTTGGGATATTCACAGTTGTATATACAATCTTGCTCGAAATGGTAGTATGCTACTTGGTTTGTCTCTGCTTTAATATGTGCATGTGTTTCTTTTAGCATATCACTGATATACATATTAGTAGAGCCCTTAGGATCTTTGCTTGATTACCAGCGTTGTGATGGCGTTCACACTCGTGGGAGCTGGGTGATCTATAAGCACATCCTTATACAGGTCCCTAGTCGTTGGACTATCGAGACAGGGCATCGATACTCCGGAGTAGACTAGCGTATGCGCTTCTCATCCCAGCGTGGGAGACGGTCTGTCCCACAGCCGTCAGTACGTCGAACTTGAGATAGTATGCGGGTGCTCGTTAGGTTACGAGTACATTGGACAGGACTCGTCGGGGACTGTTGGTTGGTATTATACCTATCGTCAGTTATCAGTTCCCAGGTGACATGAGTACAGCTTAGTCCGCTGACTTGACACTGTCACTTCGCCTCGAGTGTGTTCCCACTGCACTTTGATTACTACCCTACCACGACTCAAAGGAGTCATGCAAACAGGTAGTTTTTGGGTGCAGTCCGGAAGCACTTGGAGGCAGTGACGGTTAGACAGGATTCGTCTCTCCCGGTATTGGGGGTTGACATCGCGCTGTGTCCAGGATAGCCATTACACGAGTAGTCCCTGGCCAGGGCAAGAGAGATATACTGGTAGGTTTCCAGTGTTATCTCAGGGTATTCTGGGCTACACTCCGACACGACTTGTACCGCTATTAGGGGACTGACGTTCACCGCTCCCCTAGGCCCGCCATGCGATGTATCAGACGAACAGACCGGACTGTACGGAGACTGTCACATACAGGCTCAGTAGGAGTTCAGATGGGGTTCACCTCGTCAGTCTTCTTATCGACATCTACCTGGGGACCGTTACGTACAGCTAGTGCCGCTTGCAGTCTGTGGTTAAACCCACTGCCAGCGTAGTGTCGAGTCTTTAGAGCCTCACATAGAGAGCTTTTCGCCTTTAGGCAAAATGAGTAGAGGTCGCATGGTTTTGCGACAGGGTTCGTTCACATCCGTGCACTTGTGCACGTTTGCTGTCCGGACAGCTTATACTAGCGGGCTTTGGTTTAAGCCGGATCCTAGTATATGATTTGGGATTGGTTTTATCTCATTGTGTTCGTGTTCCTCGGATCACGAATACGGGTTCGTATGCACAGTTGCTTGAGACAGAGGGAGAGGACTTTGATTAGGGTTAATGACCATTGTCATTTTATTAACCCTAATACTTATGTGTGTATTATGGTTAATTGATATTAGTTTAAATAATTGTGCATGGTTATTGTTGTTGACCATTTGACCTCCTTGACTTGTTGACCTAGGTTGACACTTTGACCATCATCATTTCATTTGAAAGATGCTCTTTAATCCTTGCAAATTGCATTAAAAATGAAATGATAATGGTCATGTCTTGATTAACCATGACAATTATCTAGCTAATTATCTAATTACAATAATTCACACATATATGAGAGAATGCTTCATATTTTCTCTCATTCTATTATTTACTTTCTCTCTCTTGTTCTTCCTCTCCCTCAAGCTCTCCCCTCTCATGTGTTGAGAAACACTTGAGCTTGAGAAAAACCCCTTCTTGATAATCTCTACTCTCATCCAGGGTTTAAGGATTAGCACTTCTTACGCGCTAGTTACTTCTAGCTTGGAGTTGAAGCCAAAGGTTGAGGCTTTCGGGTGGATCCTTCTTCGACGTGAGAAGACGACAAAGGTGATCCCTTTCTACTACTCCAAGGAGCAAGGAGAGAAGGACATAAAGCCCTAGGTATAACCTTTCTAACACTTAGCTAGTTTCTAGTTAGCTTTAGCTTGTTTTTGTTTAGCAAAGATCCTTCTTTGTCTAGTCCATGTTGCCTAAGTTAATAAAAATTTGATTTTTATTCCATTTTCCGCCTCCCCGCAAGTACCGGGGTGGGCAACGTGGACTTACAGCGATGCCATGAAAAACACACAATTTCCTCAGAAATGTCGGTTTTAGAGTCTAACACATGCAATCTGATATTTTACGACTGATTTGCTAATATGTGAAATATGAATACCGTACACTTCTAAATGAGTGCAAATGATAGGGAAATTGCCGTGTTAAAAATACATTATTTTCGACTGATCAGGAAGCCTTCAACACCTCATTAGGCAGTGTTCCTTCACACCACGTCAGGGTCATATTCTGAGACATCGTGGATGCGGAGGGTTTGCACAGAGGGGTCAGGCTAGTAGAGGAGGAGTTCGATCAGTCGCAGATGAAGGACATGCACAAGTTTTCGCTTCGACTCATCAGGACGCGAGGGCGTCCAATGCGGAGCCTACAGGTACTCTTTCAGTATGTCCTTTTGTTGCACTCGTATGTTTACACACTTCATGATGAGTTTAGTACGAGAGTCGTGCTAGGTAGATCAGCCGTTTGTTGTGTTAACTTCTGTCAGCGATCCTTTTGTTGTGCGACACGTAATTCGGTCATGTGCCCATCGGATAGGAGATAGAGATTCGTCTGTCATTTTGATCCTCCTAGAGATGTTGGATTTGGCAATCTCCTGGGCACAGACTGGTTAGCTACGTGCTAGGCGTTGTGGGCTACCGTAAGGAAACAATTAGGTTTTGTTTTCCCGGGCGAGTCAGTCTTGTGATGCTGGTGGATAGTGGTGCCGCCTCTTACAGCTTGAATTCAGCCTTGTTCTCTAGTCGGCCTTTGAGGAGATGTCATGGATTCTGGGCGTTCATTCGTGATGTCGTAGCCACAGTTGGCGTGTAGGGCCGGTTTTCTTTAGTGTGAGAGTTTTCCGACGTTGTTCCAGATAAGTCGGTGAGGTTTATGGAGCTTAAGGATCTGCTGTAGAGTTGTTGTTGAAGGAGTTTGTGCGTTTGAGTGTTTCGCATTGGGGAGTTCCTAATTCTGTTCGTCAAGGAGAAAGACGATAGATTGAGGTTGTGTATTGATGGATTATCAATTGAACCGGGTTACGGTGCGGATAGGTATCCTGTACCTCGCATTGACGATTTCTTCGATCAGCGTCAGAGTGCGAGACTTTGTCTAAGTTCGTTTGGGATCAGGTCATCATTATTGCGGGTCCGGAGTGATGACATTCCGAAGACTGCCTTGTGCGTGCTACGGGCTTTATGCGTTTTGGGTGTGTCACTGGACTCAGCAATGTTCTAGCAACCTTCGTAGGTGTGATGAACTGGTTTTCTTCGGGCCGTTCCTCGACCAGTAATTGGTGTGTTATTTACGACATCCTGGTCTTTGTAATGTGTCTTGAGGGATAGGAGTAGCACTCGAGGATCTGTTTTACGGATACCGGGAGAGCCCCAGCGGTTTGCTCGATTCTCGGAGTGTTCCTTCAAGCTTTTTTGTGTTGACTCCTAGGTCTTGTAGTTATGGAGACGACTTTTTATGGTTCCGAGGAAGATCGTGGCTGTACAATTTAGGCCCAGACTTGTGAGCAGGATGGAGGTCCGCAGATTTTTGAGCTTAGCAGGTTTTTACCGCCGTTTCTTGCAGGATTGCTAGTGTAATGCTGCACCGTTGACTAAATTGACTGGAATGGAGGCTTTTTTTCTTTGGACTGAGGCTTGTGTACGGAGTTCGACAGTTGAAGATTCGGTTAACAACTGCATCATCTCTTTCCTTACTTTTGGTTCAAGCGACTTTGTGGTTTAACTGTGGTGTTTCGTGAGTAGGACTCGAATGTGTACTGAGGTGACACAATGGAATTATCGCTTTTGCTTTCCTACCTTTAGAGGAAGTACGAGAAGGATTTCCCACTCATGATCTGAAGATGGCCGCGATGGTTTTGCATTGGAGATTAGAGACACCACTTGTTTGAAAGTCATGTCAGATTTTCACGGACCACCAGAGTTAAATGTACATCTTCCTGCAGCGGGTTTTGGTTGTTGCAATAGTCCTCCGCAGATTTACAGTTCTTGTGTGATCGTTGAGTATAGCTTAAGTTCCTCTCTATCGAAGAGACAGCTTGCTCATGTCCACGCCCGACCACTTTTCTTTAATCGCTTTCGCGAGACACTGCCCACCGACGCTCGTTCGTCAGAGATACTGGAGCCTACTCGGCTGGGTAATGATTGGGAACCCTTGACTTGTGACAATGGTGTTCTAGGTTAGGAACACGCTTGTGTACCTGATATTATGGGATAGAGACGCGGAATCCTAGGGTAGGCACATCGGTCAACTCTCTCTACTCATTCAAGCCCCACCAACTGTTAACGTGACTTGTGAGGTAGTTACGGGTGGGCAGGGACAGAAAGAGAAGTCTCGGGATTCGTTTCAAGTGTCTGTCTTGTGTTGTGTTTGAGTTGAGCAACTGAGACCGGCTGGAGAGTTGCAACCTTTAACCGTTCCGAAGAGGGAACGGGAGCAGATCTCCCCGAAATTCGTTATGGTGTCCACTCAGGGTTAGTTAAGATGTGACTCCATTCGGATGTTTGTCATCCGGTGATACTCAGTTTGCTCAGTTGTTATTGTTAAGTTGTGCGTATGTAGAAATTGTTGTCGGCAGTTGGGGATCGTCGTTTGCCATCGATAGGGTTCTTCTTTGATAGCAGTTATTAGGAGACACTCCAAATTGGTAACCTTTAGGTTTAGAGGTTAAGACGTGTCGATCATCAGTCTGTTTTCCTAACTCCGTGTTATAGGATTATTGGACCTCAGCTAGTTTAGAAACTTCGGAAATGACCCAGTTGTTTTAGGTCAGGATGAGAATGGTCCATTGCGGATAGAGATCAGATGCTGACCAAGAGGGTCGCAGATTCGAGTTCGCAATGGCAGATCATGTATTCCCCCGGAAATTTCCGATAAATGACATGTTGAGTTTTAGGGAAGCTTTTCAAGATAGTAAGTCTTTTTAGGATCCTTAAGGCGAGTTGGTTCGTTGCCTTAAGTTAGGCACTTCCACCCAGATTATTGAGTATTCACCCCGTATTCCCTATGTCGATACTTTGCAATTACCTTCATGACCTTTCTAATTGGATTCAGCGCCAGACCATTTAGTTCGAGCGTGATCCTTCGTTCACCCAACAGCCAGTCGTAATATTGGACTGGCAGGTGAAGAAACTTCGATCGAAGGCCTTGCCATTAGTGAAGGTATTTTGGTGCATCCCAAACGGCGAAGAGATCACTTGGGAGGCCGAGGGCGAGATGCGGAAGAAGTTCCCTCATCTCTCTAAAGGTATGCGTAGCTTTGTATTTTAAAATTCGGGGATGAATTTTCTTTAAGGGGGAAGGTTGTAACACCTTAGGTTGTGTTTAAGCGTTAATTATATTTTAATAGATAGTTTTTAGTAAAAAGTTTACCAAATTAAGTTCCAAATATTTTATCCTATTTAATGAATATTTTGTAATAATTTTTCTAGGCACACACACACTTGTGCATGTAAACTAGGGTTTAGAGATGGGGTTAAACCATGATTAGCAAGCATGAAGGATTAACCCATTCTCTTTATGTTAATTGATTTTCATTAGGTGTATTTGGGTTTTTATTTTGTGTGTTGTTTTCTTGTTTTCTATATATGAGAAATGATGTGGATTTTTGTTGTTGACTTGGAGGGAGAGAGAGAGTATGGGCAATATGGCTTGAGCCATGCTCATTTAATGAGAGAGAGAGAGGGGTTGACTAGGGTGCCTCATTTCTTTCTTCATTATTCTCACAACTCTCTCACACACACACACTCAGCTGAGAGAGAGAGAGAGAGAGAGAGAGGCAGCAGCTGCAGAAGAAGCACCAGCAGCAGCAACGAGCAGCAGCAACAGCATCATCAACAGCAGCATCAGCAGCAGCAAGCAATGGCAACAGCAACATCAGTAACAGCCCGCAGCAGCTGCAGCAGCACTTCCCATCTTCTCCACCTCGTTTCTGTTAGTGTATATGCCCTAGAGGCCATTACTGTATCATACTAGTTTGTATATTACTTAATGGAAGCTTGGGATATTCACCTTGTATAAACAATCTTGCTCAATATAGTAGAATGCTACTTGGTTTGTTTCTACTTCAATGTGTACATGTGTTTATTTTGCGATATCACCTATACGCATTAGTGGAGCCTTTAGGATCTTTGCTTGATTACCAGCGTTGTGATGGCAGTCACACTAGTGGGGGCTGGGTAATCTGTAAGCACATCCTTATACAGGTCCCTAGTCGCAGGACTATCGAGACAGGGCATCGATACTCCGGAGTAGACTAGTGTATGCGCTTCTCATCCCAGTGTGGGAGATGGTCTGTCCCACAGCCATCAGTACGTCGTACTGGAGATAGTATACGTGTGCTCGTTAGGTTACGAGTATACTGGACATGACTCATCGGGAACTGACCAGTTGGTATTATACCTATCGTCAGTTATCAGTTCCCAGGTGACATGAATACAGCTTGTAGGGTTCCTAGGCACTCTAGTGAAGTCTCACAAGTGATCAAACATGCCAATTTATAAAAATTACGGTGCCGAGGAAACCTAGAACGGATCGTTGGCTAGAAGTATAGGTAAAGCAAGCGAACTAGTTAACACTTAACTAAGGGATACGGATATACAACCTTTATAGATCCGTTTGTCCACCTCCACGGCTCCGAGACGAAGTCCTCTCCGCTGTCCAAATCAAATCCGGGCTCTAGCGTCGGCTTCGTCGGAGAATGGGCAAGCTAGGTCGTCGATGTCCATGCCGAAGATGATCTACGTCGAGGCATCGATGAATCAAGCTCCACCTTCACCAAGTCATGAAACTTGTGAAGGAAACACACTCTACTACTTGGCAAGAGATAGAGGATGAAGAAATAGGAAGTGGGTAGACTTTAGAATTGGATTTCTCACTCATTTGCATCAATCACCATTGATGAGGTTTTCTTTCTTCAAGTGAAGAAGATGAGGAAGAAGAAGATAATGTTATATATAAATAAATAAGAAAAGAAAAACCCTAATTATCCACTTAACCATTGTTTAATTCTTTACACTTAACCAAAAAATCATGTATCATCAAACATGATACAAAGAAGTGCACAAAATCATATCGCATATGCAATGCGCACACCCGAGTGAGAAAATCCATTTTAAAGTGAACCGATACTAGTTAATGCAAAGTAATATATCAAATATATAATAATGCATTAAATCATTAAATCAACACTTGATTCAATGATCCGGTCATGTCGCACACAACCGACTGGTATCATTAGTAACAACTTATCGAATCAACACTTGATCCGATAACCCGGCTATATCGCATATAACCGATCAATGTCACATCGCGAGAATCGAATACAGTATCACATACTGGTATTATTCTCGGTCCCGCACATATCTCATATGCGCTCCTATTTCATTTCGCTTGAGCCAGGAAACCTCTGTGTAGGACTCTAAAGACTCGTCAATACGCCGGCAGCGGATGATGATCATATCAAACACCCACAAGCCGCAAGCGGTCTGCTAAACGTAACGGCCACCCGGGTATTGAGCGATCAGAAGATCGACGAGCAAGCCCGCTCACACTCCTGCGAATCCAACCAGTAACACTTACCGTACGGTCCGGTCTGTTCGTCTGATATATCGCATATCTCGCCTAGGGGTGGTAAACGTCAGACCCCAATAGCTCGATAAGTCATGCCGACTTGAGGTCCATAACATTCGTGAAACTACTGATAACTCTTACCAGTATATCACTGTAACCCTGGCCAGGGATTTCCTGTTATGGCCAGTCGAGCATAGCACAACATCAACCCCCAATACCGGGAGAGACGAATCCCCTCCTATCGCTCATTGTCTCCATGTGAATCGGGACTGTACCCAAAAACCACCTGTTTGCACAACTCAGTAGAGCCGTGGTAGGGTGGAAATCAAAGCACAGTGGGAGACACACAAGACTCTATGACGATCTCGGGTCTACAGACTAAGTTGTACCAGTGTCACCAGAGAACTGCCATCTGACGTGAGGTATAATACCATCTGGGAGTTCTCGGCGAGTCCGTTCAGTGTACCCAGTCTCCACTGAGCACCCGCATACCATCTTCGATGTCAAACACCAATGGATATGGGATCATCTATCGCCCATCGCATGGGTCGAGAAGATATGTGCTAGTCTACTCTGGAATATCGATGCCCCGTCTCGATATTCCCTCGACTAGGAACATTTCAAGGATGTACTCTTGGACTACCCAGGCCCCACTAGTATGATCTACATCATAGTCCTGGAAGTCGAGTACACATCCTATGGGCTTTATCAACATGTAATCAGAGAGACAGAAAGTATACATGTTAAGATAAAGTGCAACCAGATAGCGTACTATCATGTCGAGCAAGAAAGTCCTACCTATATATGTCCCAGCATCCACTACAATATACATCCAATGTACAGTAATGGCCTCTAGGGCATACATATAACTAACAATCTCCCACTTGCACTAGGGCCATCTGTAGCAGTGGTTGCAGTATCACATACTCAACCATCCCCTAATGGTCTCTCTTTGGGAAAAGGCCTTCGTGAGTGGATCCGCCGTGTTGTCCTCTGAGTCTTCTCTCCTATCCTTGATCACCCTGGAGATCAACTATCTCCATGATCAGGCGATGCTGCCTCAGAATTTGTCTGGGTCACTGATGGGACCAGGGTTCCAGGGCCGAAGCCACACTTCCATTGTCATACAATGGCAGGAACCTAGTTCATCTTATGAACCAATATACACCCAAACTTCCTCTTTGGTAGTATCTTTAATAGCGATGTTACCAGCCTTTATCGTCTAGTTTGCCACGGTATCTAGCTTGGAACTCTTCCAACATACCGTCCCTCTACTGAGGGTAAAGACAATGCCCGTGACTGACATTCAGTCATTTTTATCACCCTGGAACTCTTCCAGTGATTCTCCCCAGGATCGATTGATACCATCTCACTATACCTAGTGAGAACCCTAATATCCCTTTAAATCTATCTCATAGGTCCAAATCTCAGGATTTGGGAAGTATCATCTTTATCCTATTTGGAGAATCCTTGTGATAATAGGAGATTGACCGATCGTAGTATAGGAAACTCTTTTCCTATCAAGAGTATGTTGTCTACGTACAATACGAAGATGACCACCTTACTCTCTACTACCCTTTTGTATATACAAGGTTCGTCTACAATTTTGATGAAGTCAAACACTTTGACTATCACATCAGAACAGACGTTCCAACTCCGCGATGCCTGCTTCATTATGTAAAGCAACTTGCACACGTTTCCGTTGCTCCCACTGTTTACGAAGACCTCTGGCTGTGTTCTTATAGACGTTCTCTTCTAAATCAGTATTTAGAAAAGCATTCATGGCACCCAACCGCCAGATATCGTAGTCATGGTATGTAGCCGTGGTAAGTAGGATCTGGATAGACTTAAGCATAGCTATTGGAAAATGATTTCATCATTATCCACGCCTGGTCGATGACGAAAAACTTTAACAAGTCTAGCTTTGAAAGTCTCAACTTTTCCATCTACACCAAGTAATCTTCTCAAGATATACTTGCTCCTGATGGGGATTTAACCCTTCAGATATAGCAGCTAAAGTTCATACTTTGCTGGTGTACATGGATTCCATCTCAGATCGCTAAGCATCCAGCCATTCTTACAGAGTCCCTACTCTCGATGGCCTGCTCGAAACTAGTTGGGTCATCATCTCATGATGCAATCCTAGCTCCCACTGTCATCGAGAAACCGAGGTATCTCTCAGGTGGGTGAGGAACCCTACTAGATCGACGGAGAGGCTGAGGTTCGTCGGGAACTATAGAATCCTTTGGTTCTGTCAAATCATTAGCAGTTTTGTACAGCTGGAACCTTTCAAGTTCTACAGAACTGATCTTGCCTCGATCTTGTCCGGATTTTGCTTTTGACATAGGCCGGACAATCCCAAATCTTAACTAACTTAAGAGATAGGCTCTTCCCATACCATATCTCATATGGAGTGGTAGGCACTGATTTGATTCGAACCTAATTCAATAGGTATGCAGCTTCTCAAGTGCATAACTCCCAGAAGGAAAAAGGTAACTCAGTAATACTCATCATAGAGCACACGATATCTAATATTGTGTGATTGCTCCGCCCCAATACACCGTTGTGCTGTGGTGTATTCAGAGGAGTAATACTGAGAGAGAATCTCATTTTCCTTTAGAATAGTCCAAGGATTCCATGCACAAGTATTCTCTTCCCTGATCTCATCATAGGACATAATACTTATACCCGGTTATTGGTTCTCTACTTCTAACTTATATTCTGTGAATACCTCAAAAGGTTCGGACTTATGTTTCAACAGGAACATATGACTGAATCTTGAGAGATTATCAGAGAATATAATGAAGTAAAAAGAACCAGTCCTGGCATGTGTAGACAGGAGACCTTACATACATCATCATGTATCAGTCCCAAGAGTTTACTAACTCTTTCTCTGTTTCTAATAAACAGAGCTTTGGTCATCTAATCTTTGTGACATGACTGGCAAGTTTCACAAGATGTAAATTCAAACTGATTTAAATATGCATCTAAAATGTAACTTCAGCCA
Source organism: Agapanthus africanus (assembly GCA_030015575.1). NCBI lineage: Eukaryota > Viridiplantae > Streptophyta > Magnoliopsida > Asparagales > Amaryllidaceae > Agapanthus > Agapanthus africanus. The sequence continues at coordinate 297,478,792 of CM057345.1, read as the reverse complement.
GTTGGGTCGCATTGATGTGACCTAGTCTACAATGCCTCAAGTGTTAGTTGTATGTATGCCCTAGAGGCCAGTATTGTACAGATTATGTATATTATATTGGATGCTTGGACATATATAGAGATGACTTTCTTGCTCGACATGATAGTATGCTATCTGGTTACTCTTTATCTTAACATGTACACTAGTCTCTTTATACTGTCTTATAGTTACATGTTGGTAAAGCCCTTAGGATTTGTACTTGACTACCTGGACTATGATGCAGATCATACTAGTGGGGACATGGTAGTCCATAAGTACATCCTTCAAGGTCCCTAGTCGTGGGTGTATCGAGACGGGGCATCGATATACCAGAGTAGACTAGCGTATACGCTTCTCGACCCATGTGATGGGCGATGGATGATCCCATATCCATTGGTGTTTAACATCAGAGATGGTGTACGGGTGCTCAGTGGTGACTGGGTACACTGGACGGACTCGCCGAGAACTCCCAGATGGTATTATACCTCACGTCAGATGGCAGTTCTCAGGTGACACTTGTACAGGTTAGTCTGTAGACCCGAGATCGTCATAGAGTCTTGTGTGATTCCCACTGTGCTTTGATCTCCACCTTACCAGGTCCATGAGGGCGTGCAAAACGCTGGTCTTTGGACACAGTCCCGAGTCACATGGAGGCAATGAGCGATAGGAGGGGTTTCGTCTCTCCCGGTATTGGGGGTTGATGTTGCGCTGTGCTCGATTGGCCGTAACAGGGAAGTCCCTGGCCAGGGCTGATCAGAGATTTGCTGGTAAGTGTTACCAGTAGTTTCTCGACCCGTTACGAGCCTCACATCAGCACGACTTATCGGGTTATTGGGGTCTGACGTATACCACCCCTAGACTTGATATGCGACGTATCAGACGAAGAGACCGGACTGTATGGTAAGTGTTACTGGTCGGATTCGCAGGAGTGTGAGCGGGCTAGCTCGTCGATCTTCTGATCGCTCAATACCCGGGTGGCCGTTACGTTTAGCAGACCGCTTGCGGCTTGTGGGTGCTTGATATGATCATCATCTGCTACCGGCGTATTGACGAGTCTTTAGAGTCCTACACAGAGGTTTCCTGGCTCAAGCGAAACGAAATAGGAGCGCATATGAGATATGTGCAGGACCGAGAATAATGCGTGTATGTGATACCGCATTTCATTCTCGCGATATATGTTTCGATTGGTTATATTCGATATGACCTAGTTATCGAATCATTGATTCGATAAATCGATACATTGGTTTCTAGCCGGTTATGTGCGACATGACCGGATCATTGAATCAAATGTTGATTTAATGATTTAATGCATAATTATATATTTGATATATTGCATTGCATTAACTAGTATTGGTTCACTTTAAACGGATTTTTTCTCACTTGGATTGCACATTGTATATGTGATATACTTTTGTGCACTTTTTGTATCATGTTTGATGATACTTGATCATATGGTTAAGTGAATAGAATAAAACCATGGTTATTTTGTAATTAGGGTTTTCCATATTTATTTATTCATTTATTTGTTTATTTATATGGATAAATTCAAAATGAGAATGGTTTCTATTTTTGTTTCTTATATGAAGCTTCATGAACCCTTGACTTTAGCAACCATTCTTATCCTCTTGCTTAACCCTAACCCACTCTACTAACCATGGTTTATTCTCTACACCTAACTTGAGTTAGAGTTATGATAAGTATAGATTTTCTTTTTATTTTTATACAACACTTATCATAATTCTAGCTCTTCTTCTTCTTCATCTTAAAAAAGAAAAGCTCAAGGTCCATCAATGGCAACTTGAGTTAAAGTTAGATAAATCCAATTCTAAAGTAAACCCACCTCCTATTTCTTCACCCTCTACCTCTTGCCAAGTTGTTTTGGGTGTTTACTTCACAAGTTTCACAAGTTTGTGAAGTCGGAGCTTGAGTTTGTGCAACCTCGACGTAGATCGTCTTTGACACGAAGCCGACGACCTATTCCGCACGTTTCTCCGATGAAGCCGTCACGAGAGTCCAAGCTTCAAGATGGACAGCGAGAAGACTTCGTTGCGGAGCCGTGGAGGTGGATATCCGGATCTACAAAGGTTGTAATTTCCGTATCCTAGTAGTTAACTGTTAACTAGTTAGTTTTTTCGCCTAAACATCTAGCAAACGATCCGTAGTCGGGTCTCTCGGCACCGTTAAAATTTTAATATGGCATGTTCGATACCTTGTGTGACCTCATTAGGGTGCCTAGGAACCCTACAGTGGTATCAGAGCCTAGCTAGAGCCTTAGGCGAAGTCTAGACGGAATTTGAAGTCCGAACGAACCCGAAACCCCGAATCAAACATGCTCTCTGTCCAATTTTTAAAATCTGGTCTTTTTCCATATTAAAAATATTCAGATAAATCAGCAGGATAATATAAGAAATACTGTGAAATTCGATGCAGTAAATCAATCAAAGTGCCGCGGATCCGCGGCACGAGCTTGGCTCGTGCGGCGGATGCGCGGCTACTTTGTCGTTTTGTGAATTTTAAATTTCACAGTAATTCTCAATTTTCAGTGTTGAGTTATCTGGATGTTTTTAAATTTTATTCAAGGGTTGAATTTTCTGCAGTTGTTTTGGGGATTCGGTATTTCGATCGGATTATCAAGTTTCGTCTTTTGTGTATTTCCGGATAAATTTTAGAATATTTTAAAAAGTTCGACCGGATATAAATACCCAATTTTTCCCCTGTCGGGAAATTTCCAAGTGTTGGATTTTTCCGTAGTTTAACGACGTTCTAAGTAGTGCAAGTAACTCGATGGTCCCTCTAGAAGACAACAAACCTTAACTCGATTATGTGACCGTCTTGAACTGCCCTTTGAACCTTCGGGTTTGGGGCAGTACGGCGTGCCACATGTGAGGCGTTGGCTTGACCCTTCTACGGCTGGACCGTTGGTACTGAGGTACGAACTGAATGTTGTTAGGCTTATTTCATGTGTTGATCTGTATTGGGAAAACTTGGGTATTCGACTGTTCGATCGGAAAGTTTAACATTTTCTGTTTATCTGGAATGTGATACAATAATTGGAATTCACAAGTAGTTATGAGATAACTGAATGAATGTTATAAATCTAGCAATTTAGTCCCATATGATATTGAAAAGAGTTTTCGATAATGAGACTAAAATGCGGGATTTATATCTGTTAGGCATGCGATGTCTAAAGAGATTGCGGATTCCAATTGTTGTAGTTTTACACTTTCTTTTCTGTGACCGTAAGTGTAGTATGTTCATATCGCCGGTTTCGTTGCTATACGTTAACGACAATTGGGGTATGCATACTTACTTACGTTGATGACATGTGATGTTATGTGTTGCTGGATATGTTATATTGGATCGTCGTATTCGAATAGCCGGGGGTTTTTATGTGAGATGAGTGTTTTTCATTTTCATTCATGTAAAAACTTGTATGTAATATTCTTTTATTTGGGGCGCTTCCAGGTAGCGGAAGTCGTCACCCGTTGTATATTATTTACTTTTCCGCATTAGGATAGACCCAAGGAGGGGAGCACAAGTAACCGGGTTCTGGGGTCCAGTGGGAGACCAACTCGAGGAGTCGAGTCCGGGTCTCCTAACCCTAGAATTGGCAGGGTTGCTTGCCGCTCTCGTAGGGGTCTAGGGGTGTGGGATTGGCTATTCATCACGACCGTGGAATCCGTGTTTTATACTGGCTCGTATTGAAAACACGGACGTCCTAGTATATCCAATATTTCATATGTTTATTCTGCTGCGATATCTGTGATGTGATTCTGTGATGGATATAGTATATAGTATATATGATGTATTATATAGACGTTACTTATGTTTTACACCCGCGCTAGCCCTGCCCTGCTCTGTCGTTAGTTACCTAACCTAACGGTGCACGAGGGGACATCGAGGCGAATGCGGATGGCATAAGTGTACGTTATATCTTTCTGTGATGTTTAGGTATTTAAATGATGGGACTTTATTAATGTGATTAATGAAAGATAAGAAACCTAAGATGTTGTAGAATCGAATTTTAAAATAAAACAGGTAGCTACAGTTCTTGCTTTGCACAGCGGTATATATGATATACCCCGCACCTTATTCGATGAGGAAAGGACCGAGATCCCTTCACCGGGAGTGACTCCTTTAGCAATAACTGGCAGATGCTACACACTCGGTTTGCTTTTGACTGCTTTTGGGTTTTTGCTTTGCACAGCGATATATATGATATATCCCGCACCTCATTCGACGAGGAAAGGACCGAGATCCCTTCACCGGGAGTGACTCCTTTAGCAAAACTAGAAAAGCCTCAAAATCACTCCATTTCAAAACATCATTTGATTCTACAACGATATCAAGTTCATTACGCTCATGGTTTTTATGAAAAACCTGCGTAGCCCTCCGTCATTTCAGATAAAGACTGTTTAGTATTCGTGCTGCGTTTGTTGGCCTTTGTCAAGGCGTAGTGTGCGGTAGCTGAATAGTGCTTATCTGTTTATGCATATGATGCAGATTGTTTCAGGGTAGTCGTACGACCTTGTTGGCCTTTGTCATGGGTCGTGCGGGTGGGTTTGATTCAATCAAGAAATGACGGGTTGAACTTGACTAGCATCCTGTGATTTGTTGGCCTTTGTCAAGGTCATAGGACACTAGGGGTAAAATATTATCGGGAATTTCAAGTGTTGAAATTTGCAATGAGATTGCATACCTTCTATGAGATAGTTGGATCCCGATACCCGCTGCGAGTAAGAGTTACTCCTGGGAGAGTTTTACACATTGCAATTAGCCGATCAAGTAGGTGTCTAGAAAGGTGTCAACGGGGTTACGCCTCTGGGAAAACGAGGTTTACATTAATTAGGTTCGTGCGAAAGCACGGGGGACCTCCCTCAAAGTACCGACACTGGCCTGGCTGAAAGATTGGCGAACTTGTAGTGTGTAATTAATCCCGGCTAGTCTTTCCTTTTAGGGTTTGGAGGAAGATTTGATAAAAAGCAGTGGGAGCCATCCTGATTAGATAAGATAATAACCAATCTGATCTTGCACGAGCATACGCTAAAGTGTTTTCTTCTCTCTCTCTCCAGGTAGCGACCATTTCATGCCCTAATGAAGATAATAAAATGGATGTATTGACCGAACCCGCATGTTATACTGTGCTGGGGAACGTTGGTTCCGTTCTTTCTTATAAGAGTTATAGGAATGAACAGGATATAGGGGAATACCAGGATTCCCATGCCACCCGAATGAAGAAAGTACATGTTGATGCATTTTCTTCGGGTGTGTTCGTTACTGAGAACTGTTTCTCCATTTGCTCTACGTCCTGGGTATTAGATACCGGGTCAGGATCCCATATATGTAATCAGTTACATGGGCTTAGGAAAGGTAGAGAACTTAGAGAAGGTGATAAAGACATTAGAGTTGGAAATGGTGCAATTGTTGCAGCTAAGACTGTCGGGGAATATCACCTTGTATTACCAACTGGTAATACATTGGTTCTGAACGAATGCTATTACATGCCGAACCTGATATGCAACATTATATCGGTTTCTTTTCTAAGTAAAGAAGGATATAATTTTGTATTACAGGACAGTGTTATGAACATTTTCCTTAACCAAAAGTTGGTTGGATCAGGCACGTTATGCAATGGCATTTATGTTCTAAATCAATCAACAGTTCTGAGTATAACAAACACACACAAGAGGAAGAGTTCTGAACTCAACGAATCCTTCTTGTGGCATTGTAGACTGGGTCACATCAATGCGACACGACTGGCTAAGTTGCATAAGGATGGATATTTAAATCCGTTTGAATTTTCATCCTATGACACTTGCCAGTCATGTCTCAAAGGCAAGATGACCAAGACTCCGTTTACGGGACACGGAGAAAGAGTTACCGAACTCTTAGGACTGATACATAGTGATGTATGCGGTCCCATGTCTACACATGCCAGGGATGGTTCTTCATACTTCATTACATTCACTGACGATCTCTCTAGGTTCGGGTATGTGTTCCTGATGAAACACAAATCAGAAGCTTTTGAGAAATTTAGGGAATATAAACAAGAAGTCGAGAACCAAACCGGAAAAAGTATTAAAATCCTTCGATCAGATCGGGGAGGTGAATACTTGAGCAATGAATTCCTGGACTTCCTAAAAGAGAATGGGATTCTCTCTTGGCTAACTCCTCCATATACACCACAACACAACGGTGTATCGGAGCGGAGGAACCGCACCCTATTAGATATGGTGCGCTCTATGATGAGCACAGCTGAGTTACCTATTTCCTTCTGGGGTTATGCGCTGGAGACAGCAGCATACCTATTGAATCAAGTTCCATCTAAATCTGTACCTACCACACCATATGAGATATGGAGTGGGAAGAGACCATGTCTTAAACGAGTTAAGATATGGGGTTGCCCGGCCTATGTCAAAAGGCAAAATCCGGACAAACTCGAGGCACGGTCAGTTCTATGCAAGTTTGTGGGATATCCCAAACATTCACATGGATATCTTTTCTACCATACAGAGGAACAAAAAGTGTTTGTTTCTCGCCATGCCACCTTTTTGGAAAAGGAATTTCTTGCAAAAGAAATTAGTGGCGATGAGGTAGAACTGGAAGAAATTCCGGCTACACAAACTCAAACTGAAGATTTAGTGGAACCAGAGGATTCAGTAGCTCCCGACGAACCTCAGCCTCTCCGCCGATCTAGTAGGGTTCCTCGCCAACCTGAGAGATACTATGGTTTTCTCATTGATGGTGGTAGTGAGGATTGCATCATGGAGGATGATGACCCAACTAGCTTCGAGCAGGCCATCACGAGTGGGGACTCAGTGAAATGGCTGGATGCTATGCGGTCCGAGATGGATTCCATGTACACCAACAAAGTATGGACTTTGGAAGTTGCTCCTGAAGGGGTAAAACCCATTGGGAGCAAGTGGATCTTTAAGAAGAAACTTGGTGTAGATGGGAAAGTGGAGACTTTCAAAGCTAGACTTGTAGCAAAGGGTTTTCGTCAAAGACCAGGTGTGGACTATGACGAGACCTTTTCTCCAGTGGCTATGCTTAAATCCATCCGAATCATGCTTGCCATTGCTGCCTTTCATGACTACGAAATCGGGCAAATGGATGTTAAGACCGCCTTTCTAAATGGTGATTTAGAAGAGTGCGTGTACATGACTCAGCCAGAGGGCTTCGTAGACAGTGGGAGCAGCGGGAAGGTGTGCAAGCTGCTTAAATCCATTTATGGATTAAAGCAAGCATCGCGGAGTTGGAACATCTGCTTTGACGTCGTTATCAAAGAGTTTGATTTCGTCAAAAATCCAGATGAACCTTGTATCTACAAGAAGGTGGCAGAGAGTAAGGTTGTCTTCCTCGTATTGTACGTGGACGACATACTCTTGATAGGAAATGATGTTCCTATGCTGCAATCGGTCAAGCTCTTCTTATCACAAAGATTCTCAATGAAAGATCTTGGTGATGCCTCCTGCATATTGGGAATTAGGATCCATAGAGATAGATCCAAATGGATTTTGGGATTGTCCCAATCCAGGTACATTGACACCATACTAAAGAGGTTTAGTATGGAAGAGTCCAAGCGTGGGAACTTGCCCACGATCTCTGGAGTCACTCTCTCCAAAGAGATGTCTCCTAAGACTGATTTGGATAGAGCTCGCATGCAAGGGATACCCTATGCTTCGGCAGTAGGCTCTATCATGTATGCGATGCTATGTACCAGACCCGATGTAGCATACTCACTAAGTGTAGTGAGCAGGTATCAAGCTGATCCTGGAGAGAGTCACTGGACAGCTGTGAAGAGCATTCTCAAGTACTTGCGAAGGACTAGAGATATGTTCTTGGTGTATGGTAACGGAGAACTCCAAGTGGAGTCCTTTACCGATTCGAGCTTCCAGAGTGATAAGGACGACTCTAAGTCGCAGTCGGGCTTTGTCTTTACCCTTTACGGAGGGGCGGTTAGCTGGAAGAGTTCCAAGCAGGAAACCGTGGCAGACTCGACGATGGAGGCTGAATACATCGCTGCCAACGATGCTGCCAAAGAGGCTGTCTGGATCAAGAAGTTCATTACTGAACTTGGTGTGGTTCCATCCATTGAGCATCCAATACCTTTGTATTGCGATAACAATGGAGCAGTGGCTTTGGCCAAGGAACCCAGGTCCCATCAGCGGTCCAGGCATATTCTGAGGCAGTATCACCTGATCCGGGAGATAGTTGATCGCCGGGAGATCGAGGTCAGGAGAGTTGACACGAAGAACAACACGGCGGATCCACTCACGAAGGCCATTCCCCAGATACAGTTTGAGAGACTCTTCGGGATGCTCGGTATGAGATACTACAGCAGCTGGCCCTAGTGCAAGTGGGAGATTGTTAGTTGTATGTATGCCCTAGAGGCCAGTATTGTACAGATTATGTATATTATATTGGATGCTTGGACATATATAGAGATGACTTTCTTGCTCGACATGATAGTATGCTATCTGGTTACTCTTTATCTTAACATGTACACTAGTCTCTTTATACTGTCTTATAGTTACATGTTGGTAAAGCCCTTAGGATTTGTACTTGACTACCTGGACTATGATGCAGATCATACTAGTGGGGACATGGTAGTCCATAAGTACATCCTTCAAGGTCCCTAGTCGTGGGTGTATCGAGACGGGGCATCGATATACCAGAGTAGACTAGCGTATACGCTTCTCGACCCATGTGATGGGCGATGGATGATCCCATATCCATTGGTGTTTAACATCAGAGATGGTGTACGGGTGCTCAGTGGTGACTGGGTACACTGGACGGACTCGCCGAGAACTCCCAGATGGTATTAAACCTCACGTCAGATGGCAGTTCTCAGGTGACACTTATACAGGTTAGTCTGTAGACCCGAGATCGTCATAGAGTCTTGTGTGATTCCCACTGTGCTTTGATCTCCACCTTACCACGTCCATGAGGGCATGCAAAACGGTGGTCTTTGGGCACAGTCACGAGTCACATGGAGGCAATGAGCGATAGGAGGGGTTTCGTCTCTCCCGGTATTGGGGGTTGATGTTGCGCTGTGCTCGATTGGCCGTAACAGGGAAGTCCCTGGCCAGGGCTGATCAGAGATTTGCTGGTAAGTGTTACCAGTAGTTTCTCGACCCGTTACGAGCCTCACATCAGCACGACTTATCGGGTTATTGGGGTCTGACGTATACCACCCCTAGACTTGATATGCGACGTATCAGACGAAGAGACCGGACTGTATGGTAAGTGTTACTGGTCGGATTCGCAGGAGTGTGAGCGGGCTAGCTCGTCGATCTTCTGATCGCTCAATACCCGGGTGGCCGTTACGTTTAGCAGACCGCTTGCGGCTTGTGGGTGCTTGATATGATCATCATCTGCTACCGGCGTATTGACGAGTCTTTAGAGTCCTACACAGAGGTTTCCTGGCTCAAGCGAAACGAAATAGGAGCGCATATGAGATATGTGCAGGACCGAGAATAATGCGTGTATGTGATACCGCATTTCATTCTCGCGATATATGTTTCGATTGGTTATATTCGATATGACCTAGTTATCGAATCATTGATTCGATAAATCGATACATTGGTTTCTAGCCGGTTATGTGCGACATGACCGGATCATTGAATCAAATGTTGATTTAATGATTTAATGCATAATTATATATTTGATATATTGCATTGCATTAACTAGTATTGGTTCACTTTAAACGGATTTTTTCTCACTTGGATTGCACATTGTATATGTGATATACTTTTGTGCACTTTTTGTATCATGTTTGATGATACTTGATCATATGGTTAAGTGAATAGAATAAAACCATGGTTATTTTGTAATTAGGGTTTTCCATATTTATTTATTCATTTATTTGTTTATTTATGTCGATAAATTCAAAATGAGAATGGTTGCTATTTTTGTTTCTTATATGAAGCTTCATGAACCCTTGACTTTAGCAACCATTCTTATCCTCTTGCTTAACCCTAACCCACTCTACTAACCATGGTTTATTCTCTACACCTAACTTGAGTTAGAGTTATGATAAGTATAGATTTTCTTTTTTTTTTATACAACACTTATCATAATTCTAGCTCTTCTTCTTCTTCATCTTAAAAAAGAAAAGCTCAAGGTCCATCAATGGCAACTTGAGTTAAAGTGAGATAAATCCAATTCTAAAGTAAACCCACCTCCTATTTCTTCACCCTCTACCTCTTGCCAAGTTGTTTTGGGTGTTTACTTCACAAGTTTCACAAGTTTGTGAAGTCGGAGCTTGAGTTTGTGCAACCTCGACGTAGATCGTCTTTGACACGAAGCCGACGACCTATTCCGCACGTTTCTCCGATGAAGCCGTCACGAGAGTCCAAGCTTCAAGATGGACAGCGAGAAGACTTCGTTGCGGAGCCGTGGAGGTGGATATCCGGATCTACAAAGGTTGTAATTTTCGTATCCTAGTAGTTAACTGTTAACTAGTTAGTTTTTTCGCCTAAACATCTAGCAAACGATCCGTAGTCGGGTCTCTCGGCACCGTTAAAATTTTAATATGGCATGTTCGATGCCTTGTGTGACCTCATTAGGGTGCCTAGGAACCCTCCATCAAGAATGATTCGTTCATTTCTGAACTCTTCCTCTTGTGTGTGTTCTGTATACAGGAACTGTAGTTTGATTTAGAACGTCAATGCTTTTAGATAACGTGCCTGAACCGATCAACTTTTGATATAGGAAATGTTCAAAACATTATCCATCTATACAAAATTATATCCTTTCTTTACTAATAAAGAGACTGATATTATTTTGTATATCAGGTTCGGTATCTAATAGCATTTGTTCAGAATCAATGTATTCGTAATACAGGGTGACAGTGACCAACAGACTTGGCTGCAACACTTGCCCCGGTTTCTGTCTCATAAAACTTATCACCCGTTCTCAGTTTTTCTACCTTTTTGTAGCCCTATGTAACAAATTACATATCCGGGATCCTGATCCGGTATCATATACCCAGGATGCAGAGGATACTGAGAAACAGTTCTTTATAATGAACATACCCGAAGGAGATGCATCATATGCACTTTCTTCGTTTGGGCGGCATAGGAATTCTGGTATTCCCCAATTTCCTGCTCTGTCTTATAACAATTATAAGTTGGAGCGGGACCAACGTTCCCCAGCTCAGTAAAACAAGCGGGTTCGGTCAATACATCCATTTTATTATCTTGATTAAGGCGTGATATGGTCGCTACCAGGAGAGAGAGAGAAGAAAACACTCTGCGTGCGCTCTTGCAAGATCAGATTGGTTATATATTTTATCTAATCAGGATGGCTCCCACTGTTTTTATCAAATCTTCCTTCAAACCTTAAAAGGAAAGACTAGCCGGGATTAATTACACTCTACAAGTTTGCCAATCTTTCAGCCAGGCCAGTGTCGGTACTTTGAGGGAGGTTCCCCGTGCTTTCGTACGGACCTAATTACTGTAAACCTCGCTTTCCCAGAGGCATAACCCCGTTGACACCTTTCTAGACACCTACTTGATCGGCTAATTGTAAAGTGCAAAACTCTCCCAGGAGTAACAATTACTCGCAGTGGGTATCGGGATCCAACTATCACATAGAAGGTATGCAATCTCATTGCAAGTTTCAACACTTGAAACTCTCGATAAAGGTTTTTACCCCTAGCACCTATGACCTTAACTATGGTCAACAAATCATAAGTACTAGTCAAGTTCTACCCGTCATTTCGTGATTAATTAGACCCACCCACATGACCCTTAACTAAGGTCAACAAAGTCACGCGACTGTCCTAACTAATCGCATCATATGCGGTGTAGGAAGACATCACTTAGCTACCGTACACTGTGCCTTGACTATGGTCAACAAACACAGCACGAATACTAAGTACTCTACTTCCTAAAATGACGGAGGGTTGCGGCTGGTTTTTGTGAAAACCTTTGATGCTTTGAACTTGATCTCGTTGCGGAATCAAATGGTTTTTAAATGGAATGTTTTCGAGGCTTTTCTAGTTTTGCTAAAGGGGTCACTCCCGCTGAAGGGATCGTCGTCCCTTTCCTCGTCGAATGAGGTGCGGGATATATCATATATATCACTGTGCAAAGCGTAAACTATAGAAGCGATCAAAAACAAACCGATGGTTGTAGCATCTGCCAGTTATTGCTAAAGGAGTCACTCCCGGTGAAGGGATCTCGGTCCTTTCCCTATCGAATAAGGTGCAGGATGTTCTACAAGGAACACCACGATGCAAAGCAAGAACTGTAGCTTCCTGGTTTATTTTGAAATTCGATTCCACAACATCTATTAGGTTTATTTTCTTTCATTAATCTCATTAATGAATATCCCATCAATTAAATTACCTAAACATCACAGATAGATATGACGTACACTTATGCCATCCGCATTCGCCTCGATGTCCCCTCGTGCACCGTTAGGTTAGGTAACTAACGGCAGAGCGGGGCAGGGCTAGCGCGGGTGTAAAACATAAGTAACGTCTATATAATACATCATATATACTATATATAATATCTGCCACAGAACATCGCATGATCTCAGATAAAACACAGCAGAAGAAACATATGAAATATTGGATATACTAGGACGTCCGTGTTTTCAATACGAGCCAGTATAAAACACGGATTCCACGGTCGTGATGAATAGCCAATCCCACACCCCTAGACCCCTACGAGAGCGGCAAGCAACCCTACCAATTCTAGGGTTAGGAGACCCGGACTCGACTCCTCGAGTTGGTCTCCCTCTGGACCCCAGAACCCGGTTACTTGTTCTCCCCTCCTTGGGTCTATCCTAATGCGGAAAAGTAAATAATATACAAACGGTGACTACTCTCGCAACCTGGAAGTGCCCCAATAAAAGAATATTACATACAAGTTTTTACATGAATGAAAATGGAAAAACACTCATCTCACATAAAAAAAACCCGGCTATTTAAACACGACGATCCAATATAACATATCCAGCAACACATAACATCACATGTCATCAACGTAAGTAAATATGCGCATCCCAATTGTCGTTGGCATATAGCAACGAAACCGGCGACATCACATATTACACTTACGGTCACAGAAAAGAAAGTGTAAAACTACAACAGTTGGAATCCGCAACCTCTTTAGACATCACATGCCTAATCAAATGAATTACTTAGACATCGCATGCCTAACAATTATAAACCCCGCATTTTAGTCTCAAAATCGAAAACACTTTTCAATATTAAGTCGGGCAATTCAACAAGATTCCCGACATCCTGATCGAATGCTCGTCGCAAACTTTGGTAGGCGGCTTCACCCCCGATACCGTCGACGAAGTGCACCAAGGCGGAACACCGCTACCGCGAGCACCCGAACGGATGCTTTCGGCGACGGGGTTCTCCTACAGTCACTTGGTCGGGGCTATGGAGTGAGGCTGTCTATTAAGTTTACCCGGTGAGTATCCGCGTACGCTACGTGATTGCGACGGACTTTTGATCACATCAAAATTCCATGGCAACCGATCAAGTGAGACTAAACCGCTAGATTTATAACATTCATTCAGTTATCTCATAACATTTTGTGAATTCCAATTATTGTATCCCATTCCAGATAATTAGAAAATGTTAAACTTTCCGATCGAACATTCTAACACCCAAGTTTTCCCGATACAGATCAACACATGAAACTAGTCTAACAACATTCAGTTCGTACCTCAGTACCAACGGTCCAGCCATAGAAGAGTCAAGCCAACGCCTCACATGTGGCACGCCGTACTGCCCCAAACCCGAAGGTTCAAAGGGCAGTTCAAGACGGTCACATAATCGAGTTAAGGTTTGTTGTCTTCTAGAGGGACCATCGTGTTACTTGCACTACTTAGAACGTGATTAAACTACAGAAATATCCAACACTTGGAAATTTCCCGACAGGGGAAAAATTGGGTATTTATATCCGGTCGAACTTTTTAACATATTCAAAAAAATTATCCGGAACGACACATAGACAAAGTTTGACAATCCGATCGAATATATGAACTCCCAATACAACCCAAAATACTCAACTCTTGATTTCAGATTAAAAATTCCCAGGAAAACCAGCACTGAAAAATAGGAGTTACTGTGCAAAATTCAATGGCAGATAAGAAAAAAGTGCGGCGGAAGGGCCGCATTAGCACGCTAATGCCGCGGTTCCGCCGCACTTTAGAAAGATCATTAGGTAATTTTTGCATCGTAATTCTTAGATTTACCTTCTTGTTTTTCTGAATATTTTTAATTTGCAAAAATCCACATTTTACAAAAATGTCCAGAGAGCATTTTAAAGTCGGGGTTTCGGGTCGATCGGACTTCTAACTCCGTCAACGCATCGCCTAAGGCTCTAGCTAGGCTCTGATACCACTGTAGGGTTCCTAGGCACTCTAGTGAAGTCTCACAAGTGATCAAACATGCCAATTTATAAAAATTACGGTGCCGAGGAAACCTAGAACGGATCGTTGGCTAGAAGTATAGGCAAAGCAAGCGAACTAGTTAACACTTAACTAAGGGATACGGATATACAACCTTTGTAGATCCGTTTGTCCACCTCCACGGCTCCGAGACGAGGTCCTCTCCGCTGTCCAAATCAAATCCGGGCTCTAGCGTCGGCTTCGTCGGAGAATGGGCAAGCTAGGTCGTCGATGTCCATGCCGAAGATGATCTACGTCGAGGCATCGATGAATCAAGCTCCACCTTCACCAAGTCATGAAACTTGTGAAGGAAACACACTCTACTACTTGGCAAGAGATAGAGGATGAAGAAATAGGAAGTGGGTAGACTTTAGAATTGGATTTCTCACTCATTTGCATCAATCACCATTGATGAGGTTTTCTTTCTTCAAGTGAAGAAGATGAGGAAGAAGAAGATAATGTTATATATAAATAAATAAGAAAAGAAAAACCCTAATTATCCACTTAACCATTGTTTAATTCTTTACACTTAACCAAAAAATCATGTATCATCAAACATGATACAAAGAAGTGCACAAAATCATATCGCATATGCAATGCGCACACCCGAGTGAGAAAATCCATTTTAAAGTGAACCGATACTAGTTAATGCAAAGTAATATATCAAATATATAATAATGCATTAAATCATTAAATCAACACTTGATTCAATGATCCGGTCATGTCGCACACAACCGACTGGTATCATTAGTAACAACTTATCGAATCAACACTTAATCCGATAACCCGACTATATCGCATATAACCGATCAATGTCACATCGCGAGAATCGAATACAGTATCACATACTGGTATTATTCTCGGTCCCGCACATATCTCATATGCGCTCCTATTTCGTTTCGCTTGAGCCAGGAAACCTCTGTGTAGGACTCTAAAGACTCGTCAATACGCCGGCAGCGGATGATGATCATATCAAACACCCACAAGCCGCAAGCGGTTTGCTAAACGTAACGGCCACCCGGGTATTGAGCGATCAGAAGATCGACGAGCAAGCCCGCTCACACTCCTGCGAATCCAACCAGTAACACTTACCGTACGGTCCGGTCTGTTCGTCTGATATGTCGTATATCTCGCCTAGGGGTGGTAAACGTCAGACCCCAATAGCTCGATAAGTCATGCCGACTTGAGGTCCATAACATTCGTGAAACTACTGATAACTCTTACCAGTATATCACTGCAACCCTGGCCAGGGATTTCCTGTTATGGCCAGTCGAGCATAGCACAACATCAACCCCCAATACCGGGAGAGACGAATCCCCTCCTATCGCTCATTGTCTCCATGTGAATCGGGACTGTACCCAAAAACCACCTGTTTGCACAACTCAGTAGAGCCGTGGTAGGGTGGAAATCAAAGCACAGTGGGAGACACACAAGACTCTATGACGATCTCGGGTCTACAGACTAAGCTGTACCAGTGTCACCAGAGAACTGCCATCTGACGTAAGGTATAATACCATCTGGGAGTTCTCGGCGAGTCCGTTCAGTGTACCCAGTCTCCACTGAGCACCCGCATACCATCTTCGATGTCAAACACCAATGGATATGGGATCATCTATCGCCCATCGCATGGGTCGAGAAGATATGCGCTAGTCTACTCTGGAATATCGATGCCCCGTCTCGATATTCGCTCGACTAGGAACATTTCAAGGATGTACTCTTGGACTACCCAGGCCCCACTAGTATGATCTACATCATAGTCCTGGAAGTCGAGTACACATCCTATGGGCTTTATCAACATGTAATCAGAGAGACAGAAAGTATACATGTTAAGATAAAGTGCAACCAGATAGCGTACTATCATGTCGAGCAAGAAAGTCCTACCTATATATGTCCCAGCATCCACTACAATATACATCCAATGTACAGTAATGGCCTTTAGGGCATACATATAACTAACACAGCTTAGTCCGCTGACTTGACACTGCCACTTCGCCTCGAGTGTGTTCCCACTGTACTTTGACTACTACCCTACCACGGCTCAAAGGAGTCGTGCAAACAGGCGGTAGTTGGGTGCAGTCCCGAAGCACTTGGAGGCAGTGACGGTTAGACAGGATTCGTCTCTCCCGGTATTGGGGGTTGACATCGCGCTGTGTCTAGGAGAGCCATTACACGAGTAGTCCCTGGCCAGGGCAAGCGAGATATACTGGTAGGCTTCCAGTGTTAGCTCAGGGTGTTTTGGGCTTCACTCCGACACAACTTGTACCGCTATTGGGGGACTGACGTTTACCGCCCCCTAGGCCCGACATGCGATGTATCAGACGAACAGACCGGACTGTACGGAGACTGTCACATTCAGACTCAGTAGGAGTTCAGATGGGGTTCACCTCGTCAGCCTTCTTGTCGGCATCTACCTGGGGACCGTTACGCACAGCTAGTGCCGCTTGCGGTCTGTGGTTAAACCCACTGCCAGCGTAGTGTCGAGTCTTTAGAGTCCCACACAGAGGGTATTCGCCTCTGGGCAAAACAGGGTAGAGGTCGCATGGTTTTGCGACAGGGTTCGTTCTCATCCGTGCACTTGTGCACGTTTGGAGTCCGGACGGATATTACTGGCTGGCTCTGGTTTGAGTCAGATACTGGTATATGTTTTGGGGTTGCTTTTATCTCTCAGTATTCTTGTTCCTCGGAACGAGAATGCAGGTGTGTATGCACAGTTGTTTGAGGCAGAGGAAGAGGTTTTTCATTAGGGTTTCGGAACGGGTGCGTATGCACAGTTGACAGTCGTCTTTTTCCAAACCCTAATGGATTTATGAAATATCAATTAATAATAGTAATTAAATGAAATTGTGTCATGGTTGATTTTGTTGAATTGTTGACCATGGTTGACTTGTTGACCATGGTTGAATGTTTGACCATCATCATTGCTTTGCAAGGATACTCCTTGATTCTAGCTTACATTCATTTAATGAAGTGATGATAATGGTCATTCCAAATACAACCATCAACTATTTCATTTGAATTATTATTATTAATTAGATAATTCTTTTTCCTTTTGTTATGGTTGCAAGAGGAAAAAGAGCTCATTCTATCATATTCATTCTCTCTCCTCACTTCATCTTCTTCTTCCTCAAGCTCAAGGATAATCCTTTTCATGTGTTGAGAATCCCTCTCCTTGAAAAGAAAACACCCCTTAGACACTCTCTACTCACTCTAGGATCAAAGGTTTAGCAAGCCGAAGATTCTAGTTCTCTCAAAGTTCGAGAAAGAGCCCGAAGGTTGAACCCTCAGGTGGATCCATCTTTGACGGAAGAAGGCTACGAGGATAGAACCATCAACCTCTATTAGGTTTCAAGAAGAAGGAGTTCAAGTTAGGTATAACCACTTTGCCGAGTAGTTAACTCTCCTTTGCATGTTTGCTAGTTTAGTTTAGACACGATCCCGACCTTGTTTAGTCCATGTTGTCCCATAGGCCAAAAATTTGATTTTTATACCGTTTCCGCCTCCCCGTAAGAACCGGGGGTCGCAACATGGACTTACAGTGGTATCAGAGCCTAACTAAACTTAAACTAGCTTGGTAGCGAAGTGTATGGAAGTTCGAAATGGAAAAATCACAAAAACCGGAAATCCAAAACCCTAAGTTTCTGTTGAATTTTTTTGTGCTCTAAAAGTAAAAAGTTTTACTCCTAAAATCGGCTCAGGGTTTTGTGAGAACACCCACCAAAAACAATCCTATGAATCCTTCAAACCGCCGCGGAACCGTGGCCTCAGCTATTCTCTTCGCCGCGGATCCGCCGCCGTTTGGGCTCTTCATGTGATCGTGTTTTGTGCAGTGTTCCTCTGGTAGGGTTTTGGGATTTTTCAAATATGTTATATGTTCCCAGATTTTCCAGAAAAGATATTTACTTTTGGGGTCCTATAAATCCGTATTTTTTTCGAACTTCGCTACACTTTGGCTATATTGGTTATATCTGTGATGTTTGTATGTATTGAACGTCGGCTAATCACTATAAGTCGATTAGTCGGGGCTATACATCTCTGTGATCTGTGTTTGATATTGGAATGTGTATATGAATGTGTTGGACTGTCGCGGGTGAATAGCCGGGGTGGATGTGAGATGAGCTTTTGTTTTTCTTTCATTCATTTGTAATATGTAAATTGATGTAATAATATTATTTGTATGGCCGCACAACCGGGTCGGGGTTGTAGCCGTCATTGTATAATTCTTTTTACTGTTTTTGCTCCTAGGATAGACCCATGGAGGGGTGCACAAACTACCGGGTACTTGGCGGGTAGTTTGCCGCACCCGTAGGGGTCTTGGGTGGGGTTTTGGCTATTCACCGCGACCGTGTAATCCGCTTTTCGTTGCAGGCTCGAACGTATTGCGGATTCCTAGTATATCCAATGTATTCATCTGTGATCTGTAATGTCTATCATTGCTTTATATTTAGGCGTTGCTTATGTTTTACAGCCGCGCTAGCCCAGCCCCCGCTCTGTCGTTAGTTAAGTAACCTAACGGGTGATGACGGGACCCCGTGGCGAATGCGAATGGCATAAGCGTACGTCATATTTTGGTTGTTTTCTGCAATGGTAGGATTAAATGATGGGACGCATTAAAAGAACTAATGCAAGAATATCACGTATTAAAAGAACTAATGCAAGATAATAAACCAAGTTAAAGTCGTTGGAACACTTTCGAAAAACCACTCGGTTCTTTTCAAAACTAACTTTTAAATGCGGAGCTTGAGCCATTTAAAAGCTATCTCGTTCCATCGATTATATCAAGTTCACTACGTTCACGGTTTCGCCAAAACTATTCGTAGCCCTCCGTCGTTTCACATAAATAGTCAATAGTATTCAAGCTATGTTTGTTGGCCAAAGTCAAGGCATAGTGATTGGTAGCTATTGGGTATTCATGTGCAGCATAGATAGATGCGTTGATTTGGAACAGTCGAACTACCTTGTTGGCCAAAGTCAAGGGTAGGTACGAATGGATTCAAATTAACCTGGAGAACGACGGGCAGAACTTGACATGTGACTTATGATTTGTTGGCCAAAGTCAAGGTCATAAGAGCATGGGGCAAAAATCCACATCGGGAGTTTCATAAGTACTGAAACTTGCTAGATTTGCATACCATTTAGAGTGTGATGATTATGGTAGGATTCCTTCATTTTCGTCACGCGATGATATTTGGATCCCGATCCTACTGTGAGTATATGCTACTCCTCGGGAAATTTCTCACTAAACGATCAATGCTATAAACCTAGTAGGTGCCTAGAAAGGTGTTAGCGGGGCTACGCCCCCAGGGAAAAGAGGTTCTTAAATTAAGGAACTTCGCGAAAGCGTTGGAAAACCTCCCTCGAAGTACCGACACTGGCCTGGCTGAACGGTTAAGCAAGTATTGTGCGGTGGGATTGATCCCGGCTAATTCTTCCTTTGTGGTTTGAGGAGGGATTCGAGAGACAGTGGGAGCCATCCTGTTTAGACAAAATAAAAACCACTCTAAACTTGCAAGAGTATCATGCTAAAGTGTTTCTTCTCTCCCCCTACAGCGACCAAATCGAAATGACTGGACTTAAGTTACTTCTAGATAAAAACATACTGACAGGGCCAAACTACAAAGATTGGCTCAGGAATGTCAAAATGGCAATCACTTACGACAAGCTGGGGTATCTTCTTACCACCAAAGCTCCCCCCATCCCAGGTCCCACCTCCAGCGTCGCGGATAAGGAAATCCGTAAGACTTAAGAGATTGACTGCGCGAAGGCCAGGTGCCTCGTGCTTGCCTCTATCGACAACGAACATCAGAGGAGGCATGAGAATATGGACTTAGAATCCATATTTCTTCATACAAAAGAACTGTATGGAGAGCAGTCTCGTATCGCAAGATACGAAGTGTCGAAGAAGTTATTTTCGGCAAAGTTGGCCGTCGGATCATCGGTAGCAGACCACGTGCTTAAGATGATTGGGTACATTGAGGAGCTCGCGGAACTTGGGACCACGTTGGAAAGTGAACTCTATACGGATTTAATTCTCCAGTCCCTTCCATACACTTACGCCCAGTTCATACTGAATTTCAACTTGCAAGAAAAGGAAGTTGAACTTTCAGAACTCCTCAACATGCTGAGGAGCGCAGAGGGCACCCTACAGAAAGGTAGGGAAACACCCGCTTTGTTTGTAGGAGAATCTTCTTCTTCTAGGTCCAAGGCGAAAGCCAAGGGAAAGAGGAAGAAAGCCCCCGCCAAATGATCAGTCGAAAATATTGCATATTTTAACCGGCAATTTCCCTATCATCAGCATACATATAGAAGTGTTCGGCATTCATATTCTACATATTAGCAAATCGTTCGCAAAATATCAGATTACATGTATTCGACCTTAAAACCGGCATTTCTAGGGAAATTGACTGCATTTCATTACATGGCATATTTTCTATATCTTGCAACCCGTGTTTCGAAGTCTGTGCAGGAAAAGAGAAGCTTGCTCGATCATTACATTACTCGACCATTATAATTGCTCGTAAACTCACTAAAATCAAGTCTGGTATCAACACAGAAGAGCAACTGAAATTCAACATATCAACTGAAGCCCTAAACATCAACCCAAGATCACTGCAGAAGACACAAGCTCCAAATCCCCAATATGGCCGCGGATGCGCGTCTAAAGTCATGCTTGTGCCGCGCATCCGCGGCTATATGGTGACATCAGCAAGTTTTATTTGGACCAGAATGCTTCTACTTGGGCCCACAGTTCAAAAAGACATGTCAACTTCCAGAAGACTCCAGAGACTTCTACCAGATCAGCAAACACTTTGAGCTTCATTAAATTAGCCTAATCATTCTAGAACTTTCCCTAAACCCTAGCTTAAACCCTAAGCTAACTCCTAACAAACTCCTTCTAGAAACTCTTCAACAAACTTTTGGAGGGAAAGGGAAATTCAAACTTAAACCTAGGGTTTGGGAGTTCTATAAATAAGACCCTAGGCTCATTCTTCCCAGATGATTCAACCTTGGGAAAGCTTAGAAAATTCAATCTCTTTCTTCATCCCCTCTTCCTCAAGTTTAGTGAGAGAGCTTGTAGGAAACCCTAACCCTAAATCCAACCACAATTCAAGATCTTGAGTGCAAGCCAAGCAAGATGCCTTCAACCCTTTTATGAGCCGAGCCGATCTTCAATCGGGCAAGAGATCAAAGTAGATCCACGATCCACGGAGACGAGCGAAGCCGGGTCAACGATCGATTTCTTCTTCTTGTAGATTCTTGAAAGAATGTATTGAAATTGTTGATTAAATAAAAGGTGATATTCTTTTATCTTGTTTTCTTTAAATTCCGCATCATGTTATCTTTACAATTCTTGAATATTATCTTTGTGGTGATGTGTGAATAAAACTCCGCTCGTCAAGGAGTCGAGACGGATAATAGAATGATGATGTAACATAGCTTTAATCGATTCTTGATTCCCACGAGTTTTGTAAACCCTAGCTAGTTCAAGAAACGACGACCTATTTCGTTTCGATGCTTTCTTGATTGACATCGATCGAAATTGGGGAGTTACGATCGTTTCTTGAATTTGGTAGAGGCTAGAAAAGGAATGATATCGACGAAAGAACAAGGGTTATAGGATGAAACCCTAGTTTCACGAGAAAGCCCCAACTCTCGTCGATCATCATCAATCTAGTATCAATCCTTCGAAGGAGAAGAACACGATATCTTTAGATTACATCACGTCTATTGATCCTATCGATTCCTACGAGCCTCTCTTATATTCTTGATTGTTGATTGGAAATATTATCGAAACACCGATTCTTGATTGTTTATAGTTTCTTGATTCTTGCATAAAGAATAGTGACACTCGAATACAAATCATTCTTGAATCATGTTTTCTTTTATTGTCGCTTAACTTTTCATTTCAAACGTATCGAAATACAAGTGAATCGTGCAATCCCTGTGGACGATCCGCACTCATTCATTAACTACATCCGACACCGTAGTTTGATTGCGGTCAAAATAGTTTTTGGTTGTGAAGTTCTTTACAAATTTCTCTATATACTACACAACGGGAAAAACGAATCAACCAAAATGGCGCCGTTGCCGGGGATCGCGCGCTAATTCATTTACATTTTTAGTTTGAAGTGAAAGAATTATTACATTTTACTTCTTGAAATCAAAATTCGTACAAACTTTTATACGTGTGTTGTGAATTGATTGCAAGGTGATCTGGAGCATTCTGTGCTGTGATAAAATTTTTTGGAGAGTACCAGAGAACAGAGAGAAGCAACAGCAAGTAGCTGTTGAAATCTTGTGAAGTGAACCCATCAAGGCAGCGCGGAAGAGCGGCCTGAACCCATCATACGCGGCGGATCCGCGGCCTCCTAGGGGGTTCACTGAAAAACTTTCAGTTCAGGTATCTTCTTGCTCTCTCCCCTCTCCTATTTTAGCTCCAATTAACCCTTTGCTGCAGGATTCTTTGCAAATAAATCGCAGCGCGCAAAAGCAAATTAAAATTGTGTGTGATTTTTGATTTCTTGGTTGTTTGCATTCTAATACGGAAATTTAAGGGGCTCGGCCAAATCCAAATTAGGTGGGGATTTCATTACCCTTCCTAGGCCCCGAAAATCATCAAACTTGCATCCACATTACCCCCATTAACTAAAAGAAATCTAGAGAAGACTCTAAGGACCGTCGCGCTCAATAGGACAAGAGAAGGTCGTGGGTAATTCATTGCTTATCCGCGTTTTCTTGTGGTGCCTAAGGCGAGTGTGTCTAAGGCTAGTGGTTATTAATTAGGTCCACTGTAGTGGTGGTTCCTTCCCACTTACCTGGCACTTATCCGGCCACAGGGGGACAAAGAGGCAGTGGAGGATTCTATCCTGCGACTTGTCTTTTGGCAGTTAGGAGCGGTCTAGAGCCGGACCTAGGTGACCACTAGATTCTAGGGTTGTGTGCTGCATTTGTTTTGTCGCATCATTTTTTCAAAATCCGTCCCTTTTTCAAGGCAAGCACCGCATTCATTTACCCCTAATTATAAGTCAACGCTGCCACTTGTACTAACCCTTTTTAGTGCAAGATAGGCTGGACACGGGATTCTAGTGCCCGTTTAGTCCGCGTACCTTTTATCGACTCCGAAGTCGATAATTCTCCATTTACCTCTTCTTTACCCACTACCACACCCACACCGATGGATCCGAATCCATCAAACTTCTTTAACCCTAATCTGCCACCGTCCGTTAGTGCGCAGAATCCTACTCCACCCCACATTTCTCTCCAGGAAAGATGCTATCCACATAGAGGTCCTCTTTCGACCTGCTTATCCACACCACCAGCCAATGGGGATAACTTCGAGATTAAGCCCCAGTATATCAATCTTTTATCCAAATACCACGGACTCGAGACCGAGGACGCTTACGTTTTCATTACCAAATTTGAAAACGTATGCGCAATGATGGGTACGTCACAACTTTCAGTGGATGCGATGCGTCTACGACTTCTTCCATTTACTTTGTGCGATATAGCCGAGAAGTGGCTATACAACACCACCGCACACTCTATTACGAATTGGGAAGAATTCGTCGCTGCATTCCTTAAGAAATTTTACCCAGTCCAAAAGACGGCTCGAATCCGTAGCGAACTGAACCAATTTGCCCAGCTCCCTGCCGAACCATTTTCAAAATACTTTGAACGTTTCAAGGATCTATTGGTTCAATGTCCTCATCACGGCATCCCGAGATGGGAGCTTTGCCAAATCATATATGAGGGCAGTAACCCTAGCACTAAACAGAGCCTTGAAAACATGTGTCAAGGTACTTTTATGACCAAAGATGACGGGGAAGCTTGGCGATACTTAGAAGAGTTCGCTGAAAAGTCACTAATTTGGGAGAGTGGAACACAACCATTGAATAGGGGTGGCGTACACCAAATAGATGTGTCCATAGGTGTTCGAGCTGAAATGGCAGCAATGCAAAAGAAGCTCGACGCTATGGAACACAAATTTGCAGCAGCCTCCCTAAACCCAATGTCGCTCCCCAAAACTGTTTGTGGGTGCTGTTCTGATCCGTCACATTTAACGGAAGAATGTCCATTAAACTCTGCGTTTCAAGGTCACGACATTCTAATGCCTGTAGGGTTGCTAGGCACGCGCACAAGGGTCTACGAGGCATCAACCATGCCCGAATAAAAATTTAGCCGTGCCGAACAACCCGAATACGGAACTTTAAACTAGAGATTAGGCGAAAACTAGCATGCTAAACATTTTAACACTAAGTGAGAGGGATTACAACCTTTGTAGATCCGGTCCTTCACTTCATATGCTCCGTGTTGTGGTCCCTTCGCTGCGATCATCGGGATCCGGACTCTCGAGAGGTTCCACGAAGAGAAAGACGCAACCTTTGCTTCCGATCTTCGATACTAAGATGATCTACCTTGAAGTTTCTTTAACACAAGCTAACACTCATGAAATGATGTGAACACCCTCATCTAAATGGCAAGGGAAGATGAGGATGATGAAGTAGGATTTTTGCTCTATTTATTTATCTTTTTCTCACAATTATTCATCACCTTTTGAAAAACAAGTAAGCTTTTTCATGAAAGAATTGAAGGAAGAAGATGAACAATATTAGTTATTCTTTTGTGATGAATAGGAAATGAAATAATATGATAGATAATGCAACCATGGTCAAGCTAACTCTTGTAGAGAATTAACTAGGGTTAAAGGTTTGGTTAGGGTTTTGGAAAATATCTAGCATAATATCTTAACAAAGACAAAGAAAGAAAACTTCTAGAAACTTCTAGAAAGCCTTAACCCTAATCAAACCCTAACAATGTTTAATCTCTACTAAACAAGTTGCATTATTTATCATATCATATTACAATATTATATATCACATATACAATATATATTGCAACAAAATAAAATAATACAATTAACATATATCGCATATATATCAATGTATTACCCGAGTGAGAAAAAGAATCTTTTAGTGAGCAAATATTAGTTAATGCAATTTAATATATCAAATATATTATTATACATTAAATTATCGAATCAACACTTGATCCGACAATCCGGCTATATCGCATATAACCGGCTAATATTTATCCGTACCGATTCATCGAATCAGCACTTGATCCGATGACCCGGCCGATATCAAATAACGCGAGAATATAATACGGCATCATATATCGCATTATCCTCGGTCTCGCACATATCACATATGTGCTCCTACTCCGTTTTGCCTGAGTCAAGAAACCTCTGTGTAGGACTCTAAAGAATCGTCAATACGCCGGCAGTAGGTGATGATCATATCAAACACCCACAAGCTGCAAGCGGTCAGCTAAACGTAACAGCTACCCAGGTATTGAGCGCTCAGAAGGTCAACAAGCAAGCCTGTAACTTCTCTTGCGAATCCAAACAGTAACACTCCCGTACAGTCCGGTCTCGTCGTCTGATATGTTGCATATCTCGCCTAGGGGTGGTAAACGTCAGACCCCAGTAGCTTGATAAGTCGTGTCGATATGAGGTCTATAACAGTTCGAGAAACTACTGATAACACTTACCAGTAAATCTCAGCAACCCTGGCCAGGGATTTCCGGTTATAGCCAATCGAACACAGCACAACATCAACTCCCTATACCGGGAGAGACGAATCCCCTCCTATCGCTCATTGCCTCCATGTGATTCGGGACTGTACCTAAAAGCCACCTTTTTGCACGCCCTCTTGGACGTGGTATGATGGAAATCAAAGCACAGTGGGAATCACACAAGACTCTATGACGATCTCGGGTCAACAGACTACTCTGTACCAGTGTCACCGGAGAACTGCCATCTGACGTATGGTATAATACCATCTGGGAGTTCTCGGCGAGTCCGTCCAGTGTACCCAGTCTCCACTGAGCACCCGTACACCATCCTTGATGTCAAACATCGATGGATATGGGATCATCCATCGCCCATCATATGGGTCAAGATGCGTATACGCTAGTCTACTCTGGTGCATCGATGCCCTGTCTCGATACACCCTCGACTAGGAACAGTTATAGGATGTACTCATCGACTACCGTGGCCCCACTAGTATGATCTCATCATAGTCCCAGTAGCCGAGTACATATCCTAAGGGCTTTATCAATATGTAACATAGAGACAATCAGAGTACATGTTAAGATAAAGTACCACCAGATAGCATACTATCATGTCGAGCAAGAAAGTCCTCCCTATATATGTCCTAGCATCCACTACAATATACATCGTATGTACAGTAATGGCCTCTAGGGCATACATATAACTAACAATCTCCCACTTGCACTAGGGCCATCTGTTATGGTATCGCATACCCAACAATTAGCTGCGGTTGAAGTATCTCATACTCAACCATCCCATAAAAGTCTCTACTGGGAAAAAGGCCTTTGTGAGTGGATCCGCGCTGTTGTCCTCTGTGTCTACTCTCCTAACCTCGATCTCCCTGGAGATCAACCATCTCCATGATCAGGTGATACTACCTAAGAATTATATCTGGATTTCTGATGGGACGGTAGTTCCTTGGCATAAGCCACAACTCCATTGTCACACAATGGTAGGAACGAAGTTCATCTTATGAACTTATAAATATCCAGACTGCCTCTTTGGTAGCATCCTTGGTAACGATGTATCTTGCCTTTAATCAGCTAGTATGTCACGGTATCTAGCTTGGTACTCTTCCAACATACCGTCCCTCCACTGAGGGTGTAGACAAGCCTGCGACTGACATTCAGTCGTCTTTAT
Source organism: Agapanthus africanus (assembly GCA_030015575.1). Classification (NCBI taxonomy): domain Eukaryota; kingdom Viridiplantae; phylum Streptophyta; class Magnoliopsida; order Asparagales; family Amaryllidaceae; genus Agapanthus; species Agapanthus africanus. The sequence goes on along the minus strand of CM057345.1, from coordinate 297,451,602 downwards.
CACCCTGGAACCATTCCAGTGATTCTCCTCAGGATCGATTGATACCATCTCAGTACAACTAGTGAGTATCCTAACATCCAATTAGATCTATCTCATAGATCCAAAACCTAGGATTTAGTAGGTATCATTTTGATCCTATATGGAGAATCCTTGTGATAAGCGGAGATTGACCGTGCGTAGCATAGAAAACTCCTTCCCTATCAAAAGTATGTCATCCACGTACTCTACGAGGATCATCACCATACTCTCTACTACCTTTTCGTATATACAAGGTTCATCTGCCATTTTGATGAAGTCAAACTCTTTGACTACCACATCAAAACAGATGTTCCAACTCCGCGATACCTGTTTTATCATATAAAACATCTTGCACACATTTCCGCTGCTCCCACTGTCTACGAAGCCTTCTGGCTGTGTACTTATAGACGCTATCTTTTCTAAAACATCACTTAGAAAAGCAGTCATGACACCCATCCACCAGATATCGTAGTCATGGTATGTAGCCGTGGTAAGTAGGATCTGGGTGGACTTAAGCATAGATCCTTAGAAAAGGTTTCAACATAATCCATACCTGTTCTATGATGCAAACCTTTAACAAATCTAGCTTTGAAAGTCTCAACTTTTCCATGTACATCAAGTAATCTTCTCAAGATATACTTGCTCCTGATGGGGATTTAACCCTTCAGATAAAGCAACCAAAGTCCATACTTTGTTGGTGTATAAGGATTCCATCTCAGATCGATAAGCATCCAGCCATTTTTACAGAGTCCCACTCCTGATGGCCAGCTCGAAACTAGTTGGGTCATCATCTCATGATGCAATCCTCGCTCCCACTGTCATAGAGAAACCAAAGTGTCTCTCAGGTGGGTGAGGAACCCTACTAGATCGGCGGAGAGGCTGAGGTTTGTTGGTGACTATTGAATCCTTTGGTTCTATCAAATCATTTGCTGTAGTTTGTATAGCTGGAACATTTCCAGTTTTATATAACAGAACTTGCCTCGAGCTTGTCCGGATTTTGCTTTTAGACATAGGCCGGACAACCCCAAATCTTAACAAACTTAAGATATGGGCTCTCCCCTTTCCATATCGCATATGAAGTGGTAGGCAACTAATTTGATTTGAACCCTATTCAATAGGTATGCATCTTCTCAAGTGCATAACTCCCAAAAGGAAATTGGCAACTCAGTGGTACTCATCATAGAGCACACCATATCACATAGGGTGCTTTTGCTCCGCCCCGATACACCGACGTGCTGTGGTGTATACGAAGGAGTAATGCTGAGAGAGAATCTCATTCTCCTTTAGAATAGTCCAGGAATTCCGTGCTTAAGTATTCTCCTCCTTGATCTCATCAAAGGACATAATACTTATACCCGTATTTTGGTTCTCTACTTCTAACTTATATTCTATGAATATCTCAAAAGCTTTGGACTTATGTTTCAACAGGAACACATGTCTGAATCTTGAGAGATTATCAGAGAACGTAATGAAGTAAAAAGAACCGGTCTTGGCATGTGTAGACAGGAGACTTTCATACATCAGCATGTATCAATCCCAAAAGTTCACTAACTCTTTCTCTGTTTCCCCTAAACAGAGCTGTGGTCATCTTATCTTTGTGACATGACCGGCAAGTTTCATAAGATGTAAATTCAAACCAATTTAAATATGCATCTATATGTAACTTCAGCCAGTCGGGTCGCATTGATATGACCTAGTCTACAATGCCTCAAGAAGGATTCGTTCATATCTGAACTCTTCCTCTCGTGTGTGTTCCGTATACTAAGAACTGTAGTTTGATTTAGAACGTCAATGCTTTTAGATAACGTGCCTGAACAGATCAACTCTTGATATAGGAAATGTTCAAAACATTATCCAACAATATAAAATTATATCCTTTCTTTACTAATAAAGAGACTGATATGATTTTGTATATCAGGTTCGGTATCTAATAGCATTTGTTCAGAATCAATGTATTCAGGTAATACAGGGTGACAGTGACCAACAGACTTGGCTGCAACACTTGCATCGTTTTCTGTCTCATGAAACTTATCACCCGTTCTCAGTTCTTTACCTGTCTGTAGCCCATGTAACAGATTACATATACGGGATCCTGATCCGGTATCACATACCCAGGACGTAAAGGATACTGAGAAACAGTTCTGTGTAATGAACATACCCGAAGATGATGCATCAACATGCACTTTCTTCGTTTGGGCGGCACGGGAAATCTGGTATTCCCCAATTTCCTGCTCTGTCTTATAACAATTATAAGTTGGAGCGGGACCAACGTTCCCCAGCTCAGTATAACAAGCGGGTTCGGTCAAAATATCCGTTTTATTATCTTGATTAAGGCGTGATATGGTCGCTATCTGGAGAGAGAGAGAAGAAAACACTCAGCGTATGCTCTTGCAAGATTATATTGGTTATCTACTATATCTAATCAGGATGTCTCCAACTGTTTTAATCAAATCTTCCCTCAAACCCTAAAAGGAAAGACTAGCCGGGATTAATTACACGCTACAAGTTCGCCAATCTTTCACCCAGGCCAGTGTCGGTACTTTGAGGGAGGTCCCCCGTGCTTTCGCACGAACCTAATTAATGTAAACCTCGTTTTCCCAGAGGCGTAACCCCGTTAACACCTTTCTAGACACCTACTTGATCGACTAATTGTAATGTGTAAAACTCTCCCAGGAGTAACTCTTACTCGCAGCGGGTATCGGGATCCAACTATCTTATAGAAGGTATGCAATCTCATTGCAAATTTCAACACTTGAAATTCCCAATAATATTTTGCCCCAAGCAATCTATGACCTTGACTGAGTCAACAAACCATAGACCGCAAGTAAAGTTCAACCCGTCATTTCCCGATTGAATTAAACCCACCCGCACGACCCTTGACTGAGTCAACAAGGCCGCACGACTACCCTAATCCAATCGCATCATATGCTTTGCAGATAAGCACTAATCAGCTACCGCACACTATGCCTTGACTGAGTCAACAAACGCATCACGAATACTAACTATTACCTATCTGAAATGACGGAGGGCTACGACAGGTTTTTAAGAAAACCTTTTGCGTAATGAACTTTATATCGTTGTAGAATCGAGTGATTTTAAATGGAGTGTTTTTGAGGCCTTTCTAGTTTTGCTAAAGGGGTCACTCCCGGTGAAGGGATCGTCGGCCCTTTCCTCATCGAATATGGTGCAGGATATATCATATATACCACTATGCAAAGCAGAAACTATAGAAGCAATCAAAAGACAAACCGAGTGTGTAGCATCTGCCAGTTATTGCTAAAGGAGTCACTCCCGGTGAAGGGATCTCGGTCCTTTCCTTATCGAATAAGGTGCTGGATGTTCTACAAGGAACACCGCTATGCAAAGCAAGAACTAGAGCTACCAGTTTTTTATAAACAAGTTTCTACAACATCTTAGGTTTCTTTTAATTTCATTAATCTCATTAATGAAGTCCCATTTTAATTATGCTTCGTAAGCATCTCTTTTAAAACGAAATCTGCAATATAACATATATCTCATATATATAATATAAACATTCGTCACAGGCAGTAATATGATCTCATCACAGAATATTGCAGCAGAAGAACATATATGAAATATTGGATATACTAAGACGTCCGTGTTTTCAATACGAGCCTGTATAAAACACGGATTCCACGGTCGCGATGAATAGCCAAACCCACATCCCTAGACCCCTACGAGAGCGGCAAGTAACACTGCCAATTCTAGGGTTAGGAGACCCGGTCTCGACTCCTCGAGATGGTCTCCCACTGGACCCTAGAACCCGGTTACTTGTGCTCCCCGCCTTGGGTCTACCTAATGCGGAAAAGTAAATAATATACAACGGTGACATCTTCCGCTACCTGGAAGTGCCCCAATAAAAGAATATCACATACAAATGAATTTTACATGAATGATAAAGAAAAAACTCTCATCTCACATAAAACCCCCGGCTATTCAAAACGCGACGATCCAATACAACATATCACAGCAACACATAATATCTCATATCATCAACGTAAGCAAGTATGCGTATCCCGATTGTCGTTGATGTATAGCAACGAAGCCGGCGATACACCACATACCGCGCTTACGGTCACAGAAAAGAAAGTGTCAAACTACAACAGTTGGAATCCGCAATCTCTTTAGACATCGCATGCCTAACCAAATGAATTTCTTAGACATCGCATGCCTAACAATTATAAACCCCGCATTTTAGTCTCATTATCGAAAACTCTTTTCAATGTCAAGACGGGAATTCAACAAGATTCCCGACGTCCTGATCGAATACTCGTCGCAAACTTTAGTAGACGGCCGCACCCCCAGATGCCGTCGACGAAGTGCACTAAGGCGGAACACCGTTGCCGCGAGCACCCGAACGGATGCTTTCGGCGACGGGGTTCTCCTACAGTCACTTGGTCGGGGCTAAGAGGTGTAGCTGTCTATTAAGTTTACCCGGCGAGTATCCGCGTACACTACGTGATTGCGACGGACTTTTGATCACATCAAAATTCCGTGGCAACCGATCATTTGAGACTAAACTGCTATGTTTATAATATTCAAATCAGTTATCTCATAACTACCTGTGGATTCCAAATATTGTATCACATTCCAGATAAATAGATAAAGTTAAACTTTCCGATCGAATCATCAAACACCCAAGATTTCCCCAATATATCTCAACACTTGAAAACAGTTTAAAAACATCCATTACATGCCACAGTAGCAATGGTCCAGCCATAGAAGGGTCAAGCCAACGCCTCACATGTGGCACGCCGTACTGCCCCAAACCCTAAGGTTCAAAAGGCAGTTCAAGACGGTCACATAATCGAGTTAAGGTTTGTTGTCTTCTAGAGGGTCCACCGCGTTACTTGCACGACTTAGAACGTTTTTAAACACGAGAAAAAATCCAACTTTTGAAAAATTTTCCGACAGGGGAAAAAGTGAGTTATTGATATCCGGCCGAACTTTTTAACAGTTTCTAAAATTATCCGGACAAACTAAACAAAGTTAAATTATCCGATCGAATCAACGATTCCCCAATACAACCCATGAAAAATCAACACTTGAGTGGAATTAAAATATTCCCAGAAAAAATTAACAAGAAAGGGCCTAAAAATAATTACATGAAATTTCAGGGACTAAGTCCAAATTTTGGCCGCGGAAGAGCCGCAAAACACATGGTTTGGCCGCGGTTCCGCGCTCCAATTTTGGAATTAGAAGTCCGTACTTCACAGTAATTCTTAGTTTTTCCTGCTTAATTTTATGAGAATTTTTAATTCAGGAAAAACCACATTTTTGAAAAAAGTACAGAGAGGGTTCCGTGTCGGGGTTTCGGCGTTCGATCGGACTTCAAACTTCGTCTAGACTTCGCCTAAAGCTCTAGCTAAGCTCTGATACCACTGTAGGGTTGCTAGGCACGCGCACAAGGGTCTACGAGGCATCAATGCCGCATTTCAAAGACCTCGAAACGATCCATATTCTTCCACGTACAATCAGGGTTGGAGGAACCACCCGAATTTTGCTTGGAACCAAAACCAATCTCAAAACACGGTTCCAAACACGAATCAATTTCAACGGGCTCTTCCTCCACCACAACAGCAACCCCTACAACTCACTCAGCACCCCTATCAGTCACAAAATTTCCAAAATCAGGGCAACACTCCTGCACAGTCTAATCCTATGCAGCCCTGTGCTGACGATTTCTCTCAATTCACTCAAACCATGAAATCACTTTTATCAAATTTCATGGATGTTTCGACTGAAGTTAGATCTTCCGTCAGTGAAATAAAGAAAAACTCAGCGTCCCAAGCTGAGAGTATTCGCACGATGGAAGCTGAAATCGCACGCTTAAAAGCCGAAATGAGTGCGAGAGAAAAAGGGAAACTTCCCTCTCAACCCCTACAGAATCCTGGGCATTACAATGTAAATGCCATCACTACGTTGAGATCGGGAAGAGTGCTGAACAATCATGTCGGGGAAGATATTGATAATACTGAAAATCATATCAATACCCCGGCTGAGTCTTTCCCACATACACACACTTCACCTTCTGATCCTTCTTCTTCTACCAAACCACCTTCGCACGAGCCTATTCTCCATTTCCCTTTAGGCTCAACACCTTCACCCAACCCTTATAGTTCTCCACAGACGGTCCCCACACCTCCTTTGGGACCTCGTCTACCCCCCTTTCCTTCTCCTATGATGGACCCCGCGCTTATTGCGAAAGCACCTTACCCGAACCGGCTAAGGGCTAACAGAACGAGTCCTCATATGGAGAAAATTTTAGAGATGTTCAAACAGGTTAACATCAATATCCCTCTCCTAGATGCAATTCAGCAAGTCCCCGCTTATGCGAAAATTCTAAAGGACTTGTGCACTAGGAAGAGGAAGACCCAAGTGCCGAAGAAGGTCTTTATGTCTAACAATATCAGCACTGCTTTTATACCCCAGCTTCCAAAGAAAAGAAAGGACCCAGGTTGTCCTATAATATCGATTTCGATTGGGGGTAAAAACATAAATCGTGCTCTTTTAGACCTTGGCGCGAGTGTTAACCTATTACCTTATTCTGTCTATGAGCAATTAGGGATTGGAGAGCTGAAACCTGCTCATTGCACTCTCCAGATGGCAGACCGCTCTATCACCAAACCAAGGGGTGAATTAGAGGATGTGTTGATAAAGGTCGGGGAATTTGTTTTCCCTGTAGACTTCATTGTGCTCGACACACATCCTGTAGCAAACCCCCGGGGCCAAATTCCGGTGATTCTAGGTTGTCCTTTCCTTGCCACTTCCAACGCTGTTATAAACTGTAGAAATGGTTCAATGAACTTATCATTTGGAAATATGACCATTGAACTAAACATCTATAGAGTTGGAAGTCAGCCGTCAGAACCCTCTGCTCATATTTTAGATGTGTGCTCTGTTCATGAGATCGCTCCCGATAGTTGTGGAGCTGAGGATCTTTGCTTTACTGATCTCGATGACATTAGCACATCTCTGTTTGATTTCACACATGATCTTAGTGAGGACACTTTAGCTACACATGAGTCCTGCACTTCTGACTTTTCTCCACCCGAGTCTGTATCTTTCACAGGCTCTGAGCTTCTTTGTAGATCCAAAAATCAATCTGTGACCCTTCCTTCTATCATTTCTCCGCCTGAGTTAGATCTCAAAGTTTTACCTTCTCACCTGAAATATGCATATCTTGGTGAGAACGAGTCATTACCGGTTATCATTTCCGCTTCTCTTGCATCAGAGCAAGAGAATGCACTTTTATCGGTATTGAGATCTAACAAAGAGGCGTTTGGTTGGAGTATGGCGGACATCAAAGGGATTAGTCCCTTGATAGTTGAACATCATATACATGTGATGGATGATGCCAGACCGACCCGAGAACCACAGAGACGGTTGAATCCCGTCATGAAAGAAATCGTCAAGTGCTTAGATAGTGGTATTATATACCCCATCTCCGATAGCCAGTGGGTGAGTCATATACATGTCGTTCCTAAGAAATCCGGCATCACAGTTATCACAAATGAGGCGAATGAGTTGATTCAGACACGCGCCCAAACTGGGTGGCGTGTATGCATCGATTATAGAAAACTCAACGCTGCTACGAGGAAAGACCACTTTCCTCTACCATTTATTGATCAAATGCTGGAACGCTTAGCGGGACGAGAGTTCTATTGTTTTATGGACGGATACTCAGGCTATAATCAGGTCCCCATCGCCAAAAAGGATCAAGATAAAACCACTTTTACTTGTCCTTTTGGTACCTTTGCTTACAGTCGCATGCCCTTTGGGTTATGCAATGCTCCCGCTACCTTTCAGCGGTGTATGATGGGGATATTCTCTGATATGGTAGAGAATTTTTTGGAGATCTTTATGGACGACTTCTCGATTTTTGGAGACTCTTTTTCTGATTGCCTAGCGAATCTGGACGCTGTTCTTACTCGTTGCAAAGAGAAGAACTTGACTTTGAACTGGGAAAATGCCATTTTATGGTCCAAGAAGGAATAGTCCTTGGACATGTCATTTCACAGAAAGGCATTGAGGTTGACAGAGCTAAAGTAGATGTCATTCAAAACCTTCCTCATCCCAAAAGCGTCAAAGATATTCGCTCTTTCCTTGGCCATGCGGGCTTTTATAGGAGATTCATTAAGGATTTTAGCAAGATTGCTAGACCTTTAACACTACTCCTGGCCAAGGATACGACCTTCCATTTTGACTCGGATTGCGAGACAGCTTTCGACTCACTTAAACAATCACTCACCACAGCCCCCGTTTTATCATCACCAAATTGGGACTACCCCTTTGAGCTGATGTGTGACGCATCTGATTTTGCAGTAGGTGCAGTCTTAGGACAGCACATCGATAAGATGCCACACGTGATTTACTATGCTAGTAAGACCCTGAATGATGCGCAAATCAATTATACAACCACCGAGAAAGAGCTTTTAGCGGTTGTATTTGCATTAGAAAAATTCAGGCCTTACTTAATCGGCTCACCTATAGTTGTGTATACTGACCATTCCGCTTTAAAACATCTTCTGGCGAAGAAAGATGCAAAAGGTCGACTAATACGTTGGATCCTTCTTTTACAAGAATTCGATCTTGTTATCAAAGATAAGAAAGGATGTGAAAACGTAGTAGCTGACCACCTTTCACGCATCGTTTCCTCCCCTGTGACCCTGCCGATTAATGATTCATTCCCTGACGAACAACTCTTGAGCATATCCGCTGAACCATGGTTCAGGGATATTGTGAACTATCATGCCACGGGACTTATACCGAGCGATTGGTCAAAACAGGACAAATATCGTTTTCTTTCCCAAGTAAAACACTTTTACTGGGACGAGCCCTATTTGTTTAAATATTATCCTGATCAGATCATTCGCCGGTGCGTCCCAAATGAAGAGTTCAATAGTGTTCTTTCATTTTGTCATGATCAGGCTTGTGGGGGTCACTTTGGTCCTAGAAAGACAGCGGAAAAGGTTTTGCAATGTGGATTTTACTGGCCGACCTTATTCAAGGACGCATTTGAGTATTGCAAAACCTATACACAATGTCAGTATACGGGTAGAATATCCCAGAGGAATGAAATGCCTCAGCAACCCATCTTGGTTGTTGAAATGTTTGATGTTTGGGGCATTGATTTTATGGGTCCTTTTCCCAACTCCTTTGGGAATCTGTACATATTGCTGGCGGTTGATTATGTCTCAAAGTGGGTAGAAGCCATTCCATGTCGCACTAATGACAGGAAAGTTGTCATTAAGTTCTTAAAAGAGAATATCTTTTCGCGATTTGGACACCCACGCGCTATCATTAGCGATAATGGGACACATTTCTGCAACAGATCTTTCGAGACTCTGATGCGAAAATACTCAATCAACCACCGTCTTTCTACACCCTATCATCCCCAAACAAGCGGGCAGGCTGAAATCTCAAACAGACAAATCAAACTTATCCTGGAGAAAACTGTTGCTAAGAATAGAAAAGACTGGTCGACCAAATTGACGGATGCTCTTTGGTCATTCAGGACTGCATATAAGACCGACCTAGGAATGTCTCCATATAGGATAGTTTTTGGTAAAGCATGTCATCTACCTGTCGAGATAGAGCATAAAGCATTGTGGGCTATAAAAGAAATAAATTTTGATTTAAACCTTGCTTGCAACTTTCGGAAGCTGCAACTTAACGAGCTAAGCGAACTCCGCGATGAAGCTTATGATAACGCTGTAATCACAAAGAATAGGACTAAGGTTTTTCACGATAAAAGCATTTTAAGGAAAACATTTTTACCTGGTCAACAAGTCCTTCTTTATGATTCACGATTACACCTTCACGCGGGTAAGCTCCGATCTCGTTGGAAGGGACCATTTGTTGTGCGGTCTGTATACCCGCACGGGGCAGTAGAGGTAGAAAATATTAAAAACGGCACCTTTTTCAAAGTAAATGGACATAGACTTAAGCCGTATTTTTCCACTGACCCCACGGAGGAGCTCTTGTTCTTACAAGAGCCAGTTTATTTGGATTAAAATTCCTCCGTCTCACCTTCATGTCCAGTATATCATTGCATCATTTTTTTGAATGAAGGTGAGTGAAAGATAAGTTTGGGGGAAGTTCTTCACTTATATATTTTACCCCCACTAATAATTCCCCCCAGATTTACAGGTTTTATAGATATAGCTGTCGGCAACAGTGAGGACACTGTTGAAAACAAGTTTGGGGGAGGTTTGTGCTTATTTTTGCATCATTTGAATATCATCTGCATAAGCACAAAACATTTCTTTTCAAAATCTATAAAAATTGAAAAATTTTCAAAACCCATAAAAATTTAAAATTTTTCAAATATAAAAATAATTTTAATATTTACACTTTTTTGTATATAAATAAGATAATGAAAGTTTAGAAAGTGAAAAGTTACATCCATGAGATTAGAAAAATTTTAGAAAACTAAGAAAATTAGAAGTTTTCTTATACGAACTAGTAATAAGTAGTTATGAGCCGTTGTCCCAAGGGTTAGTAAGATGAAGGACGTCACTAATCTGAGGATAAAAATAAGTCTGAAAAATAGTTTCTATTCTGGAAGCCAAACATTTTGAACGTTGCTACCCTGCTATTCGCACTTACACACGTCTTGAAGCCTGGGATAGTAGAGGATACCTTGAAATGCTCTTGTCTTAAAGCCAAAAGTATGAAAAAAAATATATGGTGAGAAAAATGGACACTTGTTTTGTTATCACCAAGGGAATAAAAAAATATATAGCGAGGGTGCTTTTTCATCTAGTGCCCTAAGGCCAACTGGTCTGGGAGTCACTGCTATACCTAAGGTGGTGCAAGATTAGGAAAATACACCAAATAAGCAAGCACATGAGTAATCGGTCGGTTAGTACCTCAAGAAGTATTAACGGTCGCATGAAAGTGTGTGAGCTCATCGAAAAAAAAAAGAGAGTACTGAGGTTGATGGGCAAGAGTATGATAGCTTGAATTGAATTCTCCGGGTGTAGGGATGTCTTTACACACACGCAGGGTTATATGATCGATGTTTGGAAGAAAGATAGGAATGAAGAATAAGATGTTTTATTGAGGGAGGACGTGATTTCTAACATCTTTTCATGACCATTAAGATAGGGCTCATGACAACCGAAAAGCTAGCTTAGTTGGAAACCCTAATTTTCAAGGCTTTTCTTTTACGATTCTCTTCTTTAAATGTAATATTCATGATCTTGCTTTTATTATTGGATTTTGTGGGTGCAATCCGCTGAAAACCCTCAAGAGACAACACTCCTCCTACTAGGGACACCTAGAGGTTTAAAGGCTTGTTGCACGCGCTCAGTGCAATCGTGTTGCCTACGAAAGTGTGCTAGTTAGTTTTTCTCTTTCTTTATTTTCTCCTTCTCTCTTTTTAATAAAACATTTGCTCGAGACGATCGAAATTAAGTTTGGGGGTATTTGATCAGTCGAAAATATTGCATATTTTAACCGGCAATTTCCCTATCATCTGCATACATATAGAAGTGTTCGGCATTCATATTCTACATATTAGCAAATCGGTCGCAAAATATCAGATTACATGTATTCGACCTTAAAACCGGCATTTCTAGGGAAATTGACTGCATTTCATTACATGGCATATTTTCTATATCTTACAACCCGTGTTTCGAAGTCTGTGCAGGAAAAGAGAAGCTTGCTCGATTATTACATTGCTCGACCATTACAATTGCTCGTAAACTCACTAAAATCAAATCTGGTATCAACACAGAAGAGCAACTGAAATTCAACATATCAACTGAAGCCCTAAACATCAACCCAAGATCACTGCAGAAGACACAAGCTCCAAATCCCCAATATGGCCGCGGATGCGCGGCTAAAGTCATGCTTGTGCCGCGCATCCGCGGCTATATGGTGACATCAGCAAGTTTTATTTGGACCAGAATGCTTCTACTTGGGCCCACAGTTCAAAAAGATATGTCAACTTCCAGAAGACTCCAGAGACTTCTACCAGATCAGCAAACACTTTGAGCTTCATTAAATTAGCCTAATCATTCTAGAACTTTCCCTAAACCCTAGCTTAAACCCTAAGCTAACTCCTAACAAACTCCTTCTAGAAACTCTTCAACAAACTTTTGGAGGGAAAGGGAAATTCAAACTTAAACCTAGGGTTTGGGAGTTCTATAAATAAGACCCTAGGCTCATTCTTCCCAGATGATTCAACCTTGGGAAAGCTTAGAAAATTCAATCTCTTTCTTCATCCCCTCTTCCTCAAGTTTAGTGAGAGAGCTTGTAGGAAACCCTAACCCTAAATCCAACCACAATTCAAGATCTTGAGTGCAAGCCAAGCAAGATGCCTTCAACCCTTTTATGAGCCGAGCCGATCTTCAATCGGGCAAGAGATCAAAGTAGATCCACGATCCATGGAGACGAGCGAAGCCGAGTCAACGATCGATTTCTTCTTCTTGTAGATTCTTGAAAGAATGTATTGAAATTGTTGATTAAATAAAAGGTGATATTCTTTTATCTTGTTTTCTTTAAATTCCGCATCATGTTATCTTTACAATTCTTGAATATTATCTTTGTGGTGATGTGTGAATAAAACTCCGCTCGTCAAGGAGTCGAGACGGATAATAGAATGATGATGTAACATAGCTTTAATCGATTCTTGATTCCCACGAGTTTTGTAAACCCTAGCTAGTTCAAGAAACGACGACCCATTTCGTTTCGATGCTTTCTTGATTGACATCGATCGAAATTGGGGAGTTACGATCGTTTCTTGAATTTGGTAGAGGCTAGAAAAGGAATGATATCGACGAAAGAACAAGGGTTATAGGATGAAACCCTAGTTTCATGAGAAAGCCCCAACTCTCGTCGATCATCATCAATCTAGTATCAATCCTTCGAAGGACAAGAACACGATATCTTTAGATTACATCACGTCTATTGATCCTATCGATTCCTACGAGCCTCTCTTATATTCTTGATTGTTGATTGGAAATATTATCGAAACACCGATTCTTGATTGTTTATAGTTTCTTGATTCTTGCATAAAGAATAGTGACACTCGAATACAAATCATTCTTGAATCATGTTTTCTTTTATTGTCGCTTAACTTTTCATTTCAAACGTATCGAAATACAAGTGAATCGTGCAATCCCTGTGGACGATCCGCACTCATTCATTAACTACATCCGACACCGTAGTTTGATTGCGGTCAAAATAGTTTTTGGTTGTGAAGTTCTTTACAAATTTCTCTATATACTACACAACGGGAAAAACGAACCAATCACCAAACTAAGGGGCGGTGTTAGTAAAGTGGGTACGAAGGGAAAAGAAATGGCAACAAAGATTGCGGGGAAGCTTGTAGGTAAAGAGGAATGCTTCTATTGTCACAAGAGTGGACACTGGAAGAAAGATTGCAGGGCTTGGAAAGCCGGGACACAGGAACTGAAGCAGGTTGCGGCTTCAGCTTCAGGTGTGTATGTTATTGAAAACTGTCTTTCTATAAACTCTACTTCCTGGGTATTGGATACCGGATCAGTATCTCATATCTGTAATTCTTTGCAGGCGTTGAGAAACCGTAGGTTTTTGAAAGCAGGTGACATGACCCTCAGAGTTGCGAACGGAGCTAGCATGGATGCTAAAGCCGTGGGGGACTATCACCTGGGAATGTCAGATGGACATGTTTTGGTTTTGCGTAATTGCTTTTTTGTACCCAACGCAACTTGTAATATCATTTCTGTATCTTTGGTTTCTAAAGAAGGTTATGAATTTGCGTTTGTAAGTAATGTTGTAAACATTCACCTTAATCAAGTTCTGATTGGGTCAGGTACACTGAGCAATGGTATATACGTGTTGAACCAACCACAGATTTTCAATGTCCAGAATACACACAAAAGAAAGTCTCCAGATATCAATCAGACTTTCTTATGGCATTGTAGACTGGGTCACATCAATGAGAGAAGGTTGACTAAGTTACATACAGAAGGATATTTGGATCCGTTCGAATATCAATCGTATGCCACTTGTCAATCCTGTCTCAAAGGAAAGATGACAAAGACTCCGTTCACTGGACACGGAGTAAGAGCGAGCGAGCTCTTGGAACTCGTACACAGCGATGTGTGCGGTACAATGTCTACACACGCGCGAATCGGTTATTCTTACTTCATTACTTTTACGGATGACTTTTCAAGATACGGTTATGTCTTCTTAATGAAACATAAGTCCGAAGCCTTTGAAAAGTTCCAGGAATATAAGAATGAAGTAGAAAAACAAACCGGCAAAAGTATCAAGATTCTAAGATCGGATCGAGGTGGAGAATACTTAAGTGCCGAGTTCCTGAATTACTTAAAAGAGAATGGGATTCTCTCTCAGCTTACTCCTCCATACACTCCGCAACATAACGGTGTATCGGAGAGACGGAACCGAACCCTATTGGATATGGTACGGTCCATGATGAGTAACGCTGAGTTACCGCGATCTTTCTGGGGCTATGCACTAGAATCAGCTGCATACCTTTTGAACCGAGTTCCTACTAAAACTGTGCCCACCACACCATATGAGATGTGGTGTGGCAAAAGGCCCCATCTTAATCACATTAAGACATGGGGATGTCCAGCTTTTGTCAAGAAGCAGCATGCGAACAAGCTCGAGGCACGCTCAGTACAGTGCAAGTTTGTGGGATATCCAAAGAACTCCAAGGGATATTTCTTCTACTGTGAAGAGGAACAAAAAGTTCTTGTTTATCGTCATGCCTACTTCTTGGAAATTGAGTTTTTGGAAAACCAGATAAGTGGGAGCACAGTAGAACTGGAAGAAATTCCAGAACCACAAGCTATTACTGAAAGTTTGGTGGAACCAGAGGCTTCAAATGAACAGGACATTCCTACGCCGCTCTGCAGGAGTAGTAGGCAGTCTCATCCGCCCGAGAGATACTACAGTTTTCTCATAGACGGGGATAGAGAGGATTGCATCATAGATTATGATGAGCCTACTAGCTTCCAGCAGGCCGTTCAGAGCGTTGACTCGGTAAAATGGCTGGATGCAATGCGGACCGAAATGGAGTCCATGTACACCAACAAAGTATGGACGTTGGACATTGCTCCAGACGGGGTAAAACCCGTAGGATGCAAGTGGATCTTCAAAAGGAAGATTGGTGTAGATGGACAGGTTGAGACCTATAAAGCTAGACTTGTAGCAAAGGGTTTCCGTCAAAGACCTGGCTTGGACTATGACGAAACCTTTTCTCCAGTGGCTATGCTGAAATCCATTCGGATCCTTCTTGCCATTGCTGCCTTCCACGATTATGAGATTTGGCAGATGGACGTAAAAACCGCCTTTCTAAATGGAAATTTAGAGGAGTGTGTCTATATGGATCAGCCAGAGGGTTTCATTCAGAGTGGGAGCAGCGGAAAGGTGTGCAAGTTGCTTAAGCCCATCTATGGACTAAAGCAGGCATCGCGGAGTTGGAACATCTGTTTTGATGAGACGGTCAAGGAATTTGGCTTTATCAAAAATCCAGATGAACCATGCATCTATAGTAGATTTGTAGCGAGAACTGTAGTATTCCTCGTTTTATACGTGGATGACATTCTCTTAATAGGAAATGACATTCCTATGCTACAATCTGTCAAGGGGTTCTTGTCACAAAGGTTCTCCATGAAAGACCTGGGTGATGCCTCGTACATCCTGGGGATCCGGATCCATCGTGATAGATCCAAGAGGATATTAGGACTTTCACAGTCCAGGTACATCGACACTATACTGAAGAGATTCAGTATGGAAGATTCCAAGCGCGGTAACCTACCGGCTTGTCACGGGATCACCCTCTCTAAAGAGATGTCTCCCAAGACTGATTTGGAGAGGGATCGCATGTCTATTATACCCTACGCTTCTGCTGTAGGCTCTATAATGTATGCGATGTTGTGTACCAGACCGGATGTAGCTTATGCACTGAGTGTAGTAAGCCGGTATCAGTCAAACCCTGGGGAGAAACACTGGATAGCAGTAAAGAACATTCTCAAGTACCTGAGAAGGACTAAGGAGATGTTCTTGGTGTATGGCGGAAAAGACCTCCAGATCGAGGCCTTTGCTGACTCCAGCTTCCAGAGTGACAAGGATGATTCCAAGTCCATGTCGGGTTTTGTCTTTACCCTCAATGGAGGGGCGGTGTGTTGGAAGAGTTCCAAACAGGAAACCGTTGCAGACTCGACGATGGAAGCGGAATACATCGCTGCATCTGATGCCGCAAAAGAAGCTGTCTGGATGAGGAAGTTCTTGAAAGAACTTCAGGTGGTTCCGTCCATTGTTGACCCAATACCTCTGTATTGCGACAACAACGGGGCTATAGCTTTAGCGAAGGAACCTAGGTCCCATCAGAGATCCAGGCACATCTTGAGGCGGTATCACCTGAGCAGGGAGATCGTGGATCGCAAGGAGATCGAGGTTCGGAGGGTTGCTTCAGAAGAAAACACTGCAGATCCATTCACCAAGGCCCTACCCCAGACTCAGTTCGAGCGGCTGATCGAGATGATAGGTCTTCGATACGCCAGTACATGGCCTTAGTGCAAGTGGGAGATTGTTAGTGTATATGCCCTAGAGGCCATTACTGTATCATACTAGTTTGTATATTACTTAATGGAAGCTTAGGATATTCACCTTGTATAAACAATCTTGCTCAATATAGTAGTATGCTACTTGGTTTGTTTCTATTTCAATGTGTACATGTGTTTATTTTGCGATATCACCTATACGCATTAGTGGAGCCCTTAGGATCTTTGCTTGATTACCAGCGTTGTGATGGAAGTCACACTAGTGGGGGCTGGGTAATCTGTAAGCACATCCTTATACAGGTCCCTAGTCGCAGGACTATCGAGACAGGGCATCGATACTCCGGAGTAGACTAGCGTATGCGCTTCTCATCCCAGTATGGGAGATGGTCTGTCCCACAGCCATCAGTACGTCGTACTGGAGATAGTATACGGGTGCTCGTTAGGTTACGAGTACACTGGACAGGACTCGTCGGGAACTGACCAGTTGGTATTATACCTATCGTCAGTTATCAGTTCCCAGGTGACATGAGTACAGTTTAGTCCGCTGACTTGACACTGCCACTTCGCCTCGAGTGTGTTCCCACTGTACTTTGACTACTACCCTACCACGGCTCAAAGGAGTCGTGCAAACAGGCGGTAGTTGGGTGCAGTCCCGAAGCACTTGGAGGCAGTGACGGTTAGACAGGATTCGTCTCTCCCGGTATTGGGGGTTGACATCGCGCTGTGTCTAGGAGAGCCATTACACGAGTAGTCCCTGTCCAGGGCAAGCGAGATATACTGGTAGGCTTCCAGTGTTATCTCAGGGTGTTTTGGGCTTCACTCCGACACAACTTGTACCGCTATTGGGGGACTGACGTTTACCGCCCCCTAGGCCCGACATGCGATGTATCAGACGAACAGACCGGACTGTACGGAGACTGTCACATTCAGACTCAGTAGGAGTTCAGATGGGGTTCACCTCGTCAGCCTTCTTGTCGGCATCTACCTGGGGACCGTTACGCACAGCTAGTGCCGCTTGCGGTCTGTGGTTAAACCCACTGCCAGCGTAGTGTCGAGTCTTTAGAGTCCCACACAGAGGGTATTCGCCTCTGGGCAAAACAGGGTAGAGGTCGCATGGTTTTGCGACAGGGTTCGTTCTCATCCGCGCACTTGTGCACGTTTGGAGTCTGGACGGATATTACTGGCTGGCTCTGGTTTGAGTCAGATACTGGTATATGTTTTGGGGTTATGTTTTGGGGTTACTGGCTGGCACAGCTAGTGCCGCTTGCGGTCTGTGGTTAAACCCACTGCCAGCGTAGTGTCGAGTCTTTAGAGTCCCACACAGAGGGTATTCGCCTCTGGGCAAAACAGGGTAGAGGTCGCATGGTTTTGCGACAGGGTTCGTTCTCATCCGCGCACTTGTGCACGTTTGGAGTCCGGACGGATATTACTGGCTGGCTCTGGTTTGAGTCAGATACTCAGTATTCTTGTTCCTCGGAACGAGAATGCAGGTGTGTATGCACAGTTGTTTGAGGCGGAGGAAGAGGTTTTTCATTAGGGTTTCGGAACGGTTGCGTATGCACAGTTGATAGTCGTCTTTTTCCAAACCCTAATGGATTTATGAAATATCAATTAATAATAGTAATTAAATGAAATTGTGTCATGGTTGATTTTGTTGACTTGTTGACCATGGTTGACTTGTTGACCATGGTTGAATGTTTGACCATCATCATTGCTTTGCAAGGATACTCCTTGATTCTAGCTTACATTCATTTAATGAAGTGATGATAATGGTCATTCCAAATACAACCATCAACTATTTCATTTGAATTATTATTATTAATTAGATAATTCTTTTTCCTTTTGTTATGGTTGCAAGAGGAAAAAGAGCTCATTCTATC
The DNA here is from genome assembly GCA_030015575.1 of Agapanthus africanus. Classification (NCBI taxonomy): domain Eukaryota; kingdom Viridiplantae; phylum Streptophyta; class Magnoliopsida; order Asparagales; family Amaryllidaceae; genus Agapanthus; species Agapanthus africanus. Next base: position 297,433,157 of record CM057345.1, on the reverse strand, counting down.
ATATTCATTCTCTCTCATCACTTCATCTTCTTCTTCCTCAAGCTCAAGGAGAATCCTTTTCATGTGTTGAGAATCCCTCTCCTTGAAAAGAAAACACCCCTTAGACACTCTCTACTCACTCTAGGATCAAAGGTTTAGCAAGCCGAAGATTCTAGTTCTTTCAAAGTTCGAGAAAGAGCCCGAAGGTTGAACCCTCAGGTGGATCCATCTTTGACGGAAGAAGGCTACGAGGATAGAACCATCAACCTCGACTAGGTTTCAAGAAGAAGGAGTTCAAGTTAGGTATAACCACTTTGCCGAGTAGTTAACTCTCCTTTGCATGTTTGCTAGTTTAGTTTAGACACGATCCCGACCTTGTTTAGTCCATGTTGCCCCATGCGCCAAAAATTTGATTTTTATACCGTTTCCGCCTCCCCGTAAGAACCGGGGGTCGCAACGTGGACTTACAGTTTCTCCTTGCACCTAGGGTCTTATAAGGTATAGAATCTGAGCCCAACTCCGTGTTTGCTTAATATATGTGTGGTTTAGCTTTGGTTTGTGTAAAAAGTGAGTTTTTGTTCTTGAAATGGCGATTTGTGTGAACTTATGGTTTAGTGCTGTTCATATTGGTTAACCTAGCCTAATTAGGTGTTATTAAAACCATGTAAACCTAGTTAGACCCCAGATTACACCAAAATACCATAGGGTTTCAAATTGGGCAGAATTTAGTGTTTTTAAGTGAAATTTGTTAGTTATGTATATGCCCTAGAGGCCATTGTTGTACATATGATGTATATTATGATGGATGCTTGAATATATACAGAGAGGACTTTCTTGCTCGTCATGATAGTATGCTATTTGGTTTCACTTTATCTTAACATGTTGACTTGTATTGGTTTACTATCTTACTCTCACATGTTGATAAAGCCCTTAGGATCTGTACTCGACTACTGGGATTATGATGAGATCATACTAGTGGGACCATAGTAGTCGATGAGTATATCCTATAACTGTTCCTGGTCGAGGGTATATCGAGACAGGGCCTCGATACAACAGAGTAGACTAGCGTATACGCATTTTGACCCATATGATGGGCGATGGATGATCCCATATCCATCGGTGTTTGACATCAGAGATGGTGTACGGGTGCTCATTGGAGACTGGGTACACTGAACGGACTCGCCGAGAACTCCCAGATGGTGATATACAACACGTCAGATGGCAGTTCTCCGGTGACACTGGTACAGGGTAGTCTGTAGACCCGAGATCGTCATAGAGTCTTGTGTGATTCCCATTGTGCTTTGATTTCCACTTTACCACGTCCAAGAGGGCGTGCAAAATGGTGGCTTTTGGGTACAGTCCCGAATCACATGGAGGCAATGAGCGATAAAAGGGGATTCATCTCTCCCGGTATAGGAAGTTGAAGTTGTGCTGTGTTCGATTGGCTATAACTGGAAGTCCCTGGCTAGGGCTGATATAGAGATTTACTGGTAAGTGTTACCAGTAGTTTCTCGACCAGTTATGAGCCTCACATCGACACGACTTATCGGTTACTGGGGTCTGACGTATACCACCCCTAGACTTGATATGCGATATATCAGACGAATAGACCGGACTGTACGGGAGTGTTACTGATTGGATTCACATGAGAACGGACAGGCAAGCTTGTTGATCTTCTTATCGCTCAATACCTGGGTGGCTGTTACGTTTAGCTGACCGCTTGCAGCTTGTGGGTGTTTGATAAGATCATCACTTGCTACCGGTGTATTGACGATTCTTTAGAGTCCTACACAGAGGTTTCTTGGCTCAGGTAAAACAGAGTAGAGGCACATATGTGATGTGTGCAGGACCGAGGATAATGCGATATGGGATACCTTATTATATTCTCGCGATATTTAGATATGAACCGGGACATCGAATCAAGTGTTGATTTGATGAATCGGTACATGATATATTAGTCGGTTATATTCGATATGGCCGGATCGTCGGATCAGGTGTTGATTCAATGATTTAATGTATAATGATATATATGATATATTGTATTACATTATCTAATATTGGCTCACTTTATTGTTTCATTTTCTCACCGGATTAATACATTGATATATATGCGATATATGTTAATTGTATTATTTTCTTTTGTTGCAAATATATAATATATATGTGATATATATTATTGTGACATGATATGATTTATTATGAAACATGTTTAAGGATGATAAAAAGGGATTAGGGTTTGATTAGGGTTAGCTCCTTCTTGTTCATTCTAGAAGGATTCTCTTTTGTCTTGGCTAAGATATTATGGTTGATACTTATCATTAACCTAACCAAACCCTAGCTCTAGTTTATTCTCTACAAAGGTTAAGCCTATCATCCTTGACCATGGTTCCATATCAATCATATATTCTTATCTACTATTCATCACAAAAGGAATTATCTCATTTTTCTTCATCTTCTTCTCTTTTGAGTTTTTGAGAGAGCTTACTTGTGATTTCTTTTATGATGATTTCTTGTAAGAAAATGATATAAAAAGAAAGCATAAATACTACTCCATCATCCTCATCTAATCTAGCCCATTAGATTAGGGTGTTCACCTCATTAGAGTGAGAGAGCTTGGGTTATAGCAACTTCGACGTAGATCATCGAAGAAGCGGAACACTACAAGCTAGCATGGATCGTTCGAGTCGTGGAGCCTCTATTGAGTCCGGGAGATCGTGGATCGCGGCGAAGGGACTTCTACTCGGAGCTTGTGAAGCAAAGGAGCGGACTACAAAGATTGTAATCCCTCACACTTATGTTTAAAGATGTTATCTTGCATGTTAAACCCTAATAATCTAGCAAAGATCCCGGCTTTGGGTTGTTCGGCACATCTAAAATTTTATTTGGGCATGTTTGATGCTTTATGAACCTTCACAAGAGTGCCTAGGAACCCTTCAGTGGTATCAGAGCCTAGCTAGAGCATTAGGCGACGTGTTTACGAAGTTAAAACTCTGATCGAACCCGAACCGATAAAGCTAAACCCCTCTCTGGACAATTTTTTAAATCTGGGATTTTTCTGAATTAAAAATACCTAAAAAATTCAGCATGGAAATATAAGAATCATGGTGAAAAACGAGCACCTAATACATCCAAACCGCCGCGGAACCGCGGCCGTACCGTGCTTGGGCCGCGGATCCGCGGCCGTACTGGGGAGATTGGTATTTGTTTTTACACAGTAATTCATATTTCTGTGATTTAAATTATATGGGTATTTTTATTCTGACTCAAGTGTTGAGTATTCTGGGTTTATTTTGTAATCGTAGATTCGATTGGAATATTTAAATTCGTTATTATTTCCGGATATTTAGAATCTGTTAAAATGTTCGAACGGATATCATTAACTCAATTTTTCCCGACACAAAAAATTGTCAAGTGTTGAATCTTTTCTCGAGTTTAAATCTTTCGCAAATGCGTGCAAGTTTTGTGGTGGACCCTATAGAAGACAACAAACCTTAACTCGATTATGTGACCGTCTTGAACTGCCTTTTGAACCTTCGGGTTTTGGGCAGTACGGCGTGCCATATGTGAGGCGTTGGCTTTAACCTTCTACGGCTGGACCGCTACTACTGTGACACATTCCGGATTATTTGAACTCCGCTCAAGTGTTGAGCAATTTAGGAAATTTTGGTTATTTGATTATCTGTTCGAAAAGTTTAATACTGTCTATTTATCTGGAATGTGATACAATATGTGGAATTCATAGAGTTAGGCATGAAATGCGAAGTATGTGATATTTTGGATTTACGATGTCTAAAGTGATTGTGGATTCCAAATATTGTAGTTTTACACTTTCTTTTCTGTGACCGCAAGTGTAGTATGCAGTGGTATTGCTGATTGTCGTTGCTCTACATCGACGACGATCGGTGTATGCATACTTACTTACGTTGATGATATGAGATATTATGTGTTGCTGAGATATGATGTGCAGGATTGTCGCGATTGAATAGCCGGGGGTTTTATGTGAGATGAGAGTATATATTTTCATTCATGTAAATTCAAATGTAATGGAATATTCTTTTATTTGGGGCACTTCCGGGTTGAGGTTGATGCCACCAGTGTTGTATATTATTTACTTTTCCGCATTAGGATGGACCCAAGGAGGGGAGCACAGGTGACCGGGTTCTGGGGTTCAGTGGGAGGCCATCTCGAGGAGTCAAGACCGGGTCTCCTAAACTCCAGAATTGGTAGGGTCGCTTGCCGCTCTCGTAGGGGTCCAGGGTGTGGGCTTGGCTATTCATCGCGACTATGGAATCCGTATTTTCTATTGTTGGCTAAATACTAAATACGGGCGTCCTAGTATATCCCACATTATATCTATATTTCTGCTTCGATATCTGTGATGTGATCATTTGATATGTTGTGATGGATACAGTATATAGTATATATGATATATTATATAGACGTTACTTATGTTTTACACCCGCACTAGCCCTGCCTTGCTCTGTTGTTAGTTACCTAACCTAACGGTGCACGAGGGGACATCGAGGTGAATGCGGATGGCATAAGTGTACGTCGTATTTATCTGTGATGCTTAGGAAGCATAAGCTGATGGGATTTTTTTTTATTAATGAGATTAACAAAAAGAAAAGAAACCTAAAAGATGTTGTAGAATCAAAACTTTATAAAATGGGTAGCTACAGTTTTGCTTTGCATAGCGGTATATATGATATACCCTGCACCTTATTCGATGAGGAAAGAGCCGAGATCCCTTCACCGGGAGTGACCTCTTTAGCGAAACTGACAGATGCTACAAAACTCGGTTTGTCTTTTGATTGCTTTTAGAGTTTTGCTTTGCACAGTGATATATATGATATGTCTTGCACCTTATTCGATGAGGAAAGAGCCGAGATCCCTTCACCGGGAGTGACCTCTTTAGCAAAACTAATGAAAGCCTAAAAAACACTCCATTTCAAAATTTCACATGATTCTACGACGATATCAAGTTCATTACGCTCATGGTTTTTCTGAAAAACCTGCGTAGCCCACCGTCATTTCAGATAAATATTATTTAGTATTCGTGCTATGTTTGTTGACTTAGTCAAGGCGTAGTGTACGGTAGCTAAGTAGTGTTTATCTGCTAAAACATGAGATGTGATTGGATTTGGGTATTCGCACGGCCTTGTTGACTCAGTCAAAGGTCGTACGGGTGGGTTTAATTCAATCGGGAAATGTACGGGTTGAACTTGACTTGCGATTTATGGTTTGTTAACTTAGTCAAGGTCATAGATCGCTAGGGGCAAAATATTATCGGGAATTTCAAGTGTTGAAATTTGCAATGAGATTGCATACCTCCTATGAGATAGTTGGATCCCGATACCCACTGAGAGTAAGAGTTACTCCTGGGAGAGTTTTACACAGGACAATTAGCCGATCAAGTAGGTGTCTAGAAAAGTGTTAACGGGGTTACGCTTCTGGGAAAATGAGGTTTACTTAATTAGGTCCGTGCGAAAGCACGGGGAACCTCCCTCAAGTACCAACACTGATCTGGCTGAAAGATTGACGAAATTGTAGGGTGTAATTAATCCCGGCTAATCTTACCTTTTAGGGTTTGAAGGTAGATTTGATAAATACAATGGAAGACATCCTGATTAGATAAGATAATAACTAATCTAATCTTGCAAGAGCATACGCTAAAGTGTTTTCTTCTCTCTCTCTCCAGGTAGCGACCATGTCAGGCCATAATCAAGATAATAATATGGATGTATTGACTGAACCCGCTTATTATACTAAGCAGGGGAACGTTGGACCCGTTCTTTTTTATAAGAGTTATAAGACTGAACAGGAAACAGGAGAATATCTGGATTCTCACGCCGCCCAAAAGAACATGCATGTTGATGCATCTTCTTCAGGTGTGTTAGTTATTGAGAACTGTTTCTCAGTTCACCCTACGTCCTGGGTATTAGATACCGGATCAGGATCCCACATATGTAAATTGTTACATGGGCTACGTAATGGTAGAGAACTGGGAAAAGGTGATCATTCCGTTCAAGTAGGGAATGGTGCAAGTATTGTAGCCAAAGCAGTTGGCGAATATCACCTTGTGTTGCCAAGTCGTAATACACTGATTCTAAATGAGTGCTATTATATACCGAACATGATGTGCAACATTATATTAGTTTCTTTATTAAGTAAAGAAGGATATAATTTTATAGTAAAGGATAATGTTATGAACATATTCCTAGATCAAAAGTTGATTGCATCAGGCTCGTTACATAATGGCATATTCATTCTAAATCAAAATACAGTCCTCAATATACAAAACACACACAAGAGGAAAAGTTCAGAAATGAACGAATCCTTCTTGTGGCATTGTAGACTTGGCCATATCAATGAGACACGATTAGCTAAGTTACATAAAAATGGATATTTGAATTCATTCGAATTTTCATCTTATGATACTTGCCATTCATGTTTCAAAGGAAAAATGACCAAAGCTCCGTTTAGTGGACACAGAGAAAGAGTTACGGAACTCTTAGAACTGGTACATAGTGATGTATGCGGTCCCATGTCTACACATGCCAGGAACGGTTCTTCCTACTTCATTACATTCACTGACGATCTCTCTAGATACGGGCATGTGTTCCTGTTGGAACACAAGTCTGAAGCTTTTGAGAAATTCAGAGAATATAAGCACGAAGTAGAGAACCAAACGGGCAAAAGTATTAAGATCCTTCGATCTGATCGAGGAGGAGAATACTTGAGCAATGATTTTCTGGATTATCTAAAAGAGAATGGGATTCTCTCTCAGCTTACTCCTCCTTATACACCACAGTACAACGGTGTATCGGAACGGAGGAATCGGACCCTATTAGATATGGTCCGCTCTATGATGAGTGAAGTTGAGTTACCTATTTCCTTCTGGGGGTATGCGCTTGAGACAGCTATATACATATTGAATCTAGTTCCATCTAAATCAGTACCTACCACACCATATGAGATATGGAGTGGGAAGAGACCATATTTTAAACGAGTTAAGATATTGGGTTGTCCGGCCTATGTCAAAAGGCAAAATCCGGACAAACTCGAGGCACGATCAGTTCTTTGCAAATTTGTGGGATATCCAAAGAATTCTCAAGGATATTTTTTCTACCACGCTGAGGAACAAAAAGTGTTTGTTGCTCAACATGCCACCTTTTTGGAAAACGAATTTCTTGCAAAAGAAATTAGTGGCAAAGAGGTAGAGCTGGAAGAGGTTCCAGCACCACAAACTACAACTGGTGATTTGTTGGAACCAGAAGATTCAGTAGTACCCGACGAACCCCAGCCTCTCCGCCGATCTAGTAGGGTTTCTCGTCCACCTGAGAGATACTAAGGTTTTCTCATTGATGGTGGAAGCGAGGATTGCATCATGGAAGATGATGACCCGACTAGTTTCGAGCAGGCCATCACGAGTGGTGACTCTGTGAAATGGCTGGATGCAATGCGATCTGAGATGGAATCCATGTACACCAATAAATTATGGATTTTGGAAAATGCTCCTGAAGGGGTAAAACCCATTTGGAGCAAGTGGATTTTTAAAAAGAAATTTGGTGTAGATGGAAAAGTTGAGACTTTCAAAGCTAGACTTGTAGCAAAAGGTTTTCGTTAACGACCAGGTGTGGATTATGACGAAACTTTTTCTCCAGTGGCTATGCTTAAGTCCATCCGGATCTTACTTGCTATTGCTGCATACCATGACTACGAAATCTGGCAAATGGATATTAAGACCGCCTTTCTAAACGGTGATTTAGAAGAGTGCGTGTACATGACTCAGCCTGAGGGCTTCGTAGATAGTGGGAGCAGCGGAAAGGTGTGCAAGCTTCTTAAATCCATTTATGGGTTAAAGCAAGAATCGCGGTGTTGGAACATCTGTTTTGATGTTGTAGTCAAAGAGTTTGACTTCATCAAAAACATAGATGAACCTTGTATCTATAAAAAGGTAGCAGAGAGTAAGGTTGTCTTCCTCGTATTGTACGTGGATGACATACTCTTGATAGGAAATGATATTCCTATGCTGCACTCAGTCAAGCTCTTCTTATCACAAAGATTCTCAATGAAAGATCTAGGTGATGCCTCCTGCATATTGGGAATTAGGATCTATAGATATAGATCCAAAAGGATACTGGGATTGTCCCAATCTAGGTATATTGACACCATACTAAAGAGGTTTAGTATGGAAGAATCCAAGCATGGGAACCAACCCATGATCTCTGGACTCACTCTCTCCAAAGAGATGTCTCCCAAGACTGATTTGGAGAGAGCTCGCATGCAAGGGATACCCTATGCTTCGGCAGTAGGCTCTATCATGTATGCGATGTTATGTACCAGACCCGATGTTGCATACTCACTAAGTGTAGTGAGTCGGTATCAAGCAGATCCTGGAAAGAGTCACTGGACAGCTGTGAAGAACATTCTCAAGTACTTGCGAAGGACTAGAGACATGTTCTTGGTGTATGGTAACGGAGAACTCCGGGTGGAGTCCTTTACCGATTCCAGCTTCCAAAATGATAAGGACGACTCTAAGTCGCAATCGGGATTTGTCTTTACCCTCAATGGAGGGGCGGTATGTTGGAAGAGTTCCAAACAGGAATGTTGGGGTAAAAATTTACACCCCCGTTGACCGAGTCAAAGTCAAGGTCAACCCCAAGCCGGGTGGGCCCAAGCCCAGGTCAAGCGGGCCCATGCCTAAGTCGAGCCCGCGGCCAGATTCCTCCATGCCAAAATGCAGATCATGTAATAAATAATTTTTATGTAATTTTTTATACATGAATGTATGCAAAATGGGCATAAAGCCAATATTTTGTAAGCCCATGGCTTATGTGCAAAAAAGAAATGGCACATGAGCCATGGGATGGGCAAAATGCCATTTTGCAAAGCCCAAGGGGCTATATGTAAATATGTAAGCCTATATAAGGCAACTTGATGAATAAAAAAAGATACAACTTTTCATTCCCCCAAAAATCTAGGGTTCTTTGTGCCTCCTGCTCCTTCTCCAAGGTTCTAAACCTTCTTATTTCTTTTGAATTAAATCAAGAGCTTTACTCTTTCTTTTCCAAAACTGAGTAGTTTTCCACCACAAAACCCACAAAAGGGATCTCAGATCTCCCATTAGATCTCAGAAAGGAGAGATTTTTAGATCTCACATCTCTTGATCATCAAGATCCAGCCAACAGAGGAGGAAGAGGAAGAATCCCTTTCATCAACCAAAACATTTTAGGAGTTTAACTCCATATATTTACATAGATATATATATATATAATAATAAATATCTCCTTTCTGAAGCATAGCTTCTGGTTCTGGGATTAAAAGTCCCTTTGTCTCGTCAGCGCCCGGCGCTCGAGCGCAAAACGCCCACGTGCCGACACGTGGCGCGCTTGCGCTCAGGCGCACTGCGCTCGAGCGCAAAGCGCCCACGTGCCGACACGTGGCGCGCTTGCGCTCAGGCGCACTGCGCTCGAGCGCAAAGCGCCCACGTGCCGACACGTGGCGCGCTTGCGCTCAGGCGCACTGCGCTCGAGAGCAAAGCGCCCACGTGCCGACACATGGTGCGCTTGCGCTCAGGCGCACTGCGCTCGAGAGCAAAGCGCCCATATGCCGACACGTGGTGAGCTTGCGCTCAAGCGCACTGCGCTCGAGCGCAAAGCGCCCACGTACCGACACGTGGCGTGCTTGCGCTCAGGCGCACTGCGCTTGAGAGCAAAGCGCCTACATGCCGACACGTGGCGTGCTGCGCTCCAGCGCACTGCGCTCGAGCGCAAAGCGTCCACGTGCCGACACGTGGCGTACTTGCGCTCAAGCGCACTGCGCTCAAGCGCAAAACGCCCACGTGCCGACACGTGGCGCGCTTACGTCTGAGCGCACAGCACCTAAGCGCACAGCGCTCAAGGCGCTGGCCCCACGCATCCTTTCGATGCCTTTTCCCCCTCTTTCCTTTATATATATATACATATATACATATATATATACACACACATATGTAAAAATATTTACACACACACATACTCCGCGACACTGTCCCTGTTAGAACCCCCGTATAAACTCTGCGTGGCTCCCGATATATCCAAACCCCCTTTCAAAGCACAACACACGTACACTGCATATTGAGTTCGCATGACCAGTTTAACCCGTCAATCGGAGCTTCCCTCGCCCCAAAGGCGAGGGGTAATTAACGGCAGCTTAGTCCGCGGCTGCCGGAGATTCGGATCCCCACAATCATTAAACCCCGGCCTACACCAGGCAGGGGGAATCTGTAGTACGCCTGACAAGCGCGCGCGTATTCCCATCTCAATGGGGTGATGAAAAACACCCTACAAGGATATCGTTGCAGACTCGACGATGGAGGCTGAATACATCGCTGCCAACGATGCTGCCAAAGAGGCTGTCTGGATGAAGAAGTTCATCACTGAAATTGGTGTGGTTCCATCCATTGAACATCCAATACCTCTGTATTGCGATAACAATGGAGCTGTGGCTTTGACCAAGGAACCCAGTGTAAGTCCGCGGGGGCGCCCCGGCCGTCGATCCGACGCCGGAAATGCGGAAACAAAAACTTTGCAAACTAGCAAACCGGCACCACCGCGAACTTTTCACCCCGGATCGGGCCATTAACCTAGCAACTAGCAAAATAGAAAAGAGTAGAGAAGCTATACCAAGCGATCCGTGTCCTTCGGTCTTCGTCTCCACTCCGATCTCCCACGGAAACTCCGTTCATCTCCTCCTCGTCGGAAAGGGCACCACGTAGCCGAGTACGTTTACGGGCTCCCACCTCTGGACCGAGGCAACTCGGGCGTGAAGTTGGCTAGCCGACACGTCCAAGGGATGCTGTAGAATAGTGTAGTTGCCATGTCTCTTTAGGGTTTATGTTGCCATGGATGGAGGTGGAAAATGAAACATTTGGAGAGGTGAGGAATTTGTAGTAAGCTAGAATGTGATGAAGGATTTTTGCCACACCAAAAATGAATTCCTCTCTCCCTCTCAAGAATGGCCGGCCCCATCATCCTCTCATGGTGGAGGGAAAAAAATGAATGGAATCTCTCAAGTGGAAAAAAAATTGATAAAGATAAGGTCACACCAAATTCACACTCACAATCTTTTCATGAACCCATCATGAGAAAAGCAATGAAAAAGACTAGAAAAGAATCTCATGATGGTTGAACCACAAATGTGCAAGAAACCCCTCCACAAAATGTTATTTGCAAACTGCAAATAACACCCTCCATCGAAAGTCCGGTCGTGAAGGAATAAAAGAAAACCGGCCGGAACGGAATGCAAACTGGCAACCTCAGAAAACTGATCCCGCAATAAATTACAGGAAAACCCCGCTACTGCAAATACATGCCCGCATTCGTATTCCCACTGAACACATATGCAAAGAGACAAAACTACACTATCTAATACTAGGATCCGGCTTAAGCCAAAGCCGGCTAGTAAAAACCGTCCGATCACGATCCGTGCAATACCGCACGTATCTGATCGAACCCTGCCATATCTCCATACGGCCTCTACAGCGTTTCGCCCGAAACCTGAGTAACTGAGTGTGGTGGACTCTAAAGACTCGTCAATACTATGGTTGTGGATTTAACCACTAGCACGTCAGAGGTATAAGCCAATACGTAACGGGCTACCAGATACTGACTAAAAGGGACATCGATGAGCGAACTCATCCTGACACCCTACTGAGCCTGTCAGTGACAATATCCGTACAGTCCGGTCCATTCATCTATGAGCATCGCATGGCGGGCCTAGGAGGTTGGTAAAAGTCAGACCCCCAATAGCGGTACAAGTCGTGTCGGAGTGTAGCCCAGAACACCCTGAGATACTACCGGAATACCTACCAGCAAATCTCCTGCCTTGACCAAGGACTTTTCATGTTCTGGCTCTCCTAGACACAGTGCGACCTCACCCCCAATACCGGGAGAGACGAACCCCTGCAGATCCGCTCACTGCCTCCATGTGGCTCGGGACTGTACCCAACTAAAACCTGTTTGCACGACTCCTTTGAGCCGTGGTAGGGTAGTAATCAAAGCACAGTGGGAACTCACACGAGACAAATGACGATCTCAGGTCGACGAACTAACCTGTACACATGTCACCAGGGAACTGCTATCTGACGTCTGGTATAATCCCAACTAGCAGGTTCCCGGCGAGTCCTGTCCCGTGTACTCATAACCCAATGAGCACCTGTATATATCTTAGGTGAACCAACTGACACTAGTGGCTTGTGAGACCGGCCACCGCCCCTGTCGGGGTCTCGACTGTATACACTAGTCTACTCTGGAGAATCGATGCCCTGTCTCGAAACTCCCACGACTAGGGACCATTTAAGGATGTGCTTATAGACTCCAGCTCTCACTTATATGACCGCCCTCATACTGCTGGTAGTCAAGCAAGAATCCTAGGGGCTCTATCAACGTGTAATAGCGACTCGTAAGGTCACCTAAAGCAGTACACGATGATAAAGATAAAGCAGATAACATACTATCATCTCGAGTAAGACTGTCCTACTGGGACAGGTCCTCCCCTCAATCATTGCAATCACGTACCTGTGATCCAATAATTGACTCTGAGGGCACTATCTCCAACAATCTCCCACTTGCACTCAAGGCTAATTATTTTGATGTCGCATACTCACAGCCCGTGTGATGCCGAACACCCAACTCCTCTACTAGTCAGTCTCACAAATAACGTTTGCGAAACTATTGCGTTCGAGGAATAGCCTCAGTGAGTGGATCCGCTATGGTGTTTCTTTCTATGTCTCTCTTTATCTCAAGTTCGCGGAGAAAGCCATCTCCCGAAATGAGCAATATCTGTCTTAGAATGTCTGGATGTCTGATGGGACTTAGCTCATATATGAACTCCAAATCCAAACTTCTTAGACTGTATCGACAACTGAACTTAATCAGTGTCCTGCGCCATGCGTTCCCTCAGTATCCACCTGAACCATCTATCCAAAAATACTGCCCCTCGTCAGAGGGAAAAGCTATAACTCTGACGGCCACTCTGCCATCCAGGTCACTTTGGAAGCGTGGAATGATAACCGTCTCCCGAAGGAGAATGCTGTTATCATATCCCTAGAACATCGACTTATGTTCTAAAACTGCTTCCGATCGTTTCTCCAGGATTGGATCAATATCAACTTTTTGCACCTACTGCAAGAACAATATCTGGTGTGGTACTTGACATATCATGATTGACTCAATTGCCTAAGCAAGTGATCTGCCAATCATGCACATCCCTCTCCCCTTTAGTCTGTAAGACACCTTTAGAGAGGGTGACTCCATCACCTGCAGGTATACTACCGTGCCAAGATTCGTCCATTCTAAATACTCTTAGAATGCTGTCTAAGTACCCTGATTGGGAAACTACCCAAATCTAGATCTAAAACCATAGATCTAGTGACCAGAATGTCTGATATAACATCCAAGCCCTATGTAGAGAAACTACTGTGTGACGACCAAAGTATAACCGATTGTAGTATAGGAATATCACTTCCTACTCTGTGTATGTCATCAAATACCAGGACATCACACCCTACTACCTTCTCAACAGATCCATCCCCTATTCTGATGAAGTCAAACCTATGACTGTCACATCAGAAATAGATGATCTATCTCCGCTATATCTGCTTTAGTCTATAAATAGACATAAGCCTGATATCCACCAATGCTTCCGCTGCTCCCACTGACTACGACAACCCTCTGGCAGAGTCATATAAACGTACACTTCTAAAGCTAGTTTAGAACGACGCTATACGCATCCTCCTGCCGGGTCTCACAGTCTGGAACAACATCAATGGCAAGTCTGGGTAAACAAGAACCTCCCTGCCACCGTCCTTGAGCATACCGAAGTACCTCTCGAGTGCCTGAGGTTACCCACCATAACTGCGGAGTGGCCAATGGAATGTCAAACCAGATTGAATCTTTAGGTTCTTATCAAATCTTCAGTAATCGTTTGCGGTTCTGGAATCACTTCCAGTTCTACCATACTCCCACTACTGTTTTTCTGAAAATATCCATTTTTAATTAAAACTGTGGCGAGTTAAGAACAATATCACTATTGATCTTCCAGATGGTAGAAAGTCAACCCTCGTCATAGCCCGGGTCAACCCACAAACAGCCATTACAGAAACTTGCCTTGAGTTATCCTGAGTCTGGTTTTAAGCATAAGCCGGACAACTCCCCGTATCTTAACAATGTCAAGATATGAACTGTTCTATATCCAAGAAACAGAGGCACTGATTTAATTGAACCAGATTCAAATCATGCAGCTGTCTCCAGTGCATGTCAAGTAAATGGAAGGAGGCCGATCAGGGTTACTCAACTTAGGAATGCTTTCAATTATGAGTTACCTGAAAGAGAAACCAGATCTCTTAAAAATTACTATCAACTGAGTACCATTCACAAGTATCTACATCTTCGATTACCTTGAAGAATCCCGATACTTGCAATACCTGGTTCTCTACTTTACTCTTATACCTATAACTTCTCAAAACTTGGACCCTGTGTTTCTACGAAACACTTGTCTAAGAACCAGAGAAGTCATAAGTAAACCGAATATAGTACGAGGACCAACCCCTCTGTCCTAATGGACACTGGACAATATACAATACTCTGTATAAGTCCCCTGAGTCTAATAACTCATTCACTGTGTGCCGTAGGTTGAAAACTGTACTTATGGTTAAGAAGAATTACACCGCTGTTCAATGCTCCTTACCTAACCATCCACTGATATAGGTAAATGTCACGGACATAATCTCAAAAAGGTATATCTCACTCTATGAAAATAGACGTACATATATATCAATTTGAAATTGGTGCACAACAACGGATATTCAAAACCATATATTTGCCGTCCGGCAAACAACCCAGGCGATTTCCTCAAATATCACCAATTACAACGAATCCCGATATAATGAGGATGGTCACCTAATTCCCAATAACTTACTCCCACTCATCATCTGTAAAACCATACAGATGTGAGAACCAAACCTGGTAAATACATACCCTGGAGCAAGTGTCTAATTGGGAAATCGGTTTTCTTTTAACAGTACACAGTGAAACTGAAACATTGAAATGTTTCGATGGGGTATCCTGGTATTCATAGTAATGCCACTTCCATCATCCAGATTCATAACTACAACCGTATAATTCTTTGCCACTTCTCCAAATCCCTTTATATGTCTTTAGTCATTACCTTCTGTACACCCCTTTAGGCCAATTGGTTTTCTTCCTTCCCTACCGTTCGGCACCAGCCTATGGTTTGGAAGAAGACTATCCAATAAGCATAATAGGTGTACTGTCCTAATCCTAGGAGCACTAGCAATGCGAGAGAAGGTGAAGATAAAAGACACCTGAATGAACTTTATTCCTATTTCTCCAGAACCAGGATCCATCCCCGAACTGGAACAAGTTCCTTTCGAGTTCGTATATAAGCATACGATGGATTATCCAATAAACTAGGATCTTCGTAGTGATACGGAGTGTCCTGGAGAAATACAAAGGTGATTTAGGATTGGCGAAGAAATACTTGGTTTGGTCGTGAATATCAGTCGCATTTTACTTTGCCCTCCTACTAATCCCTTGCTTTGTCTGAACTTAATACCTTCTGTACACCGTTTAGGCTAATTGGTTTTCTTCCTTCCCTACCGGTCGGCACCTGCCTATGGTTTGGAAGAAGACTATCCAATTTGCGCAATAGGTGTACTATCTCCTAAACCAAGGAGTACTCGCAACCTGAGAGAAGGTAAAAGGAAAAGACAACTGAATAGTCCTATTCGTTTTCTCCAGAACCAGAAACCATCCTCGAATTCCTTCGAGTTCGTATATAACCATACGATGGTTTTGTCCAATGGAAGTGGACGTTCGTAGTAATACGGGGTGTCCTGGAGAAAAGGGTAAAAGTAGGAGTGACAATGAGGTCTGCAACTCTGACAATCCAAAAGCCAGTGTAAAGAAGGTTCGGTCAACTTGGTCACTGAGTCATAGTCTAGGGTCGGGTCAATGGTCGCTGCCAAAGAGAGAGAGAAAAGAAACACTCAGCGTGCACTCTAACCTAGATCAGAATGGTTATCACTTTATCTAATCTGGAAACCTCCCACTGTAACGTCAAATTCTTCCCCAAATCTGAAAGAAGAATTAGCCGGGATCACCCGAGGAGTAAACCAACTCATCAGTGGGAATCGGGATCCAACTCTCATCGCATGATAACGTGACGGAATCCGCTCACGCTATCACATTCCAGAAGGTATGCGCATATCTGGCAAGTTTCAGTTCTTTTGAAACTCTCGATGTGATTTTTACCCCATGCTCTTATGACCTTGACTAAGGCCAACAAATCATAAGTCACATGTCAAGTTCTACCCGTCATTGTCCAGGTTGATTTGAACCCACCCGTACAAGCCCTTGACTAGGGCCAACAAGGCTATACGACTGTCCCAAACCAACGCATCTATCTATGCAGCAGAAAGGTAACAATCAGCTACCATACACTATGCCTTGACGAAGGCCAACAAACATAGCATGAATACTACGTACTACCCGTCTGAAACGACGGAGGGCTACGAATGGTTTCTGGCGAAAACCTTTAACGTAATGAACTTGATATCGTTGAAGGAACTGATAGCTTTATAAAAATATAGTGACGAAAACCTTTGCTAAAGAGGTCACTCCCGGTGAAGGGATCTCGGCTCTTTCCCCGTAGAATGAGGTGCAGGATATTCCAACTGAATACCACGATGCAAAGCAAAAGCAATCGGCTATAGTGAAGTTATTGCCCTGACGCAAACTTCTGTCCAAGGGGTCACTCCCGGTGAAGGGATCTCGGCCCTTGCCTCGTCGACTGAGGAGCAGGATATTCCAACTGAATACCACGATGCAAAACAAAAGAGAACGCCCTTGCAATAACAGCTTTTTGAAAAAGTGTTCCAACAACATCAGAATAGGTTTGTTTATCTTGCATTGATTCGAATCAACGCAGTCCCATCAATTGATCACACCACAAAAGAACGAAAATATACTGATGTACGTATATGCCATCCGCATTCGCCACTAGGTCCCGTCATCACCCGTTAGGTTAGCTAACTAACGACAGAGCGGGGACTGGACTACCGCGGATGCAAAACATATACAACATCTACTAGTATATATGTAATATATAATTTTCGCTCAAGGCGTGATAAAATGCAACAGCACAGAAAAGTATAGCAGCACAGAACAATACAGATATCTGGGATCCCCGGGTTTCACAGAGCCGCTGAAACCCGACGTTCCCCTGGTTGTGTGGATAGCCTGTGCAATGAAAATCCTAGACCCCTACGGGCCCAGCAAGTTACCCGCCAAAACCTGAAGCGAGGCAGCCCTCTTCAGCAACGTGAATTGACCGCCTAGCACTTCACGGAATCCGGTAACTTAGGCACCCCTCCTTGGGCCAACCAATACCCCCTACGAGTGCGGCGAACAGCCCGTCGATTCTAGAGTAAAGCCCCCTCCGTCTCAATGCCATGAGATGCGGGCTCGTTTCCTTCTAGAACCCGGCTATCCGTGCACCCCTCCGCGGGGTAATCCTAGTACAGAAAGTAAAATATACATACAACGGGTACATCGACCGCAACCTGGTCGTGCCCCAAAAGAATAATACAAATAGGCAGTGACGGTAGTCCACATGTCGGACGCTCGCCCCGCAATATCAAATGTACATATAAAACAGAACTGTACTAACATTGCATCCAGGCCATCCCCCACGACCGATCCGCAACATCACAGCAACACACAGAACATCAACGTGAATGTCACGTTCGCAAATCCGTCTAACCGGGCTATAGCAGTTCGACAGGATTTACCGATCAAGTGAAATTCACTGTCGCAGATATAATGTAAATACTGTGAACTAGCATGTTTAAAATATCCGATCGAACAAATTTATCAAAGTGGGCCCCAAGCAGTACTGTAGCACTTACAGAAAATCTGGGCCTAAAAAGAATGTCCCAAAACCCCTATTTCCAAGTCCAAAGCCTACTGGGAAATTTTGGTGCAATGAGCACACCTTCCCGCCGCTGAACCGTGGCCAAACCAGGGGTTTGGCCGCGTTTCCGCGGCCGTACTAAGCGATCACTGTATCAAATTTTACCAGAATTCTTAGAATTTCCTGCTTGTGTTCCTGCAATGACCTGAAAAATTTTTGGAGCAGAAAAAATTTCGACAGAAAACACAATGCATTGAAAATACGGTTTTTGGGGATTTTTGTTTGATCGAGTTCTAAACATACTAGAGCAAGCTAGGCATGGTTAATGGCGTGGCTCTGATACCAATGTAAGTCCGTGGGGGCGCCCCGGCCGTCGATCCGACGCCGGAAACGCGGAAACAAAAACTTTGCAAACTAGCAAACCGGCACCACTGCGCACTTTTCACCCCTGATCGGGCCATTAACCTAGCAACTAGCAAAATAGAAAAGAGTAGAGAAGCTATACCAAGCGATCCGTGTCCTTCGGTCTTCGTCTCCACTCCGATCTCCCGCGGAAACTCCGTTCATCTCCTCCTCGTCGGAAAGGGCACCACGTAGCCGGGTACGTTTACGGGCTCCCACCTCTGGACCGAGGAAACTCGGGCGTGAAGTTGGCTAGCCGACGCGTCCAAGGGATGCTGTAGACTAGTGTAGTAGCCATGTCTCTTTGGGGTTTATATTGCCATGGATGGAGGTGGAAAATGAAACATTTGGAGAGGTGAGGAATTTGTAGTAAGCTAGAATGTGATGAAGGATTATTGCCACACCAAAAATGAATTCCTCTCTCCCTATCAAGAATGGCCGGCCCCATCATCCTCTCATGGTGGAGGGAAAAAAATGAATGGAATCTCTCAAGTGGAAAAAAAAATTTGATAAAGATAAGGTCACACCAAATTCACACTCACAATCTTTTCATGAACCCATCATGAGAAAAGCAATGAAAAAGACTAGAAAAGAATCTCATGATGGTTGAACCACAAATGTGCAAGAAACCCCTCCACAAAATGTTATTTGCAAACTGCAAATAACACCCTCCATCGAAAGTCCGATCGTGAAGGAATAAAAGAAAACCGGCCGGAACGGAATGCAAACTGGCAACCTCAGAAAACTGATCCCGTAATAAATTACAGGAAAACCCCGCTACTGCAAATACATGCCCACATTCGTATTCCCACTGAACACAAATGCAAAGAGACAAAACTACACTATCTAATACTAGGATCCGGCTTAAGCCAAAGCCGGCTAGTAAAAACCGTCCGATCACGATCCGTGCAATACCGCACGTATCTGATCGAACCCTGCCATATCTCCATACGGCCTCTACAGCGTTTCGCCCGAAACCTGAGTAACTGAGTGTGGTGGACTCTAAAGACTCGTCAATACTATGGTTGTGGATTTAACCACTAGCACGTCAGAGGTATAAGCCAATACGTAACGGGCTACCAGATACTGACTAAAAGGGACATCGATGAGCGAACTCATCCTGACACCCTACTGAGCCTGTCAGTGATAATATCCGTACAGTCCGGTCCGTTCATCTATGAGCATCGCATGGCGGGCCTAGGGGGTTGGTAAAAGTCAGACCCCCAATAGCGGTACAAGTCGTGTCGGAGTGTAGCCCAGAACACCCTGAGATACTACTGGAATACCTACCAGCAAATCTCCTGCCTTGGCCAAGGACTTTTCATGTTCTGGCTCTCCTAGACACAGTGCGACCTCACCCCCAATACCGGGAGAGACGAACCCCTGCAGATCCGCTCACTACCTCCATGTGGCTCGGGACTGTACCCAACTAAAACCTGTTTGCACGACTCCTTTGAGCCGTGGTAGGGTAGTAATCAAAGCACAGTGGGAACTCACACGAGGCAAATGACGATCTCAGGTCGATGAACTAACCTGTACACATGTCACCAGGGAACTGCTATCTGACGTCTGGTATAATCCCAACTAGCAGGTTCCCGGCGAGTCTTGTCCGGTGTACTCATAATCCAATGAGCACCTGTATACATCTTAGGTGAACCAACTGACACCAGTGGCTTGTGAGACCGGCCACCGCCCCTCGTCGGGGTCTCGACTGTATACACTAGTCTACTCTGGAGAATCGATGCCCTGTCTCGAAACTCCCACGACTAGGGACCATTTAAGGATGTGCTTATAGACTCCAGCTCTCACTTATATGATCGCCCTCATACTGCTGGTAGTCAAGCAAAAATCCTAGGGGCTCTATCAACGTGTAATAGCGACTCGTAAGGTCACCTAAAGCAGTACACGACGATAAAGATAAACCAGATAACATACTATCATCTCGAGTAAGACTGTCCTACTGGGACAGGTCCTCCCCTCAATCATTGCAATCACGTGCCTGTGATCCAATAATTGACTCTGAGGGCACTATCTCCAACACCCAGGTCCTATCAGAAGTCCAGACATATTCTGACGCGGTTTCACCTGATCAGGGAGTTAGTTGATCACCGGGAGATCGAGGCCAGGAGAGTAGATACGAAGGATAACACTGCGGATCCACTCACGAAGGCCATCCCCCAGATACAGTTTGAGAGATTATTTGGGATGCTAGGTATGAGATACTATAGCAGCTGGCCTTAGTGCAAGTGGGAGATTATTAGTTATGTATATGCTCTAGAGGCCATTGTTGTACATATGATGTATATTATGATGGATGCTTGGATATATACAGAGAGGACTTTCTTGCTCGTCATGATAGTATGCTATTTGGTTTCACTTTATCTTAACATGTTGACTTGTATTGGTTTACTGTCTTACTCTCACATGTTGATAAAGCCCTTAGGATCAGTACTCGACTACTGGGACTATGATGAGATCATACTAGAGGGGCCATAGTAGTCGATGAGTACATCCTATAATTGTTCCTGGTCGAGGGTATATCGAGACAGGGCATCGATACACCAGAGTAGACTAGAGTATACGCATCTTGACCCATATGATGGGCGATGGATGATCCCATATCCATCGGTGTTTGACATCAGAGATAGTGTACGGGTGCTCAGTGGAGACAGGGTACACTGGACGGACTCGCCGAGAACTCCCAGATGGTGATATACCACACGTCAGATGGCAGTTCTCCGGTGACACTGGTACAGGATAGTTTGTAGACCCGCGATCGTCAAAGAGTCTTGTGTGATTCCCACCGTGCTTTGATTTCCACCTTACCACGTCCAAGAGGGCGTGCAAAACGGTGGCTTTTGGGTACAGTCCCGAATCACATGGAGGCAATGAGCGATAGGAGGGGATTCGTCTCTTCCGGTATAGGAAGTTGATGTTGTGCTGTGTTCGATTGGCTATAACTGGAAGTCCCTGGCCAGGGCTGATATAGAGATTTACTGGTAAGTGTTACCAGTAGTTTCTCGACCTGTTATGAGCCTCACATCGACACGACTTATCGGTTACTGGGGTCTGACGTATACCACCCCTAGACTTGATATGCGACATATCAGACGAACAGACCGGACTGTACGGGAGTGTTACTGATTGGATTCATAAGAGAACGGACATGCTAGCTTGTTGATCTTCTGATCGCTCAATACCTGGGTGGCTGTTACGTTTAGCTGACCGCTTGCAGCTTGTGGGTGTTTGATATGATCATCACCTGCTACCGGCGTATTGACGATTCTTTAGAGTCCTACACAGAGGTTTCTTGGCTCAGGCAAAACGGAGTAGAGGCACATATGCGATATGTGCAGGACCGAGGATAATGCGATATGTGATACCGTATTATATTCTCGCGATATTTAGATATGAACCGGAACATCGAATCAAGTGTTGATTCGATGAATCGGTACATGATATATTAGTCGGTTATATTCGATATGGCCGGATCGTCGAATCAAGTGTTGATTCGATGATTTAATGTATAATGATATATATGATATATTGTATTATATTATCTAATATTGTCTCGCTTTATTATTTCATTTCTCACCGGATTAATACATTGATATATATGCGATATATGTTAATTGTATTATTTTCTTTTGTTGCAAATATATAATATATATGTGATATATATTACTGTGACATGATATGATTTATTATGAAACATGTTTAAGGATGATAAAAAGGGATTAGGGTTTGACTAGGGTTAGCTCCTTCTTGTTCATTCTAGAAGGATTCTCTTTTGTCTTGGCTAAGATATTATGGTTGATGCTTATCCTTAACCTAACCAAACCCTAGCTCTAGTTTATTCTTTACAAAGGTTAATCCTATCATCCTTGACCATGGTTCCATATCAATCATATATTCTTATCTACTATTCATCACAAAAGGAATTATCTCATTTTTCTTCATATTCTTCTCTCTTGAGTTTTTGAGAGAGCTTACTTGTGATTTCTTTTGTGATGATTTCTTGTGAGAAAATGATATAAAAAGAAAGCATAAATACTACTCCATCATCCTCATCTAATCTAGCCCATTAGATTAGGGTGTTCACCTCATTAGAGTGAGAGAGCTTGGGTTATAGCAACTTCGACGTAGATCATCGGAGAAGCGGAACACTACAAGCTAGCATGGATCGTTCGATTCGTGGAGCCTCTGTTGACTCCGGAAGATCATGGATCGCGGCGAAGGGACTTCTACTCGGAGCTTGTGAAGCAATGGAGCGGACTACAAAGGTTGTAATCCCTCACACTTATGTTTAAAGATGTTATCTTGCATATTAAACCCTAATAATCTAGCAAAGATCCCGGCTTTGGATTGTTCGGCACATCTAAAATTTTATTTGGGCATGTTTGATGCTTTATGAACCTTCACAAGTGTGCCTAGGAACCCTTCAAAATTTTACCTTTCAGTGATCTGCTTTTGACCCTGCCACTTCAGAGAAAAATTGAGTTAACTGGAGCACACTATATATACCCTGACCACACCAGCAGAGCCCGAGACCCCCACCCCATAGTGAGGCCGCCGGTTTATTCTTTCTGGCCGCAATTTGCGGCCAGATGAGGGAATTTTTGGGTGTAGTTTGTGTGGGTAGGAGTCTGCTACATTTTTAGGCCCAGTGGTATGTGCAATTTTGTTAGTTTCTCTCTGTAGGAAAATCTGGGACGTTATATCGTATTTTTAGTACGTTTGGTTCGCGCGATACGCGTGTGGGTTCTATGATCCAGCGCGTCACGACGTATCGGGTTAGTTTTAGACGTGTCCACACGTTTAGCGTATCATACACACGAGCGTTTAGTTCGCGACGCGATCGTATCATTTGGCTTAGATATCGCGTCTTACGAGTTAGTTGCTTATATACGGATTCTTGTGTAAATTCCAGGTTCGCAGGAGGGAACGTCGGACGAAGCTAAGAAAGGGAAGCAGGTGGTCGGCTGTGAGTAGCGCACGACCAGGTGAGTAGATTTAACATCTACGGGGAAATCGCCCGTATGGCGTTAAGCATCAGGGCGTGTTAGGATATTTGATTGTAGATGTTCATATGGACTGTAGTAGCATACCTTATTGTTGCATATAGAAATGATAGCATAGGACACTGCACTGTCACTAACGGTTCAAGTCGCACGAGCACGATTGATATGCTACACTCACACCGTTAGTGATTGCCATGACACTCACATCATAGGATTGCTATAAATCATATATCATACTGATTCCACTTATTTGATGTTGTCATGATTTGCTGCATAACAGCATATGTTATTGTTGGAGATAGTGCCCTCAGAGTCAATTATTGGATCACAGGCACGTGATTGCAATGATTGAGGGAGGACCTATCCCGGTAGGACAGTCTTACTCAAGATGATAGTATGCTATCTGGTTTATCTTTATCATCGTGTACTTCTTTAGGTGACCTGACAGGTCGCTATTACATGTTGATAGAGCCCTTAGGATTCTTGCTTGACTGCCAGCAGTATGAGGGCGATCATATACGTGGGAGCTGGTAGTCTATAAGCACATCCTTAAAAGGTCCCTAGTCGTGGGAGTTTCGAGACAGGGCATCGATTCTCCAGAGTAGACTAGTGTATACAGACGAGACCCCGACGAGGGGCGGTGGCCGGTCTCACAAGCCACTGGTGTCAGTTGGTTCACCTAAGATGTATACAGGTGCTCATTGGGTTATGAGTACACCGGACAGGACTCGCCGGGAACATACTAGTTGGTCTTATACCTGACGTCAGATAGCAGTTCCCTGGTGACATGTGTACAGGTTAGTTCATCGACCAGAGGATCGTCATTAGTCTCGTGTGAGTTCCCACTGTACTTTGATTACTACCCTACCACGCTTAAAGGAGACGTGCAAACAGGTTTTAGTTGGGTACAGTCCCGAGCTATATGGAGGCAGTGAGCGGATCTTCGGGGGTTCGTCTCTCCAGGTATTGGGGGTGAGGTCGCGCTGTGTCTAGGAGAGCCAGAACATGAAAAGTCCTTGGCCAAGGCAGGAGATTTAGTGGTAGGTATTCCAGTAATATCTCAGGGTGTTCTGGGCTGATCTCTGACCCGACTTGTACCGCTTTTGGGGGTTTGACTTTTACCAACCGCCTAGGCCCGCCATGCAATGCTCATAGACGAACGGACCGGACTGTACGGATATTGTCACTGACAGGCTCAGTAGGGTGTCAGGATAAGTTCGCTCATCGACGTCCCTTTTGGTCAATGGCTGGTAGCCCGTCATGTACGGCTAATACCTCTGACGCGCTAGTGGTTAAATCCACAGTCATAGTATTGACGAGTCTTTAGAGTCCCCCACATACAATTACTCAAGTTTCGGGCGAAACGCTGTAGAGGCCGTATGGAGATATGGCACGGTTCGATCAGATACGTGCGGTATTGCACGGATCATGATCGGACGGTTTGTACTAGAGGCCATATGGATATATGGCAGGGTTCGATCAGATACGTGCGGTATTGCACGGATCAGGATCGGACGGATATTACAAGCCAGCTTTGGTTTAAGCCGGATCCTAATATAGTACAGTGTAGATTTTGTCTCATTGCATTTGTATCCGGTCGGAATACAGATGCGGGTGTGTATACACAGTATCGGGGTTTTCCTGTAATTTATTATGGGATCAGTTTTCTGGAGTTGCCAGTTTGCTTTCCGTTTCGGCCATATTTCTTTGTATCTTTCATTGGCCGAAGATTGGTGGAGGAGGGCTTATTTGCAATTGTGCAAATAAGCATTTGTGGAGGGGGGTCTTTGCATATCCTTGCTTAATGATGGTTGCACCATCATTTGACTTCTTTTGACCATGATGGCTTGACTTTTAGAGTCATGATTGTTGATGATGATGAAGGGTGTTGGTTGATTTGGAGTATGGACTTTTAGTTTATGATCATTGCCTTTTATCATGACCTTTTCTCTCTTGCATTATTAGTGTGGCTCCATGATACATACACCACTCTCTCATTCTCACTCTCCCACCAAGCCATGGCCGGCCAAGCTCATGGGGGGCTGTCCAAATTTGATATGTCGGATTTTGTTCTCTTTTGGCTTTAGAAAAATCCCACAACACCACCTCCAAAAGTTCATATCTCATACCTCCACCATATGGCAACTTCCAATACCCCAAATGAGACATAGAGCACTATAAATTCTACAGCAAATCTTGGGCACGTCGACTCGCCAGCTTCGTGCCCGAGTTGCCTCGGTATAGAAGTGGGAGCCGTAAAAGAAGTCGGCGACGTGGTGCACTTCCGGCGACGTGGTGGAGACCGGCGATTCCGTGGGAGATCGGGACGACGACGAGAAGACCGGAAGACTCGGATCACTCGGTATATCTCTCTACCCCCTCTCTAGATATCTAGGACTATTTTAATGGCCTGATCTGGGTTTATAGTGCGCGGTGGTGCCGGTTTGAAAAGTTAAACTAAATCACCGCTTCCGCATTCCGGCGTCGGATTGACGGCCGGGACGCCGTCGTGCACTTACAGTGGTATCAGAGCCTCGCCATTAACCTAGTCTAGCTTTGTCTAATGTGTTTACATTTCCGATCGAACAAAATTCCAAAATCCGCGTTTTCTCATGCATCAGTTTCTGTCGATTTTTTTCTGGCTCGAAATTTTTTTTAGTACATTGCAGAATCATGTGCAGGGAATTATAAGAATTCTGTAGAAATTTGATCACGTGATCGCTCTATACGACCGCGGAACCGTGGCCAAACCCATGCTTAGGCCGCGGTTCCGCCGCAGTATTTGCAGATCAGTGTGCCAAATTTTTACAGAGAGCTCCTGTGATGAAAATAGGGGTTTTGGAATATTAATTTTGGGCCCAGAATTTCTTGATGTGCTACAGTAGTACTTGGGGGCCCACTTGGTAAAATTTAATTGATCGGATATTTTAAACACATTAGTTCACAGTATTTACGTTATATCTGCGCCGTGAATGTCACTTGATCGGTAAATCCTGTCTAACTGCTATAGCCCAGTTAGACGGATTTGCGAACGTGACATTCATGTTGATGTTCTGTGTTATGCTATGATGTTGCGGATTGATCGTGGGGGATAGCCTGGATGCAATGCTAGTACAGTTTTTGTTGTATTATGTACATTTGATATTGCGGGGCGAGCGTCCGACATGTGGACTGCCGTCACTTCCTGTTTGTATTATTATTTTGGGGCACGACCAGGTTGCGGTCGATGTACCCGTTGTATGTATATTTTACTTTCTGTACTAGGATTACCCCGCGGTGGGGTGCACGGATAGCCGGGTTCTAGAGGGCAACAAGCCCGCATCTCATGGCATTGAGACGGAGGGGGCTTCACTCAAGAATTGGCTGGCTATTCGCCGCACTCGTAGGGGGTACAGGTTGACCTAGGAGGGGTGCCCAAGTTACCGGATTCCGTGAAGTGTCGGGTGGTCCATTCACGTTGCTGAAGGGGGCTGCCTCGCTTCAGGTTTTGGCGGGTAACTTGCCGCGCCCGTTGGGGTCTAGGATTTCATTGCACAGCTATCCACACGACCAGGGGAACGTCGGGTTTCAGTAGCGGCTCTGTGAAACCCGGGGATCCCAGATATCTGTATTGTTCTGTGATGCTGTACATTTCTGTGATGTTGCATTTTTATCACGCCTTGAGTGAAATATTATATATTGATATATATTAGTAGATGTTGTATATGTTTTGCATCCGTGCTAGTCCAGTCCCCGCTCTGTCGTTAGTTAGCTAACCTAACGGGTAATGACGGGACCCAGTGGCGAATGCGGATGGCATATATGTACATCATTATATTTCGTTCTTTATGGTGTGATCAATTGATGGGACTGCGTTGATTCGGATCAATGCAAGTTAAACAAACCTAATCTGATGTTGTTGGAACACTTTTCAAAAAGCTGTTATTGCAAGGACGTTCTCTTTTGTTTTGCATCGTGGTATTCAGTTGGAATATCCTGCTCCTTAGTCGACGAGGCAAGGGCCGAGATCCCTTCACCGGGAGTGACCCCTTGGACAGAAGTTTGCGTCAGGGCAATAACTTCACTATAGCCGATTACTTTTGCTTTGCACCGTGGTATTCAGTTGGAATATCCTGCACCTCATTCTATGGGGAAAGAGCCGAGATCCCTTCACCGGGAGTGACCTCTTTAGCAAAGGTTTTTGTCACTATATTTTTATAAAGCTATCCGCTCCTACAGCGATATCAAGTTCATTACGTTAAAGGTTTTCGCCAGAAACCATTCGTAGCCCTCCGTCGTTTCATATGGATAGTCAATAGTATTCAAGCTGTGTTTGTTGGCCAAAGTCAAGGCACAGTGTTTGGTAGCTGTTGGTTATTCATATGCAGCATAGATAGATGCGTTGGTTTGGAACAGTCATACTGCCTTGTTGGCCAAAGTCAAGGGTAGGTACGGGTGGATTCAAATCAACCTGGAGAATGGCGAGTAGAACTTGACATGTGACTTATGATTTGTTGGCCAAAGTCAAGGTCATAAGAGCATGGGGTAAAAATCACATCGGGAGTTTCTAAAGAAACTGAAACTTGCCAGATATGCGCATACATTCTGGAGTGTGATAACGTGAGCGGATTCCGTCACGTTATCATGCGATAATAGTTGGATCCCGATTCCCACTGATGAGTTGGTTTACTCCTCAGGTGATCCCGACTAATTCTTCTTTCAGGTTTGGAGGAGAATTTGACGGTACAGTGGGAGGTTTCCAGATTAGATAAATTGGTAACCAATCTAATTTAGGTTAGAGTGCACGCTTAGTGTTTCTTTTCTCTCTCTCTGGCAGCGACCATTGACCCAACCCTAAGACTATGACTCAGTGACCAAAATTAACCGAACCTTCTTTAACACTGGCTTTTGGATTGTCAGAGTTGCAAACCTCATTGCCACTCCTACTTTTACCCTTTTCTCCAGGACACCCAGTATTACTACGAACGTCCACTTCCATTGGACAAAACCATCGTATGGTTAGATACGAACTCGTAGGAATTTATTCGAGGATGGTTTCCGGTTCTGGAGAAAACGAATAGGACTATTCAGTTGTCTTTTCATTTTACCTTCTCTCAGGATGCGAGTGCTCCTTGGTTTAGGAGATAGTACACCTATTACGCAAATTGGATAGTCTTCTTCCAGACCATAGGCAGGTGCCGACCGATAGGGAATGAAGAAAACCAGTTAGCCTAAACGGTGTATAGAAGGTATTGGGTTAAGACAAAGAAAGGGATTAGTAAGAGGGCAAAGTAAATTGCGACTGCTATTCACGACAAAACCAGGTATTTCATTACCACTCCCACTTCACCTTTGTATTTCTCCAGGACACTCCGTATCTCTACGAAGATCCACAGTTTATTGGATACTCCATCGTATGGTTATATACGAACTCGAAAGGAACTTGTTCCAGTTCGGGGATGGATTCTGGTTCAGGAGAAATAGGAATAAGGTTTATTCGGTTGTCTTTTATCTTCACCTTCTCTCGCACTGCGAGTGTTCCTAGGATTAGGACAGTACACCCATTATGCTTATTGGATAGTCTTCTTCCAAACCATAGGCTGTTGCCGAACGGTAGGGAAGGAAGAAAACCATTTGGCCTAAAGGGGTGTACAGAAGGTAATGACTAAAGACATATAAAGGGATTTGGAGAGGTGGCAAAGAATTATACGGTTCCAGTCGTGAATCTGGAAGAGGCATTACTAGGAATACCGGGATACCCCATCCAAACATTTCAATGTTTCAGTTTCACTGTGTAATGTTAAAAGAAAACTGATTTCCCGATTAGATACTTGCTCCAGGGTATGTATTTACCAGGTTTGATTCTCACATCTGTATGGTTTTACAGATGATGAGTGGGAGTGAGTTATTGGGAATTAGGTGATCATCCTCATTATATCGGGATTCGTTGTAATCGGTGATATTTGAGGAAGTCACCTGGACTGTTTGCCGGTCGGCAAATATTTGGTTTTGACTATCCGCTGTTATGCACCAATTTCAAATCGATATATCTGTACGTCTATTTTCATAGAGTGAGATATACCTTTATGAAATTATGTCTATGACATTTACCTATATCAGTGGATGGTTAGGTAAGGAGCATTAAGCAGCGGTGTAATTCTTCATAACCATAGTACAGTTTTCAACCTACGACACACAGTGAATGAGTAATCAGACTCGAGGGACTTATACAGAGTATTGTATGTTGTCTAGGGTCCATCAGGACAGAGGGGTTGGTCCTCGTACTATATTCCGTTTACTTATGACTTCTCTAGTTTTTAGACAGGTGTTTCGTAGAAACACAGGGTCCGAGTTTTGAGAAGTTATAGGTATATGAATAAAGTAGAGAACCAGGTGTTGCAAGTATCGGGATTCTTCAAGGTGATCGAAGATGTAGATACTTGTGTATGGTATTCAGTTGATAGTAATGATTAAGAGAACTTACTTCTCTTTCAGGTTACTCATAATTGGAAGCATTCCTAAGTTGAGTAACGCTGATCGACCTCTTTCCATTTAGTTGACATGCACTGGGGACAGCTGCATGATTTGAATCTGGTTCAATTAAATCAGTGCTTCTGGTTCTATATTGGATATAGAACAGTTCATATCTTAACGATGTTAAGATATGGGGAGTTGTCCGGCTTATGCTTAAAACCAGACTCTGGATAACTCAAGGCACGTTTTCTGTAATGGTTGTTTGTGGGTTGACCCAGGCTATGACGAGGGTTGACTTTCTACCATCTGGCAGATCAATAGTGATATTGTTCTAGACTCACCACAGTTTTAATAAAAATGGATTTTTTCAGAAAACAGTAGTGGGAGTATGGTAGAACTGGAAGTGATTCCAGAACCACAAACGATTACTGAAGATTTGATAGGAACCTAAAGATTCAATCTGGTTTGACATTCCATTGGCCACTCCGCAGATAAGGTGGGTAACTTCAGGCACCCGAGAGGTACTCCGGTAGCCTCAAGGACGGTGACAGGGAAGTTCTTGTTTACCCACACTTGCCATTGCTGTTGTTCCAGGCTGCGAGACCCGGCAGGAGGATGAGTATAGCGTCGTTCTGAACTGGCTTTAGAAGTGTACGTGTATATGACTCTACCAGAGGGCTGTCGTAGTCAGTGGGAGCAGCGGAAGCATTGGTGGACATGTGGCTTATGTCTACTTATAGACTAAAGCAGAAATAGCGGAGATAGATCATCTATTTCTGATGTGACAGTCATAGGTTTGACTTCATCAGAATAGGGGATGGATCTGTTAAGAAGGTAGTAGGGTGTGATGTCATGGTATTTGGATGACATACACAGAGTAGGAAGTGATATTCCTATACTACGATCGGTTATACTTTGGTCGTCACACAGTGGTTTCTCCACATGGGACTTGGACATTATATCAGACATACTGGTCACTAGATCTATGGTTTTAGATCTAGATTTGGGTGGTTTCCCAATTAAGGGTACTTAGACAGCATTCTAAGAGTATTTAGAATGGACGACTCCTGGCATGGTAGCGTACCTGCAGGTGATGGAGTCACCCTCTTTAAAGGTGTCTTATAGGCTAAAGGGGAGAGGGATGTGCATGATTGGCAGATCACTTGCTCAGGCAATTGAGTCAATCATGAGATGTCAAGTACCACACCAGTTGTTGTTCTTGCACTAGATGCAATAAGTTGACATTGATCCTATCCTAGAGAAATAGTCGGAAGCAGTTTTAGAACATAAATGGATGTTCTAGGGACATGATAACGACAGCCTCATTCGAGAGACAGTTATCATTCCAGGCTTCCAAGGTGACCTGGACGACAAGGAGGTTGTCAGAGTTATAGTTTTCCTTCTGACGAGGGGCAGTATTTTGGACAGGTGGTCCAAGGCAAAACTAAGGGAGGCATGGCGCAGGATACTGATTAAGTTCAGTTGACGATACAGTCTAAGAAGTTTGGATTTGGAGTTCATTTATGAGCTAGGTACCATCAGACATCCAGACACATTCTAAGACGGGTATTGCTCATTTCGGGAGATCGCTTTCTCCGCGAACTTGAGATATAGAGAGACATAGAAAGAAACATCAAGGCGGATCCACTCACTGAGGCTATTCCTCGAACGCAATAGTTTCGCAAACGAGATTTGTGAGACTGACTAGTAGAGGAGTTGGGTGTTCAGTATCACACGGACTATGAGTATGCGACATCGCAATAATTAGCCTTGAGTGCAAGTGGGAGATTGTTGGAGATAGTGCCCTCAGAGTCAATTATTGGATCACAGGCACGTGATTGCAATGATTGAGGGAGGACCCATCCCGGTAGGACAGTCTTACTCAAGATGATAGTATGCTATCTGGTTTATCTTTATCATCGTGTACTGCTTTAGGTGACCTGACAGGCCGCTATTACACGTTGATAGAGCCCGTAGGATTCTTGCTTGACTGCCAGCAGTATGAGGGCGATCATATACGTGGGAGCTGGTAGTCTATAAGCACATCCTTAAAAGGTCCCTAGTCGTGGTAGTTTCGAGACAGGGCATCGATTCTCCAGAGTAGACTAGTGTATACAGACGAGACCCCGACGAGGGGCGGTGGCCGGTCTCACAAGCCACTGGTGTTAGTTGGTTCACCTAAGATGTATACAGTTGCTCATTGGGTTATGAGTTCACCGGACAGGACTCGCCAGGAACATGCTAGTTGGTCTTATACCTGACGTCAGATAGCAGTTCCCTGGTGACATGTGTACAGGTTAGTTCATCGACCTGAGGATCGTCATTTGTCTCGTGTGAGTTCCTACTGTACTTTGATTACTACATTACCACGCTCAAAGGAGACGTGTAAACAGGCTTTAGTTGGGTACAGTCCCGAGCCACATGGAGGCAGTGAGCGGATCTTCGGGGGTTCGTCTCTCCCGGTATTGGGGGTGAGGTCGCGCTGTGTCTAGGAGAGCCAGAACATGAAAAGTTCTTGGCCAAGGCAGGAGATTTACTGATAGGTATTCCAGTAGTATCTCAGGGTGTTCTGGGCTGATCTCTGACACGACTTGTACCGCTTTTGGGGGTCTGACTTTTACCAACCCTCTAGGCCCGCCATGTGATGCTCATAGACTAATGGACCGGACTGTACGGATATTGTCACTGATAGGCTTAATAGGGTGTCCGGATGAGTTCACTCATCGACGTCCCTTTTGGTCAATAGCTGGTAGCCCGTCACGTATGGCTAATACCTCTGACGTGCTAGTGGTTAAATCCACTGCCATAGTATTGACGAGTCTTTAGAGTCCCCCACATACAGTTACTCAAGTTTCGGGTGAAACGCTGTAGAGGCCGTATGGAGATATGGCACGGTTCGATCAGATACGTGCGGTATTGCACGGATCAGGATCAGACGGTTTGTACTTGAGGCCGTATGGATATATAGCAGGGTTAGATCAGATACGTGCGGTATTGCACGGATCAAGATCGGACGGATATTACTAGCCGGCTTTGGTTTAAGTCGGATCCTAATATAGTACAGTGTAGATTTTGTCTCATTGCATTTGTATCCGGTCGGAATATAGATGCGGGTGTGTATACACAGTATCGGGGTTTTCCTGTAATTTCTTACGGGATCAGTTTTCTGGAGTTGCCAGTTTGCTTTCCGTTTCGGCCATATTTCTTTGTATCTTTCATTGGTCGAAGATTGGTGGAGGAGGGCTTATTTGCAATTATGCAAATAAGCATTTGTGGAGGGTGGTCTTTGCATATCCTTGCTTAATGATGGTTGCACCATCATTTGACTTCTTTTGACTATGATGGCTTGACTTTTAGAGTCATGATTGTTGATGATGATGAAGGGTGTTGGTTGATTTGGAGTATAGACTTTTAGTTTATGATCATTGCCTTTTATCATGACCTTTTCTCTCTTGCATTATTAGTGTGGCTCCATGATACATACACCACTCTCTTATTCTCACTCTCCCACCAAGCCATGGCCGGCCAAGCTTATGGGGGGCTGTCCAAATTTGATATGTGGGATTTTGTTCTCTTTTGGCTTTGGAAAAATCCCACAACACCACTTCCAAAAGTTCATATCTCATACCTCCACCATATGGCAACTTCCAATACCCCAAATGAGACATAGAGCACTACACATTCTACAGCAAATCTTAGGCACGTCGACTCGCCAGCTTCATGCCCGAGTTGCCTCGGTATAGAGGTGGGAGCCGTAAAAGAAGCCGGCGACGTGGTGCACTTTCGGCGACGTGGTGGAGACCGGCGATTCCGCGGGAGATCGGGACGACGACGAGAAGACCGGAGGACTCGGATCACTCGGTATATCTCTCTACCCCCTCTCTAGATAGCTAGAACTAGTTTAATGGCCCGATCCGGGTTTATAGTGCGCGGTGGTGCCGGTTTGAAAAGTTGAAGTAAATCACCGCTTCCGCATTCCGGCGTCGGATTGACGACCGGGGCTCCGCCGTGCACTTACAGTTATATCCATACTTTGGCACATATACATCACATACTCATATCAGTGCATACATATATTAATATCTTCATACTTGCGCACATGCACACTGTATACTCATACCAGTGCACACATATATTGATATCTTCATACCTGCGCACATGCACACTGTATACTCATACCAGTGCATACATATATTGATATGTTCATACCTGTGCACATGCACACTGTATACTCATACCAATGCACACATATATTGATATCTTCATTGTCACGACCTAAAGTTTGGCCCATGACCGGCACTTAACCACGTAACGTCTACAGGCGTAACGCGACCAAGTGAACCAAAAACCCAGAAACAAACCAGTAAAAGTATAGAGTGTTTTAAGTTTTTAAATGGAAGCATTTAGAAGTGATAAGAAATCTTAAGTAAACAATCACTAAGATAGCAATATACGACGCCATAGCGAAGATCAAGAGTAACAAGTGGGAACATCACAGATAGAATAAACTGCATAAGTAAGTCGGCTCACACGAGCTCGACACCAGAATACAAATAATATACATCATCGTCCTCACACTGTCTCTAAGTCAATACATAAGTGGTAGATGGAGAGTACTAGATACAACAATGTACATAACTGAAAGATAAACAGATACCGCACAAAACCCACCTATCAGCAAAAGAGCTAGTACGCCAACTGTAAGGGTATCTGTGTCAAAAGATGCAATAATGCAGCCTGTCGCGACTACTCCGAAGGGCAACCTGCAAACACTGTGGCACCACGGGGGTGAGTTGCCAACTCGTGAATAGAGATAACATATAAAGGTAATCGCGAGCGTGCACGTACTGCGCTACTCTATCATATGCCAGTAGATGATATCAATGCGTGATAAGCAGTATGTGCAATAATCATGCAAGTGCTCTATCAGGTAATATAACTACAGGATGAAATGCAATAATGAATGCTAAGCATGGGAAATATAACATCTACACGGAATGTCAACGTGGAATATATATATATATATATATATATAATCGGTATCCATCAATGCACCGCAAATCCCAACAAACCAGACGCCGGCACTCCCATCGGCCTTCCAATCTTGTACATCCCTGAGAATCATGAGTGCCCAACATCGGCACCCAAATATCATAAATACTCGTGTCTAGCATCGACTCACAAATCCTCCTATATCGGGCATCCATCAGTCCGGGTCAGCCCTTTCTCAATATATCGGGCTTCCGTCAGTCCGGGTCAGCCCCCTCTCAATATATCGGGCATCCGTCAGTCCGGGTCAGCCCTCTCTCAATATATCGGGCATCCGTCGGTCCGGGTCAGCCCTCTCTCAATATATCGGGCATCCGTCCGTCCGGGTCAGCCCTCTCTCAATATATCAGGCATCCGTCAGTCCGGGTCAGCCCTCTCTCAATATATCGGGCATCCGTCAGTCCGGGCCAGCCCTCTCTCAATATATCGGGCATCCGTCAGTCCGGGTCAGCCCTCTCTTTGATATACGCCACTCTAGCACCGAGAAAACACAGTATGGGCACACCGAAATATCATATCAAGGGAACCGTGTTTTTAAATGATTACATATTTGAAATAGCCACGTTTCCCAAATCCAGAAATCACATGTAATCCAAACCAATATGCAAGTCAATGATCCGATGTGATATGTGCATCAAGTATGAATATCATGTCAAGTCACATAAAGATGAGCTACAACATAATGATCCGATGTGATATATGCATCAAGTATGAATATCATGTCAAGTCACATAAAGATGAGCTACAACATAATGATCCGATGTGATATATGCATCAAGTATGAATATCATGTCAAGTCACATAAGGATGAGCTACAACATAATGATCCGATGTGATATATGCATCAAGTATGAATATCATGTCAAGTCACATAAAGATGAGCTACAACATACTGATCATGGAAATTCTACAGTGTGAGTGTCATGGAAATTACTAACGGTGTGTGTGTAACATGCAGGATAGTGCTCGTGCAACATGAACCGTTAGTAAGGGTGCGGTGTTCTATCTATTAGTTATATGTATGCCCTAAAGGCCATTACTATACATAGGATGTATATTGTAGTGGATGCTTGGACATATATAGGGATGTCTTTCTTGCTCGATATGATAGTATGCTATCTGGTTACTCTTTACCTTAACGTGTACACTGATTGTCTCTCTGTTACATGTTAGTAAAGCCCTTAGGATGTGTACTTGACTACCTGGACTATGATGCAGATCATACTAGTGGGGACATGGTAGTCCATAAGTACATCCTTCAAGGTTCCTAGTCGTGGGTGTATCGAGACGAGGGCATCGATATACCGGAGTAGACTAGCGTATACCTTCTCGACCCATACAGATGGGCGATGGATGATCCCATATCCATTGGTGTTTGACATCAGAGATGATATACAGGTGCTCAGTGGAGACTGGGTACACTGGACGGACTCGCCGAGAACTCCCAGATGGTATTATACCTCACGTTAGATGGCAGTTCTCTGGTGACACTGGTACAGGTTAGTCTGTAGACCCGAGATCGTCATAGAGTCTTGTGTCATTCCCAATGTGCTTTGATTTCCACCTTACCACGTCCACGAGGGCATGCAAAACTGTGGTTTTTGGGTACAGTCCCGAATCACATGGAGGCAATGAGTGATAGGAGGGGTTTCGTCTCTCCCGGTATAGGGAGTTGATGTTGCGCTGTGCTCGATTGGCTATAACAGGAAGTCCTTGGCCAAGGCTGTTTTAGGGATTTACTGGTAAGTGTTACCAGTAATTTCTCGACCCGTTATGAGCCTCATATCGACAAGACTTATCGAGTTATTAGGGTCTGACGTTTACCATCCCTAGACGAGATATGCGACATATCAGACGAAGAGACCGGACTGTACGGAAGTGTTACTGATTGGATTCACAGGAGTGTGAGAAGGCTTGCTCATTGTTCTTCTGATCGCTCAATACCCGGGTGGCCGTTACGTTTAGCAGACCGCTTGCGGCTTGTGGGTGTTTGATATGATCATCACCTACTGCCGGCATATTGACGAGTCTTTAGAGTCCTACACAGAGGTTTCCTGGCTTAAGCGAAACGAAATAGGAGCGCATATGAGATATGTGCGGGACCGAGAATAATACCAGTATGTGATACTGTATTCTATTCTCGTGATCTGTATCATTGGACGGTTATATGAGATATAGCCGGGTTACCGAATCAAGTGTTGATTCGATATATTGATACACTTTATATTAGTCGGTTATATGCGATATGACAGGATCATTAAATCAAGTGTTGATTTAATGATTTAATATATAATTATATATTTGATATATTACTTTACATTAACTAGTATTTGTTCACTTAAGATTGATTTTCTCACTTGAAATGCACAAGTTGTTTATGTGATATATTTTTGTGCACTAGTTTGTATTATGTTTGATGATACATGCAAACTTGGGTGTGTGCTTGCTTTAAACCATGTTTACGTTAATGGTTAGGTTTCATTTGTTTTATTTATTTTCTTTATTTATTTTTGGCAAGAAATAAAATGGTGGCTTGTTTTGTTTTACTCTTGAAGCTTCATGAAGCTTTAAAAGTCTTAACCATTTTGTTTCTTTCCTTAACCTAACCATTTACCTAAACCCTAGTTTATTTTCTACAAAGGTTAATCTCACCCATGGTTGCAATATGATAACTTCACTTGAATTTCTTTCCACAATAATTCATTCTTTTTCTTTCTTCTTCTTCTTCTTCTTCAAAAAGAAAGAAAACCATTGCTAGAAAATTTCAAGTGTTGAAATCAAGTGAGAAATTCAAATCCATAGTGAACCCACTTCCTATTTTTTCATCCTCTACCACTTGCCATGTTGTATAGGGTGTTTTCTTCACAAGGTTCATGACCAAGTGAAGATGGATATTAAGTTTGAGTCGCCTCGACGTAGATCATCTTCGGCATCGAAGTCAACGACCTAGCTCGCTCGTTTCTCCGACGAAACCATCGCTAGGGTCCGGGATGATCGTAGCGAAGGGACATCAACACGGAGCTATTGAAGTGAAGGGCCGGATCTACAAAGGTTGTAATCCCTTTCACTTGTAGTAAAGTAGTTTACTAGCTTTTCGTTTCGCCTAATCTCTAGTTAACGATCTTGCATAGAGTTGTTAGGCACCTAAAAATTTGAATTTGGCATGGTAGATGCCTTGTGGACCTCTTGAGTGTGCCTAGTAACCCTACAGTGGTATCAGAGCCTAGCTAGAGTATTAGGCGATGTGTTTGCGAAGTTAAAACCCCGATCGAACCCGATAACCCCCGATTTCACCCCTCCCTGTACATTTTTCTAAACTGTGGATTTTTGTGAATTAAAAATGCTTAGAAAATTAAGCAGGAAAATCTAAGAATTACTGTGAAGTACGGACCCCTAACTCAAAAATTTGACCGCGGAACCGCGGCCAAACCAAGGGTTTGGCCGCGGTTCCGCAGCCAAAATTGTGAATTAGTCCCTCAAACTTTACATATTTATTCTTTGGTCCTTTCTTAACATTTGTTTCTGGAAATTTTTTAATTCCACTCAAGTGTTGAGTTTTCTAGGGTTTTATTGGGGACTCGTTAATTCGATCGGATAATTTAACTTCGTTTATGTTTTTCCGGATATTTTAGAAACTGTTGAAAAGTTCGACCGGATATAAATACCCATTTTTTCCCCTGCCGGGAAATTTCCAAGTGTTGGATTTTTCCGTAGTTTAAGAATGTTCTAAGTAGTGCAAGTAACGTGATGGACCCTCTAGACGACAACAAACCTTAACTCGATTATGTGACCGTCTTGAACTGCCCTTTGAACCTTAGGGTTTGGGGCAGTACGGCGTGCCACATGTGAGGCGTTGGCTTGACCCTTCTACGGCTGGACCGTTGGTACTATGGCATGAAATGGATGTTTTTTAAACATATTTCAAGTGTTTAGATGTTTCGGAAAAACTTGGGTGTTTGATTGTTCGATCGGAAAGTTTAACATTTTCTATTTATCTAGAATGTGATACAATATTTGGAATCCACAAGTAGTTATGAGATGACTGATTTGAATGTTATAAACATAGCAGTTTAGTCTCACTTGATCGGTTGCCACGGAATTTTGATGTGATCAAAAGTCCGTCGCAATCACATAGCGTACGCGGATACTCGCCGGGTAAACTTAATAGACAGCTACACCCCATAGCCCCGACCAAGTGACTGTTGGAGAACCCCGTCGCCGAAAGCATCCATTCGGGTGCTCGCGGTAGCGGTGTTCCGCCTTAGTGCACTTCGTCGATGGTATCGGGGATGCGGCCATCTACTAAAGTTTGCGACGAGCATTCGTTCAGGATATCGGGAATCTTGTTGAATTTCCCGACTTCATATTGAAAAGAGTTTTCAATAATGAGACTAAAATACGGGGTTTATAATTGTTAGGCATGCGATGTCTAAGGAATTCATTTGATTAGGCATGCGATGTCTAAAGAGTTTGCGGATTCCAACTGTTGTAGTCTTACACTTTCTTTTCTGTGACCGTAAGTATAATATATGATATCGCCGGTTTCGTTGCTATATGTCAACGACAATTGGGATGCGTATATTTACTTACGTTGATGACATGTGATGTTATGTGTTGCTGGATATGTTATATTGGATCGTCGTGTTTGAATAGCCGGGGATTTTTATGTGAGATGAGTGTTTTTCATTTTCATTCATGTAAAAAATTGTATGTAATATTCTTTTATTGGGGCACTTCCAGGTTGCGGAAGATGTCACCGTTGATGTATATTATTTTCTTTTCCGCACTAAGATAGACCCAAGGAGGGGAGCACAAGTAACCGGGTTCTAGAGTCCAGTGGGAGACCAACTCGAGGAGTCGAGTCCGGGTCTCCTAACTCTAGAATTGGTAGGGTTGCTTGCCGCTCTCGTAGGGGTCTAGGGGTGTGGGTTTGGCTATTCATCACGACCGAGAAACCTGTGTTTTATACTGGCTCGTATTGAAAACACGGACATCCTAGTATATCCAATGTTTTAGATGATTCTTCTGCTGCGATATCTGTGATGCGATCATTTGATATGCTGTGATGGATACTGTATATAGTATATATGATATATTATATAGACGTTACTTATGTTTTACACCCGTGCTAGCCCCGCCCCGCTCTACCGTTAGTTACCTAACCTAACGGTGCATGAGGGGACATCGAGGCGAATGCGGATGGCATAAGTGTACGTCGTATTTATCTGTGATGTTTAGGTGACTTAAATGATGGGACTTCATTAATATGATTAATGAAAGAAAAGAAACCTAAGATGTTGTGGAATCGAATTTTCAAAAACAGGTAGCTTCGGTTCTTGCTTTGCGTCGCGGTGTTCCTTGTAGAACATCCTGCACCTTATTCGATAAGGAAAGGGCCGAGATCCCTTCACCGGGAGTGACCCCTTTAGCAATAACTGGCAGATGCTACAACCTTCGGTTTGTCTTTTGATTGCTTCTATAGTTTTTCCTTTGCACAGCGATATATATGATATGTCCTGCACCTTATTCGATGAGGAAAGGGCCGACGATCCCTTCACCGGGAGTGACCCCTTTAGCAAAACTAGAAAAGCCTCAAAAACACTCCATTTTACAATCATTTGATTCTACAACGATATCAGGTTCATTACGCAATAGGTTTTCAGAAAAACCTGTCGTAGCCTTCCGTCATTTCAGATAAGTACTACTTAGTATTCGTGCTGCGGTAGTTTGGCATTCGTCAAGGCGTAGTGTGCGGTAGCTAACTAGTACTTATCTGCTTATGCATATGATGCAGATTGGATTAGGGTATTCGTACGGCGTTGTTTGGCATTCGTCAAGGGTCGTGTGGGTGGGTTTAATTCAATCAAGAAATGTATGGGTTGAACTTGACTAGCGCACTATGGGTTGTTTGGCATTCGTCAAGGTCATAGTACGTTAGGGGCAAAAGCATTATTGGGAATTTCAAGTGTTGAAATTTGCAATGAGATTGCATACCTTCTATGAGATAGTTGGATCCCGATACCCGCTGCGAGTAATTGTTACTCCTGGGAGAGTTTTACACATTACAATTAGCTGATCAAGTAGGTGTCTAGAAAGGTGTCAACGGGGTTACGCCTCTGGGAAAACGGGGTTTACTTTAATTAGGTCCGTGCGAAAGCACGGGGAACCTCCCTCAAAGTACCGACACTGGCCTGGCTGAAAGATTGGCGAACTTGTAGCGTGTAATTAATCCCGGCTAGTCTTTCCTTTTAAGGTTTGAAGGAAGATTTGATAAAAAAACAGTGAAAGCCATCCAGATTAGATAAAATAAAAACCAATCTGATCTTGCAAGAGCATACGCTGAGTGTTTTCTTCTCTCTCTCTCTCCAGGTAGCGACCATTTCACGTCTTAATCAAGATAATAAAACGGATATATTGACCGAACCCGCTTGTTATACTGAGCTGGGGAACGTTGGTCCCGCTCCAACTTATAAATGTTATAAGACAGAGCAGGAAATTAGGGGATTACCAGAATTTCCGTGCCGCCCAAACGAAGAAAGTGCATGAGATGCATCTCCTTCGGGTGTGTTCAATATAAAGAACTGTTTCTCAGTATCCTATGCGTTATGGGTATTTGATACCGGATTAGGATCCCGCATATGTAATTTGTTACATGGGCTACAGATAGGTAGAGAACTGAGAACGAGTGATAAGTTTCCTGAGGCAGAAAACGGTATAAGTGTTGCAGCCAAGTCTGTTGGTCACTGTCACCCTGTATTTCTAAATACATTAATTCTGAACGAATGTTATTAGATACCGAACCTGATATACAAAATCATATCAGTCTCTTTATTAGTAAAGAAATGATAAAATTTTGTATTGGTGGATAATATTTTGAACATTTCCTATATCAAAAGTTGATCGGTTCAGGCACGTTATCTAAAAGCATTGATGTTCTAAATCAAACTACAGTTCTTAGTATACGGAACACACACAAGAGGAAGAGTTCAGAAATGAACGAATCCTTCTTGAGGTATTGTAGACTAGGTTATATAAACGCGACCCGACTAGCTGAAGTTACATAAAGATGCATATTTAAATTAGTTTGAATCTACATCTTGTGAAACTTGCCAGTCATGTCACAGAGATAAGATGACCATAGCTCTGTTTATTGGAAGCAGAGAAAGAGTTAGTAAACTCTT
Source organism: Agapanthus africanus (assembly GCA_030015575.1). Classification (NCBI taxonomy): domain Eukaryota; kingdom Viridiplantae; phylum Streptophyta; class Magnoliopsida; order Asparagales; family Amaryllidaceae; genus Agapanthus; species Agapanthus africanus. The sequence goes on along the minus strand of CM057345.1, from coordinate 297,391,096 downwards.
GGGATGATACATATTGATGTATGAAGTTCCCCTGTCTACACATGCCAAGACCGGTTCTTTGTACTTCATTACATTCTCTGATGATCTCTCAAGATTCAGACATATGTTCCTGTTGAAACACAAGTCCGAACCTTTTGAGATATTCACAGAATATAAGTTAGAAGTAGAGAACCAACAACGGGTATAAGTATTATGTCCTTAGATATGATCAAGGAAGAGAATACTTGAGCACGGGATTTCTGGACTATTCCAAGAATGAGATTCTCTCTCAGCATTATTCCTCCGCTTACACCACAGCACCTCGGTGTATCGGGGCGGAGCAATCACACCCTATTTGATATGGTGCGCTCTATGATGAGTACTACTGAGTTTCCTATTTCCTTTTAGGGAGTTATGCACTTATGAAGTTGCATACCTATTGAATAGGGTTCCGATCAAATCAGTTGCCTACCACTTCATATGAGATATGGTAAGGGAAGAGCCCATCTCTTAAGTGAGTTAAGATTTGGGGTTGTCCGGCCTATGTTTAAAAGCATAATTTGGACAAGCTCGAGGCAAAGTCAGTTCTGTGGAAGTTTGTTGGATATCCCAAGCATACGCAAGGGAATATCTTCTACCTAACCGAGGAACAAAAGTTGTTTTGTTACTCAACATGACACCTTTGTGAAAGGGAATTTCTTGTGAAGAAATTAGTGGTCATGAGGTAGAACTGGAAGGAATTCCAGCTAAACAAACTGCAACTGATGGTTTAGTAAAACTAAAGGATTCAATAGCAACCAACGAACCTCGGCCTCTCCGCCGATCTAGTAGAGTTCCTCACCCACCTGAGAGATACTTTGGTTTCTCTATGACAGTGAGAACAAGGATTGCATCATGTGATGATGACCCAACTAGTTTCGAGCTGGCCATCAGGAGTGGGTCTCTGTAAGAATGGCTGGATACTTAGCGATCTGAGATGGAATCTTTATACACCAACAAAGTATGGACTTTGGTTGCTTTATCTGAAGGGTTAAATCCCCATTAGGAGCAAGTATATCTTGAGAAGATTACTTGGTGTACATGGAAAAGTTAAGACTTTCAAAGCTAGACTTGTTAAAGGTTTGCATCATTAACCAGTTGTGGCTAATGATGAAACCTTTTCTGGGGCCTATGCTTAAGTCCATCCAGATCCTACTTGCCACGGCTACATACCATGACTACGATATCTGGCTGTTGGGTGTCATGACTGCTTTTCTAAATGATAATTTAGAAGAGAGAGTCTATAAGTACATAGTCAGAAGGCTTCGTAGATAGTGGGAGCAGCAGAAACGTGTGCAATATATTTTATGTGATAAAGCAGGCATCGCGGAGTTGGAACATCTGTTTTGATGAGTTAGTCAAAGAGTTTGACATCATCAAAATGGTAGATGAACCTTATATATACATGAAGGTAGTAGGGAGTATGGTGATGATGCTCGTAGAGTACGTGGATGACATATTCTTGATAGAGAAGGAGTTTCCTATGCTACGCTCAGTCAATCTCCGCTTATCACAAGTGTCACGCCCCGCTTCCCAGAGTACGCTAGATTGGGCACGTGACATAGCCAACCATGCTACCTGTGTGTAGGAAGTATCCATCTACAGTCACATTACGGCTGTAGAGATATCGAGAATAAGATAAAACTATCTAAAACATGTCCATAATCCAGAATAACAGGAGTCAATAATAAATAAATGCGGAAGCAAATGATCCAATACAAATAACTGAAAAGTGTGTCCCATAATGCGGGCTCACATCAAGAAATAAATGCAGGAAATAAAACTAACTACTACTGAACTCACAGCTCAGCCTGCTGGCTGAAATACTCCTGCTCGGACTGCGACAGCGGTACGGAATCTGGGCCATGCAAAACCCAGACGTCAGCGCGTCATGTCATCAAGTAATAATATGAACAATGTAACAGGAAATGCAAAATAAACATGAATAAAACGAGAGTAGCAATGATGTGAATCAAGCAGTGCAGGATAGTGTGCAGTGGGTAACTAAACTGTTCTATCAGGTTTTCTATTCTAAAGTCTTTGAAATCAATTGATGAATCGTCGATGTAACTCAATAGTATCCCGTGCATGCCCGGGACCACGGTCAAGATTCTCGGGGCTGAATCCGAGACGTGCCGCTAGGCAGTAACAGGTAGCAGGATGGGCGAGTGATGTCAGCATCATCACTCCGGGGCTGGCCTAGCCCGTAAGACAGATCCGAACAGGTATCGAACTGTTGAGTTACAAGTCAGATTACACCTTTGATTTCCCCATACCCCCAAGTTATTTATGTCAAGTCAGGTATTCAGTAATCACGAACTAATGCCAACACAGGATCAGGTAAAAGCAGGTTTGTCTGGATAGACAACAGGAACGGTCCATGAGGACTACATGTTATATTTGTTGGCATTAGACACAAGATCAGGTAACAGGTAAAGCCATGGTACATCAGGTCAAGCCAGGTAATGTATAAAGGTGTCATGTCATGTCAAGAGTGTACGGTACCATGTCATGTTAAGTAGGAAGTGTAACAGGTCATGTCAGGAAGCACAAGATGTCATGTAGGTGCTCATAATCAAACTAACATAAGCATGTGTATAAATAAACAAGCATGAGTACTATCAGAACAATAAACTGGAACATGTAATATGATATGCAAATAGATATAATTTCAAGGATATGGATGCACAGTTACCGATTAGGGTTACATTTATAGTTCCAATATTAATTAGGATGCAATTTATTAAACATGGAGTGTTAATATCACATTATTATGTAGCAATGTGATCTATGGATACAATTATATGTATCTTAAATGCGATGGATGCAAACGGGTATCCGAAAAGTTATAAAACTATAAAATGGTAATGTGGGATGTACAACTAAGCAATATGTGATATAAATATTGATATAATAATATTAATATGAATAGCATATTCAAAGCGATTAATAACTATAAAAGTGGTATTGATTAACCATGCACAAGAAAGTTCCGTTCAGAAATTCAGCGTCACCCTAATTTGTAAAATAGCTTAAAAATAACAAACGTTCTCCAAAAGGGACGTGTATTATACCAAAACAAAGATAATTCAATAAGCTTTTCAGTTTTATAAGTATAAGCATCTCAGGTTGTCCCTACAAAAAGTTATGAACATTCGAAGTTGAAAGTTTGCTGCTGGAATTTCCCTGGACACCAGTTTAAAGACATATTCATTTGCATTTTACGTTATTTAAACAATTTATTTTGTAAGTAAATATTTCATAAAGTTATAGTATTCTGAGTTAGCTTCGTAAAGAACTAAAGAACGTATACTAATGATTTTTCTATGATTTATAATGAATTTTATAAGGTAAGGTGTACAGTAAATTTCAGATTTGTCGTATCCGCTTTGCAACGACGTTTCATGTGTAATATTTCCAAATGTATAATATTATAAAATGCAGATTATAAACTAATTACAGATAATAATAAGAAATATTACGACGATATATATTTTAAATGATATGGATGCAGTATAATGTAATCTAGTATGTCACAAGATAAGTTTTCATGATCTAGATTTAAAATGATATAAACGGATGCAAACGGAACATCGAAACGTTATAAAATTAAACATGGGGCACTAGATTTAAACTATAGGTATGGTATTTATTTAAATAGGTATAAAATAAATTATATAGCATGTAGCAAGATTAACTTGCCTCGATGGGTCGCGAATCGGGAAAACGGAACGTTAACCGTCGGTGGGGAAAACTCGCGACGGGCGCACGGTTCACGGAATGAACCCAAACGACGAACAAAGGAACCACACGGGTCAGGTACCTCACTGGAACGTCGAGAAGCGTCACCGGCACGACGGAATTCCGGTAACAAAAGAACGGTTAAAAAAATGAGAAACGAGACATGAAACAAAAAGAGAAAGAATGATAAAAAGAAGTACGAGAGAATATGAGAGAGAGAGAGAGAAAAAGTGGAGAGAGAGAGAGCGAAAGGGAGAGAAGAGGGAGAGAGAGAAAGTGGAGAGATAGAGAGAGAGAGAAGTGGGGCCCACGGGGTTAAAGGGGAGGTTGCGATTGGCTGAGAGAATAAATTGAGAAGGATATAAAAGATTGTAAAAATATTATATGGTTAACTTAAAGATTTAAAAGATAGGTAATGAACAGTAAGATATCAGGTTAGTTAGAAAAATATATGCGATGGTTTTAATAATATTAAAATTTCGGATTTTGGCGCCAAATAAAATATTTCCAAATCGCGCCCGGGTCGAGTCCAAAAATTTGAAATTGAAATAATAGGATTTTAAGCGGGATCTAAATTTTAAAATTAAGTGTTTTATGATTAAAAAGCATACCCCCAAAACGGACACATGTACGCACGCGTAGCCATCCAAACTCGCCCGTTTCACTGAACGGGACGAGAACACAATGCACGGACGCTACCACGATGCTAGGGGTGTCAAGTAGGCCAAGATGAATATTTTCAATTTTATTTTAGATGCTAAAAATTTGTTATATGTAGAAATGACTTTGCCGGGTAAATTTTACAGTAAGCAATAAACAAGCAAGTTAAATGAAATGAGTACCACATTATGCTCAAACAGTAACTGAAAAATAGTAGTATTGGGCTCGGGTGTTACATTATATCCAATTACAAAAAGAATTTCGTCCTCGAAATTCCAAGAATACAAAGATAGATAACTACAAGATAAGGTAAGGAAACTTCTGCCGGATTTCATCTTCTCGTTCCCAAGTGGACTCTCCATGCGAGCGATTACCCCAAGAAACAGGCACAAGGGGGATAACCTTGTTCTTAAGAACCTTTTCCTTTCGATCCACGATTCCAATCGGTCGCTCCTCAAAAGTCAAGTCTCCTCGTACTGTTAGCTCCGAATGATCCAATACGTGTGTTTCATCTCGAACATACCTACGGAGTTGAGATACGTGAAACACATCGTGCACATTCGCCTAGGACTGCGGTAACGCCAAACGATACGCTACCTCACCAACATGCTCCAAGATCTCAAAGGGTCCAACGAATCGAGGACTAAGCTTTCCTCGACTTCCAAAACGAATCACCCTCTAGTCGGTGATATCTTCAAGAATACCAAATCACCCACGGTGAACTCTAGAGGTCTTCTTGACGTATCTGCCCAACTCTTCTGTCGGTCCTGTGCTGCCTTCATATGATTTCTGATAGGGTTAACCTTCTCAACTGTCTGCACAACCAAATCTGGTCCCAATAATCTTCGTTCACCGACATCGTCCCAACAAACAGGTGAACGGTATTTACGACCATACAAAGCTTCAAATGGAGCCATCTGAATAGTTGCCTGAAAACTGTTGTTGTAAGACAACTCCACCAAAAGTAGATGATCCTCCCAAGACCCCTTAAAGTCCAACATGCATGCTCTCAACATATCCTCAAGAGTTTGGATCGTTCTCTCCGACTGACCATCAGTTTGAGGAAGATAAGCTGTGCTAAACTTCAATCGAGTCCCCAAACTTTTCTGTAAACTCCTCCAGAAGTGTGATAAGAACCGAGTGTCCCGATCGGACACGATGCTTACCGGTACCCCCATGCAATCTTACAATCTCCTGCATGTACCACTCTGCCAAAGTCTCCGTTGATTGACCAACCCGGAAAGGAATAAAGTGAGCTGCCTTGGTCAACCGATCAACAATTACCCATACTGCATTGTTGCCCTTTGGACTCCGCGGTAAAGCCGTCACGAAATCCATAGTTATATGCTCCCACTTCCACTGAGGAATCAGAAGTGGTTGCAATAAACCAGCAACCCTTTGATGTTCAGCCTTAACTTGCTGACACACCAAGCACTTAGCCACAAAGCTAGCAATCTCCCGTTTCATGCCTTCCCACCAGAAATGCTTTCGAATATCTCGGTACATCTTTGTGCCTCCTGGATGCACAGAATAAGCTGAACTGTGTGCCTCCTTCATAAGCTCTTCACGAACATCTCCCTTTGGTACACATAAACGGCTACCATACCTCAGCGAACCATCTTCGTGGACCAGTAAATCTGTTCGTAGTCCGGCTTCAACCTGCTCTCGAAACTTTTGCAATCTAGAATCCTGCGATTGTGCTGCTTAATTTTCTCAATCAAAGACGACTGTACTTGCAGCTGCATCAACTGCCCCGTAGAACGCGGCAACACAACCTCCAAGTCAAATTTTTGAAAATCTGCAACGATCTCTTTCTGCCTAGTTAACACCTGAATTGCTGGTAACCGACTAAGCACATCCGGCACAATATTAACCTTCCCCGGATGGTACTTAAGATCAAGATCGTAGTCAGCCATCAGCTCCAACCATCTACGCTGCCTCATGTTAAGCTCTTTCTGAGTGAACACATACTTAAAGCTCTTATGATCTGTAAAAACTTCGACTCTTTCGCTCAAAAGGTAGTGTCTCCAAATCTTCAAAGAGAAAATCACAGCCGCAAGCTCCAAGTCATGAGTTGGATAATTCTTCTCATGGGTCTTCAACCGTCTCGATGCGTATGCTACAACCTTCCCATGCTACATCAAAACACATCCCAATCCTTTTCCAGATGTGTCGCTGTGAATCACCAATCCTCCGGAATTGTCTAGCACGGTCAGAATAGGGGCGGTTATCAACTTCTGCTTCAACGTCTCAAAAGCTAACTCACATTTATCCGTCCATACAAAAGGTACCTCCTTGCGCATAAGCTTGGTCAACGGCTCTGCCAGACGAGCAAATTTCTCCACAAATCTCCTGTAGTATCCGGCTAATCCAAGGAAACTCCTTATCTCAGCAACATTCTTTGGTATAGGCCAAACTCGAACTGCTGCAATCTTTTCGGGATCGACGGCGATTTCATCGCCCGACACAACATGCCCCTAAAACTTCACTTCCTCCAGCCAAAACTCGCACTTACTCATCTTTGCATAAAGCTTCTCCTGTCTCAACGTCTGCAGTGCGATCTTCAAATGCTCGGCATGCTCCTCAAAGCTCTTCGAGTAAACCAGAATATCGTTAATGAAGACCATGATAAACTGGTCCAAGAACGGTGAAAAGATTCGGTTCATCAAGTCCATGAATACTGCCGGCGCATTCATTACTCCGAAGGGCATCACTAAGTACTCGTAATGTCCATACCGAGTTCGGAACGCCGTCTTGCAAATATCTTCTGTTTTCACTCGGACCTGATGATATCTGGATCGTAAATCCAGCTTCGAGAATACCCTCGCGCCACTAAGCTGCTCAAAAAGTTCTCCAATGCGAGGGATCGGGTACTTGTTCTTGATAGCCACCCGGTTTAATTCTCAATAGTCGATGCACATCCTTCTTGTGCCATCCTTCTTCTTTACTAGAAGAACTGGAGCTCCCCAAGGCGAGTTACAGCTGCGGATCCAACACTTCTCAAGCAATTCAGCAACTTGTTTCTTAACTTCTTCCAACTCTACTGGTGCCATTGGATAATACGCTTTGGATACTGGCGCTGCACAAAGAATAAGATCAATTGCGAACTCCATGTCTCGCTTCGGCGGTAATCCCGATATATCTTCAAACACATCCATAAAATCACGAACAACAGTCGGCTCTTCACTATTATCAACTTCCATTGCTGCAAGAATATTGTTTGTCGGCTAGCCCTAAACTCGACTGGCCCGACAGAAAAACTCCCCTTCATCCCAGATAAACTCTGCTGCTCTCGGCTGCCGCAAGTACTTGTGAGAAAGTGATCAAACCCAGGGAGACAATCTGCCTCTAGATGTCCACGTCCAGTCTGCACATGAACCTCCGTGCCCTGTCTGCATCGTTGGCAACTAAAGGTCCAGCGAAACTACTGAGTCTCGTCCATTCTGCTACATGCACATCTACGGGTGCTCCCTTCTGCTTTAGTCCGATGAACTTCTCTTCCATTTCCTCCCGTGCAGTCCGCGGGAAGAACTTCTCCAGGAAACTCTTAGAAAAATCCGCCCACTTGATCGGCTTGGGCAAGCGGGTCTCCTCCACAAGCCACCATTCTCGGGCGTAGTCCACTAACTGAATGCATACCACATCAACTCTTTTGTCATCTGGAATCTGTGCCGCAAAAATCAAGTTCTCTGTGTCAACTAGCCACTGCTCTGTTGGCAACGGCTCCTCCAATCCAGTAAATGTATACGGACCCAAACGTCTGAAATCTGCTACTGTCCCTACTCGGTCAACTGGCTTAGCTCCAACATTGTTCACAGACCGCTGAACGATCTGCAAACCTTCCTTCGCTTGCTGCTGGATCAGCTCGGTCTGTTTCTTTTGATTCTCCAGCATTCCCCTTATCACTCCAAGCATGGCGGCTTCGTCCACACGCCTTGGTACGTCTTCAAATTCTTATCGACTAACTTACGGATCTTTGCCAAACCCTAACTAACAACATCATAGGAGGGATTAGCTACTATGAAAGAAGATTATACATAATAAACCAAGTCCTTCTTGTTCTCGATGTCCACCTCCTCGTTGGCCTCCTCTTTGTGATAGAAGATCCATCCGAGAGCTACTACTCCAAGCTTGACCTCTAACTTGAGGTAACTAGGTAACTAAGAGTGCTAAACAAAGCAACCTAGAGGATATAGAATAGGATTAGGGATCAATTAGTCTTACTAACCCTTGATCTCAACACATGAGAGGTTAGGGTTAGGGTTTGAAGAGAGAGAGAGCTTGATGAGAGAGAAGGTGAGAGTGAGAATGAAATGAAATAATATCTCATTTAGAATATATGAAGCATAATAATTATTAAATGAATAATCAAATGATAATATCAATCATGCTTCATTTATTCACTTTGTGTAATTCATCTTATGAGTCATTAATCATTAAATGCATCATTAACTCCTTTGTATGAATCACACCATGGGTCATAAATCATTTAATGCAAATGCCACCTTAGCCTCCAAGTCATCAACCTTCTAGAAGCTTCTCGATAATTTACGAGAACGCCCCTCCTATCCGTGAAAACACGGAAATACTAAGACTGTATAAATCCAATAATCCAATACTAGAATCTGGCTTAAACCAAAGCCTGCTAGTAAAAATTGCCCGAACATCGTACGTGCGTAAAAACACGTGCGTGTCCGAACCCTGTCGTAAAACCATACGACCTCTACATCGTTTCGCCCGAAGCAGGGAAACTCTCTGTGTAGGACTCTAAAGACTCGACTACTACGCTGGCAGTGGGTTTAACCACAGACCGCAAGCGGCACTAGCTGTACGTAAGGGTCCCCAGGTAGATGTCGATAAGAAGGACGATGAGGAAACCCATCCGAACTCCTACTGAGCCTGATGTGACAATCTCCATACACTCCGGTCTGTTCATCTAGGACTATCGCATATCGAGCCTAGGGGGCGGCAAGCGTCAGTCCACTAAAAGTGGTATAAGTTGTGTCGGAGCGAAGCCCATTACACCTTGAGAAACTACTGGAAAACCTACCAGTAAATCTCGCTTGCTCTGGCCAGGGACTTTGCGTAATGGCTCTCCAGACAAAGCGCGATATCAACTCCCAATACCGGGAGAGACGAATCATGTCTAACTGCCACTGCCTCCAAGTGCTCGAGACTGCACCCAACTGCTACCTGTTTGCACGACTCCTTTGAGCCTTGGTAGGGTAGCAATCTAAGAACAGTGGGAACACACTTAAGGCGAAGCAGCAGTGTCAAGTCTGCGGACGATGCTGTACTCATGTCACCTGGGAACTGTTAACTAACGACGGGTTTAATACCAACCAACAGTTCCCTGCGAGTCATGTCCGGTGTACTCGTAACCCAATGAGCACCTGTATACTATCTCCAGTACGACGTACTGATGGCTGTGAGACAAACCATCTCCCCAACTGGGATGAGAAGCGTACACACTAGTCTACTCCGGAGTATCGATGCCCTGTCTCGATAATCCTATGACTAAGGACCTGAAAAAGGATGTGCTTGTAGACTACCCAGCCCCCACTAGTATAACTGCCATCACAACGCTTGTAGTCAAGCAAGATCCTAAGGGCTCTATCAATACGTACACACATATTAAGATTGATATAAACCAAGTAGCATACTACCATGTTTAGCAACACTGTTAATAAAACTATGAATATCCCAAGCTTCCATTAAGTAATATACAAGCTAGTATGATACAATAATGGCCCCTAGGGCATATACACTAACAATCTCCCACTTGCACTAGGGCCATGTACTGGCGTATCGAAGACCGATCTTCTTGAGTAGCCTCTCGAACTAAATTTGAGGTAAGGCCTTTATGAATGGATCAGCAGTGTTCTCCTCTGTAGCAACTCTCCGGACCTCGATCTCTCGGCGATCTATGATCTCCCTGATCTGGTGATACAGCCTTAAGATGTGTCTGGACTTTTGATGGGACCTGGGTTCCTTTGCTAAAGCTATAGCTCCGTTGTTGTCGCAATACAGCGGTATTGGATCAACAATGGTAGGAACCACCTGAAGTTCTGTGAGGAACTTCTTCATCCAGACCGCTTCTTTTGCGGCATCGCAAGAAGCAATATACTTCGCTTCCATCGTCGAGTCAGCAACGGTGTCCTTCTTGGAACTCTTCCAGCACACCGCCCCTCCATTGAAGGTAAAGACATAACCAGACATGGACTTGGAGTCATCCTTATCACTCCGGAAGCTGGAATCAGCAAAGGCTTCGATCTTGAGGTCTTTTCCACCGTAAACCAAGAACATCTCCTTAGTTCGTCTCAGGTACTTGAGAATGTTCTTTACTGCTATCCAGTGCTTCTTCTCTGGGTCTGACTGATACATGCTTACCACGCTCAGTGCGTAAGCTACATCTGGTCTGGTGGACAACATCGCATACATTATAGAGCCTACCGCAGAAGCGTAGGGTATAATAGACATGCATTCCCTTTCCAAATCAGTCTTGGGAGACATCTCTTTGGAGAGGGTGATTCCGTGACAAGCCGGTAAACTACCGCGCTTAGAATCTTCCATACTGAATCTTTTCAGTATAGTGTTGATATACCTAGACTGCGAAAGTCCCAACATCCTCTTGGATCTATCACGATAGATCCGGATCCCCAGAATGTAAGAGGCATCTGTTAGTTATGTTTATGACCTAGAGGCCATTGTTGTACATATGATTTATATTATAATGGATGCTTGGATATATATAGAGATGACTTTCTTGCTCGTCATGATAGTATGCTATTTGGTTTCACTTTATCTTAACATGTTGACTTGTATTGGTTTACTGTTTTTCTCTCACATGTTGATAAAGCCCTTAGGATCTGTACTAGACTACTGGGACTATGATGAGATCATACTAGTGGGGCCATGGTAGTCGATGAGTACATCCTATAACTGTTCCTAGTCGAGGGTATATCGAGACAGGGCATCGATACACCAGTGTAGACTAGCGTATACGCATCTTGACCCATATGATGGGCGATGGATGATCTCATATCCATCGGTGTTTGACATCAGAGATGGTGTACGGGTTCTCGTAGAGACTGGGTACACTGGACGGACTCGCCGAGAACTCCCAGATAGTGATATACCACACGTCAGATGGCAGTTCTCCGGTGACACTGGTACAGGGTAGTCTGTAGACCCGAGATCGTCATAGTGTCTTGTGTGATTCCCACTGTGCTTTGATTTCCACCATACCACGTCCAAGAGGGCGTGCAAAATGGTGGCTTTTGGGTACAGTCCCGAATCATATGGAGGCAATGAGCGATAGGAGGGGATTCGTCTCTCCCGGTATAGGGAGTTGATGTTGTGCTGTGTTCGATTGGCTATAACTGGAAGTCCCTGGCCAGGGCTGATATAGAGATTTACTGGTAAGTGTTACTAGTAGTTTCTCGACCCGTTATGAGCCACACATCGACACGACTTATCGGTTATTGGGGTCTGACGTTTACCACCCCTAGACTTGATATGCGACATATCAGACGAACAGACCGGACTGTACTGGAGTGTTACTGATTGGATTCACAGGAGAATGCACAGGCTAGCTTGTTGATCTTCTGATCGCTCAATACCTAGGTGGCTGTTACGTTTAGCTGACCGCTTGCAGCTTGTGGGTGTTTGATATGATCAGCACCTGCTACCGGCGTATTGACGATTCTTTAGAGTCCTACACAGAGGTTTCTTGGATCAGGCGAAACGGAGTAGAGGCACATATGCGATATGTGCAGGACCGAGGATAATGCGATATGAGATACCGTATTATATTCTTGCGATATTTAGATATGAACCGGGACATCAAATCAAGTGTTGATTCGATGAATCGGTACATGGTATATTAGTCGGTTATATTCGATATAGCCGGATCGTCGAATCAAGTGTTGATTCGATGATTTAATGTATAATAATATATATGATATATTATTACATTATCTAATATTGGCTCGCTTTATTATTTCATTTTCTCACCGGATTAATACATTGATATATATGCGATATATGTTAATTGTATTATTTTCTTTTGTTGCAAATATATAATATATATGTGATATATATTATTGTGACATGATATGATTTGTTATTAAACATGTTTAAGGATGATTAAATGGGATTAGGGTTTGATTAGGGTTAGTTGCTTCATGCACACTCTAGAAGCTTTTCCTTTTGTCAAGTTTAAGATATTATGGTTGATATTTCTTGGTGACTCATTGATAACCCAACCAAACCCTAACTCTAGTTTATTCTCTATAAACTATTAGCCACTCATCCTTGACCATGGTTGATACATCAATCATATACTTTTATTTCTATTCATCACAAAAGAATTATCATTTTTCCATTATCATCTTCTTCTTCTCTCTTGATTTTGAGCTCTCTAGAAATTCATTTTGTGATGATAAATTATGAGAAAATGATTTAAAAAGAAAGCATAAATACTACTCTCTCATCCTCATCTCATCTAGCCCAAGAGATTAGTGTGTTCATCTCTTTAGAGTGAGAAAGCTTGAGTTATTGATACTTCGACGTAGATCATCGGAGATTTGGAACACTTCAAGCTAGCATGGATCGTTCGAGTCGTGGAGCCTCTCTTGAGTCCGGGAGATCGTGGATCGCGGAGAAGGGACTTCTACTCGGAGCTTATGAAGCGAAGGAGCGGACTACAAAGGTTGTAATCCCTCACACGTAGCTTAAAAGATGTAATCTTGTATGCTAAACCCTAATAATCTAGCAAAGATCCTGTCTTTGGGTTGTTCGGCACATGTAAAATTTTATTCGTGCATGTTTGATGCTTTATGAACCTTCACAAGTGTGCCTAGGAACCCTACAGTGGTATCAGAGCCTAGCTAGAGCATTAGGCGTCGTGTTAACGAAGTTAAAACTCCGATCGAACCCGAACCGACAAAATTTACCCCCTCTCTGGAAATTTTTCAAAATCTGGGATTTTTCTGAAGTAAAAATACCTAAAAAAATCGACAGGGAATTCTAAGAATTACCATGAAACACGGGCCCACAACTCCACTAAACTGCGGCAGAACCGCGGCGAAAACATGGTTTCCGCGGCGGTTCCGCGGTGGAATTTTGGAGTTGTGACACGTGGTTCTCATGGTATTATCCGTAGGTGCTTGTTGATACCTCTGGGTATTTTTAAAAGTGATTCAAGTGTTGTTTAATCTGGGGTTTTATTTTGTAATCGTAGATTCGATCGGAAATTTTAAATTCGTTATTTTTTTTTCCGGATATTTAGAAACTGTTAAACTATTTGAACGGATATCATTAACTTACTTTTTCCCGGCACGGCAAACTTCCAAGTGTTGAATTTTTATCGGGTTTAAATCTTTCGGAAAAATTGTACAAGTTCAGCGGTGGACCCTCTAGAAGACAACAAACCTTAACTCGATTATGTGACCGTCTCGAACTGCCTTTTGAACCTTCGGGTTTGGGGCAGTACGGCGTGCCACATGTGAGGCGTTGGCTTGACCCTTCTACGGATGGATCGCTGGTACTATGACATATTCTGGGATTATTTGAACTTCGCTCAAGTGTTGAGCACTTTAGGAAATTTTGGGTATTTGATTATCTGTTCGAAAAGTTTAATACTGTCTATTTATCTGGAATGTGATACAATATGTGGAATTCATAGAGTTAGGCATGAAATGCGAAGTATGTGATATTTCGGATTTACGATGTCTAAAGTGATTGTGGATTCCAAATGTTGTAGTTTTACACTTTCTTTTCTGTGACCGTAAGTGTAATATGTGATATCGCCGGTTTCGTTGCTATATGTCAACGACAATTGGGATGCGCATATTTACTTACGTTGATGATATGTGATATTATGTGTTGCTGTGATATGTTATATTGGATCGTCGCGTTCGGAATAGCCGGGGGTTTTATGTGAGATGAGGGTTTTTATTTTCATTCATGTAAAATTCATTTGTAATGTAATATTCTTTTATTCGGGGCACTTCCAGGTTGAGGTTGATGTTACCAGTGTATATTATTTACTTTTCCGCATTAGGTAGACCCAAGGAGGGGAGCATAAGTAACCGGGTTCTAGGGTCCAGTGGGAGGCCATCTCGAGGAGTCGAGACCGGGTCTCCTAACCCTAAAATTGGCAGTGTTACTTGTCGCTCTCGTAGCGGTCTTGGGATGTGGGTTTGGCTATTCGTCGCGACCGTGGAATCCGTGTTTTATACAGGCTCGTATTGAAAACATGGACGTCCTAGTATATCCAATATTTCATATATGTTCTTCTGCTGCAATGTTCTGTGATGAGATCATATTACTGCCTGAGACAAATGCTTATACTATATATATATGCTGATATATAAATATTACTGCTTTCATTTCTTCTGTGATGCTTAGGAAGCATAAGCTGATGGGATTTTATTAATGAGATTAATAAAAAGAAAAGAAACCTAAAGATGTTGTAGAATCAAAACTTTATAAAAAGGGTAGCTACAGTTTTGCTTTGCACAGTAATATATATGATATGTCCTGCACCTTATTCGATGAGGAAAGAGCTGAGATCCCTTCACCGGGAGTGACCACTTTAGCGAAACTGGCGGATACTACAAAACTCGGTTTGTCTTTTTGATTGCTTTTAGAGTTTTGCTTTGCACAGCGGTATATATGATATATCCTGCACCTTATTCGATGAGGAAAGGGCCAATGATCCCTTCACCGGGAGTGACCCCTTTAGCGAAACTAAGAAAAGCCTCAAAAACACTCCTTTTCAAAAACTACTTGATTCTACGACGATATCAAGTTCGTTACGCAATAGATTTTTCAGAAAAACCTGACGTAGCCCTCCGTTATTTCAGATAAGTCCTATTTAGTATTCGTGCTACGTTTGTTGACCTCCGTCAAGGCTTAGTGTACAGTAGCTGACTAGTTTTTTTATCTGCTTATGCATATGATGCAGATTGGATTAGGGTAGTCGTACAGCCTTGTTGACCTCCGTCAAGGGTCGTGCGGGTGGGTTTAATTCAATCAAGAAATGACGGGTTGAACTTGACTAGTAGCCTATGGTTTGTTGACCTCCGTCAAGGTCATAGGACACTAGGGGCAAAATATTATCGGGAATTTCAAGCGTTGAAATTTGCAATGAGATTGCATACCTCCTATGAGATAGTTGGATCCTGATACCCACTGCGAGTAAGAGTTACTCCTGGAAGAGTTTTACACAGGACAATTAGCCGATCAAGTAGGTGTCTAGAAAAGTGTTAACGGGGTTACGCCTCTGGGAAAACAAGGTTTACTTTAATTAGGTCCTTGCGAAAGCACGGGGAACCTCCCTCAAAGTACCGACACTGATATGGCTGAAAGATTGACGAAATTGTAGGGTGTAATTAATCCAGGCTAATCTTACCTTTTTGAGTTTGAAAGTAGATTTGATAAAAACAGTGGAAGACATCCTGATTAGATAAGATAATAACCAATCTAATCTTGCAAGAGCATACGCTAAAGTGTTTTCTTCTCTCTCTCTCTCCAGGTAGCGACCATGTCAGGCCATAATCAAGATAATAAAATGGATATATTGACTGAACCCGATTATTGTACTGAGCAAGGGAACGTTGGACCCGTTCTTTCTTATAAGAGTTATAAGACAGAACAGGAAACAGGAGAATATCTGGATTCTCACGCCGCCCAAAAGAACATGCATGTTGATGCATCTTCTTCGGATGTGTTAGTTATTGAGAACTGTTTCTCAGTTCACCCTACGTCCTGGGTATTGGATACCGGATCAGGATCCCATATATGTAAATTGTTACTTGGGCTACGAAAAGGTAGAGAACTGGGAAAAGGTGATCATTCCGTTCAAGTAGGGAACGGTGCAAGTATTGTAGCCAAAGCAGTTGGCGAATATCATCTTGTATTACCAAGTCGTAATACACTGATTCTAAATGAGTGCTATTATATACCGAACATGATGTGCAATATTATATCAGTTTCTTTATTAAGTAAAGAAGGATATAATTTTCCAGTAAAGGATAATGTTATGAACATATTCCTAGATCAAAAGTTGATTGCATCAGGCTCGTTACATAATGGCATATTCATTTTGAATCAGAATACAGTCCTGAATATACAAAACACACACAAGAGGAAAAGTTCAGATATGAACGAATCCTACTTGTGGCATTGTAGACTTGGTCATATCAATGCGACACGACTGGCTAAGTCACATAAGGATAGTTATTTGAATCCGTTCGAATTATCATCTTATGATACTTGCCATTCATGTCTCAAAGGAAAAATGACCAAAGCTCCGTTTAGTGGACACGGAGAAAGAGTTACTGAACTCTTAGGACTAATACATAGTGATGTATGTGGTCCCATGTCTACGCATGCCAGGAACGGTTCTTCCTACTTCATTACATTCACTGACGATCTCTCTAGATACGGACATGTGTTTTTGATGAAACACAAGTCTGAAGCTTTTGAGAAATTCAGAGAATATAAGCACGAAGTAGAGAACCAAACGGGCAAAAGTATTAAGATTCTTCGATCTGATCGAGGAGGTGAATACTTAAGCAGTGAGTTCCTAGATTATCTAAAAGAGAATGGGATTCTCTCTCAGCTCACTCCTCCTTATACACCACAGCACAACGGTGTATCGGAACGAAGAAATTGCACCCTATTAGATATGGTGCGCTCGATGATGAGCACTACTGAATTACCTATTTCCTTCTGGGGGTATGCGCTTGAGACAGCGGCATACATACTGAATAAAGTTCCTACCAAATCAGTGCCTACCACCCCATATGAGATATGGGAAGGGAAGAGACCATATCTTAATTTTTTTAAGATATGGGGTTGCCCGGCTTATGTCAAAAGACGAAACCCGGACAAACTCGATGCAAGATCTGTTTTATGTAAGTTTATTGGATATCCCAAGCATTCGCGAGGATATATTTTCTACCACAGTGAGGAACAAAGGGTGTTTGTTGCTCAACACGCCACCTTTTTAGAAAAGGAATTTCTTGCAAAAGTGATTAGTGGCTCTGAGGTAGAACTGGAAGAAGTTTTAGCAGAACAAACTACAACAGATGATTTAGTGGAACCAGAGGATTCAGTTGTACCCGACGAACCCCAGCTTCTCCGCCGATCTAGTAGGGTTTCTCGTCCACCTGAGAGATACTACGGTTTTCTCGTTGATGGAGGAAGCGAGGATTGCATCATGGAAGATGATGACCCAACTAGTTTCGAGCAGGCCATCACGAGTGGTGACTCTGTGAAATGGCTGGATGCAATGCGATCTGAGATGGAATCCATGTACACCAACAAAGTATGGACTTTGGAAAATGCTCCTGAAGGGGTAAACCCATTGGGAGCAAGTGGATCTTTAAAAAGAAATTTGGTGTAGATGGAAAAGTTGAGACTTTCAAAGCTAGACTTGTAGCAAAGGGTTTTCGTCAACTACCAGGTGTGGATTATGACGAAACCTTTTCTCCAGTGGCTATGCTTAAGTCCATTCGGATCTTACTTGCCATTGCTGCATACCATGACTACGAAATCTGGCAAATGGATGTTAAGACCGCCTTTCTAAACGGTGATTTAGAAGAGAGCGTGTACATGACTCAGCCAGAGGGCTTCGTAGATAGTGGGAGCAGCGGAATGGTTTGCAAACTGCTTAAATCCATTTATGGGTTAAAGCAAGCATCGCGGAGTTGGAACATCTGTTTTGATGTTGTAGTCAAAGAGTTTGACTTTATCAAAAATATAGATGAACCTTGTATCTATAAGAAGGAAGCAGAGGGTAAGGTTGTCTTCCTCGTATTGTACGTAGATGATATACTCTTGATAGGAAATGATATTCCTATGCTGCAATCAGTCAAGCTCTTCTTATCTCAGAGAATCTCAATGAAAGATCTAGGTGATGCCTCCTGCATATTGGGAATCATGATCTATAGAGATAGATCTAAACGGATAGTGGGATTGTCCCAATCCAGGTACATTGACACCATACTAAAGAGGTTTAGTATGGAAGAATCCAAGCGTGGGAACCAACCCACGATCTCTGGACTCACTCTATCCAAAGAGATGTCTCCCAAGGCTGATTTGGAGAGAGCTCGCATACAAGGGATACCCTATGCTTCGGCAGTAGGCTCTATCATGTATGCGATGCTATGTACCAGACCCGATGTAACATACTCACTAAGTGTAGTAAGTCGGTGTCACGCAGATCCTGGAGAGAGTCACTGGACAACTGTGAAGAACATTCTCAAGTACTTACGAAGGACTAAGGAGATGTTCTTGGTTTATGGTAACGAAGAACTCCAGGTGGAGTCCTTCACTGATTCCAGCTTCCAAAGTGATAAGGATGACTCTAAGTCGCATTCGGGTTTTGTCTTTACCCTCAATGGAGGGGCGGTATGTTGGAAGAGTTCCAAACAGGATACCGTTGCAGACTCGACGATGGAGGCTGAATACATCGCTGCCAACGATGCTGCCAAAGAGGCTGTCTGGATGAAGAAGTTCATTTGTGAACTTGGTGTGGTTCCATCCATTGAGCATCCAATACCTCTGTATTGCGATAACAATGGAGCTGTGGCTTTGGCCAAGGAACCCAGATCCCATCAGAAGTCCAGACATATTCTGAGGTGGTATCACCTGATCAGGGAGATAGTTGATCGCCGGGAGATCGAGGTCAGGAGAGTAGATACGAAGGACAACACTGCGGATCCATTCACGAAGGCTATTCCCCAGATAAAATTTGAGAGATTATTCGGGATGCTAGGTATGAGATACTACAGCAGCTGGCCTTAGTGCAAGTGGGAGATTGTTAGTTATGTATATGCCCTAGAGGCCATTGTTGTACATATAATGTATATTATAATGGATGCTTGGATATATATAGAGATGACTTTCTTGCTCGTCATGATAGTATGCTATTTGGTTTCACTTTATCTTAACATGTTGACTTGTATTGGCTTACTGTTTTTCTCTCACATGTTGATAAAGCCCTTAGGATCTGTACTCGACTACTGGGACTATGATGAGATCATACTAGTGGGGCCATGGTAGTCGTTGAGTACATCCTATAACTGTTCCTAGTCGAGGGCATATCGAGACAGGGCATCGATACACCAGTGTAGACTAGCGTATACGCATCTTGACCCATATGATGGGCGATAGATGATCTCATATCCATCGGTGTTTGACATCAGAGATGGTGTACGGGTGCTCAGTAGAGACTGGGTACACTGGACGGACTCGCCGAGAACTCCCAGATAGTGATATACCACACGTCAGATGGCAGTTCTCCGGTGACACTGGTACAGGGTAGTCTGTAGACCCGAGATCGTCATAGTGTCTTGTGTGATTCCCACTGTGCTTTGATTTCCACCTTACCACGTCCAAGAGGGCGTGCAAAACGGTGGCTTTTGGGTACAGTCCCGAATCATATGGAGGCAATGAGCGATAGGAGTGGATTCGTCTCTCCCGGTATAGGGAGTTGATGTTGTGCTGTGTTCGATTGGCTATAACTGGAAGTCCCTGGCCAGGGCTGATATAGAGATTTACTGGTAAGTGTTACTAGTAGTTTCTCGACCCGTTATGAGCCACACATCGACACGACTTATCGGTTATTGGGGTCTGACGTTTACCACCCCTAGACATGATATGCGACATATCAGACGAACAGACCGGACTGTACGGGAGTGTTACTGATTGGATTCACAGGAGAACGCACAGGCTAGCTCGTTGATCTTCTGATCGCTCAATACCTAGGTGGCTGTTACGTTTAGCTGACCGCTTGCAGCTTGTGGGTGTTTGATATGATCATCACCTGCTACCGGCGTATTGACGATTCTTTAGAGTCCTACACAGAGGTTTCTTGGATCAGGCGAAACGGAGTAGAGGCACATATGTGATATGTGCAGGACCGAGGATAATGCGATATAAGATACCGTATTATATTCTTGCGATATTTAGATATGAACCGGGACATCAAATCAAGTGTTGATTCGATGAATCGGTACATGGTATATTAGTCGGTTATATTCGATATAGCCGGATCGTCGGATCAAGTGTTGATTCGATGATTTAATGTATAATAATATATATGATATATTATTACATTATCTAATATTGGCTCGCTTTATTATTTCATTTTCTCACCGGATTAATACATTGATATATATGCGATATATGTTAATTGTATTATTTTCTTTTGTTGCAAATATATAATATATATGTGATATATATTATTGTGACATGATATGATTTGTTATTAAACATGTTTAAGGATGATTAAATGGGATTAGGGTTTGATTAGGGTTAGTTGCTTCATGCACATTCTAGAAGCTTTTCCTTTTGTCAAGTTTAAGATATTATGGTTGATATTTCTTGGTGACTCATTGCTAACCCAACCAAATCCTAACTCTAGTTTATTCTCTACAAACTATTAGCCACTCATCCTTGACCATGGTTGATACATCAATCATATACTTTTATTTCTATTCATCACAAAAGAATTATCATTTTTCCATTATCATCTTCTTCTTCTCTCTTGATTTTGAGCTCTCTAGAAATTCATTTTGTGATGATAAATTATGAGAAAATGATTTAAAAAGAAAGCATAAATACTACTCTCTCATCCTCATCTCATCTAGCCCATGAGATTAGTGTGTTCATCTCTTTAGAGTGAGAAAGCTTGAGTTATTGATACTTCGACGTAGATCATCGGAGATTTGGAACACTTCAAGCTAGCATGGATCGTTCGAGTCGTGGAGCCTCTCTTGAGTCCGGGAGATCGTGGATCGCGGCGAAGGGACTTCTACTCGGAGCTTATGAAGTGAAGGAGCGGACTACAAAGGTTGTAATCCCTCACACTTAGCTTAAAAGATGTAATCTTGTATGCTAAACCCTAATAATCTAGCAAAGATCCTGTCTTTAAGTTGTTCGGCACATGTAAAATTTTATTCGTGCATGTTTGATGCGTTATGAACCTTCACAAGTGTGCCTAGGAACCCTTTCCTATGACAGTGGAAGCACTCGTCCTTTGCCACTATTGGCACCACAACCTTTGTCTTTCCCTTGACTCCTACCTTACTAACACCACCTCTCGGTTTGGTGGCGGCCTTCTTCTTCCTTCCTTTGGCCCTAGCCTTGGACCCGGAAGATGAAGCACCGCGAACAAACAAAGCGGGTGTTTCCCTTACCTTCTACAAGGTGCCCTCTGCACTCCTCAACATGTTAAGGAGTTCTGGAAGATCAACTTCTTTTCTTTGAATGTTGAAATTCAGAATAAACTGGGCGTAGGTGGAAGGAAGGGACTAAAGAACCAGGTCTGTATATAGCTCGTTCTCCAAAGTCATCCCGAGAACCGCGAGCTCTTCTATATAGCCAATCATATTTAGGACATGTTCTCCTACATATTATCCGACGGCCATCCTCGACTGAAACAAGTTCTTCAAGGTCTCGTATCTTGCTATACAAGATTGCTCTCCATACAGTTCCTTGGTGTGGAGAAATATGGATTCAAGATCCATATCCCCGTGCCTCCTCTGATGTTCATTATTCATAGAGGCAAGCACGATGCATTTGGCCCTCGCGCAATCTAACTCGCAGGTATTGCGGATTTCCTTATCCGCATTACTGGATTTTGGACCAGGGACAGCAGGTGCCTTAGCAGTAAGGACATACCCCAATTTGTAATAAGTCAAACCCATTTTGACATTCCGCAGCCAATCTTTATGTTAGTTATATGTATGCCCTAGAGGCCATTGCTATATATAGGATGTATATTGTAGTGGATGCTGGGACATATATAGGGAGGACTTTCTTGCTCGACATGATAGTATGCTATCTGGTTGCTCTTTACCTTAACGTGTACACTGATTGTCTCTCTGTTACATGTTGGTAAAGCCCTTAGGATGTGTACTTGACTACCTGGACTATGATGCGGATCATACTAGTGGGGACATGGTAGTCCATAAGTACATCCTTCAAAGTCCCTAGTCGTGGGAATATCGATACGGGGCATCGATATACCAGAGTAGACTAGCGTATACCTTCTCGACCCATTCAGATGGGCGATGGATGATCCTATATCCATTGGTGTTTGACATCAGAGATGATATACGGGTGCTCAGTGGAGACTGGGTACACTGGACGGACTCGTCGAGAACTCCCAGATGGTATTATACCTTACGTCAGATGGCAGTTCTCTGGTGACACTGGTACAGAGTAGTCTGTTGACCCGAGATCGTCATAGAGTCTTGTGTGGTTCCCACTGTGCTTTGATTTCCATCTTACCATGTCCAAGAGGGCGTGCAAAACGGTGGTTTTTGGGTACAGTCCCGAATCACATGGAGGCAATGAGCGATAGGAGGGGATTCGTCTCTCCCGGTATAGGGAGTTGATGTTGCGCTGTGTTCGATTGGCTATAACCGGAAATCCCTGGCCAGGGTTGCTGAGATTTACTGGTAAGTGTTACCAGTAGTTTCTCGAATTGTTATAGACCTCATATCGACACGACTTATCGAATTATTGGGGTCTGACGTTTACCACCCCTAGGTGAGATATGCGACATATCAGATGACGAGACCGGACTGTACGGTAAGTGTTACTGGTTGGATTCACAGGAGTGTGAGCGGGCTTGCTCGTCGATCTTCTGATCGCTCAATACCCGGGTGGCCGTTACGTTTAGCAGACCGCTTGCGGCTTGTGGGTGTTTGATATGATCATCATCTACTGCCGGCGTATTGACGAGTCTTTAGAGTCCTACACAGAGGTTTCCTGGCTCAAGCGAAACGAAATAGGAGCGCATATGAGATATGTGCGGGACCGAGAATAATGAGTGTATGTGATACCGTATTCTATTCTCGCGATGAATGTATCGATATGGTTGTATGCGATATAACCTAGTTATCGAATCAAGGATTGATTCGATAAGCCGATACATTGAATATTAGTCGGTTATATGCGATATGACCGGGTCGTTAAATCAAGTGTTGATTTAATGATTTAATGCATAATTATATATTTGATATCTTACTTTGCATTAACTAGTATTGGTTCACTTTAAATGGATTTTCTCACTTGAATTGTGCAAGTTGTATATATGATATACTTTTGTGCACATGATTGTATCATGTTTGATGATACATGCTTATTTGGTTAAGTGTAAAGAACTAAACCATGGTTAAATTGATGATTAGGGTTTTGCTTATTTATTCATTTATTTATTTGTTTATTCATTTTGGAAAAGATTAGAAAAGAATGGTGGCTTTATTTGTAGTTTTGTTGAAGCTTCATGAAGTTTTGACCTAGTCCACCATTCTTATATCTTGCTTAACCCTAACCATCATTTCTAACCATGGTCTATTCTCTACACTTACTAAGGTTAGAATATGATAAGAATCAATTCTTTTCAATTATTTTAAGAACACTTTATCATATTCTTTCTTCTTCTTCTTCTTCTTCACAAGAAAGAAAAGCTTGCCTCATCAATGGCAAGTAATGGAATCAAGTGAGAAATACAATTCTAAAGTGAACCCACTTCCTATTTCTTCATCCTCTACCTCTTGCCAAGTAGTATAGGGTGTTTTCTTCACAAGTTTCATGACTTGGTGAAGTGGGAGCTTGATCTTGTGATGCCTCGACGTAGATCATCTTCGGCACGAAGCCGACGACCTTGCCCGCCCATTTCTCCGATGAAGCCGACGCTAGAGCCCGGGATTTGATTTGGACAGCGAGGAGACTTCATTGCGGAGCTATGGAGGTGGAGGACCGGATCTACAAAGGTTGTATTTCCATTCTTTTAGTTAAATTGTTAACTAGTTGCATGTGTTCGCCTAATATTCTAGTTAACGATCCGTATTAGGGTTTCTCGGCACCCGTAAAATTTGAAATTGGCATGGTTGATGCCTTGTGAGACCTCATTAGTGTGCCTAGGAACCCTACAGTGGTATCAGAGCCTAGCTAGAGCCTTAGGCGATGCTTAGACGATGTTTGAAACCCGATCGAACCCGAAACCCTAAACACAATTTGCTCTCTGGACTTTTTTCAAAAACTGGGTTTTTTCCAGATTAAAAATGCTTAAAAAATTCAGCAGGGAATTATAAGAATTACGGTGCAAAATTTGACAAAAGTTGCTTCAAGATGGCGGCGGAACCGCGGCATAAGCCTAGCTTATGCGGCGGTTCCGCGGCAAAAGTGTGACGTCACCCTCCCAATTTTGCACAGTAACTTCCTTTATTCAGTGCTGAGTTCTCTGGGTATTTTTAAATATTACTCAAGAGTTGAGTATTTTGGGTTGTATTGGGAGTTCGCTGATTCGTCGGATTATCAGACTTTGTCTATGTGGCTTTCCGGATATTTTTTGAATATGTTAAAAAGTTCGACCGGATATAAATACTAAACTTTTCCCCTGTCGGGAAATTTCCAAGTGTTGGATCTTTCCGTGGTTTAATAACGTTCTAAGTAGTGCAAGTAACGTGATGGTCCCTCTAGAAGACAACAAACCTTAACTCGATTATGTGACCGTCTTGAACTGCCCTTTGAACCTTAGGGTTTGGGGCAGTACGGCGTGCCACATGCGAGGCGTTGGCTTGACCCTTCTACGGCTAGACCGTTGGTACTGAGGCATGAACTGGATGTTTTTAAACTTGTTTCATGTGTTGAGCTGTATCGGGAAACCTTGGGCGTTCGATTATTCGATCGGAAAGTTTAACATTTTCTATTTATCCGGAATGTGATACAATAATTGGAATTCACAAATAGTTATGAGATAACTGAATGAATGTTATAAACATAGCAGTTTAGTCTCACTTGATCGGTTGCCACGGAATTTTGATGTGATCAAAAGTCCGTCGCAATCACGTAGCGTACGCGGATACTCGTCGGGTAAACTTAATAGACAGCCTCGCCCCATAGCCCCGACCAAGTGACTGTAGGAGAACCCCGTCGCCGAAAGCATCCATTCGGGTGCTCGCGGTAGCGGTGTTCCGCCTTGGTGCACTTCGTCGACGGCATCGGGGGTGCGGCCGTCTACTAAAGTTTTCGACGAGCATTCGATCAATATGTCGGGAATCTTGTTGAATTACCCGACTTGATATTGAAAAGAGTTTTCAATAATGAGACTAAAATGCGGGGTTTATAATTGTTAGGCATGCGATGTCTAAGGAATTCATTTGATTAGGCATGCGATGTCTAAAGAGATTGCGGATTCCAACTGTTGTAGTTTTACACTTTCTTTTCTGTGACCGTAAGTGTAATATGTGATATCGCCGGTTTCGTTGCTATATGTCAACGACAATTGGGATATGCATATTTACTTACGTTGATGACATGTGATGTTATGTGTTGCTGGATATGTTATATTGGATTGTCGTGTTTGAATAGCCGGGGTTTTTTATGTGAGATGAGTGTTTTTCATTTTCATTCATGTAAAAACTTGTATGTAATATTCTTTCATTGGGGCACTTCCAGGTTGCGGAAGATGTCACCGTTTGTATATTATTTACTTTTCCGGACTAGGATAGACCCAAGGAGGGGAGCACAAGTAACCGGGTTCTGGAGTCCAGTGGGAGACCAACTCGAGGAGTCGAGTCCGGGTCTCCTAACTCCAGAATTGGTAGGGTTGCTTGCCGCTCTCGTTGGGGTCTAGGGGTGTGGGTTTGGCTATTCATCACGACCGTGGAATCCATGTTTTATACTGGCTCGTATTGAAAACACGGACGTCCTAGTATATCCAATATTTCATATGTTTCTTCTGCTGCGATATCTGTGATGTGATCATGTGATATGTTCTGTGATGGATACAGTATACAGTATATATGATATATTATATAGACGTTACTTATGTTTTACACCCGCACTAGCCCTGCCCCGCTCTGCCGTTAGTTACCTAACCTAACGGTGCACGAGGGGACATCGAGGCGAATGCGGATGGCATAAGTGTACGTCGTATTTATCTGTGATGTTTAGGTGACTTAAATGATGGGACTTCATTAATGTGATTAATGAAAGAAAAGAAACCTAAGATGTTGTAGAATCGAATTTCAAAAATAAAACAGGTAGCTACAGTTCTTGCTTTGCACAGCGGTATATATGATATATCCTGCACCTTATTCGATGAGGAAAGGACCGAGATCCCTTCACCGGGAGTGACTCCTTTAGCAATAACTGGCAGATGCTACACACTCGGTTTGTCTTTTGATTGCTTTTAAGAGTTTTTGCTTTGCACAGTGATATATATGATATATCCCGCACCTCATTCGACGAGGAAAGGACCGAGATCCCTTCACCGGGAGTGACTCCTTTAGCAAAACTAGAAAAGCCTCAAAAGCACTCCATTTTAAAATCATTTGATTCTACAACGATATCAAGTTCATTACGCAATAGGTTTTCAGAAAAACCTGTCGTAGCCCTCCGTCATTTCAGATAAGTACTAGTTAGTATTCGTGCTACGTTTGTTGACTATGTTAAGGCGTAGTGTGCAGTAGCTAATTAGTGCTTATCTGCATAAGCATATGATGCGATTGGATTAGGGTAGTCGTGCGACTTTGTTGACTATATTAAGGGTCGTGCGGGTGGGTTTAATTCAATCGAGAAATGACGGGTTGAACTTGACTAGCACTTATGATTTGTTGACTATGTTAAGGTCATATAGCTGCTAGGGGCAAAAGATTATCGGGAATTTCAAGTGTTGAAATTTGCAATGAGATTGCATACCTTCTATGAGATAGTTGGATCCCGATACCCGCTGCGAGTAATTGTTACTCCTGGGAGAGTTTTACACATTACAATTAGCCGATCAAGTAGGTGTCTAGAAAGGTGTCAACGAGGTTACGCCTCTGGGAAAACGAGATTTACATTAATTAGGTTCGTACGAAAGCACGGGGGACCTCCCTCAAAGTACCGACACTGGCCTGGCTGAAAGATTGGCGAACTTGTAGTGTGTAATTAATCCCGGCTAGTCTTTCCTTTTAGGGTTTGAAGGAAGATTTGATAAAAAGCAGTGGGAGCCATCCTGATTAGATAAAATAATAACCAATCTATTCTTGAAAGAGCACACGCTGAGTGTTTTCTTCTCTCTCTCTCCAGGTAGCGACCATATCACGCCTTAATCAAGATAATAATACGGATATTGACCGAACCCCCTTGTTATACTGAGCTGGGGAACGTTGGTCCCGCTTCAACTTATAATTGTTATAAGACAGAGCAGGAAATTGGGGATTACCAGAATTCCCGTGCCGCCCAAACGAAGAGAGTGCATGCAGATGCATCATCTTCAGGTGTGTTCATTACAATGAATTGTTTCTCAAATGTCCTCTACGTCCTGGGTATTTGATACCGGATCAGGATCCCAGATATGTAATCTGTTACATAAGGCTACAGATAGGTAGAGAACTGAGAACGGGTGATAAGTTTCATGAGGCAGAAAACGGGGCAAGTGTTGCAGCCAAGTCTGTTGGTCACTGTCACCCTGTATTACCAATACATTGATTCTGAACGAATGTTATTAGATACCGAACCTGATATACAAAATTATATCAATCTCTTTATTAGTAAAGAAATGATAAAATTTTGTATAGTTGGATAATGTTTTGAACATTTCCTATATCAAAAGTTGATCGGTTCAGGCACGTTATCTAAAAGCATTGATGTTCTAAATCAAACTACAGTTCTTAGTATACGAAACACACACAAGAGGAAGAGTTCAGAAATGAACGAATTCTTCTTGAGGAATTGTAGACTAGGTCATATCAATGCGATCCGACTGGCTGAAGTTACATTTTAGATGCATATTTAAATCAGTTTGAATTTACATCTTATGAAACTTGCCAGTCATGTCACAGAGATAAGATGACCATAGCTCCGTTTATTGGAAACAGAGAAAGAGTTAATGAACTCTTGGGATGATACATGTTGATGTATGTAGGTCCCCTGTCTACACTTGCCAAGACCGGTTCTTTATACTTCATTACATTCTCTAATGATCTTTCGAGATTCAGCCCTATGTTCCTGTTGAAACACAAGTCCGAACCTTTTAAGATATTCACAGAATATAAGTTAGAAGTAGAGAACCAATACGGGTATAAGTATTATGTCCTTTGATGAGATCAAGGAGGAGAATACTTGAGCACGGAATTTCTGGACTATTCTAAAGGAGAATAAGATTCTCTCTCAGCATTACTCCTCCGTATACACCATAGCACGATGGTATATCGGGGCGGAGCAGACACACCCTATTTGATATGGTGTGCTCTATGATGAGTACTACTGAGTTGCCTATTTCCTTTTGGGAGTTATGCGCTTGAGAAGCTGCATACCTATTGAATAGGGTTCAAATCAAATCTGTTGCCTACCACTTCATATTTGATATGATAAGGGAAGAGCCCATCTCTTAAGTTGGTTAAGATTTGGGGTTGTCCGGGCTATGTCTAAAAGCAAAATCCGGACAAGCTCGAGGCAAGGTCTGTGATGTAGAACTGGAAATGTTCCAGCTATACAAACTACGGCTGATGATTTAAATGAACCAAAGGATTCAATAGTTACCAACGAACCTCAGCCTCTCCGCCGATCTAGTAAGGTTCCTCACCCACCTGAGAGATACTTCGGTTACTCTATGACAGTGGGAGTAAGGATTGCATCATGAGCTGATGACCCAACTAGTTTCGAGCTGGCCATCAGGAGTGGGACTCTGTAAGAATGGCTGGATGCTTAGCGATCTGAGATGGAATCCTTATACACCAACAAAGTATGGACTTTGGTTGCTATATATGAAGGGTTAAATCCCCATCAGGAGCAAGTATATCTTGAGAAGATTACTTGGTGTATATGGAAAAGTTAAGACTTTCAAAGCTAGACTTGTTAAAGGTTTGCATCATTTACCAGGTATGGATCATGACGAAACCTTTTCTAAGGAGCTATACTTAAGTCCATCCAGATCCTACTTGCCACGGCTGCATACCATGACTACGATATCTGGTGGTTGGGTATCATGACTGCTTTTCTAAATGATGTTTTGGAAGAGAGCGTCTATAAGTACACAGCCAGAGGGCTTCGTAGACAGTGGGAGCAGCGGAAACGTGTGCAAGATGCTTTATAAGATAAAGCAGGCATCGCGGAGTTAGAACATCTTTTTCGATGTGTTAGTCAAAGAGTTTGACATCATCAAAATGGTAGATGAACCTTGTATAAACAAAAAGGTAGTAGGGAGTATGGTGATGATCCTCGTAGAGTACGTGGATGACATACTCTTGATAGGGAAGGAGTTTCCTATGCTACGCTCAGTCAATCTCCGCTTATCACAAGGATTCTCCACATAGGATCAAAGTGATACCTCCTAATTCCTGTGTTTTGGATCTATGAGATAGATCTAATTGGATGATAGGATTCTCACTAGTTGTAGTGAGATGGTATCAATCGATCCTGAGGAGAATCACTGGAAGGGTTCCAGGGTGATAAAGACGACTGAATGTTAGTCACAGGCATTGTCTTTACCCTCAGTAAAGGGACGGTATTGTAAGTCGATGTACTACACCCCAATACTTATGGGGAGGCGGAAATTTCAAAAACGAACTTGTTTAGTGAACAAACATCGACTAACCGCTTGAATCGAAGCTAAACGATAACTAACCAAACACATAGTTGTTCTAAACTACTATGCTTAGGGATTATACCTATCGAACCAAGTCCTTCGGCTTTACGATCTCCTCGGCCTCCTCGGCCTTCTCGATGTAGTAGATGATCCACCCGAGAGCAAAACTCCAAGCTTAGCCTCTAAACTTGAGGCAACTAACCTTCTTGGATTGCTAATCAAAGAAGATAGATGAGATAGAGTGAGGGTTATGGATTGTTTAGTCTAACTGATCCTTGTTCTCAACACATGAGAGGTGAGGATTAGGGTTTGAACAGAGTGAGCTTGAGGAGAGAGAATGTGAATGATATTATGAAGTGAGAATTGTAAGTTATCATAATATATATGAAGCATTTACTTTTATCAAGAAATGAAAATAAGTGATGAATAATCATGCTTCACAAATATCAAGTGGTGATTCATTATCATGAGTCATTAAGCATTTATGATGCATTAATGACCATGATGAATCACTCTCACGACTCACTAATCTCATTCAATGTATATGCCACCTAAACCTCCTTAGTCACCATCTTCTAGAAGCTTCTCGCGTAATTACGAGAACGCCCCTCCGATCCGTAAAAATACGGAAAAACTTTAGACTGTATAAGTCCAATAACCGGATACCAGTAACTGGCTTAAACCAAAGCCGACTGGTAAAAACTGTCCAGACGACGTAAGTGTGTAAACACACATACGCGTCCGAACCCTTTGTCGTAAAACCATACGACCTCTATATCGTTTCGCCTGGAGTAGGAAACTCTCTGTGTGGGACTCTAGAGACTCGACTACTACGCTGGCAGTGGGTTTAACCACAGACCGCAAGCGGCACTAGCTGTACGTAACGGTCCCTAGGTAGTTGTCGATAAGAAGGCCGATGAGGAAACCCATCCGAACTCCTACTGAGCCTACTGTGACAATCTCCATACAGTCCGGTCCGTTCGTCCAAGACTATCGCATATCGGGCCTAGGGGGGCGGCAAGCGTCAGTCCCCTAATAGCGGTATAAGTCTTGTCGGAGGGAAGCCCATTACACCCTGAGAAACTACTGGAACCTACCAGCAAATCTCGCTTGCCCTGGCCAGGGACTTTGCGTAATGGCTCTCTGACACAGCGCGATATCAACTCCCAATACCGGGAGGGACGAATCCTGTCTAACCGCCACTGCCTCCAAGTGCTCGGGACTGCACCCAACTGCTACCTGTTTGCACGACTCATTTGAGCCATGGTAGGGTAGCAATCTAAGAACAGTGGGACACACTCGAGGCGAAGTAGCAGTGTCAAGTCTGCGGACTATGCTGTACTCATATCACCTGGGAACTGCTCACTGATGACTGGTATAAAACCAACCAACAGTTCCCTGTGAGTCCTGTCCGGTGTACCCGTAACCTAACGAGCACCTGCATACTATCTCCAGTACGACGTACTGACGGCTGTGGGACAGACCATCTCCCCAACTGGGATGAGAAGCGTACACACTAGTCTACTCCGGAGTATCGATGCTCTGTCTCGATAATCCAACGACCAGGGACCTGAATAAGGATGTGCTTGTAGACTACCCAGCCCCCACTAGTGTGACTGCCATCACAACGCTGGTAGACAAGCAAGATCCTAAGAGCTCTATCAATACGTACACTCACATATTAAGATAGAAAAACCAAGTAGCATACTACCATGTTTTGCAAGACTGTTATATACATGTGAATATCCCAAGCTTCCATTAAGTAATATACAAACTAGTATGATACAGTAATGGCCTTCTAGGGCATAAACACTAACAATCTCCCACTTGCACTAGGGCCATGTACTGGCATATCGTAGACCGATGATCTCGAGTAGCCTCTCGAACTGAATCTGAGGTAGGGCCTTCGTGAATGGATCAGCAATGTTCTCTTCAGAAGCAACTCTCCGAACCTCGATCTCCTGACGATCAATGATCTCCCTGATCAGGTGATACCGCCATAAGATGTGTCTGGACTTCTGATGGGACCTTGGTTCCTTCGCTAAAGCTATAGCTCCGTTGTTGTCGCAATACAGAAGTATTGGATCAACTATGGTAGGAACCACCTGAAGTTCTGTTTGGAACTTCTTCATCCAGACTGCTTCTTTTGCGGCATCGCAAGCAGCTATATACTCCGCTTCCATCGTCGAGTCAGCAACGGTGTCCTGCTTGGAGCTCTTCCAGCACACCGCCCCTCCATTGAGGGTAAAGACATAACCCGACATGGACTTGGAATCGTCCTTATCACTCTGAAAGCCGGAATCAGCAAAGGCCTCCAACCTGAGGTCTTTTCCGCCATAAACCAAGAACATCTCCTTAGTCCTTCTCAGGTACTTGAGAATGTTCTTTACTGCTATCCAGTGCTTCTCCCCTGGGTCTGACTGATACCGGCTTACCACGCTCAGTGCGTAAGCTACATCTGGTCTGGTACACAACATCGCATACATTATAGAGCCTATCGCAGAAGCGTAGGGTATAATAGACATGCGTTCCCTTTCCAAATCAGTCTTGGGAGACTTCTCTTTGGAGAGGGTGATTCCGTGACAAGCCGGTAGATTACCGCGCTTAGAATCTTCCATACTGAATCTTTTCAGTACAGTGTCGATATACCTGGACTGCGAAAGTCCCAACATCCTCTTGGATCTATCACGATAGATACGGATCCCCAGAATGTAAGAGACATCACCCAGGTCTTTCATGGAGAACCTGTGTGACAAGAATCCTTTGACAGATTGTAGCATAGGAATGTCATTTCCTATCAATAGAATGTCATCCATGTACAAGACGAGGAATACGACACTTCTTGCTACAACTTTACTATATATGCACGGTTCATATGGATTTTTGATAAAGTCATATTCTTTGACTGTCTCATCAAAACAGATGTTCCAACTCCGCGATGCCTGCTTTAGTCCATAAATGGACTTAAGCAGCTTGCATACTTTCCCGCTGCTCCCACTCTGATTGAAACCTTCTGGCTGATCCATATAGACGCTCTCTTCTAAATTTCCATTCAGAAAAGCCGTCTTTACGTCCATCTGCCAGATTTCATAATCATGGAAGGCAGCAATAGCAAGAAGGACCCGAATGGATTTGAGCATAGCCACTGGAGAAAAAGTTTCGTCATAGTCCAAACCAGGTCTTTGACGAAAACCCTTTGCAACAAGTCTAGCCTTATAGGTTTCCACCTGTCCATCTACACCAATCTTTTTCTTGAAGATCCATTTGCATCCTATGGGTTTTACCCCATCTGGAGCAAAGTCCAAAGTCCATACTTTGTTGGTGTACATGGACTCCATTTCGGTCCGCATTGCATCTAGCCATCGTACCGAGTCGCCGCTCTGGATGGCCTGCTGGAAGTCAGTAGGTTCATCATCATCTATGATGCAATCCTCTCTATCCCCATCTATGAGAAAACCGTAGTATCTCTCAGGCGGATGAGACGGCCTACTACTCCTGCGGAGGGGTGCGGGAATGTCCTGTTCTTCTTGAACTATCGGTTCTACCAAACTTTCAGTAGCAGTTTGTGGTTCTGGAATTTCTTCCAGTTCTATTTCGCTCCCACTTGATTCCTTTTCCAAAAACTGATGTTCTAGAAAATGGGCATTACGAGAAACAAATACCTTTTGTTCCTCTGCGTAATAGAATAGATATCCCCTGGAGTTCTTTGGATATCCCACAAAACTACACTTTACTGATCGTGCCTCGAGCTTGTCCACATGCTGCTTTTTAACAAAAGCTGGACATCCCCAAATCTTTATATACTGTAGATGGGGTTTCTTCCCGCTCCACATCTGATATGGAGTGGTAGGCACAGTCTTGGTAGGAACCATGTTCAAAAGATATGCCGCTGATTCTAGCGCATAACCCCAGAAAGATCGCGGTAACTCAGCATTACTCATCATGGATCGTACCATATCCAATAGGGTTCGATTCCGTCTCTCCGATACACCGTTATGCTGTGGAGTGTATGGAGGAGTAAGCTGAGAGAGAATTCCTTTCTCTTTTAGGTAACCTAGGAACTCGGCACTTAAGTATTCTCCACCTCGATCAGATCTCAGTGTCTTAATACTTTTGCCTGTTTGGTTTTCTACATCATTCTTATACTCTTGGAATTTCTCAAAAGCCTCGGATTTATGTTTCATCAGATAAATGAATCCGTATCTTGAGTAATCATCCGTGAAAGCAATGAAATAGGAAAAACTACCTCTTGCATGTGTAGACAATGGATCACATACATCGCTGTGTATGAGTCCTAAGAGCTCGCTCGCTCTTACTCCTTGTCCAGTAAATGGAGTCTTTGTCATCTTTCCTTTGATACAAGATTGACAAGTGTCATAAGTTTGATATTCGAACGAGTCCAAATATCCTTCTCTATGCAACTTAGTCAACCTTCTCTCATTGATGTGACCCAGTCTACAATACCATAAGAAAGCTTTATTTAAATCTGGAGACTTTCTTTTTAGTGTGTTCTGGACATTGAAAATTTGGAGTTGGTTTAAAACATATATACCGTTATTTAGAGTACCGGACCCAATCAAACCATGATTTAGGTGGATGTTAACAACATCTCTTACAAACGTGAAATCATAACCTTTATTTGATAACAAGGAAACTGATATGATATTACACGTTAAGCTTGGTACAAAATAACAGTTATGTAAAACCAAAATGTGTCCACTCGTCAATCCTAGGTGATAATCCCCGACGGACGCAGCTCCCACGCTAGCTCCGTTAGCAACCTTTAGGGTCATATCACCTTCCTTCAGCACTCTACGGTTTCTCAGTGCCTGCAATGAATTGCAAATATGAGATCCTGATCCGGTATCCAATACCCAGGAAGTAGAGTTGATCGACAGACAATTCTCAATTACAAACACACCTGAAGTCGAAGCCACAGCTTGCTTCGGTTCCTGGTTCTTGGCGTTCCACGCCTTGCAATCCTTCTTCCAGTGCCCTTTCCTGTGACAATGGAAGCACTCATCCTGGCCAACTACCGGTACTGCAAACTTTTTCTTTCCCTTCCCTCCCACCTTACTAACACCTCCTCTAGGTCTGGGGACGGCCTTCTTCTTCCTTCCTTTGGCCCTAGCCTTGGACCCGGAAGAAGATGCACCGCCAACAAACATAGCGGGTGTTTCCCTTGCTTTCTGCAAGGTGCCCTCTGCACTCCTTAACATGTTCAGGAGTTCCGCAAGTTCAACTTCTTTTCCTTGAAGGTTGAAGTTCAGGATAAACTAGGCGTAGGTGGGAGGAAGGGACTGGAGAATAAGGTCTGTATACAGCTCATTATCCAAAGTCGTCCCAAGGTCTGCGAGCTCTTCAATATAGCCGATCATCTTTAGGACATGTTCTCCTACCGATGACCCGACAGCCAACCTCGCTCGAAATAAGTTCTTAGAGGTCTCGTATCTTGCTATACGAGATTGCTCTCCATAAAGTTCCTTTGTATGGAGAAATATGCCATCTAGGGTCATATCCTCGTACCTCCTCTGATGTTCATTGTTCATTGAGGCAAGCACGATGCACTTGGCTTTCGCGCAATCTAAATCCCAGGTTTTGCGGATTTCCTTATCCGCATTGCTGGATTTGGGACCAGGGACAGCAGGTGCCGTAGCGGTGAGGATGTACCCCAATTTGTCATAGGTCAAAGCCATTTTGACATTCCGCAGCCAATCTTTATAGTTTGGCCCTGTCAGTATATTTTTCTCTAAAAGTAACTTAAGTCCAGTCATTTTCAGGGTCGCTGCAATTAGGAGAGAGAGAAGAAAACTCTTTAGCATGATGCTCTTGCAAGTTTAGAGTTGTTTTTAGTTTATCTAAACTGGATGGCTCCCACTGTTTCTCGAATCCTTCCTCAAACCATAAAAGAAGAATTAGCCAGGACTATTCTCACTGTACAATACTTGCTTAACCGTTCAGCCAGGCTGGTGTCGGTACTTCGAGGGAGGTTTTCCAACGCTTTCGCGAAGTTCCTTAATTAAATAACCTCTTTTCTCTGGGGGCGTAACCCCGCTGACACTTTTCTGGACACCTACTAGGTTTATAGCATTGATCGTTAAGTGACGAATATCCTGATAAATAGCATATACTCACAGTAGGATCGGGATCCAAATATCATCGTGTGATAATGTTGAAGGAATCCTACCAATATTCATCAAACTCCAAATGGTATGCATCTCTTTGCAAATTTCAATTTCTTTAGAAATTCCCGATATATATTTTTTCCCCATGCTCTTATGACCTTGGCGTTAGGTCAAAATGTCATAAGTCACATGTCAAGTTCTACCCATCATTATCTTGTCAATTTGAACCCATCCGTATATATCCTTGACGTTCGGCCAAAATGATAATACGACTGTCCCAAACTAACTCATCTACCTATGCAACAAATGAATACCCAGTAGCTACCAAACACTATGCCTTGGCGTTAGATCAAAATACATAGCTTGACTACTACTGAACCAGATGAAATGACGGAGGGCTACGAATGGTTTTGGCGAAACCGTGAACGTAGTGAACTTAATATAACCGAAGGAACCTGATAGCTTTTAAAAGGAGTGGTTAAAGCTCCGCATTTAAAAATATCTGTTTTTAAAATTAACCGAGTGGTTTCTTTTAAATTGTTCCAACGATTTAAACTTTGGTTTGTTTTTCTTTGCATTATAGATAATGCGTCCCATCATTAACCTATCATTGCAGAAAACAACGAAAATACAACGTCCTCTTATGCCATCCGCATTCGCCACGGGGTCCCGTCATCACCCGTTAGGTTACTTAACTAACGACAGAGCGGGGGCTGGGCTAGCGCGGGTGTAAAACGTAAGTGACGTCTAAATAGCTATCATATATATAGATATTTTACATTCGTCTGACGCAATGATATACATTCCAGAACACAGATGAACTTAATTGGAATTGCAAGCAATCCGTATTTCTTTTGAGCCTGCAAGAAAAGACGGATAACACAGTTGTGATGAATAGCCATTACCCCACCCTCGACCCCTACGGGTACGGTAAACTACCCGCCCGGCAGTTTGTGCACCCCACCTTGGGTCAGTTCTAGGAGCAGAAACATTAAAATGAAATAATACAACGGTGGCTACAACCGCAACCTGGATGTGCCCCGCAAAAATAATATTACAACAAATTACATTTACAACAAATGAATTAAATAATAACCCATTGCTAAACCCCGGCTATACACCACAACAGTCCAATACAGTTCATATGCACAAACAGATAAAACCATTACAGAAATGTGCAACCCCCTGCCAACCGACATACTAGCAGTTAGGGGAGGTTTACGAACACATTAAACAATCACAGATATAATCCAATATGCAAATACTGTACAATTTCGATCGATTAAACACTTTTAATCTTGCTCCAATACTGCTCTGTAAACTTGAAACCTGAGCAAAATTAAAAAATACCAGAGAATCCCAAATATCACAGAGAACCACCACAAGAAAAATGGCTCCCTGAATCGTCAACTCGGCGGCGGAAGCGCGGCGCTATTTGTGCTAGCCGCCACGGTTCCGCGGTACCATAGACGAATTAGGGGACCAAATTTTTTGTGTGTTCTACTACTGTCATTTTAAGCTTTCTGAACATCCCTGAAAAATTTTTGGACTTCATTTATAAATCGACAGAAACATGATTTTTCGGGCTTTTCCGGTTTCGTTTTTTCCGTTCGAAATTCATACAAATTTGCAAAAAAGTTATTTATTGTTTAGCGAGGCTCTGATACCACTGTAAGTCGATGTACTACACCCCAATACTTGTGGGGAGGCGGAAATTTCAAAAACGAACTTGTTTAGTGAACAAACATCGACTAACCGCTTGAATCGAAGCTAAACTATAACTAACCAAACACATAGTTGTTCTAAACTACTATGCTTAGGGATTATACCTATCGAACCAAGTCTTTCGGCTTTACGATCTCCTCGTCCTCCTCGGCCTTCTCGATGTAGTAGATGATCCACCCGAGAGCAAAACTCCAAGCTTAGCCTCTAAACTTGAGGCAACTAACCTTCTTGGATTGCTAATCAAAGAAGATAGATGAGATAGAGTGAGGGTTATGGATTGTTTAGTCTAACTAATCCTTGTTCTCAACACATGAGAGGTGAGGATTAGGGTTTGAAGAGAGTGAACTTGAGGAGAGAGAATGTGAATGATATTATTAAGTGAGAATAGTAAGTTATCATAATATATATGAAGCATTTACTTTTATCAAGAAATGAAAATAAGTGATGAATAATCATGCTTCACAAATATCAAGTGGTGATTCATTATCATGAGTCATTAAGCATTTATGATGCATTAATGACCATGATGAATCACTCTCATGACTCACTAATCTCATTCAATGTATATGCCACCTAAACCTCCTTAGTCACCATCTTCTAGAAGCTTCTCGCGTAATTACGAGAACGCCCCTCCGATTCGTAAAAATACGGAAAAACTTTAGACTGTATAAATCCAATAACCGGATACCAGTAACTGGCTTAAACCAAAGCCGACTGGTAAAAACTGTCCAGACGACGTAAGTGTGTAAACACACATACGCGTCCGAACCCTTTGTCGTAAAACCATACGACCTCTATATCGTTTCGCCTGGAGTAGGAAACTCTCTGTGTGGGACTCTAGAGACTCGACTACTACGCTGGCAGTGGGTTTAACCACAGACTGCAAGCGGCACTAGCTGTACGTAACGGTGCCCAGGTAGTTGTCGATA
This sequence comes from Agapanthus africanus, assembly GCA_030015575.1. Classification (NCBI taxonomy): domain Eukaryota; kingdom Viridiplantae; phylum Streptophyta; class Magnoliopsida; order Asparagales; family Amaryllidaceae; genus Agapanthus; species Agapanthus africanus. Next base: position 297,352,292 of record CM057345.1, on the reverse strand, counting down.
AGAAGGCCGATGAGGAAACCCATCCGAACTCCTACTGAGCCTGCTGTGACAATCTCCATACAGTCCGGTCCGTTCGTCCAAGACTATCGCATATCGGGCCTAGGGGGCGGCAAGCGTCAGTCCCCTAATAGCGGTATAAGTCATGTCGGAGGGAAGCCCATTACACCCTGAGAAACTACTGGAACCTACCAGCAAATCTCGCTTGCCCTGGCCAGGGACTTTGCGTAATGGCTCTCTGACACAGTGCGATATCAACTCCCAATACCGGGAGGGACGAATCCTGTCTAACCGCCACTGCTTCCAAGTGCTCGGGACTGCACCCAACTGCTACCTGTTTGCACGACTCATTTGAGCCGTGGTAGGGTAGCAATCTAAGAACAGTGGGACACACTCGAGGCGAAGTAGCAGTGTCAAGTCTGCGGACTATGCTGTACTCATGTTACCTGGGAACTGCTCACTGACGACTGGTATAAAACCAACCAACAGTTCCCTGTGAGTCCTGTCCGGTGTACCCGTAACCTAACGAGCACCTGCATGCTATCTCCAGTACGACGTACTGACGGCTGTAGGACAGACCATCTCCCCAACTGGGATGAGAAGCGTGCACACTAGTCTACTCCGGAGTATCGATGCTCTGTCTCGATAATCCAACGACCAGGGACCTGAATAAGGATGTGCTTGTAGACTATCCAGCCCCCACTAGTGTGACTGACATCACAACGCTGGTAGACAAGCAAGATCCTAAGAGCTCTATCAATACGTACACTCACATATTAAGATAGAAAAACCAAGTAGCATACTACCATGTTTAGCAAGACTGTTATATACATGTGAATATCCCAAGCTTCCATTAAGTAATATACAAACTAGTATGATACAGTAATGGCCTTCTAGGGCGTAAACACTAACAGGTATGTTGGAAGAGTTCCAAGCTAGATACCGTAGCATACTTGACGATAAAGGCAGGATACATCGCTACTTAAGATGCTACCAAAGAGGCAGTTTGGATGTATATTGGTTCATGAGATGAACTTTGTTCCTCCCATTGTGTGACAATGGAGTTGTGGCTTATGCCTAGGAACGCCGGTCCCATCAGTGATCCAGACATATTCTAAGGCATTGTTACCTGATCATGGAGATGATTGATCTCCAGGGTGATCGAGGTTAGGAGAGAAGACTCAGAGGACAACACGGCGGATCCACTCACAAAGGCCTTTTCCCAGAGAGAGACTTTTATGGGATGGTTGAGTATGAGATACTGCAACCACTGCTATCAGATGGCCCTAGTGCAAGTGGGAGATTGTTAGTTATATGTATGCCCTAGAGGCCATTGCTATACATAAGATGTATATTGTAGTGGATGCTGGGACATATATAGGGAGGACTTTCTTGCTCGACATGATAATATGCTATCTGGTTGCTCTTTACCTTAACGTGTACACTGATTGTCTCTCTGTTACATGTTGGTAAAGCCCTTAGGATGTGTACTTGACTACCTGGACTATGATGCGGATCATACTAGTGGGGACATGGTAGTCCATAAGTACATCCTTCAAAGTCCCTAGTCGTGGGTATATCGAGACGGGGCATCGATATACCAGAGTAGACTAGCTTATACCTTCTCGACCCATACAGATGGGCGATGGATGATCCCATATCCATTGGTGTTTGACATCAGAGATGATATACGGGTGCTCAGTGGAGACTGGGTACACTGGACGGACTCGCCGAGAACTCCCAGATGGTATTATACATTACGTCAGATGGCAGTTCTCTGGTGACACTGGTACAGAGTAGTCTGTTGACCCGAGATCGTCATAGAGTCTTGTGTGGTTCCCACTGTGCTTTGATTTCCATCTTACCACGTCCAAGAGGACGTGCAAAACGGTGGTTTTTGGGTACAGTCCTGAATCACATGGAGGCAATGAGCGATAGGAGGGGATTCGACTCTTCCGGTATAGGGAGTTTATGTTGCGCTGTGTTCGATTGGCTATAACCGGAAATCCCTGGCTAGGGATGCTGAGATTTACTGGTAAGTGTTACCAGTAGTTTCTCGAATTGTTATAGACCTCATATCGACACGACTTATCGCACTATTGGGGTCTGACGTTTACCACCCTTAGGTGAGATATGCGACATATCAGACGATGAGACCGGACTATACGGTAAGTGTTACTGGTTGGATTCACAGGAGTGTGAGCGGGCTTGCTCGTCGATCTTCTGATCGCTCAATACCCGGGTGGCCGTTACGTTTAGCAGACCGCTTGCGGCTTGTGGGTGTTTGATATGATCATCATCTACTGCCGGCGTATTGACGAGTCTTTAGAGTCCTACACAGAGGTTTCCTGGCTCAAGCGAAACGAAATAGGAGCGCATATGAGATATGTGCGGGACCGAGAATAATGCGTGTATGTGATACCGTATTCTATTCTCGCGATGAATGTATCGATATGGTTGTATGCGATATAACCTAGTTATCGAATCAAGGATTGATTCGATAAGCCGATACATTGAATATTAGTCGGTTATATGCGATATGACCGGGTCGTTAAATCAAGTGTTGATTTAATGATTTAATGCATAATTATATATTTGATATATTACTTTGCATTAACTAGTATTGGTTCACTTTAAATGGATTTTCTCACTTGAATTGTGCAAGTTGTATATATGATATACTTTTGTGCACATGATTGTATCATGTTTGATGATACATGCTTATTTGGTTAAGTGTAAAGAACTAAACCATGGTTAAATTGATGATTAGGGTTTTGCTTATTTATTCATTTACTTATTTGTTTATTCATTTTGGAAAAGATTAGAAAAGAATGGTGGCTTTATTTGTAGTTTTGTTGAAGCTTCATGAAGCTTTGACCTAGTCCACCATTCTTATCTCTTGCTTAACCCTAACCATCATTTCTAACCATGGTCTATTCTCTACACTTAACTAAGGTTAGAATATGATAAGAATCAATTCTTTTCAATTATTTTAAGAACACTTTATCATATTCTTTCTTCTTCTTCTTCTTCTTCACAAGAAAGAAAAGCTTGCCTCATCAATGGCAAGTAATGGAATCAAGTGAGAAATCCAATTCTAAAGTGAACCCACTTCCTATTTCTTCATCCTCTACCTCTTGCCAAGTAGTATAGGGTGTTTTCTTCACAAGTTTCATGACTTGGTGAAGTGGGAGCTTGATCTTGTGATGCCTCGACGTAGATCATCTTCGGCACAAAGCCGACGACCTTGCCCGCCCATTTCTCCGATGAAGCCGATGCTAGAGCCCGGGATTTGATTTGTACAGCAAGGAGACTTCATTGCGGAGCTATGGAGGTGGAGGACCGGATCTACAAAGGTTGTATTTTCGTTGTTTTAGTTAAATTGTTAACTAGTTGCATGTGTTCGCCTAATATTCTAGTTAACGATCCGTATTAGGGTTTCTCGGCACCCGTAAAATTTGAAATTGGCATGGTTGATTCCTTATGAGACCTCATTAGTATGCCTAGGAACCCTACACTTTATAGTTGGCCCTGTCAGTATATTTTTCTCTAATAGTAACTTAAGGCCTGTCATGTTTTTGTTAGTGTATATGCCCTAGGGGCCATTATTGTATCATACTAGTTTGTATATTACTTAATGGAAGCTTGGGATATTCACATGTATATAACAGTCTTGCTAAACATGGTAGTATGCTACTTGGTTTTTCTATCTTAATATGTGAGTATACGTATTGATTGAGCTCTTAGGATCTTGCTTGACTACCAGCGTTGTGATGGCAGTCACACTAGTGGGGGCTGGGTAGTCTACAAGCACATCCTTATTCAGGTCCCTAGTCGTAGGATTATCGAGACAGGGTATCGATACTCCGGAGTAGACTAGTGTGTACGGTTCTCATCCCAGTTGGGGAGATGATCTGTCCCACAGCCGTCAGTATGTCGTACTGGAGATAGTATACAGGTGCTCGTTGGGTTACGGGTACACCGGACAGGTCTCGTAGGGAACTGTTGGTTGGTTTTATACCAGTCGTCAGAGAACAGTTCCCAGGTGACATGAGTACAGCATATTCCGCAGACTTAACACTGCTACTTCGCCTCGAGTGCGTCCCACTGTTCTTATATTACTACCCTACCACGGCTCAAAGGAGTCGTGCAAACAGGTAGCAGTTGGGTGCAGTCCCGAGCACTTGAAGGCAGTGGCGGTTAGACAAGATTCGTCTGTCCCGGTATTGGGGGTTGATATCGCGCTGTGTCAGAGAGCCATTACGCAAAGTCCCTGGCCAGGGCAAGCGAGATTTGCTGGTAGGTTCCAGTAGTTTCTCAGGGTGTAATGGGCTTCGCTCCGACACGACTTATACCGCTATTAGGGGACTGACGCTTGCCGCCCCCTAGGCCCGATATGCGATAGTCTTAGACGAACAGACGGGACTGTACGGAGATTGTCACATCAGACTCAGTAGGAGTTCGGATGGGTTTCCTTATCGGCCTTCTTATCGATATCTACCTAGGGACCGTTACGTACAGCTAGTGCCGCTTGCAGTCTGTGGTTAAACCCACTACCAGCGTAGTAGTCGAGTCTCTAGAGTCCCACATAGAGAGTTTCCCTACTCCAGGCGAAACGATATAGAGGTCGTATGGTTTTACGATAAGGGTTCGGACGCATACGTGTGTTTACGCACGTACGACATCCGGACAGTTTTTACTAGCCGGCTTTGGTTTAAGCCAATTTCTAGTATCCGCTTATTGGATTTATACAGTCTAATGTTTTTCCGTGTTTTCACGGATAGGAGGGGCGTTCTCGTAATTGCGTGAGAAGCTTCTTGAAGATGGTGACTTGGGGGTTAAGGTGGCAGATGCGTTAAATGAGATTAGTGAGTTATATAATTGATTCATCCATGTCATTAATGCATCATAAATGCTTAATGACTCATGGAGATGAATCACCCTCTTATATTTATGAAGCATGATTATTCATCCTTTATTTTCTTTTATTGGATAAATGATAATGCTTGATATATATTATGATACATCATTATCTCATCTTATTCTCTTGCTCACCTTCTCTCTTCTCAAGCTCTCTCTCTTCAAACCCTAATCCTCCCCTCTCATGTGTTGATTACAAGGATTAGATTAGACTACTTAATCCTTAACCATTCTCTATATCACCTAGGTTACTTAGATTAGAGATTTAAGAAACCTAGTTACCTCAAGTTAGAGGTGAAGCTTGAAGTTAAGCTCTCGGGTGGATCTTCTACTACACAGAGAAGGCCGGAGTGGACGTGGAGAACGACAAGACGAAGGACTCGGTTCTACAGGTATAATCACTTTTCATAGTGTAAGTGCACGGCAGCGCCCCGGCCTCCATCCCGAGGCCAAATGCGGAAGTGATGGTTAACTTTAATTTTTCTTGAACCGGCACCACCGCGCACTAAAACCCGGATCGTACCATTAACTAGTCCTAGCTAATTACTAGATGGGGAAGTGAGATATACCGACTGATCCGTGTCCTCCGGTCTTCTCGTCGTCCCGATCTCCCGCGGAAGCTCCGGTCTCCACCTCGTCGCCGGAAGGGCACCACGTCGCCGGCTTCTTTTACGGGCTCCCACCTCTATACCGAGGCAACTCAGGCACGAAGCCGGCGAGCTGGTGAGTCGACGTGCCCAAGGTTTGCTGTAGAATGGTGTAGAACCATGTCTCATTTGGGGTTATGGAGTTTGCCATTTGGTGGAGGAATGAACTATACTTTGGAGGTGGAACTATGGGATTTTTGTGAAGCTAAAAGACCAAAAATCCCCTTGCACAAAATTGGGACAGCCCCCTTGGAGCTTGGCCGGCCATGGCTATGGGAGAGGAGAGAATGAGAGAGAGTGAGTGAGTGAAAAAGGATAGCCACAAGAATAAGCAAGTCAAAGGAAATGGTTATCATATTCAACCATCATCAAAAGCATGATGACTCCAAAGTCAAGCAATGATCACTAACAAATCCACACTCCACCAACTAATCAACAACCATGATTGCTACAAAAAGTCAAGCAATCATGAACCATGGAAGGTCAAAGGATGGGGCTTCATCATGAAACCATCATGACACAAAAGTATGCAAAGAACACCCTCCACAAATGCTTATTTGCCCAATTGCAAATAAGCCCTCCTCCACCAAACTTCGGCCATTGAAAGATACAAAGAAATATGGCCGAAACGGAAAGCAAACTGGCAACTCCAGAAAACTGGTCCCGTAATAAATTACAGGAAAACCCCGATACTGTGTATACACACCCGCATTTGTATTCCAACCGAAATATAAATGCAATGAGACAAAATCTACACTGTACTATACTAGGATCCGGCTTAAACCAAAGCCGGCTAGTAATATCCGTTCGATCCTGATCCGTGCAATACCGCACGTATCTGATCGAACCCTGCCATATCTCGATACGACCTCTACAGCGTTTCGCCCAAAAACTTGAGCAACTGAATGTGGGGGACTCTAAAGACTCGTCAACACCTTGGTTGTGGATTTAACCACTAGCACGTCAGAGGTATAAGCCAATACGTGACGGGCCACAAGGTATTGACCAAAAGGGACGTCGATGAGCGAACTCATCCTGACACCCTACTGAGCCTGTCAGTGACAATATCCATGCAGTCCAGTCCGTTCGTCTATGAGCATAGCATGGCGGGCCTAGAGGGTTGGTAAAAGTCAGACCCCAAAAGCGGTACAAGTCGTGTCGGAGTGTAGCTCAGAATACCCAGAGATACCACTGGAATACCTACCAGTAAATCTCCTGCCTCGGCCGAGGGCTTTGTGTAATGGCTCTCCTAGACACAGCGCGACCTCACCCCCAATATCGGGAGAGACGAACCCCTGAAGATCCGCTCACTGCCTCCATGTGGCTCGGGACTGTACCCAACTAAAACCTGTTTGCACGTCTCCTTTAAGCGTGGTAGGGTAGTAATCAAAGTACAGTGGGAACTCACACGAGACAAATAACGATCCTCAGGTCGATGAACTAACCTGTACACATGTCACCAGGGAACTGCTATCTGACGTCAGGTATAAGACCAACGAGTAGGTTCCCGGCGAGTCCTGTCCGGTGTACTCATAACCCAATGAGCACCTGTATACATCTTAGGTGAACCAACTAACACCAGTGGCTTGTGAAACCGGCCACCGCCCCTCGTCGGGGTCTCGACTGTATACACTAGTCTACTCTGGAGCATCGAGGCCCTGTCTCGAAACTCCCACGACTAGGGACCTTTTAAGGATGTGCTTATAGACCCCAGCTCCCACTTATATGATCGCCCTCATACTGCTGGTGGTCAAGCAAGAATCCTAGGGGCTCTATCAACGTGTAATAGCGACATGTCAGGTCACCCAAAGCAGTACACGATGATAAAGATAAACCAGATAGCATACTATCATCTTGAGTAAGACTGTCCTACTGGGACAGGTCCTCCCTCAATCATTGCAATCACGTGCCTGTGATCCAATAATTGACTCTGAGGGCACTATCGCCAACAATCTCCCACTTGCACTCAAGGCTAATTATTGCGATGTCGCATACTCACAGCCCGTGTGATACCGAACACCCAACTTCTCTACTAGTCAGTCTCACAAAGCTAGTTTGCGAAACTATTGCGTTCGAGGAATAGCCTCAGTGAGTGGATCCGCCTTGATGTTTCTTTCTATGTCTCTCTATATCTCAAGTTCGCGGAGAAAGCCATCTCCCGAAATGAGCAACACCTGTCTTAGAATATGTATGGATGTCTGATGGGACCTAGCTCATAAATGAACTCCAAATCCAAACTTCTTAGACTGTATCGTCAACTGAACTTAATCAGTGTCCTGCGCCATGCCTCCCTCAGTATTTCCTTGGACCACCTGTCCAAAATACTGCCCCTCGTTAGAAGGAAAAACTATAACTCTGACAACCTCCTTGTCGTCCAGGTCACCTTGGAAGCCTGGAATGATAACTGTCTCCTGAATGAGGCTGTCGTTATCATATCCCTAGAACATCCACTTATGTTCTAAAATTGCTTCCGACTGTTTCTCCAGGATTGGATCAATGTCAACTTATTGCATCCAGTGCAAGAACAACATCGGGTGTGGTACTTGACATCTCATGATTGACTCGATTGCCTAAGCAAGTGATCTGCCAATCATGCACATCCCTCTCCCCTTTAGTCTGTAAGACACCTTTAGAGAGGGGTGACTCCATCACCTGCAGGTACACTACCGTGCCAGGAGTCGCCTTTAGAGAGGGGTGACTCCATCACCTGCAGGTACACTACCGTGCCAGGAGTCGTCCATTATAAATACTCTTAGAATGCTGTCTAAGTACCCTGATAGGGAAACCACCCAAATCTAGATCTAAAACCATAGATCTAGTAACCAGTATGTCTGATATAATGTCCAAGTCCCATGTGGAGAAACTACTGTGTGACGACCAAAGTATAACCGATCGTAGTATAGGAATATCACTTCCTACTCTGTGTATGTCATCCAAATACCATGACATCACACCCTACTACCTTCTCAACTGATCCATCCCCTATTCTGATGAAGTCAAACCTATGACTGTCATATTAGAAATAGATGATCTATCTCCGCTATATCTGCTTTAGTCTATAAATAGACATAAGCTACCTGTCCACCAATGCTTCCGCTGCTCCCATTGACTACGACAACCCTCTGGCAGAGTCATATACACGTACACTTCTAAAACTAGTTTAGAACGACGCTATACTCATCCTCCTGCCGAGTCTCGTAGCCTGGAACAACAGCAATGGAAAGTCTGGGCAAACAAGAACTTCCCTGTCACCGTCCTTGAGGCTACCGGAGTACCTCTCGGGTGCCTGAAGTTACCCACCTTATCTGTGGAGTGGCCAATGGAATGTCAAACCAGATTGAATCTTTAGGTTTCTATCAAATCTCCAGTAATCGTTTGTGGTTCTGGAATACTTCCAGTTCTACCATACTCCCACTACTGTTTTCTGAAAAAATCCATTTTTATTAAAACTGTGGCGAGTCAAGAACAATATCACTATTGATCTTCCAGATGGTAGAAAGTCAACCCTCGTCATAACCTGGGTCGACCCACAAACAACCATTACAGAAACGTGCCTTGAGTTGTCCTGTGTCTGGTTTTAATCATAAACCGGACAACTCCCCGTACCTTAACATCGTTAAGATATGAACTGTTCTATATCCAATATAGAACCAGAGGCACTGATTTAATTGAACCAGATTCAAATCATGCAGCTGTCTCCAGTGCATGTCAACTAAATGGAAGGAGGCCGATCAGCGTTAGTCAACTTAGGAATGCTTCCAATTATGAGTAACCTGAAAGAGAAGTAAGTTCTCTTTATCATTACTATCAACTGAATACCATACACAAGTATCTACATCTTCGATCACCTTGAAGAATCCCGATACTTGCAATATCTGGTTCTCTACTTTATTCAAATACCTATAACTTCTCAAAATTCGGACCCTGTGTTTCCACGAAACACCTGTCTAAAAACTAGAGAAGTCAAAAGTAAACCGAATATAGTACGAGGACCAACCCCTCTGTCCTGATGGACCTTGGACAACATACAATACTCTGTATAAGTCCATTGAGTCTGATAACTCATTCACTGTGTGTCGTAGGTTGAAAACTGTACTATGGTTATGAAGAATTACACCGCTGTTTAATGCTCCTTACCTAACCATCCACTGATATAGGTAAATGTCATAGACATAATTTCAAAAAGGTATATCTCATTCTATGAAAATAGACGTACAGATATATCAATTTGAAATTGGTGCACGACAGCGGATATTCAAAACCAAATATTTGCCGACCGGCAAACAACCCAGGTGACTTCCTCAAATATCACTGATTACAACGAATCCCGATATAATGAGGATGATCGCCTAATTCCCACTAACCTACTCCCACTCATCATCTGCAAAACCATACAGATGTGAGAATCATACCTGGTAAATACATACCCTGGAGTAAGGACTAATCGGGAAATCAGATTTCCTTTAACTGTACACAGCGAAACTGAAATATTGAAATGTTTCGATGGGGTATCCCGGTATTCCTAGTAACGCCTCTTCCAGATTCTCGACTGTAACCGTATAATTCTTTGCCACCTCTCCAAATCCCATTTTATGTCTTTAGTCATTACTTTCTGCACACCCCTTTAGGCCAAATGGTTTTCTTCCTTCCCTACCGTTTGGCACCAGCCTATGGTTTGGAAGAAGACTATCCAATAAGCATAATGGGTGTACTGTCCTAATCCTAGGAGCACTCGCAATGAGAGAAGGTGAAGATAAAAGACAACCGAATAAACCTTATTCCTATTTCTCCTGAACCAGAATCCATCCCCGAACTGGAATAAGTTCCTTTCGAGTTCGTATATAACCATGCGATGGAGTATCCAATAAACTGTGGATTTTCGTAATGATACGGAGTGTCCTGGAGAAATGCAAAGGTGAAGTAGGAGTGGTAATGAAATACCTGGTTTTGTCGTGAATATCGGTCGCAATTTATTTTGCCCTCTTACTAATCCCTTGTTATGTCTTTACTTAATACCTTCTGCACACCATCGTTATGCTAATTGGTTTTCTTCATTCCCCACCGTTCGGCACCAGCCTAAGACTTGGAAGAAGACTATCCAATTTGTGTAATAGGTGTACTACTCCTAAACCAAGGAGTACTCGCAACCTGAGAGAAGGTAAAAGGAAAAGACAACTGAATAGTCCTATCCGTTTCCTCCAGAACCTGAAACCATCCTCGAATAAATTCTTTCGAGTTCGTATTTAACCATACGCTGGTTTTGTCCAATGGAAGTGGACGTTCGTAGTAATACGGGGTGTCCTGGAGAAAAGGGTAAAAGTAGGAGTGGCAATAAGGTTTGCAACTATGACAATCCAAAAGCCAGTGTTTAAGAAGGTTCGGTCAACTTGGTCACTAAGTCACAGTCTAGGGTCGGGTCAATGGTCGCTGCCGAAGAGAGAGAAAAAAAACACTCAGCGTGCACTCTAACCTAGATCAGAATGGTTACCAATTTATCTAATCTGGAAACCTCCCACTGTCACCTCAAATTGTTCTCCAAACCTGAAAGAAGAATTAGTCGGGGTCACCCGAGGAGTAAACTAACTCATCAGTGGGAATCAGGATCCAACTATCATCGCATGATAACATGACGGAATCCGCTCACGGTGTCACACTCCAGAAGGTATGCGCATATCTGGCAAAGTTTCAGTTCTTTTAGAAACTCCCTATGTGATTTTTGCCCCATGCTCTTATGACCTTGGCGTGAGGTCAAAATATCATAAGTCACATGTCAAGTTCTACCCATCATTGTCCAGGTTGATTTGAACCCACCCGTACATACCCTTGACATAGGCCAAAATAGTAGTACGACTGTCCCAAACCAACGCATCTATCTATGCAACAGATAAATACCCGGCAGCTACCAAACACTATGCCTTGGCGTGAGGACAAAATACATAGCTTGAATACTACCGAATATTTAACTGAAATGATGGAGGGCTACGAATGGTTTCTGGCGAAAACCTTTAACGTAATGAACTTGATATCGTTGAAGGAACCGGATAGCTTTTAAAAATATAGTGACGAAAACCTTCGCTAAACAGGTCACTCCCGATGAAGGGATCTCGGCTCTTTCCCCGTAGAATGAGGTGCAGGATATTCCAGCTGAATACCACGATGCAAAGCAAAAGTAATCGGCCATAATGAAGTTAATGCCCTGACGCAAACTTTTTGTCTAAGGGGTCACTCCCGGTGAAGGGATCTCGGCCCTTGCCTCGTCGACTGAGGAGCAGGATATTCCAACTGAATACCATGATGTAAAACAAAAGAGAACGTCCTTGCAATAACAGCTTTTTGAAAAGTGTTCCAACAACATCAGATTAGGTTTGTTTTTAACATGCATTGATCCGAATCAACGCAGTCCCATCAATTGATCACACCAAAAAGAACGAAAATATACTGATGTACGTATTGCCATCCGCATTCGCCACTGGGTCCCGTCATTACCCGTTAGGTTAGCTAACTAACGACAGAGCGGGGACTGGACTAGCGCGGATGCAAAACATATACAACATCTACTAATATATATACCAATATATTATATTCGCTCAAGGCGTGATAAAATGCAACATCACAGAAATGTACAGCATCACAAAACAATACAGATATCTGGGATCCCCGGGTTTCACAGAGCCACTACTGAAAACCCGACGTTCCCATGGTCGTGTGGATAGCCTGTGCAATGAAATCCTAGACCCCTACGGGCGCGGCAAGTCACCCGCCAAAACCTGAAGCGAGGCAGCCCCCTTCACCAACGTGAATGGACCACCCAGCACTTCACGGAATCCGGTAACTTGGGCACCCCTCTTGGGTCAAGCAGTACCGCCTACGAGTGCGGCGAATAGCCCGCCAATTCTAGAGTAAAGCCCCCTCCGTCTCAATGCCATGAGATGCGGGCCTGTTGCCCTCCAGAACCCGGCTATCCGTGCACCCCTCCGCAGGGCAATCCTAGTATAGAAAGTAAAATATACATACAACGGGTACATCGACCGCAACCTGGTCGTGCCCCAAAATAATAATACAAACAGGCAGTGACGGCAGTCCACATGTCGGACGCTCGCCCCGCAATATCAAATATACATAATACAACAAAACTGTACTACCACTGCAACCAGGCTATCCCCACGACCAATCCGCAACATCACAGAACAATCACAGAACATCAACGTGAAAGTCACGTTCGCAAATCTATCTAACCGGGCTATAGCAGTTAGACTGGATTTACCGATCAAGTGACATTCACGGTCGCAGATACAATGTAAATACTGTGAACTAATGTGTTTAATATATCCGATCGATCAAATTTTACCAAGTGGGCCCCCAAGTACTACTGTAGCACATCAAGAAATCTGGGCCCAAAAAATAACATTCCAGAAAAACTATTTTCCACTAAGGAGGCCTCTGTAAAAATTTGGCACACTGATCTGCATATACTGTGGTGGAACCGCGGCCCAAGCATGGGTTTGGCCGCGGTTCCGCGGTCGTATGGAGCGATCAGGTGATCAAATTTCTACAGAATTCTTATAATTCCCTGCACATCATTCTGAGACAACCTGAAAAATTTTTGGATTCCAAAAAATTTCGACAGAAACTGATGTGAAGAAAAATACGGTTTTTTGAAAATTGTTCGATCGGAAATGTAAAACACATTAGACAAAGCGAGACTAGATTAATGGCGAGGCTCTGATACCACTGTAAGTGCACGGCGGAGCCCCGGCCTCCATCTCGAGGCCAAATGCGGAAGCGATGGTTAACTTTAATTTTTCTTGAACCAGCACCACCGCGCACTAAAACCTGGATCGTACCATTAACTAGTCCTAGCTAATTACTAGATGGGGAAGTGAGATATACCGACCAATCCGTGTCCTCTGGTCTTCTCGTCGTTGTCCCGATCTCCCGCAGAAGCTCCGGTCTCCACCTCGTCGCCGGAAGGGCACCACGTCGCCGGCTTCTTTTACGGGCTACCACCTCTATACCGAGGCAACTCGGCCACGAAGCTGGCGAGTCGACGTGCCCAAGGTTTGCAGCAGAATGGTGTAGAACCATGTCTCATTTGGGGTTATGGAGTTTGCCATTTGGTGGAGGAATGAACTATACTTTGGAGGTGGAACTATGGGATTTTTATGAAGCTAAAAGACCAAAAATCCCCTTGCACAAAATTGGGACAGCCCCCTTGGAGCTTGGCCGGCTATGGCTATGGGAGAGGAGAGAATGAGAGAGAGAGAGTGAGTGAAAAAGGATAGCCACAAGAATAAGCAAGTCAAAGGAAATGGTTATCATATTCAACCATCATCAAAAGCATGATGACTCCAAAGTCAAGCAATGATCACTAACAAATCCACACTCCACCAACTAATCAACAACCATGATTGCTACAAAAAGTCAAGCAATCATGAACCATGGAAGGTCAAAGAATGGGGCTCCATCATGAAACCATCATGACACAAAAGTATGCAAAGAACACCCTCCACAAATGCTTATTTTCTCAATTGCAAATAAGCCCACCTCCACCAAACTTCGGCCATTGAAAGATACAAAGAAATATGGCCGAAACGGAAAGCAAACTGACAACTCCAGAAAACTGATCCCGTAATAAATTACAGGAAAACCCCGATACTGTGTATACACACCCGCATTTGTATTCCAACCGAAATACAAATGCAATGAGACAAAATCTACACTGTACTATACTAGGATCCGGCTTAAACCAAAGCCGGCTAGTAATATCCGTTCGATCCTGATCCGTGCAATACCGCACGTATCTGATCGAACCCTGCCATATCTCCATACGGCCTCTACAGCGTTTCGCCCGAAAACTTGAGCAACTGAATGTGGGGGACTCTAAAGACTCGTCAACACCTTGGTTGTGGATTTAACCACTAGCACGTCAGAGGTATAAGCAAATACGTGACGGGCTACCAGGTATTGACAAAAAGGGACGTTGATGAGCGAACTCATCCTGACACCCTACTGAGCCTGTCAGTGACAATATCCGTACAGTCCGGTCCGTTCGTCTATGAGCATCGCATGGCGGGCCTCGGGGGTTGGTAAAAGTCAGACCCCTAAAAGCGGTACAAGTCGTGTCGGAGTGTAGCCCAGAACACCCTGAGATACTACTGGAATACCTACCAGTAAATCTCCTGCCTCGGCCGAGGGATTTGTGCAATGGCTCTCCTAGACACAGCGCGACCTCACCCCTAATACCGGGAAAGACGAACCCCTAAAGATCCGCTCACTGCCTACATGTGGCTCGGGACTGTACCCAACTGAAACATGTTTGCACGTCTCCTTTGAGCGTGGTAGGGTAGTAATCAAAGTACAGTGGGAACTCACACGAGACAAATGACGATCCTCAGGTCGATGAACTAACCTGTACACATGTCACCAGGGAACTGCTATCTGACGTCAGGTATAAGACCAACTAGCAGGTTCCCGGCGAGTCCTGTCCGGTGTACTCATAACCCAATGAGCACATGTATACATCTTAGGTGAACCAACTAACACCAGTGGCTTGTGAGACCGGCCACCGCCCCTCATCGGGGTCTCGACTGTATACACTAGTCTACACTGGAGCATCGAGGCCCTGTCTCGAAACTCCCACGACTAGGAACCTTTTAAGGATGTGCTTATAGACCCCATCTCCCACTTATATGATCGCCCTCATACTGCTGGTGGTCAAGCAAGAATCCTAGGGGCTCTATCAACGTGTAATAGCGACATGTCAGGTCACCCAAAGCAGTACACGATGATAAAGATAAACCAGATAGCATACTGAGTAAGACTGTCCTACTGGGACAGGTCCTCCCTCAATCATTGCAAACACGTGCCTATGATCCAATAATTGACTCTGAAGGCACTATCTCCAACACATAGTAGTTTAGAACTCCTATGTTTGTTGTTAGTTATAGTTTAGCAAAGATTCTCGGTTAGTCGATGTTTAGCCTAAAACAAGATCGTTTTTCATTATTCCGCCTCCCCGCAAGTCGTGGGGTGTTGTACATCGACTTACAGTATTATCAGAGCCTCGCTAAACAATAATTAACTCATTAGCAAAGTCATAAGAATTTCGAACGCAAAAAGAACCGGAAACTTCATCGATTTATCACAGTTTCGGTCGATTTTAAAAGTGGCTCTAAAAAATTTTCAGGGAGCTTCAGAATAACAAGTAGAGAATAATAGGGCTACTAAAGAAATTTGGACTCCTAACTCGGCCAACTCACCGCGGAACCGCGGCGGATCCATGCGATCCACCGCGGATCCGCGGCCGAGTTGGGGCCGAGTCAGCCCAAATTCCTTCAGTAACTCTCCTGTATTAATAATGATATTTCTGGAATGTTTATTTTTCTGCTCAAGTCTCAGGTGCACAGAGAAGTTTTGCAGTAGAATATAAAGTGTTTTGCTTGATCGAAATTTTACGATGTTTGCTAATATGATTATATCTGTGATTGTATAATGTGTTCGTAAACCTCCCCTAACTGCTAGTATGTCGGTTGGCAGGGGGTTGCACATTTCTGTAATTGTTTTTACTGTTTGTGGATGTGAACTGTATTGGACTGTTGTGATGATTAGCCGGGGTTTGAGATGGGTTGTTATATTCATTCATTCAATGTAATTGTAATATGTTGTAATATTATTTTGCGGGGCACATCCAGGTTGCGGTTGTAGCCACCGTTGTATTATTCCATTTTACTGTTTTTGCTCCTAGGATAGACCCAAGATGGGGTGCACATACTACCGGGTACTTTGAAGTGTTTAGTAGCCTACTAAATTTGTTGAGGGAGACCGCTTCACTTCGAGTATTTGGCGGGTAGTTTGCCGTACCCGTAGGGGGTCTAGAGTGGAGTAATGGCTATTCATCACAACTGTGTAATCCGTCTTTTGTTGCAGGCTCTAAAAAAACGCGGATTGCTTGCAAATCCAATAAAGTTCATATGAGATCTGGAATACCTATTATTACGTCTGACGAATGTACAATATCTATATATTATAGCTATTTAGACGTCACTTATGTTTTACACCCGCGCTAGCCCAGCCCCCGCTCTGTCGTTAGTTAAGTAACCTAACGGGTGATGACGGGACCCAGTGACGAATGCGGATGGCATAAGAGGACGTTGTATTTTCTTTGTTTTCTACAATGATAGGTTAATGATGGGACGCATTATTTATAATGCAAAGAAAATAAACCAAAAGTTTAATCGTTGGAACAATTTAAAAGAAACCACTCGGTTATTTTAAAACAGAGGATATTTTTTAATTGCGGAGCTTTAACCACTCCTTTTAAAAGCTATCAGGTTCCTTCGGTTATATCAAGTTCACTACATTCACGGTTTCGCCAAAACCATTCGTAGTCCTCCGTCATTTCATTTGAGTATTCAGTAGTATTCAAACTATGTATTTTGACCTACGCCAAGGCATAGTGTTTGGTAGCTGCTGGGTATTCATTTGTTGCATAGATAGATGAGTTAGTTTGGGACAGTCGTATTATCATTTTGGCCGAACGTCAAGGATATATACGGATGGGTTAAAATTAACAAGATAATGATGGGTAGAACTTGACATGTGACTTATGACATTTTGACCTAATGCCAAGGTCATAAGTGCATGGGAGAAAAATTTCTAACGGGAATTTCTAAAGAAACTGAAATTTGCATAGAGATGCATACCATTTGGAGCTTGATGAATGTTGGTAGGATTCCTTCTGCATTATCAGATAATGGTATTTGGATCCCGATCCTACTGTGAGTATATGCTACTTATCAGGATATTCGTCACTTAACGATCAATGCTATATGTAAGTGCACGGCGGCGCCCCGGCCGACAACCCGACGGCCAAATGCGGAAGCGGTGAAAAACTTTAATTTTTGCGGACTTAGCAAACCGGCACCACCGCGCACTAAACCCCGGATCGGGCCATTAAACTAGATCTAGCAAACAACAAGACGGGTTAGAGATATACCGAGTGATCCGAGTCCTCCGGTCTTCTCGTCGTCGTCCCGATCTCCTGCGGAAAACTCCGGTGGTCGCCTCCTCGCCGGAAGGGCACCACGTAGCCGGATTCTTTTACGGGCTCCCACCTCAATACCGAGGCAACTCGGGCGCGAAGTTGGCTGGCCGACGCGTCCAAGATTTGCTGTAGAACGGTGTAGAATGGTTGTCACTTTGGGGTTATGTTTCCATAAAGATGATGGAGGAATTGGTGCAAAAGAATTTTCCATAGAACTTTGCTGGAAAAGGGAGTAGGCTATATGATGAGCTCGGCCATGAACCAAAGTGTGCTCTCTGGAAAAAAAGGAATTGAAGCACCTCTCTCTCTCTTGCTGTGAAAAGAAAATGAGCCCCTTTTTAATTAATCAAAACCATGCTCAAATCAATTAAGCACCTCACAGCACACTCACAAAGGATGGGGGGGCCACCAAAAACCATGAAGGAAATTTCTTCACACAAAATGGGCTCAATGCAATCAATATTAAATTAATCCCTCATCTCCATCATTCCAACAGTGGCCGGCCCATTCCCAATTTCCATCACACCCATACCCACTCAAATCTCATTAATGCAAAATCATGGATGAAAGATATCATAATCAATACAATTGCAAGAAACCCCCTACACAAATGTTATTTGCAAACTTGCAAATAACCCCCTCCATCGGAAAAGTCCGGCCGGGAAAGAACAAAGAAAAACCGGCCGGAACGGAATGCAAAATGGCAACTACAGAAAACTGGTCCCATAATAAATTACAGGAAAACCCCGATACTGTGCATACACACCCGCATCTGTATTCCGTCCGGATACTAATGTAAAGAGACAAAATCTACACTGTACTACACTAGGATCCGGCTTAAACCAAAGCCGGCTAGTAATGTTCCTCCGATCCTGATCCGTGCAATACCGCACGTATCTGATCGGACCCTGCCATATCTCCATACGGCCTCTACAGCGTTTCGCCCGAAAGCTTGAGTTACTGAAAGTGTGGTGGACTCTAAAGACTCGTCAATACTATGGCTGTGGATTTAACCACTAGCACGTCAGAGGTATAAGCCAATACGTAACGGGCCACCAGCTATTGACCAAAAGGGACGTCGATGAGCAAGCTCATCCTGACACCCTACTGAGCCTGTCAGTGACAATATCCGTACAGTCCGGTCCGTTCGTCTATGAGCATCGCATGTCGGGCCTAGGGGGTTGGTAAAAGTCAGACCCCCAAAAGCGGTACAAGTCGTGTCGGAGTGTAGCCCAGAACACCCTGAGATACTACTGGAATACCTACCAGTAAATCTCCTGCCTTGGCCAAGGACTTTGTGTAATGGCTCTCCTAAACACAGCGCGACCTCACCCCCAATACCGGGAGAGACGAACCCCCAAAGATCCGCTCACTGCCTCTATGTGGCTCGGGACTGTACCCAACTAAAACCTGTTTGCACGACTCCTTTGAGCCGTGGTAGGGTAGTAATCAAAGTACAGTGGGAACTCACACGAGACAAATGACGATCCCCAGGTCGATGAACTAACCTGTACACATGTCACCAGGGAACTGCTATCTGACGTCAGGTATAAGACCAACTAGCAGGTTCCCGGCGAGTCCTGTCCGTTGTACTCATAACCTAATGAGCACATGTATACATCTTAGGTGAACCAACTGACACCAGTGGCCTGTGAGACCGGCCACCGCCCCTCGTCGGGGTCTCGACTGTATACACTAGTCTACTCTGGAGAATCGATGCCTTGTCTCGAATCTCCCACGACTAGGGACCTTTTAAGGATGTGCTTGTAGACCCCCAGCTCCCACTTATATGATCGCCCTCATACTGCTGGTGGTCAAGCAAGAATCCTAGGGGCTCTATCAGCGTGTAATAGCAACCTGTCAGATCACCTAAAGCAGTACACGATGATAAAGGTAAACCAGATAGCATACCATCATCTCGAGTAAGACTGTTGTACCGGGATAGGTCCTCCCTCAATCATTACAATCACGTGCCTGTGATCCAATAATTGACTCTGAGGGCACTACCTCCAACAATCTCCCACTTGCACTCAAGGCTAACTATTGCGATGTCACATAATCACAGCACGTGTGATACCGAACACCCAACTCCCCTACTAGTCAGTCTCACAAAATCCGTTTGTGAAATTATTGCGTTCGAGGAATAGCCTTAGTGAGTGGATCCGCCTGGATGTTTCTTTCTATATCTCTCTATATCTCAAGTTCGCGGAGAAAGCCATCTCCCGAAATGAGCAATACCCGTCTTAGAATGTCTGGATGTCTGATGGGACCCAGTTCATAAATGAACTTCAAATCCAAACTTCTTAGACTGTATCGTCAACTGAACTTAATCAGTATCCTGGGCCAAGCCTCCCTTAGTATTGCCTTGGATCACCTGTCCAAAATACCGCCCCTCGTCAGAAGGAAAAACTATAACTCTGACAACCTCCTTGTCGTCCATGTCACCTTGGAAGCCTGGAATGATAACTGTCTCCCAAATGAGGCTGTCGTTATCATATCCCTAGAACATCCACTTATGTTCTAAAACTGCTTCCGACTGTTTCTCCAGGATTGGATCAATATCAACTTATTGCACCTACTGCAAGAACAACATCTGGTGTGGTACTTGACATCTCATGATTGACTCAATTGCCTGAGCAAGTGATCTGCCAATCATGCGTATCCCTCTCTACTTTAGTCTATAAGACACCTTTAGAGAGGGTGACTCCATCACCTGCAGGTATACTACCGTGCCAGGAGTCGACCATTCTAAATACTCTTAGAATGCTGTCAAAGTACCCTGATTGGGAAACCACCCAAATCTAGATCTAAAACCATAGATCTAGTAACCAGTATGTCTGATATAATGTCCAAGTCCCATATGGAGAAACCACTGTGTGTCGACCAAAGCATAACCGATCGTAGTATAGGAATATCACATCCTACTACCTTCTCAACAGATCCATCCCCTATTCTGATGACGTCAAACCTATGACTGTCACATCAGAAACAGATGATCTATCTCTGCTATATCTGCTTTAGTCTATAAATAGACATAAGCCTGATGTCCACCAATGCTTCCGCTGCTCCCACTGACTACGACAACCCTCTGGCAGAGTCATATAGACGCACACTTCTAAAGCTAGTTTAGAATGACGCTATACTCATCCTCCTGCCGGGTCTCGCAGTCTGGAACAACAACAATGGCAAGTGTGGGTAAACAAGAACTTCCCTGTCACCGTCCTTGAGGCTACCGGAGTACCTCTCGGGTGCCTGAAGTTACCCACCGTATCTGCGGAGTGGCCAATGGAATGTCAAATCAGATTGAATCTTTAGGTTCCTTATCAAATCTTCAGTAATCATTTGCGGTTCTGGAATCACTTCCAGTTCTACCATACTCCCACTACTGTTTTTGAAAAAATCCATTTTTATTAAAACTGTGGCGAGTCAAGAACAATATCACTATTGATCTTTCTTATGGTAGAAAGTCAACCCTCGTCATAGCCTGGGTCAACCCACAAACAGCCATTACAGAAATGTGCCTTGAGTTATCCGGAGTCTGGTTTTAATCATAAGCCGAACAACTCCCCGTACCTTAACAATGTTAAGATATGAACTGTACTATATCCAATATAGAACCAGAGGCACTGATTTAATTGAACCAGATTCAAATCATGCAGCTGTCTCCAGTGCATGTCAACTAAATGGAGAGAGGCCGATCAGCGTTACTCAACTTAGGAATGCTTCCAATTATGAGTAACCTGAAAGAGAAGCAATTTCTCTTTATCATTACTATCAACTGAATACCATACACAAGTATCTACATCTTCGATCACCTTGAAGAATCTCGATACTTGCTACACCTGGTTCTCTACTCTATTCAAATACCTATAACTCCTCAAAACTTAGACCCAGTGTTTCTACGAAACACATGTCTAAGAACTAGAGAAGTTAAAAGTAAACAGAATATAGTATGAGGACCAACCCCTCTGTCCTCATGGATACTGGACAACATACAATACTCTGTATAAGTCCGCTGAGTCTGACAACTCTTTCACCGTGTGTCGTAGGGTGAAAACTGTACTTATGATTAAGAAGAATTACACCGCTGTTCAATGCTCCTTACCTAACCATCCACTGATATAGGTAAATGTCATAGACATAATTTCAAAAGGTACATCTCACTCTATAAAAATAGACGTACAGATATATCAATTTGAAATTTGTGTATAGCAACGGATATTCAAAACCAAATATTCGCTGACCGGCAAACAGCCCAGATGATCTCCTCAAATATCACCGATTACAACGAATCCCGATATAATGAGGATGATCACCCAATTCCCAATAACTTACTCCCACTCATCATCTGTAAAACTATACAGATGTGAGAATCAAACCTGGTAAATACATACCCTGGAGCAAGTGCCTAATCGGGAAAGCAGTTTTCTTTTAACAGTACACAGTGAAACTGAAACATTGAAATGTTTCGATGGGGTATCCTGGTATTCCTAGTAATGCCTCTTCCATTATCCAGATTCACAACTGTAACCGTATAATTCTTTGCCACCTCTCCAAATCCCTTTATATGTCTTTAGTCATTACCTTCTGCACACCCCTTTAGGCCAATTAGTTTTCTTCCTTCCCTACCGTTCGGCACCAGCATATGGTTTAGAAGAAGACTATCCAATAAGCATAATGGGTGTACTGTCCTAATCCTAGGAGCACTCGGAATGCGAGAGAAGGTGAAGATAAAAGACAACCGAATAAACCTTATTCCTATTTCTCCTGGACCAGAATCCATCCCCGAACTGGAACAAGTTCCTTTCGAGTTCGTATATAACCATACGATGGAGTATCCAATAAACTGTGGATCTTCGTAGTGATACGGAGTGTCCTGGAGAAATACAAAGGTGATTTAGGATTGGCGAAGAAAAACTTGGTTTGGTCGTGAATATCAGTCGCAATTTACTTTGCCCTCTTACTAATCCCTTTAGTTTGTCTGAACTTAATACCTTCTGCACACCATCGTTATGCTAATTGGTTTTCTTCATTCCCTACCGGTCGGCACCTGCCTATGGTTTGAAAGAAGACTATCCAATTTGCATAATAGGTGTACTACCCCTAAACCAAGGAGTACTCGCAAGCTGAGAGAAGGTAGAAGGAAAAGACAACTGAATAGTCCTATTCGTTTTCTCCAGAACCAGAAACCATCCTCGAATAATTCCTTCGAGTTCGTATCTAACCATACGATGGCTTTGTCCAATGGAAGTGGACGTTCGCAGTAATACGGGGTGTCCTGGAGAAAAGGGTAAAAGTAGGAGTGGCAATGAGGTCTGCAACTCTGACAATCCAAAAGACAGTGTTTAGAAGGTTCGGTCAACTTGGTCACTGAGTCATAGTCTAGGGTCGGGTCAATGGTCGCTGCCAAAGAGAGAGAGAAAAGAAACACTCAGCGTGCACTCTACCCTAGATCAGAATGGTTACCAATTTATCTAATCAGGAAACCTCCTACTGTACCTCAAATTCTCCTCCAAACCTGAAAGAAGAATTAGTCGGGGTCACCCGAGAAGTAAACCAACTCATCAGTGGGAATCGCGATCCAACTATCATCGCATGATAACGTGACGGAATCCGCTCACGGTATCACACTCCAGAAGGTATGCGCATATCTGGCAAGTTTCATTTCTTTTGAAACTCCCGATGAGATTTCTACCCCATGCTCTTATGACCTTGGCGTGAGGTCAAAATATCATAAGTCACATGTCAAGTTCTACCCATCATTGTCCAGGTTGATTTGAACCCACCCGTACATACCCTTGACGTAGGCCAAAATAGTAGTACGACTGTCCCAAACCAACGCATCTATCTATGCAACAGATAAATACCCGGTAACTACCAAACACTATGCCTTGGCGTGAGGTCAAAATACATAGCTTGAATACTACCGAATATTTAACTGAAATGATGGAGGGCTACGAATGGTTTCTGGCGAAAACCTTTAACGTAATGAACTTGATATCGTTGAAGGAACGGATAGCTTTTTAGAAAATATAGTGACGAAAACCTTTACTAAAGAGGTCACTCCCGGTGAAGGGATCTCGGCTCTTTCCCCGTAGAATGGGGTGCAGGATATTCCAAATGAATACTACGGTGCAAAGCAAAAGTAATCGGCTATAGTGAAGTTAATGCCCTGACGCAAACTTCTGTCCAAGGGGTCACTCCCGGTGAAGGGATCTCGGCCCTTGCCTCGTCGACTGAGGAGCAGGATATTCCAAATGAATACCACGATGCAAAACAAAAGTGAACGTCCTTGCAATAACAGCTTTTTGAAAAGTGTTCCAACAACATCAGAATAGGTTTTTTTAACTTGCATTGATCCGAATCAACGCAGTCCCATCAATTGATCACACCATAAAGAACGAAAATATACTGATGTACGTATATGCCATCCGCATTCGCCACTGGGTCCCGTCATTACCCGTTAGGTTAGCTAACTAACGACAGAGCGGGGACTGGACTAGCGCGGATGCAAAACATATACAACATCTACTAATATATACACCAATATATTATATTTCGCTCAAGGCGTGAAAAGAAATGCAACATCACAGAAATGTACAGCATCACAGAACAATACAGATATCTGGGATCCCCGGGTTTCACAGAGCCACTACTGAAACCCGACGTTCCCCTGGTCGTGTGGATAGCCTGTGCAATGAAATCCTAGACCCCTACGGGCGCGGCAAGTCACCCGCCAAAACCTGAAGCGAGGCAGCCCCCTTCAGCACCGTGAATGGACCACCCAGCACTTCACGGAATCCGGTAACTTGGGCACCCCTCCTGGGTCAACCTGTACCCCCTACGAGTGCGGCGAATAGCCCGCCAATTCCAGACTGAAGCCCCCTCCGTCTCAATGCCCTGAGATGCGGGCCCGTTGCCCTCTAGAACCCGGCTATCCGTGCACCCCACCGCGGGGCAATCCTAGTACAGAAAGTAAAATATACATACAACGGGTACATCGACCGCAACCAGGTCGTGCCCCAAAAGAATAATACAAATAGGCAGTGACGGCAGTCCACATGTCGGACGCTCGCCCCGCAATATCAAATGTACATAATACAACAAAACTGTACTAGCATTGCAACCAGGCTATCCCCCACGACCGATCCGCAACTTCACAGCAAAACACATAACATCAACGTGAAAGTCACGTTCGCAAATCCGTCTAACCGGGCTATAGCAGTTAGACCGGATTTACCGATCGAGTGACATTCACGGTCGCAGATATAATGTAAATACTGTGAAATAATGTGTTTAAAATATCCGATCAATCAAATTTTAACAAGTGGGCCCACAAGCAATACTGTAGCACTCACAGAAATTATGGGCCCAAATTTAACATTCCAAAACCCTTAAAATCACCCCAGAAGCCCACTGTAAAAACCCGACCCACTGAATCCTCCATACTGCGGCGGAACCGCGGCAACAAGTAGGGTTTTGCCGCGGTTCCGCGCTCCCGTGAAGAGATCAGTGTCTCGAATTTTTCCAGAACTCTTAGATCTTCCAGTACACTAGTTTTATACAACCTGAAAAATTTTTGGACTTAAAAAATTTTCGACAGAAAACTGTTGTAAGTGAAAACACGGGTTTTGGGATTTTTGATCGATCGGAAATGAAAACACATTACACCAAGCTAGACTAAGTTAATGGCCTGGCTCTGATACCACTGTAAGTGCACGGCGGCGCCCCGGCCGACAACCCGACGGCCAAATGCGGAAGCGGTGAAAAACTTTAATTTTTGCGGACTTAGCAAACCGGCACCACCGCGCACTAAACCCCGGATCGGGCCATTAAACTAGATCTAGCAAACAACAAGACGGGTTAGAGATATACCGAGTGATCCGAGTCCTCCGGTCTTCTCGTCGTCGTCCCGATCTCCTGCGGAAAACTCCGGTGGTCGCCTCCTCGCCGGAAGGGCACCACGTAGCCAGATTCTTTTACAGGCTCCCACCTCAATACCGAGGCAACTCGGGCGCGAAGTTGGCTGGCCGACGCGTCCAAGATTTGTTGTAGAACGGTGTAGAATGGTTGTCACTTTGGGGTTATGTTGCCATAAAGATGATGGAGGAATTGGTGCAAAAGAATTTTCCATAGAACTTTGCTGGAAAAGGGAGTAGGCTATATGATGAGCTCGGCCATGAACCAAAGTGTGCTCTCTGGAAAAAAAGGAATTGAAGCACCTCTCTCTCTCTTGCTGTGAAAAGAAAATGAGCCCTTTTTTAATTAATCAAAACCATGCTCAAATCAATTAAGCACCTCACAGCACACTCACAAAGGATTGGGGGGCCACCAAAAACCATGAAGGAAATTTCTTCACACAAAATGGGCTCAATGCAATCAATATTAAATTAATCCCTCATCTCCATCATTCCAACAGTGGCCGGCCCATTCCCAATTTCCATCACACCCATACCCACTCAAATCTCATTAATGCAAAATCATGGATGAAAGATATCATAATCAATACAATTGCAAGAAACCCCCTCCACAAATGTTATTTGCAAACTTGCAAATAACCCCCTCCATCGGAAAAGTCCGGCCGGGAAAGAACAAAGAAAAACCGGCCGGAACGGAATGCAAAATGGCAACTCCAGAAAACTGGTCCCATAATAAATTACAGGAAACCCCCGATACTGTACATACACACCCGCATCTGTATTCCGTCCGGATACAAATGTAAAGAGACAAAATCTACACTGTACTAAACTAGAATCCGGCTTAAACTAAAGCCGGCTAGTAATGTTCGTCCGATCCTGATCCGTGCAATACCGCACGTATCTGATCGGACCCTGCCATATCTCCATACGGCCTCTACAGCGTTTCGCCCGAAAGCTTGAGTTACTGAAAGTGTGGTGGACTCTAAAGACTCGTCAATACTATGGCTTTAGATTTAACCACTAGCACGTCAAAGGTATAAGCCAATACGTAACGGGCTACCAGCTATTGACCAAAAGGGACGTCGATGAGCAAGCTCATCCTGACACCCTACTGAGCCTGTCAGTGACAATATCCGTACAGTCCGGTCCGTTCGTCTATGAGCATCGCATGTCGGGCCTAGGGGGTTGGTAAAAGTCAGACCCCCAAAAGCGGTACAAGTCGTGTCGGAGTGTAGCCCAGAACACCCTGAGATACTACTGGAATACCTACCAGTAAATCTCCTGCCTTGGCCAAGGACTTTGTGTAATGGCTCTCCTAGACATGGCGCGACCTCACCCCCAATACCGGGAGAGACGAACCCCCAAAGATCCGCTCACTGCCTCCATGTGGCTCGGGACTGTACCCAACTAAAACCTGTTTGCACGACTCCTTTGAGCCGTGGTAGGGTAGTAATCAAAGTACAGTGGGAACTCACACGAGACAAATGACGATCCCCAGGTCGATGAACTAACCTGTACACATGTCACCAGGGAACTGCTATCTGACGTCAGGTATAAGACCAACTAGCATGTTCCCGGCGAGTCCTGTCCGGTGTACTCATAACCTAATGAGCACCTGTATACATCTTAGGTGAACCAACTGACACCAGTGGCCTGTGAGACCGGCCACCGCCCCTCGTCGGGGTCTCGACTGTATACACTAGTCTACTCTGGAGAATCGATGCCTTGTCTCGAATCTCCCACGACTAGGGACCTTTTAAGGATGTGCTTGTAGACCCCCAGCTCCCACTTATATGATCGCCCTCATACTGCTGGTGGTCAAGAAAGAATCCTAGGGGCTCTATCAGCGTGTAATAGCAACCTGTCAGATCACCTAAAGCAGTACACGATGATAAAGATAAACCAGATAGCATACTATCATCTCGAGTAAGACTGTTGTACCGGGATAGGTCCTCCCTCAATCATTACAATCATGTGCCTGTGATCCAATAATTGACTCTGAGGGCACTACCTCCAACACTATAAACCAAGTAGGTGTCAAGAAAGGTGTCAGCGGGGTTAGGCCCCCAGAGAAAAGAGGTTCTTTAATTAAGGAACTTCGCGAAAGCGTTGGAAAACCTCCCTCGAAGTATCGACACTAGCCTGGCTGAATGGTTAAGCAAGTATTGTACGGTGAGAATAGTTCTGGCTAATTCTTCTTTTATGGTTTGAGGAAGGATTCGAGAAACAGTGGGAGCCATCCAGTTTAGATAAACTAAAAACCACTCTAAAGTTACAAGGGCATCATGCTAAAGAGTTTTCTTCTCTCTCTCCTAATTGCAGCGACCCTAAAAATGACTGGACTTAAGTTACTTTTAGAGAAAAATATACTGATAGGGCCAAACTATAAAGATTGGCTGCGGAATGTCAAAATGGCTTTGACCTATGACAAATTGGGGTACGTTCTCACCGCTAAGGCACCTGCTGTCCCTGGTCCCAAATCCAGTAATGCGGATAAGGAAATCCGCAAAACCTGGGATTTCGATTGCGCGAAAGCCAAGTGCATCGTGCTTGCCTCGATGAACAATGAACATCAGAGGAGGCATGAGGATATGGAACTGGATGTCATATTTCTCCATACAAAAGAACTTTATGGAGAGCAATCTCGTATAGCAAGCTACGAGACCTCTAAGAACTTGTTTCGAGCGAGGTTGGCTATCGGATCATCGGTAGGAGAACATGTCCTAAAGATTATTGGCTACATAGAAGAGCTCGCAGACCTTGGGACGACTTTGGATAATGAGCTCTATACAGACCTTATTCTCTAGTCCCTTCCTTCCACCTACTGTAGCGTCTTGAAAAGTCGTTTTGGTGTTTTCCTGAAATTCGGTGAAAATTCGGTATTTTTCCGAAAACCGTCTTTCTTGTTATTTTGCAGTTTAGGACTAATTATACCTTAAATGGATAGGTAATTACTTGTTTTTAGTAGCTAATGAGTTAATTATGAAATTTTGGTCATTTAAAAATTTTTCCCTATTTTTCAATTTTTTATATTATTTTAAGCCGGTAAGAAAATACATTAAATTAGCGATAAATACAAATTTTTCCGGGCTAATTTTAATCTCTAAAATTATGATAATTATAATCTAGTGATAACATAAATTTTTAGTAATTTATTTTGATTTTTAACAAATTTTTATGTTATGAAACGAATTTATTGAATTTTGAGCTAAAACTTGCAATTTTTGAGTTGTAGGGGGCCTTTTTGCATAAAATTTCTTTTGTAAAACCCCTCTCTCTTTTCCCTCAGCCCTAGGACAGCCCAACCCTGACCAAGTCCAGAAATTTCTGGCCTCTTTTCTTTAGTTGCTTTCTTGAGTTGATTTAAGGGTTTTTTTGGATTTATTTTAAATATTGTTAATAAAGT
This sequence comes from Agapanthus africanus, assembly GCA_030015575.1. NCBI lineage: Eukaryota > Viridiplantae > Streptophyta > Magnoliopsida > Asparagales > Amaryllidaceae > Agapanthus > Agapanthus africanus. Next base: position 297,323,360 of record CM057345.1, on the reverse strand, counting down.
ATGGTGCTTTGACTTTTGTGGACTTGACCATGACTTTCCCCACTTGCCCACACCCTCCCCCTCACCTCCTACCTGGCCGAAACCTGCACCCCTCTTCTTCATCTCTTTTCTTTTCATTTTTCTTCAAATTTCATCAAAAAACCACATCAAAATCCATAGTTTATTCAAAATCCAAACAAAATCCTTATGCTATCATTATCCTTAGCCATTCTTGCTTGGATCTTGGTGTTTAAGGCCATCATTTGGAGCAAAATCCATTCTTTCTAGATCTCAAGTGAGGTATAATTCTCATCAAAGTTACTTTCTTTTGTTGCTAATTTCCTTTAAATGCATGGTTTAGTGTTAAAAGTTAAATAATTTCTAATCTAGTTTAAAAAAAAAGAGTAGTTTGTTTAACTAGGGTTTTGAAGCCATGTTAGTTAATTAGCTTGTCTTTTAGTTAATCTAGTTGATAATTAACTAATCTATATGATCACCTTGTTTATGTAGTTTTCAATTATGCTAATTTAGTTAAATTTAGAAGTGTGAAATTGTTGTTTTAGGATTTTCAAGAGAAGGTTTATGTATGGAAAATGGTATTTGAAGCTTGATAAATGAGTTGATTAGGGTTTAGAAAAACATTATTTAGTTGTTTAGACCTAAATTGTTATCTAGTATTTTGCGAACCTAATCTAAGAAATTAATTTTCTTATGTGGGCTTTTGTTGTGTTAATTTAAGTTTTCAAGTGTGGAAATTGATTTGGAATTTGCTAGGTTATAATTCAAGAAATGGTTGTTTATGGAAAATAGGATTGGAATCATTGCTATTGTGTTGTAATTAGTGTTTGTAGATTGCTTGTAGTGTGCTTGGGTAATTATGCTATATTGTAGTCGTTTTGTCGCAAATCGGCGATTTTTGCACCGATTTTGGGACGCAATGCTTACTAGTTTTGTTATAAAATTGGGTGATGAATTATTCTTGATATATTGATGATTGTAATGGCTTGTCCTACGACTTTTAGGATGCGTGAGTGCGGATTTTTGGGTAGTCGGGTTTTAGTTTTGCCGGGCGACCATATCGGCGTTTTTTTGGCAGTTTTTGCGATTTTCGCGTGTGTTCCGCGCACTTTGTGCACGTTGTACCTAGCTAGCGAATTTTAGTAGTTTCGTTGGGGTTTTGCATCGTTCTTGATATGTAACCTTATATTTGGTATTGATGTAAATTCCAGGTTCGGTCGCGGAGACGTCAGACGCGGCACGAAAGGGAAAGGCGGTGATTGGACACAGCTAGCCAGGGATCCCGGTGAGTAGATGTAACATCTACGGGGGACTATCGTTGGATGGCGCAAGCCGCCTGATAGTTTTAGTAACTTACAAGACCCTTAGTGATGTTAGTAATTAGGGATGAAATACCTATTCGACTATTTGCTGCATCCATGCATTATATTGACATACCTATACGAAACCATTTCATAGGACACCTGCACCATTACCAGGGTTTTTATATGCAGCACGAGCACTATTCATGTTACACACACACCCTGGTAATTGCCATGCCACCACACTAGATAACTTTTAAAAATGAAACCGTAGTATTTCTATTCATGTGCATGTACTTCATCATATTAATTGTTCATGCTTAATACATTAATCACACATCGCAACTTGATTATTGATATCATACGCATTCATTATCATTGATATATGCACTTATGAGGATTTCTTGAGATTTTATGATATTGCTGGATTTCGGGGGAAAGCCGCAAAATTTCTAAACTTATTATATTTTTTTAAAATATGTAAATTGCGGTTTTCTAGTGATGTAAGTGTCGTCCACCATGAGTTTGCTGTGGATTTGGAAATCCGTGTCGAGGAGTGGAGGAACCGGCACGGGTACATGGTGGACCCGGTAAGGTACCCCGGGGCAAGAGGAATGTGGTGATGACGTTGAGCCTGGCAGGGGACGGATTACCTACCGGTGACTGTTTAGGACGGCGGATATCCAGAGGATACCGATCGTGGCCGCTAGATGATGAGATATTGATATTTGAGATGGGTCAGCCGGACGGCTGAGGCCAGAGATACATTTATGAGATTTGAGACAGCTTTTGGGTGTCGTTGCTGGACACCGATTTTCGTCGATTCATTGACATTATGCTGGCATTCTAAAAGAGTTTCAAAAACAAAAAGAGATAAAATATTTCTTATATATACCTATTGAGACCTCAGATATTCATGTTGCATACATATTAGTACACTGATGTTATATACACACCTGCTAGTGCATCCAGTCATACCTGTATTATAGATGCTAGGATGCTTGTGTGCATGCATACGATAGCCTTTGTAGATGTTATTTATTACTCACGAGTTGGCAACTCACCCCCGTTGTGCCACAGTCTTTTGCAGGTCCGCTCCGTCAGTTCAGTAGCGGCGGGCGCACTTGTTCTTTTGCCTCTTTTGCTTGAGCTCGAGATTTGCTCATAGGTGGGTTATGTTATCATTTTTGTACCACCTTGTATATTCTTTGTATCTAGTGTACTCCATCTACTGTTTCTACCAGATTATTGTATATTGACCTAGAGATGAGACTGTGAGGTTTGTGGATTTTTATGCTGTATTTTTGGGGTCGAGCTCACTTGAGCCGACATGCTACTTTTTTCATGCTTCCTTATGATTATTATGCTTGTTGTCATTTATATTGCGTGGGATTTGCGACCGCCTTATGGCGAAGAGCTAGCTTCCGCTTGGGGATGCCCTATTTTGGTGGATTCATGTATATTCTTGTTGTACCCATTTTTGGGGGCCAGTATTTACAAAGGAGACTCTGCCGAAATTTTCGGAAAAATTAGTATTGTTTTTAAAAGGGGTTTTATATGACTTATTTGATAAACTTGCTTTCAAATGTTTGGGTTTTCTTCACTCTTTTGCTTAATTGGTTTTGTTCTCTGGGCTTTTGGCTTACTTATTTTACGGACGCCTTTAGACGTTTCGTAAACTTAAGTGCCAGTCACGTTCCGTACCCTGCGGGTCGTGACAAAGTTGGTATCAGAGCGATAGGTTTTACCTTTGTGAGTGTAGGATGACCCTTGGTAGATGGAGTAAGTGACTTAAGCAGGGTAACGTAGCGTGCGTATGTCCGCGGCATACTTACGATACGGTACTCCGCCTAAGTGACTTTAGGATATACTTGCTTGAAAAATTCCTTCTTCAATTCCGTGTATCCTATGATCCTATTGCACTGTCCTTACTGTCCGTTTTCCTGTAACAGCCACTATGCCGCCGAAGGCTACGAGGGCACAGAGGGCTGCCGCCAGAGACGAGATTCGAGCTGGCTCGTCCGAGACTAGGACTGAGCAGGGTGGTATGCCTACGCCGCAGGGACAGACCGATCCACCTTCCCCAGGCCGTATGGATAGGCTCGAGACCGGTATGGAGGAGTTGCGACAGATGATGGGAGGCATGCAGGAGCTACGTCAGATGGTAGGATCCCTAGTTGCAGCCAGTCGTACACCGAGGCCGGATGACGTACCTACTACATCACAGACGACCATGATACCTGCTCCTACTACTACCACCGTGGCCATTCCGGTTTCACTACAGGATTTCATGAGGCTGAGACCTCCAGTATTCACCGGCACCGAGGCAGCGGAGGACCCACAGACGTTCCTTGACAGTTTAGCCAGGATCTGCCGTTCGCTGAGATGTTCGGATGATCGATGGGTAGAGCTTGCGAGTTTCCGACTAGAGGGTCTCGCGCAGACATGGTGGGAGTCAGTCTTGAGAGGTCGAGCTGCAGGTCTGCCGCCTATGACTTGGGCCGAGTTTACAGCGGTCTTTCTAGCCCGTTTCCTTCCAGAGAGCGTTCGTGATGCCAGAGCTCGTAGCTTCGAGGCCTTAGTCAAGACACCTGGGATGACGGTGTCTGAGTATGACATCCAGTTTACACAGTTATCCCGATATGCTCAGTATTTGGTGGATACCGAGGAGAAGATGGTGAAGAGGTTCGTACAGGGACTTGATGCCCAGCTATATCTTGCCATTGGCGCCCAGCACTACGACACTTATTCAGCTGCTATGGATACGGCATTGCGGATGGAGACACGCATATCACAGACTTCGGCCGTTTCTGGGCCGAAGAGGATTCGCACCGATGTACCGTCTCAGAGGCAGCGCACCAGATTCTTTCCGAGAGATAGGCCTGGCAGAGGATTTGGGCGGGGACAGTTATATGGTTCTTATCCCCAGGGGCAGCAGCCGTCGCCAGGATGTATTGGGTGCGGGAGTTTGCACCATCTTGTCAGAGACTGTCCGGTGAGACGACAGGGAGCAGCGACAGTTCCGCATGTGACCCTACCACCATCACCACCCCCTCCTCAGAGAGCCCTACTTCCTACCCCAGGCGATGCTCCACGCCAGTTAGGTGCACCGAGAGGCCGTGGACGCGGCGGTCCTGTTCAGAAAGGACGAGGAGGCAGAGGCCGAGGTCGAGGTCAGCCCGCTATCGGTGGAGGACAGGCCCGAGTATTTGCTTTGACACCGCAGGATGCGCAGGCATCCAATGCCGTTGTGATAGGTACTTTGCCAGTTTGTTCTTTCGACGCTCGGGTATTATTCGACCCAGGTTCCACACATTCGTACGTATCTACACACTTTGCACCGATGTTGGGCCATGAGTCGTCGTCATTAGATCAGCCGCTTGTTGTTGTTACTCCGGTAGGCGAGTCGTTTGTCGCTCGGTTTGTATTTCGTTTGTGTTCCGTTCGTATCGGGGAGAGGGATTCATCAGTTGATTTGATACTCCTCGATATGTTGGACTTTGATGTGCTTCTGGGCATGGATTGGCTAGCCACTTGTTATGCTTCGGTGGACTGCCGTGAGAAGGCAGTCAGATTTAGCTTTCCGGGAGAGCCAGTCCTTGTTATTCGGGGAGACCGCAGTGTCACCCTTCCCAGCTTAATTTCGTCTCTTCGCGCTGGTCAGCTCTTGCGGAAGGGATGTCAGGGATTCTTAGCGTTTGTGTGTGATACTCGAGCTGCAGAGGTTCCGTTAGACCGGGTCCCGGTAGTTTGTGAGTTCCCTGATGTTTTCCCTGATGAGCTACCTGGGCTACCGCCTGAGCGCGATGTTGAGTTCTGCATTGATTTGATTTCCGGTTCGGGGCCTATTTCTATACCGCCTTATCGGATGGCCCCGGCAGAGCTTCGAGAGCTGAAGGATCAGTTACAGGATTTGTTGGATAAGGGGCTTATTCGACCGAGTGTTTCTCCGTGGGGTGCTCCGGTCCTGTTTGTCAAGAAGAAGGATAGAAGTTTGCGCTTATGTATCGACTACCGCCAGCTGAACAAAGTTACCGTTCGGAACAGATATCCGTTGCCGCGCATTGATGATTTGTTCGACCAGCTTCAGGGTGCGGGGTATTTTTCGAGGATCGACTTGCGATCAGGATACCATCAGCTGCGAGTTCGACAGGAGGATATACCGAGGACAGCTTTCCGCACGCGCTACGGCCACTACGAGTTTTTGGTGATGTCGTTCGGACTCACCAACGCCCCAGCAGCATTTATGGATTTGATGAACCGTACATTCAGGCCGTATCTTGACTTGTTCATCATCGTGTTTATCGACGATATCTTGGTGTACTCCCGGAGCAGAGAGGAGCACGAGCAGCACTTCCGGATTACGTTACAGACTCTGAGGGAGCACCAGCTGTTCGCGAAATTCTCCAAGTGTGCATTCTGGCTGGACAGCGTCGGATTCTTGGGTCACGTGGTTACGAGAGACGACATTTGTGTGGACCCGAAAAAGATTGAGGCTGTTCAGCAGTGGCCCCGACCTACATCGGTTACTGAGATCCGTAGTTTTCTAGGCCTGGCGGGCTACTACAGGCGTTTTGTTCAGGACTTCTCCCGTATAGCTGCACCGTTGACCAGTTTGACCCGGAAGGGTGTTCCTTTCGTTTGGACGGAGGAGTGCGAGCGCAGTTTTCAGCAGCTGCGGACATGTTTGACTACGGCGCCGGTATTATCTTTGCCTTCGGGATCAGGCGGATTTGTTGTCTACTGTGATGCTTCGCGAGTGGGATTAGGATGCGTATTGATGCAGCATGGCCGGGTGATCGCTTATGCTTCTCGGTAGTTGAAGAAGCATGAACAGAACTACCCCACTCATGATTTGGAGATGGCTGCAGTGGTCTTTGCACTGAAGATTTGGCGACATTACCTGTACGGCGAGTCGTGTCAGATATTCACCGATCACAAGAGCTTAAAGTACATATTTCAGCAGCGAGACCTGAACCTCAGACAGCGTCGTTGGATGGAGTTGGTGAAAGACTACGACTGCGAGATCTTATATCACCCCGGCAAGGCGAATGTAGTGGCAGATGCGTTGAGTAGGAGGCCCGGGGGTAGTCTATCCTTTTTGCGCACAGTGCAGAGGCAGTCGTCAGCAGATTGGCAGATGTTATGCGACAGCCGAGTTGAGTTCGAGTTCACTCAGACAGGGGGACAGCTCGCGCATGTTCGTGCACGCCCACAGTTGCTTGACCGTATATATGAGGCACAGCGCAGTGACGACCGTTGCTCAGAGATCATGGCACAGATGGGACAGGGCAGATTTTCCGAGTTCGTGGTTGACGATCAGGGGATTTTACGATATGGATCTAGACTGTGCATACCAGATGCTGATGGATTGCGGCGCGACGTTCTCGAGGAGGCACACCGATCAGTGTATAGTGTCCACCCCGGTTCCACCAAGATGTACCATGATATGAGAGAGACCTACTGGTGGGACGGGATGAAGAGGGACATTGCGGAGTTCGTTTCGAGATGCCTGACTTGTCAGCAAGTCAAGGCCGAGCACCAGAGGCCCACGGGAGAGCTACAGCCGTTACCCATTCCAGAGTGGAAATGGGAGCAGATTTCGATGGACTTCGTTGTGGGTCTACCCAGGACTAGTCGAGGGTACGACTCTATCTGGGTGATCGTGGATAGATTGACGAAAGCGGCTCACTTCCTGCCAGTGAAGACGACTTTCAGCTTCGCTCAGTATGCTCAGCTCTATATTGACGAGATCGTGCGACTACATGGCGTACCGACTTGTATCGTGTCAGATCGATGCACTCAGTTCACCAGCCGACTTTGGCAGAGACTTCAGGAGGCTTTGGGCACTCGTTTGAGCTTCAGCACAGCGTTTCATCCGCAGACCGACGGACAGTCAGAGCGGACCATTCAGACTCTCGAGGACATGCTCAGAGCGTGTGTTTTAGACTTTGGTGGTAGCTGGGATCATCATTTACCTCTAGTGGAGTTCTCCTACAACAACAGCTTCCAGGATACTATTCAGATGGCACCTTTCGAGGCATTGTATGGGAGGAGATGCAGATCGCCCGTTTGTTGGACAGAGCTCAGCGAGAGCAGCATTTTGGGGCCGCAGCTTGTTGAGGAGACGACATCGAAGATCCAGTTGATCCGAGACCGGATGAGTGCGGCTCAGAGCAGGCAGAAATCCTATGCAGACAGGCGCCGTCGCAGATTAGAGTTCGCAGTTGGCGACCATGTTTTTCTGAAAGTCTCCCCGATGAAGGGCGTGATGCGTTTTGGGCGAAAGGGAAAGCTTAGCCCTAGATTCGTAGGTCCCTTCGAGATTCTCGAGCGTGTTGGCGTTGTTGCATATCGTTTTGCTCTTCCTCCCAGCTTTCCCGATGTTCACCCCGTCTTCCATGTTTCGATGCTCCGCAAGTATCTTCACGACCCTTCGCATGCGATTCAACACCCGACAGTCCATCTAGAGCGCGACCTTTCTTTTGCAGAGCAGCCGGTGGCCATCCTGGATCGGCAGGTGAAGAAGTTGAGGTCGAAGATTAAACCAACCGTCAAGGTCCTTTGGCGTAGCCCGAGCAGCGAGGAGGTTACCTGGGAGACCGAGGGCGAGATGAGGAAGAAATATCCCCATCTCTTTGAAGGTACGCGTAGTTATATTTTTTTAAATTCGGGGACCGAATTTCTTTTAGGGGGGAAGATTGTAGCGTCTTGAAAAGTCGTTTTGGTGTTTTCCTGAAATTCGGTGAAAATTCGGTATTTTTCCGAAAACCGTCTTTCTTGTTATTTTGCAGTTTAGGGCTAATTATACCTTAAATGGATAGGTAATTACTTGTTTTTAGTAGCTAATGAGTTAATTATGAAATTTTGGTCATTTAAAAAAAATTTCCTATTTTTCAATTTTTTATATTATTTTAAGCCGGTAAGAAAATACATTAAATTAGCGATAAATACAAATTTTTCCGGGCTAATTTTAATCTCTAAAATTATGATAATTATAATCTAGTGATAACATAAATTTTTAGTAATTTATTTTGATTTTTAACAAATTTTTATGTTATGAAACGAATTTATTGAATTTTGAGCTAAAACTTGCAATTTTTGAGTTGTAGGGGGCCTTTTTGCATAAAATTTCTTTTGTAAAACCCCTCTCTCTTTTCCCTCAGCCCTAGGACAGCCCAACCCTGACCAAGTCCAGAAATTTCTGGCCTCTTTTCTTTAGTTGCTTTCTTGAGTTGATTTAAGGGTTTTTTTGGATTTATTTTAAATATTGTTAATAAAGTATGGTGCTTTGACTTTTGTGGACTTGACCATGACTTTCCCCACTTGCCCACACCCTCCCCCTCACCTCCTACCTGGCCGAAACCTGCACCCCTCTTCTTCATCTCTTTTCTTTTCATTTTTCTTCAAATTTCATCAAAAAACCACATCAAAATCCATAGTTTATTCAAAATCCAAACAAAATCCTTATGCTAACATTATCCTTAGCCATTCTTGCTTGGATCTTGGTGTTTAAGGCCATCATTTGGAGCAAAATCCATTCTTTCTAGATCTCAAGTGAGGTATAATTCTCATCAAAGTTACTTTCTTTTGTTGCTAATTTCCTTTAAATGCATGGTTTAGTGTTAAAAGTTAAATAATTTCTAATCTAGTTTAAAAAAAAAAGAGTAGTTTGTTTAACTAGGGTTTTGAAGCCATGTTAGTTAATTAGCTTGTCTTTTAGTTAATCTAGTTGATAATTAACTAATTTATATGATCACCTTGTTTATGTAGTTTTCAATTATGCTAATTTAGTTAAATTTAGAAGTGTGAAATTGTTGTTTTAGGATTTTCAAGAGAAGGTTTATGTATGGAAAATGGTATTTGAAGCTTGATAAATGAGTTGATTAGGGTTTAGAAAAACATTATTTAGTTGTTTAGACCTAAATTGTTATCTAGTATTTTGCGAACCTAATCTAAGAAATTAATTTTCTTATGTGGGCTTTTGTTGTGTTAATTTAAGTTTTCAAGTGTGGAAATTGATTTGGAATTTGCTAGGTTATAATTCAAGAAATGGTTGTTTATGGAAAATAGGATTGGAATCATTGCTATTGTATTGTAATTAGTGTTTGTAGATTGCTTGTAGTGTGCTTGGGTAATTATGCTATATTGTAGTCGTTTTGTCGCAAATCGGCGATTTTTGCACCGATTTTGGGACGCAATGCTTACTAGTTTTGTTATAAAATTGGGTGATGAATTATTCTTGATATCTTGATGATTGTAATGGCTTGTCCTACGACTTTTAGGATGCGTGAGTGCGGATTTTTGGGTAGTTGGGTTTTAGTTTTGCCGGGCGACCATATCGGCGTTTTTTTGGCAGTTTTTGCGATTTTCGCGTGTGTTCCGCGCACTTTGTGCACGTTGTACCTAGCTAGCGAATTTTAGTAGTTTCGTTGGGGTTTTGCGTCGTTCTTGATATGTAACCTTATATTTGGTATTGATGTAAATTCCAGGTTCGGTCGCGGAGACGTCAGACGCGGCGCGAAAGGGAAAGGCGGTGATTGGACACAGCTAGCCAGGGATCCCGGTGAGTAGATGTAACATCTACGGGGGACTATCGTTGGATGGCGCAAGCCGCCCGATAGTTTTAGTAACTTACAAGACCCTTAGTGATGTTAGTAATTAGGGGTGAAATACCTATTCGACTATTTGCTGCATCCATGCATTATATTGACATACCTATACGAAACCATTTCATAGGACACCTGCACCATTACCAGGGTTTTTATATGCAGCACGAGCACTATTCATGTTACACACACACCCTGGTAATTGCCATGCCACCACACTAGATAACTTTTAAAAATGAAACCGTAGTATTGCTATTCATGTGCATGTACTTCATCATATTAATTGTTCATGCTTAATACATTAATCACACATCGCAACTTGATTATTGATATCATACGCATTCATTATCATTGATATATGCACTTATGAGGATTTCTTGAGATTTTATGATATTGCTGGATTTCGGGGGAAAGCCGCAAAATTTCTAAACTTATTATATTTTTTTAAAATATGTAAATTGCGGTTTTCTAGTGATGTAAGTGTCGTCCACCATGAGTTTGCTGTGGATTTGGAAATCCGTGTCGAGGAGTGGAGGAACCGGCACGGGTACATGGTGGGCCCGGTAAGGTACCCCGGGGCAAGAGGAATGTGGTGATGACGTTGAGCCTGGCAGGGGACGGATTACCTACCGGTGACTGTTTGGGACGGCGGATATCCAGAGGATACCGACCGTGGCCGCTAGATGATAAGATATTGATATTTGAGATGGGTCAGCCGGACGGCTGAGGCCAGAGATACATTTATGAGATTTGAGACAGCTTTTGGGTGTCGTTGCTGGACACCGATTTTCGTCGATTCATTGACATTATGCTGGCATTCTAAAAGAGTTTCAAAAACAAAAAGAGATAAAATATTTCTTATATATACCTATTGAGACCTCAGATATTCATGTTGCATACATATTAGTACACTGATGTTATATACACACCTGCTAGTGCATCCAGTCATACCTGTATTATAGATGCTAGGATGCTTGTGTGCATGCATACGATAGCCTTTGTAGATGTTATTTATTACTCACGAGTTGGCAACTCACCCCCGTTGTGCCACAGTCTTTTGCAGGTCCGCTCCGTCAGTTCAGTAGCGGCGGGCGCACTTGTTCTTTTGCCTCTTTTGCTTGAGCTCGAGATTTGCTCATAGGTGGGTTATGTTATCATTTTTGTACCACCTTGTATATTCTTTGTATCTAGTGTACTCCATCTACTGTTTCTACCAGATTATTGTATATTGACCTAGAGATGAGACTGTGAGGTTTGTGGATTTTTATGCTGTATTTTTGGGGTCGAGCTCACTTGAGCCGACATGCTACTTTTTTCATGCTTCCTTATGATTATTATGCTTGTTGTCATTTATATTGCGTGGGATTTGCGACCGCCTTATGGCGAAGAGCTAGCTCCCGCTTGGGGATGCCCTATTTTGTTGGATTCATGTATATTCTTGTTGTACCCATTTTTGGGGGCCAGTATTTACAAAGGAGACTCTGCCGAAATTTTCGGAAAAATTAGTATTGTTTTTAAAAGGGGTTTTATATGACTTATTTGATAAACTTGCTTTCAAATGTTTGGGTTTTCTTCACTCTTTTGCTTAATTGGTTTTGTTCTCTGGGCTTTTGGCTTACTTATTTTACGGACGCCTTTAGACGTTTCGTAAACTTAAGTGCCAGTCACGTTCCGTACCCTGCGGGTCGTGACACCTATGCCCAGTTTATTCTGAACTTCAACATTCAAAGAAAAGAAGTTGAACTTCCAGAACTCCTTAACATGTTGAGGAGTGCAGAAGGCAAGGGAAATACCCGCTATGTTTGTTAGCGGTGCATCTTCTTCCGGGTCCAAGGCTAGGGCCAAAGGAAGGAAGAAGAAGGCCGCCACCAAACCTAGAGGAGGTGTTAGTAAGGTGGGAGGGAAGGGAAAGAAAAAGATTGCAGTGCCAGTAGTGGCCCAGGATGAGTGCTTCCATTGTCACAGGAAAGGGCACTGGAAGAAAGATTGCAAGGCGTGGAACGCCAAGAACCAGGAACCGAAGCAAGCTGTGGCTTCGACTTCAGGTGTGTTTGTAATTGAGAATTGTCTGTCAATCAACTCTACTTCCTGGGTATTAGATACCGGATCAGGATCTCATATATGCAATTCATTGCAGGCACTGAGAAACCGTAGGGTGCTGAAGAGAGGTGATATAACGCTAAAGGTTGCTAAAGGAGCTAGCGTGGGAGCTGTGTCCGTCGGGGATTATCACCTGGGATTGACGAGTGGACACATTTTGGTTTTACATAACTATTTTTATGTACCAAGCTTAACGTGTAATATTATATCAGTTTCCTTGTTATCAAATAAAGGTTATGATTTCACGTTTGTAAGTGATGTTGTTAACATCCACCTTAATCATGGTTTGATTGGGTCCGGTACACTAAATAACGGTATATATGTCTTAAACCAACTCCAAATTTTCAATGTCCAGAACACACTAAAAAGAAAGTCTCCAGATTTAAATAAAGCTTTCTTATGGCATTGTAGACTGGGTCACATCAATGAGAGAAGGTTGACTAAGTTACATAGAGAAGGATATTTAGACTCGTTCGAATATCAAACTTATGCCACTTGTCAATCTTGTCTCAAAGGAAATATGACAAAGACTCCATTTACTGGATATGGAGTGAGAGCGAGCGAGCTCTTAGGACTCAAACACAGCGATGTATGTGGTCCAATGTCTACACATGCAAGAGGTGGTTTTTCCTATTTCATTACCTTTCCGGATGATTACTCAAGGTACGGATTCATTTATCTGATGAAACATAAATCCGAGGATTTTGAGAAATTCCAAGAGTATAAGAATGAAGTAGAAAACCAAACCGGCAAAAGTATCAAGACACTAAGATCTGATCGAGGTGGTGAATACTTAAGTGCCGAGTTCCTAGGTTACCTAAATGAGAAAGAAATTCTCTCTCGGCTTACTCCTCCATACACTCCACAGCATAACGGTGTATCGGAGAGACGGAATCGATCCCTATTGGATATGGTACGATCCATGATGAGTAATGCTGAGTTACCGCGATCTTTCTAGGGTTATGCGCTAGAATCAGCGGCATATCTTTTGAACATTGTTCCAACCAAGACTGTGCCTACCACACCATATCAGATGTGGAGTGGGAAGAAACCCTATCTTTAGTATATAAATGTCACGACCCGAAAGTACGGAACGTGACCGGCACTTAGATTACGAAGCGTCTAGAGGCGCCACGTAACCTAAGTAAGCCGAAGCCCAGAAATCTAAACCATAGAAGAAGAAGAAGAAGAAGAAGAAGAAAAAGAAAACAAGTTTAAAAGCATCAGCAAATTTTCTCAAAAATTTCGGCAGAGTCTCCTCTGTAAAAAAACTGGCCCCCAAACGGGTACAACAAGTATAATATAAATAAACAATAAAAAGCATCCCTAAACGGGTGCTAGCTCAACGCCAACAGGCGGAAACAACCACAACAAACACAATAATATACAACGCCAAAGGGCGAGGCTCAAAACTCAAAAGAAAACAAAACCACCAGATCAGAATAATACATGCGCGACTTTAAGGTCGAAATAAAAGACTGGTCCAATAAACCTATCAAGTAATACAAGTATGGTTGATGGAGCTTACTAGATACAAATGAATGAATAAAAGTACAATGGTGGTTCGGATACAAGTGAACCAACCTACCGTGCAAATCACCCTGAAGAAAAGATGTGCCAACAAGCTGCCACGGAAACCTGTACATCGAACCTGAAATAAAATTTGGCACAACGGGGGTGAGTTGCCAACTCGTGAGTAGAAGACATCTACGAAAAGAAATCGAATGCACGACGCTATCCTAGGTCATAATAATACACTATAATATCCCAATCATCTAGTAATAGCAGGGTAAAAAACTACGTGTAAGTGCAGATACTCCGTGCTTGTGTCAGTGCCTCATATAATACTATGTCATATGAAATGAAATGCATGCACCATGAATGTAAAGTAACAAATCCTGAAATCCAGATATATATCTATAAGAAATCTTTAGCTGTTATCATAGTAAAATGTGTATAAGAATCTGAAATCTCAACAATGAAATCCATGGAAATCCGTGTCAAGCGTCGACACAACACATGTAATCTCAAGTCTCAATATCTCGGGCTCCGTCAGTCCGGATCGGCCCATATCATCAAATCTCACGACAACGGTCGGTATCCTCCGGATATCCGCCGCGCCAGACATCACCGGTAGGTAGCCTTCCCCTACCAGGCTCATCGTCTACAACTCGATCTTCTTGCCCCGGGGTACCATACCGGGCCCACCATGTACCCGAGACGGTTCATCCACTCCTCGAATCGGGTCTCGAAATCCAACAGAAAACATGAAATCTCATGGTGGACGACACATACATCACGAGAAAACCGCATCTTATGTTTTTAAAAAGAGAGGAGGAGGAGAGAGAGAAGTTTTTTTACATATTCTTGCGGTTTTCCCCAAAATCCAGAAATCTCATAGAAATCCAAATCTCAAAATCATGAGTAACTATATGATAAGTGTCGGCATATGCCCTTAATACTGCATGATAACATGAAAATATGAATGCATGAATGTCTAAGTAATAAATATCATGTCTATACTAACATCAGAGAATAATCACAATATTATATCGGTCTAGTTGTTAACTGATTCTATCCATAAAAGACAATATGATCTAAAGTGTACGTGACATAGCAATTACCGATGATGATGTGTGTGAGCCGGCAAATAAGTGTGCGTGGAGTATGCGCATCATCGGTAATGGTGCTGGTGTCCTAATAGGTAAAGTTTATACTGATTATAGCAACATATGTAAGATCATGGAACATTATGATTACAATGTGAAAGTAAAGAAGGATGTGTGTTATCCACTCATTTGATATACAATTACCACTACCACTATACGACTCGAACCTAACGTAGTGTCCATTTAACCCCCCTAAGGAAAACTAAACCTAAGAACTGGTCGATAGAAGTATACCTAAAGCCTGAGTCCATAGCTCTAATAGTCGGCGATCCTGCCTCAATAGCGTCACGTACATAGTACGACTTCCTCGAATCAAGAGTGCGGATCAATCATCATATCTATGCCTCGTACGGTAAAATCCATCGTACGGCATCCCAATATCGGGGTACGGGTCAAGTATCTCCTAGGTGTCTCATTATTCGTATAATGTCATCACCAACACATCTCATGATCAAGGTGCTAAACTGTAATCGCCTACATCAATCATATATCATTGCCATCATAATAAGCATCATTAGTTTATCCTCAGGAATATCATGTCATATGTATCATATTGTGATTAAGTCATACTGATATCATATCGTCCTCAAGTCACACCTCTATGATATCGACATCAGGTCACACCTACATGATGTCGTAATCAAGTCATACACATCCCATATCATGATCAATCACGGGTTACAGTACGGGTATTATTTTAGAGTCCTATATACCTCAATATCATCACTATCCCTTATAATTTAAGTATACATGTTCATTATCTTATCCTCTAATGATTCGCTAACACTTAATACGACTTTATTGCCAAAAATCACGGCATCAAGCCCAGTTACACTATTTCATCATTCCTCGGATATCACATCACATCAATGAATCCCATATACGTGTTGTATATATATGTATGTACCTATACCTAGTTCTATATATATGCACACATACACGTATAGCCCATGTCAAGTTTCAGTGTGTGCGTGTGTATGTTTCTATCTGAAACCTACGAACCTCTTCCAAGGTACTCATCCTTAGATATGGTTTTCCTAAATCTGTCTAGTCCAGCCTAGGGTCAATATTACGGTCCTACTGATTAAGAATCTAAGGTCACATCTGGTTTCCTAATGTCAATAAGTATTATTCCCATTCTACGTTGCGGGGGTGCTAAACGCCATCCACCCGACTTTCCCCCGTAGATATGCATCTGCTCACCTGGTCCATGTCTGCCGAAGACGGTGTCGCCATCATCCTCTTCATCGCCCGCAGTCCACGTGAGGGGTACCTTCAAAATATGAAACCCAAACATGAAAATGAGCCTCCAAAATGCATGCTTTCCATCTCCAAAATCCATGCTAAATAGGTCAAAGGAAAATGGTAGAGGTTGAATGTAGATTTTTGAGATTTATTTTTGGAATTTTTGATGAATTTTGATGATTTTTAATGCAAAAATGATGGGGGAAAAATTTTGGGGCTACCCATGGAGGGGAGGCCGGCCATGGAGAGGGAGGAGGGTGGAGAGAGAGAAAAAATGTGTGGTATTGTGTAGAAAGTTCATAAATAATGCATTTTTTTCACTTAAACCCTTTATTATCTAACTTTTTCAATTTAACCCTTTTCCTAGAAATTTCTAGAACCATGGAGAGATTTTGGAAAAGATTTTGCATATTACTGTCACGACCCGAAAGTACGGAACATGACCGGCACTTAAACTACGAACGTCTCGAGGCGTACGTAATCGAAGTAAACCGAAAACCCAGAAATCCAAACCAAGAAAATAGTAGAGTGCAGGAAAAACAACTTAAAGCAAGTAATTTCAATAGCATAAGCCGAATTATGCGGTTTTTAAAACATCAAAAAATTTACTGAAAATTTCGGTAGAGTCTCCTTTGTAAATACTGGCCCCCAAACGGGATACAACATGAATAGTATACGAAATCAAGAAAAGGGCATCCCCAAGCGGGAGCTAGCTCTTCGTCAATCGACGGTCACAACCACACAAACAATATAATATACAACGCCAACGGCGAGAATCAAAACTCAAAAGGAAACTCAAAACCACCAGAAAAATAACGAGCGACTCTAAGGTCGAAAGAATAACCAACACTGGTCTCTATCTCAATAAATACATGGTTGGTTGATGGAATTCTAGATACAACAGAATAATGATATACAAGATAAATAATGGGGGTATGATACAAGTAAACCCACCTACTAGCAAATCACCCGAATGAAACTGAGCCCACAAGCCGTAATGAAACCTGTACGGCAAATCTGCAAGAAACTGGGGCACAACGGGGGTGAGTTGCCAACTCGTGAATAGAAAAACATCTACGCATAGAAATCGCATAAATAACGCAACCTAGGTCAATGATCATAATATATCCTCAAATATAAATATAACAGGCAGCCTATAACAATGACTAGGGTAATATCTAACCCGAGTATAATTTCATGTGCCCGTGTCAGTGCCTCAGGTAGCAATATATCATATAAATAAGGTATGAATGCATGAAACAGAATACATGTAAATGAAGAAACTGTTTTCATAAATTAGTGAGATTTCCTTCGTATTTTTAAACTGAGGTATCATAATGAAATCAGTATCAACAGTGTCTAGCATCGACACAAAACATAAATCTCACTGTCTCGAAATATCAATGTCTCAATCTCAATATCTAGGGCGCCGTCAGTCCGGACCGGCCCCTACCATCCATCTCAAGACCACGACGGTATCCTCCGGATATCCGACGCGTCGGGTAATATCACCGGTAGGTAGTGCTCCCCAGCCAGGCTCAACGTCAACACCACATTCCTCTTGCCCCGGGGTACCATACCGGGCCCACCATGTACCCGTGACGGTTCCTCCACTCCTCGACACGGATCTCCAAAACCACAGCAAACTCATGATGGACGACACTTTACATCACTAGAAAACCGCAACATTTTATATTTTAAAAGATCATAAGTTGTAAATTTTGCGGCTTTCCCCGAAATCCAGAAATATCATAAATCTCAAGAAATCATCACAAGTGCATATGTCAAGGATAATGAACTAGGCATGAACAACTGAATAACAGTATGCATGAAGTGGTAGGTAATAACTACAATGTCTAATATGGCATATAAGGGAAGTACACTAATATCATGTCAACACTACTAGCTAACAATCTAAGTCAAGCAATTACATTCTCTAAAGTGTACGTGACATGGTAATTACCGATGAAGATGTGTGTGAGCCGGCAAGTAGGTGTACGTGGTACATACGCATCATCGGTAATGGTGCTGGTGTCCTAACAGCATGATATCAATAATGGAATATGCAGCAAAATAAATATGCGAGGCAGAGCGAACAGCAATAATGTGCGGGAGCTGAATACTAGACACAACGATAACTAATCAGCAATAATCTAATATAAGTCCTAGGAATGGTGCCTTTTGAAATAACACGAATCATAGGGTTTTGAAAATAGGGGCTACGGTGTTTTTATGAAAAGATACGTCGTTTTTGAAATATCCGTAGATTCCCTTGAGCTGTCTTTAAAAATGCCCACGATTCGTTAGTTTTTGAAATAAGTAAGAAGTCTAATCTAATCTAACAACTACACTAAACTATACGGCTGAACTACAAGCTGAACTACAGGTAAGGAAACCGCCTATCATCTGAGTTGATACATATACATACCTGTATATGTATAGTCGGTGATCTCGCCTCAATAATATCATATCCGATACCATATCTATAATCAGGCATCCCAAGTCAAGAGTGCGGATCAATCATCAATATAGCTCGTACGTAAATCCGTCGTACGGCATCCCAATCTGGGTACGGGTCAATATCACATTCATCATACTATTCACCTGGTATCCTCTTTATCAAATATCATGATCGGGGTACTGATCTACGTCTAGTACCATACTGATACCGCCTACGTAAGCATGGACGTGTGTGAAACACTACGTCAAGGACCCGCTACAACGTCATGTCGTATCTAAGATACGAACCCTGCTATATCACCGATCTCACGGCCTCAAATCGAATCTCATCGACTCAGTTCAATCCCAAGTATCATCCTCAATCCGTATGTGAACACATAGTCCCATACCCATGTGAACACATAGCTATAATGACTCCCATGAGCACATATCAATAGGAATGTATACAAGTATGTATGTGTGTATGTGTAGTGCAACACTACCCTAGGGTTCGCAATGCTAAAATAATCCAACACACTAATATCCATCCTAAGAACCGTTATTAATCCCAAAAACATATAATAATTGTTGGTATGTATACGCATCCGTATACACCACCACGGACTGCGGGGGTGCTATACGCCATCCACCCGACTTCTCCCCATAGATATAAATCTACTCACCTGGTCCTCGCTAGCCGGTACCGACGTCGCCACGCGCTTGCTTGTCGTCTTGAAGTCCACATGGGGTACCTACATATCATAACGTACCATATCGCATTAAAACTAAATTCGAAATCGAAACGGCATACGAAAATCAAATCGGCACGCGTATCACGCGTAGGTCCAAACCTATCGCCCACGCATGCAAGAATAGTAAAACCAACCCTCGATGTCGATGTACAAACGTCAAACCATCGAGAAAAATCCAATCACACTCATTTGCACATTCACGAACACTAATTTTAATATAAACTAGGTTAAAACTCACAAAAACCCCATTTTCACTTAAAAAGTCATTTTTCCGAAAATCTAGCAAGCACAATTCGCCGTTTTTGTACAAAACATGATGTTTAAATGAAAGTCGCGGCCAATATACTTATTAAATATCTTAAATAAGTCGTATAAAAAATTTCCGGAATTTAATCTCATTAAATTCCAAAAATCCTAATATTCTAGTTTACAAAAATACCCTTTTTTAACAATTTCAAAGCAAAAATGCACAAACTACAATCTAGCTTAGATTTGCATGATCCAAAGCATTAAACCACACTTAATAAAGTTAATGAAGCCAAGAAAACCCTAATCACATTTTTAATCCCAAGAATTTAACAAATTTCAAAAACCTAGTAAACAATTAGCAAATTAACACAATTTTTCAAGTAACAACTTGTAATTAACAACTAGATTAGTTTTCTACAAAACTAATTATGTTAAACCACTTCACTAAACCATGCACAATCAAACACAACTCATTTCCACAACAAACCCTAACTTGAAATCCAAAACTTGCAATTAAACTCACATATCCAAGTTAACACATAATTTAAATTAGCTTTAAGAAACAAGTAACAATTTAAGCAAAAAGTTTTAGAATTATACCCAAAAATATATGAAGGTCCACAAGACTCCATGGCCTCCCAAAATGCTCTCTTTTCACAAGGATCCATGCTATACGGGCTAAGCTAAAATGGGTAGGAGTCGGATTTGGGTTTTGGGATTTTTTTTGATGGATTTTGGGCAATTTTTGATGAAGTTTTGAAGAGAAAGGAGAGGGGAAAATGGAGGGGGGCTGCTGCTGTATGGAGAAGGGATTTCGACCAGAAATGGGAGTGGGGGAGGAGAGAGAGGGAGGTAGAGAAAGTGGGGCAAAGTCAAGGTCAAACAAAGTCAAAAGTCTAACTACTTCACTCATTTTCTTTTCTTTTCTTTCATTTCTTTTTCCTTGAAAATCAAGTGGGGAAAAGATATGGTGGGTGCTGAATTCAGCCATGGGGAGGGGTAAGTGGGGGTGTGTGGGTATGGGCACGGGTGTGGGGTGGTGAAAAATGATAAATACAATACCCCAAACATCCATTTACGCTAAAAAAAATCCTTTTTTCTTCAATAATTTCTAAACCGTTTTGGCAAATGATTTCGTTCCAAAAACCACCTGTTAAAATTTTATTTAATGTTTTATGATGCACAAAATTTGTTTCAACTCATTCCAATTTGTAATTTTCTCTAATTAAATGTATTAGTGACGGCTTAAATAATAATAAAATAATATTTTTTTCAGAAAATTTGAAATTTCACCAGCGGCTCAATAAACACCAAATAATAGCAATTACATAGCTAGAATATATATATTTAATTTTTATAATAAGATATTTGCATTTTGACTTTTTACAGAAAACCCCCTTATTTTACCGATTTTTTCGAAATTTCACCGAAACGATTTTCAAAACGCTACAATCTTACCCCCTTAAAGAAATTCGGTCCCCGAATTTAAATTCAAACTCCCCCAAATACTAAAATATCTAAGAAAACCCATCAAGTCGTCGGGGCTCCGAAATTGTAAATACATAAAACAAATCGTAGCGCAGCGCATGCGCTTGAAAAATGAGCATATAACTCAAATCAAAACTCCGTCAAGCATCCCGCAATCATCGGAGTCATGGAGAAGACATCAATGCCAAATCCAAATCAAAACCGATATGACATAACTCGAAACTAAACATGTAAATATCGAATCTATATCTGTAAGTGTCTGAAGGAAATGCATGCCAATCTCTTTAAGTGGCTGTGCAACGCGTATAACACTGCACAGTGGCGGACGTCTATCATAAGAAAATAACTATATATATATACCTTTATTTGAAATGTACGTTCCGCCGTTTTGGAAACAATTTAGAAGGGTCTCCTTATTTTAAACATTTCGTGTCATATCAGACGCGTAGGTAAATACTGAGGCTATAGCTCGCTTTTTGGAAATCCCTTCAATAACTATCAATGCATGCAAAATGTATTCAGGTACTGTCCTCTGACTAGTCCTGCTCAGTACGAAAACACATAGCAATATCATAAAAACGTACTGCTCTATAAGAAATCAATCCCAAAATATGCACATGAATACTACGTGCGTCTGGTGTGCACGGAAATCAAAATCCATGAATGTGCCATACATGCGCACAGAAACAACATCTAAGTGCATCAGGTGTGCACGAAACATCTGTCGTAGGCAACATGTGTGCCTGACAGCAAAATCAGGTGCATCTGACATGCACGAAAAAAAAATCTCGATTTAGTGCCTCTGGTGCGCACCAAAATCACCCTTCAAAACATGCGCCCCACATGCGCGAAAATCCAAATCAGGTGCATCTATCGTGCATGAAATCATGAAATCCAATATCAAGCGCCGAACGTGCGCAAAAGCAATCAGGTGCACAAGGTGCACAAAACAAATATCGAGTATCACAATCAAAATCGAAGTCCAGTGCATCTAAGTGCACAAAAGGCGTATCACTGCACTGCAAGCATATATAAACTATACCGAGTGCAGGAACGAAATCGTGTGCATGCATACGCACAAAACCAACTCAACTGTTTAAAACCGTAAAATCACAAACATGTGAAACTAAAGAACGAAAACGATATCAAGTGCAACACTGTGCAAAGATCGTAAATCCTTAATCATCAAAATCAAATCATACGAATAAATCACCCAAAACATCGTAATCAATAATGGCGGAATAGTACTGCTCAAGCGCATCCTCTAAGAATCTCGGCCAACTGTCGCGGTCACTAGTGGAACGTCTCGTCGATGATCATGAACTCTGTTTTGCTGGTGTGCGTAACCATGACCACTCCTGGGTCAAGGTCTCCACTATGAATTACCGATCTTTCGGTCCATCGGCTCATCGGCCCTATCGGGTATGCTAACGGGGACGATTCCGTTCTGGCACTTCTCTGGTCATCTCTTGGTCAATTATCGCGACCACTCGTAAGACAGCATATCACTGGCGTCGGCCTCTGGCTCTCTGAATGTACTGACATATCTGATCCTGGGTGTAAGTATCATTGCAGCAGTGTCCTGGAAGGAATCCTGCTCACGGTCTCTTCCATGTCTCGTCTCTGCCAACTGTCCGGAAGTCGTTGTCCTTTCCTATATCTGCATCTTGCTCTGGAACGACTGCATACTCATCGCGACTCCTTCTGGAAGGTAAGTCCAAGTACCATGCCTCGGCATGAGCATCGCCTCTCTGATGTCGGCGGAGTGGAACGTCATCTCATCTAGATCTGGTACAAACCTCTTACTTCACTTTTCTCTACTGTTGTCTGCTTTGGACTCGTCTCGTCGCGGCTGCATGGACTGAGCTCCAACGACTATCCTCGTATCTGGAGTCTCCCAAGAATGCATCTCACCACCTAGCATCCGAATTAAGTCGAGCCATCCGATCGAGTCGTCAAAACCTTATAATCCCCCAAGAGCTCAACCTCTTGGGCACAGTTTAATAGTATCGAGTACATACCACAGCATCGGTGGTCCAGCCGTAGAAGGGCAAACCCAAGCCTCACTAATGGCGCCGTAGAACTGCCGCAAACCCGAAGGTTCAAAGGCTTTCACACGGTCATTAAGTCGAGTTAGGGTTTCATTCTTCTAGAGGGACCATAGAATTGCCTGTATGTCTTTCCGACTACTTTAAACTTGGATAAATAGGTTTCTGACATTCGATCGTCTCTGTCGACTCCCAACGTCTCCGCGTGAAGTCGTCTCTAGCTGGAATCAATCTATCTGATGACCTCGCATCGGGGTAAGCGAACGAACCACCTTTCCTAGTCATTCATCATCGGGTGACTAGCGACCTTCTATCATCTATTCGTACAACTCGCCCCGCCATAGTTCCAACATATGGGGCGATATCTCGTCGCTCGCAGCAACAACTGGCTCGCTCGTCTGCACGCTGAACAGTGCCTCAATCATCAGGAGTAAGCAACACACCAACGGTCATCAAAATCTGGCTGGCCTCTGTCAGTGGCTCAATCCTCTAGTGTCGATCAGCGCATCCGAGTAACCTCATAAAGGCGATCCGCCAAACGCTCGTGGCGCGGAAACACAGTAAAAAGACACATCTCTGCAATCGTGTGTCGCCGGAATTTCGCCCTGGTCAGTCCTCGTTCGTGACGAGCTTGTGCTGACCGTAACTCTAGCCGTAGCTCTCCCTGCCGTAACCGTAGCAGCAAAACCAAACTGATACCGATGAGGCTAGATCGGAATGAATATAATACTGAACAAGGAAATGCACATCCTAAGGCTTCATAAGTGGAGTGGCGTGTCGTAAATATGCCGCGGAACATACCAACGGTACGTCACTCTACTTTAGTCACCTATTCCATCAACCAAGGGTCATCCTACGCTCCGAAGGTTAAAACCTAACGCTCTGATACCAACTTTGTCACGACCCGAAAGTACGGAACATGACCGGCACTTAAACTACGAACGTCTCAAGGCGTACGTAATCTAAGTAAACCGAAAACCCAGAAATCCAAACCAAGAAAATAGTAGAGTGCAGGAAAAACAACTTAAAGCAAGTAATTTCAATAGCATAAGCCGAATTATGCGGTTTTTAAAACATCAAAAAATTTACTGAAAATTTCGGCAGAGTCTCCTTTGTAAATACTGGCCCCCAAACGGGATACAACATGAATAGTATACGAAATCAAGAAAAGGGCATCCCCAAGCGGGAGCTAGCTCTTCGTCAATCGACGGTCACAACCACACAAACAATATAATATACAACGCCAACGGCGAGGATCAAAACTCAAAAGGAAACTCAAAACCACCAGAAAAATAACGAGCGACTCTAAGGTCGAAAGAATAACCAACACTGGTCTCTATCTCAATAAATACATGGTTGGTTGATGGAATTCTAGATACAACAGAATAATGATATACAAGATAAATAATGGGGGTATGATACAAGTAAACCCACCTACTAGCAAATCACCCGAATGAAACTGAGCCCACAAGCCGTAATGAAACCTGTACGGCAAATCTGCAAGAAACTGGGGCACAACGGGGGTGAGTTGCCAACTCGTGAATAGAAAAACATCTACGCACAGAAATCGCATAAATAACTCAACCTAGGTCAATGATCATAATATATCCTCAAATATAAGTATAACAGGCAGCCTATAACAATGACTAGGGTAATATCTAACCCGAGTATAATTTCATGTGCCCGTGTCAGTGCCTCAGGTAGCAATATATCATATGAATGAGGTATGAATGCATGAAACAGAATACATGTAAATGAAGAAACTGTTTTCATAAATTAGTGAGATTTCCTTCGTATTTTTAAACTGAGGTATCATAATGAAATCAGTATCAACAGTGTCTAGCATCGACACAAAACATAAATCTCACTGTCTCGAAATATCAATGTCTCAATCTCAATATCTAGGGCGCCGTCAGTCCGGACCGGCCCCTACCATCCATCTCAAGACCACGACGGTATCCTCCGGATATCCGACGCGTCGGGTAATATCACCGGTAGGTAGTGCTCCCCAGCCAGGCTCAACGTCAACACCACATTCCTCTTGCCCCGGGGTACCATACCGGGCCCACCATGTACCCGTGACGGTTCCTCCACTCCTCGACACGGATCTCCAAAACCACAGCAAACTCATGGTGGACGACACTTTACATCACTAGAAAACCGCAACATTTTATATTTTAAAAGATCATAAGTTGTAAATTTTGCGGCTTTCCCCGAAATCCAGAAATATCATAAATCTCAAGAAATCATCACAAGTGCATATGTCAATGATAATGAACTAGGCATGAACAACTGAATAACAGTATGCATGAAGTGGTAGGTAATAACTACAATGTCTAATATGGCATATAAGGGAAGTACACTAATATCATGTCAACACTACTAGCTAACAATCTAAGTCAAGCAATTATATTCTCTAAAGTGTACGTGACATGGTAATTACCGATGAAGATGTGTGTGAGCCGGCAAGTAGGTGTACGTGGTACATACGCATCATCGGTAATGGTGCTGGTGTCCTAACAGCATGATATCAATAATGGAATATGCAGCAAAATAAATATGCGAGGCAGAGCGAACAGCAATAATGTGCGGGAGCTGAATACTAGACACAACGATAACTAATCAGCAATAATCTAATATAAGTCCTAGGAATGGTGCCTTGTGAAATAACACGAATCATAGGGTTTTGAAAATAGGGGCTACGGTGTTTTTATGAAAAGATACGTCGTTTTTGAAATATCCGTAGATTCCCTTGAGCTGTCTTTAAAAATGCCCACGATTCGTTAGTTTTTGAAATAAGTAAGAAGTCTAATCTAATCTAACAACTACACTAAACTATACGGCTGAACTACAAGCTGAACTACAGGTAAGGAAACCGCCTATCATCTGAGTTGATACATATACATACCTGTATATGTATAGTCGGTGATCTCGCCTCAATAATATCATATCCGATACCATATCTATAATCAGGCATCCCAAGTCAAGAGTGCGGATCAATCATCAATATAGCACGTACGTAAATCCGTCGTACGGCATCCCAATCTGGGTACGGGTCAATATCACATTCATCATACTATTCACCTGGTATCCTCTTTATCAAATATCATGATCGGGGTACTGATCTACGTCTAGTACCATACTGATACCGCCTACGTAAGCATGGACGTGTGTGAAACACTACGTCAAGGACCCGCTACAACGTCATGTCGTATCTAAGATACGAACCCTGCTATATCACCGATCTCACGGCCTCAAATCGAATCTCATCGACTCAGTTCAATCCCAAGTATCATCCTCAATCCGTATGTGAACACATAGTCCCATACCCATGTGAACACATAGCTATAATGACTCCCATGAGCACATATCAATAGGAATGTATACAAGTATGTATGTGTGTATGTGTAGTGCAACACTACCCTAGGGTTCGCAATGCTAAAATAATCCAACACACTAATATCCATCCTAAGCACCGTTATTAATCCCAAAAACATATAATAATTGTTGGTGTGTATACGCATCCGTATACACCACCACGGACTGCGGGGGTGCTATACGCCATCCACCCGACTTCTCCCCATAGATATAAATCTACTCACCTGGTCCTCGCTAGCCGGTACCGACGTCGCCACGCGCTTGCTTGTCGTCTCGAAGTCCACATGGGGTACCTACATATCATAACGTACCATATCGCATTAAAACTAAATTCGAAATCGAAACGGCATACGAAAATCAAATCGGCACGCGTATCACGCGTAGGTCCAAACCTATCGCCCTCGCATGCAAGAATAGTAAAACCAACCCTCGATGTCGATGTACAAACGTCAAACCATCGAGAAAAATCCAATCACACTCATTTGCATATTCACGAACACTAATTTTAATATAAACTAGGTTAAAACTCACAAAAACCCCATTTTCACTTAAAAAGTCATTTTTCCGAAAATCTAGCAAGCACAATTCGCCGTTTTTGTACAAAACATGATGTTTAAATGAAAGTCGCGGCCAATATACTTATTAAATATCTTAAATAAGTCGTATAAAAAATTTCCGGAATTTAATCTCATTAAATTCCAAAAATCCTAATATTCTAGTTTACAAAAATACCCTTTTTTAACAATTTCAAAGCAAAAATGCACAAACTACAATCTAGCTTAGATTTGCATGATCCAAAGCATTAAACCACACTTAATAAAGTTAATGAAGCCAAGAAAACCCTAATCACATTTTTAATCCCAAGAATTTAACAAATTTCAAAAACCTAGTAAACAATTAGCAAATTAACACAATTTTTCAAGTAACAACTTGTAATTAACAACTAGATTAGTTTTCTACAAAACTAATTATGTTAAACCACTTCACTAAACCATGCACAATCAAACACAACTCATTTCCACAACAAACCCTAACTTGAAATCCAAAACTTGCAATTAAACTCACATATCCAAGTTAACACTTAATTTAAATTAGCTTTAAGAAACAAGTAACAATTTAAGCAAAAAGTTTTAGAATTATACCCAAAAATATATGAAGGTCCACAAGACTCCATGGCCTCCCAAAATGCTCTCTTTTCACAAGGATCCATGCTATACGGGCTAAGCTAAAATGGGTAGGAGTCGGATTTGGGTTTTGGGATTTTTTTTGATGGATTTTGGGCAATTTTTGATGAAGTTTTGAAGAGAAAGGAGAGGGGAAAATGGAGGGGGGCTGCTGCTGTATGGAGAAGGGATTTCGACCAGAAATGGGAGTGGGGGAGGAGAGAGAGGGAGGTAGAGAAAGTGGGGCAAAGTCAAGGTCAAACAAAGTCAAAAGTCTAACTACTTCACTCATTTTCTTTTCTTTTCTTTCATTTCTTTTTCCTTGAAAATCAAGTGGGGAAAAGATATGGTGGGTGCTGAATTCGGCCATGGGGAGGGGTAAGTGGGGGTGTGTGGGTGTGGGCACGGGTGTGGGGTGGTGAAAAATGATAAATACAATACCCCAAACATCCATTTACGCTAAAAAAAAACCTTTTTTCTTCAATAATTTCTAAACCGTTTTGGCAAATGATTTCGTTCCAAAAAACAACTGTTAAAATTTTATTTAATGTTTTATGATGCACAAAATTTGTTTCAACTCATTCTAATTTGTAATTTTCCCTAATTAAATGTATTAGTGACGGCTTAAATAATAATAAAATAATATTTTTTTCAGAAAATTTGAAATTTCACCAGCGGCTCAATAAACACCAAATAATAGCAATTACATAGCTAGAATATGTATATTTAATTTTTATAATAAGATATTTGCATTTTGACTTTTTACAGAAAACCCCCTTATTTTACTGATTTTTTCGAAATTTCACCGAAATGATTTTCAAAATGCTACAATTACACACTTGATTCTAATATACCATGGCTCATTTTTACAAATTAAAACCATTCAAATTTGTAATTTACACTAATTTAGTTTAAAAAATAAAGGTTATGTTAATATTTAAAATAATTAATTTAGGAAAAATATTTAATTAAAATAAAAATTTATAAGTGGCTAAATAAACACCATTTACTAGTAATTACATAATTAAAATATGTATTTTTGAAATTATAATGAAAAACAATTACGGTTTAATTTTACGAAAAATACATTTTACTTTACCGAAATTCATAAAATTCACTTAAACAATTTTATTCATTTAATTATTTATTTAATTATTTTTAAAACGTTACAATAAAGATTTGGGGATGTCCAGCTTTTGTCAAAAAACAGCATGTGGACAAGCTCGAGCCACGATCAGTAAAGTGTAAGTTTGTGGGATATCCAAAGAACTCCAGGGGATATCTATTCTATTACGCAGAGGAACAAAAGGTATTTGTTTCTCGTAATGCCCATTTTCTAGAACATCAATTTTTAGAAAAGGAAACAAGTGGGAGCGAAATAGAACTGGAAGAAATTCCAGAACCACAAACTACTACTGAAAGTTTGGTAGAACCGGTAGTTCAAGAAGAACAGGACATTCCCGCACCCCTCCGCAGGAGTAGTAGGCCGTCTCATCCGCCTGAGAGATACTACGGTTTTCTCATAGATGGGGATAGAGAGGATTGCATCATCGTTGATGATGAACCTACTCGCTTCCAGCAGGCCATCCAGAGCGGTGACTCGGTACGATGGCTAAATGCAATGTGGACCGAAATGGAGTCCATGTACACCAACAAAGTATGGACTTTGGACTTTGCTCCAGATGGGGCAAAACCCATAGGATGCAAATGGATCGTCAAGAAAAAGATAGGTGTAGATGGACAGGTGGAAACCTATAAGGCTAGACTTGTTGCAAAGGGTTTTCGTCAAAGACCTGGTTTGGACTATGACGAAACTTTTTCTCCAGTGGCTATGCTCAAATCCATTCGGGTCCTTCTTGCTATTGCTGCCTTCCATGATTATGAAATCTGGCAGATGGACGTAAAGACGGCTTTTCTGAATGGAAATTTAGAAGAGTGCGTCTATATGGATCAGCCAGAGGGTTTCAATCAGAGTGGAAGCAGCGGGAAAGTATGCAAGTTGGTTAAATCCATTTATGGATTAAAACAAGCATCCCGGAGTTGGAACATCTATTTTGATGAAACAGTCAAAGAATATGACTTTATCAAAAATCCAGATGAACCATGCATATATAGTAAAGTTGTAGCAAGAACTGTCGTATTCCTCGTCTTGTACGTGGATGAAATTCTATTGATAGGAAATGACATTCCTATGCTACAATCTGTCAAAGGATTCTTGTCACACAGGTTCTCCATGAAAGACCTGGGTGATACCTCTTACATTCTGGGGATCCGGATCTATCGTGATAGATCCAAGAGGATGTTGGGACTTTCGCAGTCCAGGTATATCGACACTGTACTGAAAAGATTCAGTATGGAAGATTCTAAGCGCGGTAATTTACCGGCTTGTCACGGAATCACCCTATCCAAAGAGATGTCTCCCAAGACTGATTTGGAAAGGGAACGCATGTCTATTATACCCTACGCTTCTGCGGTAGGCTCTATAATGTATGCGATGTTGTGCACCAGACCAGATGTAGCTTACGCACTAAGCGTGGTAAGCCGGTATTAGTCAGACCCAGGGGAGAAGCACTAGATAGCAGTAAAGAACATTCTCAAGTACCTGAGGAGGACTAAGGAGATGTTCTTGGTTTATGGCGGAAAAGACCTCAGGATGGAGGCTTATGCTAATTCCGGCTTCCAGAGTGATAATGACGATTCCAAGTCCATGTCAGGTTATGTCTTTACCCTCAATGGAGGGGCAGTGTGCTGGAAGAGCTCCAAGCAGGACACCGTTGCTGACTCGATGATGGAAGCAGAGTATATAGCTGCTTGCGATGCTGCAAAAGAAGCAGTCTGGATGAAGAAGTTCCTAATAGAACATCAGGTGGTTCCTACCATTGTTGATCCAATACCTCTGTATTGCGACAACAACGGAGCTATAGCTTTAGCGAAGGAACCAAGGTCCCATCAGAAGTCCAGACACATCTTAAAGCGGTATCACCTGATCAGGGAGATCATTGATCGTCGGGAGATCGAGGTTCAGAGAGTTGCTACTGAAGAGAACATTGCTGATCCATTCACTAAGGCCCTACCTCAGATTCAGTTCGAGAGGCTACTCGAGATCATCGGTCTTCGATACGCCAGTACATGGACCTAGTGCAATTGGGAGATTGTTAGTGTATATGCCCTAGGGGCCATTATTGTATCATACTAGTTTGTATATTACTTAATGGAAGCTTGGGATATTCACAAGTATATAACAGTCTTGCTAAACATGGTAGTATGCTACTTGGTTTTTCTATCTTAATATGTGAGTATACGTATTGATAGAGCTCTTAGGATCTTTCTTGACTACCAGCATTGTGATGGCAGTCACACTAGTGGGGGCTGGGTAGTCTACAAGCACATCCTTATTCAGGTCCCTAGTCGTAGGATTATCGAGACAGGGCATTGATACTCCGGAGTAGACTAGTGTGTACGCTTCTCATCCCAGTTGGGGAGATGGTCTGTCCCACAACCGTCAGTACGTCGTACTGGAGATAGTATACAGGTGCTCGTTGGGTTACGGGTACACCGGACAGGACTCGCAGGGAACTGTTGGTTGGTTTTATACCAGTCGTCAGTGAACAGTTCCCAGGTGACACGAGTACAACATAGTCCGCAGACTTGACACTACCACTTCTCCTGGAGTGTGTCCCACTGTTCTTTGATTGCTACCCTACCACGGCTCAAAGGAGTCAGGCAAACAGGTAGCAGTTGGGTGCAGTCCCGAGCACTTGGAGGCAGTGGCGGTTAGACAGGATTCGTCTCTCCCGGTATTGGGGGTTGATATCGTGCTGTGTCAGAGAGCCATTACGCAATGTCCCTGGCCAGGGCAAGCGAGAATTGCTGGTAGGTTCCAGTAGTTTCTCAGGGTGTAATGGGCTTCGTTCCGACATGACTTATACCGCTATTAGAGGACTGACGCTTGCCGCTCCCTAGGCCCGATATGCGATAGTCTTAGACGAACAGACCGGACTGTACGGAGATTGTTACATCAGACTCTGTAGGAGTTCGGATGGGTTTCCTCATCGGCCTTCTTATCGACATCTACCTGGGGACCATTACGTACAGCTAATGCCGCTTGCGATCTATTGTTAAACCCACTGCCGGCGTAGTAGTCGAGTCTCTAGAGTCCCACACAGAGAGTTTCCCTACTCCAGGCGAAACGATATAGAGGTCGTATGGTTTTACGACAAGGGTTCGGACGCATACGTGTGCTTACACACGTACGACATCCGGACAGTTTTGACTAGCCGGCTTTGGTTTAAGCCAGTTTCTAGTATCCGGTTATTGGATTTATACAGTCTAATGTTTTTCCGCGTTTTCACGGATAGGAGGGGCGTTCTTGTAATTGCACGAGAAGCTTCTAGAAGATGGTGACTTGGGGGTTAAGGTGGCATATGCATTAAATGAGATTAGTGAGTCATATGAGTGATTCATCCATGTCATTAATGCATCATAAATGCTTAATGACTTATGGAGATGAATCACCCTCTTATATTTATGAAGCATGATTATTCATCCTTTATTTTCTTTTATTGGATAAATGATAATGCTTGATATATATTATGATACATCATTATCTCGTCTTATTTCTCTTGCTCACCTTCTCTCTCCTCAAGCTCTCTCTTCAAACCCTAATCCTCCCCTCTCATGTGTTGAGTACAAGGATTAGATTAGACTACTTAATCCTTAACCATTCTCTATATCACCTAGGTTACTTAGATTAGGGATTTAAGAAACCTAGTTACCTCAAGTTAGAGGTGAAGCTTGAAGTTAAGCTCTCGGGTGGATCTTCTACTACATAGAGAAGGCCGGAGTGGACGTGGAGAATGACAAGACGAAGGACTCGGTTCTACAGGTATAATCACTTTTCATAGTAGTTTAGAACTCCTATGTTTGTTGTTAGTTATAGTTTAGCAAAGATTCTCGGTTAGTCGATGTTTACGCCTAAAACAAGATCGTTTTTCATTATTCCGCCTCCCCGCAAGTCGTGGGGTATTGTACATCGACTTACAGTTTTGGGTCGCTGCAATGAGAGAGAGAGGGAACACTTTAGCATGTTGCTCTTGCAAGTTTAGAGTGTTTTTTAGTTTATCTAAACTGGATGGCTCCCACTGATTCTCGAATCCCTCCTCAAACCAAAACGGAAGAACTATCCAGGACTATTCTCACCGTACAATACTTGCTTAACCGTTCAGCCAGGCCGGTGTCGGTACATCGAGGGAATTTTCCAACGCTTTCACGAAGTTCCTTAATTAAATAACCTCTTTTCTCTGGAGGCGTAACCCCGCTGACACCTTTCTCGACACTTACTTAGTTTATAGCATTGATCGTTAAGTGACGAATCTCCAGATGAGTAGAGGATACTCCCAGTAGGATCGGGATCCAAATATCATCGTGTGATAAAGCTGAAGGAATCCTACCAAAATTATCACACTCCAAATGGTATGCATCTCTTTGCAAATTTCAGTTTCTTTAGAAATTCCCGATATAAATTTTTGCCCCATGCTCTTATGACCTTGGCGTTTGGTCAAAATGTCATAGGTCACATGTCAAGTTCTACCCATCGTTATCTTGTTAATTTGAACCCATCCGTACATACCCCTGACGTGGGCCAAATGGTTATACGACTGTCCCAAACTAACTCATCTATCTATGCAATAAATGAATACCCGGCAGCTACCAAACACTATGCCATGGCGTTAGGTCAAAATACATAGCTTGAATACTACTGAATACCCAAATGAAATGACGGAGGGCTACGAATGGTTTTGGCGAAACCGTGAACGTAGTGAACTTGATATGACCGAAGGAACCTGATAGTTTTTAAAAGGAGTGGTTAAAGCTCCGCAATTAAAAAATATCCTCTGTTTTAAAATAACCGAGTGGTTTCTTTTAAACTATTCCAACGATTCAACTTTGGCTTATTTTCTTTGCATTAATATAATGCGTCCCATCAATTAACCTATCATTGCAGAAAACAATGAAAATACAACATCCTCTTATGCCATCCGCATTCACCACTGGGTCCTGTCATTCACCCGTTAGGTTACTTAACTAACGACAGAGCAAGGGCTGGGCTAGCGCGGGTGTAAAACATAAGTGGTGTCTAATAGCTATCATATATAGATATTGTACATTCGTCAGACGCAATAATAGGCATTCCAGATCACAGATGAACATATTGGATTTTCTATGAATCCGCATTCTTTTGAGCCTGCAAAGAAAGACGGATTACACAGTCGCGATGAATAGCCCAAACCTCACCCTAGACCCCTACGGGTACGACAAACTACCCGCCAAGTACCCGAAGTGAAGCGGTCTCCCTCAACAACGTGAGTAGGCCACTAAACACTTCAAAGTACCCGGTAGTTTGTGCACCCCACCTTGGGTCTATCCTAGGAGCAAAAATCAGTAAATGAAATAATACAATGGTGGCTGCAACCTCAGCCCGGATGTGCCCTGCAAAAGAATATTACAACAATTTACAAATTACATTTGAATGAAAGAAACACTCGTTTCACATCCCCGGCTATCCATGTTATTATGTATATGCCCTAGAGGCCATTGTTGTACATATGATGTATATTATGATGGATGCTTAGATATATACAGAGAGGACTTTCTTGCTCGTCATGATAGTATGCTATTTGGTTTCACTTTATATTAACATGTTGACTTGTATTGGTTTACTGTCTTACTCTCATATGTTGATAAAGCCCTTAGGATCTGTACTCGACTACCGGGACTATGATGAGATCATACTAGTGGGGCCTTGGTAGTCGATGAGTAAATACTATAACTGTTCCTAGTCTAGGGTATATCGAGACAGGGCATAGATACACCAGAGTAGACTAGCGTATACGCATCTTGACCCATATGATGGCGATGGATGATCCCATATCCATCGGTGTTTGACATCAAGGATGGTGTACGGGTGCTCAGTGGAGACTGGGTACACTGAACGGACTCGCCGAGAACTCCCAGATGGTGATATACCACACGTCAGATGGCAGTTCTCCGGTGACACTGGTACAGGGTAGTCTGTAGACCCGAGATCGTCATAGAGTCTTGTGTGATTCCCACTGTGCTTTGATTTCTACCTTACCACGTCCAAGAGGGCATGCAAAACGGTGGCTTTTGGGTACAGTCCCGAATCACACGGAGGCAATGAGCGATAGGAGGGGATTCGTCTCTCCCGGTATAGGGAGTTGATGTTGTGCTGTGTTCGATTGGCTATAACTGGAAGTCCCTGTACAGGGATGATATAGAGATTTACTGGTAAGTATTACTAGTAGTTTCTGTTAGTGTATATGCCCTAGAGGCCATTACTGTATCATACTAGTATGTATATTACTTAATGGAAACTTGGGATATTCACCTTGTATTGACAATCTTGCTCAAAATAGTAATATGCTACTTGGTTTGTTTCTGCTTCAATGTGTACATGTGTTTATTTTAGTGTATCACCTATACACATTAGTGGAGCCCTTAGGATCTTTGCTTGATTACCAGCGTTGTGATGGCAGTCACACTAGTGGGGGCTGGGTAATCTATAAGCACATCCTTATGCAGGTCCCTAGTCACAGGACTATCGAGACAGGGCATCGATACTCCGGAGTAGACTGGCGCATGCGCTTCTCATCCCAGAGTGGGAGATGGTCTGTCCCACAGCCATCAGTACGTCGTACTGGAGATAGTATGCGGGTGCTCGTTAGGTTACGAGTACACTGGACAGGACTCGTCGGGAACTGACCGGTTGGTATTATACCTATCGTCAGTTATCAGTTCCCAGGTGACATGCGTACAGCTTAGTCCGCTGACTTGATACTGTCACTTCGCCTCGAGTGTGTTCCCACTGTACTTTGATTACTACCCTACCATGGCTCAAAGGAGTCGTGCAAACAGGTAGTAGTTGGGTGCAGTCCCGAAACACTTGGAGGCAGTGACGGTTAGACAGGATTCGTCTCTCCCGGTATTGGGGTTGACATCGCGCTGTGTCTAAGAGAGCCATTACACGAGTAGTCCCTGGCCAGGGCAAGCGAGATATACTGGTAGGCTTCCAGTGCTATCTCAGGGTGTTTTGGGCTTCACTCCGACACGACTTGTACCGCTTTTAGGGGACTGACGTTTACTGCACCCTAGGCCCGCCATGCGATGTATCAGACGAACAGACCGGACTGTACGGAGATTGTCACATTCAGGCTCAGTAGGAGTTCAGATGGGTTTCACCTCGTCAGTCTTCTTGTCGGCATCTACCTGGGGACCGTTACGCACAGCTAGTGCCGCTTGCGGTCTGTGGTTAAACCCACTGCCAGCGTAGTGTCGAGTCTTTAGAGTCCCACACAGAAAGCTATTCGCCTTTAGGCAAAAGAGTAGAGGTCGCATGGTTTTGCGACAGGGTTCGGTCACATCCGTGCACTTGTGCACGTTTAGTGTCCGGACAGTTAACACTAGCGGCCTTTGGTTTAAGCCAGATCCTAGTGTATGTTTTGGGATTGGTTTTATCCAGTATGTATTCGAGTTCCTCGGAACGCGGATGCGGGTGTGTATGCACAGTTGACGAAGAGACAGAAGCAGATGATTCTCATTAGGGTTGTTGACTATTGACTGTTGACTATTGACTTTTTGCTTAACCCTAATGAGAATATGATATATAAATTTAGCAATAATATTAATTAAGTATTATAGTGACATGGTTGTTGAGGGGTTGACTTTGTTGACTTATTGACTTTGTTGACCGGTTGACTAGGTTTGACTAGTTGACCATCATCATCACAATGGTTGTCATTTTCATGCAAAGACTTTTGCTTACTTGTTGTGGTTTGCAAAATGAGTGCATGGAAATGATATTGCCTTTGACATGATATGAACCATCACATAATACTTGATTAACATTATGGCTCATGATGCTTTTGGATTATGAGTGGGTGAAAGAGAAAAGAGAGGCTCATTTTTCTTTCATTATCTTTCTCTCTCTTGGTTTTGAGTTCTCTCATTCTCTTCCTCACACCCTCTTCCTCTTGCTCTCTCTCTTGTCTATAGTTCACTTGTCTCATGTATTGAGAAGCAAGAACCATAGAGAAAATCCCATCACACTCTCCTCTACTCATTCTAGTTCACAAGGCCTAGCAAGCCAAGTGATCTAGTTTCTTCAAAGTTCGAAGAAGAAGCCAAAGGTAGAAGCTTTCGGGTGGATCCATCTTCGGCACAAGGAGACGACGAGGTGAGGCCGATCCGTACACCGGGAGGAGTCGAAGAAGAAGGAGTTCAAGAAAGGTATATCCCCCTAACCGAGTAAGTAAACTCTTGTTAGGTTGTTAGTTAGTAGTTTAACAAAGATCCGGTTTTGAGTCCATGTTACTGCCTCTAGAAAATTGTTTTTCACCAAATTCCGCATGCCCGAAAGTACCGGGAGAGGTAGCATGGATTTACAGTGGTATCAGAGCCTAGTTAAACTCTATCTAACATGTTAGCATAGTAGCTAAAAATTCGATCGGAAAAAAAAAGTCCCGAAATGAACCCGGATTTCAAACTTGCTGTCGATTTTCAAAGTGCTGTAAAAGTAATAAATCATGCTTCAAAAATCGACTCAGGCTTTTTATAGTGCACTGAAGAAAAACGAGTTAGAGATCTCATCAAAGCGCCGCGGAAACGCGGCAATAGATTGCTATTGCCGCGGTTCCGCGGCCACTTTAACTCCTCTGTGAATTTTCTTCACTGCAGTATACTTAATGGGGTATTTTGGGAATTTTGGTATATGTTTTTTCAGCCCAGATTTTCCAGAAAGTAAATTTAGTTTTTGGGGCTTTAAAAACCGTATTTTGATCGAGTTTCTTGTGACTTAAGCTGACGGGTTTTTATCTGTGATGTGATATTTGTATTGAACGTCTGCTAATCGCTATATGTCGATTAGTGGGGGTTACACAAATCTGTGATCTGTAATGTCATTGGAATGTGTATATGAATTCATTGGATTGTCGCGGGTGAATAGCCGGGGGTTGTAAGACGAGAGTTTTCTTTTCTTTCAATTCATGTAAATTTGTAAATTGATGTAATAATTATTTATATGGCCGCACAACCGGGTCGGGGTTGTAGCCGTCATTGTATAATTTCTTTTTACTGTTTTTGCTCCTAGGATAGACCCATGGAGGGGGTGCACAAACTACCGGGTATGCCGAAGTGCCGAGTGGCCTACTCACGGAGTTGAGGGAGGTTGCTTCGCTTCGGGTACTTGGCGGGTAGTTTGCCGCACCCGTAGGGGTCTTGGGTGGGGTATTGGCTATTCACCGCGACCGTGTAATCTGCTTTTCGTTACAGGCTCGTACGAATTGCGGGTTCCTAGTATATCCAATATGTTCATCTGTGATCAGAAATGGCTATCATTGCAATATATCTATATATGATATTATTTAGGCATTGCTTATGTTTTACTGCCGCGCTAGCCCAGCCCCCGCTCTGTCGTTAGTTAAGTAACCTAACGGGTAATGATGGGGCCCCGTGGCGAATGCGAATGGCATAAGCGTACGTCATATTTTGGTTGTTTTCTGCAATGGTAGGATTAAATGATGGGACGCATTAAAAGAACTAATGCAAGAATATCACGCATTAAAAGAACTAATGCAAGAAAATAAACCAAGTAAAAATCGTTGGAACACTTTCGAAAAACCACCCGGTTCTTTTCAAAACTAACTTTTAAATGCGGAGCTTGAGCCACTCCTTTTAAAAGCTATCTCGTTTCTTCGATTATATCAAGTTCACTACGTTCAAGGTTTCACCAAAACAATTCGTAGCCCTCCGTCGTTTCGTATGAATATTCAATAGTATTCAAGCTATGTTTGTTGACCTTCGTCAAGGCATAGTGATTGGTAGCTGTTGGGTGTTCATATGTAGCATAGATAGATGCGTTGGTTTGGGACAGTCGTATTACCTTGTTGACCTTCGTCAAGGGTATATACGGATGGGTTCAAATTAACCTGGATAATGACGGGTAGAACTTGACATGTGACTTATGGTTTGTTGACCTTCGTCAAGGTCATAAGAGCATGGGGCAAAAATCCACATCGGGAGTTTCAAAAGAACTGAAACTTGCTAGCGCTACATACCATTTGGAGTGTGATGATTCTGGTAGAATTCCTTCAGTTTTGTCACGCAATGATATTTGGATCCCGATCCTACTGTGAGTATATGTTACTCCTCGGGAAATTTCTCACTTAACAATCAATGCTATAAACCAAGTAGGTGTCTAGAAAGGTGTTAGCGGGGCTATGCCCACAGGGAAAAGAGGTTATTTAATTAAGGAACTTCGCGAAAGCGTTGGAAAACCTCCCTCGAAGTACCGACACTAGCCTGGCTGAACGGTTAAGCAAGTATTGTACGGTGAGATTGATCCCGACTAATTCTTCTTTTATGGTTTGAGGAGGGATTCGAGAGACAGTGGGAGCCATCCTGTTTAGATAAATTAAAAACCAATCTAAACTTGCAAGAGCATCATGCTGAGTGTTTTCTTCTCTCTCTCTTAATTGCAGCGACCCAGTGACCACACCTAGGTTACATCTAGATAATAAAATGACTGAACCTGACTGTTATGACTGGCAAAGGTCTGTCCAGATGTCCATTGCCCATAACAAGCTGGGACACCTCTTAACTGATCATACCCCTACCGTCTCAGGTCCAGTTTCCCCTGTCACGGATATTTACATCCGTAGGACATCGGAAAAGGATTGTGCGAAAGCCAAGTGCCTCGTGTTAGCCTCAGTTAATGGTGTAAACCAGAGGCAGCACGAGAAGATGGACTCAGTTTCTATCTTCCTCCATAACAAAGATTTATATGGAGAGCAATCTCGTATCGCAAGATATGAGACCACAAACGAATTGCTTCAAGCGAGGTTGGCTGTCGGGTCATCTGTAGGGGACAACGTCCTTACAGAAGCCAGCTATTTTGAGCTCACGGACCTGGAGACCACGTTGGAGAATAGGTCAAGTACTGACTTAATTCTACAGTCCCTGCCCTCTGCTTATACCCTGAAGGAAACCAGGGAAGAAAAAGGAAAAGCAAGGGCAAAAGTTTCAGGACTGGATGTAGTAAAAGAGGGACGTTCCTATTGTAACAGGAATGAACATTGGCAGAAGGATTGCAGGGCTTGCAAAGCCAGTAGCCAGAATTCGAAGCATGTTGTGGCTTCGGCTTCGAGTGTGTTTGTAATTGAGAACTGTATGTCAGTTAACCCTACTTCCTGGGTATTGGATACCGGATCAGGATCTCATATCTGTAATTCGTTACAGGCTCTGAGAAACCGTAGGGTTATCAGGAAAGGTGATATGACCCTCAGGGTTGCTAACGGAACGAGCATGGATGCTGAATCCGTAAGGGAATATCATCTTGGACTGACAACTGGGCAGATATTGATTTTGCGTAACTGTTTGTATGTACCAGGTGCGACTTGTAATATCATATATGTATCCTTACTTTCTAAGGAAGGATATGAATTTACTTTTGTAAGCGATGTAGTACACATCCACCTAAATCAAGTTCTGATTGGGTCAGGTACATTACAGAACGGAATATATGTGTTAAATCAAGCTCAGATTTTCAGTGTCCAGAACACACTTAAAAGAAAGTCTCCAGAAACAAATCAGGCTTTCTTATGGCATTGTAGACTGGGTCACATTAATGAGACACGATTAACTAAGTTACATAAAGAAGGGTACTTGAATCCATTCGAGTATCAGTCTTATGCCACTTGTGAATCTTGTCTCATGGGAAAGATGACAAAGACTCCGTTCACTGGACGCGGAGAAAGAGCGAGCAAGCTCTTGGGACTCATACACAGTGATGTGTGTGGTCCAATGTCTACACATGCGCGAAGTGGTTATTCATACTTCATTACTTTCACAGATGATTTCTCTAGGTATGGACATGTCTTCTTAATGAAGCACACATATTCGAGGCCTTTGGGAAATTTCAAGAATACAAGAATGAAGTTGAAAAACAAACCGGCAAAAGTATCAAGATTCTAAGATCGGATCGAGGTGGAGAATACTTGAGTGCCGAGTTTCTGGACTACTTAAAAGAGAATGGAATTCTCTCTCAACTTACTCCTCCATACACACCACAACACAACGGTATATCGGAAAGGTGGAATCGGACCCTATTGGATATGGTTCATTCCATGATGAGTAAGGCTGAATTACCGCAATCTTTCTGGGGTTATGCACTAGAAGCAGCTGCATATCTCTTGAACAAGGCTCCAACCAAGACTGTGCCTACCACCCCATATCAGATGTGGAGTGGGAAGAAACCCTGTCTTAAGTATCTTAAGGTATGGGGATGTCCAGCTTTTGTAAAAAAGCGGCATGCGGACAAGCTCGAGGCACGCTCAGTACTGTGTAAGTTTGTGGGATACCCAAAGAACTCCAGGGGGTATCTTTTCTATTCCGCAGAAGAACAAAAAGTTTTTGTTTCTCCGCACGCCCACTTCTTGGAAACTGAATTTTTAGAAAATCAGATAAGTGGGGGTGCAATAGAACTGGAAGAAATTCCCGAACCACAAGCTGTTACTGAAAGCTTGGATGAACCAGACGTTTCAGGAGAACCGGACATTCCTACGCTGCTCCGCAGAAGTAGTAGGCAGTCTCATCCGCCCGAGAGATACTTCGGTTTTCTCATAGACGGGAATAGAGAGGATTGTACAGTTAATTATGATGAGCCTACTAGCTTCCAGCAAGCCATTCAGAGCGGTGACTTGGTAAAATGGCTGGATGCAATGCGGACCGAGATGGAGTCCATGTACACCAACAAAGTTTGGACTTTGGACTTTGCTCCAGAAGGGGTAAAACCCGTAGGTTGCAAATGGATCTTCAGAAAGAAGATTGGTGTAGATGGGCAGGTTGAAACCTGTAAAGCTAGGCTGGTTGCAAAGGGTTTTCGTCAAAGACCTGGTTTGGACTATGACGAGACCTTTTCTCCGGTAGCCATGCTTAAATCCATTCGGATCCTTCTTGCCATTGATGCCTTCCACGATTATGAGATCTGGCAGATGGACGTAAAGACGGATTTCCTAAATGGAAATTTGGAAGAGTGCGTCTATATGGATCAGCCAAAGGGATTCATTCAGAGTGGGAGCAGCGGTAAAGTGTGCAAGTTGCTCAAGTCCATCTATGGACTTAAGCAGGCATCGCGGAGTTGGAACATCTGCTTTGATGATACTGTCAAAGAATTCGACTTTATCAAAAACCCAGATGAACCATGCATTTACAGTAAGATTGTAGGGAGAAATGTGGTATTCTTCGTCTTGTACGTCGATGACATTCTCCTAATAGGAAATGATATTCCTATGCTACAGTCAGTCAAAGGATTCTTGTCGCAGAGGTTCTCCATGAAGGACCTGGGCGATGCCAACTACATTCTGGGGATCCAGATCTATCGTGATAGATCTAAGAGGCTGTTGGGACTTTCACAGTCAAGGTACATCGACACCATACTAAAACGATTCAGTATGGAAGATTCCAAGCGCGGTAATCTACCGGCTTGTCACGGAATCACCCTCTCCAAAGAGATGTCTCCCAAGACTGATTTGGAAAGGGCTCGCATGTCATCAATACCCTACGCATCTGCGATAGGCTCTATTATGTATGTGATGTTATGTACCAGACCAGATGTAGCATACGCATTGAGCGTTGTAAGTCGGTATCAGTCGAACCCTGGGGAGAAACACTGCATAGCAGTAAAGAACATTCTCAAGTACCTGAGAAGGACTAAGGAGATGTTCTTGGTGTATGGCGGAAAAGACCTCCAGATTGAGGCCTTTGCTGACTCCAGCTTTCAGAGTGATAAGGATGACTCCAAGTCCATGTCGGGTTATGTCTTTATCCTCAATGGAGGGACGGTTTGTTGGAAGAGTTCCAAGCAGGAAACCGTTGCTGACTCAACTATGGAAGCGGAGTACATAGCTGCTTGCGATGCCGCAAAGGAAGCTGTCTGGATGAAGAAGTTCCTCACGGAACTTCAGGTGGTTCCTACCAGTGTTGATCCAATACCGCTGTATTGTGACAACAACGGCGCTATAGCTTTAGCGAAGGAACCCAGGTCCCATCAGAAGTCCAGGCACATTTTGAGGCGGTTCCACCTGATCAGGGAGATCATTGATCGCCGGGAGATCGAGGTAAAGAGAGTAAATTCAGAATATAACACTGCAGATCCACTCACGAAGGCCCTACCCCAGACTCAGTTCGAGCGGCTGATCGAGATGATAGGTCTTCGATACGCCAGTATATGGCCTTAGTGCAAGTGGGAGATTGTTAGTGTATATGCCCTAGAGGCCATTACTGTATCATACTAGTATGTATATTACTTAATGGAAGCTTGGGATATTCACCTTGTATTGACAATCTTGCTCAAAATAGTAGTATGCTACTTGGTTTGTTTCTGCTTCAATGTGTACATGTGTTTATTTTAGTATATCACCTATACACATTAGTGGAGCCTTTAGGATCTTTGCTTGATTACCAGCGTTGCGATGGCAGTCACACTAGTGGGGGCTGGGTAATCTATAAGAACATCCTTATGCAGGTCCCTAGTCGCAGGACTATCAAGACAGGACATCGATACTCCGGAGTAGACTGGCGCATGCGCTTCTCATCCCAGAGTGGGAGATGGTCTGTCCCACAGCCATCAGTACGTCGTACTGGAGATAGTATGCCGGTGCTCGTTAGGTTACGAGTACACTGGACAGGACTCGTCGGGAACTGACCGGTTGGTATTATACCTATCGTCAGTTATCAGTTCCTAGGTGACATGAGTACAGCTTAGTCCGCTGACTTGACACTGTCACTTCGCCTCGAGTGTGTTCCCACTGTACTTTGATTACTACCCTACCACGGCTCAAAGGAGTCGTGCAAACAGGTAGTAGTTGGGGGCAGTCCTAAAGCACTTGGAGGCAGTGACGGTTAGACAGGATTCGTCTCTCCCGGTATTGGGGTTGACATCGCGCTGTGTCTAGGAGAGCCATTACACGAGTAGTCCCTGGCC
The DNA here is from genome assembly GCA_030015575.1 of Agapanthus africanus. Lineage (NCBI taxonomy): Eukaryota > Viridiplantae > Streptophyta > Magnoliopsida > Asparagales > Amaryllidaceae > Agapanthus > Agapanthus africanus. The sequence goes on along the minus strand of CM057345.1, from coordinate 297,279,865 downwards.
AGGGCAAGCGAGATATACCGGTAGGCTTCCAGTGCTATCTCAGGGTGTTTTGGGCTTCACTCCGCCACGACTTGTACCGCTTTTAGGGGACTGACGTTTACCGCCCCCTAGGCCCGCCATGCGATGTATCAAACGAACAGACCGGACTGTATGGAGATTGTCACATTCAGGCTCAGTAGGAGTTCAGATGGGTTTCACCTTGTCAGTCTTCTTGTCGGCATCTACCTGGGGACCGTTACGCACAGCTAGTGCCGCTTGCGGTCTGTGTTTAAACCCACCGCCAGCGTAGTGTCGAGTCTTTAGAGTCCCACACAGAAAGCTATTCGCCTTTAGGCAAAAGAGTAGAGGTCGCATGGTTTTGCGACAGGGTTCGGTCACATCCGTGCACTTGTGCACGTTTAGTGTCCGGACAGTTAACACTAGCGGGCTTTGGTTTAAGCCAGATCCTAGTGTATGTTTTGGGATTGTTTTTATCCAGTATGTATTCGTGTTCCTCGGAACGCGGATGCGGGTGTGTATGCACAGTTGACGGAGAGACAGAGGTAGAGGATTCTCATTAGGGTTGTTGACTATTGACTGTTGACTATTGACTTTTTGCTCAACCTTAATGAGAATATGATATATATATTTAGCAATAATATTAATTAAGTATTATAGTGACATGGTTGTTGAGGGGTTGACTTTGTTGACTTATTGACTTTGTTGACCGGTTGACTAGGTTGGACTAGTTGACCATCATCATCACAATGGTTGTCATTTTCATGCAAAGACTTTTGCTTACTTGTTGTGGTTTGCAAAATGAGTGCATGGAAATGATATTGCCTTTGACATGATATGAACCATCATATAATACTTGATTAACATTATGGCTCATGATGCTTTTGGATTATGAGAGGGTGAAAGAGAAAAGAGAGGCTCATTTTTCTTTCATTATCTTTCTCTCTCTTGGTTTTGAGTTCTCTCATTCTCTTCCTCTCACCCTCTTCCTCTTGCTCTCTCTCTTGTCTATGGTTCACTTGTCTCATGTGTTGAGAAGCAAGAACCATAGAGAAAATCACATCACACTCTCCTCTACTCATTCTAGTTCACAAGGCCTATCAAGCCAAGTGATCTAGTTTCATCAAAGTTCGAAGAAGAAGCCAAAGGTAGAAGCTTTCGGGTGGATCCATCTTCGGCGCAAGGAGACGACGAGGTGAGGCCGATCCGTACACCGGGAGGAATCGAAGAAGAAGGAGTTCAAGAAAGGTATAGCCCCCTAACCGAGTAGGTAAACTCTTGTTAGGTTGTTAGTTAGTAGTTTAACAAAGATCCAGTTTTGAGTCCATGTTACCGCCTCTAGAAAATTGTTTTTCACCAAATTCCGCATGCACGAAAGTACCGGGAGAGGTAGCATGGACTTACAGTTTCTCGACCTGTTATGAGCCTCACATCGACACGACTTATCGGTTACTGGGGTCTGACGTATACCACCCCTAGACTTGATAAGCGACATATCCGACGAACAGACCGGACTGTACGGGAGTGTTACTGATTGGATTCACAGGAGAACGTACAGGCTAGCTTGTTGATCTTCTGATCGCTCAATACCTGGGTGGCTGTTACGTTTAGCTGACCGCTTGCAGCTTGTGGGTGTTTGATATTATCGTCACCTGCTACCGGCGTATTGACGATTCTTTAGAGTCCTACACAGAGGTTTCTTGGCTCAGGCAAAACGGAGTAGAGGCATATATGTGATATGTGCAGGACTGAGGATAATGTGATATGTGATACCGTACTATATTCTTGCGATATTTAGATATGAACCGGATCATCGGATCAAGTGTTAATTCGATGAATCGGTACATGATATATTAGTCGATTATATTCGATAGAGCCGGAATTTCGGATCAACTGTTGATTCGATGATTTGATGTATAATAATATATATGATATATTGTATTACATTATCTAATATTGGCTCGCTTTATTATTTCATTTTCTCACCGGATAATACATTGATATATATGCGATATATATTGATTGTATTATTTTCTTTTGTTACAAATATAATATATATATGATATATATTATAGTAACATGATATGATTGATAATGAAACAAGTTTAGAGATGATAAAAAGGGATTAGGGTTTGATTAGGGTTAGCTTCTTCTTGCACCATCTAGAAGCTTTGCTTTCGTCTTGGTTAAGACATTATGGTTGATATTTATCCATGACTCATTTATAACCTAACCAAACCCTAGCCCTAGTTTATTCTCTACAAAGCTTAATCTTCTCATCCTTGACCATGGTTCCATAATCAATCATATATTCTTATCTACTATTCATCACAAAAGGAATTATCTCATTATTCTTCATCTTCTTCTCTCTTGAGTTTTTTGAAAGAACTCACTTGTGATTTCTTTTGTGATGATTTCTTGTGAGAAAATGATATAAAAAGAAAGCATAAATACTACTCCATCATCCTCATCTAATCTAGCCCATTAGATTAGGGTGTTCTCCTCTTTAGAGTGAGAGAGCTTGAGTTATAGCAACTTCGACGTAGATCATCGGAGAAGCGGAACACTACAAGATAGCATGGATCGTTCGAGTCGTGGAGCCTCTCTTGAGTCCGGGAGATCGTGGATCGCGGCGAAGGGACTTCTACTCGGAGCTTGTGAAGCGAAGGAGCGGACTACAAAGGTTGTAATCCCTCACACTTAGTAGTAAAGATGTTTACTTGCATGTTAAACCCTAATAATCTAGCAAAGATCCCGGCTTTGGGTTGTTCGGCACGTCTAAAATTTTATTCGGGCATGTTTGATGCCTTATGAACCTTCATAAGAGTGCCTAGGAACCCTACAGTGGTATCAGAGCCTAGCTAGAGCATTAGGCGACGTGTATACGAAGTTAAAACTCCGATCGAACACCGAAACACAATTTTAGACCCCTCTCTGGATTTTTTTTCAAAACTGTGATTTTTCAGAATTAAAAATACTTAAAAATACCAGCAGGAAAATATAAGCATTACAGTGAAATACGTGTCAATGATCTGTACATTCAGCCACGGAACCGCGACAATACCTTGCTCCTGCCGCGGATCCGCGGCCGTACAGTCAAATCATTGACTCGTTTTCCCATGGTTATATCCGTATGTGATTTTGTAATTTTCTGGGTACTTTTAATCTGACTCAAATGTTGAGTGTTCTGGGGTTTATTTTGTTGGATATATGTATGCCCTAGAGGCCATTATATGATAGTGGATGTATCTATACATGTATATATATATTCAGTATGCATTCTTGCTCGACATGATAGTATGCTATCTGGTTATTCTTTATCTGACATGTTCATTTGATCATGCTTTTATTCATTCATACATGCTGATAAAGCCCTGAGGATATCGGCTTGACTACTCTGATTATGATGGAGATCATACTAGTGGGACATCTGTAGTCTATAAGCATATCCTGGAACGTCCCTAGTCGTAGGTATATCGAGACGGGGCATTGATATACCAGAGTAGACTAGCGTATATGATACTAGACCCATACGATGGGCGATGAATGTTCCCACATTCATCGATGTTTGACATCAAGATCGTATACGGGTGCTCAGTGGTGACTGGGTACACTGGACGGACTCACCGAGAACTCCTATATGGAATTATATCTATCGTCGGATAGCAGTTCTCAGGTGACACTGGTACAGGTTAGTCTGTAGACCCGAGATCGTCATAGAGGCTTGTGTATTCTCCCACTGTACTTTGATTGTCACCCTACCACGGCTCTACTGAGTCGTGCAAACAGGTGGCCGTTGGGTACAGTCCCGAGACACACGAAGGCAATGAGCGGTAGGAGGGGTTTTCGTCTCTCTCGGTATTGGGAGTTGATGCTGTGCTGTGCCCGACTGGTTATATCAGTAAGTCCCTGGCCAGGGCTGCTGAGAATTGCTGATAAGTGTTATCAGTAGTTTCTTGATCTGTTATAGACCATTCACCGGCACGACTTATTGAGTTATTAGGGTCGACGTGACCATCCCTAGGCTCGATATGCAGCAGATCTGACGAAGAGACCGGACTGTACGGTAGTGTTGCCGGTTGGCTCGACGGGAGTTGTAGCAGGTTCGCTTGTTTTCTTTTGATCGCTCAATACCCGGGTAGCCGTTACGTTTAGCTGACCGCTTACGGCTTGGGGGACTTGATATGATCATTACCCTCTGCCGGCGTATTGACGAGTCTTAGAGTCCCATAAAGGAGTTAGCCAGTCCAGGCGAAACGTTGTGGTGAGCGTATGCGATATGCGCATGCACCCGATTAAAATGTGCGTATATGATATCGGACATTGATCGGGCGGCCTTCTTTTGGTGGGGTCATATGAGATATGACCGGATTGATAAATCAAGTGTTGATTTATCATTTAACCATTAGTTTTCTCACTTAAAACCTTTCATGGACATGATGGATGTATGCATGTGTGTATATATTTCTTTCTTTCTATCTAGTTTTATGCACATGTGGATGTGCATACATGCATACACACATACACCCATCTATCACGGTTGTTAGCACATGGAAATGGTGGCAATATAAGACTCACACCATAGATTAAGTGATGGTTTTTTATTTAATTTTGGATTTAAATCAAATTGAAAAGAAAAGGATAATCTTTGTTAGCTTCTACATTCTTCTTCTAACCCAACCTTGCTCACCTACCTCTAACCTTGGGTTATCCTTCTCTTTATCATTTAAAACTCAAGTTAAATAAACTCTCCATCACTTAACCATGGTTGGACATGAGAAGAAATAAAATATATAAAGAGATATTTCATTTCTTTTCTATGGTTATCATATTAACCCTTGTTAAAAGAAAGCCTCCATCTTCATCCTCCTTCTTCCTTTTGCTCTCTAGTTTTTTCTAGTGAGTAATACGGACTTAAAGAAAGGTTTTTGAAGTGAGAACCTTAACCACAACTTCATTCTACACAAGTTTAGCTGACTTGTTTAGAGCGTTCTCATCGGTTTTACGAAGTTGCGAGCTTGGACGGAGAACTCCGTGGTGGATCGTCGTGGACGCGAGAGGACTTCAAGAGGACCTCCATTCAACACCCAAGAGACCAAGGAGTCCAGCGAAAGGGAGCTACAAAGGTTGTAGTCTCGAAACCCAAGTTTAGTTCGCTTTCATTTTTCGAAACCCTAATTTTCTAGGATCGATTCCATTGCATGCTTGCTTAGCACCATAAAAACTTGAACTTTGTGACATGTGATGCTTCTAAACTCATTATAGGGTGCTAGGAAAACCTAACATTGGTATCAGAGCCGACCTAGAACATTAGGCGACGCTTTTACGAAGTAAAAATCCCGATCGGACAAAAAATACGATCTTTTGGACCCTTTCTGGACAAATTTTAAAATCTGACATTTTTCAGGATTAAAAATACTTAAAAAATACAGCAGGGACAACTAAGAATAATGGTGAAAAACGATCAAGTGAACTGTTCATATGGCCGCGGAACCGCGGCAATTCCTTGCTTAGGCCGCGGATCCGCGGCCGTACAGTGGCATCTTGCTATAAAAATTGCACCATAATTCCTAGGTCTGCTAGTATACTGTTTTAGGTATGTTTAATCTGAATATAGTACTGTATTTTCTGGAGATGGTTTTGGATGCGTAGTTTTGATCGGTATTTTCATTTCGTAGCTTTTCCGGGTAAATTAGAAAGTGTTGAAGTGTTTGAACGAGTATCATTTACTCACTATTCACGGGGTTTAAATGCTTTGGAGATACGTGCAAGTCTTTTTGTGGTGGTCCCTCTAGAAGACAACAAACCTTAACTCGATTATGTGACCGTCTTGAACTGCCCTTTGAACCTTAGGGTTTGGGACAGTACGGCGTGCCACATGTGAGGCGTTGGCTTGACCCTTCTACGGCTGGACCGCTACTACTATGTCACACTCCGGGTTTTTGAACTCTGCTCAAGTGTTGAGCTTTAGTGAATCCTGGGTATTTGATCGTTCGTTCGAAAACTTCAATACTGTCTGTTTATCCGGAATGTGATACAATGTGTGGAATTCATATTACTAGACATGAAATACGGAATATGTGATATTTTGCATTCGCGATGTCTAAAGAGAATGTGGATTCCAGATATTGCAGTTTTACACTTTCTTTTCTGTGACCGTAAGTGTAGTATGTACGATACCGCCGGTTTCGTTGCTATACATCAACGACAATTGGGGTATGCATACTTACTTACGTTGATGATATGAGATATTGTGTGTTGTTGAGATATAATATGCAGGATTGTCGCGATTGAATAGCCCGGGGGGATTTATGTGAGATGAGAGTTTTACATTTTCATTCATGTAAATTCAAATGTAATGTAATATTCTTTTATTTGGGGCACTTCCGGGTTGAGGTTGTGTCACCAGTGTTGTATATTATTTACTTTTCCGCATTAGGATGGACCCAAGGAGGGGAGCACAGGTGACCGGGTTCTGGGGTTCAGTGGGAGGCCATCTCGAGGAGTCGAGACCGGGTCTCCTAAACTCCAGAATTGGTAGGGTCACTTGCCGCTCTCGTAGGGGTCCAGGGTGTGGGCTTGGCTATTCATCGCGACTGTGGAATCCGTATTTTCTATTCTGGCTAAATACTAAATACGGACGTTGATCAGTCGAAAATATTGCATATTTTAACCGGCAATTTCCCTATCATCTGCATACATATAGAAGTGTACGGTATTCATAATTCACATATTAGCAAATCGGTCGCAAAATATCAAATTACATGTATTCGACCTTAAAACCGGCATTTCTTGGGAAAATTGACTGCATTGCATTACATAGAATATTTTCTATATATCGCAACCCGTGTTTCTAAGTCTGTGCAGGAAAAGTGAAGCTCGCTCGACCATTACACCGCTCGTAAACTCACTAAACTCAAATCTGGTATCAACACAGAAGGGAAAATACAAATCAAAACATCATAGAAAAGCCCAAACTCCAGTGCAAAGCTTCACCAGAAAGCCCAAGGTCCAAGCTCACCAACAGAGCGCAGAAGCGCGGCAGATATGGGGTACTTGCGGCTGATCCGCGGTGGGCCCAGGGGATCACCTCCTCAAATTGCACCATAATTCTTCATTCAGTAGCTATATTCCAGAAATGCACACAAACTTCCAGAAGACTCCAGATATTTCTACCAGATCAGCAAACACCTTGAGTTTCACTAAACTAGCCTAATCATTCTAGAACTTTCCCTAAACCCTAGCTTAAACCCTAAGCTAACTCCTAACAAACTCCTTCTAGAAACTCCTCAACAAACTTTTGGAGGGAAAGGGAAATTCAAACTTAAACCTAGGGTTTGGGAGCTCTATAAATAAGACCCTAGGCTCATTATCCCAAAAAAATTCAACCTTGGGAATTATTCATCCAATTAGTGAATCTATCCCCAATCTCTCTCTCTCTTCATCTTCTCCTTCCACAAGTCTAGTGACAGGGCTTGTGTGAAACCCTAACCCTAATTCCAACTCAAAAAGCCAAGATCCCGAGTACCCATTAAGCAAGAAGCCCTACAACCTTTAGGACCGGAGCCGATCTTCAACAGAGCAAGCGATCCGAGCCGATCCACGACTCATGAAGCCGAGCGACGCCCGATCAACAATCTAGATTCTTCTTCTTGTAGTTCTTGAAGCGAATGTAATCAAAATTGTTGAGATAAATAAAGGTGATATTCTTTTATCTTGTTTTCTTTAAATTCCGCATCATGATATCTTTACAATTTGTGAATCTTTTCTGTGTTGTGATGTGTGAATAAAACTCCGCTCGTCGAGGAGTCGAGACGGTCAATAGAATGATGATGTAACATAGCTTTAATCGATTCTTGATTCCTATGATGGTTTGTAAACCCTAGCAAGTTCAAGAACCGACAACCCATTTCGTTACGATGCTTTCTTGAATGATATCGCTCGAAATTGGGGAGTTAGGATCGTTTCTTGAAATTGCTAGAGGCTAGAATGTGAATGATATCGACAACAGAACAAGGGATAAGATGAAACCCTAGTTTCATGAGAAAACCCTAACTCTTGTCGATCATCATCGATCTAGTATCAATCCTTCGAAGGACAAGAATACGAAATCTTTAGATTACATCACGTCTATAGACCCGATCGATTCCTACGAGCCTCATTTCGATTCTTGATATTTGATTTGGAAAAATCATCAAACGATCAATTCTTGATTCTATCTTTTAATGCTTTCTTAGATCTAGATTTTTCTCATTCTTGAACGTCAATTTCAAATCATGAATTGTTTTGTTTTCTTTTCTTAAAGTTTCGACTCATCTAATTCAAAAGACGAACGATTACACTTTCCCTGTGGACGATCCGCACTCACTAACAATCTACATCCGACACCGTAGTTGATTGCGGTCAAATAATTTTTGGTTGTGATTTCTTTATAATTTTCTACAAACACAACGGAAAATCAATTCAATCAAATGGCGCCGTTGCCGGGGATAGTGCGCTAATAGTTCGTATTTTGAAATTTGAGTTGAACAATTTATTTCATCATAATTTTTAGATCTAAACTCGTACAAACCCTAATACGTGTGTTGTGATTTGTTGCGAGAAAATCTGGAATCACTGGAGCTGGAGAAATTTTTTTCTAAAATTTCCAGAGAGCTTTAGAAATCAACAGAAAGCTACTGTTGAAATTTGGTAGAGTGAACAGTACATTTAGGCGCGTTTCCGCGGCAAAAGACCCCTACCTGCGGCGGATCCGCGGTGGGTTTGAGTCTTCTCTGTACCAAACTTTCAGGTATACTCCTCTGCTTTCTTATCTTTTCCTCTGTCTGCTCAAATAACAATTTCTTGCAAGTTTCTTTGCAAATAAATCGCAGCGCAGCAAAAGCAAATTAAAATTTGTGCGTGTTTTGATTCTTGGTTGTTTGCATATTAATACGGAAATTAAGGGGCACGACCAAATCCAAATTAGGTGGGGATTTCATTACCCTTCCTAGGCCCCGAAAATCACAAACTTGCATCCGCATTTACCCTCATTAATTAAAAGAAATCTAGAGATGACTCTAAGGACCGTCGCGCTCAATTAGGACAAGAGAAGGCCGTGGGTAATTCATTGCTTATCCGCGTTTTCTTGTGGTGTCTAAGGCGAGTGTGTCTAAGGCTAGTGGTTTTTAATTAGGCCCACTACTTATGTAGTGGAGTACCTTCCCACTTACCTGGCACTTATCCGGCCACAGGGGGACAAAGAGGCAGTGGAGGATTCTATCCTGCGACTTGTCTTTTGGCAGTTAGGAGCGGTCTAGAGCCGGACCTAGGTGACCCCTAGATTTTAGGGTTTTGTGTGTTGCATTTGTTGTGTTGCATCATTTTTTTCAAAAATCCTTATCTTTCCAAAGCAAACACCGCATTCATCATTTCCCCTAATTATAAAATCACGCTGCCACTTGTACTAACCCTTTTTAGTGCAAGATAGGCTGGACAACGGGTTTCTAGTGCCCGTTAATCCGCGTTTCCCTCATCGACCTAAAGTCGGTAATTCTACATTTACCTTTTCTTTACCCACCACCACACCCACATCGATGGATCCATCTCCATCGAACTTCTTTTCCACTACCCTGCCGCCGTCCGTTGGTGCGCAGAATCCACCTCGCATCTCTCTCCAAGAGAGATGCTATCCTACTCGAGGTCCCCTTTCCACCTGTCTTTCCATACCACCAGCCAATGGGGAAAATTTTCAAATAAAACCCCAATACATCAACCTTCTACCAAAATTTCACGGTCTCGAGTCTGAAGACGCATACGTGTTTATCACGAAATTTGAAAATGTATGCGCAATGATGGGTACTTCACAGCTTTCTATGGATGCTTTCCGTTTACGTCTTCTCCCATTCACTTTGTGCGATTTAGCCGAGAAGTGGCTTTATAACACTACCGCACATTCCATTTCAAATTGGGACAAATTCGTCAAAGCATTCCTTAAGAAATTCTACCCACACCACATGACAGCTCGAGTCCGTAGCGAAATCTATCAATTCACCCAGTTTCCAAATGAAACATTTTCAAAATGTCTTGACCGCTTCAAGGATCTGTTAGTCCAATGTCCACATCACGGCATCCCGAGATGGGAATTGTGCCGAATCATTTATGAGGGCATTACTCCTTACACAAGACAGTCCCTTGAGTCCATGTGTCAAGGCAACTTTACGACCAAAGATGATTGGGAAGCCTGGAAATTTCTAGAAGATTTCGCTGAAAAATCTTTACAGTGGGAGGGTGTGAGTCAATCGTCTAGGGATGGCAATGATATTTCCATAGGAGTTAGAGCTGACATTTCAGCTATACAAAAGAAACTCGAGAATATGGAAAAATTCTTAGCTGCCCTAAGTCAAATATCACTCCCCAAAACTGTATGTTGTTGTTGTTCTGATCCGTCTCACTTGACGGAAGAATGTCCGTTTCAAGGTCATGAGCTTACCAATGCCTCATTTCAAAGACCTAGAAACGATCCATCTTCCTCCACATATGATCAGGGTTGGAGGAATAACCCTAACTTTGCTTGGAACCAATCACAATTTCAAAACACGGTTCCAACCCAAAACAATTTCCAAGGGGTCCCTCCACCACAACAGCAGCCACAACTTCAATTGAGTCAGCACCCCTTTCAAGCACAAAATTTCCAAAATCCGGCCAACACTTTTGCACCACATAAAAAAATTTTGCAATTGACCGGTACAGATAACACCTCTGCACTAGCACAAACCTTGGATACTTTCATGAAACAATCCATCCAAGGGACGGCAAGTTTGCAATCTTCCGTCGAGAATGTGATGAAGATCATTATCTCTCAAAATGAGAACATCAAATCGATGGAAGAACAAATTGCACAACTAAAAGCCGAAATGAGTGCAAGAGAGAAAGGGAAACTTCCAGCTCAACCTTTACCTAATCCTAGCTATTCACATCATGTGGATGAGATCACGTTGAGATCTGGAAAAGTGCTTGACCATCACCTTGGGGAAGAGTTTGATGATACTGATAAATCAATCAATAACACCCCGGCTGAGACCTTTCTTCACACACACACTTCTTACCCCAGTTCTTCTACCCCACCTTCTTCCGAGCCTATTCTTTGTTTCCCAAAAGGCTCGCCACTACAGGCCACCTCTTTTACCCCTCCACGGACGATCCCCACTTCTATTCTGGGATCGGTTCCACACACACTTTCTTCTCCGATGATGGACCCAGCGCTTATTGCTAAAGCACCTTACCCTAATCGGTTAAGGGCTAACACACCGAGTCCACATATGGAGAAGATTATGAACATTTTTAAGAAAGTAAACACCAACATCCCTCTCCTAGATGCCATCCAACAAGTTCCGTCTTATGCGAAAACTCTTAAGAACTTGTGCACTAGGAAGAGGAAGAATCAAGCGCCCAAGAAGATATTCATGGAAAAAACAATAGACACGGCTTTCCCCCAACAATTACCGAGGAAACGTAAGGATCCAGGATATCCTACTATTTCCGTTTCTATTGGGGAAAAACACATCAACCGTGCTCTACTAGACCTTGGCGCTAGTGTTAACTTGCTTCCATACTCAGTCTATGAGCAATTAGGTATCGGAGAGTTGAAGCCAACCCATTGCACTCTCCAGATGGCTGACCGATCAATCACCAAACCTAGGGGTGAACTAGAGGATGTGTTAATAAAAATCGGAGAATTTATATTCCCGGTAGATTTTATTGTAATTGATACACAACCTGTAGCGAACTCACGGAATCAAATTCCGGTGATTTTAGGTCGCCCCTTTTTGGCCACTTCCAATGCTATCATCAATTGTCGTAACGGTTCCATGACCCTATCCTTCGGAAACAGGACAATTAAGATGAACATTTACAAGTTAGGATGTGTACCCTCCGAACCTACTGTTCAGGTCTGTTCTGTCGACTTAATGGATATCGACAGCAGCGAATTAGATAATCCTCCTGATACCGATCTAGACTCTTTTCATACGTTATTGTTTGACCCAACTATGTATCTTACACATACGGACTCTTCCACCGAAATGTCCGGGTCAATAATTAACACGGATTATGAACTGATTTTAGAGTCTGAAGATCACCCCGCACTTTGTGATGACATTATTCTTCAGGGTATAGATGAAACTTTTGAGGAGATCTTCGCTGATGAACTCGCATTTCTGAATAACACGGGTGTTGAGATGAATCAGGTTCCACTCACTGAAATTAAACCTCCACCCCTTCTTCTGAAATGTAAGAAGAATGCGAGTAATCCATCACATACACTGCATCGTCTCTCCAAAACGAGACGCGCACACACTCTCTTCCATCACTTAATCTTTCCCCACTTCTTCTTCCACCAACCAGAGCACTGCATTGATAAAATTTTTGAATGGTTGGTGTTAACCTTCGGTCTTTGCAAAGCTTGGCATCGACCAATGATTTTTGACCCCCACTTGTGATTTTCAAAACTTAACATTGCATAACTCAAGTTTGCGGGGTATGTTTTTCTGGCTCTTGAAAAGAAAATTTTTACAAAATGATGAGCCAAAAATAAGTTTGGGGGAAGTTCTTCACTTAAATATTTTGCCCCCACTAATAATTCCTCTCAAGCTTACAGGTTTTTCAGATTTAGCAGAAGGCAACAGTGAGGACACTGTTGAAAACAAGTTTAGGGAGGTTTGTGCTTATTTTTGCATCATTTGCATCATACTTTACATAAGCACAAAACTTTTTTTCAAAAACCTATAAAAATATAAAAAATTTCAAAAAGATAAAAACATTTTTTGTACATAAATAAGATAATAAAAGTTTAGATAGTGAAAAATTACATCCATGAGATTAGAAAAATTTAAGAAAACCAAGAAAATTAGAAGTTTTCTTATACGAACTAGTAATAAGTAGTTATGAGCCGTTGTCCCAAGGGTTAGTAAGATGAAGGACGTCACTAATCTGAGGATAAGAATAAGTCTGAAAAATAGTTTCTATTCTGGAAGCCAAACATTTTGAACGTTTCTACCCTGCTATTCGCACTTACACACGTCTTAAAGCCTGGGATAGTAGAGGATACCTTGAAATGCTCTTGTCTTAAAGCCAAAAGTATGAAGGAAATAAAAGAAAAAAATGAATAAAGAAAATATAAAGTGTTGAGAAAAATGAACACTGGTTTTGTTATCACCGAAGGCAAGAAAAATGTATAGCGAGGGTGCTTCTTCACCTAGTGCCCTAAGGCCAACTGGTCTGGGAGTCACTGCTATGCCTGAGGTGGTGCAAGACGAGGAAAATACACCAAGTAAGCAAGCACAGGAGTAATCGGTCGGTTAGTACCTCAAGAAGTATTAACGGTCGCATGAAAGTGTGTGAGCAATCTCATCTAAATATTCATTAATTAAAAAGTACTGAGGCTGATGGGCAAGAGTATGATAGCTTGAATTGAATTCTCCGGGTGTAGGGATGTCTTTACACACACGCAGGGTTATATGATCGATGTTTGGAAGAAAGATAGGAATGAAGAATAAGATGATGTTTTATTGAGGGAGGACGTGATTTCTGACATCTTTTCATGACCATTAAGATAGGGCTCATGACAACCGAAAAGCTAGCTTAGTTGGAAACCCTAATTTTCAAAGCTTTTCTTTTACGATTCTTTTCTTTAAATGTAATATTCATGATCTTACTTTTATTATTGGATTTTGTGGGTGCAATCCGCTGAAAACCCTCAGGAGACAACACTCCTCCTACTAGGGAGACCTAGAGGTTTAAAGGCTTGTTGCACGTGCTCAGTGCAATCGTGTTGCCTACGAAAGTGTGCTAGTTAGTTTTTCTCTTTCTTTATTTTCTCCTTCTCTTTTTCTTTAATAAAACGTTCGCTCGAGACGATCGAAAATAAGTTTGGGGGTATTTGATCAGTCGAAAATATTGCATATTTTAACCGGCAATTTCCCTATCATCTGCATACATATAGAAGTGTACGGTATTCATAATTCACATATTAGCAAATCGGTCGCAAAATATCAAATTACATGTATTCGACCTTAAAACCGGCATTTCTTGGGAAAATTGACTGCATTGCATTACATAGCATATTTTCTATATATCGCAACCCGTGTTTCTAAGTCTGTGCAGGAAAAGAGAAGCTCGCTCGACCATTACACCGCTCGTAAACTCACTAAACTCAAATCTGGTATCAACACAGAAGGGAAAATACAAATCAAAACATCATAGAAAAGCCCAAACTCCAGTACAAAGCTTCACCAGAAAGCCCAAGGTCCAAGCTCACCAACAGAGCGTGGAAGCGCGGCAGATATGGGGTACTTGCGGCTGATCCGCGGTGGGCCCAGGGGATCACCTCCTCAAATTGCACCATAATTCTTCATTCAGTAGCTATATTCCAGAAATGCACACAAACTTCCAGAAGACTCCAGATATTTCTACCAGATCAGCAAACACCATGAGTTTCACTAAACTAGCCTAATCATTCTAGAACTTTCCCTAAACCCTAGCTTAAACCCTAAGCTAACTCCTAACAAACTCCTTCTAGAAACTCCTCAACAAACTTTTGGAGGGAAAGGGAAATTCAAACTTAAACCTAGGGTTTGGGAGCTCTATAAATAAGACCCTAGGCTCATTATCCCAAAAAAATTCAACCTTGGGAATTATTCATCCAATTAGTGAATCTATCCCCAATCTCTCTCTCTCTTCATCTTCTCCTTCCACAAGTCTAGTGACAGGGCTTGTGTGAAACCCTAACCCTAATTCCAACTCAAAAAGCCAAGATCCCGAGTACCCATTAAGCAAGAAGCCCTACAACCTTTAGGAGCGGAGCCGATCTTCAACAGAGCAAGCGATCCGAGCCGATCCACGACTCATGAAGCCGAGCGACGCCCGATCAACAATCTAGATTCTTCTTCTTGTAGTTCTTGAAGCGAATGTAATCAAAATTGTTGAGATAAATAAAGGTGATATTATTTTATCTTGTTTTCTTTAAATTCCGCATCATGATATCTTTACAATTTGTGAATCTTTTCTGTGTTGTGATGTGTGAATAAAACTCCGCTCGTCGAGGAGTCGAGACGGTCAATAGAATGATGATGTAACATAGCTTTAATCGATTCTTGATTCCTATGATGGTTTGTAAACCCTAGCAAGTTCAAGAACCGACAACCCATTTCGTTACGATGCTTTCTTGAATGATATCGCTCGAAATTGGGGAGTTAGGATCGTTTCTTGAAATTGCTAGAGGCTAGAATGTGAATGATATCGACAACAGAACAAGGGATAAGATGAAACCCTAGTTTCGCGAGAAAACCCTAACTCTTATCGATCATCATCGATCTAGTATCAATCCTTCGAAGGACAAGAATACGAAATCTTTAGATTACATCACGTCTATAGACCCGATCGATTCCTACGAGCCTCTCTTATATTCTTGATTGTTGATTGGAAATATTATCGAAACACCGATTCTTGATTGTTTATAGTTTCTTGATTCTTGCATAAAGAATAGTGACACTCGAATACAAATCATTCTTGAATCATGTTTTCTTTTATTGTTGCTTAACTTTTCATTTCAAACGTATCAAAATACAAGTGAATCGTGCAATCCCTATGGACGATCCGCACTCACTACAAACTACATCCGACACTGTAGTTTGATTGCGGTCAAAATATTTTTTTGGTTGTGATTTCTTTACAATTTTATACAAACACAACGGAAAATCGATCAATCAGACGTCCTAGTATATCCCACGTTATATCTATGTTTCTGCTGCCTGTGTTCTGTGATATCTGAGACGAATGACATATTATATATATGATATATAGTAGATGTTGCATATGTTTTACATCCGCGCTAGTCCTGTCCCGGTATGCCGTTAGTTAAGTAACCTAACGGTGCATAACGGAACATTGCGGCGAATGCGGATGGCATAAGCATACGTGTTATTTTCGTTTCTTTTCTGTGATTGGCTTAAGGACTTAAATGATGGGATTACATTAATGTGATTAATGTAAAGAAAATAAACCTAAAAGATGTTGTAGAATCGGAT
This sequence comes from Agapanthus africanus, assembly GCA_030015575.1. Classification (NCBI taxonomy): domain Eukaryota; kingdom Viridiplantae; phylum Streptophyta; class Magnoliopsida; order Asparagales; family Amaryllidaceae; genus Agapanthus; species Agapanthus africanus. The sequence continues at coordinate 297,263,804 of CM057345.1, read as the reverse complement.
TTGAAAACCACTCGGCTATTTATGAAAAAGCTATATTTCAAAACTGCGGAGCTTAAGCCACTCCTTTTGAAAACCGTTTGATTCTACAACGATATCAAGTTCAAAGCGTTAAAGATTTTCTTAAAAATCATCCGCAACCCTCCGTCATTTCAGGAAGTAGAGTACGTAGTATTCGTGCTACGTTTGTTGACCTTAGCCAAGGTGTAGTGTACGGTAGCTAAGTGATGTCTTCCTACAAACGCATATGATGCAGATTAATTAGGACGGGCATATGACTTTGTTGACCTTAGCCAAGGGTCATGTGAACGGGTCTAATTAATCAAGAAATGACGGGTTGAGCTTGACTAGTGCTCGTGATTTGTTGACCTTAGCCAAGGTCACGAGTATTAGGGGTAAAAACCACATCGGGAATTTCAATAGTTGAAATTTGCAATGAGATTGCATACCTTCCATGTGATGGTTGGATCCCGATCCCACTGTGGGCAATAGTTGCTCCTAGGAGAGTTTTACAGTTTACAATTAGCTAACACATTAGGTGTCTAGAAAGGTATTAACGGGGCTCCGCCTCTGGGAAAACGAGGTTTACTCTAATTAGGTCCGTGCAAAAGCACGGGGAACCTCCCTCAAGTACCGACACTGGCCTGGCTGAACGGTTAGCGAAGTTGAAGACTGTAATTAATCCTGGCTAGTTTTTCTTTTTAAGGTTTGAAAGAAAAACTCGATAAAAGCAGTTGGAAACATCGATTAGACAAGATAATAACAAATCTGATCTATGCAAGAGCTTTCGCTGAGTGTATTCTTTTTTCTCTCTTAATGGCAGATACCCATGACTGGACTCAAGCTTTTACTAGATAAAAACAAACTGAATGGGACCAACTATAAAGACTGGCTGAGGAATCTGAAAATCGCCTTGACTTATGATAAAGTATCATATGTCCTCACGGCTTCAGCCCCGCCCGTCCCTGGTCCAAAATCCTCAGTTGCGGACATTGAAGTCCGCAAGACATGGGACGCTGACTGTGCCACGGCCACATGCCCCGCGCTTGCATCGATGGATAACACACATCAAAAGCAGCACGAGGACATGGACATTCACGGTATATTGCTCCATACAAAGGAGTTGTATGGGGAGCAATCCCGCGTATTACGATACGAAGCATCAAAGAAATTGTTTCAGATGCGAATGGCCCCTGGCACACCAGTAGGAGACCATGTTCTGAAGATGATAACTCTTATAGAAGAGCTTGAGGACCTTGGATGGACGATGGACAATGAACAATATATAGATATTATTCTGCAGCCCCTCCCCTCCACCTTTGCTCAGTTCATAGTGAACTTCAACATGCATGGCATGGAGAAGGACCTCCCTGAACTCCTTAACATGTTAAGGAGTGCAGAGAGCACTATGAAGTTAGCAAGAACTCCCGTTATGACTATTGGACAGTCTTCATCTTCTCGCCCGAAAGCCAAGGCCAAGGGAAAGAAAAAGAAGAAACCCACTAATCCTAAGGGTGGAGTTAAAAAGGTGAAGGGAAAGGGAAAGTCCAAAGTTGGAGACTCGGGGAAGGGCGAATGTTTTCATTGCCACAAGACAGGACATTGGAAGCGCAATTGCAGGGAGTACTTAAGTCTCAAGAAGAAGCATGGTGATGCTTCTGCTTCAGGTGCGTTTGTGACAGAAAACTATTTTTCTATAAACTCTGCTTCCTGGGTATTGGATACCGGTTCAGGTTCTCACATTTGCAATTCTATGCATGGGCTGAGAAATAGCAAGGTTTTGAGGACAGGTGACCATACTCTCCGCATTGGAAATGGTTTCAATGTACATACAGTCGCAGTGGGAGAGTATCACTTGGGGTTGCCATCTGGATGTATTTTGGTTTTAAATCCATGTTGTTTTGTACCAAGTATGCTGTGTAATATAATATCCGTTTCTTTGTTGGACAATGAAGGGTATAATTTTGTATTGCAGAACAATGTTATGAACATTAACCTGAATCAAAAGTTGGTTGGGTATGGTACACTAAACAACGAAATATATGTCCTAAATCAACACACAGTTTTCAGTATACAACACACTAATAAAAGAAAATTTTCAGAATTAAATGAAGCTTTTCTTTGGCACTGTAGAGTTGGTCATATTAACGAAACAAGACTAAACAAGTTACACAAAGATGGATATTTAAATTCTTTTGAATATAAATCTTATGCGACTTGCCAATTTTGTATCAAGGGTAAAATGACCAAAACTCCATTTACCGGACACGGAGAAAGAGCTACTCAGCTCCTGGGCCTCATACATAGTGATGTATGTGGGCCAATGTCTACACAGGCTAGAGGCGGTTTTTCATACTTCATTACGTTCACTGGCGATTTCTCAAGATTCGGTCATGTATTTTTATTAAAGCACAAGTCCGAAGCTTTCAAGAAATTCATTGAATATAAACAAGAAGTAGAAAAACAAACCGGCTTGAGTATCAAGATGCTTCGATCAGATCGAGGTGGTGAGTATCTCAGTACAGAATTTGCACACTTCCTAAAAGAGAATGGGATTCTCTCTCAGCTCACTCCTCCTTACACACCACAGCACAACGGTGTGTCAGAACGACGGAATAGGACCCTATTAGATATGGTCCGGTCCATGATGAGTGACGCTGAGTTACCAGTCTCGTTTTGGGGGCATGCATTGGAGACTGCAGCATTTCTGCTAAACAGGGTTCCAACCAAAACCGTGACTACCACGCCATATGAGATATGGCATGGGAAGAGACCATCTCTTAAGAGAATTAAGATTTGGGGTTGCCCGGCCTATGTTAAAAAACAGAATCCGGACAAACTCGAGACACGGTCGGTCATGTGTAACTTTGTGGGATATCCAAAGAATTCTTATGGATATCTATTCTACCACAAAGAGGAACAAAAAGTGTTCGTTTCTCAACATGCCACATTCTTGGAAAAAGAGTTTTTCACAGACAAAGATGATGGCAAGGTGGTGGATCTAGAAGAGGTTCTAGAGACACAAACTACAAATGATGATTTGGTTGAACCGGCTGTTGCAGCAGAAACTGAAGAACCTCGGCCACTCCGTAGGTCTGGTAGGACTTCTCGCCCACCGGAGAGGTACTACGGTTTCCTCATTGATGGTAACGGAGAAGATTGCATCATGGATGATGATGATCCTACCAGTTTTCAGCAAGCTATCACGAGTAAAGACTCTGTGAAGTGGCTGGATGCCATGAGATCCGAAATGGAGTCTATGTACACCAACAAAGTGTGGACTTTGGACATTGTACCCCCTGGGGTAAAACCTGTGAGGTGCAAATGGATCTTTAAAAGAAAGATTGGTGTAGATGGGCAGGTGGAGACCTATAAGGCAAGACTTGTGGCGAAGGGTTTTCGTCAAACACCAGGTTTGGACTATGACGAGACTTTTTCTCCCGTAGCCATGCTTAAATCCATTCGGATCCTACTTGCTATTGCTGCTCACTACGACTATGAAATCTGGCAGATGGACGTTAAAACCGTATTTCTAAATGGAAATTTAGAAGAATGCGTTTATATGGATCAGCCAGAGGGCTTCATTGATAGTGGGAGCAGCGGGAAAGCATGTAAATTGCTTAAATCCATAAATGGGTTAAAGCAGGCATCACTGAGTTGGAACATCTGTTTCGATCATGTTATCAAAGAGTTTGATTTCATCAAAAATCCAGATGAACCTTGTGTTTATAAGAAGGCTGTAGGGAGAGCTGTCACATTCCTCGTATTGTACGTGGACGACATTCTTCTGATAGGAAATGATATTCCTATGCTACAGTCGGTCAAATCTTTCTTATCACTGAGGTTCTCCATGAAGGACCTGGGTGATGCCACGTACATTCTGGGCATAAGGATCTATAGGGATAGATCCAAAAGGTTATTGGGATTGTCCCAAACTAAGTACATTGACACCATCCTAAAAAGGTTTAGTATGGAAGACTCCAAGCGGGGTGCCTTACCCGCTTGCCATGGGGTCACTCTCTCCAAGGATTCTTGTCCAAAGACCGATGAAGAGAGAGCTCGCATGAGTATTATACCCTATGCTTCGGCAGTAGGATCTATAATGTATGCGATGTTATGTACACGCCCAGATGTAGCTTACGCACTTAGTGTTGTAAGCAGGTATCAATCTAACCCAGGGGAGAATCACTGGACAGCTGTGAAGAACATTTTTAAGTACTTGTGAAGGACTAAAGAATTGTTCTTGGTGTATGGTAATGGAGATCTCCAAATGGAGGCCTTTACCGATTCGAGCTTCCAGAGCGATAAGGACGACAGCAAATCTATCTCTGGGTTTGTATTTTCCCTCAATAGAGGGGCGGTGAGTTGGAAGAGTTCCAAACAAGATACCGTTGCAGACTCTACGATGGAAGCTAAGTACATTGATGCAAATGATGCCGCCAAGGAAGCCGTCTGGATGAAGAAGTTCGTCTGGGAGCTAGGAGTAGTTCCAACCATTATTGATCCAATACCTTTGTATTGTGACAATAATGGGGCTATGGCGTTAGCCAAGGAGCCCAGATCCCATCAGCGGTCCAGACACATCCTGAGGCGTTTTCATTTGATCCGGGAGATTGATGATCGCCGCGAGATCGAGATTAGGAGGGTAGACACAAAGAATAACGCCGCGGATCCATTCACCAAGGCCCTCCCTCAGCCGCAGCATAAGCGACTTTTTGAGATGTTGGGTATGAGATACGCCAATAACTGGCCTTAGTGCAAGTGGGAGATTGTTGGATATATGTATGCCCTGGAGGCTATTATATGATAGTGGATGTATCTATACATGTATATATATATTCAGTATGCATTCTTGCTCGACATGATAGTATGCTATCTGGTTATTCTTTATCTGACATGTTGATTTGATCATGCTTTTATTCATTCATACATGCTGATAAAGCCCTGAGGATATCGGCTTGACTACTCTGATTATGATGGAGATCATACTAGTGGGACATCTGTAGTCTATAAGCATATCCTGGAACGTCCCTAGTCGTAGGTATATCGAGACGGGGCATTGATATACCAGAGTAGACTAGCGTATATGATACTAGACCCATACGATGGGCGATGAATGTTCCCACATTCATCGATGTTTGACATCAAGATCATTTACGGGTGCTCAGTGGTGACTAGGTACACTGGACGGACTCACCGAGAACTCCTATATGGAATTATATCTATCGTCGGATAGTAGTTCTCAGGTGACACTGGTACAGGTTAGTCTGTAGACCCGAGATCATCATAGAGTCTTGTGTGTTCTCCCACTGTACTTTGATTGTCACCCTACCACGGCTCTACTGAGTCGTGCAAACAGGTGGCCGTTGGGTACAGTCCCGAGACACACGAAGGCAATGAGCGATAGGAGGGGTTTTCGTCTCTCCCGGTATTAGGAGTTGATGCTGTGCTGTGCCCGACTGGTTATATCAGTAAGTCCCTGGCCAGGGCTACTGAGAATTGCTGATAAGTGTTATCAGTAGTTTCTCGATCTGTTATAGACCATTCACCGGCACGACTTATTGAGTTATTAGGGTCAACGTGACCATCCCTAGGCTCAATATGCAGCAGATCTGACGAAGAGACCGGACTGTACGGTAGTGTTGCCGGTTGGCTCGACGGGAGTTGTAGCAGGTTCGCTTGTTTTCTTCTGATCGCTCAATACCCGGGTAGCCGTTACGTTTAGCTGACCGCTTACGGCTTGGGGGACTTGATATGATCATTACCCTCTGCCTGCGTATTGACGAGTCTTAGAGTCCCACAAAGGAGTTACCCAGTCCAGGCGAAACGTTGTGGTGCGCGTATGCGATATGCGCATGCACCCGATTAAAATGTGCGTATATGATATCGGACATTGATCGGGCGGCCTTCTTTTGGTGGGGTCATATGAGATATGACCGGATTGATAAATCAAGTGTTGATTTATCATTTAACCATTAGTTTTCTCACTTAAAACCATTCATGGACATGATGGATGTATGCATGTATGTATATATTTCTTTCTTTCTATCTAGTTTCATGCACATGTGGATGTGCATACATGCAAACACACATACACCCATCTATCATGGTTGTTAGCACACGGAAATGGTGGCAATATAAGACTCACACCATAGATTAAGTGATGGTTTTTTATTTAATTTTGGATTTAAATCAAATTGAAAAGAAAAGGATAATCTTTGTTAGCTTCTACATTCTTCTTCTAACCTAACCTTGCTCACCTACCTCTAACCTTGGGTTATCCTTCTCTTTATCATTTAAAACTCAAGTTAAATAAACTCTCCATCACTTAACCATGGTTGGACATGAGAAGAAATAAAATATATAAAGAGATATTTCATTTCTTTTCTATGGTTATCATATTAACCCTTGTTAAAAGAAAGCCTCCATCGTCATCCTCCTTCTTCCTTTTGCTCTCTAGTTTTTTCTAGTAAGTAATACACACTTAAAGAAAGGTTTTTGAAGTGAGAACCTTAACCACAACTTCATTCTACACAAGTTTAGCCGACTTTTTTAGAGTGTTCTCATCGGTTTTACGAAGTTGCGAGCTTGGACGGAGAACTCCGTGGTGGATCGTCGTGGACGCGAGAGGACTTCAAGAGGACCTCCATTCAACACCCAAGAGACCAAAGAGTCCAGCGAAAGGGAGCTATAAAGGTTGTAGTCTCGAAACCCTAGTTTAGTTCGCTTTAATTTTCCGAAACCCTAATTTTCTAGGATCGATTCCATTGCATGCTTGCTTAGCACCATAAAAACTTGAACTTTGTGACATGTGATGCTTCCAAACTCATTATAGGGTGCTAGGCAAACCTAACATATTTTGTAATCGTTGATTCGATCGGAAAATTTAAATTCGTTATTATTTCCGGATATTTAGAAACTGTTAATATGTTCGAACGGATATCATTAACTCACTTTTTCCCGGCACGTAAAATATTCAAGTGTTGAATTTTTATCGGGTTTAAATCTTTCGGAAAAATTGTACAAGTAACACGGTGGACCCTCTAGAAGACAACAAACCTTAACTCGATTATGTGACCGTCTTGAATTGCCTATAAACCTTAGGGTTTGGGGCAGTACGGCGTGCCACATGTGAGGCGTCGGCATGACCCTTCTACGGCTGGATCACCGGTACTGTGACATATTCTGGGACTATTTGAACTTCACTCAAGTGTTGAGCAATTAAGGAAATTTTGGGTATTTGATTATTTGTTCGAAAAGATTAATACTGTCTATTTATCTGGAATGTGATACAATATGTGGAATTCATAGAGTTAGGCATGAAATGCGAAGTATGTGATATTTCGGATTTACGATGTCTAAAGTGATTGTGGATTCCAAATATTGTAGTTTTACAAATTTTTTCTGTAACTGTAAGTGTAGTATATAGTTGTATTGCCGGTTTTCGTTGCTATACATCAACGACGATTGGTGTATGCATACTTACTTACGTTGATGATATGTGATATTATGTGTTACTGTGATATGTTATATTGGATCGTCGTGTTCTGAATAGCCGGGGGTTTTATGTGAGATGAGGGTTTTTATTTTCATTCATGTAAAATTCATTTGTATGTAATATTCTTTTATTGGGGAACTTTCGGGATGAGGTTGATGTCACTTGTGTATATTATTTACTTTTCCGCATTAGGTAGACCCAAGGATGGGAGCACAAGTAACCGGGTTCTAGGGTCCAGTGGGAGACCATCTCGAGGAGTCGAGACCGGGTCTCCTAACCCTAGAATTGGCAGTGTTACTTGCCGCTCCCGTAGGGGTCTTGGGATGTGGGTTTGGCTATTCATCGCGACCGTGGAATCCGTGTTTTATACCGGCTCGTATTGAAAACACGGTCATTCTAGTATATCCAATATTTCATATATGTTCTTCTGCTGCAATGTTCTGTGATGAGATCATATTACTGCCTGAGACGAATGCTTATACTATATATATATATATATATATATGCTGATATATAAAATATTACTGCTTTCGTTTCTTCTGTGATGCTTAGGAAGCATAAGCTGATGGGATCTTATTAATGAGATTAATAAAAAGAAAAGAAACCTAAAAGATGTTGTAGAATCAAAACTTTATATAAAGGGTAGCTACAGTTTTGCTTTGCATAGCGGTATATATGATATACCCTGACCTTATTCGATGAGGAAAGAGCCGAGATCCCTTCACCGGGAGTGACCTCTTTAGCGAAACTGGCAGATGCTACAAAACTCGGTTTGTCTTTTGATTGCTTTAAGAGTTTTGCTTTGCATAGCAGTATATATGATATACCCTGCACCTTATTCGATGGGGAAAGAGCCGAGATCCCTTCACCGGGAGTGACCTCTTTAGCAAAACTAATGAAAGCCTCAAAAACACCCCATTTCAAAATTTCACATGATTCTACGACGATATCAAGTTCATTACGCTCATGGTTTTCTGAAAAACCTGCGTAGCCCTCCGTCATTTCAGATAGATATTATTTAGTATTCGTGCTACGGTAGTTTGGCACTCGTCAAGGCGTAGTGTGCGGTAGCTATTTACTATTTATCTGTAGCATATGATGCGATTGGATTAGGGTATTCGTACGACGTTGTTTGGCATTCGTCAAGGGTCTTGCGGGTGGGTTTAATTCAATCAAGAAATGTACGGGTGGACTTGACTAGCGGACTATGGGTTGTTTGGCATTCGTCAAGGTCATAGCACGTTAGGGGCAAAAGCATTATCGGGAATTTCAAGTGTTGAAATTTGCAATGAGATTGCATACCTCCTAGGAGATAGTTGGATCCCGATACCCACTGCGAGTAAGTGTTACTCCTGGGAGAGTTTTACACAGGACAATTAACCGATCAAGTAGGTATCTAGAAAAGTGTTAACGGGGTTACGCCTCTGGGAAAACGAGGTTTACTTTAATTAGGTCCGTGCGAAAGCACGGGGAACCTCCCTCAAGTACCGACACTGATCTGGCTGAAAGATTGACGAAATTGTAGGGTGTAATTAATCCCGGCTAATCTTACCTTTTAGGGTTTGAAGGAAGATTTGATAAAAACAGTGGGAAACATCCTGATTAGATAAGATAATAACCAATCTAATCTTGCAAGAGCATACGTTAAAGTGTTTTCTTCTCTCACTTTCCAGGTAGCGACCATGTCAGGCCATAATCAAGATAATAATACGGATGTATTGACTGAACCCGCTTATTATACTGAGCAGGGGAACGTTGGACCCGTTCTTTCTTATAAGAGTTATAAGACTGAACAGGAATAGGAGAATATCTGGATTCTCAAGCCGCCCAAAAGAACATGCATGTTGATGCATCTTCTTCAGGTGTGTTAGTTATTGAGAACTGTTTCTCAGTTCACCCTACGTCCTGGGTGTTAGATACCGGATCAGGATCCCACATATGTAAATTGTTACATGGGCTGAGGAAAGGTAGAGAACTGGAAAAAGGTGATCATTCCGTTCAAGTAGGGAATGGGGAAAATGTTGCAGCCAAAACAGTTGGCGAATATCACCTAATATTACCAAGTGGTGATACACTGATTCTGAATGAGTGCTATTATTTACCGAACATGATGTGCAACATTATATCAGTTTCTTTATTAAGTAAAGAATGATATAATTTTGTAGTACAGGATAATGTTATGAACATATTCCTAGATCAAAAGTTGATTGCATCTGGCTCGTTATATAATGGCATATTCATTCTAAATCAAAATACAGTCTTCAATATACAAAACACACACAAGAGGAAGAGTTCAGAAATGAATGAATCCTTCTTGTGGCATAGTAAACTTGGTCATATCAATGTGACACGACTGGCTAAGTTACATAAAGATGGATATTTGAATCCATTCGAATTATCATCTGATGATACTTGCCATTCATGTCTCAAAGGAAAAATGACCAAAGCTCCGTTTAGTGGACACGGAGAAAGAGTTACCGAACTCTTAGGACTGGTACATAGTGATGTATACGGTCCCATGTCTACGCATGCCAGGAACGGTTCTTCCTACTTCATTACATTCACTGACGATCTCTCTAGATACGGGTATGTGTTCCTGTTGAAACACAAGTCTAAAGCTTTTGAGAAATTCAGAGAATATAAGCACGAAGTAGAGAACTAAACGGGCAAAAGTATTAAGATCCTTCGATCTGATCGAGGAGGTGAATACTTAAGCAATGAGTTCCAAGATTATTTAAAAGAGAATGGGATTCTCTCTCAGCTTACTCCTCCTTATACACCACAGCACAACGGTGTATCAGAATGGAGGAATCGCACCCTATTAGATATGGTGCGCTCTATGATGAGCACTACTGAGTTACCTATTTCCTTCTGGGGGTATGCGCTTGAGACAGCCATACACCTATTAAATATGGTTCCTACCAAATAAGTGCCTACCACTCCATATGAGATATGGAAAGGGAAGAGACCATCTCTTAATTATGTTAAGATATGGGGTTGTCCGGCCTATGTCAAAAGGCAAAATCCGGACAAACTCGAGACAAGATCCGTCTTATGTAAGTTTGTAGGATATCCCAAAAATTCACAAGGGTATATCTTCCACCACCCCGAGGAACAAAAGGTGTTTGTTTCTCGACATGCCACTTTCTTGGAAAAAGGTTTTCTTATGAAACAGATTAGTGGCATTGAGGTAGAACTGGAAGAGGTTCCAGCAACACAAACTATAACAGAAGACTTGGTAGAACCAGAGGATTCAGTAGTACCCGACGAACCCCAGCCTCTCCGCCGATCTAGCAGGGTTTCTCATCCGCCTGAGAGATACTACGGTTTTCTTATTGATGGTGAAAGCGAGGATTGCATCATGGAAGATGATGACCTGACTAGCTTCGAGCAGGCCATCACGAGTGGTGACTCTGTGAAATGGCTGGATGCAATGCGATATGAGATGGAATCTATGTACACCAATAAAGTATGGATTTTGGAAAATGCTCCTGAAGGGGTAAAACCCATTGGGAGCAAGTGGATTTTTAAAAAGAAACTTGGTGTAGATGGAAAAGTTAAGACTTTCAAAGCTAGACTTTTAGCAAAGGGTTTTCATCAACGACCAGGTGTGGATTATGACGAAACCTTTTCTCCAGTGGCTATGCTTAAGTCCATCCAGATCTTACTTGCCATTGCTGCATACCATGACTACGAAATCTGGCAAATGGATGTTAAGACCGCCTTTCTAAATGGTGATTTAGAAGAGTGCGTGTACATGACTCAGCCAGAGGGCTTCGTAGATAGTGGGAGCAGCGGAAAAGTATGCAAGCTGCTTAAATCCATTTATGGGTTAAAGCAAGCATCGCGGAGTTGGAACATCTGTTTTGATGTTGTAGTCAAAGAGTTTGACTTCATCAAAAATATAGATGAACCTTGTATCTATAAAAAGGTAGCAGAGAGTAAGGTTGTCTTCCTCGTATTGTACGTGGATGACATACTCTTGATAGGAAATGATATTCCTATGCTGCAATCAGTCAATCTCTTCTTATCACAAAGATTCTCAATGAAAGATCTAGGTGATGCCTCCTGCATATTGGGAATCATGATCTATAGAGATAGATCTAAACAGATACTGGGATTGTCCTAATCTAGGTACATTGACACCATACTAAAGAGGTTTAGTATGGAAGAATCCAAGCGTGGGAACCAACCCACGATCTCTGGACTCACTCTCTCCAAAGAGATGTCTCCCAAGACTAATTTGGAGAGAGCTCGCATGCAAGGGATACCCTATGCTTCGGCAGTAGGCTCTATCATGTATGCGATGCTATGTACCAGACCCGATGTAGCATACTCACTAAGTGTAGTGAGTCGGTATCAAGCAGATCCTGGAGAGAGTCACTGGACAGCTGTGAAGAACATTCTCAAGTACTTACGAAGGACTAGAGACATGTTCTTGGTGTATGGTAACGGAGAACTCCGGGTGGAGTCCTTTACCGATTCCATCTTCCAAAGTGATAAGGATGACTCTAAGTCGCACTCGGGATTTGTCTTTACCCTCAATGGAGGGGCGGTATGTTGGAAGAGTTCCAAACAGGATACCGTTGCAGACTCGATGATGGAGGATGAATACATCGCTGCCAACGATGCTGCCAAAGAGCCTGTCTGGATTAAGAAGTTCATTAGTGAACTTGGTGTAGTTCCATCCATTAAGCATCCAATACCTCTGTATTGCGATAACAATGGAGCTGTGGCTTTGGCCATGGAACTCAGGTCCCATCAGAAGTCCAGAAATATTCTGAGGCGGTATCACCTGATCAGGGAGATAGTTGATCGCCGGGAGATCGAGGTCAGGAGAGTAGATACGAAGGACAACACTGCGGATCCACTCATGAAGGCCATTCCCCAGATACAGTTTGAGAGATTATTCGGGATGCTAGGTATGAGATACTACTGTGGAAGTGGGAGATTGTTAGTTATGTATAAGCCCTAGAGGCCATTGTTGTACATATGATGTATATTATGATGGATGCTTGGATATATACAGAGAGGACTTTCTTGCTCGTCAAGATAGTATGCTATTTGGTTTCACTTTATCTTAACATGTTGACTTGTATTGGTTTACTGTCTTACTCTCACATGTTGATAAAGCCCTTAGGATCTGTACTTGACTACTGGGACTATGATGAGATCATACTAGTGGGGCCATGGTAGTCGATGAGTACATCCTATAACTGTTCCTAGTCGAGGGTATATCGAGACAGGGCATCGATACACCAGAGTAGACTAGCGTATACGCATCTTAACCCATATGATGGGCGATGGATGATCCCTTATCCATCGGTGTTTGACATCAAGGATGGTGTACGGGTGCTCAGTGGAGACTGGGTACACTGGACGGACTCGCCGAGAACTCACAAATGGTGATATACCACACGTCAGATGGCAGTTCTCCGGTGACACTGGTACAGGGTAGTCTGTAGACCCGAGATCGTCATAGAGTCTTGTGTGATTCCCACTGTGCTTTGATTTCCACCTTACCACGTCTAAGAGGGCGTGCAAAACGGTGGCTTTTGGGTACAGTCCCGAATCACATGGAGGCAATGAGCGATAGGAGGGGATTCGTCTCTCCCGGTATAGGGAGTTGATGCTGTGCTGTGTTCGATTGGCTATAATTGGAAGTCCCTGGCCAAGGCTGATATAGAGATTTACTGGTAAGTGTTACTAGTAGTTTCTCGATCTGTTATGAGCCTCACATCGACAGGACTTATCGGTTACTGGGGTCTGACGTATACCACCCCTAGACTTGATATGCGACATATCAGACGAACAGACCGGACTGTACGTGAGTGTTACTGATTGGATTCACATGAGAACGTACAGGCTAGCTTGTTGATCTTCTGATCGCTCAATACCTGGGTGGCTGTTACGTTTAGCTGACCGCTTGCAGCTTGTGGGTGTTTGATATGATCATCACCTGCTACCGGTGTATTGACGATTCTTTAGAGTCCTACATAGAGGTTTCTTGGCTCAGGCAAAATGGAGTAGAGGCACGTATGTGATATGTGCAGGACCGAGGATAATGCGATATGTGATACCGTACTATATTCTCGCGATATTTAGATATGAACCGGATCATCGGATCAAGTGTTGATTCGATGAATCGGTACATGATATATTAGTCGGTTATATTCGATATAGCCGGATTGTCGGATCAAGTGTTGATTCGATGATTTGATGTATAATAATATATATGATATATTGTATTACATTATCAAATATTGGCTCGCTTTATTATTTCATTTTCTCACCGGATAATACATTGATATATATGCGATATATATTAATTGTATTATTTTCTTTTGTTACAAATATAATATATATATGATATATATTATAGTAACATGATATGATTGATAATGAAACAAGTTTAGAGATGATAAAAAGGGATTAGGGTTTGATTAGGGTTAGCTTCTTCTTGCACCATCTAGAAGCTTTGCTTTTATCTTGGTTAAGATATTATGGTTGATATTTATCCATGACTCATTTCTAACCTAACCAAACCCTAGCCCTAGTTTATTCTCTATAAAGGTTAAGCTTCTCATCCTTGACCATGGTTCCATAATCAATCATATATTCTTATCTACTATTCATCACAAAAGGAATTATCTCATTATTCTTCATCTTCCTCTCTCTTGAGTTTTTTGAAAGAGCTCACTTGTGATTTCTTTTGTGATGATTTCTTGTGAGATAATGATATAAAAAGAAAGCATAAATACTACTCCATCATCCTCATCTAATCTAGCCCATTAGATTAGGGTGTTCACCTCTTTAGAGTGAGAGTGCTTGAGTTATAGCAACTTCGACGTAGATCATCGGAGAAGCGGAACACTACAAGCTAGCATGGATCGTTCGAGTCATGGAGCCTCTCTTGAGTCCGGGATATCGTGGATCGCGGTGAAGGGACTTCTACTCGGAGCTTGTGAAGCGAAGGAGCGGACTACAAAGGTTGTAATCCCTCACACTTAGTAGTAAAGATGTTTACTTGCATGTTAAACCCTAATAATCTAGCAAAGACCCCGGCTTTGGGTTGTTCGGCACATCTAAAATTTTATTCGGGCATGTTTGATGCCTTATGAACCTTCACAAGAGTGCCTAGGAACCCTACAATCCATTCACGACAATCCAAAAAGTTCAAAAACAAAAACCATTACAGAATTGTGCAACCTCCTACTAACCGACATACTAGCAGTTAGGGGTGGTTTACGAACACATTCAACAAATGACAGATATAATCAAATTAGCCAAACATCGTAGAATTTCGATCAAGCAAACATAAATGATTCTACTCCAAAAAATTCTTTGTGCACCTGAAACCTGAGTCGAAACAGAACATCCTAGAAAGAAAAAAATCAACACAGAAGAGTTACTGGGGAATTTTGGGCTGACTCGTCCCCAACTCGGCCGCGGATCCGCGGCGGATCGCGTTGGATCGGCCGCGGTTCCACGGTGGTTTGGATGAGTTAGAAGCCCAAATTTCTCCAGTAACCTTAAGTTTCCCTGCATGTATTTTTAAGGGCCGCTGAAAAAAATTTAGCCCCTGTTTTAAAAACGACAGACACTTGGTGAAAAAGATGTTTTTTCTGGTTTGTTTTGCGATCGAATTTCTAACGAATTTACTAACAAGTTATTTATGGTTTAGCGAGGCTTTGATACCACTGTAAGTGGACGTTAGACACCCCACGAGTTGCGGGGAGGCGGAATAGGTAAAACAATCATTTTGTTTAAAACAAACATCGACTAACTTACGAATCTTTGCCAAACCCTAACTAACAACATAATAGGAGGGATTAGCAACTATGAAAGAAGATTATACCTAATGAACCAAGTCCTTCTTGTTCTCGATGACCACCTCCTCGTCGGCCTCCTCTTTGTGATAGAAGATCCACCCGAGAGATACTACTCCAAGCTTGACCTCTAACTTGAGGTAACTAGGTAACTAAAAGTGCTAAACAAAGCAACCTAGAGGATATAGAATAGGATTAGGGATCAATTAGTATTGCTAACCCTTGATCTCAACATATGAGAGATTAGGGTTAGGGTTTGAAGAGAGAGAGCTTGATGAGAGAGAAGGTGAGAGTGAGAATGAAATGAAATAATATCTCATTTAGAATATATGAAGCATAATAATTATTAAATGAATAATCAAATGATAATATCAACCATGCTTCATTTATTCACTTTGTGTGATTCATCTTATGAGTCATTAATCATTAAATGCATCATTAACTCCTTTGTATGAATCACACCATGAGTCATTAAATCATTTAATGCAAATGCCACCTTAGCCTCCAAGTCATCAACCTTCTAGAAGCTTCTCGATAATTTACGAGAACGCCCCTCCTATCCGTGAAAACATGGAAATACCGAGACTGTATAAATCCAATAATCCAATACTAGAATCTGGCTTAAACCAAAGCCTGCTAGTAAAAACTGCCCGAACATCGTACGTGCGTAAAAACACGTGCGTGTCCGAACCCTGTCGTAAAACCATACGACCTCTATATCGTTTCGTCCGAAGCAGGGAAACTCTTTATGTGGGACTCTAAAGACTCGACTACTACGCTGGCAGTGGGTTTAACCACAGACCACAAGCGGCAATAGCTGTACGTAACGGTCCCTAAGTAGATATCGATTAGAAGGCCGATGAGGAAACCCATCCAAACTCCTACTGAGCCTGATGTGACAATCTCTATACAGTTCGGTCTGTTCGTCTAGGACTATCGCATATCGGGCCTAGGGGCGGCAAGCGTCAGTCCCCTAAAAGCGGTATAAGTTGTGTCGGAGCGAATCCCATTACACCTTGAGAAACTACTGGAAAACCTACCAGTAAATCTCGCTTGCCCAGGCCAGGGACTTTGATTAATGGTTCCCCAGACACAGCGCGATATCAACTCCCAATACCGGGAGAGACGAATCCTGTCTAACCGCCAATGCCTCCAAGTGCTCGGGACTGCACCCAACTGCTACCGGTTTGCACGACTCCTTTGAGCCGTGGTAGGGTAGCAATCTAAGAACAGTGGGAACACACTCGAGGCAAAGCAGCGGTGTCAAGTCTGCAGACTATGTTGTACTCATGTCACCTTGGAACTGTTAACTGACGACGGGTATAATACCAACCAACAGTTTCCTGCGAGTCCTGTCCAGTGTACCCGTAACCCAACGAGCACCTGTATACTATCTCCAGTACGACGTACTGATGGCTGTGGGACAGACCATCTCCCCAACTGGGATGAGAAGCGTACACACTAGTCTACTCCGGAGTATCGATGCCCAGTCTCGATAATCCTATGACAAGGGACCTAAAAATGATGTGCTTGTAGACTACCCAGCCCGCACTAGTGTGATTGCCATCACAAAGCTGGTAGTCAAGCAAGATCCTAAGGGCTCTATCAATACGTACACACATATTAAGATAGATATAAACCAAGTAGCATACTACCATGTTTAGCAAGACTGTTAATATAACTGTGAATATTCCAAGCTTCCATTAAGTAATATACAAGCTAGTATGATACAATAATGGCCCCTAGGGCATATACACTAACAATTGGGTGATTAGATCCTTATTATATCGGAATTCGTTGTAATTGGTGATATTTGAGGAAATCATCAGGATTTTGCCGGATGGCAAATATTTGGTTTTGAATATCCGTTGTTATGCACCAATTTCAAACTGATATATCTGTACATTTATTTTAAAAAGTGAGATATGACTTTTTGATATTGTGTCTATGACACTTACTTATATCAGTTGGTGATTAGGTAAGGTGCATTCAACAGCGGTGTAACTCTTCTTAACCAAAGTACAGTTTTTCAACCTACGATGTACAGAGTTTGAGTTATTAGAATCAGGGGACTTATACAAAATATTGTATGTTGTCCAGTGTCCGTTGGGACAATGGGGTTGGTACTCATGCTATATTCTGTTTACTTGTGACTTCTCCAGTTCTGGACAAGTATTTCGTTAAAATGCAAAGTCCAGATATTGAGAAGTTATAGGTATGAGAATGAAGTAGAGAACCATTTGTTGTAACTATCAGGATTCAGATTCCTGTGTTTGGTATTCCGTTGATAGTAATAGTTTTGAGAACTTGCTTCTCTTTCGGGTTACTCATATATGGGTGCACTTCTAGATGAGTAATGCCGATTGTCCTTTTTCCATTTGGTTGATATGCATTGGGGACAGCTGCATGATTTTGAATCTGGTTCTAATTAAATTAGTGCTTTTGTTTCTATATTGGATATATATATAATCAATTTATATATTAACTATGTTAAGGTATAGGGAGTTGTCCGGCAGATGCTTAAAACCAGAATCCGGATAAACTCAAGGCACGTTTCAGTAATGGTTGTTCGTGGGTTATCCGGGGCTTTGACGAGGGATAATTTTCTACCATCAGGAAGATCAATATTTATATTGTTCTTGACTCGCCACAGTTTTTAGTAAAATAGATTTTTTTCAGAAAACGGAAGTGGGCGTATGGTAGAAGTGGAAGTGATTCCAGAACCACAAACGATCACTGAAGATTTAATACAACCTAAGGATTCAATTAGTTTCAATGTTACATTAGCCACTCCGAAGATTTTGTGGGTAACCTCAAGCACCCGAGAGGTACTTCGGTCTTCTCAGTAACTGTGACAGGGAGGTTCTTGTTTACCCAGACTTGCTATTGCTGTTGTTCTAGACTGTGAGACCCGGCAGGAGGATGAGTATAGCGTCGTTCTAAACTAGCTTTAGAAGTGCACGTGTATATAACTCTGCCAGAGGGTTGTTGTAGTCAGTGGGAGCAGCGGAAACATAATGGGCAACTGGCTTATGTCTATTTATAGACTAAAGCAGGTATAGCGGAAACAGATCATCTAATTTTGATGTGACAGTCATAGGCTTTGACCTCATCAGAATAGGAGATGGATCTAATAAGAAGGTAGTAGAGAGTGATGTCCAGGTATTGGGATGACATGCACTTGATAGGAAGGGACATTCCTATACTACGATCAGTTATATTATGGTTGTCACAAAGTTGTTTCTCCACACAGGATATGGATATAATATCAGGTTTTCTGGTTACTAGATCTATGGTTTTGGATCTAGATTTGGGAAGTATCCTAATCTTGGTATTTTGACAGTAAATGGACGACTCCTGGCATGGTGGTCTACCTGCAGGTGATTGAGTCAACCTCTCTAAAGGTGTCTTACAGACTAAAGGGGAGATGGTTCTACATGATTAGCATATCACTTGCTTAGGCAATTGAGTTAATCATGAAATGTCAAGTACCACACCAAATATTGTTTTTGCACTAGCTGCAATAAACATATATTAATCCAATCCTGGAGAAACATTGGGAAGCAGTTATTGAACATAAATGGATGTTCTCGGGATATGATAATGGCAGCCTCCTTCAGGAGACGGTTATCACTTCCGGCTTCCAAGGTGAACTGGATGACAGAGTGACTATCAGAGTTATAGTTTTCCATCTTTTGAGGGACAGTATGTTGGACAGGTGGTCCAAGCGGATACTGAGAAAAGGCATGGCGCAGAATACTGATTAAATTCAGTGGATGATACAGTCTAAGTTGTTTGCTGGATTTGGAGTTCATTTGAGAACTGGGTCCCATCAGATATCCAAACAAATTATAAGACAAGTATTGCTCATTTCGGGAGATAGCTTTCTCCGTGAAGTTGAGATTAAGAGAGATACAGAAAGAAACAATGGAGCGGATCCACTCACTGAGGCTATTTCTCGAACGCAATCATTTTCGCAAACAGGCTTTGCGAAACTGATTAGTAGAGAAGTTGGGTGTTCGGTATCACACGGGCTGTGAGTATGCGGCATCGCAATAATTGGCCTTAAGTGCAAGTGGGAGATTGTTGGCTATAGTGCCCTCAAGGCAATTATCATAGTCGCGGATTTGTAATTATGATGATTGAGTGAGGACCTATACCGATAAAACAGTCTTACTCAAAATTATAGTATGCTATCTGGTTTCTCTTTATCATCATATACATGTTGATAGAGCCCATATGATTCTTGCTTGACTGCCAGCATTATGATGGCGATCATATATGTGGGAGCTGGAGTCTATAAGTGCAGGGTTCCTAGGCACTCTAGTGAGGTCTCTCAAGCCATCAACCATGGCAATTTAAAAAATTATGGTGCCTACAAACCCTAAACAACGGATCGTATACTAGAAGTCCAGGCGAACATGAACTAGTTAACAGTTAACTAATGAGAATACGGAAATACAACCTTTGTAGATCCGGTCCTCCACCTCCACGGCTCCGCAACGAGGTCGTCTCCGCTGTCCAAATCAAATCCGGGCTCTAGAGTCGGCTTCGTCGGAGAATGGGCAAGCTAGGTCGTCGATGTCCATGCCGAAGATGATCTACGTCGAAACATCGATGAATCAAGCTCCACCTTCAACAAGTCATGAAACTTGTGAAGGAAACACACTCTACTACTTGGCAAGAGGTAGAGGATGAAGAAATAGGAAGTGGGTAGACTTTAGAATTGGATTTCTCACTCATATGCATCAATCACCATTGATGGACTTCAAGCTTCTTCACTTGAAGCAAGGAAGAAGAAGAAGAAAGATATTATGATAAGTTAATAGAAAAAGAAAAGAAAATGAATTCTTATCATAATTCTAACTAGAGTTAAGTGTAGAGAATGAATCATGGTTAGTGGGAATGGTTAGGGTTAAGGATGAGATAAGGATGGTTGACTTGAACAAAGCTTCATGAAGCTTCAACTAAAGTCCAAATCTAGCAACCATTCTTTTCTCTTTTCTTTTTATTTTCCAAAGTGAATAAACAAATAAATAAATGAATAAATAAGTAATGGAAAATAAAACCCTAACCATTCTTTTAACCATGGTTTATTCTTTGCACTTAACCAAGTAAACTTGTATCATCAAACATGATACAATCAAGTGCACAAAATCATATCGCATATGTAATGTGCACACCCGAGCGAGAAAATCCATCTTAAGTAAACCGATACTAGTTGATGCAAAGCAATATATCAAATATATAAATATGCATTAAATCATTAAATCAACACTTGATTCAATGATCCGGTCATGCGCACATAACCGACTGGTATCTAATATATCGGCTTATCGAATCAACGCTTGAATCGATAACTAGGTTATATCGCATACAACTTATTCGATATATTTATCGCGAGAATAGAATACGGTATCACATACACGCATTATTCTCGGTCCCGCACATATCTCATATGCGCTCCTATTTCGTTTCGCTTGAGCCAGGAAACCTCTGTGTAGGACTCTAAAGACTCGTCAATACGCCGGCAGCGGATGATGATCATATCAAACATCCACAAGCCGCAAGCGGTCTGCTAAACGTAACGGCCACCCGGGTATTGAGCGATCTGAAGATCGACGAGCAAGCCCGCTCACACTCCAGTGAATCCGACCAGTAACACTACCGTACAGTCCGGTCTGATCGTCTAATATGTCGCATATCTCGCCTAGGGGTGGTAAACGTCAGACCCCAATAGCTCGATAAGTCGCGTCGATATGAGGTCTATAACTATTCGAGAAACTACTGGTAACACTTACCAGTAAATTTCAGCAACCCTGGCCAGGGATTTCCTGTTATAGCCAATCGAACACAGCGCAACATCAACCCCCATATACCGGGAGAGACGAATCCCCTCCTATCGCTCATTGCCTCCATGTGACTCGGGACTGTACCCAAAAACCACCGTTTTGCACGCCCTCTTGGACGTGGTAAGATGGAAATCAAAGCACAGTGGGAACCACACAAGACTCTATGACGATCTCGGGTCAACAGACTACTCTGTACCAGTGTCACCAGAGAACTGCCATCTGACGTGAGGTATAATACCATCTGGGAGTTCTCGGCGAGTCCGTCCAGTGTACCCAGTCTCTACTGAGCACCCGTATATCATCTCTGATGTCAAACACCGATGGATATGGGATCATCCATCGCCCATCTGTATGGGTCGAGAAGGTACACGCTAGTCTACTCTGGCATATCGATGCCCCGTCTCGATACACCCACGACTAGGGACTTTGAAGGATGTACTTATGGACTACCATGTCCCCACTAGTATGATCCGCATCATAGTCCAGGTAGTCAAGTACAGATCCTAAGGGCTTTACCAACATGTAACAGAGAGACAAACAGTGTACACGTTAAGGTAAAGTTCAACCAGATAGCATACTATCATGTCGAGCAAGAAAGTCCTCCCTATATATGTCCCAGCATCCACTACAATATACATCCTATGTATAGTAATGGCCTCTAGGGCATACATATAACTAACAATCTCCCACTTGCACTAGGGCCATCTGTAGCAGTGGTTGCAGTATCTCATACTCAACCATCCCATAATAGTCTCTCTCTGGGAACACGCCTTTGTGAGTGGATCCGCTGTGTTGTCCTCAGAATCTACTCTCCAAACCTCGATCTCCCTGGAGATCAACCATCTCCATGATCAAGTGATACTGCCTTAGAATATGTCTGGATCACTGATGGGACCGGTGTTCCTTGGCATAAGCCACAACTCCATTGTCTCACAATGGTTGGAACGTAGTTCATCTCATGAACCAATATACACCCAAACAGCCTCTTTGGTAGCATCTTTAAGTAGCGATGTATCGTGCCTTTATCGTCTAGTATGCCACGGTATCTAGCTTGGAACTCTTCCAACATACCGTCCCTTTATTGAGGGTAAAGACAATGCCTGCGACTGACATTCAGTCGTCCTTATCACCCTGGAACACTTCCAGTGATTCTCCTCAGGATCGATTGACACCATCTCACTACATCTAGTGAGTATCCTAACATCCATTTAGATCTATCTCATAGATCCAAAACCCAGGATTTAGTAGGTATCATTTTGATCCTATATGGAGAATCATAGTGATAATCGGAGATTGATCGAGCGTAGCATAGGAAACTCCTTTCCTATCAACAGTATGTCATCCACGTACTCTACGAGGATCGTCACCATACTCCCTACTACCTTTTTGTTTATACAAGGTTCATCTACCATTTTGATGATGTCAAACTCTTTGACTAATTCATCAAAACAGATGTTCCAACTCCGCGATGCATGCTTTATCCTATAAAGCATCTTGCTCACGTTTCCGCTGCTCCCACTGTCTACGAAGCCCTCTGGCTGTGTACTTATAGAAGCTCTTTTCCAAATCATTATTTAGAAAAGCAGTCAAGACACCCAACCACCAGAGATCGTAGTCATGGTATGCAGCCGTGACAAGTAGGATCTGGATGGACTTAAGCATAGATACTGGAAAAGGTTTCATCATTATCCACGCCTGGTCGATGACGAAAACCTTTAACTAGTCTAGCTTTGAAAGTCTCAACTTTTCCATGTACACCAAGTAATCTTCTCAAGATATACTTGCTCCTGATGGGGATTTAACCCTTCAGATATAGCAACCAAAGTCCATACTTTGTTGGTGTATAAGGATTCCATCTCAGATCACTAAGCATCCAGCCATTCTTACAGAGTCTAACTCTTGATGGCCAGCTCGAAACTAGTTGGGTCATCATCTCATGATGCAATCCTCGCTCCCACTGTCATAGAGAAACCGAAGTATCTCTCAGGTGGGTGAGGAACCCTACTAGATCGGCGGAGAGGCTGAGGTTCGTTGGAATCTACTGAATCCTTTGGTTCTATCGAATCATGTGCTGTTGTTTGTATAGCTGGAACTATTCCAGTTCTACAGTACAGATCTTGCCTCGAGCTTGTCCGGATTATGCTTTTAGAGATAGGCCGGACAACCCCAAATCTTAACTAACTTAAGATATGGGCTCTTCCCTTTCCATATCAAATATGAAGTGGTAGGCAACTGATTTGATTCGAACCCTATTCAATAGGTATGCAGCTTCTCAAGCGCATATTTCCCAAAAAGGAAATAGGTAACTCAGTAGTACTCATCATAGAGCACACCATATCATATAGGGTGTGATTGCTCCGCCCCGATATACCATCTTGCAATGGTGTATACGGAGGAGTAATGCTGAGAGAGAATCTCATTCTCCTTTAGAATAGTCCAGGATTTCCGTGCTCAAGTATTCTTCTCCTTGATCTCATCATAGGACATAATACTTATACCCGTATTAGTTCTCTACTTCTAACTTATATTCCGTGAATATCTCAAAAGGTTCGGACTCATGTTTCAACAGGAACATATGTCTGAATCTAAAGAGATCATCAGAGAACGTAATGAAGTATAAAGAACCAGTCCTGGCATATGTAGACAGGGGACCTTACATACATCAACATGTATCAGTCCCAAGAGTTTACTAACTCTTTCTCTGTTTCCAGTAAACGGAGCTATGGTCATCTTATCTTTGTGACATGACTGGCGAGTTTCACAAGATGTAAATTCAAACTGATTTAAATATGCATCTATATGTAACTCTAGCTAGTCGGGTCACATTGATCTGACCTAGTCTACAATACCTCAAGTAGGATTCGTTCATTTCTGAACTCTTCCTCTTGTGTGTGTTCCATATACTAAGAACTGTAGTTTGATTTAGAACATTAATGCTTTTAGATAACGTGCCTGAACCGATCAACTTTTGATATAGGAAATGTTCAAAACATTATCCGGCAATACAAAATTTTATCCTTTCTTTACCAATAAAGAGACTGATATGATTTTGTATATCAGGTTCGGTATCTAACAACATTCGTTCAGAATCAATGTATCGTAATACAGGGTGACAGTGACCGACAGACTTGGCTGCAACACTTGCCCCGTTTTCTGCCTCATGAAACTTATCACCCGTTCTCAGTTCTCTACCTTTCTGTAGCCCTATGTAACAGATTACATATCTGGGATCCTGATCTGGTATCATATACCCAAGACGTAAAGGATACTGAGAAACAGTTCTGTATAATGAACACACCCGAAGATGATGCATCAGCATGCACTCTCTTCGTTTGGGCGGCACGGGAAATCTGGTATTCCCCAATTTCCTGCTCTGTCTTATAACAATTATAAGTTGGAGCGGGACCAACGTTCCCCAGCTCAGTATAACAAGCGGGTTCGGTCAATATTCCGTATTATTATCTTGATTAAGGCGTGATATGGTCGCTACCTGGAGAGAGAGAAGAAAACACTCAGCGTGCGCTCTGTCAAGAATAGATTGGTTTTTATTTTATCTAATCAGGATGGCTCCCACTGCTTTTTATCAAATCTTCCTTCAAACCCTAAAAGGAAAGACTAGCCGGGATTAATTACACACTACAAGTTCGCCAATCTTTCAGCCAGGCCAGTATCGGTACTTTGAGGGAGGTCCCCCGTGCTTTCGCACGAACCTAATTAATGTAAACCTCGTTTTCCCAGAGGCGTAACCCCGTTGACACCTTTCTAGACACCTACTTGATCGGCTAATTGTAATGTATAAAACTCTCCCAGGAGTAACTCTTACTCGCAGCGGGTATCGGGATCCAACTATCTCATAGAAGGTATGCAATCTCATTGCAAATTTCAACACTTGAAATTCCCGATAATATTTTGCCCCATGCGATCTATGACCTTGACTGAGTCAACAAACCATAGACCGCAAGTAAAGTTCAACCCGTCATTTCTCGATTGAATTAAACCCACCCGCACGACCCTTGACTGAGTCAACAAGGCCGCACGACTACCCTAATCCAATCGCATCATATGCTTTGCAGATAAGCAATAATCAGCTACCGCACACTACGCCTTGACTGAGTCAACAAACGCAGCACGAATACTAACTAGTACCTATCTGAAATGACGGAGGGCTACGACGGGTTTTTAAGAAAACCTTTTGCGTAATGAACTTTATATCGTTGTAGAATCAAATGATTTTGAAAATGGAGTGCTTTTGAGGCTTTTGTAGTTTTGCTAAAGGAGTCACTCCCGGTGAAGGGATCGTCGGTCCTTTCCTCGTCGAATGAGGTGCGGGATATATCATATATATCACTGTGCAAAGCAAAAACACTTAAAAGCAATCAAAAGACAAACCGAGTGTGTAGCTTCTACCAGTTATTGCTAAAGGAGTCACTCCCGGTGAAGGGATCTCGGTCCTTTCCTCGTCGAATGAGGTGCAGGATATATCACATATACCGCTGTGCAAAGCAAGAACTGTAGCTACCTGTTTTATTTTGAAATTCGATTCTACAACATCTTAGGTTTCTTTTATTTCATTAATCACATTAATGAAGTCCCATCATTTAAATACCTAAACATCACAGATAGATATAACGTACACTTATGCCATCCGCATTCGCCTCGATGTCCCCTCGTGCACCGTTAGGTTAGGTAACTAACGACAGAGCAGGGCAGGGCTAGTGCGGGTGTAAAACATAAGTAACGTCTATATAATATATCATATATACTATATAAAGTATCTACCAAGAACTTCACATGATCACATCACAGATATCGCAGCAGAAGAATCATATGAAATATTGGATATACTAGGACGTCCGTGTTTTCAATACGAGCCAGTATAAAACACGGATTCCACGGTCGTGATGAATAGCCAAACCCACACCCCTAGACCCCTACGAGAGCGGCAAGCAACCCTACCAATTCTAGAGTTAGGAGACCCGGACTCGACTCCTCGAGTTGGTCTCCCACTGGATTCCAGAACCCGGTTACTTGTGCCCTCCTCCTTGGGTCTATCCTAGTGCGGAAAAGTAAATAATATACAACAGGTGACAACTCCCGCAACCTGGAAGCGCCCCAATAAAAGAATATTACATACAAGTTTTTACATGAATGAAAATGAAAAACACTCATCTCACATAAAAAACCCCGGCTATTCAAACACGACAATCCAATATAACATATCCAGCAACACATAACATCACATGTCATCAACGTAAGTAAATATGTCCATCCCAATTGTCGTTGACATATAGCAACGAAACCGGCGATATCACATATTACACTTACGGTCACAAAAAAGAAAGTGTAAAACTACAACAGTTGGAATCCGCAACCACCTCAGACATCGCATGCCTGACCAAATGAATTCCTTAGACATCGCATGCCTAACAATTATAAACCCCGCATTTTAGTCTCTTTATCGAAAACACTTTTCAATACCAAGTCGGGCAATTCAACAAGATTCCCGACAGTCTGATCGAATACTCGTCGCAAACTTCAGTAGACGGCTGCACCCCCGATACCGTCGACGAAGTGCACCAAGGCGGAACACCGCTACCGCGAGCACCCGGACGGATGCTTTCGGCGACGGGGTTCTCCTACAGTCACTTGGTCGGGGCTATGGAGTGAAGCTGTCTATTAAGTTTACCCGGCGAGTATCCGCGTACGCTACGTGATTGCGACGGACTTTTGATCACATCAAAATTCCGTGGCAACCGATCAAGTGAGACTAAATTGCTACGTTTATAACATTCATTCAGTTATCACATAACTTTTGTGAATTCCAATTATTGTATCCCATTCCGGATAAACAGAAAATGTTAAACTTTCCGATCGAACAATCGAACACCGAAGTTTTCCCGATACAGCTCAACACATGAAATAAGTCTAACAACATTCAGTTCGTACCTCAGTACCAACGGTCCAGCCGTAGAAGGGTCAAGCCAACGCCTCACATGTGGCACGCCGTACTGCCCCAAACCCGAAGGTTCAAAGGGCAGTTCAAGACGGTCACATAATCGAGTTAAGGTTTGTGTCTTCTAGAGGGACCATCGCGTTACTTGCACTACTTAGAACGTCGTTAAACGATGGAAAATCCAGCACTTGGAAATTTCCCGACAGGGGAAAAATTGGGTATTTATATCCGGTCGAACTTTTTAACATATTCTAAAATTTATCCAGAAAGCCACACAGACAAAATTTGATACCCCGATCGAAACACCGAATTCCCAAAACAACTGCAGAAAAATCAACTCTTGAAAATATATTAAAAATTCCCAGAAACACCAGCACAGTACAATAAGAATTACTGTAGAAAACAAGCTGTGCAAAACGACAAAATGGCCGCTCTTCCGCCGCACAAGCCAAGCTCGTGCCGCGGAAGCGCCGCGCTTTGAAGGAATTGGGTGCACGAATTTTACAGTATTTCTTGGAATTGCCTGCTGATTTTTCTGAATATTTTTAATGTTGAGAACTCCCAGATTTTAAAAATTGTACAGAGAGCATGTTTTGGGTTTCGGTTTTGTGTCGTTCGGACTTCAAATTCCGTCTGGACTTCGCCTAAGGCTCTAGCTAGGCTCTGATACCACTGCAGGGTTCCTAGGCACTCTAGTGAGGTCTCTCAAGCCATCAACCATGGCAATTTAAAAAATTATGGTGCCTACAAACCCTAAACAACGGATCGTATACTAGAAGTCCAGGCGAACATGAACTAGTTAACAGTTAACTAATGAGAATACGGAAATACAACCTTTGTAGATCCGGTCCTCCACCTCCACGGCTCCGCAACGAGGTCGTCTCCGCTGTCCAAATCAAATCCGGGCTCTAGAGTCGGCTTCGTCGGAGAATGGGCAAGCTAGGTCGTCGATGTCCATGCCGAAGATGATCTACGTCGAAGCATCGATGAATCAAGCTCCACCTTCAACAAGTCATGAAACTTGTGAAGGAAACACACTCTACTACTTGGCAAGAGGTAGAGGATGAAGAAATAGGAAGTGGGTAGACTTTAGAATTGGATTTCTCACTCATATGCATCAATCACCATTGATGGACTTCAAGCTTCTTCACTTGAAGCAAGGAAGAAGAAGAAGAAAGATATTATGATAAGTTAATAGAAAAAGAAAAGAAAATGAATTCTTATCATAATTCTAACTAGAGTTAAGTGTAGAGAATGAATCATGGTTAGTGGGAATGGTTAGGGTTAAGGATGAGATAAGGATGGTTGACTTGAACAAAGCTTCATGAAGCTTCAACTAAAGTCCAAATCTAGCAACCATTCTTTTCTCTTTTCTTTTTATTTTCCAAAGTGAATAAACAAATAAATAAATGAATAAATAAGTAATGGAAAATAAAACCCTAACCATTCTTTTAACCATGGTTTATTCTTTGCACTTAACCAAGTAAACTTGTATCATCAAACATGATACAATCAAGTGCACAAAATCATATCGCATATGTAATGTGCACACCCGAGCGAGAAAATCCATCTTAAGTAAACCGATACTAGTTGATGCAAAGCAATATATCAAATATATAAATATGCATTAAATCATTAAATCAACACTTGATTCAATGATCCGGTCATGCGCACATAACCGACTGGTATCTAATATATCGGCTTATCGAATCAACGCTTGAATCGATAACTAGGTTATATCGCATACAACTTATTCGATATATTTATCGCGAGAATAGAATACGGTATCACATACACGCATTATTCTCGGTCCCGCACATATCTCATATGCGCTCCTATTTCGTTTCGCTTGAGCCAGGAAACCTCTGTGTAGGACTCTAAAGACTCGTCAATACGCCGGCAGCGGATGATGATCATATCAAACATCCACAAGCCGCAAGCGGTCTGCTAAACGTAACGGCCACCCGGGTATTGAGCGATCTGAAGATTGACGAGCAAGCCCGCTCACACTCCAGTGAATCCGACCAGTAACACTACCGTACAGTCCGGTCTGATCGTCTAATATGTCGCATATCTCGCCTAGGGGTGGTAAACGTCAGACCCCAATAGCTCGATAAGTCGCGTCGATATGAGGTCTATAACTATTCGAGAAACTACTGGTAACACTTACCAGTAAATCTCAGCAACCCTGGCCAGGGATTTCCTGTTATAGCCAATCGAACACAGCGCAACATCAACCCCCATATACCGGGAGAGACGAATCCCCTCCTATCGCTCATTGCCTCCATGTGACTCGGGACTGTACCCAAAAACCACCGTTTTGCACGCCCTCTTGGACGTGGTAAGATGGAAATCAAAGCACAGTGGGAACCACACAAGACTCTATGACGATCTCGGGTCAACAGACTACTCTGTACCAGTGTCACCAGAGAACTGCCATCTGACGTGAGGTATAATACCATCTGGGAGTTCTCGGCGAGTCCGTCCAGTGTACCCAGTCTCTACTGAGCACCCGTATATCATCTCTGATGTCAAACACCGAT
Organism: Agapanthus africanus; assembly: GCA_030015575.1. Taxonomy (NCBI): domain Eukaryota; kingdom Viridiplantae; phylum Streptophyta; class Magnoliopsida; order Asparagales; family Amaryllidaceae; genus Agapanthus; species Agapanthus africanus. The sequence continues at coordinate 297,234,132 of CM057345.1, read as the reverse complement.
GGATATGGGATCATCCATCGCCCATCTGTATGGGTCGAGAAGGTACACGCTAGTCTACTCTGGCATATCGATGCCCCGTCTCGATACACCCACGACTAGGGACTTTGAAGGATGTACTTATGGACTACCATGTCCCCACTAGTATGATCCGCATCATAGTCCAGGTAGTCAAGTACAGATCCTAAGGGCTTTACCAACATGTAACAGAGAGACAAACAGTGTACACGTTAAGGTAAAGTTCAACCAGATAGCATACTATCATGTCGAGCAAGAAAGTCCTCCCTATATATGTCCCAGCATCCACTACAATATACATCCTATGTATAGTAATGGCCTCTAGGGCATACATATAACTAACAATAAGCACAGCCTTAAATGTCCCTAGTCATGGGAGTATCGAGACCGGGCATCGATACTCCAGTGTAGACTAGTGTATACAGATCGAGACCCCGATGAGGGGCGGTGGCCAGGTCTCACAAGCCATTGGTGTTAGTTTGTTCACCTAAGATAGTATACAGGTATTCATTGGGTTATGAGTACACTGGACGGACTCGCCGGGAACCAGCTAGTTGGTATTATACCTATTGTCAGATAGCAGTTCCCAGGTGACATGTGTATAGGTTAGTCTGTCGACCTGAGATCTTCATTTGTCTCGTGTAAGTTCACACTGTGCTTTGATTACTACCCTACCACGACTCAAAGGAGTCGTGCAAATAGGTTTTAGTTGGATACAGTCCCGAGCCGCATAGAGGCAGTGATCGGATCGTCGGGGATTCGTCTCTCCCGGTATTGGGGGTTGATGTCGCGTTGTGTATGGATGGACATCACCATAAATCCGGGGCCAAGGTGGACAAGAATTATCGATCCAGGATCGTTAGTTTCTCAGGTGGTGATGGGTTTCATACCGACACTAAATATCGCGTTGTTGGGGGTCTAACTTTATCCATCCCTCTAGACTCGATATGCGATACTCTTAGACGAACAGACCAGACTGTACGGATATTGTCACTGTCAGGCTCAGTAGGGATTCGGGATGAGTTTGCTCGTCGGCCTCCCTTTCTCTCAATACCTGGGTAGCCGTTACGTACAGCTAGTGCCGCTAACGTGCTTGTGGTTAAACCCACTGCCAGCGTACTGACGAGTCTTTAGAGTCCCACACAGAGGGTTTTCTCGGTTCAGGCGATATGGTGTACATGACGTATGTTGCTACATACAGGTGTCCGATTAAATATGTGCATGCTGCGCAGACTTTAATCGGACGGTTGATAATACTAGCGGATTAGGATTAAGCCAGATTATTAAATCAAGTTTTGATTTAATATATATGCATTCTAGTATTATTGTTCGCTATTTATTTTCTCTCTTGGCTATTCGTATTTTTGTACGAATACGCGTATATGTATTTCGATACATGTACCGGGAAGTATTCCGTATTTTATACGGAATAGCTTCTAGAAGCTTTGCCACTTCATTGTTTGATTTTCTATTTATGGAAATACATTTTGTTTAATGATGAGGTGGAATATGTGAGGCGGCATGAACATAGTTCATGGTAGCGGCATGAGTCAAAGCATGGTTCAAGTTATGGTTGCATCTGTTTATTACTTTAATTGAAAAAGAAAAATGTTTTTTTTGGGAGAATGAGAGAGGAAGGGGGCCGGCCACATATTGGTGGAGGTGAGATTCTTTTTTTGGTTACATGATTAATTACAATAACTCTCCACTCTCATTCTCACAAAAACTTATCCATTTTAGCTCATGCGAAAGGTTCACCTCATTGATCTTCTATGCTTGCTCATTGAGCAAAACAAGTTGAGAGAAAATTGTAGTGACACTTTCATACACCCCTACTCTCCATCGATAGCGACTTTGGAGCGTCGGTTACCTCGATCGACGAGGTTGGAGCTTGCGCAGTTTCCCTCGGGTGGATCATCGGAGATGGAGGAAGACCGGCAACCAAACATCGTCAAAGGATCACTAGGATCTTAGAATGAAGACCGAAGGACTCGGATCATCTCGGTATAACCTTTCTAACTCTTAGTTAGCTCTCTATAATAGGGTTTAAGGTCGATCCGTATATCGGGTAGCGGTAGCGCCAGTTTAGAAAAATTTTGTTCCGCATTTTGGCCGCGTTTCAATGGCCGGGGCACTGCCGGAACCCTTCATGCAGAGCCGGCGAGATCGGAATTTAGGGGGAGGGGCTCGGCCACTTGGTGAGGGGGTGGGTCCAGGTTTCTTCTGTAGGTCACATACACCCTATATATCACCCTAGTGTTGTTTGCTCACATTGTTTTCACCCTATACAAAATCTGGGACTAAATACATGTGTTGCTGCTTTGATTCGAGTTATGGTTTTGCGTATTTTAAATTCTGGATTTTTGTATTTGTGCTTTATCTCGATCGCGTGACGTTTGTACGACGATATCGAGGATTGTTTGGTGGTTTCGAAGGCGTGGTCCATAGGTTCAAACCTATAGGCCTTTAGTGCGTCGTTTTGGTTTTCCGATATGATTTTAATACGCAATTGCGTTTGTGTTATATGTGTAGGTACCCCCACATAGATGTTAAGACGTTGAAGAAGAAGATGGCGTTATCGGCATCGACACGCAAGACGCAAGGTGAGTAGATATATATCTACGGGGGAAGTCGGGTGGATGGCGTATAGCACCTCCGCAGTTCGTAGTGATGTATACGAATATGTATACACATATATTTATATATTATATGTTGATATGAGATTATTGGTGATTATGATAGATTCTAGGTGTTCATGGATTAGTAGTGTTATTGGCGAAACCCTAGAATAGTTGTTGCACCCACACACGCGCACACACACATGCATACATTTTATTACCTATGTGTATATGGGGATACGTATATATATATACACACACATGGGTATGGGACTATGTATATATATATACGTATACATATACATGGATTATGAGGATAGTACTTGGGATTTGAGATGAGTCGATGAGATTGGGCTTGAGGCCGTAAGATCGGTGATGTGATATGGTTCGTATTTAAGATACGATGAGATGTTTTAGCGGGACCTTTTGGCGTGATGTTTTCATATGCACGCATGCATATACATATATGGTATCAATGTTGTACTAGATGTAGATTAGTACCCCGATTCATGATATTTGATAAAGAGGATACCAGATGAATAATGTGATAAATGTGACATTTGATCCGTACCCAGATTTGGGAGGCCGTACGACGGATTTACCGTACGAGCTATATTTTGATGATAGATCCGCACTCTTGACTCGAGGGTGTCATATTATATAGGGTATCGTATGGGATACTATTGAGGCGGGATCACCGACTGTTATAAATATATATATATATATATATATATATATATATATATATATATGTATGTATGTATGTATGTATGTAACGACTCAGATGTTAAGCGGTTTCCTTACCTTTCAATCAGCCTTTTAGTTTAATCCTACAGTTTACTTGTAAATGATAGATTAGACTCGAGTCATACCTATGTCAAAACTAACGAATCGTGAGTATTTTAAAGACAGGCCAAGGGATTCTACGGATATTTTAAAGGACGTATCTTTTCTTAAAAACACTGTAGCCCTTATTTTCAAAACACCACGATTCGTATTATTTTAAATGGCAAAACTCTACGACTCATAATTATACATTGCAGATTTGTTATCATTGTATTTGATATTCAGCTCCCGCATATTCTTGCTGCTCGCATCGTATTGCATGCTTATAGTATGTTTTCATATGTTAATATTGAAATCATGTTGTCAGGTGTCACGACCCGAAAGTACGGAACATGACCGGCACTTAAACTACGAACGTCTTGAGGCATACGTAATCTAAGTAAACCGAAAACCCAGAAATCCAAACCAAGAAAAGTAGTAGAGTGCAGGAAAAACCAACTTAAAGCAAGTAATTTCAATAGCATAAGACGAATTATGCGGTTTTTTAAAACATCAAAAATTTACTGAAAATTTCGGCAGAGTCTCCTTTGTAAATACGGGCCCCCAAACGGGATACAACATGAATAGTATACGAAATCAAGAAAAAGGCATCCCCAAGCGGGAGCTAGCTCTTCGTCAATCGACGGTCACAACCACACAAGCAATATAATATACAACGCCAACGGCGAGGATCAAAACTCAAAAGGAAACTCAAAACCACCAATTATATAACAAGCGACTCTAAGGTCGAAAGAATAAACAACACTGGTCTCTATCTCAATAAATACATGTTTGGTTGATGGAAGTTACTAGATACAACGGAATAATATTATACAAGGTAATATGATGGGTACGATACAAGAAAAACCCACCTACTAGCAAGTCACCCGAATGAAACTGAGCCCGCAAAGCCGTAATGAAACCTGTACGGCAAACCTGCAAGAAACTGGGGCACAACGGGGGTGAGTTGCCAACTCGTGAATAGAAAAAATCTACGCACAGAAATCGCATAAATAACGCAATCCTAGGTCAATGATCATAATATATCCTCAAATATATGTATATAACATGTAGCCTATAACAAGGCTAGGGTAAATATCTAACCCGAGTGTAATCTCATGTGCCCGTGTCTGTGCCTCAGGTAGCAATATATCATATGAATGAGGTATGCATGCATGAAACAGAATACATGTAAATGAAGAAACTGTTTTCATAAATTAGTGAGATTTCCTTCGTATTTTTAAACTGAGGTATCATAAATGAAATCAGTATCAACAGTGTCTAGTATCGACACAAAACATAAATCTCACTGTCTCGAAATTTCAATGTCTCAATCTCAATATCTAGGGCGCCGTCAGTCCAGACCGGCCCCTACCATCCATCTCAAGACCACGACGGTATCCTCCGATTATCCGACGCGTCGGGTAATATCACCGGTCGGTAGTGCTCCCCTGCCGGGCTCAACGTCAACACCACATTCCTCTTGCCCTGGGGTACCGCACCGGGCCCACCATGTACCCGTGACGGTTCCTCCACTCCTCGACACGGATCTCGAAAACCACAGCAAACTCATTGTGGACGACACTTTACATCACTAGAAAACCGCAACATTTTATATTTTAAAAGATCATAAGTTGTAAATTTTGCGGCTTTCCCCGAAATCCAGAAATATCATAAATCTCAAGAAATCATTACAAATGCATATGTCAATGATAATGAATGCATATGGTATCAATAACCAAGTTGCAATGTATGATTAATAAACTAGGCATGTAAGGCAGGTACACTAATATCATATCAAACTACTAACTAACAAGCTAAGTCAAGCAAATATATTCTCTAAAGTGTACGTGACATGGCAATTACCGATGAAGATGTGTATGAGCCGGCAAGTAGGTATACGTGGTACATACGCATCATCTGTAATGGTGCTGGTGTCCTAACAGCATGATATCAATAATGGAATATGCAGCAAAATAAGTATGCGAGGCAGAGCGAACAGCAATAATGTGCGGGAGCTGAATACTAGACACAACGATAACTAATCTGTAATAATCTAATATAAGCCCTACAAATGGTGCCTTTTGAAATAACACGAATCATGGGGTTTTGAAAAATAGGGGCTACGGTGTTTTTATGAAAAGATACGTCTTTTGAAATATCCGTAGGATCCCTTGGGCTGTCTTTTAAAATACCCATGATTCGTTAGTCTTTGAAATAGGTAAGAATCAAATCTAATCTAACAACTAAACTAAACTAAAGGGCTAAGCTAACAAGCTGATCTACAGGTAAGGAAACCGCCTAACATCTGAGTCGATACATATACATACCTGTATATATATTAGTCGGTGATCCCGCCTCAATAATATCATATCCAATACCATATCTAAAATCAGACATCCCAAGTCAAGAGTGCGGATCAATCATCAAGATATGGCTCGTACGTAAATCCGTCGAACGGCATCCCAAATCTGGGTACGGGTCAATATCACATTCATCATACTATTCACCTGGTATCCTCTTTATCAAATATCATGATCGGGGTATTGATCTACGTCTAGTACCATACTGATACCGCCTATGTATGTATGGATGTGTGTGAAACACTACGTCAAGGGCCCGCTACGACGTCATGTTGTATCTCAAATACGAACCCTGCTATATCACCGATCTCACGGCCTCAAACAAATCTCATCGACTCAACTCAATCCCAAGTATCATCCTAAAATCCGTATGTGAACACATAGTCCCATACCCATGTGAACACATAACTATAAAGAATCCCATGAGCACATATCAATAGGAATGTATGCAAGTATGTATGTGTGTATGTGTAGTGCAACACTACCCTAGGGTTCGCAACACTACAGTAATCCAACACACTAATATCCATCCTAAGCATCGTTATTAATCCTAAATAACATAAAATAATTGTTGGTGTGTATACGCATCCGTATACACCACCACGGACTGCGGGGGTGCTATACGCCATCCACCCGACTTCTCCCCGTAGATATAAATCTACTCACCCGGACCTCGCTAGCCGGTGCCGACATCGCCACGCGCTTGCTTGTCGTCTCGAAGTCCATATGAGGTACCTACATATCATAATGCACCGTATCGCATTAAAACTAAATTCGAAATCGAAACGGCATACGAAAATATAATCGGCATGCGTATCACGCATAGGTCCAAACCTATCGCCTACTCATGCAAGAAAAGTCAAACCAACCCTCGATGTCGATGTACAAACGTCAAACCATCGAGAAAAAATCCAATCACACTCATTTGCACATTCACGAACACTAATTTTAATATAAACTAGGTTAAAACTCACAAAAACCCCAATTTCACTTAAAAAGTCATTTTTCCGAAAATCTAGCAAGCACAATTCGCCGTTTTTGTACAAAACATGATGTTTAAATGAATGTAGCGGCCAATATACTTATTAAATATCTTAAATAAGTCATATAAACAATTTCCGGAATTTAATCTCATTAAATTCCAAAAACCCTAATATTCTAGTTTACAAAATACCCTTTTTTAACAATTTCATAGCAAAAATGCACAAACTACAATTTAGGTTGGATTTCCATGAACTAAAGTGTTAAACTACACTTAATAAAGTTAATAATATGATAGAAACCCTAACCATATTTTTAATCTCATATTTCGAATTAAATCAAAAAACCTAGTTTGCACAAAAAAGCTTAATTTGGACATTTTTCAAGTAACAACTTGTAATATGCAACTAGATAAATTTTAACAATTTTTTTTAAGATGTTAGCTCACATCACAAACCATGCACAAGTGATCACAACCCAATTTCAAAACAAAACCCTAACTAGAATTCCTTAATCATACAATTAAACCCACATAAAACCAAATTAACACTTAATTAAGCTAACTACAAGCAATTAACAACAATTTAAGCAAAAGGGTTAGAATTTACCCAAACAAATTGAAGATCCCACAAGCATACATAGCCCTCCAAAATGCTCCCTTGTCACCAAAATCCATGCTACAAGGGCTAAGCAAAAATGGGTAGGAGTTGGATTTGGGTTTTGGGATTTTTTTTTTGATGGATTTGAGGCAATTTTGATGAAGTTTGAAGAGAAAAGAGAAGGAAAAATGGGGGGCTGCTACTGTAGGAAGGTCGGCTGGAATGGAGGGGAGAGGAGAGAGAGTGAGGTGGAGAAAATAACAAGTAAGGAAGTCCAAGTCAACACAAAGTCAAAAGTTCAACTCATTTATCCATTTTCTTTTCTTTTCTTTCATTTCTTTTCTTTGAAATCCAAGTGGGGACAAAAGAGGGGCTGCTGAATTATTCAAGGGGATAAGTGAATGGGTGTGTGTGGGTGTGGGTACGGGTGTGGGGTGATGAAAAATGATAAATACAATACCCCAAACATCCATTTACGCTAAAAAAAAGCCTTTTTTCTTCAATAATTTCTAAACCGTTTTGGCAAATGATTTCGTTCCAAAAACCACATGATAAAATTTTATTTAATGTTTTATGATGCACAAAATTTGTTTCAACTCATTCCAATTTGTAATTTTCCCTAATTAAATGTATTAGTGACGGCTTAAAATATTAATAAAATAGTATTTTTTTCAGAAAATTTGAAATTTCACCAGCAGCTCAATAAACACCAAATAATAGCAATTACATAGCTAGAATATGTATATTTAGTTTTTATAATAAGATATTTGTATTTTGACTTCTTACAGAAAACCCCCTTATTTTACCGATTTTTTCGAAATTTCACCGAAACGATTTTCAAAACGTTACAATCTTCCCCCCTTAAAGAAATTCGGTCCCCGAATTTAAATTCAAACTCCCCCAAATACTAAAACATCTAAGAAAAACCATCAAGTCGTCGGGGCTCCGAAATTGTAACTACATAAAACAATTCGTAGCGCAGCGCATGCGCTTGAAAAATGAGCATATAACTCAAATCAAAACGCCGTCAAGCATCCCGCAATCATCGGAGTCATGGAGAAGACATCAATGCCAAATCTAAATCAAACCAATATGATATAACTTGAAACTATACATGTAAACATCGAATCTATATCTGTAAGTATCTGAAGGAAATGCATGCCAAATCTCTTTAAGTCGCTGTGCAACGCGTATAACATTGCACAGTGGCGGACGTCTATCATAAGAAAATAACTATATACATATATACCTTTGTTTGAAATGTACGTTCCGCCGTTTTGGAAACAATTTAGAAGGGTCTCCTTGTTTTAAACATTTCGTGTCATATCAGACACGTAGGTAAATACTGAGGCTATAGCTCGCTTTTTGGAAATCCCTTCAATAACTATCAATGCATGCAAAATATATTCAGGTACTGTCCTCTGACTAGTCCTGCTCAGTACGAAAATACATAGCAATATCATAAAACCGTACCGCTCCATAAGAAATCAATCCCAAAATATACATATGAATACTACGTGCGTCTGGCGCGCACGGAAATCAAGATCCATAAATGTGCCATACATGTGCACAGAAACAACATCTAAGTGCATCGGGTGTGCACGAAGCATCTGTCATGGGCCAAATGTGTGCCTGACAGCAAAATCAGGTGCATCTGACATGCACGAAAAATCTCGATTTAGTGCATCTGGTGTGCACCAAAATCGCATCTCAAGACATGCGCGAAAATCCAAAACCAGGGGCATCCATCATGCACGAAATCATGAAATCCAATATCAGGCGCCGAACATGCGCAAAATCAGATCAGGTGCACGAGGTGCACAAAACAAATATCGAACATCACCATCGAAATCAAAGTCCAGTGCATCTAAGTGCACAAAAGGCGTATCGCTGTACTGCAAGCATATATAAACTATACAGAGTGCAGGAACCAAATCGTGTGCGTGCATACGCACAAAATCAACTCAAATGTCTAAAACCGTAAAATCACAAACATGTGAAACCCAAGCACGAAAACGATATCAAGTGCAACACTGTGCAAAGATCGTAAATCCTCAATCATCAAAATCAAATCATGCGAATAAATCACCCAAAACATCGAAATCAATAATGGCGGAATAGTATCGCTCAAGCGCATCCTCTAAGAATCTCGGCCAACTGTCGCGGTCCCTAGTGGGACGTCTCATCGATGATCATGAACTCTGTCCTGCTGGCGTGCATAACCATGACCACTCCTGGGTCAAGGTCTTCACTGTGAATTACCAATCTTTCGGTCCATCGGCTCATCGGCCTGTCAGGTGTGCTAACGGGGAAGATTCCGTTCTGGCACTTTTCTGGTCATCTCTTGGTCAATCATCGCGACCACTCGTAAGACAGCGTATTACTGGCGTCGGCCTCTGGCTCTCTGAATGTACGTGACACATCTGATCCTGGGTGCAAGTATCATTGCAGCAGTGTCCTGGAAGGAATCCTGCTCATGGTCTCTTCCATGTCTCGCCTCTGCCAACTGTCCGGAAGTCATCGTCCTTTCCTATATCTGCATCTTGCTCCGAAACGGCTGCATACCCATCGCGACTCCTTCTGGAAGGTATATCCAGTACTCTGCCTCGGCATGCGTATCGCATCTCTGATGTCGGCGGAGTGGAACGTCGTCTTATCCAGATCTTGTACGGACCTCTTTACTCCACTTTCTCTAATGTCGACTGCTTCGGAATCGTCTCATCATGGCTACATGGACTGAGCTCCAACGGCTATACTCGTATCGGGAGTCTCCCAAGAAATGCATCTCACCACCTAGCATCCGAATTAAGTCGAGCCATTCGACCGAGTCGTCAAAACCTCATAATCCCCCAAGAGCTCAACCTCTTGGGCACAGTTTAATAGTATCGAGTACATACCACAGCATCGGTGGTCTAGCCGTAGAAGGGCAAACCCAAGCCTCACTAATGGCGCCGTAGAACTTCCGCAAACCCGAAGGTTCAAAGGCTTTCACACAGTCATTAAGTCGAGTTAGGGTTTCATTCTTCTAGAGGGACCATAGAATTGCCTGCATGTCTTTCTGACTACTTTAAACTTGGAATAATAGGTTTCTAACATTCGATCGTCTCTGTCGACTCTCAACGTCTCCGCGTGAAGTCGTCTCCAGCTGGAATCAATCTATCTGATGACCTCGCATCGGGGTAGGCGAACGATCCACATGTCCTAGTTATTCATCCTCGATGACTAGCGACCTTCTAGCATCTATTAGTACAACTCGTCCCGCAATAGCTCCAACATATTGGGCGATATCTCGCCACTCGCAGCAACAACTAGCTCACTCGTCTGCACGCTGAACAGTGCCTCAATCATCATGAGTAAGCAATACACCAACGGTCATCAAAATCTGGCTGGCCTCTATCATTGGCTTAATCCTCTAGTGTCGATCAGCACATTCGAGTAACCTCATAAAGGCGATCCGCCAAACGCTCGTGGCGCGGAAACACAGTAAAAAGACACATCTCCGCAATCGTGTGTCGCCGGAATCATGCCCTGGTCAGTCCTCGTTCTTGATGAGCTCATGCTGACCGCAACTCTAGCCGTAGCTCTCCCTGCCCGTAATCGTGGCAGCAAAACCAAACTGGTACTGATGAGGCTAGATCGGAATGAATATAATACTGAGCAAAGAAATGTACATCCTAAGGCTTCTTAAGTGGAGTAGCGTATCGTAAATATGCCGCGGAACATACCTACGGTATGTCACTCTACTTTAGTCACCTATTCCATTAACCAAGGGTCATCCTACGCTCCGAAGGTAAAACCTAACGCTCTGATACCAACTTTGTCACGACCCGAAAGTACGGAACATGACCAGCACTTAAACTACGAACGTCTCGAGGCGTACGTAATCTAAGTAAACTGAAAACCCAGAAATCCAAACCAAGAAAAGTAGTAGAGTGCAGGAAAAACCAACTTAAAGCAAGTAATTTCAATAGCATAAGCCGAATTATGCGGTTTTTTAAAACAACAAAAATTTACTGAAAATTTCGGCAGAGTCTCCTTGGTAAATACTGGCCCCCAAACGGGATACTACATGAATAGTATACGAAATCAAGAAAAAGGCATCCCCAAGCGGGAGCTAGCTCTTCGTCAATCGACGGTCACAACCACACAAGCAATATAATATACAACGCCAACGGCGAGGATCAAAACTCAAAAGGAAACTCAAAACCACCAATTATATAACGAGCGACTCTAAGGTCGAAAGAATAAACAACACTGGTCTCTATCTCAATAAATACATGTTTGGTTGATGGAAGTTACTAGATACAACGGAATAATATTATACAAGGTAATATGATGGGTACGATACAAGAAAAACCCACCTACTAGCAAGTCACCCGAATGAAACTGAGCCCGCAAAGCCGTAATGAAACCTGTACGGCAAACCTGCAAGAAACTGGGGCACAACGGGGGTGAGTTGCCAACTCGTGAATAGAAAAACATCTACGCACAGAAATCGCATAAATAACGCAATCCTAGGTCAATGATCATAATATATCCTCAAATGTATGTATATAACATGTAGCCTATAACAAGGCTAGGGTAAATATCTAACCCGAGTGTAATCTCATGTGCCCGTGTCTGTGCCTCAGGTAGCAATATATCATATGAATGAGGTATGCATGCATGAAACAGAATACATGTAAATGAAGAAACTGTTTTCATAAATTAGTGAGATTTCCTTCGTATTTTTAAACTGAGGTATCATAAATGAAATCAGTATCAACAGTGTCTAGCATCGACACAAAACATAAATCTCACTGTCTCGAAATATCAATGTCTTAATCTCAATATTTAGGGCGCCGTCAGTCCAGACCGGCCCCTACCATCCATCTCAAGACCACGACGATATCCTCCGGATATCCGACGCGTCGGGTAATATCACCGGTCGGTAGTGCTCCCCTGCCGGGCTCAACGTCAACACCACATTCCTCTTGCCCTGGGGTACCACACCGGGCCCACCATGTACCCGTGACGGTTCCTCCACTCCTCGACACGGATCTCGAAAACCACAACAAACTCATGGTGGACGACACTTTACATCACTAGAAAACCGCAACATTTTATATTTTAAAAGATCATAAGTTGTAAATTTTGCGGCTTTCCCCGAAATTCAGAAATATCATAAATCTAAAGAAATCATCACAAGTGCATATGCCAATGATAATGAATGCATATGGTATCAATAACCAAGTTGCAATGTATGATTAATAAACTAGGCATGTAAGGCAGGTACACTAATATCATATCAAACTACTAACTAACAAGCTAAGTCAAGCAAATATATTCTCTAAAGTGTACTTGACATGGCAATTACCGATGAAGATGTGTGTGAGCCGGCAAGTAGGTGTACGTGGTACATACGCATCATCGGTAATGGTGCTGGTGTCCTAACAGCATGATATCAATAATGGAATATGCAGCAAAATAAGTATGCGAGGCAGAGCGAACAGCAATAATGTGCGGGAGCTGAATACTAGACACAACGATAACTAATATATAATAATCTAATATAAGTCCTACAAATGGTGCCTTTTGAAATAACACGAATCATGGGGTTTTGAAAAATAGGGGCTACGGTGTTTTTATGAAAAGATACGTCTTTTGAAATATCCGTAGGATCCCTTGGGCTGTCTTTTAAAATACCCATGATTCGTTAGTCTTTGAAATAGGTAAGAATCGAATCTAATCTAACAACTAAACTAAACTAAAGGGCTAAGCTAACAAGCTGAACTACAGGTAAGGAAACCGCCTAATATCTGAGTCGATACATATACATACCTGTATATATATTAGTCGGTGATCCCGCCTCAATAATATCATATCCGATACCATATCTAAAATCAGACATCCCAAGTCAAGAGTGCGGATCAATCATCAAGATATGGCTCTGTTCCCCCAATCAGAGCAAGGCTCTGCTTGAATTTTGAAAATTCAAATTTTGAAGCAACGCTTCAGTTCCCGTGCGCTGCGCGCAACGCGCCACGTGTCAGAAGTTGACACGGCAGCACAACGCCCAAGGCAGCACGTCCAATCAGAGCAAGGCTCTTTAAAAAAAAATATAAGCAACGTTCAACTGCGCAAGCGCATGGCTGCGCGACACGTGTCTGCGCAGTTGCGCAAGCGCAATTGCGCAAGCGCACGGCAGCGCGACATGTGTCTGCGCAGTTGCGCAAGCACAACTGCGCAAGCGCACCGCTGCGCGACACGCGTCTGCGCAGTTGCGCACGCGCTGGTGCGCAAGCGCCCCGCTGCACGACACGCGTCTGTGCAGTTGCGCAAGCGCCTCACTGCGCGACACGTGTCACATGCTGGTGAGTTGCGCAACAACAGAGTGAAGATTTAAGGATATTTTTCTGTTCTTGTTTAAACAAGAAAATTTCTTCTGTAAAACAGGGGCCTTTGGATCAAAGATCCAACGGTGGGGAAAATTCCCCGAATCACTCAGAAAAGATCTTTTTAACAAATTTAACTGATTTTTGAGCACTATAAAAAGGACCCCAGATCCCATTTCAAAGGGATAGACAATTGGGATTAAAAAAAAGAAGAAGAAGAGAACTTCTTGAGAACACAAAGAAGAAGGTAAAAACCTTTGAAATAAGAGAAAATTCTCTTAGGAATAGATCATTGATCTAAAAGACAAAATCAGTGATCTTCAATAAATAAATAAATAAATAAAAATAATAAAAAAATAGTGCCTTGCACTTGCTAGAGAACCTCTGGTTCTCTGAGATAGAAAGAAAGAAAAGATTTTTCTTCTTCTCTTTGATCTAAATTTAGATCAAGAAATTTAAAAGTGCTCTGCACTCCTTCCCTTGAATCTAAAAGATTCTTGGTGCTTTGCACAAATGCAATGCATTACTTGAAGGGCCAGGCCCAAATCAAAAAGCCCTAGCAGGCCAAAATAAATTGCAAAGCAATAAAAGGGCTGAGCCCAAATAAAATTGATGCTCTGCATCATTCATAAAGAACAAAGCCCAAAACAAATTGATGCCCTGCATCTTTTCTGGGCAAAGCCCAAATAAAAATAAAAGGAAATGCAAAAGCAATGTTGGACATTTTTTTACTGGACTTAGCCCAATCGTGGCCATAAGTCCTTAAATTAAATTGGCTGAGCAAAATGGCTCTCCTAAATCAATCTACATCCGGTTCAAGGGTACATCTCCGAACTCCTTTGACATCCATCGTTGTAATTCCTCAACGACGTCAAAGAGGTGACGGGTCCTAACGGCCACACACCCAATACCGGACCGAAACGTCCCTAAACTAATAAAGGACCGAAACGTCTATAAACTAATAATGGACCGAAACGTCCCTAAACTAATATCGGACCGAAACGTCCCTAAACTAATATCGGACCGAAACGTCCCTAAACTAATATCGGACCACCATGTCCCTAAACTGGCACAATAGAGCCCAAATGCTCTTTTGTCGGATCTAAACGGTCCCGTTAAGTTGATCTTAGTCTCAAACTGGACTAACGTATCCTTAACAAACGTTTAAGTTGATCTTAGCCTCAAACACGGCTAACGTATCCTTAAATATTCAAATGGATTATAAAACTCCCAATCAACTCTGGTTCGAGGGTACATCTCCGAGCTCCTTTGATACATGTCGTTGTAATCCTTCAACGACGTCAGAGAGGTGATGAGTCCCGATGGCCATACATTAAATTAATCACTACGTTGAGTTGATCTTAGTCTAAAACAGGACTAACATATCCTTGACGAACGTTTAAGTTGAGCTTAGCCGCAACGCGACTAATGCATCCTTAAACTGAAAACACCAAACCCAAATCTAAGTAAATACGGATTTGGACTAATCCACGTCCTACGGGCGACGGCATCACTCAGTCTCCGTATACAATCCACGGACAACCACAAACGAAATGAACACACACGACACGAAGTGAAATTCTGGAGAAGGAGAAAGTTGTTACCGCGATGCGGTAGCGTAATTAACTGCAGGGGCTTGCACCTGCAGGGAAGAGCGTCCCCATAATCAAAAACCCCTCATCCTGAGGGGGAATCTGACAAAGTCTGCTACATCGGCCGCATCCGTCTAAACCCCCGATACACGGTGCCATAAATCAACTTGGCATCTTCGGAGAGATAAACGGATAAAACCAAATAGCATCTGCCCCGAACATCAGGCATGGACGCAAAGTCTAGGCCACCATTCGGAGGGGAATAGATTCTGGCACGCCTGGTGGGACCTCTTCCTCTTTCCACTCCACACTTCGTGTGTCGTCTTCGCGAACCAATCACGGTTTATTAAATGGTTGTCTTCGGATTTCAAGTTACTAAGATTTGGTCTTTTACCTGGCACAGAATTCAAGATTCAATGGCCTCTAGCTATACCAACTGCTCGAAATGCCGCTGCAACGGACGCTCCACCTCACCAGGAGGTGTAGCATTTGGGCACCAAGCGGCTTCCTTCCTTACTCTGTCGGTAGACCAAGTGACCCAAGCCACCACCGGCTTGTTCTTCGGGACTATGATCCCACCTGCAAGCTTTTCTGCACCAATACCTGCGCCGGAAGTGGGTAAAAAGTCGGTCTTCAACCGACTCACTGTTTCGACAGCCCCTGTCAACGGGTCGCCCGCTACTAAACCGACAGCCTCCGTTTTCACCAGGCTAGGTCAGAACTATAAAGTGTCCGTCCCAAAGAGGGCAACGGCCGCTGCTTCGGAAATCGTTAAAGCGGCTTCTCCAATTAGAGAGTCAGTCTTCGCAAGATTGACGGTTCCCACTCCTCCCCCAACTGGTCAAAAGGCATCGTCTTCGAGAGGCTGACATCGGCAGTTACCCCAAACTCAAACAGGGGGCAATAAGAAACCATCTCGATTTCCGAGCCAGTCCCAACGGCTCGTCATGCGCGACGTCGCCATTAGCAACGAGTAAGAAAAGCAGGGGGCAACTCCCCCTCAGGGATAACTCCACCCGCTCCAATGGTGGAAGTCAACGCTGCTGTTCCAACCGGGAACAGCTTTGAACTACTAAGGAGAGTGCGTAAGAACTCTCCAACCGCTACCTTGAAAAGATCTCCTCCACCTGCGGAGAGAATTCCAGAAACAAAACAAGAACAGCCCCCTCAACGGCTATCCTCAAAAGTTTATAAAGTATGGCGGAGGGTTCAAGACTCCGTGATCGATCCAGACCACTTGCGTTACCAGAAAAAGGCAAAGGTGGAGAAGGACAAAACCCGCCCCGTTAAACAGCAGGGGGCAACAATTGCTAGCAGGCCCATTTTAACGGCTCCTTCAACCTCGATGGCCCACAAAAGAAGGAGGCCAGAGAAAGCTCCCGCGTCGCGGCAAAGTTTAAAGGCAGTGAACCTAAACCTCCAAAGTCAGGGGGCATAACAGTTCATACGGTTTATATGGCTTCTTGAAAGGAAGAAAGCCGCACTTCTACGGGTCACCGACCGCTTACCCGATCAGTGACCAAGGCTCAGGAGCAGCAACAAAAGCTCCAGGAGATGATGACCACAATGGCTGCACTCACTGGGCCAAAAGAGAACCCTGAGGCGTCCTTAGATGAGCGCCAGGAGGAAGAGACCGACGCCGAGTTCCTTCGCCGAGTACTGGAAAAGAGGGACAAAGAGGCTGCTGAACAAGCGGCCAACATATAGAGGATGGGCCTCCTCTTCCAGGACATGATAGGGATGATGATACAACAAGATCCTCCCGCTGAAGAACCCCTAACCGTCCTTGGAGATGATAAGGGAGATACATTAAATCCGCAGCCCGCTCTATTAACAGCTAAAGAGGATACAATCTCTAAGACTGATCTGGACGAATACATAGCCCAGCAAATAAAGGTTCATCATGCGGCCGAAGCAGCCGGCCACGTCGTAAAAACGGGGCGACCATATCCAGGCTGGTATGACCAAATCAAGTACCCGCCGGGTTACACAATTCCCAAGTTTCATGTCTACAAAGGGACTGGCAATCCCCATCAGCATGTCGCCCAGTTCAGGGCGCTTTGCTGTAACACCGGCGGCGATGACAAGCTTTTGCTCCGCCAGTTTGTCGGAAGTCTATCAGATACGGCGTTCGAGTGGTACTCTGAACTCCCTAATGATTCTATTAAAACCTTCGCGGAGATGGAGCTGCTGTTTACCCAACGCTTTGCAAGTGCCAGTGAACGTATCCCGATGACGGCACTGATTAACGCTAGGGTAAAACCCGGCGAGACATGGGTTCAGTACGCTATACGGTGGCGTAATCTATGGTCAAAGTGTGAGCAGCGCATAGAAGAAGCCCCTGCGGTGGGAATGTTTGTTGGAACCCTTGATCCACTGGCAACCATCTCACAGTTTATGATGTTTTTCAAGCCGACTTCCTTCCAGGCTTTGATCGACAAACTAGCGCAAATGGACCAGATGGGTCATAACCCCCTCTCCTAAAGCCAGATTCCCGAACTGACAAAGGAAAGGGAAAAGCAATCATTGTCGCTAATGCTCAACAATAACCGAACGACTTGAAGCCGGTTGCTCGTCCAAACAATACGCGCCCTTACGTACCCCTTGAGGATAGGATGGGACGTCCTTATTCCTTTCCCCGCGATAAAACGAAGAGGTTATTCGAGCTGGCATTATGCAACAGACTCATAAATCTGCTAGATCCAAAACGTCCGTTGCAACCAAGTGATGTCAACGAACCTAATTACTGCCCCTATCATCGAGTGCTAGGCCATCCGATTGAAGACTGCTACGTTTTCAAAAATTGGCTTGAAAACCAGTATAGACAGGGAAAATTTGCGTTATCTGACAAATGGAAGGTGAATCCCCCGCAACCCCACACCTCTAAAGGGACGAATACGCCGGGGGCAACATGCTCTGTCATTGAAGAAACTCCGTGGGAGGTTGTATTATCATCAAAAACGAAGAGAATGCTAAATGATCTTCGGACATGTCTGGCGATCAAGTGGAAAAGCCCATTGGAACCGCAGGTCGTAGAGGGGATGTTAAAGCCACGTCCAACTCCAAAGACCAGTGATGGGGGTTCAAGCACTAGTAGCCAGTCGTCAAAGTCTTCGAAGAAAAAGAAGAAGGCTAAGAAACCGGTGAAGCCTAGCGATAGACGCACGGACTTGCAAAAGCAAATTGACGCGCTGGAAGAGTACAACCAGAAGGCGTGGACTCCCATTACATTGCAAGAGTTCCTCAACCACGTCTTCCAAATAGAAGATGAGGAAGGTAGTTCGTCAAATGAATCTGAAGAACATGTGGCAAGTTGCCATGTGATTTCCCATTTGTCCACAAGCGATGAGGAGACTCCTCGCGCTGAAAAGTTGGGGGCAGAGCCAACGCTAAAAATTCTGGAGCCATCAGATGAAGTGATTGATGCATTCCTAAATCAGGCGTTCTTAAAGGGCAAAGCTGATCGGGATAACGAAGCGGTTATATTCGAAAGGGCCAAACGCCAGCGCCTTGGCGAAAGAATTGCGGTACTCCCGCTAGAACAAAATACACCCACCACAGATAAAATCAAGTTCAAGATAAAGAAGAGATTCGCTAAGGCTGTGTCGATGGGTATGAAGCTACCACCCTCCGAGAAAAACATTACGGGTGAAATGGAAAACCACCCCTCCTATTGCTTGTACCATCGGAAGGTGTCGCATCCTACCGAAGAGTGCAAAGCTTTCGGTAAGTGGTGGCAAGGATATGTTACTCACCGGCAACAGTTTAAGCGGGAAAAGCGCAAAGCCCGTCGAGAGCAGAACGGAATAAACGAAGTGCTTGATAAAACTGGCAGTGGTTGTTGCATGATTGACGCTGGGGAATCACAAGTACCTGTATTCGGGAGCGATTCTGATGAGGAGCTAGAGCTTGGCCCCCTCTTTAAAGAATCCACTTCGGGAAAAGAAGAAGGACCAAAGGCTTGCGAGAATATACAACTACGTAACCGGACGTTACCCGAAAAGAATCTCGGACCCTTAAACAAGAAAGACAAAGGGAAAGAGAAGGCCTCTGAAGACATCGCCTTGGATGATCGAGTTGCGGAAAAGTTAACCGCCAAGAACCCGCCAAAGAGGAATAAAGTGGATTACAATGTCTTGGCGCATCTGAGGAAGCTACCCTCACAACTCAGCATTCTCGATGCCCTGTTACTATCAAAAGAGGCGAGGGATTCTTTGATTAAAGCCTTACAAGAACCGGAACAATTCCAAGAATGCCTGGCCGAGGAAAAGATGAAGGATGAGTTGGAGGAAGTACACACGGCTGATGTTACTTTTGGCGATGAGGACCTTCTACTTGGGACTTGCGAACACAATCGCCCTCTCTATGTTTCGGGATACTGCCATGATATAAAGATAGGCAAAATTCTGATCGATAACGGGTCGTCTGTTAACCTACTCAACGTGCGGGTGTTGAAGGAAATCTGCATGAGCGTCCAGCACCTTGCTCGGGACAAGATCACCATATCCGGGTTCGACTCCCAATCGTCAAAGACTCTTGGATCTGTGATACTGACGCTACGCTTCGGATTACTCGTCACGGACATTAAGTTCCACGTCATAGATGCCAAGACATGCTACAACGCTTTGCTCGGCCGACCATGGTTACACGAGTACAACATCATCCCTTCTACACAACATCAGTGTATGAAGTATTTTAAGGATGGTTTCGAGTATACCGTGACGGGAGAACTGAACCCGTTCTCTGTGAACGAGGTCCGCAAATACGAAGATGCCAAATACTTCTTGCCGGATTTCGAAGACACGGAGAAGTGTCACAAGCCGGAAAATAAAACTAACGCCACCATCCCTGTCTTCGGCAGTGATACCGAGGAAGAAGAGGAGATCGTTTATTCGGATCCGCCCCAACATAACAAGCCAGGACCGTCCACTCCTACATTGGTCTTTGGTAGTGATTCGGAGGATGCGGTCCATGTCGTATTCTCTGCTCGGCCTTCAATACAGGCTTCCGCTGATGAAGAGCGAAGTCTGCAGATAACCATGGTACCGCTTGAACATTACAAAGAACTGGATGCACTCAACACCAACAGTGTAGAAGAATTGCAGACATTTTATATCCCTCCCGAGCGGGAAGGCGAGAAGGCAATCCTATTCTACCGTTCTGAAGAAAACAAGGTGGAAAAAGAAGTTTAGCATGGCGTGGATCCCATGCTCGACAGGCTTCAGCCTATCCGTCTTCCCAGATATTATACCGAAGGTTTGAAGAAACTGCTGAAACGCCAGGGGATATCCTTCAGACAGACCGTTAGAGAGGCTAAATTCTATGACAGGGTCTGGAATGTTCCCGGGACCCAACGCAAACTGCCTAACGGGAGAATGGAAACAAAAGGGCTTGGGTACATCCGGCTAAAGAAACGAGAGCTAATAAATAGCTGTTATGTCATGTATGACTTTGATGAAGATGCGGACGCTCAATGGGAGGACGTTAATCCTAAGTCAGTAAAAGTTCCTGATGAAAAAGTGCCCGGTCCATCATTTGAAGAACAAATGGACAGGCTTATAAGGGAAGCTGGTCAAAAAGTCCGAGATGACCACAATTGCGAGACGGCCATCTATGAGAAAGCCAAGACGCAACGCCTTCTCCGACAGGCCGTGAAGGATGGAAAGGCCGCTCAACCTGCTACAAAAAAGGTTCGACGCGAAAGCAAAAACAAGTCAGAGGGCAGAAAAGACGCTCAACAACCACAAGGCAGAGCTAAGAAACCACGTATCCGAGAGTCGAGCGTTATTGACTTCGCCCTCATGAAGAAAATGAGTCGAGCATACTCTTTTCTTCGGAACAAAACAAGGAAGATATTTGAGCTTGCTCTAAAACATCAAATGCTTACATTGCCGGAGTCCAAGCACCCCGAACAAGCAGGCGAAGCCTCACACCCGGACTATTGCTCTTACCATCGAGTAGTAGGTCATCCTCTTGAAGATTGCTTCACCTTCAAGAATTGGGTTGAAGATCAATATCAGCTTGGTAAATTCGCTCTGTCCAACAACTGGAGGGTAGCACCACCACAAAAGCACGAGCCTAAGGCCACGAAAGAAGAACCAGTTCCACATTGGGATTGGCAGAAAATTCGCACCTGTCGTATGATAACGATATTAAAAGAGGAGTCCGAGAATGTGGACAGCCTTCCCTGGTGCTTCGAAAACAGCAATGATGAGGTGATCTCAGAATTTCCCCCAGCTCCAAAAGAACTGGAGGACGGCATACATACCACTGCGGATAACCTAAAGAAAATTGAGTTGGGGACGATAAACGATCCGCGACCGACATTCGTTAGCGAGCTGCTGTCCGAGGAAAAGGTGGCTGCGTTAAAGGACGTCCTTGTACAGCATAAAGATTGCTTCGCATGGAACTATTCCGAGATGCCGGGACTTGATCCAGAAGTTGCTGTGCATAGACTGGCAATATCCCCGAGTGTCAAGCCGGTCAAACAAGCGCCGAGAAGAATGCGGCTTGAGCTCGAAATGAGCATCAACGCGGAAGTCAAAAAGCTGATAGACTCCGGCTTTATCCAAGAGGTTCAATACCCTGAATGGATTGCTAATATCGTCCCAGTGATGAAGAAAAATTGTACGGTGCGCATATGCGTGGACTTTAGGGATCTCAACAAAGCCTGCCCGAAGGATGATTTCCCAGTACCAGTCACCGAACTGATGATAGACAACACGTCCACGCATGAGATTTTCTCATTCATGGACGGCTCATCAGGATATAATCAAATAAAAATGCACCCTGAAGACCAGAAACATACGGCTTTCCGGACTGCTTTGGGAATATTCTGTTACAAGGTGATGCCCTTCGGTTTAAAGAACGCCGGTGCAACCTACCAAAGGGCCATGACGAAGATTTTTGATAACCTTATACACGAAATCGTTGAATGCTATATCGACGACCTCGTTGTTAAAAGCAAATCATATGAGGAACATCTCGAGCATCTGAAGACCGTATTTCAACGTCTTCGACAATACAACTTGAAGATGAACCCTCTGAAGTGTGCATTCGGGGTTTCCTCGGGCAAATTCTTGGGATTCGTCGTTCGACACCGAGGTATCGAGATAGATCCGTCCAAGATCAAGGCAATCATAGGAATGCCTCCGCCGAGAACTCTCAAACAGCTGCGGTCTCTCCAAGGAAAGCTCGCGTACATACGGCGATTTATAGCCAACCTCTCGGGAAAGTGCTGCCCTTACAGCCACCTGATGAAGAAGGGAATCCCGTTCCTCTGGGATCAAAAGTGCCAAAGCGCACTAGACGAGATCAAACAGTACCTGCAAAACCCTCCAGTGTTGGCTGCTCCAGTGAAGGGAAAGCCTCTCATTCTTTACACGGCCGCCCTTGAAGGTTCTTTGGGCGCATTATGGGCACAAGAGAATGACCAGGGGAAAGAAAGAGCACTTTACTATTTAAGTCGAGTGCTGTTGGGGGCAGAAAGCAATTATTCCCCCATTGAAAAACACTGCCTGGCGTTGATCTTCGCAATAACAAAGCTTAGACATTACGCATTAGCGCATGAAGTCTATCTCATTTCAAAGGTGGACCCTCTCAAATATCTAATGTCAAAGGCCATATTGACAGGACGACTCGCTAAATGGGCCCTACTCTTAATGGAGTTCTCGATAGCATATCGACCACTCAAAGCAGTAAAAGGGCAGGTCATCGCCGACTTCCTTGCTGAGCACCCGATACCAGCCGACTCTCCTTTAAACTGCGATCTTCCAGACGAACATGCGTTTGATGCGATCGATGGTGATAATACCCGATGGGAGCTTTATTTTGACGGAGCATCTTCCGTGAAGAAGCGCAAACAAAGTACCCCTATAATCAAATCGGGGGTAGGACTCATCTTTATAACTCCACAAGGAGGGATAATGCGCTACGCGTTCTCCCTGACGGAACCGAGGACAAACAACGAAGCCGAATACGAAGCTCTGATAGCAGGCCTCGAGATCGCCATTGACATGGGAATTGAAAACCTCCTCATATACGGAGATTCGCAACTGGTCGTTAGTCAAGTAAACGGCGATTACCAAACATGTAAACCGGAATTAGTAAAATACGGTGAAAAGGTGCAACAACTGCTAACCCAAATTCCCTCCTATACTTTGGAGAGCATACCACGCGCGGATAACAGCAAAGCGGACGCGTTGGCCAAACTCGCTAAAGAAATGGCTGACGAGAACCTCGATGACGTTAGAATCATGGTACAAAGTCGTCAGGTGCTCGCCCCCGCAGAAATACCTTCGGAATCACCCGAAGAGAAGGGAGTGACTGAACAAGCGACCTTGCAAATAAAAGAACATGAGAAGGTTGAGGATTGGAGGGAAGTCTTTATAGACTACTTCAAGTCCCACCAAATGCCCGAAGATGCGTCCGCATGACATCAACTCATAAAACGAGCTCTGTCCTTCGCCATCGTCAATGATACTCTCTACAAGAGGTCATTCGATTCTCTGTGGCTGAGATGCTTAGGACCGGACGAATCGGAAAGAGTCATTCAGGAAGTTCATGACGGAATCTGCGGTTCTCACCAAGCAGGTCCAATGATGAAGTTGAAGATCAAACGGATGGGCTATTATTGGCCCACGATAATTCAAGACTGCATCGAATATTCGAAGCAGTGTCACTCATGCCAGATTCATGGGGACTTCATCCACCAGCACCCAAATCCGCTGCATCCAACGGTAGCTAGCTGGCCATTCGAAATGTGGAGGACTGATATAGTCGGCCCCATCGAGCCAGCATCATCTAAAGGACATCGTTTCATCCTAGCGACGACTGACTACTTCTCTAAGTGGGCAGAAGCAGTACCATTGAGAGAAGTGAAGACGGAGAATATCCTCCATTTCTTCAAAACGCACGTCATATATCGGTTTGGAACTCCGAGGCGGATCATCTCCGATAACGGGCCAGCCTACCGAAGTCATAAAATCAGCCGCTTCGCATAGCAGCATAACATAGACTGGAGATATTCCTCAGTCTATAATCCACGAGCTAACGGTCTCGCCGAGGCCTTCAACAAGACCTTGACGAAAATTATAAAGAAAACAGTGTCCCGAAATAAGAAAGACTGGCATGAGAGACTGCAAGAAGCTCTTTGGGCGTATCGAACCACGTTCAACACAGCCACAAACACAACGCCATACGCGTTGGTGTTCGGTACGGAAGCAGTACTCCCTCTCGAGATAGAGTTACCCTCTCTACGAGTGGCAGTTCACCACGAGCTAACGGACGAAGAAAATGCTCACCTTCGGCTTGAGGAGCTTGACGCCCTTGATGAAACTAGGCTCATAGCACAACAAAATCTGGAAGCTTATAAAGCAAAGATGATGCGCTCATACGAAAGATTGACCCGACCAAGGACATTCCACCAAGGCGAGCTTGTGCTAGTGGTCAAAAGGCCTATGATCCCCAATCGCGCCAAGCGGGGAAAATTCGAGCCGAACTATGAAGGCCCGTACATCATAGATAAAGTTTACCAGGGTGGGGCCTATCTACTCATTGACATGCACGGTGAAAGGCCTTTCAGACCAATAAACGGTCGCTTCCTAAAGAAATACTACGCTTAATGAGCCACAGCCTAGGTCAACGATAGATGACGACGACTATGTCCGCTCGCTATCTTCCTAGGCTCAAACTGTATAAGCAGTAGCCAGCTTCTCAACAGCGGACCAGAATGTCCTTAAACTAATAGCAGACCGAAACGTCTTTAAAACTACTACCGCAGTATCTTTAGACGGGCGAGAAAAGAAAAAGAAGAGAGAAAGAAAAAATAAAAAAATATATATGAAAAAGAATTAAAAAAAACGGTATGTCCATAAGCAAAATGGGCACGGATGAAAACCCGAAAGGGCTTCGTGAGTAAAAACAGCAGGACTACCGACGAGTGTTTGTGAAAACCCGAAAGGGCGCAACCTCGTTAAAAAACACTTGTAGGGTCCTCTCAACCTTGTAAGGAGAAACCACCCGCGTGAGATCCTTACGACTCACAAAGGAGCAACACACTTAGGGATCCTCACGATTCCTAAGGAGAAAATACACTTACGAGATCCTCACGACTCGTAAGGAGAATTCTCTTATGGGACCCTCCCGGCTCATGAGATTTGAAAGTCTTAAGTTACAGAAACCTAAACCTGTTCTTAAGCAAATCCCCCACAACCTTCGATATTGCCCTACAAGAGGCTCAATACTGACCCTTGTATACAATCCACGGGCGCGAATAAACATTTCCCTAATCAAGGTCCATCCGTGACTGGGGATATACTCGCATAACCCTTGTAAATCCTCTCGATTTGCAAAGAGAAAACCCTCCTGTAGGATCCTTACGACTTACAGAGGAACAAAACACTTAGGAACCCTCACGATTCCTAGGGAGAAAATACACCTATAAGATTCTCACGACTTGTAGGGAGAAATACCTTTATGAGACCCTTACGGCTCATGAAGTCAAAGCCTTAGTCGACAGGACCCTAACCCTGGTCGCTAAGCCACCTTTGTTCGACAGCGACAGAGGCAGATGATGATTCGCTCCTGGCAATATCCCAGTTGTAGCGGTGCTGATGCCGAAATCGGTGTCCAGTTTCAGGTTCACGGCGAAAAGCCAGTAGACCGTACATACATACGAAATAGCCGAAATGATGGAGCAACTTGCAATAATAAAAAGCAGCAAGTAAAAATATATGCATGAAGAAAAAGCCGAAATGATTGGGCAGCTCGCAATAAAAAGCAGCGAGTAAAAATAAAGTAAAAAGCCGAAATGATTGGGCACCGCGAAAAATAGCCGAAATGATTGGGCGATCGCGACCTTCGCGATATAAAAGCTGAAATGATAGAGCATCGCGGAAATAAAACAAAAAAAAATAATGATGATAAAATTTTGGCCCTACAGTTAAGATCACATCGATCCCTGTATACAATCCAAGGGCGTAAACAAAAAGGGAGCCATACTCTCCCAACAAACTCCTCGACTCACGGATACAAACACTCCTTGATGAGAGCCTCCTGATCCGCGTCGACCCGCAGAGCCACCAGTGCCTCCGTAGGAATCCTCGACTCGTTTCAAACCCCAAGGAAACAAATAATCCTTGGCGCTTGGGAAACAAATAATCCCTGGCAAATCCCTCGACTCACGGATACAAACACTCCTTGACGAGAGACTCCTGATCCGCATGGACCCGTAGAGCCACCAGTGCCTCCGTAGGAATCCTCGACTCGTTTCAAACCCCAAGGAAACAAATAATCCTTGGCGCTTGGGAAACAAATAATCCCTAGCAAAACTCCTCGACTCACGGATACAAACACTCCTTGACGAGAGCCTCCTGATCCGCGTCGACCCGCAGAGCCACCAGTGCCTCCGTAGGAATCCTCGACTCGTTTCAAACCCCAAGGAAACAAATAATCCTTGACGCTTGGGAAACAAATAATCCCTAGCAAAACTCCTCGACTCACGGATACAAACACTCCTTGACGAGAGCCTCTTGATCCGCGTCGACCCGCAGAGCCACCAGTGCCTCCGTAGGAATCCTCGACTCGTTTCAAACCCCAAGGAAACAAATAATCCTTGGCGCTTGGGAAACAAATAATCCCTAGCAAAACTCCTCGACTCACGGATACAAACACTCCGTGATGAGAGCCTCTTAACTCATGTCAACTCGCAGAGCCATCACCCTCTCCTCGAGCAAATTCCTGATTCGTCTCAATTTGTAAGAAGAAGTCTCAGACAGCAAGGATTGAAAAGCTTGCTTCTTGAGCAATGGGGCCCTGCAAGTCAATCCAAAATGGTCTCTTGCATACTATTCACGGGTCTCACTCTCCGAAGTTGAATTTCGACGAGAAGGGAAACAACCGCTTACGAATTCTCTCGACTCGTAAGAGGGAAAATTCTCTTATAAGATCCTTACGACTTATAAGGGAAAACCACACTTAGGAATCCTCACGATTCCTAAGGAGAAAATCCACCTATGAGATCCTCTCGATCCGTAGGGAGAAAAGCCTCTATGAGACCCTCACGGCTCATAGAATTGAAAAGTCTTAGGCGGTAAACCTGAACCTGCGGCCTAAGCCATCGCTATTTCCTGAGGAAGTCGGAATACTCGTTTTAGACATCCATCAACCATGATTATTAAGACAGCCTATTGACATTAAAAGAAAGAAGATGACAGAAAGAATATCCGTTCTACATCTGATCTGGCATGCGTGACGCATTCATTTATGCATGGACAGAAGACTCAGGACACGAAATAAGACAAGCTGAAATAGAAAAGGGGAGGGTTTTCATTCATACCGCTAAGAGTTTTTACAAGCATAAGAATAATGAATAAGAAACATTGTTCGAATTATTACAGCGGTATAACCTCGGATCCGGGGCACGGATTGAGGAAATCAAAAGTAAGGCCATCCAGAGTTCTTCTGGCCTTTCTAATTATTCTTATGCGCAGTCTTTCGCGCTCCTCGGTGTCGATATCATCGGCAAGCCCATCCGGCCTTTGATAAGCAGCAATGATCGTCGTCTGCTGAAACACTTGATGCAGGATGTCAACGAGGTCATTCCGTCGTTTCCTCGAGATCAGCCCTGTCAGGTGCACTGAATGCACCTTGTCCTCGGCATCATCCAGGGCATTGAGTGGTAGGGCCTCATGAAGACCCGGAAGTGCCCTCCATATTGCTCCCAGCACAACTTTCAAAAGAGCCGAACGCCGAGGCAACAGCCAACCACCGCTTGCGTTCAGACGACCCATAACTTCTGCACATTCAGCGTCTGTAAACTCCTGGTTTTGTTGACGACCCTGACCGCGGATATCATCATAGGTAATGAACTCGTGCAGACTGTATAGATGCACCGCCGCCATTATGCCTGGAGAAAATATTACAGGAAGATCAACAATAGAAAAGCAATAATATACACGGATGACTAAATTCCTAGAGAGCAAAACTATGTTCAAAGGTGAAACCCACTAGACGAGAGCTCTGCTATTTAAGATTGATCTAAGAATCGATTTTACCTGAAGTTCTTCTAAAAAACTTTAAGAAAAAAGGAGCAAGGCACCGGAGTTCTTAAAGGCAAGAACAAAGCTCTGAAGTCTTCAAAAATGGAAATCTGGAAGATGATAAGTATCCGGAGGGGACCAAAGGTCCTATTTATAGGCCTCAAGTGCCTCTTCGACTCCCAAGAGTCGTCACGGCAGTTTACCCTAATTAGAGCGAATTTCCGTTCGAATTCCGAGACAGGAGATGAAGCGTCGCTTCGTCCTTCCCCGATCAGAGCAAAGCTCTGTCTTGAAGAAGCGACGCTTCAGCACGGAAGCGCTAGCGCAGTTGCGTTGCGCTGCGCGCTACACGCCACGTGTCCAGCGCAAACGCATCAGCGCAGCACCCCAAGGCAGCGCACCCAGCCAAAGCAAAGCTCTATCTCAAGCAAAACCAAGGGAAGCAACGCTTCAGTGACGTATGCGTCGTGCGCTGCATGACACGTGTCGGCGTAGACGTGCTAGCGCAGTTGCGCTGCACTGTGTGCTGTGCGACACGCGTCATATCCTGGAGCATTCGCGCTAAACAAAAAGGTTCTGAAGAAATCTCTTCGGTTATTATTTCTGTAAAACAGAAGCCCTTAGATCAAAGATCCGATTGTGGGGGAAATCCCGCCAAATCTTTCAGAAAAGGGATTTCTTCAACAAATTGAACTTGCTTCTTAATCTGCAAAATGAAGCCTTAGGCATCAGAGGTAGGAGAACTTGCTTCCTGAACAATGGGACCCTACAAGTCGATCTAAAATGGTCTCTTGCACACTGTACGCGGGACTCACTCTCTAAAATCGAGTTTCGATAAGGAGGGAAACAACCGCTTACGGGTCCTCTCGACTCGTGAGAAGGAAAAATCCTCTTATAAGATCCCTACGACTTATAAGAGAAAACCACACTTAGGAATCCTCACGATTCCTAAGGAGAAAAGCCCGCCTACGAGATCCTCTCGATCCGTAGGAAGAAAAGTCTCTACGAGACCCTCACGGCTCATAGAGTTGAAAAGTCCTAGGCGGCAGATCTGAACCTGCAGTCTAGGCCATCGTTATCTCTGGGAGAAATGAAGTTATCTTTCAATAAGGTGCATTAAATATGTCGTGCTGAAAAGAGTGAAAAAGGCGAAGAAATGACACAGGACGTTACAAAAATGCGTATCTTTTATTCATGAATATTGACTGGGTACAGGATACATTGTACTAAAGAATAAAAAAAATATATATACATATATTTTACAAGCACAATGATACAAGGAGAAATTACTGGGAAGGAAGCGTCTTGCATAGATTTAGCAATTGCTCGCATACTTCCTTCCACGTCTTCTCTCGATCGGCTACCACCGCCAGTTCTGCCTCCACTTGGGCTCGCTGCTGCAAGACCAACGCAAGTTGCTCCCTGACGGCCTGATAGGCAGCTTCCCGACTTGGGATATTGCGCTCAGCTACGTCAAGCTTCCGCTTCAAGTTTAGCCCATGGGAGATACGCTCCAAGAGACCCTCGAAGATAGTCTTCACTTGGGCAGCATTTGCCTCAACCTCAGCGCGCAGATGGGCCGTTTCGTTCGAGGTCTTTTGGCATTCCCTTAGTCTTGAAGCTGCTTCTTGTTCCAAGTGGCGGAAGTGCGAAGTGCTTTGCTCGAGCCAAGTTGTGCGTTGGGTGCTCAGGGCTAAAACTTCGGGAGAAGGGCGCGTCGACTCCAGCCGATTTAGACAGGCCTCGATCCCCTTGCAGTGGTTAACCCAAGATTCGACGACGCCTTCGTTATGAAAATTTACGAGCGCCGCCAACATCGGGTTAACCTCCGCAGCAAAATCTACGGCAGAAGGGAGAGCGTCCATATTGAGCTCTTCAATGTACCCGCTCAGCATGCCCAAACTCATCGCAGCACCCTTGGAAGATGGACGTCTCAAGAAAGGGCCTGCCGGTGAAAGGACACGAGCCTCAAAGGGGACCGGAGCCGGAATAATAGCTGCAAAACAAAACATGGTTAAACGATGGTTCAGAAGATGTTGAAGGGTTACCAAAAAAGGAAATTTATTATACCAGCTGCAACGGACGGTAAAGCCGGAAGGGCCGGTGGCGCGGCAGGTCTTGCATCCCCTCCTTCGATTTGTGGCACTGCAATAAAGAAAAGGAAAAGTCAGAAATTATTCCATTGCTAGAAAAAAGGGGGTAAGTAAAGATATTATAGTGAAGGTATACTCACCGGCGCCACCAGAAGGAGAAGCGAGCTCGGATGGGAAAGAGAAGTGTGGGAGCAACACTTGATATAAATGATCGAAGAGCACTCCTGCAAAGGCACAATGGTATAACGTTAGTACAAAGCTACATTT
This sequence comes from Agapanthus africanus, assembly GCA_030015575.1. Classification (NCBI taxonomy): domain Eukaryota; kingdom Viridiplantae; phylum Streptophyta; class Magnoliopsida; order Asparagales; family Amaryllidaceae; genus Agapanthus; species Agapanthus africanus. Next base: position 297,203,365 of record CM057345.1, on the reverse strand, counting down.
TTGAAAGATTAATGCATGAGTCGTGAATCCATACCTTCCAACATCCGTGATGGTACAAGGGAAGGCGGGGAGGTGACCACCGCCAAAGCAGTAGTCGACGGTGCCCCCTCGAGCAAAGGAGCATCAGCACTGGCCGCACCTGCAAAGACAAGCTTGTTAGAAGAGATCGCAAGATATATAAAAAAAGGGGGGAACGCTGGTGACAAAAAAATTTTACCTGACGAGCTACCAGCAGAAACTGAAGCAATCCCCTCATCCATCGACATGAGACCACCGCCCGTAGCCTCATCACCCGACTCGATGGGAACCGTTGTTGTGCTCGCGAGCCCGGGAGACGGCAAGGAACCATACGCGGGGAGGGCTATGATCGGAGTATTACCAGATTCCTGAGAAAGAGCGGTTCGCTCCTCCTCAGGAATCGTGGCCGCCTCACCCGATACTCCCTCGGTTTCTGCGGTCACGGTTGTCTCATCCATTGGCACCGTGACGTCTCCAGCCTCAAGCGCCTCGACTTCTACTGCCTTCGGCTCGACAGTCATCTCATCTGCCGCCACTTCAGATGCGGCATCAATGACCTTCTCGGCGGCGGATCCTTCAACTTCTGTTTCAGGCACCGTGGCCCCGACGACGGTGCCCACCGTCGGCTCAGGTTCGGCAGGCGCCGCTTTCGCCGTTTCCTGGGGTCCGACGGTCTCCGCCTCCCCCTCAGTCGGACTTGGTCCTGCAAGATGGAATGCATATGAGCCAATGGCTTTATAATAATTCTTACAACAAGGTTCTGAAAGAGATGCTACCTGAAGGGGATTTATTGTTTGCACTTCGGGCCGCGCGCGCCACTTGCCTATAAGCAGTAGACAGGGCGACAGGGGCCTCTCCAGAAGGAGTGTCAGCGTGAGGAATGGTACTGGGACCCGCTCCCGCGGCCAAAGCAGCTCTACGCACCTTTGCTTCGCGTCTCAACCGCTTCCGCTCCTCCCGAGCCGTTGAGACGGATGCCACTAGAGCTTCCCTAATTGAGGTGTCCTCGTCCGTGAATAATGTAGCCTCTAAGGTTTTCAGGGCATCCCTCGTCGTTTTGTCAAGCCGAGGCTCTTGCGGCAACTTTGACGAAGCCGGGACTTCAGTAACAGGCTCGGGAAGGATCCCCGCATCAACTGATATAACCCCTTCTAAGAAACGAAAGAAGGTTAGGTTGACCATCATAAAAAGACAACAAACTTTCCTTATAAAAGAGAAAGGGGTGAAACATACCAGCGCCTGCTAAGGCACGCTTCTCTTCCTCCTCCTGGAAGGTTTTCAGGGAGGCAGCAATAGCCTCTTCAGTAGAGACATCTGTTGAAAATGGAGCAAATGTTACTTAAAGATAATAATACAAGGTGCAATAAAATGACAAATGAAGCGTCTGATGATTACCGGACTCAGCGAGTTTGCTTAGCATCGCTTCGAGCCTAGCCGATCGCTCCGAAGCTGCAATGGCGGCAGCCAGATTGGTGTCCGCGGGATCTACCACGAAACCCTCATTGCTGCCGTATTCACATATGGCCTCGGCGGGAGGAGCCGCAGGCTTTAAGCTGAGGATCGCGTCGAGGGATAGGGTGGACTTCTTCTTCTTCTGTCCGCCAGCTTTAGATCCACCCGGAGCAGCTTTGCGCTAGGCAGTCACTTTAGGGCGGCGAGTCCCGATATCCGCTCCTGCGCCAGACTCTGGCGATACCACTTTAACCGTCTTTGTGGGAGCACGGGGCGCCAGTGGTGCATCCACCGTAGTAGGTAGTGGCAATCCACGCGGGGAGGCCAACACGCGTGGTCGGTCAGCTCCGGCATCTTTCATCGGGAGGGTGACCTGGATCCTTGGCTGCAAGGGAGCCTTGCGATCACCACCAGGAGGCGCACCCCTACGGTCAACCAGCAAGCGTTTCTCCATTAAAATAATTGGGCCCATAGCATGCGCATACCAGGCTACATACAGATGGATTATTTTAGGGGCACAGCTAGGCTCACTGATAAAAAAATAAGAGCCTGTATTGAGCCGGGTGAAATGATGCATAGCATTCCTTATTCCCCCTTGGTTGGCCGCGGGTGTTTCCAGAAAGGCTTCCATCGGGATCCCTTGATTGTAACTCGATTATCGGGCAAATCGATGTGGGTTATACCTCATAAAGAGAGCCGTCTCATTCTGCCTAAATACTAGGTAGCCCGGCCGAATGGAGTAAAGGTGAAGGATTTCCCGAGCCTTCAGTACAGAAACCCCGCCCTTAAAGTCATCACGCAGCGACACCACTGACTTAGTGGTCTCGGAGCCTATGGTGATGACCTTATCGACAAAAGAGGTCTTCGCTCCGACTAGATGTGAACGCAGGAGCAGTCCCCTAGACTCCCGCGGAGGTGCAACCACAATTGAAGCCCCGACCAACCGCATGATCCTTGGGAGTCTGTATTTCTCAAAAAACGGAGGAGTCTTATGGGCACCAAACACCCCTCGCACATGCAGCTCCATCCAAGAAGTGAAGTAGTGCATCGGGAAGTTAGCAGGCTGTACCCCAGGCTCATTAGCATCCGCCGCTACGCTAAGTCCATTGTAGAGGTAAGCCAGCCCGGCGATCCCTACTGATAACTGTAAACCAGCCGCCATTCGATGCGCCGGGTAAAAGACAGAGGACCGCATGAGGCGTGGGTGCATGGGAAGCGCGAAGCTGCATAGCCATAGACCCAAGAACCCTATGAAAAAATTCTCCTCGTCCATGCCAGGAACGGCGATCTCTGAGAAAGGGACGCTGGCAGCGCCAGGGAAATAAAAATCCCGCTGGTCATTTTCCAATGAAGGTCGACGGTCCAAGCCGAAACCAAAGGGGTTAGCAAGCTGAGAGAACTTCTCGCCCTGCTCTGATAGGAACTCCGGGCGGATAAAACGAGCAATGAAATCCATGAAACTGACGCCCCGGTCGCCCGATTCCAAATGGAGTTCCTCATAAATCTCCAACACCTTCACCAAGCCCGGGTGCTGATGCTGAATGGCATTTTCCGGAGTTAAGTCAAATACAAGCTGCTTGGTGGCGAAGACATACTCGTCAGGAGGAAGCAGATCCTCGTAGTGTTCTCCCCTCATTGGCAGACCTGAAATCTCAGCAAACTCCTCCAGAGAGATGGAGACTTCCCTATCCGCTGTCAGGAAGGTATGGGTGGGGATATTCCATTGTTCGATGAAGGCCTTTATCCACCGCGTCGGAGGAGAGGGATACTCGAAGAGCGAGACGTAGATAGCTGAGTATAAACCAATCGTCGTCAGGAGAGCCCTCTTCGTTGCCAAAATGTAACGGGCCCATTGCAAATATCCGGCAAGCGGCCGCGGGATCAATCCAATGTTATAAGCCTGTCCCCAAGGGCGTGCTTCACCCTGATAGATTCACCTCCCTAAGATATCTATAGCCGGCGGCGGCTGCACCGGAATGGCGCCGATTGCAGGCTGAAGGAGGTCGTCGGCATTCCAATTTTTAACCTCCACGGCATACTCCACCGGGGGCTTGTCCGCATAAGGGATCGTAACTATGGGCTCAGAGGGCGAAGAGGAGCTGAAGCTGCGACGGCCTTGGATGATTTGGCTGTACCACCTTCCCCACAAGTGAAGTCTCTTGCACTCTGGATCATGATCTTTAATCAAGGCGAACACCACCCGGTCCACCGGCGCATGGGGGAACCCTCCTTCCGAGCGAACAAAGGGGAAAGATAAGTCGTCAGACAAGCTTCCTGTAGAAAGATAAAAATAACCGTTAGTGTTCTGACACTTGGCATTTTGAAATCTTACTCAACACTATGATGTAATGGGTAGGGGACAAAAAGAGGGACCCACAAAATCTGGATGACGGTACATCATTTAATAAGACAACCCCATCATTAGATGAGACTGTCAACTAATGAAAAAGTCCCCAAAAGAATATCCTCACTGATGGGAAATCCCTAGAGACAAGGAGAAATATTCTCTTTCAGAGCAAAGCTCTGTCACAGAGTGACATTTGTCAAACTCTGGTCTCAGGGGAACAAGATTCCTTAAAAGAGCATACCTCTATGGTAATGGTGGAAAGATCCATCAATTTTATCTTTAGAGTTTGGGAATCTTGAAAAATCCACGAAAACTTATAAAACAAAATTTTTCTCCGTTTATCAGATCTAAAAAGATCAACATTTGATCTAAGAGTAATGCTCTATTCATGGGTTATAACCCATGGATCAGATCTCTGTAAATCTGTAAATTTTTTGAGAGCAAGGCTCTGTTAAAGAAACCCCAAAGGGGTTTTCCTTTAGATCAAAGATCTATAAGAGCAAGGCTCTGTTAATTAAATTTAATTTAGATTAATTTAATTTAATTAATTTTAACTAGAGTGATTCTAAAACTAGAACTTTGAAGTTCTCACAAGAGCAAGGCTCTGGAAGTTCTTAAGCAAGAGCAAGGCTCTGAAATTCAAATTCTTGAAATTGGTAAAAAATTACCAAGGACCAAGGGTCCTATTTATAGACGCCTGCGTCTTTTCAACTGACCCCCATGATCCAACAGTCAGGATCTTGCCACCGCTGCACTCACGTGCGCGCCACGTGAGCGCAACGGTGGGGGGGCATTTGTTCCCCCAATCAGAGCAAGGCTCTGCTTGAATTTTGAAAATTCAAATTTTGAAGCAACGCTTCAGTTCCCGTGCGCTGCGCGCAACGCGCCACGTGTCAGAAGTTGACACGGCAGCACAACGCCCAAGGCAGCACGTCCAATCAGAGCAAGGCTCTTTAAAAAAAAACATAAGCAACGTTCAACTGCGCAAGCGCACCGCTGCGCGACACGTGTCTGCGCAGTTGCGCAAGCGCTTCACTGTGCGACACGTGTCACATGCTGGTGAGTTGCGCAACAACAGAGTGAAGATTTAAGGATATTTTTCTGTTCTTGTTTAAACAAGAAGATTTCTTCTGTAAAACAGGGGCCTTTGGATCAAAGATCCAACCGTGGGGAAAATTCCCCGAATGACTCAGAAAAGATCTTTTTAACAAATTTAACTGATTTTTGAGCACTATAAAAAGGACCCCAGACCCCATTTCAAAGGGATAGACAATTGGGATTAAAAAAAAAAAAAGAAGAAGAGAACTTCTTGAGAACACAAAGAAGAAGGTAAAACCTTTGAAATAAGAGAAAATTCTCTTAGGAATAGATCATTGATCTAAAAGACAAAATCAGTGATCTTCAATAATTAAATAAATAAATAAAAATAAAAAAAAAATAGTGCCTTGCACTTGCTAGAGAACCTCTAGTTCTCTGAGATAGAAAGAAAGAAAAGATTTTTCTTCTTCTCTTTGATCTAAATTTAGATCAAGAAATTTAAAAGTGCTCTGCACTCCTTCCCTTGAATCTAAAAGATTCTTGGTGCTTTGCACAAATGCAATGCATTACTTGAAGGGCCAGGCCCAAATCAAAAAGACCTAGCAGGCCTAAATAAATTGCAAAGCAATAAAAGGGCTGAGCCCAAATAAAATTGATGCTCTGCATCATTCATAAAGAACAAAGCCCAAAACAAATTGATGCCCTGCATCTTTTCTGGGCAAAACCCAAATAAAAATAAAAGGAAATGCAAAAGCAATGTTGGACATTTTTTTACTGGACTTAGCCCAATCGTGGCCATAAGTCCTTAAATTAAATTGGCTGAGCAAAATGGCTCTCCTAAATCAATCTACATCCGGTTCAAGGGTACATCTCCGAACTCCTTTGACATCCATCGTTGTAATTCCTCAACGACGTCAAAGAGGTGACGGGTCCCAACGGCCACACACCCAATACCGGACCGAAACGTCCCTAAACTAATAAAGGACCGAAACGACCCTAAACTAATAATGGACCGAAACGTCCATAAACTAATATCGGACCGAAACGTCCCTAAACTAATATCGGACCGAAACGTCCCTAAACTAACATTGGACCGACACGTCCCTAAACTAATATTGGACCGAGACGTCCTTAAACTAATATCGGACCGAAACGTCCTTAAACTAATATCGGACCGAAACGTCCCTAAACTAATATCGGACCGAAACGTCCCTAAACTCTAAACTGGCACAATAGAGCCCAAATGCTCTTTTGTCGGATCCAAACGGTCCCGTTAAGTTGATCTTAGTCTCAAACTGGACTAACGTATTCTTAACAAACGTTTAAGTTGATCTTAGCCTCAAACACGGCTAACGTATCCTTAAATATTCAAATGGATTATAAAACTCCCAATCAACTCTGGTTCGAGGGTACATTTCCGAGCTCCTTTGATACATGTCGTTGTAATCCTTCAACAACGTCAGAGAGGTGACGAGTCCCGATGGCCATACATTAAATTAATCACTACGTTGAGTTGATCTTAGTCTAAAACAGGACTAACGTATCCTTGACGAACGTTTAAGTTGAGCTTAGCCGCAACGCGACTAATGCATCCTTAAACTGAAAACACCAAACCCAAATCTAAGTAAATATGGATTTGGACTAATCCACGTCCTACGGGCGACGGCATCACTCAGTCTCCGTATACAATCCACGGGCAACCACAAACGAAATGAACACACACGACACGAAGTGAAATTCTGGAGAAGGAGAAAGTTGTTACCGCGATGCGGTAGCGTAATTAACTGCAGGGGCTTGCGCCTGCAGGGAAGAGCGTCCCCATAATCAAAAACCCCTCATCCTGAGGGGGAATCTGACAAAGTCTGCTACATCGGCCGCATCCGTCTAAACCCCCGATACACGGTGCCATAAATCAACTTGGCATCTTCGTAGAGATAAACGGATAAAACCAAATAGCATCTGCCCCGAACATCAGGCATGGACGCAAAGTCTAGGCCGCCATTCGGAGGGGAACAGGCTCGTACGTAAATCCGTCGTACGGCATCCCAAATCTGGGTACGGGTCAATATCACATTCATCATACTATTCACCTGGCATCCTCTTTATCAAATATCATGATCGGGGTACTGATCTACGTCTAGTACCATACTGATACCGCCTACGTATGCATGGACTTGTGTGAAACACTACGTCAAGGGCCCGCTACGACGTCATGTCGTATCTCAAATACGAACCCTGCTATATCACCGATCTCACGGCCTCAAACAAATCTCATCGATTCAGCTCAATCCCAAGTATCATCCTAAAATCCGTATGTGAACACATAGTCCCATACCCATGTGAACACATAACTATAAAGAATCTCATGAGCACATATCAATAGGAATGTATGCAAGTATGTATGTGTGTATGTGTAGTGCAACACTACCCTAGGGTTCGCAACACTAAAGTAATCCAACACACCAATATCCATCCTAAGCATCGTTATTAATCCGAAATAACATAAAATAATTGTTGGTGTGTATACGCATCCGTATACACCACCACGGACTGCGGGGGTGCTATACGCCATCCACCCGACTTCTCCCCGTAGATATAAATCTACTCACCTGGTCCTCGCTAGCCGGTGCCGACATCGCCACGCGCTTGCTTGTCGTCTCGAAGTCCATATGAGGTACCTACATATCATAATGCACCGTATCGCATTAAAACTAAATTCGAAATCGAAACGGCATACGAAAATATAATCGGCACACGTATCACGCATAGGTCCAAACCTATCGCCTACTCATGCAAGAAAAGTCAAACCAACCCTCGATGTCGATGTACAAACGTCAAACCATCGAGAAAAAATCCAATCACACTCATTTGCACATTCACGAACACTAATTTTAATATAAACTAGGTTAAAACTCATAAAAACCCCAATTTCACTTAAAAAGACATTTTTCCGAAAATCTAGCAAGCACAATTCGCCGTTTTTGTACAAAACATGATGTTTAAATGAATGTAGCGGCCAATATACTTATTAAATATCTTAAATAAGTCATATAAACAATTTCCGGAATTTAATCTCATTAAATTCCAAAAACCCTAATATTCTAGTTTACAAAATACCCTTTTTTAACAATTTCATAGCAAAAATGCACAAACTACAATTTAGGTTGGATTTCCATGAACTAAAGTGTTAAACTACACTTAATAAAGTTAATAATATGATAGAAACCCTAACCATATTTTTAATCTCATATTTCGAATTAAATCAAAAAACCTAGTTTGCACAAAAAAGCTTAATTTGGACATTTTTCAAGTAACAACTTGTAATATGCAACTAGATAAATTTTAACAATTTTTTTCAAGATGTTAGCTCACATCACAAACCATGCACAAGTGATCACAACCCAATTTCAAAACAAAACCCTAACTAGAATTCCTTAATCATACAATTGAACCCACATAAAACCAAATTAACACTTAATTAAGCTAACTACAAGCAATTAACAACAATTTAAGCAAAAGGGTTAGAATTTACCCAAACAAATTGAAGATCCCACAAGCACACATAGCCCTCCAAAATGCTCCCTTGTCACCAAAATCCATGCTACAAGGGCTAAGCAAAAATGGGTAGGAGTTGGATTTGGGTTTTGGGATTTTTTTTTTTGATGGATTTGAGGCAATTTTGATGAAGTTTGAAGAGAAAAGAGAAGGGAAAATGGGGGGGGGGGAGCTGCTGCTGTAGGAAGGTCGGCTGGAATGGAGGGGAGAGGAGAGAGAGTGAGGTGGAGAAAATAACAAGTAAGGAAGTCCAAGTCAACACAAAGTCAAAAGTCCAACTCATTTATCCATTTTCTTTTCTTTCATTTCATTTCTTTTATTTGAAATCCAAGTGGGGACAAAAGAAGGGGCTGCTGAATTCTTCAAGGGGATAAGTGAATGGGGGTGTGTGGGTGTGGGTACGGGTGTGGGGTGATGAAAAATGATAAATACAATACCCCAAACATCCATTTACGCTAAAAAAAAGCCTTTTTTCTTCAATAATTTCTAAACCGTTTTGGCAAATAATTTCGTTCCAAAAATTACATGATAAAATTTTATTTAATATTTTATGATGCACAAAATTTGTTTCAACTCATTCCAATTTGTAATTTTCCCTAATTAAATATATTCGTGACGGCTTAAAATAATAATAAAATAATATTTTTTCAGAAAATTTGAAATTTCACCAGCGGCTCAATAAACACCAAATAATAGCAATTACATAGCTAGAATATGTATATTTAGTTTTTATAATAAGATATTTGTATTTTGACTTTTTACAGAAAACCCACTTATTTTACCGATTTTTTCGAAATTTCACCGAAACGATTTTCAAAACGTTACATCAGGACACCGGCACCTTTACCGATGATGCGTATGTTCCACATACACTTACTTGCTGGCTCACACATATCATCTTCGGTAATTGCCATGTCACTTACACTTTAGAGAATATTATTTCATTGATATAGCTTGTTAGCTGATAGTTTCGACATGATATTAGTGTACTTGCTTTATATGCTAGTTTAAACATTGCAGTATTACTTGCTACTTCATGCATATTATTATTCTCTGTTTACTTGCTATTGATGATTGGATTTCGGATTTTCATGAGATTTCCTGGATTTGGGGGAAAACCGCAAGAATATATATAAACTTCTTTCTCTTTTAAAAATGAAAAGCGTGGTTTTCCCGTGATGTATGAGTCGTCCACTATGAGTTTTCAGGATTGCTGTTTGATTTCGAGACCCGATTCGAGGAGTTGGATGAACCATCTCAGGTACATGGTGAGCCCGGTATGGTACCCCAAGGTAAGAAGCTCGAGTTGTATTCGATGAGCCTGGCAGGGGAGCACTACCTATCAGTGATTTTACTTGGCGCGTCGGATATCCGGAGGATACCGTTCGTGGTCGTGTGATTGATGTTATGGGCCGATCCGGACTGACGGAGCCCTAGATTTTGTGATTTGAGACTTTGAGGTATTGAGATTTGATGATGCAGGCCAGTCCGGATAGCCGAAGCCTGAGATATTGGATATTGAGATTTATGTTTTGTGTCGATGCTAGACACTGATTTATATTGACTTATTGATGGTACCTCATTTTAAATTACAGAAAATCTCACTAGAGAAAGAAAATAGTTTCTTCATTTACATGTATTCTGTTTTCATTACATTACATTCGTACCTCATACATATGATACATTGCTACCTGAGGCACTGACATGAGCACATGGGATTACACTATGTATAGTTGTTTACTCTTGCCACCTTTTCATGCTTCAGACTTATCATTTTGAGGTTTATATATTATTGATCGTATTGACCAAGGATTGTGTCGTACATACGATTTCTGCTCGGTGATGTTTTCTACTCACGAGTTGGCAACTCACCCCTGTTGTGCCACAGTTTCTTGCAGGTTTTGCCGTACAGGTTTCGTTAGGGCTTTGCTGGCACACTGCTTCCATTCCGGGTGATTTGCTTGGTAGGTGGGTTCACTTTTATCGTGACCACCGTTGTACTTTATTTATTCATTGTATCTAGTAAACTCTATCAACCAGACATGTATATTTATTTCAGACTTAGAGACCGGTGTTGTTTATTATTTCGACCTTAGAGTCGCGCGTTGTATTATTATGGTTTTCATTGATGTTTTGAGTTTTCTTTTGAGTTTTGATCCTCGCCATTCGACGTTGTATATTATATTTCTTGCGTGGTTATGACCGTCGATTGACGAAGAGCTAGCTCTCTCTTGGGGATGCCTTTTATCATTTCGTATACTATTCATGTTGTACCCCATTCGAGGCGAGTTTTTACAAAGGAAACTCTGCCGAAATTTTCAGAAAGGAATTGTGACTTTAAAAATGCATATTCGGCTTATGATATTAAAACCACTCGTTTTAAATAAGTTTCTTCTTATCTAAAATGGTTTTAGATTTCTGGGCTTTTGGTTTACTTGAATTAGATGGGGTCCTATAGACTTCATATGATTCAAGTGCCAGTCATGTGCTATTTCGAGTCGTGACAAAAATGGACGGTCTCTTATGGCAAGGATGCATTAGAAGCACAAACCAGTTTAACCATAGCCCGAGGAACCCCAAAAAGAACGCTTCTTCATCAATCCCAGGAGCTGCAAGCTCTGTGACCGGGGTGTTGGGGAGAAGAAATCCCTCTGATCCGCCTCTGCTGCCGGCTGGTTATCCAAACCAAAACCAAAAGGATCGTTGAGTTTGGCAAATTTCGCAGCTTTCTTCGACAGGACTTCGGAGCGAAGAAAACGGGCGATGAAATCGGTGAAATTAGCCCCGCGGCCTCCAAATTCGAGAAAAAGACCCTCATAGATATTCATCACTTTAATCAAACTGGGAAATTGATGCTGAATTGCGTTCTCCGGGGTAAGGCCCGTCATCCCTGACTTGGCAGCAAAGACGTACTCGTCCGGAGGAAGCTCCTCATAGTGTTCTCCCCTAACCGGTAAACCAGAAACCTCTGCAAACTCCTCTAAAGAGATTGAGACTTCTCGATCCAACAGAAGGAAGGTGTGGGTCGGAATGTTCTACTGCTCCAGAAAAGCCTTGACCCACCAGGCAGGAGGCGTAGAATATTGAAAAAGAGAAGAGTAAATCGCGGGATACAACCCAAGCTTCAGCAGCTGCGAATTCTTGGCAGAAAAAATATATCGGGCCGACTGCAGATATCCGGCTGGGTGACGAGGAGTTAATCCTATGTTGTATGGTTGTCTCCAAGGGCGCGACTCACCCTGACATATGCGCCGCCCTAGAGTATCCAAAACCGTCGGCGGCTGTATGGGTGTTGCAGCCATAGCAGGCTGAAGCAAGCCCTCTAAGGTCCAGTTGACCTCTTTCACGGCATAATTCACCGGGGGTGCATCTGTATAAGGGATCACCGAAATAGGCTCCGAAGGCGTCGTGCAAGAAAAGCTCCATTGGCCCCTGATAATTTGACTGTACCATCTTGTCACGACCCAAAAATTTGGCCCGTAACCGGCACTTAAACTACGTAACGTCTACAGGCGTACGTAACTCAAGTAAGCAGAAACCCAGAAATCTAAACCACCCAAAACTGGATCAATGGAGAAAAACATAGTTTTAACAATTGGAAAATCACAAGTAAAATCTCTAACTCTCGTTTTCTTTCTTGAAAATGTCGGCAGCACCTCCTTTGTAAAAACTAGCCCCGAAAACGGGTACAACATAGATAAAATACAAAGCATCCCAAACGGGTCCAAAACCACGCCCAACAACGGAGACAATCACCACAACATGTATACGACGCCGAAGCGAAGAAATATCAAAGAAAACTGCTTAAAGAGGTAAAAATTTCCAACATAACCTGCTCCCACGAGCACTGCACCCAAATTCACCAAAATATACAACACAGAGTCCTCATAAGTCGTCTCTAAGACATATACAAACAGTGGTAGATGGAGAATACTAGATCCAACAAAAAGATATACAATATACAGACAGATAACCGCAACCCACCTAAAAGCAAAGGCCTCACTGCCTAACATAGCGGTATCCGCAAAAGTAGAGATGATAAGACGCCCTGCCGCGACTACTCAGAGGGAAAGTCCTGCAAAACCCTGTGGCACAACGGGGGTGAGTTGCCAACTCGTGAATAGTAAATAACATCATACTGAAATCGCAAGTATGCACTAATAGCAATGATCAATAGCATGTAAGCTGGTAGCATGAGTATGACAATATAAATATGCGACTATCATGATCAGGGTACACCACCAGGTACTATATCTACATGAATAAGTGCATATCAACAGAGTACTGAGTGCGGGATAATAAATAATCTCATGCACAAATCATAAGCATGGAAAAACACGGTGTAACTCAACAACACCCAAATCCTAAAATACTTAAATCGGCCCTCAGATCGGCCCTCAAATCCTGTAAGTCTCATGGAACCTGAGTGTCAAACATCGACACTCTAAAACATCATGAAAACCAGTGTCTAACATCGACGCATAAATACTCGTATCCATACGTTCCTCGAAACCCAAGTATCCCACTTCGACACTTGTATTCCACGTATCGGTCTTTCTGATATCCATACGTTCCTCGAAACCCAAGTATCCCACCTCGACACTTGTGATTCCACGTATCGGTCTTTTAAAAATCCATATATCTCTTGGAATATAAGTGCCTAACATCGACACTTGAAATTCCCATATCGCATGAAAACATATCTCAAATGCGTAAATTCACGTAAAACAACATATGCAACATAAAACATCAATATGAGCATATCACGGGAAAGGTCCGCTATTTAACTGCATCAAGTCATTAAATATATTTCGCGGTTCCCAAAATCCAAATCCAAAATACATATATATACAGCATCCCATTCCACCGATATATATGTTATAAAAACCGATCATGTAACAATAGCATAGTATATGTGAGAGCATGTAGGTATACAGGTATGCTATATGTCATATGCGTTATCGCACAAGTATAACTGTTTCAATGTCGCTAACCAATAGCAAGGTATATCAATGGATATTTGTGTTGTGCGTATCATGGAAATTACCGACAGTGTGTGTGTGTAGCATATCATTGGTGCCCGTGCAATATGGACTGTCAATAATAGTGCAGTGTACAATATTTACAGTATCAGGCATAACAAGTAACTATATGCAATGTGAATCATGCAATAGCTCTATATAAGTACCTAAACATACGGCTAATATCATATCATATCTAGCCCTGACGCTTAGCGCCATACGGGCGATTTCCCCGTAGATGTTAAATCTACTCAGAATGGTCTCCAGCTATGAAAATCCGACCACCTGCTTCCCCTTGTTCGCAGCGTCCGAACTCCCCGCTTGCGACGCTATATTTCCACAACACCAGAAATAGTGCAAACATCTCAGAAATCGACCAATATAACGTAAAACTACGTATTAAAATTGTTAGTTGTATGTATGCCCTAGAGGCCAGTATTGTACAGATTATGTATATTATATTGGATGCTTGGACATATATAGAGATGACATTCTTGCTCGACATGATAGTATGCTATCTGGTGGCCATTTATCTTAACATGTACACTAGTCTCTTTATACTGTCTTATAGTTACATGTTGGTAAAGCCCTTAGGATTTGTACTTGACTACCTGGACTATGATGCAGATCATACTAGTGGGGACATGGTAGTCCATAAGTACATCCTTCAAGGTCCCTAGTCGTGGGTGTATCGAGACGGGGCATCGATATACCAGTGTAGACTAGCGTATACGCTTCTCGACCCATGTGATGGGCGATGGATGATCCCATATCCATTGGTGTTTGACATCAGAGATGGTATACGGGTGCTCAGTGGAGACTGGGTACACTGGACGGACTCGCCGAGAACTCCCAGATGGTATTATACCTCACGTCAGATGGTAGTTCTCAGGTGACACTTGTACAGGTTAGTCTGTAGACCCGAGATCGTCATAGAGTCTTGTGTGATTCCCACTGTGCTTTGATCTCCACCTTACCACGTCCATGAGGGCGTGCAAAACGGTAGTCTTTGGGGACAGTCCCGAATCACATGGAGGCAATGAGCGATAGGAGGGGTTTCGTCTCTCCCGGTATTGGGGGTTGATGTTGCGCTGTGCTCGATTGGCCGTAACAGGGAAGTCCCTGGCCAGGGCTGATCAGAGATTTGCTGGTAAGTGTTACCAGTAGTTTCTCGACCCGTTACGAGCCTCACATCGGCACGACTTATCGGGTTATTGGGGTCTGACGTTTACCACCCCTAGACTTGATATGCGACGTATCTGACGAAGAGACTGGACTGTATGGTAAGTGTTACTGGTCGGATTCGCAGGAGTGTGAGCGGGCTAGCTCGTCGATCTTCTGATCGCTCAATACCCGGGTGGCCGTTACGTTTAGCAGACCGCTTGCGGCTTGTGGGTGCTTGATATGATCATCATCTGCTACCGGCGTATTGACGAGTCTTTAGAGTCCTACACAGAGGTTTCCTGGCTCAAGCGAAACGAAATAGGAGCGCATATGAGATATGTGCAGGACCGAGAATAATGCGTGTATGTGATACCGCATTTCATTCTCGCGATATATGTTTCGAATGGTTATATTCGATATGACCTAGTTATCGAATCATTGATTCGATAAATCGATACATTGGTTTCTAGCCGGTTATGTGCGACATGACCGGATCATTGAATCAAATGTTGATTTAATGATTTAATGCATAATTATATATTTGATATATTGCATTGCATTAACTAGTATTGGTTCACTTTAAACGGTTTTTTCTCACTTGATCCACATTGTATTTGTGATATACTATTGTGCACTTTTATGTATCATGTTTGATGATACTTGACCATATTGTTAAGTGTATGGAATTAAACCATAGTTAACTTGAGATTAGGGTTTTATTTATGCCTTTATTCATTTAATTGTTTATTCATTTATTTGGATAAAGATTTAGAGGAGAATGGTGGCATTTCTTGTTTTATGTTGAAGCTTCAAGAAGCTTTGACTTTGCTAACCATCCTTATCTTCTTGCTTAACCCTAACCCTCTAAAGTGACCATGGTTTATTCTCTACACTTAACCCTAGTTTAGTTATGATAAGTATTTGATTTTCTATTTTCTTTTTACAATACTTATCATAACTAGCTCATTTTTCTTCTTCTTCTTCAAGTGAGCAACCTTGATGCCATCAATGGCAACTTGTGATCTAGTGAGCAAAATCCAAATCTAAAGTGAACCCACCTCCTATTTCTTCACCCTCTACCTCTTGCCAAGTTGTTTTGGGTGTTTACTTCACAAGTTTCACAAGTTTGTGAAGTCGGAGCTTGAGTTTGTGCAACCTCGACGTAGATCGTCTTTGACACAAAGCCGACGACCTATTCCGCTTGCTTTCCCGATGAAGCCGATGATCGAGTCGAGGATTCATGATGGACAGCGAGAAGATTTCGTTGCGGAGCCGTGGAGGTGGATATCCGGATCTACAAAGGTTGTAATTTCCGTATCCTAGTAGTTAAGTGTTAACTAGCTTTTAGTTTCGCCTAGAATTCTAGCAAACGATCCGTAGTCGGGTCTCTCGGCACCGTTAAAATTTTAATATGGCATGTTCGATGCCTTGTGTGACCTCATTAGGGTGCCTAGGAACCCTACAGTGGTATCAGAGCCTAGCTAGAGCCTTAGGCGAAATCTAGACGGAGTTTGAAGTCCGAAACAACCCGAAACCCTAGAATTTTAGAGCTCTCTGGACATTTTCATAAATCTGGGAATTTTTGATATTAAAAATGTCTAAAAAATTCAGCATAGAATTCTAAGCATTACTGTGTAAAACTCTTCCCTGAACTGTTCATTGTGCCGCGGAAGCGCTGCAGAAGCATGCATTCTGCCGCTCTTCCGCGGCCAGATGGTGACATCATCCCACTATTTTTGCACAGTAATACCTGATAAATTCTGGTGAGTTTTCTGGGTATTTTTAAATTTATTTAAGGGTTGAGTGCTCTGGAGTTATATTGGGAATCGATGAATTCGATCGGAATATCAAACTTTGTCTAAGTGTTTTTCCAGATAACTGTAGAATATGTTAAAGAGTTCGACCGGATACAAATACCCAAGTTTTCCCCTGCCGGAATAATTCCAAGTGTTGGATTTTTCTGTGGTTAAAAGACGTTCTGAGTAGTGCAAGTAACGCGATGGTCCCTCTAGAAGACACAAACCTTAACTCGATTATGTGACCGTCTTGAACTGCCCTTTGAACCTTCGGGTTTGGGGCAGTACGGCGTGCCACATGTGAGGCGTTGGCTTGACCCTTCTACGGCTGGACCGTTGGTACTGAGGCATGAAGTGAATGTCTTTGAACCTATTTCATGTGTTGATCGGAGTCGGGAAAACTTGGGTGTTCGAATGTTCGATCGGAAAGTTTAATATATTCTATTTATCCGGAATTGGATACAATAATTGGAATTCACAAAAGGTTATGAGATAACTGGATGAATGTTATAGATCTAGCAATTTAGTTTCACAAGATATTGAAAAGAGTTTTCGATAATGAGACAAAATGCGGGATTTATATCTGATTAGGCATGTGATGTCTAAAGCCGTTGCGGATTCCAATTGTTGTAGTTTTACACTTTCTTTTCTGTGACCGTAAGTGTAGTATGTTCATATCGCCGGTTTCGTTGCTATACGTCAACGACAATTGGGGTATGCATACTTACTTACGTTGATGACATGTGATGTTATGTGTTGCTGGATATGTTATATTGGATCGTCGTGTTCGAATAGCCGGGGGTTTTTATGTGAGATGAGTGTTTTTCATTTTCATTCATGTAAAAACTTGTATGTAATATTCTTTTATTTGGGGCGCTTCCAGGTAGCGGAAGTTGTCACCCGTTGTATATTATTTACTTTTCCGCATTAGGATAGACCCAAGGAGGGGAGCACAAGTAACCGGGTTCTGGGGTCCAGTGGGAGACCAACTCGAGGAGTCGAGTCCGGGTCTCCTAACCCTAGAATTGGCAGGGTTGCTTGCCGCTCTCGTAGGGGTCTAGGGGTGTGGGATTGGCTATTCATCACGACCGTGGAATCCGTGTTTTATACTGGCTCGTATTGAAAACACGGACGTCCTAGTATATCCAATATTTCATATGTTTATTCTGCTGCGATATCTGTGATGTGATTCTGTGATGGATATAGTATATAGTATATATGATATATTATATAGACGTTACTTATGTTTTACACCCGCGCTAGCCCTGCCCCGCTCTGTCGTTAGTTACCTAACCTAACGGTGCACGAGGGGACATCGAGGCGAATGCGGATGGCATAAGTGTACGTCATATCTATCTGTGATGTTTAGGTATTTAAATGATGGGAATTCATTAATGTGATTAATGAAAGATAAGAAACCTAAGATGTTGTGGAATCAAATTTTAAAATAAAACAGGTAGCTACAGTTCTTGCTTTGCATAGCGGTATATGTGATATGCCCTGCACCTTATTCGATGAGGAAAGGACCGAGATCCCTTCACCGGGAGTGACTCCTTTAGCAATAACTGGCAGATGCTACACACTCGGTTTGCTTTTGATTGCTTTTGAGTTTTTGCTTTGCACAGCGATATATATGATATATCCCGCACCTCATTCGACGAGGAAAGGACCGAGATCCCTTCACCGGGAGTGACTCCTTTAGCAAAACCAGAAAAGCCTCAAAATCACTCCATTTTAAAACTTCATTTGATTCTACAACGATATCAAGTTCACTACGCAATAGGTTTTCAGAAAAACCTAGCGTAGCCCTCCGTCATTTCAGATAAGTCCTGTTTAGTATTCGTGCTGCGTTTGTTGACCTTGTCAAGGCGCAGTGTGCGGTAGCTAACCAGTATTTATCTGCTTATGCATATGATGCAGATTGAGTTAGGGTAGTCGTACGGCCTTGTTGACCTTGTCAAGGGTCGTGCCGGTGGGTTTGATTCAATCAAGAAATGACGGGTTGAACTTGACTTGCGGTCTATGGTTTGTTGACCTTGTCAAGGTCATAGATCGTTCGGGGCAAAATATTATCGGGAATTTCAAGTGTTGAAATTTGCAATGAGATTGGATACCTTCTATGAGATAGTTGGATCCCGATACCCGCTGCGAGTAAGAGTTACTCCTGGGAGAGTTTTACACATTGCAATTAGCCGATCAAGTAGGTGTCTAGAAAGGTGTTAACGAGGTTACGCCTCTGGGAAAACGAGGTTTACATTAATTAGGTTCGTGCGAAAGCACGGGGGACCTCCCTCAAAGTACCGACACTGGCCTGGCTGAAAGATTGGCGAACTTGTAGTGTGTAATTAATCCCGGCTAGTCTTTCCTTTTAAGGTTTGGAGGAAGATTTGATAAAAAGCAGTGGGAGCCATCCTGATTAGATAAGATAATAACCAATCTGATCTTGCACGAGCATACGCTAAAGTGTTTTCTTCTCTCTTTCTCCAGGTAGCGACCATTTCATGCCTTAATAAAGATAATAATATGGATGTATTGACCGAACCCGCATGTTATACTGTGCTGGGGAACGTTGGTTCCGTTCTTTCTTATAAGAGTTATAGGAATGAACAGGATATAGGGGAATACCAGGATTCCCATGCCACCCGAATGAAGAAAGTACATGTTGATGCATTTTCTTCGGGTGTGTTCGTTACTGAGAACTGTTTCTCCATTTGCTCTACGTCCTGGGTATTAGATACCGGGTCAGGATCCCATATATGTAATCAGTTACATGGGCTTAGGAAAGGTAGAGAACTTGGAAAAGGTGATAAAGACATTAGAGTTGGAAATGGTGCAATTGTTGCAGCTAAGACTGTCGGGGAATATCACCTTGTATTACCAACTGGTAATACATTGGTTCTGAACGAATGCTATTACATGCCGAACCTGATATGCAACATTATATCGGTTTCTTTATTAAGCAAAGAAGGATATAATTTTGTATTACAGGACAATGTTATGAACATTTTCCGTAACCAAAAGTTGGTTGGATCAGGCACGTTGTGCAATGGCATTTATGTTCTAAATCAATCAACAGTTCTGAGCATAACAAACACACACAAGAGGAAGAGTTCTGAACTGAACGAATCCTTCTTGTGGCATTGTAGACTGGGTCACATCAATGCGACACGACTGGCTAAGTTGCATAAGGATGGATATTTAAATCCGTTTGAATTTTCATCCTATGACACTTGCCAGTCATGTCTCAAAGGCAAGATGACCAAGACTCCGTTTACGGGACACGGAGAAAGAGTTACCGAACTCTTAGGACTGATACATAGTGATGTATGCGGTCCCATGTCTACACATGCCAGGGATGGTTCTTCGTACTTCATTACATTCACTGACGATCTCTCTAGATTCGGATATGTGTTCCTGATAAAACACAAATCAGAAGCTTTTGAGAAATTTAGGGAATATAAACAAGAAGTTGAGAACCAAACCGGAAAAAGTATTAAAATCCTTCGATCTGATCGAGGAGGTGAATACTTGAGCAATGAATTCCTGGACTTCCTAAAAGAGAATGGGATTCTCTCTCAGCTGACTCCTCCATATACACCACAGCACAACGGTGTATCTGAACGGAGGAACCGCACCCTATTAGATATGGTGCGCTCTATGATGAGCACAGCTGAGTTACCTATTTCCTTCTGGGGATATGCGCTGGAGACAGCAGCATATCTATTGAATCAAGTTCCATCTAAATCTGTACCTACCACACCATATGAGATATGGAGTGGAAAGAGACCATATTTTAAACGAGTTAAGATATGGGGTTGTCCGGCCTATGTCAAAAGACAAAATCCGGACAAGCTCGAGGCACGGTCAGTTCTCTGCAAGTTTGTGGGATATCCAAAGAATTCTTATGGGTATTTTTTCTACCACAGTGAGGAACAAAAAGTGTTTGTTGCTCAACATGCCACCTTTTTAGAAAAGGAATTTCTTGCAAAGGAGATTAGTGGCTCTGAGGTAGAACTGGAAGAAGTTCCAGAAGCACAAACAATAACTGAAGATTTAGTGGAACCAGAAGATTCGGTAGTACCCGACCAACCCCAGCCTCTCCGCCGATCTAGTAGGGTTTCTCGTCCACCTGAGAGATACTACGGTTTTCTCATTGATGGTGGCAGTGAGGATTGCATCATGGAGGATGATGATCCAACTAGCTTCGAGCAGGCCATCACTAGTGGTGACTCAGTGAAATGGCTGGATGCTATGCGGTCCGAGATGGATTCCATGTACACCAACAAAGTATGGACTTTGGAAGTTGCTCCTGAAGGGGTAAAACCCATTGGGAGCAAGTGGATCTTCAAGAAGAAACTTGGTGTAGATGGGAAAGTGGAGACTTTCAAAGCTAGACTTGTAGCAAAGGGTTTTCGTCAAAGACCAGGTGTGGACTATGACGAGACCTTTTCTCCAGTAGCTATGCTTAAATCCATCCGGATCATGCTTGCCATCGCTACTTATCATGATTACGAAATCTGGCAAATGGATGTTAAGACCGCCTTTCTAAATGGTGATTTAGAAGAGTGCGTGTACATGACTCAGCCAGAGGGCTTCGTAGACAGTGGGAGCAGCGGGAAGGTGTGCAAGCTGCTTAAATCCATTTATGGATTAAAGCAAGCATCGCGGAGTTGGAACATCTGCTTTGACGTCGTTATCAAAGAGTTTGATTTCGTCAAAAATCCAGATGAACCTTGTATCTACAAGAAGGTGGCAGAGAGTAAGGTTGTCTTCCTCGTATTGTACGTGGACGACATACTCTTGATAGGAAATGATATTCATATGCTGCAATCGGTCAAGCTCTTCTTATCACAAAGATTCTCAATGAAAGATCTTGGTGATGCCTCCTGCATATTGGGAATTAGGATCTATAGAGATAGATCAAAACGGATTTTGGGATTGTCCCAATCCAGGTACATTGACACCATACTAAAGAGGTTTAGTATGGAAGAGTCCAAGCGTGGGAACTTGCCCACGATCTCTGGAGTCACTCTCTCCAAAGAGATGTCTCCTAAGACTGATTTGGAGAGAGCTCGCATGCAAGGGATACCCTATGCTTCGGCAGTAGGCTCTATCATGTATGCGATGCTATGTACCAGACCCGATGTAGCATACTCACTAAGTGTAGTGAGCAGGTATCAAGCTGATCCTGGAGAGAGTCACTGGACAGCTGTGAAGAGCATTCTCAAGTACTTGCGAAGGACTAGAGATATGTTCTTGGTGTATGGTAACGGAGAACTCCAAGTGGAGTCCTTTACCGATTCCAGCTTCCAGAGTGATAAGGACGACTCTAAGTCGCAGTCGGGTTTTGTCTTTACCCTTTACGGAGGGGCGGTTAGCTGGAAGAGTTCCAAGCAGGAAACCGTGGCAGACTCGACGATGGAGGCTGAATACATCGCTGCCAACGATGCTGCTAAAGAAGCTGTCTGGGTCAAGAAGTTCATTACTGAACTTGGAGTGGTTACATCCATTGAGCATCCAATACCTTTGTATTGCGATAACAATGGAGCGGTGGCTTTGGCCAAGGAACCCAGGTCCCATCAGCGATACAGGCATATTCTGAGGCGGTATCACCTGATCCGGGAGATAGTTGATCGCCGGGAGATCGAGGTCAGGAGAGTTGACACGAAGAACAACACGGCGGATCCACTCACGAAGGCCATTCCCCAGATACAGTTTGAGAGACTCTTCGGGATGCTCGGTATGAGATACTACAGCAGCTGGCCCTAGTGCAAGTGGGAGATTGTTAGTTGTATGTATGCCCTAGAGGCCAGTATTGTACAGATTATGTATATTATATTGGATGCTTGGACATATATAGAGATGACTTTCTTGCTCGACATGATAGTATGCTATCTGGTTGCCATTTATCTTAACATGTACACTAGTCTCTTTATACTGTCTTATAGTTACATGTTGGTAAAGCCCTTAGGATTTGTACTTGACTACCTGGACTATGATGCAGATCATACTAGTGGGGACATGGTAGTCCATAAGTACATCCTTCAAGGTCCCTAGTCGTGGGTGTATCGAGACGGGGCATCGATATACCAGTGTAGACTAGCGTATACGCTTCTCGACCCATGTGATGGGCAATGGATGATCCCATATCCATTGGTGTTTGACATCAGAGATGGTATACGGGTGCTCAGTAGAGACTGGGTACACTGGACGGACTCGCCGAGAACTCCCAGATGGTATTATACCTCACGTCAGATGGCAGTTCTCAGGTGACACTTGTACAGGTTAGTCTGTAAACCCGAGATCGTCATAGAGTCTTGTGTGATTCCCACTGTGCTTTGATCTCCACCTTACCACGTCCATGAGGGCGTGCAAAACGGTGGTCTTTGGGTACAGTCCCGAATCACATGGAGGCAATGAGCGATAGGAGGGGTTTCGTCTCTCCCGGTATTGGGGGTTGATGTTGCGCTGTGCTCGATTGGCCGTAACAGGGAAGTCCCTGGCCAGGGCTGATCAGAGATTTGCTGGTAAGTGTTACCAGTAGTTTCTCGACCCGTTACGAGCCTCACATCGGCACGACTTATCGGGTTATTGGGGTCTGACGTTTACCACCCCTAGACTTGATATGCGACGTATCTGACGAAGAGACTGGACTGTATGGTAAGTGTTACTGGTCGGATTCGCAGGAGTGTGAGCGGGCTAGCTCGTCGATCTTCTGATCGCTCAATACCCGGGTGGCCGTTACGTTTAGCAGACCGCTTGCGGCTTGTGGGTGCTTGATATGATCATCATCTGCTACCGGCGTATTGACGAGTCTTTAGAGTCCTACACAGAGGTTTCCTGGCTCAAGCGAAACGAAATAGGAGCGCATATGAGATATGTGCAGGACCGAGAATAATGCGTGTATGTGATACCGCATTTCATTCTCGCGATATATGTTTCGAATGGTTATATTCGATATGACCTAGTTATCGAATCATTGATTCGATAAATCGATACATTGGTTTCTAGCCGGTTATGTGCGACATGACCGGATCATTGAATCAAATGTTGATTTAATGATTTAATGCATAATTATATATTTGATATATTGCATTGCATTAACTAGTATTGGTTCACTTTAAACGGTTTTTTCTCACTTGATCCACATTGTATATGTGATATACTATTGTGCACTTTTATGTATCATGTTTGATGATACTTGACCATATTGTTAAGTGTATGGAATTAAACCATAGTTAACTTGAGATTAGGGTTTTATTTATGCCTTTATTCATTTAATTGTTTATTCATTTATTTGGATAAAGATTTAGAGGAGAATGGTGGCATTTCTTGTTTTATGTTGAAGCTTCAAGAAGCTTTGACTTTGCTAACCATCCTTATCTTCTTGCTTAACCCTAACCCTCTAAAGTGACCATGGTTTATTCTCTACACTTAACCCTAGTTTAGTTATGATAAGTATTTGATTTTCTATTTTCTTTTTACAATACTTATCATAACTAGCTCATTTTTCTTCTTCTTCTTCAAGTGAGCAACCTTGATGCCATCAATGGCAACTTGTGATCTAGTGAGCAAAATCCAAATCTAAAGTGAACCCACCTCCTATTTCTTCACCCTCTACCTCTTGCCAAGTTGTTTTGGGTGTTTACTTCACAAGTTTCACAAGTTTGTGAAGTCGGAGCTTGAGTTTGTGCAACCTCGACGTAGATCGTCTTTGATACAAAGCCGACGACCTATTCCGCTTGCTTTCCCGATGAAGCCGATGATCGAGTCGAGGATTTATGATGGACAGCGAGAAGACTTCGTTGCGGAGCCGTGGAGGTGGATATCCGGATCTACAAAGGTTGTAATTTCCGTATCCTAGTAGTTAAGTGTTAACTAGCTTTTAGTTTCGCCTAGAATTCTAGCAAACGATCCGTAGTCGGGTCTCTCGGCACCGTTAAAATTTTAATATGGCATGTTCGATGCCTTGTGTGACCTAATTAGGGTGCCTAGGAACCCTACAAAAATAATGCACCAACACTAAACTAACTCGTGAGTGTACGTCCAGTGGCTAACGTGCGTAACGATACAACAAAACCTACCCAAGTACAGTAGCTGCACAAGATCACGATTCGTGTCGCAACACGTAACACGCGGACTCAAAACACTAGATTATAAGTAAATGATCCCAGAATTTTCATACTGTAATTACTAAAAAAGTAAACAGTACCAAACACCCCTAACCAACAGCAGACAACTACCCACAAAAGCCTAACCCCAGCACCAACCTACAAAGCCGGCGTCGCCGGAGTTCATCAAAGAGGTCGCTGGACCCGGCCGGTAGGGTGGTCCTCATGTCTCAGGTGGTGCTCCACTGTCACTAGTACATCACTATAAATTTGTTTGATTTTTCTGTGAAAATCCTAGGTCACATTAGGTACAGAGGATCTAAAAAGACACTAAAAATACGATATCGCACCAATCGATATTTAAAGTATTCTAAACCATAATCAATGAGCTATACAATATGAAAACTCCTATTTAACAGTGTAGAGACTATACCTATCAATTTCAGCTCACAAGATCCAAGCTTTCCTAGCTCCAAGTGATCAAGAAGAAAAAACCAAGACTTAAGGTATTTTTGTGATTTATTTTGGAATTTTGAGGATTTATTGTGCTAGGATTGATGAAAAAGGAGAAAGAATTGATCAAGAGCAGAAGGGGGAGGATGTAGCTCGGCCAAGAGAGGAAGGGGAGGGTTTTTTGTGGATTGTTCTAGCTCAATTCATCATAAATGCCCATAAATGCATTCGCATGCACATGCATGCACCTCACTCACTCGTTTAATCTTTTTCTTTTCTTTTAACACTTAAATCCCTAAATCCAAAAATTATCTAGACAAAGTGAGAAGGTTTTGGATTAACTCAACTTAATTTAATGAAAAGATCACTTTAGAGAAATTTCTCAAAATGTAAATACCGCATTAAAATAATATTAAAATTGGGAAAATTCTAATTGAACCAAAACGTCCCATATACCCACTAAGCTTGCGCACTAGCTTTATTTTAGCTAAACTAGGTGCTGACAAGTCTATATGGTCGTTTGAATACGGTCGGGTTAAAACGGAAAATACCGACAATTTAACCCTAAAACGGAAAAATTCGCATAACGATTTCTAAAACGTTACACATCTACCCTATAGATGAAGATTCTTCTATTCCGGATCATGATCTTTGATCAGTGCAAACACTTCCCTATCAACAGGTGCCTCAGGGAATCTGCTTTCCGAATGGAAGAACGGGAAAGAAATGTCGAAAGACATAGTACCTGCGCGGAAAAGAACAAAATTTTCAGCCGTCAATGCTACAATTTAAGTTCTATCACTAGGTACCTTAAATTCGTACCGTACTGCAATGCAGTAGAAAGGGACCCGGGGGGGCCCACATAATCTAAATGATAACTTATCATTAATAAAACAGTCTCATCATTTGATGAGACTGTCATTAAATGAGGAAATTCTCAAAGGATTCTCATTTAATGAGGACCCCTCGGGCCAAGGAGTAAATCTCCAATTGAGAGCAGCGCTCTACAACAGAGAGACATCTGTCAACTCTGATGATGAAAGGAATAAAATTCTTCAAGAAAAATTCCGAAGAGCAATGCTCTGTAAAGATGATGGAATAATCCATCAGAAAACTTAATGTAAAGTTTTTAATTCTGAGATCTTCAAGATCTACGAATAAACTCTAAGAGTTCTTCATGGAAGATGAACAGTATTCCAGTTCATGGGTTAAAATTGCCCTAAAAAAGATTATACTTTTATGATCTATGATCTAAAGATGAGCATGGCTCTATTAGTGGGTAAAACCCTAAAAATATTTTAAGATCTATGATCTAAAGATGAGCATGGCTCTATTAAAGGGTAAAACCCTAAAAATTTTATAAGATCTATGATCTAAAGATGAGCATGGCTCTGTTAATAGGTAAAACCCTAAAAATATTTTTAGATCTATGATCTGAGAAGAGCTAAGCTCTATTAATAAGTTCAAATCTTACCAAAAATTGAGCAGGATTTTGACTCTTAAGAGTTCTTAAGACTCAGAGCTATGCTCTGAAGGTGAATTAATTCTTAGAAAACAAGAAAGAAGATGAACAGAGATCATCTCAAGGGCCAAAGTCCTTATTTATAGGCACTGAGAGCCGTTTCAACTTCTAAGTTGATATAATGGCGCAGATGCTGCCACCGCTGCTCTCACGTGTACGCCACGTGAGCACAACGGTGGGGGGGAATTTGTTTCCCCAATTAGAGCAAAGCTCTGTTCAAATTTTCAAAATTTGAAACGAAGCAACGCTTCATAAAAGCGCCAGCAAGCAGCGCTCACGAGCAAAGCATAAGTGCGCTGGCGCTAATAGCGACAACGTTCTGAAGCAGCGCTCACATGCAAAGCACGAGTGCGCTGGCGCAAAGAGCGCCAGCGTTCTGAAGCACAGCGCTCTGAAGCAGCGCTCACGTGCAAAGCACGAGTGTGCTAGCGCTAGAACTAAATGTTCCCCACCGTTGGATCAAAGATCTAACGAAGATGATAAATCATCAAGTTACCAGAATAAAATTTTGTTAAAGAAAGATTCCTCAGAATCTTTCCAAACAAAAAGATTGTGCTCTGAAAATCAGAGCACCGTTGGATCAATGATCCAATGGTGATTAAAAATCACCAAAATACAGAATAAATTCTATATAAGGAAAATTTCCCAATCTTGTTAAAAACAAGACGATTGCATTCTGTAAATCAGAAGCCCTAGGATCAAAAGATTCAACGGTGGGGAAATCCCTAAATCAATTAGAGAAAAGATCTCTTCAACTGATTCAACAAATCAGCTTGCCCTATATAAAGGCCCCAAGACTTCATGTCTGATATAGAGGAACCCCCCCCCAAACTTTGAGAAATTTCGGAGAGAAGAGCAAGCTCTCGGCAGAAGAAGAATTTCTCCAAGGTAAAATAAAGAGATCAAAGTATCTCATCAGAAAAAGAAACTTAGTTCTTTTGACAGATTATAGATCTATAAGACAAATTGTCTTTCACAAAAGAGATCATAACATCTCATTATAAAAAAGGGGGAGAATAATTCAATTCTCTTAGGATCATAGATCATAAAAGCAGAGCCTTTCACAAAAAACATAAGAGATTGAAACATGTCCTATAAAAAATAAGAACCTTGTTCTTAGATCCATGAGACAAAGTCTCTTATAAAAGAAAATTTAATTCTCAGTACGCAAAGCTGCCTAAAAGAGCCTTAGCGCTCCAATTAAAATAAGCGACTCAGCGCTCCAAATCTAGCGCACAGCGCTATAGAGCCTTAGCACTCCAAATTTCACAAGAAACGCCCTACGCTCATTATCTGGCGCACAGTGCCAAGCACGCCACGTGCTCCTCATGTGTGCGCCATTTCAAAAGAAGCGCTCTGCGCTCATTGTCTGGCGCACAGCGCCAAGCGCGCCACGTGCTCCTCACATGTGCGCCATTTCACAAGAAGCACTCTGCGCTCATTGTCTGGCGCACAGCGCCAAGCGTGCAACGTGCTCCTCACGTGTGCGCCATTTCACAAGAAGAGCTCTGCGCTCATTGTCTCGCGCACAGCGCCAAGCGCGCCACGTTCTCATCACGTGTGCGCTGAGAGAACATAAATTGTTCTTTAAAATAAAGCCTCAGAGCTATAATGAATGCTCAGCACTCAATAAAAGACAAAACGGATGTCAGAATCCAAACCAATGCTCAGCATTGTTAAATGTTCAACATTTTAACGGAATGGGCCGAGCCCAAGATGACCATAGATCACTAATTCAGATTAATTGAGCCCATATTCTCATAAATCTTTGATCTTAGTCCCAAATTGGACTACGAATCTCCCAACCAATATTGGTTCAAGGGTACATCTCTTCACTCCTCTGATATTTGTCGTTGTAATCTTTCAACGTCTTCAGAGAGGTGACGGGTCCCGACAACCATACATTCCACGGACTGTGGGGTCCTTAAACTCATGGACTATGATTTCCTTAAACTTTACAGACTATGATGTCTCTAAACTACCATGGACTGTGATGTCCTTAAACTCATAGACTTTGATGTCTTTAAACTTTACAGACTATGACGTCTTTAAACTATGGACTATGATGTCCTTAAACTCCATGGACTATGATGTACTTAAACTATGGACCGCAAAGTTCTTAAACTAAAACAATAGAGCCCAAATGCTCTTTTGTTGGATCTAAATGATCCTGTTAAGTTGATCTTAGTCTAAAATTCGACTAACGTATCCTTAACAAACGTTTAAGTTGATCTTAGTCTCAAATGAGATTAACGATCCTTAAACCCAACCCAAAACCCAAATCTAAGAAAATACGGATTTGGACTAATCCACGCCCTACGGGCGACAACATAAATTAGTCTCCGTGTACAATCCACGGGCAACCAAAAAAAAAAAACAAACACCCACGACACGAAGTGACCATCTGGAGAAGGAGAAAGTGGTTACCGCGATGTGGTAGCATAATTAACTGCAGGGGCTTACGCCTCTAAGGAAGAGCGTCCCCACAATCAAAAACCCCTCACAACAAGGAGGAAACTGACGAAGTCTGCTACATCGGCTGTATCCGTCTAAACCTTCGATACATGGTTCCAGAAATCAACTTGGCATCTTTGGAGAGGTTGATGGATAAAACCAAATAGCATCTGCCCCCAAAATTCAGGTCGGACGTCCCAACGTCCCGGTCACATCTTTCGGCGGAGAACAATGCCATTTCGTTCCCATTTTAACAAAGCTGTTTCATTTTCAGATTGTCATCGAAAGAAATCTCACCATCTCTTTTAGGTATTTACACAAAAAAAGAAACCAACTGATAATCTCTTTTAGGAATTTACACAAATACATTATAAACATTACAAGAAAACCCCATCATCTATTTTTGGCATTTACACAAACACATTCTAAACACCATCATTCATTTACATGCATTTGCCATGACAAAATCTACATTTCTTACAAACATATTACTTAGCAAAACACATCAGCGATTCACATACATTTGCCACAACATTCACTAATTCCACATTGTAAAATAACTTAGTGATCCTCTCAAGTATACGAATCAACAACAAGAATATAACTATTACAAGCAATACCCTAACCAACCAAGTTTGATCAGCTATACTTAGGGTAGTTGGAATTGCTCTGATATTTGGAACATCTGGAGCATTTGGTGCTTCTGCAGCGTCTTTATGTGCTTTAATGTTCGATGTAATCATCATCAGCTGTCTCTCCAGCTCCAAGACACGATCATAAAGTGCTCAATTGTTTTTGGAGTCATATCAGAAGTCACTCACTTAAAAAAATCGACACCTCTTAGGGTAATAGTAGCAGCCAAAGAATTTCTTACCTGCATTTTCTACCGTGGCTGCAACTCTGACCGGTGATTTCAAGCCGTATAGGCAGTAGTACACATTGTCCTCTATCATGATGCTCGAACTCTCAGCTGAAGCGCTGGATCTTCTTCTAGAGGAGCTTGCCGACATTTCTCCGCTGGACGCTTCGATGATCATGAAGCCCTAGAAAATTTTAAATGAAAAGAGAATCAATTAGAGGAGATGTTATAATGAAAAAGATAAAATGGGGATTTAAAAAAATTTAATTGATCACATGAGGTCACATGACCACTTAAAAGTGGGATTTAACAGGTTAAGGGGAGCTTGGTAACGATTGTAAACTTTAGGGGGTTTCATCTAACGACAGAACTAAGATAGTGTCACGACCCAAAATTGGCACGTGACGGCCCTAATACTACGCAACGTCTACAGGCGTAACGTAGTAAAAGAAAGCCAAAACCCAGCAATCTAAACCATCAAAAGTAATAAGAAAGTGATAATAGTATTTTCAAAACCTTTGAAATCACAACCCAAATTCTTTAAAGTCTCACTTTTATTCCTTAAAATTTTGGCAGCACCTCCTTTGTAAAATAAGCCCCTAAAATGGGTAAAACATAAATATAAAGTAAAGCATCCCAAACGGGAGCAAAATCCATGCCCGATGGCGGAAAACAAACACCACAACAGATATACGACGCCGTAGCGAAGAAAGAGACGATATAAATAAAACTTCATAAAACCTCCAAGTCACAAAATAATATACAATATCGTCCTCTCATCAAGTCTCTAAGTCATACAATATAATACTGGTAGATGGAGAGTACATGGATACAACGAATATACAATACAACATCGGATAACCACAAAACCCACCTGGGCAAAACTGCACATTGTCAGGCGAAGTGGTATCCGCAGCCAAAAGATGATATAAAGGATGGAAATAGCCTGCCTCTGACTATCCTGAGGAACACCTGCAAACACTGTGGCACAACGGGGATAAGTTGCCAACTCGTGAATAGTAAATAACATATGCAGGTAATCGCGAGTATGCACGTACAGCACGAATCTAACATAAGCATTTAATATCAATGAATAGTCATATGTAATGCAATAATCATGAAAAGTACACTAGCAGGTACAATTAGTACATGAAGCAATAATATGACGATATGAAGGTAACGGTCATGTAAGGTACTCTATCAGGTACTACAAGTACATAAAGAAATAATATGAATACAGGTATATAAATGTAACAGTCATGGAAGGTACTCTAACAGGTACACTAATGCATGAAGCAGTGCATAAACAGTAAATGTAGAGTATGGAATGAAACATGTCATTTCCACGGAATCCTAACATCGTGGTAGGATTAAAATCCATCAATACAATCCTAATCCCAATTCCTCAAATCAGCCCCCAATTTGGCTATCATATCAAGTAAGTCTCACATATCCATAATGTACAACCTCAAGTATATCTCACATATCTCGAATGTACAACATCAAGTAGATCTCACATATCACGTATGTACCATATCAAGTATATCTTACATATCTCGAATGTACAACATCAAGTAGATCTCACATATCTCATAATCGATATCAAATAAATTCTCAAATGTCTTAAATCCTATGTCAATGAGTCCTTTACATTCTAGGTATATTTGCATGAATAATTATGATGATGTATATAATTTAATGTCAATATACATATATTAGCGTCCCATTCCACTAATATTGGTGTAAGGGCATATATAACAGCGGCCAAATCCCTTGTTATATATACAAAGGAGTAAGAAAAAATATCATGAAACCAATGTGTCAAGCATCGACAAAGAAATGCTGATCTATTAGGTGCTGTCACCATAACTGGCCCCCTGATAGGTACGTATCATACGCTATCCCAAAAGCTCGAGTGCCTAGTTCTGACCCTCGCCTCTCGACGCATCCATACGCACATGACTCCAGCCGATATCCCCATGATAACCGCCGAGTCATTGGTAATGTCACCGATAGGTACTTTCCCACCTTCCAAGCTCAATCGGCATGAACCGTCGATCATCTTGCCGAGGGGAACCGTACCGCGCCCCACCATGTACCCTCATACGGCACCACTCCTCGTATGGAGTATATAATCAGAACCGATAAATCTCATGGTGGATGCTGAAATATCATATCAAGGGAAACCGGGTTTTTCAAATAATGCATAATTTCATGAACTCCCATGGTCCCCAAATCCTGAAAACATCATGAAAAATCCATATCTCAATGCGAAAATCAATGAAAAAAGTATACGCAACAATAACTGTAATGTAAGCGTATAAAGGAAAAGCCGCTAATTAACTACAACTAGTTAATATAAATATCGTGTGGTTCCTAATATCTCCAATTCTTAATAATACATCAATAAGGGTAAATACGTAGCTATAGCCAGATATATGTGAACACGTGAAGGTATAACAGAAAATATAGGTATCTACCTATTATTAATGATGTGATTGTAAGTCCATGCTACCTCTCCCGGTACTTTCGGGCATGCGGAATTTGACGAAAAATAATTTTCTAGAGGTGGTAACATGGACTCAAAACCGGATCTTTGTTAAACATCTAACTAACAACCTAATTAGGAGTTGTTAACTACTCGGTTAGGGGGTTATACCATTCTTTCTTGAACTCCTTCGTCTTCAAGCCTCGATGGTTGTCCGGATCGGCTTCACTCCGTCGTCTCCTTGCGCCGAAGATAGATCCACCTGAAAGCTTCTACCTTTGGCTTCTTCTTCGGTCTTTGAAGAAACTAGTTCACTTGGTTTGCTAAACCTTATGAACTAGAATGAGTAGAGAAGAGTGTGTTGGGATTTTACTCTATGGTTCTTGTTTCTCAACACATGAGACAAGTGAACCATAGACAAAAGAGAGGGAGAGCAAGAGGAAGGAGATGAGAGCTCAAGAACAAGAGAGAGAGTGAGAATGATAGAATGATAGGAGACTTTTCTCTCTTTGCTCTCATAATCCAAAACCATCATCACAAAATAGTAATCAAGTATTGTGTAAATGGTTTAAGCTATAATAGCCATATCATTTCATGCACTCATTTCTCACAAGAGAAACAAGCAAGTAAAAAGTCTTTGCCATGAAATGATAGCCATTGTCATCATGATGGTCAACTAGTCCAACCGAGTCAACCGGTCAACAAAGTCAACAAAGTCAACCTCTCAACAACCATGTCACCACAATACTTAATTAATATTATTGTTAATCATATTCTCATTATGGTTGAGCAAAAAGTCAATAGTCAACAGTCAACGGTCAACAACCCTAATGAGAATCCTCTGCCTCTGTCTCTCCGTCAACTGTGCATACACACCCGCATCCGTGTTCCGAGGAACACGAATACACACTGGATAAATCCAATCCTAAAACGTACACTAGGATTTGGCTTAAACCAAAGCCCGCTAGTGTTAACTGTCCGGACACTAAACGTGCACAAGTGCACGGATGTGACTGAACCCTGTCGCAAAACCATGCGACCAGTCGCAAAACCATGCGACCTCAACTCATTTGCCTAAAGGCGAAAAGCTTTCTGTGTGGGACTCTAAAGACTCGACACTACGCTGGCAGTGGGTTTAACCACAGACCGCAAGCGGTACTAGCTGTGCGTAACGGTCCCCAGGTAGATGCCGACAAGAAGACTGACGAGGTGAAACCCATCTGAACTCCTACTGAGCCTGAATGTGACAATCTCCGTACAGTCCGGTCTGTTCGTCTGATACATCGCATGGCGGGCCTAGGGGGGCGGTAAACATCAGTCCCCTAATAGCGGTACAAGTCGTGTCAGAGTGAAGACCAAAACACCCTGAGATAACACTGGAAGCCTACCAGTATATCTCGATTGCCCTGGCCAGGGACTACTCATGTAATGGCTCTCCTAGACACAGCGCGATGTCAACCCCCAATACCGGGAGAGACGAATCCTGTCTAACCGTCACTGCCTCCAAGTGCTTCGGGACTGCACCCAACTACCACCTGTTTGCACGACTCCTTTGAGCCGTGGTAGGGTAGTAATCAAAGCACAGTGGGAACACACTCGAGGCGAAGTGACAGTGTCAAGTCAGCGGACTAAGCTGTACTCATGTCACCTGGGAACTGAAAACTGACGATAGGTATAATACCAACCGGTCAGTTCCCGACGAGTCCTGTCCAGTGTACTCGTAACCTAACGAGCACCCGTATACTATCTCCAGTACGACGTACTGATGGCTGTGGGACAGACCATCTCCCACACTGGGATGAGAAGCGCATACGCTAGTCTACTCGGGAGTATCGATGCCCTGTCTCGATAGTCCTGTGACTAGGGACCTGTATAAGGATGTGCTTATAGATTACCCAGCCCCACTAGTGTGACTGCCATCACAACGCTGGTAATCAAGCAAAGATCCTAAGGGCTCCACTAATGTGTATAGGTGATATACTAAAATAAACACATGTACACATTGAAGTAGAAACAAACCAAGTAGCATACTACTATATTGAGCAAGATTGTTTATACAAGGTGAATATCCCAAGCTTCCATTAAGTAATATATAAACTAGTATGATACAGTAATGGCCTCTAGGGCATATACACTAACAATCTCCCACTTGCACTAAGGCCATGTACTGGCGTATCGAAGACCTATCATCTCGATCAGCCGCTCGAACTGAGTCTGGGGCAAGGCCTTGGTGAATGGATCTGCAGTGTTATCTTCTGAAGCGACCCTCCGAACCTCGATCTCCTGGCGATCCACGATCTCCCTGATCAGGTGATACAGCCTCAAGATGTGTCTGGATCTCTGATGGGACCTGGGTTCCTTCGCTAAAGCTATAGCCCCGTTGTTGTCGCAATACAGAGGTATTGGATCAACAATGGACGGAACCACCTGAAGTTCTTTCAAGAACTTCCTCATCCAGACAGCTTCTTTTGCGGCATCAGATGCAGCGATGTATTCCGCTTCCATCGTCGAGTCTGCAACGGTTTCCTGTTTGGAACTCTTCCAACACACTACCCCTCCATTGAGGGTAAAGACAAAACCCGACATGGACTTGGAATCATCCTTGTCACTCTGGAAGCTGGAGTCAGCAAAGGCCTCGATCTGGAGGTCTTTTCCGCCATACACCAAGAACATCTCCTTAGTCCTTCTCAGGTACTTGAGAATGTTCTTTACCGCTATCCAGTGTTTCTCCCCAGGGTTTAACTGATACCGGCTTACCACACTCAGTGCATAAGCTACATCCGGTCTGGTACACAACATCGCATACATTATAGAGCCTACAGCATAAGCGTAGGGTATAATAGACATGCGATCCCTTTCCAAATCAGTCTTGGGAGACATCTCTTTAGAGAGGGTGATCCCGTGACAAGCCGGTAGGTTACCGCCCTTGGAATCTTCCATACTGAATCTTTTCAGTATGGTGTCGATGTACCTGGACTGTGAAAGTCCTAATATCCTCTTGGATCTATCACGATGGATCCGGATCCCCAGGATGTATGAGGCATCACTCAGGTCTTTCATGGAGAACCTGTGTGACAAGAACCCCTTGACAGATTGTAGCATAGGAATGTCATTTCCTATTAAGAGAATGTCATCCACGTATAAAACGAGGAATACTACAGTTCTCGCTACAAATCTACTATAGATGCATGGCTCATCTGGATTTTTGATAAAGCCAAATTCCTTGACCGTCTCATCAAAACAGATGTTCCAACTCCGCGATGCCTGCTTTAGTCCATAGATGGACTTAAGCAACTTGCACACCTTTCCGCTGCTCCCACTTTGAATGAAACCCTCTGGTTGGTCCATATAGACACATTCCTCTAAATTTCCATTTAGAAAAGCGGTCTTTACGTCCATCTGCCAGATCTCATAATCATGGAAGGCAGCGATGGCAAGAAGGATCCGAATGGATTTCAGCATAGCCACTGGAGAAAAGGTTTCGTCATAGTCCAAACCAGGTCTTTGACGAAAACCCTTTGCAACAAGTCTAGCTTTATAGGTCTCAACCTGTCCATCTACACCAATCTTCCTTTTGAAGATCCACTTGCATCCTACGGGTTTTACCCCATCTGGAGCAATGTCCAACGTCCATACCTTGTTGGTGTACATGGACTCCATTTCGGTCCGCATTGCATCCAGCCATTTTACCGAGTCAACGCTCTGAACGGCCTGCTGGAAGCTAGTAGGCTCATCATAATCTATGATGCAATCCTCTCTATCCCCGTCTATGAGAAAACCGTAGTATCTCTCGGACAGATGAGACTGCCTACTACTCTTGCGGAGTGGAGTAGGAATGTCTTGTTCTTTTGAACCCTCTGGTTCCACTAAGCTTTCAGTAATAGCTCGTGGTTCTGGAATTTCTTCCAGTTCTACTGTGCTCCCACTTATCTGGGTTTCCAAAAACTCAGTTTC
The DNA here is from genome assembly GCA_030015575.1 of Agapanthus africanus. NCBI lineage: Eukaryota > Viridiplantae > Streptophyta > Magnoliopsida > Asparagales > Amaryllidaceae > Agapanthus > Agapanthus africanus. The sequence goes on along the minus strand of CM057345.1, from coordinate 297,167,133 downwards.
CAAGAAGTAGGCATGACGAGAAACAAGAACTTTTTGTTCCTCTTCGCAGTAGAAGAAATATCCCTTGGAGTTCTTTGGATATCCCACGAAGTTACACTGTACTGAGCGTGCCTCGAGCTTGTCCGCATGCTGCTTTTTAACAAAAGCTGGACATCCCCATGTCTTAATGTGCTTAAGATAGGGTCTCTGCCTACACCACATCTCATATGGTGTAGTAGGCACAGTCTTAGTTGGAACTCGGTTCAAAAAGTATGCAGCTGATTCTAGTGCATACCCCCAGAATGATCGCGGTAACTCAGCGTTACCCATCATGGACCGTACCATATCCAATAAGGTTCGGTTCCGTCTCTCCGATACACCGTTATGTTGCGGAGTGTATGGAGGAGTAAGCTGAGAGAGAATTCCGTTCTCTTTTAAATAGTCCAGGAACTCGGCACTCAAGTATTCTCCACCTCGATCCGATCTTAGAATCTTGATACTTTTGCCGGTTTGTTTTTTTACTTCATTCTTATATTCCTGGAACTTTCCAAAGGCTTCGGACTTATGTTTCATTAAGAAGACATAACCGTACCTTGAAAAGTCATCCGTAAAAGTAATGAAGTAAGAATAACCGCTTCGCGCATGTGTAGACATTGGACCGCACACGTCACTGTGTACGAGTCCCAAGAGCTCGCTCGCTCTTACTCCATGTCCAGCGAACGGAGTTTTTGTCATCTTTCCTTTGAGACAGGATTGACAAGTGGCATACCATTGATATTCGAACGGATTCAAATATCCTTCTGTATGTAACTTCGTCAACCTTCTCTCATTGATGTGACCTAGTCTACAATGCCATAAGAAAGTCTGATTTATTTCCGGAGACTTTCTTTTGTGTGTATTCTGGACATTGAAAATCTGTGGTTGGTTTAATACGTATATACCATTGCTCAATGTACCTGACCCAATCAAAACTTGATTAAGGTGAATGTTTACAACATTACTTACAAACGCAAATTCATAACCTTCTTTAGAAACTAAAGATACAGAAATGATATTACAAGTTTCGTTGGGTACAAAAAAGCAATTACGCAAAACCAAAACATGTCCATCTGACATTCCCAGGTGATAGTCCCCCACGGCCTTAGCATCCATGCTAGCTCCGTTTGCAATTCTGAGGGTCATGTCACCTGCCTTCAAAACCCTACGGTTTCTCAACGCCTGCAAAGAATTACAGATATGAGATCCTGATCCGGTATCCAATACCCAGGAAGTAGAGTTTATTGAAAGACGGTTTTCAATAACATACACACCTAAAGCTGAAGCCGCAACCTGCTTAAATTCCTGTGTCCTGGCTTTCCAAGCCCTGCAATCATTTTTCCAGTGTCCTTTCTTATGACAATAGAAGCATTCTTCTTTATCCACAAGCTGCCCCGCTTTCTTTGTTGCTTTTGCTTTTCCCTTCGTATCCACTTTACTAACACCGTCCCTTGGTTTGGCAGGGGCTTTCTTCTTCTTTCCCTTAGCTTTCGCCTTGGACCTAGAAGAGGAAGATCCTCCTATAAACAAAGTGGATGTTTCCCTACCTTTCTGTAGGGTGCCCTCTGTTGGAGATAGTGCCCTCAGAGTCAATTATTGGATCACAGGCACGTGATTGCAATGATTGAGGGAGGACCTATCCCAGGACGACAGTCTTACTCGAGATGATAGTATGCTATCTGGTTTACCTTTATCATCGTGTACTGCTTTAGGTGACCTGACATGTCACTATTGCACCTTGATAGAGCCCCTAGGATTCTTGCTTGACTGCCGGCAGTATGAGGGTGATCATATACGTGGGAGCTGGTAGTCTATAAGCACATCCTTAAAAGGTCCCTAGTCGTAGGAGTTTCGAGACAGGGCATCGATTCTCCAGAGTAGACTAGTGTATACAGTCGAGACCCCGACGAGGGGCGGTGGCCGGTCTCACAAGCCACTGGTGTCTGTTGGTTCACCTAAGATGTATACAGGTGCTCATTGGGTTATGAGTACACCGGACAGGACTCGCCGGGAACATGCTAGTTGGTCTTATACCTGACGTCAGATAGCAGTTCCCAGGTGACATGTGTACAGGTTAGTTCATCGACCTGGGGATCGTCATTTTTCTCGTATGAGTTCCCACTGTACTTTGATTACTACCCTACCACGGCTCAAAGGAGTCGTGCAAACAGGTTTTAGTTGGGTACAGTCCCGAGCCACATGGAGGCAGTGAGTGGATCTTCGGGGATTCGTCTCTCCCGGTATTGGGGGTGAGGTCGCGCTGTGTCTAGGAGAGCCATTACACGAAGTCCTTGGCCAAGGCAGGAGATTTACTGGTAGGTATTCCAGTAGTATCTCAGGGTGTTCTGGGCTACACTCCGACACGACTTGTACCGCTTTTGGGGGTCTGACTTTTACCAACCCCCTAGGCCCGACATGCGATGCTCATAGACGAACGGACCGGACTGTACGGATATTGTCACTGACAGGCTCAGTAGGGTGTCAGGATGAGCTCGCTCATCGACGTCCCTTTTGGTCAATAGCTGGTGGCCCGTTACGTATTGGCTTATACCTCTGACGTGCTAGTGGTTAAATCCACAGCCATAGTATTGACGAGTCTTTAGAGTCCACCACACCTTCAGTTACTCAGCTTTCGGGCGAATCGCTGTAGAGGCCGTATGGAGATATGGCAGGGTCCGATCAGATACGTGCGGTATTGCACGGATCAGGATCGGACGGTTTGTACTAGAGGCCGTATAGGTATATGGCAGGGTTCGATCTGATACGTGCGGTATTGCACGCATCAGGATCGGACGAACATTACTAGCCGGTTTTGGTTTAAGCCGGATCCTAGTTTAGTACAGTGTAGTTTTGTCTCTTTGCATTTGTATCCGGACGGAATACAGATGCGAGTGTGTATGCACAGTAGCGGGGTTTTCCTGTAATTTATTACGGGACCAGTTTTCTGGAGTTGCCAGTTTGCATTCCGTTCCGGCCGGTTTTTCTTTGTTCTTTCCCGGCCGGACTTTTCCGATGGAGGGGGTTATTTGCAATTGTGCAAATAACATTTGTGGAGGGGGTTTCTTGCAATTGTATTGATTATGATATCTTTCTTCCATCACTTGCATTAATTAAGACATGAAAGGGTATGGGTTTTGATATCATGATGTTTGTTTGTGGTCACCCCTTGCTTTCTACTACACTCACTCTCCTTCATGGTTTAAGTATGGTTGATTTCATTTTTCCTCCACCATTCTCTTGATGAGGGGCCAGCCACATTTTGTGGAAGAGAGGGAGAGAGTTCATGTTGAGAAAAGATTGGTTCATATCATTTTCATGCTTGCAAAATTCTACACTTCATTCCAAAGTCCATTCATGATCCCTCCATCCTCCAAAGCAACATAACCCCAAAGAGACAAAGCACTACACTTCCTACAGCACATCTTGGGCATGTCGACTTGCCGGCTTCATGCCCGAGTTGCCTCGGTATTGAGGCGGGAGCCCGTAAAAGATGCAGGCGATGTGGTGCCCTTCCGGCGAGGAGGCGACGACCGGAGTTTTTCCGCGGGAGATCGGGACGATGACGAGAAGACCGGAGGACTCGGATCACTCGGTATATCTCTTCCTATCTTGTTAGTTAGCTAGAACTAGTTTAATGGCCCGATCCGGGGTTTAGTCCGCGGTGGTGCCGGTTTGCAAAGTTCGCAAAATTAAAGTTTATCACCGTTTCCGTATTTGGCCGTCGGATTGACGGTCGGGGCGCCGCCGTGCACTTACACCCTCTGCACTCCTCAGCATGTTGAGGAGTTCTGAAAGTTCAACTTCTTTTTCTTATAAGTTGAAGTTCAGGATAAACTGGGCGTAAGTGGAAGGAAGGGACTGGAGAATCAAGTCCGTATAGAGCTCGTTCTCTAACGTGGTCCCAAGTTTCGCGAGCTCCTCAATGAAGCCAATCATCTTAAGCACGTGTTCCGCTACCGATGATCCGATGACCAACCTTGTCGAAAATAACTTCTTCGACACTTCGTATCTTGCGATACGAGACTGCTCTCCATACAGTTCTTTTGTATGGAGAAATTTGGATTCAAGGTCCATATTCTCGTGCCTCCTCAGATGTTCGTTGTCCATAGAGGCAAGTACGAGACACTTGGCCTTCGCGCTATCAATCTCCCAAGTCTTATGGATTTCCTTATCCGCGACGCTGGAGGTGGGACTTGGGATAGGGGGAGCTTTGGTGGTAAGAAGATACCCCAGCTTGTCGTAAGTGATTGCCATTTTGACATTCCTGAGCCAATCTTTGTAGTTTGGCCCTGTCAATATGTTTTTATCTAGAAGTAACTTAAGTCCAGTCATGTCGATTGGTCGCTGCAATTAGGAGAGAGAAGAAGAAACACTCAGCATGATGCTCTTGCAAGTTTAGAGTGGTTTTTAGTTTGTCTAAACAGGATGGCTCCTACTGTTTCTCGAATCCCTCCTCAAACCAAAAAGGAAGAATTAGTCAGGATCAATCTCACCGTACAATACTTGCTTAACCGTTCGGCCAGGCTGGTGTCGGTACTTCGAGGGAGGTTTTCCAACGCTTTCGTGAAGTTCCTTAATTTAAGAACCTCTTTTCCCTGGGGGCGTAGCCCCGCTAACACCTTTCTAGACACCTACTAGGTTTATAGCATTGATCGTTAAGTGAGAAATTTCCCGAGGAGTAGCATATACTCACAGTAGGATCGGGATCCAAATATCATCGCGTGAAATGAAAATGAGGTGGATGATTAATTTCTTTCACCAAAAAAAAATGAAACCTCTCATTTTCTCTCCTCTTCTAAATTTATGGCCGGCCATATCTCTGTAGGAAATGGTGGAGGGAAACCAAATATATTTCAAGAGGGAGGTGAGTGTAGGAGAAGAAAAGAGGTGACCACAAACAAACATCAACCATGCTTATCACTTTAATCAACCCATACCCATTCAAATCACAATTAATGCAAGTGATGGAAGAAAGATATCATAATCAATACAATTGCAAGAAACCCCCTCCACAAATGTTATTTGCACAATTGCAAATAACCCCCTCCATCGGAAAAGTCCGGCCGGGAAAGAACAAAGGAAAACCGGCCGGAACGGAATGCAAACTGGCAACCCCAGAAAACGGGTCCCGTAATAAATTACAGAAAAACCCCGATACTGTGCATACACACCCGCATCTGTATTCCGTCCGGATACAAATGCAAAGAGACAAAATCTACACTGTACTAAACTAGGATCCGGCTTAAACCAAAGCCGGCTAGTAATATCCGTTCGATCCTGATCCGTGCAATACCGCACGTATCCGATCGAACCTTGCCATATATCTATACGGCCTCTAGTACTAACCGTCCGATCCTGATGCGTGCAATACCGCACGTATCTGATCGGACCCTGCCATATCTCCATACGGCCTCTACAGTGTTTCGCCCGAAAGCTGAGTAACTGAATGTGTGGTGGACTCTAAAGACTCGTCAATACTATGGCTGTGGATTTAACCACTAGCACGTCAGAGGTATAAGCCAATACGTAACGAGCCACCAGCTATTGACTAAAAGGGACGTCGATGAGCGAACTCATCCTGACACCCTACTGAGCCTGTCAGTGACAATATCCGTATAGTCCGGTCCGTTCGTCTATGAGCATCGCATGTCGGGCCTAGGGGTGGGTAAAAGTCAGACCCCCAAAAGCGGTACAAGTCGTGTCGGAGTGTAGCCCAGAACACCCTGAGATACTACTGGAATACCTACCAGTAAATCTCCTACCTTGGCCAAGGACTTCGTGTAATGGCTCTCCTAGACACAGCGCGACCTCACCTCCAATACCGGGAGAGACGAACCCCCGAAGATCCGCTCACTGCCTCCATGTGGCTCGGGACTGTACCCAACTAAAACCTGTTTGCACGACTCCTTTGAGCCGTGGTAGGGTAGTAATCAAAGTACAGTGGGAACTCACACGAGACAAATGACGATCCCCAGGTCGATGAACTAACCTGTACACATGTCACCAGGGAACTGCTATCTGACGTCAGGTATAAGACCAACTAGCATGTTCCCGGCGAGTCCTGTCCGGTGTACTCATAACCCAATGAGCACCTGTATACATCTTAGGTGATCCAACTGACACCAGTGGCTTGTGAGACCGGCCACCGCCCCTCGTCGGGGTCTCGACTGTATACACTAGTCTACTCTGGAGAATTGATGCCCTGTCTCGAAACTCCCACGACTAGGGACCGTTTAAGGATGTGCTTATAGACTCCAGCTCTCACTTATATGATCGCCCTCATACTGCCGGCAGTCAAGCAAGAATTCTAGGGGCTCTATCAACGTGCAATAGCGACCTGTCAGGTCACCCAAAGCAGTACACGATGATAAAGGCAAACCAGATAGCAAACTATCATCTCGAGTAAGACTGTTGTACCGGGATAGGTCCTCCCTCAATCATTACAATCACGTGCCTGTGATCCAATAATTGACTCTGAGGGCACTATCTCCAACAATCTCCCACTTGCACTCAAGGCTAATTATTGCGATGTCGCATACTCACAGCCCGTGTGATACCGAACACCCAACTCCTCTACTAGTCAGTCTCACAAAGCCTGTTTGGAAGACTATTGCGTTCGAGGAATAGCCTCAGTGAGTGGATCCGCTCTGATGTTTCTTTCTATGTCTCTCTATATCTCAAGTTCGCGGAGAAAGCCATCTCCCGAAATGAGCAATACCTGTCTTAGAGTGTCTGGATGTCTGATGGGACCGAGCTCATAAATGAACTCCAAATCCAAACTTCTTAGACTGTATCGTCAACTGAACTTAATCAGTATCCTGCGCCATGCCACCCTCAGTATTTCCTTGGACCACCTGTCCAAAATACTGCCCCTCGTCAGAAGGAAAAACTATAACTCTGACAACTTCCTTGTCGTCCATGTCACCTTGGAAGCCTGGAATGATAACTGTCTCCCAAATGAGGCTGTCGTTATCATATCCCTAGAACATCCACTTATGTTCTAAAACTGCTTCCGACAGTTTCTCCAGGATTGGATCAATGTCAACTTATTGCATCTAGTGCAAGAACAACATCTGGTGTGGTACTTGACATCTCATGATTGACTCAATTGCCTAAGCAAGTGATCTGTCAATCATGCACATCCCTCTCTACTTTAGTCTATAAGACACCTTTAGAGAGGGTGACTCCATCACCTGCAGGTATACTACCGTGCCAGGTGTCAACCATTCCAAATACTCATAGAATGCTGTCAAAGTACCCTGATTGGGAAACCACCCAAATCTAGATCTAAAACCATAGATCTAGTAACCAGTATGTCTGATATAATGTCCAAGTCCCTTGTGGAGAAACCACCGTGTGACGACCAAAGTATAACCGATCGTAGTATAGGAGTTTCTTTTCCTACTCTGTGTATATCATCCAAATACCAGGATATCACACCCTACTACCTTCTCAACAGATCCATCCCCTATTCAGATGACGTCAAACCTATGACTGTTACATCAGAAATAGATGATCTATTTCCGCTATATCTGCTTTAGTCTATAAATAGACATAAGCCTGATGTCCACCAATGCTTCCGCTGCTCCCACTGACTACGACAACCCTCTGGCAGAGTCATATAGACGTGTACTTCTAAAGCTAGTTTAGAACGACGCTATACTCATCCTCCCACCGGGTCTCGCAGCCTGGAACAACAGCAATGGCAAGTGTGGGTAAACAAGAACTTCCCTGTCACCGTCCTTGAGGCTACCGGAGTACCTCTCGGGTGCTTGAAGTTACCCACCTTATCTGCGGAGTGGCCAATGGAATGTCAAAACAGATTGAATCTTTAGGTTCCTTATCAAATCTTCAGTAATCGTTTGCGGTTCTGGAATCACTTCCAGTTCTACCATACTCCCACTACTATTTTTGAAAAAATCCATTTTTAATAAAACTGTGGCGAGTCTAGAACAATATTTCTATTGATCTGTCTTATGGTAGAAAATCAACCCTCGTCATAGCCTGGGTCAACCCACAAACAGCCATTACAGAAACGTGCCTTGAGTTATCCAGAGTCTGGTTTTAATCATAAGCCGGACAACTCCCCGTACCTTAACAATGTTAAGATATGAACTGTACTATTTCCAATATAGAACCAGAGGCACTGATTTAATTGAACCAGATTCAAATCATGCAGCTATCTCCAGTGCATGTCAACTAAATGGAAGGAGGCCGATCAGCGTTACTCAACTTAGGAATGCTTCCAATTATGAGTAACCTGAAAGAGAAGCAATTTCACTTTATCATTACTATCAACTGAATACCATACACAAGTATTTACATCTTCGATCACTTTGAAGAATCCCGATACTTGCTACACTTGGTTCTCTACTCTATTCAAATACCTATAACTCGTCAAAACTTAGACCCTGTGTTTCTACGAAACACATGTCTAAGAACTAGAGAAGTTAAAAGTAAACAGAATATAGTATGAGGACCAACCCCTCTGTCCTAATGGACACTGGACAACATACAATACTCTGTATAAGTCCGCTGAGTCTAATAACTCTTTCACTGTGTGTCGTAGGTTGAAAACTGTACTTATGGTTAAGAAGAATTACACCGCTGTTTAATGCTCCTTACCTAACCATCCACTGATATATGTAAATGTCATCGACATAATATCAAAAGGTATATCTCACTCTATGAAAATAGACGTACAGATATATCAATTTGAAATTGGTGCACAACAGCGGATATTCAAAACCAAATATTTGCCGATCGGCAAACAACCCAGGTGATCTCCTCAAATATCACCGATTACAACGAATCCCGATATAATGAGGATGATCACCCAATTCCCAATAACTTACTCCCACTCATCATCTGTAAAACTATACAGATGTGAGAATCATACCTGGTAAATACATACCCTGGAGTAAGTATCTAATCGGGAAATCAGTTTTCTTTTAACAGTACACAGTGAACTGAAACATTGAAGTGTTTCGATGGGGTATCCTGGTATTCCTAGTAATGCCTCTACCATTATCCACATTCACAACTATAACTGCATAATTCTTTGCCACCTCTCCAAATCCCTTTATTTGTCTTTAGTCGTTACCTTCTGCACACCCCTTAGGCCAAATGGTTTTCTTCCTTCCCTACCGTTCGGCACCAGCCTATGGTTTGGAAGAAGACTATCCAATAAGCATAATGGGTGTACTGTCCTAGTCCTAGGAGCACTCCCAATGCGAGAGAAGGTGAAGATAAAAGACAACCGAATAAACCTTATTCTTATTTCTCCTGAACCAGGATCCATCCCCGAACTGGAACAAGTTCCTTTCGAGTTCGTATATAACCATACGATGGAGTATCCAATAAACTGTGGATCTTCGTAGTGATACGGAGTGTCCTGGAGAAATACAAAGGTGATTTAGGATTGGCGAAGAAATACTTGGTTTGGTCGTGAATATCAGTCGCAATTTACTTTGCCCTCTTACTAATCCCTTGCTTTGTCTGAACTTAATACCTTCTGCACACCATCGTTATGCTAATTGGTTTTCTTCATTCCCTACCGGTCGGCACCTGCTTATGGTTTGAAAGAAGACTATCCAATTTGCATAATAGGTGTACTACCCCTAAACCAAGGAGTACTCGCAAGCTGAGAGAAGGTAGAAGGAAAAGACAACTGAATAGTCCTATTCGTTTTCTCCAGAACCGGAAACCATCCTCGAATTCCTTCGAGTTCGTATCTAACCATACGATGGTTTTGTCCAATGGAAGTGGACGTTCGTAGTAATATGGGGTGTCCTGGAGAAAAGGGTAAAAGTATGAGTGGCAATGAGGTCTGCAACTCTGACAATCCAAAAGCCAGTGTAAAGAAGGTTCGGTCAACTTGGTCACTGAGTCATAGTCTTAGGGTCGGGTCAATGGTCGCTGCCAAGATTGAGAAAAGAAACACTCAGCGTGCACTCTAACCAAGATCAGAATGGTTACCAATTTATCTAATCTGGAAACCTCCCACTGTACCTCAAATTCTCCTCCAAACCTGAAAGAAGAATTAGTCGGGGTCACCCGAGGAGTAAACTAACTCATCAGTGGGAATCGGGATCCAACTCTCATCGCATGATAACGTGACGGAATCCGCTCACGCTATCACACTCCAGAAGGTATGCGCATATCTGGCAAGTTTCAGCTCTTTTGAAACTCCCGATGTGGATTTTTTTTACCCCATGCTCTTATGACCTTGACTTTGGCCAACAAATCATAAGTCACATGTTAAGTTCTGCCCGTCATTCTCCAGGTTAATTTGAGCCCATCTGTACAAGCCCTTGACTTTGGCCAACAAGGCTATACGACTGCCCCAAACCAACACATTTATCTATGCTGCATATGAATAACCAACAGCTACCAAACACTGTGCCTTGACTTTGGCCAACAAACACAGCTTGAATACTATTGACTACCCATATGAAACGACGGAGGGCTACGAATGGTTTCTGGCGAAAACCTTTAACGTAATGAACTTGATATCGTTGAAGGAACGGATAGCTTTTTAGAAAATATAGTGACGAAAACCTTTACTAAAGAGGTCACTCCCGGTGAAGGGATCTCGGCTCTTTCCCCGTAGAATGGGGTGCAGGATATTCCAAATGAATACCGCGATGCAAAGCAAAAGTAATCGGCTATAGTGAAGTTAGTGCCCTGACGCAAAACTTCTGTCCAAGGGGTCACTCTCGGTGAAGGGATCTCGGCCCTTGCCTCGTCGACTGAGGAGCAGGATATTCCAAATGAATACCACGATGCAAAACAAAAGTGAACGTCCTTGCAATAACAGCTTTTTGAAAAGTATTCCAACAACATCAGAATAGGTTTGTTTTAACTTGCATTGATCCGAATCAACGCAGTCCCATCAATTGATCACACCACAAAGAACGAAAATATACTGGCGTACGTATATGCCATCCGCATTCGCCACTGGGTCCCGTCATCACCCGTTAGGTTAGCTAACTAACGGCAGAGCGGGGACTGGACTAGCGCGGATGAAAAACATATACAACATCTACTAATATATATACCAATATATAGTATTTCGCTCAAGGCGTGAATAAAATGCAACATCACAGAAATGTACAGCATCACAGAACAATACAGATATCTGGGATCCCCGGGTTTCACAGAGCCACTGCTGAAACCCGACGTTCCCCTGGTCGTGTGGATAGCCTGTGCAATGAAATCCTAGACCCCTACGGGCGCGGCAAGTCACCCGCCAAAACCTGAAGCGAGGCAGCCCCCTTCAGCACCGTGAATGGACCACCCAGCACTTCACGGAATCCGGTAACTTGGGCACCCCTCCTGGGTCAACCTGTACCCCCTCCGTCTCAATGCCCTGAGATGCGGGCCCGTTGCCCTCTAGAACCCGGCTATCCGTCCACCCCTCTGCGGGGTAACCCTAGTACAGAAAGTAAAATATACATACAACGGGTACATCGACCGCAACCTGGTCGTTCCTCAAAAGAATAATACAAACAGGCAGTGACGGCAGTCCACATGTCGGACGCTCGCCCCGCAATATCAAATGTACATAATACAACAAAACAGTACTAGCATTGCATCCAGGCTATCCCCACGACCGATCCGCAACATCACAGCAAAAACACAGAACATCAACGTGAAAGTCACGTTCGCAAATCCGTCTAACCGGGCTATAGCAGTTAGACCGGATTTACCGATCGAGTGACATTCACGGTCGCAGATATAATGTAAATACTGTGAAATAATGTGTTTAAAATATCCGATCGATCAAAAATTAACAAGTGGGCCCCCAAGCAATACTGTAGCAATCACAGAAAATCTGGGCCCAATATTAATATTCCAAAACCCCTAAAATAAGCCCAGAAGCCCACTGGAAAAAAATGATGCAGTGACGACACCAATGTGCGGCGGAACCGCGGCCCAATGGGGGGTTTGGCCGCGGTTCCGCGCTTCAGCGATCGAGTCACTGTGTCGAATTTTTACAGCAGTCTTAGAACTCCCTGCACATCATTCTGAGAGAACCTGAAAAATTTTTAGAGCCAGAAAAAATTCGACAGAAAACTGATGTGAGCAAAAATGCAAGTTTTGGAATTTTGGTCGATCGGAAATGCAAAACACATCAAACGAAGCTAGACGAAGTTAATGGCGAGGCTCTGATACCAATGTAAGTGCACGGCGGCGCCCCGGCCGTCAATCCGACGGCCAAATGCGGAAACGGTGATAAACTTTAATTTTGCGAACTTTGCAAACCGGCACCACCGTGCACTAAACACCCGGATCGGACCATTAAACTAGTTCTAGCTAACAACAAGATGGGAAGAGATATACCGAGTGATCCGAGTCCTCCGGTCTTCTCGTCGTCGTCCCGATCTCCCGCGGAAACTCCGGTCGTCGCCTCCTCGCCGGAAGGGCACCACATCGCCTGCATCTTTTACGGGCTCTCGCCTCTATACCGAGGCAACTCGGGCATGAAGCTGGCAAGTCGACATGCCCAAGAAGTGCTTCAGAATGTAGTGTAGATGATGCTTGTTTCTTTGGGGTTATGTTGCCTTGATGGAGGAATCAACAAGATATGAACTTGGGGATTTTAGTAGCAATGAAAATGAGGTGGATGATTAATTTCTTTCACCAAAAAAAAATGAAACCTCTCATTTTCTCTCCTCTTCTAAATTTGTGGCCGGCCATATCTCTCTAGGAAATGGTGGAGGGAAACCAAATATATTTCAAGAGGGAGGTAAGTGTAGGAGAAGAAAAGAGGTGACCACAAACAAACATCAACCATGCTTATCACTTTAATCAACCCATACCCATTCAAATCACAATTAATGCAAGTGATGGAAGAAAGATATCATAATCAATACAATTGCAAGAAACCCCCTCCACAAATGTTATTTGCACAATTGCAAATAACCCCCTCCATCGGAAAAGTCCGGCCGGGAAAGAACAAAGGAAAACCGGCCGGAACGGAATGCAAACTGGCAACCCCAGAAAACTGGTCCCGTAATAAATTACAGGAAAACCCCGATACTGTGCATACACACCCGCATCTGTATTCCGTCCGGATACAAATGCAAAGAGATAAAATCTACACTGTACTAAACTAGGATCCGGCTTAAACCAAAGCCGGCTAGTAATATCCGTTCGATCCTGATCCGTGCAATACCGCACGTATCCGATCGAACCTTGCCATATATCTATACGGCCTCTAGTACTAACCGTCCGATCCTGATGCGTGCAATACCGCACGTATCTGATCGGACCCTGCCATATCTCCATACGGCCTCTACAGCGTTTCGCCCGAAAGCTGAGTAACTGAATGTGTGGTGGACTCTAAAGACTCGTCAATACTATGGCTGTGGATTTAACCACTAGCACGTCAGAGGTATAAGCCAATACGTAACGGGCCACCAGCTATTGACTAAAAGGGACGTCGATGAGCGAACTCATTCCGACACCCTACTGAGCCTGTCAACGACAATATCCGTACAGTCCGGTCCGTTCGTCTATGAGCATCGCATGTCGGGCCTAGGGGGTGGGTAAAAGTCAGACCCCCAAAAGCGGTACAAGTCGTGTCGGAGTGTAGCCCAGAACACCCTGAGATACTACTGGAATACCTACCTGTAAATCTCCTGCCTTGGCCAAGGACTTCGTGTAATGGCTCTCCTAGACACAGCGCGACCTCACCCCCAATACCAGGAGAGACGAACCCCCGAAGATCCGCTCACTGCCTCCATGTGGCTCGGGACTGTACCCAACTAAAACCTGTTTGCATGACTCCTTTGAGCCGTGGTAGGGTAGTAATCAAAGTACAGTGGGAACTCACACGAGACAAATGATGATCCCCAGGTCGATGAACTAACCTGTACACATGTCACCAGGGAACTGCTATCTGACGTCAGGTATAAGACCAACTAGCATGTTCCCGGCGAGTCCTGTCCGGTGTACTCATAACCCAATGAGCACCTGTATACATCTTAGGTGATCCAACTGACACCAGTGGCTTGTGAGACCGGCCACCGCCCCTCGTCGGGGTCTCGACTGTATACACTAGTCTACTCTGGAGAATCGATGCCCTGTCTCGAAACTCCCACGACTAGGGACCTTTTAAGGATGTGCTTATAGACTCCAGCTCTCACTTATATGATCGCCCTCATACTGCCGGCAGTCAAGCAAGAATCCTAGGGGCTCTATCAACATGCAATAGCGACCTATCAGGTCACCTAAAGCAGTACACGATGATAAAGGTAAACCAGATAGCAAACTATCATCTCGAGTAAGACTGTTGTACCGGGATAGGTCCTCCCTCAATCATTGCAATCATGTGCCTGTGATCCAATAATTGACTCTGAGGGCACTATCTCCAACACACACAAGACTCCATGACGATCTCGGGTCTACAGACTAACCTGTACCAGTGTCACCTGAGAACAGCTATCCGACGATAGTTATAATTCCATATAGGAGTTGTCGGTGAGTCCGTCCAGTGTACCCAGTCAGCACTGAGCACCCGTATATGATCTTGATGTCAAACATCGATGAATGTGGGAACATCCATCGCCCATCACATGGGTCTAGTATCATATACGCTAGTCTACTCTGGTATATCGATGCCCCGTCTCGATACACCTCCGACTAGGGACATTTCAGGATATGCTTATAGACTACAAATGTCCCACTAGTATGATCTCTATCATAATCAGAGTAGTCAAGAAGATATCCTTGGGGCTTTATCAGCATGTATGAATGAATAAAAGCATGATCAAATCAACATGTCAGATAAAGAATAACCAGATAGCATACTATCATGTCGAGCAAGAATGCAAACTGAATATATATACATGTATAGATACATCCACTATCACATAATGGCCTCTAGGGCATACATATATCCAACAATCTCCCACTTGCACTAAGGCCAGTTATTGGCGTATCTCATACCCAACATCTCAAAAAGTCGCTCATGCTGTGGCTGAGGGAGGGCCTTGGTGAGTGGATCCGCAGCGTTGTTCTTTGTGTCAACTCTCTTAATCTCAATCTCGCGGCGATCTACAATCTCCCGGATCAAATGAAAGCGCCTCAGGATGTGTCTGGACCGCTGATGGGATCTGGGCTCCTTGGCTAACGCCATCGCCCCATTATTGTCACAATACAAAGGTATTGGATCAATAATGGTTGGAACTACTCCTAGCTCCGAGACGAACTTCTTCATCCAGACGGCTTCCTAGGCGGCATCATTTGCAGCAATGTACTCAGCTTCCATCAAAGAGTCTGCAACGGTATCCTGTTTGGAACTCTTCCAACTTACCGCCCCTCCATTGAGGGTAAATACAAACCCTGAGATAGATTTGCTGTCATCCTTATCGCTCTGGAAGCTCGAATCGGTAAAGGCCTCCATTTGGAGATCTGTATTACCATACACCAAGAACAATTCTTTAGTCCTTCGAAAGTACTTAAGAATGTTCTTCACAGCTGTCCAGTGGTTCTCCCCTGGGTTGGATTGATACCTGCTTACAACACTAAGTGCATAAGCTACATCTGGGCGTGTATATAACATCGCATACATTATAGATCCTACTGCCGAAGCATAAGGTATAATGCTCATGCGAGCTCTCTCTTCATCGGTCTTTGGACAAGAATCCTTGGAGAGAGTGACTCCATAGCAAGCGGGTAAGGCACCCCGCTTGGAGTCTTCCATACTAAACCTCTTTAGGATGGTGTTGATGTACCTGGTTTGGGACAATCCCAATAACTTTTTGGATCTATCCCTATAGATCCTTATGCCCAGGATGTATGTGGCATCACCCAGGTCCTTCATGGAGAACCTCAGTGATAAGAATGATTTGACCGACTGTAGCATAGGAATATCATTTCCTATCAGAAAAATATCATCCACGTACAATACGAGGAATGTGACAGCTCTTCCTACAGCCTTCCTATAAACACAAGGTTCATCTGGATTTTTGATGAAATCAAACTCTTTGATAACATCATCGAAACAGATGTTCCAACTCCGAGATGCCTGCTTTAACCCATATATGGATTTAAGCAATCTACATGCTTTCTCGCTGCTCCCACTGTCAATGAAGCCCTCTGGCTGATCCATATAAACGCATTCTTCTAAATCTCCATTTAGAAATGCTGTTTTAACGTCCATTTGCCAGATTTCATAGTCGTAGTGAGCAGCAATAGCAAGTAGGATCCGAATGGATTTAAGCATGGCTACGGGCGAAAAAGTTTCGTCATAGTCCAAACCTGGTCTTTGACGAAAACCTTTCGCCACAAGTCTTGCCTTATAGGTCTCTACCTGCCCATCCACACCAATCTTTCTTTTAAAGATCCATTTGCACCCTACAGGTTTTACCCCAGGGGGTACAACGTCCAAAGTCCATACTTTGTTGGTGTACATAGACTCCATTTCGGATCTCATGGCATCCAGCCACTTCACAGAGTCACCACTCGTGATAGCTTGCTGAAAACTGGTAAGATCATCATCTTCCATGATACAGTCTTCTCTGTCACCATCAATGAGGAAACCGTAGTACCTCTCCGGTGGGCGAGAAGTCCTACCAGACCTACGGAGTGGCCGAGGTTCTTCAGTTTCTGCTGCAACAGTCGGTTCAACCAAATCGTCATTTGTAGTTTGTGTCTCTAGAACCTCTTCTAGATCCACCACTTTGCCATTATCTTTATCTGTGAAAAACTCTTTTTCCAAGAATGTGGCATGTTGAGAAACAAACACTTTTTGTTCCTCTTTGTGGTAGAATAGATATCCATAAGAATTCTTTGGATATCCTACAAAGTTACACATGACTGACCGTGTCTCGAGTTTTTCCGGATTCTGCTTTTTAACATAGGCCGGGCAACCCCAAATCTTAATTCTTTTAAGAGATGGTCTCTTCCCATGCCATATCTCATATGGTGTGGTAGACACGGCTTTGGTTGGAACCCTGTTTAGCAGAAACGCTGCAGTCTCCAATGCATGTCCCCAAAACGAGACTGGTAACTCAGCGTCACTCATCATGGACCGGACCATATCTAATAGGGTCCTATTCCGTCGTTCTGACATACCGTTGTGCTGTGGTGTGTAAGGAGGAGTGAGCTGAGAGAGAATCCCATTCTCTTTTAGGAAGTTTGCAAATTCCGTACTGAGATATTCTCCACCTCGATCTGATCGAAGCATCTTAATACTCAAGCCGGTTTGTTTTTCTACTTCTTGTTTATATTCAATGAATTTCTCGAAAGCGTCGGACTTGTGCTTTAATAAAAATACATGACCGAATCTTGAGAAATCGTCAGTGAATGTAATGAAGTATGAAAAACCGCCTCTAGCCTGTGTAGACATAGGCCCACATACATCACTATGTATGAGGCCCAGGAGCTGAGTAGCTCTTTGTCCGTGTCCGGTAAACGGAGTTTTGGTCATTTTACCCTTGATACAAGACTGGCAAGTCGCATAAGATTTATATTCAAAAGAGTTTAAATATCCATCTTTGTGTAGCTTGTTTAGTCTTGTTTCGTTAATATGACCAAGTCTACAGTGCCAAAGAAAAGCTTCATTTAATTCTGAAATTTTTCTTTTATTAGTGTGTTGTATACTGAAAACTGTGTGTTGATTTAGGACATATATTCCGTTATTAAGCGTACCATACCCAACCAATATTTGATTTAGGTGAATGTTCATAACATTGTTCTGCAACACAAAATTATACCCTTCATTGTCCAACAAAGAAACGGATATTATATTACATAGCATACTTGGTACAAAATAACATGGATTCAAAATCAAAATACATCCAGATGGCAACCCCAAGTGATACTCTCCCACTGCGACTGTATGTACATTGGAACCAATTCCAACGCGGAGAGTATGGTCACCTATCCTCAAAACCTTGCTATTTCTCAGCCCCTGCATAGAATTGCAAATGTGAGAACCTGAACCGGTATCCAATACCCAGGAAGCAGAGTTTATAGAAAAACAGTTTTCAGTCACAAACGCACCTGAAGCAGAAGCATCACCATGCTTCTTCTTGAGACTTAGGTACTCCGTGCAATTGCGCTTCCAATGTCCTGTCTTGTGGCAATGAAAACACTCGCCCTTCCCCGGGTCTCCAGTCGTGGACTTTCCCTTTCCCTTCACCTTTTTGACACCGCCCTTAGGATTAGTGGGTTTCTTCTTTTTCTTTCTCTTGGCCTTAGCTTTTGGGCGAGAAGAAGAAGACTGTCCAATGGTCATAACGGGAGTCTTTGCTGACTTCATAGTGCTCTCTGCACTCCTTAACATATTAAGGAGTTCAGGGAGGTCCTTCTCCATGCCATGCATGTTGAAGTTCACTATGAACTGAGCAAAGGTGGAGGGGAGGGACTGCAGAATAATATCTATATATTGTTCATTGTCCATTGTCCATCCAAGGTCCTCAAGCTCTTCTATAAGCGCTATCATCTTCAACACATGGTCTCCTACTGGTGTGCCAGAGGCCATTCGCATCTGAAACAGTTTCTTTGATGCTTCGTATCGTAATACGCGGGATTGCTCCCCATACAACTCCTTTGTATGGAGCAGTATCCCGTGAATGTCCATGTCCTCGTGCTGCTTTTGATGTGTGTTATCCATCGATGCAAGCGTGAGGCATGTGGCCGTGGCACAGTCAGCGTCCCATGTCTTGCGGACTTCAATGTCCGCAACTGAGGATTTTGGACCTGGGACGGGCGGGCCTGAAGCCGTGAGGACATATGATACTTTATCATAAGTCAAGGCGATCTTCAGATTCCTTAGCCAGTCTTTATAGTTGGTCCCATTCAGTTTGTTTTTATCTAGTAGAAGCTTAAGTCCAGTCATTGGTATCTTCCATTAAGAGAGAGAAAAGAATACACTCAGCGAAAGCTCTTGCATAGATTAGATTGGTTTATTATCTTGTCTAATCGATGTTTCCCACTGCTTTTTATCAAGTTTTTCTTTCAAACCTTAAAAAGAAAAACTAGCCAGGATTAATTACAGTCTACAACTTGGCTAACCGTTCAGCCAGGCCAGTGTCGGTACTTTGAGGGAGGTTCCCCGTGCTTTCGCACGGACCTAATTAGAGTAAACCTCGTTTTCCCAGAGGCGGAGCCCCGTTAACACCTTTCTAGACACCTAATGAGTTAGCTAATTATAAACTGTAAAACTCTCCTAGGAGCAACTATTGCCCACAGTGGGATCGGGATCCAACCATCACATGGAAGGTATGCAATCTCATTGCAAATTTCAACACTTGAAATTCCCGATGTGGTTTTTACCCCTAATACTCGTGACCTTGGCTAAGGTCAACAAATCACGAGCACTAGTCAAGCTCAACCCGTCATTTCTTGATTAATTAGACCCGTTCACATGACCCTTGGCTAAGGTCAACAAAGTCATATGCCCGTCCTAATTAATCTGCATCATATGCATTTGTAGGAAGACATCACTTAGCTACCGTACACTACGCCTTGGCTAAGGTCAACAAACGTAGCACGAATACTAAGTACTCTACTTCCTAAAATGACGGAGGATTGCGGATGATTTTTAAGAAAATCTTTAATGCTTTGAGCTTGATATCGTTGTAGAATCAAAAGGTTTTCAAAAGGAGTGGCTTAAGCTCCGCAGTTTTGAAATATAGCTTTTTCATAAATAGCCGAGTAGTTTTCAAATCCGATTCTACAACATCTTTTACGTTTATTTTCTTTACATTAATCACATTAATGTAATCCCATCATTTAAGTCCTAAAGCCAATCACAGAAAAGAAACGAAAATAACACGTACGCTTATGCCATCCGCATTCGCCGCAATGTTCCGTTATGCACCGTTAGGTTACTTAACTAACGGCATACCGGGACGGGACTAGCGCGGGTGTAAAACATAAGCAACGTCTACTATATATCATATATATAATACATCATTCGTCTCAGATATCACAGAACACAGGCAGCAGAAACATAGATATAACGTGGGTTATCCTAGGACGTCCGTATTTAGTATTTAGCCAGAATAGAAAATACGGATTCCACAGTCGCGATTAATAGCCAAGCCCACACCCTGGACCCCTACGAGAGCGGCAAGCGACCCAACCAATCCTGGAGTTTAGGAGACCCGGTCCCGACTCCTCGAGATGGCCTCCCACTGAACCCCAGAACCCGGTCACCTGTGCTCCCCTTCTTGGGTCCATCCTAATGCGAAAAAGTAAATAATATACAACACTGATGACACAACCGCAACCTGGAAGTGCCCCAAATAAAAGAATATTACATTACATTTGAATTTACATGAATGAAAATATAAAACTCTCATCTCACAAAAAAAAACCCCGGCTATTCGATCGCGACAATCCTGCACATCATATCTCAGCAACACATAATATCACATATCATCAACGTAAGTAAGTATGCGTACCCCGATTGTCGTTGATGTATAGCAACGAAACCGGCGATATCGTACATACTACACTTATGGTCACAGAAAAGAAAGTGTAAAACTACAATATTTGGAATCCAGATTCTCTTTAGACATCATAAATGCGAAATATCACATATTTCGTATTTCCTGCCTAAACTATATGAATTCCACATATTGTATCACATTCCAGACAAACAGACAGTATTAAAGTTTTCGAACGAACGATCAAGCACCCAAGATTCACTAAAGCTCAACAGTTGAGCAGGGTTCAAAAAATCCGGAGTGTGACACAGTAGTAGCGGTCCAGCCGTAGAAGGGTCAAGCCAACGCCTCACATGTGGCACGCCGTACTGCCCCAAACCCTAAGGTTCAAAGGGCAGTTCGAGACGGTCACATAATCGAGTTAAGGTTTGTTGTCTTCTAGAGGGACCACCGCAAAAAGACTTGCACGTATCTCCAAACTATTTAAACCCCGTGAATAGTGAGTAAATGATACTCGTTCAAACACTTTAATACTTTCTAATTTACCCGGAAAAGCTACGAAATGAAAATCCCGATTGAATTGACGAGTCCAAAACCACCTCCAGAATTTTTCAAAACCAAATACAGATTAAAAATATCCAAAAAATTATACAAGCAGATTCATGAATTACTGTGCAAAACATATCCATTAATTCATATGTACGGCCGCGGAACAGCGGCCTAAGAAAGCTTAGGCCGCGTTTCCGCGGTGAGAATTACTGTTCACCGAAAATATTTTGCACCGTAACTCTTATTTTTTCCTGCTGTATTTTTTACATATTTTTAATTCTGCAAATTATTAAATTTTAGAAAATTTCCAGAGAGCACCCAAAAATACGGTATTTTTGTCCGATCGGGGTTTTCACTTCGTAAAAACGTCGCCTAATGTTCTAGGTCGGCTCTGATACCAATGAAAGGTTAGTATAGCACCCTATGAAGAGTTTTGAAGCATCATATGACCCAAAGTTTTAATTTTTATGGTGCTAAACTAACAAAAAGGAGTGGCTCAAACTCCGCATTTTAAAAGTTTGTTTTGAAAAGAACCGAGTGGTTTTCTGAAAGTGTTCCAACGACTTTTACTTGGTATATTTTCTTGCATTAGTTCTTTTAATGCGTGATATTCTTGCATTAGTTCTTTTAATGCGTCCTATCATTTAATCCTACCATTGCAGAAAACAACCAAAATATGACATACGCTTATGCCATTCGCATTCGCCACGGGGCCCCGTCATTACCCGTTAGGTTACTTAACTAACGACAGAGCGGGGGCTGGGCTAGCGCGGCTGTAAAACATAAGCAACGCCTAAATAATATCATATAAAGATATATTGCAATGATAGCCATTTCAGATCACAGATGAAAACATTGGATATACTAGGAACCTGCAATTCGTACGAGCCTGTAACGAAAAGCAGATTACACGGTCGCTGTGAATAGCCAAAACCCTACCCAAGACCCCTACGGGTGCGGCAAACTACCCGCCAAGTACCCGAAGCGAAGCAACCTCCCTCATCTCCGTGAGTAGGCCACTCGGCACTTCGGCATACCCGGTAGTTTGTGCACCCCCTCCATGGGTCTATCCTAGGAGCAAAAACAGTAAAAAGAAATTATGCAATGACGGCTACAACCCCGACCCGGTTGTGCGGCCATACAAATAATTATTACATCAATTTATAAATTTACATGAATTGAAAGAAAAGAAAACTCTCGTCTCACAACCCCCGGCTATTCACCCGCGACAATCCAATGAATTCATATACATATTCCAATGACATTACAGATCACAGATTTGTATAACCCCCACTAATCGACATATAGCGATTAGTAGACATTCAATACAAATATCACATCACAGAAAAACCCGTCAGCTTAAGTCTTTTAGAAGTTCGATCAAAAATATGGATTTATAGGCCCCAAATACAAAATTTTCGTTCTGGAAAATCTGGGCAGAAAATACATATTCCAAAAATACCAAAACAACCCCAGAAATACACTGCACCAAATTTGGACCTCGGCCGAGTCAACTCGGCCGCGGAACCACGGCGGGAGCGTGCTCCCGCCGTATTTCCGCGGCTCTTTGAACGGTTCGTGGGACCAAATTTGGTGGTTATTCAAACAAAAGGCTGAGCCGATTTTTAAGATGAAAATTATCAACTTTTGAATAGAATAAAAATCGGCAGAAACTTGACAACTCGGGTTCGTTTTGTGACTTTTTCTTTGATCAATCTTCTAGTTACTTTGCTAACATGTTAGATAGAGTTTAACTAGGCTCTGATACCACTGTAAGTCCATGCTACCTCTCCCGGTGCTTTCGGGCATGCGGAATTTGACGAAAAACAATTTTCTAGAGGTGGTAACATGGACTCAAAACCGGATCTTTGTTAAACATCTAACTAGAATCCACCTGAAAGCTTCTACCTTTGGCTTCTTCTTCGGTCTTTGAAGAAACTAGTTCACTTGGTTTGCTAAACCTTATGAACTAGAATGAGTAGAGAAGAGTGTGTTGGGATTTTACTCTATGGTTCTTGTTTCTCAACACATGATACAAGTGAACCATAGAAAAAAGAGAGGGAGAGCAAGAGGAAGGAGATGAGAGCTCAAGAACAAGAGAGAGAGTGAGAATGATAGAATGATAGGAGACTTTTCTCTCTTTGCTCTCATAATCCAAAACCATCATCACAAAATAGTAATCAAGTATTGTGTAAATGGTTTAAGCTACAATAGCCATATCATTTCATGCACTCATTTCTCACAAGAGAAACAAGCAAGTAAAAAGTCTTTGCCATGAAATCATAGCCATTGTCATCATGATGGTCAACTAGTCCAACCTAGTCAAACGGTCAATAAAGTCAACAAGTCAACAAAGTCAACCCCTCAACAACCATGTCACCACAATACTTAATTAATATTATTGTTAATCATATTCTCATTAGGGTTGAGCAAAAAGTCAATAGTCAACAGTCAACGGTCAACAACCCTAATGAGAATCCTCTGCCTCTGTCTCTCCGTCAACTGTGCATACACACCCGCATCCGTGTTCCGAGGAACACGAATACACACTGGATAAATCCAATCCCAAAATGTACACTAGGATTTAGCTTAAACCAAAGCCCGCTAGTGTTAACTGTCCGGACACTAAACGTGCACAAGTGCATGGATGTGACTGAACCCTGTCGCAAAACCATGCGACCAGTCGCAAAACCATGCGACCTCTACTCTTTTGCCTAAAGGCGAAAAGCTTTCTGTGTGGGACTCTAAAGACTCGACACTACGCTGGCAGTGGGTTTAACCACAGACCGTAAGCGGCACTAGCTGTGCGTAACGGTCCCCAGGTAGATGCCGACAAGAAGACTGACGAGGTGAAACCCATCTGAACTCCTACTGAGCCTGAATGTGACAATCTCCGTACAGTCCGGTCTGTTCGTCTGATACATCGCATGGCGGGCCTAGGGGGCGGTAAACGTCAGTCCCCTAATAGCGGTACAAGTCGTGTCGGATTGAAGCCCAAAACACCCTGAGATAACACTGGAAGCCTACCAGTATATCTCGATTGCCCTGGCCAGGGACTACTCGTGTAATGGATCTCCTAGACAAAGCGCGATGTCAACCCCCAATACCGGGAGAGACGAATCCTGTCTAACCGTCACTGCCTCCAAGTGCTTCGGGACTGCACCCAACTACCACCTGTTTGCACGACTCCTTTGAGCCGTGGTAGGGTAGTAATCAAAGCACAGTGGGAACACACTCGAGGTGAAGTGATAGTGTCAAGTCAGCGAACTAAGCTGTACTCATGTCACCTGGGAACTGATAACTGACGATAGGTATAACACCAACCGGTCAGTTCCCGACGAGTCCTGTCCAGTGTACTCGTAACCTAACGAGCACCCGTATACTATCTCCAGTACGACGTACTGATGGCTGTGGGACAGACCATCTCCCACATTGGGATGAGAAGCGCATACGCTAGTCTACTCCGGAGTATCGATGCCCTGTCTCGATAGTCCTGCGATTAGGGACCTGTATAAGGATGTGCTTATAGATTACCCAGCCCCACTAGTGTGACTGCCATCACAACGCTGGTAATCAAGCAAAGATCCGAAGGGCTTCACTAATGTGTATAGGTGATATACTAAAATAAACATATGTACACATTGAAGTAGAAACAAACCAAGTAGCATACTACTATATTGAGCAAGATTGTTTATACAAGGTGAATATCCCAAGCTTCCATTAAGTAATATACAAACTAGTAGATACAGTAATGGCCTCTAGGGCATATACACTAACAGTGATATACCCTCCAGGTATAACTGAAGTATGAAATACAATGTACACCTGTAGCTATGTCCTTAGGTGTGTATGTACCTATCGCTAATGGTACGATACCCTATAGGTATACAGGTAACTAGCATGTCAAAGCCTATGTGTAAGCATGTAGGTATACAGGTATGCTACATGTCATATGCGATAAGAAATATGAATCAATTTCACAATGTCCAACCAGACAATATCATTTCTATATGTGGGTTGTGCATGACATGGCAAATATTGACGGTGTGTGTGGCATACAATCAGTGCTCGTGCAACATGAGCCGTCAATAATAGTGCAGTGTCCTAAGGATACTAGTCCAAGCACAACAATTTACTAAGCAGTAGTGTAAATGCGCAAATTCTAAAGCTGACATAGAATATGCGACAAAAGTAACATCTCTAGCCCAGACGCATAACGCCATGCGGGCGATTCCCCTGTAGATGTTAAATCTACTCACCAACACTCCTGGCTAAGTGTAGCCAACAACCTGTTTTCTTTTTGTAGCTGTGTCCGTAGTCCCCGCCTGCGAACCTACAACAGTAAGACAATAAAACAAGTGTATATTAATAATAACTCTAAAACACGTACACACTATATTAGACCGACGCAACAACACAAAACATACTCTCAAGTGTTCGTATTGTGGCTAACGTGCGTAGCGACATGACGGAACTAACCTAAGAGCAAAACGACACAATGTGCACGATCCGTGTCGTATAACGTATCGCGCGAACAAAAAACACAACAACCTACCTAAGTGATCCAGATTTTACATACTCTGAAAACTAAACAAACAAACAAAACCAAATACACCCAAACCGCAGCATAGATCTACCCTCAAAAACCTACACCCCAACTCCAAACCCTAGCCGATCTCGCTGGAATTCGTCAAGGAGGTTGCCAGCCCCGGCCGGTGGGGTGGGTCTCATGTCTCAGGTGCGGTCTTAGGTTCACTGGTACAACACAACAATTTTGTTTGGTTTTCTCGTACACTTTCCAGGTCATAGCAGGTCACAGATAACACAAATCGACACTAAAATACGATATATTGCACAAAACTTAACTTTAACCAATCTAAACTGAAAATAACTAGCTACAAAGGACACAAACTAATTAAAGAAGAGATAGAGATCATTACCTAGCTAAAAGAACTCAAAGATCCAAGCTTTGCATGCACCTAGGCATCCAAAAGGCAAAAGTGATAAAAGATAAGATTTTTGTGATATAAATTGGGATTTTGGAGAATTATTGAGCTAGGAGTTGTTGCAAATGAAGAAAGAAATGGTTAAGCGCAGAAGAGAGAGGGAGGGCTCGGCCAATATGGAGGAAGGTGAGGGAATTTCCTAGCACTTTCATGTGATAAATGCACATAAATGCATTCACACTCACATGCATGCACCTCTTTCTATTTCTTTTCTTTTCTTTTAAAATTTAAATCAAAACCCATACAAATATCTAGATGCTATGTGAAGGGTTTTATTAACTCAACTTAATTTTTGAAAAGAAGACTTAAGAGAAAATTCCGAAAATGTGAATACCGCATTAAAATAATATTAAAATTGGGAAAAATTCAAATTGGACCAAAACGTCCCATATACCCCCAAAGCTTGCGCACTAGCTTTATTTTAGCTAAACTATGTGCTGTCAAGTCTATATGGTCGTTTGATCACAGACGGTTTAAAACGAAAAATACCGACAATTTTACCCAAAAACGGAAAAATTCACATAACGATTTCTAAAACGTTACAATCTCCCCCCTTCTAAAAAATTCGTCCCCGAATTTAAGATTCTCACTAAGCGTACCTTCAAAGAAAAGATTACAAAGTCTCATATCTTGCTCGCAGCCTCTCAAGTGACCACCTCATTATATGGCTACGTCCAAGAAAACTCTCCACAGATGGCAAGACCCTTGACCGATGTTCCTCCGCCTGCCGAGCCACTAACACAAATGGATTCCTGTGAACGAAAAGATCGAGTCCAAACTAAATGGTCCGGTGTTGAATCATGTGAGAAAGGTCATGAAGGTATTTGCAAAGTATCAACACAAAGAAAACAGGGTGAATGGTCAATAATCTGGGCGGAAGTGTCAAGTTATAGGCAACGGAACCAACTCGCTTTAAGGATCTCAAAAGGACCTACAATCCTAGGATAAGCTTCCCAAAACTCAACACGTCATTTATCGGAAATATCCGTAGAAATACATGATCTCCCACTGCGAACTCAAGCCTGCGACCACCATGGTCGACATAAAACCTCTGTCCGCACAGGACTGTCATCATCCTGACCTGAACCAACTGGATCATCTCTGAAATCTCTAGACTAGCTTGGGTCCAAAAATCCTACTGCGCAGAGTCAGAAAAACAGCCTGGATAACGACACCACCTAACTAACAAAACCAAAAGGTTGCCAATTGGAGTATCTCCTGATAACAGCTATCGAAGAAGAACCCTAACAATGGCGAGTGACGATCCCCAACTGTCGACAACAATTTGTAAGTGCACGGCGGCGCCCCGGCCGTCAATCCGACGGCCAAACGCGGAAACGGTGATAAACATAAATTTTGCGGACTTGGCAAAACGGCACCACCGCGCACTAAAACCGGATCGTGCCATTAAACTAGTCTAAGCTATCTAGAGAGGGGGTAGAGAAGTATACCATACGATCCAAGTCCTCCGGTCTTCATCTCCACTCCGATCTCCTCGCGGGATCTCCGTCCATCTCCTCCTCGTCGGAAAGGGCACCACGAAGTCGGGTACTTTTACGGGCTCCCACCTCAATACCGAGGCAACTCGCGCATGAAGCCGGCAACTCGACATGCTCAAGATTTGCTGTAGGAAGTGTAGTGTAGAATCATAGTCTCTTTTGGGGTTTGGTTGCCATTTGTGGATGATGGAGGAAACAAGACAAGAAAAATGGTGCTTGCATTTTTCTTAACTTGAAATGAGATCAATCAAATGAAACACTCTCAAGGATGAAGATGAAACTCTCTTCTTCTCTTTTCTTTCTCTCTTTCTTTTTCTCAACCATGATAATAATCTCTTCTTCTTTTTAGAAATGGTGGAGGATAACAATATGATAGCAAGAGGGAGGTGAGTGTAGGAAGCAAAAGTGGTGACCACATCATAAAACATAATCATCACAAAACTAACATCAAACCTCACTTCATTTCTAATCTCATCTAATCTCATAAAGCAAAGAAAAGAAAGAAAAAAGATCTCATCATGAAAAGCCATCATGATGCCACCAATATGCAAGATACCCCCTCCACAAATGTTATTTGCACAATTGCAAATAACACCCTCCATCTGAAAAGTCCGGCCGGGAAAGAACAAACGAAAACCGGCCGGAACGGAATGCAAACTGGCAACTCCAGAAAACTGGTCCCGTAATAAATTACAGGAAAAACCCCACACTGTGCATACACACCCGCATTTGTATTCCGTCTGGATACAAATGCAATGAGACAAAATCTACACTGTACTAAACTAGGACCGGCTTAAGCCAAAGCCGGCTAGTAATATCCGTCTGATCCTGATGCGTGCAATACCGCACGTATCTGATCGAACGCTGCCATATAACTATACGGCCACTAGTACAAACCGTCCGATCCTGATCTGTGCAATACCGCACGTATCTGATCGGACCCTGCCATATCTCCATACGGCCTCTACAGCGTTTCGCCCGAAAGCTTGAGTAACTGAAAGTGTGGTGGACTCTAAAGACTCGTCAATACTATGGCTGTGGATTTAACCACTAGCACGTCAGAGGTATAAGCCAATAAGTGACGAGCCACCAGCTATTGACCAAAAGGGACGTCGATGAGTGAACTCATCCTGACACCCTACTGAGCCTGTCAGTGACAATATCCATGCAGTCCGGTCCGTTCGTCTATGAGTATCGCATGGCGGGCCTAGGGGGTTGGTAAAAGTCAGACCCCCAAAAGCGGTACAAGTCGTGTCGGAGTGTAGCCCAGAACACCCTGAGATACTACTGGAATACCTACCAGTAAATCTCCTTGCCTTGGCCAAGGACTTTGTGTAATGGCTCTCCTAGACACAGCACGACCTCACCCCCAATACCGGGAGAGACGAACCCCTGAAGATACGCTCACTGCCTCCATGTGGCTCGGGACTGTACCCAACTAAAACCTGTTTGCACGACTCCTTTGAGCCGTGGTAGGGTAGTAATCAAAGTACAGTGGGAACTCACACGAGACAAATGACGATCCCCAGGTCGATGAACTAACCTGCACACATGTCACCAGGGAACTGCCATCTGACGTCTGGTATATGACCAACTAGCATGTTCCCGGCGAGTCCTGTCCGGTGTACTCATAACCCTATGAGCACCTGTATACATCTTAGGTGATCCAACTGACACCAGTGGCTTGTGAGACCGGCCACCGCCCCTCGTCGGGGTCTCGACTGTATACACTAGTCTACTAATGGAGTATCGATGCCCAGTCTCGAAACTCCCACGACTAGGGACCTTTTAAGGATATGCTTGTAGACCCCCAGCTCCCACTTATATGATCGCCCTCATACTGCTGGTGGTCAAGCAAGAATCCTAGTGGCTCTATCAACGTGTAATAGCGACGTGTCATGTCACCTAAAGCAGTACACGATGATAAAGGTAAACCAGATAGCATACTATCATCTCGAGCAAGACTGTCCTACCGGGATAGGTCCTCCCTCAATCATTACAATCACGTACCTGTGACCTAATAATTGACTCTGAGGGCACTATCTCCAACAATCTCCCACTTGCACTCAAGGCTAATTATTGCGATGTCGCATACTCACAGCCCGTGTGATACCGAACATCCAACTCCTCTACTAGTCCGTCTCACAAAGCTCGTTTGCGGAACTATTGCGTTCGAGGAATAGCCTCAGTGAGTGGATCCGCTTAGTTGTTTCTTTCTATATCTCTCTATATCTCAAGTTCGCGGAGAAACCCATCTCCCGAAATGAGCAACACCTGTCTTAGAATGTCTGGATGTCTGATGGGACCTAGCTCATAAATGAACTCCAAATCCAAACTTCTTAGACTGTATCATCAACTGAACTTAATCAGTATCCTGCGCGCCATGCCTCCCTCAGTATTGCCTTGGACCACCTGTCCAAAATACTGCCCCTCATCAGAAGGAAAACTATAACTCTGACAACCTCCTTGTCGTCCATGTCACCTTGGAAGCCTGGAATGATAACTGTCTCCTGAATGAGGCTGTCGTTATCATATCCCTAGAACATCCACTTGTGTTCTAAAACTGCTTCCGACTGTTTCTCCAGGATTGGATTAATGTCAACTTATTGCATCTAGTGCAAGAACAACATCTGGTGTGGTACTTGACATCTCACGATTGACTCAATTGCCTGAGCAAGTGATCTGCCAATCATGCACGTCCCTCTCCCCTTTAGTCTGTAAGACACCTTTGGAGAGGGTGACTCCATTACCTGCAGGTACACTACCGTGCCAGGAGTCGTCCATCCTAAATACTCTTAGAATGCTGTTAAGTACCCTTACTGGGAAACCACCCAAATCTAGATCTAAAACCATAGATCCAGTAACCAGTATGTCAGATATAAAATCCATTTCCTTTGTGGAGAAACAACTGTGTGACGACCAAAGTATAACCGATCGTAGTGTAGGAGTTCCCTTTCCTACTCTGTGTATATCATCCAAATACCAGGATATCACACCCTACTACCTTCCCAACAGATCCATCCCCTATTCTGATGAAGTCAAACCCATGACTGTCACGTCAGAAACAGATGATCTATCTCCGCTATATCTGCTTTAGTCTACAAATAGACATAAGCTACCTGTCCACCAATGCTTCCGCTGCTCCCACTGACTACGACAACCCTCTGGTAGAGTCATATACACGTACACTTCTGAAGCGAGTTCAGAACGATGCTATACTCATCCTCCCGCCGGGTCTCACAGCCTGGAACAATAGCAATGGTAATTTTGGGTAAACAAGAACTTCCCTGTCACCGTCCTTGAGGCTACCGTAGTACCTCTCTGGTGCCTGAAGTTACCCACCTTATCTGCGGAGTGGCCAATGGAATGTCAATCCAGATTGAATCTTTAGGTTCCTTATCAAATCTTCAGTAATCGTTTGTGGTTCTGGAATCACTTCCAGTTCTACCATACTCCCACTACTGTTTTCTGAAAAATCCATTTTTAATAAAACTGTGGCGAGTCTAGAACAATATTGCTATTGTTCATCCAGATGGTAGAAAATCAACCCGCGTCATAGCCTGGGTCAACCCACAAACAGCCATTACAGAAACGTGCCTTGAGTTGTCCAGTGTCTGGTTTTAAGCATAAACCAGACAACTCCCCGTACCTTAACAATGTTAAGATATGAACTGTACTATATCCAATATAGAAACAGAGGCACTGATTTAATTTAACCAGATTCAAATCATGCAGCTGTCTCCAGTGCATGTAAACTAAATGGAAGGAGGCCGATCAGCGTTACTCAACTTAGGAATGCTTCCAATTATGAGTAACCTGAAAGAGAATCAGTTTCTCTTTATCATTACTATCAAATGAATACCATACACAAGTATCTACATCCTCGATCAATTTGAAGAATCCCGATACTTGCTACACCTGGTTCTCTACTCTATTCAAATACCTATAACTTCTCAAAATTCGGACCCTGTGTTTCAACGAAACACCTGTCTAAAAACCAGAGAAGTCATAAGTAAACCGAATATAGTATGAGGACCAACCCCTCTGTCCTGATGGACCCTGGACAACATACAATACCCTGTATGAGTCCCCTGAGTCTGATAACTCATTCACTGTGTGTCGTAGGTTGAAAACTGTACTTATGGTTAAGAAGAATTACACCGCTGTTTAATGCTCCTTACCTAACCATCCACTGATATAGGTAAATGTCATCGACATAATATCAAAAGGTATATCTCACTCTATGAAAATAGACGTACAGATATATCAATTTGAAATTGGTGCACAACAGCGGATATTCAAAACCAAATATTTGCCGACCGGCAAACAGCCCAGATGATCTCCTCAAATATCACCGATTACAACGAATCCCGATATAATGAGGATGATCACCCAATTCCCAATAACCTACTCCCACTCATCATCTGTAAAACCATACAGATGTGAGAATCAAACCTGGTAAATACATACCCTGGAGCAAGTGTCTAATCGGGAAATCAGTTTTCCATTAACAGTACACAGTTGAACTGAAACATTGAAATGTTTCGATGGGGTATCCTGGTATTCCTAGTAATGCCTCTTCCATCATCCAGATTCACAACTATAACCGTATAATTCTTTGCCACCTCTCCATATCCCTTCATATGTCTTTAGTCTTTACCTTCTGTACACCCCTTTAGGCCAATTGGTTTTCTTCCTTCCCTACCGTTCGGCACCAGCCTATGGTTTGGAAGAAGACTATCCAAAAAGCATAAAGGGTGTACTGTCCTAATCCTAGGAGCACTCGCAACGCGAGAGAAGGTGAAGATAAAAGACATCTGAATGTACTTTATTCCTATTTCTCCTGAACCAGGATCCATCCCCGAACTGGAACAAGTTCCTTTCGAGTTCGTATATAACCATACGATGGATTATCCAATAAAATGGGATCTTCGTAGTGATACAGAGTGTCCTGGAGAAATACAAAGGTGATGTGGGAGTGGTAACGAAATATTTGGTTTGGTCGTGAATATCTGTTGCAATTTACTTTGCCCTCTTACTGATCCCTTGTTTTGTCTGAACTTAATACCTTCTGCACACCATCGATATGCTAATTGGTTTTCTTCATCCCCTACCGGTCGGCACCAGCCTAAGGTTTGGAAGAAGACTATCCAATTTGCGTAATAGGTGTACTATCTCCTAAACCAAGGAGTACTCACAACTTGAGAGAAGGTAAAAGGAAAAGACAACTGAATAATCCTATCCGTTTTCTCCAGAACCGGAAACCATCCTCGAATTCCTTCGAGTTCGTATCTAACCATACGATGGTTTTGTCCAATGGAAGTGGACGTTCGCAGTAATACGGGGTGTCCTGGAGAAAAGGGTAAAAGTAGGAGTGGCAATGAGGTCTGCAACTCTGACAATCCAAAAGCCAGTGTTAAGTAGGTTTGGTCAACTTGGTCACTGAGTCATAGTCTTAGGGTCGGGTCAATGGTCGCTGCCAGAGAGAGAGAGAAAAGAAACACTCAGCGTGCACTCTAACCTAGATCAGAATGGTTATCACTTTTTCTAATCAGGAAACCTCCCACTGTACCTCAAATTCTCCTCCAAACCTAAAAGAAGAATTAGTCGGGGTCACCCGAGGAGTATACTAACTCATCAGTGGGAATCGGGATCCAACTCTCATCGCATGACAACGTGACGGAATCCGCTCACGGTATCACACTCCAGAAGGTATGCGCATATCTGGCAAGTTTCAGTACTTTTGAAACTCCCGATGTGATTTCTGCCCCATGCTCTTATGACCTTGGCGTGAGGTCAAAATATCATAAGTCACATGTCAAGTTCTACCCGTCATTATCCAGGTTAATTTGAATCCACCCGTACATACCCTTGACGTAGGCCAAAATAGTAGTACGACTGTCCCAAACCAACGCATCTATCTATGCAACAGATAAATACCCGGCAGCTACCAATCACTATGCCTTGGCGTGAGGTCAAAATACATAGCTTGAATACTACCGAATATTTAGCTGAAATGACGGAGGGCTACGAATGGTTTCTGGCGAAAACCTTTAACGTAAAGAACTTGATATCGTTGAAGGAACGGATAGCTTTTTAGAAAATATAGTGACGAAAACCTTTACTAAAGAGGTCACTCCCGGTGAAGGGATCTCGGCTCTTTCCCCGTAGAATGGGGTGCAGGATATTCCAAATGAATACCACGGTGCAAAGCAAAAGTAATCGGCTATAGTGAAGTTAATGCCCTGACGCAAACTTATTGTCCAAGGGGTCACTCCCGGTGAAGGGATCTCGGCCCTTGCCTCGTCGACTGAGGAGCAGGATATTCTAATGAATACCACGATGCAAAACAAAAGTAAACGTCCTTGCAATAACAGCTTTTTGAAAAAGTGTTCCAACAACATCAGATTAGGTTTGTTTTAACTTGCATTGATCCGAATCAACGCAGTCCCATCAATTGATCACACCAAAAAGAACGAAAATATACTGATGTACGTATATGCCATCCGCATTCGCCACTGGGTCCCGTCATTACCCGTTAGGTTAGCTTACTAACGACAGAGCGGGGACTGGACTAG
Source organism: Agapanthus africanus (assembly GCA_030015575.1). Lineage (NCBI taxonomy): Eukaryota > Viridiplantae > Streptophyta > Magnoliopsida > Asparagales > Amaryllidaceae > Agapanthus > Agapanthus africanus. The sequence goes on along the minus strand of CM057345.1, from coordinate 297,133,078 downwards.
CGCGGATGAAAAACATATACAACATCTACTAATATATATACCAATATATTATATTTCGCTCAAGGCGTGAAAAGAAATGCAACATCACAGAAATGTACAGCATCACAGAACAATACAGATATCTGGGATCCCCGGGTTTCACAGAGCCACTACTGAAACCCGACGTTCCCCTGGTCGTGTGGATAGCCTGTGCAATGAAATCCTAGAGCCCTACGGGCGCGGCAAGTCACCCGCCAAAAACCTGAAGCGAGGCAGCCCCCTTCACCTCCGTGAATGGACCACCCAGCACTCCACGGAATCCGGCAACTTGGGCACCCCTCCTGGGTCAACCTGTACCCCCTACGAGTGCGGCGAATAGCCCGCCAATCCTAGAGCGAAGCCCCCTCCGTCTCAATGCCATGAGATGCGGGCTTGTTGCCCTCCAGAACCCGGCTATCCGTGCACCCCTCCGCGGGGCAATCCTAGTACAGAAAGTAAAATATACATACACCGGGTACATCGACCGCAACCAGGTCGTGCCCCAAAAGAATAATACAAACAGGCAGTGACGGCAGTCCACATGTCGGACGCTCGCCCCGCAATATCAAATGTACATAATACGACATCACAGTACTAGCATTGCATCCAGGCTATCCCCCACGACTGATCCGCAACATCACAGCAAAAACAGAACATCAACATGAAAGTCACGTTCGCAAATCCGTCTAACCGGGCTATAGCAGTTAGACCGGATTTACCGATCGAGTGACATTCACGGTCGCAGATATAATGTAAATACTGTGAAAAATGTGTTTAAAATTTTCCGATTGACCAAAAATTAACAAGTGGGCCCCCAAACAAAACTGTAGCAATCACAGAAAACCTGGGCCCAATTTTAATATTCCAAAACCCCTAATTACACCCCTGAAGCCCACTGGAAAAAGATGGCCCACTGAACTCTCAAGGCTGCGGCGGAACCGCGGCCCAATAGAAGGATGGGGCCGCGGATCCGCGCTCTCTGTGAGAGATCAGAGTGTCGAATTTTCCCAGAGTTCTTAGAATCTCCTGCACATCATTCTGAGACCACCTGAAAAATTTTTAGACACCAAAAATTCTTAACAGAAAACTGATGTGAGATAAAAATGAGTTTTTGGAATTTTGGTCGATCGGAACCGCAAAACACATCAAACGAAGCTAGACGAAGTTAATGGCGAGGCTCTGATACCACTGTAAGTGCACGGCGGCGCCCCGGCCGTCAATCCGACGGCCAAACGCGGAAACGGTGATAAACATAAATTTTGCGGACTTGGCAAAACGGCACCACCGCGCACTAAAACCGGATCGTGCCATTAAACTAGTCTAAGCTATCTAGAGAGGGGGTAGAGAAGTATACCATACGATCCAAGTCCTCCGGTCTTCATCTCCACTCCGATCTCCTCACGGGATCTCCGTCCATCTCCTCCTCATCGGAAAGGGAACCACGAAGTCGGGTACTTTTACGGGCTCCCACCTCAATACCGAGGCAACTCGCGCATGAAGCCGGCAACTCGACATGCTCAAGATTTGCTGTAGGAAGTGTAGTGTAGAATCATAGTCTCTTTTGGGGTTTGGTTGCCATTTGTGGATGATGGAGGAAACAAGACAAGAAAAATGGTGCTTGCATTTTTCTTAACATGAAATGAGATCAATCAAATGAAACACTCTCAAGGATGAAGATGAAACTCTCTTCTTCTCTTTTCTTTCTCTCTTTCTTTTTCTCAACCATGATAATAATCTCTTCTTCTTTTTAGAAATGGTGGAGGATAACAATATGATAGCAAGAGGGAGGTGAGTGTAGGAAGCAAAAGTGGTGACCACATCATAAAACATAATCATCACAAAACTAACATCAAACCTCACTTCATTTCTAATCTCATCTAATCTCATAAAGCAAAGAAAAGAAAGAAAAAGGATCTCATCATGAAAAGCCATCATGATGCCACCAATATGCAAGATACCCCCTCCACAAATGTTATTTGCACAATTGCAAATAACACCCTCCATCTGAAAAGTCCGGCCGGGAAAGAATAAACGAAAACCGGCCGGAACGGAATGCAAACTGGCAACTCCAGAAAACTGGTCCCGTAATAAATTACAGGAAAAACCCCACACTGTGCATACACACCCGCATTTGTATTCCGTCTGGATACAAATGCAATGAGACAAAATCTACACTGTACTAAACTAGGACCGGCTTAAGCCAAAGCCGGCTAGTAATATCCGTCTGATCCTGATGCGTGCAATACCGCACGTATCTGATCGAACGCTGCCATATAACTATACGGCCACTAGTACAAACCGTCCGATCCTGATCTGTGCAATACCACACGTATCTGATCGGACCCTGCCATATCTCCATACGGCCTCTACAGCGTTTCGCCCGAAAGCTTGAGTAACTGAAAGTGTGGTGGACTCTAAAGACTCGTCAATACTATGGCTGTGGATTTAACCACTAGCACGTCAGAGGTATAAGCCAATACGTGACGGGCCACCAGCTATTGACCAAAAGGGACGTCGATGAGTGAACTCATCCTGACACCCTACTGAGCCTGTCAGTGACAATATCCGTGCAGTCCGGTCCGTTCGTCTATGAGTATCGCATGGCGGGCCTAGGGGGTTGGTAAAAGTCAGACCCCCAAAAGCGGTACAAGTCGTGTCGGAGTGTAGCCCAGAACACCCTGAGATACTACTGGAATACCTACCAGTAAATCTCCTTTCCTTGGCCAAGGACTTTGTGTAATGGCTCTCCTAGACACAGCACGACCTCACCCCCAATACCGGGAGAGACGAACCCCTGAAGATACGCTCACTGCCTCCATGTGGCTCGGGACTGTACCCAACTAAAACCTGTTTGCACGACTCCTTTGAGCCGTGGTAGGGTAGTAATCAAAGTACAGTGGGAACTCACACGAGACAAATGACGATCCCCAGGTCGATGAACTAACCTGCACACATGTCACCAGGGAACTGCCATCTGACGTCTGGTATATGACCAACTAGCATGTTTCCGGCGAGTCCTGTCCGGTGTACTCATAACCCTATGAGCACCTGTATACATCTTAGGTGATCCAACTGACACCAGTGGCTTGTGAGACCGGCCACCGCCCCTCGTCGGGGTCTCGACTGTATACACTAGTCTACTAATGGAGTATCGATGCCCAGTCTCGAAACTCCCACGACTAGGGACCTTTTAAGGATATGCTTGTAGACCCCCAGCTCCCACTTATATGATCGCCCTCATACTGCTGGTGGTCAAGCAAGAATCCTAGGGGCTCTATCAACATGTAATAGCGACGTGTCATGTCACCTAAAGCTGTACACGATGATAAAGGTAAACCAGATAGCATACTATCATCTCGAGCAAGACTGTCCTACCGGGATAGGTCCTCCCTCAATCATTACAATCACGTACCTGTGACCTAATAATTGACTCTGAGGGCACTATCTCCAACACAATTAGTAGGTACGCACAAGCATAACCTCTAGAGTCAGTATAGCCCGCTCTCACAAAACCATAATCCTGCGGATGGAATGATGGAGCTAAAGCTCGATCAGTACCCAAGGCTTCCTGAAGCTCCTGCCCAAAACGGCAAGCAAACAGGGTGCCTTCATTGGATACGACTCATGAAGGAACTCTGTGCAATGCACAACTTAACAAAGAAAAACTGAGCAAACTGAGTATAACCGGACAACAACACCCGAATGAAGTCATACCCTCACTAAACCTGGGTAGACACCATAACGAAATTCGTGGAAATCTGCTCCCATTCCCACTTCGAAATGGTTAAAGGTTGCAACTCTCCAGCCGGTCTCAGATGCTCAACCAAAGCACACAACAAGAAAGACACCTTGAAACAAAACCCGAAACTGTTCTTTACACCCCTGCCCACCCATAACTATCTCACCAGTTACGTCTATTGTTGGTGGATCATGGATGTACACAGAGAGTGGACAGATGCGCCTGCTCTAGGATTTCACGTCTCTACCCATCAACACCAGGTACACACAAGCGCGTCCTTAAACGTAGCATACCCTAGTCACAAATCAAGGACTCCGAATCTTTACCCTGCCGAGTATGCTCGAGTATCTCTGACGAACGAGCATCGGCGGGCAGTGCCTCGCGAAAACGATTAGGGAAAAGTGGTCGGGCGCGGACATGAGCAAGCTGTCTCCTAAGAAGAGGCGAACCTAAGCTGTACTCCACGATCGAACAAGAACTGTAAATCTGCAAAAGACTGTCTCAACAATCAAAACCCGCTGCAGGAAGATGTACATTAAGCTCTGGTGGTCCGTGAAAAATCTGACACGACTCTCAACCAAGTAGTGTCTCCAAATCCAAAACGCAAAACCACCGCGGCCATCTCCAGATCATGAGTGGGATATCCTGCTAGTACTTCCTCCAACTGTCGGGAAGCAAAAGCGCTAACTCTATAGTGTCACCTCAGTACACAATCGAGCCCCATTCATGAAACATCCCAGTTAAACAACAAAGTCGCCCGAACCAGAAAGCAAGAAGAACTGGAGCAGTTGTCAACCGAATCTCCAACTGCTGGAAAACTCCGCACACATGCCTCAGTCTGAAGAAAAGAACCTCCTTTCAGGTCAGTCCAGTCAACGGTGCAGCACTACACTAGCAATCCTGCACGAAACAGCGGTAAAAAACTGCTAAGCCCAAAATCAACGGACCTCCGTATGTACACCAGTCTGGGCCAAAGCTGTACGGTCTCGATCTCTCTCGGAACCATACGAAACTGTCTCCCATAACTATAAGACCTAGGAGTCAACACAAACAAGCCTGAAGGAACACTCCGAGAATCTAACAAACAGCTGGCACTCTCCCAATGTCTGCAAAACAAATCCTCAAGTGCTATTCCTGTTCCTCACGACTCATGGAATTGACCAGAATGTTATCATGACACAACAATAATTGGCCGAGGAACGGCCTGAAGAAATCTGGTTCATCATATCCAGGAATGCTGCTAGGGCATTGGTGAGTCCAACGACACCACCAAAACACAAACTGCCCGTAGCATGCACAAAAACAGTATTCGGAATGCCATCACTCCGAACCCGCAACAATGATGATCTGATCCCCAACAAACTTAGAAAATGTCTCACACTCTGGAGCTGATCGAAGAAATCGTCAATGCGAGGTAAAGGATACCTATCCGCACCGTAAGACGGTTCAATTGACGATCCAATAATACACAACCTCAAACTGCCGTCTTTCTTCTTGACGAACAGAAATAGGAGCTCCACAAGGAGAAATACCAGACGCACAAACCCCCCAACAAACAACTCTGCAGCTGATCCTTAAGCTCCCTAAGCTTCGCCGCCTCATCTGGAACAACGTCGGAAAACTCTCGCATGAAAGGAAACCGGTCTAACAAATCCACTGTGGCTACGGTATCACGAATGAACGCCAAGAATCCATGACATCCTCTCCTTAAAAACCGACTAGCGAAAAAGGCTGAATTCAAGCTGTGAGAGGCGGTACCACTGTCCCCCTGCATAACAAGAACTAACTTGCCGGGAAAACAAACCTGACTGTTTTCTCGCGGTAGTCCACAGACGCCTAGCACGTAGCTACCCAATTCGTGCCCGGGAGAACGTCAAATCCAACATCTCTAGAAGGATCAAGTGACGAATGAATCTCCTACCCGATTGGCACACGACTGAAATACGTGTCACGCAACAAAAGAATCGCTGACAGAAGTTAACACAACAAACGGCTAATCTAGCTAACACCACTCTCGGCCCAACCACGGTATAAAGTGTACAAAACAACAAGTACATCCAGGAACATGTGAATTTAGAGTACCTGCAAACTCAGCATTGGATGCCCGCACGTCCCGATGAGTAGAAGAAAACTCCCGAGTCTGTCTTCTACCCGAAATAGGCTAAAATCCTCCTCTCTACAGTATAGCTGCCTCGTGACCACGTGGCTCAGTACAAACTCGAACCCGATGATCCAAACTCCCGCACAGATAACATCCGGAAGAAAATTGCTGACCATCCTAGGGATAAGAGCTAGACGACTGTCCACGCCTCAAGCCTCTGGTACTCCCATGACGTGCACGAAACCTGTCACGATGACTGAACCTTTGTCTCTGGACTGGTACATTGGCACGGGTCCTCCACTGTACAGGGACTTCCAAAGTCTCAGGAAGACATGTCTCGTCAACTGGGGTTGCATCCACTGGTGCTGCGTAGGTGACGGAATACTGTGTGCTGACCGCAAGGAAAAACTGGGTAACAGGGGTGACAACCTCCTGTCGCTGCGCTCGAATGGCCTCAACTAATGAACTCATCGTCTGGCGCAAGTCCTGTATATCTGCCACAAGCCTAACGAGAAAATCTATCAATGGCGGATCTGTCAGCTCATGTACAATGAGCGTGCCATCCTCGTCAGTCCTCGTCCTACCCGAGTCAGTACTGACCTCAGCCCTCGCTGCACCTCTCTGAGTCCCCATAGTCATCGGCGGTAAAGGCTATAAATAGAATATAAGATTCGATAAGAACACGGAAATCGAATCACAAGAATATGTATTATCAAGGTAGGAATTTCAGGCAATTGTACTTAGGTCACTTTAGACGGAGTATCGTGAGTATGCTGCAGACATACACACACTACGTTACTCTGCTTAAGCTACCTACTCCAATATACCAAGGTCATCCTACACTCCGAAAAGTAAAACCTAGCGCTCTGATACCAACTTTGTCACGACCCAAAATTGGCACGTGACGGCCCTAATACTACGCAACGTCTACAGGCGTAACGTAGTAAAAGAAAGCCAAAACCCAGCAATCTAAACCATCAAAAGAAATAAGAAAGTGATAATAGTATTTTCAAAACCTTTGAAATCACAACCCAAATTCTTTAAAGTCTCACTTTTATTCCTTAAAATTTTGGAAGCACCTCCTTTGTAAAATAAGCCCCCAAAATGGGTACAACATAAATATAAAGTAAAACATCCCAAACGGAAGCAAAATCCACGCCCAACGGCGGAAAACAAACACCACAACATATATACGACGCCTAGTGAAGAAAGAGACGATATAAATAAAACTGCATAAAACCTCCAAGTCACAAAATGATATACAATATCATCCTCTCGTCAAGTCTCTAAGTCATACAATATAATACTGGTGGATGGAGAGTACATGGATACAACAATTATACAATACAACATCGGATAACCACAACACCCACCTGGGAAAAACTGCACACTGTCAGGCGAAGTGGTATCCGCAGCCAAAAGATGATACGAAGGATGGAAATAGCCTGCCTCTGACTATCCTGAGGAACACCTGCAAACACTGTGGCACAACGTGGGTGAGTTGCCAACTCGTGAATAGTAAATAACATATGCAAGTAATCGCAAGTATGCACGTACAGCGCGAATCTAACATAAGCAATTAATATCAATGAATAGTCATATGTAATGCAATAATCATGAAAAGTACACTAGCAGGTACAATTAATACATGAAGCAATAATATGACGATATGAAAGTAACGGTCATGTAAGGTACTCTATGTTGGAGATAGTGCCCTCATAGTCAATTATTGGATCGCAGGTACGTGGTTGCAATGATTGCGGAGGACCTATACCGGTAGGACAGTCTTACTCGAGATGATAGTATGCTATCTGGTTTGCCTTTATCAGTCGTGTACATGTTCAGGTGACTGATTACATGTTACACTTTGATAGAGCCCTTAGGATCTTGCTTTACTACCAACAGTATGATGGCGATCATATAAGTGAGAGTTGGGTAGTTTATATACATATCCTTAATTGTAGTCCCTAGTCGTGGGAGTTTCGAGACAGGGCATTGATACTCCGGAGTAGACTAGTGTATACAGTCGAGACCCCGACGAGGGGCGGTGGCCGGTCTCACAAGCCACTGGTGTCAGTTGGATCACCTAAGATGTATACAGGTGCTCATTGGGTTATGAGTACACCGGACAGGACTCGCCGGGAATCTGCTAGTTAGTACTATACCTATCGTCGGATAGCAGTTCCCTGGTGATATGTGTACAGGTTAGTTCATCGACCTGAGGTCGTCATTTGTCTCGTGTGAGTTCCCACTGTGCTTTGATTTCTACCCTACCACGGCTCAAAGGAGTCGTGCAAACAGGTAGTTTTTGGGTACAGTCCCGAGCCATATGGAGGCACGTGAGCGGATCGGCAGGGGATTCATCTCTCCCGGTATTGGGGGCGAGGTCGTGCTGTGTCTAGGAGAGCCATTACACATAGTCCATGGCCATGGCAGGAGATTTACTGGTAGGTACTCCAGTAGTATCTCAGGGTGTTATTGGGCTACACTCCGACACGACTTATACTGCTATTGGGGGTCTGACGTTACTAGCCCCCTAGGCAGATATGCGATACTCACAGACGAACGGACCGGACTGTATATACATTGTCACTGTTAGGCTCAGTAGGGTTTCCGGATGAGTTCGCTCATCGGCCTCCCTTGAGGTCAGTCCATGGGCAGCCGTTACGCATTGCTAGTGCCGCTGACGGTTTGTGGTTAAACCCACTGCCAGGGTACTGACGAGTCATTAGAGTCCCCCACAGACAGTTTCCCAAGTTCGGGCGAAAAGTTGTAGAGGCCGTATGGTTTTATGGCAGGGTTCGGAAAATGCACGTGCATTTACGCACGTGTCAGTTTTCGGGCAGATGATACTGGTCGGCTTTGGTTTAAGCCGGATCCAAGTATTATATTGAGTAGATATAATATCTTTGTCTCAGTTGCATTTGTATTCGGTCGTAATGCAAATGCGGGTATATTTATACAGTTTCGGGGTTATCCTGAAATTCGTTTCAGGATCACTTTTGGAAGTTGCCAGTTTTCAGTTTTCTATCAGCCATCTTTTAACATTCGGTTAAAGACAGATTTATCTTTTCTTGGATGAGAGTGAGTCATGCTTCTAGAAGGTTCTAGAAGTTTCTAGAAAGCGGTGACAAGGATTGTGACTCATGCTTTGATTTCAATGTATTCTTGTTTTCCTTAAGATCTTTATGCTTGATATTTTCATGTGTTCACACATGATATTTTCCTTGAGGTCACCCTCTTTACTCCTACGATCACCTCCTCCTCCATATAAGAGGCCGGCCCCCTCTCTCTCCTCACACACTCTCTCACTTGATGTTTCATTTGTAGAAAAGATTATGATAGTATTTGGGGTGCATGGAAATTTCATTGCCTTTTTCATTCCATCACCCGATCCGATCGGCAACTTCATTAACCAATCGTCCACGGCTTTAGACGAAGTGAGAAAAAGTCATCTACTCATTCTCTACATCAATCTTGGTCATCTCTTTTAGCAAACTTGACGACCGAGTTGCCTCGAGTCAGAGGCGGGAGCCCGTTTAAAGAATCAGTGATGTGGTGCCACCTGGACGAGCAGATCGGAGACCGAAGAGATCGGAGCAGCCGCAACGGAGCGTGGGATGATGGTTAAAGAACGAAGGACTCGGATCGTTCGGTATAACCTTTCTACACTCTTTACAGTTTGTTAGTTTAGCAATAATAGAAGATCCGGGTTAAAGTATACGATAGCGCCAGTTAAAAAGTTTTTGTTCCGCATTTGGCGTCTGTAGACGGCCGGGGCGCTAGCGTAGACTTACAGTGGTATCAGAGCCTCACCATTTTGCTATACTAACTTGTGCTAACGCTTTTAAAATATCGATCGAACCGGAAATCAAAAACTGCAAAATCCAAGCTTGACAGTTTCTGTCGATTTTAAAAGGGTTCCAAAATTAATTTTACACATACCAGAAAATCAGGCAGGGTTTTTTAGGAATACTGTAGAAATTCGAGGAAGTGATTCCACTGTTCCGCCGCGGATCCGCGGTCCAAGCCAAGGTTTGCCGCGGATCCGCCGCAGAAAAGTGAGATCACTCACTCAATTTTCTACAGTGCATTCCATGTTGGAAATTGGGGTTTTTGGTATATATCTTTTGGGCCCAGATTTTGTTACTGTTCACCATTTTTACGTGGGGCGCACTTTCTGATATTTAGTCGATCGAAATTTAAACATGTTAGTTTACAGTGCTTACATTATATCTCCGACCGGGAATGTCATTTGATCGGTAAACCGTGTCTGATTGCTATAGTTCTTTTAGACGGGTTTGCGAACGTGACATTCGCGTTGATGTTCTGTGTTGTGCTGTGATGTTGCGGATTTGTCGTGGTGGATAGCAGTGTGCAATGGTAGTACAGTTTGAGTTTATTTGTACATTTGATATTGCGGGGCGAGCGTCCAACATGTGGACTGCCGTCACTGCCTGTTGTATAATATTCTTTTGGGGCACGACCAGGTTGCGGTCGATGTACCTGTTGTACTATTTTTCATTACTGTACTAGGTTTTGCCCCGCGACGGAGTGCACGGATAGTCGGGTTCTGGGGGGCAACGGGTCCGCATCTCATGGCTTTGAGAGGCAGAGGGGTCCCACTCTAGAATTGGCAGACTATTTGCCGCACTCGTAGGGGGTACAGGTTGACCCAAGGAGGGGTGCCCAAGATTACCGGATTCCGTGAAGTGGAAGGTGGTCCATTCACTATGCTGTAGGGGGCTGCCTCGCTTCAGGTTTTGGCGGGTAACTTGCCGCACCCGTAGGGGTCTAGGTTTCATTGCACAGGCTATCCACACGACAGGGGAACGTCGGGTTTCAGTAGCGGCTCTGTGAAACTCGGGGATCCCAGATTATCTGTATTGTTCTGTGATGCTTATTACTTTTCTGTAATGTTGCATATTATCATGCCTGGAGCGATTATTGTATATTGGTTTATATACTATTAGATGTTGTATATGTTTTACACCCGCGCTAGTCCAGTCCCCGCTCTGTCGTTAGTTAAGTAACCTAACGGGTGATGACGGGACCCAGTGACGAATACGGATGGCATATACGTACATTTTATTTTCGTTCTTTTCTGGTGTGATTGATGATGGGACTGCGTTGATTCTGATCAATGCAAAGTTAAACAAACCTGTTTACAGTTGTTGGAACAAATTTAAAAGGTGTTATTGCAAAGACGTTTCCTTTTGTTTTGCATAGCGGTATTCAGTGGAATATCCTGCACCTCATTCGACGGGGCAAGGGCCGATATCCCTTCAACGGGACTGACCCCTTGGGCAGAAGTTTGCGTCAGGGTAATAACTTCACTATAGTCGATTACAAGTTGCTTTGCATAGCGGTATTCAGTGGAATATCCTGCACCTCATTCCACGAGGAAAGAGCCGAGATCCCTTCACCGGGAGTGACCTCTTTAGCAAAAGGTTTTCGCCACTATATTTTAAAAAGCTATCAAGTTCCTTCAACGAGATCAAGTTCATTATGTTAAAGGTTTTTCGCCAAAAACCAGCCGTAGCCCTCCGTCATTTCATGTGAATGGTCAGTAGTATTCAAGCTATGTTGGTCTGGCCCTTAGCTAGGACATAGTGATTGGTAGCTGCTGGGGTGTTCATATGTTGCATAGATAGATGCGTTGGTTTGGGACAGTCGTACAGCCTTGTTGGCCCTTAGTCAAGGGCGAGTACGGGTGGGTTCAAATTAACAAGATAATGATGGGAAGAACTTGACATGTGACTTATGATGGGTTGGCCCTTAGTCACGATCATAAGAGCATGGGGTAAAAATCTTATCGGGAGTTTCTAAAGAAACTGAAACTTGCCAGGCATGCGCATACCTTCTGGAGTGTGATAACGCGAGTGGATTCCGTCACGTTATCATGCGATGAGAGTTGGATCCCGATTCCCACTGATGAGTTGGTTTACTCTTTGGGTGATCCCGATTGATTCTTCTTTCAGGTTTGGGGGAGAATTTGACAGTACAGTGGGAGGTTTCCGGATTAGATAAAGTGATAACCATTCTGATCTAGGTTAGAGTGCACGCAGAGTGTTTCTTTTCTCTCTCTCTTTGGCAGTGACCTTTGACCGACCCTAGACTATGACTCAGTGACCAGGTTGACCGAACCTTCTTAAAATACTGGCTTTTGGATTGTCTATGTTGCATAAGTCATTGCCACTCATTCTTTTACCCTTTGAATTTCTCAGAACACCCGTATTACTACGGACATCCACTTCCATTGGATAGATCCATCGTATGGTTATATACGAACTCGAAGGGACTTCTTCGAGGATGGATCCAGGTTTAGGAGAAATAGAATTGGTTTATTCAGTTGTCTTTTATTATCACCTTCTCTCAGGTTGCGAGAGCTCCTTGGTTTAGGAGAGTACACCTATTACGCTTATTGGACAGTCTTATTCCATACCATAGGCTGGTGCCGAAAGGTAGGGAATGAAGAAAACCAATTAGCCTAAGTAGGGTGTGCAGAAGGTAATATGTAAAGACAAAATAAAGGGATTAGAAAGAGGGCAAAGTAAATTGCGACTGTTATCATTCACGACCAAACCGCGTACTTCATCGCCACTCTTATTTCACCTTCAAAAGAATAAGGTATTATTCAGTTGTCTTTTATCATCACCTTCTCTCGAGATACGAGTACTCCTTGGTTTAGGAGGGTACACCTATTATGCTTACTGGATAGTCTTCTTCCAAACCATAGGCTGGTGCCGAACGGTAGGGAAGGAAGAAAACCATTTAGCCTAACGATGGTGTACAGAAGGTAACGACTAAAGACAAATAAAGTGGTTTGGAGAGATGGAAATAAAATATACGGTTGAAGTCATGAATTGAATTATGGAAGAGGCATTACTATGAATACCAGGATACCCCTACGAAACATTTTCATGTTTCAGTGCATTGTTAAAGAAAAACTGTTTTCCCGATTAGACACTTACTCCAAGGGTATGTATTTACCAGGTTTCATTCTCATATCTGTATGGTTTTACAGATGATGAGTGGGAGTAAGTTATTGGGAATTAGGTGATTATCCTCATTATATCGGAATTCGTTGTAATTGGTGATATTTGAGGAAATCGCCAGGGTACAGTTTCAACCTACGACGCACAGATTTTGAGTTGTTTAACTCAGCGGACTTATACAGAGTATTGTATGTTGTCCAAGTATCCATCAGGACAAAGGGGTAGGTCCTCGTACTATGTTCTGTTTACTTATAACTTCTCCAGTTTTTAGACAAGTGTTTCGTAGAAATACAAGATCTAAGTTTTGAGAAGTTGTAGGTATAAGAATAAAGTAGAGAACCAGGTATCACAAGTGTCGGGATTCTTCAAAGAGATCGAAGATGTAGATTCTTGTGATTGGTATTCAGATGATAGTGATGGTTTTTGACAAACGTGTTTCTCTTTCAGGTTGCTCATAATTGGATGGATTCCTAAGTTGAGTAATGCTGATTAGCCTCTTTCCATTAAGTTGATATGCACTGGAGACAGCTGCATGGTTTGAATATGGTTCCAATTAAATAAGTGCCAAAGTTTCTATATTGGATATAGAATAGTTCGTACCTTAAAAGATATTAAGGTACGGGGAGTTGTCCAGCTTATGCTTAAAACCAGACTCTGGATAACTCAGGGCACGTTTCTGTAATGGCTGTTTGTGGGTTGACCCTGGCCATGACGAGGGTTGATATTCTACCATTTGCAAGATCAATAGTGATATTTTTCTTGACTCGCCACAGTTTTAGTAAAATGGATTTTTTCAGAAAACAGTAGTGGGAGTATGGTAGAACTGGAAGTGATTCCATAACCGCGAACGATTACGGAAAATTCAATAGGACCTATATATTCAATCAGGTTTGACATTCCAATAGCAACTCCGCAGATATGGTGGGTAACCTCAGACACCCGAGAGGTACTTCGGTAGCCTCAAGGACGGTGACAGGGAGGTTCTTATCCACCCAGACTTGACACTACTGTTGTTCCAGTTTATGAGACCCGGTAGGAGGGTTGTCGTAGTCAGTGGGAGCAGCGGAAGCATGGTGGGCAAGTAGCTTATGTCTATTTATAGACTAGAGAGTTATAGCGGAGAAAGATCATCTAGTTTTGATGTGACAGTCATGGGTTTGACTTCAATCAGAATAGGGGATGGATCTGTTAAGAAGGTAGTAGGGTGTGATGTCATGGTATTTGGATGACATACACAGAGTAGGAAGTAAAATTCCTATACTACGATCGGTTGTACTGTGGTCGTCACACAGTTGTTTCTCCAGACAGGATATGGATATAATATTTGACATTCTGGTTTCTGGATCTATGGTTTTAGATCTAGATTTGGGTAGTTTCCCAATGTGGGTACTTTGACAGATATTCTAATGGTTTTTAGAATAGTTGACTCCTAACATGGTGGTGTACCTGCAGGTGATGAAGTCACCCTCTCTAAAGGTGTCGTATAGACTAAAGGGGAGAGGGAAGTGCATGATTGGCAGATCACTTGCTTAGGCAATTGAGTCAATCATGAGATGTCAAGTACCACACCAGATGTTGTTTTTGCACTAGATGCAATGAGTTTGTATTAATCCAATCCTGGAGAAACATAAGGAAGCAGTTTTGGAACATAAGTACATGTTCTACAGATTTGATGACGGCAGCCTCCTTCGGGAGATGATTATCATTCCAGGCTTCAAAGGTGACATGGATGACAGAGTGATTGTCAGAGTTTTAGTTTTCCCTCTGACGAGGGACAATATTATGGACAGGTGGTCCAAAAGGATACTGTGGGTGGCTTGGTGTAGGATACTGATTAGGTTCAGTGATCGATACAGTCTAAGAAGTTTGGATTTAGAGTTCATTTATGAACTAGGTCCCATCAGAAATCCAGACATATTCTAAAACAGGTATTACTCAATTCAGGAGATGGTTTTCTCCGCGAACTTGAGATTTAGAGAGATATAGAAAGAAACATCTAGGCGGATCCACTCACTGAGGCTATTTCTCGAACACAATAGTGTTACAAACGGGCTTTGTGAAACTGATTAGTAGAGGAGTTGGATGTTCGGTTTCACACGGGCTATGAGTAGTCGACATCGCAATAATTAGCCTTGAGTGCAAGTGGGAGATTGTTGGAGATAGTGCCCTCATAGTCAATTATTGGATCGCTGGTACGTGGTTGCAATGATTGCGGAGGACCTATACCGGTTGGACAGTCTTACTCGAAATGATAGTATGCTATCTGGTTTGCCTTTATCAGTCGTGTACATGTTCAGGTGACTGATTACATGTTACACTTTGATAGAGCCCTTAGGATCTTGATTTTCTACCAACAGTATGATGGCGATCATATAAGTGAGAGTTGGGTAGTTTATATGCATATCCTTAATTGTAGTCCCTAGTCGTGGGAGTTTCGAGACAGGGCATCGATACTCCGGAGTAGACTAATGTATACAGTCGAGACCCCGACGAGGGGCGGTGGCCGGTCTCACAAGCCACTGGTGTCAGTTGGATCACTTAAGATGTATACAGGTGCTCATTGGGTTATGAGTACACCGGACAGGACTCGCCGGGAATCTGCTAGTTAGTACTATACCTATCGTCGGATAGCAGTTCCCTGGTGACATGTGTACAGGTTAGTTCATCGACCTGAGGTCGTCATTTGTCTCGTGTGAGTTCCCACTGTGCTTTGATTTCTACCCTACCACGGCTCAAAGGAGTCGTGCAAACAGGTAGTTTTTGGGTACAGTCCCGAGCCATATGGAGGCACGTGAGCGGATCGGCAGGGGATTCGTCTCTCCCGGTATTGGGGGCGAGGTCGTGCTGTGTCTAGGAGAGCCATTACACATAGTCCATGGCCATGGCAGGAGATTTACTGGTAGGTACTGCAGTAGTATCTCAGGGTGTTGTTGGGCTACACTCCGACACGACTTATACTGCTATTGGGGGTCTGACGTTACTAGCCCCCTAGGCAGATATGCGATACTCATAGACGAACGGACCGGACTGTATATACATTGTCACTGTTAGGCTCAGTAGGGTTTCCGGATGAGTTCGCTCATCGGCCTCCCTTGAGGTCAGTCCATGGGCAGCCGTTACGCATTGCTAGTGCCGCTGACGGTTTGTGGTTAAACCCACTGCCAGGGTACTGACGAGTCATTAGAGTCCCCCACAGACAGTTTCCCAAGTTCGGGCGAAAAGTTGTAGAGGCCGTATGGTTTTATGGCAGGGTTCGGAAAATGCACGTGCGTTTACGCACGTGTCAGTTTTCGGGCAGATGATACTGGTCGGCTTTGGTTTAAGCCGGATCCGAGTATTATATTGAGTAGATATAATATCTTTGTCTCAGTTGCATTTGTATTCGGTCGTAATGCAAATGCGGGTATATTTATACAGTTTCGGGGTTATCCTGAAATTCGTTTCAGGATCACTTTTGGAAGTTGCCAGTTTCCAGTTTTCTATCAGCCGTCTTTTAACATTCGGTTAAAGACAGATTTATCTTTTCTTGGATGAGAGTGAGTCATGCTTCTAGAAGGTTCTAGAAGGTTCTAGAAAGCGGTGACAAGGATTGTGACTCATGCTTTGATTTCAATGTATTCTTGTTTTCCTTAAGATCTTTATGCTTGATATTTTCATGTGTTCACACATGATATTTTCCTTGAGGTCACCCTCTTTACTCCTACGATCACCTCCTCCTCCATATAAGAGGCCGGCCCCCTCTCTCTCCTCACACACTCTTTCACTTGATGTTTCATTTGTAGAAAAGATTATGATAGTATTTGGGGTGCATGGAAATTTCATTGCCTTTTTCATTCCATCACCCGATCCGATCGGCAACTTCATTAACCAATCGTCCACGGCTTTGGACGAAGTGAGACAAAGTCATCTACTCATTCTCTACATCAATCTTGGTCGTCTCTTTTAGCAAACTTGACGACCGAGTTGCCTCGAGTCAGAGGCGGGAGCCCGTTTAAAGAATCAGTGATGTGGTGCCACCTGGACGAGCAGATCGGAGACCGAAGAGATCGGAGCAGCCGCAACGGAGCGTGGGATGATGGTTAAAGAACGAAGGACTCGGATCGTTCGGTATAACCTTTCTACACTCTTTACAGTTTGTTAGTTTAGCAATAATGGAAGATCCGGGTTAAAGTATACGATAGCGCCAGTTAAAAAGTTTTTGTTCCGCATTTGGCGTCTGTAGACGGCCGGAGCGCTAGCGTAGACTTACACTCTATCAGGTACTACAAGTACATAAAGAAATGAAATGAATACAGGTATGTAAATGCAACAGTCATGGAAGGTACTCTAACAGGTACACTAATGCATGAAGCAGTGCATAAACAGTAAATGTAGAGTATGGAATGAAACATGTCATTTCCACGGAATCCTAACATCGTGGTAGGATTAAAATCCATCAAGACAATCCAAATCCCAATTCCTCAAATCAGCCCCCAATTTGGCTACCATATCAAGTATCACATATCCATAATGTACAACCTCAAGTATATCTCACATATCTCGAATGTACAGCATCAAGTAGATCTCACATATCACGTATGTACCATATCAAGTATATCTCACATATCTCGAATGTACAACATCAAGTAGATCTCACATATCTCGTAATCGATATCAAATAAATTCTCAAATGTCCTAAATCCTATGTCAATGAGTCCTCTACATTCTAGGTATATTTGCATGAATAATTATGATGATGTATATAATTTAATGTCAATATACATATATTAGCGTCCCATTCCACTAATATTGGTGTAAGGGCATATATAACAGCGGCCAAATCCCTTTATAAAGGAGTAAGAAGAAATATCATGAAACCAATGTGTCAAGCATCGACACAGAATTGCTGATCTATCAGGTGCTATCACCATGATTGGACCCCAGATAGGTACGTATCATACACTATCCCGAAAGCTCGAGTGCCTAGCAATGACCCTCGCCTCTCGACGCATCCATATGCACATGACTCCAGTCGGTATCCCCATGATAACCGCCGAGTCATTGGTAATGTCACCGGTAGGTACTTGCCCACCTTCCAAGCTCAATCGGCATGGTCCGTCGATCATTTTGCCGAGGGGAACCGTACCGGGCCCCACTATGTACCCTCATACGACACCACTCGTCGTATGGAGTATATAATCAGAACCGATAAATCTCATGGTGGATGCTGAAATATCATATCAAGGAAAACCGGGTTTTTCAAATAATGCATAATTTCATGAACTCCCTCGGTCCCCAAATCCTGAAAACATCATGAAAAATCTATATCTCAATGTGAAAATCCATGAATAAAGTATACGCAACATAAAACTGTAATGTAAGCGTATAAAAAAAAAGCCGCTAATTAACTGCAACCAGTTAATATAAATATCGTTCGGTTCCTAATATCTCCAATTCTTACTAATACATCAATAAGGGTAAATACGTAGCTATAGCCAGATATATGTGTAACACATGAAGGTATAGCAGAAAATATAGGTATCTACCTATTAGTAATGATGTGATATACCCACTAGGTATAACTGAAGTATGAAATACAAAGTACACCTGTAGCTATGTCCTTAGGTGTATATGTACCTATCGCTAATGGTAGATACCCTATAGGTATACAGGTAACTAGCATGTCAAAGTATATGTGTAAGCATGTAGGTATACAGGTATCCTATATGTCATATGCAATAAGAAATATGAATCAATGTCACAATATCCCTAACCAGACAATATCATTTCTATATGTGGGTTGTGCATGACATGGCAATTATTGACGGTGTGTGTGGCATACAATTAGTGCTCGTGCAACATGAGCCGTCAATAATAGTGCAGTGTCCTAAGGATACTAGTCCAAGCACAATAATTTACTAAGCAGTAGAGTAAATGCGCAAATTCTAAAGCTGACATAGAATATGCAAAAAAGTAACATCTCTAGCCCTGACGCATAACGCCATACGGGCGATTCTCCTGTAGATGTTAAATCTACTCACCAACACTCCTGGCTAAGTGTATCCAACCACCTGTTTTCCCTTTGTAGCTGTGTCCGTAGTCCCCGCCTGCGAACCTACAACAGTAAGACAATAAAACAGGTGTATATTAATAATAACCCTAAAACACGTACACACTACATTAGACCGACGCAACAACACAAAACATACTCTCAAGTGTTCGTATTGTGGCTAACGTGCGTACCGACCTGACGAACCTAACCAAAGAGCAAAACCACACAAAGTGCACGATTCGTGTCATATAACGTATCGCGCGAACACAAAACACTACAACCTGCCTAAGTGATCCCAGATTTTGCATACTCTGAAAACTAAACAAACTTACAGAACCAAATACACCCAAACCCTAGCATAGATCTACCCTCAAAAACCCACACCCCAACTCCAAACCCTAGCCGATCTCGCCGGAATGCGTTAAGGAGGTCGCCGGCCCTGGCCGGTGGGGTGGTTCTCATGTCTCAGGTGAGGTCTTAGGTTCACTGTTACAACACAACAATTTTGTTTGGTTTTCTCGTACACTTTCAAGGTCATAGCAGGTCATAGATAACACAAATCAACACTAAAATACGATATATTGCACAAAACTAAACTTTAACCAATCTAAACTGAAAATAACTAGCTACAAAGCACACAAACTAATTAAAGAAGAGATAGAGATCATTACCTAGCGAAAAGAACTCAAAGATCCAAGCTTTGCATGCACCTAGGCATCCAAAAGGAAAAAGTGATCAAAGATAAGATTTTTGTGAATAAATTGGGATTTTGGAGAATTATAGAGCTAGGAGTTGTTGCAAATGAAGAAAGAAATGGTTAAGGGCAGAAGAGGGAGGGATGGCTCGGCCAATATGGAGGAAGGTGAGGGAATTTCCTAGCACTTTCATGTGATAAATGCACATAAATGCATTCACACTCACATGCATGCATCTCTTTCTATTTCTTTTCGTTTCTTTTAAAATTTAAATCAAAGCCCGGGGTGAGCTCCCTACTCTTGTCCCGACCAACTAGTGGGTCGGGTCAGGAGTGGACTGCCGGGCCGCCCGGGGTGAGCTCCCTCCTAAGGTTTCGTCGGGTCGCGTCCCCGAGCTGTCAGCTGTCTTTTTTGCCAGCGAATCAGGACGAGATCTCTGCATTTAAGGAAGGTGCGCCAGTTCGTGCATCCTTCCACTGAAGCGACGGTCCATGTGTCAAGCGTCGGTTGGCCGACGCGACGTATGCAGGATTGCGGCGTTTGATGGGATACGGCCCAGTGCGGGAACGACACGTGGAGCGATCGGAGCCGTTAGACACGAGGAGGCGTTTTGGCGGGAGATGACGGGCGCCGTTGGATGAGGTTGTTTGTGGTGATAAATAGGGGCGGGGCCCACTCTAGGGGCCCCTACTTTTGCATATTTCCTCGCTGTAAGCCCTGGTTACTCGGCGCTCGTTTCCCTTCTTCTGCTTTCGTATCCCGAGTATCCCTCTTCTCCAGGTTAGATGTCTTCTTTCGTAGAGCCTATAGATGTCGTAGGAGTATGTTCTAGGGACCCTTTAGTTGAGCCTGAGTCTTCTCGAAGAGTAGTTATTGGACCCTCTTCTCAGGATAGTGCGGCGGGAGTAGCCCCAAGGGAGGAGGCGGTAGATGCTGCCCCCGGTGCCTCGTGTTGGGTGAGGCATGATGACGAGCTCGCCAATGCTCAGGCTCGCTTCCATATCCCCTCATGTTATACGGTTCGTCTGGCTAAGGAGGGAGAGAGGGCAGACCAAATACGGGGTAGGGAGATCGCCCTGTACTTGGAAGCTTTTTAGGGTGGAATGCGCCTGCCCCTTCTCTCCGGAGGTCGTCGAAGCGCTGAACTTCTTCGGGTTAGCCCCCGGCCAGTTAGTGCCAAACTCGTGGAGGATTCTCCTCGGGTTCTTGATCCGCCTGAAGTTACAGGAGGATCCCTTTAGCCTCTCCCTCCTCGATTCTTCCCTCGTCTTCAAAAATCACCCTGGTGGTTGAGCGGGCAACCCGAGGTGGGTATACCTTTCTTTCAGAAAACGACAGGGGGGCGCCGCCGGGACAGGGGTTGTGGCTCTGCCTTCTTCCATTCACGACTGGAAGAAGAAGTTCTTCTTCGTTTCCCCTCCCGAGGGCGAAGACTGGCCCGTGCCTACCAAGTGGTCAAGGGAAAAATGCCTATCGGGGAACCAGTCCAATGACCCCGCCGTGGTGAGAGTGGCGTCATGGGAGCCCATCTCCCGATCCGATGTGCTGCTGTCTGAGAGGGTCCTGAGTTGGGCCGGGCTCAGCCCCGTTGAGTTCGTCGGTAAGTAAGGCTTGCTTTTTGGATGGTATATTGCTTGTGTCGCTGACTTCTTTGTTTTTATGCATGACCCATGGATATGGACTCGCTCAAAGCCTCCATGCGCCAACCAAGGATGGTCGCGAAGGCTGGGGGCGCCAGCTCTTCTCGTGCGAAGCCTGCCCCAGCTCCCTCTCCTCTGGTGGTCACGTCCCGTGAGCGTTCGGGGGTGGATCCCGCCCCGGGTCCTAGCAGAGTGTAGGGCCAGAAGCGGGCTCCGATTCTGGATGACCCGGTCTCGGAATAGGAGATCGGCTCTCCCTCAGAGCCGCTCAAGAGGAGCTCCCGAGATCTTCCCGGGGCCGGTCTTCGCCGATCATGGTAGAGGAAGGGGGCCTCCGATTCGCAGTGCCATCGAAGCTATCCATCGCGGATAGCCTTCTGCATGAAATAGAGGCATCGGCCGGGCGTAGAGTCCCCGGGAGGACCTTCAGGGCTCAGATGGCGTCCATCTCCCAGGAGTCCGTGCAGGTAAATGTTTGGTTTTTTGTGAGATTCGGTGCCTCCTTCATCTTTCTGATCTCTTTCCTATCTCTCAGGTTCTCCAGCACGTTGCTTTTACCTTACGCATGGAGGCCGAGGTGATAGCCCAGGCAATGAAGGCTGCGGGCCAGCTCGCCTCGCTGGAAGAGAGCTCCAAGCGGGAGCTGGAGGTGGTGACGGCGAGGGTTGCCGCCTTGGAGGGTGAGGTGGAGGCCAGGAAATGGGAGGTTGCCTGGTACCGTGAGGCCACCATGGGTGCCGAGGTCAATGTTGCGCTGTGTTCGATTGGCTATAACAGGAAATCCCTTGCCAGGGTTGCTGAGATTTACTGGTAAGTGTTACCAGTTGTTTCTCGAATTGTTATAGACCTCATATCGACACGACTTATTGAGCTATTGGGGTCTGACGTTTACCACCCCTAGGAAAGATATGCGACATATCAGACGATCAGACCGGACTGTACGGTAGTGTTACTGGTTGGATTCACTGGAGTGTGAGTGGGCTTGCTCGTCGATCTTCAGATCGCTCAATACCCGGGTGGCCGTTACGTTTAGCAGACCGCTTGCGGCTTGTGGGTGCTTGATATGATCATCACCTGCTGCCGGCGTATTGACGAGTCTTTAGAGTCCTACACAGAGGTTTCCTGGCTCAAGCGAAACGAAATAGGAGCGCATATGAGATATGTGCGGGACCGAGAATGATACCAGTATGTGATACTGTATTCGATTCTCGCGATATGTGACATTGATCGGTTATATGCGATATAGCCGGGTTATCGGATCAAGTGTTGATTCGATAAGTTGTTACTGTTGATATTAGTCGGTTATATGCGATATGACCGGATCATTAAATCAAGTGTTGATTTAATGATTTAATGCATAATTATATATTTGATATATTACTTTGCATTAACTAGTATCGGTTCACTTTAAATGGATTTTCTCACTCGGGTGTGCACATTTCATATGCGATATGATTTGTGCACTTGCTTGTATCATGTTTGATGGTGCATGCCCTTTTTGTTAAGTGTATAGAATTAAACCTTGGTTAATGGAATGGTTAGGGTTTACTATTTGATTATTCATTTTATTCATTTGTTTATTTCTTTTTGGAAAAGAAAAAAAAATTGCATGATAAAATGGTGGCATTTTTGCTTCATTCATGAAGCTTCATGAATACTTTGACCATTGCAACCATTTTGTCATCTTGTAGAAACCTAACCATTCACTAACCATGATCAATTCTCTACATTAAACCATGGTTACTATTATGATAAGGATGGTTTTTCTTTTCTTATAAAAGATAATTCTTATCATAATATTCTTCTTCTTCTTCCTTCAACTCAAGAAAAAACCTAAGGTCCATCAATGGTGATTGATGATTAAGAGTGAGAAATCCAATTCTAAAGTCTACCCACTTCCTATTTCTTCATCCTCTACTTCTTGCCAAGTAGTAGAGTGTGTTTTCTTCACAGGTTTCTTGACTTGGTGAAGTCGGAGCTTGATTTAGCGATGCCTCGACGTAGATCATCTTCGGCATGGACATCGACGACCTAGCTCGCTTATTCTCCGATGAAGTCGACGCTAGAGCCCGGATTCTTTTTGGACAGCGGAGGGGACTTCGTTGCGGAGCTATGGAGGTGGAGCACCGGATCTACAAAGGTTGTATTTCCGTATCTCTTAGTTAATTGTTAACTAGTTAGCTTTTTCGCCTAGTTTTCTAGCCAACGATCCGTAGTCGGGTTTCTCGGCACCAAAATTTTTGAAAATGGAATGTTCGATACCTTGTGAGACCTCATTAGGGTGCCTAGGAACCTTTCACTGGTATCAGAGCCTAGCTAGAGCCTTAGGCGAAGTCTAGACGGACTTTGAAGTCCGATTGAACCAAAAATCCAAACCCAAAATAGCTCTCTGGACTTTTTCCAAATTCTGGGATTTTTCCAAATTAAAAATGCGTAAAAAATTCAGCAGGGAATTATAAGAATTACGGTGTAATTTTTTTTCCATGAACAGTAAATCTCGCGGCGGAAGCGCGGCAGAAGCTTGCCTTCTGCGGCGGTTCCGCCGCACCTTGATGACGTCATCGTCGTATGTTTGCACAGTAACTCTTATTATATTATGCTAGATTTTCTGGGTATTTTTAAATTTTATTCAAGAGTTGAATTTTCTGGAGTTGTTTTGGGGATTCGGTGTTTCAATCGGAGTATCAAATTTTGTCTGTGTGGCTTTCCGGATAAATTTTAGAATATGTTAAAAAGTTCGACCGGATATAAATACCCAATTTTTCCCCTGTCGGGAAATTTCCAAGTGTTGGATTTTTCCGTAGTTTAACGACATTCTAAGTAGTGCAAGTAACGCGATGGACCCTCTAGAAGACAACAAACCTTAACTCGATTATGTGACCGTCTTGAACTGCCCTTTGAACTTTCGGGTTTGGGGCAGTACGGCGTGCCACATGTGAGGCGTTGGCTTGACCCTTCTACGGCTGGACCGTTGGTACTGAGGCACGAACGGAATGTTGTTAGACTTATTTCATGTGTTGAGCTGTATCGGGAAAACTTGGGTGTTAGATTGTTCGATCGAAAAGTTTAACATTTTCTGTTTATCTGGAATGGGATACAATAATTGGAATTCACAAAAGTTATGTGAAAACTGAATGAATGTTATAAACGTAGCAGTTTAGTCTCACTTGATCGGTTGCCACGGAATTTTGATGTGATCAAAAGTCCGTCGCAATCACGTAGCGTACGCGGATACTCGCCGGGTAAACTTAATAGACAGCTTCACTCCATAGCCCCGACCAAGTGGCTGTAGGAGAACCCCGTCGCCGAAAGCATCCGTTCGGGTGCTCGCGGCAGCGGTGTTCCGCCTTGGTGCACTTCATCGACGGTATCGGGGGTGCAGCCGCCTACTGAAGTTTGCGACGAGCATTCGATCAGGATGTCGGGAATCTTATTGAATTGCCCGACTTGATATTGAAAAGAGTTTTCGATTTTGAGACTAAAATGCGGGGTTTATAATTGTTAGGCATGCGATGTCTAAGTAATTCATTTGGTCAGGCATGCGATGTCTGAGGTGGTTGCGGATTCCAACTGTTGTAGTTTTACACTTTCTTTTCTGTGACCGTAAGTGTAATATGTGATATCGCCGGTTTCATTGCTATATGTCAACGACAATTGGGATGCGCATATTTACTTACGTTGATGACATGTGATGTTATGTGTTGCTGGATATGTTATATTGGATCGTCGTGTTTGAATAGCCGGGGATTTTTATGTGAGATGAGTGTTTTTCATTTTCATTCATGTAAAAACTTGTATGTAATATTCTTTTATTGGGGCGCTTCCAGGTTGCGGAAGATGTCACCGTTTGTATATTATTTACTTTTCCGCACTAGGATAGACCCAAGGAGGGGAGCACAAGTAACCGGGTTCTGGAGTTCAGTGGGAGACCAACTCGAGGAGTCGAGTCCGGGTCTCCTAACTCTAGAATTGGTAGGGTTGCTTGCCGCTCTCGTAGGGGTCTAGGGGTGTGGGTTTGGCTATTCATCACGACCGTGGAATCCGTGTTTTATACTGGCTTGTATGGAAAACACGGACGTCCTAGTATATCCAATATTTCATATGATTCTTCTGCTGCGATATCTGTGATGTGATCATGTGATGTTCTGTGATGAATACAGTATATAGTATAAATGATATATTATATAGACGTTACTTATGTTTTACACCCGCGCTAGCCCTGCCCCGCTCTGTCGTTAGTTACCTAACCTAACGGTGCACGAGGGGACATCGAGGCGAATGCGGATGGCATAAGTGTACGTCATATCTATCTGTGATGTTTAGGTACTTAAATGATGGGACTTCATTAATGTGATTAATGAATTAAAAGAAACCTAAGATGTTGTAGAATCGAATTTCAAAATAAAACAGGTAGCTACAGTTCTTGCTTTGCACAGAGGTATATGTGATATATCCTGCACCTTATTCGATGAGGAAAGGACCGAGATCCCTTCACCGGGAGTGACTCCTTTAGCAATAACTGGCAGATGCTACACACTCGGTTTGTCTTTTGATTGCTTTTAAGAGTTTTTGCTTTGCACAGTGATATATATGATATATCCCGCACCTCATTCGACGAGGAAAGGACCGACGATCCCTTTACCGGGAGTGACTCCTTTAGCAAAACTAGAAAAGCCTCAAAAGCACTCCATTTTAAAATCATTCGATCCTACAACGATATCAAGTTCATTACGCAATAGGTTTTCAGAAAAACCTGTCGTAGCCCTCCGTCATTTCAGATAAGTTGTATATAGTATTCGTGCTGCATTTGTTGGCTTTCGTCAAGGTGCAGTGTGCGGTAGCTATATGCTGCTTATCTGCCAGCATACGATGCGATTGGATTAGGGTAGTCGTGCGGCTTTGTTGGCTTTCGTCAAGGGTCGTGCGGGTGGGTTTAATTCAATCAAGAAATGTACGGGCTGAACTTGACTAGCGGGCTATGGTTTGTTGGCTTTCGTCAAGGTCATAGCACGTTAGGGGCAAAATATTATCGGGAATTTCAAGTGTTGAAATTTGCAATGAGATTGCATACCTTCTATGAGATAGTTGGATCCCGATACCCGCTGCGAGTAAGAGTTACTCCTGGGAGAGTTTTACACATTACAATTAGCCGATCAAGTAGGTGTCTAGAAAGGTGTCAACGGGGTTACGCCTCTGGGAAAATGAGGTTTACATTAATTAGGTTCGTGCGAAAGCACGGGGGACCTCCCTCAAAGTACCGACACTGGCCTGGCTGAAAGATTGGCGAACTTGTAGTGTGTAATTAATCCCGGCTAGTCTTTCCTTTTAGGGTTTGAAGGAAGATTTGATAAAAAGCAGTGGGAGCCATCCTGATTAGATAAAATAATAACCAATCTATTCTTGACAGAGCACACGCTGAGTGTTTTCTTCTCTCTCTCTCCAGGTAGCGACCATATCACGCCTTAATCAAGATAATAATACGGAATATTGACCGAACCCGCTTGTTATACTGAGCTGGGGAACGTTGGTCCCGCTCCAACTTATAATTGTTATAAGACAGAGCAGGAAATAGGGGATTACCAGAATTCCCGTGCCGCCCAAACGAAGAGAGTGCATGCTGATGCATCATCTTCGGGTGTGTTCATTACAGAGAACTGTTTCTCAGTATCCTTTACGTCCTGGGTATGTGATACCAGATCAGGATCCCAGATATGTAATCTGTTACATAGGGCTACAGATAGGTAGAGAACTGAGAACGGGTGATAAGTTTCATGAGGCAGAAAACGGGGCAAATGTTGCAGCCAAGTCTGTTGGTCACTGTCACCCTGTATTACAAATACATTGATTCTGAACGAATGTTATTAGATACCGAACCTGATATACCAAATCATATCACTCTCTTTGGTAGAAAAGAAAGGATATAATTTTGTATTGATGGATAATGTTTTGAACATTTCCTATATCAAAAGTTGATCGGTTCAGGCACGTTATCTAAAAGCATTGATGTTCTAAATCAAACTACAGTTCATAGTATACGGAACACACACAAGAGGAAGAGTTCAGAAATGAACGAATCCTACTTGAGGCATTGTAAACTAGGTCAGATCAATGTGACCCGACTAGCTAGAGTTACATATAGATGCATATTTAAATCAGTTTGAATTTACATCTTGTGAAACTCGCCAGTCATGTCACAAAGATAAGATGACCATAGCTCCGTTTACTGGAAACAGAGAAAGAGTTACTGAACTCTTGGGATGATACATGTTGATGTATGTAGGTCCCCTGTCTACACATGCCAAGACCGGTTCTTTGTACTTCATTACATTCTCTGATAATCTCTCGAGATTCAGATCTATGTTCTTGTTGAAACACAAGTCCGAACCTTTTGAGATATTCACGGAATATAAGTTAGAAGTAGAGAACCAAAATACGGGTATAAGTATTATGTCCTATGATAAGATCAGGTAGGAGAATACTTGAGCACGGAAATCCTGGACTATTTTAAAGGAGAATGAGATTCTCTCTCAGCATTACTCCTCCGTATATACCATAGCACGATGGTATGTCGGGGCGGAGCAGATACACCCTATTTGATATGGTGTGCTCTATGATGAGTAATACTGAGTTACCTTTTTCCTTTTTAGGAGTTATGCACTTATGAAGTTGCATACCTATTGAATAGGGTTCAAATCAAATCAGTTGCCTACCATTTCATATGTGATATGATAAGGGAAGAGCCCATATCTTAAGTTGGTTAAGATTTAGGGTTGTCCGGGCTATGTCTAAAAGAAAAATCCGGACAAGCTCGAGGCAAGGTCTGTAATGTAGAACTGGAAAGGTTCCAGCTCTACAAACAACAGCAGATGATTTGAAAGAACCAAAGGATTCAATAGTCACCAACGAACCTCGGCCTCTCCGCCGATCTAGTAGGGTTCCTCACCCACCTGAGAGTTACTTCGGTTTCTCTGTGACAGTGGGAGCGAGGATTGCATCATGGGATGATGACCCAACTAGCTTCGAGCTGGCCATCGAGAGTAAGTCTCTGTAAGAATGGCTGGATGTTTATCGATCTGATATGGAATCCATGTACACCAACAAAGTATGGACTTTGGTTGCTATATCTGAAGGGTTAAATCCCCATCAGGAGCAAGTATATCTTGAGAAGATTACTTGGTGTAGATGGAAAAGTTGAGACTTTCAAAGCTAGACTTGTTAAAGGTTTGCATCATTGACCAGATATGGATCATAATGATAAAACCTTTTCAAGTATCTATGCTTAAGTCCATCCAGATCCTACTTACCACGGCTACATACCATGACTACGATATCTGGTGGTTGGGTGTCATGACTGCTTTTCTAAATGATATTTTGGAAGAGAGCGTCTATAAGTACACAGCCAGAGGGCTTCGTAGACAGTGGGAGCAGCGGAAACGTGTGCAAGATGCTTTATAGGATAAAGCAGGCATCGCGGAGTTGGAACATCTGTTTTGATGGATTAGTCAAAGAGTTTGACATCATCAAAATGTTAGATGAACCTTGTATAAACAAAAGGTAGTAGGGAGTATGGTGCTGATCCTCGTAGAGTACGTGGATGACATACTCTTGATAGGGAAAGAGTTTCCTATGCTACGCTCGGTCAATCTCCGTTTATCACAATGATTCTCCATATAGGATCAAAGTGATACCTCCTAAATCCTGGGTTTTTGGATCTATGAGATAGATCTAATTGGATGTTAGGACTCTCACTAGTTGTAGTGAGACGGTATCAACCGATCCTGGGGAGAATCACTGGAAGGGTTCCAGGGTGATAAAGATGACTGAAAGTCAGTCACAGGCATTGTCTTTACCCTCAGTAAAGGGACGGTATGTTGGAAGAGTTCCAAGCTAGATACCGTGGCATACTAGAAGATAAAGGCAGGATACATCGCTACTTAAGATGCTACCAAGGAGGATGTTTGGGTGCATATTGGTTCATGAGATGAACTACGTTCCTACCATTGTGAGACAATGGAGTTGTGGCTCATACCGAGGAACGCCGGTCCCATCAGTGATCCAGACATATTTTAAGGCAGTATCACTTGATCATGGAGATGGTTGATCTCCAGGAAGATCGAGGTTAGGAGAGTAGACTCAGAGGACAACACAGCGGATCCACTCACATAGGCCTGTTCCCAGAGAGAGACTTTTATGGGATGGTTGAGTATGAGATACTACAACCACTGCTACAGATGGCCCTAGTGCAAGTGGGAGATTGTTAGTTATATGTATGCCCTAGAGGCCATTACTGTACATTGGATGTATATTGTAGTGGATGCTGGGACATATATAGGGAGGACTTTCTTGCTCGACATGATAGTATGCTATCTGGTTGCTCTTTACCTTAACATGTACACTGATTGTCTCTCTGTTACATGTTGGTAAAGCCCTTAGGATCTGTACTTGACTATCTGGACTATGATGCGGATCATACTAGTGGGGACATGGTAGTCCATAAGTACATCCTTCAAAGTCCCTAGTCGTGGGTGTATCGAGACGGGGCATCGATATACCAGAGTAGACTAGCGTATACCTTCTCGACCCATACAGATGGGCGATGAATGATCCCATATCCATCGGTGTTTGACATTAGAGATGATATACGGGTGCTCAGTAGAGACTGGGTACACTGGACGGACTCGCCGAGAACTCCCAGATGGTATTATACCTCACGTCGGATGACAGTTCTCTGGTGACACTGGTACAGAGTAGTCTGTTGACCCGAGATCGTCATAGAGTCTTGTGTGGTTCCCACTGTGCTTTGATTTCCATCTTACCACGTCCAAGAGGGCGTGCAAAACGGTGGTTTTTTGGTACAGTCCCGAGTCACATGGAGGCAATGAGCGATAGGAGGGGATTCGTCTCTCCCGGTATAGGGAGTTGATGTTGCGCTGTGTTCGATTGGCTATAACAGGAAATCCTTGGCCAGGGTTGCTGAGATTTACTGGTAAGTGTTACCAGTAGTTTCTCGAATTGTTATAGACCTCATATCGACACGACTTATTGAGCTATTGGGGTCTGACGTTTACCACCCCTAGGCAAGATATGCGACATATCAGACGATCAGACCGGACTGTACGGTAGTGTTACTGGTTGGATTCACTGGAGTGTGAGCGGGCTTGCTCGTCGATCTTCAGATCGCTCAATACCCGGGTGGCCGTTACGTTTAGCAGACTGCTTGCGGCTTGTGGGTGCTTGATATGATCATCACCTGCTGCCGGCGTATTGACGAGTCTTTAGAGTCCTACACAGAGGTTTCCTGGCTCAAGCGAAACGAAATAGGAGCGCATATGAGATATGTGCGGGACCGAGAATGATACCAGTTTGTGATACTGTATTCGATTCTCGCAATATGTGACATTGATCGGTTATATGCGATATAGCCGGGTTATCGGATCAAGTGTTGATTGGATAAGTTGTTACTGTTGATATTAGTCGGTTATATGCGATATGACCGGATCATTAAATCAAGTGTTGATTTAATGATTTAATGCATAATTATATATTTGATATATTACTTTGCATTAACTAGTATCGGTTCACTTTAAATGGATTTTCTCACTCGGGTGTGCACATTTCATATGCGATATGATTTGTGCACTTGCTTGTATCATGTTTGATGGTGCATGCCCTTTTTGTTAAGTGTATAGAATTAAACCTTGGTTAATGGAATGGTTAGGGTTTACTATTTGATTATTCATTTTATTCATTTGTTTATTTCTTTTTGGAAAAGAAAAAAAATTGCATGATAAAATGGTGGCATTTTTGTTTCATTCATGAAGCTTCATGAATACTTTGACCATTGCAACCATTTTGTCATCTTGTAGAAACCTAACCATTCACTAACCATGATCAATTCTCTACATTAAACCATGGTTACTATTATGATAAGGATGGTTTTTCTTTTCTTATAAAAGATAATTCTTATCATAATATTCTTCTTCTTCTTCCTTCAACTCAAGAAAAAACCTAAGGTCCATCAATGGTGATTGATGATTAAGAGTGAGAAATCCAATTCTAAAGTCTACCCACTTCCTATTTCTTCATCCTCTACCTCTTGCCAAGTAGTAGAGTGTGTTTTCTTTACAGGTTTCTTGACTTGGTGAAGTCGGAGCTTGATTTAGCGATGCCTCGACGTAGATCATCTTCGGCATGGACATCGACGACCTAGCTCGCTTATTCTCCGATGAAGTCGACGCTAGAGCCCGGATTCTTTTTGGACAGCGGAGGGGACTTCGTTGCGGAGCTATGGAGGTGGAGCACCGGATCTACAAAGGTTGTATTTCCGTATCTCTTAGTTAATTGTTAACTAGTTAGCTTTTTCGCCTAGTTTTCTAGCCAACGATCCTTAGTCGGGTTTCTCGGCACCTAAATTTTTGAAAATGGAATGTTCGATACCTTGTGAGACCTCATTACGGTGCCTAGGAACCTTTCACTCAAGCTTGAGGATGCTCAGGTGTTCGCCGGCAACCTGAAGAGGACGGTGAAGACCTTCCGGAAGGAGCTGGGGGCGACGGCCGAGGCGGCGAAGTCGGCCGACCTGAGAGCGGTGAAGTTGGCCGATCTCTCGGCGGCAAAGGTGGTGGAGGGCTATAAGAAGTCGAAGGTCTTCTATGATGACCTGGCCGTGGCCACAACCCGCATCTGGCATGAAGCCCTCGACGCCATTAAGGCCCGGATGCCGGAGTTTGCCGACGAAAAGCTCCGGGCCGAATTCCCCCTCACAGACGCCAACGAGTAGGGGGAAGAGATTCCTGATGAGGAAGTCGCCGAGGACCCTGCCCATCATGTGGTGGACGTCAGGGGCCCCAAGGTCGCACCTGGCCCCGAGGCCTAAATCCCCCGTCTTCCTCCTTTTATTTTGTTGTTTTTGGAATTTTTGTAAGCCTCTGGGCATTTTGTAAGGATGGGGATACCAAAATACCCTTTGTAAAGCCATTGCCTTTGGTAGTAATAAAACTTTTTCCTTTAGTTTCATCGGTTCGCACTTTATCTTCTGTTTGCGAAGAATGCTTGTAAAATATCTCTGCTTGCACTGTTGGGCTTCCATGTCAGGTCGGCCATCTGTTTAGCGATCGTTCGTCGAGTAGATTTTGATCACTTACCAAGCATGCCAAGCACTGCCGAGGAGGTATCTTCATGGCCCCAAAGTTGAAGGGGGATCGCTTAGACTTGGATAGACTCGATGCCCCTTTTTGGGGCCTCGGATCCTCTGCATGTGATGGGCAGAGGGTTGTTCGCCATATTTGTGCCGAGCATGAATGGGAAGCTGCTCGGTTGCCCCTTGGTGGGGGCCTTTCGACTTCCGGCAATGCGAGCAACGACCATTATCCGGGGATGGTCGAGCATGGGTCGGGATCGATTTCCTATGGGAAGACTTTGAATCCTTAGCGTTGGAGGGGCTGTTAGAAGCCCACTAAAGATGACCGGGTAGTGAAGCTGCGCGGTCGCCTCTTGGCGAGGGCTTTGATCTCTGGCGTCGCTGGTAGGCAAGTACCAGCCTGGGATGACCGAGCGGGGCAGCCTCTCGGATGCCTCTTGTGAGGGCTTTGATCCCTGACGTCATGGGTAGGGAACTACCAGCCGGAGGTGACCGAGCAGGGTAGCTGCTCGGTTGCCTTTTACGAGGGCTTTAATCCTTCAGGACGGGGACTGAGAAGGGTTACTGTCCAGTGCCTCTTGGCAAGGACTTTGATCCCTGTCAGTTGTGGTAGGAAGCTACCGGCCGGGGATAGCCGAGCAAGGACTCGACTGCCTCTGGGAAGACTTTGGTCCTTAGCGCGGGAGAGGCTGTAAGAAGCCTACCAAGGACCCTTGGACAGGCAGGGTTACTTCCTGGTGCCTCTCGGCGAGGGCTTTTGTCTTGAAGGGTAGCCGAGCGAGGGATCCTCGGGCTCGACTGCCTCTAGGAGGGCTTTCAATCCCTGTTGGTTGTGGTAAGAAGCTACCAGCCGGGGATAGCTGAGCAGGGAAGCTGCTAAGCTGCCTCTAAGGAGGGCTTGGATCCTTAGCATTGGAAGGGCCATAGGAGGCCTGCTAAGGATAAACGGGCATTGAAGTTGCGCGGCTACCTCTTGGCGAGGGCTTTTGATCCCTGGCTTTGCGAGTAGGGAAGCTACCGGCCAGCGATAGCCGAACAGGGAAGCTGCTAAGCTGCCTCTAAGGAGGGCTTGGATCCTTAGCGTTGGAGGGGCCGTAGGAGGCCTGCTAAGGATAACCGGGCAGTGAGGCTGCGCGGCTGCCTCTTGGCGAGGGCTTTGATCCTGGCATTGCGAGTAGGGAAGCTACCGGTTAGGTATAGCCGAGCAAGGTAGTCGCTCGGCTAATTCTTCATGAGGTTTCGCCCGACCATCCCGTTGCAGGTACGGGGAACAGGAACGTTCGCGGCGACCGTATTGAATGCGGGGGGAGGCGAAGCGCTAGGGTCACGTCATTTCGATTCCGCCAAAGAAGGCTCGATGATCGCCGTGTGGCAGCAACTTTTTTGGCAAAACCGGGCGATTGTTGAGCTCTGTTGGGGTGCAGTGGGCTAGATAAGGGTGAAGGAGCGCTGGTCCTTCCTTTATTTCTAGACAGATCGTTGAGAATGCGGGACTTCCCCTTTACCATCCCCAAAATCATCCACTTCGAAGACATATACCTCTATGACCAGAACTGCACCGAGGACACGGTGCAGTTGGTCTATGGGAGCATCGAAGACCATTTCGTCCGGTTGCTCCCCCGGCGCTCCTCCCTGCTGCAGCTGCTGATGTACTCCATCTGGAGGGCGTTGCCGGGGCTTTACAACCCCTTGTCCGAGCAGCTCTATGACGAGGTCGTGGGTAAGGTGCTGTCCCTGAGGTGCTTCGGCCTGATTTCCGCGAATCGGCTGGCTCGCTCACAGGTACTCGTCCGTGAGTGCTACGAACTGAGGCTCGGGGTCAACGCGCGCGGTGGGAATCGAGGGCTGAGGCTGGATCTCATGAGGCCTCGGCTAGCGGAGATCTTCACCGAGTACCATGAGCAGTGCTCTCTGTACCCCCTTCCCCCGCTGTTGTAATTTTCTTTTTCTATTTGTATGTATGGCTGAGGAGCCCATAATACCTTTTTGAATAAACAAGATCTTTCCTTCTTTTTCGCAATGTTCCATTGATCTTTATTAAATTAACAACAGACCCTAGGAAGAGTTTACATTGCCTTAAGAGAAAAGTACATGCTAATAGACGATCTTATTAGCGCGGCCCGAGGCCCCCGGAGGCCCATTGGTTTCGGTGCTCGGCACCCGGTACGGGGCTCCTTGAGCGCCAGGCTGGTCGTCTGTCGAAACGAGCATGATCTGGCCGATGGTCAGCTCGGCGGGAGGGGGACGCTGCCCCTACTCGCGGTAGGCCTACCGTTTGTCTTTCAAGTAGGCGGCGAGGTGCCCCATTCGGATGAGCTCTTCGATGTAGTCCCGGAGTTGCTTACAATCCTCCACGGCGTGGCCCAGTGTCCGGTGGAAGGCGCAGTAAGGGCCCCGAGTTTGCTTCGAGGCCTGACGCGGGATTGGAAGGAACTTGAAGAACCCCTCGTTCTGGGCCTCCTCTAGCAACACTGGGAGGGAGACGTTGAGTAGGGTGTACTTCTGGAACTTCGAGTGATAGGGCTGCTGATGCTCCGGCCTTTCCTCCCGGGCCCTCTTCTTCTGGTCCGACCGGTCTGCTCATAGGAGGTTCGCGTTCACCTCGAACTCTAGTTGGACCTCACGCTCGGTCCATGCCTTGACCTCGGCCATGGTCTCAGGCTGTGCTAACGCAAAGGACCGCAACCACTCCTTGTGCCTGAGACCGGACCTGAGCGCCGTGATGACGGTCTCATCCCGGTGCTCGGGGACCTCGAGGAGGGCGTTGTAGAAGCGGGTGATGTAAGCTTTGAACGTTTCCTTGTCCCCGCTCTTAATTGGGAATAGGTAGTCGACCGTGCGCTTCTGCCGACGGTTCCCGAAGAAATGGCCGAGGAACTAAGTAGCCAGCTCGTTAAAGGTCGAGATTGAGCGAGGTTCGAGTCCTCGGAACCAGTCCCGGCCAGAGCGGGTGAGGGCGGCTGGGAAGTCCTTGCACTGGGCGGCGTCGGAATGGTCCTGGAAGCTCATCCCCGCGGTGAAAGCATCCAAATGGTCTTTCGGGTCGGTTTTCCCGTCGAACGGAGAGACCTTTGGGGGCTTGTTGCGCGAGGAGACGTAGACAACGAGCAGTTCCTCGGCAAACGGCTTGGTGAGCGAGTCGGCGGCATACTTAGCCCCGTCGCCCGAGAGGTGTCCTTCCCGGCGCATGCCCTCGATCTTCTTTTCGAGGGCATCGAGGGCATCGATACGACCGCGGTACCCTGAGGATTCAGCTCCTGGTGATCTCTTGCTCCTCCTGTAGGAGGTCCGCGTCTGGCCGTAGCCCCGGTTCCTCTCGATGAGGTTCCTCAGATCCCCGGGCGAGGTGGCCCTCGAGCCGTCGTGGTGGGCCTCCTCTGTGCGACCCCGTCGGGGGAGGGGGCGTCGATCATGCTTGGGGATAGGCGAGGTGACCGACATCTCCTCAGGGGGGTAAGGGTGGTGAGGAGGTTCGAGGTGAGGCCCTCTGGAGGCGGACCCCGGTGTGGAGCCATGGGGCGTCCAGCGGGACTCAGGGAGTATCGGCTCGCGAGATCTATGGCCGTAGGACGTAACTTGCCTGTGGTCAGCCGTGTCGATGAGGGCAGAGTCTTCTGGAGGCGGAGGAGCAGCTATCTGGCCACCTGGCCTGGTCGCTTGGACGCGGATGAGCGCCTCCACCATGGCCTGTAGTCGGTCTATTCGGACGACGAGGGTGCTAATGGCGGTCGTCGGAGGAGGTTCATCCGTACCTTCGGAGAGGGGAAGGCGGCAGCTGGTACCTATGTCCTAAGGGTGATCGGAAGGCCAACTTTGTGTTTTGTGGAGTCTAGTTTCCCACAGATGGCGCCAACTGATGGAACTCATTTTCGGACCTCCGTCAGATGTTGTCTTTCGTTGATCTCCCGTTGCATTTTGGAGGTGATTTCCTATTGCGTATGAGTCTCAATAGGTTTTGAGGAGATTGGTGATTTGGGGAGTTTAGCGCCGACTACCTGCAAAGTAGTCCCGGGGTAGTTTGGTACAACCGAGGACCCTCCGACGATCAAGTTAGCACTAGATCCGAGCAGAGTAAAGGCTAAGTGGAATCAAAAAATGTCTTACCTGACCCTTCTGTGATGGGGGGTTTATATAGCGGCGGCAGCATGCAGCAGCAGGCGCGAGGATCTCGCCGGCAGTTACGCTCCCGACGTCACGCCCGCGTAAAGAGTGGATCGCCCATTAATGGGGATCGTGATGGCGTGGAACGTGGGATGTTGCTGGCGGAGAATCTGCGCATGGCGAGATTTGCGGGGCGGTGGTTACGCCTGCGAGCGGTGGAGTTGGTCGGTCGGAGGGACCGAGGAAGATGGCCTTGGCGGGAGAGTTCGGGAACGAGCGGGAAGGCCAAGGCATCTTGGTCTTGTGGTAGCTCGGGGTGAGCTGAGAGGCCGAGGATGCCAATTTGCAGGGGGCCTTGAAGAGAGACAGCTTGTGTGTTAGTTGTATGTATGCCCTAGGGGCCAGTATTGTACAAATGATGTATATTATATTGGATGCTTGGACATATATAGTGAGGACTTTCTTGCTCGATATGATAGTATGCTATCTGGTTGCACTTTATCTTAACATGTACACTTGTCTCTTGATACTGTTTTATAGTTACATGTTGGTAAAGCCCTTAGGATGTATACTTGACTACCAGGACTATGATGCAGATCATACTAGTGGGGCCATGGTAGTCCATAAGTACATCCTTTAATGTCCCTAGTCATGGGTATATCGAGACGGGGCATCGATATACCAGAGTAGACTAGCGTATACGCTTCTCGACCCATGAGATGGGCGATGGATGATCCCATATCCATTGGTGTTTGACATCAGAGATGGTATGCGGGTGCTCAGTGGACACTGGGTACACTGGACGGACTCGTCGAGAACTCCAAGATGGTATTATACCTCACGTCAGATGGCAGTTTTCTGGTGACACTTGTGCAGGTTAGTCTGTAGACCTGAGATCGTCATAGAGTCTTGTGTGATTCCCACTGTGCTTTGATTTCCACCTTACCAGGTCCAAGAGGGCGTGCAAAACGGTGGTTTTTGGGTACAGTCCCGAGTTACATGGAAGCAATGAGTGATAGGAGGGGTTTCGTCTCTCCCGGTATTGGGAGTTGATGTTGCGCTGTGCTCGATTGGCCATAACAGGGAAGTCCCTGGCCAGGGCTGATTTACAGATTTACTGGTAAGTGTTACCAGTAGTTTCTCGACCCGTTATAAGCCTCATATCGGCATGACTTATCAGTTATTGGGGTCTAATGTTTACCACCCCTAGACTTGATATGCGACGTATCAGACGAGGAGACCGGACTGTACGAAAAATGTTACCGTTAGGCTTTTACAGGAGTTGGAGCAGGCTTGCTTGCTGATCTTCTGATCGCTAAATACCCGGGTAGCCGTTAAGTCTAGCTAGTACCGCTGACGGCTTGTGGGTGCTTGATGTGATCATCACCTACTGTCGGTGTATTGACGAGTCTTTAGAGTCCTACATAGAGGTTTTTGTAAGTACACGGTAGCGCCCCGGCCGTCTAACAGACGCCAAATGCGGAACAAAAACTTTTTGACTGGCGCTATCGTATACTATCACCCGGACCTGCCATTAAACCTAAACTAACAAACTACAAAGTGGGTAGAAATGTTATACCGAACGATCCGAGTTCTTCGGTCTTCAACCATCATCCCACGCTTTGTTGCGGCTGCTCCAATCTCTTGAATCTCCAGTCTCTCCGTCCAGGTGGCACCACGTCGACGGATCTTTAAACGGGCTCCCGCCTCTGAACCGAGGCAACTCGATCATCAAGTTTGCTAAAAGAGATGACCAAGATTGATGTAGAGAATGAGTAGAACACTATGTCTTGCTTTGTCCAAAGCTATGGACGAACGGTTTATGAAGTTGCCTTTTGAATCGGAAATGATAAATGAACTTGTGAAATTTTCATGAAGCAAATTCCTTAATCTCTTTTTTCTCTCAAGCAACCATATTCCCCACTAGGAATGGCCGGCCACATATATGAGCAAGGGGGTTGAGTGTAGGAGGAGGGAGAGTGACCATTAGCATTAAAGAGAAGAATGTGTCATCTAACACCTTGCATAAAACATTAATGCATACAAATGATTCATCTAACCTAGTCATCAACTCATTAAATGAACAATTAATGCACTAATGACTCACTAGCCTAGTCACCATCTAGAATCTTCTAGAGCCACGACTCACCTTCATGACTCAGCATAGTGACGAAAAGATAATCCGCATTTAACTGAATGTTAAAGCGGGTGATAGAAAATAGAAAACTGGCAACTTTCAAAAGTGATCCCGAAACGAATTTCAGGATAACCCCGTAACAGTATAAACATACCCGTATTTGTATTACGACCGAATACAAATGCAACTGAGACAAAGATATTATATCTACACAGTATAATACTCGGATCCGGCTTAAACCAAAGCCTACCAGTATTATCTGCCCGAAATATGACACGTTCGTAAATGCGCGTGCATTTTCCGAACCCAGCCATAAAACCATACAGCCTCTACAACGTTTTTCCCGAACTTGGAAAACATTCTGTGGGGGACTCTACTGACTCATCAACACACTGGCACTGGGTATAACCACCAGCACGTCAGAGGTACAAGCTGTACGTAACGGTTGCCTATGTATTGATTGGAAGGGAAGCTGACGAGCGAACTCATCCAGAAACCCTACTGAGCCTGACAGTGACAATATCCGTACAGTCCGGTCCGTTCGTCTAAGAGTATCGCATATCGAGTCTAGAAGGGTGGATAAAGTCAGACCCCTAATAACGCGATAATTCGTGTCGGTATAAAGCCCATCACCCTTTGAGAAACTACTGATCCAAATCAGTAATTCTCCACTACCTCGGCCGAGTATTTCTAGTGATGGCCACCCGTGCACTGTGCGACATCAACCCCTAATACCGGGAGAGACGAATCCCCGACGATCCGCTCACTGCCTCTATGTGGCTCGGGACTGTTCCCAACTAAAACATGTTTGCACGTCTCCTTTAAGCGTGGTAGGGTAGTAATCAAAGCACAGTGGGAACTCACACGAGACAAATGACGATCTCAGGTCGACAAACTAACCTGTACACATGTCACCAGGGAACTGCTATCTGACGATATGTATAATACCAACTAGCAAGTTCCCGGCGAGTCCTGTCCGGTGTACTCATAACCTAATGAGCACCTGTATACATCTTAGGTGATCCAACTGACACCAGTGGCTTATGAGACCGGCCACCGCCCCTCGTCGGGGTCTCGACTGTATACACAAGTCTACTCTGGAGTATCGATGCCCTGTCTTGAAACTCCCACGACTAGGGACACTTTAAGGATGTGCTTATAGACCCCAGCTCCCACGTATATGATCGCCATCATACTGCTGGCAGTCAAGCAAGAATCCTATGGGCTCTATCAACATGCAATAGTGAACTAAAGCATGTTTATGATGATAAAGACAAACCAGATAGCATACTATCATCTCGAGTTAGACAGTCATATCGGTATAGGTCATCCCTCAATCATTGCAATCACGTACCTGCGTCCAATAATTGACTTAGGGGGCACTATATCCAACAATCTCCTACTTGAACTTAAGGCTATTATTGCGATGTCGCATACTCATAGCTTCAGTGAGTAGATCCGCCCTGATATTTCTTTCTATGTCTCTCTTAATCTCAAGTTCGCGGAGAAAGCCATCTTCCGAATCGAGTAATACCTGTCTTAGAATATATCTGGATATCTGATGGGACCTAGTTCATAAATAAACTTCAAATCCAAACTTTTTAGACTGTAGTGATCACTGAACCTAATCAGTATCCAGCACCATGCCTCCCACAGTATCCTCTTGGACCACCTGTCCATAATAATATCCCTCATCATAGGGAAAACTATAACTCTGACAATCACTCTGTCATCCATGTCACCTTTGAAGTCTGGAATGATAACCGTCTCCCGAAGGAGGCTGTCGTCATCAAATCCGTAGAACATTCACTTATGTTCTAAAACTGCTTCCTTATGTTTCTTCAGGATTGGATTAATATTAACTTATCACATCTAGTGCAAAAACAACATCTGGTGTGGTACTTGACTTTTCACGATTGACTTAATTGACTAAGCAAGTGATCTGCCAATCATGCACATCCCTCTCCCCTTTAGTCTGTAAGACACCTTTAGAGAGGGTGACTCCATCACCTACAGGTACACTACCATGCCATGAGTCATCTATTCTAAAATACTATTAGAATACTGTCAAGGTACCCACATTGGGAAACTACCCAAATCTAGATCTAAAACCATAGATCTAGTTACCAGAATGTCAGATATTATATCCATGTCCTTTGTGGAGAAACAACTGTGTGACAACCACAGTATAGCCGATTGTAGTATAGGAATTTTACTTCCTACTCTGTGTATGTCATCCAAATACCAGGACATTACACCCTACTACCTCCTTAACAGATCCATCCCCTATTCTGATGAAGTCAAGCCCATGACTGTAACATCAAAAATAGATGATCTTGTCTCCACTATATTTGCTCAAGTCTATAAATAGACATAAGCTTCTTGCCCACTATGCTTCCGCTGCTCCCACTGACTATGACAACCCTCTGGAAGAATAATATATACGTACACTTCTAAAGCTAGTTTAGAACGACGCTATACTTATCCTCCTGCCGGGTCTCATAGCCTGGAACAACAGTAGTGTCAAGTCTGGGTAAACAAGAACCTCCCTGTCACCGTCCTTGAGGCTACCTGAGTACCTCTCAAGTGTCTGAGGTTACCCACCATATCTGTGGAGTGGCTAATGGAATGTCAAAGCTGATTGAATATATAGGTCCTATTAAATTTTCCGTAATCGTTTGCGGTTCTGGAATCACTTCCAGTACTACCATACTCCCACTACTATTTTCTGAAAAAATATCCACTTTACTAAAACTGTGGCGAGTCAAGAACAATATCACTATTGATCTTCCAGATGGTAGAAAATTAACCCTCGTCAAAGCAAGGGTCAACCCACAAACTGCCATTACAGAAACGTGCCTTGAGTTATCCAGTGTCTGGTTTTAAGCATAAGCTGGACAACCCCCCTAACCTTAACATCGTTAAGATATGAACCGTTCTATATCTAATATAGAAACTTTGGCACTTATTTAATTGGAACCAGATTCTAATCATGCAGCTGTCTCCAGTGCATATCAACTTAATGGAGAGAGGCTAATCAGTATTACTCAACTTAGGAATACATCCAATTATGAGTAACCTGAAAGAGAAACAAGTTTATCAAAACCATTACTATCATCTGAATACCTATCACGAGAATTTACATCTTCGATCTCTTTGAAGAATCCCGATACTTGTGACACCTGGTTCTCTACTTTATTCTTATATCCACAACTTCTCAAAACTTAGACCTTGTATTTCTACGAAGCACTTGTCTAAAATCTAAAGAAGTCATAAGTAAACAGAACATAGTACGAGGACCAACCACTTTGTTCTGACGGACTCTGGACAACATACAATACTCTGTATAAGTCCGCTGAGTTGAATAACTCAAAATTTGTGCATCGTAGGTTGAAAACTGTACTTATGGTTTAAGAACTACTCCGTTGTTTAATGCTCCTTACCCAATCGTCAACTAATATAGGTAAATGTCACAGACATAATTTCAAAAACTTATATCTCACTTTATAAAAATAAATGTACAGATATATCATTTTGAAATTGGTGCACAACAACGGATATTCAAAACCAAATACATGCCGTCCGGTAAAAACTCAGGCGACTTCCTCAAATATCACCAATTACAATGAATTCTGATATAATGAGGATGATCACCTTATTCCCAATAAACTACTCCCACTCATCATCTGTAAAACCATACAGATGTGAGAATCATCCCTGGTAAATACATACCCTGGAGTAAGTATCTAATCGGGAAATCAGTTTTCCATTAACAATGCACTGAAACAAAAAAATGTTTCATAGGGGTATCCTGGTATTCATAGTAATGCCTCTTCCAAAATCCAATTCATAATTTTAACCGTATATTTCTTTGCCTTCTCCCCAAATCCCTTTATTTGTCTTTATTCATTACCTTCTGTACACCCCTTTAGGCTAAGTGGTTTTCTTCCTTCCCTACCGTTCGACACCAGCCTACGGTTTGAAGAAGACTATCCAGTAAGCATAATAGGTGTACTCTCCTAATCCTAGGAGTACTTGCAACTTGAGAGATGGTGATGATAAAAGACAACTGAATAATACCTTATTCTATTAAAGGTAAAATAGGAGTGGCGATGAAGTACGCGGTTTGATTGAGAATGATAACAGTCGCAATTTTACTTTGCCCTCTTTCTAATCCCTTTATTTTGTCTTTAGTTATTAGCTTCTGTACACCCTACTTAGGCTAATTGGTTTTCTTCATTCCCTACCTTTCGGCACCTGCCTATGGTTTGGAATAAGACCATCCAATAAGCGTAATAGGTGTACTCTCCTAAACCAAGGAGCCCTCGCAACCTGAGAGAAGGTGATAATAAAAGACAACTGAACAAACAATTCAATTTCTCCTGAACCTGGATCCATCCTCGAAGTAGTCCCTCCGAGTTCGTATATAACCATACGATGGATCTATCCAATGGAAGTGGATGTCCGTAGTAATACGGGGTGTTCTGAGAAAAACAAAGCGTAAAAGGAAGAGCGGCAATGACTTATGCAACTTTAGACAATCCAAAAACCAGTATTTTAAGAAGGTTTGGTCAACTTGGTTACTAAGTCATAGTCTAGGGTCGGTCAATGGTCACTGCCAAAGAGAGAGAGAAAAGAAACACTCTGCGTGCACTCTAACCTAGATCAGAATGGTTATCACTTTATCTAATCAGGAAACCTCCCACTGTACTGTCAAATTCTCCTCCAAACCTAAAAGAAGAATCAATCGGGATCACCCGAAGAGTAAACCAACTCATCAGTAGGAATCGGGATCCAACTCTCATCGCATGATAACATGACGGAATCCACTCATGTTATCACACTCCAGAAGGTATGCGGATACTTGGCAAGTTTCAGTTTCTTTAGAAACTCCCGATATGATTTTTGCCTCATGCTCTTATGACCTTAGCGTTGGTCAAAATGTCATAAGTCACATGCCAAGATCTACCCGTCACTATCCATGTCAATTTGAACCCACCCGCACATACCCTTGACATTGGACAAAATGGCAGAACGGCTGTCCCAAACCAACTCATCTATCTATGCAACAAATGAATACCCAGCAGCTACCAAACACTATGCCTTGGCATTGGTCAAAATACATAGCTTGAATACTACTGAATACCCAAAAGAAATGACGGAGGGCTATGGCTGGTTTTTGGCGAAAAACCTTTAACGTAATGAACTTGATATCGCTGAAGGAACCTGATAGCTTATTATAAAAATATAGTGGCGACAACCTTTGCTAAAGAAGTTACTCCCGGTGAAGGGATCTTGGCTCTTTCCTCGTGGAATGAGGTGCAGGATATTCTAACTGAATACCGCGATGCAAAGCAACTTGTAATCGACTATAGTGAAGTTATTATCCTGACACAAACTTCTGCCCAAGGGGTCACTTCCGGTGAAGGGATATCGGCCCTTGCCTTGTCGAATGAGGTGCAGGATATTCCAACCGAATATCACTGTGCAAAACAAAAGGAAACGCCTTTGTAATAACACTTTTTAAAACTGTTCCAACAACTGCCAATCAGGTTTGTATTCATTTGCATTGATCAGAATCAACACAGTCCCATCATTTAATCACACCGGAAAAGAACGAAAATAAAATGTACGTGTATGCCATCCGCATTCGTCACTGGGTCCCGTCATCACCCGTTAGGTTACT
Source organism: Agapanthus africanus (assembly GCA_030015575.1). Lineage (NCBI taxonomy): Eukaryota > Viridiplantae > Streptophyta > Magnoliopsida > Asparagales > Amaryllidaceae > Agapanthus > Agapanthus africanus. The sequence goes on along the minus strand of CM057345.1, from coordinate 297,088,792 downwards.
TAACTAACGACAGAGTGGGGACTGGACTAGCGCAGGTGTAAAACATATACAACATCTAATAGTATATATACCAATATACAATAATCGCTCCAGGCGTGATAATATGCAACATTACAGAAAAGTAATAAGCATCACAGAACAATACAGATAATCTGGGATCCCCGGGTTTCACAGAGCAGCTACTGAAACCCGACATTCCCCTGGTCGTGTGGTTAGCATGTGCAATGAAACCTAGACCCCTACGGGTGCAGCAAGTTACCCGCCAAAACCTGAAGAGAGGCAGCCCCCTACAGCATAGTGAATGGACCACCCGGTACTTCACGGAATCCGGTAACTTGAGCTCCCCTCCTTGGGTCAACCTGTACCCCCTACGAGTGCGGCGAATAGTCTGCCAATTCTAGAGTGAGGCCCCTCTGCCTCTCAAAGCCATGATATACGGACCCGTTTCCCTCCAGAACCCGGCTATCCGTGAACTCCGTCGCGGGGTAAACCTAGTACAGAAATAAAAATATGTACAATGGGTACATCGACCTCAGCCCCGTCGTGCCCCAAAAAGAATATTACAAAAACAGGCAGTGACGGTAGTCCACATGTTGGACGCTCGCCCCACAATATCAAATGTACAAATAAATCCAAACAGCACTATCATTGCACACTGCTATCCACCACGACAAATCTGCAACATCACAGCACAACACAGAACATCAACGCGAATGTCACGTTCGCAAATCCGTCTAAAAGGACTATAGCAAATAGACTCAATTTACCGCTCAAATGACATTCCCGGTCGGAGATATAATGTAAGTAATGCATACTAACAAGTTTAAAATTTCGATCGACCAAACTTCCAAAAGTAGGCCCCACGTACATCTGCTGTACAGTAATAAAATATGGGCCCAAAAGAAATATAGCAGAAACCACAATTCACTGTTTAGAAACCCCAGAAGAAATTTGACCCTCTGAAGCTCCAAGATGGCTGCGGATCCGTGGCCAAAGCATGGCTTTGGCGGTGGTTCCGCGGTCGTACGGACGAGTCAGAGGATTGGATTTCTTCTGTTTTCTTAAAAAAGCCTGCTTGTTTTTCTGTGATGCTCAAAATAATTTTTAGACCCTTTTAAAAATCGACAGAAACTTTTGCACTGAAAATTTTAGTTTTCGAAAATCCGTTCGATGGATGTTTTAAACTCATTAACACAAGTTAGTAAAGCTTAATGGTGAGGCTCTGATACCACTGTAAGTACACGGTAGCGCCCCGGCCGTCTAACAGACGCCAAATACGGAACAAAAACTTTTTGACTGGCGCTATCATATACTATCACCCGGATCTGCCATTAAACCTAAACTAACAAACTACAAAGTGGGTAGAAATGTTATACCGAACGATCCGAGTCCTTCGGTCTTCAACCATCATCCCACGCTTTGTTGCGGCTACTCCAATCTCCTGAATCTCCAGTCTCTTCGTCCAGGTGGCACCACGTCGACGGATTTTTAAACAGGCTCCCGCCTCTGAACCGAGGCAACTCGATCATCAAGTTTGCTAAAAGAGATGACCAAGATTGATGTAGAGAATGAGTAGAACACTTTGCCTCGCTTCTTCCAAAGCTATGGACGAACGGTTAATGAAGTTGCCTTTTGAATCGGAAATGATAAATGAACTTGTGAAATTTTCATGAAGCAAATTCCTTAATCTCTTTTTTCTCTCAAGCAACCATATTCCCCACTAGGAATGGCCAGCCACATATATGGGCAAGGGGGGTGAGTGTGGGAGGAGGGAGAGTGACCATTAGCATTAAAGAGAAGAATGTGTCATCTAACACCTTGCACAAAACATTAATGCATACAAATGATTCATCTAACCTAGTCATCAACTCATTAAATGAACAATTAATGCACTAATGACTCACTAGCCTAGTCACCATCTAGAATCTTCTAGAACCACGACTCACCCTCATGACTCACCCTAGTGATGAAAAGATAAATCTGCATTTAACCGAATGTTAAAGCGGGTGATAGAAAACAGGAAACTGGCAACTTCCAAAAGCGATCCCGAAACGAATTTCAGGATAACCCCGTAACAGTATAAACATACCCGTATTTGTATTACGACCGAATACAAATGCAACTGAGATAAAGATATTATATCTACACAGTATAATACTCGGATCTGGCTTAAACCAAAGCCTACCAGTATTATCTGCCCGAAATATGACACGTGCGTAAAAGCACGTGTATTTTCCGAACCCTGCCATAAAACCATACGGCCTCTACAACGTTTCGCCCGAACTTGGGAAACAGTCTGTGGGGGACTCTAATGACTCATCAACACACTGGCACTGGGTATAACCACTAGCACGTCAGAGGTATAAGCTGTACGTAACGGTTGCTTATGTATTGATTGGAAGGGAAGCTGACGAGCGAACTCATCCAGAAACCCTACTGAGCCTGACAGTGACAATATCCGTACAGTCCGATCCGTTCGTCTAAAAGTATCGCATATCGAGTCTAGGGGGGTGGATAATGTCAGACCCCTAATAACGCGATAATTCGTGTCGGTATGAAGCTCATCACCACCTGAGAAACTACTGATCCAAATCAGTAATTCTCCACTACCTCAGCCGAGGATTTCTAGTGATGGCCACCGGTGCACTGTGAGACATCAACCCCCAATACCGGGAGAGATGAATCCCCGACGATCCGCTCACTGCCTCCATGTGGCTCGGGACTGTACCCAACTAAAACCTGTTTGCACATCTCCTTTAAGCATGGTAGGGTAGTAATCAAAGCACAGTGGGAACTCATACGAGACAAATGATGATCTCAGGTTGATAAACAAACATGTACACATGTCACCAGGGAACTGCTATATGATAATATGTATAATACCAACTAGCAAGTTTCCGGCGAGTCCTGTCCGGGGTACTCATAACCTAATGAGCACCTGTATACATCTTAGGTGATCCAACTGACACCAGTGGCTTATGAGACCGGCCACCGCCCCTCGTCGGGGTCTCGACTGTATACACTAGTCTACTCTGGAGTATCGATGACCTGTCTCGAAACTCCCATGACTAGGGACACTTTAAGGATGTGCTTATAGACCCCAGCTCCCACGTATATGATCGCCATCATACTGCTGGCAGTCAAGCAAGAATCCTATGGGCTCTATCAACATGCAATAGTGAACTAAAGCATGTATACGATGATAAAGACAAACCAGATAGCATACTATCATCTCGAGTAAGACAGTCATATATAGGTCCTCCCTCAATCATTGCAATCACGTACTTGTGATCCAATAATTGACTTAGAGGGCACTATTTCCAACAGTTTTACTGGCTCAGGCAAAACGAAATAGGAGCGCATTTGTGATATGTGCGGGACCGAGAATAATGCGTGTATGTGATACCGTATTCTATTCTCGCGACTTATTGTATCAGTCGATTATATGTGATTTAACCGGGTTATCGAATCAAGTGTTGATTCGATAAGACGATACATTGGATGTTAGTTGGTTATATGAGATATAACCGGATTATTAAGTCAAGTGTTAATTTAATAATTTAGTGTATAATTGTATATTTGATATACTAATTTACATTAATTAACATTTGTTCACTTAAGGATTTTTCTCACATGTGCACAACTTTAATATATATTGATATATATTAAAACGTGTTTTCTTTTTGTATCATGTTTATTGATACATCATTCATGGGTGTGTAAGACATACACCATTCTATTTATTATGGTGGGTTATAATTATTTAAGGTAATTACAAAATTAGTGGAGATGTGGAAAGAGCATAAAGCTTGTAAAAGCTTGCTTTACTTTGACAAAGTCTACTAACTTTGTCTTTACTTTAGATTTTTGTTAACCTAACCATTTAGATTAGCTATGGTTATGTCTCTACATGAGTTGGTATATGATACTCACTCACCCATGGTTAGCTCACTCACTTGATCATTATCCTCATCTCATTATTTGTTCATCTTCTTCCTTGAGCTCAAAAGCACTCTAGGTTTTTTATTAAGTGAGAAATAAATGTGAGATAAATAATTCTAAGGTGTACCCACTTCCTATTTTCTCATCCTCTACTAGACTAGCACTTTAGTTTAGGGTGTTTGCTTCACTAATTTTCTAGTTAGTGAAGAAGAAGTTTGAGTTCGTATTCCCTCGACGTAGATCATCTTCGGCCTCGAAGACTTCAAGCAAGGACGCTCTTTCTGCCTCGTGAAGCCATGCAAGAGCCCGGGAGGACTATGATCGCAGTGAAGGGACTACAACAAGGAGCTTTTGAAGTGAAGGACCGATCTACAAAGGTTGTATTTCGTATTCACTTAGTCGTAAATGGTGTTTACTTGCATATGAAACCCTAATAATCTAGCAAAGACCCCGGCTTTGGGTTGTTCGGCACGTCTAATTTTTTATTCGGGCATGGTTGATGCCTTATAAACACTTGTATGAGTGCCAAGGAACCCTACAGTGGTATCAGAGCCAAGCTAGAGCATTAGGCGACATGTATACGAAGTTAAAACTTCGCTCGAACCCCGAAACATGGAAAATGACCCCCTCTCTGGAAATTTTGTAAAAATGTGATTTTTTCTGCATTAAAAATACTCAAAAAAATCAGCAGGGAATTCTAAGAGTTACTGTAAAACACGACATCCTAATTCCACTAAAGAGATGCGGAACCACGGCAATACCTTGCTTGCGCGGCGGTTCCGCGGCCGAACAGTAGAATGTTTTGTGCAGTAATATCCATAGATACTTGTACATTCTTCGGGGTGTTTTTAATCTGACTCAAGTGTTGAGTGTTCTAGGGATTGTTTTGAATTCGTTGATTCGATCGGAAAGTTTAATTTCGTTATGTTTTCCGGATAATTTAGAAACTGTTAAAATGTTCGAACGGATATCATTAACTTATTTTTTCCCGGCACGAAAAACTTTCAAGTGTTGAATTTTTTCTTGAGTTTAAATCTTTCGGAAAAACATGCAAGTAATGCGATGGACCCTCTACAAGAACACAAACCTTAACTCGATTATGTGACCATCTGAACCGCCTCTAAACCTAAGGGTTTGGGGCAGTACGGTGTAAGCCCACGGCGGCGCCCCGGCAGTCGATCCGACGTCGGAAACGTGGAAACAAAAATTTTGCAAACTAGCAAACCGGCACCACCGCGCACTTTTACCCCGGATCGGGCCATTAACCTAGCAACTAGAAAACTAAAATAACAGTAGAGAAGTATACCAAGCGATCCGTGTCCTTCGGTCTTCGTCTCCACTCCGATCTCCTGCGGAATCTCCGTCCGTCACGTCCTCGTCAGAAAGGGCACCACGTAGCCGAATACTTTTACGGGCTCCCACCTCTTGACCGAGGCAACTCGGGCGCAAAATTGGCTAGCCGACGCGTCCAAGATTTGCTGTAGAATAGTGTAGTAGCCATTGTCTCTTTGAGGGTTAGTGAAGTTGCCATGGATGGAGAAGAGAATGAAATTTGGAGAGAGCTTGTGAACTTTGATACAAAATGAGAATGAGAATAATTTCCATACACCAAAATGAAAACCTCTCACACTCTCCAAATTGTGGCCGGCCCCATATCATCAAAATGGTGGAGGAATTAACAACAAAATCATGAAGGGAGGTGATGGTAATAAAAGCAAAGGGTGACCACATCCAAAAAGGAATGATAACAAAGTCATATCCATTTCAAATCTAATCTAATCTCATTTAATGCAAGAAAAGCAAAGATGCTTTCATAATCAATCCATATGCAAGAAACCGCCTCCACAAATGTTATTTGCAAACTTGCAAATAACCCCCTCCATCGAAAAGTCCGGCCGTGAAAGAAAAAAGGAGAACCGGCCGGAACGAAATACAAACTGGCAACTTCAGAAAACTGATCCCGTAATAAATTACAGGAAAACCCCGCTACTGCAAATACATGCCCGCATTTGTATTCCCACTGAACACAATTGCAAAGAGACAAAACTACACTATCTAATACTAGGATCCGGCTTAAGCCAAAGCCGGCTAGTAAAATCTGTCTGATCACGATCCGTGCAATACCGCACGTATCTGATCGAACCCTGCCATATCTCCATACGGCCTCTACAGCGTTTCGCCCGAAACCTGAGTAACTGTGTGTGGTGGACTCTAAAGACTCGTCAATACTATGGTTGTGGATTTAACCACTAGCACGTCAGAGGTATCAGCCAATACGTAACGGGCTACCAGGTACTGACCAAAAGGGACGTCGATGACCGAACTCATCCTGACACCCTACTGAGCCTGTCAGTGACAATATCCGTACAGTACTGTCCGTTCGTCTAAGAGCATCGCATGGCAGGCCTAGGGGGTTGGTAAAAGTCATACCCCCAATAGCGGTACAAGTCGTGTCGGAGTGTAGCCCAGAACACCCTGAGATACTACTGGAATACCTACCAGCAAATCTCCTGCCTTGGCCAAGGACTTTTCATGTTCTGACTCTCCTAGACACAGCGCGACCTCACCCCCAATACCGGGAGAGACGAACCCCTGCAGATCCGCTCACTGCCTCCATGTGGCTCGGAACTGTACCCAACTAAAACCTGTTTGCACGTCTCCTTTGAGCGTGGTAGGGTAGTAATCAAAGCACAATGGGAACTCACATGAGACAAATGACGAGCTCAGGTCGATGAACTAACCTGTACACATGTTACCAGGGAACTGCTATCTGACGTCTGGTATAATCCCAACTAGCAGGTTCCCGGCGAGTCCTGTCCGGTGTACTCATAACCCAATGAGCACCTGTATACATCTTAGGTGAACCAACTGACACCAGTGGCTTGTGAGACCGGCCACCGCCTCTTGTCGGGGTCTCGACTGTATACACTAGTCTACTCCGGAGTATCGATGCCCTGTCTTGAAACTCCCACGACTAGGGACCTTTTTAGGATATGCTTATAGACTCCAGCTCTCACGTATATGATCGCCCTCATACTGCCGGTAGTCAAGCAAGAATCCTAGGGGCTCTATCAACGTGTAATAGCGACTCGTAAGGTCACCTAAAGCTACACGATGATAAAGATAAACCAGATAGCATACTATCATCTCGAGTAAGACTGTCCTACCAGCATAGGTCTCCTCAATCATTGCAATCACGTGCCTGTGATCCAATAATTGACTCTGAGGGCACTTTATCCAACAATCTCCCACTTGCACTCAAGGCTAATTATTGCAATATCGCATACTCACAGCCCGTGTGATACCGAACACCCAACTCCCCTACTAGTCAGTCTCACAAAGCTCGTTTCCGAAACTATTGCGTTCGAAGAATAGCCTCAGTGAGTGGATCTGCTCTGGTGTTTCTTTCTATGTCTCTCTTTATCTCAAGTTCGCGGAGAAAGCCATCTCCCGAAATGAGCAATACCTGTCTTAGAATGTGTCTGGATGTCTGATGGGACCTAGCTCATAAATGAACTCCAAATCCAAACTTCTTAGACTGTATCGTCAACTGAACTTAATCAGTATCCTGCGCCATGCCATCCCTCAGTATCTGCTTGGACCAGCTGTCCAAACTACTACCCCTCATCAGAGGGAAAACTATAACTCTGACAGCCATTCTGCCATCCAGGTTACCTTGGATGCCTAGAATGATAACCGTCTCCTAAAAGAGGCTGTCGTTATCATATCCCTAGAACATCAACTTATGTTCTAAAACTGCTTCCGACTGTTTCTCCAGGATTGGATCAATATCAACTTATTGCACCTACTGCAAGAACAACATATGGTGTGGTACTTGACATCTCATGATTGACTCAATTGCCTAAGCAAGTGATCTGCCAATCATGCACATCCCTCTCCCCTTTAGTCTGTAAGACACCTTTAGAGAGGGTGACTCCATCACCTGCAGGTATACTACCGTGCCAGGAGTCGACCATTCTAAATACTCATAGAATGTTGTCAAAGTACACAGATTGGAAAACCACCCAAATCTAGATCTAAAACCATAGATCTAGTGATCAGAATGTCTGATATAATATCCAAGTCCTGTGTGGAGAAACTACTGTGTGACGACCAAAGTATAACCGATCGTAGTATAGGAATATCACTTCCTACTCTGTGTATGTCATCCAAATACCAGGACATCACACCCTACTACCTTCTCAACAGATCCATCCCATATTCTGATGAAGTCAAACCTATAACTGTCACATCAGAAATAGATGATCTATCTCCGCTATATCTGCTATAGTCTATAAATAGACATAAGCCTGATGTCCACCAATGCTTTCGCTGCTCCCACTGACTACGACAACCCTCTGGCAGAGTCATATAGGCGTACACTTCTAAAGCTAGTTTAGAACGACGCTATAGTCATCCTCCTGCCGGGTCTCACAGTCTGGTACAACAGCAATGGTAAGTCTGGGTAAACAAGAACCTCCCTGCCACCGTCCTTGAGCATACCGAAGTACCTCTCGGGTGCCTGAGGTTACCCACCATATCTGCGGAGTGGCCAATGGAATGTCAAACCAGATTGAATCTTTAGGTTCTTATCAGATCTTAAGTAATCATTTGCGGTTCTGGAATCACTTCCAGTTCTACCATACTCCCACTACTGTTTTCTGAAAAGATCCATTTTAATAAAACTGTGGCGAGTTAAGAACAATATCACTATTGATCTTCCAGATGGTAGAAAATCAACCCTCGTCATAGCCCGGGTCAACCCTCAAACAGCCATTACAGAAACGTGCCTTGAGTTATCCGGAGTCTGGTTTTAAGCATAAGCCGGACAACTCCCCGTATCTTAACAAAGTCAAGATATGAACTGTTCTATATCTAATATAGAAACAGAGGCACTGATTTAATTGAACCAGATTCAAATCATGCAGCTGTCACCAGTGCATGTCAAGTAAATGGAAGGAGGCCGATCAGCTTTACTCAACTTAGGAGTGCTTCCAATTATGAGTAACCTGAAAAAGAAGCAAGTTCTCTTAATCATTACTATCAACTGAATACCATCCACAAGTATCTACATTTTCGATCACCTTGAAGAATCCCGATACTTGTAATACCTGGTTCTTTACTTTATTCTTATACCTATAACTCCTCCAAACTTAGACCCTGTGTTTCTATGAAACACCTATCTAAGAACTAGAGAAGTCACAAGTAAACAGAATATAGTACGAGTACCTACCCCTCTGTCCTAATGGACACTGGACAACATACAATACTCTGTATAAGTCCCTTGAGTCAAATGACTCATTCACTGTGTGCCGTAGGTTGAAAACTGTACTTATGGTTAAGAAGAATTACACCGCTGTTCAATGCTCCTTACCTAACCATCCACTGATATAGGTAAATGTCATAGACATAATTTCAAAAAGGTATATCTCACTCTATAAAAATAGACGTACAGATATATTAATATGAAATTGGTGCATAACAACGGATATTCAAAACCATATATTTGCCGTCCGGCAAACAACCCAGGTGACTTCCTCAAATATCACCAATTACAACGAATCCCGATATAATGAGGATAGTCACCTAATTCCCAATAATTTACTCCCACTCATCATCTGTAAAACCATACAGATGTGAGAATCCTACCTGGTAAATACATACCCTGGAGTAAGTGTCTAATCGGGAAATCAGTTTTCTTTTAACAGTACACAGTAAAACTGAAACATTGAAATGTTTCGATGGGGTATCCGGATATTCCTAGTAATGCCTCTTCCATTATCCAGATTCACAACTGTAACCGTATAATTCTTTGCCATCTCTCCAAATCCCTTTATATGTCTTTAGTCATTACCTTCTGCACACCCCTTTAGGCCAAATGGTTTTCTTCATTCCCTACCGTTCGGTACCAGCCTATGGTTTGGAAGAAGACTATTCAATAAGCATAATGGGTGTACTGTCCTAATCCTAGGAGCACTCGCAATGCGAGAGAAGGTGAAGATAAAAGACAACCAAATGAACTTTATTCCTATTTCTCCTGAACCAGGATCCATCCCCGAACTAGAACAAGTTCCTTTCGAGTTCGTATATAACCATACGATGGATTATCCAATAAACTGGGATCTTCGTAGTGATACGGAGTGTCCTGGAGAAATACAAAGGTGATTTAGGATTGGCGAAGAAATATTTGGTTTGGTCGTGAATAGCAGTCGCAATTTACTTTGCCCTCTTACTAATCCCTTTCTTTGTCTTAACTTAATACCTTCTGTACACCGTTTAGGCTAATTGGTTTTCTTCATTCCCTACCGTTCGGCACCAGCCTAAGGTTTGGAAGAAGACTTTCCAATTTGCGTAATAGGTGTACTATCTCCTAAACCAAGGAGTACTCGCAATCTGAGAGAGAAGGTAAAAATGAAAAGACAACTGAATAGTCCTATTCGTTTTCTCCAGAACCAGAAACCATCCTCGAATTCCTTCGAGTTCGTATATAACCATACGATGGTTTTGTCCAATGGAAGTGGACGTTCGTAGTAATACGGGGTGTCCCAGAGAAAAGGGTAAAAGTAGGAGTGGCAATGAGGTTTGCAACTCTGACAATCCAAAAGCCAGTGTTAAGAAGGTTCGGTCAACTTGGTCACTGAGTCATAGTCTAGGGTCGGGTCAATGGTCGCTGCCAAAGAGAGAGAGAAAAGAAACACTCAGCATGCACTCTAACCTAGATCAGAATGGTTATCACTTTATCTAATCAGGAAACCTCCCACTGTAACGTCAAATTCTTCCCCAAACCTGAAAGAAGAATTAGCCGGGATCACCCGAGGAGTAAACCAACTCATCAGTGGGAATCGGGATCCAACTCTCATCGCATGATAACGTGACGGAATCCACTCACGTTATCACACTCCAGAAGGTATGCGCATATCTGGCAAGTTTCAGTTCTTTTGAAACTCCCGATGTGGATTTTTGCCCCATGCTCTTATGACCTTGACGAAGGCCAACATATCATAAGTCACATGTCAAGTTCTACCCGTCATTATCCAGGTTAATTTGAACCCACCCGTACATACTCTTGACGAAGGCCAAAATAGTAGTACGACTGTCCCAAACCAACGCATCTATCTATGCTGCAGAAAAGTAACAAATAACTACCATACACTATGCCTTGACGAAGGCCAACATACATAGCATGAATACTAAGTGCTACCGTTCTGAAATGACGGAAGGCTACGAATGGTTTCTGGCGAAAACCTTTAACGTAATGAACTTGATATCGTTGAAGGAACGGATAGCTTTTTAGAAAAATATAGTAACGAAAACCTTTGCTAAAGAGGTCACTCCCGGTGAAGGGATCTCGGCTCTTTCCCCGTGGAATGAGGTGCAGGATATTCTAACTGAATACCATGATGCAAAGCAAAAGTAATCGGCTATAGTGAAGTTATTGCCCTGACGCAAACTTTTGTCCAAGGGGTCACTCCCGGTGAAGGGATCTCGGCCCTTGCCTCGTTGACTGAGAAGTAGGATATTCCAACTGAATACCACGATACAAAACAAAAGAGAACGCCCTTGCAATAGCAGCTTTTCGAAAAGTGTTCCAACAACATCAGAATAGGTTTGTTTATCTTGCATTGATCTGAATCAACGGAATCCCATCAATTGATCACACCACAAATGAACGAAAATATACTGATGTACGTATATGCCATCCGCATTCGCCACTGGGTCCCGTCATCACCCGTTAGGTTAGCTAACTAACGATAGAGCGGGGACTGGACTAGCGCGGATGCAAAACATATACAACATCTACTAGTATATATAATTTTCGCTCAAGGCGTGATAAAATGCAACAACACAGAAATGTATAGCAACACAGATCAATACAGATATCTGGGATCCCCGAGTTTCACAGAGCCGCTACTGAAACCCGACGTTCCCCTGGTCGTGTGGATAGCCTGTGCAATGAAATCCTAGACCCCTACGGGCGCAGCAAGTTACCCGCCAAAACCTGAAGTGAGGCAGCCCCCTTCAGCAACGTGAATGGACCACCCAGCACTTCACGGAATCCGGTAACTCGGGTACCCCTCCTGGGTCAATCCTATACCCCCTACGAGTGCGGCAAACAGCCCGCCAATTCTAGAGTAAAGCCCCCTCCGTCTCAATGCCATGAGATGCGGGCCCGTTGCCCTCTAGAACCCGGCTATCCGTGCACCCCTCCACGGGGCAATCCTAGTACAGAAAGTAAAATATACATACAACGGGTACATCGACCGCAACCTGGTCGTGCCCCAAAAGAATAATACAAACAGACAGTGACGGCAGTCCACAAGTCGGACGCTCGCCCCGCAATATCAAATGTACATATACAATAGAACTGTACTACCACTGCAACCAGGCTATCCCCCACGACCGATCCGCAACATCACAGCACAACATAGAACATCAACGTGAATGTCACGTTCACAAATCCGTCTAACCGGGCTATAGCAGTTAGACAGGATTTACCGATCAAGTGACATTCACGGTCGCAGATATAATGTAAATACTGTAAACTAGCTTGTTTAAAATATCCGATCGAACAAATTTATCGAAGTGGGCCCCAAGCAGTACTATAGCACTTACAGAAAATCTTGGCCCAAAAATAATATCCAAAAACCCCTATTTCCAACTCAGAAGCCCTCTGGAAAAATTTGGCACGATGAACAGTTAAAAGTGCGGAGGAACCGCGGCCCAAGCATGGGTTTGGTCGCAGTTCCGCGGCGGTATGGAGTGATCTCGCGACCAAATTTTCACAGAATTCTTAGATTTTCATGCACAGTATTCTGAAACAACCTGAAAAATTTTTGGAGCAGAAAAAATTTCGTCAGAAACACGATGCATTAGAAAATACGGTTTTTAGCGATTTTTTTTCGATCGGGTTTTAAACATACTAGAGCAAGCTAGGCATGGTTAATAGAGTGGCTCTGATACCAATGTAAGCCCGCGGCGGCGCCCCGGCCGTCGATCCGACGCCGGAAACGCGGAAAAAAAAAATTTGCAAACTAGCAAACCGGCACCACCGCGCACTTTTACCCCGGATCGGGCCATTAACCTAGCAACTAGCAAACTAAAATAAGAGTAGAGAAGTATACCAAGCGATCGATGTCCTTCGGTCTTCGTCTCCACTCCGATCTCCTGCAGAATCTCCGTCCGTCACGTCCTCGTCAGAAAGGGCACCACGTAGCCGAATACTTTTACGGGCTCCCACCTCTTGACCGAGGCAACTCGGGCGCAAAATTGGCTAGCCGACGCGTCCAAGATTTGCTGTAGAATAGTGTAGTAGCCATTGTCTCTTTGAGGGTTAGTGAAGTTGCCATGGATGGAGAAGAGAATGAAATTTGGAGAGAGCTTGTGAACTTTGATACAAAATGAGAATGAGAATAATTTCCATACACCAAAATGAAAACCTCTCACACTCTCCAAATTGTGGCCGGCCCCATATCATCAAAATGGTGGAGGAATTAACAACAAAATCATGAAGGGAGGTGATGGTAATAAAAGCAAAGGGTGACCACATCCAAAAAGGAATGATAACAAAGTCATATCCATTCTAAATCTAATCTAATCTCATTTAATGCAAGAAAAGCAAAGATGCTTTCATAATCAATCCATATGCAAGAAACCGCCTCCACAAATGTTATTTGCAAACTTGCAAATAACCCCCTCCATCGAAAAGTCCGGCCGTGAAAGAAAAAAGGAGAACCGGCCGGAACGAAATACAAACTGGCAACTTCAGAAAACTGATCCCGTAATAAATTACAGGAAAACCCCGCTACTGCAAATACATGCCCGCATTTGTATTCCCACTGAACACAAATGCAAAGAGACAAAACTACACTATCTAATACTAGGATCCGGCTTAAGCCAAAGCCGGCTAGTAAAATCCGTCTGATCACGATCCGTGCAATACCGCACGTATCTGATCGAACCCTGCCATATCTCCATACGGCCTCTACAGCGTTTCGCCCGAAACCTGAGTAACTATGTGTGGTGGACTCTAAAGACTCGTCAATACTATGGTTGTGGATTTAACCACTAGCACGTCAGAGGTATCAGCCAATACGTAACGGGCTACCAGTACTGACCAAAAGGGACGTCGATGAGCGAACTCATCCTGGCACCCTACCGAGCCTGTCAGTGATAATATCCGTACAGTTCTGTCCGTTCGTCTAAGAGCATCGCATGGCGGGCCTAGGGGGTTGGTAAAAGTCATACCCCCAATAGCGGTACAAGTCGTGTCGAAGTGTAGCCCAGAACACCCTGAGATACTACTGGAATACCTACCAGCAAATCTCCTGCCTTGGCCAAGGAATTTTCATGTTCTGGCTCTCCTAGACACAGCGCGACCTCACCCCCAATACCGGGAGAGACGAACCCCTGCAGATCCACTCACTGCCTCCATGTGGCTCGGGACTGTACCCAACTAAAACCTGTTTGCACGTCTCCTTTGAGCGTGGTAGGGTAGTAATCAAAGCACAGTGGGAACTCACACGAGACAAATGACGATCTCAGGTCGATGAACTAACCTGTACACATGTCACCAGGGAACTGCTATCTGACGTCTGGTATAATCCCAACTAGCAGGTTCCCGGCGAGTCCTGTCCGGTGTACTCATAACCCAATGAGCACCTGTATACATCTTAGGTGAACCAACTGACACCAGTGGCTTGTGAGACCGGCCACCGCCCCTTGTCGGGGTCTCAACTGTATACACTAGTCTACTCCGGAGTATCGATGCCCTGTCTCGAAACTCCCACGACTAGGGACCTTTTAAGGATATGCTTATAAACTCCAGCTCTCACGTATATGATCGCCCTCATACTGCTGGTAGTCAACCAAGAATCCTAGGGGCTCTATCAACGTGTAATAGCGACTCGTAAGGTCTCCTAAAGCAGTACACGATGATAAAGATAAACCAGATAGCATACTATCATCTCGAGTAAGACTGTCCTACCGGCATAGGTCTTCCTCAATCATTGCAATCACGTGTCTGTAATCCAATAATTGACTCTAAGGGCACTATATCCAACATACGGCATGCCACATGTGAGGCATTGGCTTAACCCTTCTATGGATGGACCATCGGTACTGTGACGTATTCTAGGATTTTTGGACTCCGCTCAAGTGTTGAGCTATTTAGGAAATCTTGGGTATTTGATTATTCGATCGGAAAGTTTAATACTGTCTATTTATATGGAATGTGATACAATATGTGGAATTCATATAGTTAGGCATAAAATGCGAAGTATGTGATATTTCGGATTTACGATGCCTAAAGAGATTGTGGATTCCAAATGTTGTAGTTTTACACTTCCTTTTCTGTGACCGTAAGCATAGTATGTGGTGTATCGCCGGCTTCGTTTCTATACATCAACGATAGTCGGGATACGCATGCTTTCTTACGTTGATAATATGAGATATTATGTGTTGCTGTGATATGTTATATTGGATCGTCGTGTTCTGAATAGCCGGGGGTTTTATGTGAGATGCGTGTTTTTATTTTCATTCATTTAAAATTCAATGTATGTAATATTCTTTTATTGGGGCACTTCCGGGATGAGGATGATGTCACCATTGTATATTATTTACTTTTCTGCATTAGGTAGACCCAAGAAGAGGAGCACAAGTAACCGGGTTCTAGGGTACAGCTGGAGACCAACGCGAGGAGTCGAGTCCGGGTCTCCTAACTCTAGAATTGGTAGGGTTGCTTGCCGCTCTCGTAGGGGTCTAGGGATGTGGGTTTGGCTATTCATCGCGACCGTTGGATCCGTGTTGTATAGAGGCTCAAAATAAAGCATGGACCTCCTAATATATCCATTATTTCATATGATTCTTCTGCTGCGATATCTGTGATGTGATCATTTGATATGTTGAGATGGATACTGTATATAGTATATATGATATATTATATAGACGTTACTTATGTTTTACACTCGCACTAGCCCTGCCCCGCTCTGCCGTTAGTTAGCTAACCTAACGGTGCATGAAGGGACATCGAGGCGAATGCAGATGGCATAAGTATACGTCGTATTTATCTATGATGTTTAGGTGACTTAAATGATAGGACTTCATTAATATGATTAATGAAAGACAAGAAACCTAAAAGATGTTGTAGAATCAAACTTTCAAAAAGGGTAGCTACAGTTTTTGCTTTGCATAGCGATATATATGATATATCCTGCACCTTATTCGATGAGGAAAGAGCCGAGATCCCTTCACCGGGAGTGACCTCTTTAGCAAAACTGGTAGATGCTACAACACTCGGTTTGTCTTTTGATTGCTTTTAGAGTTTTTTGCTTTGCATAGTGATATATATGATATGTCCTGCACCTTATTCGATGAGGAAAGAGCCGAGATCCCTTCACCGGGAATGACCTCTTTAGCAAAACTAGTGAAAGCCTTAAAAACAATCCTTTTCAAAATTCACTCGATTCTACAACGATATCAAGTTCATTACGCAATAGGTTTTCAGAAAAACCTGTCGTAGCCCTCCGTCATTTCAGATAAGAACTGTTTATTATTCGTGCTGCGTTTGTTGGCCTTTGTCAAGGCGTAGTGTGCGGTAGCTGAATGGTGCTTATCTGCTTATGCATATGATGCAGATTGTTTTGGGGTAGTCGTACGACCTTGTTGCCTTTGTCAAGGGTCGTGCGGGTGGGTTTGATTCAATCAAGAAATGATGGGTTGAACTTGACTAGCATCCTATGATTTGTTGGCCTTTGTCAAGGTCATAGGCGTTAGGGGCAAAAGATTATCGGGAATTTCAAGTGTTGAAATTTGCAATGAGATTGCATGCCTTCTATGAGATAGTTGGATCCTGATACCCACTACGAGTAATAGTTACTCCTGAGAGAGTTTTACACAGGACAATTAACCGATCAAGTAGGTGTCTAGAAAGGTGTCAATGGGGTTACGCCTCTGGAAAAACGAGGTTTATTTTAATTAGGTCCGTGCGAAAGCATGGGGAACCTCCCTCAAAGAACCGACAATGGCCTGGCTGAAAAATTGGCGAAATTGTAGGGTGTAATTAATCCCGGATAGTCTTTCCTTTTAGGGTTTGAAGGAAGATTTGACAGAAACAGTGGGAGCCATCCTAATTAGATAAAATAATAACCAATCTGATCTAGCAAGAGCATACGCTAAATTGTTTTCTTCTCTCTCTCCCTAGGTAGCGACCATATCATGCCTTAATCAAGATAATAATATATGTGTATTGACTGAACCCGCATGTTATACTTTGCTGGGGAACGTTGGTTCCGTTCTTTCTTATAAAAGTTATAAGACTGAACAGGATATAGGGGAATACCAGGATTCCCAAGCCACCCGAATGAAGAAAGTACATATTGATGCATTTTCTTCCGGTGTGTTAGTTACAGAGAACTGTTTCTCCATTTGCTCTACGTCCTGGGTATTAGATATCGGGTCAGGATCCCATATATGTAATCAGTTACATGGGCTGAGAAAAGGAAGAGAACTTGGAGAAGGTGATAAAGGCATAAGGGTTGGAAATGGTGCAATTGTTGCAACTAAAACCGTCAGGAAATATCACCTTGTATTACCAACTGGTAATACATTGATTCTGAATGAATGCTATTATATGCCGAACCTGATATGCAACATTATATCGGTTTCTTTATTAAGTAAAGAGGGATATAATTTTGTATTACGGGATAATGTTATGAACATTTTCCTGAACCAAAAGTTGGTTGGATCAGGCACGTTGTGCAATGGCATTTATGTTCTAAATCAATCAACAGTTCTAAGCATAACAAACACACAAAAGAGGAAGAGTTCAGAAATGAACGAATCCTTCTTGTGGTATTGTAGACTTGGTCATATAAATGCGACACGGCTAGCTAAGTGGCATAAGGATGGATATTTGAAACAGTTTGAATTTTCATCTTATGATACTTACCAATCATGTCTCAAAGGAAAGATGACCAAAACACCGTTTACGGGACACGGAGAAAGAGTTACGGAACTCTTGGGACTAGTACATAGTGATGTATGCGGTCCCATGTCTACACATGCCAGGGATGGTTCTTCGTACTTCATTATATTCACTGACGATCTCTCTAGATTCGGGTATGTGTTCCTGATGAAACACAAATCAGAAGCTTTTGAGAAATTTAGAGAATATAAATAAGAAGTCAAGAACCAAATCGGGAAAAGTATTAAAATCCTTCGATCTGATCGAGGAGGTGAATACTTGAGCAATGAATTCCTGGACTTCCTAAAAGAGAATGGGATTCTCTCTCAGCTAACTCCTCCATATACACCACAGCACAACGGTGTATCGGAATGGAGGAACCGCATCCTATTAGATATGGTGCGCTCTATGATGAGCACAGCTGAGTTACCTATTTCCTTCTGGGGGTATGCGCTGGAGACAACAGCATACCTATTGAATCAAGTTCCATCTAAATCTGTACCTACCACACCATATGAGATATGGAATGGGAAGAGACCATGTCTTAAACGAGTTAAGATATGGGGTTGTCCGGCCTATGTCAAAAGGCAAAATCCGGAAAAACTCGAGGCACGGTCAGTTCTATGCAAGTTTGTGGGATATCCCAAACATTCACATGGATATCTTTTCTACCATAGCGAGGAACAAAAGGTGTTTGTTTCTCGACATGCCGCCTTTTAGAAAAGGAATTTCTTACAAAAGAAATTAGTGGCAACGAGGTAGAACTGGAAGAAATTCCGGCTACACAAACTCAAACTGAAGATTTAGTGGAACAAGAGGATTCGGTAGTTCCCAACGAACCCCAGCCACTCCGCCGATCTAGTAGGGTTCCTCACCTACCTGAGAGATACTACGGTTTTCTCATAGATGGTGGGAGTGAAGATTGCATCATGGAGGATGATGACCCAACTAGCTTCGAGCAGGCCATCACGAGTGGTGACTCGGTGAAATGGCTGGATGCAATGCGGTCCGAGATGGAATCCTTGTACACCAACAAAGTATGGACTTTGGAAGATGCTCCTGAAGGGGTAAAACCCATTGGGAGCAAGTGGATCTTCAAGAAAAAACTTGGTGTAGATGGGAAAGTGGAGACTTTCAAAGCTAGACTTGTTGCAAAGGGTTTTCGTCAAAGACTAGGTGTGGACTATGACGAAACCTTTTCTCCAGTGGCTATGCTTAAATCCATCCGAATCATGCTTGCTATTGCTGCATATCATGACTACAAAATCTGGCAAATGGATGTTAAGACCGTCTTTCTAAACGGTGATTTAGAAGAGAGCGTGTATATGACTCAGCCAGAGGGCTTCGTAGCTAGTAGGAGCAGCGGGAAGGTGTGCAAGCTGCTTAAATCCATTTATGGATTAAAGCAAGTATCGCGGAGTTGGAACATCTGCTTTGACGTCGTTATCAAAGAGTTTGATTTCGTCAAAAACGTAGATGAACCTTGTATCTACAAGAAGGTGGCAGAGAATAAGGTTGTCTTCCTCGTATTGTACGTGGACGACATACTCTTGATAGGAAATGACATTCCTATGCTGCAATCGGTCAAGCTCTTCTTATCACAAAGATTCTCAATGAAAAATCTAAGGGATGCCTCCTACATCTTGGGGATTAAGATCTATAGAGATAGATCCAAACGGATACTGGGATTGTCCCAATACAGGTACATTGACACCATACTAAAGCGGTTTAGTATGGAAGAGTCCAAACGTGGGTTTTACCCACGATCTCAGGGCTCACTCTCTCCAAAGAGATGTCTCCCAAGACTGATTTGGAGAGAGCTCGCATGCAAGGGATACCCTATGCTTCGGCAGTAGGCTCTATCATGTACGCGATGCTATGTACCAGACCCGATGTAGCACACTCACTAAGTATAGTGAGTAGGTATCAAGCAGATCCTGGAGAGAGTTACTGGACAGCTGTGAAGAGCATTCTCAAGTACTTACGAAGGATTAAAGAGATGCTCTTGGTGTATGGTAACGGAGAACTCCAAGTCGAGTCCTTTACCGATTCGAGCTTCCAGAGTGATAAGGACGACTCTAAGTCGCACTAGGGATTTGTCTTTATTCTTTACGGATGGGCGGTTAGCTGGAAGAGTTCCAAGCAGGAAACCGTGGCAGACTCGACGATGGAGGCTGAATACATCGCTGCCAACGATGCTGCCAAAAAGGCTGTCTGGATCAAGAAGTTCATTACTGAACTTGGAGTGGTTCCATCCATTGAACATCCAATACCTTTGTATTGTGATAACAATAGAGCAGTGGCATTGGCCAAGGAACCCAGGTCCCATCAGCGATCCAGGCATATTCTGAGGTGGTATCACCTAATCCGGGAGATAGTAGATCACCGGGAGATCGAGGTCAGGAGGGTTGACACGAAGAACAACACTGCGGATCTACTCATGAAGGCCATTCCCCAGATACAGTTTGAGAGACTTTTCGGGATGCTTGGTATGCGATACTACAGCAGCTGGCCCTAGTGCAAGTGGGAGATTGCTAGTTGTATGTATGCTCTAGAGGACAGTATTGTACAAATGATGTATATTATATTGGATGCTTGGACATATATAGAGAGGACTTTCTTGCTCGATATGATAGTATGCTATCTAGTTGCTCTTTATCTTAACATGTATACTTGTCTCTTGGTACTGTCTTATAGTTACATGTTGGTAAAGCCCTTAGGATGTGTACTTGATTACCAGGACTATGATGCAGATCATACTAGTGGGACCATGGTAGTCCATAAGTACATCCTTTAATGTCCCTTGTCATGGGTATATCGAGACGGGGCATCGATATACCAGAGTAGACTAGCATATACGCTTCTCGACCCATGAGATGGGCGATGGATGATCCCATATCCATTGGTGTTTGACATCAGATATGGTATTCGGGTGCTCAGTGGACACTGGGTACACTGGACGGACTCGCCGAGAACTCCCAGATGGTATTATACCTCACGTCAGATGGCAGTTCTCTGGTGACACTTGTGCAGGTTAGTCTGTAGACCCGAGATCGTCATAGAGTTGTAGTTGTATGTATGCCCTAGAGGCCAGTATTGTACAGATGATGTATATTATATTGGATGCTTGGACATATATAGAGATGACTTTCTTGCTCGACATGATAGTATGCTATCTGGTTGCTCTTTATCTTAACATGTACACTAGTCTCTTTATACTGTCTTATAGTTACATGTTGGTAAAGCCCTTAGGATTTGTACTTGACTACCTGGACTATGATGTAGATCATACTAGTGGGGACATGGTAGTCCATAAGTACATCCTTCAAGGTCCCTAGTCGTGGGTGTATCGAGACGGGGCATCGATATACCAGAGTAGACTAGCGTATATGCTTCTCGACCCATGTGATGAGCGATGGATGATCCCATATCCATTGGTGTTTGACATCAGAGATGGTATACGGGTGCTCAGTGGAGACTGGGTACACTGGACGGACTCGCCGAGAACTCCCAGATGGTATTATACCTCACGTCAGATGGCAGTTCTCAGGTGACACTTGTGCAGGTTAGTCTGTAGACCCGAGATCGTCATAGAGTCTTGTGTGATTCCCACTGTGCTTTGATCTCCACCTTACCACGTCCATGAGGGCGTGCAAAACGGTGGTCTTTGGGTACAGTCCAGAGTCACATGGAGGCAATGAGCGATAGGAGGGGTTTCGTCTCTCCCGGTATTGGGGGTTGATGTTGCGCAGTGCTCGATTGGCCGTAGCAGGGAAGTCCCTGGCCAGGGCTGATCAGAGATTTACTGGTAAGTGTTACCAGTAGTTTCTCGACCCGTTACGAGCCTCATATCGGCACGACTTATCGGGTTATTGGGGTCTGACGTTTACCACCCCTAGACTTGATATGCGACATATCAGACGAAGAGACCGGACTGTACGGTAAGTGTTACTGGTCGGATTCGCAGGAGTGTGAACGGGCTAGCTCGTCGATCTTCTGATCGCTCAATACCCGGATGGCCGTTACGTTTAGCAGACCGCTTGCGGCTTGTGGGTGCTTGATATGATCATCATCTGCTACCGACGTATTGACGAGTCTTTAGAGTCCTACACAAAGGTTTCCTGGCTCAAGCGAAACGAAATAGGAGCGCATATGAGATATGTGCAGGACCGAGAATAATGCTTGTATGTGATACCGCATTTCATTCTCGCGATATATGTTTCGATTGGTTATATTCGATATGACCTAGTTATCGAATCTTTGATTCGATAAATCGATACATTAGATTCTAGTCGGTTATGTGCGACATGACCGGATCATTGAATCAAATGTTGATTTAATGATTTAATGCATAATTATATATTTGATATATTGCATTGCATTAACTAGTATTGGTTCACTTTAAACGGATTTTTCTCACTTGATGCACATTGTATATGTGATATACTTTAGTGCACTTCTTTGTATCATGTTTGATGATACTTGATAATATGGTTAAGTGTAAAGGGTTAAACCATGGTTAAGTGATGATTAGGGTTTGGGTTTTTCATTTATTTATTTGTTTATTTACTTGGAAAGGATTAAGTTGAGAATGGTGGCTTATTTTGGAGCTATGTTGAAGCTTCTTGAAGCTTTGACAAAGTCCACCATCCTTATCTCATCCTTAACCCTAACCACTCTAACTAACCTTGGTTTAATCTCTACACTTGACCATGGTCAAGATATGATAAGTATTCATATATTAGTTTTATTTTAAATATAGAACACTTATCATTCTTGCTTGATCTTCATCATCTTCTTCTTCTTCAAGCTTGCTACTCCAATGGCAACTTGAGTTTTAGTGAGAGAAATCCAAATCTAAAGTGAACCCACCTCCTATTTCTTCACCCTCTACCTCTTGCCAAGTCGTTTTGGGTGTTTACTTCATAAGTTTCTCAAGTTTGTGAAGTCGGAGCTTGTACTTGCGATGCCTCGACGTAGATCGTCTTTGACACGAAGCCGGCGACCTAGCTCACCCGTTTCTCCGACGAAGCCGACGCTTGAGCCCGGGGTTCGACATGGACAGCAAGGAGACTTCGTTGCGGAGCCGTGGAGGTGGATATCCGGATCTACAAAGGTTGTAATTTCCATATCCTTGTAGTTAAGTGTTAACTAGCTTTTAGTTTCGCCTAGACATCTAGCAACGATCCGTTAACTAGGGTTTCTCGGCACCATATTTTTTTTTAATTTGGCATGGTTGATACCTTGTGAGACCTCTATAGTGTGCCTAGGAACCCTACAGTGGTATCAGAGCCTAGCTAGAGCCTTAGGCGAAGTCTAGACGGAGTTTAAAGTCCGGACGAACCCGAAACCCCGATGCCCAAGAGCTCTCTGGACATTTCATGAAATCTGGGAATTTTTGATATTAAAAATGCTTAAAAAATTCACCAAAGAATTCTAAGAATTACTGTGTAAAACGTTTCCCATGAACAGTTCATTGAGCCGCGGAAACGCGGAAGAAGCATGGCTTCTGCCGCTGTTCCGCAGTCAGATAGTGACGTCAGCCCCACTTCTTTGCACAGTAATACCTGATAAATTCTGGTGAGTTTTCTGGGTATTTTTAAATTGATTTAAGGGTTGAGTGCTCTGGGGTTATATTGGGAATCGACGATTCGATCGGAATATCAAACTTTGTCTAAGTGTTTTTCCAGATAACTGTAGAATATGTTAAAGAGTTCGACCGGATATAAATAACCAGGTTTTCCCCTGCCGGAAAAATTCCAAGTGTTGGATTTTTCTGTGGTTAAAAGACGTTCGAAGTAGTGCAAGTAACGCGATGGTCCCTCTAGAAGACAACAAACCTTAACTCGATTATGTGACCGTCTTGAACTGCCCTTTGAACCTTCGGGTTTGGGGCAGTACGGCGTGCCACATGTGAGGCGTTGGCTTGACCCTTCTACGGCTGGACCGTTGGTACTGAGGTATGAAGTGAATGTCTTTGAACCTATTTCATGTGTTGATCGGTGTCGGGAAAACTTGGGTGTTCGAATGTTCGATCGGAAAGTTTGATATATTCTATTTATCCGGAATTGGATACAACAATTGGAATTCACAAACAGTTATGAGATAACTGGATGAATGTTATAAATATAGCAGTTTAGTCCCATATGATATTGAAAAGAGTTTTCGATGATGAGACTAAAATGCGGGATTTATATCTGTTAGGCATGCGATGTCTAAAAAGGTTGCGGATTCCAATTGTTGTAGTTTTACACTTTCTTTTCTGTGACCGTAAGTGTAGTATGTTCATATCGCCGGTTTCGTTGCTATACGTCAACGACAATTGGGGTATGCATACTTACTTACGTTGATGACATGTGATGTTATGTGTTGCTGGATATGTTATATTGGATCGTCGTATTCGAATAGCCGGGTTTTTTTATGTGAGATGAGTGTTTTTCATTTTCATTCATGTAAAAAATTGTATGTAATATTCTTTTATTTGGGGCACTTCCAAGTAGCGGAAGATGTCACCTTCTGTATATTATTTACATTTTCCGCATTAGGATAGACCCAAGGAGGGGAGCACAAGTAACCGGGTTCTGGGGTCCAGTGGGAGACCAACTCGAGGAGTCGAGTCCGGGTCTCCTAACCCTAGAATTGGCAGGGTTGCTTGCCGCTCTCGTAGGGGTCTAGGGGTGTGGGATTGGCTATTCATCACGACCGTGGAATCCGTGTTTTATACTGGCTCGTATTGAAAACACGGACGTCCTAGTATATCCAATATTTCATATGTTTATTCTGCTGCGATATCTGTGTTGTGACTCTGTGATGGATATAGTATTTAGTATATATGATATATTATATAGACGTTACTTATGTTTTACACCCGTGCTAGCCCTGCCCTGCTCTGTCGTTAGTTACCTAACCTAACGGTGCACGAGGGGACATCGAGGCGAATGCGGATGGCATAAGTGTACGTCATATCTATCTGTGATGTTTAGGTATTTAAATGATGGGACTTCATTAATGTGATTAATGAAAGATAAGAAACCTAAGATGTTGTAGAATCAGATTTTAAAATATAACAGGTAGCTATAGTTCTTGCTTTGCATAGCGGTATATATGATATACCCTGCACCTTATTCGATGAGGAAAGGACCGAGATCCCTTCACCGGGAGTGACTCCTTTAGCAATAACTGGCAGATGCTACAGACTCGGTTTGCTTTTGACTGCTTTTGGGTTTTTGCTTTGCACAGCGATATATATGATATATCCCGCACCTCATTCGACGAGGAAAGGACCGAGATCCCTTCACCGGGAGTGACTCCTTTAGCAAAACCAGAAAAGCCTCAAAATCACTCCATTTTAAAACTTCATTTGATTCTACAACGATATCAAGTTCATTACGCAATAGGTTTTCAGAAAAACCTGTCGTAGCCCTCCGTCATTTCAGATAAGTACTAGTTAGTATTCGTGCTACGTTTGTTGACTATGTTAAGGCGTAGTGTGCGGTAGCTAATTAGTGCTTATCTGTATAAGCATATGATGCGATTGGATTAGGGTAGTCGTGCGACTTTGTTGACTATGTTAAGGGTCGTGCGGGTGGGTTTAATTCAATCGGGAAATGACGGGTTGAACTTGACTAGCACTTATGATTTGTTGACTATGTTAAGGTCATATAGCTGCTAGGGGCAAAAGATTATCGGGAATTTCAAGTGTTGAAATTTGCAATGAGATTGCATACCTTCTATGAGATAGTTGGATCCCGATACCCACTGCGAGTAAGAGTTACTCCTGGGAGAGTTTTACACATTACAATTAGCCGATCAAATAGGTGTCTAGAAAGGTGTTAACGAGGTTACGCCTCTGGGAAAACGAGGTTTACAGTAATTAGGTTCGTGCGAAAGCACAGGGGACCTCCCTCAAAGTACCGACACTGGCCTGGCTGAAAGATTGGCGAACTTGTAGTATGTAATTAATCCCGGCTAGTCTTTCCTTTTAAGGTTTGGAGGAAGATTTGATAAAAAGCAGTGGGAGCCATCCTGATTAGATAAGATAATAACCAATCTGATCTTGCACGAGCATACACTAAAGTGTTTTCTTCTCTCTCTTTCCAGGTAGCGACCATTTCATGCCTTAATAAAGATAATAATATGGATGTATTGACCGAACCCGCATGTTATACTGTGCTGGGGAACGTTGGTTCCGTTCTTACCTATAAGAGTTATAGGACTGAACAGGATATAGGGGAATGCCAGGATTCCCATGCCACCCGAATGAAGAAAGTACATGTTGATGCATTTTCTTCGGGTGTGTTCGTTACTGAGAACTGTTTCTCTATATGCTCTACGTCCTGGGTATTAGATACCGGGTCAGGATCCCATATATGTAATCAGTTACATGGGCTTAGGAAAGGTAGAGAACTTGGAGAAGGTGATAAAGACATTAGAGTTGGAAATGGTGCAATTGTTGCAGCTAAGACTGTCGGAGAATATCACCTTGTATTACCAACTGGAAATACATTGGTTCTGAACGAATACTATTACATGCCGAACCTGATATGCAACATTATATCGGTTTCTTTATTAAGTAAAGAGGGATATAATTTTGTATTACAGGACAATGTTATGAACATTTTCCATAACCAAAAGTTGGTTGGATCAGTCACGTTATGCAATGGCATTTATGTTCTAAATCAATCAACAGTTCTGAACATAACAAACACACACAAGAGGAAGAGTTCTGAACTCAACGAATCCTTCTTGTGGCATTGTAGACTGGGTCACATCAATGTGACACGACTAGCTAAGTTGCATAAAGATGGATATTTGAAACCTTTCGAATTTTCATCTTATGACACTTGCCAGTCATGTCTCAAAGGCAAGATGACCAAAACTCCGTTTACGGGACACGGAGAAAGAGTTAACGAACTCTTGGGACTGATACATAGTGATGTATGCGGTCCCATGTCTACACATGCCAAGGATGGTTCTTCGTACTTCATTACATTCACTGACGATCTCTCTAGATTCGGATATGTGTTCCTGATGAAACACAAATCAGAAGCTTTTGAGAAATTTAGAGAATATAAACAAGAAGTCGAGAACCAAACCGGAAAAAGTATTAAAATCCTACGATCTGATCGAGGAGGAGAATACTTAAGCAATGAATTCCTGGACTTCCTAAAAGAGAATGGGATTCTCTCTCAGCTGACTCCTCCATATACAACACAGCACAACGGTGTATCAGAACGGAGGAACCGCACCCTATTAGATATGGTGCGCTCTATGATGAGCACAGCTGAGTTACCTATTTCCTTCTGGGGATATGCGCTGGAGACAGCAGCATACCTATTGAATCAAGCTCCATCTAAATCTGTACCTACCACACCATATGAGATATGGAGTGGGAAGAGACCATATTTTAAACGAGTTAAAATATGGGGTTGTCCGGCCTATATCAAAAGACAAAATCCAGACAAACTCGAGGCACGGTCAGTTCTTTGCAAGTTTGTGGGATATCCTAAGAATTCCCAAGGATATTTTTTCTACCATGCTGAAGAACAAAAAGTGTTTGTTTCTCAATATGCCACCTTTTTAGAAAAGGAATTTCGTGAAAAAGAAATTAGTGGCAAAGTGGTAGAGCTGGAAGAGATTCCAGATACACAAACAGTAACTGAAGATTTAGTGGAACCAGAAGATTCAGTAGCTCCCAATGAACCTCAGCCTCTCCGCCGATCTAGTAGGGTTCCTCGCCAACCTGAGAGATACTATGGTTTTCTCATGGACGGTGGGAGCGAGGATTGCATCATGGAGGATGATGACCCAACTAGCTTCGAGCAGGCCATCACGAGTAGGGACTCAGTGAAATGGCTGGATGCTATGCGGTCCGAGATGGAATCCATGTACACCAACAAAGTATGGACTTTGGAAGTTGCTCCTGAAGGGGTAAAACCCATTGGAAGCAAGTGGATCTTCAAGAAGAAACTTGGTGTAGATGGGAAAGTGGAGACTTTCAAAGCTAGACTTGTAGCAAAGGGTTTTCGTCAAAGACCAGGTGTGGACTATGACGAGACCTTTTCTCCAGTGGCTATGCTTAAATCCATCCGAATCATGCTTGCCATTGCTGCCTTTCATGGCTACGAAATCTGGCAAATGGATGTTAAGACCGCCTTTCTAAATGGTGATTTAGAAGAGTGCGTGTACATGACTCAGCCAGAGGGCTTCGTAGACAGTGGGAGCAGCGGGAAGGTGTGCAAGCTGCTTAAATCCATTTATGGATTAAAGCAAGCATCGCGGAGTTGGAACATCTGCTTTGACGTCGTTATCAAAGAGTTTGATTTCGTCAAAAATCCAGATGAACCTTGTATCTACAAGAAGGTGGCAGAGAGTAAGGTTGTCTTCCTCGTATTGTACGTGGACGACATACTCTTGATAGGAAATGATATTCCTATGCTGCAATCGGTCAAGCTCTTCTTATCACAAAGATTCTCAATGAAAGATCTTGGTGATGCCTCCTGCATATTGGAAATTAGGATCTATAGAGATAGATCCAAAAGGATTTTGGGATTGTCCCAATCCAGGTACATTGACACCATACTAAAGAGGTTTAGTATGGAAGAGTCCAAGCGTGGGAACTTGCCCACGATCTCTGGAGTCACTCTCTCCAAAGAGATGTCTCCCAGGACTGATTTGGAGAGAGCTCGCATGCAAGGGATACCCTATGCTTCGGCAGTAGGCTCTATCATGTATGCGATGCTATGTACCAGACCCGATGTAGCATACTCACTAAGTATAGTGAGAAGGTATCAAGCTGATCCTGGAGAGAGTCACTGGACAGCTGTGAAGAGCATTCTCAAGTACTTATGAAGGACTAGAGATATGTTCTTGGTGTATGGTAACGGAGAACTCCAAGTGGAGTCCTTTAACGATTCGAGCTTCCAGAGTGATAAGGACGACTCTAAGTCGCAGTCGGGCTTTGTCTTTACCCTTTACGGAGGGGCGGTTAGCTGGAAGAGTTCCAAGCAGGAAACCGTGGCAGACTCGACGATGGAGGCTGAATACATCGCTGCCAACGATGCTGCTAAAGAAGCTGTCTGGATCAAGAAGTTCATTACTGAACTTGGAGTGGTTCCATCCATTGAGCGTCCAATACCTTTGTATTGCGATAACAATGGAGCGGTGGCTTTGGCCAAGGAACCCAGGTCCCATCAGCGATCCAGGCATATTCTGAGGCGGTATCACCTGATCCGGGAGATAGTTGATCGCCGGGAGATCGAGGTCAGGAGAGTTGACACGAAGAACAACACGGCGGATCCACTCACGAAGGCCATTCCCCAGATACAGTTTGAGAGACTCTTCAGGATGCTCGGTATGAGATACTACAGCAGCTGGCCCTAGTGCAAGTGGGAGATTGTTAGTTGTATGTATGCCCTAGAGGCCAGTATTGTACAGATGATGTATATTATATTGGATGCTTGGACATATATAGAGATGACTTTCTTGCTCGACATGATAGTATGCTATCTGGTTGCTCTTTATCTTAACATGTACACTAGTCTCTTTATACTGTCTTATAGTTACATGTTGGTAAAGCCCTTAGGATTTGTACTTGACTACCTGGACTATGATGTAGATCATACTAGTGGGGACATGGTAGTCCATAAGTACATCCTTCAAGGTCCCTAGTCGTAGGTGTATCGAGACGGGGCATCGATATACCAGAGTAGACTAGCGTATATGCTTCTCGACCCATGTGATGGGCGATGGATGATCCCATATCCATTGGTGTTTGACATCAGAGATGGTATACGGGTGCTCAGTGGAGACTGGGTACACTGGACGGACTCGCCGAGAACTCCCAGATGGTATTATACCTCACGTCAGATGGCAGTTCTCAGGTGACACTTGTGCAGGTTAGTCTGTAGACCCGAGATCGTCATAGAGTCTTGTGTGATTCCCACTGTGCTTTGATCTCCACCTTACCACGTCCATGAGGGCGTGCAAAACGGTGGTCTTTGGGTACAGTCCCGAGTCACATGGAGGCAATGAGCGATAGGAGGGGTTTCGTCTCTCCCGGTATTGGGGGTTGATGTTGCGCAGTGCTCGATTGGCCGTAGCAGGGAAGTCCCTGGCCAGGGCTGATCAGAGATTTACTGGTAAGTGTTACCAGTAGTTTCTCGACCCGTTACGAGCCTCACATCGGCACGACTTATCGGGTTATTGGGGTCTGACATTTACCACCCCTAGACTTGATATGCGACATATCAGACGAAGAGACCGGACTGTACGGTAAGTGTTACTGGTCGGATTCGCAGGAGTGTGAGCGGGCTAGCTCGTCGATCTTCTGATCGCTCAATACCCGGGTGGCCGTTACGTTTAGCAGACCGCTTGCGGCTTGTGGGTGCTTGATATGATCATCATCTGCTACCGGCGTATTGACGAGTCTTTAGAGTCCTACACAGAGGTTTCCTGGCTCAAGCGAAACGAAATAGGAGCGCATATGAGATATGTGCAGGACCGAGAATAATACGTGTATGTGATACCGCATTTCATTCTCGCGATATATGTTTCGATTGGTTATATTCGATATGACCTAGTTATCGAATCATTGATTCGATAAATCGATACATTAGATTCTAGTCGGTTATGTGCGACATGACCGGATCATTGAATCAAATGTTGATTTAATGATTTAATGCATAATTATATATTTGATATATTGCATTGCATTAACTAGTATTGGTTCACTTTAAACGGATTTTTCTCACTTGATGCACATTGTATATGTGATATACTTTAGTGCACTTCTTTGTATCATGTTTGATGATACTTGATAATATGGTTAAGTGTAAAAGGTTAAACCATGGTTAAGTGATGATTAGGGTTTGGGTTTTTCATTTATTTATTTGTTTATTTACTTGGAAAGAATTAAATTGAGAATGGTGGCTTATTTTGGAGCTATGTTGAAGCTTCTTGAAGCTTTGACAAAGTCCACCATCCTTATCTCATCCTTAACCCTAACCACTCTAACTAACCTTGGTTTAATCTCTACACTTGACCATGGTCAAGATATGATAAGTATTCATATATTAGTTTTATTTTAAATATAGAACACTTATCATTCTTGCTTGATCTTCATCATCTTCTTCTTCTTCAAGCTTGCTACTCCAATGGCAACTTGAGTTTTAGTGAGAGAAATCCAAATCTAAAGTGAACCCACCTCCTATTTCTTCACCCTCTACCTCTTGCCAAGTCGTTTTGGGTGTTTACTTCACAAGTTTCTCAAGTTTGTGAAGTCGGAGCTTGTACTTGCGATGCCTCGATGTAGATCGTCTTTGACACGAAGCCGGCGACCTAGCTCACCCGTTTCTCCGACGAAGCCGACGCTTGAGCCCGGGGTTCGACATGGACAGCAAGGAGACTTCGTTGCGGAGCCGTGGAGGTGGATATCCGGATCTACAAAGGTTGTAATTTCCATATCCCTGTAGTTAAGTGTTAACTAGCTTTTAGTTTCGCCTAGACATCTAGCAACGATCCGTTAACTAGGGTTTCTCGGCACCATATTTTTTTTAATTTGGCATGGTTGATGCCTTGTGAGACCTCTATAGTGTGCCTAGGAACCCTACAAGAGTCTTGTGTGATTCCCACTGTGCTTTGATTTCCACCTTACCACGTCAAAGAGAGCATGCAAAACGGTGGTTTTTGGGTACAGTCCCAAGTCATATGGAGGCAATGAGCGATAGGAGGGGTTTCGTCTCTCCCGGTATTGGGGGTTGATGTTGCACTGTGCTCGATTGGCCATAACAGGGAAGTCCCTGGCCAGGGCTGATTTAGAGATTTACTGGTAAGTGTTACCAGTAGTTTCTCGACCCGTTATGAGCCTCACATCGGCACGAATTATCGATTATTGGGGTCTGACGTTTACCACCCCTAGACTTGATATGCGACGTATCAGACGAGGAGACCGGACTGTACGGCAAGTGTTACCGTTAGGCTTTTACAGGAGTTGGAGCGGGCTTTCTTGCTGATCTTCTGATCGCTCAATACCCGGGTACCCGTTACGTCTAGCTAGTATCGCTGACGGCTTGTGGATGCTTGATGTGATCATCACCTACTGCCGGCGTATTGACGAGTCTTTAGAGTCCAACATAGAGATTTTACTGGCTCAGGCAAAACGAAATAAGAGCGCATATGTGATATGTGCGGGACCGAGAATAATGCGTGTATGTGATACCATATTCTATTCTCGCAACTTATTGTATCGGTCGGTTATATGTGATATAACCGGGTTATCGAATCAAGTGTTGATTCGATAAGACGATACATTGGATGTTAGTTGGTTATATGAGGTATAACCGGATTATTAAGTCAAGTGTTGATTTAATAATTTAGTGTATAATTGTATATTTGATATACTAATTTACATTAGCTAACATTTGTTCACTTAAGGATTTTTCTCACATGTTCACAACTTTAATATATATGTGATATATATTAAAATGTGTATTCTTTTTGTATCATGGTTGTTGATACATCATTCATGGGTGTGTAAGACATACACCATTCAATTTAT
The DNA here is from genome assembly GCA_030015575.1 of Agapanthus africanus. Classification (NCBI taxonomy): domain Eukaryota; kingdom Viridiplantae; phylum Streptophyta; class Magnoliopsida; order Asparagales; family Amaryllidaceae; genus Agapanthus; species Agapanthus africanus. The sequence continues at coordinate 297,056,333 of CM057345.1, read as the reverse complement.
TATGGTTGGTTATAATTATTTAAGGTAATTACAAAATTAGTGGAGATTTAGAAAGAGCATGAAGCTTGTAGAAGCTGTAAGTCCACGTTACCCGTCCCCGGTTCTTTGGGGTTGTGGAAATGGTGAAAAACGATTTTCTACGGTGGGGGTAACATGGACTCAAAAACGGATCTTTGTTAAACTAACTATCTAACAACCTAACTAAGAGTTTTACCTACTCGGTTAGGGGATTATACCTTAACTTGAACTCCTTCTCTTCGACTCCTTGTGGTGGTCGGATGATTCTCTCCTCGTCGTCTCCTTGTGCCGAAGATGGATCCACCCGAAAGCTTCTACCTTTGGCTCCAACCTCAATCGAGAGGAAACTAGAACACTTGGCTTGTTAGACCTTGTATACTAGGATGAGTAGAGAAGTGTTTTAGGGTTTTATCTCCAAGGCAAATGGTTCTCAACACATGAGAGGTTTTTTCCTTGAACTAGAGAAAGAGGGAGAGCAAAAGGAAGAGGAGAGCTTTTGCATGAGAGAGAATGCAAATGGTAGAATGGGAAAGACTTTTACAACCATCCTCTTCATAATCTAAAAATAATCATAACAAATAATAATAATTGATTATTATGTGATGGTTGTTATCATATCAAATGGCAATATCATTTCATGCATTAAATGCAATGTGTGAACAAACAAGCAAGCAAAAGTCTTTGCCATGAAATGATAGCCATTGTAATGATGATGGTCAACAAGTCCAACATAATCAACCGGTCAACAAAGTCAACAAAGTCAACCTTTCAACCCAACCATGGCACAATAATACTTAATTAATATTATCATTAATCATATTTCTTATTCTCATTAGGGTTTAGCAAAAGTCAACAGTCAACAACCCTAACGAGAATCTTCTGCCTCTGTCTCGGTCAACCGTGCATACACACCCGCATCCGCGTTCCGAGGAACATGAATACAAATGAGATAAAACCAATCCCAAAACGTATACTAGGATCTGGCTTAACCCAAAGCCCGCTAGTAATAACTGCCCGGACACTAAACGTGCACAAGTGCACGAATGTGACCGAACCCTGTCGCAAAACCATGCGACCGCTACTCTTTTTGCTAAAGGCGAATAGCTCTCTGTGTGGGACTCTAAAGACTCGACACTACGCTGGCAGTGGGTTTAACCACAGACCGCAAGCGGCACTAGCTGTGCGTAACGGCCCCCAGGTAGATACCGATAAGAAGACTGACGAGGTGAACTCATCCGAACTCCTACTGAGCCTGAATGTGACAATCTGCGTACAGTCCGGTCTGTTTATCTGAGAATATCGCATGGCGGGCCTAGAGGGGTGGTAAACGTCAGTCCCCTAATAGCGGTACAAGTCGTGTCGGAGTATAGCCCAGAACACCCTGAGATAACACTGGAAACCTACCAGTGTATCTCGCTTGCCCTGGCCAGGGACGACTATGTGTAATGGCTCTCCTAGACACAGCGCGATATGAACTCCCAATACCGGGAGAGACGAATCCTATCTAACCATCACTGCCTCTAAGTGCTTCGAGACTGTGCCCAACCACTACCTGTTTGCACAACTCCTTTGAGCCGTGGTAGGGTAGTAATCAAAGTACACTGGGAACACACTCGAGGCGAAGTGACAGTGTCAAGTCAGCGGACTAAGCTGTACTCATGTCACCTGGGAACTGATAACTGACGATAGGTATAGTACCAACCAACAGTTCCCGAAGAGTCCTATCCAGTGTACTCGTAACCAAAGGAGCACCCGCATACTATCTCAAGTACGACGTACTGACGGCTGTGGGACAGACCGTCTCCCCTGCTGGAATGAGAAGCTCATACGCTAGTCTACTCCGGAGTATCGATGCCCTGTCTCGATAGTCCTACGACTAGGGACCTGCATAAGGATGTGCTTGTGGATTACCCAGCCCTCACAAGTGTGACTGCCATCACAACGCTGGTAATCAAGCAAAGATCCTAATGGCTCCACTAATGTGTATAGGTGATATGTTAAAAGAAACACATGTACACACATTGAAGTAGAAACAAACCAAGTAGCATACTACTATTTGAGCAAGATTGTCTATACAATGGTGAATATCCCAAGCTTCCATTAAGTAATATACAAACTAGTATGATACAGTAATGGCCTCTAGGGCATATACACTAACAATCTCCCACTTGCACTGAGGCCATGTACTGGCGTATCGAAGACCTATCATCTCGATCAGCCGCTCGAACTGAGTCTAGGGCAAGGCCTTCCTGAATGGATCTGCAGTGTTATCTTCTGAAGCAACCCTCCGAACATCGATCTCCTGGCGATCCACGATCTCCCTGATCAGGTGATACCGCCTCATAATGTGTCTGGATTTCTGATGGGACCTGGGTTCCTTCGCTAAAGCTATAGCCCCGTTGTTGTCGCAATACATAGGTATTGGATCAATAATGGACGGAACCACCTGAAGTTCTTTCAAGAACTTTCTCATCCAGACGGCTTTTTTTGCGGCATCAGATGCAGCGATATATTCCGCTTCCATTGTCGAGTCAGCAACGGTTTCCTGTTTGGAGCTCTTCCAACACACCGTCCCTCCATTGAGGGTAAAGACAAAACCCGACATGGACTTGGAATTATCTTTGTCACTCTGGAAGCTGGAGTCAGCAAAGGCCTCAATCTGGAGGTCTTTTCCGCCATACACCAAGAACATCTCCTTAGTCCTTCTCAGGTACTTGAGAATGTTCTTTACCGCTATCCAGTGCTTCTTCCCAGGGTTTGACTGATACCGGATTACCACACTCAGTGTATAACCAACATCTGTCCTGGTACACAACATCGCATACATTATAGAGCCTACTGCAGAAGAGTAAGGTATAATAGACATGCGATCCCTTTCCAAATCAGTCTTGGGAGACATCTCTTTGGAGAGGGTGATCCTGTGACAAGCCGGTAGATTACCACGCTTGGAATCTTCCATACTGAAGCTTTTCAGTATGGTGTCGATGTACCTGGACTGCGAAAGTCCTGATATCCTCTTGGATCTATCACGATGGATCCGGATCCCCAGAATGTAGGAGGCATCACCCAGGTCTTTCATGGAGAACCTGTATGATAAGAACCCTTTGACAGATTGTAGCATAGGAATGTCATTTCCTATCAAGAGAATGTCATCCACGTATAAAACGAGGAATACGACAGTTCGTGCTACAAATCTACTATAGATGCATGGTTCATCTGGATTTTCGATAAAGCCAAATTCTTTGACCGTCTCATCAAAACAGATGTTCCAACTCCGCGATGCCTGCTTTAGTCCATAAATGGACTTAAGCAACTTGCACACCTTTCCGCTGCTCCCACTCTGAATGAAACCCTCTGGCTGGTCCATATAGACACACTCCTCTAAATTTCCATTTAGAAAAGCCGTCTTTACGTCCATCTGCCAAATCTCATAATCGTGGAAGGCAGCAATGACAAGATGGATCCGAATGGATTTCAGCATAGCCACTGGAGAAAAGGTTTTGTCATAGTCCAAACCAGGTCTTTGACGAAAACCCTTTGCAACAAGTCTAGCCTTATAAGTTTCCACCTGTCCATCTACACCAATCTTTTTCTTAAAGATCCATTTGCATCCTATGGGTTTTACCCCATCTGGAGCAAAGTCCAAAGTCCATACTTTGTTGGTGTACATGGACTCCATTTCGGTCCGCATTGCATCCAGCCATTTTACCGAGTCAACGCTCTGAATGGCCTGCTAGAAGCTAGTCTGCTCATCATAATCAATGATGCAATCCTCTCTATCCCCGTCTATGAGAAAACCGCAGTATCTCTCGGGCGGATGAGACTGCCTACTACTCCTGCGGAGCGGCGCAGGAATGTCTTGTTCTTTCGAACCCTCTGGTTCTACTAAGCTTTCAGTAATAGTCTGTGGTTCTGGAATTTCTTCCAGTTCTATTGCGCTCCCACTTATTTCCTTTTCTAAGAACTGGTGTTCCAGAAAGTGGGCATTACGAGAAATAAAGAACTTTTGTTTCTCTGCGTAATAGAAAAGATACCCCCTGGAGTTCTTTGGGTATCCCACAAACTTGCACAGTACTGAGCGTGCCTCGAGTTTGTCCGCATGCTGCTTTTTGACAAAAGCTGGACATCCCCAGATCTTCAGATATTGAAAATAGGGTTTCTTCCCACTTCATATCTCATATGGTGTGGCAGGTACAGTCTTAGTTGGAACTCAGTTCAAAAGGTATGCAGCTGATTCTAGCGCATATCCCTAGAATGATCGCGGTAACTCAGCGTTACTCATCATGGAATGTACCATATCAAATAGGGTTCGGTTCCGTCTTTCTGATACACCGTTATGTTGCGGAGTGTACGGAGGAATAAGCTGAGAGAGAATTCTATTCTCTTTTAAGTAATCCAGGAACTCGGCACTTAAGTATTCACTACCTCGATCAGATCTTAGTATCTTGATACTTTTGCCTATTTGTTTTTCTACTTCATTCTTATATTCCTTGAATTTTTCAAAGGCTTCAGATTTATGCTTCATTAAGAAGACATGTCCGAACCTTGAAAAATCATCCGTAAAATTAATGAAGTAAGAATAACCATTTCGCGCATGTGTAGACATTGGACCGCACACGTCACTGTGTACGAGCCCCAATAGCTCGCTCGCTTTTACTCCGTGTCCAGTGAACGGAGTCTTTGTCATCTTTCCTTTGAGACAGGATTGACAAGTTTCATATGAATGATATTCGAACGGATCCAAATATCCTTCTATATATAACTTCGTCAACCTTCTCTCATTGATGTGACCTAGTCTACAATGCCATAAGAAAGCGTGATTGATTTCTGGAGACTTTCTTTTGTGTGTATTCTGTATATTGAAAATCTGTGGTTGGTTTAATAAGTATATACCATTGTTTAATGTACCCGACCTAATCAAAACTTGATTAAGGTGAATGTTCACAACATTACTTACAAATGCAAATTCGTAACCTTCTTTAGATAATAAAGATACAGATATGATATTACAGGTTGCATTGGGTACAAAATAACAATCACGCAAAACCAAAACATGCCCATCTGACAATCCCAGGTGATAGTCCCCCACGGACTCAGCATCCATGCCAGCTCCGTTTGCAACTCTGAGGGTCATATCACCTGCCTTCAAAACCCTACGCTTTCTCAGTGCCTGCAAAGAATTACATATATGAGATCCTGATCCGGTATCCAATACCCAGGATGTAGAGTTTATTGATAGACAGTTTTCAATAACATACACACCTAAAGCTGAAGCCGCAACTTGCTTCAGATCCTGATTTCTGGCCTTCCAAGCCCTGCAATCCTTTTTCTAGTGTCCACTCTTGTGACAGTAAAATCATTCTTCCTTTCCCACAAGCTTTCCCGCTACCTTTGTTGCCTTTGTCTTTCCCTTCGTATCCACTTTACTAACACCGCCGCTTGGTTTGGTGGGGGCTTTCTTCTTCTTTCTCTTGGCTTTCGCCTTGGACTTAGAAGAGGAAGATCGTCCTATAAACAAAGTGGATGTTTCCCTACCTTTCTGTAGGGTGCCCTCTGCACTCCTCAACATGTTGAGAAGTTCCGGAAGTTCAACCTCTTTTCCTTGCAAGTTGAAGTTCAGGATAAACTGGGCGTAAGTGGAAGGAAGGGACTGGAGAATCAAGTCCGTATAGAGCTCGTTCTCTAACGTGGTCCCAAGGTCCGCGAGCTCTTCAATGAAGCCAATCATCTTAACCACGTGTTCCGCTACCGATGATCCGACAGCCAATCTCGTCGAAAACAATTTTTTGGAGACTTCGTATCTGGCGATACGGGATTGCTCTCCATACAGTTCTTTTGAATGAAGAAATATGGATTCCAGGTCCATATTCTCGTGCCTCCTCTGATGTTCATTGTCTATAGAGGCAAGCACGAGGTACTTGGCCTTCGCGCAGTTGATCTCCCATGTCTTACGGATTTCTATATCCGCGACGCTGGAGGTGGGACCCGAGACAAGGGGAGATTTAGTGGTAAGGAGATACCCCAACTTGTCGTAAGTGATTGCCATTTTGACATTCCTGAGCCAATCTTTGTAGTTTGGCCCTGTCGGTATGTTATTATCTAGTAATAACTTAAGTCCGGTCATGACGATTGGTCGCTGCAATTAGGAGAGAGAGAAGAAACACTCAGCATGATGCTCTTGCAAGTTTAGAGTGGTTTTTAGTTTGTCTAAACAGGATGGATCCCACTATCTCTCGAACCCCTCCTCAAACCATAAAGGAAGAATTAGTCGGGATCAATCTCACCGTACAATACTAATCGTTCAGCCAGGCCAGTGTCAGTACTTCGAGGGAGGTTTTCCAACGCTTTCGCGAAGTTCCTTAATTTAAGAACCTCCTTTCCCTAGGGGCGTAGCCCCGCTAACACCTTTCTAGATACCTACTAGGTTTATAGCATTGATCGTTAAGTGAGAAATTTTCCGAGGAGTAGCATATACTCACAGTAGGATCGGGATCCAAATATCATTGCGTGACAAAACTGAAGGAATCCCACCAGAATCATCACACTCCAAACGGTATGCGGCGCTAGCAAGTTTCAGTTTCTTTTGAAATACCCGATGTGGATTTTTGCCCCATGCTCTTATGACCTTGGCGTAGGTCAAATTGTCATAAATCACATGTCAAGTTCTACCCATCATTATCCAGATTAATTTGAACCCACCCGTACCTACCCCTGACGTAGGCCAAAATGGCAGTACGACTGTCTCAAACCAATGCATTCTATCTATGCACCAGATAAATATCCGGAAACTACCAATCACTATGCCTTGGCGTAAGTCAAAATACATAGCTTCAATACTACTGAATATTTAACTGAAATGATGGAGGGCTATGAATGGTTTTGGCGAAACCGTGAACATAGTGAACTTGATATAATCGATGGAACGAGATAGCTTTTAAAAGGAGTGGTTCAAGCTCCACATTTAAAAGCTGGTTTTTGAAAAGAACCGAGTGGTTTTGAAAGTGTTGCAATGACTTTTACTTGGTTTATTTTCTTGCATTAATTTTAATGTGTCCTATCATTTAATCCTACCATTGCAGAAAACAACGAAAATATGACGTACGCTTATGCCATCCGCATTCACCACGGGGCCCCATCATTACCCGTTAGGTTACTTAACTAACGACAGAGCGGGGGCTGGACTAGCGCGGATGCAAAACATAAACAACGCCTAAATAGATATCATATATAGATATATGCATTCGTCAGATGCAATGATAGCCATTCCAGATCACAGATGAGCACATTGGATATACAAGGAATCCGCATTCCGTACGAGCCTGTAACGAAAAGCGGATTACACGGTCGCAGTGAATAGCTAATACCCCACCTTAGACCCCTACGGGTGCGGCAAACTACCCGCCAAATACCCGAAGTGAAGCAACCTCCCTCAACAACGTGAGTAGGCCACTCGACACTTCGAGGTACCCGGTAGTTTGTGCACCCCCTCCATGGGTCTATCCTAGTAACAAAAACAGTAAAAGAAATTATACAATGACGGCTACAACCTCATCCCGGTTGTGCGGCCATATAAATAATATTACATCAATTACAAATTACATGAATTGAAAGATAAAGAGAAACTCTCATCTCACAACCCCCCGGCTATTCATCCGCGACAATCCAATGAATTCATATACATATACCATCAACATTACAGATCACAGATATGTATAACCCCCACTAATCGACGTATAGCGATTAGCAGACGTTCAATACATATATCACATCACAGATATATAACCCGTTAGCTTAAGTCTTTAGAAGTTCGATCAAAATACGGATTTTTAAACCCCAAAAACAAATTTTGCTTTCTGGAAAATCTGGGTAGAAAAATCATATTGTAAAAATCCCAAAACACCCTAGATACACACTGCAGCAAAACGGATCCACGACCGAGTCAACTCGGCCGCGGATCCGCGGCAAGAAGCTATTCTTGCCGCGTTTCCGCGGTAGGTTGGTCGGCTCTGTGGATCGTTTTTCTGCAGTGTACACTAAAAAGCCTGAGTCGATTTTTCAGATATGTTAAATCAATTTTAGAGCAGTAAAAAAATCGACAGAAAGTTTGTGTCTTGGGCATGTTTTGTGACTTTTTCTCCGATCGAACTTCTAGTTACTTTGCTAACATGTTAGATAGTGTTTAACTAGACTCTGATACCACTGTAAGTCCATGTTACCCATCCCCGGTTCTTTGGGGTTGCGAAAATGGTGAAAAACGATTTTCTACGGTGGGGGTAACATGGACTCAAAAACGGATCTTTGATAAACTAACTATCTAACAACCTAACTAAGAGTTTTACCTACTCGGTTAGGGGGTTATACCTTAACTTGAACTCCTCTTTGACTCCTTGTAGTGGTCAGATGATTCTCTCCTCGTCGTCTCCTTGTGCCGAAGATGGATCCACCCGAAAGGTTCTACCTTTTGGCTCCAACCTCAATCTAGAGGAAACTAGAACACTTGGCTTGCTAGACCTTATATACTAGGATGAGTAGAGAAGTGTTTTGGGTTTTTATCTCCAAGGCAAATGGTTCTCAACACATGAGAGGTTTTTGCCTTGAACTAGAGAAAGAGGGAGAGCAAGAGGAAGAGGAGAGCTTTTGCATGAGAGAGAATGCAAATGGTAGAATGAGAAAGACTTTTACAACCATCCTCTTCATAATCCAAAAATAATCATAACAAATAATAATAATTGAGTATTATGTGATGGTTGTTATCATATCAAATGGCAATATCATTTCATGCATTAAATGCAATGTGTGAACAAACAAGCAAGCAAAAGTATTTGCCATGAAATGATAGCCATTGTAATGATGATGGTCAACAAGTCCAACCTAGTCAACCGGTCAACAAAGTCAACAAGTCAACATAGTCAACCTTTCAACCCAACCATGGCACAATAATACTTAATTAATATTATCATTAATCATATTTCTTATTCTCATTAGAGTTTAGCAAAAGTCAACAGTCAACAACCCTAATGAGAATCCTCTGCCTCTGTCTCGGTCAACCGTGCATACACACCCGGATCCGCGTTTCAGGGAACACGAATACAAACGAGATAAAACCAATCCCAAAACTTATACTAGGATCTGGCTTAACCCAAAGCCTGCTAGTAATAACTGCCCGGACACTAAACGTGTACCAGTGCACGGATGTGACCAAACCCTGTCGCAAAACCATGCGATCTCTACTCTTTTTGCCTAAAGGCGAATAGCTCTCTGTGTGGGACTCTAAAGACTCGACACTACGCTGGCAGTGGGTTTAACCACAGACCGCAAGCGGCACTAGCTATGCTTAACGGCCCCCAGGTAGATGCCGATAAGAAGACTGACGAGGTGAACTCATCCGAACTCCTACTGAGCCTGAATGTGACAATCTGCGTACAGTTCGGTCTGTTCGTCTGAGAATATCGCATGGCGGGCCTATGGGGTGGTAAACGTCAGTCCCCTAATAGCGGTACAAGTCGTGTCGGAGTGTAGCCCAGAACACCCAGAGACAATACTGGAAACCTACCAGTGTATCTCGCTTGCCCTGGCCAGGGACGACTATGTGTAATGGCTCTCCTAGACACAGCGCGATATCAACTCCCAATATCGGAAGAGACAAATCCTATCTAACCTTCAGTGCCTCCAAGTGCTTCGGGACTGCACCCAACTACTACCTATTTGCACGACTTCTTTGAGCCGTGGTAGGGTAGTAATCAAAGTACAGTAGGAACACACTCGAGGCGAAGTGACAGTATCAAGTCAGCGGACTAAGCTGTACTCATGTCACCTGGGAACTGATAACTGACGATAGGTATAGTACCAACCAACAGTTCCCGACGAGTCCTGTCCAGTGTACTCGTAACCTAACGAGCACCCGCACACTATCTCAAGTACGACGTACTGACGGCTGTGGGACAGACCGTCTCCCCTGCTGGGATGAGAAGCGCATACGCTAGTCTACTCCGGAGTATCGATGCCCTGTCTCGATAGTCCTACGACTAGGGACCTGCATAAGGATGTGCTTGTGGATTACCCAGCCCCCACGAGTGTGACTGCCATCACAACGCTGGTAATCAAGCAAAGATCCTAAGGGCTCCACTAATGTGTATAGGCGATATGTTAAAAGAAACACATGTACACACATTGAAGTAGAAACAAACCATGTAGCATACTACTATTTTGAGCAAGATTGTCTATACAATGGTGAATATCGCAAGCTTCCATTAAGTAATATACAAACTAGTATGATACAGTAATGGCCTCTAGGGCATATACACTAACAGAAGCTTGCTTTGCTTTGACAAAGTCCACTAACTTTGTCTTTACTTTAGATTTTTGTTAATCTAACAATTTGGATTGGCCATGGTTATGTCTCTATATGAGATAGTATATGATACTCACTCACCCATGGTTAGCTCACTCACATGATAATTATCCTCATCTCATTATTTGTTCATCTTCTTCCTTGATCTCAAAAGCTCTCTAGGTTTTTGATTAAGTGAGAAATAAATGTAAGATAAATAATTCTAAGGTGTACCCACTTCCTGTTTCCTCATCCTCAACTAGACTAGCACTTTAGTTTAGGGTGTTTGCTTCACTAATTCTCTAGTTAGTGAAGAAGAAGCTTGAGTTTGTATTCCCTCGACGTAGATCATCTTCGGCCTCGAAGACTGTTGGATATATGTATGCCCTAGAGGCCATTATATGATGGTGGATGTATCTGTACATGTATGTATATATATTCAGTGTACATTCTTGCTCGACATGATAGTATGCTATCTGGTTCTTCTTTATCTGACATGTTGATTTGATCAAGCTCTTATTCATTCATACATGCTGATAAAGCCCTGAGGATATCGGCTTGACTACTGTAATTATGATGGAGATCATACTAGTGGGATATCTGTAGTTTATAAGCATATCCTGGAATGTCCCTAGTCGTAGTTATATTGAGACGGGGCATTGATATACCAGAGTGGACTAGCGTATATGATACTAGACCCATACGATGGGCGATGAATGTTCCCACATTAATCGATGTTTGACATCGAGATCATATACGGGTGCTCAGTGTTGACTGGGTACACTGGACGGACTCACAGAGAACTCCTATATGGAATTATATCTATCGTCGGATAGCAGTTCTCAGGTGACACTGGTGCAGGTTAGTCTGTAGACCCGAGAACGTCATAGAGTCTTGTGTGCTATCCCACTGTACTTTGATTACCACCCTACCACGGCTCTACTGAGTCGTGCAAACAGGTGGCCGTTGGGTATAGTCCCGAGACACACGAAGGCGATGAGCGATGGGAGGGTTTTCGTCTCTCCCGGTATTGAGAGTTGATGTTGTGCTGTGCTCGACTGGTTATATCAGTAAGTCCCTGGCCAGGGCTGCTGAGATTTACTGATAAGTGTTATCAGTAGTTTCTCGATATGTTATAGACCATTCACCGGCATGACTTATTGAGTTATTGGGGTCGACGTGACCATCCCTAGGCTCGATATACAGCATATCTGACGAAGAGACCGGACTGTACGGTAGTGTTGCCGGTTGGCTCGACGGGAGTTGTAGCAGGTTCGCTTGTTTTCTTCTGATCGCTCAATACCCGGGTGGCCGTTATGTTTAGCTGACCGCTTGCGGCTTGGGGGTGCTTGATATGATCATCACCCACTGCCGGCGTATTGACGAGTCTTAGAGTCCCACAAAGGAGTTACCTAGTCCAGGCGAAACGTTGTGGTGCGCGTATGCGATATGCACATGGACCTGGTTAAAATGCGCGTATAAGATACCGTATATTAATCGGGCAGCTTGCTTTTGGTTAGGTCGTATGTGATATGGCCGGATTGCTAAATCAAGTGTTGATTTATCATTTAACCATTAGTTTCTCACGAGAAATCCTTTCTTGTATTTTTGATGTATGCATGGATGTATGCATTCTTTCTTGATTCATGCACATATGGATGTGCATGCACACATACATACATACATCATCCTTCATGGTTGTTTATACATTGAAAATGATGGAAATATAAGAATCACACACTATGTGTATATATATGGATATATATTTATTTGCATTTGTTTTAAAACAAAACAAAAGATAAAAATCAATACATGGTTTCTACACTCTTCTTCAACTAACCATACTCACCTACTTATTAACCATGAGTTAATCTTCCTTTTTTGTTTTAACTCAAGTGAAATAAATATCCATATAATATAACCATGGTTTGAGATGAGAAGTGAAAAATATATATACATATATTTTTCATTTTTCACAAGAGATTATCTTTTCTCTTGTTCTAAAAAGGCCATTATCTTCTTCTTCCTTCTTCTTTTGCTCTCTAGATTTCTCTAGTGAGCAAATTACTCACCAAGTTAGGATTTTGAAGTAAGAAAAGTCACCACAACATCATTCTACACAAGTCTTGCCCACTTGTTTAGAGTGTTAGCTTCATTTCTTTCTGTTGATCAAGTGAAGTTGTAAGCTTGGACAAAGGAGTTTCGGGTGGATCGTCGTGAACAATAGAAGACCTCAAGCGAACCCTTCTCCAACCCTCAAGTGGCCAAGAAGTCTAGCGTAGGGAGCTACAAAGGTTGTACTCTCAAAACCCTGGTCTTTGTTACTTGTGATGTTGATTAAAGTTATGAAACCCTAATTTTCTAGGATTGATTCTTTGTGTGTTCACTTAGCACTCTAAAATTTTAATCTTTGAGACATATGATGCTTCCAAACCTTTCATAGGGTGCTAAGTAAACCTAACAATTGTATCAGAGCCGACCTAAAACATTAGACGACACTTTAACGAAGTAAAAACTCCGATCGAACCAAAATACGGATTTTCGGGACCCTCTCTGGACATTTTTCCAAACCTGGTTATTTTCAGAATTAAAAATATGTAAAAAATTCAGCAGGAAATTATAAGGAACACTGTAAAAAACGAAGCCCTAATTAGTCTATCCCACCGTGGAACCGCGGCCAAAGCTTGCTTTGGCCGCGGCTCCGCGGCCGTACAGAGCCTTTAAGGCCTCATTTTTATACACTGTTTTGTTTACCTGCTTGTAGATGTTTTTGGGTATTTTTAATCTGGTTTCAGTGACATATGTTCTGGGGATGGTTAAGAGTTCAATGATTCAATCGGAATTTTGATTTCGTGTCTTTTCCGGGTAAATTAGAAAGTATTGAATTGTTCGAACGAGTATCATTTGCTCACTTTTCATGGGGTTTAAATCTTTCGGAAATATGTGCAAGTTTTTTTTTGTGGTGGACCCTCTAGAAGACAACAAACCTTAACTCGATTATGTGACCGTCTTGAACTGCCATTTGAACCTTAGGGTTTGGGGCGGTACGGCGTGCCACATGTGAGGCGTTGGCTTGACCCTTCTACGGCTGGACCGCTACTACTGTGACACACTCCGGGTTTTTGAACTCATCTCAAGTGTTGAGCTTTAGGGAATTTTGGGTATTTGATCATTCGTTCGAAAACTTTAATACTGTCTATTTATCTGGAATGTGATGCAATGTGTGGAATTCATATTACTAGACATGAAATACGAAGTATGTGATATTTCGCATTTACGATGTCTAAAGAGAATGTGGATTCCAGATATTGCAGTTTTACGCTTTCTTTTCTGTGACCGTAAGTGTAGTATGTAGTGGTAATGCCGATTGTCGTTGCTATACGTCGACGACGATCGGTGTATGCATACTTACTTACGTTGATGATATGAGATATTATGTGTTGCTAAGATATGATGTGCAGGATTGTCGCGATTGAATAGCCGGGGGGTTTTATATGAGATGAGAGTTTTATATTTTCATTCATGTAAATTCAAATGTAATGTAATATTCTTTTATTTGGGGCACTTCCGGGTTGGGGTTGATTCCATCAGTGTTGTATATTATTTACTTTTCCGCATTAGGATGGACCCAAGGAGGGGAGCACAGGTGACCGGGTTTTGGGGTTCAGTGGGAGGCCATCTCGAGGAGTCGAGACCGGGTCTCCTAAACTCCAGAATTGGTAGGGTCTCTTGCCGCTCTCGTAGGGGTCCAGGGTGTGGGCTTGGCTATTCATCGCGACTGTGGAATCCGTATTTTCTATTATTGGCTAAATACTAAATACGGGCGTCCTAGTATATCCCGCATTATATCTATGTTTCTGCTGCCTGTGTTCTGTGATATCTGAGACGAATGACATATTATATATGATATATAGTAGACGTTGCTTATGTTTTACACCCGCGCTAGTCCTGTCCCGGTATGCCGTTAGTTAAGTAACCTAACGGTGCATAACGGAACATTGCGGCGAATGCGGATGGCATAAGCGTACGTGTTATTTTCGTTTCTTTTCTGTGATTGGCTTAAGGACTTAAATGATGGGATTACATTAATGTGATTAATGTAAAGAAAATAAACCTAAAAAGATGTTGTAGAATCGGATTTGAAAACCACTCGGCTATTTATGAAAAAGCTACATTTCGAAACTGCGGAGCTTAAGCCGCTCCTTTTGAAAACCATTTGATTCTACAACGATATCAAGTTCAAAGCGTTAAAGATTTTCTTAAAAATCATCCGCAACCCTCCATCATTTTAGGAAGTAGAGTACTTAGTATTCGTGCTACGTTTGTTAATCTTAGCCAAGGCGTAGTGTACGGTAGCTAAGTGATGTCTTCCTACAATACATATGATGCAGATTAATTAGGACGGGCATATGACTTTGTTGACCTTAGCCAAGGGTCATGTGAACGGGTCTAATTAATCAAGAAATGACGGGTTGAACTTGACTAGTGCTCGTGATTTGTTGACCTTAGCCAAGGTCACGAGTGCTAGGGGTAAAAACTACATCGGGAATTTCAATAGTTGAAATTTGCAATGAGATTGCATACCTTCCATGTGATGGTTGGATCCTGATTCCACTGTGGGCAATGGTTGCTCCCAGGAAGAGTTTTACAGTTTACAATTAGCTAACTCATTAGGTGTCTAGAAAGGTGTCAACGGGGCTACGCCTCTGGGAAAACGAGGTTTACTTTAATTAGGTCCGTGCGAAAGCACGGGGAACCTCCCTCAAGTACCGACACTGGCCTGGCTGAACGGTTAGCGAAGTTGTAGACTGTAATTAATCATGGCTAGTTTTTCTTTTTAAGATTTGAAAGAAAAACTCGATTAAAGCAGTGGGAAACATCGATTAGACAAGATAATAACCAATCTAATCTAGGCAAGAGTTTTCGCTGAGTGTATTCTTTTTTCTCTCTCTTAATGGCAGATACCCATGACTGGACTCAAGCTTCTACTAAATAAAAATAAACTGAATGGGACCAATTATAAAGACTGGCTGAGGAATCTGAAAATAGCTTTGACTTATGATAAAGTATCATATGTCCTCACGGCTTCATCCCCGCCCGTCCCAGGTCCAAAATCCTCAGTTGCGGACATTGAAGTCCGCAAGACATGGGACGCTGACTGTGCCATCGCCAAATGCCTCGCACTTGCATTGATGGATAACACACATCAAAAGCAGCACGAGAATATGGACATTCATGCCATATTGCTCCATATAAAGGAGTTGTATGGAGAGCAATCCCGCGTATTACGATACGAAGCATCAAAAAAATTGTTTCAGATGCGAATGGCCCCTGGCACACCAGTAGGAGACCATGTTCTGAAAATGATAGCTCTTATAGAAGAGCTTGAGGACCTTGGATGGACGATGGACAATGAACAATATACGGATATTATTCTGCAGTCCCTCCCCTCCACCTTTGCTCAATTCATAGTGAACTTCAACATGCATAACATGGAGAAGGAACTACCTGAACTCCTTAATATGTTAAGGAGTGCAGAGAGCACTATGAAACCAGCAAAAACTCCCGTTATGACTGTTGGACAGTCTTCCTCTTCTCGCCCAAAGGCTAAGGCCAAGGGAAAGAAAAAGAAGAAGCCCACCAATCCTAAGGGTGGAGTTAAAAAGGTGAAGAGAAAGGAAAAGTCCAAAGCTGGAGACTCGGGGAAAGGGGAATGTTTTAATTGCCACAAGACAGGACATTAGAAGCGCAACTGCACGGAGTACTTAAATCTCAAGAAGAAGCATGGGGATGCTTCTGCTTCAGGTGCGTTTGTGACAGAAAACTGTTTTTCAATAAACTCTGCTTCCTGGGTATTGGATACCAGTTCAGGTTCTCACATTTGCAATTCTATGCAGGGGCTGAGAAATAGCAAGGTTTTGAAGACAGGTGACCATACTCTCCGCGTTGGAAATGGTTCCAATGTACATACAGTCGCAGTGGGAGAGTATCACTTGGGGTTGCCATCTGGGTGTATATTGGTTTTGAACCCATGTTATTTTGTACCAAGTATGCTTTGTAATATAATATCCGTTTCTTTGTTAGACAATGAAGGATATAATTCTGTATTGCAGAACAATGTTATGAACATTCACCTGAATCAAATGTTGGTTGGGTATGGTACGCTTAATAACGGGATATATGTCCTAAATCAACACACAGTTTTCAGTATACAACACACTAATAAAAGAAAACTTTCAGAATTAAATGAAGCTTTTCTTTGGCACTGTAGACTTGGTCATATTAACGAAACAAGACTAAACAAGTTACACAAAAATGGATATTTAAACTCTTTTGAATATAAATCTTATGCGACTTGGCAGTCTTGTATCAAGGGTAAAATGACCAAAACTCCATTTACCGGACACGGAGAAAGAGCTATCGAGCTCCTAGGCCTCATACATAGTGATGTATGCGGGCCAAAGTCTACACAGGCTAGAGGCGGGTTTTCATACTTCATTACGTTCACTGACGATTTCTCAAGATTCGGTCATGTATTTTTATTAAAGCACAAGTCCGAACCTTTCGAGAAATTCATTGAATATAAACAAGAAGTAGAAAAACAAACTGGCTTGAGTATCAAGATGCTTCGATCAGATCGAGGTGGTGAGTATCTCAGTACAGAATTTGCAAACTTCCTAAAAGAGAATGGGATTCTCTCTCAGCTCACTCCTCCTTACACACCACAGCACAACGGTGTGTCAGAACGACGGAATCGGACCCTATTAGATATGGTCCGTTCCATGATGAGTGATGCTGAGTTACCCGTCTCATTTTGGGGGCATGCATTGGAGACTGCGGCGTTTCTACTAAACAGGGTTCCAACCAAAACCGTGTCTACCACGCCATATGAAATATGGCATGGGAAGAGACCATCTCTAAGAGATTTAAGATTTGGGGTTGCCCGGCCTATATTAAAAAGCAGAATCCGGACAAACTCAATACACGGTCAGTCATCTGTAACTTTATGGGATATCCAAAGAATTCTTATGGATATCTATTCTACCACAAAGAGGAACAAAAAGTGTTTGTTTCTCAGCATGCCACATTCTTGGAAAAAGAATTTTTCACAGATAAAGATGATGGCAAGGTGGTGGATCTAGAAGAGGTTCTAGAGACACAAACTACAAATGACAATTTGGTTGAACCGGCTGTTGCAATAGAAACCGAGGAAGCTCGGCCACTCCGTAGGTCTGGTAGGACTTCTCGCCAACCGGAGAGGTACTACGGTTTCCTCACTGATGGTAACGGAGAAGACTGCATCATGGATGATGATGATCCTATCAGTTTTCAGCAAGCTATCACGAGTGGAGACTCTGTAAAGTGGCTGGATGCCATGAGATCCGAAATGGAGTCTATGTATACCAACAAAGTATGGACTTTGGATGTTGTAGCCCCTGGGGTAAAACCTATGGGGTGCAAATGGATCTTTAAAAGAAAGATTGGTGTAGATGGGCAAGTGGAGACCTATAAGGCAAGACTTGTGGCGAAGAGTTTTCGTCAAAGACCAGGTTGTTAGTAGTATGTATGCCCTAGAGGCCAGTATTGTACAGATTATGTATATTATATTGGATGCTTGGACATATATAGAGATGACTTTCTTGCTCGACATGATAGTATGCTATCTGGTTGCTATTTATCTTAACAAGTACACTAGTCTCTTTATACTGTCTTATAGTTACATGTTGGTAAAGCCCTTAGGATTTGTACTTGACTACCTAGACTATGATGCAGATCATACTAGTGGGGACATGGTAGTCCATAAGTACATCCTTCAAGGTCCCTAGTCGTGGGTGTATCGAGACGGGGCATCGATATACCAGTGTAGACTAGCGTATACGCTTCTCGACCCATGTGATGGGCGATGGATGATCCCATATCCATTGGTGTTTGACATCAGAGATGGTATACGGGTGCTCAGTGGAGACTGGGTACACTGGACGGACTCGCCGAGAACTCCCAGATGGTATTATACCTCACGTCAGATGGCAGTTCTCAGGTGACACTTGTACAGGTTAGTCTGTAGACCCGAGATCGTCATAGAGTCTTGTGTGATTCCCACTGTGCTTTGATCTCCACCTTACCACGTCCATGAGGGCGTGCAAAACGGTGGTCTTTGGGTACAGTCCCGAGTCACATGGAGGCAATGAGCGATAGGAGGGGTTTCGTCTCTCCCGGTATTGGGAGTTGATGTTGCGCTGTGCTCGATTGGCCGTAGCAGGGAAGTCCCTGGCCAGGGCTGATCAGAGATTTACTGGTAAGTGTTACCAGTAGTTTCTCGACCCGTTACGAGCCTCACATCGGCACGACTTATCGGGTTATTGGGGTCTGACGTATACCACCCCTAGACTTGATATGCGACGTATCAGACGAAGAGACTGGACTGTATGGTAAGTGTTACTGGTCGGATTCGCAGGAGTATGAGCGGACTAGCTCGTCGATCTTCTGATCGCTCAATACCCGGGTGGCCGTTACGTTTAGCAGACCGCTTGCGGCTTGTGGGTGCTTGATATGATCATCATCTGCTACCGGCGTATTGACTAGTCTTTAGAGTCCTACACAGAGGTTTCCTGGCTCAAGCGAAACGAAATAGGAGCGCATATGAGATATGTGCAGGACCGAGAATAATGCGTGTATGTGATACCGCATTTCATTCTCGCGATATATGTTTCGATTGGTTATATTAGATATGACCTAGTTATCGAATCATTGATTCGATAAATCGATACATTAGATTCTAGTCGGTTATGTGCGACATGACCGGATCATTGAATCAAATGTTGATTTAATGATTTAATGAATAATTATATATTTGATATATTGCATTGCATTAACTAGTATTGGTTCACTTTAAACGGATTTTTCTCACTTGATGCACATTGTATATGTGATATACTATTGTGCACTTTTATGTATCATGTTTGATGATACTTGACCATATTGTTAAGTGTATGGAATTAAACCATAGTTAACTTGAGATTAGGGTTTTATTTATGCCTTTATTCATTTAATTGTTTATTCATTTATTTGGATAAAGATTTAGAGGAGAATGGTGGCATTTCTTGTTTTATGTTGAAGCTTCAAGAAGCTTTGACTTTGCTAACCATCCTTATCTTCATGCTTAACCCTAACCCTCTAAAGTGACCATGGTTTATTCTCTACACTTAACCCTAGTTTAGTTATGATAAGTATTTGATTTTCTATTTTCTTTTTATCATAACTTATCATAACTAGCTCATCTTCTTCTTCTTCTTCAAGCTTGCTACAAAAATGGCAAGTTGAGTTAAAGTGAGATAAATCCAATTCTAAAGTGAACCCACCTCCTATTTCTTCACCCTCTACCTCTTGCCAAGTTGTTTTGGGTGTTTACTTCACAAGTTTCACAAGTTTGTGAAGTCGGAGCTTGAGTTTGTGCAACCTCGACGTAGATCGTCTTTGACACGAAGCCGACGACCTATTCCGCACGTTTCTCCGATGAAGCCGTCACGAGAGTTCAAGCTTCAAGATGGACAGCAAGAGGACGCCCTTGCGGAGCCGTGGAGGTGGATATCCGGATCTACAAAGGTTGTAATTTCCGTATCCCAGTAGTTAACTGTTAACTAGCTTTTAGTTTCGCCTAGAATTCTAGCAAACAATCCGTAGTCGGGTCTCTCGGCACCGTTAAAATTTTAATATGGCATGTTCGATACCTTGTGTGACCTCATTAGGGTGCCTAGGAACCCTACAGCAGGTTTGGACTATGACGAGACTTTTTCTCCCGTAGCCATGCTTAAATCCATTCGGATCCTACTTGCTATTGCTGCTCACTATGACTATGAAATCTGGCAGATGGACGTTAAAACAGCATTTCTAAATGGAAATTTAGAAGAATGCGTTTATATGGATCAGCCAGAGGGCTTCATTGACAGTGGGAGCAGCGGGAATGCATGTAAATTGCTTAAATCCATATATGGGTTAAAGCAGGCATCACGGAGTTGGAACATCTGTTTTGATGATGTCATCAAAGAGTTTGATTTCATCAAAAATCCAGATGAACCTTGTGTTTATAAGAAGGCTGTAGGGAGAGCTGTCACATTCCTCGTATTGTACGTGGACGACATTCTTCTGATAGGAAATGATATTCCTATGCTACAGTCGGTCAAATCTTTCTTATCACTAAGGTTCTCCATGAAGGGCCTGGGTGATGCCGCATACATTCTGGGCATAAGGATCTATAGGGATAAATCCAAAAGGTTATTGGGATTGTCCCAAACCAGGTACATCAACACCATCCTAAAAAGGTTTAGTATGGAAGACTCCAAGCGAGGTGCCTTACCCGCTTGCCATTTGGTCACTCTCTCTAAGGACTCTTACCCAAAGACCGATGAAGAGAGAGCTCGCATGAGCGTTATACCCTATGCTTCAGCAGTAGGATCTATAATGTATGCGATATTGTGTACACGCCCAGATGTAGCTTATGCACTTAGTGTTGTAAGCAGGTATCAATCCAACCCAGGGGAGAATCACTGGACAGCTGTGAAGAACATTCTTAAGTACTTGCAAAGGACTAAAGAATTGTTCTTGGTGTATGGTAATGGAGATCTCCAAATGGAGGCTTTTACCGATTCGAGCTTCCAGAGCGATAAGGACGACAGCAAATCTATCTCTGGGTTTGTATTTACTCTCAATGGAGGGGCGGTAAGTTGGAAGAGTTCCAAACAGGATACCGTTGCAGACTCTATGATGGAAGCTGAGTACATTGCTGCGCATGATGCCACCAAGGACGCCGTCTGGATGAAGAAGTTCGTCTCGGAGCTAGGAGTAGTTCCAACCATTATTGATCAAATACCATTGTATTGTGATAATAATGGGGCTATGGCGTTAGCCAAGGAGCCCAGGTCCCATCAGCGGTCCAGACACATCCTGAGGCATTTTCATTTGATCCGAGAGATTGTAGATCGCCGCGAGATCGAGATTAGGAGAGTAGACACAAAGAATAACGCCGCGGATCCATTCACCAAGGCCCTCCCTCAGCCGCGGCATGAGCGACTTTTTGAGATGTTGGGTATGAGATACGCCAATAACTGGCCTTAGTGCAAGTGGGAGATTGTTGGATATATGTTTGCCCTAGAGGCCATTATATGATAGTGGATGTATCGGTACATGTATGTATATATATTCAGTATACATTCTTGCTCGACATGATAGTATGCTATCTGGTTCTTCTTTATCTGACATGTTGATTTGATTATGCTTTTATTCATTCATACATGATGATAAAGCCCTGAGGATATCGGCTTGACTACTGTGATTATGATGGAGATCATACTAGTGGGACATCTGTAGTTTATAAGCATATCCTGGAATGTCCCTAGTCATAGGTATATCGAGACGGGGCATTGATATACCAGAGTAGACTAGTGTATATGATACTAGACCCATACGATGGGCGATGAATGTTCCCACATTCATCGATGTTTGACATCGAGGTCATATATGGGGGCTCAGTGTTGACTGGGTACACTGGACGGACTCACCGAGAACTCCTATATGGAATTATATCTATCGTCGGATAGCAGTTCTCAGGTGACACTGGTGCAGGTTAGTCTGTAGACCCGAGATCGTCATAGAGTCTTGTGTGCTCTCCCACTGTACTTTGATTACCACCCTACCACGGCTCTACTGAGTCGTGCAAACAGGTGGCCGTTGGGTACAGTCCCGAGACACACGAAGGCGATGAGCGATAGGAGGGGTTTCGTCTCTCCCGGTATTGAGAGTTGATGTTGTGCTGTGCTCGACTGGTTATATCAGTAAGTCCCTGGCCAGGGCTGCTGAGATTTACTGATAGGTGTTATCAGTAGTTTCTCGATCTGTTATAGACCATTCACCGGCACGACTTATTGAGTTATTGGGGTCGACGTGACCATCCCTAGGCTCGATATGCAGCATATCTGACGAAGAGACCGGACTGTACGGTAGTGTTGCCGGTTGGCTCGACGGGAGTTATAGAAGGTTCGCTTGTTTTTTTCTGATCGCTCAATACCCGGGTGGCCGTTACGTTTAGCTGACCGCTTGCGGCTTGGGGGTGCTTGATATGATCATCACCCACTGTCGGCGTATTGACGAGTCTTAGAGTCCCACAAAGGAGTTACCTAGTCCAGGCGAAACGTTGTGGTGCGCGTATGCGATATGCGCATGGACCCGGTTAAAATGCGCGTATAAGATACCGTATATTAATTGGACGGCTTGCTTTTGGTTAGGTCATATGTGATATGGCCGGATTGCTAAATCAAATGTTGATTTATCATTTAACCATTATTTTCTCACTAGAAATCCTTTCTTGTATTTTTGATGTATGCATGCATGTATGTATTCTTTCTTGATTCATGCACATATGGATGTGCATGCACACATACATACATACATACATCATCCTTCATGGTTGTCTGTATATTGAAAATGATGGCAATATAAGAATCACACACTATGTTTATATATATGGATATATATTTATTTGCATTTGTTTTAAAACAAAACAAACGATAAAGATTAATACATGGTTTCTACACTCTTCTTCAACTAATCATGCTCACCTACTTATTAACCATGAGTTAATCTTCCTCTTTTGTTTTAACACAAGTGAAATAAATATCCATATAATATAACCATGGTTTGAGATGAGAAGTGAAAAATATATACATACATTTTTCATTTTTCACAAGAGATTATCTTTTCTCTTGTTCTAAAAAGGCCATCATCTTCTTCCTCCTTCTTCTTTTGCTCTCTAGATTTCTCAAGTGAGCAAATTACTCACTAAGTTAGGATTTTGAAGTGAGAAAAACCACCACAACATCATTTTACACAAGTCTTGCCCACTTATTTAGAGTGTTGGCTTCATTTCTTTCTCTTGATCAAGTGAAGTTGTAAGCTTGGACAAACGAGTTTCGGGTGGATCGTCGTGGACACTAGAAGACCTCAAGCGAACTCTTCTCCAACCCTCAAGTGGCCAAGGAGTTTAGCATAGGGAGCTACAAAGGTTGTACTCTCAAAACCCTAGTTTTTGTTACTTGTGATGTTGATCAAAGTTATGAAACCCTAATTTTCTATGATTGATTCTTTGTGTGTTTACTTAGCACTCTAAAAATTTAATCTTTGAGACATGTGATACTTCTAAACCTTTCATAGGGGGCTAAGTAAACCTAATAAAGACTTCAAGCAAGGACGCTCCTTCTGCCCCGTGAAGCCATGCAAAAGTCCGAGAGGACTATGATCGCAGCGAAGAGACTACAACAATGAGTTTTTGAAGTGAATGACCGATTTACAAAGGTTGTATTTCATATTCACTTAGTAATAAATGGTGTTTACTTGTATATAAAACCGTAATAATTTAGCAAAGATCCTGGTTTTGGGTTTTTCGGCACGTCTAATTTTTTATCCGGGCATGGTTGATGCCTTATAAACCCTTGTATGAGTGCCAAGGAACCCTACATTGTGCTTGTAGGTCGGGTGTAGGGATGACATGGTCGGCCCCTGTAGACACGTCATCTGCCACGTGTCGTGATCATGGAGATCGCCAATATTGAGCATCATCACAAATCAAATAAGAGTTCGTAACTTTTTTCACTTTCTTTCCTTTCGGCTTTCCCGTTTATTTCATTATTTTTTGCTTTCTTTTCACTTAAACAATTGCCAAACATGCCCTAGGCCCAGAAAGGCCTGCACTACAACACACAGTCAATCGCTTCTCTTCGCCAAAACCCAAAATAAATTATAAAAAAGAAAACCTACTTACTTCTCCAGAAATGGAGGGTGATGGCGGCGACGATGACCTACTCCTCACCCTCCTCCCTCAACAAAACGAAGAAGAAGAAGAAGGGGAGAACCCCATCAAGAACCCAGATCATCTCAGCAGCCATCATCAGCATCAACAGCCATCAGAGCAGCGCCACCACCTCCGCTCCCTCGACGCAACCCTAATCACTCGCCAGCTCCCCTCCCGAGGTCTCTCCTTCCAACTCTGGCCCGCTGCCTCCTCCCTCCTCTCCCTCCTCGACAGAAACCCTGCCTCCCTCCGCCTCCCCACCTCCCCTCCCAATCCCCGCATCCTCGAGCTCGGCTCCGGCACCGGCCTCGCCGGCATCGCCACCGCCGCAATCCTCGGAGCCCACGTCACCCTCACAGACCTTCCCCACGTGCTCCCCAACCTCCGCCTCAACGCGGCCGCCAACGCGGCCGTTGCCTCCGCCCGCGGAGGCTCCGTGGAGGCCCGGGCTCTCACGTGGGGGGACGAAGGGGATCTGGCTGATTTTGTGAGGTTGGGGTATGATGCGGTGATTGCCTCGGACGTGGTGTACTACGAGGAGTTGTTTGAGGGTTTGTTGAGGACGATGAGGGCGTTGGTGAAGGGGGAGGTGGGGATGGTGATGGGGCATCTGAGGAGGTGGAGGAAGAGGGATGGTGTGTTTTTCAGGAGGGCCAGGAAGTGGTTTGAGGTCGAGGTTTTGCATACGGATTCACCATTGATGGGAGCTCGTGTTGGGGTTGTGGTTTACAGGTTCACCGCCAAGATGAAGAAGGGTGAATTGTGATTTTTTTGTTTCCTTCTTCCTTTCTCTCTTTTCCTTTCGTTTTGTTTGTTAAAAATTTGTCCGTGTTTGATTCTCAAATCTTAAAATCAATGAATTCTCAATTACTAAATAAGAGTTTTGCGAATTTTTTAAAGTTGCCGCAAAGCTCGAAAGAAATAACAAAGAAACACGGGCGGCAACTCAAAAGGTGAAAGGAAAGGAATGAGATGGCCATAAAAGATTTAAGAAAATTACGAGGAGATGAATGAAGAAGAAGAAGAATTTTTAGAGGAATGACTATATTTCTTTTGGAGCGACGTAATTCATAGCGTATCACTCATGTAAGAAGAGAAGAGGGGTGGCCATCCTGGTTAATCAAATATATCATATTCTTTGAATCAAAACCAGCAAGATGCTTATTCAATGTAATAAACAGTAGGATTTTATCAATGCATCTTAACATTGATTTGGGATCGACATATAATTCCAACCATGTTTATTATTACCAATTTAACTTTGCACTGCTCAATATGGCTCTCCTAGCGAAAACACATTCTGGGATCATTAGATCCTCTAAATCATATAAATATTTGAAACTTGCCAGAAAGAATTTCAAATCTGTTTAAATTTCGAACAAAGAAAATATATAGATTTTGCTGGGGGGAACAAATATCTCAATTGCAATTCATGAAGTTTTACTTCCACGGTAATTAAATATAGGAAGATACATGATTTTGGTAGGAACGATTGCTCAACACAACACAAATTACACAATAAACCGTACTTTTCCAAAATTTTCCAATCATCAGCTGGGTGTGGCAAATGAGGCGAGGCCTCATTTATTCGCATCGCCTCATGTCGAGGCGATTTTTACTCGCCTCATCCTCAACGCGGGCGAGTCAATGAGTTGACTCGCCTCGCCACGACAAATTCGACGACGCAAGGCAGTTGTGGATGCCCCATGTCGCCTCGCTGTTGGTCGCCTCACATGGCTCGCGCATCAACTCGCCTTGCTTCGTCCAACTTGCCTAATGACTCGTCCAACTCGCATAGCGGCTACTTTGACCAATTCGCCACTAGTTTGCCTCGTATTCATCTCGATTCCCCCCTCCAAACGGCTATAAACGGTCGGATTTATGCTAATTCGACTCGTCTCGTCTCATCTTCGCCTCGAGAAGCGTGCAACGACTATAAAGGATCGGATTTGACTGAGTCAACTCGCCTCGCTTAGTGTTCGCCTCACTTTGTCTCGTCCGGCTGAATAATTTGAAAATCCCTATAAATACCCTTCAAACTCAATTCAATTCACACCAAATCAAATCCTCTCGCTTTCTCTCTTAATTTTGTAATAAATAATCTCGAACACTCTTCATTCAACTCTCAAGTGTCAAGACCATAACTTTCAAACATCAAACCGAGCAGCTAACGGTCGGCTGGGCAGAGTTGGCAAAATTTTCCTCGATCTCTCTCTCTCTCTCTCTCTATTTTTATTTTTTAATTTACTAATTATTTTTTTGTTATGGAGGGTTCTTCCAGCACGCATTATCCCCAAGTTTCCGATTCTGAACCACAACAAGAAGAAGGAGAAGCACCCACTTCCACAACCGCTTCTAGAGTACCTCATAAACGTGTATTTAGTGGTAATGTTTGGGATCACTTTCAATTTGAAGATAGGAGAGGGGTAAGACACATGGTGTGCATATATTGTGCTACTCTGTGTTAGGAATATGTATGTCCTAGAAACCATTATTGTATATTATAGTGGATGTTTGGACATAAATATATAGAGAACTTTCTTGCTCAAAATGATAGTGTGCTATCTGGTTGCTCTTTATCTTAACATGTGCACTTGTTTTATTTTACTATCTTTTTGATACATGTTGACAAAGACCTTTGGATGTTGGCTTGATTACCAGAACTATGATGTAAATCATACTAGTAGGGCTTGAGTAGTCTATGCATATTTTTAATAGTTCCTAATCGAGAGAGTATCGAGACATGTTATCGATATTCCAGAGTAGACTAGTGTGTGCATTTCTTGACCCTGTATGGGGCGATGGTTGATCCCACGGCCATTGGTGTTTGACATCAAAAATTGTACACATGTGCTCATTTGAGAATGGGTACACCGAAAAGGACTCACCTTGAACTCCTATATGGTATCATACGTATCGTCAGATAGCAGTTCTCTGGTGACACTTATACATGTTAGTCTGTAATGTTACTTATATATATGCCCTGGAGGCCATTTTTGTACATATAACGTATATTATAGTGGATGCTTGGATATATATAGAGAGGACTTTCTTGCTCGACATAATAGTATGCTATTTGGTTTCACTTTGTCTTAACATGTTGACTTGTATTGGTTTACTGTCTTGCTCTCATATGTTGATAAAGCCTTTAGGATATGTACTTGACTACTAGGATTATGATGAAATCATACTAGTGGGGCCAGGGTAGTCAATGAGTATATCCTATAACTGTTCCTAGTCGAGAGTGTATCGAGACAGAGGATCGATACACCAGAGTAGACTAGCATATACGCATCTTGACCTATATGATGGGCGATAGATGATCCCATATCCATCGGTGTTTGACATCAAAGATGGTATACGGGTGCTCAGTAGAGACTGGGTACACTGAATAGACTCGCCGAGAAATCCTAAATGGTATTATACTTATCGTCAGATAGCAGTTCCCCGGTGACACTAGTATAGGTTAGTCTGTAGACCTGAGATCGTCATAGAGTCTTATGTGATTCTTACCGTGCTTTGATTTCCACCTTACCACGTCCAAGATTGCATGCAAAACGGTGGCTTTTGGGTACAGTCCCGAATCACATGGAGGCAATGAGCGATAGAAGGGGTTTCGTCTCTCCCGGTATAGGGAGTTGATGTTGCGCTGTGTTCGATTGGCTATAACTGGAAGTCCCTGGTCAGGGCTGTTATGGAGATTTACTGGTAAGTGTTATCAGTAGTTTCTCGACCCGTTATGAGCCTCACATCGACACGACTTATCGGTTACTGAGGTCTGACATTTACCACCCCTAGACTGGATATGCGACATATCAGACGAAGAGACCGGACTGTACGGTAGTGTTACTGATTGGATTCACAGGAGAATGTACAGGCTTGCTTGTTGATCTTCTGATCGCTCAATACCTGCGTGGCTGTTACGTTTAGCTGACCGCTTGCAGCTTGTGGGTATTTGATATGATTATCACCTACTGCCGGCATATTGACGATTCTTTAGAGTCCTACACAGAGGTTTCTTGGCTCAGACAAAACGGAGTAGGAGCACATATGTGATATGTGCGGGACCGAGAATAATACGATATGAGATACCGTATTTTATTCTCGCGATATGTGATATCGGCCGGGTATATGTGATATAACCGGGTCATCGGATCAAGTGTTGATTCGATGAATTGATACATGTTATAGTAGTCGGTTATATGTATTATAGCCGGATTATCGAATCAAGTGTTGATTCGATAATTTAATATATAATTTTATATATGATATATTACGTTACATTAACTAATATAAGTTCGCTTTATTGATTCTTTTTCTTACCGGATAATACATTGATGTATATACGATATATGTTAATTGTATTATTCTCTTTTGTTATATTATATATTATTTATGTGATATATAATATTGTAACATGTTAGGGTTACAAATGCAACATAGTTGTTAAGTTTAAACCAAATTAGGGTTTGGATTTGGGTTAGCTTTTGGGTTAGCTTTTGGATGAGGTTCATGGATGCTTCATGAAGCTTTGACTTTGTCATTTTTCTTTGGAGTTTTGTGATATTTGTTAACCCAACCCAAACCCTTAACCTATGGTTTATTCTCTACAAGGGTTAAGGCTTTCATTCTTAACCCATGGTTGCAATGGTAACCACAACAATAATTCATTATTCATCACAAAAGGATTTCTTCTTCCTCTTTGGAAAAAGCTTTCTAGCCTTTTGAATTGTGGTGATTAATAGTGAGAAATTGAAAACAAAAGAGAGCAAAATTTCTACTTCATCATCCTCATATATTCTAGCCACTTAGATTAGGGTGTTCACTTCTCTAATGAGTTCATTAGTGAAGTGTAAATTTGGGTTAGAGATTCTTCAAGATAGATCATTGTTCACACCATAATATTGCATTATTATATTCCCCATTCTTATTCGTTTTATAAATAAACAGGTGCTTTTGACGCATGTCTGCTACATATTATAGGTTACAGGTTCTTGGAATAAAAACAGTGAAAAAGATAAAAGACGATGCAAAAGTGAGACTTTGACCAACAAACAGAAGGATCTTGATCAAGCCTACATAAAGATCAGTTCATAAGTACAAGGCAGTGCATGGTTCAAGACTTCGTCACGAAGCAACGGCAAAAGTCCACTACAGTGTTCACTGGAAAGATCTGGAAGAAACCTAGAAGTCAAACTGAGAAAAGAACCATAGAAATAAGAAGACAAAGCCAACAAGGAGCAGTATAGAAAAATGTAAGCAGAAGACCACACTTTGGCCGTGGAACCGCGGCCAAAGCATGCCTTTGGCCGCGGAACCATGGCCGGGTAGAGCCCGTGTCGGCGTGGAAAATTGTGGCGGTGCGCGTATCGTTGATTAGGTCTTTTCTTAGGGGTATTTTCGTAAAAACAGATATGCGAGTCAATTGTAACCCTATGGTTCCTATCCTCTATAAATAGGAACTCTAAATTCTGTATGAGGATGCCTCTTTTCACTTCATAAATTCAGATCTGTACTGTGTTCATGTTTGGAGAGAGCCATCAATAAAAATTAGTAAGTTACTTTTATTTCTTTACTTTAGTTCTCTTTTAATTTAGAATGTTTTTTAATCCCCTAATGAGCGAGTAGTCTCCTCGCTTGTTAGGGTTAGCCTTAGGGAAAGGTTTGAGAGATGAGATCTCTCACCCCTTTCTTGCCCCTTTTCACCTAAGAATTAGAACTCCCTGCATACACGCACACACCGCTTCCTGCGGCACCTTACCCCTCGAGGTAACGGTGATACCGTAGTATAAAGGATCGGTTGCGCATGTTTTCCATGGAGGTTAGGGTAATGATCGATAAAGGAAGGACAAGAATCTAGAGGAAGAAATATCTTCCCAAAAGATTCTAATCAACTTTATTGATAATTACCATAACATCTAATTGATCTAAAATAGGGTATTGAAAGCGGTGAGAAAACCTTTAATCTCTTAACTTCCCCTAAGCCTAACCCAACAAGACTTAGATCTAGATAATTTTAGTATAACTTAATTTGGTAGTTTTTAGATTTAATAAATCAATCCGAACATTCATCAGAATTAACTCGTTAGCGCGATTAGGAAAACACAAAATCCCTGTGGACCGACCCGTATTCACCGGCTAGCTACAAGCGACGCCGTTCTTGATTGCGGTAATTATATTTTTGATCATAAAAATCCTACACAAATCAAATGGCATCGTTGCCGGGGATGGCGTAGTATTTACTTTTTGCAATTTCGGGTTAATCTAAATTAAAAAAACCATAAAAACATAAAAAGAAAAATTATAAAATTTTATCATTTATTGTTTGAAGGGTATATTTTTTGAATCTTTGCAGGAGCGACGGATCTGAAAAAATTCAGAGAGCGAAATTGAAATCGGGAGATCCGAACAGAAGAGATTTTTAACAACAGAACAGCCAAAAAAATCTTTGGAACCAAGTCCGCCATCAGACCGCGAAAACGCGGCCTTACCACGCATCGTACCGCGGAATCGCGGTGATCTAGAGACATCATCGTCTCAAAAAATTTCTGGAGGCTTGAACCTTACTGTAGACCGTGGATTAGCGGCAGGAACGCGCTTGGGCCGCGGATCCGCGCTCTGGTGATTTCATCAGCTGACCAAATTTGCACTGTAAGATCTTTTCTCTCTCCTCTGAATCTCCCGATATATCTTTTGTCAAATCTCCTGCAGGATTCTTTACGCTTAAAAAAAAAAAATCTTCCCCCTTCTTAATAGCAATTCTTGTGCAGGATTCTTTGCGCCGCGTATAAAATAAAAATCTTTGATTGCAAGTGATTTACTGTTTTGCATATCTTTAATCGGACTTTAAGGGGCTTTTGACCAATTCAGATTGGGTGGGGATTTCATCACCCTTCCCAGGACCCCAGAAATCACATAAGGCATTTGCATTGACAAATCTTTAATTAAAAAATACTAGACTCATCCCTAAGGACTTCGAGCTCAATAGGACAGAGGACTAGTTATAGGCATCGACCGTTTATCCTAACCTGACTTTGCGGTGTCTAAGCAAGTGTGTCTAAGGCAAGTGGTTACTTAATTAGGACCGCTACTTGTAGCGGGGAGCCTCCCACTTACTTGGCACTTACCTGGCCGCAATTGGCGGTGAAGAGGCGGTTTGAGGTCCAATTTCTAGCCCTTTAGAACAGTTAGGAGCTGTCTAGCTGACCTAGGTGACCCTAGATCTAGGCCTGATTGTGCATTTCTGGTTGATCGAAAGTGTGTCTTAGCTCTTTATCAAAAATCTTTTTTGTAAACAGTTCCAAATTAAAAAAAAGGAAAAAGGAAAAAAATCTTTTATAAAAACTTGCAACTTGTCGCATAAAATCCTTGCACCCCACCACCACTCACTTTCTTCTCATTGACATTTTCTTAACCCCACATTCTGTTTTTCATTTTTTTTTACTACACTACTGTTAGGTCCACGTTACCTCTCCCGGTATTTTCGGGATTGCGGAAACGGTAAAACAAAATTTTTTCTAGACTTCGTAATATGGACCGTAAAAGCCGGATCTTTGCTAAACTAGAAACTAGCAAACTACAAGAGGTGCTAACTACTATGCCGTAGAAATTATACCTCACGATACCGGTCCTTCGGGTCTTCACTCCACTGCGCCGTTTGTTCATCCTTGCTCCGAGGGTTGATCCGGACTTTGGTCACCTCCGCGGCCTTCTTGAGTCGAAGACGATCCACCCGAGAGATGTACACCGAGCTCCACCTCGACCCGAGGTAACTAGGGCAACAAGATAGCTAGTCTTGGTACCCTAGGTCATTAGAAGAGAAAGATGGAGGTGTTTGTCTATGTGGATTCTTTTTCTCTCAACACATGAGATCAAAAGAATTTGTCAAGAGAAGGAAGATGAAGGAGTTAGCAACCATGGAACATTTCTTTTCTTCTCATGAGCAAAAGAGCAAGAGAGAGAGTGAGAAAAGAATTATGAGCTAAAGAAAATGAACCATAGTTCAATAATCCCAAAACATCATCATTACTAATCGTATCAAGATAAAGTTGATGGCTACATTGAAATGACCATTATCATAATCAAAAAGAAAAAGAAAATGAAAAGAAGAGTGTAGACCTCTCTTGAAGGTCAATGGTCAACACGGTCAACCGGTCAACAAAATCAAGAGAGGTCATGGTGGTCAAATGGTAAATGCAATTAGCCATCATAAAATTATCACTAAAAGAATTAGTAAATGATGTCCGCAGCTCATAATGGTTTTGACCAAACGAATTGCCAAAACTCTAATGAGTCCGCCTCAAAATGGTTTTGACCGAATCAACTGTCAAAACCCTAATGAGCCTGCAATATAACGGTTTTGGCCGAACCAACTGCCAAAACCCTAATGAGGCACAACCTCCTTCATCGCTCCGGAAAACTGTGCATACAGACCTGCATCCGCATTCCGTAGAATGCGGATACACAGAAGACAAAACAAATCCATCCGTGCAATACTAGAATCCGGCTTAAACCAAAGCCCACTAGTATTGCCTGCCCGAACACCACACGCACACAAGTGTACGTAAGTGATCGCGGCCCTGCCGTAAAACTATAAGGCCTCTACACGTTTCGCTCAGTGCAGGGAAACTCTCTGTGTGAGACTCTAAAGACTCGACACTGGCAGTGGGTTTAACCACAGACCGCAAGCGGCACTAGCTGTACGTAACGGTCTCCAGATAGATGTCGATAAGAAGGCCGATGAGGTAAACCCATCCGGACTCCTACTGAGCCTGTATGTGACAATCTCCGTACAGTCCGGTCTGTTCGTCTGATACATCGCATGGCGGGCCTAGGGGGCGGTAAACGTCAGTCCCCTAATAGCGGTATAAGTCGTGTCGGAATGAAGCCCAGAACACCCTGAGATAACACTGGAAACCTACCAGTATATCTCGCTTGCCCTGGCCAGGGACTACTCGTGTAATGGCTCTCCTAGACACAACGCGATGTCAACCCCCAATACCGGGAGAGACGAATCCTGTCTAACCGTCACTGCCTCCAAGTGTTTCAGGACTGCACCCAACTACTACCTGTTTGCACGACTCAGTAGAGCCGTGGTAGGGTAGTAATCAAAGAACAGTGGGAACACACTCGAGGCGAAGTGACAGTGTCAAGTCAGCGGACTAAGCTGTACTCATGTCACCTGGGAACTGATAACTGACGATAGGTATAATACCAACCATCAGTTCCCGACGAGTCCTGTCCAGTATACTCGTAACCTAACGAGCACCCGCATACTATCTCAAGTACGACGTACTGATGGTTGTGGGACAGACTGTCTCCCGTACTTGGATGAGAAGCGTATACGCTAGTCTACTCTGGAGTATCGATGCCCTGTCTCGATAATCCCACGACTAGGGACGTGTATAAGGATGTGCTTGTGGATTACCTAGCCCCCACGAGTGTGATCGCCATCACAACGTCGGTAATCAAGCAAACATCCTAAGGGCTCTACTAATGTGTATAGGTGATATAATAAAGAAACACATGTACACATTAAAGCAGAGACAAACCAAGTAGCATACTACTATATCGAGCAAGATTGTCTATACAACTGTGAATATCCCAAGCTTCCATCAAGTAATATACATACTAGTATGATACAGTAATGGCCTCTAGGGCATATACACTAACAATCTCCCACTTGCACTAAGGCCATGTACTGGCGTATCGAAGACCTATCATCTCGATCAGCCGCTCGAACTGAGTCTGGGGCAATGCCTTCGTGAATGGGTCCGCTGAGTTGTCCTTTGTGTCCACTCTCCGTACCTCGATCTCCTGGCGATCAATGATCTCCCTGATCAGGTGATACCGCCTTAAGATGTGCCTGGATTTCTGATGGGACCTTGGTTCCTTCGCTAAAGCTATAGCCCCATTGTTATCGCAATACAAAGGTATTGGGTCAACAATGGACGGAACCACCTGAAGTTCACTAATGAACTTCTTTATCCAGACCGCTTCTTTTGCGGCATCGCTTGCAGCAATGTTTTCAGCCTCCATCGTCAAGTCTGCGACGGTATCCTGTTTGGAACTCCTCCAACATACCGCCCCTCCGTTGAGGGTAAACACAAAACCCGAGACAGACTTGCTGTCATCTTTGTCACTCTGGAAGCTTGAATCGGTAAAGGACTCGACCCGGAGGTCTCCATTACCGTAAACCAGGAACATCTCCTTAGTCCTTCTCAGATACTTGAGAATGTTCTTCACTGTTGTCCAGTGGTCCTCACCTGGGTCAGACTGATACCGGCTTACCGTGCTCAGCGCGTAAGCTACATCTGGTCTTGTACATAGTATCGCACACATTATAGATCCTACCGCCGAAGCGTAGGGTATAGTGCTCATGCGAACCCTCTCCTCGTCAGTCTTAGGAGACATCTTCTTGGAGAGGGTAATTCCGTGCAATGCGGGTATGTTACCGCGCTTGGAATCCTCCATACTAAATCTTTTTAGTACGGTCTCTATATACCTGGACTGCGAAAGTCCCAATAGTTTCTTGGATCTATCTCTATAGATCTTGATCCCCAGAATGTACGAGGCATCACCCAGGTCCTTCATGGAGAACCGTTGTGACAAAAATAGCTTGACCGATTGTAGCATAGGAATGTCATTTCCTATCAAAAGAATGTCGTCCACGTACAAGACTAGGAATACGACAGTTCGTCCTACAATCTTCTTATAGACACAGGGTTCATCTTCATTCTTGATGAAATCAAATTCCTTGATTGCCTCATCAAAACAGATGTTCCAGCTCCGCGATGCCTGCTTTAATCCATAAATGGATTTAAGCAACTTGCACACCTTCCCGCTGCTCCCACTGTCTACGAAACCTTCTGGCTGATCCATGTAAACGCATTCTTCCAAACAGCCGTTTAGGAAAGCCGTTTTAACATCCATCTGCCAGATTTCATAGTCATGGAAGGTAGCAATGGCAAGTAGGATCCGAATGGATTTGAGCATAGCCACCGGAGAAAAAGTTTCGTCATAGTCCAAACCAGGTCTTTGACGAAAACCTTTTGCAACGAGTCTAGCCTTATAGGTTTCCACCTGCCCATCTACACCAAGTTTCCTTTTGTAGATCCATTTGCATCCAACGGGTTTTACCCCAGGTGGAGCAATATCCAAGGTCCACACTTTATTGGCGTACATGGACTCCATTTCGGATTGCATTGCTTCCTGCCACTTATCAGAGTCTCTACTGATAATGGCCTGCCTGAAACTGGTAGGGTCATCTTCTTCCAAGATGCAATCCTCTCGATCTCCGTCTATGAGAAAACCGTAGTATCTCTCGGGCGGATGAGAAATCCTACCAGATCTGCGGGGAGGCTGAGGTTCGTTGGTTGTAACTGAATCTAGAGGTTTCACCAAATCTTTAGTTAAAGTTTGTGTTTCTGGAATTTCATCCAGTTCTACCGTGCTGCCACTAATATTTTTAACAAGAAATTCTTTTTCTAAAAATGTGGCATTTCTTGAAACAATTATCTTCTATTCCTCTGCATGGTAGAATAGATACCCACTAGAATCTTTTGGGTATCCCACAAACTTACACAAAACTGCCCGTGACTCAAGTTTGTCTGGGTTCTGCTTTTTGACATAAGCTGGGCAACCCCAAATCTTAATAAGTTTAAGATACAAATTCTTACCACTCCATATTTCATACGGAGTCTTAGGCACGGATTTAGATGGAACTTGATTCAATAGATGTGCTGCAGTTTAAAGTGCATATCCCCAGAATGAAAGAGGTAACTCAGCACTACTCATCATGGAGCGAACCATATCCAATAGGGTACGATTCCTCCGCTCCGAAACACCGTTGTGCTGTGGTGTATAAGGAGGAGTAAGCTGAGAGAGAATACCATTCTCTTTTAAGTAATCTAGGAATTCCGTGCTTAAGTACTCCCCTCCCCTGTTAGACCGGAGGATCTTGATACTTTTACCAGTCTGGTTCTCTACTTCGTTTCTAAATTCCTTGAATTTCTCAAAAGCTTCAGATTTGTGTTTCATCAGATACACATATCCGAACCTAGAGAAATCGTCAGTGAATGTGATGAAGTACGAGAACCCACCCCTTGCATGTATAGACATCGAACCACATACATCACTATGTACGAGTCCCAAGAGCTCTGTTGCTTTTTCTCCATGTCCGGTGAACGGAGATTTGGTCATCTTCCCTTTGAGACAAGACTGACAAGTTTCATAAGATGAAAAGTCGAACGCATCCAAGAGTCCATCTTTATGCAACTTATTCAGTCTTTTCTCTCCGATATGACCAAGTCTACAATGCCACAAGTAGGATTCATTCGTATCTGAATTCTTCCTCTTGCGAGTGTTTTGTACATTGAGAACTGTATTCTGATTTAGACCGTAGATACCATTACACAGTGTACCTTCTGCAACCAGTACCTTATGAAGGTAGATGTTCATGATATTTCTATCAAGAACAAAGTTATATCCATCTTTATCGAGTAAAGAAACTGATATGATGTTGCAAACCATGGAAGGTACATAGTAGCAATCGTTCAAAATCATAGTCTTGCCATTTGGCAATACTAGGTGATATTCACCGACGGCTGCCGCATTAACTTGTGCTCCGTTCGCTACTCTGAGCGACGTATCACCCAGTGCAACTTTCCTACTTTTTCTCAGTCCCTGTAATAAATTACAGATATGAGATCCTGATCCGGTATCAAGTACCCAGGAGGTAGAACTGACCGTAAAACAGTTCTTAATTACAAGAACACCTGAAGTAGATGCAAAACCATGCTTCTTCTTCAACTGGGTATCCTGGGAATCCATACAATCCCCTTTCCCTTGCTCATACTTATGACCGTTGTCATAAGTTAGAGCTGAACCAACGTTCCCCAGCCCCGAATAAGAATTCGGATCGGTCAAGCGATACATTTTATTATCTTGATTAGGGCGTGAAATGGTTGCTACCTGGAGAGAGAGAAAAGAAACACTCAGCGTGCGCTCTTGCAAGATTAGATTGGTTTATTAGTTTATCTAACTAGGATGTCTCCCACTGTTTCCTCAAATTTTTCTTAAAACCTTTTAAAAGAAGAACTAGTCGGGATTTAATTCACGTCACAATACTTGCTTAACCTTTCAGCCAGGCTAGTGTCGGTATTTCGGGGGAGGTTTTCCAACGCTTTCGTGAAGTTCCTTAATTTAAGGACCTCTTTTTCCTGGGGGCGTAACCCCGCTAACACCTTTCTAGACACCTACTAGGTTTATAGCATTGATCGATAAGTGAAATAATCTCCCGAGAGTAATCCAACTCATCAGTGGGATCAGGATCCAACTATCATTATGTGATGACCTAGATGGAATCCACTCTAGTCACCACACTCCAGAAGGTATGCTAAAATCTGCAAGTTTCATATTCTTTAGAAACTCCTGATGTGGTTTTTGCCCCTAGGACCCAAGTGACCTTGACACGGTCAACAAATCAAAGAGTCCTAGTCAAGTTTAGCCCGTCATTATCTTGATTGCATTAAACCCACCCGCATAACCCTTGACACAGTCAACAAGGTTATACAAATGTCCTAACCAATCACATTGTATCCAGCAAATTAGCAACACTTAGCTACCGTTCACTGCGCCTTGATACAGTCAACAAACGCAGCACGAATACTAAGTATAACTTATAAGAAACGACGGGGGGCTACGACTGGGTTTTGGCGGAAAAACCCGTTAACGTAATGAACTTGATATTGTTGAAGGAACGTGATACACTTTTGAAAATATAGTGGCGAAAACTTTTGCTAAAGAGGTCACTCCCTGTGAAGGGATCTCGGCTCTTTCCTCGTCGAGTGAGGTGCTGGGCATTCATAAGATGAATACCTCGATGCAAAGCAAGAATTATCGACTATAGTGAAGTTATCACCTTGATGCAAACTTTTTTCCAAGGGGTCACTCCCGATGAGGGGATCTCGGCCCTTGCCTCGTCGAATGAGGTGCTGGGCATTCATAACCGAATACCTCGATGCAAAACAAAAGTGAACGTCCTTGTAATAACAGTTTTTTGAAAAATTGTTCCAACAACGTCTTTTAGGTTTATTTTCTTGCATTAGTTCTTTTAATGCGTCCCATCATTTAATCCTACCATTGCAGAAAACAACCAAAATATGACGTACGTTTATGCCATTCGCATTCGCCACGGGGCCCCGTCATCACCCGTTAGGTTACTTAACTAACGACAGAGCGGGGGCTAAGCTAGCGCGGCTGAAAAACATAAGCAACGCCTAAATAGTTATCATATATAGATATATAGCAATGATAGCCAATCCAGATCACAGATGAACACTTTGGATATACTAGGAACCCGCAATTCGTTCGATCCTGCAACGAAAAGCGGATTACACGGTCGCGATTAATAGCCAATACCCCACCCAAGACCCCTACGGGTGCGGCAAACTACCCGCCAAGTACCCGAAGCGAAGCAATCTCCTTCAACACCGTGAGTAGGCCACTCGGCATTTCGAGATACCCGGTAGTTTGTGCACCCCCTCCATGGGTCTATCTTAGGAGCAAAAATAGTAAAAAGAATTATACAATGACAGCTACAACCCCGACTCGGTTGTGCGGCCATACAAATAATATTACATCAATTTACAAATTTTTTTACATGAATGAAAGAAAAAGAAACTCTCATCTCACATCCACCCCGTCTATTCATCCGCGACAATCTAACAAGTTCATATACACAAACCATCCGCATTACAGATCACAAATATGTATAACCCCCACTAATCGACGTATAGCAATTAGTAGACGTTCAATACATATATCACATCACAGATACAACCCATTAGCCAAAGTCTACAGAAAATCAACCAAAAATACGGATTTTTAAGCCCCAAAAACAAATTTTGCTTTCTAGAAAATCTGGGCAGAAAAATCATATTCTAAAAATCCCAAAATACCCATATAAGAACACTGCAGGAAACAGGACCCCAAACCAAGCAAGCTTATGCCGCGGTTCCGCGGCATAAGCAAGCTTATGCCGCGGTTCCGCGGCGCTTTAACCGAGTTAGGGGATCGAATTTCTCCAGTGTTCTATAAAAAGCCTGAGCCAATTTTTAGTGCATGATTTATTAATTTCTGAACAGATCTAAAAATCGGCAGAAACTTGAAATTTCCGGGGTGTTTTGCGGTTTTTCGTCCGGTCGAAATTCTAGATACTTTGCTAACTTGCTAGTTTATGTTTAGCTAGGCTCTGATACCACTGTTAGGTCCACGTTACCTCACCCGGTACTTTCGGGGTTGCGGAAACGGTAAAACAAAATTTTTTCTAGACTTGGTAACATGGACCGTAAAAGCCGGATCTTTGTTAAACTAGAAACTAGCAAACTACAAGAGGTGCTAACTACTATGCCGTAGAAACTATACCTCATGATACCGGTCCTTCGGGTCTTCACTCCACTGCGCCATTCGTTCATCCATGCTCCGAGGGTTGATCCGGACTTTGGTCACCTCCGCGGCCTTCTTGAGTCGAAGACGATCCACCCGAGAGATGTACACCGAGCTCCACCTCGAGCCGAGGTAACTAGGGCAACAAGATAGCTAATCTTGGTACCCTAGGTTATGTAGAAGAGAAAGATGGAGGTGTTTGTCTATGTGGATTCTTTTTCTTTCAACACATGAGATCAAAATAATTTGTCAAGAGGAGGAAGATGAAGGAGCTAGCAACCATGGAATATTTCTTTTCTTCTCATGAGCAAAAGAGCAAGAGAGAGAGTGAGAAAAGAATTATGAGCTAAAGAAAATGAACCATGGTTCAATAATCCCAAAACATCATCATTACTAATCCTATCAAGATAAAGTTGATGGCTACATTGAAATGACCATTATCATAATCAAAAAGAAAAAGAAAATGAAAAGAAGAGTGTAGACCTCTCTTGAAGGTCAATGGTCAACACGGTCAACCGGTCAACAAAGTCAAGAGAGGTCATGGTGGTCAAATGGTCAATACAATTAGCCATCATAAAATTATCACTAAAAGGATTATTAAATGATGTCCGCGGCTCATAATGGTTTTGACCAAACGAATTGCCAAAACTCTAATGAGTCCGCCTCAATATGGTTTTGACCGAATCAACTGTCAAAACCCTAATGAGCCTGCCACATAACGGTTTTGGCCGAACCAACTGCCAAAACCCTAATGAGGCGCAACCTCCTTCATCGCTCCGGAAAACTGTGCATACACACCTGCATCCGCATTCCGTAGAATGCGGATGCACAGAAGACAAAACAAATCCATCCGTGCAATACTAGGATCCGGCTTAAACCAAAGCCCACTAGTATTGCCTGCCTGAACACCACACGCACACAAGTGTACGTAAGTGATCGTGGCCCTGTCGTAAAACTATACGGCCTCTACACGTTTCGTTCAGTGCAGGGAAACTCTCTGTGTGGGACTCTAAAGACTCGACACTACGCTGGCAGTGGGTTTAACCACAGACCGCAAGCGGCACTAGCTGTACGTAACGGTCCCCAGGTAGATGTCGATAAGAAGGCCGATGAGGTAAACCCATCCGGACTCCTACTGAGCTTGTATGTGACAATCTCCGTACAGTCCGGTCTGTTCGTCTGATACATCGCATGGCGGGCCTAGGGGGCGGTAAACGTCAGTCCCCTAATAGCGGTACAAGTCGTGTCGGAGTGAAGCACAGAACACCCTGAGATAACATGGAAACCTACCAGTATATCTCGCTTGCCCTGGCCAGGGACAGCTCGTGTAATGGCTCTCCTAGACACAGCGCGATGTCAACCCCCAATACCGGGAGAGACGAATCCTGTCTAACCGTCACTGCCTCCAAGTGCTTCAGGATTGCACCCAACTACTACCTGTTTGCACGACTCAGTAGAGCCGTGGTAGGTAAGTAATCAAAGAACAGTGGGAACACACTCGAGGCGAAGTGACAGTGTCAAGTCAGCGGACTAAGCTGTACTCATGTCACCTGGGAACTGATAACTGACGATCGGTATAATACCAACCATCAGTTCCCGACGAGTCCTGTCAGTACTCGTAACCTAACGAGCATCCGCATACTATCTCAAGTATGACATACTGACGGCTGTGGGACAGACCGTCTCCCGTGCTGGGATGAGAAGCGTATACGCTAGTCTACTCCGGAGTATCGATGCCCTGTCTCGATAATCCTACGACTAGGGACGTGTATAAGGATGTGCTTGTGGATTACCTAGCCCCCTTGAGTGTGATCGCCATCACAACGCCGGTAATCAAGCAATGATCCTAAGGGCTCTACTAATGTGTATAGGTGATATAATAAAGAAACACATGTACACATTAAAGTAGAGACAAACCAAGTAGCATACTACTATATCGAGCAAGATTGTCTATACAACTGTGAATATCCCAAGCTTCCATCAAGTAATATACATACTAGTATGATACAGTAATGGCCTCTAGGGCATATACACTAACAACTACCTCCTTAAGTGTATGTCCGGTTAGACTAGGGACACTAGCGCCCGATTAGTCCGTGTTTCGTTGGTACCGACCGACGAACCTTTCGACACCGAAGTCGAAATTCAGTCCACCTCCTTACCTCCACCTTCAAATTCTTCTTCCGAAGGTATGTCGGGATATAATCCCAACAACACCTTACCCACGGGACTGATTCCCCCTCTGTTAGGTGCGAATAACCCGAATATCCCGCCTATTGTAGCGCCCCAACGAATCGCGCTCCAGGATCTCTTCTATCCTGTCCGCACCTCTTTACCTACCTGTCTTTCAC
The DNA here is from genome assembly GCA_030015575.1 of Agapanthus africanus. Lineage (NCBI taxonomy): Eukaryota > Viridiplantae > Streptophyta > Magnoliopsida > Asparagales > Amaryllidaceae > Agapanthus > Agapanthus africanus. Next base: position 297,014,347 of record CM057345.1, on the reverse strand, counting down.
CTCCACCAGCAAATGGGGACAATTTTGAGATAAAATCCCACTTCATCAATATGCTGCCAAAATTTCATGGATTGAAATCCTAAGATGCCTATATCTTTATCAATAAATTCCAAAACGTTTGCGCCATGATGAAAACAACCCAATTAAGTGATGACGCTATAAAGCTAAGGGTCATTCCTTTCACCTTATGTGACTTAGCCGAGAAGTTGCTATACAACACAACATCACATTCAATTAGAAATTGGGACGAGTTTGTTAAAGCTTTTCTTAAAAAGTTTTATCCCCATCACAAGACCGCGAGAATTCGCAATGAGATAATACAATTTTCCCAGCTTCCTTCCGAACCATTTTGGAAGTGTTTTGAAAGATTCAAAGACCTACTTGTTCAATGCCCTCACCATGGGATCGAAAATTGGCAAGTTTGCCAAACATTATACGAGGGATTGAACCCGGCAACGAAGCAGTTGCTAGAAACCATTTGTCAAGGTCACTTTCTAACCAAATCTAGTGAGGGAGCACAAAGACCACCTCATCTTCTTCCAATGGTCAATCTAGTGCAAGCATACATCAAGTAGATATGTCGATTGCTATGAAGGCCGAGATGGCCGCACTTATGAAAAAGCTAGAAGCCATTGAGACCAAAATCTCATCGTCTTCTCTTGCCCCTGCTTTACCCCCACGAATTGTTTGTGCTTGTTGTTCGGATCCATCACACCTTACCGAAGAGTGTCCTTACAATCCACCTGTTCAAAGACAAGATCAAGTCAATGCTGCCTTTCAGCAACGACAACGAAATGATCCTTACTCTTCGACTTACAATCCGGGTTGGAGGAATCACCCAAATTTCGCTTGGAACCAAAATCAGCAATTCCAAGGAAACAACAACTTTCAAAGGCCTCCTTCTCCACAACAACAAGCACCCCAACAAACTCAATACCAGCAATCTTTCCAACCACAACCTTATCCAAATCAAACGAACAATTTGGTTCAACCAAATGATGATAAGGTTATCTCGCTAGAAAAAAGTCTAGATGCGTTTCTCAAGCAATCTACAGAATCCGCAGCAAGATTGGAAAATTGCATCCAGTCTTTAGTGCATAACAATGCTTCACATGATCAAAGCATCAAATCTATTGAGGCACAAATTGCACATTTAACTGCTGCGTTGAGCGAGAGAGAAAAGGGAAAGCTTCTATCTTAACCATTGCCAAATCCCGGTCACACACAAAACGCATATCACAATCACAATGTAAATGCGGTGACCACGTTGAGATCCGGAAGAGTGTTGCAGAATAATATGTGTATTAGTGATGACATCCCCACCGGTGGTTCTTCTTCTTCTTCACCTTCATCTTCTCCGCTAGAGCCTATTCTTCATTCTTCAAAAGACTCTTCTTCTTCTAATCCGAACGGACCCACTTCTCACTTCATGAACACACCCACACTGGGATCCGTTCCAACTCCATATTATACTCCACAGACATTGGACTCAACAGATTTTCAAAATGCTCCATTTCCAAACAGGTTGAGTCCCAATAAACCAACTGCACAAATGGAGAAGATTGTGGAGATATTTAAGCAGGTTGGCATAAATATACCTCTTTTGGATGCAATCCAATAAGTCCCTTCATACGCGAAAATCTTAAAGGGCTTATGGACCTAAAAAAGAAAGTCGTCTCAAATACCCAAGAAAGTGCTAGTGGCTAGTGCAGTGAGCAATGCTATTAACCTACCTCAACCTTTACCCCAAAAACGAAAGGACCCCGGCTGTCCTACGATTTCAATAATAATTGGGGATAAGAAAATTAATCGAGCACTTTTAGATCTTGGGTCTAGTGTTAACCTGCTTCCCTACTCCGTGTACGAGCAATTAGAGGTTGGAGAGTTGAAACCCACTCGTTGTACTCTCCAAATGGCTGATTGATCAATCACCCATCCTAGGGGTGAGCTAGAGGATGTGTTGATCAAAGTTGGGGATTTCATATTCCCCGTTGATTTTATTGTTATGGACACACAAGCTGTTGCTAACTCACGGAACCAAATTCCGGTGATCCTCGGTCGACCATTTTTGGCCACTTACAATGCCGTAATAAATTGTTGCAATGGCTCCATGACTTTATCCTTCGGGAAGACATCTAGTGAGTTCAATATCTACAAGTTAGGAAGTCTACCCCCCGTGCCTAAAACTAGTACACGAGAAGTTTTCTCTATTCACGAAATCACACAGGAGGACTGCGAGCTTGAAAGATTTCTATTTGATGAAAACAGTTTTGACGCTACTAGTGCGTCCCTCCTTGAATCTACCACAGTTGACACAACCGATATTGATTATGAAAGTTTCACTTTTTCGGATGATTTTGACGACTCACAGCCCGAATATGAGTCTTTTGAATTTTTGGATGAGTTAGTTGAACCATCCGAATCGGTTGTTTGCAGTGATTTCGAACCTGTGTTGGAGTCCTTTGAGTTCGAGGTAGATTTCCCAATTTTGCCTATGATTGTTTTGCCTCCGAAACTCGAACTCACGCCCTTGCCGTCTCACCTTAAATATGCTTACATAGGTGAGAATGAGACATTTCCCGTTATCATATCGGCCTCTCTAGCCCTCGAGCAAGAGAACGCCCTTTTAATGGTCTTACAAGATAGGCGGTAAGCTTTCGGCTGGACTATGGCGGACATCGAGGAGATTAGTTCCCTCATAATTGAATATTATATGCATATGATGAATGATACCAAGTCGATAATGGATCCATAGAAATATCTTGGGGATAGTGTGGTTAGTCAACCTCCTCCTTTAGAAGTTGAACCATCCCCTTTTCTTTTAATAAGCTACGAGAATGCCAATATTCCACCGATTGCTGATCATTCACATTCTCGTTTTGATTCATCACCACCTCATATCTATTTACTTCCACACTTTCCATACCACCATTTCTATCTTCCCCAATTCTTTTTGGATCGGTACAACATATTCTTTCACCAACCGATACTCTATACAGATAAATTTTTCGAATGGTTGGTGTTGACGTTTGGTCTTTGCAAAGTTTGGCAATGACGTTTAACATTGTTTCAATGAAGTTTGGGGGGACCTTTCTGTATATATTTTTGTTTTCACAATAAAATAAAATAAAAATATATTTTGTAAATAAATAAACAGGGGAGTGTCGACATTCTCAACCCTCTTGGTATAGCATGACAGTAAGGACACTGTCAAAGTTAAGTTTGGGGGTATGCTCGGTAAGCCTTCTTTCCTTCGCATTCATTTGTACATATTTTTGCATTTGCATACTTATTTTAAAACCCATAAAAATTGAAAAATTTCAAAATTTATAAAAATTAATGTATTCAATTTTGGCCTTATTTGACTTAAGTTTGACAAATAGGTTAACTGGCTAGGAACAACTAGATCTTAGATTTAGTAAATTAAAAGCCTTAAAAATAACCTTCCTTAAAATTTAACGGTAGAAAGTATATGTTTTTGTAGCTTATTTAGAAATAGGCAAATTTTGAGTCCACTTCTTGGGCTAAGTCGAAACAAAGGAAAAGTATTAATATTTTTATTAGAGTATAAGTTTGAAAAATAATTCCTAGCTTAAGTCTAGATTCTGAAAACGTATACCTTACAATTTGCACAATCACGCACCTTGAAACTTGGAATAGTAGAAGAGACCTTGAAATACTCTTGTCCAAAGTCCTTAGTACGAAGAAAATAAAAAAAATATACAAGTGTGAATAAGGAAAAAAATGAACATTGGTTTTTATGATTACTTAAGGCTGCAAAAAATAGAAAAAATATTTAGCGAGGGTGCTTCATCACCTAGTGCCTTAGACCAACTGGTTTGGGAGTCACTGCTAAAAGCCTTGGGTGTTACAAGACTAGGAAGTACACTTTAAAGTGCAAATGTATCTTGTAATCGGTTGTTGGTACCTCAAGAAGTATTAATGGTCGCATGAAGGACGTGTAAGCAAAATTCATTTAAAAATTCACCAATTAATAAGTGCTTTGGACAACGGACAAGAGTATGATTGCTTGATTTAAATTTCCAAGTGTAGGGGTGATATACACACACGCGTAGGGATATGTGATTGGAGTTTAGATGAAAGATGGGGGTGAAGAATAGAACTTGTATCTTTAGTAGAGTTGATAGAAATTCCTAAGTGGTGATGGAACCCTAGAAGGAAAACTTAAGAAATGCCGAAGGCTAAGTAGGTCTGCAGAACATATATAATTTTAAGTTAAATGATGAGGAAGTGTGAAGAATATGGGTGGATAATTTATGAGTCGACGATAATAGAATTCCTTGTTAGAAAACCTAATTTGTAAACAAAAGTCAATGGGCCGAATCGATAGGATTTTGTGGGTAGTATCCGCTGAAAACCCTCAATAGACAACACTCCTCCTACTAGGGACACCTAGAGGTTTAACGGCTTGTTGCACGAGCTCAGTGCAATCGCGTTTCCCTGTAAAAGTGCGGTTAGGTTTTTGTAGAGAATAAAACAAAGTTTGCTCGAGGACGAGCAAAAGATAAGTTTGGGGGTATTTGTTCACACCATAATATTGCATTATTATATTCCCCATTCTTATTCGTTTTATAAATAAACAGGTGCTTTTGACGCATGTCTGCTACATATTACAGGTTACAGGTTCTTGGAATAAAAACAGTGAAAAAGATAAAAGACGATGCAAAAGTGAGATTTTGACCAACAAACAGAAGGATCTTGATCAAGCCTACATAAAGATCAGTTCACAAGTACAAGGCAGTGCATGGTTCAAGACTTCATTACGAAGCAACGGCAAAAGTCCACTACAGTGTTCATTGGAAAAATCTGGAAGAAACCTAGAAGCCAAACTGAGAAAAGAACCATGGAAACAAGAAGACAAAGCCAACAAGGAGCAGTACAGAAAAATGTAAGCAGCAAGACCACACTTTGGCCGCGGAACCGCGGCCGGGTAGAGCCCGTGTCCGCGCGGAAAATTGTGGCGGTGCGCATATCGTTGACTAGGTCTTTTCTTAGGGGTATTTTCGTAAAAGCAGATATGCGAGTCAATTGTAACCGTAGGGTTCCTATCCTCTATAAATAGGAACTCTAAATTCTGTATGAGGATGCATCTTTTCACTTCATAAATTCAGATCTGTACTGTGTTCATGTTTGGAGAGAGCCATCAATAAAAATTAGTAAGTTACTTTTATTTCTTTGCTTTAGTTCTCTTTTAATTTAGAATGTCTTTTAATCCCCTAATGAGTGAGTAGTCTCCTCGCTTGTTAGGGTTATCCTTAGGGAAAGGTTTGAGAGATGAGATCTCTCACCCCTTTCTTGCCCCTTTTCACCTAAGAATTAGAACTCCATGCATACACGCACACACCGCTCCCTGCGGCACCTTACCCCTCGAGGTAACGGTGATACCATAGTATAAAGGACCAGTTGCGCATGTTTTCCATGGAGGTAAGGGTAAGGATCGATAAAGGAAGGACAAGAACCTAGAGGAAGAAATATCTTCCCAAAAGATTCTAATCCACTTTATTGATAATTACCATAACATCTAATTGATCTAAAATAGAATATCGAAAGCGGTGAGGAAATCTTTAATCTCTCAACTTTCCCTAAGCCTAACCCTAGCAAGACTTAGATCTAGATAATTTTAGTATAACTTAATTTGGTAGTTTTTAGATTTAATAAATCAATCCGAACATTCATCGGAATTAACTCGTTAGCGCGATTAGGAAAACACAAAATCCCTATGGACCGACCCGTACTCACCGGCTAGCTACAAGCGACGCCGTTCTTGATTGCGGTAATTATATTTTTGATCGTAAAAATCCTACACAAATCAATCATCTTAGATCAAGAAGACTTCAAGCAAGATGCATCATTCACCTCTTGGAGCCTCACGAGAGTCGGAGTTCTTGATGATCGCAATGAAGGGATCTCAACACGGAGCTTACGAAGCGAAGGAACGGATTACAAAGGTTGTAATCCTAATCTCTTCAGTTTTTTGTATGTGATACAAACTTGTTACCCTAGAATTTCTAGCAAAGATTCATAGTTTGCTTGTTTTGCACCTCTCTAAATTTTAAAGTGGCATGAGTGATGCTACCAAACCCTAGACTAGGTGCAAGGGAAGCCCAACAGTGGTATCAGAGCCAAACTAGAATTCTAGATACATTGTTAAAACAATTACGAAAATGAAATCGACTCCGAAATACGGTATTTTGAAACCCCCATTTTGCTTTTTGGAAATTTTCCAAAAAGTCCTTTAAAATTTTTTCAAACAGGTGCAGAATGATTTTTGGGACATTCAAAGAACTTGGGAGAAATATGGAGGGAGGGGCTCGGATTTTGGCCGAGCCCCAGGCTAATAATTCCGGCCTGGCCGGCCGCCTAGGCTCCTCTGCCTCCCGTATTTCTCCTGTGCTCTGGTGTCTTCATTTTGGGTTTCCTAGTATTGTTTATTTTGTCCAATTTTCATGTGATGATTAGTTTGACCTGGGGCTAATTCGTAGTGCTTCGTAGTAGTATATTTTAACACTGTATTGGTAACCTTGACTATTTTTAGCAGTTCGATTGAACTTCGCACATCACATTTTGTACCCCGCTCAAATTTCTAAGTGTTGTAATTTTCCGAAGTTGATTATATTCATAAAATCGTGCAAGTACCCCTATGGACCCCCTAGAAGACTATAATAACCTTAACTCGATTCTATGCCCACGGAACCGCATTCGAACCTTTGGGTTTGCCGTAGTTCCGTGGTGTCATAGGTGAGGCGTTGGTTAACTCCTTTTACGGCTGGACCATAGATACTGTGGTATCGTTTTTGAGTGTTTTGACTTTGCTCAAGTGTTGAGCTCATGGGAGTAATTTGTGAGTGTATGTTGATTCGATCGAAACGTTAAACATCGTCTTGATATTCTGTGAATGTGATACAATATGTGGAATTCATATAATTAGGCATGAAATCCGTAATATGTGATATTTCGGGTTAACGATGTCTAAGGTGATGGATTCCAAATGTTGTAGTTTTTCACTTTTCTTTTTTGCGACCGTAAGTGTAGTATGTGGGGTATTGCCGACTTCGTTGCTATACATCAACGACAATCGGGATACGCATACTTGCTTACGTTGATGATATGTGATATTATGTGTTGCTGTGATATATTATATTGGATCATCGTGTTTTGAATAGCCGGGGGTTTTATGTGAGATGAGGGTTTTTATTTTCATTCATGTAAAAGTCATTGTATGTAATATTCTTTTATTGGGGTACTTCCGGGTTGAGTATTGATCAGTCAAAAATACTGCATTTTTAACATGTCAATTTCCCCATCATTTGTAGGGTTCCTAGGCACACTCATGAGGTTCTACAACTGATCAAACATGTCAAATTCTAAATTTTCTATGTGCCAAAGAACCCTAAACTAGATCGTTACTAGAGGTAAGGCGAAAGAACATGCAAGTTAACAACTTAACTACAAGTGAAAGGAAATACAACCTTTGTAGATCCGGTCCTCCACTTCTCTAGCTCCGTGATGACGTCCCTCCGCTGCGATCATTGGATCCCGGACTCTAGCGATGGTTTCGTCGGAGAAATTATCGGGCTAGGTCGTTGACTTCGATGCCGAAGATGATCTACGTCGAGGCGACTCAAACTCAAGCTCGATCTTCACTAGGTCATGAAACTTGTGAAGATAACACACTCTACTACATGGCAAGTGGTAGAGGATGAAGAAATAAGAAGTGGGTTCACTTTAGAATTGGATTTCTCACTCTTTTTCTCATGGCACAATTGGAGCTAGCAAGCTTTCATGAAGCTTGATGAAGATGAAGAAGAAGAAAGAATTAAAAGGATAATCAAATAAGAATGAAACTTATCCTTTTAATTATGGTACCATGGTTAAGTTAAGACCTCATGCTTAACTTGTGTAGAGAATTAACCAAAGATTTGGGTTAAGGGTTGGGTTAAAGAATTATCAAAAGAAATGACAAAAGAGTGGACTTTGTCAAGCTTTCTCCAAGCTTCTTCAAGCTTAACAACTTTGACCAAGTTTATTTCTTTTGTTAATTCTCTTGATAAAACAATACCCTAATCTTAAACTTAATCTTGATATAATTCTCATACACACAACTTTTATGTATCATCAAACATGATACAAACATATGTACACAAATATATATCATATATACACTTATGCACAAACTAGTGAGAAAACAAATCTTAAGTGAACCAATACTAGTTAATGTAAAATAATATATCAAATATATAATTATACATTAAATCATTAAATCAACACTTGATTTAATGATCCGGTCATACTGCATATAACCGACTAATATCAAGTGTATCAATGTACCGAATCAACATTTGATTCGGTAACCCGGCTATATCTCATATAACCGTCCGATGATACAAATCGCGAGAATAGAATTCAGTATCACATGATGGTATTATTCTCGGTCCCGCACATATCTCATATGCGCTCCTATTTCGTTTCGCTTGAGCCAGGAAACCTCTGTGTAGGACTCTAAAGACTCGTCAATACGCCGGCAGCAGGTGATGATCATATCAAACACCCACAAGATGCAAACGGTCTGCTAAACGTAACGGCCACCCGGGTATTGAGCGTTCAGAAGATCAACAAGCAAGCCCGCTCACACTCCTGTGAATCCAACCACCAACACTTACCGTACAGTCCGGTCTGTTCGTCTAATATGCCGCATATCTCGCCTAGGGGTGGTAAACGTCAGACCCCAGTTGCTTGATAAGTCATGCCGACGTAAGGTCCATAACAAGTGTGAAACTACTGATAACTCTTACCAGTATATCACTGCAACCCTGGCCAGAGATTGTAACTCCACGTTGCCCACCCCGGTACTTCCGGGGAGGCGGAAAACGGAATAAAAATCGAATTTTTATGAGCTTAGGCAACATGGACTAGACTATGAAGGATCTTTGCTAAACAAAAACAAGCTAAAACTAACTAGAAACTAGCTAAATGCTAGAAAGGTTATACCTTGGGCTTTATATCCTTCTCTCCTTGCTCCTTGGAGTGGTGGAAGGAGGTCACCTTAGTCGTCTTCTCACGTCGAAGAAAGATCCACCCGAAAGCCTCGACCTTTGGCTTCAACTCCAAGCTAGAAGCAACTAGGGTGCAAGAAGTGCTAATCCTTGAACCCTAGATGAGAGTAGAGAATATCAAGAGAGGGTTTTTCTCAAGCTCAAGTGTTTCTCAACACATGAGAGGGGAGAGCTTGAGGGAGAGGAAGAACAAGAGAGAGAATGTGAATAATAGAATGAGAGAATAATATGAAGCATTCTCTCATATATGTGAATTATTGTAATTAGATAATTAGTGAGATAATTGTCATGGCTAAATCAAGACATGACCATTATCATTTCATTTTTAATGCAAATTGCAAGGATCAAAGAGCATCTTCCAAATGAAATGATGATGGTCAAAGTGTCAACCAAGGTCAACAAGTCAAGAAGGTCAAATGGTCAACAACCATAACCATGCACAATTATTAAACTAATATCAATTAACAATAATGCATACATAAGCATTAGGGTTAATAAAATGACAATAGTCATTAACCCTAATCAAAGTCCTCTCCCTCTGTCTCAAGCAACTGTGCATACGCACCCGTATTCGTGATCCGAGGAACACGAATACAATGAGAAAAACCAATCCCAAATCATATACTAGGATCCGGCTTAAACCAAAGCCCGCTAGTATAAGCTGTCCGTATAGCAAACGTGTACAAGTGCGTGGATGTGAACGAACCCTGTCGCAAAACCATGCGACCTCTACTCATTTTGCCTAAAGGCGAATAGCTCTCTGTGTGGGACTCTAAAGACTCGACACTACGCTGGCAGTGGGTTTAACCACAGACCGCAAGCGGCACTAGCTGTATGTAACGGTCCCCAGGTAGATGTCGACAAGAAGACTGATGAGGTGAACCCCATCTGAACTCCTACTGAGCCTGTATGTGACAATCTCCGTACAGTCCGGTCTGTTCGTCTGATACATCGCATGGCGGGCCTAGGGGGCGGTGAACGTCAGTCCCCTAATAGCGGTACAAGTCGTGTCGGAGTGTAGCCCAGAACACCCTGAGATAACACTGGAAACCTACCAGTATATCTCGCTTGCCCTGGCCAGGGACTACTCGTGTAATGGCTCTCCTGGACACAGCGCGATGTCAACCCCCAATACCGGGAGAGACGAATCCTGTCTAACCGTCACTGCCTCCAAGTGCTTCGGGACTGCACCCAAAAACTACCTGTTTGCACGACTCTTTTGAGCCGTGGTAGGGCAGCAATCAAAGTGCAGTGGGAACACACTCGAGGCGAAGTGGCAGTGTCAAGTCAGCGGACTAAGCTGTACTCATGTCACCTGGGAACTGATAACTGACGATAGGTATAATACCAACCAACAGTTCCCGACGAGTCCTGTCCAGTGTACTCGTAACCTAACGAGCACCCGCATACTATCTCAAGTACGACGTACTGACGGCTGTGGGACAGACCGTCTCCCACGCTGAGATGAGAAGCGCATACGCTAGTCTACTCCGGAGTATCGATGCCCTGTCTCGATAGTCCAACGACTAGGGACCTGTATAAGGATGTGCTTATAGATCACCCAGCTCCCACGAGTGTGAACGCCATCACAACGCTGGTAATCAAGCAAAGATGCTAAGGGCTCTACTAATATGTATATCAGCGATATGCTAAAAGAAACACATGCACATATTAAAGCAGAGACAAACCAAGTAGCATACTACCATTTCGAGCAAGATTGTATATACAACTGTGAATATCCCAAGCTTCCATCAAGTAATATACAAACTAGTATGATACAGTAATGACCTCTAGGGCATATACACTAACAATCTCCCACTTGCACTAAGGCCATGTACTGGCGTATCGAAGACCTATCATCTCGATCAGCCGCTCGAACTGAGTCTGGGGCAAGGCCTTAGTGAATGGATCTGCTGTGTTATCTTCTGAAGCAACCCTCCGAACCTCGATCTCCTGGCGATCCACGATCTCCCTGATCAGGTGATACCGCCTCAAGATGTGTCTGGATTTTTGATGGAACCTGGGTTCCTTCGCTAAAGCTATAGCCCCGTTGTTGTCGCAATACAGAGGTATTGGGTCAACAATGGACGGAACCACCTGAAGTTCTTGTTAGTGTTTATGCCCTAGAAGGCCATTACTGTATCATACTAGTTTGTATATTACTTAATGGAAGCTTGGGATATTCACATGTGTATAACAGTCTTGCTAAACATGGTAGTATGCTACTTGGTTTTTTCTATCTTAATATGTGAGTATACGTATTGATAGAGCTCTTAGGATCTTGCTTGACTACCAGCGTTGTGATGGCAGTCACACTAGGAGGGGCTGGGTAGTCTACAAGCACATCCTTATTCAGGTCCCTAGTCGTTGGATTATCGAGACAGGGCATCGATACTCCAGAGTAGACTAGTGTGTACGCTTCTCATCCCAGTTGGGGAGATGGTCTGTCCCACAGCCGTCAGTACGTCGTACTGGAGATAGTATGCAGGTACTCGTTAGGTTACGGGTACACCGGACAGGACTCATAGGGAACTGTTGGTTGGTTTTATACCAGTCGTCAGTGAACAGTTCCCAGGTGACATGAGTACAGCATAGTCCGCAGACTTGACACTGCTACTTCGCCTCGAGTGTGTCCCACTGTTCTTAGATTGCTACCCTACCACGGCTCAAAGGAGTCGTGCAAACTGGTAGCAGTTGGGTGCAGTCCCGAGCACTTAGAGGCAGTGGCGGTTAGACAGGATTCGTCTCTCCCGGTATTGGGGGTTGATATCGCGCTGTGTCAGAGAGCCATTACGCAAAGTCCCTGGCCAGGGCAAGCGAGATTTGCTGGTAGGTTCCAGTAGTTTCTCAGGGTGTAATGGGCTTCGCTCCGACACGACTTATATCGCTATTAGGGGACTGATGCTTGTCGCCCCCTAGGCCCGATATGCGATAGTCTTAGACGAACGGACCGGACTGTATGGAGATTGTCACATCAGACTCAGTAGGAGTTCGGATGGGTTTCCTCATCGGCCTTCTTATCGACATCTACCTGGGGACCGTTACGTACAGCTAGTGCCGCTTGCGGTCTGTGGTTAAATCCACTGCCAGCGTAGTAGTCGAGTCTCTAGAGTCCCACACAGAGAGTTTCCCTACTCCAGGCGAAACGATATAGAGGTCGTATGGTTTTACGATAAGGGTTCGGACGCATACGTGTGTTTACACACGTACGACTTTCGGACAGTTTTTACCAGTCGGCTTTGGTTTAAGCCAGTTACTGGTATCCGGTTATTGGATTTATACAGTCTAAAGTTTTTCCGTATTTTTGCGGAAAGGAGGGGTGTTCTCGTAATTGCGCGAGAAGCTTCTAGAAGATGGTGACTAAGGAGGTTTAGGTGGCATATACAATGAATGTGATTAGTGAGTCATATGGATGATTCATCCATGTCATTAATGCATCATAAATGCTTAATGACTCATGGATGTGAATCATCACTAGATATTATCAAGCATGGTTGTTAAATTCATTTCTTTTCTTTTCTTGATAAAAGAAATGCTTGATATATATTATCATAACTCATTATTCTCACTTCATTATTATCTTCACCTTCTCTCTCCTCAAGCTCTCCCTCTTCAAACCCTAATCCTCCCCTCTCATGTGTTGAGTACAAGGATTAGTTAGACTAATTAAACCATAACCCTCACTCTATATAGCTTCTTTGATTAGCACTTAAAGAAGGTTAGTTGCCTCAAGTTTAGAGGCTATGCTTGGAGTAAAGCTCTCGGGTGGATCGTCTACTACTTCGAGAAGGCCGAGGAGGAGGAGGAGTTCGTAAAGACGAAGGACACGGTTCTTTAGGTATAATCCCTTTACATAGTAGTTGTTAACTTCTATGTTTCTTGTTAGTTATCGTTTAGCTTCGATTCGTGCGGTTAGTCGATGTTTCAGCAAAGAACAAGATCGTTTTTCATATTTCCGCCTCCCCGCAAGTCATGGGGTGTTGTACATCGACTTACAGTGGTATCAGAGCCTCGCTAAACAATAAATAACTTACTTGCAAATTTGTATGAATTTCGAACGGAAAAAACGAAACCGGAAATACCCGAAATCACAAGTTTCTGTTGATTTTTAAATGAAGTCCAAAAATTTTTCAGGGAGGTTCAGAAAGCTTAAAAAGACAGTAGAAGAACACCCAAGAAATTTGGGCCCCTGAATCGCCTAAAGCGCCACGGAACCGCGGCGGATCGCACCGATCCGCCGCGCTTCCGCCGCCGAGTTGGCGATTCAGGAACCCAATTTTCCTGTGTTGCTTCTCTGTGATATTTGGTATTTTCTGGAAGTTTTTATTTTTGCTCAGGTTTCAGATTTACAGAGAAGTATTGGAGCAAAATTAAAAGTGTTTAATCGATCGAAATTATACAGTATTTGCTTGTTGGATTATATCTGTGCTTGTATAATGTGTTCGTAAACCTCCCCTAACTGCTAGTATGTCGGTTGGCAGGGGGTTGCACATTTCTGTAATGTATTCTATCTGTTTGTGAATATGAACTGTGTTGGACTGTTGTGATGTATAGCCGGGGTTATGTGATGGGTTATTATTTAATTCATTTGATGTAAATGTAATTTGTTGTAATATTATTTTGCGGGGCACATCCAGGTTGCGGTTGTAGCCACCGTTGTATTATTTCATTTTACTGTTTTTGCTCCTAGGACAGACCCAAGGTGGGGTGCACAAACTGCCGGGCGGGTAGTTTGCCGTACCCGTTGGGGTCTTGGGTGGGGTAATGGCTATTCATCACAACTGTGTAATCCGTCTTTTGTTGCAGGCTCAAAACAAACACGGATTGCTTGCAAATCCAATAAAGTTCATCTGTGATCTGGAATGCCTATTATTGCGTCAGACGAATGTACAATATCTATATATGATAGCTATTTAGACGTCACTTATGTTTTACACCCGCACTAGCCCAGCCCCCGCTCTGTCGTTAGTTAAGTAACCTAACGGGTGATGATGGGACCCCGTGGCGAATGCGGATGGCATAAGAGGACGTTGTATTTTCGTTGTTTTCTGGAATGATAGGTTAATGATGGGACGCATTATTTATAATGCAAAGAAAATAAACCAAAAAGTTTAATCGTTGGAACAATTTAAAAGAAACCACTCGGTTAATTTTAAAAACAGATATTTTTAAATGCGGAGATTTAACCACTCCTTTTAAAAGCTATCAGGTTCCTTCGGTTATATCAAGTTCACTACGTTCACGGTTTCGCCAAAACCATTCGTAGCCCTCCGTCATTTCATCTGGATATTCAGTAGTATTTAAGCTATGTATTTTGACCTAACGCCAAGGTATAGTGTTTGGTAGCTACTGGGTATTCATTTGTTGCATAGATAGATGAGTTAGTTTGGGACAGTCGTATTATCATTTTGGCCGAACGTCAAGGATATATACGGATGGGTTTAAATTGACAAGATAATGATGGGTAGAACTTGACATGTGACTTATGACATTTTGACCTAACGCCAAGGTCATAAGAGCATGGGGCAAAAATATATATCGGGAATTTCTAAAGAAACTGAAATTTGCAAAGAGATGCATACCATTTGGAGTTTGATGAATGTTGGTAGCATTCCTTCAACATTATCATACGATGATATTTGGATCCTGATCCTACTGTGAGTATATGCTACTTATCAGGAGATTCGTTACTTAACGATCAATGCTATAAACCAAGTAGGTGTCAAGAAAGGTATCAGCGGGGTTACGCCCCCAGAGAAAAGAGGTTATTTAATTAAGGAACTTTCCGAAAGCATTGGAAAACCTCCCTCGAAGTATCGACACTAGCCTGGCTGAACGGTTAAGCAAGTATTGTACAGTGAGAATAGTCCTGGCTAATTCTTCTTTTATGGTTTGAGGTAGGATTCGAGAAACAGTGGGAGCCATCCAGTTTAGTGTCACGACCCGAAAGAGCACGTGACTGGCCCTTGAACCATATGAAGTCTATAGGACTCCATCTGATCCAAGTAAGCCAAAAGCCCAGAAATCTAAAACCATTTTTGAGAATAAGTAAAGAAAACTGGTTTAAAGAAGTGAAGAAAAACATGTTTGAAATCAAGGTTTTTAAATAACTAAGCCGAATGTGCATTTGAAAACCGTACAGTCTTTTCTAAAATTTTCGGCAGAGTTTCTCTTGTAAAACTGGCCCCGAATGGGGTACAACATGAATAACAATATATAAAATGATAAAGGCATCCCCAAGCGGGAGCTAGCTCTTCGTCAATCGACGGTCACAACCACACGATGATATGATAATATACAACGCCAAGTGGCGAGGATCAAAATCAAGGAAAGCTCAAAAAGCAGCAAGAAAACCGCAATACTACTAAGCGCGACTCTAAGGTCGAATAATACCACACTGTCTCTAAGTCTGAAAGAATATACAAGTTTTTGGTTGATGGACAATTTCTAGATACAATGAAATACATGAATAAAATGGTGATTCTTGATGCGAAAGAATCCACCTACCAAAGCAAATCACCCGCAAGAAGGTAGTGTGCCAGAAATGCCGCAATGAAACCTGTACGGCAGAACCTGCAAGGACTGTGGCACAACGGGGGTGAGTTGCCAACTCGTGAATAGAAATATCTACAAGCAGAAACCGAATGCAAGACATAAACCTAAGTCAACGATCAGTAATACAATCCACAAGAGTGCATCTGAGTGTAATAAGGTGGCAAGGTAACATCTAATCATGTATGTAGTGCCAGGTACTCAGGTAATAACATGTCATCAGTGTAAGGTATGCCTGCATGAGGTAAGTATGATGAAATATCAATGATATCAATACACATATATTAGCGTCCCATACCACTAATATTGGTGTAAGGGTATATATAACAGCGCCCTCATACCCTGTTATATATACAAATGAAGTATGACAAGTGTAAATCCAGTCTGTATATGATCCATGTCTGTATATATGTGGAACCCGTCCACCTGTCACCCACTGACAGTAAGCATCATGTATGCAAGTATGAGGATATAAACAATATCATGGAAAACATCATGAAACCCGTGCCAAGCATCGACACGTAAATCCTCATCCATATGGGGCTCCGTCTGCGGTATCGGCCCTCGGCCCCGGCAGCACGAGTCAACCCATGTCCATCTCTGGGCTCCGTCTGCGGTAGCGGCCCGTCGGCCCCCGGCAGTACGCCCATCTCTCGGCTCCAGGCGGTATCCCCCGGATATCCGCCGAGCTCAAATACAATCACCGGTAGGTACTCGCCCGCCTCCAGGCTCAATCGGCATAACCCATCGATCATCTCGCCGAGGGGAACCATACCGGGCCCACCACGAACCCGCAAACGGATCATCACTCCTCGAATCGGGTTTCAAGCACACGTCTCAGCACCGAGAAAACGCGTGGTGGACGCACCCAAATATCATATCACGAGGTACCGGGTTTTTCATAAAAGAACATCTTTTCTTAAATAATCTCACGGTCCTCAAAATCAGAAATCACATGAAAGTCCACATCAAGAAGTAAATCCAATGCAATGTGCTATGCAATCAATCCATGATGTATGCGACATGCAAGGAATAGAGTCATATCGGAAATCATGCAACATGGAATAGTAATGTGCATATGTCGGGAGAAACCGCTCTTTTAGAATGAATCAGTTTTAAAGAATATCTTGCGGTCCTCAATCTCAATCAAGTCAGAATCATCTATGTTTGTGTACAGGTACATGTGTACAATATGCCAAGCAAGAATCATATCATGAATGCAACAGTACTACAGTGTAGTGGCATGGCAATTATCGATGATGAAGTGTGTGAGCCGGCAATTAGTGTACGTGAAACATACGCATCATCGATAATGGTGCTGGTGTCCTAACAGCATGATAATAATATAACAATGAACATATGCCAGCAATGCGAATAGCAGGAAAATGCAGATATCTAGCAGTCAACACCACAGTGAAGTATCTACTATGCAAACTACATCTAAGTATCCGGTCAATCAGGAGGGGTAGGTGTGGAAACCACCTAAATCTGAGTCGATACATGTATAAAAGTATATAGTCGGTGATCTCGCCTCAATGTCATATCATAAGATATCCTCGAGTTATGAGTGCGGATCTATCATCAATATCGGCTCGTACGGTACATCATCGTACGGCATCCCCAATAGCTGGGTACAGGTCAACATCTCACTATCTCGTCACATAACAGGTATCACTATCATCAGATCATAAAGTCTGGGGGTACTACTCCATGTCTAGTACAAGTCGATAC
Source organism: Agapanthus africanus (assembly GCA_030015575.1). Taxonomy (NCBI): domain Eukaryota; kingdom Viridiplantae; phylum Streptophyta; class Magnoliopsida; order Asparagales; family Amaryllidaceae; genus Agapanthus; species Agapanthus africanus. Next base: position 296,996,990 of record CM057345.1, on the reverse strand, counting down.
CATCAGAGAAGTATGCATGCGGGGGTAAACACATATCCCAAGCCCGCAAGGAATCACAAGTCATATCCCACATATGAATCGTATCAAATCACCGATCTCAGGGCTCCACGCCCCCATCATCGACTCATCTCCAAAGTCATCACATATCAATCACAGTGCAAGTGTAAGTGATAAGCAAGGGTATGTGTATAGGTGTAATTCTATCCTAGGGTTCGCGACTATGGCTACACTAGTCACTACTAACCCTAACTATCCATAATACACCTATCACCATAAGAAACTGCATAATAATCTATCTACGGACTGCGGGGGTGCTATACGCCATCCACCCGACTTCCCCCTGTAGATATAATCTACTCACCTTGCATCACCAATTGCGGACGTCACCACGTATTTGCTCGTCGTCCCGAAGTCTTCATGGGTACCTACACATCAAAATATCGTATATGCGCATTAAAACCAAATCCAATCTAAAACGGCGCATGAAATCCAAAACGATACGATAAGGGGGCCTATAGGTGAGAACCTATGGCACGCCTTCAAAACCATCAATAAATCCTCTACATCGTCGTATAAACGACAATTAGTCGAGGCAAAACACATTCCACCATTTCAGAATCAAAAATACGGAATACGGAAACACGAATCCAAAATAGCAACTTAGGATATATGTCCCAGATTTCACCCTAGATAGAATCTGTCAAAACTAGAAGTACCCTGGGTCAACACTAGAGGAACAGGGGCTGTGCACAGAAAACGAGGAGAATGGCTAAGTATGCTAAGTCAAAGTCCACCTCTCTCTCTCACCTACCCTCATCATTATATTTTTCTTTCTTTTCCTTTTCTTTTAAAATCCAAACCTTCTCACATCAATAGTAATCCCAAAAGAAAACCATGGCTAGAAAAATGCACAAGTGTAGAAAAAGTGATATGTGCAAGTTTTGCACAAAATTGCCAAAAAACCCGATTAGCGATTTTAATCGCGATTAGCACTAAATTATTGTCAAACTAATCACAAAAACTTAAAAATGCCATAATCCACTAATTTACCCTATTTTAGAATTTTCCATAATTTTTCATAATTTTTTCTAACATTTTTCCTATTTATTTGCATTTAATATTAAAATAATCAATAAAATAATATTAAATTATAAAAATTCCCAAAATTAATATTTTATATTTTTGAAAATGTTACAATCTACCCCCCTTAAAGAAATTCGGTCCCCGAATTTTAAATTTAAACCCCCAGATACAAAAACATCTCAGTAATAAACAAAGTCGTCGGGGCTCCGAAATCATCAACACATAGAACGTCACAGCGCAATGCATGCGCAAGGGTACTGAGCAGATAACTCGAAAACAAAACTCCGTCAAGCATCCCGCAATCATCGGAGTCAATGTAAAAAAAACACAATGTCAAATCCAATACAAAACCGATATGATATGGATCGGAACTACACATGTAGACATCCAATCTAAACATAACACCATCCTGTGCGTCTGGTGCGTACTGAAATCAAAAAAAAATCCATATATGTGCTAAACAGGTGCACAAAACATCCAAGTGCAACGGGTGTGCACGAAGCATCTGTCATGGGCATCGTATGTGCCTGACAGCAAAATAAATCAGGTGCATGTGACATGCACGAAGAATCCCGATTTAGTGCATCTGGCGTGCACCAAAATCGTAAATCAAAACACTAAAGGTGCATGAAAACCACGCTGGAAGTGCAAATCAAATCACCGCATGCCGTAGGCATGAAATCTCAATCAATACCTCAAAAGTAGTAACTCTGCGCAAAATATATAAATATCCAGTGGGTGCATGAAACCAATATCATGAAACTCAGTCATCAAAACTAAATCATGCAAACAGAACGCCCAAAATACCGAAATCCAAAATGACGGATACGTGATAATCAAATCACAAAATCACAAATCATAAATACCGTCTGCGGTAGTTCCTCCTTCGAGGTCGAGAAGGAGTCGGTGCAATCCACTGCTAGCAGCGCAGGATATCTACCTGCCTCCAGCTCACGGTCTGGCGTCCTCTGACTCTGGATTCTTATATTCTCTGTGGGTTACCTATCATGCGGTCAATCGGCTCATCGGCCCTATCAGGTGTGCTAACGGGGACGATTCCGTTCTGGCACTTCTCTGGTCACCTCTCGATCAAACCTCACGACCACTCGTAAGGCAGCATATCACTGGCGTCGGCCTCTGGCTCTCTGAAAGCACGTCACACATCTGATCCTGGGTGCAAACATCATTGCCGCAATGTCCTGGAAGGAATCCTGCTCAAGGTCTCTTCCGATTTCGCCTAAGCCGATCTGCACAGAGGCTGGCTCTCCTGCACAACCTCTTCTCGCTCAAAAGACACCTGTATCCTCAGAACAACATTTCTCGGAAATTGGTCACATCCCAACGTTTCTGTAAGCATATCAGGTCTTTAGTTTCGACGGGAAGCAATGACAGCTCGTCAGTGTCTCACACGAACCTCTGGTTCCACTTGTCTCCATCGTCGTCCACTATGACGTCACGCCAAGCTACTATACACTGCACTGCTCTCGGCCACGGTCAATCTGAAGTCTCTCACACGGACTCGAAATCGCGTACTCTGTAGCTTCATCATTCTGTAGCAGATGTCAGGCCGAACTGGTCCTCGGAAACACGTCCCAACTATCGGAGGAATACTCGTCACTCGTCCATCCTTGATCAATTCGCAACGCATCTGGTTAAGCTCCTCTATCCGAACTTGGTCAACTACCTCGTCGACAATGCCGAACTCTGGCCTGCTGGGTGTGCGCAACACGACCACTCCTGGTCCAGGTCTTCTCGTATCGTACTCCAGAAAGGTCCTGCCGAGGTTCCTTTCTCAAATCTCAATCCTGCCGAAATGCCCGGAAATCATCATCCAATGCTGAAGCTAAAGCTTATTCCGGAACGGCTGCATACCTATCGCGCTTCTTTCTGGAAGGTATATCCATATACCACGCCTCTGGGTGCGTATAACATCTCTGATGTCGGCGGAGTGGGACGTCATCTCGTCGAAATATCTTGCGAACTCTTTTCTTCACTCTGCATCAGTGTCGACTGATTCGGACTCGTCTCATCATGGCTGCACGAACTGCGCTCCGACGGCTCGCACCTGGAGTCTCCCAAGCAGTGTCCCATCACGATATCCGAAAGATGTCGAACCATCCGATCGACTCGTCAGATCCTCATAATCCCCCAAGAGCTCACATCTCGGGTACAGTTTAATAGTATCGAGTACATGCCACAGCGTCGGTGGTCCAGCCGTAGAAGGGCAAACCCAAGCCTCACTAATGGCGCCGCGGAACCGCCGTAAACCCTAAGGTTCCAAGGCTGTCACACGGTCATTAAGTCGAGTTAGGGTTTCATTCTTCTAGAGGGTCCATAGAATCACCTGCATGTCTTTCCGTATACTTTAAACTTGGAAAATAGGCTCCTGACATTCGATCGTCTCTATCGACTCTCAACGAACCTGCGTGAAGTCGTCTCTAGCTGGAAACAATCCACCTGACGATCTCGCATCGGGGTAAGCGAACTCACCACACGTCCTAGTCATTCATCCTTGGTGACTAGCAACTCGCTATCATTTCTCCAAGAACATGCTCATGCTGCAGTAGCTCCAACCATCTGGGCGATATCTCATCATTTGCAGCAACAACTGGCTCATATGCCTGTACGCCGAACAACGCCTCAATCCTCCAGGAAAGGCAATACATAAGCGGTCATCTCTGAATCAGCCTGCTCTAGATCTGAGTAAGACTCTCCACACTGGAAATCTTCAACTCAACTAGGCCCGCTCTGGCGCAAAATCGGACGAATCACCTTCGTCTCTCAAATCGGGTAGACTAGCTATCATCTGTCGCATATCTGCCTGAAAGCTCCGGCAATCTCAGCTCGTAAGCTCCGAAAGCAACATCCTGTCAATCTCAGCGACAGCTGGTCCATCTATCTGCACGGTAGGCGACATCACCATCTCTGAGGTATGCTGTACATCAACAGTCCTCTCTCAACTGGCAGCTCTAACAAAGGCCCGATCATCCGGTGCAAGACCAAGCACTCGCCTCCACTAGAGGTCACAATCACCAACACTAACTCGAGACGTTCCCATGTCACCAGAAAACACAAAGGTCGGCCCTCGTACCAAACGAGCTCATACCGGCCGTAACCCTAGCAGCAGCCCAAACTGCGCTCAAACACGGTGACAGGAATCTCAATCGAGTATCAAAGAGAGCACATCAGTGGCAAGAAGGGAAACAACAGATCCAAAGTGGATACATGATCATAGGAAGGAACAGTATCAATGAAGGTATGATCATGAAACTAATAGAATCGGGGATCTCAAATGGATGAATAATCCTGGATATAAAGAGAATCACTGATCTCGAAAGTATGTACATCCTAAGGTTCCTTAAGCGGAGTGGCGTGTCGTAAGTATGCCGCGGAACATACCAACGGTACGTCACTCTACTTTAGTCACCAAATCCATCAACCAAGGGTCATCCTAAAACGACGAAAGTTCGGGTTTACACCCCCTCGACCAAGTCTAAGTTCCGTAAGGTCAAGCCTAAGTTCCGTATATAAACAACTCCCTAGGCTCCACATAGTCAAACTTAGACTCGAACCAAGGTCAACCTAGCGCTCTGATACCAACTTTGTCACGACCCGAAAGAGCACGTGACTGGCCCTTGAACCATATGAAGTCTATAGGACTCCATCTGATCCAAGTAAGCCAAAAGCCCAGAAATCTAAAACCATTTTTGAGAATAAGTAAAGAAAACTGGTTTAAAGAAGTGAAGAAAAACATGTTTGAAATCAAGGTTTTTAAATAACTAAGCCGAATGTGCATTTGAAAACCGTACAGTCTTTTCTAAAATTTTCGGCAGAGTTTCTCTTGTAAAACTGGCCCCGAATGGGGTACAACATGAATAACAATATATAAAATGATAAAGGCATCCCCAAGCGGGAGCTAGCTCTTCGTCAATCGACGGTCACAACCACACGATGATATGATAATATACAACGCCAAGTGGCGAGGATCAAAATCAAGGAAAGCTCAAAAAGCAGCAAGAAAACCGCAATACTACTAAGCGCGACTCTAAGGTCGAATAATACCACACTGTCTCTAAGTCTGAAAGAATATACAAGTTTTTGGTTGATGGACAATTTCTAGATACAATGAAATACATGAATAAAATGGTGATTCTTGATGCGAAAGAATCCACCTACCAAAGCAAATCACCCGCAAGAAGGTAGTGTGCCAGAAATGCCGCAATGAAACCTGTACGGCAGAACCTGCAAGGACTGTGGCACAACGGGGGTGAGTTGCCAACTCGTGAATAGAAATATCTACAAGCAGAAACCGAATGCAAGACATAAACCTAAGTCAACGATCAGTAATACAATCCACAAGAGTGCATCTGAGTGTAATAAGGTGGCAAGGTAACATCTAATCATGTATGTAGTGCCAGGTACTCAGGTAATAACATGTCATCAGTGTAAGGTATGCCTGCATGAGGTAAGTATGATGAAATATCAATGATATCAATACACATATATTAGCGTCCCATACCACTAATATTGGTGTAAGGGTATATATAACAGCGCCCTCATACCCTGTTATATATACAAATGAAGTATGACAAGTGTAAATCCAGTCTGTATATGATCCATGTCTGTATATATGTGGAACCCGTCCACCTGTCACCCACTGACAGTAAGCATCATGTATGCAAGTATGAGGATATAAACAATATCATGGAAAACATCATGAAACCCGTGCCAAGCATCGACACGTAAATCCTCATCCATATGGGGCTCCGTCTGCGGTATCGGCCCTCGGCCCCGGCAGCACGAGTCAACCCATGTCCATCTCTGGGCTCCGTCTGCGGTAGCGGCCCGTCGGCCCCCGGCAGTACGCCCATCTCTCGGCTCCAGGCGGTATCCCCCGGATATCCGCCGAGCTCAAATACAATCACCGGTAGGTACTCGCCCGCCTCCAGGCTCAATCGGCATAACCCATCGATCATCTCGCCGAGGGGAACCATACCGGGCCCACCACGAACCCGCAAACGGATCATCACTCCTCGAATCGGGTTTCAAGCACACGTCTCAGCACCGAGAAAACGCGTGGTGGACGCACCCAAATATCATATCACGAGGTACCGGGTTTTTCATAAAAGAACATCTTTTCTTAAATAATCTCACGGTCCTCAAAATCAGAAATCACATGAAAGTCCACATCAAGAAGTAAATCCAATGCAATGTGCTATGCAATCAATCCATGATGTATGCGACATGCAAGGAATAGAGTCATATCGGAAATCATGCAACATGGAATAGTAATGTGCATATGTCGGGAGAAACCGCTCTTTTAGAATGAATCAGTTTTAAAGAATATCTTGCGGTCCTCAATCTCAATCAAGTCAGAATCATCTATGTTTGTGTACAGGTACATGTGTACAATATGCCAAGCAAGAATCATATCATGAATGCAACAGTACTACAGTGTAGTGGCATGGCAATTATCGATGATGAAGTGTGTGAGCCGGCAATTAGTGTACGTGAAACATACGCATCATCGATAATGGTGCTGGTGTCCTAACAGCATGATAATAATATAACAATGAACATATGCCAGCAATGCGAATAGCAGGAAAATGCAGATATCTAGCAGTCAACACCACAGTGAAGTATCTACTATGCAAACTACATCTAAGTATCCGGTCAATCAGGAGGGGTAGGTGTGGAAACCACCTAAATCTGAGTCGATACATGTATAAAAGTATATAGTCGGTGATCTCGCCTCAATGTCATATCATAAGATATCCTCGAGTTATGAGTGCGGATCTATCATCAATATCGGCTCGTACGGTACATCATCGTACGGCATCCCCAATAGCTGGGTACAGGTCAACATCTCACTATCTCGTCACATAACAGGTATCACTATCATCAGATCATAAAGTCTGGGGGTACTACTCCATGTCTAGTACAAGTCGATACCATCAGAGAAGTATGCATGCGGGGGTAAACACATATCCCAAGCCCGCAAGGAATCACAAGTCATATCCCACATATGAATCGTATCAAATCACCGATCTCAGGGCTCCACGCCCCCATCATCGACTCATCTCCAAAGTCATCACATATCAATCACAGTGCAAGTGTAAGTGATAAGCAAGGGTATGTGTATAGGTGTAATTCTATCCTAGGGTTCGCGACTATGGCTACACTAGTCACTACTAACCCTAACTATCCATAATACACCTATCACCATAAGAAACTGCATAATAATCTATCTACGGACTGCGGGGGTGCTATACGCCATCCACCCGACTTCCCCCTGTAGATATAATCTACTCACCTTGCATCACCAATTGCGGACGTCACCACGTATTTGCTCGTCGTCCCGAAGTCTTCATGGGTACCTACACATCAAAATATCGTATATGCGCATTAAAACCAAATCCAATCTAAAACGGCGCATGAAATCCAAAACGATACGATAAGGGGGCCTATAGGTGAGAACCTATGGCACGCCTTCAAAACCATCAATAAATCCTCTACATCGTCGTATAAACGACAATTAGTCGAGGCAAAACACATTCCACCATTTCAGAATCAAAAATACGGAATACGGAAACACGAATCCAAAATAGCAACTTAGGATATATGTCCCAGATTTCACCCTAGATAGAATCTGTCAAAACTAGAAGTACCCTGGGTCAACACTAGAGGAACAGGGGCTGTGCACAGAAAACGAGGAGAATGGCTAAGTATGCTAAGTCAAAGTCCACCTCTCTCTCTCACCTACCCTCATCATTATATTTTTCTTTCTTTTCCTTTTCTTTTAAAATCCAAACCTTCTCACATCAATAGTAATCCCAAAAGAAAACCATGGCTAGAAAAATGCACAAGTGTAGAAAAAGTGATATGTGCAAGTTTTGCACAAAATTGCCAAAAAACCCGATTAGCGATTTTAATCGCGATTAGCACTAAATTATTGTCAAACTAATCACAAAAACTTAAAAATGCCATAATCCACTAATTTACCCTATTTTAGAATTTTCCATAATTTTTCATAATTTTTTCTAACATTTTTCCTATTTATTTGCATTTAATATTAAAATAATCAATAAAATAATATTAAATTATAAAAATTCCCAAAATTAATATTTTATATTTTTGAAAATGTTACATTTAGATAAACTAAAAACCACTCTAAACTTGCAAGAGCATCATGCTAAAGAGTTTTCTTCTCTCTCTCCTAATTGCAGCGACCCTGAAAATGACTAGACTTAAGTTACTTTTAGAGAAAAATATACTGACAGGGCCAAACTATAAAGATTGGCTGCGGAATGTCAAAATGGCTTTGACCTATGACAAACTGGGGTACGTCCTCACCGCTACGGCACCTGCTGTCCCTGGTCCCAAATCCAGCAATGCGGATAAGGAAATCCGCAAAACCTGGGATTTAGATTGCGCGAAAGCCAAGTGCATCGTGCTTGCCTCAATGAACAATGAACATCAGAGGAGGCACGAGGATATGAACCTAGATGGCATATTTCTCCATACAAAGGAACTTTATGGAGAGCAATCTCGTATAGCAAGATACGAGACCTCTAAGAACTTGTTTCGAGTGAGGTTGGCTGTCGGGTCATCGGTAGGAGAACATGTCCTAAAGATGATCGGCTATATTGAAGAGCTCGCAGACCTTGGGACGACTTTGGATAATGAGCTCTATACAGACCTTATTCTCCAGTCCCTTCCTCACACCTATGCCCAGTTTATCCTGAACTTCAACCTTCAAAGAAAAGAAGTTGAACTTCCGGAACTCCTGAACATGTTAAGGAGTGCAGAGGGCACCTTGCAGAAAGCAAGGGAAACACCCGCTATGTTTGTTAGCGGTACATCTTCTTCCGGGTCCAAGGCTAAGGCCAAAGGAAGGAAGAAGAAGGCCGCCACCAAACCTAGAGGAGGTGTTAGTAAGGTGGGAGGGAAGGGAAAGAAAAAGTTTGCGGTACCGGTAGTTGTCCAGGCTGAGTGCTTCCATTGTCACAGAAAAGGGCACTGGAAGAAGGATTGCAAGGCGTGGAACGCCAAGAACCAGGAACCGAAGCAAGCTGTGGCTTCGACTTCAGGTGTGTTTGTAATTGAGAATTGTCTGTCGATCAACTCTACTTTCTGGGTATTGGATACCGGATCAGGATCTCATATTTGCAATTCATTGCAGGCACTGAGAAACCGTAGAGTGCTGAAGGAAGGTGATATGACCCTAAAGGTTGCTAACGGAGCTAGCGTGGGAGCTGCGTCTGTCGGGGATTATCACCTAGGATTGACGAGTGGACACATTTTGGTTTTACATAACTGTTTTTTTGTACCAAGCTTAACGTGTAATATCATATCAGTTTCCTTGTTATCAAATAAAGGTTATGATTTCACGTTTGTAAGAGATGTTGTTAACATCCACCTTAATCATGGTTTGATTGGGTCCGGTACACTAAATAACGGTATATATGTTTTAAACCAACTCCAAATTTTCAATGTCCAGAACACACTAAAAAGAAAGTCTCCAGATTTAAATAAAGCTTTCTTATGGCATTGTAGACTGGGTCACATCAATGAGAGAAGGTTGACTAAGTTGCATAGAGAAGGATATTTGGACTCGTTCGAATATCAAACTTATGACACTTGTCAATCTTGTCTCAAAGGAAAGATGATAAAGACTCCATTTACTGGAAAAGGAGTAAGAGCGAGCGAGCTCTTAGGACTCATACACAGTGATGTATGCGGTCCAATGTCTACACATGCAAGAGGTGGTTTTTCCTATTTCATTACTTTCACGGATGATTACTCAAGGTACAGATTCATTTATCTGATGAAACATAAATCCGAGGCTTTTGTGAAATTCCAAGAGTTTAAGAATGAAGTAGAAAACCAAACCGGCAAAAGTATCAAGACACTTAGATCTGATCGAGGTGGTGAATACTTGAGTGCCGAGTTCCTAGGTTACCTAAAAGAGAAAGGAATTCTCTCTCAGCTTACTCCTCCATACACTCCACAGCACAACGGTGTATCGGAGAGACGGAATCGAACCCTATTGGATATGGTACGATCCATGATGAGTAATGCTGAGTTACCGCGATCTTTTTGGGGTTATGCGCTAGAATCAGCAGCATATCTTTTGAACATGGTTCCTACCAAGACTGTGCCTACCACTCCATATCAGATGTGGAGCGGGAAGAAACCCCATCTACAGTATATAAAGATTTGGGGATGTCCAGCTTTTGTTAAAAAGCAGCATGTGGACAAACTCGAGGCACGATCAGTAAAGTGTAAGTTTGTGGGATATCCAAAGAACTCCAGGGGATATCTATTCTACTACGCAGAGGAACAAAAGGTATTTGTTTCTCGTAATGCCCATTTTCTAGAACATCAGTTTTTCGAAAAGGAATCAAGTAGGAGCAAAATAGAACTGGAAGAAATTCCAGAACCACAAACTAATACTGAAAGTTTGGTAGAACCGGTAGTTCAAGAAGAACAGGACATTCCCGCACCCCTCCGCAGGAGTAGTAGGCCGTCTCATCCGCCTGAGAGATACTACGGTTTTCTCATAGATGTGGATAGAGAGGATTGCATCATAGATGATGATGAACCTACTGACTTCCAGCAGGCCATCCAGAGCGGCGACTCGGTACGATGGCTAGATGCAATGCGGACCGAAATGGAGTCCATGTACACCAACAAAGTATGGACTTTGGACTTTGCTCCAGATGGGGTAAAACCCATAGGATGCAAATGGATCTTTAAGAAAAAGATTGGTGTAGATGGACAGGTGGAAACTTATAAGGCTAGACTTGTTGCAAAGGGTTTTCGTCAAAGACCTGGTTTGGACTATGACGAAACTTTTTCTCCAGTGGCTATGCTCAAATCCATTCGGGTCCTTCTTGCTTTTGCTGCCTTCCATGATTATATAATCTGGCAGATGGACGTAAAGACGGCTTTTCTGAATGGAAATTTAGAAGAGTGCGTCTATATGGATCAGCCAGAGGGTTTCAATCAGAGTGGGAGCAGCGGGAAAGTATGCAAGCTGCTTAAGTCTATTTATGGACTAAAGCAGGCATCGCGGAGTTGGAACATCTGTTTTGATGAGACAGTCAAAGAATATGACTTTATCAAAAATCCAGATGAACCGTGCATATATAGTAAAGTTGTAGCCAGAAGTGTCGTATTCCTCGTCTTGTACGTGGATGACATTCTATTGATAGGAAATGACATTCCTATGCTACAATCTGTCAAAGGATTCTTGTCACACAGGTTCTCCATGAAAGACCTGGGTTATGCCTCTTACATTCTGGGGATCCGGATCTATCGTGATAGATCCAAGAGGATGTTGGGACTTTCGCAGTCCAGGTATATCGACACTATACTGAAAAGATTCAGTATGGAAGATTCTAAGCGCGGTAATCTACCGGCTTGTCACGGAATCACCCTCTCCAAAGAGATGTCTCCCAAGACTGATTTGGAAAGGGAACGCATGTCTATTATACCCTACGCTTCTGCGGTAGGCTCTATAATGTATGCGATATTGTGCACCAGACCAGATGTAGCTTACGCACTGAGCGTGGTAAGCTGGTATCAGTCAGACCCAGGGGAGAAGCACTGGATAGCAGTAAAGAACATTCTCAAGTACCTGAGAAGGACTAAGGAGATGTTCTTGGTTTACGGCGGAAAAGACCTCAGGTTGGAGGCCTTTGCTGATTCCGGCTTCCAGAGTGATAAGGACGATTCCAAGTCCATGTCGGGTTATGTCTTTACCCTCAATGGAGGGGCGGTGTGCTGGAAGAGTTCCAAGCAGGACACCGTTGCTGACTCGACGATGGAAGCGGAGTATATAGCTGCTTGCGATGCCGCAAAAGAAGCAGTCTGGATGAAGAAGTTCCTAACAGAACTTCAGGTGGTTCCTACCATAGTTGATCCAATACCTCTGTATTGCGACAACAACGGAGCTATAGCTTTAGCAAAGGAACCAAGGTCCCATCAGAAGTCCAGACACATCTTAAGGCGGTATCACCTGATCAGGGAGATCATTGATCGTCAGGAGATCGAGGTTCGGAGAGTTGCTTCTGAAGAGAACAATGCTGATCCATTCACAAAGGCCCTACCTCAGATTCAGTTCGAGAGGCTACTCGAGATCATCGGTCTTCGATACGCCAGTACATGGCCCTAGTGCAAGTGGGAGATTGTTAGTGTTTATGCCCTAGAAGGCCATTACTGTATCATACTAGTTTGTATATTACTTAATGGAAGCTTGGGATATTCACATGTGTATAACAGTCTTGCTAAACATGGTAGTATGCTACTTGGTTTTTTCTATCTTAATATGTGAGTATACGTATTGATAGAGCTCTTAGGATCTTGCTTGACTACCAGCGTTGTGATGGCAGTCACACTAGTGGGGGCTGGGTAGTCTACAAGCACATCCTTATTCAGGTCCCTAGTCGTTGGATTATCGAGACAGAGCATCGATACTCCGGAGTAGACTAGTGTGTACGCTTCTCATCCCAGTTGGGGAGATGGTCTGTCCCACAGCCGTCAGTACGTCGTACTGGAGATAGTATGCAGGTGCTCGTTAGGTTACGGGTACACCGGACAGGACTCACAGGGAACTGTTGGTTGGTTTTATACCAGTCGTCAGTGAACAGTTCCTAGGTGACATGAGTACAGCATAGTCCGCAGACTTGACACTGCTACTTCGCCTCGAGTGTGTCCCACTGTTCTTAGATTGCTACCCTACCACGGCTCAAAGGAGTCGTGCAAACAGGTAGCAGTTGGGTGCAGTCCCGAGCACTTGGAGGCAGTGGCGGTTAGACAGGATTCGTCTCTCCCGGTATTGGGGGTTGATATCGCGCTGTGTCAGAGAGCCATTACGCAAAGTCCCTGGCCAGGGCAAGCGAGATTTGCTGGTAGGTTCCAGTAGTTTCTCAGGGTGTAATGGGCTTCGCTCCGACACAACTTATACCGCTATTAGGGGACTGACGCTTGCCGCCCCCCTAGGCCCGATATGCGATAGTCTTAGACGAACGGACCGGACTGTATGGAGATTGTCACATCAGACTCAGTAGGCGTTCGGATGGGTTTCCTCATCGGCCTTCTTATCGACATCTATCTGGGGACCGTTACGTACAGCTAGTGCCGCTTGCGGTCTGTGGTTAAACCCACTGCCAGCATAGTAGTCGAGTCTCTAGAGTCCCACACAGAGAGTTTCCCTACTCCAGGCGAAACGATATAGAGGTCGTATGGTTTTACGACAAGGGTTCGGACGCATACGTGTGTTCACACACGTACGACTTTCGGACAGTTTTTACCAGTCGGCTTTGGTTTAAGCCAGTTACTGGTATCCGGTTATTGGATTTATACAGTCTAAAGTTTTTCCGTATTTTTGCGGAAAGGAGGGGCGTTCTCGTAATTGCGTGAGAAGCTTCTAGAAGATGGTGACTAAGGAGGTTTAGGTGGCATATACAATGAATGTGATTAGTGAGTCATATGGATGATTCATCCATGTCATTAATGCATCATAAATGCTTAATGACTCATGGATGTGAATCATCACTAGATATTATCAAGCATGGTTGTTAAATTCATTTCTTTTCTTTTCTTGATAAAAGAAATGCTTGATATATATTATCATAACTCATTATTCTCACTTCATTATTATCTTCACCTTCTCTCTCCTCAAGCTCTCCCTCTTCAAACCCTAACCCTCCCCTCTCATGTGTTGAGTACAAGGATTAGTTAGACTAATTAAACCATAACCCTCACTCTATATCACCTAGCTTCTTTGATTAGCACTTAAAGAAGGTTAGTTGCCTCAAGTTTAGTGGCTAAGCTTGGAGTAAAGCTCTCGGGTGGATCGTCTACTACTTCGAGAAGGCCGAGGAGGAGGAGGAGTTCGTAAAGACGAAGGACACGGTTATTTAGGTATAATTCCTTTACATAGTAGTTGTTAACTTCTATGTTTCTTGTTAGTTATCGTTTAGCTTCGATTCGTACGGTTAGTCGATGTTTCAGCAAAGAACAAGATCGTTTTTCATATTTCCGCCTCCCCGCAAGTTGTGGGGTGTTGTACATCGACTTACAGTTCTCTCAAGAACTTCCTCATGCAGACAGCTTCTTTTGCGGCATCAGATGCAGCGATGTATTCCGCTTCCATAGTCGAGTCAGCAACGGTTTCCTGTTTGGAGCTCTTCCAACACACCGCCCCTCCATTGAGGGTAAAGACAAAACCCGACATGGACTTGGAATCATCCTTGTCACTCTGGATCATCCTTGTCACTCTGGAAGCTGGAGTCAGCAAAGGCCTCAATCTGCAGGTCTTTTCCGCCATATACCAAGAACATCTCCTTAGTCCTTCTCAGATACTTGAGAATGTTCTTTACTGCTATCCAATGTTTCTCCCCAGGGTTTGACTAATACCTGCTTACCACACTCAGTGCATAAGCCACATCCGGTCTGGTACACAACATCGCATACATTATAGAGCCTACCGCAGAAGCGTAGGGTATAATAGACATGCGATCCCTCTCCAAATCAGTCTTTGGAGACATCTCTTTGGAGAGGGTGATCCCGTGACAAGCCGGTAGATTACCGCGCTTGGAATCTTCCATACTGAATCTCTTCAGTATGGTGTCGATGTACCTGGACTGCGAAAGTCCTAATATCCTCTTGGATCTGTCACGGTAGATCCGGATACCCAGAATGTATGAGGCATCACCCAGGTCTTTCATGGAGAACCTGTGTGACAAGAACCCCTTGACAGATTGTAGCATAGGAATGTCATTTCCTATTAAGAGAATGTCATCCACGTATAAAACGAGGAATACTACAGTTCTCGCTACAAATCTACAATAGATGCATGGTTCATCTGGATTTTTGATAAAGCCAAATTTCTTGACCGTCTCATCAAAACAGATGTTCCAACTCCGCGATGCCTGCTTTAGTCCATAAATGGACTTAAGCAACTTGCACACCTTTCCGCTGCTCCCACTCTGAATGAAACCCTCTGGCTGATCCATATAGACACACTCCTCTAAATGTCCATTTAGAAAAGCTGTCTTTACGTCCATCTGCCAAATCTCATAATCGTGGAAGGCAGCAATGGCAAGAAGGATCCGAATGGATTTCAGCATAGCTACTGGAGAAAAGGTTTCGTCATAGTCCAAACCAGGTCGCTGACGAAAACCCTTTGCTACCAGTCTAGCTTTATAGGTCTCAACCTGTCCATCTACACCAATCTTCCTTTTGAAGATCCACCTGTATCGACGGGTTTTACCCCATCTGGAGCAATGTCCAACGTCCATACTTTGTTGGTGTACATGGACTCCATTTCGGTCCGCATTGCATCCAGCCATTTTACCGAGTCGACGCTCTGAATGGCTTGCTGGAAGCTAGTAGGCTCATCAAAGTCTATGATGCAATCCTCTCTATCCCCGTCAATGAGAAAACCGTAGTATCTCTCGGGCGGATGAGACTGCCTACTACTCCTGCGGAGTGGCGTGGGAATGTCCTGATCCTTCGAACCCTCTGGTTCTAGTAAGCTTTCAGTAATAGCTTGTGGTTCTGGAATTTCTTCCAGTTCTATTGCGCTCCCACTTAATTCTTTTTCTATGAACTGGTGTTCTAGAAAGTGGGCATGGCGAGAAACAAACACCTTTTGTTCCTCTTCGCAATAGAAGAAATATCCCTTGGAGTTCTTTGGATATCCCACAAACTTGCACTGTACTGAGCGTGCCTCGAGCTTGTCCGCATGCTGCTTTTTTACAAAAGCTGGACATCCCCATGTCTTAATGTGATTAAGATAGGGTCTCTTCCCACACCACATCTGATATGGTGTAGTAGGCACAGTCTTAGTTGGAACTCGGTTCAAAAGGTATGCAGCTGATTCTAGCGCATATCCCCAAAACGATCGCGGCAACTCAGTGTTACTCATCATGGACCGTACCATATCCAATAGGGTTCGGTTCCATCTCTCCGATACACCGTTATGTTGCGGAGTGTATGGAGGAGTAAGCTGAGAGAGAATTCCATTCTCTTTTAAGTAACCCAGGAACTCAGCACTCAAGTATTCACCACCTCGATCAGATCTCAGTGCCTTGATACTTTTGCCTGTTTGTTTTTCTACTTCATTCTTATATTCCTGGAATTTTTCAAAAGCCTCGGATTTATGTTTCATTAAGAAGACATAACCGTACCTTGAAAAGTCATCCGTAAAAGTAATGAAGTAAGAATAACCGCTTCGTGCATGTGTAGACATTGGACCGCACACGTCGCTGTGTACGAGTCCCAAGAGCTCGCTCGCTCTTACTCCGTGTCCAGTGAACGGAGTCTTTGTCATCTTTCCCTTGAGACAGGATTGACAAGTTGCATACGATTGATATTCGAACGGATCCAAATATCCTTCTGTATGTAACTTAGTCAACCTTCTCTTATTGATGTGACCCAGTCTACAATGCCATAAGAAAGTTTTATCGATTTCTGGAGACTTTCTTTTGTGTGTATTCTGGACATTGAAAATCTGTGGCTGGTTTAATACGTATATACCGCTGTTCAATGTACCTGACCCAATCAAAACTTGATTAAGGTGAATGTTCACTACATTACTTACAAATGCAAATTCATAACCTTCTTTAGATAATAAAGATACAGAAATGATATTACAGGTTGCATTTGGTACATAATAACAACTACGTAAAACCAAAAAGCGTCCATCCGACAATCCCAGGTGATAGTCCCCCACGGCCTCAGCATCCATGCTAGCACCGTTTGCAACTCTGAGGGTCATGTCACCTGCCTTCAAAACTCTACGCTTTCTCAACGCCTGCAAAGAATTACAGATATGAGATCCTGATCCGGTATCCAATACCTAGGATGTAGAGTTTATTGATAGACAGTTTTCAATAACATACACACCTGAAGCTGAAGCCGCAACTCGCTTCAAATCCTGTGTTCTGGCCTTCCAAGTCTTGCAATCCTATTTCCAGTGACCACTTTTGTGACAATAGAAGCATTCTTCCTTCCCCACCAGCTTTCCCGCTACCTTTGTTGCTTTTCCTTTTCCCTTCATATCCACTTTACTGACACCGCCTCTTGGTTTGGCGGGGGCTTTCTTCTTCTTGCCCTTGGCTTTCGCCCTGGACCTAGAAGAGGAAGATCCTCCTACAAACAAAGTGGATGTCTCCCTACCCTTCTGTAGGATGCCCTCAGCACTCCTCAACATGTTCAGAAGTTCGGAAAGTTCAACCTCCTTTCCTTGCATGTTGAAGTTAAGAATAAACTGGGCGTAAGTGGAAGGAAGGGACTGGAGAATCAAATCAGTATAGAGTTCATTCTCCAACGTGGTCCCAAGGTCCGCGAGCTCCTCAATGTAGCCAATCATCTTAAGCACGTGTTCCGCTACCGATGATCCGACGGCCAACCTTGCCGAAAACAACTTCTTCGACACTTCGTATCTTGCGATACGAGACTGCTCTCCATACAGTTCTTTTGTATGAAGAAATATGGACTCTAGGTCCATATTCTCGTGCCTCCTCTGATGTTCGTTGTCCATCGAGGCTAGTACGAGGCATCTGGCCTTCGCGCAATCTATTTCCCAGGTCTTGTAGATTTCCCTATCTACGACACTGGTTTTGGGACCTGGGACAGGGGGAGCTTTGGTGGTAAGGACATACCCCAACTTGTCGTAAGTGATTGCCATCTTGACATTCCTGAGCCAATCTTTGCAGTTTGGCCCTGTCAATATGTTTTTATCTAGTAATAACTTAAGTCCGGTCATCTTGAATAGTCGCTGCAATTAGGAGAGAGAAAAGAAACACTTTAGCATGATGCTCTTGCAAGTTTAGAGTGGTTTTTAATTTGTCTAAACTGGATGGCTCCCACTGTCTCTCGAATCCCTTCTCAAACCGTAAAGAAAGGATTAGTCAGGATCAATCTCACCGTACAATACTTGCTTAACCGTTCAGCCAGGCCAGTGTCGGTACTTCGAGAGAGGTTTTCCAACGCTTTCGCGAAGTTTCTTAATTAAGTAACCTCTTTTCCCTGTGGGCGTAGCCCCGCTAACACCTTTCTAGACACCTACTAAGTTTATAGCATTGATCGTTAAGTGAGAGTTTTCCCGAGGAGTAGCATATACTCACAGTAGGATCGGGATCCAAATATTATCGCGTGATAAAACCGAAGGAATCCTACCAGAATTATCACACTCCAAATGGTATGCAGCCCTAGCAAATTTCAGTACTTATGAAACTCCCGATGTGGATTTTTGCCCCATGCTCTTATGACCTTGACTTTGGCCAAAATATCATAAGTCACATGTCAAGTTCTACCCGTCATTCTCCTGGTTAATTTGGACCTACCCGTACCTACCCTTGACTTTGGCCAAAATAGCAGTACGACTGTCCCAAACCAATGCATCTATCTATGCTGCACATGAATACCCAATAGCTACCAATCACTATGCCTTGACTTTGGCCAAAATACATAGCTTGAATACTTTTTGACCATTCATGTGGAATGATGGAGGGCTACGAATGGTTTTGGCGAAACCGTGAACGTAGTGAACTTGATATAATCAATGGAACGAGATAGCTTTTAAAAGGAGTGGTTCAAGCTCCGCGTTTAAAAGTTTAGTTTTGAAAAGAACCGAGTGGTTTTCAAAGTGTTCCAATCGACTTTTACTTGGTTTATTTTCTTGCATTAGTTCTTTTAATGCGTCCCATCATTTAATCCTACCATTGCAGAAAACAACCAAAATATGACGTACGCTTATGCCATTCGCATTCGCCACGGGGCCCCGTCATCACCCGTTAGGTTACTTAACTAACGACAGAGCGGGGGCTGGGCTAGCGCGGCTGTAAAACATAAGCAACGCCTAAATAGTTATCATATATAAATATATAGTAATGATAGACATTATAGATCACAGATGAATACATTGGATATACTAGGAATCCGCAATCCGTTCGAGCCTGCAATGAAAAGCGGATTACACGGTCGCGGTGAATAGCCAATACCACACCCAAGACCCCTACGGGTGCGGCAAACTAGCCGCCAAGTACCCGAAGCGAAGCAACCTCCCTCACCACCATAAGTAGGCCACTCGGCACTTCGAGATACCCGGTAGTTTGTGCACCCCCTCCACGGGTCTATCCTAGGAGCAAAAACAGAAAAAAGAATTATACAATGACGACTACAACCCCGACCCGGTTGTGCGGCCAAACAAATAATAATATTACATCAATTTACATATTACAATGAATGAAAGAAAAAGCAACACTCATCTCACATCCACCCCGGCTATTCATCCGCGACAATCCAACCCATTCATATACACATACCATCATCAATCACAGATCACAGATATGTATAACCCCGACTAATCGACATATAGCGATTAGCCGACGTTCAATACATATAAACATCACAGATATAACATTTTAGTCAAAGTGTATTGAAGTTCGGAAAAAAAATACGGATTTATAGGCCCCCAAAAACAAATTTCTATTCTGGAAAATCTGGGCACATATAAACCATCTTAAAAATCCTAAAACCAAGCCAGAAATACACTGCACTAAACTCGACCCAGTGACGAGCCAACTCGGCCGCGGTTGCGCGGCAATAGCTTGCTATTGCCGCGGAACCGCGGCGCCTTGGTCGAGTCACTGGACCGGGTTTGGTGACTTTCTTCACAAAACCCCGAGACGATTTTAGGAGTATGACAAATTTTATTTTGAGCAGGAAAAATTTTAACAGAAAGTTAGGGTTTTGAAAACTCGGTTTTGCGATTTTTCCGATTCGAACTTCCATACACTTTACTACCTAGCTAGTTTATGTTTAGTTAGTCTCTGATACCACTGTAAGTCCACGTTGCCCACCCCGGTACTTGCGGGGAGGCGGAAAACGGAATAAAAATCGAATTTTTATGAGCTTAGGCAACATGGACTAGACTATGAAGGATCTTTGCTAAACAAAAACAAGCTAAAGCTAACTAGAAACTAGCTAAGTGCTAGAAAGGTTATACCTTGGGCTTTATGTCCTTCTCTCCTTGCTCCTTGGAGTGGTGGAAGAAGGTCACCTTAGTCGTCTTCTCACGTCGAAGAAAGATCCACCCGAAAGCCTCGACCTTTGGCTTCAACTCCAAGCTAGAAGTAACTAGGGTGCAAGAAGTGCTAATCCTTGAACCCTAGATGAGAGTAGAGATTATCAAGAGAGGGTTTTTCTCAAGCTCAAGTGTTTCTCAACACATGAGAGGGGAGAGCTTGAGGGAAAGGAAGAACAAGAGAGAGAATGTGAATAATAGAATGAGAGAATAATATGAAGCATTCTCTCATATATGTGAATTATTGTAATTAGATAATTAGTGAGATAATTGTCATGGCTAAATCAAGACATGACCATTATCATTTCATTTTTAATGCAAATTGCAAGGATCAAAGAGCATCTTCCAAATGAAATTATGATGGTCAAAGTGTCAACCACGGTCAACAAGTCAAGAAGGTCAAATGGTCAACAACCATAACCATGCACAATTATTAAACTAATATCAATTAACAATAATGCACACATAAGCATTAGGGTTAATAAAATGACAATAGTCATTAACCCTAATCAAAGTCCTCTCCCTCTGTCTCAAGCAACTGTGCATACGCACCCGTATTCGTGATCCGAGGAACACGAATACAATGAGAAAAACCAATCCCAAATCATATACTAGGATCCGGCTTAAATCAAAGCCCGCTAGTATAAGCTGTCCGGACAGCAAACGTGCACAAGTGCGCGGATGTGAACGAACCCTGTCGCAAAACCATGCGACCTCTACTCATTTTGCCTAAAGGCGAATAGCTCTCTGTGTGGGACTCTAAAGACTCGACACTACGTTGGCAGTGGGTTTAACCACAGACCGCAAGCGGCACTAGCTGTACGTAACGGTCCCCAGGTAGATGTCGACAAGAAGACTGACGAGGTGAACCCCATCTGAACTCCTACTGAGCCTGTATGTGACAATCTCCGTACAGTCCGGTCTGTTCGTCTGATACATCGCATGGCGGGCCTAGGGGGCGGTGAACGTCAGTCCCCTAATAGCGGTACAAGTCATGTCGGAGTGTAGCCCAGAACACCCTGAGATAACACTGGAAACCTACCAGTATATCTCGCTTGCCCTGGCCAGGGACTACTCGTGTAATGGCTCTCCTGGACACAGCGCGATGTCAACCTCCAATACCGGGAGAGACGAATCCTGTCTAACCGTCACTGCCTCCAAGTGCTTCGGGACTGCACCCAAAAACTACTTGTTTGCACGACTCCTTTGAGCCGTGGTAGGGTAGCAATCAAAGTGCAGTGGGAACACACTCGAGGCGAAGTGACAGTGTCAAGTCAGCGGACTAAGCTGTACTCATGTCACCTGGGAACTGATAATTGACGATAGGTATAATACCAACCAACAGTTCCCGACGAGTCCTGTCCAGTGTACTCGTAACCTAACGGGCACCCGCATACTATCTCAAGTACGATGTACTGACGGCTGTGGGACAGACCGTTTCCCACGCTGGGATGAGAAGCGCATACGCTAGTCTACTCCGGAGTATCGATGCCCTGTCTCGATAGTCCAACGACTAGGGACCTGTATAAGGATGTGCTTATAGATCACCCAGCTCCCACGAGTGTGAGCGCCATCACAACGCTGGTAATCAAGCAAAGATCCTAAGGGCTCTACTAATATGTATATCGGCGATATGCTAAAAGAAATACATGCACATATTAAAGCAGAGACAAACCAAGTAGCATACTACCATTTCGAGCAAGATTGTATATACAACTGTGAATATCCCAAGCTTCCATCAAGTAATATACAAACTAGTATGATACAGTAATGGCCTCTAGGGCATATACACTAACAGGGATTTCCAGTTATGGTCAGTCGAGCATAGCGCAACATCAACCCCCAATACCGGGAGAGACGAATCCCCTCCTATTGCTCATTGCCTCCATGTGAATCGGGACTGTACCCAAAAGCCACCTGTTTGTATGACTCAGTAGAGCCGTGGTAAGGTGGAAATCAAAGCACAGTGGGAGACACACAAGACTCTATGACGATCTCGGGTCAATCGACTAAGCTGTACCTGTGTCACCAGAGAACTGCCATCTGACGTAAGGTATAATACCATCCGGAAGTTCTCGGCGAGTCCGTTCAGTGTACCCAGTCTCCACTGAGCACCCGCATACCATCTCTGATGTCAAACACCAATGGATATGGGATCATCCATCGCCCATCACATGGGTCGAGAAGATATACGCTAGTCTACTCTGGAATATCGATACCCCGTCTCGATATTCCCACGACTAGGAACATTGAAGGATGTACTCATGGACTACCCAGGCCCCACTAGTATGATCTACATCATAGTCCTGGAAGTCGAGTACACATCCTAAGGGCTTTATCAACATGTAACAGAGAGAAAGAAAGTATACATGTTAAGATAAAGAGCAACCATATAGCGTACTATCATGTCGAGCAAGAAAGTCATACCTATATATGTCCCAGCATCCACTACAATATACATCCAATGTACAGTAATGGCCTCTAGGGCATACATATAAGTAACAATCTCCCACTTGCACTAGGGCCATCTGTAGCAGTGGTTGCAGTATCTAATACTCAACCATCCCACAAAAGTCTCTCTCTGGGAAAAAGCCTTTGTGAGTGGATCCGCCGTGTTATCCTCTGAGTCTACTCTCCTAACCTCGATCACCCTGGAGATCAACTATCTCCATGTCAGGTGATGCTGCCTCAGAATTTGTCTGGGTCACTGATGGGACCGGGGTTCTTGGGCCAAAGCCACACTTCCATTGTCACACAATGGTAGGAACCTAGTTCATCTTATGAACCAATATACACCTAAACTGCCTCTTTGGTAGTATCTTTAATAGCGATGTTACCAGCCTTTATCGTCTAGTTTGCCACGGTATCTAGCTTGGAACTCTTCCAACATACCGTCCCTTCACTGAAGGTAAAGACAATGCCTGTGACTGACATTCAGCCGTCCTTATCACCCTGAAACTTTTCCAGTGATTCTCCCCAGGATCGATTGATACCATCTCACTAAACCTAGTGAGAAGTCTAACATCTATTTAGATCTATCTCATAGATCCAAATCCCAGGATTTAGGAGGTATCACCTTCATCCTATTGGAGAATCCTTGTTTTAAGAGGAGATTGACCGTGGGTAGTATAGGAAACTCTTTTCCTATCAAGAGTATGTTGTCCACGTACAATACGAGGATGACCACCTTACTCTCTACTACCGTTTTGTATATACAAGGTTCATCTACCATTTTGATGAAGTCAAACACTTTGACTATCACATCAAAACAGACGTTCCAACTCCGCGATGCCTGCTTTATCCTGTAAAGCAACTTGCACACGTTTCCGCTGCTCCCACTGTTTACGAAGCCCTCTGGCTGTGTTCTTATAGACGTTCTCTTCTAAATCATTATTTAGAAAAGTAGTCGTAGCACCCAACCACCAGATATCGTAGTCATGGTATGTAGCAATGGCAAGTAGGATCTGGATGGACTTAAGCATAGCCACTAGAAAAGGTTTCATCATTATCCACGCCTGGTCGATGACGAAAACCTTTAACAAGTCTAGTTTTGAAAGTCTCAACTTTTCCATCTACACCAAGTAATCTTCTCAAGATATACTTGCTCCTGATGGGGATTTAACCCTTCAGATATAGCATCCAAAGTCCATACTTTGTTGGTGTACATGGATTCCATCTCGGATCGCTAAGCATCCAGCCATTCTTACAGAGTCCCTACTCTTTATGGCCTGCTTGAAACTAGTTGGGTCATCATTTCATGATGCATTCCTCGCTCCCACTGTCATCGAGAAACCGAAGTATCTCTCAGGCAGGTGAGGAACCCTGCTAGATCAGTGGAGAGGCTGAGGTTCGTTGGGGACTATTGAATCCTTTGGTTCTGTCAAATCATCAGCTGCAGTTTTGTATAGCTGGAACCTTTCCAGTTCTACAGAACTGACCTTGCCTCCATCTTGTCCGGATTTTGCTTTTGACATAGGCCGGACAATCCCAAATCTTAACTTACATAAGAGATAGGCTCTTCCCATACCATATCTTATATGGAGTGGTAGGCACTGATTTGATTCGAACCTAATTCAATAGGTATGCAGCTTCTTAAGTGCATAACCTCCAAAAGGAAATAGGTAACTCAGTAGTACTCATCATAGAGTACACCATATCTAATATGGTGCGATTGCTCCGCCCTGATACACCGTTGTGCTGTGGTATATTCAGAGGAGTAATACGGAGAGAGAATCTCATTCTCCTTTAGAATAGTCCAGGAATTCTATTCACAAGTATTCTCCTCCCTGATCTTATCATAGGACATTATACTTATACTCGTATTTTGGTTCTCTACTTCTAACTTATATTCTGAGAATATCTCAAAAGCTTCGGACTTATATTTCAACAGGAACATATGACTGAATCTTGAGAGATTATCAGAGAATGTAATGAAGTACAAAGAACCGGTCCTGGCATGTGTAGACAGGAGACCTTATATACATCACTATGTATCAGTCCCAAGAGTTCACTAACTCTTTCTCTGTTTTTAATAAACAGAGCTATGGTCATCTAATCTTTGTGACATGACTGGCAAGTTTCACAAGATGTAAATTCAAACTGATTTAAATATGCATCTAAAATGTAACTTAAGCTAGTCGGGTTACATTGATATGACCTAGTCGACAATACCTCAAGAAGGAATCGTTCATCTCTGAACTCTTCCTCTTGTGTGTGTTCTGTATACTAGAAACTGTAGTTTGATTTAGAACGTCAATGCTTTTAGATAACGTGCCTGAACCGATCAACTTTTGAAATGTTCAAAATAATATTCGACAATACAAAATTATATCCTTTCTTTACTAATAAAGAGACTGATATGATTTTGTATATCAGGTTCGGTATCTAATAGCATTTGTTCAGAATCAATGTATTGGTAATACAGGGTGACAGTGACCAACAGACTTGGCTGCAACACTTGCCCCGTTTTCTGTCTCATGAAACTTATCACCCGTTCTCAGTTCTCTACCTTTCTGTAGCCTATGTAACAGATTACATATCTGGGATCCTGATCCAGTATCAAATACCCAGGATGCAGAGGATACTGAGAAACAGTTCTTTGTAACGAACACACCCGAAGAAGATGCATCATATGCACTTTCTTCGTTTGGGCGGCATGGGAATCTTGGTATTCCCCTATTTCCTGCTCGGTCTTATAACAATTATAAGTTGGAGCGGGACCACGTTCCCCAGCTCAGTATAACAAGCGGGTTCGGTCAATACATCCATATTATTATCTTGATTAAGGCGTGATATGGTCGCTACCTGGAGAGAGAGAGAAGAAAACACTCTGCGTGCGCTCTTGTAAGATTAGAATGGTTATTTATTTTATCTAATCAGGATGGCTCCCACCGTTTTTATCAAATCTTCCTTCAAACCTTATAAGGAAAGACTAGCCGGGATTAATTACACTCTACAAGTTCGCCAATCTTTTTGCCAGGCCAGTGTCGGTACTTTGAGGGAGGTTCCCCGTGCTTTCGCACGGACCTAATTACAGTAAACCTCGTTTTCCCAGAGGCGTAACCCCGTCGACACCTTTCTAGACACCTACTTGATCGGCTAATTACAAAGTGCAAAACTCTCCCAGGAGTAACAATTACTCACAGTGGGTATCGGGATCCAACTATCATATAGAAGGTATGCAATCTCATTGCAAATTTCAACACTTGAAACTCCCGATAAAAGTTTTCACCCCTAGCACCTATGACCTTGGCTAAGGTCAACAAATCATAAGCACTAGTCAAGTTCTACCCGTTATTTCGTGATTAATTAGACCCGCCCACATGACCCTTGGCTAAGGTCAACAAAGCCACATGACTGTCCTAACTAATCGCATCTTATGCGGTGTAGGAAGACATCACTTAGCTACCGTACACTACGCCTCGGCTATGGTCGACAAACGTAACACGAATACTAAGTACTCTACTTCCTAAAATGACGGAGGGTTGCGGATTGTTTTTAAGAAAACCTTTAACGCTTTGAACTTGATCTCTTTGCGGAATCAAATGGTTTTTAAATGGAGTGTTTTTGAGGCTTTTCTAGTTTTGCTAAAGGGGTCACTCCCGGTGAAGGGATCGTCGGCCCTTTCCTCATCGAATAAGGTGCAGGATATATCATATATACCGCTGTGCAAAGCAAAAACTATAGAAGCAATCAAAAGACAAACCGAGGGTTGTAGCATCTGCCAGTTATTGCTAAAGGGGTCACTCCCGGTAAAGGGATATCGGCCCTTTCCTTATCGAATAAGGTGCAGGATGTTCTACAAGGAACACCGCGATGCAATGCAAGAACTGTAGCTACCTGTTTTATTTTTGAAATTTGATTCCACAACATCTTTTAGGTTTATTTTCTTTCATTAATCACATTAATGAATGTCCCATCATTTAAGTCCACCTAAACATCACAGATAAATATAACGTACGCTTATGCCATTCGCATTCGCCTCGATGTCCCGTCTGCACCGTTAGGTTAGGTAACTAACGCCAGAGCGAGACAGGGCTAGCGCGGGTGTAAAACATAAGCAACGTCTATATAATATATCATATATACTATATATAATATCTATCTGAACAAATCACATGATCACATCACAGATAACGCAGCAGAAAATATCATATGAAATATTGGATATACTAGGACGTCCATGTTTTTAATACGAACCAGTATAAAACACGGATTCTACGGTCGCGATGAATAGCCAAACCCACACCCCTAGACCCCTACAAGAGCGGCAAGCAACCCTACCAATTCTAGAGTTAGGAGACCCGGACTCGACTCCTCGAGTTGGTCTCCCACTGGACTCCAGAACCCGGTTACTTGTGCTCCCCTCTTTGGGTCTATCCTAATGCGGAAAAGTAAATAATTTACAAAGGTGACATCTTCCGCAACCTGGAAGTGCCCCAATAAAAGAATATAACATACAAGTTTTTACATGAATGAAAATGAAAAACTCTCATCTCACATAAACCCCCCCGGCTATTCAAACACGACGATCCAATATAACATATCCAGCAACACATAACATCACATGTCATCAACGTAAATAAATATGCGTATCCCAATTGTCGTTGACATATAGCAACGAAACCGGCGATATCACATATTACACTTACGGTCATAGAAAAGAAAGTGTAAAACTACAACAGTTGGAATCCACAAACTGCATAGACATCGCATGCCTAACCCAATGAATTCCTTAGACATCGCATGCCTAACAATTATAAACCCCGCATTTTAGTCTCATTTTCGAAAACACTTTTCAATATCAAGTCGGGCAATTCAACAAGATTCCCGACATCCAGAAGAATGCTCGTCGCAAACTTTAGTAGACGGCCGCACCCCCGATACCGTCGACGAAGTGCACCAAGGCGGAACATCGCTTCCGCGAGCACCCGAACGGATGCTTTCGGCGACGGGGTTCTCCTACAGTCACTTGGTCGGGGCTATGGGGTGAGGCTGTCTATTAAGTTCACCCGGCGAGTATCCGCATACGCAACGTGATTGCGACGGACTTTTGATCGCATCAAAATTCCGTGGCAACCGATCAAATGAGACTAAACTGCTATGTTTATAACATTCAAATCAGTTATCTCATAACTACTTGTGGATTCCAAATATTGTATCACATTCCAGATAAATAGAGAATGTTAAACTTTCTGATCGAACAATCAAACACCCAAGTTTTCCCGAAACAGCTCAACACATGAAATAAGTTTAAAAACATCCATTTCGTGCCACAGTACCAACGGTCCAGCCATAGAAGGGTAAAGCCAACGCCTCACATGTGGCACGCCGTACTGCCCCAAACCCTAAGGTTCAAAGGGCAGTTCAAGACGGTCACATAATCGAGTTAAGGTTTGTTGTCTTCTAGAGGGACCATCACGTTACTTGCACTACTTAGAACGTTCTCAAACTACGGAAAAGCCCAACAGTTGGAAATTTCCCGGCAGGGGAAAAATTGGGTATTTATATCCGGTCGAACTTTTTAACATGTTCTAAAATACCCGGAAAAACACATAGACGAAGTTAAACTTTCGATCGAAACAACGAACTCCCAATACAACTCAGAAAACTCAACTCTTGAGTATAATTTAAAAATTCCCAGAAAACTTAGCAACTAAAGAAAGAAATTACTGTGCAAAATTCACAAAATAATGGTACTGTATGGCCGCGGAACCACCGCACGAGCCATGCTCGTGCTGCGGTTCCGCGGCGCTTTAGTTGACTCAGGCGCACGTGCTGCACAGTATTTCTTAGAAAACCCTGCTGATTTTTCTGCTGATTTGATGAAGATGAAGAAGAAGAAAGAATTAAAAGGATAATCAAATAAGACTGAAACTTATCCTTTTAATTATGGTACCATGGTTAAGTTAAGCCCTCATGCTTAACTTGTGTAGAGAATTAACCAAAGACTTGGGTTAAGGGTTGGGTTAAAGAAATGACAAAAGAGTGGACTTTGTCAAGGTTTCTCCAAGCTTCTTCAAGCTTGACAACTTTGACCAAGTTCATTTCTTTTGTTAATTCTCTTGATAAAAAAATACCCTAATCTTAAACTTAATCTTGATATAATTCTCATACACACAACTTTTATGTATCATCAAACATGATACAAACATATGTACACAAATATATATCATATATACACTTATGCACAAACTAGTGAGAAAACAAATCTTAAGTGAACCAATACTAGTTAATGTAAAATAATATATCAAATATATAATTATACATTAAATCATTAAATCAACACTTGATTTAATGATCCGGTCATACTACATATAACCGACTAATATCAAGTGTATCAATATATCGAATCAACATTTGATTCGGTAACCCGGCTATATCTCATATAACCGTCCGATGATACAAATCGCGAGAATGGAATTCAGTATCACATGCTGGTATTATTCTCGGTCCCGCACATATCTCATATGCGCTCCTATTTCGTTTCGCTTGAGCCAGGAAACCTCTGTGTAGGACTCTAAAGACTCGTCAATAAGCCGGCAGCAGGTGATGATCATATCAAACACCTACAAGCCGCAAGCGGTCTGCTAAACGTAACGGCCACCCGGGTGTTGAGCGATCAGAAGATCAACGAGCAAAACCGCTCACACTCCTGTGAATCCAACCAGCAACACTTACCGTACAGTCCGGTCTGTTCGTCTGGTATGTCGCATATCTCGCCTAGGGATGGTAAACGTCAGACCCCAGTAGCTTGATAAGTCATGCCGACGTAAGGTCCATAACAAGTGTGAAACTACTGATAACTCTTACCAGTATATCACTGCAACCCTGGCCAGGGATTTTCAGTTATGGCCAGTCGAGCATAGCGCAACATCAACCCCCAATACCGGAAGAGACGAATTCTCTCCTATCGCTCACTGCCTCCATGTGAATCGGGACTGTACCCAAAAACCACCTGTTTGCACGCCTCAGTAGAGCCGTGGTAGGGTGGAAAACAAAGCAGAATGGGAGACACACAAGATTCTATGACGATCTCGGGTCAACAGACTATGCTGTACCAGTGTCACCAGAGAACTGCCATCTGACGTGAGGTATAATACCATCTGGGAGTTCTCGGCGAGTCCATTCAGTATACCCAGTCTCCACTGAGCACCCGCATACTATCTCTATTGTCAAACACCAATGGATATGGGATCATCCATGGCCCATCACATGGGTCGAGAAGATATAGGCTAGTCTACTCTGGAATATCGATGCCCCGTCTCGATATTCCCACGACTAGGATATTGAAGTATGTACTCATGGACTACCCAGGCCCCACTAGTATGATCTACATCATAGCCCTGGAAGTTGAGTACACATCCTAAGGGCTTTATCAACATGTAACAGAGAGACACAAAGTATACATGTTAAGATAAAAAGCAACCAGATAGCGTACTATCATGTCGAGCAAGAAAGTCATACCTATATATGTCCCATCATCCACTACAATATACATCCAATGTACAGTAATGGCCTCTAGGGCATACATATAACTAACATTATTTGCATTCATCTAGAGGTGTTCGGTATTCATATTGCACATATTAGCAAAACAGTCCTGAAATACCAGATTGCATGTGTTATACTCTAAAACCGGCATTTTAAAGGAAATTGTGTGTTTATAATGGCATTGCATCATCCCTGTATTGCGCAACACTTTTTTCGAAGTCTGTGCAGGAAATTCCAGAAACCGAGCCAAATTGTCAAAAGTGCTGATCAAAAATTACCCCAACTCAAAGGCTAGAGATCTGGCAGAGATCAAGGTCTCATTTGGAAATTCAACATATCAAAACAAGGCCCAAATGTCAGAACAAGAAAAACCAGAAAATATCAAGCCCCAAGGCCCACAAAGTGCCGCGGATCCGCGGCGGGAGCCTGCTTGAGCCGCGGATCCGCGGCGTGGTGACGTCATCAGTGACCAAGAATTTTTCCACGTGTCTCAGCTAACGGTCCAAGCTTCCAGAATATTGTAGAAACTCCACGTGGCTCATCTAGAAGGCTCGGCTTAACAAAATATTTCTAGAAGGCTCTCTTTAACAAACTTTTAGAGGGAAAATTGAAATTTGAAATCCTAGATCTAGGGTTTTGAGATCTATAAAAAGGAGCCTAGATCTAGGGTTGAGGTTGTTCATTAATCTCCAATCCCCCCCATTTCCATCTACAAGTTGAGTGACACATCTTGTAGCCCTAAATCCAAAATCCAAGCCAAATTCAAGATTCCGAGTACCATTCAAGCAAGAAGCCTTCAACTTTTTAGGAGCGGGCCGATCTTCAATCGAGCAAGTGATCCAAGCCGATCCGCGACTTAAGGAGACGAGCGAAGCCAAATCGACGATCGAGTTCTTCCTCTTGTATTTCTTGAGCGATTTGTAACGGAATTGTTGATATAAATAAAAGGTGAAATTCTTTAATCTTGCTTTCTTTAAATTCTTGCATCATGATTCGATCTCAATTTGTGATTGTGGTTCTTGTTGTGATATTTGAGTAAAACTCCGCTCGTAAAAGAGTCGAGACGATCAATAGAATGATGATGTAACAAATCTTAAAACGATTCTTAAGTCCTACGAGTTTTGTAAACCCTAGAAAATTGAAGAATCGATGACCTATTTTCGTTGCGATGCTTTCTTGATTGTGATCGCTCAAAATTAGGGATCCACGATTGATTCTTGAATTTACTAGAGGCTAGAATATGAATGATATCGACGAAGGAACAAGGGATAGATGTTGAAACCCTAGTTTCACTAGAAATCCCTAATTCTTGTCGATCATCATCGATCTAGTATCAATTCATCGAAGGATAAGAATACGTAATCGTGAGATTTCATCACATCTATAGATCCGATCGATTCCTACGAGCCTCACTTCGATTCTTGATATTTGGATTGGAAATCATCAATTTACACTTCTTGATTTTAATGTTTTCTTGTTATTAGATCTATATTTTTCTAATTCTTGAAATTCAATTACAAATTATGAATTGTTTTGTTTTGTTTTCTTTAAAGTTTCAACTCATCTAAATCGAAACACGAACGATTACAGTTTCCCTGTGGACGATCCGCACTTACTAACACGCTACATTCGACACCGTTATTGATTGCTGTCAAAATACTTTTGGTTGTGATTTCTAAACACTTTTCCATACTACACAATCCGAAATCGTTTCAATCAAATGGCGCCGTTGCCGGGGATAGTGCGCTAATTGTTCGTATTTTGAAATTTGAGTTGAAAAGTTTATTCCATTTTAATTTTTAGATCAAAATTCGCGCAAACACTAATACGAGTTGTTGTGATTTGTTGCGAGGAAATCTGGAATTATTGGAGCTGTGAAAATTTTTTCTGAAAAATCCAGAGAGGTTAGGAGTTGAAGTGGAACAGTGTCAAGAAATTTTGTGCAGTGATCCCAATATCCCACCGCGATTCCGCGGTATTAGCGCTCATTTGCGGTGGATCCGCCGCATTTCAGGCAGTTCACTGCTCCAAAATTTCTTAGGTGCATTCTAACTTTCTTATCTACTTCCTCATCTGCTCCAAATAACAATTTTCTGCAGGCTTCTTTGCAAAAATCGCAGCGCCGCAAAAAGAAAAATAAATTGTGCATGTTTTGATTTTTGGTTGTTTGCATATTAATACGGAAATTAAGGGGCACGGCCAAATCCAGATTAGGTGGGGAGTTCATTACCCTTCCTAGGCCCCAAAAATCACAAACTTGCATCCGCATTTATCCTCATTAACTAAGAAAGATCTAGAGATGGCTCTAAGGACCGTCGCGCTCACTTAGGACAAGAGAAGGCCGTGGGTAATTCATTGCTTATCCGCGTTTCTTTTGTGGTGTCTAAGGCAAGTGTGTCTAAGGCAAGTGGTTACTTAATTAGGCCCACTAATTACGTAGTGGAGAACCTCCCACTTACCTGGCCACAGGGGAGACAAAGAGGCAGTGGAGGATTGATCCTGCGACTTGTCTTTTGGCAGTTAGGAGCGGTCTAGAGCTTTGACCTAGGTGACCACTAGATTTTAGGGTTTTGTTTGTTGCATTTGTTGTGATTGCATCATATTTTCAAAAATCCGTATCATTTTTTCAAAATAAACACCAACACTTAATTCATTCCCCTAATTATAAATTCACGCTGCCACTTGTAGTAACCCTTTTTTTAGTCCAAGATAGGCTGGACATGGGATTCTAGTGCCCGTTAAGTCCGCGTTCTCCTGATCGACTCCAAAGTCGGTATTTCTACATTTACCTTTTCTTTACCTACCACCACACCCACATCGATGGATCCGTCTCCATCGAACTTCTTTACCACTACTCTGCGGCCGTCCGTTGGTGCGCAGAATCCACCTCGCATCTCTCTCCAAGAGAGGTGCTATCCTATTCGAGATCCCCTTTCCACCCGTCTTTCCATTCCACCAGCCAACGGGGACAATTTTCAAATAAAACCCCAATACATCAACCTTCTACCAAAATTTCACGGTCTCGAGACTGAAGACGCATACGTCTTTATCACCAAATTTGAAAATGTATGCGCAATGATGGGTACCTCACAGCTTTCTATGGATGCTATGCGTCTACGTCTTCTCCCATTTACCTTGTGCGATATTGCCGAGAAGTGGCTGTATAATACTACCGCATATTCCATTTCAAATTGGGAAGAATTCGTCAAAGCATTCCTGAAGAAATTCTACCCACATCATAAAACAGCTCGAGTCCGTAGCGAAATCAGTCAATTCACCCAGCTTCCAAATGAAACATTTCACAATGTCTTGAACGCTTTAAGGATCTGTTAGTTCAATGTCCACATCACGGAATTCCCAGATGGGATTTGTGCCGAATCATTTATGAGGGCATTAATTCTAACACAAGACAGACCCTTGAATTAATGTGTCAAGGCAATTTCATGACCAAAGATGATGGGGAAGCTTGGAAATTTTTAGAAAATTTCGCTGAAAAATCATTACAGTGGGAGGGTGCGAGTCAATCGTTTAGGGCTGGCAATAACCAATCGAAAGTCTCCATAGGAGTTAGAGCTGAAATTTCAGCTATCAATAAGAAACTCGAGACTATGGAAAACAAATTTTTAGCCGTCGCCCTAAACCAAATGTCACTCTCCAAAACTGTATGTGGCTGCTGTTATGATCCTTCACATCTCACGGAAGAATGTCCACGAAATTCTCCGTTTCAAGGTCACGAGCATACCAATGCCGCATTTCAAAGACCTAGAAACGATCCATCTTCTTCCACATATAATCAGGGTTGGAGGAATCACCCTAACTTTGCTTGGAACCAATCACAATCTCAAAACATGGTTCCAACCCAAAACAATTTCCAAAAGGTCCCTCCACCACAACAGCAACCACCACTTCAATTGAGTCAGCACTCCTACCAAGCACAAAACTTCCAAAATCCGGTCAACACATCCGCACCGTCTAGTTCTTTGCAGTTGACCGGGACTAATGAATCCTCTTCATTTGCACAATACATGAATTTGGTCTTAACAAATATCATGCATGTTTCGGCTGAGATGAATTCTTCCGTCGATAAAATTGGGAAAAACTCTGCATCCCAAAGCGAGAGTATTAAATCGATGGAAGCAGAAATTGCATGATTAAAAGCCGAAATGAGTGCAAGAGAGAAAGGGAAACTTCCAGCTCAACCTTTACCCAATCCTGGCTATTCACATCATGTGAATGCAATCATGTTGAGATCTGGAAGAGTGCTTGACAATCACGATGGGGAAGAGATTGATGACATTGAAAGATCTATCGATGATACCCCGGCTGAGACCTTTCCTTCCACTTCTACGTCTACTTCTGACCCCAGTTCTTCTACCCCACCACCTTCTTGCGAGCCTATTCTTCGTTTCCCACAAGGCTCGCCACCTCATCCCATCTCTTCTAGTCTACCACGGACGATCCCCACTTCTATTCTGGGATCAGGTCTACACACACTTCCTTCTCCTATGATGGACCCAGCGCTTATTGCTAAAGCACCTTATCCTAATCGGTTAAGGGCTAACATATCGAGTCCACATATGGAGAAGATTATGGACATTTTAAAGCAAGTTAACATCAACATCCCTCTCCTAGATGCTATCCAACAAGTTCCGTCCTATGCGAAAACTCTTAAGAACTTGTGCACTAGGAAGAGGAAGACTCAAGTGCCCAAGAAGATATTCATGGCAAAGACTGTAGACACAGCTTTCCCCCAGCAATTACCGAGGAAACGTAAGGACCCTGGCTGTCCTACTATTTCCATTTCTATCAGGGAAAAACACATCAACCGTGCTCTACTAGACCTTGGCGCTAGTGTTAACATGCTTCCATACTCGGTTTACGAGCAGTTAGGGATCGGAGTGTTAAAGCCCTCGAGCATAACTCTTCAGATGGCTGACCGATCAATCACCAAACCTAGGGGTGAACTGGAGGATGTGTTAATAAAAATCGGGGAATTCGTATTCCCTGTGGATTTTATTGTACGTGATACACAGCCTGTGGCGAACCCACGGAATCAAATTCCGGTTAATTTAGGTCGCCTTTTTTTGGCCACTTCCATTGCTATCATCAATTGTCGTAATGACTCTATGATCCTATCTTTCGGGAATAGGTCAATTGAGCTGAACATTTACAAGTTGGGAAGTGTACCCTCCGAACCTACTGCTCAGGTATGTTCTGTCGAATTAATGGATGTCGACAGCAGCTAATTTGATGATCCTCATGATACCGATCTTGACTCTTTTCATACGTTATTGTTTGACCCAACTATGTATCATACACATACGGACTCTACCACTGAGTTGTCCGGGTCAACAACTAACACTGATTATGAACTGTTGTTACAGTCTGAAGATCACCCAGCACTTTATGACGACATTATTCTTCGGGGTATCGATGGAACTTTTGAGGAGATCTTCGCTGATGAACTAGCATTTTTGAATGACACGGGTGTTGAGATGAATCATCTCCCAATCAATGAAATTGAACCTCCACCCCTTCTTCTGAACTGTAAAAAGAATGCGAGCAATCCATCATATTCACTGCATCGTCTCTCCAAAATAAGACGCACACACATTCTATTCCACCACTTACCTTTTCCCCACTTCTTCTTCCACCAACCAGAGCACTGCATTGATAAAAATTTTGAATGGTTGGTGTTAACCTTCTGTCTTTACAAAGCTTGGCATCGACCACTGATTTTTGACCCCCTCATATGATTTTCAAAGATTAACATGGCTTAATTCAAATTTGAGGGGTATAATCTGGCTCTTGAAAAGATAATTTTTTACTCAAAATTTTGAGCCAAAAATAAGTTTGGGGGAGGATCTTCACTTAAATATTTTGCCCCCATTAATAAATTTCCTCCCAAGCTTACAGTTTTTTCGAGATTTAGCTAATGGCAACAGTGAGGACACCGTTGAAAACAAGTTTGGGGGAGGTTTGTGCTTATTTTTGCATCATTTGCATATCATTTGCATAAGCACAAAACATTTTTGAAAACCTATAAAAATTTAAAAATTTTCAAAAGATAAAAATATTTTGTACATAAATAAGATAATAAAAGATTAGATAGTGAAAAATTACATCCATGAGATTAGAAAAATTTAAGAAAACCAAGAAAATTAGAAGTTTTCTTATACGAACTAGTAATAAGTAGTTATGAGCCGTTGTCCCAAGGGTTAGTAAGATGAAGGAAGTCACTAATCTGAGGATAAAAATCAGTCTGAAAAATAGTTTCTATTCTTGAAGCCAAACATTTTGAACGTTGATACCCTGCTATTCGCACTTACAC
The DNA here is from genome assembly GCA_030015575.1 of Agapanthus africanus. Classification (NCBI taxonomy): domain Eukaryota; kingdom Viridiplantae; phylum Streptophyta; class Magnoliopsida; order Asparagales; family Amaryllidaceae; genus Agapanthus; species Agapanthus africanus. The sequence continues at coordinate 296,960,481 of CM057345.1, read as the reverse complement.
ACGTCTTGAAGCCCGGGATAGTAGAGGATACCTTGAAATGCTCTTGTCTTAAAGCCGATGTATGAAGGGAAAAAAAATGAAGAAAATATAAAGTGGTGAGAAAAATGGACACTGGTTTTGTTATCACCAAGGGCAATAAAAAATATATAGCGAAGGTGCTTCTTCACCTAGTGCCCTAAGGCCAACTGGTCTGGGAGTCACTGCTATGCCTTAGGTGGTGCAAGACGAGGAAAATACACCAAATAAGCAAGCACATGAGTAATCGGTCGGTTAGTACCTCAAGAAGTATTAACGGTCGCATGAAGTGTGTGAGCAATCTCATCTAATAATTCATTAATTAAAAAGTACCGAGGCTGATGGGCAAGAGTATGATAGCTTGAATTGAATTCTCCGGGTGTAGGGATGTCCTTTACACACACGCAGGGTTATATGATCGATGTTTTGAAGAAAGATAGGAATGAAGAATAAGATGATATTTTATTGAGGGAGGACGTGATTTCTGACATCTTTTCATGACTATTAAGATAGGGCTCATGACAACCGAAAAGCTAGCTTAGTTGGAAACCCTAATTTTCAAAGTCTTTCTTTTACAATTCTTATCTTTAAATGTAATATTCATGATATTCCTTTTATTATTGGATTTTGTGGGTGCAATCCTCTGAAAACCCTCAGGAGACAACACTCCACCTACTAGGGACACCTAGAGGTTTAAAGGCTTGTTGCACGTGCTCAGTGCAATCGTGTTGCCTATGAAAGTGTGCTAGTTAGTTTTTTCCCTTTCTTTATTTTCTCCTTCTCTTTTTAATAAAACAGTTCGCTCGAGACGACCGAAAATAAGTTTGGGGGAATTTGATCTGTAGAAAATACTGCATTTTTAACACGTCAATTTCCCTATCATTTGCATTCATTTAGAGGTGTTCGGTATTCATATTGCACATATTAGCAAAACAGTCCTGAAATACCAGATTGCATGTGTTATACTCTAAAACCGGCATTTCGAGGGAAATTGTGTGTTTATCATGGCATTGCATCATCCCTGTATTGCGCAACACTTGTTTCGAAGTCTGTGCAGGAAATTCCAGAAACCGAGCCAAATTGTCAAAAGTACTGATCAAAAATTACTCCAACTCAAAGGCTAGAGATCAGGCAGGGATCAAGGACTCATTTGGAAATTCAACATATCAAAACAAGGCCCAAATGTCAGAACAAGAAAAATCGGAAAATATCAAGCCCCAAGGCCCACAAAGCGCCGCGGATCCGCGGCGGGAGCTTGCTTGAGCCGCGGATCCGCGGCGTGGTGACGTCATCAGTGACCAAGAATTTTTCCGCGTGTCTCAGCTAACGGTCCAAGCTTCCAGAACATTGTAGAAACTCCACGTGGCTCATCTAGAAGGCTCGGCTTAACAAACTATTTCTAGAAGGCTCTCTTTAACAAACTTTTGGAGGGAAAATTGAAATTTGAAATCCTAGATCTAGGGTTTTGAGATCTATAAAAAGGAGCCTAGATCTAGGGTTGAGTTTGTTCATTAATCTCCAATCCCCCCCATTTCCATTTACAAGTTGAGTGACACATCTTGTAGCCCTAAATCCAAAATCCAAGCCAAATTCAAGATCCCAAGTACCATTCAAGCAAGAAGCCTTCAACCTTATAGGAGTGGAGCCGATCTTCAATCGAGCAAGTGATCCAAGCCGATCCGCGACTCAAGGAGATGAGCGAAGCCAAATCGACGATCGAGTTCTTCCTCTTGTAGTTCTTGAGCGATTTGTAACGGAATTGTTGATATAAATAAAAGGTGAAATTCTTTAATCTTGCTTTCTTTAAATTCTTGCATCATGATTCGATCTCAATTTGTGATTATGGTTCTTGTTGTGATGTTTGAGTAAAACTCCGCTTGTAAAGGAGTCGAGACGATCAATAGAATGATGATGTAACAAATCTTAAAACGATTCTTAAGTCCTACGAGTTTTGTAAGCCCTAGCAAATTGAAGAATCGACGACCTAGTTTCGTTGCGATGCTTTCTTGATTGTGATCGCTCGAAATTAGGGATCCATGATTGATTCTTGAATTTACTAGAGGCTAGAATGTGAATGATATCGACGAAGGAACGAGGGATAGATGTTGAACCCTAGTTTCACTAGAAATCCCTAATTCTCATCGATCATCATCGATCTAGTATCAATTCATCGAAGGATAAGAATACGTAATCGTGAGATTTCATCACATCTATAGATCCGATCGATTCCTACGAGCCTCACTTCGATTCTTGATATTTGGATTGGAAATCATCAATTGTCACTTCTTGATTTTAATGTTTTCTTGTTATTAGATCTAGATTTTTCTAATTCTTGAAATTCAATTACAAATCATGAATTGTTTTGTTTTGTTTTCTTTAAAGTTTCAACTCATCTAAATCGAAACACGAACGATTACACTTTCCCTGTGGACGATCCGCACTTACTAACACGCTACATTCGACACCGTTATTGATTGCGGTCAAAATATTTTTGGTTATGATTTCTAAACACTTTTCCATACCACACAATCCGAAATCGTTTCAATCAAGGATGATGTCACCATTGTATATTATTTACTTTTCCGCATTAGGACAGACCCAAGGCGGAGAGCACAAGAAACCGGGTTCTAGGTTCCAGTAGGAGGCCATCTCGAGGAGTCGAGACCTGGTCTCCTAACCCTAGAATTGGCAGTGTTACTTGCTGTTAGTGTATATGCCCTAGAGGCCATTACTGTATCATACTAGTATGTATATTACTTGATGGAAGCTTGGGATATTCACAGTTGTACAGACAATCTTGCTCAATATAGTAGTATGCTACTTGGTTTGTCTCTGCTTTAATGTGTACATGTGTGTTTATTTATCACCTATACGCATTAGTAGAGCCCTTAGGATCTTTGCTTGATTACCGGCGTTGTGATGGCGATCACACTCGTGGGGGCTGGGTAATCTACAAGCACATCCTTATACACGTCCCTAGTCGTGGGAGTACCGAGATAGGGCATCGATACTCCGGAGTAGACTAGCGTATGCGCTTCTCATCCCAGCACGGGAGACGGTCTGTCCCACAGCCGTCGGTACGTCGTACTTGAGATAGTATGCGGGTGCTCGTTGGGTTACGAGTACACTGGACAGGACTCGTCGGGAACTGATGGTTGGTATTATACCTATCGTCAGTTATCAGTTCCCAGGTGACATGAGTACAGCTTAGTCCGCTGACTTGACACTGTCACTTCGCCTCGAGTGTGTTCCCACTGTTCTTTGATTACTACCCTACCATGGCTCTGCTGAGTCGTGCAAACAGGTAGTAGTTGGGAGCAGTCCCGAAGCACTTGGAGGCAGTGACGGTTAGACAGGATTCGTCTCTCCCGGTATTGGGGGTTGACATCGCGCTGTGTCTAGGAGAGCCATTACACGAGTAGTCCCTGGCCAGGGCAAGCGAGATATACTGGTAGGTTTCCAGTGTTATCTCAGGGTGTATTGGGCTTCACTCCGACACGACTTGTACCGCTATTAGGGGACTGACGTTTAACGCCCCCCTAGGCCCGCCATGCGATGTATCAGACGAACAGACCGGACTGTGCGGAGATTGTCACATACAGACTCAGTAGGAGTTCGGATGGGTTTACCTCATCGGCCTTCTTATCGACATCTACCTGGGGACCATTACGTATAGCTAGTGCTGCTTGCGGTCTGTGGTTAAACCCACTGCCAGCGTAGTGTCGAGTCTTTAGAGTCCCACACAGAGAGTTTCCCTGCACTGAGCGAAACGTGTAGAGGCCGTATGGTTTTACGGCAGGGCTGCGATCACTTACGTACACTTATGTGCGTATGATGTTCGGGCAGGCAGTACTGGTGGGCTTTGGTTTAAGCCAGATCCTAGTATTGCACGGATGGATTTGTTTTGTCTTCTGCGCATCCGCATTCTACGGAATACGGATGCAGGTGTGTATGCACAGTTTTCTGGATTGATGAAGGAGGAGGTGCCTCATTAGGGTTTTGGCAGTTGGTTCGGCCAAAACCACTATGTGGCAGGCTCATTAGGGTTTTGACAGTTGATTCGGTCAAAACCATTTTGAGGCGGACTCATTAGGGTTTCGACAGTTCGTTTGGTCAAAACCATAATTAGCCGGGGACATTATTTACTAATCCTTTCATTGATAATTTTGTTATGGCTAATTACATTGACCATTTCACCATCTTGACTTTGTTGACCATTTGACCAAAGTTGACTTGGATCTTCTTAGAAGATCTAAAGTATTCTTTGGTTTTCTTTTTATTTAGTTATGATAATGGTCATGTCATTTGTAGCCATCACCTTTATCTTGATTGGATTTGTAATGATAATGTTTGTGCATTATTGCAACCATGGTTAGCTTTTCTCTTGGTTAAGCTTTTCATTTGCTCATTCTCATTCTCTCTCTTGAAATGAGAAGCTCCATGGTTGCTAAAAAATCTCCTCCTTCTTCCTCCTCTTGATTTCTCCTTTGATCTCATGTGTTGAGAGAAAAAGGATTCTACTTGACAAACACATCCATACATCCTCTCTACACAACCTAGGGCTTCTAGATTAGCAATCTCCTTGCCCTAGTTACCTCGGCTTGAGGGGGAGCTCGGTGTACATCTCTCGGGTGGATCGTCTTCGACTCAAGGAGGCCGCGGAGGTGACCGAAGTCCGGATCAACCATTGAGCAAGCAATGAGAAGAACAACAAGAAGAGAAGAACATCAAAGAAGAACAACAACTAGAAGTGAAGGAGTTCAAGTTGAGGTATAACCACTTTGCCGAGTAGTTAACTCTTCTTTGCAAGAATGCTAGTTTAGTTTAGCAAAGATCCGGCTTTTACGGTCCATGTTACAAAGTTTAGAAAAATTTTGATTTACCGTTTCCGCAACCCCGCAAGTACCGGGAGAGGTAACGTGGACCTAACAGTGGTATCAGAGCCTAACTAAACATAAACTAGCTTGGTAGTAAAGTGTATCGAAGTTCGAAACGGAAAAATCGAAAAAACCAAGTTATAAAAACCTGAGTTTCTGTTAAAAATTTTTCTGGTCAAAACAAAATTTGTTATAGCCCAAAAATCATCTCAGGGTTTTTAGAAGAAAACCACCAAAAACGAGGCGGCGACTCAACCAAAGCGCCGCGCTTCCGCGGCAAGAGCAAGCTCTTGCCGCGGAACCGCGGCCAACTTGGTGAGTTACTGCATCGATTTTGGTGCAGTATGTTTCTGACATGGTTTTAGGATTTTTCAGATATATTATATGTGCCCAGATTTTCCAGAATAGAAATTTGTTTTTGGGGGCCTATAATTCCGTATTTTTTCCGAACTTCAATATACTTTGACTATAAAGGTTATATCTGTGATGTTTGCATGTATTGAACGTCGGCTAATCGCTATAAGACGATTGATCGGGGTTATACATGATCTGTGTTTGATATTGGAATGTGTATATGAATGTGTTGGACTGTCGCGGGTGAATAGCCGGGGTGGATGTGAGATGAGCTTTTGTTTTTCTTTCATTCATTGTAAATGTAAATTGATGTAATAATATTATTTGTTTGGCCGCACAACCGGGTCGGGGTTGTAGCCGTCATTGTATAATTCTTTTTACTGTTTTTGCTCCTAGGATAGACCCATGGAGGGGGTGCACAAACTGCCGAGTATTTGGCGGGTAGTTTGCCGCACCCGTAGGGGTCTTGGGTGGGGTATTTGGCTATTCACCGCGACCGTGTAATCCGCTTTTCGTTGCAGGCTCGTAAGGATTGCGGATTGCTAGTATATCCAATGTATTCATCTGTGATCTGTAATGTCTATCATTGCTTTACTATTTAGGCGTTGCTTATGTTTTACAGCCGCGCTAGCCCAGCCCCCGCTCTGTCGTTAGTTAAGTAACCTAACGAGTGATGACGGGACCCCGTGGCGAATGCGAATGGCATAAGCGTACGTCGTATTTTGGTTGTTTTCTGCAATGGTAGGTTTAAATGATGGGACGCATTAAAAGAACTAATGCAAGAAAATAAACCTAAAAGACGTTGTTGGAACAAGTTTTTCAAAAAGCTGTTATTACAAGGACGTTCATCTTTTTGTTTTGCATCGAGGTATTCGGTTATGAATGCCCAGCACCTCAATCGACGAGGCAAGGGCCGAGATCCCCTCATCGGGAGTGACCCCTTGGACAAAAGGTTTGCGTCAGGGTAATAACTTCACCATAGTCGATTATTCTTGCTTTGCATCGAGGTATTCATCTTATGAATGCCCAGCACCTCACTCGACGAGGAAAGAGCCGAGATCCCTTCGCAGGGAGTGACCTCTTTAGCAAAAGTTTTCGCCACTATGATTTTCAAAAAGGTGCAATCAGGTTCCTTCAACGATATCAAGTTCATTACGTTAACGGGTTTTTCGCCAAAAACCCAGCCGTAGCCCTCCGTCGTTTCGGATTAATATTATTCAGTATTCGTGCTGCGTTTGTTGACCTAGTCAAGGCGTAGTGAACGGTAGCTAAATAATATTTTTCTGTGGATTGCAAATGTGATTGGTTAGGACAGTCGTGCGGCCTTGTTGACCTAGTCAAGGGCACGTACGGGTGGGTCTAATGCAATCAGGATTATGACGGGTAGAACTTGTCTAACAGTTTGTGGCTTGTTGACCTAGTCAAGGTCATGAACAGTTAGGGGCAAAAACCACATCGGGAGTTTCAAAAGAACTGAAACTTGCAGATTTGGCATACCTTCTGGAGTATGGTGACTAGAGTGGATTCCATCTAGGTTATCACACAATGACAGTTGGATCCCGATCCCACTGATGAGTTGGTTTACTCTCGGGAAATTATTTCACTTAACGATCAATGCTATAAACCTAGTAGGTGTCTAGAAAGGTGTTAGCGGGGTTACGCTCCCAGGGAAAAGAGGTTCTTTAATTAAGGAACTTCGCGAAAGCGTTGGAAAACCTCCCTCGAAGTACCGACACTAGCCTGGCTGAAAGGTTAAGCAAGTATTGTGACGTGAATTAAAAACCCGGCTAGTTCTTCTTTTAAAAAGGTTTTAAGAAGAATTTGAGTAAACAGTGGGAGACATCCTGGTTAGATAAATTAATAAACCAATCTAATCTTGCAAGAGCATACGCTGAGTGTTTCTTTTCTCTCTCCAGGCAGCAACCTTTTCACGCCCTAATCAAGATAATAAAATGTATCGCTTGACCGATCCGAATTCTTATTCGGGACTGGGGAAAGTTAGTTCAGCTCTAACTTGTGACAACAGTCATGAGTATGAGATTGGGAAAGGGGATTGTATGGATTTCCAGGATACCCAGTCGAAGAAGAAGCATGGTTTTGCATCTACTTTAGGTGTTCTTGTAATTGAGAACTGTTTTACGGTCAGCCCTACCTCCTGGGTACTTGATACCGGATCAGGATCTCATATCTGTAATTTATTACAGGGACTGAGAAAAAGTAGGAAAGTTGCACCGGGTGATATGTCGCTCAGAGTAGCGAACGGAGCACAAGTTAATGCGGCAGCCGTCGGTGAATATCACCTAGTATTGCCAAATGGCAAGACTATGATTTTGAACGATTGCTACTATGTACCCTCCATGGTTTGCAACATCATATCAGTTTCTTTACTCGATAAAGATGGATATAACTTTGTTCTTGAAAAGAATATCATGAACATTTACCTTGATAAGGTACTGGTTGCAGAGGGTACACTGTTTAATGGTATCTACGTTCTAAATCAGAATACAGTTCTCAACATACAAAACACACGCAAGAGGAAGAATTCAGATACGAATGAATCCTACTTGTGGCATTGTAGACTTGGTCATATCGGAGAGAAAAGACTGAGTAAGTTGCATAAAGATGGACTCTTGAATGCGTTCGAGTTTTCATCTTATGGAACTTGTCAGTCTTGTCTCAAAGGAAAGATGACCAAATCTCCGTTCACCGGACATGGAGAAAGAGCAGCAGAGCTCTTGGGACTCATACATAGTGATGTATGTGGTCCGATGTCTATACATGCAAGGGGTGGGTTCTCGTACTTCATCACATTCACTGACGATCTCTCTAGGTTCGGATATGTGTATCTGATGAAACACAAATCTGAAGCTTTTGAGAAATTCAAAGAATTCAGAAACGAAGTAGAGAACCAGACAGGCAAAAGTATCAAGATCCTCCGGTCTGACAGGGGAGGGGAGTACTTAAGCACGGAATTCCTAGATTACTTAAAAGAGAATGGTATTCTCTCTCAGCTTACTCCTCCTTATACACCACAGCACAACGGTGTTTCGGAGCGGAGGAATCGTACCCTACTGGATATGGTTCGCTCCATGATGAGTAGTGCCGAGTTGCCTCTTTCATTTTGGGGACATGCGCTATTGACAGCCGCATACCTATTGAATGATGTTCCGTCTAAATCTGTGCCTAAGACTCCGTTCGAGATATGGAATGGAAAGAGGCCATATCTTAAAAGATCTAAGATATGGGGTTGTCCGGCTTATGTTAAAAAGCATAAACCGGATAAACTAGAGGCACGGTCAGTTTTATGTAAGTTTGTGGGATATCCAAAGAATGGTTATGGATATCTATTCTACCACACCGAGGAACAGAAGGTGTTTGTTGCTCAGCATGCCGTTTTCTTGGAAACGGAGTTTCTTGCAAAAGAAATTAGTGGGAGCACGGTAGAATTGGAAGAAATTCAGCGACCACAAACTGAAACTGAAAGTTTGACAGAACCTCAGGATTCAATAACCCCAGACGAACCTCAGCCACTCCGCAGATCTGGTAGGATTTCTCATCCGCCCGAGAGATACTACGGTTTTCTCATTGACGGGGATCGAGAGGATTGCATCTTAGAAGAAGATGACCCTACCAGTTTCAGGCAGGCCATTATCAGTAGGGACTCTGATAAGTGGCAGGAAGCAATGCAATCTGAAATGGAGTCCACGTACGCCAATAAAGTGTGGACCATGGATATTGCTCAACCTGGGGTAAAACCCGTTGGATGCAAATGGATCTACAAAAGGAAACTTGGTATAGATGGGCAGGTGGAAACCTATAAAGCTAGACTCGTTGCAAAAGGTTTTCGTCAAAGACCTGGTTTGGACTATGATGAAACTTTTTCTCCGGTGGCTATGCTCAAATCCATTCGGATCCTACTTGCCATTGCTGCCTTCCATGACTATGAAATCTGGCAGATGGATGTTAAAACGGCTTTCCTAAACGGTTGTTTGGAAGAGTGCGTTTACATGGATCAACCAGAAGGTTTCGTAGACAGTGGGAGCAGCGGAAAGGTGTGCAATTTTCTTAAATCCATTTATGGATTAAAGCAGGCATCGCGGAGCTGGAACATCTGTTTTGATGAGGCAATCAAGGAATTTGATTTCATCAAGAACGAAGATGAACCCTGTGTATATAAGAAGATTGTAGGACGAACTGTCGTATTCCTAGTCTTGTACGTGGACGACATTCTTTTGATAGGAAATGATATTCCTATGCTACAATCGGTCAAGCTATATTTGTCACAAAGGTTCTCCATGAAGGACCTGGGTGATGCCTCGTACATTCTGGGGATCAAGATCTATAGAGATAGATCCAAGAAACTATTGGGACTTTCGCAGTCCAGGTACATAGAGACCGTACTAAAGAGATTTAGTATGGAGGGTTCCAAGCGCGGTAATATACCCGCATTGCACGGAATTACCCTCTCCAAGAAGATGTCTCCTAAGACTGACGAGGAGAGGGTTCGCATGAGCACTATACCCTACGCTTCGGCGGTAGGATCTATAATGTATGCGATGCTATGTACAAGACCAGATGTAGCTTACGCGTTGAGCACGGTAAGCCGGTATCAGTCAGACCCAGGGGAGGACCACTGGACAGCAGTGAAGAACATTCTCAAGTACCTGAGAAGGACTAAGGAGATGTTCCTGGTTTACGGTAATGGAGACCTCAGGGTCGACTCCTTTACCGATTCAAGCTTCCAGAGTGACAAAGATGACAGCAAGTCTGTCTCGGGTTTTGTGTTTACCCTCAACGGAGGGGCGGTATGTTGGAGGAGTTCCAAGCAGGATACCGTCGCAGACTCGACGATGGAGGCTGAATACATTGCTGCAAGCGATGCCGCAAAAGAGGCGGTCTGGATGAAGAAGTTCATTAGTGAACTTCAGGTGGTTCCGTCCATTGTTGACCCAATACCTTTATATTGCGATAACAATGGGGCTATAGCTTTAGCGAAGGAACCAAGGTCCCATCAGAAATCCAGGCACATCTTAAGGCGGTATCACCGGATCAGGGAGATCATTGATCGACAGGAGATCGAGGTGCGGAGAGTGGACACAAAGGACAACACTGCGGACCCATTCACGAAGGCTTTACCCCAGACTCAGTTCGAGCGGCTGATCGAGATGATAGGTCTTCGATACCCCAGTACATGGCCTTAGTGCAAGTGGGAGATTGTTAGTGTATATGCCCTAGAGGCCATTACTGTATCATACTAGTATGTATATTACTTGATGGAAGCTTGGGATATTCACAGTTGTACAGACAATCTTGCTCAATATAGTAGTATGCTACTTGGTTTGTCTCTGCTTTAATGTGTACATGTGTGTTTATTTATCACCTATACGCATTAGTAGAGCCCTTAGGATCTTTGCTTGATTACCGGCGTTGTGATGGCGATCACACTCGTGGGGGCTGGGTAATCTACAAGCACATCCTTATACACGTCCCTAGTCGTGGGAGTACCGAGATAGGGCATCGATACTCCGGAGTAGACTAGCGTATGCGCTTCTCATCCCAGCACGGGAGACGGTCTGTCCCACAGCCGTCGGTACGTCGTACTTGAGATAGTATGCGGGTGCTCGTTGGGTTACGAGTACACTGGACAGGACTCGTCGGGAACTGATGGTTGGTATTATACCTATCGTCAGTTATCAGTTCCCAGGTGACATGAGTACAGCTTAGTCCGCTGACTTGACACTGTCACTTCGCCTCGAGTGTGTTCCCACTGTTCTTTGATTACTACCCTACCATGGCTCTGCTGAGTCGTGCAAACAGGTAGTAGTTGGGAGCAGTCCCGAAGCACTTGGAGGCAGTGACGGTTAGACAGGATTCGTCTCTCCCGGTATTGGGGGTTGACATCGCGCTGTGTCTAGGAGAGCCATTACACGAGTAGTCCCTGGCCAGGGCAAGCGAGATATACTGGTAGGTTTCCAGTGTTATCTCAGGGTGTATTGGGCTTCACTCCGACACGACTTGTACCGCTATTAGGGGACTGACGTTTACCGGCCCCCTAGGCCCGCCATGCGATGTATCAGACGAACAGACCGGACTGTGCGGAGATTGTCACATACAGACTCAGTAGGAGTTCGGATGGGTTTACCTCATCGGCCTTCTTATCGACATCTACCTGGGGACCGTTACGTACAGCTAGTGCCGCTTGCGGTCTGTGGTTAAACCCACTGCCAGCGTAGTGTCGAGTCTTTAGAGTCCCACACAGAGAGTTTCCCTGCACTGAGCGAAACGTGTAGAGGCCGTATGGTTTTACGGCAGGGCTGCGATCACTTACGTACACTTGTGTGCGTATGATGTTCGGGCAGGCAGTACTGGTGGGCTTTGGTTTAAGCCAGATCCTAGTATTGCACGGATGGATTTGTTTTGTCTTCTGCGCATCCGCATTCTACGGAATACGGATGCAGGTGTGTATGCACAGTTTTCTGGAGCGATGAAGGAGGAGGTGCCTCATTAGGGTTTTGGCAGTTGGTTCGGCCAAAACCACTATGTGGCAGGCTCATTAGGGTTTTGACAGTTGATTCGGTCAAAACCATTTTGAGGCGGATTCATTAGGGTTTCGACAGTTCGTTTGGTCAAAACCATAATGAGCCGGGGACATTATTTACTAATCCTTTCATTGATAATTTTGTTATGGCTAATTACATTGACCATTTGACCATCTTGACTTTGTTGACCATTTGACCAAAGTTGACTTGGATCTTCTTAGAAGATCTAAAGTATTCTTTGGTTTTCTTTTTATTTAGTTATGATAATGGTCATGTCATTTGTAGCCATCACCTTTATCTTGATTGGATTTGTAATGATAATGTTTGTGCATTATTGCAACCATGGTTAGCTTTTCTCTTGGTTAAGCTTTTCATTTGCTCATTCTCATTCTTTCTCTTGAAATGAGAAGCTCCATGGTTGCTAGAAAATCTCCTCCTTCTTCCTCCTCTTGATTTCTCCTTTGATCTCATGTGTTGAGAGAAAAAGGATTCTACTTAACAAACACATCCATACATCCTCTCTACACAACCTAGGGCTTCTAGATTAGCAATCTCCTTGCCCTAGTTACCTCGGCTTGAGGTGGAGCTCGGTGTACATCTCTCGGGTGGATCGTCTTCGACTCAAGGAGGCCGCGGAGGTGACCGAAGTCCGGATCAACCATTGAGCAAGCAATGAGAAGAACAACAAGAAGAGAAGAACATCAAAGAAGAACAACAACTAGAAGTGAAGGAGTTCAAGTTGAGGTATAACCACTTTGCCGAGTAGTTAACTCTTCTTTGCAAGAATGCTAGTTTAGTTTAGCAAAGATCCGGCTTTTACGATCCATGTTACAAAGTTTAGAAAAATTTTGATTTACCGTTTCCGCAACCCCGCAAGTACCGGGAGAGGTAACGTGGACCTAACACTTGCCGCTCTCCTAGAGGTATAGGGATGTGGGTTTGGCTATTTATCGCGACCGTGGAATCCGTGTTTTATACAGGCTCGCAACAAAACACGGACCTCCTAATATATCTAATATTTCATATGTTTCTTCTGCTGCTGATATATTGTGATGTGATCATTTTATATGCATGAGACGAATCCTTTATTATTATATATGAGATATATAGTAGACGTTGCTTATGTTTTACACCCGCGCTGGTCCCGTCTCGGTATGCCGTTAGTTAAGTAACCAAACAGTGCATAACGGAACATTGTGGCGAATGCGGATGGCATAAGTGTACATTTTATCTTCGTTTCTTCTGTGATGCTTAGGAAGCATAAATGATGGGATTTATTAATGTGATTAATAAAAGAAAAAGAAACCTAAAAGATTTTGTAGAATCAAATTTTGAAAAAGGGTAGCTACAATTTTTGCTTTGCATAGAGGTATATGTGATATGCCCTACACCTTATTCGATGAGAAAAGAACCGAGATCCCTTCACCGGGAGTGACCTCTTTAGCAAAACTGGCAGATGCTATAAACTCACGGTTTAGTTTTTGACTGCTTCTATAGTTCTTTCTTTGCACAGCGGTATTTATGAAATATCCTAGATCTTATTCGATAAGGAAAGAGCCGAGATCGCTTCACCGGGAGTGACCTCTTTAGCGAAACTAGAAAGGCCTAAAAAACACTCCTTTTCAAAATCACTTGTTTGTACAAACGATATCAAGTTCATTACGCTCATGGTTTTTCTGAAAAAACCTGCGTAGCCCTCCGTCATTTCAGATAAGTATTATTTAGTATTCGTGCTACGATACTTTGGCCTCCTTCAAGGCGTAGTGTATGGTAGCTAATTAGTACTTATCTGTAGCATAAGATGCGATTGGATTTGGGTATTCGTACGGCGTAGTTTGGCCTCCGTCAAGGGTCGTGCGGGTGGGTCTAATTCAATCAAGAAATGAACGGGTTGAACTTGACTAACGCCCTATGGGTAGTTTGGCCTCCGTCAAGGTCATGGGATGCTAGGGGTAAAAGTATTATCGAGAATTTCAAGTGTTGAAATTTGCAATGAGATTGCATACCTCCTATGTGATAGTTGGATCCCGATACCCACTGCGAGTAAGAGTTACTCCTGGGAGATTTTTACACAGGACAATTAGCCGATCAAGTAGATGACTAGAAAGGTGTTTACGGGGTTATGCCTCTGGGAAAACGAGTTTTATTCTAATTAGGTCTGTGCGAAAGCACAGGGAACCTCCCTCAAAGTACCAACACTGGCCTGGCTGAAAGATTGGCGAACTTGTAAAGTGTAATTAATCCCGGCTAGTCTTACCTTTTAGGGTTTGAAGAAAGATTTGATAAAAACAGTAGGAGCCATCCTGATTAGATAAGATAATAACCAATCTAATCTTGTAAGAGCATACGCTAAAGTGTTTTCTTCTCTCTCTCTCCAGATAGCGATCATATCGGGCCTAATCAAGATAATAATATGGATGTATTCACCGAACCCACTTATTATACTGAGCAGGGGAACGTTGGTCCTTCTTTCTTATAATTGTTATAAGACAGAGCAGGAATTAAGAGAATATCCAGATTCTCATGCCACCCAAACGAAGAACAAGCATAATGATGCATCTTCTTCTGGTGTGTTAGTTATCAAGAACTATTTCTCAGTTCACTCTACGTCCTGGGTATTAGATACCGGGTTGGGATCCCACATATGTAATCTGTTACATGGGCTACGGAAAGGTAGGGAACTGGAAGAGGGTGATCATTCTGTAAGAGTAGGGAATGGTGCAAATGTTGCAACCAAACCGTTAGGCGAATATCATCTTGTATTACCAAACGGTAATACATTGATTCTGAACGAATGCTATTACATTCCGACCCTGATATGCAATCTTATATTAGTATCTTTATTGAGTAAAGAGGGATATAATTTTGTAGTACAGGATAATGTTATGAACATCTTCCTGAATCAAAAGTTGATTGGATCAGGCTCGTTAAATAATGGCATATACGTTCTCAATCAAACTACAGTACTTAATGTACAAAACACACACAAGAGGAAGAGCTCAGAAATGAACGAATTCTTCTTATGGCATTGTAGACTAGGTCATATCAATGCGACACGACCAGCTAAATTACATAAGGATGGATATTTGAATTCATTCGAATTTTCATCTTATGATACTTTCCAGTCATGTCTCAAAGGCAAGATGACCAAAACTCCGTTTAGTGGACACGGAGAAAGAGCTACGGAACTCTTGGGGCTGATACATAGTGATGTATGCGGTCTCATGTCTACACATGCCAGGAATGGTTCCTCGTACTTCATTACATTCACTGACGATCTCTCAAAATACGGACATGTGTTCTTGTTGAAACACAAGTCTGAAGCTTTTGAGAAATTCAGAGAATATAAGAACGATGTGGAGAACCAAACGGGCAAAAGTATTAACATCCTTCTGTAAGTGCACGGCGGCGCCCCGGCCGTCAATCCGACGGCCAAATGCGGAAGCGGTGATAAACTTTAATTTTGCGAACTTAGCAAAACGGCACCACCGCGCACTAAACCCCGGATCGGGCCATTAAACTAGATCTAGCAAAGTAACAAAATAGGCAAGAGATATACCGAGTGATCCGAGTCCTCCGGTCTTCTCGTCATCGTCCCGATCTCTCGCGGAAACTCCGGTCGTCGCCTCCTCGCCGGAAGGGCACCACATCGCCTAAATCTTTAACGGGCTCCCACCTCAATACCGAGGCAACTCGGGCACGAAGCTGGCAAGTCGACGTGCCCAAGATTTGCTGTAGAATGTGTAGTGCTTTGTCTCTTTGGGGTTATGTTGCCTTGATGGAGGAATCAACAAGATATGAACTTGGGAATTTTTTGGTGGCAAGCTAAAATGAGATGGATGCTTAATTTCTTGCCACACCCAAAATGAAATCAACCCCCTTCATTTCCATGAAGTGGCCGGCCATATACAAGTGAGAATGGTGGAGGAAAAATCAAGCATGAAGGGAGGTGATGGTAGGAGAAGAAAAGAGGTGACCACATCCAAACATCAACCATACTTAATTCACATCAAACCATACCCTCTCTTTAATGCAAAAGCATGGAAGAAAGATTCTAATCCTATCATAATCACTCATTTGCAAGAAACCCCTCCACAAGGTGTTATTTGCAAACTTGCAAATAACCCCCTCCATCGAAAAAGTCCGGCTGGGAAAGAACAAACGAAAACCGGCCGGAACGGAATGCAAACTGGCAACTCCAGAAAACTGGTCCCGTAATAAATTACAGGAAAACCCCGATACTGTGCATACACACCCGCATCTGTATTCCGTCCGGATACAAATGCAAAGAGACAAAATCTACACTGTACTATAACTAGGATCCGGCTTAAACCAAAGCCGGCTAGTAATGTTCGTCCGATCCTGATCCGTGCAATACCGCACGTATCAGATCGAACCCTGCCATATATCCATACGGCCACTAGTACAAACCGTCCGACCCTGACCCATGCAATACCGCACGTATCTGATCGGACCCTGCCATATCTCCATACGGCCTCTACAGCGTTTCGCCCGAAAGCTTGAGTAACTGAAAGTGTGGTGGACTCTAAAGACTCGTCAATACCATGGCTGTGGATTTAACCACTAGCACGTCAGAGGTATAAGCCAATACGTAACGGGCCACCAGCTATTGACCAAAAGGGACGTCGATGAGCGAACTCATCCTGACACCCTACTGAGCCTGTCAGTGACAATATCCGTACAGTCCGGTCCGTTCGTCTACGAGCATCGCATGGCGGGCCTAGGGGGTTGGTAAAAGTCAGACCCCCAAAAGCGGTACAAGTCGTGTCGGAGTGTAGCCCAGAACACCCTGAGATACTACTGGAATACTTACCAGTAAATCTCCTGCCTTGGCCAAGGACTTTGTGTAATGGCTCTCCTAGACACAGCGCGACCTCACCCCCAATACCGGGAGAGACGATCCC
This sequence comes from Agapanthus africanus, assembly GCA_030015575.1. Classification (NCBI taxonomy): domain Eukaryota; kingdom Viridiplantae; phylum Streptophyta; class Magnoliopsida; order Asparagales; family Amaryllidaceae; genus Agapanthus; species Agapanthus africanus. Next base: position 296,943,771 of record CM057345.1, on the reverse strand, counting down.
CCGAAGATCCGCTCACTGCCTCCATGTGGCTCGGGACTGTACCCAATTAAAACCTGTTTGCACGACTCCTTTGAGCCGTGGTAGGGTAGTAATCAAAGTACAGTGGGAACTCACACGAGACAAATGACGATCCCCAGGTCGATGAACTAACCTGTACACATGTCACCTGGGAACTGCTATCTGACGTCAGGTATAAGACCAACTAGCATGTTCCCGGCGAGTCCTGTCCGGTGTACTCATAACCCAATGAGCACCTGTATACATCTTAGGCGAACCAACTGACACCAGTGGCTTGTGAGACCGGCCACCGCCCCTCGTCGGGGTCTCGACTGTATACACTAGTCTACTCTGGAGAATCGATGCCCTGTCTCGAAACTCCTACGACTAGGGACCTTTTAAGGATGTGCTTATAGACTACCAGCTCCCACGTATATGATCGCCCTCATACTGCTGGCAGTCAAGCAAGAATCCTAGGGGCTCTATCAACGTGCAATAGTGACATGTCAGGTCACCTAAAGCAGTACACGATGATAAAGGTAAACCAGATAGCATACTATCATTTCGAGTAAGACTGTCCTACCGGGATAGGTCCTCCCTCAATCATTGCAATCACGTGCCTGTGATCCAATAATTGACTCTGAGGGCACTATCTCCAACAATCTCCCACTTGCACTCAAGGCTAATTATTGCGATGTCGCATACTCACAGCCCGTGTGATACCGAACACCCAACTCCTCTACTAGTCAGTATCACAAAGCTCGTTTGCGAGACTATTGCGTTCGAGGAATAGCCTCAGCGAGTGGATCCGCTCTGATGTTTCTTTCTATGTCTCTCTAAATCTCAATTCGCGGAGAATGCCATCTCCCGGAAAGAGCAATACCTGTCATAGAATGTCTGGATGTCTGATGGGACCTAGCTCATAAATGAACTCCAAATCCAAACTTCTTAGACTGTATCGTCAACTGAACTTAATCAGTATCCTGCGCCATGCCTCTCTCAGTATTTCCTTGGATCACCTGTCCAGAATACTGCCCCTCGTCAGAAGGAAAACTATAACTCTGACAACCTCCTTGTCGTCCATGTCACCTTGGAAGCCTGGAATGATAACTGTCTCCCAAATGAGGCTGTCGTTATCATATCCCTAGAACATCCACTTATGTTCTAAAACTGCTTCCGACTGTTTCTCCAGGATTGGATCAATGTCAACTTATTGCATCTAGTGCAAGAACAACATCTGGTGTGGTACTTGACATCTCATGATTGACTCAATTGCCTAAGCAAGTGATCTGCCAATCATGCACATCCCTCTCTAGTTTAGTCTATAAGACACCTTTAGAGAGGGTGACTCCATCACCTGCAGGTACACTACCGTGCCAGGAGTCGTCCATTCTAACTACTCTTAGAATGTTGTCGAAGTACCCTGATTGGGAAACCACCCAAATCTAGATCTAAAACCATAGATCTAGTAACCAGAATGTTTGATATAATATCCAAGTCCTATGTGGAGAAACCACTGTGTGACGACCAAAGTATAACCGATCGTAGTATAGGAATATCACTTCCTACTTTGTGTATGTCATCCAAAACCCGGATATCACACCCTACTACCTTCTCAACAGATCCATCCCCTATTCTGATGAAGTCAAACCTATGACTGTCACGTCAGAAATAGATGATCTATCTCCGCTACATCTGCTTTAGTTTATAAATAGACATAAGCCTGATGTCCACCAATGCTTCCGCTGCTCCTACTGACTACGACAACCTTCTGGCAGAGTCATATAGACCTGCACTTCTAAAGCTAGTTTAGAACGACGCTATACTCATCCTCCCACCGGGTCTCGCAGCCTGGAACAACAGCAATGGCAAGTGTGGGTAAACAAGAACTTCCCTGTCACCGTCCTTGAGGCTACCGGAGTACCTCTCGGGTGCCTGAAGTTACCCACCTTATCTGCGGAGTGGCCAATGGAATGTCAAACCAGATTGAATCTTTAGGTTCCTCATCAAATCTTCAGTAATCGTTTGCGGTTCTGGAATCACTTCCAGTTCTACCATACTCCCACTACTGTTTTCTGAAAAATCCATTTTTATTAAAACTGTGGCGAGTCTAGAACAATATTACTATTGATCTCCCAGATGGTAGAAAGTCAACCCTCGTCATAGCCTGGGTCAACCCACAAACAGCCATTACAGAAACGTGCCTTGAGTTATCCAGAGTCTGGTTTTAATCATAAGCCGGACAACTCCCCGTACCTTAACATCGTTAAGATATGAACTGTTCTATATCCAATATAGAACCAGAGGCACTGATTTAAATGAACCAGATTCAAATCATGCAGCTATCTTCAGTGCATGTCAACTAAATGGAAGGAGGCCGATCAGCGTTACTCAACTTAGGAATGCTTCCAATTATGAGTAACCTGAAAGAGAAGCAATTTCTCTTTATCATTACTATCAACTGAATACCATACACAAGTATCTACATCTTTGATCACCTTGAAGAATCCCGATACTTGCTACACCTGGTTCTCTACTCTATTCAAATACCTATAACTCCTCAAAACTTAGACCCTGTGTTTCTACGAAACACACGTCTAAGAACTAGAGAGGTTAAAAGTAAACAGAATATAGTATGAGGACCAACCCCTCTGTCCTAATGGACACTGGACAACATACAATACTCTGTATAAGTCCGCCGAGTCTAACAACTCTTTCACTGTGTGTCGTAGGTTGAAAACTGTACTTATGGTTAAGAAGAATTACACTGCTGTTTAATGCTTCTTACCTAACCATCCACTGATATAGGTAAACGTCATCGACATAATATCAAAAGGTATATCTCACTCTATGAAAATAGACGTACAGATATATCAATTTGAAATTGGTGCACAACAGCGGATATTCAAAACCAAATATTTGCCGACCGGCAAACAGCCCAGGTGATCTCCTCAAATATCACCGATTACAACGAATCTCGATATAATGAGGATGATCACCCAATTCCCAATAACTTACTCCCACTCATCATCTGTAAAACCATACAGATGTGAGAATCAAACCTGGTAAATACATACCCTGGAGCAAGTGTCTAATCGGGAAATCAGTTTTCTTTTTAACAGTACATAGTTGAACTGAAACATTGAAATGTTTCGATAGGGTATCCTGGTATTCCTAGTAATGCCTCTACCATTATCCAAATTCACAAATATAACCGTATAATTCTTTGCCACCTCTCCAAATCCCTTTATATGTCTTTAGTCATTACCTTCTGCACACCCCTTTAGGCCAATTGGTTTTCTTCCTTCCCTACCGTTCGGCACCAGCCTATGGTTTGGAAGAAGACTATTCAATAAGCATAATGGGTGTACTGTCCTAACCCTAGGAACACTCGCAATGCAAGAGAAGGTGAAGATAAAAGACAACCGAATAAACCTTATTCCTATTTCTCCTGGACCAGAATCCATCCCCGAACTGGAACAAGTTCCTTTCGAGTTCGTATATAACCATTCGATGGAGTATCCAATAAACTGTGGATCTTCGTAGTTATACGGAGTGTCCTGGAGAAATACAAAGGTGATTTAGGATTGGCGAAGAAATACTTGGTTTGGTCGTGAATATCAGTTGCAATTTACTTTGCCCTCTTACTAATCCCTTGCTTTGTCTTAATCTTAATACCTTCTGCACACCATCGTTATGCTAATTGGTTTTCTTCATTCCCCACTGTTCGGCACCAGCCTAAGGTTTGGAAGAAGACTATCCAATTTGCGTAATAGGTGTACTATCTCCTAAACCAAGGAGTACTCATAACTTGAGAGAAGGCAAAAAGAAAAAGACAACTGAATAATCCTATCCGTTTTCTCCAGAACCGGAAACCATCCTCGAATTCCTTCGAGTTCGTATCTAACCATACGATGGCTTTGTCCAATGGAAGTGGATGTTCGCAGTAATACGGGGTGTCCTGGAGAAAAGGGTAAAAGTAGGAGTGGCAATGAGGTCTGCAACTCTGACAATCCAAAAGCCAGTGTTTAAGAAGGTTCGGTCAACTTGGTCTCCGAGTCATAGTCTAGGGTCGGGTCAATGGTCGTTGCCAAAGAGAGAGAGAAAAGAAACACTCAGCGTGCACTCTACCCTAGATCAGAATGGTTACCAATTTATCTAATCAGGAAACCTCCTACTGTACCTCAAATTCTCCTCCAAACCTGAAAGAAGAATTAGTCGGGGTCACCCGAGGAGTAAACCAACTCATCAGTGGGAATCGGGATCCAACTCTCATCGCATGATAACGTGACGGAATCCGCTCACGGTATCACACTCCAGAAGGTATGCGCATATCTGGCAAGTTTCAGTTCTTTTGAAACTCCCGATGTGATTTTTACCCCATGCTCTTATGACCTTGGCGTGAGGTCAAAATATCATAAGTCACATGTCAAGTTCTACCCATCATTTTCCAGGTTAATTTGAACCCACCCGTACATACCCTTGACGTAGGCCAAAATAGTAGTACGACTGTCCCAAACCAACTCATCTATCTATGCAACAGATAAATACCCGGCAACTACCAAACACTATGCCTTGGCGTGAGGTCAAAATACATAGCTTGAATACTACCGAATATTTAACTGAAATGATGGAGGGCTACGAATGGTTTCTGGCGAAAACCTTTAACGTAATGAACTTGATATCGTTGAAGGAACGGATAGCTTTTTAGAAAATATAGTGACGAAAACCTTTACTAAAGAGGTCACTCCCGATGAAGGGATCTCGGCTCTTTCCCCGTAGAATGGGGTGCTGGATATTCATAACCGAATATCACTGTGCAAAGCAAAAGTAACCGGCTATAGTGAAGTTAATGCCCTGACGCAAACTTCTGTCCAAGGGGTCACTCCCGGTGAAGGGATCTCGGCCCTTGCCTCGTCGACTGAGGAGCAGGATATTCCAAATGAATACCACGATGCAAAACAAAAGTGAACGTCCTTGCAATAACAGCTTTTTGAAAAGTGTTCCAACAACATCAGATTAGGTTTGTTTATCTTGCATTGATCCGAATCAATGCAGTCCCATCAATTGATCACACCACAAAGAACGAAAATATACTGACGTACGTATATGCCATCCGCATTCGCCACTGGGTCCCGTCATCACCCGTTAGGTTAGCTAACTAACGGCAGAGCGGGGACTGGACTAGCGCGGATGAAAAACATATACAACATCTACTAATATATATACCAATATATTATATTCGCTCAAGGCGTGAATAAGAAATGCAACATCACAGAAATGTACAGCATCACAGAACAACACAGATATCTTGGGATCCCCGGGTTTCAGAGAGCCACTACTGAAACCCGACGTTCCCCTGGTCGTGTGGATAGCCTGTGCAATGAAAACCTAGACCCCTACGGGCGCGGCAAGTCACCCGCCAAAACCTGAAGCGAGGCAGCCCCCTTCAGCACCGTGAATGGACCACCCAGCACTTCACGGAATCTGGTAACTTGGGCACCCCTCCTGGGTCAACCTGTACCCCCTACGAGTGCGGTGAATAGCCCGCCAATTCCAGACTGAAGTCCCCTTCATCCCAATGCCATGAGATGCGGGCTTGTTGCCCTCTAGAACCCGGCTATCCGTGCACCCCTCCGCGGGGCAATCCTAGTACAGAAAGTAAAATATACATACAACGGGTACATCGACCGCAACCAGGTCGTGCCCCAAAAGAATAATACAAACAGGCAGTGACGGCAGTCCACATGTCGGACGCTCGCCCCGCAAAAACAAATGTACATAATACAATAAAACTGTACTAGCATTGCATCCAGGCTATCCCCCATGACCGATCCGCAACATCACAGCAAAAACACAGAACATCAACGTGAAAGTCACGTTCGCAAATCCGTCTAACCGGGCTATAGCAGTTAGACAGGATTTACCGATCAAGTGACATTCACGGTCGCAGATATAATGTAAATACTGTGAAATAATGTGTTTAAAATATCCGATCGATCAAAAATTAACAAGTGGGCCCCCAAGCAATACTGTAGTACTCACAGAAAATCTGGGCCCAATATTAATATTCCAAAACCCCTAAAATTAGTCCAGAAGCCCACTGGAGAAATTGGACACAGTGAGGACACCAATGTGCGGCGGAACCGCGGCCCAAGGGGGGGTTTGGCCACGGTTACGCGCTTCAGTCGTCGACTGACTGTGTCGAATTTTTCCAGTAGTCTTAGAATTTCCAGTACATCAATGTTTTACAACCTGAAAAATTTTTCGAGACCAAAATTTTTCAACAGAAACTGATGCTAGTGAAAATGTAGATTTTGGAATTTTGGTCGATCGGAAATGCAAAACACATCAAACGAAGCTAGACGAAGTTAATGGCGAGGCTCTGATACCACTGTAAGTGCACGGCGGCGCCCCGGCCGTCAATCCGACGGCCAAATGCGGAAGCGGTGATAAACTTTAATTTTGCGAACTTAGCAAACCGGCACCACCGCGCACTAAACCCCGGATCGGGCCATTAAACTAGATCTAGCAAAGTAACAAAATAGGGAAGAGATATACCGAGTGATCCGAGTCCTCCGGTCTTCTCGTCATCGTCCCGATCTCTCGCGGAAACTCCGGTCGTCGCCTCCTCGCTGGAAGGGCACCACATCGCCTAAATCTTTAACGGGCTCCCACCTCAATACCGAGGCAACTCGGGCATGAAGCTGGCAAGTCGACGTGCCCAAGATTTGCTGTAGAATGTGTAGTGCTTTGTCTCTTTGGGGTTATGTTGCCTTGATGGAGGAATCAACAGGATATGAACTTGGGAATTTTTTGGTGGCAAGCTAAAATGAGATGGATGCTTAATTTCTTGCCACACCCAAAATGAAATCAACCCCCTTCATTTCCATGAAGTGGCCGGCCATATACAAGTGAGAATGGTGGAGGAAAAATCAAGCATGAAGGGAGGTGATGGTAGGAGAAGAAAAGAGGTGACCACATCCAAACATCAACTATACTTAATTCACATCAAACCATACCCTCTTTAATGCAAAAGCATGGAAGAAAGATTCTAATCCTATCATAATCACTCATTTGCAAGAAACCCCTCCACAAGGTGTTATTTGCAAACTTGCAAATAACCCCCTCCATCGGAAAAGTCCGGCTGGGAAAGAACAAACGAAAACCGGCCGGAACGGAATGCAAACTGGCAACTCCAGAAAACTGGTCCCGTAATAAATTACAGGAAAACCCCGATACTGTGCATACACACCCGCATCTGTATTCCGTCCGGATACAAATGCAAAGAGACAAAATCTACACTGTACTATAACTAGGATCCGGCTTAAACCAAAGCCGGCTAGTAATGTTCGTCCGATCCTGATCCGTGCAATACCGCACGTATCAGATCGAACCCTGCCATATATCCATACGGCCACTAGTACAAACCGTCCGACCCTGACCTGTGCAATACCGCACGTATCTGATCGGACCCTGCCATATCTCCATACGGCCTCTACAGCGTTTCGCCTGAAAGCTTGAGTAACTGAAAGTGTGGTGGACTCTAAAGACTCGTCAATACCATGGCTGTGGATTTAACCACTAGCACGTCAGAGGTATAAGCCAATACGTAACGGGCCACCAGCTATTGACCAAAAGGGACGTTGATGAGCGAACTCATCCTGACACCCTACTGAGCCTGTCAGTGACAATATCCGTACAGTCCGGTCCGTTCGTCTACGAGCATCGCATGGCGGGCCTAGGGGGTTGGTAAAAGTCAGACCCCCTAAAGCGGTACAAGTCGTGTCGGAGTGTAGCCCAGAACACCCTGAGATACTACTGGAATACCTACCAGTAAATCTCCTGCCTTGGCCAAGGACTTTGTGTAATGGCTCTCCTAGACACAGCGCGACCTCACCCCCAATACCGGGAGAGACGATCCCCCGAAGATCCGCTCACTGCCTCCATGTGGCTCAGGACTGTACCCAACTAAAACCTGTTTGCACGACTCCTTTGAGCCGTGGTAGGGTAGTAATCAAAGTACAGTGGGAACTCACACGAGACAAATGACGATCCCCAGGTCGATGAACTAACCTGTACACATGTCACCTGGGAACTGCTATCTGACGTCAGGTATAAGACCAACTAGCATGTTCCCGGTGAGTCCTGTCCGGTGTACTCATAACCCAATGAGCACCTGTATACATCTTAGGTGAACCAACTGACACCAGTGGCTTGTGAGACCGGCCACCGCCCCTCGTCGGGGTCTCGACTGTATACACTAGTCTACTCTGGAGAATCGATGCCCTGTCTCGAAACTCCTACGACTAGGGACCTTTTAAGGATGTGCTTATAGACTACCAGCTCCCACGTATATGATCGCCCTCATACTGCTGGCAGTCAAGCAAGAATCCTAGGGGCTCTATCAACGTGCAATAGTGACATGTCAGGTCACCTAAAGCAGTACACGATGATAAAGGTAAACCAGATAGCATACTATCATCTCGAGTAAGACTGTCCTACCGGGATAGGTCCTCCCTCAATCATTGCAATCACGTGCCTGTGATCCAATAATTGACTCTGAGGGCACTATCTCCAACACCTTCGATCTCATCGAGGAGGAGAATACTTGAGCAATGAGTTCCTGGACTATCTAAAAGAGAATGGGATTCTCTCTCAACTTACTCCACCGTATACACCACAGCACAATGGTGTATCGGAGCGGAGGAATCGCACCCTATTAGATATGGTGCGCTCTATGATATGCACTGCTGAGTTACCTATTTCCTTCTGGGGGTATGCACTTGAGACAGCAGCATATCTATTGAATAGAGTTCCCACCAAATCAGTGCCTACCACTCCATATGAGATATGGAATGGGAAGATGCCATGTCTAAATTTTATTCAGATATGGGGTTGTCTGGCCTATGTGAAAACACAAAATCCGGACAAGCTCGATGCAAGGTCTGTTCTGTGCAAGTTTATTGGATATCCTAAGCATTCGTGAGGGTATATCTTCTACTACTCTGAGGAACAAAAAGTGTTTGTTTCTCGACATGCCACTTTCTTGGAAAAGTGTTTTCTCATGAAAGAAATCAGTGGCAATGAGGTAGAACTGGAAGAAGTTCCAGCTACACTAACAGTAACAGAAACAGAGGATTTGGTAGAACCAGAAGATTCTGTAATTCCCGACGAACCCCAGCCTCTCCGCCGATCTAGTAGGGTTCATCATCCACCCGAGAGATACTACGGTTTTCTTATTGACGGTGGAAGCGAGGATTGCATCATGGAAGATGATGACCCGACTAGCTTCGAGCAGGCCATCACGAGTAGTGACTCTGTGAAATGGCTGGATGCAATGCGATCTGAGATTGAATCCATGTACACCAACAAAGTATGGACTTTGGAAGCTGCTCCTGAAGGGGTAAAACCCATTGGGAGTAAATGGATCTTTAAGAAGAAACTTGGTGTAGATGGAAAAGTTGAGACTTTTAAAACTAGACTTGTTGCAAAGGTTTTTCGTCAATAACCAGGTGTGGATTATGATGAAACCTTTTCTCCAGTGGCTATGCTTAAATCCATCCGGATCTTACTTGCTATTGCTGCATACCATGACTACAAAATCTGGCAAATGGATGTTAAGACCGCCTTTCTAAATGGTGATTTAGAGGAGTGCGTGTACATGACTCAGCCAGAGAGCCTCGTAGATAGTGGGAGCAGCGGAAAGGTGTGCAAGCTGCTTAAATCCATTTACGGGTTAAAGCAGACATCGCGGAGTTGGAACATCTGCTTTGATGTTGTAGTCAAAGAGTTTGACTTCATCAAGAACGTAGATGAACCTTGTATATACAAGAAGGTTGCAGAGAGTAAGGTTGTCTTCCTCGTATTGTACGTGAATGACATACTCTTGATAGGAAATTATGTTCCTATGCTGCACTCGGTCAAGCTCTTCTTATCACTTAGATTCTCAATGAAAGATCTAGGTGATGCCTCCTGCATTTTGGACATTAAGATCTATAGAGATAGATCTAAACGGATACTAGGATTGTCCCAATCCAGGTACATTGACACCATACTAAAGAGGTTTAGTATGGAAGTATCCAAGCGTGGGAACCAACCCGCGATCTCTGGACTCACTCTCTCTAAAGAGATGTCTCCTAAGACTGATTTGGAGAGAGCTCGCATGCAAGGGATAACTTATGCTTCAGCGGTAGGCTCTATCATGCACGTGATGCTATGTACCAGACCCGATGTAGCATACCCACTAAGTGTAGTGAGTAGGTTGTAAGTTTACGGTAGCGCCCCGTCCGTCTATCCGATGCCCAATGCGGAAACAAAAACTTTTCTTAAACTTGAAATCGGCGCTAACGTATATTTTCTCTCGGATCAAACCATTAACCTATAACCAGCTAACTAGAGAAGGGTTAAAAAGGCTATACCGATCGATCCGTGTCCTTCGGTCTTTGGCCACCATCCCAAGATCCTTGCGGCATTTCCGATCTCCGGTCTCCTCGTCGGAAAGGGCACCACATCAATGAGTCTTTTTACGGGCTGCCGCTTCATCCGAAGCAACTCGGACACGAAGTTTGCTAGCCGACGTGTCCAAGGTGATGTAGAGAATGTGTGTGATAACTTTGTCTCAAGCATCCATTGATTCTCAACACATGAGATTGTATGGATAGAGGTTGAAGATGATGCCATTGGAGAGGAAATGGTGAGCTCAAGAGAAGAAAAAGATGAAGAGCTTTTGTTATTGTCTTGAATTAAAATGAGAGAGCACTAGAATGAAAATACAAGAGCAAACCCAATAACTAGTGGCTGCCCTCCCTCTCTCCTCACATCAATTCTACACACTAATCAATCAAGAAAAGATAACATGCACAAAAAATAAGACCATGAGTTACTAAACATGCACATGCCACATTTAATGCTCTTCATGATGACTTAAGCTCACAATATCCATTTGTAAACATTAATCCAAATGTTTACAACAATAAAAAGAGAATGGAATCTACCAAAGTAAACTCGTGACGGATCACAAGGATACCCCTCACCTGTATATACATACCTGCATCCGCATTCCGACTGAATGCGAATGCAATGAGACTAAAGTAATCCAACAAATCTAATACTAGGATCTGGCTTAAACCAAAGCCCACTAGTATGATCCGTCCGATCATGATCCGTGAATGACTGCACGTATATGATCGAACCCTGCCATAATACCATACGGCCTCTATAATGTTTCGCCCGAAACTTGAGAAACTATCTGTGGGGGACTCTAAAGACTCGTCAATACTTTGGCTGTGGATTTAACCACTAGCACGTCAGTGGTACTAGCTGTACGTAACGGGTTAACAGGTATTGACCAAAAGGGAGGTCCATGAGTGAACTCATCCTGACACCCTACTGAGCCTGTCAGTGACAATATCAGTATAGTCCGGTCCGTTCGTCTATGAGTATCGCATGTCGGGCCTAGGGGGTTGGTAAAAGTCAGACCCCAAACAGCGGTACAAGTCGTGTCGGAGTGTAGCCCAGAACAACCTGAGATACTACTGGATACCTACTAGTAAATCTTGTGCCTTGGCCAAGGACTTCATGTAATGGCTTTCCTAGACACAGCGCGATCTCACCCCCAATACTGGGAGATACGAAACCCCTGCTGATCCGCTCACTGCCTCTATGTGGCTCGGGACTGTACCCAACTAAAACCTGTTTGCATGACTCCTTTGAGACATGGTAGGGTAGTAATCAAAGCACAGTGGGAACTCACACGAGACAAATAACGATCTCAGGTCGATGAACTAACCTATACACATGTCACCTAGGAACTGCTATCTGACGCTAGGTATAAAACCAACTAGCATGTTCCCGTCGAGTCCTGTCCGGTGTACTCATAACCCAATGAGCACCTGTATACGTCTTAGGTGAACCAACTGACACCAATGGCTTGTGAGACCAGCCACCGCCCTTCGTCGGGGTCTCGATCCGTATACACTAGTCTACTCTGGAGTACCGATGCCCTGTCTCGAAACTTCCTCGATTAGGGACCTTTTAAGGATGTGCTTATAGACTACCCAACTCTCACATATATGATCGCCATCATACTGCTGGCAGTCAAGCAAGAATCCTAAGGTTCTATCAACGTGCAATAGTGATCTGTAAGGTCACCTAAAGCATGTACACGATGATACAGATAAACCAGATAGCATACTATCATCTTGAGTAAGACTGTCCTGCCGGCATAGGTCCTCCCTCAACCATTGTAATCACGTGCCTGCGATCCAATAATTGACTTTGAGGGCACTATATCCAACAATATCCCACTTGCACTCTAGGCTAATTATTGCGATGTCGCACCCTCACAGCCCGTGTGATACCGAACACCCAACTCCTCTACTGATCAGTCTCACAAAGCCCGTTTGCGAAACTATTGCGTTCGAGAAATAGCATCAGTGAGTGGATCCGCCCTGATGTTTCTTTCTATGTCTCTCTTTATCTTAAGTTCACGGAGAAAGTTATCTCCCAAAATGAGCAATACCTGTCTTAGAATGTGTCTGGATATCTGATGGGACATAGTTCATAAATGAACTCCAAATCCAAAACTTCTTAGACTGTATCGTCAACTGAATCTAATCAGTACCCTGCACCATGCCTCCCTCAGTATCCGCTTGGACCACCTGTCCAAACCACTGCCCCTCGTCAGAGGGAAAACTATAACTCTGACAGTCACTCTGTCATCTAGGTCACCTTGGAAGCCTGGAATGATAACCGTCTCCCGAAAGAGGCTGTTATTATCATATCCCTAGAACATCCACTTATGTTCTAAAACTGCTTCCGAACGTTTCTCCAGGATTCGATTAATATCACAACTTATTGAATCTAGTGCAAAAACAACATCTGGTGTGGTACTTGACATCTCATGATTGACTCAATTGCCTAAGCAAGTGATATACCAATCATGCACATCCCTCTCCCCTTTAGTCTGCAAGACACCTTTAGAGAGGGTGACTCCATCACCAGTAGGTATACTACCGTGCCAGGAGTCGTCCATTCTAAATACCTTTAGAATACTGTCTAAGTACCCAGATTAGGAAAATACCCAAATCTAGATCTAAAACCATAGATCTAGTAACCAGAATGTCTGATATAATATCCATATCCTATGTGGAGAAACCACTGTGTGACAACCACAGTATAACCGATTGTCGTATCGGAATTTCACTTCCTACTCTGTGTATGTCATCCAAATACCAGTGTTAGTTATATGTATGCCCTAGAGGCCATTACTGTACATACGATGTATATTGTAATGGATGCTTGGACATATATAGGGATGACTTTCTTGCACGACATGATAGTATGCTATCTGGTTGTACTTTATCTTAACATGTACTCAGATTGTCTCTATGTTACATGTTGATAAAGCCCTTAGGATATGTATTCGACTACTGGGACTATGATGAGATCATACTAGTGGGGCCACGGTAGTCGACGAGTACATCCTATAAATGTTCCTAGTCGAGGGTGTATCGAGACAGGGCATCGATACACCAGAGTAGACTAGCGTATACGCATCATGACCCTGATGGGCGATGGATGATCCCATATCCATCGGTATTTGACATCAAGGATGGTGTACGGGTGCTCAGTGGAGACTGGGTACACTGGACGGACTCGCCGAGAACTCCCAGATGGTATTATACATCACGTCAGATGGCAGTTCTCCGGTGACACTGGTACAGAGTAGTCTGTTGACCCGAGATCGTCATAGAGTCTTGTGTGATTCCCACTGTGCTTTGATTTCCATCATACCACGTCCAAGAGGGCGTGCAAAAAGGTGGCTTTTGGGTACAGTCCCGAATCACATGGAGGCAATGAGCTATAGGAGGGGATTCGTCTCTCCCGGTATATGGAGTTGATGTTGTGCTGTGTTCGATTGGCTATAACCGAAAATCCCTGGCCAGGGTTGCTGAGATTTACTGGTAAGTGTTATCAGTAGTTTCTCGAACTGTTATAGACCTCATATCGACACGACTTATCAAGCTACTGGGGTCTGACGATTACCACCCCTAGGTGAGATATGCGACATATCAGACGACGAGACCGGACTGTATGGGAGTGTTACTGATTGGATTCACAGGAGAATGTATAGGCTTGCTTGTTGATCTTCTGAGCGATCAATACCTGGGTAGCTGTTACGTTTAGCTGACCACTTGCAGCTTGTGGGTGTTTGATATGATCATCACCTATTGCCGGAGTATTGACGATTCTTTAGAGTCCTACACAGAGGTTTCTTGGCTCAGGCAAAACAGAGTAGGAGCACATATGTGATATGTGCGGGACCGAGGATAATGCGGTATGTGATACCGTATTGGATTCTCGCGATATGAGATATCGGCCGGGTATATGTGATATAGCCGGGTCATAGTATTAGTCGGTTATATGCGATATAGCCGGATTGTCGGATCAAGTGTTGATTCGATAATTTAATGTATAATAATATATATGATATATTAAATTACATTAACTAATATTAGGTAACTAAAAGATTCATTTTCTCACGGGATAATACATTGATATATATGTGATATATGTTAATTGTATTATTTTCTATTGTTACAAAATATATTGTATATGTGATATATAATATTGTAACATGTTAGGGTTATAAATTTAACTATGGTTTAGGGTTTAAACTTGGTTAGGGTTTGGATTACGGTTAGCTTTTGCATGAAGCTTCCATGAAGCTTCATGAAGCTTTGACTTTGTGGTTGCTTGATATTTTTGTGAGATATTATGTTAACCCAATCCAAACCATTAACCCTAATTAACTCTCTACAAGGGTTAACTCTCTCATGCTTAACCCTTGGTTAGATTTGTAACCACTACAATAATTCATTGTTCATCACAAAAGGAAATAGGTTATCATCTTCATTCTTCTTCTTCTTTGGTTTTCTTCATGAAAAAGCTTTCTTTTGTGAAGAAAGTGAGTGAGAAAAAGATGATAAATGAGAGCAAAAATCCTACTTCATCATCCTCATCTATCCTTGCCATTTAGATGAGGGTGTTCACTTCATATTATGAGTGTTAGCTTGTGTTAATGAAACTTCGAGGTAGATCATCTTAGTATCGAAGATCGGAAGCAAAGGTTGCATCATTCTCTTCGTGAAGTCTCTCGAGAGTCCAGAACACGATGATCGCAGCGAAAGGATCTCAACATGGAGCTTAAGAAGTGAAGGACCGTATCTACAAAGGTTGTAATCCCTCTCACTTAGTGTTAAAGTGTTTAACACGCATGTTTTCGCCTAAACCCTAGTTTAAAGATCCGTATTCGGGTTGTTCGGCATGGCTAAAATTTTAATCGGGCATGGTTGATGCCTCGTAGACCCTTGTGCGCGTGCCTAGCAACCCTATAGTGGTATCAGAGCCAAGCTAGAGCTTCAGGCGAAGTCTAGACGAAGTTTAAAGTCCGATCGAACGCTGAAACCCCGATACGGAACCCTTTCTGGACAATTTTCAAAACGTTGATTTTTTCTGAATTAAAAATGCTCAGAAAAACAAGCAGGAAAAACTAAGAATTACTGTGAAGTACGGATCTCTGAGTCAACAATTTGACCACGGAACCGCGGCCAAACCATGGTTTTTGCGGCGGTTCCGCGGCTAAAATTTGGACTTAGTCCCTGGAATTTCACTTAATTATTCTTAGGTCCTTTCTTGGCAATTTTTTCTGGGAATATTTTAATTCCACTTAAGTGTTGAGTTTTCTAGGGTTGTTTTGGGGACTCGTTGATTCGATTGGATAATTTAACTTTGTTTAGTTTTTTCGGATAATTTTAGAAACTGTTAAAAAGTTCGAACGGATATCAATAACTCACTTTTTCCTCAGTCGGAAATTTTTCAAAAGTTGGATTTTTTCTCGAGTTTAAGAACGTTCTAAGTCGTGCAAGTAACGCGGTGGACCCTCTAGAAGACAACACACCTTAACTCGATTATGTGACCGTCTTGAACTGCCTCTAAACCTTAGGGTTTGGGGCAGTACGACGTGCCACATGTGAGGCGTTGGCTTGACCCTTCTACGGCTGGACCATTGGTACTGTGGCATGTGATGGATGTTTTTAAACTCCCCTCAAGTGTTGAGAAATATTTGGGAAAACTTGGGTGTTTGATTATTCGATCGGAAAGTTTAACATTGTCTATTTATCTGGAATGTGATACAATATTTGGAATCCACAAAAAGTTATGAGATAACTAATTTGAATGTTATAAACATAGCAGTTTAGTCTCAGATGATCGGTTGCCATGGAATTTTGATGTGATCAAAAGTCCGTCGCAATCACGTAGCGTACGCGGATACTCGCCGGGTAAACTTAATAGACAGCCATGCCCCATAGCCCTGACCAAGTGACTGTAGGAGAACCCCGTCGCCAAAAGCATCCGTTCGGGTGCTCGAGGCAGCGGTGTTCCGCCTTAGTGCACTTCGTCGACGGCATCGGGAGTGCGGCCGTCTACTAAAGTTTGCGACGAACAATCGATCAGGATGTCGGGAATCTTGTTGAATTACCCGACAAGATATTGAAAAGTGTTTTCGATAAAGAGACTAGAATGCGGGGTTTATAATTGTTAGGCATGTGATGTCTAAGGAATTCATTTGGTTATGCATGCGATGTCTAAGAAGGTTGCGGATTCAAACTGTTATAGTTTTACACTTTCTTTTCTGTGACCGTAAGCGTAGTATGTGGTGTATCGCCGGCTTCGTTGCTATACATCAACGACAATCGGGATACGCATACTTGCTTACGTTGATGATATGAGATATTATGTGTTGCTGTGATATGTTATATCGGATCGTCGCATTCTGAATAGCCGGGGGTTTTATGTGAGATAAGAGTTTTTCTTTTTCATTCATGTAAAATTCATTTGTATGTAATATTCTTTTATTGGGGAACTTCCAGGTAGCGGATGATGTCACCGTTGTATATTATTTACTTTTCCGCATTAGGTAGACCCAAGGCGGGGAGCACAAGTAACCGGGTTCTAGGGTCCAGTGGGAGACCATCTCGAGGAGTCGAGACCGGGTCTCATAACCCTACAGTTGGCAGTGTTGCTTGCCGCTCTCGTAGGGGGCTAGGGATGTGGGTTTGGCTATTCATCACGACCGTGGAATCCGTGTTTTATACAGGCTCGTATTGAAAACATGGACGCCCTAGTATATCCAATATTTCATATATGTTCTTCTGCTGCAATGTTCTGTAATGAGATCATATTACTGCCTGAGACGAATGTTTATATTATATATATGAGATATATGTTATATTGCAGATTTCGTTTCAAAAGAGATGCTTGTGAAGCATATTAAAATGGGACTTCATTAATGAGATTAATGAAAATAAAAGAAACCTAAAGATGTTGTAGAAACTTGTTTAAAAACTGGTAGCTCTAGTTCTTGCTTTGCATAGCGGTGTTCCTTGTAGAACATCCAACACCTTATTCGATAAGGAAAGGGCCGAGATCCCTTCACCGGGAGTGACCCCTTTAGCAATGACTGGCAGATGCTACACCCCTCGGTTTGTCTTTTGATTGCTTTTGGAGTTTTTGCTTTGCATAGTGTTATATATAATATATCTGTAGGGTTCCTAGGCACTCTCAAGAGGTCTCACAAGGCATCAACTATGCCAATTTCAAAAATTACGGTGCCGAGAAACCCTAGAATACGGATCGTTGGCTAGATGTCTAGGCGAAAATTAAATCTAGTTAACATTTTAACTAAGGGAACGGATATACAACCTTTGTAGATCCGGTTCTCCACCTCCATTACTCCGCAATGAAGTCTCCTCGCTGTCCTAGTCGAACCCCGGGCTCTAGCGTCGGCTTCATCGGAGAATGGACGGGCTAGGTCATCGACGACGTGCCGAAGATGATCTACGTCGAAGCATCACTAGATCAAGCTCCACCTTCACCAAGCCATGAAAACTTGTGAAGGAAACACACTCTACTACTTGGCAAGAGGTAGAGGATGAAGAAATAGGAAGTGGGTAGACTTTAGAATTGGATTTCTCACTCATTTCCATCAATCACCATTGATGGAGCTTGCTTTCTTCATGAAGGAAGATGAAGAAGAAGAAGCTAATTGTTATGATAAGTTATTAAAAAATGGAAAAGAAATGAATACTTATCATATTAGAACCATGGTTAGGTGTAGAGAATCAATCATGGTTAAAAGAAATGGTTAGGGTTAAGCATGAGACAAAATTGGTGACAAAGTCAAACATTCATGAAAGTTCATGAAAGAATAAAAGAAAGCCACCAATTCTTCTTATGCAAAATAATTTCCAAAAAGGAATAAATGAATAATTTAAGAAAATAAAACCCTAATCATTTAGTTAACCATGGTTTAATTCTTTGCACTTAACCAAGTAGGCATGCATCATTAACCATGATACAAACAAGTGCACAAAATCATATCGCATATGCAATGCGCACATCCGAGTGAGAAAATCCATTCAAAGTGAACCGATACTAGTTAATGCAAAGTAATATATCAAATATATATAATTATACATTAAATCATTAAATCAACACTTGATTCAATGATCCGGTCATGTCGCACATAACCGACCGGTATCCAATGTATCGGCTTATCGAATCAATCCATGATTCGATAACTAGGTTATATCGCATACAACCTTCCGATACATTCATCGCGAGAATAGAATACGGTATCACATACACGCATTATTCTCGGTCCCGCACATATCTCATATGCGCTCCTATTTTGTTTCGCTTGAGCCAGGAAACCTCTGTGTAGGACTCTAAAGACTCGTCAATACGCCGGTAGCAGGTGATGATCATATCAAACACCCACAAGCCGCAAGCGGTCTGCTAAACGTAACGGCCACCCAGGTATTGAGCGATCAGAAGATCGACGAGCAAGCCCGCTCACACTCCAGTGATCCAACCAGTAACACTACCGTACAGTCCGGTCTGTTCGTCTGATATGTCGCATATCTTGCCTAGGGGTGGTAAACGTCAGACCCCAATAGCTCGATAAGTCGTGTCGATATGAGGTCTATAACAATTCGAGAAACTACTGGTTACACTTACCAGTAAATCTCAGCAACCCTGGCCAGGGATTTCCGGTTATAGCCAATCGAACACAGCGCAACATCAACTCCCTATACCGGGAGAGACGAATCCCCTCCTATCGCTCATTGCCTCCATGTGACTCGGGACTGTACCCAAAAACCACCGTTTTGCACGCCCTCTTGGACGTGGTAAGATGGAAATCAAAGCACAGTGGGAACCACACAAGACTCTATGACGATCTCGGGTCAACAGACTACTCTGTACCAGTGTCACCAGAGAACTGCCATCTGACGTGAGGTATAATACCATCTGGGAGTTCTCGGCGAGTCCGTCCAGTGTACCCAGTCTCTACTGAGCACCGGTATATCATCTCTGATGTCAAACACCAATGGATATGGGATCATCCATCGTCCATCTGTATGGGTCGAGAAGGTATACGCTAGTCTACTCTGGTATATCGATGCCCCGTCTCGATACACCCACGACTAGGGACTTTGAAGGATGTACTTATGGACTACCATGTCCCCACTAGTATGATCCGCATCATAGTCCAGGTAGTCAAGCACACATCCTAAGGGCTTTACCAACATGTAACAGAGAGACAATCAGTGTACACGTTAAGGTAAAGAGTAACCAGATAGCATACTATCATGTCGAGCAAGAAAGTCCTCCCTATATATGTCCCAGCATCCACTGCAATATACATCCTATGTATAGCAATGGCCTCTAGGGCATACATATAACTAACAATCTCCCACTTGCACTAGGGCCATCTGATAGCAGTGGTTGTAGTATCTCATACTCAACCATCCCATAAAAATCTCTCTCTGGGAACAGGCCTTTGTGAGTGGATCCGCTGTGTTGTCCTCTGAGTCTACTCTCCTGTCCTCGATCCCCTGGAGATCAACCATCTCCATGATCAGGTGATACTGCCTTAGAATATGTCTGGATCACTGATGGGACCTGCGTTCCTTGGCATAAGCCACAACTCCATTGTCTCACAATGGTGGGAACGTAGTTCATCTCATGAACCAATATACACCCAAACAGCCTCTTTGGTAGCATCTTAAGTAGCGATGTATCCTGCCTTTATCGTCTAGTATGTCACGGTATCTAGCTTGGAACTCTTCTAACATACCGTCCCTTTACTGAGGGTAAAGACAATGCCTGTGACTGACACTCAGTCGTCATTATCACCCTGGAACACTTCCAGTGATTCTTCCCAGGATCAGTTGATACCGTCTCACTACAACTAGTGAGAGTCCTAACATCCAATTACATCTATCTCATAGATCCAAAAACCCAGGATTTAGGAGGTATCACTTTGATCCTATGTGGAGAATCCTTGTGATAAGCGGAGATTGATCGAGCGTAGCATAGGAAACTCCTTCCCTATCAAGAGTATGTCATCCACGTACTCTACGAGGATCGTCACCATACTCCCTACTACCTTTTTGTTTATACAAGGTTCATCTACCATTTTGATGATGTCAACTTCTTTGACTAATCCACCAAAACAGATGTTCCAACTCCGCGATGCCTGCTTTATCCTATAAAGCATCTTGCACACGTTTCCGCTGCTCCCACTGTCTACGAAGCCCTCTGGCTGTGTACTTATAGACGCACTCTTCTAAAACATCATTTAGAAAAGCAGTCATGACACCCAACCACCAGATATCGTAGTCATGGTATGTAGCCGTGGCAAGTAGGATCTGGATGGACTTAAGCATAGCTACTTGAAAAGGTTTCATCATTATCCACGCCTGGTTGATGACGAAAACCTTCAACAAGTCTAGCTTTGAAAGTCTCAACTTTTCCATCTACACCAAGTAATCTTCTCAAGATATACTTGCTCCTGATGGGGATTTAACCCTTTAGATATAGCAACCAAAGTCCATACTTTGTTGGTGTATAAGGATTCCATCTCAGATTTCTAAGCATCCAGCCATTCTTACAGAGTCACACTCCTGATGGCCAGCTCGAAACTAGTTGGGTCATCATCTCATGATGCAATCCTCGCTCCCACTGTCATCGAGAAACCGAAGTATCTCTCAGGTGGGTGAGGAACCCTACTAGATCGGCGGAGAGGCTGAGGTTCGTTGGAATCTACTGAATCCTTTAGTTCTACCAAATCATCTGTTGTAGTTTGTATAGCTGGAACCTTTCCAGTTCTACATAACTCACCTTGCCTCGATCTTGTCCGGATTTTGCTTTTAGACATAGGCCGGACAACCCCAAATCTTAACTAGCTTAAGACATGGGCTCTTCCCTTTCCATATCACATATGAAATGGTAGGCAACTGATTTGATTCAAACCCTATTCAATAGGTATGCAGCTTCTCAAGTGCATAACTCCCAAAAGGAAATAGGTAACTCAGTAGTACTCATCATAGAGCACACCTTATCATATAGGGTGTTATTGCTCCGCCCCGATATACCATCGTGCTATGGTGTATACAGAGGAGTAATTCTGAGAGAGAATCTCATTCTCCTTTAGAATAGTCTAGGAATTCCATGCACAAGTATTCTCCTCCCTGATCTCATCATAGGACATAATACTTATACCCGTATTTTGGTTCTCTACTTCTAACTTATATTCTGTGAATATCTCAAAAGGTTCGGACTTGTGTTTCAACAGGAACATATGTCTGAATCTAAAGAGATCATCAGAGAACGTAATGAAGTATAAAGAACCAATCCTGGCATGTGTAGACAGGGGACCTACATACATCAACATGTATCATCCCAAGAGTTCATTAACTCTTTTTCTGTTTCCAATAAACAGAGCTGGTGTCATTATATCTTTGTGACATGACTGGCAAGTTTCACAAGATGTAAATTCAAACAGATTTAAATATGCATCTAAATGTAACTTCAGCTAGTCAGGTCGCATTGATATGACTTAGTCTACAATGCCTCAAGAAGGATTCGTTCATTTCTGAACTCTTCCTCTTGTGTGTGTTCCATATACTAAGAACTGTAATTTGATTTAGAACATCAATGCTTTTAGATAACGTGCCTGAACCGATCAACTTTTGATATAGGAAATGTTCAAAACATTATCCACCAATACAAAATTTTATCATATCTTTACTTATAAAGAGACTGATATGATTTTGTATATCAGGTTCGGTATCTAACAATATTCGTTCAGAATCAATGTATTGGTAATACAGGGTGACAGTGACCAACAGACTTGGCTGCAACACTTGCCCCATTTTCTGTCTCATGAAACTTATCACCCGTTCTCAGTTCTCTACCTTTCTGTAGCCCTATGTAACATATTACATATCTGGGATCCTGATCTGGTATCACATACCCAGGACGTAAAGGACACTGAGAAACAGTTCTCTGTAATGAACACACCCGAAGATGATGCATCAGCATGCACTCTCTTCGTTTGGGTGGCACGGGAAATCTGGTATTCCCCAATTTCCTGCTCTGTCTTATAACAATTATAAGTTGGAGCGGGACCAACGTTCCCCAGCTCAGTATAACAAGCGGGTTCGGTCAATAATCCGTATTATTATCTTGATAAAGGCGTGATATGGTCGCTACCTGGAGAGAGAGAGAAGAAAACACTCAGCGTGCGCTCTGTCAAGAATAGATTGGTTATTATTTTATCTAATCAGAATGGCTCCCACTGCTTTTTATCAAATCTTCCTTCAAACCCTAAAAGGAAAGACTAGCCGGGATTAATTACACACTACAAGTTCGCCAATCTTTCAGCCAGGCCAGTGTCGGTACTTTGAGGGAGGTCCCCCGTGCTTTCGCACGAACCTAATTAATGTAAACCTCGTTTTCCCAGAGGCGTAACCCCGTTGACACCTTTCTAGACTCCTACTTGATCGGCTAATTGTAATGTATAAAACTCTCCCAGGAGTAACTCTTACTCGCAGCGGGTATCGGGATCCAACTATCTCATAGAAGGTATGCAATCTCATTGCAAATTTCAACACTTGAAATTCCCGATAATTTTGCCCCTAGCGTCCTATGACCTTGACGCAGGCCAACAAACCATAGTCCGCTAGTCAAGTTCAACCCGTCATTTCCTGATTGAATTAAACCCACCCGCACGACCCTTGACGCAGGCCAACAAAGTCGCACGACTACCCTAATCCAATCACATCATATGCTTATACAGATAAGCACCAGTTAGCTACCGCACACTACGCCTTGACACAGGCCAACAAACGTAGCACGAATACTAACTACTACTTATCTGAAATGACGGAGGGCTACGACAGGTTTTTCTGAAAACCTATTGCGTAATGAACTTGATATCGTTGTGGAATCAAATGATTTTAAAAATGGAGTGTTTTTGAAGCTTTTCTAGTTTTGCTAAAGGAGTCACTCCCGGTGAAGGGATCGTCGGTCCTTTCCTCGTCGAATGAGGTGCTGGATATATTATATATATCACTGTGCAAAGCAAAAACACTTAAAAGCAATCAAAAGACAAACTGAGTGTGTAGCATCTGCCAGTTATTGCTGAAGGAGTCACTCCCAGTGAAGGGATCTCGGTCCTTTCCTCATCGAATAAGGTGCAGAATATATCACATATACCGCTGTGCAAAGCAAGAACTGTAGCTCCCTGTTTTAATTTTGAAATTCGATTCTACAACATCTTAGGTTTCTTTTATTTCATTAATCACATTAATGAAGTCCCATCATTTAAATTACCTAAACATCACAGATAAATACGACGTACACTTATGCCATCCGCATTCGCCTCGATGTCCCCTCGTGCACCGTTAGGTTAGGTAACTAACGACAGAGCGGGGCAGGGCTAGCACGGGTGTAAAACATAAGTAACGCCTATATAATATATCATATATACTATATACAGTATCTATCACAGAACATCACATGATCACATCACAGATATCGCAGCAGAAGAATCATATGAAATATTGGATATACTAGGACGTCCGTGTTTTCAATACGAGCCAGTATAAAACACGGATTCCACGGTCGTGATGAATAGCCAAACCCACACCCCTAGACCCCTACGAGAGCAGCAAGCAACCCTACCAATTCTGGAGTTAGGAGACCCGGACTCGACTCCTCGAGTTGGTCTCCCACTAGACCCTAGAACCCGGTTACTTGTGCCCTCCTCCTTGGGTCTATCCTAGTGCGGAAAAGTAAATTATATACAGAGGGTGACATCTTCCGCAACCTGGAAGTGCCACAATAAAAGAATATTACATACAAGTTTTTACATGAATGAAAATGAAAAACACTCATCTCACATAAAAAAAACCCGGCTATTCAAACACGACGATCCAATATAACATATCCAGCAACACATAACATCACATGTCATCAACGTAAGTAAATATGTCCATCCCAATTGTCGTTGACATATAGCAACGAAACCGGCGACATCACATATTACACTTACGGTCACAGAAAATTAAGTGTAAAACTACAACAGTTGGAATCCGCAACCTCCTCAGACATCGCATGCCTGACCAAATGAATTCCTTAGACATCGCATGCCTAACAATTATAAACCCCGCATTTTAGTCTCATTATCGAAAACACTTTTCAATATCAAGTCGGGCAATTCAACAAGATTCCCGACATCCTGATCGAATGCTCGTCGCAAACTTTGGTAGACGGCCGCACCCCCGATACCGTCGACGAAATGCACCAAGGCGGAACACCGCTGCCGCGAGCACCCGAACGGATGCTTTCGGCGACGGGGTTCTCCTACAGTCACTTGGTCGGGACTATGGAGTGAGGCTGTCTATTAAGTTTATCCGGCGAGTATCCGCGTATGCTACGTGATTGCGACGGACTTTTGATCACATCAAAATTCCGTGGCAACCGATCAAGTGAGACTAAACTGCTATGTTTATAACATTCATTCAGTTATCTCATAACTTATTGTGAATTCCAATTGTCGTATCACATTCCAGATAAACAGAAAATGTTAAACTTTTCGATCGAACAGTCAAACACCCAAGTTTTCCCGATACAGCTTAACACATGAAATAAGTCTAACAACATTCCGTTCGTGCCTCAGTACCAACGGTCCAGCCGTAGAAAGGTCAAGCCAACGCCTCACATGTGGCACGCCGTACTGCCCCAAACCCGAAAGTTCAAAGGGCAGTTCAAGACGGTCACATAATCGAGTTAAGGTTTGTTGTCTTCTAGAGGGTCCATCGCTTTACTTGCACTACTTAGAACGTCGTTAAACTACGGAAAAATCCAACACTTGGAAATTTCCCGACAGGGGAAAAATTGGGTATTTATATCCGGTCGAACTTTTTAACATATTCTAAAAATTATCCGGAAAGCCACACAGACAAAATTTGCTACTCCGATCGAAACACCGAATCCCCAAAACAACCCCAAAAAATTCAACTCTTTAATAAATATTAAAAATTCCCAGAAAATCCAGCATAATAAAATAGGAGTTACTGTGCAAACAGGAATTGATGATGTCAGCATATGGCCGCGGAACCGCCGCAGAAGCCAAGCTTTTGCCGCGGTTCCGCCGCATGTTGTACTGTTCATCAGAAACTTTTTGCTCCGTAATTCTTAGATTTCCCTGCTGAATTTTTTAGCAATTTTTAATTTGGAAAAATCCACGTTTTTAGAAAAAGTACAGAGAGCATTTTCCGGGTTGGGTTTTCGGTTCGTTCGGACTTCAAATTCCGTCTAGACTTCGCCTAAGGCTCTAGCTAGGCTCTGATACCACTGTAGGGTTCCTAGGCACTCTCAAGAGGTCTCACAAGGCATCAACCATGCCAATTTCAAAAATTACGGTGCCGAGAAACCCTAGAAAACGGATCGTTGGCTAGATGTCTAGGCGAAAATTAAATCTAGTTAACATTTTAACTAAGGGAACGGATATACAGCCTTTGTAGATCCGGTTCTCCACCTCCATTGCTCCGCAATGAAGTCTCCTCGCTGTCCTAGTCGAACCCCGGGCTCTAGCGTCGGCTTCATCGGAGAATGGACGGGCTAAGTCATCGACGACGTGCCGAAGATGATCTACGTCGAAGCATCACTAGATCAAGCTCCACCTTCACCAAGCCATGAAAACTTGTGAAGGAAACACACTCTACTACTTGGCAAGAGGTAGAGGATGAAGAAATAGGAAGTGGGTAGACTTTAGAATTGGATTTCTCACTCATTTCCATCAATCACCATTGATGGAGCTTGCTTTCTTAATGAAGGAAGATGAAGAAGAAGAAGCTAATTGTTATGATAAGTTATTAAAAAATGGAACAGAAATGAATACTTATCATATTAGAACCATGGTTAGGTGTAGAGAATCAATCATGGTTAAAAGAAATGGTTAGGGTTAAGCATGAGACAAAATTGGTGACAAAGTCAAACATTCATGAAAGTTCATGAAAGAATAAAAGAAAGCCACCAATTCTTCTTATGCAAAATAATTTCCAAAAAGGAATAAATGAATAATTTAAGAAAATAAAACCCTAATCATTTAGTTAACCATGGTTTAATTCTTTGCACTTAACCAAGTAGGCATGCATCATCAACCATGATACAAACAAGTGCACAAAATCATATCGCATATGCAATGCGCACATCCGAGTGAGAAAATCCATTCAAAGTGAACCAATATTAGTTAATGCAAAGTAGTATATCAAATATATATAATTATACATTAAATCATTAAATCAACACTTGATTCAATGATCCGGTCATGTCGCACATAACCGACTGGTATCCAATGTATCGGCTTATCGAATCAATCCATGATTCGATAACTAGGTTATATCGCATACAACCTTCCGATATATTAATCGCGAGAATAGAATACGGTATCACATACACGCATTATTCTCGGTCCCGCACATATCTCATATGCGCTCCTATTTCGTTTCTCTTGAGCCAGGAAACCTCTGTGTAGGACTCTAAAGACTCGTCAATACGCCGGTAGCAGGTGATGATCATATCAAACACCCACAAGCCGCAAGTGGTCTGCTAAACGTAATGGCCACCCGGGTATTGAGCGATCAGAAGATCGACGAGCAAGCCCGCTCACACTCCAGTGAATCCAACCAGTAACACTACCGTACAGTCCGGTCTGTTCGTCTGATATGTCGCATATCTTGCCTAGGGGTGGTAAACGTCAGACCCTAATAGCTCGATAAGTCGTGTCGATATGAGGTCTATAACAATTCGAGAAACTACTGGTAACACTTACCAGTAAATCTCAGCAACCCTGGCCAGGGATTTCCGGTTATAGCCAATCGAACACAGCGCAACATCAACTCCCTATACCGGGAGAGACGAATCCCCTCCTATCGCTCATTGCCTCCATGTGACTCGGGACTGTACCCAAAAACCACCGTTTTGCACGCCCTCTTGGACGTGGTAAGATGGAAATCAAAGCACAGTGGGAACCACACAAGACTCTATGACGATCTCGGGTCAACAGACTACTCTGTACCAGTGTCACCAGAGAACTGCCATCTGACGTGAGGTATAATACCATCTGGGAGTTCTCGGCGAGTCCGTCCAGTGTACCCAGTCTCTTCTGAGCACCCGTATATCATCTCTGATGTCAAACACCAATGGATATGGGATCATCCATCGCCCATCTGTATGGTTCGAGAAGGTATACGCTAGTCTACTCTGGTATATCGATGCCCCGTCTCGATACACCCACGACTAGGAACTTTGAAGGATGTACTTATGGACTACCATGTCCCTACTAGTATGATCCGCATCATAGTCCAGGTAGTCAAGCACACATCCTAAGGGCTTTACCAACATGTAACAGAGAGACAATCAGTGTCCACGTTAAGGTAAAGAGCAACCAGATAGCATACTATCATGTCGAGCAAGAAAGTCCTCCCTATATATGTCCCAGCATCCACTGCAATATACATCCTATGTATAGCAATGGCCTCTAGGGCATACATATAACTAACAATATCCTGCACCTTATTCGATGAGGAAAGGGCCGACGATCCCTTCATAGGGAGTGACCCCTTTAGCAAAACTAGAAAAGCCTAAAAAACACTCCATTTAAAAATCACTCGATTTTACAACGATATCAAGTTCATTACGCAAAGGGTTTTCTTTAAAACCTGTCGTAGCCCTCCGTCATTTCAGATAAGTAATAGTTAGTATTCGTGCTGCGTTTGTTGACCTCTGTCAAGGCGTAGTGTGCGGTAGCTGATTAGTGCTTATCTGTATAAGCATATGATGTGATTGATTTAGGATAGTCGTGCGACCTTGTTGACCTCTGTCAAGGGTTGTGCGGGTGGGTTTACTTCAATCAGGAAATGACGGGTTGAACTTGACTAGCAGCCTATAGTTTGTTGACCTCTGTCAAGGTCATAGGACGCTAGGGGTAAAATATTATTGGGAATTTCAAGTGTTGAAATTTGCAATAAGATTGCATACCTTCTATGAGATAGTTGGATCCCGATACCCGCTGCGAGTAAGAGTTACTCCTGGGAGAGTTTTACACATTACAATTAGCCGATCAAGTAGGTGTCTAGAAAGGTGTTAACAGGGTTACGTCTCTGGGAAAACGAGGTTTACTTTAATTAGGTTCGTGCGAAAGCACGGGGGACCTCCCTCAAAGTACCGACACTGGCCTGGCTGAAAGATTGGTGAACTTGTAGCGTGTAATTAATCCCGGCTAGTCTTTCCTTTTAGGGTTTGAAGGAAGATTTGATTAAAATAGTTGGAGACATCCTGATTAGATATATTAGATAACCAATCTAATCTTGCAAGTGCATACGCTGAGTGTTTTCTTCTCTCTCTCTCCTGGTAGCGACCATATCACGCCTTAATCAAGATAATAATACAGATATATTGACCGAACCCGCTTGTTATACTGAGCTGGGGAACGTTGGTCCCGCTCCACTTATAATTGTTATAAGACAGAGCAGGAAATAGGGGATTACCAGAATTCCCGTGCCGCCCAAACGAAGAAAGTGCATGCTGATGCATCATCTTCGGTTGTGTTCATTACAGAGAACTGTTTCTCAGTATCCTTTACGTCCTGGGTATGTGATACCGGATCAGGATCCCGCATATGTAATCTGTTACATGGGCTACAGAAAGGTAGAGAACTGAGAATGAGTGATAAGTTTCATGAGATAGAAACGGTGCAAGTGTTGCAACCAAGTCTGTTGGTCACTATCACCCTGTATTACCAGAATACATTGATTCTGAACAAATGTTATTAGATACCGATCTGATGTACAAAATCATATCAGTCTCTTTATTAGTAAAGAAAGGATATAATTTTGTATTGTTGGATAATATTTTGAACATTTCCTATATCAAGAGTTGATCGGTTCAGGCACGTTATCTAAAAGCATTGACATTCTAAATCAAACTACAGTTCTTAGTATACAGAACACACACGAGAGGAAAAGTTCAGAAATGAACGAATCCTGCTTGAGGCATTGTAGACTAGGTCATATCAATGCGACCCGACTAGCCAAGTTACATTTAGATGCATATTTAAATTAGTTTAAGTTTACATCTTATGAAACTTGACGGTCATGTCACAATGATAAGATGACCATATCTCTGTTTATTGGAAATAGAGAAAGAGTTAGCAAACTCTTGGGATTGATACATGCTGATTTATGTAAGTCCCCTGTCTACACATGCCAAGACCGGTTCTTTGTACTTCATTACATTCTCTGATAATCTCTCAAGATTCAGACATATGTTCCTGTTGAAACACAAGTCCGAATCTTTTGAGATATTCCCAGAATATAAGTTAGAAGTAGAGAACTAAAATACGGGTATAAGTATTATGTCCTTTGATGAGATCAAGGAGGAGAATACTTGAGCATGGAATTCCTGGACTATTCTAAAGGAGAATGAGATTCTCTCTCAGCATTACTCCTCCGTATACACCACAGCACGTCGGTGTATCGGGGTGGAGCAATATCACCCTATGTGATATGGTGTGCTCTATGATGAGTACTACTGAGTTTCCTATTTCCTTTTGGGAGTTATGCACTTGAGAAGTTACATAGCTATTGAATAGGGTTCAAATCAAATCAGTTGCCTACCACTTCATATGTGATATGGAAAGGGAAGAGCCCATATCTTAATTTTGTTAAGATTTGGGGTTGTTCGGCCTATGTCTAAAAGGTAAATCCGGACAAGCTCGAGGCAAGGTCCGTTATGTAGAACTGGAAAGGTTCCAGCTATACAAACTATAGCAGATGATTTGATAGAACCAAAGGATTCAACAGTAACCAACGAACCTCAGTCTCTCCGCCGATCCAGTAGGGTTCCTCACCCACCTGAGAGATAATTCGGTTTTCTCTATGACAGTGGGAGCGAGGATTGCATCATGAGATGATGATCCAACTAGTTTCGAGCTGGCCATCAGGAGTGGGACTCTGTAAGAATGGCTGGATGCTTATCAATCTGAGATGGAATCCTTATACACCAACAAAGTATGGACTTTGGTTGCTTTATCTGAAGGGTTAAATCCCCATTAGGAGCGAGTATATCTTGAGAAGATTACTTGGTGTACATGGAAAAGTTGAGACTTTCAAAGCTATGCTTAAGTCCATCCAGATCCTACTTGCCACGGCTGCATACCATAACTACGATATCTGGTGATTGGGTGTCATGACAGCTTTTCTAAATGATGTTTTAGAAAAGAGCGTCTATAAGTACACAGCTAGAAGGCTTCGTAGACAGTGGGAGCAGCGGAAACGTGTGCAAGATGTTTTATGTGATAAAACAGGCATCGCGGAGTTGGAACATCTGTTTTGATGTGGTAGTCAAAGAGTTTGACTTCATCAAAATGGTAGATGAACCTTGTATATACAAAAAGGTAGTAGAGAGTATGGAGGTGATCCTCGTAGAGTACGTTGATGACATACTCTTGATAGGGAAGGAGTTTCCTATGCTACGATCGGTCAATCTCCGCTTATCACAAGGATTCTCCATATAGGATCAAAATGATGCCTACTAAATCCTGGGTTTTGGATCTATGAGATAGATCTAATTGGATGTTAGGATTCTCAATAGTTGTATTAAGATGGTATCAATCGATCCTGGGGAGAATCACTGGAAAGGTTCCAGGGTGATAGGGACGACAGAATGTTAGTCGCAGGCATTGTCTTTACCCTCAGTGGAGGGACGGTATGTTGGAAGAGTTCCAAGCTAGATACTGTGACATACTAGACGATTAAAGGCTAGATACATCGTTACCAAGGATGCTACCAAAGAGGCAGTCTGGATATATATAGGTTCATGAGATGAACTTCGTTCCTACCATTGTGTGACAATGGAGTTGTAACTTTAGCCAAGGAACTAACGTCCCATCAGAAATCCAGATATAATTCTTATGCAGTATCACCTGATCATGGAGATGGTTGATCTCCAGGGAGATCGAGGTTAGGAGAGTAAACACAGAGGACAACAGCGCGGATCCACTCACAAAGGCCTTTTTCCCAGTAGAGACTTTTATGGGATGGTTGAGTTTGAGATACTTCAAACACAGCTAGTTGTTGGGTATGTGATACCACAACAGATGGCCCTAGTGCAAGTGGGAGATTGTTAGTTATATGTATGTCCTAGAGGCCATTACTGTACATACGATGTATATTGTAATGGATGCTTGGACATATATAGGGATGACTTTCTTTGCTCGACATGATAGTATGCTATCTGGTTGTACTTTATCTTAACATGTACTCAGATTGTCTCTATGTTACATGTTGATAAAGCCCTTAGGATATGTACTCGACTACTGGGACTATGATGAGATCATACTAGTGGGGCCACAGTAGTCGACGAGTACATCCTATAAATGTTCCTAGTCGAGGGTGTATCGAGACAGGGCATCGATACACCAGAGTAGACTAGCGTATACGCATCTTAACCCATATGATGGGCGATGGATGATCTCATATCCATCGGTGTTTGACATCAAGGATGGTGTACGGGTGCTCAGTGGAGACTGGGTACACTGGACGGACTCGCCGAGAACTCCCACAAGGTATTATACATCACGTCAGATGGCAGTTCTCCAGTGACACTGGTACAGAGTAGTCTGTTAACCCGAGATCGTCATAGAGTCTTGTGTGATTCCCACTGTGCTTTGATTTCCATCATACCATGTCCAAGAGGGCGTGCAAAAAGGTGGCTTTTGGGTATAGTCCCGAATCACATGGAGGCAATGAGCGATAGGAGGGGATTCGTCTCTCCCGGTATAGGGAGTTGATATTGTGCTGTGTTCGATTGGCTATAACCGGAAATCCCTGGCCAGGGTTGCTGAGATTTACTGGTAAGTGTTATCAGTAGTTTCTCGAACTGTTATAGACCTCATATCGACACGACTTATCAAGCTACTGGGGTCTGACGATTACCACCCCTAGGCGAGATATGCTACATATCAGACGACGAGACCGGACTGTACGGGAGTGTTACTGATTGGATTCACAGGAGAATGTACAGGCTTGCTTGTTGATCTTCTGAGCGCTCAATACCTGGGTAGCTGTTACGTTTAGCTGACCGCTTGCAGCTTGTGGGTGTTTGATATGATCATCACCTACTGCCGGAGTATTGACGATTCTTTAGAGTCCTACACAGAGGTTTCTTGGCTCAGGAAAAACGGAGTAGGAGCACATATGTGATATGTGCGGGACCGAGGATAATGCGGTATGTGATACCGTATTGGATTCTCACGATATGAGATATCGGCCGGGTATATGTGATATAGCCGGGTCATAGTATTAGTCGGTTATATGCGATATAGCCGGATTGTCGGATCAAGTGTTGATTCGATAATTTAATGTATAATAATATATATGATATATTAAATTACATTAACTAATATTAGGTCACTAAAAGATTCATTTTCTCACGGGATAATACATTGATATATATGCGATATATGTTAATTGTATTATTTTCTATTGTTACAAAATATATTGTATATGTGATATATAATATTGTAACATGTTAGGGTTACAAATTTAACTATGGTTTAGGGTTTAAACTTGGTTAGGGTTTAGATTAGGGTTAGCTTTTGCATGAAGCTTTGACTTTGTGGTTGCTTGATATTTTTGTGAGATATTATGTTAACCCAATCCAAACCATTAACCCTAGTTAACTCTCAACAAGGGTTAACTCTCTCATGCTTAACCCTTTGTTAGCTTTGTAACCACTACAATAATTCATTGTTCATCATAAAAGGAAATAGGTTATCATCTTCATTCTTCTTCTTCCTTGGTTTTCTTCATGAAAAAGCTTTCTTTTGTGATGAAAGTGAGTGAGAAAAAGATGATAAATGAGAGCAAAAATCCTACTTCATCATCCTCATCTATCCTTGCCATTTAGATGAGGGTGTTCACATTATATTATGAGTGTTAGCTTGTGTTAATGAAACTTCAAGGTAGATCATCTTAGTATCGAAGATCGGAAGCAAAGGTTGCATCATTCTCTTCGTGAAGTCTCTCGAGAGTCCAGAACACGATGATCGCAGCGAAGGGACCTCAACATGGAGCTTAAGAAGTGAAGGACCGGATCTACAAAGGTTGTAATCCCTCTCACTTAGTGTTAAAGTGTTTAACACGCATGTTTTCGCCTAAACCCTAGTTTAAAGATCCGTATTCGGGTTGTTCGGCATGGCTAAAATTTTAATCTGGCATGGTTGATGCCTCGTAGACCCTTGTGCGCGTGCCTAGCAACCCGACAACCAGGACATCACACCCTACTACCTTCTTAACAGATCCATCCCCTATTCTGATGAAGTCAAACCTATGACTATCACATCAGAAATAGATGATCTATTTCTGCTATATATTCTTTAGTCCATAAATAGTCATAAGCTACTTGTCCACTATGCTCCCGCTGCTCCCACTGATTACGACAACCCTCTGGCAGAGTTATATACACGTACACTTATAAAGCTAGTTTAGAACGACACTATACTCATCCTCTTGCCGGGTCTCACAGTCTGGAACAACAGCAAGTCTGGGTAAACAAGAACCTTCTTGTCACCGTCATTGAGGCCACCGGAGTACCTCTCTGGTGCCTGAGGTTATCCACCACATCTGCGGAGTGGCCAATGGAATGTCAAACCTGATTGAATCTTTAGGTTCTCATCAAATTTCCAGTTATCGTTTATGGTTCTGGAATCACTTCCAGTTCTACTATACTCCTACTACTGTTTTCTTAAAGAATCCATTTTCATCAAAACTGTGGCGAGTCTAGAACAATATCACTATTGATCTTCCAGATGGTAGAAAGTCAACCCTCGTCATAGCCCGGGTTAACCCACAAACAACCATTACAGAAACATGCCTTGAGTTATCCAGAGTCTGGTTTTAACCATAAGCTGGACAACTCCCCGTACCTTAACATTGTTAAGATATGAACTATTCTATATCCAATATAGAAACAGAGGCATTGATTTAATTGGAACCAGATTCAAATCATGCAGCTGTCTCCAGTGCATGTCAACTAAATAGAGAGAGGCCGATCAGTGTTACTCAACTTAGGAATACATCCAAATATGAGTAACGTGAAAGAGAAGCAAGTTCTCAAAAACAATTACTATCAACTGAATACCGGATACAAGTATCTACATCTTCAATTACCTTGAAGAATCATGATACTTGCAACACCTGGTTCTCTACTTTACTCTTATACCTATAACTTCTCAAAACATAGACCTTGCATTTCTACAAAACGCTTGTCTAAAAACTAGAGAAGTCACAAGTAAACAGAATATAGTACGAGGACCAACCCCTCTGTCCTAATAGACACTAAACAACATACAATACTTTGTATAAGTCCGCTGAGTTGAATAACTCAAACCCTGTGCGTCATAGGTTGAAAACTGTACTGTGGTTATGAAGAATTACACCGCTGTTGAATGCTCCTTACCTAACCATCACTGATATAGGTAAATGTCATGGACATAATTTCAAAAGATTATATCTCACTTTATAAAAATAAACGTACAGATATATCGGTTTGAAATTGGTGCATAACAATGGATATTCAAAACCAAATATTTGCCGTCCGGCAATAACCCAGGCGATTTCCTCAAATATCACCAATTACAACGAATCCCGATATAATAAGGATGATCACCTAATTCCCATTGACTTACTCCCACTTATCATCTGTAAAACTATACAGATGTCAGAAGCAACTTGGTAAATACATACCCTGGAGTAAGGACATAATTGGAAAATTAGTTTTCTACTAACAATGCACAGTGAAACTGAAACATGAAAAATGTTTCGAAGGGGTATCCGGGTATTCCTAGTAATGCCTCTTCCACTATCAGATTCATAACTATAACCGTATATCTATTTTCCATCTCTCCAAATCCCTTTATATGTCTTTAGTCATTACCTTCTGTACACCACCTTTAGGCCAAATGGTTTTCTTCATTCCCCATCGTTCGGCACCGGCCTATAGTTTGGAAGAAGACTATCCAATAAGCATAATGGGTGTACTCTACTAATCCTAAGAGTACTCATAACCTGAGAGAAGGTGAAGATAAAAGACAACTGAATAAATCTTATTCCTATTTCTCCTGAACCAGAATCAATCCCCGAACTGGAACAAGTTCCTTCGAGTTCGTATATAACCATATGATGGAATATCCAAAAACTGTGGATTTTCGTAGTGATACGGGGTGTTCTGGAGAAATACCAAGGTGAAGTAGGAGTGGCGATGAAATACTTGGTTTGGTCGTGAATAGCAGTCGCAATTTACTTTGCCCTCTTTCTGATCCCTTTATTTGTCTTAACTTATTTTCTTCTATACACCATCGTTAGGCTAATTGGTTTTCTTCATTCTCTACCTTTCGGCACCTGCCTATGGTTTGGATGAAGACTATCCAATTAGCATAATAGGTGTACCATCCTAATCCAAGGAGCACTCGCAGCCTGAGAGAAGGTAAAAGGAAAAAACAACTGAATAGTCCTATTCATTTTCTTCAGAACCGGAAACCATCCTCGAATCTGGAACGAGTTCCTTCGAGTTCGTATATAACCATACGATGGTTTTATCCAATGGAAGTGGACGTTTGTAGTGATACGAAATGTTCCGGAGAAAAGGGGAAAAAGTAGGAGTGGCAATGAGGTATGCAACTCAGACAATCCAAAAGCCAGTGTTTTAAAAAGGTTCGGTTAATCTTGGTCACTGAGTCATAGTCTAGGGTCGGGCCATGGTCGCTGCCAAAGAGAGAGAGAGAAAAGAAACATTCTGCGTGCACTCTAACCTATATCAGAATGGTTATCAATTTATCTAGTCAGGAAACCTCCCACTGTAACCTCAAATTCTCCTCCAAACCTGAAAGAAGAATTAGTCGGGATCACCCGAGGAGGAAACCAACTCATTAGTGGGAATCGGGATCCAACTATCATCGCATGATAATGTGATGGAATCCAATCACGTTATCACACTCCAGAAGGTATGCGCATGCCTGGCAAGTTTCAGTTTCTTTAGAAACTCCCGGTGTGATTTTTACCCCATGCTCTTATGACCTTGACGAAGGCCAACATATCATAAGTCATATGTCAAGTTCTACCCGTCATTATCCAGGTTAATTTGAACCCACCCGTACATACCCTTGACGAAAACCAAAATAGTAGTACGACTGTCCCAAACTAACGCATCTACCTATGCAACAGAAAAGTAACAAATAGCTACCACACACTATGCCTTGACGAAGGCCAACATACATAGCATGAATAGTAAGTGGTACCTTTCTGAAATGACGGAGGGCTACGAATGGTTTTTGGCGAAAAACCTTTAACGTAATGAACTTGATATCGTTGAAGGAACCCGATAGCTTTTT
Organism: Agapanthus africanus; assembly: GCA_030015575.1. Taxonomy (NCBI): domain Eukaryota; kingdom Viridiplantae; phylum Streptophyta; class Magnoliopsida; order Asparagales; family Amaryllidaceae; genus Agapanthus; species Agapanthus africanus. The sequence goes on along the minus strand of CM057345.1, from coordinate 296,906,903 downwards.
ACAAAAATATAGTGGCTAAAACCTTTGCTAAAAAGGTCACTCCCGATGAAGGGATCTCGGCTCTTTCCCCATAGAATGAGGTGCAGGATATTCTAAATGAATACCGCGATGCAAAGCAAAAAGTAATCGACTATAATGAAGTTATTACCCTGAAGCAAACTTCTGTCCAAGGGGTCACTTCCGATGAAGGGACCTCGGCTCTTGCCTCGTAGAATGAGGTGCTGGATATTCATAACCGAATACCACTGTGCAAAACAAAAGAGAATGTCCTTGCAATAACAGCCTTTTTGAAAATTGTTCCAACAACATCGAACAGGTTTGTTTTCCTTGCATTGTCTGAATCAACGCAGTCCCATCAATTGATCACACCACAAAAGAACGAAAATATGATGTACGTATATGCCATCCGCATTCGCCACTGGGTCCCGTCATCACCCGTTAGGTTACATAAATAACGACAGAGCGGGTACTGGACTAGCGCCGGTGTAAAACATATACAACATCTACTAGTGTATATATATAGCAATATATAATAATCGCTCCAGGCGTGATAAATGCAATATCACAGAAAAATTATAAGCATCACAGAACAAACAGATAATCTAGGATCCCCGGGTTTGCTTTGAGCCGCAAGTGAAACCCGACGTTCCCCTGGTCGTGTGGATAGCCTGTGCAATGAAAATCTAGACCCCTATGGGTGCGGCAAGTTACCCGCCAAAACCTGAAGCGAGGCAGCCCCCTTCAGCAAAGTGAATGGACCACCCAGCACTTCACGGAATCCGATAACCTGAGCACCCCTCCTTGGGTCAACCTATACCCCCTACGAGTGCGGTGAATAGCCCACCAATTCTAGAGTGAAGCCCCCTCCGTCTCAAAGCCATGCGATGTGGGCTCGTTGCCATCTAGAATCCGGCTATCCGTGCACCCCACCGAGGGATAATCCTAGTACAGAAAATAAAATATGTACAATGGTGACATCGACCTCAACCCGGTCGTGCCCCAAAAGAATAACATACAAACAGGCAGTGACGGCAGTCCACATGTCGGACACTCGCCCTACAATATCAAATGTACAAATATAACCAAACTGTACTACCATTGCATCCAGGCTATCCACTATGACAAATCCGCAACATCATAGCACAACACAGTATATCAACGTGAATGTCACGTTCACAAATCCGTTTAAAAGAGCTATAGCAATTAGACAAGATTTACCGCTCGAATGACATTCACGGTCGCAGATATAAAGTAAGCACTGTGAACTAACTTATTTAAAAAATTTCTATCGACAAAAGTTCCCGAAGTGGGCCCCAAGCACAAATCCAGTACTGTAACAAATCTGGGCCCTAACAAAATATTCCAGAAACCCCAATTCCAACTTTAAGACAACTGTAGAAAAATTGGTGCAGAGATGACACATAATGGAGGCGGAACCGCGGCCAAAACTTGGGTATGGCCGCGGTTCCGCGGCGGCACTGTAGCATCATGTTACCAAATTTTCACAGATGTCTTAAAAAAGCCTGCCTGATTTTCTGAACCACTCAAAATAATTTTTTGACGACAAAAAAATTTCGACAGAAACTGCTAAAATGGAATCGCGGTTTTTGGAAAATTCACCCGATCAATGTTTTAAACAAGTTAGAACAAGCTAGTAAAGGTTAATGGCGTGGCTCCGATACCATGTAAGTCTACGGTAGCGCCCCGACCGTCTATCCGAGGCCAAATGCGGAAACAAAAACTTTTCTTAAACTTGAAATCGGCGCTAACGTATACTTTCTCCCGGATCGAACCATTAACCTATAGCTAGCTAACTAGAGAAGGGTTAGAAAGGCTATACCGATTGATCCGTGTCCTTCGGTCTTTGGCCACCATCCTAAGCTCCTCGCGGCATTTCCGATCTCTGGTCTCCTCGTCAGAAAGGGCACCACATCAATGAGTCTTTTTACGGGCTCCCGCTTCATCCGAAGCAACTCATACACGAAGTTTGCTAGCCGACGTGTCCAAGGTGATGTAGAGAATGTGTGTGATAACTTTGTCTCAAGCATCCATTGATTCTCAACACATGAGAGTGCATGGATAGAGGTTGAAGATGATGCCATTGGAGAGGAAATGGTGAGCTCAAGAGAAGAAAATAATGAAGAGCTTTTGTTATTGTCTTTAATTAAAATGAGAGAGCACTAGAAAGAAAATACAAGAGCAAACCTAATAACTAATGGCTGCCCTCCCTCTCTCCTTACATCAATTCAACACACTAATCAATCAAGAAAAGATGACATGCACACAAAATAAGACCATGATTCACTAAACATGCACATGCCACATTTAATGCTCTTCATGATGACTTAAGCTCACAATTTCTATTTGTAAACATTAATCCAAATGTTTAGAACAATAAAAAGAGAATGGCATCTACCAAAGTAAACTCATGACGGATCACAAGGATACTCCTTACATGTATATACATACCAGCATCCGCATTCCGACTGAATACGAATGCAATGAGACTAAAGTAATCCAACAAATCTAATACTAGGATCCGGCTTAAACCAAAGCCCACTAGTATGATCCGTGCACGACTGTACGTATATGATCGAACCCTGCCATAATACCATACAGCCTCTACAACGTTTCGCCCGAAACTTGAGAAACTGTCTTTTGGGGACTCTAAAGACTCGTCAATACTTTGGTTGTGGATTTAACCTCTAGCACGTCAGTGGTACTAGCTGTATGTAACGGGCTACCAGGTATTGACCAAAAGGGAGGTCGATGAGCGAACTCATCCTGACACCCTACTGAGCCTATTAGTGACAATATCCGTACAGTCCGGTCCGTTCGTCTATGAGTATCGCATGTCGGTCCTATGGGGTTGGTAAAAGTCAGACCCCCAAAAGCGGTACAAGTCGTGTCGGAGTGTAGCCCAGAACACCCTGAGATACTACTAGAATACATACCAGTAAATCTCGTGCCTTGGCTAAGGACTTCATGTAATGGCTCTCCTAGACACAGCGCGATCTCACCCCCAATACCGAGAGAGACGAAACCCCTGCCGATCCGCTCACTGCCTCCTTGTGGCTCGGGACTGTACCCAAATAAAACCTGTTTGCACGACTCTTTTGAGCCATGGTAGGGTAGTAATTAAAGCACAGTGGGAACTCACACGAGACAAATGACGATCTCAGGTCGATGAACTAACCTGTACACATGTCACCAGGGAACTGCTATCTGACGCTAGGTATAAAACTAACTAGCATGTTCCCGGCGAGTCCTGTCCGGTGTACTCATAACCCAATGAGCACCTGTATACGTGTTAGGTGAACCAACTGACACCAATGGATTATGAGACCAGCCACCACCCCTCGTCGGGGTCTCGATCCGTATACACTAGTCTACTCTAGAGTATTGATGCCCTTTCTCGAAACTCCCTCGACTAGGGACCTTTAAGGATGTGCTTATAGACTACCCAACTCTCACGTATATGATCGCCATCATACTGCTGGTAGTCAAGAAAAATCCTAAGGGTCTATCAACGTGCAATAGTGATCTGTAAGGTCACCTAAAGCATGTAAACGATGATACAGATAAACCAGATAGCATACTATCATCTTGAGTAAGACTGTCCTCCCGGCATAGGTCCTCCCTCAATCATTGCAATCACGTGCCTGCGATCCAATAATTGACTTTGAGGGCACTATATCCAACATAGGTATCAAGCAGATCTAGGAGAGAATCACTGGACAGTTGTGAAGAACATTCTTAAGTACTTGAGAAGGACTAAAGAAATGTTCTTGGTATATGGTAACGGAGAACTCCAAGTGGAGTCCTTTACTGATTCGAGCTTCCAAAGTGATAAGGACGACTCTAAGTCGCACTCGGGATTTGTTTTTACCCTAAATGGAGGGGCGGTTTGTTGGAAGAGTTCCAAGAAAGAAACCGTGGCAGACTCGACGATGGAGGCTGAATACATCGCTGCCAACGATGCTGCCAAAGAGGCTGTCTGGATGAAGAAGTTCATCACTGAACTTGGTGTGGTTCCGTCCATTGAGAATCCAATACCTTTATATTGTGATAACAATGGAGCTGTGGCTTTGGCCAAGGCACCCAGGTCCCATCAAAAGTCCAGACATATTCTGAGGCGGTATCACCTGACCCGGGAGATAGTTGATCGCCGCGAGATCGAGGTCAGGAGAGTTGACACGAAGGACAACACTGTAGATCCACTCACGAAGGCCATTTCCCAGATACAATTTGAGAGACTCTTCGGGATGTTGGGTATGAGATACTACAACAGCTGGCCTTAGTGCAAGTGGGAGATTGTTAGTTATATATATGCCCTAGAGGTCATTGTTGTACATATGATGTATATTATAGTGGATGCTTGGAAATATATAGGGAGGACTTTCTTGCTCGACATGATAATATGCTATTTGGTTTCACTTTGTCTTAACACGTTGACTTGTATTGGTTTACTGTCTTGATCTCACATGTTGATAAAGCCCTTAGGATATGTACTTGACTACTAGGACTATGATGAGATCATGGGCCAGGGTAGTCAACGAGTACATCCTGTAACTGCTCTTAGTCGAGGGTGTATCGAGACAGGGCATCGTTACATCAGAGTAGACTAGCGTATATGCATCTTGACCCATATGATGGGCGATGGATGATCCCATATCCATCGGTGTTTGACATCAAAGATGGTGTATGGGTGCTCAGTGGAGACTGGGTATACTGAACAGACTTGCCGAGAACTCCTAGATGGTATTATACCTATCATCAGATAGCAGTTCTCCGGTGACACTGGTACAGGTAAGTCTGTAGACCCGAGATCGTCATAGAGTCTTGTGTGATTCCTACTGTGCTTTGATTTCCACCTTACCACGTCCAAGAGGGCATGCAAAACGGTGGCTTTTGGGTACAGTCCCGAATCACATAGAGGCAATGAGCATAGGAGGGATTTCGTCTCTCCCAGTATAAGGAGTTGATGTTGCGCTATGTTTGATTGGCTATAACTGAAAGTCCCTGGCCAGGGCTGTTATGGAGATTTACTCGTAAGTGTTATCAGTAATTTCTCGACCCGTTATGAGCCTCACATCAACATGTCTTATCGGTTACTGGGGTCTGACGTTTACCAACCCTAGACTGGATATGCGACATATCAGACGAAGAGACCGGACTGTATGGTAGTGTTACTGATTGGATTCACAGGAGAATGTACTGGCTTGCTTGTTGATCTTCTGATCGCTCAATACCTGGGTGGCAGTTACGTTTAGCTGACCGCTTGCAGCTTGTGCGTGTTTGATATGATCATCACCTATTGCCGGCGTATTGATGATTCTTTAGAGTCCTACACAGAGGTTTCCTGGCTCAGGAAAAACAGAGTAGGAGCACATATGTGATATGTACGGGACCGAGAATAATACGATATAAGATATCGTATTCTATTCTCGAGATATGTGATATCGGCCGGGTATATGTGATATAGCCGGGTCATCGGATCAAGTGTTGATTCGATGAATTGGTATATGTTATTTTAGTCGGTTATATGTATTATAGCCGGATTATCGAATCAAGTGTTGATTCGATAATTTAATGTATAATTGTATATGTGATATATTACATTACATTAACTAATATAAGTTCGCTTTATTGATTCTTTTTCTCACCGGATAATACATTGATGTATATGCGATATATGTTAATTGTATTATACTCTTTTATTATATTATATATTATATATGTGATATATAATATTGTAACATGTTAGGGTTACAAATGTAACATGGTTGTTAAGTTTAAACCAAGTTAGGGTTTGGATTAGGGTTAGCTTTTGGGTTAGCTTTTGGATGAGATTCATGGATGGTTCATGAAGCTTTGACTTTGTCATTTTTCTTTGGAGTTTTGTGAAGATATTTGTTAACCTAACCCAAACCCTTAACCTATGGTTTCTTCTCTACAAGGGTTAAGGCTTTCATTCATAACCCATGGTTGCAATTGTAACAACAACAATAATGCATTATTCATCACAAAAGGATTTCTTCTTCTTCTTCCTCTTTGAAAAAAGCTTTCTAGCTTTTTGAGTTGTGGTTAATAGTGAAAAATTGAAAACAAAACAGAGCAAAATTCCTACTTCATCATCCTCATCTATTCTAGCCACTTAGATTAGGGTGTTCACTTCTCTAATAAGTTCATTAGTGAAGTGTAAGCTTGGGTTAGAGATTCTTCAAGATAGATCATCTTAGATCAAGAAGATTTCAAGCAAGATGCATCATTCACCTCTTGGAGCCTCACGAGAGTCGGAGTTCTTGATGATCGCAGCGAAGAGACCTCAACACGGAGCTTATGAAGTGAAGGAACGAACTACAAAGGTTGTAATCCTAATCATTTTAGTTCTTTGTATGTGATACAAACTTGTAACCCTAGAATTTCTAGCAAAGATTCATAGTTTGCTTGCTTTGCACCTCTCTAAATTTTAAAGTGGCATGAGTGATGCTACCAAAACCTAGACTAGGTGCAAGGGAAGCCCAACATGTAGATCCTAAATCGTCATAGTGTCTTATGTGGTTCCTACTGTGTTTTGATTTCTACCCTACCACCGCTCAAATGAGTCGTTCAAATAAGTGGTTTTTTAGTACAGTCCCGAGTCGCATGGAGGTAGTGAGCGATAGGAGGGGTTTCGTCTCTCCCGATATTGGGAGTTGATATTGTGCTATGCGTGATTGGCTATAACAGTAAGTCCCTGGTCAGGGCTAATGAGATTTACTGATAAGTGGTATCAGTAATTTCTCAAAAAGTTATAGGCCACATATCGGAATGACTTATCAAGTTATTAGGGTCTGAAGATTCCACCCCTAGACTTGATATACGACATATCAGACGAAGAGACCGGACTGTACGGTAAGTGTTGCTTATAGGTTCTACAGGAGTTTGGACAAGTTTTCTTGTTGATCTTCTATTCATTCAATACCTGAGTAGCCGTTATGTCCAGCTAGTACCGCCGACGGCTTGTAGGCATCTGATAAGATCATTACCCACTGCTAGCGTATTGCCGAGTCTTTAGAGTCCCACATAGAAGTTTCTTAGCTCAAGCGAAACAAAGTAGGGCACATATGGAGATATGTGCGGGAGCTTGATTAAATACGAGTATATGATACCGTATTCTAATCTAGCATAAATTGATATTAGTCGGGTTATATATATATAACCGGATTTTTGAATCAAGTGTTGATTTAATAATTTGATATATATATATATATTCATTTGTATCATGGTTGATGGTATATGGAACATGGATGTGTGAGAATCACATTAGACATAAAGATGATAAGATAATGATTTATATATATGAATTAAAGAAAAGAAGAATGAATCATTTTCTATGGTTGCTTTGAGAAGTTTTGAGAAGCCATGACTCATCTTCATTCTTTATTTAATTCATACATATTCATCATTCATACATATAAGTTCATCTTCATCTTCTTTTTCTTCATTCTTCACTTGCTATACTATTCATGCAAGAAGAAAAATAAGAGAAGAACTTTTAGTGAGCAAAATCCGTATTTCATCAATCTACACTACTTTAGCAAATTAGTATAGTTTGTTCTCTTCACTAATATCTTGATTAGTGAAGTTGGGCTTGAGTGTGAGTTGCCTCAAGGTGGATTATCTTAGACGAAGGAGACTTCGAGCAAGCTCGTTTCTTCCTTCAAGTGGAGTCAAAGAAGAGTTTTAGGGACTACTACTTGGAGTTTTTGAAGTGAATGACTAGACTACAAAGGTTGTAGCTTTTCTTCCCTTAGTTTAGAACTTGTTTTGCTATGTTTTAAAACCCTAATCTCTAGTATGATCTTGTTTAAGTAGACTCAGCCCTCTAGATTTTTAAAATTGCATAATTGATACTCATAGAACTCTTGTAGAGGTGCTAAGACATACTTTTATGGTATCAGAGCCAAACTAGAGAGTTAGGAGTAGTTTAGACGAAATTAAAGTGTTCGATCGACGTTTTAAATCCGACTTTTGCAAGTTTCTGTACAATTTTTCAAAATTTGATCTTTTCAAAATTAAAAATACTCAGAAAATCGTGCAGGCTATTCTAAGGAGGAACAAGAAATACGAGCATATAGTTTCACCAAATGGCCGCGGAACTGCCGCCTAGACCATGCTCTAGCCGCGGTTCCATGGTGCACCTGTGGAGTTAGATCTCCAGTTTTCTTGTATTGCTTCCTTTTCTCCTACATGATTTTCTGGATATTTTAGATTAGGCTCAAGTGGTTGAGATCTCTGTGAATTGTTGTTGATTAAAATATCGATCAAAATGTTAACTTTGTCTAATTGTTTTGGTTATATGATACAATTTTTGGAATCCACATTGATTAGTTTTACGAAAACTAGTTGTCGATTTGTAAATCTCACATTTTAGTCTAAAATGATGAATTACAACGGAGTTTGGATTTGGATCGAAATTCCGTCGTAATCTCGTATCGTACATGAATACTCGCCGGGAGACACTAGTAGATAGCCACGCCCCTTTGCCCCAACCAAGTGACTATAGGAGAAATCCCATGGCCAAGAGCATCCACTCGGATGCTCGCGGCCATGATGTTCCGCCCAAGTCCACTTTGTTGACGGCCTCAGGTGTGCGGCCATCCACTAAAGTTTCCGACGAGCCTTCGATCTTTTAACCGGGAATCCTGTTGAATTACCCAGCTTAATCTTTGAAAAGGGTTTTCCATTCGAGACTTAAATGTAAGGTTTATAGGGTTAGACATGAAATTCGGACTATGTGATAATCCGGGTTTACGATGTCTACAGATGCGAATTTTAATTATTGTAGTTTTCATTTTTTTTCTGCGACCGTAAGTGTAATATGTGGAAGTATCCCCGATCTCATTGTTATACAACAACGACATTAGGGATACACATATTTACTTACGTTGATAGCATGTGATGCTATTGTGTTGCTATATCGATATGTTATATTGGATCGTCATGGTTGAATAACCGAAGGTTTTATGTGAGATGAGAGTTTTTCAATTTTTATTCATGTAAATAATTTATGTAATATTTTTTTATTGGGACACTTTTGGGTTGAGGTTGTTGTCTCCATTAATATATATTATTTACTTTTCCGCATTAGGATAGATCTAAGGCGGAGAGCACAAGTAACCGGGTTCTAGAGTCCAGTGGGAGGCCATCTCGAGGAATCAAGACCGGTCTCCTAACTCTAGAATTGGCATGGTTGATTGCCGCTCTCGTAGGGGTCTAGGCGTGTGGGCTTGGCTATTCATCACAACCATGGAATCCGTGTTTTTCGTTAATGGCTTAATCTAAAACATGGACCTCCTAGTATATCCTATATTTCATATATCTGCTTCTGCTATTTTGTGATGTGATCATATAACTGCGTGAGATGAATGTTACTTATATATATGATACATTAGTAGACACTATATATGTTTTGCATCCCCACTAGTCTTGACTGCTGGGTTTCGCTTAGCACCTTCGCTGGGTTTCGGCAAGCATCAAGTATGCAATTTCAAAAATCTAGAGTGCTAAACAACCCGAACCAAGGATCTAACTATAGAATTAGGGTTTTATTGTTAGTTATATGTATGCCCTAGAGGCCATTACTATATATAGGATGTATATTGTAGTGGATGCTGGGACATATATAGGGAGGACTTTCTTGCTCGACATGATAGTATGCTATCTGGTTGCTCTTTACCTTAACGTGTACACTGATTGTCTCTCTGTTACATATTGGTAAAGCCCTTAGGATGTGTACTTGACTACCTGGATTATGATGCAGATGATACTAGTGGGGACAGATAGTCTATAAGTACATCCTTCAAAGTCCCTAGTCGTGGGTGTATCGAGACGGGGCATCGATATACCAGTGTAGACTAGCGTATACCTTCTCGACCTATACAGATGGGCGATGGATGATCCCATATCCATTGGTGTTTGACATCAGAGATGATATATGGGTGCTCAGTGGAGACTGGGTACACTGGACGGACTCGCCGAGAACTCCCAGATGGTATTATACCTTACGTCAGATGGAAGTTCTCTGGTGACACTGGTACAGAGTAGTCTGTTGACCCGAGATCGTCATAGAGTCTTGTGTGGTTCCCACTGTGCTTTGATTTCCATCTTACCACGTCCAAGAGGGCGTGCAAAACGGTGGTTTTTGGGTATAGTCCCAAGTCACATGGAGGCAATGAGCGATAGGAGGGGATTCGTCTCTCCCGGTATAGGGGGTGCCACATGTGAGGCGTTGGCTTGACCCTTCTACGGCTGGACCGTTGGTACTGAGGCACGAACTGAATGTTGTTAGACTTATTTCATGTGTTGATCTGTATTGGGAAAACTTTGGTGTTTGAATGTTCGATCGGAAAGTTTAACATTTTCTAATTATGTGGAATGTGATACAATAATTGGAATTCACAAGAAGTTATGAGATAACTGAATGAATGTTATAAACATAGAACTTTAGTCTCACTTAATCGGTTGCCACGGAGTTTTGATGTGATCAAAAGTCCGTCGCAATCGCGTAGCGTACGCGGATACTCGCCGAGTAAACTTAATAGACAGCCTCACTCCATAGCCCCGACCAAGTGACTGTAGGAGAACCCCGTCGCCGAAAGCATCCGTTCGGGTGCTCCCGGTAGCGGTGTTCCGCCTTGGTGCACTTCGTCGATGGTATCGGGGGTGCGGCCGTCTACTGAAGTTTTCGACGAGCATTCGATCAAATTATCGGGAATCTTGTTGAATTGCCCGACTTGGTATTGAAAAGTGTTTTCGATTTTGAGACTAAAATGCGGGGTTTATAATTGTTAGGCATGCGATGTCTAAAGAATTCATTTGGTCAGGCATGCGATGTCTGAAGTGGTTGCGGATTCCAACTATTGTAGTTTTACACTTTCTTTTCTGTGACCGTAAGCGTAATATGTGATATCGCCGGTTTCGTTGCTATATGTCAACGACAATTGGGATGCGCATATTTAGTTACGTTGATGACATGTGATGTTATGTGTTGCTGGATATGTTATATTGGATCGTCGTGTTTGAATAGCCGGGGGTTTTTATGTGAGATGAGTGTTTTTCATTTTCATTCATGTAAAAACTTGTATGTAATATTCTTTTATTGGGGCACTTCCAGGTTGCGGAAGATGTCACCCTTTGTATATTATTTACTTTTCCGCACTAGGATAGACCCAAGGAGGGGAGCATAAGTAACCGGGTTCTGGAGTCCAGTGGGAGACCAACTCGAGGAGTCGAGTCCGGGTCTCCTAACTCTAGAATTGGCAGGGTTGCTTGCCGCTCTCGTAGGGGTCTAGGGGTGTGGGTCTGGCTATTCATCGCGACCGTGGAATCCGTGTTTTATACTGGCTCGTGTTGAAAACACGGACGTCCTAGTATATCCAATATTTCATATGTTTCTTCTGCTGCGATATCTGTGATGTGATCATGTGATGTGATCATGTGATGTTCTGTGATAGATACATTATACAGTATATATGATATATTATATAGGCGTTACTTATGTTTTACACCCGCGCTAGCCCTGCCCCGCTCTGCCGTTAGTCACCTAACCTAACGGTGCACGAGGGGACATCGAGGCGAATGCGGATGGCATAAGTGTACGTCGTATTTATCTGTGATGATTAGGTATTTAAATGATCGGACTTCATTAATGTGATTAATGAAATAAAAGAAACCTAAGATGTTGTAGAATCGAATTTCAAAATAAAACAGGTAGCTACAGTTTTTGCTTTGCACAGAGGTATATGTGATATATCCTGCACCTTATTCGATGAGGAAAGGACCGAGATCCCTTCACCGGGAGTGACCCCTTTAGCAATAACTGGCAGATGCTACAACACTCGGTTTGTCTTTTGATTGCTTTTAAGAGTTCTGCTTTGCACAGTGATATATATGATATATCCCGCACCTCATTCGACAAGGAAAGGACCGACGATCCCTTCACCGGGAGTGACTCCTTTAGCAAAACTAGAAAAGCCTCAAAAGCACTCCATTTTAAAATCATTTGATTCTGCAACGATATCAAGTTCATTACGCAATAGGTTTTCAGAAAAACCTATCGTAGCCCTCCGTCATTTCAGATAAGTTGTATATAGTATTCGTGCTGCATTTGTTGGCTTTCGTCAAGGTGCAGTGTGCGGTAGCTATGTGCTGCTTATCTGCTGTATATGATGCGATTGGATTAGGGTAGTCGTGCGGCTTTGTTGGCTTTCGTCAAGGGTCGTGCGGGTGGGTTTAATTCGATCAAGAAATGTACGGGTTGAACTTGACTAGCGGGCTATGGTTTGTTGGCTTTCGTCAAGGTCATAGCACGTTAGGGGCAAAATATTATCGAGAATTTCAAGTGTTGAAATTTGCAATGAGATTGCATACCTTCTATGAGATAGTTGGATCCCGATACCCGCTGCGAGTAATTGTTACTCCTGGGAGAGTTTTATACACTACAATTAGCCGATCAAGTAGGTGTCTAGAAAGGTGTCAACGGGGTTACGCCTCTGGGAAAACGAGCTTTACATTAATTAGGTTCGTGCGAAAGCACGGGGGACCTCCCTCAAAATACCGACACTGGCCTGGCTGAAAGATTGGCGAACTTGTAGTGTGTAATTAATCCCGGCTAGTCTTTCCTTTTAGGGTTTGAAGGAAGATTTGATAAAAAGCAGTGGGAGCCATCCTGATTAGATAAAATAATAACCAATCTATTCTTGCAAGAGCGCACGCTGAGTGTTTTCTTCTCTCTCTCTCCAGGTAGCGACCATATCACGCCTTAATCAAGATAATAATACGGATATTTGACCGAACCCGCTTGTTATACTGAGCTGGGGAACGTTGGTCCCGCTCCAACTTATAATTGTTATAAGACAGAGTAGGAAATTGGGGATTACCAGAATTCCCGTTCCACCCAAACGAAGAGAGTGCATGCTGATGCATCATCTTCGGGTGTGTTCATTACAGAGAACTGTTTCTCAGTATCCTTTACGTCCTGGGTATGTGATACCAGATCAGGATCCCAGATATGTAATCTGTTACATAGGGCTACAGAAAGGTAGAGGACTGAGAACGGGTGATAAGTTTCATGAGGCAGAAAACGGGGCAAGTGTTGCAGCCAAGTCTGTTGGTCACTGTTACCCTGTATTACCAATACATTGATTCTGAACGAATGTTATTAGATACCGAACCTGATATACAAAATCATATCAATCTCTTTATCAGTAAAGAAATGATAAAATTTTGTATTGTTAGATAATGTTTTGAACATTTCCTATATCAAAAGTTGATCGGTTCAGGCACGTTATCTAAAAGCATTGATGTTCTAAATCAAACTACAGTTCTTTAGTATACAGAACACACACAAGAGGAAAAGTTCAGAAATGAACAAATCCTTCTTGATGCATTGTAGACTAGGTCATATCAATACGACCCGACTGGCTGAAGTTACATTTAGATGCATATTTAAATCAGTTTGAATTTACATCTTGTGAAACTTGCCGGTCATTTCACAGAGATAAGATGACCACAGCTCTGTTTATTGGAAACGGAGAAAGAGTTAGTGAACTCTTGGGATGATACATGTTGATGTATAAAGGTCCCCTGTCTACACATGCCAAGACCGGTTCTTTGTACTTCATTTCATTCTCTGATGATCTTTCGAGATTCAGACCTATGTTCCTGTTGAAACACAAGTCCGAGCCTTTTGAGATATTCACAGAATATGATTTAGAAGTAGAGAACCAAAATATGGGTATAAGTATTATGTCCTTTGATGAGATCAAGGAGGAGAATACTTGAGCACGGAAATACTGGACTATTCTAAAGGAGAATGAGATTCTCTCTCAGCAGTACTCCTCTGTATGCACCATAGCACGATGGTATATTAGGGCGGAGCAATCACACCCTATATGATAAGGTGTGCTCTATGATGAGTACTACTGAGTTACCTATTTCCTTTTTGGGAGTTATGCACTTGAGAAGCTGCATACCTATTGAATAGGGTTCGAATCAAATCAGATGCCTACCACTTCATATGTGATGTGGAAAGGGAAGAGCCCATATCTTAAGCTAGTTAAGATTTGGGGTTGTCCAGCCTTTGTCTAAAAGCAAAATCCGGACAAGCTCAAGGCAAGGTCTGTTATGTAGAACTGGAAATGTTCCAGCTATACAGACTGCAGCTGATGATTTGATAGAACCAAAGGATTCAGTAGATTCCAACGAACATCAGCCTCTCCGCCGATCTAGTAGGGTTCCTTACCCACCTGAGAGATACTTCGGTTTCTCTATGACAGTGGGAGTGAGGACTGCATCATGAGATGATGACCCAACTAGTTTCGAGCTGGCCATCAGGAATGAGACTCTGTAAGAATGGCTGGATGCTTAGCGATCTGAGATGGAATCCTTATACACCAACAAAGTATGGACTTTAGTTGCTATATCTGAAGGGTTAAATTCCCATCAGGAGCAAGTATATCTTGAGAAGATTACTTGGTGTAGATGGAAAAGTTGAGACTTTCAAAGCTAGACTTGTTAAAGGTTTTCGTCATTGACCAGGCGTGGATAATGATGAAACCTTTTTCCAGTATCTATGCTTAAGTCCATCCAGATTCTACTTGCCACGGCTACATACCATGACTACGATATCTGGTGGTTGGGTGTCATGACTGCTTTTCTAAATGATGTTTTAGAAGAGTGCGTCTATAAGTACACAGCCAGAGGGCTTCGTAGACAGTGGGAGCAGTGGAAACGTGTGCAAGATGCTTTATAGGATTAAAGCAGGCATCGCGGAGTTGGAACATCTGTTTTGATAGATTAGTCAAAGAGTTTGACATCATCAAAATGGTAGATGAACCTTGTATAAACAAAAAGGTAGTAGGGAGTATGGTGATGATCCTCGTAGAGTACGTGGATGACATACTCTTGATAAGAAAGGAGTTTCTTATGCTACGCTCGGTCAATCTCCGTTTATCACAATGATTCTCCATATATGATCAAAGTGATACCTCCTAAATCCTAAGTTTGGATCTATGAGATAGATCTAATTGGATATTAGGATTCTCACTAGTTTTAGTGAGACGGTATCAACCGATCCTGGGGAGAATCACTGGAAGGGTTCCAGGGTGATAAAGACGACTGAATGTCAGTCACAGGCATTGTCTTTACCCTAAGTAAAGGGACGGTATGTTGGAAAAGTTCCAAGCTAGATACCGTGGCATACTAGACGATAAAGGCTGGATACATCGCTACTTAAGATGCTACCAAAGAGGCAGTCTGGGTGTATATTGGTTCATGAGATGAACTACGTTCCAACCATTGTGAGACAATGGAATGGTGGCTTATGCCAAGAAACGCCGGTCCCATCAGTGATCCAGACATATTCTAAGGCAGTGTCACCTGATCATGGAGATGGTTGATCTCCAGGGAGATCGAGGTTAGGAGAGTAGACTCAGAGGACAACACAGCGGATCCACTCACAAAGGCCTATTCCCAGAGAGAGACTTTTATGGGATGGTTGAGTATGAGATACTACAACCACTGCTATCAGATGGCCCTAGTGCAAGTGGGAGATTGTTAGTTATATGTATGCCCTAGAGGCCATTACTATACATAGGATGTATATTGTAGTGGATGCTGGGACATATATAGGGAGGACTTTCTTGCTCGACATGATAGTATGCTATCTGGTTGTTCTTTACCTTAACGTGTACACTGATTGTCTCTCTGTTACATATTGGTAAAGCCCTTAGGATGTGTACTTGACTACCTGGATTATGATGCAGATGATACTAGTGGGGACAGATAGTCTATAAGTACATCTTTCAAAGTCCCTAGTCGTGGGTGTATCGAGACGGGGCATCGATATACCGGTGTAGACTAGCGCATACCTTCTCGACCCATACAGATGGGCGATGGATGATCCCATATCCATTGGTGTTTGACATCAGAGATGATATACGGGTGCTCAGTGGAGACTGGGTACACTGGACGGACTCGCCGAGAACTCCCAGATGGTATTATACCTTACGTCAGATGGCAGTTCTCTGGTGACACTGGTACAGAGTATTCTGTTGACCCGAGATCGTCATAGAGACTTGTGTGGTTCCCACTGTGCTTTGATTTCCATCTTACCACGTCCAAGAGGGCGTGCAAAACGGTGGTTTTTGGGTACAGTCCCGAGTCACATGGAGGCAATGAGCGATAGGAGGGGATTCGTCTCTCCCGGTATAGGGGGTTGATGTTGCGCTGTGTTCGATTGGCTATAACCGGAAATCCCTGGCCAGGGTTGCTGAGATTTACTGGTAAGTGTTACCAGTAGTTTCTCCAATAGTTATAGACCTCATATCGACACGACTTATCGAGCTATTGGGGTCTGACGTTTACCACCCCTAGGCGAGATATGCGACATATCAGACGATCAGACCGGACTGTACGGTAGTGTTACTGGTTGGATTCACTGGAGTATGAGCGGGCTTGCTCGTCGATCTTCAGATCGCTCAATACCCGGGTGGCCGTTACGTTTAGCAGACCGCTTGCGGCTTGTGGGAGCTTGATATGATCATCACCTGCTGCCGGCGTATTGACGAGTCTTTAGAGTCCTACACAGAGGTTTCCTGGCTCAAGCGAAACGAAATAGGAGAGCATATGAGATATGTGCGGGACCGAGAATAATGCGTGTATGTGATACCGTATTCTATTCTCGCGATGAATGTATCGATTGGTTGTATGCGATATAACCTAGTTATCGAATCAAGGATTGATTCGATAAGCCGATACATTGGATACTGGTCGGTTATGTGCGACATGACCGGATCATTGAATCAAGTGTTGATTTAATGATTTAATGTATAATTATATATTTGATATATTACTTTGCATTAACTAGTATTGGTTCACTTTAAATGGATATTCTCACTCGGGTGTGCACATTGTATATGTGATATACTTTAGTACACAAGTTTGTATCATGTTTGATGATACATGCTAACTAGGGTTTGTGTAAAGATTGAACCATGGTTATATGAATGGTTAGGGTTTTGTTTTCTTATTCATTTATTTGTTTGTTTATTCATTTTTGGCAAAAGAAAAATGGTGGCTAATTTGGATATATGTTGAAGTTTCATGAAGCTTTGACTTAGTCACCATTTTTGTCTTCATACCTAACCTAACCTTTCACTTAACTTGAGTTTAGTCTCTACACTTAACCATGGTTGATTATGATAAGTATTCTTTTATTTTCTATTTTCTAAAAACAACTTATCATAACACTTTCTTCTTCTTCTTCATCTTCTTCAATGAAGAAAGCTTCACTTCATCAATGGTGGATTGATGAAATGAGTGAGAAATCCAATTCTAAAGTGAACCCACTTTCTATTTCTTCATCCTCTACCACTTGCCAAGTAGTAGAGTGTGTTTTCTTCACAAGTTTCATCACTTGGTGAAGTTGGAGCTTGATCTAGCGATGCCTCGACGTAGATCATCTTCGGCACGAAGCCGACGACCTTGCCCGCTCTTTCTCCGATGAAGCCGACGCTAGAGCCCGGATTTTGATTTAGACAGTGGAGATGACTTCATCACGGAGCCGTGGAGGTGGAGGACCGGATCT
The DNA here is from genome assembly GCA_030015575.1 of Agapanthus africanus. Classification (NCBI taxonomy): domain Eukaryota; kingdom Viridiplantae; phylum Streptophyta; class Magnoliopsida; order Asparagales; family Amaryllidaceae; genus Agapanthus; species Agapanthus africanus. The sequence continues at coordinate 296,889,268 of CM057345.1, read as the reverse complement.
ACAAAGGTTGTATTTCCGTATTCTTGTAGTTAAGTGTTAACTAGTTTGTTTTTCGCTTAGACATCTAGCCAACGATCCGTAGTTTAGGGTTTCTCGGCACCGTAAATTTTGAAATTGGCATGGTTGATGCCTTATGAGACCTCATTAGGGTGCCTAGGAACCCTACATTTATATGCATGTAAACAAACTTTACACTAAGTGAAATAGGAATACAACCTTTGTAGACCGGTCCTTCACTTCTAAAGCTTCGTGTAGTAGTCCCTTTGCTCCAAGTAGTGGTCCCTCGAACTCTTCTTAGGCTCCACCAGGCGAAAGGAACGCGCTTGCTAAAAAATCTTCGAGGCCGAAGATGATCTACGTCGAAGAATCTCTAACTCAAGCTACCTCTTCACTAATTGAGGAATTAGTGAAGCAAACAACCTATACTAAATGGCTAGTTTGGTATAGATTGATGAAGTATGAATTTTGCTCACTTTAGAATTATTTCTCTTTCTTTCTTCACCTCATGAAAACCTAGAGAGCTAAAATGAGAGAAGAGGAAGATGAAATGGTGAACCATCTCAACCATGGGTGAGAAAATACCATGAATGTTATTTGTAGAGACTTAACCATGGCTAAAGGTAACGGTTGGGTTAATAAATATCTAGAGTAAAACAAAATTAGTGGACTTAAGTCAAGATTTCTATATGCTTCCACAAACATCTTTAGTCATGCTAATTTTCACCTAATTTTGATTTATCCCCTAATAATTAAATCCATAAATTATCTTTAGTTTGGTATGAGTCTCATACACCCATGTCTAATGTATCATCAATCATGACGCAAAATTAAATACATTAATATATATATCACATATATATTTAAATGTATTAGTAGAAAAGAAATTCTTATGTGAGCTATATTAGTTAATATATATTAATATATCAAATATATAATTATATATTAAATTATTAAATCAACACTTGATTTAATAATCCGGCAATATCATATATAACCGACTAATATCATTTATATCAACTTATCGAATCAACACTTGATTCAATAACCCGGTTATATCTCATATAACCGACTGATATCATATATCGTGAGATTAGAATACGGTATCATATACACGTATTAATCTCGGTCCCGCACATATCATATATATGCCCTACTTCATTTCGCTTGAGGTAGGAAACCTCTGTGTAGGACTCTAAAGACTCGTCAATACGCCAGCAGTAGGTAATGATCATATCAGTTACCCATAAGCCGTCAGCGGTACTAGCTGGACGTAACGGCTACCCAGGTATTGAGTGATCAGAAGATCAACAAGCAAGCTTGTCCATACTCCCGTGAATCCAGTAAGTAACACTACTATACAGTCCGGTCTCTTCGTCTGATATATCGCATATCGAGTCTGGGGGTGGTAAACGTCAGACCCCAATAACTTGATAAGTCATGCCGATGTGAGGCTCATAACGGGTCGAGAAACTACTGATAACACTACCAGTAAATCTCAACATCAGCCCTGGCCAGGGACTTCCTGTTATAACCAATCGAGCATAGCGCAACAACAACCCCCAATACCGGGAGAGACGAAACCCTTCCTATCGCTCATTACTTCCATGTGACTCGGGACTGTACCTAAAATCCACATGTTTGCACGCTCTCTTGAGCGTGGTAGGGAGGAAATCAAAGCACAGTGGGAATCACACAAGACTCTATGACGATCTCGGGTCTGTTAGTGTATATGCCTTAGAGGCTATTACTGTATCATACTAGTATGTATATTACTTGATGGAAGCTTGGGATATTCACCTTGTATTGACAATCTTGCTCAAAATAGTAGTATGCCACTTCGTTTGTTTCTGCTTTAATGTGTGCATGTGTTTCTTTTAGCATATCGCATTTACACATTAGTGGAGCCCTTAGGATCTTTGCTTGATTACCAGTGTTGTGATGGCAGTCACACTCGTGGTGGCTGGGTAATCTACAAGAACATCCTTATGCAGGTCCCTAGTCGTAGGACTATCGAGACAGGGCATCGATACTCTGGAGTAGACTAGCATATGCGCTTCTCATCCCAGCTTGGGAGACGGCCTGTCCGACAGCCGTCAGTACGTCGTACTTGGGATAGTACGCGGGTGCTCGTTAGGTTACTAGTACACTGGACAGGACTCGTCGGGAACAGTTGGTTGGTATTATACCTATCGTCAGTTATCAGTTCCCAGGTGACATGAGTACAGCTTAGTCCGTTGACTTGACACTGTCACTTCGCCTCGAGTGTGTTCCCACTGTACTTTGATTACTACCCTACCACGGCTTAAAGGATTCGTGTAAACAGGTAGTTTTTGGGTGCATTCCCGAAGCACTTGGAGGCAGTGACGGTTAGACAGGATTCGTCACTTTCGGTATTGGGGGTTGATATCGCGCTGTGTCTAGGAGAGCCATTACACAAAGTCCATAGCCAGGGCAAGCGAGGTAGACTGGTAGGTTTCTAGTGTTATCTCAGGTGTTCTGGGCTACACTCCGACACGACTTGTACCGCTAATAGGGGACTGACGTTTACCGCCCCTAGGCCCGCCATGCGATGTTTTTAGACGAACAGACTGGACTGTACGGAGACTGTCATATTCAGGCTCAGTAGGAGTTCAGATGGGTTTATCTCGGCAGTCTTCTTATCGGCATCTACCTGGGGACCGTTACGTACAGCTAGTGCCGCTTGCGGTCTGTGGTTAAACCCACTGCCAGCGTAGTGTCGAGTCTTTAGTGTCCCACACAGAGGGTTATTCGCCTTTAGGCAAAATGAGTAGAGGTCGCATGGTTTTGCGACGGGGTTCGTTCACATCCGCGCACTTGTGCACGTTTGGTGTCCGGACAGCTTATACTAGTGGGCTTTGGTTTAAGCCGTATCCTAGTATATGATTTGGGATTGGTTTTATCTCATTGTATTCGTGTTTCTCGGAACACGGATACGGGTGTGTATGCACAGTTGACTGAGGCAGAGGCAGAGGACTTTTATTAGGGTTAATGACCATTGTCATTTTCTTAACCCTAATGTTTATGTGTGAAATATGATTTATTAATATTAGTTAATTATAATTGTGCATGGTTAGGGTTGTTGACCATTTGACTATACTTGACTTGTTGACCTAGGTGGACAAGTTGACCATCATCATTCCATATGAAAGATGCTCTTTGATCCTTGCAAAAGCATTTAATGTGTAATGATAATGGTTATTTCTTGATTAACCATCACAATTATCTTTAGCTAATTATCTATTTTTCATAATTCACGTATATGTGAGAAGGTTGGATTATTCTTCTCATTCTATCATTCTCATTCTCTCTCCTCCTCTTCCTCTCTCTCTAGCTCTCCCCTCTCATGAGTTGAGAACCATTTGAGCTTGAGATAAAACACTCAAAAATACTCTCTACTCTTTCTAAGGTACTAAGTTTAGCATACCAAGCACCTTAGTTACTTCTAGTTTGAGGTTGGAGCCAAAGGTAGAGGCCCTCGGGTGGATCTTTCTTCGGCAAGAGAAGGCGACAAGGAGAACCCGTTCTTTCACTCCAAGGTGCAAGAAGAGAAGGACTTGAAGACCTAGGTATAACTCCCTTTCCGAGTAGGTAACTCTTTTAGCTTGTTAGTTAGTTTTTTTTAGCAAAGATCCTTCCTTTAGCATAGTCCATGTTGCCTAGTGTTGTAAAAATCCGATTTTTCATAACGTTTCCGCCTCCCCACAAGTACCGGGGTGGGCAACATGGACTTATAGTGGTATCAGAGCCTAGCTAAACACAAACTAACTAGTTAGCAAAGTATCTAGAACTTCGATCGGAAAAAATCGCAAAACATTTTTCGAAAACCCTAAGTTTCTGTCGATTTTTATTTCTGCTCTAAATGTAATAAATCACACACTAAAAATTGGCTCAGGGTTTTTACAGAACACCCAAGAAAAACGAACCAGCGAGTCGACCAACTCACCGCGGAACCGCGGCAAGAGCATGCTCTTGCCACGGATCCGCGGCCGAGTTGACTCTGCCGTGGGTCGTTTTTCCTGCAGTGTTCTTCTGTTGCTGTTTTGGGATTTTTAGGATTGTTTGTTTCTGCCCAGATTTTCCAGATAACAAGTTAGTTTTTGGGGTGGTCACAAATCCATATTTTGATCGAACTTCTTTACACTTTGGCTAATGGGTTATATTTGTGATGTGATATATGTATTGAACGTCTGCTAATCGCTATACGTCGATTAGTGGGGGTTATACATATCTGTGATCTGTAATGTTGATGGTTTGTGTATATGAATTCATTGGATTGTCGCGGATGAATAGCCGGGGGGGTTGTGAGATGAGAGTTTTCTTATTCTTTCAATTCTTGTAATATGTAAATTGATGTAATATTATTTGTATGGCCGCACAACCGGGTCAGGGTTGTAGCTGTCATTGTATAATTTCTTTTTACTGTTTTTGCTCCTAGGATAGACCCAAGGTGGGGTGCACAAATTACTGGGTATCTCGAAGTGCCGAGTAGTCTACTCACGTTGTTGAGAGAGGTTGCTTCACTTCGGGTACTTGGCGGGTAGTTTGCCGCACCCGTAGGGGTCTAGGGCGGAGTTTTGGCTATTCATCACGACCGTGTAATCCGCTTTTCGTTACAGGCTCGAACGGATTGCGGATTTCTAGTATATCCAATGTGTTCATCTGTGATCTGGAATGGCTATCATTGCTATATATCTATATACGATATCTATTTAGGCGTTGCTTATGTTTTGCATCCGCGCTAGTCCAGCCCCCGCTCTGTCGTTAGTTAAGTAACCTAACGGGTGATGACGGGGCCCCGTGGCGAATGCGGATGGCATAAGCGTACGTCATATTTTTGTTGTTTTCTGCAATGGTAGGATTAAATGATGGGACGCATTGGAATTAATGCAAGAAAAAAAATAAACCAAGTAAAAGTCGTTGGAACACTTTCAAAACCACTCGGTTCTTTTCAAAACCAAATTTTAAATGCGGAGCTTGAACCACTCCTTTTTGAAAGCTATCTCGTTCCGTCGATTATATCAAGCTCACTACGTTCACGGTTTTGCCAAAACCATTCGTAGCCCTCCGTCGTTTCACATGAATGGTCAATAAGTATTCAAGCTATGTTTGTTAGCCAAAGTCAAGGCATAGTAATTGGTAGCTATTGGGTATTCATGTGCAGCATAGATAGATGTGTTGCTTTGGGGCAGTCGTTCTACCTTTTTGGCCAAAGTCAAGGGTATGTGCGGGTGGCTCAAATTAACCTGAAGAACGACGGGTAGAACTTGACATGTGACTTATGATTTGTTGGCCAAAGTCAAGGTCATAAGAGCATGGGGCAAAAATCCACATCGGGAGTTTCAAAAGAACTGAAACTTGCTAGCGCTGCATACCATTTGGAGTGTGATGATTCTGGTAGGATTCCTTCAGTTTTGTCACACGATGATATTTGGATCCCGATCCTACTGTGAGTATATGCTACTCCTCCGGAACTTTCTCACTTAACGATCAATGCTATAAACCAAGTAGGTGTCTAGAAAGGTGTTAGCGGGCTACGCCCACAGGGAAAAGAGGTTACTTAATTAAGGAACTTCGCGAAAGCGTTGGAAAACCTCTCTCGAAGTACCGACACTGGCCTGGCTGAACGGTTAAGCAAGTATTGTACGGTGAGATTGATCCCGACTAATTCTTCCTTTATGGTTTGAGGAGGGATTCGAGAGACAGTGGGAGCCATCCTGTTTAGACAAATTAAAAACCACTCTAAACTTGCAAGAGCATCATGCTAAAGTGTTTCTTCTCTCTCTCCTAATTGCAGCGACCAAATATCATGACTGGACTTAAGTTACTTCTAGATAAAAACATACTGACAGGGCCAAACTACAAAGATTGGCTCAGGAATGTCAAAACGGCAATCACTTATGACAAGTTAGGGTATCTTCTTACCACCAAAGCTCCCCCTGTCCCAGGTCCCAAAACCAGCGTCGCGGATAGGGAAATCCGTAATACCTGGGAAATTGACTGCGCGAAGGCCAAGTGCCTCGTGCTTGCTGTTGGAGGTAGTGCCCTCAGAGTCAATTATTGGATCACAGGTACGTGATTGCAATGATTGAGGGAGGACCTATCCCGGTAGGACAGTCTTACTCGAGATGATAGTATGCTATCTGGTTTACCTTTATCATCGTGTACTGTTTTAGGTGACCTGACACGTCGCTATTACACGTTGATAGAGCCCCTAGGATTCTTGCTTGACCACCAGCAGTATGAGGGCGATCATATAAGTGGGAGCTGGGGGTCTATAAGCTTATCCTTAAAAGGTCCCTAGTCGTGGGAGTTTCGAGACTGGGCATCGATACTCCATTAGTAGACTAGTGTATACAGTCGAGACCCCGACGAGGGGCGGTGGCCGGTCTCACAAGCCACTGGTGTCTGTTGGATCACCTAAGATGTATACAGGTGCTCATTGGGTTATGAGTACACCGGACAGGACTCGTCGGGAACATGCTAGTTGGTCATATACCAGACGTCAGATGGCAGTTCCCTGGTGACATGTGTGCAGGTTAGTTCATCGACCTGGGGATCGTCATTTGTCTCGTGTGAGTTCCCACTGTACTTTGATTACTACCCTACCACGGCTCAAAGGAGTCGTGCAAACAGGTTTTAGTTGGGTACAGTCCCGAGCCACATGGAGGCAGTGAGCGTATCTTCAGGGGTTCGTCTCTCCCGGTATTGGGGGTGAGGTCGTGCTGTGTCTAGGAGAGCCATTACACAAAGTCCTTGGCCAAGGCAAGGAGATTTACTGGTAGGTATTCCAGTAGTATCTCAGGGTGTTCTGGGCTACACTCCGACACGACTTGTACCGCTTTTGGGGGTCTGACTTTTACCAACCCCCTAGGCCCGCCATGCGATACTCATAGACGAACGGACCGGACTGCACGGATATTGTCACTGACAGGCTCAGTAGGGTGTCAGGATGAGTTCGCTCATCGACGTCCCTTTTGGTCAATAGCTGGTGGCCCGTTACGTATTGGCTTATACCTCTGACGTGCTAGTGGTTAAATCCACAGCCATAGTATTGACGAGTCTTTAGAGTCCACCACACTTTCAGTTACTCAAGTTTCGGGCGAAACGCTGTAGAGGCCGTATGGAGATATGGCAGGGTCCGATCAGATACGTGCGGTATTGCACGGATCAGGATCGGACGGTTTGTACTAGTAGCCGTATAGGTATATGGCAGGGTTCGATCAGATACGTGCGGTATTGCACGGATCAGGATCGAACGGATATTACTAGCCGGCTTTGGTTTAAGCCGGTCCTAGTTTAGTACAGTGTAGATTTTGTCTCATTGCATTTGTATCCGGACGGAATACAGATGCGGGTGTGTATGCACAGTATTGGGGTTTTCCTGTAATTTATTACGGGACCAGTTTTCTGGAGTTGCCAGTTTGCATTCCGTTCCGGCCGGTTTTCCTTTGTTCTTTCCCGGCCGGACTTTTCCGATGGAGGGTGTTATTTGCAATTGTGCAAATAACATTTGTGGAGGGAGTTTATTGTAATAGATTGATTATGATAGCTTTCATTTCTTTTCAACCATGCTTTTGCTTTATGAGATTTGATTGTGATAAAGTGAGGGTATGGGTTTAATAGTAACAAGCATGGTTGTATGTTTCTTTGTCCCTTGGATGTGGTCACCTCTTCTTCACTCCTACACTCACCTCCCTCATATGATATATGGTTTTTCCTCCACCATTCTTCTCACTTGATGAAATAAGTTTTTTCATGGTTGAGTGAGAAGAAGAAAAGAGAAGGAGAGAGCTTCATCCTTGAGAGTGTTTTTCATTCTTGATCTCTTTTCATGCCAAGAAAAATGAAAGCACCATTTTTCATACCTTCATTCCTCCATCTTCAAAAGGCAACCAAAACCCCAATGAGACATAAACCCTACACATCCTACAGCAAGCCTTGGGCATGTCGAGTTGCCGGCTTCATGCGCGAGTTGCCTCGGTATAGAGGCGGGAGCCCGTAAAAGTACCCGGCTTCGTGGTGCCCTTTCCGACGAGGAGGAGACGGACGGAGATCCCGCGAGGAGATCGGAGTGGAGATGAAGACCGGAGGACTAGGATCGTCGGTATACATCTCTAACCCATCCTCTTAGTAGCTTAGACTTGTTAATGGTTAACGATCCGGGGTTTAGTGCGCGGTGGTGCCGTTTTGCCAAGTCCGCAAAAATTTAAGTTTACCACCGTTTCCGCGTTTGGCCGTCGGATTGACGGCCGGGGCGCCGCCGTGCACTTACAGTGGTATCAGAGCCTCGCCATTAACTTAGTCTAGCTTTGTGTAATGTGTTTTTCAGTTCCGATCGATCGAAATGTCCAAAAACCCGTATTTGCCCACGACAGTTTCTGTTGAAATTTTTTGGTCTCGAAAAATTTTTCAGGTTGTAAAATATTGATGTACTGGAAAATATAAGAGTTCTGTAAAAATTTGATGAAGTAACTCCACAGTTGGAGCGCGGAACCGCCGCGAAAACCCTCTTTGTGCGGCCCTTCCGCCGCGCACTATTCACATCACTTCACCATTTTTTTACAGAGGCCTTATGGGCTTAAAATATGGGCTTTGGAATATTAAAGTTGGCCCAATTGTTTCTGTGAGTGCTACAGTTTTCTTTGGGGCCCACTTGTTAATTGTTTGATCAATCGGAAAATTTTAAACACATTTTTCACAGTATTTACATTATATCTGCGACCGTGAATGTCACTCGATCGGTAAATCCTGTCTAACTGCTATAGCCCGGTTAGACGGATTTGCGAACGTGACTTTCACGTTGATGTTCTATGTATTTGCTGTGATGTTGCGGATCGGTCGTGGGGGATAGCCTGGATGCAATGCTAGTACAGTTTTGGTTGTATAATGTACATTTGATATTGCGGGGCGAGCGTCCGACATGTGGACTGCCGTCACTGCCTGTTTGTATTATTCTTTTGGGGCACGACCTGGTTGCGGTCGATGTACTCGGTGTATGTATATTTTACTTTCTGTACTAGGATTGCCCCGCGGAGGGGTGCACGGATAGCCGGGTTCTGGAGGGCAACAAGCCCGCATCTCATGGCATTGAGACGGAGGGGGCTTCACTCTAGGATTGGCGGGCTATTCGCCGCACTCGTAGGGGGTACAGGTTGACCCAGGAGGGGTGCCCAAGTTGCCGGATTCCGTGAAGTGCTGGGTGGTCCATTCACGGCGCTGAAGGGGGCTGCCTCGCTTCAGGTTTTGGCGGGTGACTTGCCGCGCCCGTAGGGGTCTAGGATTTCATTGCACAGGCTATCCACACGACCAGGGGAACGTCGGGTTTCAGCAGTGGCTCTGTGAAACCCGGGGATCCCAGATATCTGTATTGTTCTGTGATGCTGTACATTTATGTGATGTTGCATTTCATTCACGCCTTGAGCGAATATAATATATTGGTATATATATTAGTAGATGTTGTATATGTTTTGCATCCGCGCTAGTCCAGTCCCCGCTCTGTCGTTAGTTAGCTAACCTAACGGGTAATGACGGGACCCAGTGGCGAATGCGGATGGCATATACGTACATCAGTATATTTTCGTTCTTTTTGGTGTGATCAATTGATGGGACTGCATTGATTCGGATCAATGCAAGTTAAAACAAACCTAATCTGATGTTGTTGGAACACTTTTCAAAAAGCTGTTATTGCAAGGACGTTCACTTTTGTTTTGCATCGTGGTATTCATTTGGAATATCCTGCTCCTCAGTCGACGAGGCAAGGGCCGAGATCCCTTCACCGGGAGTGACCCCTTGGACAGAAGTTTGCGTCAGGGCATTAACTTCACTATAGCCGATTACTTTTGCTTTGCATCGCGGTATTCGTTTGGAATATCCTGCACCCCATTCTACGGGGAAAGAGCCGAGATCCCTTCACCGGGAGTGACCTCTTTAGTAAAGGTTTTCGTCACTATATTTTCTAAAAAGCTATCCGTTCCTTCAACGATATCAAGTTCATTACGTTAAAGGTTTTCGCCAGAAACCATTCGTAGCCCTCCGTCATTTCAGTTAAATATTCGGTAGTATTCAAGCTATGTATTTTGACCTCACGCCAAGGCATAGTGTTTGGTAGCTGCCGGTTATTTATCTGTTGCATAGATAGATGCGTTGTTTTGGGACAGTCGTACTACTATTTTGGCCTACGTCAAGGGTATGTACGGGTGGGTTCAAATTAACCTGGATAATGACGGGCAGAACTTGACATGTGACTTATGATATTTTGACCTCACGCCAAGGTCATAAGAGCATGGGGCAGAAATCACATCGGGAGTTTCAAAAGTACTGAAACTTGCCAGATATGCGCATACCTTCTGGAGTGTGATACCGTGAGCGGATTCCGTCACGTTATCATGCGATGAGAGTTGGATCCCGATTCCCACTGATGAGTTAGTTTACTCCTCGGGTGACCCCGACTAATTCTTCTTTCAGGTTTGGAGGAGAATTTGAGGTACAGTGGGAGGTTTCCAGATTAGATAAATTGGTAACCATTCTGATCTAGGTTAGAGTGCACGCTGAGTGTTTCTTTTTTCTCTCTCTCTGGCAGCGACCTTTTGACCCGACCCTAAGACTTTGACTCAGTGACCAAGTTGACCGAACCTTCTTAAACACCGGCTTTTGGATTGTCAGAGTTGCAAACCTCATTGCCACTCCTACTTTTACCCTTTTCTCCAGGACACCCCGTTTTACTACGAACGTCCACTTCCATTGGACAAAACCATCGTATGGTTAGATACGAACTCGAAAGAATTTATTCGAGGATGGTTTCCGGTTCTGGAGAAAACGGATAGGATTATTCAGTTGTCTTTTCCTTTTACCCTCTCTCAGGTTACGAGTACTCCTTGGTTTAGGGGTAGTACACCTATTACGCAAAATGGATTGTCTTCTTCCAAACCTTAGGCTGGTGCCGACCGGTAGGGAATGAAGAAAACCAATTAGCATAACGATGGTGTGCAGAAGGTATTAAGTTCAGACAAAGCAAGGGATTAGTAGGAGGGCAAAGTAAATTGCAACAGATATTTCACGACCAAACCAAATATTTCGTTACCACTCCCACATCACCTTTGTATTTCTCCAGGACACTCCGTATCACTACGAAGATCCACAGTTTATTTGGATATTCCATCGTATGGTTATATACGAACTCGAAAGGAACTTGTTCCAGTTCGGGGATGGATCCTGGTTCAGGAGAAATAGGAATAAAGTACATTCAGGTGTCTTTTATCTTCACCTTCTCTCGTGTTGCGAGTGTTCCTAGGATTGGGACAGTACACCCATTATGCTTATTGGATAGTCTTCTTCCAAACCATAGGCTGGTGCCGAACGGTAGGGAAGGAAGAAAACCATTTGGCCTAAAGGGGTGTGCAGAAGGTAAAGACTAAAGACATATGAAGGGATTTGGAGAGGTGGCAAAGAACTGTACGGTTACAGTCGTGAATCTGGAAGAGGCATTACTAGGGATACCAGGATACCCCATCGAAACATTTCAATGTTTCAGTTTCACTGTGTACTGTTAATAGAAAACTGATTTCCCGATTAGATACTTACTTCAGGGTATGTATTTACCAGATACGATTCTCACATCTGTATGGTTTTACAGATGATGAGTGGGAGTAAGTTATTGGGAATTAGGTGATTGTCCTCATTATATCGGGATTCGTTGTAATCGGTGATATTTGAGGAAGTCACCTGGGTTATTTGCCGGACGGCAAGTATTTGGTTTTGAATATCCGCCGTTATGCACCAATTTCAAATCGATGTATCTGTACATCTATTTTCATAGAGTGAGATATACCTTTTTGAAATTATGTCTATGACATTTACCTATATCAGCGGATGGTTAGGTAAGGAGCATTAAACAGCGGTGTAATTCTTCATAACCAAAGGTACAGTTTTCAACCTACAACACACAGGGAATGAGTTGTCAGACTCAAGGGACTTATACAGTGTATTGTAAGTTGTCCAGTGTCCATTAGGACAGAGGGGTTGGTCCTCGCACTATATTCGGTTTACTTATGACTTCTCTAGTTTTTAGACAGGTGTTTCGTGGAAACGCATGGTCTGAATGTTGAGAAGTTATAGGTATTTGAATAGAGTAGAGAACCAGGTGTAGCAAGTATCGGGATTCTTCAAAGTGATCGAAGATGTAGATACTTGTCAATGGTATTCAGTTGACAGTAATGATTAAGAGATCTTGCTTCTCTTTCAGATTACTCATAATTAGAAGCATTCCTAAGTTGAGTAACGCTGATCGGCCTCCTTCCATTTAGTTGACATGCGCTGGAGACAGCTGCATGATTTGAATCTGGTTAAATTAAATCAGTGCCTTTGTTTCTATATTGGATATAGTACAGTTCATATCTTAACATTGTTAAGGTACGGGGAGTTGTCTGGCTTATGATTAAAACCAGACTCTGGATAACTCAAGGCACGTTTCTGTAATGGCTGTTTGTGGGTTGACCCAGGCTATGACGCGGGTTGATTTTCTACCATCTGGATGAACAATAGCAATATTGTTCTAGACTCGCCACAGTTTTATTAAAAATGGATTTTTCAGAAAACAGCAGTGGGAGTATGGTAGAACTGGAAGTGATTCCAGAACCGCAAACGATTACTGAAGATTTGATAAGGAACCTAAAGATTCAATCTGATTTGACATTCCATTGGCCGCTCCGCAGATAAGGTGGGTAACTTCAGGCACCCGAGAGGTACTCCGGTAGCCTCAAGGACGGTGACAGGGAAGTTCTTGTTTACCCACACTTGCCATTGTTGTTGTTCCAAGCTGCGAGACCCAGCAGGAGGATTAGTATAGCGTCGTTCTAAACTTGCTTTGGAAGTGTACGCCTATATGACTCTGCCAGAGGGTTGTCGTAGTCAGTGGGAGCAGCGGAAGCATTGGTGGACAGGTTGCTTATGTCTATTTATAGACTAGAGCAGATGTAGCGGAGATAGATCATCTATTTCTGACGTGACAGTCATGGTTTTGACTTCATCAGAATAGGGGATGGATCTGTTGAGAAGGTAGTAGGGTGTGATATCCTGGTATTTGGATGATATACACAGAGTAGGAAAAGAAACTCCTACACTACGATCGGTTATACTTTGGTCGTCACACAGTAGTTTCTCCACAAAGGACTTGGACTTTATGTCTGACATACTGGTTACTAGATCTATGGTTTTAGATCTAGATTTGGGTGGTTTCCCAATCAGGGTACTTAGACAGCATTCTAAGAGTATTTAGAATGGACGACTCCTGGCACGGTAGTATACCTGCAGATGATGGAGTCACCCTCTCTAAAGGTGTCTTACAGACTAAAGGGGAGAGGGATGTGCATGATTGGCAGATCACTTGCTCAGGCAATTGAGTCAATCATGAGATGTGAAGTACCACACCAGATGTTGTTCTTGCACTAGATGCAATAAGTTGACATTGATCCAGTCCTGGAGAAACAGTCGGAAGCAGTTTTAGAACATAAGTGGATGTTCTAGAGATATGATAACGACAGCCTCATTCAGGAGACAGTTATCATTCCAGGCTTCCAAGGTGACATGGACGACAAGGAGGTTGTCAGTGTTATAGTTTTCCTTCTGATGAGGGGCAGTATTTTGGACAGGTGGTCCAAGGCAATACTGAGGGAGGCATGGCGCGTAGGATACTGATTAAGTTCAGTTGACGATACAGTCTAAGAAGTTTGGATTTGGAGTTCATTTATGAGCTATGTCCCATCAGACATCCAGACACATTCTAAGACAGGTATTGCTCATTTCGGGAGATGGGTTTCTCCGCGAACTTGAGATATAGAGAGACATAGAAAGAAATAACTAAGCGGATCCACTCACTGAGGCTATTCCTCGAACGCAATAGTTCCGCAAACGAGCTTTGTGAGACTGACTAGTAGAGGAGTTGGATGTTCGGTATCACACGGGCTGTGAGTATGCGACATCGCAATAATTAGCCTTGAGTGCAAGTGGGAGATTGTTGGAGGTAGTGCCCTCAGAGTCAATTATTGGATCACAGGTACGTGATTGCAATGATTGAGGGAGGACCTATCCCGGTAGGACAGTCTTACTCGAGATGATAGTATGCTATCTGGTTTACCTTTATCATCGTGTACTGTTTTAGGTGACCTGACACGTCGCTATTACACGTTGATAGAGCCCCTAGGATTCTTGCTTGACCACCAGCAGTATGAGGGCGATCATATAAGTGGGAGCTGGGGGTCTATAAGCTTATCCTTAAAAGGTCCCTAGTCGTGGGAGTTTCGAGACTGGGCATCGATACTCCATTAGTAGACTAGTGTATACAGTCGAGACCCCGACGAGGGGCGGTGGCCGGTCTCACAAGCCACTGGTGTCTGTTGGATCACCTAAGATGTATACAGGTGCTCATTGGGTTATGAGTACACCGGACAGGACTCGCCGGGAACATGCTAGTTGGTCATATACCAGACGTCAGATGGCAGTTCCCTGGTGACATGTGTGCAGGTTAGTTCATCGACCTGGGGATCGTCATTTGTCTCGTGTGAGTTCCCACTGTACTTTGATTACTACCCTACCACGGCTCAAAGGAGTCGTGCAAACAGGTTTTAGTTGGGTACAGTCCCGAGCCACATGGAGGCAGTGAGCGTATCTTCAGGGGTTCGTCTCTCCCGGTATTGGGGGTGAGGTCGTGCTGTGTCTAGGAGAGCCATTACACAAAGTCCTTGGCCAAGGCAAGGAGATTTACTGGTAGGTATTCCAGTAGTATCTCAGGGTGTTCTGGGCTACACTCCGACACGACTTGTACCGCTTTTGGGGGTCTGACTTTTACCAACCCCCTAGGCCCGCCATGCGATACTCATAGACGAACGGACCGGACTGCACGGATATTGTCACTGACAGGCTCAGTAGGGTGTCAGGATGAGTTCGCTCATCGACGTCCCTTTTGGTCAATAGCTGGTGGCCCGTTACGTATTGGCTTATACCTCTGACGTGCTAGTGGTTAAATCCACAGCCATAGTATTGACGAGTCTTTAGAGTCCACCACACTTTCAGTTACTCAAGTTTCGGGCGAAACGCTGTAGAGGCCGTATGGAGATATGGCAGGGTCCGATCAGATACGTGCGGTATTGCACGGATCAGGATCGGACGGTTTGTACTAGTAGCCGTATAGGTATATGGCAGGGTTCGATCAGATACGTGCGGTATTGCACGGATCAGGATCGAACGGATATTACTAGCCGGCTTTGGTTTAAGCCGGTCCTAGTTTAGTACAGTGTAGATTTTGTCTCATTGCATTTGTATCCGGACGGAATACAGATGCGGGTGTGTATGCACAGTATTGGGGTTTTCCTGTAATTTATTACGGGACCAGTTTTCTGGAGTTGCCAGTTTGCATTCCGTTCCGGCCGGTTTTCCTTTGTTCTTTCCCGGCCGGACTTTTCCGATGGAGGGTGTTATTTGCAATTGTGCAAATAACATTTGTGGAGGGAGTTTATTGTAATAGATTGATTATGATAGCTTTCATTTCTTTTCAACCATGCTTTTGCTTTATGAGATTTGATTGTGATAAAGTGAGGGTATGGGTTTAATAGTAACAAGCATGGTTGTATGTTTCTTTGTCCCTTGGATGTGGTCACCTCTTCTTCACTCCTACACTCACCTCCCTCATATGATATATGGTTTTTCCTCCACCATTCTTCTCACTTGATGAAATAAGTTTTTTCATGGTTGAGTGAGAAGAAGAAAAGAGAAGGAGAGAGCTTCATCCTTGAGAGTGTTTTTCATTCTTGATCTCTTTTCATGCCAAGAAAAATGAAAGCACCATTTTTCATACCTTCATTCCTCCATCTTCAAAAGGCAACCAAAACCCCAATGAGACATAAACCCTACACATCCTACAGCAAGCCTTGGGCATGTCGAGTTGCCGGCTTCATGCGCGAGTTGCCTCGGTATAGAGGCGGGAGCCCGTAAAAGTACCCGGCTTCGTGGTGCCCTTTCCGACGAGGAGGAGACGGACGGAGATCCCGCGAGGAGATCGGAGTGGAGATGAAGACCGGAGGACTAGGATCGTCGGTATACATCTCTTCCCTTTCTTTTTGTAGCGTAGACTAGTTAATGGTTCGATCCGGAGTTTAGTGCGCGGTGGTGCCGGTTTGCAAAGTCCGCAAAAATTTAAGTTTATCACCGTTTCCGCATTCCGGCGTCGGATTGACGGCCGGGGCGCCGCCGTGCACTTACACTTGCCTCTATGGACAACGAACATCAGAGGAGGCACGAGAATATGGACCTCGAATCCATATTTCTCCATACAAAAGAATTGTATGGAGAGCAATCTCGTATCGCTAGATACGAAGTGTCGAAGAAGTTGTTTTCGGCAAGATTGGTCGTCGGATCATCGGTAGCGGAACACGTGCTTAAGATAATTGGCTATATAGAGGAGCTCGCGGACCTTGGGACCACGTTGGAGAATGAGCTCTATACGGACTTGATTCTTCAGTCCCTTCCTTCCACTTACGCCCAGTTCATCCTGAACTTCAATTTGCAGGAAAAGAAAGTTGAACTTTCAGAACTCCTCAACATGTTGAGGAGTGCAGAGGGCACCATACAGAAAGGTAGGGAAACATCCACTTTGTTTGTAGGAGGATCTTCCTCTTCTAGGTCCAAGGCGAAAGCCAAGGGAAAGAAGAAGAAAACCCCCGCCAAACCAAGGGGCGGTGTTAGTAAACTGAATACGAAGGGAAAGGCAAAAGCAACAATGGTAGCGGGGAAGCTTGTGGATAAGGAAGAATGTTTTTACTGTCACAAGAGTGGACACTGGAAGAAAGATTGCAGGGCTTGGAAGGCCAGAACACAGGATCTGAAGCAAGTTGCGGCTTCAGCTTCAGGTGTGTATGTTATTGAAAACTGCCTATCAATAAACTCTACGTCCTGGGTATTGGATACCGGATCAGGATCTCATATCTGTAATTCTTTGCAGGCGTTGAGAAAGCGTAGGTTTTTAAAGGCAGGTGACATGACCCTCAAAGTTGCAAACGGAGCTAGCATGGATGCTGAAGCCGTGGGGGACTATCTCCTAGGAATGTCAGATGGACATGTTTTGGTTTTACGTAATTGCTTTTTTGTACCCAATGCAACTTGTAATATCATTTCTGTATCTTTGAATTCTAAAGAAGGTTATGAATTTGTGTTTGTAAGTAATGTTGTAAACATTCACCTTAATCAAGTTCTGATTGGGTCAGGTATATTGAGCAATGGTATATACGTATTAAACCAACCACAGATTTTCAATGTCCAGAATACACATAAAAGAAAGTCTCCGGAAACAAATCAGGCTTTCTTATGGCATTGTAGACTGGGTCACATCAATGAGAGAAGGTTGACGAAGTTACATACAGAAGGATATTTGGATCCGTTCGAATATCAATCATATGCAACTTGTCAATCCTGTCTCAAAGGAAAGATGACAAAGACTCCGTTCACTGGACACGGAGTAAGAGTGAGCGAGCTCTTGGGACTCGTACACAGCGACGTGTGCGGTCCAATGTCTACACATGCATGAAGCGGTTATTCTTACTTCATTACTTTTACGGATGACTTTTCAAGGTACGGATATGTCTTCTTAATGAAACATAAATCCGAAGCCTTTGGAAAATTCCAGGAATACAAGAATGAAGTAGAAAAACAAACAGGCAAAAGTATCAAGACACTGAGATCTGATCGAGGTGGTGAATACTTGAGTGCCGAGTTCCTAGATTACTTAAAAGAGAATGAAATTCTCTCTCAGCTTACTCCTCCATACACTCCGCAACATAATGGTGTATCGGAGAGACGGAACCGAACCCTATTGGATATGGTACGGTCCATGATGAGTAACGCTGAGTTACCGTGATCATTCTGGGGATATGCACTAGACTCAGCTGCATACCTTTTGAACCGAGTTCCAACTAAGACTATGCCTACTACACCATATCAGATGTGGTGTGGGAAGAGACCCTATCTTAATCACATTAAGACATGGGGATGTCCAGCTTTTGTCAAAAAGCAGCATGCGGACAAACTCGAGGCACACTCAGTACAGTGCAAGTTTGTGGGATATCCAAAGAATTCCAAGGGATATTTCTTCTATTGCGAAGAGGAACAAAAGGTTTTGTTTCTCGTCATGCCCACTTCTTGGAAACTGAGTTTTTGGAAAATTAGATAAGTGGGAGCACAGTAGAACTGGAAGAAATTCCAGAACCACGAGCTGTTACTGAAAGCTTAGTAGAGCCAGAGGGTTCGAAAGATCAGGACATTCCTACGCCGCTCTGCAGAAGTAGTAGGCAGTCTCATCCGCCCGAGAGATACTAAGGTTTTCTCATAGACGGGGATAGAGAGGATTGCATCATTGATTGTGATGAGCCGACTAGCTTCCAGCAGGCCATTCAGAGCGTTGACTCGGTAAAATGGATGGATGCAATGCAGACCGAAATGGAGTCCATGTACACCAACAAAGTATGGTCGTTGGACATTGCTCCAGATGGGGTAAAACCCGTAGGATGCAAGTGGATCTTCAAAAGGAAGATTGGTGTAGATGGACATGTTGAGACCTACAAAGCTAGACTTGTTGCAAAGGGTTTCCGTCAAATACCTGGCTTGGACTATGACGAAACCTTTTCTCCAGTGGCTATGCTGAAATCCATTCGGATCCTTCTTGCCATTGCTGCCTTCCCCGACTATGAGATCTGGAAGATGGATGTAAAGACCGCTTTTCTAAATGGAAATTTAGAAGAGTGTGTATATATGGACCAGCCAGAGGGTTTCATTCAGAGTGGGAGCAGCGGAAAGGTGTGCAAGTTGCTTAAGTCCATCTATGGACTAAAGCAGGCATCGCGGAGTTGGAACATCTGTTTTGATGAGACGGTCAAAGAATTTGGCTTTATCAAAAATCCAGATGAAGCATGCATCTATAGTTGATTTGTAGCAAGAAATGTTGTATTCCTCGTATTATACGTGGATGATATTCTCTTGATAGGAAATGACATTCCTATGCTACAATCTGTCAAAGGGTTCTTGTCACATAGGTTCTCCATGAAAGACCTGGGTGATGCCTCATACATTCTGGGGATCCGGTGTTAGTGTATATGCCCTAGAGGCCATTACTGTATCATACTAGTTTGTATATTACTTAATGGAAGCTTGGGATATTCACCTTGTATAAACAATCTTGCTCAATATAGTAGTTTGCTACTTGGTTTGTTTCTACTTCAATGTGTACATGTGTTTATTTTGCGATATCACCTATACGCATTAGTGGAGCCCTTAGGATCTTTGCTTGATTACCAGCGTTGTGATGGCAGTCACACTAGTGGGGGCTGGGTAATCTATAAGCACATCCTTATACAGGTCCCTAGTCGCAGGACTATCGAGACAGGGCATCGATACTCCGGAGTAGACTAGCGTATGCGCTTCTCATCCCAGTGTGGAAGATGGTCTGTCCCACAGCCATCAGTACGTCGTACTGGAGATAGTATACGGGTGCTCGTTAGGTTACGAGTACACTGAACAGGACTCGTCGGGAACTGACAGGTTGGTATTATACCTATCGTCAGTTATCAGTTCCCAGGTGACATGAGTACAGCTTAGTCCGCTGACTTGACACTGGCACTTCGCCTCAAGTGTGTTCCCACTGCACTTTGATCACTACCCTTGTTAGGTCCACGTTACCTCTCCCGGTACTTACGGGGTTGCGGAAACGGTAAATCAAAATTTTTTCTAAACTTTGTAACATGGACCGTAAAAGCCGGATCTTTGCTAAACTAAAACTAGTATTCTAGCTAAAGAGAGTTAGCTACTATGTTGATGGTTATACCTAAACTTGAACTCCTTCTCTTCTTGTTGTTGTTCTTCTTTCTTGTTCTTTGTAGAAGCTGGAATGGTCCTCTTCTCGTCGCCTTCTTCTTGCCGAAGATAGATCCACCTCGAAGGTTCGACTTTGGGCTCTTCCTCGATCTTTGAGTGAACTAGGGTTTCCGGCTTGCTAAACCTTCATCCTAGAATGAGTAGAGAGTGATTAGGGTTTGCTTTTCTATCTAAAGAGAATGATTCTCAACACATGAGAAGGTTTCTCTTTTCAAGAGGAGGAAGAAGATGAAATGAGGAGAGAGAGAGGTTATGATAGAATGAGCTCTCATTTTTCTTTCTTTCAACCATATTGCAAAAGAAAAATATTATCTAAATGATAATAATTGAAAACGAGAATAGTTGATGGTAGTATTTTGAATGACCACAACCATGCTTCATTTAATAAAAAGTAAGCATGAATCAAGGAAGACTTTCAAGGCATGAAAGTGGTCAATGGTCAACAAGTCAACCAAGGTCAACAAGTCAACAAAAAACAACCATAACATAATTCTCATTTAATTATTATTATTAATAGATAATATATAAATCCATTAGGGTTTGGAAAAAGAAGACTGTCAACTGTGCATACGCACCCGATCCGAAACCCTAATGAAAAACCTCATTCTCCGCCTCAAGCAACTGTGCATACACACCTGCATTCTCGTTCCGAGGAACAAGAATACCAAGATATAAAAGCAACCCCAAAAACATATACCAGTATCTGGCTCAAACCAGAGCCTGCCAGTATAATCCGTCCGGACTCCAAACGTGCACAAGTGCGCGGATGAGAACGAACCCTGTCGCAAAACCATGCGACCTCTACTCTGTTTTGCCCAGAGGCGAATACCCTCTGTGTGGGACTCTAAAGACTCGACACTACGCTGGCAGTGGGTTTAACCACAGACCGCAAGCGGCACTAGCTGTGCGTAACGGTCCCCAGGTAGATGTCGACAAGAAGGCTGACGAGGTGAAACCCCATCTGAACTCCTACTGAGTCTGAATGTGACATTCTCCGTACAGTCCGGTCTGTTCGTCTGATACATCGCATGGCGGGCCTAGGGGGGCGGTAAACGTCAGTCCCCTAATAGCGGTACAAGTCGTGTCGGAGTGAAGCCCAATACACCCTGAGATAACACTGGAACCTACCAGTACATCTCGCTTGCCCTGGCCAGGGACTACTTGTGTAATGGCTCTCCTAGACACAGCGCGATGTCAACTCCCAATACCGGGAGAGACGAATCCTGTCTAACCGTCACTGCCTCCAAGTGCTTCGGGACTGCTCCCAACTACTACCTGTTTGCATGACTCAATAGAGCCGTGGTAGGGTAGTAATCAAAGAACAGTGGGAACACACTCGAGGCGAAGTGACAGTGTCAAGTCAGCGGACTAAGCTGTACTCATGTCACCTGGGAACTGATAACTGACGATAGGTATAATACCAACCATCAGTTCCCGACGAGTCCTGTCCAGTGTACTCGTAACCCAACGAGCACCCGCATACTATCTCAAGTACGACGTACTGACGGCTGTGGGACAGACCGTCTCCCGTGCTGGGATGAGAAGCGCATACGCTAGTCTACTCCGGAGTATCGATGCCCTATCTCGGTACTCCCACGACTAGGGACGTGTATAAGGATGTGCTTGTAGATTACCCAGCCCCCACGAGTGTGATCGCCATCACAACGCCGGTAATCAAGCAAAGATCCTAAGGGCTCTACTAATGCGTATAGGTGATATAATAAATAAACACATATGTACACATTAAAGCAGAGGCAAACCAAGTAGCATACTACTATATTGAGCAAGATTGTCTGTACAACTGTGAATATCCCAAGCTTCCATCAATTAATATACATACTAGTATGATACAGTAATGGCCTCTAGGGCATATACACTAACAATCTCCCACTTGCACTAAGGCCATGTACTGGCGTATCGAAGACCTATCATCTCGATCAGCCGCTCGAACTGAGTCTGGGGTAAAGCCTTTGTGAATGGGTCCGCAGTGTTGTCCTTTGTGTCCACTCTCCGCACCTCGATCTCCTGTCGATCAATGATCTCCCTGATCAGGTGATACCGCCTTAAGATGTGCCTGGATTTCTGATGGGACCTTGGTTCCTTCGCTAAAGCTATAGCCCCATTGTTATCGCAATACAAAGGTATTGGATCAACAATGGACGGAACCACCTGAAGTTCACTAATGAACTTCTTAATCCAGACCGCCTCTTTTGCGGCATCGCTTGCAGCAATGTATTCAGCCTCCATCGTCGAGTCTGCGACGGTATCCTGCTTGGAACTCCTCCAACATACCGCCCCTCCGTTGAGGGTAAACACAAAACCCGAGACAGACTTGCTGTCATCTTTGTCGCTCTGGAAGCTTGAATCGGTAAAGGACTCGACCCTGAGGTCTCCATTACCGTAAACCAGGAACATCTCCTTAGTCCTTCTCAGGTACTTGAGAATGTTCTTCACTGCTATCCAGTGGTCCTCCCCTGGGTCTGACTGATACCGGCTTACCGTGCTCAACGCGTAAGCTACATCTGGTCTTGTACATAGCATCGCATACATTATAGATCCTACCGCCGAAGCGTAGGGTATAGTGCTCATGCGAACCCTCTCCTCGTCAGTCTTAGGAGACATCTTCTTGGAGAGGGTAATTCCGTGCAATGCGGGTATGTTACCGCGCTTGGAATCCTCCATACTAAATCTCTTTAGTACGGTCTCTATGTACCTGGACTGCGAAAGTCCCAATAGTCTCTTGGATCTATCTCTATAGATCTTGATCCCCAGAATGTACGAGGCATCACCCAGGTCCTTCATGGAGAACCTTTGTGACAAAAACAGCTTGACCGATTGTAGCATAGGAACATCATTTCCTATCAAAAGAATGTCGTCCACGTACAAGACTAGGAACACGACAGTTCGTCCTACAATCTTCTTATACACACAGGGTTCATCTTCGTTCTTGATGAAATCAAATTCCTTGATTGCCTCATCAAAACAGATGTTCCAGCTCCGCGATGCCTGCTTTAATCCATAAATGGATTTAAGCAACTTGCACACCTTTCCGCTGCTCCCACTGTCTACGAAACCTTCTGGTTGATCCATGTAAACGCACTCTTCCAAACAACCGTTTAGGAAAGCCGTCTTAACATCCATCTGCCAGATTTCATAGTCATGGAAGGCAGCAATGGCAAGTAAGATCCGAATGGATTTGAGCATAGCCACCGGAGAAAAAGTCTCATCATAGTCCAAACCAGGTCTTTGACGAAAACCTTTTGCAACGAGTCTAGCTTTATAGGTTTCCACCTGCCCATCTACACCAAGTTTCCTTTTGTAGATCCATTTGCATCCAACGGGTTTTACCCCAGGTGGAGCAATATCCATGGTCCACACTTTATTGGCGTACATGGACTCCATTTCAGATTGCATTGCTTCCTGCCACTTATCAGAGTCCCTACTGATAATGGCCTGCCTGAAACTGGTAGGGTCATCTTCTTCCAAGATGCAATCCTCTCGATCCCCGTCTATGAGAAAACCGTAGTATCTCTCGGGCGGATGAGAAATCCTACCAGATCTGCGGAGTGGCTGAGGTTCGTTTGGGGTCACTGAACTTTCTGGTTCTGCTAAATCCTCAGTTTGATTTTGTGGATCAGATATTTCATCCAGTTCTACCGTGCTCCCACTTATTTCTTTTGCAAGAAATTGCCACTCTAAAAAGGTGGCGCGGCGAGCAACGAACACCTTCTGTTCCTCAGTGTGGTAGAACAGATATCCCAGAGAATTTCTAGGATATCCCACAAACTTACATAAAACTGACCGTGCCTCAAGCTTGTCTGGTTTTTGTACTTTTACATAGGCCGGACAGCCCCATATCTTAATTCGTTCTAGATATGGTTTCTTACCACTCCATATTTCATATGGAGTCTTAGGCACGGATTTAGACGGAACCTGATTCAGCAAGTATGCCGCTGTCTCTAGCGCAAGTCTCCAGAATGAAAGAGGTAACTCAGCATCACTCATCATGGATCGAACCATATCCAATAGGGTACGATTCCTTCTCTCCGACACACCGTTGTGCTGTGGTGTATAAGGAGGAGTGAGCTGAGAGAGAATACCATTCTCTTTTAAGTAATCTCGGAATTCCGTGCTTAAGTACTCCCCTCCTCTATCAGACCGGAGGATCTTGATACTTTTGCCTGTCTGGTTCTCTACTTCGTTTCTGAATTCCTTGAATTTCTCAAAAGTTTCAGATTTGTGTTTCATCAGATACACATATCCGAACCTAGAGAGATCGTCAGTGAATGTGATGAAGTACGAGAACCCACCCCTTGCATGTATAGACATCGGACCACACACATCACTGTGTATGAGTCCCAAGAGCTCTCTTGCTCTTTCTCCATGTCCGGTGAACGGAGATTTGGTCATCTTCCCTTTGAGACAAGACTGACAAGTTTCATAAGATGAAAACTCGAACGCATTCAAGAGTCCATCTCTATGCAACTTACTCAGTCTTTTCTCTCCGATATGACCGAGTCTACAATGCCACAAGTAGGATTCATTCGTATCTGAATTCTTCCTCTTGCGTGTGTTTTGTATATTGAGAACTGTATTCTGATTTAGAACGTAGATACCATTAAACAGTGTACCCTCTGCAACCAGTACCTTATCAAGGTAAATGTTCATGATATTCTTTTCAAGAACAAACTTATATCTATCTTTATCGAGTAAAGAAACTGATATGATGTTGCAAACCATAGAGGGTACATAGTAACAATCGTTCAAAATCATAGTCTTGCCATTTGGCAATACTAGGTGATATTCACCGACGGCTGCCGCATAAACTTGTGCTCCGTTCGCTACTCTGAGCGACATATCACCCGGTGCAACTTTCCTACTTTTTCTCAGTCCTTGCAATAAATTACAAATATGAGATCCTGATCCGGTATCAAGTACCCAGGAGGTAGGGCTGACCGTAAAACAGTTCTCAATTACAAGAACACCTGAAGTAGATGCAAAACCATGCTTCTTCTTCAACTGGGTATCCTGGAAATCCATACTTTCCTCTTTCCCATTCTCATACTCATGACGGTTGTCACAAGTTAGAGCTGAACCAACTTTCCCCAGTTCCGAATAAGAATTCGGTTCGGTCAAGCGATACATTTTATTATCTTGATTAGGGCGTGAAAAGGTTGCTGCCTGGAGAGAGAGAAAAGAAACACTCAGCGTATGCTCGTGCAAGATTAGATTGGTTTATTAATTTATCTAACCAGGGTGTCTCCCACTGTTTCCTCAAATCCTTCTTAAAACCTTTTTAAAAGAAGAACTAGCCGGGTTTTAATTCACGTTACAATACTTGCTTAACCTTTCAGCCAGGCTAGTGTCGGTACTTCGAGGGAGGTTTTCCAACGCTTTCGCGAAGTTCCTTAATTAAAGAACCTCTTTTCCCTGTGGGCGTAACCCCGCTAACACCTTTCTAGACACCTACTAGGTTTATAGCATTGATCGTTAAGTGAAATAATCTCCCGAGAGTAAACCAACTCATCAGTGGGATCGGGATCCAACTGTCATTGTGTGATAACCTAGATGGAATCCACTCTAGTCATCACACTCCAGAAGGTATGCTAAATCTGCAAGTTTCAGTTCTTTTGAAACTCCCGATGTGGTTTTTGCCCCTAACGATTCATGACCTTGACAATGCCAACATATCATGAACTGTTAGTCAAGTTCGGCCCGTCATTATCTTGATTAACTTAGACCCACCCGCATAACTCTTGACAATGCCAACATAGTTATGCGACTGTCCTAAATAATCCGAAAAAATAAGGCTGCAAACAAGCAATACTTAGCTACCGATCACTACGCCTTGACAATGCCAAAATACGTAGCTCGAATACTGAGTAGTACTTGTAGGAAATGACGGAGGGCTACGGCTGGGTTTTTGGCGAAAAACCCGTTAACGTAATGAACTTGATATCGTTGAAGGAACCTGATAGCACCTTTTTGAAAATCATAGTGGCGAAAACTTTTGCTAAAGAGGTCACTCCCTGCGAAGGGATCTCGGCTCTTTCCTCGTCGAGTGAGGTGCTGGGTATTCATAAGATGAATACCTCGATGCAAAGCAAGAATAATCGACTATGGTGAAGTTATTACCCTGACGCAAACTTTTGTCCAAGGGGTCACTCCCGGTGAAGGGATCTCGGCCCTTGCCTCGTCGACTGAGGTGCTGGGTATTCATAACCGAATACCGCGATGCAAAACAAAAATGAACGTCCTTGTAATAACAGCTTTTTGAAAAACTTGTTCCAACAACGTCTTTTAGGTTTATTTTCTTGCATTAGTTCTTTTAATGCGTGATATTCTTGCATTAGTTCTTTTAATGCGTCCCATCATTTAATCCTACCATTGCAGAAAACAACCAAAATATGACGTACGCTTATGCCATTCGCATTCGCCACGGGGTCCCGTCATCACTCGTTAGGTTACTTAACTAACGACAGAGCGGGGGCTGGGCTAGGGCGGCTGTAAAACATAAGCAACGCCTAAATAGTAAAGCAATGATAGACATTACAGATCACAGATGAATACATTGGATATACTAGCAATCCGCAATCCTTTCGAGCCTGAAACGAAAAGCGGATAACACGATCGCGGTGAATAGCCAAATACCCCACCCAAGATCCCTACGGGTGCGGCAAACTACCCGCCAAGTACCCGAAGCGAAGCAACCTCCCTCAATGCCATGAGTAGGCCACTCGGCACTTCGAGCTACCCGGTAGTTTGTGCACCCCTCCATGGGTCTATCCTAGGAGCAAAAACAGTAAAAAGAATTATACAATGACGGCTACAACCCCGACCCGGTTGTGCGGCCAAACAAATAATATAATTACATCAATTTATATTTACAATGAATGAAAGAAAAACAAAAGCTCATCTCACATCCACCCCGGCTATTCACCCGCGACAGTCCAACACATTCATATACACATTCCAGCACATTACAGATCATGTATAACCCCGACTAATCGACTTATAGCGATTAGCCGACGTTCAATACATGCAAACATCACAGATATAACCAACATAGTCAAAGTGCAGTGAAGTTCGGAAAAAAAATACGGAATTATAGGACCCCAAAAGCAAATTTCAGTTCTGGAAAATCTGGGTACATATAATACATCTTAAAAATCACAAAATCCAACCAGAAGAACACTGCACGAAAAACGATGCAGCAAGGAAACCAATCTGCGGCGCTTCCGCGGCACATGCCTACCTCGTGCCGCGGAAGCGCGGCGACTTAAATGAATGACGTCATCGTTTTTCTTCTGTGTTCAAACAAAACCCTGAGACGATTTTACAAGTATAAAGTTTTTCATTTTGAGCCAAAAAAATTTCAACAGAAACTCAGGTTTTTAGTTTTTCCGGTTTTGCGATTTTTCGGTTCCGAACTTCGTTACACTTCACTACCAAGCTAGTTTAAGTTTAGTTAGGCTCTGATACCACTGTTAGGTCCACGTTACCTCTCCCGGTACTTACGGGGTTGCGGAAACGGTAAATCAAAATTTTTTCTAAACTTTGTAACATGGACCGTAAAAGCCGGATCTTTGCTAAACTAAAACTAGTATTCTAGCTAAAGAGAGTTAGCTACTATGTTGATGGTTATACCTAAACTTGAACTCCTTCTCTTCTTGTTGTTGTTCTTCTTTCTTGTTCTTTGTAGAAGCTGGAATGGTCCTCTTCTCGTCGCCTTCTTCTTGCCGAAGATAGATCCACCTCGAAGGTTCGACTTTGGGCTCTTCCTCGATCTTTGAGTGAACTAGGGTTTCCGGCTTGCTAAACCTTCATCCTAGAATGAGTAGAGAGTGATTAGGGTTTGCTTTTCTATCTAAAGAGAATGATTCTCAACACATGAGAAGGTTTCTCTTTTCAAGAGGAGGAAGAAGATGAAATGAGGAGAGAGAGAGGTTATGATAGAATGAGCTCTCATTTTTCTTTCTTTCAACCATATTGCAAAAGAAAAATATTATCTAAATGATAATAATTGAAAATGAGAATAGTTGATGGTAGTATTTTGAATGACCACAACCATGCTTCATTTAATAAAAAGTAAGCATGAATCAAGGAAGACTTTCAAGGCATGAAAGTGGTCAATGGTCAACAAGTCAACCAAGGTCAACAAGTCAACAAAAAACAACCATAACATAATTCTCATTTAATTATTATTATTAATAGATAATATATAAATCCATTAGGGTTTGGAAAAAGAAGACTGTCAACTGTGCATACGCACCCGATCCGAAACCCTAATGAAAAACCTCATTCTCCGCCTCAAGCAACTGTGCATACACACCTGCATTCTCGTTCCGAGGAACAAGAATACCAAGATATAAAAGCAACCCCAAAAACATATACCAGTATCTGGCTCAAACCAGAGCCTGCCAGTATAATCCGTCCGGACTCCAAACGTGCACAAGTGCGCGGATGAGAACGAACCCTGTCGCAAAACCATGCGACCTCTACTCTGTTTTGCCCAGAGGCGAATACCCTCTGTGTGGGACTCTAAAGACTCGACACTACGCTGGCAGTGGGTTTAACCACAGACCGCAAGCGGCACTAGCTGTGCGTAACGGTCCCCAGGTAGATGTCGACAAGAAGGCTGACGAGGTGAAACCCCATCTGAACTCCTACTGAGTCTGAATGTGACATTCTCCGTACAGTCCGGTCTGTTCGTCTGATACATCGCATGGCGGGCCTAGGGGGGCGGTAAACGTCAGTCCCCTAATAGCGGTACAAGTCGTGTCGGAGTGAAGCCCAATACACCCTGAGATAACACTGGAACCTACCAGTACATCTCGCTTGCCCTGGCCAGGGACTACTTGTGTAATGGCTCTCCTAGACACAGCGCGATGTCAACTCCCAATACTGGGAGAGACGAATCCTGTCTAACCGTCACTGCCTCCAAGTGCTTCGGGACTGCTCCCAACTACTACCTGTTTGCATGACTCAATAGAGCCGTGGTAGGGTAGTAATCAAAGAACAGTGGGAACACACTCGAGGCGAAGTGACAGTGTCAAGTCAGCGGACTAAGCTGTACTCATGTCACCTGGGAACTGATAACTGACGATAGGTATAATACCAACCATCAGTTCCCGACGAGTCCTGTCCAGTGTACTCGTAACCCAACGAGCACCCGCATACTATCTCAAGTACGACGTACTGACGGCTGTGGGACAGACCGTCTCCCGTGCTGGGATGAGAAGCGCATACGCTAGTCTACTCCGGAGTATCGATGCCCTATCTCGGTACTCCCACGACTAGGGACGTGTATAAGGATGTGCTTGTAGATTACCCAGCCCCCACGAGTGTGATCGCCATCACAACGCCGGTAATCAAGCAAAGATCCTAAGGGCTCTACTAATGCGTATAGGTGATATAATAAATAAACACACATGTACACATTAAAGCAGAGGCAAACCAAGTAGCATACTACTATATTGAGCAAGATTGTCTGTACAACTGTGAATATCCCAAGCTTCCATCAATTAATATACATACTAGTATGATACAGTAATGGCCTCTAGGGCATATACACTAACAACCCTACCACGGCTCAAAGGAGTCGTGCAAACAGATAGTGGTTGGGTGCAGTCCCGAAGCACTTGGAGGCAGTGACGGTTAGACAGGATTCGTCTCTCCCGGTATTGGGGGTTGACATCGCGCTGTTTCTAGGAGAGCCATTACACGAGTAGTCCCTGGCCAGGGCAAGCGAGATACACTGGTAGGCTTCCAGTGTTATCTCAGAGTGTTTTGGGCTTCACTCCAACACGACTTGTACCGCTATTGGGGGACTGACGTTTTACCGCCCCCTAGGCCCGACATGCGATGTATCAGACGAACAGACCGGACTGTACAGAGAATGTCACATTCAGACTCAGTAGGAGTTCAGATGGGGTTCACCTCGTCAGCCTTCTTGTCGGCATCTACGTGGGGACCGTTACGCACAGCTAGTGCCGCTTGCGGTCTGTGGTTAAACCCACTGCCAGCGTAGTGTCGAGTCTTTAGAGTCCCACACAGAGGGTATTCGCCTCTGGGCAAAACAGAGTAGAGGTCGCATGGTTTTGCGACAGGGTTCGTTCTCATCCGCGCACTTGTGCACGTTTGGAGTCCGGACGGATATTGCCAGCGGGCTCTGGTTTGAGCCAGATACTGGTATATGTTTTGGGGGTTGCTTTTATATCTCGGTATTCTTGTTCCTCAGAACGAGAATGCAGGTGTGTATGCACAGTTGCTTGAGGCGGAGGATGAGGTATTTCATTAGGGTTTCAGAACGGGTGCGTATGCACAGCCGACAGTCGTCATTTTCCAAACCCTAATAGATTTATGAAATATCAATTAATAATAGTAATTAAATGAAATATTGTTATGGTTGATTTTGTTGACTTGTTGACCATGGTTGACTTGTTGACCATGGTTGAATGTTGACCACCATCATGCTTTGCAAGGATTCTCCTTGATTCTTGCTTACACTCATTTATTGAAAGTTATGATAGTGGTCATTCCAAATACAACCATCAACTATTTCATTTTTGATTTATTATTATTAATTAGATAATTCCTTTTCTTTTAGTTATGGTTGCAAAAGAAAAGAGCTCATTCTATCATAATCATTCTCTCTCCTCACTTCATCTTCTTCTTCCTCTAGCCAAAGGAGAATCCTTCTCATGTGTTGAGAATCCCTCTCCTTAAAAGAAAAGCACCCCTTAGACACTCTCTACTCACTCTAGGATCAAGGGTTTAGCAAGCCGGAGATAAAAGTTCACTCAAAGTTCGAGAAAGAGCCCGAAGGTTGAACCCTCAGGTGGATCCATCTTCGACGGAAGAAGGCGACGAGAAGAGAACCATCAACCTCTACAAGGTTTCAAGAAGAAGGAGTTCAAGTTTAGGTATAACCATCTATCCTAACTCTCCTTAGCTTGTTAGCTAGTTTAGTTTAGAAAAGATCCCGACTTTGTTAGTCCATGTTGCCCCATGCGCTAAAAATTTGTTTTTTATACTGTTTCCGCCTCCCCGTAAGAACCGGGGGTCGCAACGTGGACTTACAGTGGTATCAGAGCCTAACTAAACTTAAACTAGCTTGGTAGTGAAGTGTAACGAAGTTCGGAACCGAAAAAATCCAAAATCCAAACTTTTACAAAACCCTAGTTTCTGTTAAAATTTTTTCTGGTCAAAACAAGATTTGTTATACACCTAAAATCGGTTCAGGGTTTTATGTGAACACACAAGAAAAACGATCCCCTGATTCCTTCAAACAGCCGCGTTTCCGCGGCATGAGATAGGTATTTTTCACGGAACCGCCGCCGTGTGGGGTCCTTTCGTGATCGGGTTTCGTGCAGTGTTCTTCTGGTAGGGTTTTGGGATTTTTCAAATATGTTATATGTGCCCAGATTTTCCAGAACAGAAATTTGCTTTTGGGGTCCTATAATTCCGTATTTTTTTTTCCGAACTTCACTGCACTTTGACTATGATGGTTATATCTGTGATGTTTGCATGTATTGAACGTCGGCTAATCGCTATAAGTCGATTAGTCGGGGTTATACATCTCTGTGATCTGTGTTTGATATTGGAATGTGTATATGAATGTGTTGGACTGTCGCGGATGAATAGCCGGGGTGGATGTGAGATGAGCTTTTGTTTTTCTTTCATTCATTTGTAAATGTAAATTGATGTAATAATATTATTTGTATGGCCGCACAACCGGGTCGGGGTTGTAGCCGTCATTGTATAATTCTTTTTACTGTTTTTGCTCCTAGGATAGACCCATGGAGGGGTGCACAAACTACCGGGTACTTGGCGGGTAGTTTGCCGCACCCGTAGGGGTCTTGGGTGGGGTATTTGCTATTCACCGCGACCGTGTAATCCGCTTTTGTTGCAGGCTCGAACGGATTGCGGATTGCTAGTATATCCAATGTATTCATCTGTGATCTGTAATGTCTATCATTGCTTTATATTTAGGCGTTGCTTATGTTTTACAGCCGCGCTAGCCCAGCCCCCGCTCTGTCGTTAGTTAAGTAACCTAACGGGTGATGACGGGACCCCGTGGCGAATGCGAATGGCATAAGCGTACGTCATATTTTGGTTGTTTTCTGCAATGGTAGGATTAAATGATGGGACGCATTAAAAGAACTAATGCAAGAATATCACGCATTAAAAGAACTAATGCAAGATAATAAACCAAGTTAAAGTCGTTGGAACACTTTCGAAAAACCACTCGGTTCTTTTCAAAACTAACTTTTAAATGCGGAGCTTGAGCCACTCCTTCTAAAAGCTATCTCGTTCCATCGATTATATCAAGTTCACTACGTTCACGGTTTTACCAAAACCATTCGTAGCCCTCCGTTGTTTCACATAAATAGTCAATAGTATTCAAGCTGTGTTTGTTGGCCAAAGTCAAGGCATAGTGATTGGTAGCTATTGGATATTCATGTGCAGGAATGCAAACCAAGAAAAGTAGTAGAGTGAAGGAAAACCAATTTAAATAAGTAGTTTTAATAGCATAAACCGAATTATGCGGGTTTCTAAAAACATCAAAAATTTCCTGAAAATTTCGGCAGAGTCTCCTTTGTAAATACTGGCCCCCAAACGGGATACAACATGAATAGTATACGAAATCAATAAAAGGCATCCCCAAGCGGGAGCTAGCTCTTCGTCAATCGACGGTCACAACCACACAAGCAATATAATATACAACGCCAACGACGAGGATCAAAATTCAAAAGGAAACTCAAAACCATAAGAAAACCACAGAAATATAACGTACGACTCTAAGGTCGAAGGAATAACATCACTGGTCTCTATCTCAAAATAAATACATGTATGGTTGATGGAACTTCTAGATACAACAGAGTAATAATATACAAGTTATATAATGGGGGGTACGATACAAGTAAACCCACCCACTAGCAATTCACCCGAAGGAAACTATGCCCGCAAGCCGTAATGGAACCTGTATGGCGAACCTGCAAGAAACTGGGGCACAACGGGGGTCAGTTGCCAACTCGTGAATAGAAAAACATCTACGCACAGAAATCGCATGAATAACGCAATCCTAGGTCAATGATCACAATATATCCTCAAATATATGTATAACATGCAGCCTATAACAATGGCTAGGGTAATATCTAACCGAGTGTAATCTCATGTGCCCGTGTCAGTGCCTCAGGTAGCGATATATCATATGGATGATGTATGAATGCATGAAACAGAATGCAAGTACTGAATAAAGCTACTTTCATAAATCAGTGAGATTTCTGTATTTTAAATGTGAGGTACCATAAATGAAATCAGCATAAAACAGTGCCCAGCATCGACACAAAACAAGTGTCCAAATATCTCGATATCTCTGTATCACAATCTCTGTACCTCAATATCTAAAAATCTCAATATCTCAATCACAATATCTAGGGCGCTGTCAATCCAGACCGGCCCCTACCATCCATCTCAAGACCACGACGGTATCCTCCGGATATTCGACGCGTCGGGTAATATCACCGGTCGGTAGTGCTCCCCTACCAGGCTCAACGTCAACAACACGATCCTCTTGCCCGGGGTACCGCATCGGGCCCACCATATACCCGAAACGGTTCCTCCACTCCTCGAATCGGGTCTCGAAATCCATCAGCTAACTCATGGTGGACGACTCATATATCATGGGAAAATCGCACTTTTTATTTTAAAAGAGAGAAAAGGTTTATTTATGTTTTTGCGGTTTTCCTCCAAATCCAGAAAATCTCATGGAAATCCGAATCCAAAACCTCAATAACACGTAAAATAGTGAATATATGCATGAGAATCCATGAATGCGGCATAACAATGAATAACAGTATGCATGAAGTAGCAGGTAATAACTACAATGTCTAAACTAACATATAAGGCAAGTACGCTAATATCAAGTCTAAACTATTAGCTAACAAGCTATGTCAAGCAATAATATTTTCTAAGGTGTACGTGACATGGCAATTACCGATGAAGATGTGTGTGAGCCGGCAAGTAAGTGTACGTGGTACATACGCATCATCGGTAATGGTGCTGGTGTCCTAACAGCATGATATCAATAATGGAGTATGAAACATAATATAAGCATGCGATGCGAAGCGAACCACAATAATGAGCGGGAGCTGAATACTAGACGCAACTATAACTAATCTGCATTAATCTAACATAAGTCCTACAAATGGTGCATTTTGAAATAACACGAATCATGGGGTTTTGAAAATAGGGGCTACGGTGTTTTTATGAAAAGATACGTCTTTTGAAATATCCGTAGGATCCCTTGGGCCGTCTTTTAAAATACCCACGATTCGTTAGTTTTTGAAATAGGTAAGAATCGAATCTAATCTAACAACTAAACTAAACTAAAGGGCTAAGCTAACAAGCTGGATTACAGGTAAGGAAACCGCCTAACATCTGAGTCGATCCATATACATACTTTTATATATATTGGTCGGTGATCCCGCCTCAATAATATCATATCCGATACCATATCTATAATCAGACATCCCAAGTCAAGAGTGCGGATCAATCATCAAGATATAGCTCGTACGTAGATCCGTCGTACAGCATCCCCAAATCTGGGTACGGGTCAATATCATATTCCTCACAATATTCCTCTGGTATCCTCTTTATCCAAGATCATCGTCTAGGGTACTGACCTATGTCTAGTACAATACTAATATCCTCAATATACTCATGATCTGACTACGGATCGACAATCTCGTATAAACCGATATCGTCAGCACATATCATCATCAAGGGGTATACATCGCCCGATACGGCCTAATATCAATATCCTAGCATATCATGCCTCATATCACGATCACATGTCGACCATTTTATTTATAACACTATTCACCCGTATCGCCGCCCCAAGATCTGCTATAACACCAGGATGTACCTCAAGTACGAATCCTGCCATATCACCGATATCACAACCACAAAACAAATCTCATCGACTCAGCTCAATCCCAAGTATCATCCTCAAATCCGTATGTGAACACATAGTCCCATACCCATGTGAACACATGACTATAAAGAATCCCATGAGCACATATAAATAGGAATGTATGCAAGTATGTATGTGTGTATGTGTAGTGCAACACTACCCTAGGGTTCGCAACACTAAAATAATCCAACA
The DNA here is from genome assembly GCA_030015575.1 of Agapanthus africanus. Classification (NCBI taxonomy): domain Eukaryota; kingdom Viridiplantae; phylum Streptophyta; class Magnoliopsida; order Asparagales; family Amaryllidaceae; genus Agapanthus; species Agapanthus africanus. Next base: position 296,854,164 of record CM057345.1, on the reverse strand, counting down.
CGCCAATATCTATCTTAAACATCGTTATTAATCCCAAATAACATATAATAATTGTTGGTGTGTATACGCATCCGTATACACCACCACGGACTGTGGGGGTGCTATACGCCATCCACCCGACTTCTCCCCGTAGATATAAATCTACTCACCTGGTCCTCGCTAGCCGGTGCCGACGTCGCCACGCGCTTGCTTGTCGTCTCGAAGTCCACATGGGTTACCTACATATCATAACGCACCGTATCACATTAAAATCCCACCGATGACTAAAACGACTCACGAATCCCACATAGGTCAAAATCTATGGTTGCTTTCACAAATCGACCCAAAAACCCTCGACGTCGGCGTACAAACGCCAAGCCATCGAGAAAACTCCCAACACACTCATTTGTACAGTTACAAGCACTAATTATAATATAAAATAGCTTAAAATTCACAAAAACCCCAATTTCACTTAAAAAGTCATTTTTCCGAAAATCTAGCAAGCACAAATCACCGTTTTAGTACAAAACTCGATGAATAAATAAATCTAGCGGCCATAATACTTATTAAACATCTTAATTAAATCATATAAACCATTTCTATAATTTATTCCCAATAAATTTCATTAACCCCAAAATTCTAGTTTACAATATACCCAAATTTTAACAATTTATAGCAAAAATGCACAAACAACAATTTAGCTTGGATTTTCATGAACTACAAGCATTAAACCACTCAATATAATATTTATAATGACATGCAACCTTAATTAGAATTTTATCTTACCAAAATATAATTATTTTAAAAACCTAGTTTACAATTTATATAATTATCACAATTTAAATCAATAAATATGCAAAATAGCAACTAAATTTGATTTAGCATAACATTAATATGTCAAATACATCACACAACCATAATCTCACAGCACAAAGCCCCAATTTGAATTCAAACCCCACTCTTGAAATTTTAAAACAAGCAATTAGAACCGATTAAAACCTAGTTAAACACTTAATTAAGCTAACTTAAAGCAATTAACAAAAAATTAAGCAAAAAGATTAGAATTATACCCAATTAATTTGAAAATCCCACAAGCACACATAGCCTTCCAAATTAGCTTCTATTCACCAAGAACCATAGTAGATATGCTAAGGAAAAATGGGTAGGTCTTGGATTTGGATTTAGCTTTGAATTTGTATGGATTTTGAGGCATTTTGTGGAATTTTTGTAGTGAGAAGAAGAGGAAAAGCAAGGGGAAGGGGGCTGCTGAATTTTCTTGGGAGGCTCGGCTGATCTTTGAGGGAGGAGAGAGAGAGAGGTATATGTGTTGAAATCCCACCAAAGTCAACAAAAGAAAACCATACCTTAATAGTTTAATGTTTTCCTTAATCATTTATTTTCTAATTTGTGTGGAATAGAGTGGGGAAATAGGGGGGATGTGCTGCTGAATTCAGCGACATGGGGATGGGGGTGAGTGAGTGTGGGTGTGGGTGTGGGGGAAAAAGATAAATGTTATACCTAAAACAACCATTTACACTAATTTCACCGAAAAAAGCCTTTTTCTTCGATATTTTCTAAACCGTTTTGGCAAACGATTTCATTTCAAAAACCACATGATAAAATTTTATTTAATGTGTCATGATGCACAAAATTTGTTTCAACTTATTCCAATTTGTAATTTTCCCTAATTAAATGTATTAGTGACGGCTGAAAATAATAATAAAATAAAAAAAATTCAGAAAATTTGAAATTTCACCAGTGGCTCAATAAACACCAAATACTAGCAATTACATAGCTAGAATATGTATATTTAATTTTTATAATAAGATATCTGCATTTTCACTTTTTACAGAAAACCCCCTTATTTTACCGATTTTCCGAAATTTCACCGAAACGATTTTCAAAACGCTACAATCTTCCCCCCTTAAAAAAATTCGGTCCCCGAATTTAAAGTAAAACTCCCCCCAAGTACTAAAACATCTAAACCAAAACCATCAAGTCGTCGGGGCTCCGAAATTGTAAATACATAAAACAAATCATAGCGCAGCGCATGCGCATGAAAAATGAGCATATAACTCAAATCAAAACTCCGTCAAGCATCCCGCAATCATCGGAGTCATGGGGAAGACATCAATGCCAAATCCAAAGCAAAACCAATATGATATAACTCGAAACTATACATGTAAATATCGAATCTATATATGTAAGTATCTGAAGGAAATGCATGCCAAATCTCTTTAAGTCGATGTGCAACGCGTATAACACTGCACAGTGGCGGATGTCTATCATAAGAAAATAACTATATACATATATACCTTTGTTTGAAATGTACGTTCCGCCGTTTTGGAAACGATTTAGAAGGGTCTCCTTGTTTTAAACATTTCGTGTCATATCAGATACGTAGGTAAATGTTGAGGCTATAGCTCGCTTTTTGGAAATCCCTTCAATAATTATCAATGCATGCAAAATATATTCAGGCACTGTCCTCTGACTAGTCCTGCTCAGTACGAAAACACATAGCAATATCATAAAAACGTACTGCTCTATAAGAAAAATCAATCCCAAAATACGCGTTTGAATACTACGTGCGTCTGGTGCGCACGGAAATCAAAATCCAAATATGTGCCATACATATGCACAGAAACAACATCTAAGTGCATCGGGTGTGCACGAAACATCTGTCGTAGGCAACATGTGTGCCTGACAGCAAAATCAGGTGCATCTGACATGCACAAAAATTCTCGATTTAGTGCATCTGGTGTGCACCAAAATCACACTTCAAAACATGCGCCCAACAAGCGCAAAAATCCAAATCAGGTGCATCCATCGTGCACGAAATCATGAAATCCAATATCAAGTGCCGAATATACGCAAACTCCAATCAGGTGCACAAGGTGCACAAAACAAATATCGAACATCACCATCGAAATCGAAGTCCAAGGCATCTAAATGCACAACATGCGTAACACTGCACTGCAAGCATATATGAACTATACCGAGTGCAAAAACCAAATTGTGTGCGTATATACGCACAAATCAACTCAACTGTATGAAATCCATATAATCATAAACATGAGAACCAAGGCACGAAAACGATATCAAGTGCAACAACCGTGCAAAACTCGTAAATACTCAGCAGGTGCAACCATGGTCCATGAAGACAAATATCATGAAACTCAATCATCAAAATCAATCATGCGAATAAATCGCCCAAAATACGCAAATCAAGTATGGCGGAATAGTCCCGCTCAAGCACATCCTCCAAGAATCTCTGGCCAACTGCCGTGGTCACTCATAGCATGTCTCGTAGACGATCCTGAACTCTGGCCTGCCGGTGTGCATAACATGACCACTACTGGGTCCAAGTCTTCTCGTAATTTATTCCAGAAAGGTCCTATCGAGATCTCTCCCAAATCTCATCTCTGCCGAACTGTCCGGAAGTCATCATCCCTTACTAGATCTGTTCTTGCTCTGGAACGACTGCATACTCATCGCGACTCCTTCTGGAAGGTAAATCCAAGTACCATGCCTCGGCATGCGCATCGCATCTCTGATGTCGGCGGAGTGGAACGTCATCTCATCTAGATCTGGTACGAACCTCTTACTTCACTTTTCTCTAATGTCGTCTGCTTTGGACTCGTCTCGTCGCGGCTACATGGACTGAGCTCCAACGGCTATCCTCGTATCGAGAGTCTCCCAAGAAATGCATTTCACCACCTAGCATCCAAATTAAGTCGAGCCATCCGATCGAGTGGTCAAAACCTCATAATCCCCCAATAGCTCAACATCTTGGGCGCAGTTTAATAGTATCGAGTACATACCACAGCATCAGTGGTCCAGCCGTAGAAGGGCAAACCCAAGCCTCACTAATGGCGCCGTAGAACTGTCGCAAACTCGAAGGTTCAAAGGCTTTCACACGGTCATTAAGTCGAGTTAGGGTTTCATTCTTCTAGAGGGACCATAGAATTGCCTGCATGTCTTTCCGACTACTTTAAACTTGGAATAATAGGTTTCTGACATTCGATCGTCTCTGTCGACTCCCAACGTCTCCGCGTGAAGTCGCCTCTAGCTGGAATCAATCTATCTGATGACCTCGCATCGGGGTAGGCGAACGATCCACATGTCCTAGTCATTCATCCTCGATGACTAGCGACCTTCTATCATCTCTTAGTACAACTCATTCTGCACTAACTCCAGCATCTGGGGCAATATCTCGTCGTTTGCAGCAATAACTAGCTCGCTCGTCTGCACGCTGAACGGTGCCTCAATCATCAGGAGTAAGCAATACTTCAATTGTCATCAAAATCTGGCTGGCCTCTATCAGTGGCTCAATCCTCTAGTGCAAATCGGCACGTCCGAGTAATCTCATACAGCAATCCACCCAACGCTCGTGGCGCGAAGACACAATGAAAAGACACATCTCTGCAATCGTGTGTCGCCGGAATCATGCCCTGGTCAGTCCTCGTTCTTGACGAGCTCATGCTGACCGCAACTCTAGCCGTAGCTCTCCCTGCCCATAATCGTAGCAGCAAAACCATAACTGGTACTGATGAGGCTAGATCGGAATGAATATAATACTGAGCAAAGAAATGTACATCCTAAGGCTTCTTAAGTGGAGTAGCGTATCGTAAATATGCCGCGGAACATACCTACGGTACGTCACTCTACTTTAGTCACCTATTCCATCAACCAAGGGTCATCCTACGCTCCGAAGGTAAAACCTAACGCTCTGATACCAACTTTGTCACGTCCCGAAAGTACGGAACATGACCGGCACTTAAACTACGAAACGTCTCGAGGCGTACGTAATCCAAGTAAGCCGAAAACCCAGAAATGCAAACCAAGAAAAGTAGTAGAGTGAAGGAAAACCAATTTAAATAAGTAGTTTTAATAGCATAAGACGAATTATGCGGGTTTCTAAAAACATCAAAAATTTCCTGAAAATTTCGGCAGAGTCTCCTTTGTAAATACTAGCCCCCAAACGGGATACAACATGAATAGTATACGAAATCAATAAAAAGGCATCCCCAAGGGGGAGCTAGCTCTTCGTCAATCGACGGTCACAACCACACAAGCAATATAATATACAACGCCAACGGCGAGGATCAAAATTCAAAAGGAAACTCAAAACCACAAGAAAACCACAGAAATATAATGCGCGACTCTAAGGTCGAAGGAATAACATCACTGGTCTCTATCTCAAAATAAATATATGTTTGGTTGATGGAACTTCTAGATACAACAGAGTAATAATATACAAGTTATATAATGGGGGGTACGATACAAGTAAACCCACCCACTAGCAATTCACCCGAAGGAAACTATGCCCGCAAGCGGTAATGGAACCTGTATGGCAAACCTGCAAGAAACTGGGGCACAACGGGGGTCAGTTGCCAACTCGTGAATAGAAAAACATCTACGCACAGAAATCGCATGAATAACGCAATCCTAGGTCAATGTTCATAATATATCCTCAAATATATGTATAACATGCAGCCTATAACAATGGCTAGGGTAATATCTAACCGAGTGTAATCTCATGAGCCCGTATCAGTGCCTCAGGTAGCGATATATCATATGGATGATGTATGAATGCATGAAACAGAATGCAAGTACTGAATAAAGTTACTTTCATAAATCAGTGAGATTTCTGTATTTTAAATGTGAGGTACCATAAATGAAATCAGCATAAAACAGTGCCCAGCATCGACACAAAACAAGTGTTCAAATATCTTGATATCTCTGTATCATAATCTCTGTACCTCAATATCTCAATATCTCAATATCTCAATCACAATATCTAGGGCGCTGTCAATCCAGATCGGCTCCTACCATCCATCTCAAGACCACGACGGTATCCTCCGGATATCCGACGCGTCGGGTAATATCACCGGTCGGTAGTGCTCCCTTGCCAGGCTCAACGTCAACAACACGATCCTCTTGCCCCGGGGTACCGCATCGGGCCTACCATGTACCCGAAACGGTTCCTCCACTCCTCGAATCGGGTCTCGAAATCCATCAGCTAACTCATGGTGGACGACTCATATATCATGGGAAAACCGCACTTTTTATTTTAAAAGAGAGAAAAGGTTTATTTATGTTTTTGCGGTTTTCCTCCAAATCCAGAAAATCTCATGGAAATCCGAATCCAAAACCTCAATAACACGTAAAATAGTGAATATATGCATGAGAATCCATGAATGTGGCATAACAATGAATAACAGTATGCATGAAGTAGCAGGTAATAACTATAATGTCTAAACTAACATATAAGGCAAGTACGCTAATATCATGTCTAAACTATTAGCTAACAGGCTATGTCAAGCAATAATATTTTCTAAGGTGTACGTGACATGGCGATTACCGATGAAGATGTGTGTGAGCCGGCAAGTAAGTGTACGTGGTACATACGCATCATCGGTAATGGTGCTGGTGTCCTAACAACATGATATCAATAATGGAGTATGAAACATAATATAAGAATGCGATGCGAAGCGAACCACAATAATGAGCGGGAGCTGAATACTAGACGCAACTATAACTAATCTGCATTAATCTAACATAAGTCCTACAAATGGTGCCTTTTGAAATAACACGAATCATGGGGTTTTGAAAATAGGGGCTACGGTGTTTTTATGAAAAGATACGTCTTTTGAAATATCCGTAGGATCCCTTGGGCTGTCTTTTAAAATACTCACAATTCGTTAGTTTTTGAAATAGGTAAGAATCGAATCTAATCTAACAACTAAACTAAACTAAAGGGTTAAGCTAACAAGCTGGACTACAGGTAAGGAAACCGCCTAACATCTGAGTCGATCCATATACATACCTGCATATATATTGGTCGGTGATTCTGCCTCAATAATATCATATCCGATACCATATCTATAATCAGACATCCCAAGTCAAGAGTGCGGATCAATGATCAAGATATAGCTCATACGTAAATCCATCTTACGGCATCCCCAAATCTGGGTACAGGTCAATATCATATTCCTCACACTATTCCTCTGGTATCCTCTTTATCCAAGATCATAGTCTAGGGTACTGACCTATGTCTAGTACAATACTAATATCCTCAATATACTCATGATCTGACTACTGATCGACAATCTCGTACAAACCGATATCGTCAGCACATATCATCATCAAGGGGTATACATCGCCTGATACGGCCTAATATCAATATCCTAGCATATCATGCCTCATATCACGATCACATGTCGACCATTTTATTTATAACACTATTCACCCGTATCGCCACCCCAAGATCCGCTATAACATCAGGACGTACCTCAAGTACGAATCCTGCCATATCACCAATATCACAACCACAAAACAAATCTCATCGACTCAGCTCAATCCCAAGTATCATCCTCAAATCCGTATGTGAACACATAGTCCCATACCCATGTGAACGCATAACTATAAAGAATCCCATGAGCACATATAAATAGGAATGTATGCAAGTATGTAAGTGTGTATGTGTAGTGCAACACTACCCTAGGGTTTGCAACATTAAAATAATCCAACACCCCAATATCCATCCTAAACATCGTTATTAATCCCAAATAACATATAATAATTGTTGGTGTGTATACGCATCCGTATACACCACCACGGACTGCGGGGGTGCTATACGCCATCCACCCGACTTCTCCCCGTAGATATAAATCTACTCACCTGGTCCTCGCTAGCCGGTGCCGACGTCGCCACGCGCTTGCTTGTCGTCTCGAAGTCCACATGGGTTACCTACATATCATAACGCACCGTATTGCATTAAAATCCGACTGATGACCAAAACGACTCACGAATCCCACATAGGTCAAAACCTATGGTTGCTTTCACAAATCGACCCAAAACCCTCGACGTCGGCGTACAAACGCCAAACAATCGAGAAAACTCCCAACACACTCATTTGTACAGTTACAAGCACTAATTATAATATAAAATACCTTAAAATTCACAAAAACCCCAATTTCACTTAAAAAGTCATTTTTCCGAAAATCTAGCAAGCACAAATCAACGTTTTAGTACAAAACTTGATGTATAAATAAATCTAGCGGCCATAATACTTGTTAAACATCTTAATTAAATCATATAAATCATTTCTATAATTTATTCCCAATAAATTTCATTAATCCCAAAATTCTAGTTTACAATATACCCAAATTTTAACAATTTATAGCAAAAATGCACAAACAACAATTTAGCTTGGATTTTCATGAACTACTAGCATTAAACCACTCAATATAATATTTATAATGACATGCAACCTTAATTAGAATTTTATCTCACCAAAATATAATTATTTTAAAAACCTAGTTTACAATTTATATAATTATCACAAATTAAATCAATAAATATGCAAAATAGCAACTAAATTTGATTTAGCATAACATTAATATGTCAAATATATCACACAACCATAATCTCACAGCACAAAGTCCCAATTTGAATTCAAACCCCGCTCTTGAAATTTTAAAACAAGCAATTAGAACCAATTAAAACCTAGTTAAACCCTTAATTAAGCTAACTTAAAGCAATTAACAATAAATTAAGCAAAAAGGTTAGAATTATACCCAATTAATTTGAAGATCCCACATGCACACATAGCCCTCCAAATTAGCTTCTATTCACCAAGAACCATAGTAGATATGCTAAGGAAAAATGGGTAGGTCTTGGATTTGGATTTAGCTTTGAATTTGTATGGATTTTGAGGCATTTTGTGGAATTTTTGTAGTGAGAAGAAGAGGAAAAGCAAGGGGAAGGGGGCTGCTGAATTTTCTTGGGAGGCTCGGCTGATCTTTGAGGGAGGAGAGAGAGAGAGAGGTATATGTGTTGAAATCCCACCAAAGTCAACAAAAGAAAACCATACCTTAATAGTTTAATGTTTTCCTTAGTCATTTCTTTTCTAATTTGTGTGGAATGGAGTGGGGAAATGGGGGGGATGTGCTGCTGAATTCAGCCACATGGGGATGGGGGTGAGTGAGTGTGGGTGTTGGTGAGGGGGAAAAAGATAAATGCTATACCCCAAACAACCATTTACACTAATTTCACCGAAAAAAGCCATTTTCTTCAATATTTTCTAAATCGTTTTGGGAAACGATTTCATTTCAAAAACTACATGATAAAATTTTATTTAATGTGTCATGATGCACAAAATTTGTTTCAACTCATTTCAATTTGTAATTTTCCCTAATTAAATGTATTAGTGACGGCTGAAAATAATAATAAAATAAATTTTTTTCAGAAAAATTGAAATTTCACCAGTGGCTCAATAAACACCAAATACTAGCAATTACATAGCTAGAATATGTATATTTAATTTTTATAATAAGATATTTGCATTTTTACTTTTTACAGAAAACCCCCTTATTTTACCGATTTTCCGAAATTTCACCGAAACGATTTTCAAAACGCTACAGGTTTTATCTTATTGTATTCGTGTTCCTCGAAACACGGATACGGGTATGTATGCACAGTTGACTAAGACAAAGGCAGAGGACTTTCATTAGGGTTAATGACCATTGTCATTTTCTTAACCTTAATGTTTATGTGTGAAATATGATTTATTAATATTAGTTAATTATAATTATGCATGGTTAGGGTTGTTGACCATTTGACTATACTTGACTTGTTGACCTAGGTTGACAAGTTGACTATCATCATTCCATATGAAAGATGCTCTTTGATCCTTGCAAAAGCATTTAATGTGAAATGATAATGGTCATTTCTTGATTAACCATCACAATTATCTTTAGCTAATTATCTATTTTTCATAATTCACATATATGTGAGAAGGTTGGATTATTCTTCTCATTCTCTCATTCTCATTCTCTCTCCTCCTCTTTCTCTCTCTCTAGCTCTCCCCTCTCATGAGTTGAGAACCATTTGAGCTTGAGATAAAACACTCAAAAATACTCTCTACTCTTTCTAAGGTCCTAGGTTTAGCACACCAAGCACCTTAGTTACTTCTAGTTTGAGGTTGGAGCCAAAGGTAGGTGCCCTCGGGTGGATCTTTCTTCGGCAATAGAAGGCGACAAGGGGAACCCGTTCTTTCACTCCAAGGAGCAAGAAGAGAATGACTTGAAGACCTAGGTACAACCCCCTTTCCGAGTAGCTAACTCTTTTAGCTTGTTAGTTAGTTTTGTTTAGCAAAGATCCCTCCTTTAGCATATTCCATGTTGCCTAGTGTTGAAAAAATCTGATTTTTCATAACGTTTCTGCCTCCCCGCAAGCACCGGGGTGGGAAACGTGGACTTACAGGGTCTACAGACTAACCTGTACCAGTGTCACCAGAGAACTGCTATCTGACGATAGGTATAATATCATCTAGGAGTTCTCGGCGAGTCCTATTCGGTGTTCCCATTCTCCAATGAGCACATGTGTACAATCTTTGATGTCGAACACCAATGGCTGTGGGATCAACCATCGCCCCATATAGGGTCAAGAAACGTATACACTAGTCTACTCTGGAATATCGATGCCCTGTCTCGATACTCTCTTGACTAGGAACAATTAAAGGATAAACTTGTGGACTACCCTGGCCCCACTAGTATGATCTGCATCATAGTCCTGGTAGTCAAGTACACATCTTAAGGGATTTATCAACATGTAACGTAGAGACGGTATAATGATACTAGTATACATGTTAAGATAAAGAGCAACCAGATAGTATACTATCATGTCGAGCAAGAAATTCCTCTCTATATATGTCCAAGCATCCACTATAATATACAATCATATACAATAATGGCCTCTAGGGCATACATATAACTAACAATCTTCCACTTGCACTAATGCCAATTGTTGTAGTATCTCATACCCAACATCCAGAAAAGTCTCTCAAATGGCCTTGGTGAGTGGATCCAGTAGGGTTCCTTGGCACTCTTACATGGGTTAATAAGGCATCAACCATGCCCGAATAAAAATTTAAACGTGCCGAACAACCCAAAGCCGGGATCTTTGCTAGATTATTAGGGTTTAACATGCAAGTAAACATCTTTACAACTAAGTGTGAGGGATTACAACCTTTGTAGTCCGCTCCTTCGCTTCATAAGCTCCGAGTAGAAGTCCCTTCGCCGCGATCCACAATCTCCCAGACTCAAGAGAGGATCCACAACTCGAACGATCCATGCTGGCTTTTAGTCTTCCTTTTCTCCGATGATCTACCTCGAAGTTTCTATAACTCAAGCTCTCTCTCTCTCTCTAATGAGGTGAACACCCTAATCTAATTGGCTAGATTAGATGAGGATGATGAAGTAGTATTTATGCTTTCTTTTTATATCAAATTCTCATACAAAATCATTGTAGGGTTCCTAGGCACTCTAACAAGGTTCTACAAGGCATCAACCATGCCCGATTAAAAAAAATAGCCATGCCGTGCGAGTCAAGAGATTTGTCTGAGGCTTGCTTACACCACTGTTCCTTGCGATCAGCGCACAGCATTACGAGACATATGCCGCAGCTGTAGACGCAGCCCTATTAGTCGAGGAGCGCCTTGCCGAGACTTCGGTAGTTCCTGGGCCGAAGAGGGTTCGTACTGACACAGCAGCTCAGAGACATCCATTCAGATGCCGTGATAGACGTTGTACAGGTGGCAGACACTCGGGGTGAGTTCAGATGTTTAGCTCATACCCCCAGGAGGGTCAGTAGTCGTCCCGTGGATGCTGGTAGTCTTCATCACCGCGTCAGAGATTGTACCGAGACACGCCAGAGGGAGCCAGCCGTACCGCATGTCACACTTCCACCTTCTCCACCCCATAGGGCGTTGCCCATTGTACCCACAGTTGCTCCGCGTCTGACTCAGGCACAGAGAGGCCGTGGTCACGGAGGGTTTGTTCCTAGAGGGCGAGGCGGTCGAGGCAGAGGACAGCCAGCCATCGGCTGAGTACAGCCAGCTGCTTATAGGGGACAGCCAGTTACAGGTGGAGGATAGGCACGGGTTTTCGTTTTGATGCATCAGGACGCGCAGGCGTCCAATGCGGCGGTCTCAGATACCTTATCAGTATGTACTGTTGATGCACACGTATTATTCGATCCCGGATCCACGCACTCGTACGTTTCCACACATTTTGTGCCGAGTTTGGGTAGAGAGTCTGGGTTGCTTGATCAGCCGCTTGTTGTGACCACTCCCGTGGGAGAGTCGTTTGTTGCTAGGCACGTGTTCCGATCATGCGTTGTCCGTATTGGTGAGAGAGAGCTGCCTGTCGATTTGATCCTTCTTGAGATGTTGGACTTCGATGTTCTTTTGGGCATGGATTGGTTGGCCACGTGCTATGCGTCTGTAGACTGTCGCGAGAAGACAGTTAGATTCTGTTTTCCCGACGAGTCGACTTTTGTTGTGCTGGGTGACCGTGGTGCCACCCCTCAACTTTTGATTTCTTCTCTTCGCGCTGGATAGCTTTTGATGAAGGGATGTCAGGGATTCCTAGCCTATGTTTGTGATATTAGAGCTACGGATGTTCCATTGGACCAGGTTCCGATTGTATATGAGTTCCCTGACGTGTTCCTTGACGAGCTTCCTGGGCTACCGCCTGAGCGTGATATTGTGTTTTGTATTGATTTAATTCCCGGCACGGGGCCTATTTCTATACCACCTTATCGGATGGCCCCGGCGGAGCTTAGTGAGTTGAAGAGTCAGCTGCAAGATTTGCTGGACAAGGGACTCATTCGACCCAGTGTTTCTCCTTAGGATGCTCCGGTCCTGTTTGTTAAGAAGAAGGACGGCAGTTTGCGTCTGTGTATCGACTACCGGCAGCTGAACCGGGTAACCGTGCGGAACAGATATCCGTTGCCACGCATTGACATCTTGTTCGACCAGCTTCAGGGGGCAGGATATTTTTCGAGGATCGATTTGCGATCGGGCTATCACCAGCTGCGGGTTCGACAGGAGGACATTCCAAAGACAGCTTTCCGCACGCGTTATGGCCATTATGAGTTTTTGGTGATATCGTTCGGACTCACCAACACGCCAGCAGCCTTCATAGACTTGATGAACCGTATATTCAGGCCGTATCTTGACTTGTTCATCATCGTATTCATTGACGATATATTGGTGTATTCCTTTAGCAGAGAGGAGCACAAGCAGCACCTGCGGATCACACTGCAGACTTTGATGGAGCACCCGCTTTATGCAAAATTCTCCAAGTGCGCATTCTGGTTGGACAGCGTGGACTTCTTGGGTCACGTGATTACACGGGATGGTATATGTGTAGACCCGAGGAAGGTCGAGACCGTTCGGAGTTGGCCCAGACCTACATCCGTTACTGAGATACGCGGCATTCTAGGACTGGCCAGCTAGTATAGGCGATTTGTACAGGATTTCTCCCGTATTGCTGCACCTTTGACCGGTTTGACCCGGAAGGGAGTTTCTTTCGTTTCGACAGAGGAGTGCGAGCACAGTTTCCAGCAGCTACGGACTTGTTTGACTACGGCCCAGTGTTATCATTGCCTTCAGGATCGGGCAGATTTGTAGTCTATTGTGACGCTTCACGAGTGGGGCTAGGATGCGTATTGATGCAGCATGGCAGGGTGATCGCTTATGCTTCCCGGAAATTGAAGAAACATGAACAAAACTACCCCACTCACGATTTGGAGATGGCTGCAGTGGTCTTTGCACTTAAGATCTGGCAACATTACCTCTATGGCGAGTCGTGGCAGATATTCACTGATCATAAGAGCCTAAAGTATATATTTCAGCAGCGAGACCTGAATCTCCGATAGCGCCGTTGGATGGAACTGGTAAAGGACTATGACTGCGAGATCTTATATCACCCGAGAAAGGCTAACGTAGTAGCAGATGCTTTGAGTAGGAGGCCCGTGGGTAGTCTAGCGTGTTTGAGTGCAGTACAGAGGCAGTCGTCTGCAGATTGACAGATATTATGCGACAGCCGAGTGTAGTTCGAGTTCACGCAGATCGGGGGACAGCTTGCGCACGTTCGTGCACGCCCACAGTTGCTTGACCGTATATATGAGGCACAGTGCAGTGATGACCGTTGCTCAGAGATCATGGCACAGATTGGACAGGGCAGACTCTCCGAGTTCGTGATCGATGATCAGGGGATATTACGATTTGGGTCTAGACTGTGCGTACCAGATGCTGTTGGATTGCGGCGTGATATTCTTGAGGAGGCACATCGATCGGTGTACAGTGTCCATCCCGGTTCCACCATGATGTACCATGATATGAGAGAGGTCTACTGGTGGGACGGAATGAAGAGGGACATCGTAGATTTCGTATCAAGATGCCTGACTTGTCAGCAAGTCAAGGCCGAGCACCAGAGGCCCGCGGGAGAGCTACAGCCGTTACCCATTCTGGAGTGGAAATGGGAACAGATTTCGATGGATTTCGTTATGGGTCTACCCAGGACAAGGCGGGGGTATGACTCCATTTGGGTGATCGTGGATTGTTTGACGAAAGCGGCTCACTTCCTGCCGGTGAAGACGACCTTCGGATTTGCTCAGTACGCTCAGATTTACATCGACGAGATTGTACGACTGCATGGGGTCCCGACGTGTATTGTGTCCGACCGAGGAAACCAGTTTACCAGCAGACTATGGCAGAGGCTTCAGGAGGCTTTGGGCACTCGTTTGAGTTTCAGCACGGCATTTCATCCGCAGACCGATAGACAGTCAGAGCGGACCATTCAGACTCTCTAGGACATGCTCCGAGCATGCGTTTTAGACTTTGGTGGTAGCTGGGATCATCATTTACCCTTTGATAGAGTTCTCCTATAACAATAGCTTCCAGGACACTATTTAGATAGCACCTTTCGAGGCTTTGTATGGGAGGAGATGTAGATCGCCCGTCTGTTGGACAGAGCTGAGCGAGAGCAGTATTTTGGGGCCACAGATCGTACAGGAGACGACCGAGAAAATACACCTGATTCGAGACAGGATGAGGATGGCTCAGAGCAGGCAGAAATCGTATGCTGACAGGCGCCGCCGAAGATTAGAGTTCGTAGTTGGCGATCACGTTTTTCTGAGGGTCTCTCCAATGAAGGGAGTGATGAGGTTTGGACGGAAGGGGAAGCTTAGCCCCAGATTCATAGGTCCTTTCGAGATTCTCGAGCGGGTGGGCGCAGTAGCATATCGTTTGGCTCTTCCACCCAGCCTTTCAAATGTTCACCCCGTCTTCCACGTGTCGATGCTACGCAGATATCTTCATGACCCTTCTCACACGATCCAGCATCAGACAGTTCAGCTTGAGCCCAACCTTTCATTCACCGTGCAGCCAGTAGAGATATTGGATCGGCAGGTTAAGAAAATTTGATCTAGGGTCCTGCCGTCGGTGAAGGTTCTTTAGCGCAGCCCGAATGGTGAGGAGATCACTTGGGAGGCCGAGGGAGAGATGCGGAAGAAATTCCCTCATCTCTTTGAAGGTACGCGTAGTTATATATTTTAAATTCGGGGACGAATTTCCTTAAGGAGGGAAGACTGTAACACCTGAGAATGTGTTTAGTGACTAATTATATTTTAATATATGATTTTTAATAAAAGTTTACCAAATTGATTTTCAAATATTTTATCAAAATTAATAAACATTTTTCTAGAATTTTCCTAAGCTTGCACAAACATGTGCATGTAAATTAGGGTTAAAATTTGGGTTAAACCATGTTTAGGCAACCATGGTGGTCTAACCCCTTTTTGTTAAGCTAATTAGTTTAAATTAAGGTTTTTAGTTTTGGAAATTCAAATTAGTTTTGGGGTTGACTTGTGTTGAGGAGAGAGAGAGAGAGGTTATGATGCTGATGTATGCAAACATTTAATAAGAGAGAGAGAGAGAGGTGGCTCTCATGGGTGTTTTCAAATCTTTTTGCTTCATCCCTCAAACACTCACCTCACTCAAATCTTTCCCTCTCACACACACACATCAGCCACAATAGCAGCCCATCATCATGAACAACAGCAGCACCAACCTCTTAAGCAACAGCCACAGCAGTAGCAACCTGATAAACAACAGCAGCTGCAACAGCAACAACATCCCAAACAACAGCAGCAACTACAACAGAAACAGCAGCAGCTGCAGCTGAAACAACACCACACCAACAGCACCAGCAACTCAGCAGCAGCAGCATCCCAGAAGCTCCATCCCTTCTTCTTCTTCTCCTTCTCCTTTTTTGTGAGGTTCCTTGGGGGTCTAACTTCTAAACTCCTTCCTTGTTGGCTTAGTTGGTGTCGATATAGCTTCGATTAGCGATAATTATACGATTTTGTGGTTGTTTGGGTGATTTGTGTGAAATTGTGTTTAAGTGATGTTAGTGTTGGTTAGACTAGCCTAATTAGGTGTTGTTAGGGCCAAGTTAACCTAGGATAACCCCAGATTACATAAAAATACCCTTAGTTATCAAAAGTGGGCAAATCTTGACATTTTTTTAGCAAAACTTAGCTTTTTGGAAATCTGCTGTTACCCCTGTAAGTTCAGAATGAAATTAAGTGGACCATAGCCTACACGTGACACCCTGACCCCATAACCAGAGCCCGACCCCACCATTTCAACCCATGGCCACCGGAAAAATCGTTTTGGCCGCAAATTGCGGCCAGACTAGAGAGATGGGTCCCTGGGTTTTTAGGGTAGGTGTATGCTATATTTTGTAGGTCTCTGGTATATATAGATTTGTAATATTCTAACTTGGGTAAAATCTGGGGTAGTATATCGTTTCCTAGTGTTTTCCGTTTGCGCGATACGCGCGATACGCGAGTGGGTCTGGTGATTCAGCGTATCGCGGCGTGTCAGGTTATGTTTTAGACGCACACACTCGTGTTCCAGCATATCGCACACACGCGCGTTAATTTGCGATGCGAGTTTCCAGTTTCGTTCTGATATCACGTTTTACGAGATTTTGATTATATTGGGATTCTTGTGTAAATTCCAGGTTCGCAGGTGGGAACGTCAGACGCCTCCAGGAAAGAGAAGCAGGTGGTCGGCTATACTTAGCACGTGACCAGGTGAGTAGATTTAACATCTACGGGGAAATCGCCCGTATGGCGTTAAGCATCAGGGCGTAACAGGATGTTAGTTTTATGTGTTCATGTAGACATACTAGAGTAGCATACCTCCTTATATATATAGATATACTGATAGTATAGAACACTGCACTGTCACTAACGGTCCAAGTTGCACGAGCACGATTTATATGCTACACTCATACCGTTAGTAATTGCTATGACACTCACATTATAGGATTGCCATAAACCGCATATTTGATTCTGCTCTGTTGACGTTGTCATGACTTGCCGCATACTATCATATGTATAGTCATACCATGCACACTGTATACGCACTTTTGTGCGTACATTCATTGATATATCACAACTTGGGCACATATGCATCATATGTCTACAATTGTGCATATGTACATTGCTACATTCACTTTGCATACTTATCCATTCGCACCTCCATACCTATACACATATTCATATACTACATACATGGATGATATTGACTTGATTTAAAACTAAGGGACCGCAAGCGATATTTTCAAAACTAGATCTTTTAAAAGAGCGGTTTTCCCTTTCTTTTACTCTTAGCGTCATACGATACATTGCATGGATTTACGCATTGAATTTGATTTATGTGATTTCTGCATTTGGGAACCGGAGTACTATTTTAAGAAAATACGCACTGTTTAAAAACCCGGTTTCCCTTGATATGATATTTTAATGAGTCCACCATGAGTTTTCTTGGTTCCAGAGAGCTTGTATGAGTATACCCGATTCGAGGAGAGATAGGCACCAATTGCGGGTACATGGTGGACCCGGTACGGTACCCCGGGATGAGAAGACTCATATTGTTAGACGGTGAGCCCGGCGGAGGGACTACTACCAACCGGTGATTGGTTAGACCTGGCGATTATCCGGAGGATACCGACCAGAGTCGCTAGATGGATACGGGACGACGCGTACTGCCGGGGGCCGAGGGCCGATTCCGCAGACGGAGCCCGTGGGCGGATCCGATGGACGGACGCCCCATACTGGAGGATTTGCGTGTCGATGCTTGACACGGCTGAGTTTATGAGATTTCGAGTGGCGATGTTGGGCACTCACGATTGTATGAGATTCACAGGGTTTGAGGGCCGATATGGATTACGGCACCTGAGTTTTACTGGGATTTGGGTGTATTGATGGACACCGGTCATTTTTCTACGTTGATATTCCATGTAGACACTATTTGTTCCCATGCTCAGCATTTAGTATTTGACATCTCATCCTGTACCTATTGTACCTGATATAGTACACATGCTATACATGATTATCGCATACCTGGCTCATGTTATATAGGGTTGTTAGATTCCATATCAGACATGATTATTGCATATCTTGCACATCATATGGAGAGACTTATAGAATGCACTTGTTGCCAGATGTGAGCAATCTGTTCATCATATAGATGTTATCTGTTGGCATAGGTTAGAGTATCGCAGCACGTGCATACTCGCGATTACCTTTATATGTTATCTACTATTCACGAGTTGGCGATTCACCTCCGTTGTGCCACAGTGCTTGCAGGTTGCCCTTTGGAGTAGTCGCGGCTGGCTGTTTACCGCATCTTTTGGCACAGATACCATTGTTGAGGCGTGCTAGTCCTTTTGCTATTAGGTGGGTTTTGTACGGTATCTGTTTACTTTTTAGTTGCATCTCGATGTATCTAGTACTCTCCATCTACTTTCATGTATTGACTTAGAAACAGTTGTGAGGACGATGTATGTTATTTGTATTCTGGTGTCAAGCTCGTTGTGAGCCGACTTTATTTATGCAGTTTTATCTTTTATGATATTTGTTTTCACTTTGCTGCTCATTTTTCGCTTCAGCGTCGCATATTATATTGTGGTGATTGCTCCGCCGTTGGGAGCGATTCTCCCATTGAGATGCTCTATTTATTTCACATGTTACTTTTACTTATATCTTGCATTTTACCCGATTTCAGGACAAGTTTTTGGTAAAGGAAATGTTGCTAAAATTATTTAAATAATAACTTGAACCTAAAAGGATTTCTTTTAAACAACTTAAGGTTTTCTAAATGTTTTAACAAATATTCTAATAAATGTTTTAACACTCCAAATTTTAATGGTTTGATTTCTGGGTTCGGCTTACTTATTCACGTTACGCCTGTAGACGTCGCGTGGTTAAGTGCCGGTCACGGGCCGAACTTTGGGTCGTGACAGTAACACTCCCGTACAGTCCGGTTTCTTCGTCTGATATGTTGCATATCTAGTCTAGGGTTGGTATACGTCATACCCCAGTAACCGATAAGTCGTGTCGATGTGAGGCTCATAATAGGTCGAGAAACTGCTGGTAACACTTATCAGTAAATCTCTATATCAACCGTGGCCAGGGACTTCCAGTTATAACCAATCGAACACAGCACAATATCAACTCCCTATACCAGGAGAGACGAATCCCCTCGTATCGCTCATTGCCACCATGTGATTCCGGACTCTACCCAAAAGCCACCGTTTTGCACGCCCTTTTGGACGTGGTAAGGTGGAAATCAAAGCACAGTGGGAATCATACAAGACTCTATGACGATCTCGGGTCTACAGACTACCCTGTACCAGTGTCACCGGAGAACTGCCATCTGACGTGTGGTATATCACCATCTGGGAGTTCTCGGCGAGTCCGTCCAGTGTACCCAGTCTCCACTGAGCACCCGTACACCATCTCTGATGTCAAAACACCGATGGATATGAGATCATCCATCGCCCATCATGTGGGTCAAGATGTGTATACGCTAGTCTACTCTGGTGTATCGATGCCCTGTCTCGACACACCCTCGACTAAGAACAGTTATAGGATGTACTCATCGACTACCGTGGCCCCACAAGTTTGATCTCATCATAGTCCCATCAGTCGAGTACAGATCCTAAGGGCTTTATCAACATGTAAGAGTAAGACAGTAAACTAATATAAGTCAACATGTTAAGATAAAGGAAAACCAAATAGCATACTATCATGACGAGCAAGAAAGTCCTCTCTATATATATCCAACCATCCATTATAATATACATCATATGTACAACAATGGCCTCTAGGGCATATACATAATTAACAATCTCCCACTTGCACTAAGGCCAGCTGCTGTAGTATCTCATACCTAGCATCCTGAATAATCTCTCAAACTGTATATGGGGAATGGCCTTCGTGAGTGGATCCGCAGTGTTGTCCTTCGTATCTACTCTCCTGACCTCGATCTCCCGGCGATCAACTATCTCTCTGATCAGGTGATACCGCCTCAAAATATGTCTGGACTTTTGATGGGACCTGGGTTCCTTGGCCAAAGCCACAGCTCCATTGTTATCACAATACAGAGCTTTTGGATGCTTAATGGATAGAACCACACCAAGTTCACTAATGAACTTCTTTATCCAGACAGCCTCTTTGCCAGCATCGTTGGCAGCGATGTATTCAGCCTCCATCGTCGAGTCTGCAACGGTATCCTGTTTGGAACTCTTCCAACACACCACCCCTCCATTGAGGGTAAAGACAAATCCCGAGTGCGACTTAGAGTCGTCCTTATCACTTTGGAAGCTGGAATCGGTAAAGGACTCCACCTGGAGTTCTCCGTTATGATACTCCAAGAACATCTCTTTAGTCCTTCTCAAGTACTTAAGAATGTTCTTCACAGCTATCCAGTGACTCTCTCAAGGATCTGCTTGATACCGACTCACTATACTTAGTGAGTATGCTACATCGGGTCTGGTACATAGCATTGCATACATGATAGAGCTTACTGCCGAAGGACTCACTATACTTAGTGAGTATGCTACATCGGGTCTGGTACATAGCATTGCATACATGATAGAGCCTACTGCCGAAGCATAGGGTATCCCTTGCATGCGAGCTCTCTCCAAATCAGTCTTGGGAGACATCTCTTTGGAGAGAGTGAGTCCAGAGATCGTGGGTTGGTTCCCATGCTTGGATTCTTCCATACTAAACCTTTTTAGTATGGTGTCAATGTACCTGTATTGGAACAATCCCAGTATCCGTTTAGATCTATCTCTATAGATCATAATTCCCAATATGCAGGAGGCATCACCTAGATCTTTCATTGAGAATCTTTTTGATAAGAAGAGCTTGACTGATTGCAACACGGGAACATCATTTCCTATCAAGACTATATCATCGACGTACAATAGGAGGAAGACAACCTTACTCTCTGCAACCTTTTTATAAATACAAGGTTCATCTACGTTTTTGATGAAGTCAAACTCTTTGACTCCAACATCAAAGCAGATGTTCCAACTCCGCGATGCTTGCTTTAACCCATAGATGGATTTAAGCTGCTTTCATACCTTTCCGCTGCTCCCACTATCTACGAAGCCCTCTGTCTGAGTCATGTACACGCACTCTTCTAAATCACCATTTAGAAAGGCGGTCTTAACATCCATTTGCCAGATTTCGTAGTCATGGTATGTAGCAATGGAAAGTAAGATCCGGATGGACTTAAGCATAGCCACTGGAGAAAAGGTTTCGTCATAATCCATACCTGGTCGTTGATGAAAACCCTTTGCAACAAGTCTAGCTTTGAAAGTCTCAACTTTTCCATCTACACCAATTTTCTTTTTAAAGATCCACTTGCTCCCAATGGGTTTTACCCCTTCAGGAGCATTTTCCAAAGTCCATACTTTGTTGGTGTACATGGATTCCATCTCAGATCGCATTGCATCCAGCCATTTCACAGAGTCACCACTCATGATGGCCTACTCGAAACTAGTCGGGTCATCATCTACCATGATGCAATCCTCACTTCCACCATCAATGAGAAAACCGTAGTATCTCTCAGGTGGATGAGAAACCCTGCTAGATCGGCGGAGAGGCTGGGTTCGTCGGGTAGTACTGAATCCTCTGGTTCCATCAAATTTTGTGTTGTAGTTTGTTCTGCTGGAACTTCTTCCAGTTCTACCTCAGAGCCACTAATCTTTTTTGCAAGAAATTCCTTTTCTAAAAAGGTGGCGTGCCGAGAAACAAACACCTTTTGTTCCTCGGTGTGGTAGAAGATATACCCGCACGAATGTTTGGGATATCCAATAAACTTGCACAGAATAGACCTTGTCCCGAGCTTGTCCGGATTTTGTTTTTTCACATATGCCGGACAACCCCATATCCTAACATAATTAAGATATGGTCTCTTTCCTTTCAATATCTCATATGGAGTGGTTGGCACAGATTTGGTGGGAACCATATTGTAACACCTGAGGTCAGGGTTAGTAGTGATTAAGTGTTAATGTGGGATTTTTGGCAAAAAGTTTACCAAAAACGGGTTTCTTAAAAACTATCTGGTTTTGTGGTTATTTTGTGGAATTTTATCTCAACCACCCACACTTGTGCACGATAGCCAGGGGTAAGATTAGGGTATGCCATATCTTGAGCTTGTGAGTCGTTGTGCTAAGTTAACCATGGTGGTCTAAACTTCCTTGTTTTGTTTGGTGTTGATTGAGGGGTTGTAGTTTTAATTTGGTTTAAGATTGGGGTTGTCTTAAGGGGAGGTTATGATGAGCCTTGATTGTTTCACACTTCCTTCTTTTCAAAATCTCATTTGCCTCTCAAACTCATCGTATATACACACACACCAGCAATTTTCAGCTGATTTCAGCCAGCCAGAATTAGCACCAGCAGCTCCCATCATTATCACAGCACAATCTCCTGCTCAAATTCAGCTGAGGATACTCTACGACAGCTACTAAACCATCACATCAGCACCACAACACCTTATCCATCACCTGTCACACCTCACATCAGCCAAATTGCATCCAATCAGCCACCAATTTTCAAACTTCAGCAGCACAAAATCAGCCCATTAACATCCGCTTTTTAGCTACCCCTACCCTATGCAGCTACATCAGCTACCCTAACACCAGAAGTCCACTTAGGCTGCTCCAAACAGCACACCAGCTGCTACTTCAGCCCAAGACTTCAGCCATTTAACCATTTGTGCACTTCAGCCTTCAAAAATTCTGTAGACAACAAGCAGCACCAGCTGCTCCTTCAACCCTCAACCCCATACCACACTCACACCATCTCATACCATACACCACACCACTCCATACCACACCTTAGATCACACCATACCAACAACAACAACAACAATAGCAACACCAATGATCAGCAACAGCAACAGCATCAAGTTTAGCATCAGCATCAGCATCAGCCTTAGCAACAGCAGTGCACAACAACTCCGTTCCAGCCACGTTTTGATGCACCTACCCTCTTCTTCTTCTCCTTCTCCCTTGTTGCAAGGTTCTTAGAGGGTATAACTCTTGAACTTTTCGTATATTATGTAGATTAGGTGCTTGATTAGCTAGTTGTTACGATAAATAGATTTTTCATGCTAGAATTGTGCAGTGATGCTAGATTTAGCCATTTTAGAGTGTTTGTAGCTTTATGAACTCTCTTTGGTGTTAACTAACCTGTTAAAGCCTAGTAGTATCATTAAAATTGGATGGTTAGCCTAATTTGCTAAAATTTCGAATATCTAGCTTAATTAGTGTCCATATCATACGTAATAGTGATATTGGGTGTTTTATGGAGATTTTGAGCAAAGTGAAAATTGCGTTAGCTGGAATAACCTTCTTAGGTCCTAGTGAGGCCAGCTAACCAGAGAAATTCCCCAGATTTCTCGTAGAAACCCGATTTACCCGACTTGGCGTATTTTAGCAGATTTAGTGACTTTTAACCTCTTTTAGATCTGCTATTAATAGGTACTCGTTCTAAATTAGCAAACAATACTAGATTAATATGCAGGGTTTTCTGGAATTTTGAGTGGGACCCGGACCCATTTGGCCGGGGTTTGGCCGGCGGCCTCTTCTTCCCCGACCGGCGACGCCGGCCTCCTGTGTGAGATGAGTGTGTGTGTTTGTGTGGGTAGGGGTCTGTAGGTATTTTACTTAGTTTGGCATTGTTTATTTGATAAGTTTGGCCCTGAGGCAAAATCTGGGACTAGTTACGTGTTTTCGATGTTTTAAGACTTATGCGACACGCGCGTGATACGCGTGGTTCTGTGGCGCGCTGCGCGACACAGCGTGTCAGTTCTGATTCGGGTAGGTTTGTGCGCGTCGCGTCGCGTCGCATCGCGTCGTGTGCACACGCGTTTGGTTTCACGCACGCATATCCCTTTTGTCGATATATCACGTTTTGCAGAATTTCTTCTTATATGGTGACTCGTGTGAATTCTAGGTTCGCCGGCAGGAACTTCAAGCGTGGCTAAAAAGGGAAAGCAGGTGGTCGGACACACTTAGCACAGGACCACTGGTGAGTAGATTTAACATCTACGGGGGACAATCGTTTGGATGGCGCGAGTCGTCCGATAGATTTAGTAGACTTGGTATTACTGGTAACATTGGAGTAATAATGATAAAACTTGCATGATAATTGCTGTAGTTAGTATCTATATAATGTTCCATATACGCAGATTCATTATAGGACACATGCACCATTACCACGTTTTATATGTTGCACGAGCACTATTCATGTGAACACACACACCCTGGTAATTGCCATGTCACGACACTAGATAACTTTAAATCTGGAACATGTTAACTGCCTAGAAATGTGACATTGAAATAAGTATTTAAATTGATACCATAAGCATTCATAATCATCGGCATATGCATTTATGATAATTTTGTGAGATTTATGATATTTCTAGATTTCGGGGGAAAGCCGTAAGATTTCAACTGATAATTGTTAAAAATATAAAAGCTGCGGTTTTCTAGTGATGTAAAGTGTCGTCCACCATGAGTTTGCTGTGGTTTTTGAGACCTGTTTCGAGGAGGTGGATGAACCGTCTCGGGTACATGGTGGGCCCGGTATGGTACCTCGGGGCAAGAAGATCGCAGATGATGGCGTTGAGCCTGGCAGGGGACGGATTACCTACCGGTGATTTCATTTGGCACGGCGGATATCCAGAGGATACCGACTGTGGCCGCTGGATTGAGATATGGATTTTGATGTGGATCAGCCGGATAGCTGAGGCCAGAGATACTGGACATGGATATATGAGATTTGGTCAGTTTTGAGGTGTCGTTGCTAGACACGGATTTTACATGTTTTCCTGGATATTATTACTGATGTTTAAAAAGGGGAGTTTCAAAACAAAGGAAGAATAATTCTCATACACACTTGATTGTATTTTCATGTGGCATACATACCTGTTATCACCTCCATGTGACATATACTTGCTAGTATACTGTTGATGCATACACACCTGCTAGTACATGTAGCTATACCTGTTTTAGGGATGCCAGGACACTTGTGTGCATGCATACGATAGCCTTAGTAAATGTTATCTATTACTCACGAGCTGGCAACTCACCCCCGTTGTGCCACAGTTTTTCTGCAGGCCCATTCCGTCAGCACTGTAGCGGCGATACCTTTGCTTCATTTGTACTTCTTGCCTGGACTAGAGGCTTTTGCTCATAGGTGGGTTGTTATCAGTTTGTACCACCTTATATATGCTCATTGTATCTAGAGTACTCCATCTACCGTTTCTACTGTTTCTACTGATGCTACTGTATCTACTGTTGCTACTATCAGTTCAGTTGTACCTGTTTTATTCGGATGACTGTATATTGACCTAGATGTGAGATTGTGAGACTTGAGGATTTATTTATGATGTATCTGGGTCGAGCTCACTTGAGTCGACATGTTATTACTCATGCACTGATTTCTTTTATATTCTGCTGGAATTTTGGAATAAGGGCAATTTGATTAGGTAATGAGGTAAAAGCTTAAATAAATTGGTTTTTCCTTCACTCTAAAAATCTTATTTGGTTTTGTATTCTGGGCTTCGGCTTACTTAGTATACGGACGCCTTGAGACGTTTCGTAACTTAAGTGCCGGTCGCGTTCCGTACTTTGCGGGTCGTGACAAAGTTGGTATCAGAGCCTGGTTTCACCTTTCTGAGTGTAGGATGACCCTTAGTAGATGGAGTAAGTGACTTAAGCAGGGTAGCGTAGCGTACGTATGTCCGCGGCATACTTGCGTTGCGATACTCCGCCTAGGTGACTTTAGGATATACTTGCTTGAAACTCTTTCTTCAATTCCGTGTATCCTACGATCTTATTCTTGTTCCTGTACCAGCTACTATGCCGCCAAAAACTACCAGAGCACAGAGGGCTGCCGCCCGAGACGAGATTCGAGCTGGCTCATCCGAGACTAGGACTGAGCAGGGTAGTATCCCTACGCCACAGGGACAGACCGATCCACCTTCCCCAGGCCGTATGGATAGACTCGAGACTGGAATGGAGGAGTTGCGACAGATGATGGGGAGTATGCAGGAGTTATGTCAGATGGTAGGATCCTTCGTTGCGGCCAGTCATGCACCGAGGCCGGAGGACGTACCCACTGCATCCCAGACTACTGTGATACCTGCTCCTATTACTACCACCGTGACCATCCCGGTTTCACTACAGGAGTTCATGAGGCTGAGGCCTCCATTTTTTACGGGTACCGATGCAGCGGAGGACCCGCAGACGTTCCTTGACAGCTTGGCCAGGATTTGCCGTTCGCTAAGATGTTCCGATGACCGCTGGGTAGAGCTTGCGAGTTTCCGACTAGAGGGTCTCGCACAAATATGGTGGGAGTCCGTTCTGAGAGGTCGAGCTACAGGTCTATCGCCCATGACCTGGACCGAGTTCACAGCAGTTTTTCTTGCCCGATTCCTCCCGGAGAGCGTTCGCGACGCCAGAGCTCGTAATTTCGAGGCCTTGGTCAAGACATCGGGGATGACGGTATCTGAGTATGATGTTCAGTTTACACAGTTGTCCCGATATGCTCCGTATCTGGTGGATACCGAAGCAAAGAGAGTGAAGAGGTTTATACAAGGACTGGATGCCCAGTTATATCTTGCCATTGGCGCCCAGCATTTCGATACCTATTCGGCAGCTATGAATACAGCATTGCGGATGGAGGCACGTATTTCAGCAACTTCGGCTGTTACCGGGCCGAAGAGGATTCGTACTGGCATACCAGATCAGAGACATCATGCCAGATTCCTTCCGAGAGATAGGACCGGCAGAGGATTTGGACGAGGTCATCTATATGGATCGTATACACAGGGACAACAGTCGTCGCCAGGATGCTTTGGATGCGGGAGTCTGCACCATCGTGAGACTGTCCAGCAAGGCGACAGGGAGCGACGACAGTTCCGCATGTGACCCTACCACCATCACCGCCCCCTCCTCAGAGAGCCCTACTTCCTGCCACAGGCAATGCTCCATGCCAGTTAGATGTACCCAGAGGCCGTGGACGTGGCGCACCGATCCAGAGAGGACGAGGAGGCAGAGGCCGAGGCCAGCCCGCTATTGGAGGAGGTCAGGCCCGAGTTTTTGCATTAACACCCCAGGATGCGCAGGCATCCAATGCCGTCGTTACAGGTACTCTATCAGTTTGTTCTGTTGATGCACACGTGTTATTTGATCCCGGATCCACGCACTCTTATGTTTCCACACACTTTGTACCGAGTTTGAGTAGAGAGTCCGGTTTGCTTGATCAGCCGCTTATTGTGACCATTCCTATGGGAGAGTCCTTTGTTGCTAGGCACGTTTTCCGATCCTGTACCGTTCGTATTGGCGAACGAGAGCTGCCTGTCGACTTGATCCTTCTGGAGATGTTGGACTTCGACATTCTTTTGGGCATGGATTGGTTAGCCACGTGCTATGCGTCTGTGGACTGCCGTGAGAAGACAGTTAGATTTTGTTTTCCCGGCGAGTCAGTTTTTGTTGTGAAAGGGGACCGTGGTGCCACCCCTCACATGTTGATTTCTTCTCTTCGTGCTGTTCAGCTGTTGAGAAAGGGATGTCAGGGATTCTTGGCTTATGTCAGTGACACTAGAGCTACAGATGTTCCGTTGGACCAGGTCCCGGTTGTTTGTGAGTTCCCTGATGTTTTCCCTGATGAGCTTCCTGGACTACCGCCTGAGCGCAATGTCGAGTTCTGTATTGATTTAATTCCTGGCTCGGGACCTATTTCTATACCGCCTTATCGAATGGCCCCGGCGGAACTTAGTGAATTGAAGGTTCAGCTGCAAGAATTGTTAGATAAGGGACTTATTCGACCTAGCGTTTCACCATGGGGTGCTCCGGTCCTGTTTGTCAAGAAGAAGGACGGAAGTTTGCGCCTATGCATCGACTACCGCCAGCTGAACAAGGTGACCGTTCGGAACAAATATCCGTTGCCACGCATAGATGATTTATTCGACCAGCTTCAGGGTGCGGGTTATTTTTCAAGGATCGACTTACGATCAGGATACCATCAGCTGCTAGTCCGACAGGAGGATGTACCGAAGACAGCTTTCCGAACACGCTATGGCCACTATGAATTTCTGGTGATGTCGTTCGAACTCACCAACGCCCTAGCTGCATTCATGGATTTGATGAACCGTACATTCAGGCCGTATCTTGACTTGTTCATCATCGTGTTCATCGACGATATTTTGGTGTATTCCCGGAGCTGAGAAGAGCACGAGCAGCATTTGCGGACTACTTTGCAGACCTTGAGGCAACACCAGCTTTTCGCAAAATTTTCCAAGTGTGCATTCTGGTTGGACAGTGTCGGATTCTTGGGTCACGTGATTACGAGAGACGGCATATGTGTGGACCCGAAGAAGATTGAGGCCGTCCAGCAGTGGCCCAGACCGACATCGGTTACTGAGATCCGTAGTTTTCTAGGCCTTGCAGGCTACTACAGGAGATTTGTACAGGATTTCTCCCGTATTGCTGCACCTTTGACCGGTTTGACCCGGAAGGGAGTTCCTTTCATTTGGACGGAGGAATGCGAGCGCAGTTTTCAGCAGTTGCGGACGTGTTTGACTACGGCGCCAGTATTATCTTTGCCTTCGGGATCAGGCGGATTTGTGGTTTACTGTGATGCTTCGCGAGTAGGGCTAGGATGTGTATTGATGCAGCATGACAGGGTAATCGCGTATGCTTCGCGGCAATTGAAGAAACATGAACAGAACTACCCCACTCACGATTTGGAGATGGCTGCAGTGGTCTTTGCACTTAAGATCTAGCGACATTACCTATATGGCGAGTCGTGCCAAATATTCACAGACCACAAAAGCTTAAAATACATATTTCAGCAGCGAGATCTGAACCTCAGACAGCGTCGTTGGATGGAATTGGTGAAGGACTATGACTGCGAAATCTTATACCACCCGGGCAAGGCAAATGTAGTAGCGGATGCTCTGAGCAGGAGGCCTGGGGGTAATCTATCTTATATGTGCGCAGTGCAGAGGCAGTCATCAGCAGATTGGCAGATTTTATGCGACAGCCGAGTTGAGTTTGAGTTCCCTCCAACAGGGGGACAGCTCGCGCATGTTCGTGCGCGCCCACAATTGCTTGACCATATATACGAAGCACAGCGCAGCGATGACCGTTGTTCAGAGATCATAGCACAGATGGGACATGGCAGATTTTCCGAGTTCGTAGTTGATGAACAGGGAATTTTACGATTTGGATCCAGACTGTGCGTACCAGATGCTGAGGGATTGCGGCGCGATATTCTTGAGGAAGCACACCGATCGGCGTATAGTTTCCACCCCGGTTCCACCAAGATGTACCATGATTTGAGAGAGACCTACTGGTGGGACGGAATGAAGAGGGACATCGCAGAGTTCGTATCAAGATGCCTGACTTGTCAGCAAGTCAAAGCCGAGCACCAGAGGCCAGCAGGAGAACTGCAGCCGTTACCCATTCCAGAGTGGAAATGGGAGCAGATTTCGATGGATTTCGTTGTGGGTCTATCCAGGACCAGTCGAGGGTACGACTCCATTTGGGTGATCGTGGATCGATTGACGAAAGCGGCTCACTTCCTGCCGGTGAAGACAACTTTTAGCTTCGCTCAGTATGCCCAGCTTTACATCGACGAGATCGTACGATTGCATGGCGTACCGACTTGTATCGTGTCAGATCGAGGCACTCATTTCACCAGCCGACTTTGGCAGAAACTTCAGGAGGCTTTGGGCACTCGTTTGAGTTTTAGCACAGCATTTCATCCGCAGACCGACGGACAATCAGAGCGGACCATTCAGACTCTCGAGGACATGCTTCGAGCGTGTGTTTTAGACTTCGGAGGTAGCTGGGATCGTCATTTACCTTTAGTGGAGTTCTCCTATAACAACAGTTTCCAGGATACTATTCAGATGGCACCTTTCGAGGCGTTGTATGGAAGAAGATGTAGATCGCCCGTTTGTTGGACCGAGTTGAGCGAGAGCAGTATCTTCGGGCCACAAATCGTGCAGGAGATAACCGAGAAAGTGCAGCTGATTCGAGACCGGATGAGGGCAGCCCAGTGCAGGCAGAAATCGTATGCAGACAGGCGCCGTCGCAAATTAGAGTTCGCAGTTGGCGACCATGTTTTTCTGAGAATTTCTCCGATGAAGGGCGTGATGCGATTTGGGCGAAAGGGGAAGCTTAGCCCTAGATTCGTAGGTCCCTTCGAGATTCTCGAGCGTGTCGACGCTGTTGCGTATCGTTTAGCTCTTCCACCTAGTTTTTCAGATGTTCATCCCGTTTTCCACGTATCGATGCTACGCCGTTATCTTCATGATCCTTCCCACGCGATTCAGCATCAGACAGTTCAGCTCGAGCCCGACCTTTCGTTCACCGTGCAGCCAGTTGAGATATTAGATCGGCAAGTGAAGAAACTCCGATCAAAGGTCCTGCCGTCCGTAAAAGTTCTTTGGCGCAGCTCGAGCAGCGAAGCGATCACTTGGGAGGCCGAGGGAAAAATGCGGACGAAATTCCCTCATCTTTTTGAAGGTATGCGTAGTTGCATATTTTAAAAATTCGGGGACGAATTTTCTTAAGGGGGGAAGACTGTAACACTTGAGGTCAGGGTTAGTAGTGATTATGTGTTAATGTGGGATTTTTGGCAAAAAGTTTACCAAAAACGGGTTTCTTAAAAACTATCTGGTTTTGTGGTTATTTTGTGGAATTTTATCTCAACCACCCACACTTGTGCACGATAGCCAGGGGTAAGATTAGGGTATGCCATATCTTGAGCTTGTGAGTCGTTGTGCTAAGTTAACCATGGTGGTCTAAACTTCCTTGTTTTGTTTGGTGTTGATTGAGGGGTTGTAGTTTTAATTTGGTTTAAGATTGGGGTTGTCTTAAGGGGAGGTTATGATGAGCCTTGATTGTTTCACACTTCCTTCTTTTCAAAATCTCATTTGCCTCTCAAACTCATCGTATATACACACACACCAGCAATTTTCAGCTGATTTCAGCCAGCCAGAATTAGCACCAGCAGCTCCCATCATTATCACAGCACAATCTCCTGCTCAAATTCAGCTGAGGATACTCTACGACAGCTACTAAACCATCACATCAGCACCACAACACCTTATCCATCACCTGTCACACCTCACATCAGCCAAATTGCATCCAATCAGCCACCAATTTTCAAACTTCAGCAGCACAAAATCAGCCCATTAACATCAGCTTTTTAGCTACCCCCCACCCTATGCAGCTACATCAGCTACCCTAACACCAGAAGTCCACTTAGGCTGCTCCAAACAGCACACCAGCTGCTACTTCAGCCCAAGACTTCAGCCATTTAACCATTTGTGCACTTCAGCCTTCAAAAATTCTGCAGACAACAAGCAGCACCAGCTGCTCCTTCAACCCTCAACCCCATACCACACTCACACCATCTCATACCATACACCACACCACTCCATACCACACCTTAGATCACACCATACCAACAACAACAACAACAATAGCAACACCAAAGATCAGCAACAACAACAGCATCAAGTTTAGCATCAGCATCAGCATCAGCCTTAGCAACAGCAGTGCACAACAAATCCGTTCCAGCCACGTTTTGATGCACCTACCCTCTTCTTCTTCTCCTTCTCCCTTGTTGCAAGGTTCTTAGAGGGTATAACTCTTGAACTTTTCGTATATTATGTAGATTAGGTGCTTGATTAGCTAGTTGTTACGATAAATAGATTTTTCATGCTAGAATTGTGCAGTGATGCTAGATTTAGCCATTTTAGAGTGTTTGTAGCTTTATGAACTCTCTTTGGTGTTAACTAACCTGTTAAAGCCTAGTAGTATCATTAAAATTGGATGGTTAGCCTAATTTGCTAAAATTTCGAATATCTAGCTTAATTAGTGTCCATATCATACGTAATAGTGATATTGGGTGTTTTATGGAGATTTTGAGCAAAGTGAAAATTGCATTAGCTGGAATAACCTTCTTAGGTCCTAGTGAGGCCAGCCAACCAGAGAAATTCCCCAGATTTCTCGTAGAAACCCGATTTACCCGACTTGGCGTATTTTAGCAGATTTAGTGACTTTTAACCTCTTTTTGATCTGCTATTAATAGGTACTCGTTCTAAATTAGCAAACAATACTAGATTAATATGCAGGGTTTTCTGGAATTTTGAGTGGGACCCGGACCCATTTGGCCGGGGTTTGGCCGGCGGCCTCTTCTTCCCCGACCGGCGACGCCGGCCTCCTGTGTGAGATGAGTGTGTGTGTTTGTGTGGGTAGGGGTCTGTAGGTATTTTACTTAGTTTGGCATTGTTTATTTGATAAGTTTGGCCCTGAGGCAAAATCTGGGACTAGTTACGTGTTTTCGATGTTTTAAGACTTGTGCGACACGCGTGTGATACGCGTGGTTCTGTGGCGCGCTGCGCGACACAGCGTGTCAGTTCTGATTCGGGTAGGTTTGTGCGCGTCGCGTCGCGTCGCATCGCGTCGTATGCACACGCGTTTGGTTTCACGCACGCGTATCCCTTTTGTCGATATATCACGTTTGCAGAATTTCTTCTTATATGGTGACTCATGTGAATTCTACGTTCGCCGGCAGGAACTTCAAGCGCGGCTGAAAAGGGAAAGCAGGTGGTCGGACACACTTAGCACAGGACCACTGGTGAGTAGATTTAACATCTACGGGGGACAATCGTTTGGATGGCGCGAGTCGCCCGATAGATTTAGTAGACTTGGTATTACTGGTAACATTGGAGTAATAATGATAAAACTTGCATGATAATTGCTGTAGTTAGTATCTATATAATGTTCCATATACGCAGATTCATTATAGGACACATGCACCATTACCACGTTTTATATGTTGCACGAGCACTATTCATGTGAACACACACACCCTGATAATTGCCATGTCACGACACTAGATAACTTTAAATCTGGAACATGTTAACTGCCTAGAAATGTGACATTGAAATAAGTATTTAAATTGATACCATAAGCATTCATAATCATCGGCATATGCATTTATGATAATTTTGTGAGATTTATGATATTTCTAGATTTCGGGGGAAAGCCGCAAGATTTCAACTGATAATTGTTAAAAATATAAAAGCTGCGGTTTTCTAGTGATGTAAAGTGTCGTCCACCATGAGTTTGCTGTGGTTTTTGAGACCCGTTTCGAGGAGGTGGATGAACCGTCTCGGGTACATGGTGGGCCCGGTATGGTATCTCGGGGCAAGAAGATCGCAGATGATGGCGTTGAGCCTGGCAGGGGACGGATTACCTACCGGTGATTTCATTTGGCACGGCGGATATCCAGAGGATACCGACTGTGGCCGCTGGATTGAGATATGGATTTTGATGTGGATCAGCCGGATAGCT
Source organism: Agapanthus africanus (assembly GCA_030015575.1). Classification (NCBI taxonomy): domain Eukaryota; kingdom Viridiplantae; phylum Streptophyta; class Magnoliopsida; order Asparagales; family Amaryllidaceae; genus Agapanthus; species Agapanthus africanus. The sequence goes on along the minus strand of CM057345.1, from coordinate 296,820,580 downwards.
GAGGCCAGAGATACTGGACATGGATATATGAGATTTGGTCAGTTTTGAGGTGTCGTTGCTAGACACGGATTTTACATGTTTTCCTGGATATTATTACTGATGTTTAAAAAGGGGAGTTTCAAAACAAAGGAAGAATAATTCTCATACACACTTGATTGTATTTTCATGTGGCATACATACCTGTTATCACCTCCATGTGACATATACTTGCTAGTATACTGTTGATGCATACACACCTGCTAGTACATGTAGCTATACCTGTTTTAGGGATGCCAGGACACTTGTGTGCATGCATACGATAGCCTTAGTAAATGTTATCTATTACTCACGAGCTGGCAACTCACCCCCGTTGTGCCACAGTTTTTCTGCAGGCCCATTCCGTCAGCACTGTAGCGGCGGATACCTTTGCTTCATTTGTACTTCTTGTCTGGACTAGAGGCTTTTGCTCATAGGTGGGTTGTTATCAGTTTGTACCACCTTATATATGCTCATTGTATCTAGAGTACTCCATCTACCGTTTCTACTGATGCTACTGTATCTACTGTTGCTACTATCAGTTCAGTTGTACCTGTTTTATTCGGATGACTGTATATTGACCTAGATGTGAGATTGTGAGACTTGAGGATTTATTTATGATGTATCTGGGTCGAGCTCACTTGAGTCGACATGTTATTACTCATGCACTGATTTCTTTTATATTATGCTGGAATTTTGGAATAAGGGCAATTTGATTAGGTAATGAGGTAAAAGCTTAAATAAATTGGTTTTTCCTTCACTCTAAAAATCTTATTTGGTTTTGTATTCTGGGCTTCGGCTTACTTAGTATACGGACGCCTTGAGACGACACATATTCAATAGCTCTGTAGTTGTTTCCAGTGCATATCCCCAGAAAGAAATAGGTAACTCAGCTGTACTCATCATAGAGCGCACCATATCTAATAGAGTGCGATTCCTCCGCTTCGATACACCGTTGTGCTTTGGTCTATAAGAAGGAGTAAGCTGAGAGAGAATCCCATTCTCTTTTAGATAATCTAGGAACTCATTGCTTAAGTATTCACCTCCTCGATCAGATCGAAGAATCTTAATACTTTTGCCCGTTTGGTTCTCTACTTCGTGCTTATATTCTTTGAATTTCTCAAAAGCTTCAGACTTGTGTTTCATCAGGAACACATATCCGAACCTTGAGAGATCGTCAGTGAATGTAATGAAGTAGGAAGAACCGTTCCTGGCATGTATAGACATGGGACCGCATACATCACTATATACCAGCCCTAAGAGTTCGGTAACTCTTTCTTCGTGTCCACTAAACGGAGCTTTGGTCATTTTGCCTTTGAGACATGAATGACAAGTAGCATAAGATGATAATTCGAACAGATTCAAATATCCATCCTTATGTAACTTAGCTAGTCGTGTCGAATTGATATGACCAAGTCTATAATGCCACAAGAAGGATTCGTTATATTCTGAACTCTTCCTCCTGTGTGTGTTTTGTATATTAAGGACTGCATTTTGATTGAGAATGAATACGCCATTATGTAACGAGCCTGATCCAATCAACTTTTGATTCAGGAATATGTTCATAACATTATCATGTACTACAAAATTATATCCTTCTTTACTTAATAAAGAAACTGATATAAGTTGTACATCATGTTCGGTATATAATAGCACTCATTCAGAATCAGTGTACTACTGCTTGGTAATACTAGGTGATATTCGCCAACTGCTTTGGCTGCAATACTTGCACCATTCCCTACCTGAACGGAATGATCACCTTTTCCCAGTTCTCTACCTTTACGTAGCCTATGTAACATTTTACATATATAGGATCCTGATCCGGGATCTAATACCCAGGACGTAGGGTGAACTGAGAAACAGTTCTCAATAACTAACACACCCGAAGAAGGTGCATCAACATGCATGTTCTCTGTTTGGGCGGCATGAGAATCCAGATATTCTCCTATTCCCTGTTCAGTCTTATAACTCTTATAAGAAAGAACGGGACCAACGTTCCCCTGCTCAGTATAATAAGCGGGTTCAGTCAATACATCCATATTATTATCTTGATTATGGCCTGACATGGTCGCAACCTGGAGAGAGAGAAAAGAAAAACACATTAGCGTATGCTCTTGCAAGATTAGATTGGTTATTATCTTATCTAATTAGGATGTCTCCCATTGTTTTTATCAAATCTTTCTTCAAACCCTAAAAGGTAAGATTAGCCGGGATTAATTATACCCTACAATTTCGTCAATCTTTCAGCCAGATCAGTGTCAGTACTTGAGGGAGGTTCCCCGTGCTTTCGCATGGACCTAATTAAAATAAACCTCATTTTCCCATAGGCATAACCCCGTTAACACCTTTCTAGACACCTACTTGATCGGCTAATTGTCCTATGTAAAATTCTCCCAGGAGTAACTTTTGTAAGTCTACGGTAGCGCCCCGGCTGTCTACAGACGCCAAATGCGGAACAAAAACTTTTTAACTGGAGCTATCGTATACTTTAACCCGGATCTTCCATTATTGCTAAACTAACAAACTGTAAAGAGTGTATAAAGGTTATACCGAACGATCCGAGTCCTTCGTTTTTAACCATCATCCCACGCTCCGTTGCGGCTGCTCCGATCTAGTCGATCTCCGATCTCCTCGTCCAGGTGGCACCACGTCAACGATTCTTTAAACTGGCTCCCGCCTCTGACTCGAGGCAACTCGGTCATCAAGTTTACTAAAAGAGACGACGAAGAATGATGTAGAGAATGAGTAGATGACTTTGTCTCACTTCGTCCAATTCCGTGGACGATCGGTTAATGAAGTTGCCATGGGAATCGGGTGATGGAATGATATGAGCTGTGAAATTCCATACACCCCAAAATCTATCATAATCTTTTACAACCATCAAGTGAGAGAGTGTGAGAGTGAGGAGGGGGCCGGCCATATATAGAAATGGGGGGGATGAGTGTAGGAGAGAAGAGGGTGACCACAAGAGAAAAATATCAAGTGTGAACACAAGAAAATATCTCAAGTGTGAACACAAAGTGTGAACACACCAAAAGCAACCAATGAAACACCAACACCATTCAAACCTAGTCACCTCTTCTAGAACCTTCTAGAAGCATGACTCACCCTCATCCAAGAAAAGATAAATCCGTCTTTAACCGAATGTTAAAAGACGGCTGATAGAAACTGAAAACTGGCAACTTCCAAATGTGATCCTGAAACGACTTCCAGGATAACCCCGTAACTGTATAAATATACCCGCATTTGTATTACGACCGAATACAAATGCAACTGAGACAAAGATATTATATCTACTCAATAAAATACTCGGATCCGGCTTAAACCAAAGCCGACCAGTATCATCTGCCCGAAAAATAACACGTGCGTAAACGCACGTGCATTTTCTGAACCCTGCCATAAAACCATACAGCCTCTACAACGTTTCGCCCAAACTTAAGAAACTGTCTATGGGGGACTCTAATGACTCGTCAGTACCCTGGCAGTGGGTTTAACCACAAACCGTCAGCGGCACTAGCTATGCGTAACGGCTGCCCATGGACTGACCTCAAGGGAGGCCGATGCGCGAACTCAGCCAGAAACCCTACTGAGCCTAACAGTGACAATGTATATACAGCCTGGTCCGTTCGTCTATGAGTATCGCATATCTGCCTAGGGGGCTAGTAACGTCAGACCCCCAATAGCAGTATAAGTCGTGTCGGAGTGTAGCCCAATAACACCCTGAGATACTACTGGAGTACCTACCACTAAATCTCCTGCCATGGCCATGGGCTTTGTGTAATGGCTCTCCTAGACACAGCACAATCTCGCCCCCAATACCGGGAGAGACGAATCCCCTGTCGATCCGCTCACGTGCCTCCATATGGCTCGGGACTGTACCCAAAAACTACCTGTTTGCACGACTTCTTTGAGCCGTGGTAGGATAGAAATCAAAGCACAGTGGGAACTCACACGAGACAAATGACGACCTCAGGTCGATGAACTAACCTGTACACATGTCACCAGGGAACTGCTATCTAACGATATGTATAATACCAACTAGCAGGTTCCCGGCGAGTCCTGTCCGGTGTACTCATAACCCAATGAGCACCTGTATACATCTTAGGTGATCCAACTGACACCAGTGGCTTGTGAGACAGGCCACCGCCCCTCGTCGGGGTCTCGACTGTATACACTAGTCTACTCCGGAGTATCGATGCCCTGTCTCGAAACTCCCACGACTAGGGACCACAATTAAGGATATGCATATAAACCACCCAACTCTCACGTATATGATCGCCATCATACTGTTGGTAGTAAAGCAAGATCCTAAGGGCTCTATCAAAGTGTAACATGTAATCAGTCACCTGAACATGTACACGACTGATAAAGGCAAACCAGATAGCATACTATCATCTCGAGTAAGACTGTCCTACCGGTATAGGTCCTCCGCAATCATTGCAATCACGTACCTGCGATCGAATAATTGACTCTAAGGGCACTATCTCCAACAATCTCCCACTTGCACTCAAGGCTAATTATTGTGATGTCGACTACTCACAGCCCGTGTGAAACCGAATATCCAACTCCTCTACTAATCAGTTTCACAAAGCCCGTTTGTAAAACCATTGTGTTCGAGAAATAGCCTCAGTGAGTGGTTCCGCCTAGGTGTTTCTTTCTATATCTCTCTTACTCTCAAGTTCGCAGAGAAAGCCATCTCCCGAATTGAGTAATACCTGTCTTAGAATATGTCTGGATATCTGATGGGACCTAGTTCATAAATGAACTCTAAATCCAAACTTCTTAGACTGTATCGATCACTGAACCTAATCGGTATCCTGCACCAAGCCTCCCACAGTATCCTCTTGGACCACCTGTCCATAATACCGTCCCTCATCAGAGAGAAAACTATAACTCTGACAATCTCTCTGTCAACCATGTCACTTTTGAAGCCTGGAATGATAATCGTCTCCCGAAGGAGGCTGCCATCATCAAATCCGTAGAACATGCACCTATGTTCTAAAACTGCTTCCTTATGTTTCTCCAGGATTGGATTAATACAAACTTATTGCATCTAGTGCAAAAACAACATCTGGTGTGGTACTTGACATCTCATGATTGACTCAGTTGCCTAAGCAAGTGATCTGCCAATCATACTCATCCCTTTCCCCTTTAGTCTGTAAGACACCTTTAGAGAGGGTGACTCCATCACCTGCAGGTACACCACCATGCCAGGAGTCATTTATTCTAAAAACCATTGGAATACTGTCAAAGTACCCACATTGGGAAACTACCCAAATCCAGATCTGAAACCATAGATCTTGAAACCATAATGTCTGATATTATATCCATATCCTGTCTGGAGAAACAACTGTGTGACGACCACTGTACAACTGATCGTAGTATAGGAATTTTACTTCCTACTCTGTGTATGTCATCCAGATACCATGACATCACACCCTACTACCTTCTTAACAGATCCATCCCCTATCCTGATTGAAGTTAAACCCATGACTGTCACATCAAAATTAGATGATCTATCTCCGCTATAACTGCTCAAGTCTATAAATAGACATAAGCATCTTGCCCACTATGCTTCTGCTGCTCCCACTGACTACGACAACCCTCTGGCAGAATAATATACACATGCACTTCTAAAGCTAGTTTAGAATGACGCTATGCTTATCCTCCTGCCGGGTCTCACAGTCTGGAACAACAGTAGTGTCAAGTCTGGGTAAACAAGAACCTCCCTGTCACCGTCCTTGAGGCTACCGGAGTACCTCTCGGGTGTCTGAGGTTACCCATCATATCTGCGGAGTGGCTAATGGAATGTCAAACCTGATTGAATATATAGGTCCTATTAAATTTTCCGTAATCGTTCGCGGTTCTGGAATAACTTCCAGTTCTACCATACTCCCACTACTGTTTTCTGAAAAAATCCATTTTACTAAAACTGTGGTGAGTCAAGAACAATATCACTATTGATCTTCCAAATGGTAGAATATCAACCCTCGTCATAGCCAGGGTCAACCCACAAACAGCCATTACAGAAACGTGCCCAGAGTTATCCAGAGTCTGGTTTTAAGCATAAGCTGGACAACTCCACATACCTTAACATCGTTAAGGTATGAACCATTCTATATCCAATATAGAAACTTTGGCACTTATTTAATTGGAACCATATTCTAATCATGCAACTGTCTCCAGTGCATATCAACTTAATAGAAAGAGGCTAATCAGCATTACTCAACTTAGGAATCCATCCAATTATGAGCAACCTGAAAGAGAAACAAGTTTCTCAAAATCATTACTATCATCTGAATACCAATCACAAAAATCTACATCTTCAATCTCTTTGAAGAATCCCGATACTTGTGACACCTGGTTCTCTACTTTATTCTTATACCCACAACTTCTCAAAACATAGACCTTGTATTTCTATGAAACACTTGTCTAATAACTAGAGAAGTCATAAGTAAACAGAACATAGTACGAGGACCTACCCCTTTGTCCTGATGGACACTTGGACAATATACAATACTCTGTATAAGTCCGCTGAGTTAAACAACTCAAAACCTGTGCGTCGTAGGTTGAAAACTGTACCCTGGAGATTTCCTCAAATATCACCAAGTACAACGAATTCCGATATAATGAGGATTATCACCTAATTCCCAATAACTTACTCCCACTCATCATCTGTAAAACCATACAGATATGAGAATGAAACCTGGTAAATACATACCTTGGAGTAAGTACCCAATCGGGAAAACAGTTTTCCTTTAACAATGCACTGAAACATGAAAATGTTTCGTAGGGGTATCCTGGTATTCATAATAATGCCTCTTCCATAATCTAATTCATGACTATATCCGTATATTTCTTTGCCTTCTCTCCAAATCCCTTTATTTGTCTTTAGTCATTACCTTCTGTACACCATCGTTAGGCTAAATGGTTTTCTTCCTTCCCTACCGTTCGGCACCAGCCTATGGTTTGGAAGAAGACTATCCAGTAAGCATAATAGGTGTACCCTCCTAAACCAAGGAGTACTCACATCTTGAGAGAAGGTGATGATAAAAGACAACTGAATAATACCTTATTCTTTTAAAGGTGAAATAGGAGTGGCGACGATGTACGCGCTTTGGTCGTGAATGATAACAGTCGCAATTTACTTTGCCCTCTTTCTAATCCCTTTATTTTGTGTTTACATATTACCTTCTGCACACCCTACTTAGACTAATTGGTTTTCTTCATTCCCTACCTTTCGACCCCTGCCTATGGTTTGGAATAAGACTATCCAATAAGCGTAATAGGTGTACTTTCCTAAACCAAGGAGCCCTCGCAACCTGAGAGAAGGTGATAATAAAAGACAACTGAATAAACCAATTCTATTTCTCCTGAACCTTGATCCATCCTCTAAGAAGTCCCTTCGAGTTATATAACTATACGATGGATCTATCCAATGGAAGTGGATGTCCGTAGTAATACGGGTGTTCTGAGAAATTCAAAGGGTAAAAGAAGGAGTGGCAATGACTTATGCAACTCAGACAATCCAAAAAGCCAGTATTTTAAGAAGGTTCGGTCAACTTGGTCTCTGAGTCATAGTCTAGGGTCGGTCAAAGGTCGCTGCCAAAGAGAGAGAGAAAAGAAACACTCTGCGTGCACTCTAACCTAGATCAGAATGGTTATCACTTTATCTAATCCGGAAACCTCCCACTGTCCTGTCAAATTCTCCTCCAAACCTGAAAGAAGAATCAATCGGGATCACCCGAAGAGTAAACCAACTCATCAGTGGGAATCGGGATCCAACTCTCATCGCATGATAACGTGATGGAATGCATCCACGTTACTTATACTCAAGAAGGTATGCGCATACTTGGCAAGTTTCAGTTTCTTTAGAAACTCCCGATATGATTTTTGCCCAATACTCTTATAACCTTGGCTTTGGTCAAAATGTCATAAGTCACATGCCAAGTTCTACCCGTCACTATCTTGTCAATTTGAACCCACCCGCACATGCCCCTGGCTTTGGCCAAATGGCAGAATGACTGTCCCAAACCAACTCATCTATCTATGCAACAAATGAATACCCAGCAGCTACCAAACACTATGCCTTAACTTTGGCTAAAATGCATAGCTTGAATACTACTGAATACCCAAAAGAAGTGACGGAGGGCTACGGCTGGTTTTTGGCGAAAAACCTTTAACGTAACGAACTTGATATCGCTGAAGGAACCTGATAGCTTTTTAAAATATAGTGGCGAAAACCTTTTGCTAAAGAGGTCTCTCCCGGTAAAGGGATCTCGGCTCTTTCCTCGTGGAATGAGGTGCAGGATATTCCACTGAATACCGATGTGCAAAGCAACTTGTGATCGACTATAGTGAAGTTATTACCCTGATGCAAACTTCTGCCCAAGGGGTCAGTCCCGGTGAAGGGATATCGGCCCTTGCCCTGTCGAATGAGGTGCAGGATATTCCACTGAATACCGCTATGCATAACAAAAGGAAACATCTTTGTAATAACACTTTTTAAATTTGTTCCAACAAATGCCAAATAGGTTTGCTTTTCTTCGCATTGATCAGAATCAACGCAGTCCCATCAATCGATCACTCCAGAAAAGAACGAAAATAAAATGTACGTATATGCCATCCGCATTCGTCACTGGGTCCCGTCATCACCCGTTAGGTTACTTAACTAACGACAGAGCGGGGACTGGACTAGCGCGGGTGTAAAACATATACAACATCTAATAGTATATAAACCAATATACAATAATCGCTCCAGGCATGATAATATGCAACATTACAGAAAAGTAATAAGCATCACAGAACAATACAGATAATCTGGGATCCCCGGGTTTCACAGAGCCACTGCTGAAACCCGACGTTCCCCTGTCGTGTGGATAGCCTGTGCAGTGAAACCTAGACCCCTACGGGTGTGGCAAGTTACCCGCCAAAACCTGAAGCGAGGCAGCCCCCTAAAGCAAAGTGAATGGACCACCCAGCACTTCACGGAATCCGGTAATCTTGGGCAGCCTCCTTGGGTCAACCTGTACCCCTACGAGTGCGGCGAATAGTCTGCCAATTCTAGAGTGAGGCCCCTCTGCCTCTCAAAGCCATGAGATGCGGACCCATTGCCCCCAAGAACCCGGCTATCCGTGCACTCCGTCACGGGGCAAAACCTAGTACAGTAATGAAAAATTGTATAACAGGTACATCGATCACAACCTGGTCGTGCCCCAAAAGAATATTATACAACAGGCAGTGACGGCAGTCCACATGTTGGACGCTCGTCCCGCAATGTCAAATGTACAAATAAATTCAAACTGCACTATCATTGCACACTGCTATCCTCCACGACAAATCCGCAACATCACAGCATAATACAGAACATCAACGCGATTGTCACGTTCGCAAACCCGTCTAAAAAAACTATAGCAATCAGACGAGGTTTACCGATCAAATGACATTCCCGGTCGGAGATATAATGTAAGCACTGTAATCTAACATGTTTAAATTTCGATCGACTAAATATCACGAAGTGGGCCCCACGAACATCTGTTGAACAGTAAAAAAATCTGGGCCCAAAAGATATGTACCAGAAACCCTAAATTCCAACAGAGAAGACACTGTGCAAATTTGGTGCACTGATTCAATAGAATGGCCACGGATGCACGGCCAAACCATGGGTTTGGCCGCGATTCCGCGGCAGTTTGGTGGAATCACGTGCTCAAATTTGGTCGGTGCACTTAGAATACCCTGCACAGATTTTTGTGATATGTAGAATAATTTTAGGACTTCATTTAAAATCGACAGAAACTGTGAATGGAGATTTTGCAGTTTTCGATATCCGGTTCGATCGATGTTTTAAACGCGTTAGCACAAGTTAGTATAGCATAATGGTGAGGCTCTGATACCACTGTAAGTCTACGGCAGCACCCCGGCCTTCTACAGACGCCAAATGCGGAACAAAAACTTTTTAACTTGCGCTATCGTATACTTTAACCCGGATCTTCCATTTTTGCTAAACTAAAAAACTGTAAAGAGTGTATAAAGGTTATACCGAACGATCCGAGTCCTTCGTTCTTTAACCATCGTCCCACGCTCCGTTGCGGCTGCTCCGATCTCGTCGATCTCCGATCTCCTCGTCCAGGTGGCACCACGTCAACGATTCTTTAAACGGGCTCCCGCCTCTGACTCGAGGCAACTCGGTCGTCAAGTTTGCTAAAAGAGACGACCAAGAATGATGTAGATAATGAGTAGATGACTTTGTCTCACTTCGTCCAAATCCGTGGACGATCGGTTAATGAAGTTGCCATAGGAATCGGGTGATGGAATGATATGAGCTGTGAAATTCCATACACCCCAAAATCTATCATAATCTTTTACAACCATCAAGTGAGAGAGAGTGTGAGAGTGAGGAGGGGGCCGACCGTATATAGCAATGGGGGGTGAGTGTAGGAGAGAAGAGGGTGACCACAAGAGAAAAATATCAAGTGTGAACACAAGAAAATATCTCAAGTGTGAACACAAAGTGTGAACACACCAAAAGCAACCAATGAAACACCAACACCATTCAAACCTAGTCACCTCTTCTAGAACCTTCTAGAAGCATGACTCACGCTCATCCAAGAAAAGATAAATCCGTCTTTAACCGAATGTTAAAAGACGGCTGATAGAAAACTGGAAACTGGCAACTTCCAAAAGTGATCCTGAAACGACTTTCAGGATAACCCCGTAACTGTATAAATATACCCGCATTTGTATTACGACCGAATACAAATGCAACTGAGACAAAGATATTATATCTACTCAATAAAATACTCGGATCCAGCTTAAACCAAAGCCGACCAGTATAATCTGCCCGAAAAATAACACGTGCGTAAACGCACGTGCATTTTCCGAACCCTGCCATAAAACCATACGGCCTCTACAACATTTCGCCCGAACTTGGGAAACTGTCTGTGGGGGACTCTAATGATTCGTCAGTACCCTGGCAGTGGGTTTAACCACAAACCGTCAGCGGCACTAGCTATGCGTAACGGCTGCCCATGGACTGACCTCAAGGGAGGCCGATGAGCGAACTCATCCGGAAACCCTACTGAGCCTAACAGTGACAATGTATATACAGTCCGGTCCGTTCGTCTATGAGTATCGCATATCTGCCTAGGGGGCTAGTAACGTCAGACCCCCAATAGCAGTATAAGTCGTGTCGGAGTGTAGCCCAATAACACCCTGAGATACTATTGGAGTACCTACCAGTAAATCTCCTGCCACGGCCGTGGGCTTTGTGTAATGGCTCTCCTAGACACAGCACGATCTTGCCCCCAATACCGGGAGAGACGAATCCCCTGCCGATCCGCTCACGTGCCTCCATATGGCTCGGGACTGTACCCAAAAACTACCTGTTTGCACGACTCCTTTGAGCCGTGGTAGGGTAGAAATCAGAGCACAGTGGGAAATCACACGAGACAAATGACAACCTTAGGTCGATGAACTAACCTGTACACATGTCACAAGGGAACTGCTATCTTACGATATGTATAATACCAACTAGCAGGTTCCCGGCGAGTCCTGTCCGGTGTACTCATAACCCAATGAGCACCTGTATATATCTTAGGTGATCCAACTGACACTAGTGACTTGTGAGACCGGCCACCGCCCCTCGTTGGGGTCTCGACTGTATACACTAGTCTACTCCGGAGTATCGATGCCCTGTCTCGAAACTCCCACGACTAGGGACCACAATTAAGGATATGCATATAAACCACCCAACTCTCACGTATATGATCGCCATCATACTGTTGGTAGTAAAGCAAGATCCTAAGGGCTCTATCAAAGTGTAACATGTAATCAGTCACCTGAACATGTACACGACTGATAAAGGCAAACCAGATAGCATACTATCATCTCGAGTAAGACTGTCCTACCGGTATAGGTCCTCCGCAATCATTGCAATCACGTACCTGCGATCCAATAATTGACTCTGAGGGCACTATCTCCAACAATTTTTACTCGCAGTGGGTATCGGGATCCAACTATCTCATAGTCGGTATGCAATCTCATTGCAAATTTCAACACTTGAAATTCCCAATAACACTTTTACCCCTAGCGTTCTATGACCTTAACGCAGGTCAACAAAGCATAGTCCGCTAGTCAAGTTCAACCCGTACATTTCTTGATTGAATTAAATCTACCCGTACGACCCTTGACGCAGGCCAACAAAGTCGTATGACTACCCTAATCCAATCACATCTCATGTTACAGATAAGTATTAGTTAGCTACCGCACACTACGCCTTGACGCAGGCCAACAAACGTAGCACGAATATTAAGTAATATCTATCTGAAATGACAGAGGGCTACGCAGGATTTTCAGAAAACCATGAGCGTAATGAACTTGATATCGTTGTAGAAACAAGTGATTTTGAAAAGGAGTATTTTTTAGGTATTTCTAGTTTCGCTAAAGAGGTCATTCCCGATGAAGGGATCTCGGCTCTTTCCCCATCGAATAAGGTGCAGGATATATCATATATACCGCTGTGCAAAGAAAGAACTATATAAGCTGTCAAAAACTAAACCGTAAGTTTGTAGCATCTGCCAGTTTCGCTAAAGAGGTCACTCCCGGTGAAGGGATCTCGGCTCTTTCCTCATCGAATAAGGTGCAGGATATATCATATATACCGCTATGCAAAGCAAGAACTATATAAGCTGTCAAAACCTAAACCGTGAGTTTGTAGCATCTGCCAGTTTAGCTAAAGAGGTCACTCCCGGTGAAGGGATCTCGACTCTTTCCTCATCGAATAAGGTGCATGGTATATCATATATACCGCTATGCAAAGCAAAACTATAGCTACCCTTTTTATAAAGTTTTGATTCTACAACATCTTTTAGGTTTCTTTTCTTTTATTAATCTCATTAATAAAACCCATCAGCTTATGCTTCCTAAGCATCACAGAAGAAACGAAAGCAGTAATATTTATATATCAGCATATATATATATAGTATAAGCGTTCGTCTCAGGCAGTAATATGATCTCATCACAGAACATTGCAGCAGAAGAACATATATGAAATATTCGATATACTAGGATGTCCGTATTTTAATACGAGCCTGTATAAAACACAGATTCCACGGTCGCGATGAATAGCCAAACCCACATCCCTAGACCCTTACGAGAGCGGCAAGCAACACTGCCAATTCTATGGTTAGGAGACCCGGTCTCGACTCCTTGAGATGGCCTCCCACTGGACCCTAGAACCCGGTTACTTGTGCTCCCCTCCTTGGGTCTACCTAATGCGGAAAAGTAAATAATATACACTGGTGACATCAACCTCATCCCGGAAGTGCCCCAATAAAAGAATATTACATACAAATGAATCTTATATGAATGAAAATAAAAACCCTCATCTCACATAAAACCCCCGACTATTCAGAACACGACGATCCATTATAACATATCACAGCAACACATAATATCTCATATCATCAACGTAAGGAAGTATGCGTATCCTGATTGTCGTTGATGTATAGCAACGAAGCCGGCGATACCCCACATACTACGCTTACGGTCACAGAAAAGAAAGTGTAAAACTACAACATTTGGAATCCACAATCACTTTAGACATCGTAAATCCAAAATATCACAAACTTCGCATTTCATGCTGTCACGACCCGAAAGTACGGAACGTGACCGGCACTTAGATTATGAAACGTCTAGAGGCACAACGTAACCTAAGTAAGCCGAAGCCCAGAAATCTAAACCATATAAAAGAAGAAGAAGAAAAGAAAACATGAAGAAAAACAAGTTTAAAAGTATCAGCAAATTTCCCAAAAATTTCGGCAGAGTCTCCTCTGTAAAAATTGGCCCCAAACGGGTACAACAAGTATAATATACATAAAGAATAAAAAGCATCCCCAAACGGGAGCTAGCTCAACGCCAACAGGCGGAAACAACCACAACAAAACACAATAGTATACAACGCCAAAGGGCGAGGCTCAAAACTCAAAAGAAAACAAAACCACCAGATCAGAATAATATATGCGCTACTCTAAGATAGAAATAAATAACTGGTCCAATAAACTTATCAAGTAATACAAGTATGGTTGATGGAGCTTACTAGATACAAATGAAAGAACAAAAGTACAATGGTGGTTCAGATACAAGTGAACCAACTTACCGTGCAAATCACCCTGAATGAAATGATGTGCCAGCAACTGCCAGGGAAACCTGTACATCGAACCTGTAAAAAAAATTTGGCACAACGGGGGTGAGTTGCCAACTCGTGAGTAGAAGACATCTACGAAAAGAAATCGAATGCCCGACGCTATCCTAGGTCATAATAATACACTACTAAGTCCCAATCATCTAGTAATAGCAGGGTAATACTACGTGTAAATGCAGATACTCCGTGCTCGTGTCAGTGCCTCATATAATACTATGTCATATGAATGGATATGCATGCACCATGAATATAAAATAATCAATCCTGAAATCCAGATATATCTGTATAAGAAATCTTTAACTGTTATCATTGTAAAATCTGTATAGAAATCTGAAATCTCAACAATGAAATCCATGGAAATCCGTGTCAAGCATCGACACAAACATGTAAATCTCAAGTCTTATAGTCTCAATACCTCGGGCTCCGTCAGTCCGGATCGGCCCATATCATCAAATCTCATGACAACGGTCGGTGTCCTCCGGATATCCGCCGCGCCAGACATCACCGGTAGGTAGCCTTTCCCTGCCAGGCTCACCGTCTACAACTCGATCTTCTTGCCCCGGGGTACCATACCGGGCCCACCATGTACCCGAGATGGTTCATCCACTCCTCGAATCGGGTCTCGAAATCCAACAGAAAACATGAAATCTCATGGTGGACGACACATACATTACGAGAAAACCGCATCTTATGTTTTAAAAAGAGAGGTGGAGAGAGAGAGAAGTTTTTATATATCCTTGCGGTTTTCCCCAAAATCCAGAAATCTCATAGAAAAACCAAAATCCCAAAATCATGAGTAAGTATATGATAAGTGTCGGCATATGCCCATAATACTGCATGATAACATGGAAATATGAATGCATGAAATGTCTAAGTAATCAATGCCGTGTCTAGACTAACATCTGAGAGTAATCATAATGCTATATCGGTCTAGCTTTTAGCTGAATGTATCAATAAAAGATATTATGATCTAAGTGTACGTGACATAGCAATTACCGATGTGTATGAGCCGGCAAATAAGTGTGCGTGGAATATGCGCATCATCGGTAATGGTGCTGGTGTCCTAACAGGCAGAGTTTTATACTGATTACAGAAATATATGTATGAACATGCAACATTATGATTACAGTATGAATGTGAAGATAGATGTGCATTATCCACTCCTCTGCGATATACGAGTACAACTACCACTATATGAATAGAACATAAACTAGTGTCCATCTAACCTCCTAAGGAACTAAACCTAAGAAACTAGTCAAAGAAACAAGAGTCTACCTAAGGTCTGAATCAATATCTCTAATAGTCGGCGATCCAGCCTCAATAGCATCACGTACGTAGTACGGCTTCCTCGAATCAAGAGTGCGGATCAATCATCATATCTATGCCTCGTACGGTAAAATCCATCATACGGCATTCCAATATCGGGGTACGGGTCAAGTATCTCCTAGGTGTCTCATCATTCGTATAATGTCATCATCGACACATCTCATGATCAAGGTGCTAAACTGTAATCGCATACATCAATCATATATCATTGCCA
This sequence comes from Agapanthus africanus, assembly GCA_030015575.1. Lineage (NCBI taxonomy): Eukaryota > Viridiplantae > Streptophyta > Magnoliopsida > Asparagales > Amaryllidaceae > Agapanthus > Agapanthus africanus. The sequence continues at coordinate 296,804,825 of CM057345.1, read as the reverse complement.
TCATAATATGCATCATTAGTTTATCCTCAGAAGTATCATGTCATATGTATCATATTGTGATTAAGTCATACTGATATCAAATCGTCATCAAGTCACACCTATATGATATCGACGTCAGGTCACACCTATATGATGTCGTAATCAAGTCATACATATATCAGATCGTGATCAGTCAAAAGTTACAGTTCGGGTTCTATTTTAAAGTTCCATGTACCTCAATATCATCACTACCCATTATAATTTATGTATCCATGTTCATTATCTCATTCTCTAATGATCCGCTAACATTTTAATATGACTGTATAGTCAAGAATCACGGCATCAAGCCCAGCTATACTGTTTCATCACACCTCAGATATCATATCACATCAATGAATCCCATATATGTGTTGTATATATATATATATATATATATATATATATCTATACCTAGTCCTATATATACATACACATATACGTATACACCATGTCGAGTTTCAGTGTGTGCGTGTATGTTTCTATCTGAAACCTACGAACCTCTTCCAAGGTCCTAATCCTCTGATATGGTTATCCTAAATCAGTCTAATCTAGCCTAGGGTCATTACTAGGGTCCTACTCATTAAGAATCTAGAGTCACATTTGGATTCCTAATGAAAATAAGTACTACTCCTATTCTACGTTGCGGGGGTGCTAAACGCTATCCACCCGACTTCCTCCCGTAGATATGCATCTACTCACCTGGTCCATGTCTGCCGAAGACGGTGTCGCCATCCTCCACTTCATCGCCCGCAGTCCACGTGAGGGGTACCTAAACGCAAACATATAAATAGCATCGTAAACTAAATCACATACAAAAGTCAAAACGACGCAAGGAACAAGCATAGGTTAAAACCTACGTCCCGTCCACGCAAAAGCACCAAATATCGCTCGATATCGGCGTACAAACTCCGATGGATCGAGATAACATCAACAAATAACTCATAGTTTTAAAACTCGTTACTTATAATATATAACATGATTAAATCCATCGAAACCCTAAAAATCGATCAAACCGTCCAATTTCCTAAAACCCGAAAATGCCAATTTACCGTTTTTCATCAAAACTTGACATTTAAATGAAACCAATGGTCATAAAACTCATTAAAAAGCATAACTAGACTATACAAACCATTACTATATTTTTATTACACAAATTTGTATTAAATTGAAATTTCTAGTTTGCAACCTTTAACCATTTTCAACATTTTTCAAGCAAAATACCACAATTCCACCACAAAACATGATTTTGCATGAATTAATGTACTAAACTACAATTCATGATGATAATGATATAATGAAACCATAATTATATTTTTAATCTCATTTATTTAGGAATTTCCAAAATCTAGTTTGCAAAAACTAGCATAATTAGCATATTTATCACACTTTATTAACTAACAATTGAAACTAATAACTAGATTAGGTTTTGCATTCCACTAACATGTTAATATCCCTATTAAAACCATAATATAATGATAAAAACATTAATTAGAATTTTATCTCACCCACATATACATTTATAAAAAACTAGTTAGCTAAATAGCATAATTAAATAAATTTTGGATTACAAAATTATTATATCACAACCATGCAAGAATTTTCCACTCTAAAAGATGTTAAACTAGCTATTATAACCTTATTTAATTAATAAAAACCATAACTTGAATTTACAAACCTAACTTGAATTTTAGAATTTGTAACTAGAATTAATCTAATAAATCTAATTATGCTTTAAAAGAAACATCTAATAGAAATAAAACAAAAGAGAAAGATTTATACCTCCACAACCTCAAGTCCAAACATGAAAATGAGCCTAAAAAATGCATGCTTTCCCACTCAAAAATCCAAGTAAAGAAGAGTAGAGAATAAAGGGTAGGAAATAAATAGGATTTTGTGGATTTTTAATTGAATTTTTGATGGATTTTTGATGGATTTTGAACAAAAAATGAAGTGGAAATGGGGGGGGGGCTGCCATGGGGAGGAGGCCGGCCATGTGAGGGTGAGGGAGAGGAGAGTGAGAAAAGTTGAGAAAAGTGTAGAAAGTTCACCCCAAAATATCACTTCTTTATGTCTTTTCATGAATTTCTTTATTTTCTTTTATTTCTTTACTATAGCAACTCAAGAAAACTCTAGAAAAATGGAAAAATTTGCAAATAAATTTTGCATGATACACAATAAATTCTAATATGCCATGGTTCATTTTTACAAATTAAAACCATTCAAATTTGTAATTTACACTAATTTAGTGTAAAAATAAAGTTTATGTTAATATTTAAAATAATTAATTTAGGAAAAATATTTAATTAAACTAAAAATTTATAAGTGGCTAAATAAACACCATTTACTAGTAATTACATAATTAAAATAGGTATTTTTGAAATTATAATGAAAAACAATCACGGTTTGGTTTTACAAAAAATATATTTTGCTTTACCGAAAATCATGAAATTCACTTAAACAATTTTATTCATTTAATTATTTTTAAAACTTTACAATCTTCTCCCCTTTAAGAAATTCGGTCCCCGAATTTAAATTAAAACTCCCCCTCCAAATACTAAAACATTTAGCAAAACACTCAAATCTTCGGGGCTCCGAAATCATCAATACATAAAAAAACTCAACTCCGTCAAGCACAACGCAATCATCGGAGTTATGGCGAGAATAAAATATCAAAACCCAATATGAAAACAATCATAATATACATCAATATATAACTTATATATAGTGCGCATCATCGTAAAACCGTCCAAATATCTGGATAAGGAAATATGCAAACACCCCTTTTTGAAAATCGCCGTGTGATGCACGTGTCACGGCATAAGTAGCGGACGTTTATTTAAAAAAAATAACTATATATATATATATCTTTTATTTAACATACACGTCCCGCCTAGTTACTAAATCAAATAATAATGACTATGAAAACATACTGCTCAACCTGAAATCAATACCAATCACATCAATAAAATATCATTTGCGTCCGGTGCGCACTGAAATCGAAACCAAATACAGATACTATGAATACACACAACAACAAAACTAAGTGCAACAGGTATGCACCAAAAACATCTGTCAAGTGCAACGGGCGTGCGCGACTCAATATCAGGTGCATCTAATCTGCACAAAACCCAGATTTGGTGCATCTGGTGTGCACAAAATCGCATCAAGTGCGCCAAGTATGCGCAAGAATCCTAATCAGGTGCACATGGTGCATTAAAACATACATCGAATATCAAAATCGAAATCACAGCACAAAAATGCATGAAAACTAGGTCGAAACATATGTCAAAATCATGTGTAACCCCTATGCACGAAATCAAATCAAAAATCTCAAAATATATAAAACCAAATCAAGTGTACTGGGTGTGTACTAAACAACATCAATACAACTGATATATGAAACAAAAATAGAATGTAATGAAGGTACACACATGAAATACCAATCGTAGAACAAAGTCCTCAAAATACCAAAATCCAATCAACGAAAATATGAAATTCAAATCACTAAATTACAATCGTAAACACTATCGTCAACGTGCGCCTCTTTCCTCTGATGTCGGCTGCTTCAAACTTGTCCTTTCATAGGTGTGCTGACTGCGCTACCGACGGCAATACTCATATCTAGAGTCTCCCACGTAGTCGATCCCTTCACTTGATATCCGGACTACATTAAACTTTTCGATCGATCCATCAAAATCCCATAATTCCCCGAGAGATCAACACTCAAGTACAGCTTAAAATATCCGGTACATACCCCAGCATCGATGATCCAGCCGTAGAAGGGCAAACCCAAGCCTCACTAATGGCACCGTGGAACTGCCGTAAACCCTAAGGTTCAAGGGCATTCTCGTGGTCATTATGTCGAGTTAGGGTTTTATTCTTCTAGAGGGTCCATCGAAATACCTGCATGTTCTTCCGAATACCTTAAACTTGGGAAAATGGTTTTTCTGATAATCGTTCGAACCCTTTAATTCGCCTGGACACAATGTGAATACCCCTCGTCCACATGCTAAACGATGCTCCAATCCTCAAGAATGAACGATACCCTAATAGTTATCGCATTCGAGCCGCAGCTCCCTCTGCCAGTGTGCCCGTGGTAACAGAAACTACCATCCGATATCGTCGAAGATAGATCAAAAGAACGAATGAAATACGGTGTAAACAATGTACATCCTAGGGCTCCTTAAGCAGAGTAGCGTATCGTAAGTATGCCGCGGACCATACCCACGGTACGTTACTCTACCTAAATCGCCTACTCCATCAACCAAGGGTCACCTAGACTTATACAAGGTTAAACCTAGCGCTCTGATACCAACTTTGTCACGACCCGAAAGTACGGAACGTGACCGGCACTTAGATTACGAAACGTCTAGAGGCGCAACGTAACCTATGTAAGCCGAAGCCCAGAAATCTAAACCATATAAAAGAAGAAGAAGAAAAGAAAACATGAAGAAAAACAAGTTTAAAAGTATCAGCAAATTTCCCAAAAATTTCGGCAGAGTCTCCTCTGTAAAAACTGGCCCCAAACGTGTACAACAAGTATAATATACATAAACAATAAAAAGCATCCCCAAACGGGAGCTAGCTCAACGTCAACAGGCGGAAACAACCACAACAAAACACAATAGTATACAACTCCAAAGGGCGAGGCTCAAAACTCAAAAGAAAACAAAACCACCAGATCAGAATAATACATGCGCGACTCTAAGGTCGAAATAAATAACTGGTCCAATAAACTTATCAAGTAATACAAGTATGGTTGATGGAGCTTACTAGATACAAATGAAAGAATAAAAGTACAATGGTGGTTCAGATACAAGTGAACCAACCTACCGTGAAAATCACCCTGAATGAAATGATGTGCCAGCAACTGCCAGGGAAACCTGTACATCGAACCTGTAAATAAAATTTGGCACAACGGGGGTGAGTTGCCAACTCGTGAATAGAAGACATCTACGAAAAGAAATCGAATGCCCGACGCTATCCTAGGTCATAATAATACACTACTAAGTCCCAATCATCTAGTAATAGCAGGGTAATACTACGTGTAAATGCAGATACTCCGTGCTCGTGTCAGTGCCTCATATAATACTATGTCATATGAATGGATATGCATGCACCATGAATATAAAATAATCAATCCTGAAATCCAGATATATCTGTATAAGAAATCTTTAACTGTTATCATTGTAAAATCTGTATAGAAATCTGAAATCTGAACAATGAAATCCATGGAAATCCGTGTCAAGCATCGACACAAACATGTAAATCTCAAGTCTTATAGTCTCAATACCTCGGGCTCCGTCAGTCCGGATCGGCCCATATCATCAAATCTCATGACAACGGTCGGTATCCTCCGGATATCCGCCGCGCCAGACATCACCGGTAGGTAGCCTTCCCCTGCCAGGCTCACAGTCTACAACTCGATCTTCTTGCCCCGGGGTACCATACCGGGCCCACCATGTACCCGAGACGGTTCATCCACTCCTCGAATCGGGTCTCGAAATCCAACAAAAAACATGAAATCTCATGGTGGACGACACATACATCACGAGAAAACCGTATCTTATGTTTTAAAAAGAGAGGAGGAGGAGAGAGAGAAGTTTTTATATATCCTTGCGGTTTTCCCCAAAATCCAGAAATCTCATAGAAAACCAAAATCCCAAAATCATGAGTAAGTATATGATAAGTGTCGGCATATGCCTATAATACTGCATGATAACATGGAAATATGAATGCATGAAATGTTTAAGTAATCAATGTCGTGTCTAGACTAACATATGAGAGTAATCATAATGCTATATCGGTCTAGCTTTTAGCTGAATGTATCAATAAAAGATATTATGATCTAAGTGTACGTGACATAGCAATTACCGATCATGATGTGTATGAGCTGGCAAATAAGTGTGCGTGGAATATACGCATTATCGGTAATGGTGCTGGTGTCCTAACAGGCAGAGTTTTATACTGATTACAGAAATATATGTATGAACATGCAACATTATGATTACAGTAGGAATGTGAAGACAGATGTGCATTATCCACTCCTCTGCGATATACGAGTACAACTACCACTATATGAATCGAACCTAAACTAGTGTCCATCTAACCTCCTAAGGAACTAAACCTAAGAAACTAGTCAAAGAAACAAGAGTCTACCTAAGGTCTGAATCAATATCTCTAATAGTCGGCGATCCAGCCTCAATAGCGTCACGTACGTAGTACGGCTTCCTCGAATCAAGAGTGCAGATCAATCATCATATCTATGCCTCGTACGGTAAAATCCATCATACGACATTCCAATATCGGGGTACGGGTCAAGTATCTCCTAGGTGTCTCATCATTCGTATAATGTCATCATCGACACATCTCATGATCAAGGTGCTAAACTGTAATCGCATACATCAATCATATATCATTGTCATCTTAATATGCATCATTAGTTTATTCTCAGAAGTATTATGTCATATGTATCATATTGTGATTAAGTCATACTGATATCATATCGTCATCAAGTCACACGTATATGATATCGACGTCAGGTCACTCCTATATGATGTCGTAATCAAGTCATACATATATCAGATCGTGATCAGTCACAAGTTACAGTTCGGGTTCTATTTTAGAGTTCCATGTACCTCAATATCATCACTACCCATTATAATTTATGTATCCATGTTCATTATCTCATTCTCTAATGATCCGCTAACACTTTAATACGACTGTATAGTCAAGAATCACGGCATCAAGCCCAGTTATACTGTTTCATCACACCTCAGATATCATATCACATCAATGAATCCCATATACGTGTTGTATATATATATATATATATACCTATACCTAGTCCTATATATACATACACATATACGTATACACCATGTCGAGTTTCAGTGTGTGCGTGTATGTTTCTATCTGAAACCTACGAACCTCTTCCAAGGTCCTAATCCTCTGATATGGTTATCCTAAATCAGTCTAGTCTATCCTAGGGACATTACTAGGGTCCTACTCATTAAGAATCTAGAGTCACATCTGGATTCCTAATGACAATAAGTACTATTCCTATTCTACATTGCGGTGGTGCTAAACGCCATTCAACCGACTTCCTCCCGTAGATATGCATCTACTCACCTGGTCCATGTCTGCCGAAGACGGTGTCGCCATCCTCCTCTTCATCGCCCGCAGTCCACGTGAGGGGTACCTAAACGCAAACATATAAATAGCATCGTAAACTAAATCACATACAAAAGTCAAAACGACGCAAGGAACAAGCATAGGTTAAAACCTACGTCCCGTCCACGCAAAAGCACCAAATATCGCTCGATATCGGCGTACAAACTCCGATGGATCGAGATAACATCAACAAATAACTCATAGTTTTAAAACTCGTTACTTATAATATATAACATGATTAAATCCATCGAAACCCTAAAAATCGATCAAACCGTCCAATTTCGTAAAACCCGAAAATGCCAATTTACCGTTTTTCATCAAAACTTGACATTTAAATGAAACCAATGGTCACAAAACTCATTAAAAAACATAAATAGACTATACAAACCATTACTATATTTTTATTACACAAATTTGTATTAATTTGAAATTTCTAGTTTGCAACCTTTAATAATTTTCTACATTTTTCAAGCAAAATACCACAATTCCACCACAAAACATGATTTTGCATGAATTATTGTACTAAACTACAATTCATGATGATAATGATATAATGAAACCATAATTATATTTTTAATCTCATTTATTTAGGAATTTCCAAAATCTAGTTTGCAAAAACTAGCATAATTAGCATATTTATCACACTTTATTAACTAACAATTGAAACTAATAACTAGATTAGGTTTTCCATTCCACTAACATGTTAATATCCCTATTAAAACCATAATATAATGATAAAAACATTAATTAGAATTTTATCTCACCCACATATACATTTATAAAAAACTAGTTAGCTAAATAGCATAATTAAATAAATTTTGGATTAACAAATTATTATATCACAGCCATGCAAGAATTTTCCACTCTAAAAGATGTTAAACTAGCTATTATATCCTTATTTAATTAATAAAAACCACAACTTGAATTTAAAAACCTAACTTGAATTTTAGAATTTGCAACTAGAATTAATCTAATAAATCTAATTATGCTTTAAAAGAAACATCTAATAGAAATAAAACAAAAGAGAAAGATTTATACCTCCACAACCTCAAGTCCAAACATGAAAATGAGCCTAAAAAATGCATGCTTTCCAACTCAAAAATCCATGTAAAGAAGAGTAGAGAATAAAGGGTAGGAAATAAATAGGATTTTGTGGATTTTTAATTTGAATTTTTGATGGATTTTGAACAAAAAATGAAGTGGAAATGGGCGGGGGGGGGGGCTGCCATGGGGAGGAGGCCGGCCATGTGAGGGTGAGGGAGAGGAGAGTGAGAAAAGTTGAGAAAAGTGTAGAAAGTTCACCCCAAAATATCACTTCTTTATGTCTTTTCATGAATTTCTTTATTTTCTTTTATTTCTTTACTATAGCAACTCAAGAAAACTCTAGAAAAATGGAAAAATTTGCAAATAAATTTTGCATGATACACACTAAATTCTAATATGCCATGGTTCATTTTTACAAATTAAAACCATTCAAATTTGTAATTTACACTAATTTAGTGTAAAAATAAAGCTTATGTTAATATTTAAAATAATTAATTTAGGAAAAATATTTAATTAAACTAAAAATTTATAAGTGGCTAAATAAACACCATTTACTAGTAATTACATAATTAAAATAGGTATTTTTGAAATTATAATGAAAAACAATCACGGTTTGGTTTTACGAAAAATACATTTTGCTTTACCGAAAATCATGAAATTCACTTAAACAATTTTATTCATTTAATTATTTATTTAATTATTTTTAAAACGTTACAATCTTCTCCCCTTTAAGAAATTCGGTCCCCGAATTTAAATTAAAACTCCCCCTCCAAATACTAAAACATTTAGCAAAACACTCAAAGCGTCGGGGCTCCGAAATCATCAATACATAACAAAACTCAACTCCGTCATGCATAACGCAATCATCGGAGTTATGGCGAGAATAAAATATCAAAACCCAATATGAAAACAATCATAATATACATCAATCTATAACTTATATATAGTGCGCATCATCGTAAAACCGTCCAAATATCTGGATACGGAAATATGCAAACACCCCGTTTTGAAAATCGCCGTGTGATGAACGTGTCACGGCATAAGTAGCGGACGTTTATTTTAAATATATATATATATATATATCTTTTATTTAACATACACGTCCCGCCTGGTTACTAAATCAAATAATAATGACTATGAAAACATACTGCTCAACCTGAAATCAATCCCAATCACATCAATAAAATATCATGTGCGTCCGGTGCGCACTGAAATCGAAACCAAATACAGATACCACGAATACACACAACAACAAAACTAAGTGCAACAGGTGTGCACCAAAAACATCTGTCAAGTGCAACGGGCGTGCACGACTCAATATCAGGTGCATCTAATCTGCACAAAACCCCGATTTAGTGCATCTGGTGTGCACAAAATCGCATCAAGTGCGCAAAGTATGCGCAAGAATCCTAATCAGGTGCACATGGTGCACGAAAACATACATCGAATATCAAAATCGAAATCACAGCACAAAAATGCATGAAAACTAGGTCGAAACATATGTCAAAATCTTGTGTAACCCCTATGCACGAAATCAAATCAAAAATCTCAAAATATATAAAACCAAATCAAGTGTACTGGGTGTGTACTAAACAACATCAATACAACTGATATATAAAACACAAATAGAATGTAATGAAGGTACACACATGAAATACCAATCGTAGAACAAAGTCCTCAAAATACCAAAATCCAATCAACGAAAATATGAAATTCAAATCACTAAATTACAATCGTAAACACTATCGTCAATGTGCGCCTCTTTCCTCTGATGTCGGCTGCTTCAAACTTGTCCTTTCATAGGTGTGCTGACTGCGCTACCGACGGCAATACTCATATCTAGAGTCTCCCACGTAGTCGATCCCTTCACTTGATATCCGGACTACATTAAACTTTTCGATCGATCCATCAAAATCCCATAATTCCCCGAGAGCTCAACACTCAAGTACAGCTTAAAATATCCGGTACATACACCAGCATCGATGATCTAGCCGTAGAAGGGCAAACCCAAGCCTCACTAATGGCACCGCGGAACTGCCGTAAACCCTAAGGTTCAAGGGCGTTCTCATGGTCATTATATCGAGTTAGGCTTTCATTCTTCTAGAAGGTCCATCGAAATACCTGCATGTTCTTCCGAATACCTTAAACTTGGGAAAATGGTTTTTCTGATAATCGTTCGAACCCTTTAATTCGCCTGGACACCATGTGAATACCCTTCGTCCACATGCTAAACGATGCTCCAATCCTCAAGAATGAACGATACCCTAATAGTTATCGCATTCGAGCCGCAGCTCCCTCTGCCAGTATGCCCGTGTAACAGAAACTACCATCCGATATCGACGAAGATAGATCAAAGGAACGAATGAAATACGGTGCAAACAATGTACATCCTAGGGCTCCTTAAGCAGAGTAGCGTATCGTAAGTATGCAGCGGACCAAACCCACGGTACGTTACTCTACCTAAATCGCCTACTCCATCAACCAAGGGTCACCTAGACTTATACAAGGTTAAACCTAGCGCTCTGATACCAACTTTGTCATGACCCGAAAGTACGGAACGTGACCGGCACTTAGATTACGAAACATCTAGAGGCGCAACGTAACCTAAGTAAGCCGAAGCCCAGAAATCTAAACCATATAAAAGAAGAAGAAGAAAAGAAAACATGAAGAAAAACAAGTTTAAAAGTATCAGCAAATTTTCTAAAAATTTCGGCAGAGTCTCCTCTGTAAAAACTGGCCCCAAACGGGTACAACAAGTATAATATACATAAACAATAAAAAGTATCCTCAAACGGGAGCTAGCTCAACACCAACAGGCGGAAACAACCACAACAAAACCCAATAGTATACAACGCCAAAAGGCGAGGCTCAAAACTCAAAAGAAAAAAAAACCACCAGATCAGAATAATACATGCGCGACTCTAAGGTCGAAATAAATAACTGGTCCAATAAACTTATCAAGTAATACAAGTATGGTTGATGGAGCTTACTAGATACAAATGAAAGAATAAAAGTACAATAGTGGTTCAGATACAAGTGAACCAACTTCCCGTGCAAATCACCCTGAATGAAATGTTGTGCCAGCAACTGCCAGGGAAACCTGTACATCGAACCTGTAAAAAAAATTTGGCACAACGGAGGTGAGTTGCCAACTCGTGAGTAGAAGACATCTACGAAAAGAAATCGAATGCACGACGCTATCCTAGGTCAAAATAATACACTACTAAGATCCAATCATCTAGTAATAGCAGGGTAATAGTACGTGTAAATGCAGATACTCCGTGCTCGTGTCAGTGCCTTATATAATACTATGTCATATGAATGGATATGCATGCACCATGAATATAAAATAATCAATCCTAAAATCCAGATATATCTGTATAAGAAATCTTTAACAGTTATCATTGTAAAATGTGTATAGAAATCTGAAATCTCAACAATGAAATCCATGGAAATCCGTGTCAAGCATCGACACAAACATGTAAATCTCAAGTCTCATAGTCTCAATACCTCGGGCTCCGTCAGTCCGGATCGGCCCATATCATCAAATCTCACGACAACGGTCGGTATCCTCCGGATATCTGCCGCGCTAGACATCACCGGTAGGTAGCCTTCCCATGCCAGGCTCATCGTCTACAACTCGATCTTCTTGCCCCGGGTACCATACCGGGCCCACCATGTACCCGAGACGGTTCATCCACTCCCCGAATCGGGTCTCGAAATCCAACAGAAAACATGAAATCTCATGGTGGACGACACATACATCACGAGAAAACCGCATCTTATGTTTTAAAAAGAGAGGAGGAGAGAGAGAGAAGTTTTTATATATCCTTGCGGTTTTCCCCAAAATCCAGAAATCTCATAGAAAACCAAAATCTCAAAATCTTGAGTAAGTATATGATAAGTGTCGGCATATGCCCATAATACTGCATGATAACATGGAAATATGAATGCATGAAATGTCTAAGTAATCAATGTCGTGTCTAGACTAACATCTGAGAGTAATCATAATGCTATATCGGTCTTGCTTTTAGCTGAATGTATCAATAAAAGATATTATGATCTAAGTGTACGTGACATAGAAATTACCGATGATGATGTGTATGAGCCGGCAAATAAGTGTGCGTGGAATATGCGCATCATCGGTAATGGTGCTGGTGTCCTAACAGGCAGAGTTTTATACTGATTACAGAAATATATGTATGAACATGCAACATTATGATTACAGTATGAATGTGAAGATGGATGTGCATTATCCACTCTTCTGTGATATACGAGTACAACTACCACTATATGAATCGAACCTAAACTAGTGTCCATCTAACCTCCTAAGGAACTAAACCTAAGAAACTAGTCAAAGAAACAAGAGTCTACTTAAGGTCTGAATCAATATCTCTAATAGTCGGTGATCCAGCCTCAATAGCGTCACGTACGCAGTACGGCTTCCTCGAATCAAGAGTGCGGATCAATCATCATATCTATGCCTCGTATGGTAAAATCCATCATACGGCATTCCAATATCGGGGTACGGGTCAAGTATCTCCTAGGTGTCTCATCATTCGTATAATGTCATCATCGACACAACTCATGATCAAGGTGCTAAACTGTAATCGCATACATCAATCATATATCATTGCCATCATAATATGCATCATTAGTTTATCCTCAGAAGTATCATGTCATATGTATCATATTGTGATTAAGTCATACTGATATCATATCGTCATCAAGTCACACCTATATGATATCGACGTCAGGTCACACCTATATGATGTCGTAATCAAGTCATACATATATCAGATCGTGATCAGTCACAAGTTACAGTTCGGGTTCTATTTTAGAGTTCCCTGTACCTCAATATCATCACTACCCATTATAATTTATGTATCCATGTCGATTATCTCATTCTCTAATGATCCGCTAACACTTTAATACGACTGTATAGTCAAGAATCACGGCATCAAGCCCAGTTATACTGTTTCATCACACCTCAGATATCATATCACATCAATGAATCCCATATACGTGTTGTATATATATATATACCTATACCTAGTCCTATATATACATACACATATACATATACACCATGTCGAGTTTCAGTGTGTGCGTGTGTGTTTCTATCTGAAACCTACGAACCTCTTCCAAGGTCCTCATCCTCTGTTATGGTTATCCTAAATCAGTCTAGTCTAGCCTAGGGTCATTACTAGAGTCTTACTCATTAAGAATCTAGAGTCACATCTTGTTTCCTAATGACAATAAGTACTATTCCTATTCTACGTTGCGGGGGTGCTAAACGCCATCCACCCGACTTCCCCCCGTAGATATGCATCTACTCACCTGGTCCATGTCTGCCGAAGACGGTGTCGCCATCCTCCTCTTCATCGCTCGCAGTCCACGTGAAGGGTACCTAAACACAAACATATAAATAGCATCGTAAACTAAATCACATACAAAAGTCAAAACGACGCAAGGAACAAGCATAGGTTAAAACCTACGTCCCGTCCACGCAAAAGCACCAAATATCGCTCGATATCGGCGTACAAACTCCGATGGATCGAGATAACATCAACGAATAACTCATAGTTTTAAAACTCGTTACTTATAATATATAACATGATTAAATCCATCGAAAACCTAAAAATCGATCAAACCGTCCAATTTCGTAAAACCCGAAAATGCCAATTTACCGTTTTTCATCAAAACTTGACATTTAAATGAAACCAATGGTCATAAAACTCATTAAAAAGCATAACTAGACTATACAAACCATCACTATATTTTTATTACACAAATTTGTATTAATTTGAAATTTCTAGTTTGCAACCTTTAACAATTTTCAACATTTTTCAAGCAAAATACCACAATTCCACCATAAAACATGATTTTGCATGAATTAATGTACTAAACTACAATTCATGATGATAATGATATAATGAAACCATAATTATATTTTTAATCTCATTTATTTAGGAATTTCCAAAATCTAGTTTGCAAAAATTAGCATAATTAGCATATTTATCACACTTTATTAACTAACAATTGAAACTAATAACTAGATTAGGTTTTGCATTCCACTAACATGTTAATATCACTATTAAAACCATAATATAATGATAAAAACATTAATTAGAATTTTATCTCACCCACATATACATTTATAAAAAACTAGTTAGCTAAATAGCATAATTAAATAAATTTTGGATTAACAAATTATTATATCACAACCATGCAAGAATTTTCCACTCTAAAAGATATTAAACTAGCTATTATAACCTTATTTAATTAATAAAAACCACAACTTGAATTTACAAACCTAACTTGAATTTTAGAATTTGCAACTAGAATTAATCTAATAAATCTAATTATGCTTTAAAAGAAACATCTAATAGAAATAAAACAAAAGAGAAAGATTTATACCTCCACAACCTCAAGTCCAAACATGAAAATGAGTCTCAAAAATCCATGTAAAGAAGAGTAGAGAATAAAGGGTAGGAAATAAATAGGATTTTGTGGATTTTTAATTGAATTTTTGGTGGATTTTTGCTGAATTTTGAACAAAAAATGAAGTGGAAGTGGGGGGGGGGGGGGCTGCCATGGGGAGGAGGCCGGCCATGTGAGGGAGAGGGAGAGGAGAGTGAGAAAAGTTGAGAAAAGTGGAGAAACTTCACCCCAAAATATCACCTCTTTATGTCTTTTCTTGAATTTCTTTATTTTCTTTTATTTCTTTACTATAGCAATTCAAGAAAACTCTAGAAAAATGGAAAAATTTGCAAATAAATTTTGCATGATACACACTAAATTCTAATATGCCATGGTTCATTTTTACAAATTAAAACCATTCAAATTTGTAATTTACACTAATTTAGTGTAAAAATAAAGCTTATGTTAATATTTAAAATAATTAATTTAGGAAAAATATTTAATTAAACTAAAAATTTATAAGTGGCTAAATAAACACCATTTACTAGTAATTATATAATTAAAATAGGTGTTTTTGAAATTATAATGAAAAACAATCATGGTTTGGTTTTACGAAAAATACATTTTGCTTTACCGAAAATCATGAAATTCACTTAAACAATTTTATTCATTTAATTATTTATTTAATTATTTTTAAAACGTTACATATGCCTAACTATATGAATTCCACATATTGTATCACATTCCAGATAAATAGACAGTATTAAATTTTCCGATCGAATAATCAAATACCCAAGATTTCCTAAATAGCTCAACACTTGAGCGGAGTTCAAAAAGTCCCAGAATATGTCACAGTACCAATGGTCCAGCCGTAGAAGGGTCAAGCCAACGCCTCACATGTGGCACGCCGTACTGCCCCAAACCCTAAGGTTTAGAGGCAGTTCAGACGGTCACATAATCGAGTTAAGGTTTGTGTTCTTCTAGAGGGACCACCGCGTTACTTGCACGTTTTTCCGAAAGATTTAAACTCAAGAAAAATTCAACACTTGAATGTTTTTCGTGCCGGGAAAAAGTAAGTTAATGATATCCGTTTGAACATTTTAACAATTTCTAAATTATCCGGAAAATAAAACGAAATTAAATTTTCCGATCGAATCAACGAATTCAAAATAATCCCCAGCACACTCAACACTTGAGTCAGATTAAAAATACCCAGAAGCAGCTACAAGCACCTTTGGATC
Organism: Agapanthus africanus; assembly: GCA_030015575.1. Classification (NCBI taxonomy): domain Eukaryota; kingdom Viridiplantae; phylum Streptophyta; class Magnoliopsida; order Asparagales; family Amaryllidaceae; genus Agapanthus; species Agapanthus africanus. The sequence continues at coordinate 296,788,926 of CM057345.1, read as the reverse complement.
TTACCCTGAAGACACGTGTCCAAAATGCCAAAGATCGGCCGCGGAACCGCCGCGGGAAGCAGGTTCCTGCCGCGGTTCCACGGCGACTTCATGGTATTTTGGGCTCGTATTTCATGGTAATTCTTAGAATTCCCTGCTGATTTTTTTTTGAGTATTTTTAATGCAGAAAAAATCACATTTTTACAAAATTTCCAGAGAGGGAGTCTATTTCGTCGTAACAGGGTTCGATAGGAGTTTTAACTTCGTATACACGCCGCCTAATGCTCTAGCTAGGCTTTGATACCACTGTAGGGTTCCTTGGCACTCTTACAAGGGTTAATAAGACATCAACCATTCCCGAATAAAAATTTAGACGTGCCGAACAACCCAAAGCCGGGATCTTTGCTAGATTATTAGGGTTTAACATGCAAGTAAACATCTTTACAACTAAGTGTGAGGGATTACAACCTTTGTAGTCGGCTCCTTCGCTTCATAAGCTCCGAGTAGAAGTCCCTTCGCTGCAATCCACGATCTCCTGTACTCAAGAGAGGCTCCACAACTCGAACGATCCATGCTAGCTTGTAGTCTTCCTTTTCTCCAATGATCTACCTCGAAGTTTCTATAACTCAAGCTCTCTCTCTCTCTCTAATGAGGTGAACACCCTAATCTAATTAGCTAGATTAGATGAGGATGATGGAGTAGTATTTATGCTTTCTTTTTATATCAAATTCTCACACAAAATCATCACATAAAGAAAACCTAGAAAGCTTTCTCAAAGCTCAAGGTTGAAGAAGAAGAAGAATAATGAATTAAATCTTTTTGTGATGAATAATGAAATGATATATGATTAATAATGTAACCATGGTCAACTATGACAATGCTAACACATGTAGAGAATTAACTAAGGCTAGGGTTTGGGTTGGGTTAAAAAATGAGTCATTAGAAAATATCAACCATAATATCTAAGCTCATGACAAAAGAAAACCTTCTAGAAGGTTCATGAAAGAACCAACCCAATTCAAACCCTAACCTTGTTTAATCTCCACTAAACATGTTGCATTAGTAATCATATCATGTTACAATAATATATATCACATACATATTATTTATTTGTAACAAAAGAAAATAATACAATTAATATATATCGCATATATATCAATGTATTACCCGGTGAGAAAATGAAATAATAAAGCGAGCCAATATTTGATAATGTAATGTAATATATCATATATATTATTATACATTAAATTATCGAATCAACACTTGATCCGACAATCCGGCTATATCGAATATAACCGACTAATATATCATGTACCGATTCATCGAATCAACACTTGATCCGATGACCCGGCTCATATCAAAATATCGCGAGAATATAATACGGTATCTCATATCGCATTATCCTCGGTCCTGCACATATCACATATGTGCCCCTACTCCGTTTTGCCTGAGTCAAGAAACCTCTATGTAGGACTCTAAAGAATCGTCAATACGCCGGTAGCAGGTGATGATCATATCAAACACCCACAAGCTGCAAGCGGTCAGCTAAACGTAACAGTCACCCAGGTATTGAGCGATCAGAAGATCAACAAGCAAGCCTGTACATTCTCTTGTGAATCCAATCAGTAACACTCCCGTACAGTCCGGTCTCTTCGTCTGATATGTTGCATATCTAGTCTAGGGGTGGTCTACGTCAGACCCCAGTAACCGATAAGTCATGTCGATGTGAGGCTCATAACAGGTCGAGAAACTACTGGTAACACTTACCAGTAAATCTCTATATCAGCCCTGGCCAGGGACTTCCAGTTATATCCAACCGAACACAGCACAACATCAACTCCCTATACCGGGAGAGACGAATCCTTTCCTATCGCTCTTTGCCTCCATGTGATTCGGGACTGTACCCAAAAGCCACCATTTTGCACGCCCTTTTGGACGTGGTAAGGTGGAAATCAAAGCATAGTGGGAATCACAAAAGACTCTATGACGATCTCGGGTCTACAGACTACCCTGTACCAGTGTCACCGGAGAACTGTCATCTGACGTGTGGTATACACCATCTGGGAGTTCTCGACGAGTCCGTCCAGTGTACCCAGTCTCCACTGCGCATCCGTACACCATCTCTGATGTCAAAACACCGATGGATATGCGATCATCCATCGCCCATCATATGGGTCAAGATGCGTATACGCTAGTCTACTCTGGTGTATCGATGCCCTGTCTCGACTCACCCTCGACTAGGAACAGTTATAGGATGTACTCATCGACTACCGTGGCCCCACTAGTATGATCTCATCATAGTCCCAGCAGTCGAGTACAGATCCTAAGGGCTTTATCAACATGTGAGAGTAAGATAGTAAACTATTATAAGTCAACATGCTAAGATAAAGGAAAACCAAATAGCATACTATCATGACGAGCAAGAATGTCCTCTCTATATATATCCAAGCATCCATTATAATATACATCATATGTACAACAATGGCCTCTAGGGCATATACATAACTAACGGATCTACCGTGTTATTCTTCGTTTCAACTCTCCTGACCTCGATCTCCCGGAGATCAACTATCTCCCTGATCAGGTGATACCGCCTAAGAATATGTCTGGATCACTGATGGGACCGGGGTTCCTAGGTCAAAGCCACAGCTCCATTGTTATCATAATACACAAGTATTAGATGCTTAATGGTAGGAACCTCACCAAGTTCATCTCATGAACTTGTTCATCCAGACAACCTTTTTAGCAGCATCGTTGGTAGCGATGTATTCAGCCTTTATCGTCGAGTCTGCTATAGTATCTAGCTTAGAATTCTTCCAACATACCGTCCCTCCACTGAGGGTAAAGACAAAACCCGAGACTTTCTTACAGTCGTCCTTATCACTCTGGAAGCTCGAATCGGTAAAGGACTCGACATGGAGTTCACCGTTACCATACACCAAGAACATTTCTTTAGTGCTTCTCAAGTACTCAAGAATGTTCTTCACAGCTGTCCAGTGATTCTCCCTAGGATGTAAGAGGCATCACCCAAATCCTTCATGGAGAACCATTGTGATAAGAAGAGCTTGACTGAGTGTAGCATAGGAACATCATTTCCTATCAAGAGTATGTCATCCACGTACAATACGAGAAAGACAACCTTACTCTCTACAACTTTCTTTTATATACAAGGTTCATCTATGTTTTTGATGAAGTCAAACTCTTTGACCGCCACATTAAAACAGATGTTCCAACTCCGCGATGTTTGCTTTAATCCATAGATTAATGTAAGCAGCTTGCACACTTTTCCGCTGCTCCCACTGTCTACGAAGCCCTCTGGCTGTGTCATGTACATGCTCTATTCTAAATCACCATTTAGAAAAGTGGTCTTAACGTCCATCTGCCAGATTTCGTAGTCATGATATGCAGCGATGGAAAGTAGGATCCGGATGGACTTAAGCATAGCCACAGGAGAAAAGGTTTCATCATAATCCACACCTGGTTGTTGACAAAAACCTTTTGCTACAAGTCTAGCTTTGAAAGTCTCAACTTTTCCATATACACCAATTATCTTCTCAAGATCCACTTGCTCCCGATGGGTTTTACCCCTTCAGGTGCAACATCCAAAGTCTATACTTTGTTGGTGTACATGGATCCATCTCAGATCGCATTTCATCCAGCCATTTCAAAGAGTCCCCACTCGTGATGGCCTCTCGAAACTAGTTGGGTCATCATCTTCCATAATGCAATCCTCGCTCCCACCGTCTCCGAGAAAACCGTAGCATCTCTCAGGTGGATGAGAAACCCTACTAGATCTGCAGGGTGGCTGAGGTTCGTTGGAGGCTATTGAATCCTCCGGTTGTATCAAATCATCAGCAGTAATTTGTGTAGCTGGAACTTCTTCCGGTTCTTCCTCATGACCACTAATTTCTTTCATAAGAAATTCCTTTTCTAAAAAGATGGCATTCCGAGAAACAAACAACTTTTGTTCCTCACTGTAGTAGAAGATATATCCTCGCGAATGCTTGGGATATCCTAAAAACATGAACAGAACTGACCTAGCCCTGAGCTTGTCCGGATTTTGCTTTTTGACATAGGCCGGACAAACCCATATGTTAACTCATTTAAGAGATGGTCTCTTCCCATTCCATATCACATATAGAGTAGTAAGTACTGATTTGGTTGGAACTCTATTCAATAGGTATGCGGCTTCTTAAACGCATAACCCCAAAAGGAAATAGGTAACTCAACAGTACTCATCATAGTGCGCACCATATCTTACAGGGTGTGCTTTCTCCGCTCTGACACACCGTTGTGCTGTGGTGTATACGGAGGAGTAAGCTGAGAGAGAATCCCATTCTCTTTTAAATAATCCAGGAACTCCAAGCTCAAGTATTCTCCTCCCCGATCAGATTGAAGGATATTAATACTTTTACTCATTTGGTTCTCTACTTCGTACTTATATTCCTTGAATTTCTCAAAAGCTTCAGATTTGTGTTTCAACAGGAACGCATGTCTGAATCTTGAGAGATCATCGGTGAATGTAATGAAGTATGAGGAACCATTCTGGCATCTGTAGACATAATACCACATACATCACTATGTATCAGTCCCAAGATTTCAGTAGCTCTTTCTCCGTATCTAGTAAACGGAGTTTTGGTCATCTTTCCTTTGAGACATAAATGGAAACTTTCATAAGATGTAAATTCGAACAGGTTCAAATATCCATCCTTATGTAACTTAGCTAATCGTGTCGCATTGATATGACCAAGTCCACAATGCCACAAGAAGGATTCGTTCATTTCTGAACTTTTTCTCTTGTGTGTGTTATGTACGTTAAGAACTGTATTTTGATTTAGAACGTATAAACCGTTACATAACGTACAAAACTCAATCAACATTTGATTTAGGAAAATGTTCATAACATTTTTCTCTACTACAAATTTATATTCTTCTTTATCTAATAAAGAAACTGATATTAAATTGCACAACATAGATGGTACGTAATAACAGTCATTCAAGAATCATTGTATTCCCATTTGGTAATATAAGGTGATATTCATAAATTGCTTTGGCTGCAACATTTGCACCATTCCCTACTTTTAGAGAAAGATCACCATTTCCCAGTTCTCTACCTCTCTTAAGCCCCTGTAAGATATTACATATGCGGGATCTTAATTCGGTATCTAATACCCAGGATATAGAGTGTACTGAGAAATAGTTCTCGGTAACGAACATACCCGAAGAAGATGCATCAACATTCTCATTCCTCGTTCGAGTTGCGTGGGAATCCGGATATTCCTCTATTTCCTGCTCAGATTTATAACAGTTATAAGGTAGAGTGGAACAAACGTTCCCCAGCCCAGTATAACAAGCGGGTTCAGTCTATACATCAATATTATTATCTTGATTAAGGCGTGTCATGGTCACTACCAGGAGAGAGAGAAAGAGAAGAAAATACTTTAGCGTATGCTCTTGCAAGATTAGATTGGTTATTATTTTATCTAATCAGGATGGCTCCCACTGTTTTTATCAAATCTTCCTTCAAACCCTAAAAGGTAAGACTAGCTGGGATTAATTTCACCTTACAAGTTTGCTAATCGTTCATCCAGGCCAGTATCGATACTTTGAGGGAGGTTCCCCGTGCTTTCGCATGGACTTAATTAAAATAAATCTCGTTTCCCTAGAGGCATAATCCCGTTGACACCTTTCTAGACACCTACTAGATCAGCTAATTGTAAAGTGAAAAACTCTCCCAGGAGTAACTCTTACTCGTAGTGGGTATCGGGATCCAACTATCTCATAGAAGGCATGCAATCTCATTGCAACTTTTTCAACACTTGAAATTCCCGATAATGTTTTTGCCCCTAGCAACTTATGACCTTGGCTATGGTCAACAAATCATAAGCGATAGCAAAGTTCAACCCATCATTTCATGATTGAATTAAACGCACCCGCACGACCCTTGACGGAGGTCAACAAGGCCGTACGACTACCCTAATCCAATCGCATCATATACGGCAGATAACCACTAATCAGCTACCGCGCACTACGCCTTGACGGAGGTCAACAAACGTAGCACGAATACTAAATAGTCCTTATCTGAAATGATGTAGGGCTATGACAGGTTTTAAGAAAACCTTTTGCGTAATGAACTTGATATCATTGTAGAATCGAGTGATTTGAAAAGGAGCGGTTTAAGCTCCGCTATTTAAAATCAAATAGTTTTTAAAACAAACCGAATGGGTTGTAGAATTTGGTAGCTTTTGCTACATAGATCTTTCCCGGTGAAGGGATCTCGGCTCTTTCCTCATCGAATGAGATGCTGGATATTCATAAAGAATACCGCTATGCAAAGCAAGTATTAGAGCTACCTTTTTAAAAATTTGATTCCACAACATCATTAGGTTTCTTTCCTTTTCATTAATCTCATTAATGAAGTCCCATCATTTATGCTTCCTAAGCAACATAGATAAAGAAACGAAAATACAACGTACACTTAAGCCATCCGTATTCGTCATGGGGTCCCGTCATGCACCGTTATGTTAGTTAACTAACGGCAGAGCGGGGGCAGGACTAGCGCGGACGCAAAACATAAACAGCGTTTATTATATATCATATATATAATATAAAGCATTCGTCTCACGCAGTTATATGATCTCATCACAGAACATTGCAGCAGAAGTAAGCATATGAAATATAGGATATACTAGGATGTCCGTGTTTTAAATCAAGCCAGTAAAAAACACGGACTCCTCGGTGGTGAAGAATAGCCAAACCCACATGTCTAGACCCCTACGAGAGCAGCAAGTAACCCTACCAATTCTAGAGTTAGGAGACCCGGTCTTGACTCCTCGAGATGGTCTCCCACTGGACTCTAGAACCCGGTTACTTGTGTTCCCCACCTTGGGTTTATCCTAATGCGGAAAAGTAAATAATATATATCAATGGTGATATCATCCTCAACCAGGAAGTGCCCCAATAAAAGAATATTACATACAAATTTTTACATGAATGAAAATGAAAAACTCTCATCTCACGCAAAACCCCCCGTCTATTCAAACACGACGATCTAATATAACATATCACAACAACACATAACATCACATGTCATCAACATAAGTAAATATGCGTATCCCAATTGTCGTTGATGTATAGCAACGAAACCGGTGATACACCACATATTACACTTACAGTCGCAGAAAAGAAAGTGAAAACTACAATAATTGGAATCCGTAACATCCTTAGACATCATAAACCCGAAATATCACATACTTCGGATTTCATGCCTAATCATATAAATTCCTTAGACATCATAAACCCGGTATATCATATATTCCGAATTTCATACCTAACATTATAAACCCGACATTCTAGTCTCAAATTGAAAACACTTTTCAATATCCGGTCGGGCAATTCAACAAGATTCCCAACAAATGATCGAATGCTCATTGGAAACATTAGTGGACGTCCGCACCCCCGATGCCGGCGACGAAGTTCACTTAGGCGGAACACCGCGGCCGCGAGCACCCGAACGGATGCTTTTGGCAACGGGGTTCTCCTACAGTCACTTGGTCGGGGCTATGGGGCGTGGCTATCGAGTAGTGTTACCTAGCGAGTGTTCGCATACCATACAATATTGCGATGGAGTTTTGATCCGAATCAAAACCCCGTGGCAACCGATCAAAAGAGACTAAATTGCTAGATTTACAAAACACTAATTAGTTTTCACAAAACTAATTATTGTGGATTCCAAATATTATATCACAAATCAGAGATATCTAGACGATGTTAAACATTTCGATCGATTTATCAAACACCCAAAATTCCGAGAGACCTCAACACTTGAGTCACACTTAAAATACCCAGAATGTGCCACAAGTACCTACGGATCATCATAAGAAGGCATGTTCCTTGCCTCACCAACGGTGCCGTGGAACCGCGGCTAAACCCATGGTTTGGCCGCGGTTGCGCGACCGTTTGGTCAAGTTGGGCCATCGTTTTTCTTGGGGATCCATTCAAAACCTGCACAATTTTCTGGTAATTTTTAATCTGGAAAAATCCAACATTTGAAAAAATTTCCATAGAGTGGGAAAAGTTTGGGTTTCGATATTCGATCGAATACTTGAACGTCGTCTAGGACACTCCTAATGCTCTAGCTTGGCTCTGATACCACTGCTGGGTTTCGCCTAGCACCCTCGTTTGGTTTCGGTAAGCATCAAATATGCAATTTCAAAAATCTAGAGTGGTAAGCAACTCGAACCAAGGATCTAACTAGAGAATTAGGGTTTTATATGCATATAAACAAACTTTACATTAAGTGAAATAGGAATACAACTTTTGTAGACCGGTCTTTCACTTCTAAAGCTCCATGTAGTAGTCCCTTTGCTCCAAGTAGTGGCCCCTCGAACTCTTCTTAGGCTCCATCAGGCGAAAAGAACGAGCTTACTCAAAGATCTTTGAGGCCGAAGATGATTTACGTCAAAGAATCTCTAACTCAAGCTACCTCTTCACTAATTGAAGAATTAGTGAAGCAAACAACCTATACTAAATGGCTAGTTTGGTATAAATTGATGAAGTAGGAATTTTGCTCACTTTATAATTATTTCTCTCTCTTTCTTTCTTCACCTCACGAAAACCTAGAGAGCTAAAAAGAGATGAAGAGGAAGATGAAGTGGTGAGCCGTCTCAACCATGGGTGAGAAAATATCACAAATGATATTTGTAGAGACTTAACCATGGCTAAATATAATGGTTGGGTTAATAAATATTTAGAGTAAAACAAAATTAGTGGACATAAATCAAGCCTTCTACATGCTTCCATAAGCATCTTTAGTCATGCTAATTTCCACCTAATTTTGATTTATCGCTTAATAATTAAATCCCCAAATTATCTTTAGTTTGGTATGAGTCTCATACACCCATGTCCAATGTATCATCAATCATGACACAAAATTAAATACATTAATATATATCACATATATATTTAAATGTATTAGTAGAAAAGAAATTCTTAAGTGAGCTAATATTAGTTAATATATATTAATATATCAAATATATAATTATATATTAAATTATTAAATCAACACTTGATTTAATAATCCGGCAATATCACATATAACCGACTAATATCATTTTTATCAACTTATCGAATTAACACTTGATTCAATAATCCGGCTATATCTCATATAACCGACTGATATCATATATCGCGAGATTAGAATACGGTATCACATACACGTATTAATCTCGATCCTGCACATATCACATATGTGCCCTACTTCGTTTCGCTTGAGTCAGGAAACCTCTATGTAGGACTCTAAAGACTCGTCAATACGCCAGCAGTAGGTAATGATCATATCAGTTACCCACAAGCCGTCAGCGGTACTAGCTGGACGTAACAGCTACCTAGGTATTGAGCGATCAGAAGTTCAACAAGCAAGATTTTCCATACTCCCGTGAATCCAGTATGTAACACTACCGTACAGTCCGATCTTTTCGTCTGATATGTCGCGTATAAAGTCTAGGGGTGGTAAACGTCAGACCCCAAAAACTTGATAAGTCATGCCGATGTGAGGCTCATAACGGGTCAAGAAACTACTGATAACACTTACCAGTATATCTCAGCATCAGCCCTGGCCAGGGACTTCCTGTTATAGCCAATCGAGCATAGCGCAACATCAACACCCAATACCGGGAGAAACGAAACCCCGCTTATCGCTCGTTGCCTCCATGTGACTCGGGACTGTACCCAAAATCCACTTGTTTGCATGCTCTCTTGAGCGTGGTAGGGAGGAAATCAAAGTATAGTGGGAATCACACAAGACTCTATGACGATCTCGGGTCTACAGACTAACCTGTACCAGTGTCACCAGAGAACTGCTATCTGACGATAGGTATAATATCATATAGGAGTTCTCGGCGAGTCCTGTTCTGTATACCCATTCTCCAATGAGCACCTGTGTACAATCTTTGATGTCAAACACCAATGGATGTGGGATCAACCATCGCCCCATACAGGGTCAAGAAACGTACACACTAGTCTACTCTGGAATATCGATGCCCTGTCTCAATACTCTATCGACTAGGAACAATTAAAGGATGAACTTGTGGACTACCCTGGCCCCACTAGCATGATCTGCATCATAGTCCTGGTAGTTAAGTACACATCCTAAGAGCTTTATCAATATGTAACGGAGAGACAGTATAATGATACTAGTATACATGTTAAGATAAAGAGCAACCAAATAGCATATTATCATGTCGATCAAGAAAGTCCTCTCTATATATGTCCAAGCATCCACTATAATATACAATCATGTATAATAATGCCTCTAGGGCATACATATAACTAACACTGACCCCGTCCTACCGTAAGTTAAGTAACCTTATGGTGAAGACCCAGGTCTCTATGGCGAATCCGGATGGCATATATGTTTGTTTTATTTTCATTTCTTCTGTGATATTTAGGAAACAAAATTGATGGTACTTCATTAATAAGATTAATGAAAAGAAAAGAAACCAAAAAGATGTCGTGAAATCAGATTTTTCATTAAGTTAGCTCTAGTTCTTGTTTTGCATAGTGGTATTCCATTATGAATATCTAGCACCTCATTCGATGAGGAAAGAGCCTAGATCCCTTCACCGGAATGACAACTTAGAAAAAACTAGCATATGCTACAGCCTACTCGATTTATTTTGAAAAACTACTCGATTTTTAAAGCGGGGCTTAAACCACTCCTTTTCAAATCACTAGGTTCTACAATGATATCAGGTTCATTATGTTAAAGGTTTTGTTCAAAACCAGTTGTAACTCTCCGTCATTTTAGATATGTTGTGTTTAGTATTCGTGTTGTGTTTGTTGACCTCCGTCAAGGCTCAGTGTACGGTAGATAGGTAATACTTATCTGCAGTATGTTGATGCGATCGGTAAAGACAGTCACACAGCTTTGTTGACCTCCGTCATGGATTTGTGTGGGTGGGTTCGAATCGATCAAGAAATGACGGGTTGAACTTGACTGGCGGCCTATGGTTTGTTGAGCTCCATCAAGGTCATAGGTCGTAAGGGGTAAAAACCGTTATCGGGAATTTCAAGTGTTGAAATTTTCAATGAAATTGCACCTTTTACGTGATAGTTGGATCCCGATACCACTGTGAGTAAGCATTACTCCGGCAAGAGTTTTCCACTTTACAATTAACTAATCCAGTAGGTGTCTAGAAAAGTGTTAACGGGGTTATGCCACTTCGGAAATGAGGTTATTTAATTAGTTCCAAGAGAAAACACTGGAGACTCTCTCGGAGTACCAACACCAGCTGTTGGTTGTAGTGCCCTCAAGTTAATTATTGAATCGTAGGCATGCGATTGTGATGATTGTGGGAGGACCTATACCGATAGAACAGTTTTACTTGAGATGATAGCATGCTATCTGGTTTGTCTTTATCATCATGTACAGTATTAGGTGGCATTACAGATCACTATTACATGTTAATAGAGCCCATAGGATTCTTGCTTGACTACCAGCATTATGATGGCGATCATATACGTGGGAGCTGGGTGGTGTATAAGCACATCCTTAAATGTCTCTAGTCGTGGGAGTATCGAGACTGGGCATCAGTACTCCAGAGTAGACAAGTGTATGCTTATTGAGACCCCGACGAGGGACGGTGGCCGGTCTCACAAGCCATTGGTGTCAGTTAGTCACCTAAGATAGTATACAGGTGCTCATTGGGTTATGAATATACCTGACGGACACGCCGGGAACATGTTAGTTGGTATTATACCTATTGTCATATAGCAGTTCCCAGGTGACATGAGTACAGGTTAGCATGTCGACCAGAGATCGTCATTTGTCTCGTGTGAGTTCCCACCGTGCCTTGATTAATACCCTACCACGGCTCAAAGGAGTCGTGCAAACAAGTTTTAGTTGGTACAGTCCCGAGCCACATGGAGGCAGTGAGCGGATCGTCGATGATTTGTCTCTCCCGGTATTGGGGGTTGATGTCGCGCTGTATACGGATGGCCATCACCAGAAATTCTCGGCCGAGGTGGACGAGAATTACTGATTTGGATCAGTAGTTTCTCATTGGGTGATGGGCTTCATACCGACATGAAATGTCGTATTATTAGGGGTCTGATTTTATCCACCCCCTAGACTCGATATGCGATACTCTTAGACGAACAGACCAGACTGTATGGAGATTGTCACGGACAGGCTCAGTAGGGGTTTGGGATGAGTTTGCTCGTCGGCCTTCCTTTCATTCAATACATGGGTACGCGTTACGTACAGCTAGTGCCGCTCATAGTGCTTGCAGTTAAACCCACTGCCAGCGTATTAACGAGTCTTCAGAGTCCCACACAGAGGGTTTCCCTGGTTCTGGTGAAATGATATAGTAGCTGTATTGGATACGTGCCGGATTCCGATCAATTGATTGTACTATTTACCGGACTTTCGATTGGACAGTTGATAATACTAGCCGGCTCGGGTTTGAACCGGATTATTAAATCAGGTATTGATTTAATAATTTACGTATATGTATTTTGATATGTATATTCTAGTATTATATTCTTTATGTTATTCTATCTCTTTGGGTATTCGTATTTCGGTACGAATGCAGGTATGTATATACAGTAGAAAGTAATCCGTATTTTTTACAGATCACATTCTAGAAGGTGGACACCACATTTTCGGATTTGACCATTTATTTGAAAATGGTAAATAAGGTGGATATTAGAAAATGGGGAGTATGGTGAGAACCATACTTGAATAGTGTGCACAAATGAATGGTGTGCACAAATGAATTTTTAATTCATTTGTGCATACTATTCAAGTATGGCTTGTTTTTAAAATTGAAAACAATGTTTTTACGAAACCAAGCATTGGATTTTCTCTCTCCAAGGATGGCTCATTATTTTTGAGTATGAGTTTTTCTTCAACTCCCTCACCATTAGTTCCACTCTTCATGAGCTTTCTTAAGTTGCCTCCACCTTCATCTTTCACCTCCTCTCAACCATCTAATGTGTTGAGAATCATGAGAGGAGATGTGATGAGATAGCCAAACACTTTAGAACACTCACTACATCCTAGGCTTTCTAGATTAGTATTCTAGAAACCCTAGTTGCTTCACTTGCATCCTTGATGTGAAGCTAGAGCCATTACTACATCCCTCGGGTGGATCGTCTTCGTCGAAGTGAGACCGGTGGCCAAATTCGTTCGAGCATGCCTCAAGGAGCTAAGGAGAAAGATGGAAGACCGAAAGACTTGGTTCTTTTGGTATAATCTTTCTAACCTTTAGTATAGCTCATATGTATGTTTTGTTATCTAGGGTTTGTGGATCGTTCCGGGTTATAGGGTTGTGTTAGCGCCGGGTTTTTGTAAATTTTTGTTCCGCATTTGGCCCCAGATTGATGGCCGGGGCGCTTGCATAACCCAACATGGTATCAGAGCTACAAGGCAGGGATGGTGACCCATGGGGGTTTCTCACTATGGTGACAGTAGAAGCGAAGCACAGGCTCTTACCCCCAGGGTGTCCTGTACGGTTTTATGGTCCGGCGGGTTGTAGTCTGTCGCGAGGGGATTACATAAAAAGTAGCTGCTGAGGGACTTATTAGTGCTACGGCCAGTTTCTGCTGTGCTGACTGACCCAACATGGCATCAGAGTCACTCCATAAGCTTTAGTTAACTCATTGCGACATTAGAAATCCGTCGTTTTTGTCGTGCAAAAACTATTGAAAAAACGGTTCTAAAAACAGAAGTTTTGAGAAGTTTGCACACCCCGCAGGCTCACGGTTTGAACTGAGAAGCCACAGGGTGGAGCATGGGTACCTCGGGGAATCCCAGGGGGGACCGAACGGCTGGGCCCACTCCCCAAGACCACCACAAGGTGGTCTTGGCTGTGGGGACTCGAAACTGCCCCATCTTGGGCAGTTTCGGGTCTGCCTCGCCCCCTGTCCATCTCGTGGTGGCCTCAGGGGTGGGGTACCCCCTCTAGGCCCCATGAATCGAAGTTAATTTCGTGCTCTAACTCCCCGCGAAAGTTCGTGCGCGTTTTGTTTTGATTTGGACTTCCGAATTGGTTTTAAACGGTCGCTTTTTGGAACTTTAGCTCACTGTTTTTTCATGGATTTGGAAATTGATTTAGTTTGCTAATTGCGTGCGGAATTCTAATGTCATAGTTTTCAGTACATACATTACTATCTGTGACCGTGAATGTCATTAGAGCGGTACAACTCGTCTAATTGCTATATGACTTTTAGACTGGTTTGCGAACGTGACATTCAAGTTGATATTCTATGGTTGTGGCGGGATCGTCGTGCGGATATCTTGGGTGCAATGGTAGTATAGTTTGGGTTTATTTGTACATTTGATATCGCGGGGCGAGCGTCCGACATGTGGACTGCCGTCACTGCCAGTTTGTATATTATTTGTTTGGGGAACGACCGGGTTGAGGTCGATGTCACCCTTGTACTTTTTTTTCTATACTAGGATTACCCCGCGGTGTAGTGCACAAATAGCTGGGTTCTAGAGGGCAACTGGTCTGCATCTCATGGCATTGAGATGGAGGGGAACTCACTCTAGAATTGGCGGGCTATTCGCCGCACTCGTAGGGAGTATAGGTTGACCCAATGAGGGGTGCTCAAGTTACCGGATTCCGCAGAGTGCTGGGTAGCCCATTCATGTTGTTGATAGGGGTTGCCTCACTTCTGGGATTGGCGGGTAACTTGCCGCGCTCGTAGGGTCTAGGTTTTCATTGCACATGCTATCCACATGACCAGGGGAACGTCGGGTTTCATTTGAGGCTCAAAGGAAACCCCGGGCTCCCAGATTATCCGTTTGTTCTGTGATGCTTATCGCTATTATGTGATGTTGCATTTATCACGCTTGAGACGATTGTTATATATTTATATATATACTAGTAGATGTTGAATATGTTTTGCACCCACGCTAGTCCAGCCTCCGCTCTGTCGTTAGTTAAGTAACCTAACGGGTGATGACGGGGCCCAGTGGCGAATGCGTATGGCATATACATACATCATATTTTCGTTCTTTTCTGGTGTGATATGTTTAATTGATAGGACTGCGTTGATTCTGATCAATGCAAGGGGAAAAAACCTATAATATGATGTTGTTGGAACTAAGTTTTTAAAAAATAGATATTACAGACGTTTTCTTTTGCTTTGTATAGTGGTATTCGATTAGGAATATCTCGCACCTCATTCGACGAGGCAAGGGCCGAGATCTCTTCATCGAGAGTGACCCCTTAGGCAGAAATTTGCGTCAACGTAATAACTTCACTGTAGTTGATTATTTTGCTTTGCATCATGGTATTCAGTTTGGGATATCCTATACCTCATTCGTTGAGGAAAGAACCGAGATCCCTTCATTGGGAGTGACCTCTTTAGCAAAAGTTTTCGCCACTATATATTTGTAAAACCACTTGGGTTCCTTCAACGATATCAAGTTCATTACGTTAAAGGTTTTTCGCCAAAAACCAGCCATAGCCCTTCGTCATTTCGGATTGGTAGTGCTTAGTATTCGTGTTACGCATTTCGATCTTTAGTCGAGGCCTAGTGTTCGGTAGCTATGTAATGCTTTTCCGTTGCATGGATATGCGATTGGTTAGGATAGTCGTGCGATCATTTTGATCTTTAGTCATGGATCGTACGGGTGGGTCTAATGCAATCAAGAAAGTGACGGGTAGAACTTGACTAGGACCTTTTGACATTTTGATCTTTAGTCAAGGTCACTTGGGTCCTAGGGGCAAAAATCACATCGGGAGTTTCGAACATACAGGAAACTTGCCAGGCATGTGCATACCTTCTGGAGTGTGGTGACTTGAGTAGCTTCCATCAGATTATCATGCGATGATAGTTGGATCCCGATTCTTACTGATGAGTAGGATTACTTCTTGGATGATTTTAGATGATCCCGACTAATTCTCCTTTTGGGTTTGGAGGAGAATTCGAGGAAATAGTGGGAGACATCCTGATTAGATAAAGTGATTAACCATTCTGATCTAGGTTAGAGTGCACGCTGAGTGTTTCTTTTCTCTCTCTCTTTGGCAGCGACAATGGCCCGACCCTTGACTAAAACTCATGAAACAAGTTAACCGAATCTTCTTAAAACACATTGGCTTTTGGATTGTCATAATTGCATATATCATTGTCACTCCTCCTTTTACCATTTGCATTTCTCCAGAACATCCCGTATCACTACGAAGATCCACATTTATTGGATATGACCATCATATTGTTATATACGAACTCGAAGGAAATTGTTCCAGATTCGAGGATGGATTCTGGTCCAGGAGAAATGAAATAGGATTATTCGGTTGTCTTTTCCCTTTACCTTCTCTCAGGTTGCGAGAGCTCCTGGTATTTAGGAGAGTGCACCTATTGTGCTCATTGGATAGTCTTCTTCCAAACCTTAGGCTGGTGCCGAAGGGTAGGGAAGGAAGAAAACCAATTAGCCTAATTGTGGTGTACAGAAGGTAATAAGTAAAGAAAAATAAAGGGACTAGAAAGAGGGCAAAGTAAAATGCGACTGCTATCATTCATGACGAAACCACGTATATCATTGCCACTCCTACTTCACCTTTGCATTTCTCCGGAACATTCCGTATCACTACGAAGATCCACTTTTATTGGATAAGCCATCGTATAGTTACATACGAACTCGAAGGAACTTATTGCAATTCAAGGATGGATTCCGGTTAAGGAGAAATCGAATAGGATTATTCAGGTTGTCTTTTATTTTTACATTCTCTCAGGTTGCGAGGGCTCATAGGATTAGGAGGGTACACCTATTACGCTTATTGGATAGTCTTCTTCCAAACCATAGGCTGGTGCCGAAAGGTAGGGTAGGAAGAAAACCATTTAGCCTAAGGGTGGTGTACAGAAGGTAATAAGAAAAGACATATAAGGGGATTGGAGTGTGGGCAAGGAAATATACGGTTACTGTCATGAATCTGGATAGTGGAAGAGGAGTTACTAGGAATACCAGATTACCCCTTCGAAATATTTTCATGTTTCAGTTTCACTGTGCGATGTTAAGCGAAAACTGCTTTCCTAATTGGATTCTAACTCCAGGGTATGTATTTACCAGGCTTGATTCTCATATTAGTATAGTGTTACAGATGGTGAGTAGGTGTAAGATATTGGGGATTAGGTGATTATATCCTCATTATATTTGAATTCGTTGTAATTGGTGATATTTCAGGAAATCACCTGGGTTTTTGCCTGACGGCAAATATTTAGTTTTGAATATCCGTTGTTATGCACCAATTTCAAACTGATATATCTGTACGCTTATTTTATAAAGTGAGATATAACTATTTGTCACACATTTTGTACTTTTTCCCTCCAATATTGAGACTTCCCACCGAGGTTATGTCTATGACATTTACCTATAACAGTTGGTGATTAGGTAAGTTGCATTCAACAAGCGGTGTAATTCTTCTTTACCATAGTACAGTTTTTAACCTACGATGCACAAGGTTTGAGTTATTGAACTTAGTGGACTTATACAGAGTATTGTATGTTGTCCAATTTCCATTAGGACGGAGGGGTTGGTACTCGTACTATATTCTGTTTACTCATGACTTCTCTAGTTTTAGACAAATATTTCGTTGAAATACAAGGTCCGGATTTTTTGTGAATTTATAGGTATAAGAATAAAGTAGAGAACCATGTGTTCGAAATATCAGGATTTTTCGAGGTAGTCGAAGATGTAGATACTTGTGTTTGGTATTCCGTTGATAGTAATGGTTTTTGAGAACTTGCTTCTCTTTCAGGTTACTCATATATGGATGCACTCCTAGATGAGTAATGATGTTTGGCCTCCTTCCATTTGGTTGATATGCACTGGAGACAGCTGCATGATTTTGAATCTGGTTCCAATCAAATTAGTGCCTTTGTTTCTATATGGTATATAGAATGGTTTCATATCTTAACGATGTTAAGGTATATGGAGTTGTCCGGCTGATGCTTAAAACCAGAATCTGGACAAACTCTAGGCATGTTTCAGTAATGGCAGTTTGTGGGTTATCCCGGGCATTGACGAGGGTTAACATTCTACCATATGGAAGATCAATAGTTGTATTGTTCTTGACTTGCCACAGTTTTAGTAAACATGGATTCTTTTCAGAAAACATTAGTGGGAGTATGGTAGAACTGGAAGTGATTCCAGAACCACAAACGATTACTGAAAATTTAATAGAACCTAAAGATTCAATTGGTTTTGAAATTCCATTAGCCACTCCGCAAATTTGGTGGGTAACCTCAGGCACCAGAGAAGTACTTCGATCTTCTCAGAGACGGTGAAAGGGAGGTTCTTGTTTACCCAGACTTGCCATTGTTGCTGTTCTAGACTAGAAGACCCGGCAGGAGGATGAGTATAACGTCGTTCTAAAATAGCTTTAGAAGTGCACGTGTATATGACTCTGCCAGAGGGTTGTTGTAGTGAGTGCGAGCAGCAGAAGCATAGTGGGCAAGCAGCTTATGTATATTTATAGACTAAAGCAGTTATAGCGGAGATAGATCATCTATTTTTGATGTGACAGTCATAGGCTTTGACTTCATCAGAATAGGAGATAGATCTGGTAAGAAGGTAGTAGGGTGTAATGTCCTGGTATTTGGATGACATGCACTTTATAGGAAGTGAAATTCCTATACCACGATCGGTTATACTGTGGTTGTCATGAAGTTGTTTCTCCA
The DNA here is from genome assembly GCA_030015575.1 of Agapanthus africanus. Taxonomy (NCBI): domain Eukaryota; kingdom Viridiplantae; phylum Streptophyta; class Magnoliopsida; order Asparagales; family Amaryllidaceae; genus Agapanthus; species Agapanthus africanus. The sequence goes on along the minus strand of CM057345.1, from coordinate 296,770,257 downwards.
CAAAGGACATGGATATAATATCAGGGTTTCTGGTTACTAGATCTATGGTTTTAGATCTAGATTTGGGAAGTGTCCCAATCTGGGTACTTTGACATTATTCTAAACGTGTTTTAGAATGGTTGACTCCTGGCATGGTGGTGTACCTGCAGGTGATGGAGTCACCCTCTCCACAGAGATGTATTCTAGACTGATGAGGAGAGGGATTTTCATGATTGACATATCACTTGCTTAGGCAATTGAGCCAATCATGAGATGTCAAGTACCACACCAGATGTTGATTTTGCACTAGTTGCAATAAGTATATATTAATCCAATCCTGGAGAAACGTTCGGAAGCAGTTATGAACATAAGTAGATGTTCTTGGGATATGGTAACGGCAGCCTCCGTCAGAGGGCGGTTATCATTTAAGGCTTCCAAGATGACCTGGATGACAGAGTGACTGTCAGAGTTTTAGTTTTCTCTCTTTTGGGGGACAGTATGTTGGACAGGTGGTCCAAGAGGATACTGTGGAAGGCATGGCTCAGGATACCGATTAAATTCAGTGGATGATACAGTCTAAGAAGTTTGCTGGATTTGGAGTTCATTTATGAACTGGGTCCCATCAGATATCCAAACAAATTCTAAGACATGTATTGCTCATTTCGCGAGATGGCTTTCTCCGCGAAGTTGAGATATAGAGAGATACAGAAAGAAACTCGGAGCGGATCCACTCAATGAGGCTATTTCTCGAACACATTAGTTTCGCAAACAGGCTTTGCGAGACTGATTAGTAGAGAAGTTGGGTGTTCGGTATCACACGGGCAATGAGTATGCGACACTGCTATAATTAGCCTTAAGTGCAAGTGGGAGATTGTTGGCTATATTGCCCTCAAGTCAATTGTTGAATCGCAGGCACGCGATTGTGATGATTGAGGGATGACCTATTCCGGTAGAACAGTCTTACTCGAGATAATAGTATGCTATCTGGTTTTTCTTTATCATCATGTACAGCATTAGGTGGCATTACAGATCACTATTACATGTTGATAGAGCGTATAGGATTCTTGCTTGACTACCAGCATTATGATGGCGATCATATACGTGGGAGCTGGGTAGTCTATATGCACATCCTTAAATGTCCCTAGTCGTGGGAGTATCGAGACTGGGCATCAGTACTCTAGAATAGACTAGTGTATGCTTATCGAGACCCCGACGAGAGGCGGTGGCCGGTCTCACAAGCCATTGGTGTTAGTTAGTCACCTAAGATAGTATACAGGTTCTCATTGGGTTATGAGTACACCGGACGGACTCGCCGGGAACATGTTAGTTAGTATTATACCTATTGTCAGATAGCTGTTCCCTGGTGACATGAGTATAGGTTAGTCTGTCGACCTGAGATCGTCATTTTTCTCGTGTGAGTTCCTACTGTGCTTTGATTACTACCCTACCATGGCTCAAAGGAGTCGTGCAAACAGGTTTTAGTTGGGTACAGTGCCGAGCTACATGGAGGCAGTAAGCGGATTGTCGGGGATTCGTCTCTCCTGGTATTGGGGGTTTGATGTCGCGCTGTGCACGGATGACCATCACCAAAATTCCTCGGCCGAGGTGGATGAGAATTACTGATTTGGATCAGTAGTTTCTCATTGGGTGATGGGCTTCATACTGACAGGAAATGTCACGTTATTAGGGGTCTGATTTTATCCACCCCCTAGACTTGATATGCGATACTCTTAGACGAACAGACCGGACTGTATGGAGATTATCACGGACATGCTCAGAAAGGGTTTGGATAAGTTTGCTCGTCGGCCTTCCTTTCGCTCAATACATGGGTACCTATTACGTACAGCTAGTGCCACTGACGTGTTTATGGTTAAACCTACTGCCAGCGTATTGACGAGTCTTTAGAGTCCCACACAGATGGTTTTCCTGGTTCTGGTGAAATGATGTAGCAGCCGTACTGGATACGTGCACGGTTCTGATCGATTGATTGTTCTATGTACCCGGACTTCGATTGGACAGTTGATAATACTAGCCGGCTCGGGTTTGAGCCGGATTATTAAAACATGTATTGATTTAATAATTTATGTATATGTATTTCGATATGTATATTCTAGTATTATGTTCTTTGTGTTATTCTATCTCTTTGGGTATTCGTATTTCGGTTTGAATACAGGTATGTATATACAGTAGAATGTAATCCGTATTTTTTACAGATCACATTCTAGAAGCTAGAAACCTCATTTTTGGATTTGACCATTTATTTGAAAATGGTAAATGAGGTGGATATTAGAAAATGGGGAGTATGGTGAGAACCATACTTGCATAGTGTGCACAAATAAATTTTTAATCCATTTGTGCATACTATTCAAGTATGGCTTGTTTTTAAAATTGAAAAGAATGTTTTTACAAAACCAAGCATTGGATTTTCTTTCTCCATGGATGGCTCATTATTTTTGAGAATGAGTTTTTCTTCATCTCCCTCACCATTAGCTTCACTCTCCATGAGCTTTCTTGAGTTGCCTCCACCTTCATCTTTCACCTCCTCTTAACTATCTCATATGTTGAGAATTATGAGAGGAGGTGAGATGAGATAGCCAAACACTTTAGAACACTCACTACTGTAGGGTTCCTAGGCACTCTCAAGAGGTCTCACAAGGCATCAACCATGCCAATTTCAAATTATATAAGTGCCGAGAAACTCTAATACGGATCGTTAACTAGAATTTTAGGCGAAACAAGCAACTAGTTAACAACTTAACAAATTGAACGGAAATACAACCTTTGTAGATCCGGTTCTCCACCTCCATAGCTCCATGATGAAGTCTCCTTGCTGTCCAAATCGAATCCCAGGCTCTAGCGTCGGCTTCATCGGAGAAATGGGCGGGCTAGGTCATCGACAACGATGCCGAAGATGATCTACGTCGAGGCATCACAAGATCAAGCTTCCACTTCACCAAGTCATGAAACTTGTGAAGAAAACACCCTTTACTACTTGGCAAGAGGTAGAGGATGAAGAAATAGGAGGTGGGTTCACTTTAGAATTGGATTTCTCACTCATTTCATCAAATCACCATTGATGGAATCAAGCTTCTTCATCTTCAAGAAGAAGAAGAAGAAGATGATGTTATGATAAGAATCATAAAATAGAAAAGAAAATGAATTCTTATCATATACAAACCATGGTTAAGTGTAGAGAATGAATCATGGTTAAGTGGAATGGTTAGGGTTAAGCATGAGACAAAAGTGGTCAAACTTTCAACACTTCATGAAGCTTCATGAAAGTTACAAAGAAAGCCACCATATCAATTTATCCTTTTAATTTCCAAAAAAGAATAAATAAATAAATGAATGAATAAGCAAAACCCTAATCATCAATTTAACCATGGTTTAGTTCTTTACACTTAACAAAATAAGCATGTATCATCAAACATGATACAATCATGTGCACAAAAGTATATCACATATACAACTTGCACAATTCAAGTGAGAAAATCCATTTAAAGTTATCCAATACTAGTTAATGCAAAGTAATATATCAAATATATAATTATACATTAAATCATTAAATCAACACTTGATTTAACGATCCGGTCATATCGCATATAACCGACTAGTATCCTATGTATCGGCTTACCGAATCAATCCTTGATTCGATAACTAGGTTATATCGCATACAACCTTTCGATACATTCATCGCGAGAATCGAATATGGTATCACATACACGCATTATTCTCGGTCCTGCACATATCTCATATGCTCTCCTATTTCGTTTCGCTTGAGCCAGGAAACCTCTGTGTAGGACTCTAAAAACTCGTCAATACGCCGGCAGCAGGTGATGATCATATCAAACACCCACAAGCCGCAAGCGGTCTGCTAAACGTAACGGCCACCGGGGTATTGAGCGATCAGAAGATCGACGAGCAAGCCCGCTCATACTCCTGTGAATCCAACCAGTAACACTTACCGTACAGTCCGGTCTGATCGTCTGATATGTCGCATATCTCGCCTAGGGGTGGTAAACGTCAGACCCCAATAGCTCGATAAGTCGTGTCGATATGAGGTCTATAAAAGTTCGAGAAACTACTGGTAAAACTTACCAGTAAATCTCAGCAACCCTGGCCAGGGATTTCCGGTTATAGCCAATCAAACACAGCGCAACATCAACCCCCTATACCGGGAGAGACGAATCCCCTCCTATCGCTCATTGCCTCCATGTGACTCGGGACTGTACCCAAAAACCACCGTTTTGCACGCCTTCTTGGACGTGGTAAGGTGGAAATCAAAGCACAGTGGGAACCACACAAGACTCTATGACGATCTCGGGTCAACAGACTACTCTGTACCAGTGTCACCAGAGAACTGCCATCTGACGTAAGGTATAATACCATCTGGGAGTTCTCGGCGAGTCCGTCCAGTGTACCCAGTCTCCACTGAGCACCCGTATATCATCTCTGATGTCAAAAACCAATGGATATGGGATCATCCATCGCCCATCTGTATGGGTCGAGAAGGTATACGCTAGTCTACTCTGGTATATCGATGCCCTGTCTCGATACACCCACGACTAGGGACCTTGAAGGATGTACTTATGGACTACCATGTCCCCACTAGTATGATCCACATCATAGTCTAGGTAGTCAAGTATACATCCTAAGGGCTTTACCAACATGTAACAGAGAGACAATCAGTGTACACGTTAAGGTAAAGAGTAACCAGATAGCATACTATCATGTCGAGCAAGAAAGCCCTCCCTATATATGTCTAGCATCCACTACAATATATATCCAATGTACAGTAATGGCCTCTAGGGCATACATATAACTAACAATCTCCCACTTGCACTAGGGCCATCTGATAGCAGTGGTTGTAGTATCTCATACTCAACCATCCCATTAAAAGTCTCTCTGGGAAAAAGCCTTTGTGAGTGGATCCGCCGTGTTGTCCTCTGACTCTACTCTCCTAACCTCGATCACCCTGGAGATCAACCATCTCCATGATCAGGTGACACTGCCTTAGAATATGTCTGGATCACTGATGGGACCTGCGTTCCTTGGCATAAGCCACAACTCCATTGTCTCACAATGGTTGGAACGTAGTTCATCTCATGAACCAATATACACCCAGACTGCCTCTTTGGTAGCATCTTAAGTAGCGATGTATCCAGCCTTTATCGTCTAGTTAGCCACGGTATCTAGCTTTGAACTTTTCCAACATACCGTCCCTTTACTGAGGGTAAAGACAATGCCTGTGACTGATATTCAGTCGTCCTTATCACCCTGGAACCTTTCCAGTGATTTTCCCCAGGATCAATTGATACCGTCTCACTACAACTAGCGAGAATCCTAACATCCATTTAGATCTATCTCATAGATCCAAAATCCAGGATTTAGGAGGTATCATTTTGATCCTATGTGGAGAATCATTGTGATAAGCGGAGATTGATCGAGCGTAGCATAGGAAACTCCTTCCCTATCAAGAGTATGTCATCCACGTACTCTACGAGGATCATCACCATACTCCCTACTACCTTTTTGTATATACAAGGTTCATCTACCATTTTGATGAAGTCAAACTCTTTGACTACCATATCAAAACAGATGTTCCAACTCCGCGATGCCTGCTTTATCCTATAAAGTATCTTGCACACGTTTCCGCTGCTCCCACTGTCTACGAAGCCCTCTGGCTGTGTACTTATAGACGCACTCTTCTAAAACATCATTTAGAAAAGCAGTCATGACACCCAACCACCAGATATCGTAGTCATGGTATGTAGCCGTGGCAAGTAGGATTTGGATGGACTTAAGCATAGCTACTTAGAAAAGGTTGTTAGTTATATGTATGCCCTAAAGGCCATTACTGTACATAGGATGTATATTGTAGTGGATGCTGGGACGTATATAGGAAGGACTTTCTTGCTCGACATGATAGTATGCTATCTGGTTACACTTTACCTTAACGTGTACACTGATTGTCTCTCTATTACATGTTGGTAAAGCCCTTAGGATGTGTACTTGACTACCTGGACTGTGATGCGGATCATACTAGTGGGGACATGGTAGTCCATAAGTACATCCTTCAAAGTCCCTAGTCGTGGGTGTATCGAGATGGGGCATCGATATACCAGAGTAGACTAGCGTGTACCTTCTCGACCCATACAGATGGGCGATGGATGATCCCATATCCATTGGTGTTTGACATCGGAGATGATATACGGGTGCTCAGTAGAGACAGGGTACACTGGACGGACTCGCCGAGAACTCCCAGATGGTATTATACCTCACGTCAGATGGCAGTTCTCTGGTGACACTGGTACAGAGTAGTCTGTTGACCCGAGATCGTCATAGAGTCTTGTGTGGTTACCACTGTGCTTTGATTTCCATCTTACCACGTCCAAGAGGGAGTGCAAAACGGTGGTTTTTGGGTACAGTCCCGAGTCACATGGAGGCAATGAGCGATAGGAGGGGATTCGTCTCTCCCGGTATAGGGAGTTGATGTTGCGCTGTGTTCGATTGGCTATAACAGGAAATCCCTGGCCAGGGTTGCTGAGATTTACTGGTAAGTGTTACCAGTAGTTTCTCGAATTGTTATAGACCTCATATCGACACGACTTATCGAGCTATTGGGGTCTAACGTTTACCACCCGTAGGCGAGATATGCGACATATCAGACGATCAGACCGGACTGTACGGTAGTGTTACTGGTTGGATTCCCTGCAGTGTGAGCGGGCTTGCTCGTCGATCTTCAGATCGCTCAATACCCGGGTGGCCGTTACGTTTAGCAGACCGCTTGCGGCTTGTGGGTGCTTGATATGATCATCATCTGCTGCCGGCGTATTGACGACTCTTTAGAGTCCTACACAGAGGTTTCCTGGCTCAAGCGAAACGAAATAGGAGCGCATATGAGATATGTGCGGGACCGAGAATAATGCGTGTATGTGATACCGTATTCCATTCTCGCGATGAATGTATCGATTGGTTGTATGCGATATAACCTAGTTATCGAATCAAGTATTGATTCGATAAGCCGATACATAAGATATTAGTCGGTTATATGCGATATGACCGGATCGTTAAATCAAGTGTTGATTTAATGATTTAATGCATAATTATATATTTGATATATTAGTTTGCATTAACTAGTATCGGTTCACTTTAAATGGTTTTTCTCGCTCGGATGTGCGCATTATATATGTGATATGATTTTGTGCACATGCTTGTATCATGTTTGATGGTGCATGTAAAAATTGGTTAAGTATAAAGAATTAAACCTTGGTTAATGAAATGATTAAGGTTTATTATTTGCTTATTTATTTATTCATTCATTTATCTATTTCTTTTTGGATGAAAAGAATGAGAAAAGAAAACAAATGGTTGCTTTCTTAGAAGCTTCTTCAAGCTTCATGCAACTTTGACCAAAGCAACCATTCTTGTCTTCTTCTCTAACCCTAACCATTCCACCTAACTAAAGTTAATTCTCTACACTTTACCATGGTTAAAGTTATGATAAGTATTATATTTCTTTTCTATTTTGAATAACTTATCATATCATTATCTTCTTCTTCATCTTCTTCACTTGAAGAAAACCATTCTTCATCAATGGTGATTGATGAAAACAAGTGAGAAATCCAATTCTAAAGTCTACCCACTTCCTATTTCTTCATCCTCTACCTCTTGCCAAGTAGTAGAGTGTGTTTCCTTCACAAGTTTTCAAGGCTTGGTGAAGGTGGAGCTTGATCTAGTGATGCCTCGACGTAGATCATCTTCGGCACGTCGTCGATGACCTAGCCCGCTCTTTCTCCGATGAAGCTGACGCTAGAGTCCGAGACTTGCATTTGGACAGCGGAGAGGACTTCATCACGGAGCCGTGGAGGTGGAGGAACGGATCTACAAAGGTTGTATTTCCCTACTGTTTTAGTTTAGTTGTAAACTAGTTGCTTTGTTCGCCTAAAATCTAGCCAACGATCCGTATAAGGGTTTCTCGGCACCCATAATTTTTGAAATTGGCATTGTTGATGCCTTGTGAGACCTCCTTAGCGTGCCTAGGAACCCTACAGTGGTATCAGAGCCTAGCTAGAACCTTAGGCGAAGTCCAGACGATGTTTGAAACCCGATCGAACCGAAAAACCAACCCGGAAAATGCTCTCTGTACTTTTTCTAAAAACAGGGATTTTTCAGTATTAAAAATATGTAGAAATATCAGCAGGAATATCTAAGAGTTACTGTAAATTTCGATGCCCTAATTCCATTAAAGCGCCGCGTTTCCGCGGCACGAGCATGGCTCGTGCGGCGGATCCGCGGCCTGTTTGTCGTGTTATGAGTTGAAGTTTGCACAGTAACTCTTATTTAACAGTGCTGGTTTTCCTGGGTATTTTTAATATTTTTTCCAGAGTTTGAATTTTCTGAGTTGTTTTGGGGATTCGAATGTTCGATCGGATTATCAAATTTTTTCTGTGTGGCTTTCCGGATAAATTTTTGAATATGTTAAAAAGTTCGACCGGATATAAATACCCAAATTTTCCCCTGTCGGGAAATTTCCAAGTGTTGGATTTTTCCGTAGTTTAACGACGTTCTAAGTAGTGCAAGTAACGCGATGGACCCTCTAGAAGACAACAAACCTTAACTCGATTATGTGACCGTCTTGAACTACCCTTTGAACCTTCGGGTTTGGGGCAGTACGGCGTGCCACATGTGAGGCGTTGGCTTGACCCTTCTACGGCTGGACCGTTGGTACTGAGGCACGAACTGAATGTTGTTAGACTTATTTCATGTGTTGGATTGTATCGGGAAAACTTGGGTGTTCGATTGTTCGATCGGAAAGTTTAACATTTTCTGTTTATCTGGAATGTGATACAATAATTGGAATTCACAAATAGTTATGAGATAACGGAATGAATATTATAAACATAGCAGTTTAGTCTCACTTGATCGGTTGCCACGGAATTTTGATGTGATCAAAAGTCCGTCGCAATCACGTAGCGTACGCGGATACTCGCCGATAAACTTAATAGACAGCCTCGCTCCATAGCCCCGACCAAGTGACTGTAGGAGAACCCCGTCGCCGAAAGCATCCGTTCGGGTGCTCGCGGCAGCGGTGTTCCGCCTTGGTGCACTTCGTCGACGGTATCGGGGGTGCGGCCGTCTACTGAAGTTTGCGACGAGCATTCGATCAGGATGTCGGGAATCCTGTTGAATTGCCCGACTTGGTATTGAAAAGTGTTTTCGATTTTGAGACTAAAATGCGGGGTTTATAATTGTTAGGCATGCGATGTCTAAAGAATTCATTTGGTCAGGCATGCGATGTCTGAGGTGATTGCGGATTCCAACTGTTGTAGTTTTACACTTTCTTTTCTGTGACCGTAAGTGTAATATGTGATATCGCCGGTTTCGTTGCTATATGTCAACGACAATTGGGATGCGCATATTTACTTACGTTGATGACATGTGATGTTATATGTTGCTGGATATGTTATATTGGATCGTCGTGTTTGAATAGCCGGGGGTTTTTATGTGAGATGGGTGTTTTTCATTTTCATTCATGTAAAAACTTGTATGTAATATTCTTTTATTGGGGCGCTTCCAGGTTGCGGAAGTTGTCACCGTTTGTATATTATTTACTTTTCCGCACTAGGATAGACCCAAGGAGGAGGGCACAAGTAACCGGGTTCTGGAGTTCAGTGGGAGACCAACTCAAGGAGTCGAGTCCGGGTCTCCTAACTCCAGAATTGGTAGGGTTGCTTGCCGCTCTCGTAGTGGTCTAGGGGTGTGGGTTTGGCTATTCATCACGACCGTGGAATCCGTGTTTTATACTGGCTCGTATTGAAAACACGGACGTCCTAGTATATCCAATATTTCATATGTTTCTTCTGCTGCGATATCTGTAATGTGATCGTGTGATGTTCTGTGATAGATACAGTACATAGTATATATGATATATTATATAGACGTTACTTATGTTTTACACCCGCGCTAGCCCTGCCCCGCTCTGCCGTTAGTTACCTAACCTAACGGTGCACGAGGGGACATCAAGGCGAATGCGGATGGCATAAGTGTACGTCGTATTTATCTGTGATGATTAGGTACTTAAATGATGGGACTTCATTAATGTGATTAATGAAATAAAAGAAACCTAAGATGTTGTAGAATCGAATTTCAAAATAAAACAGGTAGCTGCAGTTCTTGCTTTGCACAGAGGTATATGTGATATATCATGCACCTTATTCGATGAGGAAAGGACCGAGATCCCTTCACCGGGAGTGACTCCTTTAGCAATAACTGGCAGATGCTACACAATCGGTTTGATTTTTGAGTGCTTTTAAGTGTTTTTTCTTTGCACAATGATATATATGATATATCCCGCACCTCATTCGACGAGGAAAGGACCAACGATTCCTTCACCGGGAGTGACTCCTTTAGCAAAACTAGAAAAGCCTCAAAAGCACTCCATTTTAAAATCATTTGATTCTACAACGATATCAAGTTCATTACGTAATAGGTTTTCAGAAAAACCTGTCGTAGCCCTCCGTCATTTCAGATAAGTACTAGTTAGTATTCGTGCTGCGGTTGTTTGGCATGCGTCAAGGCGTAGTGTACGGTAGCTAACTAGTGCTTATCTGCTAGCATACGATGCGATTGGATTAGGGTATTCGTACGGCGTTGTTTGGCATGCGTCAAGGGTCGTGCAGGTGGGTTTAATTCAATCAAGAAATGTACGGGTTGAACTTGACTAGCAGACTATGGGTTGTTTGGCATGCGTCAAGGTCATAGCGAGCTAGGGGGAAAATATTATCGGGAATTTCAAGTGTTGAAATTTGCAATGAGATTGCATACTTCTATGAGATAGTTGGATCCCGATACCCACTGCGAGTAAGAGTTACTCCTGGGAGAGTTTTACATATTACAATTAGCCGATCAAGTAGGTGTCTAGAAAGGTGTCAACGGGGTTACGCCTCTGGTAAAACGAGGTTTACATTAATTAGGTTCGTGCGAAAGCACGGGGGACCTCCCTCAAAGTACCGACACTGGCCTGGCTGAAAGATTGGCGAACTTGTAGTGTGTAATTAATCCCGGCTAGTCTTTCCTTTTAGGGTTTGAAGGAAGATTTGATAAAAAGCAGTGGGAGCCATCTTGATTAGATAAAATAATAACCAATCTATTCTTGCAAGAGCGCACGCTGAGTGTTTTCTTCTCTCTCTCTCCAGGTAGCGACCATATCATGCCTTAATCAAGATAATAATACGGATTATTGACCGAACCCGCTTGTGATACATGTTTGCTGGGGAACGTTGGTCCCGCTCCAACTTGTAATTGTTATAAGACAGAGCAGGAAATTAGGGAATAACAGATTTCCCGTGCCGCCCAAACGAAGAGAGTGCATGCCGATGCATCATCTTCGGGTGTGTTCATTATATAGAACTGTTTCTCAGTATCCTCCGCATCCTTGTATATGATACCGGATCAGGATCCCAGATATGTAATCTGTTACATAGGGCTACAAAAGGGTAGAAAAACTGAGAACGGGTGATAAGTTTCATGAGACAGAAAACGGGGCAAGAGTTGCAGCCAAGTCTGTTGGTCACTGTCACCCTGTATTACCAATACATTGATTCTGAATGAATGTTATTAGATACCGAACCTGATATACAAAATCATATCAGTCTCTTTGTTAGTAAAGAAATGATAAAATTTTGTATTGTTGGATAATGTTTTGAACATTTCCTATATCAAAAGTTGATCGGTTCAGGCACGTTATCTAAAAGCATTGACGTTCTAAATCAAACCACAGTTCTAAGTATACGGATCACACACAAGATGAAGAGTTCACAATTGAACGATTCCTTCTTGAGGTATTGTAGACTAGGTCAGATCAATGTGACCCGACTAGCTAGAGTTACATAAAGATGCATATTTAAATTAGTTTGAATTTACATCTTGTGAAACTCGCCAGTCATGTCACAAAGATATGATGACCATAGCTCCGTTTACTGGAAACAGAGAAAGAGTTAGTAAACTCTTGGGATGATACATGTTGATGTATGTAGGTCCCCTGTCTACACATGCCAAGACTGGTTGTTTATACTTCATTACGTTCTCTGATGATCTCTTTAGATTAAGACATATGTTCTTGTTGAAACAAAAGTCCGAACCTTTTGAGATATTCACGGAATATAAGTTAGAAGTAGAGAACCAATATACGGGTATAAGTATTATGTCCTATGATGAGATCAAGGAGGAAAATACTTAAGCACGGAAATCCTGGATTATTCTAAAGGAGAATGAGATTCTCTCTCAGCATTACTCCTCCGAATACACCATAACACGATGGTATATCGGGGCGGAGCAATCACACCCTATATGATATGGTGTGCTCTATGATGAGTATTACTGAGTTACCTATTTCCTTTTAGGGGTTATGCACTTGAGAAGCTGCATACCTATTGAATAGGTTCGAATCAAATCAGTTGCCTACCACTCCATATGAGATATGGAAAGGGAAGAGCCCATGTCTTAAGCTAGTTAAGATTTGGGGTTGTCCGGCCTATGTCTAAAAGCAAAATCCGGACAAGCTCGAGGCAAGGTCTGTTATGTAGAACTGGAAGTGTTCCAGCTATACAAACTACAGCAGATGATTTGGTACAACCAGAGGATTCAGTAGAAACCAACGAACCTCAGCCACTCCGCCGATTTAGTAGGGTTCCTCACCCACCTGAGAGATACTTCGGTTTCTCTATGACAGTGGGAGCAAGGATTGCATCATGAGATGATGACCCAACTAGTTTCGAGCTGGCCATCAAGAGTGAGACTCTGTAAGAATGGCTGGATGTTTATCGATCTGAGATGGAATCCTTATACACCAACAAAGTATGGACTTTGGTTGCTATATCTGAAGGGTTAAATCCCCATCAGGAGCAGGTATATCTTGAGAAGATTACTTGGTCATGGAGGCAATGAGCGATAGGAGGGGATTCGTCTCTCCCGGTATAGGGAGTTGATGTTGCGCTGTGTTCGATTGGCTATAACAGGAAATCCCTGGCCAGGGTTGCTGAGATTTACTGGTAAGTGTTACCAGTAGTTTCTCGAATTGTTATAGACCTCATAACGACACGACTTATCGAGCTATTGGGGTCTGACGTTTACCACCCCTAGGCGAGATTTGCGACATATCAGACGATCAGACCGGACTGTACGTTAGTGTTACTGGTTGGATTCCCTGCAGTGTGAGCGGGCTTGCTCGTCGATCTTCAGATCGCTCAATACCCGGATGGCCGTTACGTTTAGCAGACCGCTTGTGGCTTGTGGGTGCTTGATATGATCATCATCTGCTGCCGGCGTATTGACGAGTCTTTAGAGTCCTACACAGAGGTTTCCTGGCTCAAGCGAAACGAAATAGGAGCGCATATGAGATATGTGCGGGACCGAGAATAATGCGTGTATGTGATACCGTATTCCATTCTCGCGATGAATGTATCGATTGGTTGTATGCGATATAACCTAGTTATCGAATCAAGTATTGATTCGATAAGCCGATACATAAGATATTAGTCGGTTATATGCGATATGACCGGATCATTAAATCAAGTGTTGATTTAATGATTTAATGCATAATTATATATTTGATATATTAGTTTGCATTAACTAGTATCGGTTCACTTTAAATGGTTTTTCTCGCTCGGATGTGCGCATTATATATGTGATATGATTTTGTGCACATGCTTGTATCATGTTTGATGGTGCATGTAAAAATTGGTTAAGTATAAAGAATTAAACCTTGGTTAATGAAATGGTTAGGGTTTATTATTTGCTTATTTATTTATTCATTCATTTATCTATTTCTTTTTGGATGAAAAGAATGAGAAAAGAAAACAAATGGTTGCTTTCTTAGAAGCTTCTTCAAGCTTCATGCAACTTTGACCAAAGCAACCATTCTTGTCTTCTTCTCTAACCCTAACCATTCCACCTAACTAAAGTTAATTCTCTACACTTTACCATGGTTAAAGTTATGATAAGTATTATATTTCTTTTCTATTTTGAATAACTTATCATATCATTATCTTCTTCTTCATCTTCTTCACTTGAAGAAAACCATTCTTCATCAATGGTGATTGATGAAAACAAGTGAGAAATCCAATTCTAAAGTCTACCCACTTTCTATTTCTTCATCCTCTACCTCTTGCCAAGTAGTAGAGTGTGTTTCCTTCACAAGTTTTCAAGGCTTGGTGAAGGTGGAGCTTGATCTAGTGATGCCTCGACGTAGATCATCTTCGGCACGTCGTCGATGACCTAGCCCGCTCTTTCTCCGATGAAGCTGACGCTAGAGTCCGAGACTTGCATTTGGACAGCGGAGAGGACTTCATCACGGAGCCGTGGAGGTGGAGGAACGGATCTACAAAGGTTGTATTTCCCTACTCTTTTAGTTTAGTTGTAAACTAGTTGCTTTGTTCGCCTAAAATCTAGCCAACGATCCGTATAAGGGTTTCTCGGCACCCATAATTTTTGAAATTGGCATGGTTGATGCCTTGTGAGACCTCCTTAGCATGCCTAGGAACCCTACAGTGGTATCAGAGCCTAGCTAGAACCTTAGGCGAAGTCCAGACGATGTTTGAAACCCGATCGAACCGAAAAACCAACCCGGAAAATGCTCTCTGTACTTTTTCTAAAAACAGGGATTTTTCAGTATTAAAAATATGTAGAAATATCAGCAGGAATATCTAAGAGTTACTGTAAATTTCGATGCCCTAATTCCATTAAAGCGCCGCGTTTCCGCGGCACGAGCATGGCTCGTGCGGCGGATCCGCGGCCTGTTTGTCGTGTTATGAGTTGAAGTTTGCACAGTAACTCTTATTTAACAGTGCTGGTTTTCCTGGGTATTTTTAATATTTTTTCCAGAGTTTGAATTTTCTGAGTTGTTTTGGGGATTCGAATGTTCGATCGGATTATCAAATTTTTTCTGTGTGGCTTTCCGGATAAATTTTTGAATATGTTAAAAAGTTCGACCGGATATAAATACCCAAATTTTCCCCTGTCGGGAAATTTCCAAGTGTTGGATTTTTCCGTAGTTTAACGACGTTCTAAGTAGTGCAAGTAACGCGATGGACCCTCTAGAAGACAACAAACCTTAACTCGATTATGTGACCGTCTTGAACTACCCTTTGAACCTTCGGGTTTGGGGCAGTACGGCGTGCCACATGTGAGGCGTTGGCTTGACCCTTCTACGGCTGGACCGTTGGTACTGAGGCACGAACTGAATGTTGTTAGACTTATTTCATGTGTTGGATTGTATCGGGAAAACTTGGGTGTTCGATTGTTCGATCGGAAAGTTTAACATTTTCTGTTTATCTGGAATGTGATACAATAATTGGAATTCACAAATAGTTATGAGATAACGGAATGAATATTATAAACATAGCAGTTTAGTCTCACTTGATCGGTTGCCACGGAATTTTGATGTGATCAAAAGTCCGTCGCAATCACGTAGCGTACGCGGATACTCGCCGATAAACTTAATAGACAGCCTCGCTCCATAGCCCCGACCAAGTGACTGTAGGAGAACCCCGTCGCCGAAAGCATCCGTTCGGGTGCTCGCAGCAGCGGTGTTCCGCCTTGGTGCACTTCGTCGACGGTATCGGGGGTGCGGCCGTCTACTGAAGTTTGCGACGAGCATGCGATCAGGATGTCGGGAATCCTGTTGAATTACCCGACTTGGTATTGAAAAGTGTTTTCGATTTTGAGACTAAAATGCGAGGTTTATAATTGTTAGGCATGCGATGTCTAAAGAATTCATTTGGTCAGGCATGCGATGTCTGAGGTGATTGCGGATTCCAACTGTTGTAGTTTTACACTTTCTTTTCTGTGACCGTAAGTGTAATATGTGATATCGCCGGTTTCGTTGCTATATGTCAACGACAATTGGGATGCGCATATTTGCTTACGTTGATGACTTGTGATGTTATATGTTGCTGGATATGTTATATTGGATCGTCGTGTTTGAATAGCCGGGGGTTTTTATGTGAGATGGGTGTTTTTCATTTTCATTCATGTAAAAACTTGTATGCAATATTCTTTTATTGGGGCGCTTCCAGGTTGCGGAAGTTGTCACCGTTTGTATATTATTTACTTTTCCGCACTAGGATAGACCCAAGGAGGAGGGCACAAGTAACCGGGTTCTGGAGTTCAGTGGGAGACCAACTCGAGGAGTCGAGTCCGGGTCTCCTAACTCCAGAATTGGTAGGGTTGCTTGCCGCTCTCGTAGGGGTCTAGGGGTGTGGGTTTGGCTATTCATCACGACCGTGGAATCCGTGTTTTATACTGGCTCGTATTGAAAACACGGACGTCCTAGTATATCCAATATTTCATATGTTTCTTCTGCTGCGATATCTGTGATGTGATCGTGTGATGTTCTGTGATAGATACAGTACATAGTATATATGATATATTATATAGACGTTACTTATGTTTTACAACCGCGCTCTGCCGTTAGTTACCTAACCTAACGGTGCACGAGGGGACATCGAGGCGAATGCGGATGGCATAAGTGTACGTTGTATTTATCTGTGATGATTAGGTACTTACATGATGGGACTTCATTAATGTGATTAATGAAATAAAAGAAACCTAAGATGTTGTAGAATCGAATTTCAAAATAAAACAGGTAGCTGCAGTTCTTGCTTTGCACAGAGGTATATGTGATATATCATGCACCTTATTCGATGAGGAAAGGACCGAGATCCCTTCACCGGGAGTGACTCCTTTAGCAATAACTGGCAGATGCTACACACTCGGTTTGATTTTTGAGTGCTTTTAAGTGTTTTTGCTTTGCACAGTGATATATATGATATATCCCGCACCTCATTCGACGAGGAAAGGACCGACGATCCCTTCACCGGGAGTGACTCCTTTAGCAAAACTAGAAAAGCCTCAAAAGCACTCCATTTTAAAATCATTTGATTCTACAACGATATCAAGTTCATTACGCAATAGGTTTTCAGAAAAACCTGTCGTAGCCCTCCGTCATTTCAGATAAGTACTAGTTAGTAATCGTTCTGCGGTTGTTTGGCATGCGTCAAGGCGTAGTGTACGGTAGCTAACTAGTGCTTATCTGGTAGCATACGATGCGATTGGATTAGGGTATTCGTACGGCGTTGTTTGGCATACGTCAAGGGTCGTGCGGGTGGGTTTAATTCAATCAAGAAATATACGGGTTGAACTTGACTAGCAGACTATGGGTTGTTTGGCATGCGTCAAGGTCATAGCGAGCTAGGGGCAAAATATTATCGGGAATTTCAAGTGTTGAAATTTGCAATGAGATTGCATACCTTCTATGAGATAGTTGGATCCCGATACCCACTGCGAGTAAGAGTTACTCCTGGGAGAGTTTTACATATTACAATTAGCCGATCAAGTAGGTGTCTAGAAAGGTGTCAACGGGGTTACGCCTCTGGGAAAACGAGGTTTACATTAATTAGGTTCGTGCGAAAGCACGGGGGACCTCCCTCAAAGTACCGACACTGGCCTGGCTGAAAGATTGGCGAACTTGTAGTGTGTAATTAATCCCGGCTAGTCTTTCCTTTTAGGGTTTGAAGGAAGATTTGATAAAAAGCAGTGGGAGCCATCCTGATTAGATAAAATAATAACCAATCTATTCTTGCAAGAGTGCACGCTGAGTGTTTTCTTCTCTCTCTCTCCAGGTAGCGACCATATCACGCCTTAATCAAGATAATAATACGGATTATTGACCGAACCCGCTTGTGATACATGTTTGCTGGGGAACGTTGGTCCCGCTCCAACTTGTAATTGTTATAAGACAGAGCAGGAAATTGGGGAATAATAGATTTCCCGTGCCGCCCAAACGAAGAGAGTGCATGCCGATGCATCATCTTCGGGTGTGTTCATTATACAGAACTGTTTCTCAGTATCCTCCGCATCCTGGTATATGATACCGGATCAGGATCCCAGATATGTAATCTGTTACATAGGGCTACAAAAGGGTAGAAAAACTGAGAACGGGTGATAAGTTTCATGAGACAGAAAACGGGGTAAGAGTTGCAGCCAAGTCTGTTGGTCACTGTCACCCTGTATTACCAATACATTGATTCTGAACGAATGTTATTAGATACCGAACCTGATATACAAAATCATATCAGTCTCTTTGTTAGTAAAGAAATGATAAAATTTTGTATTGTTGGATAATGTTTTGAACATTTCCTATATCAAAAGTTGATCGGTTCAGGCACGTTATCTAAAAGCATTGACGTTCTAAATCAAACCACAGTTCTAAGTATACGGATCACACATAAGATGAAGAGTTCACAATTGAACGATTCCTTCTTGAGGTATTGTAGACTAGGTCAGATCAATGTGACCCGACTAGCTAGAGTTACATAAAGATGCATATTTAAATTAGTTTGAATTTACATCTTGTGAAACTCGCCAGTCATGTCACAAAGATATGATGACCATAGCTCCGTTTACTGGAAACAGAGAAAGAGTTAGTAAACTCTTGGGATGATACATGTTGATGTATGTAGGTCCCCTGTCTACACATGCCAAGACTGGTTGTTTATACTTCATTACGTTCTCTGATGATCTCTTTAGATTCAGACATATGTTCTTGTTGAAACAAAAGTCCGAACCTTTTGAGATATTCACGGAATATAAGTTAGAAGTAGAGAACCAATATACGGGTATAAGTATTATGTCCTATGATGAGATCAAGGAGGAAAATACTTAAGCACGGAAATCCTGGATTATTCTAAAGGAGAATGAGATTCTCTCTCAGCATTACTCCTCCGAATACACCATAACACGATGGTATATCGGGGCAGAGCAATCACACCCTATATGATATGGTGTGCTCTATGATGAGTATTACTGAGTTACCTATTTCCATTTAGGGGTTATGCACTTGAGAAGCTGCATACCTATTGAATAGGTTCGAATCAAATCAGTTGCCTACCACTCCATATGAGATATGGAAAGGGAAGAGCCCATGTCTTAAGCTAGTTAAGATTTGGGGTTGTCCGGCCTATGTCTAATAGCAAAATCCGGACAAGCTCGAGGCAAGGTCTGTTATGTAGAACTGGAAGTGTTCCAGCTATACAAACTACAGCAGATGATTTGGTACAACCAGAGGATTCGGTAGAAACCAACGAACCTCAGCCTCTCCGCCGATTTAGTAGGGTTCCTCACCCACCTGAGAGATACTTCGGTTTCTCTATGACAGTGGGAGCAAGGATTGCATCATGAGATGATGACCCAACTAGTTTCGAGCTGGCCATCAAGAGTGAGACTCTGTAAGAATGGCTGGATGTTTATCGATCTGAGATGGAATCCTTATACACCAACAAAGTATGGACTTTGGTTGCTATATCTGAAGGGTTAAATCCCCATCAGGAGCAGGTATATCTTGAGAAGATTACTTGGTGTACATGGAAAAGTTGAGACTTTCAAAGCTAGACTTGTTAAAAGTTTGCATCATTGACCAGGTGTGGATAATGATGAAACCTTTTCAAGTAGCTATGCTTAAGTCCATCCAGATCCTACTTGTCACGGCTACATACCATGACTGCGATATCTGGTGGTTGGGTGTCTTGACTGCTTTTCTAAATGATGATTTAGAAGAGAGCGTCTATAAGTACACAGCCAGAGGGCTTCGTAGACAGTGGGAGCAGCGGAAACGTGTGCAAGATGCTTTATAGGATTAAAGCAGGTATCGCGGAGTTGGAACATCTGTTTTGATGGATTAGTCAAAGAGTTTGACATCATCAAAATGGTAGATGAACCTTGTATAAACAAAAAGGTAGTAGGGAGTATGGAGATGATCCTCATAGAGTACGTGGATGCCATACTCTTGATAGGGAAGGAGTTTCCTATGCTACGCTCGATCAATCTCCGTTTATCACTAGGATTCTCCATATAGGATCAAAGTGATACCTACTAAATCCTGGATTTTGGATCTATGAGATAGATCTAATTGGATGTTAGGATACTCACTAGTTGTACTGAGATAGTATCAATTGATCCTGGGGAGAATCACTGGAAGTGTTCCAGGGTGATAAAGACGACTGAATGTCAGTCACATGCATTGTTTTTACCCTCAGTAAAGGGACGGTATGTTGGAAGAGTTCCAAGCTAGATACCGTGACATACTAGACGATAAAGGCAGGATACATCGCTACTTAAGATGCTACCAAAGAGGCTGTTTGGGTGTATATAGGTTCATGAGATGAACTAGGTTCCTACCATTGTGTGACAATGGAAGTGTGGCTTTGGCCAGGGAACCCCTGTCCCATCAGTGATCCAGACATATTCTAAGGCAGTATCACCTGATCGTGGAGATGGTTGATCTCCATGGTGATCAAGGTTAGGAGAGCAGACTAAGAGGACAACACGGCGGATCCACTCACGAAGGCCTATTCCCAGAGAGAGACTTTTAAGGGATGATTGAGTATGAGATACTACAACCACTGCTACAGATAGCCCTAGTGCAAGTGGGAGATTGTTAGTTATATGTATGCCCTAGAGGCCATTACTGTACATAGAATGTATATTGTAGTGGATGCTGGGACGTATATAGGAAGGACTTTCTTGCTCGACATGATAGTATGCTATCTGGTTACACTTTACCTTAACGTGTACACTGATTGTCTCTCTGTTACATGTTGGTAAAGCCCTTAGGATGTGTAGTTGACTACCTGGATTGTGATGCGGATCATACTAGTGGGGACATGGTAGTCCATAAGTACATCCTTCAAAGTCCCTAGTCGTGGGTGTATCGAGATGGGGCATCGATATACCAGAGTAGACTAGCGTGTACCTTCTCGACCCATACAGATGGGCGATGGATGATCCCATATCCATTGGTGTTTGACATCGGAGATGATATACGGGTGCTCAGTAGAGACTGGGTATACTGGACGGACTCGCCGAGAACTCCCAGATGGTATTATACCTCACGTCAGATGGCAGTTCTCTGGTGACACTGGTACAGAGTAGTCTGTTGACCCGAGATCGTCATAGAGTCTTGTGTGGTTCCTACTGTGCTTTGATTTCTATCTTACCACGTCCAAGAGGGCGTGCAAAATGGTGGTTTTTGGGTACAGTCCCGAGTCACATGGAGGCAATGAGCGATAGGAGGGGATTCGTCTCTCCCGGTATAGGGAGTTGATGTTGCGCTGTGTTCGATTGGCTATAACAGGAAATCCCTAGCCAGGGTTGCTGAGATTTACTTGTAAGTGTTACCAGTAGTTTCTCGAATTGTTATAGACCTCATATCGACACGACTTATCGAGCTATTGGGGTCTGACATTTACCACCCCTAGGCGAGATATGCGACATATCAGACGATCAGACCGGACTGTACGGTAGTGTTACTGGTTGGATTCCCTGGAGTGTGAGCGGGCTTGCTCGTCGATCTTCAGATCGCTCAATACCCGGGTGGCCGTTACGTTTAGCAGACCGCTTGCGGCTTGTGGGTGCTTGATATGATCATCATCTGCTGCCGGCGTATTGACGAGTCTTTAGAGTCCTACACAGAGGTTTCCTGGCTCAAGCGAAACGAAATAGGAGCGCATATGAGATATGTACGGGACCGAGAATAATGCGTGTATGTGATACCGTATTCCATTCTCGCGATGAATGTATCGATTGGTTGTATGCGATATAACCTAGTTATCGAATCAAGTATTGATTCGATAAGCCGATACATAAGATATTAGTCGGTTATATGCGATATGACCGGATCGTTAAATCAAGTGTTGATTTAATGATTTAATGCATAATTATATATTTGATATATTAGTTTGCATTAACTAGTATCGGTTCACTTTAAATGGTTTTTCTCGCTCGGATGTGCGCATTATATATGTGATATGATTTTGTGCACATGCTTGTATCATGTTTGATGGTGCATGTAAAAATTGGTTAAGTATAAAGAATTAAACCTTGGTTAATGAAATGGTTAGGGTTTATTATTTGCTTATTTATTTATTCATTCATTTATCTATTTCTTTTTGGATGAAAAGAATGAGAAAAGAAAACAAATGGTTGCTTTCTTAGAAGCTTCTTCAAGCTTTATGCAACTTTGACCAAAGCAACCATTCTTGTCTTCTTCTCTAACCCTAACCATTCCACCTAACTAAAGTTAATTCTCTACACTTTACCATGGTTAAAGTTATGATAAGTATTATATTTCTTTTCTATTTTGAATAACTTATCATATCATTATCTTCTTCTTCTTCATCTTCTTCACTTGAAGAAAACCATTCTTCATCAATGGTGATTGATGAAAACAAGTGAGAAATCCAATTCTAAAGTCTACCCACTTCCTATTTCTTCATCCTCTACCTCTTGCCAAGTAGTAGAGTGTGTTTCCTTCACAAGTTTTCAAGGCTTGGTGAAGGTGGAGCTTGATCTAGTGATGCCTCGACGTAGATCATCTTCGGCACGTCGTCGATGGCCTAGCCTGCTCTTTCTCCGATGAAGCCGACGCTAGAGTCCGGGACTTGCATTTGGACAGCGGAGAGGACATCATCACGGAGCCGTGGAGGTGGAGGAACGGATCTACAAAGGTTGTATATCCGTACTCTTTTAGTTTAGTTGTAAACTAGTTGCTTTGTTCGCCTAAAATCTAGCCAACGATCCGTATAAGGGTTTCTCGGCACCCATAATTTTTGAAATTGGCATTGTTGATGCCTTGTGAGACCTTCTTAGCGTGCCTAGGAACCCTACAAAGGTTTCAACAAAATCCATATCTGGTCAATGATGCAAACCTTTAACAAGTCTAGCTTTGAAAGTCTCAACTTTTCCATCTACACCAAGTAATCTTCTCAAGATATACTTGCTCTTGATGGGGATTTAACCCTTCAGATATAGCAACCAAAGTCCATACTTTGTTGGTGTACATGGATTCCATCTCAGATCGCTAAGCATCCAGCCATTCTTACAGAGTCCCACTCCTGATGGCCAGTTCGAAACTAGTTGGGTCATCATCTCATGATGCAATCCTCGCTCCCACTGTCATAGAGAAACCGAAGTATCTCTCAGGTGGGTGAGGAACCCTACTAGATCGGCGGAGAGGCTGAGGTTCGTTGGTAACTATTGAATCCTTTGGTTTTATCAAATCATCTGCTGTAGTTTGTATAGCTGGAACCTTTCCAGTTCTACATTACAGACTTTGCCTCGAGCTTGTCCGGATTATGCTTTTAGACATAGCCCGGACAGCCCCAAATCTTAACCAACTTAAGATATGTGCTCTTCCCTTTCCATATCACATATGAAGCGGTAGGCTACTGATTTGATTGGAACCCTATTGAATAGGTATGCAGCTTCTCAAGTGCATAACTCCCAAAAGGAAATAGGAAACTCAGTAGTACTTATCATAGAGCACACCATATCATATAGGGTGCATCTGCTCCGCCCCGATACACCGACGTACTGTGATGTATATGGAGGAGTAATGCTGAGAGAGAATCTCATTCTCCTTTAGAATAATCCAGGATTTTCGTGCTCAAGTATTCTCCTCCTCGATCACATCAAAGGACATAATACTTATACCCGTATTTTGGTTCCCTACTTCTAACTTATATTCTGTGAATATCTCAAAAGGTTCGGACTTGTGTTTCAACAGGAACATATGTCTGAATCTTGAGAGATCATCAGAGAACGTAATGAAGTATTAAGAATCAGTCTTGGCATGTGTAGACAGGGGACCTACATACATCAACATGTATCATCCCAAGAGTTCATTAACTCTTTCTCTGTTTCCAGTAAACAGAGCTATGGTCATTGTGTCTTTGTGACATGACGGTCAAGTTTCATAAGATGTAAATTCAAACAAATTTAAATACGCATCTAAATGTAACTTCAGCAAGTCAGGTCGCATTGATATGACCTAGTCTACAATACCTCAAGAAAAATTCGTTCATTTCTGAACTCATCCACTTGTGTGTGTTCTGTATACTAAGAACTGTAGTTTGATTTAGAACATCAACGCTTTTAGATAACGTGCCTGAACCGATCAACTTTTGATATAGGAAATGTTCAAAACATAATCCGACAATACAAAATTTTATCGTTTCTTTACTAATAAAGAGACAGATATGATTTTGCATATCAGGTTCGGTATCTAATAACATTCGTTCAGAATCAATGTATTGGTAATACAGGGTGACAGTGACCAACAGACTTGGCTGCAACACTTGCCCCATTTTCTGCCTCATGAAACTTATCACCCGTTCTCAGTTCTTTACCTATCTGTAGCCCATGTAACATATTACATATGCGGGATCCTGATCCGGTATCAAATACTCAGGACGTCAAGGACACTGAGAAACAGTTCTATATAATGAACACACCCGAAGATGATGCATCGGCATGCACTTACTTCGTTTGGGCGGCACGGGAATTCTGGTAATCCCCAATTTCCTGCTCTTTCTTATAACAATTATAAGTTGGAGCGGGACCAACGTTCCCCAGCTCAGTATAACAAGCGGGTTCGGTCAATAACCGTATTATTATCTTGATTAAGGCGTGATATGTTCTCTACCTGGAGAGAGGGAAGAAAACACTCTGCGTGCGCTCTTGCAAGAATAGATTGGTTATTATTTTATCTAATCAGGAAGGCTCCCATTGTTTTTATCAAATCTTCCTTCAAACCTTAAAAGGAAAGACTAGCCGGGATTAATTACACACTACAAGTTCGCCAATCTTTCAGCCAGGCCAGTGTCGATACTTTGAGGGAGGTCCCCCGTGCTTTCGCACGAACCTAATTAATGTAAACCTCGTTTTCCAAGAGACGTAACCCCGTTGACACCTTTCTAGACACCTACTTGATTAGCTAATTGCAATGTGTAAAACTCTCCCAAGAGTAACTCTTACTCGCAGTGGGTATCGGGATCCAACTATCTCATAGAAGGTATGCAATCTCATTGCAAATTTCAACACTTGAAATTCCCAATAATATTTTACCCCTAGTGTTCTATGACCTTGACGAATGCCAAACAACCCATAGTCCACTAGTCAAGTTCAACCCGTACATTTCTTGATTGAATTAAACCCACCCGCACGACCCTTGACGAATGCCAAACAACGCCGTACGAATACCCTAATCCAATCTGCATCATATGCATAAGCAGATAAATACTAGTTAGCTACCGTACACTACGCCTTGACGAATGCCAAACTACCGTAGCACGAATACTAAGTAGTACTTATCTGAAATGACGGAGGGCTACGCAGGTTTTCAGAAAACCATGAGCGTAATGAACTTGATATCGTCGTAGAATCAAATGATTTTAAAATGGAGTGTTTTTTAGGCTTTTCTAGTTTTGCTAAAGGAGTCACTCCCGGTGAAGGGATCGTCGGTCCTTTCCTCGTCGAATGAGATGAGGGATATGTCATATATATCACTGTGCAAAGCAAAAACTCTTAAAAGCAATCAAAATACAATCCGAGTGTATAGCATCTGCCAGTTATTGCTAAAGGAGTCACTCCCGGTGAAGGGATCTCGGTCCTTTCCTTATCGAATAAGGTGCAGGATATATCACATATACCGCTGTGCAAAGCAAGAACTGTAGCTACCTATTTTATTTTGAAATTCGATTCTACAACATCTTTAGGTTTCTTTTATTTCATTAATCACATTAATGAAGTCCCATCATTTCAATACCTAAACATCACAGATAAATTCGACGTACACTTATGCCATCCGCATTCGCCTCGATGTCCCTTCGTGCACCGTTAGGTTAGGTAACTAACAGCAGAGCGGGGCAGGGCTAGCGCGGGTGTAAAACATAAGTAACGTCTATATAATATATCATATATACTATATACTGTATCTATCACAGAACATCACATGATCACATCACAGATATCGCAGCAGAAGAATCATATGAAATATTGGATATACTAGGACGTCCGTATTTTCAATACGAGCCAGTATAAAACACGGATTCCACGGTCGCGATTAATAGCCAAACCCACACACCTAGACCCCTACGAGAGCGGCAAGCAACCCTACCAATTCTAGAGTTAGGAGACCCGAACTCGACTCCTCAAGTTGGTCTCCCACTCGACTCCAGAACTCGGTTACTTGTGCTCCCCTCCTTGGGTCTATCCTTGTACGGAAAAGTAAATAATATACAAACGGTGACATCTTCCGCAACCTGGAAGTGCCCCAATAAAAGAATATTACATACAAGTTTTTACATGAATGAAAATGAAAAATACTCATCTCACATAAAACCCCCCGGCTATTCAAACACGACGATCCAATATAACATATCTAGCAACACATAACATCACATGTCATCAACATAAGTAAATATGCCCATCCCAATTGTCGTTGACATATAGCAACGAAACCGGCGATAGAACATATTACACTTACGGTCACAGAAAAGAAAGTGTAAAACTACAATAGTTGGAATCCGCAACCTCCATTGACATCGCATTCCTAATCAAATGAATTCCTTAGACATCGCATGCCTAACAATTATAAACCCCGCATTTTAGTCTCATTATCGAAAACTCTTTTCAATATCAAGTCGGGCAATTCAACAAGATTCCCGACATCCTGATCGAATGCTCGTCGCAAACTTTAGTAGACGGCCGCACCCCCTATACCGTCGACGAAGTGCACCAAGGCGGAACACCGCTACCGCGAGCACCCAGACGGATGCTTTCGGCGACGGGGTTCTCCTATAGTCACTTGGTCGGGGCTAAGGGGTGTAGCTGTCTATTAAGTTTATCCGGCGAGTATCCGCATACGCTACGTGATTGCGACGGACTTTTGATCACATCAAAATTCCGTGGCAACCGATCAAGTGAGACTAAAGTGCTATGTTTATAACATTCAAATCAGTTATCTCATAACTTCTTGTGAATTCCAATTATTGTATCACATTCCGAATAAGATAGAAAATGTTAAACTTTCCGATCGAACAATCGAACACCCAAGTTTTCCCGAAACAGCTCAACTCATGAAATAAGTTCAAAGACATTCACTTCGTGCCTCAGTAGCAACGGTCCAGCCGTAGAAGGGTCAAGCCAACGCCTCACATGTGGCACGCCGTACTGCCCCAAACCCGAAGTTTCAAAGGGCAGTTCAAGACGGTCACATAATCGAGTTAATGTTTGTTGTCTTCTAGAGGGACCATCGCGTTACTTGCACTACTTAGAACGTCTTTAATCCTCGGAAAAATCCAACACTTGGAAATTTTCCGGCAGGGAAAAAGTTGGATATTTATATCCGGTCGAACTTTTTAACATATTCAAAAATTATCCGGAATCCACATAGACAAAATCTGATAATCCGATCGAATCATCGAATCCCCAAAACAACCCCAAAAAATTCAACTCTTGAATAAATATTAAAAATTCCCATAAAACTCAGCCCTGTGAAAGAGGAATTACTGTGCAAATATGGAGGGCTGACGTCACCAGAGAGCCGCGGTTCTGCCGCATGTTTGAGTTATCATTGGTCAAATTTTGCACCGTAATTCTTATAATTCCCTGCTGAATTTTTTAAGCATTTTTAATCTGGAAAAAACCCAGTTTTTGAAAAAAGTCCAGAGAGCGTGAAATTTTAGGGTTTCGGGTTCGTTCGGGTTTCAAACTTCGTCTACGCATCGCCTAAGGCTCTAGCTAGGCTCTGATACCACTGTAGGGTTCCTAAGCACTCTCAAGAGGTCTCACAAGGAATCAACCATGCCAATTTCAAATTATATAAGTGTCGAGAAACTCTAATACGGATCGTTAACTAGAATTTTAGGCGAAACAAGCAACTAGTTAACAACTTAACTAATTGAACGGAAATACAACCTTTGTAGATCCGGTTCTCCACCTCCATAGCTCCATGATGAAGTCTCCTTGCTGTCCAAATCGAATCCCGGGCTCTAGCGTCGGCTTCATCGGAGAAATGGGCGGGCTAGGTCATTGACAACGATGCCGAAGATGATCTACGTCGAGGCATCACAAGATCAAGCTCCCACTTCACCAAGTCATGAAGCTTGTGAAGAAAACACCCTTTACTACTTGGAAAGAGGTAGAGGATGAAGAAATAGGAGGTGGGTTCACTTTAGAATTGGATTTCTCACTCAATTCATCAAATCACCATTGATGGAATCAAGCTTCTTCATCTTCAAGAAGAAGAAGAAGAAGATGATGTTATGATAAGAATCATAAAATAGAAAAGAAAATGAATTCTTATCATATACAAACCATGGTTAAGTGTAGAGAATGAATCATGGTTAAGTGGAATGGTTAGGGTTAAGCATGAGACAAAAGTGGTCAAACTTTCAACACTTCATGAAGCTTCATGAAAGATACAAAGAAAGCCACCATATCAATTTATCCTTTTAATTTCCAAAATAGAATAAATAAATAAATGAATGAATAAGAAAAACCCTAATCATCAATTTAACCATGGTTTAGTTCTTTACACTTAACCAAATAAGCATGTATCATCATACATGATACAATCATGTGCACAAAAGTATATCACATATACAACTTGCACAATTCAAGTGAGAAAATCCATTTAAAGTGAACCAATACTAGTTAATGCAAAGTAATATATCAAATATATAATTATACATTAAATCATTAAATCAACACTTGATTTAACGATCCGGTCATATCGCATATAACCGACTAGTATCTTATGTATCGGCTTACCGAATCAATCCTTGATTCAATAAGTAGGTTATATCGCATTCAACCTTTCGATACATTCATCGCGAGAATGGAATACGGTATCACATACACGCATTATTCTCGGTCCTGCACATATCTCATATGCGCTCCTATTTCGTTTCGCTTGAGCCAGGAAACCTCTGTGTAGGACTCTAAAGACTCGTCAATACGCCGGCAGCAGGTGATGATCATATCAAACACCCACAAGCCGCAAGCGGTCTGCTAAACGTAACGGCCATCCGGGTATTGAGCGATCAGAAGATCGACGAGCAAGACCGCTCATACTCCTGTGAATCCAACCAGTAACACTTACCGTACAGTCCGGTCTGATCGTCTGATATGTCGCATATCTCGCCTAGGGGTGGTAAACGTCAGACCCCAATAGCTCGATAAGTCGTGTCGATATGAGGTCTATAACAGTTCGAGAAACTACTGGTAACACTTACCAGTAAATCTCAGCAACCCTGGCCAGGGATTTCCGGTTATAGCCAATCGAACACAGCGCAACATCAACCCCCTATACCGGGAGAGACGAATCCCCTCCTATCGCTCATTGCCTCCATGTGACTCGGGACTGTACCCAAAAACCACCGTTTTGCACGCCCTCTTGGACGTGGTAAGGTGGAAATCAAAGCACAGTGGGAACCACACAAGACTCTATGACAATCTCGGGTCAACAGACTACTCTGTACTAGTGTCACCAGAGAACTGCCATCTGACGTAAGGTATAATACCATCTGGGAGTTCTCGGCGAGTCCGTCCAGTGTACCCAGTCTCCACTGAGCACCCGTATATTATCTCTGATGTCAAAAACCAATGGATATGGGATCATCCATCGCCCATCTGTATGGGTCGAGAAGGTATACGCTAGTCTACTCTGGTATATCGATGCCCTGTCTCGATACACCCACGACTAGGAACCTTGAAGGATGTACTTATGGACTACCATGTCCCCACCAGTATGATCCGCATCATAGTCCAGGTAGTCAAGTACAAATCGTAAGGGCTTTACCAACATGTAACAGAGAGACAATCAGTGTACACGTTAAGGTAAAGTGTAACCAGATAGCATACTATCATGTCGAGCAAGAAAGCCCTCCCTATATATGTCCCAGCATCCACTACAATATACATCCAATGTACAGTAATGGCCTCTAGGGCATACATATAACTAACAACTACATCCTAGGCTTTCTAGATTAGCAACCTAGAAATCCTAGTTGCTTCACTTGCATCCTTTGATGTGAAGCTAGATCCATTACTACATCCCTCGGGTGGATCGTCTTCGACGAAGGGAGACCGGCGGCCAAGTTCGTTTGAGCATGCCTCAAGGAGCTAAGGAGGATGATGGAAGACCGAAGGACTTGGTTCTTTTGGTATAATCTTTCTAACCTTTTAGTTTAGCTCATATGTATCTTTTGTTATCTAAGGCTTATGGATCGATCCGGGTTATAGGGTTATGTTTGCGCCGGTTTTTTAATAAATTTTTGTTCCGCATTTGGCCACGAATTGATGGCCGAGGCGCTTGCAAAACCCAACACCAGCCTGGTGTTGGGAATTCACGATGTCGTGCTTTTGAAATGATATGGTCAATATCGGATATGTTGGTTTTTCGTTAAAAAGTAATGCACGACTTGATTCTTGAGTTATAAAAATACCGCAAGTGCACGGTGCGTTGATGCAAGCCGGCAAGTACGGGTCGATCCACATGGAGTGGATATCACGACATTCTTTTGAGTTAGAAAACAAGCGTTTTGAGTTGATTTTTGTCACGTTTTATACAAATGGAATAACGAAGTGATAAAGTGATATTTGGGGAAAAACTTAAGCTTAGGTTTAGTAAGTTGAAATATGGCATTACCCCCAACTCTCAATCTTGATTCAAAGCTCATTTCTCGTTTTTAATTGACATAACGAAGCATGTCGCATCTATCCCGATAACACGTGACGGGTTAGGATACGATATCATAATTAGGTTAAAAAGAAACTAGAATATAAGGTCTGAAGATGAAATGATCATGAAATGAGCTAAGTGAATTTAGCAAGCATAGAACATGTGCTTTTATGGCTTCATGTTCTATCTAGCTAGTTTACTATACTTAGCAAAATTTCATTTTCCTTTCAACTTCGATTCTTAATATAACAATATTAAAATGCGAATAAATAATAGGATATATGTTAAAGGTTGATTTGCAACCATTCAAAACAATATATCCTATAAAGCAAAACACAATAATATTGAAAATATTAAGAAAAGAAGTGCAATAAATTAAGAATCAAGAATGAGAGGTTGGAAGGCAAGCCATTCCACAACCTACCTCACCATAGCCTAAGCACAAGACTACTCACACATTATATAAAAACATCACAGAATAATTAAAAGAAATAACAAAGAAGTAGAGAAGAGACACAAGAATCAAACTTGAACTCATTGAAGATTTTATTGCAATGACATCCAAATACAAGCAAATGAATTTAACTACCAAAATCTAATCTTGCAAGCTCAAAAATGGAGGTTGCAAGACCAGAGGAAGGCAAAGTACTCAGTCTAATCCAAAGAGCTACAAGATTTTATCAAAATAATTACAAGTAGTGCCAAAACTTGTGTTTACTCATAAACTGATCTGCTATTTATAGAGAAATAAAAACCAGAAGTTGCATGTACCAATGAACTCATAAAACCACCAGGGGCCCACAGAACTTGTCGAACCATTTTCACACTGATATGGCCGCAAATTGCGGTGATAATGGATAAAATTGCGGCCATATGTTTGAGGATGGGGTCCACCTTTGGTCAGCAGTCTAATAGTCACTTGGTCATCTCAAGGTAATTGCAATTTATTGTAATTTACACATGGGTGATTTCTCAGGGTGATGAACAGAGAAGAAATAAGATCAACTTACAACGGTTCATGTCACACCAATACTTTTTACTACTCATTGCCATGCCACTAGCACCCACTTGTAAAAAGGCACCATGATGGTGTTTGCCTACTTGTGCACTTGGTCAAGTCTATGTTCATACTTGTTCTCATGTTAGTGTAGGATATAGTGCCCTCAGAGTCAATTATTAGATCACAGGCACGTGATTGCAATGATTGAGGGAGGACCTATACCGGTAGGACAGTCTTACTCGAGTTGATAGTATACTATCTGGATTATCTTTATCATCGTGTACTGCTTTAGGTGACCTTAAAGGTCGCTATTACATGTTGATAAAGCCCTTAGGATTTTTTCTTGACTGTCAGCAGTAAGATGGCGATCATATACGTGGGAGCTGGGGTCCATAAGCACATCCTTAAAGTGGTCCCTAGTCGTGGGAGTTTTGAGACTGGGCATCGATACTCCATTAGTAGACTGGTGTATACAGTCGAGACCCCGACGAGGGGCAGTGGCCGGTCTCACAAGCCATTGGTGTCAGTTGGATCACCTAAGATGTATACAGGTGCTCATTGGGTTATGAGTACACCGGACAGGACTCGCCGGGAACATGCTAGTTGGTATTATACCTGACGTCAGATAGCAGTTCCGTGGTGATATGTCTACAGGTTAGTTCATCGACCTGAGATCGTCATTTGTCTCGTGTGAGTTCCCACTTTACTTTGATTACTACCCTACCACGGCTCAAAGGAGTCATGCAAACAGGTTTTAGTTGGGTACAGTCCCGAGCCACATGGAGGCAGTGAGCGGATCGGCAGGGGTTTCGTCTCTCCCGGTATTGGGGGTGAGATTGCGCTGTGTCTAGAAGAGCCATTACACGAAGCCCTTGGCCAAGGCAGGAGATTTACTGGTAGGTATTCCAGTAGTATCTCAGGGTGTTCTGGGCTATACTCCGACACGACTTGAAACGTTTTTGGGGGTCTGACTTTTATAAACCCCCTAGGCCCGCCATGCGATGCTCATAGAAGAACGGACCGGATTGTACGGATAATGTCACTGACAGGCTCAGTAGGGTGTCAGGATGAGTTCGCTCATCGACCTCCCTTTTGGTCAATACCTGGTAACCCTTTACGTACAGCTAGTACCACTGACGTGCTAGTTGTTAAATCCACAGCCAAAGTATTGACGAGTCTTTAGAGTCCCCTACAGACAGTTTCTAAAGTTTTGGGCGAAACGTTGTAGAGGCCGTATGATATATGGCAGGGTTCGATCATATACGTACAGTAGTGCACGGATCATGATCGGACGGATTATAATAGTAGGCTTTGGTTTAAGCCGCATCCTAGTATTAGATTTTTTGGATTACCTTAGCCTCATCGCATTCGCATTCAGTCGGAATGCGGATGCAGGTATGTATATACAGGTGAGGGATATCCTTGTGATCCGTCACGAGTTTACTTTAGATGTTGCCGTATCTTTTTATTGTTGCAAACATTTGGATTAATGTTTGCATATGGAAATTATGAGGAAAAATGGTCACAACAAAGTCTTTCACAAATCCAATCTCATTAATGCAAGCAATGAGCACAAAATCAATCAAGAAAGCACATAGAGCTTCTTGGAAATTCTGGAGCCTAAGGATTTTTCTTAGCAAAATGTATCAATTTTCTCTCTTCAAAAATGATGGGATCACCCCCTCGTTTCCGCATTTTGGCCTCGGACAGACAGCCGGGGCGCTACCGTAGACTTACAGTTGGAACAAATCACAAATTCTTTTTGTACATACACTTTATTTGTTGCAAACTCTTTTAAATCTTGATCTGTATTCTTTCCCGTTTGCAGTTCCGGCTAAAAAACCCGTCATTTTGTGCATGTTGTGTACAGCATTCAGTGTTTTCGCTTAAGCACCTGTAATCTTTATAAATGAGCAGACACAGATTAAATAGCACTGTTTATTGACAAAATTACAAAAAATTGGTGGTGTTGTAATGTAATAAATCGTTCCGAACAAATACCCTCAAACTTATCTTTTGCTCGTCCCGAGCAAAAAAAAAAATATCCTAACCTCACTTTCGCATGGAACGCGATTGCACTGAGCCCGTGCAACAAGCCGATAAACCTCTAGGTGTCCCTAGTAGGAGGAGTTTTGTCTCCTGAGGGTTTCAGCAGATTCCACCCACAAAATCCTGTCAAGCTAGCTTTAGTAGTTTAACCGTTGTCTCAGATACTAAGGTGCAGAATCAAAGTTTTGAAATTCTATTATCCCGAGTCAAAAATATCAAACCCTCTGTTTCACTCCTCGCTTTGTTTTTTTTTACCATGATCATATATGTTTTTTTTTTGTGCTTTGTGCGACTAGCGTTATTGGGTTTCAAGAAAAATGGTTCAGAGCTTATGTCAAAGATGGATAAAACAAACTTCTGAAGGATCATACCAGTGGTTTTATGATTTAGATAATTTTTCAAGTTTCGTTCTCTAGTTTGGTTAAAAAAAATAGAGTTTCTATTAATTTTAACAGAGGACTAAACCTTATTCTTCACTCCATTTCTTTCCTAATTTTGTATCTTACACACCCTTGTGAACATGCAAATAGTCTTCACTTTGTATATCTCCATTTAAACAATATTTTAATAGGATAACTTGTCTTGAGCCAAGATAATTCTCACACAAAGAACCGTGAGGAATTTAATTCGGAGAGAACAGTTGCTTGACTTTGTTTTAAAACGGACTTTCTAGGTTTCTTAGCGAGCTTTGGGTCAATGTTCCCAAACCAGATTGTTTTAGGACATTAGGTGTGAAAACACCCCGGCAGACATAATTGCCTAAGTCACCTAGGCCCTAAAACAAAAAGACTCATTTTATACGTGGAAATCTGTAACATTTCAAAACATAAAATATTATTTTTGGGGAATTTTTGTAATTTAATAATAAAATATTGAATATTTTAATAAGGCGGTATAATTAAATACCAATAAATTGGGGAAAAAATTTGAAAAATTTATGGAAATTATTAAAAGAGGGCATTTTATGTGAATTATGCAAATTTTAAGTTTTTATAATTAATTATATGCAAATTTAGTGCTAATCGCGATTAAAAATCGCTAATTGGATTTTTAGCATATTTTGTGTAAAACATGCACCATATCATTTTACACTTGTTACATTTATTTCCATGGCTTGACTTCATGTTCTTTTTACCATGGTTGTTGTTTTTAAGTTAAGAGAAAGAATAGAAAAGAAAAGGGTAAGATTATAATATAGAGGTATGGGTTAGAGAGAGAAAGAGAGGGTAAGGGGTCAACACCTTGGACCAAGCTCCCATCACTTTACTCTTCACCATTTTCTCTCCTCTCTCTCACCTTCTTGCTGCTGCTGCTGCCCTCACCCCTCCCCCTCTTCACCTCCCCCAAAACTCTATGATAAACACTTCAAAACTCATACCCCATTTCACAAAAAGTGTGCACAAGCTCATGGAGAACACTTTGAACCAAGAAAGGAAAGGATTTGGAGACTTGGGGCAACTCAAGGAAGGTCTTGAGTTGCCAAATGAGGTAATTTCTGCACTCTTGGTATTGTATTTAGATTTCCTTAGCACCCATATAAGTTTAGAGGTGTTTTAAATCGGTTTAGTGACCCTTGAAGTTTTCTTGAGAGGGTTTGGGTTAAATTGAGTTATGTTAGTGTAATTAAGCCTTAGTGGTGACCCTTAAACACCCCTAGGTGCTAAGAACCCAGATCCAACACAATACAAAACCTGAAATGAAAAACAGAAACTTTGCATGTCCGTTTGTGAGTGTTTAAGGCGTGCAGGGAAATCTGGAACGAACCGGGGCATTTACGGGATAAACAAACAACTCTAGAGGCCAAATGGGACCAGTATGAGACCACCCTGACCAGACGAGGCCCTAAATCCCTAGTAGAACCGGCCTGGCCAGATTTTCCCATGATATGGCCAGCCCCCCTGATGAACTAGGTGCCCAGGTTGCTTCAGTAGGTCATATTTACACTATAATCAACCCCGGGTTGTTTGCTTGCCTTGCTTTGGCCTTAATCAAAATCTGGGACCACTTTCTCTAGTTGCTGCTTTGATTTGAGTTATGGTTTTCCATATTTCGATTTCTGGATTTTTGTATTTGTGCGTTATCTCGATCATGTGACGTTTGTACGCCTATATCGAGTGATATCGAGTTGTTTTGCGAGAGCTAACCATAGGTTCTAACCTATAGGCTTTTAAAGCGTATCACTTTGGTTTTCGTGTGTCATTTTGGTTTTGATTTGGTTTTAATGCGATGTGATATGTGTGACATGTAGGTACCCCCACGGTGATTTGAGATGATGAAGAAGATGGTGGCGACATCAACATCGGCAAGCAAGATCAAGGTGAGTAGATTATATCTACGGGGGAAGTCTTGTGGATGGCGTATAGCACCCCCGCAGTTCGATACTTAGTATACTAGATATATACTATATTTATATATATGATAGCGTTATGCGTGACATGGATATTCTAGATGTGATTAGGTGTATTATGGATAGATTAGGGTATAGAAGTAAACTAGTATAGTTTCCTAGTTGCGAACCCTAGAATAGGTTTACACCCCCCCCCGCACACATGCTTGCTTGTTATACTTATACCTAGATGATGAGGATAGTGTATGATATTTGGAGATGAGTCGATGAGATTGGACATAGTGCCATGAGATCGGTGATATAATGTGATTCGTATTTGAGATACGACATGAGATTTTAGCGGGCCTTTGGACGTGTGTTTCACGCACGCACTTATATTTATATAGATGGTGTCGATTTGTAATAGACTTAGATCAGTACCCCAGATCATGAGATATGATGATAAGGATACCAGATAATTGATGAGATGAATGTGATATTGACTCGTACCCAGCTTTTGGGATGCCGTACGATGATTTACCGTATGAGCTTTATATTGATGATAGATCCGCACTCATGACTCGAGGATGTTATATGATATTGTATCGTACGCGGTACCTTTGAGGCGGGATCACTGACTATTATATTCATATATATATATATATATATATATATATATATCGACTCAGATTTAGGTGGTTTCCATACCCCTCCCGATTAGCTTGTTAGGCTAGGCCGATTTCATACCTATTTCAAAAACTAATGAATCGGGAGTATTTTAAAGACAGGTAAAGGGATTCTACGGATATTTCAAAAAACGCATCTTTTCTTAAAAACACCGTAGCCCTTATTTTCCTAAAAACCCTGATTCGTCTTCTTTCAAATGGCAAAACAATATGACATAGATATATTGATGTAGATAATGCACTGTTGTGTTTATTATCCATTTGCCGCATATACTTGCTTTTCGCATCGCATTGCATGTTGAAATACGTTTATTGTTATATTAAAACTATACTGTACACCCATACTTGTGCACCTACATATTGTACATTCATACTTGTGTACACACATACTGTACACTCATACTTGTGCACATACCTACTGTACACTCATACTTGTGCACCTACATATTGTACATTCATACTTGTGTACACACATACTGTACACTCATACTTGTGCACATACCTACTGTAGACTCATACTTGTGCACTTACATATTGTACATCCATTCTTGTGTACACACATACTGTACACTTATATTTGTGCACATACCTACTGTACACTCATACTTGTGCACATACCTATTGTACATTCTTACTTGTGTACTCACATATTATACACTCATACTTGTGCACACACCTATTGTACATTCATACTTGTGAACTTACATATTGTACACCGATACTTGTGCACATACCTATTGTACATTCATACTTGTGTACTCATATATCGTACATCCATACTTGTGCACACACCTATTGTACATTCATACTTGTGTACTCACATATTGTACACATATACTTGTCCACACACCTATTGTACATTCATACTTGTGTATTTACATATTGTACACCCATTCTTGCATACGTACGTATTTGCACATACATAGATGATTCTTGCATGATTTGAGATTTGGGAACCGCAAGGTACTTTTAAATCCGATTCATTTCAAAATAGCGGTCTTCCCTCGCTATGTGCATATTACTGTTTTCTGTCGCATGATATAATGATATGCTTTCATTCTTTATATGTCGCATACATCATGCCTTATGATTATACGCATTGAGATATGTTGTTTCCATGATATTTCTGGATTTGGGAACCGTGGGTATTTCAAAAGAGAGTGTGTATTGTTTTAAAAACCCGGTTACCCTTGATATGATATTTCAATGTGTCCACCATGTGTTTTCTCGGTTCTGAGAGTGGCATGTGAAACCCGATTCGAGGAGCGGTAGGCACCGTCTACGGGTACATGGTGGACCTGGTGAGGTACCCCAGGGTAAGAAGACTTGTATATGTTAGACGGTGAGCCTGGCAGGGGAGTACTACCTACCGGTGATTGTATTTGAGCTCGGCAGATATCTGAGGGATACCGACCGGAGTTAAGAGATGATGCGGGTCGATCCGGACTGACGGAGCCCTATATATATATATATATATATATATATATATATATATATATATATATATATATATATATATGAGGATTTACGTGCTGATGCTAGGCACATGTTTCATGATGTTTTGGAGTGTCGATGCTTGACACTCAGGTTCCATGATTTGATATGTCGCGAGCGACACATGTTGATTTACATCCTCATACTTCCATGCATATGCTTTATGATATTTACATGCATGATGCTTATTGTCATTGGGTGACACGTGGACGAGATCCATACACACATACAGACATTGATCACATAGTTGGATGATATCCACATATATATAGTTGACATTGATGACATTGATCACTTAGTTGGATGATATCCAGGTACTTATAGACTTCATGATATAGTTGACACTGACGACATTGATTATACCTTACATTATGATATGTTATTTCCAGAGGCACTGGCACGAACATTTGGTACTACACTTATGTATAGATGTTTACCTTGCCACTTTATCATACTTCAGACTTATTCATTTGAGCTTTATATATATATCTGATCGTAATGACCTAGGATCGTGTCATACATACGATTTCTGCTCAGTGATGTTTTCTATTCACGAGTTGGCAACTCACCCCCGTTGTGCCATAGTTCTTGCAGGTTTTGTCGTACATGTTCCATTATGGCTTTCTGGCACACTGCTTCCCTTACGGGTGATTTGCTTTGGTAGGTGGGTTCTTTGGCATCAGAACCACCATTGTATATGTATTATTCAGTTGTATCTAGTAATTCCATTAACCAATCTTTTATATTGTTTCAGACTTAGAAAACCTGTTATATATTATTTTGACCTTAAAGTCGTGCGTTGTAGTATTATGGTTTTCATGTTACTTTTGAGTTTCCTTTTGAGTTTTGATCCTCGCCCTTCGGCGTTGTATATTATATTTCTTGCGTGGTTGTGACCGTCGATTGACGAAAAGCTAGCTCCCGCTTGGGGATGCCTTTTATCATTGTATATATATTATTCTTGTTGTACCCCGTTTGGGGCCAGTATTTACAAAGGAAACTCTGCCAAAATTTTCAGAAAAGACTATAGATTTTAAAAATGCATATTCGGCTTACTTATTTAAAAACCCTGCTTTTAAAATATGTTTTCCTTACTTCTTAAAGACTAGTTTTCTTTATTTACTCCTTAAAATGGTTTTAGATTTCTGGGCTTTTGGCTTACTTGAATTTGATGGGGTCCTATAGACTTCATATGATTCAAGGGCCAGTCACGTGCTATTTCGGGTCGTGACAAAATCCCAAAGAAATGCGAACGGAGATACAACTTCTCTTTAATATATCAAAAGACGTGTTTTGTGTAGATATGGGTGAGTAATCACTCAAGGATCAAGAAGGGTTATTTTTCAGATTTGGTCTCTATTATAGCCTCAATAATACCCTATCATCTTTACCTTGCCTTATGAACTATTCTTGATATTACTTAATTCTAAAACAACTTGTTTGATCCTAAAAAGGTTTATTGATCTTAAAAAGTTTTGTTGACAGGACACAAACTTGTTCTTTTGTTTCATAAAACATATGACACGCGTATGGTTATGTAAATAGACATTATATGACCAATAGTTAAAAACAAGAAGGGTTATCGTTTCAGATTTTCAATTTCTAAAATAAGATCTAGTTATTTCAATACATCTAACATGAACCGTCGATATACCGAGACAAGGTTTTCTTACTAACAACTTGACGACAAGGTTTTTATTTATATTTATATTTTTTTTTTCATTTTACAATAAGCCAAATGCAGTATAAAAGCAAATATGCAATGCAGCTATATGAAAATAAAGGAAAAAGTACTGGAATGAAAGTGCGAAAATCCAGGAAACGTGCAAATGCAACCATATGCTATGAACCTATCAACACCCCCAAACTTGAAATAGGCACTGTCTTCAATGCCTTCTGGATTTCCCTTTCCCTTTCCTGCTGCAGCTTGTTCCTCTTGTGCCGCTTGCTGAGCTGACTCAATCCTGTCCAACTGTTCCTACATCTTTTGTTGTTTATTAAGTATGCGGTGGATGCTCCGAAACGTCAAGCACTGCAAGTTTTTCTCGTTCTCTGGTTCAGGTTCATTTAGAAGTGCCTCCGTCGAGTCTTCGGGACCTGGATGCTCGCTCGGGTCCTCTCTTGTCCAGTTGTCACGACCCGAAATATTAGCTCGTGACCAGCACTTAAATCACGCAACGTCTA
The DNA here is from genome assembly GCA_030015575.1 of Agapanthus africanus. Taxonomy (NCBI): domain Eukaryota; kingdom Viridiplantae; phylum Streptophyta; class Magnoliopsida; order Asparagales; family Amaryllidaceae; genus Agapanthus; species Agapanthus africanus. The sequence continues at coordinate 296,729,959 of CM057345.1, read as the reverse complement.
AAGGCGTAACGTAATTCAAGTAAGCTGAAACCCAGAAATGTAAACCCTTTTTAGAAAGTAAAGCAGGTGAAGTTTTCAAATAAAGGTATAATGAAATCAATTTTTCTTAATTCATAAAAATGAACATAGAAATGCAAGTGAAATTTACTAGTTTGAAGATGGGTTTTGTCTTTTAAAAATTTGGGCAGCACCTCCTTTGTATATTTTGATCCAACACCACAATACATGATAAAATAAAGGTATCCCCAAGCGGGAGCTAGCGCTTCGCCAACCGGCGGATCACAACCACGCAAGATAATATATGCAAGTATACGAAACCCAACAGCGAAGATCACCACAAAAGATAAAGAATAAAGCTAGAAATCAACCCAAAAAGGTGAACATAAAACCCATCGCTCAAGTCTCGCACTAACAGTCTTGCTAAGTCTCATTACTTATACAAATACTAGTTTTGATTTGATGGAGTTGACTAGATACAAAATGAAATATAATACAAGAGTGGGTACGATACAAATATCCTACCTACCAAAGCAAAACACCCGAATGCAACTGTGTGCGAGCGAAGCCGCTACTGATCCATGCGGTCAACGTGCAAGAACTATGGCACAACGGGGGTGAGTTGCCAACTTGTGAATTGAAAAACAATTACAAGTAGAAATCGAATAAACAACGACTCCTAGGTCAACTGTATCATACAGGTATTACTATGATATCTAGGATGACCGGGTCGTATATGTGCCAACAATGTAACACCTATGTGTATGCGGATATCATCCAACCATATAATCAATGTATGCATGCATGTGGGTCGTGTCCATGTGTCACCCAATGACACAACAATAACATGCATATGAATATCATAAAAGCATATGCATGAAAGTAAGAGGATGTAAATCAACGGGTGTCCCTTGCGATACATTAAAAAATCATGGAACCGGAGTGTCCAACCTTGACACTCGAAAACATCATGAAACCCGTGTCTAGCATCAACACGTAAATCCTCATATCTCTCGGGCTTTGTCAGTCCGGATCGGCCTACGAGATCCGTCAGTCCGGATCGGCCCTATCATCTCTCGACTCCGGTCGGTAACCTCCGGATATCCGCCAGGCCCAACCAATCACCGGTAGATAGTTGTCCCTCTGCCAGGCTCATCATCATCTACACGAAATCTCTCTCTCGCCCCGGGGTACCATATCGGGTCCACCATGTACCCGCAAGTGGAATCATCTGCCTCCTCGAATCGGGTTTCACATGTTACACGTCTCAGAACCGAGAAAACGCATGGTGGACGCACTGAAATATCATATCAAGAGAAACAGGGTTTTTATAATAGTACATACTTTATTTTGAAATAACCACGATTCTCAAATCCAGAAATTTCACGAAAACAACATATCTCGATGCGTAAAATCATAAAGAATGATGTATGCGACATACGATAGAAATGTAAGCAAATTCGTATATCATGCAACATGGAATAGTAATATGACATATTAAAGGAAAACCTCTCTTTTAAAATGATTCCAGTTTTTAAATATATCCCGCGGTTCCCAATTTCTCCAAAGTCAAATACAACACTGTCTGTGCAATAAGTATGTACGTAGGCATGGATACACACAGATATATGTACGCAAGTATGAGTGTACAATATGCAGGCCATGATGCAGCAACCCTACTATGTAGTGATATGGCAATTATCGATGCTGAAGTGTGTGAGCCGGCAAATCTGTGTAAGTGTACTAGCACAGGTATAAGCAGTGCAATGAGAATAATATGAATGCAGCATAAGGTAAATCATATGCAAATGCTGACGGGTATACGTATCTAACATGACGGAGTCGGTGAATCTATCAATTGGTATCTAGCCATACAACATCACGTACGGTATAATCCATCGTACGTCATCCTCTAGTCAAGGGTACGGATCAATCATCAAGTCAAACTCATTACGTACAGAAAATCGTCGTTCGGCGGCATAAATCAATAGGGATCCTATCAACCTTTACGACAATGAGGGTACGGACCAAACGTCTCGTATGACTTATCATTCCTGATTCACAACATTCTATATATATATATACACCTATGTCTCAGGTCACATCCATAACAATCTCGTATCAGGGGACCGGTAAGTTATCAATCATCTCAATCGACTCACATCCGTATACCAACATATCCTCAAATCATCATATCACGACTTATATTCTTTTCATCGCATTTATATCCCACATCAAGTCAATTTCACATATTTATTCTACCTTTACTAAAAACATAAGTATCTGATCTAACATACACATCCGAACCATACAATCAGTTTTTAGAAGATGCGAATCGTAGTTTTGAAAGTCGAGGTTACGGTGTTTTTAAGGAAATATATCATTTGAAAATCCGTAACGTCCCTCAAGGTATATGTTTAAAAAGATGTATACGATTCTTCAGTATGGAAATAGGTATGGTTCGGATGACACATTTACGTTGGGTATCTAGTTCTATAGTACCCTAAACGGCAATATCGTCAAATATCATCATCAAATTCCGTCATCACATATTAGCCGTATCATATCACTTCTAACTATCCTTGTTTCTAATATAGTTTCTCTAACTATCTTTTAATTCTATCTATAGTTTTCTATTAAAGATTTCCTTAACCATTTACTATGAATCGGTTTCCATCAAAAACTTGCGGGGGTGCTATACGCCATCCACCCGACTTCCCCCGTAATTATAGATCTACTCACCTTGGTCTTCGTTTGCCGAAGTCGATGACGCCACGCTCCGTCGCATCGGAATCCATGTGAAGGTACCTACAATAATACACAATCGCAATCTCTATTAAAATCGAAGCCGAAAAACCGATACGGCACACGGCACGCTCATAGGTTAGAGCCTATGTCCTACGCGTGCAAAAAAAATCAAACAACCCTAGTCGTTGATGTACAAACATCCAACAACCAAACACAAATCCAAATATAAAAAATTACCATTTCAAAATACGGAAAACATAGCCAAAATCACACCAAAATGCTCCAAGATTTTGACTCAGGTGAAATTTGAATGAACAAACAAGTATAGGGTATTGTATATGGGGTATTTGAGCTACTGGAATGACCTAGAACCCAAATGCCACCAAGTGGCCGACCACATCCCTATAAAATCTGGTCACCTCTGCCATGGTGCCTCTGTTGGTGTTCGTATGGTCGGGGTGGTCTCCTAGTATCTAATTTGGTCCCTAGTATTGTTTGCTACTCTCAAAAATCCCCCGGGTTGCTCCAGATTTCCCTGCACACCCTATATTCTCACAAATCCGACATGAACTCAAATCCCAAATCCGTATTTTGGTTACTACACTCAATTCCAGCTCTAGAGTCACCTCAAAAGTCCTATTGACATCCACTAACATCATCAATTTCCCAAACCCTTCTCTAGAAATTTCAAAGTCCACAAATCCATCACTAAACGAATTCTAAACTTAAACAACAAGCTAGGAAATCAAACTACCATAAATGAAAAGAGATATACCTCATGGTTACTCCCAAACAAAATCCTAGAAGTCCCAATGTTGTCAAGATTCCACTTTGCTTGGTTCAATGTGATGAGCATGAAGAGGGGATCATTTTTAGTGAAAGGGGTTTAGGTTCTTGATGGAGTTTTGGAGATGGATTTAGGATTTGAAGGTGGAGGGAGATGAGGGTGAGGAAGATGAAGAAGGAGATGTAAAAAAGATGGGGGAAGAGATTGAGGCAGCCCCCCCTCTCTCAATTATTCTCACACACTCTCTCTCTCTCTCCAAGCATGGTCTCCTATCATCATTATGTCCCCTCTCTCTCTCCTCACTCATCACGACACCTTTTTCTTTTCTTTTCTCTCTTCTCACTATAATAAAACCAAACAAATAACACAAATGAAATGAAACAACATATAACATGTCATGGTGCACTAATCATGGAAAACTGTAGAAACACGGATTTGGCCTAGTCGCGATTAGAAGTGCACTAATCGGGTTTTTATTTAAACTGCATATAATAAATTTTAAAAATGCCAAATCCTTTAAATATATTTTTAAATGAATAAATCATTTTAATTTCCATTTATTTTACACTTATTGGTATATATTTATACCCTTTTTCGAAAACCCTAATTTCGCAAATCGGGCAGTTTTCGGGAAATGTATCATTTTAATATTAAATTCCAAAAATAAAATTTTATATTTTTTGAAATGTTACAATCTTCTCCCCTTAAAAAAATTTGGTCTCTGAATTTAAATTTAAACCTCTAAAATCTAAAACATTTCAATTGTCAGCTCAAGTCAACGGGGCTCCGAAATCACGGAAGATGCAGAAACAGCACAGCGCATCAAGTGCGCATAAAAACAAGTACAAAACTCAAAATCGAACTTCGTCAAGCGTCACGCAAATCATCGAATTTGCACACATATTCTTGGTGTTATCATAGAGATACAGATCTCGAAATCTACTACCGAAATTCAATTTATACTAGTCAAATACTATAATATGTGTACAGTACGCATCTTTGGAAAACTTTCAAGAACTGAATAAAACTCATGCAAAAATCTTTTCTAAATCGCCGTGTGAATGTGTAACTCACGGCATAAGTGACGGACGCTCATTTTTAAATAATAATATATGTCCATATATGTTTTCTTAAATACACGTTCTGTCGTTTTCAAAATATCCCAAAAGGTTTTCCTTTATAAACGTTCGTGTCGCTCACGGACACGTAGGAAATAGCGAGACTATAGCTCTTTTTCAAAAACCTCTTAGTAAAATTTTAATGCATGCAAAGTACTCAGGTAATGTCCTCGGATCAGTCCTGTTCGGCTATTACATAACATAGTGCCCATCATGAAAACAAGATGCTCAAAATCAAAATCAGCCTCAAAAGACGTATCCAACAACCACGTGTGTCTGGTGCGCACGGAAATCAATTCCAAATATAAGTTCTACAATGTGCACAAAACCAAACTAAGTGCAATGGGTTTGTACGAAAGCATCTGTCCAGTGCAACGGGTGTGCACGACAACCACATCAAATGCATCTAGAGTGCCAGAAAATCTCAATCCAGTACAACTAACATGCACGGGTGAAAATCCCAAATTGAGTGCATCCGGTGTGCACAAAATCACATCTCATATCATGTGCCCAACATGCGCGAAAATCCAAATCAGGTGCATCTATCATGCACGAAAGAAATCTAAATCAAGTGCATGAAACATGCACGAATAAAATCTAAATCAAGGGCATCCGACATGCACGAGTAAAATCTCACTTAAGTGCATCTAATGCACACAAAATCTAAAATCAAGCGCCTAATACGTGTAAAAATCTGACCAAAACACGTCGGGTCCGTAAAAGCATATTGTGCAGTAGCATGCACGAAAACGAACCGTAAGTGTCAACGCGCACGAAAATGAAAATCGGATAACACAAATGCTCAAGGACATAAATCAATGCAGCAATGTACGGAGTATAAATCTAGTGCAACCAATGCTCAAAACATAAATCCAGTGCAACAAAGGCACGAAATATAAATCTGGTGCGACAAACGCACGAAATACAAATACGGTGCATCCAGTGCATGAAATACCGATCAATAACTCAAATGCGTAAACAGTAACACCGAGTGTACCGAGGTGTATAAAATCTTAAACGTGTGCAACTGCGTGCACAAAACACATATCAATGCACTGCAAGCACATATAAGCTGTACCGAGTGCAAAAATCAAATCGAGTGCATACCACACGCACAAAAATCAAATCAACTGTATGAAATCCACGAAATCATAAACATGTGCAGCCAAGGCACAAAACCGATATCAAGTTAAATAAATATGCACAAATCAAAAACTAACACAACGGTGTAAAAAAACATATCTTAAGTGCAACAGCTATGCACAAAATGTAAATACCCAATAAATGCAACCATGGTGCACAAAATCAATATCACGAAACTTATCATCAAAACTCAAATCCAAGCGATATAAGCGAGATGCTCGGATCACAATGCAAATCGCAACAAATGACATTGAGGTACACCTACAATGTCGAAAAAGTAAATCGGTGCGCCTAAAACTGGCAGAACAAGAACATCCGCTTGCCTCCTGCTCAAGGTCTGGCGTCCTCTGTCTCTGGGTCCTCATTTTCTCTGTGGATTTACCGATCCCACAATCCCTCGGCTCATCGGCCCGGTCCGGTGTGCTAACGGAAACGATTCCTCTCTGGCACTTCTCTGGTCATCTCTCGGCCAATTGGTATGACCACTCGTAAGCAGCACGTCACTGGCGTCGGCCTCTGGCTCTCTGAATACACGTGACACAACTGATTCTGGGTGCAAATCTCATTGCAGCAGTGTCCTGGAAAGAATCCTGCTCAAGGGCTCTTCTAATCTTGCCTATGCTAAACAATATGGAGGCTGGTACTCTTACATAATCTTTTCTCATTTTCTGGACATCTGCGTTCTCCGCACAACATTTCCTCGGGAACTGGCCGTATCCCTACGCCTCTATATACATATCAGATCTTTCATCTCAACGGGGAGTAACAACAGCTCTTCAGCATCTCGCACGAACCTTTGGTTCCATTCGTCTGTATCATCGTCCACCTTGACGTCACGCCATGCTATCTGCGCACTGGAACTGGTCTCGGCTACAGTCAATCCGAAGTCTCCCATATGGAGTCGAAGTCACGAACTCGGTATCTTCATCACTCTGTAGAAGATATCTGGCCGAACACGTCTTCGGGAACTCGTCCCAACCATCGGTGGAAATCTCAATACTCGTCCGTCCTCGATCAACTCACAACGCATCTGGGTGAGCTCTTCTATCCGAAGCTGGTTAGCTTACTGGTCTCTTATCACATGACATCCGGTCGACGTTAAACTTTTCGATCGAGTCATCAAAGTCCCAAAATTTCCCGAAAGCTCAACACCTGAGCACAGTCTAATAATATCTAGTACACACCACAGTACCTACGGACTAACCGTAGAAGGGTAAACCCAAGCCTCACTGATAGCACCGCTAAACTGCCATAAATCCTAAGGTTCAAAAGAGGTTCCATGGTCATCATGTTGAGTTAGGGTTTCATTCTTCTAGAGGGTCCACAGAATTACCTGCATGTTCTTCCGAATACTTAAACTTGGAAAAATGGGTTCCTAACATTCGTTTGAATCTTTTGAACTTCGCCTATGCAACATGTGAATACCTTTCGCCCGCATGCTAAGCAATGTTTCAATCCTCCAGGAAAAACGATACGTCAATGGTCATCTCTGGACCGGTCTTCTCTAGATCTGAGTAAGACTCTCCACACTGAAAATCTTCAACTCAACTGGGCCTGCGTCGGCACATCAATCTGACGAATCACCTTCATTTCTCAACTCGGGGTAGACTCGCTACCACCTGTCGCATTTCTGCCTGGAAGCTCCGGCGATCTCAGCTCGTAAGCTCTGGAAGCGACATCCTATCAATCTCAGCAACAACTGGGTCATCTGTTTGCACGATAAGCGACATCACAATCTCTGAGGTATGATGTACATCAACAGTCCTCTAGCAACTGGCAGCTCTATCAACGGCCCGATCATCCAGTGCAAAACCAAACACTCGCCTCATCCGAGAGGTCACAACATAAATGCTAACCCGAGACGTTCCCATGTCACCAGAAAACACGATGGTCAGTCCTCATACCAGACGAGCTCGCCCTGACCGCATCACTAGCAGCAGCTCAATCTGCGCTCAAACCATGGTGACAAGAACCTTAATCGAGTATCGAAGAAAGCAGATCAACGGCATGAAAGGAAACGACAGATCCAGAATGGATACATGATGATAAGAAGGAACATCATCAATGAGAGTATGATCATGGAAATAATAGAATTGAGAATCTCAAATGGATGTATAATCATGGATACGAAAAGAATCACTGATCTCAAAATATGTACATCCTAAGGTTTCTTAAGTGGAGTATCGTGTCGTAAATATGCCGCGGAACATACGTACGGTACGTCACTCTACTCAAGCTACCTACTCCATCAATCAGGGTCAGCTTTTGTAACAAAAGTTCGGGTCTAATACCCCCCATTCAAGTCTATGTTCCGTAAGGTCAAGCCTAGGTTCCAAAATACATACCCGCCCTAGACTCCACATAGTCAAACATAGACTCGAACTAAGGTTAAACCTAGCGCTCTGATACCAACTTTGTCACGACCCGAAATATTAGCTCATGACCAGCACTTAAATCACGCAACGTCTAAAGGCGTAACGTAATTCAAGTAAGCTGAAACCCAGAAATCTAAACCCTTTTTAGAAAGTAAAGGAGGTGAAGTTTTGAAATAAAGGTATAATGAAATCATGTTTTCTTAATGCATAAAAAGGAACATAGAAATGCAAGTGAAATTTACTAGTTTGAAAACGTGTTTTGTCTTTTGAAAATTTGGGCAGCACCTCCTTTGTATATTTTGATCCAACACCATAATACACGATAAAATAAAGGCATCCCCAAGCGGGAGCTAGCTCTTCGCCAACCAGCGGATCACAACCACACAAGACAATATATGCAAGTATACGACGCCCAACGGCGAAGATCACCACAAAAGATAAAGAATAAAGCGAGAAATCAACCCAAAAAGGTGAACATAAAACCCATCGCTCAAGTCTCGCACTAACAGTCTTGCTAAGTTTCATTACTTATACAAATACTAGTTTTGATTTGATGGAGTTGACTAGATACAAAATGAAATATAATACCATAGTGGGTACGATACAAATGTCCTACCTACTAAAGCAAAACACCCGAATGCAACAGTGCCAGCGAAGCCGCTACTGATCCATGCGGTCAACCTGCAAGAACTGTGGCACAACGGAGGTGAGTTGCCAACTCGTGAATAGAAAAACATCTGCAAGTAGAAATCGAATAAACAACGACTCCTAGGTAAACTATATTATACAGGTAATACTATGATATCTAGGATGACCGGGTCGTATATGTGCCAACAATGTAATCAACACCTATGTGTATGTGGATATCATCCAATAATATAATCAATGTATGTATGCATGTGGGTCTTGTCCACATGTCACCCAATGACACAACAATAACATGCATGTGAATATCATAAAAGCATATGCATGAAAGTATGAGGATGTAAATCAACGGGTGTCCCTCGCGACATAAAAAAAATCATGGAACCGGAGTGTCCAGCCTCGACACTCGAAAACATCATGAAACCCGTGTCTAGTATCGACACATAAATCCTCATATCTCTCAGGCTCCGTCAGTCCGGATCGGCCCACGGGCTCCGTCAGTCTGGATCGGCCCATATCATCTCTCAACTCCGATCGGTATCCTCCGAATATTCGTCAGGCCCAACCAAAAACCGATAGGTAGTAGTCCCTCTGCCAGGCTCATCGTTATCCATACGAAATCTCTCTCTCGCCCCGGGGTACCATACCGGGTCCACCATATACTCACAAACGGAATCATCTGCCTTCTCGAATCGGGTTTCACATGTCACACGTCTCAGAACCGAGAAAACGCATGGTGGACGCACTGAAATATCATATCAAGAGAAACAGGGTTTTTAAAATAATACATACTTTCTTTTGAAATAACTACGATTCTCAAATCCAAAAATCTCATGAAAACAGCATATCTCAATACGTAAAATCATAAAGAATGATGTATGCGACATATGATAGAAATGTAAGCATATCCGTATATTATGCAATATGGAACAATAATATGACATATTAAGGGAAATCCCGCGGTTCCCAATTTCTCCAAAGTCAAATGCAACACCGTCTGTGCAATAAGTATGTACGTAGGCATGGATGCATATAGATATATGTATGCAAGTATGAGTGTACAATATGCATGTCATGATGCAGCAACCCTACTGTGTAGTGACATGGCAATTATCGATGCTGAAGTGTGTGAGCCGGCAAATCTGTGTAAGTGTAACATACGCATCATCGATAATGGTGCAGGTGTACTAGCACAGGTATAAGCAGTGCAATGAGAATAATATGAATGCAGCATAAGGTAAATCATATGCAAATGCTGACGGGTATACGTATCTAACATGACCGAGTCGGTGAACTACACAACATCACGTACGGTATAATCCATCGTACGGCGTCCTCTAGTCAAGGGTATGGATCAATCATCAAGTCAAATTCATCACGTATAAAAAATCATCGTACGGCGGCATAAATCAATAGGGATCCTATCAACCTTTATAACAATGAGGGTACGGACCTAACGTCTCGTACGGCTTATCATTCCTGATTCACAACATTCTATATATATATATATATATATACCTATGTCCCAGGTCACATCCATAACAATCTCGTATCAGGGGACCGGCAAGGAATCAATCATCTCAATCGACTCACATCCGTATACCAACGAATCCTCAAATCATCATATCACGTCTTATATTCTTTTCATCGCATTTATATCCCACATCAAGTCAATTTCATATATTCATTCTACCTTTACTAAAAACATAAGTATCTAATCTAACATACACACCCGAACCATACAATCGGTTTTTAGAAGATGCGAATCGTAGTTTTGAAAGTCGAGGTTACGGTGTTTTAAGGAAAGATATCATTTGAAAATCCGTAACGTCCCTCAAGGTATCTGTTTAAAAAGATGTATATGATTCTTCGGTTTAGAAATAGGTATGGTTCGGATGACACATTTACGTCGGGTATCTAGTTCTATAGTACCCTAAACGGCAATATCGTCAAACATCATCCTCAAATTCCGTCATCACATATTAGCCGTATCATATCACTTCTAACTATCCTTGTTTCTAATATAGTTTCTCAAACTATCTTTTAACTTTATCTATAGTTTTCTATTAAAGGTTTCCTTAACCATTTACTATGAATCGGTTTCCATCAAAAACATGCGGGGGTGCTATACGCCATCCACCCGACTTCCCCCGTAGATATAGATCTACTTACCTTGGTTTTCATTTGCCGAAGTCAATGACGCCATGCTTCATCGCAACGGAATCCACGCGAAGGTACCTACAATAATACACAATCGCAATCTCTATTAAAATCGAATCCGAAAAACTGATACTGCACATGGCATGCTCATAGGTTAGAACTTATGGCCTATGCGTGCAAAAACAATCAAACAACCCTATTCGTTGATGTACAAACATCCAACAACCAAACACAAATCCAAATACCAAAAATTAGCATTTCAAAATACGGAAAACATAGCCAAAATCACACCAAAATGCTCCCAGATTTTGACTCAAGTGAAATTTGGATGAACAAACAAGTATAGGGTGTTGTATATGGGGTATTTGAGCTACTAGAACGACCTGGATCCTAAATGCCACCAAGTGGCCGGCCACATCCCTATAAAATCCGGCCACCTTGGCCATGGTGCCTCTGTTGGAGTTCGTATGGTTGGGGTGGTCTCCTAGTACCCTAATTTGGTCCCTAGTATTGTTTGCTACTCTCAAAAATCCCCCGGGTTGGTCCAGATTTCCCTGCACACCCTATATTCTCACAAATCCGACATGAACTCAAATCCCAAATCCGTATTTTGGTTACTACACTCAATTCTAGCTATAGAATCACCTCAAAAGTCCTATTGACAGCCACTAACATCATCAATTTCCCAAACCCTTCTCTGGAAATTTCAAAGTTCACAAATCCATCACTAAACGAATTCTAAACTTAAACAACAAGCTAGGAAATCAAACTACCCTAAATAAAAAAAGATATACCTCGTGGTTACTCCCAAACAAAACTCTAGAAGTCCTAATGTTGTCAAGATTCCACTTTGCTTGGTTCAATGTGATGAGCATGAGTAGGGGATCATTTTTAGTGAAATGGGTTTAGGTTTTTGATGGAGTTTTGGAGATGGATTTATGGTTTGAAGGTAGAGGAGATGAGAGTGAGGAAGATGAAGAAGGAGATGTAAAAAAGATGAGGGAAGAGAATGAGGCAGCCCCCCTGATTTAAGAGATTTTATGGATCAAAAATAATTTACCGCAATCAAGAACGGCATCGCTATGCAGCTAGCCGGTGAGTACGGGTCGGTCCACAGGGATTTTGTATTTTCCTAGTCGCGTTAACGAGTTAATTTCGATGAATGTTCGGATTGATTTATTAAATCTGAAAACTACCAAATTAAGTTATACTAAAATTATCTAGATCTAAGTCTTGCTAGGGTTAGGCTTAGGGGAAGTTGAGAGATCAAAGGTTTCCTCACCGCTTTCAATACCCTATTTTAGATCAATTAGATGTTATGGTAATTATCAATAAAGTGGATTAAAATATTTTGGGAAGATGTTTCTTCCTCTAGGTTCTTGTCCTTTCTTTATCGATCCTTACCCTAACCTCCATGGAAAACATGCGCAACCGGTCCTTTATACTACGGTATCACCGTTACTTTGAGAGGTAAGGTGCCGCAGGAAGCGGTGTGTGCGTGTATGCATGGAGTTCTAATTCTTAGGTGTGAAAGGGCAAGAAAGGGGTGAGAGATCTCATCTCTCAAACCTTTCCCTAAGGCTAACCCTAACAAGCGAGGAGACTACTCGCTCATTAGGGGATTAAAAGACATTCTAAATTAAAAGAGAACTAAAGCAAAGAAATAAAAGTAACTTACTAATTTTTTTTGATGGCTCTCTCCAAACATCAACGCAGTACAGATCTGAATTTGTGAAATGAAAAGAGACATATCCTCATACAAGATTTAGAGTTCCTATTTATAGAGGATAGGAAGCCTAGGGGTACAATTGACTCGCATATCTGCATTTACAAAAATACCGCCTAAGAAAAGACCTAGTCAACAATCCGCGCACCGCCAAAGTTTTTGCGCCGACACGGGCCATACCCGGCCGCGGTTCCGCGGCCAAAGGCATGCTTTGGCCGCGGTTCCGCGGCCTTATGCAGGCTTTGTGATGTCATTTTCTCTGCAGTGCTTCTGGATGTTTTTGTCTCCCTATTTCTTTGGTTCTTTTCTCAGTTTGGCATCTAGGCTTCTTCCAGATTCCACAGTGAATGATTGTAGTGAACTTTTACCGTTGCTTCGTGACGAAGTCTTGAATCTTTCACTGCCCTGTGCTTTGTGAACTTTATCTCTTATGTAGGCTTGATCAAGATCCTTCTCTTTGTTGGTCAAAGTCTCACTTTTACGTTGTCTTTTATTGTTTTCACTGTTTTAGATCCAAGAACCTGTAACCTGTAATATGTAGCAGACATACGTCAAAAGCACCTATTTAATTTGCAAAAAGAATAAGAATGAGGAATATAATAATACAATATTATTGTGTGAACAAATACCCCCAAACTTATCTTTTGCTCGTCCTCGAGCAAACTTATTTTTAGTTTTATTATCGACAAAAAAGCTAAGCGCACTTTCGCAGGGAAACGTGATTGCACTGAGCACGTGCAACAAGCCATTAAACCTCTAGGTGTCCCTAGTAGGAGGAGTGTTGTCTCCTGAGGGTTTTCAGCGGATACTACCTAAAAAATCCTATCAATTTAGCTTTTCGACTTTTATTCTCCAATTAGGTTCTCTAACAAGGAATTCTATTATCGTCGACCCGTAAATTATCCACCCATATTCTTCACAATTCCTTATCATTTAACTTAAGATTATATAAATTCTGTAGACTTACTTAGCTTTCGGCATCTCTTAAGTTTTCTTTCTAGGGTTCCATCTCCATTTTGGAATTTTTATCAACTCTATTAAAGATACAAGTCATATTCTTCACTCCTTTCTTTTATCTAAACTGCAATCACATACCCCTACGTGTGTGTATAAATCACCCCTACACTTGGAAATTCAAATCAAGCAATCATACTCTTGTCCTTTTGTCCAAAGCACTTTTTAATTGGTGAATTTTTAATTGAATTTTTGCTTACACATCCTTCATGCGACCGTTAATACATCTTGAGGTACCAACAACCCATTACAAGATGTGTTTGCACATTAAAGCGTAATTCCTAGTCTTGCAACACCCAAAGCTTTTTAGCAGTGACTCCCAAACCAGTTGGTCTAAGGCACTAGGTGATGAAGCACCCTCGCTAAATATTATTTCTATTTTTGCAGCCTTAAGTAATCACAAAACCCAGTGTTCATTTTTTTCTTTCTTTATTCACACTTGTATTTTTTATTTTCTATTCTTCGTACTAAGGACTTTAGACAAGAGCATTTCAAGGTCTCTTCTACTATTCTAAGTTTCAAGGTGCGTGTTTGTGCAAATTGTAGGGTATACATTTTCAGAATCTAGACTTAAGCTAGGAATTATTTTTCAAAATTATACTCTAATAAAAATATCAATACTTCCTTCGTTTCGACTTAGCCCAAGAAGTGAACTCAAAATTTGCCTATTTCTAAATAAACTACAAAGACATATACTTTCTACCATTAAACTTTAAGGAAGGTTATTTTTAGGGTTTTTAATTTACTACGTCTAAAATCTAGTTGTTCATTGCTGGTTAACCTATTTGTCAAACTCTAGTCAAATAAGCCAATATTGAATACAATATTTTTTATAATTTTTCAAAATTTTTTAATTTTTTTATGGGTTTTCAAATAAGTATGCAAATGCAAAAATATACACATGAATGCGAAGGAAGAAGACATACCGAGCATACCCCCAAAGTTAAACTTGACAGTGTCCTCACTGTCATGCTACACCAAGAGGGTCAAAATGTCGGCACTCCCCTGTTTATTTATTTATAATTTTTTTTATTTTATTGTTAAAAGAAAAACAAAAAATATATACAGAAAGGCCCCCCTCAAACTTCATTGAAACAATGTTAGACATTACTGCCAAACTTTGCATAGACCAAACGTCAACACCAACCCGTCGAAAAATTTATCTGTAAAGAGTATTGGTTGGTGGAAGAACATGTTGTACCGATCCAAAAAGAATTGGGGAAGATAGAAGTGGTGGTATGGAAAGTGTGGAAGTGAATAGATAAGAGGTGGTGATGAATCAAAACGAGAATGGGAATGATGAACAATCAGTGGAATATTGGCATTCTCGTAGCTTATTAAAAGAAATGGGGGTGGTTTAACTTCTAAAGGAGGAGGTTGACTAACCAAACTATCCCCAAGATATTTCTGTGGATCCTTTATCGACTTGGCATCATCCATCATATGCATATGATATTCAATTATGAGGGAACTAATCTCCTCGATGTCCGCCATAGTCCAACCGAAAACTTGCCGCCTATCTTGTAAGACCATTAAAAGAGCGTTCTCTTGCTCGAAGGCTAGAGTGGCCGATATGATAATGGGAAAGGTCTCATTCTCACCTATGTAAGCATATTTAAGGTGAGACGGCAAGGGCATGAGTTCGTGTTTCGGAGGCGAAAGAATCATAGGTAAAATTGGGGAATCTACCTCGAACTCAAAGGACTCCAACACAGGTTCGAAATCACTGCAAACAACCGATTCGGATGGTTCAACTAACTCATCCAAAAATTCAAAAGACTCATATTCGGGCTGTGAGTCGTCGTCATCCGAAAAAGTGAAACATTCATAATCAATATCGGCTGTGTCAACTGTGGTAGATTCAAGGACGGACGCACTAGTGGCGTCAAAACTGCTTTTATCAAACAAAAATCTTTCAAGCTCGCAGTCCTCCTGCGTAATTTCGTGAATAGAGCAAACTTCTCGTGTACTAGTTTTAGGCACGGGGGGCAGACTTCCTAACTTGTAAATATTGAACTCACTAAACGTCTTCCCAAAGGATAGAGTCATGGAGCCATTGTGACAGTTTATTGCGGCATTAGAAGTGGCTAAAAATGGTCGACCGAGGATCACCGGAATTTAGTTCCGTGGGTTAGCAACAGGTTGTGTGTCCATAACAATAAAATCAACAGGGAATATGAAATCCCCAACTTTGATCAACACATCCTCTAGCTCACCCCTAAGATAGGTATTGATCGATCAGCATTTGGAGAGTACAACGAGTGGGTTTCAACTCTCCAACCCCTAATTGCTCGTACACGGAGTAGGGAAGCAGGTTAACACTAGACCAAAGATCTAAAAGTGCTCGATTGATTTTCTTATCCCCAATTGTTATTGAAATCGTAGGACAGCCGGGGTCCTTTCGTTTTTGGGGTAAGGGTTGAGGTTGGTTAATAGCATTGCTCACTGCACTAGCCACTAGCACTTTCTTGGGTATTTGAGACGACTTTCTCTTTGAAGTGCATAAGCCCTTTAAGATTTTCGCGTATGAAGGGACTTGTTGGATTGCATCCAAGAGAGGTATATTTATGCTAACCTGTTTAAATAACTCCACAATCTTTTCCATTTGTGCAGTTGGTTTATTGGGACTCAACCTGTTTGGAAATAGAGCATTTTGAAAATCTGTTGAGTCCAATGTCTATGGAGTAGAATGTGGAGTTGGAACGGATCCCAGTGTGGGTGTGTTCGTGAAGTGAGAAGTGGGTCCGTTCGGATTAGAAGAAGAAGAGCCTTTTGAAGAATGGAGAACAGGCTCTAGCGGAGGAGATGAGGGTGAAGAAGAAGAAGGAGAAGATGGAGATGGAGAAGAAGAAGAAGAACCACCGGCGGGGATGTCCTCACTAATACCCACATTATTCTGCAACACTCTTCCGGATCTCAACGTGGTCACCGCATTTACATTGTGATTGTGATATGCATTTTGTGTGTGACCGGGATTTGGCAATGGTTGAGATGGAAGCTTTCCCTTTTCTTTCTCGCTCAACGCAGCAGTTAATTGTGCAATTTGTGCCTCAATAGATTTGATGCTTTGATCGTGTGAAGCATTGTTATGCACTAAAGATTGGACTGAATTTTCCAGCCTTGCTGCGGATTCTGTAGATTGCTTGAGAAATGCATCTAGACTTATTTCTAGCGAGATAACCTTATCATCATTGGGTTGAATCAAATTGTTCGTTTGATTTGGATAAGATTGTGGTTGGAAAGGTTGTTGGTATTGAGTTTGTTGGGGTGCTTGTTGTTGTGGAGGAGGAGGCCTTTGAAAGTTGGTATTGCTTGGAGTTGTTGATTTTGATTCCAAGCAAAATTTGGGTGACTCCTCCAACCCGGATTATAGGTCGAAGAGTAAGGATCATTTCGTTGTCGTTGCTAAAAGGCAGCATTGACTTGATCTTGTCCTTGAACAGGTGGATTGTAAGGACACTCTTCGGTAAGGTGTGATGAATCCGAACAACAAGCACAAACAGTTCGTGGGGGTAAAGCAGGGGCAGGAGAAGACGATGAGATTTTGGCCTCAATGGATTCTAGCTTTTTCATAAGTGCGGCCATCTCGGCCTTCATAGCAATTGACATATCTAATTGATGTATGCCTGCCCTAGATTGACCAATAGAAGAAGATGAGGTGGTCTTTATGCTCTCCCACTGAATTGTTTGTTCACTAAGATCCTCGAGAAACTGCCACGCTTCCTCACTAGATTTGGTTAGAAAGTGACCTTGACAAATGGTTTCTAGAAACTGCTTCGTTACCGGGTACAATCCCACCTATAATGTTTGGCAAAGTTGCAAATTTTCGATCCCATGGTGAGGGCATTGAACGAGTAGGTCTTTGAATCTTTCAAAACACTTCCAAAATGGTTCGGAAGGAAGCTGGGAAAATTGTATTATCTCATTGCGAATTCTCGCGGTCTTGTGATGAGGATAAAACTTTTTAAGAAATGCTTTAACAAACTCGTCCCAATTTCTAATTGAATGTGATGCTGTGCTGTATAGCCACTTCTCGGCTAAGTTACATAAGGTGAAAGGAATGACCCTTAGGCTTATAGCGTCATCACTTAATTGGGTTGTTTTCATCATGGCGCAAACATTTTGGAATTTATTGATAAAGATATAAGTATCTTCGGATTCCAATCCATGAAATTTTGGCAGCATATTGATGAAGTGGGGTTTTATTTCAAAATTGTCCCCATTTGCCGGTGGAGGTGAAAGACAGGTAGGTAAAGAGGTGCGGACAGGGTAGAAGAGATTCTGGAGCGCGATTCGTTGGGGCGCTACAACAGGTGGAAGATTCGGGTTATTCGCACCTAACGGAGGTGGAATTAGTCCCGTGGGTAAGGTGTTGTTGGGATTATATCCCGACATACCTTCGGAAGAAAAATTTGAAGGTGGAGGTAAGGAAGCGGAGGGAATTTCGACTTCGGTGTCGAAAGGTTCGTCGGTCGGTACCAACGAAACACGGACTAATCGGACGCTAGTGTCCCTAGTCCAAAGTGACATACACTAAAGGGGTAGTGTACTCAGAAAAATGAAAGACAGAATGTGAAGGTAAAATAACGTCAATGAGAAGAAAGTTAGTGGTGCTGGGGTGCAAGGATTTTACACGACAAGTTGCAAGCTTTTATAAAAGATTTTTTTCTTTTTCCCTTTTTTTTATTTGGAACCGTTTGCAAAATTTTTTTTTTGATAAAGGGCTAAGACACACTTTCGATCAACCAAAAATGCACAATCAGGCCTAACTCTAGGGTCACCTAGGTCAGCTAGACAGCTCCTAACTGTTTCAAAGGGCTAGAGATAGGACCTCAAACCGCCTCTTCACCGCCAATTGCGGCCAGATAAGTGCCAGGTAAGTGGGAGGCTCCCTGCTACAAGTAGCGGTCCTAATTAAGTAACCACTTGCCTTAGACACACTTGCTTAGACACCGCAAAGTCAGGTTAGGATAAACGGTCAATGCCTATAATTAATCCTCTATCCTATTGAGCTCGAAGTCCTTAGGGCTGAGTCTAGTATTTTTTAATTAAAGATTGGTCAATGCAAATTCCTTATGTCATTTCTGGGGTCCTGGGAAGGGTGATGAAATCCCCATCCAATCTGAATTGGTCAAAAGCCCCATAAAGTCCGATTAAAGATATGCAAAACAGTAAATCACTTGCAATCAAAGATTTTTATTTTATGCAGCGCAAAGAATCCTGCACAAGATTTGTTATTGAGAAGGGGGAAGATTTTTTATCTTTTTAGGCGCAAAGAAATCCTGCAGGATATTTGACAAAAGATATATTTAGATTTGCAGAGGGGGGAGAGAGAAAGCAAACAGTGCAAATTTCGTGCGCTGAAGACTCTAAAGGACCGCAGTTTAGCCGCACAAACCCCCTTCTGGCTGCGGTTTAGCGGTGAAAACGGCGGCGCGGATCTCCAGAAAAATTGTGGTGTTCTGTTTTTCCAGCCCCTTTCTGTTCTGATGTACCTTTTTCTGTTTCGCACTATGGATTTTTCAGATCCGTCGATCCTGCAAAGATTCACAAAAAAATACCCTTCAAAAAATAAATGATAAAAATTTTATAATTTTGAATTTTTAGATTTTTATGATTTTTTTAATTTAGATTAACCCGAAATTGCAAAGAGGAAAAACTACGCCATCCCCGGCAACGGCGCCATTTGATTTAAGAGATTTTATGGATCAAAAATAATTTACCGCAATCAAGAACGGCATCGCTATGCAGCTAGCCAGTGAGTACGGATCGGTCCATAGGGATTTTGTGTTTTCCTAGTCGCGCTAACGAGTTAATTCCGATGAATGTTCGGATTGATTTATTAAATCTAAAAACTACCAAATTAAGTTATACTAAAATTATCTAGATCTAAGTCTTGCTAGGGTTAGGCTTAGGGGAAGTTGAGAGATCAAAGGTTTCCTCACCGCTTTCAATACCCTATTTCAGATCAATTAGATGTTATGGTAATTATCAATAAAGTGGATTAGAATCTTTTGGGAAGATATTTCTTCCTCTAGGTTCTTGTCCTTCCTTTATTGATCCTTACCCTAACCTCCATGGAAAACATGCGCAACCAGTCCTTTATTCTACGGTATCACCGTTACCTCGAGGGGTAAGGTGCCTCAGGGAGCGGTGTGTGCGTGTATGCATGGAGTTCTAATTCTTAGGTGTGAAGGGGCAAGAAAGGGGTGAGAGATCTTATCTCTCAAACCTTTCCCTAAGGCTAACCCTAACAAGCGAGGAGACTACTCGCTTATTAGGGGATTAAAAGACATTCTAAATTAAAAGTGAACTAAAGCAAAGAAATAAAAGTAACTTACTAATTTTTATTGATGGCTCTCTCCAAACATCAACGCAGTACAGATGTGAATTTGTGAAATGAAAAGAGGCATATCCTCATACAAGATTTAGAGTTCCTATTTATAGAGGATAGGAACCCTAGGGTTACAATTGACTCCCATATCTACATTTACAAAAATACCCTTT
This sequence comes from Agapanthus africanus, assembly GCA_030015575.1. Taxonomy (NCBI): domain Eukaryota; kingdom Viridiplantae; phylum Streptophyta; class Magnoliopsida; order Asparagales; family Amaryllidaceae; genus Agapanthus; species Agapanthus africanus. The sequence continues at coordinate 296,709,739 of CM057345.1, read as the reverse complement.
AATAAAAGACCTAGTCAACAATCCGCGCACCGCCAAAGTTTTCTGCGCCGACACGGGCCATACCCGGCCGCGGTTCCGCGGCCTTATGCAGGCTTTGTGATGTCGTTTTCTCTGCAGTGCTTCTAGATGATTTTGTTTCCCTATTTCTTTGGTTCTTTTCTCAGATTGGCTTCTAGGCTTCTTCCAGATTCCACAGTGAATGATTGTAGTGAACTTTTACCGTTGCTTCGTGACAAAGTCTTGAATCTTTCACTCCCATATCTTTTACGTCGTCTTTTATTGTTTTCACTGTTTTAGATCCAAGAACCTGTAACCTGTAATATATAGCAGACATGCGTCAAAAGAACCTGTTTTATTTGCAAAAAGAATAAGAATGGGGAATATAATAATACAATATTATGGTGTGAACACCCCCCACCCTCTCTCTCTCAATTATTCTCACACTCTCTCTCTCCAAGCATGGTCTCCTATCATCATTATGTCCCCTCTCTCTCTCCTCACTCATCATGACAACTTTTTCTTTTCTTTTCTCTTTTCTCACCACAATAAAACCAAACACATAACACAGATGAAATGAAACAACATGTAACATGTCATGGTGCACTAAATATGGAAAACTGTAGAAACACGGATTTGACCTAATCGCGATTAGCAGTGCACTAATCGGGTTTTTATTTAAACTGAATATAATAAATTTTAAAAATGCCAAATCCTTTAAATATATTTTTAAATGAATAAATCATTTAATTTCCATTTATTTCACAGTTATTGGTATATATTTATACCCTTTTTCGAAAACCCCAATTTCGCAAATCGGGCAGTTTTCGGGAAATGTATTATTTTAATATTAAATTACAAAAATAATATTTTATATTTTCTGAAATGTTACACCAGTTCTTCTGTTCGTAATGGCAGCTGGTGTATCCTTGTGAAATCCGCTCCAGCTCAACCTGCCAATTTGCGTATGCAGCCGCATAACCATCAAACCCTACCCTCTCCATATAGTATTTTGAAAGGAGGGTCACTAAGACTGACAGCAGGGGTTTCTTCTGGGTGACCCCCTCCATAATCGTGTTGAACAACTGTGTCACCACACAGAAATGGTGATCCTTTTCCATCAAACAGTGCACAATGTGTCCCACTCCAGCCAGAAAAGAAGAGACACGGCTTTTACCCTTGATGTTGCAGTTTGCCCACCGGCAGACCGCAAGTATGCTCCTGTACATTTGCGCGGGGTTCAACCCCTTATCCTTCAATTCCACAAAATCCCCCAATAAGGATCGATAAACCGCCAATTCACGCGGTTGCTGATTTCCCGGTCGCATTGGGATGTTGGTAACCCTCGAGATTGTTTCGGCTTGAAAAATTCTACGTCTCCCTCAAAAGAAAAACTCCACATACCCCGATCCGGGTTCACCATTTCTTAACGCCTCATAAAAATCTTCCACTAACTCTCTTATAGAAAATAAATCATCACTGTTGTAGATAAAAAAATTCCACCCCCTTTGACAGATTTCCTCATAGAAATACAGCCCGTAAGTTTCATCGGAAAATATTTCGAAGAAATTAGTCTCACATTCAAATGCCACCATATTCAGATCTAAAAATGAATTTTGCATAGAAATTAAACAAGAAGAGAAGAATTTCTTACAGAGAGAAGAGAATTGGTGTCGTCGGAGAAGAGCAGGCCGCAATTTACGGCCAGATTGGATTTTCCGGCTGCCTGAATGGGGAGTTTGGGCGGATCTCTTGTGTTAGAGTTTGTTTTGAGGAGAGAGTGTAGAGTTTTGGGAAATTCTGAAGAGGAGGTCTCGGGTTGAGATGGGGGTGCTTTTAAAAGGAAGTTTGCAAAAAAATCCCCCTAAAAAACAAATTAAAAAAACAGCGCAAACAAAAAAGAACTCAAAAAGTATATACAAGAAAAAAAAACAACATGGGGATGTGATTTAATCAAGATAACCTGGCTCATGTAAAAACATGAGCTCCCCCGTTTCCGCAGGCAGTTCTAAGAATGGCTTCAGACGTTGGCCATTAACTTTGAAAGTGTTTCCTGAGTGCTGATCTTCAATGTTGACCGCACCATGCGGAAAAATGGTGCGCACAATAAACGGACCCGTCCAACGTGACTTCAATTTTCCTGGAAATAGATGATGTCTGGAGTCGTAAAGAAAAACCTTCTGGCCTACCGTGAATGTTTTTCTGAGAATCACTTTGTCGTGAAAAACTTTTGTTTTTTCCTTGTATAACTTAGCGTTCTCATACACGTCATTGCGTATCTCTTCGAGCTCATTTAATTGAAGTTTTCTTGCCTCACCGGCTTCTTCTAGGTCGATATTGAGCTGTTTGATTGCCCAAAATGCGCGGTGTTCATATTCAACAGGCAGATTACACGCTTTTTCGAAGATGAGTCTGTATGGAGACATACCTAAATTCGTTTTGAAAGTGGTGCGAAATGCCCAAAGCGCATTATTTAACTTCAATGACCAATCCTTAAGGTTCTGGCTAACAGTCTTTTCCAGAATCTGTTTAATATGTCTATTGGAGACTTCAAACTGTCCGCAAGTTTGAGGATGGTATGGTGTTGACAACTTGTGGCTAATGGAGTATTTCTTCATTAGTGATTTAAAAGATCGATTGCAAAAATGCGTTCCATTATCACTAATGATGGTGCGAGGTGTGCCGAACCTTGGAAAAATGTTCTCTTTTAAGAATTTTACGACAACCTTGTTATCGTTGGTTCGACATGGGACAGCCTCCGCCCATTTGGACACATAGTCCACAGCCAACAAAATGTATAAATTCCCAAATGAGTTTAGGAATTGCCTCATGAAATCGATACCCCAGACGTAAAAAATCTCTACAATCAGAATGGATTGTAGGGGCATCTCATTCCGTTTTCCAATCTTTTCCATGTGCTGACATCGGCTACAAGTTTTGCAATATTCGAAAGCATCCTTAAAAAGCGTCGGCCAGTAGAATCCTCTTTGCAAAACTTTTTCCGCTGTCTTTCTGGGTCCAAAATAACCCCCACAAGTTTGATCATGACAGAAAGACAGAATACTTCTCGTTTCAGAGTTAGAGACGCACCTTCTAATAATCTGATCAGGACAGTACTTGAACAGGTATGGTTCATTCTAATAAATGAATTTGACTTCGGAGAGAAATTTTGACTTGTCCTGATTCGACCAAAAAGAAGGTGTTTCTCCGGTGACAAGAAAGTTCACGATATCAGCGAACCAGGGTTCGACAGATACGGAGAGAAGTTGTTCGTCTGGGAATTGCTCGTTGTTTGGAATTTCCTCAATTGGTGCATTTGTTAAGCGAGAAAAATGATCGGCAACAACATTGTCGGTTCCCTTCTTATCCTTGATAGTCAAATCAAATTCTTGAAGAAGAAGAATCCAACGTATCAATCTGGCTTTGGCATCCTTCTTTGCAAAAAGATGCCTAAGTGCAGAATGATCAGTGTAAATCGTGACGTGTGTCTCGATCAAGTAAGGACAAAATTTTTCCAGTGCGTAAACGACAGCTAAGAATTCCTTTTCAGTGGTGGTGTAATTCAGCTGCGCGTCATTCAAAGTCCTGCTCGCATAGTGGATGACGTGTGATTTCTTATCAAATTGTTGTCCCAAAACAACACCTATCGCAAAATCAAAAGCATCGCACATTAGCTCGAAAGGTTCATTCCAGTTTGGTGCACTTAAAATCAGAGCGGAAATGAGTTCCGATTTCAGAAGCTGGAACGCGTAAAGGCACTCAGAATTGAAGTCAAAGGAAGTATCTTTAGCCAGCAAGGAAGTTAAGGGTCTAGCTAGTTTGCTAAAATCCTTGATGAAACGCCTGTAAAACCTGGCATAGCCTAAGAATGCCCTGATGTCACGGACAATCCGTAGAGGTGGGAGGCTTGAAATGACGTCAATTTTTACCTCATCGACTTCAATGCCATTTTCAGAAATGTTACTAAAGGAATGCCTAGCACGACAGCAAGGTTTCGGGAGGTATCATCCATGCCATTTTCAAAAATTTGCCATACTAAACAATCCTAACCCTAGAATCTTAACTAGAGATTTAGACAATACAAAGTGTAAACAACTTTACAACTAAGTGAACAAGGAATACAAACTTTGTAGACCGGTCCTTCACTTCAATAGCTCCGTGTAGAAGTCCCCTTGCTCCATGTAGTGATCTTCCGGACTCTAGATTGGCTCCACAAGATGAATGGAACGAGCTTGCATGAAGTCTTTGAGGATGAAGATGATCTACGTCGAGGAGACACTAGCCCAAGCTACCTCTTCACTAATTAGGGATTAGTGAAGCTAACACCCTAAACTAAATGGATAATCTTGTAGAGGATGATGAAGTAGGAATTTTGCTCACTTTAGAATTAATTTTCTCACTCTTTTTCTTCTCCTCTCAAAAACCTAGAGAGTTATGCTCTTGATGAAGAAGAAGAAGTAAATAATGGATGAGAGAGTGAATGTCAACCATGGGTGAGAAATATCTCATATAACTCATGTAGAGATTTAACCATGAGTTTAGATAATGGTTGGGTTAATAAATATCTTAAGTAAAACAAAATTAGTGGACTAAGTCAATGCATCTACAAGCTTCCACAAGCTTCATGCAATGTGACCAATTTCCATCTAATTTGGATTTACTTTAAATAAATAAACCTCACATTATCATGAGTATGGTGTGAGTCTCATACACCCATGTAGTGCGTATCATCTAGCATGACACAAAAAAGAAAACACAATTAATATATATCACATATATATTAAGTGTGCACATGTGAGAAAAAGAAATGCTTAAGTGAGCAAATATTAGTTAATGTAAATTAATATATCAAATATATAATTATTCATTAAATCATTAAATCAACACTTGATTTAATAAGACGGCTATATCACATACAACTGATGATGCAGGGTTCATCTATGTTTTTGATGAACTACCTGGACTATGATGCAGATCATACTAGTGGGGACATGGTAGTCCATTAGTACATCCTTCAAGGTCCCTAGTCGTGGGTGTATCGAGACGGGGCATCGATATACCAGAGTAGACTAGCGTATACGCTTCTCGACCCATGAGATGGGCAATGGATGATCCCATATCCATTGGTGTTTGACATCAGAGATGGTATACGGGTGCTCAGTGGAGACTGGGTACACTGGACGGACTCACCGAGAACTCCCAGATGGTATTATACCTCACGTCAGATGGCAGTTCTCAGGTGACACTTGTACAGGTTAGTCTGTAGACCCGAGATCGTCATAGAGTCTTGTATGATTCCCACTGTGTTTTGATCTCCACCTTACCACGTCCATGAGGGCGTGCAAAATGGTGGTCTTTGGGTACAGTCCCGAGTCACATGGAGGCAATGAGCGATAGGAGGGGTTTCGTCTCTCCCGGTATTTGGGGTTGATGTTGCGCTGTGCTCGATTGGCCGTAACAGGGAAGTCCCTGGCCAGGGCTGATCAGAGATTTGCTGGTAAGTGTTACCAGTAGTTTCTCGACCCGTTATGAGCCTCACATCGGCACGACTTATCGGTTATTGGGATCTGACGTTTACCACCCCTAGACTTGATATGCGACGTATCAGACAAACAGACCGGACTGTACGGTAAGTGTTACTGGTTGGATTCACAGGAGTGTGAGCAGGCTAGCTCGTCGATCTTCTGATCGATCAATACCCGGATGGCCGTTACGTTTAGCAGACCGCTTGCGGCTTGTAGGTGCTTGATATGATCATTAAATCGAGATAGTGCCCTCAGAGTCAATTATTGGATCACAGGCACGTGATTGCAATGATTGAGGGAGGACCTATCCCGGTACGACAGTCTTACTCGAGATGATAGTATGCTATCTGGTTTACCTTTATCATCGTGTACTACTTTAGGTGACCTGACAGGTCGCTATTGCACGTTGATAGAGCCCCTAGGATTCTTGCTTGATGACCAGCAGTATGAGGGCGATCATATAAGTGGGAGCTGGGGTCTATAAGCACATCCTTAAAAGGTCCCTAGTCGTGGGAGTTTCGAGACAGGGCATCAATTCTCCAGAGTAGACTAGTGTATACAGTCGAGACCCCGACGAGGGGCGGTGGCCGGTCTCACAAGCCACTGGTGTCAGTTGGTTCACCTAAGATGTATACAGGTGCTCATTGGGTTATGAGTACACCGGACAGGACTCGCCGGGAACATGCTAGTTGGTCTTATACCTGACGTCAGATAGCAGTTTCCTGGTCACATGTGTACAGGTTAGTTCATCGACCTGAGATCGTCATTTGTCTCGTGTGAGTTCCCACTGTGCTTTGATTACTACCCTACCACGGCTCAAAGGAGTCGTGCAAACAGGTTTTAGTTGGGTACAGTCCCGAGCCACATGGAGGCAGTGAGCGGATCTTCAGGGGTTCGTCTCTCCCGGTATTGGGGGTGAGGTCGCGCTGTGTCTAGGAGAGCCATTACACGAAGTCCTTGGCCAAGGCAGGAGATTTACTGGTAGGTATTCCAGTAGTATCTCAGGGTGTTCTGGGATACACTCCGACATGACTTGTACCGCTTTTGGGGGTCTGACTTTTACCAACCCCCTAGGCCCGCCATGCGATGCTCGTAGACGAACGGACCGGACTGTACGGATATTGTCACTGACAGGCTCAGTAGGGTGTCAGGATGAGTTCGCTCATCGACGTCCCTTTTTGGTCAATAGCTGGTGGCCCGTTACGTATTGGCTTATACCTCTGACGTGCTAGTGGTTAAATCCACAGTCACAGTATTGACGAGTCTTTAGAGTCCACCACACTTTCAGTTACTCAAGCTTTCGGGCGAAACGCTGTAGACGCCGTATGGAGATATGGCAGGGTCCGATCAGATACGTGCGGTATTGCACGGATCAGGATCGGACGGTTAGTACTAGAGGCCGTATAGATATATGGCAAGGTTCGATCGGATACGTGCGGTATTGCACGGATCAGGATCGAACGGATATTACTAGCCGGCTTTGGTTTAAGCCGGATCCTAGTTTAGTACAGTGTAGATTTTGTCTCATTGCATTTGTATCCGGTCGGAATACAGATGCGGGTGTGTATTCACAGTATCGGGGTTTTCCTGTAATTTATTACGGGAGCAGTTTTCTGGAGTTGCCAGTTTGCATTCCGTTCCGGCCGGTTTTCCTTTGTTCTTTCCCGGTCGGACTTTTCCGATGGAGGGGGTTATTTGCAAGTTTGCAAATAACACTTAGTGGAGGGGTTTCTTGCAAATGCTTTGATTATGATGGCGTCTTTTCTTTTCCACCATCACTTGCATTAATTGAGTTAAGGGAGGGTATGGTTTGGATGTAAGTTTGTGATGATGATGTTTTGTTTATGGTCACCTTTCTACTTTTACTACACTCACTCTCCTTCTTGATTTAATGATGGTTGATTTCATTTTTCCCTCCACCATTCTAATATATGGCCGGCCACAATTTTGAGGGGGAGAGGGAGAGAGTTTCATTTTGGTATGGTGGCATTATTCTTGATCTCATATCATTTCATGCTAGAAAAATGCAAGCACCATTTTTCTTATCTTGATTCCTCCATCATCTTCAAAGGCAACAAAACCCCAAATGAGACACAACCCTACACATTCTACAGCAATTCTTGGGCATGTCGACTTGCCAGCTTCATGCCCGAGTTGCCTCGGTATAGAGGCGGGAGCCCGTAAAAGAAACAGGCGACGTGGTGCCCTTCCGGCGAGGAGATGGAGACCGGACTTTCCGCGTGAGATCGGGACGACGACGAGAAGACCGGAGGACTCGGATCACTCGGTATATCTCTTCCCTATCTTGTTACTTTGCTAGATCTAGTTTAATGGCCTGATCCGGGGTTTAGTGCGCGGTGGTGCCGGTTTGCTAAGTTCGCAAAATTAAAGTTTATCACCGTTTCCGCATTTGGCCGTCGGATTGACGACCGGGGCGCCGCCGTGCACTTACAGTATGAATGGTTATGGTTTTATTTACTTATTCATTTATTTATATTGATTATTCATTTTGGAAAGGAAAAGAAAAATGGTGGCTTTATTTGTTTCTTTCATGAAGCTTCATGAAGAGTTGAATAATTGACCATTTTTGTTTTCTTCTCTTAACCTAACCATGCACCTAACCCTAGTTTGCTCTCTACACTTCACCATGGTTAGTATATGATAAGTAATGATATTATTCTCATTTTTAATCTAAGACTTATCATATTCTATCTTCATCTTCTTCTTCTTCTTAAAAGAAAAAGCTTGACACCATTAATGGCACCTTGAGCTAAAGAGTGAGAAATCCAATTCTAAAGTGAACCCACCTCCTATTTCTTCATCCTCTACCTCTTGCCAAGTGGTTTTGGGTGTTTTCTTCACAAATTTCACAACTTGGTGAAGTTGGAGCTTAAACTTGTGATGCCTCGACGTAGATCATCTTCGGCACGAAGCCGACGACCTAGCTCGCCGATTTCTCCGATGAAGCCGACGATTGAGTTCGGGATTCGAGATGGACAGCGAGAGGACGCCTACGTGGAGCTAAGGAAGTGGAGAAATGGATCTACAAAGGTTGTAGCCTCTCTCCTTTAGTTAAATCGTTAACTTGTTTAATGTTTCGCCTAGAATTCTAGTCGACGATCCGTATTAGGGTTTCTCGGCACCCATAAAATTTGAAATTGGCATGGTTGATGCCTTGTGAGACCTCTTTAGTGTGCCTAGGAACCCTTCAATTCCCACTATGCTTTGATTTCCATCTTACCACGTTCAAGAGAACGTGCAAAACAGTGGCTTTTGGGTACAGTCCCGAATCACTGTAACATTTCAGGAAAATAAAATATTATTTTAGAATTTAAATAATTAAAATATTAAGTTTCAGGAATATTATAATGTGTAGAGATTTGTTTTAATGTTATGGTATGATCATATACCGATTGATTGGAAAATATTGGAAAATTACATTTGAATATTGATTTTGAAAGAATATTATATGATTTAGACACTTTATAAATCTTATACAATTAATTATATTCAAGTTTACGGCTAAGCTTGATTAATAATTACTAATTATGCATTGATTTTGTTTTATGCATGTGACATACACCATGTCATGTTACACACTTGTTAAAATTTTTCTAACATGACTTCTTTCTTTTTTCAAGAATGACTTTGTTTTAAAATGAAAGAAAAAGGAAAAGAAAAAGAAAAAGAAAAGAATAGAAAGAGATTGTCACGATCCAAAATTGGCACGCGACGGCCCTTAAACTACGCAACGTCCACAGGCGTAACGCAATCTAAGTAAGCCAAAACCCAGCAATCTAAACCATCAAAAGTAGTAAGAACATAGTTTAAAAGCTTTTGGAAACTCAAATAAAAATCTTTAAAGTCAAATTTAACTTTCTTAAAAATTTCGGCAGCACCTCCTTTGTAAAAACTAGCCCCGAAAAACGTGTACAGCATAAAATATAAGTGAAGCATCCCCAACGGGAGCAAATCCACGCCCAAAGGCGGAAAACAACCACCACAACAAAGTATACGACGCCGTAGCGAAGAATAACAGACGATATAAAAAGAACAGCATAGAAAGACCTCCAGAGTCACAAATAATATACAATATCGTCCTCATCACTCGTCTCTAAGTCAATATATGAAAGTAGTAGATGTAGGGAACTAGATACAACAAGATACAATGTACATAAACGGATAACTGTGAAACCCACCTATAGCAAAACTGCACACAGTCAGCCGAAACGGTATACGCTGCAAAAGAAGATGCGATAAGAAGAAACCCGGCCTCGACTACTCTGAGGAACAACCTGTTCAACCCAGTGGCACAACGGGGGTGAGTTGCCAACTCATGAATAGTAAATAACATAAGCAGGTAATCGCAAGTATGCACGTACTGCGCGAATCTAACGCATGCAAGCTAATAACAATAAGTGACCATATGTGTGCAACTGTTATGAAAGGTACTCTATCAGGCACAACTAAATCATGAAGGAATAATATTGCAATATGTATATGCAACAGTCATGAAAGGTACTCTATCAGGTACAACTAGATCATGAAGCAATAATATGGCAATATGTATATGGAATAGTCATGAAAGGTACTCTATCAGGTACATCTAAATCATGAAGCAATACATATCAAATAAATGCTGAGTATGTATAAAGCACATCCTGTAAGTCACATGGAACATGAGTGTCACACACCGACACCCGAAATTAACATGAAAACTAGTGTCTAGCATCGACACATAAATACTGATCTATGAGGTGCTGTCACCACGACTGGCCCTGATAGGTACGTATCATACGCTATCTGGAAACCCGAGTGCCTAGCTCTGACACACGAAATTCTACGTATCCATGCGTACATGACACCGGTCGGTATCCCCACGTTAACCGCCGAGTCCAAATACTGTCACCGGTAGGTACTTGCCCACCTTCCAGGCTCATCGTCTATACCACGAACTTCTTGCCGAAGGGAACCGTACCTGGCTCCACTATGTACCCGCACACGGCCTCGTCTACTCCTCGTATCGGGTAATAATACAAAGCTCAGAACCGAGAAATCTCATGGTGGACGCTGAAATATCATATCAAGAGAAACCGGGTTTTTCAAATAATGCATAATTTCATGAAACACCCACGATCCTCAAATCTAGAAAACATCAAGTAATGAATACGTATATTTGTATGAATAATTATGATGATATATATAAATTAGACATGTATACATATATATTAGCGTCCCATTCCACTAATATATATATATATATATATATAACAGCGTCCCATTCCACTGTTATATATACTTAGGATTTAAAATATCAGAGGACATCATATGAAAACCATCTATCAATGCGAAAATCTATGAAATATAATATATGCAACATAAAACTGTAATGTGAGCATATAAAGGAAAAGCCGCTATTTAACTGCAACAAGTTAATATATATCATGCGGTTCCTAATTTCTCTGAGTCCATATAACATGAAATAAAGGTGAACATGTAGCTATAGCCAGGTGTGCGTAACCATGTCGGTATTGCAAGATATGTGTATCTACCTATCAATAATGATGTAAAACCCTCCAGGTATATGTGTAAGCATATATGCAAGATGTACATGTAGCTATGTCTCATATGTGTATATACATGTCACTAATGGTACAATACCATATAGGTATATAGGTAACAAGCTTATAGGCATGGCAAGGTACACTACCTATCATATGTGCCAACGCATAAGAATCAATGACTCAACGTCAATGACAGAACAATACCACATAGGTATATGTAACCCTATAAAGGTAAGTCGATGTGCATGTAAGTTGTATGCATAGAATGGAATATGTGTAAACATGTCGGTATACAGGTATGCTATATATCATATGCACAAGGGAATATGAATCAATGTCTCAATGCCCCTAACCGATACTATATCACATAAGTATAGGTGTTGTGCGTGTCATGGCAATTGTCGACGGTGTGTGTGTGTGCATACAATTAGTGCTCGTGAACATGAACCGTTAATAAAGGTGTTGTGTCTCATTAATATTAAGTCCATACACAATAGGAATGAGATATGCAACAAAGGTAGACATTCACAAATAATGTCCATATACTTCTAACTAATAGTCATATCATTAAATCTAGCCCAGACGCATAACGCCATGCGGGCGATTCCCATGTAGATGTTAAATCTACTTACTAATGATCCTTGGGCTAAGTAAGCCAACCACTCGCTTTCCCCTTTTCGCAGCGCCCGAAGTCCACGCCTGCGTCCCTAAGATCATAAAACAACATAACAAGTATATATTAGAAATCGACCAATAACACGTACCAACTATGTTAGACCGACACACCAACTCCAAACATACTCTAAAGTGTTCGTCTAGTGGCTAACGCGCGTAGAGACACTATGGAACCAACTTAAGAGCAAAAACTACACAAAGACACAAACGATATCGGCACAACCCAAGCTAGGAACGCTAAACGACACAACCATCAAGCCTAGACCCTGATCGTACCGATCGCGCATTCACAACACAATAAATAACGTAGAATCTAATAAAAATAATATCGCAACGTCAAAAGAAATTCACGCCTAAATTATGCGGAAATCTAGTAATCAACATATATCATTTTTAGCTCAAAACTACAAGTTTTACCAAAACTAGCAATCACAACATCACAATATAGCATGTTTAAACTATACAAACCTTTACTAGAACTTTAATCTTTCTTAATTAGGATTTAGTAAAAGTTTAGTTTGCAATTAAGCTAATTATACAATTAGGAAAATATCATTTAATAAACTAGCAACTAGGTTAAGTTTTCATTTGATTAAACATCATACTTAACCATTACAACTAACAAAACCCTATCTTGATTAAAAAAAAACCTTTGCTTGAAATTCTAAATATGCAATTAAAAGCCATAATTTAACATCTAATTAGCTAATTTAAAGTATTGAAACAACAAATAGGGTTTAGGGTTAAGGTTTATACCTCCACAAAATTAGCAACTAATTTCCAAAATTTGCCACCAAAATGATGATTTTTGTGAAGATCCATGCTTGATTTGAGATGAAGAATAATGGGTAATGATTTGATTATGAGTTTGTGTGAATAATTTATGATTTTTGAGAATTTATTTGAGCTTGGAGAGAGTTAAATGAAGCAAAAGAAAAAGAGGGCAGAAGTGAAGGAAGGGCTCGGCCAAGCAAGGGGTAGGGGGGTTGTGAAATGAGTGGAATTGTCTAGCTAAAAACAACATTAAATGCTAATTAATGTAAATTCCACCTCTTATATCTTTTCTTTTCTAATTAAAATTTTTCTTTAATTCAACAAATATCTAGATATTTTGGTTGGATATTTTCAAAGATGGATTAGTGCTAATCTAGTGATTAACTTAGCATAGTTTAACACAAGAAAAAATGTAATTACCACTAATTAAGTGCATAATTAATATCTTAAAATAATATTTTAATTAAGGAAAATTATTAAAATGCACAAAAATTACAAGTGTCTTACAAAAACCAGCAAACTAGCAAATTCCTAGCTAAACTAGGTGCAGTGAATTCTATACTGCAAAAAGATCGCTTCTTGGTTTTTACGGAAAACGCCGACTATTTTACCCTAAAAACGGAAGATCGCCTAAACGATTTCCAAAACGTTACAATCTTCCCCCCTTAATGAAATTCGGTCCCCGAATTTAAAATTTACCTACGCGCACCTTTAAACAGATGAGGGAAAAACAAATCCTTCCGCATCTCGCTCGCAGCCTCTCCAGTGATCACCTCAGTAGACGGTTACGCCAAAGAACCTTCACAGATGGCAAGACCTTTGACCGAAGTTTCTCCACCTGCCAATCCACTATCACTATCGGTTGCTGGTGAATGAAAAATCACGTCCCAAAGAACGGTCTGGTGCTACAACATGTGTGAAAGGTCATGAAGGTATATGCGAAGTATCGACACAAGGAATACGGGATGAATACTCAATAATCTGGGCGGAAGTGCCAAATTATTGGCAATGGAACTAACTCGCTCGAGGATCTCAATGGACCAACAATTTGGGACTAAGCTTCCTAAAACTCAACATGCTATTTCATCGGAAAAATCCGTAGGAATACATGATCTCCCACCGCGAACTCAAGTTTCCGACCGCCACGGTCGGCATAAGACTTATGTCTGCACCGGGCTGCTCCCATCCTGACCTGAATCAACTGGATCTTCTTCGTAGTCTCATGACTAGCTGGGGTCCAAAAATCCTACTCTCGCAGAGTCAGAAAAAACAAACTGGCTATCGACACGACCTACCAATCAAAACCTACAGGTTGCCAATTGGAACGTCTCCTGATAACAGCTATCGAAAGAGAACCCTAACAATGGCAAGTGACGATCTCAACTGCCAACAAACAAAAAGTACGTACGCACAAGCATATCCTCCAGAGTATGTATAGCCGCTCTCACTAACCATCAGTCTACAGATGGAACGCGGCTCTAAAACACAACCAGTACCCAAGGCTTCCTGAAGCTTCTGCCAAAGACGGCTAGCGAACGTGGTGCCTATATTGGATACAACGCATGAAGGAACTCCATGCAAACGCATACACTTAATGAAAAACAACTGAGCAAACTGAGCATAACCGGACAACAACACCCAAATGGAGTCACTCCCTGTCTAGACCTGGGTAGAAACCACTACGAAAATCATGGAGATCTACTCCCATTCCCACTCTGGAACGGTTAAAGGTTGCAACTCTCCAGCCGGTATCAAATGCTCAACCTTAGCTCGCAATAAGGCAGACACCCCGAAACGAAATCCAAAACTTCACTCTTCATCCCTGCCTACCCGTAACTATCTCACAAGTCACGCTACATATTGGTGGACTTGAATGAACACAGAAAGCTGACTGATGTGCCTGCTCTAGGATTTCGCGTTTCTACCCATCAGTACCACATACACACAACGCGTTCCTATACGTAGTACACCCTAGTCACAAATCAAGGACTCCGAATCTTTACCCTGCAGAACATGCTCAAGTAACATAGACAACGAGCATCGGTGGGCTATGCCTCATGATAAGGATTAAGTAAAAGTGGACGGGTGCGGACATGAGCAAGCTGTCCCCTCAGTAGAGGCGAACTTAAGCTATACTCAATGATCGCACAAGAACTGTAAATCTGCATAAGACTGTCTCTGAATTGCATACAGCTGCAACAAGCTAACCCCCGGGCCTACGACACAAAGCATCAGCTACCATAATCGCCTTGCCCCGGGCAATAAATGATCTCACAATCACAATCCCTTTACAAGCTCCATCCAACGGCGCTGTGTAAACTCAGATCCCGCTGTAGGAAGATGTACATTAAGGTTTGGTGGTCCGTGAAAATCTGACACGACTCTCCGAACAAGTAGTGTCTCCTAATCTTCAACACACGACCACCGCGGCAATCTCCAGATCATGAGTGGGATATCCTGCTCGTACTTCCTCCAACTGTCGGGAAGCATGAGCGATAACTCTATAGTGCCACATCAGTACACAATCGAGCCCCACTCGCGAACAATCACAGTAACCAACAAAGTCGCCCGATCCAGAAACAAGAAAAGAACTGGTTCAGCTGTCAACCGAGTCTTCAACTGCTGAAAACTCAACTCGCATGCTACAGTCTAAGAAAAAGAAACCTCCTTCCCGGTCAGTCCAGTCAATGGTGCAGCGATACACAAGCAATCCTGCATGAAACGGCGTTAAAAACCGGCTAAACACAAAAAACTGCGGACCTCAGTCACTGAACAGGTCTGGGCCAAAGCTGTACGGCCTCGATCTCCCTCGGGTCCATACGAATTCCATCTCTCATAACCACATGACCTAGGAGTTCAAAACAATCAAGCCTCAAGGAACACTCCGAGAATTTAGCAAACCGCTGGTGCTCTCTCAATGTCTGCAAATCAAATCCTCAAGTGCTGTTCCTGTTTCTCACGACCCTTGGAATTGACCAGAATGTCATCAATAACACAATAATAACTGGTCGAGGAACGGCTGGAGAAATTAGGTTCATCACATGCACGAATGCTGCTAGGGCATTAGTGAGTCCGACGACACCACCAAAAACTTATACTGCCCGTAGCGCACACAAAAGCAGTCTTCGGAATGTCATCCCTCCGAACCCGCAACCAATGATGACCCGATCCCAAACAAACTTAGAAAATGTCTCATACTCTGGAGCTGATCAAAGAAATCGTCAATGCGTGGTAAAGGATACCTATCCACACCATAACTCGGTTTAATTGACGATCCATCAATACACAACCTCAACTGTCGTCTTTCTCCTTGACGAACAGAATAGGAGCTCCCCAAAGCGAATCACTTGGACGAATAAGTCCCCCTATCTAGCAACTCTGCAGCAGATCCTTAAGCTCCCTAAGCTCCACCGGCTCATCTAGAACAATGTCAGAAAACTCCCGCACGATAGGAAGCCGGTCCAACAAACCCACTGTGGCTCCGGTATCACAAATGGAAGCTAAGAATCCTCGACATCCTTTCCTCAAAAGCCGACTGGCGAAAAAGGCTGAATTCAAGCTACGAGGGCGGCACCACTGTCCCCTTCCACAACAAGAACTGATTCGCCGGGAAAACAAAACCTGACTGTTTCCTCGCGGCAGTCCACAGACGCATAGCACGTAGATAACCAGTCCATGCCCAGGAAAACGTCAAAGTCCAAAATCTCTAGAAGGACCAAATCGACGGATAAATCTCTATCTCCTATCCGATTGGCATATGACCGAAACACGTGTCGTGCAACAATAGAATCGCTGACAGAAATTAACACAAAAATGGCTGATCTAGCTACCACGACTCTCAGCCCAACCACGGCATGAAGTGTGCAGAACAACGAGTGCATAGATCCCGAACTAAACAAACATGCGCAACAAAGAACATGCGAAAAGATTACCTGAAAACTCTGCATTGGATGCCCGGATGTCCCGATGAGTAGAAGCAAACTCTCATGCCTGCCCTCTACCCGAAACTGGCTGAAATCCTCCTCTACCAACCTGTCCCCTCTGAACGAAATATCCGCGACCATGACCTCTCTGAACACGGGCCTGATGCGGTGCTAAGGAACAATTCCTGATGAAGTGATGAAGGCTCCCACATCGAAAACATCCACTCCATGGCTGCTGACCCTTCTGGGGATGAGAGCTGAACGACTGTCCTCGTCCTAAGCCTCTGCTACTCTTGCGGCGTGCACGAAACCTGTCATGGCGACTACACCTCTGTCTCTGTGCCGATACACCTGTACGATCCCTCCTCGGTCCTGAAACTTCCAAAGTCTTGGGAAGACGTGCCTCATCAACCAGGGTTGCATCCACTGGTGCTGTGTAAGTAACACAATGCTGTGTGCTGATCGCAAGGAAAACTGGGTAACATGGGTGACAACCTCCTGTTGCTGCGCTCGACTGGCCTCAACCAACGACCTCATCGTCTGGCGCAAGTCCTGTATCTCTGCCTCAAGCTTAGCGATACGATCTATCGAAGGAGGAACCATCTGCTCCTGTGCAACGGGCGTGCCATCCTGGTCAGTCCTCGTCCCACACGAGTCAACTCTGACCTCGGCTCTCACTGCATCACTCTGAGTCCTCATAGTCATCGGCGGCAAAGGCTATGAAAAGAAATAAGATTCGATAAGAACACGGAAATTGAATCACAAGGATATGTATCATCAAGGAAGGAATTTCAAGTAATTAGTACTTAGGTCACTTTAGGCGGAGTATCGTGTCGTAAGTTTACCGGGGACATACACACGCTACGTCACCCTGCTTAATCAACCTACTTCATCATACCAAGGTCATCCTACACTTCGAAAGATAAAACCTAGCGCTCTGATACCAACTTTGTCATGATCCGAAATTGGCACGTGACGGCCCTTAAACTATGCAAAGTCCACAGGCGTAACACAATCTAAGTAAGCCAAAACCCAGCAATCTAAACCATCAAAAGTAGTAAGAACATAGTTTAAAAGCTTTTGGAATCTCAAATAAAAATCTTTAAATTCAAATTTTACTTTCTTAAAAA
Source organism: Agapanthus africanus (assembly GCA_030015575.1). Taxonomy (NCBI): domain Eukaryota; kingdom Viridiplantae; phylum Streptophyta; class Magnoliopsida; order Asparagales; family Amaryllidaceae; genus Agapanthus; species Agapanthus africanus. Next base: position 296,692,151 of record CM057345.1, on the reverse strand, counting down.
TTTCGGCAGCACCTCCTTTGTAAAAACTAGCCCCGAAAAACGGGTACAACATAAAATATAAGTAAAACATCCCCAATAAGAGCAAATCCAGGCCCAATAGCGGAAAACAACCACCACAACAAAGTATTCGACGCCGTAGCGAAGAATAAAAGACGATATAAAAAGAACAGCATAGAAAGACCTCCAGAGTCATAAATAATATAAAATATCGTCCTGACCACTCGTCTCTAAGTCAATACATGAAAGTAAGAGATGGAGGGTATTAGATACAACAAGATAAAATGTACATAAACAGATAACCGTGAAACTTACCTATAGCAAAACTACACACAGTCAGCCGAAGCGGTATCCGCTGCAAAAGATGATGCGAGAGGAAGAAACCCTACCTCGACTACTCTAAGGAACAACCTGTACAACCCTGTTGCACAACGGGGGTGAGTTGCCAACTCGTGAATAGTAAATAACATAAGCAGGTAATCGCAAGTATGCACGTACTGCGTGAATCTAACGCATGCAAGCTAATAACAATAAGTGACTATATGTGTGCAATAGTCATAAAAGGTACTCTATCAGGTACAACTAAATCATGAAGCAATAATATGGCAATATGTATATACAACAGTCATGAAAGGTACTCTATAAGATACAACTAAATCCTGAAGCAATAATATGGCAATATGTATATGCAACAGTCATGAAAGGTACTTTATCAGGTACAACTAAATCATGAAGCAATACATATTAAATAAATACTGAGTATGTATAAAGCACATCCTCTAAGTCACATGGAACCTGAGTGTCACACACCGACACCCGAAATCCATATGAAAACTAGTTTCTTGCATCGACACATAAATACCAATCTATCAGGTGTTGTTACCATGACTGGCCCTGATAGGTATGTATCATACGCTATCTGGAATCCCGAGTGCCTAGCTCTGACACACGAAATTCCACGTATCCATACGTACATGACACCGGTCGGTATCCCCACGATAACCGCCGAGTCCAAATACTGTCATAGGTACATACTTGCCACCTTCCAGGCTCATCGTCTATACCACGAACTTCTTCCCGAGGGGAACCATACCGGGTTCCACCATGTACCCACACACGGCCTCGTCTACTCCTAATATTGGGTAATAATACAAAGCTCAGAACCGAGAAATCTCATGGTGGACGCTGAAATATCATATCGAGAGAAACCGGATTTTTCAAATAATACATAATTTCATGAAACACCCACTGTCCTCAAATCCAGAAAACATCAATTAATCAATAAGTATATTTGCATGAATCATTATGATGATATATATAAATTAGACATGCATATATATATATTAGCGTCCTATTCCACTAATATATATATATATATATATATAACATTGTCCCATTCCACTGTTATATATACTTAGGAGTAAAAATATAAGAGGACATCATATGAAAACCATCTATCAAAAATCCATGAAATATAATATATGCAACATAAAACTCTAATGTGAGCATATAAAGGAAAAGCCTCTATTTAACTACAACAAGTTAATATATATCATGCGGTTCTTAATTTCTCCAAGTCCATATAACATCAAATAAAGGTGAACATGTAGCTATAGCCAGGAGTGCGTAACCATGTCGGTATAGCAAGATATGTGTATCTACCTATCAATAATGATGTAATACCCTCCAGGTATATGTGTAAGCATATATGCAAGATTTCCATGTAGTTATGTCTCATAGGTGTATATTCTTGTCACTAATGGTACAATACCATATAAGTATATAGGTAACTAGTATGTAGGCATGGTAAGATACACTACCTATCATATGCGCCAACGCATAAGAATCAATGACTCCACGTCAATGACAAAACAATACCACATAGGTATATGTAACCCTAGTAAGGTAATTCGATATACATGTAAGTTGTATGCATAGAAAGGCATATATGTAAGCATGTAGGTATACAGGTATGCTATATATCATATGCACAAAGGAATTTGAATCAATGTCTCAATGCCCCTAACCGATACTATATCACATAAGTATAGGTGTTGTGCGTGTCATGGAAATTATCGACGGTGTGTTTGTAACATACATTTAGTGCTCGTGAATATGAACCATCAATAAAGGTGTTGTGTCTCATTAATATTAAGTCCATACACAATAGGAATGAAATATGCAACAAAGGTACACATTCACAAATAATGTCCATATACTTCTAACTAATAGTCATATCATTAAATCTAGCCCAGACGCATAACGCTATGCGGGCGATTCCCCTGTAGATGTTAAATCTACTCACTGATAATCCTGGGGCTAAGAAAAGCCAAGCACTCGCTTTCCCCACTTCGCAGCACCAGAATTCCCCGCCTGCGTCCCTTAGATCATAAAACAACATAACAAGTATATATTAGCAATCGACCAATAACACGTACCAACTACGTTTGACTGACGCACCAACTCCAAACATACTCTCAAGTGTTCGTCTAGTGGCTAACGCACGTACCGACACTACGAAACCAACTCAGGAACAAAAGCTACACAAAGATACGAATGACATCGGCACAATCCTAGCTGGGAACGCTAAACGACACAACCATCAAGCCTAGACCCTGATCGTACCGATCGCGCATTCACAACATAATAAATAACATGGAATCTAATAAAAATAATGTTACAACATAAGAAGAAACCCATGCCTAATTTATCCGGAAATCTAGTAAGCAACTAATATCATTTTTAGCTCAAAACTACAAGTTTTACCAAAACTAGCAATCACAACATCACAATATGACATGTTTAAACCATACAAACCCTTACTAGAATTTTAATCTTACTTAATTTGGATTTAGTAAAAGTTTAGTTTGCAATTAAGCTAATTATACAATGTGGAAAATATCATTTAAAAAAATAGCAACTAGGTTACGTTTTCATTTGATTAAACATCACACATAACCAATACAACTAACGAAACCCAATCTTGATTAACAAAAACCCTTGCTAGAAATTCTAAATATGCAATTGAAAGCCTTAATTTAACTTCTAATTAGCTAATTTAAAGCATTGAAACAACAAATACGGTTTAGGGTTAGGGTCTATACCTCCACAAAATTAGCAACTAATTTCCTAAATTTGCCTCCAAAATGATGATTTTTGTGAAGATCCAAGCTTTATTTGAGATGAAGAATAATGGGTAATGATTTGATTATGAGTTTAGGTGAATAATTGATGATTTTTGAGGATTTATTTGAGCTTGGAGAGAGTGAAATGAAGCGAAAGAAAAAGAGGGCAGAAGTGGGGGAAGGGCTCGGCCAAGCATGGAGTGGAGGGGGGGTTGGGAAATGAGTGCAATTATCTAGCAAAAATCAACATTAAATGCTAATTAATGCAAATGCCACCTCTTATATCTTTTCTTTTCTAATTAAATTTTTTTTAATTCAACAAATATCTAGATATTTTGGTTGGATATTTTCAAAGATGGATTAGTGCTAATCTAGTGATTAACATAGCATAGTTTAACCCAAGCAAAAATGTAATTACTACTAATTAAGTGCAAAATTAACAACTTAAAATAATATTTTAATTAAGGAACATTATTAAAATGCACAATGTTAGTTGTATGTATGCCCTAGAGGCCAGTATTGCACAGATGATGTATATTATATTGGATGCTTGGACATATATAGAGATGACTTTCTTGCTCGATATGATAGTATGCTATCTGGTTACTCTTTATCTTAACATGTACACTAGTCTCTTTATACTGTCTTATAGTTACATGTTGGTAAAGCCCTTAGGATATGTACTTGACTACCTGGACTGTGATGCAGATCATACTAGTGGGGACATGGTAGTCCATAAGTACATCCTTCAAGGTCCCTAGTCGTGGGTGTATCGAGACGGGGCATCGATATACCAGAGTAGACTAGCGTATACGCTTCTAGACCCATGAGATGGGCGATGGATGATCCCACATCCATTGGTGTTTGACATCAGAGATGGTATACGGGTGCTCAGTGGAGACTGGGTACACTGGACGGACTCGCCGAGAACTCCCAGATGGTATTATACCTCACGTCAGATGGCAGTTCTCAGGTGACACTTGTACAGGTTAGTCTGTAGACCCGAGATCGTCATAGAGTCTTGTGTGATTCCCACTGTGCTTTGATCTCCACCTTACCACGTCCATGAGGGCGTGCAAAACGGTGGTCTTTGGGTACAGTCCCGAGTCACTTGGAGGCAATGAGCGATAGGAGGGGTTTCGTCTCTCCCGGTATTGGGGGTTGATGTTGTGCTGTACTCGATTGGCCGTAACAGGGAAGTCCCTGGCCAGGGCTGATCAGAGATTTGCTGGTAAGTGTTACCAGTAGTTTCTCGACCCGTTATGAGCCTCACATCGGCACGACTTATCGAGTATTAGGGTCTGACGTTTACCACCCCTAGACTTGATATGCGACGTATCAGACGAAGAGACCGGACTGTACGGTAAGCGTTACTGGTCGGATTCGCAGGAGTGTGAGCGGGCTAGCTCGTCGATCTTCTGATCGCTCAATACCCGGGTGGCCGTTACGTTTAGCAGACCGCTTGCGGCTTGTGGGTGCTTGATATGATCATCATCTGCTACCGGCGTATTGACGAGTCTTTAGAGTCCTACACAGAGGTTTCCTGGCTCAAGCGAAACGAAATAGGAGCGCATATGAGATATGTGCGGGACCGAGAATAATGCGTGTATGTGATACCGCATTTCATTCTCGTGATTTGTAGCATTGATCGGTTATATGCATTATAGCCGGGTTATCGGATCAAGTGTTGATTCGATAAGTTGTTACTATTGATATTAGTCGGTCATATGCGATATGACCGGGTCGTTAAATCAAGTGTTGATTTAATGATTTAATGTATAATTATATATTTGATATATTACTTTACATTAACTAATATGGGTTCACTTTAAATGGATTTTCTCACTTGATGTGCATGATGTATATGTGATATACTTTTGTACACTTGTTTGTATCATTTTAGATGATGCATGTTTATTTGGTTAAGTGTAAAGAATAAACCCATGGTTAAGAGGATAATTAGGGTTTTGGTTTTATCACACATTTATTTATCCATTCCTTTTTATTTAAATTGTTTTTAAAAACAAAATGGTTTTCTTTTGTCATGAAGCTTAATGAAGCTTCATGAAGGTTTGACTCAAAGACCATTTTGTCTTTATGCTAAACCCTAACTATTCCCACTTACCATGGTTTGCTCTCTACACTTAACCCATGTTAGATTATGATAAGTATCAATTTTATTTCATTATTGAAAAACACTTATCATATTTCTTTCTTCATCTTCATCTTCTTCTTCAACAAAAGCTCAAGGTCCATCAATGGCAACTTGAGCTTGAGAGTGAGAAATCCAATTCTAAAGAGAACCCACCTCCTATTTCTTCATCCTCTACCTCTAGCCAAGTTGTAGAGTGTGTTTTCTTCACAAGTTTCATCACTTTGTGAAGTCGGAGCTTGAACTTGCGATGCCTCGACGTAGATCGTCTTTGACACGAAGCCGGCGACCTAGCTCACCCGATTCTCCGATGAAGCCGACGCTAGAGCCCGGGGTTCGACATGGACAGCGAGGAGACTTCGTTGCGGAGCCGTGGTGGTGGATATCCGGATTTACAAAGGTTGTAATTTCCATATCCAAGTAGTTAAGTGTTAACTAGATTATCATTTCGCCTAAATATCTAGTCTAAGATCCGTAGTCTAGGGTTTCTCCGCACCATTTTTTTTAAATTGGCATGTTCGATGCCTTGTGAGACCTAACTAGAGTGCCTAGGAACCCTACAGTGGTATCAGAGCCTAGCTAGAGCCTTAGGTGAAGTCTAGACAGAGTTTGAAACCCGGACGAACCGAAAACCCAACCCCGAAATAGCTCTCTGGAAATTTTTCAAATTTATGGTTTTTTGTCAATTAAAATTGCCTAAAAAAATCAGCAATAAAATCTAAGAATTACTGTGCAAATCGTTTCCTGTGAACAGTACAAACGGCGGCGGAACCGCGGCAGAATCATGGCTTTTGCGGCGGTTCCGCGGCTCCTTGATGACGTCAGCCCCACTTCTTTGCACAGTAATACCTGATTAATTATTCTGAGTTTTCTGGGAATTTTAATTTGACTGCAGAGTTGAGTATTCTGGGGTTGTGTAGGGAATCAACGATTCGATCGGATTATCAAACTTTGTCTAAGTGGATTTCCAGATAACTGTAGAATATGTTAAAATGTTTGACCGGATACAAATATCCAACTTTTCCCCTGCCGAAAAATTCCAAGTGTTGGATTTTTCTGTGGTTAAAAGACGTTCGAAGTAGTGCAAGTAACGCGATGGTCCCTCTAGAAGACAACAAACCTTAACTCGATTATGTGACCGTCTTGAACTGCCCTTTGAACCTTCGGGTTTGGGGCAGTACGGCGTGCCACATGTGAGGCGTTGGCTTGACCCTTCTACGGCTGGACCGTTGGTACTGAGGCATGAAGTGAATGTTTTTGAACCTATTTCATGTGTTGATCGGTGTCGGGAAAACTTGGGTGTTCGAATGTTCGATCGGAAAGTTTAATATATTCTATTTATCCGGAATTGGATACAATAATTGGAATTCACAAACAGTTATGAGATAACTGGATGAATGTTATAAATCTAGCAGTTTAGTCCCATACGATATTGAAAAGAGTTTTCGATAATGAGACTAAAATGCGGGATTTATATCTGTTAGGCATGCGATGTCTAAAGAGGTTGCGGATTCCAATTGTTGTAGTTTTACACTTTCTTTTCTGTGACCGTAAGTGTAATATGTGAATCGCCGGTTTCGTTGCTATATGTCAACGACAATTGGGATGCGCATATTTACTTACGTTGATGACATGTGATGTTATGTGTTGCTGGATATGTTATATTGGATTGTCGTGTTCGAATAGCCGGGGTTTTTTATGTGAGATGAGTGTTTTTCATTTTCATTCATGTAAAAACTTGTATGTAATATTCTTTTATTTGGGGCACTTCCAGGTAGCGGAAGCTGTCACCCTTTGTATATTATTTACTTTTCCGCATTAGGATAGACCCAAGGAGGGGAGCACAAGTAACCGGGTTCTGGGGTCCAGTGGGAGACCAACTCGAGGAGTCGAGTCCGGGTCTCCTAACCCTAGAATTGGCAGGGTTGGTTGCCGCTCTCGTAGGGGTCTAGGGGTGTGGGATTCGCTATTCATCACGACCGTGGAATCCGTGTTTTATACTGGCTCGTATTGAAAACACGGACGTCCTAGTATATCCAATATTTCATATGTTTCTTCTGCTGCGATAACTGTGATGAGATCATGTGATGTTTCTGTGATGGATATAGTATATAGTATATATGATATATTATATAGACGTTACTTATGTTTTACACCCGTGCTAGCCCTGCCCTGCTCTGTCGTTAGTTACCTAACCTAACGGTGCACGAGGGGACATCGAGGCGAATGCGGATGGCATAAGTGTACGTCATATCTATCTGTGATGTTTAGGTATTTAAATGATGGGACTTCATTAATGTGATTAATGAAAGAAAAGAAACCTAAGATGTTGTAGAATCAGATTTTAAATAAAACAGGTAGCTACAGTTCTTGCTTTGCATAGCGGTATATATGATATACCCCGCACCTTATTCGATGAGGAAAGGACCGAGATCCCTTCACCGGGAGTGACTCCTTTAGCAATAACTGGCAGATGCTACACACTCGGTTTGTTTTTGATTACTTTTATAGTTTCTGCTTTGCACAGTGATATATATGATATATCCCGCACCTCATTCGACGAGGAAAGGGCCGACGATCCCTTCACCGGGAGTGACCCCTTTAGCAAAACTGGAAAAGCCTCAAAATCACTCCATTTCAAAACTTCATTTGATTCTACAACGATATCGAGTTCATTACGCAATAGGTTTTCAGAAAAACCTGACGTAGCCCTCCGTCATTTCAGATAAAGACTATTTAGTATTCGTGCTGCGTTTGTTGACCTCTGTCAAGGCGTAGTGTGCGGTAGCTAACTAGTAATTATCTGCAAAGCATGTGATGTGATTGGATTAGGGTAGTCGTGCGACCATGTTGACCTCTGTCAAGGGTCGTGCGGGTGGGTTTGATTCAATCAAGAAATGACGGGTTGAACTTGACTAGTGCACTATGATTTGTTGACCTCTGTCAAGGTCATGGTACACTAGGGGCAAAATATTATCGGGAATTTCAAGAGTTGAAATTTGCAATGAGATTGCATACCTTCTATGAGATAGTTGGATCCCGATACCCGCTGTGAGTAAGAGTTACTCCTGGGAGAGTTTTACACATTGCAATTAGCCGATCAAGTAGGTGTCTAGAAAGGTGTCAACGGGGTTACGCCTCTGGGAAAACGAGGTTTACATTAATTAGGTTCGTGTGAAAGCACGGGGGACCTCCCTCAAAGTACCGACACTGGCCTGGCTGAAAGATTGGCGAACTTGTAGTGTGTAATTAATCCCGGCTAGTCTTTCCTATTAGGGTTTGAAGGAAGATTTGATAAAAAGCAGTGGGAGCCATCCTGATTAGATAAGATAATAACCAATCTGATCTTGCACGAGCATACGCTAAAGTGTTTTCTTCTCTCTCTCTCCAGGTAGCGACCATTTCATGCCTTAATAAAGATAATAATATGGATGTATTGACCGAACCCGCATGTTATACTGTGCTGGGGAACGTTGGTTCCGTTCTTTCTTATAAGAGTTATAGGAATGAACAGGATATAGGGGAATACCAGGATTCCCATGCCACCCGAATGAAGAAATTACATGTTGATGCATTTTCTTCGGGTGTGTTCGTTACAGAGAACTGTTTCTCTATTTGCTCTACGTCCTGGGTATTAGATACCGGGTCAGGATCCCATATATGTAATCAGTTACATGGGCTAAGGAAAGGTAGAGAACTTGGAGAAGGTGATAAAGACATAAGAGTTAGAAATGGTGCAATTGTTGCAGCTAAGACTGTCGGAGAATATCACCTTGTATTACCTACTGGTAATACATTGGTTCTGAACGAATGCTATTACATGCCGAACCTGATATGCAATATTATATCGGTTTCTTTGTTAAGCAAAGAAGGATATAATTTTGTATTACAGGACAATGTTATGAACATTTTCCATAACCAAAAGTTGGTTGGATCAGGCACGTTATGCAATGGCATTTATGTTCTAAATCAATCAACAGTTCTGAGCATAACAAACACATACAAGAGGAAGAGTTCTGAACTCAACGAATCCTTCTTGTGGCATTGTAGACTGGGTCACATCAATGCGACACGACTGGCTAAGTTGCATAAGGATGGGTATTTGAAACCATTCGAATTTTCATCTTATGACACCTGCCAGTCATGTCTCAAAGGCAAGATGACCAAAACTCCGTTTGCGGGACACGGAGAAAGAGTTACCGAACTCTTGGGACTAGTACATAGTGATGTATGCGGTCCAATGTCTACACATGCCAGGGATGGTTCTTCGTACTTCATTACATTCACTGACGATCTCTCAAGATACGGACATGTGTACTTGATAAGACACAAGTCTGAAGCTTTTGAGAAATTTAGAGAATATAAACAAGAAGTCGAGAAACAAACCGGAAAAAGTATTAAAATCCTTCGATCTGATCGAGGAGGTGAATACTTGAGCAATGAATTCCTGGACTTCCTAAAAGAGAATGGCATTCTCTCTCAGCTGACTCCTCCATATACACCACAGCACAACGGTGTATCGGAGTGGAGAAATCGCACCCTATTAGATATGGTGCGCTCTATGATGAGTACAGCCGAGTTACCTATTTCCTTCTTGGGGTATGCACTTGAGACAGCGGCATACCTATTGAATCAAGTTCCATCTAAATCTGTACCTACCACACCATATGAGATATGGAGTGGGAAGAGACCATGTCTTAAACGAGTTAAGATATGGGGTTGTCTGGCCTATGTCAAAAGGCAAAATCCAGACAAACTCGAGGCACGGTCAGTTTTATGTAAGTTTGTGGGATATCCTAAACATTCAAATGGATATTATTTCTACCACAGTGAACAAAAAAAGGTGTTTATTGCTCAACATGCCACCTTTTTAGAAAAGGAATTTCTTGCAAAAGAGATTAGTGGCTCTTAGGTAGAACTGGAAGAAGTTCCAGAAACACAAACTATAACTGAAGATTTAGTGGAACCAGAAGATTCGGTAGTACCCGACGAACCTCAGCCTCTCCGCCAATCTGGTAGGGTTTCTCGTCCACCTGAGAGATACTACGGTTTTCTCATTGATGGTGGAAGCGAGGATTGCATCATGGAGGATGATGACCCAACTAGCTTCGAGCAGGCCATCACGAGTGGTGACTCTGTGAAATGGCTGGATGCAATGCGGTCCGAGATGGAATCCATGTACACCAACAAAGTATGGACTTTGGAAGTTGCTCCTGAAGGGGTAAAACCCATTGGGAGCAAGTGGATCTTTAAGAAGAAACTTGGTGTAGATGGGAAAGTGGAGACTTTCAAAGCTAGACTTGTAGCAAAGGGTTTTCGTCAAAGACCAGGTGTGGACTATGACGAGACCTTTTCTCCAGTGGCTATGCTTAAATCCATCCAGATCATGCTTGCCATCGCTGCTTACCATGATTACGAAATCTGGCAAATGGATGTTAAGACCGCCTTTCTAAACGGTGACTTAGAAGAGTGCGTGTACATGACTCAGCCAGAGGGCTTCGTAGACAGTGAGAGCAGCGGGAAGGTGTGCAAGCTGCTTAAATCCATTTATGGATTAAAGCAAGCATCGCGGAGTTGGAACATCTGCTTTGACGTCGTTATCAAAGAGTTTGATTTCGTCAAAAATCCAGATGAACCTTGTATCTACAAGAAGGTGGCAGAGAGTAAGGTTGTCTTCCTCGTATTGTACGTGGACGACATACTCTTGATAGGAAATGATATTCCTATGCTGCAATCGGTCAAGCTCTTCTTATCACAAAGATTCTCAATGAAAGATCTTGGTGATGCCTCCTGTATATTGGGGATTAGGATCTATAGAGATAGATCCAAAAGGATTTTGGGATTGTCCCAATCCAGGTACATTGACACCATACTAAAGAGGTTTAGTATGGAAGAGTCCAAGCGTGGGAACTTACCCACGATCTCTGGAGTCACTCTCTCCAAAGAGATGTCTCCCAAGACTGATTTGGAGAGAGCTCGCATGCAAGGGATACCCTATGCTTCGGCAGTAGGCTCTATCATGTATGCGATGCTATGTACCAGACCCGATGTAGCATACTCACTAAGTATAGTGAGCAGGTATCAAGCTGATCCTGGAGAGAGTCACTAGACAGCTGTGAAGAGCATTCTCAAGTACTTGCGAAGGACTAGAGATATGTTCTTGGTGTATGGTAACGGAGAGCTCCAAGTGGAGTCCTTTACCGATTCGAGCTTCCAGAGTGATAAGGACGACTCTAAGTCGCAGTCGGGCTTTGTCTTTACCCTTTACGGAGGGGCGGTTAGCTGGAAGAGTTCCAAGCAGGAAACCGTGGCAGACTCGACGATGGAGGCTGAATACATCGCTGCCAACGATGCTACCAAAGAGGCTATCTGGATCAAGAAGTTCATTACTGAACTTGGAGTGGTTCCATCCATTGAGCTTCCAATACCTTTGTATTGCGATAACAATGGAGCGGTGGCTTTGGCCAAGGAACCCAGGTCCCATCAGCGATCCATGCATATTCTGAGGCGGTATCACCTGATCCGGGAGATAGTTGATCGCCGGGAGATCGAGGTCAGGAGAGTTGACACGAAGAACAACACGGCGGATCCACTCACGAAGGCCATTCCCCAGACACAGTTTGAGAGACTCTTCGGGATGCTCGGTATGAGATACTACAGCAGCTGGCCCTAGTGCAAGTGGGAGATTGTTAGTTGTATGTATGCCCTAGAGGCCAGTATTGTACAGATGATGTATATTATATTGGATGCTTGGACATATATAGAGATGACTTTCTTGCTCGATATGATAGTATGCTATCTGGTTACTCTTTATCTTAACATGTACACTAGTCTCTTTATACTGTCTTATAGTTACATGTTGGTAAAGCCCTTAGGATATGTACTTGACTACCTGGACTGTGATGCAGATCATACTAGTGGGGACATGGTAGTCCATAAGTACATCCTTCAAGGTCCCTAGTCGTGGGTGTATCGAGACGGGGCATCGATATACCAGAGTAGACTAGCGTATACGCTTCTCGACCCATGAGATGGGCGATGGATGATCCCACATCCATTGGTGTTTGACATCAGAGATGGTATACGGGTGCTCAGTGGAGACTGGGTACACTGGACGGACTCGCCGAGAACTCCCAGATGGTATTATACCTCACGTCAGATGGCAGTTCTCAGGTGACACTTGTAAAGGTTAGTCTGTAGACCCGAGATCGTCATAGAGTCTTGTGTGATTCCCACTGTGCTTTGATCTCCACCTTACCACGTCCATGAGGGCGTGCAAAACGATGGTCTTTGGGTACAGTCCCGAGTCATATGGAGGCAATGAGCGATAGGAGGGGTTTCGTCTCTCCCGGTATTGGGGGTTGATGTTGTGCTGTGCTCGATTGGCCGTAACAGGGAAGTCCATGGCCAGGGCTGATCAGAGATTTGCTGGTAAGTGTTACCAGTAGTTTCTCGACCCGTTATGAGCCTCACATCGGCACGACTTATCGAGTATTGGGGTCTGACGTTTACCACCCCTAGACTTGATATGCGACGTATCAGACGAAGAGACCGGACTGTACGGTAAGTGTTACTGGTCGGATTCGCAGGAGTGTGAGCGGGCTAGCTCGTCGATCTTCTGATCGCTCAATACCCGGGTGGCCGTTACGTTTAGCAGACCGCTTGCGGCTTGTGGGTGCTTGATATGATCATCATCTGCTACCGGCGTATTGACGAGTCTTTAGAGTCCTATACAGAAGTTTCCTGGCTCAAGCGAAACGAAATAGGAGCGCATATGAGATATGTGCGGGACCGAGAATAATGCGTGTATGTGATACCGCATTTCATTCTCGCGATTTGTAGCATTGATCGGTTATATGCATTATAGCCGGGTTATCGGATCAAGTGTTGATTCGATAAGTTGTTACTATTGATATTAGTCGGTCATATGCGATATGACCGGGTCGTTAAATCAAGTGTTGATTTAATGATTTAATGTATAATTATATATTTAATATATTACTTTACATTAACTAATATGGGTTCACTTTAAATGGATTTTCTCACTTGATGTGCATGATGTATATGTGATATACTTTTGTACACTTGTTTGTATCATTTTAGATGATGCATGTTTATTTGGTTAAGTGTAAAGAATAAACCCATGGTTAAGAGGATAATTAGGGTTTTGGTTTTATCACACATTTATTTATCCATTCCTTTTTATTTAAATTGTTTTATAAAAACAAAATGGTTTTCTTTTGTCATGAAGCTTAATGAAGCTTCATGAAGGTTTGACTCAAAGACCATTTTGTCTTTATGCTAAACCCTAACTATTCCCACTTACCATGGTTTGCTCTCTACACTTAACCCATGTTAGATTATGATAAGTATCAATTTTATTTCATTATTGAAAAACACTTATCATATTTCTTTCTTCATCTTCATCTTCTTCTTCAACAAAAGCTCAAGGTCCATCAATGGCAACTTGAGCTTGAGAGTGAGAAATCCAATTCTAAAGAGAACCCACCTCCTATTTCTTCATCCTCTACCTCTAGCCAAGTTGTAGAGTGTGTTTTCTTCACAAGTTTCATAACTTTGTGAAGTCGGAGCTTGAACTTGCGATGCCTCGACGTAGATCGTCTTTGACACGAAGCCGGCGACCTAGCTCACCCGATTCTCCGATGAAGCCGACGCTAGAGCCCGGGGTTCGACATGGACAGCGAGGAGACTTCGTTGCGGAGCCGTAGAGGTGGATATCCGGATCTACAAAGGTTGTAATTTCCATATCCAAGTAGTTAAGTGTTAACTAGATTATCATTTCGCCTAAATATCTAGTCTAAGATCCGTAGTCTAGGGTTTCTCGGCACCATTTTTTTTAAATTGGCATGTTCGATGCCTTGTGAGACCTAACTAGAGTGCCTAGGAACCCTACACACAAAAATTACAAGTGGCTTACAAATACCCGCAAACTAGCAAGTTCCTACCTAAACTAGGTGCAGTGAATTCTATACTGCGAAAAGATCGCTTCTAGGTTTTTACGGAAAACGCCGACTATTTTAACTTAAAAACGGAAAATCGCCTAAACGATTTCCAAAACGTTACAGAGATATTTTGGAGAGTAGAGACAAAGAAGTATGGGCAAAGAGAGAGAGGGGGGGGGGCGGTGAGGGGTTTTCGGACCTTGGCTCATTTGTTTCTTCATTCTATCTTCATCATTTTCTTCTCCCTCTCCTCACCATGGCTGCCCTCTCCCTCCACCACCTCTACCTCCTCACTACACCATCAAATCCATATCAAAACCATGTATTCCCTTCATTAATTTTGTGCACAAGCTCACTACAAGCATGTGGGTCTAAACAAGATGAGGTATTGAGCACTTGGGGCAACTCAAGAAAATTCTTGAGTTGCAAAATGAGGTATTTCTTTCACCATTAGTGTAGTAATTAATTTTCTTTAGCTTCAAGTTTAGTTTAGAATTGGTTTAGCGAGGTTTAGTGATCTTGGAAAATTCCAAGATGAAGTTTAGGAGATTCTTGAGTTGTGATGGTGCAAGTGATGTGTAATTGGTGACTAGAACCCCTTAGTGTTAATAACCGGAGCTTAGGCTATGAAAACTTGGACTTTAGAAACTTCCGTGTCGGTTTTGTGTATGAATTGTGCCTACAGGGAATCTGGAATGACCTGGAACCTTTACAAGAAAAACCAGCAACTCTATTGACCTAGACTTAATACTAGAAGACCACCCTGGAAATACAAACCCAATCCAAGATGATAAAACAGTGCTGGCGGGAATTTAGGAGGGTGTAGCCGGGTCTTTTGTGGGCATTGGTGTTGGAATTGGATCTGTAGCTCACATACCCCATATACTACCCCACTGTACCGCTTGATTTTCCCCAATTCAACTGAGACTAAATCTGGAACCATTTTCTTGAGTTGCTATTTTGTTGTGTGACTTTTAGTGACTTGAAACTTTGGATATTTCATTTTGTCTCGGTCACTTGACGTTTGTACGTCGATATCGGGAGTTGTTTGGTTATTCTTTTGCATGCGTAGATCATAGGTTTTAACCTATGTGTAAGTCTACGTTATCGACCCCGTTACTTATGAGGAGGCTGAATAGGTAAAAATAAAAATTTTCATACAAGGCGACATAGACTTTGCTTGAGGATCTTTGCTAAACCATTGCTAACAAACAAACTAGAGGTTCTATCTACTATGCTTAGGAGATTATACCTCATGCAACAAGTCCTTCGGGTCTTCTCCATTGTCCTCCTCGTCTCCGTAGGCTCCATTGGTCGGTCCGGATCGTGGCTTCTTCAACGGCCTTCTTGAGTCGATGATGATCCACCCGAAAGTCTATAGTCCGGGCTCCACCTCAAGAACCGAGTTAACTATGGCAACAAGAATGCTATGCTTAATGTCCTAGGTGATGTAGAATATTGTGATGGAGTTGTTTGTCTATTTGATCCCTAATTTTCTCAACACATGAGAGCTTAAGGGATTTCACGTGAGGAAGAAGAAGGAGAGCAAAATGAGAGCTCAAAATGAAGAGAGAGAATGCCAATGAGATAATGAGCCATGGAAAAATAAAAACCAATCTATTATCATGAAATTATGATGGCTAAGTTGATTTGACCACTATCATGTCTCATTTAATGCTGAAGCAAGAAAATATCTTATGCTTAGCAAAAATATCTAGGTCAACAAAAGTCAACAAGTCAAATGGTCAAACTCTAATTAGCCATGACACAATTATCACTAAAAAGGATTAGTAAACATTTTCCACCACCTCATAATGGTTCTAATCAAGTCAATGGTCAAAACCCTAATGTGGCATCTCTTTCTTCGTTCCTCACAACCGTGCATACACACCCGCATCCGTATTCCGAAGAATACGAATACTAAGAGGCAAAACTGATCCATTTATACAATACTGAGATCCAGCTTAAACCAAAGCCCACCAGTATCATCCGCCCGAACATCATACGCGCACAAGTGCACGTAAGTGATCGAAGCCCTGCCGTAAAACCATACGGCCTCTACACCTTTTGCCCAGTGCAGGGAAACTCTCTGCGTGGGACTCTAAAGACTCGACACTACATTGGCAGTAGGTTTAACCACAGGCCGCAAGCGGTACTAGCTTTACATAACGTTCCCCAAGTAGATGTCGATAAGAAGGCCGATGAGGAAAACCCATCCGAACTCCTACTGAGCCTGAGTGTGACAATCTCCGTACAGTCCGGTCTGTTCGTCTATGTGTATCGCATATCGGGCCTAGGGGGCAGTAAACGTCAGACTCCTAATAGCGGTATAAGTCGTGTCGGAGTGTAGCCCAGAACACCTTGAGAAGCTACTGGAACACCTACCAGTAAATCTCGCTCGCCCTGTTCAGGGACTTTGTGTAATGGCTCTCCAGACACAGCGCGATTGTTAGTTATATGTATGCCCTAGAGGCCATTACTATACATAGGATGTATATTGTAGTGGATGCTGGGACATATATAGGGAGGACTTTCTTGCTCGACATGATAGTATGCTATCTGGTTGATCTTTACCTTAACGTGTACACTGATAGTCTCTCTGTTACATGTTGGTAAAGCCCTTAGGATGTGTGCTTGACTACCTGGACTATGATGCGGATCATACTAGTGGGGACATGGTAGTCCATAAGTACATCCTTCAAATTCCCTAGTCGTGGGTGTATCGAGACGGGGCATCGATATATCAGAGTAGACTAGCGTATACCTTCTCGACCCATACAGATGGGCGATGGATGATCCCATATCCATTGGTGTTTGACATCGGAGATGATATACGGGTGCTCAGTAGAGACTGGGTACACTGGACGGACTCGCCGAGAACTCCCAGATGGTATTATACCTCACGTCAGATGGCAGTTCTCTGGTGACACTGGTACAGAGTAGTCTGTTGACCCGAGATCGTCATAGAGTCTTGTGTGGTTCCCACTGTGCTTTGATTTCCATCTTACCACGTCCAAGAGGGCGTGCAAAACGGTGGTTTTTGGGTACAGTCCCGAGTCACATGGAGGCAATGAACGATAGGAGGGGATTCGTCTCTCCCGGTATTGGGAGTTGATGTTGCGCTGTATGCGATTGGCTGTAACAGGAAATCCCTGGCCAGGGTTGCTGAGATTTACTGGTAAGTGTTACCAGTAGTTTCTCGAATAGTTATAGACCTCATATCGACACGACTTATCAAGCTATTGGGGTCTGACGTTTACCACCCCTAGGCGAGATATGCGACATATCAGACGGACAGACCGGACTATACGGTAAGTGTTACTGGTTGGATTCACTGGAGTGTGAGCGAGCTTGCTCGTCGATCTTCTGATCGCTCAATACCCGGGTGGCCGTTACGTTTAGCAGACCGCTTGCGGCTTGTGGGTGCTTGATATGATCATCATCTGCTGCCAGCGTATTGACAAGTCTTTAGAGTCCTATACAGAGGTTTCCTGGTTCAAGCGAAACGAAATAGGAGCGCATATGAGATATGTGCGGGACCGAGAATAATGCGTGTATGTGATACCGTATTCCATTCTCGCGATGAATGTATCGAATGGTTATATGCGATATAACCTAGTTATCGAATCGAGGGTTGATTCGATAAGCCGATACATTGGATACTAGTCAGTTATATGAGATATGACCGGATCATTGAATCAAGTGTTGATTTAATGATTTAATGCATAATTATATATTTGATATATTACTTTGCATTAACTAGTATTGGTTCACTTTAAATGGATTTTCTCACTCGGATATGCACATTGTATATGTGATATACTTTTGTGCACTTGATTGTGTCATGTTTGATGATACATGTTAACTTGGATTTGTGTAAAGATTAAACCATGGTTGTGAGAGTGGTTAGGGTTTTGTTTATTCTCTTATTATCTATTTATTTATTTATATATTCATTTTGGAAAGTTTTAAGGATGGTGGCTTGTTTTGTTTTTTATGTTGAAGCTTCTTGAAGCTTTGATCAAGTCAACCATTCTTATATCATCCTTAACCCTAACCATTCCCACTAACCCTAGTTTAGTCTCTACACTTGACCATGGTTAATTTTATGATAAGAATCATTTTATTATTCTTTTCAAATAACTTATCATAACACTTTCTTCTTCTTCTTCATCTTCTTCAAAGAAGAAAGCTTCACTTCATCAATGGTGGATTGATGAAAAGTGTGAGAAATCCAATTCTAAAGTGAACCCACTTCCTATTTCTTCATCCTCTACCTCTTGCCAAGTAGTAGAGTGTGTTTCCTTCACAAGTTTTCTAGACTTGATGAAGTTGGAGCTTGATCTAGCGATGCTTCGACGTAGATCATCTTCGGCATGGACATCGACGACCTAGCTCGCCTATTCTCCGATGAAGCCGACGCTAGAGCCCGGGTTTTGTTTTGGATAGCGAGAGGACTTCATTGCGGAGCTATGGAGGTGGAGCACCGGATCTACAAAGGTTGTATTTCCGTATTCTTGTAGTTAAGTGTTAACTAGTTTTCTTTTTCGCCTAGAAATCTAGCCAACGATCCGTTCTAGGGTTTCTCGGCATCGTTTAAATTTGAAATTGGCATGGTTGATGCCTTGTGAGACCTCTTGAGAGTGCCTAGGAACCCTACAGCGATATCAACCCCCAATACCAGGAGAGACGAATCATGTCTAACCGCCACTGCCTCCGAGTGGTTCGGGACTGCACCCAACTACTACCTGTTTGTACGACTCCTTTGAGCCGTGGTAGGGTAGTAATCAAAGTACAGTGGGAACACACTCGAGGCGAAGTGGCAGTGTCATGTCGACGGACTAAGCTGTACTCATGTCATTTGGGAACTGCTATCTGACGATAGGTATAGTACCAACCAGCAGTTCCCGACGAGTCCTGTCCGGTGTACTCGTAACCTAACGAGCACCTGCATACTATCTCCAGTATGACGTACTAATGGCTGTGGGACAGACCATCTCCCCTGCTGGGATGAGAAGTGTGTACAGTAGTCTATTCCGGAGTATCGATGCCCCGTCTCGATAATCCTACGAATATGGACCTGTATAAGGATGTGCTTATAGATTACCCAGGCCCCACTAGTGTGACTGCCATCACAACGCCGGTAATCAAGCAAAGATCATAAGGGTTTTACTAATATGTACGAGCGATATGCTAAAAGAAACACATGCACATATTGAAGTAGAAACAAACCAAGTAGCATACTACCATTTTGAGCAAGACTGTCTATACAATTGTGAATATCCCAAGCTTCCATTAAGTAATATACAAACTAGTCTGATACAGTAATGGCCTCTAGGGCATATACACTAACAATCTCACACATGCACTAGGGCCATGTACCGGCGTATCAAAGACCTATCATCTTGATCAGCCGCTCGAACTGAGTCTGGGGTATGGCCTTCGTGAGTGGATCTGTAGTGTTATTCTCTGAATCTACTCTCCTCTCCTCAATCTCTCGGCGATCTACGATCTCCCTGATCAGGTGGTACAGCCTCAAAATGTGTCTGGACTTCTGATAGGACCTGGGTTCCTTCGCTAAAGCTATAGCGCCGTTGTTGTCGTAATACAGCAGTATTGGATCAACAATGGTAGGAACCATCTGAAGTTCTGTAAGGAACTTCTTCATCCAGATAGCTTCTTTTGCGGCATCGCAAGCAGCTATGTACTTGTAGGGTTACTATGCACACTAATAAGGCTCTACAAAGCATCGACCATGCCAAAATTAAATTTTTATGTGCCGAACAACCCTAAGCAAGATTGTATACTAGAGATTAGGCGAATCAAAAAGCAAGTAAACAACTTTACGACTAAGTGAATACGAAATACAACCTTTGTAGATCGGTCCTTCACTTCTTTAGCTCCTTGTTGAAGTCCCTTCGCTGTGATCGTGGTTCTCCCAAACCCTTGCATGGCTTCACGAGGCGAAAGACACGTCCTTGCTTGAAGTCTTCAAGGCCGAAGATATTCTACGTCGAGGGGATGCCAACTCAAGCTTCTACTTCACTAACTTGAGAATTAGTGAAGCAAACACCCTAAACTAAAGTGCTACTCTAGTAGAGGATGGAGAAATAGGAAGTGGGTTCTCTTTAGAATTTTTTTCTCACACTCTTTCTAACTTTGGATCAAACCCCAGCAAGCTTTTTCCTTTTCACAATGATGAAGAAGAAGAAAAGAAAGAGATGAGGATAATGATCAAGTGAGAAGTCTAACATGGTGAGTGAGTATCATATACTAACTCTTGTAGAGCCATAACCATAGCTAACACTTATGGTTGGGTTAAGAAATATCTATAGTAAAAACAAACTCAAGTGGACTTAGTCAATGCATCTACAAGCTTCTACAAGCTTCATGCATTGATCTAATCCTCCACTTAATTTTGTAATTAATTAAAATATAAAAACCCAACATAATATATAGCATGGTGTAAGTCTCATACACCCAAATCATGTGTATCATCAACCATGATACATTAAGAAAACACAATTTTAATATATATCATATATACATTAAAATTGTGCCCATGTGAGAAAAACCCTAAAGTGAACAAGTGCTAGTAAATGTAAACTAGTATATATAATATACAATTATACACTTAATTATAAAATCAACACTTGACTTAATAATCCGGTCATATGTCATATAACCGACTAACATCCATTTTATCGACTTATCGAATCAACACTTGATTCGATAACCCGGCTATATCATATATAATCGACCGATACAAAAAGTCGCGAGAATAGAATACAGAATCACATACATGCATTATTCTCGGTCCCGCACATATCACATACGTGCTCCTATTTCGTTTTGCCTGAGCTAGTAAAACCTCTATGTAGGACTCTAAAGATTCGTCAATACGCCGGCAGTAGGTGATGATCACATCATGCACCCACAAGCTGTCAGCGGTACTAGCTGGACGAAACGGCTACCCGGGTATTGAGCGATCAGAAGATTAGCAAGCAAGCCTGCTCCAACTCCTGTAAAAGCCTGCCGGTAACACTTCCCGTACAGTCCGGTCTCCTCGTCTGATATGTCGCATATCAAGTCTAGGGGTGGTAAACGTCAGACCCCAATAACCGATAAGTCGTTCCGATGTGAGGCTCATAACAGGTCAAGAAACTACTGGTAACACTTACCAGTAAATCTCTAAATCAGCCCTGGCCAGGGACTTCCCTGTCACGGCCAATCGAGCACAGCGCAACATCAACTCCCAATACTGGGAGAGCCTATCGCTCATTGCCTCCATGTGACTCGGGACTGTACCCAAAACCACCGTTTTGCACGCCCTCATGGACGTGGTAAGGTGGAAATCAAAGCACAGTGGGAATCACACAAGACTCTGTGACTATCTTGGGTCTACAGACTACCTGCACAAGTGTCACCAGAGAACTTCCATCTGACGTGAGGTATAATACCATCTGGGAGTTCTCGGCGAGTCCGTCCAGTGTATCCAGTCATCACTGAGCACCCGTATACCATCCCTGATGTCAAACACCAATAGATATGGGATCATCCATTGCCCATCTCATGGGTCGAGAAGCGTATACGCTAGTCTATACTGGTATATCGATGCCCCGTCTCGATATACCCACGACTAGGGACCTTGAAGGATGTACTTATGGACTACCATGTCCCCACTAGTATGATCCACATCATACTCCAGGTAGTCAAGTACACATCCTAAGGGCTTTACCAACATGTAACTAGAAAACAGTATAAAGAGACAAGTATACATGTTAAGATAA
Source organism: Agapanthus africanus (assembly GCA_030015575.1). Lineage (NCBI taxonomy): Eukaryota > Viridiplantae > Streptophyta > Magnoliopsida > Asparagales > Amaryllidaceae > Agapanthus > Agapanthus africanus. Next base: position 296,670,124 of record CM057345.1, on the reverse strand, counting down.
AGAGCAACCAGATAGCATACTATCATGTCGAGCAAGAAAGTCCTCTCTATATATGTCCAAGCATCCAATATAATATACATCATCTGTACAATACTGGGCTCTAGGGCATACATACACCTAACAATCTCCCACTTGCACTAGGGCCAGCTGCTGTAGTATCGCATACCGAGCATTCCGAAGAGTCTCTCAAACTGTATCTGGGGAATGGCCTTCGTGAGTGGATCCACAGTGTTGTTCTTCGTGTCAACCCTCCTAACCTCGATCTCTCGGCGATCAACTATCTTCCGGATCAGGTGATACCGCTTCAGAATATGCCTGGATCGCTGATGGGACCTGCGTTCCTTGGCCAAAGCCACCTCTCCATTGTTATCACAATACAAAGGTATTGGATGCTCAATGGATGGACCACTCCATGTTCAGTAATGAACTTCTTGATCCAGACAGCCTCTTTGGCAGCATCGTTGGCAGCGATGTATTCAGCCTCAATCGTCGAGTCTGCCACGGTTTCCTGCTTGGAACTCTTCTAGCTAACCGTCCCTCCGTAAAGGGTAAAGACAATTCCCGACTGCGACTCAGAGTCGTCCTTATCACTCTGGAAGCTCGAATCGGTAAAGGACTCCACTTGGAGTTCTCCGTTACCATACACCAGGACTATCTCTTTAGTCTTTCGTAAGTACTTGAGAATGCTCTTCACAGCTGTCCAGTGACTCTCTCCAGGATCAGCTTGATAACTACTCACTACACTTAGTGAGTATGCTACATCGGGTCTGGTACATAGCATCGCGTACATGATAGAGCCTACAGCCGAAGCATAGGGTATCCCTTGCATGCGAGCTCTCTCCAAATCAGTCTTGGGAGACATCTCTTTGGAGAGAGTGAGCCCTGAGATCGTGGGTAAAAACCCACGTTTGGACTCTTCCATACTAAACCTCTTTAGTATGGTGTCAATGTACCTGGATTGGGACAATCCCAATATCCTTTTAGATCTATCTCTATAGATCCTAATTCCCAATATGCAGGAGGCATCACCTAGATCTTTCATTGAGAATCTTTATGATAAGAAGAGCTTGACCGATTACAGCATAGGAATGTCATTTCCTATCAAGAGTATGTCGTCCACGTACAGTACGAGGAAGACAATCTTACTCTCTGCCGCCTTCTTGTAGATACAAGGTTCATCTACGTTTTTGACGAAATCAAACTCTTTGATAACGACGTCAAAGCAGATGTTCCAACTCCGCGATGCTTGCTTTAATCCATAAATGGATTTAAGCAGCCTGCACACCTTCCCGCTGCTCCCACTATCTACGAAGCCCTCTGGCTGAGTCATGTACACGCACTCTTCTAAATCATCGTTTAGAAAGGCGGTCTTAACATCCATTTCCCAGATTTCATAGTCATGATATGCAGTGATGGCAAGCATGATCCGGATGGATTTAAGCATAGCCACTGGAGAAAAGGTTTCGTCATAGTCCACACCTGGTCTTTGACGAAAACCCTTTGCAACAAGTCTAGCTTTGAAAGTCTCCACTTTCCTATCTACACCATGTTTTTTTTCTTGAAGATCCACTTGCTCCCAATGGGTTTTACCCCTTCAGGAGCATCTTCCAAAGTCCATACTTTGTTGGTGTATATGGATTCCATCTCGGACTGCATTGCATCCAGCCATTTCACTGAGTCCCCACTCGTGATGGCCTGCTCGAAGCTAGTTGGGTCATTATCAACTATGATGCAATCCTCGCTCCCACCATCCATGAGAAAACCGTAGTATCTCTCAGGTGGGTGAGGAACCCTACTAGATCGGCGGAGAGGCTGAGGTTCGTTGGAAACTACCGAATCCTCTGGTTCCACCAGATCTTCTGTTGCAGCTTTTGTAGCTGGAACCTCTTCCAGTTCTACCTCATGTCCACTAATCTCTTTTGCAAGAAATTCCTTTTCTAAAAAGGTGGCATGCCGAGAAACAAACACCCTTTGTTCCTCAGTGTGGTAGAAGATATACCCTTGTGAATTCTTGGGATATACTACAAATTTGCATAGAACAGACCATGCCTCGAGTTTGTCCGGATTTTGTCGTTTGACATAGGCTGGACAACCCCATATCTTTATATAGTTAAGACATGGTCTCTTCCCTTTCCATATCTCATATGGAGTGGTAGGCACAGATTTGGTGGGGGACATATTCAATAGATGTATGTTTGTCTCCAGCACATACCCCCAGAAGGAAATAGGTAACTCAGCTGTGCTCATCATAGAGCGCACCATATCTAATAGGGTGCAGTTCCTCCATTCTGATACACCGTTGTGCTGTGGTGTATATGGAGGAGTCACCTGAGAGAGAATCCCATTCTCTTTTAGGAAGTCTAGGAATTCATTGCTCAAGTATTCACCTCCTCGATCAGATCGTAGGATTTTAATACTTTTTCCGGTTTGGTTCTCGACTTCTTGTTTATATTCTTTAAATTTCTCAAAAGCTTTGGACTTGTGTCTTATCAAGAACACATGTCCGTATCTTGAGAGATCGTCAGTGAATGTAATGAAGTACGAAGAACCATCCCTGGCATGTGTAGATATGGGACCGCATACATCACTATGTATCAGTCCCAAGAGTTTGGTAACTCTTCCTCCGTGTCCCGTAAATGGAGTTTTGGTCATCTTGCCTTTGAGACATGACTGACAAGTGTCATAAGATGAAAATTCGAACGGTTTCAAATATCCATATTTATGCAACTTAGCTAGTCGTGTCGCATTGATGTGACCCAGTCTACAATGCCACAAGAAGGATTCGTTCAGTTCTGAACTCTTCCTCTTGTGTGTGTTTGTTCTGCTCAGAACTGCTGATTGATTTAGAACATAAATGCTATTGCATAACGTGCCTGATCCATCCAAATTTTGGTTTAGGAAAATGTTCATAACATTATCCTGTAATACAAAATTATATCCCTCTTTACTCAACAAAAAAACCGATATAATGTTGCATATCAGGTTCGACATGAAATAGCATTCGTTCAGAATCAATGTATTACCAGTTGGCAATACAAGGTGATATTCCCCGACGGTTTTAGCTGCAAAAATTGCACCATTTCTAACCCTTATGTCTTTATCATCTTCTCCAAGTTCTTTACCTTTCCTAAGCCCATGTAACTGATTACATATATGGGATCCTGACCCGGTATCTAATACCTAGGACGTAGAGCAAATGGAGAAACAGTTCTCTGTAATGAACACACCCGAAGAAATTGCATCAAGATGTACTTTCTTCATTCGGGTGGCATGGGAATCCTGGTATTCCCCTATATCCTGTTCAGTCTTATAACTCTTATAAGAAAGAACGGAACCAACGTTCCCCAGCACAGTATAACATGCGGGTTCGGTCAATACATCCATATTATTATCTTTATTAAGGCATGATATGGTCGCTACGTGGAGAGAGAGAGAAGAAAACACTTTAGCGTATGCTCTTGCAAGATCAGATTGGTTATTATTTTATCTAATCAGGATGGCTCCCACTGTTTTTTATCAAATCTTCCTTCAAACACTAAAATGAAAGACTAGCCGGGATTAATTACACCCTACAATTTCGCCAATCTTTCAGTCAGGCCAGTGTCGGTACTTTGAGGGAGGTTCCCCGTGCTTTCGCACGGACCTAATTAAAGTAAACCTCGTTTTCCCAGCGGCGTAACCCCATTGACACCTTTCTAGACACCTACTTGATCGGCTAATTGTCCTGTGTAAAACTTTCCCGGGATTAACAATTACTCGCAGTGGGTATCGGGATCCAACTATCTCATAGAAGGTATGCAATCTCATTGCAAATTTCAACACTAGAAATTCCCGATAATATTTTGCCCCTAACGTGCTATGACCTTGACGAAAGCCAACAAACCATAGCCCGTTAGTCATGTCCAACCCATATATTTCTTGACTGAATTAAACCCACCCGCACGACCCTTGACGAAAGCCAACAAAGCCGTACGACTACCCTAATCCAGTCGCATCATATGCAGCAGATAAGCAGCATATAGCTACCGCACACTACACCTTGACAAAAGCCAACAAATGCAGCACGAATACAATATACAACTTATCTGAAATGACGGAGGGCTACGAAAGGTTTTTCTGAAATCCTATTGCGTAATGAACTTGATATCGTTGTAGAATCATGTGAATTTTGAAATGGAGTGATTTTGAGGCTTTTATTAGTTTTGCTAAAGAGGTCACTCCCGGTGAAGGGATCTCGGCTCTTTCCTTATGGAATAAGGTGCAGGATATATCATATACATCACTATGCAAAGCAAAACTCCAAAAGCAATCAAAAGCAAACAGAGTGTTGTAGCATCTGCCAGTTTTGCTAAAGAGGTCACTCCCGGTGAAGGGATCTCGGCTCTTTCCTCATCGAATAAGGTGCAGGTTATATCATATATACCGCTATGCAAATCAAAACTGTAACTACCCTTTTTTGAAAAATTTGATTCTACAACATCTTTTAGGTTTCTTTTCTTTCATTAATCACATTAATGAAGTCCCATCATTTAAGTCACCTAAACATCACAGATAAATACGACGTACACTTATGCCATCTGCATTCGCCTCGATGTCCCCTCATGCACCATTAGGTTAGGTAACTAACGGCAGAGCTGGACAGGGCTAGCGCGGGTGTAAAACATAAGTAACGTCTATATAATATATCATATATACTATATATAGTATCTATCACATCACATCACATGATCACATCACAGATATCACAGCAGAAGAAACATATGAAACATTGGATATACTAGGACGTCTGTGTTTTATTTTGAGCCTCTATAAAACACGGATTCCACAGTCGCGATGAATAGCCAAACCCACACCTCTAGACCCCTACGAGAGCGGCAAGCAACCCTTCCAATTCTAGAGTTAGGAGACCCGGACTCGACTCCTCGAGTGGTTCTCCTTCTGGACTCCAGAACCCGGTTACTTGTGCTCTCCTCCTTGGGTCTATCCTAGTGCGGAAAAGTAAATAATGTACAAAAGGTGACATCAACCTCTTCCCGGAAGTGCCCGAATAAAAGAATATTACAAACATTTAATTTTACATGAATGAAAATAAAAACTCTCATCTCACATAAAAACCCCCGGCTATTCACAATGCGACGATCCAATATAACATATCCAGCAACACATAACATCACATGTCATCAACGTAAGTAAATATGCGCATCCCAATTGTCGTTGACATATAGCAATGAAACCGGCAATATCACATATTACACTTACGGTCACAGAAAAGAAAGTGTAAAACTACAACATTTGGAATCCACAATCTCTTTAGACATCGTAAATCTGAAATATCACATATTTCGCATTTCATGCCTAACTGTATGAATTCCACATATTGTATCACATTCCAGATAAATAGACAGTATTAAACTTTCCGATCGAATAATCAAATACCCAAGATTTCCAAAATAGCTCAACACTTGAGCAGAGTTCAAAAATTCTAGAATAAGTCACAGTAGCAACGGTCCAGCCGTAGAAGGGTCAAGCCAACGCCTCACATGTGGCACGCCGTACTGCCCCAAAGCCTAAGGTTTAAAAGGCAGTTCAAGACGGTCACATAATTGAGTTAAGGTTTGTTTTCTTCTAGAGGGTCCATCACATTCTTTGCACGTTTTTCCGAAAGATTTAAACCCGAGAAAAATTCAACACTTGAATGTTTTTCGTGCCGGGAAAAATTGAGTTAATGATATCCGTTCGAATATTTTAATACTTTCTAAATTATCCGGAATAACAAAACAAAATTAAATTCTCCGATCGAATCGACGATTACAAAATAAACCCTAAAATACTCAACACTTGAGTCAGATTAAAAATACCCAGAAAACATAAATCATAGAATTGGAAATTACTGTGGAAAGCTGACTGCATGATTCTCCTATACTGCCGCGGATCCGCGGCCCAATAGGGGTACGGCCGCAGTTCCGCGGCGGCTTATACTGTTCATCGTCTTGTTTTTCACTGTAATTCATATAAAACCCTGCTGAATTTTTTAGGCATTTTTAAATCAGAAAAATCACAGATTTGAAAAAATGTCCAGAGAGGGGTTGATTTTGACGTGTTCGGGTTCGTTCGGAGTTTTAACTTCGTTAACACATAGCCTAATGCTCTAGCTAGGCTCTGATACCACTGTAGGATTACTAAGCATACTAACAAGGCTCTACAAAGCATCGACCATGCCAAAATTAAATTTTTATGTGCCGAACAACCCTAAGCAAGATCGTATATAGGCGAATCAAAAAGCAAGTAAACAACTTTACGACTAAGTGAATACGAAATACAACCTTTGTAGATTGGTCCTTCACTTCTTTAGCTCCTTGTTGAAGTCCCTTCGCTGCGATCGTGGTTCTCCTAAACCCTTGCATGGCTTCACGAGGCGAAAGACACGTCCTTGCTTGAAGTCCTCGAGGCCGAAGATGATCTACGTCGAGGGGATGCCAACTCAAGCTTCTACTTCACTAACTTGAGAATTAGTGAAGCAAACACCCTAAACTAAAGTGCTAGTCTAGTAGAGGATGGAGAAATAGGAAGTGGGTTCTCTTTAGAATTTTATTTCTCACACTCTTTCTCACTTTGGATCAAACCCTAGCAAGCTTTTTCTTTTTCACAATGAAGAAGAAGAAGAAAAGAAAGAGATGACGATAATGATCAAGTGAGAAGTCTAACCATGGTGAGTGAGTATAATATACTAACTCTTGTAGAGCCATAACCATAGCTAACACTTATGGTTGGGTTAAGAAATATCTATGGTAAAAACAAACTCAAGTGGATTTAGTCAATGCATCCACAAGCTTCCACAAGCTTCATGCATTGATCTAATCCTCCACTTAATTTTGTAATTACTTAAAATATAAAAACCCAACATAATATATAGCATGGTGTAAGTCTCATACACCCAAGTCATGTGTATCATCAACCATGATACATTAAGAAAACACAATTTTAATATATATCATATATACATTAAAATTGTGCTCATGTGAGAAAAAACCTAAAGTGAACAAGTGTTAGTAAATGTAAACTAGTATATCTAATATACAATTATACACTTAATTATTAAATCAACACTTGACTTAATAATCTGGTCATATCTCATATAACCGACTAACATCCATTTTATCGACTTATCGAATCAACACTTGATTCGATAACCCGGCTATATCATATATAACCGACCGATACAAAAAGTTGCGAGAATAGAATACTGTATCACATACACGCATTATTCTCGGTCCCACACATATCACATACGTGATCCTATTTCGTTTTGCCTAAGCCAGTAAAACCTCTATGTTGGACTCTAAAGACTCGTCAATACGCCGGCAGTAGCTGATGATCACATCATGCACCCACAAGCCGTCAGCGGTACTAGCTGGATGTAACGGCTACCCGGGTATTGAGCGATCAGAAGATCAGCAAGTAAGCCCGCTCCAACTCCTGTAAAAACCTGCCGGTTACACTTCCCGTATAGTCCGGTCTCCTCGTCTGATATGTCGCATATCAAGTCTAGGGGTGGTAAACGCCAGACCCCAATAACCGATAAGTCATGCCGATATGAGGCTCATAACGGGTCGAGAAACTACTGGTAACACTTACCAGTAAATCTCTAAATCAGCCCTGGCTAGGGACTTCCCTGTCACGGCTAATCGAGCACAGCGCAACATCAACCCCCAATACCGGGAGAGACGAAATCCCTCCTATTGCTCATTGCCTCCATATGACTCGGGACTGTACCTAAAATCCACCGTTTTGCATGGCCTCATGGATGTAGTAAGGTGGAAATCAAAGCACAATGGGAATCACATAAGACTCTATGACGATCTCGGGTCTACAGACTAACCTGCACAAGTGTCACCAGAGAACTGCCATCTGACTTGAGGTATAATACCATCTGGGAGTTCTCGGCGAGTCCGTCCAGTGTACCGAGTCATCACTGAGCACCCGTATACCATCTCTGATGTCAAACACCAATGGATATGGGATCATCCATCGCCCATCCCATGGGTCGAGAAGCGTATACGCTAGTCTACCCTGGTATATCGATGCCCCGTCTCGATACACCCACGACTAGGGACCTTGAAGGATGTACTTATGGACTACCATGTCCCTACTAGTATGATCCGCATCATAGTCCAGGTAGTCAAGTATGCATCATAGTCCAGGTAGTCAAGTATATGTCCAACATGTACTTATGATCCGCATCATATGATCCGCATCATCATCCTAAGGGCTTTACCAACATGTAACTAGAAGACAGTATAAAGAGACAAGTATACATGTTAAGATAATGAGCAACCAGATAGCATACTATCTTGTCGAGCAAGAAAGTCCTCTCTATATATGTCCAAGCATCCAATATAATGTACGTCATCTGTACAATACTGGCCTCTAGGGCATACATACAACTAACAGTACTCCGCTTCCATCGTCGAGTCAGCAACGATTTCCTGCTTGGAGCTCTTCCAACAAACCGCCCCTCTATTGAGGGTAAATACATTACCCGACATGGACTTAGACTCATCCTTATCACTCTGGAAGCTAGAGTCAGCAAAGGCCTCGATGTGGAGGTTTTTTCCGCCATACACCAAGAACATCTCCTTAGTCCTTCTCAGGTACTTGAGAATGTTCTTTACTGCTATCTAGTGCTTCTCCCCTAGGTCCCACTGATACCGGCTTACAACGCTCAATGCGTATGTTACATCTGGTCTGGTACACAACATTGCAAATATTATAGAGCCTACCGCAGATGCGTAGGGTATAGATGACATGTGAGCCCTTTCCAAATCTGTCTTGGGAGACATCTCTTTGGAGAGGGTGATTCCGTAACAAGCCGGTAGATTACCGCGCTTTGAATCTTCCATACTGAATCGTTTCAGTATGGTGTCGATGTACCTGGACTGTGAAAGTCCCAACATGCTCTTAGATCTATCACGATAGATCTGGATCCCCAGAATGTAGGAGGCATCTCCCAGGTCCTTCTTGGAGAACCTCTGTGACAAGAATCCTTGAACTGACTGTAGCATAAGAATGTTATTTTCTATTAAGAGAATGTCATCCATGTACAAGACGAGGAATACCACAGTTCTCCCTACAATCTTACTGTAGATGCATGGTTCATCTGAATTTTTGATAAAGTCGAATTCTTTGACAGTATCATCAAAGAAGATGTTCCAACTCCGTGATGCCAGCTTTAGTCCATAAATGGACTTAAGTAACTTGCACACTTTACCGCTGGTCCCACTCTGAATGGAAACCGTCTGGCTGATCCATATAGACGCACTCTTCTAAATTACCATTTAGAAAAGCCTTCTTTACATCCATCTTCCAGATCTCATAATCGTGGAAGGCAGCAATGGCAAGAAGGACCCGAATGGATTTGAGTATAGCCACTGGAGAAAATGTTTCGTCATAGTCCAAACCAGGTCTTTGACGAAAACCCTTTGCAACAAGTCTAGCCTTATAGGTTTCAACCTGTCCATCTACACCAATCTTCTTTTTGAAGATCCATTTGCAGCCTACGGGTTTTACCCCTTCTGGAGCAATGTCCAAAGTTAATACTTTGTTGGTGTACATGGACTCCATTTCGGTCTGCATTGCATCCAGCCATTTTATCGCGTCGCCGCTCTGAATGGCCTGCTGGAAGCTAGTAGGCTCATCATTGTCAATGATGCAATCCTTTCGATCCCCGTTTATGAGAAAACCGTAGTATCTCTCGGGCGAATGAGACTGCCTACTACTCCTGCGGAGTGGCACTGGGATGTCCGGTTCTTCTGAAACCTCTGGTTCTACCAAGCTTTCAGTAATAGCTTGTGGTTCTGGAATTTCTTCCAGTTCCATTGTGCTCCCACTTATCTGATTTTCTGAAATTCAGTTTCCAAGAAGCGGGCATGACGAGAAACAAAGACTTTTTGCTCCTCTACGTAATAGAAAAAACACCCCTTGGAGTTCTTTGGGTATCCCACAAACTTACACTGTACTGAGCGTGCCTTGAGCTTGTCCGCATGCTGCTTTTTAACAAAAGCTGGACATCCCCAAGTCTTAAAGTGTTTAAGACAGGGTGTCTTCCCACTCCACATCTGATATGGTGTGGTAGGCATAGACTTAGTAGGAACCTGGTTCAAAAAATATGCAGCCGATAACCCCAGAAGGATCGTGGTAACTCAGCCTTACTCATCATGGAACGAACCATATCCAATAGGGTTCGATTCCACCTTTCTGATACACCGTCGTGTTGTGGTGTGTATGGAGGAGTAAGCTGAGAGAGAATTCCATTCTCTTTTAAGTAGTCCAAAAACACGGTACTCAAATATTCACCACCTCGATCAGATCTCAGTGTCTTGATACTTTTTCCTGTTTGTTTTTCTACTTCATTCTTGTATTCCTGGAATTTCTCAAAAACCTCGGATTTATGCTTGATCAAGAAGACATGTCCATACCTAGAGAAATCATCCTTAAAAGTAATGAAATAGGAAAAACCACTTCGTGCATGTGTAGACATTGGACCGCATATATCGTTGTGTATGAGTCCCAAGAGCTCGCTCGTTTTTGCTCCGTGTCTAGTGAACGGAGTCTTTGTCATCTTTCCCATGAGATAAGATTCACAAGTAGCATAATGATATTCGAACGGATTCAAATATCTCTCTCTATGTAACTTCGTCAACCGTGTTTCATTGATGTGACCCAGACTACAATTCCATAAGAAAGCCTGATTTAATTCCGGGGACTTTCTTTTAAGCGTGGTCTGGACACTGAAAACCTGAGCTTGATTTAATACGTATATACCGTTATCTAATGTACCTGACCCAATCAGAGCTTGATTAAAGTGGATGTGGACCACATCGCTTACAAATGTAAAATCATATCCTTCCTTAGAAAGTAAGGATACAGATATGATATTACAAGCTAGACTAGGTACATATAAACAGTTACGTAGAATCAATATCTACCCACTTGTCAATCCTAGGTGATATTCCCCTACGGATTCAGCGTCTACGCTCATTCCGTTCGAAACTCTGAGAGTCATGTGACCTAACCTGATAACTCTACGGTTTCTCAAAGCCTATAATGAATTACAGATATGAGATCCTGATCCGGTATCTAGTACCCAGGAAGTAGAGTTAATTGACATACAGTTTTCTATTACAAGCACACCCGAAGCCGAAGCCACAAAATGCTTCGAATCCTGGCTACTGGCTTTCAAAGCCCTGCAATCCTTCTGCCAATGTCCTTTTCCGTAACAATAGGAACATCCCTCCTTCCCTACATTTGATCCCGAAACTTTTGCCCTTCCCTTTCCTTCTACCTCCCTGATTTCCTTCTGGGTGTAAGTAGAGGGTAGGGACTGTAGAATTAAGTCAGTATGTGACACTTTCTCCAACGTAGTCTCCAGGTCCGCAAGCTCATCGATATAGCTAGTCTTTGTAAGGATGTTGTCCCCTACAGATGAGCCGATAGCCAACCTCGCTTGAAGCAATTCTTTCGAGGTCTCATATCTTGCGATACGAGATTGCTCGCCATATAAATCTTTGTTATGGAGGAAGATAGATACTAAGTTTATCTTCTCGTGCTGCCTCTGGTATGCACCATCGACTAAGGCCAACATGAGGCACTTGGTATTCGCATAGTCTTTTTTCGATGTCTTATGGATATTAATATCCATGACGGTGGAAACTGGACCTGAGACGGCAGGGGTTTGAGTAGTGAAGAGGTGTCCAAGCTTGTCATGTGCAATGGACATCTGGACAGAGCTTTACCAGTCATTACAGTCAGATTCAGTTATTTTAGTATCTAGATGTAACCTATGTCTGATCACTGGGTCGCAGCAATTAAGAGAGAGAGAAGAAAACACTTAGCATGATGCTCTTGCAAGTTTAGATTGGTTTTTAATTTATCTAAACAGGATGGCTCCCACTGTTTCTCGAATACTTCCTCAAACCATAAAAGAAGAATTAGTCAGGATTAATCTCACCGTACAATACATGCTTAACCGTTCGGCCAGGCTAGTGTCGGTACTTCGAGGGAGGTTTTACGACGCGTTCGCGAAGTTCCTTAATTAAATAACCTCTTTTCCCTGGAGGCGTAGCCCCGCTAACACTATTCTAGACATCTACTTGGTTTATAGCATTGATCGTTAAGTGAAAAATTCTCCCGAGGAGTAGCGGATACTCACAGTTGGATCGCGATCCAAATATCATTGTGTGATAATGCTGAAGGAATCATACCAACATTATCAAACTCCAAATGGTATGAACACTAGCAAGTTTCAGTTTCTTTAGAAACTCCCGATGTGGATTTTTGCCCCATGCTCTTATGACCTTGACTAAGGCCAACAAATCATAAGTCACATGTCAAGTTCTACCCGTCATTGTCCAGGTTAATTTGAACCCACCCGTATATACCCTTGACTAAGGCCAACAAAGTAATACGACTGTCCCAAACCAACGCCTCTATCTATGCAACATATGAATATCCAGCAGCTACCAATCACTATGCCTTGACTAAGGCCAGCAAACATAGCTTGAATACTATTGAATATTCATATGAAATGACGGAGGGCTACGAATGGTTTTGGCGAAACCGTGAACATAATGAACTTGATTTAATTGAAGGAACCTGATAGCTTTTAAAAGGAGTGGTTTAAGCTCCGCATTTAAAGGTTTTGCTGTTTTAAAAAAACCGAGTGGTTTTGAAATTGTTCCAACGATTCAGCTTTGGTTTGTTTTCCTTGCATTAATATAATGCGTCCCATCAATTAATCCTACCATTGCAGAAAACAACGAAAATATAACGAACGCTTATGCCATCCGCATTCGCCACGGGGCCCTGTCGTCACCCGTTAGGTTACATAACTAACGACAGAGCAGGGGCTGGACTAGCGCAGATGCAAAACATAAGAAACATCTACTAGATATCATATATTGATTTATACATTCATCAGACGCAATGATAGTCATTCTAGATCACAGATGAACACATTGGATATACTAGGAATCCGCGTTTCGTTCGAACCTGGAACGAAAGACGGATTACACGGTCATGATGAATAGCCAAAACCCCACCGTAGACCCCTACGGGTGCGGCAAACTACCCGCTAAATACCCGAAGTGAAGCAACCTCCCTCAACAGAGTGAGTAGGCCACTCGGCACTTCAAAGTACCCGGTAGTTTGTGCACCCCACCTTGGGTCTATCCTAGGAGCAGAAAACAGTAAAAGAAATAATATACAATGGTGCCTACAACCTCAACCCGGATGTGCGACCATAAAATAATATTACATCAATTTACAATTTACATCGAATGAAAAATGAAAAACACCCATCTCACATCCCCGGCTATTCATCAACGACAATTCAACAAGTTCATATACACAATCCAACATCACAGATCACAAATATGTACAACCCCCACTAATCGACGTATAGCGATTAGTAGACGTTCAGTACATATATTGTAAGTCGATGTACAACACCCCACGACTTGCGGGGAGGCGGAAAATTGAAAAACGATCTTGTTCTTTGCATGATCATCGACTAACCGAGAATCTTTGCTAAACTATAACTAACAAGAATCATAGAAGTTAACAACTATTATGAAAAGTGATTATACCTAATGAACCGTGTACTTCGTCTTTTCGTTCTCCACGTCCTCTCCGGCCTTCTCTATGTAGCAGACGATCCACCCGAGAGCTATACTTCAAGCTTCACCTCAAACTAGAGGTAACTAGGTTTCTTAAAGTGCTAATCCAAGTAACCTAGGTGATATAGAGTTGGATTATGGATTAAGTAGTCTAATCTAATCCTTGGTCTCAACACATGAGAGGGGAGGATTAGGGTTTGAAGAGGGAGAGCTTGAGGAGAGAGAAAGTGAGCAAGAGAAGGGAATGAGATAATGATCTCTCATGATATATATGAAGCATTATTATTTATCCAAAAATCAAATAAAGGATTTAAAAATCAAATAAAGGATTTAACAACCATGCTTTATAACTATCTATGAGTGATTCATCTCCATGAGTCATTAAGCATTTATGATGCATTAATGACATGGATGAATCACACAAATGAGTCACTAATCTCATTAAATGCATATGCCACCTAAACCCCCAAGTCACCATCTTCTAGAAGCTTCTCGTAAAATTACGAGAATGCCCCTCCTATCCGTGAAAACACGGGAAAACTTTAAACTTTATAAATCCAATATCCCGATACTAGAATCTGGCTTAAACAAAAGCCGACTAGTAAAACCTGTCCGTAAGTCGTAAAGGCGTAAACACACGTATGCGTCCGAACCCTTGTCGTAAAACTAAACGACCTCTATATTGTTTCGCCTGGAGCAGGGAAACTCTCTGTGTGGGACTCTAGAGGCTCGACTACTACGCTGGCAGTGGGTTTAACCACAGACCGCAAACGGCACTAGCTGTACGTAACGGTCCCCAGGTAGATGTCGATAAGAAGGCCGATGAGTAAACCCATCCGAACTCCTACCGAGTCAGATGTGACAATCTCTGTACAGTCTGGTCTGTTCGTCTAAGACTTTCGCATATCGGGCCTAGGGGGGCGGCAAGAGTCAGTCCCCTGATAGCGGTATAAGTCGTGTCGGAGCGAAGCCCATTACACCCTGAGAAACTACTGGAACCTACCAGCAAATCTCGCTTGCCCTGGCCAGGGACTTTGCGTAATGGCTCTCTGACACATCGCGATATCAACTCCCAATACCGGGAGAGACGAATCCTATCTAACCGCCACTGCCTCCAAGTGCTCGGGACTGCACCCAACTGCTACCTGTTTGCACGACTCCTTTGAGCCATGGTAGGGTAGCAATCTAAGAACAGTGGGACACACTCGAGGCGAAGTAGCAGTGTCAAGTCTGCGGACTATGCTGTACTCATGTCACCTGGGAACTGTGTAACGTTTTGAAAATCGTTTCGGTGAAATTTCGAAAAATCGGTAAAATAAGGGGGTTTTCTGTAAAAAGTCAAAATACAAATATCTTATTATAAAAATTAAATATACATATTCTAACTATGTAATTGCTAGTATTTGGTGTTTATTGAGCCACTGGTGAAATTTCAAATTTTCTGAAAAAAATTATTTTAATATTATTTTAAGCCGGTAAGAAAATACATTAAATTAGCGATAAATACAAATTTAAATGGCCTAATTTTAATCTTTAAAATCATGTTAATTAAAATCTAGTTGTAATATAATTTTTTAGTATTTTATTTCAAGTTTTAATTGATTTATTTTATGGAAAACCAAAAATATAGTTATTTTGAACTAAAACTTGCAAATATGGTATTGTGGGGGGTCGTTTTGTATAGAATTTTTTTGTAAAATCTCTCACACTCACCCTCACTCCCCTTGGCTGGCCCCACACTATTGTAGCAGCCCAAGAATTTTATTTCCCTCCTTTTGACCTTAAATCATGTGAGAAATGGGTTAAAATAAGGTTTTTATATATAGTAAAGTAGGTGGGGGTATTATGGTAATTTGGGAGGGGCTTTGACTTGGATTCTTTTCCACAACTCCCCCACACCTCTCCCCACTCCCTCCTCAGCCGAAATTCCTGCACCAACAGCCCTCTTTCTCCCCCCCCCCCCATTGTTCCATCTCTTTTGCTTCAAAAAATTCATCGAATACCCATCAAAAAAATCCCAAAATCTAAATCTAGTTCTTACCCATTTTAGTGTAGCCGTAAATGCATGGATCTTGGTACAATGATTTCATTTTGGAGGTCTAGATTTCATGTTGATCTCAAGATGGTTATGAGGTATAAATCTTGTTCATTTTTTTGAGTTGTTTGTTATTACTTCAAATTATGTTAATGAAGGGTTTAGTTTAGATTTTAAATTTCAAGTCCAAATTCAAGATTAAGGTTTATGAAATTGAAGTGAGGTTTTGTTTTGGAGTTGAATGGTGATCAATTGTGCATGGTTATGTGATGTATTTTTGTATCTTAGGGCATGCAAAATGTAATCTTGTTGCTTAGGGCTAATTGTAACATTAAAATATCCAATTTAGCTTTAATTAAGCAAACTAGTTTTTAGCTTTTGGTTCCAAATGGGTGATTTAAAATCTAATTAAGGTTTTGATGACTTTATTAACATTTTAATTTGTTGTTTAGCAATTTAAATCATGCAAAACCAAGCTTAATTGATGAATTGTGAATTTTGCTATAAAACATGTTAAAAATTGATATTTTTGCAAACTAGGATTTTGGAAATTATGCAAATTTATGAGAATAAATTATACAAATGGTTTATATGACTTAGTTATGATATTTAGTGGATATTGTGGCCGCTAAATTTGTTTAAACATCGAGTTTTGTACTAAAACGGTTAATTTTGCTTGCTAGATTTTCGGAAAAATAGCTTTTAAAGTGAGTTTGAGGTTTTTGTGAATTGCAACATATTTCATATTATAATTAGTGTTTTTGAATGTATAAATGGGTGTGTTTGGGTTTTTCTCGATGGTTTGGCGTTTGTACGCCGACTTCGAGGGTTTTTGGGTCGATTTGTGAAAGCAACCATAGGTTTTGACCTATATGGGATTCGTGCGTCGTTTTGGTCATGAGTCGGATTTTAATGCGGTATGGTGCGTTATGATATGTAGCCACCCCATGTGGACTTCGAGACAACAAGCAAGCGCGTGGCGACGTCGGCACCGGCGAACGAGGACCAGGTGAGTAGATTTATATCTACGGGGAGAAGTCGGGTGGATGGCGTATAGCACCCCCGCAGTCCGTCGTGGTGTATACGGATGCGTATACACACCAACAATTTATTATATGTTATTTGGGATTAATAACGATGTTTAGGATGGATATTTGGTGTTCTTGGATATTTAGTGTCGTGAAACCTTAGAGTAGCGGTCGCACCACACATGCACACACCAACCCATACTGGTATACTTTCTTCTTTCATTTGTGCTTACGGAAATATATAGTTATGTGTTCACATGGGTATGGGACTATGTGTTCACATACGGATTTGAGAATGATACTTGGGATTTATGATGAGTCGATGAGATTTGATTTTGAGGCCGTGAGATCGGTGATATAGCAGGGTTCGTATTTGAGATACGACATGACGTTGTAGCGGGTCCTTGACGTAGTGTTTCACACACGTGCATGCATACTCAGGCGGTATCAGTATTGTACTAGACGTAGATCAGTACCCCGATCATGATTTTGATAAAGAGGATACCAGGTGAATAGTATGAGGAATATGATATTGACCCGTACCCAGATTTGGGGATGCCGTACGACGGATTTACGTACGAGCTATATTTTGATGATTGATCCGCACTCTTGACTTGGGATGTCTGACTATAGATATGGTATCGGATATGATATTATTGAGGCGGGATCACCGACTAATATATATACAGGTATGTATATGGATCGACTCAGATGTTAGGCGGTTTCCTTACCCGTAGTCCAGCTTGTTAACTTAGTCCTTTAGTTTAGTTTAGTTGTTAGATTAGATTCTATTCTTACCTATTTCTAAAACTAACGAATCATGGGTATTTTAAAGGACAGCCCAAGGGATCCTACGGATATTTCAAAAGACGTATCTTTTCATAAAAACACCGTAGCCCCTATTTTTAAAACCCCATGATTCGTGTTATTTCAAAAGGCACCATTTGTAGGATTTATATTAGGGTAATGCAGTTTAGTTATTGTTGTGTCTAGTATTCCGTTCATTATTGCTGTTCGCTCCGCATCGCATACTTATGTTATAATTTCTTATTGCATTGTTGATATCATATTGTTAGGACACCAGCACCATTACCGATGATGCGTATGTACCACGTACACTTACTTGCCGGCTCACACACATCTTCATCGGTAATTGCCATGTCACGTACACCTTAGAAAATATTATTGCTTGACTTAGCTTGTTAGTTAGTAATTTGAAATGATATTAGTGCACCTGTCTTATATGGCAGCTTAACATTATAGTTATTACTTGTCACTTCATGCATACTGTTATTCATTGTTATGCCTATATTCATGGTTTTACATGCTATTGATGATTTGGATTCGGATTTCCACGAGATTTTCTGGATTTGGGGGGGAAAAACCGCAAAACTTATATAAACTGATTTCTCTTTTTAAATAAAAAGTACGGTTTTTCCCATGATGTATGAGTCGTCCACCATGAGTTTTCTGATGGATTTCGAGACCCGATTCGAGGAGACGGATGAACCGTTTCGGGTACATGGTGGACTCGGTAAGGTACCCCGGGGCAAGAAGCACGCGATGATGACGATGTGAGCCTGGCAGGGGAGCACTACCTACCGGTGATTTTACCCGACGCGTCGGATATCCGGAGGATACCGTCGTGGTCTTGAGATGGATGGTAGGGGCCGGTCTGGACCGACGGCGCCCTAGATATTGAGATTGAGACATTGAGATTTCGAGATATTGAGGTACTGAGATTTGATGATACAGGCCAGTCCGGATAGCCGGAGCCTGAGCTTTTGAGACATTGAGATTTATGTTTTGTGTCGATGCTAGACACTGTTGATGCTGATTTCATTTATGATACCTCATTTTAAAAATACAAAGGAAATCTCACTAATTTATGAAAACAGTTTCTTCATTTACAAGTATTCTGTTTTCATGCATTCATACCTCATTGATATGATATATTGCTACCTGAGGCACTGACACGGGCACATGAGATCACACTCGGGTTAGATATTACCCTAGCCATTGTTATAGGCTGCATGTTATTCATATATTTGAGGATATATTATGATCATTGACCTAGGTTGCGTTATTTATGCGATTTCTGTGCGTAGATGTTTTTCTATTCACGAGTTGGCAACTCACCCCCGTTGTGCCACAGTTCTTGCAGGTTTCGCCGTACAGGTTTCTTTACGGCTTTGCTGGCACTATTTCCATTTCCGGGTGACTTGCTAGTAGGTGGGTTTACTTGTATCGTACCCCCCATTATATATCTTGTATATCATTATTCTGTTGTATCTAGAAGTTCCATCAACCAAACATGTATTTATTTGAGATAGAGACAAGTGATGTTATTCTTTCGACCTTAGAGTCGCGCGTTGTATTTATGTGATTTTCTTTTGGTTTTTGAGTTTCCTTTTGAATTTTGATCCTCGCCCTTGGCGTTGTATATTATATTGCTTGTGTGGTTGTGACCGTCGATTGGCGAAGAGCTAGCTCCCGCTTGGGGATGCCTTTTTATTGATTTCGTATACTATTCATGTTGTATCCCATTTGGGGGCCAGTTTTTACAAAGGAGACTCTGCCGAAATTTTCGGGAAATTTTTGATGTTTTTAAAACCGCCTAATTCGGCTTATGCTATTGAAACTACTTGCTTTAAGTTGGTTTTTCCTGCACTCTACATCTTTCTTGGTTTGGATTTCTGGGTTTTCGGTTTACTTAGATTACGTACGGCTCGAGACGTTCGTAGTTAAAGTGCCGGTCATGTTCCATACTTTCGGGTCGTGACAAAGTTAGTATCAGAGCGTTAGGTTTTACCTTCGGAGCGTAGGATGACCCTTGGTTGATGGAATATGTGACTAAAGTAGAGTAACGTACCGTAGGTATGTTCCGCGGCATATTTACGATACGCTACTCCACTTAAGAAGCCTTAGGATGTACATTTCTTTGCTCAGTATTATATTCATTCTGATCTAGCCTCATCGGTACCAGTTATGGTTTGCTGCCACGATTACGGGCAGGGAGAGCTAAGGCTAGAGTTACGGTCAGCACGAGCTTATTACGAACGAGGACTGACCAGAGCATAATTCCTGTGACACACGATTGTAGAAATGTGTCTTTTGATTGTGCTTTCATGCCACGAGCATTTGATGGATCGCTGTGTAAGTGCACGGCAGCGCCCCGGTCGTCGATCCGACGGCCAAATGCGGAAACGGTGATAAACTTTAATTTTGCGGACTTTGCAAACCGGCACCACCGCGCACTAAACTCCGGATCGGGCCATTAAACTAGATCTAGTAAACAACAAGACAGGTTAGAGATATACCGAATGATCCGAGTCCTCCGGTCTTCTCGTCGTCGTCCCGATCTCCTGCGGAAAATCCGGTCGTCGCCTCCTCGCCGGAAGGGCACCACATCGCCTGTATCTTTTACGGGCTCCCGCCTCTATACCGAGGCAACTCGGGCACGAAGCTGGCTAGTCGACGTGCCCAAGATTTACTGTAGAATGTGTAGTATAGTTGTCTCTTTGGGATTTAGGATAGTTGCCATGATGGAGGAATTTGTGCACAATGTTTTTCATGAAGGCTTGAAGAAAAATGGAGCAAGCCATCAAAATCAAAGCTCTCTCATTCTCATTACAAGAAGTGGCCGGCCTCTGTTTGAGCTCACCAAAAAAAATAAGAATGAAGCAAGCTATCTAATGTGAATCAAAGTGTGAATGAATTAATCCCTCACCCAAAACATTCCAGCACACTCACACACAAAGAGGGGGCCCACGAAATAAATCATGAAGGAATTAATTCACACACACAAACAAATATACCTCACTCCACTCAATCTCACAACAGTGGCCGGCCCCCCCATTCAAGTGGGAAAAAGAATGGAATTAATTAAGATAAGGTCACACCAATTTCCAACCCAACAACCATACCTCAAACTTTAAACCCATACCCTCTTATTAAATGCAAGAGATGGTAAAGAGAATGATAATGGTCAAATCATAAACCCACATATGCAAGAAACCCCCTCCTCAAAAATAATTTGCAAAACTGCAAATTACCCCCTCCATCGGAAAAGTCCGGCCGGGAAAGAACAAAGGAAAACCGGCCGGAACGGAATGCAAACTGGCAACTCCAGAAATCTGGTCCCATAATAAATAACAGGAAAACCCCGATACTGTGCATACACACCCGCATTTGTATTCCGACCGAAATACAAATGCAAAGAGACAAAACTACACTATCAAATACCAAGATCCGGCTTAAGCCAAAGCCGGCTAGTAAAAACCGTCCGATCAAGATCCGTGCAATACCGCACGTATCTGATCGAACCCTGCCATATCTCCATACGGCCTCTACAGCGTTTCGCCCGAAAGCTGAGTAACTGAATGTGTGGTGGACTCTGAAGACTCGTCAATACTATGGCTGTGGATTTAACCACTAGCACGTCAGAGGTATAAGCCAATACGTGACGGGCCACCAGCTATTGACTAAAAGGGACGTCGATGAGCGAACTCATCCTGACACCCTACTGAGCCTGTCAGTGACAATATCCGTACAGTCCGGTCCGTTCATCTATGAGCATCGCATGTCGGGCCTAGGGGGTTGGTAAAAGTCAGACCCCCAAAAGCGGTACAAGTCGTGTCGGAGTGTAGCCCAGAACACCCTGAGATACTACTGGAATACCTACCAGTAAATCTCCTGCCTTGGCCAAGGACTTTGTGTAATGGCTCTCCTAGACACAGCGCGACCTCACCCCCAATACCGGGAGAGACGAACCCCTGAAGATCCGCTCACTGCCTCCATGTGGCTCGGGACTGTACCCAACTAAAACCTGTTTGCACGACTCCTTTGAGCCATGGTAGGGTAGTAATCAAAGCACAGTGGGAACTCACACGAGAAAAATGACGATCCCCAGGTCGATGAACTATCCTGTACACATGTCACCTAGGAACTGCTATCTGACGTCAGGTATAAGACCAACTAGCATGTTCCCGGCGAGTCCTGTCCGGTGTACTCATAACCCAATGAGCACCTGTATACATCTTAGGTGAACCAACTGACACCAGTGGCTTGTGAGACCGGCCACCGCCCCTCGTCGGGGTCTCGACTGTATACACTAGTCTACTCTGGAGTATCGATGCCCTGTCTCGAAACTCTCACGACTAGGGACCATTTAAGGATGTGCTTATAGACTACCAGCTCCCACGTATATGATCGCCCTCATACTGCTGGCAGTCAAGCAAGAATCCTAGGGGCTCTATCAACGTGCAATAGTGACCTGTCAGGTCACCTAAAGCAGTACACGATGATAAAGGTAAACCAGATAGCAAACTATCATCTCGAGTAAGACTGTCGTACCGGGATAGGTCCTCCCTCAATCATTGCAATCACGTGCCTGTGATCCAATAATTGACTCTGAGGGCACTATCTCCAACAATCTCCCACTTGCACTCAAGGCTAATTATTGCGATGTCGCATACTCACAGCCCGTGTGATACCGAACACCCAACTCCTCTACTGGTCAGTCTCACAAAACTCGTTTGTGAAACTAAAGCGTTTAAGGAATAGCCTCAGCGAGTGGATCCGCCTGGATGTTTCTATCTATGTCTCTCTATATCTCAAGTTCGCGGAGAAAACCATCTCCCGAAATGAGCAATACCTGTCTTAGAATGTCTGGATGTCTGATGGGACCTAGCTCATAAATGAACTCCAAATCCAAACTTCTTAGACTGTATCGACTACTGAACTTAATCAGTATCCTGCGCCATGCCTCCCTCAGTATTGCCTTGGATCACCTGTCCAAAACACTGCCCCTCGTCAGAAGGAAAACTATAACTCTGACAACCTCCTTGTCGTCCATGTCACCTTGGAAGCCTGGAATGATAACTGTCTCCCAAATGAGGCTGTCGTTATCATATCCCTAGAACATCCACTTACGTTCTAAAACTGCTTCCGACTGTTTCTCCAGGATTGGATCAATATCATCTTATTGCACCTACTGCAAGAACAACATCTGGTGTGGTACTTGACATCACATGATTGACTCAATTGCCTAAGCAAGTGATCTGCCAATCATGCACATCCCTCTCTACTTTCGTCTATAAGACACATTTAGAGAGGGTGACTCCATCACCTGTAGGTACACCACCGTGCCAGGAGTCGTTCATTCTAAATACTCTTAGAATGCTGTCAAGGTACCCTGATTGGGAAACCACCCAAATCTAGATCTAAAACCATAGATCTAGTAACCAGTATATCTGATACAAAATCCATTTCCTTTGTGGAGAAACCACAGTGTGACGACCAAAGTATAACCGATCGTAGTATAGGAATATCACTTCCTACTACCTTCTCAACAGATCCATCCCCTATTCTGATGACGTCAAACCTATGGCTGTCACATCAGAAATAGATGATCTATCTCCGCTATATCTGCTTTAGTCTATAAATAGACATCAGCCTGATGTCCACCAATGCTTCCGTTGCTCCCACTGACTACGACAACCCTCTGGCAGAGTCATATAGACGTGCACTTCTAAAGCTGGTTTAGAACGACGCTATACTCATCCTCCTGCCGGGTCTCGCAGCCTGGAACAGCAACAATGGCAAGTGTGGGTAAACAAGAACTTCCCTGTCACCGTCCTTGAGGCTACCGGAGTGCCTTTCGGGTGCCTGAAGTTACCCACCTTATCTGCGGAGTGGCCGATGGAATGTCAAATCAGATTGAATCTTTAGGTTCCTTATCAAATCTTCAGTAATCGCTTGCGGTTCTGGAATCACTTCCAGTTCTACCATACTCCCACTACTGTCTTTGAAAAAATCCATTTTTATTAAAACTGTGGCGAGTCAAGAACAATATCACTATTGATCTTTCTTATGGTAGAAAGTCAACCCTCGTCATAGCCTGGGTCAACCCACAAACAGCCATTACAGAAACGTGCCTTGAGTTATCCAGAGTCTGGTTTTAATCATAAGCCGGACAACTCCCCGTACCTTAACAATGTTAAGATATGAACTGTACTATATCCAATATAGAACCAGAGGCACTGATTTAATTGAACCAGATTCAAATCATGCAGCTGTCTCCAGTGCATGTCAACTAAATGGAGAGAGGCCGATCAGCGTTACTCAACTTAGGAATGCTTCCAATTATAAGTAACCTGAAAGAGAAGCAATTTCTCTTTATCATTACTATCAACTGAATACCATACACAAGTATCTACATCTTCGATCACTTTGAAGAATCCCGATACTTGCTACACCTGGTTCTCTACTCTATTCAAATACCTATAACTCCTCAAAACTTAGACCCTGTGTTTCTACGAAACACATGTCTAAAAACTAGAGAAGTTAAAAGTAAACAGAATATAGTATGAGGACCAACCCCTCTGTCCTAATGGACATTGGACAACATACAATACTCTGTATAAGTCCGCCGAGTCTAACAACTCTTTCACTGTGTGTCGTAGGTTGAAAACTGTACTTATGGTTAAGAAGAATTACTCCGCTGTTTAATGCTCCTTACCTAACCATCCACTGATATAGGTAAATGTCATCGACATAATATCAAAAGGTATATCTTACTCTATGAAAATAGACGTACAGATATATCAATTTGAAATTGGTGCACAACAGCGGATATTCAAAACCAAATATTTGCCGACCGGCAAACAGCCCAGATGATCTCCTCAAATATCACCGATTACAACGTATCCCGATATAATGAGGATGATCACCCTATTCCCAATAACTTACTCCCACTCATCATCTGTAAAACCATACAGATGTGAGAATCAAACCTGGTAAATACATACCCTGGAGCAAGTGTCCAATCGGGAAATCAGTTTTCTTTTAACAGTACACAGTGAGACTGAAACATTGAAATGTCTCGATGGGGTATTCTGGTATTCCTAGCAATGCCTCTTCCATTATCCAGATTCACAACTGTAACCGTATATTTCTTTGCCACCTCTCCAAATCCCTTTATATGTCTTTAGTCATTACCTTCTGCACACCCCTTTAGGCCAATTGGTTTTCTTCCTTCCCTACCGTTCGGCACCAGCCCATGGTTTGGAAAAAGACTATCCAATAAGCATAATGGGTGTACTATCCTAATCCTAGGAACACTCGCAATGCGAGAGAAGGTGAAGATAAAAGACAACCGAATAAACCTTATTCCTATTTCTCCTGGACCAGAATCCATCCCCGAACTGGAACAAGTTCCTTTCGAGTTCGTATATAACCATACGATGGAATATCCAAATAACTGTGGATCTTCGTAGTGATAAGGAGTGTCCTGGAGAAATACAAAGGTGATGTGGGAGTGGTAATGAAATACTTGGTTTTGTCGTGAATATCAGTCGCAATTTACTTTGCCCTCTTACTAATCCCTTGCTTTGTCATAATCTTAATACCTTCTGCACACCATCGTTATGCTAATTGGTTTTCTTCATTCCCTACCGGTCGGCACCAGCCTAAGGTTTGGAAGAAGACTATCCAATTTGCGTAATGGGTGTACTATCCCCTAAACCAAGGAGTACTCGCAACCTGAGAGAAGGTAAAAGAAAAGACAACTGAATAATCCTATCCGCTTTCTCCAGAACCAGAAACCATCCTCGAATAATTCCTTCGAGTTCGTATCTAACCATACGATGGTTTTGTCCAATGGAAGTGGACGTTCGTAGTAATACGGGGTGTCCCGGAGAAAAGGGTAAAAGTAGGAGTGGCAATGAGGTCTGCAACTCTGACAATCCAAAAGCCTATGTTAAGAAGGTTCGGTCAACTTGGTCACTGAGTCAAAGTCTAGGGTTGGGTCAATGGTCGCTGCCAGAGAGAGAGAGAAAAGAAACACTCAGCGTGCACTCTAACCAAGATCAGAATGGTTACCAATTTATCTAATCTGGAAACCTCCCACTGTACCTCAAATTCTCCTCCAAACCTGAAAGAAGAATTAGTCGGGGTCACCCGAGGAGTAAACCAACTCATCAGTGGGAATCGGGATCCAACTATCATCGCATGATAACGTGACGGAATCCGCTCACGGTATCACACTCCAGAAGGTATGCTCATATCTGGCAAGTTTCAGTTCTTTTGAAACTCCCGATGTGATTTCTGCCCCATGCTCTTATGACCTTGACGAAGGTCAACAAATCATAAGTCACATGTCAAGTTCCACCCGTCATTGTCCAGGTTAATTTGAACCCACTCGTCGAGCCCTTGACGAAGGTCAACAAGGCTATACGACTGTCCAAAACCAACACATCTATCTATGCAGCAGAAAGGTAACAAGCAGCTACCATACACTATGCCTTGACGAAGGTCAACAAACATAGCATGAATACTACGTGCTACCCGTCTGAAACGACGGAGGGCTACGAATGGTTTCTGGCGAAAACCTTTAACGTAATGAACTTGATATCGTTGAAGGAACGGATAGCTTTTTAGAAAATATAGTGACGAAAACCTTTACTAAAGAGGTCACTCCCGGTGAAGGGATCTCGGCTCTTTCCCCGTAGAATGGGGTGCTGGATATTCATAACCGAATATCACTGTGCAAAGCAAAAGTAATCGGCTATAGTGAAGTTAATGCCCTGACGCAAACTTCTGTCCAAGGTGTCACTCCCGGTGAAGGGATCTCGGCCCTTGCCTCGTCGACTGAGGAGCAGGATATTCCAAATGAATACCACGATGCAAAACAAAAGTGAACGTCCTTGCAATAACAGCTTTTTGAAAAGTGTTCCAACAACATCAGAATAGGTTTGTTTATCTTGCATTGATCCGAATCAACGCAGTCCCATCAATTGATCACACCATAAAGAACGAAAATATACTGACGTACGTGTATGCCATCCGCATTCGCCACTGGGTCCCGTCATCACCCGTTAGGTTAGCTAACTAACGGCAGAGCGGGGACTGGACTAGTGCGGATGAAAAACATATACAACATCTACTAATATATATACCAATATATTATATTCGCTCAAGGCGTGAATAAAATGCAACATCACAGAAATGTACAGCATCATAGAACAATACAGATATCTGGGATCCCCGGGTTTCACAGAGCCACTACTGAAACCCGACGTTCCCCTGGTCGTGTGGATAGCCTGTGCAATGAAATCCTATACCCCCTACGAGTGCGGCGAATAGCCAGCCAATCCTGGGGTGAAGCCCCTTCCGTCCCAATGCCATGAGATGCGGGCTTGTTGCCCTCCAGAACCCGGCTATCCGTGCACCCCACCGCGGGGCAATCCTAGTACAGAAAGTAAAATATACATACAACGGGTACAACGACCGCAACCTGGTCGTGCCCCAAAAGAATAATACAAACAGGCAGTGACGGCAGTCCACATGTCGGACGCTCGCCCCGCAATATCAAATGTACATAATACAACAGAAACTGTACTAGCATTGCGTCCAGGCTATCCCCCACTACCGATCCGCAACAACACAGCAAATACATAGAACATCAACGTGAAAGTCACGTTCGCAAATCCGTCTAATCGGGCTATAGCAGTTAGACGGGATTTACCGATCGAGTGACATTCACGGTCGCTGATATAATGTAAATACTGTGAAAAAATGTGTTTAAAATATCCGATCGATCAAAAATTAACAAGTGGGCCCCCAAGCAATACTGTAGCACTCACAGAAAATCTGGGCCCAATTTTATGTTGGAGATAGTGCCCTCAGAGTCAATTATTAGGTCACAGGTACGTGATTGTAATGATTGAGGGAGGACCTATCCCGGTAGGACAGTCTTACTCGAGATGATAGTATGCTATCTGGTTTACCTTTATCATCGTGTACTGTTTTAGGTGACCTGACACGTCGCTATTACACGTTGATAGAGCCCCTAGGATTCTTGCTTGACCACCAGCAGTATGAGGGCGATCATATAAGTGGGAGCTGGGGGTCTACAAGCATTTCCTTAAAAGGTCCCTAGTCGTGGGAGTTTCGAGACCGGGCATCGATACTCCATTAGTAGACTAGTGTATACAGTCGAGACCCCGACGAGGGGCGGTGGCCGGTCTCACAAGCCACTGGTGTCAGTTGGATCACCTAAGATGTATACAGGTGCTCATTGGGTTATGAGTACACCGGACAGGACTCGCCGGGAACATGCTAGTTGGTCATATACCAGACGTCAGATGGCAGTTCCCTGGTGACATGTGTGCAGGTTAGTTCATCGACCTGGGGATCGTCATTTGTCTCGTGTGAGTTCCCACTGTACTTTGATTACTACCCTACCACGGCTCAAAGGAGTCGTGCAAACAGGTTTTAGTTGGGTACAGTCCCGAGCCACATGGAGGCAGTGAGCGTATCTTCAGGGGTTCGTCTCTCCCGGTATTGGGGGTGAGGTCGTGCTGTGTCTAGGAGAGCCATTACACAAAGTCCTTGGCCAAGGCAAGGAGATTTACTGGTAGGTATTCCAGTAGTATCTCAGGGTGTTCTGGGCTACACTCCGACACGACTTGTACCGCTTTTGGGGGTCTGACTTTTACCAACCCCCTAGGCCCGCCATGCGATACTCATAGACGAACGGACCGGACTGCACGGATATTGTCACTGACAGGCTCAGTAGGGTGTCAGGATGAGTTCGCTCATCGACGTCCTTTTTAGTCAATACCTGGTAGCCCGTTACGTATTGGCTTATACCTCTGACGTGCTAGTGGTTAAATCCACAACCGAGGTGTTGATGAGTCTTTAGAGTCCCCCACATTTCAGTTACTCAGCTTTCGGGCGAAAGGTTGTAGAGGCCGTATGGAGATATGGCAAGGTCCGATCAGATACGTGCGGTATTGCACGGATCAGGATCGGACAGATTGTACTATAGGCCGTATGGTTATATGGCAGGGTTCGATCAGATACGTGCGGTATTGCACGGATCAGGATCGAACAGATATTACTGGCCGGCTTTGGTATAAGCCGGATCCTTGTATAGTACAGTGTAGTGTTTTGTCTCATTGCATTTGTATTTCGGTCGAAATACAGATGCGGGTGTGTATGCACAGTATCGGGGTTATCCTGTAATTTATTACGGGACCAGTTTTCTGGAGTTGCCAGTTTGCTTTCCGTTTCGGCCAATTCCCTTTGTTCCGTTCATTGGCCGAAGATTGGTGGAGGAGGGTTTATTTGCATTGTTGCAAATAGACTTTTGTGGAGGGGGTCTTTGCATATATTCATGTCATGATTATAGCACCATCATTGATTTCTCCTTCTCATGATGGCTTGACTTTTAGTGGGCATGATGGTTGATGATGATGAGGGGTGAGGTTGGTTGAGTGTGGGTTTATTATTGTGATCATTTCCTTTTTGGCATGATAGCATTCTTTCTCTCTCCATTTGTATTATTGGATGTTTTTCTCATCTATCATACCTCTCCCTCATTCTCACTCACCCTCTCACTTGCATTGGCCGGCCATTCACTTGGAGGTGGGGCTGTCCAAATTGGTGGGGGTCTTTTGGTTCATCATATATCATTCTTGCTTCACCAAAATTCCCTAGTTCAACTCCATAGCTCAATCCCTCCACAAAAGGCAATTCCTAATACCCCAAAAGTGAGACACAAGTTTTTACACATATTCTACAGCGAACCTTGGGCACGTTGAGTAGCCGGCTTCGTGCCCGAGTTGCCTCGGCATTGAGGTGGGAGCCCGTAAACAAAGTAGGCGATGTGGTGCACTTCCGGCGACGAGGAGGAGACGGGACATTCTGCAGGAGATCGGGACCATGATGAGAAGACCGGAGGACTTGGATCGTCGGTATACTTCTCTTCCCTTTCTTGTAGTTGGCTTAGACTAGTTAATGGTTCGATCCGGGTGTTTAGTGCGCGGTGGTGCCGGTTTGCTAAGTCCGCAAAAAGTAAAGTTATTCACCGCTTCCGCATTCCGGCGTCGGATTGACGGCCGGGGCGCCGCCGTGCACTTACAGTGGTATCAGAGCCTCGCCATTAACTTCGTCTAGCTTTCGTTTGATGTGTTTTGCGGTTCCGATCGACCAAAATTCCAAAAACTCATTTTACCTCAAATCAGTTTTCTGTTGAGAATTTTTGGTGTCTAAAAATTTTTTAGGTGGTCTCAGAATGATGTGCAGGAGATTCTAAGAACTCTGGGAAAATTCGACACTCTGATCTCTCACACAGAGCGCGGATCCGCGGCCCCACCCTTCTATTGGGCCGCGGTTCCGCCGCAGTCTTGAGAGTTCAGTGGGCCATCTTTTTCCAATGGGCTTCAGGGGTGTAATTAGGGGTTTTGGAATATTAAAATTGGGCCAATTATTTCTGTGAGTGCTGCAGTATTGGTTTGGGGCCCACTTGTTAATTTTTGGTCAATCGGAAAATTTTAAACACATTTTTCACAGTATTTACATTATATCTGCGACCGTGAATGTCACTCGATCGGTAAATCCGGTCTAACTGCTATAGCCCGGTTAGACGGATTTGCGAACGTGACTTTCACGTTGATGTTTTTGTTTTTGCTGTGATGTTGCGGATCGGTCGTGGGGATAGCCTGGATGCAATGCTAGTACAGTTTTGTTGTATTATGTACATTTGATATTGCGGGGCGAGCGTCCGACTTGTGGACTGCCGTCACTGCCGGATTGTATTATTATTTTGGGGCACGACCTGGTTGCGGTCGATGTACCCGGTGTATGTATATTTTACTTTCTGTACTAGGATTGCCCCGCGGAGGGGTGCACGGATAGCCGGGTTCTGGAGGGCAACAAGCCCGCATCTCATGGCATTGAGACGGAGGGGGCTTCACTCTAGGATTGGCGGGCTATTCGCCGCACTCGTAGGGGGTACAGGTTGACCCAGGAGGGGTGCCTAAGTTGCCGGATTCCGTGAAGTGCTGGGTGGTCCATTCACGGCGCTGAAGGGGGCTGCTTCGCTTCAGGTTTTGGCGGGTGACTTGCCGCGCCCGTAGGGGTCTAGGATTTCATTGCACAGGCTATCCACACGACCAGGGGAACGTCGGGTTTCAGCGGCTCTGTGAAACCCGGGGATCCCAGATATCTGTATTGTTTCTGTGATGCTGTACATTTCTGTGATGTTGCATTTTATTCACGCCTTGAGCGAATACTATATATTGGTATATATATTAGTAGATGTTGTATATGTTTTACATCCGCGCTAGTCCAGTCCCCGCTCTGTCGTTAGTTAGCTAACCTAACGGGTAATGACGGGACCCAGTGGCGAATGCGGATGGCATATACGTACATCAGTATATTTTCGTTCTTTTTGGTGTGATCAATTGATGGGACTGCGTTGATTCGGATCAATGCAAGTTAAAAACAAACCTAATCTGATGTTGTTGGAACACTTTTCAAAAAGCTGTTATTGCAAGGACGTTTACTTTTGTTTTGCATCGTGGTATTCATTGGAATATCCTGCTCCTCAGTCGACGAGGCAAGGGCCGAGATCCCTTCACCGGGAGTGACCCCTTGGACAAAAAGTTTGCGTCAGGGCAATGACTTCACTATAGCCGATTGCTTTTGCTTTGCACCGTGGTATTCATTTGGAATATCCTGCACCCCATTCTACGGGGAAAGAGCCGAGATCCCTTCACCGGGAGTGACCTCTTTAGTAAAGGTTTTCGTCACTATATTTTCTAAAAAGCTATCCGTTCCTTCAACGATATCAAGTTCACTACGTTAAAGGTTTTCGCCAGAAACCATTCGTAGCCCTCCGTCGTTTCATATGGGTAGTCAATAGTATTCAAGCTATGTTTGTTGGCCTTAGTCAAGGCACAGTGTTTGGTAGCTATTGGGTATTCATATGCTGCATAGATAGATGCGTTGGTTTGGGACAGTCGTATAGCCTTGTTGGCCTTAGTCAAGGGCTTGTACGGGTGGATTCAAATTAACCTGGACAATGACGGGTAGAACTTGACATGTGACTTATGATTTGTTGGCCTTAGTCAAGGTCATAAGAGCATGGGGCAGAAATCACATCGGGAGTTTCAAAAGTACTGAAACTTGCCAGATATGCGCATACCCTCTGGAGTGTGATACCGTGAGCGGATTCCGTCACGTTATCATGCGATGAGAGTTGGATCCCGATTCCCACTGATGAGTTGGTTTACTCCTTAGGTGACCCCGACTAATTCTTCTTTCTGGTTTGGAGGAGAATTTGAGGTACAGTGGGAGGATTCCAGATTAGATAAATTGGTAACCATTCTGATCTAGGTTAGAGTGCACGCTGAGTGTTTCTTTTCTCTCTCTCTTTGGCAGCGACCATTGACCCGACCCTAAGGCTTTGACTCAGTGGCCAAGTTGACCGAACCTTCTTAAACACCGGCTTTTGGATTGTCAGAGTTGCAAACCTCATTGCCACTCCTACTTTTACCCTTTTCTCCAGGACACCCCGTATTACTACGAACGTCCACTTCCATTGGACAAAACCATCGTATGGTTAGATACGAACTCGAAAGAATTTATTCGAGGATGGTTTCCGGTTCTGGAGAAAACGGATAGGATTATTCAGTTGTCTTTTCCTTTTACCCTCTCTCAGGTTAAGAGTACTCCTTGGTTTAGGGGTAGTACACCTATTACGCAAATTGGATTGTCTTCTTCCAAACCTTAGGCTGGTGCCGACCGGTAGGGAATGAAGAAAACCAATTAGCATAACGATGGTGTGCAGAAGGTATTAAGTTCAGACAAAGCAAGGGATTAGTAAGAGGGCAAAGTAAATTGCAACAGATATTCACGACCAAACCAAATATTTCGTTACCACTCCCACATCACCTTTGTATTTCTCCAGGACACTCCGTATCACTACGAAGATCCACAGTTTATTTGGATACTCCATCGTATGGTTATATACGAACTCGAATGGAACTTGTTCCAGTTCGGGGATGGATTCTGGTTCAGGAGAAAAAGGAATAAAGTACATTCAGATGTCTTTTATCTTCACCTTCTCTCGCGTTGCGAGTGCTCCTAGGATTAGGACAGTACACCCTTTATGCTTTTTGGATAGTCTTCTTCCAAACCATAGGCTGGTGCCGAACGGTAGGGAAGGTAGAAAACCAATTGGCCTAAAGGGGTGTACAGAAGGTAAAGACTAAAGACATATGAAGGGATTTGGAGAGGTGGCAAAGAATTATACGGTTATAGTTGTGAATCTGGATGATGGAAGAGGCATTACTAGGAATACCAGGATACCCCATCGAAACATTTCAATGTTTCAGTTCCACTGTGTACTGTTAATGGAAAACTGATTTCCCGATTAGATACTTGCTCCAGGGTATGTATTTACCAGGTTTGATTCTCACATCTGTATGGTTTTACAGATGATGAGTGGGAGTAGGTTATTGGGAATTGGGTGATCATCCTCATTATATCGGGATTCGTTGTAATCGGGGATATTTGAGGAAATCACCTGGGCTGTTTGCCGGTCGGCAAATATTTGGTTTTGAATATCCGCTGTTATGCACCAATTTCAAATTGATATATCTGTACGTCTATTTTCATAGAGTGAGATATACCTTTCTGAAATTATGTCTACCACATTTACCTATATCAGTGGATGGTTAGGTAAGGAGCATTAAACAACGGTGTAATTCTTCTTAACCATAAGTACAGTTTTCAACCTACGGCACACAGTGAATGAGTTATCAGACTCAAGGGACTTTTACAGAGTATTGTATGTTGTCCAGGGTCCATCAGGACAGAGGGGATGGTCCTCGTACTATATTCGGTTTACTTATGACTCCTCTAATTTTTAGACAGGTGTTTCGTGGAAACACAGAGTCCGAATTTGGAGAAGTTATATGTATTTGAATAGAGTAGAGAACCAGGTATAGCAAGTATCGGGATTCTTCAAAGAGATCGAAGATGTAGATACTTGTGTATGGTATTCAGTTGATAGTAATGATAAAGAGATCTTGCTTCTCTTTCAGGTTACTCATAATTGGAAGTATTCCTAAGTTGAGTAACGCTGATCGGCCTCCTTCCATTTAGTTGACATGCGCTGGGGACAGCTGCATGATTTGAATCTGGTTCAATTAAATCAGTGCCTCTGTTTCTATATTGGATATAGAACAGTTCATATCTTAACGATGTTAAGGTACGGGGAGTTGTCCGGTTTATGATTAAAACCAGACACTGGACAACACAAGGCACGTTTCTGTAATGGCTGTTTATGGGTTGACCCAGGCTATGACGAGGGTTGACTTTCTACCATCTGGATGAACAATAGCGATATTGTTCTAGACTCGCCACAGTTTTATTAAAGATGGATTTTTTCAGAAAACAGTAGTGGGAGTATGGTAGAACTGGAAGTGATTCCAGAACCACAAACGATTACTGAAGATTTGATAAGGAACCTAAAGATTCAATCTGGATTGACATTCCATTGGCCACTCCGCAGATAAGGTGGGTAACTTCAGGCACCCGAGAGGCACTACGGTAGCCTCAAGGACGGTGACAGGGAAGTTCTTGTTTACCCACAATTGCCATTGCTGTTGTTCCAGGTTACGAGACCCGGCGGGAGGATGAGTATAGCGTCGTTCTAAACTAGTTTTAGAAGTGTACGTCTATATGACTCTGCCAGAGGGTTGTCGTAGTCAGTGGGAGCAGCGGAAGCATTGGTGGACAGGTTGCTTATGTCTATTTATAGACTAGAGCAGATGTAGCGGAGATAGATCATCTATTTCTGACGTGACAGTCATGGGTTTGACTTCATCAGAATAGGGGATGGATCTGTTGAGAAGGTAGTAGGGTGTGATATCCTGGTATTTGGATGATATACACAGAGTAGGAAAAGAAACTCCTACACTACGATCGGTTATACTTTGGTCGTCACACAGTTGTTTCTCCATAAAGGAAATGGATTTTATATCAGACATACTGGTTACTAGATCTATGGTCTTAGATCTAGATTTGGGTGGTTTCCCAATCAGGGTACTTGACAGCATTCTAAGAGTATTTAGGATGGACGACTCCTGGCACGGTAGTGTACCTGCAGGTAATGGAGTCACCCTCTCCAAAGGTGTCTTACAGACTAAAGGGGAGAGGGACGGGCATGATTGGCAGATCACTTGCTCAGGCAATTGAGTCAATCGTGAGATGTCAAGTACCACACCAGATGTTGTTCTTGCACTAGATGTAATAAGTTGACATTAATCCAATCCTGGAGAAACAGTCAGAAGCAGTTTTAGAACATAAGTGGATGTTCTAAGGATATGATAACGACAGCCTCATTCAGGAGACAGTTATCATTCCAGGCTTCCAAGGTGACATGGACGACAAGGAGGTTGTCAGAGTTATAGTTTTCCTTCTGATGAGGGGGCAGTATTTTGGACAGGTGGTCCAAGGCAATACTGAGGGAGGCATGGCGCGCAGAATGCTGATTAAGTTCAGTTGACGATACAGTCTAAGAAGTTTGGATTTGGAGTTCATTTATGAGCTATGTCCCATCAGACATCCAGACATATTCTGAGACAGGTATTGCTCTTTTCGGGAGATAGCTTTCTCCGCGAACTTGAGATATAGAGAGACATAGAAAGAAACAACTAAGCGGATCCACTCACTGAGGCTATTCCTCGAACGCAATAGTTCCGCAAACGAGCTTTGTGAGACTGACTAGTAGAGGAGTTGGATGTTTGGTATCACACGGGCTGTGAGTATGCGACATCGCAATAATTAGCCTTGAGTGCAAGTGGGAGATTGTTGGAGATAGTGCCCTCAGAGTCAATTATTAGGTCACAGGTACGTGATTGTAATGATTGAGGGAGGACCTATCCCGGTAGGACAGTCTTACTCGAGATGATAGTATGCTATCTGGTTTACCTTTATCATCATGTACTGTTTTAGGTGACCTGACACGTCGCTATTACACATTGATAGAGCCTCTAGGATTCTTGCTTGACCACCAGCAGTATGAGGGCGATCATATAAGTGGGAGCTGGGGGTCTACAAGCATTTCCTTAAAAGGTCCCTAGTCGTGGGAGTTTCGAGACCGGGCATCGATACTCCATTAGTAGACTAGTGTATACAGTCGAGACCCCGACGAGGGGCGGTGGCCGGTCTCACAAGCCACTGGTGTCAGTTGGATCACCTAAGATGTATACAGGTGCTCATTGGGTTATGAGTACACCGGACAGGACTCGCCGGGAACATGCTAGTTGGTCATATACCAGACGTCAGATGGCAGTTCCCTGGTGACATGTGTGCAGGTTAGTTCATCGACCTGGGGATCGTCATTTGTCTCGTGTGAGTTCCCACTGTACTTTGATTACTACCCTACCACGGCTCAAAGGAGTCGTGCAAACAGGTTTTAGTTGGGTACAGTCCCGAGCCACATGGAGGCAGTGAGCGTATCTTCAGGGGTTCGTCTCTCCCGGTATTGGGGGTGAGGTCGTGCTGTGTCTAGGAGAGCCATTACACAAAGTCCTTGGCCAAGGCAAGGAGATTTACTGGTAGGTATTCCAGTAGTATCTCAGGGTGTTCTGGGCTACACTCCGACACGACTTGTACCGCTTTTGGGGGTCTGACTTTTACCAACCCCCTAGGCCCGCCATGCGATACTCATAGACGAACGGACCGGACTGCACGGATATTGTCACTGACAGGCTCAGTAGGGTGTCAGGATGAGTTCGCTCATCGACGTCCTTTTTAGTCAATACCTGGTAGCCCGTTACGTATTGGCTTATACCTCTGACGTGCTAGTGGTTAAATCCACAACCGAGGTGTTGATGAGTCTTTAGAGTCCCCCACATTTCAGTTACTCAGCTTTCGGGCGAAAGGTTGTAGAGGCCGTATGGAGATATGGCAAGGTCCGATCAGATACGTGCGGTATTGCACGGATCAGGATCGGACAGATTGTACTATAGGACGTATGGTTATATGGCAGGGTTCGATCAGATACGTGCGGTATTGCACGGATCAGGATCGAACAGATATTACTGGCCGGCTTTGGTATAAGCCGGATCCTTGTATAGTACAGTGTAGTGTTTTGTCTCATTGCATTTGTATTTCGGTCGAAATACAGATGCGAGTGTGTATGCACAGTATCGGGGTTATCCTGTAATTTATTACGGGACCAGTTTTCTGGAGTTGCCAGTTTGCTTTCCGTTTCGGCCAATTCCCTTTGTTCCGTTCATTGGCCGAAGATTGGTGGAGGAGGGTTTATTTGCATTGTTGCAAATAGACTTTTGTGGAGGGGGTCTTTGCATATATTCATGTCATGATTATAGCACCATCATTGACTTCTCCTTCTCATGATGGCTTGACTTTTAGTGGGCATGATGGTTGATGATGATGAGGGGTGAGGTTGGTTGAGTGTGGGTTTATTATTGTGATCATTTCCTTTTTGGCATGATAGCATTCTTTCTCTCTCCTTTTGTATTATTGGATGTTTTTCTCATCTATCATACCTCTCCCTCATTCTCACTCACCCTCTCACTTGCATTGGCCGGCCATTCACTTGGAGGTGGGGCTGTCCAAATTGGTGGGGGTCTTTTGGTTCATCATATATCATTCTTGCTTCACCAAAATTCCCTAGTTCAACTCCATAGCTCAATCCCTCCACAAAAGGCAATTCCTAATACCCCAAAAGTGTGACACAAGTTTTTACACATATTCTACAGCGAACCTTGGGCACGTCGAGTAGCCGGCTTCGTGCCCGAGTTGCCTCGGCATTGAGGTGGGAGCCCGTAAACAAAGTAGGCGATGTGGTGCACTTCCGGCGACGAGGAGGAGACGGGACATTCTGCAGGAGATCGGGACCATGATGAGAAGACCGGAGGACTTGGATCGTCGGTATACTTCTCTTCCCTTTCTTGTAGTTGGCTTAGACTAGTTAATGGTTCGATCCGGGTGTTTAGTGCGCGGTGGTGCCGGTTTGCTAAGTCCGCAAAAAGTAAAGTTATTCACCGCTTCCGCATTCCGGCGTCGGATTGACGGCCGGGGCGCCGCCGTGCACTTACATTTTAATATTCCAAAACCCCTAAAATTAACCCAGAAGCCCACTGGAAAAACCTGGCCCATTGATCCTTTCATGTTGCGGCGGAACCGCGGCCCAAAGTGGGTATTGGCCGCGGTTCCGCGCTCTTGATGAAAGATCAATGACTCAGATTTCTGCAGTAGTCTTAGGTTTTCATGTACATCACATTTCTGCAACCTGAAAAATTTTTGGGCTTAAAAAATTTTCAACAGAAAACTGCTGTTAACAAAATACGAGTTTTGGAACATTTGATCGACCGGAAATGCAAAACACATCAAACGAAGCTAGACGAAGTTAATGGCGAGGCTCTGATACCACTGTAAGTGCACGGCGGCGCCCCGGTCGTCGATCCGACGGCCAAATGCGGAAACGGTGATAAACTTTAATTTTGCGGACTTTGCAAACCGGCACCACCGCGCACTAAACTCTGGATCGGGCCATTAAACTAGATCTAGCAAACAACAAGACAGGTTAGAGATATACCGAATGATCCGAGTCCTCCGGTCTTCTCGTCGTCGTCCCGATCTCCTGCGAAAAATCCGGTCGTCGCCTCCTCGCCGGAAGGACACCACATCGCCTGTATCTTTTACGGGCTCCCGCCTCTATACCGAGGCAACTCGGGCACGAAGCTGGCTAGTCGACGTGCCCAAGATTTACTGTAGAATGTGTAGTATAGTTGTCTCTTTGGGGTTTAGGATAGTTGCCATGATGGAGGAATTTGTGCACAATGTTTTTCATGAAGGCTTGAAGAAAAATGGAGCAAGCCATCAAAATCAAAGCTCTCTCATTCTCATTACAAGAAGTGGCCGGCCTCTGTTTGAGCTCACCAAAAAAAATAAGAATGAAGCAAGCTATCTAATGTGAATCAAAGTGTGAATGAATTAATCCCTCACCCAAAACATTCCAGCACACTCACACACAAAGAGGGGGCCCACGAAATAAATCATGAAGGAATTAATTCACACACACAAACAAATAAACCTCACTCCACTCAATCTCACAACAGTGGCCCCCCCCCCATTCAAGTGGGAAAAAGAATGGAATTAATTAAGATAAGGTCACACCAATTTCCAACCCAACAACCATACCTCAAACTTTAAACCCATACCCTCTTATTAAATGCAAGAGATGGTAAGGAGAATGATAATGGTCAAATCATAAACCCACATATGCATGAAACCCCCTCCTCAAAAATAATTTGCAAAACTGCAAATTACCCCCTCCATCGGAAAAGTCCGGCCGGGAAAGAACAAAGGAAAACCGGCCGGAACGGAATGCAAACTGGCAACTCCAGAAATCTGGTCCCATAATAAATAACAGGAAAACCCCGATACTGTGCATACACACCCGCATTGGTATTCCGACCGAAATACAAATGCAAAGAGACAAAACTACACTATCAAATACCAAGATCCGGCTTAAGCCAAAGCCGGCTAGTAAAAACCGTCCGATCACGATCCGTGCAATACCGCACGTATCTGATCGAACCCTGCCATATCTCCATACGGCCTCTACAGCGTTTCGCCCGAAAGCTGAGTAACTGAATGTGTGGTGGACTCTGAAGACTCGTCAATACTATGGCTGTGGATTTAACCACTAGCACGTCAGAGGTATAAGCCAATACGTGACGGGCCACCAGCTATTGACTAAAAGGGACGTCGATGAGCGAACTCATCCTGACACCCTACTGAGCCTGTCAGTGACAATATCCGTACAGTCCGGTCCGTTCGTCTATGAGCATCGCATGTCGGGCCTAGGGGGTTGGTAAAAGTCAGACCCCCAAAAGCGGTACAAGTCGTGTCGGAGTGTAGCCCAGAACACCCTGAGATACTACTGGAATACCTACCAGTAAATCTCCTGCCTTGGCCAAGGACTTTGTGTAATGGCTCCCCTAGACACAGCGCGACCTCACCCTCAATACCGGGAGAGACGAACCCCTGAAGATCCGCTCACTGCCTCCATGTGGCTCGGGACTATACCCAACTAAAACCTGTTTGCACGACTCCTTTGAGCCGTGGTAGGGTAGTAATCAAAGCACAGTGGGAACTCACACGAGACAAATGACGATCCCCAGGTCGAT
The DNA here is from genome assembly GCA_030015575.1 of Agapanthus africanus. Classification (NCBI taxonomy): domain Eukaryota; kingdom Viridiplantae; phylum Streptophyta; class Magnoliopsida; order Asparagales; family Amaryllidaceae; genus Agapanthus; species Agapanthus africanus. The sequence goes on along the minus strand of CM057345.1, from coordinate 296,630,364 downwards.
GAACTATCCTGTACACATGTCACCTGGGAACTGCTATCTGACATCAGGTATAAGACCAACTAGCATGTTCCCGGCGAGTCCTGTCCGGTGTACTCATAACCCAATGAGCACCTGTATACATCTTAGGTGAACCAACTGACACCAGTGGCTTGTGAGACCGGCCACCGCCCCTCGTCGGGGTCTCGACTGTATACACTACTCTACTCTGGAGTATCGATGCCCTGTCTCGAAACTCTCACGACTAGGGACCATTTAAGGATGTGCTTATAGACTACCAGCTCCCACGTATATGATCGCCCTCATACTGCTGGCAGTCAAGCAAGAATCCTAGGGGCTTTATCAACGTGCAATAGTGACCTGTCAGGTCACCTAAAGCAGTACACGATGATAAAGGTAAACCAGATAGCAAACTATCATCTCGAGTAAGACTGTCGTACCGGGATAGGTCATCCCTCAATCATTGCAATCACGTGCCTGTGATCCAATAATTGACTCTGAGGGCACTATCTCCAACACGCTGTATGAGATTACTTGGACGTGCCGATCAGCACTAGAGGATTGAGCCACTGATAGAGGCCAGCCAGATTTTGATGACCATTGGTATATTGCTTACTCATGATGATTGAGGCACCGTTCAGCGTGCAGACGAGTGAGCCAGTTGTTGCTGCGAGTGACGAGATATCGCCCCATATGTTGGAGCTATTGCGGGACGAGTTGTACTAATAGATGCTAGAAGGTCGCTAGTCACCCGATAATGAATGACTAGGACAGGTGGTTCGTTCGCCTACCCCGATACGAGGTCATCAGATAGATTGATTCCAGCTAGAGACGACTTCACGCGGAGACGTTGAGAGTCGACAGAGATGATCGAATGTCAGAAACCTATTATTCCAAGTTTAAAGTAGTCGGAAAGACATGCAGGCAATTCTATGGTCCCTCTAGAAGAATGAAACCCTAACTCGACTTAATGACCGTGTGAAAGCCTTTGAACCTTCAGGTTTGCGGCAGTTCTACGGCGCCATTAGTGAGGCTTGGGTTTGCCCTTCTACGGCTGGACCACCGATGCTGTGGTATGTACTCGATACTATTAAACTTTACCCAAGATGTTGAGCTCTTGGGGGATTACGAGGTTTTGACGACTCGATCGGATGGCTCGACTTAATTCGGATGCTAGGTGGTGAGATGCATTTCTTGGGAGACTCCCGATACGAGGATAGCCGTTGGAGCTCAGTCCATGCAGCCACGACGAGACGAGTCCGAAGCGGTCGACATTAGAGAAAAGTGAAAAAATAGGTTCGTACCAGATCTAGATGAGATGACGTTCCACTTCGCCGACATCAGAGATGCGATGCGCATGCCGAGGCGTGGTACTTGGATTTACCTTCCTGAAGGAGTCGTGATGAGTATGCAGCCGTTCTGGAACGAGAACAGATCTAGTAAGGAACGATGACTTTCGGACAGTTCGGCAGAGGCGAGATTTGGGAGAGACGTCGACAGAACCTTTCTGGGACAAATTACGAGAAGACTTGGACCCAGGAGTGGTCGTGTTACGCACACCAGCAAGCCAGAGTTCATGATCATCGACGAGACGTCCCACTAGTGACCGCGACAGTTGGTCCGAGATTCTTAGAGGATGCACTTGAGCGGTACTATTCCGCCATATGTGATTTCTGTATTTTGGACGGTCTATTTGCATGATTGATTTTGATGATGGAGTTTCGTGATATTTGTTTCCATGCGCCATGATTGCACCTACTGAGTATTCACGATTTTTGCACAGTTGTTGCACTTGAGATAGTTTTCGTGCCTTGATTTCTCATGTTTGTGGTTATATGGATTTCATACAGTTGAGTTGATTTGTGCGTATATACGCACACGATTTGGTTTTTGCACTCGGTATAATTCATATATGCTTGCAGTGCAGTGTTACGTATGTTATGCATTTAGATGCACTGGACTTCGATTTCGATGGTTATGTGCGATATTTGTTTTGTGCACCTTGTGCACCTGATTGGATTTTGCGCGTATTCGGCACTTGATATTGGATTTCATAATTTCGTGCACGATGGATGCACCTGATTTGGATTTTCGCGCATGTTGGGCGCATGTTTTGAGGTGCGATTTTGGTGCACACCAGATGCACTAAATCGAGATTCTTCGTGCATGTCAGATGCACCTGATTTTGCTGTCAGGCACACACGTTGCCTATGACAGATGCTTTGTGCACACCCAATGCACTTAGATCTTGTTTCTGTGCACTTGTGTGGCACGTATATGGATTTTGATTTCCGTGCGCACCAGACGCACGTAGTATTCATACGCGTATTTGGGATTGATTTTTCCTATAGAGCAGTACGTTTTTATGATATTTGCTATGTGTTTTCGTACTGGGCAGGACTAGTCAGAGGACAGTACCTGAATATATTTGGCATTCATTTCCTTCAGATATTTACATATATAGATTTGATATTTACATGTATAGTTTCGAGTTATATCATATTGGTTTTGTATTGGATTTGACATTTGTGTCTTTACCGTGACTCCGATGATTGCGGGATGCTTGACGGAGCTTTGATTTTGAATTATCTGCTCATTACTCATGCGCATGTATTGCGCTATGATGCGTTTTATGTACTTATGATTTCGGAGCCCCGACGACTTGATGGTTTTGCTTAGATGTTTTTGTATTTGGGGGGAGTTTGAATTTAAATTCGGGGACCGAATTTCTTTAAGGGAGGAAGATTGTAACGTTTTGAAAATCGTTTCGGTGAAATTTCGAAAAATCGGTAAAATAAGGGGGTTTCTGTAAAAAGTCAAAATACAAATATCTTATTATAAAAATTAAATATACATATTCTAGCTATGTAATTGCTAGTATTTGGTGTTTATTGAGTCACTGGTGAAATTTCAAATTTTCTGAAAAAAAAATTATTTTAATATTATTTTAAGCCGGTAAGAAAATACATTAAATTAGCGATAAATACAAATTTAAATGGGCTAATTTTAATATTTAAAATCATTTTAATTAAAATCTAGTTGTAATATAATTTTTTAGTATTTTATTTCAAGTTTTAATTGATTTATTTTATGGAAAACAAAAATATAGTTATTTTGAACTAAAACTTGCAAATATAGTATTGTGGGGGATCTTTTTGCATAGAATTTTTTTGTGAAGTCTCTCACACTCACCCTCACTCCCCTTGGCCGGCCCCACACTATTGTAGCAGCCCAAGAATTTTATTTCCCTCCTTTTGACCTTAAATCATGTGAGAAATAGGTTAAAATAAGGTTTTTATATATAGTAAAGTAGGTGGGGGTATTATGGTAATTTGGGAGGGGCTTTGACTTGGATTCTTTTCCACAACTCCCCCACACCTCTCCCCACTCCCTCCTCAGCCGAAATTCCTGCACCAACAGCCCTCTTTCTCCCCCCCCCCATTGTTCCATCTCTTTTGCTTCAAAAAATTCATCAAATACCCATCAGAAAAATCTCAAAATCTAAATCTAGTTCTTACCCATTTTAGTGTAGCCTTAAATGCATGGATCTTCATGCAAGGATTTCATTTTGGAGGTCTAGATTTCATGTTGATCTCAAGATGGTTATGAGGTATAAATCTTGTTCTTTTTTTTGAGTTGTTTGTTATTACTTCAAATTATGTTAATGATTAGTTTAGTTTAGATTTTAAATTTCAAGTCCAAATTCAAGATTAGGGTTTATGAAATTGAAGTGAGGTTTTGTTTTGGAGTTGAATGGTGATCAATTGTGCATGGTTATGTGATGTATTTTTGTATCTTAGGGCATGCAAAATGTAATCTTGTTGCTTAGTGCTAATTGTAACATTAAAATATCCAATTTAGCTTTAATTAAGCAAACTAGTTTTTAGCTTTTGGTTCCAAATGGGTGATTTAAAATCTAATTAAAGTTTTGATGACTTTATTAACATTTTAATTTGTTGTTTAGCAATTTAAATCATGCAAAACCAAGCTTAATTGATGAATTGTGAATTTTGCTATAAAAGGTGTTAAAAATTGATATTTTTGCAAACTAGGATTTTGGAAATTATGCAAATTTATGAGAATAAATTATAGAAATGGTTTATATGACTTAGTTATGATATTTAGTGGATATTGTGGCCGCTAAATTTGTTTAAACGTCGAGTTTTGTACTAAAACGGTTAATTTTGCTTACTAGATTTTCGGTAAAATAGCTTTTAAAGTGAATTTGAGATTTTTGTGAATTGCAACCTATTTCATATTATAATTAGTGTTTTTGAATGTATAAATGGGTGTGTTTGGGTTTTTCTCAATGGTTTGGCGTTTGTACGCCGACGTCGAGGGTTTTTGGGTCGATTTGTGAAAGCAACCATAGGTTTTGACCTATGTGGGATTCGTGCGTCGTTCTGGTCATGAGTCGGATTTTAATACGGTATGGTGCGTTATGATATGTAGGTACCCCATGTGGACTTCGAGACGACAAGCAAGCGCGTGTCGGCATCGGCGAACGAGGACCAGGTGAGTAGATTTATATCTACGGGGAGAAGTCGGGTGGATGGCGTATGGCACCCCCGTAGTCCGTGGTGGTGTATAGGATGCGTATACACACCAACAATTTATTACATGTTATTTGCGATTAATAACGATATTTAGGATGGATATTTGGTGTTCTTGGATATTTAGTGTCGTGAAACCCTAGAGTAGTGGTCGCACCACACATGCATACACCAACCCATACTGGCATACTTTCTTCTTCATTTATGCTTACGGGAATATATAGTTATGTGTTCACATGGGTATGGGACTATGTGTTCACATACGGATTTGAGGATGATACTTGGGATTTATGATGAGTCGATGAGATTTGATTTTGAGGCCGTGAGATCGGTGATATAGCAGGGTTCGTATTTGAGATACGACATGACGTTGTAGCGGGTCATTGACGTAGTGTTTCACACACGTGCATGCATACTCAGGCGGTATCAGTATTGTACTAGACGTAGATCAGTACCCCGATCATGATTTTGATAAAGAGGATACCAGGTGAATAGTATGAGGAATGTGATAATGACCCGTACACAGATTTGGGGATGCCGTACGACGGATTTACGTACGAGCTATATTTTGATGATTGATCCGCACTCTTGACTTGGGATGTCTGACTATAGATATGGTATCGGATATGATATTATTGAGGCGGGATCACCGACTAATATATATACAGGTATGTAAATGGATCGACTCAGATGTTAGGCGGTTTCCTTACCCGTAGTCCAGCTTGTTAACTTAGTCCTTTAGTTTAGTTTAGTTGTTAGATTAGATTCGATTCTTACCTATTTCTAAAACTAAGGAATCGTGGGTATTTTAAAGGACAGCCCAAGGGATCCTACGGATATTTCAAAAGACGTATCTTTTCATAAAAACACCGTAGCCCCTATTTTCAAAACCCCATGATTCGTGTTATTTCAAAAGGCACCATTTGTAGGATTTATATTAGGGTAATGCAGTTTAGTTATTGTTGTGTCTAGTATTCCGTTCATTATTGCTGTTCGCTCCACATCGCATACTTATGTTATAATTTCTTATTGCATTGTTGATATCATATTGTTAGGACACCAGCACCATTACCGATGATGCGTATGTACCACGTACACTTACTTGCCGGCTCACACACATCTTCATCGGTAATTGCCATGTCACGTACACCTTAGAAAATATTATTGCTTGACTTAGTTTGTTAGTTAGTAATTTGACATGATATTAGTGTACCTGTCTTATATGCCAGCTTAACATTGTAGTTATTACTTGTCACTTCATGCATACTGTTATTCATTGTTATGCCTATATTCATGGTTTTACATGCTATTGATGATTTGGATTCGGATTTCCATGAGATTTTCTGGATTTGGGGGGGAAAAACCGCAAAACTTATATAAACTGATTTCTCTTTTTAAATAAAAAGTGCGGTTTTTCCCATGATGTATGAGTCGTCCACCATGAGTTTGCTGATGGATTTCGAGACCCGATTCGAGGAGACGGATGAACCGTTTCGGGTACATGGTGGACCCGGTAAGGTACCCCAGGGCAAGAAGCACGTGATGATGACGATGTGAGCCTGGTACGGGAGCACTACCTACCGGTGATTTTACCCGACTCGTCGGATATCCGGAGGATACCGTCGTGGTCTTGAGATGGATGGTAGGGGCCGGTCTGGACCGACGGCGCCCTAGATATTGAGATTGAGACATTGAGATTTCGAGATATTGAGGTACTGAGATTTGATGATACAGGCCAGTCCGGATAGCCGGAGCCTGAGGTTTTGAGACATTGAGATTTATGTTTTGTGTCGATGCTAGACACTGTTGATGCTGATTTCATTTATGATACCTGATTTTAAAAATACAAAGGAAATCTCACTAATTTATGAAAACAGTTTCTTCATTTACAAGTATTCTGTTTTCATGCATTCATACCTCATTCATATGATATATTGCTACCTGAGGCACTGACACGGGCACATGAGATCACACTCGGGTTAGATATTACCCTAGCCATTGTTATAGGCTGCATGTTATTCATATATTTGAGGATATATTATGATCATTGACCTAGGTTGCGTTATTTATGCGATTTCTGTGCGTAGATGTTTTTCTATTCACGAGTTGGTAACTCACCCCCGTTGTGCCACAGTTCTTGCAGGTTTCGCCGTACAGGTTTCTTTACAGCTTTGCTGGCACTATTTCCATTTCCGTATGACTTGCTAGTAGGTGGGTTTACTTGTATCGTACCCCCCATTATATATCTTGTATATCATTATTCTGTTGTATCTAGAAGTTCCATCAACCAAACATGTATTTATTTGAGATAGAGACCAGTGATGTTATTCTTTCGACCTTAGAGTCGCGTGTTGTATTTATGTGGTTTTCTTGTGGTTTTTGAGTTTCCTTTTGAATTTTGATCCTCGCCCTTGGCGTTGTATATTATATTGCTTGTGTGGTTGTGACCGTCGATTGACGAAGAGCTAGCTCCCGCTTGGGGATGCCTTTTTATTGATTTCGTATACTATTCATGTTGTATCCCATTTGGGGGCCAGTTTTTACAAAGGAGACTCTGCCGAAATTTTCGGGAAATTTTTGATGTTTTTAAAACCGCCTAATTCGGCTTATGCTATTGAAACTACTTGCTTTAAGTTGGTTTTTCCTGCACTCTACATCTTTCTTGGTTTGGATTTCTGGGTTTTCGGTTTACTTAGATTACGTACGCCTCGAGACGTTCGTAGTTTAAGTGCCGGTCATGTTCCATACTTTCGGGTCGTGACAAACTGTTAACTGATGACTGGTATAAAACCAACCTACAGTTCCCTGCGAGTCCTGTCCGGTGTACCCGTAACCCAACGAGCACCTGTATACTATCTCCAGTACGACGTACTGACGGCTGTGGGACAGACCATCTCCCCAACTGGGATGAGAAGCGTACACACTAGTCTACTCCGGAGTATCGATGCCCTGTCTCGATAATCCTATGACTAGGGACCTGAATAAGGATGTTCTTGTAGACTACCCAGCCCCCACTAGAGTGACTGCCATCACAACGCTGGTACTCAAGCAAGATCCTAAGAGCTCTATCAATACGTATACTCACATATTAAGATAGAAAAAACCAAGTAGCATACTACCATGTTTAGCAAGACTGTTATATACATGTGAATATCTCAAGTTTCCATTAAGTAATATACAAACTAGTATGATACAATAATGTACCCTAGGGCATATACACTAACAACCTCCCACTTGCACTAGGGCCATGTACTGGCATATCGAAGACCGATGATCTCGAGTAGCCTCTCGAACTGAATCTGAGGTAGGGCCTTCGTGAATGGATCAGCATTGTTCTCTTCAGTAGCAACTCTCCTGAGCTCGATCTCCCGACGATCAATGATCTCCCTGATCAGGTGATACCGCCTTAAGATGTGTCTGGACTTCTGATGGGACCTTAGTTCCTTCGCTAAATCTATAGCTCCGTTGTTGTCGCAATACAGAGGTATTGGATCAACAATGGTAGGAACCACCTGAAGTTCTGTTAGGAACTTTTTCATCCAGACCGCTTCTTTTGCGGCATCGCAAGCAGCAATATACTCCACTTCCATAGTCGAGTCAGCAACGGTGTCCTGCTTGGAGCTCTTCCAGCACACCGCCCCTCCATTGAGGGTAAAGACATAACCTGACATGGACTTGGAATCGTCCTTATCACTCTGGAAGCCGGAATCAGCAAAGGCCTCCATCTTGAGGTATTTTCCGCCTTAAACCAAGAACATCTCCTTAGTCCTTCTCAGGTACTTGAGAATGTTCTTTACTACTATCCAGTGCTTCTCCCATGGCTCTGACTGATACCGGCTTACCACGCTCAGTGCGTAAGCTACATCTGGTCTGGTGCATAACATCGCATACATTATAGAGCCTACCGCAGAAGCGTAGGGTATAATAAACATGCGTTCCCTTTCCAAATCAGTCTTAGGAGACATCTCTTTGGAGAGGGTGATTCCGTTACAAGCCAGTAGATTACCGCGCTTAGAATCTTCCATACTGAATCTTTTCAGTACAGTGTCGATATACCTGGACTGCGAAAGTCCCAACATCCTCTTGGATCTATCACGATAGATCCGGATCCCCAGAATGTAAGAGGCATCACCCAGGTCTTTCATGGAGAACCTGTATGACAAGAATCCTTTGGCAAATTGTAGCATAGGAATGTCATTTCCTATCAATAGAATGTCATCCACGTACAAGACGAGAAATACGACACTTCTGGCTACAACTTTACTATATATACATGGTTCATCTGGATTTTTGATAAAGTCATATTCTTTGACTGTCTCATCAAAACAGATGTTCCAACTCTGCGATGCCTGCTTTAGTCCATAAATGGACTTAAGCAACTTGCATACTTTCCCACTGCTCCCACTCTGATTGAAACCCTCTGGCTGATCCATATAGACGCACTCTTCTAAATTACCATTCAGAAAAGCCGTCTTTACGTCCATTTGCCAGATTTCATAATCATGGAAGGCAGTAATAGCAAGAAGGACCCGAATGGATTTGAGCGTAGCCACTGGAGAAAAAGTTTCGTCATAGTCCAAACCTGGTCTTTGACGAAAACCCTTTGCAACAAGTCTAGCCTTATAGGTTTCCACCTGTCCATCTACACCAATCTTTTTCTTGAAGATCCATTTGCATCCTATGGGTTTTACCCCATCTGGAGCAAAGTCCAAAGTCCATACTTTGTTGGTGTATATGGACTCCATTTCAATCCGCATTGCATCTAGCCATCGTACCAAGTTGCCGCTCTGGATGGTCTGCTGGAAGCTAGCAGGTTCATCATCATCAATGATGCAATCCTCTCTATCCCCATCTATGAGAAAACTGTAGTATCTCTTAGGCGGATGAGACGGCCTACTGCTCCTACGGAGGGGTGCGGGAATGTCCTGTTCTTCTTGAACAACTGGTTCTACCAAACATTCAGTAGTAGTTTGTGGTTCTGGAATTTCTTCCAGTTCTATTTCGCTCCCACTTGTATCCTTTTCTAAAACCTGCTGTTCTAGAAAATGGGCATTACGAGAAACAAAAACCTTTTGTTCCTCTGCGTAATAGAATAGATACCCCTTGGAGTTCTTTGGATATCCTACAAACATACAATGTACTGATCGTGCCTCGAGCTTGTCCACATGCTGCTTTTTAACAAAAGCTGGACATCCCCATATCCTCAGATACTGAAGATAGGGTTTCTTCCCACTCCACATCTGATATGGCGTGGTAGGCACAGTCTTGGTAAGAACCCTGTTCAGAAGATATGCTGCTGATTCTAGCGCATAACCCCAGAAAGATCGCGGTAACTCAGCATTACTCATCATGGATCGTACCATATCCAATAGTATTCAATTCCGTCTCTCCGATACACTGTTATGCTATGGAGTGTATGGAGGAGAAAGCTGAGAGAGAATTCCCTTCTCTTTTAGGTAACCTAGGAACTCGGCACTTAAGTATTCACCACCTCGATCAGATCTTAGTGTCTTGATACTTTTGCCGGTTTGGTTTTCTACTTCATTCTTATACTCTTGGAATTTCTCAAAAGCCTCGGATTTATGTTTCATCAGATAAATGAATCCGTATCTTGAGTAATCATCCGTAAAAGTAATGAAATAGGAAAAACCACCTTTTGCATGTGTAGACATTGGACCACATACATCGCTGTGTATGAGTCCTAAGAGCTCGCTCGCTCTTACTCCATGTCAAGTAAATGGAGTTTTTGTTATCTTTCCTTTGAGACAAGATTGACAAGTGGCATAAGTTTGATATTCGAACGAGTCCAATTATCCTTCTCTATGTAACTTAGTCAACCTTCTCTCATTGATGTGACCCAGTCTACAATGCCATAAGAAAGCTTTATTTAAATCTGGAGACTTTCTTTTTAGTGTGTTCTGGACATTGAAAATCTGGAGTTGGTTTAAGACATATATACCGTTATTTAGTGTACCGGACCCAATCAAACCATGATTTAGGTGGATGTTAACAACATCTCTTACAAACGTGAAATCATAACTTTTATTTGATAACAAAGAAACTGATATGATATTACACGTTAAACTAGGTACATAAAAACAGTTATGTAAAACCAAAATGTGTCCACTTGTCAATCCCAGGTGATAATCCCCGACGGACACAGCTCCCACGCTAGCTCCGTTAGCAACCTTTAGGGTCATATCACCTCCTTCAGCACTCTACGGTTTCTCGGTGCCTGCAATGAATTGCATATATGAGATCCTGATCCGGTATCCAATACCTAGGAAATAGAGTTGATTGACAGACAATTCTCAATTACAAACACACCTGAAGTCGAAGCCACAGCTTGCTTCGGTTCCTGGTTCTTGGCGTTCCACGCCTTGCAATACTTCTTCCAGTGCCCTTTCCTGTGACAATGGAAGCACTCATCCTGGGCCACTACCGGTACCGCAAACTTTTTCTTTCCCTTCCCTCCCACCTTACTAACACCTCCTCTAGGTTTGATGGCGGCCTTCTTCTTCCTTCCTTTGGCCCTAGCCTTGGACCCGGAAGAAGAAGCACCGCTACCAAACATAGCGGGTGTTTCCTTTGCCTTCTGCAAGGTGCCCTCTGCACTCCTCAACATGTTAAGGAGTTCCGGAAGTTCAACTTCTTTTCTTTGAATGTTGAAATTCAGAATAAACTGGGCGTAGGTGGAAGGAAGGGACTGGAGAATAAGGTCTGTATAGAGCTCATTATCCAAAGTCGTCCCAAGGTCTGCGAGCTCTTCTATATAGTCTATCATCTTTAGGACATGTTCTCCTACCGATGATCCGACAGCCAACCTCGCTCGAAACAAGTTCTTTGAGGTCTCGTATCTTGCTATACGAGATTGCTCTCCATAAAGTTCCTTTGTATGGAGAAATATGGCATCTAGTTCTATATCCTCGTGCCTCCTCTGATGTTCATTGTTCATCGAGGCAAGCACGATGCACTTGGCCTTCGCGCAATCGAATTCCCAGGTGTTTTGGATTTCCTTATCCGCATTACTGGATTTGGGACCAGGGACAGCAGGTGCCTTAGCGGTGAGGACGTACCCTAATTTGTCATAGGTCAAAGCCATTTTGACATTCCACAGCCAATCTTTATAGTTTGGCCCTGTCAGTATATTTTTCTCTAAAAGTAACTTAAGTCCAGTCATTTTCAGGGTCGCTGCAATTAGGAGAGAGAGAATAAAACTCTTTAGCATGATGCTCTTGCAAGTTTAGAGTGGTTTTTAATTTATCTAAACTGGATGGCTCCTACTGTTTCTCGAATCCTTCCCCAAACCATAAAAGAAGAATTAGCCAGGACTATTCTTACCGTACAATACTTGCTTAACCGTTCAGCCAGGCCAGTGTCGATACTTCGAGGGAGGTTTTCCAACGCTTTCGCGAAGTTCCTTAATTAAATAACCTCTTTCCTCTGGCGGCGTAACCCCGCAGACACATTTCTCGACACCTACATGGTTTATAGTATTGATCCTTAAGTGACGAATATCCTGATAAGTAGCATATACTCACAGTAGGATCGGGATCCAAATATCATCGTCTGATAATGCTGAAGGAATCCTACCAACATTCATCAAACTCCAAATGGTATGCATCTCTTTGCAAATTTCAGTTTCTTTAGAAATTCCCGATATATATTTTTGCCCCATGCTCTTTTGACCTTGGCGTTGGTCAAAATGTCATAAGTCACATGTCAAGTTCTACCCATCATTATCTTGTTAATTTGAACCCATCCGTACATATCCCTGACGTTGGCCAAATGATAATACAACTGTTCCAAACTAACTCATCTATCTATGCAACAAATGAATACCCAGTAGCTACCAAATACTATGACTTGGCGTTGGTCAAAATGCATAGCTTGAATACTACTGAATACCCAAATGAAATGAGGGAGGGCTACGAATGGTTTTGGCGAAACCGTGAACGTAGTGAACTTGATATAACCGAAGGAACCTGATAGCTTTTAAAAGGAGTGGTTAAAGCTCCGCAATTAAAAAATATCTTCTCTTTTAAAAATAACTGAGTGCTTTCTTTTAAATTGTTCCAACGATTAAACTTTTGGTTTATTTTCTTTGCATTAATATTAATGTGTCCCATCATTAACCTATCATTGCAGAAAAAATTGAAAATACAACGTCCTCTTATGTCATCCGCATTCGCCACTGGGTCCCGTCATCACCCGTTAGGTTACTTATCTAACGGCAGAGCGGGGACTGGGCTAGCGCGGGTGTAAAACATAAGTGACGTCTAAATAGCTATCATATATAGATATTTTATATTCGTCAGACGCAATAATAGGCATTCCAGATCTCATATGGACTTTATTGGATTTGCAAGCAATCCGCGTTTGTTTAAAGCCTGCAACAAAAGATGGATTACATAGTTGTGATGAATAGCCATTACCCCACCTTAGACCCCTATGGGTACGGCAAACTACCCGCCAAATACCCGAAGTGAAGCGGTCTCCCTCAACAAAGTGAGTAGGCCACTAAACACTTCAAAGTACTCGGTAGTTTGTGCACCCCACCTTGGGTCTGTCCTAGGAGCAAAAACAGTAAAATAAAATAATACAACGGTGGCTACAACCGCAACCTGGATGCGCCCCGCAAAATAATATTAGAACATATTACAATTACATTGAATGAATTAAAATAATAACTCATTATTAACCCCGGCTAATCATCACAACAGTCCAAAACAGTTCACAACCACAAACAGTAAAAACCATTACAGAAATGTGCAACCCCCTACCAACCGACATACTAGCAGTTAGGGGAGGTTTACGAACACATTATACAATCACAGATATAATCAAATTAGTAAACATCGTAAGATTTCGATCGTGCAAACACTTCAGATTCTACTCCCAAAACTTCTCTGTGCACCTGAGACTTGAGCAGAAAATAACATTCCAGAAAACACAGAAGAGTTACTGGAGGAAACTGGGTCGAATCGGCCCCAACTCGGCCGCGGATCCGCGGCAGATCGGTGGGATCGGCCGTGGATCCTCGGCTGTATGGCCGATTCAGAAACCAATTTTTCACCAGTGTTCTTATAATTCTCTGTAGGTTATACTGAAGCTCCCTCAAAAATTTTTAGAGCCCGTTTTAAATTCGACAGAAACTTGTGATATCGATGTCTTTTTCCGTTCGTTTTGCATTCGAAATTCAAACGACTTTGATAATGAGTTAATTATTGTTTAGCGAGGTTCTGATACCACTGTAAGTCGATGTACAACACCCCACGACTTGCGGGGAGGCGGAAAATTGAAAAACGATCTTGTTCTTTGCATGAACATCGACTAACCGAGAATCTTTGCTAAACTATAACTAACAAGAATCATAGAAGTTAACAACTACTATGAAAAGTAATTATACCTAATGAACCGTGTCCTTCGCCTTTTCGTTCTCCACGTCCTCTCCGGCCTTCTCTATGTAGTAGAAGATCCACCTGAGAGCTATACTTCAAGCTTCACCTCAAACTAGAGGTAACTAGGTTTCTTAAAGTGCTAATCCAAGTAACCTAGGTGATATAGAGTTGGATTATGGATTAAGTAGTCTAATCCAATCCTTGGTCTCAACACATGAGAGGGGAGGATTAGGGTTTGAAGAGAGAGAGCTTGAGGAGAGAGAAAGTGAGCAAGAGAAGGGAATGAGATAATGATCTCTCATGATATATATGAAGCATTATTATTTATCCAAAAATCAAATAAAGGATTTAACAACCATGCTTTATAAATATCTATGAGTGATTCACCTCCATGAGTCATTAAGCATTTATGATGCATTAATGACATGGATGAATCACACAAATGAGTCACTAATCTCATTAAATGCATATGCCACCTAAACCCCCAAGTCACTATCTTCTAGAAGCTTCTCGTAAAATTACGAGAACGCCCCTCCTATCCGTGAAAACAAGGGAAAACATTAGACTGTATAAATCCAATATCCCGATACTAGAATCTGGATTAAACCAAAGCCGACTAGTAAAAACTGTCCGAAAGTCGTACGTGCGTAAACACACTTTATGCATCCGAACCCTTGTTATAAAACCTTCCGACATCTAAATCGTTTCGCCTGGAGTAGGGAAACTCTCTGTGTGGGACTCTAGAGACTCGACTACTATGCTGGCAGTGGGTTTAACCACAGACCTCAAGCGGCACTAGCTGTACGTAACGGTCCCCTGGTAGATGTCGATAAGAAGGCCGATGAGTAAACCCATCCGAACTCCTACTGAGTCAGATGTGACAATCTCCGTACAGTCCGGTCTGTTCGTCTAAGACTATCGCATATCGGGCCTAGGGGGCGGCAAGCGTCAGTCCCCTAATAGCGGTATAAGTCGTGTTGGAGCGAAGCCCATTACACCGTGAGAAACTACTGGAACCTACCAGCAAATCTCGCTTGCCCTGGCCAGGGACTTTGCGTAATGGCTCTCTGACACAGCGCGATATCAACTCCCAATACCGGGAAAGACGAATCCTATCTAACCGCCACTGCCCCCAAGTGCTCGGGACTGCACCCAACTGCTACCTGTTTGCACGACTCCTTTGAGCCGTGGTAGGGTAGCAATCTAAGAACAGTGTGACACACTCGAGGCGAAGTAGCAGTGTCAAGTCGGCGGACTATGCTGTACTCATGTCACCTGGGAACTGTTAACTGACGACTAGTATAAAACCAACCTACAGTTCCCTGCGAGTCCTGTCCGGTGTACCCGTAACCCAACGAGCACCTGTATACTATCTCCAGTACGACGTACTGACGGCTGTGGGACAGACCATCTCCCCAACTGGGATGAGAAGCGTACACACTAGTCTACTCTGGAGTATCGATGCCCTGTCTCGATAATCCTACGACTAAGGACCTGAATAAGGATGTGCTTGTAGACTACCCAGCCCCCACTAGTGTGACTGCCATCACAACGCTGGTAGTCAAGCAAGATCCTAAGAGCTCTATCAATACGTATACTCACATATTAAGATAGAAAAAACCAAGTAGCATACTACCATGTTTAGCAAGACTGTTATATACATGTGAATATCCCAAGCTTCCATTAAGTAATATACAAACTAGTATGATACAATAATGGCCCCTAGGGCATATACACTAACATATATCACATCACAGAAGATCCGATTAGCTAATGTAAGAATTTCGATCGATTACCAGATTTGAAACTACCCCAAACACAATATAGTACTCAACAAATTCTGGGTAGAAACAAAGTGTCAGAAAAATCACAAAACACAAAAAAGGACACACTGAAGGAAAAATGAGTCGACTCGGCGTCGACTCGGCCGCGGATTCGCGGCGAAACGCGTGGTTTCGCCGCGCTTCCACGGCGGTCTGACCGATTCATGACCTCATTTTTCTTGGGTGTCCTTCAAAAAGCCTGCACGTATTTTTAAGGTCCCTGGAAAAAAATTTTGGACCAGTTTTTAAAATCGACAGAAAATTGCATTTTTGACGTGTTTTTGCGATTTCTCCGGCGATCGAATTTCTAACACTTTGCTAACATGTCAGTAAGGGTTTAGCTAGGCTTTGATATCACTGTAAGTCTATGTTACCCACCCCGTTACTTACGGGGAGGCGGAATAGGTAAAAATCAAAATTTTCATACAAGGCAACATAGACTTTGCTTGAGGATCTTTGCTAAACCATTGCTAACAAACAAACTAAAGGTTCTATCTACTATGCTTAGGAGATTATACCTCATGCAACAAGTCCTTCGGGTCTTCTCCGTTGTCCACCTCGTCTCCGTAGGCTCCATGGGTCGGTCCGGATCGTGGCTTCTTCAACGGCCTCCTCGAGTCGAAGATGATCCACCCGAGAGTTTATAGTCCGAGCTCCATCTCAAGAACCGAGGTAAGTAGGGCAACAAGAATGCTAAGCTTGATGTCCTAGGTGATGTAGAGTATTGTGATGGAGTTGTTTGTCTATTTGATCCCTAATTTTCTCAACACATGAGAGCTTAAGGATTTCTAGTGAGGAACAAGAAGGAGAGCAAAATGAGAGCTCAAAATGAAGAAAGAGAATGCGAATGAGATAATGAGCCATGGAAAAATAAAAACCAATCTTTTATCATGATAATTATTATGGCTAAGTTGATTTGACCACTATCATATCTCATTTAATGCTTAAGCAAGAAAATATCTTATGCTTAGCAAAAATATCTAGGTCAACAAAAGACAACAAGTCAAATGGTCAAACTCTAATTAGCCATGACACAATTATCACTAAAAAGGATTAGTAAAAATTTTCCACCACCTTATAATGGTTCTAATCAAGTCAATGGTCCAAACCCTAATGAGGTTTCTCTTTCTTCGTTCCTCACAACCGCGCATACACACCCGCATTCGTATTCCGAAGAATACGAATACCAAGAGAAAAAACTGATCCATCTACACAATACTGGGATCTGACTTAAACCAAAGCCCACCAGTATCATCCGCCCGAACATCATACACGCACAAGTGTACGTAAGTGATCGAAGCCCTGCCGTAAAACCATACAACCTCTACACCTTTTGCCCGGTACAGGGAAACTCTCTGTGTGGGACTCTAAAGACTCGACACTACGCTGGCAGTGGGTTTAACCACAGGACGCAAGCGGTACTAGCTATACGTAACGGTTCCCAGGTAGATGTCGATAAGAAGGCCGATGAGGAAAACCCATCCGAACTCCTACTGAGCCTGAGTGTGACAATCTCCGTACAGTCCGGTCTGTTCGTCTATGAGTATCGCATATCGAGCCTAGGGCGCGGTAAACGTCAGACCCCTAATAGTGGTATAAGTCATATCGAAGTGTAGCCCAGAACACCCTGAGAAGCTACTGGAACACCTACCAGTAAATCTCGCTTGCCCTAGCCAGGGACTTTGTGTAATGGCTCTCCAGACACAGCGCGATATCAACCCCCAATACCGGGAGAGACGAATCCTGTCTAACCGCCACTGCCTCCAAGTCCTTCGGGACTGCATCCAACTATTACCTATTTGCATGACTCCTTTGAGCCATGGTAGGGTAGTAATCAAAGTACAGTGGGAACACACTCGAGGCGAAGTGGCAGTGTCAAGTCGACGTACTAAGCTGTATTCAAGTCATCTTGGAACTGCTATCTGACGATAGGTATAGTACCAACCAGCAGTTCCCGATGAGTCCTGTCCGGTGCACTCGTAACCTAACGAGCACCTGCATACTATCTCCAGTACGACTTACTAATGGCTTTGGGACATACCATCTCCCCTGTTGGGATGAGAAGCGTGTACACTTGTCTACTCCAGAGTATCGATGCCCCGTCTCGATAATCCTATGACTAAGGACCTGTATAAGATGTGCTTATAGCTTACCCAGCCCCACTATTATGACTGTCATCACAACGCCGGTAATTAGGGAAAGATCCTAAGGGCTCTACTAATATGTATGAGCGATATGCTAAAAGAAACACATGCACATATTGAAGTGGAAACAAACCAAGTAGCATACTACCATTTTGAGCAAGACTGTCTATACAACTGTGAATATCTCAAGCTTCTATTAAGTAATATACAAACTAGTATGATACAGTAATGGCCTCTAGGGCATATACACTAACAGTATGTTTGATTCGTGTGCCGTTTTGGTTTTCATACGCGATTTCTGTTTACAATACTATGTGTTAACATATGTTGGCACCCTCACGTGGACGTCGTACGATAAGGGAAGAGCATAGTGACATCCACTATGGCAAGCAAAGATCAAGGTGAGTAGATGTATATCTATGGAGGAAGTTAGGTTGATAGAGTATAGCACCCCCGAAATTTCGTAGTGTAGCATACGAATATGTTATATATATATGTGCGTGTGTGTGTGTGTGTGTGTGTGTGTGTGTGTGTGTTGTGAGACTTGAATAATTAGCTGGAAAGGTTTTTAGGAGATCATGGGTTAGTTTTAGCGTAATTAGAAGATAGTGCTTTTAGTTTAGTTTCTTGTTGCGAAACCCTAGAGTAAAGGTTCACACACACACACATGCACACATGTGATATGTTTGGGTGTATATGGTTATATGTATATATATATGTGGATGCGTTGGTACATACATACATATATATATATATATATATATATATATATATATATACTCACACACATACACATATACATATACACGGGTGATGAGGATAGTATATGATACTTAGAGGTGAGTCGATATGATCGGGCATGATGCCGTGAGATTGTGATATGTGATTGGGTCATGATATGAGATACGACATGATATTATAGCGGATCGTTGGGCGATGTGTTTTCATACACACGAGGATATATGCTTGATAATATTGGGATGTACCAGATTTGAGAACGGTACCCCTAATTTATGATTTTACGATAATGATACTATATGAATAATGAGGTATATGTGATATTTGACCCGTACCCCGATTTTGGATGCCGTATGATGGATTTTACCGTACGAGATATAGTTATGATGATTGATCAGCACTCTTGATTCAAGGATGTCGTATTATAAATTTTACCGCACGTGACGCTATTGAGGCGGGATCGCCGACTACTAGATATATCGACTCGGACTTTAGGTGGATTTTCTTACCCTTTCGATTAGTCTCTTAGTTTAGTCCCGTAGTTTGTTAGGTAGATGTTAGACTGGGCTCAAGTCATACTTATTTTCAAAACTAACAAATCGCGAGTATTTTAAAGACAGGCCGAGGGATACTACGGATTTTTCAAAAGACATATCTTTTCTCAAGGACCCCGTAGCCCCCATTTTTCTAAAACCACAATTTGTACTATTTCAAATGCCAAGACTGTATGACTCGTATATATAAATGTATATTCTTATATGTTGCGGTTACTACATCACTTTCCGTATATTCATGCTGTTCTCATCGCATTGCATGCTTATAAATGTGTTTTCTTTAGTTATTATGAATCCCTGTTGTCAGGACACCAGCACCATTACCGACGATGCATATGCTCCACGTACACTTGCTTGCCGGCTCACACACATCATCATCGGTAATTTCCATGTCACGTACATATTAGAAACCATTACTTCGTTGGTATAAATTGCTAGCTGGTAGTTTCAACATAGTACTAGTACGCTTGCATTCATATGCTAGTTTAGATATTGCATTTATTACTGAGATACTTCATGCATTTATACTTCATTCATTCTGTTATGCAATATTATGGGGCTTTATGCCGGTATTTTACTGATTATTGACTCTCAATTTTAGGATTTTGGATCTTCCATGGGTTACTAGATTTGGAGAACCCGCAAGGATTTTATAAACTCATTTTCATTTCAAAAGATAGAATTGCGGTTTTCTCGTGATATGATGTGAGAGGTGTCCACCATGAGTTTTCTCGGTTCTTGAGCAGTATCATACACCTGATTCGAGGAGGAGGATGAACCGTCTGCGGGTGCATGGTGGACCCGGTGCGGTACCCTGGGGCAAGATGGTCACAGATGATGGCGTTGAGCCCGGCAGGGCAGCACTGCCGAACGATTATTAGTGACACGGCGGATATTCGGAGGATACCGACGTAGTCGTGAGATTTGATGAACCCGGGGCCAGTCTGGATTGCCGGAGCCCGAGATATTGAGATATTGAGATTTGATGATATAGGTCAGTCCGGATTGCCGGAGCCCAAGATATTGAGATATTGGGATATATATTTTGTGTCGATGCTTGACACGGATTCTCTGTTGATTTCATTGATGATACTTCGGTTTTTATACAAAAATCTCACTGAGATAAGAATACAGTTTTCTCGCACAAGATGTATTCTGCTTTCATTCTTGATGCATTCACACATCATATATGTGACATGTTACTACCTGAGGTACTGACACGAGCACTAGGTATTATACTTATGTTTAGATGATTACCTTTGCCATTTTTAGATGCTTCAGGTTATATATGTTATGTGGATATTATTGTATGACCTAGGAGAGAGTCATACATGCGATTTCTGCTCGGTGATGTGTTCTACTCATGAGTTGGCAACTCACCCCCGTTATGCCACTGTTTCTTGCAGGTTTTTGCCGTACAGGTTTCCTTGGCGGCTTTGCTGACACACCACTTCATTTCGGGTGATTGCTTAGGTAGGTGGGTTCACTTGTATCGTGACCACAATTGTACTTTTATTTATTTCAGTTGTATCTAGTAAACTCCATTAACCAGACTTGTATATTTGATAGACTTAGAAGACCAGTTGTTTATTCTTTCGACCTTAGAGTCTCGCGCTTTTATATTAATGGTTCTTCTCTGATTTTCTTGAGGATGTTGGTTTCCTTTCTCAATTTTGATCCTTGCCCTTCGGCGTTGTATATTGTAATGTTTGCGTGGTTGTTTCCGCCATTTGGCGAAGAGCTAGCTCCCGCTTGGGGATGCCCTTATTCATTACTTATGTATATGCATGTTTGTACCCATTTGGGGCAAGTATTTACAAAGGAAACTCTACCGAAATTTTTGGGAAAGACTTGATGTTTTAAAAATGCTTACTACGACTTTCAAATGAATTTATATGTTAACTTTTAAATAAGTTTCCTTCACTTTCTTTTTAAATGGTTTAGATTTCTAGGCTTTTGGCTTACTTGAATTAGGTGGGGTCCTATGGACTTCACATGATTCAAGTGCCCGTCACGTGCCATTTCGGGTCGTGACAAAGTTGGTATCAGAGCGCTAGGTTTAACCTTGGTTCGAGTCTAGGTTCGACTATATGGAGTCTAGGGCGTATAAATATATTCGGAACCTAGGCTTGACCTTACGGAACTTAGACTTGGTCGAGGGGGTATTAGACCCGAACTTTTGTCGTGTAGGTTAACCTTGGTTGATGGAGTAGGTGACTTAAGTAGAGTGATTTACTGTGTGTATGTTCCGCGGCAAAGTTACGATAAGCCTTAGTATGTACATTTCTTATGCATTGTATTTTATTCATTCCTATGATCTATCCTCATCGATATCGGTTTATGGTTTCTGTTACCACGGTTACACGGGCAGAGAGAGAGAGAGCTGCGGCTAGAGTTGCGATCGGCATGCGCTCGTCTTAGACGAGGACTGACCAGGGCGTAATTCCAGTGACACACGATTGCATAGATATGTCGTTTTATTGTGTTTTTCATTACATGAGCGTTTTGATGGATTGTTTTTACTAAGATTTCTCGAATGTTCAGATCGGCACCAGAGGATTAGACCACTGCTAGAGGCAGGGTAGAATGTGATGACCATTAATGGATCGTCTATTCTTTAGAATTGAGGCATTGTTTAGCGTGTGGACGAATGAGCCAGTTGTTGCTGCGACTGATAAGATATCGCCCCAGATGTTGGAAGCTTTTGCGGCACGAGTTGTACTTAGGGATTTGATAGAAGATCGCTAGTCACCCTTGGATGAATGACTAGGAAATGTGGTTCATTTGCATACCCCAATGCGATGTCATCAGATTGATTTATTTTAGCTAGAGAAGACTTCACACAGGCACGTTATGAGTCGATCGAGGGAGGACGAGCGTAAGCGCATCACTCCGATAATTTGAACGAGTTTCCGAGAAGGTAATTGGCAAGATGCCTACTACAGAATATTTGAGATGTCGATGTTCGTAGTTTTAGAAGGGAGACTCTAAGATGAGTATAGCCGTTGTAGCATAGTCCATACAGCTACGAAGAGACGAGTCCAAATCAGTCGATATTAGAGAAAAGTGGAGTAAGAGGTTCGTACGAGATCTTGACGAGAGACATTCCACTTCGTTGACATCAGAGATGTGATACGCATGCAGAGGCGTTGAATATGGATATATCTTTTAGAAGGAGTCGTGATGAGTATGCAGCCGTTCCGGAACAAGAAATGGATTTAGAAAAGGGCGATAACTTCCGGGCAGTTTGGCAGGAACGAGATTGGGAAAGATCCCGACAGAATCTTTCTAGAATATTACACGAGAAGATCTTGACCCAAGATCGGTCGTATTACGCACACCAAGTAGGCCAGAGTTCGGCATCATCGACGAGACATGTTATGAGTGACCATGATAGTTGGCCAGAGATCTGTAGAGGATGTGCCAGAGCGGAACTGCTTCCGTCGTCATTTCCATATTGGGCCATTGAGCCGAGGAGTTATGTAACTGGCAATCCGCAGTGAGAGACGAGAGCCTAAGGGCACAAGGCGTCAGACCATGAAAAGGAGGAAGATAGATATCTTGCTCTGCTAGCTTTGGATGCACCGATACCTTCTCGACTTTGAAGGAAGGACATATCGACGACAGTGTTTACGATTTGCGATTTGGTGATTCGAATATCACGTGTCCGTCATTTTGGATTTCGGTATTTTGGGCGATTTATTTGCATGATTGAGTTTTCGTGCACCACAGTTGCACTCGATTTGGATTTGATGTCGTTCGAGATGTTTGATTTTGATTTCATGCCTATGGTATGCGTGTGATTTGACTTGTGCTTTTGGTGTAGTTTTCAAGCACTTTTAGTATTTTGATTCGATTTTGTGCACGATGACGCACGTAGTTGTGAGATTTTATATACCACGGTACACCTGATTTGGATTGAGGTACGTTGTATACCGTCAATTTCGATTGTGATATTCGATATTTGTTTTCGCGCACCTTGTGCACTTGATTGGATTATTACGCATACTTGGCGCGCTTGATGCGATTTCGGTGCACACCAGATGCACTAAATCGTGATTCTTCATGCATATCAGATGCACCTGATATTGTTGTCAGGCATACCCGTTGCCCTTGACATGTGTTTTTGTGCACACCCGTTGCACTTAGATTTTGTTCGGTGCTTATGTATGGAACTTGGGTTTGATTTCGAATTCCATGCGCACCAGACGCACGTGGCATTCTTATACACATTGTGGGCTTGATTTCTTTTGGAGCAGTATGTTTTATGATATTTACTATTTGGTATAGTAGCTGAGCAGGACTAGTCCGAGGACAGTACCTGAATATTTTTTTGCATGCATCGATAGTTACCGAAGTGATTTTCAAAAAGGAGCTATAGTCTCAGTATTTTCTTATGTGTCCGAGATGACACGAAACATGTTATAAAGGAAACCCTTCTAATTATTTTCAAAATGGTGGGACGTGTATGTTAAACAAAGTATATATATGTATATAGAGTTATTTTCTTACAATAAATGTCCGCTACTTGTGCCGTGATACACGCATCACACGGAGACTTGAAAAGGGTTGGCATGTATTTCTTTTCAAATGTTTTAACGAGTTTACAACAATTAGTACTATTTACAGGTTATAGTTTTGATGTATATCATGTTGGTTTTCGTATTGGATTTTGACATTGGTATCTTCACCATAACTCCGATGATTGCGTGATGCTTGATAGAGTTTTGATTTTGAGTTATATACTCGTTTTCATGCGCATGTATTGTGCTAAGATGTGTTTTAAGTATTGATAATTTCGGAGCCCCGACGGCTTGATTGTTTTGCTGAAATGTTTTAGTATTTGAGGGGATTAAATTTAAATTCGAGAACCGAATTTATTTAAGGGGGAAGACTGTAACATTTCAGGAAAATAAATTATTATTTTAGAATTTAAATAATTAAAATAATAAGTTTCAGGAATATTTTAATGTGTGGAGATTAGTTTTAATGTTATGGTATGATCATATACCGATAGATTGGAAAATATTGGAAAATTACATTTGAATGTTGATTTTGAAAGAATATTATATGATTTAGACACTTAATAAATCTTATACAATTAATTATATTCAAGTTTACGGCTAAGCTTGATTAATAATTACTAATTATGCAATAATTTTGTGTTGTGCATGTGACATGCAGCATGTCATGTTACACACTTGTTACATTTTTTCTACCATGACTTCTTTCTTTTTTCAAGAATGGCTTTGTTTTAAAATGAGATTAAAAGAAAAAGAAAAGAATAGAGAGAGATATTTTGGAGAGTAGAGACAAAGAAGTATGGGCAAAGAGAGAGAGAGAGGGTGAGGGGTCTTTGGACCTTGGCTCATTTGTTTCTTCATTCTATCTTCATCATTTTCTTCTCCCTCTCCTCACCATGGCTTCCCTCTCCCTCCACCATCTCTACCTCCTCACTACACCATCAAATCCACATCAAAACCATGTATTCCCTTCATTAATTTTGTGCACAAGCTCACTACAAGCATGGGGGACTAAACAAGATGAGATTTTGAGCACTTGGAGCTACTCAAGAAAATTATTGAGTTGCAAAATGAGGAATTTCTTTCACCATTAGTGTAGTAATTCATTTCCTTTAGCTTCAAGTTTAGTTTAGAATTGGTTTTGTGAGGTTTAGTGATCTTGGAAAATTCCAAGATGAAGTTTAGGGGATTCTTGAGTTGTGATGGTGCAAGTGATGTGTAATTGGTGACTAGAACCCCTTAGTGTTAAAAACCAGAGCTTAGGCTATGAAAACTTGGACTTTAGAAACTTCCGTGTCGGTTTGGTGTACAAATTGTGCCTACAAGGAATTTGGAATGACCTGGAACCTTTACAAGAAAAACTAGCAACTCTATTGACCTAGACTTAACACTAGAAGACCATCTTGCAAATACGAACCCAATCCAAGATGATATATAACATTTCAGAAAATATAAAATATTATTTTTGGAAATTTAATATTAAAATAATATATTTCGCGAAAACTACCCGATTTGCGAAATTTGGGGCTTTCGTAAAGTGGTATAAGTATATACCAATATTTGGAAATTTATCGGAGATTAATATGATTTATTTATTTTAATGATATTTATCGGATTTTTGGGCAAATTCCGTAATTTTACATTTTTCCGTGACTTGTGAATGTTATGCATTGTGTTGTGTTGTGACTTATGCATATTGTGAGTATTGTGAGATAGAGAATAACAAGGAAAAGAATTGATTTTGTATGTGAAAAGGATTAATGGATATAAAACAAAAGGGAGAAGAATCAAGAATAGATATTTTGTAGGAGGTGAGTGTGGGGGAGATTTTTGTGAATAGAGTGAGGCTAAGAGAGAGAGAGAGAGGAAGACTTGGCTGCCCCATTTCCTTCACTCCTCCATTATTCCTTCATCTTCATCATCTCTATCACTTCCTCAATACCCCATTGCCACATCTCCAATCATTCACCAAAACCCTATACCCTCTTCATTAAAAACACGCACCACTTCATCCTCAACACATTGGACCTTGCAAGTTGAGATTTTGAAGACTTTGGGCTACTCAAGAATTTTCTTTAATTGCTAATGACGTATATCCATACACTTTTAGTTATGTATTGGTGTTAATATATCCTATTCTAGTTTAGATATTGATTTAGTTAGGTTTGTGATTTTAGAAAATTATAAGATGCTGTTAAGGGGTTAATTGAGATGTAGTGAGTGTTCACAAGACTTCAGAGAGTGTTTTACTGGCCAAGACCCGAGAATAGAAAACAAAACAAGGAAGTTAGAATTGCCCGATATCATATTTTGTGGGAATTGTGATAGGATTCTGAGATCTGCTATAACCCGGAGACACCAAAACTTATTTAGCGAACACAGAGAGACGAGCAGGCAACCTAGAAGCTACCAGAGAAACACGAGCCCCTCCTCCTCAAACCAGGCCATAAATTTGTTCCATGTGGCTGCAATTTGCGGCCACTTTTTGGTGGAATGTGGTTATTTTTGTTCTGTGGTTTCCTTATCATATATGTAGACCAACCCTATGTGCAAAATTGACTAATTTTACCTGAGATGAAATCTGGGAGCACATTGGGGTGTTTTTGGTTATGTTTTCCGTATTTTGGAATGCTTGGTTTTGATGTTTGGATTTGTATTGGGTCGTTGGATGTTTATACGTCAACGACAAGGGATTGTTTGGTTGGTTTTGCATGCGTAGACTATAGGTTCTAACCTATGAGCGCACTACGTGCCGTATTGGATTTCGGAACTTGATGTTAATAGCTTTGCGATTGCGTATTGATTGTAGGTACCTTCGCGTGGATTCTGAGACGACGAAGTGCATCGAGTACAGCTAAGCGTGGAGTTTAGCATGTGAGTAGATTTATATCTATGGGGAAAGTTGGATGGATGGCGTATAACACCCCCGAAAATTGAAGGAAATCTATATTTGAAAACTATGGATATGGTTAAAAGATAGTTAGAAATGACATGAGATTAATAAACTAGAATGTATATGTAAGGCGACTTAATGCGATGAATAGAGTATACGAGGTGATATGATGACTTGGTGTGATATTTCGTTATGTGGATGCGAGTCGATATGAGATAGTTGATACCTTGCCGGTCCCCTGATATGAGATTGTTATGGATGTAACCTGGGATGTAGGTATATAGATATATATAATGTTGTAAATCATGAGTGATATGTCGTACGGGACGGTTGGTCCGTACCCTCATTGTCATATAGGTTGATAGGATCACTAATGGTTTAATGCCGCCGTACGATGATTTACCGTACGTGAAGAGTTTTATGAAGATTGAACCATACCCTTGACTAGAGGATGTCGTACGATGGATTATACCGTACATCATGTTGTGAGGCTGGATGCCGATTGATAGATTCACCGACTCAGATATATTATAGACACGTATACCTTGTAGCATTTAGCTGACGATGTACCTTGTGCTACGTTCATGTCATTCTCATTACATTACATATACGTGTGCTAGTACACCTACACCATTATCGATAATGCGTATGTTACTCTTACACAGATTGGCCGGCTCACACCCTTCATCATCGATAATTGCTATGTCACTACACAGTAGAATTGCTGCATCGTGATATGACTCGTTACATGATTTACTTGCTATGCTCACGTCATTTTAATATGTCGCATGATATACTGATATGCTCGCATCACTATTCCATGTTGCATGATATATGGATATGCTTACATTGTTTTATATGTCGCATACATCAAGCTTTACGATTATACGCTTTGAGATATGCTGTTTTCATGAGATTTCTGAATCTGAGAACCGTGGTTATTTCAAAGGAAAATATATATTGTTTTAAAAACCCGGTCTCTCTTAATATTATATTTCAGTGCGTCCACCATGTGTTTTCTCGGGTGTGAGATTGACATGTGAAACCCGATTCGAGGAGCGGGAGGCACCGTCTGCGGGTACATGGTGGACCAGGTATGGTACCCTGGGGCAAAAAAGGTATGTCGATGGATTAGCCGATGATCCTGGCAGAGGGACTACTAACTATCGGTGGTTCTATAAGGCTTGGCGGATATCTGGAGGATACCGCCCGGAGTCGAGAGATGGATATGGGCCATTCCGTTCTGCTGGAGCTCGCGGGCCGATCGCGCAGACGGAGTCGAGATATGAGGATTTACGTGTCGATGTTGGACACGGCTTTCATGATGTTTTGAGTGTCAATGCTGGACACTCAGGTTCCATGATTTTGATGTGTCGCGAAGGACACACGTTGATTTATATCCTCATACATCTTGCATAAGTTTTTTTTTAATGATTTTTACATGCATGATGTTGTTGTGTCATTGGTTGACATGTGGACGAGATCCATATGCATACATACATTGATTATATGGTTGGATGAGATCCACTTGCTGATAAGCATTGTTTATGTGGTTGACACATATGCAGATATGGTCACCCTTGATATCATAGTATTACCTTTATGATATAGTTGACCTAAGAATTGTTATTTATTTCGATTTCTACCTGATGATGTTTTCTACTCACGAGTTGGCAACTCACCCCCGTTATGCCACAGTTCTTGCAGGTTGACAGTTTTGATCAGTAGCTGCATCGCTGGCACACAGCAGCTTTCAGGTGATTTGCTTTGGTCGGTGGTACATTGTCACGTCTCGAAAGTACGGAACATGACCGACACTTAGGCTACGAACGTCCTAAGGCGTACATGCTCTAAGTAAGCCGAGCCCAGAAATCCAAACCAAGAAAAGTAGTAGAGTATAGGAAAACCACTATAAGTCAACCAGCTAGCAACATAATATACAACGCTTAAAGGCGAGGATCACAACAGAGAAGGAAACTCAAACAGCAAGAAATCCATAGAAATGTAACACGCGACTCTAAGGTCGAAAGAATAAACATCACTGGTCTCTATCTCAAATAAGTACATGTTTGGTTGATGGAAGTTCTAGATACAACTGAATATAATATACAATATATAATGATGGATACGATACCAATAACCTACCTACTAGCAAGTCACCTGAAAGAAATTGTGCCCGCAAAGCCGTAATGCAACCCATACGGCAACACCTGCAAGAAACTGGGGCACAACGGGGGTGAGTTGCCAACTCGTGAGTGGAAAAAGATCTACGAACAGAAAATCGCATGTATGACGCAATCCTAGGTCATACGATCATAATATATAATCCTCAAATATATTTAACCAGCAACCTATAACTATGGATAGGGTAAATATCTAACCCAAGTATAATCCCATGTGCCCGTGTCAGTGCATCAGGTGGTGATGAATCATATGAATGATGTATGAATGCATGAAACAGAATGCATGTACTGAAGAAAACTGCATTCATAAATTTGTGAGATTTCTGTATTTATAAAATTTGGTATCATGAATGAAATCAACATAAACAGTGCCTAGCATCGGTATAAAACATAAATCTCAATATCTCGATATCTCTGTATCACAATCTCTGTACCTCAATATCTCAAATCTCAATATCTCAATCATAAAATCCAGGGCGCCGTCAGTCCAGATCGGCCCCTACCATCCATCTCAAGACCACGACGGTATCCTCCGGATATCCGACGTGTCGGGTAAAATCACCGGTCGGTCGTGCTCCCCTGCACAGGCTCAACGCCATCATCTGCGATCCTCTTGCCCTAGGGTACCGCACCGGGCCTACCATGTACCCGAAACGTTTCCTCCACTCCTCGAATCGGGTCTCGAAATCCATCAGCAAACTCATGGTGGACGACTCATACATCATGGGAAAACCGCACTTTTTATTTTAAAAGAGAGAAAGCAGTTTATATAAGTTTTGCGGTTTTCCCCCAAATCCAGAAAACATCGTGGAAATCCGAATCATCAATAGCATGTAAAACCATGAATATAAGCATGAGAATCTATGAATGCGGCATATAATGAACAACAATATGCATGAAGTGACAGGTAATAACTACAATGTCAAGCTGGCATATAAGGCAAGCATACTAACATCATGTCACTACTAGCTAACAAGCTAAATCAAGCAATAATATTTTCTAAGTGTTCGTGACATGGCAATTACCGATGAAGATGTGTGTGAGCCCGCAAATAAGTGTATGTGGTACATACGCATCATCGGTAATTGTGCTGGTGTCCTAACAGCATGATATCAATAATGAAATATGAATCACAACAGTATGCGATGCTGAGCAACAACAATAATATGTGGGAGGTGAATGCTAAACACAAAGATAGATAAACTGCATCTAATGTCATAAGTGTCCTATAGCTACACCACTATAAGGCTGAGCTAAAGCTAACAGTAGGTAAGGGAAACCGTCTAACCTCTGAGTCGATACACACACACACACATATATATAGTCGGTGATCCCGCCTCGATAATATCACATCCGATACCATATCTCTATAATCGATTGTTCCCATGTCAAGAGTGCGAATCAAACATTAAATTGTAGCTCGTACGTAAATCCGTCATACGGCATCCCCAAATCTGGGTACGGGTCAATACACATTCGTCATATCATTCATCTGGTATTCTCTTTATCAAGTATTATATTCTAGGTACTGACCTATGTCTAGTACAATGCTAACATCATCACTATAATCAAGATCTGACTACTGATCGACGGTCTAGTATAAATCGATATTATCTTCATATATCGTCAATATAATCATAATCCGGCTTCCGACTGACAGCCTCAAGCAAGAACGATATCATCAGCACATATCATCTCAAGGAGTATACATCGCCCTAGGCGGTCTATCATAATTATCTGGTCATATCATATCATATCATATCACATCTCATAACATAATTACATGTCGATCATTATAAATATAGGTCACAATTCCAATGGCATCATTATTCCCAAAGTCCTCTAAAGCATCAAGACGTATCTCGATTATGAATTTTATCATATCACCGATATCATAATCTCAGATCGACTCATCTCAATCCCATATATCATCCTCAAAACCGTATGCGAACACATAGTCCCATACCTATGTGAACACATATCTATATAGAATCCCATAACCACGAATGAAATAAGGATGTATGCAAGTATGTATGTGTGGGAGTGTGTATGTGTAGTGCACCCACTATTCTAGGTTTTCGCGACACTAAATCATCCAAGTCCACCAATTATCCATCTTAAACATCATCATGAATCACAAATAACACATAATATTTGTAAGTGTGTATATGCATCCGTATACACCACCACGGACTGCGGGGGTGCTATACGCCATCCACCCGACTTCTCCCCGTAGATATAAATCTACTCACCTTGTTTTATGCGTGCCGGTGTCGCTGTCGCCATTGCATCTCCAACGCCTCGACACCACATGAGTACCTACAAGAATATCACACGCTAAAACACATGAAAACCATGTCGGAAACCAAAATGGTGCACGCTACGCCCATAGGTAAAAAGCTGTGGCCTCGCGTGCAAACACAGCCAATATCCACTGCCGTTGACGTCCAAACGCCACCCGACAGAAACGAATCATCGAATACCAAAATCCATACGAAAACAAGTCGTAAATCATACGCCAACTCATGAAAATCAACTCAGATTCTACCCTAACTGGAATCAGTCAAAACTAGACATACCAGGGGCCAAGTTTATATGAAATAGAGCTGTGCACGCAAAACGAGGGGGTTCCCTACTGCTCTGGCCGCAATTTGCGGCCAGAGGGAATTTATCTGCGGCTAGGAAGTAGGTCCAGGGTCTGGGGCTTTGGGTGTTGGTTTCTATATGCCTGCATACCTTACTGCCAAGTCAATTTTAATTTAGGGTAACTCGGGTTGTATCAGATTCCATAATGGTCACAAAATCGACAAAATCGCTAAAATACACCAAATCAAAACTTTCTGGTAACTAACTGGAAAACTGGGGAAATCATGGTTAAACTGGTCTTCACAGCACCTAATAAGGCTATACTAACATTCAAAACCATCGCTAGGCCAAATCTCACTCAACTTTGCCTAAACTAGAACTATTCTACATAATAACACTAAAATTTCAGCTAAACAACTATAACTTTGCAAGATAGGAGTTGGGTTGTGAGATTATACCTCAAGGGGGTCCTAGGATGAAGGAGAAGAGAGGATGAAGGAGGAAGGAGGGGAGTTGTGCTGCATGCTGAGCTGCTCCTTGGGTTGTTGCTGCATTAGGCTGCTGCTGCTGCTATTTTCCTTTTTGTTGTTGTTGTTGCAGCAGCAACTGTAGTGGCTGATGTTTTGTTGTGGTTGCTTGGGTGATAGTGTGTGGTGTGATGAGGGTGTGGGGTTGTTTAAATGATGTTATTGCTGTTGCTGATACAATGGGCTGAAATGTGTTGAGCTGATGCAGAATTGAGACTGAAGTGTCGATATTGGGGCTGCACTTTTTACATCAGCTGCTGTTGTTTGGGCTACAGCTGCTGCTGTTGGTTAAAAGGATGTTGCTGTGGCTGTAGCAGCAGCAGATGTTGGGGGGGCTGTTGATTTGAATGATGCTAATGCAGCTGAGGTTGATGAAAATATGTGCTAAAGTTGTGCTGATGTAGCTCCTGTTCTGGTGGCTGAAAGTGTGCTGATGATGTTTGATATGGGGCCGATGGTGTATATGGGGGCTGAAGTGTGGGTGTAGGTATTGGCTTAAGTTGTTAGGGGCTGTTTTTGCTGCTGTTGCGGCATCAGATGGCTGTTTTCAGTGGATTCTTAAGATGTAGGGTCTTGTTGTGTGAGATGTGAGGGAGTGAGGAGACATGCAAAATGGTTTGAATTGACATGGTGTGACACCACCTTAAAAACCCTCTTTCTCTCTCTCTCATTTCATGATTACATGATAACCATCAAATCCCTTCTCAAGTCAACCTAAACCCTAAACACCCTTGGACAAAGCCAACCACCCTTAATTAAACCTAATTAACCTAATCAAAAGGTTAAAGCCACCATGGTCATCTAACATGGTTCAACCCTAGGCTTAACATGAGTCTAAAACATGAAACAAGTATGACAAGTGTAGAAAATGTTATGTGCACATTTTTGCACAAAAAGCCAAAATTCCAATTAGCGATTTTTAATCGCGATTAACACTAAAATCGCATATAATTCATCATAAAAACCGTAAAATGGCATATTCCAACAAAATAACCTCTCTTAGAATTTCCATAATTTTCTCCGGAATTTTCACCATTTATCGGTATATAATTATACCGACTATTAAAATGTTCATTAAAAATTAATATTAAATTATGAAAATTCCTAAAAATAATACTTTATTTTTTTTAGATGTTACAGTCTTCCCCTCTTAAAGAAATTCGGTCCCCGAATTTAAATTTAAACCCACAAATTCTAAAACATTTCAATAAAATGTCCAAGTCAACGGGGCTCCGAAATCATCAATATATAAAACACATCGTAGCGCAATACATGCGCATGAGTAACGAGCAGATAACTCAAAATCAAAACTCTGTCAAGCATCCTGCAATCATCGGAGTCAAGGTGAAAACACGAATGCCAAATCCAAGGCAAAACCGATAGGCTAGACATCGGAACTATACATGTAAATAACAAATCCATACATGTAAATATTTTGAAGGGAATGTATGCCAAAAATTTTTTTAACTCAATGTGCAATGCACATAACACTGCACAGTGGCGGACGTCTTTATAAGAAAATAGCCATATACGTATATACTTTTTGTTCAACATGCACGATCCGCCGTTTTGAAAACTATTTAGAAGGGTTTTTCCTTGTTTTAAACGCTTCGTGTCATACCGGACACGTATATAAATAATGAGACTATAGCTCGCTTTTGGAAATCCCTTTGAAATCTATCAATGCATGTAAAACACACTCAGGTACTGTCATCTGACTAGTCCTGCTCAGTACGAAAACAAATCGCAATATCATAAAAATGTACTGTTCCATAAGAAATCAATACAAAAGTGCATCTGAGAACCCTGTGCATCCGGTGCGCACGGAAATCAAAATCCAAACATGTGCAAGGCAGGTGCACAAAATGACATCAAGGTGCAACGGGCGTGCACACAACATCGGTCATAGGCAACGTGTGTGCCTGACCGCAAAATCAGGTGCATCTGACTTGCACGAAAATCCCGATTTAGTGCATCTGGTGTGCACCAAATCACATCTCATAACAGGCGCCCAATGTGCGCTAAATGTCCAAATCCGGTGCATCCATCATGCACGAAATCATGAAATCCAATATCAAGTGCCGAACACGCGCAAAATCCAATCGGGTGCATAAAGTGCACAAAACAAATATCGAGCATCACCATCGAAATCGATGTCCATTGTATCCAAGTGCACAAAATACGAATCACTGCACTGTAGCATATGTGAACTATACCGAGTGCAAAAACCAAATCACGTGCGTGCATACGCACGAAATCAACTCAAATGTATGAAACCCATAAAATCATAAACAGGTGAAACCAAGGCACGAAAACGATATTCAGTGCAACAACTGGGCGAAAATCGTAAATACTCAATAGGTGCAACCATGGTGCATGAAAACACATATCATGAAACCCAATCATCAAAACCAAATCATGCGAATAAATCGCCCAAAACATCCAAATCAAGTATGGCGGAATAGTTCCGCTCAAACACGTCTCCAAGATTCTCTTGCCAACTGTCGTGATTACTCATAGCATATCTCGTCGACGATTCTGAACTCTGGCCTACTGGTGTGCGTAACATGACCACTCCTGGGTCCAAGTCTTCTCTATGGATTACCAAGCTCACGATCCATCGGCTCATCTGCCCTGTCAGACGTGCTAACGGGGACGATTCCGTTCTGGCACTTCTCTGGTCATCTCTCGGTCGATCATCGTGACCACTCGTAAGCAGCATGTCACTGGCGTCGGCCTCTGGCTCTTTGAATGTACGCGACACATCTGATCCTGGGTGCAAGTATCATTGCAGCAGTGTCCTGGAATGTATCCTGCTCAAGGTCTCTTCCAAGTCTCGTTTCTGCCGAACTGTCCGAAAATCATCGTCCTTTACTATATCCGCTCCTTGTTCCGGAATGGCTGCATACTCAACGAGACTTCTTCTGGAAGGTATATCCCAGTACAATGCCTCGGCATGCGTATCGCATCTCTAATGTCGGCGGAGTGGAACGTTATCTCATAAGGACCTCGTACGAATCTCTTACTCCACTTTCCTCTAATGTCGGCTGCTTCGGACTCGTCTCTTCATGGCTGCATGGACTGAGCTCCAACGGCTATCCTCGTATCTGGAGTCTCCCAGAAGTGCATCTCATCATCTAGCATCCGAATTAAGTCAAGCCATACGATCGATTTGTCAAGACCTCGTAATCCCCCAAGAGCTCAACATCTTGGGTACAGTATAATAGTATCGAGTACATACCACAGCATCGGTGGTCCAGCCATAAAAGGGCAAACCCAAGCCTTACTAATGGCGCCGCAGAACTGCCGCGAACCCTAAGGTTCAAAGGCTTTCACACGGTCATTAAGTCGAGTTAGGGTTTCATTCTTCTAGAGGGACCAAAGAATTGCCTGCATGTCTTCCCGAATACTTTAAACTTGGAATAATAGTGTAGCGTTTTGAAAATCGTTTCGGTGAAATTTCGGAAAATCAGTAAAATAAGGGGGTTTTCTGTAAAAAGTCAAAATTCAAATATCTTATTATAAAAATTAAATATACATATTCTAGTTATGTAATTGCTATTATTTGGTGTTTATTGAGCAACTGGTGAAATTTCAAATTTTCTGAAAAAAAATTATTTTATTATTATTTTAAGTCGTCACTAATACATTTAATTAGGGAAAATTACAAATTGGAATGGGTTGAAACAAATTTTGTACATCATAACATATTAAACAAAATTTTAACATGTTGTTTTTGAAATGAAATTAAACTGTCAAACAGTTTTAGAAAATATTGAAGAAAAAGGCTTAGATGGTGAAAAATAGCTAAATAGAATTGGGGTATGGTTGCATGTTACTTGATATTCCTCATACACACACACACACCCTCACCCTCTCACCTAATAAGGCTGAATTCAGCAGCCGTCCCTCATTTCCCCACTTGTTTTTGCAAATAGAAGCTAAAGAAAAGAAAAGAAAATGAAAACAATAAGAAATGAGAATGGTGTTGACTTGTGATATGGGTCTTTGACTTATCCAATTACCTTCCCCACCTCACTCTCTCCCCTATCCCCTAATTACTGGCCGAGCTCCCTCCTTTCCCACAACAGCAGCCCCCTCTTTCTTTTCCCCTCATTTCTCTTGAAAAAAATTCATCGAAATTGCCTCAAAATCCATCAAAAAAATCCCAAAATCCAAATCCAACTCTTACCCATTTCAACTTAGCCTATCATGCATGGATTGTGGTGAAAAGAGAGCAAATTGGAGGCCAAGATTTTCATGCTAGATCCCTAATCTTGTGAGGTATAAATCTTAACCTTTTGTTAAATTGCTGTTTGAATACTTTAAATCAAGCATAATTAGTTAATAATTTGGGTTTAATTGAATGGTTGGAAAATCTAGTATGGGTTTATGAAATTCAAGTTAGGGTTTTTATTATGTAATTATGGTTGCAAGTGTAATTTATCATCTTATGAAATGATAAAACTAATCTTGTTGCTAATTAGAAATCGCTACTTGTAAAATGTCCAAATTAAGTTTTTTATGCAAACTAGGGTTTTCTTGAAATGCATATATATGTGAGATTAGATTATGGTTAGGGTTTTTATCACATTATTAACATCTTAATTTGTTGTTTAGCAACTTAGATCTTGCAAATCCAACCTAAATTGTTTGTGCATTTTGCTATAAAATTGTTAAAATTTAGGTATTTTGTAAACTAGAATTTTAGGGTTTTTGGAATTTAACGAGATTAAATTATGGGAATTATTTTTATGAATTATTTAAGATATTTAGTGAATATTGTGGCCGCTAAATTCGTTTGTACATCGAGTTTTGTACTAAAACGGTGATTTGTGCTTGCTAGATTTTCGGAAAAATGACTTTTTAAGTGAAATTGGGGTTTTTGGGAATTTTAAGCTATTTTATATTATAATTAGTGCTTGTAACTGTACAAATGAGTGTGTTTGGTGTTTTTCTCGATGTTTTGATGTTTGTACATCGACATCGAGGGTTGGTTTGGCTATTCTTGCATGTGTAGGCGATAGGTTTTGACCTATGCATGATAGGCGTGCCGATTTAGTTTTCGTATGCCGTTTCGATTTTGAATTGGGTTTTTATGCGATACAATACGTTGTGATATGTAGGTACCCCATGTGGACTTCGAGACGACAAGCAAGCGCGTGGCGACGTCGGCACCGGCGAGCGAGGACCAGGTGAGTAGATTTATATCTACGGGGAGAAGTCGGGTGGATGGCGTATAGCACCCCCGCAGTCCGTGGTGGTGTATACGGATGCGTATACACACCAACAATTATTATATGTTATTTGGGATTAATAACGATGTTTAGGATGTATATTGGTGTGTTGGATTATTTTAGTGTTGCGAACCCTAGGGTAGTGTTGCACTACACATACACACATACATACTTGCATACATTCCTATTTATATGTGCTTATGGGATTCTTTATAGTTATGTGTTCACATGGGTATGGGACTATGTGTTCACATACGGATTTGAGGATGATACTTGGGATTGAGATGAGTCGATGAGATTTGAGTCGAGGCCGTGAGATCGGTGATATGGCAGGGTTCGTATTTGATATACGACCTGATGTTTTAGCGGGTCCTTTGATGTAGTTTTCACACACGTGCATGCATACTTAGGTGGTATCATTATTGTACTAGACAGAGATCAGTACCTGGATTAGGATCTTTGATAAAGAAGATACCAGATGAATAATGTGATGAACATGATATTGACCCGTACCCAGATTTGGGGATGCCGTACGACGGATTTACGTACGAGCTATATATTGATGATTGATCCACACTCTTGACTTGGGATGTTTGATTATAGATATGGTAGCGGATATGATATTATTGAGGCGGGATCACCGACTATATATATACAGGTATGTATACGTATCGACTCAGATGTTAGGCGGTTTCCTTACCTTTAGTTCAGCTTGTTAGTTCAACCGTATTGTTTAGTGTAGTTGTTAGATTAGATTAGACTCCTACCTATTTCAAAACTAACAAATCGTGGGTATTTTAAAAGACAGGTCAAGGGATTCTACGGATATTTCAAAAGGCGTATCTTTTCCTAAAAACACCGTAGCCCTTATTTTCAAAACACCGTGATTCGTGTTATTTCAAAAGGCACTATTGTAGGACTTATATTAGGGTAATGCTGTTTAGTTATCGTTGTGTCTAGTATTCAGCTCCCGCATATTATTGCTATTGCTCCGCATCGCATACTTTTTGAAGTTCATATTTCATTATCGATATCATGCTGTTAGGACACCATCACCATTACCGATGATGCGTATGTACCACGTACACTTACTTGCCGGCTCACACACATCTTCATCGGTAATTGCCATGTCACGCACACCTTAGAAAATATTATTGCCTAATGTAGCTTGTTAACTAGTAGTTTTAACATGATGATTAGTTGCTTGCTTTATATGCTAGTTTAGACATTGTAGTTATTACTTGTCACTTCATGCATACTGTTATTCATTATATGCCGCATTCATGGATACTCATGCTTATATTCATGGTTTTACATGCTATTGATGATTCGAATTTCCATGATACTTTCTGGATTTGGAGGAAAACCGCAAAACATATATAAACTGCTTTCTCACTTTTTAAATAAAAATGCGGTTTTCCCATGTTGTATGAGTCGTCCACCATGAGTTTGCTGATGGATTTCAAGACCCGATTCGAGGAGGCGGATGAACCGTTTCGGGTACATGGTGGGCCCGGTAAGGTACCCCGTGGCAAGAAGCTCGTGGTGATGACGATGAGCCTGGCAGGGGGAGACTACCTACCGGTGATTTTACCCGACGTGTCGGATATCCGGAGGATACCGTCGTGGTCTTGAGATGGATGGTAGGGGCCGGTCTGGACTGACAGCGCCATAGATATTGAGATTGAGACATTGAGATTTCGAGATATTGAGGTACTGAGATTTGATGATATAGGCCAGTCCGGATAGCCGGAGCCTGAGGTTTTGAGACATTGAGATTTATGTTTTGTGTCGATGCTAGACATTGTTGATGCTGATTTCATTTATGATACCTCGTTTTAAAAATACAAAGGAAATCTCACTAATTTATGAAAACAGTTCCTTCATTTACATGTATTATGTTTTCATGCATTCATACCTCATTCATATGATATATTGCTACCTGAGGCACTGACACGGGCACATAAGATCACACTCGGTTTAGATATTACCCTAGCCATTGTTATAGGCTGCATGTTATTCATATATTTGAGGATATATTATGATCATTGACCTAGGTTGCATTATTTATGCGATTTTTGTGCGTAGATATTTTTCTATTCACGAGTTGGCAACTCACTCCCGTTGTGTCCCAGTTTCTTGCAGGTTTGCCGTACAGGTTTCATTATGGCTTGCGGGCATAGTTTCCTTCGGCTGATTTGCTAGTAGGTGGGTTTACTTGTATCGTACCCCCCATTATTTAACTTGTATATTATTACTCTGTTGTATCTAGAAGTTCCATCAACCAAACATATATTTATTTCAGAGATAGAGACCAGTGATGTTATTCTTTCGACCTTAGAGTCGCGCGTTTTATTTCTGTGGTTTTCTTGTGGTTTTGAGTTTTTGATCCTCGCCGTTGGCGTTGTATATTATATTGCTTGTGTGGTTGTGACCGTCGATTCACGAAGAGCTAGCTCCCGCTTGGGGATGCCTTTTATTGATTTCGTATACTATTCATGACGTATCCCGTTTGGGAGCCAGTATTTACAAAGGAGACTCTGCCGAAATTTTCGGGAAATATTGATGTTTTTTTAAAAACCGCATAATTCGGCTTATGCTATTTAAACTACTTGTTTAAATTGGTTTTCCTTCACTCTACTACTTTTCTTGGTTTGGATTTCTGGGTTTTCGGCTTACTTAGATTACGTACGCCTCGAGACGTTTCGTAATTTAAATGCCGGTCATATTCTGTACTTTCGGGATGTGACAATGTTGGTATCAGAGCGTTAGGTTTTACCTTCGGAGCGTACGATGACCCTTGGTTGATGGAATAGGTGACTAAAGTAGAGTAACGTACCGTGGGTATGTTCCGCGGCATATTTACGATACGCTACTCCACTTAAGAAGCCTTAGGATGTACATTTCTTTGCTCAGTATTATATTCATTCCGATCTAGCCTCATCAATACCAGTTATGGTTTTGCTGCCACGATTACGGGCAGGGAGAGCTACGGCTAGAGTTGCGGTCAGCACGAGCTCGTCACGAACGAGGACTGACCAGGGCGAAATTCTGGCGACACACGATTGCGAAGATGTGTCTTTTTATTGTGTTTTCACGCCCCGAGCGTTTGATGGATCACTATATGAGATTACTTGGACGTGCCGATCAGCACCAGAGGATTGAGCCACTGACAGAGGCCAGCCAGATTTTGATGACCGTTGGTGTATTGCTTACTCATGATGATTGAGGCACTGTTCAGCATGCAGAAGAGTGAGCCAGTTGTTGCTGCGAGTGACGAGATATCGCCCCATATGTTGGAGCTATTGCG
Source organism: Agapanthus africanus (assembly GCA_030015575.1). Taxonomy (NCBI): domain Eukaryota; kingdom Viridiplantae; phylum Streptophyta; class Magnoliopsida; order Asparagales; family Amaryllidaceae; genus Agapanthus; species Agapanthus africanus. The sequence continues at coordinate 296,589,895 of CM057345.1, read as the reverse complement.
GGACGAGTTGTACTAATAGATGCTAGAAGGTCGCTAGTCACCCAAGGATGAATGACTAGGACAGGTGGTTCGTTCGCCTACCCCGATGCGAGGTCATCATATAGGTTGGTTCCAGCTAGAGATGACTTCACGCGGAGACGTAGAGAGTCGACAGAGACGATCGAATGTCGGAAACCTATTATTCCAGGTTTAAAGTATTCGGAAAGACATGCAGGCAATTCTATGGACCCTCTAGAAGAATGAAACCCTAACTCGACTTAATGACCGTGTGAAAGCCTTTGAACCTTAGGGTTTGTGGCAGTTCCGCGGCGCCATTAGTGAGGCTTGGGTTTGCCCTTCTACGGCTGGACCATCGATGCTGTGGTACGTACTCGTTACTGTTAAACTGTACCCAAGATGTTGAGCTCTTGGTGGATTATGAGGGTTTGACGAATTGATCGGATGGTTCGACTTCATTCGGATGGTAGGTGGTGAGATGCATTTCTTGGGAGACTCCAGATACGAGGATAGCCGTTGGAGCTTAGTCCATGCAGCCACGACGAGACGAGTCCGAAGCAGTCGACATTAGAGAAAGTGGAGTAAGCGGTTCGTACGATATCTTGATGAGATGACGTTCCACTCCGCCGACATCAGAGATGCGATACGCATGCCGAGGCATTGTACTGGGATGTACCTTCCAGAAGGAGTCGCGATGAGTATGCAGCCGTTCAGGAACAGGAAACAGATATAGTAAAGGACGATGATTTCCGGACAGTTCGGCAGAGACGAGATTTAGGATAGATCTCGACAGGACATTTCTAGAATAAATTACGAGAAGACTCGGACCCAGGAGTGGTCATGTTACGCACACCAGCAGGCCAGGTTTCAGGATCGTCGACGTGATATGCTTTGAGTGATCAGGACAGTTGGGCAGAGATTCTTGAAGGATGTGCTTGAGCGGGACTAATCCGCCATACTTGATTTTGCGTATTTTGGGCGATCTATTCGCATGATTGATTTTGATGATTGAGTTTCATGATATTTGTCTTCATAGACCATGGTCGCACCTGCTGAGTATTTACGATTTTTGCACAGTTGTTGCACTTGATATCGTTTTCGTGCCTTGGTTTCTCATGTTTGTGATTATATGGATTTCATACAGGGGAGTTGATTTTGTGCGCATATACGCACACAATTTGGTATTTGCACTCGGTATGATTCATATATGCTTGCAGTGCAGTGATAAGCATTTTGTGCACTTAGATGCACTGGACTTCGATTTCAATTGTGATATTCGATATTGTTTTGTGCACCTGATTGGATTTTGCGCGTGTTCAGCGCTTGATATTGGATTTCATGATTTCGTGCATGATGGATGCACCGGTTTTGGATTTTCGCGCATATTGAGCGCATGTTTTGAGATACGATTTTGGTGCACACCAGATGCACTAAACTGAGATTCTTCGTGCATGTCAGATACACCTGTTTTGTTGTCAGGCACACCTGTTGCCCTTGACAGATGTTTCGTGCACACCCGATGCACTTAGATTTTGTTTCTGTGCATATGTATAACAGATTCATGGATTCGATTTCCGTGCGCACCAGACGCACATGGCATTCATATATATATTTTGGGATTGATTTCTTATAGAGCAGTACGTTTTTATGATATTGCTATGTGTTTTCGTATTGAGCAGGACTAGTCACAGGATAGTACCTGAATGTATTTTGCATGCATTGATAGCTATTGAAGGAAATTCCAAAAGTTAGCTATAGTCTCAGTATTTACCTACGTGTCTGATATGACACGAAATGTTTAAGACAAGGAGACCCTTCTAAATTGTTTCCCAAAATGGCGGAACGTACTTTTTAAACAAAAGGTATATATGTATATGGTTATTTTCTTATGATAGACGTCTGCTACTGTGCAATGATATGTGCATTGCACAGCGACTTTAAGAGATTTGGCATGCATTTCCTTCAGATATTTACATATATAGATTTGATATTTACGTGTATAGTTTCGAGTTATATCATATTGGTTTTGTATTGGATTTTACATTTGTGTCTTTGCCATGACTCTGATGATTGCGGGATCCTTGACGGAGTTTTGATTTTGAGTTATATGCTCATTTTTCATGCGCATGCGCTACGCTACGATTTGTTTTATGTATTTACAATTTCGGAACCCCGACGACTTGATGGTTTTGGTTTAGATGTTTTAGTATTTGGGGGGAGTTTTACTTTAAATTCGGGGACCGAATTTTTTTAAGGGGGGAAGATTGTAGCGTTTTGAAAATCGTTTCGGTGAAATTTCGGAAAATCGGTAAAATAAGAGGGTTTTCTGTAAAAAGTCAAAATGCAAATATCATATTATAAAAATTAAATATACATATTCTATTTATGTAATTTCTATTATTTGGTGTTTATTGAGCCACTGGTGAAATTTCAAATTTTCTGAAAAAAATTTATTTTATTATTATTTTAAGCCGTCACTAATACATTTAATTAGGGAAAATTACAAATTGGAATGGGTTGAAACAAATTTTGTGCATCATAACACATGAAACAAAATTTTAACATGTTGTTTTTGAAATGAAATTAAGCTGTCAAACAGTTTTAGAAAATATTGAAGAAAAAGGCTTAAATGGTGAAAAATAGCTAAATAGAATTGGGGTATGGTTGCATGTTACTTGATATTCCTCATACACACACACACACCCTCACCCTCTGACCTAATAAGGCTGAATTCAGCATCCCCCCCTCATTTCCCCACTTGTTTTTGCAAATAGAAGCTAAAGAAAAGAAAAGAAAATGAAAACAATAAGAATTGAGAATGGTGTTGACTTGTGATATGGGTCTTTGACTTATCCAATTACCTTCCCCACCTCACTCTCTCTCCTATCCACTAATTTCTGGCCGAGCTCCCTCCTCTCCCACAACAGTAGCCCCCTCTTTCTTTTCCCCTCATTTCTCTTGAAAAAAATTCATCAAAATTGCCTCAAAATCCATCAAAAAAATCCCAAAATCCAAATCCAACTCTTACCCATTTCAACTTAGCCTATCATGCATGGATTGTGGTGAAAAGAGAGCAAATTGGAGGCCAAGATTTTCATGCTAGATCCCTAATCTTGTGAGGTATAAATCTTGACCTTTTGTTAAATTGTTGTTTGAATACTTTAAATCAAGCATAATTAGTTAATAATTTGGGTTTAATTGAATGGTTGGAAAATCTAGTATGGGTTTATGAAATTCAAGTTAGGATTTTTATTTTGTAATTATGGTTGCAAGTGTAATTTATCATCTTATGAAATGATAAAACTAATCTTGTTGCTAATTAGAAATCGCTACTTGTAAAATGTCCAAATTAAGCTTTTTATGCAAACTAGGGTTTTCATGAAATGCATATATATGTGAGATTAGATTATGGTTAGGGTTTTTATCATATTATTAACATCTTAATTTGTTGTTTAGCAACTTAGTTCTTGCAAATCCAACCTAAATTGTTGTTTGTGCATTTTGCTATAAAATTGTTAAAATTTAGGTATTTTGTAAACTAGAATTTTAGGGTTTTTGGAATTTAACGAGATTAAATTATGGGAATTATTTTTATAACTTATTTAAGATATTTAGTGAATATTGTGGCCGCTAAATTCGTTTATACATCGAGTTTTGTACTAAAACGGTGATTTATGCTTGCTAGATTTTCGGAAAAATGACTTTTTAAGTGAAATTGGGGTTTTTGCGAATTTTAAGTTATTTTATATTATAATTAGTGCTTGTAACTATACAAATGAGTGTGTTTGGTGTTTTTCTCGATGTTTTGACGTTTGTACATCGACATCGAGGGTTGGTTTGGCTATTCTTGCATGTGTAGGCGATAGGTTTTGACCAATGCTTGATACGCGTGCCGATTTAGTTTTCGTATGCCGTTTCGATTTTGAATTGGGTTTTTATGCGATACAATACGTTGTGATATGTAGGTACCCCATGTAGACTTCGAGACGACAAGCAAGCGCGTGGCGACGTCGGCACCGGCGAGCGAGGACCAGGTGAGTAGATTTATATCTACGGGGAGAAGTCGGGTGGATGGCGTATAGCACCCCCGCAGTCCGTGGTGGTGTATACGGATGCGTATACACACCAACAATTATTATATGTTATTTGGGATTAATAACGATGTTTAGGATGTATATTGGTGTGTTGGATTATTTTAGTGTTGCGAACTCTAGGGTAGTGTTGCACTACACATACACACATACATACTTACATACATTCCTATTTATATGTGCTTATGGGATTCTTTATAGTTATGTGTTCACATGGGTATGGGACTATGTGTTCACATACGGATTTGAGGATGATACTTGGGATTGAGATGAGTCGATGAGATTTGAGTCGAGGCCGTGAGATCGGTGATATGGCAGGGTTCGTATTTGATATACGACCTGATGTTTTAGCGGGTCCTTTGATGTAGTTTTCACACACGTGCATGCATACTTAGGTGGTATCATTATTGTACTAGACAGAGATCAGTACCTGGATTAGGATCTTTGATAAAGAAGATACCAGATGAATAATGTGATGAACATGATATTGACCCATACCCAGATTTGGGGATGCCGTATGACGGATTTACGTACGAGCTATATATTGATGATTGATCCACACTCTTGACTTGGGATATCTGATTATAGATATGGTAGCGGATATGATATTATTGAGGCGGGATCACCGACTATATATATACAGGTATGTATACGTATCGACTCAGATATTAGGCGGTTTCCTTACCTTTAGTTCAGCTTGTTAGTTCAACCGTATAGTTTAGTGTAGTTATTAGATTAGATTAGACCCCTACCTATTTCAAAACTAACGAATCGTGGGTGTTTTAAAAGACAGGTCAAGGGATTCTACGGATATTTCAAAAGGCGTATCTTTTCTTAAAAACACCGTAGCCCTTATTTTCAAAACACCGCGATTTGTGTTATTTCAAAAGGCACTATTGTAGGACTTATATTAGGGTAATGCAGTTTAGTTATCGTTGTGTCTAGTATTCATCTCCCGCATATTATTGCTATTGCTCCGCATCGCATACTTTTTGAAGTTCATATTTCATTATCGATATCATGCTGTTAGGACACCATCACCATTACCGATGATGCGTATGTACCACGTACACTTACTTGCCGGCTCACACACATCTTCATCGGTAATTGCCATGTCACGCACACCTTAGAAAATATTATTGCCTAATGTAGCTTGTTAACTAGTAGTATTAACATGATGATTAGTTGCTTGCCTTATATGCTAGTTTAGACATTGTAGTTGTTACTTGTCACTTCATGCATACTGTTATTCATTATATGCCGCATTCATGGATGCTCATGCTTATATTCATGGTTTTACATGCTATTGATGATTCGAATTTCCATGAAACTTTCTGGATTTGGAGGAAAACCGCAAAACATATATAAACTGCTTTCTCTCTTTTTAAATGAAAATGCGGTTTTCCTATGTTGTATGAGTCGTCCACCAAGAGTTTGCTGATGGATTTCGAGACCCGATTTGGGGAGGCGGATGAACCGTTTCGGGTACATGGTAGGCCCGGTAAGGTACCCAGGGGCAAGAAGCTCGTGGTGATGACGATGAGCCTAGCAGGGAGAGACACCTACCGGTGATTTTACCCGACGCGTCGGATATCCGGAGGATACCGTTGTGGTCTTGAAATGGATGGTAGGGCCCGGTCTGGACTGACGGCGCCCTAGATATTGAGATTGAGACATTGAGATTTCGAGATATTGAGGTACTGAGATTTGATGATACAGGCCAGTCCGGATAGCCAGAGCCTGAGGTTTTGAGATATTGAGATTTATGTTTTGTGTCGATGCTAGACATTGTTGATGCTGATTTCATTTATGATACCTCGTTTTAAAAATACAAAGGAAATCTCACTAATTTATGAAAACGGTTCCTTCATTTACATGTATTCTGTTTTCATGCATTCATACCTCATTCATATGATATATTGCTATCTGAGGCACTGACACGGGCACATGAGATCACACTCGGGTTAGATATTACCCTAGCCATTGTTATAGGCTGCATGTTATTCATATATTTAAGGATATATTATGATCATTGACCTAGGTTGCGTTATTTATGCGATTTCTGTGCGTAGATATTTTTCTATTCACGAGTTGGCAACTCACCCCCGTTGTGCCCTATTTTCTTGCAGGTTTGCCGTACAGGTTTCATTATGGCTTGCGGGCATAGTTTCCTTCGGGTGATTTGCTAGTAGGTGGGTTTACTTGTATCGTACCCCCCATTATATAACTTGTATATTATTACTCTGTTGTATCTAGAAGTTCCATCAACCAAACATGTATTTATTTCAGAGATAGAGACCAGTGATGTTAATCTTTCGACCTTAGAGTCGCGCGTTTTATTTCTGTGGCTTTCTTATGGTTTTGAGTTTTTGATCCTCGCCGTTGGCGTTGTATATTATATTGCTTGTGTGGTTGTGACCGTCGATTGACGAAGAGCTAGCTCCCGCTTGGGGATGCCTTTTATTGATTTTGTATACTATTCATGTTGTATCCCGTTTGGGAGCCAGTATTTACAAAGGAGACTCTGCCGAAATTTTCGGGAAATATTGATGTTTTTTTAAAAACCGCATAATTCGGCTTATGCTATTTAAACTACTTGTTTAAATTGGTTTTCCTTCACTCTACTACTTTTCTTGGTTTGGATTTCTGGGTTTCCGGCTTACTTAGATTACGTACGCCTCGAGACGTTTCATAATTTAAATGCCGGTCATATTCCGTACTTTCGGGACGTGACAAATAGGTTTCTGACATTCGATCGTCTCTGTCGACTCTCAACGTCTCCGTGTGAAGTCGTCTCAGCTGGAATCAATCTATCTGATGACCTCGCATCGGGGTAGCGAACGATCCACCTGTCCTAGACATTCATCCATGGTGACTAGAGACCTTCTAACTTCACTTAGTACAATCTCGTACTGCAATAGCTCCAACATCTGGGCGATATCCTGTTGTTCGCAACAACAACTGGCTCACTCGTCTGCACGCTGAACTGTGCCTCGATCATCATGAATAAGCCATACACCAACGGTCATCAAAATCTGGCCGGACTCTATCAGTGGCTCAATCCTCTGGTGCTAATCTGCATGTCCGAGTAATCTCATACAGCGATCCATCCATGCTCGTGGCGCGAAAACACAGTAGAAAGACACATCTCTACAATCGTGTGTCGCTGGAATCACGCCCTGGTCAGTCCTCGTTCGTGACGAGCTCGTGCTGACCGCAACTCTTAGCCGTAGCTCTCACTGCCCGTAATCGTGGCAGCAAAACCATAACTGGTACTGATGAGGCTAGATAAGGAAAGAATATAATACTGAACAAGAAAATGTACATCCTAAGGCTTCTTAAGTGGAGTGGCATATCGTAAATATGCCGCGGAATATACCAACGGTACGTCACTCTACTTTAGTCATCTATTCTATCAACCAAGGGTCATCTTACGCTCTGAAGGTAAAACCTAACGCTCTGATACCAACTTTGTCACGTCCCGAAAGTACGGAACATGACCGGCGTAGGGTTCCTAGGCACACTAATGAGGTCTCACAAGGCATCAACCATGCCAATTTCAATTTTTTTACAAGTGCCGAGAAACCCTAATACGGATCGTTAACTAGATTTTTAGGCGAAACAAGCAACTAGTTAACAACTTAACTAAGAGTGAACGGAAAATACAACTTTTGTAGATCCGGTAGTCCACCTTCATAGCTCCGTAACGATGTCTCTTCGGTGCGATCATCGGATCCCGGACTCCGGCGATGGTTTCGTCGGAGAAATGATCGGGCTAGGTCGTTGACTTCGATGCCGAAGATGATCTACGTCGAGGCAACTCAAACTCGAGCTCCGCCTTCGCCAAGTCAAGAAACTTGTGAAGACAACACACTCTACTACATGGCAAATAGTAGAGGATGACGAAATAAGAAGTGGGTAGACTTTAGATTTGGATTTCTCACTCATTTGATCATTTCACCATTGGAGGTAGCAAGGTTTCTTCTTCTTGATGATGATGAAGATGAAGAAGAAGAAGAAGAAGAATATCATGAGAATGATGAATCAATAATAAAATCAAATTGATCTTATCATAATGCAACCTTGGGTTAGATTTAACTCTTGTAGAGAGCAAACCTTAGTTTAGCTAATGGTTAGGTTTAAATATAAAACAAAATGGTTACTAATTCAAAGCTTCATGAAGCTTCCACAAAAGACAAAATTAGCAACCATTTCATTTTAGCCAAAAGAAATAAAGAAAATAAATAAAATGAATAAGTGAATAATTTAAAACCATAACCATTAACCTAAACATGGTTCAAATCAAACATACACCCAAGTTTGCATGTATCATCAAACATGATACAAACTAGTGCACAAAACTATATCATATATACAATATGCACATCAAGTGAGAAAATCCATCTTAAGTGAACCAATACTAGTTAATGTAAAGTAATATATCAAATATATAATTATACATTAAATCATTAAATCAAAACTTGATTTAATGATCCGGTCATATCGCATATAACCGACTAATATCAATAGTAACAAAATATCGAATCAACACTTGATCCGATAACCCGGCTATATCGCATATAACCGATCAATGTTACAAACCGCAAGAATCGAATCCAGTATCTTATACTGGTATTATTCTCGGTCCCGCACATATCTCATATGCGCTCCTATTTCGTTTTGCTTGAGCCAGGAAACCTCTGTGTAGGACTCTAAAGACTCGTCAATACGCCGGCAGTAGGTGATGATCATATCAAACACCCACAAGCCGCAAGCGGTCTGCTAAACGTAACGGCCACCCGGGTATTGAGCGATAAGAAGATCAACGAGCAAGCCCGCTCACACTCCTGTGAATCCAACCAGTAACACTTACCTTACAGTCCGGTCTGTTCGTCTGATATGTCGCATATCTCGCCTAGGGGTGGAAAATGTCAGACCCCAATAGCTTGATAAGTCATGCCGATATAAGGTCTATAACAATCGTGAAACTACTGATAACTCTTACCAGTATATCACTGTAACCCTGGCCAGGGATTTCCTGTTATGTCCAGTCGTGCATAGCGCAACATCAACCCCCAATACCGGGAGAGACGAATCCCCTCCTATCGCTCATTGCCTCCATGTGAATCGGGACTGTACCCAACAACCACCTGTTTGCACAACTCAGTAGAGCCGTGGTAGGGTGGAAATCAAAGCACAGTGGGAGACACACAAGACTCTATGACGATCTCGGGTCAACAGATTAAGCTGCACCAGTGTCACCAGAGAACTGCCATCTGACGTGAGGTATAATACCATCTAGGAGTTCTCGGCGAGTCCGTTCAGTGTACCCAGTCCCCACTGAGCACCCGCATACCATCTCTGATGTCAAACACCAATGGATATGGGATCATCCATCGCCCATCACATGGGTCGAGAAGATATACGCTAGTCTACTCTGGAATATCGATGCCCCGTCTCGATATTCCCACGACTAGGAACAATGAAGGATGTACTCATGGACTACCCAGGCCCCACTAGTGTGATCTACATCATAGTCCTGGAAGTCGAGTACTCATCCTAAAGGCTTTATCAACATGTAACAGAGAGACAGAAAGTATACATGTTAAGATAAAGAGCAACCAGATAGCGTACTATCATGTCGAGCAAGAAAGTCCTACCTATATATGTCCCAGCATCCACTACAATATACATCAAATGTACAGTAATGGCCTCTAGGGCATACATATAACTAACAATCTCCCACTTGCACTAGGGCCATCTGTAGCAGTGGTTGTAGTATCTAATACTCAACCATCCCATATATGTCTCTCTCTGGGAAAAGGCCTTCGTGAGTGGATCCGCCGTGTTGTCCTCTGAGTCTACTCTCCAAACCTCGATCAGTCTGGAGATCAACTATCTCCATGATCAGGTGATGCTGCCTCGGAATATGTCTGGGTCACTAATGGGACCAGGGTTCATGGGCCAAAGCCACACATCCATTGTTATACAATGGTTGGAACCTAGTTCATCTTATGAACCAATATACACCCAAACTGCTTCTTTGGTAGTATCTTTAATAGCGATGTTACCAGCCTTTATCGTCTAGTTTTCCACGGTATCTAGCTTGGAACTCTTCCAACATACCATCCCTTCACTGAGGGTAAAGACAATGCCTGCGGCTGACATCCAGTCGTCCTTATCACCCTGGAACCTTTTCTGTGATTCTCCCCAGGATCGATTGATACTATCTTACTACAGCTAGTGAGAATCCTAACATCCATTTAGATCTATCTTATAGACCCAAATCCCGCGATTTAGGAGGTATCACCTTTATCCTATTTGAAGAATCCTTGTGATAAGCGGAGATTGACCGAGTGTAGCATAGAAAACTCTTTTCCTATCAAGAGTATGTCATCCACGTACTCTACGAGGATCACCACCATACTCCCTACTACCCTTTTGTATATACAACGTTCATCTACCATTTTGATGAAATCAAAATCTTTGACTATCACATCAAAACAGACGTTCCAACTCCGCGATGTCTGCTTTATCCTATAAAGCAACTTGCACAGGTTTCCGCTGCTCCCACTGTTTACGAAGCCCTCTGGCTGTGTTCTTATAGACGTTCTCTTCTAAATCATTATTTAGAAAAGTAGTCATGGCACCCAACCACCAGATATCGTAGTCATGGTATGTAGCAATGGCAAGTAGGATCTGGATGGACTTAAGCATAGTCCCTGGAAAAGATTTCATCATTATCCATGCCTGGTCGATGACGAAAACCTTTAACAAGTCTAGCTTTGAAAGTCTCAACTTTTCCATCTACACCAAGTAATCTTCTCTAGATATACTTGCTCCTGATGGGGATTTAACCCTTCAGATATAGCAACCAAAGTCCATACTTTGTTGGTGTACATGGATTCCCTCTCAGATCGCTAAGCATCCAGCCATTCTCGTAGAGTCTTACTCCTGATGGCCAGCTCGAACTAGTTGGGTCATCATCTCATGATGCAATCCTCGCTCCCACTGTCATAGAGAAACCGAAGTAGCTCTCAGGTGGGTGAGGAACCCTACTAGATCGGCGGAGAGGCTGAGGTTCGTAGGGAACCATTGAATCCTTTGGTTCTGTCAAATCATCAGCTGCAGTTTTGTATAGCTAGAACCTTTTCCAGTTCTACAGAACTGACCTTGCCTCGAGCTTGTCCCGATTTTGCTTTTAGACATAGGCCGGACAACCCCAAATCTTAACTAGCTTAAGACATGGGCTCTTCCCATACCATATCTCATATGGAGTGGTAGGCTGTGATCTGATTCGAACCCTATTTAATAGGTATGCAGCTTCTCAAGTGCATAACTCCCAAAAGGAAACAGGTAACTCAGTAGTACTCATCATAGAGCGCACCATATCGAATAGGGTGCAACTGCTTCGCCCCGATATACCATCGTGCTATGGTGTATACGGAGGAGTAATGCTGAGAGAGAATCTCATTCTCCTTTAGAATAGTCCAGGAATTCCGTACTCAAGTATTCTCCTCTTTGATCTCATCAAAGGACATAATACTTATACCCGTATTGGTTCTCTACTTCTAACTTATATTCTGTGAATATCTCAAAAGGTTCGGACTTGTGTCTAACAGGAACATATATCTGAATCTTAAGAGATTATCAGAGAATGTAATGAAGTATAAAGAACCGGTCCTGGCATATGCAGACAGGGGACCTTACATACATCATCATGTATCGGTCCCAAGAGTTTACTAACCCTTTCTCTGTTTCCAGTAAACAGAGCTATGGTCATCTTATCTCTGTGACATGACTGGAAAGTTTCACAAGATGTAAATTCAAACAGAATTTAAATATGCATCTATATGTAACTTCAGCTAGTCTGGTCGCATTGATATGACCTAGTCTACAATACCTCAAGAAAGATTCGTTCAGTTCCGAACTCTTCCTCTTGTGTGTGTTCTGTATACTAAGAACTGTAGTTTGATTTAGAACATCAATGCTTTTAGATAACGTGCCTGAACCAATCAACTTTTGATATAGGAAATGTTCAAAAGATTATCCGACAATACAAAATTATATCCTTTCTTTACTAATAAAGAGACTGATATGATTTTGTATATCAGGTTCGGTATCTAATAACATTCGTTTAGAATCAATGTATTGGTAATACAGGGTGACAGTGACCAACAGACTTGGCTGCAACACTTGCCCCGTTTTCTGCCTCATGAAACTTATCACCCGTTCTCAGTTCTCTACCTTTCTGTAGCCCTATGTAACATATTACATATCTGGAATCCTGATCCGGTATCAAATACCCAGGACGTAGAGAATAGAGAAACAGTTCTGTATAAAGAACACACCCGAAGATGATGCATCAGCATGCACTCTCTTCGTTTGGGTGGCACGGGAATTTTGGTAATCCCCTATTTCCTGCTCTGTCTTATAACAATTATAAGTTGGAGCGGGACCAACGTTCCCCAGCTCAGTATAACAAGCGGGTTCGGTCAATACATCCGTATTATTATCTTGATTAAGGCGTGATATGGTCGCTACCTGGAGAGAGAGAGAAGAAAACACTCTGCATGCGCTCTTACAAGATTAGATTGGTTATATATTTTATCTAATCAGGATGGCTCCCACTGTTTTTATCAAATCTTCCTTCAAACCTTAAAAGGAAAGACTAGCCGGGATTAATTATACTCTAAAAGTTCGCCAATCTTTCAGCCAGGCCAGTGTCGGTACTTTGAGGGAGGATCCCCCGTGCTTTCGCACGGACCTAATTACAGTAAACCTCGTTTTTCCAGAGGCATAACCCCATTGACACCTTTCTAGACACCTACTTGATCGGCTAATTGCAAAGTGCAAAACTCTCCCATGAGTAACAATTACTCGCAGTGGGTATCGGGATCCAACTATCATATAGAAGGTATGAAATCTCATTGCAAATTTCAACACTTGAAACTCACGATAATGGTTTTTACCCCTAGCACCTATGACCTTGACTAAGGTCAACAAATCATAGGTACTAGTCAAGTTCTACCCGTCATTTCGTGATTAATTAGACCCACCCACATGACCCTTGGCTAAGGTCAACAAAGCCACATTACTGTCCTAACTAATCGCATCATATGCTGTATAGGAAGACATCACTTAGCTACCGCACACTACGCCTCGGCTATGGTCGACAAACGTAGCACGAATACTAAGTACTCTACTTCCTAAAATGACGGAAGGTTGCGAATGGTTTTTGTGAAAACCTTTAATGCTTTGAACTTGATCTCGTTGCGGAATCAAATGGTTTTTAAATGGAGTGTTTTTTAGGCTTTTCTAGTTTTTCTAAAGGGGTCACTCCCGGTGAAGGGATCGTCGGCCCTTTCCTCGTCGAATGAGGTGCGGGATATATCATATATATCTCTCTGCAAAGAGAAAACTATAGAAGCAATCAAATGACAAACCGAGGGTTGTAGCATCTGCCAGTTATTGCTAAAGGAGTCACTCCCGGTGAAGGGATCTCGGTCCTTTCCTTATCGAATAAGGTGCAGGATGTTCTATAAGGAACACCGCGATGCAAAGCAAGAACTGTAGCTACCTGTTTTAATTTGAAATTCGATTCCACAACATCTTTTAGGTTTATTTTCTTTCATTAATCTCATTAATGAATATCCCATCATTTAAGTCCACCTAAACATCACAGATAAATATAACGTACGCTTATGCCATCCGCATTCGCCTCGATGTCCCGTCTGCACCGTTAGGTTAGGTAACTAACGCCAGAGCGAGGCAGGGCTAGCGCGGGTGTAAAACACAAGCAACGTCTATATAATATATCATATATACTATATACTATATCTATCTGAACAAATCACATGATCTCATCACAGATAACACAGCAGAAGAATCATATGAAACAATGGATATACTAGGACGTCCGTGTTTTCAATACGAGCCAGTATAAAACACGGATTCCACGGTCGTGATGAATAGCCAATCCCACACCCTTAGACCCCTACGAGAGCGGCAAGGAACCCTACCAATTCTAGGGTTAGGAGATCCGGACTCGACTCCTCGAGTTGGTCTCCCACTGGACCCTAGAACCCGGTTACTTGTGCTCCCCTCCTTGGGTCTATCCTAATGCGGAAAAGTAAATAATATACAAAAGGTGACATCTTCCGCAACCTGGAAGTGCCCCAATAAAAGAATATTACATACAAGTTTTTACATGAATGAAAATGAAAAACACTCATCTCACATAAAAAAAACCCGGCTATTCGAACACGACGATCCAATGTAACATATCCAGCAACACATAACATCACATGTCATCAACGTAAGTAAATATGCACATCCCAATTGTCGTTGACGTATAGCAACGAAACCGGCGATATCACATATTACACTTACGGTCACAGAAAAGAAAGTGTAAAACTATAACAGTTGGAATCCGCAACCTGCTTAGACATCGCATGCCTAAACCAATGAATTCCTTAGACATCGCATGCCTAACAATTATAAACCCCGCATTTTAGTCTCAAAATCGAAAAGACTTTTCAATATCAAGTCGGGCAATTCAACAAGATTCCCGACATTCTGATCGAATGCTCGTCGCAAAGTTTAGTAGGCGGCCGCACCCCTGATACCGTCGACGAAGTGCACTAAGGCGGAACACCGTTGCCGTAAGCACCCGAACAGATGCTTTCGGCGACGGGGTTCTCCTACAGTCACTTGGTCGGGGCTATGGGGTGAGGCTGTCTATCAAGTTTACCCGGCGAGTATCCGCGTACGCTACGTGATTGCGACGGACTTTTAATCACATCAAAATTCCGTGGCAACCGATCAAGTGAGACTAAAGTGCTATGTTTATAACATTCATTCAGTTATCTCATAACTCCTTGTGGATTCCAAATATCGTATCACATTCCAGATAAATAGAAAATGTTAAACTTTCCGATCAAACAATCGAACACCCAAGTTTTCCCGATACAGCTCAACACATGATATAAGTTTAAAAACATTCAGTTCATGCCTCAGTACCAACGGTCCAGCCGTAGAAGGGTCAAGCCAACGCCTCACATGTGGCACGCCGTACTGCCCCAAACCCTAAGGTTCAAAAGGAAGTTCAAGACGGTCACATAATCGAGTTAAGGTTTGTTGTCTTCTAGAGAGACCATCGCGTTACTTGCACTACTTAGAACGTTATTAAACCACGGAAAGATCCAACACTTGGAAATTTCCCGACAGGGGAAAAATTGGGTATTTCAATCCGGTCGAACCTTTTTAACTGTTTCTAAAATATCCGGAAAAAACACATAGGCAAAATTAGACAATCCGATCGAATCTCCGAATCCCCAATACAACCCAGAAATCTCAACTCTTGAGTTCAGATTAAAATATCCCAGGAAAACCAGCACTGCAAAATAGGAATTACTATGCAAAATTCAATGTCTGATGTGACAACTTGGCCGCGGAACTGCCGCACAAGCCATGCTTGTGCCGCGGTTCCGCCGCACTTTAGAGGAATCATGCGCTCAAATTTCACAGTAATTCATAAAAGAGCCTGCTTAATTTTCTGCATATTTTTAATTCACTAAATTCAACAGTTTTGAAAAATGTACAGAGAGGCGTTTTGATTGGGGTTTCGGGGTTCGATCGGATCTCTAACTTCATCTACCCATCGCCTAAGGCTCTAGCTAGGCTCTGATACCACTGTAGGGTTCCTAGGCACACTAATGAGGTCTCACACGGCATCAACCATGCCAATTTCAATTTTTTTACAAATGCCGAGAAACCCTAATAAGGATCATTAACTAGATTTTTAGGCGAAACAAGCAACTAGTTAACAACTTAACTAAGAGTGAATGGAAAATACAACCTTTGTAGATCCGGTAGTCCACCTTCATAGCTCTGTGACGATGTCTCTTCGCTGCGATCATCGGATCCCGGACTCCGGCGATGGTTTCGTCGGAGAAATGATCGGGCTAGGTCGTTGACTTCGATGCCGAAGATGATCTACGTCGAGGCAACTCAAACTCGAGCTCCGCCTTCGCCAAGTCAAGAAACTTATGAAGATAACACACTCTACTGCATGGCAAGTAGTATAGGATGAGGAAATAGGAAGTGGGTAGACTTTAGATTTGGATTTCTCACTCATTTGATCATTTCACCATTGGAGGTAGCAAGGTTTCTTCTTCTTGATGAAGATGAAGAAGAAGAAGAAGAAGAATATCATGAGAATGATGAATCAATAATAAAATCAAATTGATCTTATCATAATGCAACCTTGGGTTAGATTTAACTCTTGTAGAGAGCAAACCTTAGTTTAGCTAATGGTTAGGTTTAAATATAAAACAAAATGGTTACTAATTCAAAGGTTCATGAAGCTTCCACAAAAGACAAAATTAGCAACCATTTCATTTTAGCCAAAAGAAATAAAGAAAATAAATAAAATGAATAAGTGAATAATTTAAAACCATAACCATTAACCTAAACATGGTTCAAATCAAACATACACCCAAGTTTGCATGTATCATCAAACATGATACAAACTAGTGCACAAAACTATATCATATATACAATATGCACATCAAGTGAGAAAATCCATCTTAAGTGAACCAATACTAGTTAATGTAAAGTAATATATCAAATATATAATTATACATTAAATCATTAAATCGACACTTGATTTAATGATCCGGTCATATCGCATATAACCGACTAATATCAATAGTAACAAAATATCGAATCAACACTTGATCCGATAACCCGGCTATATCGCATATAACCGATCAATGTTACAAACCGCATGAATCGAATCCAGTATCTTATACTGGTATTATTCTCGGTCCCGCACATATCTCATATGCGCTCCTATTTCGTTTTGCTTGATCTAGGAAACCTCTGTGTAGGACTCTAAAGACTCGTCAATACGCCGGCAGCAGGTGATGATCATATCAAACACCAACAAGCCGCAAGCGGTCTGCTAAACGTAACGGCCAACCGGGTATTGAGCGATCAGAAGATCAACGAGCAAGCCCGCTCACACTCCTGTGAATCCAAACAGTAACACTTACCGTACAGTCCGGTCTGTTCGTCTGATATGTCGCATATCTCGTCTAGGGGTGGAAAACGTCAGACCCCAATAGCTTGATAAGTCATGCCGATATAAGGTCCATAACAATCATGAAACTACTGATAACTCTTACCAGTATATCACTGTAACCTTGGCCAGGGATTTCCTGTTATGTCCAGTCGTGCATAGCGCAACATCAACCCCCAATACCGGGAGAGACGAATCCCCTCCTATCGCTCATTGCCTCCATGTGAATCGGGACTGTACCCAACAACCACCTGTTTGCACAACTCAGTAGAGCCGTGGTAGGGTGGAAATCAAAGCACAGTGGGAGATACACAAGACTCTATGACGATCTCGGGTCAACAGATTAAGCTGCACCAGTGTCACCAGAGAACTGCCATCTGACGTGAGGTATAATACCATCTGAGAGTTCTCGGTGAATCCGTTCAGTGTACCCAGTCCCCACTGAGCACCCGCATACCATCTCTGATGTCAAACACCAATGGATATGGGATCATCCATCGCCCATCACATGGGTCGAGAAGATATACGCTAGTCTACTCTGGAATATCGATGCCCCGTCTCGATATTCCCACGACTAGGAACAATGAAGGATGTATTCATGGACTACCCAGGCCCCACTAGTATGATCTACATCATAGTCCTGGAAGTCGAGTACTCATCCTAAGGGCTTTATGAACATGTAACAGAGAGACAGAAAGTATACATGTTAAGATAAAGAGCAACCAGATAGCGTACTATCATGTCGAGCAAGAAAGTCCTACCTATATATGTCCCAGCATCCACTACGATATACATCCAATGTACAGTAATGGCCTCTAGGGCATACATATAACTAACAACCGGCACTTAGGCTACGAACATCCCAAGGCGTACGTGCTCTAAGTAAGCCGAGCCCAGAAATCCAAACCAAGAAAAGTAGTAGAGTATAGGAAAACCACTATATGTCAACCAGCTAGCAACATAATATACAACGCCTAAAGGCGAGGATCACAACAGAGAAGGAAACTCAAACAGCAAGAAATCCATAGAAATGTAACACGCGACTCTAAGGTCGAAAGAATAAACATCACTGGTCTCTATCTCAAATAAGTACATGTTTGGTTGATGGAACTTCTAGATACAACTGAATATAATATACAATGTATAATGATGGGTACGATACCAATAACCCACCTACTAGCAAGTCACCGGACAGAAACTGTGCCCGCAAAGCCGTAATGCAACCCGTACGACAACACCTGCAAGAAACTGGGGCACAACGGGGGTGAGTTGCCAACTCGTGAGTAGAAAAAGATCTACGAACAGAAAATCGCATGTATGACGCAATCCTAGGTCATACGATCATAATATATAATCCTCAATTATATGTAACCAGCAACCTATAACCATGGCTAGGGTAAATATCTAACCCAAGTATAATCCCATGTGCCCGTATCAGTGCATCAGGTGGCGATGACTCATATGAATGATGTATGAATGCATGAAACAGAATGCATGTACTGAAGAAAACTGCTTTCATAAATTTGTGAGATTTCTGTATTTATAAAATGAGGTATCATGATTGAAATCAACATAAACAGTGCCTAGCATCGGCACAAAACATAAATCTCAATATCTCGATATCTCTGTATCATAATCTCTGTACCTCAATATCTCAAATCTCAATATCTCAATCATAAAATCCAGGGCGCCGTCAGTCCAGATCGGCCCCTACCATCCATCTCAAGACCACGACGGTATCCTCCGGATATCCGACGTGTCGGGTAAAATCAACGGTCGGTCGTGCTCCCTTGCACAGGCTCAACGCCATCATATGCGATCCTCTTATCCCGGGGTACCGCACCGGGCCCACCATGTACCCGAAACGGTTCCTCCACTCCTCGAATCGAGTCTCGAAATCCATCAGCAAACTCAAGGTAGACGACTCATACATCATGGGAAAACCGCACTTTTTATTTAAAAAGAGAGAAAGCAGTTTATATAAGTTTTGCGGTTTTCCCCCAAATCCAGAAAACATCATGGAAATCTGAATCATCAATAGCATGTAAAACCATGAATATAAGCATGAGAATCCATGAATGCGGCATATAATGAACAAAAGTATGCATGAAGTGATAGGTAATAACTACAATGTCAAGCTGGCATATAAGGCAAGCATAGTAATATCATGTCACTACTAGCTAACAAGCTAAATTAAGCAATAATATTTTCTAAGTGTTTGTGACATGGCAATTACTGATGAAGATGTGTGTGAACCAGCAAATAAGTGCACGTGGTACATACGCATCATCGGTAATGGTGCTGGTGTCCTAACAGCATGATATCAATAATGAAATATGAATCACAACAGTATGCGATGCAGAGAAACAACAATAATATGCGGGAGCTGAATGCTAAACACAAAGATAGCTAAACCGCATCTAATGTCATAAGAGTTCTATAGCTACACCACTATAAGGCTGAGCTAAAGCTAACAGTAGGTAAGGGAAACCGCCTAACCTCTGAGTCGATACACACACACATATATATATATAGTCGGTGATCCCGCCTCGATAATATCAAATCGGATACCATATCTCTATAATCGATTGTTCCCAAGTCAAGAGTGCGGATCAAACATCAAATTATATCTCGTACGTAAATCCGTCGTACGGCATCCCCAAATCTGGGTACGGGTCAATATCACATTCGTCATATCATTCATCTGGTATTCTCTTTATCAAGTATTATAATCTGGGTACTGACCTATGTCTAGTACAATGCTAACATCATCACTATAATCAAGATCTGACTACTGATCGACAGTCTAGTATAAATCGTTATTATCATCATATATCGTCAATATAATCATAATCCGGCTTCCGGTAGACAGCCTCTAGCAAGAACGATATCATCAGCACATATCATCTCAAGGAGTATATATCGCCCTAGGTGGCCTATCATAATTATCTGGTCATATCATATCATATCTCATAACATAATCGCATGTCGATCATTAAAAATATAGGTCACTATTTCTATCATTATTCCCAAAGTCCTCTAAAGCATCAAGACGTATCTCGATTATGAATTTTATCATATCACCGATATCATAATCTCATATCGACTCATCTCAATCCCATATATCATCCTCAAAACCGTATGCGAATACATAGTGTTAGTGTATATGCCCTAGAGGCCATTACTGTATCATACTAGTTTGTATATTACTTAATGGAAGCTTGGGACATTCACCTTGTATATACAATCTTGCTCAAAATAGTAGTATGCTACTTGGTTTGTTTCTACTTCAATGTGTACATGTGTTTATTTTAGTATATCGCCTATACACATTAGTGGAGCCCTTAGGATCTTTGCTTGATTACCAGCGTTGTGATGGCAGTCACACTAGTGGGGCTGGGTAATCTATAAGCACATCCTTATGCAGGTCCCTGGTCGCAGGACTATCGAGACAGGGCATCGATACTTCGGAGTAGACTAGCGCATGCGCTTCTCATCCCAGTGTGGGAGACGGTCTGTCCCACAGCCGTCGGTACGTCGTACTTGAGATAGTATGCGGGTGCTCGTTGGGTTACGAGTACACTGGACAGGACTCGTCGGGAACTGACTAGTTGATATTATGCCTATCGTCAGTTATCAGTTCCCAGGTGACATGAGTACAACTTAGTCCGCTGACTTGACACTGTCACTTCGCCTCGAGTGTGTTCCCACTGTACTTTGATCACTACCCTACCACGGCTCAAAGGAGTCGTGCAAACAGGTAATGGTTGGGTGAAGTCCCGAAGCACTTGGAGGCAGTGACGGTTAGACAGGATTCGTCTCTCCCGGTATTGGGGGTTGACATCGCGCTGTGTCTAGGAGAGCCATTACACGAGTAGTCCCTGGCCAGGGCAAACGAGATATACTGGTAGGCTTCCAGTGTTATCTCAGGGTGTTTTGGGCTTCACTCCGACACGACTTGTACCGCTATTGGGGGACTGACGTTTATCGCCCCCTAGGCCCGCCATACGATGTATCAGACGAACAGACCGGACTGTACGGAGAATGTCACATTCAGGCTCAGTAAGATTTCAGATGGGTTTCGCCTCGTCAGTCTTCTTGTCGGCACTACCTGGGGACCGTTACGCACAGCTAGTGCCGCTTGCGGTCTGTGGTTAAACCCACTGCCAGCGTAGTGTCGAGTCTTTAGAGTCCCACACAGAAAGCTTTTCGCCTTCAGGCAAAAGAGTAGAGGTCGCATGGTTTTGCGACAGGTCGCATGGTTTTGCGACAGGGTTCGGTCACATCCGTGCACTTGTGTACGTACAGTGTCCGGACAGTTTACACTAGCGGGCTTTGGTTTAAGCCAGATCCTAGTGTACCTTTTGGGATTGGATTTATCCAGTATGCATTCGTGTTCCTCGGAACGCGGATGCGTATGCACAGTTGACGGAGAGACAGAGGCAGAGGATTCTCATTAGGGTTGTTGACCGTTGACAGTTGACTATTGACTTTTTGTTCAACCCTAATGAGAATATGATATGTGATTAACAATTATATTAATTAAGTATTATGGTGACATGGTTGTTGAGGGATTGACTTTGTTGACTTGTTGACTTTTGTTGACTTGTTGACTTCGTTGACCGGTTGACTAGGCTTGACTAGTTGACCATCATGATAACTATAGCTATCATTTCATGGCAAAGAATTTTGCTTGCTTGCTCTTTTGTGCAAAATGAGTGCATGAAATGATATGGCTATGGTTGCTTAAACCATCACATAATACTTGATTGATATGAGGTGTTATGATTGTTTTGGATTATGAGAGCCAAATGAGAAAAGTCTTCTCTCATTCTTTCATGCTCATTCTCTCTCTTGTTCTTGAGCTCTCATCTTCCTCCTCTTGCTCTCCCTCTCTTGACTCTATGGTTCACTTGTCTCATGAGTTGAGAACCAAGAACCATAGATAAAATCCCATACAAACTCTTCTCTACTCACTCTAGTTCACAAGGTTTAGCAAACCGAGTGAACTAGTTTCTTCAAAGTTCGAAGAAGGAGCCCAAAGGTTGGAGCTTTCAGGTGGATCTATCTTCGGCGTAAGGAGACGACGGGAAGAAGCCGATCCGGACCACCATCGGAGTTTGAAGACGAAGGAGTTCAAGACAAGCAAGGTATAAACCCCCTAACCGAGTAGTTAACGACTCCTAGTTAGGTTGTTAGTTAGATGTTTAACAAAGATCCGGGTTTTAAGTCCATGTTACCATCTTTAAGAAAATCGTTTTTTATCAAATTCCGCATGCCCGAAAGTACCGGGAGAGGTAGCATGGACTTACAGTGGTATCAGAGACCAGTTAAACTCTATCTAACATGTTAGCAAGTATCTAGAAGATCGATCAAAGAAAAAGTCACGAAAACGAACCCGAGAATTTCAAGTTTCTGTCGATTTTTATTCTGTTCAAAAGTTGATAATTTTCATCTTAAAAATCGGCTCAGGCTTTTGTGTGAACACCCACCAAATTTGGTCCAACGATCAAGTCAAAGAGCCGTGGAAACGCGGCGGGAGCATGCTCCCGCCGCGGTTCCGCGGCCGAGTTGACTCGGCCGAGGTCCATCTTTGGTGCAGTGTGTTTCTGGGGTTGTTTTGGGATTTTTGGAATATGTGTTTTCTGCCCAGATTTTCCAGAACGAAAATTTTATTTTTGGGGTCCCGAAAATCCGTATTTTTTTATCGAACTTCTAAAAGACTTAAGCTGACGGGTTTTTCTGTGATGTGATATTTGTATTGAACGTCTGCTAATCGCTATATGTCGATTAGTGGGGGTTATACAAATCTGTGATCTGTAATGTTGCTGGAATGTGTATATGAATATGTTGGATTGTCGCGGGTGAATAACCGGGGGTTGTGAGACGAGAGTTTTTCTTTTCTTTCAATTCATGTAAATTTGTAAATTGATGTAATAATTATTTGTATGGCCGCACAACCGGGTCGGGGTTGTAGCCGTCATTGTATAATTTCTTTTTACTGTTTTTGCTCCTAGGATAGACCCATGGAGGGGGTGCACAAACTACCGGGTATGCCGAAGTGCCGAGTGGCCTACTCACGGGGATGAGGGAGGTTGCTTCGCTTCGGGTACTTGGCGGGTAGTTTGCCGCACCCGTAGGTGTCTTGGGTGGGGTTTTGGCTATTCACCGCGACCGTGTAATCTGCTTTTCGTTACAGGCTCGTACGAATTACAGATTCCTAGTATATCCAATGTATTCATCTGTGATCTGAAATGTCTATCATTGCAATATATCTATATATGATATTATTTCGGCGTTGCTTATGTTTTACAACCGCGCTAGCCCAGCCCCCGCTCTGTCGTTAGTTAAGTAACCTAACGGGTAATGACGGGGCTCCGTGGCGAATGCAAATGGCATAAGCGTACGTCATATTTTGGTTGTTTTCTGCAATGGTAGGATTAAATGATGGGACGCATTAAAAGAACTAATGCAAGAATATCACGCATTAAAAGAACTAATGCAAGAAAATAAACCAAGTTAAAATCGTTGGAACACTTTCGAAAAACCACTCGGTTCTTTTCAAAACTAACTTTTAAATGCGGAGCTTGAGCCACTCCTTTTAAAAGCTATCTCGTTCCATCGATTATATCAAGTTCACTACGTTCACGATTTTGCCAAAACCATTCGTAGCCCTCCGTCGTTTCACATGAATAGTCAATAGTATTTAAGCTGTGTATGTTGGCCAAAGTCAAGGCATAGTGATTGGTAGCTATTGGGTATTCATGTGTAGCATAGATAGATGCGTTAGTTTGGGACAGTCGTACTGCCATTTTGGCCAAAGTCAAGGGTAGGTACGGATGGATCCAAATTAACCTGGATAATGACGGGTAGAACTTGACATGTGACTTATGATATTTTTGCCAAAGTCAAGGTCATAAGAGCATGGGGCAAAAATCCACATCGGGAGTTTCATAAGTACTGAAACTTGCTAGATTTGCATACCACTTGGAGTGTGATGATTCTGGTAGGATTCCTTCAGTTTCGTCACGCGATGATATTTGGATCCCGATCCTACTGTGAGTATATGCTACTCCTCGGGAAATTTCTCACTAAACGATCAATGCTATAAACCTAGTAGGTGCCTAGAAAAGTGTTAGCGGGGCTACGCCCCCAGGGAAAAGAGGTTCTTGAATTAAGGAACT
This sequence comes from Agapanthus africanus, assembly GCA_030015575.1. NCBI lineage: Eukaryota > Viridiplantae > Streptophyta > Magnoliopsida > Asparagales > Amaryllidaceae > Agapanthus > Agapanthus africanus. The sequence goes on along the minus strand of CM057345.1, from coordinate 296,565,539 downwards.
TCGCGAAAGCGTTGGAAAACCTCCCTCGAAGTACCGACACTAGCCTGACTGAACGGTTAAGCAAGTATTGTGCGGTGGGATTGATCCCGACTAATTCTTCCTTTTTGGTTTGAGGAGGGATTCGAGAAACAGTGGGAGCCATCCTGTTTAGACAAACTAAAAACCATTCTAAACTTGCAAGAGCATCAAGCTGAGTGTTTCTTCTCTCTCCTAATTGCAGCGACCAATCGACATGACTGGACTTAAGTTACTTCTAGATAAAAACATACTGACAGGGCCAAACTACAAAGATTGGCTCAGGAATGTCAAAATGGCAATCACTTACGACAAGCTGGAGTATCTTCTTACCACCAAAGCTCCCCCTGTCCCTGGTCCCACTTCCAGCGTCGCGGATAAGGAAATCCGTAAGACTTGGAAGATTGATAGCGCGAAGGCCAAGTGCCTCGTACTTGCCTCTATGGACAATGAACATCAGAGGAGGCACGAGAATATGGACTTGGAATCCATATTTCTTCATACAAAAGAACTGTATGGAGAGCAATCTCGTATCGCAAGATACGAAGCGTTGAAAAAGTTATTTTCGGTAAGGATGGCCGTCGGATCATCAGTAGCAGAGCACGTGCTAAAGATGATCGGCTACATTGAGGAGCTGGCGGACCTAGGGACCACATTGGAGAGTGAGCTCTATACGGACTTAGTTCTCCAGTCCCTTCCTTCCACTTACGCCCAGTTTATACTGAACTTCAACCTACAAGAAAAAGAGGTTGAACTTTCAGAGCTCGTCAACATGCTGAGGAGCGCAGATGGCACCCTACAGAAAAGTAGGGAAACATCCACTTTGTTTGTAGGAGGATCATCTTCTTCTAGGTCCAAGGCGAAAGCCAAGGGAAAGAAGAAGAAAGCCCCCGCCAAACCAAGAGGCGGTGTTAGTAAAGTGGATACGAAGGGAAAAGCAAAAGCAACAAAGAAAGCGGGGAAGCTTGTGGATAAGGAAGAATGCTTCTATTGTCATAAGAAAGGACACTGGAAGAATGATTGCAGGGCTTGGAAAGCCAGGACACAGGAATTGAAGCAGGTTGCAGCTTCAGCTTCAGGTGTGTATGTTATTGAAAACTGTCTTTCAATAAACTCTACTTCCTGGGTATTGGATACCGGATCAGGATCTCATATCTATAATTCTTTGCAGGCGTTGAGAAACCGTAGGGTTTTGAAGGCAGGTGACATGACCCTCAGAGTTGCGAACGGAGCTAGCATGGATGCTAAAGCCATGGGGGACTATCACCTGGGAATGTCAGATGGACATGTTTTGGTTTTGCGTAATTGCTTTTTTGTACCCAACGCAACTTGTAATATCATTTCTGTATCTTTAGTTTCTAAAGAAGGTTATGAATTTGCGTTTGTAAGTAATGTTGTAAACATTCACCTTAATCAAGTTTTGATTGGGTCAGGTACATTGAGTAATGGTATATACGTATTAAACCAACCACAGATTTTCAACGTCCAGAATACACACAAAATAAAGTCTCCGGAAATAAATCAGACTTTCTTATGGCATTGTAGACTGGGTCACATCAATGAGAGAAGGTTGACTAAGTTACATACTGAAGGATATTTGGATTCGTTCGAATATCAATCGTATGCCACTTGTCAATCCTGTCTCAAAGGAAAGATAACAAAGACTCCGTTCACTGGACACGGAGTAAGAGCGAGCGAGCTCTTGGGACTCGTACACAGCGACGTGTGCGGTCCAATGTCTACACATGCGCGAAGCGGTTATTCTTACTTCATCACTTTTACGGATGACTTCTCAAGGTACGGTTATGTTTTCTTAATGAAACATAAGTCCGAAGCCTTTGGAAAGTTCCAGAAATATAAGAGTGAAGTAGAAAAACAGACCGGCAAAAGTATCTAGATTCTAAGATCGGATCGAGGTGGAGAATACTTAAGTGCCGAGAACCTGGACTATTTAAAAGAGAACGGAATTCTCTCTCAGCTTACTCCTCCATACACTCCGGAACATAACGGTGTATCGGAAAGACGGAACCGAACCCTATTAGATATGGTACGGTCCATGATGAGTAACGCTGAGTTACCACGATCATTCTAGGGGTATGCGCTAGAATCAGCTGCGTACCTTTTGAACCGAGTTCCTACTAAGACTGTGCCTACCACACCTTATGAGTTATGGAGTGGGAAGAAACCCTATCTTCAATATCTGAAGATCTAGGGATGTCCAGCTTTTGTTAAAAAGCAGCATGCGGACAAGCTCGAGGCACGCTCAGTACTGTGTAAGTTTGTGGGATATCCAAAGAATTCCAAGGGATATTTCTTCTACTGCGAAGAGGAATAAAAAGTCCTTGTTTCTCGTCATGCCCACTTTCTAGAACACCAGTTCTTAGAAAATGAAATTAGTGGGAGTGCAGTAGAACTGGAAGAAATTCCAGAACCACAGACTATTACTGAAAGTTTAGTAGAACCAGAGGGTTCAAAAGAACAGGACATTCCTACGCCGCTCCGCAGGAGTAGTAGGCAGTCTCATCCACCCGAGAGATACTACGGTTTTCTCATAGACGGGGATAGAGAGGATTGCATCATAGATTGTGATGAGCCTACTAGCTTCCAGCAGGCCGTTCAGAGCGTTGACTCAGTAAAATGGCTGGATGCAATGCGGACCGAAATGGAGTCCATGTACACCAACAAAGTATGGACGTTGGACATTGCTCCAGACGGGGTAAAACCCGTAGGATGCAAGTGGATCTTCAAAAGGAAGATTGGTGTAGATGGACAGGTTGAGTCCTATAAAGCTAGACTTGTAGCAAAGGGTTTCCGTCAAAGACCTGGCTTGGACTATGACGAAACCTTTTCTCCAGTGGCTATGCTGAAATCCATTCGGATCCTTCTTGCCATTGCTGCCTTCCACGATTATGAGATTTGGCAGATGGACGTAAAGACAGCTTTTCTAAATGGAAATTTAGAGGAGTGTGTCTATATGGACCAGCCAGAGGGTTTCATTCAGAGTGGGAGCAGCGGAAAGGTGTGCAAGTTGCTTAAGTCCATCTATGGACTAAAGCAGGCATCGCGGAGTTGGAACATCTGTTTTGATGAGACGGTCAAGGAATTTGGCTTTATCAAAAATCCAGATGAACCATGCATCTACAGTAGATTTGTAGCGAGAACTGTAGTATTCCTCGTTTTATACGTGGATGACATTCTCTTAATAGGAAATGACATTCCTATGTCTGTCAAGGGGTTCTTGTCGCACAGGTTCTCCATGAAAGACCTGGGTGATGCCTCATACATCCTGGGGATCCGGATCCATCGTGATAGATCCAAGAGGATATTAGGACTTTCACAGTCCAGGTACATCGACACCATACTGAAGAGATTTAGTATGGAAGATTCCAAGTGCGGTAACCTACCGGCTTGTCACGGGATCACCCTCTCTAAAGAGATGTCTCCCAAGACTGATTTAGAGAGGGATCGCATGTCTATTATACCCTACGCTTCTGCGGTAGGCTCTATAATGTATGCGATGTTGTGTACCAGACCGGATGTTGCTTATGCACTGAGTGTGGTAAGCCGGTATCAGTCAAACCCTGTGGAGAAACACTGGATAGCAGAAAAGAACATTCTCAAGTACCTGAGAAGGACTAAGGAGATGTTCTTGGTTTATGGCGGAAAAGACCTCCAGATCGAGGCCTTTGCTGACTCCAGCTTCCAGAGTGACAAGGATGATTCCAAGTCCATGTCGGGTTTTGTCTTTACCCTCAATGGAGGGGCGGTGTGTTGGAAGAGTTCCAAACAGGAAACCGTTGCAGACTCGACGATGGAAGCGGAATACATCGCTGCATCTGATGCTGCAAAAGAAGCTGTCTGGATGAGGAAGTTCTTGAAAGAGCTTCAGGTGGTTCCGTCCATTGTTGATCCAATACCTCTGTATTGCGACAACAACGGGGCTATAGCTTTAGCGAAGGAACCCAGGTCCCATCAGAGATCCAGACACATCTTAAGGCGGTATCACCTGATCAGGGAGATCGTAGATCGCCAGGAGATCGAGGTTCGGAGAGTCGCTTCAGAAGATAACACTGCAGGTCCATTCACTAAGGCCTTGCCCCAGATTCAGTTCGAGCGGCTGATCGAGATGATAGGTCTTCGATACGCCAGTACATGGCCTTAGTGCAAGTGGGAGATTGTTAGTGTATATGCCCTAGAGGCCTGATCAGTCGAAAATATTGCATATTTTAGCCGGAAATTTCCTCATCATTTGCATTCATATAGAAGTGTTCGGTATTCATAATTCACATATTAGCAAATCGGTCGCAAAATATCAGATTACATATATTCGACCTTAAAACCGGCATTTCTAGGGAAATTGACTGCATTGCATCACATGGCATATTTTCTATATATCGCAACCCGTGTTTCGAAGTCTATGCAGGAAAAGAGAAGCTTGCTCGACCATTACACCGCTCGTAAACTCACTAAATGCAAATCTGGTACTAATTCAAAGGAGCAATCACAATTCAGCATATCAGACAAAGCCCTAAACAGCAGTCTAATCCCACACCAGAAGACCCAAAGTCCAAGCTCACCAACAAGCCGCGGATCCGCGGCATGGGCTTGCTTAGGCCGCGGATCCGCGGTGGGCCCAGGGGATCACTTCCCCAATTTTACACCAGAACTCCTGTTTCAGCTCCTACAGTACAGAAAGACATTCCAAGTTCCAGAAGACTCCAGATACTTCTACCAGATCAGCAAACACCTTGAGTTTCACTAAACTAGCCTAATCATTCTAGAACTTTCCCTAAACCCTAGCTTAAACCCTAAGCTAGCTCCTAACAAACTCCTTCTAGAAACTCCTCAACAAACTTTTGGAGGGAAAGGGAAATTCAAACTCAAACCTAGGGTTTGGGAGTTCTATAAATAAGACCCTAGGCTCATTATTCATGAGGATTCAACCTTGGGAATTATTCATCCAATTAGTGAATCAATCCCTTTCTTCATCTCCCTCTTCCTCAAGTTTAGTGAGAGAGCTTGTAGGAAACCCTAACCCTAATTCCAATTGAGATCAAGAATCCCGAGTACCCATTAAGCAAGAAGCCTTACAACCTTTAGGAGCGGAGCCGATTTCAACGGAGCAAGCGATCCGAAGCCGATCCACGACTCACGAAGCCGAGCGACGCCCGATCAACAATCTAGATTCTTCTTCTTGTAGTTCTTGAAGCAAATGTAATCAAAATTGTTGAGATCAATAAAGGTGATATTCTTTTATCTTGTTTTCTTTAAATTCCGCATCATGTTATCTTTACCAATCTTTAATATTGTCTTTGTGGTGATGTGTGAATAAAACTCCACTTGTTAAGGAGTCGAAACGATCTTTAGAATGATGATGTAACAAATTTGCAATCGATTCTTGAATCCCACGAGTTTGTAAACCCTAGCTAGTTCAAGAATCGACGACCCAATTCGTTGCGATGCTTTCTTGATCGACATCGCTCGAGATTGGGGAGTTCCGATCGTTTCTTGAAATTGCTAGAGGCTAGAATATAAATGGTATCCTCGAAAGAACAAGGGTTAAGAGATGAAACCCTAATTTCATCAAGAAAGCCCTAACTCTCGTCGATCACCATTGATCTAGTATCAATTCTTCGAAGGACAAGAACACGAAACCTTTTAGATTACATCACGTCTAAAGATCCGATCGATTCCTACGAGCCCTTCTTATATTCTTGATTGTTGATTGGAAATATTATCGAAACACCGATTCTTGATTGTTTATAGTTTCTTGATTCTTGCATAAAGAATAGTGACACTCGAATACAAATCATTCTTGAATCATGTTTTCTTTTATTGTTGCTTAACTTTTCATTTCAAACGTATCAAAGATATAAATGAATCGTGCAATCCCTGTGGACGATCCGCACTCATTCATGAACTACAATTGACACCGTAGTTTGATTGCGGTCAAAATAATTTTTGGTTGTGATTTCTTTACAATTTTATACAAACACAACGGAAAATCTATCAATCAAAATGGCGCCGTTGCCGGGGACATTTTGATTAGATACTCTTTTAAATAATAACCAAGAAATTGTTACAATCAAAATGGCGCCGTTGCCGGGGATCGCGCGCTAATTCATTTACATTTTTAGTTTGAAGTGAAAGAATTATTACATTCTACTTCTTGAAATCAAAATTCGTACAAACTCTTATACGTGTGTTGTGATTGATTGCAAGGTGATCTGGAGCTTACTGGGAGTCTGGAAAATTATTTGGGATATACCAGAGAGCTGAGGGAGTCTACAGAGACTCTCTGAAGAAATTTGGTGGCTTGATCTCTTGAAAGAAGCGCGGAAGCGCGGCCATTGCCTACAATCTGCGGCGGAACCGCGATCCTACAGGGGGTTCTCTGCAAAATTTTTGCAGCAGGTAATTTCTTGCTCTCTCCCCTCTCCTCTTTTAGCTCCAACTAACACTTTGCTGCAGGATTCTTTGCAAATAATCGCAGCGCGCAAAAGCAAAAATTAAATTTGTGCTTGATTTTGATTTCTTGGTTGTTTGCATTCTAATACGGAAATTTAAGGGGCACGGCCAAATCCAAATTAGGTGGGGATTTCATTACCCTTCCTAGGCCCCGAAAATCGCAAAACTTGCATCCGCATTACCCTCATTAATTAAAAGAAATCTAGAGAAGACTCTAAGGACTGTCGCGCTCAATTAGGACAAGAGAAGGTCGTGGGTAATTCATTGCTTATCCGCGTTTTCTTGTGGTGCCTAAGGCGAGTGTGTCTAAGGCTAGTGGTTTTTAATTAGGCCCACTACTACGTAGTGGAGTACCTTCCCACTTACCTGGCACTTATCCGGCCACAGGGGGACAAAGAGGCAGTGGAGGATTCTATCCTGCGACTTGTCTTTTGGCAGTTAGGAGCGGTCTAGAGCCGGACCTAGGTGACCACTAGATTCTAGGGTTGTGTGCTGCATTTGTTTTGTCGCATCATTTTTTCAAAATCCGTCCCTTTTTCAAAAGCAAGCACCGCATTCATTTTACCCTAATTATAAGTCAACGCTGCCACTTGTACTAACCCTTTTTAGTGCAAGATAGGCTGGACACGGGATTCTAGTGCCCGTTTAGTCCGCGTACCCTTTATCGACTCTGAAGTCGATAATTCTCCATTTACCTTTTCTTTACCCACTACCACACCCACACCGATGGATCCGAATCCATCAAACTTCTTTAACCCTAATCTGCCACCGTCCGTTGGTGCGCAGAATCCTCCCCACATTTCTCTCCAGGAAAGATGCTATCAACATAGAGGTCCTCTTTCGACCTGCTTATCCACACCACCAGCCAATGGGGATAACTTCGAGATTAAGCCCCAGTATATCAATCTTTTACCCAAATACCACGGACTCGAGACTGAGGACGCTTACGTTTTCATTACCAAATTTGAAAACGTATGCGCAATGATGGGTACGTCACAACTTTCAGTGGATGCGATGCGTCTACGACTTCTTCCATTTACTTTGTGCGATATAGCCGAGAAGTGGCTATACAACACTACCGCACATTCTATTACGAATTGGGAAGAATTCGTCGCTGCATTCCTTAAGAAATTTTACCCAATCCAAAAGACGGCTCGAATCCGTAGCGAACTGAACCAATTTGCCCAGCTCCCTGCCGAACCATTTTCAAAATACTTTGAACGTTTCAAGGATTTATTGGTTCAATGTCCTCATCACGGCATCCCGAGATGGGAGCTTTGCCGAATCATATATGAGGGCAGTAACCCTAGCACTAAGCAGAGCCTTGAAAACATGTGTCAAGGTACTTTTATGACCAAAGATGATGGGGAAGCTTGGCGATACTTAGAAGAGTTCGCTGAAAAATCACTAATTTGGGAGAGTGGAACCCAACCATTGAATAGGGGTGGCGTACACCAAATAGATGTGTCCATAGGTGTTCGAGCTGAAATGGCAGCAATGCAAAAGAAGCTCGACGCTATGGAACACAAATTTGCAGCAGCCTCCCTAAACCCAGTGTCACTCCCCAAAACTGTTTGTGGGTGCTGTTCTGATCCGTCACATTTAACGGAAGAATGTCCACTAAACTCTATGTTTCAAGGTCACGAGCATTCTAATGCCGCATTTCAAAGACCTCGAAACGATCCATATTCTTCCACGTACAATCAGGGTTGGAGGAACCACCCGAATTTTGCTTGGAACCGAAATCAATCTCAAAACACGGTTCCAAACACGAATCAATTTCAAAGGGCTCTTCCTCCACCACAACAGCAACCCCTTCAACTCACTCAGCACCCCTACCAGTCACAAAATTTCCAAAACCAGGGCAACACTCCTGCACAGTCTAATCCTATGCAGTCCTGTTCTGACGAGTTCTCTCAATTCACTCAAACCATGAAATCACTTTTATCAAATTTCATGGAGGTTTCGACTGAGGTTAGATCTTCCGTCAATGAGATAAAGAAAAACTCAGCATCCCATGCTGAGAGTATCAAATCGATGGAAGCTGAAATCGCACGCTTAAAAGCCGAAATGAGTGCGAGAGAAAAAGGGAAACTTCCCTCTCAACCCCTACAGAATCCTGGGCATTACAATGTAAAAGCCATTACAATGTTGAGATCGGGAAGAGTGCTGAATAATCATGTCGGGGAAGATATTGATAATACTGAAAATCATATCAACACCACGGCTGAGTCCTTTCCACATACACACACTTCTCCTTCTGATCCTTCTTCTTCTACCAAACCACTTTCGCACGAGCTTATTCTCCATTTCCCTTTAGGCTCGACACCTTCACCCAACCCTTATAGTTCTCCACAGACGGTCCCCACACCTCCTTTAGGACCTCGTCTACCCCCCTTTCCTTCTCCTATGATGGACCCCGCGCTTATTGCGAAAGCACCTTACCCGAACCGGCTAAGGGCAAACAGAACAAGTCCTCATATGGAGAAAATTTTAGAGATGTTCAAACAGGTTAACATCAATATCCCTCTCCTAGATGCGATTCAGCAAGTCCCCGCTTATGCGAAAATTCTTAAGGACTTGTGCACTAGGAAGAGGAAGACCCAAGTGCCAAAGAAGGTCTTTATGTCTAATAATATCAGCACTGCTTTTCTACCCCAGCTTCCAAAGAAAAGAAAGGACCCAGGTTGTCCTACAATATCGATTTCGATTGGGGGTAAAAACATAAATCGTGCAGTGTTAGACCTTGGCGCAAGTGTTAACCTGCTTCCTTATTCTGTCTATGAGCAATTAGGGATTGGAGAGTTGAAACCTGCTCACTGCACTCTCCAGATGGCAAACCGATCTATCACCAAACCAAGGGGTGAATTGGAGGATGTGTTAATAAAGGTCGGGGAATTTGTTTTCCCTGTAGACTTCATTGTGCTCGACACACATCCTGTAGCAAACCCCCGGGGCCAAATTCCGGTGATTCTGGGTCGTCCTTTCCTTGCCACTTCCAACGCTGTTATAAACTGTAGAAATGGTTCAATGAACTTATCATTTGGAAATATGACCATTGAACTAAATATCTATAAAGTTGGAAGTCAGCCATCAGAACCCTCTGCTCATATTTTAGATGTGTGCTCTGTCCATGAGATCGCTCCCGATAGTTGTGGAGCTGAGGATCTTTGCTTTACCGATCTCGATGACATTAGCACATCTCTGTTTGACTTTGCACAAGATCTTAGTGAGGACACTTTAGCTACACATGAGTCCTGCACTTCTGACTTTTCTCCACCCGAGTCTGTATCTTTCATAGGCTCTGAGCTTCTTTGTAGATCCAAAAATCAATCTATGACCCTTCCTTCTATCATTTCTCCGCCTGAGTTAGATCTCAAAATTTTACCTTCTCACCTGAAATATGCATATCTTGGTGAGAACGAGTCATTACCGGTTATCATATCCGCTTCTCTTGCATCAGAGCAAGAGAATGCACTTTTATCGGTATTGAGATCTAACAAAGAGGCGTTTGGTTGGAGTATGGCGGACATCAAAGGGATTAGTCCCTTGATAGTTGAACATCATATACATGTGATGGATGATGCCAGACCGACCCGAGAACCACAGAGACGATTGAATCCCGTCATGAAGGAAGCTGTCATGAAAGAGATCGTCAAATGCTTAGATAGTGGTATCATATACTCCATCTCCGATAGCCAGTGGGTGAGTCCTATACATGTCGTTCCTAAGAAATCCGGCATCACAGTTATCACAAATGAGGCGAATGAGTTGATTCAGACACGCGCCCAAACTGGGTGGCGTGTATGCATCGATTATAGAAAACTCAACGCTGCTACGAGGAAAGACCATTTTCCTCTACCATTCATTGATCAAATGCTGGAACGCTTAGCGGGACGACAATATTATTGTTTTATGGACGGATACTCAGGCTACAATCAGGTCCCCATCGCCAATAAGGATCAAGATAAAACCACTTTTACTTGTCCTTTTGGTACCTTTGCTTACGGTCGCATGCCTTTCGGGTTATGCAATGCTCCCGCTACCTTTCAGCGGTGTATGATGGGGATATTCTCTGATATGGTAGAGAATTTTTTGGAGATCTTTATGGACGACTTCTCGATTTTTGGAGACTCTTTTTCTGATTGCCTAGCGAATCTTGACGCTGTTCTTACTCGTTGCAAAGAGAAGAACTTGACTTTAAACTGGGAAAAATGCCATTTTATGGTCCAAGAAGGAATAGTCCTTGGACATGTCATTTCACAGAAAGGCATTGAGGTTGACAGAGCTAAAATAGATGTCATTCAAAACCTCCCTCATCCCAAAAGCGTCAAAGATATTCGCTCTTTCCTTGGCCATGCGGGCTTTTATAGGAGATTCATTAAGGATTTTAGCAAAATTGCTAGACCTTTAACACTACTCCTGGCCAAGGATACGACCTTCCATTTTGACTCAGATTGCGAGACAGCTTTCGACTCACTTAAACACTCACTCACTTCAGCCCCCGTTTTATCATCACCAAATTGGGACTACCCCTTTGAGCTGATGTGTGACGCATCTGATTTTGCAGTAGGTGCAGTCTTAGGACAGCACATCGAAAAGATGCCACACGTGATATACTATGCTAGTAAGACCCTGAATGATGCGCAAATCAATTATACAACCACCGAGAAAGAGCTTTTAGCGATTGTATTTGCTTTAGAAAAGTTCAGGCCTTACTTAATCGGCTCACCTATAGTTGTGTATACTGACCATTCCGCTTTAAAACATCTTCTGGCGAAGAAAGATGCAAAAGGTCGACTAATACGTTGGATCCTTCTGTTACAAGAATTCGATCTTGTTATCAAAGATAAGAAAGGATGTGAAAACGTAGTAGCTGACCACCTTTCACGCATCGTTTCTTCCCCTGTGACCCTGCCGATCAATGATTCATTCCCTGATGAACAACTCTTGAGCGTATCCGCTGAACCATGGTTCAGAGATATTGTGAACTATCATGCCACGGGACTTATACCGAGCGATTGGTCAAAACATGACAAATACCGTTTTCTTTCCCAAGTAAAACACTTTTACTGGGACGAGCCCTATTTGTTTAAATATTGTCCTGATCAGATCATTCGCCGGTGCGTCCCAAATGAAGAGTTCAAGAGTGTTCTTTCTTTTTGTCATGATCAGGCCTGTGGGGGTCACTTTGGTCCTAGAAAGACAGCGGAAAAGGTTTTGCAATGTGGATTTTATTGGCCGACCTTATTCAAGGACGCATTTGAGTATTGCAAAACCTGTACACAATGTCAGTATACGGGTAGAATATCCCAGAGGAATGAAATGCCTCAGCAACCCATCTTGGTTGTTGAAATATTTGATGTTTGGGGCATAGATTTTATGGGTCCTTTTCCCAACTCCTTTGGGAATTTGTACATATTGCTGGCGGTTGATTATGTCTCAAAGTGGGTAGAAGCCATTCCATGTCGCACTAATGACAGGAAAGTTGTCATTAAGTTCTTGAAAGAGAATATCTTTTCGCGATTTGGACACCCACGCGCTATCATTAGCGATAATGGGACACACTTCTGCAACAGGTCTATCGAGACTCTGATGCGAAAATACTCAATCAACCACCGACTTTCTACACCCTATCATCCCCAAACAAGCGGGCAGGCTGAAATCTCAAACAGACAAATCAAACTTATCCTGGAGAAAACTGTTGCTAAGAATAGAAAAGACTGGTCGACCAAATTGACGGATGCTCTTTGGGCATTCAGGACTGCATATAAAATCGACCTAGGAATGTCTCCATATAGGATAGTGTTTGGAAAAGCATGTCATTTACCTGTCGAGATAGAGCATAAAGCATTGTGGGCTATAAAAGAAATAAATTTTGATCTAAACCTTGCTTGCAACTTTCGGAAGCTGCAACTTAACGAGCTAAGCGAACTCCGCGATGAAGCTTATGATAATGCTGTAATAACAAAGAATAGGACTAAGGTTTTTCACGATAAAAACATTTTAAGGAAAACATTTTCACCTGGTCAATAAGTCCTTCTTTATGATTCACGATTACACCTTCACGCGGGTAAGCTCCGATCTCGATGGAAGGGACCTTTTGTTGTGCGGTCTGTATACCCGCACGGGGCAGTAGAAGTAGAAAATGTTAAAAACGGCACCTTTTTCAAAGTAAATGGACATAGATTAAAGCCGTATTTTTCCACTGACCCCACGGAGGAGCTCTTGTTCTTACAAGAGCCAGTTTATTTGGATTAAAATTCCTCCGTCTCACCTTCATGTCCAGTATATCATTGCATCATCTTTTGAATGAAGGTGAGTAAAAGATAAGTTTGGGGGAAGTTCTTCACTTATATATTTTGCCCCCACTAATAATTCCCCCCAGATTTACAGGTTTTATAGATATAGCTGTCGGCAACAGTGAGGACAATGTTGAAAACAAGTTTGGGGGAGGTTTGTGCTTATTTTCGCATCATTTGCATATCATCTGCATAAGCACAAAACATTTCTTTTGAAAACCTATAAAAATTGAAAAATTTTCAAAACCCATAAAAATTTAAAAATTTTCAAATATAAAAATAATTTTAATATTTACACTTTTTTGTATATAAATAAGATAATGAAAGTTTAGATAGTGAACAATTACATCCATGAGATTAGAAAAATTTAAGAAAACTAAGAAAATTAGAAGTTTTCTTATACGAACTAGTAATAAGTAGTTATGAGCCGTTGTCCCAAGGGTTAGTAAGATGAAGGATGTCACTAATCTGAGGATAAAAATAAGTCTGAAAAATAGTTTCTATTCTGGAAGCCAAATATTTTGAACGTTGCTACCCTGCTATTCGCACTTACACACGTCTTGAAGCCTGGGATAGTAGAGGATACCTTGAAATGCTCTTGTCTTAAAGCCAAAAGTATGAAGGAAATAAAAAGAAAAAAAAATGAATAAAGAAAATATAAAGTGGTGAGAAAAATGAACACTGGTTTTGTTATCACCGAAGGCAAGAAAAATGTATAGCGAGGGTGCTTCTTCACCTAGTGCCCTAAGGCCAACTGGTCTGGGAGTCATTGCTATGCCTGAGGTGGTGCAAGACGAGGAAAATACACCAAGTAAGTAAGCACAGGAGTAATCGGTCGGTTAGTACCTCAAGAAGTATTAACGGTCGCATGAAAGTGTGTGAGCAATCTCATCTAAATATTCATTAATTAAAAAGTACTGAGGCTGATGGGCAAGAGTATGATAGCTTGAATTGAATTCTCCGGGTGTAGGGATGTCCTTTACACACACGCAGGGTTATATGATCGATGTTTGGAAGAAAGATAGGAATGAAGAATAAGACGATGTTTTATTGAGGGAGGACGTGATTTCTGACATCTTTTCATGACCATTAAGATAGGGCTCATGACAACCGAAAAGCTAGCTTAGTTGGAAACCCTAATTTTCAAAGTTTTTCTTTTATGATTCTCTTCTTTAAATGTAAAATTTCATGATCTTGCTTTTATTATTGGATTTTGTGGGTTAAATCCGCTGAAAACCCTCAGGAGACAACACTCCTCCAACTAGGGACACCTAGAGGTTTAAAGGCTTGTTGCACGTGCTCAGTGCAATCATGTTGCCTACGAAAGTGTGCTAGTTAGTTTTTCTCTTTCTTTATTTTCTCCTTCTCTTTTTAATAAAACATTCTCTCGAGACGATCGAAATTAAGTTTGGGGGTATTTGATCAGTCGAAAATATTGCATATTTTAGCCGGCAATTTCCTCATCATTTGCATTCATATAGAAGTGTTCGGTATTCATAATTCACATATTAGCAAATCGGTCGCAAAATATCAGATTACATATATTCGACCTTAAAACCGGCATTTATAGGGAAATTGACTGCATTGCATCACATGGCATATTTTCTATATATCGCAACCCGTGTTTCGAAGTCTATGCAGGAAAAGAGAAGCTTGCTCGACCATTACACCGCTCGTAAACTCACTAAATGCAAATCTGGTACTAATTCAAAGGAGCAATCACAATTCAGCATATCAGACAAAGCCCTAAACAGCAGTCTAATCCCATACCAGAAGACCCAAAGTCCAAGCTCACCAACAAGCCGCGGATCCGCGGCATGGGCTTGCTTAGGCCGCGGATCCGCGGTGGGCCCAGGGGATCACTTCCACAATTTTACACCAGAACTCCTGTTTCAGCTCCTACAGTACAGAAAGACATTCCAAGTTCCAGAAGACTCCAGATACTTCTACCAGATCAGCAAACACCTTGAGTTTCACTAAACTAGCCTAATCATTCTAGAACTTTCCCTAAACCCTAGCTTAAACCCTAAGCTAGCTCCTAACAAACTCCTTCTAGAAACTCCTCAACAAACTTTTGGAGGGAAAGGGAAATTCAAACTCAAACCTAGGGTTTGGGAGTTCTATAAATAAGACCCTAGGCTCATTATTCATGAGGATTCAACCTTGGGAATTATTCATCCAATTAGTGAATCAATCCCTTTCTTCATCTCCCTCTTCCTCAAGTTTAGTGAGAGAGATTGTAGGAAACCCTAACCCTAATTCCAATTGAGATCAAGAATCCCGAGTACCCATTAAGCAAGAAGCCTTACAACCTTTAGGAGCGGAGCCGATTTCAACGGAGCAAGCGATCCGAAGCCGATCCACGACTCACGAAGCCGAGCGACGCCCGATCAACAATCTAGATTCTTCTTCTTTTAGTTCTTGAAGCAAATGTAATCAAAATTGTTGAGATCAATAAAGGTGATATTCTTTTATCTTGTTTTGTTTAAATTCCGTATCATGTTATCTTTACAAATCTTTAATATTGTCTTTGTGGTGATGTGTGAATAAAACTCCGCTTGTTAAGGAGTCGAAACGATCTTTAGTATGATGATGTAACAAATTTGCAATCGATTGTTGAATCCCACGAGTTTGTAAACCCTAGCAAGATCAAGAATCGACGACCCAATTCGTTGCGATGCTTTCTTGAACGACATCGCTCGAGATTGGGGAGTTCCGATCGTTTCTTGAAATTGATAGAGGCTAGAATATAAATGGTATCCTCGAAAGAACAAGGGTTAAGAAATGAAACCCTAATTTCATCAAGAAAGCCCTAACTCTCGTCGATCACCATTGATCTAGTATCAATTCTTCGAAGGACAAGAACACGAAACCTTTTAGATTACATCACGTCTAAAGATCCGATCGATTCCTACGAGCCCTTCTTATATTCTTGATTGTTGATTGGAAATATTATCGAAACACCGATTCTTGATTGTTTATAGTTTCTTGATTCTTGCATAAAGAATAGTGACACTCGAATACAAATCATTCTTGAATCATGTTTTCTTTTATTGTTGCTTAACTTTTCATTTCAAACGTATCAAAGATATAAATGAATCGTGCAATCCCTGTGGACGATCCGCACTCATTCATGAACTACAATTGACACCGTAGTTTGATTGCGGTCAAAATAATTTTTGGTTGTGATTTCTTTACAATTTTATACAAACACAACGGAAAATCTATAAATCAAAATGGCGCCGTTGCCGGGGACATTTTGATTAGATACTCTTTTAAATAATAACCAAGAAATTGTTACAATCAAGGCCATTACTGTATCATACTAGTTTGTATATTACTTAATGGAAGCTTGGGACATTCACCTTGTATATACAATCTTGCTCAAAATAGTAGTATGCTACTTGGTTTGTTTCTACTTCAATGTGTACATGTGTTTATTTTAGTATATCGCCTATACACATTAGTGGAGCCCTTAGGATCTTTGCTTGATTACCAGCGTTGTGATGGCAGTCACACTAGTGGGGCTGGGTAATCTATAAGCACATCCTTATGCAGGTCCCTGGTCACAGGACTATCGAGACAGGGCATCGATACTCCGGAGTAGACTAGCGCATGCGCTTCTCATCCCAGTGTGGGAGACGGTCTGTCCCACAGCCGTCGGTACGTCGTACTTGAGATAGTATGCGGGTGCTCGTTAGGTTACGAGTACACTGGACAGGACTCGTCGGGAACTGACTGGTTGGTATTATGCCTATCGTCAGTTATCAGTTCCCAGGTGATATGAGTATAGCTTAGTCCGCTGACTTGACACTGTCACTTCGCCTCGAGTGTGTTCCCACTGTACTTTGATCACTACCCTACCACGGCTCAAAGGAGTCGTGCAAACAGGTAATGGTTGGGTGCAGTCCCGAAGCACTTGGAGGCAGTGACGGTTAGACAGGATTCGTCTCTCCCGGTATTGGGGGTTGACATCGCGCTGTGTCTAGGAGAGCCATTACACGAGTAGTCCCTGGCCAGAGCAAACGAGATATATTGGTAGGCTTCCAGTGTTATCTCAGGGTGTTTTGGGCTTCACTCCGACACGACTTGTACCGCTATTGGGGGACTGACGTTTACCGCCCCCTAGGCCCGCCATGCGATGTATCAGAAGAACAGACCGGACTGTACGGAGAATGTCACATTCAGGCTCAATAGGAGTTCAGATGGGTTTCGCCTCGTCAGTCTTCTTGTCGGCACTACCTGGGGACCGTTACGCACAGCTAGTGCCGCTTGCGGTCTGTGGTTAAACCCACTGCCAGCGTAGTGTCGAGTCTTTAGAGTCCCACACAGAAAGCTTTTCGTCTTCAGGCAAAAGAGTAGAGGTCGCATGGTTTTGCGACAGGTCGCATGGTTTTGCGACAGGGTTCGGTCACATCCGTTCACTTGTGCACGTACAGTGTCCGGACAGTTTACACTAGCGGGCTTTGGTTTAAGCCAGATCCTAGTGTACCTTTTGGGATTGGATTTATCCAGTATGCATTCGTGTTCCTCGGAACGCGGATGCGGGTGTGTATGCACAGTTGACTGAGAGACAGAGGCAGAGGATTCTCATTAGGGTTGTTGACCGTTGACAGTTGACTATTGACTTTTTGTTCAACCCTAATGAGAATATGATATGTGATTAACAATTATATTAATTAAGTATTATGGTGACATGGTTGTTGAGGGATTGACTTTGTTGACTTGTTGACTTTTGTTGACTTGTTGACTTCGTTGACCGGTTGACTAGGCTTGACTAGTTGACCATCATGATAACTATAGCTATCATTTCATGGCAAAGACTTTTGCTTGCTTGCTCTTTTGTGCAAAATGAGTGCATGAAATGATATGGCTATGGTTGCTTAAACCATCACATAATATTTGATTGATATGAGGTGTTATGATTGTTTTGGATTATGAGAGCCAAATGAGAAAAGTCTTCTCTCATTCCTTCATGCTCATTCTCTCTCTTGTTCTTGAGCTCTCATCTTCCTCCTCTTGCTTTCCCTCTCTTGACTCTATGGTTCACTTGTCTCATGAGTTGAGAACCAAGAACCATAGATAAAATCCCATACAAACTCTTCTCTACTCACTCTAGTTCACAAGGTTTAGCAAACCGAGTGAACTAGTTTCTTCAAAGTTCGAAGAAGGAGCCTAAAGGTTGGAGCTTTCAGGTGGATCTATCTTCGGCGTAAGGAGACAACGGGAAGAAGCCGATCCGGACCACCATCGGAGTTTGAAGACGAAGGAGTTCAAGACAAGCAAGGTATAAACCCCCTAACCGAGTAGTTAACGACTCCTAGTTAGGTTGTTAGTCAGATGTTTAACAAAGATCCGGGTTTTAAGTCCATGTTACCATCTTTAAGAAAATCGTTTTTTATCAAATTCCGCATGCCCGAAAGTACCGGGAGAGGTAGCATGGACTTACACATAGTCCCATAACTATGTGAACACATTTCTATATAGAATCCCATAACCATATATGAAATGAGGATGTATGCAAGTATGTATGTGTAGGAGTGTGTATGTGTAGTGCACCCACTATTCTAGGTTTTCGCGACACTAAATCATCCAAGTCCACCAATTATCCATCGTAAACATCATCATGAATCATAAATAACACATAATATTTGTAAGTGTGTATACGCATCCGTATACACCGCCACGGACTGCCGGGGTGATATACGCCATCCACCCGACTTCTCCCTGTAGATATAAATCTACTCGCCTTGTTTTATGCGTGCCGGTGTCGCTGTCGCCATTGCATCTCCAACGCCTCGACGCCACGTGAGTACCTATAAGAATATCACACGCTAAAACATATGAAAACCATGTCGGAAACCAAATTGGTGCACTCTACGCCCATAGGTAAAAACCTGTGGCCTCGCGTGCAAACACAGCCAATATCCACTGCCGTTGACGTCCAAACGCCACCCGACAGAAGCGAATCATCGAATACCAAAATCCATACGAAAACAAGTCGTAAATCATACGCCAACTCATGAAAATCAACTCAGATTCTACCCTAACTGGAATCAGTCAAAACTAGACATACCAGGGGCCAAGTTTACATGAAATAGAGCTGTGCACGCAAAATGAGGGGATTCCCTACTGCTTTGGCCGCAATTTGCGGCCAGAGGGAATTTATCTGCGGTCGGGAAGGCGGTCCAGGGTCTGGGGCTTTGGGTGTTGGTTTCTATCTGCCTGCATACCTTACTGCCAAATCAAATTTATTTTAGGGTATCTCGGGTTGTAGCAGATTCCATAAAGGTCAGAAAATCGACAAAATCGCTAAATACGCCAAGTCGAAAATTTCAGGTAACTAACTCGAAAACTGGGGAAATCTTGGTTAAACTGGTATTCACAGCACCTAATAAGGCTATACTAACATTCAAAACCATCGCTAGGCCAAATCTCACTCAACTTTGCCTAAACTAGCACTATTCTACATAATAACACTAAAATTTCAGCTAAACAATTATAACATTGCAAGATAGGAGTTGCGTTGTGAGATTATACCTCAAGGGGGTCCTAGGATGAAGGAGAAGAGAGGATGAAGGAGGAAGGAGGGGTGTTGTGCTGCATGCTGAGCTGCTCCTTAGGCTGTTGCTGCATCAGGCTGCTGCTGCTGCTATTTTCCTTTTTGTTGTTGTTGTTGCAACAGCAACTGCAGTGGCTGATGTTTTGTTGTGGTTGCTTGGGTGATAGTGTGTGGTGTGATGAGGGTGTGGGGTTGTTTAAATGATGTTACTGCTATTGCTGATACAATGGGCTGAAATGTGTTGAGCTGATGCAGAATTGAGGCTGAAGTGTTGATATTGGGGCTGCACTTTTTACATCAGCTGCTGTTGTTTGGGCTACAGCTGTTGCTGTTGGTTAAAAGGATGTTGTTGTGGCTGTAGCAGCAGCAGATGTAGGGGGGCTGTTGATTTGAATGATGTTAATGCAACTGATGTTGATGAAAATATGTGCTGAAGTTGTGCTGATGTAGCTGCTGTTCTGGTGGCTGAAAGTGTGCTGATGATGTTTGATATGGGGCTGATGGTGTATATGGGGGCTGAAATGTGGGTGTAGGTATTGGCTTAAGGTGTTAGGGGCTGTTTTTACTGCTGTTGCAGCATCAGATGGTTGTTTTCAGTGGATTCTTATGGTGTAGGGTGTTGTTGTGTGAGATGTGAGGGAGTGAGGAGTCATGCAAAAATGTTTGAATTGACATGGTGTGACACAACCTTAAAAACCCTCTTTCTCTCTCTCTCATTTCATGATTACATGATAACTATCAAATCCCTTCTCAAGTCAACCCAAACCCTAAACACCCTTGGACAAATCCAACCACCCTTAATTAAACCTAATTAACCTAATCAAAAGGTTAAAGCCACCATGGTCATCTAACATGGTTCAACCATAGGCTTAATATGAGTCTAAAACATGAAACAAGTATGACAAGTGTAGAAAATGTTATGTGCATATTTTTACACAAAAAGCCAAAAATCCAATTAGAGATTTTTAATCGCAATTAACACTAAAATCGCATATAATTCATCATAAAAATTGTAAAATGGCATATTCCAACAAAATAACCTGTCTTAGACTTTCCATAATTTTCTCCGGAATTTTCACCATTTATCGGTATTAATTATACCGACTATTAAAATATTCATTAAAAATTAATATTAAATTATGAAAATTCCCAAAAATAATACTTTATTTTTTTGAAATGTTACATACATGTTGGATCGTGCCACTCATGTATTATTATTCCTATTGTATCTAGTCAACTCCATCAAATCAGAAACTAGTACTTGTATATGTAGTAAGACTTAGTAAGTCTTGTGGTTGCGAGACTTGAGCGATGGGTTATATGTTCGCTTGGTGGGTTTGATGTCTTGCTTGACATTATTCCTTGTGTTGATCTTCGCTGTTGGGCGTCGTATACTTATATTCTGTCTTGAGTGGTTGTGACCCCGCCGATTAGCGAAGAGGTAGCTCCCGCTTGGGGATGCCTATATATTGTTGTATATCTGTTTTGGATCAAAATATACGAGGGAGGTGCTGCCCAAAGTTCTAAAAGGAAAAACATGAGTTATTATACCTTTATTTCAAAACTACACCTCTTCTATTTTCTTAAAAAAGTTTAGATTACTGGGTTTCGGCATACTTAATTTACGTTGCGCCTTTATATGTTGCGTGAGTTAAGTGTCGGTCACGAACTAAATTCGGGTCGTGACAAAGTTGGTATCATAACGCTAGGTTTAACATTGGTTCGAGTCTATGTTTGACTATGCAGAGTCTAGGGCGTATATATATTTCGGGACCTAGGCTTGACCTTACGGAACTTAGACTTGAACAGGGGGTATTAGACCCGAACTTTCGTTACATAGGCTGACCCTGATTGATGGAGTAGGTAGCTTGAGTTGAGTGACGTACCTACGTATATTCTGTGGCATATTTACGATACGATACTCCACTTAAGTGACCTTAGGATGTACATATCTTGAGACTTGTGATTCTCTTCGTTCCCTTGATTATACATCCATTTGAGATCCGTGATTCTATTCGTTTCCATGATCATACCCTCACTGATCCGTTTGTCCTTATGATCATTTATTCATTCTAGATCTGTTGATTCATTTCATCGCTTTGATCTATTTTCGTCGATACATGATTGAGGTTCCTATCACCATGGTTTTAGCGCAGATTGAGCTGCTGCTAGTGATGCGGTCAGGGCGAGCTCGTCGTGGACGAGGACTGACCATCGTTTTTTCTGGTGACATGGAAACGTATCGATTCAGTGTTTGTATTGTGACCACTTGTTGAGGTGAGTGTTCGGTGTTGCACCGTATGATCGGGCTATTGATAGAGGCCGCCAGTTGTGAGAGGACTGTTGATGTACAACATACCTCAAAGATTGTGATGTCGTCTACCGTATAGCCAGATGACCCAGCTGTTGCTGAGATTGATGAGATGTCGCTTCCAGAGATTACGAGCTGAGATCGCTGGAGCTTTCAGGCAGAGATGCAACAGGAGATATCTTGTCTGTTTTGAGTTGAGAGACAAAAGTGATTCGTCAGATTTGATGCGCCGACGCAGGCCCAGTTGAGTTGAAGATTTTCAGTGTGGAGAGTCTTATTCAGATCTAGAGTAGATCGATCTAGAGTAGATCGTTGTTCGTTGGATGATCCGATGTGAGATCAGTAAGTGGACCAGCTTCAGATAAAGGACCTCACCCAGATGCGTTGTGAGTTGATCGAGAGTGGATGAATAAAGTATATTCCTCCGATGGTTGGGACGAGTTCCCAAGGACGTGTTCGGCTAAAGATCTTCTATAGAGTGATGAAGATACCGAGTTCGTGATTTCGAGTCCGTGTGAGAGATTCCGGATTGACTGTAGCCGAGAACATTTGCAGTACGCAGATAGCATGATGTGACGTCAAAGTGGACGATAATAAGATGAGTGGAGAAAGAGGTTCGTGCGAGATGTTAACGAGCTGTTGTTACTCCCCGTTGAGGTTAGAGATCGGATATGTATACTGAGGCGTTGGGATACGGCCAATTCCTGAGGAAATGCTATGCTGAGAACGCAGATGTCCAGAAGACAAGAAAAGATTATGCAAGAGTACCAGCCTCCATATAGTTCGGCATAGGCGAGATCGGATGAGACCTTGAGTGGGTTCATTGCAGGACACTGCTGCGATAAGATTTGCACCGGGGATCAGTTGTGTCACGTGTATTCAGAGAGCCAGAGGCCGACGCCAGTGACGTGCTGCTTTATGAGTGGTCAGGATAATTGGCCGAGAGGTGACCAGAGTAGTGAGAGGGAAATCGTTTCCGTTAGTACACCGGACCAGGCCGATGAGCCAATGTATTGAGAGATTGGTAATCCACAGAGAAAATGACGATCCAAAGATAGGGGACGCCCGACCGTGAGCAGGAGGCAAGCGGGTGTTCTTACTCTGCCAGTGTTGGGCGCACCGATATTTTTCGACATTGTAGGAGGTGTACCTCAATGTCATTTGTTGCGATTTGCGTTGTGATCCGAGTATCACGCTTATATCTCTTGGATTTGAGTTTCATTATATGGTTTTCCTGCACTATATCTGCACCTACTGGGTATTTACATTTTGTACATAGTTATTGCACTTGAGATATACTTTATACACCGTTGTGTTGGTTTATGATTTGTGCATATTTATTGCACTTGATATCGGTTTTCTGCCTTGGCTGCACGTGTTTATGATTTCGTGGATTTCATACGGTTGATTTGATTTTGTGCATATAGTACGCACTCGATTTGATTTTTGCACTCAGTATAGCTCATGTATGCTTGCAGTGCATTGATACGTGTTTTGTGCGCGTAGTTGCATACGTTTACGATTTTTATACACCTTGGTACACTCGGTGATGCTTTTTATACGTATTTGAGTTATTGATGAGTTCCCGTGCATTTGTTGCACCGGATTTGGTATTTCGTGCATTGGATGCACTGGATTTGGTTTTTCGTTCACTAGATACACCCGATTTGTATTTCGTGCATTGGATGCACTGGATTTGGTTTTTCGTGCACTAGATACACCCGATTTGTATTTTGTGCATTTGTTGCACCAGATTCGTATTTCGTGCATTTGTTGCACTAGATTGTTATTTCGTGCATTGGTTGCACCTGATTTATACTCTGTGCCTTGGTTGGACCCGATTTATGTCTTTGAGCATTGTGTTACCATATTTGTGTTTTTGTGCGCGTTTGCACTTGATGTTCGTTTTCGTGCATGCTACTGCACCGGATGTTTTATACGGACCTAATGCGCTTGGGTCGGATTTTTGCGCATATTAGGCGCTGGTACTGGATTTTGTACGCATTGGATGCACTTGAGTGAGATTTTACTCGTGCATGTTGGATGCCCTTGATTTAGATTTTTCCATGCATATTGGATGCGATTTCATTCGTGCATGTTGGATGCGCTTGACTTAGATTTTATTCGTGCATGTTGGATGCACTTGATTTAGATTTCATTCGTACATGACGAATGCACTTGATTTGGATTTCACGCATGTTGGGCGTATGATATGAGATGTGATTTTGTGCACACTGGATGCACTCGTTTGGGATTTTCATTATGCAGGTAAGTTGCATTGGGTTGAGACTTTCGTGCACTCTAGATGCACTTGATATTGTTGTCGTGCACATCAGTTACACTAGACAGATGTTTTCATGCACACCCGTTGCACATAGTTTTGGCTTTTGTGCATATTGTATCAATTGTATTGGATTTGCTTTCCGTGCGTACAAGACGCACGCGATTGTTGGATACGCCTTCAGAGGCTGATTTTGCCCTTGAGCACTTTGTTTTCATGATGGGTACTATATAATATAGTGGCTGAACATGACCGATCTGAGGACGGTACCTGAGTACTTTGCATGTATAAAAATTTTAACAAGAGGTTTTCAAAAAAAAGAAGCTATAGTCTCGCTATTTCTTACGTGTCCGCGAGCGACAGGAACGTTTACAAAGGAAACCTTTTGGGATATTTCAAAAAGGCGGAACGTATATTAAGAAAAACATATATGAACGTATATTTATTACTTTACAAATGAGTATCCGTCACTTCTGCCGTGAGCTATACATCACACGGCGATTCAGAAAAGATTTTGCATATGTTTTATTCAGTTTTAAGAGCTTTTCCAAGGATGCGTATTGTAACCTTATTATAGTATTTGACTAGTGCATATGGGATTTCGGTAGTGGATTTCGAGATCTATATCTCCATTGTAACTCCGATGATATATGTGCAAATCCGATGATTTGCGTGACGTTTGACGGAGTTCGGTTTTGAGTTTCGTACTCGTTTTCAGGCGCACAGGATGCGCTGTGGTATTTCTGTATCTTCCGTGATTTCGGAGCCCATTGATTGGAGATGATTATTAAAATGTTTTAATATTTGGGGAGTTAAAATTTAAATTCGGGGACCAAATTTATTTAAGGGGGGAAGATTGTAACATTTCAGAAAATATAAAATATTATTTTTGGAAATTTAATAATAAAATAATATATTTCACGAAAACTACCCGATTTGCGAAATTTGGGGCTTTCTTAAAGTGGTATAAGTATATAACAATATTTGGAAATTTATCGGAGATTAAAATGATTTATTTATTTTAATGATATTTATCGGATTTTTGGGCAAAATCCGTAATTTTACATTTTTCCGTCACTTGTGCATGTTATGCATTGTGTTGTGTTGTGACTTGTGCATATTGAGAGTTTTGTAAGATTGAGAATAATAAGGAAAAGAATTGAATTTGTGTGTGAAAAGGATTAATGGATATAAAACAAAAGGGAGAAGAAACAAGAATAGATATTTTGTAGGAGGTGAGTGTAGGGAAGATTTTTATGTAAAGAGTGAGGCTAAGAGAGAGAGAGGAAGACTTGGCTGCCCCATTTCCTTCACTCCTCCATTATTTCCTTCATCTTCATCATCTCCATCACTTCCTCACTACCTCATTGCCACATCTCCAATACTTCACCAAAACCTTATACCCCTTTCATTAAAATCATGCACCACTTCATCCTCAACACATTGGACCTTGCAAGTTTGGATTTTGAAGACTTTGGGCAACTTAAGAATTTTCTTTAGTTGCTAATGAGGTATATTCATACACTTTTAGTTACGTATTGGTGTTAATATATCCCATTCTAGTTTAGATATTGATTTAGTTAGGTTTGTGATTTTAGAATATTATAAGATGTTGTTAAGTGGTTAATTGAGGTGTAGTAAGTGTTCACAAGACATCAGAGAGTGTTTACTGGCCAAGACAAGAGAATAGAAACCAAAACACGGATGTTAGAATTTCCCGATATCGTATTTTGTGGGAATTGTGATAGGATTCTGAGATCTGCTATAACCTGGAGACATTAAAACTTATTTAGCGAACACAAAGAGACGAGCAGGAAACTAAGAAGCTACCATAGAAACACGAGCCCCTCCTCCTTTAACCAGGCCGCAGATTTATTTCATGTGGCCGTAATTTGCGGCCACTTTGTGGTGGAATGTGGTTATTTTTGTTCTGTGGTTTCCTTATCATATATGTAGACCAACCCTATGTGCAAAATTGGCTAATTTTACCTGAGATGAAATCTGGGAGCACATTGGGGTGTTTTTAGTTATGTTTTCCATATTTTGGAATGCTTGGTTTTGATGTTTGGATTTGTATTGGGTCGTTGGATGTTTGTACATCAACGACAGGGGATTGTTTGGTTGGTTTTGCATGCCTAGACTATAGGTTCTAACCTATGAGCGCACCGCGTGCCGTATTGGATTTCGGAACTTGATGTTAATAGCTTTGCGATTGCGTATTGATTGTACTTACTTTTGTGTGGATTCTGAGACGACGAAGCACATCGACTACAACTAAGCGAGGGGTTTAGCAGGTGAGTAGATTTATATCTATGGGGGAAGTCCGGTGGATGGCGTATACCACCCCCGCAAATTGAAGGATACCTATATTAGAAAACTATGGATATGGTTAAAAGATAGTTAGAAATGATATGAGATTAATAAACTAGAATGTATATGTAAGGTGACTTAATGTGATGAAAAGAGTATACGGGGTGATATGATGACTTGGTGTGATATGTCGTTATGTGGATGCGAGTCGATATGAGATAGTTGATACCGTGCCGGTCCCCTGATATGAGATTGTTCTGGATGTGACCTATGATATAGGTATATAAATACATATAATGTTGTGAACCATGAGTGATATGTCGTACGAGACGGTTGGTCTGTACCCTCATTGTCATATAGGTTGATAGAATCTCTAATGGTTTAATGCCGCCGTACGATAATTTACCGTACATGATGAGTTTTATGATGATTGAACCGTACCCTTGACTAGAGGATGCCGTACGATGGATTATACCGTACGTGATTTTGTGAGGCTGGATGCCAATTGATAGATTCACCGACTCGGATATATTGTAGACACGTTTACCTTGTAGCATTTAGCTGACAATGTACCATATGCTACGTTCATGTCATTCTCATTACATTGTTAGTTATATGTATGCCCTAGAGGCCATTACTGTACATACGATGTATATTGTAGTGGATGCTTTGACATATATAGGGAGGCTTTCTTGCTCGACATGATAGTACGCTATCTGGTTGCTCTTTATCTTAACATATACTCTGATTGTCTCAATGTTACATGTTGATAAAGCATTTACGATGAGAAATTGACTACCAGGACTATGATGCAGATCATACTAGTAAGGACAGTGTAGTCGTCAAGTACATCCTTCAAATGTTCCTAGCCGAGGGAGTATCGAGACATGGCATCGATACTCCAGAGTAGACTAGCGTATGCGCTTCTTAACCCATATCATGGGCGATGGATGATCCCTTATCCATTGATGTATGACATCAGAGAAGGTATACGGGTGCTCAGTGAAGACTAGGTACACTGGACGGACTCGCCGAGAACTCCCAGATGCTATATTACCTCACATCAGATGGCAGTTCTCTGGTGACACTGGTATAGAGTAGTCTGTAGACCTGAGATCGTCATAGAGTCTTGTGTGATTCCTACTGTGCTTTGATTTCCATCATACCACGTCTAAGAGGGCATGCAAAAAGGTGGCTTTTGGGTACAGTCCCGAATCACATGGAGGCAATGAGCGATAGGAGGGTATTCGTGTCTCCCGGTATAGGGGGTTGATGTTGCGCTGTGTTCGATTGGCTATAACTAGAAATCCCTCGCCAGGGTTGCTGAGATTTACTGGTAAGTGTTATCAGTAGTTTCTCGAACTGTTATAGACCTTATATCGACACGACTTATAAAGCTACTGGGGTCTGACATTTACCACCCCTAGGCGAGATATGCGACATATCAGACGAAGAGACCGGACTGTACGGGAGTGTTACTGACTGGATTCACAGAAGAATGTACAGGCTTGCTTATTAATCTTCTGATTGCTCAATACCAGGGTGGCTGTTACGTTTAGCTGACCGCTTGCAACTTGTGGGTGTTTGATATGATCATCACCTACTACCGGCGTATTGACGATTCTTTAGAATCCTACACAGAGGTTTCCTGGCTAAGGCAAAACGGAGTAGGAGCACATATGTGATATATGCGGGACCGAGAACAATACGTGTATGTGATACCGTATTAGATTCTCACGATATGAGATATTGGCCGGGTATATGTGATATAGCCGGGTCATAGGATCAAGTGTTGATTCGATGAACTGATACAGATTATATTAGTCGGTTATTTGTGAAATTGCCAGATTATCGGATCAAGTGTTGATTCGATAATTTAATGTATAATTATATATTTGATATAATAAATTACATTAACTAATATTAGCTCACTAAAAGATTCTTTTTCTCACTCGGGTAATGCATTGATATATATGCGATATATGTTAATAGTATTATTTTATTTTGTTACAATAAATATTTTATATGTGATATATAATATTGTAACATGTTATGGTTATAAATGCAACATGTTTTGTGTAGTTTAATTGAGGTTAGGGTTTAGATTAGGGTTAAGTCTTCATGAAGCTTTCAAGAAGCTTCTTGAAGCTTTGACTTTGACCTGGATATTTTTCATAGATATTTCCTTAACCTAACCCAACCATTTACCCTAGTTAAATCTCTACATGGGTTAAGTCTTCATACTTAACCCATGGTTGCAATTCTAACCATAGACTTGATTTTTTCATTATTCATCACAAAAGGATTCTTCTTCTTCTTCCTTGAGTTCGTGATGGAAAAGCTTACTAGCTTTTTCATTAGTGATGAAAATGAGTGAGATTAAGAAAATAAATAAGAGCTAAAATCCTACTTCATCATTCTAATCTATGGTAGCCATTTAGATTAGGGTGTTTACTTCATTTAGTGAGTGAGAGCTTGTGTTAAAGAAACTTCAAGGTAGATCATCTTTGTTTTCGAAGATCGGAAGCAAGCTTGCATCTTTCTCTTCGTGGAGCCTCTCTAGAGTCTGGATACTCGATGATCGCAGCGAACAGACCTCAACACGGTGCTTTAGATGGGAAGGACCGGACTACAAAGGTTGTAATCCCAAACGCTTAGATGTAAAGATATTTACATGCTATATTTCGCCTAATCTCTAATTTAAAGATCTTGGTTAGGGTTGTTCGGCACGTCTAAATTTTTAATCGGGCATGGTTGATGCCTTATAGACCCTTGTGAGAGTGCCTAGTAACCCTACAATGGTATCAGAGCCAAGCTAGAGCTTTAGGCGAAGTTTAACGTCCGATCGAACTCTGAATACCCGATAATCCCTAGTTTCTGGAAAAAATTTTAAAATGTTGATTTTTTAATATTAAAAATACTCAAAAAATTCAGCAGGGTATTTTAGGAATTACTGTGCAAAACGAGACACTTATCCCACTAAATCGCCGCGGAACCGCGGCCGTACCATGGCTTGCGCTGCAGTTCCGCTAAAATACAGTGGAGTTAGGGTTAGTTCTTTGCACAGTAATAACCGTAGGTACTTCCTGATGCTTCTGGGTATTTTTAATTTTACTCAAGTGTTGAGTTTTCTGGGTTGTATTGGGAGCTCGTTGATTCGACAGAAAGTATAACTTCGTTTATTTTGTCCGGATAATTTTTTAAAACATGTTAAAAAGTTCGAACAGATATCAATAACTCACTTTTTCCCCTGTCGGAAATGTTTTCAAAAGTTGGATTTTTTCTCGAGTTTGAAACTTCCGGAAAATCATGCAAGTAATGCGGTGGACCCTCTAGAAGACAACAAACCTTAACTCGATTATATGATCGTCTGAACCATCTCTGAACCTTAGGGTATGGGGCAGTACGGCGTTGCCACATGTGAGGCATTGGCTTGACCCTTCTACGGCTGGACCATTGGTGCTGTGGCATGTAATGGATACTTTTTGAACTCCGCTCAAGTGTTTAGCTATTAGGGAAATCTTGGGTGCTTGATTATTCGATCGGAAAATTTAACATTGTCTATTTATCTGGAATGTGATACAATATTTGGAATCCACAAGTAGTTATGAGATAACTAATTTGAATGTTATAAATCAAGCAGTTTAGTCTTATTTGATCGGTTGCCACAAGATATTGATGCGATCAAAAGTCCGTCGCAATCACGTAGCGTACGCGGATACTTGTCGGGTAAACTTAATAGATAGCCATGCCCCATAGCCCCGACCAAGTGACTGTAGGAGAACCCCGTCGCCAAAAGAATCCGTTCGGGTGCTCACGGCAGCGGTGTTCCGCCTTAGTGCACTTTGTCGACGGCATCCGGGGGTGCGGCCGTCTACTAAAGTTTGCGACGAGCATTCGATCAGGATGTCAGGAATCTTGTTGAATTACCCGACTTGATATTGAAAAGAGTTTTCGATAATGAGACTAAAATGCTGGGTTTTTAATTGTTAGGCATGCGCTGTCTAAGGAATTCATTTGGTTCGGCATGAGATGTCCAAGGAGGTTGCGGATTCTAACTGTTATAGTTTTACACTTTCTTTTCTGCGACCGTAAGTGTAATATGTGGTGTATCGCCGATTTCGTTACTATACATCAACGACAACTGGGATACGCATATTTACTTACGTTGATGATATATAATATTATATGTTGCTGTGATATGTTATATTGGATCATCGCGTTTTGAATAGCCGGGGGTTTTATGTGAGATGAGGGTTTTTATTTTCATTCATGTAAAATTCATTTGTATGTAATATTCTTTTATTGGGGAACTTCCGGGCTGAGGATGATGTCACCATTGCATATTATTTTTTTCCGCATTAGGTAGGCCCAAGGCGGGAAGCACAAGTAACCGGGTTCTAGGGTCCAGTGGGAGACCATCTCGAGGAGTCGAGACCGGGTCTCCTAACCCTAGAATTGGCAGTGTTTCTTGCCGCTCTCGTAGAGGTCTAGGGATGTGGGTTTGGCTATTCATCGCGACCGTGGAATCCGTGTTTTATAAAGGCTCGTATTAAAACACGGACCTCCTAGTATATCCAATATTTCATATATTTTTTCTTCTACTGCAATGTTCTGTGATAAGATCATATTACTGCCTGAGACGAATGTTTATATTATATATATGAGATATATGTTATATTGTAGATTTCGTTTCAAATGTGATGCTTATGAAGCATATCAAAATGGGACTTCATTAATGAGATTAATGAAACTAAAAGAAACCTAAAGATGTTGTAGAAACTTGTTTAAAAACTGGTAGCTCTAGTTCTTGCTTTGCATAGCGGTATTCCTTGCCGAATATCCAGCACCTTATTTGATAAAGAAAGAGCCGAGATCTCTTCACCGGGAGTGACCTCTTTAGCGAAACTAGCAGATGCTACAAACTCGGTTTGTCTTTTGATTGCTTCTATAGCTTTTGCTTTGCATAGAGGTATTTGCGAAATATCCTGTACCTTATTCGATGAGGAAAGAGCTGAGATCCCTTCACCGGGAGTGACCTCTTTAGCAAATCTAGAAAAGGCCTAAAAAACATTCCATTTAAAATCACTCGATTCTGCAACGGTATCAAGTTCATTACGCAAAGGGTTTTCTTAAAAACCTGCCGTAGCCCTCCGTCATTTTAGATAGTAGAGTACTTAGTATTTGTGCTGCGTATGTCGATTTTAGTTGAGGCATAGTGTACGGTAGGTAAGTGATGTTTTCCTACACTGCATATGATGTGATTAGTTAGGACATTCATGTGATTATGTCGACCATAGTTGAGGGTCATGTAGGGTGGGTCTGATTAATCATGAAATGACGGGTAGAACATGACTAGTGCTGTCACGACCCGAAAGTACGGAACATGACCGGCACTTAAACTACGAATGTCTCGAGGCGTACGTAATCGAAGTAAACCGAAAACCTAGAAATCCAAACCAAGAAAGATGTAGAGTGCAGGAAAAACCAACTTAAAGAAAGCAGTTTCAATAGCATAAGCCGAATTAGGCGATTTTTAAAACATCAAAAATTTCCCGAAAATTTCGGCAGAGTCTCCTTTGAAAATACTGGCCCCCAAATGGGATACAACATGAATAGTATACGAAATCAATAAAAAGGCATCCCCAAGCGGGAGCTAGCTCTTCGTCAATCGACGGTCACAACCACACAAGCAATATAATATACAACGCCAAGGGCGAGGATCAAAATTCAAAAGGAAACTCAAAAACCACAAGAAAACCACATAAATACAACGCGCGACTCTAAGGTCGAAAGAATAAACATCACTGGTCCCTATCTCAAATAAATACATGTTTGGTTGATGGAACTTCTAGATACAACAGAATAATGATATACAAGATATATAATGGGGATACGATACAAGTAAACCCACCTACTAGCAAATCACCCGAAGGAAACTATGCCCGCAAAGCCGTAATGAAACCTGTACGGCAAACCTGCAAGAAACTGGGGCACAACAGGGGTGAGTTGCCAACTCGTGAATAGAAAAATATCTACGCACAGAAATCGCATAAATAACGCAACCTAGGTCAATGATCATAATATATCCTCAAATATATGAATAACACGTAGCCTATAACAAGGCTAGGGTAAATATCTAACCCGAGTGTAATCTCATGTTCCCGTGTCAGTGCCTCAAGTAGCAATATATCATATGAATGAGGTATGAATGCATGAAAATAGAATACATGTAAATGAAGAACTGTTTTCATAATTTAGTGAGATTTCCTTTGTATTTTTAAAATGAGGTATCATAATGAAATCAGCATAAAACAGTGCCTAGCATCGGCACAAAACGTAATCCCAATATCTCGATATCTCTGTATCACAATCTCTGTACCTCAATATCTCGAAATCTCAATGTCTCAATCACAATATCTAGGGCGCCGTCAGTCCAGACCGGCCCCTACCATCCATCTCAAGACCACGACGGTATCCTCCGGATATCCGACGCGTCGGGTAAAATCACCGGTAGGTAGTGCTCCCCTGCCAGGCTCACATCGTCATCATCACGCGCTTCTTGCCCCGGGGTACCTTACCGGGTCCACCATGTACCCGAAACAGTTCATCCGTCTCCTCGAATCGGGTCTAAAAATCCATCAGCAAACTCATGGTGGACGACTCATACATCATGGGAAAAACCGCACTTTTTATTTAAAAAGAGAGAAATCAGTTTATATAAGTTTTGCGGTTTTCCCCCCAAATCCAGAAAATTTCATGGAAATCCGAATCCAAATTATCAATAGCATGTAAAAACCATGAATATAGGCATAACAATGAATAACAGTATGCATGAAGTGACAAGTAAAATGTTAAGCTGGCATATAAGGCAGGCACACTAATATCATGTCAAATTACTAACAAACAAGCTAAGTCAAGCAATAATATTTTCTAAGGTGTACGTGACA
The DNA here is from genome assembly GCA_030015575.1 of Agapanthus africanus. NCBI lineage: Eukaryota > Viridiplantae > Streptophyta > Magnoliopsida > Asparagales > Amaryllidaceae > Agapanthus > Agapanthus africanus. Next base: position 296,532,340 of record CM057345.1, on the reverse strand, counting down.
TGGCAATTACCGATGAAGATGTGTGTGAGCCGGCAAGTAAGTGTACGTGGTACATACGCATCATCGGTAATGGTGCTAGTGTCCTAACAATATGATATCAACATTGCAATAAGAAATTATATCATAAGTATGCGATGCGAAGCGAACCACAATAATAAGCGGGAGCTGAATACTAGACGCAACTGTAACTAACTTGCATTAATCTAATATAAGTCCTACAAATGGTGCCTTTTGAAATAACATGAATCATGGGGTTTTGAAAATAGGGGTTACGGTGTTTTTATGAAAAGATACGTCCTTTGAAATATCCGTAGAATCCCTTAGGCTGTCTTTTAAAATACCCACGATTCGTTAGTTTTTGAAATAGGTAAGAATCGAATCTAATCTAACAACTAAACTAAACTAAAGGGCTAAGCTAACAAGCTGGACTACAGGTAAGGAAACCGCCTAACATCTGAGTCGATCCATATACATACCTGTATATATATTAGTCGGTGATCCCGCCTCAATAATATCATATCCGATACCATATCTACAATCAGCCATCCTAAGTCAAGAGTGCGGATCAATCATCAAGATATAGCTCGTACGTCAATCCATCGTACGGCATCCCCAAATCTGGGTACGGGTCAATATCATATTCCTCACACCATTCCTCTCGTATCCTCTTTATTCAAGATCATAGTCTAGGGTACTGACCTATATCTAGTACAATACTAATATCCTCAATATACCCATGATCTGACTACAGATCGACAATCTCATACAAACCGATACCGTCAGCACATAGCATCATCAAGGGTATACATCGCCCGATACGGCCTAATATCAATATCCTAGCATATCATGCCTCATATCACGATCACATGTTGACCATTTTATTTATAACACTATTCACCCGTATCGCCGCCCCAAGATCCGCTATAACACTAGGACATACCTCAAGTACGAATCCTGCCATATCATCGATATCACAACCACAAAACAAATCTCATCGACTCAGCTCAATCCCAAGTATCATCCTCAAATACGTATGTGAACACATAGTCCCATACCCATGTAAACACATAACTATAAAAAATCTCATGAGCACATATAAAAAGGAATGTATGCAAGTATGTATGTGTGTATGTGTAGTGCAGCACTACTCTAGGGTTCGCAACACTAAAGTAATCCAACACACCAATATCCATCCTAACATCGTTATTAATCCCAAATAACATATACTAATTGTTGGTGTGTATACGCATCCGTATACACCACCACAGACCGCGGGGGTGCTATACGCCATCCACCCGACTTCTCCCCGTAGATATAAATCTACTCACCTGGTCCTCGTTCGCCGGTGCCGACGTCGCCACGCGCTTGCTTGTCGTCTCGAAGTCCACATGGGGTACCTACATATCATAACGCACCATACCGCATTAAAATCCGACTCATGACCAAAACGACGCACGAATCCCACATAGGTCAAAACCTATGGTTGCTTTCGCAAATCGACCCAAAAACAGTCGACGTCGTCGTACAAACGCCAAACCATCGAGAAAACTCCCAACACACTCATTTGCATATTCACGAACACTAATTTTAATATAAAATAGGTTAAAATTCACAAAAACCCCAATTTCACTTAAAAAGTCATTTTTCCGAAAATCTAGCAAGCACAATTCGCCGTTTTTGTACAAAACATGATGTTTTAACAATTCTAGTGACCAAGATGATAACTTAATATTTTAATTATTCCATAGAAACCATTACGTAAATTTTAAACCCACAAATTAATTCGATTTCAAAAACCTAGTTTGCAATATTAACCAATTTTAACAATTTTATAGCAAAATGCACAAACTACAATCTAGCTTGGATTTTCATGAACTAAAGTATTAAAATACACTTAATAATGTTAATGAAGTCATGAAAAAACCTAATTATATTTTTCTCATAATCAAATTCATGGTTTACAAAAACCAAGCTAGCAATATAGCTTAAATATTACAATTCCGAACTAACAATTTGCAACTAGAAATTTGATTAGGTTTTCATTTCACAATATGAAGAACTACAATTGCAACCACAATTACATACACAAAAACCTAACTTGAATTTCATAAACCCTTACTATGTTTTTCCAACATACAATTAAACCCAAATTAATAACTAATAATGCTTGATTTAAGGTATTCAAACAACAATTTAACAAAAGGTCTTGATTTATACCTCACAAGATCAAGGATCTTGCATGCAAATTCTAGCCTCCAAAAGTAGTTTCCATGCTCCTAGATCCATGTAAGTTTGGCTAATGAGAAATGGGTAGGAATTGGATTTGGATTTTGGGATTTATTTGATAGATTTTGAGGCAATTTTTGAAGCAAAAGAGATGGAAAATGGGGGAAAAAGATGGCGGTTGTTGTAGCAGAATTTCGGCTGAGGAGGGAGTGGGGAGAGGTGTGGGGGAGTTGTGGAAAAGAATCCAAGTCAAAGCCCCTCCCAAATTACCATAATACCCCCACCTACTCTACTATATATAAAAACCTTATTTTAACCCATTTCTCACATGATTTAAGGTCAAAAAGAGGGAAATAAAATTCTTGGGCTGCTATAATATTATGGGGCCGGCCAAGGGGAGTGAGGGTGAGTGTGAGAGACTTTACAAAAAAAATTCTATGTAAAAAGACCCCCCACAATACCATATTTGCAAGTTTTAGTTCAAAATAACTATATTTTTGTTTTCCATATAATAAATCAATTAAAACTTGAAATAAAATACTAAAAAATTATATTACAACTAGATTTTAATTAACATGATTTTAAAGATTAAAATTAGCCCATTTAAATTTGTATTTATCGCTAATTTAATGTATTTTCTTACCGTCTTAAAATAATATTAAAATAATTAATTTCGGAAAAAATTTCAGAAAATTTGAAATTTCAGCAGTGGTTCAATAAACACCAAATACTAGCAATTACATAGCTAGAATATGTATATTTAATTTTATAATAAAGATATTTGCATTTTGACTTTTTACAGAAAACCCCCTTATTTTACCGTTTTTTCGAAATTTCACCGAAACGATTTTCAAAACGTTACAATCTTCCCCCCTTAAAGAAATTCGGTCCCTGAATTTAAATTAAAACTTTCCCCAAATACTAAAATATTCCAGCCAAAACCATCAAATCGCCGGGGCTCCGAAATCATAAATACATAAAACAAATCGTAGCGCAACGCATGCGCATGAAAAATGAGCATATAACTCAAAGCAGAACTCCGTCAAGCATCCCGCAATCATCGGAGTCATGGGAAAGACATCAATACCAAATCCAAAGCAAAACCAATATGATATAACTCGAAACTATACATGTAAAATATATTCAGGTACTGTCCTCTGACTAGTCCTGCTCAGTACGAAAACACATAGCAATATCATAAAAACGTACTGCTCTATAAGAAAAATCAATCCCCAAAATACGCGTATGAATACTACGTGCGTCTTGTGCGCACGGAAATCAAAATCCAAATATGTGCCATACATATGCACAGAAACAACATCTAAGTGCATCGGGTGTGCACGAAACATCTGTCCTAGGCAACATGTGTGCCTGACAGCAAAATCAGGTGCATCTGACATGCACGAAAAATCTCGATTTAGTGCATCTGGTGTGCACCAAAATCACACTTCAAAACATGCGCCCAACATGCGCGAAAATCCAAATCAGGTGCATCCATCGTGCACGGAATCATGAAATCCAATATCAAGTGCCGAACATGCGCAAAATCAAATCAGGTGCACAAGGTGCACAAAACAAATATCGAAGATCACCATCGAAATCAAAGTCCAGGGCATCTAAATGCACAACATACGTAACACTGCACTGCAAGCATATATGAACTATACCGCGTGCAAAAACCAAATCGTGTGCGTATATACGCACAAAATCAACTCAAATGTCTAAAACCGTAAAATCGCAAACATGTGAAACCAAGCACGAAAATGATATCAAGTGCAACACTGTGCAAAGATCGTAAATCCTCAATCATCAAAATCAAATCATGCGAATAAATCACCCAAAACATCGAAATCAATAATGGCGGAATAGTACCGCTCAAGTGCATCCTCTAAGAATCTTGGGCCAACTGTCGTGGTCACTAGTGGGACGTCTCGTCGATGATCATGAACTCTGGCCTGCTGGTGTGCGTAACACAACCACTCCTGGGTCCAAGTCTTCTCGTAATTTGTCCCAGAAAGGTCCTGTCGAGGTCTCTCCCAAATCTCGCCTCTGCCGAACTATCTGAAAGTCATCATTCCTTACTAGATCTGTTCTCGTTCCAGAACGGCTGCATACTCATCACGACTCCTTCTGGAAGGTAAATCCAAGTACCATGCCTCGGCATGCGCATCGCATCTCTGATGTCGGCGGAGTGGAACGTCATCTCATCTAGATCTGGTATGAACCTCTTACTTCACTTTTCTCTAATGTCGTCTTCTTTGGACTCGTCTCATCGCGGCTGCATGGACTGAGCTCCAACGGCTATCCTCGTATCTGGAGTCTCCCAAGAAATGCATCTCACCACCTAGCATCCGAATTAAGTCGAGCCATCTGATCGAGTCGTCAAAACCTCATAATCCCCCAAGAGCTCAACATCTTGGGCACAGTTTAATAGTATCGAGTACATACCACAGCATCGGTGGTCCAGCCGTAGAAGGGCAAACCCAAGCCTCACTAATGGCACCGTAGAACTGCCGCAAACCCGAAGATTCAAAGGCTTTCACACGGTCATTAAGTCGAGTTAGGGTTTCATTCTTCTAGAGGGACCATAGAATTGCCTGCATGTCTTTCCGACTACTTTAAACTTGGAATAATAGGTTTCTGACATTCGATCGTCTCTGTCGACTCCCAACGTCTCCGCGTGAAGTCGTCTCTAGCTGGAATCAATCTATCTGATGACGTCGCATCGGTGTAGGCGAACGATCCACATGTCCTAGTCATTCATCCTCGATGACTAGCGACCTTCTATCATCTCTTAGTACAACTCGTTCTGCACTAACGCCAGCATCTGAGGCAATATCTCGTCGTTCGCAACAATAACTGGCTCGCTCATCTGCACGCTGAACAGTGCCTCGACCATCATGGATAAGCAACACACCAACGGTCATCAAAATCTGGCTGGCTTCTGTCAGTGGCCCAATCCTCTGATACTGATCGGCACGTCCGAGAAATCTCATAAAGGAGATCCGCCAAACGCTCGTGGCGCGGAAATACAGTAAAAAGACACATCTCCGCAATCGAGTATCGCCGGAATTTCGTCCTGGTCAGTCCTCGTTCTTGACGAGCTCGTGCTGACCGCAACTCTAGCCGTAGCTCTCCCTGCCCATAATCGTGGCAGCAAAACCATAACTGGTACTGATGAGGCTAGATCGGAATGAATATAATACTAAGTAAAGAAATGTACATCCTAAGGCTTCTTAAGTGGAGTAGCGTATCGTAAATATGCCGCGGAACATACCCACGGTACGTCACTCTACTTTAGTCACCTATTCCATCAACCAAGGATCATCCTACGCTCCGAAGGTAAAACCTAACGCTCTGATACCAACTTTGTCACGACCCGAAAGTACGGAACATGACCGGCACTTAAACTACGAACGTCTCGAGGCGTACGTAATCTAAGTAAACCTAAAACCCAGAAATCCAAACCAAGAAAGATGTAGAGTGCTGGAAAAACCAACTTAAAGCAAGTAGTTTCAATAGCATAAGCCGAATTAGGCGGTTTTAAAAACATCAAAAATTTCCCGAAAATTTCGGCAGAGTCTCCTTTGAAAATACTGGCCCCCAAATGGGATACAACATGAATAGTATACGAAATCAATAAAAAGGCATCCCCAAGCGGGAGCTAGCTCTTCTTCAATCGACGGTCACAACCACACAAGCAATATAATATACAACGCCAAGGGCGAGGATCAAAATTCAAAAGGGAACTCAAAAACCACAAGAAAACCACATAAATACAACGCGCGACTCTAAGGTCGAAAGAATAAACATCACTGGTCCCTATCTCAAATAAATACATGTTTGGTTAATGGAAGTTCTAGATACAACAGAATAATGATATACAAGATATATAATGGTGGTACGATACAAGTAAACCCACCTACTAGCAAATCACCCGAAGGAAACTATGCCCGCAAAGCCGTAATGAAACCTGTACGGCAAACCTGCAAGAAACTGGGGCACAACGGGGGTGAGTTGCCAACTCGTGAATAGAAAAATATCTACGCACAGAAATCGCATAAATAATGCAACCTAGGTCAATGATCATAATATATCCTCAAATATATGAATAACACGTAGCCTATAACAAGGCTAGGGTAAATATCTAACCCGAGTGTAATCTCATGTTCCCGTGTCAGTGCCTCAAGTAGCAATATATCATATGAATGAGGTATGAATGCATGAAAATAGAATACATGTAAATGAAGAACTGTTTTCATAATTTAGTGAGATTTCCTTTGTATTTTTAAAATGAGGTATCATAATGAAATCAGCATAAAACAGTGCCTAGCATCGGCACAAAACGTAATCCCAATATCTCGATATCTCTGTATCACAATCTCTGTACCTCAATATCTCGAAATCTCAATGTCTCAATCACAATATCTAGGGCGCCGTCAGTCCAGACCGGCCCCTACCATCCATCTCAAGACCACGACGGTATCCTCGGGATATCCGACGCGTCGGGTAAAATCACCGGTAGGTAGTGTTCCCCTGCCAGGCTCACATCGTCATCATCACGCGCTTCTTGCCCCGGGGTACCTTACCGGGTCCACCATGTACCCGTAACGGTTCATCCGTCTTCTCGAATCGGGTCTCGAAATCCATCAGCAAACTCATGGTGGACGACTCATACATCATGGGAAAAACCGCACTTTATATTTAAAAAGAGAGAAATCAGTTTATATAAGTTTTACGGTTTTCCCCGCCAAATCCAGAAAATTTCGTGGAAATCCGAATCCAAATTATCAATAACATGTAAAAACCATGAATATAGGCATAACAATGAATAACAGTATGCATGAAGTGACAAGTAAATACTACAATGTTAAGCTGGCATATAAGGCAGGCACACTAATATCATGTCAAATTACTAACTAACAAGCTAAGTCAAGCAATAAAATTTTCTAAGGTGTACGTGACATGTCAATTACCGATGAAGATGTGTGTGAGCCGGCAAGTAAGTGTACGTGGTACATACGCATCATCGGTAATGGTGCTGGTGTCCTAACAATATGATATCAACATTGCAATAAGAAATTATAACATAAGTATGCGATGCGAAGCGAACCACAATAATAAGCGGGAGCTGAATACTACACGCAACTGTAACTAACCTGCATTAATCTAATATAAGTCCTACAAATGGTGCCTTTTGAAATAACACGAATCATGGGGTTTTGAAAATAGGGGCTACGGTGTTTTTATGAAACGATACGTCTTTTGAAATATCCGTAGGATCCCATGGGCTGTCTTTTAAAATACCCACGATTCGTTAGTTTTTGAAATAGGTAAGAATCGAATCTAATCTAACAACTAAACTAAACTAAAGGGCTAAGCTAACAAGCTGGACTACTGGTAAGGAAACCGTTTAACATCTGAGTCAATTCATATACATGCCTGTATATATATTAGTCGGTGATCCCGCCTCAATAATATCATATCCGATACATATCTACAATCAGCCATCCCAAGTCAAAAGTGCGGATCAATCATCAGGATATAGCTCGTACGTAAATCCGTCGTACGGCATCCCCAAATCTGGGTACGGGTCAATATTATATTCCTCACACCATTCCTCTGGTATCCTCTTTATTCAAGATCATAGTCTAGGGTACTGACCTATGTCAAGTACAATACTAATATCCTCAATATACCCATGATCTGACTACAGATCGACAATCTCGTACAAACCGATACCGTCAGCACATAGCATCATCAAGGGTATACATCGCCCGATACGGCCTAATATCAATATCCTAGCATATCATGCCTCATATCACGATCACATGTCGACCATTTTATTTATAACACTATTCACCCGTATCGCCGCCCCAAGATCCGCTATAAAACCAGGACGTACCTCAAGTACGAATCCTGCCATATCACCGATATCACAACCACAACACAAATCTCATCGACTCAGCTCAATCCTAAGAATCATCCTTAAATACGTATGTGAACACATAGTCCCATACCCATGTGAACACATAACTATAAAGAATCTCATGAGCACATATAAAAAGGAATGTATGCAACTATGTATGTGTGTATGTGTAGTGCAACACTACCCTAGGGTTCGCAACACTAAAGTAATCCAACACACCAATATCCATCCTAACATCGTTATTAATCCTAAATAACATATACTAATTGTTGGTGTGTATACGCATCCGTATACACCACCATGGACTGCGGGGGTGCTATACGCCATCCACCCGACTTCTCCCTGTAGATATAAATCTACTCACCTGGTCCTCGTTCGCCGGTGCCGATGTCGCCACGCGCTTGCTTGTCGTCTCGAAGTCCACATGGGGTACCTAGATATCATAACGCACCATACCGCATTAAAATCCGACTCATGACCAAAACGACGCACGAATCCCACATAGGTCAAAACCTATGGTTGCTTTCGCAAATCGACCCAAAAACCCTCGACGTCGGCGTACAAACGCCAAACCATCGAGAAAACTCCCAACACACTCATTTGCACATTCACGAACACTAATTTTAATATAAAATAGCTTAAAATTCACAAAAACCCCAATTTCACTTAAAAAGTCATTTTTCCGAAAATCTAGCAAGCACAATTCGCCGTTTTTGTACAAAACATGATGTTTTAACAATTCTAGTGACCAAGATGATAACTTAATATTTTAATTATACCATAGAAACCATTACGTAAATTTTAAACCCACAATTTAATTCGATTTCAAAAACCTAGTTTGCAATATTAACCAATTTTAACAATTTTATAGAAAAATGCACAAACTACAATCTAGCTTGGATTTTCATGAACTAAAGTATTAAAATACACTTAATAATGTTAATGAAGTCATGAAAAAACCTAATTATATTTTTCTCATAATCAAATTCATGGTTTACAAAAACCTAGCTAGCAATATAGCTTAAATATTACAATTCCGAACTAATAATTTGCAACTAGAAATTTGATTAGGTTTTGATTTCACAATATGAAGAACTACAATTGCAACCACAATTACATACACAAAAACCTAACTTGAATTTCATAAACCCTTACTAAGTTTTTCCAAACATACAATTAAACCCAAATTAATAACTAATAATGCTTGATTTAAGGTATTCAAACAACAATTGAACAAAAGGATTTGATTTATACCTCACAAGATCAAGGATCTAGCATGCAAATTCTAGCCTCCAAAAGTAGCTTCCATGCTCCTAGATCCATGTAAGTTTGGCTAATGAGAAATGGGTAGGAGTTGGATTTGGATTTTGGGATTTATTTGATGGATTTTGAGGCAATTTTTGAAGCAAAAGAGATGGAAAATGGGGGAAAAAGATGGGGGCTGTTGTAGCAGAATTTCGGCTGAGGAGGGAGTGGGGTGAGGTGTGGGGGAGTTGTGGAAAAGAATCCAAGTCAAAGCCCCTCCCAAATTACCATAATACCCCCACCTACTTTACTATATATAAAAACCTTATTTTAACCCATTTCTCACATGATTTAAGGTCAAAAAGAGGGAAATAAAATTCTTGGGCTGCTACAATAGTGTGGGGCCGGCCAAGGGGAGTGAGGGTGAGTGTGAGAGACTTTACAAAAAAAATTCTATGTAAAAAGACCCCCCACAATACCATATTTGCAAGTTTTAGTTCAAAATAACTATATTTTTGTTTTCCATATAATAAATCAATTAAAACTTGAAATAAAATACTAAAAAATTATATTACAACTAGATTTTAATTAACATGATTTTAAAGATTAAAATTAGCCCATTTAAATTTGTATTTATCGCTAATTTAATGTATTTTCTTACCGGCTTAAAATAATATTAAAATAATTAATTTCGGAAAAAATTTCAGAAAATTTGAAATTTCAGCAGTGGCTCAATAAACACCAAATACTAGCAATTACATATCTAGAATATGTATATTTAATTTTATAATAAAGATATTTGCATTTTGACTTTTTACAGAAAACCCCCTTATTTTACCGTTTTTTCGAAATTTCACCGAAACGATTTTCAAACGTTACAAGTGCTTATGATATGTTTACCTTAGTTAAGGTAGGGGTAAAATATTATTGGGAATTTCAAGTATTGAAATTTGCAATGAGATTGCATACCTTCTATGAGATAGTTGGATCCCGATACCCGCTGCGAGTAAGAGTTACTCCTGTGAAAGTTTTACACATTACAATTAGCCGATCGAGTAGGTGTCTAGAAAGGTGTTAATGGGGTTACGCCCGTGGAAAAATGAGGTTTATTTTAATTAGGTCCGTGCGAAAGCACGGGGAACCTCCCTCAAAGAACCGGCACTGGCCTGGCTGAAAGATTGGCGAACTTGTAGGGTGTAATTAATCCCGGCTAGTCTTTCCTTTTAGGGTTTGAAAGAAGACTTGAATAAAACAGTGGGAGACATCCTGATTAAATAAATTGATAACCAATCTAATCTTGTAAAAGCACACGCTGAGTGTTTTCTTCTCTCTCTCTCCAGGTAGCGACCATATCACGCCTTAATTAAGATAATAATACGGATGTATTGACCGAACCCGCTTGTTATACAACGCTAAGGAATGTTGGTCCCGCTCCAGCTTATAATTATTATAAGACAGAGCAGGAAATAGGGGATTACCAGAATTTCCATGCCGCCTAAACGAAGAAAGTGCATGCTGATGCATCTTCTTCGGGTGTGTTCATTACCGAGAACTGTTTCTCAGTATCCTTTACGTCCTGGGTATGAGATACCGGATCAGGATCCCACATATGTAATTTGTTACATGGGCTACAGATAGGTAGAGAACTGAGAATGGGTGATAAGTTTCAAGAGATAGAAATGGTGCAAGTGTTGCAGCCAAGTCTGTTGGTAGTTATCATCCTGTATTACCAAAATACATTGATTCTGAACGAATGTTATTAGATACCGAACCTGATATACAACATCATATCAGTCTCTTTATTAGTAAAGAAGGATATAATTTTGTATTGTTGGATAATGTTTTGAACATTTCCTATATCAAGAGTTGATCGGTTCAGGCACGTTATCTAAAAGCATAAACGTTCTAAATCAAACCACAGTTCTTAACGTACAGAACACACACAAGAGGAAGAGTTCAGAAATGAACGAATCCTTCTTGAGGCATTGTAGACTAGGTCATATCAATACGACCCGACTAGCTGAAGTTACATATAGATGCATATTTAAATTAGTTTGAATTTACATCTTGTGAAACTTGCCGGTCATGTCACAGAGATATGATGACCACAACTCCGTTTATTGAAAACAGAGAAAGAGTTAGTGAACTCTTGGGATTGATACAGGCTGATGTATGAAGGTCCCCTGTCTACCCATGCCAAGACCGGTTCTTGATACTTCATTACATTCACTGATGATCTCTCAAGATTTAGACATATGTTCCTGTTGAAACACAAGTCCGAAACTTTTGAGATAATCACAGAATATAAGTTAGAAGTAGAGAACCAAAAACGAGTAAAAGTATTATGTCCTTTGATGAGATCAAGGAGGAGAATACTAGAGCACGGAATTCCTGGACTATTCTAAAAGAGAATGAGATTCTCTCTCAGTATTACTCCTCCGTATACACCATAGCACGATGGTATATCGGGGCGGAGCAATAGCACCCTATGTGATATGGTGTGCTCTATGATGAATACTACTGAGTTTCCTATTTTCTTTTAGGAGTTATGCACTTGTGAAGCTGCATACCTATTGAATAGGGTTCCAATCAAATCAGTTGCCTACCACTTCTTATGTGATATGGAATGGGAAGAGACCATATCTTAAGTAAGTTAAGATTTGGGTTGTCCGGCCTATGTCTAAAAGCAAAATCCGGATAAGCTCGAGGCAAAGTCAGTTCTGTGGAAGTTTGTTGGATATCCCAAGCATTCGCAAGGGAATACCTTCTACCAAACCGAGGAACAAAAGATGTTTTGTTTCTCAGCATGCCACCTTTGTGAATGGGAATTTCTTGTGAAGAAATTAATGGTCATAAGGTAGAACTGGAAAGAGTTCCAGCTATACAAACTGCAGCTGTTGATTTGGTAGAACCAAAGGATTCAATAGTTTCCAATGAACCTCAGCCTCTCCGCCGATCTAGTAGGGTTCCTCACCTACCTGAGAGATACTTCGGTTTTCTCTACGACAGTGGGAGCGAGGATTGCATCATGTGATGATGACCCAACTAGTTTCAAGCAGGCCATCAGGAGTGGGACTCTGTAAGAATGGCTAGATGCTTAGTGATCTGAGATGGAATCCTTATACACCAACAAAGTATGGACTTTGGTTGCTTTATCTAAAGGGTTAAATCCCCATCAGGAGCAAGTATATCTTGAGAAGATTACTTGGTGTACATGGAAAAGTTGAGACTTTCAAAGCTATGCTTAAGTCCATCCAGATCCGACTTGCCACGGCAACATACCATGACTACGATATCTGGCGGATGGGTGTCATGACTGCTTTCCTAAATGATGTTTTGGAAGAGAGCGTCTATAAGTACACAGCCAGAGGGCTTCATAGAAAGTGGGAGCAGCGGAAACGTGTGCAAGATGTTTTATATGATAAATCAGGCATCGCGGAGTTGGAACAACTGTTTTGATGTGATAGTCAAAGAGTTTGACTTCATCAAAATGGTAGATGAACCTTGTATATACAAAAAGGTAGTAGGGAGTATGGTGGTGATCCTCGTAAAGTACGTGGATGATATATTCTTGATAGGAAAGGAGTTTCCTATGCTACGCTCGGTCAATCTCCGCTTATCACAAGGATTCTCCATATAAGATCAAGGTGATACCTCCTAAATCCTGGGTTTTGGATCTATGAGATAGATCTAATTGGATGTTAGGATTCTCACTAGGTGTAGTGAGATGGTATCAAATGATCCTAGGGAGAATCACTGGAAAAGTTACAGGGTGATAAGGACGACTGAATGTCAATAACAGGCATTGTCTTTACCCTCAGTGGAGGGACGGTATGTTGGAAGAGTTCCAAGCTAGATACCGTGACTTACTAGACGATTAAAGGAAAGATACATCGTTACCAAGGATGCTACCAAAGAGGCAGTCTGAATATATATAAGTTCATGAGGTGAACTTCGTTCCTACCATTGTGTGACAATGGAGTTGTGGCTTATGCCAAGGAACCCCCGTCCCACCAGAAATCCAGATATAATTCTTAGGCAGTATCACCTGATCATGGAGATGGTTGATCTCCAGGGAGATCGAGGTTAGGAGAGTAGACACAGAGGACAACAGTGCGGATCCACTCACAAAGGCCTTTTCCCAGTAGAGACTTTTATAGGAAGGTTGAGTATGAGATACTTCAACCACAGCTAATTGTTGGGTATACGATACCACAACAGATGGCCCTAGTGCAAGTGGGAGATTGTTAGTTATATGTATGCCCTAGAGGCCATTACTGTACATACGATGTATATTGTAGTGGATGCTTGGACATATATAGGGAGGACTTTCTTGCTCGACATGATAGTACGCTATCTGGTTGCTCTTTATCTTAACATGTACTCTGATTGTCTCTATGATACATGTTGATAAAGACCTTAGGATGAGTACTTGACTACCAGGACTATGATGCGGATCATACTAGTGAGGACAATGTAGTCGTCATGTACATCCTTCAAATGTTCTTACTCGTGAGAGTACCGAGACAGGGCATCGATACTCCAGAGTAGACTAGCGTATGCGCTTCTTGACCCATATGATGGGCGATGGATGATCGTATATCCATTGATGTTTGACATCAGAGAAGGTATACGGGTACTCAGTAGAGACTGGGTACACTGGACGGACTCTCCGAGAACTCCCAGATGGTATTATACCTCACGTCAGATGGCAGTTCTCTGGTGACACTAGTACAGAGTAGTCTGTATATCCGAGATCGTCATAGAGCCTTATGTGATTCCCACTGTGCTTTGATTTCCATCATACCACGTCTAAGAGGGCGTGCAAAAAGGTGGCTTTTGGGTACAGTCCCGAATCTCATGGAGGCAATGAGCGATAAGAGGGGATTCGTCTCTCCCGGTATAGGGAGTTGATGTTGCGCTGTGTTCGATTGGCTATAACTAGAAATCCCTGGCCAGGTTTGCTGAGATTTATTGGTAAGTGTTATCAGTAGTTTCTCGAACTGTTATAGACCTCATATCGACACGACTTATCAAGCTACTGGGCCTGACGTTTACCAACCCTAGGCGAGATATGCGACATATCAGATGAAGAGACCGGACTGTACGGGAGTGTTACTGACTGGATTCACAGGAGGATGTATAGGCTTGCTTGTTGATCTTCTGATTGCTCAATACCTAGTTAGATATTACGTTTAGCTGACCGCTTGCAGCTTGTGGGTGTTTGATATAATCATCACTACTGCCGGCGTATTGACGATTCTTTAGAATCCTACACAGAGGTTTCCTGGCTCAGGCAAAACGGAGTAGTAGCACATATGTGATATATGCGGGACCGATAACAATACGTGTATGTGATACCATATTAGATGTTGGAGATAGTGCCCTCAAAGTCAATTATTGAATCGCAGGAACGTGATTGCAATGATTGAGGCAGGACCTATACCGATATGACAGTCTTTCTCGAGATGATAGTATGCTATCTGGTTTGTCTTTATCATCGTATACATGCTTTAGTTCACTATTGCAAGATGATAGAGCCCATAGGATTCTTGCTTGATTACCAGCAGTATGATGGCGATCATATACGTGGGAGCTGGGGTCTGTAAGCACATCCTTAAAAATGTCCCTAGTCGTGGGAGTTTCGAGACAGGGTATTGATACTCCATAGTAGACTAGTGTATACAGTCGAGACCCCGACGAGGGGCGGTGGCCGGTCTCACAAGCCACTGGTGTCAGTTTGATCACCTAAGATGTATACAGGTGCTCATTGGGTTATGAGTACACCGGAAAGGACTCGCCGGGAATCTGCTAGTTGGTATTATACATATCGTCAGATAGCAATTCCCTGGTGACATGTGTACAGGTTAGTTCATCGACCTGAGGGCATCATTTGTCTCATGTGAGTTCCCACTGTGCTTTGATTTCTACCCTATCACGGCTCAAAGGAGTCATGCAAACAGGTCTTTTTTGGGTACAGTCCCGAGCCACATTGGAGGCAAGTGAGCGGATCGTCGGGGATTCTTCTCTCCTGGTATTAGGGGTTGATGTCGCGCAGTGCATGGGTGGCCATCACTAGGAATCCTCGGTCGAGATAGTGGAGAATTACTGATTTGGATCAGTAGTTTCTCAGGTGGTGATGGGCTTCATGCCGACATGATTTATCGCGTTATTAGGGGTCTGACTTTATCCACCCCTCTAGACTCGATATGCGATACTCTTTAGACGAATGGACCGGACTGTATATACATTGTCACTGTCAGGCTCAGTAGGGTTTATAGATGAGTTCGCTCGTCAGCTTCCCTTCCAATCAATACATATGCAAACCGTTACGTACAGCTTGTACCTCTGACGTGCTAGGGGTTATACCCAGTGCCAGTGTGTTGATGAGTCATTAGTGTCCCCCACAGACACTTTCCCATGTTCGGGTGAAACGTTGTAGAGGCCGTATATGTTTATTGCAAGTTTCGGAAAATGCACGTGCGTTTTCGCACGTGTCGTTTCTCCGGCAGATAATACTGGTAGGCTTTGGTTTAAGCCGGAACCCAGTATTATACTGTGTAGATATAATATCTTTGTCTCAGTTGCATTTGTATTCGGTCGTAATACAAATGCGGGTATGTTTATACTGATACGGGGTTATCCTGAAATTCATTTCAGGATCACTTTTGGAAGTTGCCAGTTTCCAGTTTTCTATCAGCCGTATTTTGACATTCGGTTAAAATGCGGATTTATCTCTCTTGATGAGGTGAGTCAGTGTTCTAGAAGGTTCTAGAGAGGGTGACAAGGCTTGTGAGTCATTAGGTCTTTAATGGTGCATTAAATGCTTTTTGTGACTAGGTTAATATTCATTAGTTAGCATTTAATGTTTTGTGTGACTCATTCTTTGTGTTTAGGTTATGATAAGCTTCATTTCCTTATGGTCACCATTCTTGTTCCTACACTCACCTCCTCCCCTCTACTTAAGTGGCCGGCCCCCTCCTCTCTCTGACACACACTTGGTTTTTCATTCGGTGAAAAGATTATGATAGTTTTGGGGTGTATGGAAATTTCATTGCTCATTTCATTCCATCACCCGATCCAAAAAGCAACTTCATTAACCGTTTGTCCATAGCCTTGGACGTAATGAGACAAAGTGTTCTACTCATTCTCTACTTCATCTTGGTCGTCTCTTTTAGCTAACTTGACGATCGAGTTGCCTCGGTTCAGAGACGGGAGCCCGTTTAAAGATCCGTCGACGTGGTGCCACCCAGACGACAAGATTGGAGATCGAGGAGATCGGAGCAACCGCAACAAAGCGTGGGATGATGGTTAAAGACCGAAAGACTCGGATCATTCAGTATAACGTTTCGACCCCTTTGTAGTTTGTTAGTTTAGCTTTAATGGCAGATCCGGGTTACGGTACACGATAGCGCCAGTTTCGTTAAAAGTTTTTGTTCCGCATTTGGCGTCTGTTAGACGGCCGGGGCGCTACCGTGGACTTACAGTGGTATCAAAGCCTCACCATTAAGCTATACTAACTTGTGCTAACACGTTTAAAACATCGATCGAACCAAATTTCGAAAATCACATTTTTTCAGCCCCTGGTTTTCTGTCGATTTTTTGAAGGGCCTAAAAATAATTTTACATATTGCAGAAAGATAAGCAGGGTTTTCTAAGCATACTGGAAAAAATTGGGCACATGATCCCACAAGAGCGTGGCGGTTCCGCGGTCAAACCCATGGTTTGACCGCGGAAGTGCGGCGTTTTAGTGGGAACAGTGCATCAATTTTTCCCAGAGAGCTTAGTTTTGGAATTTGTGGTTTTTGGTATATATATTTTGGGCCCAGATTTTGTTACTGTACAGCAGATGTACGTGGGGCCCACTTCGGGAAATTTAGTCGATCGAAATTTTAAATTTGTTAGTATGCAGTATTTACATTATATCTCCGACCGGGAATGTTATTTGATCGGTAAACCGCGTCTGATTGCTATAGTTCTTTTAGACGGGTTTGCGAACGTGACATTCGCGTTGATGTTCTGTGTTGTGCTGTATTGTTGCGGATATGTCGTGGTGGATAGCAAGGTGCAATGATAGTGCAGTTTGGATTTATTTGTATATTTGATATTGCGGGGCGAGCGTCCAACATGTGACTGTCGTCACTGCCTGTTTGTAAAATATTCTTTTGGGGCACGACCAGGTTGAGGTCGATGTACCCGTTGTACATATTTGTATTTCTATACTAGGTTTATCCCACGAAGGAGTGCACGGATAGCCGGGTTGTGGAGGGCAACGGGTCCGTATCTCATGGCATTAAGAGGCAAAGGGGCCTCACTCTAGAATTGGCAGACTGTTCGCCGCACTCGTAGGGGGTACAGGTTGACCCAAGGAGGGGTGCTCAATTTACCGGATTCCGTGAAGTGTCGGGTGTTCCATTCACTATGTTGTGGGGACTACCTCGCTTCAGGTTTTGGCGGGTAACTTACCGCACCCGTAGGGGTCTATGTTTCATTGCACAGGCTATCCACACGACCAGGGGAACGTCAGGTTTCAGCAGTGGCTCTGTGAAACCCGGGGATCCCAGATTATCTGTATTGTTCTGTGATGCTTATTACTTTTCTGTAATGTTGCATATTATCACGCCTGGAGCGATTATTGTATATTGGTATATATACTATTAGATGTTGTATATGTTTTACACCCGCGCTAGTCCAGCCCCCGCTCTATCGTTAGTTAAGTAACCTAACGGGTGATGACGGGACCCAGTGGCAAATGCGGATGGCATATACGTACATTTTATTTTCGTTCTTTTCTGGTGTGATTGAATAATGGGACTGCATTGATTCGTATCAATGCAAGGATAAAACAAACCTATATTTGATGTTGTTGGAACCAATTTAAAAAGTGTTATTACAAAGGCGTTTCTTTTTGTTTTGCATAGTGTAATTCAGTTTAGAAATCCTGCACCTCATTCGACGAGGCAAGGGCCGAGATCCCTTCACCGGGAGTGACCCCTTGGGCAGAAGTTTGCGTCAGGGTAATAACTTTACTATAGTCGATTACAAGTTGCTTTGCATCGTGGTATTCAGTTGGAATATCCTGCACCTCATTCCACGAGGAAAGAGCCGAGATCCCTTCACCAGGAGTGACCTCTTTAGCAAAACGTTTTCGTCACTATATTTTATAAAAAGCTATCAGGTTCCTTCAACGAGATAAAGTTCATTACGTTAAAGGTTTTTTCGCCAAAAACCAGTCGTAGCCCTCCGTCATTTCTTATGGATGGTCAGTAGTATTCAAGCTATGTATTTTGACCAACGCCAAGGCATAGTGTTTGGCAGCTGCTGGGTATTCATCTGTTGCATAGATAGATGAGTTGGTTTGGGTCGGTCGTTCTGCCATTTTGGCCAATGTCAAGGGCATGTGCGGGTAGGTTCGAATTGACCTAGATAGTGACGGGCAGAACTTGACATGTGACTTATGATATTTTGACCAAAGCCAAGGTCATAAGAGCTGGGGCAAAAATCACATCGGGAGTTTCAAACATAAAGCAAACTTGCCAGATATGCGCATACCTTCTGGAGTATGATAACTTGAGTAGCTTCCATCAAGTTATCATGCGATGATAGTTGGATCCTGATTCCCACTGATGAGTTGGTTTACACTTCGGGTGATCCTGACTAATTCTTCTTTCGGGTTTGAAGGAGAATTTGAGATTACAGTGGGAAGTTCCTGATTAGATAAAGTGATAACCATTATGATCTAGGTAAGAGTGCACGCAGAGTGTTTCTTTTCTCTCTCTCTCTTTGGCAGCGACCTTTGACCGACCTAGACTATGACTCAGTGACCAAAGTTGACCGAATCTTCTTAAAATACTGGCCTTTGGATTGTCTTAGTTGCATAAGTCATTGTCGCTCCTTCTTTTACCCTTTGCATTTCTCAGAACACCCCGTATTACTACGGATATCCACTTCCATTGGATAGATCCATCGTATGGTTATATACGAACTCGAAGGTACTTCTTCGAAGATGGATCCAGGTTCAGGAGAAATAGAATTAGTTTATTCAGTTGTCTTTTATTATCACCTCCTCTCAGGTTGTTAGGGCTCCTTAGTTTAGGAGAGTACACCTATTACGCTTATTGGATAGTCTTATTCCAAACCATAGGCAGGTGCCGAAAGGTAGGGAATGAAGAAAACCAATTAGCCTAAGTAGGGTGTACAGAAGGTAATAACTAAAGACAAAATAAAGGGATTAGAAAGAGGGCAAAGTAAATTGCGACTGTTATCATTCACGACCAAACCGCGTCTCCAACACTATTCCTATTTCACCTTTACTTTTTCCCCAGTTCGGGAGAAATAGAATAAGGTATTATTCAGATTGTCTTTTATCATCAACTTCTCTCATGTTGCGAGTACTCCTAGGATTAGGAGGGTACACCTATTATGCTTACTGGATAGTCTTCTTCCGAACCATAGGCTGGTGCCGAATAGTAGGGAAGGAAGAAAACCATTTAGCCTAACGAAGGTGTACAGAAGCTAATGACTAAAGACAAATAAAGGGATTTGGAGAGATGGCAAAAAAATATACGGTTACAGTCATGAATAGGATTATGGAAGAGGCATTACTAAGAATACCAGAATACCCCTACGAAATATTTTCATGTTTCAGTTTAACTGCGCATTGTTAAAAGAAAACTGTTTTCCTCAATTAGATACTTACTCCAGGGTGTGTATTTACCAGTTTTCATTCTCATATCTGTATGGTTTTTATAGATGATGAGTGGGAGTAGGTTATTGGGAATTAGGAGATCATCCTCATTATATCGGAATTGGTTGTAATTGGTGACATTTGAGCAAATCGCCTGGGTACAGTTTTCAACCTACGATGCACAGGTTTTGAGTTATTCAACTCAGCGGACTTATACAGAGTATTGTATATTGTCCAGTGTCCGTTAAGGAAAAAAGGGTTGGTCCTCGTACTCTGTTCTGTTTACTTGTAATTTCTCTAGTTTTTAGACAAGTGTTTCGCTGAAATACAATATCTAAGTTTTGAGAAGTTGTGGGTATAAGAATAAAGTAGAGAACCAGATGTCGCAAGTATCGGGATTCTTCGAAGAGATCGAAGATGTAGATTCTTGTGATTGGTATTCAGATGAAAGTAATGGTTTTGAGAAACTTGTTTCTCTTTCAGGTTACTCATAATTGGATGGATTCCTAAGTTGAGTAATGACGATGAGCCTTTTTCCATTAAGTTGTCATGCACTGGAGACAACTGCATGATTTGAATCTGGTTCCAAATAAATTAGTGCCTCTGTTTCTATATTGGATATAGAATGGTTCATATCTTAACGATGTTAAGATAAGGGGAGTTGTCCAGCTTATGCTTAAAACAAGACACTGGATAACTCAAGGCACGTTTCTGTAATGGCTGTTTGTGGGTTGACCCTGGCTTCGACGAGGGTTGACTTTTCTACCATCTGGAAGATCAATAGTGATATTGTTCTTGACTCGCCACAGTTTTAGTAAAAATGGATTTTTTCAGAAAACAGTAGTGGGAGTATGGTAGAACTGGAAGTGATTCCAGAACCGCAAACGATTACGGAAAATTTAATAGGACCTATATATTCAATCAGGTTTGACATTCCATTAGCCACTCCGCAGATATGGTGGGTAACCTCAGACACCCGAGAGGTACTCCGGTAGCCTTAAGGACGGTGACAGGGAGGTTCTTGTTTACCCAGCCTTGACACTACTGTTGTTCCAGACTATGAAACCCGGCAAGAGGATAAGTATAACGTCGTTCTAAACTTGTTTCAGAAGTGTACGTAGATATTATTCTGCCAGAGGGTTGTCGTAGTCAGTGGGAGCAGCGGAAGTATAGCGGACAAGTAGCTTATGTCTATTTATAGACTTGAGCAGATATAGTGGAGATAAGATCATCTAATTTTGATGTGACAGTCATAGGTTTGACTTCATTAGAATAGGGGATGGATCTGTTCAGAAGGTAGTAGGGTGTAATGTCCTGGTATTTGGATGACATACACAGAGTAGGAAGTAAAATTCCTATACTACGATCGGTTGTACTGTGGTTATCATACAGTTGTTTCTCCATAAAGGATATGGATATAATATCAGACATTCTGGTTACCAGATCTATGCTTTTAGATCTAGATTGGGGTAGTTTCCCAATATGGGTACTTTAACAGTATTCTAATGATATTTAGAATAGATGACTCCTGGCATGGTGGTGTACCTGCAGGTGATGGAGTCACCCTCTCTAAAGGTGTCTTAGCGACTAAAGGAGAGAGGGATGTGCATGATTAGCAGATCACTTGCTTAGGCAATTGAGTCGATCATGAAATGTCAAGTACCACACCAGATGTTGTTTTTGCACTAGATGCGATATGTTTATATTAGTCCAATCCTGAAGAAACATAAGGAAGCAGTTTTAGAACATAAGTGTTTGTTCTATAGATTTGATGACGGCAACCTCCATAGGGAGACGGTTATCATTCCAGGCTTCCAAGGTGACAAGGATGACAGAGTGATTATCAGAGTTATAGTTTTCCCTCTGAAGAGGGATGGTATTATGGACAGGTGGTCCAAGAGGATACTGTGGGAGGCATGGTACTGGATACTAATTAGGTTCAGTTAACGATACAGTCTAAAAAGTTTGGATTTGGAGTTCATTTATGAACTAGGTCCCATCAGATATCCAGACATATTCTAAGACATGTATTACTCAATTCCGGAGATGGCTTTCTCCACGAACTTGAGATTAAGAAAGACATAGAAAGAAATATCAGGGCGGATCCACTCACTGAGGCCATTTCTCAAACACAAGAGTTTTACAAACTAGCTTTGTGAAACTGATTAGTAGAGGAGTTGCATGTTCGGTATCACATGGGCTGTGAGTATGCGACATCACAATAATTAGCCTTGAGTGCAAGTGGGAGATTGTTGGAGATAGTGCCCTCAAAGTCAATTATTGAATCGCAGGTACGTGATTGCAATGATTGAGGCAGAACCTATACCGATATGACAGTCTTGCTCGAGATGATAGTATGCTATCTGGTTTGTCTTTATTATCGTATACATGCTTTAGTTCACTATTGCATGATGATAGAGCCCATAGGATTCTTGCTTGACTACCAGCAGTATGATGGCGATCATATACGTGGGAGCTGGGTTCTATAAGCACATCCTTAAAAATGTCCCTTGTCATGGGAGTTTCGAGACAGGGCATCGATACTCTGGAGTAGACTAATGTATACAGTCGAGACCCCGACGAGGGGCGGTGGCCGGTCTCACAAGCCACTGGTGTCAGTTTGATCACCTAAGATGTATACAGGTGCTCATTGGGTTATGAGTACACCGGACAGGACTCGCCGGGAATCTGCTAGTTGGTATTATACATATCGTCAGATAGCAATTCCCTAGTGACATGTGTACAGGTTAGTTCATCGACCTGAGGTCGTCATTTGTATCGTGTGAGTTCCCACTGTGCTTTAATTTCTACCCTACCACGGCTCAAAGGAGTCGTGCAAACAGGTCTTTTTTGGGTACAGTCCCGAGCCACATTAGAGGCATTGAGCGGATCTTGGGGGTTGATGTCGCGCAATGCACGGGTGGCCAACACACGGAATCCTCGGCCGAGGTAGTGGAGAATTACTGATTTGGATCAGTAGTTTCTCAGGTGGTGATGGGCTTCATGCCGATACGATTTAT
Organism: Agapanthus africanus; assembly: GCA_030015575.1. Lineage (NCBI taxonomy): Eukaryota > Viridiplantae > Streptophyta > Magnoliopsida > Asparagales > Amaryllidaceae > Agapanthus > Agapanthus africanus. Next base: position 296,509,233 of record CM057345.1, on the reverse strand, counting down.
CGCGTTATTAGGGGTCTGACTTTATCCACCCCCTAGTCTCGATATGCGATACTCTTTAGACGAATGGACCGAACTGTATATACATTGTCACTGTCAGGCTCAGTAGGGTTTATAGATGAGTTCGCTCGTCAGCTTCCCTTCCAATCAATACTTAGGCAAACCGTTACGTACAGCTTGTACCTCTGACGTGCTAGGGTTATACCCAGTGCCAGTGTGTTGATGGGTCATTAGAGTCCCCCATAGACACTTTCCCAAGTTCGGGCGAAACGTTGTAGAGGCCGTATAGGTTTATTGCAAGGTTCGGAAAATGCACGTGCGTTTTCGCATGTGTCGTTTTTCGGGCAGATAATACTGGAAGGCTTTAGTTTAAGCCGGAACCCAGTATTATACTGTGTAGATATAATATCTTTGTCTCGATTGCATTTGTATTCGGTCGTAATACAAATGCGGGTATGCTTATACTAATAGGGGGTTATCCTGAAATTCGTTTCAAGATCACTTTTGGAAGTTGCCAGTTTCCAGTTTTCTATCAGCCGTATTTTGACATTCGGTTAAAATGCGGATTTATCTTTCTTGATGAGGTGAGTCAGTATTCTAGAAGGTTCTAGAGAGGGTGACAGGGCTTGTGAGTCATTAGGTCTTTAATGATGCATTAAATGCTTTTTGTGACTAGGTTAATATTCATTGGTTAGCATTTAATATTTTGTGTGACTCATTCTTTGTGTTTAGGTTATGATAAGCTTCATTTCCTTATGGTCACCATTCTTGTTCCTACACTCACCTCCTCCCCTCTACTTAAGTGGCCGGCCCCCTCCTCTCTCTGACACACACTTGGTTTTTCATTCGGTGAAAAGATTATGATAGTTTTGGGGTGTATGGAAATTTCATTGCTCATTTCATTCCATCACCCGATCCAAAAAGCAACTTCATTAACCGTTTGTCCATAGCCTTGGACGTAATGAGACAAAGTGTTCTACTCATTCTCTACTTCATCTTGGTCGTCTCTTTTAGCTAACTTGACGATCGAGTTACCTCGGTTCAGAGACGGGAGCCCGTTTAAAGATCCGTCGACGTGGTGCCACCCAGACGACAAGATTGGAGATCGAGGAGATCGGAGCAACCGCAACAAAGCGTGGGATGATGGTTAAAGACCGAAAGACTCGGATCATTCAGTATAACGTTTCGACCCCTTTGTAGTTTGTTAGTTTAGCTTTAATGGCAGATCCGGGTTACGGTACACGACAGCGCCAGTTTCGTTAAAAGTTTTTGTTCCGCATTTGGCGTCTGTTAGACGGCTGGGGCGCTACCGTGGACTTACATTAGATTCTCACGATATGAGATATCGGCCGGGTATATGTGATATAGTCGGGTCATCGGATCAATTGTTGATTCGATGAACTGATACAGATTATTTTAGTCGGTTATTTATGAAATAGCCGGATTATCGGATCAAGTGTTGATTCGATTATTTAATGTATAATTATATATTTCATATATTAAATTACATTCACTAATATTAGCTCACTAAAAGATTCTTGTTCTCACTCGGGTAATAGATTGATATATATGCGATATATGTTAATAGTGTTATTTTATTTTGTTACAATAAATATTGTATATGTGATATATAATATTGTAACATGTTATGGTTATAAATGCAACATGTTTTGTGGAGTTTAATTGAGGTTAGGGTTTGGATTAGGGTTAAGTCTTCATGAAGCTTTCAAGAAGCTTTGACTTTGACTTGGATATTTTGCATAGATATTTCCTAAACCCAACCCAACCCTTTACCCTAGTTAAATCTCTACACGGGTTAAGTATTCATACATAACCCATGGTTGCAACATAGACTTGAGTTTTTCATTATTCATCACAAAAGGATTCTTCTTCTTCTTCCTTGAGTTCTTGATGGAAAAGCTTACTAGCTTTTTCATTAGTGATGAAAATGAGTGAGATTAAGAAAATAAATGAGAGCTAAAATCCCACTTCATCATCCTAATCTATCCTAGCCATTTAGATTAGGGTGTTCACTTCATTTACTGAGTGAGAGCTTGTGTTAAAGAAACTTCAAGGTAGATCATCTTTGTTATCGAAGATCGGAAGTAATCTTGCATCTTTCTCTTCGTGGAGCCTCTCTAGAGTCCGGATACTCGATGATCGCAGAGAAGGGACCTTAACACGGAGCTTTAGAAGTGAAGGACCGGACTACAATGGTTGTAATCCCAAACTCTTAGATGTAAAGATGTTTATAAGCTATGTTTCGCCTAATCTCTAGCTTAAATATCTTGGTTAGGGTTGTTCGGCACGTCTAAATTTTGAATCGGCCATTTTTGATGCCTTATAGACCCTTGTGAGAGTGCCAAGTAACCCTACATACATTACATATACCAGTGCTAGTACACCTACACCATTATCGATGATGCGTATGTTACAATTACACAGATTGGCCAGCTCACACACTTCATCATCGATAATTGCTATGTCACTACACAGTAGAATTGCTGCATCGAGATATGACTCCTTACATGATTTACATGCTATGCTCGCGTCATTTTATTATGTCGTATTATATACTGATATGCTCGCATCACTGTTCCATATTGCATGATATATGGATATGCTTACATTCTGTTATATGTCGCATACATCATGCTTTACGATTATACGCATTGAGATATGCTGTTTTCATGAGATTTCTGGATTTGAGAACCGTGGTTATTTCAAAGGAAAATATATATTGTTTTAAAAACCCAGTTTCTCTTGATATGATATTTCAGTGCGTCCACCATGTGTTTTCTCGGTTTTGAGATTGACATGTAAAACCCGTTTCGAGGAGCGGGAGGCACCGTCTGCGGGTACATTGTGGACCCGGTATGGTACCCCGAGGCTAGAAAAGTCTGTCGATGGATTAGCCGATGAGCCTGGCAGAGGGACTACAATTTACCGGTGATTGTATAGAGCTCAGCGGATATCTAGAGGATACCGACCGGAGTCGAGAGATGGATATAGGCCGATCCGTTCTGCCGGAGCCCGCGGGCCGATCACGCAGACGGAGTCGAGATATAAGGATTTACGTGTCGATGTTGTGTTAGTTATATGTATGCCCTAGGGGCCATTACTGTACATTGGATGTATATTGTAGTGGATGCTGGGACATATATAGGTAGGACTTTCTTGCTCGACATGATAGTATGCTATCTGGTTGCTCTTTATCTTAACGTGTATACTTTCTGTCTCTCTGATTACATGTTGATAAAGCCCTTTAGGATGTGTACCCGACTTCCAGGACTATGATGCAGATCATACTAGTGGGGCCTGGGTAGTCCATGAGTACATCCTTGAAATGTTCCTAGTCGAGGGAATATCGAGATGGGGCATCGATATTCCAGAGTAGACTAGAGCTTATCTTCTCGACCCATGCGATGGGCGATGGATGATCCCATATCTATTGGTGTTTGACATCGAAGATGGTATGCGGGTGCTCAGTAGAGACTGGGTACACTGAACGGACTCGCCGAGAACTCCCAGATGGTATTATACCTCACGTCAGATGGCAGTTCTCTGGTGACACTGGTACAGCTTAGTCTGTTGACCCGAGATCGTCATAGAGTCTTGTGTGTCTCCCACTGTGCTTTGATTTCCACCCTACCACAGCTCTACTGAGTCGTGCAAACAGGTGGTTTTTGGGTACAGTCCCGATTCACATGGAGGCAATGAGCGATAGGAGGGGATTCGTCTCTCCCGGTATTGGGGGTTGATGTTGCGCTATGCTCGACTGGCCATAACAGGAAATCCCTGGCCAAGGTTGCAGTGATATACTGGTAAGAGTTATTAGTAGTTTCACATATGTCATGGACTTCACGTCGGCATGACTTATCGAGCTATTGGGGTCTGACGTTTACCACCCCTAGACGAGATGTGCGACATATCAGACGAACAGACCGGACTATACGGTAAGTGTTACTGGTTAGATTCACAGGATTGTGAGCAGGCTTGCTCGTCGATCTTCTGATCGCTCAATACCCGGGTGGCCGTTTCGTTTAGCAGACCGCTTGCGGCGTGTGGGTGTTTGATATGATCATCATCTGCTGCCGGCGTATTGACGAGTCTTTAGAGTCCTACACAGAGGTTTCCTAGCTCAAGCGAAAAGAAATAGGAGCGCATATGAGATATGTGCGGGACCGAGAATAATGCGTGTATGTGATACCGTATTTCATTCTCGCGATGAATGTGTCGAATGGTTGTATGCGATATAACCTAGTTATCGAATCAAGGATTGACTCGATAAGCCGATACATTGGATACTAGCCGGTTATATGCGACATGACCGGATCGTTAAATCAAGTGTTGATTTAATGATTTAATGTAGAATTATATATATTTGATATATTATTTTGCATTAACTAGTATTGGTTCACTTTAAAAGGATTTTCTCACTTGAAATGCACAAGTTGTATATGTGATATACTTTTGTGCACAAGATTGTATCATGTTTGATGATACATGCAAGCTAGGGTTAGTGTAAAGAATTAAACCATGGTTAAACTAATGGTTAGGGTTTTTTTTTTCATTTACTTATTTATCTATTTATTTATTTATTTATTTTTGGAAAAGATGAGAAAAGAATGGTTGCTATTTTTGTTTTTAGTTGAACATTCATGAAACTTTGACTAAGTCACCATTCTTGTCTCATGCTTAACCCTAACCATATGAACTAACCATAGTACATTCTCTACACTTAACCAAGGGTTAGTAAATGATAAGTATTGATTTATTTATCTATTTTACATAACTTATCATATCATCTTCTTCTTCTTCATCTTCTTCTTTCATGAGAAGAAAGCTTGCTACATCAATGGTGATTGATGAAAAAGTGTGAGAAATCCAAAACTAAAGTCTACCCACTTCCTATTTCTTCATCCTCTACCTCTTGCCAAGTAGTATAGGGTGTTTCCTTTACAAGTTTTCTTGACTTGGTGAAGTTGGAGCTTGATCTAGCGATGCCTCGACGTAGATCATCTTCGGCATCGTCGTCGATGACCTAGCCCGTTTCTTCGTCGATGAAGCCGACGCCAGAGCCCAAGATACGATTTGGACAGTGAGGGGACTTCTTCACGGAGCCTAGGAGGCGGTGGACCGGATCTACAAAGGTTGTAGCCCCTTCCCTTTAGCTATATTTCCGTTTACTTGCTTGCTTCGCCTATACTTCTAGCCAACGATCCGTATTAGGGTTTGTAGGCACAAGGAAATTTTTGATTTGTGTATGTTTGATCACTTGTGAGACCTCACAAGGGTGCCTAGGAACCTTTCATTGGTATCAGAGCCTAGCTAGAGCCTTAGGCGAAGTCCCGACGGAGTTAGAAGTCCGATCGACCCAAAACTCCGACTTGAAAATGCTCTCTGGACAATTTTGTAAAACGTGGATTTTTCCAGATTAAAAATATTCAGAAAAATCAGCAGGAAGATCTAAGGATTACTGTAAAATTCGAGGACCTGATTCCATAAATGCGCCGCGGATCCGCGGCATGAGCATGCTCATGCGGCGGTTCCGCGGCCATTTTGTCGTTTTGTGCATCTAATTTTGCACAGTAATTCTTAGTTGTCTGTGCTGGTTTTCCTGGGAATTTTATAATATTTTTTCCAGAGTTGCATTTTTGGGTTGTATTAGGGACTCGGTGTTTCGATAGGATTGTCTAATTTTGTCAGTGTGTTTTTCCGGGTATTTTAGAATATGTTAAAAAGTTCGACCGGATATAAATACCCACTTTTTCCCCTGCCGGGAAATTTCCAATTGTTGGATTTTTCCGTAGTTTAACGACATACTAAGTGTTGGAGATAGTGCCCTCAGAGTCAATTATTGGATCACAGGCACGTGATTGCAATGATTGAGGGAGGACCTATCCCGATAGGACAATCTTACTCGAGATGATAGTATGCTATCTGGTTTACCTTTATCATCGTGTACTGCTTTAGGTGACCTTACGAGTCGCTATTGCACGTTGATAGAGCCCCTAGGATTTTTGCTTGACTACCAGCAGTATGAGGGCGATCATATAAGTGGGAGCTGGGGTCTATAAGCACATCCTAAAATGGTCCCTAGTCGAGGGAGTTTCGAGACAGGGCATCGATTCTCCAGAGTAGACTAGTGTATACAGTCGAGACCCCGACGAGGGGCGGTGGCCGGTCTCACAAGCCACTGGTGTCAGTTGGCTCACCTAAGATGTATACAGGTGCTCATTGGGTTATGAGTACACAAGACATGACTCGCCGGGAACCTGCTAGTTGGGATTATACCAGACGTCAGATAGCAGTTCCCTGGTGACATGTGTACAGGTTAGTTCATCTACCTGAGATCGTCATTTGTCTCGTGTGAGTTCCCACTGTACTTTGATTACTACCCTACCACGGCTCAAAGGAGTCGTGCAAACAGGTTTTAGTTGGGTACAGTCCCGAGCCACATGGAGGCAGTGAGCGGATCTTCAGGGGTTCGTCTCTCCCGGTTTTGGGGGTGAGGTCGTGCTGTGTCTAGGAGAGCCAGAACATGAAAAGTCTTTGGCCAAGGCAGGAGATTTGCTGGTAGGTATTCCAGTAGTATCTCAGGGTGTTCTGGGCTACACTCCGACACGACTTGTACCGCTTTTGAGGGTCTGACTTTTACCAACCCCCTAGGCCCGCCATGCGACGCTCATAGACGAACGGACCGGACTGTACGGATATTGTCACTGACAGGCTCAGTAGGGTGTCAGGATGAGTTCGCTCATCGACGTCCCTTTTGGTCAATAGCTGGTGGCCCGTCACGTATGGCTAATACCTCTGGCGTGCTTGTGGTTAAATCCACAGCCATAGTATTGACGAGTCTTTAGAGTCCACCACACAGACAGTTACTCAAGTTTCGGACGAAACGCTGTAGAGGCCGTATGGAGATATGGCAGGGTTCGATCAGATACGTGCGGTATTGCACAGATCGTGATCGGACAGTTTTTTCTAGCCGGCTTTGGCTTAAGCCGGATTCTAGTTTTAGATAGTGTAGTTTTGTCTCTTTGCATTTGTGTTCAGTGGGAATACAAATGCGGGCATGTATTTGCAGTTGCGGGGTTTTCCTGTAATTTATTACGGGATCGGTTTTCTGGGGTTGCCAGTTTGCATTCTGTTCCGGCCGGTTTTCCTTTGTTCTTTCGCGGCCGGACTTTATCGTTTGGGGATGTTATTTGCAGTTTGCAAATAACATTTTATGGAGGGGGTTTATTGTATTTGTGGATTCATTATGATAAATTTCTCATGATGAAATTCCCTTTGAATCAATTTTTTGCATTTATGAGATTGGATGAGATTAGATTGGGTGTGACTTTTTTTTCTATTTTTTTATTTTTTTCCTTGCATTTTTGATTAATTAACCCACACCCATTTTCCTAATGGGCCGGCCACTTTTCCAGCAAGTGTATATGATTGATTTTGAGGGAGAGGTTTAATTGGTGTGGATTAATTCATTCATTTTGTTTTGGTGGACCCCCCCTTTTTGTGAGTGTGCTGGTTGTTTGTGTGAAGGGGGAATTTCATTTAGGTTGCATGATTTTAATTGATGTTCACTACACACATTTTTTTCCAGAGAGCACAAAGTTCTTGGCCGAGCTCTTTTTGCTAGCAAGCTTTGATCCATGAAATTCTTATGAAAAAATAGCTCCAAAAATGGCAACCTCATAAACCCCGAAAGAGATATGGCTACTACACTATTCTACAGCATCCCTTGGACGCGTCGGCTAGCCAACTTCGCGTCCGAGTTGCCTCGGTAAAGAGGTGGGAGCCCGTAAAAGATTCCGGCGATGTGGTGCCCGTTTCGACGAGGAGGTGACGGACGAAATATCCGCGGGAGATCGGAGTGGAGACGAAGACCGAAGGACACGGATCGCTTGGTATACTTCTCTACCCGTATTTTACTTTGCTGGTTGCTAGGTTAATGGCCCGATCCGGGTTAAAAGTGCGCGGTGGTGCCGGTTGCAAGTTTTGCAAAGTTTTTTGTTTCCGCGTTTCCGGCGTCGGATCGACGGTCGGGGCGCCGCCGCGGGCTTACAATGGTATCAGAGACACGCCATTAACTTAGCCTAGCATGGTCTAGTGTGTTTAAAACCCAATCGAACAAAATCCCCAAAATCCGTATTTTCCATGCATGTGTTCTCTGTTGAAATTTTTTCAGCTCCTAAATTTTTCAGGTTATTGAGGAGACATGTACAAGAAATTCTAAGAATTCTGGGAAAATACGATCCACTGATTCCTTACTTCGACCGCGGAAACGCGGCCAAACCCCTGGTTTGACCGCGGTTCCGCAGTGGTTAAGAGGAATCGTGGCACCATATTTTCCCAGTAAGCTTATGAGTTGGAAATAGGGGTTTTAGGATATTTTCTTTGGGCCCAGATTTTCTGTAAGTGCTACAGTACTGCTTGGGGCCCACTTGATAAAATTTGTTCGATAGGATATTTTAAACATGCCAGTTCACAGTTTTTACATTATATCTGCGACCATGAATGTCACTTGATCGGTAAATCCTGTCTAACTGCTATAGCCCGGTTAGACGGATTTGCGAACGTGACATTCACGTTGATGTTCTGTGATTGTACTGTGTTGTTGCGGATCGGTCGTGGGGATAGCCTGGATGCAATGTTAGTACAGTTTTGTTTTATTATGTACATTTGATATTGCAGGGCGAGCGTCCGACATGTGGACTGCCATCACTGCCTGTTTGTATTATTCTTTTGGGGCACGACCAGGTTGCGGTCGATGTACCCGTTGTATGTAAATTTTACTTTCTGTACTAGGATTACCCCGCGGAGGGGTGCACGGGTAGCCGGGTTCTGGAGGGCAACAAGCCCGCATCTCATGGTGTTGAGACGGAGGGGCTTCACTCTAGAATTGGCGGGCTATTCGCCGCACTCGTAGGGGGTATAGGGTTGACCCAGGAGGGGTGCCCAAGTTACCGGATTCCGTGAAGTGCTGGGTGGTCCATTCACGGTGCTGAAGGGGGCTGCCTTGCTTCAGGTTTTGGCGGGTAACTTGCCGCGCCCGTAGGGGTCTAGGTTTTCATTGCACAGTCTATCCACACGACCAGGGGAACGTCGGGTTTCAGTAGCGGCTCTGTGAAACCTGGGGATCCCAGATATCTGTATTGATCTGTGTTGCTATACATTTCTGTGTTGCATTTTATCACGCCTTGAGCGAAATATTATATATTGGTATATATATATCTTAGTAGATGTTGTATATGTTTTGCATCCGCACTAGTCCAGTCCCCGCTCTGTCGTTAGTTAGCTAACCTAACGGGTGATGACCGGACTCAGTGGCGAATGCGGATGGCATATACGTACGTCAGTATATTTTCGTTCCTTGTAGTGTGATCAATTGATGGGACTGCATTGATTCGGATCAATGCAAGATAAACAAACCTATTCTGATGTTGTTGGAAAACTTTTTCAAAAAGCTGTTATTGCAAGGGCGTTCTCTTTTGTTTTGCACAGTGGTATTCAGTTGGAATATCCCGCTCCTCAGTCGACGAGGCAAGGGCCGAGATCCCTTCACCGGGAGTGACCCCTTGGACAAAAGGTTTGCGTCAGGGCAATGACTTCACTATAGCCGATTGCTTTTGCTTTGCATCGTGGTATTCAGTTGGAATATCCTGCACCCCATTCTACGGGGAAAGAGCCGAGATCTCTTCACCGGGAGTGACCTCTTTAGCAAAGGTTTTCGTCACTATATTTTTAAAAGCTATCCGGTTCCTTCAACGATATCAAGTTCATTACGTTAAAGGTTTTCGCCAGAAACCATTCGTAGCCCTCCGTCATTTCAGACGGGTAGCAAGTAGTATTCATGCTATGTTTGTTGACCTTCGTCAAGGCATAGTGTATGGTAGCTGCTTGTTGCTTTTCTGTTGCATAGATAGATGCGTTGGTTTAGGACAGTCGTATAGCCTTGTTGACCTTCGTCAAGGGCTTGTACGGGTGGGTTCAAATTAACCTGGATAATGACGGATAGAACTTGACATGTGACTTATGATTTGTTGACCTTCGTCAAGGTCATAAGAGCATGGGGTAAAAATCCACATCGGAAGTTTCAAAAGAACTGAAACTTGCCAGATATGCGCATACCTTCTGGAGTGTGATAACGTGAGCGGATTCCGTCACGTTATCATGCGATGAGAGTTTGATCCCGATTCCCACTGAGGAGTTGGTTTACTCCTCGGGTATTCCCGGCTAATTCTTCTTTCAGGTTTGGGGAAGAATTTGACGTTACAGTAGGAGGTTTCCAGATTAGATAAAGTGACAACCATTCTGATCTAGGTTAGAGTGCACGCTGAGTGTTTCTTTTCTCTCTCTCTGGCAGCGACCATTGACCCGACCCTAGACTATGACTCAGTGACCAAGTTGACCGAACCTTCTTAACACTGGCTTTTGGATTGTCAGAGTTGCAGACCTCTTTGCCACTCCTACTTTTACCCTTTTCTCCGGGACACCCCGTATTACTACGAACGTCCACTTCCATTGGACAAAACCATCGTATGGTTATATACGAACTCGAAGGACTTCGAGGATGGTTTCAGGTTCTGGAGAAAATGAATAGGACTATTCAGTTGTCTTTTCCTTTTACCTTCTCTCAGGTTGCGAGTACTCCTTGGTTTAGGAGTAGTACACCTATTACGCAAATTGGATAGTCTTCTTCCAGACCTTAGGCTAGTGCCGACCGATAGGGAATGAAGAAAGCCAATTAGCCAAAACGGTGTACAGAAGGTATTAAGTTCAGACAAAGAAATGGATTAGTAAGAGGGCAAAGTAAATTCCGACTGCTATTCACGACCAAACCATGTACTTCTTTGTCAAACCTAAATCACCTATGAATTAAGTTCATTCGGATGTCTTTTATCCTCACCTTCTCTCGCATTGCGAGTGCTCCTAGGATTAGGACAGTACACCCATTATGCTTATTGGATAGTTTTCTTCTAAACCATAGGCTGGTGCCGAATGGTAGGGAAGGAAGAAAACCATTTGGCCTAAAGGGGTGTACAGAAGGTAATGACTAAAGACATATAAAGTGATTTGGAGAGATGGCAAAGAAGTATACGGTTACAGTTGTGAATCTGGATAATGGAAGAGGCATTACTAAGAATACCAGGATACCCCATCGAAACATCTCAATGTTTCAGTTTCACTGTGTACTGTTAAAAGAAAACTGATTTCCCGATTAGATACTTACTCCAGGGTATGCATTTACCAGGTATGAGTCTCACATCTGTATGGTTTTACAGATGATGAGGGGGAGTAAGTTATTGGGAATTAGGTGACCATCCTCATTATATCGGGATTCGTTGGAATTGGTGATATTTGAGGAAGCCACCTGGGTTGTTTGCCGGTCGGCAAATATTTGGTTTTGAATATCCGTTGTTGTGCACCAATTTCAAATTGATATATCTGTACGTCTATTTTTATAGAGTGAGAGATATCTTTTTGAAATTATGTCTATGACATTTACCTATACCAGTGGATGGTTAGGTAAGGAGCATTGAACAGCGGTGTAATTCTTCTTAACCAAAAGTACAGTTTTTCAACCCACGACACACAGTGAATGAGTCACTAGACTCAGGGGACTTATACAGAGTATTGTATATTGTCCAGTGTCCATTAGGACAGAGGGGTTGGTCCTCGTACTATATTCTGTTTACTTTTAACTTCTCTAGTTCTTAGACATGTGTTTCGTAGAAACACAGGGTCTAAGTTTTGAGGAGTTATAGGTATAAGAGTAAAGTAGAGAACCAGGTGTTGCAAGTATCGGGATTCTTCAAGGTGATCGAAGATGCAGATACTTGTGAATGGTATTCAGTTGATAGTAATGATTAAGAGAACTAGCTTCTCTTCCAGGTTACTCATAATTGGAAGTACTCCTAAGTTGAGTGACGCTGATCGGCCTCTCTTCCATTTAGTTGACATGCAGTGGAGACAGCTGCATGATTTGAATCTGGTTCAATTAAATCAGTGCCTCTGTTTCTTGGATATAGAACAGTTCATATCTTGACATTGTTAAGATACGGGGAGTTGTCCGGCTTATGCTTAAAACCAGACACTGGACAACTCAAGGCACGTTTCAGTAGTGGCTGTTTGTGGGTTGACCCGGGCTATGACGAGGGTTGATTTTCTACCATCTGAAAGATCAATAGTGATATTGTTCTTGACTCGCCACAGTTTTATCAAAAATGGATTTTTTCAGAAAACAGTAGTGGGAGTATGGTAGAACTGGAAGTGATTCCAGAACCACAAACGATTACTGAAGATTTCATAAGAACCTAAAGATTTAATCTGGTTTGACATTCCATTGGCCACTCCGCAGATATGGTGGGTAACCTCAGGCACTCGAGAGGTACTTCGGTATGCTCAAGGATGGTGGCAGGGAGGTTTTTGTTTACCCAGACTTGCCATTGCTGTTGTTCTAGACCGTGAGACCCGGCAGGAGGATGAGTATAGCGTCGTTCTAAACTGGCTTTAGAAGTGCACGTCTATATGACTCTGCCAGAGGGTTGTCGTAGTCAGTGGGAGCAGCGGAAGCATTGGTGGACATCAGGCTTATGTCTATTTATAGACTAGAGCAGATATAGCGGAGATAGATCATCTATTTCTGATGTGACAGTCATAGGTTTGACTTCATCAGAATAGGGGATGGATCTGTTAAGAAGGTAGTAGAGTGTGATGTCCTGGTATTTGATGACATACACAGAGTAGGAAGTGATATTCCTATACTACGATCGGTTATACTTTGGTCGTCACACAGTAGTTTCTCCACATAGGACTTGGATATTATATCAGACATTCTGGTTACTAGATCTATGGTTTTAGATCTAGATTTGGGTGGTTTCCCAATCTGGGTACGTTGACCGCATTCTATGAGTATTTAGAATGGACGACTCCTGACACGGTAGTGTACCTGCAGGTAATGGAGTCACCCTCTCTAAAGGTGTCTTACAGACTAAAGAGGAGAGGGATATGCATGATTGGCAGATCACTTGCTTAGGCAATTGAGTCAATCATGAGATGTCAAGTACCACACGAGATGTTGTTCTTGCAGTAAATGCAATAAGTTGATATTGATCCAATCCTGGAGAAACAGTCGGAAGCAGTTTTAGAACATAAGTGGATGTTCTAGGGATATGATAACGGCAGTCTTCTTCGGGAGACAGTTATCATTCCAGGCTTCCAAGATGACCTGGATGGCAGAGTGGCTGTCAGAGTTATAGTTTTCCCTCCGACGAGGGGCAGTATTTTGGACAGGTGGTCCAGGTGGATACTGAGGGAAGGCATGGCGCAGGATACTGATTAAGTTCAGTTGACGATACAGTCTAAGAAGTTTGGATTTGGAGTTCACTTATGAGCTAGGTCCCATCAGACATCCAGACATTCTAGGACAGGTATTGCTCATTTCGGGAGATGGTTTTCTCTGCGAACATGAGATATAGAGAGACATAGAAAGAAACATCAAAGCGGATCCACTCACTGAGGCTATTCCTCGAACGCAATAGTTTCGCAAACGAGCTTTGTGAGACTGACTAGTAGAGGAGCTGGGTGTTCGGTATCACACGGGCTGTGAGTATGCGACATCGCAATAATTAGCCTTGAGTGCAAGTGGGAGATTGTTGGAGATAGTACCCTCAGAGTCAATTATTGGATCACAGGCACGTGATTGCAATGATTGAGGGAGGACCTATCCCGGTAGGACAATCTTACTCGAGATGATAGTATGCTATCTGGTTTACCTTTATCATCGTGTACTGCTTTAGGTGAGACGAGTCGCTATTGCACGTTGATAGAGCCCCTAGGATTTTTGCTTGACTACCAGCAGTATGAGGGCGATCATATAAGTGGGAGCTGGGGTCTATAAGCACATCCTAAAATGGTCCCTAGTCGAGGGAGTTTCGAGACAGGGTATCGATTCTCCAGAGTAGACTAGTGTATACAGTCGAGACCCCGACGAGGGGCGATGGCCGGTCTCATAAGCCACTGGTGTCAGTTGGCTCACCTAAGATGTATACAGGTGCTCATTGGGTTATGAGTACACCGGACAGGACTCGCCGGGAACCTGCTAGGTAGGATTATACCAGACGTCAGATAGCAGTTCCCTGGTGACATGTGTACAGGTTAGTTCATCGACCTGAGATCGTCATTTGTCTTGTGTGAGTTCCCACTGTACTTTGATTACTACCCTACCACGGCTCAAAGGAGTCGTGCAAACAGGTTTTAGTTGGGTACAGTCCCGAGCCACATGGAGGCAGTGAGCGGATCTTCAGGGGTTCGTCTCTCCCGGTTTTGTGGGTGAGGTCGTGCTGTGTCTAGGAGAGCCAGAACATGAAAAGTCCTTGGCCAAGGCAGGAGATTTGCTGGTAGGTATTCCAGTAGTATCTCAGGGTGTTCTGGGCTGCACTCCGACACGACTTGTACCGCTTTTGGGGGTCTGACTTTTACCAACCCCCTAGGCCCGCCATGCGATGCTCATAGACGAACGAACCGAACTGTACGGATATTGTCACTGACAGGCTCAGTAGGGTGTCAGGATGAGTTCGCTCATCGACGTCCCTTTTGGTCAATAGCTGGTGGCCCGTCACGTATGGCTAATACCTCTGGCGTGCTTGTGGTTAAATCCACAGCCATAGTATTGACGAGTCTTTAGAGTCCACCACACAGACAGTTACTCAAGTTTCGGGCGAAACAATGTAGAGGCCGTATGGAGATATGGCAGGGTTCGATTAGATACGTGCGGTATTGCACAGATCGTGATCGGACAGTTTTTTCTAGCCGGTTTTGGCTTAAGCCGGATTCTAGTTTTAGATAGTGTAGTTTTGTCTCTTTGCATTTGTGTTCAGTGGGAATACAAATGCGGGCATGTATTTGCAGTTGCGGGGTTTTCCTGTAATTTATTACGGGATCGGTTTTCTGGGGTTGCCAGTTTGCATTCCGTTCCGGCCGGTTTTCCTTTGTTCTTTCGCGGCCGGACTTTATCGTTTGGGGATGTTATTTGCAGTTTGCAAATAACATTTTATGGAGGGGGTTTATTGTATTTGTGGATTCATTATGATAAATTTCTCATGATGAGATTCCCTTTGAATCAATCTTTTGCATTTATGAGATTGGATGAGATTAAATTGGGTGTGACTTTTTTTTTCTATTCTTTTATTTCCTTCCTTGCATTTTTGATTAATTAACCCACACCCATTTTCCTAATGGGCCGGCCACTTTTCCAGCAAGTGTATATGATTGATTTTGAGGGAGAGGTTTAATTGGTGTGGATTAATTCATTCATTTTGTTTTGGTGGACCCCCCTTTTTGTGAGTGTGCTGGTTGTTTGTGTGAAGGGGGGGAATTTCATTTAGGTTGCATGATTTTAATTGATGTTCACTACACACATTATTTTCCGGAGAGCACAAAGTTCTTGGCCGAGCTCTTTTTGCTCGCAAGCTTTGATCCATGAAATTCTTATGAAAAAATTCCTCCAAAAATGGCAACCTCATAAACCCCAAAAGAGACATGGCTACTACACTATTCTACAGCATCCCTTGGACGCGTCGTCTAGCCAACTTCGCGCTCGAGTTGCCTCGGTAAAGAGGTGGGAGCCCATAAAAGATTCCGGCGATGTGGTGCCCGTTTCGACGAGGAGGTGACGGACGAAATATCCGCAGGAGATCGGAGTGGAGACGAAGACCGAAGGACACGGATCGCTTGGTATACTTCTCTACTCGTATTTTACTTTGCTGGTTGCTAGGTTAATGGCCCGATCCGGGTGAAAAGTGCGCGGTGGTGCCAGTTGCAAGTTTTGCAAAGTTTTTTGTTTCCGCGTTTCCGGCGTCGGATCGACGGCCGGGGCGCCGCCGCGGGCTTACACTAAGTAGTGCAAGTAACGCAATGGACCCTCTAGAAGACAACAAACCTTAACTCGATTATGTGACCGTCTTGAACTGCCCTTTGAACCTTCGGGTTTGGGGCAGTACGGCGTGCCACATGTGAGGCGTTGGCTTGACCCTTCTACGGCTGGACCGTTGCTACTGAGGCACGAACTGAATGCTGTTAGACTTATTTCATGTGTTGAGCTGTTTCGGAAAAACTTGGGTGTTCGATTGTTCGATCGAAAAGTTTAATATTTTCCAATTATCCGGAATGTGATACAATAATTGGAATTCACAATAAGTTATGAGATAACTGAATGAATGTTATAAACATAGCAGTTTAGTCTCACATGATCGGTTGCCACGGAATTTTGATGTGATCAAAAGTCCGTCGCAATCACGTAGCGTACGCGGATACTCGCCGGGTAAACTTAATAGACAGCCATACCCCATAGCCCTGACTAAGTGACTATAGGAGAACCCCGTCGCCGAAAGCATCCGTTCGGGTGCTCGCGGTAGCGGTGTTCCGCCTTGGTGCACTTGGTCGATGGCGTCGGGGGTGCAGCCGCCTACTAAAGTTTGCGACGAGCATTCGATCAGAATGTCGGGAATCCTGTTGAATTGCCCGACTTGATATTGAAAAGAGTTTTCGATAATGAGACTAAAATGCGGAGTTTATAATTGTTAGGCATGCGATGTCTAAGGAATTCATTTGGTCAGGCATGCGATGTCTGAGGTGATTGCGGATTCCAACTATTGTAGTTTTACACTTTCTTTTCTATGACCATAAGTGTAATATGTGATATCGCCGGTTTCATTGCTATATGTCAACGACAATTGGGATGCGCATATTTACTTACGTTGATGACATGTGATGTTATGTGTTGCTGGATATATTATATTGGATCGTCGTGTTTGAATAGCCGGGGGGTTTTTATGTGAGATGAGTGTTTTTCATTTTCATTCATGTAAAAACTTGTATGTAATATTCTTTTATTGGGGGCATTTCCAGGTTGCGGAAGTTGCCACCGTTGATGTATATTATTTACTTTTCCGCATTAGAATAGACCCAAGGAGGGGAGCACAAGTAACCGGGTTCTGGGGTCCAGTGGGAGACCAACTTGAGGAGTCGAGTCCGGGTCTCCTAACCCTAGAATTGGTAGGGTTGCTTGCCGCCCTCGTAGGGGTCTAGGGGTGTGGGATTGGTTATTCATCACGATCGTGGAATCCGTGTTTTATACTGGCTCGTATTGAAAACACGGACGTCCTAGTATATCCAATATTTCATATGATTCTTTCTGCTGCGTTATCTGTGATGTGATCATGCGATGTTCTGTGCTCTGTTCAGATAGATATAGTATATAGTATATATGATATATTATATAGACGTTGCTTATGTTTTACACCCGCGCTAGCCCTGCCTCGCTCTGCCGTTAGTTACCTAACCTAACGGTGCAGACGGGACATCGAGGCGAATGCGGATGGCATAAGCGTACGTTATATTTATCTGTGATGATTAGGTGGACTTAAATGATGGGATATTCATTAATGAGATTAATGAAAGAAAATAAACCTAATTGATGTTGTGGAATCGAATTTCAAAATAAAAACAGGTAGCTACAGTTCTTGTTTTGCATCGCGGTGTTCACTGTAGAACATCCTGCACCTTATTCGATGAGGAAAGGACCGAGATTCCTTCACCGGGAGTGACTCCTTTAGCAATAACTGGCAGATGCTACATCATTCGGTTTGTCTTTTGATCGCTTCTATAGTTTCTGCTTTGCACAGTGATATATATGATATATCCCTCACCTCATTCGACGAGGAAAGGGCCGACGATCCCTTCACCGGGAGTGACCCCTTTAGCAAAACTAGAAAAGCTTCAAAAACATTCCATTTAAAAACCATTTGATTCCGCAACGAGATCAAGTTCAAAGCGTTAAAGGTTTTCATAAAAACCATTCGCAACCCTCCGTCATTTTAGTAAGTAGAGTACTTAGTATTCGTACTGTGTTTGTTGACCATAGTCAAGGCACAGTGTACGGTAGCTAAGTGATGTCTTCCTACACCGCATATGATGCGATTAGTTAGGACAGTCGCGTGACTTTGTTGACCTTAGTTAAGGGTTATGTGGGTGGGTCTAATTAATCACGAAATGACGGGTAGAACTTGACTAGTACTTATGATTTGTTGACCATAGTTAAGGTCATAGGTGCTAGGGGTAAAAACCTTTATCGGGAGTTTCAAGTGTTGAGATTTGCAATGAGATTGCATACCTTCTATATGATAGTTGGATCCCGATACCCACTGCGAGTAATTGTTACTCCTGGGAGAGTTTTGCACTTTGCAATTAGCCGATCAAGTAGGTGTCTAGAAAGGTGTCAACGGGGTTACGCCTCTGGGAAAACGAGGTTTACTGTAATTAGGTCCGTCCGAAAGCACGGGGAACCTCCCTCAAAGTACCGACACTGGCCTGGCTGAAAGATTGGCGAACTTATAGAGTGTAATTAATCCCGGCTAGTCTTTCCTTTTAAGGTTTGAAGGAAGATTTGATAAAAACAGTGGGAGCCATCCTGATTAGATAAAATATATAACCAGTCTGATCTTGCAAGAGCGCACGCTGAGTGTTTTCTTCTCTCTCTCTCCAGGTAGCGACCATGTCACGCCTTAATCAAGATAATAAAATGGAATATTGACCAAACCCGCTTGTTATACTGAGCTAGGGAACGTTGGTCCCGCTCCAACTTATAATTGTTATAAGACAGAGCAGCAAAATTGGGGAATACCAGATTTCCTATGCCGCCCAAACGAAGAAAGTGCATATGATGCATCTCCTTCGGGTGTGTTCATTACAAAGAACTGTTTCTCAGTATCCTCTGCATCCTGGGTATATGAAACCGGATCAGGATCCCAGATATGTAATCTGTTACATAGGGCTACAAAAGGGTAGAAAAACTGAGATCGGGTGATAAGTTTCGTGAGACAGAAAACGGGGCAAGTGTTGCAGCCAAGTCTGTTGGTCACTGTCACCCTGTATTACCAATACATTGATTCTAAACAAATGCTATTAGATACCGAACCTGATATACCAAATCATACCAGTCTCTTTATTAGTAAAGAAATGATAAAATTTTGTATTGATGGACAATGTTTAAACATTTCCTATATCAAAAGTTGATCGGTTCAGGCACGCTATCTAAAAGCATTGACGTTCTAAATCAAACTACAGTTCCTTCTATACTGAACACACACAGGAAGAAGAGTTCAGAAATGAATGAATTCTTCTTGAGGCATTGTAGACTAGGTCATTTCAATGCGACCCGACTGGCTGAAGTTACATTTAAATGTATATTTAAATCAGTTTGAATTTACATCTTGTGAAACTTGCCAGTCATGTCACAAAGATAAGATGACCATAGCTCCGTTTACTAGAAACAGAGAAAGAGTTAATGAACTCTTGGGACTGATACATGATGATGTATGTAAGGTCTCCTGTCTACACATGCCAGGACTGGTTCTTTATACTTCATTATATTCTCTGATAATCTCTCAAGATTCAGTCGTATGTTCCTGCTGAAACATAAGTCCGGAGCTTTTGAGGTATTCACAGAATATAAGTTAGAAGTAGAGAACCAAAATACGGGTATAAGTATTATGTCCTATGATGAGATCAGGGAGGAGAATACTTGTGCATGGCATTCCTGGACCATTCTAAAGGAGAATGAGATTCTCTCTCCGTATTACTCCTCTGAATACACCACAGCACAACGGTGTATCAGGACGGAGCAATCACACAATATTAGATATGGTGTGCTCTGTGATGAGTACTACTGAGTTTCCTATTTCCTTCTGGGAGTTATGCACTTATGAAGTTGCATACCTATTGAATAAGGTTCGATTCAAATCAGTGCCTACCACTCCATATGAGATATGGTATGGGAAGAGCCTATCTCTTAAGTTAGTTAAGATTTGGGGTTGTCCAGTCTATGTCTAAAAAGCAAAATCTGGACAAGTTCGAGGCAAGGTCAGTTATGTAGAACTGGAAAGGTTCCATTTATACAATCAAAAGCTGATGATTTGACAGAACCAAAAGATTCAATAGTCCCCGACGAACCTCAGCCTCTCCGCCGATCTAGCAGGGTTCCTCATCCGCCTGAGAGATACCTCGGTTTCTCGATGACAGTGGGAGTGAGGATTGCATCATGAAATGATGACTCAACTAGATTCGAGCAGGCCATCAAGAGTAGGGACTCTGTAAGAATGGCTGGATGCTTAGTGATCTGAGATGGAATCCTTATACACCAACAAAGTATGGACTTTGGTTGCTATATCTGAATGGTTAAATCCCCATCAGGAGCAAGTATATCTTGAGAAAATTACTTGGTGTACATGGAAAAGTTGAGACTTTCAAAGCTAAACTTGTTAAAGGTTTTCGTCATCGACCAGGCACGGAAAATGATGAAGCCTTTTTCCAGGGAATATGCTTAAGTCCATCCAGATCCTACTTGCCACGGCTACATACCATAACTGTGATATCTGGTGGTTGGGTGCCATGACTACTTTTCTAAATAATGTTTTAGAAGAGTGCGTCTATAAGAACACAGCCAGAGGGCCTCGTAAACAGTAGGAGCAGCGGAAACGTATGCAGGATGCTTTATAAGATAAAGCAGGCATCGCGGAGTTGGAACGTCTGTTTTGATGTGATAGTCAAACAGTTTGACATCATCAAAATGGTAGATGAACCTTGTATATATAAAACAGTAGTAGAGAGTAAGGTGGTCATCCTCGTATTGTACGTGGACAACATACTCTTGATAGGAATAGGATTTCCTATACTACGCTCGGTCAATCTCCGCTTATCACAAAGATTCTCCAATAGGATCAAAGTGATACCTCCTAAATCCTGAGTTTTCATCTATGAGATAGATGTAATTGGATGCTAGGATTCTCACTAGATGTAGTGAGATGGTATCAATCGATCCTGGGAAGAATCACTGGAAAGGTTCCAGGGTGATAAAGACGACTGAATGTCAGTCGCAGGCATTGTCTTTACCCTCAGTAAAGGGACGGTATGTTGGAAGATTTCCAAGCTAGATACTGTGGCAAACTAGACGATAAAGGCTGGTAACATCGCTGTTTAAGATACTACCAAAGATGCAGTTTGGGTGCATATTGGTTCATAAGATGAACTAAGTTCCTGCCATTGTATGACAATGGAAGTGTGGCTTCGGCCCTCGAACCCTGGTCCCATCGGTGACCCAGACAAATTCTGAGGCAGCGTCACTTGATCATGGAGATAGTTGATCTCCAGGTTGATCGAGGTTAGGAGAATAGATTCAGAGGACAACACGGCGGATCCACTCACGAAGGCCTTTTCCCAAAGAGAGACTTTTAGGGGATGGTTGAGTATGTGATACTGCAACCACTGCTGCAGATGGCCCTAGTGCAAGTGGGAGATTGTTAGTTATATGTATGCCCTAGGGGCCATTACTGTACATTGGATATATATTGTAGTGGATGCTGGGACATATATAGGTAGGACTTTCTTGCTCGACATGATAGTATGCTATCTGGTTGCTCTTTATCTTAACGTGTATACTTTCTGTCTCTCTGATTACATGTTGATAAAGCCCTTTAGGATGTGTACCCGACTTCCAGGACTATGATGCAGATCATACTAGTGGGGCCTGGGTAGTCCATGAGTACATCCTTGAAATGATCCTAGTCGAGGGAATATCGAGACGGGGCATCGATATTCCAGAGTAGACTAGCGCATATCTTCTCGACCCATGCGAAGGGCGATGGATGATCCCATATCCATTGGTGTTTGACATCGAAGATGGTATGCGGGTGCTCAGTAGAGACTGGGTACACTGAACGGACTCACCGAGAACTCCCAGATGGTATTATACCTCACGTCAGATGGCAGTTCTCTGGTGACACTGGTACAGCTTAGTCTGTTGACCCGAGATCGTCATAGAGTCTTGTGTGTCTCCCACTGTGCTTTGATTTCCACCCTACCACAGCTCTACTGAGTCGTGCAAACAGGTGGTTTTTGGGTACAGTCCCGATTCACATGGAGGCAATGAGCGATAGGAGGGGATTCGTCTCTCCCGGTATTGGGGGTTGATGTTGCGCTATGCTCGACTGGCCATAACAGGAAATCCCTGGCCAGGGTTGCAGTGATATACTGGTAAGAGTTATCAGTAGTTTCACATAGTTCATGGACTTCACGTCGGCATGACTTATCGAGCTATTGGGGTCTGACGTTTACCACCCCTAGGCGAGATATGCGACATATCAGACGAACAGACCGGACTATACGGTAAGTGTTACTGGTTGGATTCACAGGAGTGTGAGCGGGCTTGCTCGTCGATCTTCTGATCGCTCAATACCCGGGTGGCCGTTATGTTTAGCAGACCGCTTGCTGCTTGTGGGTGTTTGATATGATCATCATCTGCTGCCGGCGTATTGACGAGTCTTTAGAGTCCTACACAGAGATTTCCTAGCTCAAGCGAAACGAAATAGGAGCGCATATGAGATATGTGCGGGACCGAGAATAATGCGTGTATGTGATACCGTATTTCATTCTCGGGATGAATGTGTCGAATGGTTGTATGCGATATAACCTAGTTATCGAATCAAGGATTGACTCGATAAGCCGATACATTGGATACTAGCCGGTTATATGCGACATGACCGGATCGTTAAATCAAGTGTTGATTTAATGATTTAATGTAGAATTATATATATTTGATATATTACTTTGCATTAACTAGTATTGGTTCACTTTAAAAGGATTTTCTCACTTGAAATGCACAAGTTGTATATGTGATATACTTTTGTGCACAAGATTGTATCATGTTTGATGATACATGCAAGCTAGGGTTAGTGTAAAGAATTAAACCATGGTTAAACTAATGGTTAGGTTTTTTTTTTTTCATTTACTTATTTATCTATTTATTTATTTATTTATTTTTGGAAAAGACGAGAAAAGAATGGTTGCTATTTTTGTTTTTAGTTGAACATTCATGAAACTTTGACTAAGTCACCATTCTTGTCTCATGCTTAACCCTAACCATATGAACTAACCATAGTACATTCTCTACACTTAACCAAGGGTTAGTAAATGATAAGTATTGATTTATTTATCTATTTTACATAACTTATCATATCATCTTCTTCTTCTTCATCTTCTTCTTTCATGAGAAGAAAGCTTGCTACATCAATGGTGATTGATGAAAAAGTGTGAGAAATCCAAAACTAAAGTCTACCCACTTCCTATTTCTTCATCCTCTACCTCTTGTCAAGTAATATAGGGTGTTTCCTTCACAAGTTTTCTTGACTTGGTGAAGTTGGAGCTTGATCTAGCGATGCCTCGACGTAGATCATCTTCGGCATCGTCGTCGATGACCTAGCCCGTTTCTTCTTCGATGAAGCCGACGCCAGTGTTGGATATATGTATGCCCTACAGGCCATTATGTGATAGTGGATGTATCTGTACATATATATATTCAGTTTGCATTCTTGCTCGACATGATAGTATGCTATCTGGTTATTCTTTATCTGACATGTTGATTTGATCATGCTTTTATTCATTCATACATGCTGATAAAGCCCCAAGGATATCTGCTTGACTACTCTGATTATGATGGAGATCATACTAGTGGGACATCTGTAGTCTATAAGCACATCCTGAAATGTCCCTAGTCGTAGGTGTATCGAGACGGGGTATCGATATACCAGAGTAGACTAGCGTATGTGATACTAGACCCATGTGATGGGCGATGGATGTTCCCACATTCGTCGATGTTTGACATCAAGATCATATACGGGTGCTCAGTGGTGACTGGGTACACTGGACGGACTCGCCGAGAACTCCTATATGGAATTATATCTATCGTCGGATAGCAGTTCTCAGGTGACACTGGTACAGGTTAGTCTGTAGACCCGAGATCGTCATAGAGCCTTGTGTGTTCTCCCACTGTACTTTGATTGCCACCCTACCACGGCTCTACTGAGTCGTGCAAACAGGTGGCCGTTGGGTACAGTCCCGAGACACACGAAGGCAATGAGCGATAGGAGGGGTTTCGTCTCTCCCGGTATTGGGAGTTGATGCTGTGCAGTGTTCGACTGGTTATAACAGCAAGTCCCTGGCCAGGGTTGCTGAGATTTGCTGATAAGTGTTATCAGTAGTTTCTCGATCTGTTATAGACCATTCACCGACACGACTTATTGAGTTATTGGGGTCGACGTGACCATCCCTAGGCTCGATATGCAGCATATCTGACGAAGAGACCGGACTGTACGGTAGTGTTACCGGATGGCTCGACGGGAGTTGTAGCAGGTTCGCTTGTTGTCTTCTGATCGCTCAATACCCGGATGGCCGTTACGTTTAGCTGACCGCTTGCGGCTTGAGGGCACTTGATATGATCATTACCCTCTGCCGGCGTATTGACGAGTCTTAGAGTCCCACAAAGGAGTTACCCAGTCCAGACGAAACGTTGTGGTGCGCATATGCGATATGCGCATGCACCCGATTGAAATATGTTTATATGATACCGAACATTGATCGGGTGAATTCCTTTTGGTGGGGTCATATGAGATATGACTGGATTGATAAATCAAGTGTTGATTTATCATCTAACCATAAGTTATCTCACTTGAAACCTTTCTAGGGTTTGATGGATGTATGCATGCATGCATGTGTTTCTTTCTTCTTTTCTAGTTTTATGCACATGTAGATGTGCATACATGTACACATACATACATCAAACCATCATGGTTGATTATATATGGAAATGGTGGCAATATAAGCCTCACACCATAGATTATACAATGGATAATTATTTAATTTTGGTTTTAAAAAGAAAATGAAAAGGAAAGGATAATTATGCTAGTTTCTACATGCTTCTTTTAACTTAACCATTCTCACCCACCACTAAACCATGGTTATCTTTTCCTTTATCATTCTAAACCCAAGTTAAATTAATCATCTATCATTTAATCATGGTTGGAGTCAAGAAGGAATAAATATATATAGTGATATTTATTTTCTTTTGTAAGCTTAACCTTATGGTTATCATTTTTATCTCTTGAAAGAAAAAGCCACCATTTTCATCCTCCTTCATCTTCTCCTCTCTAGTTCTTTTCTAGTGAGTGAAATATAACAAAAGAAAGGTTTTTGAAGTGAGATCCAAAGCCACAACACCATTCTACTCAAGTCTAGCCAACTTGATTAGAGTGTTTACTTCGATTTTACAAAGTAGAGAGCTTGGACGGAGATCTCCGTGGTGGATCATCGTGGACATAAGGGGAGTTCAAGAGGACCTCATTTCAACACCAAAGAGCCTAAGGAGCGAAGCAAAAACGGGAGCTACAAAGGTTGTAGCCTTCAAACCCTAACTTTTGTTAGCTTTAAGTTTAGTAAACCCTAATTTTCTAGGATCTATCCTTTGCATGTTAGTTTAGCACCTTAAAAATTAAAACTTTGGGTCATGTGATGCTTCAAAACTCTTCATAGGATGCTAAACTAACCTTACATTGGTATCAGAGCCGACCTAGAACGTTAGGCGCCCTTTTTGCGAAGTGAAAAGTCCGATCGAACCAAAATACGGATTTATGGGATGCTCTCTGGAAATTTTTTAAAAACTGACCATTTTCAGAATTAAAAATTCTCAAAAAATAGAGCAGGTAAAAATTAGACAATCTGGAAAATTCGTAGCCGTGAACAGTAACTTTGGCCGCGGAAGCGCGGCATAAGCAAGCTTAGGCCGCGCATCCGCGGCCATATAAGGGGCTCTTTAACAATTTTTTTGCACAGTAATTTTCTTTACCTGCTAAAGTATATTTTGAGTGTATTTAATCTGAATCTGCTGTTGAAAATTCTGGAGATGGTTTTGAACTCGTCGTTTCGATCGGAATTTTCATTTCGTATTTCTTTTCCGGGTAAACTAGAAAGTATTGAAGTGTTTGAACGAATATCATTTACTCAATATTCACGGGGTTTAAATAGTTTGGAGATGTGTGCAAGTCTTTTTGCGGTGGTCCCTCTAGAAGACAACAAACCTTAACTCGATTATGTGACCGTCTCGAACTGCCCTTTGAACCCTAGGGTTTGGGGCAGTACGGCGTGCCACATGTGAGGCGTTGGCTTGACCCTTCTACGGCTGGACCTCCGCTACTGTGTCACACTCCGGATTTTTGAACCCTGCTCAAGTGTTGAGCTTTAGTGAATCTTGGGTGCTTGATCGTTCGTTCGAAAACTTTAATACTGTCTGTTTATCTGGAATGTGATACAATATGTGGAATTCATATAGTGTAGACATGAAACACGAAATATGTGATATTTCGCATTTATGATGTCTAAAGAGAATCTGGATTCCAAATATTGTAGTTTTACACTTTATTTTCTGCGACCGTAAGTGTAGTATGTTAGATATCGCCGGTTTCGTTTCTATACATCAACGACAATCGGGGTACGCATACTTACTTACGTTGATGATATGTGTTATTATGTGTTGCTGAGATATGATGTGCAGGATTGTCGCGATCGAATAGCCGGGGGTTTTTGTGAGATGAGAGTTTTATATTTTCATTCATGTAAATTCAAATGTAATATAATATTCTTTTATTTGGGGCACTTCCAGGTTGCGGTTGTGTCACCAGTGTTGTATATTATTTACTTTTCCGCATTAGGATGGACCCAAGGAGGAGAGCACAGGTGACCGGGTTCTGGGGTTCAGTGGGAGGCCATCTCGAGGAGTCGAGACCGGGTCTCCTAAACTCCAGGATTAGTAGGGTCACTTGCCGCTCTCGTAGGGGTCCAGGGTGTGGGCTTGGCTATTCATCGCGACTGTGGAATCCGTATTTTCTATTCTGGCTAAATACTAAATACGGACGTCCTAGTATATCCCACGTTATATCTATATTTCTGCTGCCTGTGTTCTGTGATATCTGAGACGAATGACTTATTATATATATGATATATAGTAGACGTTGCTTATGTTTTACACCCGCGCTAGTCCCGTCCCGTTATGCCGTTAGTTAAGTAACCTAACGGTGCATAACGGAACATTGCGGCGAATGCGGATGGCATAAGCGTACGTGTTATTTTCGTTTCTTTTCTGTGATTGGCTTAAGGACTTAAATGATGGGATTACATTAATGTGATTAATGTAAAGAAAATAAACCTAAAAGATGTTGTAGAATCGGATTTAATAACTACTCGGCTATTTATGAAAAAGCTACATTTCAAAACTGCGGAGCTTAAGCCACTCCTTTTGAAAACTGTTTGATTCTGCAACGATATCAAGTTAAAAGCGTTAAAGATTTTTTTAAAAATCATTCGCAACCCTCCGTCATTTTAGGAAGTAGAGTACTTAGTATTCGTGCTACGTTTGTTGACTTTAGTTAAGGCGTAGTGTACGGTAGCTAAGTGATGTCTTCCTACACTGCATATGATGCAGATTAATTAGGACATTCATGTGACTTTATTGACCATAGTTAAGGGTCATATGGGTGGGTCTAATTGATCAAGAAATGACGGGTAGAACTTGACTGGTACTTATGATTTGTTGACCATAGTTAAGGTCATAAGTACTAGGGGTAAAAATTACATTGGGAATTTCAAGTGTTGAAATTTGCAATGAGATTGCATACCTTCCATGTGACGGTTGGATCCCGATCCCACTGTGGGCAATAGTTGCTCCTAGGAGCGTTTTACAGTTTACAATTAGCTAACTCATTAGGTGTCTAGAAAGGTGTTAACGGGGCTCCGCCTCTGGGAAAACGAGGTTTACTCTAATTAGGTCCGTGGGAAAGCACGGGGAACCTCCCTCAAAGTACCGACACTGGCCTGGCTGAACGGTTAGCGAAGTTGTAGACTGTAATTAATCCTGGCTAGTTTTTCTTTTTAAGGTTTGAAAGAAAAACTTGATAAAAAGCAGTGGGAAACATCGATTAGACAAGATAATAAACCAATCTAATCTTTGCAAGAGCTTTCGCTGAGTGTATTCTTTTCTCTCTCTTAATGGCAGATACCAATGACTGGACTTAAGCTTCTACTAGATAAAAACAAACTGAATGGGACCAACTATAAAGACTGGCTAAGGAATCTGAAGATCGCCTTGACTTATGATAAAGTATCATATGTCCTCACGGCTTCAGCCCCGCCCGTCCCAGGCCCAAAATCCTCAGTTGCGGACATTGAAGTCCGCAAGACATGGGACGCTGACTGTGTCACGGCAAAATTCCTCGTGCTTGCATCGATGGACAACACACATCAAAAGCAGCACGAGGACATGGACATTCACGGGATACTGCTCCATACAAAGGAGTTTTATGGGGAACAGTCCCGCGTATTACGATACGAAGCATCGAGGAAACTGTTTCACATGCGAATGGCCCCTGGCACACCAGTAGGAGACCATGTGTTGAAGATGATAGCTCTTATAGAAGAGCTTGAGGACCTTGGATGGACAATGGACAATGAACAATATATAGATATTATTCTGCAGTCCCTCCCCTCCACCTTTGCTCAGTTCATAGTGAACTTCAACATGCACGGCATGGAGAAGGACCTCCCTGAACTCCTTAATATGTTAAGGAGTGCAGAGAGCACTATGAAGTCAGCAAAGACTCCCGTTATGACCATTGGACAGTCTTCTTCTTCTCGCCCAAAAGCTAAGGCCAAGGGAAAGAAAAAGAAGAAACCCACTAATCCTAAGGGCGGAGTCAAAAAGGTGAAGGGAAGGGGAAAGTCCACGGCTGGAGACCCAGGGAAAGGCGAGTGTTTTCATTGCCACAAGACAGGACATTGGAAGCGCAACTGCACGGAGTACCTAAGTCTCAAGAAGAAGCATGGTGATGCTTCTGCTTCAGGTGCGTTTGTGACTGAAAACTGTTTTTCAATAAACTCTGCTTCCTGGGTATTGGATACCGGTTCAGGTTCTCACATTTGCAATTCTATGCAGGGGCTGAGAAATAGCAAGGTTTTGAGGACAGGTGACCATACTCTCCGCGTTGGAAATGGTTCCAATGTACATACAGTCGCAGTGGGAGAGTATCACTTGGGGTTGCCATCTGGATGTATTTTGATTTTGAATCCATGTTATTTTGTACCAACTATGCTATGTAATATAATATCCGTTTCATTGTTAGACAATGAAGGGTATAATTTTGTATTGCAGAATAATGTTATGAACATTCACCTAAATCAAATGTTGGTTGGGTATGGTACACTTAACAACGGAATATATGTCCTAAATCAACACACAGTTTTCAGTATACAACACACTAATAAAAGAAAACTTTCAGAATTAAATGAAGCTTTTCTTTGGCACTGTAGACTTGGTCATATTAACGAAACAAGACTAAACAAGTTACACAAAGATGGATATTTAAACTCTTTTGAATATAAATCTTATGCGACTTGCCAGTCTTGTATCAAGGGTAAAATGACCAAAACTCCGTTTACCGGACACGGAGAAAGAGCTACTCAGCTCCTTGGCCTCATACATAGTGATGTATGTGGGCCGATGTCTACACAGGCTAGAGGCGGTTTTTCATACTTCATTACATTCACCGACGATTTCTCAAGATTCGGTCATGTATTTTTATTAAAACACAAGTCCGAAGCTTTCGAGAAATTCATTGAATATAAACAAGAAGTAGAAAAACAAACCGGCTTGAGTATTAAGATGCTTCGATCAGATCGAGGTGGTGAGTATCTCAGTACAGAATTTGCAAACTTCCTAAAAGAGAATGGGATTCTCTCTCAGCTCACTCCTCCTTACACACCACAGCACAACGGTGTGTCAGAACGACGGAATAGGACCCTATTAGATATGGTCCGGTCCATGATGAGTGACGCTGAGTTACCAGTCTCGTTTTGGGGGCATGCATTGGAGACTGCGGCGTTTCTGCTAAACAGGGTTCCAACCAAAGCCGTGTCTACCATGCCATATGAGATATGGAATGGGAAGAGACCATCTCTTAAAAGAATTAAGATTTGGGGTTGCCCGGCCTATGTTAAAAAGCAGAATCCGGACAAACTCGAGACACGGTCAGTCATGTGTAACTTTGTGGGATATCCAAAGAATTCTTATGGATATCTGTTCTACCGCAAAGAGGAACAAAAAGTGTTTGTTTCTCAGTATGCCACATTCTTGGAAAAAGAGTTTTTCACGGATAGAGATGATGGCAAGGTGGTAGATCTAGAAGAGGTTCTGGAGACACAAACTACAAATGACGATTTGGTTGAACCGGCTGTTGCAACAGAAACTGATGAACCTCGGCCACTCCGTAGGTCTGGTAGGACTTCTCGCCCACCGGAGAGGTACTACGGTTTCCTCATTGATGGTGACAGAGAAGACTGTATCATGGAAGATGATGATCCTACCAGTTTTCAGCAAGCTATCACGAGTGGTGACTCTGTGAAGTGGCTGGATGCCATGAGATCCGAAATGGAGTCTATGTACACCAACAAAGTATGGACTTTGGACGTTGTACCCCCTGGGGTAAAACCTGTAGGGTGCAAATGGATCTTTAAAAGAAAGATTGGTGTGGATGGGCAGGTAGAGACCTATAAGGCAAGACTTGTGGCGAAAGGTTTTCGTCAAAGACCAGGTTTGGACTATGACGAAACTTTTTCGCCCGTAGCCATGCTTAAATCTATTCGGATCCTACTTGCTATTGCTGCTCACTACGACTATGAAATCTGGCAGATGGACGTTAAAACAGCATTTCTAAATGGAGATTTAGAAGAATGTGTTTATATGGATCAGCCAGAGGGCTTCATTGACAGTGGGAGCAGCGAGAAAGCTTGTAGATTGCTTAAATCCATATATGGGTTAAAGCAGGCATCTCGGAGTTGGAACATCTGTTTCGATGATGTTATCAAAGAGTTTGATTTCATCAAAAATCCAGATGAACCTTGTGTTTATAGGAAGGCTGTAGGAAGAGCTGTCACATTCCTCGTATTGTACGTGGATGACATTCTTCTGATAGGAAATGATATTCCTATGCTACAGTCGGTCAAATCATTCTTATCACTGAGGTTCTCCATGAAGGACCTGGGTGATGCCACATACATCCTGGGCATAAGGATCTATAGGGATAGATCCAAAAAGTTATTGGGATTGTCCCAAACCAGGTACATCAACACCATCCTAAAGAGGTTTAGTATGGAAGACTCCAAGCGGGGTGCCTTCCCCGCTTGCCATGGAGTCACTCTCTCCAAGGATTCTTGTCCAAAGACCGATGAAGAGAGAGCTCGCATGAGCATTATACCTTATGCTTCGGCAGTAGGGTCTATAATGTATGCGATGTTATGTACACGCCCAGATGTAGCTTATGCACTTAGTGTTGTAAGCAGGTATCAATCCAACCCAGGGGAGAACCACTGGACAGTTGTGAAGAACATTCTTAAGTACTTACGAAGAACTAAAGAATTGTTCTTGGTGTATGGTAATAAAGATCTCCAAATGGAGGCCTTTACCGATTCGAGCTTCCAGAGCGATAAGGATGACAGCAAATCTATTTCAGGGTTTGTATTTACCCTCAATGGAGGGGCAGTAAGTTGGAAGAGTTCCAAACAGGATACCGTTGCAGACTCTACGATGGAAGCTGAGTACATTGCTGCAAATGATGCCGCCAAGGAAGCCGTCTGGATGAAGAAGTTCGTCTCGGAGCTAGGTGTAGTTCCAACCATTATTGATCCAATACCTTTGTATTGTGACAATAATAGGGCGATGGCGTTAGCTAAGGAGCCCAGATCCCATCAGCGGTCCAGACATATCCTGAGGCGCTTTCATTTTATCCGGGAGATTGTAGATCGCCGCGAGATCGAGATTAAGAGAGTAGACACAAAGAACAACGCCGCGGATCCATTCACCAAGGCTATCCCTCAGCCGCAGCATGAGCGACTTTTTGAGATGTTGGGTATGAGATACGCCAATAACTGGCCTTAGTGCAAGTGGGAGATTGTTGGATATATGTATGCCCTAGAGGCCATTATGTGATAGTGGATGTATCTGTACATATATATATATATTCAGTTTGCATTCTTGCTCGACATGATAGTATGCTATCTGGTTATTCTTTATCTGACATGTTGATTTGATCATGCTTTTATTCATTCATACATGCTGATAAAGCCCCAAGGATATCTGCTTGACTACTCTGATTATGATGGAGATCATACTAGTGGGACATCTGTAGTCTATAAGCACATCCTGAAATGTCCCTAGTCGTAGGTGTATCGAGACGGGGTATCGATATACCAGAGTAGACTAGCGTATGTGATACTAGACCCATGTGATGGGCGATGGATGTTCCCACATTCGTCGATGTTTGACATCAAGATCATATACGGGTGCTCAGTGGTGACTGGGTACACTGGACGGACTCGCCGAGAACTCCTATATGGAATTATATCTATCGTCGGATAGCAGTTCTCAGGTGACACTGGTACAGGTTAGTCTGTAGAACCGAGATCGTCATAGAGCCTTGTGTCTTCTCCCACTGTACTTTGATTGCCACCCTACCACGGCTCTACTGAGTCGTGCAAACAGGTGGCCGTTGGGTACAGTTCCGAGACACACGAAGGCAATGAGCGATAGGAGGGGTTTTGTCTCTCCCGGTATTGGGAGTTGATGCTGTGCAGTGTTCGACTGGTTATAACAGCAAGTCCCTGGCCAGGGCTGCTGAGATTTGCTGATAAGTGTTATCAGTAGTTTCTCGATCTGTTATAGACCATTCACCGACACGACTTATTGAGTTATTGGGGTCGACGTGACCATCCCTAGGCTCGATATGCAGCAAATCTGACGAAGAGACCGGACTGTACGGTAGTGTTACCGGATGGCTCGACGGGAGTTGTAGCAGGTTCGCTTGTTGTCTTCTTATCGCTCAATACCCGGGTGGCCGTTACGTTTAGCTGACCGCTTGCGGCTTGAGGGCACTTGATATGATCATTACCCTCTGCCGGCGTATTGACGAGTCTTAGAGTCCCACAAAGGAGTTACCCAGTCCAGGCGAAACGTTGTGGTGCGCATATGCGATATGCGCATGCACCCGATTGAAATATGTGTATATGATACCGAACATTGATCGGGTGAATTCCTTTTGGTGGGGTCATATGAGATATGACCGGATTGATAAATCAAGTGTTGATTTATCATCTAACCATAAGTTATCTCACTTGAAACCTTTCTAGGGTTTGATGGATGTATGCATGCATGCATGTGTTTCTTTCTTCTTTTCTAGTTTTATGCACATGTAGATGTGCATACATGTACACATACATACATCAAACCATCATGGTTGATTATATATGGAAATGGTGGCAATATAAGCCTCACACCATAGATTATACAATGGATAATTATTTAATTTTGGTTTTAAAAAGAAAATGAAAAGGAAAGGATAATTATGCTAGTTTCTACATGCTTCTTTTAACTTAACCATTCTCACCCACCACTAAACCATGGTTATCTTTTCCTTTATCATTCTAAACCTAAGTTAAATTAATCATCTATCATTTAATCATGGTTGGAGTCAAGAAGGAATAAATATATATAGTGATATTTATTTTCTTTTGTAAGCTTAACCTTATGGTTATCATTTTTATCTCTTGAAAGAAAAAGCCACCATTTTCATCTTCTCCTCTCTAGTTCTTTTCTAGTGAGTGAAATATAACAAAAGAAAGGTTTTTGAAGTGAGATCCAAAGCCACAACACCATTCTACTCAAGTCTAGCCAACTTGATTAGAGTGTTTACTTCGATTTTACAAAGTAGCGAGCTTGGACGGAGATCTCCGCGGTGGATCATCGTGGACATAAAGGGAGTTCAAGAGGACCTCGTTTCAACACCAAAGAGCCTAAGGAGCGAAGCAAAAACGGGAGCTACAAAGGTTGTAGCCTTCAAACCCTAACTTTTGTTAGCTTTAAGTTTAGTAAACCCTAATTTTCTAGGATCTATCCTTTGCATGTTAGTTTAGCACCTTAAAAATTAAAACTTTGGGTCATGTGATGCTTCAAAACTCTTCATAGGGTGCTATACTAACCTTACAGCCAGAGCCCAAGATACGATTTGGACAGTGAGGGGACTTCATCACGGAGCTTAGGAGGTGGTGGACCGGATCTACAAAGGTTGTAGCCCCTTCCCTTTAGCTATATTTCCGTTTACTTGCTTGCTTCGCCTATACTTCTAGCCAACGATCCGTATTAGGGTTTGTAGGCACAAGGAAATTTTTGATTTGTGTATGTTTGATCACTTGTGAGACCTCACAAGGATGCCTAGGAACCTTTCATGTTGGACACGGGTTTCATGATGTTTCGAGTGTCGATGCTGGACACTCATGTTCCATGATTTTGATGTGTCGTGAGGGACACACGTTGATTTATATCCTCATACTTTCATGCATATGTTTTTTTAATGATTTTTACATGCATGATGTTGTTGTGTCATTGGTTGACACGTGGACGAGATCCACATGCATACAGGCATTGATTATATGGTTGGATGAGATCCACTTGCTGATAGGCATTGATTATGTGGTTGGCACATATGCAGATACAGTCACCCTAGATATCATAGTATTACATTTATAATATAGTTGACCTAGGAATCGTTGTTTATTTCGATTTCTACCTGATGATGTTTTCTACTCACGAGTTGGCAACTCACCCCCGTTGTGCCACAGTTCTTGCAGGTTGACCGCTTGGATAAGTAGCGGCTTCGCTGGCACACAGCTTCTTTCGGGTGATTTGCTTTGGTAAGTGGTACATGTTGGATCGTGCCACTCTTGTATTATTATTCCTATTGTATTTAGTCAACTCCATCAAATCAGAAACTAGTACTTGTATATGTAGTAAGACTTAGTAAGATTTGTAGTTGCGAGACTTGAGCGATGGGTTATATGTTCGCTTGGTGGGTTTGATGTATTGGTTTACATTATTCCTTGTGTTGATCTTCGCAGTTGGGCATCGTATACTTATATTCTATCTTGCGTGGTTGTGATCCCGCCGATTGGCGAAGAGCTAGCTCCCGCTTGGGGATGCCTATATATTGTTGTATATCCGTTTTGGATCAAAATATACGAGGGAGGTGTTGCCCAAAGTTTTAAAATACAAAACTTGATTTATTATACCATTATTTCAAAACTTCACCTCTTCTATTTTCTTAAAAAGGTTTAGATTACTGGGTTTCGGCTTACTTAATTTACGTTGCGCCTTCAGACGTTGCGCGAGTTAACTGCCGGTCACGAACTAAATTCGGGTCGTGACATGATAAAACCGAGCTGGCCGGAATTTAGGGGGGTGTCGCCGGGTCTTTTATGGACATTGGTTTTGGAATTGGTTCTGTAGCTCACATACCGCATATATTACCCTACTGTACTGCTTGTTTTTCCCTAATTCACCTGAGACTAAATCTGGAACCATTTTCTTGAGTTGCTGTTTTGTCGTGTGACTTTTAGTGACTTGAAACTTTGGATATTTCATTTTGTCTAGGTCACTTGACGTTTGTACGTAGATATCGGGAGTTGTTTGGTTATTCTTTTGCATGCGTAGACCATAGGTTTTAGCCTATGTGTGATTCGTGTGCCGTTTTAGTTTTCGTACGCGATATCTTTTTACAATACTATGTGTTAATATATGTAGGCACCCTCACATGGACGTCATATGACAAGGGAAGAGCATGGCGGCACATCGACTATAGCAAGCAAGGATACAGGTGAGGAGATGTATATCTACGGGGGAAGTCGGGTGGATGGAGTATAGCACTCCCGCAATTTCGAAGTGTAGCATACGAATATGTTATATATATATGTGTGTGTATTGTGAGACTTGAATAATTAGTAGGGAAGGCTTTAGGAGATCATGGGTTAGTTTTAGCGTAACTAGAAGATAGTGCTTTTAGTTTAGTTTCTTGTTGCGAAACCCTAGAGTAAAGGTTCACACACACACATGCACACACGTGATATGTTTGGGTGTATATGGTTATATGTATATATATCTGTGTGTATGTGGATGCGTTGGTGTATGTGTGTGTGTGTGTGTATGTGTGTGTGTGTGTGTGGATGCGTTGGTATACACACACACACACACATACGTATACACGGGTGATGAGGATAGTATATGATACTTGGAGATGAGTCAATATGTTCGGGCATGATGCCGTGAGATTGTGATATTTGATTGGGTCATGATATGAGATACGACATGATATTATAGCGGATCGTTCGGCGATCTGTTTTCATACACACGAGGATATATGTTTGATGATATTGGGATGTACTAGATTTGAGAACGGTGCCCCTAATTTATGATTTTACGATAATGATACTATATGAATAATGAGGTATATGTGATATTTGACCCGTACCCCGATTTAGGATGACGTACGATGGATTTTACCATACGAGATATAGATATGATGATTGATCCGGACTCTTGATTCGAGGATGTCGTATTATATATTTTACCGTACATGACGCTATTGAGGCGGGATCGCCGACTACTAGATATATCGACTCGGACTTTAGGTGGATTTCCTTACCCTTTCGATTAGTCTCTTAGTTTAGTCCTATAGTTTATTAGATAGATGTTAGACTGGGCTTCAGTCATACTTATTTTCAAAACTAACGAATCGTGAGTATTTTAAAGACAGGCCGAGAGATACTACGGATTTTTCAAAAGACGTATCTTTTCTCAAGGACCCCGTAGCCCCCATTTTTCTAAAACCACGATTCGTGATATTTCAAATGCCAAGACTGTATGACTCATATATATAAATGTATATTCTTATATGTTGCGGTTACTACATCACTTTCTGTATATTCATGTTGTTCTCATCGAATTGCATACTTATAAATGTGTTTTCTTTAGTTATTATGAACCCATGTTGTCAGGACACCAACACCATTACCGATGATACGTATTGTCACGACCTGAAATTGGCACGTGACGGCCCTGATACTACGCAACGTCTACAGGCATAACGTAGTAAAAGAAAGCCAAAACCCAGCAATCTAAACCATCAAAAGTAATAAGAAAGTGATAATAGTATTTTCAAAACCATTGAAATCACAAACCAAATTCTTTAAAGTCTCACTTTTATTCCTTAAAATTTTGGCAGCACCTCCTTTGTAAAACAAGCCCCCAAAATGGGTAAAACATAACCATAAAGTAAAGCATCCAAAACGGGGGCAAAATCCACGCCCAACGGCGGAAAACAATCACCACAACAGATATACGACGCCGTAGCGAAGAAAGAGACGATATAAATAAAACTGCATAAAAACCTCCAAGTCACAAAATAATATACAATATTGTCTTCACACCAAGTCACTAAGTCATATATAATACTGGTAGATGGAGAGTACATGGATACAACGAATATACAATATAATATTGGATAACCACAAAACCCACCTGGGAAAAACTGCACACTGTCAGGCGAAGCGGTATCCGCAGCAAAAGATGATACGATGGATGGAAATAGCCTGCCTCTGACTATCCTTAGGAACACATACAAACACTGTGGCACAACGGGGGTGAGTTGCCAACTCGTGAATAGTAAATAACATATGCAGGTAATCGCGAGTATGCACGTACAATGCGAATCTAACATAAGCATTTAATATCAATGAATAGTCATATGTAATGCAATAATCATGCAAGGTACACTAACAGGTACAACTACACATGAAGCGGTAATAATATGACAATCTATATGCAGCATCATGTAAGGTACTATAACGGTACTACTAATACATGAAGAAATGATATGAATAAAGGTATGTAAATGCAACAATCATGGAAGGTACTCTAACAGGTATACTAATGCATGAAGCAGTGCATAAATAGTAAATGTGGAGTATGGAGTACAACATGTTATTTCCACGGAAATCCTAACCTCGTGGTAGGACCAAAATCCAGCAAGACAGTCAAATTCCCAATTTCCATAAATCAGCCCCCAAATTGGCTCTCATATCATATAAGTCTCACAAATCTTGAATGTACACTATCCAGTAGATCTCACATATCCAGTATGTACGATAACAAGTATATCTTACATATCTCGAATGTACAACATCAAGTAGATCTTACATATCTCGTATGTACAATATCAAGTATATCTCACATATCTCCTGTAATCAATATCAAATAAATTCCCAAATGTCCTAAATCCAATGTCAATGAGTCCTTTACATTCTAGGTATATTTGCTTGAATAAAATATGATGATGCATATAATTAATGTCAATACACATATATTAGCGTCCCATTCCACTAATATTGGTGTAAGGGCATATATAATAGCGGCTCAATCCCCTGTTATATATACAACGGAGTAAAAAGAATATCATGAAACCAATAAGTCAAGTATCGACACAGAAATGCTGATCCATCAGGTGCTGTCACCAAGACTGGCACCCTGATAGGCACGTATCACACGCTATCCGAAAAGCACGAGTGCCTAGCTCTCAATCCCGTCTTTCCACGTATCCATACGTACATAACTCCCAACGGTATCCCCATGATAACCGCCGAGTCATTGGTAATATCACCGGATGGTATGGTTCCCCTTCCAGGCTCAATCGGCAAGGTCCATCAATCGTCTTGCCCCGGGGTACCTCCAGGCGCCACCATGTACACTCATACGGCTCACGACGCCTCCTCGCATGGGGTATATATATATATATCTGAACCGATAAATCTCATGGTGGCTGCTGAAATATCATATCAAGGGAAACCGGGTTTTTCAAATAATGCATAATTTCATGAACTCCCACGGTCCCCAAATCGAGAAAATATCATGAAAAATCCATATCTCAATGCGAAAATCCATGAATAAAGTATACGCGACAAAAAACTGTAATGTAAGCGTATAAAGGAAAAGCCGCTAATTAACTGCAACCAGTTAATATAAATATCATGCGGTTCCTAATATCACCAATCTATATTAACACATCAATAATGGTAAAATACGTAGCTATAGCCAGATATATGTGAACACATGAAGGTATAGCAGAAAATATAGGTATCTACCTATTAGTAATGATGTGATATACCCTCCAGATATAAGTGAAGTATGAAATGCAAAGCACACCTGTAGCTATGTCCTTAGGTGTGTATGTACCTATCGCTAATGGTACGATACCCTATAGGTATACTGGTAACTAGATATCCAAGCATATGTGTAAGCATGTAGGTATACAGGTATGCTATATGTCATATGCGATAAGAAATATGAATCAATGTCTCAATATCCCTAACCAAGCAATATCAGAACTATCAGTGGGTTGTGCGTGACATGGCAATTATTGACGGTGTGTGTAGCATACAATCAGTGTTCGTGTAACATGAGTCATCAATAATATGTGCAGTGTTCTAAGGGTACTAGTCCAAGCACAACAATCTATTAAGCGGTAGGGTAAATGCGCAATTCTAAACATGACATAGAATATGCGACAAAGTTAATATCTCTAGCCCAGACGCATAACGCCAAGCGGGCGATTTCCGTGTATATGTTAAATCTACTCACCAACACTCCTGGCAAAGTGTAGCCAACCACCTGATTTCCCTTTATAGCTGTGTCCGTAGTCCCCGCCTGCGAACCTACAACATTAAAACAATAATCCAAGTATATATTAATAATAACCCTAAAACACGTACAAACAACATTAGACCGATGCAACAACACAAAACATACTCTCAAGTATTCGTATTGTGGCTAACGTACGTAGCGACACGACGAAAACAAGTTAAGAGCAAAACCACCCAAAGTGCACGATCCGTGTCGTATAACGTATCGCGCGAACACAAAACACTAAAACCTACCTAAGTGATCCAAGATTTTGCATACAACGAAAACTAAACAAACAAAAAAAGCCAAAGATACCTAAACCAAAGCATAGAGCTACCCTCAAAAACCCACACACCCACTCACCCTAGTGGCCGAGGTCGCCGGAATTTTCCTTCCTGTCGCCGGCCGAGGTCCGAGCTGGTAGGGTCGTGTCTCAGGTGGAGGCTCAGGGTCCTAGGTACTACACAACTATATTGTTTGGTTTTCTAGTAAAATCTCGGGGTCACAGGAGGTCACAGATGTCACAAACCGATACTAAAATAGGATATTACGCACAAACCGTAACCTTAAACATTCTAAATTGAATAAAAAAGGCTATACAGCACAAAAACTATAGAAAGAATAGATAGAGATCATTACCTAACCTCAAGAACACAAGAACCAAGTTTTCCTAACTCCAAGATGCTCAAATCAAGACTTGGGGTATTTTTATGATTTATTATGGAATTTTGGAGATTTTAAGAGCTTGAATTGAAGTAAATGGAGAGAGAAATGGCTAAGTGCAGAAGAGAGTGGGAAGGCTCGGCTAAGGAGGAAAGGGTGAGGGAATTATATGGATGATTCTAGCAAGAAAGCAATAAATACACACATAAATGCCTTCACACCTACATGCATGCACATGCCACCTCATTCATTTCATTTCCTTTTCTTTAAAACTTAATTCAAGTCAACCCAAATGATCTAGATAAGTGAGAAGGGTTTGTTAACTCAAACTTAATTTTTTTGAAAAGAAGGCTAAAGAGAAAATTCCCAAAATGTGAATACCGTATTAAAATAATATTAAAATTGGGAAAAATTCAAATTGGACCAAAACGTCCCATATAACCCCAATGCTTGCGCACTAGCTTTAATTTAGCTAAACTAGGTGTTAGCAAGACTATATGGCCGTTTGATCACAGTCGGTTTAAAACAGAAAATACTGACAATTCTACCCAAAAACGGAAACATTCACATAACGATTTCTAAAACATTACAATCTCCCCTCTTATCAAAATTCGTCCCCGAATTTAAAATTCTCACTAAGCGTACCTTCGAAGAGAAGATTACAAAGTCTCATTTCTCGCTCGCAGCCTTCCAAGTTCACCTCACTAAATGGCTACGTCAAAGAAAACTCTCCACAGATGGCAAGACCCTTGACCGAAGTTTCTCCACCTGCCGAACTATTTACACCAATAGCTGCCGGTGAAAGAAAAGATCGCGTCAAAGCTAAATGGTCTGGTGCTGAATCATGTGAGAAAGTCACGAAGGAAATTGCAAAGTATCAACACAAAGAAAACGGGGTGAATAGTCACAAATCTGAGCGGAAGTGCCCAGTTAAAGGCAACGAAACTAACTCACTCGAGGATCTCAAAAGGACCTACAATCCTAGGATAATCTTCCCAAAACTCAACATGCCATTCATCGGAAAAGTCCGTTGGAATACATGATCTCCCACTGCGAACTCAAGTCTGCGACCACCATGGTCGACATAAGACCTTTGTCTGCACTGGCTGTCATCAACCTAACCAGAACCAACTGGATCATTTCCGAAGTCTCTAGACTAGCTGGGGTGCAAAAATCCTACTACGCAGAGTCAGAAAAACAGATTAGCGATCGACACGACCTAACAAACAAACCTAAAGGTTGCCAATTGGAGTGTCTCCTGATTACAGCTATTGAAGGAGAACCCTAACAATGGCGAGTGACGATCCCAACTGCCG
This sequence comes from Agapanthus africanus, assembly GCA_030015575.1. Taxonomy (NCBI): domain Eukaryota; kingdom Viridiplantae; phylum Streptophyta; class Magnoliopsida; order Asparagales; family Amaryllidaceae; genus Agapanthus; species Agapanthus africanus. The sequence goes on along the minus strand of CM057345.1, from coordinate 296,467,758 downwards.
ACAACAACAAGTATGTATGCACAAGCATAACAAAGAACAACTGAGCAAACTGAGAATAACCGGACAAGAAACAATCGAATGGAGTCACACCCTTACTAAACCTGGGTAGACACCACAACAAAATTCGTGGAGATCTGCTCCCATTCCAACTTCGGAACGGTTAAAGGTTGCAACTCTCCAGCCGGTCTCAAATGCTAAACCAAAGCACAAAGAAAGAGCTGGTACAGTTGTTAACCGAGTCTTCAATAGCCGAAAACTCCGCACGCATGCCTCAGTCCAAAGAAAAGAACCTCCTTTCAGGTCAGTCCAGTCAACGGTGCAACAATACGCTAGTAATCCTGTACGAAACGGCGGTAAAAACCTGCTAAGCCTAAAAGTCAACGGGCCTCCGTCTGTACACCAGTCTGGGCCAATGCTGTACGGTCTCGATCTTCCTCAGAACCATACGAAACCGTCTCCCGTAACTACAAGACCTGGGAGTCAACACAAACAAGCCTGAAGGAACACTCCGAGAATCTAGCAAATAGCTGGGGCTCTCCCAATGTCTGCAAAACAAATCCTCAAATGCTGCTCCTGTTCCTCATGACACACGGAAATGACTAGAATGTTATCATGACACAACTATAACGGGTAGAGGAACGGCCTGAAGAAATCCGGTTCATCATATCCAGGAATGCTGCTAGGGCATTGGCGCGTCCAACAACACCACCACAACACAAACTGCCCATAGTACGCACAAAAGCCGTATTCGGAATGCCATCACTCCAAACCCGCAACAATGATGACCTGATCCCAAACAACTTAGAAATTGTCTCGCACTCTGGAGTTGATCGAAGAAATCGTCAAAGCGAGGTAAAGGATACATATCCGCACCGTAAGACGGTTCAATTGACGATCAATCAATACAAAACCTCAAACTTTCTTCTTTCTCCTTGACGAACCGAAATAGGGGCTCCCTAATGCGAAAAACACAGACGCACAATCCTCCCAACAACCAACTCTGCAGCAGATCCTTAAGCTCCCTAAGCTTCGCTGGCTCATCTAGAACAACGTCGGAAAACTCTCGCACCATAAGTACCCGGTCCAACAAACCCACTGAGGCTCCGGTATCTCGAATGAACGCCAAGAATCCACGACATTCTCTCCTCAAAAGTCGACTAGCGAAAAAGGCTGAATTCAAGCTGTAAGAGGCGACACCACTGTCCCCCTGCACTACAAGAACTGACTCGCCGGGAAAAAAAACCTGACTGTTTCTCGCGGTAGTCCACAGACGAATAGCACGTATCTAACCAATCCGTGTCCAGGAGAACGTCAAATCCAACTTTTCTAGAGGGATCAAGTGACGAACGAATCTCTATTTCCTAACTGATTGGCAGACGACTGAAATATGTAATACGTAACAGAAGAATCGCTGACAGAAATTAACACAACAAGCGGCTGATCTAGCTAATACGATCCTCGTCCCATCTACGGCACAAAATGTGTAAAATAAACCAGTACATCAAGGAACATGTGAATTTAGAGTACCTGCAAACTCAGCATTGGACGCCCGCGCGTCTCGATGAGTGGAAGAAAACTCTCGAGTCTGTCTTCTATCTGCAACAAGCTGAAATCCTCCTCTCTGCGGTATAGCTGCCTCGCAACTACGTGGCTCAGTACAAACTCGAACCCGATGATCCAAACTCCCGCACCGATAACATCCGGAAGAAAACTGCTGACCATCCTGTGGATAAGAACTAGACGACTGTCCTCGCCTCAAGCCTCTTATACTCCCATGACGTGCACAAAACCTGTTATGACGACTGAACCTCTGCCTATGGGCTGGCACACCTGCATGAGCCTTCCTCTGATCTGAAACTCCTAAAGTCTCCGGAAGACGTATCTCGTCAACTGGGACTGCATCCCCTGGTGCGGTGTAGGTGACGGAATACTGTGTGCTGACTGCGAGGAACAACTGGATAACAGTGGTGACAACCTCCTGTCACTGCGCTCGAATGGCCTCAACCAATGAACTCATCATCTGGCGCAAGTCCTGCATCTCTGCAACAAGACTAACGATACTATCAGTCGAAGGCGAAACCGTCTGCACTTGTGCAACGAGCGTGCCATCCTGGTCAATCCTCATCTCACCCGAGTCTACTCTGACCTCGGCCCTCGCTGCACCTCTATCAGTCCCCATAGTCATCGGCGGCAAAGGCTATAAGTAGAATATAAGATTCGATAAGGACACGGAAATCGAATCACAAGAATATGTAACATCAAGGAAGGAATTTCAATAAATTTGTACTTAGGCACTTTAGTCGGAGTACTGCATCGTGAGTATGCTGCAGACATACACACACTACGTTACTCTGCTTAAGCTACCTACTCCATCATACCAAGGTCATCCTACACTCCGAAAGGTAAAACCTAGCAATTTGATACCAACTTTGTCACGATCCGAAATTGGCACGTGACGGCCCAAATACTACGCAACGTCTACAGGCGTAACGTAGTAAAAGAAAGCCAAAACCCAGCAATCTAAACCATCAAAAGTAATAAGGAAGTGGTAATAGTATTTTCAAAACCTTTAAAATCACAACCCAAATTCTTTAAAGTCTCACTTTTATTCCTTAAAATTTTGGCAGCACCTCGTTTGTAAAACAAGCCCCCAAAATGGGTACAACATAACTATAAAGTAAAGCATCCCAAACGGGAGCAAAATCCACGCCCAACGGCGGAAAACAATCACAACAACAGATATACGACGCCGTAGCGAAGAAAGAGACGATATAAATAAAACTGCATAAAAACCTTCAAGTCATAAAATAATATACAATATTGTCCTCACACCAAGTCACTGAGTCATACATAATACTGGTAGATGGAGAGTACATGGATACAACGAATATACAATATAATATCGGATAACCACAAAACCCACCTAGGCAAAACTGCACACTGTCAGGCGAAGCAGTATCCGCAGCGAAAGATAATACGATGGATGGAAATAGACTGCCTCTGACTATCCTGAGGAACACCTGCAAACATTGTGGCACAACGGGGGTGAGTTGCCAACTCGTGAATAGTAAATAACATATGTAGGTAATCGCAAGTATGCACGTACAACGCGAATCTAACATACGCATTTAATATCAATGAATAGTCATATATAATGCAATAATCATGAAAGGTACACTAACAGGTACAACTACACATGAAGCGGTAATAATATGACAATCTATATGCAGCATCATGTAAGGTACAATAACGATACTACTAATACATGAAGAAATGATATGAATAAAGGTATGTAAATACAACAGTCATGGAAGGTACTCTAATAGGTACACTAATGCTTGAAGCAGTGCATAAATAGTAAATGTGGAGTATGGAGTACAACATGTCATTTCCACGGAAATCCTAACCTCGTGGTAGGACCAAAATCCAGCAAGACAGTCAAATTCCCAATTTCCACAAATCAGCCCCCAAATTGGCTCTCATATCATATAAGTCTCACAAATCCTGAATGTACACTATCCAGTAGATCTCACATATCCAGTATGTACGATAACAAGTATATCTCACATATCTCGAATGTACAACATCAAGTAGATCTCACATATCCCGTATGTACAATATCAAGTATATCTCACATATCTCCTGTAATCAATATCAAATAAATTCTCAAATGTTCTAAATCCAATGTCAATGAGTCCTTTACATTCTAGGTATATTTGCATGAATAAAATATGATGATGTATATAATTAATGTCAATACACATATATTAGCGTCCCATTCCACTAATATTGGTGTAAGGGCATATATAACAGTGGCTCAATCCCCTGTTATATATACAACGGAGTAAAAAGAATATCATGAAACCAATGTGTCAAGCATCGACACAGAAATGCTGATCCATCAGGTGCTGTCACCAAGACTGGTACCCTGATAGGTATGTATCACACGCTATCCGAAAAGCACGAGTGCCTAGCTCAGACTCACGTCTTTCCACGTATCCATACGTACATGACTCCCAACGGTATCCCCATGATAACCGCCGAGTCATTGGTAATGTCACCGGATAGTATGGTTCCCCTGCCAGGCTCAATCGGCAACGTCCATCAATCGCCTTGCCCCTGGATACCTCCGGGCCCCACCATGTACCCTTATACGGCTCACGACGCCTCCTCGCATGGGGTATATAAATCCGAACCGATAAATCTCATGGTGGCTGCTGAAATATCATATCAAGGGAAACTGAGTTATTCAAATAATGCATAATTTCGTGAACTCCCACGTCTCCAAATCAAGAAAACATCATGAAAAATCTATATCTCAATGTGAAAATCCATGAATAAACTATACGCAACATAAAACTGTAATGTAAGCGTATAAAGGAAAAGCCGCTAATTAACTGCAACCAGTTAATATAAATATCATGCGGTTCCTAATATCTCCAATCCATATTAAAACATCAATAATGGTAAAATACGTAGCTATAGCCAGATATATGTGAACACATGAAGGTATAGCAGAAAATATAGGTATCTACCTATTAGTAATGATGTGATATACCCTCCAGGTATAAGTGAAGTATGAAATGCAAAGCACACCTGTAGCTATGTTCTTAGGTGTGTATATACCTATCGCTAATGGTACGATACCCTATAGGTATATAGGTTACTAGCATGTCCAAGCATATGTGTAAGCATGTAGGTATACAGGTATGCTATATGTCATATGCGATAAGAAATATGAATCAATGACTCAATGTCTCTAACCAAACAATATCATATCTAACAGTGGGTTGTGCGTGACATAGAAATTATTGAAGGTGTGTGTTGTATACAATCAGTGCACGTGCAACATAAGTCGTCCATAATATGTGCAGTGTCCTAAGGGTACTAGTCCAAGCACAGCAATCTACTAAGCAGTAGGGTAAATGCGCAATTCTAAACATGACATAGAATATGCGACAAAGTTAATATCTCTAGCCCAGACGCATAACGCTATGCGGGCGATTCCCGTGTAGATGTTAAATCTACTCACCAACACTCCTGGCAAAGTGTTGCCAACCACCTGATTTCCCTTTGTAGCTGTGTCTGTAGTCCCCGCCTGCGAACCTACAACATTAAAACGATAAACCATGTATATATTAATAATAACCCTAAAACACGTACAAACAACATTAGACCGACGCAAAAACAAAAAACATACTCTCAAGTGTTCGTATTGTGGCTAACGTACGTAGCGACACGACGAAAAAAACTTAAGAGCAAAACCACCCAAAGTGCACGATCAATGTCATATAACGTATCGCGCGAACACAAAACACTAAAACCTACCTAAGTGATCCCAGATTTTGCATACAGCGAAAACTAAACAAACAAACAACACCAAATATATCCAAACCAAAGCATAGAGCTACCCTAAAAAACCCACACACCCACTCACCCTAGGGGCCGAGGTCGCCGGAATTTTCCCTCCTGGCGTCGGCCGAGGTCCGAGCAGGTGGGGTCGTGTCTCAGGTGGAGGCTCAGGGTCCTAGGTACTACACAACTATATTGTTTGGTTTTTTAGTAAAATCTCGGGGTCACAGCAGGTCACAGATGTCACAAATCGATACTAAAATATGATATTGCGCACAAACCCTAACTTTAAACATTCTAAACTGAATCAAAATAGCTATACAGCACAAAAACTATAGAAAGAATATATAGATATCATTACCTAACCTCAAGAACACAAGAACCAAGCTTTCCTAGCTCCAAGATGCTCAAATCAAGACTTGGGGTATTTTTATGATTTATTATGGAATTTTAGGGATTTTAAGAGCTTGAATTGAAGTAAATGGAGAGAGAAATGGCTAAGTGCAGAAGAAAGTGGGAAGGCTCGGCCAAGGAGGAGAGGGTGAGGGAATTGTGTGGATGATTCTAGCAAGAAAGCAATAAATACACACACAAATGCCTTCACACCTACATGCATGCACATGCCACCGCATTCATTTCATTTCCTATTCTTTAAAACATAATTCAAGTCAACCCAAAAGATCTAGATAAGTGAGAAGGGTTTGTTAACTCAAACTTAATTTTTATGAAAAGAAGACATAAGAGAAAATTCCCAAAATGTGAATACCGCATTAAAATAATATTAAAATTGGGAAAAATTTAAATTGGACCAAAATGTCCCATATAACCCCAAAGCTTGCGCACTAGTTTTAATTTAGCTAAACTGGGTGCTAGCAAGTCTATATGGCCGTTTGATCACAGTCGGTTTAAAATAGAAAATACCGACAATTTTACCCAAAAACGGATACATTCACATAACAATTTCTAAAACGTTACACGTATGCTCCACGTAAACTTTCTTGCCGGCTCACACACTGTAAGTCCACGTTGCGACCCCCGGTTCTTACGGGGAGGCGGAAACGGTATAAAATCAAAATTTTAACGCAAGAGGCAACATGGACTAAGCTAGGTCGGGATCTTTACCTAAACTAAAACTAGCATACTAAGCTAAAGATATTTAGCTACTCGGATGAAGATGGTTATACCTAAACTTGAACTCCTTCTCTTCAAGCTCCGATGGTGGTTCGATGGCTCCTTCTCGTTGTCTCCGTACGCCGAAGATAGATCCACTTGAAAGCTCCAACCTTTAGCTCCTTCTTCGTTCTTTGAAGAAACTAGTTCACTTGGTTTGCTAAACCTAGTGAACTAGAATGAGTAGAGATGATTTAGAATGGGATTTTATCTATGGTTCTTGATTCTCAACTCATGAGACAAGAGAACCATAGATCAAGAGAGGGAGCAAGAGGTTGAGGGTGAGAGCAAGAGGAGAGCTCAAGAACAAGAGAGAGAATGAGCAAGAAAGAATGAGCAACTCTTTTGTCTTTCACCCTCTCATAATCCAAAGTGATCATAACTCATCATATCAAAAAAGTCTTATGTGATGGTTAGAAGCAACCATAACCTTATCATGTCATGCACTCATTTTACTCAAATGAGCAAGCAAGAAAAAGTCTTTGGCATGAAATGATAACCATGGTTATCATAATGGTCAACTAGTCAAGCCTAGTCAACCGGTCAACAAGTCAACAAAAGTCAACAAGTCAACAAAGTCAACAAGTCAACAAAAGTCAACAAGTCAACAACCATATCACCATAATACTTAATTAATATAATAGTTAATCACATATCATATTCTCATTAGGGTTGAGCATAAAGTCAAATAGTCAACGGTCAACTGTTAACAACCCTAATGAGAATCCGCAGCCTCTGCCTCCCTATCAACTGTGCATACACATCCGCATCCGCGTTCCGAGGAACACGAATGCAAACTGGATAAATCCAATCCCATAAGGTACACTAGGATCTGGCTTAAACCAAAGCCCGCTAGTGTAAACTGTCCGGACACTGTACGTGCACAAGTGCACGGATGTGACCGAACCCTGTCGCAAAACCATGCGACCTGTCGCAATACCATGCGACCTCTACTCTTTTGCCTAAAGGCGAAAAGCTTTCTGTGTGGGACTCTAAAGACTCGACACTACGCTGGCAGTGGGTTTAACCACAGACCGCAAGCGGCACTAGCTGTGCGTAACGGTCCCCAGGTAATGCCGACAAGAAGACCGACGAGGCGAAACCCATCTGAACTCCTACTGAGCCTGAGTGTGACATTCTCCGTACAGTCCGGTCTGTTCGTCTGATACATCGCATGGCGGGCCTAGGGGGCGGTAAACGTCAGTCCCCCAATAGCGGTACAAGTCGTGCCGGAGCGAAGCCCAAAACACCCTGAGATAACACTGGAAACCTACCAGTATATCTCGTTTGCCCTGGCCAGGGACTACTCGTGTAATGGCTCTCCTAGACACAGCGCGATGTCAACCCCCAATACCGGGAGAGACGAATCCTGTCTAACCGTCACTGCCTCCAAGTGCTTCGGGACTGCACCCAACCACTACCTGTTTGCACGACTCCTTTGAGCCGTGGTAGGGTAGTGATCAAAGTGCAGTGGGAACACACTCGAGGCGAAGTGACAGTGTCAAGTCAGCGGACTAAGCTGTACTCATGTCACCTGGGAACTGATAACTGACGATAGGTATAATACCAACTAGTCAGTTCCCGACGAGTCCTGTCCAGTGTACCCGTAACCTAACGAGCACCCGCATACTATCTCAAGTACGACGTACTGACGGCTGTGGGACAGACCGTCTCCCACACTGGGATGAGAAGCGCATGCGCTGGTCTACTCCGGAGTATCGATGCCCTGTCTCGATAGTCCTGCGACCAGGGACCTGAATAAGGATGTGCTTATAGATTACCCAGCCCCCACTAGTGTGACTGCCATCACAACGCTGGTAATCAAGCAAAGATCCTAAGGGCTCCACTAATGCGTATAAGTGATATACTGAAATAAACACAAGTACACATTGAAGTAGAAACAAACCAAGTAGCATACTACTATTTTGAGCAAGATTGTATATACAAGGTGAATATCCCAAGCATCCATTAAGTAATATACAAACTAGTATGATACAGTAATGGCCTCTAGGGCATATACACTAACAATCTCCCACTTGCACTAAGGCCATGTACTGGCGTATCGAAGACCTATCATCTCGATCAGCCGCTCGAACTGAGTCTGGGGCAAGGCCTTAGTGAATGGATCTGCAGTGTTGTCTTCTGAAGCGACTCTCCGAACCTCCATCTCCTGGCGATCCACGATCTCCCTGATCAGGTGATACCGCCTCAAGATGTGCCTGGATCTCTGATGGGACCTGGGTTCCTTCGCTAAAGCTATAGCCCCGTTGTTGTCGCAATACAGAGGTATTGGATCAACAATGGACGGAACCACCTGAAGTTCTTTCAAGAACTTCCTCATCCAGACAGCTTCTTTTGCGGCATCAGATGCAGCGATGTATTCCGCTTCCATCGTCGAGTCTGCAACGGTTTCCTGTTTGGAACTCTTCCAACACACCGCCCCTCCATTGAGGGTAAAGACAAAACCCGACATGGACTTGGAATCATCCTTGTCACTCTGGAAGCTGGAGTCAGCAAAGGCCTCGATCTGGAGGTCTTTTCCGCCATACACCAAGAACATCTCCTTAGTCCTTCTCAGGAACTTGAGAATGTTCTTTACCGCTATCCAGTGTTTCTCCCCAGGGTTAGACTGATACCGGCTTACCACACTCAGTGCATAAGCTACATCCGGTCTGGTACACAACATCGCATACATTATAGAGCCTACCGCAGAAGCGTAGGGTATAATAGACATGCGATCCCTCTCCAAATCAGTCTTGGGAGACATCTCTTTAGAGAGGGTGATCCCGTGATAAGCCGGTAGGTTACCGCGCTTGGAATCTTCCATACTGAACCTTTTCAGTATGGTGTCGATGTACCTGGACTGTGAAAGTCCTAATATCCTCTTGGATCTGTCACGGTAGATCCGGATACCCAGAATGTATGAGGCATCACCCAGGTCTTTCATGGAGAACCTGTGTGACAAGAACCCTTTGACAGATTGTAGCATAGGAATGTCATTTCCTATTAAGAGAATGTCATCCACGTATAAAACGAGGAATACTACAGTTCTCGCTACAAATCTACTATAGATGCATGGTTCATCTGGATTTTTGATAAAGCCAAATTCTTTGACCGTCTCATCAAAACAGATGTTCCAACTCCGCGATGCCTGCTTTAGTCCATAGATGGACTTAAGCAACTTGCACACCTTTCCGCTGCTCCCACTCTGAATGAAACCCTCTGGCTGGTCCATATAGACACACTCTTCTAAATTTCCATTTAGAAAAGCTGTCTTTACGTCCATTTGCCAGATCTCATAATCGTGGAAGGCAGCAATGGCAAGAAGGATCCGAATGGATTTCAGCATGGCTACTGGAGAAAAGGTTTCGTCGTAGTCCAAGCCAGGTCTTTGACGAAAACCCTTTGCTACCAGCCTAGCTTTATAGGTCTCAACCTGTCCATCTACACCAATCTTCCTCTTGAAGATCCACTTGCATCCTACGGGTTTTACCCCGTCTGGAGCAATGTCCAACGTCCATACCTTGTTGGTGTACATGGACTCCATTTCGGTCAGCATTGCATCCAGCCATTTCACTGAGTCAACGCTCTGAACGGCCTGCTGGAAGCTAGTAGGCTCATCATAATCTATGATGCAATCCTCTCTATCCCCGTCTATGAGAAAACCGTAGTATCTCTCGTGCGGATGAGACTGCCTACTACTCCTGCGGAGCGGCGTAGGAATGTCCTGTTCTGTTGAACCCTCTGGTTCCACCAAGCTTTCAGTAACAGTCTGTGGTTCTGGAATTTCTTCCAGTTCTACTGCGCTCCCACTTATTTCTTTTTCTATGAACTGGTGTTCTAGAAAGTGGGCATGACGAGAAACAAGAACTTTTTGTTCCTCTTCACAGTAGAAGAAATATCCCTTGGAATTCTTTGGATATCCCACAAACTTGCACAGTACTGAGCGTGCCTCGAGCTTGTCCGCATGCTGCTTTTTGACAAAAGCTGGACTTCCCCATATCTTAATGTGATTAAGATGGGGTCTCTTCCCACACCACATCTCAAATGGTGTGGTAGGCACAGTCTTAGTGGGAACTCGGTTCAAAAGGTATGCGGCTGATTCTAGCGCATACCCCCAGAATGATCGCGGTAACTCAGCGTTACTCATCATGGACCGCACCATATCCAATAGGGTGCGGTTCCGTCTCTCCGATACACCGTTATGTTGCGGGGTGTATGGAGGAGTAAGCTGAGAGAGAATTCCGTTCTCTTTTAAATAGTCCAGGAACTTGGCACTTAAGTATTCTCCACCTCGATCCGATCTTAGAATCTTAATACTTTTGCCGGTCTGTTTCTCTACTTCATTCTTATACTCCTGGAATTTTCCAAAGGCCTCGGACTTATGTTTCATTAAGAAGACATAACCGTACCTTGAGAAGTCATCCGTAAAAGTAATGAAGTAAGAATGTCCGCTTCGGGCATGTGTAGACATTGGACCGCACACGTCACTGTGTACGAGTCCCAAGAGCTCGCTCGCTCTTACTCCATGTCCAGTAAACGGAGTCTTTGTCATCTTTCCTTTGAGACAAGATTGACAAGTGGCATATGATTGATATTCGAACGCATTCAAATATCCTTCTGTATGCAACTTAGTCAACCTTCTCTCATTGATGTGACCCAATCTACAATGCCATAAGAAAGTCTGATTTATTTCTGGAGACTTTCTTTTGTGTGTATTCTGGACATTAAAAATCTGTGGTTGGTTTAACACGTATATACCATTACTCAATGTACCTGACCCAATCAGAACTTGATTAAGGTGAATGTTTACAACATTACTTACAAACGCAAATTCATAACCTTCTTTAGAAACTAAAGATACAGAAATGATATTACAAGTTGCGTTGGGTACAAAAAAGCAATTACGCAAAACCAAAACATGTCCATCTGACATTCCCAGGTGATAGTCCCCCACGGCTTTAGCATCCATGCTAGCTCCGTTTGCAACTCTGAGGGTCATGTCACCTGCCTTCAAAACCCTACGGTTTCTCAACGCCTGCAAAGAATTACAGATATGAGATCCTGATCCGGTATCCAATACCCAGGAAGTAGAGTTTATTGAAAGACAATTTTCAATAACATACACACCTGAAGCTGAAGCTGCAACCTGCTTCAATTCCTGTGTTCTGGCCTTCCAGGCCCTGCAATCATTCTTCCAGTGTCCTTTCTTATGACAATAGAAGCATTCTTCCTTATCCACAAGCTTCCCCGCTATCTTTGTTGCTTTACCTTTTTCCTTCGTATCCACTTTACTAACACCGTCCCTTGGTTTGGCGGGGGCCTTCTTCTTCTTTCCCTTGGCTTTCGCCTTGGACCTAGAAGAAGATGATCCTCCTACAAACAAAGTGGATGTTTCCCTACCTTTCTGTAGGGTGCCCTCTGCGCTCCTCAGCATGTTGAGGAGCTCTGATAGTTCAACCTCTTTTTCTTGTAGGTTGAAGTTCAGTATAAACTGGGCGTAAGTGGAAGGAAGGGACTGGAGAACTATATCCGTATATAGCTCACTCTCCAATGTGATCCCTAGGTCAGCGAGCTCCTCAATGTAGCCGATCATCTTTAGCACGTGCTCGGCTACTGATGATCCGACGGCCATTCTTGTCGAAAATAACTTTTTCGACGCTTCGTATCTTGCGATACGTGATTGCTCTCCATACAGTTCTTTTGTATGGAGCAATATGGACTCCATGTCCATATTCTCATGCCTCCTCTGATGTTCGTTGTCCATCGAGGCAAGCAGGAGGCATTTGGCCTTCGCGCTATCAATCTCCCAAGTCTTACGGATTTCCTTATCCGCGACGCTGGAAGTTGGACCAGGGACAGGGGGAGCTTTGGTGGTAAGAAGATACCCCAGCTTGTCATAAGTGATTGCTATCTTGACATTCCTGAGCCAATCTTTGTAGTTTGGCCCTGTCAGTTTGTTTTTATCTAGGAGTAACTTAAGTCCAGTCATGTTGATTGGTCGCTGCAATTAGGAGAGAGAAGAAGAAACACTCAGCATGATGCTCTTGCAAGTTTAGAGTGGTTTTTAGTTTGTCTAAACAGGATGGCTCCCACTGTTTCTCGAATCCCTCCTCAAACCATAAAGGAAGAATTAGTCAGGATCAATCCCACCGTACAATACTTGCTTAACCGTTCAGCCAGGCCGGTGTCGGTACTTCGAGGGAGGTTTTCCAACGCTTTTGCGAAGTTCCTTAATTAAAGAACCTCTTTTCCCTGGGGGCGCAGCCCCGCTAACACCTTTCTAGGCACCTACTAGGTTTATAGCATTGATCGTTAAGTGAGAAATTTCCCGAGGAGTAGCATATACTCACAGTAGGATCGGGATCCAAATATCATTGCGTGACAAAACTGAAGGAATCCTACCAGAATCATCACACTCCAAATGGTATGCAAATCTAGCAAGTTTCAGTACTTATGAAACTCCCGATGTGGATTTTTGCCCCATGCTCTTATGACCTTGACTTTGGCCAAAATATCATAAGTCACATGTCAAGTTCTACCCGTCATTATCCAGGTTAATTTGGATCCATCCGTACCTACCCTTGACTTTGGCCAAAATGGCAGTACGACTGTCCCAAACCAACGCATCTATCTATGCTACACATGAACACCCAATAGCTACCAATCACTGTGCCTTGACTTTGGCCAACATACACAGCTTGAATACTATTGACTATTCATGTGAAACGACGGAGGGCTACGGATGGTTTTGGCAAAACCGTGAACGTAGTGAACTTGATATGGTCGATGGAACGAGATAGCTTTTAAAAGGAGTGGCTCAAGCTCCGCATTTAAAAGTTGTTTTTGAAAAGAACCGAGTGGTTTTTCGAAAGTGTTCCAACGACTTTAACTTGGTTTATTATCTTGCATTAGTTCTTTTAATGCGTGATATTCTTGCATTAGTTCTTTTAATGCGTCCCATCATTTAATCCTACCATTGCAGAAAACAACCAAAATATGACGTACGCTTATGCCATTCGCATTCGCCACGGGGCCCCGTCATTACCCGTTAGGTTACTTAACTAACGACAGAGCGGGGGCTGGGCTAGCGCGTCTGTAAAACATAAGCAACGCCTAAATAATATCATATATAGATATACTGCAATGATAAACATTTCAGATCACAGATAAATACATTGGATATACTAGGAATCTGTAATTTGTACGAGCCTGTAACAAAAACAGATTACACGGTCGCGGTGAATAGCCAAAACCCCACCCAAGACCCCTACGGGTGCAGCAAACTACCCGCCAAGTACCCGAAGCATAGCAACCTCCCTCATCTTCATGAGTAGGCCACTCGACACTTCGGCATACCCGGTAGTTTGTGCACCCCTCCATGGGTCTATCCTAGGAGCAAAAACAGTAAAAAGAAATTATACAATGACGGCTACAACCCCGACCCGGTTGTGCGGCCATACAAATAATTATTACATCAATTTACAAATTTACATGAATTGCAAGAAAAGAAAACTCTCGTCTCATAACCCCCGGCTATTCACCCGCGACAATCCAACATATTTATATACACATTCCAGCACATTACAGATCATGTATAACCCCGACCAATCGACTTATAGCGATTAGCCGACGTTCAATACATGCAAACATCACAGATATAACCATCATAGTCAAAGTGCAGTGAAGTTCGGAAAAATACGGAATTATAGGACCCCAAAAGGAAATTTCTTTTCTGGAAAATCTGGGCACATATAATATATTTCAAAAATCCCAAAACCAACACAGACACACACTGCACGAAAAACGATGCAGAGAAGACGACAACGCGCGGCGCTTCCGCGGCGGATGCCTAGCTCACGCGGCGGATGGGCGGCGGTTTGGACGAATTACTGTATCGTTTTTCTTGGGTTTTCACACAAAACCCTGAGCCGAATTTACAAGTGTAAAGTTTTTCATTTTGAGCCAAAAAAATTTCAACAGAAACTCAGTTTTTGTAAAAGTTTGGTTTTTGGATTTTTCCGGTTCCGAACTTCGTTACACTTCACTACCAAGCTAGTTTAAGTTTAGTTAGTCTCTGATACCACTGTAAGTCCACGTTGCGACCCCCGGTTCTTACGGGGAGGCGGAAACGGTATAAAATCAAAATTTTAACGCAAGAGGCAACATGAACTAAGCTAGGTCGGGATCTTTACCTAAAATAAAACTAGCATACTAAGCTAAAGATATTTAGCTACTCGGATGAAGATGGTTATACCTAAACTTGAACTCCTTCTCTTCAAGCTCCGATGGTGGTTCGATGGCTCCTTCTCGTTGTCTCCGTACGCCGAAGATAGATCCACTTGAAAGCTCCAACCTTTAGCTCCTTCTTCGTTCTTTGAAGAAACTAGTTCACTTGGTTTGCTAAACCTAGTGAACTAGAATGAGTAGAGATGATTTAGAATGGGATTTTATCTATGGTTCTTGATTCTCAACTCATGAGACAAGAGAACCATAGATCAAGAGAGGGAGCAAGAGGTTGAGGGTGAGAGCAAGAGGAGAGCTCAAGAACAAGAGAGAGAATGAGCAAGAAAGAATGAGCAACTCTTTTGTCTTTCACCCTCTAATAATCCAAAGTGATCATAACTCATCATATCAAAAAAGTCTTATGTGATGGTTAGAAGCAACCATAACCTTATCATGTCATGCACTCATTTTACTCAAATGAGCAAGCAAGAAAAAGACTTTGGCATGAAATGATAACCATGGTTATCATGATGGTCAACTAGTCAAGCCTAGTCAACCGGTCAACAAGTCAACAAAAGTCAACAAGTCAACAAAGTCAACAAGTCAACAAAAGTCAACAAGTCAACAACCATATCACCATAATACTTAAATAATATAATAGTTAATCACATATCATATTCTCATTAGGGTTGAGCATAAAGTCAAATAGTCAACGGTCAACTGTCAACAACCCTAATGAGAATCCGCAGCCTCTGCCTCCCTGTCAACTGTGCATACACACCCGCATCCGCGTTCCGAGGAACACGAATGCAAACTGGATAAATCCAATCCCATAAGGTACACTAGGATCTGGCTTAAACCAAAGCCCGCTAGTGTAAACTGTCCGGACACTGTACGTGCACAAGTGCACGGATGTGACTGAACCCTGTCGCAAAACCATGCGACCTGTCGCAATACCATGCGACCTCTACTCTTTTGCCTAAAGGAGAAAAGCTTTCTGTGTGGGACTCTAAAGACTCGACACTACGCTGGCAGTGGGTTTAACCACAGACCGCAAGCGGCACTAGCTGTGCGTAACGGTCCCCAGGTAATGCCGACAAGAAGACCGACGAGGCGAAACCCATCTGAACTCCTACTGAGCCTGAGTGTGACATTCTCCGTACAGTCCGGTCTGTTCGTCTGATACATCGCATGGCGGGCCTAGGGGGCGGTAAATGTCAGTCCCCCAATAGCGGTACAAGTCGTGCCGGAGCGAAGCCCAAAACACCCTGAGATAACACTGGAAACCTACCAGTATATCTCGTTTGCCCTGGCCAGGGACTACTCGTGTAATGGCTCTCCTAGACACAGCGCGATGTCAACCCCCAATACCGGGAGAGACGAATCCTGTCTAACCGTCACTGCCTCCAAGTGCTTCGGGACTGCACCCAACCACTACCTGTTTGCACGACTCCTTTGAGCCGTGGTAGGGTAGTGATCAAAGTACAGTGGGAACACACTCGAGGCGAAGTGACAGTGTCAAGTCAGCGGACTAAGCTGTACTCATGTCACCTGGGAACTGATAACTGACGATAGGTATAATACCAACTAGTCAGTTCCCGACGAGTCCTGTCCAGTGTACCCGTAACCTAACGAGCACCCGCATACTATCTCAAGTACGACGTACTGACGGCTGTGGGACATACCGTCTCCCACACTGGGATGAGAAGCGCATGCGCTGGTCTACTCCGGAGTATCGATGCCCTGTCTCGATAGTCCTGCGACCAGGGACCTGAATAAGGATGTGCTTATAGATTACCCAGCCCCCACTAGTGTGACTGCCATCACAACGCTGGTAATCAAGCAAAGATCCTAAGGGCTCCACTAATGCGTATAAGTGATATACTGAAATAAACACAAGTACACATTGAAGTAGAAACAAACCAAGTAGCATACTACTATTTTGAGCAAGATTGTATATACAAGGTGAATATCCCAAGCATCCATTAAGTAATATACAAACTAGTATGATACAGTAATGGCCTCTAGGGCATATACACTAACACACACATCATCATTGGTAATTTTCATGTCACGTACACATTAGAAAATATTACTTCGTTGGTATAAATTGCTAGCTGGTAGTTTCAATATTGTAGTAGTACGCTTGCTTTCATATGCTAGTTTAGATATTGCATTTATTACTGAGATACTTCATGCATTTATACATTCATTATGTTATGCAATATTATGGGGCTTTATGGTGGTATTTCACTGATTATTGACTCTCGATTTTAGGATTTCGGATCTTCTATGAGATTTCTGGATTTGGAGAAACCGCAAGGATTTTGGAAACTCATTTTCATTTCAAAAGATAGAAATTGTAGTTTTCTCGTGATATGATGTGAAAGGTGTCCACCATGAGTTTTCTCGATTCTTGAGCAGTATCATACACCCGATTCGAGGAGGAGGATGAACCGTCTGCGGGTGCATGGTGGACCCGGTGCGATACCCCGGGGCAAGGTGGTCGCATATGATGGCATTGAGCCCGGGAGGGGAGCACTACCGACCGGTTATTGGTGACGCGGCGGATATCCGGAGGATACCGACATACTCGTGAGATTTGATGATATGGGCCTGTTCGGATTGCCGGAGCCCGAGATATTTAGATATTGAGATTTGATGATATGGCCAGTCCGGATTGCCGGAGCACGAGATATTGATATATTAGGATATATATTTTGTGTCGATACTTGACACGGATTCTCTGTTAATTTCATTGATGTTACTTCAGTTTTTATACAAAAAATCTCACTAAGATAAGAAAACAGTTTTCTCGCACAAGATGTATTCTGCTTTCATTCTTGATGCATTCACACATGATATATGTGACATGTTGCTACCTGAGGCACTGACATGAGCACTTGGTATTATACTTATGTTTAGATGATTACCTTTGCCATTTTTAGATGTTTCATGTTATATATGTTATGAGGATATTATTGCATGACCTAGGAGAGAGTCATACATGCGATTTCTGCTCGGTGATATGTTCTACTCACGAGTTGGCAACTCACCCCCGTTGTGCCACCGTTTCTTACAGGTTTTTGCCGTACAGGTTTCCTTGGCGGCTTTGCTGGCACACCACTTCATTCCGGGTGATTGCTTGGGTAGGTGGGTTCACTTGTATCATGACCACCGTTGTACTTTTATTTATTTCAGTTGTATCTAGTAAACTCCATCAACAAGACTTGTATATTTGATAGACTTAGAAGAACAGTTGTATATTCTTTCGACCTTAGAGTCGCATGCTTGTATATTAATGATTCTTCTCTGGTTTTTTTGAAGATGTTGGTTTCCTTTCTGAGTTTTGATACTCGTCCTTCGGCGTTGTATATTATATTGCTTGCGTGGTTGTTTTCGCCATTTGGCGAAGAGATAGCTCCCGCTTGGGGATGCCCTTATTCATTACTTATGTCTATGCATGTTTGTACCCGTTTGGGGCCAGTATTTACAAAGGAAACTGTGCCAAAATTTTTGGGAAGACTTGATGTTTTAAAAATGCTTACTACGACTTTAAATGAATTTATATGTTAACTTTTAAATCAGTATTCCTTCACTCTCTTTTTAAATGGTTTAGATTTCTGGGCTTTTGGCTTACTTGAATTAGGTGGGATCCTATAAACTTCACATGATTCAAGTGCCAGTCACGTTCCATTTCGGGTTGTGACAATCACATGGAGGCAATGAGCAATAGGAAGGGTTTCTTCTCTCCCGGTATTGGGGGTTGATGTTGCGCTATGCTCGATTGGATATAACAGGAAGTCCCTGACCAGAGCTGATACTGAGATCTACTGGTAAGTGTTATCAGTACTTACTCGACCCGTTATGAGCCTCACATCGGCATGACTTATCGGTTACTGGGGTCTGACGTTTACTACCCATAGACTTGATATGCGACATATCAGACGAAGAGACCGGATTGTACGGTATTGTTACTGACAGGCTTTACAGGAGTATGAGCAGGCTTGCTTGTTGATGTTCTAATCGCTCAATACCCGGGTAGCCGTTACGTCCAGCTAGTACTGCTGACGGCTTGTGGGTGCTTGATATGATCATCACCTAGTGCCGGCATATTGACGAGTCTTTAGAGTCCTACACAGAGGTTTCCTTGCTAAGGCAAAACGAAGTAGGAGAACATATGTGATTTGTGCTGGACCGAGAATAATACGAGTGTGTGATACGTATTCTATTCTCGCGATATGTGATATCGGTCGGTTATATGTCATATAGCCGGGTTATCGAATCAAGTGGATTCGATAAATGGATACATATAATATTAGTCGGTTATATGTGATATAGCCGAATTATTGAATCAAGTGTTGATTTGATAATTTAATTTATAATTATATATTTGATATATTAATTTACATTAACTAATATTTGCTCACTTATGCATTTCTTTTCTCACATGTGCACACTTAATATATATGTGATATATATTATTTGTGTTTTTTCTTTTTTTGTGTCATGCTTGATGATACACACTAGATGGGTGTATGAGACTTATACCATGCCATTAGATTATTAGGGTTTTATTTATTTAAGGCAAATATAAATTGGCGGGAATTAAGCATGGTTGCAAGCTTTGGAAGCTTGTGGAAACCCTTGACTTAGTCCGCTAAATTTGTCTTTCTTTAGATATTTATTAACCTAACCTTAATCTTTAGCCAAGGTTATGTCTCTACAAGGGTTATATGAATTATTTCTGACCCATGGTTGACATTCACTCTCTCATCCATTATTCTCTTCATCTTCATCTTCAACAAGAGAAAGCTCTCTATGTTTTGGTGAGGAAAAGAAATAGAGTGAGAAAATTAATTCTAAATTGAGCAAAAATCCTACTTCTGTTAGTTATATGTATGCCCTAGAGGCCATTACTGTTCATGTGATGTATATTGTAGTGGATGCTTGGACATATATAGGGAGGACTTTCTTGCTCGACATGATAGTATGCAATCTGGTTGATCTTTATCTTAACATGTACACTTATTGTCTCTCTATTACATGTTGATAAAGCCCTTAGGATGAGTACATGACTATCAGGATTACGATGTGGATCATACTAGGGGGGCAGAGGTAGTCGACAAGTACATCCTTAAATTGTTCCTAGTCGTGGGAGTATCGAGACGGGGCATCGATATTCCAGAGTAGATTAGCGTATACGCTTCTCGACCCATATGATGGGCGATGGATGATCCCATATCCATTGGTGTTTGACATCAGAGAAGTTATACAGGTGCTCAGTGGAGACTGGGTACACTGAACGGACTCGCCGAGAACTCCTAGATGGTATTATATCTATCGTCAGATAGCAGTTCTCTGGTGACACTGGTACAGGTTAGTCTGTCGACCCGAGATCGTCATAGAGTCTTGTATGATTCCCACTGTGCTTTGATTTCCACCATACCACAGTCAAGAGATCGTGTAAAAAGGTGGTTTTTGGGTACAGTCCCCAGTCATATGGAGTCAATGAGCGATAGGAGGGGATTCGTCTCTCTTGGTATAGGGGGTTGATGTTGCGCTATGCTCGATTGGCCATAACAGGAAATCCCTGGCCAGGGTTGCTGAGATTTACTGGTAAGTATTATCAGTAGTTTCTCGAACCGTTATAGACCTTGCATCAGCATGACTTATCAGGCTATTGGGGTCTGACGTTATACTACCCCGGGCTGTGATATGCGACATATTTGACGAAGAGACCGGATGGTACAATAGTGTTACTGATTGTATTCGTAGGAGTATGAGCAGGCTTGCTTGTTGCTCTTCTGATCGCTCAATACCCGGGTGGCCGTTACGTTTAGCAGACCGCTTGCGGCTTGTGGGTGTTTGATATGATCATCACCTACTGCCGGCGTATTGACGAGTCTTTAGAGTCCTACACAGAGGTTTCCTGGTTCATGCGAAACGGAGTAGGTGTACATATATGATATGTGCGGGACCGAAAATAATACGTGTATGTGATACCGTATTCTATTCTCGCGATATGTGACATTCGTCGGTTATATGTGACATAGCCAAGTTAACGAATCAAGTGTTGATTCGATAAGTTGTTACACTTGATATTGGTTGGTTATATGTGACATAGCCAGATTATTAAATCAAGTGTTGATTTAATAATTTAATATAGAATTATATATTTGATATATTAAATTACATTAACTAATATTAGCTCACTTAAGTATTCATTTTTCTCACTTAATGATACACTTAACATATATGTGATATATGTTAATTATATTGTTTTCTTTTTCACACAAAATATATATATATGATATAAATCATTGTGACATGCTAGGTTACACATGAAACATGGATGTATAAGACTTATACTATACTAGGGTTAATATTAGGGTTTATATTTATTATTAAGTAATTCAAATAAAGTGGAATTTGTCATGGTTGATCTTTTGGTGGAAACTTGTAGAACATTGACTCAGTCCACTTATTTTGTCATGCTTAAGATATTTATTAACGTGACCATTACCCTATACCATGGTTTAGTCTCTATAAGGGTTAAGGTATGACATAAACTCGCCATGTTTGCATTTCTAACCTCACATGAATTATTCTTTCATCACTTGAACTTCATTATCTTCTTCTTCATTGAAGCTTTCTAGCTTTTGATCAAGTGATGAAATTTAGTTAGAAAATAAAATCTAAAGTGAGCAAAATTCCTACTTCATCATCCTCTACTATTAGCCATTTAGTTTAGGGTGTTTGCTTCAATAATTTCACTATTGGTGAAGAGTTACCGTGAGCTTGAGTCTCCTCGACGTAGATCATCTTCGGCTTCGAAGGTATTGAGCGAGCTTGTTCACTTCTTCATGTGAACCTTCTCAAGAGTCCAGGTCTTCACAACTTGTAGCGAAGGGACTACGACATGGAGCTTTAGAAGTGAAGGACCGGTATACAATGGTTGTATTCCCTCGTTCACTTAGATGTAAAGTGTTTACATTGTTTGATTCGTTTGATTCTCTAGTTAAACATCCTTAGCTTAGGGTTCCTTAGCATGGCAGAATTTGAAAATGGCATGGACGATGCCTCCCGAAACCTTGCTACCGCCCTAGGGAACCCTGCAAAGGTATCAGAGCCTAGCTAGAGAATTACACGATGTTTGTTAGATTACGAAATTGAAACGAATCTGAAACTTGAAACCCTTTAACCTAGTTTCTGTCGAATTTGATAAGTGCTCTAAAATTTTTTTAAAATAACTACAGAATGTTATATATGATATAACATGAACACCACGAAAATTCGAGGTAATTTTGACCTAATCTGGCCGGCCACAATGATGGAAAAACTGGTGTGCTCGGGTCATTAGTGGAGTTTTGGCATCAAATTTTCAGGGTGTTCCAGTCTTTGGGTTTTGGGGTTTCATGTGTTGCTAGTTTTTGCTAAAATTGCATGTGATGTTAATTTTCTGCATAGGCAACTCGGACTGTTTCGTATTCGTAATTCTAATGTTTGTGTCAGGTATTTTAGACGGTGGTAAAAAGTTCGAACGGATATCAACAACCCATCTTTTCCCTTACTGGAAATTTTCCAAGTGTTGGATTTTTCCTAGTTTAAAATATTCAGAAAATCATTCAGGTGATTCTGTGGACCCTCTAGAAGAACGAAACCCTAACTCGATTCTGTGACCGTCGGAACCGCCACTAAACCCTAGGGTTTGTGGTAGTTCAGCGGTGCCACAGGTGAGGCATTGGTTGACCTTTTTACGGCTGGTTCATAGGTGCTGTGGCATTTCTGAGTGGTTTTTTTGACTCCGCTCTAGTGTTGAGCTTGTTGGGAATTTTTGGGTGTTTGTTTATTCGATCAGAAAGTTTAATAGATCAGAAAGTTTAATATCATTTAATTATCTGCGATTGTGATACAATATTTGCAATCCACAAAAGTAGTTATGTGATAAATAGTTTGAACTATCTAGCTGTTTAGTCTCATTTGATTGGTTGCCACGGAATTTTGATGTGGATCATAAATCCGTCGCAATTACGTAGTGTACACGGATACATGCCGGGTAACCTTAATAGATAACCATGCCCCCACAGCCCCGACCAAGTGACTGTAGGAGAACCCCGTCGCTAAAAGAATCCGTTCGGGTGCTCGCGGCCGCGGTGTTCCGCCTTAGTGCACTTCGTCGACGACATCGGGGGTGCGGTCGTCTACTAAAGTTTTCGACGAGCATTCGATCAGGTTATCGGGAATCTTGTTGAATTACCTCAGTTGTTATTGGAAAGTGTTTTCAATATCAAGACTAAAATGCGGGGTTTATAATTGTTAGGCATGTGATGTCTAAGGAATTCATTTATAAGGCATGAAATCCAAAGTATGTGATACATTGGGTTTATGATGTCTTGAAAAGGTTGCGGATTCCAACTGTTGTAGTTTTTCTCTTTCTTTTCTACGGCCGTAAGTGTAATATGAGGTGTATTGCCGGTTTCGGTGCTATATGTCAACGACAATTGGGTTACGCATATTTACTTACGTTGATAACATGTGATGTTATGTGTTTATAATTCCACGTTGCCCACCCCGGTACTTGCGGGGAGGCGGAAAACGGAATAAAAATCGAATTTTTATGAGCTTAGGCAACATGGACTAGACTATGAAGGATCTTTGCTAAACAAAAACAAGCTAAAGCTAACTAGAAACTAGTTAAGTGCTAGAAAGGTTATACCTTGGGCTTTATGTCCTTCTCTCCTTGCTCCTTGGAGTGGTGGAAGGAGGTCACCTTAGTCATCTTCTCACGCGAAGAAAGATCCACCCGAAAGCCTCGACCTTTGGCTTCAACTCCAAGCTAGAAGTAACTAGGGTGCCAGAAGTGCTAATCCTTGAACCCTAGATGAGAGTAGAGATTATCGAGAAAGGGTTTTTCTCAAGCTCAAGTGTTTCTCAACACATGAGAGGGGAGAGCTTGAGGGAGAGGAAGAACAAGAGAGAGAAAGCAAATGATAGAATGACAGAAAAATAAACCATTCTCACATATATGTGTGAATTATTGTAATTAGATAATTAGCTAGATAATTGTCATGGTTAATCAAGACATGACCATTATCATTTCATTTTTAATGCAAATTGCAAGGATCAAAGAGCATCTTCCAAATGAAATGATGATGGTCAAAGTGTCAACCAAGGTCAGCAAGTCAAGGAGGTCCAATGGTCAACAACCATAACCATGCACAATTATTTAAACTAATATCAATTAACAATAATACACACATAAGCATTAGGGTTAATAAAATGACAATAGTCATTAACCCTAATCAAAGTCCTCTCCCTCTGTCTCAAGCAACTGTGCATACGCACCCGTATTCGTGATCCGAGGAACACGAATACAAAGAGAAAAACCAATCCCAAATCATATACTAGGATCCGGCTTAAACTAAAGCCCGCTAGTATTAGCTGTCCGGACAGCAAACGTGCACAAGTGCGCGGATGTGAACGAACCCTGTCGCAAAACCATGCGACCTCTACTCATTTTTCCTAAAGGCGAATAGCTCTCTGTGTGGGACTCTAAAGACTCGACACTACGATGGCAGTGGGTTTAACCACAGACCGCAAGCGGCACTAGCTGTACGTAACGGTCCCCAGGTAGATGTCGATAAGAAGACTGACGAGGTGAACCCCATCTGAACTCCTACTGAGCCTGTATGTGACAGTCTCCGTACAGTCCGGTCTGTTCATCTGATACATCGTATGGCGGGCCTAGGGGGGCGGTGAACGTCAGTCTCCTAATAGCGGTACAAGTCATGTCAGAGTGTAGCCCAGAACACCCTGAGATAACACTGGAAACCTACCAGTATATCTCGCTTGCCCTGGCCAGGGACTACTCGTGTAAAGGCTCTCCTGGACACAGCGCGATGTCAACCCCCAATACCGGGAGAGACGAATCCTGTCTAACCGTCACTGCCTCCAAGTGCTTCGGGACTGCACCCAAAAACTACCTGTTTGCACGACTCCTTTGAGCCATGGTAGGGTAGTAATCAAAGTGCAGTGGGAACACACTCGAGGCGAAGTGACATTGTCAAGTCAACGGACTAAACTGTACTCATGTCACCTGGGAACTGATAACTGACGATAGGTATAATACCAACCAACAGTTCCCGACGAGTCCTGTCCAGTGTACTCGTAACCTAACGAGCACCCGCATACTATCTCAAGTACGACGTACTGACGGCTGTGGGACAGACCGTCACCCACACTGGGATGAGAAGCGCATACGCTAGTCTACTCCGGAGTATCGATGCCCTATTTCGATAGTCCAACGACTAGGGACCTGTATAAGGATGTGCTTACAGATCACCCAGCTCCCACGAGTGTGAGCGCCATCACAACGCTGGTAATCAAGCAAAGATCCTAAGGGCTCTACTAATATGTACATCAGCAATATGCTAAAAGAAACGCATGCACATATTAAAGCAGAGACAAACCAAGTAGCATACTACCATTTCGAGCAAGATTGTATATACAACTGTGAATATCCCAAGCTTCCATTAAGTAATATACAAACTAGTATGATACAGTAATGGCCTCTAGGGCATATACACTAACAATCTCCCACTTGCACTAAGGCCATGTACTGGCGTATCGAAGACCTATCATCTCGATCAGCCGCTCGAACTGAGTCTGGGGCAAGGCCTTGGTGAATGGATCTGCTGTGTTATCTTCTGAAGCAACCCTCCGAACCTCGATCTCCTGGCGATCCACGATCTCCCTGATCAGGTGATACCGCCTCAAGATATGTCTGGATTTCTGATGGGACCTGGGTTCCTTCGTTAAAGCTATAGCCCCGTTGTTGTCGCAATACAAAGGTATTGGGTCAACAATGGACGGAACCACCTGAAGTTCTCTCAAGAACTTCCTCATCCAGACAGCTTCTTTTGCGGCATCAGATGCAACGATGTATTCCGCTTCCATAGTCGAGTCAGCAACGGTTTGCTGTTTGGAGCTTTTCCAACACACCGCCCCTCTAATGAGGGTGAAGACAAAACCCGACATGGACTTGGAATCATCCTTGTCACTCTCGAAGCTGGAGTCAGCAAAGGCCTCAATCTGGAGGTCTTTTCCGCCATACACCAAGAACATCTCCTTAGTCCTTCTTAGGTACTTGAGAATGTTCTTTACTGCTATCCAATGTTTCTCCCCAGGGTTTGACTGATACCTGCTTACCACACTCAGTGCATAAGCCACATCCGATATGGTACACAACATTGCATACATTATAGAGCCTACCGCAGAAGCGTAGGGTATAATAGACATGTGATCCCTCTCCAAATCAGTCTTGGGAGACATCTCTTTGGAGAGGGTGATCCCGTGACAAGCCGGTAGATTACCGCGCTTGGAATCTTCCATACTGAATCTCTTCAGTATGGTGTCGATGTACCTGGACTGCGAAAGTCCTAATATCCTCTTGGATCTGTCACGGTAGATCCGGATACCCAGAATGTATGAGGCATCACCCAGGTCTTTCATGGAGAACCTGTGTGACAAGAACCCCTTGACAGATTGTAGCATAGGAATATCATTTCCTATTAAGAGGATGTCATCCATGTATAAAACGAGGAATACTACAGTTCTCGCTACAAATCTACAATAGATGCATGGTTCATCTGGATTTTTGATAAAGCCAAATTCTTTGACCGTCTCATCAAAACAGATGTTCCAACTCCGCGATGCCTGCTTTAGTCCATAAATGGACTTAAGCAACTTGCACACCTTTCCGCTGCTCCCACTCTGAATGAAACCCTCTGTCTGGTCCATATAGACACACTCCTCTAAATGTCCATTTAGAAAAGCTGTCTTTACGTCCATCTACCAAATCTCATAATCGTGGAAGGCAGCAATGGCAAGAAGGATCCGAATGGATTTCAGCATTGATACTGGAGAAAAGGTTTCGTCATAGTCCAAACCAGGTCGCTGACGAAAACCCTTTGCTACCAGTCTAGCTTTATAGGTCTCAACCTGTCCATCTACACTAATCTTCCTTTTGAAGATCCACTTGCATCCTACGGATTTTACCCCATCTGGAGCAATGTCCAACGTCCATACTTTGTTGGTGTACAAGGACTCCATCTCGGTCCGCATTGCATCCAGCCATTTTACCGAGTCGACGCTCTGAATGGCTTGCTGGAAGCTAGTAGGCTCATCAAAATCTATGATGCAATCTTCTCTATCCCGGTCAATGAGAAAACCGTAGTATCTCTCGGGCGGATGAGACTGCCTACTACTCCTGCGGAGTGGCGTGGGAATGTCTTGATCTTTCGAACCCTCTGGTTCTACTAAGCTTTCAGTAATAGCTTGTGGTTCCGGAATTTCTTCCAGTTCTATTGCGCTCCCACTTATTTCCTTTTCTATGAACTGGTGTTCCAGAAAATGGTCATTACGAGAAACAAGGACTTTTTGTTCCTCTGCGTAATAGAAAAGATACCCACTGGAGTTCTTTGGATATCCCACAAACTTGCACAGTACTGAGCGTGCCTCTAGTTTGTCCGCATGCTGCTTTTTGACATAAGCTGGACATCCCCAAATCTTCAAGTATTGAAGATAGGGTTTCTTCCCACTCCATAACTCATATGGTGTGGTAGGTGTTAGTGTATATGCCCTAGAGGCCATTACTGTATCATACTAGTTTGTATATTACTTAATGGAAGCTTGGGATGTTCACCTTGTATAAACAATCTTGCTCAATATAGTAGTATGCTACTTGGTTTGTTTCTACTTCAAATGTGTACATGTGTTTATTTTGCGATATCACCTATATGCATTAGTGGAGCCCTTAGGATCTTTGCTTGATTACCAGCGTTGTGATGGCAGTCACACTAGTGGGCGCTGGGTAATCTATAAGCACATCCTTATACAGGTCCCTAGTCGCAGGACTATCGAGACAGGGCATCGATACTCTGGAGTAGACTAGCGTATGCGCTTCTCATCCCAGTGTGGGAGATGGTCTGTCCCACAGCCATCAGTACGTCGTACTGGAGATAGTATACGGGTGCTCGTTAGGTTACGAGTACATTGGACAGGACTCGTCGGGAACTGACAGGTTGGTATTATACCTATCGTCAGTTATCAGTTCCCAGGTGACATGAGTACAGCTTAGTCCGCTGACTTGATACTGGCGCTTCGCCTCGAGTGTGTTCCCACTGCACTTTGATCACTACCCTACCACGGCTCAAAGGAGTCGTGCAAACAGGTAGTGGTTGGGTGCAGTCCCGAAGCACTTGGAGGCAGTGACGGTTAGACAGGATTCGTCTCTCCCGGTATTGGGGGTTAACATCGCGCTGTGTCTAGGAGAGCCATTACACGAGTAGTCCCTGGTCAGCGCAAGCGAGATATACTGGTAGGCTTCCAGTGTCATCTCAGGGTGTTTTGGGCTTCACTCCGACACGACTTGTACCGCTATTTGGGGACTGACGTTTTACCGCCCCCTAGGCCCGACATGCGATGTATCAGACGAACAGACCGGACTGTATGGAGAATGTCACATTCAGACTCAGTAGGAGTTCAGATGGGGTTCACCTCATCAGCCTTCTTGTCGGCATCTACCTAGGGACCGTTACGCACAGCTAGTGCCGCTTGCGGTCTGTGGTTAAACCCACTGCCAGCGTAGTGTCGAGTCTTTAGAGTCCCACACAGAGGGTATTCGCCTCTGGGCAAAACAGAGTAGAGGTCGCATGGTTTTGCGGCAGGGTTCGTTCTCATCCGCGCACTTGTGCACGTTTGGAGTCCGGACGGATTATACTGGCAGGCTCTGGTTTGAGCCAGATACTGGTATATGTTTTGGGGTTGCTTTTATATCTCGGTATTCTTGTTCCTCGGAACGAGAATTCAGGTGTGTATGCACAGTTGCTTGAGGCGGAGGATGAGGTATTTCATTAGGGTTTCGGAACGGGTGCGTATGCACAGTTGACAGTCGTCATTTTCCAAACCCTAATAGATTTATGAAATATCAATTAATAATAGTAATTAAATGAAATATTGTTATGGTTGATTTTGTGGACTTGTTGACCATGGTTGACTTGTTGACCATGGTTGAATGTTGACCACCATCATGCTTTGAAAGGATTCTCCTTGATTCATGCTTACATTCATTTAATGAAGCATGATAGTGGTCATTCCAAAACTACCATCAACTATTCTCATTTGAATTATTATTACTAATTAGATAATTCTTTTTCTTTTGATATGGTTGCAAAAAGGAAAAAGAGAGCTCATTCTTTCATAACCATTCTCTCTCCTCACTTCATCTTCTTTTTCCTCAAGCTCAAGGTGATTCCTTCTCATGTGTTGAGAATCCCTCACCTTGAAAAAGAAAGCACCCAATAGATACTCTCTACTCTCTCTAGGGTTCAAGGTTTAGCAAGCCGGAGATCCTAGTTCACTCAAAGTTCGAGTTAGAGCCCGAAGGTTGAACCCTCAGGTGGATCCATCTTCGACGGAAGAAGGCGACGAGGAAAGAACCATCAACCTCTACAAAGTTTGAAGAAGAAGGAGTTCAAGTTTAGGTATAACCATCTTTCCGAGTAGCTAACTCTCTTTAGCAAGTTTGCTAGTTTTAGTTTAGGAAAAGATCCCGACTTTGTTAGTCCATGTTGCCCCATGCGCTAAAAATTTGATTTTTATACCGTTTCCGCCTCCCCGTAAGAACCGGGGGTCACAATGTGGACTTACAGTGGTATCAGAGCCTAACTAAACTTAAACTAGCTTGGTAGTGAAGTGTAACGAAGTTCGGAACCGAAAAATCCAAAATCCAAACTTTTACAAAACCCTAGTTTCTGTTAAAAATTTTTCTGGTCAAAACAAGATTTGTTATACACCTAAAATCGGCTCAGGGTTTTGTGAGAACACCCAAGAAAAACGATCGCATGATTCCCTTAAAGCGCCGCGGTTCCGCGGCAATAGGTGGCTTACGCCGCGGAACCGCCGCCGTTTTGTTTCCTCTTGTGATCGTTTTTAGTACAGTGTTCTTCTGGTAGGATTTTGGGATTTTTAAAATATATTATATGTGCCCAGATTTTCCAGAACAGAAATTTACTTTTGGGGTCCTATAATTCCGTATTTTTTTCCGAACTTCACTGCACTTTGACTATGATGGTTATATCTGTGATGTTTGTATGTATTGAACGTCGGCTAATCGCTATAAGTCGATTAGTCGGGGTTATACATCTCTGTGATCTGTGTTTGATATTGGAATGTGTATATGAATCTGTTGGACTGTCGCGGGTGAATAGCCGCGGTGGATGTGAGATGAGCTTTTTGTTTTTCTTCCATTCATTTGTAAATGTAAATTGATGTAATATTATTATTTGTATGGCCGCACAACCGGGTCGGGGTTGTAGCCGTCATTGTATAATTCTTTTTACTGTTTTTGCTCCTAGGATTGACCCATGGAGGGGTGCACAAACTGCCGAGTACTTGGCGGGTAGTTTGCCGCACCCGTAGGGGTCTTGGGTGGGGTACTTGCTATTCACCGCGACCGTGTAATCCGCTTTTCGTTGCAGGCTCGAACGGATTGCGGATTGCTAGTATATCCAATGTATTCATCTGTGATCTGTAATGTCTATCATTGCTTTATATTTAGGCGTTGCTTATGTTTTACAGCCGCGCTAGCCCAGCCCCCGCTCTGTCGTTAGTTAAGTAACCTAACGAGTGATGACGGGACCCCGTGGCGAATGCGAATGGCATAAGCGTACGTCATATTTTGGTTGTTTTCTGCAATGGTAGGATTAAATGATGGGACGCATTAAAAGAACTAATGCAAGAATATCACGCATTAAAAGAACTAATGCAAGATAATAAACCAAGTTAAAGTCGTTGGAACACTTTCGAAAAACCACTCGGTTCTTTTCAAAACTAACTTTCAAAATGCGGAGCTTGAGCCACTCTTTCTAAAAGCTATCTCGTTCCATCGATTATATCAAGTTCACTACGTTCACGGTTTCGCCAAAACCATTCGTAGCCCTCCATCATTTCAGTTAAATATACGGTAGTATTCAAGCTATGTATTTTGACCTCACGCCAAGGCATAGTGATTGGTAGCTGCTGGATATTTATCTGTTGCATAGATAGAATGCGTTGGTTTGAGACAGTCGTACCGCCATTTTGGCCTACGTCAAGGGTAGGTACGGGTGGATTCAAATCAACCGGGATAATGATGGGAAGAACTTGACATGTGACTTATGACATTTTGACCTCACGCCAAGGTCATAAGAGCATGGGGCAAAAATCCACATCGGGAGTTTCACAAGTACTGAAACTTGCTAGATTTGCATACCATTTGGAGTGTGATGATTCTGGTAGGATACCTTCAGTTTCATCACGCAATGATATTTGGATCCCGATCCTACTGTGAGTATATGCTACTCCTCGGGAAATTTCTCACTAAACGATCAATGCTATAAACCTAGTAGGTGCCTAGAAAGGTGTTAGCGGGGCTGCGCCCCCAGGGAAAAGAGGTTCTTAAATTAAGGAACTTCGCGAAAGCGTTGGAAAACCTCCCTCGAAGTACCGACACTGGCCTGGCTGAACGGTTAAGCAAGTATTGTACGGTGGGATTGATACCGGCTAATTCTTCCTTTGTGGTTTGAGGAGGGATTCGAGAGATAGTGGGAGCCATCCTGTTTAGACAAATTAAAAACCATTCTAAACTTGCAAGAGCATCGTGCTAAAGTGTTTCTTCTCTCCCCCCTGCAGCGACCAAATTCGAAATGACTGGACTTAAGTTACTTCTAGATAAAAACATACTGACAGGGCCAAACTACAAAGATTGGCTCAGGAATGTCAAATTGGCAATCACTTACGACAAGCTGGGGTATCTTCTTACCACCAAAGCTCCCCCCGTCCCAGGTCCCACCTCCAGCGTCGCGGATAAGGAAATCCGTAAGACTTTGGAGATTGATTGCGCGAAGGCCAGGTGCCTCGTGCTTGCCTCTATGGACAACGAACATCAGAGGAGGCATGAGAATATGGACCTCGAGTCCATATTTCTCCATACAAAAGAACTGTATGGAGAGCAGTCTCGTATCGCAAGATACGAAGTATCGAAGAAGTTATTTTCGACAAAGTTGGCCGTCGGATCATCGGTAGCGGACCACGTGCTTAAGATGATTGGCTACACTGAGGAGCTCGCGGAACTTGGGACCACGTTGGACAGTGAACTCTATACGGATTTAATTCTCCAGTCCCTTCCATCCACTTACGCCCAGTTTATACTGAACTTCAACTTACAAGAAAAGGAAGTTGAGCTTTCAGAACTCCTCAATCTGCTGAGGAGCGCAGAGGGCACCCTACAGAAGGGTAGGGAAAAACCCGCTTTGTTTGTAGGAGGATCTTCTTCCTCTAGGTCCAAGGCGAAAGCCAAGGAAAAGAGAAAGAAAGCCCCCGCCAAACCAAGAGGCGGTGTTAGTAAAGTGGGTACGAAGGGAAAGGAAAAGGCAACAAAGATTGTGGGGAAGCTTGTTGGAAAGGAAGAGTGCTTCTATTGTCATAAGAGTGGACACTGGAAGAAAGATTGCAGGGCTTGGAAAGCCAGGACACAGGAACTGAAGCAGGTTCGGCATCAGCTTCAGGTGTGTATGTTATTGAAAACTGTCTTTCTATAAACTCTACTTCCTGGGTATTGGATACCAGATCAGGATCTCATATCTGTAATTCTTTGCAGGCGTTGAGAAACCGTAGGGTTTTGAAGGCAGGTGACATGACCCTCAGAGTTGCGAACGGAGCTAGCATGGATGCTAAAGCCGTGGGGGACTATCACCTGGGAATGTCAGATGGGCATGTTTTGGTTTTGCGTAATTGCTTTTTTGTACCCAACGCAACTTGTAATATCATTTCTGTATCTTTGGTTTCTAAAGAAGGTTATGAATTTGCGTTTGTAAGTAATGTTGTAAACATTCACCTTAATCAAGTTCTGATTGGGTCAGGTACACTGAGCAATGGTATATACGTATTAAACCAACCACAGATTTTCAATGTCTAGAATACACACAAAAGAAAGTCTCCAGATATCAATCAGACTTTCTTATGGCATTGTAGACTGGGTCACATCAATGAGAGAAGGTTGACTAAGTTACATACAGAAGGATATTTGGATCCGTTCGAATATCAATCATATGCCACTTGTCAATCCTGTCTCAAAGGAAAGATGACAAAGACTCCGTTCACTGGACACGGAGTAAGAGCGAGCGAGCTCTTGGGACTCGTACACAGTGACGTGTGCGGTCCAATGTCTACACATGCGCGAAGCGGTTATTCTTACTTCATTACTTTTACGGATGATTTTTCAAGATACGGTTATGTCTTCTTAATGAAACATAAGTCCGAAGCTTTTGAAAAATTCCAGGAATTTAAGAATGAAGTAGAAAAACAAACTGGCAAAAGTATCAAGATTCTAAGATCGGATCGAGGTGGAGAATACTTAAGTGCCGAGTTCCTGAATTATTTAAAAGAGAACGGGATTCTCTCTCAGCTCACTCCTCCATACACTCCGCAGCACAACGGTGTATCGGAGAGACAGAACCGAACCCTATTGGATATGGTACGGTCCATGATGAGTAACGCTGAGTTACCGCGATCATTCTGGGGGTATGCGCTAGAAACAGCTGCATACCTTTTGAACCGAGTTCCTACTAAGACTGTGCCTACCACACCATATGAGTTATGGAGTGGGAAGAAACCCTATCTTCAGTACTTGAAGATTTGGGGATGTCCAGCTTATGTCAAAAAGCAGCATACGGACAAGCTCGAGGCACGCTCAGTACTGTGCAAGTTTGTGGGATACCCAAAGAACTCCAGGGGGTATCTTTTCTATTTCGCAGAGGAACAAAAAGTCCTTGTTTCTCGTAATGCCCATTTTCTGGAACATCAGTTCTTAGAAAAAGAAGTAAGTGGGAGCGCAATAGAACTGGAAGAAATTCCAGAACCACAGACTATTACTGAAAGCTTAATGGAACCAGAGGGTTCAAAAGAACAGGACATTCCTATGCCGCTCCGCAGAAGTAGTAGGCAGTCTCATCCGCCTGAGAGATACTACGGTTTTCTCATAGACGGGGATAGAGAGGATTGCATCATAGACTATGATGAGCCTACTAGCTTCCAGCAAGCCGTTCAGAGCGTTGACTCGGTAAAATGGCTGGATGCAATGCGGACCGAAATGGAGTCCATGTACACCAACAAAGTATGGACGTTGGACATTGCTCCAGACGGGGTAAAACCCATAGGATGCAAGTGGATCTTCAAAAGGAAGATTGGTGTAGATGGACAGGTTGAGACCTATAAAGCTAGACTTGTAGCAAAGGGTTTCCGTCAAAGACCTGGTTTGGACTATGATGAAACCTTTTCTCCAGTGGCTATGCTGAAATCCATTCGGATCCTTCTTGCCATTGCTGCCTTCCACGATTATGAGATTTGGAAGATGGACGTAAAAACCGGTTTTCTAAATGGAAATTTAGAGGAGTGTGTCTATATGGATCAGCCAGAGGGTTTCATTCAGAGTGGGAGCAGCGGAAAAGTGTGCAAGTTGCTTAAGTCCATCTATGGACTAAAGCAGGCATCGCGGAGTTGGAACATCTGTTTTGATGAAACGGTCAAGGAATTTGGCTTTATCAAAAATCCAGATGAACCATGCATCTATTGTAGATTTGTAGCGGGAACTGTAGTATTCCTCGTTTTATACGTGGATGACATTCTCTTAATAGGAAATGACATTCCTATGCTACAATCTGTCAAGGGGTTCTTGTCACACAAGTTCTCCATGAAAGACCTGGGTGATGCCTCATACATCCTGGGGATCCGGATCCATCATGATAGATCCAAGAGGATATTAGGACTTTCACAGTCCAGGTACATCGACACCGTACTGAAAAGATTCAGTATGGAAGATTCCAAGCGCGGTAATCTACCGGCTTGTCACGGGATCACCCTCTCTAAAGAGATGTCTCCCAAGACTGATTTGGAGAGGGATCGCATGTCTATTATACCCTACGCTTCTGCGGTAGGCTCTATAATGTATGCGATGTTGTGTACCAGACCGGATGTAGCTTATGCACTGAGTGTAGTAAGCTGGTATCAGTCAAACCCTGGGGAGAAACACTGGATAGCAGTAAAGAACATTCTCAAGTACCTGAGAAGGACTAAGGAGATGTTCTTGGTGTATGGCGGAAAAGACCTCCAGATTGAGGCCTTTGCTGACTCCAGCTTCCAGAGTGACAAGGATGATTCCAAGTCCATGTCGGGTTTTGTCTTTACCCTCAATGGAGGGGCGGTGTGTTAGAAGAGTTCCAAACAGGAAACCGTTGCAGACTCGACTATGGAAGCGGAATACATCGCTGCATCTGATGCCGCAAAAGAAGCTGTCTGGATGAGGAAGTTCTTGAAAGAACTTCAGGTGGTTCCATCCATTGTTGACCCAATACCTCTGTATTGCGACAACAACGGGGTTATAGCTTTAGCGAAGGAACCCAGGTCCCATCAGAGATCCAGGCACATCTTGAGGCGGTATCACCTGATCAGGGAGATCGTGGATCGCAAGGAGATCGAGGTTCGGAGGGTTGCTTCAGAAGAAAACACTGCAGATCCATTCACCAAGGCCCTACCACAGACTCAGTTCGAGCGGCTGATCGAGATGATAGGTCTTCGATACGCCAGTACATGGCCTTAGTGCAAGTGGGAGATTGTTAGTGTATATGCCCTAGAGGCCATTACTGTATCATACTAGTTTGTATATTACTTAACGGAAGCTTGGGATGTTCACCTTGTATAAACAATCTTGCTCAATATAGTAGTATGCTACTTGGTTTGTTTCTACTTCAAATGTGTACATGTGTTTATTTTGCGATATCACCTATACGCATTAGTGGAGCCCTTAGGATCTTTGCTTGATTACCAGCGTTGTGATGGCAGTCACACTAGTGGGGGCTGGGTAATCTATAAGCACATCCTTATTCAGGTCCCTAGTCGCAGGACTATCGAAACAGGGCATCGATACTCTGGAGTAGACTAGCGTATGCGCTTCTCATCCCAGTGTGGGAGATGGTCTGTCCCACAGCCATCAGTACGTCGTACTGGAGATAGTATACGGGTGCTCGTTAGGTTACGAGTACACTGGACAGGACTCGTTGGGAACTGACAGGTTGGTATTATACCTATCGTCAGTTATCAGTTCCCAGGTGACATGAGTACAGCTTAGTCCGCTGACTTGATACTGGCGCTTCGCCTCGAGTGTGTTCCCACTGCACTTTGATCACTACCCTACCACGACTCAAAGGAGTCGTGCAAACAGGTAGTGGTTGCGTGCAGTCCCGAAGCACTTGGAGGCAGTGACGGTTAGACAGGATTCGTCTCTCCCGGTATTGGGGGTTGACATCGCGCTGTGTCTAGGAAAGCTATTACACGAGTAGTCCCTGGCCAGGGCAAGCGAGATATACTGGTAGGCTTCCAGTGTCATCTCAGGGTGTTTTGGGCTTCACTCCGACACGACTTGTACCGCTATTTGGGGACTGACGTTTTACCGCCCCCTAGGCCCGACATGCGATGTATCAGACGAACAGACCGGACTGTACGGAGAATGTCACATTCAGACTCAGTAGGAGTTCAGATGGGGTTCACCTCATCAGCCTTCTTGTCGGCATCTACCTGGGGACCGTTACGCACAGCTAGTGCCGCTTGCGGTCTGTGGTTAAACCCACTGCCAGCGTAGTGTCGAGTCTTTAGAGTCCCACACAGAGGGTATTCGCCTCTGGGCAAAACAGAGTAGAGGTCGCATGGTTTTGCGGCAGGGTTCGTTCTCATCCGCGCACTTGTGCACGTTTGGAGTCCGGACGGATTACACTGGCAGGCTCTGGTTTGAGCCAGATACTGGTATATGTTTTGGGGTTGCTTTTATATCTCGGTATTCTTGTTCCTCGGAACGAGAATGCAGGTGTGTATCCACAGTTGCTTGAGGCGGAGGATGAGGTATTTCATTAGGGTTTCGGAACGGGTGCGTATGCACAGTTGACAGTCGTCATTTTCCAAACCCTAATAGATTTATGAAATATCAATTAATAATAGTAATTAAATGAAATATTGTTATGGTTGATTTTGTGGACTTGTTGACCATGGTTGACTTGTTGACCATGGTTGAATGTTGACCACCATCATGCTTTGAAAGGATTCTCCTTGATTCATGCTTACATTCATTTAATGAAGCATGATAGTGGTCATTCCAAAACTACCATCAACTATTCTCATTTGAATTATTATTACTAATTAGATAATTCTTTTTCTTTTGATATGGTTGCAAAAAGGAAAAAGAGAGCTCATTCTTTCATAACCATTCTCTCTCCTCACTTCATCTTCTTCTTCCTCAAGCTCAAGGTGATTCCTTCTCATGTGTTGAGAATCCCTCACCTTGAAAAAGAAAGCACCCAATAGATACTCTCTACTCTCTCTAGGGTTCAAGGTTTAGCAAGCCGGAGATCCTAGTTCACTCAAAGTTCGAGTTAGAGCCCGAAGGTTGAACCCTCAGGTGGATCCATCTTCGACGGAAGAAGGCGACGAGGAAAGAACCATCAACCTCTACAAAGTTTGAAGAAGAAGGAGTTCAAGTTTAGGTATAACCATCTTTCCGAGTAGCTAACTCTCTTTAGCAAGTTTGCTAGTTTTAGTTTAGGAAAAGATCCCGACTTTGTTAGTCCATGTTGCCCTATGCGCTAAAAATTTGATTTTTATACCGTTTCCGCCTCCCCGTAAGAACCGGGGGTCGCAACGTGGACTTACAGTAGGCACAGTCTTAGTGGGAACACGGTTCAGAAGGTATGCAGCTGTTTCTAGCGCATATCCCCAGAACGATCGCGGCAACTCAGCGTTACTCATCATGGACCGTACCATATCCAATAGGGTTCGGTTCCGTCTCTCCGATACACCGTTATGTTGCGGAGTGTATGGAGGAGTAAGCTGAGAGAGAATTCCATTCTCTTTTAAGTAACCCAGGAACTCGGCACTCAAGTATTCACCACCTCGATCAGATCTTAGTGTCTTGATACTTTTGCCTGTTTGTTTTTCTACTTCATTCTTATATTCCTGGAACTTTTCAAAAGCTTCGGATTTATGCTTCATCAAGAAGACATGTCCGAACCTTGAGAAATCATCCGTAAAAGTAATGAAGTAAGAATAACCGCTTCGCGCATGTGTAGACATTGGACCGCACACGTCGCTGTGTATGAGTCCCAAGAGCTCGCTCGCTCTTATTCCGTGTCCAGTGAACGGAGTCTTTGTCATCTTTCCTTTGAGACAGGATTGACAAGTTGCATACGATTGATATTCGAATCGATCCAAATATCCTTCTGCATGTAACTTAGTCAACCTTCTCTCATTGATGTGACCCAGTTTACAATGCCATAAGAAAGTTTTATTGATTTCTGGAGACTTTCTTTTGTGTGTATTCTGGACATTGAAAATCTGTGGTTGGTTTAATACGTATATACCGTTGTTCAATGTACCTGACCCAATCAAAACTTGATTAAGGTGAATGTTCACTACATTACTTACAAATGCAAATTCATAACCTTCTTTAGATAATAAAGATACAGAAATGATATTACAGGTTGAATTTGGTACATAATAACAACTACGCAAAACCAAAAAGTGTCCATCCGACAATCCCAGGTGATAGTCCCCCACGGCCTCAGCATCCATGCTAGCACCGTTTGCAACTCTGAGGGTCATGTCACCTGCCTTTAAAACTCTACGCTTTCTCAACGCCTGCAAAGAATTACAGATATGAGATCCTGATCCGGTATCCAATACCCAGGATGTAGAGTTTATTGATAGACAGTTTTCAATAACATACACACCTAAAGCTGAAGCTGCAACTCGCTTTAAATCCTGTGTTCTGGCCTTCCAAGCCTTGCAATCCTGTTTCCAGTGACTACTTTTGTGACAATAGAAGCATTCTTCCTTCCCCACCAGCTTTCCCGCTATCTTTGTTGCTTTTCCTTTTCCCTTCGTATCCACTTTACCGACACCGCCTCTTGGTTTGGCGGGGGCTTTCTTCTTCTTACCCTTGGCTTTCGCCCTGGATCTAGAAGAGGAAGATCCTCCTACAAACAAAGTGGATGTCTCCCTACCCTTCTGTAGGGTGCCCTCAGCACTCCTTAACATGTTCAGAAGTTCGGAAAGTTCAACCTCCTTTCCTTGCATGT
Source organism: Agapanthus africanus (assembly GCA_030015575.1). Classification (NCBI taxonomy): domain Eukaryota; kingdom Viridiplantae; phylum Streptophyta; class Magnoliopsida; order Asparagales; family Amaryllidaceae; genus Agapanthus; species Agapanthus africanus. The sequence goes on along the minus strand of CM057345.1, from coordinate 296,428,789 downwards.
TGAAGTTAAGAATAAACTGGGCGTAAGTGGAAGGAAGGGATTGGAGAATCAAATCAGTATAGAGTTCATTCTCCAACGTGGTCCCAAGGTCCGTGAGCTCCTCTATGTAGCCAATCATCTTAAGTACGTGTTCCGCTACCGATGATCCGACGGCCAACCTTGCCAAAAACAACTTCTTCGACACTTCGTATCTTGCGATACGAGACTGCTCTCCATACAGTTCTTTTGTATGAAGAAATATGGACTCTAGGTCCATATTCTTGTGCCTCCTCTGATGTTCGTTGTCCATCGAGGCTAGTACGAGGCATCTGGCCTTCGCGCAATCTATTTCCCAGGTTTTGTAGATTTCCCTATCTACGACACTGGTTTTGGGACCTGGGACAGGGGGAGCTTTGGTGGTAAGGACATACCCCAACTTGTCGTAAGTGATTGCCATCTTGACATTCCTGAGCCAATCTTTGTAGTTTGGCCCTGTCAATATGTTTTTATCTAGTAATAACTTAAGTCCGGTCATGTTGAATGGTCGCTGCAATTAGGAGAGAGAAAAGAAACACTTTAGCATGATACTCTTGCAAGTTTAGAGTGGTTTTTAGTTTGTCTAAACTGGATGGCTCCCACTGTCTCTCGAATCCCTTCTCAAACCGTAAAGAAAGGATTAGTCAGGATCAATCTCACCGTACAATACTTGCTTAACCGTTCAGCCAGGCCAGTGTCGGTACTTCGAGGGAGGTTTTCCAACGCTTTCGCGAAGTTCTTTAATTAAGTAACATCTTTTCCCTGTGGGCGTAACCCGCTAACACCTTTCTAGACACGTACTATGTTTATAGCATTGATCGTTAAGTGAGTGTTTTCCCGAGGAGTAGCATATACTCACAGTAGGATCGGGATCCAAATATCATCGCGTGATAAAAACCGAAGGAATCCTACCAGAATTATCACACTCCAAATGGTATGTAGCGCTAGCAAGTTTCAGTACTTATGAAACTCCCGATGTGGATTTTTGCCCCATGCTCTTATGACCTTGGCGTGAGGTCAAAATGTCATAAGTCACATGTCAAGTTCTTCCCATCATTATCCCGGTTAATTTGAACCCACCCGTACCTACCCTTGACGTAGGCCAAAATGGAAGTACGACTGTCTCAAACCAACGCATTCTATCTATGCAACAGATAAATATCCGGCAGCTACCAATCATTATGCCTTGGCGTGAGGTCAAAATACATAGATTGAATACTACCGAATATTTAACTGAAATGATGGAGGGCTACGGATGGTTTTGGCGAAACCGTGAACGTAGTGAACTTGATATAATCGATGGAACGAGATAGCTTTTAAAAGGAGTGGTTCAAGCTCCGCGTATAAAAGTTTAGTTTTGAAAAGAACCGAGTGGTTTTCAAAGTGTTCCAATCGACTTTTACGTGGTTTATTTTCTTGCATTAGTTCTTTTAATGCGTCCCATCATTTAATCCTTCCATTGCAGAAAACAACCAAAATATGACGTACGCTTATGCCATTCGCATTCGCCATGGGGCCCCGTCATCACCCGTTAGGTTACTTAACTAACGACAGAGCGGGGGCTGGGCTAGCGCGGCTGTAAAACATAAGCAACACCTAAATAGTTATCATATATAAATATATAGCAATGATAGACATTACAGATCACAGATGAATACATTGGATATACTAGGAATCCGCAATCCGTTCGAGCCTGCAACGAAAAGCGGATTACACGGTCGTGGTGAATAGCCAATACCCCACCCAAGAACCCTACGGGTGCGGCAAACTACCCGCCAAGTACCCGAAGCGAAGCAACCTCCCTCACCACCGTGAGTAGGCCACTCGGCACTTCGAGATACCCGGTAGTTTATGCACCCCTCCATGGGTCTATCCTAGGAGTAAAAACAGTAAAAAGAATTATACAATGACGGCTACAACCCCGACCCGGTTGTGCGGCCATACAAATAATATTACATCAATTTACATGTTACAATGAATGAAAGAAAAAGAAACACTCATCTCACATCCACCCCGGCTATTCACCCACGACAATCCAACACATTCATATACACATACCATCATCAAACACAGATCACAGATATGTATAACCCCTACTAATCGACATATAGCGATTAGCCGACGTTCAATACATATAAACATCACAGATATAACCCTTTAGTCAAAGTGTAGTGAAGTTCGATAAAAATACGGATTTATAGGCCCCCAAAAACAAATTTCTATTCTGGAAAATCTGGGCACATATAAACCATCTTAAAAATCCTAAAACCAAGCCAGAAATACACTGTACCAAACTCGACCCAGTGAAGAGCCAAGACGGCCGCGGTTGCGCGGCAATAGCTTGCTATTGCCGCGGAACCGCGGCTCTTTAGTCGAATCACTGCATCGTTTTTGGTGGCTTTCTTCACAAAACCCTGAGACGATTTTTGGAGTATGATAAATTTTATTTTGAGCAGGAAAAAATTTAACAAAAAGTAGGGTTTTGAAAAGTCGGTTTTTCGATTTTTCCGATTCGAACTTCGATACACTCTACTACCTAGCTATTTTATGTTTAGTTAGACTCTGATACCACTGTAAATCCACGTTGCCCACCCCGGTACTTGCGGGGAAGCGGAAAACGGAATAAAAATCGAATTTTTATGAGCTTAGGCAACATGGACTAGACTATGAAGGATCTTTGCTAAACAAAAACAAGCTAAAGCTAACTAGAAACTAGCTAAGTGCTAGAAAGGTTATACCTTGGGCTTTATGTCCTTCTCTCCTTGCTCCTTGGAGTGGTGGAAGGAGGTCACCTTAGTCGTCTTCTCACGTCGAAGAAAGATCCGCCCGAAAGCCTCGACCTTTGGCTTCAACTCCAAGCTAGAAGTAACTAGGGTGCAAGAAGTGCTAATCCTTGAACCCTAGATGAGAGTAGAGATTATCAAGAAAAGGTTTTCTCAAGCTCAAGTGTTTCTCAACACATGAGAGGGGAGAGCTTGAGGGAGAGGAAGAACAAGAGAGAGAAAGCAAATGATAGAATGACAGAAAAATAAACCATTCTCACATATATGTGTGAATTATTGTAATTAGATAATTAGCTAGATAATTGTCATCGTTAATCAAGACATGACCATTATCATTTCATTTTTAATGCAAATTGCAAGGATCAAAGAGCATCTTCCAAATGAAATGATGATGGTCAAAATGTCAACCAAGATCAACAAGTCAAGGAGGTCAAATGGTCAACAACCATAACCATGCATAATTATTTAAACTAATATCAATTAACAATAATACACACATAAGCATTAGGGTTAATAAAATGACAATAGTCATTAACCCTAATCAAAGTCCTCTCCCTCTGTCTCAAGCAACTGTGCATACGCACCCGTATTCGTGATCCGAGGAACACGAATACAAAGAGAAAAACCAATCCCAAATCATATACTAGGATCCGGCTTAAACCAAAGCCCGCTAGTATAAGCTGTCCGGACCGCAAACGTGCACAAGTGCGCGGATGTGAACGAACCCTGTCGCAAAACCATGCGACCTCTACTCATTTTGCCTAAAGGCGAATAGCTCTCTGTGTGGGACTCTAAAGACTCGATACTACGCTGGCAGTGGGTTTAACCACAGACCGCAAGCGGCACTAGCTGTACGTAACGGTCCCTAGGTAGATGTCAATAAGAAGACTGACGAGGTGAACCCCATCTGAACTCCTACTGAGCCTGTATGTGACAGTCTCCGTACAGTCCGGTCTATTTGTCTGATACATCGCATTGCGGGCCTAAGGGGGCGGTGAACGTCAGTCCCCTAATAGCGGTACAAGTCGTGTCGGAGTGTAGCCCAGAACACCCTAGGATAACACTGGAAACCTACCAGTATATCTTACTTGCCCTGGCCAGGGACTACTCGTGTAAAGGCTCTCCTGGACACAGCGCGATGTCAACCCCCAATACAGGGAGAGACGAATCCTGTCTAACCGTCACTTCCTCCAAGTGCTTCAGGACTGCACCCAAAAACTACCTGTTTGCACGACTCCTTTGAGCCGTGGTAGGGTAGTAATCAAAGTGCAGTGGGAACACACTCGAGGCGAAGTGACAGTGTCAAGTCAACGGACTAAGCTGTACTCATGTCATCTGCGAACTGATAACTGACGATAGGTATAATACCAACCAACAGTTCCCGACGAGTCCTGTCCAGTGTACTCGTAACCTAAAGAGCACCCGCATACTATCTCAAGTACGACGTACTGACGGCTGTGGGACAGACCGTCTCCCACACTGGGATGAGAAGCGCATACGCTAGTCTACTCCGGAGTATCGATGCCCTGTCTCGATAATCCAACGACTAGGGACCTGTATAAGGATGTGCTTAAAGATCACCCAGCTCCCACGAATGTGAGCGCCATCACAACGCTGGTAATCAAGCAAAGATCCTAAAGGCTCTACTAATATGTACATCAGCAATATGCTAAAAGAAACGCATACACATATTAAAGCAGAGACAAACCAAGTAGCATACTACCATGTCGAGCAAGATTGTATATACAACTGTGAATATCCCAAGCTTCCATTAAGTAATATACAAACTAGTATGATACAGTAATGGCCTCTAGGGCATATACACTAACAGTGTTGCTGTGATATGTTATATTGGGTCGTCGTGTTTTGAATAGCCAGGCTTTTTTTATGTGAGATGAGAGTTTTTCATTTTCATTCATGTAAAAGCTTGTATGTAATATTCTTTTATTGGGGCACTTCTGGGTTGAGGATGATATAACCATTGATGTATATTATTTACTTCTCCGCATTAGGATAGACCCAAGGAGGAGATCACAAGTAACCGGGTTCTAGAGTCCAGTGTGAGACCATCTTGAGGAGTCGAGACCGGGTCTCCTAACTCTAGAATTGGTAGGGTTGCTTGCGGCTCTCGTAGGGGTCTAGGGATGTGGGTTTGGCTATTCATCACGACCGTGGAATCCGCGTTTTTTACTGGCTTAATTTAAAACACGGAATTCCTAGTATATCCAATATTTCATATATGTTCTTCTGCTGCTGACATTCTGTGATATGATCACTTGATATTCTGAGACGAATGCTTATATTATATATATGATGATATATAGTAAATATTGATGCTTTCGTCTCTTCTGTGATGCTTAGGAAGCATAAATCATGGGACTTCATTAATGAGATTAAGGAAATAAAAGAAACCTAAAGAAGTTGTAGAAACTTGTTTAAAAACGGGTAGCTCTAGTTCTTGCTTTGCATAGCGGTATTCCTTGTAGAATATCCAGCACCTTATTCGATAAGGAAAGAGCCGAGATCCCGTCACCGGGAGTGACCTCTTTAGTGAAACTAGCAGATACTACAACCCACTCAGTTTGTCTTTTGATTGCTTCTATAGTATTTGCTATACATAGTGGTATTTTTGAAATATCCCGCACCTCATTCGATGATGAAAAAGCCGATCTCCCTTCACCGGGAGTGACCTCTTTAGCAAAACTAGTAAAAGCCTCAAAAACACTCCTTTTCAAAATCACTCGATTCTACAACGATATCAAGTTCATTATACAAAGGGATTTCTTAAAAACCTGACATAGCCCTCCGTCATTTCTGATAAGTAGTATTTAGTATTCGTGAACGGTAGTTTGGCCTCCGTCAAGGCATAGTGTACGGTAGCTGATTAGTTCTTATCTGCTAGCATATGATGCGATTGGATTAGGGTATTCGTACGACGTTGTTTGACATCTGTCAAGGGTCATGCGGGTGGGTCTAATTCAATCAGGAAATAACGGGTTGAACTTGACTAGCGGACTATGGGTAGTTTGGCCACCGTCAAGGTCATAGGACGCTAGGGGTAAAATATTATCGGGAATTTCAAGTGTTGAAATTTGCAATGAGATTGCATTCCTTCTATGAGATAGTTGGACCCCGATACCGACTGCAAGTAAGAGTTACTCCTGGGAGAGTTTTGCACATTACAATTAGCCGATCAAGTAGGTGTCTAAAAAGGTGTTAACGGGGTTACACTCCTGGGAAAACGTGGTTTATTTTAATTAGGTCCGTGCGAAAGCACGGCGAACCTCCCTTAAAGTACCGACACTGGCCTGGCCGAAAGATTGGCGAACTTGTAGGGTGTAATTAATTCTGGCTAGTCTTACCTTTTAGGGTTTGGAAGAAGATTTGACTAAAATAGTGGGAGCCATCCTGATTAGATAAAATAATAACCAATCTAATCCTACAAGAGCGCACGCAGAGTGTTTTCTTCTCTCTCTCTCCAGGTAGCGACCATGTCATGCCTTAATCAAGATAATAATATGGATGCACTGACCGAACCTGCTTATTATACTAAGCTGAGGAACGTTGGTTCCACTCTATCTTATAATTGTTATAAGTCCGAGCAGGAAATAGGGGAATATCCAGATTTCTACGCGACCCAATCGAGAAATAAGCATGTTGATGCGTATTCTTCGGGTGTGTTTTCTTAGTTATACGTATGCCCTAGAGGCCATTACTATATATGAGATGTATATAGTAGTGGATGCTTGGACATATATAGTGAAGACTTTCTTGCTCGACATGATAGTATGCTATCTGGTTACTTTTTACCTTAACGTGTACACTGATTGTCTCTCTGTTACATGTTGGTAAAGCCCTTAGGATGTGTACTTCACTACCTGAACTATGATGCGGATCATACTAGTGGGGACATGGTAGTCTATAAGTACATCCTTCAAAGTCCCTAGTCGTGGGTGTATCGAGACGGGGCATCGATATACTAGAGTAGACTAGCGTATACCTTCTCAACCCATACAGATGGGCGATGGATGATCCCATATCCATTGGTGTTTGACATCAGAGATGATATACGGGTGCTCAGTGGAGACTGGGTACACTGGACGGACTCGCCGAGAACTCCAAGTTGGTATTATACCTTACGTCAGATGGCAGTTCTCTGGTGACACTGGTACAGGTTAGTCTGTAGACCCGAGATCGTCATAGAGTCTTGTGTGATTCCCACTGTGCTTTGATTTCCACCTTACCACGTCCAAGAGGGCATGCAAAACGGTGGTTTTTGGGTACAGTCCCGAGTCACATGGAGGCAATGAGCGATAGGAGGGGTTTCGTCTCTCCCGGTATTGGGGGTTGATGTTGCGCTATGCTCGATTGGCCATAACAGGGAAGTCCCTGTCCAGGGCTGGTTTAGAGATATACTGGTAAGTGTTACCAGTAGTTTCTCGACCCGTTATGAGCCTCATATCGGCATGACTTATCGGTTATTAGGGTCTGACGTTTACCACCCCTAGACTTGATATGCGACATATCAGATGAGGAGACCGGACTGTACGGTAGTGTCACTGTCAGGCTTTTGCAGGAGTTGGAGTGGGATTGCTTGCTGATCTTCTGATCGCTCACTACCCGGGTAGCCGTTACGTCCAGCTAGTACCGCTGACGGCTTGTGGGTGCTTGATATGATCATCACCTACTGCCGGCGTATTGACGAGTCTTTAGAGTCATACATAGAGGTTTTACTGGCTCACGAAAAACGAAATAGGAGCGCATATGTGATATGTGCCGGACCGAGAATAATGCGTGTATGTGATACCGTATTTTATTCTCGTGATGTTTGTATCGATCGGTTGTATGCGATATAACCTAGTTATCGAATCAAGGGTTGATTCGATAAATCGATACATTGTATGTTAGTCGGTTATATATGATATAACCGGATTATTAAGTCAAGTGTTGATTTAATAATTTAGTGTATAATTGTATATGTGATATACTAATTTACATTAACTAACATTGGTTCACTTAAGCATTTGTTTTTCTCACTTTTGCACAAGTTAATATATATGTGATATATATTTATTTGTGTACAAATTGTATCATGGTTGTTGATACACATTTCATGGGTGTAGAAGACTTATACCATACTAATTATATTTGTTAGGTTTTTATATTTAAAGTAAATACAAAACTAGTGGATACCCATGAAATGTGTATCAACAACCATGATACAATTTGTACACAAATAAATATATATCACATATATATTAACTTGTGCATAAGTGTTAGCAATGGTTATGTCTCTACAAGAGTTAGTATATGATACTCACTCACCATGGTTAGCCATCTCACTTGATCATTATCCTCTCCTCTTTCTTTTGTTCATCTTCTTCATTTGTTCAAAAGAAAAGCTAGTTAGGGTTTGATCCAAAGTGAGAAAGCTTGTGAGAAAACAAATTCTAAAGAGAACCCACTTCCTATTTCTCCATCCTGTACTAGACTAGCACTTTAGTATAGGGTGTTTGCTTCACTAATTCTCAAGTTAGTGAAGTAGAAGTTTGAGTCGGAATTCTTTCGACGTAGATCAACTTCGGCCTCGGAGACTTCAAGCAAGGTCGCACCTTTCGCCTCGTGAAGCCATGCAAGGGTCCAGGAGAACCACGATGTCACGACCCAAAGTTCGGCCCGTGACCGGCACTTAACCACGTAACGTCTAAAGGCGTAACATGACTAAGTAAGCCGACAACCCAAAAATCAAAACCATTTAAATGTAGAGTGTTGAGACATTATTTGTAAAAACGGTTCCAAATGTTTAGAAAACCTTTTTAGTTAATTTAGTAGAAATCCTTTTTGAGTTCATGTGGTATTTAATAATTTTATTTGCAACATTTTCTTATACAAGAGTTTGTCCCGGGAATCGGGTGAAGACAAGATATAAGTAAAATGACATGTGGAATAAATAGAGCATCTCAATAACTGAGTAGAAATGAATGAAGATAGCAAGAAATATAAGACTGCATAAATGAAGTCGGCTCACAACGAGCTCGACACCAGAGTACAAAATAACATATGTCGTCCTTATAACTGTAAGTCGATGTACAACACCCCAATACTTGTGGGGAGGCGGAATTTTCAAAAACGAACTTGTTTAGTGAACAAACATCGACTAACCGCTTGAATCGAAGCTAAACGATAACTAACCATACACATAGTTGTTCTAAACTACTATGCTTAGGGATTATACCTATCGAACCAAGTCCTTCGGCTTTACGATCTCCTCGTCCTCCTCGGCCTTCTCGATGTAGTAGATGATCCACCCGAGAGCAAAACTCCAAGCTTAGCCTCTAAACTTGAGGCAACTAACCTTCTTGGATTGCTAATCAAAGAAGATAGAGATAGAGTGAGGGTTATGGATTGTTTAGTCTAACTAATCCTTGTTCTCAATACATGAGAGGTGAGGATTAGGGTTTGAAGAGAGTGAGCTTGAGGAGAGAGAATGTGAATGATATTATGAAGTGAGAATAGTAAGTTATCATAATATATATGAAGCATTTACTTTTATCAAGAAATGAAAATAAGTGATGAATAATCATGCTTCACAAATATCAAGTGGTGATTCATTATCATGAGTCATTAAGCATTTATGATGCATTAATGACCATGATGAATCACTCTCATGACTCACTAATCTCATTCAATGTATATGCCACCTAAACCTCTTTAGTCACCATTTTCTAGAAGCTTCTCGCGTAATTACGATAACGCCCCTCCGATCCGTAAAAATACGGAAAAACTTTAGAATGTATAAATCCAATAACCGGATACCAGTAACTGGCTTAAACCAAAGCCGACTGGTAAAAACTGTCCAGACGACGTAAGTTTGTAAACACACATACGCGTCCGAACCCTTTGTCGTAAAACCATACGACCTCTATATCGTTTCGCCTGGAGTAGGAAACTCTCTGTGTGGGACTCTAGAGACTCGACTACTACGCTGGCAGTGGGTTTAACCACAGACCGCAAACGGCACTAGCTGTACGTAACGGTCCCCAGGTAGTTGTCGATAAGAAGGCCGATGAGGAAACCCATCCGAACTCCTACTGAGCCTGCTGTGACAATCTCCATACAGTCCGGTCCGTTCGTCCAAGACTATCACATATCGGGCCTAGGGGGGCGGCAACCGTCAGTCCCCTAATAGCGGTATAAGTCGTGTCGGAGGGAAGCCCATTACACCCTGAGAAACTACTGGAACCTACCAGCAAATCTCGCTTGCCCTGGCCAGGGACTTTGCGTAATGGCTCTCTGACACAGCGCGATATCAACTCCCAATACCGGGAGGGATGAATCCTGTCTAACCGCCACTGCCTCCAAGTGCTCGGGACTGCACCCAACTGCTACCTGTTTGCACGACTCATTTGAGCCGTGGTAGGGTAGCAATCTAAGAACAGTGGGACACAATCGAGGCGAAGTAGCAGTGTCAAGTCTGCGGACTATGCTGTACTCATGTCACCTGGGAACTGATCACTGACGACTGGTATAAAACCAACCAACAGTTCCCTGTGAGTCCTGTCCGGTGTACCCGTAACCTAACGAGCACCTGCATACTATCTCCAGTACGACGTACTGACGGCTGTGGGACAGACCATCTCCCCAACTGGGATGAGAAGCGTACACACTAGTCTACTCCGGACTATCGATGCTCTGTCTCGATAATCCAATGACCGGGGACCTGAATAAGGATGTGCTTGTAGACTACCCAGCCCACACTAGTGTGACTGCCATCACAACGCTGGTAGACAAGCAAGATCCTAAGAGCTCTATCAATACGTACACTCACATATTAAGATAGAAAAACCAAGTAGCATACTACCATGTTTAGCAAGACTGTTATATACATGTGAATATCCCAAGCTTCCATTAAGTAATATACAAACTAGTATGATACAGTAATGGCCTTCTAGGGCATAAACACTAACAATCTCCCACTTGCACTAGGGCCATGTACTGGCATATCGTAGACCGATGATCTCGAGTAGCCTCTCGAACTGAATCTGAGGTAGGGCCTTCATGAATGGATCAGCAATGTTCTCTTCAGAAGCAACTCTCCGAACCTCGATCTCCTGACGATCAATGATCTCCCTGATCAGGTGATACCGCCTTAAGATGTGTCTGGACTTCTGATGGGACCTTGGTTCCTTCGCTAAAGCTATAGCTCCGTTGTTGTCGCAATACAGAGGTATTGGATCAACTATGGTAGGAACCACCTGAAGTTCTGTTAGGAACTTCTTCATCCAGACTGCTTCTTTTGCGCCATCGCAAGCAGCTATATACTCCGCTTCCATCGTCGAGTCAGCAACGGTGTCCTGCTTGGAGCTCTTCCAGCACACTGCCCCTCCATGGACTTGGAATCGTCCTTATCACTCTGAAAGCCGGAATCAGCAAAGGCCTCCAACCTGAGGTCTTTTCCGCCGTAAACCAAGAACATCTCCTTAGTCTTTCTCAGGTACTTGAGAATGTTCTTTACTGTTATCCAGTGCTTCTCCCCTGGGTCTGACTGATACCGGCTTACCACGCTCAGTGCGTAAGCTACATCTGGTCTGGTACACAACATCGCATACATTATAGAGCCTACCGCAGAAGCGTAGGGTATAATAGACATGCGTTCCCTTTCCAAATCAGTCTTGGGAGACATCTCTTTGGAGAGGGTGATTCCGTGACAAGCCGATAGATTACCACGCTTAGAATCTTCCATACTGAATCTTTTCAGTACAGTGTCGATATACCTGGACTGCGAAAGTCCCAACATCCTCTTGGATCTATCACGATAGATCCGGATCCCCAGAATGTAAGAGGCATCACCCAGGTCTTTCATGGAGAACCTGTGTGACAAGAATCCTTTGACAGATTGTAGCATAGGAATGTCATTTCCTATCAATAGAATGTCATCCACGTACAAGACGAGGAATACGACACTTCTTACTACAACTTTACTATATATGCACGGTTCATCTGGATTTTTGATAAAGTCATATTCTTTGACTGTCTCATCAAAACAGATGTTCCAACTCCGCGATGCCTGCTTTAGTCCATAAATGGACTTAAGAAGCTTGCATACTTTCCCGCTGCTCCCACTCTGATTGAAACCTTCTGGCTGATCCATATAGACGCTCTCTTCTAAATTTACATTCAGAAAAGCCGTCTTTACGTCCATCTGCCAGATTTCATAATCATGGAAGGCAGCAATAGCAAGATGGACCCGAATGGATTTGAGCATAGCCACTGGAGAAAAAGTTTCGTCATAGTCCAAACCAGGTCTTTGACGAAAACCCTTTGCAACAAGTCTAGCCTTATAGGTTTCCACCTGTCCATCTACACCAATCTTTTTCTTGAAGATCCATTTGCATCCTATGGGTTTTACCCCATCTGGAGCAAAGTCCAAAGTCCATACTTTTTGGTGTACATGGACTCCATTTCGGTCCGCATTGCATCTAGCCATCGTACCGAGTCGCCGGTCTGGATGGCCTGCTGGAAGTCAGTAGGTTCATCATCATCTATGATGCAATCCTCACTATCCCCATCTATGAGAAAATCGTAGTATCTCTCAGGCGGATGAGACGGCCTACTACTCCTGCGGAGGGGTGCGGGAATGTCCTGTTCTTCTTGAACTATCGGTTCTACCAAACTTTCAGTAGCAGTTTGTGGTTCTGGAATTTCTTCCAGTTCTATTTCGCTCCCACTTGATTCCTTTTCCAAAAACTGATGTTCTAGAAAATGGGCATTACGAGAAACAAATACCTTTTGTTCCTCTGCGTAATAGAATAGATATCCCCTGGAGTTCTTTGGATATCCCACAAAACTACACTTTACTGATCGTGCCTCGAGCTTGTCCACATGCTGCTTTTTAACAAAAGCTGGACATCCTCAAATCTTTATATACTGTAGATGGGGTTTCTTCCCGCTCCACATCTGATATGGAGTGGTAGGCACAGTCTTGGTAGGAACCATGTTCAAAAGATATGCCGCAGATTCTAGCGCATAACCCCAGAAAGATCGCGGTAACTCAGCATTACTCATCATGGATCGTACCATATACAATAGGGTTCGATTCCGTCTCTCCGATACACCGTTATGCGGTGGAGTGTATGGAGAAGTAAGCTGAGAGAGAATTCCTTTCTCTTTTAGGTAACCTAGGAACTTGGCACTTAAGTATTCTCCACCTCGATCAGATCTCAGTGTCTTAATACTTTTGCCTGTTTGGTTTTCTACTTCATTCTTATACTCTTGGAATTTCTCAAAAGCCTCGGATTTATGTTTCATCAGATAAATGAATCCGTATCTTGAGTAATCATCCGTGAAAGTAATGAAATAGGAAAAACCACCTCTTGCATGTGTAGACAATGGACCACATACATCGCTGTGTATGAGTCCTAAGAGCTCGCTCGCTCTTACTCCTTGTCCAGTAAATGGAGTCTTTGTCATCTTTCCTTTGAGACAAGATTGACAAGTGTCATAAGTTTGATATTCGAACGAGTCCAAATATCCTTCTCTATGCAACTTAGTCAACCTTCTCTCATTGATGTGACCCAGTCTACAATGCCATAAGAAAGCTTTATTTAAATCTGGAGACTTTCTTTTTAGTGTGTTCTGGACATTGAAAATTTGGAGTTGGTTTAAAACATATATATCGTTATTTAGAGTACCGGACCCAATCAAACCATGATTTAGGTGGATGTTAACAACATCTCTTACAAACGTGAAATCATAACCTTTATTTGATAACAAGGAAACTGATATGATATTACACGTTAAGCTTGGTACAAAATAACAGTTATGTAAAACCAAAATGTGTCCACTCGTCAATCCTAGGTGATAATCCCCGATGGACGCAGCTCCCACGCTAGTTCCGTTAGCAACCTTTAGGGTCATATCACCTTCCTTCAGCACTCTACGGTTTCTCAAGGCCTGCAATGAATTGCAAATATGAGATCCTGATCCGGTATCCAATACCCAGGAAGTAGAGTTGATCGACAGACAATTCTCAATTACAAACACACCTGAAGTCGAAGCCACAGCTTGCTTCGGTTCCTGGTTCTTGGCGTTCCACGCCTTGCAATCCTTCTTCCAGTGCCCTTTCCTGTGACAATGGAAGCACTCATCCTGGCCAACTACCGGTACTGCAAACTTTTTCTTTCCTTTCCCTCCCACCTTACTAACACCTCCTCTAGGTCTGGGGACGGCCTTCTTCTTCCTTCCTTTGGCCCTAGCCTTGGACCCGGAAGAAGATGCACCGCCAACAAACATAGCGGGTGTTTCCCTTGCTTTCTGCAAGGTGCCCTCTGCACTCCTTAACATGTTCAGGAGTTCCGCAAGTTCAACTTCTTTTCCTTGAAGGTTGAAGTTCAGGATAAACTGGGCGTAGGTGGGAGGAAGGGACTGGAGAATAAGGTCTGTATACAGCTCATTATCCAAAGTTGTCCCAAGGTCTGCGAGCTCTTCAATATAGCCGATCATCTTTAGGACATGTTCTCCTACCGATGACCCGACAGCCAACCTCGCTCGAAACAAGTTCTTAGAGGTCTCGTATCTTGCTATACGAGATTGCTCTCCATAAAGTTCCTTTGTATGGAGAAATATGCCATCTAGGGTCATATCCTCGTGCCTCCTCTGATGTTCATTGTTCATTGAGGCAAGCACGATGCACTTGGCTTTCGCGCAATCTAAATCCCAGGTTTTGCGGATTTCCTTATCCGCATTGCTGGATTTGGGATCAGGGACAGCACGTGCCGTAGCGGTGAGGATGTACCCCAATTTGTCATAGGTCAAAGCCATTTTGACATTCCGCAGCCAATCTTTATAGTTTGGCCCTGTCAGTATATTTTTCTCTAAAAGTAACTTAAGTCCAGTCATTTTCAGGGTCGCTGCAATTAGGAGAGAGAGAAGAAAACTCTTTAGCATGATGCTCTTGCAAGTTTAGAGTGGTTTTTAGTTTATCTAAACTGGGTGGCTCCCACTGTTTCTCGAATCCTTCCTCAAACCATAAAAGAAGAATTAGTCAGGATTATTCTCACCGTACAATACTTGCTTAACCGTTCAGCCAGCCCAGTGTCGATACTTTGAGGGAGGTTTTCCAACGCTTTCGCGAAGTTCCTTAATTAAATAACCTCTTTTCTCTGGGGGCGTAACCCCGCTGACACCTTTCTGGACACCTACTAGGTTTATAGCATTGATTGTTAAGTGACGAATATCCTGATAAGTAGCATATACTCACAGTAGGATCAGGATCCAAATATTATCGTACGATAATGTTGAAGGAATCCTACCAACATTCATCAAACTCCAAATGGTATGCATCTCTTTGCAAATTTCAGTTTCTTTACAACAAATGAATTAAATAATAACCCATTGCTAAACCCCGGCTATACACCACAACAGTCCAATACAGTTCATATGCATAAACAGATAAAACCATTACAGAAATGTGCAACCCCCTGCCAACCGACATACTAGCAGTTAGGGGAGGTTTACGAACACATTAAACAATCACAGATATAATCCAATATGCAAATACTGTACAATTTCGATCGATTAAACACTTTTAATCTTGCTCCAATACTGCTCTGTAAACTTGAAACCTGAGCAAAATTAAAAAATACCAGAGAATCCCAAATATCACAGAGAACCACCACAAGAAAAATGGCTCCCTGAATCGTCAACTCGGCGGCGGAAGCGCGGCGCTATCTGTGCTAGCCGCCGCGGTTCCGCGGCGCCGTAGACGAATTAGGGGACCAAATTTTTTGTGTGTTCTACTACTGTCATTTTAAGCTTTCTGAACATCCCTGAAAAATTTTTGGACTTCATTTATAAATCGACAGAAACATGATTTTTTAAGCTTTTCCGGTTTCGTTTTTTCCGTTCGAAATTCATACAAATTTGCAAAAAGGTTATTTATTGTTTAGCGAGGCTCTGATACCACTGTAAGTCGATGTACAACACCCCAATACTTGTGGGGAGGCGGAATTTTCAAAAACGAACTTGTTTAGTGAACAAACATCGACTAACCGCTTGAATCGAAGCTAAACGATAACTAACCATACACATAGTTGTTCTAAACTACTATACTTAGGGATTATACCTATCGAACCAAGTCCTTCGGCTTTACGATCTCCTCGTCCTCCTCGGCATTCTCGATGTAGTAGATGATCCACCCGAGAGCAAAACTCCAAGCTTAGCCTCTAAACTTGAGGCAACTAACCTTCTTGGATTGCTAATCAAAGAAGATAGATGAGATAGAGTGAGGGTTATGGATTGTTTAGTCTAACTAATCCTTGTTCTCAACACATGAGAGGTGAGGATTAGGGTTTAAAGAGAGTGAGCTTGAGGAGAGAGAATGTGAATGATATTATGAAGTGAGAATAGTAAGTTATCATAATATATATGAAGCATTTACTTTTATCAAGAAATGAAAATAAGTGATGAATAATCATGCTTCACAAATATCAAGTGGTGATTCATTATCATGAGTCATTAAGCATTTATGATGCATTAATGACCATGATGAATCACTCTCATGACTCACTAATCTCATTCAATGTATATGCCACCTAAACCTCCTTAGTCACCATCTTCTAGAAGCTTCTCGCGTAATTACGAGAACGCCCCTCCGATCCGTAAAAATACGGAAAAACTTTAGACTGTATAAATCCAATAACCGGATACCAGTAACTGGCTTAAACCAAAGCCGACTGGTAAAAACTGTCCAGACGACGTAAGTGTGTAAACACACATATGCGTCCGAACCCTTTGTCGTAAAACCATACGACCTCTATATCGTTTCGCCTGGAGTAGGAAACTCTCTGTGTGGGACTCTAGAGACTCGACTACTACGCTGGTAGTGGGTTTAACCACAGACCGCAAGCGGCACTAGCTGTACGTAATGGTCCCCAGGTAGTTGTCGATAAGAAGGCCGATGAGGAAACCCATCCGAACTCCTACTGAGCCTGCTGTGACAATCTCCATACAGTCCGGTCCGTTCGTCCAAGACTATCGCATATCGGGCCTAGGGGGCGGCAAGCGTCAGTCCCCTAATAGCGGTATAAGTCGTGTCGGAGGGAAGCCTATTACACCCTGAGAAACTACTGGAACCTACCAGCAAATCTCGCTTGCCCTGGCCAGGGACTTTGCGTAATGGCTCTCTGACACAGCGCGATATCAACTCCCAATACCGGGAGGGACGAATCCTGTCTAACCGCCACTGCCTCCAAGTGCTCGGGACTGCACCCAACTGCTACCTGTTTGCACGACTCATTTGAGCCGTGGTAGGGTAGCAATCTAAGAACAGTGGGACACACTCGAGGCGAAGTAGCAGTGTCAAGTCTGCGGACTATGTTGTACTCATGTCACCTGGGAACTGCTCACTGACGACTGGTATAAAACCAACCAACAGTTCCCTGTGAGTCCTGTCCGGTGTACCTGTAACCTAACGAGCACCTGCATACTATCTCCAGTACGACGTACTGACGGCTGTGGGACAGACCATCTCCCCAACTGGGATGAGAAGCGTACACACTAGTCTACTCCGGAGTATCGATGCTCTGTCTCGATAATCCAACGACCAGGGACCTGAATAAGGATGTGCTTGTAGACTACCCAGCCCACACTAGTGTGACTGCCATCACAACGCTGGTAGACAAGCAAGATCCTAAGAGCTCTATCAATACGTACACTCACATATTAAGATAGAAAAACCAAGTAGCATACTGATTGGTAAAGTACGAGCGTGTCAAGTTTAGTTCTAAATACTGCAATCAAGACGGTTTCGCACGTAGCTAGCCGGTTGAGTACGGGTCGTCCGCAGGGAGATGGGAATCTTTTTCTATGTGTTTTTCGACGAGTTAAGTCCGGTTGTTCAGATTTTGTGTGTAGTTATCTAAGTGTTGAGTTGATATTTAAAGAGAGCTTGTTAGGGTTAGGATTAGGTTAGTTTGAGTTAGGAGTCTCCACATCTTTCGTTGCCCCACTTAATATCGGTGTTACGGTAATCGGCAACAACGGGGATTAGCATGACTAGGAAGGAACTTGCGAGTATAAGCTAGGCTTTCCAACGCATAGTCCTTCCTTTTGGTGCTTGTCCGTCCGTTCTTGGCTCTTATCCATAACCTCCGGTTAATTCAACCACAACCGGTCTCACTACGGAATCACCGCTATCATGTAGGATAGGGTGCCGTAAGGAGCGGATTGTGGTTGGGTTAACAGGAGTTGATTTAAGTTGTTGGGCAAGGAAAGAGTGAGAGAGATTTCCTTCTCTCAAACTTCCCTTATCCTACCCTAACAAGTATAGAACTACTCACACTTCATAATACGGAAAAATAAAACAACACAAAAGAGGAAGATAGAAAGAAGGAGATTAGAAGAATACGACTAACTGTTTGCGACCTCACCTTGGCGAGGATCAAGCGTAAGTATCATTGTCGTATGTAAGGATAAAGAAAAAGAGAGAAGAAACAAACAACAAGGAAATAACAACAACTACTTAACAATTAAAATTACAACAATTATAACAAGTAAAGAAAGAGACAAGCATGATAATGAAAATGGTCTTCTTTATTCATCACTCTTCACTCAAAAGCTCACTTACAAGTTTAATGGAGAAGAGGTGAGAAGAGGAAGAAGAACATGTAACTAAAACCTAGCAAAAGAAATACAAGATTATGGACCCTTTCCTTCACAGAATTCTGGGGTATTTATAGGCTGGAAAATGAGAAAATAGGGCCAAAATACTGGCCCATATGAAATTACAAAACACCCCCTGAAAACCCTAATTTTCTGGCGCCAGAACGGCCGCGGAAGCGCGGCCAAGACCCCCCTTTGGCCGCTCTTCCGCGGCCGTATTGTGGAGTTGGGCTTTGGGCCTTTTTCTGGTAGCCTGGTTTTCTGAGTACTTTATTCTGGCATATGTATTTTCTCCATTTGTTTTCACGATTTTTCCAGAATTTCTGTTGAAGGAAAGGTGGACTTTTTGTTAAGATTTTGTCATGATTGTCTCGAGCTCCGCGTAGATCTCTTGGATCTTGTGCTACCATTGAGCCTTGTGCCTGAAAACGACATTGATTTGACATTTTGTCTTCCTAAGCTGGTATCTGGCAGCATACGGATGAAGAGCGGAGACCGTATTTTATCTGTGGTTGGCAGGAACCGGATTTTTGTCGTGTTTTCCATGAATTTCTCCGTTTGAGAACTGGGAACCTGTATCCTGCAATTGACTAGCAAACACGGCTCAAGAGGATCTACCGACATGCAATGTGATAAAAATTGGGCGGTATGAAAATGCAAAAATCTGATATGAACAAATACCCCCAAACTTATCATTTGCTCGTCCCGAGCAAAGTCCTTTTATTCACAAAAAAATTTCCTAACCTCACTTTCGCAGGGAACGCGATTGCACTGAGCATATGCAACAAGCCGTTAAACCTCTAGGTGTCCCTAGTAGGAGGAGTGTTGTCTCCTGAGGGTTTTCAGCGGATACTACCCACAAATTCCGGTCAAGTTGGTTTGTAAAAATGACTAAGTTTCAAACCCTAAAGTTTTGTTTTAGAAAATAACAATTCTATAATCCTTAGTCTAGACTATCGAACCTTTATTTTTCACACCTCACATCTTATTTCACTACAGATTTTATATGTCTTTACGTGCAGTGCGGATAGTGTCGTTAAGTTCCAGAAGGATCGATTAGAGTCATCATGTCGCACAATAAAGCCCAGATAATAATTTTAAAAGGATCACATAAGTTTTATAACGAGTTAAGCATTTTTCAAGTTTCGTTTTCCAGTAAGGTTTCAACTTCAGAATTTCTATCTTCCTTAACAGGAAACTAAGTCGTATTTTTCACTCCACCTTTTCTTGTTTTCATTTCATACACACCACTGTGAACGTGCAATAGTCTTTATCATAGAATAAAACCTTCATATCTCCGCTAAAAATCTTGATAAAAGCCTGCCTTTTATCAAGATTATTCTCACACGAAGAACCGTTAGGAATTTTAACTCGGAGAGAACACTTGCTTGACTTTGTTTTAAAACTGGACTTTCTAGGCTTTTTAGCGAGCTTTGGGCCAATGCACCCAAACCAGTTGGTTTTAGGGCATTAGGTGTAGAAACACCCCAGCGGACTTAATTACTCAAGTTACCTAGGTCCAAAAACAAAAGACAGTTTGGCGTGAAAATCAGATGATTTAATACGAACGGAGATATAACCGGCAGTTCAAATATTTTTTGGATAAAAGACGTGTCTAGTGGGTTTGGTGTGTAATCATTCCAATCAAGTTTTAGATGGGTTATTTTTCAGACTTAGCTCCAATTACGGCATCAATAATATTCCTTCATATTCGCTTTACTTCATAAACTATTCTTGACATTACTTATTTCAGAACAAACCTATTTGATCCTCAGAAAATCATTTATCAGTTTAAAAGTTTAAACATGGAAGACTTGTCATCTAATTCCCACAACTCACGACACGTGTAGTGTGATGTAAAGACGTATATCGGCTATAGTTAACTTCAAAGGAGAGTTATCTTTCAGGTTTTCAAAATCCAAACATAAGATCTAGTTATTCCTATTTTTTTTCAAACAAAAACCGTCGAATGTTGAATCAGAGTTCTTCCACAAGCTAACTTGACAAAAAAGTTTTTATATTTTGGGAAAATTTTCAAATTTTTATGGTTTTTATGGATTTAATATGCAGATGCAAAATATACATATGAATGCGAAGGTAAGAAATGCGTACCGAGCGTACCCCCAAACTTAAACTGGACAGTGTCCTCACTGTCATAGCATGAAGAGAGCAGTTGGAAGGTTCAAAATTGTCGGTTAGTGATACACAAATTTTTATTTGTTTTTTTGTTTTTAAAGAAAAAGAAAAAGAATATACACAAATATAAACAAAATGGTTTGTACATACCCCCAAACTTATTTGGAACAGTGTCCACTGTTCTTGGCTGGATAACCGAAGTTTGGAGGTAGGCAGAGGAAGATCAAGCAAGGTAAACCGGCTCCTGTAAGAACAGGAGCTCCTCTGTTGGTTCGGCGCTAAGGTACGGTTTGCATCGGTGTCCGTTCACTTTGAAGAGTGAACCGTCCTTTGGATTTTCCAAATCCACAGCGCCCTGCGGATACACAGTCCGCACAAAATACGGCCCTTTCCAGCGAGATCGGAGCTTTCCAGGATGGAAGTGAAGTCGGGTGTCGTAAAGAAGTACCTGCTGACCAGGTACGAAGGTTTTGCGCACAAGGTGTTTATCATGAAACACCTTCGTTCGATTCTTAACGACAACCGCGTTGTCGTAAGCCTCATCCCTAAGCTCGCTCAGTTCGTTCAGCTGCAGCTTCCGATGGCTGCCCGCGTCCTCCAGAGACAGATTCAGCTCTTTTATCGCCCAAAACGCGCGATGCTCGATTTCGACAGGAAGGTGGCAGGCTTTTCCGTACACAAGCCGATAGGGAGACATGCCAAGGTCGGTCTTATAAGCGGTTCTAAATGCCCAAAGGGCATCAGTGAGTTTCAAAGACCAATCCTTACGGTTCTTGGAAACCGTTTTCTCCAGTATCTGCTTGATTTGCCGATTTGAAACTTCGGCCTGCCCGCAGGTTTGGGGGTGGTAGGGCGTAGAAAGCTTATGATTAATGGAGTATTTCCGCATCAAGGCCTCGAAAGTCCTATTGCAGAAATGACTTCCATTGTCGCTAATGATCGCTCGGGGGTGCCCAAACCGTGAGAAAATGTTTTCTTTAAGGAACCTAACGACAACCTTGTTGTCGTTAGTTCGGCTGGGCACAGCCTCGACCCATTTAGAGACGTAATCAACAGCTAGAAGGATGTACAAGTTCCCAAAAGAGCTGGGAAACGGCCCCATGAAGTCTATCCCCCAAACATCGAAAATCTCCACAACCAAGATCGGTTGGAGCGGCATCTCATTCCTCCGGGATATCCGGCCCATGTGTTGGCACCGGGAGCAAGTCTTGCAATAATCGTGAGCGTCTTTGAAAAGTTGAGGCCAGTAGAAACCACATTGCAAGATCTTCTCAGCTGTCTTTCTGGGCCCAAAATGCCCGCCACATGCTTGGTCGTGGCAAAATGACAGCACACTCTTGAATTCCTCATCTGGGACACACCGACGAATAATCTGGTCGGGACAGTACTTGAACAAGTAGGGTTCGTCCCAGTAAAAGTGTTTTA
Organism: Agapanthus africanus; assembly: GCA_030015575.1. NCBI lineage: Eukaryota > Viridiplantae > Streptophyta > Magnoliopsida > Asparagales > Amaryllidaceae > Agapanthus > Agapanthus africanus. The sequence goes on along the minus strand of CM057345.1, from coordinate 296,406,770 downwards.
CTTGGGATAAGAAGCGAAGTCTGTCCTGACGTGACCATTCGGTCGGTAGCAATCCCGTGGCCAAATAGTTCACAATATCTGCGAACCAGGGTTCGCAAGATACTGTCAAGAGTTGTTCATCCGGGAAAACGTCGTTTATCGGAATTGGAAGCGAAGGCGAAGAAGGAAGTCGCGAGAGATGGTCGGCAACCACGTTTTCACATCCCCGTTTGTCCTTAATGACAAGGTCAAACTCTTAAAGCAAGAGGATCCAACGGATTAACCGAGATTTGGCATCTTTCTTCGCAAAAAGATGGCGCAGAGCTGAGTGGTCAGTGTAGACAATGACTGGAGAGCCGATGAGGTAGGGCCTGAACTTTTCTAAGGCAAATACAACAGCTAAGAATTCCTTCTCAGTTGTTGTATAGTTAAGTTGGGCGTCGTTCAGGGTTCGGCTCGCGTAATAGATTACGTGCGGTATCTTGTTGATGTGCTGTCCAAGGACAGCACCGATGGCAAAGTCGGATGCATCGCACATGATCTCGAATGGGTGCGTCCAGTCAGGAGAAGAAAGAACGGGAGCAGAAGTGAGTGAGCGTTTTAGTGACTCGAATGCAGTCACACAGCTCGAGTTGAAGTCGAAAGGCGTGTCCTTAGCCAGCAAAAGTGTCAAGGGCCTAGCAATCTTGCTAAAGTCCTTGATAAACCGTCTATAGAAACCGGCATGGCCAAGGAAGGCTCGGATATCTCTGACGCATCGGGGAGGAGGCAGATTGGAAATGACCTCAATCTTTGCTTTGTCGACCTCTATGCCATTTTGCGAGATGATATGTCCTAAGACAATACCTTCACGCACCATGAAGTGGCATTTCTCCCAGTTCAAAGTGAGATTCTTGTCCTTACATCGTGTAAGGACAGCGTCAAGATGCAGCAAACACTCGTCAAAGGAGTCGCCGAAAATGGAGAAGTCATCCATGAAAATCTCCAGAAATTTCTCCACCATGTCTGAGAAAATCCCCATCATACACCGCTGGAAGGTAGCGGGCGCATTGCATAACCCAAAGGGCATGCGTCGATATGCAAACGTGCCGAAAGGACAAGTGAAAGTGGTCTTGTCCTGGTCTTTTTCGGCGATGGGAATTTGATTATAGCCAGAGTAGCCATCAAGAAAGCAATAGTACTCATGTCCGGCCAATCGTTCGAGCATCTGGTCAATAAAAGGTAGCGGAAAGTGGTCTTTCCGCGTTGCGGCGTTGAGTTTTCTGTAATCAATGCAAACTCGCCACCCAGTTTGGGTGCGAGTAGGGATTAACTCATTCGCCTCGTTGGTTATGACCGTGATGCCCGACTTTTTGGGGACAACATGAATGGGGCTAACCCACTGGCTATCAGAGATAGGGTAAATGATACCACTATCTAGACATTTGACGATCTCCTTCTTCACAGCCTCCTTCATGACTGGATTAAGACGTCTTTGTGGATCTCGGGCTGGTTTGGCATCATCCATCAGATGAATGTGATGCTCAACGATGAGGGGACTAATCCCCTTGATGTCCGCCATGGACCAGCCAAAAGCTTGCCTGTTGCCGTGCAAGACCGTGAGAAGGGCTTTATCTTGCTCGGGAGCTAGAGAAGCCGAGATGATGACAGGGAGGGTCTCGTTCTCACCTAAGTAAGCATACTTAAGGTGAGACGGCAACGGCTTGAGTTCGAGCGTTGGAGGTGAAATGATGGAAGGCAAGACTGGTGCAAAGGTCTCGAACTCAAAGGACTCCAGCAAAGGTTCAAAACGAGTGTAGGCAACCGAGTCGGATGGTTCAGGTAACTCATCCGAAAAGGCGAAAGATTCAAACTCGGGTTGTGCGCGGCTAAGATCGTTCGTGAACGTGAAACACTCGTAGTCGTTATCGGGCGCAGAAACAGCAGCAGGTTCGAAGAGACACGCACTAGTGGCGTCAAGATTATCGTATTCAAACAAAAACTCCTCGAATTCACACTCTTCGGGGGTGATCTCCTGGATCGAGCAAACATCCAGTATATGAGCATTAGGTTCGGCGGGCTGATTCCCCAACCTAAAAATGTTGAGTTCAATTGTCATATTTCCAAAAGAGAGGTTCATTGAACCATTGCGACAATTGATCACAGCATTTGAGGTTGCGAGAAATGGGCGACCGAGTATCACCGGAATTTGATTCCGGGGGTTAGCTACAGGCTGTGTATCTAAGACAATGAAGTCGACGGGGAATATGAAGTCCCCGACTTTGATTAACACATCCTTTAGCTCACCCCTAGGATGGGTGATCGATCGGTCGGCCATCTGGAGAGTGCAGTGTGTGGGTTTCAGCTCTCCGACGCCTAATTGCTCGTATACTGAATACGGAAGCAAGTTAACACTGGCACCAAGATCTAATAGTGCGCGGTTGATGTTCTTATCCCCAATAGTAATTGAAATCGTAGGACAGCCAGGGTCCTTCCGTTTTTGTGGTAAAGATTGGGTAAGGGCATCACTCACAGCACTAGCCAAGAAAACTTTCTTGGGTACCTGAGACTTCCTCTTTTTCGTGCACAAGTCCTTTAAGATTTTCGCGTAAGAAGGGACTTGTTGGACAGCATCTAAAAGAGGAATGTTAATGTTAACTTGCTTGAATAACTCCAAAATCTTCTCCATTTGTGGATTTTGTTTGTTAGACCTCAACCGGTTTGGAAATGGAACATTTTGAAAATTGGTTGAGTCTAATGCTGGAGGAGGAGATTTTGGAGTTGGAACGGATCCCAGAATAGGTGTTTTCGTGGAGTGAGAAGCGGGTCCGTTTAGAGAAGAAGAGGAAGGAGAGCCTTGTGAAGAACGGAGAATAGGCTCGGAAGACGAAGAAGAAGAAGCAGGAGAAGAAGAAGAAGAAGAAGAAGCGGCCGGGGTGTCATCGTTGATTTGCTTGCCAATGTTGTTTTGCAGCACCCTCCCTGATCTCAGTGTGGTCACGGCACTCACATTATGGTTTTGTTGTTCAAGAGCAATATGTGCATTATGTGGGTGGCCGGGATTTGGAAGTGGCTGGGACGGGAGCTTCCCCTTCTCTCGCTCGCTCAAGGCCGCGTTCAGCTGTGCAATCTGGGCCTCGATGGTCTTGATGCTCTGCCCGTGTGCGGCGGTGTGTTGCACTAAAGATTGGATCGAAGACTGGATGTTGGCGGTGGATTGAGTCGATTGTTTAACAAACGCATCCAGACTTCGCTCGAGCGAGGAAACCTTATCGTTGTTCGACGGAACAAAGTTGTTTGGTGGAAAGGAATTGTTCGGTGCAAAGTTGTTCGTCTGGTTTTGGTAAGGCTGGGGTTGGAAGGGCTGCTGATACTGAGTTTGTTGTTGCGCTTGTTGTTGCGGTGGAGGGGCCCTTTGGAAATTGTTGCCCTGGAATTGATTCTGATTCTGATTCCAGGCGAAATTGGGGTGGTTCCTCCAACCGGGATTGAAGGTGGAAGAGTATGGATCATTCCTCGGTCTTTGCTGGAATGCATTAACCTGATCCTGTCCTTGCGAGGGTGGATTGTAAGGACACTCTTCAGTTAAGTGGGACGGATCGGAACAACAAGCGCAGATGGTACGAAGGGGGAGAACAGGGGCAGGAGTAGGAGAAGAAAATTTGCTCTCTATTGCTTCAAGCTTTTTTGTTATTGCAGCCATTTCAGCTCTCATCGCAATAGAGACATCAAGCTGGTGAATTCCTACCCTAGACTGACCGGTAGAAGTGGAGGTAGAAGAGGAAGAAGGAGTCGGTCTGGTGCTCTCCCACTGTAGCGTTTGCTCCGCAAGATCGTCAAAGAACTGCCACGCTTCCTCGTCAGATTTGGATAGGAAGTGGCCCTGACAGATGGTTTCCAGCAACTGCTTCGTTGCTGGGTTCAGTCCCTCGTATAAGGTTTGGCAGAGTTGCCATTTCTCTATACCGTGGTGAGGACACTGAACAAGAAGGTCTTTGTATCGGTCAAAGCACTTCCAAAAGGGTTCAGAAGGAAGCTGGGAGAATTGGTTGATCTCATTTCGAATTCTTGCGGTCTTATGATTTGGGTAGAATTTTTTCAGAAACGCTTTAACAAACTCGTCCCAGCTGGTGATTGAGTGGGAAGCGGTGCTATACAGCCATTTTTCTGCGAGATCGCATAAAGTGAACGGAATGACCCGTAGACGTATAGCATCGTCCGACAGCTGGGTTGTTTTCATCATGGCACAGACGTTTTGAAATTTGTTAATGAAGATATAGGTATCTTCAGATTCAAGCCCATGAAAACGTGGAAGCATGTTGATGAAATGGGGCTTAATTTCAAAGTTGTCCCCATTGGCCGGAGGAAGAGAAAGGCAGGTTGGAAGTGCAGAACGGGTAGGGTAGAAACGATCCTGGAGCGCAATTCGCTGCGGCGCTACAACAGGCGGAGGTGGTGGGAGATTGGTCTCCATAGGAGGTGGAGCTAATCCAGGGGTGGTCAACGAGATGTTCGGATTAAATCCCGACATCGCGGAAGAAGAGGTTGGTGAAGGTGAAGGTGAAGGTGAAGATGTATGAACAGAATTCCGGTCAACGTCGGAGTTGGCCGGCAAAGGAAGGGGTGAAAGAGGAGTGGGCGGAGTATCGACTTCGGAGTCGATCGCGTAGTCGGTCGCGACTAACGTAACGCGGACTAGACGGGCGCTAGTGTCCCGAGTCCAAGCGGACATACACTAAACGAGTTTAGTATAGTCAAAGCGGAGAAGGTGAGGGTAAGAAAACGTCAATGAAGAAAGGCGATGGGTGTTGGGTGAAAATGGATTTGGCGTCAAAAGGGCAAGTTTTTATAAAAGTTTTTGATTTTTTTCTTTTTTTTTTCTTTTTTTTTTTTTAGAAAGAGATTTACAGAAGTATGTACGGAAATACGGCTTAAGCAATCACAAACAAGATATGCACAATCATACCTAGATCTAGGGTAACCTAGGTCTACTAGACCTGCTCCTGAACTTGATTGTCGAAGTTAAACAGTGTCGAGAAACGGGCTTAAAAATACACTGATCACGAGGCCAGGTAAGTGCAGAGATAAGGGGAGGTTGTCCAACGCTTTCGCGAAGTTCCTTAATTAAATAACCCTTTCTCTTTCAGCGGTTGCGCCTTTAACACTTTCCTAGACACCCCGTAAACAATATACGGTTAAGCAAGGTTCTAAACAAGGTTTATCTTCTCCTAATGAGCGCGAAGTCCTTAGGGCTGAAGTCTAGTATTTTTTAATTACAATGGACAATGCATATGCTTTAGTGATTTCCGGGGTCCTGGGAAGGGTGATGAAATCCCCACCCAATCTGGATTGGTTTCAAGCCCCTTAAGTCCGTATTAAAGAATGCAAAACAGTAACAATATCAACAGCAAACAATTTTTATTTGCGGCGCAAAGAATCCTGCACAAGAACAGTTTATTGGAAGGGGGAGAAGAATTTGCGCAAAGAAAGCTGCAGAAAACACAGTTTATTGGAGTTCAGAGAAGTGGAGAGAGGCAGAGGGACTTACAGAGAGAAGATGGCACACTGACCCCACCAAATGGCCGCGGTTGCGCGGCAATAAGGCTCTAATGCCGCGGTTCCGCGGCGGAAATGAGGAGTTGATGCACCATATTTCTTGAGTGGGCTCTGTTGGGTGTCCTCTGGTTGTCTGGATGTTCTGAATTTGGATTTGCTCACTGAAACAGCTCCAGATTTGTACAGTAGACCGTATGCTTTGTTTTTTGTACGTCGCGGTGTAGCCGCGAAAATGTGGGTCTATCTTCCCACGTCTTTGGCACTGTACTTGAACTCCGTATTTCCAACGTCTTTGGCGTCGATCTTGAGCTTCGTATTTCCTGCACACTTGCACAAAAACTAATCAAGAATAACAAGATGATTTTTACAAAGTATATATTTTTTTTTGGTTTTTTTTTTTTTGGTTGTTTTTATATTAACAAATTAACCCGAAATTTCACTTAGAAATAGACTACCGTCTCCCCGGCAACGGCGCCATTTGATTGGTAAAGTACGAGCGTGTCAAGTTTAGTTCTAAATACCGCAATCAAGACGGTTTCGCACGTAGCTAGCCGGTTGAGTACGGGTCGTCCGCAAGGAGATGGGAATCTTTTTCTATGTGTTTTTCGACGAGTTAAGTCCGGTTGTTCAGATTTTGTGTGTAGTTATCTAAGTGTTGAGTTGATATTTAAAGAGAGCTTGTTAGGGTTAGGATTAGGTTAGTTTGAGTTAGTAGTCTCCACATCTTTCGTTGCCCCACTTAATATCGGTGTTACGGTAATCGGCAACAACGGGGATTAGCACGACTAGGAAGGAACTTGCGAGTATAAGCTAGGCTTTCCAACGCATAGTCCTTCCTTTTGGTGCTTGTCCGTCCGTTCTTGGCTCTTATCCATAACCTCCGGTTAATTCAACCACAACCGGTCTCACTACGGAATCACCGCTATCATGTAGGATAGGGTGCCGTAAGGAGCGGATTGTGGTTGGGTTAACGGGAGTTGATTTAAGTTGTTGGGCAAGGAAAGAGTGAGAGAGATTTCCTTCTCTCAAACTTCCCTTATCCTACCCTAACAAGTATAGAACTACTCACACTTCATAATACGGAAAAATAAAACAACACAAAAGAGGAAGATAGAAAGAAGGAGATTAGAAGAATACGACTAACTGTTTGCGACCTCACCTTGGCGAGGATCAAGCGTAAGTATCATTGTCGTATGTAAGGATAAAGAAAAAGAGAGAAGAAACAAACAACAAGGAAATAACAACAACTACTTAACAATTAAAATTACAACAATTATAACAAGTAAAGAAAGAGACAAGCATGATAATGAAAATGGTCTTCTTTATTCATCACTCTTCACTCAAAAGCTCACTTACAAGTTTAATGGAGAAGAGGTGAGAAGAGGAAGAAGAACATGTAACTAAAACCTAGCAAAAGAAATACAAGATTATGGACCCTTTCCTTCACAGAATTCTGGGGTATTTATAGGCTGGAAAATGAGAAACTAGGGCCAAAATACTGGCCCATATGAAATTACAAAACACCCCCTGAAAACCCTAATTTTCTGGCGCCAGAACGGCCGCGGAAGCGCGGCCAAGACCCCCCTTTGGCCGCTCTTCCGCGGCCGTATTGTGGAGTTGGGCTTTGGGCCTTTTTCTGGTAGCCTGGTTTTCTGAGTACTTTATTCTGGCATATGTATTTTCTCCATTTGTTTTCACGATTTTTCCAGAATTTCTGTTGAAGGAAAGGTGGACTTTTTGTTAAGATTTTGTCATGATTGTCTCGAGCTCCGCGTAGATCTCTTGGATCTTGTGCTACCATTGAGCCTTGTGCCTGAAAACGACATTGATTTGACATTTTTTCTTTCCTAAGCTGGTATCTGGCAGCATACGGATGAAGAGCGGAGACCGTGTTTTATCTGTGGTTGGCAGGAACCGGATTTTTGTCGTGTTTTCCATGAATTTCTCCGTTTGAGAACCGGGAACCTGTATCCTGCAATTGACTAGCAAACACGGCTCAAGAGTATCTACCGACATGCAATGTGATAAAAATTGGGCGGTATGAAAATGCAAAAATCTGATATGAACACATACTACCATGTTTAGCAAGACTGTTATATACATGTGAATATCCCAAGCTTCCATTAAGTAATATACAAACTAGTATGATACAGTAATGGCCTTCTAGGGCATAAACACTAACAATAACTGTCTCTAAGTCAATACATGAAGGTAGATGGAGAATACTGGATACATCAATATACAACTGAAAGTAAACATATACCGTACAAAAACCCACCAACTAGCAACGGTATCTGTGTCAAAAGGTGCGGTAAACAGCCAGCCGTGACTACTCCAAAGGGCAACCTGCAAACACTGTGGCACAACGGGGTGAGTTGCCAACTCGTGAGTACTAGATAACATATAAAGATAATCGCGAGTATGCACGTGCTGCGATACTCTAAACTATGCCAATAGGTAACATCTATATGATGAACTGGATGCTCAATATCATGCAACAAGTGCTATCTAATGACATCTCTATGTAATGAGCAAGATATGTGATAGTCAGACATGGCGATATGATCTAACAACCCTATACAAGATGAGCAGGGCACGCAATGATATGCAAGCATGTGTACTCTATCAGGTATGCTAGCTAAAGGATGAGAGGTAAAGTAAAAATGCTGAGTATGGGAAGAAATAATGTCTACACGGAATGTCAACGTGGAAAGATAACTGGCGTCTGTCAATACACCCAATCCCAAACAACTCAGGCGCCGTCATCCACATCGGCCCTCAAATCCTGTAATCTCATAAAATCGTGAGTGCCCAACATCGGCACTCAAATAACAAGAAAACTCGTGTCCAGCATCGACACGCAAAACCTCATATCTCGGGCACCCGTCAATCCGGGTTAGCCCACGGGCTCTGTCTGCGTTGTCGGCCCTCGGCCCCGGCAGTACGAGTCGTCCCGTATCCATCTCTCGACTCTGGTCGGTATCCTCCGGACAACAGCCAGGTCTAATCAATCACCGGTAGGTAGTAGTCCCTCTGCCAGGCTCACCGTCTACTGCACAGCGATCCGTTCTCGCCCCGAGGTACCATACCGGGTCCACCATGTACCCGCAATCGGCCTCGTCCAGCTCCTCGACTCGGGTTCCATGTATCGCTCTAGCATCGAGATAACACATGGTGGACGCACTAAAATATCAAATCAAGAGAAACCGGGTTTTTAAACAGTGCGTATTTTCTTAAAATAGTACTCCGGTTCCCAAAATCCAGAAATCACATGAATCAATCTAATGCGTAAATCCATGTCATGCGTCGTATGGAAGAAAAGAGGAAAACAACTCTTTTTTTTATAAAATACCCAGTTTGGAAAATACCATATGCAGTCCCTTAGTTTTTAAGTCAAGTCAATATAATCCATGTATGTTTCATATGAAAATGAGTATAGGTATGGATGTGCGAGAAGCTAAATATGCTAAGTGAGTGTAGCGATATACACGTACACTAATGTGGAAATGATGCATATGTGTCCAAGATATATATATATATATATATATATATATATATATACATATATATATATATATATATATATGAGTATTATGATGAGCTACAAGGTGAACATGGTAAAAATATGCACATGCGGATATGGCCAATCATGACAACATCAGTGAAATGGAATCAATATAACATATAATTTCTAGCAATCCTTGTGAGTGTCATGGCAATCACTAACGGTGTGAGTGTAGCATATAGATCGTGCTTGTGCAGCATGTACCGTTAGTGACAGTGCAGTGTTCTATACTACTAGTTCTATATATGTACAAGGGTATGCTACTCTAGTAGGTTTGCATGAACATATAAAACTAAACATCCTACTACGCCCTGACACTTAACGCCATACGGGTGATTTCCCCGTAGATGTTAAATCTACTCACCTGGTCATGTGCTAAGTATAGCCGACCACCTTCTTCCCTTTCCCGGCGGCGTCTAACGTACCAGCCTGCGAACCTGGAATTTACACAAGAATCCAAATATAATCAAAATCTCGCATACGCGATAAAACAAACGAGAACTCGTGTCGCGAATTGACGCGAGTGTGTGCGATACGCTGAAACGTGCGTGTATGTGCCTAACGCTTAACCCGATACACCGCGATACGCCGAATCACAGAACCACACACGTATCGCGTGTATCGCGCAAACCACAAATACCAGGAAATGATATACCTTCCCAGATTTTACCCTGATTAAAATATTACAAATCTATGTATACCAGAGACCTACAGAACGCAGCAGACACCCACCCTAAAAGCCCTATCTCCTATCTCTCAAGTCTGGCCGCAATTTGCGGCCAGAAGGATTATTTCGGCGGCCTGGGGGGAAGAGGTTAGGGTCGGGCTCTGGTAGTGAGGTCAGGGTCTCCCAAGTAGGTTACAGTCCACTCAGATTTATTCTGAGACCACTGGGGTAATAGCAGATTCAAATAGCTACGTTTTGCCCAAAAAGAAATGTCAAAAACAGGGTTAAGGCTCCAGAATTTGACTCTGGTTTCTACACAAAAAGTTACATGTACCAAGATCCTAAGCTACCCCACAGACACCTATAGGCAAAACCCCAGCACCCCAGCCCCTGCTCTGGCCGCAAATTGCGGCCAGATTGAATAAATGGGCGGCCTGAGGTGGAAGTTGGGTCCCCATTCTCTTTGTGTGTGTTCATGGCATGATCACTGTACCCCAGTCTTCCCAAATTTCACCTGTAAGTCTCGGGTCAAAAGCAGATTCCAGGAAGGCTAAAAAGTCTATAAAACATTTTAAGGTTAGCACAAAATGGTAATTGGAGGTATTTTAGTGTGATCTAGGGTTTTCCTAGGTTAAATTGGTCCTAATCATACCTAATTGGGCTAGTCTAACTACTACTAACAGCACTTAACAAAGTTCCACACAATTCACCAAAACAGCCCAAAATCTAACATTTATCCACTAGTTGACATATAACGACACCACTGAGCCAACAAGGAAGAAGTTTAGAAGTTTTACCCTCTAGGATCCTCACCACAAGTAGAAGTGGAAGGAGAGGAGGGGATGGTGCTACTGGAGTTGCTGGAGTGCTCCAAAACTGCTGCTGCTACTGAAGCTGAACTGCTGCTGCTACTGAAGCTGTGGCTGATGGTTGATATTGTGTTTGTGTTTTTGTTTTTGTGAAGGGTTGTAGCAGCAGCTACTGTTGTATTGGGGTAGTTTTTGTAGCTGAAATCACTAGGTGGCTGATGCTATGGGTTATGTAGCTATAATGATGACATGAGCTGGTGTGGCTGATGTTGTGCTGCTGATGCAATACAGCTGGTTTTGGGGATGAAAGAGGCTGATGTGTGTGTGTGTGTGAGGGTTGCATGGGTGTTGTATATGGAGTTGGGGCTGTTGGTTAAGAGAGTGCTGCTGTTGCCGATACAGCTGATGCTGATGTTATGGTTTAAGCTGATGGGTGGGGGGGCTGATGGTGTGCTGGAATGGATTGAGGTTGGGCTGATGGGGTGGTTTTGGTGGCTGATCTGATGTTTTTAGGGGCTGAAATTGAGTGTTAGTGAGAGAGATTTGTGTGAGAAGATACATTCAAAAAGGTTTGGTGTGACACAACCTTAACCCATCATGGCAACCATCACATCTCTCTCTCTCTCTCTAGCAAGTCAACCTTAAACCCTCTCTAAGCACCCTTGGTCAAAGCCAACCACCCTAGTTAAAATAATTTGCTCATAAATCCACCCAATTATCTTAAGCAAGGCCCTAATCCTACCATGGTGGGCTAAACATGGTTAACCACCATGCACACCCAAACTAGGTCACTCTAAACCCAACCCTAGCGATCGTGCGCAAGTGTGTGCGATCGAGATAAATTCCTACAAAAATAACTATAAAACCAGATAAATTACTAGAAACCCAGTTTGGTAAACTTTTTACCAAAAAGCCCACACTAACACACGATTACCACTAACCCTAAACTCAGGTGTTACAGTCTCCCCTCCTTAAGAAAATTCGTCCCCGAATTTAAAATATATAACTACGCGTACCTTCAAAGAGTTGAGGGAATTTCTTTCGCATCTCCCCCTCGGTCTCCCAAGTGATCTCCTCACCATTCGGCCCGCGCCAAAGGACCTTCACCGACGGCAGGACCCTAGATCGAAGTTTCTTCACCTGCCGATCCAATATCTCCGCTGGCTGCACGGTGAATAAGAGATCGGGCTCAAGCTGAACTGTCTGATGCTGGATTGTGTGGGAAGGGTCATGAAGATATCTGCGTAGCATCGATACGTGGATGACGGTATGGACATCCGAAAGACTGGGTGGTAGAGCCAAACGATATGCGACTGTGCCTACTCCCTCGAGGATCTCGAAAGGACCTATGAATCTGGGGCTAAGCTTCCCCTTTCATCCAAACCTCATCACTCCCTTCATTGGAGAGACCCTCAGGAAAACGTGATCGCCAACTGCGAACTCTAATCTGCGGCGGTGTCTTTCAGCATACGATTTCTTCCTACTCTGAGCTGTCCTCATCCTGTCCCGAATCAGCTGAATCTTCTCTGTCGTCTCCTGTACGATCTGGGGCCCTAAAATACTGCTCTCGCACAGCTCTGTCCAACAGACGGGCGATCTACATCTCCTCCCATACAAAGCCTCGAAGGGTGCCATCTGAATAGTGACATGGAAGCTATTGTTGTAGGAGAACTCTATCAAGGGTAAATGATGATCCCAGCTACCACCAAAGTCTAAAACGAAAGCTCGGAGCATGTCCTCGAGAGTCTGAATGGTCCGCTCTTACTGTCCGTCGGTCTGCGGATGAAATGCCGTGCTGAAACTCAAACGAGTGCCCAAAGCCTCCTGAAGCCTCTGCCATAGTCTGCTGGTAAACTGGGTGCCTCGGTCGGACACAATACATGTCGGGACCCCATGTAGCCGTACATTTTCGTCGATATAAATCTGGGCGTACTGCGCAAATCCGAAAGTCGTCTTCACCGGCAGGAAGTGAGCCGCTTTCGTCAAACGATCCACAATCACCCAAATGGAGTCATACCCTCGCCTAGTCCTGGGTAGACCCACAATGAAATCTATCGAAATCTGTTCCCACTTCCACTCCGTAATGGGTAACGGCTGTAGCTCTCCTGCGGGCCTCTGGTGCTCGGCCTTGACTTGCTGACAAGTCAGGCATCTCGATACGAACTCCGCGATGTCCCTCTTCATTCCGTCCCACCAGTAGGTCTCTTTCATGTCGTGGTACATCTTGGTGGAACCGGGATGGACACTGTACACCGACCGATGTGCCTCCTCAAGAATATCGCGCCGCAATCCGTCAGCATCTGGTATGCACATCCTAGACCCAAACCGTAATATCCCCTGATCATCAATCACGAACTCGGAGAATCTACCCTGTCCCATCTGTGCCATGATCTCTGAGCAACGGTCATCCCTGCGCTGTGCCTCATATATACGGTCAAGCAACTGTGGGCGTGCACAAACGTTCGCAAGCTGTCCCTCAATCTGCGTGAACTTGAACTGCACTCGGCTGTCACATAATATCTGCCAATCCGCCAACGACTGCCTCAGTACTGCACTAAGACACGCTAGACTACCCTCGGGCCTCCTACTCAAAGCATCTGCCACTACGTTAGCCTTGCCCGGATGATATAAGATCTCGCAGTCGTAGTCTTTCATCAGTTCCATCCAGCGGCGCTGTCGGAGATTCAGGTCTCGCTGCTGAAATATATACTTGAGGCTCTTGTGATCGGTGAATATCTGGCACGACTCGCCGTAGAGGTAATGTCGCCAGATCTTAAGTGCAAAGACCACTGCAGCCATCTCCAAATCGTGAGTGGGGTAGTTCTGTTCATGTTTCTTCAATTGCCGGGAAGCATAAGCGATCACCCTGCCGTGCTGCATCAGTACACATCCTAGCCCCACTCGTGAAGCGTCACAATAGACTACAAATCCGCCCGATCCTGAAGGCAATGACAATACTGGCGCCGTAGTCAAGCAAGTCCGTAGCTGCTGGAAGCTGCGCTCGCACTCCTCCGTCCAAATGAGAGGAACTCCTTTCCGGGTCAATCCGGTCAAGGGTGCAGCAATACGGGAGAAATCCTGTACAAATTGCCGGTAGTAGCCGGCCAGTCCTAGAAAGCTGCGTATCTCAGTCACCGACGTAGGTCTGGGCCAACTCCGAACGGCCTCGACCTTCCTCGGGTCTACACATATACCATCCCGTGTAATCACGTGACCCAAGAAGTCCACGCTGTCCTGTTAGTTATATGTATGCCCTAGAGGCCATTACTGTACATTGGATGTATATTGTAGTGGATGCTGGGACATGTATAGGGAGGACTTTCTTGCTCGACATGATAGTATGCTATTGTTGGAGATAGTGCCCTCAGAGTCAATTATTGGATCACAGGCACGTGATTGCAATGATTGAGAGAGGACCTATCCCAGGAGGACAGTCTTACTCGAGATGATAGTATGCTATCTGGTTTACCTTTATCATCGTGTGCTGCTTCAGGTGACCTTACAGGTCGCTATTACACGCTGATAGAGCCCCTAGGATTCTTGCTTGACTGCCAGCAGTATGAGGGCGATCATATACGTGAGAGATGGTGGTCTATAAGCACATCCTTAAAAGGTCCCTAGTCGTGGGAGTTTCGAGACAGGGCATCGATTCTCCAGAGTAGACTAGTGTATACAGTCGAGACCCCGACGAGGGGCGGTGGCCGGTCTCACAAGCCACTGGTGTCAGCTGGTTCACCTAAGATGTATACAGGTGCTCATTGGGTTATGAGTACACCGGACAGGACTCGCCGGGAACCTGCTAGTTGGGATTATACCATACGTCAGATAGCAGTTCCCAGGTGACATGTATACAGGTTAGTTCATCGACCTGAGATCGTCATTTGTTTCGTGTGAGTTCCCACTGTGCTTTGATTACTACCCTACCACGGCTCAAAGGAGTCGTGCAAACAGGTTTTAGTTCGGTACAGTCCCGAGCCACATGGAGGCAGTGAGCGGATCTGCAGGGGTTCGTCTCTCCCGGTATTGGGGGTGAGGTCGCGCTGTGTCTAGGAGAGCCATTACACAAAGCCCTCGGCCGAGGCAGGAGATTTACTGGTAGGTATTCCAGTAGTATCTCAGGGTGTTCTGGGCTTCACTCCGACACGACTTGTACCGCCTTTGGGGGTCTGACTTTTACCAACCCCCTAGGCCCGCCATGCGATGCTCATAGACGAACGGACCGGACTGTACGGATATTGTCATTGACAGGCTCAGTAGGGTGTCAGGATGAGTTCGCTCATCGACGTCCCTTTTTGGTCAATAGGTGGTGGCCCGTCACGTATTAGCTTATACCTCTGATGTGCTAGTGGTTAAATCCACAACCATAGTATTGACGAGTCTTTAGAGTCCACCACACTTTCAGTTACTCAAGCTTTCGGGCGAAAAGCTGTAGAAGCCGTATGGAGATATGGCAGGGTCCGATCAGATACGTGCGGTATTACACGGGTCAGGATCGGACGGTTTGTACTAGTGGCTGTATGGATATATGGCAGGGTTCGATCTGATACGTGCGGTATTGCACGGATCAGGATCGTACGAACATTACTAGCCGGTTTTGTTTTAAGCCGGATCCTAGTATAGTACAGTGTAGATTTTGTCTCATTGCATTTGTATCCGGGCGGAATACAGATGCGGGTGTGTATGCACAGTATCGGGGTTTTCCTGTAATTTATTACGGGACCAGTTTTCTGGAGTTGCCAGTTTGCATTCCGTTCCGGCCGGTTTTCCTTTGTTCTTTCCCGGCCGGACTTTTCCGATGGAGGGGGTTATTTGCAATTGTGCAAATAACATTTATGGAGGGGGTTTCTTGCAAATGTATTCATTATGATAGGATAAGCATCTTTTGCTTTTTCATCCATGATGGTGCATTTATGAGATTTGATGTGATTAGAAGTGATAAGCATGGTTGATGTTTTCTTTGCTTTATGATATGGTCACCATTTCTATCTCCTACACTCACCTCCCTCTTGTGATATACTTTGTCTCCACCACCATTTCCAAGATGATGGGCCGCCCACATTTTTGAGAGAGGGAGAGAAATATGAGAGGGTTTCATTTTGGTTGTGGTGGCATCATTCTTGTTCTCATATTCCTCTTGCTAGAAAATTGAAAGCACCAATTTTCCTAACCTCCTCCTTCATCCTCCATGGCAACTAAAACCCCAATGAGACATAGACTCTACACATTCTACAGCAAATCTTGGGCATGTCGACTTGCCAGCTTCATGCCCGAGTTGCCTCGGTATTGAGGTGGGAGCCCGTAAAAGATGCAGGCGATGTGGTGCCCTTCCGGCGAGGAGGCGACGACCGGAGTTTCCGCAGGAGATCGGGATGACGACGAGAAGACCGGAGGACTCGGATCACTCGGTATATCTCTCACCCTTTCTCTTGTTAGCTAGTATCGGTTAATGGTTACGATCCGGGTATTTTGTCCGCGGTAGCGCCAGTTTGAAAGTTAAGAAATTTTTGATTCCGCATTTTAGCCTCGGATAGACGGCCGGGGCGCTGCCGTAGCGCAACATGGTATCAGAGCCACGCCATTAACCTAATCTAGCTTGCTCTAGTATGTTTAAAGACCCGATCGAACCAAAATCCCAAAAACCGTATTTTCCTTCACATCAATTTCTTTCGAATTTTTTTGGTGTCCAAAAATTTTTCAGGTTATTGCAGAATGATGTACAGAGAATCCTAAGAACACTGGAAAAATTTGGTAACCCAATTCTTCCGTACGACCGCGGAACCGCGGCCTTAACCCCTCTTTGTCCGCGGTTCCGCCGCAGGAAGTTGGGATCACTTCGCCATATTTTTACAGTGGGCTTGTGGGCTGAAAATAAGGGTTTTGGTATATTTTGTTTGGGCCCAGATTTTCTGCAAGTGCTACAGTAATGCTTTGGGGCTCACTTAGTATATTTTGTTCGATCGGATATTTTAAACTTGCTAGTTCACAGTATTTACATTATATCTGCGACCGTGAATGTCACTTGATCGGTAAATCCGGTCTAACTGCTATAGCCCGGTTAGACGGATTTCCGAACGTGACTTTCACGTTGATGTTCTGTGATTTTGCTGTGTTGTTGCGGAACGGTCATGGGGGATAGCCTGGATGCAATGCTAATACAGTTGTGGTTGTATTATGTACATTTGATGTTGCGGGGCGAGCGTCCGACATGTGGACTGCCGTCACTGCCTGTTTGTATTATTCTTTTGGGGCACGGCCAGGTTGCGGTCGATGTACCCGTTGTATGTATATTTTACTTTCTGTACTAGGATTACCCCGCGGAGGGGTGCACGGATAGCCGGGTTCTAGAGGGCAACGGGCCCGCATCTCATGGCATTGAGACGGAGGGGGCTTCACTCTAGGATTGGCGGGCTATTCGCCGTACTCGTAGGGGGTACAGGTTGACCCAGGAGGGGTGCCCAACTTACCGGATTCCGTGAAGTGCTGGGTTGTCCATTCACGGTGCTGAAGGGGGCTGCCTCGCTTCAGGTTTTGGCGGGTGGCTTGCCGCGCCCGTAGGGGTCTAGGATTTCATTGCACAGGCTATCCACACGACCAGCGGAACGTCGGGTTTCAGCAGCGGCTCTCTGAAACCCGGGGCTTCCAGATATCTGTATTGTTCTGTGATGCTGTACTTTTCTGTGATGTTGCATTTTATCACGCCTTGAGCGAATATTATATATTGGTATATATATTAGTAGATGTTGTATATGTTTTACATCCGCGCTAGTCCAGTCCCCGCTCTGTCGTTAGTTAGCTAACCTAACGGGTAATGACGGGACCCAGTGGCGAATGCGGATGGCATATACGTACATCAGTATATTTTCGTTCTTTGTGGTGTGATCAATTGATGGGACTGCGTTGATTCGGATCAATACAAGTTAAAAACAAACCTATTCTGATGTTGTTGGAACACTTTTCAAAAAGCTGTTATTGCAAGGACGTTCACTTTTGTTTTGCATCGTGGTATTCATTTGGAATATCCTGCTCCTCAGTCGACGAGGCAAGGGCCGAGATCCCTTCACCGGGAGTGACCCCTTGGACAGAAGTTTGCGTCAGGGCATTAACTTCACTATAGTCGATTACTTTTTCTTTGCATCGTGGTATTCAGTTGGAATATCCTGCACCTCATTCTACGGGGGAAGAGCCGAGATCCCTTCACCGGGAGTGACCTCTTTAGCAAAGTTTTTCGTCACTATATTTTTATAAAAGGCTATGCAGTTCCTTCAACGATATCAAGTTCATTACGTTAAAAGTTTTTCGCCAAAAACTAGACGTAGCCCTCCGTCATTTCTTACAAGTATTACTTAGTATTCGTGCTGCGTTTGTTGACTGTGTCAAGGCGTAGTGTGTGGTAGCTAAGTAGTGTTTGTTTGTAGCATATTAATGGGATTGGTTAGGACAGTCGTGTGGCCTTGTTGACTGTGTCAAGGGCTCGTACGGGTGGGTTTAATGCAATCCAGGATAATGACGGGTTGAAATTGACTAGGACTCTTTGATTTGTTGACTGTGTCAAGGTCACTTGGGTCCTAGGGCTAAAAAAATCACATCGGGAGTTTCAAAAGAACTGAAACTTGCCAGATATGCGCATACCTTCTGGAGTGTGGTGACTTGAGTGGATTCCGTCAAGTTATCATACGATGATAGTTGGATCCCGATTCCCACTGATGAGTTGGTTTACTCCTCGGGTGACCCTGACTAATTCTTTTTTCAGGTTTGGGGAAGAATTTGAGGTTACAGTGGGAGGTTTCCAGATTAGATAAAGTGATAACCATTCTGATCTAGGTTAGAGTGCACGCTGAGTGTTTCTTTTCTCTCTCTCTCTGGCAGCGACCATTGACCCGACCCTGGACTATGACTCAGTGACCAAGTTGACCGAACCTTCTTAACACTGGCTTTTGGATTGTCAGAGTTGCAGACCTCATTGCCACTCCTACTTTTACCCTTTTCTCCAGGACACCCCGTATTACTACGAACGTCCACTTCCATTGGACAAAACCATCGTATGGTTAGATACGAACTCGAAGGAATTCGAGGATGGTTTCCGGTTCTGGAGAAAACGGATAGGATTATTCAGTTGTCTTTTCCTTTTACCTTCTCTCAGGTTGCGAGTACTCCTTGGTTTAGGAGATAGTACACCTATTATGCAAATTGGATAGTCTTCTTCCAAACCTTAGGCTGGTGCCGAACAGTGGGGAATGAAGAAAACCAATTAGCATAACGATGGTGTGCAGAAGGTATTAAGATTAAGACAAAGCAAGGGATTAGTAAGAGGGCAAAGTAAATTGCGACTGATATTCACGACCAAACCAAGTATTTCTTCGCCAAGCCTAAATCACCTTTGTATTTCTCCAGGACACTCCGTATCACTACGAAGATCCACAGTTTATTGGATACTCCATCGTATGGTTATATACGAACTCGAAAGGAACTTGTTCCAGTTCGGGGATGGATTCTGGTCCAGGAGGAATAAGGTTTATTCGGTTGTCTTTTATCTTCACCTTCTCTCGCATTGCGAGTGCTCCTAGGACTAGGACAGTACACCCATTATGCTTATTGGATAGTCTTCTTCCAAACCATAGGCTGGTGCCGAACGGTAGGGAAGGAAGAAAACCATTTGGCCTAAGGGGTGTGCAGAAGGTAATGACTAAAGACATATAAAAGGATTTGGAGAGGTGGCAAAGAATTATACGGTTACAGTTGTGAATCTGGATAATGGAAGAGGCATTACTAGGAATACCAGGATACCCCATCGAAACATTTCAATGGTTCAGTTCAACTGTATACTGTTAAAAGAAAACTGATTTCCCGATTAGACACTTGCTCCACGGTATGTATTTACCAGGTTGGATTCTCACATCTGTATGGTTTTACAGATGATGAGTGGGAGTAAGTTATTGGGAATTAGGTGACCATCCTCATTATATCGGGATTCGTTGTAATTGGTGATATTTGAGGAAGCCACCTGGGTTGTTTGCCGGTCGGCAAATATTTGGTTTTGAATATCCGTTGCTATGCACCAATTTCAAATTGATATATCTGTACGTCTATTTTTATAAAGTGAGATGTACCTTTTTGAAATTATGTCTATGACATTTACCTATATCAGTGGATTGTTAAGTAAGGAGCATTGAACAGCGGTGTAATTCTTCTTAACCATAAGTACAGTTTTCAAACTACGACGCACAGTGAATGAGTTATTAGACTCAGGGGACTTATACAGAGTATTGTGTATTGTCCAGTGTCCATTAGGACAGAGGGGATGGTCCTCGTACTATATTCTGCTTACTTATAACTTTTCTAGTACTTAGACAAGTGTTTCGTAGAAACACAGGGTCAATGTTTTGAGAAGTTATGGGTATATGAATAAAGTAGAGAACCAGGAATTGCAAGTATCGGGATTCTTCAAGGTGATCGAAGATGTAGATACTTGTGCATGGTGTTCAGTTGATAGTAATGATTGAGAGAACTTGCTTCTTTTTCAGGTTACTCATAATTGGAAGCATTCCTAAGTTGAATAACGCTGATCGGCCTCCTTCCATTCAGTTGACATGCACTGGAGACAGCTGCATGATTTGAATCTGGTTCAATTAAATCAGTGCATCTGGTTCTATATTGGATATAGAACAGTTCATATCTTAATGATGTTAAGGTACGGGGAGTTTTCCGGCTTATGATTAAAACCAGACACTGGACAACTCGAGGCACGTTTCTGTAATGGCTGTTTGTGGGTTGACCCAGGCTATGACGAGGGTTGAC
Organism: Agapanthus africanus; assembly: GCA_030015575.1. Taxonomy (NCBI): domain Eukaryota; kingdom Viridiplantae; phylum Streptophyta; class Magnoliopsida; order Asparagales; family Amaryllidaceae; genus Agapanthus; species Agapanthus africanus. The sequence continues at coordinate 296,386,420 of CM057345.1, read as the reverse complement.
TTTCTACCATCTGGGAGATCAATAGTAATATTGTTCTAGACTCGCCACAGTTTTAATAAAAATGGATTTTCAGAAAACAGTAGCGGGAGTATGGTAGAACTGGAAGTACTTCCAGAACCGCAAACGATTACTGAAGATTTGATAAGGAACCTAAAGATTCAATCTGGTTTGACATTCCATTGGCCACTCCGCAGATACGGTGGATAACTTCAGGCACCCGAGAGGTACTTCGGTAGCCTCAAGAACGGTGACAGGGAAGTTCTTGTTTACCCACACTTGCCATTGCTGTTGTTCCAGGCTGCGAGACCCGGCAGGAGGATGAGTATAGCGTCGTTCTGAACTAGCTTCAGAAGTGTATGTGTATATGACTCTGCCAGAGGGTTGACGTAGTCAGTGGGAGCAGCGGAAGCATTGGTGGACAGGTAGCTTATGTCTACTTATAGACTGAAGCAGATATAGCGGAGATAGATCATCTATTTCTGATGACAGTCATAGGTTTGACTTCATCAGAATAAGGGATGGATCTGTTAAGAAGGTAGTAGGGTATGATGTCCTGGTACTTGGATGACATACACAGAGAAGGAAGTGATATTCCTATACTACGATCGGTCATACTTTGGTTGTCACACAGTGTTTTCTCCACACAGGACTTGGATATTATATCAGACATTCTGGTTACTAGATCTATAGTTTTAGATCTAGATTTGGGTGGTTTCCTAATCTGGGTACCTTGACAGCATTCTATGAGTATTTAGAATGGACGACTCCTGGCACAGTAGTACACCTGCAGGTAATGGAGTCACCCTCTCTAAAGGTGTCTTACAGACTAAAGGGGAGAGGGATACGCATGATTGACAGATCACTTGCTTAGGCAATTGAGTCAATCATGAGATGTCAAGTACCACGCCAGATGTTGTTCTTGCAGTAGGTGCAATAAGTTGATATTAATCCAATCCTGGAGAAACAGTCGGAAGCAGTTTTAGAACATAAGTGAATGTTCTAGGAATTTAATAACGGCAGCCTCTTTTAGGAGACGGTTATCATTCCACGCTTCTAAGGTGACATGGATGGCAGAGTGGCTGTCAGAGTTATAGTTTCTCCTTCTGGCGAGAGGCAGTATTTTGGACAGGTGGTCCAAGGCAATACTGAGGGAGGCATGGCGCTGGGTACTGATTATGTTCAGTCATCGATACAGTCTAAGAAGTTTGGATTTGGAGTTCATTTATGAGATAGGTCCCATCAGATATCCAGACACATTCTAAGACAGGTATTGCTCATTTCGGGAGATAGCTTTCTCTGCGAACTTGAGATATAGAGAGACATAGAAAGAAACATCACAGCGGATCCACTCACTGAGGCTATTCCTCGAACGCTATAGTTTCGCAAACGAGCTTTGTGAGACTGACTAGTAGAGGAGTTGGGTGTTCGGTATCATACGGGCTGTGAGTATGCGACATCGCAATAATTAGCCTTGAGTGCAAGTGGGAGATTGTTGGAGATAGTGCCCTCAGAGTCAATTATTGGATCACAGGCACGTGATTGCAATGATTGAGGGAGGACCTATCCCAGGAGGACAGTCTTACTCGAGATGATAGTATGCTATCTGGTTTACCTTTATCATCGTGTACTGCTTCAGGTGACCTTACAGGTCGCTATTACACGCTGATAGAGCCCCTAGGATTCTTGCTTGACTGCCAGCAGTATGAGGGCGATCATATACGTGAGAGCTGGTGGTCTATAAGCACATCCTTAAAAGGTCCCTAGTCGTGGGAGTTTCGAGACAGGGCATCGATTCTCCAGAGTAGACTAGTGTATACAGTCGAGACCCCGACGAGGGGCGGTGGCCGGTCTCACAAGCCACTGGTGTCAGTTGGTTCACCTAAGATGTATACAGGTGCTCATTGGGTTATGAGTACACCGGACAGGACTCGCCGGGAACCTGCTAGTTGGGATTATACCATACGTCAGATAGCAGTTCCCAGGTGACATGTGTACAGGTTAGTTCATCGACCTGAGATCGTCATTTGTCTCGTGTGAGTTCCCACTGTGCTTTGATTACTACCCTACCACGGCTCAAAGGAGTCGTGCAAACAGGTTTTAGTTGGGTACAGTCCCGAGCCACATGGAGGCAGTGAGCGGATCTGCAGGGGTAAGTCTCTCCCGGTATTGGGGGTGAGGTCGCGCTGTGTCTAGGAGAGCCATTACACAAAGCCCTCGGCCGAGGCAGGAGATTTACTGGTAGGTATTCCAGTAGTATCTCAGGGTGTTCTGGGCTTCACTCCGACACGACTTGTACCGCCTTTGGGGGTCTGACTTTTACCGACCCCCTAGGCCCGCCATGCGATGCTCATAGACGAACGGACCGGACTGTATGGATATTGTCACTGACAGGCTCAGTAGGGTGTCAGGATGAGTTCGCTCATCGACGTCCCTTTTTGGTCAATAGCTGGTGGCCCGTCACGTATTAGCTTATACCTCTGACGTGCTAGTGGTTAAATCCACAACCATAGTATTGACGAGTCTTTAGAGTCCACCACACTTTCAGTTACTCAAGCTTTCGGGAGAAAAGCTGTAGAAGCCGTATGGAGATATGGCAGGGTCCGATCAGATACGTGCGGTATTACACGGGTCAGGATCGGACGGTTTGTACTTGTGGCCGTATGGATATATGGCAGGGTTCGATCTGATACGTGCGGTATTGCACGGATTAGGATCGGACGAACATTACTAGCCGGTTTTGCTTTAAGCCTGATCCTAGTATAGTACAGTGTAGATTTTGTCTCATTGCATTTGTATCCGGGCGGAATACAGATGCGGGTGTGTATGCACAGTATCGGGGTTTTCCTGTAATTTATTACGGGACCAGTTTTCTGGAGTTGCCAGTTTGCATTCCGTTACGGCCGGTTTTCCTTTGTTCTTTCCCGGCCGGACTTTTCCGATGGAGGGGGTTATTTGCAATTGTGCAAATAACATTTGTGGAGGGGGTTTCTTGCAAATGTATTCATTATGATAGGATAAGCATCTTTTTCTTTTTCATCCATGATGGTGCATTTATGAGATTTGATGTGATTAAAAGTGATAAGCATGGTTGATGTTTTCTTTGCTTTATGATATGGTCACCATTTCTATCTCCTACACTCACCTCCCTCTTGTGATATACTTTGTCTCCACCACCATTTCCAAGATGATAGGCCGGCCACATTTTTGAGAGAGGAAGAGAAATATGAGAGGGTTTCATTTTGGTTGTGGTGGCATCATTCTTGTTCTCATATTCCTCTTGCTAGAAAATTGAAAGCACTAATTTTCCTAACCTCCTCCTTCATCCTCCATGGCAACTAAAACCCCAATGAGACATAGACTCTACACATTCTACAGCAAATCTTGGGCATGTCGACTTGCCAGCTTCATGCCCGAGTTGCCTCGGTATTGAGGTGGGAGCCCGTAAAAGATGCAGGCGATGTGGTGCCCTTCCGGTGAGGAGGCGACGACCGGAGTTTCCGCAGGAGATCGGGACGACGACGAGAAAACCGGAGGACTCGGATCACTCGGTATATCTCTCACCCTTTCTCTTGTTAGCTAGTATCGGTTAATGGTTACGATCAGGGAATTTTGTCCGCGGTAGCGCCAGTTTGAAAGTTAAGAAATTTTTGATTCCGCATTTTGGCCTCGGATAGACGGCCGGGGCGCTGCCGTGGCGCAACAGCTATCTGGTTACTCTTTACCTTAACGTGTACATTGATTGTCTCTCTTTTACATGTTGGTAAATCCCTTAGGATGCGTACTTGACTACCTGGACTATGATGCGGATCATACTAGTGGGGACATGGTAGTCCATAAGTACATCCTTCAAGGTCCCTAGTCGTGGGTGTATCGAGACGGGGCATCGATATACCAGAGTAGACTAGCGTATACCTTCTCGACCCACACAGATGGGCGATGGATGATCCCATATCTATTGGTGTTTGACATCAGAGATTATATACGGGTGCTCAGTGGAGACTAGGTACACTGGACGGACTCGCCGAGAACTCCCAGATGGTATTATACCTTACGTCAGATGGCAGTTCTCTGATGACACTGGTACAGAGTAGTCTGTTGACCCGAGATCGTCATAGAGTCTTGTGTGATTCCCACTGTGCTTTGATTTCCACCTTACCACGTCTAAGAGGACGTGCAAAACGGTGGTTTTTGGGTACAGTCCCGAATCACATGGAGGCAATGAGCGATAGGAGGGGATTCGTCTCTCCCGGTATAGGGAGTTGATGTTGCACTGTGTTCGATTGGCTATAACCGGAAATCCCTGGCCAGGGTTGCTGAGATTTACTGGTAAGTGTTACCTGTAGTTTCTCGAACTGTTATAGACCTCATATCGACACGACTTATCGAGCTATTGGGGTCTGACGTTTACCACCCTAGACGAGATATGCGACATATCAGACGACGAGACCGGACTGTACGGTAAGTGTTACTGGTTGGATTCACAGGAGAGTGAGCGGGCTTGCTCGTCGATCTTCTGATCGCTCAATACCCGGGTGGCCGTTACGTTTAGCAGATCACTTGCGGCTTGTGGGTGTTTGATATGATCATCACCTGTTGCCGGCGTATTGACGATTTTTTAGAGTCCTACACAGAGGTTTCCTGGCTCAAGCGAAACGAAATAGGAGCGCATATGAGATATGTGCGGGACCGAGAATAATGCGTGTATATGATACCGTATTCTATTCTCGCGATGAATGTGTCGAATGGTTGTATGCGATATAACCTAGTTATCGAATTAAGGATTGATTCGATAAGCCGATACATTGAATATTAGTCGGTCATATGCGATATGACCGGATCGTTAAATCAAGTGTTGATTTAATGATTTAATGTATAATTATATATTTGATATATTACCTTGCATTAACTAGTATTGGTTCACTTTAAATGGATTTTCTTACTCGGATGTGCACATTGTATATGTGATATACTTTTGTGCACTTGATTGTATCATGTTTGATGATACATGTTTACTTGGGTTTGTGTAAAGATTAAACCATTGTTATATGAATGGTTAGAGTTTTGTTTTCTTATTTATTTATTTATTTATTCTTTTTGGAAAATAAATGGCATAAAGAGAAAATGGTGGCTTTTCTTTGTTTGCATCTTGAAGCTTCATGAAGCTTTGACTAAGTGACCATTTTGTCTCATGCTTAACCCTAACCACTCCACTTAACCCTAGTTCAATCTCTACACTTAACCATGGTTGTATTATGATAAGTATTCTTTTATTTTCTATTTTGAAAACAACTTATCATATCAATATCATAATATTATCTTCTTCTTCTTTTTCTTCTTCAAGAAGAAAACCTAGCTTTCATCAATGGTGATTTGATGAAAAGTGTGAGAAATCCAATTCTAAAGTGAACCCACCTCCTATTTCTTCATCCTCTACCTCTTGCCAAGTAGTATAGGGTGTTTTCTTCACAAGTTTCATGACTTGGTGAAGTGGGAGCTTGATCTTGTGATGCCTCGGCGTAGATCATCTTCGGCATCGAAGTCGACGACCTAGCCCGTCCATCTTTCCGATGAAGCCGACGCTAGAGCCCGGGATTCGATTTGGACAGCGAGAAGACTTCATTGCGGAGCTATGGAGGTGGCGGACCGGATCTACAAAGGTTGTATTTCCGTTCTTTTAGTTAAGTTGTTAACTAGTTTCATTTGTCGCCTAAAATTCTAGTTAACGATCCGTATTAGGGTTTCTCAGCACTTGTAAAATTTGAAATTGGCATGGTTGATGCCTTGTGAGACCTCATTAGTGTGCCTAGGAACCCTACAGTGGTATCAGAGCCTAGCTAGAACCTTAGGCGATGCGTAGACGGAGCCAGAAGTCCGATTAAACCGAAACCCTAACACAAATTTGCTCTCTGGACATTGTCCAAAAATTGGGTTTTTTCCAGATTAAAAATATGCAGAAAATTCAGCAAGAAATTCTAAGAATTACGGTGCAAAAATTACCTAATGATCTGTCTAAAGTGCGGCGGAACCGCGGCATTAGCATGCTAATGCGGCGGTTCCGCGGCCATTTTGTCTCTTCTCCCATTGAATTTTGCACAGTAATTCCTATTTTGCAGTGCTGGTTTTCCTGGGATTTTTTTTTCTGAACTCAAGAGTCGAGTTTTCTGGGTTGTATTGGGGACTTGGTGTTTCGATCGGATTGTCTAATTTTGTCTATGTGGCTTCCGGATAATTTTTGAATATGTTAAAAAGTTCGACCGGATATAAATACCCAACTTTTCCCCTGCCGGAAAATTTCCAAGTGTTGGATTTTTCTGAGGTTTAAAGACGTTCTAAGTAGTGCAAGTAACGCGATGGACCCTCTAGAAGACAACAAACCTTAACTCGATTATGTGACCGTCTTGAACTGCCCTTTAAACCTTCGGGTTTGGGGCAGTACGGCGTGCCACATGTGAGGCGTTGGCTTGACCCTTCTACGGCTGGACCGTTGGTACTGAGGCATGAAATGAATGTCATTGAACTTATTTCATGTGTTGAGCTGTATCCGAAAACTTGGGTGTTCGATTGTTCGATCAGAAAGTTTAACATTTTCTATTTATCTGGAATGGGATACAATAATTGGAATTGACAAGAAGTTATGAGATAACTGAATGAATGTTATAAACATAGCAGTTTAGTCTCACTTGATCGGTTGCCACAGAATTTTGATGTGATCAAAAGTCCGTCGCAATCACGTAGCGTACGCGGATACTCGTCGGGTAAACTTAATAGACAGCCTCACTCCATAGCCCCGACCAAGTGACTGTAGGAGAACCCCGTCGTCGAAAGCATCCGTTCGGGTGCTCGCGGCAGCGTTGTTCCGCCTTGGTGCACTTCGTTGACGGTATCGGGGGTGCGGCCGCCTACTAAAGTTTGCGACGAGCATTCGATCAGTAAATCGGGAATCCTGTTGAATTGCCCGACTTGATATTGAAAAGTGTTTTCGATTTTGAGACTAAAATGCGGGGTTTATAATTGTTAGGCATGCGATGTCTAAGGTATTCATTTGATTAGGCATGCGATGTCTATGTAGGTTGCGGATTCCAACTGTTGTAGTTTTACACTTTCTTTTCTGTGACCGTAAGTGTAATATGTGATATCGCCGGTTTCGTTGCTATATGTCAACGACAATTGGGATGCGCATATTTACTTACGTTGATGACATGTGATGTTATGTGTTGCTGGATATGTTATATTGGATCGTCGTGTTTGAATAGCCGGGGGTTTTTATGTGAGATGAGTGTTTTTCATTTTCATTCATGTAAAAACTTGTATGTAATATTCTTTTATTTGGGGCACTTCCAGGTTGCGGAAGATGTCACCCTTTGTATATTATTTACTTTTCCGCACTAGGATAGACCCAAGGAGGAGGGCATAAGTAACCGGGTTCTGGAGTCCAGTAGGAGACCAACTCGAGGAGTCGAGTCCGGGTCTCCTAACTCTAGAATTGGTAGGGTTGCTTGCCGCTCTCGTAGGGGTCTAGGGGTGTGGGTTTGGCTATTCATCACGACCGTGGAATCCGTGTTTTATACTGGCTCGTATTGAAAACACGGACGTCCTAGTATATCCAATATCTCATATGATTCTTCTGCTGCGATATCTGTGATGTGATCATGTGATGTTCTTTGATAGATACTGTATATAGTATATATGATATATTATATAGGCATTACTTATGTTTTACACCCGCGCTAGCCCTGCCCCACTCTGCCGTTAGTTACCTAACCTAACGGTACACGAGGGGACATCGACGCGAATGCGGATGGCATAAATGTACGTCGTATTTATCTGTGATGTTTAGGTACTTAAATGATGGGACCTCATTAATGTGATTAATGAAAGTAAAAGAAACCTAAGATGTTGTAGAATTGAATTTCAAAATAAAACAGGTAGCTACAGTTCTTGCTTTGCACAGCGGTATATATGATATATCCTGCACCTTATTCGATAAGGAAAGGACCGAGATCCCTTCACCGGGAGTGACTCATTTAGCAATAACTGGCAGATGCTACAACTCTCGGTTTGTCTTTTGATTGCTTTTATAGTTTCTGCTTTGCACAGTGATATATATGATATATCCCGCACCTCATTCGAAGAGGAAAGGACCGACGATCCCTTCACCGGGAGTGACTCCTTTAGCAAAACTAGAAAAGCCCCAAAAGCACTCCATTTTTAAAATCATTTGATTCTACAACGATATCAAGTTCATTACGCAATAGGTTTTCAGAAAAACCTGTCGTAGCCCTCCGTCATTTCAGATAAGTTGTATATAGTATTCGTGCTACATTTGTTGGCTTTCGTCAAGGTGTAGTGTGCGGTAGCTATCTGCCGCTTATCTGCTGCATATGATGCGATTGGATTAGGGTAGTCGTGCGGCTTTGTTGGCTTTCGTCAAGGGTCGTGCGGGTGGGTTTAATTCAATCAAGAAATGACGGGTTAGACTTGACTAGTAGCCTATGGTTTGTTGGCTTTCGTCAAGGTCATAGGATGCTAGGGGCAAAATATTATCGGGAATTTCAAGTGTTGAAATTTGCAATGAGATTGCATACCTTCTATGAGATAGTTGGATCCCGATACCTGCTGCGAGTAAGAGTTACTCCTGGGAGAGTTTTACACATTACAATTAGCCTATCAAGTAGGTGTCTAGAAAGGTGTCAACGAGGTTATGCCTCTGGGAAAACGAGGTTTACATTAATTAGGTTCGTGCGAAAGCACGGGGGACCTCCCTCAAAGTACCGACACTGGCCTGGCTGAAAGATTGGCGAACTTGTAGTGAGTAATTAATCCCGGCTAGTCTTTCCTTTTAGGGTTTGAAGGAAGATTTGATAAAAAGCAGTGGGAGCCATCCTGATTAGATAAAATATAATAACCAATCTATTCTTGCAAGAGTGCACGCTGAGTGTTTTCTTTTCTCTCTCTCCAGGTAGCGACCATATCACGCCTTAATCAAGATAATAATACGGAATATTGACCGAACCCGCTTGTTATACTGAGTTGGGGAACGTTGGTCCCGCTCTAACTTATAAATGTTATAAGACAGAGCAGGAAATTGGGGAATACCAGTATTCCCGTGCCGCCCAAACGAAGAGAGTGCATGCTGATGCATCATCTTCGGGTGTGTTCATTATAAAGAACTGTTTCTCAGTATCCTCTGCGCCCTGGGTATTAGATACCGGAACAGGATCCCAGATATATTATCTGTTACATAGGGCTACAGAAAGGTAGAGAACTGAGAACGGGTGATAAGTTTCATGAGGCAGGAAACGGGGCAAGTGTTGCAGCCAAGTCTGTTGGTTACTGTCACCCTGTATTCCAAATACATTGATTCTGAACGAATGCTATTAGATACCGAACCTGATATACAAAATCATATCAGTCTCTTTATTAGTAAAGAAATGATAAAATTTTGTATTGTTGGATAATGTTTTGAACATTTCCTATATCAAAAGTTGATCGGTTCAGGCACGTTATCTAAAAGCATTGATATTCTAAATCAAACTACAGTTCTTAGTACACGGAACACACACAAGAGGAAGAGTTCAGAAATGAACGAATCATTCTTGAGGCATTGTAGACTAGGTCATATCAATGCGACCTGACTGGCTGAAGTTACATTTAGATGCATATTTAAATTAGTTTGAATTTACATCTTGTGAAACTTGCCAGTCATGTCACAAAGATATAATGACACCAGCTCTGTTTATTGGAAACAGAGAAAGAGTTAGTGAACTCTTGGGATGATACATGTTGATGTATAAAGGTCCCCTGTCTACACATGCCAGGACTGGTTCTTAATACTTCATTATATTCTTTGATAATCTCTCAAGATTCAGACATATGTTCCTTTTGAAACACAAGTCCGAACCTTTTGAGATATTCACAGAATATAAATTAAAAGTAGAGAACCAAAATACGGGTATAAGTATTATGTCCTATGATGAGATCATGGAGGAGAATACTTGAGCACGGAATTCTTGGACAATTCTAAAGGAGAATGAGATTCTCTCTCAGCATTACTCCTCCGTATACACCATAGCACGATGGTATATCGGGGCGGAGCAATAGCACCTTATTCGATATGGTGTGCTCTATGATGAGTACTACTGAGTTTCCTATTTCCTTTTTGGGAGTCATGCACTTGAGAAGCTGCATACCTATTGAATTGGATTCGAATCAAATCTATGCCTACCGCTTCATATGTGATATGGAAAGGGAAGAGCCCATATCTTAAGTTGGTTAAGATTTGGGGTTGTCCGGGCTATGTTTAAAAGCAAAATCCGGACAAGCTCGAGGCAAGGTCTGTTATGTACAACTGGAAAGGTTCCAGCTATACAAATTGCAGTTGATGATTTGATAGAACCAAAGGATTCAATAGTTAACCACGAACCTCAGCCTCTCCGCCGATCTAGTAGGGTTCCTTACCCACCTGAGAGATACTTCGGTTTCTCTATGACAGTGGGAGCGAGGATTGCATCATGAGATGATGACCCAACTATTTTCGAGCTGGCCATCAGGAGTAAGACTCTGTAAGAATGGCTGGATGCTTAGTGATCTGAGATGGAATCCATGTACACCAACAAAGTATGGACTTTGGTTGCTATATCTGAAGGGTTAAATCCCCATCAGGAGCAAGTAAATCTTGAGAAGATTACTTGGTGTAGATGGAAAAGTTGAGACTTTCAAAGCTAGACTTGTTAAAGGTTTTCGTCATCGACCAGGCGTGGATAATGATGAAACCTTTTCCAGTGGCTATGCTTAAGTCCAACCAGATCCTACTTGCCACGGCTACATACCATGACTACGATATGTGGCGGTTGGGTGCCATGATTGCTTTTCTAGATGGTGTTTTAGAAGAGTGCGTCTATAAGTACACAGCCAGAGGGCTTCGTAGACAGTAGGAGCAGCGGAAACGTGTGCAAGATGTTTTATGTGATAAAGCAGGCATCGCGGAGTTGGAACATCTGTTTTGATGGATTCAAAGAGTTTGACATCATCAAAATGGTAGATGAACCTTGTATATACAAAAAGGTAGTAGGGAGTATGGTGACGATCCTCGTAGAGTACGTGGATGACATACTCTTGATAGGGAAGGAGTTTCCTATGCTACGCTCGGTCAATCTCTGCTTATCACAATGATTCTCCATATAGGATCAAAGTGATACCTCCTAAATCCTGGGTTATGGATCTATGAGACAGATCTAATTGGATGTTAGGATTCTCACTTATTGTAGTGAGATGGTATCAATCAATCCCGGGGAGAATCACTGGAAAGTTTCCAGAGTGATAAGGACGACTGAATGTCAGTCACAGGCATTGTCTTTACCCTCAGTAAAGGGACGGTATGTTGGAAGAGTTCCAAGCTAGATACCGTGGCATACTAGACGATAAATGCTGGATACATCGCTACTTAAGTTGCTACCAAAGAGGCAGTCTGGGTGTATATTAGTTCATGAGATGAACTTCGTTCCTCCCATTGTGTGACAATGGAGTTGTGGCTTATGCCAAGGAACACCCGTCCCATCAGTGATCCAGACATATTCTAAGGCAGTATCACCTGATCATGGAGTTGGTTGATCTCCAGGGTGATCAAGGTTAGGAGAGTAAACTCAGAGGACAACACGGCGGATCCACTCACAAAGGCCTTTTCCCAGAGAGAGACTTTTATGGGATGGTTGAGTATGAGATACTACAACCACTGCTATGAGATGGCCCTAGTGCAAGTGGGAGATTGTTAGTTATATGTATGTCCTAGAGGCCATTACTGTACATTGGATGTATATTGTAGTGGATGCTGGGACATGTATAGGGAGGACTTTCTTGCTCGACATGATAGTATGCTATCTGGTTACTCTTTACCTTAACGTGTACATTGATTGTCTCTCTGTTACATGTTGGTAAAGCCCTTAGGATGCGTACTTGACTACCTGGACTATGATGCGGATCATACTAGTGGGGACATGGTAGTCCATAAGTACATCCTTCAAGGTCCCTAGTCGTGGGTGTATCGAGACGGGGCATCGATATACCAGAGTAGACTAGCGTATACCTTCTCGACCCATACAGATGGGCGATGGATGATCCCATATCCATTAGTGTTTGACATCAGAGATGATATACGGGTGCTCAGTGGAGACTGGGTATACTGGACGGACTCGCCGAGAACTCCCAGATGGTATTATACCTTACGTCAGATGGCAGTTCTCTGGTGACACTGGTACAGAGTAGTCTGTTGACCCGAGATCGTCATAGAGTCTTGTGTGATTCCTACTGTGCTTTGATTTCCACCTTACCACGTCCAAGAGGGCGTGCAAAACGGTGGTTTTTGGGTACAGTCCCGAATCACATGGAGGCAATGAGCGATAGGAGGGGATTCGTCTCTCCAGGTATACGGAGTTGATGTTGCGCTGTGTTCGATTGGCTATAACCGGAAATCCCTGACCAGGGTTGCTGAGATTTACTGATAAGTGTTACCTGTAGTTTCTCGAACTGTTATAGACCTCATATCGACACGACTTATCGAGCTATTGGGGTTTGACGTTTACCACCTTAGGCGAGATATGCGACATATCAGACGACGAGACCGGACTGTACGGTAAGTATTACTGGTTGGATTCACAGGAGAGTGAGCGGGCTTGCTCGTCGATCTTCTGATCGCTCAATACCCGGGTGGCCATTACGTTTAGCAGACCGCTTGCGGCTTGTGGGTGTTTGATATGATCATCACCTGCTGCCGGCGTATTGACCAGTCTTTAGAGTCCTACACAGAGGTTTCCTGGCTCAAGCGAAACGAAATAGGAGCGCATATGAGATATGTGCGGGACCGAGAATAATGCGTGTATATGATACCGTTTTCTATTCTCGCGATGAATATGTCGAATGGTTGTATGCGATATAACCTAGTTATCGAATCAAGGATTGATTCGATAAGCCGATACATTGAATATTAGTCGGTCATATATGATATGACCGGATCGTTAAATCAAGTGTTGATTTAATGATTTAATGTATAATTATATATTTGATATATTACTTTGCATTAAGTAGTATTGGTTCACTTTAAATGGATTTTCTCACTCGGATGTGCACATTGTATATGTGATATACTTTTGTGCACTTGATTGTATCATGTTTGATGATACTTGTTTACTTGGGTTTGTGTAAAGATTAAACCATGGTTATATGAATGGTTAGGGTTTTGTTTTCTTATTTATTTATTTATTTATTCTTTTTGGAAAATAAATGGCATAAAGAGAAAATGGTGGCTTTCTTTGTTTGCATCTTGAAGCTTCATGAAGCTTTGACTAAGTGACCATTTTGTCTCATGCTTAACCCTAACCACTCCACTTAACCCTAGTTCAATCTTTACACTTAACCATGGTTGTATTATGATAAGTATTCTTTTATTTTCTATTTTGAAAACAACTTATCATATCAATATCATAATATTATCTTCTTCTTCTTCTTCTTCTTCAAGAAGAAAACCTAGCTTTCATCAATGGTGATTTGATGAAAAGAGTGAGAAATCCAATTCTAAAGTGAACATACCTCCTATTTCTTCATCCTCTACCTCTTGCCAAGTAGTATAAAGTGTTTTCTTCACAAGTTTCATGACTTAGTGAAGTGGGAGCTTGATCTTGTGATGCCTCGACGTAGATCATCTTCGGCATCGAAGTCGACGACCTAGCCCGTCCATCTTTCCGATGAAGCCGACGCTAGAGCCCGGGATTCGATTTGGACAGCGAGGAGACTTCATTGCGGAGCTATGGAGGTGGCGGACCGGATCTACAAAGGTTGTATTTCCGTTCTTTTAGTTAAGTTGTTAACTAGTTTCATTTGTCGCCTAAAATTCTAGTTAACGATCCGTATTAGGGTTTCTCGGCACTTGTAAAATTTGAAATTGGCATGGTTGATGCCTTGTGAGACCTCATTAGTGTGCCTAGGAACCCTACATGTCCAACCAGAATGCGCACTTGGAGAATTTTGCATAAAGCTGGTGCTCCCTCAAGGTCTGCAGTGTGATCCGCAGGTGCTGCTCGTGCTCCTCTCTGCTCCGGGAATACACCAATATATCGTCAATAAATACGATGATGAACAAATCGAGATATGGCCTGAATATACGGTTCATCAAGTCCATGAAGGCTGCTGGCGCGTTGGTGAGTCCGAACGACATCACCAAAAACTCATAATGGCCATAACGCGTACGGAAAGCTGTCTTCGGGATATCCTCCTGCCGAACTCGCAGCTGATGATAGCCTGATCGCAAATCGATCCTCGAAAAATATCCTACCCCCCGAAGTTGATCGAACAAGTCGTCGATGCGTGGCAACGGATATCTGTTCCGCACAGTCACCCGGTTCAGCTGCCGGTAGTCGATACACAGACGCAAACTGCCGTCCTTCTTCTTAACAAACAGGACCGGAGCACCCCAAGGAGAAACACTGGGTCGAATAAGCCCCTTGTCCAGCAAATCTTGCAACTGACTCTTCAACTCACTAAGCTCCGCCGGGGCCATCCGATAAGGCGGTATAGAAATAGGCCCCGTGCCGGGAATCAAATCAATACAGAACACAACATCACGCTCAGGCGGTAGCCCAGAGAGCTCGTCAGGGAATATGTCGGGGAACTCACATGCAATCGGAACCTGGTCCAATGGAATCTCTGTGGCTCCTGTATCGCAAATGTAGGCTAGAAATCCCTGACATCCCTTCCTCAAAAGCTGTCCTATGTGAAGAGAAGAAATCAATCTGTGAGGGGCGGCACCACGGTCCCCCTGCACAACAAAAGCTGACTCGCTGGGAAAACAAAATCTCACTGTCTTCTCGCGGCAGTCCACCGACGCATAGCACGTGGCTAACCAATCCATGCCCAAGAGAACATCGAAGTCCAACATCTCTAGAAGGATCAAGTCGACAGGCAAATCTCTCTCGCCAATACGGACAGCACAGGATCGGAACACGTGCCTAGCCACAAACGACTCTCCCACGGGAGTGGTCACAACAAGCGGCTGATCAAGCAACCCAGACTATCTACCCAAACTGGCACAAAATGTGTAGAAACATACGAGTGCGTGGATCCAGGATCGAACAATACGTGTGCATCAACTGAACATACTGATAAGGTACCTGAGACCAACGCATTGGACGCCTGCGCGTCCTGATGCGTCAACACGAAGACCCGTGCCTGTCCTCCACCTGCAACTGGCGGTCCCCTACTAGCAGCTGGCTGTACTCTGCCGGTGGCTGGCTGTCGTCTGCCTCGACCGCCTCGTCCTCTAGGAACAAACCCTCCGCGACCACGGCCTCTCTGTGCCTGAGGCTGGCGCGGGGCAACTGTAGGTACAATAGGCAACGCCCTCTGGGGTGGAGAAGGAGGAAGTGTGACATGCTGTGCGGCTGTCTCTCTACGGGGTATCTTAGGACACTCTCGAACACGATGATAGGAACTCCCGCAACGGTAACACCCGGACGTTACTGGCTGACCCTCCTGGGGATAAGAGCTGAAAAGCTGACCTCGTCTCGAGTCTCTGCCACCTGCAAGGAGTCTGTCACGGCCGTCTCCGTGCCGAAGTATCAGTACGAACCCTCTTTGGCTCTGGGACTGCCGAAGTCTCTGCAAGGCGTGCCTCGACTAATAGGGCTGCGTCTACGGCTGCTGCATATGTCTCGTAATGCTGTGCGCTGATCGCAAGGAACAGTGGTGTAAACAAGCCTTGGAAAAATCTCTTGACTCGCAACTCTGTCACGTCCCGAAAGTACGGAATATGACCGGCACTTAAACTACGAACGTCTCGAGGCGTACGTAATCTAAGTAAGCCGAAAACCCAGAAATCCAAACCAAGAAAAATAGTAGAGTGAAGGAAAACCAATTTAAAACAAGTAGTTTTAATAGCATAAGCCGAATTATGCGGTTTAAAAAAACATCAAATATTTCCCGAAAATTTCGGCAGAGCCTCCTTTGAAAATACTGGCTCCCAAACGGGATACAACATGAATAGTATACGAAATCAATAAAAAGGCATCCCCAAGCGGGAGCTAGCTCTTCGTCAATCGACGGTCACAACCACACAAGCAATATAATATACAACGCCAACGGCGAGGATCAAAATTCAAAAGGAAACTCAAAACCACAAGAAAACCACATAAATATAACGCGCGACTCTAAGGTCGAAGGAATAACATCACTGGTCTCTATCTCAAAATAAATACATGTTTGGTTGATGGAATTTACTAGATACAATGGAATAATATTATACAAGGTAATATGATGGGTACGATACAAGAAAAACCCACCTACTAGCAAGTCACCCGAATGAAACTGAGCCCGCAAAGCCGTAATTAAACCTGTACGGCAAAACCTGCAAGAAACTGGGGCACAACGGGGGTGAGTTGCCAACTCGTGAATAGAAAAACATCTACGCACATAAATCGCATAAATAACGCAACCTAGGTCAATGATCATAATATATCCTCAAAAATATACATAACCAGCAGCCTATAACAATGGCTAGGGTAATATCTAACCGAGTGAAATCTCATGTGCCCGTGTCAGTGCCTCAGGTAGCAATATATCATATGAATGAGGTATGAATGCATGAAAACAGAATACATGTAAATGAAGAAACTGTTTTCATAAATTAGTGAGATTTCCTTCGTATTTTTAAACTGAGGTATCATAATGAAATCGGTATCAACAGTGTCTAGCATCGACACAAAACATAAATCTCACTGTCTCGAAATATCAATGTCTCAATCTCAATATCTAGGGCGCTGTCAGTCCAGACCGGCCCCTACCATCCATCTCAAGACCACGACGGTATCCTCCGGATATCCGACGCGTCGGGTAATATCACCGGTAGGTAATCTGTCCCCTGTCAGGCTCAACGTCAACACCACATTCATCTTGCCCCGGGGTACCATACCGGGCCCACCATATACCCAAGACGGTTCCTCCACTCCTCGACACGGATCTCGAAAACCACATCAAACTCATGGTGGACGACACTTACATCACTAGAAAACCGCAATTTACATATTTTAAAAGGTTAATAAGTTTAGAAATTTTGCGGCTTTCCCCCGAAATCCAGAAATATCATAAATCTCAAGAAGTCATCACAAGTGCATATGTCAATGCTAATGAATGTATATGGTGTCAATAACCAAGTTGCAATGTATGATTAATAACTACGCATGAACAATGGAATAACAGTATGCATGAAGTGACAAGTAATAACTACAATGTCTAAACTGGCATATAACCCAGGTACACTAATATCGTATCAACTACTAACTAACAAGCTAAGCCAAGCAATAGTATTTTCTAAGTGTACGTGACATGGCAATTACCGATGAAGATGTGTGTGAGCCGGCAAGTAAGTGTATGTGGTACATACGCATCATCGGTAATGGTGCCGGTGTCCTAACAGCATGATATCAATAATGGAGTATGCAGCAAAATAAGTATGCGGGACAGAGCGAACAGCAATAATGTGCGGAAGCAGAATACTAGACACAACGATAACTAATCAGTATTAAACTAATATAAGTCCTACAAATGGTGCCTTTTGAAATAACACGAATCATGGGGTTTTGAAAATAGGGGCTACGGTGTTTTTATGAAAAGATACGTCTTTTGAAATATCCGTAGGATCTCTTGGGCTGTCTTTTAAAATACCCACGATTCGTTAGTTTTTGAAATAGGTAAGAATCGAATCTAATCTAACAACTAAACTAAACTAAAGGGCTAAGCTAACCAGCTGGACTACAGGTAAGGAAACCGCCTAACATCTGAGTCGATGTATATACATACATGTATATATATATATATATTAGTCGGTGATCCCGCCTCAATAATATCATATCCGATACCATATCTATAATCAGACATCCCAAATCAAGAGTACGGATCAATCATCAATATATAGCTCGTACGTAAATCCGTCGTACGGCATCCCCAAATCTGGGTACGGGTCAAAGTCACATCAATCACACTATTCATTTGGTATCTTCTTTATCAAATATCATGATCCGGAATAATGTCCTACGTGTAGTACAATATTGATGCCATCTATGTATGCATGCGGGTGTAAGAATTACTACGTCAGAAGACCCGCTAAAACATCAGGTCGTATCTCAATACGAACCAAATCACATCACCGATCTCCTGGCCTCAAGCCCAATCCCATCGACTCATCTCAAATTCCAAATACTATCCTCAAATCCAGTATATGAACACACAGTCCCATACCCATGTGAACACATAAATATATATTCCCATACACGCACATATGAAATAAGGAATGTATGCAAGTATGTATATGTGTGTATGTATAAGTGTAGTGCACCCAATACCTAAGGTTTCGTAACCATGCACCAATCCAACACCAATATCCATCTAAAATCATCAATAATAAATCCTAACAACATATCATAAATTGTTGGTGTGTATACGCATCCGTATACATCACCACGGACTGCGGGGGTGCTATACGCCATCCACCCGACTTCTCCCCGTAGATATAAATCTACTTACCTGGTCCTCGCTAGCCGGTGCCGACGTCGCCACGTGCTTGCTTGTCGTCTCGAAGTCCACATGGGGTACCTACATATCATAACGCATCGTATCGCATTAAAACCAAATTCGAAATCGAAACGGCACACGAAAATCAAATCGGCACGTGTATCACGCATAGGTCAAAACCTATCGCCTACGCATGCCAAAATAGCCAAACCAACCCTCGATGTCGATGTGCAAACGTCAATCAATCGAGAAAAACCCAATATACCAATCACGCGTTCATAACGCACTAGAATTTAATTGAAAATATGGTGCAACTCATAAAAACCTTAAATTTGCTCAAATTGATTTATTTCACAAAACCTAGAAAGCACTTAATTACCATTTTAATTCGAAACTTGATGTTTTAACCCAACTAATAGCCATAATATTCACTAAGTATCATAACCAGGTCATATAAACCATTTCCATACTTTTAATCTCATTAATTATCATTAACCCAAAATTCAAGTTTGCAAAAATAACCAATTTTAACAATTTTTAAAGTAAAATTCATAATTTTACAAAGAAGCTTGGTTTTGCATGGTCCAAAGGTATTAAACCACTTATTATAATACTAATAATGACATGAAACCATAATTATATTTTAATCTAAGACATTCAATAATTTTCCAAAAATCTAGTAAGTAAAATAGCTTAAATATTACAATTTCAACTTAACAATTTACAACTAACAATTTGATTATGTTTCACATTCCACAAAAGAAGAATCCCACTTGCAACCATAATCATACAACAAAACCCTAACTATAATCCAAAACCATCCACTTGAATTTCTACACTTGAATTCAAAACCCCTTTATTTATATTTTTTAAACATCTAAACAAGTTTGCTTTAAACATACAACTAACAATTAACAAATATGGAAGAATTTTTTATACCTCATGATCAAGAGATCAACATGAAGATCATGGCCTCCAAAATGCCAAATTTCCTCCAAGATCCATGCTAGCTTGGGCAAAGAAATAATGGGTAGAGATTGGATTTTGTTTTTGTGGGATTTTTGACTTGGATTTTTGGTGGAATTTTGTGGGTTTTGCAATGAAGTGGAGAAGAATCAAGAGGGGCTGTTTTTGGTGCAGGTTTTGCCCAATAATTTGTGGGGATTGGGTGAGGGAGGAGAGAGAGTGAGGTGGGGAAAGATAAATCTAGTCAAAGTCCACTCAATTTCTATCATTTTCTATTCAATTCTTTTCTTTTCTTTCTTTTCTTTTCTTTGAAAATCAAGTGGGGAAAAATATGGTGGCTGCTGAATTCAGCCATGGGGAGGAGTAAGTGGGGGTGTGTGGGTGTGGGTACGGGTGTGGGGTGATGAAAAATGATAAATACAATACCCCAAGCATCCATTTACGCTAAAAAAAAGGCTTTTTTCTTCAATAATTTCTAAACCGTTTTGGCAAATGATTTCGTTCCAAAAACCATATGATAAAATTTTATTTAATGTTTTATGATGCACAAAATTTGTTTCAACTCATTCCAATTTGTAATTTTCCCTAATTAAATGTATTAATGACGGCTTAAAATAATAATAAAATAATATTTTTTCAGAAAATTTGAAATTTTACCAGCGGCTCAATAAACACTAAATAATAGCAATTATATAGCTAGAATATGTATATTTAATTTTTATAATAAGATATTTGTATTTTGACTTTTTACAGAAAACCCCCTTATTTTACCGATTTTTCGAAATTTCACCGAAATGATTTTCAAAACGTTACAATCTTCCCCCCTTAAAGAAATTCGGTCCCCGAATTTAAATTCAAACTCCCCCAAATACTAAAACATCTAAGAAAAACCATCAAGTCGTCGGGGCTCCGAAATTGTAACTACATAAAACAAATCGTAGCGCAGCGCATGCGCTTGAAAAATGAGCATATAACTCAAATCAAAACTCCGTCAAGCATCCCGCAATCATCGGAGTCAAGGTGAAGACACGAATTCCAAATCTCAAGCAAGACCGATATGCTAAAAATCGGAACTATACATGCAAATATCAGGAGGAAATGCATGCCAAATCCTTTAAGTTGCTGTGCAATGCACATAACACTGCACAGTGGCGGACGTCTATCATAAGAAAATAACTATATACATATATACCTTTATTTGAAATGTACGTTCCACCGTTTTAGGAAACAATTTAGAAGGGTTTTCCTTGTTTTAAACATTTCGCGTCATATCAGACATGTAGGTAAATACTGAGACTATAGCTCGCTTTTTGGAATTCCCTTCAATAGCTATCAATGCATGCAAAATACATTCAGGTGCTGTTCTCTGACTAGTCCTGCTCCATACAAAAACACATAGCCAATATCATATAAAAAAAACGTACTGCTCTATAAGAAATCAATCCCAAAATACGCGTATAAATACTACGTGCGTCTGGTGCGCACGACAATCAAAATCCATATAAGTGCCATACAAGTGCACAGAAACAAGATCTAAGTGCATCGGGTGTGCACAAAGCATCTGTCGTAGGCAACGTGTGTGCCTGACAGCGAAATCAGGTGCATCTGACATGCACGAAGAATCTCGATTTAGTGCATCTGGTGTGCACCAAAATCGCACCTCAAAACATGCGCCCAACATGCGCGAAAACACAAAACCAGGGGCATCCATCATGCACGAAATCATGAAATCCAATATCAAGCGCCGAACATGCGCAAAATCAAATCAGGTGCACAAGGTGCACAAAATAATTATTGAGTATCGCAATCGAAATCGAAGTCCAGTGCATCTAAGTGCCCAAAAGGTGTATCACTGCACTGCAAGCATATATAAACTATACAGGGTGCAGGAACCAAATCGTGTGCGTGCATACGCACAAAATCAACTCAAATGTCTAAAACCGTAAAATCACAAACACGCGAAACCAAGGCACGAGAACGATATCGAGTGCAACACTATGCAAAGATCGTAAATCCTCAATCATCAAAATCAAATCATGCGAATAAATCACCCAAAACATCAAAATCAATAATGACGGAATAGTACCGCTCAAGTGCATCCTCTAAGAATCTCGGGCCAACTGTCGCGGTCACTAGTGGGACGTCTCGTCGATGATCATGAACTCTGGCCTGCTGGTGTGTGTAACAATGACCACTCCTGGGTCAAGGTCTTCACTGTGAATTACCAATCTCTCGGTCCATCGGCTCATCGGCCCCGTCAGATGTGCTAACGGGGATGATTCCGTTCTGGCACTTCTCTGGTCATCTCTCGGTCAATCATCGCAACCACTCGTAAGACAGCATATCGCTGGCGTCGTCCTCTGGCTCTCTGAATGTACGTGACACATCTGATCCTGGGTGCAAGTATCATTGCAGCAGTGTCCTGAAAGGAATCCTGCTCACGGTCTCTTCCATGTCTCGTCTCTGCCAACAGTCCGGAAGTCATCGTCCTTTCCTATATCTGCATCTTGCTCTGGAACGACTGCATACTCATCGCGACTCCTTCTGGAAGGTAAATCCAAGTACCATGCCTCGGCATGCGCATCGCATCTCTGATGTCGGCGGAGTGGAACGTCATCTCATCTAGATCTGGTACGAACCTCTTACTTCACTTTTCTCTAATGTCGTCTGCTTTGGACTCGTCTCGTCGTGGCTGCATGGACTGAGCTCCAACGGCTATCCTCGTATCGGGAGTCTCCCAAGAAATGCATCTCACCATCTAGCGTCCGAATTAAGTCGAACCATCCAATCGATTGTCAAAACCTCATAATCCCCCAAGGGCTCAACATCTTGGGCACAGTTTAATAGTATCGAGTACATACCACAGCATCAGTGGTCCAGCCGTAGAAGGGCAAACCCAAGCCTCACTAATGGCGCCGCAAAACTGCCGCAAACCCTAAGGTTCAAAGGCTTTCACACGGTCATTAAGTCGAGTTAGGATTTCATTCTTCTAGAGGGTCCATAGAATTGCCTGCATGCCCTTCCGAATACTTTAAACTTGGAATAATAGGTTTCTGACATTCGATCGTCTCTGTCGACTCCCAACGTCTCCGCGTGAAGTCGTCTCTAGCTGGAATCAATCTATCTGATGACCTCTCATTGGGTAGGCGAACGAACCGCATGTCCTATTCATTCATCATCGGATGACTAGCGACCTTATATCATCTATTAGTACAACTCATCCCGCAATAGCTCCAACATATGGGGCGATATCTCGTCGCTCGCAGCAACAACTGGCTCACTTGTCTGCACGCTGAACAGTGCCTCAATCATCTTGAGTAAGCAATACACCAACGGTCATCAAAATATGGCTGGCCTCTATCAGTGGCTCAATTCTCTAGTGTCGATCAGCACCTCCGAGTAACCTCATAAAGGCGATCCGCCAAACGCTCGTGGCGCGGAAACACAGTAAAAAGACACATCTCTGCAATTGGGTGTCGCCGGAATCACGCCCTGGTCAGTCCTCGTTTGTGACGATCTCCTGTTGACCGCAACTCTAGCCGTAGCTCTCCCTGCCCGAAATCGTGGCAGCAAAACCAAACTGGTAACGATGAGGCTAGATCAGGAAGGAATATAATACTGAACAAGGAAATGTACATCCTAAAGCTTCTTAAGTGGAGTGGCGTGTCGTAAATATGCCGCGGAACATACCAACGGTACGTCGCTCTACTTTAGTCACCTATTCCATCAACCAAGGGTCATCCTACGCTCCGAAGGTTAAAACCTAACGCTCTGATACCAACTTTGTCACGTCCCGAAAGTACGGAATATGACCGGCACTTAAACTACGAACGTCTCGAGGCGTACGTAATCTAAGTAAGCCGAAAACCCAGAAATCCAAACTAAGAAAAGTAGTAGAGTGAAGGAAAACCAATTTAAAACAAGTAGTTTTAATAGCATAAGCCGAATTATGCGGTTTAAAAAAAATATCAAATATTTCCCGAAAATTTCGGCAGAGCCTCCTTTGAAAATACTGGCTCCCAAACGGGATACAACATGAATAGTATACGAAATCAATAAAAAGGCATCCCCAAGCGGGAGCTAGCTCTTCGTCAATCGACGGTCACAACCACACAAGCAATATAATATACAACGCCAACGGCGAGGATCAAAATTCAAAAGGAAACTCAAAACCACAAGAAAACCACATAAATATAATGCGCGACTCTAAGGTCGAAGGAATAACATCACTGGTCTCTATCTTAAAATAAATACATGTTTGGTTGATGGAATTTACTAGATACAATGGAATAATATTATACAAGGTAATATGATGGGTACGATACAAGAAAAACCCACCTACTAGCAAGTCACCCGAATAAAACTGAGCCCGCAAAGCCGTAATTAAACCTGTACGGCAAAACCTGCAAGAAACTGGGGCACAACGGGGGTGAGTTGCCAACTCGTGAATAGAAAAACATCTACGCACAGAAATCGCATAAATAACGCAACCTAGGTCAATGATCATAATATATCCTCAAAAATATACATAACCAGCAGCCTATAACAATGGCTAGGGTAATATCTAACCGAGTGAAATCTCATGTGCCCGTGTCAGTGCCTCAGGTAGCAATATATGATATGAATGAGGTATGAATGCATAAAAACAGAATACATGTAAATGAAGAAACTGTTTTCATAAATT
The DNA here is from genome assembly GCA_030015575.1 of Agapanthus africanus. Classification (NCBI taxonomy): domain Eukaryota; kingdom Viridiplantae; phylum Streptophyta; class Magnoliopsida; order Asparagales; family Amaryllidaceae; genus Agapanthus; species Agapanthus africanus. The sequence goes on along the minus strand of CM057345.1, from coordinate 296,362,218 downwards.
AGTGAGATTTCCTTCGTATTTTTAAACTGAGGTATCATAATGAAATCAGTATCAACAGTGTCTAGCATCGACACAAAACATAAATCTCACTGTCTCGAAATATCAATGTCTCAATCTCAATATCTAGGGCGCTGTCAGTCCAGACCGGCCCCTACCATCCATCTCAAGACCACGACGGTATCCTCCGGATATCCGACGCGTCGGGTAATATCACCGGTAGGTAATCTGTCCCCTGCCAGGCTCAACGTCAACACCACATTCATCTTGCCCCGGGATACCATACCGGGCCCACCATGTACCCGTGACGGTTCCTCCACTCCTCGACACGGATCTCGAAAACCACATCAAACTCATGGTGGACGACACTTACATCACTAGAAAACCGCAATTTACATATTTTAAAAGGTTAATAAGTTTAGAAATTTTGCAGCTTTCCCCCGAAATCCAGAAATATCATAAATCTCAAGAAGTCATCACAAGTGCATATGTCAATGCTAATGAATGTATATGGTGTCAATAACCAAGTTGCAATGTATGATTAATAACTAGGCATGAACAATGGAATAACAGTATGCATGAAGTGACAAGTAATAACTACAATGTTTAAACTGGCATATAACCCAGGTACACTAATATCGTATCAACTACTAACTAACAAGCTAAGCCAAGCAATAGTATTTTCTAAGTGTACGTGACATGGCAATTACCGATGAAGATGTGTGTGAGCCGGCAAGTAAGTGTATGTGGTACATACGCATCATCGGTAATGGTGCTGGTGTCCTAACAGCATGATATCAATAATGGAGTATGCAGCAAAATAAGTATGCGGGGCAGAGCGAACAGCAATAATGTGCGGAAGCAGAATACTAGACACAACGATAACTAATCATTATTAAACTAATATAAGTCCTACAAATGGTGCCTTTTGAAATAACACGAATCATGGGGTTTTGAAAATAGGGGCTACGGTGTTTTTATGAAAAGATACGTCTTTTGAAATATCCGTAGGATCTCTTGGGCTGTCTTTTAAAATACCCACGATTCGTTAGTTTTTGAAATAGGTAAGAATCGAATCTAATCTAATAACTAAACTAAACTAAAGGGCTAAGCTAACCAGCTGGACTACAGGTAAGGAAACCGCCTAACATCTGAGTCGATGTATATACATACCTGTATATATATATATTAGTCGGTGATCCCGCCTCAATAATATCATATCCGATACCATATCTATAATCAGACATCCCAAGTCAAGAGTGCGGATCAATCATCAATATATAGCTCGTACATAAATCCGTCGTACGGCATCGCCAAATCTGGGTACGGGTCAAAGTCACATCAATCACACTATTCATTTGGTATCTTCTTTATCAAATATCATGATCCGGAATAATGTCCTACGTGTAGTACAATATTGATGCCATCTATGTATGCATGCGGGTGTAAGAATTACTACGTCAGAAGACCCGCTAAAACATCATGTCGTATCTCAATACGAACCAAATCACATCACCGATCTCCTGGCCTCAAGCCCAATCTCATCGACTCATCTCAAATTCCAAATACTATCCTCAAATCCAGTATATGAACACATAGTCCCATACCCATGTGAACACATAAATATATATTCCCATACACGCACATATGAAATAAGGAATGTATGCAAGTATGTATATGTGTGTATGTGTAAGTGTAGTGCACCCACTACCTAAGGTTTCGTAACCATGCACCAATCCAACACCAATATCCATCTAAAATCATCAATAATAAATCCTAACAACATATCATAAATTGTTGGTGTGTATACGCATCCGTGTACATCACCACGGACTGCGGGGGTGCTATACGCCATCCACCCGACTTCTCCCCGTAGATATAAATCTACTCACCTGGTCCTCGCTAGCCGGTGCCGACGTCGCCACGTGCTTGCTTGTCGTCTCGAAGTCCACATGGGGTACCTACTTATCATAACGCATCGTATCGCATTAAAACCAAATTCGAAATCGAAACGGCACACGAAAATCAAATCGGCACGCGTATCACGCATAGGTCAAAACCTATCGCCTACGCATGCTAAAATAGCCAAACCAACCCTCGATGTCGATGTACAAACGTCAATCAATCGAGAAAAACCCAATATACCAATCACGCGTTCATAACGCACTAGAATTTAATTGAAAATATGGTGCAACTCATAAAAACCTTAAATTTGCTCAAATCGATTTATTTCACAAAACCAAGAAAGCACTTAATTACCGTTTTAATTCGGAACTTGATGTTTTAACCCAACTAATAGCCATAATATTCACTAAGTATCATAACCAGGTCATATAAACCATTTCCATACTTTTAATCTCATTAATTATCATTAACCCAAAATTCAAGTTTGCAAAAATAACCAATTTTAACAATTTTTAAAGTAAAATTCATAATTTTACAAATAAGCTTGGTTTTGCATGGTCCAAAGGCATTAAACCACTTATTATAATACTAATAATGACATGAAACCATAATTATATTTTAATCTAAGACATTCAATAATTTTCCAAAAATCTAGTAAATAAAATAGCTTAAATATTACAATTTCAACTTAACAATTTACAACTAACAATTTGATTATGTTTCACATTCCACAAAAGAAGAATCCCACTTGCAACCATAATCATACAACAAAACCCTAACTATAATCCAAAACCATCCACTTGAATTTCTACACTTGAATTCAAAACCCCTTTATTTATATTTTTTAAACATCTAAACAAGTTTGCTTTAAACATACAACTAACAATTAACAAATATGGAAGAATTTTTTATACCTCATGATCAAGAGATCAACATGAAGATCATGGCCTCCAAAATGCCAAATTTCCTCCAAGATCCATGCTAGCTTGGGCAAAGAAATAATGGGTAGAGATTGGATTTTGTTTTTGTGGGATTTTTGAGTTGGATTTTTGGTGGAATTTTGTGGGTTTTGCAATGAAGTGGAGAAGAATCAAGAGGGGCTGTTTTTGGTGCAGGTTTTGCCCAAAAATTTGTGGGGATTGGGTGAGGGAGGAGAGAGAGTGAGGTGGGGAAAGATAAATCTAGTCAAAGTCCACTCAATTTCTATCATTTTCTATTCTATTCTTTTCTTTTCTTTTCTTTCTTTTCTTTTCTTTGAAAATCAAGTGGGGAAAAATATGGTGGCTGCTGAATTCAGCCATGGGGAGGAGTAAGTGGGGGTGTGTGGGTGTGGGTACGGGTGTGGGGTGATGAAAAATGATAAATACAATACCCCAAGCATCCATTTACGCTAAAAAAAAGCCTTTTTTCTTCAATAATTTCTAAACCGTTTTGGCAAATGATTTCTTTCCAAAAACCACATGATAAAATTTTATTTAATGTTTTATGATGCACAAAATTTGTTTCAACTCATTCCAATTTGTAATTTTCCCTAATTAAATGTATCAGTGACGGCTTAAAATAATAATAAAATAATATTTTTTCAGAAAATTTGAAATTTCACCAGCGGCTCAATAAACACTAAATAATAGCAATTACATAGCTAGAATATGTATATTTAATTTTTATAATAAGATATTTGTATTTTGACTTTTTACAGAAAACCCCCTTATTTTACCGATTTTTCGAAATTTCACCGAAATGATTTTCAAAACGTTACAAACTCCTCAGTGGCCACTAGGTACGGAGCATAGACTGATAGCTCGGTGAATAGCACATCGTACTCTGCCACGGTCATCTCTGGCGTCTGGCGCAAGGACTCAAATTTCGTTGCTCGGGCATCCCTAACACTCTGAGGAAGGAAGCGGGCAAGGAACATCGTCACGAACTCAGTCCAGGTCATAGGAGGAAGACCTGCCGCCCTGCCCTTCTCAACTGATTCACACCATTTCTATGCAAGTCCTTCCAGGCGAAAGCTCGCGAACTCTACCCATCGCGTATCTGAGCATATGAGGGAACGGCATATCCGTGCCATCCTGTCAATGAAAGACTGCGGGTCCTCGGCTGGATCGGTGCCTGTGAAGACCGGAGGCTTCAGCCTCATGAATTCTGCTAACGATACTGTAATCACCTTCGTGGCTGCAGGGGCAATTGCTTGTGCTGTCGGTACCATCGCGGTCCCCGTGACTGGTGGAGCTAGCTCTGGTCGCTACGCTCGAAGCGTCTCAACTAGCGACCCTATCATCTGACGCATCTCCTGCATGCTGGATCCCATCGTCTGGCGCATCTCCTGCACACCAGCCCCGAGTGTGGCGATCTGATCTGTCATAGGAGGTACAGTCTGCTCGGGTGCAACAGGTGTACTGCCCGGATCAGTCCTCGTCTCGGACGAGTCAACTCGCATCTCGGCCCTCGCGGCCGCTCTTTGTGCCCTCGTAGTCTTTGGCGGCATAATGGCTGAAAGGTGTTAATGTATATGCCCTAGAGGCCATTACTGTATCATACTAGTATGTATATTACTTGATGGAAGCTTGGGATATTCACAGTTGTACAGACAATCTTGCTCAATATAGTAGTATGCTACTTGGTTTGTCTCTGCTTAAATGTGTACTTGTGTGTTTATTTATTATATCACCTATACGCATTAGTAGAGCCCTTTGGATCTTTGCTTGATTACCTGCGTTGTGATGGCAATCACACTCGTAGGGGCTGGGTAATCTACAAGCGCATCCTTATACACTTCCCTAGTCGTGGGAGTATCGAGATAGGGCATCGACACTCCGGAGTAGACTAGCGTATACGCTTCTCATCCCAGCACGGGAGACGGTCTGTCCCACAGCCGTCGGTACGTCGTACTTGAGATAGTATGCGGGTGCTCGTTAGGTTACGAGTACACTGGACAGGACTCGTCGGGAACTGATGGTTGGTATTATACCTATCGTCAGTTATCAGTTCCCAGGTGACATGAGTACAGCTTAGTCCGCTGACTTGACACTGCCACTCCGCCTCGAGTGTGTTCCCACTGTTCTTTGATTACTACCCTACCACGGCTCTTCTGAGTCGTGCAAACAGGTAGTAGTTGGGAGCAGTCCCGAAGCACTTGGAGTCAGTGACGGTTAGACAGGATTCGTCTCTCCCGGTATTGGGGGTTGACATCGGGCTGTGTCTAGGAGAGCCATTACACAAGTAGTCCCTGGCCAGGGCAAGCGAGATATACTGGTAGGTTCCAGTGCTATCTCAGGGTGTTTTGGGCTTCACTCCGACACGACTTGTACCGCTATTAGGGGACTGACGTTTACCGCCCCCTAGGCCCGCCATGCGATGTATCAGACGAACAGACCGGACTGTGCGGAGAATGTCACATTCAGACTCAGTAGGAGTTCAGATGGGTTTTACCTCGTCAGTCTTCTTATGGGCATCTACCTGGGGACCGTTACGCACAGCTAGTGCCGTTTGCGGTCTGTGGTTAAACCCACTGCCAGCGTAGTGTCGAGTCTTTAGAGTCCCACACAGAGGGCTATTCGCCTCTGGGCAAAACTGAGTAGAGGTCGCATGGTTTTGCGGCAGGGTTCGTTCTCATCCGCGCAGTTGTGCACGTTTAGAGTCCGGACGGATTATACTGGCAGGCTCTGGATTGAGCCAGATACTGGTATATGTTTTGGGGTTGCTTTTATCTCTCAGTATTCTTGTTCCTCGGAACGAGAATGCAGGTGTGTATGCACAGTTGCTTGAGGCGGAGGATGAGGTCTTTCATTAGGGTTTCGGAACGGGTGCGTATGCACAGTTGACAGTCGTCTTTTTCCAAACCCTAATGGATTTATGATATATCAATTAATAATAGTAAATAAATGAAATAATGTTATGGTTGTTTTTTTTGACTTGTTGACCATGGTTGACTTGTTGACCATGGTTGAATGTTGACCATCATCATTGCTTTGCAAGGATACTCATTGATTCTAGCTTACAATCATTTAATGAAGTGATGATGGTGGTCATTCCAAATACAACCATCAACTATTTCATTTTGATTTATTATTATTAATTAGATAAATGATTTTCCTTTTGTTATGGTTGCAAGAGGAAAATAGCTCATTCTATGATATTGATTCTCTCTCCTCACTTCATCTTCTTCCTCCTCTTGATCAAGGAGAGCAAATCTCATGTGTTGAGAATCATCTCCTTGAAGATATAACACCCCAAAGCACACTCTACTCACTCTAAGGTAGAAGATCTAGCAAGCCGAATACCTTAGTTCTCTCAAGATCGAGAAAGGAGCCCAAGGATGAAGCCCTCAGGTGGATCTATCTTCGGCAAAGAGGAGACGAGGTGGGGAAGCCATTCAAGCTACTACAAAGAGCAAGAAAGAAGAAGAACAACAAGAAGAGAAGGAGTTCAAGTTGAGGTATAACCACTTTGCCGAGTAGTTAACTCTTCTTTGCAAGTATGCTAGTTTAGTTTAGCAAAGATCTGGCTTTTACGGTCCATGTTACAAAGTTTAGAAAATTTTTGTTTTACCGTTTCCGCATCCCCGAAAGTACCGGGAGAGGTAACGTGGACCTAACAGTGGTATCAGAGCCTAACTAAACTTAAACTAGCTTGGTAGCGGAGTGTATGGAAGTTCGAAACGGAAAAATCACAATAACCGGAAATCAAAACCCTAAGTTTCTGTTGAATTTTTTTTGTGCTCTAAAAGTAAAAAGTTTTACTCCTAAAATTGGCTCAGGGTTTTGTGAGAACACCCACCAAAAACGATCCCATGAATCCTTCAAACCACCGCGGATCCGTGGCCTCAGCTATTCTCTACGCCGCGGATCCGCCGTCGTTTGGGCTCTTCATGTGATCGTGTTTTGTGCAGTGTTCTTCTGGTAGGGTTTTGGGATTTTTCAAATATGTTATATGTGCCCAGATTTTTCAGAAAAGAAATTTACTTTTGGGGTCCTATAAATCCGTATTTTTTTCGAACTTCGCTACACTTTGGCTATATTGGTTATATCTGTGATGTTTGTATGTATTGAACGTCGGCTAATCGCTATAAGTCGATTAGTCGGGGTTATACATCTCTGTGATCTGTGTTTGATATTGGAATGTGTATATGAATGTGTTGGACTGTCGCGGGTGAATAGCCGGGGTGGATGTGAGATGAGCTTTTGTTTTTCTTTCATTCATTTGTAATATGTAAATTGATGTAATAATATTATTTGTATGGCCGCACAACCGGGTCGGGGTTGTAGCCGTCATTGTATAATTCTTTTTACTGTTTTTGCTCCTAGGATAGACCCATGGAGGGGTGCACAAACTACCGGGTACTTGGCGGGTAGTTTGCCGCACCCGTAGGGGTTTTGGGTGGGGTTTTGGCTATTCACCACGACCGTGTAATCCGCTTTTCGTTGCAGGCTCGAACGGATTGCGGATTCCTAGTATATCCAATGTATTCATCTGTGATCTGTAATGTCTATCATTGCTTCATATTTAGGCGTTGCTTATGTTTTACAGCCGCGCTAGCCCAGCCCCCGCTCTGTCGTTAGTTAAGTAACCTAACGGGTGATGACGGGACCCCGTGGAGAATGCGAATGGCATAAGCATACGTCATATTTTGGTTGTTTTCTGCAATGGTAGGATTTAAATGATGGGACGCATTAAAAGAACTAATGTAAGAATATCACGCATTAAAAGAACTAATGCAAGAAAATAAACCTAAAAGACGTTGTTGGAACAAGTTTTTCAAAAAGCTGTTATTGCAAGGACGTTCACCTTTTGTTTTGCATCGAGGTTTTCGGTTATGAATGCCCAGCACCTCAATCGACGAGGCAAGGGCCGAGATCCCCTCATCGGGAGTGACCCCTTGGACAAAAGGTTTGCGTCAGGGTAATAACTTCACCATAGTCGATTATTCTTGCTTTGCATCGAGGTATTCATCTTACGAATTCCCAGCACCTCACTCGACGAGGAAAGAGCCGAGATCCCTTCACAGGGAGTGACCTCTTTAGCAAAAAGTTTTCGCCACTATATTTTCAAAAGTGTATCACGTTCCTTCAACGACATCAAGTTCATTACGTTAACGGGTTTTCGCCAAAACCCAGTCGTAGCCCTCCGTCGTTTCGGATTGATATTGCTTAGTATTCGTGCTACGTATTTCGTGCTCAGCCGAGGCGTAGTGTACGGTAGCTATGTAATATTTTTCCGTAGGATACAAAGTGATTGGTTAGGACAGTCGTACGGTCATTTTGGCTCAGTCAAGGACTCGTACGGGTGGGTCTAATGCAGTCATGATAATGACGGGTTGAACTTGACTAGGATCCTTTGATATGTTGGCTCAGTCAAGGTCACTTGGGTCCTAGGGGCAAAAACCACATCGGGGGTTTCAAAAGTACTGAGACTTGCAGATTTAGCATACCTTCTGGAGTGTGGTGACTAGAGTGGATTCCATCTAGGTCATCACACAATGATTGTTGGATCCCGATCCCACTGATGAGTTGGATTACCCTCGGGAGATTATTTCACTTAACAATCAATGCTATAAACCTAGTAGGTGACTAGAAAGGTGTTAGCGGGGTTACGCCCCCAGGGAAAAGAGGTTCTTGAATTAAGGAACTTCGCGAAAGCGTTGGAAAACCTCCCTCGAAGTACCGACACTAGCCTGGCTAAAAGGTTAAGCAAGTATTGTGACGTGAATTAAAACCCGGCTAGTTCTTCTTTTAAAAAGGTTTTAAGAAGAATTTGAGTAAACAGTGGGAGACATCCTGGTTAGATAAATTAATAAACCAATCTAATCTTGCAAGAGCATACGCTGAGTGTTCCTTTTCTCTCTCTCCAGGCAGCAACCTTTTCACGCCCTAATCAACATAATAAAATGTATCGCTTGACCGATCCGAATTCTTATTCGGGACAGGGGAAAGTTGGTTCAGCTCTAACTTGTGACAACAGTCATGAGTATGAGAATGGGAAAGGGGATTGTATGGATTTCCAGGATACCCAGTCGAAGAAGAAGCATAGTTTTGCATCTACTTCAGGTGTTCTTGTAATTGAGAACTGTTTTACGGTCAGCCCTACCTCCTGGGTACTTGATACCGGATCAGGATCTCATATCTGTAATTTATTACAGGGACTGAGAAAAAGTAGGAAAGTTGCACCGGGTGATATGTCGCTCAGAGTAGCGAACGGAGCACAAGTTAATGCGGCAGCCGTCGGTGAATATCACCTAGTATTGCTAAATGGCAAGACTATGATTTTGAACGATTGCTACTATGTACCCTCCATGGTTTGCAACATCATATCAGTTTCTTTACTCGATAAAGATGGATATAACTTTGTTCTTGAAAAGAATATCATGAACATTTACCTTCATAAGGTAATGGTTGCAGAGGGTACACTGTGTAATGGTATCTACGTTCTAAATCAGAATACAGTTCTCAATATACAAAACACACGCAAGAGGAAGAATTCAGATGCGAATGAATCCTACTTGTGGCATTGTAGACTTGGTCATGTCGGAGAGAAAAGACTGAGTAAGTTGCATAAAGATGGACTCTTGGATGCGTTCGAGTTTTCATCTTATGAAACTTGTCAATCTTGTCTCAAAGGGAAGATGACCAAATCTCCGTTCACCGGACATGGAGAAAGAGCAGCAGAGCTCTTGGGACTCGTACATAGTGATGTATGTGGTCCGATGTCTATACATGCAAGGGGTGGGTTCTCGTACATCATCACATTCACTGACGATCTCTCTAGGTTCGGATATGTGTATCTGATGAAACACAAATCTGAAGCTTTTGAGAAATTCAAGGAATTCAGAAACGAAGTAGAGAACCAGACAGGCAAAAGTATCAAGATCCTCCGGTCTGACAGGGGAGGGGAGTACTTAAGCACGGAATTCCTAGATTACTTAAAAGAGAATGGTATTCTCTCTCAGCTTACTCCTCCTTATACACCACAGCACAACGGTGTATCGGAGCGGAGGAATCGTACCCTACTGGATATGGTTCGCTCCATGATGAGTAATGCCGAGTTACCTCTTTCATTTTGGGGACATGCGCTCTTGACAGCAGCATATCTGTTGAATGATGTTCCGTCTAAATCTGTGCCTAAGACACCGTTCGAGATATGGAATGGTAAAAAGCCGTATCTTAAACGTATTAAGGTATGGGGTTGTCCGGCCTATGTAAAAGTACAAAATCCGGACAAACTTCAGGCACGTTCAGTTCTATGTAAATTTGTGGGATATCCTAAGAACTCCACAGGATATCTGTTCTACCACACCGAGGAACAGAAGGTGTTTGTATCTCGCCACGCCACCTTTTTAGAGTGGCAATTTCTTGCAAAAGAAACAAGTGGGAGTTCGGTAGAACTGGAAGAAATTCAGCGACCACAAAATGAAACTGAAGATTTGACAGAACCTCAGAATTCAATAACCCCAGAAGAACCTCAGCCACTCCGCAGATCTGGTAGGATTTCTCATCCGCCCGAGAGATACTACGGTTTTCTCATAGACGGGGATCGAGAGGATTGCATCTTTGAAGAAGATGACCCTACCAGTTTCAGGCAGGCCATTATCAGTAGGGACTCTGATAAGTGGCAGGAAGCAATGCAATCCGAAATGGAGTCCATGTACGCCAATAAAGTGTGGACCTTGGATATTGCTCCACCTGGGGTAAAACCCGTTGGATGCAAATGGATCTACAAAAGGAAACTTGGTGTAGATGGGCAGGTGGAAACCTATAAAGCTAGACTCGTTGCAAAAGGTTTTCGTCAAAGACCTGGTTTGGACTATGACGAGACTTTTTCTCCGGTGGCTATGCTCAAATCCATTCGGATCCTACTTGCCATTGCTGCCTTCCATGACTATGAAATCTGGCAGATGGATGTTAAGACGGCTTTCCTAAACGGTTGTTTGGAAGAGTGCGTTTACATGGATCAACCAGAAGGTTTCGTAGACAGTGGGAGCAGCGGGAGGGTGTGCAAGTTGCTTAAATCCATTTATGGATTAAAGCAGGCATCGCGGAGATGGAACATCTGTTTTGATGAGGCAATCAAGGAATTTGATTTCATCAAGAACGAAGATGAACCCTGTGTATATAAGAAGATTGTAGGATGAACTGTCGTGTTCCTAGTCTTGTACGTGGACGACATTCTTTTGATAGGAAATGATATTCCTATGCTACAATCGGTCAAGCTATTTTTGTCACAAAGGTTCTCCATGAAAGACCTGGGTGATGCCTCGTACATTCTGGGGATCAAGATCTATAGAGATAGATCCAAGAGACTACTGGGACTTTCGCAGTCCAGGTACATAGAGACCGTACTAAAGAGATTTAGTATGGAGGATTCCAAGCGCGGTAACATACCCACATTGCACGGAATTACCCTCTCCAAGAAGATGTCTCCTAAGACTGACGAGGAGAGGGTTCGCATGAGCACTATACCCTACGCTTCGGCGGTAGGATCTATAATGTATGCGATGCTATGTACAAGACCAGATGTAGCTTACGTGTTGAGCACGGTAAGCCGGTATCAGTCAGACCCAGGGGAGGACCACTGGACAGCAGTGAAAAACATTCTCAAGTACCTAAGAAGGACTAAGGAGATGTTCTTGGTTTACGGTAATGGAGACCTCAGGGTCGAGTCCTTTACCGATTCAAGCTTCCAGAGTGACAAAGATGACAGAAAGTCTATCTCGGGTTTTGTGTTCACCCTCAACGGAGGGGCGGTATGTTGGAGGAGTTCCAAGCAGGATACCGTCGCAGACTCGACGATAGAGGCTGAATACATTGCTGCAAGCGATGCCGCAAAAGAGGCGGTCTGGATTAAGAAGTTCATTAGTGAACTTCAGGTGGTTCCGTCCATTGTTGACCCAATACCTTTCTATTGCGATAACAATGGGGCTATAGCTTTAGCGAAGGAACCAAGGTCCCAACAGAAATCCAGGCACATCTTAAGGCGGTATCACCTGATCAGGGAGATCATTGATCGACAGGAGATCGAGGTGCGGAGAGTGGACACAAAGGACAATACTGCGGACCCATTCACGAAGGCTTTACCCCAGACTCAGTTCGAGCGGCTGATCGAGATGATAGGTCTTCGATATGCCAGTACATGGCCTTAGTGCAAGTGGGAGATTGTTAGTGTATATGCCCTAGAGGCCATTACTGTATCATACTAGTATGTATATTACTTGATGGAAGCTTGGGATATTCACAGTTGTACAGACAATCTTGCTCAATATAGTAGTATGCTACTTGGTTTGTCTCTGCTTAAATGTGTACTTGTGTGTTTATTTATTATATCACCTATACGCATTAGTAGAGCCCTTTGGATCTTTGCTTGATTACCGGCGTTGTGATGGCGATCACACTCGTGGGGGCTGGGTAATCTACAAGCACATCCTTATACACGTCCCTAGTCGTGGGAGTATCGAGATAGGGCATCGACACTCCGGAGTAGACTAGCGTATGCGCTTCTCATCCCAGCACGGGAGGCGGTTTTTCCCACAGCCGTCGGTACGTCGTACTTGAGATAGTATGCGGGTGCTCGTTAGGTTACGAGTACACTGGACAGGACTCGTCGGGAACTGATGGTTGGTATTATACCTATCGTCAGTTATCAGTTCCCAGGTGACATGAGTACAGCTTAGTCCGCTGACTTGACACTGTAACTCCGCCTCGAGTGTGTTCCCACTGTTCTTTGATTACTACCCTACCACGGCTCTTCTGAGTCGTGCAAACAGGTAGTAGTTGGGAGCAGTCCCGAAGCACTTGGAGGCAGTGACGGTTAGACAGGATTCGTCTCTCCCGGTATTGGGGGTTGACATCGCGCTGTGTCTAGGAGAGCCATTACACAAGTAGTCCCTGACCAGGGCAAGCGAGATATATTGGTAGGTTCCAGTGCTATCTCAGGGTGTTTTGGGCTTCACTCCGACACGACTTGTACCGCTATTAGGGGACTGACGTTTACCGCCCCCCTAGGCCCGCCATGCGATGTATCAGACGAACAGACCGGACTGTGCGGAGAATGTCACATTCAGACTCAGTAGGAGTTCAGATGGGTTTTACCTCGTCAGTCTTCTTATCGGCATCTACCTGGGGACCGTTACGCACAGCTAGTGCCGCTTGCGGTCTGTGGTTAAACCCACTGCCAGCGTAGTGTCGAGTCTTTAGAGTCCCACACAGAGGGCTATTCGCCTCTGGGCAAAACTGAGTAGAGGTCGCATGGTTTTGCGGCAGGGTTCGTTCTCATCCGCGCACTTGTGCACGTTTGGAGTCCGGACGGATTATACTGGCAGGCTCTAGTTTGAGCCAGATACTGGTATATGTTTTGGGGTTTCTTTTATCTCTCAGTATTCTTGTTCTTCGGAACGAGAATGCAGGTGTGTATGCACAGTTGCTTGAGGCGGAGGATGAGGTCTTTCATTAGGGTTTCGGAACGGGTGCGTATGCACAGTTGACAGTCGTCTTTTTCCAAACCCTAATGGATTTATGATATATCAATTAATAATAGTAATTAAATGAAATAATGTTATGGTTGTTTTTGTTGACTTGTTGACCATGGTTGACTTGTTGACCATGGTTGAATGTTGACCATCATCATTGCTTTGCAAGGATACTCCTTGATTCTAGCTTACATTCATTTAATGAAGTGATGATGGTGGTCATTCCAAATACAACCATCAACTATTTCATTTTGATTTATTATTATTAATTAGATAAATGATTTTCCTTTTGTTATGGTTGCAAGAGGAAAATAGCTCATTCTATGATATTGATTCTCTCTCCTCACTTCATCTTCTTCCTCCTCTTGATCAAGGAGAGCAAATCTCATGTGTTGAGAATCATCTCCTTGAAGATATAACACCCCAAAGCACACTCTACTCACTCTAAGGTAGAAGGTCTAGCAAGCCGAATACCTTAGTTCTCTCAAGATCGAGAAAGGAGCCCAAGGATGAAGCCCTCAGGTGGATCTATCTTCGGCAAAGAGGAGACGAGGAGGGGAAGCGATTCAAGCTACTACAAAGAGCAAGAAAGAAGAAGAACAACAAGAAAAGAAGGAGTTCAAGTTGAGGTATAACCACTTTGCCGAGTAGTTAACTCTTCTTTGAAAGTATGCTAGTTTAGTTTAGCAAAGATCCAGCTTTTACGGTCCATGTTACAAAGTTTAGAAAATTTTTGTTTTACCGTTTCCGCATCCCCAAAAGTACCGGGAGAGGTAACGTGGACCTAACAAAAGGAAAGTAGGATTTGATAAGGATACGGAATTCGAATCACAAGAATGTATATCAAGAAGGAAGTTCAATCAATAGGTCCTAAGATCTCTTAGGCGGAATGCCGCGTCGTGAGTATGCCGTGGAATATACACACGCCATGGCACCCTGCCGCAGCCACCTACTCCATCATACCAGGGTCATCCTACACTCTGAAGGTAAAACCTACGCTCTGATACCAACTTTGTCACGACCCAAAGTTCGGCCCGTGACGGGCACTTAACCACGTAACGTCTAAAGGCGTAACATGACTAAGTAAGCCGACAACCCAGAAATCAAAACCATTTAAATGTAAAGTGTTGAGACATTTTTTGTAAAAATAGTTCCAAATGTTTAGAAAACCTTTTTAGTTAATTTAGTAGAAATCCTTTTTGAGTTCATGTGGTATTTAATAATTTTATTTGCAACATTTTCTTATACAAGAGTTTGTCCCGGGAATCGGGTGAAGACAAGATATAAGTAAAATGACATGTGGAATAAATAGAGCATCTCAATGACTGAGTAGAAATGAAATGAAGATAGCAAGAAATATAAGACTGCATAAATGAAGTCGGCTCACAACGAGCTCGACACCAGAGTACAAAATAACATATGTCGTCCTCACAACTGTCTCTAAGTCAATACATGAAGTTAAATAGAGAATACTAGATACATCAATATACAACTGAAAGTAAACAGGTACCGTACAAAAACCCACCAACTAGCAATGGTATATGTGTCAAAAGGTGCGGTAAACAGCCAGCCGCGACTACTTCAATGGGCAACCTGCAAACACTGTGGCACAACGGGGTGAGTTGCCAACTTGTTAGTAGTAGATAACATATAAAAGTAATCGCGAGTATGCACGTGCTGCGATACTCTAAACTATGGCAACAGGTAACATCTATATGATGAACTGGATGCTCAATATCATGCAACAAGTGCTATCTAATAACATCTCTATGTAATGAGCAAGATATATGATAGTCAGACATGGCGATATGATCTAACAACCCAATACATGATGAGCAGGGTACGCAATGATATGCAAGCATGTGTACTCTATCAGGTAAGCTAGCTAAAGGATGAGATGTAAAGTAAAAATGCTGAGTATGGGAAGAAATAATGTCTACACGGAATGTCAACGTGGAAAGATAACTGGTGTCTGTCAATACACCCAATCCCAAACAACTCAGGCGCCGTCATCCACATCGGCCCTCAAATCCTGTAATCCCATAAAATCATGAGTGCCCAACATCGGCTCCGAAATAACAAGAAAACTCGTGTCCAGCATCGACACGCAAAACCTCATATCTCGAACACCTGTCAATACGGGTTAGCCCACGGGCTCTGTCTGCGGTGTCGGCCCTCGGCCCCGGCTGTACGAGTCGTCCCGTATCCATCTCTCGACTCTTGTCGGTATCCTCCGGACAACCGCCGGGTCCAACCAATCACCGGTAGGTAGTAGTCCCTCTGCCAGGCTCACCGTCTACTGCACAGCGATCCGTTCTCGCCCCAGGATACCATACTGGGTCCACCATGTACCCGCAATCGGCCTCGTCCAGCTCCTCGACTCGGGTTCCATGTATCGCTCTAGCACCGAGAAAACGCATGGTGGACGCACTAAAATATCAAATCAAGGGAAACCGGGTTTTTAAACAGTGCGTATTTTCTTAAAATACTACTCCGGTTCCTAAAATCCAGAAATCACATGAATCAATCTAATGCGTAAATCCATGCCATGCGTCGTATGGAAGAAAAGGGGAAAACCGCTTTTTTTTTTAAATACCCAGTTTGGAAAATACCATATGCGGTCCCTTAGTTTTTAAGTCAAGTCAATATAATCCATGTATGTTTCATATGAAAATGTGTATAGGTATGGATGTGCGTGAAGCTAAATATGCTAAGTGAGTGTAGCAATATACACGTACACTAATGTGGAAATGATGCATATGTGTCCAAGATATATATATATATATATGAGTATTATGATGAGCTACAAGGTGAACATGGTAAAAATATGCACATGCGGATATGGCTAATCATGACAACATCAGTGAAATGGAATCAATATAACATATAATTTCTAGCAATCCTTGTGAGTGTCATGGAAATCACTAACGGTGTGAGTGTAGAATATAGATCGTGCTTGTGCAGCATGTACCGTTAGTGGCAGTGCAGTGTTCTATACTACCAGTTCTATATATGTACAAGGGTATGCTACTCTAGTAGGTTTGCATGAACATATAAAACTAAACATCCTACTACGCTCTGACGCTTAACGCCATACGGACGATTTCCCCGTAGATGTTAAATCTACTCACTGTAAGTGCACGGCGGCGCCCCGGCCGTCAATGCGACGGCCAAATGCGAAAGCGGTGATAAACTTTAATTTTGCAAACTAGCAAACCGGCTCCACCGCACACTAAAACCCGGATCGAACCATTAACTAGTCCTATCAAACTACAAGATGGGGAAGAGAGATATACCGACTGATCCGAGTCCTCCGGTCTTCTCGTCGTCGTCCCGATCTCCGGCGGAAACTCCGGTCGTCGCCTCCTTGCCGGAAGGGCACCACATCGTCTGCATCTTTTACGGGCTCCCACCTCAATACCGAGGCAACTCGGGCACGAAGCTGGCTAATCGACGTGCCCAAGATTTGCTGTAGAATGTGTAGTGAGCTATTTGTGTCTCTAGGGGTTATGGGAGTTGCCATTTTGGTGGAGGGATGATACAAGAACTATGCAGAGGGACTTGGGGATTTTTGGAGCATCAAAAGAACAACAAATCCTACACCCAAAAATTTGGACAGCCTACCCTAATGTGGCCGGCCATGGCATGAGCAAGAGCAAGAGAGGAGACTATGAATCCAAAAACAAGAGAGAGACCCTCATAATGCAAGAGAGAGAGAGAGAGAGAGAGAAAAGGTGTGATGATGATCAAGAATCATCACAACCAAAAACATACTCCACCATCATAATCCATCACCATCACCATGACAAAAGATAAGCAATCATGAACCATCATGATCCTAGAAGTCAATGGAGGCTAAGTCATCATGATACAACAAAATGCAAAGACCCCATCCACAAAAGCTTATTTGCACAAATGCAAATAAGCCCTCCTCCACCAATCTTCGGCCAATGAAGGATACAAAGAAATATGGCCGAAACGGAAAGCAAACTGGCAACTCCAGAAAACTGGTCCCGTAATAAATTACAGGAAAAACCCCGATACTGTGTATACACACCCGCATTTGTATTCCGACCGAAATACAAATGCAATGAGACAAAACTACACTGTACTATACTAGGATCCGGCTTAAACCAAAGCCGGCTAGTAATATCCGTTCGATCCTGATCCATGCAATACCGCACGTATTTGATTGAACCCTGCCATATATCCATACGGCCTCTGGTACTAACCGTCCGATCCTGATCCGTGCAATACCGCACGTATCTGATCGGACCTTGCCATATCTCCATACGGTCTCTACAGCTTTTCGCCTGAAAGCTTGAGTAACTTAATGTGGGGGACTCTAAAGACTCATCAACACCTTGGTTGTGGATTTAACCACTAGCACGTCAGAGGTATAAGCCAATACGTAACGGGCTACCAGGTATTGACTAAAAGGGACGTCGATGAGCGAACTCATCCTGACACCCTACTGAGCCTGTCAGTGACAATATCCGTACAGTCCGGTCCGTTCGTCTATGAGCATCGCATGGCGGGCCTAGGGGGTTGGTAAAAGTCAGACCCCCAAAAGCGGTACAAGTCGTGTCGGAGTGTAGCCCAGAACACCCTGAGATACTACTGGAATACCTACCAGTAAATCTCCTGCCTCGGCCGAGGGCTTTGTGTAATGGCTCTCCTAGACACAGCGCGACCTCACCCCCAATACCGGGAGAGACGAACCCCTGAAGATCCGCTCACTGCCTCCATGTGGCTCGGGACTGTACCCAACTAAAACCTGTTTGCACGTCTCCTTTGAGCGTGGTAGGGTAGTAATCAAAGTACAGTTGGAACTCACACAAGACAAATGACGATCCTCAGGTCGATGAACTAACCTGTACACATGTCACCTGGGAACTGCTATCTGACGTCTGGTATAAGACCAACTAGCAGGTTCCCGGCGAGTCCTGTCCGGTGTACTCATAACCCAATGAGCACCTGTATACATCTTAGGTGATCCAACTGACACCAATGGCTTGTGAGACCGGCCACCGCCCCTCGTCGGGGTCTCGACTGTATACACTAGTCTACTCTGGAGAATCGATGCCCTGTCTCGAAACTCCCACGACTAGGGACCTTTTAAGGATGTGCTTATAGACTACCAGCTCTTACGTATATGATCGCCCTCATACTGCTGGCAGTCAAGAAGGAATCCTATGGGCTCTATCAACGTGCAATAGTGACCTGTCAGGTCACCTAAAGCAGTACACGATGATAAAGATAAACCAGATAGCATACTATCATCTCGAGTAAGACTGTCCTACTGGGACAGGTCCTCCCTCAATCATTGCAATCACGTGCCTGTGATCCAATAATTGACTCTGAGGGCACTATCTCCAACAATCTCCCACTTGCACTCAAGGCTAATTATTGTGATGTCGCATACTCACAGCCCGTATGATACCGAACACCCAACTCCTCTACTAGTCAGTCTCACAAAACTAGTTTGCGAAACTATTGCGTTCGAGGAATAGCCTCAGTGAGTGGATCCGCTTTGATGTTTCTTTCTATGTTTCTCCATATCTCAAGTTCGCGGAGAAAACCCATCTCTCGAAATGAGCAATACCTTTCTTAGAATGTGTCTGGAAGTCTGATGGGACCTAGCTCATAAATGAACTCCAAATCCAAACTTCTTAGACTGTATCGACAACTGAACTTAATCAGTATCCTGCGCCATGCCTCCCTCAGTATTGCCTTCGACCACCTGTCCAAAATACTGCCCCTCGTCAGAGGGAAAACTATAACTCTGACAACCTCCTTGTCGTCCATGTCACCTTGGAAGCCTGGAATGATAACCGTCTCCCGAATGAGGCTGTCGTTATCATATCCCTAGAACATCCACCTATGTTCTAAAACTGCTTCCGACTGTTTCTCCAGGATTGGATCAATGTCAACTTATTGCATCTAGTGCAAGAACAACATCTGGCGTGGTACTTGACATCTCATGATTGACTCAATTGCCTGAGCAAGTGATCTGCCAATCATGCACATCCCTCTCCCCTTTAGTCTGTAAGACGCCTTTAGAGAGGGTGACTCCATCACCTGCAGGTACACTACCGTGCCAGGAGTCGTCCATTCTAAATACTCTTAGAATGTTGTCTAAGTACCCAGATTGGGAAACTACCCAAATCTAGATCTAAAACCATAGATCTAGTAACCAGTATGTCTGATATAATATCCAAGTCCCATGTGGAGAAAGCACTGTGTGACGACCAAAGTATAACCGATTGTAGTATAGGAGTTTCTTTTCCTATTCTGTGTATGTCATCCAAATACCATGACATCACACCCTACTACCTTCTCAACAAATCCATCCCCTATTCTGATGAAGTCAAACCTATGACTGTCACATCAGAAATAGATGATCTATCTCCGCTACATCTGCTTTAGTCTATAAATAGACATAAGCCACCTGTCCACCAATGCTTCCGCTACTCCCACTGACTACGACAACCCTCTGGCAGAGTCATATAAACGTACACTTCTAAAGCAAGTTTAGAACGACGCTATACTCATCCTCCTGCCGGGTCTCACAGTCTGGAACAACAGCAATGGCAAGTGTGGGTAAACAAGAACTTCCCTGTCACCGTCCTTGAGGCAACCGGAGTACCTCTCGGATGCCTGAAGTTACCCACCTTATCTGCGGAGTGGCCAATGGAATGTCAAACCAGATTGAATCTTTAGGTTCCTATCAAATCTTCAGTAATCGTTTGTTGTTCTGGAATCACTTCCAGTTCTACCATACTCCCACTACCGTTTTCTGAAAAAATCCATTTTTATTAAAACTGTGGCGAGTCTAGAACAATATCGCTATTGTCCATCCAGATGGTAGAAAATCAACCCGCGTCATAGCCTGGGTCAACCCACAAACTGCCATTACAGAAACATGCCTTGAGTTATCCAGAGTCTGGTTTTAAGCATAAGCCAGACAACTCCCCGTACCTTAACAACGTTAAGATATGAACTGTTCTATATCCAATATAGAAACAGAGGCACTGATTTAATTGAACCAGATTCAAATCATGCAGCTGTCCTCAGTGCATGTCAACTAAATGGAAGGAGGCCGATCAGCGTTACTCAACTTAGGAATACTTCCAATTATGAGTAACCTGAAAGAGAAGTAAGTTCTCTTAATCATTACTATCACCTGAATACCGTACATAAGTATCTACATCTTCGATCACTTTGAAGAATCCCGATACTTGCAATACCTGGTTCTTTGCTTTATTCAAATACCTATAACTTCTCAAAATTCGGACCCTGTGTTTCCACGAAACACTTGTCTAAAAACTAGAGAAGTCATAAGTAAACCGAATATAGTACGAGGACCAACCCCTCTGTCCTGATGGACCCTGGACAACATACAATACTCTATATAAGTCCCTTGAGTCTGATAACTCATTCACTGTGTGTCGTAGGTTGAAAACTGTACTTATGGTTAAGAAGAATTACACCGCTGTTTAATTCTCTTTACCTAACCATCCACTGATATAGGTAAATGTCATAGACATAATTTCAAAAGGTATATCTCACTCTATGAAAATAGACGTACAGATATATCAATTTGAAATTGGTGCACAACAGCGGATATTCAAAACCAAATATTTGCCGACAGGCAAACAACCCAGGTGACTTCCTCAAATATCACCGATTACAACGAATCCCGATATAATGAGGATGATCACCTAATTCCCAATAACTTACTCCCACTCATCATCTGTAAAACCATACAGATGTGAGAATCATACCTGGTAAATACATATCCGGGAGTAAGGACTAATTAGGAAATCAGTTTTCTTTTAACAGTACACAGTGAAACTGAAACATTGAAATGTTTCGATGGGGTATCCCGGTATTCCTAGAAATGCCTCTTCCAGATTCACGACTGTAACCGTATAATTCTTTGCCACCTCTCTAAATCCCTTTTTATGTTTTTAGTCATTACCTTCTGCACACCCCTTTAGGCCAAATGGTTTTCTTCCTTCCCTACCATTCGGCACCAGCCTATGGTTTGGAAGAAGACTATCCAATAAGCGTAATGGGTGTACTGTCCTAATCCTAGGAGCACTCGCAGTGCGAGAGAAGGTGAAGATAAAAGACACCTGAATAAATATTATTCCTATTTCTCCTGAACCAGAATCCATCCCCGAACTGGAACAAGTTCCTTTCAAGTTCGTATATAACCATACGATGGAGTATCCAATAAACTGTGGATCTTCGTAGTGATACGGAGTGTCCTGGAGAAATACAAAGGTGAAGTGGGAGTGGTAATGAAATACCTGGTTTGGTCGTGAATGTCAGTCGTAATTTACTTTGCCCTCTTACTAATCCCTTGCTTTGTCTTAACTTAATACCTTCTGTACACCATCGTTAGGCTAATTGGTTTTTTTCATTCCCTATCGGTCGGCACCAGCCTAAGGTTTGGAAGAAGACTATCCAATTTGCGTAATAGGTGTACTATCTCCTAAACCAAGGAGTACTCGCAACCTGAGAGAAGGTAAAAGGAGAAGACAACTGAATAGTCCTATCCGTTTTCTCCAGTACCTGAAACCATCCTCGAATAAATCCCTTCGAGTTCGTATATAACCATACGATGGTTTTGCCCAATGGAAGTGGACGTTCGTAGTAATACGGGGTGTCCTGGAGAAAAGTGTAAAAGTAGGAGTGGCAATGAGGTTAGCGACTCTGAAAATCCAAAAGCCAGTGTTAAAGAAGGTTCGGTCAACTTGGTCACTGAGTCATAGTCTTAGGGTCGGGTCAATGGTCGCTGCCAAAGAGAGAGAGAAAAGAAACACTCAGCGTGCACTCTAACCTAGATCAGAATGGTTACCAATTTATCTAATCTGGAAACCTCCCACTGTACCGTCAAATTCTCCTCCAAACCTGAAAGAAGAATTAGTCGGGATCACCCGAGGAGTAAACCAACTCATCAGTGGGAATCGGGATCCAACTATCACCGCATGATAACGTGACGGAATCCGCTCACGTCATCACACTCCAGAAGGTATGCGCATATCTGGCAAGTTTCAATTCTTTTGAAACTCCCGATGTGATTTTTACCCCATGCTCTTATGACCTTGACTTTGGCCAACATATTATAAGTCACATGTCAAGTTCTACCCGTTATTCTCCAGGTTAATTTGAATCCACCCGTACCTACCCTTGACTTTGGCCAAAATGGAAGTACGACTGTCCCAAACCAACGCATCTATCTATGCTGCATATGAATACCCCAATAGCTACCAATCACTGTGCCTTGACTTTGGCCAACATACACAGCTTGAATACTATTGACCATCCATATGAAACGACGGAGGGCTACGAATGGTTTATGGCGAAAACCTTTAACGTAATGGACTTGATATCGTTGAAGGAACGGATAGCTTTTAAAATATAGTGATGAAAACCTTTGCTAAAGAGGTCACTCCCGGTGAAGGGATCTCGGCTCTTTCCCCGTAGAATGAGGTGCAGGATATTCCAACTGAATACCACGGTGCAAAGCAAAAGTAATCGGCTATAGTGAAGTTATTACCCCAACGAAAACTTTTTGTCCAAGGGGTCACTCCCGATGAAGGGATCTCGGCCCTTGCCTCGTCGACTGAGGAGCAGGATATTCCAACTGAATACCACGATGCAAAACAGAAGTGAACGTCCTTGCAATAACAGCTTTTTGAAAAGTGTTCCAACAACATCAGATTAGGTTTGTTTTTAACTTGCATTGATCCGAATCAACGCAGTCCCATCAATTGATCACACCACAAAGAACGAAAATATACTGATGTACGTATATGCCATCCGCATTCGCCACTGGGTCCCGTCATTACCCGTTAGGTTAGCTAACTAACGACAGAGCGGGGACTGGACTAGCGCAGATGCAAAACATATACAACATCTACTAATATATATACCAATATATTATATTTCGCTCAAGGCGTGATAAAAAATGCAACATCACAGAAATGTACAGCATCACAGAACAATAAAGATATCTGGGATCCCCGGGTTTCACAGAGCCACTACTGAAACCCGACGTTCCCCTGGTCGTGTGGATAGCCTGTGCAATGAAAACCTAGACCCCTACGGGCGCGGCAAGTTACCCGCCAAAACCTGAAGCGAGGCAGCCCCCTTCAGCAATGTGAATGGACCACCCAGCACTTCACGGAATCCGGTAACTTGGGCACCCCTCCTGGGTCAACCTGTACCCCCTACGAGTGCGGCGAATAGCCCGCCAATTCTGGAGTGAAGCCCCCTCCGTCTCAATGCCATGAGATGCGGGCTCGTTGCCCTCTAGAACCCGGCTATCCGTGCACCCCTCCGCGGGGCAATCCTAGTACAGAAAGTAAAATATACATACAACGGGTACATCGACCGCAACCTAGCCGTGCCCCAAAATAATAATACAAACAGGCAGTGACGGCAGTCCACATGTCGGACGCTCGCCCCGCAATATCAAATGTACATAATACAACAAAACTGTACTAGCATTGCATCCAGGCTATCCCCCACGACCGATCCGCAACATCACAGCAAAATTACAGAACATCAACGTGAAAGTCACGTTCGCAAATCCGTCTAACCGGGCTATAGCGGTTACACAGGATTTACCGATCAAGTGACATTCACGGTCGCAGATATAATGTAAATACTGTGAACTAATGTGTTTTAAATATCCGATCGATCAAATTTACCAAGTGGGCCCCCAAGTACTACTGTAGCACATCAAGAAATTCTGGGCCCAAATATAATATTCCAGAAACCCTATTTTCAACCCAGAAAGCAACTGATGAAATTTGATGCAGTGATCTCAACATAGTGCGGCGGAACCGCGGCCTAAAGGGGGGTTTGGCCGCGGTTCCGCGCTCCTATTGTGGAGTCACTGTATCGAATTTCTACAGTGTTCTTATAACTTCCAGTACATCACTTTTCTACAACCTGAAAAAATTTCGAGACAGAAAAAATTCAACAGAAAACTGATGTAAGTGAAAAACGCGGATTTTGGAATTTTGGTCGATATGAAATGTAAACACATTAGACAAAACTAGACTAGGTTAATGGCAAGTCTCTAATACCACTGTAAGTGCACGGCGGCGCCCCGGCCGTCAATCCGACGGCCAAATGCGGAAGCGGTGATAAACTTTAATTTTGCAAACTAGCAAACCGGCACCACCGCGCACTAAAACCCGGATCGAACCATTAACTAGTCCTAGCAAACTACAAGATGGGGAAGAGAGATATACCGACTGATCCGAGTCCTCCGGTCTTCTCGTCGTCGTCCCGATCTCTGGCGGAAACTCCGGTCGTCGCCTCCTTGCCGGAAGGGCACCACATCGTCTGCATCTTTTACGGGCTCCCACCTCAATACCGAGGCAACTCGGGCAAGAAGCTGGCTAGTCGACGTGCCCAAGATTTGCTGTAGAATGTGTAGTGAGCTATTTGTGTCTCTAGGGGTTATGGGAGTTGCCATTTTGGTGGAGGGATGATACAAGAACTATGTAGAGAGACTTGGGGATTTTTGGAGCATCAAAAGAACAACAAATCCCACACCCAAAAATTTGGACAGCCC
This sequence comes from Agapanthus africanus, assembly GCA_030015575.1. NCBI lineage: Eukaryota > Viridiplantae > Streptophyta > Magnoliopsida > Asparagales > Amaryllidaceae > Agapanthus > Agapanthus africanus. Next base: position 296,337,253 of record CM057345.1, on the reverse strand, counting down.
ACCCCAATGTGGCCGGCCATGGCATGAGCAAGAGCAAGAGAGGAGAGTGTGAATCCAAAAACAAGAGAGAGACCCTCATAATGCAAGAGAGAGAGAGAGAGAAAAGGTGTGATGATGATCAAGAATCATCACAACCAAAAACATACTCCACCATCATAATCCATCACCATCACCATGACAAAAGATAAGCAATCATGAACCATCATGATCCTAGAAGTCAATGGAGGCTAAGTCATCATGATACAACAAAATGCAAAGACCCCCTCCACAAAAGCTTATTTGCACAAATGCAAATAAGCCCTCCTCCACCAATCTTCGGCCAATGAAGGATACAAAGAAATATGGCCGAAACGGAAAGCAAACTGGCAACTCCAGAAAACTGGTCCCGTAATAAATTACAGGAAAAACCCTGATACTGTGTATACACACCCGCATTTGTATTCCGACTGCAATACAAATGCAATGAGACAAAACTACACTGTACTATACTAGGATCCGGCTTAAACCAAAGCCGGCTAGTATTATCCGTTCGATCCTGATCCATGCAATACCGCACGTATCTGATTGAACCCTGCCATATATCCATACGGCCTCTAGTACTAACCGTCCGATCCTGATCCGTGCAATACCGCACGTATCTGATCGGACTTTCCCATATCTCCATACGGCCTCTACAGCTTTTCGCCCGAAAGCTTGAGTAACTTAATATGGGGGACTCTAAAGACTCATCAACACCTTGGTTGTGGATTTAACCACTAGCACGTCAGAGGTATAAGCCAATACGTAACGGGCTACCAGGTATTGACTAAAAGGGACGTCGATGAGCGGACTCATCCTGACACCCTACTGAGCCTGTCAGTGACAATATCCGTACAGTCCGGTCCGTTCGTCTATGAGCATCGCATGGCGGGCCTAGGGGGTTGGTAAAAGTCAGACCCCCAAAAGCGGTACAAGTCGTGTCAGAGTGTAGCCCAGAACACCCTGAGATACTACTGGAATACCTACCAGTAAATCTCCTGCCTCGGCCGAGGGCTTTGTGTAATGGCTCTCCTAGACACAGCGTGACCTCACCCCCAATACCCGGAGAGACGAACCCCTGAAGATCCGCTCACTGCCTCCATGTGGCTCGGGACTGTACCCAACTAAAACCTGTTTGCACGTCTCCTTTGAGCGTGGTAGGGTAGTAATCAAAGTCCAGTGGGAACTCACACGAGACAAATGACGATCCTCAGGTCGATGAACTAACCTGTACACATGTCACCTGGGAACTGCTATCTGACGTCTGGTATAAGACCAACTAGCAGGTTCCCGGCGAGTCCTGTCCGGTGTACTCATAACCTAATGAGCACCTGTATACATCTTAGGTGATCTAACTGACACCAATGGCTTGTGAGACCGGCCACCGCCCCTCGTCGGGGTCTCGACTGTATACACTAGTCTACTCTGGAGAATCGATGCCTTGTCTCGAAACTCCCACGACTAGGGACCTTTTAAGGATGTTCTTATAGACTACCAGCTCTCACGTATATGATCGCCCTCATACTGCTGGCAGTCAAGCAGGAATCCTAGGGGCTCTATCAACGTGCAATAGTGACCTGTCAGGTCACCTAAAGTAGTACACGATGATAAAGATAAACCAGATAGCATACTATCATCTCGAGTAAGACTGTCCTACTGGGATAGGTCCTCCCTCAATCATTGCAATCACGTGCCTGTGATCCAATAATTGACTCTGAGGGCACTATCTCCAACACTCACCTGGTCGTGTCCTAAGTATAGCCGACCACCTGCTTCCCTTTCCCGGCGGCGTCTGACGTAACAGCCTGCGAACCTGGAATTTACACAAGAATCCAAATTTAATCAAAATCTCGCATACGCGATAAAACAAACGAGAACTCGTGTCGCGAATTGACGCGTGTGTGTGCGATACGCTGAAACGTGCGTGTATGTGCCTAACGCTTAACCCGATACACCGCGATACGCCGAATCACAGAACCACACGCGTATCGCATGTATCGCGCAAACCACAAATACCAGGAAATGATATACCTTCCCAGATTTTACCCTGATTAAAATATTACAAATCTAAGTATACCAGAGACCTACAGAACGCAGCAGACACCCACCCTAAAAGCCCTAGCTCCTATCTCTCAAGTCTGGCCACAATTTGCGGCCAGAAGGATTATTTCGATGGCCTGGGGGGAAGGGGTTAGGGTCGGGCTCTGGTAGTGAGGTCAGGGTCTCCCAAGTAGGTTACAGTCCACTCAGATTTATTTTGAGACCACTGGGGTAATAGCAGATTCAAATAGCTACATTTTGCCCTAAAAGAAATGTCAAAAACAGGGTTAAGGCTCCAGAATTTGACTCTGGTTTCTACACAAAAAGTTACATGTACCAAGATCCTAAGCTACCCCACAGACACCTATAGGCAAAACCCCAGCACCCCAGCCCCTGCTCTGGCCGCAAATTGCGGCCAGATTGAATAAATGGGCGGCCTGAGGTGGGAGTTGGGTCCCCATTCTCTTTGTGTGTGTTCATGGCATGATCACTGTACCCCAGTCTTCCTAAATTTCACCTATAAGTCTCGGGTCAAAAGCAGATTCCTGGAAGGCTAAAAAGTCTATAAAACGTTTTAAGGTTAGCACAAAATGGTAATTGGAGGTATTTTATTGTGATCTGAGGTTTTCCTAGGTTAAATTGGTCCTAATCATACCTAATTGGGCTAGTCTAACTACTACTAACAGCACTTAACAAAGTTCCACACAATTCACCAAAATAGCCCAAAATCTAACATTTATCCACTAGTTGACATATAACGACACCACTGAGCCAACAAGAAAGAAGTTTAGAAGTTTTACCCTCTAGGATCCTCACCACAAGTAGAAGTGGAAGGAGAGGAGAGGATGGTGCTACTGGAGTTGCTGGAGTGCTCCAAAACTGCTGCTGCTACTGAAGCTGAACTGCTGCTGCTACTGAAGCTGTGGCTGATGGTTGATATTGTGTTAGTGTTTTTGTTTTTCTGAAGGGTTGTAGCAGCAGCTACTGTTGTATTGGTGTAGTTTTTGTAGCTGAAATCACTAGGTGGCTGATGCTATGGGTTATATAGCTATAATGATGACATGAGCTGGTGTGGCTGATGTTGTGCTGCTGATGCAATACAGCTGGTTTTGGGGCTGAAAGAGGCTGATGTGTGTGTGTGTGAGGGTTGCATGGGTGTTGTATATGGAGTTGGGGCTGTTGGTTAAGAGAGTGCTGCTGTTGCTGATACAGCTGATGCTGATGTTATGGTTTTAGCTGATGGGTTGGGGGGGCTGATGGTGTGCTGGAATGGATTGAGGTTGGGCTGATGGGGTGGTTTTGGTAGCTGATCTGATGTTTTTAGGGGCTGAAATTGATTGTGAGTGAGAGGGATTTGAGTGAGAAGATACATTCAAAAAGGTTTGGTGTGACACAACCTTAACCCATCATGGCAACCATCACATCTCTCTCTCTCTAGCAAGTAAACCTTAAACCCTCTCTAAGCACCCTTGGTCAAAGCCAACCACCCTAGTTAAAATAATTTGCTCACAAATCCACCCAATTATCTTAAGCAAGGCCCTAATCCTACCATGGTGGGCTAAACATGGTTAACCACCATGCACACCCAAACTAGGTCACTCCAAACCCAACCCTAGCTATCGTGCGCAAGTGTGTGCGATCGAGATAAATTCCTACAAAAATAACTATAAAACCAGATAAATTATTAGAAACCCAGTTTGGTAAACTTTTTACCAAAAACCCCACACTAACACACGATTACCACTAACCCTAAACTCAGGTGTTACACACGATCGCAGCGAAGGGAATTCATCAAGGAGCTAAAGAAGTGAAGGACCGATCTACAAAGGTTGTATTTCATATCCCTTAACAAGGTTCTACAACGCATCAAACATGCCCGATTAAAATTTTAGCCGTGCCGAATAACTTTAAATGTTTATTACCGAGAACTGTTTCTCAGTATCCTCTACGTCCTAGGTATGAGATACCGGATCAGGATCCCACATATATAATATGTTACATGGGCTACAGATAGGTAGAGAATTGAGATTGGGTGATATGTCTCTAAGTGTTAGAGAATACTGCAATTATTGCAGATTGGCACATATCACCTTGTATTAATACATTGATTCTGAATAAATGTTATTAAATACCGAACCTGATATACAGCATTACATCAGTTTCTTTATTAAGTTAAAGAAGGATATAATTCTGTATTGGTGGATAATGTTGTGAACATTTTCTTGAATCAAGAGTTGATTGGATCAGGCACGTTATATAATAGCATATATGTTCTAAATCAAACCACATTTCAATGTATATAGAACACAAAAAAGAAGAGTAGTTCAGGAATGGACGAATCCTTCTTGTGGCATTGTAGACTAGGTCATATCAATGCGACACGACCATCTAAGTTATATAAGGATGAATATGCGAATCTGTTCGAATTTTCATCTTATGATACTTGCCAGTCTTGTCTTAAAGGTAAAATGACCAATACTCCGTTTACTGGAAACGGAGAAAGAGTTATTGAACTCTTGGGACGGATACATGATGATGTATACGGTCCAATGTCTACAAATGCCATGGTTGGTTCTTCGTACTTCGTTATATTCAATGATCTTCTCTCAAGATTCGAACATATGTTCCCGTTGAAACACAAGTCTAGAACTTTTAAGAAATTCAGCGAATATAAGCTTGAAGTTAAGAACCAGACGGGTAGTACTCTTAAGTCCTTCGAAGTGATCGAGGAGGAGAATACTTGTGCATGGAGTTCCTGAAGTTTCTAAAAGGAGAATATGATTCTCTCTAAACTTACTCCTTCGTATACACCACAGCACAACGGTGTATCGGGGCAGAGGCATCGCACCCTATGAGATATGGTACGCTCTATGATGAGTACTACTGAGTTACCTATTTCCTTTTGGAGTTATGCATTTAAGAAGCTGCATACCTATTGAATAGGGTTCCGTCCAAATCAGTGCCTACCACTCCAAATATGATATGGAATAGGAAGAGACCATGTCTTAAACGAGTTAAGATATGGGGTTTTCCGGCCTATATTGAGAAGCAAAATCCGAACAAGCTCGAGACAAGGTCAGTTCTGAATAAGTTTGTTAGGATATCCCAAACATTTGTGAGGGAATATCTTCTACCACTCTGAGGTGCAAAAGGTGTTTTGTTTCTCAGCATGCCACCTTTTTAGAAAAGGAATTTATTGTGAAGAAATTTATGGCCATGAGGTAGAACTGGAAGGAGTTCCGGCTAGACAAACTAATAGCTGATGATTTGGTGAAACCAAAGGATTCAATAGTCTCTAACGAGCCTCAGCCTCTCCGCGAATCTGGTAGGATTCCTCATCCACTTGAGAGATAGTACGGTCTTCTCGGTGACAGTGGGAGCGAGGATTGCATCATGGTAGATGATGGCCCAACTAGGTTCAGGCAGGCCATCATGAGTGGCGACTCTGTGAAAAGGCTGGATGTAATGCGATCAAAGATGGAATCCATGTACACCAACAAAGTATAACTTTGCATGTTGTACCTGAACGGGTAAATCCCATTGGGAGCAAATGGATCTTGAGATGATTCTTGGTGTAGATAGAAAAGTTGAGACTTTCAAAGCTATGCTTAAGTCCATCAGGATTAATGTGAGCATCGCGGAGTTGGGACATCTGTTTTGATGTGCCGGTCAAAGAGTTTGACTTCATCGAAATGGTAGATGATCCTAGTATATACAAGAAGGTTGTAAAGAGTAAGGTTGTCTTCCATGTATTGTACGTAGATGACATACTCTTGATAGGAAATAGTTTCCTATGCTACACTCGGTCAAGCTCCTCTTATCACAAGGATTCTCAATGGAAGATCTGGATGATACCTACTACATCTTGTGGATTATGATCTATGATGATTGATCTAAGTGGATGTTAGGAGTGTCCCAAATCTTGGTGCATTAATACCAAACTAAAGGGGTTTAGTATGGAAGATTCTAAGCGTGGTGGTTCGCCCACTTACTCATGGATCACTCTATCCAAAAAGATGTCTTCCAAGACTGATTTGGAGAGAACTCGCGTGCAAGGGATACCCTATGCTTCGGCAGTAGGATCTATCATGTATGCGATGTTCTGTACTAGACCAGATGTAGATGACTCACTAGGTGTAGTGATCCGGAATCAGTCGGAACTTAGGAGAATTACTGGACAGCTGTGGAGGACATTCTTAAGTACTTGAGAAGCACCAAATGAATGTTCTTGGTTCGAGCTTCCAGAGTGATAAGGTCGACTGAAAGTCAGTCACAGGCATTGTCTTTACCCTCAGTGGAGAGACGATACGTTGGAAGAGTTCCAAGCTACATACCGTGACATACTAGACGATTAAGGCTGAATACATTGCTACCAACAATACTACCAAAGTGGTTGTCTGGACATTTCTTGTTCATGAGATGAACAAGGTTCCTACAATTGAGCGTCCAATAACTGTTATTGTGACAACAATGGAGTTGTGGGTTTGGCCTAGGAACGCAAGTCCCATCAGCATTCCAGACATATGCTGAGGCAAGTATCACCTGATCAGGGAGATGGTTGATCTCCAAGGGATCGAGGCTAGGAGAGTTACAGCGAAGGATAACATGGTGGATCCACTCACAAAGGCCTTTCCCTAGAGAGACTTCTATAGAACGTTGAGTATGAGATACTTCAACAAATTGTCTTAGTGCAAGTGTGAGATTGTTAGTTATATGTATGCCCTAGAGGCCATTACTGTACATGTGATGTATATTGTAGTGGATGCTTGGACATATATAGGGAGGTCTTTCTTGCTCGACATGATAGTATTCCATCTGGTTGCTTTTTATCTTAACATGTACACTTATTGTCACTCAATTACATGTTGATAAAGCCCTTAGGATGAGTACTTGACTACCAGGATTATGATGCGGATCATACTAGGGGGGAAGAGGTAGTCGGCAAGTACATCCTTCAATTGTTTCTAGTCGTGGGAGTATCGAGAAGGGGCATCGATATTCCAGAGTAGACTAGCATATACGCTTCTCGACCCATATGATGGGCGATGGATGTTCCCATATCCATTGGTGTTTGACATCAGAGAAGGTATACGAGTGCTCAGTGGAGATTGCGTACACTGAACGGACTCGCCGAGAACTCCTAGATGGTATTATACCTATCGTCAGATTGCACTTTTCTTGTGACACTGGTACAGTTTAGTCTGTCGACCCGAGATCGTCATAGAGGCTTGAGGGATTCTCACTGTACTTTGATTTCCACCATACCACGGTCAAGAGATCGTGCAAAAAGGTGGTTTTTGTGTACAACCCCGAGTCACATGGAGGCAATGAGCGATAGGAGGGGATTCGTCTCTCCCGGTATAGGGGGTTGATGTTGCGCTATGCTCGATTGGCCATAACAGGAAATCCCTGGCCAGGGTTGCTGAGATTTACTGGTAAGTGTTATCAGTAGTTTCTCGAACCGTTATGGACCTTGCATCGGTATGACTTATCAGGATATTGCGGTCTGACGTTATACTACCCCCAGGCTGTGATATGCGACATATCTGACGAAGAGACCGGACTATACGGTAGTGTTATTGATTGGATTCACAGGAGTATGAGCAGGCTTGCTTATTGATTTTCTGATCGCTCAATACCCGGGTAGTCGTTACGTTTAGCAGACCACTTACGGCTTGTGGGTGTTTGATATGATCATCACCTACTGCCGGCGTATTGACGAGTCTTTAAAGTTCTACACAGAGGTTTCCTGGTTCATGCTAAACGGAGTAAGAGCACATATGCGATATGTGCGGGACCAAGATTAATACGTGTATGTGATACCGTATTCTATTCTCACGATATGTGATATTCGTCGGTTATATGTGATATAGCCAAGTTATCGGATAAAGTGTTGATTCGATAAATTGTTACATTTGATATTAGTCGGTTATATGTGACATAGCCGGATTATTAAATCAAGTGTTGATTTAATAATTTAATGTAGAATTATATATCTGATATATTAAATTACATTAACTAATATTAGCTCACTTAAGTATTCATTTTTCTCACTTAACGATACACTTAACATATATGAGATATATGTTAATTGTATTGTTTTCTTTTTCACACAAAATATATATGTGATATATATCATTGTGACATGCTAGGTTACACATGCAACATGGATGTATGAGACTTATACCATGCTAGGGTTAATGTTAGGGTTTATATTTGTTATTAAGTAATTCAAATAAAGTTGAATTTGTCAGGGTTGATCTTTTGGTGGAAACTTGTAGAATATTTACTTAGTCCACTTATTTTGTCATGCTTAAGATTTTTATTAACCTAACCATTACCCTACACCATGGTTTAGTCTCTACAAGGGTTAAGGTATGACATAAACTCACCATGGTTGCATTTCTAACCTCACATGAATTATTCTTTCATCACTTGAACTTCATCTTCTTCTTCTTGATTGAAGCTTTCTAGCTTTTGATCAAGTGATGAAATTTAGTTAGAAAATAAAATCTAAAGTGAGAAAAATTCCTACTTCATCATCCTCTCCTATTAGCCATTTAGTTTAGGGTGTTTGCTTCACTAATTTCACCATTAGTGAAGAGATAGCCTGAGCTTGAGTCTCTTCGACGTAGATCATCTTCGGCTTCGAAGGTATTGAGAAAGCTTGTTCATTTCTTCATGTGAACCCTCTCAAGAGTCCGGTTCTTCACAACTTGCAGCGAAGGGACTATGACATGGAGCTTTAGAAGTGAAGGACCGGTCTACAAAGGTTGTATTCCCTCATTCACTTAGATGTAAAGTGTTTACATTGTTTGATTCGTTTGATTCTCTAGTTAAACATCCTTAGCTTAGGGTTCCTTAGCATGGCAATATTTGAAAATGGCATGGACGATGCCTCCCGAAACCTTGCTACCGCCCTAGGGAACCCTCCAACTTCATCATCCTCTACTTGATTAGAATTTTAGTTTAAGGTGTTAGCTTAACTAATCCCTAATTAGTGAAGAGGTCGCTTGAGTTGGTGTCTCCTCAAAGTAGATCATTTTCGGCCTCAAAGATCATTGAGCAAGCTAGTTCATTTCGACTAGTGGAGCCTACGGAGAGTCCGGATCACGACTACTTGGAGCGAAGGGACTTCTACATGGAGCATTTGAAGTGAAGGACTGGTCTACAAAGGTTGTATTCCATATTCACTTAGATGTAAAGTTGTTTACATATTGTATTGTCAAATTCTCAAGTTAAGATTCTAGGGTTAGGGTTAAGTAGCATGGAAATTTTTGAAAATGGCATGGGCGATGCCTCCCGAAACCTTGCTGTCATGCTAAGTAACCCTACAGATCTGACACGACTCGCCATACAAGTAATGTCTCTAAAGCTTGAGCGCAAAGACCACCGCGACCATCTCTAAATCATGAGTGGGATAGTTCTACCCATGCTTCTTCAACTGCCGAGAGGCATAAGTGACGACTCTGCCGTGCTGCATCAATACGCAATCTAGATCCACTCGAGAAGCATCACAATAAACAACATAGCCGCCTGACATTGAAGGCAAAGATAAGACTGGTGCAGTCGTCAAACGAGTCTTCAACTGCTGAAACCTCTGCTCACATGCCTCGGTCCAAAGAACAAGAACTCCCTACCGGATCAATACGGTCAGCGGTGCAACGATACAAGAGAAATTCTGCACAAAACGTCGGTAATAACCGGTTAAGCCCAAGAAGCTGTGAACCTCCGTCAAGGAAACAGGCTTAGGCCAATGTTGTACGGCCTCAATCTTCTTTGGGTCCATACGTATACCATCTCTCGTAACCACATGACCCAAGAAATCAACACTATCAAGCCAGAAAGCGCACTTCTATAATTTAACAAACAACTGGTGCTCTCTCAATGTCTGCAATGTAATCCTCATATGTTGCTCGTTCTCTTCTCGACTGATGGAGTACACCAGAATGTTGTCTATGAATACGATAATAAACTGGTCGAGAAACGGCATAAAGATGTGTTAGTTATATGTATGCCGTAGAGGCCATTACTATACATAGGATGTATATTGTAGTGGATGCTGGGACATATATAGGGAGGACTTTCTTGCTCGACATGATAGTATGCTATCTTGTTGAACATTACCTTAACGTGTATACTGGGTGTCTCTCTGTTACATGTTGGTAAAGCCCTTAGGATCTGTACTTGACTACCTGGACTATGATGCGGATCATACTAGTGGGGACATGGTAGTCCATAAGTACATCCTTCAAAGTCCCTACCCGTGGGTGTATCGAGACGGGGCATCGATATACCAGAGTAGACTAGCGTGTACCTTCTCGACCTATACAGATGGGCGATGGATGATCCCATATCCATTGGTGTTTGACATCAGAGATGATATACGGGTGCTCAGTAGAGACTGGGTACACTGGACGGACTCGCCGAGAACTCCCAGATGGTATTATACCTCACGTCAGATGGCAGTTCTCTGGTGACACTGGTACAGAGTAGTCTGTTGACCCGAGATCGTCATAGAGTCTTGTGTGGTTCCCACTGTGCTTTGATTTCCATCTTACCACGTCCAAGAGGGCGTGCAAAACGGTGGTTTTTAGGTACAGTCCCGAGTCACATGGAGGCAATGAGCGATAGGATGGGATTCGTCTCTCCCGGTATAGAGAGTTGATGTTGCGCTGTATTCGATTTGCTATAACAGGAAATCCCTGGCCAGGGTTGCTGAGATTTACTGGTAAGTGTTACCAATAGTTTCTCGAATTGTTATAGACCTCATATCGACACGACTTATCGAGCTATTGGGGTCTGACGTTTACCACCCTTAGGCGAGATATGCGACATATCAGACGATCATACCGGACTGTACGGTAGTGTTACTGGTTGGATTCACTGGAGTGTGAGTGGGCTTGCTCGTCGATCTTCAGATCGCTCAATACCCGGGTGGCCGTTACGTTTAGCAGACCGCTTGCGGCTTGTAGGTGTTTGATATGATCATCACCTGCTGCCGGCGTATTGACGAGTCTTTAGAGTCCTACACAGAGGTTTCCTGGCTCAAGGGAAACGAAATAGGAGCGCATATGAGATATGTGCGGGACCGAGAATAATGCGTGTATGTGATACCGTATTCCATTCTCGCGATGAATGTATCGATTGGTTGTATGCGATATAACCTAGTTATCGATTCAAGGATTGATTCGATAAGCCGATACATTGTATACTAGTCGGTTGTGTGCGACATGACCGGATCATTGAATCAAGTGTTGATTTAATGATTTAATGCATAATTATATATTTGATATATTACTTTGCATTAACTAGTATTGGTTCACTTTAAATGGATTTTCTCACTTGGTTTGTGCACATTGTATATGTGATATACATTTGTACATATGATTGTATCATGTTTGATGATACATGATTGTTTAAGTGTATGTTAAGATTAAACCATGGTTATGTGATGGTTAGGGTTATGTTTTTATTTACTTACTCATTTATTTATTTATTTATTTCATTTTGGCAAAAGAAAAGAAATGGTGGCTCGCTTTGTTTTACATTGAAACCTTATGAAGGTTTGAAAAGTCCACCATTTTTGTTTCATGTCTAACCTAACCATTGACCTAACCCTAGTTTATTCTCTACACTTGACTATGGTTGATTATGATAAGTATTCTTTTATTTTCTATTTTGAAATTAACTTATCATAATTTTTATCTTCTTCTTCTTCATCTTCTTCACTTGAAGAAGCTTGCTTCATCAATGGTGATTGATGAAAACAAGTGAGAAATCCAATTCTAAAGTCTACCCACTTCCTATTTCTTCATCCTCTACCTCTTGCCAAGTAGTAGAGTGTGTTTCCTTCACGAGTTTTCATGGCTTGGTGAAGGTGGAGCTTGATCTAGCGATGCTTCGACGTAGATCATCTTCGGCATGGACATCGACGACCTAGCTCGCCATTTCTCCAACGAAGCCGACGCTAGAGCCCGGGAATTCATTTGGACAGCGAGGGGACTTCGTTGCGGAGCTATGGAGGTGGAGCACCGGATCTACAAAGGTTGTATTTCCGTATTCTTATAGTTAAGTGTTAACTAGTTTACTTTTCGCCTAGATTTCTAGCCAACGATCCGTAGTCGGGTTTCTCGGCACCTAGATTTTTTGAAATTGGCATGGTTGATGCCTTGTGAGACCTCATTAGGGTGCCTAGGAACCCTACAGTGGTATCAGAGCCTAGCTAGAGCCTTAGGCGAAGTCCAGACGGAGTTTGAAGTCCGAACGACCCGAAAACCCAAACCTAAACATGCTCTCTGGACTTTTTCGTAAAATGTGGATTTTTGTAGATTAAAAATATTCAGAAAACTCTGCAAGAAGATCTAAGGATTACTGCAAAATTCGAGCGCTTAATTCCTTAATATCGCCGCGGTTCCGCGGCATGAGCATGCTCATGCGGCGGATCCGCGACCATTTTGGCTTATTGTGCATCGAATTTTGCACCTTAATTCTTAGTTCCCAGTGGTGCTTTTTCTGGGAATTTTTAATATGTTTTCCAGAGTTGTATTTTCAGGGTTGTTTTGGGGATTCGTATGTTCGATCGGATTATCAAATTTTGTCTGTGTGGCTTTCAGGATAAATTTCAGAATATGTTAAAAAGTTCGACCGGATATAAATACCCAATTTTTCCCCTGTCGGGAAATTTCCAAGTGTTGGATTTTTCCGTGGTTTAAAGTCGTTCTAAGTAGTGCAAGTAACTCGATGGACCCTCTAGAAGACAACAAACCTTAACTCGATTATGTGACCGTCTTGAACTGCCCTTTGAACCTTCGGGTTTGGGGCAGTACGGCGTGCCACATGTGAGGCGTTGGCTTGACCCTTCTACGGCTGGACCGTTGGTACTGAGGCACGAACTGAATGTTTTTAGACTTATTTCATGTGTTGATCTATATCGGGAAAACTTGGGTGTTCGATCGTTCGATCGGAAAGTTTAACATTTTCTATTTATCCGGAATGTGATACAATAATTGGAATTCACAATAAGTTATGAGATAACTGAATGAATGTTATAAACATAGAAGTTTAGTCTCACTTGATCGGTTGCCACGGAATTTTGATGTGATCAAAAGTCCGTCGCAATCACGTAGCGTACGCGGATACTCGCCGGGTAAACTTAATAGACAGCCTCACTCCATAGCCCCGACCAAGTGACTGTAGGAGAACCCCGTCGCCGAAAGTATCCGTTCGGGTGCTCGCGGTAGCGGTGTTCCGCCTTGGTGCACTTCGTCGACGGTATCGGGGGTGCAGCCGTCTACTGAAGTTTGCGACGAGCATTCGATCAAATTGTCGGGAATCTTGTTGAATTGCCCGACTTGATATTGAGAAGTGTTTTCGATAATGAGACTAAAATGCGGGGTTTATAATTGTTAGGCATGCGATGTCTAAGAAATTCATTTGGTCAGGCATGCGATGTCTGAGGAGGTTGCGGATTCCAACTGTTGTAGTTTTACACTTTCTTTTCTGTAACCGTAAGTGTAATATGTGATATCGCCGGTTTCGTTGCTATATGTCAACGACAATTGGGATGCGCATATTTACTTACGTTGATGACATGTGATGTTATGTGTTGCTGGATATGTTATATTGGATCGTCGTGTTTGAATAGCCGGGGGTTTTTATGTGAGATGAGTGTTTTTCATTTTCATTCATGTAAAAACTTGTATGTAATATTCTTTTATTGGGGCACTTCCAGGTTGCGGAAGTCGTCACCTTTTGTATATTATTTACTTTTCCGCACTAGGATAGACCCAAGGAGGGGAGCACAAGTAACCGGGTTCTGGAGTCCAGTGGGAGACCAACTCGAGGAGTCGAGTCCGGGTCTCCTAACTCTAGAATTTGTAGGGTTGCTTGCCGCTCTCGTAGGGGTCTAGGGGTGTGGGTTTGGCTATTCATCACGACCGTGGAATCCGTGTTTTATACTGGCTCGTATTGAAAACACGGACGTCCTAGTATATCCAATATTTCATATGTTTCTTCTGCTGCGATATCTGTGATGTGATCATGTGATGTTCTGTGATAGATATAGTATATAGTATATATGATATATTATATAGACGTTACTTATGTTTTACACCCGCGCTAGCCCTGTCCTGCTCTGTCGTTAGTTACCTAACCTAACGGTGCACGAGGGGACATCGAGGCGAATGCGGATGGCATAAGTGTACGTCATATCTATCTGTGATGTTTAGGTATTTAAATGATGGGACTTCATTAATGTGATTAATGAAATAAAAGAAACCTAAGATGTTGTAGAATCGAATTTCAAAATAAAACAGGTAGCTACGGTTCTTGCTTTGCACAGAGGTATATGTGATATATCCTGCACCTTATTCGATGAGGAAAGGACCGAGATCCCTTCACCGGGAGTGACTCCTTTAGCAATAACTGGCAGATGCTACACACTCGGTTTGTCTTTTGATTGCTTTTAAGAGTTTTTGCTTTGCACAGTGATATATGTGATATATCCCGCACCTCATTCGACGAGGAAAGGACCGACGATCCCTTCACCGGGAGTGACTCCTTTAGCAAAACTAGAAAAGCCTCAAAAACACTCCATTTCAAAATTCATTTGATCCTACAACGATATCAAGTTCATTACGCAATAGGTTTTCAGAAAAACCTATCGTAGCCCTCCGTCATTTCAGATAAGTAGTAGTTAGTATTCGTGCTGCGTTTGTTGTCCTTTGTCAAGGCGCAATGTGCGGTAGCTAACTGGTGCTTATCTGCTTATGCATATGATGCAGATTGAGTTAGGGTAGTCGTGCGACCTTGTTGGCCTTTGTCAAGGGCCGTGCGGGTGGGTTTAATTCAATCAGGAAATGACGGGTTGAACTTGACTAGCATCCTATGGTTTGTTGGCCTTTGTCATGGTCATAGGAGGTTAGGGGCAAAATATTATCGGGAATTTCAAGTGTTGAAATTTGCAATGAGATTGCATATCTTCTATGAGATAGTTGGATCCCGATACCCGCTGCGAGTAAGAGTTACTCCTGGGACAGTTTTACACATTACAATTAGCCGATCAAGTAGGTGTCTAGAAAGGTGTTAACGAGGTTACGCCTCTGGGAAAACGAGGTTTACATTAATTAGGTTCGTGCGAAAGCACGGGGGACCTCCCTCAAAGTACCGACACTGGCCTGGCTGAAAGATTGGCGAACTTGTAGTGTGTAATTAATCCCGGCTAGTCTTTCCTTTTAGGGTTTGAAAGAAGATTTGATAAAAAGCAATGGGAGCCATCCTGATTAGATAAAATAATAACCAATCTATTCTTGTAAGAGCGCACGCTGAGTGTTTTCTTCTCTCTCTCTCTAGGTAGCGACCATATCACGCCTTAATCAAGATAATAATACGGATTATTGACCGAACCCGCTTGTTATACTGAGCTGGGGAACGTTGGTCCCGCTCCAACTTATAATTGTTATAAGACAGAGCAGGAAATTGGGGAATACCAGATTTCCCGTGCAGCCCAAACGAAGAGAGTGCATGCTGATGCATCATCTTCGGGTGTGTTCACTACAAAGAACTGTTTCTCTGTATCCTCTACGTCCTGGGTATGTGATACCAGATCAGGATCCCAGATATGTAATCTTTTACATAGGGCTACAGATAGGTAGAGAACTGAGAACGGGTGATAAGTTTCATGAGACAGAAAACGGGGCAAGTGTTGCAGCCAAGTCTGTTGGTCACTGTCACCCTGTATTACCGATACATTGATTCTGAACGAATGTTATTAGATACCGAACCTGATATACAAAATCATATCAGTCTCTTTATCAGTAAAGAAATGATAAAATTTTGTATTGTTGGATAATGTTTTGAACATTTCCTATATCAAAAGTTGATCGGTTCAGGCACGTTATCTAAAAGCATTGATGTTATAAATCAAACTACAGTTCTTTAGTATACGGAACGCACACAAGAGGAAGAGTTCAGAAATGAACGAATCCTACTTGAGGCATTGTAGACTAGGTCATATCAATGCGACCCGACTAGCTAGAGTTACATAAAGATGCATATTTAAATTAGTTTGAATTTGCATCTTGTGAAACTCGCCAGTCATGTCACAAAGATAAGATGACCACAGCTCCGTTTACTAAAAACAGAGAAAGAGTTAGTAAACTCTTGGGATGATACATGATGATGTATATAGGTCCCCTGTCTACAAATGCCAAGACCGGTTCTTTTTACTTCATTACATTCTCTGATAATCTCTCAAGATTCAGACATATGTTCCTGTTGAAACACAAGTCCGAACCTTTTGAGATATTCACAGAATATAAGTTAGAAGTAGAGAACCAATACGGGTATAAGTATTATGTCCTATGATGAGATCAAGGAGGAGAATACTTAAGCACGGAAATCCTGAATTATTCTAAAGGAGAATGAGATTCTCTCTCAGCATTACTCCTCCGAATACACCATAGCACGATGGTATATCGGGGCGGAGCAATAACACCCTATATAAGGTGTGCTCTATGATGAGTACTACTGAGTTACCTATTTCCTTTTGGGAGTTATGCACTTGAGAAGCTGCATACCTATTGAATAGGGTTCCAATCAAATCAGTTGCCTACCACTTCATATATGATATGGAAAGGGAAGAGCCCATATCTTAAGTTAGTTAAGATTTAGGGTTGACCGGCCTATGTCTAAAAGCAAAATCCGGACAAGCTCGAGGCAAGGTCTGTAATGTAGAACTGGAAATGTTCCAGCTATACAAACTACAGCACATGATTTGATAGAACCAAAGGATTCAGCAGATTCCAACGAACCTCAGCCTCTCCGCCGATCTAGTAGGGTTCCTCACCCACCTGAGAGATACTTCGGTTTCTCTATGACAGTGGGAGCGAGGATTACATCATGAGATGATGACCCAACTAGTTTCGAGCTGGCCATCAGGAGTGAGACTCTGTGAGAATGGCTGGATGTTTATCGATCTGAGATGGAATCCTTATACACCAACAAAGTATGGACTTTAGTTGCTATATCTGAAGGGTTAAATCCCCATCAGGAGCAAGTATATCTTGAGAAGATTACTTGGTGTACATGGAAAAGTTGAGACTTTCAAAGCTAGAATTGTTACAGGTTTTCGTCATCGACCAGGCGTGGATAATGATGAAACCTTTTCCAGTAGCTATGCTTAAGTCCATCCAGATCCTACTTGCCACGGCTACATACCATAACTACGATATCTGGCGGTTGGGTGCCATGACTGCTTTTCTAAATGATGTTTTAGAAGAGTGCTTCTATAAGTACACACCAGAGGGCCTCATAGACAGTGGGAGCAGCGAAAACGTGTGCAAGATGTTTTATATGATAAAGCAGGCATCGCGGAGTTGGAACGTCTGTTTTGATGTAATAGTCAAACAGTTTGACATCATCAAAATGGTAGATGAACCTTGTATATACAAAAAGGTAGTAGGGAGTATGGTAATGATCCTCATAGAGTATGTGGATGACATACTCTTGATAAGGAAGGAGTTTCCTATGCTACGCTCGATCAATCTCCGCTTATCACAAGAATTCTCCATAATAGGATCAAAGTGATACCTCCTAAATCCTGGATTTTGGATCTATGCGATAGATCTAAATGGATGTTAGAATACTCACTAGCTGTAGTGAGATGGTATCAATCGATCCTGGGGAGAATCACTGGAAAGGTTCCGGGGTGATAAGATGACTGAATGTCAGTCACAGGCATTGTCTTTACCCTAAGTAAAGGGACGGTATGTTGGAAGAGTTCCAAGTTAGATACCGTGACATACTAGATGATAAAGGCAGGATACATCGCTACTTAAGATTCTACCAAAAAGACTGTTTGGGTGTATATTGGTTCATGAGATGAACTACGTTCCCACCATTGTGAGACAATGGAATTGTGGCTTATGCCAAGGAACGCAGGTCCCATCAGTGATCCAGACATATTCTAAGGCAGTATCACCTGATCATGGAGATGGTTGATCTCCAGGGAGATCGAGGTTAGGACAGTAGACTCATAGGACAACACAGCGGATCCACTCACAAAGGCCTGTTCCCAGAGAGAGACTATTATGGGATGGTTGACTATGAGATACTGCAACCACTGCTATCAAATGGCCCAAGTGCAAGTGGGAGATTGTTAGTTATATGTATGCCCTAGAGGCCATTACTATACATAGGATGTATATTGTAGTGGATGCTGGGACATATATAGGGAAGACTTTCTTGCTCGACATGATAGTATGCTATCTGGTTGAACTTTACCTTAACGTGTATACCGGGTGTCTCTCTGTTACATGTTGGTAAAGCCCTTAGGATCTGTACTTGACTACCTGGACTATGATGCGGATCATACTAGTGGGGACATGGTAGTCCATAAGTACATCCTTCAAAGTCCCTAGTCGTGGGTGTATCGAGATAGGGCATCGATATACCAAAGTAGACTAGCGTGTACCTTCTCGACCCATACAGATGGGCGATGGATGATCCCATATCCATTGGTGTTTGACATCAGAGATGATATACGGGTGCTCAGTAGAGACTGGGTACACTGGACGGACTCGCCGAGAACTCCCAGATGGTATTATACCTCACGTCAGATGGCAGTTCTCTGGTGACACTGGTACAGAGTAGTCTGTTGACCCGAGATCGTCATAGAGTCTTGTGTGGTTCCCACTGTGCTTTGATTTCCATCTTACCACGTCCAAGAGGGCGTGCAAAACGGTGGTTTTTGGGTACAGTCCCGAGTCACATGGAGGCAATGAGCGATAGGAGGGGATTCGTCTCTCCCGGTATAGGGAGTTGATGTTGCGCTGTGTTCGATTGGCTATAACAGGAAATCCCTGGCCAGGGTTGCTGAGATTTACTGGTAAGTGTTACCAATAGTTTCTCAAATTGTTATAGACCTCATATCGACACGACTTATCGAGCTATTGGGGTCTGACGTTTACCACCCCTAGGCGAGATATGCGACATATCAGACGATCAGACCGGACTGTACGGTAGTGTTACTGGTAGGATTCACTGGAGTGTGAGCGGGCTTGCTCGTCGATCTTCAGATCGCTCAATACCCGGGTGGCCGTTACGTTTAGCAGACCGCTTGCGGCTTGTAGGTGTTTGATATGATCATCACCTGCTGCCGGCGTATTGACGAGTCTTTAGAGTCCTACACAGAGGTTTCCTGGCTCAAGCGAAACGAAATAGGAGCGCATATGAGATATGTACGGGACCGAGAATAATGCGTGTATGTGATACCGTATTCTATTCTCACGATGAATGTATCGATTGGTTGTATGCGATATAACCTAGTTATCGATTCAAGGATTGATTCGATAAGCCGATACATTGTATACTAGTCGGTTGTGTGCGACATGACCGGATCATTGAATCAAGTGTTGATTTAATGATTTAATGCATAATTATATATTTGATATATTACTTTGCATTAACTAGTATTGGTTCACTTTAAATGGATTTTGTCACTTGGTTTGTGCACATTGTATATGTGATATACATTTGTACATATGATTGTATCATGTTTGATGATACATGATTGTTTAAGTGTATGTTAAGATTAAACCATGGTTATGTGATGGTTAGGGTTATGTTTTATTTACTTACTCATTTATTTATTTATTTATTTCATTTTGGCAAAAGAAAAGAAATGGTGGCTAGCTTTGTTTTACATTGAAACTTCATGAAGGTTTGAAAAGTACACCATTTTTGTTTCATGCCTAACCTAACCATTGACCTAACCCTAGTTTATTCTCTAAACTTGACCATGGTTGATTATGATAAGTATTCTTTTATTTTCTATTTTGAAATTAACTTATCATAATTTTTATCTTCTTCTTCTTCATCTTCTTCACTTGAAGAAGCTTGCTTCATCAATGGTCATTGATGAAAACAAGTGAGAAATCCAATTCTAAAGTCTACCCACTTCCTATTTATTCATCCTCTACCTCTTGCCATGTAGTAGAGTGTGTTTCCTTCATGAGTTTTCATGGCTTGGTGAAGGTGGAGCTTGATCTAGCGATGCTTCGACGTAGATCATCTTCGGCATGGACATCGACGACCTAGCTCGCCATTTCTCCGACGAAGCCGACGCTAGAGCCCGGGAATTCATTTGGACAGCGAGGGGACTTCGTTGCGGAGCTATGGAGGTGGAGCACCGGATCTACAAAGGTTGTATTTCCGTATTCTTATAGTTAAGTGTTAACTAGTTTACTTTTCGCCTAGATTTCTAGCCAACGATCCGTAGTCGGGTTTCTCGGCACCTAGATTTTTTGAAATTGGCACGGTTGATGCCTTGTGAGACCTCATTAGGGTGCCTAGGAACCCTACAAGATGTAGTTCATCAAATCCATGAACGCTGCTGGGGCATTAGTAAGCCCAAACGACATCACCAAGAACTCTTAATGCCCGTAGCACTTTCAAAAAGCAGTCTTCGGAATGCCATCATTCCGAACCCTCAACTGATGATAACCCGACCGCAATTCAATCTTCGAAAAATGTCCCGCGCCCTGGATCTGAGCAAACAAATCGTCAATGCGAGGTAAAGGATACCTATTCCGCACCGTAACTCGGTTCAATTGACGATAATCAATGCACAATCTAATACTGCAGTCCTTCTTATTGACGAACAAGACAAGAGCTCTCCAAGGCGACACACTCGGATGATTAAGTCCCTTGTCAAGCAAATCTTGCAATTGATCCTTAAGCTCTTTAAGCTCCGTCAGGGCCATCCGATAAGGCGGTATAGAAATAGGCCCCGTGTCGGGGATCAAGTCGATTCAGAACTCGATATCGCGCTCTGGCAGCAATTGTTGGCTATAGTGCCCTCAAGGCAATTATTGCAATCGCAGGCAGGTGATTATGATGATTGAGGGAGGACCTATGAACAATCTTACTCAAAATGAGAATATGCTATCTGGTTTTCCATTTTCATCATGTACATGCATTATGTGGTATTACAGATCATTATTACATGTTGATAGAGCCTATAGGATTCTTGCTTGACTACCAGCATTACGATGGCGATCATATACGTGGGAGCTGGGTGGTCTATAAGCACATTCTTAAATGTCCCTAGTCACAGGAGTATCGAGACAGGGCATCGATACTCCGGAGTAGACTAATGTATACTTATCGAGACCCCGACGAGGGGTGGTGGCTGGTCTCATAAGCCATTGGTGTCAATTAGTCACCTAAGATAGTATACAGGTGCTCATTGGGATATGAGTACACTGGACTCGCCGGGAACATGCTAGTTGGTATTATACCTATTGTCAGATAGCAGTTCCCAGGTGACTTGTGTACAGGTTAGTCTGTCGACCTAAGATCGTCATTTGTCTCGTGTGAGTTCCTACTGTGCTTTGATTACTACCCTACCATGGCTCAAAGGAGTCGTGCAAACAGGTTTTAGTTGGGTACAGTCCCAAGCCACATGGAGGCAGTGAGCGAATCGTCGAGGATTCGTCTCTCCCGGTATTGGGGGTTGATGTCGCACTGTGCACGGGTGGCCATCACCAGAAATCCTTAGCAAAGGTGGACGAGAATTACTGATTTGGATCAGTAGTTTCTCAGTTGGTGATGGTCTTCATACCGACACAAAATATCGCGTTATTAAGGGTCTGGTTTTATCTACCCCCGTAGACCCGATATGCGATACTCTTAGACAAACAGACCATACAGTACGGAGATTGTCATAGACAGGCTCAGTAGGGGTTTGGATGAGTTTGCTCGTCGGCCTTCCTTTTGCTCATTACCTGGGTAGCCGTTACGTACAGCTAGTGCCGCTGACATGCTTGTGGTTAAACCCACTGCCAGTGTATTAACGAGTCTTTAGAGTCCCACAAAAAGAGTTTCCCTGATTCGGGTGAAACGATGTAGAGGCCGTATGGTTTTACGGCAGGGTTCGATCATATACGTGTACTAGCTATACGGATTATGATTCGGATGGACAATACTAGTGGGCTTTGGTTTAAGCCGGATTCTAGTATTATATTGTTGGATTATTTTCGTCTCTTTGTATTCGTAATTTTTGGAATACGAATACGGGTATGTATATACGGTGAGGGGTATTCTTGTAATTTATTACAAGGTGCTTCTAGAAGAAGACACCTCATTTGTGTATAACAATTTTTTATTAAATGGTTAAATGAGGTGGAGGTATGAGGTGTGCTTTACATTTAATGAAGCATTGCTCACTTGGTGACTCATGGAGTGACTCATGCTTTGGTGAATTATTGGCATGCTTGATTCATTGGTTGTGGATGATTGGCATGCTTAATAATTCATAACACTTAGCCATTTTTCATGGAGAGAATGCTCAGGACTACACACTCTTGACCTCAAGCTTCTTTCTTCTTCCTCAACCATTAATGTCTCATGTGCTGAGAAACTTAGGTTATTTGGAGAAAAATTAATCCATCATCACACTTTACATCCTCTGGGCTATCTAGTATAGCGAACTAGATACCCTAGTTAGCTTGGTATTGAGGTTGGAGCTCGAACTACAAATCCTCAAGTGGATCATCTTCGATGGAGGGAGACCGAAGGTCAAACTCGATCCATGACGCCTCAAGGAGCTAATGAAGATGGTAGAAGACCGAAGGACACAGATCATTCGGTATAACACTTCTATCATAGTAGTTTAGCCTTTTGTAGTTAGCTAGTTTAGGGTTTATGGTTCGATCTTGGCGGATTTCGTTAGTGCCAAGTTTATAAACGCCAGTTTTTGTTCCGCACCGGCTATGGTAAATGGCCAGGGCACTGGCGTAACCCAACATGGTATCAGAGCCACCCCATAAACCATTACAAGCTAGTGTTCGCACAAGGTTAAAATATCGGTCGACCGAATTTTTCGAATCATAATTCCATTTGGTCGTGCTTGATGTCTTTTTTTAAACTTGTTCAAAAAATTCTTCAGAGTGTCTTAAAATACATGCAGGCATTATAGGGCACTAGAAGAAATTCGTGCATTTGAACCCATAACCTTGCCAAGGAACCGCCGCATACTATACCCATTGGCCACGGTTCAGCGGCCGTTTCGTGGTTGTTTTGTGCGAAATTTAATCTGGCACTATATTTGATGGAAATATGCTTTTTAGGATGCATGGTTTTGGCGCAGATTTGTTTGAGTACTGGTTTGCATTTGGGGGACAATTTGGAAAAGTTTAGCTGATCGAAATTTTAAGTGTGTGTTTATCAGTGCATGTGATATATCTGCGACCGTGAATATCATTGATTGGTACAACCCGACTAGTTGCTATATATTCGACTAGACGGGTTTGCAATCATGATATTTGCGTTGATATTCTGAGTTGTGTTGATATTATGGATCGGTTTGTCATGGTGGATAGCCTATGGTGTAGTTGTACTAGTACAGTTCAGATTCATTTGTATATTCTGTATTGCGGGGCGAGCGTCCGACATGTAGACAATCGTCTCTGCCAGATTGTATATTCTTTTATTGGGACACGATCGGGTTGAGGTCGATGTCGCCATTGTATATACTTTTCTTTTCTGTACTACGATTACCCCGCGGTGGAGTGCTCGAATAGCCGGATTCTAGAGCGCAACGGGCCCGCATCTCATAGAGTTGAGACAGAAGGGGCCACACTCTAGAATTGGTGGGCTATTCGACGCATTCGTTGGGGGTACAGGATGACTCATGGAGGGCTGCTCAAGTTACCGAATTCCTTGAAGTGCTGGGTGGCCCATTCACTTTGTTGATTGGGGTTGCCTCACTTCAGGGATTAGGGAGTAACTTTCCGCGCTCGTAGGGGTCCAGGTTTTCATTGCACAGGCTATCCACACGAGTAGGGGAACATCGGGTTTCACTTGAGGCTCAAAGGAAACCAAGGGCTCCCGGATTATCCGTAGTTCTATGATGCGTATCGCTCTTCCTTGATGTTGCTTATATGATGCCTGGGACGAATGTTATATAAATTTATATATATACTAGTAGATGTTGTATATGTTTTGCATCCGCGCCCCCGCTCTGCTGTTAGTTAAGTAACCTAACGGTGCATGACGGGGCTCCGTGGTGAATGTGGATGGCATATACGTACATTGTATTTTTGTTCCTTTTTCTGGTGTGATATGGATTAATTGATGGGACTGCATTAATTCTTATTAATGCAAGTAAAAAAACCTATATGATGTTGTTGGAATCAAGTTTTTGAAAATTGACATTACAGACGTTTCCATTTGCTTTGCACAGCGGTATTCGGTTATGAATATCCAGCACCTCATTCGACGAGGAAAGAGCCGAGATCCCTTCACAGGGAGTGACCTCTTAGGCAAAAGTTTGCGTCAGTGTAATAACTTCATTATAATCGATTCTTTTGTTTTGCATCATGGTATTCGGTTATAAATACCAGCACCTCCTTGGACGAGTCAAGAGCCAAGATCCCTTCACAGGGAGTGACCTCTTAGGCAAAAGTTTGCGTCGGTGTAATAACTTCACTATAGTCAATTATTTTGCTTTGCATAATGGTATTCAATTAGGAATATCCTGCACCTCATTCGATGAGGAAAGTGCCGAGATCCCTTCACAGGGAATGACCTCTTTAGCAAAAGTTTGCGCCACTATATATTTGTAAAACCACTCGGTTCCTTCAACGATATCAAGTTCATTACGTTAAAGGTTTTTCGCCAAAAACCAGCCGTAGCCCTCCGTCATTTAAGAATAGTAATATTTAGTATTCGTATTGCGTTTGTTAACTTAGTAAAGGCATTGTGTACGTTAGCTGAATGGTACTTTTCTGTGCCTTGTAAATGCGATTGGTTAAGACATTCGTGCGACCATGCTGACTTAGTCAAGGGCACGTGCAGGTTGGTTTAATGAAATCAAGAAAATGATGGGTTGAACTTGACTAGCGGTTTATGGTTTGTTGACATAGTCATGGTCATAAACCGTTAGGGGTAAAAACCACATCGGGAGTTTCAAATATACAAGAAACTTTTCAGGAATGCGCATACCTTCTGGAGTGTGGTGACTTGAGTGGCTTCCATCAAGTTATCATGCGATGATAGTTGGATCCCGATTCCCACTGATGAGTAGGTGTTACTCTTCGGGTGATTTTCATATGTTTCTGACTAATTCTCCTTTTATGGTTTGAAGGAGAATTTGAAAAACAGTGGGAGCCATCTTGATTAGATAAAGTGATTAACCATTCTAATCTAAGTTAGAGCGCACGCTGAGTGTTTCTTTTCTCTATCACTTTGGAAGTGACCATGACCTGACCCTAAACTAAAACTCATGAACCGAGTTAACCGAACCTTCTTAAAACACTTTGACTTTTGGATTATCATTTAGTCGCATATATCATTGCCACTCCTACTTTCCTTTTGCATTTCTTCAGAACACTCCGTATCACTACGAATATCCACATTTCTTGGATATACCATCTTATAGTTGTTAGGAATATGTATGCCCTAGAGGCTATTATTGTATGATATAGTAGATGCTTGGACATATATATAGAGGACTTTCTTGCTCGACATGATAGTAAACTATTTGGTTGCTCTTTTTCTTAACATGTACACTCGTATTAATATACTATCTCTCTGATACAAGTTGATAAAGCCCTTAGGATGTTAGCTAGACTACAAGAACTATGATGCGGATCATACTACTGGGACTTGTGTAGTCCACAAGCACATCCTTTAATAGTTCCTAGTCAAGGGGATATCGAGACAGGACATCGATATTCCAGAGTAGATTAGTGTGTACCTTTCTTGACCCTATAGGGGGCGATGGTTGATCCCATAACCATTGGTGTATGACATCAAAGATTTAACATAGGTGCTCATTAGAGAATGGGTACACCGAACAGGACTCGCCGAGAATTCCTAGATGGTACTATACCTATCGTCAGATAGCAATTCTCTGGTGACATTGGTACAGGTTAGTATGTAGACCCGAGATCGTCATAGAGTCTTGTGTGGCTCCCACTGTGATTTGATTTCCTCTTTACCACGGTTCAAAGGAGTCGTGCAAACAGGTGGATTTTGGGTACAGTCCCGAGTCACATGGAGGCAATGAGCGATTGGAGGGGTTTCGTCTCTCCCGGCATTGGGAGTTGATGTTGCGCTGTGCTCGATTGGCTATAACAGGAAGTCCCTGGCTAGGGCTGCTGCTGATATTTACTGGTAAGAGTTATAAGTAGTTTCTTGAACCGATATGAACCATACATCGACATGACTTATCAAGTTACAGGGGTCTGACGATTCCACCCCTAGACTCGATATGCGACATATCAAATGTAGAGACCGGACTGTACAGTAAGTGTTGCTTAGTAGCTTCATGAGAGTTTGGACAAGCTTTCTTGTTGATCTTCTAATCGCTCAATACCTGGATAGCTGTTACGTCCAGATAGTACCACTGACGGCTTGTGGGTAACTGATGTGATCATTACCTACTGCTGGCGTATTGACGAGTCTTTAGAGTCCCACACAGAAGTTTGCTGGATCAAGCGAAACGAAGTAGGGAACATATGCTGATATGTGCCGAGGCCTGATTAAATACGAGTATGTGATACCATATTCTACTCTAGCGGTTATTTATTATCAGTTTGGTTATATGTGATATAACAAGATTGCCGAATCAAGTGTTGATTTGATAATATGATATATAGATAAATGATATTAGTCGGTTATATATGATATGACCGGATTATTAAATCAAGTGTTGATTTAATAATTTGATATATATTTATATTTGATATATTTATATATTAACTAATATTAAGCTCACATAAGTTTTTCTTCTAATATATATTTTTGTATATATATGTGATATATATATAAATATATGAATATTATAATGTGTCATGGTAGATGACACATATGGCTTGGATTTTCTAGTTTGAGAAAATAGAAAATGAGGTGGAAAATGGGAAGATATTTGAGGTTTGGGCGAAGCATGGCTTATATGTTATTTTATGTGTTTGCATTCACTATTGAAGTATGGTTGGATTTATTATTGTTATCCATACTTTAATGGGGGACAAAAGAATTGAGCCATACTTCACTTGCACCCTTGACCAAGCTCTTCTGTTTCACTCTCTCATCTTCACCCTCCATTTTCATCTTCCTCCTCTAGCCTTTTTCAAGAGTTGAAAAGAAAAGGGGAGAAAAATTTCTAAGTGAGCCATAATCCCCACTTCATCAATCTAGTCCAAACTAGCACTTTGGATTAGGTTGTTTCCTTCACTTAAAGTAGTTTAGTGAAGAGGTAGCTTGAGATTGAGGAATTTCGGGTAGATAATCTTCGTCACGAAGATCGCGTATGAAGCTCATACCATCTTCAAGTGGAGCTACGAGGAGTCGAAGGGACTATAACCCGGAGCTTAAGAAGAGAAGGACTTGGTCATCAAAGGTTGTTACCTCCTTCTCTTAGTGTAGATCTTGTGATATCATATTTAAAACCCTAATTATCTAGTTAGACCTTTGGATAGTGTAGCTTAGCACACCGATTTTTAAAAAATTCATGCTTGATGCCGATTTAAACCCCTTGGTGGTGCTAGGGTAGCCTTTTAATAGTTACATACGAACTCGAAAGAACTTGTTCCAGTTTGCGGATGGATTCTGGTTCTGGAGAAATTGAATAGGATTATTCGGTTGTCTTTTCTCTTTACCTTCTCTCATGTTGCGAGAGCTCCTAGTATTAGGAGAGTACACCTATTATGCTTATTGGGTTATCTTCTTCCAAATAATAGGCGGTGCTGAAAGGTAGGGAAGGAAGAAAACAAATTAGCCTAATTGTAGTGTACAGAAGGTAATAAGTAAAGACATATGAAAGGATTAGAGTAAGTGTAAGTCAACGTTACACACCCTACAAGATGCGGGGAGGCGGAATAGGTAAAACAATCATTTTATTCAAAGTAACATCGACTATCAAACGGATCTTTGCTAAACCCTAACTAACAACTATCTAGAAGTGATTAACTACTATAATAGATGATTTTACCTAAAGATACAAGTCCTTCTTGTTCTCGTTGTTCACCTCCTCGTCGGCCTTCTCGATGTGATAGAAGATCCACCCGAGAGTTCCTCCTTCAAGCTTTCACCTCTAACTTGAGGTAACTAAATGGCTAGGATTGCTAATCCAAGTGACCTAGAGGATATAGAGATAGATTATGGATCTATTATTCTTTCTAACCCTTGGGATCTCAACATATGAGAGGATTAGGGTTAGGTTGAAGAAGAGGATTGCTTGAGGAGAGAGTGTGTGTATGTTGTTATGAAATGAATTATAACTCATTTTTGAATATATGAAGCATGATAATTATCTAAATGAATAACATATAATAATATCAACCATGCTTCATTAACTCACTTTGGATGAATTATCTCATGAGTCATTAAAACATTTAATGCAAATAACACATCACCTCTCCACCTCATTAAGTCTAATTCATAAATGAATTAAAACTAAATGAGTCACCTTTCTTCTAGAAGTTTCTCGAGTAATTACGAGAATGCCCCTCCCATCCGTATTTACGAAAAACACGGATATACTGAGACTTCATAAATCCAATAATCCAATACTAGAATCCGGCTTAAACCAAAGCCCGCTAGTATAATCTGTCCGAACATCATACGTGCACAAGTATACGTATATGTCCGAACCTTGTCGTAAAACCATACGACCTCTATATCGTTTTGGCTGAAGCAGGGAAACCCTCTGTGTGTGTCACGACCCGAGAATTTCGACTCGTGACCGGCACTTAACCACGCAACGTCTACAGGCGTAACGCGGCTAAGTATGCCGAACCCAGAAATCAAAACCAATAAATATAGAGTGATTTAAAACATTTTCGTAAAAACAGTAATGCATGTCCGAAAAACATTTTATTAATTTAGTAGAAATCCTTTTAAGTTCAAGAGTTATAACTTTTATAATTTTGGCAACATTTCCTTTTTAAACATTTGCCCCGCAAGTCGGGTAAAAGCAAGGTGTAGCAGAAATGACAAGTGAAATGAATAAAGCATCACAATATGATATACGACGCCGTAGCGAAGAATACACAGTAAAGCAAGGACAATATCACAAAAGGTAAGACTGCATAAAATAAAGCCGGCTCACATACGAGCTCGACACCAGAGTACAAAATCATACACATCGTCCTCACAACTGTCTCTAAGTCAATACAGAAAGGTAGATGGAGAGTACTAGATACATCAATATACAACTGAAAGATAACAGATACCGTACAAAAACCCACCTAACAGTAAAAGGCTAACTCGCCTCAGCAATGGTATCTGTGCCAAAAGATGCGGTAAACAGCCAGCCGCGACTACTCCCAAGGGCAACCTACAAGTACTGTGGCACAACGGGGGTGAGTTGCCAACTTGTGAATAGAGATAACATATAAAGGTGATCGCGAGCATGCACATATAGCATGGCTCTACTAATGCCAGCAGATGATATCAATGCATGCCAAACAGTGGATGCAATAGTAATGCAAGTGCTCTATCAGGTAAGTGCTACAGGATGAGGTATATAGTAATCAATACCGAGCATGGGATAAATAACATCTACATGGATATGTCAACATGGAAAACAATAGACGGTGCCTCAGGCTGCACCCAAATCCCAAATACACTCAGGCTCCGGCACACCCATCGGCCCTCAAATCCTGTATATCTCTGAGAAATCACGAGTGCCCAACATCGGCACCCAAAATATCATAAAATACTCGTGTCCAGCATCGACACGCAAATCCTCGTATATCGGGCTCCGTCAGTCCGGATCGGCCCACGGGGTCCATCTTCGGTATCGGCCCTCGACCCCGGCAGTACGGATCATCCCGCATCCATCTCTCGACTCTGGTCAGTATCCTCCGGACAACTGCCAGGTCCAACCAATCACCGGTAGGTACTCGCCCGCCTCCAGGCTCAATCGGCAAAACCCATCGATCATCTCGCCGAGGGGAACCATACCGGGCCCACCACGAACCCGCAAACGGAACATCCACTCCTCGAATCGGGTTTCAAGCACACGTCTCAGCACCGAGAAAACGCGTGGTGGACACACCAAAATATCATATCACGATGGTACCGGGTTTTTCAAAATAGTGCATCTTTTCTTAAATACTTCCACGGTCCTCAAAACCAAAAATCACATGAAAATCCATCACCAATAAGTCAATCCAATGCGAGGTACAATGTAAATCAATCCATAGTATGGGTATAAGGGGAAAACCGCTTTTTAAAACTAGTTTCCGTTTTTAAAGATGTCATGCGGCTCCCAATTTCCAGGAAATCACCACCAATCATATGTAAGACAAACTACAGCAATATAATCAAGGCAGCTCTACAGTGAGTGCGGCATGGCAATTACTAACGGTGTGTGTAGCATGCAAATAGTGCCCGTGCAACATAAACCGTTAGTAATTGTGCGGTGTTCTATCAGTTCTAAGCATACATATATGTAGCAGGGAATGCAATATGCTATGACAGTCTATGGGGTAAATGCAACATATAATAATAAGGTCCTATCAGCCCTGACGCATAACGCCATGCGGGCGATATCCCCGTAGATGTGAAATCTATTCACCGTGTCTCGCGCTAAGTGTATCCAACAACTTGGTTACCCTTCTTCGCAGCGTCCGTCTCACTGGCCTGCGAACCTAGAATCACATAACATATATCACACATAAGCTCAATTCCACAGAAATGCGACATTACGATACAATTAGAAACCCGTGTCGCAACCCAATCGCGCGTGTGCGCGATACGCTAAAACGTGTGATCACGCGCGCCTGAAACTACCCCGACGCGTCGCGATACGCAAAACCCCAATCCTACTCACGCATCACGCGTGTCGCGAAGGTTTAGAAAAACGGCAAAATAGGTATTTGGTCCCAGATTTCTATACAGAACTAAATTTCTAAAAATATATATATCACAGCACCCTACACACTAGCAGACACCTACAGGACCAAACCCTACCCATCTGGCCGCAAATTGCGGCCAGAACGAATTAATTAGCGGCCAAAGGAAAGAATTAGGGGGTCGGGTTCTATCTAGGGTATCAGCACCTCACTACTATACTGCAGTATCCTCAATTTCATCCTGAACCCATCGGGTCAATAGCAGTTTCCAGAAAACTCAGTTTTGCTTAAAACGACGGATTTGCATCAATTTAGGAAAATGGTGGTATTTTAGTGCAATCGGGGTTAAACTAGGTTAATATGGTCTCAATAACCCACTAACAACCTACTGAAACCAATCCACACCACGTTAGCACAAGATTCCTACTAAACACCTCATATCGCACTAAAACGCACTAAAAACCACTAACCGATGCAAAACTACTCCAACCAAGCAACTAGGGAATAAGTTTAGGAAATATACCTCATACTTAACCCTAGGGAGCTGAAGGAAGAAGAAGAGGTGCAAGGAAGAGGCTGTGGTTGT
Source organism: Agapanthus africanus (assembly GCA_030015575.1). Classification (NCBI taxonomy): domain Eukaryota; kingdom Viridiplantae; phylum Streptophyta; class Magnoliopsida; order Asparagales; family Amaryllidaceae; genus Agapanthus; species Agapanthus africanus. The sequence continues at coordinate 296,305,741 of CM057345.1, read as the reverse complement.
TGCTGCTGTGCTTGCTGCTCACTGTTGCTGCTGCTACTGCTCTCTGCTGCTGCTGCTACTGCTTCTGGCCCCTGCTGCTGCTGTTGCTTCAGTTGCTGCTGAGTGCTTGCTGCTGTGCTGCTGGTTCTGGAGCTGAGAGGTAAGTGTGTGTGTTGTGTGAGACTTGAGAGAAAACCAAAGAAATGAGAGGAAAACAACCATCACTCAAATGTCAACCCTCATCTCTCTCTCTCTTCATTAATGGCAAGCATGGCTTGAGCCATGATGCCCTCTCTCCCTCTCTCACAAGTCAACACCTAACACAAAATCAATTTAAAACAACTACTAATTAACTAATTAACTTAATTTAAACCCAAAAGACTTAATCCCATGATTAACCCACCATGGTTAATAATCATGGTAATAACTCATTTTAAAACCCTAGTTTACATGCACATGTGTGTGCAAGCCTAGGATAATTTTGGAAAAATATTTATTAAATTAGGAAAAATATTTAAAATACAATTTGGTAAACTTTTTGTTAAAAACCAAATAATTAAATATAAATTACCACTAAACACATCCTAAGGTGTTACAATCTCTCCCCCTTAAAGAAATTCGTCCCCGAATTTCAAAAATCTTACTACACGTACCTTCAAAAAGATGGGGATACGTCTTCATCATCTCGCTTTCGGTCTCCCAAGTGACCTCCTCACGGTTCTGGCCACGCCAAAGTACCTTAACTGATGGGATGTCCTTCGATCTCAATTTCTTCACTTGTCGATCCAAGATCATCACCGGCTGTGCTGCATAGGAAAGGTCGCGCTCCAGCTGGATCGTCGAATGCTGAATCGCATGCGAAGGATCATGAAGATATCTGCGGAGCATCGAGACAAGAAATACGGGATGCATATCTGGAAAGCTGGCGGAAGGGCTAAACGGTAGGCTACTGCACCAACACGCTCGAGGATCTCGAAGGGGCCCACATACCTGGGACTGAGCTTCCCCTTCTTCCCAAACCTCATCACACCTTTCATTGGGGAGACCCTCAAGAAACATGATCACCAACAGAAAACTCAAGCCTGCGCCGCCGACGGTCCGCATAAGATCTCTGCCTACTCTGCGCTGCTCTCATCCTATCGTGAATCAACTGGATCTTCACGGTCGTCTCCTCAACAATCTATGGCCCTAAGATACTGGTCTTACTGAGCTCTGTCCAACAGGCAGGCGATCTGCATCTCCTCGCATAAAGAGCCTCAAACGGTACCATCTGAATGGTCTCCTGGTAGCTGTTATTGTAGGAGAACTCTATTAAAGGTAAGTGATGATCCCAGCTACCTCCGAAATCTAATACACACGCTCTGAGCATGTCCTCGAGAGTCTGAATAGTCCGCTCTGACTGTCCGTCGGTCTGCGGATGAAATGCTGTACTGAAACTCAAGCGAGTGCCCAAAGCCTCCTGAAGCCTCTGCCATAATCGGCTGGTAAACTGGGTACCTCTGTCGGACACAATACATGTCGGGACTCCGTGTAGTCGTACAATCTCGTCGATATAGATCTGGGCATACTGAGTAAATCCGAAAGTCGTCTTCACTGATAGGAAGTGAGCCACCTTCGTCAAACGATCCATGATCACCCAGATGGAGTCATACCCCCGACTAGTCCTGGGTAGACCCACAACGAAATCCATCGAAATCTTCTCCCATTTCCACTCCGGAATGGGTAGCGGCTGTAGCTCTCCCGCGGGCCTCTGGTGCTCAGCCTTGACTTGCTGACAAGTCAGGCACCTCGACACAAAATCTGCGATGTCCCTCTTCATTCCGCCCCACCAGTAAACACCCCTCATATCATGATACATCTTAGTGGAACCAGGATGGACGCTATATACCGATCGATATGCCTCCTCAAGAATCTCGCGCCTCAGTCCCTCAGCATCAGGTACGCACAGTCTGACTCCAAATCGTAGTACCCCCTGACCATCGATCACGAACTCGGAAAATCTGTCCTGTCCAATCTGTGCCATGATCTCTGAACATCGGTCATCACTGAGCCGTGCCTCGCGTATACGATCGATCAACTTTGGGCGTGCACGGACATGCGCTATCTGTCCTCCAATCGGCGTGAACTCGAATTGTATCCGGCTGTAGCATAATATCTGCCAATCCGCTGACGACTGCCCCTGCACTGCGCTCAAAGAAGATAGACTACTCCCGGGCCTCCTGCTCACAGCATCGGCCACCACATTCGCCTTGCCCGGGTGATATAAGATCTCGCAGTCGTAATCCTTCACTAACTCCATCCATCGGCGCTGTCGAAGGTTCAGGTCCCGCTGCTGGAATATGTATTTCAGACTCTTGTGATCCGTGAATATCTGGCACGACTCGCCATATAGGTAATGTCGCCAGATCTTAAGTGCGAAGACCATTGCTGCCATCTCCAAATCGTGAGTGGGGTAGTTCTTCTCATGCTTCTTCAATTGTCGCGAGGCATACGCGATCACCCTGTCATGCTGCATCAGTACGCACCCTAACCCCACTCGAGAAGCATCACAATAAACCACAAATCCGCCCGATCCGGAAGTAAAGATAACACCGGTGCCGTCGTCAGCCGAGTCCGTAACTGCTGGAAACTGTGTTCGCACTCCTTCGTCCAATCGAAAGGAACTCCCTTCCGGGTCAACCCGGTCAACGGTGTAGCAATACGGGAGAAGTCCTACACAAAACGCCTGTAGTAACCGGCCAACCCCAAAAAGCTGCGAATCTCCGTCACCGATGTAGGTCTGGGCCAACGCTGAACGGCCTTGATATTTCTCGGGTCTACACATATACGGTCTCGTGAAATCATGTGCCCCAAGAAGTCCACGCTGTCCAGCCAAAAAGCACACTTGGAGAATTTCGCATAAAGCTGGTGCTCCCTCAAGGTCTGCAATGTAATCCGCAGGTGCTGCTCGTGCTCCTCACTACTTCGGGAATACACCAAGATATCGTCAATGAAGACTATGATGAACAGATCCAAATATGGCCGAAAAATACGGTTCATCAAGTCCATGAAGGCTGCTGGCGCATTGGTGAGTCCGAATGACATCACCAAAAACTCGTAATGGCCGTAGCGCGTACGGAAAGCTGTCCTGGGAATGTCCTCCTGTCGAACCCGCAGCTGATGATAGCCCGATCGTAATCGATCCTCGAAAAATACCCTGCCCCCTGAAGCTGGTCGAACAAATCGTCGATACGCGGCAAAGGATGTTAGTGTATATGCCCTAGAGGCCATTACTGTATCATACTAGTTTGTATATTACTTAATGGAAGCTTGGGATATTCACCTTGTATAAACAATCTTGCTCAATATAGTAGTATGCTACTTGGTTTGTTTCTACTTCAATGTGTACATGTGTTTATTTTGCGATATCACCTATACGCATTAGTGGAGCCCTTAGGATCTTTGCTTGATTACCAGCGTTGTGATGGCAGTCACACTAGTGGGGCCTGGGTAATCTATAAGCACATCCTTATACAGGTCCTTAGTCGCAGGACTATCGAGACAGGGCATCGATACTCCGGAGTAGACTAGCGTATGCGCTTCTCATCCCAGTGTGGGAGATGGTCTGTCCCACAGCCATCAGTACGTCGTACTGGAGATAGTATACGGGTGCTCGTTAGGTTACGAGTACACTGGACAGGACTCGTCGGGAACTGACCAGTTGGTATTATACCTATCGTCAGTTATCAGTTCCCAGGTGACATGAGTACAGCTTAGTCCGCTGACTTGACACTGCCACTTCGCCTCGAGTGTGTTCCCACTGTACTTTGACTACTACCCCTACCACGGCTCAAAGGAGTCGTGCAAACAGGCGGTAGTTGGGTGCAGTCCCGAAGCACTTGGAGGCAGTGACGGTTAGACAGGATTCGTCTCTCCCGGTATTGGGGGTTGACATCGCGCTGTGTCTAGGAGAGCCATTACACGAGTAGTCCCTGGCCAGGGCAAGCGAGATATACTGGTAGGATTCCAGTGTTATCTCAGGGTGTTTTGGGCTTCACTCTGACACAACTTGTACCGCTATTGGGGGACTGGCGTTTACCGCCCCCTAGGCCCGACATGCGATGTATCAGACGAACAGACCGGACTGTACGGAGACTGTCACATTCAGACTCAGTAGGAGTTCAGATGGGGTTCACCTCGTCAGCCTTCTTGTCGGCATCTACCTGGGGACCGTTACGCACAGCTAGTGCCGCTTGCGGTCTGTGGTTAAACCCACTGCCAGCGTAGTGTCGAGTCTTTAGAGTCCCACATAGAGGGTATTCGCCTCTGGGCAAAACAGGGTAGAGGTCGCATGGTTTTGCGACAGGGTTCGTTCTCATCCGCGCACTTGTGCACGTTTGGAGTCCGGACGGATATTACTGGCTGGCTCTGGTTTGAGTCAGATACTGGTATATGTTTTGGGGTTGCTTTTATCTCTCAGTATTCTTGTTCCTCGGAATGAGAATGCAGGTGTGTATGCACAGTTGTTTGAGGCGGAGGAAGAGGTTTTTCATTAGGGTTTCGGAACGGGTGCGTATGCACAGTCGACAGTCGTCTTTTTCCAAACCCTAATGGATTTATGAAATATCAATTAATAATAGTAATTAAATGAAATTGTGTCATGGTTGATTTTGTTGACTTGTTGACCATGGTTGACTTGTTGACCATGGTTGAATGTTTGACCATCATCATTGCTTTGCAAGGATACTCCTTGATTCTGGCTTACATTCATTTAATGAAGTGATGATAATGGTCATTCCAAATACAACCATCAACTATTTCATTTGAATTATTATTATTAATTAGATAATTCTTTTTCCTTTTGTTATGGTTGCAAGAGGAAAAAGAGCTCATTCTATCATATTCATTCTCTCTCCTCACTTCATCTTCTTCTTCCTCAAGCTCAAGGAGAATCCTTCTCATGTGTTGAGAATTCCTCTCCTTGAAAAGAAAACACCCCTTAGACACTCTCTACTCATTCTAGGATCAAAGGTTTAGCAAGCCGAAGATTCTAGTTCTCTCAAAGTTCGAGAAAGAGCCCGAAGGTTGAACCCTCAGGTGGATCCATCTTTGACGGAAGAAGGCTACGAGGATAGAACCATCAACCTCTACTAGGTTTCAAGAAGAAGGAGTTCAAGTTAGGTATAACCACTTTGCCGAGTAGTTAACTCTCCTTTGCATGTTTGCTAGTTTAGTTTAGACACGATCCCGACATTGTTTAGTCCATGTTGCCCCATGCGCCAAAAATTTGATTTTTATACCGTTTCCGCCTCCCCGTAAGAACCGGGGGTCGCAACGTAGACTTACAAAGGATACCAGTTCCGTACTGTCACCCTGTTCAGCTGGCGGTAGTCGATACACAGACGCAAACTGCCGTCCTTATTCTTGACGAACAGGACTGGAGCACCCCAAGGAGAAACACTGGGTCGAATAAGTCCCTTGTCCAGCAAATCTTGCAGCTGGCCCTTCAATTCTCGAAGTTCCGCCGGGGCCATCCGATAAGACGGTATGGAAATAGGCTTCGAGCCAGGAACCAAATCAATACAGAAAGAAATGTCGCGCTCGGGCGGCAACCCTGGAAGCTCGGCAGGGAACACATCAGGAAACTCGCTAACAACCGGAACCTGGTCTAATGGAACCTCTGTAGCGCGAGCATCGCAAACATAGGCGAGAAATCCCTGACATCCCTTCCTCAAAAGCTGTCCAGCATGAAAAGAAGAAATCACACTGTGAGGGGCGGCACCACGGTCCCCCAACACAACAAAAACCGACTCACCGGGAAAGCAGAATCTAACTGTCTTCTCACGGCAGTCCACAGAAGCATAGCACGTGGCTAACCAATCCATGCCCAAAAGAACGTCGAAGTCCAACATCTGCAGAAGGATCAAGTCGACAGGCAACTCTCTCTCGCCAATACAGACGGTACAGGATCGGAACACGTGCCTAGCAACAAACGACTCTCCCACAGGAGTGGTCACCACAAGCGGCTGATCAAGGAAGCCGGACTCTCTACCCAGACTCGGCACGAAGTGTGTGGATACATACGAGTGTGTGGATCCGGGATCGAACAACACGTGTGCATCAACTGAACATACAGGAAGGATACCTGAAACCACTGCATTGGACGCCTGCGCGTCCTGATGTGTCAAAGCAAAAACCCGTGCCTGTCCACCACCTGCAACTGACTGCCCTCTGCCTCGGTCATCTTGTCCCCTCTGAGCAACTCCTCCACGCCCACGGCCTCTCTGTGCGTGAGTCTGGCGCGGAGAAACGGTAGGTATAACGGGCAACGCCCTCTGGGGTGGTGAAGGTGGTAAAGTAACATGCGGTGCTGCCGCCTCCCTCCGGTGTGTCTCGGGACAATCTCTAACGAGGTGAAGTAAGCTGCCACATCTGAAGCAACCCCGCGGCGACTGCTGACCCTCTCGTGGATAGGTACTAAACATTTGGCTCCGTCCCGAATCTCTGCCACTCCCCGTACCTGGGCGATACCTGTCGCGGCGTCTGAATATCTGTCTCCGTGCGGATATACCAGTACGAACTCTCTTCGGCTCTGGAACTACCGAAGTCTCAGCAAGGTGCTCCTCGACTACTAGGGCTGCGTCTACAGCTGCCGCATAGGTCTCGTAGTGCTGCGCGCTGATCGCGAGGAACAGTGGTGTAAGCAAGCCTCGAACAAATCTCCTGACTCGCAACTCTTCGGTAGCCACTAAATATGGGGCATAGACTGCTAGCTCTGTAAACAGCACGTCATACTCTGCCACTGTCATCCCTGGCGTCTGGCGCAAGGACTCAAATCTGCGTGCTCGGGCATCCCTAACACTCTGGGGAAGGAAACGGGCTAGAAATATGGTCACGAACTCCGTCCAGGTCATAGGAGGAAGACCTGCTGCTCTGCCCTTCTCAACTGAATCACACCACTTCTGCGCAAGACCCTCCAGGCGAAAACTCGCGAACTTAACCCATCTCGCATCTGCGCATCTGAGGGAACGGCATATCCGGGCCATCCTGTCAATGAAAGACTGTGGGTCCTCGGCTGTATCGGTGCCTGTGAAGACCGGAGGCTTCAGCCTCATAAACTCTGATAGCGATACTGTGATCACCTCCGTGGCTGCAGGGGCGACTGGCTGTGCGGTAGGTACCATCGCGGTCGCTGGAACAGGTGGAGCTATCTCTGGTCGCTGGGCTCGAAGCGTCTCAACTAGCGACCCTATCATCTGGCGCATCTCCTGCATGCTAGATCCTACCGTCTGGCGCATCTCCTGCATACCAGCCCCTAGCGTGGCGATCTGATCTGTCACAGGAGGAACAGTCTGCTCGGGTACAACGGGTGCACTACCCGGATCAGTCCTCGTCTCGGACGAGTCAACACGAATCTCGGCCCTCGCGGCCGCTCTCTGTGCCCTCGTAGTCTTAGGAGGCATAATGGCTGAAAGAAAATTTGGATTCGATAAGAACACGGAAATCGAATCGCAAGAATGCATGTATTCACGAAGGAATTCAAATCAACAAGTCCTAAGGTCGCGTAGGCGGAGTACCGTGTCGTGAGTATGCCGCGGAACATACACACGCTACGCTACCCTGCTGCAGCTACCTACTCCATCATACCAGGGTCATCCTACACTCCGAAGGTAAAACCTACGCTCTGATACCAACTTTGTCACGAACCGAGAATTTCGACTCGTGACCGGCACTTAACCACGCAACGTCTACAGGCGTAACGCGGATAAGTAAGCCGAACCCAGAAATCAAAACCAATAAATATAGAGTGATTTAAAACATTTTCGTAAAAACAGTCATGCATGTCCGAAAAACATTTTATTAATTTAGTAGAAATCCTTTTAAGTTCAAGAGTTATAACTTTTATAATTTTGGGAACATTTCCTTTTTAAACATTTGCCCCGCAAGTCGGGTAAAAGCATGGTGTAGCAGAAATGACAAGTGAAATGAATAAAGCATCACAATATGATATACGACGCCGTAGCGAAGAATACACAGTAAAGCAAGGACAATATCACAAAAGGTAAGACTGCATAAAATAAAGCCGGCTCACATGCGAGCTCGACACCAGAGTACAAAATCATACACATCGTCCTCACAACTGTCTCTAAGTCAATACAGAAAGGTAGATGGAGAGTACTAGATACATCAATATACAACTGAAAGATAACAGATACCGTACAAAAACCCACCTAATAGCAAAAGGCTAACTCGCCTCAGCAATGGTATCTGTGCCAAAAGATGCGGTAAACAGCCAGCCGCGACTACTCCCAAGGGCAACCTGCAAGTACTGTGGCACAACGGGGGTGAGTTGCCAACTCGTGAATAGAGATAACATATAAAGGTGATCGCGAGCATGCACATATAGCGTGGCTCTACTAATGCCAGCAGATGATATCAATGCATGCCAAACAGTGGATGCAATAGTAATGCAAGTGCTCTATCAGGTAAGTGCTACAGGATGAGGTATATAGTAATCAATACCGAACATGGGTTAAATAACATCTACATGGATATGTCAACATGGAAAACAATAGACGGTGCCTCAGGCTGCACCCAAATGCCAAATACACTCAGGCGCCGGCACACCCATCGGCCCTCAAATCCTGTATATCTCTGAGAAATCATGAGTGCCCAACATCGGCACCCAAAATATCATAAAATACTCGTGTCCAGCATCGACACGCAAATCCTCGTATATCGGGCTCCGTCAGTTCGGATCGGTCCACGGGGCCCATCTGCGGTATCGGCCCTCGGCCCCGGCAGTACGGATCATCCCGCATCCATGTCTCGACTCTGGTCAGTATCCTCCGGACAATTGCCAGGTCCAACCAATCACCGGTAGGTACTCGCCCGCCTCCAGGCTCAATCGGCAAAACCCATCGATCATCTCGCCGAGGGGAACCATACCGGGCCCACCACGAACCCGCAAACGGAACATCCACTCCTCGAATCGAGTTTCAAGCACACGTCTCAGCACCGAGAAAACGCGTGGTGGACACACCAAAATATCATATCACGAGGTACCGGGTTTTTCAAAATAGTGCATCTTTTCTTAAATACTTCCACGGTCCTCAAAACCAGAAATCACATGAAAATCCATCACCAATAAGTCAATCCAATGCGAGGTACAATGTAAATCAATCCATGGTATGGGTATAAGGGGAAAACCGCTTTTTAAAACTAGTTTCCGTTTATAAAGATGTCATGCGGCTCCCAATTTCCAGGAAATCACCACCAATCATATGTAAGACAAACTACAGCAATATAATCATGGCAGCTCTACAGTGAGTGTGGCATGGCAATTACTAACGGTGTGTGTGTTGCATGCAAATAGTGCCCGTGCAACATAAACCGTTAGTAATTGTGCGGTGTTCTATCAGTTCTAAGCATATATATATGTAGCAGGGAATGCAATATGCTATGACAGACTATGGGGTAAATGCAAGATATAATAATAAGGTCCTATCAGCCCTGACGCATAATGCCATGCGGGCGATATCCCCGTAGATGTGAAATCTACTCACCGTGTCTCGCGCTAAGTGTATCCAACAACTTGCTTGCCCTTCATCGCAGCGTCCGTCTCACTGGCCTGCGAACCTAGAATCACATAACATATATCACACATAAGCTCAATTCCACAGAAATGCGACATTACGATACAATTAGAAACCCGTGTCGCAACCCAATCGCGCGTGTGCGCGATACGCTAAAACGTGTGATCACGCGTGCCTGAAACTACCCCGACGCGTCGCGATACGCAAAACCCCAATCCTACTCACGCATCACGCGTGTCGCGAAGGTTTAGAAAAACGGCAAAATAGGTATTTGGTCCCAGATTTCTATACGGAACTAAATTTCTAAAAATATATATATATCACAGCACCCTACACACTAGCAGACACCTACAGGACCAAACCCCAACCCAAACCCTACCCATCTGGCCGCAAATTGCGGCCACAACGAATTAATTGGTGGCCAAAGGAAGGAATTAGAGGGTCGGGTTCTATCTAGGGTATCAACACCTCACTACTATACTGCAGTATCCTCAATTTCATCCTGAACCCATCGGGTCAATAGCAGTTTCCAGAAAACTCAGTTTTGCTTAAAACGGCGGATTTGCATCAATTTGGGAAACTGGTAGTATTTTAGTGCAATCGGGGTTAAACTAGGTTAATATGGTCTCAATAACCCACTAACAACCTACTGAAACCAATCCACACCACGTTAGCACAAGATTCCTACTAAACACCTCATATCGCACTAAAACGCACTAAAAACCACTAACCGATGCAAAACTACTCCAACCAAGCAACTAGGGAATAAGTTTAGGAAATATACCTCATACTTAACCCTAGGGAGCTGAACGAAGAAGTAGAGGTGCAAGGAAGAGGCTGTGGTTGTTGCTGCTGTGCTTGCTGCTTACTGTTGCTGCTGCTACTGCTCTCTGCTGCTGCTGCTACTGCTTCTGGCCCCTGCTGCTGCTGTTGCTTCAGTTGCTGCTGAGTGCTTGCTGCTGTGCTGCTGGTTCTGGAGCTGAGAGGTAAGTGTGTGTGTGTTGTGTGAGACTTGAGAGAAAAGCAAGGAAATGAGAGGAAAACAACCATCACTCAAATGCCAACCCTCCTCTCTCTCTCTCTTCATTAATGGCAAGCATGGCTTGAGCCATGATGCCCTCTCTCCCTCTCTCACAAGTCAACACCTAACACAAAATCAATTTAAAACAACTACTAATTAACTAATTAACTTAATTTAAACCCAAAAGACTTAATCCCATGATTAACCCACCATGGTTAATAATCATGGTAATAACTCATTTTAAAAACCCTAGTTTACATACACATGTGTGTGCAAGCCTAGGAAAATTTTGGAAAAATATTTATTAAATTAGGAAAAATATTTAAAACACAATTTGGTAAACTTTTTGTTAAAAACCAAATAATTAAATATAAATTACCACTAAACACATCCTAAGGTGTTACAGTGTGGGACTCTAAAGACTCGAAACTACGCTGGCAGTGGGTTTAACCACAGGCCGCAAGCGGTACTAGCTGTACGTAACGGTCCCTAGGTAGATGTTGATAAGAAGGCCGATGAGGAAACCGATCCGAACTCTTACTGAGCTTGATGTGACAATCTCCGTACAGTCCGGTCTGTTTGTCTAGGACTATCGCATATTGGGCCTAGGGGCGGCAAGCGTCAGTCCCCTAAAAGTGGTATAAGTCGTGTCGGAGTGAAGTCCATTACACCTTGAGAAACTACTGGAAAATCTACTAGTAGATCTCTCTTGCCCTGGCCAGGGACCTTGCGTAATTTCTTTCCAATCACAGCGTGATATCAACTCCCTACACCGGGAAAGACGAATCCTGTCTAACCGCCACTGCCTCCAAGTGCTTCGGGACTGCACCCAACTGCTACATGTTTGCACGACTCAGTCGAACCGTGGTAGGGTAGCAATCTAAGAACAGTGGAAACACACTCGAGGTGAAGCAGCAGTGTCAAGTCTATGGACTATACTGTACTCATGTCACCTGGGAACTGTTAACTGACGATGGGTATAATACCAACCGACAGTTCCCTGTGAGTCCTGTCCGTTGTACCCGTAACCCAACGAGCACCTGCGTACTATCTCTAGTACAACGTGCTAATGGCTGTAGGACAGACCATTTCCTCTGCTGGGATGAGAAGCGTAAACACTTGTCTACTCTGGAGTATCGATGCCCTGTCTCGATAATCCTATGACTAGGGACCTGAAAAAGGATGTGCTTGTAGACTACCCAACCCCCACTAGTGTGACTGCCATCACAACGCTGGTAGTCAAGCAAGATTCTAAGGGCTCTATCAATATGTATTTGCGATATGCTAAAAGAAACATATACACATATTAAGATAGATATAACCAAGTAGCGTACAACTATGTTGAGCAAGACTGTTAATATAACTGTGAATATCCCAAGCTTCCATTAAGTAATATACAGGCTAGTATGATACAATAATGGCCCCTAGGGCTTATACACTAACAATCTCCCACTTGCACTAGGGCCATATACTGGCGTATCGAAGACCTATCATCTCGAATAGCCTCTCAAACTGTGTCTGAGGTAAGTCCTTTATGAATGGATCTGCAGTGTTCTCCTCTGTAGCAACACTCTGGACCTCGATCTCCCCGCGATTTATGATCTCCCTGATCAGGTGATACCGCCTCAAGATGTGTCTGGACTTTTGATGGGACCTGGGTTCCTTTGCTAAAGCTATAGCCCCGTTGTTGTCACAATACAGAGGTATTGGATCAACAATGGATGGAGCCACCCGAAGTTCTGTTAAGAACATCTTTACCCAGACTACTTCTTCTGCGGCATCAGAAGCTGCGATATACTCCGCTTCCATCATCGAGTCAGCAACGGTGTCCTGCTTGGAACTCTTCCAGCACACCGCCCCTCCATTGAGGGTAAAGATATAACCTGACATGGACTTGGAGTCATCCTTGTAACTCTGGAAGCTGTAGTTAGCAAAAGCCTCGATCTGGAGGTCTTTTCCACCGTAAACCAAGAACATATCCTTAGTCCTTCTCAGGTACTTGAGAATGTTCTTTACTGCTATCCAGTGCTTCTCCCATGGGTCTGATACCGACTTACCACGCTTAGTCCATAAGCTACATCTGGTCTGGTACACAACATCGCATACATTATAGAGCCTACCACAGAAACGTAGGGTATAACTGACATGCGATCCCTTTCCAAATCAGTTTTGGGAGACATCTCTTTGGAGAGGGTGATTCCGTGACAAGCCGGTAAATTACCGCGCTTTGAATCTTTCATACTGAATCTTTTCAGTATAGTGTTGATATACTTGGACCGCGAAAGTCCCAACATCCTCTAAGATCTATCACGATAGATCTGGATCCCCAGAATGTTAGAGGCATCACCCAGGTCTTTCATAGAGAACCTGTGTGACAAGAATCCTTTGACAGATTGTAGCATAGGAATGTCATTTCCTATCAAGAGAATGTCATCCACGTACAAGACGAGGAATACGAAAGTTCATGCTAAAATCTTACTATATATACATGGTTCATCTGGATTTTTGATAAAGTCATATTCTTTGACCGTTTCATCAAAACAGATGTTCCAACTCCGCGATGCCTGCTTTAGTCCATAAATGGACTTAAGCAACTTGCACACTTTCCCGCTGCTCCCACTCTGATTGAAACCTTCTTGTCGATCCATATAACGCACTCGTCCAAATTTCCATTTGGAAAAGCTGTCTTTATGTCCATCTGCCAGATCTCATAATCATGGATGGCAGCAATGGTAAGAAGGATACGAATGGATTTGAGCGTAGCCACTGGAGAAAAAGTTTCGTTATAGTCCAAGCCAGGCCATTGACGAAAACCCTTTTCAACAAGTCTAGCCTTATATGTTTCCATCTGTCCATCTACACCAATCTTCTTTCTAAAGATCCACTTGCATCCTATGTGTTTTACCCCATCTGGAGCAAAGTCCAAAGTCCATACTTTGTTGGTGTACAAGGACTCCATCTCGGTCCGCAATGCATCCAGCCATCTTACCGAGGTGCCGCTCTGAATGGCCTGCTGGAAACTAGTAGGTTCATCATTATCAATAACGCAATCCTCTCTATCCCTGTCTATGAGAAAACCGTAGTATCTCTCAGGCGGATGAGACGGCCTACTACTCCTGCGGAGGGGTGCGGGAATGTCCTGTTCTTCTGGAACTTCTATTTCTACCAACCTTTTTGTAGTAGTTTGTGGTTCTGAAATTTCTTCCAGTTCTATTACGCTCCTACTTGTTTCCTTTCCTAAAACCGTTGTTCTAGAAAATGGGTATTACGAGAAAAAAAAACCTTTTGTTCCTCTGCGTAATAGAAAAATTACCCCTTGGAGTTCTTTGGATATCCCACAAACTTACATTGTATTGAGCGTGCCTCGAGTTTGTCCGCTTGCTGATTTTTAACAAAAGCTGGACATCCCCATATCTTGAGATACCGAAGATAGGGTTTCTTCCCACTCCACATTTGATATGGTTTGGTAGGCACAGTCTTGGTAGGAACTCTGTTCAAAACATATGCAGCTGATTCTAGCACATAACCCCAGAAAGATCGCGGTAACTCAGCATTACTCATCATGGAACGAACCATATCCAATAGGGTTCGGTTCCGTCTCTCCGATACGCCGTTATGTTGTGGAGTGTATGGAGGAGTAAGCTGAGAGAGAATTCTATTCTCTTTTAGGTAACTCAGGAACTCGGCACTTAATTATTCACCACCTAGATCAGATCTCAGTTTCTTGATACTTTTGCCGGTTTGGTTTTCTACTTCATTCTTATATTCTCGGAATTTCTTAAAGGCATCGGATTTATGTTTCATTAAGAAAATGAATCCATACCTAGAGCAATCATCCGTAAAAGTAATAAAATATGAAAAACCGCTTCTTGCATTTGTAGACATTAGACCACACGCATCTTTGTGTATGAGCCCTAAGAGCTCGCTCGCTCTTACTCCGTGTCCAGTGAACGGAGTCTTTTTCATCTTTCCTTTGAGACATGATTGACAAGTGGCATAAGATTGATATTCGAATGGATCCAAATATCCTTCTTTATGTAACTTAGTTAACCTTGTCTCATTGATGTGACCTAGTCTACAATACCATAAGAAAGCCTGATTTATATCTGGAGACTTTCTTTTTAGTGTGTTCCGGACATTGAAAATCTGTAATTGGTTTAATACGTATATACCGTTATCTAGTGCACCGGACCCAATCAAACCATGATTAAGGTGGATGTTAACAACATCGTTTACAAACGTGAAATCATAACCTTTTTTTGATAACAACGATACTGATATGATATTACACATTAAACTAGGTACACAAAAACAGTTACGCAAAACCAAAATATGTAAAATATGTCCAATCGTCAATCCAAGGTGATAATCCCCTACGGACACAGCATCCATGCTCGCTCTGTTAGCAACCTGGAGGGTCATATCACCAGCATTCAGTACTCTACGGCTTCTCAGTGCCTACAATGAATAGAATATTTGAGATCCTGATCCGGTATCCAATACCCAGGAAGTAGAGTTAATTGACAGACAATTTTCAATTACAAACTCACGTGAATTTGAAGCCACAACTTGCCTCGGGTCCTGGTTCTTGGCAATCCAAGCTTTGCAATCCTTTTTCCAATGGCCTTTCCTACGACAGTGGAAGCACTCGTCCTTTGCTACTACCGGCACCCCAACCTTTGCCTTTTCCTTGACTACCAACTTACCAACACCACCTCTTGGTTTGGTAGCGGCCTTCTTCTTCCTTCCTTTGGTCCTAGCCTTGGACCTGGAAGAGGAAGCACCACGAACAAATATAGTGGGTGTTTCCCTTGCTTTCTGCAAGGTGCCCTCTGCACTCCTCAACATGTTAAGGAGTTCTGGAAGTTCAACTTCCTTACCTTGAATATTGAAATTCAAGATAAACTGGGCGTAGGTGGAAGGAAGTGACTGATGAACCAATTCTGTATACGGCTCGTTCTCTAATGTTGTCCCGAGGTCCGCGAGCTCCTCAATGTAGCCAATCATCTTAAGAACATGTTCCCCTACAGATAACCCGACGGCTAGCCTCGACCGAAACAAGTTCTTCGAGGCCTCGTATCTAGCTATACGAGATTGCTCTCCATACAGTTCCTAGGTGTGGAGAAATATGGTATCAAGATCCATATTCTCGTGCCTCCTCTGATGTTTATTATCCATAGAGGCAAGCACGATGCATTTGGCCTTCGCACAGTCTAACTCCCAGTTCTTGCGGATTTCCTTATCCGCGACACTGGATTCTGGACCTGGGACGGAAGGGGCCTTAGTAGTAAGGACATACCCCAATTTGTCATAGGTGATTGCCATCTTGACATTCCTGATCCAATCTTTATAGTTTGGCCCTGTCAAAATATTTTATCTAATAATAACTTAAGGCCCATCATGTTCTGGGTTGCTGCAATTAGGAGAGAGAGAAGAATCACTTTAGCATGATGCTCTTGCAAGTTTAGAGTGGTTTTTAGTTTATCTAACCAGGATGGCTCCTACTGTTTCTCGAATCCTTCCTCGAACCAAAAAAGAAGAACTAGTCAGGACTATTCTCACCGTACAATACTTGCTTAACCGTTCAGCTAGGCCGGTGTCGGTACTTTGAGGGAGGTTTTACGACACTTTCGCGAAGTTCCTTAATTAAATAACCTCTTTTCCCTTGGGGGCGTAGCCCCGCTGACACCTTTCTCGACACCTATTTGGTTTATAACATTGATCGTTAAGTGAAAGAATCTCCTGATGAGTAGCATATAATCATAGTAGGATCGGAATCCAAATATCATTGTGCGATAAAGCTGAAGGAATCCTACCAAAATTATCACACTCCAAATGGTATGCAACTCTAGCAAGATTCAGTTTCTTTAGAAACTCCCGATGTGGATTTTTGCCCCATGCTCTTATGACCTTGGTGTTAGTCAAAATGTCAAAAGTCACATGTCAAGTTCTACCCATCATTATCTTATTAATTTGAACCCACCTGTCCATATCCCTGACGTTGACCAAATGGCAGTATGACTGTCCTAAACCAACTCATCTATCTATGCAGCAGATGAATACCCAGTAGCTACCAAACACTTTGCCTTGGCGTTGGTCAAAATACATAGCTTGAATACTACTGAATACCCAAATGAAATGACGGAGGGCTATGAATGGTTTGTAAGTCCGCGGCGGCGCCCCGGCCGTCGATCCGACGCCCCGGCCGTCGATCCGACGCCGGAAACGCGGAAACGAAAAACTTTGCACACTAGCAAACCGGCACCACCGCGCACTTTTCACCCGGATCAGGCCATTAACCTAGCTACTAGCAAACTAGAAAAGAGTAGAGAAGCCATACCAAGCGATCCGTGTCCTTCGGTCTTCGTCTCCACTCCGATCTCCCGCGGAATCTCCGTCCGTCAACTTCTCATCGGAAAGGGCACCACGTAGCCGGAATCTTTTATGGGCTCCCACCACTTGACCGAGGCAACTCGGGCACGAAGTTGGCTAGCCGACGCGTCCAAGGAGTGTTGTAGACAAGTGTAGAAAACCATGTCTCTTTTGGGGTTTATGTTGCCATGGATGGAGGTGGAATGAACTTTTGAGGGAGGTAGCAATTTTTGTAGCAAGAAAAATGTGATATCAATAATATTCCACACTCACCCAATCAAAACTCATCCTCTCTCTCTCTGTAAAAAAATGGCCGGCCCACTATATAATGGTGGGGAAAAAGGCATAAAACAAAAACTATGAAGAGAAAGATTAATTAATCTCACATCTCATCAATGTGGGGGCCACGAAATTTGCATGAAGAAAAATAACCCACAAAAATAAACCTCTCCCTCCTCCTCACTCCTCTCTCAGTGGCCGGCCTCATCAAGTGGGTGGGGAAGGAAAAAGCAAGTGGAGAAAAGGAAATTGATCAAGCTAAATAAAGTCACACCAATTCCCTTTTCAACTCACAAATCAAACCATCACAATAAATCAAAGATAAGACTAATAAGGAATCTCATGATGAAAAGAACACTCATGATTCCTCACAAAAGCAAGAAAACCCCTCCACAAATGTTATTTGCAAATGTGCAAATAACCCCCTCCATCGAAAGTCCGGTCGTGAAGGAATAAAAGAAAACCGGCCGGAACGGAATGCAAACTAGCAACTTCAGAAAACTGATCCCTTAATAAATTACAGGAAAACCCCACTACAGCACATATATGCCCACATTTGTATTCCCACCGAACACAAATGCAAAGAGACAATATCTACACTGTCTAATACTAGGATCCGGCTTAAGCCAAAGCCGGCTAGTAAAAACCGTCCGATCATGATCCGTGCAATACCGCACGTATCTAATCGAACCCTGCCATATCTCCATACGGCCTCTATAGCGTTTCGCCCGAAACCTGAGTAACTGAGTGTGGTGGACTCTAAAGACACGTCAATACTATGGCTGTGGATTTAACCACTAGCACGTCAGAGGTATAAGCCAATACGTAACGGGCTACCAGATACTGACTAAAAGGGACATCGATGAGCGAACTCATCCTGACACCCTACTGAGCCTGTTAGTAACAATATCCGTACAGTCCGGTCCGTTCGTCTATGAGCATCGCATGGCGGGCCTAGGGGGTTGGTGAAAGTCAGACCCCCAAAAGCGGTACAAGTCGTGTCGGGGTGTAGCCCAGAACACCCTGAGATACTACTGGAATACCTACCAGCAAATCTCCTGCCTTGGCCAAGGACTTTTCATGTTCTGGCTCTCCTAGACACAGCGCGACCTCACCGCCAATGCTGGGAGAGACGAACCCCTGCAGATCCGCTCACTGCCTCCATGTGGCTCGGGACTGTACCCAACTAAAACCTGTTTGCACGACTCCTTTGAGCCGTGGTAGGGTAGTAATCAAAGCACAGTGGGAACTCACACGAGACAAATGACGACCTCAGGTCGATGAACTAACCTGTACATATGTCACCAGGGAACTGCTATCTGACGTCTGGTATAATCCCAACTAGCAGGTTCCCGGCGAGTCCTGTCCGGTGTACTCATAACCCAATGAGCACCTGTATACATCTTAGGTGAACCAACTGACACCAGTGGCTTGTGAGACCGGCCACCGCCCTTTGTCGGGGTCTCGACTGTATACACTAGTCTACTCTGGAGAATCGATGCCCTGTCTCGAAACTCCCTCGACTAGGGACCTTTTAAGGATGTGCTTATAGACCCCAGCTCTCACGTATATGATCGCCCTCATACTGCTGGTAGTCAAGCAAGAATACTAGGGGCTCTATCAACGTGTAATAGCGACTCGTAAGGTCACCTAAAGCAGTACACGATGATAAAGATAAACCAGATAGCATACTATCATCTTGAGTAAGACTGTCCTACCGGGATATGTCCTCCCTCAATCATTGCAATCACGTGCCTGTGATCCAATAATTGACTCTGAGGGCACTATCTCCAACAATCTCCCACTTGCACTCAAGGCTAATTATTGCAATGTCGCATACTCACAGCCCGTGTGATACCGAACACCCAACTCCTCTACTAGTCAGTCTCACAAAGCTCGTTTGCGAAACTATTGCGTTCGGGGAATAGCATCAGTGAGTGGATCCGCTCTGGTGTTTCTTTCTATGTCTCTCTATATCTCAAGTTCGCGGAGAAAGCTATCTCCCGAAATGAGCAATACCTGTCTTAGAATGTCTGGATGTTTGATGGGACCTAGCTCATAAATGAACTCCAAATCCAAACTTCTTAGACTGTATCGTTAACTGAACTTAATCAGTATCCTGCGCCATGCCTTCCCTCAGTATCCAGCTGGACCAACTGTCCAAAATACTGCCCCTCGTCAGAGGGAAAACTATAACTCTGACAGCCACTCTGCCATCCATGTCACCTTGGAAGCCTGGAATGATAACTGTCTCCTAAAGGAGGCTGCCGTTATCATATCCCTAGAACATCCACTTATGTTCTAAAGCTGCTTCCGATTGTTTCTCCAGGATTGGATCAATATCAACTTATTGCACCTACTGCAAGAACAACATCTGGTGTGGTACTTGACATCTCATGATTGACTCAATTGCCTAAGCAAGTGATCTGCCAATCATGTACATCCCTCTCCCTTTTAGTCTGTAAGACACCTTTAGAGAGGGTGACTCCATTACCTGCAGGTACACCACCATGCCAGGAGTCGTCCATTCTAAATACTCATAGAATGCAGTCTAAGTACCCAGATTGGGAAACCACCCAAATCCTGATCTAAAACCATAGATCTAGTGACCAGAATGTCTGATATAATATCCAAGTCCTGTATAGAGAAACCACTGTGTGACGACCAAAGTATAAACGATCGTAATATAGGAATATCACTTCCTACTCTGTGTATGTCATCCAAATACCAGGACATCACACCCTACTACCTTCTTAACAGATCCATCCTCTATTATGATGAAGTCAAACCTATGACTGTCACATCAAAAATAGATGATCTATCTCCGCTATATCTGCTTTAGTCTATAAATAGACACAAGCCTGTTGTCCACCAATGCTTCCGCTGCTCCCACTGACCACGACAACCCTCTGGCAGAGTCATATAGACGTACACTTCTAAAGCTGGTTTAGAACGACGTTATACTCATCCTCCTGCCGGGTCTCACAGTCTGGAACAACAGCAATGGCAGGTCTGGGTAAACAAGAACCTCCCTGCCACCGTCCTTGAGCATACCGAAGTACCTCTCGGGTGCCTGAGGT
The DNA here is from genome assembly GCA_030015575.1 of Agapanthus africanus. Classification (NCBI taxonomy): domain Eukaryota; kingdom Viridiplantae; phylum Streptophyta; class Magnoliopsida; order Asparagales; family Amaryllidaceae; genus Agapanthus; species Agapanthus africanus. The sequence goes on along the minus strand of CM057345.1, from coordinate 296,285,435 downwards.
TACCCACTTTATCTGCGGAGTGGCCAATGGAATGTCAAACCAGATTGAATCTTTAGGTTCTTATCAAATCTTCAGTAATCGTTTGCGGTTCTGGAATCACTTCCAGTTCTACCATACTCCCATTACTGTTTTCTGAAAAAATCGATTTTTGTTAAAACTGTGGCGAGTCTAGAACAATATCACTATTGATCTTCCAGATGGTAGAAAGTCAACCCTCGTCATAGCCCGGGTCAACCCACAAACAGCCATTACAGAAACGTGCCTTGAGTTATCCGGAGTCTGGTTTTAAGCATAAGCCGGACAACTCCCCGTATCTTAACAATGTCAAGATATGAACTGTTCTATATCCAATATAGAAACAGAGGCACTGATTTAATTGAACCGGATTCAAATCATGCAGCTGTCTCCAGTGCATGTCAACTAAATGGAAGGAGGCCGATCAGTGTTACTCAACTTAGGAATACTTCCAATTATGAGTAACCTGAAAGAGAAGCAAGTTCTCTTAATCATTACTATCAACTGAATACCATACATAAGTATATATATCTTCGATCACCTTGATGAATCCCGATACTTGCAACACGTGGTTCTCTACTTTATTCATATACCTATAACTTCTCAAAACTTAGACCCTGTGTTTCTACGAAACACCTGTCTAAGAACTAGAGAAGTTATAAGTAAACTGAATATAGTACGAAGACCAACCCCTCTGTCCTGATGGACACTGGACAATATACAAAACTCTGTATAATTCCCTTGAGTCAAATGACTCACTCACTGTGTGTCGTAGGTTGAAAACTGTACTTATGGTTAAGAAGAATTACACCGCTGTTCAATGCTCCTTACCTAATCATCCACTGATATAGGTAAATGTCATAGACATAATTTCAAAAGGTATATCTCACTCTATAAAAATAGACGTACCGATATATCAATTTGAAATTGGTGCATAACAACGGATATTCAAAACCAAATATTTGCCGACCGGCAAACAACCCAGGTGACTTCCTCAAATATCACCAATTCCAACGAATCCCGATATAATGAGGATGGTCACCTAATTACCAATAACTTACTCCCACTCATCATCTGTAAAACCATACAGATGTGAGAATCATACCTGGTAAATACATACCCTGGAGCAAGTGTCTAATTGGGAAATCAGTTTTCTTTTAACAGTACACAGTGAAACTGAAACATTGAAATGTTTCGATAGGGTATTCTGGTATTCCTAGTAATACCTCTTCCATTATCCAGATTCACAACTGTAACCGTATATTTCTTTGCCACCTCTCCAAATCCCCTTTTATGTCTTTAGTCTTTACCTTCTGCACACCCCTTTAGGCCAAATGATTTTCTTCCTTCCCTACCGTTCGGCACCAGCCTATGGTTTTGAAGAAGACTATCCAATAAGCATAATGGGTGTACTGTCCTAATCCTAGGAGCACTCGCAATGCGAGAGAAGGTGAAGATAAAAGACACCTGAATGAACTTTATTCCTTTTTCTCCTGAACCAGGATCCATCCCCGAACTGGAACAAGTTCCTTTCGAGTTCGTATATAACCATACGATGGATTATCAAATAAACTTGGGATCTTCGTAGTGATATGGAGTGTCCTGGAGAAATACAAAGGTAATTTAGGATTGGCGAAGAAATACTTGGTTTGGTCGTGAATAGCAGTCGCAATTTACTTTTCCCTCTTACTAATCCCTTTCTTTGTCTTAACTTAATACCTTCTGTACACCGTTTTAGGCTAATTGGTTTTCTTCATTCCCCATCATTCGGCACCAGCCTAAGGTTTGGAAGAAGACTATCCAATTTGCGTAATAGGTATACTATCTCCTAAACCAAGGAGTACTCGCAATGAGAGAAGGTGAAAGGAAAAGACAACTGAATAGTCCTATTCATTTTCTCCAGAACCGGAAACCATCCTCGAATTCCTTCGAGTTCGTATATAACCATACGATGGTTTTGTCCAATGGAAGTGGACGTTTGTAGTAATACGGGGTGTCCTGGAGAAAAGGGTAAAAGTAGGAGTGGCAATGAGGTTTGCAACTCTGACAATCCAAAAGCCAGTGTTAAGAAGGTTCGGTCAACTTGGTCACTGAGTCATAGTCTAGGGTCGGGTCAATGGTCGCTGCCAAAGAGAGAGAGAAAAGAAACACTCAGCGTGCACTCTAACCTAGATCAGAATGGTTATCACTTTATCTAATCTAGAAACCTCCCACTGTAACGTCAAATTCTTCCCGAAACCTGAAAAAAGAATTAGCTGGGATCACCCAAGGAGTAAACCAACTCATCAATGGGAATCAGGATCCAACTATCATCGCATGATAACGTGACGGAATCCGCTCACGCTATCACACTCCAGAAGGTATGCGCATATCTGGCAAGTTTCAGTTCTTTTGAAACTCCCGATGTGGATTTTTGCCCCATGCTCTTATGACCTTGGCGTGAGGTCAAAATATCATAAGTCACATGTCAAGTTCTACCCATCATTATCCAGGTTAATTTGAACCCACCCGTACATACCCTTGACGAAGGCCAAAATAGTAGTACGACTGTCCCAAACCAACGCATCTATCTATGCTGCAGATAAATATCCGGCAGCTACCAAACACTATACCTTGGCGTGAGGTCAAAATACATAGCTTGAATACTACCGAATATTTAACTGAAATGATGGAAGGTTACGAATGGTTTCTGGCGAAAACCTTTAACGTAATGAACTTGATATCGTTGAAGGAACTGATAGCTTTATAAAAATATAGTGACCAAAGTCTTTGCTAAAGAGGTCACTCCCGGTGAAGGGATCTCGGCTCTTTCCCCGTAGAATGAGGTGCAGGATATTCCAACTGAATACCACGGTGCAAAGCAAAAGTAAACGGCTATAGTGAAGTTATTGCCCTGACGCAAACTTTTTGTCCAAGGGGTCACTCCCGGTGAAGGGATCTCGGCCCTTGCCTCGTCGACTGAGGAGCAGGATATTCCAACTGAATACCACGATGCAAAACAAAAGAGAACGCCCTTGCAATTACTGCTTTTTTTGAAAAAGTGTTCCAACAACATCAGAATAGGTTTGTTTATCTTGCATTGATCCGAATCAACGCAGTCCCATCAATTGATCACACCACAAAAGAACGAAAATAATGACGTACGTATATGCCATCCGCATTCGCCACTGGGTCCCGTCATCACCCGTTAGGTTATTTAACTAACGACAGAGCGGGGACTGGACTAGTGCGGATGCAAAACATATACAACATCTACTAGTATATATATAATATATAATTTTCGCTCAAGGCATGATAAAAAGCAACACAGATCAATACAGATATCTGGGATCCCCGGGTTTCATAGAGCCGCTACTGAAACCCGACGTTCCCCTGGTCGTGTGGATAGCCTGTGCAATGAAAATCCTAGACCCCTACGGCCGCGGCAAGTCACCCGCCAAAACCTGAAGCGAGGCAGCCCCCTTCAGCAACGTGAATGGACCACCCAGCACTTCACGGAATCCGGCAACTTGGGCACCCCTCCTGGGTCAACCCTATACCCCCTACGAGTGCGGCGAATAGCCCGCCAATTCTAGAGTGAAGCCCCCTCCATCTCAATGCCATGAGATACGGGCTTGTTGCCCTCTAGAACCCGGCTATCCGTGCACCCCTCCCTGGGGCAATCCTAGTACAGAAAGTAAAATATACATACAATGGGTACATCGACCGCAACCTGGTCGTGCCCCAAAAGAATAATACAAACAGGCAGTGACGGCAGTCCACATGTCGGACGCTCGCCCCGCAATATCAAATGTACATATAAAACAAAACTGTACTAATATAGCATCCAGGCTATCCCCCACGACCGATCCGCAACATCACATCAACACACAGAAGATCAACGTGAATGTCACGTTCGCAAATCCGTCTAACCGGGCTATAGCAGTTAGACAGGATTTACCGATCAAGTGACATTCACGGTGGCAGATATAATGTAAATACTATGAACTAATGTGTTTAAATTTTTCGATCGATCAAATTTATCGAAGTGGGCCCCAAGCATTACTGTAGCACTTAAAGAGAGTCTAGGCCCAAAAAGAATATTCCAAAAACCTCCATTTTCAACCCAAGAGCTCACTGCAAAAATTTGGTCCAATGAATAGTAAAAAAGGCCGCGGAACCGCCACAAATACGTGGGTTTGGCCGCGGTTCCACGGTGGAATAGTGAGATCACGCTACCAAATTTTCACAGAATGCTTAGAATTCCCTGCATATGTCACTGCAATGTACTGAAAAATTTTTGGAGCAAAAAAAATTTCGACAGAAAACTGTGCAAATGAAAATGGGTGTTCGGAAAATCCGTTCGATCGAACATGTAAACAAACTAGAACAAGCTAGGCAAGGTTAATGGCGTGTCTCTGATACCAATGTAAGTACGCGGCGGCGCCCCGACCATCGATCTGACGCCGGAAACGCGGAAACGAAAAACTTTGCAAACTAGCAAACCGGCACCACCGCGCTCTTTTCATCCGGATCGGGCCATTAACCTAGCTACTAGCAAACTAGAAAAGAGTAGAGAAGCCATACCAAGCGATCCGTGTCCTTCGGTCTTCGTCTCCACTCCGATCTCCCGCGGAATCTCCGTCCGTCAACTTCTCATCGGAAAGGGCACCACGTAGCCAGAATCTTTTACGGGCTCCCACCTCTTGACCGAGGCAACTCGGGCGTGAAGTTGGCTAGCCGACGCGTCCAAGGAGTGCTGTAGACAAGTGTAGAAAACCATGTCTCTTTTGGGGTTTATGTTGCCATGGATGGAGGTGGAATGAACTTTTGAGGGAGGTAGCAATTTTTGTAGCAAGAAAAATGTGATATCAATAATATTCCACACTCACCCAATCAAAACTCATCCTCTCTCTCTCTGTAAAAAAATGGCCGGCCCACTATATAATGGTGGGGAAAAAGGCATAAAACAAAAACTATGAAGAGAAAGATTAATTAATCTCGCATCTCATCAATGTGGGGGCCACGAAATTTGCATGAAGAAAAATAACCCACAAAAATAAACCTCTCCCTCCTCCTCACTCCTCTCTCAGTGGCCTGCCTCATCAAGTGGGTGGGGAAGGAAAAAGCAAGTGGAGAAAAGGAAATTGATCAAGCTAAATAAAGTCACACCAATTCCCTTTTCAACTCACAAATCAAACCATCACAATAAATAAAAGATAAGACCAATAAGGAATCTCATGATGAAAAGAACACTCATGATGCCTCACAAAAGCAAGAAAACCCCTCCACAAATGTTATTTGCAAATGTGCAAATAACCACCTCCATCGAAAGTCCGGTCGTGAAGGAATAAAAGAAAACCTGCCGAAACGGAATGCAAACTGGCAACTTCAGAAAACTGATCCCGTAATAAATTACAAGAAAACCCCACTACTGCACATATATGCACGCATTTGTATTCCCACCAAACACAAATGCAAAGAGACAATATCTACACTGTCTAATACTAGGATCCGGCTTAAGCCAAAGCCGGCTAGTAAAAACCGTCCGATCACGATCCGTGCAATACCACACGTATCTAATCGAACCCTGCCATATCTCCATACGGCCTCTACAGCGTTTCGCCCGAAACCTGAGTAACTGAGTGTGATGGACTCTAAAGACTCATCAATACTATGGCTGTGGATTTAACCACTAGCACGTCAGAGGTATAAGCCAATACGTAACGGGCTACAAGATACAGACTAAAAGGGACATCGATGAGCGAACTCATCCTGACACCCTACTGAGCCTGTCAGTGACAATATCCGTACAGTCCGGTCCGTTCGTCTATGAGCATCGCATGGCGGGCCTAGGGGGTTGATGAAAGTCAGACCCCCAAAAGCGGTACAAGTCGTGTCGGAGTGTAGCCCAGAACACCCTGAGATACTAATGGAATACCTACCAGCAAATCTCCTGCCTTGGCCAAGGACTTTTCATGTTCTGGCTCTCCTAGACACAGCGCGACCTCACCCCCAATACCGGGAGAGACGAACCCCTGCAGATCCGCTCACTGCCTCCATGTGGCTCGGGACTGTACCCAACTAAAACCTGTTTGCACGACTCCTTTGAGCCGTGGTAGGGTAGTAATCAAAGCACAGTGGGAACTCACATGAGAAAAATGACGATCTTAGGTCGATGAACTAACCTGTACATATGTCACCAGGGAACTGCTATCTGACGTCTGGTATAATCCCAACTAGCAGGTTCCCGGCGAGTCCTGTCCGGTGTACTCATAACCCAATGAGCACCTGTATACATCTTAGGTGAACCAACTGACACCAGTGGCTTGTGAGACCGGCCACCGCCCCTCGTCGGGGTCTCGACTGTATACACTAGTCTACTCTGGAGAATCGATGCCCTGTCTCGAAACTCACTCGACTAGGGACCTTTTAAGGATGTGCTTATCGACTCCAGCTCTCACGTATATGATCACCCTCATACTGCTGGTAGTCAAGCAAGAATCCTAGGGGCTCTATCAACGTGTAATAGCGACTCGTAAGGTCACCTAAAGCAGTACACGATGATAAAGATAAACCAGATAGCATACTATCATCTTGAGTAAGACTGTCCTACCGGGATAGGTCCTCCCTCAATCATTGCAATCACGTGCCTGTGATCCAATAATTGACTCTGAGGGCACTATCTCCAACATGGTTTTGGCTAAACCGTCAACGTAGTGAACTTGATATGATCGAAGGAACCTGATAGGTTTTAAAAGGAGTGGTTAAAGCTACGCAATTAAAAATCTGCTGGTTTTTTAAAAATAACCGAGTGTTTCTTTTAAATATTCCAACGATTCAACTTTGGTTTATTTTCTTTGCATTAATATAATGCGTCCCATCAATTAACCTATATTGCAGAAAACAACAAAAATACAACGTCCGCTTATGCCATCCGCATTCGCCACTGAGCCCCTTCATTCACCCGTTAGGTTACTTAACTAACGACAGAGCGGGGGTTGGGTTAGCGCGGGTGCAAAACAGAAGCAACACCTACTAGATATCATATATAGATATTGTACATTCGTCAGACGCAATAATAGGTATTCCAGATCACAGATGAACATATTGGATATTATAGGAATCCGTATTTCCTTTGAGCCTGCAGTGAAAGAAGGATTACATAGTCGTGATGAATAGCCAACCCTACCCTAGACCCCTATGGGTACGGCAAACTACCCGCTAAGTACCCGTAGTGAAGCGGTCTGCCTCAACGACTTGAGTAGGCCACTAAGCACTTCAAAGTACCCGGTAGTTTGTGCACCCTACCTTGGGTCCATCCTAAGAGCAGAAAACAGTAAATGAAATAATACAACGGTGGCTACAACCTCAACCCGGATGTGCCCCGCAAAAGAATATTACAACAAATTACAATTTACATTTGAATGAAAGAAATACTCGTCTCACATCCCCGGCTATCCGTACACGACAATCCAACAAGAATTTTTTTTAGATTGACCCGCTGTTTGTTATTTTAATAATCACAAACCAGCAAAAACATTACAGAAATGTGCAACCCCTGCTAACCGACATACTAGCAATTAGGGAAGGTTTACTAACACATTAAACATATCACAGATATAATCCAGTTAGCCAAAGTTCTTAGAATTTCGATCAAGCCACACATAGGAATCTACTCCAAATAATTCTCTGTGCACAAAGATCCTTAGAAGAAACAAAATATCCCAGAAAACGAAAAATTAACACGGAAGAGTTACTGGGAAAATTTGGGCTGACTCGGCTTCAACTCAGTCGCGGATCCTCGGCGGATCGCTTGGATCGGCCGTGGTTCCGCGGCGGTTTAGCCGAGTCATGAACCCAAATTTCTCCAGTAATCTTAGAAAAGCCTGCTTGTATTTTTAAGGTCCCTGAAAAATTTTAGACCCCATTTTAAAATCGGCAGAAACTTGGTGAAAAAGTCGTGTTTTCGGGATTAAATCGCGACCGAATTTCTAAAGACTTTGCTAACTTGTTGGTTATGGTTTAGCTAGGCTCTGATACCACTGTAAGTCAACGTTACACACCCCACAAGATGCGGGGAGGCGGAATAGGTAAAATGATCATTTTGTTCAAAGTAACATAGACTATCAAATGGATCTTTGCTAAACCCTAACTAACAACTATCTAGAAGTGATTAACTACTATGATAGATGATTATATCTAAAGATACAAGTCCTTCTTGTTCTCGTTGTTAACCTCCTCGTCGGCCTCCTCGATGTGATAGAAGATCCACCCGAGAGTTCCTCCTTCAAGCTTTCACCTCTAACTTGAGGTAACTAAGTGGCTAGCATTGCTAATCCAAGTGACCTAGAGGATATAGAGATAGATTAAGGATCTATTATTCTTTCTAACCCTTGGGATCTCAACACATTAGAGGATTAGGGTTAGGTTGAAGAAGAAGAGAGCTTGAGGAGAGAATGTGTATGTTGTTATGGAATGAATTATAACTCATTTGTGAATATATGAAATATGATAATTCTCTAAATGAATAACATATAATAATATCAACCATGCTTCATTAACTCACTTTGGATGAATCATCTCATAAGTCATTAAAACATTTAATGCAAATAACACATCACCTCTCCACCTCATTAAGTCTAATTCATAAATGAATTAAAACTAAATGAGTCACCTTTCTTCTAAAAGCTTCTCAAGTAATTACGAGAATGCCCCTCCCATCCGTATTTATGAAAAACACGGATATACTGAGACTGCATAAATCCAATAATCCAATAATAGAATCTGGCTTAAACCAAAGCCAGTTAGTATAATATGTCCGAACATCATACATGCACAAGTATACGTATATGTCTGAACCCTTGTCATAAAACCATAAGACCTCTAAATCTTTCGCCTGAAGCAGGGAAACCCTCTGTGTGGGACTCTAACGACTCGAAGCTACGCTAGCAGTGGGTTTAATCATAGGCCGCAAGCAGTACTAGCTGTACGTAACGGTCCCCAGGTAGATGTCGATAAGAAGGCCGATGAGGAAACCCATCCGAACTCCTACTGAGCCTGATGTGACAATCTCCGTACAATCCGGTCTGTTTGTCTACGACTTTCGCATATCAGGCCTACGGGACGGCAAGCGTCAGTCCCCTAAAAACGGTATAAGTCGTGTCGGGGTGAAGCCCATTACACCTTGAGAAACTACTAGAACATCTACCAGTAGATCTCGCTTGCCCTGGCTAGGGACCTTGCGTAATGGCTTTCCAAACACAGCACGATATCAACACCCTACACCAGGAGAGACGAATCCTATCTAAATGCCACTGCCTCTAAGTGCTTCAGGACTGCACCCAACTGCTACCTATTTGCACAACTCAGTCGAGCCGTGGTAGGGTAGCAATCTAAGAACAGTGGTAACATACTCGAGGCGAAGCAGCATTGTCAAGTCTACGGACTATGCTGTACTCATGTCACCTGCGAACTGTTAACTGACGATGGGTATAATACCAACCAACAGTTCCTTGCGAGTCCTTTCTGGTGTACCCATAACCCAACGAGCACCTGCATACTATCTCCAGTACAACGTACTAATGGCTGTGGGACAGACCATTTCCCCTGCTGGGATGAGAAGCGTATACACTAGTCTACTCTGGAGTATCGATGCCCTGTCTCGATAATCCTACGTCTAGGGACCTGAAAAAGGATGTGCTTGTAGACTACCCAGCCCCCACTAGTGTGACTGCCATCACAACGCTGGTAGTCAAGCAAGATCCTAAGGGCTCTATCAATATGTATTCGCGATATGCTAAAAGAAACATATAAACATATTAAGATAGATATAACTAAGTAGTATACTACTATGTTGAGCAAGACTGTTAATATAACTGTGAATATCCAAAGCTTCCATTAAGTAATATACAGGCTAGTATGATACAATAATGGCCCTTAGGGCATATACACTAACAGTAAGGGTAAAGGAAATTGCGACTATTATCATTCACGACGAAACCACGTAAACCCCTACCACTCCTACTTCCTTTTTGCATTTCTCTAGAACACTTCGTATCACTACGAAAATCCATATTGCTTGGATATGCCATTGTATAGTTACATACGAACTCGAAGGAACTTGTTCCAGTTCGAGGATGGATTCTGGTTCTGGAGAAACAGAATGTGGATTATTCAGTTGTCTTTTCTCTTTACCTTCTCTCATTTTGCGAGGGCTCCAAGTATTAGGAGAGTACACCTATTACGCTTATTGGATAGTCTTCTTCCAAATCTTAGGCTGTTGCCGATGGGTAGGGAAGGAAGAAAATCAATTAGCCTAAGTATGGTGTACAGAAGGTGATAAGTAAAGATATATAAAGAGATTGGAGTGAAGGCAAGGAAGTATACGGTTACTGTTATGAATCAAGATAGTGGAAGAGGCATTACTAGGAATTACCAGCTACCCCTTCAAAAAAATTTATGTTTCAGTTTTACTGTGCGGTGTTAATTGAAAACTGTTTTCCCAATTAGATTCTCACTCCAGGGTATGTATTTACCAGACTTGATTCTCAAATCTGTTTAGCATTACAGATGATAAATGGGAGTAAGATATTGGGAATTGGGTGATTAGATCCTCAATATATATCAGAATTCTTTGTAATTGGTGATATTTGAGGAAATCACCTGGGTTTGGCCGAACGACAAACATTTGGTTTTGGATATCCATCGTTATACATCAATTTCAAACTGATATATATGTACGTTTATTTTATAAAGTGAGATATAACTTTTTGAAATTATGTCTATGACATTTACCCATATCAGTTGATGGTTAGCTAAGGATCATTCAACAACAGTGTACTTCTTCTTAACCATAGTACAATTTTTCAACCTACGACGCATATGGTTTGAGTTATTGAACATAGTGGAATTATACAAAGTATTGTATGTTGTCCGATGTCCATTAGGACAAAGGGGTTGGTACTCGTATTATATTCTGTTTACTCATGACTTCTCTAGTTTTAGACAAGTATTTCGTTGAAATACAAGGTCTAAGTTTATGGGTATAAGAATAAAGTAGAGAACCATATGTTGCAAGTATCAGGATTCTTCAAGATAATCGAAGATGTAGATACTTTTGTTAGGTATCCCATTGTAAGTAATAGTTTTGAGAACTTGCTTCTCTTTAAGGTTACTCATGCGTGGGTGCATTCCTTAATGAGTAATGCTACTTGGCCTTCTTCCATTTAGTTTATATGCACTAGAAACAGCTGCAAGATTTTTGAATCGGGTTCCAGTTAAATTAGTTACTTTGTTTCTATATTAGATATAGAATGGATTCATATCTTAACGATGTTAAGGTATATGGAGTAGTCCGGCTGATGCTTTAAACTAGAATCTGGGCAAACTCAAGGCATGTTTCAGTAATGGCAGTTTGTGGGTCATCACAGGAATTGACGAGGGTTATGTAGGATTGCTTGGCACGACAGCAAGGGTTCGGGAGGTATCGTCCATGCCATTTTCAAAATTTTGCCATGCTAACCAATCCTAACCCTAGAATCTTAACTAGAGATTTAGACAATACAAAGTGTAAACTACTAAACAACTAAGTAAATAAGGAATACAACGTTTGTAGACCGGTCCTTCACTTCAATAGCTCCGAGTGGTAGTCCCTTCTCTCCAAGTAGTGATCTTGCGGACTCTAGAATGGCTCCACAAGGTGAATGGAATGAGCTTGCACGAAGTTTTCGAGCCGAAGATGATCTACGTCGAGGAGACACTAACCCAAGATACCTCTTCACTAATTAAGGATTAGTGAAGCTAACACCCTAAACTAAATGGCTAATCTAGTAAAGGATGATGAAGTAGGATTTTTGCTCACTTTAGAATTAATATTCTCACTAATTTTATTCTCCTCTCAAAAACCTAGAGAGCTCTCTCTTGAGCTTGAAGAAGATGAAGCATAATAATAGATAAGAGAGTGAATGGAAACCATGGGTGAGAAATATCTCATATAACTCATGTAGAGACTTAACCATGTGTTTAGATAATGGTTGGGTTAATAAATATCTAGTGTTAGACAAAACTAGTGGACTAAGTCAATGGATCTCCAAGTTTCTACAAGTTTCATGCCATGTGACAAATTTCCAACTAATATTTGATTTACTCTAAATAAGTAAACCATTCATTATTATTAGCATGGTGTAAGTCTCATACACCCATGTAGTGTGTATCATCAAGCATGACACATAAAAGAAAACACAAATAGAATATATATATATATATATATATATATATATATTAAGTGTGCACATGTGAGAAAAAGAAAAGCTTAAGTCAGCTAATATTAATTAATGTAAATTAATATATCAAATATATAATTATACATTAATTCATTAAATCTGTTGGTTATATGAATGCCCTAGAGGCCATTATTGTACATATGATGTATATTATATGTAAGGTTCCTAGAGACACTATCGAGGTCTCATAAGGCATCAACCATGCCAATTTCAAATTTTATGGGTGCCGAGAAACCCTAATACGGATCGTCGACTAGAATTCTAGGCGAAACATTAAACTAGTTAACGACTTAACTAAAGGAGAGAGGCTACAACCTTTGTAGATCCGTTTCTCCACTTCCTTAGCTCCACGTAGGCGTCCTCTCGCTGTCCATCTCGAATCCCGAACTCAATCATCGGCTTCATCGGAGAAATGGGCGGGCTAGGTCGTCGGCTTTGTGTCGAAGATGATCTACGTCGAGGCATCACAAGTTCAAGCTCCAACTTCACCAAGTTGTGAAACTTGTGAAGAAAACACCCTATACTACTTGGCAAGAGGTAGAGGATGAAGAAATAGGAGGTGGGTTCACTTTAGAATTGGATTTCTCACTCTTTTTCTCAAGGTGCCATTGATGAAGTCAAGGTTTTCTTCATGAAGATGAAGAAGAAGAAGAAGAAGATAGAATATGATAAGTATTGTTAAAAGAATAATAAAAATGAATACTTATCATCTTCTAATCTTGGTTAAGTGTAGAGAATAGACCATGGTCAAGTGAGAATGGTTAGGGTTAAGCATGATGACAAAATGGTCACTTTAGTCAAAGCTTCATCAAGCTTCATGAAACAAACCATTTTGTTTTTCTTTTATTTATTTATCAAGAAAGAATAGATAAATAAAAAAGTAAATAAATCAAAACCCTAACTATTATCATAACCATGGTTTAAGTCTTAACACAAAACCAATTTACATGCATCATCAAACATGACACATTGTAGTGTACAAAAATATATCACATATACAACTTGTGAACTACAAGTGAGAAAATCCCATTAGAGTGAACCAATACTAGTTAATGCAAAGTAATATATCAAATATATAATTATACATTAAATCATTAAATCAACATTTGATTTAACGATCCGGTCATATCGCATATAACCGACTAGTATCCTATGTATCGGCTTATCGAATCAATCCTTGATTCGATATCTAGGTTATATCGAATATAACCAATCGATACATCCATCGCGAGAATGAAATACGGTATCACATACATGCATTATTCTCGGTCCTGCACATATCTCATATACGCTCCTATTTCGTTTCGCTTGAGCCAGGAAACCTCTGTGTAGGACTCTAAAGACTCGTCAATACGCGGGTAGCAGATGATGATCATATCAAGCACCCACAAGCCGCAAGCGGTCTGCTAAACGTAACGGCCACCCGGGTATTAAGCGATCAGAAGATCGACGAGCTAGCCCGCTCACACACCTGTGAATCCAACCAGTAACACTTACCATACAGTCCGGTCTGTTCGTCTGATATGTCGCATATCAAGTCTAGGGGTGGTAAACGTCAGACCCCAATAACCGATAAGTCGTGCCGATGTGAGGCTCATAACGGGTCGAGAAACTACTGGTAACACTTACCAGCAAATCTCTGATCAGCCCTGGCCCGGGACTTCCCTGTTATGGCCAATCGAGCACTGCGCAACATCAACCCCCAATACCAGGAGAGACTAAACCCCTCCTATCACTCATTGCCTCCATATGACTCGGGACTGTACCCAAAGACCACCGTTTTGCATGCCCTCATGGACGTGGTAAGGTGGAGATCAAAGCACAGTGGGAATCACACAAGACTCTATGACGATCTTGGGTCTACAGACTAACCTGCACAAGTGTCACCTGAGAACTGCCATCTGACGTGAGGTATAATACCATCTGGGAGTTCTCGGCGAGTCCGTCCAGTGTACCCAGTCTTCACTGAGCACCCGTATACCATCTCTGATGTCAAACACCAATGGATATGGGATCATCCATCGCCCATCTCATGGGTCGAGAAGCGTATACGCTAGTCTACACTGGTATATCGATGCCCCGTCTCGATACACCCACGACTAGGGACCTTGAAGGATGTACCTTTGGACTACCATGTCCCCACTAGTATGATCTGCATCATAGTCCAGGTAGTCAAGTACACATCCTAAGGGCTTTACCAACATGTAACTATAAGACAGTATAAAAAGAGAAGTGTACATGTTAAGATAAAGAGTAACCAGATAGCATACTATCATATCGAGCAAGAAAGTCATCTCTATTTATGTCCAAGCATCCATTATAATATACATCATCTGTACAATACTGGCCTCTAGGGCATACATACAACTAACAATCTCCCACTTGCACTAGGGCCAGCTGCTGTAGTATCGCATACCGAGCATCCCGAAGAGTCTCTCAAACTATATCTGGGGAATGGCCTTCGTGAGTGGATCCGCCGTGTTGTTCTTCGTGTCAACTCTCCTGACCTCGATCTCCCGGCGATCAACTATCTCCCGGATCAGGTGATACCGCCTGAGAATATGCCTGGATCGCTGATGGGACCTGGGTTCCTTGGCCAAAGCCACCGCTCCATTGTTATCGCAATACAAAGGTATTGGATGCTCAATGGTTGGAACCACTCCAAGTTCAGTAATGAACTTCTTGATCCAGACAGCCTCTTTAGCAGCATCGTTGGCAGCGATGTATTCAGCCTCCATCGTCGAGTCTGCCACGGTTTCCTGCTTGGAACTCTTCCAGCTAACCGCCCCTCCGTAAAGGGTAAAGACAAAACCCGACTGCGACTTAGAGTCGTCCTTATCACTCTGGAAGCTCGAATCGGTAAAGGACTCCACTTGGAGTTCTCCGTTACCATACACCAAGAGCATCTCTTTAGTCCTTCGTAAGTACTTGAGAATGCTCTTCACAGCTGTCCAGTGACTCTCTCTAGGATCAGCTTGATACCTGCTCACTACACTTAGTGAGTATGCTACATCGGGTCTGGTATATAGCATCGCATACATGATAGAGCCTACAGCCGAAGCATAGGGTATCCCTTGCATGCGAGCTCTTTCCAAATCAGTCTTGGGAGACATCTCTTTGGAGAGAGTGACTCCAGAGATCGTGGGCAAGTTCCCACGCTTGGATTCTTCCATACTAAACCTCTTTAGTATGGTGTCAATGTACCTGGATTGGGACAATCCCAAAATCCGTTTGGATCTATCTCTATAGATCCTGATTCCCAATATGCAGGAGGCATCACCAAGATCTTTCATTGAGAATCTTTGTGATAAGAAGAGCTTGACCGATTGCAGCATAGTAATATCATTTCCTATCAAGAGTATGTCGTCCACGTACAATACGAGGAAGACAACCTTACTCCCTGCCACCTTCTTGTAAATACAAGGTTCATCTGGGTTTTTGACGAAATCAAACTCTTTGATAACGACATCAAAGCAGATGTTCCAACTCCGTGATGCTTGCTTTAATCCATAAATGGATTTAAGCAGCTTGCACACCTTGCCTCTGCTCCCACTGTCTACGAAGCCCTCTGGCTGAGTCATGTACACGCACTCTTCTAAATCACCATTTAGAAAGGCGGTCTTAACATCCATTTGCCAGATTTCGTAATCATGGTATGCAGCGATGGCAAGCATGGGGATTTAAGCATAGCCACTGGAGAAAAAGTTTCGTCATAGTCCACACCTGGTCTTTGACAAAAACCCTTTGCTACAAGTCTAACTTTGAAAGTCTCCACTTTCCCATCTACACCAAGTTTCTTCTTGAAGATCCACTTGCTCCCGATGGGTTTTACCCCTTCAGGAGCAACCTCCAAAGTCCATACTTTGTTGGTGTACATGGATTCCATCTCGGACCGCATAGCATCCAGCCATTTCACTGAGTGATGGCCTGCTCGAAGCTAGTTGGGTCATCATCCTCCATGATGCAATCCTCGCTCCCACCATCCATGAGAAAACCGTAGTATCTCTCAGGTTGGCGAGGAACCCTACTAAATCGGCGGAGAGGCTGAGGTTCATCAGGAACTACTGAATCCTCTGGTTCAACCAAGTCTTCTGTCGTAGTCTGTATTGCTGGAACCTCTTCCAGTTGTACATCCTTGCCACTAATCTCTTTTTCAAGAAATTCCTTTTCTAAAAAGGTGGCATGTCGAGAAACAAACACCTTTTGTTCTTCGGTGTGGTAGAAGATATACCCGCGCGAATGTTTGGGATATCTAATAAACTTACACAGAATGGACCTTGCTGCGAGTTTGTCCGGATTTTGCATTTTCACATATGCCGGACAACCCCATATCTTAACATAATTAAGACATGGTCTCTTTCCTTTCCATATCTCATATGGAGTGGTTGGCACGGTTTTGGTGGGAACCATATTCAATAGGTCTGCAGCTGTTTCCAGTGCATATCCCCAGAAGGAAATAGGTAACTCAGCTGTGCTCATCATAGAGCGCACCATATCCAATAGGGTGCGGTTCCTCCGTTCTGATACACCGTTGTGCTGTGGTGTATATGGAGGAGTCAGCTAAGAGAGAATCCCATTCTCTTTTAGGAAGTCCAGGAATTCATTGCTTAAGTATTCTCCTCCTCGATCAGATCGAAGGATTTTAATACTTTTTCCGGTTTGGTTCTCGACTTCTTGTTTATATTCTCTAAATTTCTCAAAAGCTTCTGATTTGTGTTTCATCAGGAACACATATCCGAATCTAGAGAGATCGTCAGTGAATGTAATGAAGTACGAAGAACCATCCCTGGCATGTGTAGACATGGGACCGCATACATCACTATGTATCAGTCCCAAGAGTTCGGTAACTCTTTCTCCGTGTCCCGTAAACGGAGTTTTAGTCATCTTGCCTTTGAGACATGGTTGGCAAGTGTCATAAGATGAAAATTCAAACGGATTTAAATATCCATCCTTATGCAACTTAGCTAATCGTGTCGCATTGATGTGACCCAGTCTACAATGCCACAAGAAGGATTCGTTCAGTTCTGAACTCTTCCTCTTGTGTGTGTTTGTTATGCTCAGAACTGTTGATTGATTTAGAACATAAATGCCATTGCACAACGTGCCTGATCCAACCAACTTTTGGTTACGGAAAATGTTCATAACATTATCCTGTAATACAATATTATATCCCTCTTTACTCAATAAAGAAACCGATATAATGTTGCATATCAGGTTCGGCATGTAATAGTATTCGTTCAGAACCAATGTATTACCAGTTGGTAATGCAAGGTGATATTCCCCGACAGTCTTAGCTGCAACAATTGCACCATTTCCAACTCTAATGTCTTTATCACCTTCTCCAAGTTCTCTAACTTTTCTAAGCCCATGTAACTGATTACATATATGGGATCCTGACCCGGTATCTAATACCCAGGATGTAGGGAAAATGGAGAAACAGTTCTCTGTAACGAACACACCTGAAGAAAATGCATCATCATGTACTTTCTTCCATCGGGTGGCATGGGAATCCTGGTATTCCCCCATATCCTGTTCATTCCTATAACTCTTATAAGAAAGAACGGAACCAACGTTCCCCAGCACAGAATAACATGCGGGTTCGGTCAATACATCCATATTATTATCTTTATTAGGGCATGAAATGGTCGCTACCTGGAGAGAGAGAGAAGAAAACACTTTAGCGTATGCTCTTGCAAGATCAGATTGGTTTTTATCTTATCTAATCAGGATGGCTCCCACTGTTTTTATCAAATCTTCCTTCAAACCCTAAAAGGAAAGATTAGCCGGGATTAATTACACACTACAAGTTCGCCAATCTTTCAGCCAGGCCAGTGTCGGTACTTTGAGGGAGGTCCCCCGTGCTTTCGCACGAACCTAATTAATGTAAACCTCGTTTTCCCAGAGGCGTAACCTCGTTAACACCTTTCTAGACACCTACTTGATCGGCTAATTGTAATGTGTAAAACTCTCCCAGGAGTAACTCTTACTCGCAGTGGGTATCGGGATCCAACTATCTCATAGAAGGTATGCAATCTCATTGCAAATTTCAACACTTGAAATTCCCGATAATATTTTGCCCCTAGCGTCCTATGACCTTGACGCAGGCCAACAAACCATAGTGCGCTAGTCAAGTTCAACCCGTCATTTCCTGATTGAATTAAACCCACCCGTACGACCCTTGACGCAGGCCAACAAAGTCGCACGACTACCCTAATCCAATCTGCATCATATGCATAAGCAGATAAATACTAGTTAGCTACCGCACACTACGTCTTGACGCAGGCCAACAAACGCAGCACGAATACTAACTACTACTTATCTGAAATGACGGAAGGCTACGCAGGTTTTTCTGAAAACCATGAGCGTAATGAACTTGATATCGTTGTAGAATCAAATGAAGTTTTGAAAATGGAGTGATTTTGAGGCTTTTCTAGTTTTGCTAAAGGGGTCACTCCCGGTGAAGGGATCGTCGGCCCTTTCCTCGTCGAATGAGGTGCGGGATATATCATATATATCACTGTGCAAAGCAGAAACTATAGAAGCAATCAAAAGTCAAACCGAGTGTGTAGCATCTGCCAGTTATTGCTAAAGGAGTCATTCCCGGTGAAGGGATCTCGGTCCTTTCCTCATCGAATAAGGTGCAGAATATATCACATATACCGCTGTGCAAAGCAAGAACTGTAGCTACCCCTTTTTTTTATTTAAAATTTGATTCTACAATATCTTAGGTTTCTTTTCTTTCATTAATTACATTAATGAAGTCCCATTATTTAAATACCTAAACATCACAGATAGATATGACGTACACTTATGCCATC
Source organism: Agapanthus africanus (assembly GCA_030015575.1). NCBI lineage: Eukaryota > Viridiplantae > Streptophyta > Magnoliopsida > Asparagales > Amaryllidaceae > Agapanthus > Agapanthus africanus. The sequence continues at coordinate 296,266,339 of CM057345.1, read as the reverse complement.
CGCATTCGTCTCGATGTCCCCTCGTGCACCGTTAGGTTAGGTAACTAACGACAGAGCAGGGCAGGGCTAGTGCGGGTGCAAAACATAAGTAACATCTATATAATATATCATATATACTATATATAGTATCTATCACAGAACATCACAGATATCGCAGCAGAAAAAACATATGAAATATTGGATATACTAGGACGTCCGTGTTTTCAATATGAGCCAGTATAAAACACGGATTCCACGGTCGTGATGAATAGCCAATCCCACCCCTATACCCCTATGAGAGCGGCAAGCAACCCTACCAATTCTAGGGTTAGGAGACCCGGACTCGACTCCTCGAGTTGGTCTCCCACTGGACCCCAGAACCCGGTTACTTGTGCTCCCCTCCTTGGGTCTATCCTAATGCGGAAAAGGAAATAATATACAAAGGGTGACAGCTTCCGCAACCTGGAAGTGCCCCAAATAAAAGAATATTACATACAAAGTTTTACATGAATGAAAAATGAAAAACACTCATCTCACATAAAAACCCCCGGCTATTCAAACACGACAATCCAATATAACATATCCAGCAACACATAACATCAACGTAAGTAAATATGCGCATCCCAATTGTCGTTGACATATAGCAACGAAACCGGCGATATCACATATTACACTTACGGTCACAGAAAAGAAAGTGTAAAACTATAACAATTGGAATCCGCAACCTCTTTAGACATCGCATGCCTAATCAAATGAAATACTTAGACCTTACATGCCTAACAGTTATAAACCTCGCATTTTAGTCTCATTATCGAAAACTCTTTTCAATATCAAATGAGACTAAACCGCTAGATTTATAACATTCATTCAGTTATCTCATAACTGTTTATGAATTCCAATTATTGTATCCCATTCCGGATAAATAGAAAATATTAAACTTTCCGATCGAACATTCGAACACCCAAGTTTTCCCGAAACCGTCCAACACATGAAATAGGTTCAAAGACATTCACTTCATGCCTCAGTACCAACGGTCCAGCCGTAGAAGGGTCAAGCCAACGCCTCACATGTGGCACGCCGTACTGCCCCAAACCCGAAGGTTCAAAGGGCAGTTCAAGACGGTCACATAATCGAGTTAAGGTTTGTTGTCTTCTAGAGGGACCATCGCGTTACTTGCACTACTCAGAACGTCCTTAAACCACACAAAAATCCAACACTTAGATATTTTCCGGCAGGGGAAAAGTTGGGTATTTATATCCGGTCGGACTTTTTAACATATTCAAAAAATTATCCGGAAAGCACTAAGACAAAGTTCGATAATCCGATCGAAATACCGAGTCCCCAATACAACCCAGAATACTCAACTCTTGAATAAATATTAAAAATTCCCAGAGAACTCAGCACTGAATAAAAGAAGTTACTGTGCAAAATAGGGTGGGTGACGTCATCATACGGCCGCGGAACCGCCTCAGAAGCCAGGCTTCTGCCGCGGTTCCGCCGCACAATGGAAGAATTGGGTGATCGTGTTTCACAGAAATTCTTAGAAAGTCCTGCTGAATTTTCTGCATATTTTTAATTTGGAAAAAACCCAGTTTTTAAAAAATGTACAGAGAGCAACATTGATATTAGGGTTTCGGTTCGATCGGACTTCAAACTCCGTCTAGACTTCGTCTAAGGCTCTAGCTAGGCTCTGATACCACTGTAGGGTTCTTAGGCATACTATAGAGGTCTCACAAGGCATCAACCATGCCAATTTCAAATTTTATGGGTGCCGAGAAACCCTAATACGGATCGTCGACTAGAATTCTAGGCGAAACATTAAACTAGTTAACGACTTAACTAAAGGAGAGAGGCTACAACCTTTGTAGATCCGTTTCTCCACTTCCTTTGCTCCACGTAGGCGTCCTCTCGCTGTCCATCTCGAATCCTGAACTCAGTCGTCGGCTTCATCGGAGAAATGGGCGGGCTAGGTCGTCGGCTTCGTGCCGAAGATGATCTACGTCGAGGCATCACAAGTTCAAGCTCCAACTTCACCAAGTTGTGAAACTTGTGAAGAAAACACCCTATACTACTTGGCAAGAGGTAGAGGATGAAGAAATAGGAGGTGGGTTCACTTTAGAATTGGGTTTCTCACTCTTTTTCTCAAGGTGCCATTGATGAAGTCAAGGTTTTCTTCATGAAGATGAAGAAGAAGAAGAAGATAGAATATGATAAGTATTGTTAAAAGAATAATAAAAATGAATACTTATCATCTTCTAACCTTGGTTAAGTGTAGAGAATAGACCATGGTCAAGTGAGAATGGTTAGGGTTAAGCATGATGACAAAATGGTCACTTTAGTCAAAGCTTCATGAAGCTTCATCAAGCTTCATGAAAGAAACCATTTTGTTTTTCTTTTATTTATTTATCAAGAAAGAATAGATAAATAAAAAAGTAAATAAATCAAAACCCTAACTATTATCATAACCATGGTTTAAGTCTTAACACAAAACCAATTTACATGCATCATCAAACATGACACATTCTAGTGCACAAAAGTATATCACATATACAACTTGTGAACTACAAGTGAGAAAATCCTATTAAAGTGAACCAATACTAGTTAATGCAAAGTAATATATCAAATATATAATTATACATTAAATCATTAAATCAACATTTGATTTAACGATCCGGTCATATCGCATATAACCGACTAGTATCCTATGTATCGGCTTATCGAATCAATCCTTGATTCGATATCTAGGTTATATCGAATATAACCAATCGATACATCCATCGCGAGAATGAAATACGGAATCACATACACGCATTATTCTCGGTCCTGCACATATCTCATATGCGCTCCTATTTCTTTTCGCTTGAGCCAGGAAACCTCTGTGTAGGACTCTAAAGACTCGTTAATACGTGGGTAGCAGATGATGATCATATCAAGCACCCACAGGCCGCAAGCGGTCTGCTAAACGTAACGGCCCCCCGGGTATTAAGCGATCAGAAGATCGACGAGCTAGCCCGCTCACACTCCTGTGAATCCAACCAGTAACACTTACCATACAGTCCGGTCTGTTCGTCTGATATGTCGCATATCAAGTCTAGGGGTGGTAAACGTCAGACCCCAATAACCGATAAGTCGTGCCGATGTGAGGCTCATAACGGGTCGAGAAACTACTGGTAACACTTACCAGCAAATCACTCATCAGCCCTGGCCAGGGACTTCTCTGTTACGGCCAATCGAGCACTGCGCAACATCAACCCCCAATACCGGGAGAGACGAAACCCTTCCTATCGTTCATTGCCTCCATATGACTCGGGACTGTACCCAAAGACCACCATTTTGCATGCCCTCATGGACGTGGTAAGGTGGAGATCAAAGCACAGTGGGAATCACACAAGACTCTATGACGATCTCGGGTCTACAGACTAACCTGCATAAGTGTCACCTGAGAACTGCCATCTGACGTGAGGTATAATACCATCTGGGAGTTCTCGGCGAGTCCGTCCAGTGTACCCAGTCTCCACTGAGCACCCGTATACCATCTCTGATGTCAAACACCAATGGATATGGGATCATCCATCGCCCATCTCATGGGTCGAGAAGCGTATACGCTAGTCTATACTGGTATATCGATGCCCCGTCTCGATACACCCACGACTAGGGACCTTGAAGGATGTACCTATGGACTACCATGTCCCCACTAGTATGATCTGCATCATAGTCCAGGTAGTCAAGTACACATCCTGAAGGCTTTACCAACATGTAACTATAAGACAGTATAAAGAGACAAGTGTACATGTTAAGATAAAGAGTAACCAGATAGCATACTATCATATCGAGCAAGAAAGTCATCTCTATATATGTCCAAGCATCCAATATTATATACATCATCTGTACAATACTGGCCTCTAGGGCATACATACAACTAACATTTTAGTGGATGCTTGGACACATATAAGGACTTTCTTACTCGACATGATAGTACGCTATCTGGTTGCTCTTTATCTTAACATGTATACTTACCGTCTCAAAACTTAGACCCTGTGTTTCTACGAAACACATGTCTAAGAACAAGAGAAGTTAAAAGTAAACAGAATATAGTATGAGGACCAACCCCTCTGTCCTAATGGACACTGGACAACATACAATACTTTGTATAAGTCCGCTGAGTCTAACAACTCTTTCACTGTGTGTCGTAGGTTGAAAACTGTACTTATGGTTAAGAAGAATTACACCGCTGTTTAATGCTCCTTACCTAACCATCCACTGATATAGGTAAATGTCATCGACATAATATCAAAAGGTATATCTCACTCTATGAAAATAGACGTACAGATATATCAATTTGAAATTGGTGCACAATAGCGGATATTCAAACCAAATATTTGCCAACCGGCAAACAGCCCAGGTGACTTCCTCAAATATCACCGATTACAACGAATCCCGATATAATGAGGATGATCACCCAATTCCCAATAACTTACTCCCACTCATCATCTGTAAAGCCATACAGATGTGAGAATCATACCTGGTAAATACATACCCTGGAGTAAGTATCTAATCGGGAAATCATTTTTCTTTTAACAGTACACAGTGAACAGAAACATTAAAATGTTTCGATGGGGTATCCTGATATTCCTAGTAATGCCTCTACCATTATCCAAATTCACAACTATAACCGTATAATTCTTTGCCACCTCACCAAATCCCTTTATATGTCTTTAGTCGTTACCTTCTGCACACCCTTTAGGCCAAATGGTTTTCTTCCTTCCCTACCGTTCGGCACCAGCCTATGGTTTGGAAGAAGACTATCCAATAAGCATAATGGGTGTACTGTCCTAGTCCTAGGAGCACTCGCAATGCGAGAGAAGGTGAAGATAAAAGACAACCGAATAAACCTTATTCCTATTTCTCCTGAACCAGAATCCATCCCCGAACTGGAACAAGTTCCTTTCGAGTTCGTATATAACCATACGATGGAGTATCCAATAAACTGTGGATCTTCGTAGTGATACGGAGTATCTTGGAGAAATACAAAGGTGATTTAGGATTGGCGAAGAAATACTTGGTTTGGTCGTGAATATCAGTCGCAATTTACTTTGCCCTCTTACTAATCCCTTTATTTTGTCTTAATCTTAATACCTTCTGCACACCGTTTAGGCTAATTGGTTTTCTTCATTCCCTACCGGTCGGCACCAGCCTAAGGTTTGGAAGAAGACTATCCAATCTGCATAATAGGTGTACTATCTCCTAAACCAAGGAGTACTCATAACTTGAGAAAAGGTAAAAGGGAAAAGACAACTGAATAATCCTATCCGTTTTCTCCAAAACCGGAAACCATCCTCGAATAAATCCCTTCGAGTTCGTATATAACCATACGATGGTTTTGTCCAATGGAAGTGGACGTTCGTAGTAATACGGGGTGTCCTGGAGAAAAGGGTAAAAGTAGGAGTGGCAATGAGGTCTGCAACTCTGACAATCCAAAAGACAGTGTTAAGAAGGTTCGGTTAACTTGGTCTCTGAGTCATAGTCTTAGGGTCGGGTCAATGGTCGCTGCCAGAGAGAGAGAAAAGAAACACTCAGCGTGCACTCTAACCAAGATCAGAATGGTTACCAATTTATCTAATCTGGAAACCTCCCACTGTACCTCAAATTCTCCTCCAAACCTGAAAGAAGAATTAGTCGGGGTCATCCGAGGAGTAAACCAACTCATCAGTGGGAATCGGGATCCAACTATCATCGCATGGTAACGTGACGGAATCCGCTCACGCTATCACACTCCAGAAGGTATGCGCATATCTGGCAAGTTTCAGTTCTTTTGAAACTCCCGATGTGATTTTTACCCCATGCTCTTATGACCTTGGCGTGAGGTCAAAATATCATAAGTCACATGTCAAGTTCTACCCATCATTGTCCAGGTTAATTTGAACCCACCCGTACATACCCTTGACGTAGGCCAAAATAGTAGTACGACTGTCCCAAACTAACGCATCTATCTATACAACAGATAAATACCCGGCAACTACCAAACACTATGCCTTGGCGTGAGGTCAAAATACATAGCTTGAATACTACCGAATATTTAACTGAAATGATAGAGGGCTACGAATGGTTTCTGGCGAAAACCTTTAACGTAATGAACTTGATATCGTTGAAAGAACGGATAGCTTTTTAGAAAATATAGTGACGAAAACCTTTACTAAAGAGGTCACTCCCGGTGAAGGGATCTCGGCTCTTTCCCCGTAGAATGGGGTGCAGGATATTCCAAATGAATACCACGATGCAAAGCAAAAGTAATCGGCTATAGTGAAGTTAATGCCCTGACGCAAACTTCTGTCCAAGGGGTCACTCCCGGTGAAGGGATCTCGGCCCTTGCCTCGTCGACTGAGGAGCAGGATATTCCAAATGAATACCACGATGCAAAATAAAAGTGAACGTCCTTGCAATAACAGCTTTTTGAAAAGTGTTCCAACAACATCAAAATAGGTTTGTTTTATCTTGCATTGATCCGAATCAATGCAGTCCCAACAATTGATCACACCACAATGAACGAAAATATACTGACGTACGTATATGCCATCCGCATTCGCCACTGGGTCCCGTCATCACCCGTTAGGTTAGCTAACTAACGGCAGAGCGGGGACTGGACTAGCGCGGATGAAAAACATATACAACATCTACTAATATATATACCAATATATAGTATTTCGCTCAAGGCGTGAATAAAAATGCAACATCACAGAAATGTACAGCATCACAGAACAAAACAGATATCTGGGATCCCCGGGTTTCACAGAGCCACTACTGAAACCCGACGTTCCCCTGGTCGTGTGGATAGCCTGTGCAATGAAATCCTAGACCCCTACGGGCGCGGCAAGTTACCCGCCAAAACCTGAGGCGAGGCAGCCCCCTTCAGCGCCGTGAATGGACCACCAAGCACTTCACGGAATCCGGCAACTTGGGCACCCCTCCTGGGTCAACCTGAACCCCCTACGAGTGCAGCGAATAGCCCGCCAATCCCAAAGTGAAGCCCCTCCGTCTCAATGCCCTGAGATGCGGGCCCGTTGCCCTCTAGAACCCGGCTATCCGTGCACCCCACCGCGGGGTAAACCTAGTACAGAAAGTAAAATATACATACACCGGGTACATCGACCGCAACCAGGTCGTGCCCCAAAAGAATAATACAAACAGGCAGTGACGGCAGTCCACATGTCGGACGCTCGCCCCGCAATATCAAATGTACATAATACAACAACACTGTACTAGCATTGCATCCAGGCTATCCCACGACCGAACCGCAACATCACAGCAAATACATAGAACATCAACGTGAAAGTTACGTTCGCAAATCCGTCTAACCGGGCTATAGCAGTTAGACAGGATTTACCGATCGAGTGACATTCACGGTCGCAGATATAATGTAAATACTGAGAAAAATGTGTTTAAAATTTTCCGATTGATCAAACAATAACAAGTTGGCCCCTAAACAAAACTGTAGCACTCACAGAAAACCTGGGCCCAATTTTAATATCCCAAAACCCATATTTTAAGCCCAGAAAGCCTCTGCAAAAAATTGGTACAGTGATCTCCACAGTGCGCGGCGGAAGGGCGGCGGAATGGGGGTTTGTGCGGCGGTTCCGCGCCCCAACTGTGGATTCACTTCATCGAAATTTTACAGAGTTCTTAGATTTTCCAGTACATCAATATTTTACAACCTGAAAAATTTTTGGACTTCAAAAAATTTCGAAAGAAACTGATGTGAAGGGAAAAATACGGTTTTTGGAATTTTGGTCGATCGGAACTTAAAAACACATTAAACCAAGCTAGACGAAGTTAATGGCGAGGCTCTGATACCACTGTAAGTGCACGGCGGCGCCCCGGCCGTCAATCCGACGCCGGAATGCGGAAGCGGTGATAAACTTTAATTTTGCGGACTTTGCAAACCGGCACCACCGCGCACTAAACTCCGGATCGTAACCATTAACAAGTCTAAGCTACTAACAAGAAAGGGAAGAGATGTACCGACTGATCCGAGTCCTCCGGTCTTCATCTCCACTCCGATCTCCTCGCGGGATCTCCGTCCGTCTCCTCCTCGTCGGAAAGGGCACCACATCGCCTGTAGCTTTTATGGGCTCCCACCTCAATACCGAGGCAACTCGGGCGCGAAGCTGGCGAATCGACGCGTCCAAGATTTGCTGTAGGAAGTGTAGTGTAGAATGCATGCCTCACTTTGGGGTTTGTTGCCTTTTGAAAGATGATGGAGGAATCAAGAAGAAAAATGGTGCTTGCATTTTTCTAGCATCGAAAAATGAGATCAAGAATGCCACTCTCTCAAAGATGAAGCTCTCATCTTCTTCTCACTCAACTATGGAAAAAAAAACTTATGAACTTAGAAATGGAGGAGGAAAGAATATGAAGCATTAAGGGAGGTGAGTGTAGGAGAGAACAAGAGGTGACCACATCCAAAGACAAGAAAACATCAAGCATGCTTCATTTAAAACCAACCATACCCTTTTCAAATCTCATTAAAGCAAAAGCATGGATGAAAGATATGAAGCTATCATAATCAATCATTATGCAAGAAAACCCCTCCACAAATGTAATTTGCAAAACTGCAAATTACCCCCTCCATCGGAAAAGTCCGGCCGGGAAAGAACAAAGGAAAACCGGCCGGAACGGAATGCAAACTGGCAACTCCAGAAAACTGGTCCCGTAATAAATTACAGGAAAACCCCGATACTGTGCATACACACCCGCATCTGTATTCCGACCGGATACAAATGCAATGAGACAAAATCTACACTGTACTAAACTAGGATCCGGCTTAAACCAAAGCCGGCTAGTAATATCCGTTCGATCCTGATCCGTGCAATACCGCACGTATCTGACCGAACCCTGCCATATATCTATACGGCCTCTAGTACAAACCGTCCGATCCTGATCCGTGCAATACCGCACGTATCTGATCGGACCCTGCCATATCTCCATACGGCCTCTACAGCGTTTCGCCCGAAAGCTTGAGTAACTGAAAGTGTGGTGGACTCTAAAGACTCGTCAATACTATGGCTGTGGATTTAACCACTAGCACGTCAGAGGTATAAGCCAATACGTAACGGGCCACCAGCTATTGACTAAAAGGGACGTCGATGAGCGAACTCATCCTGACACCCTACTGAGCCTGTCAGTGACAATATCCGTACAGTCCGGTCCGTTCGTCTATGAGCATCGCATGTCGGGCCTAGGGGGTGGGTAAAAGTCAGACCCCCAAAAGCGGTACAAGTCGTGTCGGAGTGTAGCCCAGAACACCCTGAGATACTACTGGAATACCTACCAGTAAATCTCCTGCCTTGGCCAAGGTCTTCGTGTAATGGCTCTTCTAGACACAGCGCGACCTCACCCCCAATACCGGGAGAGACGAACCCCCGAAGATCCGCTCACTGCCTCCATGTGGCTCGGGACTGTACCCAACTAAAACCTGTTTGCACGACTCCTTTGAGCCGTGGTAGGGTAGTAATCAAAGTACAGTAGGAACTCACACGAGACAAATGACGATCCCCAGGTCGATGAACTAACCTGTACACATGTCACCAGGGAACTGCTATCTGACGTCAGGTATAAGACCAACTAGCATGTTCCCGGCGAGTCCTGTCCGGTGTACTCATAACCCAATGAGCACCTGTATACATCTTAGGTGAACCAACTGACACCAGTGGCTTGTGAGACCGGCCACCGCCCCTCGTCGGGGTCTCGACTGTATACACTAGTCTACTCTGGAGTATCGATGCCCTATCTCGAAACTCCCACGACTAGGGACCTTTTAAGGATGTGCTTATAGACTACCAGCTCCCACGTATATGATCGCCCTCATACTGCCGGTAGTCAAGCAAGAATCCTAGGGGCTCTATCAACGTGCAATAGCGACATGTCATGTCACCTAAAGCAGTACACGATGATAAAGGTAAACCAGATAGCAAACTATCATCTCGAGTAAGACTGTTCTACCGGGATAGGTCCTCCCTCAATCATTGCAATCACGTGCCTGTGATCCAATAATTGACTCTGAGGGCACTATCTCCAACAGTTTCATAGTCGTATAATTTAGCATTGTATTGGTAACCTAGACCATGTTTAACAGTTCGAACGAATTTCAAACATCACCCCATGACCCCCTCTGAAATTTCCAAGTGTTGGAATTTTTCTAAGTTAATTATATTCAATAATCGTGCAAGTAACTATTAGGTTTCCCTAGCACCTACTATAGAGTATGGAAGCATCACACATGCCACTTTAAAAATTTAGAGGTGCTAAGCAAACTAAGCATGGATCTTTAACTAGAATTACTAGGGTAACAATACAAGTATCATATACAAGAACTATATTTAAACTAAGTGAAAGGAATACAACCTTTGTAGTCCTCTTTGTAGTGACTCCTAGGATCGTTGAGAGTTGGAAAAACTTGCAAGTGAGCTCCTTTGTCTATGATTATCCACCCGAAGTCCGCTTAGTCCAAGCTCCTAGCTTCAAATGATCAAACAAGATGATGAAGCTAAACACTCTAAACTAATTGGCTAGATTAGAGTAGAATGATGAGGTGGTATGTTTTCTATAATCAAAACCCTTTCTTTTTAACTCTCTCTCACTTTGGAAAATTCAAGAGAGCAAGGAGGAAAAAGATGATAATGGCCAAAGCTTTTGATAATGATAAAACTTGATGAATAATAGAAAAGATAAGTATATATATTTTCTACTCTTCATCTCAAAGCATGGTTACATAATATAGATGTTATTGCACTTGAGTTAAAAGACAAAAGGAAAATTTACTCATGGTTAAAAAGTGGGTCAACAATGGTTAGTTCCAAGAAGAGTGTAGAAGATAACCATGGATTAATCTTTTTCTTTTCTTTTGTTTTAAAAAAAATACAAATATATATCCATATATTATATAACCATGTAGTCTTCTATTGCCACCAAAGTTGTATCAACAACCATGATACTTTTAAAGTGGCATGTGTGATGCTTCCATACTCTATAGTAGGTGCTAGGGAAACCTAACAATGGTATCAGAGACAAGCTAGAATTCTGGACATGGTGTTATAACAAATACGAATACGAAAACGACTATGAAAAATACGGTATTACGGAACCCTAGGATTGCTATCTGGAAATTATTAAAAGGTCCTCTGAAAAGTTTTCAAATAGCTACAGAATGTCCTACAGGCAAACATAAGCACACAGATGAAATACGGGGGCTAGTTCTCGGATTTTTGCTGAGCACTCCCTTCAATATTCCGGCCAGGCCGGCCCCCCTGCCCCCTTTGCCCCCATGTTTCTCCTGTGCACTCTTGGTTGCAAGTTACGGTTCCCAGTATTGTTTATTTAGCCCAATTTTCATGTGATGATTATATTGACCTGGGGATAATTCGTAGTGATTCGTAATCGTATTATTTGACACTAAATTGGTAACATAGCCACTTTTTACTCCGCTGAAATTTCCAAGTGTTGTCTATTTTCCAAGTTACCTTTGTATTCAATAGTCACGCAATTGTTCCTATGGGCCCTCTAGAAAATCATAATAACCTAGGTTGGTTTTATCCAAGGAGGTGCATCGTCCAAAGTTCATACTTTGTTGGTATACATGGACTCCATTTCGGATCTCATGGCTTCCAGCCACTTCACTGAGTCACCACTCGTGATAGCTTGCTGAAAACTTGTAGGGTCATCATCATCCATGATGTAATCATCTCTATCACCATCATCCATGATGCAATCATCTCTATCACCATCAATAAGAAACCCATAATATCTCTCTGGTGGGCGAGAAGTTCTACTAGATCTCCGGAGCGGCTGAGGTTCTTGAAGTTCTACTGCAACATCAGTTTCAAACAATTCATCCTGAGTAATTTTTGTCTCTAAAACCTCTTCTAGTTCTACCGCATTGCCATCAGTACTATCTGTAAATATTTCATTTTCCAAAAATGCGGCATGCTGAGCAACAAACACCTTTTGTTCCTCCTTGTGGTAGAATTGATATCCATACGAGTGTTTTGGATATCCCATAAATTTACACATGACAGATTGTGTCTCGAGTTTGTCTGGAATCTGCTTTTTAACGAAAGCCGGACAACCCCAAATCCTAACTCTTTTAAGAGATGGTCTCTTTCCACTCCACATCTCATATTTAGTGGTAGACACGGTCTTGAATGGAACCCTGTTTAACAGATACATTGCTGTCTCCAATGCATCTCCCTAAAAGGAAAGTGGTAACTTAGCATCACACATGATATCGTACCATATCTAATAGGGTACGATTCCTCCGTTCTGACACACCGTTGTGCTGTAGTGTGTAAAGAGGAGTGAGCTGAGAGAGAATCCCATTCTCTTTTAAGAAGTCTGAAAACTCTATACTTAAGTACTCTCCACCTCGATCTGATCAAAGTTTCTTGATGCTTAAGCCCATTTGTTTTTCTACTTCAAGTTTGTACTCCTTGAATTTCTCAAAAGCTTCGGATTTGTACTTTATCAAAAACACGTGTCCCAATCTTGAAAAATCATTAGTAAAAGTGATGAAGTATGAAAACCACCTCGTGCATGTGCAGACATTGGTCCGCATACATCACTATGTATGAGGCTTAAGAGTTCCACAGCTCTTTATCCGTGTCCAGTAAACGGAGTTTTGGTCATTTTACCTTTGATACAGGACTGGCAAGTTGCATAAGATTTATATTCAAAAGGATTTAAATATCCATCTTTATGTAGCTTGTTTAGTCTTGTTTCATTAATATGACCAAGTCTACAATGACAAAGGAAAGCTTCATTTATATCTGAAAATTTTCTTTTATTAGTATGTTGTATGTTGAAAACTGTGTGTTGGTTCAGGACGTAAATAGCGTTATTTAGTGTACCATACCCAATCAACTCTTGATTCAAGTTAATGTTCATAACATTATTTTGCAACACAAAATGATATCCTTCATTGTCCAACAATGAAACGGATATTATATTACATAGCATACTTGGCACAAAATAATAAGGGTTCAAAACCAAAATACAACCCGAAGGCAACCCAAGATGTTACTCTCCTACGGATACAGCATGTACATTGGAACCATTTCCAACTCGCAGAGTATGGTCTCCAGTCTTCAAAACACTACTGTTTCTCAGCCCCTGCATACAATTGCAGATGTGAGAACCAGAACCGGTATCTAATACCCAAGATGCAGAGTTAATTGAAAAACGGTTCTTAGTTACAAACACACCTGAAGTGGAAGCATCAACATGCTTCTTCTTGAGATCAGCAAGATATAAAGAACAGTTCCGTTTCCAATGTCCCGTTTTGTGGCAGAAAAAACATTCCCCTTTTCCACTTCCCGCGGCCCCGGTTTTGTCTTTCCCCTTCGCCATTTGGACTCCACCTTTCGGTTTTATGGACTTCTTCTTCTTCCCTCCCTTGGCTTTGGCTTTTGGGATGGAAGAAGAAGATGTCCCAGTAAACAAAGCGGGAGTCTTCGCTGTTTTCAGCATGCTCTCTGCACTTCTTAACATATTGAGAAGTTCAGGCAATGATTTCTCCAAATCGTTCATATTGAAATTCACTCTGAACAGAGCAAAGGCGAGGGAGAGAGACTGGAGAACAACATCTGTATATTGCTCATTATCTATAGTCCATCCCAGTTCCTCAAGTTCTTCTATAAGATCAATCAACTTCAGGACATGGTCTCTTACTGATGCACCGGGGGCCATACGCATCTGTAACAACTTTCGAGATGCTTCGTATCGTAAAGTATGAGATTGCTCTTCATACAACTCCTTTGTATAAAGAAAGATAGATTGCACATCCATCTTCTCGTGCTGTTTCTGATGGATGTTGTCTATAGAAGCAAGCGCAAGGCACCCGGCCGTTTTGCAATCAATATCCCATGTTTTTCGAATCTCCCATCCGAAACAGATGATTCAGGTCCTGGGACGGGTGGGGCTTTGGTAGTAAGGACATATGATACTTTATCATATGCGAGTGCAATGTTCAAGTTCCTCTTCCATTCTTTATAATTCGGCCTAGGTAGTTTGTTTTTCTCTAGTAGAAGCTTAAGTCCCGTCATCGGTATCTGCCATTAGGAGAGAAAAAGAATACACTCAGCGAAATGCTCTTGCAAACAATTAGATTGGTTATTATCTTATCTAATCGATGTATCCCACTGCTTTAATCAAATTTTCTTTCAAAACCTGAAAAGAAAACTAGCCAGGATTAATTACATTCTACAGTTTCGCTAACCGGTCAGCCAGGCCAGTGTCGGTACTTTGACTGAGGTTCCCCATGCTTTCACATGGACCTAATTAAAATAAACCTCGTTTTCCCAGAGGTCAAACCCCGTTAACACCTTTCTAGACACCTACTCAATTAGCTAATTATAAAGTGCAAAACTCTCCCGGAAGTAATACTTACTCACAGTGGGATCAGGATCCAACTATCATATAGATGGTATGCAATCTCATTGCAAATTTCAACTCATGAAACTCCCAATATGGTTTTTACCCCTAGTTACTTATGACCTTGGCTATGGTCAAAATATCATAAGCACTAGTCAAGTTCTACTCGTCATTTCGTGATTAACTAGACCCACCCATATGACCCTTGACAATGATCAACATAATCACATGAACTGTCCTAACTGATCGCATCATATGCTTTATAGGAAGACATCACTTAGCTATCGTACACTACGCCTTGACTATAATCAAAATACGGAGCACGAATACTAAGTACTCTGCTTCCTAAAATGACGGAGGGTTGCGGATGGTTTTTTTTTTATGAAAACCATAAACTCTTTGAACTTGATCTCGTTGTAGAATCAAAACAGTTTAGAAAAGGAGTGGATTAAGCTCCGCATCTTTTGAAACTTGCATTTTTCATAAAAAGGCCGAGTGGGTTTCAAATCCGATTCTACAACATCTTTTAGGTTTCTTTTACTTTACATTAATCTTATTAATGTAGTCCTATTATTTAAGTTCCTAAGCCATCACAGAAAAGAAACGAAAATAGAACGTATACTTATACAATCCGCATTCGCCACAGTGTCCTGTTATGCACCGTTAGGTTACTTATCTAACGGCATAGCGGGTCGGGACTAGCGCAGGTGTAAAATATAAGCAATGTTTATTATATATCATATATATAATAATAATCTATTCGTCTCAGATACTAAGTAATCACATTATAGAATATCAACAGCAGTAGAAGCACATATGAAAATAAAAAAGGATATCTAGGAGGTCCATATTTTGTATTCATCTAGTAATAGAAAATACGGATTCCACGGTCGCGATGAATAGCCAAGCCCACACCCCTAGACCACTACGAGATCGGCAAGTGATCCTGCCAATTATAGAGCTAAGGAGACCCGGTCTCAACTCCTCGAGAATGCCTCGCACTGAACCCTAGAACCCGATCACTTGTGCTCCCCTCCTTGGGTCTATCCTAATGCGGAAAAGTAAATAATATACAATAATGGTGGCATCATCCTCAACCCGGAAGTTCCCCAAATAAAAGAATATTACATACAATTGACTTTTACATGAATGAAAATAAACACTCTCATCTCACATAAAACCCCCGGCTATTTGATCACGACAATCCTGCATCATATCTCAGCAACACATAATATCTCATATCATCAACGTAAGCAAGTATGCGTATCCCGATTGTCGTTGATGTATAGCAACGAAGCCGGCGATACACCACATACTACGCTTACGCTCGTAGAAAAGAAAGTGAAAAAACAACAATTGCAATCACATAAATTAAGACGATGTTTAACGTTTTGATCGAATTAACATACACCCACATTTTAACCCGAGAGCTCAACACATGAGCAAAGTTACATGTAGCCAAAATAGCGCCACGGTGACTATGGTCCATCCGTAGAAGGAGTTAACCAACGCCTCACCTATGACACCACGGAACTACGGCAAACCCGAAGGTTCGATCGCGGTTCCGTGGGCATAGAATCGAGTTAAGGTTATTATGATCTTCTAGAGGGCCCATAGGAACACTTGCAGGACTATTGAATACAAAGGTAACTTAGGAAAAACACAACACTTGGAAATTTCAGCGGGGTAAAAAGTGGGGTGTCTGATGTTCGTTCGAAATGCTAAAAATAGTCTAAGTTACCAATTTAGTGTCAAATAATACGATTACGAATCACTACGAAATAGCCCCAGGTCAATATAATCATCACATGAAAATTGGGCTAAATAAACAATACTAGGAAACCTAACTTGTAACAAAGAGAGCACAGGAGAAACAAGGGGGCAAAGGGGGCAGGGGGCCGGCCTGGTCGGAATATTGAACGGAGTGCTCGGGTAAAACCCGAGCACTAGCCCCCGTATTTCATCTGTGTGCTTATGTTTGCCTGTCGGATGTTCATACCATAATTTTGCATTATTTTATTCCCTATTCTTATTCAGTTTACAAATAAACAGGTGCTTTTGACTCATGTCTGCTACATAGTTGCAGGTTACAGGTTCTCGGAACAAAAACAGTGAAGACAATGAAAAGACGATGCAAAAATGAGACTTCGACCAACAAACAGAGAATCTTTATCTAGCCTACAGTTTGAAGACTAAACGAATATCAATGGACAATTTCACAAAGCACAAAGGCAGAGCAAGGTTCAAAACTTTGACACGAAGCAAGCGGTAAAAGTCCACGACTTTACTCACTATATAAATCTGGAAGAGAACCAGAAGCTATTCTGAAGAAAAAAGTGAAGAAAAAAGTACCCAAATACAACCAGAACCAACCCCCGAAGACACAGCCCACAAGGCCCATATACGGCCGCAGAACCGCGGCCATGCATGGGCTTTGGCCGCGGATCCGCGGCCATATAAGACCCGTGTCGGTGCGAAATTCCAGAGACGCTGGCGGTGCGTTGACTAGGTCTTTTTCTTAGGTGGTATTTTTGTAATAGCAGATATGATGCGATTGTAAGCTAGGGTTTCTATGAATCCATAAATAGAACCCTAAAAACCTATTTTAGGTCATGCCTCTTCGTATGCCTCATCTCATTTTATATATAAAATTCAGATCTGTAATTTCTGCAATGAATGAAGAGTGCATCAATTTGTAAGAAGTTCTTTTTATTTGCCCTAGTTTATTTTATTATCTGCCCTATGTAATTTCTTATCTGCCCTACTTAGATCTTTAATTTCTTGCCCTAGATAGATAGTTTAGATATGTTCTTCAATTCCCTAAAGATCGAGTAGTCCCCTCGCTTGTTAGGGTTAGATTTGGGGAAGGCTTGAGAGATGAAGATCTCTCATCCCTTTCTTACCCATCACATTTTTTTTATTCGACTCCATGCATACATGCACACACCGCTCCCTACGGCACCCTATCCCACGAGGTAGCGGTGATACCGTAGTATAAAGGCCGGGTTGAGCGTGTTTTCTATGGAGGTTAAGGTAAGGATTAAGAAAGGAAGGACAAGAACCTAGAGGAAGAAACATCGTTTCTTCCTGATGGTACCAATCCCCTTTATTAATAATTACCATAACTCCTAAAGAGATCTTAATTTGGTTATAGAAAGCGGTGAGGAAATCTTTACATTTCCAAACTTAACCTAAACCTAACCCTACAAAGATTTAGATCTAGATAAACTTAGTTTTTAGATTTAATCAATCCGACACCAATCGGAATTAACTCGTAAGAACAATTAGGAAATTCACAAAATCCCTGTGGACCGACCCGTACTCACCGGCTAGCTACCAAGCGACGCCGTTCTTGATTGCGGTTAATAAAATATTCTTTGAGACAGAATCAAATGGCGTCGTTGCCGGGAATGGCGTGTTATTTTCTTTTTGCAATTTCGGGTTAATATAAAATTAAAAAATCATAAAAACTGAAAGAAAAAAAAAGATATAAAAATTTATCATTTTGTTATTTTGTGAAGGGTATTTTTGTTTGAATTTTGCAGAATCTACAATCGAGTTCGGATCTGAAAAATCCAGAGATCAAAATAGAAAAAGGCAGATCTGAACAGTAGAGGATTTTACCAACAGAACAACAGAAAAATATTTGGGAACTGTGTCGTCGCCTCCACCGCGTAACCGCCGCAATATCTCGCTCCCGCCGCGGAAACGCGGCATCATCATGACGTCAGCAAAATCGAAAGTCTTGATCCGCACATGCCACCGCGGAACCGCGCCGCGAAGCTACCCTTGGCCGCGGAACCGCCGCGCCTTGGTCGAGTCAACGTTTGGAAAAATTTCTGTCAGCTTTCTCTTTCCTCTTATGCAAATCCCAATATATCTTCTGTAAAATATCCTGCAGGATTCTTTGCGCTAAAAAAAATCTTCCCCTTCCAATAATTGATCTTGTGCAGGATTCTTTGCGCCGTGCTAAAAAAAAAATTGATTGCAAGTGATTGTTACTGCTTTGCATATTTTTAATCGGACTTTAATGGGCTTGAAACCAATCCAGATTGGGTGGGGATTTCATCACCCTTCCCAGGACCCCCGAAATCACATAAGGCATATGCATTGACCATCTCTTAATTAAAAAAAGATTAGACTCGGTCCTAAGGACTTCACGCTCAATAGGACAGAGGACTAGATGTAGGCATCGACCGTTGATCCTAACCTGACTTTGTGGTGTCTAGGCAAGTGTGTCTAAGGCGAGTAGTTACTTAATTAGGGCCACTACTTGTAGTGGAGAGCCTCCTACTCACCTGGCACTTACCTGGCCGCAATTGGCGGTGAAGAGGCGGTTTGAGTTCCGATTTCTAGCCCTTTGAAGCAGTTAGGAGCTGTCTAGCTGACCTAGGTGACCCTAGATCTAGGCCTGATTGTGCATTTGTGGTTGATTGAACGTGTGTCTATGACCTTTATCGAATCTTTTTGCAAAGAGCACCACATAAAAAAGGGGGGGGGAAATTTTTACAAAAACTTGCAAAATTTTGTCGCTAATTAATCCGTGCACCCCACATTATTTTTTCTTCTCCACTTTTACATCATGGGTACCCCACATCATAAATCTCTTGCCGAACGTTGGTACCCTGAACCAAACTTTGCTTCGTACACGAATTGTTTCGGTCGATTTACGGACGACCCCTCCATGCCCAAAATTTCTTTGAATGATCGAATAGAAGCGTCTAGGAGAAACAGTTCGACTCCATAATCCACCTTGTATCAACCATTTCAACCTTCACCACCTTCTTACGTTGATCCCCTTTTTCGAGTCCTGTTGTAACTCCAAAACCCATGTCTATAGCTGAACATATTGAACAATCTCGTAACCGATCTTTCACTCCTTTCAACACGTCCAATTCTTCGGATCAACAAGTCCATTCACCTTTTTATCCAAATGTTGATCCTACTCCTGTCCAACCATTCAATTCCTACCAGCCCTACCCAACTTTCACACCTTCCCTAGACATTGCTTCTACACAGTCATTTGGGAGTTTCCAAAATCCAAGCAACTTTGAATCTTTTACTGAAACCCCTTCACAATCCATGTCTAGTCTGGAACAGTCGTTGGAGGCTTATATGGTAGCGAAAAACAAAATGATTAGGAATGTGGACGCATCCATGGCCGCTCTAATGCAACCTAGTGAACCGGTAGCTAGTTTCTAACTAGCTCCAAAAATTCCAATGTATGAGGAGGCGGTTGGACAGAGTGAGAATTTGAGAGGAGAGAGTGAGTTCTACATCTTTCCAAATCAAACCTAGCCATACCCAATTGAATCCCACAACTCCAGTTTTCAAAAAAGTGTTCCAAATGATTCGTCAGTTGAAAATAAAACATTTAATAAGTTGTGGGACTTTGTAGTGCTTGATTTGCCAGATTGTGAAGAGTCCCTTTCGAGTGAAACCATACCTAATCCTTTTGAACTTTACCCTTCTACTCTAGAGCCTAAATTAATTGATATCCATGCTTTTGATGAGGTGTCTGAAAAAATTGATTTTCACTTGATTGAGGATAGTGACGCCGGAAATATTTTGGATGATGAACCCGTAGATTTGATTGAAATTTTATGTCCAATTCATCATCCCGAGTCATTAAATATTTCCCTCGAACTTCATATGCGTCACGATTTTGATGATAATGGCATGGATAAGGTAAATTTTGAGGAGAATTATGAGGATAGTATTGAGGATGAACCATTTTTTTTTGATGTGTCGGATTTTCCAGTTCATCCTCCTAAACCTTTAACTGTTATACTTCCTAAATCACCCTCCCTCCTATCCATCGTTCCGACCACGCAAAAGATCACGCTTGAGTACTGTGTGCTTCAAAAATTTCTGTTTGATCACAACCGTTTGGACGCCACTAGTGCGTACCTCTTTGAATCTGACACAGTTCTCACAGCCGATAACGATTATGCGTGTTTCACTTTTGCGGACGATGTTGAAAACTCACCTCCCGAGTTTGAGTCCTTTAAATTTTCAGATGAGTTAGTTGAACCATCAGACTCGGTTGCTTACAGTCATTTCGAACTATTGATGGAATCCTTCAAGTTCGAGACAGATTACTTAGGTGAGAATAAGACTATCCCTAAATCACTCCCTTTCGTCCTTCCTATCGTTTCGACCACGCAAGATTCCGTCGCATTTCCAATTTCAATGGATGGTTTACCAAATTCAACGTACCCACGTTTTCTTGCGAATCTTGAGGGATTTGACCCGATTTCTCGACGGGTTGATAGATTAGCACAATCATTTTTAACACGTCGGTCATCACAAATTGTGCTAATTTATTCTCTCGATTTACACCCTCAAGTTCGTACTGCCATTCTTTCTCTCTTCTGCCATTCTTCTCCTCCACCAAGACCGTATACCGCTTCTATCTGCACACGATCTCTTGTGTGTCTCATTTCTTTTCTTCACACTCCATTCTTTCACCAACCCCACCATTATCACGATAGAATTTTTGAATGGTTGGTGCTAACTTTTGGTCTGTGTAAGGCCTTTTATAGTTTGATTTTTCTCCTCCCTAACTCTGAACTTTAACGCTTAGAACAGTGGAAACAGTGTTTAACTTAAGTTTGGGGGGAACCTTGTTGTATATATATATATATATTTTTTTTAACAATAAAAAAAATAAGCAGAAAAGTGCCGACATTTTCGACCCACTTGGTGCAGCCTGACAGTAGGGACGCTGTCCAGTTTAAGTTTGTGGTATGCTCGGTAAGTTTTCTTCCTTCGCATTCATATGTATATTTTTGCATTTGCATCCTTATATAAAAGTCATAAAAAATGAAAAATTTGAAAAAAATTAAAATAGAAAAAGAAAAACCCATAAAACTGAAAATTTGTAAAAATTTATAAAAATTAAAGTATTCAATTTTGGCTATATTTGACTTAAGTTTGACAAATATGTTAACTAGCTAGGAACAACTAGATCTTAGACTTAGTAAATTAAAAACCCTAAAAATTACCTTTCTTAAAATTTAACGGTAGAAAGTATATGTCTTTGTAGTTTATTTAGAAATAGGCAAATTTCGAGTTGACTTCTTGGGCTAAGTTAAAACAAAGGAAAAGTATTGATATTTTTATTAGAGTATAAGTTTGAAAAATAATTTCTAAGCTTAAATCTAAATTCTGAAAATATATACTCTACAAAATTGCTCAAACAGGAACCTTGAAACTTGGAATAGTAGGAGAGACCTTGAAATGCACTTGTCTAAAGTCCTTAGTACGAAGAAAAATATAATAAAATAAAAGTGTGAATATAGAAAAAAATGAACACTGGTTTTTGTAATTACTTAAGGCTGCAAAATAGAAAAAAAATAATTAGCGAGGGTGCTTCATCACCTAGTGCCTTAAACGAACTGGTTTGGGAGTCACTGCTAAAGCCTTAGGTGTTACAAGACTAGGAATTACGCTTTAATGTGCAAACACATTTTGTAATCGGTTGTTGGTATCTCAAGAAGCATTAACGATCGCATGAAGGATGTGTGAGCAAATTTCCTCTAAAAATTCACCAATTAAGAAGTGCTTTGGTCGACGGACAAGAGTATGATAGCTTGATTCCAAGTGTAGGGGTGATATATACACACACGTAGGGGTATATGATTGGGGTTAAGATGAGAGATATGAATGAAGAATAGGACTTATATCTTTAATAGAGATGATAAAAATTCCTAAGTTGAGATAGAACCCTAGAAGGAAAACTTAAGAGATGCCAAAAGCTAAGTAAATTCACAAAAATATATATAATCTTAAGTTAAATGATAAGGAAGCATGAAGAATATGGGTGGATAATTTACGAGTCATTGATAATAGAATTTCTTGTTAGAAAACCTAATTGAAGAATAAAAGTTGATAAGCCAAATTGATAGGATTTTGTAGGTAGTATCCGCTGAAAACCCTCATGAGACAACACTCCTTCTACTAGGGACACCTAGAGATTTAACGGCTTATTGCACGAGCTCAGTGCAATCGTGTTTCCCTGCGAAAGTGAGGTTAAGATTTTGTTGAGAATAAAACTAGGTTTGCTCGAGGACGAGCAAAAGATAAGTTTGGGGGTATTTGTTCATACCATAATTTTGCATTATTTTATTCCCCATTCTTATTCAGTTTACAAATAAACAGGTGCTTTTGACTCATGTCTGCTACAAAGTTGCAGGTTACAGGTTCTCGGAACAAAAACTGTGAAAACAATGAAAAGACGATGCAAAAGTGAGACTTCGACCAACAAACAGAGAATCTTTATCTTGCCTACAATTTGAAGACTAAACGAAGATCAATGGACAATTTCACAAAGCACAAAGGTAGAGCAAGGTTCAAAACTTCGACACGAAGCAAGCGGTAAAAGTCCATGACTTTACTCACTATGGAAATCTGGAAGAGAACCAGAAGCTATTCTGAAGAACAAAGTGAAGAAAAAAGTACCGAAATGTAACCAGAACCAACCCTAGAAGACACAGCCCACAAGGCCCATATACGGCCGCGGAACCGCGGTCAAGCATGGGCTTTGGCCGCGGATCCACGACCATGTAAGACCCATGTCGGTGCGAAATTCCAGAGGCGCTGGCGGTGCGTTGACTAGGTCTTTTTCTTAGGAGGCATTTTTGTAATAGCAGATATGACGTGATTGTAACCTAGGGTTTCTATGAATCTATAAATAGAATCCTAAAAACCTGTTTTAGGTCATGCCTCTTCTTGTGCCTCATCTTATTTTTTATCTAAAATGCAGATCTGTAATTTCTGCAATGAATGAAGAGTGCATCAATTTGTATGTAGTTCTTTTTATTTGCTCTAGTTAATTTTATTATCTGCCCTAGGTAATTTCTTATCTGCCCTAGTTAGATCATTAATTCCTTTCCCTAGATAGATAGTTTAGATATGTTCTTCAATTCCCTAATGAGTGAGTAGTCTCCTCGCTTGTTAGGGTTAGATTTGGGGAAGGCTTGAGAGATGAAGATCTCTCACCCCTTTCTTGTCCATCACATTTTTTTATAGGACTCCATGCATACATGCACACACCGCTCCCTGCGGCACCCTATCCCATGAGGTAGCGGTGATACCATAGTATATAGGCCCGGTTGAGCGTGTTTTTCAAGGAGGTTAGGGTAAGGATTAAGAAAGGAAGGACAAGAACCTAAAGGAAGAAACACTGTTTCTTCCCGATGGTACCAATCCCCTTTATTAATAATTACCATAACTCCTAAAGAGATCTTAATTTGGTTATAGAAAGCGGTGAGGAAATCTTTACATTTCCAAACATAACCTAAACCTAACCGTTGCAAGATTTAGATCTAGATAAACTTAGTTTTTATATTTAATCAATCCGACACCGATCGGAATTAACTCGTAAGAACAATTAGGAAATTCACAAAATCCCTGTGGACCAACCCGTACTCACCGGCTAGCTACCAAGCGACGCCGTTCTTGATTGCGGTTAATAAAATATTGTTTGAGACAGAATCATCGGACATTCTGTACCTGTTTGAACAATTTTCAGAGGACCTTTTTGAAAATTTCCAGAGAGCAATCCTAGGGTTCCGTAATACCGTATTTTCATATTCGTATTTGTTATAACACCAAGTCCAGAATTCTAGCTTGTCTCTGATACCATTGTTAGGTTTCCCTAGCACCTACTATAGAGTATGGAAGAATCATAGATGCCACTCTAAAAGTATCATGGTTGTTGATACAACTTTGGTGTCAATATAAGACTTACATGGTTATATAATATATGGATATATATTTGTATTTTTTTTAAAAGAAAAGAAAAGAAAAAGATTAATCCTTGGTTATCTTTTGCACTCTTCTTGGAACTAACCTTTGTTCACCCACTTTTTAACCATGAGTTAATTTTCCTTTTGTCTTTTAGCTCAAGTGCAATAATATCTATATTATGTAACCATGCTTTGAGATGAAGAGTAGAAAATATATATGCTTATCTTTTTTATTATTCATCAAGTTTTATCATTATCAAAAGCTTTTGCCATTATCATCTTCTTCCTCTTTGCTCTCTTGAATTTTCCAAAGTGAGAGAGAGTTAAAAAGAAAGGGTTTTGATTATAGAAAACATACCGCCTCATCATTCTACTCTAATCTAGCCAATTATTTTAGAGTGATTAGCTTCATCATCTTGTTTGATCATTTGAAAATAGGAGCTTGGACTAAGTGGACTTCGGATGGATCATCGTGGACAAAAGAGCCCACTTGCAAGTTTTTCCAACTCTCAACGATCCTAGGAGTCACTACAAAAAAGACTACAAAGGTTGTATTTCTTTCACTTAGTGTAAATATAGTTCTTGTATGTGATACTTGTATTGTTACCCTAGTAATTCTTGTTAAAGATCCATGCATAGTTTGCTTAGCACCTCTAAATTTTTAAAGTGCCATGTGTGATGCTTCCATACTCTATAGTGGGTGCTAGGGAAACCTAACAATGGTATCAGAGACAAGCTAGAATTCTGGACTTTGTGTTTAAAACAAATACAAATATATATCCATATATTATATAACCATGTAAGTCTTATATTGCCACAAAAGTTGTACCAACAACCATGATACTTTTTATGTATGTTCTTATGCACATCAACATGTGCATACATGCATGCATTCTTCCTCTTTAATAAAAAAGGGTTTGAATAAAGAATAAGAATAAAACTAAAAGTCAAAATATTAAATCAACAATTGATTTAACAATCCGGTCATATCACATACGACCCGACCAATAGAAAAACGCCCGATTAACATATGGTATCACATAGTCGTATTCAATCGGGTCCCCGCGCATATCTCATATGCACACCACATCTTTTCGCCTGGGGTATGAAACTTCTGTGTGGGACTCTAAGACTCATCGATACAACGGCAGTGGGTGATGATCATATCAACCACCCACAAGCCGCAAGCGGTCAGCTAAACGTAACGGCTACCCGGGTTTTGAACAATCAGAAGAAAACCAGCAAAGCTTTCAAAACTCCCATCGAGCCATCTGGCAACACTTATCGTACAGTCCGGTCTCCTAGTCAGAAATGTTGCATATCGAGTCAAGGGATGGTATCGTCGACCCTAATAACTCAATAAGTCATGCTGGTGTATGGCTCATAACAGATCGAGAAACTACTGATAACACTTATCAGTAAATCTCAGCTGCCCTGGCCAGGGACTTCCTGTTATAGCCAATCGAGCATAGCACAACATCAACTCCCAATACCGTGAGAGACGAAACCCCTCCTATTGCTCATCGCCTCCATGTGCCTCGGGACTGTACCCAAAGACCACCTTTTTGCACGACTCAGTAGAGCCGTGGTTGGGTGGAGATCAAAGTACAGTGGGAGGACACACAAGACTCTTTGACGATCTCGGGTCTACAGACTAACCTGTGCCAGTGTCACCTGAGAACTGCTATCTGACGATAGATATAATACCACAATGGAGTTCTCTGTGAGTCCGTTCAGTGTACCCAGTCTCCACTGAGCACCCGCATACATTCTTTGGTGTCACCTCACCCGATGGATATGGGAACATCCATCGCCCATCATATGGGACAAGAATGGTTTACGCTAGTCTACTCTGGAATATCGATGCCCTGTCTCGATACACCCACGACTAGGAACAGTTCAAGGATATGCTTATATACTACACGTACCCCACTAGTATGATCCGCATCATAGTCACAGTAGTCAAGAAAAAATCCTGAGGGCTTCACTAACATGTGCAAATGAATAAAAACATGATCAAATCAACATGTTAGATAAAGTAAACCAGATAGCATACTATCATGTCGAGCAAGAATGTAATCTATATATATATATACATGTCCAAGCATCCACTATACATATAATGGCCTCTAGGGCATACATATATCCAACAGTAACTCTATGGACCCTCTAGAAGAACAAAAACATTAACTCGATTCTTTATCCTCGGAACCGTGACTTGAACCCTAGGGTTTGCCGTAGTTCCACGGTGTCATAGGTGAGGCGTTGGTTTGACCCTTCTACGGCTGGATCATAAGTACTGTGGCACGTTTTGGGTACTTTAACTTTGCTCAAGTGTTGAGCTCAATGGTAGATGTGGGTGTTGGTTGATTCAGATCGAAACGTTTAACATAGTCTAGTATATTGTCATACAATACTCGGAATCCACTATATTTGAATTTTATAAATCTAGCAATTTAGTCTCATTTGATCGGTTGCCACGGGATTTTGATGTGATCAAAAGTCCGTCGCAATCACGTAGCATACGCGGATACTATCCGGGTAACATTATTAGATAGCCACGCCCCATAGCCCCGACCAAGTGACTGTAGGAGAACCCCGTTGCCTAAAGCATCCGTTCGGGTGCTTGCTGCAGCGGTGTTCCGCCTTAATGCACTTCATCGGCGGCATCGGGGGTAAGGCTATCTACAAAAGTTTCCGACGAGTATTCGATCGGGATGTTGGGAATCTTGTTGAATTACCCGACTTGTTATTGGAAAGTATTTTCAATATCGAGACTAAACTGCGGGGTTTATAATTGTTAGGCATGCGATGTCTAAGAAATTCATATTGTTAAGCATGAAATCAGCAATATGAGATATTTCAGGTTTATGATGTCTAAAGTGGTTGTGGATTCCAACTGTTGTAGTTTTCATTTTCTTTTCTGCGACCGTAAGTGTAATATGTGGTGTATCGCTGGTTTCATTGCTATACGTCAACGACAATTGGGATACGCATATTTACTTACGCTGATGATATGTGATATTATGTGTTGCTGTGATATGTTATATTGGATCGTCGTGTTTGAATAACCGGGGGTTTTTATGTGAGATGAGAGTTTTTCATTTTCATTCATGTAAAAACTTGTATGTAATATTCTTTTATTGGGGCACTACCGGGTTGAGGATGATGTCACCATTGATGTATATTATTTACTTTTCCGCATTAGGATAGACCCAAGGAGGGGAGCAAAAGTAGCTGGGTTCTGGGGTCCAGTGGGAGACTATCTCGAGGAGTCAAGACCGGGATTCCTAACCCTGGAATTGGCAGGGTTGCTTGCTGCTCTCGTAGGGGTCTAGGGATATGGGTTTGGCTATTCATCACGAACGTGGAATCCGTATTTTCTTTTGTTGGCTAAATATAAAGTACGGACATTTTAGTATATCCAATATTTCATATGTTGTCTTCTGCAGCTGATATTCTGTGATGTAATCATTTTATATTCTGAGATAGATATTATACATTATATGATATATATGATATATATGATATACTATAGACGTTGCTTATGTTTTTCACCCGCGCTAGCCCTACCACGCCCAACCGTTAGTTACCTAACCTAACAGTGCATGGCGGGATTTCGAGGTGAATGCGGATGGCAAAACCATACGTGTATTTATCTATGATGTTTAGGTAACTTATATGATGGGAACTTCATTAATGAGATTAATGAAAGAAAAATAAACCTAAAGATGTTGTGGAATTCAATTTTCTAAAATTGGTAGCTCTGGTTGTTGCTTTGCATACCGGTATTCCTTATAGAATATCCAGCACCTTATTCGATAAGGAAAGAGCCGAGATCCCTTCACCGGGAGTGACCTCTTTAGCAGGAACTGGCAGATACTACAACCCTCAGTTTCGTCTTTTGATTGCTTTTCTAGTTCTTGCTTTGCATAGTGGTATTGTGAATATCCTGCACCTCATTCAATGAGGAAAGAGCCGAGATCCCTTCACCGGGAGTGACCTCTTTAGCGAAACTAGTAAAAGCTTCAAAAACACTCCATTTTAAATCATTTTGATTCTGCAACGATTTCAAGTTCAAAGCGTTAAAGGTTTTCTTAAAAGCCATCCACAACCCTCCGTCATTTTAGGAAGTAGAGTACTTAGTATTCATGCTACGTATGTCGACCATAGCGGAGGCGTAGTGTACGGTAGCTAAGTGATGTCTTCCTATAAAGCATATGATGTGATTAGCTAGGACAGTCACATGATTATGTCGACCATAGCCGAGGGTCATGTGGTTGGGTCTAATTAATCAAGAAATGACAGGTAGAACTTGACTAGGACTTATGATATGTTGACCATAGCCAAGGTCATAAGTACTACGTGTAAAAACCATTATCGGGAATTTCAAGTGTTGAAATTTGCAATGAGATTGCATACCTTCTATGAGATAGTTGTAGGTTTTCCTAGGCACGCTAATGAAGTCTCACAAGGCATCAACCATGCCAATTTCAAATTTTATGAGTGCCGAGAAACTCTAATACGGATCGTTAACTAGAATTTTAGGCGAAACATTAAACTAGTTAACATCTTAACTATAAGAAAGAGGCTACAACCTTTGTAGATCCGGTTCTCCACTTTCTTAGCTCCACGTAGACGTCCTCTCGCTGTCCGTCTCGAATCCCGGACTCAAGCATCGGCTTCATCGGAGAAATGGGTGGGCAAGGTCGTCGGCTTCGTGCCGAAGATGATCTACGTCGAGGCAACACAAGTTCAAGCTCCAACTTCACCAAGTTGTGAAACTTGTGAAGAAAATACCCTATACTACTTGGCAAGAGGTAGAGGGTGAAGAAATAGGAGGTGGGTTCACTTTAGAATTGGATTTCTCACTCTTTTGCTCAAGATGCCATTGATGGAATCAAGCTTTCTTTCTTGATGAAGATGATGAAGAAAATGAAAGAATATGATAAGTGTTTTTTTTAAAATGAAAATAAAATCAATACTTATCATATGCTAAGCATGGTAAAGTATAGAGAATAGATCATGGTTAGTTAGAATGGTTAGGGTTAAGGATGAGGACAAAATGGTAACAAAGTCAAACCTTCATGAAGCTTCAACTAAATACAAAGAAAGCCACCATTTTTCTTCATAATCCTTTCCAAAATCAATAAATAAATAAATGAGTAATAAAAAAGGAAACCCTAACCATTACACAACCATGGTTTAATCTTTACACAAAACACAAGTTAGCAAGCAACATCAAACATGATACAATCAAGTGCACACAAAATATATCACATATACAATGTGCTTTTCAAGTGAGAAAATCCCTTTAAAGTGAACCAATACTAGTTAATGCAAAGTAATACATCAAATATATAATTATACATTAAATCATTAAATCAACACTTGATTCAATGATCCGGTCATGTCGCACATAACCGACTAGTATCCAATGTATCGACTTATCGAATCGATCTTCGATTCGATAACTAGGTTATATCGCATACAACCAATCGGAACATTAATCGCGAGAATGAAATGCGGTATCACATACACGCATCATTCTCGGTCCCGCACATATCTCATATGCGCCCCTATTTCGTTTCGCTTGAGCCAGGAAACCTCTGTGTAGGACTCTAAAGACTCGTCAATACGCCGGTAGCAGATGATGATCATATCAAGCACCCACAAGCCGTAAGCGGTCTGCTAAACGTAACGGCCACCCGAGTATTGATCGATCAGAAGATCGACGAGCTAGCCCGCTCACACTCCTGTGAATCCAACCAGTAACACTTACCGTACAGTCCAGTCTGTTCGTCTGATATGTCGCATATCAAGTCTAGGGGTGGTAAACGTCAGACCCCAATAACCGATAAGTCGTGCCGATGTGAGGTTCATAACGGGTCTAGAAACTACTGGTAACACTTACCAGCAAATCTCTGATCAGCCCTGGCCAGGGACTTCCCTGTTACGGCCAATCGAGCACTGCGCAACATCAACCCCCAATACCGGGAGAGACGAAACCCCTCCTATCGCTCATTGCCTCCATATGACTCGGGACTGTACCCAAAGAACACCGTTTTGCATGCCCTCATGGACGTGGTAAGGTGGAGATCAAAGCACATTGGGAATCAGACAAGACTCTATGATGATCTCGGGTCTACAGACTAACCTGTACAAGTGTCACCTGAGAACTGCCATCTGACGTGAGGTATAGTACCATCTGGGAGTTCTCGGCGAGTCCGTCCAGTATACCCAGTCTCCACTGAGCACCCGTACACCATCTATGATGTCAAACACCAATGGATATGGGATCATCCATCGCCCAACTCATGGGTCGAGAAGCGTATACGCTAGTCTACACTGGTATATCGATGCCCCGTCTCGATACACCCACGACTAGGGACCTTGAAGGATGTACTTATGGACTACCATGTCCCCACTAGTATGATCTGCATCATAGTCCAGGTAGTCAAGTACACATCCTAAGGGCTTTACCAACATGTAACTATAAGACATTTTAAAGAGACTAGTATACATGTTAAGATAAAGTGCAACCAGATAGCATACTATCATATCGAGCAAGAAAGTCATCTCTATATATGTCCAAGCATCCAATATAATATACATCATCTGTACAATACTGGCCTCTAGGGCATACATACAACTAACAATCTCCCACTTGCACTAGGGCCAGCTGCTGTAGTATCGCATACCGAGCATCCCGAAGAGTCTCTCAAACTGTATCTGGGGAATGGCCTTCGTGAGTGGATCCGCCGTGTTGTTCTTCGTGTCAACCCTCCTGACCTCGATCTCCCGGCGATCAACTATCTCCCGGATCAGGTGATACCGCCTCAGAATATGCCTGGATCGCTGATGGGACCTAGGTTCCTTGGCCAAAGCCACCGCTCCATTGTTATCGCAATACAAAGGTATTGGATGCTCAATGGATGGAACCACTCCAAGTTCAGTAATGAACTTCTTGATCCAGACAACCTCTTTAGCAGCATCGTTGGCAGCGATGTATTCAGCCTCCATCGTCGAGTCTGCCACGGTTTCCTGCTTGGAACTCTTCCAGCTAACCGCCCCTCCGTAAAGGGTAAAGACAAATCCCGACTGCGACTTAGAGTCGTCCTTATCACTCTGGAAGCTCGAATCGGTAAAGGACTCCACTTGGAGTTCTCCGTTACCATACACCAAGAGCATCTCTTTAGTCCTTCGTAAGTACTTGAGAATGCTCTTCATAGCTGTCCAGTGACTCTCTCCAGGATCAGCCTGATACCTGCTCACTACACTTAGTGAGTATACTACATCGGGTCTGGTACATAGCATCGCATACATGATAGAGCCTACAGCCGAAGCATAGGGTATCCCTTGCATGCGAGCTCTCTCCAAATCAGTCTTGGGAGACATCTCTTTGGAGAGAGTGACTCCAGAGATCGTGGGAAAGTTCCCACGCTTGGATTCTTCCATACTAAACCTCTTTAGTATGGTGTCAATGAACCTGGATTGGCACAATCCCAATATCCTTTTGGATCTATCTCTATAGATCCAAATTCCCAATATGCAGGAGGCATCACCAAGATCTTTCATTGAGAATCTTTGTGACAAGAAGAGCTTGACCGATTGCAGCATAGGAATATCATTTCCTATCAAGAGTATGTCGTCCACATACAGTACGAGGAAGACAACCTTACTCTCTGCCACCTTCTTGTAAATACATGGTTCATCTTGGTTTTTTACGAAATCAAACTCTTTGATAACGACGTCAAAGCAGATGTTCCAACTCCGTGATGCTTGCTTTAATCCATAAATGGATTTGAGCAGCTTGCACACCTTCCCGCTGCTCTCACTGTCTACGAAGCCCTCTGGCTGAGTCATGTACACGCACTCTTCTAAATCACCATTTAGAAAGGCGGTCTTAACATCCATTTGCCAGATTTCCTAGTCATGATACGCAGCGATGGCAAGCATGATCCGGATGGATTTAAGCATAGCCACTGGAGAAAAGGTTTTGTCATAGTCCACACCTGGTCTTTGACGAAACCCTTTTGCAACAAGTCTAGCTTTGAAAGTCTCCACTTTCCCATCTACACCAAGTTTTTTCTTGAAGATCCACTTGCTCCCAATGGGTTTTACCTCTTCAGGAGCAACTTCCAAAGTCCATACTTTGTTGGTGTACATGGATTCCATCTCGGACCGCATAGCATCCAGCCATTTCACTGAGTCCCTACTCGTGATGGCCTGCTCGAAGCTAGTTGGGTCATCATCCTCCATGATGCAATCTTCACTTCCACCGTCAATGAGAAACCGTAGTATCTCTCAGGTGGACGAGATACCCTACTAGATCGGCGGAGAGGCAGGGGTTCGTCGAGTTCTACTGAATCCTCTGGTTCTACCAAGTCTTCTGTTACAGTTTGTGTTGCTGGAACCTCTTCCAGTTCTACCTCAATGCTACTTGTCTGTTTCATAAGAAAACTCTTTTCTAAGAAAGTGGCATGTCGAGAAACAAACACTTTTTGTTCCTCGGAGTGGTAGAAGATATACCCTCGCGAATGTTTGGGATATCCAACAAACTTACATAGAACAGACCTTGCCTCGAGCTTGTCCGGATTTTGTGTTTTAACATAGGCCGGACAACCCCATATCTGAATAAAATTAAGACATGGTCAATTGCCATTCCATATCTCTTATGGAGTGGTAGGCACTGATTTGGTTGGAACTCTATTCAATAGGTATGCAGCAGTCTCCAGTGCATATCCCCAGAAGGAAATAGGTAACTCAGCTACACTTATCATAGAGCGCACCATATCTAATAGGGTGCGATTTCTCCGCTCCGATACACCGTTGTGCTGTGGTGTATAAGTAGGAGTAAGCTGAGAGAGAATCCCATTCTCTTTTAGATAATCTCTGAATTCGTTGCTTAAGTATTCTCCTCCTCGATCAGATCGAAGGATCTTAATACTTTTGCCCGTTTGGTTCTCTACTTCTTGTTTATATTCTCTAAATTTCTCAAAAGCTTCTGATTTGTGTTTCATCAGGAACACATATCCGAATCTAGAGAGATCGTCAGTGAATGTAATGAAGTACGAAGAACCATCCCTGGCATGTGTAGACATGGGACCGCATACATCACTATGCATTAGTCCCAAGAGTTCGGTAACTCTGTCTCCGTGTCCAGTAAACGGAGTTTTAGTCATCTTACCTTTGAGACATGACTGGCAAGTGTCATAAGATAAAAATTCAAACGAATTTAAATATCCATCCTTATGCAACTTAGCTAGTCGTGTCGCATTGATGTGACCCAGTCTACAATGCCACAAGAAAGATTCGTTCAGTTCAGAACTCTTCCTCTTGTGTGTGTTTTGTAAATCGAGGACTGTATTTTGATTGAGAATGAATATGCCATTATACAACGAGCCTGATGCAATCAACTTTTGATCTAGGAATATGTTCATAACATTATCATTTACTACAAAATTATATCCTTCTTTACTTAATAAAGAAACTGATATAATGTTGCACATCATGTTCGGTATATAATAGCATTCATTTAGAATCAGTGTATCACCACTTGGTAATACTAGGTGATATTCGCCAACTGCTTTGGCTGCAACATTTGCCCCATTCCCAACTTGAACGGAATGATCACCTTTTTCCAGTTCTCTACCTTTCCACGGCCCATGTAACATCTTACATATGTGGGATCCTGATCCGGTATCTAATACCCAGGACGTAGGGTGAACTGAGAAACAGTTCTCAATGACAAACACACCCGAAGATGATGCATCAACATGCATGTTCTCCATTTGGGCGGTGTGAGAATCCAGATATTCTCCTGTTTCCTGTTCATTCTTATAACACTTATAAGATAGAACGGGCTCAACGTTCCCCTGCACAGTATAACATGCGGGTTCGGTCAATACATCCATATTATTATCTTGATTAGGGTATGACATGGTCGCTACCTGGAGAGAGAGAGAAAAGAAAACACTTTAGCGTAAGCTCGTGCAAGATCAGATTGGTTATTATCTTATCTAATCAGGATGGCTCCCACTGGTTTTTATCAAATCTTCCTTCAAACCCTAAAAGGAAAGACTAGCCAGGATTAATTACACACTACAAGTTCGCCAATTTCAGCCAGGCCAGTGTCGGTACTTTGAGGGAGGTCCCCCGTGCTTTCGCACGAACCTAATTAATGTAAACCTCGTTTTCCCAGAGGCGTAACCCCGTTGACACCTTTCTAGACACCTACTTGATTAGCTAATTGCAATGTGTAAAACTCTCCCAGGAGTAACTCTTACTCGCAGTGGGTATCGGGATCCAACTATGTCACAGAAGGTATGCAATCTCATGGCAAATTTCAACACTTGAAATTCCCGATAATACTTTTGCCCCTAGCGTCCTGTGACCTTGACGGAGGCCAAACTACCCACAGGGCGCTAGTCAAGTTCAACCCGTCATTTCTTGATCGAATTAAACCCACCCGTACGACCCTTGACGGAGGCCAAACTATGCCGTACGAATACCCTAATCCAATCGCATCATATGCTGGCAGATAAGCACTAGTTAGCTACCATACACTACGCCTTGACGGAGGCCAAACTACCGCAGCATGAATACTAAGTAGTACTTATCTGAAATGACGGAGGGCTACGCAGGTTTTTCTGAAAACCATGAGCGTAATGAACTTGATATCGTTGTAGAATCAAAATGAAGTTTTGAAATGGAGTGATTTTGAGGCTTTTCTAGTTTTGCTAAAGGGGTCACTCCCGGTGAAGGGATCGTCGGCCCTTTCCTCGTCGAATGAGGTGCGGGATATATCATATATATCACTGTGCAAAGCAGAAACTATAGAAGCAATCAAAAGTCAAACCGAGTGTGTAGCATCTGCCAGTTACTGCTAAAGGAGTCACTCCCGGTGAAGCGATCTCGATCCTTTCCTCATCGAATAAGGTGCAGGGTATATCATATATACCGCTATGCAAAGCAAAACTGTAGCTACCCTTTTTATTTAAAATTTGATTCTACAACATCTTAGGTTTCTTTTCTTTCATTAATCACATTAATGAAGTCCCATCATTTAAGTCACTTAAACATCACAGATAAATACGACGTACACTTATGCCATCCGCATTCGCCAGGATGTCCCCTCGTGCACCGTTAGGTTAGGTAACTAACGACAGAGCAGGGCAGGGCTAGCGCGGATGCAAAACATAAGTAACGTCTATATAATATATCATATATACTATATACTGTATCTATCACAGAACATCACATGATCACATCACAGATATCGCAGCAGAAGAAACATATGAAACATTGGATATACTAGGACGTCCGTGTTTTCCATACGAGCCAGTATAAAACACGGATTCCACGGTCGTGATGAATAGCCAATCCCACACCCCTAGACCCCTACGAGAGCGGCAAGCAACCCTACCAATTCTAGGGTTAGGAGACCCGGACTCGACTCCTCGAGATGGTCTCCCACTGGACCCTAGAACCCGGTTACTTGTGCTCCCCTCCTTGGGTCTATGCTAATGCGGAAAAGTAAATAATATACAAAAGGTGACAACTTCCGCAACCTGGAAGTGCCCCAAATAAAAGAATATTACATAGAAGTTTTTTACATGAATGAAAATGAAAAACACTCATCTCACATAAAAAAAACCCGGCTATTCGAACACGACGATCCAATATAACATATCCAGCAACACATAACATCACATGTCATCAACGTAAGTAAGTATGCATACCCCAATTGTCGTTGACGTATAGCAACGAAACCGGCGATATTGACATACTACACTTACGGTCACAGGAAAGAAAGTATAAAACTACAACAGTTGGAATTCTCAACCTCTTTAGACATCTCATGCCTAATCAAATGAAATACTTAGACATCACATGCCTAACAATTATAAACCCCGCATTTTAGTCTCATTATCGAAAACTCTTTTCAATATCAAGTGAGACTAAACCGCTAGATTTATAACATTCATTCAGTTATCTCATAACTGTTTGTGAATTCCAATTATTGTATCCCATTTCGGATAAATAGAAAATATTAAACTTTTCGATCGAACATTCGAACACCCAAGTTTTCCCGATACCGTTCAACACATGAAATAGGTTCAAAGACATTCACTTCATGCCTCAGTACCAACGGTCCAGCCGTAGAAGGGTCAAGCCAACGCCTCACATGTGGCACGCCGTACTGCCCCAAACCCGAAGGTTCAAAGGGCAGTTCAAGACGGTCACATAATCGAGTTAAGGTTTGTTGTCTTCTAGAGGGACCATCACGTTACTTGCACTACTTAGAACGTCATTAAACAACGGAAAAGTCCAACAATTTGAAATTTCCCGGCAGGGGAAAGATTGGGTATTTACATCCGGTCGAACTTTTTAACATATTCTAAAATATCCGGAAAAACACATAGACGAAGTCTGATAATCCGATCGAATCTACGAACTCCTAATACAACCCAAAATACTCAACTCTTGAGTTAAATTTAAAAATTCCCAGAAAACTCAGCTACTGAAAACATGAATTACTGTGCAAAGTTTGGAGGCAAAACCTATCAAGTGGCCGCGGAACCGCCGCAGAAGCCAGGCTTCTGCCGCGGTTCCGCCGCGCTTTAGAGGCATCATGGGATAATTTTTGCATCGTAATTCTTAGAATTCCCTGCTGAATTTTTTAAGCATTTTTAATATGGAAAAAACCCAGTTTTTGAAAAAAGTCCTGAGAGCATTTTGGTTTTTAGGGTTTCGGTTCGATCGGGTTTCAAACGTCGTCTAGACTTCGCCTAAGGCTCTAGCCAGGCTCTGATACCACTGTAGGATTCCTAGGCATGCTAATGAAGTCTCACAAGGCATCAACCATGCCAATTTCAAATTTTATGAGTGCCGAGAAACTCTAATACGGATCGTTAACTAGAATTTTAGGCGAAACATTAAACTAGTTAACATCTTAACTATAAGAAAGAGGCTACAACCTTTGTAGATCCGGTTCTCCACTTCCTTAGCTCCACGTAGACGTCCTCTCGCTGTCCGTCTCGAATCCCGGACTCAAGCATCGGCTTCATCGGAGAAATGGGCGGGCAAGGTCGTCGGCTTCGTGCCGAAGATGATCTACGTCGAGGCAAGACAAGTTCAAGCTCCAACTTCACCAAGTTGTGAAACTTATGAAGAAAACACCCTATACTACTTGGCAAGAGGTAGAGGGTGAAGAAATAGGAGGTGGGTTCACTTTAGAATTGGATTTCTCACTCTTTTGCTCAAGATGCCATTGATGGAATCAAGCTTTCTTTCTTGATGAAGATGATGAAGAAAAAGAAAGAATATGATAAGTGTTTTTTTTAAAATGAAAATAAAATCAATACTTATCATATGCTAACCATGGTAAAGTGTAGAGAATAGATCATGGTTAGTTAGAATTGTTAGGGTTAAGGATGAGGACAAAATGGTAACAAAGTCAAACCTTCATGAAGCTTCAACTAAATACAAAGAAAGCCACCATTTTTCTTCATAATCCTTTCCAAAATCAATAAATAAATAAATGAGTAATAAAAAAGGAAACCCTAACCATTACACAACCATGGTTTAATCTTTACACAAAACACAAGTTAGCAAGCAACATCAAACATGATACAATCAAGTGCACACAAAATATATCACATATACAATGTGCTTTTCAAGTGAGAAAATCCCTTTAAAGTGAACCAATACTAGTTAATGCAAAGTAATATATCAAATATATAATTATACATTAAATAATTAAATCAACACTTGATTCAATGATCCGGTCATGTCGCACATAACCGACTAGTATCCAATGTATCGACTTATCGAATCGATCTTCGATTCGATAACTAGGTCATATGGTATACAACCAATCGAAACATTAATCGCGAGAATGAAATGCAGTATCACATACACGCATCATTCTCGGTCCCGCACATATCTCATATGCGCCCCTATTTCGTTTCGCTTGAGCCAGGAAACCTCTGTGTAGGACTCTAAAGACTCGTCAATACGCCGGTAGCAGATGATGATCATATCAAGTGCCCACAAGCCGCAAGCGGTCTGCTAAACGTAACGGCCACCCGGGTATTGATCGATCAGAAGATCAACGAGCTAGCCCGCTCACACTCCTGTGAATCCAACCAGTAACACTTACCGTACGGTCCGGTCTGCTCGTCTGATATGTCGCATATCAAGTCTAGGGGTGGTAAACGTCAGACCCCAATAACCGATAAGTCGTGCCGATGTAAGGCTCATAACGGGTCGAGAAACTACTGGTAACACTTACCAGCAAATCTCTGATCAGCCCTGGCCAGGGACTTCCCTGTTATGGCCAATCGAGCACTGCGCAACATCAACCCCCAATACCGGGAGAGACGAAACCCCTCGTATCGCTCATTGACTCCATGTGACTCAGGACTGTACCCAAAGACCACCGTTTTGCACGCCCTCACGGACGTGGTAAGGTGGAGATCAAAGCACAGTGGGAATCACACAAGACTCTATGACGATCTCGGCTCTACAGACTAACCTATACAAGTGTCACCTGAGAACTGCCATCTGACGTGAGGTATAATACCATCTGGGAGTTCTCGGCGAGTCCGTCCAGTGTACCCAGTCTCCACTGAGCACCCGTACACCATATCTGATGTCAAACACCAATGGATATGGGATCATCCATCGCCCATCTCATGGGTCGAGAAGCGTATACGCTAGTCTACACTGGTATATCGATGCCCCGTCTCGATACACCCACGCCTAGGGACCTTGAAGGATGTACTTATGGGCTACCATGTCCCTACTAGTATGATCTGCATCATAGTCCAGGTAGTCATACACATCCTAAGGGCTTTACCAACATGTAACTATAAGAAAGTTTAAAGAGACTAGTATACATGTTAAGATAAAGTGCAACCAGATCGCATACTATCATATCGAGCAAGAAAGTCATCTCTATATATGTCCAAGCATCTAATATAATATACATCATCTGTACAATACTGGCCTCTAGGGCATACATACAACTAACAATAGTTGGATCCTGATACCCACTGCGTGTAATTGTTACTCCTGGGAGAATTTTAGACTTTACAATTAGCCGATCAAGTAGGTGTCTAGAAAGGTGTCAATGGGGTTACGCCCCTGGGAGAACGAGGTTTATTTTAATTAGGTCCGTGCGAAAGCACGGGAAACTTCGCTCAAAGTACCGGCACTGGCCTGGCTGAAAGATTGGCGAACTTGTAGGGTGTAATTAATCCTGGCTAGTCTTTCCTTTTAGCGTTTGAAGGATGATTTGATAAAAACAGTGGTAGCCATCCTGATTAGATAAATATATAACCAATCTAATC
Source organism: Agapanthus africanus (assembly GCA_030015575.1). Lineage (NCBI taxonomy): Eukaryota > Viridiplantae > Streptophyta > Magnoliopsida > Asparagales > Amaryllidaceae > Agapanthus > Agapanthus africanus. The sequence continues at coordinate 296,226,831 of CM057345.1, read as the reverse complement.
ATACAAGAGCGCACGCAGAGTGTTTTCTTCTCTCTCTCTCTAGGTAGCGACCATGTCACGCCTTAATCAAGATAATAATATGGATGTATTGACCGAACCCGCTAATTATACTGAGCTGGGGAACGTTGGTCCCGCTCCAACTTATAATTGTTATAAGACCGAGCATGAAAGAGGGGAATACCAGAATTCCCATGCCGCCCAAACGAAGAAAGTGCATGTTGATGCATCTTCTTCGGGTGTGTTCATTACCAAGAACTGTTTCTTAGTAAACTTTTTGTCCTGGGTATGAGATACCGGATCGGGATCCAACATATGTAATCTGTTACATGGGCTACAGAGAGGTAGAGAACTGAGAATAGGGTTATATATCTCTAAGTATAGAGATTTGTGCAAATGTTGCAATCAAATCCATTGGCGATTATCACCTTGTATTACTAAATACATTGACTCTGAACGAATGTTATTAGATACCGAACCTGATATACAACATCATATCAGTCTCTTTATTAAGTAAAGAAGGATATAATTTTGTATTGTTGGATAATATTTTGAACATTTCCTATATCAAGTGTTGATCGCTTCAGGCACGTTATCTAATAGCATATACGTTCTAAATTAAAATACAGTTCTTTACGTACAGAACACACACAAGAGGAAGAGTTCAGAAATGAACGAAACCTTCTTGAGGCATTGTAGACTAGGTCATATCAATGCGACCCGACTAGCTAAGTTACATTAAGATGCATATTTAAATCAGTTTGAATTTACATCTTGTGAAACTTGCCAGTCATGTCACAAAGGTAAAATGACCATAGCTCCGTTTACTTGAAACAGAGAAGGAGTTAGTGAACTCTTGGAACTGATACATAATGATGTATGTGGTCCCCTGTCTACACATGCCAGGATTGGTTTTTTATATTTCATAATATTCACTGATGTTCTCTTAAGATTCGGACATGTGTTCTTGTTGAAATAAAAGCCTGAAGCTTTTGAGAAATTCAATGAATATAAATCCGAAGTAGAGAACTAAAACGGGTATAAGTATTATTTCTTTTGATGTGATCGGGGAGGATAATACTTGAGCATAGAGATCCTGGACTAATCTAAAGGAGAATGAGATTCTCTCTCAGCATTACTCCTCCATGTACACCACAGCACAACGGTGTATCGGGGTAGAGCAATCGCACTCTATTAGATATGGTGCGCTCTATGATGAGTACTACTGAGTTGCCTATTTTCTTTGGGTGTTATGCACTTGTGAAGCTGCATACCTATTGAATTCGGTTCCAACCAAAAAGGGTGCCTACCAGTCCATATGAGATATGGAATGGAAATCACCAGCCCAACAGGTCGAGTTAAGGAGCCTAAACTCAGTAAAACTACCTGACCAATAGCGTTGGACACACAAGTTCAGCCCATGTCTTAAGCAAGTTAAGATATAGAGTTGTCCGGCCTATGTCAAAAGAAAAATCCAGACAAGCTTGAGGCAAGGTCGATTCTGTGGAAGTTTGTTGGATATCCCAAGCATTAGCAAGGGAATATCTTATACCGCACCGAGAAACAAAAGGTGTTTTATTTCTCGGCATGCTACCTTTTTAGAAAAAGGAATTTTTTATGGAAGAAATTTATGGTCATGAGGTAGAACTGGAATAAGTTCCAGCTATACAAATAAAGCTGATGATTTGGTAGAACCGGAGGATTCAATAGCTCCCGACGAACCCCAGCCTCTCCGTAGATCTGGTAGGTTTCTTCATCCGCCTGAGAGATACTTCGGTTTCTCGATGACAGTGGGAGAGAGGATTGCATCATGAGATGATGACCCAACTAGTTTCGAGCAGGCCATCAAGAGTGGCGACTCAGTCAGAATGGCTGGATGCTAAGCGATCTGAGATGGAATCTATATACACCAACAAAGTATGGACTTTGGTTGCTTTATCTGAAGGGTTAAATCCCCATCAGGAGCAAGTATATCTTGAGAAGATTACTTGGTATAGATGGAAAAGTTGAGACTTTCAAAGCTATGCTTCAGTCTATCCAAATCCTACTTGCCATTGCTATATACCATGACTACGATATCTAGCGGTTGGATGTCATGACTGCTTTTCTAAATATTGATTTAGAAGAGAGCATCTAAAAGTACACAGCCAGAGGCTTCGTAGATAGTGGGAGCAGCGAAAACGTGAGCAAGTTGCTTTATGTGTTAAAGCAGGCATCGCGGAGTTGGAACATCTGTTTTGATGTGGTAGTCAAAGCGTTTGACTTCATCAAAATGTAGATGAACCTTGTATATACAAAAGGGTAGTAGAGAGTATGGTGGTATTCCTCGTATTGTACGTGGATGACATACTCTCGATAGAAAAAGAGTTTCCTATGCTACACTCGGTCAATCTCCTCTTATCACATTGATTCTCCATATAGGTTCTAGGTGATACCTCCTAAAATCCTGATTTTAGGATCTATGAGATAGATCTACGTGGATTTTAGGATTCTCACTAAGTATATTGAGAAGGTATCAATCAATCCTGGGGAGAATCACTGGATAGCTTCCAGGGTGGTAAGGACGACTGAATGTCAGTCGCAGGCATTGTCTTTACCCTCAGTAGATGGGCGGTATGTTGGAGGAGTTCCAAGCTAGATACCGGGACAAACTAGAAGATAAAGATTGGAAACATCGCTACCAAGGATGCTACCAAAGAGGTAGTCTAGGTATATATTTGTTCATGAGTTGAACTTGGTTCCTACCATTGTGTGACAATGGAGCCGTGGCATTGGCCTAGGAACCCCCATCCCGTCAGTGACCCAGACATATTCTAAGGTAGTATCACCTGATCATGGAGATGGTTGATCTCCAGGGGATCGAGGCTAGGAGAGTAGACTCAGAAGACAACACGGCGGATCCACTCATAAATGCCTTTTCCCAAAAGAGACTTTTATGGGATGTTTGAGTATGAGATACGACAACCACTACTGATTGTTAAGTATTAGATACTACAACATATGGCCCTAGTGCAGGTGGGAGATTGTTAGTTATATGTATGCCGTTGAGGTGATTATTGTACATATGATGTATATTATAGTGGATGCTTGGACATATATAGGAAGGACTTTCTTGCTCGACATGATAGTACGCATTCTGATTGCTCTTTATCTTAACATGTATACTTACCGTCTCTCTGTTACATGTTGATAAAGCCTTTAGGATGTGTACCTGAATTCCAGGATTATGATGCAGATCATACTAGTGGGGCCTGGATAGTCCATGAGTACATCCTTCAATGTTCCTAGTCGTAGGAATATCGAAATGGGGCATCGATATTCCAGAGTAGACTAGCGTATATCTTCTCGACCCATGTGATGGGCGATGGATGATCCCATATCCATTGGTGTTTGACATCGGAGATGGTATACGAGTGCTCATTTTAGACTGGGTACACTGAACGGACTCGCCGAGAACTCCTAGATGGTATTATACCTCACGTCAGATAGCAGTTCTCTGGTGTCACCGGTACAGGTTAGTTGGTAGACCCGGGATCGTCATAGAGTCTTGTGTGTCTCGTACTGTGCTTTGATTTCCACCCTACCACGGCTCTACTGAGTCATGCAAACAGGTGGTTTTTGGGTGCAGTCCTGAGTCACATGGAGGCAATGAGCGATAGGAGGGGATTCGTCTCTCCCGGTATTGGGGGTTGATGTTGCACTATGCACGATTGGCCATAACAGAAAATCCTTGGCCAGGGTTGCTGAAATCTACTGGTAAGTGTTATCAGTAGTTCCTCAAACCGTTATGGACTTTACATCGGCATGACTTATCAAGTTACTGGGGTATGACGTTTACCGCCCCTAGACGAGTATGCGACATATCAGACGAAGAGACCGGACTGTACGGTAGTGTTACTGATTGGATTCGCAGAAGTGTGAGTAGGTCTGCTTGTTGATCTTCTGATCGCTCAATACCCGGGTGGACGTTACGTTTAGCAGACCGCTTGCGGTTTGTGGGTGACTGGTATGATCACCACCTACTGCCGGCGTATTGACGAGTCTTTAGAGTCCTACACAGAGGTTTCCTGGCTCAAGCGAAATGGAGTAGGAGCACTTATGCGATATGTGCGGGACCGAGATTGATACGTGTATGTGATACCGTATTGTATTCTCGCGATATGTGATATCGGCCGGGTATATGTGATATAGCCGGGTTATCGAATCAAGTGTTGATTCGGTAAATTGATATTATTGATATTACTCGGTTATAGGTAATATAGCCGGATTATTAAATCAATTATTGATTTAATGATTTAATATATAATTATATATTTGATATATGAATTTACATTAACTAATATTGCTCACTTAATTGTTTCTTTTTCTAACTTTTGCATACATGTTATATATATATGTTGTATTATGCTAGGTTATATATGCAACTTGTATGTTTAGGACTTATACCATAACCATGCTATAATTAGGTTTTAATTGTCTTTATGGATTCAAAATTGAGTGGGATTGTGTCCTGCTAGAAGCTTGAAGAAGCTTATTGTGAGCTTTGACTCAGTCCACTCAATTTGTTTTATTATGAGATTTTTATAAACCTAACCATTAGCATTGCCATGGTTAAGTCTCTACAATGGTTAAGATATGATATTAACTTACCATGGTTGCAAATCTAACCTCATCTCATTCATTTGTTCACTCTCATCTTCATCTTCTTCTTGAGCTTGAGAAGCTTTCTAGGGTTTGGTGATGAAAAGAAATATTGTGAGAAAATCAAATCCAAAGTGAGAAAAATTCTTACTTCACCATCATCTACTACTTTCCATTTAGTTTAGGGTGTTTGATTCACAAAGATCATCACTTTGTGAAGAGATAGCTTGTGCTTTAGTTTCCTCGACGTAGATCATCTTCGGCCTCGAAGAAATCTAGCATGCTTACTCACTATGCCTCGTGGAGTTCATCTTGAGTCCGGGAGATCGATACTTGGAGCGAAAGGACGACTACATAGAGCTTTAGAAGTGAAGGACCGGGTCTACAAAGGTTGTATTCTTGTTCACTTCTTTTATAATGTTTGATTGCAAAGTGATGGTTACCTTAATTTTCTTGTATGATTCCTTGGATGATTGTTTAGCACCCTCTATTTTTTTTTGTTGTGGCATGCTTGATGCTTGCAAAACCTAGACTTGGTGCTGAGGAATCCCAACAAAATCAACACTTGATTTAATAATTCAGTTATATCTCATATGACCGACTAATATTATTTGTATCAACTTATCGAATCAACACTTGATTCGATAACCCGGCCATATCTCATATAACCGACCGATACAGTATTGACTTATCGAATCAACTCTTGATTCGATAACCCGGCTATATCTTATATAACCGACCGATAAACTAAATCGCGAGAATAGAATACGGTATCACATACTCGTATTAATCTCGGTCCCGCACATATCACATATGTGCTCCTACTTCGTTTTGCCTGACCCAGTAAAACTTCTGTGTAGGACTCTAAAGAACCGTCAATACGCCGGCAGTAGGTGATGATCACATCAGGCACCCACAAGCCGTCAGCGCTACTAGCTGGACGTAACGGCTACCCGGGTATTGAGCGATCAGAAGATCAACAAGCAAACATGTTCTTACTTCTGTAAAGCCTGTCAGTAACACTACCGTACAGTCCAGTCTCTTCGTCTGATATGTTGCATATCTAGTCTAGGGGTGGTAAACGTCAGACCCCAGTAACCGATAAGTCGTGCCGTTGTGAGGCTCATAACGGGTCGAGAAACTACTGATAACACTTATCAGTTAATCTCCGTATTAGCCCTAGCCAGGGACATTCCTGTTATGGCCAATCGAGCACAGCGCAATATCAACCTCCAATACCGGGAGAGACGAATACCCGCCTATCGCTCATTTCTTCCATGTGATTCGGGACTATACCCAAAAGCCACCGTTTTGCACGTTCTCTTGAATGTGGTAAGGTGGAAATCAAAGCACAGTGGGAATCACACAAGACTCTATGACGATCTCGGGTCTACAGACTAACCTGTACCAGTGTCACTAGAGAACTGCTATCTGACGATAGGTATATGTAATGCCTTAGATTTCGGTTAGTGTTCGTTTATACGATAATGCGAGTTTACTGTAAAAAGTTTACCAATTCGGGTTCCTCGTATTTTATAAAATTTAATTAATAAATTATTATTATTTGTTATAAGCATCCACGCACGTGTGCACGTAAATATGAGTTTTGATTGTGCTAATTTTGATCTTAGCAACCTTGACACATAACCTAATCATTCTTTAATCCAATCCTTAACCTAAACCTTAGATCTTTTGAGTGAGAGAGAGATATTTATTTTGGTGTGGTGAGGTGTGTGTGAAAACATTAATCATTGCATTAATGATGTGGTTACACTCACCCTCATTCCTCACCCTACACTCACCTCCCTCTCTCTTCATTATTTCCTCTCTTTCTTTTTCTCTATCTCATTTATTCTCTCATCTCTCCCTCATCAAACTGAACTCTCACCCATTTCCTACACAAATCCATCACAAAACCTCAAAATCTTCACAAAAATCACATCTTTTCTTGGATATTGCCTCTTGGATGCCTTGGATCATACAAATCTAGGATCTTTTTGTTCTTTTGATTAGGTAATGTTTCTTTTCTGTTCTTTAGATGTTTATTGTGTAGCTTAGCTTTAAAGTTTCAGTTTTTATCGCGTATCGCATCATTTAGGGTAAATATCATATTTTTAGTGTTTTGTTTGGGTCTCGGATGATCTGCTGTTATACCAGGTATTTGTTGCAAAAATTGACTTGACAGTAACCTAGTGTAGTGACCTAGAACCTACCTTCAAAATACGAGCCAATTCCATCATGATCGGGCCGCAGATTTATTGCTTCTGGCCGCAATATGCGGCCAGACTGGGGAGTTGGGGTTTGGGTTTTTGGGTAGGGGTCTCTATGGGTTATTTGCAGTCTCATGGTGCTTGCAATTTTTACAGATTACTGGTACAGAAAATTCTGGGACCACTTGTGTGTTTCTCGTATTTCGTTTCACGCGATACGTTATCCGATACAGTGCGTGTTCTGTGTTGCTGTTGTTCTGAGTTGGTTTCGTAGTGTCACTATACACGTTAGCTACAACACGAACCCTTTAGATTACGCAGGTGTGTCATGTTGGTCCGTGTAGATTGAATGTATTTTGGGTCTATTATTAATATATACTTGTTTTATCATATTATGTTGCAGGTTCACAGGCGGGGACTTCGGACACTACTACAAAAGGAAAACAGGTGATAGACTTCACCTTGCCAGGAGCGTTGGTGAGTAGATTTAACATCTACAGGGGAATCGCCCGCATGGCGTTATGCGTCTGGGCTAGAGATGTTATTTCTATCGCATATTTAGAATTGCGCATTTATCCTATTACTTAGATATTGTTGTGCTTGGACTAGTATCCTTAGGACACTGCACATATTATTGACGATTCATGTTGCACGAGCACTGATTGTATGCTACACACATCGTTGATAATTGCAATGTCACACACAAACCACTTATAGTTAGGATATTGCTTGGTTAGGGATATTGTGATATTGATTCATATTTCTTATCGCATATGACATATAGCATACCTGTATACTTACATGCTTACATATATGTCTTCACATACTTACATGCTAGATACCTATATACCTATAGAGTATTATGCCATTAGTGTCACACTTTATGACATAGCTACAGGTATACCATGTACACATACTTCGCTTATACCCAGAGGATATATTACATCATTACTTATAGGTAGATACATATACTTTGCTATACCTTTATGTTTACACATATATCTGGTTATAGCTACATGTTTACCTTTACTTGATATTATTTAGAATTGGAGAAAATAGGAACCGCATGATATTTATATTAACTTGTTGCAGTTAATTACCGGCATATATTATATTCATGGATTTTCACATTGTGATATGGATTTTTCATGATGTTTTCTAGATTTTGGGACCGTTGGAGTTCATGAAATTATGCATTATTTGAAAAACCCGGTTTCTCTTGATATGATATTTCAGCATCCACCATGAGATTTATCGGTTCTGATTATATACTCCATACGAGAGTCGGGTGCTGTATGAGAGTACATGGTAGGGCCCGGTACGGTTCCCCTCGGCAAGATGATCGATGGACCTTACCGATTGAGCCTGGAAGGTGGGCAAGTACCTACCGATGACATTACCAATGACTCAGCGGTTATCATGTAGATGCCGACGGGAGTCATGTACGTATAGATACGTCGAGAGCCAATTTAGGGGCTGATTTGAAGAATTAGGATTTGGATTATCTTGATGGATTGTGATCCTACCACGATGTCAGGATTCCGTGGAAATGACATATTTCATTCCATACTCCACATTTATTGTTTATGCACTGTTTCATGTATTAGTAGTACCTGTTATTGTACTTTCCATGATTGTTGGATATACACATTTTCATATCATTATTGCATGATTATTGCATACTGATTTTCATATTATTATTGCTTCATGTATTAGTTGTACCTGCTGGTGTACTATTCATGATTATTGCATTCATATGACCTTTTATTGCTATTAATTGCATATGTTAGATTCGCGTTGTACATGCATACTTGCGATTACCTGCATATGTTATTTACTATTCATGAGTTGGCAACACCCCCCGTTGTGCCACAGTTGTTTTGCAGGGTGTTCCCCAGAGTAGTCGAGGCAGGCTATTCATCCATCTTATCAACTTTTGCTACGGATACCGCATCGGCTCACAGTGTGCAGTTTTTGCTTAGGTAGGTTTTGTGGTTATTCGTGTTGTATTGTATATTCGTTCTATCCTTGTATTCTCAATCTACTATACTTTCATGTTTGACTTAGAGACTTGTGTGAGGACGATATTGTATATTATTTTGTGACTTGTTGTCTTTTATACAGTTTCCTTTCTATCGTCTTTTAATTCTTCGCTTCAGCGTCGTATATTTGTTATGGTAGTTGTTTTCCGCCTTTTGGAATGGATTTGCTCCCGTTGGGGATGCTTTAGTTTATATTTATGTTGTACCCATTTTGGGGGCTTGTTTTACAAAACAGGTGCTGCCAAAATTTTAAAGAAGGAGAAGTTAGACTTTTAAAGAATTTGGGTTGTGATTTCAAAGACTTTTAAACAATGTTTCTTATCTTTCTTGCCTTTTAATGGTTTAAATTTCTGGGTTTTGGCTTTCTTTTACTGCGTTACGCCTGTATACGTTGCGTAGTTTTAGGGCCGTCACGTGCCAATTTCGGGTCGTGACAAAGTTGGTATCAGAACGCTAGGTTTTACCTTTCGGAGTGTAGGATGACCTTGGTATGATGGAGTAGGTAGCTTAAGCAGAGTAACGTAATGTGTGTATGTCTGCAGCATACTCACGATGCGGTACTCCGCCTAAAGTGGCCTAAGTATATTGCTTGAAATTCCTTCCTTGATGATTCTTATCTTTGTGATTCGATTTCCGTGTTCTTATCGAATCCTATCTCTATTTATAGCCTTTGCCGCCGACGACTATTGGGACTCAGAGAGGTGCAGCGAGGTCAGAGTTGACTCGGGTAGGATAAGGACTGACCAGGATGGCATGCTAGTTGCACAGGTGCAGACGAATTCGCCTTCGACAGATAGTATCGCTAGGCTTGTGGCAGAGATGCAGGACTTGCACCAGACGATGAGTTCATTGGTTGAGATTATTCGAGCGCAGCGACAGGAGGTTGTCACCCCTGTTAACCAGTTGTTCCTTGCGATCAGCATGCATCAGGCCGTCATCTACATAGCACCAGTGGATGCAGCCCCAGTTTACGAGACACGTCTTCCAGAGACTTTGAGAGTTCCGGAAAAGTGGAGGACTCATACCGGTGTGTCAGCCCAGAGACAGAGGCCTAGTCGTCGAGACAGCTTTCGTGATCGTCATGGGAGTAGCAGAGGTTTGGGACGAGGAGAGTCGTGTTAGTTAGATAAGCCGTTTGTTGTGTTAATTTCTGTCAGCGATTCTTTTGTTGCGCAACACGTATTTCAGTCGTGTGCCAATCGGGTAGGAGATTCATCCGTCACTTGATCCTTCTAGAGATGTTGGATTTGACGTTCTCCTGGGCACGGACTGGTTAGCTACGTGCTAGGCGTCTGTGGACTACCGCGAGAAAACAGTCAGGTGTTGTTTTCCCGGCGAGTCAGTTCTTGTTGTGCGGGGGACAGTGGTGCTGCCTCTCACAGCTTGAATTCATCCTTTTCGCTAGTTGGCTTTTGAGGAGAGGATGTCGAGGATTCTTGGCGTTCATTCGTGATACCGGAGCCACAGTTGGTTTGTTGGACCGGGTTCCTTTCGTGTGAGAGTTATCCGACATTGTTCCAGATGAGCCGGCGAAACTTAGGGAGCTTAAGGATCAGCTGCAGAGTTGTTTGTTGGGGGGCTTGTGCGTGTGAGTGTTTCGCTTTGAGGAGCTCCTATTTCTGTTCATCAAGGAGAAGGACGGCAGTTGAGGATGTGTATTGATTGATCGTCAATTGAACCGGCTTACGGTGCGAATAGGTATCCTTTACCTCGCATTGACGATTTCTTCGATCAGCTCCAGAATGCGAGACATTTTCTAAGTTGTGTGGGATCAGGTCATCATTGTTGCGGGTTTGGAGTGATAACATTCCTAAGACTGCCTTGTGCGTGCTACGGGCTTTGTGTGTTTTGGTGGTGTCATCGGACTCACCAATGCCCTAGCAGCATTCGTAGATATGATGAACCAGATTTCTTCAGGCCGTTCCTCGACCAGTTATTGTTGTGTCATTGACGACATTCTGTTATATTTCAATGTGTTTTGAGGAACATGAGTAACACTTGAGGATTTGTTTTGCAGACATTGGGAGAGCCCCAACAGTTGCTAGATTCTTGGAGTGTTCCTTCACGCTTGCTTGTGTTAACTCCTAGGTCTTGTAGTTACGGGAGATGGTTTTTCGTATGGCCCCGAGGAAGATCGAGACCGTACAGCTTTGGCCCAGACTTGTGTATGGACGGAGGTCCGTTGATTTTTTGGCTTAGCAGGTTTTTACCGCCGTTTCCTGCAGGATTGCTAGTGTAGTGCTGCACCGTTGACTGAACTGACCAGAAAAGAGGTTTCTTTTCTTTGGACTGAGGCATGTGTGCAGAGTTTTTACAGCAGTTGAAGACTAGGTTAACAACTGCATCAGTTCTTTCTTTGCTTTCTGGTTCGGGCGACTTTGTTGTTTAACTGTGATGTTTCGCGGGTGGGGCTCGATTTTGCACTGATGCGGCATTATAGAGTTATCGCTTTTGCTTCCCTACACTTGGAGGAAGTACTAGCAGGATACCCCACTCATGATCTGGAAATAGCCGCGGTGGTCTCGTGTTAGAGATTTGGAGACACTACTCGTTCGAGAGTCATGTCAGATTTTCACTGATCACCAAAGCTTAATGTACATCTTCCTGCAGCGGGTGTTGATTGTTGAGACAGTCTTTTGCAGATTTATAGTTCTTGTGCAATCGTTGAGTACAGCTTGTGTTTGCCTGTACTTAGGGGACGGCTTGCTCATGTCCGCGCCCGACCACTTTTCCTTAATCGCTTTCACGAGGCATTGCCTACCGATGCTCATTCGTCAAAGATTCTTGAGCATACTCGGCTGGGTAATGATTCAGAGTCCTTGATTGGTGACAAGGGTGTGCTACATTTAGGGACGCATTTGTGTACCTGATACTATCGGGTAAAAACGCGAAATCCTAGAGCAGGCACATCTGTCAACTCTCTGTACTCATTCAAGTTCCACCAACATTGACGTGACTTGTGAGATAGTTATAGGTGGGCAGGGATGTAAAGAGGATTTTTGGTTTCGTTTCAAGGTGTCTATCTTGTGGTGTGCTTTGGTTGAGCATCTGAGACCGGCTGGAGGGTTGCAACCTTTAACCGTTCCGAAGTGGGAGTGGGAGCAGATCTCCACAAATTTCGTTATGGTGTCTACCCAGGTTTAGTCAGGGTGTGACTCCATTTGGATTCTTGTCGTCCGGTTATACTCAGTTTGCCCAGTTGTTCTTTGTTAAGTTTGTGCGTTGCACGGAGTTCCTTCATGGGTCGTATCCAATGAAGGCACCCTGTTTGCTTGCCGTCTTGGGCAGGAACTTCAGGAAGTCTTGGGTACTGGTTGAGCATTAGCTCCGTCTTTCTATCCGCCGGATGATGGTGTTGAGAGAGCGGGCTATACCTACTCTGGAGGATATGCTTGTGCGTACGTTTTAGTTGTTTTCGGCAGTTGGGATCGTCACTTGCCATCGTTAGGATACTTCTTCGATAGCTGTTATTGGGAGTCATTCCAATTGGCAACCTTTAGGTTTAGGGGTTAGGTCGTGTCGATCACCAGTCTATTTTTCTAACGCTGCGTAGTAGGATTTTTGGACCCCAGCTAGTCTAGAGACTTCGGAGATGATCCAGTTGTTTTAGGTCAGGATGAGAATTGTCCATTGCGGACAGAGGTCTTATACCGACCATGGTGGCCGTAGACTTGAGTTCGCAGTGGGAGATCATGTATTCCTACAGATTTCCGATGAATGACGTGTTGAGTTTTGGGAAGCTTATCCCAGAATTGTAGGTCTTTTCGAGATCCTTAAAGCGAGTTAGTTTCGTTGCCTTTAGTATGGCACTTCCGCTCAGATTATTGAGTATTCGCTCGTATTCCTTGTGTCGATACTTTGCAATTACCTTCATGACTTTCTCACACGATTCAGCATCAGACCATATAGATTGGACTCGATCTTTTCATTCACCAGCAGCCATTTGTGTTAATGGCTCGGCAGGTGGAGAAACTTCGGTCAAGGGTCTTGCCATCTGTGAAGGGTTTTCTTGGGCATAACCGTATAGTGAGGTGATCACTCGGGACGCTGTGAGCGAGATTTGAGAGTTTGTAATCTTCTCTTTGAAGGTGCGCATAGTAAGAATTTTAAATTCGGGGACAAATTTTTATAAGGGGGGATTGTAACGCCTTAAATTTCGGTTAGTGTTCGTTTCGATGTTAATGCGGGTTTTCTGAAAAAAGATTACCAATTCGGGTTCCTCACATTTTATAACATTTAAGTAATAAATTATTATTATTTGTTATAAGAATGCACATACGTGTGCACGTAAATATGAGTTTTGTTTGTGCTAATTTTGATCTTAGCAACCTTGACACTTAACTTAATCTTTCTTTAATCCAATCCTTAACCTAAACCTTAGATCTTTTGAGTGAGAGAGAGATATTTATTTTGGTGTGGTGAGGTGTGTGTGAAAAAATTAATGATTGCATTATTGATCTGGTTAAACGCACCCTCATTCCTCACCCGACACTCACCTCCCTCTCTCTTCATTATTTCCTCTTTTTCTTTTTCTCTATCTCATTTATTCTCTCATCTCTTCCTCATCAAACTGAACACTCACCCATTTCCTACACAAATCCAACACAAAATCTCAAATTCTTCACAAAAATCGCATCTTTTCTTGGATATTGCCTCTTGGATGCCTTGGATCATACAAAGCTAGGATCTTTGTGTTCTTTTGATTAGGTAATGTTTCCTTTCTGTTCCTTAGATGTTTATTGTGTAGCTTAGCTTTAAAGTTTCAGTTTTTATCGCGTATCGTATCGTTTCGGGTAAATATCATATTTTTAGTGTTTTGTTTGGGTCTTGGATGATCTGCTGTTAAACCAGGTATTTGTTGCAAAATTGACTTGACAGTAACCTAGTGCACTGACCTAGAACCTACCCTCAAAATACGAGCCAATTCCATCATGATCGGGCCGCAGATTTATTGCTTCTGGCCGCAATTTGCGGCCAGACTGGAGAGTTAGGATTTGGGTTTTTGGGTAGGGGTCTCTAGGGTTATTTGTAGTCTCATGGTACTTGCAATTTTTGCAGATTACTGGTGAAGAAAAATATGGGACCACTTGTGTGTTTCTCGCGTTTCGTTTCACGCGATACGTTATCCGATACGGTGCGTGTTCTGTGTTGCTGTTGTTCTGAATTGGTTTCGTAGTGTCGCTATACGCGTTAGCTACAACATGAACCCTTTAGAATACGCAGGTGTATCGTGTCGGTCCGTGTAGATTGTATGTATTTTGGGTCTATTATTTATATATACTTGTTTTATCGTATTATGTTGCAGGTTCACAGGTGAGGACTTCGGACGCTGCTAAAAAAGGAAAACAGGTGGTAGACTTCACCTAGCCAGGAGCGTTGGTGAGTAGATTTAACATCTATAGAGGAATCACCCGCATGGCCTTATGCGTCTGGGCTAGAGATATTATTTCTGTCGCATATTCTATGTCATATTTAGAATTGCGCATTTACCCTATTACTTAGATATTGTTGTGCTTGGACTAGTAGCCTTAGAACACTGCATATATTATTGACGATTCATGTTGCACGAGCACTGATTGTATGCTACACACACAGTCAATAATTGCCATGTCAAACACAAACAACTTATAGTTAGTATATTGCTTGGTTAGGGACATTGTGACATTGATTCATATTTCTTATCGCATATGACATATAGCAAACCTGTATACTTACATGCTTACATATATGCCTTCACATACTTACATGCTAGATACCTGTATACCTATAGGGTATTGTGCCATTAGTGTTAGGTACAAACACACTTTATGACATAGCTACTGGTATACCATGTACGCATACTTCGTTTATACCCCGGGGAATATTACATCATTACTTATAGGTAGATACATATACCTTGCTATACCTTTATGTTTACACATATATCTGGTTATAGCTACATGTTCACCTTTACTTGATATTATTTAGAACTGGAGAAAATAGGAACCGCATGATATTTATATTAACTTGTTGCAGTTAATTAGCGGCTTTTCCTTTATATGCTTTCCTTATAGTTTTATGTTGCATATATTATATTCATGGATTTTCGCATTGTGATATGGATTTTTCATGATGTTTTCTGGATTTGGGGACTGTGGGAGTTCATGAAATTATGCATTATTTAAAAAACCCGGTTTCCCCCTCCGCATGATATTTAAAAAACTCCATACGAGGGTCGGGTGCTGTATGAGAGTACATGGTGGGGCCCGGTACGGTTCCCCTCGGCAAGAAGATCGAAGGACCTTGCCGATTGAGCCTGGAAGGTGGGCAAGTACCTACCAGTGACATTACCAATGACTCAGTGGTTATCATGTGGATGCCGACGGGAGTCATGTACATATAGATACGTAGAGAGGCGAGGGTCAGAGGTAGGCACTCGAGCTTTCGGGATAGCGTACGATACGTACCTATCAGAGTGCCAGTCTTGGTGACAGCACCTGATAGACCAGCATTTCTGTGTCGATGCTTGACACATTGGTTTCATGATATTCATTTTTACTTCTTTGTATATATTACAGTGGAATGGGACGCTTTTATATATGCCCTTACACCAATATTAGTGGAATGGGACTCTAATATATGTGTATTGATATTAATTTATATACATCATCATATTAATTAATGCAAATATATTTAGGTTGTTAGACTTTTACTTCAGATTGGATATTTGGGATATAGGTGATTTATTTGAGATTGATACAGGATATATATGAGATTGTTGATTTACACATTCAGGATATTTGAGATTTATTCGATATTGTACACTCAGGATTTGTGAGACTTATATGATATGAGAGCCAATTTAGGGGCTGATTTGAGGAATCGGGATTTGGATTGTCTTGATGGATTGTGATCCTACCACGATGTCAGGATTCCGTGGAAATGACATATTTCATTCCATACTCCACATTTATTGTTTATGCACTGTTTCATGTATTAGTAGTACCTGTTAGTGTACTTTCCATGATTGTTGGATATACAAATTTTCATATTATTATTGCATGATTATTGCATATTGATTTTCATATTATTATTGCTTCATGTATTAGTTGTGCCTGCTAGTGTACCATTCATGATTATTGCATTCATATGACCTTTTATTGCTATTAATTGCATATGTTAGATTCGCGTTGTACGTGCATACTTGCGATTACCTGCATATGTTATTTACTATTCACGAGTTGGCAACTCAACCCCGTTGTGCCACAGTTCTTTTGCAGGGTGTTACCCATTATAGTCGAGGCAGGCTATTCATCCATCTTATCATCTTTCGCTACGGATACCGCATCGGCTCACAGTGTGCAGTTTTTGCTTAGGTTGGTTTTGTGGTTATTCGTGTTGTATTGTATATTCGTTGTATCCTTGTACTCTCAATCTACTATACTTTCATGTTTGACTTAGAGACTTGTGTGAGGACGATATTGTATATTATTTTGTGACTTGTTGTCTTTTATACAGTTTCCTTTCTATCGTCTTTTAATTCTTTGCTTCGGCGTTGTATATTTGTTGTGGTGGTTGTTTTCATCCTTTTGGCATGGATTTTCTCCCGTTGGGGACGCTTTACTTTATATTTATGTTGTACCCATTTTGGGGGCTTGTTTTACAAAGGAGGTGCTGCCAAAATTTTAAAGATGGAAAAGTTGGACTTTTAAAGAATTTGGGTTGTGATTTCAAAGACTTTTAAACAATGTTTCTTATCTTTCTTACCTTTTAATGGTTTAGATTTCTGGGTTTTGTCTTTCTTTTACTGCGTTACGCCTGTAGACGTTGCGTAGTATTAGGGCTGTCACGTGCCAATTTCGGGTCGTAACAGTATAATACCATCTAGGAGTTCGCGGCGAGTCCGTTCAGTGTACCCTGTCTCCACTGAGCACCCGTCTACCATCTTTGATGTCAAACACCAATGGATGTGGGATCATCCATCGCCTGTCATATGGGTCAAGATGCATATACGCTAGCCTACTCTGGAACATCGATGCCATGTCTCGATACACCCTCGACTAGGAACAATTATAGGATGTACTTATGGACTACACTTGGCCCTACTAGTATGATCTCCATCATAGTCCTGGTAGTCAAGTGCACATCCTAACGGCTTTATCAATATGTGAGAGCAAGACAGCATCACTTATATAAGTCAACATATTAAAACAAAGAGCAACCAGATAGCATACTATCATGTCGAGTAAGAAAGTCCTCTCTCTATATATCCAAGCATCCACTATAATATACATCACATGTACAATAATGGCCTCTAGGGCATACATATAACTAACAATTTCCTACTTCCACTAAGGCCAGTTGTTGTAGTATCTCATACCCAACATCCCGAAGAGTCTCTCAAATTGTATCTGGGGTATGGCTTTTGTGAGTGGATCCGCCGTTATGTTCTTCGTGTCAACTTTCCTGACCTCGATCTCCCAGCGATCAACTATCTCCCGGATCAGGTGATACCTCCTCAGAATATGCCTGGATCGTTGATGGGACCTGGGTTCCTTGGCCAATGCCACTGCTCCATTGTTATCGCAAAACAAAGGTATTGGATGCTCAATGGACGGAACCACTCCAAGTTCAGTTATGAACTTCTTCATCCAGACATCCTCTTTGGCAGCATCGTTGGCAGTGATGTATTCAGCCTCCATCGTCGAGTCTGCCACGGTTTCCTACTTGGAACTCTTCCAACAAACCGCCCCTCAATTGAGGGTAAAGACAAATCCTGAGACCGACTTAGAGTCATCCTTATCACTCTGGAAGCTCGAATCGGTAATGGACTCTACTTGGAGTTCACCATTACTATACACCAAGAACATCTCTTTAGTCATTCTCAAGTACTTGAGAATGTTCTTCATAGCTGTCCAGTGACTCTCTCCTAGATCTGCTTGATACCTACTCACTACACATACTGAGTATGCTACATCGGGTTTTGTACATAACATCACATATATGATAGAGCCTACTGCCGAAGCATAGTGTATCACTTGCATGCGAGCTCTCTCCAAATCAGTCTTGGGAGACATCTCTTTGGAAAGAGTCAGTCCTGTGATCGTCGGTAAATTCCCACACTTGGATTCTTCCATACTAAACCTCTTTAGTATGGTGTCAATGTACCTGGATTGGGAAAATCCCAGTATCCTTTTAGATCTATCTCTATAGATCTTAATTCCCAAGATGTAGGGGCATCACCTAGATCTTTCATTGAGAATCTTTGTGATACGAAGAGCATGACCGAGTGCAGTATAGGAACATCATTTTCTATCAAGAGTATGCCATCCACGTACAATACGAGGAAGACCACCTTACTCTATGCCTCCTTCTTGTATATACAAGGTTCATCTACATTTTTGATGAAGTCAAACTCTTTGACTACCACATCAAAATAGATGTTCCAACTCCACGATTCCTGCTTTAACCCGTAGATGGATTTAAGCAGCTTGCACACCTTTCCGCTGCTCCCACTGTCCACGAAGCCCTCTGGCTGAGTCATGTACACACACTTTTATAAATCACCATTTAGAAAGGCGGTCTAAACATCCATTTGCTAGATTTCGTAGTCATGGTATCCAGCAAAGGCAGGTAGGATCCGTATGGACTTAAGCATAGCCACTGGAGAAAAGGTTCATCGTAGTCCACACCCGGTCGTTGACGAAAACCTTTTACAACAAGTCTAGGTTTGAAAGTCTCAACTTTTCCATCTACACCAAGTTTCTTCTTAAAGATCCATTTTCTCCCGATGGGTTTTACCCCTTCAGGAGAAACTTCCAAGGTCCATACTTTGTTGGTGTACATGGATTCCATCTCAGATAGCATTGCATCCAGCCATTTCACAGAGTCCCCACTCGTGATGGCCAGCTCGAAGCTAGTTGGGTCATCATCTTCCATGACGCAATCCTCGCTCCCACCGTCTACGAGAAAACCGTAGTATCTCGCAGGTGGATGAGGAACCCTACTAGATCGGCAGAGAGGCTGAGCTTCATTGGGAACTATCGAATCCTCTGGTTCCACTAAATCTTCAGTTGCTGTTTGTGCTGCTGGAACTTCTTCCAGCTCTACCTCTTTGCCACTAATTTTTTTCACAAGAAATTCCTTTTCTAAAAAGGTGGCATATTGAGAAAAAACACCTTTTGTTCCTCAACATGGTAGAAAATATATCCTTGTGAATTCTTTGGATATCCCACAAACTTACAAAGAACTGATCGTGCCTTGAGTTTTTCCGGATTTTTCCTTTTGACATAGGCTGGACAACCCCATATCTTAACTCGTTTAAAATATGGTCTCTTCCCACTCCATATCTCATATGGTATGGTAGGTACAGATTTAGATGGAACTTGATTCAATAGGTATGCTTCTGTCTCAAGCACATAAACCCAAAAGGAAATAGGCAATTTAGCAGTGCTCATCATAGAGCGCACCATATCCAATAGGGTGCGATTCCTCCGCTCCGATACACCGTTGTGCTGTGGTGTATACGAAGGAGTGAGCTGAGAGAGAGTCCCATTCTCTTTTAGATCGTCACGGAATTCCGTGCTCAAGTATTCTCCTACCCGATCAGATCATAGGATTTTAATATTCTTACCCGTCTAGTTCTCGACTTCATGCTTATATTCTATGAATTTCTCAAAAGCTTCAAACTTGTTTTTCAACAGGAACATATGTCCATATCTTGAGAGATCGTCAGTGAATCTAATGAAGTACGAGGAACCATTCCTGGCATGTGTAGACATGGGACCACATACATCACTATCTATCAGTCCCAAGAGTTCCGTAACTTTTTTACCGTGTCCAGTAAACGGAGTTTTGGTTATCTTTCCTTTGAGACATGACTGGCAAGTTTCATAAGATGATAATTCGAACGGATTCAAATATCTATCTTTATATAACATAGCTAGTCGTATCGCATTGATATGACCTAGATTACAATGCCACAAGAAGGATTCATTTATTTCTGAACTCTTAGTCTTGTGTGTGTTTTGTATATTAAGAACTGCAGTTTGATTTAGAATGTATATGAGCGAGCCTGATCTAATCAACTTTTGATCCATGAATATGTTCATAACATTATCCTGTACTACAAAATTATATCCTTCTTTACTTAATAGAGAAACTGATATAAGATTGCATATCAGGGTCAGTATGTAAAAGCATTCATTCAGAATCAATGTATTACAATTTGGTAATACAAGGTGATATTCGCCAACTGCTTTGGCTATAACATTTGCACCATTCCCAACTAGTACGGAATGATCACCTACTCCCAGTTCACTACCATTCCTTAGCCCATGTAACATATTACATATATGGGATCCCGATCTAGTATCTAATATCCAGGACGTAGAGTGTATTGAGAAACAGTTCTGGGTGACTAACACACCCGAAGAAGATGCATCAACATGCTCATTCTTCGTTTGGGTGGCGTGGAAATACGGATATTTTCCTATTTCCTGCTCGGAATTATAACAATTATAAGTTTGAGTGGAACCAACGTTCCCCAGCTCAGCATAATAAGCAGGTTCGGTCAATATATTCATATTATTATCTTGATTAAGGTCCGACATGGTCAATACCTGGAGAGAGAGAGAAGAAAACACTTAGCGTATAGTCTTGCAAGATTAGATTTGTTTATTATCTTATCTAATCAGGATGGCTCCCACTGTTTTTTATCAAATCATCTTTGAAATCTTAAAAGGTAAGACTAGTCGGGATTAATTACACCTTACAAGTTCGCAAATTTTTCAGCCAGGCTAGTGTTGGTACTTTGAGGGAGGTTCCTATAGGGTTTCCTTAGAACCTTGCCTAGGGTTTTGCAAGCATCACACATGGCATATTAAAATTTTAGGTGCTGCTAAACAAACTAACCTAGGAATCGAACTAGAAATCTAGGGTAACAAAAAATAGTATCACATACTATGTAGTGTCTAACACTAAGTGAGAAGAAATACAAGCTTTGTAGACCTCCCTTGTGACTCCTTGGATCTCCTAGAATTTGAACCGGCTTTCTAGAATCCTTCTAAGTCCACGACGATCCATTCGGAGTCCCTTTCCTCAAGCTCCAAGCTTTACTTGATCAAGGATGAAGATGAAGCAAACACTCTACACTAGTAGGCTAGACTAAAGTAGAATGGTGATGTGGGTTGTGTTCTCACTTAAAATCCTTTCCTTTCGTTTTACTTCACTCACTTTTAAAATCCTAGAGAGCTTGAAGGAGGAAGAAGAAGGAGATGGATAGCATGAGCTCTTTTCTTTGGATATTGATAGTTCTTAAGATAAATGAGAAATGAAAATATATATGAAAGACACTCTCACAAGTATCCATGGTTGATAAATATCAAGATATTTTCATTTGTGAGTTAAAGAACAAAGGAAATTAAACCATGGTCATACTTTGGTCAAGGAAAGAATAGTGATGAAGAAAATTCAACCATGATTTAATCATTTCTTATTCCCAATAATGAAAATATATATACATATATATCTACCATGTGAGTCTTGCATTGCCATCTTCTTTGTATCAACAACCATGACATATGTATGTATGTGTGCATCCACATCAACATATATATACATGCATACATTCATGCATACATCCAAATAGAAACGGTTTAAATAAGTGAGCTAAAATTCAATATTAAATCGACAATTGATTTTATAAACCGGTCATATCTCATACGACCCGACCGATTAAAACACGGTATCATATACAGGCATTTAATCGAGCTACCGCGCATATCTCATAAGCACACCACATCTTCTCGCCTGAGCTAGGAAACCCTTATGTGGGACTCTAAGACGCGTCAATACGCCGACAGTAGGTGATGATCATATCAAACACCAACAAGCCACAAGCGGTCAGCTAAACATAACGGCCATCGGGGTATTGAGCGATCAGAAGAAGAACAAGCGAACTTGTCAAAACTCCCGTCGAGCCAACCGGCAACACTTACTGTACAGTACGGTCTCTTCGTCAGATATGCTGCATATCGAGTCTAGGGATGGTATCGTCGACCCCAATAACTCAATAAGTCATGTAGGTATGTGGTCTATAACAGATCGATAAACTACTGATAACACTTATCAGTAAATCTCAGCAGCCATGGTGATTAGTCAAAAATATTGCATATTTCAGCCGGCAATTTCCTCATCATTTGCATTCATATAGAAGTGTTCGGCATTCATATTTCACATATTAGCAAAACTGTCGCAAAATATCAGATTGCATGTATTAGACTCTAAAACCGACACTATAAAGGAAATTGACTACATTTCATGGCATCGCATCATCCCTATATTGCGCAACACCTGTTTTGAGATCTGTGCAGGAAAATCCAGAAGAAAGGACAAAATTTATACGGTACCGATTACGCCAACTCAATGATTTCAGTTCTGGTATCAATCCAAAGGGACAAATAAAATTCAACATATCAGATAAATCCCCAAAGGGCATCCTAAGACCACACCTGAAAGCCCAAGGCCCTAGCCCCACAAAGTGCCGCGGATCCGCGGCAGGAGCCTGCTTGCGCCGCGGATCCGCGGTGGGTCCAAGGAATTAGACTCCCAAATTTGGTGCAAAATTCTCATCTCTGGGTCCAGACTTCAAAAAGACATGTCAATTTCCAGAAGACTCCAGAGACTTCTGCCAGATCAGCAAGCTTTGGGATCAACACTAAACTAGCCTATCATTCTAGAAACTTCTTCTTAAACCCTAGCTTAAACCCTATGCTAAGCCTAACAAACTCCTTCTAGAAGCCTCAACAAACTTTTGGAGGGAATTGTAAATTCAAACCTAGACCTAGGGTTTGGGTGATCTATAAATAAGACCCTAGGCTCACTTGTAGGAAGGACTTGATCCTTGACTAGTTCATTTAGCCAATTTAGATCCATTCACTCTCTTTCTTCATCTTCTTCTTCCACAAGTCTAGTGAGAGGACTTGTGTGAAACCCTAACCCTAATTCCAATCAAAAGTCAAGATCCCGAGTACCCATCAAGCAAGAAGCCTTGCAACCTTTTATGAGCCGAGCCGATCTTCAACAGAGCAAGTGGTCCAAGCCGATCCGTGACTCACGAAGCCGAGCGATGCCAATTCAACAATTTAGTTCTTCCTCTTGTAGTTCTTGAGCGACTGTAATCAAATTGTTGATATAAATAAAAGGTGATATTCTTTTATCTTGTTTTCTTTAAATTCTTGCATCATGATATCTTTTCAATTCTTGAATGCTTTCTGTGTGATGATGTTTGAGTAATACTCCACTCGTCGAGGAGTCGAGACGATCAATAGAATGATGATGTAATATATCTTAAATCGATTCTTGAATCCTACGAGTTTTGTAAACCCTAGCAAGTTCAAGAATCGACGACCCAATTCGTAGCGATGCTTTCTTGATTGATATCGCTCGAGATTGGAGAGTTACGATCGTTTCTTGAAATTGCTAGAGGCTAGAATGTGAATGATATCTACGAAAGAACAAGTGTTTAACGATGAAACCCTAGTTTCATCAAGAAAGCCCTAACTCTCGTCGATGATCATCGATCTAGTATCAATCCTTCGAAGGACAAGAACACGAAATCTTGAGATTACATCACGTCTATAGATCTGATCGATTCCTACAAGCCTCATTTAGATTCTTGACATTTGGTTCGAAACCCGATTCTTGATTTGTTTATCAGTTTCTTGATTCTTGATTAAACTCGTGACACCTGAATCAATCGATAAATTCTTGAATCATGTTTTCTTTTCTTCTCGATTAACTTTTCGATTCAAACAAATTAAATACAGGAACGAATCGCACAATCCCTGTGGACGATCCACACTCGCTTACGATCTACAATCGACACCGTAATTGATTGCGGTCAAATATAATTCTTTGATTGTGAATTTTATTCAATATTACCGACACATTGAAACTCATTCGCTTATTTCGATTTATACAAACAAGAAATCATTACAATCAAATGAAACCGTTATCGGGAATCATTTGAGTATTTGATTTGATACGCACAATCGGAAGTTTATTAACAATCAAATGGTGCCGTTGCCGGGGATCGCGCGCTAATTCGTTTCATATTATAGTTTGAATTGAAAGATTTATTCCATTGTTATTTTTGAGATCAAAATTCGTGGAAACCCTAAACGATTTGTTGTGGTTCATTGGAAGGAAATCTGGAGCTGTTTGGAAATTGAAGAAATTTTTTGGAAAATACCAGAGAGCAGAGGGAGTCTACAGAAGCTCCCTGGTGAATTTTGGTGGAGTGATCTCACCATTCAACCGCGTTTCCGCGGTGGGAGCCCCTTATTGCGGCGGTTCCGCGGCTACCTGAAGGGATCTCTGTGCTAGGTTTTCTCTGTAAGCTTCTTACCTTCTCCTCTCTCCTCTTTTTAGCTCCAACTAACAGTTTGTGCAGGATTCTTTGCAAATAATCGCAGCGCCGCAAAAAGCAAAATTAAATTTGTGCGTGATTTTGTTTCTTGGTTGTTTGCATTCTAATACGGAAATTAAGGGGCACGGCCAAATCCAAATTAGGTGGGGATTTCATTACCCTTCCTAGGCCCCGAAAACCACAAAACTTGCATCCGCATTGACCCACATTAACTAAAAGAAATTTAGAGATGACTCTAAGGACTGTCGTGCTCAATTAGGACAAGAGAAGGCCGTGGGTAATTCATTGCTTATCCGCGTTTTCTTGTGGTTCCTAAGGCGAGTGTGTCTAAGGCTAGTGGTTTTTAATTAGGCCCACTACTTACGTAGTGGAGTACGTTCCCACTTACCTGGCACTTATCCGGCCACAGGGGGACAAAGAGGCAGTGGAGGATTCTATCCTGCGACTTGTCTTTTGGCAGTTAGGAGCGGTCTAGAGCCGGACCTAGGTGACCACTAGATTCTAGGGTTTGTATGCTGCATTTGTTGTGTCGCATCATTTTTTCAAAAATCCGTCCCTTTTTCAAAGCAAGCACCGCATTCATTTACCCCTAATTATAAGTCAACGCTGCCACTTGTACTAACCCTTTTAAGTACAAGATAGGCTGGACACGGGATTCTAGTGCCCGTTTAGTCCGCGTGCCCTTTATCGACTCTGAAGTCGATATTTCTCCATTTACCTTTCCTTTACCCACTACCACACCCACACCGATGGATCCGAATCCATCAAACTTCTTTAACCCCAATCTGCCGCCGTCCGTTGGTGCGCAGAATCTACCCCGCATCTCTCTCCGGGAGAGGTGCTACCCTATTCGAGGTCCTCTTTCGACCTGCTTATCCACACCACCAGCCAATGGGGATAACTTTGAGATTAAGCCCCAGTATATCAATCTTTTACCCAAATTCCACAGACTCGAGACTGAGGACTCTTACGTTTTCATTACCAAATTTGAAAACGTATGCGCAATGATGGGTACGTCACAACTTTCAGTGGATGCGATGCGTCTACGACTTCTTCCATTTACTTTGTGCGATATAGCCGAGAAATGGCTATATAACACTACCGCACATTCTATTACGAATTGGGAAGAATTCGTCGCTGCATTCCTTAAGAAATTTTACCCAATACAAAAGACAGCTCGAATCCGTAGAGAACTGAATCAATTTGCCCAGCTCCTTACTGAACCATTTTCAAAATGCTTTGAACGTTTCAAGGATCTATTGGTTCAGTGTCCTCATCACGGCATCCCGAGATGGGAATTGTGCCGAATCATTTATGAGGGCATTAACCCAAACACTAAACAGAGCCTTGAAAACATATGTCAAGGTACTTTTATGACTAAAGATGATGGGGAAGCTTGGAAGTATTTAGAAGAGTTCGCTGAAAAATCACTACAGTGGGAGAGTGGAACCCAACCATTGAATAAGGGTGGCGTACACCAAATAGATGTGTCGATAGGTATTCGAGCTGAGATGGAAGCAATGCAAAAGAAGCTCGACGCTATGGAACACAAATTTGCAGCAGCCTCCCTAAACCCAGTGTCGCTCCCCAAAACTGTTTGTGGGTGCTGTTCTGATCCGTCTCATTTAACGGAAGAATGTCCATTAAACTCTGCGTTTCAAGATCACGAGCATTCTAATGCCGCATTTCAAAGACCTCGAAACGATCCATATTCTTCCACGTACAATCAGGGTTGGAGGAATCACCCGAATTTTGCTTGGAACCAAAACCAATCTCAAAACACGTTTCCAAACACGAATAATTTTCAAAGGGCCCTTCCTCCACCACAACAGCAACCCCTTCAACTCACTCAGCACCCCTATCAGTAACAAAACTTCCAAAATCAGGTCAACACTCCTACACAGTCTAATCCTATGACCTGTTCTGACGAGTTCTCTCAATTCACTCAAACCATGAAATCACTTTTATCAAATTTCATAGAGGTTTCGACTGAGGTTAGATCTTCCATCAGTGAGATAAAGAAAAACTCAGCGTCCCAAGCTAAGAGTATCAGAACGATGGAAGCTGAAATCGCACGACTTAAATCCGAAATGAGTGCGAGAGAAAAAGGGAAACATCCCTCTCAACCCCTACAGAATCCTGGGCATTACAATGTAAATGCCGTCACAACGTTGAGATCGGGAAGAGTGCTGAACAATCATGTCGGGGAAGGTATTGATGATATTGGAAATCATATCAACACCCCGGCCGAGACCTTTCCACACACACACACTTCTCCTTCTGATCCTTCTTCTTCTACCACACCATCTTCTCGCGAGCCTATTCTCCATTTCCCACTAGGCTCGACACCTCAGTATAGCCCTTCTAGTTCTCCACAGAGGGTCCCCACACCTCTTTTGGGACCGCGTCTACCCCCTCTTCCTTCTCCTATGATGGACCCTGCGCTTATTGCGAAAGCACCTTACCCGAATCGGTTAAGGGGTAATAGAACGAGTCCACATATGGAGAAAATTATAGAAATGTTCAAACAGGTTAACATCAATATCCCTCTCCTAAATGCAATTCAACAAGTCCCCGCTTATGCGAAAATTCTTAAGGACTTGTGCACTACGAAGAGGAAGACTCAAGTGCCGAAGAAGGTCTTTATGGCTAACAATATCAGCACTGCTTTTATTCCCCAGCTACCAAAGAAACGTAAGGACCCAGGATGTCCTACAATATCGATTTCGATTGGGGGTAAAAACATAAATCGTGCTCTTTTAGGCCTTGGCGCAAGTGTTAACCTACTGCCTTATTCTGTTTATGAGCAATTAGGGATTGGAGAGCTGAAACCTGCTCACTGCACTCTCCAGATGGCAGACCGATCTATCACTAAACCAAGGGGTGAATTAGAGGATGTGTTGATAAAGGTCGGGGAATTTGTTTTCCCTGTAGACTTCATTGTACTTGATACACAGCCTATAGCAAACCCCCGGAGCCAAATTCCGGTGATTCTGGGTCGTCCTTTCCTTGCCACTTCCAATGATGTTATAAACTGTAGAAACGGTTCAATGAACTTATCTTTTGGAAATATGACCATTGAACTAAATATCTACAAAGTTGGAAGTCAGCCATCAGAACCCTCTGCTCATATTTTAGATGTGTGCTCTGTCCATGAGATCGCTCCCGATAGTTGTGGAGCTGAGGAACTTTGCTTTACTGATCTCGATGACATTACCACATCTCTGTTTGATTTCACACAAGATCTTAGTGAGGACATTTTTTCTACACTTGAGTCCTGCACTCCTGACTTTTCTCCACTCGAGTCTGTATCTTTCACAGGCTCTGAGCTTCTTTGTAAATCCAAAAATTACTCAATGATCCCTCCTTCTATCATTTCTCCGCTTGAGTTAGATCTCAAAATTTTACCTTCTCACCTTAAATATGCATATCTAGGTGAGAATGAGTCTTTACCGGTTATAATATCCGCTTCTCTTGCATCAGAGCAAGAGAATGCACTTTTATCGGTATTGAGATCTAACAAAGAGGCGTTTGGTTGGAGTATGGCGGACATCAAAGGGATTAGTCCCTTGATAGTTGAACATCATATACATGTGATGGATGATGCCAGACCAACCCGAGAACCACAGAGACGGTTAAATCCCGTCATGAAGGAAGCTTTCATGAAAGAGATCGTCAAATGCTTAGATAATGGTATTATATACCCCATCTCCGATAGCCAGTGGGTGAGTCCTATACATGTCGTTCTTAAGAAATCCGGCATCACTGTTATAACCAATGAGGCAAATGAGTTGATTCAGACACGCGCCCAAACTGGGTGGCGTGTATGTATTGATTATAGAAAACTCAATGCTGCCACGAGGAAAGATCACTTTCCTCTACCATTCATTGATCAGATGCTGGAACGCTTAGCGGGACGAGAGTATTATTGTTTTATGGACAGATACTCAGGCTATAATCAGGTCCCCATCGCCAAAAAGGATCAAGATAAAACCACTTTTACTTGTCCTTTTGGTACCTTTGCTTACAGTCGCATGCCCTTTGGGTTATGCAATGCTCCCGCTACCTTTCAGCGGTGTATGATGGGGATATTCTCTGATATGGTAGAGAATTTTCTGGAGAACTTTATGGACGATTTCTCTATTTTTGGAGACTCTTTTTCTGATTGCCTATCAAATCTTGACGCTGTTCTTACTTGTTGCAAAGAGAAGAACTTGACATTGAACTGGGAAAAATGCCATTTTATGGTCAAAGAAGGAATTTTTTTTGGACATGTCATTTCACAGAAAGGCATTGAGGTTGACAGAGCTAAAGTAGATGTCATTCAAAACCTCCCTCATCCTAAAAGCGTCAAAGATATTCGATCTTTTCTTGGCCATGCGGGCTTTTATAGGAGATTCATTAAGGACTTTAGCAAAATTGCTAGGCCTTTAACTCTTCTCCTGGCCAAGGATACGACCTTCCATTTTGACTCGGACTGCGAGACAACTTTCGACTCGCTTAAACACTCACTCACTTCAGCCCCCGTTTTATCATCACCAAACTGCGATTACCCCTTTGAGCTGATGTGTGACGCATATGACTTTGCAGTAGGTGCAGTCTTAGGACAGCACATCGAAAAGATGCCACACGTGATATACTATGCTAGTAAGACCCTGAATGATGCGCAAATCAATTATACAACCAGAGAAAAAGAACTCTTAGCGGTTGTATTTGCATTAGAAAAATTCAGGCCTTACATAATTGGCTCACCTATAGTTGTGTATACTGACCAATCCGCTTTAAAACATCTTCTGGCGAAGAAAGATGCAAAAGGTCGACTAATACGTTGGATCCTTCTGTTACAAGAATTCGATCTTGTTATCAAAGATAAGAAAGGATGTGAAAACGTAGTAGCTGACCATCTTTCACGCATCTCTTCTTCCCCTGTGACCCTGCCAATTAATGACTCGTTCCCTGACGAACAACTCTTGAGCATATCCAGTGAACCATGGTTCAGGGATATTGTGAACTATCATGCCACGGGACTAATACCCAGCGATTGGTCTAAACAGGACAAATACCGTTTTCTATCCCAAGTAAAACACTTTTACTGGGACGAGCTCTATTTGTTTAAATATTGTCCTGATCAGATCATTCGCCGGTGTGTCCCGAATGAAGAGTTCAAGAGTGTTCTTTCATTTTGTCATGATCAGGCCTGTGGGGGTCACTTTGGTCCTAGAAAGACAGCGGAAAGGTTTTGCAATGTGGATTTTATTGGCCGACCTTATTCAAGGACGCATTTGAGTATTGCAAAACCTGTACACAATGTCAGTATACGGGTAGAATCTCCCAGAGGAAGGAAATGCCTCAGCAACCCATCTTGGTTGTTGAAATGTTCGATGTTTGGGGCATTGATTTTATGGGTCCCTTTCCCAACTCCTTTGGGAATCTGTACATATTGCTGGCAGTTGATTATGTCTCAAAGTGGGTAGAAGCCATTCCATGTCGCACTAATGATAAGAAAGTTGTCATT
Organism: Agapanthus africanus; assembly: GCA_030015575.1. Taxonomy (NCBI): domain Eukaryota; kingdom Viridiplantae; phylum Streptophyta; class Magnoliopsida; order Asparagales; family Amaryllidaceae; genus Agapanthus; species Agapanthus africanus. Next base: position 296,197,017 of record CM057345.1, on the reverse strand, counting down.
AAGTTCTTGAAAGAGAATATCTTCTCGCGATTTGGACACCCACGCGCTATCATTAGCGATAATGGGACACATTTCTGCAACAGGTCTTTTAAGACTCTGATGCGAAAATACTCAATCAACCACCGACTTTCTACACCCTACCATCCCCAAACAAGCGGGCAGGCTGAAATCTCAAACAGACAAATCAAACTTATCCTGGAGAAAACTGTTGCTAAAAATAGAAAAGACTGGTCGACCAAACTGACGGATGCTCTTTGGGCATTCAGAACTGCATTTAAGACCGACCTAGGAATGTCTCCATATAGGATAGTGTTTGGAAAAGCATGTCATTTACCCATCGAGATAGAGCATAAAGCATTGTGGGGTATAAAAGAAAAAAATTTTAATCTAAACCTTGCTTGCAACTTTCGGAAGCTGCAACTTAATGAGCTAAGCGAACTCCGCGATGAAGCTTATGATAACGCTGTAATCACAAAGAATAGGACTAAGGTTTTTCACGATAAAAACATTTTGAGGAAAACATTTGGTCAACAAGTCCTTCTTTATGATTCACGATTACACCTTCACGCGGGTAAGCTCCGATCTCGATGGAAGGGACCTTTTGTTGTGCGGTCTGTATACCCGCACGGGGCAGTAGAAGTAGAAAATGTTAAAAACGGCACCTTTTTCAAAGTGAATTGACACAGACTTAAGCCGTATTTTTCCACTGACCCCTCGGAGGAGCTCTTGTTCTTACAAGAGCCAGTTTATTTTGATTAAAATTCCTCCATCTCACCTTCATGTCCTATCACTGCATCATCTTTTTATAGGGGTCCTAGGCACTCTAATGAAGTCTCACAAGGCATCAACCATGCCAATTTCAAAATTATGGGTGCCGAGAAATCCTAATACGGATCGTTGACTAGAAGTTTAGGCGAAAATATAATCTAGTTAACTACTTAACTAAAACTTAGATGCTACAACCTTTGTAGATCCAGTTCTCCACTTCCTTAGCTCCACGTGAGTGTCCTCTCGCTGTCCATCATGAATCCCGAACTCAATCGTCGGCTTCATCGGAGAAACGGGCGAGCTAGGTCGTCGGCTTCGTGTCAAAGACGATCTACGTCGAGGCATCACAAGTTCAAGCTCCGACTTCACAAAGTTGTGAAACTTGTGAAGAAAACACCCAAAACAACTTGGCAAGAGGTAGAGGGTGAAGAAATAGGAGGTGGGTTCACTTTAGAATTGGATTTCTCTCACTAGAACTCAAGTTGCCATTGATGGCATCAAGGTTTCTATCTTGAAGAAGAAGGAGAAGATGAAGCTAGTTTTATGATAAGTTATTTAAAATGAAAAGAAAAATTCATACTTATCATAATCTAACTAGGGTTAAGTGTAGAAAATAAACCATGGTCATTTGGAGAGTTAGGGTTAAGTATGAGGACAAGAATGGTTGCAAAAGTCAAGGTTTCATGAAGCTTCAACTAATGACAAAAGAAAGCCACCATTCTCTTTAAATCATTTCCAAATAAATAAATGAACAAATAAATAAATGAATATGTAAAACCCTAATTATCAAATTAACCATGGTTTAATTCTACACATATAACCAAATGATCAAGTATCATCAAACATGATACAAAAATGTGCACAAAAGAATATCACATATACAATGTGCATCAAGTGAGAAAAATCCGTTTAAAGTGAACCAATACTAGTTAATGTAAAGTAATATATCAAATATATAATTATACATTAAATCATTAAATCAACACTTGATTCAATGATCCGGTCATGTCGCACATGACCGACTCGTATTCAATGTATCGGCTTATCGAATCGATCTTCGATTCGATAACTAGGTTATATCACATACAACCAATCGAAACATTAATCATGAGAATAAAATACGGTATCGCATACACGCATTATTCTTGGTCCCGCACATATCTCATATGCGCTCCTATTTCGTTTCGCTTGAGCCAGGAAACCTCTGTGTAGGACTCTAAAGACTCGTCAATACGCCGGTAGCAGATGATGATCATATCAAGCACCCACAAGCCGCAAGCGGTCTGCTAAACGTAACGGCCACCCGGGTATTGAGCGATCAGAAGATCGACGAGCTAGCCCGCTCACACTCCTGCGAATCCGACCAGTAACACTTACCGTACAGTCCGGTCACTTCGTCTGATATGTCGCATATCAAGTCTAGGGGTGGTAAACGTCAGACCCCAATAACCCGATAAGTCGTGCCGATGTGAGGCTCGTAACGGGTCGAGAAACTACTGGTAACACTTACCAGCAAATCTCTGATCAGCCCTGGCCAGGGACTTCCCTGTTACGGCCAATCGAGCACAGCGCAACATCAACCCCCAATACCGGGAGAGACGAAACCCCTCCTATCGCTCATTGCCTCCATGTGACTCGGGACTGTACCCAAAGACCACCGTTTTACACGCCCTCATGGACGTGGTAAGGTGGAGATCAAACCACAGTGGGAATCACACAAGACTCTATGACGATCTCGGTTCTACAGACTAACCTGTACAAGTGTCACCTGAGAACTGCCATCTGACGTGAGGTATAATACCATCTGGGAGTTCTCGGCGAGTCCGTCCAGTGTACCCAGTCTCCACTGAGCACCCGTATACCATCTCTGATGTCAAACACCAATGGATATGGGATCATCCATCGCCCATCACATGGGTCGAGAAGCGTATACGCTAGTCTACACTGGTATATCGATGCCCCGTCTCGATACACCCACGACTAGGGACGTTGAAGGATGTACTTATGGACTACCATGTCCCCACTAGTATGATCTGCATCATAGTCTAGGTAGTCAAGTACACATCCTAAGGGCTTTACCAACATGTAACTATAAGACAGTATAAAGAGACTAGTGTACATGTTAAGATAAAGAGCAACCAGATAGTATACTATCATGTCGAGCAAGAAAGTCATCTCTATATATGTCCAAGCATCTAATATAATATACATCATCTGTACAATACTGGCCTCTAGGGCATACATACAACTAACAATCTCCCACTTGCACTAGGGCCAGCTGCTGTAGTATCGCATACCGAGCATCCCGAAGAGTCTCTCAAACTGTATCTGGGGAATGGCCTTCGTGAGTGGATCCGCCGTGTTGTTCTTCGTGTCAACCCTCCTGACCTCGATCTCCCGGCGATCAACTATCTCCCGGATCAGGTGATACCGCCTCAGAATATGCCTGGATTGCTGATGGGACCTCGGTTCCTTGGCCAAATCCACTGCTCCATTGTTATCGCAATACAAAGGTATTGGATGCTCAATGGATGGAACCACACCAAGTTCAGTAATGAACTTCTTGATCCAAACAGCTTCTTTAGCAGCATCGTTGGCAGCGATGTATTCAGCCTCCATCGTCGAGTCTGCCACGGTTTCCTGCTTGGAACTCTTCCAGCTAACCGCCCCTCCGTAAAGGGTAAAGACAAAACCCGACTGCGACTTAGAGTCGTCCTTATCATTCTGGAAGCTCGAATCGGTAAAGGACTCCACCTGGAGTTCCCCATTACCATACACCAAGAGCATCTCTTTAGTCCTTCGTAAGTACTTGAGAATGCTCTTCACAGCTGACCAGTGACTCTCTCCAGGATCAGCTTGATACCTGCTCACTACACTTAGTGAGTATGCAACATCGGGTCTGGTACATAGCATCGCGTACATGATAGAGCCTACAGCTGAAGCATAGGGTATCCCTTGCATGCGAGCTCTCACCAAATCAGTCTTGGGAGACATCTCTTTGGAGAGAGTGACTCCAGAGATCGTGGGCAAGTTCCCACGCTTGGATTCTTCCATACTAAACCTCTTTAGTATGGTGTCAATGTACCTGGATTGGGACAATCCCAATATCCGTTTGGATCTATCTCTATAGATCCTGATTCCCAATATGCAGGAGGCATCACCAAGATCTTTCATTGAGAATCTCTGTGATAAGAAGAGCTTGACTGATTGCAGCATAGGAATATCATTTCCTATCAAGAGTATGTCGTCCACGTACAATACGAGGAAGACAACCTTACTCCCTGCCACCTTCTTATAGATATAAGGTTCATCTGGGTTTTTGACGAAATCAAACTCTTTGATAACGACGTCAAAGCAGATGTTCCAACTCCGCGATGCTTGCTTTAATCCATAAATGGATTTAAGCAGCTTGCACACCTTTCCGCTGCTCCCACTATCTACGAGGCCCTCTGGCTGAGTCATGTACACGCACTCTTCTAAATCACCATTTAGAAAGGCGGTCTTAACATCCATTTGCCAGATTTCGTAGTCGTGATATGCAGCGATGGCAAGCATGATCCGGATGGATTTAAGAATAGCCACTGGAGAAAAGGTTTCGTCGTAGTCCACACCTGGTCTTTGACGAAAACCTTTTGCTACAAGTCTAGCTTTGAAAGTCTCCACTTTCCCATCTACACCAAGTTTCTTCTTAAAGATCCACTTGCTCCCAATGGGTTTTACCCCTTCAGGAGCAATTTCCAAAGTCCATACTTTGTTGGTGTACATGGATTCCATCTCGGACCGTATAGCATCCAGCCATTTCACTGAGTCCCTACTCGTGATGGCCTGCTCGAAGCTAGTTGGGTCATCATCCTCCATGATGCAATCTTCGCTTCCACCGTCAATGAGAAAACCGTAGTATCTCTCAGGTGGACGAGAAGCCCTGCTAGATCGACGGAGAGGCTGGGGTTCGTCGGGTACTACTGAATCCTCTGGTTCTACTAAATCTTCAGTTATTGTTTGTGTTGCTGGAACCTCTTCCAGTTCTACCGTAATGCCATTAATCTGTTTCATAAGAAAACCTTTTTCTAAGAAAGTGGCATATCGAGAAACAAACACCTTTTGTTCCTCGGTGTGGTAGAAGATATACCCTTGTGAATTTTTGGGATATCCTACAAACTTACATAAGACTGATCTCGCCTCGAGTTTGTCCGGATTTTGTTTTTTGACATAGGCTGGACAACCCCATATCTTAACATACTTAAGAGATGGTCTCTTCCCTTTCCATATCTCATATGGAGTGGTAGGCACCGATTTGGTAGGAACCATATTCAATAGGTGTATGGCTGTTTCAAGCGCATACCCCCAGAAGGAAATAGGTAACTCAGCTGTACTCATCATTGAACGCACCATATCTAATAGGGTGCGATTCCTTCGTTCCGATACACCGTTGTGCTGTGGTGTATAAGGTGGAGTAAGCTGAGAGAGAATCCCATTCTCTTTTAGATAATCTTGGAACTCATTGCTCAAGTATTCTCCTCCTCGATCAGATCGAAGGATCTTAATACTTTTGCCCGTTTGGTTCTCTACTTCTTGCTTATATTCTCTGAATTTCTCAAAAGCTTCAGACTTGTGTTTCAAAAGGAACACATGCCCGTATCTAGAGAGATCGTCAGTGAATGTAATGAAGTAGGAAGAACCGTTCCTAGCATGGGTAGACATGGGACCGCATACATCACTATGTACTAGTCCTAAGAGTTCAGTAACTCTTTCTCCGTGTCCACTAAATGGAGCTTTGGTCATTTTTCCTTTGAGACATGAATGGCAAGTATCATAAGATGATAATTCGAACGGATTCAAATAACCATCCTTATGTAACTTAGCCAGTCGTGTCGCATTGATATGACCAAGTCTACAATGCCACAAGAAGGATTCGTTCATTTCTGAACTTTTCCACTTGTGTGTGTTTTGTATATTGAGGACTGTATTTTGATTTAGAATGAATATGCCATTATGTAGCGAGCCTGATGCAATCAACTTTTGATCCAGGAATATGTTCATAACATTATCCTTTACTACAAAATTATATCCTTCTTTACTCAATAAAGAAACTGATATAATGTTGCACATCATGTTTGGTATATAATAGCACTCATTCAGAATTATTGTATCACCACTTGGTAATACTAGGTGATATTCGCCAACTCCTTTGGCTGCAACATTTGCCCCATTCCCTACTTGAACGGAATGATCACCTTTTCCCAGTTCTCTACCTTTCCGTAGCCTATGTAACATCTTACATATATGGGATCCTGATCCGGTATCCAATACTCAGGACGTAGGGTGAACTGAGAAACAGTTCTCAATGACAAACACACCCGAAGATGATGCATCAACATGCATGTTCTCCTTTTGGGCGGTGTGAGAATCCAGATATTCTCCTGTTTCCTGTTCATTCTTATAACTCTTATAAGATAGAACGGGTTCAACATTCCCCTGCACAGTATAACATGCGGGTTCGGTCAATACATCCATATTATTATCTTTGTTAGGGCATGAAATGGTCGCTACCTGGAGAGAGAGAAGAAAACACTTTAGCGTATGCTCGTGCAAGATCAGATTGGTTATTATCTTATCTAATCAGGATGGCTCTCACTGCTTTTTATCAAATCTTCCTTCAAACCCTAAAAGGAAAGACTAGCCGGGATTAATTACACACTACAAGTTCGCCAATCTTTCAGCCAGGCCAGTGTCGGTACTTTGAGGGAGGTCCCCCGTGCTTTCGCACGAACCTAATTAATGTAAACCTCATTTTCCCAGAGGCGTAACCCCGTTGACACCTTTCTAGACACCTACTTGATCGGCTAATTTGCAATGTGTAAAACTCTCCCAGGAGTAACTCTTACTCGCAGTGGATATCGGGATCCAACTATCTCATAGAAGGTATGCAATCTCATTGCAAATTTCAACACTTGAAATTCCCGATAATATTTTACCCCTAGTGTTCTATGACCTTGACGAATGCCAAACAACCCATAGTCCACTAGTCAAGTTCAACCCGTACATTTCTTGATTGAATAAAACCCACCCGCACGACCCTTGACGAATGCCAAACAACACCGTACGAATACCCTAATCCAATCTGCATCATATGCATAAGCAGATAAATACTAGTTAGCTACCGTACACTACGCCTTGACGAATGCCAAACTACCGCAGCACGAATACTAATTAGTACTTATCTGAAATGACGGAGGGCTACGCAGGTTTTCAGAAAACCTATTGCGTAATGAACTTGATATCGTTGTAGGATCAAATATAGTTTTGAAATGGAGTGATTTTGAGGCTTTTCTAGTTTTGCTAAAGGGGTCACTCCCGGTGAAGGGATCGTCGGCCCTTTCCTCGTCGAATGAGATGCGGGATATATCATATATATCACTGTGCAAAGCAGAAACTATAGAAGCAATCAAAAGTCAAACCGAGTGTGTAGCATCTGCCAGTTATCGCTAAAGGAGTCACTCCCGGTGAAGGGATCTCGGTCCTTTCCTCATCGAATAAGGTGCAGGGTATATCATATATACCGCTATGCAAAGCAAGAACTGTAGCTACCTGTTTAATTTAAAATTTGATTCTACAACATCATTTGGTTTCTTTTCTTTCATTAATCACATTAATGAAGTCCCATCATTTAAATACCTAAACATCACAGATAAATACGACGTACACTTATGCCATCCGCATTCGCCTCGATGTCCCCTCATGCACCGTTAGGTTAGGTAACTAACGACAGAGCAGGGCAGGGCTAGTACGGGTGCAAAACATAAGTAACTTCTATATAATATATCATATATACTATATACTGTATCTATCACAGAACATCACATGATCACATCACAGATATCGCAGCAGAAGAAACATATGAAACATTGGATATACTAGAACGTCCGTGTTTTCAATACGAGCCAGTATAAAACACGGATTCCACTGTCGTGATGAATAGCCAATCCCACACCCCTAGACCCCTACGAGAGCGGCAAGCAACCCTACCTATTCTAGGGTTAGGAGACCCGGACTCGACTCCTCGAGTTGGTCTCCCACTGAACCCTAGATCCCGTTTACTTGTGCTCCCCTCCTTGGGTCTATCCTAGTGCAGAAAAGTAAATAATATACAAAGGGTGACAGCTTCCGCAACCTGGAAGTGCCCCAAATAAAAGAATATTACATACAAGTTTTTACATGAATGAAAATGAAAAACACTCATCTCACATAAAAAAAACCCCGGCTATTCAAATACGACGATCCAATATAACATATCCAGCAACACATAACATCACATGTCATCAACGTAAGTAAGTATGCATACACCGATTGTCGTCGACGTATAGCAACGACAATCGGCAATACCACTACATACTATACTTACGGTCACAGAAAAGAAAGTGTAAAACTACAACAATTAGAATCCGCAACCTCTTTAGACATCACATGCCTAACAGTTATAAACCCCGCATTTTAGTCCCATTATCGAAAACTCTTTTCGATATCAAGTGAAACTAAACCGCTAGATTTATAACATTCATCCAGTTATCTCATAACTGTTTGTGAATTCCAATTATTGTATCCAATTCCGGATAAATAGAATATATCAAACTTTCCGATCGAACATTCGAACACCCAAGTTTTCCCGACACCGATCAACACATGAAATAAGTTCAAAGACATTCACTTCATGCCTCAGTACCAACGGTCCAGCCGTAGAAGGGTCAAGCCAACGCCTCACATGTGGCATGCCGTACTGCCCCAAACCCGAAGGTTCAAAGGGCAGTTCAAGACGGTCACATAATCGAGTTAAGGTTTGTTGTCTTCTAGAGGGACCATCGCGTTACTTGCACTACTCAGAACGTCTTTAAACCACAGAAAAATCCAACACTCGAAATTTTTCGGCAGGGGAAAACTTGGGTATTTATATCCGTATCCAACTTTTTAACATATTCTAAAGTTATCCGGAAAAACACTTAGACAAGGTTTGATAATCCGATCGAATCGTCGATTCCCAATACAACCCCAGAGCACTCAACCCTTGAGTCAATTTAAAAATTCCCAGAAAACTCAGCATAATTTATCAGGAATTACTGTGCAAAAAATTAGGGCTGACGTCACCATAGAGCCGCGGAACCGCCGCAGAAGCCATGCTTCTGCCGCGGTTCCGCCGCACAGTGTACTGTTTATTGGAAACAAATTGCACCGTAATTCTTAGAATTCTTTGCTGAATTTTTTAAGAATTTTTCATATGGAAAAATCCCAGATTTTAGAAAAAGTCCAGAGAGCTCATGGGTTTTAGGGTTTCGGGTTCGTTCGGACTTCAAACTCCGTCTAGACTTCGCCTAAGGCTCTAGCTAGGCTCTGATACCACTGTAGGGTTCCTAGGCACTCTAATGAAGTCTCACAAGGCATCAACCATGCCAATTTCAAAAATTATGGGTGCCGAGAAACCCTAATACGGATCGTTGACTAGAAGTTTAGGCGAAAAGATAATCTAGTTAACTACTTAACTAAAAGTTAGATGCTACAACCTTTGTAGATCCGGTTCTCCACTTCCTTAGCTCCACGTGGGTGTCCTCTCGCTGTCCATCATGAATCCCGAACTCAATCGTTGGCTTCATCGGAGAAACGGGCGAGCTAGGTCGTCGGCTTCGTGTCAAAGACGATCTACGTCGAGGCATCACAAGTTCAAGCTCCGACTTCACAAAGTTGTGAAACTTGTGAAGAAAACACCCAAAACAACTTGGCAAGAGGTAGAGGGTGAAGAAATAGGAGGTGGGTTCACTTTAGAATTGGATTTCTCTCACTAGAACTCAAGTTGCCATTGATGGCATCAAGGTTTCTATCTTGAAGAAGAAGGAGAAGATGAAGCTAGTTTTATGATAAGTTATTTAAAATGAAAAGAAAAATTCATACTTATCATAATCTAACTAGGGTTAACTGTAGAGAATAAACCATGGTCATTTGGAGAGTTATGGTTAAGCATGAGGACAAGAATGGTTGCAAAAGTCAAGGCTTCATGAAGCTTCAACTAATGACAAAAGAAAGCCACCATTCTCTTTAAATTATTTCCAAATAAATAAATGAACAAATAAATAAATGAATATGTAAAACCCTAATTATCAAATTAACCATGGTTTAATTCTACACATATAACCAACTGATCAAGTATCATCAAACATGATACAAAAATGTGCACAAAAGCATATCACATATACAATGTGCATCAAGTGAGAAAAATCCGTTTAAAGTGAACCAATACTAGTTAATGTAAAGTAATATATCAAATATATAATTATACATTAAATCATTAAATCAACACTTGATTCAATGATCCGGTCATGTCGCACATGACCGACTAGTATTCAATGTATCGGCTTATCGAATCGATCTTCGATTCGATAACTAGGTTATATCACATACAACCAATCGAAACATTAATCGTGAGAATCAAATACGGTATCACATACACGCATTATTCTCGGTCCCACACATATCTCATATGCGCTCCTATTTCGTTTCGCTTGAGCCAGGAAACCTCTGTGTAGGACTCTAAAGACTCGTCAATACGCCGGTAGCAGATGATGATCATATCAAGCACCCACAAGCCGCAAGCGGTCTGCTAAACGTAACGGCCACCCGGGTATTGAGCGATCAGAAGATCGACGAGCTAGCCCGCTCACACTCCTGCGAATCCGACCAGTAACACTTACCGTACAGTCCGGTCACTTCGTCTGATATGTCGCATATCAAGTCTAGGGGTGGTAAACGTCAGACCCCAATAACCCGATAAGTCGTGCCGATGTGAGGCTCGTAACGGGTCGAGAAACTACTGGTAACACTTACCAGCAAATCTCTGATCAGCCCTGGCCAGGGACTTCCCTGTTACGGCCAATCGAGCACAGCGCAACATCAACCCCCAATACCGGGAGAGACGAAACCCCTCCTATCGCTCATTGCCTCCATGTGACTCGGGACTGTACCCAAAGACCACCGTTTTGCACGCCCTCATGGACGTGGTAAGGTGGAGATCAAAGCACAGTGGGAATCACACAAGACTCTATGACGATCTTGGGTCTACAGACTAACCTGTACAAGTGTCACCTGAGAACTGCCATCTGACGTGAGGTATAATACCATCTGGGAGTTCTCGGCGAGTCCGTCCAGTGTACCCAGTCTCCACTGAGCACCCGTATACCATCTCTGATGTCAAACACCAATGGATATGGGATCATCCATCACCCATCACATGGGTCGAGAAGCGTATACGCTAGTCTACACTGGTATATCGATGCCCCGTCTCGATACACCCACGACTAGGGACGTTGAAGGATGTACTTATGGACTACCATTTCCCTACTAGTATGATCTGCATCATAGTCCAGGTAGTCAAGTACACATCCTAAGGGCTTTACCAACATGTAACTATAAGACAGTATAAAGAGACTAGTGTACATGTTAAGATAAAGAGCAACCAGATAGCATACTATCATGTCGAGCAAGAAAGTCATCTCTATATATGTCCAAGCATCCAATATAATATACATCATCTGTACAATACTGGCCTCTAGGGCATACAAACAACTAACACTTTTGAATGAAGGTGAGTGAAAAGAGTAAGTTTGGGGGAAGTTCTTCACTTATATATTTTTCCCCCACTAATAATTCCCCCCAGGCATACAGTTTTTGTAGGTATAGCATTTGGCAACAGTGAGGACACTGTTAAAAACAAGTTTGGGGGAGATTTGTGCTTATTTTTGCATCATTTGCATATCATTTGCATAAGCACAAAACATTTCTTTTAAAAATCTAAAAAAATTGAAAAATTTTCAAAACCAATAAGAATTTAAAAATTTCCAAGTATAAAAATAATTTTAATATTTACACTTTTTTTTTGTATAAAAATAAGATAATGAAAGTTTAGAGAGTGAAAAATTACATCCATGAGATTAGAAAAATTTAAGAAAACTAAGAAAATTAGAAGTTTTCATATACGAACTAGTAATAAGTAGTTATGAGCCGTTGTCCCAAGGGTTTGTAAGATGAAGGACGTCACTAATCTGAGGATAAAAATAAGTCTGAAAAATAGCTACTATTCTGGAAGCCAAACATTTTGAACGTTGATACCCTGCTATTCGCACTTACACACGTCTTGAAGCCTGGGATAGTAAAGGATACCTTGAAATGCTCTTGTCTTAAAGCCGATGTATGAAGAAAATAAAAAGAAAAGTGAATAAAAAATATATAAAGTGGTGAGAAAAATGAACACTGGTTTTGTTATCACCAAGGGCAATAAAAAAATGTATAGTGAGGGTGCCTCTTCACCTAGTGCCCTAAGGCCAACTGGTCTGGGAGTCACTGCTATGCCTGAGGTGGTGCAAGACGAGGAAAATACACCAAGTAAGCAAGCACAGGAGTAATCGGTCGGTTAGTACCTCAAGAAGTATTAACGGTCGCATGAAAGTGTGTGAGCAATCTCATCTTAATATTCATTAATTAAAAGGTACTGAGGCTGATGGGCAAGAGTATGATAGCTTGAATTGAATTCTCCGGGTGTAGGGATGTCTTTACACACACGCAGGGTTATATGATCGATGTTTGGAAGAAATATAGGAATGAAGAATAAGACGATGTTTTATTGAGGGAGGACATGATTTCTAACATCTTTTCATGACCATTAAGATAGGGCTCATGACAACCGAAAAACTAGCTTAGTTGGAAACCCTAATTTTCAAAGCTTTTCTTTTACAATTCTTTTCTTTAAATGTAATATTCATGATCTTTCTTTTATTATTGGATTTTGTGGGTGCAATCCGCTGAAAACCCTCAGGAGACAACACTCCTCCTACTAGGGACACCTAGAGGTTTAAAGGCTTGTTGCACATGCTCAGTGCAATCGTGTTGCTTACGAAAGTGTACTAGTTAGTTTTTCTCTTTCTTCATTTTCTCCTTCTCTTTTTAATAAAACAGTTCGCTCAAGACGATCGAAATTAAGTTTGGGGGAATTTGATTAGTCGAAAATATTGCATATTTCAGCCGGCAATTTCCTCATCATTTGCATTTATATAGAAGTGTTCGGCATTCATATTTCACATATTAGCAAAACTGTCGCAAAATATCAGATTGCATGTATTAGACTCTAAAACCGACACTATAAAGGAAATTGACTACATTTCATGGCATCGCATCATCCCTATATTGCGCAACACCTGTTTTGAGATCTGTGCAGGAAAATCCAGAAGAAAGGCCAAAATTTATACGGTACCGATTACGCCAACTCAATGATTTCAGTTTTGGTATCAATCCAAAGGGACAAATAAAATTCAACATATCAGATAAATCCCCAAAGGGCATCCCAAGACAACACCTGAAAGCCCAAGGCCCAAGCCCCACAAAGTGCCACAGATCCGTGGCAGGAGCCTGCTTGCGCCGCGGATCCGCGGTGGGTCCATGGAATTAGATTCCCAAATTTGGTGCAAAATTCTCATCTCTGGGTCCAGACTTCAAAAAGACATGTCAATTTCCAGAAGACTCCAGAGACTTCTGCCAGATCAGCAAGCTTTGGGATCAGCACTAAACTAGCCTATCATTCTAGAAACTTCTTCTTAAACCCTAGCTTAAACCCTAAGCTAAGCCTAACAAACTCCTTCTAGAAGCCTCAAAAACTTTTGGAGGGAATTGTAAATTCAAACCTAGACCTAGGGTTTGGGTGATCTATAAATAAGACCCTAGGCTCACTTGTAGGAGGGACTTGATCCTTGACTAGTTCATTTAGCCAATTTAGATCCATTCACTCTCTTTCTTCATCTTCTTCTTCCACAAGTCTAGTGAGAGGACTTGTGTGAAACCCTAACCCTAATTCCAATCAAAAGCCAAGATCCCGAGTACCCATCAAGCAAGAAGCCTTGCAACCTTTTATGAGCCGAGCCGATCTTCAACAGAGCAAGTGGTCCAAGCCGATCCGCGACTCACGGAGCCGAGCGACGCCAATTCAACAATTTAGTTCTTCCTCTTGTAGTTCTTGAGTGACTGTAATCAAATTGTTGATATAAATAAAAGGTGATATTCTTTTATCTTGTTTTCTTTAAATTCTTGTATCATGATATCTTTTCAATTCTTGAATGCTTTCTGTGTGATGATGTTTGAGTAATACTCTGCTCGTCGAGGAGTCGAGACGATCAATAGAATGATGATGTAATATATCTTAAATCGATTCTTGAATCCTACGAGTTTTGTAAACCCTAGCAAGTTCAAGAATCGACGACCCAATTCGTAGCGATGCTTTCTTGATTGATATCGCTCGAGATTGGGGAGTTACGATCGTTTCTTGAAATTGCTAGAGGCTAGAATGCGAATGATATCTACGAAAGAACAAGGGTTAAACGATGAAACCCTAGTTTCATCAAGAAAGCCCTAACTCTCGTCGATGATCATTGATCTAGTATCAATCCTTCGAAGGACAAGAACACGAAATCTTGAGATTACATCACGTCTATAGATCTGATCGATTCCTACGAGCCTCATTTAGATTCATGACATTTGGTTCGAAACCCGATTCTTGATTTGTTTATCAGTTTTTTGATTCTTGATTAAACTCGTGACACCTGAATCAATCGATAAATTCTTGAATCATGTTTTCTTTTCTTCTCGATTAACTTTTCGATTCAAACAAATTAAATACAGGAACGAATCGCACAATCCCTGTGGACGATCCGCACTCGCTTACGATCTACAATCGACACCGTAATTGATTGCGGTCAAATATAATTCTTTGATTGTGAATTTTATTCAATATTACCGACACATTGAAACTCATTCGCTTATTTCGATTTATACAAACAAGAAATCATTACAATCAAATGAAACCGTTATCGGGAATCATTTGAGTATTTGATTTGATACGCACAATCGGAAGTTTATTAACAATCACCTGGCCAGGGACTTCCTGTTATAGCCAATCGTGCATAGCTCAACATCAAGCCCCAATACCGAGAGAGACGAAACCCCTCCTATCGCTCATCGCCTCCATGTGCCTCGGGACTGTACCCAAAATCCACCTGTTTGCACGACTCAGTAGAGCCGTGGATGGGTCGAGATCAAAGTACAGTGGTAGGACACACAAGACACTATGACGATCTCGGGTCTACAGACTAACCTGTACCAGTGTCACCAGAGAACTGCTATCTGACAATAGATATAATACCATATAAGAGTTCTCGGGGAGTCCGTTCAGTGTACCCAATCTCACTGAGCAACTGTATAAAATCTTTGGTGTCACCACACCAGATGGCTATAGGATCATCCATCGCCCATCATATGGGACAAGAATGATATTGTCACGACCAGAAATAGCCCGTGGCTGGCACTTGAATCATATGAAGTCTACAGGACCATATCTAATTCAAGTAAGCCAAAAGCCCAGAAATCTAAAACCATTTTAGGTGAGAAGAAACTTATTTTAAAACGAGTCGTTTAATAGAATAAGCCGAATTATACATTTTTAAAACATCAAGTCTTTTCTAAAAATTTCGGCAGAGTTTCCTTTGTAAATACTGGCCCCGAACGGGGTACAACATGATAATATATACATGAATGATAAAAGGCATCTCCAAGCGGGAGCTAGCTCTTCGTCAATCGACGGTCACAACCACGCAAGCAATATAATATACAATGCCAAAGGGCGAGGAAAAACTGAAAAAGAAACCCAAAACGGCATGAAATTCATAGTAATACAACACGCAACTCTAAGGTCGAAAGAATAACAACTCTAGTCTCTAAATATGAAATAAACTACATGTCTGGTTGATGGAGTTTACTAGATACAATGAATAAATAAAGTACAATGGTGGTCACGATACAAGTGAACCCACCTACCAACCAAATCACCCGGAATGGAAGCAGTGTGCCAGTAAAGCCGTAACGAAACCTGTACGGTAAAACCTGCAAGAAATTGTGGCAGCGGGGGTGAGTTGCCAACTCGTGAGTAGAAAACATCACAGAGTAGAAATCGTATGTCTGACACAATCCTAGGTTAATATGATCAAAATAAATATAACCTTAAAATGATAAGTCTGAAGCATGAAAAGGTGGCAAGGGTAAACATCTATACAAAAGTGTAATCCCATGTGCTATTGTCAGTGCCTCAGGTAGCAATGTATCATGTGTATGAGGTATGAATGTAATGTAATGTAATGAGTGAAACAATTGTTTTATTCAATGGGATTTCTATAAGTATATAAATTGAGTATCATCAATGAAATTAATAGAGAAATCCATGTCAAGTATCGACACAAAACATAAATCCCAATATCTCAATATCTCTGGCTCCGGCTACCCGGACTGGCCTGTATCATCAAATCTCAAAATCTCAGTGTCTCAAATCTCAATATCGCAGGCATCCGTATCATCTGCAGGATCGGCCCGCGGGCTCCGGCACAACGGATCAGCCTATAACCATCTCATTACTCTGGCAGGTATCCTCTGGATAACCGACGAGTCAAAATAATATCACCGGTAGGTAGTGCTCCCCTGCCTTGCTCATCGAATACAACTCGAGCTTCTTGCCCCGGGGTACCATATCGGGCCCACCATGTACCCGAGGCAGTTCATCCAACTGCTCGAATCGGATTTCGAAATCCAACAGCAATCCTGAAAACTCATGGTGGACGACTCATACATTATGGGAAAACTGCACTTTTCATTTTAAAAATAGAAAGAAGTATATATATATTCTTGTGGTTTTCCCCCAAATCCAGGAAATCTCACAAAAATCTGAAATCCAATCATCAATAGCAAGTAAACAGAGAATAATAATATGCATGAAGTAGCAAGTAATAACTGCAATGTCTAAACTAGCATATAAAGCAAGTACACTAATATCATGTCGAAACTATCAGCTAACAAGCTATATCAATGAAATAATATTCTCTAAAGTGTATGTGACATGGCAATTATCGATGATGATGTGTGTGAGCCAGTAAGTAAGTGTATGTGGAACATATGTATCATCGGTAATGGTGCTGGTGTCCTGACAAAATAATCTCAATAATGGCATATGGAAATAACAGTACTAATATGTGGGAGCTGAATAATAAACACAATGATAACTAATCTGCATTTATATAATATGAGTCATACAGTTTTGCCATTTGAAATAACACGAATCGTGGTGTTTTGAAAATAAAGGCTACGGCGTTTTTAAGAAGAGATACGTCCTTTAAAATATCCGTAGAATCCCTTGGCCCGTCTTATAAAATACTCAGGATTCGTTAGTTTTGAAATGGGTAAGAATCGAATCTAGTCTAACAACTACACTAACTATAGGGCTGAGCTAACAGGCTAAACGAATGGTTAGGAAACCGCATAACATCTGAGTCAATACATATATATATATATAATAGTCGGTGATCCCGCCTCAATAGTATCACATACGATACAATATCTATAATATGACATCCTCAAGTCAAGAGTGCGGATCTATCATCAATGTAAAGCTCGTACCGTAAATCCGTCAAACGGCCTCCCAAATATGGGTACGGGTCAAATGTCACATCTATCACATTATTCATCTGGTATCCTCTTTATCAAATATCGTGATCCGGGGTACTGATCTACGTCCAATACTGATACCATCTATGTATATGAATGCGTGTGTATGAAAACACCACGCCAAAGGACCCGCTAAAATATCATGTCGTATTTCAAATACGAACCCTGTCACATCACCGATCTCATGGCCTCAAGCCCAATCTCATCGACTCATCTCAAATCCCAAGTACTATCCCCATAATCCATGTATACGTACACAAACACAAAGACACACACACACACACACACACACACAGTCCCATACCCATGTGTGTATATATATATATATACATATCCCCATATACGCACATGTAAAAGAATGAATGTATGCAAGTGTGTGTGCGTGTGTGGATGCAATAACTACTCTAGGGTTTCGCAAGAAACACAACTAATCCATGAACACCTAGTATCTATCTTAATCATCAATAATCTCATATCAACATAATATTTATCTATGTGTATACGTATTCGTATGCATCACTACGAACTGCGGGGGTGCTATACGCCATCCACCAGACTTCCCCCGTAGATATATATCTACTCACTATGCTTCTTGTGTGCCGATACCCATGTCTCCATCTTCATCTTCAATATCTCGACATCACGTTGGGTACCTACACATATAAACCAATCGCAAATGCATATTAAAATCACATCGGAAAACCAAAAGCGGCACACGCTACGCTCATAGGTAAAAATCTATAGCCTCGCATGCAAACTCGACCAATAACCCTAGTCGTTGACGTTCAAACGCCACCCGACAGAAAAGAATTATTAAATACTAAAATCCATGTTAAAACAAGTCATAAAACAATGCGCCAACACAAGAAAATGATCCCATATTATACCCTAGGTCAAATCAGCCAATTTTGCATACGCCAAGGGTCAAATTTACTGGAGATAAGGCCCAGGAACAAAAACGAACCATTTTCAAACTGCTCTGACCGCAAATTGCGACCAGAAAGAAATAATTTGCGGCTTAGAGGAGAGGGTAGGGGCTAGGGTTTTGGTGGTACACTCCAGGTCACCTTCACATCACTCTGTGTATACTAAAAAATTTTTCAGAGGCTCCAGGTTTTAGCAGATTTCATAGTACACTCATAGAATCCAAAATTCTTCCGATATTGGGTTTCTAAGTCTGCTAAAATGGGTTCTAGTCTCTGGTTTAGGTCTCCAATCAATCACCACAGTGGTTGTGCATCCTCTACTAGCATTAATTTCACCTTTGGGTTCAACTAAAACCCTAATTCTCAACTCAAGTTTTCAAACTTTCTAAAACCACACAATAGCGGTTCTAATTTAACATGGATGTAAAAATAATGGAAATAATAGGCTAATGGTTAAGACAATACCTCATTTGGCAACTCAAGAAAATTCTTGAGTTGCCCCCAAGTGTCCAAAATGCAAGCTTCATGGTCCAAAGTGTAGCTTGTAAGCTTGTGCACAAAATTCATGAATGTGGGATAGGGTTTTAATGGGTTAATTGTGATGATTTGAGGAGGTAGAGAGGCAAGGGGAGAGAGGAGGCAGCAGCAGCAAGTGTGTGAGCAGAGGAGAGAAAATGGTGAAGAGTGAAGTGGGAATAGGAGCTTGGTCCTAGGTTTGACCCCTTACCATCTCAATCTCTTTCATGCCCATCCTTCCATTCTTTAATCATATTTCTTTTCTTCTCTTCTCCTCTCCTTGCAATAGTAAACCCAAAACAATAACTATACACCCAAAACATGTAGAAAAAATGTAACAAGTGTTAAAAAAAATGACATGTGCACAATACACGATTAAAGTCCTATTAGCGATTTTTAATCGCGATTAGCACTAAAAAAGTGTCAAATAAATCATAAACTTTCATAATTTGCATGAATCACATAAAGCACCCTCATTTCAGTAATTTCTAAAAATTTTCAAATTTTCCCCATTTATCGGTATTTAATTATACCGTCCTATTAAAATATTCAATATTTTATTATTTAATTATAAAAATTCCCAAAATAATATTTTATTTTTCTGAAAGGTTACAATCTTCCCCCCTTAAATAAATTCGGTCCCCGAATTTAAATTTAAACCCCTCAATACTAAAACATTTCAGTAAAAGACTAAGCCGTCAGGGTCCCGAAATCATAAATACATAAAGCACATCGTAGCGCAATGCATGCACATGAAAACAAGTATATAAGACAAAAGTAAAACTCCGTCAAGCATCCCGCTATCATCGGAGTCATGGTGAAGACACCAATGTCTAAATCCAATACGTAAACCGACATGATATACATCAAAACTGTAATATGTAAATATCACTAAAACATCGGAAAGAAATGCATGCCAAACCTTTCATATTGTTGTGCGATGCGCGTATCGAGGCACAGTGGCGGACGTCTATTGTAAGAAATAACTATATCTATATATATCCTTTGTTTTAATATGTACGTCTCGCCGTTTTGAAAACAATTTAGAAGGGTTTCCTTTTGTAAAAGTTTTGTGTCATCTCAGACACGTAGGTAAACACTGAGACTATAGCTTTTTCTTTGGAAATCCCTTCGATATCTATCAATGCATGCAAAAATATATCCAGGTACTGTCCTCTGACTAGCCCTGCTCAGTATGAAAACAAATAGTAAATATCATGAAAACGTACTGCTCCATAAGAAATCAATCCCAAAATGTGCATACGAATGCTACATGTGTCCTGTGCGCACGGAAATCAAAATCCATTAATGTGCCATACATGTGCACAGAAACAACATCTAAGTGCATCGATTGTGCACGAAACATCTATCGAGGGCAACGGGTGTGCCAGACAGCAATATCAGGTGCATCTGATATGCATAAAGAATACGATTTAGCGCATCTGGTGTGCACCAAAATCGCATCTCAAATCATGCGCCCAACATACACGAAAATCCAAATCAGTTGCATCCATCATGTATGAATAAAATCTAAATCATGTGCATCCTACATGCATGAAATCACGAAATCCAATATCAAGCGCCGAATCATGCGCAAAAATCCAATCAGGTGTACAAAACAAATATCGAGTATCACTATCGAATCAACGGTATACAACATATCTCAATTCTAAATCAGGTATACCGTGGTATCAAATCTCATAACCATGTGCATCAGCATGCACAAAATCTAATCAAAACACTAACAGTGCATGAAAACTATGCCGTAAGCATAAGTCAAATCATATGCATGCCCTAGGCATGAAGTCAAAATCAATGCCTCAAATAACATCAAATCGAAGTCCTGTGCAACTGTAGTGCACCAAATACGTATCACCGCACTGCAAGCATATGTGAAATATACTGAGTGCAAAAACCAAATCGTGTGCGTACCATAAGCAAAAAATCAACTCAACTGTATGAAACCCATGAAATCATAAACATGTGCAGCCAAGGCACAAAAACGATATCCCATGCGATAATTGTGCACAAATCATAAATCAAAACAACGGTGTATAAAGCATATCTTAAGTGCAATACTATGCACAAAATATAAATACCCAGTAGGTGCAACCATGGTGCACGAAAACAAATATCATGAAACTCAATCATTAAAACTCAATCATGCGAATAGATCGCCCAAAATACAAAAATCAAGTATGGCGGAGTAGTCCCGCTCAAGCGCATCCTCCAAGAATCTTTGGCCAACTGTTATGGTCACTCATAGCATATCTCGTCGATGATGCCGAACTCTGGCCAGCTGGGTGTGCACAATATGACCCTCCTGGGTCCAAGTCTTCTCGTACTTTATTCCAGAAAGGTCCTGTCGATGTCTCTCCCAAATCTCGTCTCTGCCGCCCTGTCCGGAGGTTATCACCCTTTACTATAGCAATCTCTGGTTCCAGAGCAGCTGCATACTCATCGCTACTCGTTATGGGAGATATATCTAAATACAACACCTCTGCATGTGTGTCACATCTCTGATGTCGGCGGAGTGGAACGTCATCTCTTCTAGATCTCATACGAACCTCTTACTCCACTTTTCTCTACTGTTGATTGCTTCGGACTCGTCTCTTCGTGGCTGCATGGACTGCGCTCCAACGGCTATACTCATATCTGGAGTCTCCTAAGCAATGCATCCAATCAAATGATATCCGAAAGATGTCGAATCATCCGATCAACTCGTCAAAACCTCATAATCCCCCAAGAGATCAACATCTTGGGTATAGTTTAATAGTATCGAGTGCATGCCACAGCACCTATGGACCAACCGTAGAAGGTCAAACCCAAACCTCATTAATGGCACCACGGAACTGCCGCAAACCAGAAGGTTCAAAGGCTTTCACATGGTCATTATGTCGAGTTAGGGTTTCATTCTTCTAGAGGGTCCGTAGAGTTACTTGCATGTTTTCTTCAAATACTTTAAACTTGGAAAATGGGTTTCTGACATTCGATCGTCTCTATCGACTCCCAACGTATACGTGTGAAGTCTCCTCAAACTGGAATCAATTAATCTGATGACCTTGCATCGGGGTAAGCGAACGAACCACCTGTCTTAGTCATTCATCCTTGGATGACTAGCGACCATTTATCATATCTCTGGGTGCAACTCGTGCTGCAGTAGATCCAACATCTGGGGTGATATCTCGTCATTAGCAGGAACAACTGGCTCATTCGTCTGCACGCTAAACAGTGACTCGATCATAAGGAATAAGTGATACATCAATGGTCATCACGTTCTAGCTGGCCTCTATCAGTGGCTCAATCCTCTGGTGCTGATCTGCACGTCCGAGTAATCTCGTAAAAGTGACACATCAAACGCTCATGGCGCGAAAACACAATAAAACGACGCCTCTCTATGCAATCGTATCCCTGGAATCACGCCTTGGTCAGTCCTCATTCGTGACGAGCTCGTGCTGACCGCAACTCTAGCCGTAGCTCTCTCTGCCCATGTAATCGTGGCAGCAAAATCCCATACCGATATCGATGAGGATAAATCATGAATGAATATAATGCTGTGCAAATAAATGTACATCCTATGGCTTCTTAAGCGGAATATCATATCGTAAACATACCGCGGAACATACGTACGGTATGTCACTCTACTGAAGCTACCTACTCCATCAACCAAGGGTCATCCTACGCGACGAAAGTTCGGGTCAAATACCCCCTCGACTAAGTCTACGTTCCGTAAGGTCAAGCCTAGATTCCGTATATATCTAAATGCCTTAGGCTCCTCATAGTCAAACATAGACTCGAACCAAGCTTAACCTAGCGCTCTGATACCAACTTTGTCACGACACGAAATAGCCCGTGACTGGCACTTGAATCATATGAAGTCTACTGGGCCACATCTAATTCAAGTAAGCCAAAAGCCCATAAATCTAAAACCATTTTAGGTAAGAAGAAAATTATTTTAAAACGATTAGTTTATTAGCATAAGCCGAATTATGCGTTTTTAAAATATCAAGTCTTTTCTAAAAATTTCGGCAGAGTTTCCTTTGTAAATACTGGCCCCGAACGGGGTACAACAAGATAATATATACATGAATGATAAAAGGCATCCCCAAGCGGGAGCTAGCTCTTCGTCAATCGACGGTCACAACCACGCAAGCAATATAATATACAACACCAAAGGGCGAGGAAAAATTGAAAAAGAAACTCAAAACAACATGAAATCCAAAGTAATACAACGCGCGACTCTGAGGTCGAAAGAATAACAACTCTAGTCTCTAAGTCTGAAATAAAATACATGTATGGTTGATGGAGTTTACTAGATACAATGAATAAATAAAGTACAATGGTGGTCACAATACAAGTGAACCCACCTACCAAGCAAATCAGCCGGAATGGAAGCAGTGTGCCAGCAAAGCCGTAACGAAACCTGTACGGCAAAACCTACAAGAAACTATGGCACAACGGGGATGAGTTGCCAACTCGTGAGTAGAAAACATCACAGAGCAGAAATCGTATGTATGACGCAATCCTAGGTCAATACGATCAAAATAAATATAACCTCAAAAAGATAAGTCTGAAGCATGAAAAGGAGGTAAGGGTAAACATCTATACATAAGCGTTATCCCATGTGTTAGTGTCAGTGCCTCAGGTAGCAATGTATCAAGTGTATGAGGTATGAATGTAATGTAATGTAATGAGTGAGACAACTATTTTCTCCAATGGGGTTTCTGTAAGTATATAAATCGAGTATCATCAATGAAATTACAGAGAAATCCGTGTCAAGCATCGACACAAAACATAAATCCCAATATCTCAATATCTCAGACGCCGGCTACCCAGACTGGCCTGTATCATCAAATCTCAAAATCTCAGTGTCTCAAATCTCAATATCTCAGGCATCCGTATCATCTGCTGGATCGGCCCGCGGATTCCGGCAGAACGGATCAGCCTATAACCATCTCATAACTCCGGCCGTTATCCTCCGGATAACAGAAGAGTCCGAATAATATCACCGGTAGGTAGTGCTCCCCTGCCAGGCTCATCGAATACAACTCGAGCTTCTTACCCCCGGGTACCATACCGGGCCCACCATGTAACCGAGACGGTTCATCCAACTCCTCGAATTGGATTTCGAAATCCAACAGTAATCCTGAAAACTTATGGTGGATGACTCATACATCATGGGAAAACCGAGCTTTTCATTTTAAAAAGAGAAAGAAGTTTACATATATTCTTGCGGTTTTTCCCCAAATCCAGGAAATCTCACGAAAATCCGAAATCCAATCATCAATAGCAAGTAAACAGTGAATAATAATATGCATGAAGTAGCAAGTAATAACTGCAATGTCTAAACTAACATATAAAGCAAGTACACTAATATCATGTCAAAACTATCAGCTAACAAGCTATATCAATGAAATAATATTCACTAAAGTATAAGTGACACGGCAATTACCGATGATGATGTATGTGAGCCGGCAAGTAAGTGAATGTGGAACATACGCATCATCGGTAATGGTGCTGGTGTCCTGACAGCATAATCTTAATAACGGCATATAGAAATACAATATAAACATTCAAATGCGATGCGAACAGTAATAATATGCGGGAGCTGAATAATAAACACAATGACAACTAATCTGCATTTATATAATATGAGTCATACAGTTTTGCTATTTGAAATAACACGAATCGTGGTGTTTTGAAAATAAGGTCTACGATGTTTTTAAGAAAAGATACGTCCTTTGAAATATCCGTAGAATCCCTTGGCCTGTCTTTTAAAATACCCACGATTCGTTAGTTTTGAAATAGGTAGGAATCGAATATAGTCTAACAACTACACGAACTATAGGGCTGAGCTAACAGGCTAAATGAAAGGTAAGGAAACCGCCTATCATCTGAGTCGATACACATATATATATATATATATATATATATATATATATATATATTTATATATATAATAGTCGGTGATCCCGCCTCAATAGTATCACATACGATACAATATCTATAATATGACATCCTCAAGTCAAGAGTGCGGATCTATCATTAATGTAAAGCTCATACGGTAAATCCGTCGTACGGCCTCCCAAATCTGGGTACGCGTCAAATGTCACATCTATCACATTATTCATCTGGTATCCTCTTTATCAAATATCATGATCCGGGGTATTGATCTACGTCTAGTATAATACTGATACCATCTATGTATATGCATGCGTGTGTATGAAAACACCACGTCAAAGGACCTGCTAAAACATCATGTCGTATCTCAGATACAAACCCTGTCACATCACCGATCTCACGGCCTCAAGCCCAATCTCATCGACTCATCTCAAATCCCAAGTACTATCCCTATAATTCATGTATATTTATATATATATATATACACACACACACATACACACATACATAGTCCAATACCCATGTGTGTGTGTATATATATATACATATCCCCATATACGCACATGTAAGAGAATGAATATCTGCAAGTGTGTGTGCGTGTGTGGGTGCAACAACTACTCTAGGGTTTCGCAAGCAACACTACTAATCCATGAACGCTTAGTATCTATCTTAATCATCAATAATCTCATATCAACATAATATTTATATATGTGTATACGTATTCGTATACATCACTACGAACTGCGGGGGTGCTATACGCCATCCACCCGACTTCCCCTGTAGATATATTTCTACTCACCTTACTTCTTGTGTGCCGATGCCGATGTCGCCAACTTCATCTTCAACTTCTCGACATCACGTGGGGTACCTACACATATAATCCAATTGCAAATGCGTATTAAAATCATATCGGAAAACCAAAAACGGCACACGCTACGCTCATAGGAAAAAACTATAGCCTCACATGCAAACACGACCAATAACCCTAGTCGTTGACGTTCAAACGCCACACAACAGAAACGAATTATTAAATACTAAAATCCATCTTAAAACAAGTTGTAAAACAATGCGCCAACATAAGAAAATGATACCAGATTCTACCCTATGTCAAATAAGCCAATTTTGCATATGCCAAGGGTCAAATTTACTGGAGATACGGCCCTGGAACAAAAACGAACCATTTTCAAACTGCTATGGCCAAAAATTGCGTCCAGAAAGAATTAATTTGCGGCCTAGAGGAGAGGGTAGGGGCTAGTGTTTTGGTGGTACGCTCCAGGTTTCCTGTACATCACTCTGTGTTCGCTAAAAAAATTTTCAGAGGCTCCAGGTGTTAGCAGATTTCATAATACACTCACAGAATCCAAAATTCTTTTGATATCGGGTTTCTAAGTCCGCTAAAATGGGTTCTAGTCTCTGGTTTAGGTCTCCAATAAACCACCACAGGGGTTGTGTATCCTCTACTAGCCTTAATTTCACCTTTGGGTTCAACTAAAACCCTAATCCTCAACTCAAGTTTTCAAATTTCACAAAACCACACAATATCGGTTTTAATTTAACATGGATATAAAAACAATGAAAATACTAGGCTATTGGTAAAGAGAATAACTCATTTGTCAACTCAAGAAAATTCTTGAGTTGCCCCCAAGTGTCCAAAATGCAAGCTTATTGGTCCAAAGTGTAGCTTGTGAGCTTGTGCACAAAATTCATAAAAGTGGGATGGGGTTTTAATGGGTTTATTGTAATGATTTGAGGAGGTAGAGAGGAAAGGGAGAGAGGAGGCGGCAGCAGCAGCAGCAAGTGAGTGAGGAGAGGAGAGAAAATGGTGAAGAGTGATGTGGGAATGGGAGCTTGGTCCTAGGTTTGACCCCTTACCCTCTCACTCTCTCTCATGACCATCCCTCCATTCTTTAATCATTTTTCTTTTCTTTTCTTTTCTTTTATTTTATTCTCTTCTCCTTGCAATTGTAAACCCAAAACAATAACCATACACCCAAAACATGTAGGAAAAATGTAACAAGTGTTAAAAAATTACATGTGTACAAAACACGCTTAAAGTCCGATTAGCGATTTTTAATCGCGATTAGCACTAAAATAGTGTCAAATAAATCATAAACTTTCATAATTTGCATGAATTATGTAAAGCACCCTCATTTCAGTAATTTGTAAAAAATTTCAATTTTTTCCCCATTTATCGGTATTTAATTATACCGCCCTATTAAAATATTTAATATTTTATGATTTAATTATAAAAATTTCCAAAAATAATATTTTATTTTTCTGAAATGTTACAGGTATACGCTGGTCTACTCAGGAATATCGATGCCCCGTCTCGATACACCCACGACAAGGAACATTTCAAGGATATACTTATAAACTACACATGTCCCACTAGTATGATCCACATCATAATCCCTGTAGTCAAGCAAATATCCTAAGGGCTTTATCAACATGTACCAAATGAGTAGAAGCATGATCAAGTGAACATGTCAAGATAAAGAGTAACCAGATAGCATAATATCATGTCGAGCAAGACTGTCCTCTGAAAACACACACACACACACACATACCGGTACATACATTATCATATAATGGCCTCTAGGGCATACATATATCCAACAATCTCCCACATGCACTAAGGCCAATTATTTGCGTATCTCATACCCAACATCTCAAAAAGTCGCTCATGCTGCGGCTGAGGGAGGACCTTGGTGATTGGATCCGCAGTTTTATCCTTTGTATCTACTTTCCTAATCTCAAACTCGTGGCGATCAACTATCTCCCTGATCAAATGATATCGCCTCAGGATGTGTCTGGACTTCTGATGAGACCCGGGCTCTTTGTCCAACGCCACAGCCCCATTATTATCACAATACAATGGTATTGGATCAATAATGGTTGGAACTACTCCAAGCACCGAGATGAACTTCTTTATCCAGACGGCTTCCTTGGCAGCATCATTTGCAGCAATGTACTCAGCTTCCATCGTAGAGTCTGCAACGGTATCCCATTTGGAACTCTTCCAACTCACCGCCCCTCCGTTGAGGGTAAATGCAAACCCTGAGATAGACTTGTTGTCATCCTTATCACGCTGGAAGCTCGAATCGGTAAAGGCCTCCATTTGGAGATCCCCGTTACCATACACCAAGAACAGTTCTTTAGTCCTTCGCAAGTACTTAAGAATGTTCTTCACCAGCCTAGTGATTCTCCCCTGGGTTTGACTAATACCTGCTTACTACACCTAGTGCATAAGCTACATCAGGGCGTGTACACAACATCGCATACATTATTGACCCTACGGCTGAAGCGTAGGGAATAATGCTCATGCGAGCTCTCTCTTCATCAGACTTTGGGCAAAAGTCCTTGGAGAGAGTCACTCCATGGCAAGCGGGTAAGGCACCCCACTTGATGTCTTCCATACTAAACCACTTTAGGATGGTGTTGATGTACCTGGTTTGGGAGAATCCCAATAATCGTTTGGATCTATCCCTATTGATCCGTATGCCTAATATGTACGTGGCATCACCCAGGTCCTTCATGAAGAACCTTTGTGATAAGAATAGTTTGACTGACTGTAGCATAGGAATGTCATTTCCTATCAGAAGAATGTCATCCACGTACAATACGAGGAATGCGACAGTTCTCCCTACAGTTTTCCTATAAACACAAGATTCATCTGGATTTTTGACGAAATCAAACTCTTTGATAACATCATCAAAACAAATGTTCCAACTCCGTGATGCCTGCTTTAATCCATAAATGGATTTAAGCAACCTACATGCTTTCTCGCTGCACCCACTGTCAATGAAGCCCTCAGGCTGATCCATATAAACGCATTCTTCTAAATCACCATTTAGAAATGCAGTATTAACGTCCATTTTCTAGATTTCATAGTTGTAGTGAGCAGTAATAGCAAATAGGATCCGAATGGATTTAAGCATGGCTACCAGAGATAAAGACTCGTCATAGTCCAGTCCTGATCTTTGACGAAAACCTTTCGCTACCAACCTTGCCTTATAGGTCTCCACCTGCCCATCTACACCGATCATTCTTTTAATGATACATTTGCACCCTACAGGTTTTACACCAGAGGGTAATGTTAGTGTTTATGCCATAGAAGCCATTACTGTATCATACTAGTTTGTATATTACTTAATGGAAGCTTGGGATATTCACAGCTATATTGACAGTCTTGCTAAAAATGGTAGTATGCTACTTGGTTTGTTTCTACTTTAATATGTGCATATGTTTCTTTTAACATATCGGTTATACATATTAGTAGAGCCCTTAGGATCTTTGCTTGATTACCAATGTTGTGATGGCAGTCATACTAGTGGGGGCTGGGTAGTCTATAAGCAACATCCTATACATGTAGGGTTGCTAGGCACACGCACAAGGGTCTACGAGGCATCAACCATGCCCGATTAAAAATTTTAGCTGTGCCGAACAACCCAAAGCCGGATCTTTAAACTAGAGTTTATGCGAAAACATATGTTAAACACTTTAACACTAAGTGAGAGGGATTACAACCTTTGTAGATCCGGTCCTTCACTTCTTTAGCTCCGTGTTGAAGTCCCTTCGCTGCGTTCATCGTGTTCCGGACTCTCGAGAGGCTCCGCGAAGAGAAAGATGCAAGCTTGCTTCCGATCTTCGATAACAAAGATGATCTACCTTGAAGTTTTATTAACAGAAGCTAACACTCACTAAATGAAGTGAACACTCTCATCTAAAGGGCAAGGATAGATGAGAATGATGAAGTAGGATTTTTGCTCTCCTTTATTTTCATTTACTCACTCATTTTTCATCACCTTGAAAAAGCTAGAAAGCTTTTTCTATGAAAGAAAGAAGGAAGAAGATGAACAATCAACATGAAACCTTTTGTGATGAATAATGAAAGGATAAATATGATGATTAATGCAACTATGGTCAACTAAACCCATGTAGAGAATTAACTAGGGTTAGGGTGTAGAGTTTTGAAAATCGTTTCGGTGAAATTTCGGAAAATCGGTAAAATAAGGGGTTTTTTTTGTAAAAAGTCAAAATACAAATATCTTATTATAAAAATTAAATATACATATTCTAGCTATATAATTGC
The DNA here is from genome assembly GCA_030015575.1 of Agapanthus africanus. NCBI lineage: Eukaryota > Viridiplantae > Streptophyta > Magnoliopsida > Asparagales > Amaryllidaceae > Agapanthus > Agapanthus africanus. The sequence continues at coordinate 296,167,245 of CM057345.1, read as the reverse complement.
TAGTATTTGGTGTTTATTGAGCCACTGGTGAAATTTCAAATTTTCTGAAAAAAATTATTTTTAATATTATTTTAAGCCGGTAAGAAAATACATTAAATTAGCGATAAATACAAATTTAAATGGGATAATTTTAATATTGAAAATCATGTTAATGAAAATCTAGTAGTAATATATTTTTTTAGTATTTTATTTCAAGTTTTAATTGGTTTTTATTATGGAAAACAAAAATATAATTATTTTGAACTAGAACTTGCAAATATGGTATTGTGGGGGGTCTTTTTGCATAGAATTTTTTTGTAAAGTCTCTCACACTCACCTTCACTCCCCTTGGCCGGCCCCACACTATTGTATCAGCCCAAGAATTTTCTTTCCCTCTTTTTGACCTTAAATCATGTGAAAAAATGGTGTAAAAAGGGTTTTTTTTATATATATTAAAAGGGTAGGGGTATTATGGTAATTTGTGAGGGTATTGACCTTGGAATTTCCACACAAATCCCCTCACCTCTCCCTCTCCTCTCCTCTGGCCGAAATTCTGCACCTAATTCCCCCCATTTCACTACCTTATCTCATCTCCAAAATCCTTCAAAAACTTCTTCAAAAATCAAGTAAAACCTCACCGAAATCAAAATCCAACCTTACCCATTTCTCATTTGCCTATCTAGAATCGATCTAGGAAACAAGATTTCAATTTGGGAGGCTATGGGTGCTTATGGATCTTCAAATGTTTTGGGTATAATTTCTAAATCTTTAGCTTAATTTGTTAGTTAATTCCTTAAAGCTAATTTATTTAAGTGTAAATTAGGCTTTTGTTGCAAGTTTGGAAATTCTAGAAAGGGATTGAATGAAACTTAGGGTTTTATGACGTGAGATTATGGTTGTGTGATATTTTTGACATATTAATGTTATGCTAAAACTAACCTAGTTGCTAGTTTACTAATTGATGCTTGAAATTGTTAAAATTGGAATTTTATGCAAACTAGGATTTGGAAATTTATTGCAAATGTTAAACTAAAAATCTAATTAGGTTTTTCATGACTTCATTAACATTATTAATTGTAGTTTAATGCTTTAGATCATGCAAATCTAAGCTAGATTGTTGTTGTGCATTTTTGCTATAAAATTGTTAAAATTGGGTATATTGTAAACTAGAATTTTGAGGTTAATGAAATTTAATGAGATTAAATTGTGGAAATTGTTTTTATGACTTATTTGAGATGTTTAATAAGTATTATGGCCGCTAGATTTGTTTAAACGTCGGGTTTTGTACTAAAACGGGTAATATTTGCTTACTAGATTTTCGGAAAAATGGCTTTTAAAGTGAGTTTGGGGGTTTTGTGAATTTTAACCTATTTTACAGTATAATTAGTGCTTGTGATCGTGCAAATGAGTGTGTTTGGGTTTTTCTCGATGGTTTGGCGTTTGTGCGCCGACGTCGAGGGTTTTTGGGTTGATTTGTGAAAGCAGCCATAGGTTTTGACCTATATGGGATTCGTGTGTTGTTTTAGTCATGAGTCGGATTTTAATGCGATACGGTGCGTTATGATATGTAGGTACCCTTACGAAGATTTCGAGACGACAAGCAAGCGCGTGGCGACGTTGGCACCGGCGAGCGAGGACCAGGTGAGTAGATTTATATCTACGGGGAGAAGTCGGGTGGATGGCGTATAGCACCCCCGCAGTCCGTAGTGTAGCTCGTATATATATGTTTATATAGGTGTCTTATGATACGAGAATGTTCATTCATGTTATGTTTATGTGTTCATGGAGTACCTTTGGGTTAGTTGTGAAACCCTAGAGTAGTTGTTATACCCACATACGCACACACAGACTTTCCTACTTTACTTCCTTGTGCGTAGATTGGGATGTGTATATATGTATATATACGTGGGTATGGGACTATGCATATGTACATTCATATACACATGCATGGATAATGAGGATGTACTTGGGATTTAAGATGAGTCGATGAGATTTGATTTGAGGCCGTGAGATCGGTGATATAGCAGGGTTCGTATTTGAGATACGACATGACGTTGTAAAGGGTCTTGACGTAGTGTTTCACACACGTGCATGCATACTTAGGCTGTATCAGTATTGTACTAGACGTAGATCAGTACCCCGATCATGATATTTGATAAAGAGGATACCAGGTGAATAGTATGATGAATGTGATATTGACCCGTACCCAGATTTGGGATGCCGTACGCCGGATTTACGTACGTGCTATATTAATGATTGATCCGCACTCTTGACTTGGGATGTCTGATTGTAGATATGGTATCGGATATGATATTATTAAGGCGGGATCACCGACTAATATATATATACAGGTATGTATATGAATCGACTCAGATGTTAGGCGGTTTCCTTACCTGTAGTCCAGCTTGTTAGCTTAGCCCTTTAGTTTAGTTTAGTTGTTAGATTAGATTCGATTCTTACCTATTTCAAAAACTAAAGAATCGTGGGTATTTTAAAAGACAGCCCAAGGGATCCTACGGATATTTCAAAAGACGTATCTTTTCATAAAAAAACACCATAGCCCCTATTTTCAAAACCCCATGATTCGTGTTATTTCAAAAGGCACCATTTATAGGACTTATATTAGATTAATGCAGGTTAGTTACAGTTGCGTCTTGTATTCAGCTCCCGCTTATTATTATGGTTCGCTTCGCATCGCATACTTATGTTATAATTTCTTATTGCAATGTTGATATCATATTGTTAGGACACCAGCACCATTACCGATGATGCGTATGTACCACGTACACTTACTTGCCGGCTCACACACATCTTCATCGGTAATTGCCATGTCACGTACACCTTAGAAAAGATTATTGCTTGACTTAGCTTGTTAGTTAGTACTTTGACATGATATTAGTGTACCTGCCTTATATGCCAGCTTAACATTGTAGTTATTACTTACCACTTCATGCATACTGTTATTCATTGTTATGCCTATATTCATGGTTTTACATGCTATTGATGATTTGGATTCGGATTTCCATGAGATTTTCTGGATTTGGGGGGAAAACCGCAAAACTTATATAAACTGATTTCTCCCTTTTTAAATAAAAAGTGCGGTTTTTCCCATGATGTATGAGTCGTCTACCATGAGTTTGCTGATGGATTTCGAGACCCGATTCGAGGAGACGGATGAACCGTTTCGGGTACATGGTGGACCCGGTAAGGTACCCCGGGGCTAGAAGCGCGTGATGATGACGATGTGAGCCTGGCAGGGGAGCACTACCTACCGGTGATTTTACCCGACGCGTCGGATATCCGGAGGATACCGTCGTGGTCTTGAGATGGATGGTAGGGGCCGGTCTGGACTGACGGCGCCCTAGATATTGTGATTGAGACATTGAGATTTCGAGAAATTGAGGTACAGAGACTGTGATACAGAGATATCGAGATATTGGGGTTACGTTTTGTGCCGATGCTAGGCACTGTTTTATGCTGATTTCATTTATGATATCTCATTTTAAAAATACAAAGGAAATCTCACTAGATTATGAAAACAGTTTCTTCATTTACATGTATTCTGTTTTCATGCATTCATACCTCATTCATATGATATATTGCTACCTGAGGCACTGACACGGGCACATGAGATTACACTCGGGTTAGATATTTACCCTAGCCTTGTTATAGGTTGCATGTTATATATATAATTGAGGATTTATTATGATCATTGACCTAGGTTGCGTTATTTATGCGATTTCTTTCCGTAGATGTTTTTCTATTCACGAGTTGGCAACTCACCCCCGTTGTGCCCCAGTTTCTTCCAAGTTTGCCGTACAGGTTTCATTACGGCTTTGCGGGCATAGTTTCGTTCGGGTGATTTGCTAGTAGGTGGGTTTACTTGTATCGTACCCCCATTATATATTTTGTATATCATTATTCTGTTGTATCTAGAATTTCCATCAACCAAACATGTATTTATTTTGAGATAGAGACCAGTAATGTTATTCCTTCGACCCTAGAGTCGTGCGTTATATTTCTGTGGTTTTCTTATGGTTTTGAGTTTCTTTTTGAATTTTGATCCTCGCCGTTGGCGTTGTATATTATATTGCTTGTGTGGTTGTGACCGTCGATTGACGAAGAGCTAGCTCCCGCTTGGAGATGCCTTTTTATTGATTTCGTATACTATTCATGTTGTATCCCGTTTGGGAGCCAGTATTTACAAAGGAGACTCTGCCGAAATTTTCAGGAAATTTTTGATGTTTTTAAAAAACCGCATAACTCGGCTTATGCTATTAAAACTACTTGATTTTAAATTGGTTTTCCTTCACTCTACTACTTTTCTTGGTTTGTATTTCTGGGTTTTCGGCTTACTTAGATTACGTACGCCTCGAGACGTTTCGTAATTTAAGTGCCGGTCATGTTCCGTACTTTCGGGTCGTGACAAAGTTGGTATCAGAGCGTTAGCTTTTACCTTCGGAACGTAGGATGACCTTTGGTTGATGGAATAGGTGACTAAAGTAGAGTGGCGTACCGTTGGTATGTTCCGCGGCATATTTACGACACGCCACTCCACTTAAGAAGCCTTAGGATGTACATTTCCTTGTTCAGTATTATATTCCTTCCTGATCTAGCCTCATTGGTACCAGTTTGGTTTTGCTGCCACGATTACGGGCATGGAGAGCTACGGCTAGAGTTGCGGTCAGCACGAGCTCGTCACGAATGAGGACTGACCAGGACGTGATTCCGGCGACACCTGATTGTAGAGAGATGTCTTTTGATTGTGTTTTACGCTATGAGCGTTGGATGGATCGCCGTATGAGATTGCTCGGACGTGCAGATTAGCACCGGAGGATTGAGCCACCGGTAGAGGCCAGCCATACTTAGATGACCATTGAAGTGATTGAGGCACGGTTCAGCGTGCAGATGAGCGAACCAGTTTTTGCTGTGAACGACGAGATATCGCCCTAGATGTGGGAGCTATTGCAGTACGAGGTTGCACTAAGAGATTATAGAAGGCCGCTAGTCACCAAGGAAGAATGACTAGGACGTGTGGTTCTTTCGCCTACCCCGATACGAGGTCATCAGATAGATTGATTCCAGCTAGAGACGACTTCACGCGGAGACGTTGAGAGTCGACAGAGATGATCGAATGTCAGAAACCTATTATTCCAAGTTTAAAGTAGTCGGAAAGACATGCAGGCAATTCTATGGTCCCTCTAGAAGAATGAAACCCTAACTCGACTTAATGACCGTGTGAAAGCCTTTGAACCTTAGGGTTTGCGGCAGTTCCACGGCGCCATTAGTGAGGCTTGGGTTTGCCCTTCTACGGCTGGACCACCGATGCTGTGATATGTACTCGATACTATTAAACTGTGCCCAAGATGTTGAGCCCTTGGGGGATTATGAGGTTTTGACAATCGATTGGATGGTTCGACTTAATTCGGATGCTAGGTGGTGGGATGCATTTCTTGGGAGACTCCCGATACGAGGATAGCCGTTGGAGCTCAGTCCATGCAGCCGCGACGAGACGAGTCCAAAGCAGACGACATTAGAGAAAAGTGAAGTAAGATGTTCGTACCAGATCTAGATGAGATGACGTTCCACTCCGCCGACATCAGAGATGCGATGCGCATGCCAAGGCATGGTACTTGGATTTACCTTCCAGAAGGAGTCGCGATGAGTATGCAGTCGTTCCAGAGCAAGATGCAGATATAGGAAAGGACGATGACTTCCGGACAGTTGGCAGAGACGAGACATGGAAGAAACCGTGAGCAGGATTCCTTCCAGGACACTGCTGCAATGATACTTGCACCTAGGATCAGAGGTGTCACGTACATTCAGAGAGCCAGAGGCCGACGCCAGTGATATGCTGTCTTACGAGTGGTCGCGATGATTGACCGAGAGATGATCAGAGAAGTGCCAGAACGGAATCATCCCCGTTAGCACACCTGACAGGGCCGATGAGCCGATGGACCGAGAGATTGGTAATTCACAGTGAAGAACTTGACCCAGGAGTGGTCATTGTTACGCACACCGGCAGGCCAGAGTTCATGATCATCGACGAGACGTTCCACTAGTGACCGCGACAGTTGGCCCGAGATTCTTAGAGGATGCGCTTGAGCGGTACTATTCCGCCATTATTGATTTCGATGTTTTGGGTGATTTATTCGCATGATTTGATTTTGATGATTGAGGATTTACGATCTTTGCACAGTGTTGCACTTGATATCATTTTCGTGCTTTGATTTCACATGTTTGTGATTTTACGGTTTTAGACATTTGAGTTGATTTTGTCCGTATATACGCACACGATTTGGTTCATGCACTCTGTATAGTTTATATATGCTTGCAGTGCAGTGATACGCCTTTTGTGCACTTAGATGCACTGGACTTCAATTTCGATTGTGATACTCGATATTTGTTTTGTGCACCTTGGGCACCTGATTTGATTTTGCGCATGTTCGGCGCTTGATATTAGATTTCATGATTTCGTGCATGATGGATGCTCCTGGTTTTGGGTTTTCGCGCATGTTGAGCGCATGTCTTGAGATGCGATTTTGGTGCACACCAGATGCACTAAATCGAGATTTTTTTTCGTGCATGTCAGATGCACCTGATTTGGCTGTCAGGCACACACGTTGCCTACGACAGATGCTTTGTGTACACCCGATGCACTTAGATCTTATTTCTGTGCACTTGTATGGCACGTATATGGATTTTTATTTGTCGTGCGCACCAGACGCACGTAGTATTCATACGCGTATTTTGGGATTGATTTCTTCTAGAGCAGTACGTTTTTTTTATGATAATTGCGATGTGTTTTCGTACTAAGCAGGACTAGTCAAAGGAGAGTACCTGAATGTATTTTGCTTGCATTGATAGCTATTGAAGGGAATTCCAAAAAATGAGCTATAGTCTCAGTATTTACGTACGTTTCTGATACGACACGAAACGTTTAAAACAAGGAAACCCTTCTAATTTGTTTCCCAAAACGGCGGAACGTACAGTTCAAACAAAAGGTATATATGTATACGATTATTTCCTTATGATAAACGTCCGCCACTGTGCAGTGCTGCGAGTATCGCACAACGATTTGAAGAAGATTTGGCATGCATTGCTTCAAGATGTTTTAATGATGTATATCATATTGATTTTTATTTTGGATTTGGACATTGTGTCTTCACCATGACTCCGATGATTGCGGGATGCTGGATGGAGTTTTGATTTGAGTTATATGCTTATTTTTCATGCGCATGCGCTGCGCTACGATTTGTTTTATGTATTTATGATTTCGGAGCCCCGACGACTTGATGTTTTGCTTAGATGTTTTAGTATTTGGAGCGAGTTTTAATTTAAATTCGGGGACCGAATTTCTTTAAGGGGGGAAGATTTTAGCGTTTTGAAAATCGTTTCGGTGAAATTTCGGAAAATCGGTAAAATAACGGGTTTTTTTTGTAAAAAGTCAAAATACAAATATCTTATTACAAAAATTAAATATACATATTCTAGCTATATAATTGCTAGTATTTGGTGTTTATTGAGCCACTGGTGAAATTTCAAATTTTCTGAAAAAAATTATTTTTAATATTATTTTAAGCCGGTAAGAAAATACATTAAATTAGCGATAAATACAAATTTAAATGGGATAATTTTAATCTTTAAAATCATGTTAATTAAAATCTAGTTGTAATATAATTTTTTAGTATTTTATTTCAAGTTTTAATTGGTTTTTATTATGGAAAACAAAAATATAATTATTTTGAACTAAAACTTGCAAATATGGTATTGTGGGGGGTCTTTTTTCATAGAATTTTTTTGTAAAGTCTCTCACACTCACCCTCACTCCCCTTGGCCGGCCCCACACTATTGTATCAGCCCAAGAATTTTCTTTCCCTCTTTTTGACCTTAAATCATGTGAAAAAATGGTGTAAAAAGGGTTTTTTTTATATATATTAGAAGGGTAGGGGTATTATGGTAATTTGTGAGAGCATTGACCTTGGAATTTCCACACAAATCCCCTCACCTCTCCCTCTCCTCTCCTCTGGCCGAAATTCTGCACCTAATTCCCCCCATTTCACCACCTTATCTCATCTCCAAAATCCTTCAAAAACTTCTTCAAAAATCAAGTAAAATCTCACCGAAATCAAAATCCAACTCTTACCCATTTCTCATTTGCCTATCTAGAATGGATCTAGGGAACAAGATTTCAATTTGGGAGGCTATGGGTGCTTATGGATTTTCAAATGTTTTGGGTATAATTTCTAAATCTTTAGCTTAATTTGTTAGTTAATTCCTTAAAGCTAATTTATTTAAGTGTAAATTAGGCTTTTGTTGCAAGTTTGGAAATTCTAGAAAGGGATTGAATGCAACTTAGGGTTTTATGATGTGAGATTATGGTTGTGTGATATTTTTGACATATTAATGTTATGCTAAAACTAACCTAGTTGCTAGTTTACTAATTGATTCTTGAAATTGTTAAAATTGGAATTTTATGCAAACTAGGTTTTGGAAATTTATTGCAAATGTTAGACTAAAAATCTAATTAGGTTTTTCATGACTTCATTAACATTATTAATTGTAGTTTAATGCTTTAGATCATGCAAATCTAAGCTAGATTGTTGTTGTGCATTTTTGCTATAAAATTGTTAAAATTGGGTATATTGTAAACTAGAATTTTGAGATTAATGAAATTTAATGAGATTAAATTGTGGAAATTGTTTTTATGACTTATTTGAGATGTTTAATAAGTATTATGGCCGCTAGATTTGTTTAAACGTCGGGTTTTGTACTAAAACGGGTAATATTTGCTTACTAGATTTTCGGAAAAATGGCTTTTAAAGTGAGTTTGGGGTTTTTGTGAATTTTAACCTATTTTACAGTATAATTAGTGCTTGTGATCGTGCAAATGAGTGTGTTTGAGTTTTTCTCGATGGTTTGGCATTTGTACGCCGACGTCGAGGGTTTTTGGGTTGATTTGTGAAAGCAGCCATAGGTTTTGACTTATATGGGATTCGTGTGTCGTTTTAGTCATGAGTCGGATTTTAATGCGATACGGTGCGTTATGATATGTAGGTACCCTTACGAAGATTTTGAGACGACAAGCAAGCGCGTGGCGATGTTGGCACCGGCGAGCGAGGACCAGGTGAGTAGATTTATATCTACGGGGAGAAGTCGGGTGGGTGGCGTATAGCACCCCCGCAGTCCGTAGTGTAGCTCATATATATATGTTTATATAGGTGTCTTATGATACGAGAATGTTCATTCATGTTATGTTTATGTGTTCATGGAGTACCTTTGGGTTAGTTGCGAAACCCTAGAGTAGTTGTTATACCCACATACGCACACACAGACTTGCATACTTTACTTCCTTATGCGTAGATTGGGATGTGTATATATGTATATATGCGTGGGTATGGGACTATGCATATGTACATTCATATACTTATGCATGGATAATGAGGATGTACTTGGGATTTAAGATGAGTCGATGAGATTTGATTTGAGGCCGTGAGATCGGTGATATAGCAGGGTTCATATTTGAGATACGACATGACGTTGTAACGGGTCTTGACGTAGTCTTTCACACACGTGCATGCATACTTAGGCGGTATCAGTATTGTACTAGACGTAGATCAGTACCCCGATCATGAAATTTGATAAAGAGGATACCAGGTGAATAGTATGATGAATGTGATATTGACCCGTACCCAGATTTGGGATGCCGTACGCCGGATTTACGTACGAGCTATATTGATGATTGATCCGTACTCTTGACTTGGGATGTCTGATTGTAGATATGGCATCGGATATGATATTATTGAGGCGGGATCACCGACTAATATATATATACAGGTATGCATATGGATCAACTCAGATGTTAGGCGGTTTCCTTACCTGTAGTCCAGCTTGTTAGCTTAGCCCTTTAGTTTAGTTTAGTTGTTAGATTAGATTCGATTCTTACCTATTTCAAAAACTAAAGAATCGTGGGTATTTTAAAAGACAGCCCAAGGGATCCTCCGGATATTTCAAAAGACATATCTTTTTATAAAAAACACCATAGCCCTATTTTCAAAACACCATGATTCGTGTTATTTCAAAAGGCACCATTTATAGGACTTATATTAGATTAATGCAGGTTAGTTACAGTTGCGTCTTGTATTCAGCTCCCGCTTATTATTGTGGTTCGCTTCGCATCGCATACTTATGTTATAATTTCTTATTGCAATGTTGATATCATATTGTTAGGACACCAGCACCATTACCGATGATGCGTATGTACCACGTACACTTACTTGCCGGCTCACACACATCTTCATCGGTAATTGCCATGTCACGTATACCTTAGAAAAGATTGTTGCTTGACTTAGCTTGTTAGTTAGTACTTTGACATGATATTAGTGTACCTGCCTTATATGCCAGCTTAACATTGTAGTTATTACTTGCCACTTCATGCATAATGTTATTCAATGTTATGCCTATATTCATGGTTTTACATGCTATTGATGATTTGGATTCGGATTTCCATGAGATTTTCTGGATTTGGGGGGGAAACCGCAAAACATATATAAACTGATTTCTCCCTTTTTAAATAAAAAGTGCGGTTTTTCCCATGATGTATGAGTCGTCCACCATAAATTTGCTGATGGATTTCGAGACCCGATTCGAGGAGAAGGATGAACCGTTTCGGGTACATGGTGGACCCGGTAAGGTACCCTGGGGCAAGAAGCGCGTGATGATGACGATGTGAGCCTGGCAGGGGAGCACTACCTACCGGTGATTTTACCCGACGCGTCGGATATCCGGAGGATACCGTCGTGGTCTTGAGATGGATGGTAGAGGCCGGTCTGGACTGACGGCGCCCTAGATATTGTGATTGAGACATTGAGATTTCGAGATATTGAGGTACAGAGACTGTGATAAAGAGATATCGAGATATTGGGGTTACGTTTTGTGCCGATGCTAGGCACTGTTTTATGCTGATTTCATTTATGATATCTCATTTTAAAAATACAAAGGAAATCTCACTAGATTATGAAAACAGTTTCTTCATTTACATGTATTCTGTTTTCATGCATTCACACCTCATTCATATGATATATTGCTACCTGAGGCACTGACACGGGCACATGAGATTACACTCGGGTTAGATATTTACCCTAGCCTTGTTATAGGTTGCATGTTATATATATAATTGAGGATTTATTATGATCATTGACCTAGGTTGCGTTATTTATGCGATTTCTTTCCTTAGATGTTTTTCTATTCACGAGTTGGCAACTCACCCCCGTTGTGCCCCAGTTTCTTGCAGGGTTGCCGTACAGGTTTCATTACGGCTTTGCGGGCATAGTTTCGTTCCGGTGATTTGCTAGTAGGTAGGTTTACTTGTATCGTACCCCCATTATATATCTTGTATATCATTATTCTGTTGTATCTAGAAGTTCCATCAACCAAACATGTATTTATTTTGAGATAGAGACCAATAATGTTATTCCTTCGACCCTAGAGTCGTGCGTTATATTTCTGTGGTTTTCTTATGCTTTTGAGTTTCCTTTTGAATTTTGATCCTCGCCGTTGGCGTTGTATATTATATTGCTTGTGTGGTTATGACCGTCGATTGACGAAGAGCTAGCTCCCGCTTGGGGATGCCTTTTTACTGATTTCGTAAACTATTCATGTTGTATCCCGTTTGGGAGCCAGTATTTACAAAGGAGACTCTGCCGAAATTTTCAGGAAATTTTTGATGTTTTTAAAAAACCGCATAACTCGGCTTATGCTATTAAAAATACTTGATTTTAAATTGGTTTTCCTTCACTCTACTACTTTTCTTGGTTTGTATTTCTGGGTTTTCGGCTTACTTAGATTACGTACGCCTCGATACGTTTCGTAATTTAAGTGCCGGTCATGTTCCGTACATTCGGGTCGTGACATAGGGTTTGGGTTGGGTTAAAGCGTGAGTCATAACAAAATATCTTTCACAAAACAAAACTAAACCTTCTAGAATCATCTAGAAAGCAATAACCCAAATCAAACCCTAATCTTGTTTAATCTCTACTAAACATGTTGCATTAGTTATCATATCATGTTATTGAAAGGTTTGCCTAGCATCCTATGTAGAGTTTTGAAGCATCACATGTCCCAAAGTTTAAATTTTTATGGTGCTAAACAAGCATACAAAGGAATCGATCCTAGAAAATTAAGGTTTCGTAAGTTAAAGCGAATAAAAACTAGGGATTCGAGACTACAACCTTTGTAGCTCCCTTTCGCTGGACTCTTTGGTCTCTTGGGTGTTGGAAGAAGGTCCTCTTGAAGTCCTCTCACGTCCATGACGATCCACCCGGAGTTCCTCGTCCAAGCTCGCAACTTCGATTATCAAGATGAGAATCGAAGAGAACACTTTAAACAAGTTGGCTAAACTTGTGTAGAATGATGTTGTGGTTTAGATTCTCACTTCAAAAACCTTTCTTTATGTGTGTTTTACTCACTAGAAGAAACTAGAGAGCAAATGGTGAAGGAGGAAGAAGATGGAGGCTTTCTTTTAACAATAGTAAGATGATGTTCATTGAAAAGAAATGAAATATATCTATATATATATTATTTCTTCTCACTACAAACCATGGTTAAATCTTTGAGTTATTATTTAATTAGGGTTTAAAACATATAAGGAAAGTTTAATCCAAGGTTAAGGGTAGGTGAGAATGGTTAGGTTAAAGAAGAGTGTAGAAACAACTCAAGAATTATCCTTTCCTTTTCTATTTTGTTTTAAACATAAAATTAAATAATAATCCATATATTTATCCATGGTGTGAGTCTTATATTGCCACCATTTCCATGTGTAAACAACTATGATAGATGGGTGTATGTATGTATGTATGTATGCACATCCATATGTGCATGAAATTAGAAAGAAAGAAAGAAACACATACATGGATGCATACATCCATCATTTTCAAGAAAGGTTTTAAGTGAGAAAACTAATGGTTAAATAATAAATCAACACTTGATTTATCAATCCGGCCATATCACATATGACCTTACCAAAAGCAAGCCGCCCGAACAATGTACGGTATCATATACGCGCATTTTAATCGGGTCCATGCGCATATCGCATACGCGCACCACAACGTTTCGCCTGGACTAGGTAACTCCTGTGTGGGACTCTAAGACTCATCAATACGCCGGCAGAGGGTGATGATCATATTAAGCACCCCCAAGCCGCAAGCGGTCAGCTAAACGTAACGGCCACCCGGGTATTGAGCGATCAGAAAAAAACAAGCGAACCTGCTACAACTCCCGTCGAGCCAACCGGCAACACTACCGTACAGTCCGGTCTCTTCGTTAGATATGCTGCATATCAAGCCTAGGGATGGTCACGTCGACCCCAATAACTCAATAAGTCGTGCCGGTGAATGGTCTATAACAGATCGAGAAACTATTGATAACACTTATCAGCAAATCTCAGCTGCCCCGGCCAGTGACTTACTGATATGAGCAGTCGGGCACAGCACAGCATCAACTACCAATACCGGGAGAGACGAAACCCCTCCTATCGCTCATTGCCTTCGTGTGTCTCGGGACTGCACCCAACGGCCACCTGTTTGCACGACTCAGTAGAGCCGTGGTAGGGTGGCAATCAAATTACAGTGGGAGAACACACAAGACTCTATGACGATCTCGGGTCTACAGACTAACCTGTACCAGTGTCACCTGAGAACTGCTATCCGATGATAGATATAATTCCATATAGGAGTTCTCGGTGAGTCCGTCCAGTGTACCCAGTCACCACTGAGCACCCGTCTATAATCTTGATGTCAAACATCGATGAATGTGGGAACATTCATCGCCCATCGTATGGGTCTAGTATCATATACGCTAGTCTACTCTGGTATATCAATGCCCCGTCTCGATATACCAACGACTAGGAACTTTCCAGGATATGCTTATAGACTACAGATGTCCCACTAGTATGATCTCTATCATAATCGGAGTAGTCAAGCCGATATCCTCAGGGCTTTATCAGCATGTATGAATGAATAAAAGCATGATCAAATTAACATATCAGATAAAGAAGAACCAGATAGCATACTATCATGTCGAGCAAGAATGCATACTGAATATATATATACATGTATAGATATATCCACTATCATATAATGGCCTCTAGGGCATACATATATCCAACAATCTCCCACTTGCACTATGGCCAGTTATTGGCGTATCTCATACCCAACATCTCAAAAAGTCGCTCATGCTGCGGCTGAGGGAGGGCCTTGGTGAATGGATCCGCGGCGTTATTCGTTGTGTCTACTCTCCTAATCTCGATCTCGCGGCGATCTACAATCTCCCGGATCAAATGAAAACGTCTCAGGATGTGTCTGGACCGCTGATGGGGTCTGGGCTCCTTGGCTAACGCTATAGCCCCATTATTATCACAATACAAAGGTATTGGATCAATAATGGTTGGAACTACTCCTAGCTCCAAGACGAACTTCTTCATCCAGACGGCTTCTTTGGCAGCATCATTTGCAGCAATGTACTCAGCTTCTATCGTAGAGTCTGCAACGGTATCTTGTTTGGAACTCTTCAAACTCACCGCCCCTCCATTGAGGGTAAATACAAACCCAGAGATAGATTTGTTGTCGTCCTTATCGCTCTGGAAGCTCGAATCGGTAAATACCTCCATTTGGAGATTTCCATTACCATACACCAAGAACAATTCTTTAGTCCTTCGCAAGTACTTAAGAATGTTCTTCACAGCTGTCCAGTGATTCTCCCCTGGTTTAGATTGATACCTGCTTACAACACTAAGTGCATAAGCTACATCTGGGCGTGTACATAACATCGCATACATTATAGATCCTACTGCCGAAGCATAGGGTATAATACTCATGCGAGCTCTCTCTTCATCGGTCTTTGGACAAGAGTCCTTGGAGAGAGTGACCCCATGGCAAGCGGGTAAGGCACCCCGCTTGGAGTCTTCCATACTAAACTATTTTAGGATGGTGTCAATGTACCTGGTTTGGGACAATCCCAATAACCTTTTGGATCTATCCTTATAGATCCTTATGCCTAGGATGTATGTGGCATCACCCAGGTCCTTCATGGAGAACCTCAGTGATAAGAAAGATTTGACCAACTGTAGCATAGGAATATCATTTCCTATCAGAAGAATGTCGTCCATGTACAATACGAAGAATGTGACAGCTCTCCCTACAGCCTTCTTATAAACACAAGGTTCATCTGGATTTTTGATGAAATCAAACTCTTTGATGACATCATCGAAACAGATGTTCCAACTCCGTGATGCCTGCTTTAACCCATATATGGATTTAAGCAATTTACATGCTTTCCCGCTGCTCCCACTGTCAATGAAGCCCTATGGTTGATCCATATAAACGCATTCTTCTAAATTTCCATTTAGAAATGCAGTTTTAACGTCCATCTGCCAGATTTCATAGTCGTAGTGAGCAGCAATAGCAAGTAGGATCCAAATGGATTTAAGCATGGCTACGGGAGAAAAAGTCTCGTCATAGTCCAAACCTGGTTTTTGACGAAAACCCTTCGCCACAAGTCTTGCCTTATAGGTCTCCACCTGCCCATCTACACCAATCTTTCTTTTAAGATCCATTTGCACCCCACAGGTTTTACCCCAGGGGGTACAACGTCCAAAGTCCATACTTTGTTGGTGTACATAGACTCCATTTCGGATCTCATGGCATCCAGCCACTTCACAGAGTCTCTACTCGTGATAGCTTGCTGAAAACTGGTAGGATCATCATCATCCATGATGCAGTCTTCTCTGTCACCATCAATGAGGAAACCGTAGTACCTCTCCGGTGGGCGAGAAGTCCTACCAGACCTACGGAGTGGCCGAGGTTCTTCAGTTTCTGTTGCAACAGCCGGTTCAACCAAATCGTCATTTGTGGTTTGTGTCTCTAGAACCTCTTCTAGATCTATCACCTTGCCATCATCTTTATCTATGAAAAACTCTTTTTCCAAGAATGTGGCAAGTTGAGAAACAAATACTTTTTGTTCCTCTTTGTGGTAGAATAGATATCCATAAGAATTCTTTGGATATCCTACAAAGTTACACATGACTGACCGTGTCTCGAGTTTGTCCGGATTCTGCTTTTTAACATAGGCCGGGCAACCCCAAATCTTAATTCTCTTAAGTGATGGTCTCTTCCCATGCCATATCTCATAAGGCGTGGTAGACACGGTTTTGGTTGGAACCCTATTTAGCAGAAACGCTGCAGTCTCTAATGCATGGCCCCAAAACGAGACGGGTAGCTCAGCGTCACTCATCATGGACCGGACCATATCTAATAGGGTCCTATTCCGTCGTTCTGACGCACCGTTGTGCTGTGGTGTGTAAGGAGGAGTGAGCTGAGAGAGAATCCTATTCTCTTTTAGGAAGTTTGCAAATTCTGTACTGAGATACTCACCACCTCGATCTGATCGAAGCATCTTGATACTCAAGCCGGTTTGTTTTTCTACTTCTTGTTTATATTCAATGAATTTCTCGAAAGCTTCGGACTTGTGCTTTAATAAAAATACATGACCGAATCTTGAGAAATCGTCAGTGAATGTAATGAAGTAAGAAAAACAGCCTCTAGCCTGTGTAGACATTGGCCCACATACATCACTATGTATGAGGCCTAGGAGCTGAGTAGCTCTTTCTCCGTATCCGGTAAACGGAGTTTTGGTCATTTTACCCTTGATACAAGACTGGCAAGTCGCATAAGATTTATATTCAAAAGAGTTTAAATATCCATCTTTGTGTAACTTGTTTAGTCTTGTTTCGTTAATATGACCAAGTCTACAGTGCCAAAGAAAAGCTTCATTTAATTCTGAAAGTTTTCTTTTATTAGTGTGTTGTATACTGAAAACTGTGTGTGTATTGATTTAGGGCATATATTCCGTTATTAAGCGTACCATACCCAACCAACATTTGATTCAGGTGAATGTTCATAACATTGTTCTGCAATACAAAATTATATCCTTCATTGTCCAACAAAGAAACGGATATTATATTACATAGCATACTTGGTACAAAATAACATGGATTCAAAACCAAAATATATCCAGATGGCAACCCCAAGTGATACTCTCCCACTGCGACTGTATGTACATTGGAACCATTTCCAACGCGGAGAGTATGGTCACCAGTCTTCAAAACCTTGCTATTTCTCAGCCCCTGCATAGAATTGCAAATGTGAGAACCTGAACCGGTATCCAAGATCCAGGAAGCAGAGTTTATTGAAAAACAGTTTTCTGTCACAAACGCACCTGAAGCAGAAGCATCACCATGCTTCTTCTTGAGACTTAAGTACTCCGTGCAGTTGCGCTTCCAATGTCCTGTTTTGTGGCAATGAAAACATTCGCCCTTCCCCGAGTCTCCAGCCTTGGACTTTTCCTTTCTCTTCACCTTTTTAACTCCACCTTTAGGATTGGTGGGCTTCTTCTTTTTCTTTCCCTTGGCCTTAGCTTTCGAGCGAGAAGAAGAAGATTGTCCAATAGTCATAACGGGGGTTCTTGCTGACTTCATAGTGCTCTCTGCACTCCTTAACATATTAAGGAGTTTAGGGAGTTCCTTCTCCGTGCCATGCTTGTTGAAGTTCACTATGAACTGAGCAAAGGTGGAGGGAAGGGACTGCAGAATAATATCTATATATTGTTCATTGTCCATCGTCCATCCAAGGTCCTCAAGCTCTTCTATAAGAGCTATCATCTTCAGAACATGGTCTCCTACTGGTGTGCCAGGGCCCATTCGCATCTGAAACAATTTCTTTGATGCTTCGTATCGTAATACGCGGGATTGCTCTCCATACAACTCCTTTGTATGGAGCAATATACCGTGAATGTCCATATCCTCGTATTGCTTTTGATGTGTGTTATCCATCGATGCAAGCACGAGGCATTTTGCCGTGTAGTCAGCGTCCCATGTCTTGCGGACTTCAATGTCCGCAACTGAGGATTTTGGACCTGGGACGGGCGGGGCTGAAGCCGTGAGGACATATGATACTTTATCATAAGTCAAGGCGATTTTCAGATTCCTCAGCCAGTCTTTATAGTTGGTCCCATTCAGTTTGTTTTTATCTAGTAAAAGCTTGAGTCCAGTCATGGGTATCTGCCATTAAGAGAGAGAAAAGAATACACTCAGCGAAAGCTCTTGCATAGATCAGATTGGTTATTATCTTGTCTAATCGATGTTTCCCACTGCTTTTATCGAGTTTTTCTTTCAAACCTTAAAAAGAAAAACTAGCTAGGATTAATTACAGTCTACAACTTCGCTAACCGTTCAGCCAGGCCAGTGTCGGTACTTGAGGGAGGTTCCCCATGCTTTCGCACGGACCTAATTAAAGTAAACCTCATTTTCCCAGAGGCGGAGCCGCATTAACACCTTTCTAGACACCTAATGAGTTAGCTAATTTTAAACTGTAAAACTCTCCTAGGAGCAACTATTGCCCACAGTGGGATCGGGATCCAACCATCACATGGAAGGTATGCAATCTCATTGCAAATTTCAACTATTGAAATTTCCGATGTGGTTTTTACCCCTAATACTCGTGACCTTGGCTAAGGTCAACAAATCACGAGTACTAGTCAAGCTCAACCCGTCATTTCTTGATTAATTAGACCCGTTCACATGACCCTTGGCTAAGGTCAACAAAGTCATATGCCCGTCCTAATTAATCTGCATCATATGCATTTGTAGGAAGACATCACTTAGCTACCCTATACTACGCCTTGGCTAAGGTCAACAAACGTAGCACGAATACTAAGTACTCTACTTCCTAAAATGACGGAGGGTTGCGGATGATTTTTAAGAAAATCTTTAACGCTTTGATCTTGATATCGTTGTAGAATCAAATGGTTTTCAAAAGGAGTGGCTTAAGCTCCGCAGTTTTGAAATATAGTTTTTTCATAAATAGCCGAGTGGTTTTCAAATCCGATTCTACAACATCTTTTTAGGTTTATTTTCTTTACATTAATCACATTAATGTAATCCCATCATTTAAGTCCTTAAGCCAATCACAGAAAAGAAACGAAAATAACACGTACGCTTATGCCATCCGCATTCGCCGCAATGTTCCGTTATGCACCGTTAGGTTATTTAACTAACGGCATACCGGGACGGGACTAGCGCGGGTGTAAAACATAAGCAACGTCTACTATATATCATATATATAATATGTCATTCGTCTCAGATATCACAGAACACAGGCAGCAGAAACATAGATATAAAGTGGGATATACTAGGACGTCCGTATTTAGTATTTAGCCAGAATAGAAAATACGGATTCCACAGTCGCGATGAATAGCCAAGCCCACACCCTGGACCCCTACGAGAGCGGCAAGTGACCCTACCAATTCTGGAGTTTAGGAGACCCGGTCTCGACTCCTCGAGATGGCCTCCCACTGAACCTCAGAACCCGGTCATCTGTGCTCCCCTCCTAGGGTCCATCCTAATGCGGAAAAGTAAATAATATACAACACTGGTGACACAACCTCAACCCGGAAGTGCCCCAAATAAAAGAATATTACATTACAATTGAATTTACATGAATGAAAATATAAAACTCTCATCTCACATAAAAAAAAACCGGCTATTCAATCGCGACAATCCTGCACATCATATCTCAGCAACACATAATATCTCATATCATCAACGTAAGTAAGTATGCATATCCCAATTGTCGTTGATGTATAGCAACGAAACCGGCGATATCGTACATACTACACTTACAGTCATAGAAAAGAAAGTGTAAAACTACAATATTTGGAATCCACATTCTCTTTAGACATCATAAATGCGAAATATCACATATTTCGTATTTCATGCCTAAACTATATGAATTCCACATATTGTATCACATTCCAGATAAACGGACATTATTAAAGTTTTCGAACGAACGATCAAGTACCCAAGATTCACTAAAGCTCAACACTTGAGCAAGGTTCAAAAATCCGGAGTGTGATACAGTAGTAGCGGTCCAGCCGTAGAAGGGTCAAGCCAACGCCTCACATGTGGCACGCCGTACTGCCCCAAACCCTAAGGTTCAAAGGGCCGTTCAAGACGGTCACATAATCGAGTTAAGGTTTGTTGTCTTCTAGAGGGTCCACCAGAAAAAGGCTTGCACATATCTCCAAAGTATTTAAACCCCGTGAATAGTGAGCAAATGATGCTCGTTCAAACACTTCAATACTTTCTAATTTACCCGGAAAAGCAACGAAATGAAAATTCCGATCGAATCTACGCGTCCAAAACCATCTCCAGAAATTACAGTATTATTTTCAGATTAAACATACCTAAAACACTATACAAGCAGTTATAAGAATTACAGTATAAATTTGATGCATTGATACCTCTGTACGGCCGCGGAGCCGCGGCCTAAGCCAGGAATTGCCGCGGTTCCACGGCGGTTTATAGGGTTCAGGGCTTCGAATTTCACTGTTTTTCTTAGCATTTCCTGCTATATTTTTTAAGTATTTTTAATTCTGAAAAACGTCAGATTTTAAAATTTGTCCAGAGAGGGTCTTAAAATGTCGTATTTTTGTCCGATCGGGATTTTTACTTCGTAAAAGCGTCGCCTAATGTTCTAGGTCGGCTCTGATACCAATGAAAGGTTTGCCTAACACCCTATGTAGAGTTTTGAAGCATCACATGTCCTAAAGTTTAAATTTTTATGGTGCTAAACAAGCATACAAAGGAATCGATCCTAGAAAATTAGGGTTTCGAAAGTTAAAGTGAATAAAAACTAGGGTTTTGAGACTACAACCTTTGTAGCTCCCTTTCGCTGGACTCTTTGGTCTCTTGGTTGTTGGAAGAAGGTCCTCTTGAAGTCCTCTCACGTCCACGACGATCCACCCGAAGTTCCTCGTCCACGCTCGCAACTTCGATTATCAAGATGAGAATCGAAGCGAACACTCTAAACAAGTTGGCTAAACTTATGTAGAATGATGTTGTGGTTTAGATTCTTACATCAAAAACCTTTCTTTATGTGTGTTTTACTCACTAGAAGAAACTAGAGAGCAAATGGTGAAGGAGGAAGAAGATGGAGGCTTTCTTTTAACAAGAGTAAGATGATGTTCATTGAAAAGAAATGAAATATATCTATATTTATTTTATTTCTTCTCACTACATGGTTAAATATTGGAGTTATTATTTAATTAGGGTTTAAAACATATAAGGAAAGTTTAATCCAAGGTTAAGGGTAGGTGAGAATGGTTAGGTTAAAGAAGAGTGTAGAAACAACTCAAGAATTATCCTTTCCTTTCCTATTTTGTTTTAAACATAAAATTAAATAATAATCCATATATTTATCCATGGTGTGATTCTTATATTGCCACCATTTCCATGTGTAAACAACTATGATAGATGGGTGTATGTATGTATGTATGTATGCACATCCATATGTGCATGAAACTAGAAAGAAAGAAAGAAACACATACATGCATGCATACATCCATCATTTTCAAGAAAGGTTTTAAGTGAGAAAACTAATGGTTAAATGATAAATCAACACTTGATTTATCAATCCGGCCATATCACATATGACCCTACCAAAAGCAAGCCGCCCGATCAATGTACGGTATCATATACGCGCATTTTAATCGGGTCCATGCGCATATCGCATACGCGCACCACAACGTTTCGCCTGGACTAAGTAACTCCTGTGTGGGACTCTAAGACTCGTCAATACGCCGGCAGAGGGTGATGATCATATCAAGCACCCCCAAGCCGCAAGCGGTCAACTAAACGTAACGGCCACCTGGGTATTGAGCGATCAGAAGAAAACAAGCGAACCTGCTACAACTCCCGTCGAGCCAACCGGCAACACTACCGTACAGTCCGGTCTCTTCGTTAGATATGCTGCATATCGAGCCTAGGGATGGTCACAACGACCCCAATAACTCAATAAGTCGTGTCAGTGAATGGTCTATAACAGATCGAGAAACTACTGATAACACTTATCAGCAAATCTCAGCAGCCCTGGCCAGGGACTTACTGATATAACCAGTCGGGCACAGCACAACATCAACTCCCAATACCGGGAGAGACGAAACCCCTCCTATCGCTCATTGCCTTCGTGTGTCTCGGGACTGCACCCAACGGCCACCTGTTTACACGACTCAGTAGAGCCGTGGTAGGGTGGCAATCAAAGTACAGTGGGAGAACACACAAGACTCTATGACGATCTCAGGTCTACAGACTAACCTGTACCAGTGTCACCTAAGAACTGCTATCCGACGATAAATATAATTCCATATAGGAGTTCTCGGTGAGTCCGTCCAGTGTACCCAGTCACCACTGAGCACCCGTATATGATCTTGATGTCAAACATCGATGAATGTGGGAACATTCATCGCCCATCGTATGGGTCTAGTATCATATAAGCTAGTCTACTCTGGTATATCAATGCCCCGTCTTGATATACCTACGACTAGGGACTTTCCAGGATATGCTTATAGACTACAGATGTCCCACTAGTATGATCTCTATCATAATCAGAGCAGTCAAGCCGATATCCTCAGGGCTTTATCAGCATGTATGAATGAATAAAAGCATGATCAATTTAACATGTCATATAAAGAAGAACCAGATTGCAAACTATCATGTCGAGCAAGAATGCATACTGAATATATATATACATGTATAGATACATCCACTATCATATAATGGCCTCTAGGGCATACATATATCCAACAGTTACAATATTATATATCACATATATAATATTTTATATAACCAAATAAAATAATACAATTAACATATATCGCATATATATCAATGTATTACCCGAGTGAGAAAAAGAATCTTTTAGTGATCTAATATTAGTTAATGTAATTTAATATATCATATATATTATTATACATTAAATTATCGAATCAACACTTGATCCGACAATCCAGCTATATCGCATATAACCGACTAATATTTATCCGTACCGATTCATCGAATCAATACTTGATCCGATGACCCGGCTGATATCAAATATCACGAGAATAGAATACGGTATCTCATATCGTATTATCCTCGGTCCCGCACATATCACATATGCGCTCCTACTCCATTTTGCCTGAGTCAAGAAACCTCTGTGTAGGACTCTAAAGAATCGTCAATACGCCGGCAGTAGGTGATGATCATATTAAACACCCACAAGCTATAAGCGGTCAGCTAAACGTAACAGCTACCCAGGTATTGAGCGCTCAGAAGATCAACAAGCAAGCCTGTAAATTCTCCTGTGAATCCAATCAGTAACACTCCCGTACAGTCCGGTCTCGTCGTCTGATATGTCGCATATCTCGCCTAGGGGGTAAACGTCAGACCCCAGTAGCTCGATAAGTCGTGTCGATATGAGGTCTATAAAAGTTCGAGAAACTGCTGATAACACTTACCGGTTAATCTCAGCAACTCTGGCCAGGGATTTCTGGTTATAGCCAATCGAACACAGCACAACATCAACTCCCTATACCGGGAGAGACGAATCCCTTCCTATCGCTCATTACCTCCATTTGATTCGGGACTGTACCCAAAAGCCACCTTTTAGCACGCCCTCTTGGACGTGGTATGATGGAAATCAAAGCAAAGTAGGAATCACACAAGACTCTATGACGATCTCGGGTCATCAGACTACTCTGTACCAGTGTCACCGGAGAACTGCAATTTGACGTGAGGTATAATACCATCTGGGAGTTCTCGGCGAGTCCGTCCAGTGTACCCAGTCTCCACTGAGCACCCGTACACCATCCTTGATGTCAAACACCGATGGATATGGGATCATCTATCGCCCATCATATGGGTCAAGATGTGTATACGCTAGTCTGCTCTGGTGCATCGATGCCCTGTCTCGATACACCCTCGACTAGGAACAATTATAGGATCTACTTGTCGACTACCGTGGCCCCACTAGTATGATCTCATCATAGTCCCAGTAGTCGAGTACATATCCTAAAGGCTTTATCAACATGTAACATATGACAATCAGAGTACATGTTAAGATAAAGTACAACCAGATAGCATACTATCATGTCGAGCAAGAATGTACTCCCTATATATGTCCAAGCATCCATTACAATATACATCTTATGTACAGTAATGGCCTCTAGGGCATACATATAACTAACAATCTCCCACTTGCACTAGGGCTATCTGTTATGGTATCACATACCCAACAATTAGCTGCGGTTGAAGTATCTCATACTCAACCATCCCATAAAAGTCTCTATTGGGAAAAAGGCCTTTGTGGGTGGATCCACACTGTTGTCCTCTGTGTCTACTCTCCTAACCTCGATCTCCCTGGAGATCAACCATCTCCATGATCAAGCGATACTGCCAAAGAATTATATCTGGATTTCAGATGGGACGGTAGCTCCTTGGCTAAAGCCACAACTCCATTGTCACACAATGGTAAGAATGAAGTTCATCTGATGAACTTATATGTATCCAGACTGCCTCTTTGGTAGTATCCTTGGTAATGATGTATCTTGCCTTTAATCGTCTAGTAAGTCACGGTATCTATCGTGGAACTCATCAAACATACCGTCCCTCTATTGAGGGTAAAGACAATGCCTGCGACTGACATTCAGTCGTCCTTATCACCCTTGAAGCTTTCCAGTGATTCTCCCCAGGATCGATTGATACCATCTCACTACTACTAGTGAGAATCCTAACATCCAATTAGATCTATCTCATAGATCCAAAAACCCAGGATTTAGGAGGTATCACTTTGATCCTATATGGAGAATCCTTGTGATAAGCGGAGATTGACCGAGCGTAGCATAGGAAACTCCTTCCCTATCAAGAGTATGTCATCCACGTACTCTACGAGGATGACCACCATACTCCCTACTACCTTTTTGTATATACAAGGTTCATATACCATTTTGATGAAGTCAAACTCTTTGACTACCACATCAAGACAGACGTTCCAACTCCGCGATGCCTGCTTTATCACATAAAACATCTTGCACACGTTTCCGCTGCTCCCACTGTCTACGAAGCCCTCTGGCTATATACTTATAGAAACATCATTTAGAAAAGCTGTCATGATACCCAACTACCAGATATCGAGTCATGGTATGTAGCCGTGGCAAGTAGGATCTGGATGGACTTAAGCATAGCTTTGAAAGTCTCAACTTTTCCATGTACACCAAGTAATCTTCTCAAGATATACTTGCTCCTGATGGGGATTTAACCCTTCAGATAAAGCAACCAAAGTCCATACTTTGTTGGTGTATAAGGATTCCATCTCAGATCGCTAAGCATCCAGCCATTCTTACAAAGTCCTACTCCTGATGGCCAGCTCGAAACTAGTTGGGTCATCATCTCATGATGCAATCCTCGCTCGCACTGTCATAGAGAAACCGAAGTATCTCTCTGGTGGGTGAAGAACCCTAGTAGATCGGCGGAGAGGCTGAGGTTCGTTGGAAACTACTGAATCCTTTTGTTCTACCAAATCATCAGCTGTAGTTTGTATAGCTGGAACTACTTCCAGTTTTACAGAGCTGACCTTGCCTCGAGCTTGTCCGGATTTTTCTTTTAGACATAGGCCGGACAACCCCAAATCTTAACAAACTTAAGATATGGGCTCTTCCCTTTCCATATCACATATGAAGTGGTAGGCAACTGATTTGATTTGAACCCTATTCAATAGGTATGCAGCTTCTCAAGTGCATAACTCCCAAAAGGAAATAGGAAACTCAGTAGTACTCATCATAGAGCACACCATATCACATAGGGTGCTTTTGCTCCACCCCGATATACCATTTTGCTATGGTGTATATGGAGGAGTAATGCTGAGAGAGAATCTCATTCTCCTTTAGAATTGTCCAAGAATCCCGTGATCAAGTATTCTCCCCCCTGATCACATCAAAAGACATAATACTTTTACCCGTATTTTGGTTCTCTACTTCCAACCTATATTCTGTGAATATCTCAAAAGGTTCGGACTTGTGTTTCAACAGGAACATATGTCTAAATCTTGAGAGATCATCAGAGAATGTAATAAAGTACAAAGAACCGGTCTTGGCATGTGTAGACAGGGGACTTTCATACATCAGCATTTATCAATCCCAAGAGTTCTCTAACTCTTTCTCTGTTTCCAAAAAACAGAGCTGTGGTCATTTTATCTCTGTGACATGACCGGCAAGTTTCACAAGATGTAAATTCAAACTAATTTAAATATGCATCAATATGCAACTTCAGCCAGTCAGGTCGCATTGATATGACCTAGTCTACAATGCCTCAAGAAGGATTCATTCATTTCTGAACTCTTCCTCTTGTGTGTGTGTTAGTTATATGTATGCCCTAGAGGCCATTACTGTACATAGGATGTATATTGTAGTGGATGCTGGGACATATATAGGGAGGACTTTCTTGCTCGACATGATAGTATGCTATCTGGTTGAACTTTACCTTAACGTGTATACTGTTTGTCTCTCTGTTACATGTTGGTAAAGCCCTTAAGATCTGTACTTTACTACCTGGACTATGATGCGGATCATACTAGTAGGTACATGGTAGTCCATAAGTACATCCTTCAAAGTCCCTAGTCGTGGGTGTATCGAGACGGGGCATCGATATACCAGAGTAGACTAGCGTATACCTTCTCGACCCATACAGATGGGCGATGGATGATCCCATATCCATTGGTGTTTGACATCAGAGATGATATACGGGTGCTCAGTAGAGACTGGGTACACTGGACGGACTCGCCGAGAACTCCCAGATGGTATTATACCTCACGTCAGATGGCAGTTCTCTGGTGACACTGGTACAGAGTAGTCTGTTGACCCGAGATCGTCATAGAGTCTTGTGTGGTTCCCACTGTGCTTTGATTTCCATCTTACCACGTCCAAGAGGGCGTGCAAAACGGTGGTTTTTGGGTACAGTCCTGAGTCACATGGAGGCAATGAGCGATAGGAGGGGATTCGTCTCTCCCGGTATAGGGAGTTGATGTTGTGCTGTGTTCGATTGGCTATAACAGGAAATCCCTGGCCAGGGTTGCTGAGATTTACTGGTAAGTGTTACCAGTAGTTTCTCGAACAGTTATAGACCTCATATCGACACGACTTATTGAGCTATTGGGGTCTGACGTTTACCGCCCCTAGGCGAGATATGCGACATATCAGACGATCAGACCGGACTGTACGGTAGTGTTACTGGTCGGATTCACTGGAGTGTGAGCGGGCTTGCTCGTCGATCTTCAGATCGCTCAATACCCGGGTGGCCGTTACGTTTAGCAGACCGCTTGCGGCTTGTGGATGCTTGATATGATCATCATCTGCTGCCGGCGTATTGACGAGTCTTTAGAGTCCTACACAGAGGTTTCCTGGCTTAAGCGAAACGAAATAGGAGCGCATATGAGATATGTGCGGGACCGAGAATAATGCGTGTATGTGATACCGTATTCTATTCTCGCGATAAATATATCGAATGGTTGTATGCGATATAACCTAGTTATCGATTCAAGCGTCGATTCGATAAGCCGATATATTGTATACTAGTCGGTTGTGTGCGACATAACCGGGTCATTGAATCAAGTGTTGATTTAATGATTTAATGCATATTTATATATTTGATATATTACTTTGCATCAACTAGTATCGGTTTACTTAAGATGGATTTTCTCACTCGGATGGGCGCATTGTATATGCGATATACTTTTGTGCACTTGATTGTATCATGTTTGATGATACATGTCATGCTAGGGTTCAAGTGTAAAGATTAAACCTTGGTTAATGAAATGGTTAGGGTTTATTATTTATTATTCATTTATCTTATTTAATTATCCTTTTTATTGTTGATAAATGAATAAAAGAAAAGAGAAAAGAATGGTGGCTAATTTTGTTCTTTAGTTGAAGCTTCATGAAGCTTTGTTTAAGTCAACCATTCTTATCTCATCCTTAACCCTAACCATTCCCACTAACCATGATTCATTCTCTACACTTGACTCTAGTTAAAATTATGATAAGAATTAATTTTTCTTTTCTTATTCTTTTAACTTATCATATAAGCTTCTTCTTCTTCTTCCTTGACTTAAAGAAGAAAAGCTTCACCTCCATCAATGGTGATTGAGGCATATGAGTGAGAAATCCAATTCTAAAGTTAACCCACTTCCTATTTCTTCATCCTCTACCTCTTGCCAAGTAGTAGAGTGTGTTTACTTCACAAGTTTCTTGACTTGGTGAAGTGAGAGCTTGATCTTTCGATGCTTCGACGTAGATCATCTTCGGCATGGACATCGACGACCTAGCTTGCCCATTCTCCGACAAAGCCGACTCTAGAGCCCGGATTTGATTTGGACAGCGGAGACGACCTCGTTGCGGAGCCGTGGAGGTGGAGGACCGGATCTACAAAGGTTGTATTTCCGTATTCCCAATAGTTAAGTGTTAACTAGTTCTTTTTCGCCTAGACATCTAGTTATCGATCCGTAGTTTAGGGTTTGTAGGCACCATAATTTTTGAAATTGCCATGGTTGATGGCTTGGGAGACCTCACTTGAGTGCCTAGGAACCCTACAGTGGTATCAGAGCCTAGCTAGAGCCTTAGGCGAAGTCCAGACGGAATTTGAAGTCCGAACGAACCCGAAACCCCGAACCAATTTTGCTCTCTGTCCTTTTTTCAAAAACAGGGATTTTTCTATATTAAAAATATTCAGTAAAATCAGCAGGAGATTCTAAGGGAAACTGCAAAATTCGTCAGCCTGATTCCATCATTGCGCCGCGCTTCCGCGGCACGAGCATGGCTCGTGCGGCGGAAACGCGGCCATATTGTCATTTTGTGGATAAAATTTTCTGCAGTAATTCCTCTTTTGCTGTGCTGATTTTCCTGGGATATTTTAATATTTATTATACAGTTGAGTTTTCAGGGGTTGTTTTGGGTTTTCATGAGTTCGATCGGATTATCAAATTTTGTCTGTGTGGCTTTCCGGATAAATTTTAGAATATGTTAAAAAGTTCGACCGGATATAAATACCCACTTTTTCCCCTGTCGGGAAATTTCCAAGTGTTGGATTTTTCCGTAGTTTAACGACGTTCTAAGTAGTGCAAGTAACGCGATGGTCCCTCTAGAAGACACAAACCTTAACTCGATTATGTGACCGTCTTGAACTGCCCTTTGAACCTTCGGGTTTGGGGCAGTACGGCGTGCCACATGTGAGGCGTTGGCTTGACCCTTCTACGGCTGGACCGTTGGTACTGAGGTACGAACTGAATGTTGTTAGACTAATTTCATGTGTTGAGCTGTATCGGGAAAACTTGGGTGTTAGATTGTTCGATCGAAAAGTTTAACATTTTCTGTTTATCCGGAATGGGATACAATAATTGGAATTCACAAAAGTTATGAGATAACTAAATGAATGTTATAAACGTAGCAATTTAGTCTCACTTGATCGGTTGCCACGGAATTTTGATGTGATCAAAAGTCCGTCGCAGTCACGTAGCGTACGCGGATACTCGCCGGGTAAACTTAATAGACAGCCTCACTCCATAGCCCCGACCAAGTGACTGTAGGAGAACCCCGTCGCCGAAAGCATCCGTCCGGGTGCTCGCGGTAGCGGTGTTCCGCCTTGGTGCACTTCGTCGACGGTATCAGGGGTGCGGCCGCCTACTGAAGTTTTCGACGAGTATTCGATCAAAATGTCGGGAATCTTGTTGAATTGCCCGACTTGGTATTGAAAAGTGTTTTAGATTTTGAGACTAAAATGCGGGGTTTATAATTGTTAGGCATGTGATGTCTAAGGTATTCATTTGATTAGGCATGCGATGTCTATGCAGATTGCGGATTCCAACTGTTGTAGTTTTACACTTTCTTTTCTGTGACCGTAAGTGTAATATGTGATATCGCCGGTTTCGTTGCTATATGTCAACGACAATTGGGATGCGCATATTTACTTACGTTGATGACATGTGATGTTATGTGTTGCTGGATATGTTATATTGGATCGTCGTGTTTGAATAGCCGGGGGTTTTTATGTGAGATGAGTGTTTTTCATTTTCATTCATGTAAAAACTTGTATGTAATATTCTTTTATTGGGGCGCTTCCAGGTTGCGGGAGTTGTCACCTGTTGTATATTATTTACTTTTCCGCACTAGGATAGACCCAAGGAGGAGGGCACAAGTAACCGGGTTCTGGAGTCCAGTGGGAGACCAACTCGAGGAGTCGGGTCCGGGTCTCCTAACTCTAGAATTGGTAGGGTTGCTTGCCGCTCTCGTAGGGGTCTAGGGGTGTGGGTTTGGCTATTCATCACGACCGTGGAATCCGTGTTTTATACTGGCTCGTATTGAAAACACGGACGTCCTAGTATATCCAATATTTCATATGATTCTTCTGCTGCGATATCTGTGATGTGATCATGTGATGTTCTGTGATAGATACAGTATATAGTATATATGATATATTATATAGACGTTACTTATGTTTTACACCCGTGCTAGCCCTGCCCTGCTCTGCCGTTAGTTACCTAACCTAACGGTGCACGAGGGGACATCGAGGCGAATGCGGATGGCATAAGTGTACGTCGTATTTATCTGTGATGATTAGGTATTTATATGATGGGACTTCATTAATGTGATTAATGAAATAAAAGAAATCTAAGATGTTGTAGAATCGAATTTCAAAATAAAACAGGTAGCTACAGTTCTTGCTTTGCACAGCGGTATATACGATATATCCTGCACCTTATTCGATGAGGAAAGGACCGAGATCCCTTCACCGGGAGTGACTCCTTTAGCAATAACTGGCAGATGCTACACACTCGGTTTGTCTTTTGATTGCTTTTAAGAGTTTTTGCTTTGCACAGTGATATATGTGATATATCCCGCACCTCATTCGACGAGGAAAGGACCGACGATCCCTTCACCGGGAGTGACTCCTTTAGCAAAACTAGAAAAGCCTCAAAAGCACTCCATTTTAAAATCATTTGATTCTACAACGATATCAAGTTCATTACGCAATAAGTTTTCAGAAAAACCTGTCGTAGCCCTCCGTCATTTCAGATAAGTACTAGTTAGTATTCGTGCTACGTTTGTTGACTATGTTAAGGCGTAGTGTGCGGTAGCTAACTATTGGTTATCTGTATTAGCATATGATGCGATTGGATTAGGGTAGTCGTGCGACTTTGTTGACTATGTTAAGGGTCGTGCGGGTGGGTTTAATTCAATCGGGAAATGACGGGTTGAACTTGACTAGCACTTATGATTTGTTGACTATGTTAAGGTCATATAGCTGCTAGGGGCAAAATATTATCGGGAATTTCAAGTGTTGAGATTTGCAATGAGATTGCATACCTTCTATGAGATAGTTGGATCCCGATACCCGCTGCGAGTAAGTGTTACTCCTGGGAGAGTTTTATACATTATAATTAGCCGATCAAATAGGTATCTAGAAAGGTGTTAACGAGGTTACGCCTCTGGAAAACGAGGTTTACATTAATTAGGTTTGTGCGAAAGCACGGGGGACCTCCCTCAAAGTACCGACACTGGCCTGGCTGAAAGATTGGCGAACTTGTAGTGTGTAATTAATCCCGGCTAGTCTTTCCTTTTAGGGTTTGAAGGAAGATTTGATAAAATGCAGTGGGAGCCATCCTGATTAGATAAAATAATAACCAATCTATTCTTGACAGAGCGCACGCTGAGTGTTTTCTTCTCTCTCTCTCCAGGTAGCGACCATATCACGCCTTAATCAAGATAATAATACGGATTATTGACCGAACCCGCTTGTTATACTGAGCTGGGGAACGTTGGTCCCGCTCCAACTTATAAATGTTATAAGACAGAGCAGGAAATTGGGGAATACCAGATTTCCCGTGCCGCCCAAACGAAGAGAGTGTATGCTGATGCATCATCTTCGGGTATGTTCGTTATAAAGAACTGTTTCTCAGTATCCTTTACGTCCTGGGTATTTGATACCAGATCAGGATCCCAGATATGTAATCTGTTACATAGGGCTACAGAAAGGTAGAGAACTGAGAACGGGTGATAAGTTTCATGAGGCAGAAAACGGGGCAAGAGTTGCAGCCAAGTCTGTCGGTCACTGTCACCCTGTATTACAATACATTGATTCTGAACGAATGTTATTAGATACCGAACCTGATATACAAAATCATATCTATCTCTTTATTAGTAAAGAAATGATACAATTTTGTATTGTTGGATAATGTTTTGAACATTTCCTATATCAAAAGTTGATCGGTTCAGGCACGTTATCTAAAAGCATTAATGTTCTAAATCAAACTACAGTTCTTAGTATATGGAACACACACAAGAGGAAGAGTTCAGAAATGAACGAATCCTTCTTGAGGTATTGTAGACTAGGTCAGATCAATGCGACCCGACTGGCTAGAGTTACATATAGATGTATATTTAAATTAGTTTGAATTTACATCTTGTGAAACTCGCCAGTCATGTCACAAAGATAAGATGACCACAGCTCTGTTTATTGGAAACAGAGAAAGAGTTACTAAACTCTTGGGACTGATACATGTTGATGTATGTAAGGTCCCCTGTCTACACATGCCAGGACTGGTTCTTTATACTTCATTACGTTCTCTGATGATCTCTTTAGATTCAGACATATGTTCCTGTTGAAACATGAGTCCGAACCTTTTGAGATATTCACAGAATATAAGCGAGAAGTAGAGAACCAGAATACGGGTATAAGTATTATGTCCTTTGATGAGATCAAGGAGGAGAATACTTAAGCACGGAAATACTGGATTATTCTACTGGAGAATGAGATTCTCTCTCAGCATTACTCCTCTATATACACCATAGCACGATGGTATATCGGGGCGGAGCAATAACACCCTATATGATAAGGTGTGCTCTATGATGAGTACTACTGAGTTACCTATTTCCTTTTTAGGAGTTATGCACTTGAGAAGCTGCATACCTATTGAATAGGGTTCGAATCAAATCAGTTGCCTACCACTTCATATGTGATATGGAAAGGGAAGAGCCTATATCTTAAGTTAGTTAAGATTTGGGGTTGCCTGGCCTATGTCTAAAAACAAAATCCGGACAAGCTCGAGGCAAGGACTGTAATGTAGAACTGGAAAGGTTCCATCTATACAAACTACAGCAGATGATTTGATAGAACCAAGGGATTCAGTAGATACCAACGAACCTCAGCCTCTCCGCCGATCTAGTAGGGTTCCTCACCCACCTGAGAGATACTTCGGTTTCTCTATGACAGTGGGAGCGAGGATTGCATCATGAGATGATGACCCAATTAGCTTCGAGCTGGCCATCAGGAGTGAGACTCTGTAAGAATGGCTGGATGTTTATCGATCTGAGATGGAATCCATGTACACCAACAAAGTATGGACTTTAGTTGCAATATCTGAAGGGTTAAATCCCCATCAGGAGCAAGTATATCTTGAGAAGATTACTTGGTATACATGGAAAAGTTGAGACTTTCAAAGCTAGACAAGTTAAAGGTTTTCGTCATTGACCAGGCGTGGATAATGATGAAACTTTTTCCCGTACCTATGCTTAAGTCCATCCAGATCCTACTTGTCACGGCTACATACCATGACTGCGATATCTGGTGGTTGTGTGTCTTGACTGCTTTTCTAAATGATGATTTAGAAGAGAGTGTCTATAAGTACACAGCCAGAGGGCCTCGTAGACAGTGGGAGCAGCGGAAACGTGTGCAAGATGTTTTATATGATAAAGCAGGCATCGCGGAGTTGGAACATCTGTTTTGATGAATTAGTCAAAGAAGTTGACATCATCAAAATGGTAGATGAACCTTGTATAAACAAAAAGGTAGTAGGGAGTATGGTGACGATCCTCGTAGAGTACGTGGATGACATACTCTTAATAAGAAAAGAGTTTCTTATGCTACGCTCGGTCAATCTCCGCTTATCACTAGGATTCTCCATATATAATCAAAATGATACCTACTAAATCCTGGATTTTGGATCTATGAGATAGATCTAAATGGATGTTAGGATTCTCACTAGTTATAGTGAGATAGTATCAATTGACCCTGGGGAGAATCACTGGAATGGTTCCAGGGTGATAAAGACGACTGAATGTCAGTCGCAGGCATTGTCTTAACCCTCAGTAAAGGGACGGTATGTTGGAAGAGTTCCAAGCTAGATACCGTGACATACTAGACGATAAAGGCAGGATACATCGCTACTTAACATGCTACCAAAGAGGCTGTTTGGGTGTATATTTGTTCATGAGATGAACTTCGTTCCTACCATTGTGAGACAATGGAGTTGTGGCTTATGCCGAGGAACGCCGGTCCCATCAGTGATCCAAACATATTCTAAGGCAGTATCACCTGATCATGGAGATGGTTGATCTCCAGGTTGATCGAGGTTTGGAGAGTAGACTCAGAGGACAACACAGCGGATCCACTCACAAAGGCCTGTTCCCAGAGAGAGACTTTTATGGGATGGTTGAGTATGAGATACTGCAACCACTGCTACAGATGGCCCTAGTGCAAGTGGGAGATTGTTAGTTATATGTATGCCCTAGAGGCCATTACTGTACATAGGATGTATATTGTAGTGGATGCTGGGACATATATAGGGAGGACTTTCTTGCTCGACATGATAGTATGCTATCTGGTTGAACTTTACTATACTGTTTGTCTCTCTGTTACATGTTGGTAAAGCCCTTAGGATCTGTACTTGACTACCTGGACTATGATGCGGATCATACTAGTGGGTACATGGTAGTCCATAAGTACATCCTTCAAAGTCCCTAGTCGTGGATGTATCGAGACGGGGCATCGATATACCAGAGTAGACTAGCGTATACCTTCTCGACACATACAGATGGGCGATGGATGATCCCATATCCATTGGTGTTTGACATCAGAGATGATATACGGGTGCTCAGTAGAGACTGGGTACACTGGACGGACTCGCCGAGAACTCCCAGATGGTATTATACCTCACGTCAGATGGCAGTTCTCTGGTGACACTGGTACAGAGTAGTCTGTTGACCCGAGATCGTCATAGAGTCTTGTGTGGTTCCCACTGTGCTTTGATTTCCATCTTACCACGTCCAAGAGGGCGTGCAAAACGGTGGTTTTTGGGTACAGTCCCGAGTCACATGGAGGCAATGAGCGATAGGAGGGGATTCGTCTCTCCCGGTATAGGGAGTTGATGTTGCGCTGTGTTCGATTGGCTATAACAGGAAATCCCTGGCCAGGGTTGCTGAGATTTACTGGTAAGTGTTACCAGTAGTTTCTCGAACAGTTATAGACCTCATATCGACACGACTTATTGAGCTATTGGGGTCTGACGTTTACCGCCCCTAGGCGAGATATGCGACATATCAGACGATCAGACCGGACTGTACGGTAGTGTTACTGGTCGGATTCACTGGAGTGTGAGCGGGCTTGCTCGTCGATCTTCAGATCGCTCAATACCCGGGTGGCTGTTACGTTTAGCAGACCGCTTGCGGCTTGTGGATGCTTGATATGATCATCATCTGCTGCCGGCGTATTGACGAGTCTTTAGAGTCCTACACAGAGGTTTCCTGGCTCAAGCGAAACGAAATAGGAGCGCATATGAGATATGTGCGGGACCGAGAATAATGCGTGTATGTGATACCGTATTCTATTCTCGCGATAAATATATCGAATGGTTGTATGCGATATAACCTAGTTATCGATTCAAGCGTCGATTCGATAAGCCGATATATTGTATACTAGTCGGTTGTGTGCGACATAACCGGGTCATTGAATCAAGTGTTGATTTAATGATTTAATGCATATTTATATATTTGATATATTACTTTGCATCAACTAGTATCGGTTTACTTAAGATGGATTTTCTCACTCGGATGGGCGCATTGTATATGCGATATACTTTTGTGCACTTGATTGTATCATGTTTGATGATACATGTCATGCTAGGGTTCAAGTGTAAAGATTAA
Organism: Agapanthus africanus; assembly: GCA_030015575.1. Lineage (NCBI taxonomy): Eukaryota > Viridiplantae > Streptophyta > Magnoliopsida > Asparagales > Amaryllidaceae > Agapanthus > Agapanthus africanus. Next base: position 296,131,374 of record CM057345.1, on the reverse strand, counting down.
ACCTTGGTTAATGAAATGGTTAGGGTTTATTATTTATTATTCATTTATCTTATTTAATTATCCTTTTTATTGTTGATAAATGAATAAAAGAAAAGAGAAAAGAATGGTGGCTAATTTTGTTCTTTAGTTGAAGCTTCATGAAGCTTTGTTCAAGTCAACCATTCTTATCTCATCCTTAACCCTAACCATTCCCACTAACCATGATTCATTCTCTACACTTGACTCTAGTTAAAATTATGATAAGAATTCATTTTTCTTTTCTTATTCTTTTAACTTATCATATAAGCTTCTTCTTCTTCTTCCTTGACTTAAAGAAGAAAAGCTTCACCTCCATCAATGGTGATTGAGGCATATGAGTGAGAAATCCAATTCTAAAGTTAACCCACTTCCTATTTCTTCATCCTCTACCTCTTGCCAAGTAGTAGAGTGTGTTTACTTCACAAGTTTCTTGACTTGGTGAAGTGAGAGCTTGATCTTTCGATGCTTCGACGTAGATCATCTTCGGCATGGACATCGACGACCTAGCTTGCCCATTCTCCGACGAAGCCGACTCTAGAGCCCGGATTTGATTTGGACAGCGGAGACGACCTCGTTGCGGAGCCGTGGAGGTGGAGGACCGGATCTACAAAGGTTGTATTTCCGTATTCCCAAAAGTTAAGTGTTAACTAGTTCTTTTTCGCCTAGACATCTAGTTATCGATCCGTAGTTTAGGGTTTGTAGGCACCATAATTTTTGAAATTGCCATGGTTGATGGCTTGGGAGACCTCACTTGAGTGCCTAGGAACCCTACAGTGTATTCTTTACTAAGAACTGTAGTTTGATTTAGAATGTCTATGCTTTTAGATAACGTGCCTGATCCGATCAACACTTTATATAGGAAATGTTCAAAACATTATCCAACAATACAAAATTATATCCTTTCTTTACTAAAAAAGAGATTGATATGATATTGTATATCTAGTTCGGTATCTAATAACATTCGTTCAGAATCAATATATTCTGGTAATACAGGGTGATAGTGACCAACAGACTTGGCTGCATCACTCGCACCGTTTTCTATCTCATGAAACTTATCACCCGTTCTCAGTTCTCTACGTATCTGTAGCCCATGTAACAGATTACATATACGGGATCCTGATCCAGTATCTCATACCCAGGACGTAAAGGTTACTGAGAAACAGTTTTCTGTAATGAACACACTCAAAGATGATGCATCAGCATGCACTTTCTTCGTTTGGGCGGCACGGGAAATCTGGTATTCCCCAATTTCCTGCTCTGTCTTATAACAATTATAAGTTGGAGCGGGACCAACGTTCCCTAGCGCAGTATAACAAGCGGGTTCGGTCAATACATCCGTTTTATTATCTTGATTAAGGCGTGATATGGTTGCTACCTAGAGAGAGAGAGAGAAGAAAACACTCAGCGTATGCTCTTGCAAGATTAGATTAGTTATCTAATATATCTAATCAGGATATCTCCCACTGTTTTAGTCAAATCATCCTTCAAACCCTAAAAGGAAAGACTAGCCGGGATTAATTACACGCTACAAGTTTGCCAATCTTTCAGCTAGGCCAGTGTCGGTACTTTGAGGGAGGTTCCCTATGCTTTCGCACGGACCTAATTAAAGTAAACCTCATTTTCCCAGCGGCGTAACCCCGTTAACACCTTTCTAGACACCTACTTGATCTGCTAATTGTAATGTGTAAAACTCTCCCAGGAGTAACTCTTACTCGCAGCGGGTATCGGGATCCAACTATCTCATAGAAGGTATGCAATCTCATTGCAAATTTCAACACTTGAAATTCCCAATAATATTTTTGCCCCAAGCGATCTATGACCTTGACAAGGTCAACAAACCATAGACCGCAAGTCAAGTTCAACCCGTCATTTCCTGATTGAATTAAATCCACTCGCACGACCCTTGACAAGGTCAACAAATTCCCACGACTACCCTAATCCAATCGCATCATATGCTTATGCTGATAAGCATAAATAGCTACCGCAGACTATGTCTTGACAAGGTCAACAAACGCAGCATGAATACTATGAAGTACTTATCTGAAATGACGGAGGGCTACGACGGGTTTTTCCGAAACCCTTTGCGTAATGAACTTGATATCGCTGTAGAATCGAGTGATTTTAAATGGAGTGTTTTTTAGGCTTTTCTAGTTTTGCTAAAGGGGTCACTCCCGGTGAAGGGATCGTCGGCCCTTTCCTCAACAAATAAGGTGCAGGATATATCATATATACCACTATGCAAAGCAAGAACTATAGAAACAATCAAAAGACAAACCGAATTTGTAGTATCTGCTAGTTTCACTAAAGAGGTCACTCCCGGTGAAAGGATCTCGTCTCTTTCCTTATCGAATAAGGTGCTGGATATTCTACAAGGAACACCGCTATGCAAAGCAAAACCTATAGAAGCAATCAAAAGACAAATCGAGTTTGTAGCATCTGCTAGTTTCACTAAAGAGGTCACTCCCGGTGAAGGGATCTCGGCTCTTTCCTTATCGAATAAGGTGCTGGATATTCTACAAGGAACACAGTTATGCAAAGCAAGAACTAGAGCTACCAGTTTTTAAACAACTTTCTACAACACCTTTAGGTTTCTTTTAGTTTCATTAATCTCATTAACGAAGTCCCGTTTTATTATGCTTCACAAGCATCACATTTGAAACGAAATCTACAATATAACATATATCTCATATATATAATATAAACATTCGTCTCAGGCAGTAATATGATCTGATCACAGAACATTGCAGCAGCAGAACATATATGAAATATTGGATATACTAGGAGGTCCGTGTTTTTAATACGAGCCTGTATAAAACACGGATCCCACGGTCGCGATGAATAGCCAAACCTATATCCCTAGACCCCTACGAGAGCGGCAAGCAACACTGCCAATTATAGGGTTAGGAGACCGGGTCTCGACTCCTCGAGATGGTCTCCCACTGGACCCTAGAACCCGGTTACTTGTGCTCCTCGCCTTGGGTCTACCTAATGCGGAAAAGTAAATAATATACAATGGTGACATCATCCTCAGCCCGGAAGTGCCCCAATAAAAGAATATTACATACAAATGAATTTAACATGAATGAAAAAGAAAAACTCTCATCTCACATAAAAACCCCGGCAATTCAAAACGTGACGATCCAATATAACATATCACAGCAACACATAATATCTCATATCATCAACGTAAGCAAGTATGCGTATCCCGATTGTCGTTGATGTATAGCAACGAAGCCGGCAATACACCACATACTACGCTTACGGTCACAGAAAAGAAAGTGTAAAACTACAACAGTTAGAATCCGCAACCTCCTTAGACATCGCATGCCTAACCAAATGAATTCCTTAGTCATCGCATGCCTAACAATTATAAACCCCGCATTTTAGTCTCATTTATCGAAAACTCTTCTCAATATCAAGTCGGGCAATTCAACAAGATTCCCGACAACCTGATCGAATGCTCGTCGCAAACTTTAGTAGACGGCCGCACCCCCGGATGCCGTCGACGAAGTGCACTAAGGTGGAACACCGCTGCCGTGAGCACCCGAACGGATGCTTTTGGCAACGAGGTTCTCCTACAGTCACTTGGTCGGGGCTATGGGGCGTGGCTATTTGTTAAGTTTACCCGGCGAGTATCCACGTACGCTACGTGATTGCAACGGACTTTTGATCACATCAAAATTCCATGGCAACCGATCATCTGAGACTAAACTGCTATATTTATAATATTCAAATCAGTTATCTCATAACTATTTTTGGATTCCAAATATTGTATCACATTCTAGATAAATAGACAATATTAAACATTCCGATCGAATGATCAAACAACCAAGATTTCCCAAATAGTTCTCAACACTTGAAATTAGTTTTAAAACATCCATCACATGCATCAGTACCAATGGTCCAGCCGTAGAAGGGTCAAGCCAACGCCTCACATGTGGCACGCCGTACTGCCCCAAACCCTAAGGTTCAGAGGCAGTTCAAGACGGTGACATAATCGAGTTAAGGTTTGTTGTCTTCTAGAGGGTCCACCACGTTACCTGCACGACTTAGAACGTTCTTAAACAATGGAAAAATCCAACGCTTGGAAAATTTCCGGCAGGGGAAAAAGTGAGTTATTGATATCCGTTCGAACTTTTTAACACGCTCTAAAAATTACCCGGACAAAACTAAATGAAGTTAAATTATCCGATCGAATCAACGAGTACCCAATACAACCCAGAAAACTCAATACTTGAGTGGAATTAAAAAATTCCCAGAAAAAAATGACAAGAAAGGACCTAAGAATAAATATATGAAATTCCAAGGACTAACTCAAACTTTTGGCCGCGGAACCTCGGCCAAACCTTTGGTTTGGCCGCGGTTCCGCGGTCATATAATCGAGTTAATGGACCGTACATCATAGTAATTCTTCGTTTTTCCTGCTCTATTTTATGAGAATTTTTAATAGAGAAAATATCAACTTTTTGAAAATTATCAAGAGACGGGTTCAAATTAGGGTTTCGGGGTTCGATCGGACTTTAAACTTCGTTTAGATCTCTCCTAAAGCTTTAGCTTGGCTCTGATACCACTGTAGGGTTGCTAGGCACATGCACAAGGGTCTACGAGGCATCAACCATGCCCGATTAAAAAATTTAGCTGTGCCGAACAACCCAAAGTCGGATCTTTAAACTAGAGTTTATGCGAAAACTAGCATGTTAAACACTTTAACACTAAGTGAGAGGGATTAAAACCTTTGTAGATCCAGTCCTTCACTTCTTAAGCTCCGTGTTGAAGTCCCTTCGCTGCGATCATCGTGTTCCGGACTCTCGAAAGGCTCCGCGAAGAGAAAAATGCAAGCTTGCTTCCGATCTTCGATAACAAAGATGATCTACCTTGAAGTTTCATTAACACAAGCTAACACTCACTAAATGAAGTGAACACTTTAATCTAAAGGGCAAGGATAGATGAGAATGATGGAGTAGGATTTTTGCTCTCTTTTATTTTCATTTACTCAGTCATTTTTCATCACCTTGAAAAAGCTAGAAAGCTTTTTATATGAAAGAAAGAAGGAAGAAGATGAACAATCAACATGAAACCTTTTGTGATGAATAATGAAAGGATAAATATGATGATTAATGCAACCATGGTCAACTAAACCCATGTAGAGAATTAACTAGGGTTAGGGTTTGGGTTGGGTTAAAGCATGAGTCATAACAAAATATCTTTCACAAAACAAAACTAAACCTTCTAGAAAGCATTAACCCAAATCAAACCCTAATCTTGTTTAATCTCTACTAAACATGTTGCATTAGTTATCATATCATGTTAAAATATTATATATCACATATATAATATTTATTGTAACCAAATAAAATAATACAATTAAAATATATTGCATATATATCAATATATTACCCGAGTAAGAAAAAGGATCTTTTAGTGAGCTAATATTAGTTAATGTAATTTAATATATCATATATATTATTATACATTAAATTATCGAATTAACACTTGATCCGACAATCCAGCTATATCGCATATAACCGACTAATATTTATCCGTACCGATTCATCGAATCAACACTTGATCCGATGACCCGGCTGATATCAAATATCGCGAGAATAGAATACGGTATCTCATATCGTATTATCCTCGGTCCCGCACATATCACATTTGTGCTCCTACTCCATTTTGCCTGAGTCAAGAAACCTCTGTGTAGGACTCTAAAGAATCGTCAATACGCCGGCAGTAGGTGATGATCATATTAAACACCCACAAGCTGCAAGCGGTCAGCTAAACGTAACAGCCACCCAGGTATTGAGGGCTCAGAAGATCAACAAGCAAGCCTGTACATTCTCCTGTGAATCCAATCAGTAACACTCCCATACAGTCCGGTCTCGTTGTCTGATATATTGCATATCTCTCCTAAGGGTGGTAAACGTCAAACCCCAGTAGCTCGATAAGTCCTGTCGATATGAGGTCTATAACAGTTCGAGAAACTACTGATAACACTTACCAGTAAATCTCAGCAACCCTAGCCAGGGATTTCCGGTTATAGCCAATCGAACATAGCGCAACATCAACTCCCTATACCGGGAGAGACGAATCCCCTCCTATCGCTCATTGCCTCCATGTGATTCGAGACTGTACCCAAAAGCCATCTTTTTGCATGCCCTCTTGGACGTGGTATGATGGAAATCAAAGCACGGTGGGAATCACACAAGACTCTATGACGATCTCGGGTCAACAGACTACTCTGTACCAGTGTCACCGGAGAACTGCCATCTGACGTGAGGTATAATACCATCTGGGAGTTCTCGGCGAGTCCGTCCAGTGTACCCAGTCTCCACTTAGCACCCGTACACCATCCTTGATGTCAAACACCGATGGATATGGGATCATCCATCGCCTATCATATGGGTCAAGATGCGTATATGCTAGTCTACTCTGGTGCATCGATGCCCTGTCTCGATACACCCTCGACTAGGAACAATTATAGGAAGTACTCATCGACTACCGTGGCCCCACTAGTATGATCTCATCATAGTACCAGTAGTCGAGTACATATCCTAAGGGCTTTATCAACATGTAACATAGAGACAATCAGAGTACATGTTAAGATAAAGTACAACCAGATAGCATACTATCATGTCGAGCAAGAATGTCCTCCCTATATATGTCCAAGCATCCACTACAATATACATCGTATGTACAGTAATGGCCTCTAGGGCATACATATAACTAACAATACAGGTCCATGGTCGTTGCATTATCGAGACATGGCATCGATACTCCGGAGTATACTGGTTTATACGCTTCTCATCCCAGCATGGGGAGATGGTCAGTCTCACAGCCATTAGTACATCGTAGTGGAGATAGTATGCAGGTGATCGTTAGGTTACGGGTACACCGGATAGGACTCGCCGGAAACTGCAGGTTGGTACTATACCCATCGTCAGATAGCAGTTCCCAGGTGACATGAGTACATCATAGTCCGTCAACTTGACACTGCTACTTCACCTCGGGTGTGTTCCTACTGTACTTAGATTACTACCCTACCATGGCTCAATGGAGTCGTGCAAACAAGTAGTAGTTGGGTGCAGTCCCGAAGCACTTGGAAGCAGTGGCGGATAGACAAGATTCGTCTCTCACGGTATTGGGGGTTGATATCGCGCAGTGTATGGAGAGCCATTACGCAAAGTCCCTGTCCAGGGCAAGCGAGATTTACTGGTAGGTTCCAGTAGTTTCTCAAGGTGTAATGGACTTCACTCCGACACGACTTATACCGCTATTAGGGGTCTGATGTTTACCGCCCCCTTGTAACGCCTTAGATTTCGGTTAGTGTTCGTTTAGACGTTAATGCGGGTTTACTATAAAAAGTTTACCAATTCGGGTTCCTCACATTTTATAACATTTAATTAGTAATTTATTATTATTTTTTATAAGCATGCACGCACGTGTGCACGTAAATGCGAGAATTTGTTTGTGCTAATTTAGTTTTAGCAACCATGACTCTTAACCTTAACCTAATCTCTTTGCTTTATCCTATCCAACCCTTAACCATCCTTAATTATTTCTTTTGTGAGATGAGAGAAGATATTTCCTTTGTTGAGTGAAAGGTGGCAAGATGAGGTGTGGTGCATTAATGTGAGGCATGGTTTGCAATTAATGATATGATACACTCACCTCTCATCTCACCCTACACTCACCTCCCTCTCTCATTTCCTCACACCCTCTCTCTTTTTCTCTATCTCTTTCTCATTTCTCTATCTCCCTCAACAAATTCTGAACACTTTCTCTCACTCCATCTCAAATCCATCACAAATTCACCAAAACTTCATCAAAATCACATCTTTGTTCATATTTTTCCTCTTGGATGCCATGGAGCATGCAAAGCTTGGATCTTTATGTTCTTTTGGCTAGGTAATGTTTCCTTGCTGTTGTTTAAGTTATTTTTGTGTAGATTAGCTTGTTAGTTTTTGTTTTTATCGTGTATCGTATTGTTTCGGATAAATATTGTATTTTTAGTGTCGATTTGGGGTCTCGGATGATCTGCTGTTAAACTAAGTATTTGTTGCAAAAATTGACTTGACAGTAACCTAGTATAGAGACCTAGAAGCTACCCTCAAAATACGAGCCAATTCCTCCTTGTTCAGGCCACAGATTTATTGGATCTGGCCGCAATTTGCGGACAGAGTAGGGACCTTGGTGTTGATTTTTGGTGTAGGGGTCTCTGGGGTTAATTGTAGTCTCATGGTACTTGCAATTTTTCCAAATTGTTAGCACAGAAAAATCTAGGACCACTTTCCGTATTTCTAGTGTTTCGTTTCGTGCGATACGTTATCTGATACGATGCGTGTTCTGTGTTGCTGTTGCGCTGAGTTGGTTTCGTAGTGTCGCTATACGCGTTAGATGCAATACGAACCCTTTAGAGTATGTAGGTGTGTGTCGTGTTGGTCCGTGTAGATTGTAAGTATTTTAGGTCTATCATTAATATATATTTGCTTTGTTGTTTTAATGTTGCAGGTTCGCAGGCGGGGACTACGGACACTGCTACAAAGGGAAAACAGGTGGTAGGCTTCACCTAGCTTGGAGCGTTGGTGAGTAGATTTAACATCTACAGGGGAATCGCCCGCATGGCGTTGTGCGTCTGGGCTAGAGATGTTAATACTTGTCGCATATTCTATGTCATATTTAGAATTGCGCAATTATCCTACTACTTAGATATTGTTGCGCTTGGACTAGTATCCTTAGGACACTGCACGCATTATTGACGACTCATGTTGCACGAGCACTGATTGTATGCTACACACACTGTCAATAATTTTCTTGTCACACACAAACCACTTATAGTTAGGATATTGCATGGTTAGGGACATTGAGACATTGATTCATATTTTTTATCGCATATGACATATAGCATACCTGTATATCTACATGCTTACACATATGCCTTCATATACTTATATGCTAGATACCCGTATACCTATAGAGTATTGTACCGTAAGTGATAGGTACATACACACTGTACGACATAGCTACAGGTATACCTTGCACATATTTCACTTATACCCAGGGGGTATACTACATCATTTAATTTTAGGTAGATACATATACCTTGCTATACCTTTGTGTTTACACATACAACAGTTATAGCTACTTATTTACCTTTACGTGATATTATTTAGAATTGGATAAAATAGGAACCGCATAATATTTTATATTAACTTGTTGTAGTTAATTAGCGGCTTTTCCTTTATATGCTTACATTTCAGTTTATGTTGCATATATCATATTCATGGATTTTCGCATCGTTATATGGATTTTTCATGATGTTTTCTGGATTTGGGGACCGTGGGAGTTCATAAAATTATGCATTATTTAAAAAACCTGGTTTCCCTTGATATGATATTTCTGCATCCACCATGAGTTTTATCGGTTCTGATATTTATATACCCCTACGAGGAGGCGTCGAGGCCGTATGAGGGTACATGGTGGGGCCCGGAGGTACCCTGGGGAAAGAAAGGGATGTCGATGTACCACGCCGATGAGCTCGGCAGGGGAACCATACACTCCGGTGACATTACCTATGACTCGGTGGTTATCATGGGGATACCGACGGGAGTCATGTGCGTATGGATACGTCGAAAGGCGAGGGTCAGAGCTAGGCACTCGTGCTTTCGGTATAGCGTATGATAGTATCTATCAGGGTGCCAGTCTTGGTGACAGCACCTGATAGATCAACATTTCTGTATTGATGTTTGGCACATTGGTTTCATGATATTTCTATTTACTTCTTAGTATATATACAAGTGGATTGGGACGCTGTTATATATGCCCTTACACCAATATTAGTGGAATGGGACGCTAATATATGCGTATTGACATTAATTCTATATACATCATATTTATTCATGCAAATATACTTAGCTTATAATAGAATCACTTGATATTGGATTTAGGACATATGACATTTACTTGATATTGTACATAAAACATATATGAGATTCACTTGATTTTGTACATTCAGGATATAGGGGATTTATTCGATATTGTACATTAAGGATTTATGAGATTTATATGATATGAGAGCCAATTTGGGGGCTGATTTGAGGAATTGGAATTTGGATTGTCTTGATGGATTGTGATCCAACCACGATGTCAGGATTCCGTGGAAATGACATATTTCATTCCATACTCTACCTTTATTTATTTGCACTGTTTCATGTATTAGTAGTACCTCTTAGTGTACCTTCCATTATTGTTGCATATACACATTTTCATATCATTATTGCATGATTATTGCATACTGATTGTCATATTATTATTGCTTCATGTATTAGTTGTACCTGCTACTTTTCACGATTATTGCATTCATATGACCTGTTATTGCTATTAATTGCATATGTTAGATTCACGCTGTACGTGCATACTTGCGATTACCTGCATATGTTATTTACTATTCACGAGTTGGTAACTCACCCCCGTTGTGTCACAGTTGTTTTGCAGGGTGTTCCCGAGAGTAGTCGAGGCAGGCTATTCATCTATCAGATCATCTTTTGCTACGGATACCGCTTCAGCTCATAGTGTGCAGTTTTGCTTAGGTGGGTTTTGTGGTTATCCGTATTGTTATATTGTATATTCGTTGTAACCTTGTACACTCCATCTACTATTATTTTGTTGACTTAGAGACTTGGTGAGGACGATATTGTATATTATTTGTGATTTGTTGTCTTTTTTACTGTTTCCTTTCTATCGTCTTTTATTTCTTCGCTACGGCATCATATATTTGTTGTGGTGGTTGTTTTCCGCCTTTGGGCGTGTATTTGCTCCCGTTTGGGGATGCTTCATTTATATTTATGTTGTACCCATTTTTGGGGCTAGTTTTTACAAAGGAGGTGCTGCCAAAATTTTAAAGAAAGAAAAATTGGACTTTTAAAGAATTTGGGTTGTGATTTCAAATGTTTCAAAACTTCTATTATCTTTTCTTGTCTTTTTTTTATGGTTTAGATTTCTGGGTTTTGGCTTTCTTTTACTGCGTTACGCCTTTAGACGTTGCGTAGTATTAGGACCGTCACGTGCTAATTTCGGGTCGTGGCAAAGTTGGTATCAGAGCGCTAGGTTTTACCTTTCGGAGTGTAGGATGACCTTAGTATGATGGAGTAGGTGGCTTAAGCAGAGTAACGTAGTGTGTGTATGTCTGCAGTATACTCACGATGCGGTATATCGCCTAAAGTGACCTAAGTACATTGCATGAAATTCCTTCTTTGATGATTCATATCCTTGTGATTCAATTTCCGTGTTCTTATCGAATCTTATTTCCATTTATAGCCTTTCCACCAATGAATATGGGGACTCAGAGCGATGCAGCAAGGGCCGAGATCAGAGTTGGTTCGGGTGAGACGAGCACTGACCAGGATGGCACGCTAGTTGCACATGTGCAGAAGGATCCGCCTTCGACAGATCAGTTCGCTAGGCTTGTGACAGAGATGCAGGACTTGCGCCATACGATGAGTTCATTGGTTGAGACCGTTCGAGCGCAGCGACAGGAGGTCGTGACCCCTATTAATCAGTTGTTCCTTGTGATCAGCATGCAGTAGTCCGTCACCTATATAGCACCTGTGGATGCAGCCCCAGTTTACGAGACACGCCTTCCAGAGACTTTGAGAGTTCCGGAATAGTGGAGGACTCGTACCGGTATACTGTCACGACCCGCAGGGTACGGAACGTGACTGGCACTTAAGTTTACGAGACGTCTCAAGGCGTCCGTAAAATAAGTAAGCCAAAGCCCAGAAAACAAAACCAATTAAGCAAAAGAGTGAAGAAAACCCAAACAATTGAAAGAAAGTTTATCAAATAAGTCATGTAAAACACTTTTTAAAAAACAATACCAATTTTTCCCGAAAATTTCGGCTGAGTCTCCTTTGTAAATACTGGCCCCCAAAATGGGTACAACATAAATAAACATGAATCCAACAAAATAGGGCATCCCCAAGCGGGAGCTAGCTCTTCGCCATAAGGCGGTCACAAATCCCACGCAATGTAAATGACAACAAGCATAATAAAGCATAAGGAAGCATGAAAAAGTAGCATGTCGGCTCAAGTGAGCTCGACCCCAAAATACAGCATAAAATCCACAAACCTCACAGTCTCATCTCTAGGTCAATATACAATAATCTGGTAGAAACAGTAGATGGAGTACACTAGATACAAGAATATACAAGTGGTACAAAATAATAACATAACCCACCTATGAGCAAAACTCGAGCTCAGGCAAAAGAGGCAAAAGACAAGTGCGCCCGCCGCTACTGAACTGACGGAGCGGACCTGCAAAAGACTGTGGCACAACGGGGGTGAGTTGCCAACTCGTGAGTAATAAATAACATCTGCAAAGGCTATCGTATGCATGCACACAAGTATCCTAGCATCTAAAATACAGGTATGACTGGATGCACTAGCAGGTGTGTATATCATATCAGTGTGCTAATATGTATGCAACATGAAAATCTGAGGTCTCAATAGGTATATATAAGAAATATTTTATCTCTTTTTTTGTTTTTTTTGAAACTCTTTTAGAATGCCAGCATAATGTCAATGAATCGACGAAAATCGGTGTCCAGCAACGACACCCAAAAGCTGTCTCAAATCTCATAAATGTATCTCTGGCCTCAGCCGTCCGGCAGATCCATCTCAAATATCAATATATCATCATCTAGCGGCCACGGTCGGTATCCTCTGGATATCCGCCGTCCCAAACAGTCACCGGTAGGTAATCCATCCCCTGCCAGGCTCAACGTCATCACCACATTCCTCTTGCCCCGGGGTACCTTACCGGGCCCACCATGTACCCGTGCCGGTTCCTCCACTCCTCGACACGGATTTCCAAATCCACAGCAAACTCATGGTGGACGACACTTACATCACTAGAAAACCGCAATTTTACATATTTTAAAAATATAATAAGTTTAGAAATTTTGCGGTTTTCCCCCGAAATCCAGCAATATCATAAAATCTCAAGAAATTCTCATAAGTGCATATATCAATGATAATGAATGCGTATGATATCAATAATTAAGTTGCGATGTGTGATCAATGGATTAAGCATGAACAATTAATATGATGAAGTACATGCACATGAATAGCAATACTACGGTTTCATTTTTAAGGAATTAAAGGCAATAGTACCAGTTTAAGTATCGATTAGTAAAAGGTTTCAATTTAAAAGTTATCTAGTGTGGTGGCATGGCAATTACCAGGGTGTGTGTGTAAACATGAATAGTGCTCGTGCTGCATATAAAAACCTGGTAATGGTGCATGTGTCCTACAATTGAGTTTGCGTATATGGGTATAACATATTGTTCTAATTGCAGCAATTATCATGCCAGTAATATTATTCTAATGTCATAAGTGGTTATCCAGTTTACTAAATCTATCGGGCGACTTACGCCATCCAAACGATCGTCCCCCGTAGATGTTAAATCTACTCACCGGGATCCCTGGCTAGCTGTGTCCAATCACCGCCTTTCCCTTTCGCGCCGCGTCTGACGTCTCCGCGACCGAACCTGGAATTTACATCAATACCAGACATAAGGTTACACATTCAAGAACGACGCTAAACCCCAACGAAACTACTAAAGTTCGCTAGCTAGGTACAACGTGCACAAAGTGCGCGGAACACACGCGAAAATCGCAAAACTGCCGAAAAACGCCGATTTGGGTCGCCCGGCAAAACTAAAACCCGACTACCCAAAAACCGCACTCACGCATCCTAAAAGTCGCAGGACAAGCCATTACAATCATCAAGATATCAAAATTAATCCATCACATAATTTATATAAAAATCTAGTAAGCATATACATTCCAAAAATCGGTGCAACAATTGCCGATTTGCGACAAAACGACTACAATCTAGCACAATCGCCCAACCACACTACAAGCAATCTACAAACACTAATTATAACACAACAACAATGATTCCAATCCTATTTTCCATAAACAACCATTCTTGAATTTATAACTTAGCAAAATCCAATCAATTTCCTCACTTGAAACTTTAAATTAACACAACAAAGCTCACTTAAGAAAATTAACCTCTTAGGTTAGGTTAGCAAAATACTAGATAACAAGTTAGGTTTAATCAATTAAATAATGCTTTCTAAAACTTAATCCACTCACTAATCAAGCTTCACAAACCAATTCCATACAAAAACCCTCTCTTGAAAATCCTAAAAAGCAATTTCACACTTCTAAATTTAATCAAATTAGCATAATTGAAAACTACATCAACAAGATAACTATATGGATTAGTTAATTAACCACTAGATTAACTATAAAACAATCTAATTAAGTATTATGGCTTCAAAACCCTAGCTAAAATTTTCAAGCAAAACCTAAGAAACTAGATTAAACTACACTAAATTAACACTAAACCATCTAACATAAGAACTTAAACAAAAGAATTTAACATGATAGAAATTATACCTCTTGATCTATAGATCAAGCAAGAAAATTTTGCTCCAAATGATGGCCTCAACACCAAGATCCAAGCAAGAATGGCTAAGGATAATGATAGCTCAAGGATTTTGTTTGGATTTTTGAATTAAATCATGGATTTTGATGTATTTTCTTGAAGAAATTGAAGAAAATGAAAAGAAAAGAGAGGAAGAAGAGGGTGTGCAGGATTTTCGGCCAGAGGAGGAATGGGGGAGGGTGTGGGCAAGTGGGGAAGGTCATGGGTCAAGTCCACAAAGTCAAATGCACCTTACTTTATTCATTTTAATTAAAATAAATCCAAAAAACCCCTTAAATCACTCAAGAAAGCAACTAAAGAAAAGAGATCAGAATTTTCTGGTCTCACACAAGGTGGGGCTGTCCTAGGGCTGAGGAAAAAGAGAGAGGGGTTTTACAAAAAAATTTTATGCAAAAAGGCCCCCTACAACTCAAAAATTGCAAGTTTTAGCTCAAAATTCAATAAATTCGTTTCAATTTATAAAAATTTGTTAAAAATCAAAATAAATTACTAAAAATTCATGTTATCACTAGATTATAATTATCATAATTTTAGAGATTAAAATTAGCCCGGAAAAATTTGTATTTATCGCTTATTTAATGTATTTTCTTACCGGCTTAAAATAATATTAAAAAATTGAAAAATAGGGAAAAATTTTTAAATGACCAAAATTTCATAATTAACTCATTAGCTACTAAAAACAAGTAATTACCTACCCATTTAAGGTATAATTAGCCCTAAACTGCAAAATATCGAGAAAGACGGTTTTCGGAAAAATACCGAATTTTCACCGAATTTCAGGAAAACACCAAAACGACTTTTCAAGACGCTACAATCTTCCCCCCTAAAAGAAATTCGGTCCCCGAATTTAAAAATATAACTACGCGTACCTTCAAAGAGATGGGGATATTTCTTCCTCATCTCGCCCTCGGTCTCCCAGGTAACCTCCTCGCTGCTCGGGCTACGCCAAAGGACCTTGACGGTTGGTATAATCTTCGACCTCAACTTCTTCACCTGCCGATCCAGGATGGCCACCGGCTGCTCTGCAAAAGAAAGGTCGCGCTCTAGCTGGACTGTCGGGTGCTGAATCGCATGCGAAGGGTCGTGAAGGTACATGCGGAGCATCGAAACATGGAAGACGGGGTGAACATCGGGAAAGCTGGGAGGAAGAGCCAAACGATATGCAACAGCGCCGACACGCTCGAGGATCTCGAAGGGACCTACGAATCTAGGGCTAAGCTTCCCCTTTCGCCCAAAACGCATCACGCCCTTCATCGGAGAGACCCTCAGAAAAACATGGTCGCCAACTGCGAACTCTAATCTGCGACGGCGCCTGTCAGCATACGATTTCTGCCTTCTCTGAGCCGCTCTCATCCGGTCTCGGATCAACTGGATCTTCGATGTCGTCTCCTCAACAAGCTGCGGCCCCAAAATGCTGCTCTCGCTGAGCTCTGTCCAACAAACGGGCGATCTGCATCTCCTCCCATACAATGCCTCGAAAGGTGCCATCTGAATAGTATCCTGGAAGCTGTTGTTGTAGGAGAACTCCACTAGAGGTAAATGACGATCCTAGCTACCACCAAAGTCTAAAACGCACGCTCTGAGCATGTCCTCGAGAGTCTGAATGGTTCGCTCTGACTGTCCGTCTGTCTGCGGATGAAACGCTGTGCTGAAGCTCAAACGAGTGCCCAAAGCCTCCTGAAGTCTCTGCCAAAGTCGGCTGGTGAACTGAGTGCCTCGATCTGACACAATACAAGTCGGTACGCCATGTAGTCGCACGATCTCGTCAATATAGAGCTGAGCATACTGAGCGAAGCTGAAAGTCGTCTTCACTGGAAGGAAGTGAGCCGCTTTCGTCAATCTATCCACGATCACCCAGATGGAGTCGTACCCTCGACTGGTCCTGGGTAGACCCACAACGAAGTCCATCGAAATCTGCTCCCATTTCCACTCTGGAATGGGTAACGGCTGTAGCTCTCCTGCGGGCCTCTGGTGCTCGGCCTTGACTTGCTGACAAGTCAGGCATCTCGAAACGAACTCCGCAATGTCCCTCTTCATCTCGTCCCACCAGTAGGTCTCTCTCATATCATGGTACATCTTGGTGGAACCGGGGTGGACACTATACACTGATCGGTGTGCCTCCTCAAGAATGTCGCGCCGCAATCCATCAGCATCTGGTACGCACAGTCTAGATCCATATCGTAAAATCCCCTGATCGTCAACCACGAACTCGGAAAATCTGCCCTGTCCCACCTGTGCCATGATCTCTGAGCAACGGTCGTCACTGCGCTGTGCCTCATATATACGGTCAAGCAACTGTGGGCGTGCACGAACATGCGCGAGCTGTCCCCCTGTCTGAGTGAACTCGAACTCAACTCGGCTGTCGCATAACATCTGCCAATCTGCTGACGACTGTCTCTGCACTGCGCGCAAAAAGGATAGACTACCCCCGGGCCTCCTACTCAACGCATCCGCCACCACATTTGCCTTGCCGGGGTGATATAAGATCTCGCAGTCGTAGTCTTTCACCAACTCCATCCAACGACGCTGTCTGAGGTTCAGGTCTCGCTGCTGAAATATGTACTTTAAGCTCTTGTGATCGGTGAATATCTGACACGACTCGCCGTAAAGGTAATGTCGCCAAATCTTCAGTGCAAAGACCACTGCAGCCATCTCCAAATCATGAGTGGGGTAGTTCTGTTCATGCTTCTTCAACTGCCGAGAAGCATAAGCGATCACCCGGCCATGCTGCATCAATACGTATCCTAATCCCACTCGCGAAGCATCACAGTAGACAACAAATCCGCCTGATCCCGAAGGCAAAGATAATACCGGCGCCGTAGTCAAACAAGTCCGTAGCTGCTGAAAACTGCGCTCGCACTCCTCTGTCCAGACGAAAGGAACTCCCTTCCGGGTCAAACCGGTCAACGGTGCAGCTATACGGGAGAAGTCCTGAACAAAACGCCTGTAGTAGCCCGCCAGGCCTAGAAAACTACGGATCTCAGTAACCGATATAGGTCGGGGCCACTGCTGAACAGCCTCAATCTTCTTCGGGTCCACACAAATGCCGTCTCTCGTAACCACGTGACCCAAGAATCTGACGCTGTCCAGCCAGAATGCACACTTGGAGAACTTCGCGAACAGCTGGTGCTCCCTCAGAGTCTGTAACGTAATCCGCAAGTGCTGCTCGTACTCCTCTCTGCTCCGGGAGTACACCAAGATATCGTCGATAAATACGATGATGAACAAGTCAAGATACGGCCTGAAAGTACGGTTCATCAAATCCATGAATGCTGCTGGGGCGTTGGTGAGTCCGAACGACATCACCAAAAACTCATAGTGGCCGTAGCGCGTGCGGAAAGCTGTCCTCGGTATATCCTCCTGTCGGACTCACAGCTGAAGGTATCCTGATCGCAAGTCGATCCTCGAAAAATACCCCGCACCTTGAAGCTGGTCGAACAAGTCATCAATGCGCGGCAACGGATATCTGTTCCGAACGGTAACTTTGTTCAGCTGGCGGTAGTCGATACATAAGCGCAAACTTCCATCCTTCTTCTTGACAAACAGGACCGGAGCACCCCACGGAGAAACACTCGGTCGAATAAGCCCCTTATCCAACAAATCCTGCAACTGATCCTTCAGCTCTCGAAGCTCTGCCGGGGCCATCCGATAAGGCGGTACAGAAATAGGCCCCGAACCGGGAATCAAATCAATGCAGAACTCAACATCGCGCTCAGGCGGTAGCCCAGGTAGCTCATCAGGAAAAACATCAGGGAACTCACAAACTACCGGGACCCGGTCCAACGGAATCTCTGCAGCTCGAGTATCACAAATACACGCTAAGAATCCCTGACATCCCTTCCGCAAGAGCTGACCAGCGCGAAGAGACGAAATTAAACTGGGAAGGGTGACACTGCGGTCTCCCCGAATAACAAGGACTGGCTCTCCCGGAAAGCTAAATCTGACTGCATTCTCACGGCAGTCCACCGAAGCATAACAAGTGGCTAGCCAATCCATGCCCAGAAGCACATCAAAGTCCAACATATCGAGGAGTATCAAATCAACTGATGAATCCCTCTCCCCGATACGAACGGAACACAAACGAAATACAAAACGAGCGACAAACGACTCGCCTACCGGAGTAATAACAACAAGCGGCCGATCTAACGACGACGACTCACGGCCCAACATCGGTGCAAAGTGTGTAGAGACGTACGAATGTGTGGAACCTGGGTCGAATAATACCCGTGCGTCGAAAGTACAAACTGGCAAGGTACCTGTCACAACGGCATTGGATGCCTGCGCATCCTGCGGTGTCAAAGCAAAAACTCGGGCCTGTCCTCCATCGATAGCGGGCTGACCTCGACCTCGGCCTCTGCCTCCTCGTCCTCTCTGAACAGGACCGCCGTGTCCACGGCCTCTCGGTGCACCTAACTGGCATGGAGCATCGCCTGGGGTAGGAAGTAGGGCTCTCTGAGGAGGGGGTGGTGATGGTGGTAGGGTCACATGCGGAACTGTCGCTGCTCCCTGTCGTCTCACTGGACAGTCTCTGACAAGATGGTGCAGACTCCCGCACCCAAAACATCCTGGCGACGGCTGTTGCCCCTGGGGATAAGAACCATATAACTGTCCCCGCCCAAATCCTCTGCCAGGCCTATCTCTCGGAAAGAATCTGGCGCGCTGCCTCTGAGACGGTACATCGGTGCGCATCCTCTTCGTCCCAGAAACGACCGAGGTCCGTGATATGCGTGCCTCCATCCGCAATGCCGTATCCATAGCAGCTGAATAAGTGTCGTAGTGCTGGGCGCCAATGGCAAGATATAGCTGGGCATCAAGTCCCTGTACGAACCTCTTCACCATCTTCTCCTCGGTATCCACCAAATACTGAGCATATCGGGATAACTGTGTAAACTGGATATCATACTCAGACACCGTCATCCCAGGTGTCTTGACTAAGGCCTCGAAGCTGCGAGCTCTGGCGTCACGAACGCTCTCTGGAAGGAAACGGGCTAGAAAGACCGCTGTAAACTCGGCCCAAGTCATAGGCGGTAGACCTGCAGCTCGACCTCTCAAGACTGACTCCCACCATGTCTGCGTGAGACCCTCTAGTCGGAAACTCGCAAGTTCTACCCATCGATCATCCGAACATCTCAGCGAACGGCAGATCCTGGCTAAACTGTCAAGGAACGTCTGTGGGTCCTCCGCTGCCTCGGTGCCGGTGAATACTGGAGGTCTCAGCCTCATGAAATCCTGTAGTGAAACCGGAATGGCCATGGTGGTAGTAGTAGGAGTAGGTATCATGGTCGTCTGTGATGTAGTAGGTACGTCATCCGGCCTCGGTGTACGACTGGCTGCAACTAGGGATCCTACCATCTGACGCAGCTCCTGCATGCCTCCCATCATCTGTCGCAACTCCTCCATACCGGTCTCGAGCCTATCCATACGGCCTGGGGAAGGTGGATCGGTCTATCCCTGCGGCGTAGGCATACCGCCCTGCTCAGTCCTAGTCTCGGACGAGCCAGCTCGAATCTCGTCTCTGGCGGCAGCCCTCTGTGCCCTCGTAGCCTTCGGCGGCATAGTGGCTGTTACAGGATAACGGATAGTAAGAACAGTGCAATAGGATCATAGGATACACTGAATTGAAGAAGGAATTTTTTTTTCAAGCAAGTATCCTAAAGTCACTTAGGCGGAGTACCGTATCGTAAGTATGCCGCGGACATACGCACGCTACGTTACCCTGCTTAAGTCACTTACTCCATCTACCAAGGGTCATCCTACACTCACAAAGGTAAAACCTATCGCTCTGATACCAACTTTGTCACGACCCGCAGGGTACGGAACGTGACTGGCACTTAAGTTTACGAGACGTCTCAAGGCGTCCGTAAAATAAGTAAGCCAAAGCCCAGAAAACAAAACCAATTAAGCAAAAGAGTGAAGAAAACCCAAACATTTGAAAGCAAGTTTATCAAATAAGTCATGTAAAACACTTTTTAAAAAACAATACCAATTTTTCCCGAAAATTTCGGCAGAGTCTCCTTTGTAAATACTGGCCCCCAAAATGGGTACAACATAAATAAACATGAATCCAACAAAATAGGGCATCCCCAAGCGGGAGCTAGCTCTTCGCCATAAGGCGGTCACAAATCCCACGCAATGTAAATGACAACAAGCATAATAAAGCATAAGGAAGCATGAAAAAGTAGCATGTCGGCTCAAGTGAGCTCGACCCCAAAATACAGCATAAAATCCACAAACCTCACAGTCTCATCTCTAGGTCAATATACAATAATCTGGTAGAAACAGTAGATGGAGTACACTAGATACAAGAATATACAAGTGGTACAAAATAATAACATAACCCACCTATGAGCAAAACTCGAGCTCAGGCAAAAGAGGCAAAAGACAAGTGCGCCCGCCGCTACTGAACTGACGGAGCGGACCTGCAAAAGTCTGTGGCACAACGGGGGTGAGTTGCCAACTAGTGAGTAATAAATAACATCTGCAAAGGCTATCGTATGCTTGCACACAAGCATCCTAGCATCTAAAATACAGGTATGACTGGATGCACTAGCAGGTGTGTATATCATATCAGTGTGCTAATATGTATGCAACATGAAAATCTGAGGTCTCAATAGGTATATATAAGAAATATTTTATCTCTTTTTTTGTTTTTTTTGAAACTCTTTTAGAATGCCAGCATAATGTCAATGAATCGACGAAAATCGGTGTCCAGCAACGACACCCAAAAGCTGTCTCAAATCTCATAAATGTATCTCTGGCCTCAGCCGTCAGGCTGATCCATCTCAAATATCAATATATCATCATCTAGCGGCCACGGTCGGTATCCTCTGGATATCCGCCGTCCCAAACAGTCACCGGTAGGTAATCCATCCCCTGCCAGGCTCAACGTCATCACCACATTCCTCTTGCCCTGGGGTACCTTACCGGGCCCACCATGTACCCGTGCCGGTTCCTCCACTCCTCGACACGGATTTCCAAATCCACAGCAAACTCATGGTGGACGACACTTACATCACTAGAAAACCGCAATTTTACATATTTTAAAAATATAATAAGTTTAGAAATTTTGCGGTTTTCCCCCGAAATCCAGCAATATCATAAAATCTCAAGAAATCCTCATAAGTGCATATATCAATGATAATGAATGCGTATGATATCAATAATTAAGTTGCGATGTGTGATCAATGGATTTAGCATGAACAATTAATATGATGAAGTACATGCACATGAATAGCAATACTACGGTTTCATTTTTAAGGAATTAAAGGCAATAGTACCAGTTTAAGTATCGATTAGTAAAAGGTTTCAATTTAAAAGTTATCTAGTGTGGTGGCATGGCAATTATCAGGGTGTGTGTGTAAACATGAATAGTGCTCGTGCTGCATATAAAAACCTGGTAATGGTGCATGTGTCCTACAATTGAGTTTGCGTATATGGGTATAACATATTGTTCTAATTGCAGCAATTATCATGCCAGTAATATTATTCTAATGTCACAAGTGGTTATCCAGTTTACTATTTTTCAGTTTACTAAATCTATCGGGCGACTTGCGCCATCCAAACGATCGTCCCCCGTAGATGTTAAATCTACTCACCGGGATCCCTGGCTAGCTGTGTCCAATCACCGCCTTTCCCTTTCGCGCCGCGTCTGACGTCTCCGCGACCGAACCTGGAATTTACATCAATACCAGACATAAGGTTACACATTCAAGAACGACGCTAAACCCCAACGAAACTACTAAAGTTCGCTAGCTAGGTACAACGTGCACAAAGTGCGCGGAACACACGCGAAAATCGCAAAACTGCCGAAAAACGCCGATTTGGGTCGCCCGGCAAAACTAAAACCCGACTACCCAAAAACCGCACTCACGCATCCTAAAAGTCGCAGGACAAGCCATTACAATCATCAAGATATCAAAATTAATCCATCACATAATTTATATAAAAATCTAGTAAGCATATACATTCCAAAAATCGGTGCAACAATTGCCGATTTGCGACAAAACGACTACAATCTAGCACAATCGCCCAACCACACTACAAGCAATCTACAAACACTAATTATAACACAACAACAATGATTCCAATCCTATTTTCCATAAACAACCATTCTTGAATTTATAACTTAGCAAAATCCAATCAATTTCCTCACTTGAAACTTTAAATTAACACAACAAAGCCCACTTAAGAAAATTAACCTCTTAGGTTAGGTTAGCAAAATACTAGATAACAAGTTAGGTTTAATCAATTAAATAATGCTTTCTAAAACTTAATCCACTCACTAATCAAGCTTCACAAACCAATTCCATACAAAAACCCTCTCTTGAAAATCCTAAAAAGCAATTTCACACTTCTAAATTTAATCAAATTAGCATAATTGAAAACTACATCAACAAGATAACTATATGGATTAGTTAATTAACCACTAGATTAACTATAAAACAATCTAATTAAGTATTATGGCTTCAAAACCCTAGCTAAAATTTTCAAGCAAAACCTAAGAAACTAGATTAAACTACACTAAATTAACACTAAACCATCTAACATAAGAACTTAAACAAAAGAATTTAACATGATAGAAATTATACCTCTTGATCTATGGATCAAGCAAGAAAATTTTGCTCCAAATGATGGCCTCAACACCAAGATCCAAGCAAGAATGGCTAAGGATAATGATAGCTTAAGGATTTTGTTTGGATTTTTGAATTAAATCATGGATTTTGATGTATTTTCTTGAAGAAATTGAAGAAAATGAAAAGAAAAGAGAGGAAGAAGAGGGTGTGCAGGATTTTCAGCCAGAGGAGGAATGGGGGAGGGTGTGGGCAAGTGGGGAAGGTCATGGGTCAAGTCCACAAAGTCAAATGCACCTTACTTTATTCATTTTAATTAAAATAAATCCAAAAAACCCCTTAAATCACTCAAGAAAGCAACTAAAGAAAAGAGATCAGAATTTTCTGGTCTCACACAAGGTGGGGCTGTCCTAGGGCTGAGGAAAAAGAGAGAGGGGTTTTACAAAAGAAATTTTATGCAAAAAGGCCCCCTACAACTCAAAAATTGCAAGTTTTAGCTCAAAATTCAATAAATTCGTTTCAATTTATAAAAAATTGTTAAAAATCAAAATAAATTACTAAAAATTCATGTTATCACTAGATTATAATTATCATAATTTTAGAGATTAAAATTAGCCCGGAAAAATTTGTATTTATCGCTTATTTAATGTATTTTCTTACCGGCTTAAAATAATATTAAAAAATTGAAAAATAGGGAAAATTTTTAAATGACCAAAATTTCATAATTAACTCATTAGCTACTAAAAACAAGTAATTACCTACCCATTTAAGGTATAATTATCCCTAAACTGCAAAATATCGAGAAAGACGGTTTTCGGAAAAATACCGAATTTTCACCGAATTTCAGGAAAACACCAAAACGACTTTTCAAGACGCTACATATACCAACCCAGAGACAGAGGCTTAGCCATCAAAACAGATTTCATGACCGTCGGGGGAGTAGCAGAGGCTTAGGACGAGGACAGTCATTCAGCTCTCATCCCCAGGAGGGTCAGCAGTCAGCGCGTGGATGTTTTCGATGCGGAAGCCTTCAACACTTCGTCAGACATTGTTTCTTAGCACCACGTCAGGGTCATATTCTGAGACGTCATGGACACGGAGGGTTCGCTCAGAGAGGTCAGTCTAGCAGAGGAGGAGTTCAGCCTGTTTCGGGTAGGGGGCAGACACGAGAGTTTGTTTCTACTCATCGGGACGCGCGGGCGTCCAATGCAGAGTTTTCAGGTATCCTTAATTCGTATGTTCTTTTGTTGTGCTTTTTGTTTTACACACTTGTGCTGTGGTTGGGACGAGAGTCATGTTAGGTAGATCAACCGTTTGTTGTCTTAACTTCTTTCAGCGATTCTTTTGTTACGCGACACGTATTTCAATTGTGTGCCAATCGGGTAGGAAATTCATCCATCACTTGATCCTTCTAGAGATGTTGGATTTGATGTTTTCTTGGGCACGGACTGGTCAGCTATGTGCTAGGCGTCTGTGGACTGCCGTGAGGAAACAGTTAGGTTTTGTTTTCCCCGGCGAGTCAGTTCTTGTTGTGCAGGTGGATAGTTGTGTCGCCTCTCACAGCTTGAATTCAGCCTTTTTCACTAGTCGGCTTTTGAGGAGAGAATGTTGTGGATTCTTGGCATTCATTCATGGTACCGGAGCCACAGTTGGTTTGTTGGACCAGGTTTCTATCGTGCGAGAGTTTTCCGACGTTGTTCCAGATGAGCCGGCGAAGCTTAGGGAGCTTAAGGGTCAGCTGCAGAGTTGTTTGTTGGAGGTATTGTGCGTCTGAGTGTTTCGTTTTTGGAAGCTCCCATTTCTGTTCCTCAAGGGGAAAGACGACAGATTGAGGTTGTATATTGATGGATCATTAATTGAACCGGCTTACGGTGCGGATAGGTATCCTTTTACCTCGTATTGACGATTTCTTCGATCAGCTCCAGAGTGTGAGACATTTTCTAAGTTTGTTTGGGATCAGGTCATCATTGTTACGGGTTCGGAGTGATGACATTCCGAAGACTGCCTTGTGCGTACTACGGGCTTCGTGTGTATTGGTGTGTCATTGGATTCACCAATGCCCTAGCAGCATTCGTAGATATGATGAACCAGATTTCTTCAAGCCGTTCCTCGACCAGTTTTTATTGTGTTATTGACGACATTCTGGTCTATTTTAATGTGTCTTGAGGGACAGGAGTAGCACTTGAGGATTTGTTTTGCAAACATTGGGAGAGCCCCAGCGGTTTTCTAGATTCTCGAAGTGTTCCTTCAGGCTTGTTTGTGTTGACTCCTAGGTCTTGTAGTTACGGGAGACGGTTTTCGTATGGTTCCGAGAAAGATCGAGGCCGTACAGCTTATACCCAGACTTATGTATAGGACGAAGGTCCGCAGATTTTTGAGCTTAGCA
This sequence comes from Agapanthus africanus, assembly GCA_030015575.1. Taxonomy (NCBI): domain Eukaryota; kingdom Viridiplantae; phylum Streptophyta; class Magnoliopsida; order Asparagales; family Amaryllidaceae; genus Agapanthus; species Agapanthus africanus. The sequence goes on along the minus strand of CM057345.1, from coordinate 296,105,888 downwards.
GATTTTTACCGCCATTTCGTGCAGGATTGCTAGAGTAGTGCTGCACCGTTGACTAAATTGACCGGAATGGAGGTTTCTTTTCCTTGGACTGAGGCATGTGCGGAGTTTTCGGCAGTTGAAGATTCGGTTAACAACTACATTAGTTCTTTCTTTGCTTCTGGTTCGGGCAACTTGTTGTTTAACTGTAATGTTTCACGAGTGGGGCTCGATTGTGCACTGAGGCGACATTATAGAGTTATCGCTTTTGCTTCCCTACATTGGAAGAAGTATGAGAAGGATATTCCACTAATGATCTGGAGATGGCCGCGGTGGTCTTGTGTTGGAGATTTGGAGACACTACTTGTTCGAGAGTCGTGTCAAATTTTCACGGACCACCAGAGCTTAATGTACATCGTCCTACAGCCGGTGTTGATTGTTGAGACAGTCCTCTGCAGATTTACAGTTGTTGTGCGATCGTTGAGTACAGCTTAAGTTCGCCTCTACTGAGGGGACAGCTTGCTCATGTCCGCGCCCGACCACTTTTCCTTAATCGTTTTCGCGAGGCACTGCCCGCCGATGCTTGTTCGTCTGAGATACTTGAGCATACCCGGATGGGTAAGGATTCAGAGTCCTTGATTTGTGACAACGGTGTGCTAAGTTTAGGGACGCGTTTATGTACCTGATATTATTGGGTAGAGACGTAAAATCCTAGAGCAGGCAAATCTGTCAACTCTCTGTACTCATTCAAGTTCCACCAACATTTGACGTGACTTGTGAGATAGTTAGGGTGGGCAGGGATGTGAAGAGAAGTTTCGGATTTCGTTTCAAGGTGTCTGTCTTGTTGTGTGTTTTGGTTGAGCATCTGAGACCGGCTGGAGTGTTGTAACTTTTAACCATTCCGAAGTGGGAGTGGGAGCAGGTCTCCATGAATTTCGTTATGGTGTCTACCCAGGTTTAGTCAGGGTGTGACTCCATGCGGATGCTTGTTGTCCGGTTATACTCAGTTTGCTCAGTTGTTCTTTTTTAAGTTGTGCATATGTAATAATTGTTGTCGGCAGTTGGGGATCGTCACTCGCCATTGTTAGGGTTCTCCTTCGATAGCTGTTATCTGGAGACACTCCAATTGGCAACCTTTAGGTTTAGGGGTTAGGTCGTATCGATCACCAGTCCGTTTTTCTAACTCTGCGTTGTAGGATTTTTGGACTCCAGCTGGTCTAGAGACTTCGAAGATGATCCAGCTGTTTTAGGTCAGGATGAGAATTGTCCATGGCAGACAGAGGTCTTATGCCGACCGTGTTGGTGGTGAACTTGAGTTCGCAGTGGTAGATCATGTATTCCTACGGATTTTTCCGATAAATTACGTGTTGAGTTTTGGGAAGCTTATCCCAGAATTTTAGGTCCTTTTGAGATCCTTAAGGCGAGTTAGTTTCGTTATCTTTAATTTAGCACTTCCACCCAGATTATTGAGTTTTCACCCCGTATTCTTTATGTCGATACTTTGCAATTACCTTCATGACCTTTCTCACATGATTCAGCACCAGACCATTTAGTTCGGACGCGATCTTTCATTCACCAGTAGCCAATTGTGTGAATGGCTCGGCAGGTGGAGAAACTCCGGTCAAGGGTCTTGCCATCTGTGAAGGGTTTTCTTGGACGTAGCCGTATAGTAAGGTAATCACTTAGGAGGCTGCGAACGAGATTTGAGAATTTTTAATCTTCTCTTCAAAGGTACGCTTAGTGAAAATTTTAAATTCGGGGAAGAATTTTTATAAGGGGGGAGATTGTAACGCCTTAGATTTCGGTTAGTGTTCGTTTAGACGTTAATGCGGGTTTACTGTAAAAAGTTTACCAATTCGGGTTCCTCACATATTATAACATTTAATTAATAATTTATTATTATTTGTTATAAGCATGCACGCACGTGTGCACGTAAATGCGAGAATTTGTTTGTGCTAATCTAGTTTTAGCAAACATGACTCTTAACCTTAACCTAATCTCTTTGCTTTATCTTATCCAACCCTTAACCATCCTTAATTATTTCTTTTGTGAGGTGAGAGAAGATATTTCCTTTGTTGAGTGAAAGGTGGCAAGATGAGGTGTGGTGCATTAATGTGAGGCATGGTTTGCAGTTAATGATATGATACACTCACCTCTCACCTCACACTACACTCACTTCCCTCTCTCATTTCCTCACACCCTCTCTCTTTTTCTCTATCTCTTTCTCATTTCTCTATCTCCCTCAACAAATTCTAAACACTCTCTCTCACTCCATCTCAAATCCATTACAAATTCACCAAAACATCATCAAAATCACATCTTTGTCCACATTTTTCCTCTTAGATGCCATGAAGCATGCAAAACTTGGATCTTTGTGTTATTTTGGCTAGGTAATGCTTCCTTGCTGTTGTTTAAGTTATTTTTGTGTAGCTTAGCTTGTTAGTTTTTTTTATCTCGTATCATATCGTTTCGGATAAATATCGTGTTTTTAGTATCGATTTGGGGTCTCGGATGATCTGCTGTTAAACTAAGTATTTGTTGCAAAAATTGACTTGACAGTAACCTAGTATAGAGACCTAGAACCTACCCTGAAAATACGAGCCAATTCCTCCTTGTTCAGGCCGCAAATTTATTGGATCTGGCCGCAATTTGCAGACAGAGTAGGGACCTGGGTGTTGATTTTTGGTGTAAGGGTTTCTGGGGTTAATTTTAGTCTCATGGTACTTGCAATTTTTACAAATTGTTAGCACAGAAAAATCTGGGACCACTTTGCATATTTCTATTGTTTCGTTTCGTGTAATACGTTATCCGATTCGATGCGTGTTCCGTGTTGCTGTTGCGCTGAGTTGGTTTCGTAGTGTCGCTATACGCGTTAGCTGCAATACGAACCCTTTAGAGTACGTAGGTTTGTCGTGTTGGTCCGTGTAGATTGTAAGTATTTTTGGTCTATCATTAATATATATTTGCTTTGTTGTTTTAATGTTATAGGTTCGCAGGCGGGGACTACGGACACTGCTACAAAGGGAAAACAGGTGGTAGGCTTCACCTAGCTTGGAGCGTTGGTGAGTGGATTTAACATCTACAGGGGAATCGCCCGCATGGCATTATGCGTCTGGGCTAGAGATGTTAATACTTGTCGCATATTCTATGTTATATTTAGAATTGCGCATTTACCCTACTACTTAGATATTGTTGTTCTTGGACTAGTATCTTTAGGACACTGCACACATTATTGACGACTCATATTGCACGAGCACTGATTGTATGCTACACACACCGTCAATAATTGCTTGGTTAGAGATATTGAGACATTGATTCATATTTCTTATCGCATATGACATATAGCATACCTGTATATCTACATGCTTACACATATGCCTTCATATACTTATATGCTAGATACCCGTATACCTATAGAGTATTGTACCATTATTGATAGGTACATACACACTGTACGACATAGCTACAGGTATACCTTGCACATATTTCACTTATACCCATGGGGTATACTACATCATTTACTTTTAGGTAGATACATATACCTTGCTATACCTTTGTGTTTACACATACAACAGTTATAGCAACATATTTACCTTTACGTGATGTTATTTAGAATTGGATAAAATAGGAACCGCATGATATTTTATATTAAGTTGTTGCAGTTAATTAGCGGCTTTTCCTTTATATGCTTACATTTTAGTTTATGTTGCATATATCATATTCATGGATTTTCGCATTGTTATATGGATTTTTCATGATGTTTTCTGGATTTGGGGACCGTGAGAGTTCATGAAATTATGCATTATTTGAAAAACCTAGTTTCCCTTGATATGATATTTCAGCATCCACCATGAGTTTTTAACGGTTATGATATATATATACCTCTACGAGGAGGCGTCGAGGCCATATGAGGGTACATAGTGGGGCCCGAGGTGCCCCGCGGCAAGAAAGGGATGTTGATGTACCATGCCGATGAGCCCGACAGGGGAACCATACACTCCGGTGAGATTACCAATGACTCAGCAGTTATCATGGGGATACCGACGGGAGTCATGCGCGTATGGATACGTCGAAAGGCGAGGGTCAGAGCTAGGCACTCGTGCTTTCGGTATAGCGTATGATACGTACCTATCAGGGTGCCAGTCTTGGTGACAGCACCTGATAGATCAACATTTCTGTGTTGATGCTTGGCACATTGGTTTCATGATATTTCTATTTACTTCTTAGTATATATACCTGTGGATTAGGACGCTGTTATATATGCCCTTACACCAATATTAGTGGAATGGGACGCTAATATATGTGTATTGACATTAATTCTATATACATCATATTTATTCATGCAAATATATCTAGGTTATAATAGAATCACTTGATATTGGATTTAGGAAATTTGACATTTACTTGATATTGTACATAAAGGATATATGAGATTCACTTGATTTTGTACATTCAGGATATAGGAGATTTATTCGATATTGTACATTAATGATTTGTGAGATTTATATGATATGAGAGCCAATTTAGGGGCTGATTTGAGGAATTGGAATTTGGATTGTCTTGATGGATTGTGATCCTACCACGATATCTGGATTCCGTGGAAATGACATATTTCATTCCATACTCCACCTTTATTTATTTGCATTGTTTCATGTATTAGTAGTACCTGTTAGTGTACCTTCCATGATTGTTGCATATACACATTTTCATATCATTATTGCATGATTATTGCATACTGATTGTCATATTATTATTGCTTCATGTTTTAGTTGTACCTGCTAGTGTACTTTTCTTGATTATTGCATTCATATGACATGTTGTTGCTATTAATTCCATATGTTAGATTCACGCTATACGTGCATACTTGCGATTACCTGCATATGTTATTTACTATTCATGAGTTGGCAACTCATCCCCGTTGTGCCACAGTTGTTTTGCAGGGTGTTCCTCAGAGTAGTCGAGGCAGGCTATTCATCCATCTGATCAACTTTTGCTACGGATACCGCTTCAACTCATAGTGTGCAGTTTTGCTTAGATGGGTTTTGTGGTTATCCGTATTGTTATATTGTATATTCGTTGTATCCTTGTACTCTCCATCTACTATTATTTTGTTGACTTAGAGACTTGGTGATGACGATATTGTATATTATTTGTGATTTGTTGTCTTTTATACAGTTTCATTTCTATCGTCTTTTATTTCTCCGCTACGGTATCTTATATTTGTTGTGGTGTTTGTTTTCCGCCTTTGGGCGTGTATTTGCTCCCATTTGGGGATGCTTCATATTTTGGGGTTAGTTTTTACAAAGGAGGTGCTGCCAAAATTTTAAAGAAAGAAAAATTGGACTTTTAAAGAATTTGGGTGGTAATTTCAAATGTTTCAAAACTTCTATTATCTTTTCTTGTCTTTTTTTATGGTTTAGATTTCTGGGTTTTGGCTTTCTTTTACTGCGTTACACGTTTAGACGTTGCGTAGTATTAGGGCCGTCACGTGCCAATTTCGGGTCGTGACACCCCTGTTCATATCATAATTTTGCATTATTATATTCCCCATTCTTAGTCATTTTACAAATAAACATGTGCTTTTGTCCTATATCTGCTACATAGTTGCAGGTTACAGGTTCTCGGAACAAAAATAGTGAAAAAGATGAAAAGACGATACAAAAGTGAGACTACAACCAACAAATGGAAGAATCTTGATTAAGCCTACAGTTTGGAGAATAAACGAAGATCAATAAACAAGTACAAATGCAGCGCAAGGTTCAAGACTTCGACACGAAGCGAACGGTAAAGTCCACTACATTATTCACTGTGGAGATCTAGAAGAGAACTAGAAGACATTCTGAAGAACCAACTGAGGCAAACAGAAGACAAATACAAACAGAATAAGAACAGAAAAAAGCAGCCCAAGACCCCACTAATTGGCCGTGGATCCGTGGCTTAACAGGGCCTACGGCCGCGGATCCGCGGCCGTGCTAGACACGTGAACATGTCGGTGGAGTCGGTGCGCTGACTAGTCTTCTTAGGGCTATACTTGTAATTGCAGATGTGAGTCGATTGTAACCATAGGGTTTCTATGTTCTATAAATAGAAACCCTAAAACCTTTTTTTGGTTATGTCTCTTTTTATTTCATCTATTCAGAATTCTAAATTTGGTGTAAATGTTTGGAGAGAGCCATCAAATAAAGTAAGGTTTTTTATTTCATTGCCCTAGTTAATTTTCATTCTGCCTTAGTACAATTTTTCTTATCTGTCCTAGTTAGATAGTTAGAAAATGTTAATCAATTCCCTAATAAGTGAGTAATTCCTCACTTGTTAGGGTTAGGAATAGGGAATGCTTGAGAGATGAAAATCTCTCACCCCTTTCTTGCCCATCACATATAATTAATAGGACTCCATGCATACATACACACACCGTTCTTTACGGTACCCTATCCCACGAGGTAGAGGTGATACCGTAGTATAAACGACCGGTTGCGTATGTTTTCCATGGAGGTTAGGGTAAAAATTAAGAAAGGAAGGAAAATAACCTAGAGGAAGAAACATCGTTTCTTCCCTATGGTACTAATTCTATTTATTAATTATAACCATAACATCTAAAGAGATCTAAATTAGGGCATTGAAAGCGGTGAGGAAATCTTCAATTTCCAAACTTAACCTAAACCTAACCCTTGGAAGATTCTAATACTAGTTTAAATCAGTTTAGTTTTTAGTGATAATCCATCCACACCGTTTGGAATTAACTCGTTAGACCAAATTAGGAAATACACAATATCGCTGTGGACCAACCCATACTCACCGGCTAGCTACCAAGCGACGCCGTTCTTGATTGCGGTGAAATTATTTTTGATTAATATTTTAAAAACGCACACGCGAAACCAAATCAATCAAATGGCGTCGTTGCCGGGGTTGGCGTAGTATTTTCTTTTTGCAATTTCGGGTTAATATAAAATCATAAAACTCATAAAAAACTGAAAAACTAAAAAAAATATATAAAGATTTTATCATCTTTTTATTGTTTGAAGGGTTCTTCGTGTGAATTTTGCAGGATTGAAGAACGAGTTCTGATATGGAAAAATCCAGAGATCAAAACAGAAAACCCTAGAGCTGAACAACAGAGAAAAGTCAAACCAGAGGCGCAGGAAATTTCTCGGGACTTGAAACGCAGGTTCCACCGCGTTTCCGCCGCAGATAGGACCATTGGCTGCACTTCCACCGCAAGGTAGTGACGTCAGCGTGTGGAATCTTCACTGTAAGCTCCCTTTCTTCTTCTTCTGAACCCCCTGATATCTCCTCTATAAAAATTTCCTGCAGGATTCTTTGCGCCTAAAATCTCTCCCCTTCTCCAATAATTGATCTTGTGCAGGATTCTTTGCGCCGCGCTTAAAAAAATTGTTTGCAAGTGATTGTGTTTACTGCTTTGCATATTTTAAATTGACTTTAAGGGGCTTGAACACCAATCCAGATTGGGTGGGGATTTCATTACCCGTCCCAGGACCCTAAAAATCACATAAGGCATATTGCATTGACCATCAATTAATTAAAAAAGATTAAACTCAACCCTAAGGACTTCGCACTCAATAGGACAAAGGAATAGTTATAGGCATCGACCGTTGATCCTAACCTGACTTTGTTGTGCCTAGAATAGACAGGTAGTGAAAGGTAACTTTAAAAGGCCCGTCTCACTGTGATTCGTGAGCGGATCCCTCCTTTCTCTACTTGTGCTTACCTGGCCACAATTGGCGGTGAAGAGGCGGTTTGAGGTCCTACTTCTTGCCTTTTGGAACAGTTAGGAGCTGTCTAGCTGACCTTGGTCATCCTAGATCTAGGCTTGATTGTGCATTTGTGATTGATTGAATGTGTGTCTAAGCCTTTTATCGAAAATCTTTTTTGCAAAAAGCTCCACATAAAAAAAACACAAAAACAAAAAAAGGAAAGTTTTTTTACAAAAACTTGCAACTTGTCGCTAAGAAATCCGTGCACCCCACATTCTTTTTCTTCTCCTTTCTTACATCATGGGTACCCCACCTCACAAAACTCTTGCCGAACTTTGGTACCCTCATCCAAACATTGCTTCATACGCGAATTGTTTTGGTCGAATTACGGACGACCCCTCCATGCCCAAAATTTCTTTGAAAGATCGAATAGAAGAGTCTAGGAGAAACAGTTCGACTCAGCAATCTACTTTGTATCAACCATTTCGACCATCACCGTCTTCTTACGTTGATACTTCTTTTTCGAGTCCTGTTGTAACTCCGAAACCCATATCTATTGCTGAACATATTGAACAATCTCGTAAGCGATCTTTCACTCCTTTCAACACTTCTAGTTCTTGGGATCAACAAGTCCATTCACCTTTTTACCCAAATGTTGATCCTACTCCTGTCCAACCATTCAATTCCTACTAGTCCTACCCTACATTCACACCTTCCCTAGACAATGTTTCTACACAGCCATTTCGGAGTTTCACGAATCCAAACAACTTTGAATCTTTTACTGAAACCCCTTCACAACCCATGTCTAGTCTGGAACAATCGTTGGAAGCGTACATTGCAGCAACAAACCGACAGATGAGGAATTTGGATGCGTCCAGTGCCGCCCTTATGCAACCTAGTGAACCGGTAGCTGGTTTCGAACTAGCTCCAAAAATTCCAATATATGATGAGGCTGTTGGACAGATTAAGAATTTGAGTGGAGAGAGTGAGCTGTGCACCGTTCCAAATCAAACCTACCCATCACCAATTGAATCCCACAACTCCGGTTTTCAAACAAGTGTCCCTAATGATTCACCAGTTAAAAATAAAACGTGTAATGAGTTATGTGACTTTGTAGTGTTTGATTTACCTGATTGTGATTCCAAATCAAACCTACCCATCACCAATTGAATCCCACAACTCCGGTTTTCAAACAAGTGTCCCTAATGATTCACCAGTTAAAAATAAAACGTGTAATGAGTTGTGCGACTTTGTAGTGTTTGATTTACCTGATTGTGAAGAGCCCTTTTCGAGTGAACCCAAACCTAATTCTTTCGAACTTTACACCTCCAATCTAGAACCTAAATTGATAAATATCCATGCTTTTGATAAGGTGTCTAAAAAAATCGATTTTCACTTGATTGAGGATATTGACACCGGGAATATTTTGGATGATGAACCTGTAGATTTGACTGAAATTTTATCCCCAATTCATCATCCTGAGTTATTAAATGTTTCTCCCGAACCTCATATGCGTCTTGATTTTGATGATAATTGCATGGATGAGTTAACTTTTGAGGAGAATTATGAGGATAGTAGTGAGGAGTGTATTGAGGATAGTATTGAGGATGAACCAGTTTTGTTTGAAGTGCCGGATTTTCCAATTCATCCTCCTGAACCTTTAACTGTTATACTTCCTAAATCACCCCCTCATCCTTCCAATCATTCCGACCACGCAAAAGATCATGCAGGGAGACTGTGAGCTTGAAAATTTTCTGTTCGATCACAGCAGTTTTGACACCACTAGTGTGTTCCTCTTAGAATCTGACAAAGTTCTCACAACTGATATCGATTACGAGTGTTTCAATTTTTCGGACGATTTTGAAGACTCACCGCCCGAGTTTGAGTCCTTTGAATTTTCAGATGAGATAGTTGAACCATCAGACTCGGTTGCTTACAGTCATTTCGAACCATTGATGGAATCCTTCGAGTTCGAAACAGTTTACTTAGGTGAGAATAAGACTATCCCTAAATCACTCCCTTCGTCCTTTCCATCGTTTCGACCGCGCAAGAATCCGTCGTGCTTCCATTTTCAATGGATGGTTTACCAAGTTCAACGTACCCGTGTTTTCTTGCGAATCTTGAGGGATTCGACCCCATTTCTCGACGGGATGATAAATTAGCACAATCGCTTTTAACACATCGGTCATCACAATTTGTGCTAATTTATTCACTCAATTTACACCCTCAAGTTCGTACTACACTTCTTTCTCTCTTCCGCCATTATTCTCCGAATATACCGAGACTATATTCCACCCTTCTTCTGATACGGTCTCGTGTGTTTCTCAACTCCTTTCTCTACACTCCATTCTTCCACCAACCCTATCATTATAACGATAAATTTTTTGAATGGTTGGTGCTAACCTTTGGCCTGTGTAAGACCTTGTATAGTTTGATTTTTCTCCTCCCTAACTCTGAACTTTAACGCTTAAAATAGTGGAAACACTGTTTCTCTTAAGTTTGGGGGGGACCTTTTTGTATATATATTTTATTTTTTTGTTTTCTGTTAACAATAAAATAAAAATAAAAAAATAAACAGGGAAGTGCCGACATTTTTGACCCTCTTGGTGTAGCCTGACAGTGAGGACACAGTCAAGTTTAAGTTTGGGGGTATGCTCGATAAGCTTTCTTCCTTCGCATTCATGTGTATATTTTTGCATTTGCATACTTATTTTAAAACCAATAAAAAAATTGAAAAATTTCAAAAATTATAAAAATTGAAAAGTTCAATTTTGGCCATATTTGAGTTAAGTTTGACAAAAAGGTTAACTAGCTATGAACAACTAGATCTTTGGCTTAGTAAATTAAAAACCCTAAAAATAACCTTTCTAAAAACTTAACGGTAGAAAGTATATGCCTTTGTAGTTTATTTAGAAATAGGCAAATTTCGAGTTGTCTTCTTGGGCTAAGTTAAAACAGGGGAAAAATATTGATATCTTTATTAAAGTATAAGTTTGAAAAATAATTCCTAAGCTTAAGTCTAAATTCTGAAAATATATATACCTTACAAATTGCACAAACACGAACCTTGAAACTTGGAATAGTAGAAGTGACCTTGAAATGCTCTTGTCTAAAATCCTTAGTACGAAGGAAAATAAAATAAAAAAATACAAGCGTGAATAAAGAGATAATAAAAAAAATGAACACTGGTTGTTGTGATTACTTAAGGCTGCATTAATAAAAAAATATTTAGCGAGGGTGCTTCATCACCCAGTGCCTTAGACCAACTGGTTTGGGAGTCACTGCTATAAGCCTTAGGTATTACAAGACTAGGAATTACGCATTAATGTGCAAGCACATTTTGTAATCGGTCGTTGGTACCTCAAGAAGTATTAATGGTCGCATGAAGAATGTGTGAGCAATTTCATCTAAAAAATTCACCAATTGAAAAGTACTTTGGACAATGGACATGAGTATAATAGCTTGATTTGAATTTCCAAGTGTAGGGGTGATATATACACATACGTAGGGGGTATGTGATTAGGGTTTAGATAAGAGATATGAATGAAGAATAGGACTTATATCTTTAATAGAGATGATAAAAATTCCTACGTTAGGATAGTACCCTAGAAGGAAAACTTAAAAGATGCTAAAAGCTAAGTAAGTCTACAGAACATATATAATCTTAAGTTAAATGATAAGGCGTGAAAAATACGGGAGGATAATTTATGAGTCGAAGATAATAGAATTCCTTGTTGGAAAACCTAATTAGAGAATAAAAGTCAATGGGCCGAATTGATAGGATTTTGTGGGTAGTATCCGCTGAGAACCCTTAGGAGACAACACTCCTCCTACTAGGGACACTTAGAGCACTAGTAAAATAGGGGGTTGCCCCTACGGATAGTTTAATCCGTAGGGGCAGAAATAACTTGGCCCTACGGATATATCCGTAGGGCTAAAAGGTTGCCCCTACGGGCAAAGACGTCCAAGAATAAAAATATTAATTCTTAATTAGGTGTTTGCCCCTACGGAGCCGCAAACAAAGGATCTACGGATATATCCATAGGGGCAAGTAAATATCGATTTAATAAAATCCCAGATCGATCGCCTACGCTCATTTCCCTCTCTCTCTCGATCGGGCGCGAAAATAAGCCCCCAATGCGCCACGCCGTCGCCGCCAAAGTTGTTCTCCTCGTCGCCCCCGCCGGTTTCGTCGCCACTGGAGTTCTCGTCGCCACCGTGGTTAAGGTCGTCGCCACCGCCGTTCAGATCGTCGCCCCTGCCCCAGCAGCCGTTCAGGTGAGTAAATCTCGAGGTAAGTTAAAGAATTTATTGGATTATTTTGGGCTTAAGGTTCATGGCGCGCGAGTTGGGGTTGGGCTGGGGTCGCGGTCGCAGTCGGGGTCGGGTTAGGGTTGGGGCAGGGGCTGGGCTGCGGGGTCGGGTTCGGGGTCGTGGTAGGGTTAGGGTCGGGGTCGGGGAAGGGGAAGGGTCAATTTATCAAATTTTTTATTGGGGGTGCGGCTGGGGCTGCGGGCTGGGGCTAGGGCTACGGAAGGGGAAGGTCAATTTATCAAATTTTTAACAAGATTTGTATTAGTTTGCAAGAACACTTAAGTTTATCACAAAATATTGTTTGGGTTTTCGATTTATATCTTTTAGCGGTATGTATCCGTTGTCCCAAATTTTGAATTATCTTATACTAGTATTTATGCATGTGCAGATCTTCTTTATCCTGACAAAAGTTCCATATCCATTATCTTAACTTAAAATCCTTTAGAGGGTGCTAATCCTAAATAACAACAAAATGATGTTAAATATTTCATCCGATTTTCACAAGATCATACTTGAAAAAAATGCAACTACTTTCACAATTTCACAATCCTAACCAACTCCCAATTTATTATGGTATTCGATCATAACTTGAGAACAAATTCTCTTTTCTATTGCCATCCCATATCAAACCCTAGAATCGTGGGCCATTTCAAATTACACCAAATTGAGGCAAGAATAGGATGAAACCAACATAACCAACAATAAAGAGCTTTATTTGGTAATATATATTGATGAACAATGGTTGCTGTGTTAAATCCAACCCTCACATCATATGCATATCAATAAAGGAGAGGACTGACCAAAATGTTGAATTTTAACAATTGTGAAAGTTCTTCGGTCAGGATGTAACAGAAATAAGGAAAAAAAACCTAAAATATTTCTCACAAAAAAGAAAAAGCAATCTTCTCTCCCATATCATTAACAAAGCTTATCACTTTTGATTCTCGAAATTATTTTACATTATATTTTCATTCAAAACGTTTTGCTAGTTTGCTCACCAACCGTTTGATAAAATTCCAAAACTATTTTTACTTTCCTTGCTCACAATTGCTCTTGACTACGTACAAATCTTGAAAACCCATTAACGCTCTTGCAATAATATGCAAAATCACATGAGGATTCACATTCATCACCACCACCTAAGGCTAGGGTTTGGCATGGGGCTGCGGCTAGGGCTGTGCGTCCTCCAGAGGGCGATCATAGGATCGGTGAAGTGAGGTGGCTCGATATGAGATACGATGGATTTCCATGTGTTCAATGGAATGCTGAGGGTCAGAGTCGGTTATTCATATATCTCCCAAAAAAGAATGAGTTTGTTATCAAAGGTGTATTGATTTCTACATCAAGGAATATCAGTTATATGTCATTCAGTGACTAAGTCTGTTTCTGGCCCAACCATATTTATGAATCGTTTCTTCTTTTTCCTTCTTACGTATATTTACTAGTTCAGATTGTATGCACCTCTGCAATCAACGCTGAGAACTTATACATTATAGGTTAATAGACATATGTTATGAAATCACGGTGCATATCGAATTCATGATATGTTATAGTCCCTCATTATTTTTACTGTGGTGAGAAAGCAGTCGCTGGTGGCCACAAGCCATAGAATTGGCAGTTGTCCTACCTGCGATAACATCTTACAAATCATCAGTAGACATCTCTGTTATATTAATCTTTTAATGTCAGCTTGCATGCATGTTTATTTGCATATTTCCTCTGCTAATTATATTCTTCTAGATCATGTTTGCCTAATCTATCCGAGGCTTAGCATAATCTAGTGGCGATAAACAATTCCATCTACTGCTACTATGGTGGCACTGAGAAACTTCCATTTAGAAATGACAACACGTATTTTGTGGAAGTACTGTACATAATAAGAAGGAGAAGACAGTAATGTGGCAGAAGAAGAAGGAGAAGACAGTAATGTGGCAGAAGAAGAAGGAGAAGACAGTATGCATGTATATACATTTGAAATTTAAGTAAAAACAACCCTACACTTAAGCGAAATCATAAATCGAAACACACATATATATAATACAACTCATACATGGGTATCCTCAAATCTAACTTTCATTGAATTTGCACGCGCACTTAAAATAACAACCTTTATACTAAAAAATTATGTATGCCATTACTTAGTAGTTTATGGTTTTTAGACGCAAAAGCCATTTGAAAAATACTTTTCCAACCCACTATTAATCCATATTCTCAATATAGTCATTGAATTTGCACGCGCACATAATAAGAAGGAGAAGACAATAATGTGGCAGAAAAAGAAGGAGAAGACAGTAATGTGGCAGAAGAAGAAAAAAATGGCATTCCTCGTTCTCTGTTTCAGCATCAATCTTCTGATATGAACTAATGATGGCTTTCACATAGGCTTTTCCCTTTAGAGACTTCTTAGTGTCCAATGGAAAGCATACATCAGATTTGTGCAGGTCGGGTTCTTCTATGACTTTCAAGAGTCTCAACTGATTCTGTAAATTACACTCTAGTTGGGTGGTACTTTTACCACTTCTCACTGCAGGTGCACTCTCTAATATCCATTTTGAATGTAATATTATCGATATTCAAAATGGATATTAGAGAGCGCACCTGCAGTGAGAAGTGGTAAAAGTATCACCCAACTAGGGTGTAATTTACAGAATCAGTTGAGACTCTTAAAAGTCATAGAAGAACCCAACCTGCACAAATCTGATGTATGCTTTCCATTGGACACTAAGAAGTCTCTAAAGGGAAAAGCCTATGTGAAAGCCATCATTAGTTCATATCAGAAGATTGATGCTGGAACAGAGAACGAGGAATGTCATTTTTTTCTTCTTCCGCCACATTATTATCTTCTCCTTCTGCCACATTACTGTCTTCTCCTTCTTATTATGTGCGCGTACAAATTCAATGACTATATTGAGAATATGGATTAATAGTGGGTAGGAAAAGTATTTCTCAAATGGCTTTTGCGTCTTAAAACCATAAACTACTAAGTAATGGCATACATAATTTTTTTAGTATAAAGGTTGTTATTTTAAGTTTTCCCTTATAGAGATATGATCTAACTGAATCTATAAACTATAAGTGTGCAGAAAATTATGATAAGAAATCATAAGAAAGGGTCGTAGCCATGCATAACCTTGAATCTACATACCAAATCATGCAAAAGCATGCACTTATTGTCACCTTGCCTTGGAATATAAAATATCTTGGAAGACTATAAGCGAGCATTTAAATCTTGATAGCTTTTGACTTCAACATATATTTTTCTCAAGTACCATGAAATATACTTGCTCCGTATAAACCGTTTTCAGGAAGATGGATTAATAATGACAAATTATCCATTGTAGCTCACTAGGTTAGTATTTTCTCTTCTATTGACCATCCTTCTAATCTGCTTGGTAAATTTATTCGGAACCGGCTGCGAATCATTAAAAGACATGCATAAGAAAGAAAGCTAAAATACAGATATATAGCATACCGATACATCGAAACTTCATAGTTGCGATGGCAATCAGAGATATTTATTTCTACACACGTGGTGCGCGTGCGAATGCGTCAGGCATCATGGACAAATATTTCAGAACATGGAAAGTATTATTCGTATAAAGTAATTAAAACTTTTAAACACCTTGGATAGATATTTTCTCAGTTGATGCAATCATATCATGAGGACTAAATTTAAGCTATTATACATATGCTTATGTATTTTTCTAACCTAATATATCACACACACAGAGAGAGAGAGAGAGAACACCAGGTAGATAGAGAAATCAGGTAGCAGGATCCTGAAGAAATGGAGTCCATAGCATTGCTCATCATCATCATCCGTGATCCCTTTGAAAAAATATTATCAAAGGGATCATGGATGATGATGATGAGCAATGCTATGGACTCCATTTCTTCAGGATCCTGCTACCTGATTTCTCTACCTACCAGGTGTTCTCTCTCTGTGTGTGTGTGTGTGTGTGTGTGTGATATATTAGGTTAGAAAAATACATATGCATATGTATAATAGCTTAAATTTAGTCCTCATGATATGATTGCATCAACTAAGAAAATATCTACCCAAGGTGTTTAAAAGTTTTAATTACTTTATACGAATAATACTTTCCATGTTCTGAAATATTTGTCCATGATGCCTGACGCATTCGCACGCGTACCACGTGTGTAGAAATAAATATCTCTGGATTGCCATCGCAACTATGAAGTTTCGATGTATCGGTATGCTATATATCTGTATTTTAGCTTTCTTTCTTATGCATGTCTTTTAATGATTCGCAGCCGGTTCCGAATAAATTTACCAAGCAGATTAGAAAGATGGTCAATAGAAGAGAAAATACTAACCTAGTGAGCCACAATGGATAATTTGTCATTATTAATCCATCTTCCTGAAAACGGTTTATACGGAGCAAGTATATTTCATGGTACTTGAGAAAAATATATGTTGAAGTCAAAAGCTATCAAGATTTAAATGCTCGCTTATAGTCTTCCAAGATATTTTATATTCCAAGGCAAGGTGACAATAAGTGCATGCTTTTGCATGTTTTGGTATGTAGATTCAAGGTTATGCATGGCTACGACCCTTTCTTATGGTTTCTTATCATAATTTTCTGCACACTTATAGTTTATAGATGCAGTTAGATCATATCTCTATAAGGGAAAACTTAAAATAGCAACCTTTATACTAAAAAAATTATGTATGCCATTACTTAGTAGTTTATGGTTTTAAGACGCAAAAGCCATTTGAGAAATACTTTTCTTACCCACTATTAATCCATATTCTCAATATAGTCATTGAATTTGCACGCGCACATAATAAGAAGGAGACGACAGTAATGTGGCAGAAGGAGAAGACAGTAATGTGACGGAAGAAGAAAAAAATGACATTCCTCGTTCTCTGTTTCAGCATCAATCTTCTGATATGAACTAATGATGTCTTTCACATAGGCTTTTCCCTTTAGAGACTTCTTAGTGTCCAATGGAAAGCATACATCAGATTTGTGCAGGTCGGGTTCTTCTATGACTTTTAAGAGTCTCAACTGATTCTGTAAATTACACTCTTGTTGGGTGATACTTTTATCACTTCTCATTGCAGGTGCGCTCTCTAATATTCATTTTGAATGTAATATTATAGATATCCATGCCTCTTTATGTCAAAATTAGTTATATTGTCAATGTTTGATTGTCTAGTTGTTGGTGATGCGTCCATATCAGGGACAGAGGCCACTCCCGTTTCTCCAGGTATGTTTATATATTATATAGGGCATGTATATTGATTTAGAATGCTATATCATAAATATACACACATTCCTTTTGCTCTTAGTCGTCCAACTCATTATCATGGGCTGCTTGATGAGATTAGATTTGCGCCTGATGATCTACAAGAGCTTGTTCACTCCCTGTCATATGTGTAAGCAGCGCTATATGCGAGTTTACCTTGTTAGTATGTATGTACTGAAATTAATTAATATTATTCAAATTTTGATACATGCAGATACCAGAGGAGCACATCTTCTATCTCTGTAGGTAAGGCTTTGAATTTGTTGATTTTGGTATTTCTTGTCAATTTTATAGACCAGTATGTGCTAAATATAATGTTCTGACAGTTGCTAGGGGGAAGGCAACATTTGAGGCTGCTGACCCCAGTCCTGGACGCCGCACACGGACGGCACCACGGAGGTTGGGAGAGAGGCCGAGGACTGGGCTCTAGCAGGGCCCATATGAGGTTGGACTCCACCCCGGCGGTTACTTCCTCCGTCTCCAGTGAGCGACGTATCCAGCAGGAACAGGAGAGCTTGAAGGCCACCGTTCAGGAGTTGAATGAGATGCTGGTATGTATACTACTTTATAGTAAAATATCATTTCATATTATATACATATCAACATATCCATAATTAGTACGTAGCTTGAGCTTATTTGGTTTTAGACTTAAGTTTGATTAATCATACATACATATGTAATTGAAATAAACAACGCTTTTCCAAACTAGATATCCAAACAGGGTTTCGAAATAACTTAATAATGATACGAATTCGAATAATAAACAGTTCTTACACGCTTCTTACACACGTTATATCCAGACGCGACAGGGTAGATCGGTCGAGCCTCCACACGCATCTCCTTCGGCTGCGGCTCCGCAAGCCACTACATCGGCTGCGGTTCCGCAGACAGCTCCTGTAGCTCCACCGCCCACTCAGACTCCCGCTCGCGACGAATTGCAGAGTTTATTGACCGAGGAGCAGGCGCGCGTTATTTTATCGTTATTCAGAGGTGGAGCTGGACCGAGCTAGGGTAGATTTTTGGTTCTTTTTTTTGAAACATGTATTTATTTATATCATACACATTGTACTACATTTTGAAACGATATTGATATTGGTTTGTATTTATATCATATTCAGTTTTTGTGTTTCTTTTGTATATTATATATATGCGTGAGATGTGATTATGAATACTGCAATATTTGATTTGATTGATGTATATATTATTGTGCACAGGGCGGGAAAAAATCAAGCAGCCCATTTTTAAAAAAAAATTACAGACAATATGTACCTACGGATTAATCCGTAGGCACACATGTTACCCCTACGGATATATCCGTAGGGGCAAAATATCAGCAGTAACTGATATTTCCCCTAGATCTCAGTGCCAGGGGGTTGGGAAAGCCCCTACGGATATATCCGTAGGGGCCACTGACTCTCCCCTACGGCGTTATCCGTAGGGGCAAAATATCAGGAATCCTGAATTTGTGCCCCTACGGAAACGTACCTACGCATATATCCGTAGGGGGTAGTACAGGCCCCTACGGATATACCCGTAGGGCCAAGTAATTTATTAAAATAAACCGTAAATAATATAAAATCTCATACCATACGGCTTAATCCGTAGGGGCAACTGGACCTACACACATATCCGTAGGGGCAATAATTTAACCGTAGGGGCAAGTTCAGGGCCTCAACTTGCACCTGCGGCCTTTGCACCTACGGGGTATTTTTTTGCCCCTACGTATATATCCGTAGGGGCAGTGGGTTGCCCCTACGGATATATCCGTAGGGGCAACCCTTCTTTGTAGTAGTGGAGGTTTAACAGCTTGTTCCACGAGCTCAGTGCAATCGCGTTTTCCAGTGAAAGTGAGGCCAGTTCTTTGTCGAGAATAAAACGAGGTTTGCTCGAGGACGAGCAAAAGATAAATTTGGGGGTATTTGTTCATATCATAATTTTGCATTATAATATTCCCCATTCTTAGTCATTTTACAAATAAACAGGTGCTTTTGACCCATGTCTGCTACATAGTTGCTGGTTACAGGTTCTCGGGAAAAAAACAGTGAAAAAGATGAAAAGACGATACAAAAGTGAGACTACAACCAACAAATGGAAGAATCTTGATCAACCCTACAGTTTGGAGAATAAACGAAGATCAATAAACAAGTACAAAGGCGGCACAAGGTTCAAGACTTCGACACGAAGCGAACGGTAAAGTCTACTACATTATTCTCTGTGGAGATCTGGAAGAGAACTAGAAGACATTCTGAAGAACCAACTGAGGCAAACAGAAGACAAATACAAATAGAATAAGTACAGAAAAAAGCAGCCCAAGACCCTAATAATTGGCCGCGGATCCACGGCCAAACAGGGCCTACGACCGCGGATCCGCGGCCGTCCTAGACACGTGTCGGTGGAAAAACGTGTCAGTGGAGTCGGTGCGCTGACTAGTCTTCTTAGGGATATACTTGTAATCGCAGATGTGAGTCGATTGTAACCCTAGGGTTTCTTTGTTTTATAAATAGAAACCCTAAAACCTTTTTTAGGTTATGGCTCTTTTTATTTCATCTATTCAGAATTCTAAACTCGGTGTTAATGTTTGGAGAGAGCCATCAAATAAAGTAAGGATTTTTATTTCATTGCACTAATTAATTTTCATTCTGCCTTAGTATAATTTTTCTTATCTGCCCTAGTTAGATAGATAGAAAATGTTAATCAATTCCCTAATGAGTGAGCAATTCCTCACTTGTTAGGGTTAGGAATAGGGAAGGCTTGAGAGATGAAAATCTCTCACCCCTTTGTTGCTCATCACATATAATTAATAGGACTCCATGGATACATACACACACCGTTCCCTACGGCACCGTATCCCATGAGGTAGCGGTGATACCGTAGCATAAACGACCGGTTGCGTATGTTTTCCATGGAGGTTAGGATAATAATTAAGAAAGGAAGGACAAGATCCTGGAGGAAGAAACTTCGTTTCTTCCCGAGGGTACTAATCCCCTTTATTAATTATTACCATAATACCTAAAGAGATCTAAATTAGGGCATTGAAAGCGGTGAGGAAATCTTCGATTTCCAAACTTAACCTAAACCTAACCCTAGCAAGATTCTAATCCTAGTTTAAATCAGTTTAGTTTTTAGTGATAATCCATCCATACCATTTGTAATTAACTCGTTAGACCAAATTAGGAAATACACAACATCCCTTGGACCGACCCGTACTCACCGGCTAGCTACCAAGCGACGCCGTTTTTGATTGCGGTGAAATTATTTTTGATTAATCTTTTAAAACGCACACGCGAAACCAAATCAATCACCCCCTAGGCCTGATATGCGATAGTCCTAGACGAACAGACCGGACTGTACGGAGATTGTCACATACAAGCTCAGTAAGAGTTCGGGTGGGTTATCTCATCAACCTTCTTATCGACATCTACCTGGGGACCTGTCACGACCCAAAATAGTACGTAACTAGCACTTGAATCATATGAAGTTTATAGGACCCCATCTAATTCAAGTAAGCCAAAAGCCCAGAAATCTAAAACCATTTTAAATAATAAATGAGGGAAAACTTGTTTTAAAGAAAGTGATTTTTAAAACCATTTTAAATAATAAATGTGGGAAAACTTGTTTTAAAGAAAGAGGTTTTAATAGCATAATGCCGAATTATGCGTGTTTAAAACATCAAATCTTTTCTTAAATTTTCGGCAGAGATTCCTTTGTAAATACTGGCCCCGAATAGGGTACAACATGATAAATATATACATGAATGAATAAAGGCATCCTCAACCGGGAGCTAGCTCTTCGTCAATCGACGGTCGCAACCACGCAAGCAATATAATATACAACGCCAAAGGGCGAGGATCAAAACTAAAAAAGAAACTCGAAATTATCAAGAAAACCATATACTGCAATGCGCGATTCTAAGGTCGAAATGATACACAACTGGTTTTCTAAGTCTGAAATAATATACAAGTCTGGTTGATGGAATTTTATTAAATACAACAATGAAAATAATATACAAGGGTGGGCATGATGCGAGTGAACCCACCAACCAAAGCAATCACCCAGAATGAAAGCAGTGTGCCAGCAAAGCCGCAATGAAACCTGTACGGCAAAACCTGCAAGAAACTGCGGCACAATGGGGTTGCGTTGCCAACTCGTGAGTTGAAAATATCACAGAGCAGAAATCGTATGTATGACTCAATCCTAGGTCAAACAATCAGTATTATATATATATCCTCGATATGATAATGTCTAAAGCATGATAAGTTGGCAAGGGTAAACATCTATACATCAGTGTAATACGAAGTGCTCGTGTCAGTGCCTCAGGTAGCAACATATCATAAATATGAGGTATGATCAATGTAATCAACATGAATCAATATCAACTATATCATGAAGTCTATATGTATGTGTATATCCTCCAACTATGTATTCAATGTCTGTATGCATGTGGATCTCGTCAACGTGTCACCCAATGACACAAAACATCATGCATGTAAATATCATAAAGCATATGCATGGAAGTGTGAGGATATAAATCAACGAGTGTCCCTCGCGACACATCAAAATCATGGAACCTGAGTGTCCAGCATCAACACTCGAAAACATCATGAAACCTGTGCCCAGCATCGGCACCTAAATCCTCATAAATATATAGGGCTTCGTCAGTCCGGATCGGCCCGTATCACTTCTCAACTCCGGTCAGTATCCTCTGGATATCCGCCGAGCTCAAATACAATCACCGGTAGGTAGTAATCCCTCTGCCAGGCTCACCGTCTGTATACACAGCATCCCTTTCTGTCCCCGGGGTACCATACCGGGCCCACCATGTACCCACAATCGGCCTCATCCGCCTCCTCGAATCGGGTTTCACATGTCACACTCCGAACCGAGAAAACACATGGTTGACGCACTAAAATATCATATTAAGAAAAACCGGGTTTTTGAAACAATACTTACTTTCTTTTGAAATAGCCACGGTTTTCAAATCCAGAAATCCCATGAAAACAGTATATCTCAATGCGTATAATCGTAAAGCATGATGTATGCGACATATAAAAGAAATGTAAGCATATCAGTATATCATACAACATGGAATAGTAATATGCATATATCAAAGGAAAACCGCTCTTTCAATGAATCCAGTTTTAAAATATATCTTGCGGTTTCCAAATCTCCAAAATTAAGCCAGAATCATCTATGTATGTGCAAATACTTATGCATGCAAATATGAGTGTATAACAGTCATGTGTGCCAATATGGATGTACAAATAGGTATATACGCAAGTTTGAATGTACAATACGCATGTGTGCCAATACGGATGTACAAATAGGTATATACGCAAGTATGAATGTACAATACGCATGTGTGCCAATATGGATGTAAGGGGGCATATCCTGATGCAACAGTCCTACTGTGTAGTGATATGGCAGTTATCGATGATGAAGTGTGTGAGCCGGCAGGCAGTTGTACGTGGAACATACGCATCCTCGATAATGGTGCTGGTGTCCTGACAGCATGGGTTTAATATAACAATAAACACATTTAAACATGCAATGCGATGCGAATAGCAAGAATATGCGGAAAATGAATAATAAACACAACAGTGAAGAATCTACATCAATATATAAATATGTCATACGGTTTTGCCATTTGAAATAACACGAATCGTGGTGTTTAGAAAAATAAGGGCTACGGTGTTTTTAAGAAAAGATGCGTCTTTTGAAATATCCGTAGAATTCCTTAGCATGTCTTTTAAAATACTCACGATTCGTTAGTTTTGGAACATGTATGACTCGGGTCTAGTCTAACATCTACTAAGTACTACAGAAGTAACCGAACAGTCTAACCGAAAGGGTAAAGGAAACCACCTAAATCTGAGTCGATATACATATAAATATAATAGTCGGTGATCCCGCCTCAATAGTATCACATACGATACAATATACAATATGACATCCTTGAGTCAAAAGTGCGGATCTATCATCAAATCTGGGTACGTGTCGAATCTCACATTTATCTCATCAATTATCTGGTATCCTTATCATCATATCCCATGAACTAGGGTACTGATCTAAGTCTAGTACAAGCTGATACCATCTATAAATATATGTGTGTGTGTATTAAAACACACGCCTAATGGCCCGCTAAAATCTCATGTCGTATCTCCTAATACGAACCATATCATATCACCGATCTCATGGCACCATGCCAAAACTCATCGACTCAACTCCAAATATCATCCACTATCCCCATCATTCAAGTGTAGGTATACATGTATATATATATATATATACAGTCCTATACCTGCGTGTGTGTGTATATATATCTATCCCCTTATACGCACAAGTATAACAGTAAGCATGTGTGTGCGTGTGAGTGTAAACCTATTCTAGGGTTCGCGACTAAGAAGGTAAACTAAGTTACTTCTAACTACTCTAAACTAAACCATGAACACAGATCATATCTTGATAATCATCCACGTAACGTAAACATGTATTTATAACCATATATATATATATATATAAGCTATACTACGAACTGTTGGGGTGCTATACGCAATCCACCCGTCTTCCCCCGTAGATATAATCTACTCACCTTGACCTTCGCTTGCTGATGCCGACGTCGCCACGCGCTTGCTTGTTGTCTCGGAGTCCTCACAAGGGTACCTACACATCATAACGTATCGTGTCGCATTAAAACCAAATTCGAAACCAAAACGACACGTTAAAAGTTTATAGGTTCGAACCTATGGACTACGCCTTCAAAATCACCAAATAACACTCGATTTCGACGTACAAACGTCAAGTGATCGAATACGATACAAATTAAAAAAATCCATAATTCAAAATACGCAAAACCATATCCCGAATCAAAACAACAACTTGAGAAAGCGGTCCCAGATTTTGTATAGGGTGAAAACAATATGAGCAAACAACACTAGGGTGATATATAGTGTGTATTTACCTATTGAAGCAACCTGGGCCCTAACCCCTACCCCATGGCTGGCCACATACCCCATATTTCTGGCCTCCTCGGTTTTGGTAGGGTGGAATCGTCTCGTATGCGTAGGGTGGTCTCCTAGTAGTCAATCTAATCTCTGAATTTGTTTGCTTATCTCGTAAAGTTCCCAAGTCATCCCAGATTTCCCTGCACCCTCAAATACTCACAAAACCGACGTGAATAGTTCATTTTTTCCCAGAAATTGTGTTTTCAGGTTTTATATTGTGTAAGTTCTGGGTTTCTAACATCTATGGGGTTTTAAGGTCATCTCTAAAGCCCAAATACACAATCCTATTCAAATCAAACTCTAATTCCCAACATGAGATTTCAAAGTTCACTAAACTTCGCCAAATAAATTTTAAACTTGAAAAGAGGCTAAAGCACTTGAAATACTACGCTAATTGTGAAAGGGTTACCTCATTAGGCACTCACGAATCCGCTACAGCGCTAAAATGCAAACTTTTTTGGTCTAAAGTGTTACTTGAGAGCTCGTGCACAATTTTTGTGAAGTGCGATTGAGGTTTTGGGTTTGTTTTGGAGATGAAGTGAGGTGATTTGTGGAGGGGGAGATGAGGGCAGCGGCACATGAGGAAATGGGGGGAGAAAATGATGAAGGAAGAGAAAGGGAACAAGTGGGCATGGCTCTCTCTTGGCCCCTCACTTTCTCTCACTTGCCCATATCTCATTATTCTATCATTCCTTTTTCTTTTCTTTTATTTCCTTCTCTTTACAATAGTAAACCCAAAACAATAACCATATATCTAAAAATCATGTAGGAAAAATGTAACAAGTGTTAAAATGACATATGCATGTCATGTGCACAAAACACGCTTAAAGCCCGATTAACGATTTTTAATCGTGATTAGCACAAAATTAGTGTATAATAAATCGTAAAATTTCATAATTTGCATAAATCATATAAATCATACTCTTTTTAGTAATTTCCATAATTTTCAAAAAATTTCCCAATTTATCGGTATTTAATTATACCGTCTCATTAAAATATTCAATATTTTATTATTTAATTATAAAATTTCGCAAAAATAATATTTTATTTTTTCTGAAATGTTACAGTCTTCCACCCTTAAAGAAATTCGGTCCCCGAATTTAAATTTAAACCCCTCAATACTAAATCATTTCAGTAATAGACTAAGCCGACGGGTCCCGAAATCATAAATACATAAGCACATCGTAGCGCAATGCATGCGCATGAAAAGCAAGTAAAACTCCATCAAGCATCTCGTAATCATCGGAGTCATGGTGAATGCACCAATGTCTAAATCCAATATGAAAACCGGCATCATATACATCAAAACTATAACATGTAAATATCATTAAAACATCGGAAAGAAATGCATGCCAAACCTTTCATATTGCTGTGCGATGCGTGTATCGTGGCACAGTGGCGGACGTCTATTGTAAGAAAATAGCTATATCTATATATCCTTTGTTTTAATATGTACGTCCCGCCGTTTTGAAAACAATTAAGAAGGGTTTCCTTTTGTAAAAGTTTCGTGTCATTTCAGACACGTAGGTAAATACTGAGACTATAGCTCTTTCTTTAGAAATCCCTTCGATATCTATCAATGCATGCAAAAATATATCCAGGTACTGTGCTATGACTAGTCCTGCTCAGTACGAAAACAAATAGTAAATATCAAGAAAACGTACTGCTCCATAAGAAATCAATCCCAAAATGTGCATACGAATGCTACGTTCGTCTGGTGCACACGGAAATCAAATCCATGAATGTGCCATGTGCACAGAAATAACATCTAAGTGCAATAGGTATGCACAAATCATCTGTCAAGGGCAACGGTGTGCCTGACGGCAATATCAGGTGCATCTGATATGCACAAAGAATCCCGATTTAGTGCATCTGGTGTGCACCAAAATCGTATCTCATATCATGCGCTCAACATGCACGAAAATCCAAATCAGGAGCATCCATCATGCACGAAATCACTAAATCCAATATCAAGCGCCGAACATGCGCAAATTCCAATCAGGTGTACAAGGTGCACAAAACAAATATCGAGTATCACAATCGAAATTGAAGGTATACAACACATTTCAATCCAAATCCAAATCAGTTATACCGTGGTATCAAATCTCACAACCATGTGCATCAGCGTGCACAAAATCTAATCAAAACACTAAAAGTGCATGAAAACTATGCCGTAAGCATAAGTCAAATCATATGCATGCCCTAGGCATGAAATCAAAATCAATATCTCGAATGACATCAAACCGAAGTCAGGCGTAACCGTGGTGCACAAAATGTAAACCCAGTGCAACAAACGCACGAAATATAAATTCGGTGCAACAAATGCACGAAATATAAATCCGGTGCAACAAATGCATAAAATACAAATACAGTGCATCCTGTGCACAAAATACAAATCCAGTGCATCTAGTACACAAAATACTAATACTGTGCATCCTGTGCATAAAATACCAGACAATAACTCAAATGCGTAAATAGCAACACCGAGTGTACCAAGGTGTAAAAATCATAAATATATGCAACTGCGTGCACAAAACACATATCAATGCACTACAAGCACATATAAGCTATACCGAATGAAAAAACCAAATCGTGTGCATACCATGTGCACAAAATCAACCCAACTGTATGAAATCCATGAAATCATAAACATGTGCGACCAAGGCACAAAACGATATCAAGTGCAATAACTGTGCACAAATCATAAATCAACACAATGGTGTATAAAGCATATCTCAAGGATAATAACTATGCACAAAATATAAATACCCAGTAGGTGCAACCATGGTGCACGAAAACAATTATCATGAAACTCAGTCAACAAGACTAAATCATGTGAATAGATCGCCCAAAATACCGAAATCCAAGGTGACGGATGCGTGATAATCGAATCACCAAATCACAAATCAAAAATACCGTCATCGATATTTCCTCCTTCAAAGTCGAGAAGGTGTCGGCGCATCCAATGCTAGCAGAGCAAGTTATGTACTTGCTTACTGTTCGTGGTCTGGCGCCTGGTGCTTTTAGGCCCTTTTCTTTCACTGCAGATTGCTAAGTGCATAGCTCCTCGGCTCAACGGTCAAATATGGAATGACGACGGAAACAGTCTCGCTCTGGCACATCCTCTACAGATCTTTTGCCAACTATCTCGTCGACGGTGCCGAACCCTGGCCTGCTGTGTGCGCACAATATGACCACTCCTGGGTCTAAGTATTCTCGTATAGTATTCCAGAAAGCTCTTGTCGAGGTCTCTCTCAAATCTCGTTTCTGCCGAACTTCCCGGAGGTTATCACCCTTTACTATATCTCTTTCTGGTCCCGGAACGGCTGCATACTCATTGCGACTCTTTCTGGAAGATATATCCATATATAACGCCTCTGCGTGAGTATCACATCTCTGATGTCGGCGGAGTGGAACGTCATCTCATCAAGATCTCGTACGAACCTCTTACTCCACTTTTTTCTAATGTCGACTGCTTCGGACTCATCTCATCGTGGCTGCATGGACTGCGCTCCATCGGCTATACTCCTATCTGGAGTCTCCCAAGCAATGTATCCCATCGCATGATATCCGAAAGGTGTCGAACCATTCGATCGATTCGTCATAACCTAATAATCCCCTAAGAGATCAACATCTCGAGTACAGTTTAATAGTATCGAGTACATGCCATAGCACCTATGGACCAACCGTAGAAGGGCAAACCCAAGCCTCACAAATGGCACCGCTGAACTGCCGCAAACCCTATGGTTCGAAGGCGTTCCATGGTCATTACGTCGAGTTAGGGTTTCATTCTTCTAGAGGGTCCATATCATTACTTGCATTTGTCTCTGAATACTTTAAACTTAGAAAATGGGCTCCTGACATTCGATCATCTCCATCGACTCTCAACGTACCTGCGTGAAGTCGTCTCTAGCTGGAATCAATCTATCTGATGACCTCGCATCGGGGTAAGCGAACGAACTACATGTCTTAGTCTTTCAACCTCGGGTGATTAGAGACCTTCTATCATATCTCTAAGTACATCTCGTACTGCAATAGCTCCAACATCTGGGGCGATATCTCATCGTTCATAGAAACAACTGGCTCATTTTTCCGCACGCTGAACAGTGCCTCAATCATCAATTAATAGGTGGATCAACGGTCATCACATTCTGGCTAGCCTCTAGCAGTAGCCTGATCCTATGGTGCTGATCTGCACGTCCGAGAAATCCCGTAAGAGCGATCCATCAAATGCTCATGGCGCGAAAACACAATAAAACAACGCCTCTCTATGCAATCGCATGTCCCTGGAATCACGCCCTGGTCATTCCTCGTCCATGGCGAGCTCGTGCTGAGTGCAACTCTAGCCGTAGCTCTCTCTGCCCGTGTAATCGTGGCAGCAAAACCATAAACCGATATCGATGAGGATAGATCATGAATGAATATAATGCTATGCAAAGAAATGTACATCTTAAGGCTTCTTAAGCGGAGTAGCGTATCGTAAGTATGCCGCGGAACATACAAACGGTACGTCACTCTCCTTAAGTCACCTACTCCATCAACCATGGTCAACCTATGCGACGAAAGTTCGGGTGTAATACCCCCTCGACTAAGTCTATGTTCTGTAAGGTCAAGCCTAAGTTCCGAATATATATAAACGCTCTAGGCTCCGCATAGTCAAAGTTTGACTCGAACAAAGGTTAACATAGCGCTCTGATACCAACTTTGTCACGACCCGAAATAGCACGTGACTGGCCCTTGAATCATATGAAGTCTATAGGAGCCCATCTAATTCAAGTAGGCCAAAAGCCCAGAAATCTAAAACCATTTTAAATAATAAATGAGGGAAAACTTGTTTTAAAGAAAGTGATTTTTAAAACCATTTTAAATAATAAATGAGGGAAAACTTGTTTTGAAGAAAGTGATTTTAATAGCATAATGCCGAATTATGCGTGTTTAAAACATCAAATCTTTTCTGTAATTTTCGGCAGAGTTTCCTTTGTAAATACTGGCCCCGAACGGGGTACAACATGATAAATATATACATGAATGAAAAAAGGCATCCCCAAGCGGGAGCTAGCTCTTTGTCAATTGACGGTCACAACCACGCAAGCAATATAATATAAAACGCCAAAGGGCGAGCATCAAAACTCAAAAAGAAACTCAAAATCATCAAGAAAACCATAATACTACTCTAAGGTCGAAATGATACACAACTGGTTTTCTAAGTTTGAAATAAAATACAAGTCTGGTTGATGGAATTTTACTAGATACAACAATGAAAATAATATACATGGGTGGACATGATGCGAGTGAACCCACCTACCAAAGCAATCACCCGGAATGAAAGCAGTGTGCCAGCAGCCGCAATGAAACCTGTACGGCAAAACCTGCAAGAAACTGTGGCACAACGGGGGTGAGTTGCCAACTCATGAGTAGAAAACATCACAGAGCAGAAATCATATGTATGACTCAATCCTAGGTCAAACGATCGGTATTATATATATATCCTCAATATGATAAAGTCTGAAGCATAATAAGGTGGCAAGGGTAAACATCTATATATCGGTGTAATACCAAGTGCTCGTGTCAGTGCCTCAGGTAGCAACCTATCATAAATATGAGGTATGATCAATGTAATCAACATGAATCAATGTCAACTATATCATGAAGTCTATAAGTATGTGGATGTCCTCCAACTATGTAATCAATGTCTGTATGCATGTGGATCTCATCCACGTGTTACCCAATGACACAAAACATCATGCGTGTAAATATCATAAAGCATATGCATGGAAGTATGAGGATATAAATCAACGTGTGTCCCTCGCGACATATCAAAATCATAGAACGTGAATGTCCAGCATCGACACTCGAAAACATCTTGAAACATGTGCCCAATATCGGTACGTAAATCCTCATATATATAGGGCTCCGTCTGTCTGGATCGGCCCACGGGCTCCGTCAGTCCGGATCGACCCGTATCACCTCTTAAATCCGGTCGGTATCCTCCGAATATCCACCAAGCTCAAATACAATCACCGGTAGGTAGTAGTCCCTCTGCCAGGCTCACCTTCTGTCTATAAAGAATCCCTTTCTTGCCCCGGGGTACCATACCGGGCCCACCATGTACCCGCAATCGGTCTCATCCGCCTCCTCGAATCGGGTTTCACATGTCACACTCAAAACCGAGAAAACTCATGGTGGACGCACTGAAATATCATATCAAGAGAAACCGGGTTTTTAAAACAGTGCTTACTTTCTTTTGAAATAGCCACGGTTCTCAAATCCAGAAATCCCATGAAAACAGCATATCTTAATGCGTATAATCGTAAAGCATGATGTGTTGGATATAGTGCCCTCAGAGTCAATTATTGGATCACAGGAATGTGATTGCAATGATTGAGGGAGGACCTATGCCGGTAGGACAATCTTACTCAAAGATGATAGTATGCTATCTGGTTTATCTTTATCATCGTGTACAGCTTTTGGTGACCTTACAGGTCGCTATTACACGTTGATGGAGCCCTTAGGATTCTTGCTTGACTCCCAGCAGTATGATGGCGATCATATACGTGGGAGCTAGAGTCTATAAGCACATTCTTAAAAGGTCCCTAGTCATGGGAGTTTTCGAGATAGAGCATCGATACTCCTGAGTAGAATAGTGTATACAGTCGAGACCCCGACGAGGGGCGGTGGCCGGTCTCACAAGCCATTGGTTTCAGTTGGTTCACCTAAGATATATACAGGTGCTCATTGGGTTATGAGTACACCGAACAGGACTCGCCGGGAGCATGCTAGTTGGTATTATACCTGACCTCAGATAGCAGTTCCCTGGTGACATGTGTACAGGTTAGTTCATCGACCTGAGATCGTCATTGGTGTTGTATGAGTTCCCACTGTGCTTTGATTACTACCCTACCATGGCTCAAAGGAGTCGTGCAAACAGGTTTTAGTTGGGTACAGTCCCGAGCCACATGGAGGCAGTGAGCGGATCGGCAGGGGTTTTGTCTCTCCCGGTATCGGGGGTGAGATCGCGCTGTGTCTAGAAGAGCCATTACACGAAGTCCTTGGCCAAGGAAGGAGATTTACTGGTAGGTATTCCAGTAGTATCTCAGGGTGTTCTGGGCTACACTCCAACATGAATTGTACCGCTTTTGGGGGTCTGACTTTTATCAACCCCCAAGGCCCTCCATGCGATGCTCATAGACGAACGGACCGGACTGTACGGATATTGTCACTGACAGGCTCAGCAGGGTGTCAGGATGAGTTCGCTCATCGACATCCCTTGTGGTCAGTACCTGGTAGCCCGTTACGTATAGCTCGTACCACTAACGAGCTAGTGGTTAAATCCACAGCCAGTGTATTGACGAGTCTTTAGAGCCCCCCACAGACTGTTTCTCAAGTTTCGGGCGAAGCGTTGTAGAGGCCGTATGATATATGGCAGGGTCCGATCATATAGATGCTGTAGTGCACGGATCATGATCAAACGGATCATACTAGTGGGCTTTGGTTTAAGCTGGATCCTAGTATTAGATTTGTTGGATTACATTAGTCTCATCGCATTCGCATTCGGTCGGAATGCGGATGCAGGTATGTATATACAGGTGAGGGGTATCCTTGTGATCCGTCGCGAGTTTACTTTAGATATTGCCGTATCTGTTTATTGTTGTAAACATTTGGGTTAATGTTTACATATGGATATTATGAGCAAGATATCATTATTTGGAGCATTTATTGTGACACATGCACAAGTGGTGACTCATAGTCTCTTTTCTTGTGCATGTGTCACATTATGTGATAGTTTTGTGTGATGAAATGATAAGAGGAGAGAGAAGGGCAGCCATATGATATTGGGTGAGCTCTTGTATTTTTCATTCAACATACTCTCTCTTTTTATCATAGCAATCACAAAAGGAAAAAGAAAGCTTCTTCTTCCTCTTCCTCCTCTAGCTCAAAATCTCCATTAATGGCAACACCTCTAACCTCCATCCAAATCAATGGATGCAAGAGACAAAGTGATCACAAACATTCTCTACAACACCTTGGACATGTCGGCTAGCACACTTCATGCCCGAGTTGCTTCGGACGAAGCGGGAGCCCGTAAAAAGACTCATAGATGTGGTGCCCTTTCCGACGAGGAGATCGAGACCGGAGTTGCCGCGAGGAGCTTGGGATGGTTGCCAAAGACCGAAGGACACGGATCAATCGTTATAGCTTTCCAACCCTCTCTCTAGATAGCTAGTTGTAGGTTAATAGTTCGATTCGGGTTTTAAGCATACGATAGCACCGGTTTCTAGTTTGAAAAAGTTTTCGTTTCCGCATTTTGTCCTCGGAAAGACGGCCGGGGCGCTACCGTAGACTTACATGGTATCAGAGCCACGCCATTAACCTTTACTAGCTTGCTCTAACGTGTTTAAAACTTCGATCGGCCGAATTTTCCAAAACCGCGATTTCAAAAAGTGCAGTTTCTGTCGAATTTTGTTTGTTGTCAAAAATTATTTGGAGTATTGCAGAAATAAGTGCAGGCTTTTCTAAGAAAACTGAGAAATTTTGGTTCACTGTTGGCACTGTAGCGCCTCGGAACCGCGGCCGTACCCATGTTTTGGCCGCGGTTACGCCGCCGTACAGTAGCATTAGTGCACCAAGCTTTCAGCAGTTCTCTCTGACTTGGAATTGTGGTTTCTGGTATTTTTGTTTTGGGCCGAGATTTGTTTGAGTAGTGGGAATTGTGCTTGGGGCCCACTTCGGGAAATTTTGTCGATCGAAAATTTTAAACATGTTAGTTCACAGTATTTACATTATATCTGCGACCGTGAATGTCATTTGATCGGTAAATCTTGTCTAATTGCTATAGCCCTTTTAAACGGATTTGCGAACGTGACATTCACGTTGATGTTCTGTGTTGTGCTGTGATGTTGCGGATTTGTCATGGTGGATAGCCGGGATGCAATGGTAGTACCGTTTGGTTGTATTTGTACATTTGATATTGCGGGGAGAGCGTCCGACATGTGGACTTCCGTCACCGCCTGTTTGTATATTATTCTTTTGGGGCACGACCCGGCTGAGGTCGATGTACCCGTTGTGTATTTTACTTTCTGTACTAGGATTACCCCGCGGAGGGGTGCACGGATAGCCGGGTTTTAGAGGGCAACGGGCCCGCATCTCATGGCTTTGAGACAGAGGGGGCTTCACTCTAGAATTGGCGGGCAATTCGCCGTACTCGTAGGGGGTACAGGTTGACCCATGGAGGGGTGCCCAAGTTACCGGATTCCGTGAAGTGCTGGGTGGTCCATTCACTTTGTTGAAGGGGGCTGCCTCGCTTCAGGTTTTGGCGGGTAACTTGCCGCGCCCGTAGGGGTCTAGGATTTCATTGCACAGGCTATCCACACGACCAGGGGAACATCGGGTTTCAGTAGCGGCTCTATGAAACCCGGGGATCCCAGATTATCAGTACTGTTCTGTGATGCTGATTACTTTCTGTGATGTTGCATTTTATCACGCCTTGAGCGAATATTATATATTGATATATATACCAGTAGATGTTGATATGTTTTACACCCGCGCTAGTCCAGTCCCCGCGCTGTCGTTAGTTAAGTAACATAACGGGTGATGACGGGACCCAGTGGCGAATGCGGATGGCATATACGTACATTATATTTTCGTTCTTTTGTGGTGTGATTAATTGATAGGACTGCATTGATTTGGATCAATGCAAGCTAAACAAACCTGTTTGATGTTGTTGGAACACTTTTAAAAAAAAGCTGTTATTGCAAGGACGTTCTCTTTTGTTTTGCACAGTGGTATTCGGTTATGAATATCCAGCACCTCAGTCGACGAGGCAAGGGCTGAGATCCCTTTACCGGGAGTGACCCCTTGGACAGAAGTTTGCGTCAAGGTAATAACTTCACTACAGTCGATTACTTTGTGCTTTGCATCGTGGTATTCAGTTGGAATATCCTGCACCTCATTCTACGGGGAAAGAGCCGAGATCCCTTCACCGGGAGTGACCTCTTTAGCAAAGATTTTCACCACTATATTTTTATAAAAAGCTATCTAGTTCTTTCAACGATATCAAGTTCATTACGTTAAAGGTTTTTCGCCAAAAACCAATCGTATCCCTCCGTCATTTCAGAAAGGTAGCACTTAGTATTCTTGCTATGTATGTTGGCCTTCGTCAAGGCAAAGCGTATGGTAGCTATTTGTTACTTTTCTGCAGCATAGATAGATGCGTTGGTTTGGGACAATCGTACTACTATTTTGGCCTTCGTCAAGGGTATGTATGGGTGGGTTCAAATTAACCTGGAAAATGACGGTTAGAACTTGACATGTGACTTATGATATGTTGGCCTTCGTCAAGGTCATAAGAGTATGGGGTAAAAATCACATCGCGAGTTTCTAAAGAAACTGAAACTTGCCAGATATGCACATACCTTCTGGTGTGTGATAACATGAGTGGATTCCATCACGTTATCATGCGATGATAGTTGGATCACGATTCCCACTGATGAGTTGGTTTACTCCTCGGGTGATCCCGACTAATTCTTCTTTCAGGTTTGGAGGAGAATTTTACAGTGGGAGGTTTGCTGATTAGATAAATTGATAACCATTCTGATCTAGGTTAGAGTGCACGCAGAGTGTTTCTTTTCTCTCTCTCTCTCTCTTTGGCAGTGACCATGTCCCGATCCTTGACTATGACTCAGTGACCAAGTTAACCGAACCTTCTTAGAACTCTGGCTTTTGGATTGTCAGAGTTGCATACCTCATTACCACTCCTACTCTTATCCTTTTCTCCAGGACACCCCATATTATTACAAATATCCACTTCCATTGGATAAAACCATCGTATGGTTATATACGAACTCGAAGGAACTTGTTCCAGAGTCGAGGATGGTTCCGGTTCTGGAGAAAACGAATATGACTATTCAGTTGTCTTTTCCTTTTGCCTTCTCTCAGGTTGCGAGTGCTCCTTGGATTAAGACGGTACACCTATTATGCTAATTGGATAGTCTTCTTCCAAACCATAGGTAGGTGCCGAACGGTGGGGAATGAAGAAAACCAATTAGCCTAATGAAGGTGTACAGAAGGTATTAAGAAAAGACAAATAAAGGGATTAGTAAGAGGGCAAAGTAAATTGCGACTGCTATTCACGACCAAACCAAGTATTTCTTCACCAATCCTACATCACGTTTGTATTTCTCCCGAACACTCCGTATCACTACGAAGATCCACAGTTATTTGGATACTCCATCGTATGGTTATATACGAACTCGAAGGAACTTGTTGCAGTTCGGGGATGGATTCTGGTTCAGGAGAAATAGGAATGAGGTTTATTCAGTTGTCTTTTATCTTTACCTTCTCTCAGGTTGCGAGTGTGTAAGTGCACGGCGGCGCCCCGGCCGTCGATCCGACGCCGGAATGCGGAAGCGGTGAATAACTTAAATTTTTGCGGACTTAGCAAACCGGCACCACCGCGCACTATAACCCGGATCGAAAACCATTAACTAGTCTAAGCTAACTATAAGATGAGAAAGAGATATACCGACGATCCAAGTCCTCCGGTCTTCATCTCCAATCCGATCTCTTCGCGGGATCTCCGTCCGTCTCATCCTCGTCGCCGGAAGTGCACCACGTTGCCTACATCGTTTACGGGCTCCCACCTCAATGCCGAGGCAACTCGGGCACGAAGCCGGCTACTCGACGTGCCCAAGGTTCGTTATAGAATATGTAGTGAGCAAGTCTCATTTTTGGGGTTTGTGGAATTGCCATTGGTGAAGGAAAAGAGAGCTTGGAGAGAGGTGAGAAAAATGGAGCATACTCAAGAAGGAATGTATCATATTTTTCTCCACACATCAAAATGAAAATCAATCCCATTCCCTACAAGGAATGGCCGCCCCCCCCCCTTCATGTGTGATTGGAGAGAGAGAGAGAGAGCAAGGTCAAGGGGTGGGTGGAAGCAATGATGCAAGAGGGCATCATGAAAGAATATGATCACAAGCAAAAACCACACACAACCACAACCATCATCAACAACCATGATGCTAACAAAGTCAAGCCATCATGAAGTATGAAGTCAAGCAAGTCAAAGGAGGGTGCTATCATGATACAACAAAATGCAAAGACCCCCTTCCACAAATGCCTATTTGCAACAATGCAAATGAGCCCTCCTCCACCAATCTTCGGCCAATGAACGGAACAATGGAAATCGGCCGAAACGGAAAGCAAACTGGCAACTCCAGAAAACTGGTCCCGTAATAAATTACAGGAAAACCCCGATACTGTGCATACACACCCGCATTTGTATTCCGACCGAAATACAAATGCAATGAGACAAAATCTACACTGTACTATACTAGAATCCGGCTTATACCAAAACCGGATAGTAATATCTGTTCGATCCTGATCCGTGCAATACCGCACGTATCTGATCGAACCCTGCCATATAACCATACGGCCTATAGTACAAACTGTCCGATCCTGATCCGTGCAATACCGCACGTATCTGATCGGACCTTGCCATATCTCCATACGGCCTCTACAACCTTTCGCCCGAAAGCTGAGTAACTGAATGTGGGGGACTCTAAAGACTCGTCAACACCTTGGTTGTGGATTTAACCACTAGCACGTCAGAGGTATAAGCCAATACGTGACGGGCTACCAGGTACTGACCAAATGGGACGTCGATGAGGAAGCTCACCCCGACACCCAACTGAGCCTGTTAGTGACAATATCCGTGCAGTCCGGTCCGTTCGTCTATGAGCATCGCATGGCGGGCCTAGGGGGTTGGTAAAAGTCAGACCCCCAAAAGCGGTACAAGTCGTGTCGGAGTGTAGCCCAGAACACCCTGAGATACTACTGGAATACCTACCAGTAAATCTCCTTGCCTTGGCTAAGGACTTTGTGTAATGGCTCTCCTAGACACAGCACGACCTCACCCCCAATACCGGGAGAGACGAACCCCTGAAGATACGCTCACTGCCTCCATGTGGCTCGGGACTGTACCCAACTAAAACCTGTTTGCACGACTCCTTTGAGCCGTGGTAGGGTAGTAATCAAAGTACAGTGGGAACTCACACGAGACAAATGACGATCCCCAGGTCGATGAACTAACCTGCACACATGTCCCCAGGGAACTGCCATCTGACGTCTGGTATATGACCAACTAGC
This sequence comes from Agapanthus africanus, assembly GCA_030015575.1. Taxonomy (NCBI): domain Eukaryota; kingdom Viridiplantae; phylum Streptophyta; class Magnoliopsida; order Asparagales; family Amaryllidaceae; genus Agapanthus; species Agapanthus africanus. The sequence continues at coordinate 296,068,465 of CM057345.1, read as the reverse complement.
ATGTTCCCGGCGAGTCCTGTCCGGTGTACTCATAACCCAATGAGCACCTGTATACATCTTAGGTGATCCAACTGACACCAGTGGCTTGTGAGACCGGCCACCGCCCCTCGTCGGGGTCTCGACTGTATACACTAGTCTACTAATGGAGTATCGATGCCCGGTCTCGAAACTCCCACGACTAGGGACCTTTTAAGGATAAGCTTATAGACCCCCAGCTCCCACTTATATGATCGCCCTCATACTGCTGGTGGTCAAGCAAGAATCCTAGGGGCTCTATCAACGTGTAATAGCGACGTGTCATGTCACCTAAAGCAGTACACGATGATAAAGGTAAACCAGATAGCATACTATCATCTCGAGTAAGACTGTCCTACCGGGATAGGTCCTCCCTCAATCATTGCAATCACGTACATGTGATCCAATAATTGACTCTGAGGGCACTATCTCCAACAATCTCCCACTTGCACTCAAGGCTAATTATTGCGATGTCGCATACTCACAGCCCGTGTGATACCGAACACCCAACTCCTCTACTAGTCAGTCTCACAAAGCTCGTTTGCGAAACTATTGCGTTCGAGGAATAGCCTCAGTGAGTGGATCCGCTTAGTTGTTTCTTTCTATGTCTCTCTATATCTCAAGTTCGCGGAGAAACCCATCTCCCGAAAAGAGCAATACCTGTCTTAGAATGTGTCTGGATGTCTGATGGGACATAGCTCATAAATGAACTCCAAATCCAAACTTCTTAGACTGTATCGTCAACTGAACTTAATCAGTATCCTGCGCGCCATGCCTCCCTCAGTATTGCCTTGGACCACCTGCCCAAAATACTGCCCCTCATCAGAAGGAAAAACTATAACTCTGACAACCTTCTTGTCGTCCATGTCACCTTGGAAGCCTGGAATGATAACTGTCTCCCGAATAAGGCTGTCGTTATCATATCCCTAGAACATCCACTTATGTTCTAAAACTGCTTCCTACTGTTTCTCCAGGATTGGATTAATGTCAACTTATTGCATCTAGTGCAAGAACAACATCTGGTGTGGTACTTGACATCTCATGATTGACTCAATTGCCTAAGCAAGTGATCTGCCAATCATGCACATCCCTCTCCACTTTAGTCTATAAGACACCTTTGGAGAGGGTGACTCCATTACCTGCAGGTACACTACCGTGCCAGGAGTCGTCCATCCTAAATACTCTTAGAACGCTGTCAAGTACCCTGATTGGGAAACCACCCAAATCTAGATCTAAGACCATAGATCTAGTAACCAGTATGTCTGATATAAAATCCATTTCCTTTGTGGAGAAACAACTGTGTGACGACCAAAGTATAACCGATCGTAGTGTAGGAGTTTCCTTTCCTACTCTGTGTATATCATCCATATACCAGGATATCACACCCTACTACCTTCTCAACAGATCCATCCCCTATTCTGATGAAGTCAAACCCATGACTGTCACGTCAGAAATAGATGATCTTTCTCCGCTACATCTGCTCTAGTCTATAAATAGACATAAGCAACCTGTCCACCAATGCTTCCGCTGCTCCCACTGACTACGACAACCCTATGGCAGAGTCATATAGACGTACACTTCTAAAACTGGTTTAGAACGACGCTATACTCATCCTCCCGCCGGGTCTCGTAACCTGGAACAACATCAATGGCAATTGTGGGTAAACTAGAACTTCCCTGTCACCGTCCTTGAGGCTACCGTAGTGCCTCTCGGGTGCCTGAAGTTACCCACCTTATCTGCGGAGTGGCCAATGGAACGTCAATCCAGATTGAATCTTTAGGTTCCTTATCAAATCTTCAGTAATCGTTTGTGGTTCTGGAATCACTTCCAGTTCTACCATACTCCCACTTCTGTTTTCTGAAAAAATCCATTTTTTAATAAAACTGTGGCGAGTCTAGAACAATATTGCTATTGTTCATCCAGATGGTAGAAAGTCAACCCGCGTCATAGCCTGGGTCAACCCACAAACAGCCATTACAGAAACGTGCCTTGAGTTGTCCAGTGTCTGGTTTTAATCATAAACCGGACAACTCCCCGTACCTTAACATCGTTAAGATATGAACTGTTCTATATCCAATATAGAAACAGAGGCACTGATTTAATTGAACTAGATTCAAATCATGCAGCTGTCCCCAGCGCATGTCAACTAAATGGAAGGAGGCCGATCAGCGTTACTCAACTTAGGAATACTTCCAATTATGAGTAACATGAAAGAGAAGCAAGATCTCTTTATCATTACTATCAACTGAATACCATACACAAGTATCTACATCTTCGATCTCTTTGAAGAATCCCGATACCTGCTACACCTGGTTCTCTACTCTATTCAAATACCTATAACTCCTCAAAACTTAGACCCTGTGTTTCAACGAAACACATGTCTAAGAACTAGAGAAGTTAAAAGTAAACAGAATATAGTATGAGGACCAACCCCTTTGTCCTAATGGACACTGGACAACATACAATACTCTGTATAAGTCCCTTGAGTCTGATAACTCTTTCACTGTGTGTCGTAGGTTGAAAACTGTACTTATGGTTAAGAAGAATTACACCGCTGTTTAATGCTCCTTACCTAACCATCCACTGATATAGGTAAATGTCGTAGACATAATTTCAGAAAGGTATATCTCACTCTATGAAAATAGACGTACAGATATATCATTTTGAAATTGGTGCATAACAGCGGATATTCAAAACCAAATATTTGCCGACCGGCAAACAGCCCAGGTGATTTCCTCAAATATCACTGATTACAACGAATCCCGATATAATGAGGATAATCACCCAATTCCCAATAACTTACTCCCACTCATCATCTGTAAAACCATACAGATGTGAGAATCGTACCTGGTAAATACATACCCTGGAGTAAGTATCTAATCGGGAAATCAGTTTTCCTTTAACATTACACAGTGAAACTGAAACATTGAAATGTTTCGTGGGGTATCCCGGTATTCATAGTAATGCCTCTTCCATTATCCAGATTCACAACTGTAACCGTATAATTCTTTGCCACCTCTCCAAATCCCTTCATATGTCTTTAGTCATTACCTTCTGCACACCCCTTTAGGCCAAATGGTTTTCTTCCTTCCCTACCGTTCGGCACCAGCCTATGGTTTGGAAGAAGACTATCCAATAAGCATAATGGGTGTACTGTCCGCATCCTAGGAACACTCGCAATGAGAGAGGCTGAAGATAAAAGACAACCGAATAAACCTTATTCCTATTTCTCCTGAACCAGAATCCATCCCCGAACTGGAACAAGTTCCATTCGAGTTCGTATATAACCATACGATGGAGTATCCAAATAAACTGTGGATCTTCGTAGTGATACGGAGTGTCCTGGAGAAATACAAAGGTGATGTGGGAGTGGTAATGAAATATTTGGTTTGGTCGTGAATATCTGTTGCAATTTACTTTGCCCTCTTACTAATCCCTTGCTTTGTCTGAACTTAATACCTTCTGCACACCATCGTTATGCTAATTGGTTTTCTTCATTCCCTACCGGTCGGCACCAGCCTAAGGTTTGGAAGAAGACAATCCAATTTGCGTAATAGGTGTACTACCCCTAAACCAAGGAGTACTCGTAACCTGAGAGAGGGTAAAAGGAAAAGACAACTGAATAATCCTATCCGTTTTCTCCAGAACCGGAAACCATCCTCGAATAAATTCTTTCGAGTTCGTATCTAACCATACGATGGTTTTGTCCAATGGAAGTGGACGTTCGTAGTAATACGGGGTGTCCTGGAGAAAAAGGGTAAAAGTAGGAGTGGCAATGAGGTCTGCAACTCTGACAATCCAAAAGCCGGTGTTTAAGAAGGTTCGGTCAACTTGGTCACTGAGTCAAAGTCTTAGGGTCGGGTCAATGGTCGCTGCCAAAGAGAGAGAGAAAAGAAACACTCAGCGTGCACTCTAACCTAGATCAGAATGGTTACCAATTTATCTAATCTGGAATCCTCCCACTGTACCTCAAATTCTCCTCCAAACCTGAAAGAAGAGTTAGTCGGGGTTACCCGATGAGTATACCAACTCATCAGTGGGAATCGGGATCCAACTCTCATCGCATGACAACGTGACGGAATCCGCTCACGCTACCACACTCCAGAAGGTATGCGCATATCTGGCAAGTTTCAGTTCTTTTGAAACTCCCGATGTGATTTTTACCCCATGCTCTTATGACTTTGACTAAGGCCAACAAATCATAAGTCACATGTCAAGTTCTACCCGTCATTATCCAGGTTAATTTGAATCCACCCGTACAAGCCCTTGACTAGGGCCAACAAGGCTATACGACTGTCCCAAACCAACGCATCTATCTATGCAGCATATGAATACCCAATAGCTACCAAACACTGTGCCTTGACTAAGGCCAACAAACACAGCTTGAATACTATTGACTACCCATATGAAACGACGGAGGGCTACGAATGGTTTCTGGCGAAAACCTTTAACGTAATGAACTTGATATCGTCGAAGGAACGGATAGCTTTTTGAAAATATAGTGACGAAAACCGTTGCTAAAGAGGTCACTCCCGGTGAAGGGATCTCGACTCTTTCCCCGTAGAATGGGGTGCAGGATATTTCAACTGAATACCATGGTGCAAAGCAAAAGTAATCGGCTATAGCGAAGTTAATGCCCTGACGCAAACTTCTGTCCAAGGGGTCACTCCCAGTGAAGGGATCTCGGCCCTTGCCTCGTCGACTGAGGAGCAGGATATTCCAAATGAATACCACGATGCAAAACAGAAATGAACGTCCTTGCAATAACAGCTTTTAGAAAAGTGTTCCAACAACATCAGATTAGGTTTGTTTTAACTTGCATTGATCCGAATCAATGCAGTCCCATCAATTGATCACACCACAAAGAACGAAAATATACTGATGTACGTATATGCCATCCGCATTCGCCACTGGGTCCCGTCATTACCCGTTAGGTTAGCTTACTAACGACAGAGCGGGGACTGGACTAGCGCGGATGCAAAACATATACAACATCTACTAATATATATACCAATATATTATATTTCGCTCAAGGCGTGAATAAAATGCAACATCACAGAAATGTACAGCATCACAGAACAATACAGATATCTGGGATCCCCGGGTTTCACAGAGCCACTACTGAAACCCGACGTTCCCCTGGTCGTGTGGATAGCCTGTGCAATGAAATCCTAGACCCCTACGGGCGCGGCAAGTCACCCGCCAAAACCTGAAGCGAGGCAGCCCCCTTCAGCGCCGTGAATGGACCACCCAGCACTTCACGGAATCCGGCAACTTGGGCACCCCTCCTGGGTCAACCTGTACCCCCTACGAGTGCGGCGAATAGCCCGCCAATCCTAGAGTGAAGCCCCTTCCGTCTCAATGCCATGAGATGCGGGCTTGTTGCCCTCCAGAACCCGGCTATCCGTGCACCCCTCCGCGGGGCAATCCTAGTACAGAAAGTAAAATATACATACACCGGGTACATCGACCGCAACCAGGCCGTGCCCCAAAAAAAATAATACAAACAGGCAGTGACGGCAGTCCACATGTCGAACGCTCGCCCCGCAATATCAAATGTACATAATACAACAAAACTGTACTAGCATTGCATCTAGGCTATCCCCCACGACCGATCCGCAACATCACAGCAAATACATAGAACATCAACGTGAAAGTCACGTTCGCAAATCCGTCTAACCGGGCTATAGCAGTTAGACCGGATTTACCGATCGAGTGACATTCACGGTCGCAGATATAATGTAAATACTGTGAAAAATGTGTTTAAAATTTTCCGATTGACCAAAAATCAACAAGTGGGCCCCCAAACAAAACTGTAGCAATCACAGAAAACCTGGGCCCAATTTTAATATTCCAAAACCCCTAATTACACCCCTGAAGCCCACTGGAAAAAGATGGCCCACTGAACTCTCAAGACTGCGGCGGAACAGCGGCCCAATAGAAGGGTGGGGCCGCGGATCCGCGCTCTGTTTGAGAGATCAGAGTGTCGAATTTTCCCAGAGTTCTTAGAATCTCCTGCACATCATTCTGAGACCACCAGAAAAATTTTTAGACACCAAAAATTCTTAACAGAAAACTGATGTGAGGTAAAAATGAGTTTTTGGAATTTTGGTCGATCGGAACCGCAAAACACATCAAACGAAGCTAGACGAAGTTAATGGCGAGGCTCTGATACCACTGTAAGTGCACGGCGGCGCCCCGGCCGTCGATCCGACGCCGGAATGCGGAAGCGGTGAATAACTTAAATTTTTGCGGACTTAGCAAACCGGCACCACCGCGCACTATAACCCGGATCGAAAACCATTAACTAGTCTAAGCTAACTATAAGATGAGAAAGAGATATACCGACGATCCAAGTCCTCCGGGCTTCATCTCCAATCCGATCTCTTCGCGGGATCTCCGTCCGTCTCATCCTCGTCGCCGGAAGTGCACCACGTTGCCTACATCGTTTACGGGCTCCCACCTCAATGCCGAGGCAACTCGGGCACGAAGCCGGCTACTCGACGTGCCCAAGGTTCGTTGTAGAATATGTAGTGAGCAAGTCTCATTTTTGGGGTTTGTGGAATTGCCATTGGTGAAGGAAAAGAGAGCTTGGAGAGAGGTGAGAAAAATGGAGCATACTCAAGAAGGAATGTATCATATTTTTCTCCACACATCAAAATGAAAATCAATCCCATTCCCTACAAGGAATGGCCGGCCCCCCCCCTTCATGTGTGATTGGAGAGAGAGAGAGAGAGCAAGGTCAAGGGGTGGGTGGAAGCAATGATGCAAGAGGGCATCATGAAAGAATATGATCACAAGCAAAAACCACACACAACCACAACCATCATCAACAACCATGATGCTAACAAAGTCAAGCCATCATGAAGTATGAAGTCAAGCAAGTCAAAGGAGGGTGCTATCATGATACAACAAAATGCAAAGACCCCCTTCCACAAATGCCTATTTGCAACAATGCAAATGAGCCCTCCTCCACCAATCTTCGGCCAATGAACGGAACAATGGAAATCGGCCGAAACGGAAAGCAAACTGGCAACTCCAGAAAACTGGTCCCGTAATAAATTACAGGAAAACCCCGATACTGTGCATACACACCCGCATTTGTATTCCGACCGAAATACAAATGCAATGAGACAAAATCTACACTGTACTATACTAGAATCCGGCTTATACCAAAACCGGATAGTAATATCTGTTCGATCCTGATCCATGCAATACCGCACGTATCTGATCGAACCCTGCCATATAACCATACGGCCTATAGTACAAACTGTCCGATCCTGATCCGTGCAATACCGCACGTATCTGATCGGACCTTACCATATCTCCATACGGCCTCTACAACCTTTCGCCCAAAAGCTGAGTAACTGAATGTGGGGGACTCTAAAGACTCGTCAACACCTTGGTTGTGGATTTAACCACTAGCACGTCAGAGGTATAAGCCAATACGTGACGGGCTACCAGGTACTGACCAAATGGGACGTCGATGAGGAAGCTCACCCCGACACCCAACTGAGCCTGTCAGTGACAATATCCGTGCAGTCCGGTCCGTTCGTCTATGAGCATCGCATGGCGGGCCTAGGGGGTTGGTAAAAGTCAGACCCCCAAAAGCGGTACAAGTCGTGTCGGAGTGTAGCCCAGAACACCCTGAGATACTACTGGAATACCTACCAGTAAATCTCCTTGCCTTGGCCAAGGACTTTGTGTAATGGCTCTCCTAGACACAGCACGACCTCACCCCCAATACCGGGAGAGACGAACCCCTGAAGATACGCTCACTGCCTCCATGTGGCTCGGGACTGTACCCAACTAAAACCTGTTTGCACGACTCCTTTGAGCCGTAGTAGGGTAGTAATCAAAGTACAGTGGGAACTCACACGAGACAAATGACGATCCCCAGGTCGATGAACTAACCTGCACACATGTCCCCAGGGAACTGCCATCTGACGTCTGGTATATGACCAACTAGCATGTTCCCGGCGAGTCCTGTCCGGTGTACTCATAACCCAATGAGCACCTGTATACATCTTAGGTGATCCAACTGACACCAGTGGCTTGTGAGACCGGCCACCGCCCCTCGTCGGGGTCTCGACTGTATACACTAGTCTACTAATGGAGTATCGATGCCCGGTCTCGAAACTCCCACGACTAGGGACCTTTTAAGGATAAGCTTATAGACCCCCAGCTCCCACTTATATGATCGCCCTCATACTGCTGGTGGTCAAGCAAGAATCCTAGGGGCTCTATCAACGTGTAATAGCGACGTGTCATGTCACCTAAAGCAGTACACGATGATAAAGGTAAACCAGATAGCATACTATCATCTCGAGTAAGACTGTCCTACCGGGATAGGTCCTCCCTCAATCATTGCAATCACGTACCTGTGATCCAATAATTGACTCTGAGGGCACTATCTCCAACAGAGTGCTCTTAGGATTTGGAAAGTACACAGCTTATTGGATAGTCTTCTTCCAAACCATAGGCTGGTGCCGAACGGTAGGGAAGGAAGAAAACCATTTATCCTAAGAGGGTGTACAGAAGGTAATGACTAAAGACATATAAAGGGATTTGGAGAGATGGCAAAGAAATATACGGTTACAGTTGTGAATCTGATAATGGAAGAGGCATTACTTAGAATACTCAGATACCCCTTCGAAACATTTATATGTTACAGTTTCACTGTGTATCGTCAAAAGAAAACTGATTTCCCAATTAGTCTTTACTCCAGGGTATGTATTTACTAGGTTTCATTCTCACATCTGTATGGTTTTACAGATGCTGAGTGGGAGTAAATTATTGGGAATTGGGTGATCATCCTCATTATATCGGGATTCGTTCTAATTGGTGATATTTGAGGAAATCGCCTGGGTTGTTTGCCGAACGGCAAATATTTGATTTTGAATATCCGTTGTTATGCACCAATTTCAAATTGATATATCTGTACGTTTATTTTTATAAAGTGAGATAAAACTTTTTGAATTTATGTCCATGGCATTTACCTATATCTGTGGAGGGTTAAGTAAGGAGCATTAAATATCGGTGTAATTCTTCTTAACCATAAGTACAGTTTTCAACCTACGACACACAGGGAATGAATTATTAGACTCAGGGGACTTATACAGAGTATTGTATGTTGTTCAGTGTCCATGAGGACAGAGGGGTTGGTGCTCGTACTATATTCTGTTTACTTATGACTTCTCTAGTTCTTAGACATGTGTTTCGTAGAAATGCAAGGTCTAAGTTTTGAGAAGTTATAGGTATAAGAATAAAGTAGAGAACCAGGCGTTGCAAGTATCAGTATTCTTCAAGGTGATCGAAGATGTAGATACTTTTGTATGGTATTCAGTTGATAGTAATGATTAAGAGAACTTGCTTCTCTTTCAGGTTACTCATAATTGGAAGCACTCCTAAGTTGAGTAATGCTGATCGGCCTCTCTCTATTTAGTTGACATGGACTGGAGACAGCTGCATGATTTCAATCTGGTTCCAATTAAATCAGTGCCTCTGTTTCTATATTGGATATAGAATAGTTCATATCTTAACAATGTTAAGGTACGAGGAGTTGTCCGGCTTATGCTTGAAACCAGACTCTGGATAACTCAAGGCACGTTTCTGTAATGGCTCTTTATGGGTTGACCCGGGCTATGGCGAGGGTTGATTTTCTACCATCTGGAAGATCAATAGTGATATTGTTCTTGACTCGCAACAGTTTTAGTAAAATGGATTCTTTCAGAAAACAGTAGTGGGAGTATGGTAGAACTGGAAGTGATTCCAGAACCGCAAACGATTACTGAAAATTTGATAAAAACCTAAAGATTCAATCTGGTTTGACATTCCATTGGCCACTCCGCAGATATGGTGGGTAACCTCGGGCACTTGAGAGATACTTCGGTATGATCAAAGACGGTGATAGGGAGGTTCTTGTTTACCCAGATTTGACACTACTGTTGTTCCAGACTATGAGACCCGGCAGGAGGATGAGTAGCGTCGTTCTGAACTGGCTTCAGAAGTGCACGTGTATATTATTCTGCCAGAGGGTTGTCGTAGTCAGTGGGAGCAGCGGAAGCATAGTGGACAAGTGAATTATGTCTATTTATAGACTAAACCAGATATAGCGAAGATAGATCATCTATTTCTGATGTGACAGTCATAGGTTTGACTTCATCAGAATAGGGGATGGATCTGTTAAGAAGGTAATATGATGTGATGTCCTGATATTTGGATGACATACACAGAGTAGGAAGTGATATTCCTATACTACGATCGGTTATACTTTGGTTGTCACACAGTGGTTTCTCCACATAAGATATGGGTACTATATCAGACATTCTGGTCACTAGATCTATGGTTTTAGATCTAGATTTAGGTAGTTTCCCAATCTGGATACTTAGACAGCATTCAAAAGGTGTTTTAGAATGGACGACTCCTGGCATGGTAGTGTACCTGCAGGTGATGGAGTCACCCTCTCTAAAGGTGTCTTACAGACTGAAGAGGAGAGAGATGTGCTTGATTTGCAGATCACTTGCTTAGGCAATTGAGTTAATCATGAAATGTCATGTACCACACCAGATATTGTTTTTGCATGAGATGCAGTAAGTTGATTTTGATCCAATCTTGGAGAAACATTCAGAAGCAGTTTTAGAACATAAGTGGATGTTCTAGAGATATAATAATGGCATCCTCCTTCGGGAGACAGTTATCATTCCAGGCTTCCAAGGAGACCTGGATGACAGAGTGTAGGGTTCCTAGGCACTCTTGTGAGGGTTCATAAGGCATAAAAAATGCCCGAATAAAAATTTAGACGTGCCGAACAACCCAAAGCCGGGATCTTTGCTAGATTATTAGAGTTTAACATGCAAGAAAACATCTTTACTACTAAGTGTGAGGGATTACAACCTTTGTAGTCCGCTCCTTCGCTTCACAAGATTTGAGTAGAAGTCCCTTCACTGCGATCCACGATCTCCCGGCCTCAAGAGAGGCTCCAAGACTCGAACGATGCATGCTAGCTTGTAGTGTTCCGCTTCTCCGATGATCTACGTCGAAATTGCTATAACTCAAGCTCTCTCACTCTAATGAGGTGAACACCCTAATCTAATGGGCAAGATTAGAAGAGGATGATGGAGTGGTATTTATGCTTTCTTTTTATATCATTTTCTCACAAGATAACATCACAAAAGAAATCACTAGAGAGATCTTTCAAAAACTCAAGAGAGAAGAAGATGAAGAATAATGAGACAAAAAGTTTTTGTGATGAATAGTAGATAAGAATATATGATTGATTATGGAACCATGGTCAAGGATGAGAAGCTTAACCTTTGTAGAGAATAAACTAGAGCAAGGGTTTAGTTAGGTAAAGAATGAGTCATGGATAAGTATCAACCATAATATCTTAACCAAGACAAAAGGAAATCCTTCTAGAATAAGCAAGAAGGAGCTAACCCTAATCAAACCCTAATCACTTTTATCATCACTAAACATGTTTCATAATAAATCATATCATGTCACAATAATATATATCACATATATATTATATATTTGCAACAAAAGAAAATAATACAATTAATATATATCGCATATATATCAATGTATTAATCCGGTGAGAAAATGAAATAATAAAGTGAGCCAATATTAGATAATGTAATACAATATATCATATATATTATTATACATCAAATCATCGAATCAACTCTTGATCCGACGATCCGGCTATATTGAATATAACCGACTATTATATCATGTACCGATTCATCGAATCAACACTTGATCCGATGGTCCGGTTCATATCAAAATATCGTGAGAATATAGTACGGTATCATATATAGCATTATCCGCGGTCCTGCACATATCACATATGTGCCTCTACTCCGTTTTGCCTGAGCCAAGAAACCTCTGTGTAGGTCTCTAAAGAATCGTCAATACGCCAGTAGCAGGTGATGATCATACCAAACACCCACAAGCTGCAAGCGGTCAGCTAAACGTAACAGCCACCAAGGTATTGAGCGATCAGAAGATCAACAAGCTAGCCTATCCGTTCTCATATGAATCCAATCAGTAACACTCCCGTACAGTCCGGTCTGTTCGTCTGATATGTCGCATATCAAGTCTAGAGGTGGTATACGTCAGACCCCAGTAACCGATAAGTTGTGTCGATGTGAGGCTCATAACGGGTCGAGAAACTACTGGTAACACTTACCAGTAAATCTCTATATCAGCCCTGTCCAGGGACTTCCAGTTATAGCCAATCGAACACAGCACAACATCAACTCCCTATACCGGGAGAGACGAATCCCCTCCTATCGCTCATTGCCTCCATGTGATTCGGGACTGTACCCAAAAGCCACCGTTTTGCATGCCCTCTTGGACGTGGTAAGGTGGTAATCAAAACACAGTGGGAATCACACAAGACTCTATGACGATCTCGGGTCTACAGACTACCCTGTACCAGTGTCACCAGAGGACTGCCATCTGACGTGTGGTATATCACCATCTGGGAGTTCTCGGCGAGTCCGTCCAGTGTACCCGGTCTCCACTGAGCACCCATACACCATCCTTGATGTCAAACACCGATGGATATGGGATCATCTATCGCCCATCATATGGGTCAAGATGCGTATACGCTAGTCTACTCTGGTGTATCGATGCCCTGTCTCGATATACCCTCGACAAGGAACAGTTATATGATGTACTCATCGACTACCGTGGCCCCACTAGTATGATCTCATCATAGTCCCAGTAGTCGAGTACAGATCCTAAGGGCTTTATCAACATGCGAGAGAAAGACAGTAAACCAATACAAGTCAACATGTTAAGATAAAGTGAAACCAAATAGCATACTATCATGACGAGAAAGAAAGTCCTCTCTGTATATATCCAAGCATCTATCATAATATACATCATATGTACAACAATGGCCTCTAGGGCATATACATAACTAACAATCTCCCACTTGCACTAGGGCCAGCTGTTGTAGTATCTCATACCTAGCATCCCGAATAATCTCTCAAACTGTATCTGGGGAATGGCCTTCGTAAGTACATCCGCAGTGTTGTCCTTCATATTTACTCTCCTGACCTCGATCTCCCGGCGATCAACTATCTTCCTGATCAGGTGATACCGCCTCAAAATATGTCTGGACTTCTGATGGGACCTGGGTTCCATGGCCAAAGCCACAGCTCCTTGTTATCGTAATACAGAGGTATTGGATGTTCAATGGATGGAACCACACCAAGTTCAGTGATGAACTTCTTCATCAAGACAGCTTCTTTGGCAGCATCGTTGGCAGCGATGTATTCAGCCTCCATCATCGAGTCTGCAACGGTATCCTGTTTGGAACTCTTCCAACATACCGCCCCTCCATTGAGGGTAAAGAAATTCCCGAGTGCGACTTAGAGTCGTCCTTATTACTTTTGAAGCCGGAATCGGTAAAGGACTCCACTCGGAGTTCTCCGTTACGATACACCAAGAACATGTCTCTAGTCCTTCGTAAGTACTTGAGAATGTTCTTCACAGCTGTCCAGTGACTCTCTCCAGGATCTGCTTGATACCGACTCACTACACTTAGTGAGTATGCTACATCGGGTCTGGTACATAGCATCGCATACATGATAGAGCCTACTGCCGAAGCATAGGGTATCCCTTGCATGCGAGCTCTCTCCAAATCAGTCTTGGGAGACATCTCTTTGGAGAGAGTGCGTCCAGAGATCATGGGTTGGTTCCCACGCTTGGATTCTTCCATACTAAACCTCTTTAGTATGGTGTCAATGTACCTGGATTTGGACAATCCCGGTATCTTTTTGGATCTATCTCTATAGATCCTAATCCCCAATATGCAGGAGGCATCACCTAGATCTTTCATTGAGAATCTTTGTGATAAGAAGAGCTTGACTGATTGCAGCATAGGAATATCATTTCCTATCAAGAGTATGTCATCCACGTACAATACGAGGAAGACAACCTTACTCTCTGCTACCTTCTTATAGATACAAGGTTCATCTATATTTTTGATGAAGTCAAACTCTTTGACTACAACATCAAAACAGATGTTCCAACTCCGCGATGCTTGCTTTAATCCATAAATGGATTTAAGCAACTTGCACACCTTTCCGCTGCTCCCACTATCTACGAAGCCCTCTGGCTGAGTCATGTACACGCACTCTTCCAAATCACCGTTTAGAAAGGCGGTCTTAACATCCATTTGCCAGATATCGTAGTCATGGTATACAGCAATGGAAAGTAAGATCTGGATGGACTTAAGCATAGCCACTGGAGAGAAAAGGTTTCGTCATAATCCACACCTGGTTGTTGACGAAAACCCTTTGCTACAAGTCTAGCTTTGAAAGTCTCAACTTTTCCATCTACACCAAATTTCTTTTTCAAAATCCACTTGCTCCCAATGGGTTTTACTCCTTCAGGAGCATTTTCCAAAGTCCATACTTTATTGGTGTACATGGATTCCATCTCAGATCACATTGCATCCAGCCATTTCACAGAGTCACCACTCGTGATGGCCTGCTCGAAACTAGTCGGGTCATCATCTTCCATGATGCAATCCTCGCTTCCACCATCAATGAGAAAACCGTATTATGTCTCAGGCGGATGAGAAACCCTACTAGATCGGCGGAGAGGCTGGGGTTCGTCGGGTACTACTGAATCCTCTAGTTCTACCAAGTCTTCTGTTATAGTTTGTGTTGTTGGAACCTCTTCCAATTCTACCTCAATGCCACTATTCTGTTTCTTAAGAAAACCTTTTTCTAAGAAAGTGGCATGTCGAGAAACAAACACCTTTTGTTCCTCGGGGTGGTAGAAGATATACCCTTATGAATTTTTGGGATATCCTATAAACTTACATAAGACAGATCTTGCCTCGAGTTTGTCCGGATTTTGCCTTTTGACATAGGCCGGACAACCCCATATCTTAATATAATTATGATGTGGTCTCTTCCCTTTCCATATCTCATATGGAGTGGTAGGCACAGATTTGGTGGGAACTCTATTCAATATATCTATGGCTGTCTCAAGCGCATACCCCCAGAATGAAATAGGTAACTCAGCTGTACTCATCATCGAGCGCACCATATCTAATAAGGTGCGATTCCTCCGTTTCGATACATCGTTGTGATGTGGTGTATAAGGAGGAGCAAGCTGAGAGAGAATCCCATTCTCTTTTAGATAATCTAGGAACTCATTGCTTAAGTATTCTCCTCCTTGATCAGATCGAAGAATCTTAATACTTTTGCCCGTTTGGTTCTCTACTTCGTGCTTATATTCTCTGAATTTCTCAAAAGCTTCAGACTTGTGTTTCAACAGGAACACATGCCCGTATCTAGAGAGATCGTCAGTGAATGTAATGAAGTAGGAAGAACCGTTCCTGGCGTGTGTAGACATGGAACCGCATACATCACTATGTACCAGTCCTAAGAGTTCCGTAACTCTTTCTCCGTGTCTACTAAACGGAGCTTTGGTCATTTTTCCTTTGGAACATGAATGGCAAGTATTATAAGATGATAATTCGAACGAATTCAAATATCCATCTTTATGTAACTTAGCCAGTCGTGTCGCATTGATATGATCAAGTCTACAATGCCACAAGAAGGATTCGTTCATTTCTGAACTCTTCCTCTTGTGTGTGTTTTGTATATTGAAGACTGTATTTTGATTTAGAATGAATATGCCATTATGTAATGAGCCTGATGCAATCAACTTTTGATCTAGGAATATGTTCATAACATTATCCAGAACTACAAAACTATATCCTTCTTTACTTAATAAAGAAACTGATATAATGTTGCACATCATGTTCCGTATATAATAGCACTCATTCAGAATCAGTGTATCACCACTTGGTAATACTAGGTGATATTCGCCAACTGCTTTGGCTGCAACATTTGCCCCATTCACTACTTGAACGGAATGATCACCTTTTCCCAGTTTTCTACCTTTCCTCAGCCCATGTAACAATTTACATATGTGGGATCCTGATCCGGTATCTAATACCCAGGACGTAGGGTGAACTGAGAAACAGTTCTCAATAACTAACACACCTGAAGAAGATGCATCAACATGCATGTTCTTTTGGGCGGCGTGAGAATTCAGATATTCTCCTGTTTCTTGTTCAGTCTTATAACTCTTATAAGAAAGAACGGGTCCAACGTTCCCCTGCTCAGTATAATAAGAGGGTTCAGTCAATACATCCATATTATTATCTTGATTATGGCCTGACATGGTCGCTACCTGGAGAGAGAGAGAAGAAAACACTTTAGCGTATGCTCTTGCAAGATTAGATTGGTTATTATCTTATCTAATCAGGATGTCTCCCAATGTTTTTATCAAATCTTCCTTCAAACCCTAAAAGGTAAGATTAGACGAGATTAATTACACCCTACAATTTCGTCAATCTTTCAGCCAGATCAGTGTCGGTACCTGAGGAAGGTTCCCCATGCTTTCGCACGGACCTAATTAAAGTAAACCTCATTTTCCCAGAGGCGTAACCCCGTTAACACTTTTCTAGACACCTACTTGATCGGCTAATTGTCCTGCGTAAAACTCTCCCAGGAGTAACTCTTACTCGCAGTGGGTATCGGGATCCAACTATCTCAAAGGAGGTATGCAATCTCATTGCAAATTTCAACACTTGAAATTCCCGATAATATTTTTACCCCTAGCGTGCTATGACCTTGAAGCTTGCCAAACAACACATAGTCCGCTAGTCAAGTTCAACCCGTACAATTCGTGATTGAGTTAAACCCACCCGTATGACCCTTGACGCATGCCAAACAACACCGTACGAATACCTAATCCAATTGCATCTCATGCTACAGATAAGTAATAATCAGCTACAGTACATTACGCCTTGACGCATGCCAAACTACTGCAGCACGAATACTAGATATTACTTATCTGAATTGACGGAGGGCTACGCAGGTTTTTCAGAAAACCATGAGCGTAATGAACTTGATATCGTCGTAGAATCTTGTGAAATTTTGTAATGGAGTGTTTTTGAGGATTTCATTAGTTTTGCTAAAGAGGTCACTCCCGGTGAAGGGATCTCGGCTCTTTCCTCATCGAATAAGGTGGAGGACATATCATATATATCACTGTACAAAGCAAAACTCTAAAAGCAATCAAAAGACAAACCGAGTTTTGTAGCATCTGTCAGTTTCGCTAAAGAGGTCACTCCCGGTGCAGGGATCTCGGCTCTTTCCTCATCGAATAAGGTGCAGGGTATATCATATATACCGCTATGCAAAGCAAAACGGTAGCTACCCTTTTTATAAAGTTTTGATTCTACAACATCTTTTAGATTTATTTTCTTTTTATTAATCTCATTAATAAAATCCCATCAGCTTATGCTTCCTAAGCATCACAGAAGAAACGAAAGCAGTAATATTTATATATCAGCATATATATATAGTACAAGCATTCGTCTCAGGCAGTAATATTATCTCATCACAGAACATTGCAGCAGAAGAACATATATGAAATATTGGATATTCTAGGTTGTCCGTGTTTTCAATACGAGCCTGTATAAAACACGGATTCCACGGTCGTGATGAATAGCCAAACCCACATCCCTAGACCCTTACGAGAGCGGCAAATAACACTGCCAATTCTAGGGTTAGGAGACCCGGTCTCGACTCCTCGAGATGGCCTCCCACTGGACCCTAGAACCCTGCTACTTGTGCTCCCCTCCTTGGGTCTACCTAATGCGGAAAAGTAAATAATATACAATGGTGACATCAACCTCATCCCGGAAGTGCCCCAATAAAAGAATATTACATACAAATAAATTTTACATGAATGAAAATAAAAACTCTCATCTCACATAAAAACCCCGGCTATTCAGAACACGACGATCCAATATAACATATCACAACAACACATAATATCACATATCATCAACGTAAGTATGTATGCATACACCGATCGTCGTTGATGTATAGCAATGAAAACCGGCAATACAACTACATACTACACTTACGGTCACAGAAAAGAAATTGTAAAACTACAATATTTGGAATCCACAATCACTTTAGACATCGTAAATCCGAAATATCACATAATTCGTATTTCATGCCTAACTCTATGAATTCCACATATTGTATCACATTCCAGATAAATAGACAGTATTAAACTTTCCGAACAGATAATCAAATACCCAAAATTTCTTGAATTTCTCAACACTTGAGCGAAGTTCAAATAATCCCAGAATATGTCACAATACCGGTGATCCAGCCGTAGAAGGGTCAAGCCAACGCCTCACATGTGGCACGCCGTACTGCCCCAAACACTAAGGTTTAGAGGCAATTCAAGACGGTCATATAATCTAGTTAAGGTTTGTTTTCTTTTAGAGGGTCCACCGTGTTACTTGCACATTTTTCCGAAAGATTTAAACCCGATAAAAATTCAACATTTGAAAGTTTTTCGTGCCAGGAAAAAATGAGTTAATGATATCCGTTCGAACATTTTAACAGTTTCTAAATATCCGGAAATAATAACGAATTTAAATATTCCGATCGAATCTACGATTACAAAAAAAACCCCAGAATACTTAACACTTGAGTCAGTTTAAAAATACCCAAAAAATATAAAATACAGATAATGATATTACTGTAGAAAAATGAATGCGCAATTAAACATTTCCACCGCAGATCCGCGGCCCAAGCGAGGTACGGCCGCGGTTCCGCGGTGGCATGTACGGATTGCAGCCTCGTTTTTCACAGTAATATTTATATTTACCTGCAGAATTTTTTATATATTTTTAATTCTGAAAAATCACAGTTTTTGAAAAAAGTACAGAGAGGGGTTCATTTCGTAGTTTCGGGGTTCGTTCGGAGTTTTAACTTCGTATACACGTCGCCTAATACTCTAGCTAGGCTCTAATACCAATGTAGGGTTCCTAAGCACTCTTGTGAGGGTTCATATGGCATCAAATATGCCCGAATAAAAATTTAGACGTGCCGAACAACCCAAAACCGGGATCTTTGCTAGATTATTAGGGTTTAACATGCAAGAAAACATCTTTACTACTAAGTGTGAGGGATTACAACCTTTGTAGTCCGCTCCTTTGCTTCACAAGATCCGAGTAGAAGTCCCTTCGCCGCGATCCACGGTCACCTGGACTCAAGAGAGGCTCCACGACTCGAATGATCCATGCTAGCTTGTAGTGTTCGATGATCCATGCCAGCTTCTCCGATGATCTACGTCGAAGTTGCTATAACTCAAACTCTCTCACTCTAATGAGGTGAAGACCCTAATCTAATGGGCAAGATTAGATGAAGATGATGGAGTAGTATTTATGCTTTCTTTTTATATCATTTTCTCACAAGAAATCATCATAAAAGAAATCACTAGTGAGCTCTTTCAAAAACTCAAGAGAGAAGAAGATGAAGAATAATGAGACAATTTTTTTTTGTGATGAATAGTAGATAAGGATGGTCAAGGATGAGAAGCTTAACCTTTGTAGAGAATAAACTAGAGATAGGGTTTGGTTAGGTAAAGAATGAGTCATGGATAAGTATCAACCATAATATGTTAACCAAGACAAAAGGAAATCCTTCTAGAATGAGCAAGAAGGAGCTAACCCTAATCAAACCCTAATTTCTTTTTATCATCACTAAACATGTTTTATAATAAATCATATCATGTCACAATAATATATATCACATATATATTATATATTTGCAACAAATGAAAAATAATACAATTAATATATATCGTATATATATCAATGTATTAATCCGGTGAGAAAATGAAATAATAAAGCAAGCCAATATTAGATAATGTAATATAATATATCATATATATTATTATACATCAAATCATCGAATCAACACTTGATCCGACGATCCGGCTATATTGAATATAACCGACCAATATATCTTGTACCGATTCATCGAATCAACACTTGATCCGATGGTCCGGTTCATATCTAAATATCGCGAGAATATAGTACAGTATCACATATCGCATTATCCTCGGTCCTGCACATATCACATATGTGCCTTTACTCCGTTTTGCCTGAGCCAAGAAACCTTTGTGTAGGACTCTAAACAATCGTCAATATGCCTGTAGCAGGTGATGATCATATCAAACACCCACAAGCTGCAAGCGGTCAGCTAAACGTAACAGCCACCCAGGTATTGAGCGATCAGAAGATCAATAAGCTAGCCTGTCCGTTCTCCTGTGAATCCAATCAGTAACACTCCCGTACAGTCCTGTCTGTTTGTCTGATATGTCGCATATCAAGTCTAGGGGTGGTATACGTCAGACCCCAGTAACCGATAAGTCGTGTCAATGTGAGGCTCATAACAGGTCGAGAAACTACTGGTAACACTTACCAGTAAATCTCTATATCAGCCCTGGACAGGGACTTCCAGTTATAGCCAATCGAACACAGCACGACATCAACTCCTTATACCAGGAGAGACGAATCCCCTCCTATCGCTCATTGCCTCCATGTGATTCGGGACTGTACCCAAAAGCCATCGTTTTGCACGCCTTCTTGGACGTGGTAAGGTGGTAATCAAAGCACAATGGGAATCACACAAGACTATATGATGATCTCGGGTCTACAGACTACCCTGTGCCAGTGTCACCGGAGAACTTCCATCTGACGTGTGGTATATCACCGTCTGGGAGTTCTCGGCGAGTCCGTCCAGTGTACCCAGTCTCCACTGAGGACCCGTACACCATCCTTGATGTTAAACACGGATGGATATGGGATCATCCATCGCCCATCATATGGGTCAAGATGCGTATACGCTAGTCTACTGTGGTGTATCGATGCCCTGTCTCGATATACCCTCGACTAAGAACAGTTATAGGATGTACTCATCGACTACCGTGGCCCCATTAGTATGATCTCATCATAGTCCCAGTAGTCGAGTACAGATCCTAAGGGATTTGTCAACATGTGAGAGAAATACAGTAAACCAATACAAGTCAACATGTTAAGATAAAGTGAAACCAAATAGCATACTATCTTGACGAGCAAGAAAGTCCTCTCTGTATATATCCAAGCATCCATCATAATATACATCATATATACAACAATGGCCTCTAGGGCATATACATAACTAACACAGAGTGACTGTCAAAGTTGTAATTTTCCCTCGGACTAGAGGCAGTAGTTTGGACAGGTGATCCAAGCGGATACTGAGGGAGGCATGACGCATGATACTGATTAATTCAGTTGACGATACAGTCTAAGAAGTTTGGATTTGGAGTTCATTTATGAACTAGGTCCCATCAGATATGCAGACATATTCTAAGACAGGTATTGCTCATTTCGGGAGATGGTTTTCTCCACGAACTTGAGATAAAGAGAGACATAGAAAGAAACATCAGGGCGGATCCACTCACTAGGGCTATTCCTCGAACGCAATAGTTTCGCAAACGGGATTTGTGAAACTGATTAGTAAAGGAGTTTGGTGTTCGGTATCATACGGGCTGTGAGTATGCGACATCGCAATAATTAGCCTTGAGTGCAAGTGGGAGATTGTTGGATATAGTGCCCTCAGAGTCAATTATTGGATCACAGGCACATGATTGTAATGATTGAGGGATGACCTATGCCGGTAGGAAAATCTTATTAAAAGATGATCGTATGCCATCTGGTTTATCTTTATCATCGTGTACAGCTTTAGGTGACCTTACAGGTCGCTATTACACGTTGATGGAGCCCTTAGGATTCTTTCTTGACTGCCAGCAGTATGATGGCGATCATATACATGGGAGCTGGAGTATATAAGCACATCCTTAAAAGGTCCCTAGTTGTGGGAGTTTTCGAGACAGGGCATCGATACTCCCGAGTAGACTAGTGTATACAGTCGAGACCGCAACGAGGGGCGGTGGCCGGTCTCACAAGACATTGGTGTCAGTTTGTTCACCTAAGATGTATACATATGCTCATTGGGTTATGAGTACACCGGACAGGACTCGCCGGGAGCATGCTAGTTGGTATTATACCTGACATCAGATAGCAATTCCCTGGTGACATGTGTACAGGTTAGTTCATTGACCTGAGATCGTCATTTGTCTCGTGTGAGTTCCCACTGTGCTTTGATTACTATCCTACCACGGCTCAAAGGAGTCGTGCAAACTGGTTTTAGTTGGGTACAGTCCCGAGCCACATGGAGACAGTAAGCGGATCGGCAGGGGTTTCGTCTCTCCCGGTATTGGGGGTGAGATCGCGCCGGTTTCTATTTTGAAAAAGTTTTCCTTTCCGCATTTTGGCCTCGGAAAGACGGCCGGGGCGCTACCGTAGACTTACATGATGTATGCGACATATAAAAAAAATGTAAGTATATCAGTATATCATGCAACTTGGAATAGTAATATGCACATATCAAGGGAAAACCGCTCTTTCAAATGAATTCAGTTTTTAAATATATCTTTTGGTTCCTAAATCTCCAAAATCAAGCCAGAATCATCTATGTATGTGCAAATAGGTATGTTTGCAAATATGAGTGTACAATACGCATGTGTGCCAATATGGATGTAAAAGTAGGTATATACGCAAGTATGAATGTACAATACGCATGCGTGCCAATATGGATGTACAAATAGGTATATACGCAAGTATGAATGTACAATACGCATGTGTGCCAATATAGATGTAAGGGGGCATATCCTGATGCAACAGTCCTACTGTATAGTGACATGGCAGTTATCGATGATGAAGTGTGTGAGCTGGCAAGCAGGTGTACGTGGAACATACACATCATCGATAATGGTGCTGGTGTCCTGACAGCTGAGGTTTAATATAACAATAAACACATTTAAACATGGAATGCGATGCGAATAGCAAGAATACGCGGAAAATGAATAATAAACACAAAAGTGATGAATCTTCATCAATATATAAATATGTCATACGGTTTTGCCATTTGAAATAACACGAATCGTGGTGTTTAGAAAAATAAGGGCTACGGTGTTTTTAAGAAAAGATGCGTCTTTTGAAATATCCGTAGAATTCCTTAGCCTGTCTTTTAAAATACTCATGATTCGTTAGTTTTGAAATAGGCATGACTCGGGTCTAGTCTAACATCTACTAAGTACTATAAAACTAAACGAACAGTCTAACCGAAAGGGTAAGGGAAAACACCTAAATCTGAGTCGATATACATATAAATATAATAGTCGGTGGTCCCGTCTCAATAGTAACACATACGATACAATATACAATATGACATCCTCGAGTCAACAGTGCAGATCTATCATCAATACATAGCTCATGCGTAAATCCATCGTACGGCATCCCAAATCTTGGTACAGGTCGAATCTCACATTTATCTCATCAATTATCTGGTATCCTTATCATCATATCTCATGAACTGGGGTACTGATCTAAGTCTACTACAAGCTGATACCATCTATAAATATATTTGTGCGTGTATCTGTTAGTTGTATGTATGCTCTAGAGGCCAGTATTGTACAGATGATGTATATTATATTGGGTGCTTGGACATATATAGAGATGACTTTCTTGCTCGATATGATAGTATGCTATTTGGTTACACTTTATCTTAACATGTACACTTGTCTCTTTAAACTGTCTTATAGTTACATGTTGATAAAGCCCTTAGGATGTGTACTTGACTACCTGGACTGTGATGTAGATCATACTAGTGGGGACATGGTAGTCCGTAAGTACATCCTTCAAGGTCCCTAGTCGTGGGTGTATCGAGACGGGGCATCGATATACCAGTGTAGACTAGCGTATACGCTTCTCGACCCATGAGATGGGCGATGGATGATCCCATATCCATTGGTGTTTGACATCAGAGATGGTATACGGGTGCTCAGTGGAGACTGGGTACACTGGACGAACTCGCCGAGAACTCCCAGATGGTATTATACCTCACGACAGATGGCAGTTCTCAGGTGACACTTGTACAGGTTAGTCTGTAGACCCGAGATCGTCATAGAGTCTTGTCTGATTCCCACTGTGCTTTGATCTCCACCTTACCACGTCCATGAGGGCGTGCAAAACGGTGGTCTTTGGGTACAGTCCCGAGTCACATGGAGGCAATGAGCGATAGGAGGGGTTTCGTCTCTCCCGGTATTGGGGGTTGATGTTGCGCAGTGCTCGATTGGCCGTAACAGGGAAGTCCCTGGCCAGGGCTGATCAGAGATTTGCTGGTAAGTGTTACCAGTAGTTTCTCGACCCGTTATGAGCCTCACATCGGCACGACTTATCGGTTATTGGGGTCTGACGTATACCACCCCTAGACTTGATATGCGGCATATCAGACGAACAGACCGGACTGTACGGTAAGTGTTACTGGTTGGATTCACAGGAGTGTGAGCTGGCTAGCTCGTCGATCTTCTGATCGCTCAATACCCGGATGGCCGTTACGTTTAGCAGACCGCTTGCAGCTTGTGGGTGCTTGATATGATCATCATCTGCTACCGGCGTATTGACGAGTCTTTAGAGTCCTACACAGAGGTTTCCTGGCTCAAGCGAAACGAAATAGGAGCGCATATGAGATATGTGCAGGACCGAGAATAATGCGTGTATGTGATACCGTATTTCATTCTCGCGATGGATGTATTGATTGGTTATATTCGATATGACCTAGTTATCGAATCATTGATTCGATAAATCGATACATTGGATACTAGTCGGTTATGTGTGACATGACCGGATCATTGAATCAAATGTTGATTTAATGATTTAATGTATAATTATATATTTGATATATTACTTTGCATTAGCTAGTATTGGTTCACTTTAAATGGATTTTCTCACTTGATGTGCAAGAAGTATATGTGATATACTTTTGTGCACATATTTGTATCATGTTTGATGATACTTGATAATTTAGTTAAGTGTATAGAATTAAACCATGGTTAATTTGATAATTAGGGTTTTGCATATTCATTTATTTATTTATTTGTGTTAGTTGTATGTATGCCCTAGAGGCCAGTATTGTACAGATGATGTATATTATATTGGATGCTTGGACATATATAGAGATGACTTTCTTGCTCGATATGATAGTATGCTATCTGGTTACTCTTTATCTTAACATGTACACTAGTCTCTTTATACTGTCTTATAGTTACATGTAGGTAAAGCCCTTAGGATGTGTACTTGACTGCCTGGACTATGATGCAGATCATACTAGTGGGGACATGGTAGTCCATAAGTACATCCTTCAAGGTCCCTAGACGTGGGTATATCGAGACGGGGCGTCGATATACCAGAGTAGACTAGCGTATACGCTTCTCGACCCATGTGATGGGCGATGGATGATCCCATATCCATTGGTGTTTGACATCAGAGATGGTATACGGGTGCTCAGTAGAGACTGGGTACACTGGACGGACTCGCCGAGAACTCCCAGATGGTATTATACCTCACGTCAGATGGCAGTTCTCAGGTGACACTTGTACAGGTTGGTCTGTAGACCCGAGATCGTCATAGAGTCTTGTGTGATTCCCACTGTGCTTTGATCTCCACCTTACCACGTCCATGAGGGCGTGCAAAACGGTGGTCTTTGGGTACAGTCCCGAGTCACATGGAGGCAATGAGCGATAGGAGGGGTTTCGTCTCTCCCGGTATTGGGGGTTGATGTTGCGCTGTGCTCGATTGGCCGTAACAGGGAAGTCCCTAGCCAGGGCTGATCAGAGATTTGCTGGTAAGTGTTACCAGTAGTTTCTCGACCCGTTACGAGCCTTACATCGGCACGACTTATCGGTTATTGGGGTCTGACGTATACCACCCCTAGACTTGATATGCGACATATCAGACGAAGAGACCGGACTGTACGGTAAGTGTTACTGGTTGGATTCACAGGAGTGTGAGCGGGCTAGCTCGTCGATCTTCTGATCGCTCAATACCCGGGTGGCCGTTACGTTTAGCAGACCGCTTGCGGCTTGTGGATGCTTGATATGATCATCATCTGCTACCGGCGTATTGACGAGTCTTTAGAGTCCTACACAGAGGTTTCCTGGCTCAAGCGAAACGAAATAGGAGCGCATATGAGATATGTGCAGGACCGAGAATAATGCGTGTATGTGATACCGCATTTCATTCTCGTGATATATGTTTCGATTGGTTATATTCGATATGACCTAGTTATCGAATCATTGATTCGATAAATCGATACATTGGATTCTAGTCGGTTATGTGCGACATGACCGGATCATTGGATCAAATGTTGATTTAATGATTTAATGCATAATTATATATTTGATATATTACTTTGCATTAGCTAGTATTGGTTCACTTTAAACGGATTTTTCTCACTGGGATTGCACATTGTATATGTGATATACTTTTGTGCATATTTTTGTATTATGTTTGATGATACTTGATCATATGGTTAAGTGAATAGAATTAAACCATGGTTATTATGATAATTAGGGTTTTGCATTTTTAATTATTCATTTATTTTTTTATTCATTTATTTGGATAAGTTTAAATGAGAATGGTGGCTATTTTTGTTTCTTATATGAAGCTTCATGAACCCTTGACTTTAGCAACCATTCTTGTCATCTTGCTTAACCTTAACCCACTCTACTAACCATGGTTTATTCTCTACACCTAACTTGAGTTAGAGTTATGATAAGTATAGATTTTCTTTTTCTTTTAGATATACTTATCATAATTCTATTATCTTCTTCTTCTTCTTCAAGCTTGCTACATTAATGGCAACTTGAGATCAAGTGAGTAAAATCCAATTCTAAAGTGAACCCACCTCCTATTTCTTCACCCTCTACCTCTTGCCAAGTTGTTTTGGGTGTTTTCTTCAAAATTTTCACTACTTGGTGAAGTCGGAGCTTGAACTAGTGCAACCTCGACGTAGATCGTCTTTGACACGAAGCCGACGACCTTGCTCGCCCGTTTTCCGATGAAGCCGACGAATGAGTCGAGGATTCATGATGGACAGCGAGGGCATGACCACGTGGAGCTAAGGAGGTGGAAATCCGGATCTACAAAGGTTGTAGCATCTAACTTCTAGTTAAGTAGTTAACTAGATTTTAGTTTCGCCTAAACGTCTAGTCTAAGATCCGTAGTCTAGGGTTTCTCGGCACCATTTTTTTTAAATTGGCATGTTCGATGCCTTGTGAGACCTCACTAGGGTGCCTAGGAACCCTACAGTGGTATCAGAGCCTAGCTAGAGCCTTAGGCGAAGTCTAGACGGAATTTGAACTCCGATCGAACCGAAACCGAACCCCAAAAATTGCTCTCTGTACTTTTTCTAAAATCGTGGAATTTTCAAAATTAAAAATATGCAGAAAACTCAGCAGGGAATTCTAAGAGTTACGACGCAAATTTTATTCCATGAACAGTGACAGGCGCGGCGGAACCACGGCCTAAGCCAGCTTAGGCGGCGGTTCCGCGGCGGCTTGATGACGTCATCCCTATATTTGTGCACAGTAACTCTTATTTAACAGTGCTGAGTTCTCTGGTTGTTTTTAATATTTTTCATGAGTTGCACTTTCTGGGGTTGCTTTGGAGCTTCTATAGATCGATCGGATTATCAAATTTCGCCTTTGTGTATTTCCGGATAATTTATAGAATATGTTAAAAAGTTCGACCGGATATAAATGTTAGATTTTTCCGTAGTTTAACGACGTTCTAAGTAGTGCAAGTAACGCGATGGACCCTCTAGAAGACAACAAACCTTAACTCGATTATGTGACCGTCTTGAACTGCCCTTTGAACCTTCGGGTTTGGGGCAGTACGGCATGCCACATGTGAGGCGTTGGCTTGACCCTTCTACGGCTGGACCGTCAGTACTGAGGCACGAACTGAATGTTGTTAGACTTATTTCATGTGTTGAGCTGTATCGGGAAAACTTGGGTATTCGACTGTTCGATCGGAAAGTTTAACATTTTCTGTTTATCTGGAATGTGATACAATAATTGGAATTCACAATTAGTTATGAGATAACTGAATGAATGTTATAAATCTAGCAATTTAGTCCCATATGATATTGAAAAGAGTTTTCGATAATGAGACTAAAATGCGGGGTTTGTAACTGTTAGGCATGTGATGTCTAAAGAGGTTGCGGATTCCAATTGTTGTAGTTTTACACTTTCTTTTCTGTGACCGTAAGTGTAGTATGTTCATATCGCCGGTTTCGTTGCTATACGTCAACGACAATTGGGGTATGCATACTTACTTACGTTGATGACATGTGATGTTATGTGTTGCTGGATATGTTATATTGGATCGTCGTGTTTGAATAGCCGGGGGTTTTTATGTGAGATGAGTGTTTTTCATTTTCATTCATGTAAATACTTGTATGTAATATTCTTTTATTTGGGGCACTTCCAGGTAGCGGAAGTTGTCACCCTTTGTATATTATTTACTTTTTCGCATTAGGATAGACCCAAGGAGGGGAGCACAAGTAACCGGGTTCTGGGGTCCAGTGGGAGACCAACTCGAGGAGTCGAGTCCGGGTCTCCTAACCCTAGAATTGGCAGGGTTGCTTTGTTAGTTGTATGTATGCCCTAGAGGCCAGTATTGTACAGATTATGTATATTATATTGGATGCTTGGACATATATAGAGATGACTTTCTATCTGGTTGCTCTTTATCTTAACATGTACACTAGTCTCTTTATACTGTCTTATAGTTACATGTTGGTAAAGCCCTTAGGATTTGTACTTGACTACCTGGACTATGATGCAGATCATACTAGTGGGGACCTGGTAGTCCATAAGTACATCCTTCAAGGTCCCTAGTCGTGGGTGTATCGAGACGGGGCATCGATATACCAGAGTAGACTAGCGTACACGCTTCTCGACCCATGTGATGGGCGATGGATGATCCCATATCCATTGGTGTTTGACATCAGAGATAGTATACGGGTGCTCAGTGGAGACTGGGTACACTGGACGGACTCGCCGAGAACTCCCAGATGGTATTATACCTCACGTCAGATGGCAGTTCTCAGGTGACACTTGTACAGGTTAGTCTGTAGACCCGAGATCATCATAGAGTCTTGTGTGATTCCCACTGTGCTTTGATCTCCACCTTACCACGTCCATGAGGGCGTGCAAAACGGTGGTCTTTGGGTACAGTCCCGAGTCACATGGAGGCAATGAGTGATAGGAGGGGTTTCATCTCTCCCGGTATTGGGGGTTGATGTTGCGCTGTGCTCGATTGGCCGTAACAGGGAAGTCCCTGGCCAGGGCTGATCAGAGATTTGCTGGTAAGTGTTACCAGTAGTTTCTCGACCCGTTATGAGCCTCATATTGGCATGACTTATCGGGTTATTGGGGTCTGACGTTTACCACCCCTAGACTTGATATGCGACATATCAGACGAAGAGACCGGACTGTACGGTAAGTGTTACTGGTCGGATTCGCAGGAGTGTGAGCAGGCTAGCTCGTCGATCTTCTGATCGCTCAATACCCGGGTGGCCGTTACGTTTAGCAGACCGCTTGCGGCTTGTGGGTGCTTGATATGATCATCATCTGCTACCGGCGTATTGACGAGTCTTTAGAGTCCTACACAGAGGTTTCCTGGCTCAAGCGAAACGAAATAGGAGCGCATATGAGATATGTGCAGGACCGAGAATAATGCGTGTATGTGATACCGCATTTCATTCTCGCGATATATGTTTCGATTGGTTATATTCGATATGACCTAGTTATCGAATCATTGATTCGATAAATCGATACATTAGATACTAGTCGGTTGTATGCGATATAACCGGATCATTGAATCAAGTGTTGATTTAATGATTTAATGTATAATTATATATTTGATATATTGCTTTACATTAACTAGTATTGGTTCACTTTAAACGGATTACTCTCACTTGATGTACATGTTGTATATGTGATATACTTTAGTGCACATCTTTGTATCATGTTTGATGATACTTGATCATTTGGTTAAATGCATAGAATTAAACCATGGTTAATTGGGTCATTAGGGTTTTGCTTTATCATTTATTTAGAAATGAGTTATGATAAGAATGGTGGCTAAGTTTGTTTTATGTTGAAGCTTCATGAAGCCTTGACTTTATGCAACCATTCTTGTCCTCATGCTTAACCCTAACTCTCCAAATGACCATGGTTTATTCTCTACACTTAACCTTGGTTTAGATATGATAAGTATTGATTTAAATTTATTTTTATCATAACACTTATCATATATTTTCTTGAGCTCCATCTTCTTCTTCAAGAAAAGCTCAAGGTGCATCAATGGCAACTTGAGCTAAAGTGAGATAAATCCAATTCTAAAGAGAACCCACCTCCTATTTCTTCACCTTCTACCTCTTGCCAAGTTGTTTTGGGTGTTTACTTCGCAAGTTTCACAAGTTTGTGAAGTCGGAGCTTGAACTTGCGAAGCCTCGAGGTAGATCGTCTTTGACACAAAGCCGACGACCTATTCCGCTTGTTTTCCCGATGAAGCCGATGATCGAGTCGAGAATTCATGATGGACAGCGAGGGCATGACCACGTGGAGCTAAGGAGGCGGAAATCCTGATCTACAAAGGTTGTAGCATCTAACCTATAGTTAAATAGTTAACTAGTTTTCCGTTTCGTCTAAACATCTAGTAAACGATCCGTGTTAGGGTTTCTCGGCACCAATTTTTTTTGAAATTAGCATGTTCGATGCCTTGTGAGACCTCACTAGGGTGCCTAGGAACCCTACAGTGGTATCAGAGCCTAGCTAGAGCCTTAGGCGAAGTCTAGACGGAGTTTGAAGTCCGAACGAACCCGAAACCCCGATACCCAAGAGCTCTCTGGACATTTTCTGAAATCTGGGAATTTTTGATATTAAAAATGCTTAAAAAATTCACCAAAGAATTCTAAGAATTACTGTGTAAAACGTTTCCCATGAACAGTTCCATGAGCCGCGGAAGCGCGGCAGAAGCATGGCTTCTGCCGCCGTTCCGCGGCCATATAGTGACGTCAGCCATGTTTCACTGTACAGTAATACCTGATAAATTCTGGTGAGTTTTCTGGGTATTTTTAAATTGATTTTAGGGTTGAGTGCTCTGGGGTTAAATTGGGAATCGACGATTCGATCGGAATATCAAACTTTGTCTAAGTGTTTTCCCAGATAACTGTAGAATATGTTAAAGAGTTCGACCGGATATAAATACCCAAGTTTTCCCCTGCCGGAATAATTCCAAGTGTTGGATTTTTCTGTGGTTAAAAGACGTTCTGAGTAGTGCAAGTAACGCGATGGTCCCTCTAGAAGACAACAAACCTTAACTCGATTATGTGACCGTCTTGAACTGCCCTTTGAACCTTCGGGTTTGGGGCAGTACGGCGTGCCACATGTGAGGCGTTGGCTTGACCCTTCTACGGCTGGACCGTTGGTACTGAGGTATGAAGTGAATGTCTTTGAACCTATTTCATGTAATGATCGGTGTCGGGAAAACTTGGGTGTTCGAATGTTCGATCGGAAAGTTTGATATATTCTATTTATCCGGAAATGGATACAATAACTGGAATTCACAAACAGTTATGAGATAACTGGATGAATGTTATAAATCTAGCAGTTTAGTCCCATACGATATTGAAAAGAGTTTTCGATAATGAGACTAAAATGCGGGGTTTGTAACTGTTAGGCATGTGATGTCTAAAGAGGTTGCGGATTCCAACTGTTGCAGTTTTACACTTTCTTTTCTGTGACCGTAAGTGTAATATGTGAATCGCCGGTTTCGTTGCTATATGTCAACGACAATTGGGATGCGCATATTTACTTACGTTGATGACATGTGATGTTATGTGTTGCTGGATATGTTATATTGGATCGTCGTATTCGAATAGCCGGGGTTTTTTTATGTGAGATGAGTGTTTTTCATTTTCATTCATGTAAAAACTTGTATGTAATATTCTTTTATTTGGGGAACTTCCAGGTAGCGGAAGTTGTCACCCTTTGTATATTATTTACTTTTCCGCATTAGGATAGACCCAAGGAGGGGAGCATAAGTAACCGGGTTCTGGGGTCCAGTGGGAGACCAACTCGAGGAGTCGAGTCCGGGTCTCCTAACCCTAGAATTGGCAGGGTTGCTTGCCGCTCTCGTAGGGGTCTAGGGGTGTGGGATTGGCTATTCATCACGACCGTGGAATCCGTGTTTTATACTGGCTCGTATTGAAAACACGGACGTCCTAGTAAATCTAATATTTCATATGTTGATTCTGCTGCGATATCTGTGTTGTGATTCTGTGATGGTTATAGTATATAGTATATATGATATATTATATAGACGTTACTTATGTTTTACACCCGCGCTAGCTCTGCCCTGCTTTGTCGTTAGTTACCTAACCTAACGGTGCACGAGGGGACATCGAGGCGAATGCGGATGGCATAAGTGTACGTCATATCTATTTGTGATGTTTAGGTATTTAAATGATGGGACTTCATTAATGTGATTAATGAAAGATAAGAAACCTAAGATGTTGTAGAATCAAATTTTAAAATAAAATAGGTAGCTACAGTTCTTGCTTTGCATAGCGGTATATGTGATATGCCCTGCACCTTATTCGATGAGGAAAGGACCGAGATCCCTTCACCGGGAGTGACTCCTTTAGCAATAACTGGCAGATGCTACACACTCGGTTTGTTTTGATTGCTTTTATAGTTTCTGCTTTGCACAGTGATATATATGATATATCCCGCACCTCATTCGACGAGGAAAGGACCGAGATCCCTTCGCCGGGAGTGACTCCTTTAGCAAAACTAGAAAAGCCTTAAAATCACTCCATTTCAAAACTTCATTTGATTCTACAACGATATCAAGTTCATTACGCTCATGGTTTTCAGAAAAACCTGGCGTAGCCCTCCGTCATTTCAGATGAGTAGTAGTTAGTATTCGTGCTACGTTTATTGGCCTGCGTCAAGGCGTAGTGTGCGGTAGCTAACTAGTATTTATCTGCTTATGCATATGATGCAGATTGGATTAGGGTAGTCGTGCGACATTGTTGGCCTGCGTCAAGGGTCGTACGGGTGGGTTTAATTCAATCAGGAAATGACGGGTTGAACTTGACTAGCGCACTATGGTTTGTTGGCCTGCGTCAAGGTCATAGCACGCTAGGGGCAAAAGCATTATTGGGAATTTCAAGTGTTGAAATTTGCAATGAGATTGCATACCTTCTATGTGATAGTTGGATCCCGATACCCACTGCGAGTAAGAGTTTCTCCTGGGAGAGTTTTACACATTGCAATTAGCTGATCAAGTAGGTGTCTAGAGAGGTGTCAACGGGTTTACGCCTCTGGGAAAACGAGGTTTACAGTAATTAGGTTCGTGCGAAAGCACGGGGGACCTCCCTCAATGTACCGACACTGGCCTGGCTGAAAGATTGGCGAACTTGTAGTGTGTAATTAATCCCGGCTAGTCTTTCCTTTTAGGGTTTGGAGGAAGATTTAATAAAAAGCAGTGGGAGCCATCCTGATTAGATAAGATAATAACCAATCTGATCTTGCACGAGCATACGCTAAAGTGTTTTCTTCTCTCTCTCTCCAGGTAGCGACCATTTCATGCCCTAATGAAGATAATAATATGGATGTATTGACCGAACCCGCATGTTATACTGTGCTGGGGAACGTTGGTTCCGTTCTTTCCTATAAGAGTTATAGGAATGAACAGGATATAGGGGAATACCAGGATTCCCATGCCACCCGAATGAAGAAAGTACATGTTAATGCATTTTCTTCGGGTGTGTTCGTTACTGAGAACTGTTTCTCCATTTGCTCTATGTCCTGGGTATTGGATACCGGGTCGGGATCCCATATATGTAATCAGTTACATGGGCTTAAGAAAGGTAGAGAACTTGGAGAAGGTGATAAAGACATTAGAGTTGGAAATGGTGCAATTGTTGCAGCTAAGACCGTCGGGGAATATCACCTTGTATTACCAACTGGTAATACATTGGTTCTGAACGAATGCTATTACATGCCGAACCTGATATGCAACATTATATCGGTTTCTTTATTAAGTAAAGAGGGATATAATTTTGTATTACAGGACAATGTTATGAACATTTTCCGTAACCAAAAGTTGGTTGGATCAGGCACGTTGTGCAATGGCATTTATGTTCTAAACCAATCAACAGTTCTGAGCATAACAAACGCACACAAGAGGAAGAGTTCTGAACTCAACGAATCCTTCTTGTGGCATTGTAGACTGGGCCACATCAATGCGACACGACTAGCTAAGTTGCATAAAGATGGATATTTAAATCCGTTTGAATTTTCATCTTATGACACTTGCCAGTCATGTCTCAAAGGCAAGATGACCAAAACTCCGTTTACGGGACACGGAGAAAGAGTTACCGAATTCTTGGGACTGATACATAGTGATGTATGCGGTCCCATGTCTACACATGCCAGGGATGGTTCTTCGTACTTCATTACATTCACTGACGATCTCTCTAGATTCGGATATGTGTTCCTGATGAAACACAAATCAGAAGCTTTTGAGAAATTTAGAGAATATAAACAAGAAGTCGAGAACCAAACCGGAAAAAGTATTAAAATCCTTCGATCTGATCGAGGAGGTGAATACTTGAGCAATGAATTTCTGGACTTCCTAAAAGAGAATGGGATTCTCTCTCAGCTGACTCCTCCATATACACCACAGCACAATGGTGTATCAGAACGGAGGAACCGCACCCTATTAGATATGGTGCGCTCTATGATGAGCACAGCTGAGTTACCTATTTCCTTCTGGGGATATGCACTGGAAACAGCTGCAGACCTATTGAATATGGTTCCCACCAAAACCGTGCCGACCACTCCATATGAGATATGGAAAGGAAAGAGACCATGTCTTAATTATGTTAAGATATGGGGTTGTCCGGCCTATGTAAAAACGCAAAATCCGGACAAACTCGCGGCAAGGTCTATTCTGTGTAAGTTTATTGGATATCCCAAACATTCGCGAGGGTATATCTTCTACCACCCTGAGGAACAAAGAGTGTTTGTTTCTCGGCATGCCACCTTTTTAGAAAAGGAATTTCTTGAAAAAGAGATTAGTGGTCATGAGGTAGAACTGGAAGAGGTTCCAGCTGCTGAAGCTACAACAGAAGATCTGGTGGAACCAGAGGATTCCGTAGTTCCCGATGAACCCCAGCCACTCCGCCGATCTAGTAGGGTTCCTCGCCAACCTGAGAGATACTATGGTTTTCTCATGGACGGTGGGAGCGAGGATTGCATCATGGAGGATGATGACCCAACTAGCTTCGAGCAGGCCATCACGAGTAGGGACTCAGTGAAATGGCTGGATGCTATGCGGTCTGAGATGGAATCCATGTACACCAACAAAGTATGGACTTTGGAAGATGCTCCTGAATGGGTAAAACCCATTGGGAGCAAGTGGATCTTCAAAAAGAAACTTGGTGTAGATGGGAAAGTGGAGACTTTCAAAGCTAGACTTGTAGCAAAGGGTTTTCGTCAAAGACCAGGTGTGGACTATGACGAAACCTTTTCTCCAGTGGCTATGCTTAAATCCATCCGAATCATGCTTGCCATTGCTGCCTTTCATGACTACGAAATCTGGCAAATGGATGTTAAGACCGCCTTTCTAAATGGTGATTTAGAAGAGTGCGTGTACATGACTCAGCCAGAGGGCTTCGTAGACAGTGGGAGCAGCGGAAAGGTGTGCAAGCTGCTTAAATCCATTTATGGATTAAAGCAAGCATCGCGGAGTTGGAACATCTGCTTTGACGTCGTTATCAAAGAGTTTGATTTCGTCAAAAATCCAGATGAACCTTGTATCTACAAGAAGGTGGCAGAGAGTAAGGTTGTCTTCCTCGTATTGTACGTGGACGACATACTCTTGATAGGAAATGATATTCCTATGCTGCAATCGGTCAAGCTCTTCTTATCACAAAGATTCTCGATGAAAGATCTTGGTGATGCCTCCTGCATATTGGGAATTAGGATCTATAGAGATAGATCCAAACGGATTTTGGGATTGTCCCAATCCAGGTACATTGGCACCATACTGAAGAGGTTTAGTATGGAAGAGTCCAAGCGTGGGAACTTGCCCACGATCTCTGGAGTCACTCTCTCCAAAGAGATGTCTCCCAAGACTGATTTGGAGAGAGCTCGCATGCAAGGGATACCCTATGCTTCGGCAGTAGGCTCTATCATGTATGCGATGCTATGTACTAGACCCGATGTTGCATACTCACTAAGTATAGTGACCAAGTATCAAGCTGATCCTGGAGAGAGTCACTGGACAGCTGTGAAGAGCATTCTCAAGTACTTGCGAAGGACTAGAGATATGTTCTTGGTGTATGGTAACGGAGAACTCCAAGTGGAGTCCTTTACCGATTCCAGCTTCCAGAGTGATAAGGACGACTCTAAGTCGCAGTCGGGTTTTGTCTTTATCCTTTACGGAGGGGCGGTTAGTTGGAAGAGTTCCAAGCAGGAAACCGTGGCAGACTCGACGATGGAGGCTGAATACATCGCTGCCAACGAGGCTGTCTGGATCAAGAAGTTCATTACTGAACTTGGTGTGGTTCCATCCATTGAGCGTCCAATACCTTTGTATTGCGATAACAATGGAGCGGTGGCTTTGGCCAAGGAACCCAGGTCCCATCAGCGATCCAGGCATATTCTGAGGCGGTATCACCTGATCCGGGAGATAGTTGATCGCCGGGAGATCGAGGTCAGGAGAGTTGACACGAAGAACAACACGGCGGATCCACTCACGAAGGCCATTCCCCAGATACAGTTTGAGAGACTCTTCGGGATGCTCGGTATGAGATACTACAGCAGCTGGCCCTAGTGCAAGTGGGAGATTGTTAGTTGTATGTATGCCCTAGAGGCCAGTATTGTACAGATTTTGTATATTATATTGGATGCTTGGACATATATAGAGATGACTTTCTTGCTCGACATGATAGTATGCTATCTGGTTGCTCTTTATCTTAACATGTACACTAGTCTCTTTATACTGTCTTATAGTTACATGTTGGTAAAGCCCTTAGGATTTGTACTTGACTACCTGGACTATGATGCAGATCATACTAGTGGGGACATGGTAGTCCATAAGTACATCCTTCAAGGTCCCTAGTCGTGGGTGTATCGAGACGGGGCATCGATATACCAGAGTAGACTAGCGAATACGCTTCTCGACCCATTTGATGGGCGATGGATGATCCCATATCCATTGGTGTTTGACATCAGAGATGGTATACGGGTGCTCAGTGGAGACTGGGTACACTGGACGGACTCGCCGAGAACTCCCAGATGGTATTATACCTCACGTCAGATGGCAGTTCTCAGGTGACACTTGTACAGGTTAGTCTGTAGACCCGAGATCGTCATTGAGTCTTGTGTGATTCCCACTGTGCTTTGATCTCCACCTTACAACGTCCATGAGGGCATGCAAAACGGTGGTCTTTGGGTACAGTCCCGAGTCACATTGAGGCAATGAGCGATAGGAGGGGTTTCGTCTCTCCCGGTATTGGGGGTTGATGTTGCGCTATGCTCGATTGGTCGTAACAGGGAAGTCCCTGGCCAGGGCTGATCAGAGATTTGCTGGTAAGTGTTACCAGTAGTTTCTCGACCCGTTATGAGCCTCACATCGGCACGACTTATCGGGTTATTGGGGTCTGACGTTTACCACCCCTAGACTTGATATGCGACATATCAGACGAAGAGACCGGACTGTACGGTAAGTGTTACTGGTCGGATTCGCAGGAGTGTGAGCGGGCTAGCTCGTCGATCTTCTGATCGCTCAATACCCGGGTGGCCGTTACGTTTAACAGACCGCTTGCGGCTTGTGGGTGCTTGATATGATCATCATCTGCTACCGGCGTATTGACGAGTCTTTAGAGTCCTACACAGAGGTTTCCTGGCTCAAGCGAAACGAAATAGGAGCGCATATGAGATATGTGCAGGACCGAGAATAATGCGTGTATGTGATACCGCATTTCATTCTCGCGATATATGTTTCGATTGGTTATATTCGATATGACCTAGTTATCGAATCATTGATTCGATAAATCGATACATTAGATACTAGTCGGTTGTATGCGATATAACCGGATCATTGAATCAAGTGTTGATTTAATGATTTAATGTATAATTATATATTTGATATATTGCTTTACATTAACTAGTATTGGTTCACTTTAAACGGATTACTCTCACTTGATGTACATGTTGTATATGTGATATACTTTAGTGCACATCTTTCTATCATGTTTGATGATACTTGATCATTTGGTTAAATGCATAGAATTAAACCATGGTTAATTGGGTCATTAGGGTTTTGCTTTATCATTTATTTATTTGATTATTTATTTAGAAATGAGTTATGATAAGAATGGTGGCTAAGTTTGTTTTATGTTGAAGCTTCATGAAGCCTTGACTTTATGCAACCATTCTTGTCCTCATGCTTAACCCTAACTCTCCAAATGACCATGGTTTATTCTCTACACTTAACCTTGGTTTAGATATGATAAGTATTGATTTAAATTTATTTTTATCATAACACTTATCATATATTTTCTTGAGCTCCATCTTCTTCTTCAAGAAAAGCTCAAGGTGCATCAATGGCAACTTGAGCTAAAGTGAGATAAATCCAATTCTAAAGAGAACCCACCTCCTATTTCTTCACCTTCTACCTCTTGCCAAGTTGTTTTGGGTGTTTACTTCACAAGTTTCACAAGTTTGTGAAGTCGGAGCTTGAACTTGCGAAGCCTCGAGGTAGATCGTCTTTGACACAAAGCCGACGACCTATTCCGCTTGTTTTCCCGATGAAGCCGATGATCGAGTCGAGAATTCATGATGGACAGCGAGGGCATGACCACGTGGAGCTAAGGAGGCGGAAATCCGGATCTACAAAGGTTGTAGCATCTAACCTATAGTTAAATAGTTAACTAGTTTTCCGTTTCGTCTAAACATCTAGTAAACGATCCGTGTTAGGGTTTCTCGGCACCAATTTTTTTTGAAATTGGCATGTTCGATGCCTTGTGAGACCTCACTAGGGTGCCTTGTGAGACCTCACTAGGGTGAACTCGATAAATCGATACATTGGATTCTAGTCGGTTATGTGCGACATGACCGGATCATTGGATCAAATGTTGATTTAATGATTTAATGCATAATTATATATTTGATATATTACTTTGCATTAGCTAGTATTGGTTCACTTTAAACGGATTTTTCTCACTGGGATTGCACATTGTATATGTGATATACTTTTGTGCATATTTTTGTATCATGTTTGATGATGCTTGATCATATGGTTAAGTGAATAGAATTAAACCATGGTTATTATGATAATTAGGGTTTTGCATTTTTATTTATTCACTTATTTGTTTATTCATTTATTTGGATAAGTTTAAATGAGAATGGTGGCTATTTTTGTTTCTTATATGAAGCTTCATGAACCCTTGACTTTAGCAACCATTCTTGTCATCTTGCTTAACCCTAACCCACTCTACTAACCATGGTTTATTCTCTACACCTAACTTGAGTTAGAGTTATGATAAGTATAGATTTTCTTTTTCTTTTAGATATACTTATCATAATTCTATTATCTTCTTCTTCTTCTCCAAGCTTGCTACATTAATGGCAACTTGAGATCAAGTGAGTAAAATCCAATTCTAAAGTGAACCCACCTCCTATTTCTTCACCCTCTACCTCTTGCCAAGTTGTTTTGGGTGTTTTCTTCACAAGTTTCACCACTTGGTGAAGTCGGAGCTTGAACTAGTGCAACCTCGACGTAGATCGTCTTTGACACGAAGCCGACGACCTTGCTCGCCCGTTTTCCGATGAAGCCGACGAATGAGTCGAGGATTCATGATGGACAGCGAGGGCATGACCACGTGGAGCTAAGGAGGTGGAAATCCGGATCTACAAAGGTTGTAGCATCTAACTTCTAGTTAAGTAGTTAACTAGTTTTTAGTTTCGCCTAAACATCAAGTCTAAGATCCGTAGTCTAGGGTTTCTCGGCACCATTTTCTTTAAATTGGCATGTTCGATACCTTGTGAGACCTCACTAGGGTGCCTAGGAACCCTGCAATTTGTTCATCTATTTATTTGGAAAAGATTTAGATAAGAATGGTGACTATGTTTGTTTTTAGTTGAAGCTTCATGAATCTTTGACTTCTTAACCATTCTTGTCTTCATGCTTAACCCTAACCCATCCAAGTAACCATGGTCTATTCTCTACACTCAACTATGGTTTGCTTATGATAAGTATTGAATTATTTTTCATTTTAATTCAACACTTATCATATTCTTTCTTCTTCTTCATCTTCTTCTTCAAGAAAAGCTTAAGTCCATCAATGGCAACTTGAGCTAAAGTGAGAGAAATCCAATTCTAAAGTGAACCCACCTCCTATTTCTTCACCCTCTACCTCTTGCCAAGTTGTTTTGGGTGTTTTCTTCATAAGTTTCACAACTTTGTGAAGTCGGAGCTTGAACTTGTGATGCCTCGACGTAGATCATCTTCGGCACGAAGCCGACGACCTAGTCCGCCCAATTCTCCGATGAAGCCGACGTTTGAGTTCGGGATTCGAGATGGACAGCGAGAGGACGCCTACGTGGAGCTAAGGATGTGGAGAACCGGATCTACAAAGGTTGTAGCCTCTCTCCTTTAGTTAAGATGTTAACTAGTTTACTGTTTCGCCTAAATTTCTAGTCGACGATCCGTATTAGGGTTTCTCGGCACCCATAAAATTTGAAATTGGCATGGTTGATGCCTTGTGAGACTTCTATAGTGTGCCTAGGAACCCTACAGTGGTATCAGAGCCTAGGTAGAGCCTTAGGCGAAGTCTAGACGGAGTTTGAAGTCCGATCGACCCGAAACCCCAACTCAAATATTGCTCTCTGGACTTTTTCTAAAAAATGGGATTTTTCCATATTAAAAATTCTTAAAAATATCAGCATGAAGATATAAGAATTATGGTGCAAAACGAGCTCATGATGCGTCTAAACCGCCGCGGAAACGCGGCAAAAGCTTGGCATCTGCCGCGGTTCCGCCGCCTACTGTTCACAATGCGCAATAATTTTTGCACAGTAATTCCTCTTTTCTGGTGCTGAGTTTTATGGGAATTTTTAACATTTATTCAAGAGTTGAATTTTCTGGGATTTTTTTGGGGATTCGGTGTTTCGATCGGAGTATCAGATTTTGTCTATGTGGCTTTCCGGATAAATTTTAGAATATGTTAAAAAGTTCGACCGAATATAAATACCCAATTTTTCCCTTGTCGGGAAATTTCCAAGTGTTGGATTTTTCCGTAGTTTAACGACGTTCTAAGTAGTGCAAGTAACGCGATGGACCCTCTAGAAGACAACAAACCTTAACTCGATTATGTGACTGTCTTGAACTGCCCTTTGAACCTTCGGGTTTGGGGCAGTACGGCGTGCCACATGTGAGGCGTTGGCTTGACCCTTCTACGGCTGGACCGTTGGTACTGAGGCACGAACTGAATGTTGTTAGACTTATTTCATGTGTTGACCTGTATCGGGAAAACTTGGGTATTCGACTGTTCGATCGGAAAGTTTAACATTTTCTGTTTATCTGGAATGTAATACAATAATTGGAATTCACAAACAGTTATGAGATAACTGAATGAATGTTATAAATCTAGCGGTTTAGTTTCACTTGATATTGAAAAGATTTTTCGATAATGAGACTAAAATGCGGGGTTTATAACTGTTAGGCATGTGATGTCTAAGTATTTCATTTGATTAGGCATGTGATGTCTAAAGAGGTTGCGGATTCCAACTGTTGTAGTTTTA
Organism: Agapanthus africanus; assembly: GCA_030015575.1. NCBI lineage: Eukaryota > Viridiplantae > Streptophyta > Magnoliopsida > Asparagales > Amaryllidaceae > Agapanthus > Agapanthus africanus. The sequence continues at coordinate 296,026,759 of CM057345.1, read as the reverse complement.
CACTTTCTTTTCTGTGACCGTAAGTGTAATATGTTCATATCGCCGGTTTCGTTGTTATACGTCAACGACAATTGGGGTATGCATACTTACTTACATTGATGACATGTGATGTTATGTGTTGCTGGATATGTTATAATGGATCGTCGTGTTTGAATAGCCGGGGGTTTTTATGTGAGATGAGTGTTTTTCATTTTCATTCATGTAAAAACTTGTATGTAATATTCTTTTTATTTGGGGCACTTCCAGGTTGTGGAATTTGTCACCTTTTGTATATTGTTTACATTTCCGCATTAGGATAGACCTAAGGAGGGGAGCACAAGTAACCGGGTTCTAGGGTCCAGTGGGAGACCATCTCGAGGAGTCGAGTCCGGGTCTCCTAACCCTAGAATTGGTAGGGTTGCTTGCCGCTCTCGTAAGGGTCTAGGGGTGTGGGATTGGCTATTCATCACGACCGTGGAATCCGTGTTTTATACTGGCTCGTATTGAAAACACGGACGTCCTAGTATATCCAATGTTTCATATGTTTCTTCTGCTGCGATATCTGTGATGTGATCATGTGATGTTCTGTGATAGATACTTTATATAGTATATATGATATATTATATAGACGTTACTTATGTTTTGCACCCGCACTAGCCCTGCCCTGCTCTGTCGTTAGTTACCTAACCTAACGGTGCACGAGGGGACATCGAGGCGAATGCGGATGGCATAAGCGTACGTCGTATTCATCTGTGATGTTTAGGTATTTAAATGATGGGACTTCATTAATGTGATTAATGAAAGAAAAGAAACCTAAGATGTTGTAGAATTAAATTTTAAACAAAACAGGTAGCTACAGTTCTTGCTTTGCATAGCGGTATATATGATATACCCTGCACCTTATTCGATGAGGAAAGGACCGAGATCCCTTCACCGGGAGTGACTCCTTTAGCAATAACTGGCAGATGCTACACACTCGGTTTGTTTCTGATCGCTTCTATAGTTTCTGCTTTGCACAGTGATATATATGATATATCCCGCACCTCATTCGACGAGGAAAGGACCGACGATCCCTTCACCGGGAGTGACTCCTTTAGCAAAACTAGAAAAGCCTCAAAAGCACTCCATTTTAAAATCATTTGATTCTACAACGATATCAAGTTCATTACGCAATAGGTTTTCAGAAAAACCTGTCGTAGCCCTCCGTCATTTCAGATAAGTCCTATTTAGTATTCGTGCTACGTTTGTTGACCTCCGTCAAGGCGTAGTGTGCAGTAGCTAACTAGTATTTATCTGCTTATGCATATGATGCAGATTGGATTAGGGTAGTCGTGCGGCCTTGTTGACCTCCGTCAAGGGTCGTGCGGGTGGGTTTAATTCGATCAAGAAATGACGGGTTGAACTTGACTAGTAGCCTATGGTTTGTTGACCTCCGTCAAGGTCATAGGGTGCTAGGGGAAAAATATTATCGGGAATTTCAAGTGTTGAAATTTGCAATGATATTGCATACCTTCTATGAGATAGTTGGATCCCGATACCCACTGCGGGTAAGAGTTACTCCTGGGAGAATTTTACACATTACAATTAGCCGATCAAGTAGGTGTCTAGAAAGGTGTCAACGGGGTTACGCCTCTGGGAAAACGAGGTTTACAGTAATTAGGTTCGTGCGAAAGCACGGGGGACCTCCCTCAAAGTACCGACACTGGCCTGGCTGAAAGATTGGCGAACTTGTAGTGTGTAATTAATCCCGGCTAGTCTTTCCTTTTAGGGTTTGAAGGAAGATTTGATAAAAACAGTGGGAGCCATCCTGATTAGATAAGATAATAACCAATCTGATCTTGCACGAGCTTACGCTAAAGTGTTTTCTTCTCTCTCTCTCCAGGTAGCGACCATTTCATGCCTTAATAAAGATAATAATATGGATGTATTGACCGAACCCGCGTGTTATACTGTGCTGGGGAACATTGGTTCCGTTCTTTCCTATAAGAGTTATAGGACTGAACAGGATATAGGGGAATACCAGGATTCCCATGCCACCCGAATGAAGAAAGTACATGATGATGCATTTTCTTCGGGTGTGTTCGTTACAGAGAACTGTTTCTCCATTTGCCCTACGTCCTGGGTATTAGATACCGGGTCAGGAACCCATATATGTAATCAGTTACATGGGCTTAGGAAAGGTAGAGAACTTGAAGAAGGTGATAAAGACATTAGAGTTGGAAATGGTGCAATTGTTGCAGCTAAGACTGTCGGGGAATATCACCTTGAATTACCAACTGGTAATACATTGGTTCTGAACGAATGCTATTACATGCCGAAGCTGATATGCAACATTATATCGGTTTCTTTATTGAGTAAAGAGGGATATAATTTTGTATTACAGGATAATGTTATGAACATTTTCCGTAACCAAAAGTTGGTTGGATCAGGCACGTTGTGCAATGGCATTTATGTTCTAAACCAATCAACAGTTCTGAGCATAACAAACACACGCAAAAGGAAGAGTTCAGAACTGAACGAATCCTTCTTGTGGCATTGTAGACTGGGTCACATCAATGTGACACGACTGGCTAAGTTGCATAAGGATGGATATTTAAATCCATTTGAATTTTCATCTTATGACACTTGCCAGTCATGTCTCAAATGCAAGATGACCAAAACTCCGTTTACGGGACACGGAGAAAGAGTTACCGAACTCTTGGGACTGATACATAGTGATGTATGCGGTCTCATGTCTACACATGCCAGGGATGGTTCCACGTACTTCATTACATTCACTGACGATCTCTCTAGATTCGGATATGTGTTCCTGATGAAACACAAATCAGAAGCTTTTGAGAAATTTAGAGAATATAAACAAGAAGTCGAGAACCAAACCTGAAAAAGTATTAAAATCCTACGATCTGATCGAGGAGGTGAATACTTGAGCATTGAATTCCTGGACTTCCTAAAAGAGAATGGGATTCTCTCTCAGCTAACTCCTCCATATACACCACAGCACAACGGTGTATCAGAACGGAGGAACCGCACCCTATTGGATATGGTGCGCTCTATGATGAGTATAGCTGAGTTACCTGTTTCCTTCTGGGGATATGCACTGGAAACAGCAGCATACCTACTGAATAGGGTTCCCACCAAATCTGTGCCTACCACACCATATGAGATATGGGAAGGGAAGAGACCATATCTTAATTTTATTAAGATATGGGGTTGCCCGGCCTATGTCAAAAGACAAAAACCAGACAAACTCGAGGCAAGGTCTGCTTTGTGTAAATTTGTTGGATATCCCAAACATTCGCGAGGGTATATCATCTACCACAGTGAGGAACAAAAAGTATTTGTTGCTCAACATGCCACCTTTTTTGAAAAGGAATTTCTTGCAAAAGAGATTAGTGGCTCTGAAATAGAACTGGAAGAGGTTCCAGCTGAACAAAACACAACAGAAGATTTAGTGGAACCAGAGGATTCAGTAGCTCCCAATGAACCTCAGCCACTCCGCCGATCGAGTAGGGTTCCTCGCCAACCTGAGAGATACTACGGTTTTCTCATGGATGGTGGGAGCGAGGATTGCATCATGGAGGATGATGACCCAACTAGCTTCGAGCAGGCCATCACGAGTAGGGACTCAGAGAAATGGCTGGATGCTATGCGGTCCGAGATGGAATCTGTAGGGTTCCTAGGCACTCTAGTGAGGTCTCCCAAGCCATCAACCATGGCAATTTCAAAAAATATGGTGCCGAGAAACCCTAAACTACGGATCGATAACTAGATGTCTAGGCGAAAAGAACTAGTTAACAAATTAACTAATGAGAATACGGAAATACAACCTTTGTAGATCCGGTCCTCCACCTCCACGGCTCCGCAACGAGGTCGTCTCCGCTGTCCAAATCAAATCCGGGCTCTAGAGTCGGCTTCGTCGGAGAATGGGCAAGCTAGGTCGTCGATGTCCATGCCGAAGATGATCTACGTCGAAGCATCGCAAGATCAAGCTCTCACTTCACCAAGTCATGAAACTTGTGAAGAAAACACACTCTACTACTTGGCAAGAGGTAGAGGATGAAGAAATAGGAAGTGGGTTAACTTTAGAATTGGATTTCTCACTCAAATCATCAATCCACCATTGATGACCTCAAGCTTCTTCACTTGAAGCAAGGAAGAAGAAGAAGGAAAATAGTTATGATAAGAATTATGGAAAAAGAAAAGAAAATGAATTCTTATCATAAGTTAACCATGATCAAGTGTAGAGACTAAACTAGGGTTAGTGGGAATGGTTAGGGTTAAGGATGAGATAAGAATGGTTGACTTGAACAAAGCTTCATGAAGCTTCAACTAAAGAACAAATTTAGCCACCATTCTTTTCTCTTTTCTTTTATTCATTTATCAAAAATAAAAAGGATAATTAAATAACATAAATGAATAACAAATAAGAAACCCTAACCATTTCATTAACCAAGGTTTAATACTTTACACTTAACCAAAAAGGATGTATCATCAAACATGATACAAGCAAGTGCACAAAATCATATCGCATATGTAATGCGCACACCCGAGTGAGAAAATCCATCTTAAGTAAACCGATACTAGTTGATGCAAAGTAATATATCAAATATATAAATATGCATTAAATCATTAAATCAACACTTGATTCAATGATCCGGTTATGTCGCACACAACCGACTAGTATACTATATATCGGCTTATCGAATCAACGCTTGAATCGATAGCTAGGTTATATCGCATACAACCATTCGATACATTTATCGCGAGAATAGAATACGGTATCACATACACGCATTATTCTCGGTCCCGCACATATCTCATATGCGCTCCTATTTCGTTTCGCTTGAGCCAGGAAACCTCTGTGTAGGACTCTAAAGACTCGTCAATACGCCGGCAGCAGATGATGATCATATCAAACACCCACAAGCCGCAAGCGGTCTGCTAAACGTAACGGCCACCCGGGTATTGAGCGATCTGAAGATCGACGAGCAAGCCCGCTCACACTCCAGTGAATCCGACCAGTAACACTACCGTACAGTCCGGTCTGATCGTCTGATATGTCGCATATCTCGCCTAGGGGTGGTAAACGTCAGACCCCAATAGCTCAATAAGTCGTGTCGATATGAGGTCTATAACTATTCGAGAAACTACTGGTAACACTTACCAGTAAATCTCAGCAACCCTGGCCAGGGATTTCCTGTTATAGCCAATCGAACACAGCGCAACATCAACCCCCTATACCGGGAGAGACGAATCCCCTGCTATCGCTCATTGCCTCCATGTGACTCGGGACTGTACCCAAAAACCACCGTTTTGCACGCCTTCTTGGACGTGGTAAGATGGAAATCAAAGCACAGTGGGAACCACACAAGACTCTATGACGATCTCGGGTCAACAGACTACTCTGTACCAGTGTCACCAGAGAACTGCCATCTGACGTGAGGTATAATACCATCTGGGAGTTCTCGGCGAGTCCGTCCAGTGTACCCAGTCTCTACTGAGCACCCGTATATCATCTCTGATGTCAAACACCGATGGATATGGGATCATCCATCGCCCATCTATATGGATCGAGAAGGTATACGCTAGTCTACTCTGGTATATCGATGCCCCGTCTCGATACACCCACGACTAGGGACTTTGAAGGATGTACTTATGGACTACCATGTCCCCACTAGTATGATCCGCATCATAGTCCAGGTAGTCAAGTACAAATCCTAAGGGCTTTACCAACATGTAACAGAGAGACAATCAGTATACACGTTAAGGTAAAGATCAACCAGATAGCATACTATCATGTCGAGCAAGAAAGTCCTCCCTATATATGTCCCAGCATCCACTACAATATACATCCTATGTATAGTAATGGCCTCTAGGGCATACATATAACTAACAATCTCCTACTTGCACTAGGGCCATCTGTAGCAGTGGTTGCAGTATCTCATACTCAACCATCCCATAAAAGTCTCTCTCTCTGGGAACAGGCCTTTGTGAGTGGATCCGCTGTGTTGTCCTCTGAGTCTACTCTCCTAACCTCGATCTCCCTGGAGATCAATCATCTCCATGATCAAGTGATACTGCCTTAGAATATGTCTGGATCACTGATGGGACGGGCGTTCCTTGGCGTAAGCCACAACTCCATTGTCACACAATGGGAGGAACTAAGTTCATCTCATGAACCAATATTTACCCAAACAGCCTCTTTGGTAGCATCTTAAGCAGCGATGTATCCAGCCTTTATCGTCTAGTATGTCACGGTATCCTGCTTGGAACTCTTCCAATATACCGTCCCTTTACTGAGGGTTAAGACAATGCCTGTGACTGACATTCAGTCGTCTTTATCACCCTGGAACACTTCCAGTGATTCTCCAGGATCGGTTGATACCATCTCACTATAACTAGTGAGAATCCTAACATCCAATTAGATCTATCTCATAGATCCAAAATCCAGGATTTAGGAGGTATCACTTTGATCCTATATGGAGAATCATTGTGATAAGCGGAGATTGATCGAGCATAGCATAGGAAACTCCTTCCCTATCAAGAGTATGTCATCCACGTACTCTACGAGGATCGTCACCATACTCCCTACTACCTTCTTGTTTATACAAGGTTCATCTACCATTTTTATGATGTCAACTTCTTTGACTACTTCATCAAAACAGATGTTCCAACTCCGCGACGCCTGCTTTATCCTATAAAGCATCTTGCACACGTTTCCGCTGCTCCCACTGTCTACGAAGCCCTTTGGCTGTGTACTTATAGACGCTCTCTTCTAAATCATCATTTAGAAAAGCAGTCAAGACACCCAACCACCAGATATCGCAGTCATGGTATGTAGCCGTGGTAAGTAGGATCTGGATGGACTTAAGCATAGTCACTTGAAAAGGTTTCATCATGATCCACGCCTGGTCGATGACGAAAAGCTTTAACAAGTCTAGCTTTGAAAGTCTCAACTTTTCCATCTACACCAAGTAATCTTCTCAAGATATACTTGCTCCTGATGGGGATTTAACCCTTCAGATATAGCAACCAAAGTCCATACTTTGTTGGTGTATAAGGATTCCATCTCAGATCGCTAAGCATCCAGCCATTCTTACAGAGTCTCACTCCTGATGGCCAGCTCGAAACTAGTTGGGTCATCATCTCATGATGCAATCCTCGCTCCCACTGTCATAGAGAAACCGAAGTATCTCTCAGGTGGGTGAGGAACCCTACTAGATCGGCGGAGAGGCTGAGGTTCGTGGGTTACTACTGAATCCTTCGGTTCTACCAAATCATCAGCTGCTGTTTGTATAGCTGGAACCTTTCCAGTTCTACATTACAGATCTTGCCTCGAGCTTTTCCGGATTTTGCTTTTAGACATAGGCCGGACAACCCCAAATCTTAACAAGCTTAAGACATGTGCTCTTCCCTTTCCATATCACATATGAAGTGGTAGGCAACTGATTTGATTCGAATCCTATTCAATAGGTATGCAGCTTCTTAAGTGCATAACTCCCAAAAAGGAAATAGGTAACTCAGTAGTACTCATCATAGAGCACACCTTATCACATAGGGTGTGATTGCTCCGCCCCGATATACCATCGTGCTATGGTGTATACAGAGGAGTAATGCTGAGAGAGAATCTCATTCTCCTTTAGAATGGTCCAGTATTTCCGTGCTCAAGTATTCTCCTCCTTGATCTCATCATAGGACATAATACTTATACCCGTATTGGTTCTCTACTTCTAATTAATATTCCGTGAATATCTCAAAAGGTTCGGACATGTGTTTCAACAGGAACATAGGTCTGAATCTCGAAAGATTATCAGAGAATGTAATGAAGTATAAAGAACCAGTCTTGGTATGTGTAGACAGGGGACCTACATACATCAACATGTATCATCCCAAGAGTTTACTAACTCTTTCTCTGTTTCCATTAAACAGAGCTGTGGTCATCTTATCTTTGTGACATGACTGGCGAGTTTCACAAGATGTAAATTCAAACTGATTTAAATATGCATCTATATGTAACTCTAGCTAGTCGGGTCACATTGATCTGACCTAGTCTACAATACCTCAAGAAGGATTCGTTCATTTCTGAACTCTTTCTCTTGTGTGTGTTCCGTATACTAAGAACTGTAGTTTGATTTAGAACATTAATGCTTTTAGATAACGTGCCTGAACCGATCAACTTTTGATATAGGAAATGTTCAAAACATTATCCAGCTATACAAAATTCTATCATTTCTTTACCAATAAAGAGACTGATATGATTTTGTATATCAGGTTCGGTATCTAACAACATTCGTTCAGAATCAATGTATTGGTGATACAGGGTGACAGTGACCGACAGACTTGGCTGCAACTCTTGCCCCGTTTTCTGCCTCATGAAACTTATCACCCGTTCTCAGTTCTCTACCTTTCTGTAGCCCTATGTAACAGATTACATATCTGGGATCCTGATCTGGTATCACATACCCAGGACGTAAAGGATACTGAGAAACAGTTCTGTATAATGAACACACCCGAAGATGATGCATCAGCATGCACTCTCTTCGTTTGGGCGGACGGGAAATCTGGTATTCCCCAATTTCCTGCTCTGTCTTATAATAATTATAAGTTGGAGCAGGACCAACGTTCCCCAGCTCAGTATAACAAGCGGGTTCGGTCAATATTCCGTTTTATTATCTTGATTAAGGCGTGATATGGTCGCTACCTGGAGAGAGAGAGAAGAAAACACTCAGCGTGCGCTCTGTCAAGAATAGATTGATTATTATTTTATCTAATCAGGATGGCTCCCACTGCTTTTTATCAAATCTTCCTTCAAACCCTAAAAGGAAAGACTAGCCGGGATTAATTACACACTACAAGTTCGCCAATCTTTCAGCCAGGCCAGTGTCGGTATTTTGAGGGAGGTCCCCCGTGCTTTCGCACGAACCTAATTAATGTAAACCTCGTTTTCCCAGAGGCGTAACCCCGTTGACACCTTTCTAGACACCTACTTGATCGGCTAATTGTAATGTATAAAACTCTCCCAGGAGTAACTCTTACTCGCAGCGGGTATCGGGATCCAACTATCTCATAGAAGGTATGCAATCTCATTGCAAATTTCAACACTTGAAATTCCCGATAATATTTTGCCCCTAGCGTCCTATGACCTTGACGCAGGCCAACAAACCATAGTCCGCCAGTCAAGTTCAACCCGTCATTTCCTGATTGAATTAAACCCACCCGCACGACCCTTGACGCAGGCCAACAAAGTCGCACGACTACCCTAATCCAATCACATCATATGCTTATGCAGATAAGCACCAGTAAGCTACCGCACACTACGCCTTGACGCAGGCCAACAAACGTAGCACGAATACTAACTACTACTTATCTGAAATGACGGAGGGCTACGACAGGTTTTTCTGAAAACCTATTGCGTAATGAACTTGATATCGTTGTAGAATCAAATGATTTTAAAATGGAGTGCTTTTGAGGCTTTTCCAGTTTTGCAAAAGGAGTCACTCCCGGTGAAGGGATCGTCGGTCCTTTCCTCGTCGAATGAGGTGCGGGATATATCATATATATCACTGTGCAAAGCAAAAACACTTAAAAGCAATCAAAAGACAAACCGAGTGTGTAGCATCTGCCAGTTATTGCTAAAGGAGTCACTCCCGGTGAAGGGATCTCGGTCCTTTCCTCATCGAATAAGGTGCAGGATATATCATATATACCGCTGTGCAAAGCAAGAACTGTAGCTACCTGTTTTATTTTGAAATTCGATTCTACAACATCTTAGGTTTCTTTTATTTCATTAATCACATTAATGAAGTCCCATCATTTAAGTACCTAATCATCACAGATAAATACGACGTACACTTATGCCATCCGCATTCGCCTCGATGTCCCCTCGTGCACCGTTAGGTTAGGTAACTAACGGCAGAGCAGGGCAGGGCTAGCACGGGTGTAAAACATAAGTAACGTCTATATAATATATCATATATACTGTATACTGTATCTATCACAGAACATCACATGATCACATCACAGATATCGCAGCAGAAGAATCATATGAAATATTGGATATACTAGGACGTCCGTGTTTTCAATACGAGCCAGTATAAAACACGGATTCCACGGTCGTGATGAATAGCCAAACCCACACCCCTAGACCCCTACGAGAGCGGAAAGCAACCCTACCAATTCTAGAGTTAGGAGACCCGGACTCGACTCCTCGAGTTGGTCTCCCACTGGACTCCACAACCCGGTTACTTGTGCCCTCCTCCTTGGGTCTATCCTAGTGCGGAAAAGTAAATAATATACAACAGGTGACAACTCCCGCAGCCTGGAAGCGCCCCAATAAAAGAATATTACATACAAGTTTTTACATGAATGAAAATGAAAAACACTCATCTCACATAAAAAACCCCGGCTATTCAAACACGACGATCCAATATAACATATCCAGCAACACATAACATCACATGTCATCAACGTAAGTAAATATGTCCATCCCAATTGTCGTTGACATATAGCAACGAAACCGGCGATATCATATATTACACTTACGGTCACAGAAAAGAAAGTGTAAAACTACAACAGTTGGAATCCGCAACCACCTCAGACATCGCATGCCTGACCAAATGAATTACTTAGACATCACATGCCTAACAATTATAAACCCCGCATTTTAGTCTCAAAATCGAAAACACTTTTCAATATCAAGTCGGGCAATTCAACAAGATTCCCGACATCCTGATCGAATGCTCGTCGCAAACTTCAGTAGACGGCCGCACCCCCGATACCGGCGACGAAGTGCACCAAGGCGGAACACCGCTACCGGGAGCACCCGAACGGATGCTTTCGGCGACGGGGTTCTCCTACAGTCACTTGGTCGGGGCTATGGAGTGAGGCTGTCTATTAAGTTTACCCGGCGAGTATCCGCGTACGCTACGTGATTGCGACGGACTTTTGATCACATCAAAATTCCGTGGCAACCGATCAAGTGAGACTAAATTGCTACGTTTATAACATTCATTCAGTTATCATATAACTTATTGTGAATTCCAATTATTGTATCCCATTCCGGATAAATAGAAAATGTTAAACTTTCCGATCGAACATTCTAACACCCAAGTTTTCCCGATACAGCTCAACACATGAAACAAGTCTAACAACATTCCGTTCGTGCCTCAGTACCAACGGTCCAGCCGCTGAAGGGTCAAGCCAACGCCTCACATGTGGCACGCCGTACTGCCCCAAACCCGAAGGTTCAAAGGGCAGTTCAAGACGGTCACATAATCGAGTTAAGGTTTGTGTCTTCTAGAGGGACCATCGCGTTACTGGCACTACTTAGAACGTCGTTAAACTGCGGAAAGATCCAACACTTGGAAATTTCCCGACAGGGGAAAAGTTGGGTATTTATATCCGGTCGAACTTTTTAACATATTCAAAAATTTATCCGGAAAGCCACACAGACAAAATTTGATACCCCGATCGAAAAACCGAATCCCCAAAACAACTGCAGAAATTTCAACTCTGGAATAAATATTAAAAATTCCCAGAAATACCAGCATTAATAATTATGAGATACTGTGTAAATATTACTAAACAAAATTGCCGTACCGCCGCGCAACCGCCGCACGAGGCTAGCTCGTGCCGCGGAAGCGCGGCAAGATGAAGGAATTATGGGCACGAATTTCACAGTATATCATATATTAACCTGCTTATTTTTCTGAATATTTTTAATGTGGAAAAAGACCAGATTTTAAAAATTGGACAGAGAGCATGTTTGAATCGGGGTTTCGGGTTCGTTCGGACTTCAATTTCCGTCTAGACTTCGCCTAAGGCTCTAGCTAGGCTCTGATACCACTGTAGGGTTCCTAGGCACTCTAGTGAGGTCTCCCAAGCCATGAACCATGGCAATTTCAAAAAATATGGTGCCGAGAAACCCTAAACTACGGATCGATAACTAGATGTCTAGGCGAAAAGAACTAGTTAACAAATTAACTAATGAGAATACGGAAATACAACCTTTGTAGATCCGGTCTTCCACCTCCATGGCTCCGCAACGAGGTCGTCTCCGCTGTCCAAATCAAATCCGGGCTCTAGAGTCGGCTTCGTCGGAGAATGGGCAAGCTAGGTCGTCGATGTCCATGCCGAAGATGATCTACGTCGAAGTATCGCAAGATCAAGCTCTCACTTCACCAAGTCATGAAACTTGTGAAGAAAACATACTCTACTACTTGGCAAGAGGTAGAGGATGAAGAAATAGGAAGTGGGTTAACTTTAGAATTGGATTTCTCACTCAAATCATCAATCCACCATTGATGACCTCAAGCTTCTTCACTTGAAGCAAGGAAGAAGAAGAAGGAAAATAGTTATGATAAGAATTATGGAAAAAGAAAAGAAAATGAATTCTTATTATAAGTTAACCATGATCAAGTGTAGAGACTAAACTAGGGTTAGTGGGAATGGTTAGGGTTAAGGATGAGATAAGAATGGTTGACTTGAACAAAGCTTCATGAAGCTTCAACTAAAGAACAAATTTAGCCACCATTCTTTTCTCTTTTCTTTTATTCATTTATCAAAAATAAAAAGGATAATTAAATAAGATAAATGAATAACAAATAAGAAACCCTAACCATTTCATTAACCAAGGTTTAATACTTTACACTTAACCAAAAAGGATGTATCATCAAACATGATACAAGCAAGTGCACAAAATCATATCGCATATGTAATGCGCACACCTGAGTGAGAAAATCCATCTTAAGTAAACCGATACTAGTTGATGCAAAGTAATATATCAAATATATAAATATGCATTAAATCATTAAATCAACACTTGATTCAATGATCCGGTTATGTCGCACACAACCGACTAGTATACTATATATCGGCTTATCGAATCAACGCTTGAATCGATAACTAGGTTATATCGCATACAACCATTCGATACATTTATCGCGAGAATAGAATACGGTATCACATACACGCATTATTCTCGGTCCCGCACATATCTCATATGCGCTCCTATTTCGTTTCGCTTGAGCCAGGAAACCTCTGTGTAGGACTCTAAAGACTCGTCAATACGCCGGCAGCAGATGATGATCATATCAAACACCCACAAGCCGCAAGCGGTCTGCTAAACGTAACGGCCACCCGGGTATTGAGCGATCTGAAGATCGACGAGCAAGCCCGCTCACACTCCAGTGAATCCGACCAGTAACACTGCCGTACAGTCCGGTCTGATCGTCTGATATGTCGCATATCTCGCCTAGGGGTGGTAAACGTCAGACCCCAATAGCTCAATAAGTCGTGTCGATATGAGGTCTATAACTATTCGAGAAACTACTGGTAACACTTACCAGTAAATCTCAGCAACCCTGGCCAGGGATTTCCTGTTATAGCCAATCGAACACAGCGCAACATCAACCCCCTATACCGGGAGAGACGAATCCCCTGCTATCGCTCATTGCCTCCATGTGACTCGGGACTGTACCCAAAAACCACCGTTTTGCACGCCCTCTTGGACGTGGTAAGATGGAAATCAAAGCACAGTGGGAACCACACAAGACTCTATGACGATCTCGGGTCAACAGACTACTCTGTACCAGTGTCACCAGAGAACTGCCATCTGACGTGAGGTATAATACCATCTGGGAGTTCTCGGCGAGTCCGTCCAGTGTACCCAGTCTCTACTGAGCACCCGTATATCATCTCTGATGTCAAACACCGATGGATATGGGATCATCCATCGCCCATCTATATGGATCGAGAAGGTATACGCTAGTCTACTCTGGTATATCGATGCCCCGTCTCGATACACCCACGACTAGGGACTTTGAAGGATGTACTTATGGACTACCATGTCCCCACTAGTATGATCCGCATCATAGTCCAGGTAGTCAAGTACAAATCCTAAGGGCTTTACCAACATGTAACAGAGAGACAATCAGTATACACGTTAAGGTAAAGATCAACCAGATAGCATACTATCATGTCGAGCAAGAAAGTCCTCCCTATATATGTCCCAGCATCCACTACAATATACATCCTATGTATAGTAATGGCCTCTAGGGCATACATATAACTAACAGAATCCATGTACACCAACAAAGTATGGACTTTGGAAGTTGCTCCTGAAGGGGTAAAACCCATCGGGAGCAAGTGGATCTTCAAGAAAAAACTTGGTGTAGATGGGAAAGTGGAGACTTTCAAAGCTAGACTTGTAGCAAAGGGTTTTCGTCAAAGACCAGGTGTGGACTATGACGAAACCTTTTTCTCCAGTGCCTATGCTTAAATCCATCCGGATCATGCTTGCCATCGCTGCATATCATGACTACGAAATCTGGCAAATAGATGTTAAGACCGCCTTTCTAAACGGTGATTTAGAAAAGTGCGTGTACATGACTCAGCCAGAGGGCTTCGTAGACAGTGGGAGCAGCGGCAAGGTGTGCAAGCTGCTTAAATCCATTTATGGATTAAAGCAAGCATCGCGGAGTTGGAACATATGCTTTGATGTCGTTATCAAAGAGTTTGATTTCGTCAAAAACCCAGATGAACCTTGTATTTACAAGAAGGTGGCAGGGAGTAAGGTTGTCTTCCTCGTATTGTACGTAGACGACATACTCTTGATAGGAAATGATATTCCTATGCTGCAATCGGTCAAGCTCTTCTTATCACAAAGATTCTCGATGAAAGATCTTGGTGATGCCTCCTGCATATTAGGAATTAGGATCTATAGAGATAGATCCAAACGGATATTGGGATTGTCCCAATCCAGGTACATTGCCACCATACTAAAGAGGTTTAGTATGGAAGAATCCAAGCATAGGAACTTGCCCACGATCTCTGGAGTCATTCTCTCCAAAGAGATGTCTCCCAAGACTGATTTGGAGAGAGCTCGCATGCAAGGGATACCCTATGCTTCGGCTGTAGGTTCTATCATGTATGCGATGCTATGTACCAGACCCGATGTAGCATACTCACTAAGTATAGTGAGCAGGTATCAAGCTGATCCTGGAGAGAGTCACTAGACAGCTGTGAAGAGCATTCTCAAGTACTTACGAAGGACTAAAGAGATGCTCTTGGTGTATGGTAATGGAGAACTCCAAGTGGAGTCCTTTACCGATTCGAGCTTCCAGAGTGATAAGGACGACTCTAAGTCGCAGTCGGGATTTGTCTTTACCCTTTACGGAGGGGCGGTTAGCTGAAAGAGTTCCAAGCAGGAAACCGTGGCAGACTCGACGATGGAGGCTGAATACATCGCTGCCAACGATGCTGCCAAAGAGGCTGTCTGGATCAAGAAGTTCATTACTGAACTTGGAGTGGTTCCATCCATTGAGCATCCAATACCTTTGTATTGCGATAACAATGGAGCGGTGGCTTTGGCCAAGGAACCCAGGTCCCATCAGCGATCCAGGCATATTCTGAGGTGGTATCACCTGATCCGGGAGATAGTTGATCGCCGGGAGGTCGAGGTCAGGAGGGTTGACACGAAGAACAACACGGCGGATCCACTCACGAAGGCCATTCCCCAGATACAGTTTGAGAGACTCTTCGGGATGCTCGGTATGCGATACTACAGCAGCTGGCCCTAGTGCAAGTGGGAGATTGTTAGTTGTATGTATGCCCTAGAGGCCAGTATTGTACAGATGATGTATATTATATTGGATGCTTGGACATATATAGAGATGACTTTCTTGCTCGATATGATAGTATGCTATTTGGTTACTCTTTATCTTAACATGTACACTTGTCTCTTTAAACTGTCTTATAGTTACATGTTGATAAAGCCCTTAGGATGTGTACTTGACTACCTGGACTGTGATGCAGATCATACTAGTAGGGACATGGTAGTCCGTAAGTACATCCTTCAAGGTCCCTAGTCGTGGGTGTATCGAGACGGGGCATCGATATACCAGTGTAGACTAGCGTATACGCTTCTCGACCCATAAGATGGGCGATGGATGATCCCATAACCATTGGTGTTTGACATCAGAGATGGTATACGGGTGCTCAGTGGAGACTGGGTACACTGGACGGACTCGCCGAGAACTACCAGATGGTATTATACCTCACGTCAGATGGCAGTTCTCAGGTGACACTTGTACAGGTTAGTCTGTAGACCCGAGATCGTCATAGAGTCTTGTGTGATTCCCACTGTGCTTTGATCTCCACCTTACCACGTCCATGAGGGCGTGCAAAACGGTGGTCTTTGGGTACAGTCCCGAGTCACAAGGAGGCAATGAGCGATAGGAGGGGTTTCGTCTCTCCCGGTATTGGGGGTTGATGTTGCGTAGTGCTCGATTGGCCGTAACAGGGAAGTCCCTGGCCAGGGCTGATCAGAGATTTGCTGGTAAGTGTTACCAGTAGTTTCTCGACCCGTTATAAGCCTCACATCGGCATGACTTTGTTAGTGTATATGCCCTAGAGGCCATTACTGTATCATACTAGTTTGTATATTACTTAATGGAAACTTAGGATATTCACCTTGTATAAACAATATTGCTCAAAATAGTAGTATGCTACTTGGTTTGTTTCTACTTCAATGTGTACATGTGTTTATTTTGCGATATCACCTATACACATTAGTGGAGCCCTTAGGATCTTTGCTTGATTACCAGCGTTGTGATGGCAGTCACACTAGTGGGGGCTGGGTAATCTATAAGCACATCCTTATACAGGTCCCTAGTCGCAGGACTATCGAGACAGGGCATCGATACTCCGGTGTAGACAAGATTATGCGCTTCTCATCCCAGTGTGGGAGATGGTCTGTCCTACAGCCATCAGTACGTCGTACTGGAGATAGTATACGGGTGCTCGTTGGGTTACGAGTACACTGGACAGGACTCGTCGGGAACTGACAGGTTGGTATTATACCTATCGTCAGTTATCAGTTCCCAGGTGACATGAGTACAGCTTAGTCCACTGACTTGACACTGGCACATCGCCTCGAGTGTGTTCCCACTGCATTTTGATCACTACCCTACCACGGCTCAAAGGAGTTGTGCAAACAGGTAATGGTTGGGTGCAGTCCCGAAGCACTTGGAGGCAGTGACGGTTAGACAGGATTCGTCTCTCCCGGTATTGGGGGTTGACATCGCGCTGTGTCTAGGAGAGCCATTACACGAGTAGTCCCTGGCCAGGGCAAGCGAGATATACTGGTAGGCTTCCAGTGTTATCTCAGGGTGTTTTGGGCTTCACTCCGACACGACTTGTACCGCTATTGGGGGACTGACGTTTACCGCCCCCTAGGCCCGACATGCGATATATCAGACGAACAGACCGGACTGTACGGAGAATGTCACATTCAGACTCAGTAGGAGTTCAGATGGGTTTTACCTCGTCAGTCTTCTTATCGGCATCTACCTGGGGACCGTTACGCACAGCTAGTGCCGCTTGCGGTCTGTGGTTAAACCCACTGCCAGCGTAGTGTCGAGTCTTTAGAGTCCCACACAGAGGGTATTCGCCTCTGGGCAAAATAGGGTAGAGGTCGCATGGTTTTGCGACAGGGTTCGTTCTCATCCGCGCACTTGTGCATGTTTGGAGTCCGGACGGATATTACTGGCTGGCTCTGGTTTGAGTCAGATACTGGTATATGTTTTGGGGTTGCTTTTATCTCTCAGTATTCTTGTTCCTCGGAACGAGAATGCAGGTGTGTATGCATAGTTGTTTGGCGGAGGAAGAGGTTTTTCATTAGGGTTTCGGAACGGGTGCGTATGCACAGTTGACAGTTGTCTTTTTCCAAACCCTAATGGATTTATGAAATATCAATTAATAATAGTAATTAAATGAAATTGTGTCATGGTTGATTTTGTTGACTTGTTGACCATGGTTGACTTGGTGACCATGGTTGAATGTTTGACCATCATCATTGCTTTGCAAGGATACTCCTTGATTCTAGCTTACATTCATTTAATGAAGTGATGATAATGGTCATTCCAAATACAACCATCAACTATTTCATTTGACTTATTATTATTAATTAGATAATTCTTTTTCTTTTGTTATGGTTGCAAAAGGAAAAGATAGCTCATTCTATCATATTCATTCTCTCTCCTCACTTCATCTTCTTCTTCCTCAAGCTCAAGGAGAATCCTTCTCATGTGTTGAGAATCTCTCTCCTTGAAAAGAAAACACCCCTTAGACACTCTCTACTCACTCTAGGATCAAAGGTTTAGCAAGCCGAAGATTCTAGTTCTCTCAAAGTTCGAGAAAGAGCCCGAAGGTTGAACCCTCAGGTGGATCCATCTTTGACGGAAGAAGGCTACGAGGAAAGAACCATCAACCTCTACTAGGTTTCAAGAAGAAGGAGTTCAAGTTAGGTATAACCACTTTGCCGAGTAGTTAACTCTCCTTTGCATGTTTGCTAGTTTAGTTTAGACACGATCCCGACCTTGTTTAGTCCATGTTGCCCCATGCGCTAAAAATTTGATTTTTATACCGTTTCCGCCTCCCCGTAAGAACCGGGGGTCGCAACGTGGACTTACAGACTTATCGGTTATTGGGGTCTGACGTATACCACCCCTAGACTTGATATGCGACATATCAGACGAACAGACCGGACTGTATGGTAAGTGTTACTGGTTGGATTCACAGGAGTGTGAGCCGGCTAGCTCGTCGATCTTCTGATCGCTCAATACCCGGATGGCCGTTACGTTTAGCAGACCGCTTGCGGCTTGTGGGTGCTTGATATGATCATCATCTGCTACCGGCGTATTGACGAGTCTTTAGAGTCCTACACAGAGGTTTCCTGGCTCAAGCGAAACGAAATAGGAGCGCATATGAGATAGGTGCAGGACCGAGAATAATGCGTGTATGTGATACCGTATTTCATTCTCGCGATGGATGTATCGATTGGTTATATTCGATATGACCTAGTTATCGAATCATTGATTCGATAAATCGATACATTGGATACTAGTCGGTTATGTGTGACATGACCGGATCATTGAATCAAATGTTGATTTAATGATTTAATGTATAATTATATATTTGATATATTACTTTGCATTAGCTAGTATTGGTTCACTTTAAATGGATTTTCTCACTTGATGTGCAAGAAGTATATGTGATATACTTTTGTGCACATATTTGTATCATGTTTGATGATACTTGATAATTTAGTTAAGTGTATAGAATTAAAACATGGTTAATTTGATAATTAGGGTTTTGCATATTCATTTATTTATTTATTTGGAAAATATTTAGATAAGAATGGTGACTATGTTTGTTTTTAGTTGAAGCTTCATGAAGCTTTGACTTCTTAACCATTCTTGTCTTCATGCTTAACCCTAACCCATCCAAGTAACCATGGTCTATTCTCTACACTCAACTATGGTTTGCTTATGATAAGTATTGAATTATTTTTCATTTTAATTCAACACTTATCATATTCTTTCTTCTTCATCATCTTCTTCTTTAAGAAAAGCTTAAGTCCATCAATGGCAACTTGAGCTAAAGTGAGAGAAATCCAATTCTAAAGTGAACCCACCTCCTATTTCTTCACCCTCTACCTCTTGCCAAGTTGTTTTGGGTTTTTTCTTCACAAGTTTCACAACTTTGTGAAGTCGGAGCTTGAACTTGTGATGCCTCGACGCAGATCATCTTCGGCATGAAGCCGACGACTTAGTCCATCCAATTCTCCGATGAAGCCGACGTTTGAGTTCGGGATTCGAGATGGACAGTGAGAGGACGCCTACGTGGAGCTAAGGAAGTGGAGAACCGGATGTACAAAGGTTGTGGCCTCTCTCCTTTAGTTAAGATGTTAACTAGTTTACTGTTTCGCCTAAATTTCTAGTTGACGATCCGTATTAGGGTTTCTCGGCACCCATAAAATTTGAAATTGGCATGGTTGATGCCTTGTGAGACCTCTATAGTGTGCCTAGGAACCCTACAGTATGAAAACATACGCATAAAGGCCCGCTAAAATCTCATGTCGTATCTCCTAATAGGAACTACATCATATCACCGATCTCGTGGCACCATGCCCAAGCTCATCGACTCATCTCCAAATAACATCCATTATCCTCATCATCTAAGTGTAGATATACGTGTATATATATACAGTCCCATACCTATGTGTGTGTGTGTGTGTATCCCCTTATACGCACAAGTATAACAGTAAGCATGTGTGTGCGTGTGAGTGTAAACCTATTCTAAGGTTCGCGACTAAGAAGCTAAACTAAGTTACTCCTAACTACTCTAAACCAAACCATGAACATAGATCATATCTTGATAATCATCCACGTAACATAAACATGTATATATAAGCATATATATATATATATAAGCTATACTACGAACTGCGGGGGTGCTATACGCCATCCACCCGACTTCCCTTGTAGATATAATCTACTCATCTTGACCTTCACTTGCCGATGCCGACGTCGCCACGCGCTTGCTTGTTGTCTCAAAGTCTTTGCGAGGGTACCTACACATCATAACATATCGTGTCACATTAAAACCCAATTCGAAACCAAAACGACACGCTAAAAGTCTATAGGTTAGAACCTATGGACTACGCTTTCAAAATCACCAAATAACACTCGATTTCGACTTACAAACGTCATCGAATACTACACAAATTACAAAAATCCAGAATTCAAAATACGCAAAACCATATCCCGAATCAAAACAGCAACTTGAGAAAGCGGTCCAAGATTTTCTATAGGGTGAAAACAATATGAGCAAACAACACTAGGGTGATATATAGTGTGTATATGACCTACTGAAGCAACCTGGGCTCTAACCCCTACCCTATGGCCGGCCACATACACCATATTTCCGGCCTCCTGGGTTTGGTAGGTTGGAATCATCTCGTATTGGTAGGGCGGTCTCTTAGTAGTCAATCTAAGCTCCAGAAGTTGTTTGCTTATCTCGTAAACTTCCCAAGTCATCCCAGATTTCCCTGCACTCTCAAATACTCACAAAACCGACGTTAACAGTTCAGTTTTTCTAGAAATTGGGTTTTCAGGTTTTATATTGTGTAAGTTCTGGGTTTCTAACATATATGGGGGTTTAAGGCCATCTCTAAAGCCCAAATACACAATCTCTATTCAAATCAAACCCTAATTCCCAACATGAGATTTCAAAGTTCACAAAACTTCGCCAAATCAATTTTAAACTTGAAAAGAGGCTAAACCACTTGAAATACTATGCTAATTGTGAAAGGGTTACCTCATTAGGCACTCACGAATCCTCTACAGCGCCAAAATGCAAACTTTCTTGGTCTAAAGTGTAGCTTGTGAGCTCGTGCACAATTTTTGTGATGTGGGAATGAGGTTTTGGGTTTGTTTTGGAGATGAAGTGAGGTGATTTATTGTCACGACCTGAAAGTACGGAACATGACCGGCACTTAAACTACGAACGTCTCGAGGCGTACGTAATCTAAGTAAACCGAAAACCCAGAAATCCAAACCAAGAAAAGTAGTAGAGTGCAGGAAAAACCAACTTAAAGCAAGTAATTTCAATAGCATAAGCCGAATTATGCGGGTTTTAAAACATAAAAAATTTACTGAAAATTTTCGGCAGAGTCTCCTTTGAAAATACTGGTCCCCAAACGCGATACAACATGAATAGTATACGAAATCAAGAAAATGGCATCCCCAAGCGGGAGCTAGCTCTTCGTCAATCGACGGTCACAACCACACAAGCAATATAATATACAACACCAACGGCGAGGATCAAAACTCAAAAGGAAACTCAAAACCACCAGAAATATAACGAGCGACTCTAAGGTCGAAAGAATAAACAACACTGGTCTCTATCTCAATAAATACATGTTTGGTTGATGGAATTTACTAGATACAACGGAATAATATTATACAAGGTAATATGATGGGTACGATACAAGAAAAACTCACCTACTAGCAAGTCACCCGAATGAAACTGAGCCCGCAAAGCCGTAATGAAACCTGTACGGCAAACCTGCAAGAACTGGGACACAACGGGGGTGAGTTGCCAACTCGTGAATAGAAAAATATCTACGCACAGAAATCGCATAAATAACGCAACCTAGGTCAAAGATCATAATATATCCTCAAATATATGAATAACACGTAGCCTATAACAAGGTTAGGGTAAATATTTAACCCGAGTGTAATCTCATGTGCCCGTGTCAGTGCCTCAGGTAGCAATATATCATATGGATGATGTATGAATGCATAAAACAGAATGCATGTACTGAATAAAACTGGTTTCATAAATCAGTGAGATTTCTGTATTTTAAAAGAAATGAGGTACCATATATGAAATCAGCATAAAACAGTGCCCAGCATCGACACAAAACAAGTGTCCAAATACCTCGATATCTCTGTGTCACAATCAATGTACCTCAAGTCTCAATCTCAATGTCTCAATCTCAATATTTAGGGCGCCGTCAGTCCAGACCGGCCCCTACCATCCATCTCAAGACCACGACGGTATCCTCCGGATATCTGACGCGTCGGGTAATATCACCGGTAGGTAGTGCTCCCCTGCCAGGCTCACATCGTCATCATCACGCGCTTCTTGCCCCGGGGTACCTTACCGGGTCCACCATGTACCCGAAACGGTTCATCCGTCTGCTCGAATCTGGTCTCGAAATCCATCAGCAAACTCATGGTGGACGACTCATACATCATGGGAAAACCGCACTTTTTATTTTAAAAAGAGAGAAATCAGTTCATATATGTTTTTGCGGTTTTCCTCCAAATCCAGAAAATCTCATGGAAATCCGAATCCAAAACCTCAATAACACGTAAAATAGTGAATACATGCATGAGAATCCATGAATGCGGCATAACAATGAATAACAGTATGCATGAAGTAGCAGGTAATAACTACAATGTCTAAACTAACAAATAAGGCAAGCACACTAATATCATGTCTAACTATTAGCTAACAGGCTATGTCAAGAAATAATATTTTCTAAGGTGTACGTGACATGGCAATTACCGATAAAGATGTGTGTGAGCCGGCAATTAAGTGTACGTGGTACATATGCATCATCGGTAATAGTGCTGGTGTCCTAACAGCATGATATCAATAATGGAGTATGAAACATAAAATAAGCATGCGATGCGAAGCGGACCACAAAAATGAGCGAGAGCTGAAAACTAGACGCAACTATAACTAATCTGCATTAATCTAATATCAGTCCTACAAATGGTGCCTTTTGAAATAACACGAATCATGGGGTTTTGAAAATAGGAGCTATGGTGTTTTTATGAAAAGATACGTCTTTTGAAATATCCGTAGGATCCCTTGGGCTGTCTTTAAAAATGCCCACGATTCGTTAGTTTTTGGAATAGGTAAGAAGTCTAATCTAATCTAACAACTACACTAAACTATACGGCTGAACTAACAAGCTGAACTACAGGTAAGGAAACCGCCTATCATCTGAGTCGATACATATACATACCTGTATATGTATAGTCGGTGATCCCGCCTCAATAATATCATATCCGATACCATATCTATAATCAGGCATCCCAAGTCGAGAGTGCGGATCAATCATCAATATAGCTCGTACGTAAATCCGTCGTACGGCATCCCAATCTGGGTACGGGTCAATATCACATTCATCATACATTCACCTGGTATCCTCTTTATCAAATATCATGATCGGGGTACTGATCTACGTCTAGTACCATACTGATACCGCTTACGTATGCATGGACGTGTGTGAAACACTACGTCAAGGACCCGCTACAACGTCATGTCGTATCTCAAATACGAACCCTGCTATATCACCGATCTCACGGCCTCAAATCAAATCTCATCGACTCAGCTCAATCCCAAGTATCATCCTCAAATCCGTATGTGAACACATAGTCCCATACCCATGTGAACCCATAACTATAAAGAATCCCATGAGCCCATATCAATAGGAATGTATGCAAGTATGTATGTGTGTATGTGTAGTGCAACACTACCCTAGCGTTCGCAACACTAAAGTAATCCAACACACCAATATCCATCCTAAGCATCGTTATTAATCCCAAATAACATATAATAATTGTTGGTGTGTATACGCATCCGTATACACCACCACGGACTACGGGGGTGCTATAAGCCATCCATCCGACTTCTCCCCGTAGATATAAATCTACTCACCTGGTCCTCGCTAGCCGGTGCCGATGTTGCCACGTGCTTGCTTGTCATCTCGAAGTCCACATGGGGGTACCTACATATCATAACGCACCATATCGCATTAAAACTAAATTCGAAATCGAAACGGCATACGAAAATCAAATCGGCACGCGTAACACGCATAGGTCCAAACCTATCGCCTACGCATGCAAGAATAGTCAAACCAACCCTCGATGTCGATGTACAAACGTCAAACCATAGAGAAAAATCCAATCACACTCATTTGCACATTCACGAACACTAATTTTAATATAAACTAGGTTAAAACTCACAAAAACCCCAATTTTACTTAAAAAGTCATTTTTCCGAAAATCTAGCAAGCACAATTCGCCGTTTTTGTACAAAACATGATGTTTAAATGAATGTAGCGGCCAATATATTTATTAAATATCTTAAATAAGTCGTATAAACAATTCCCGGAATTTAATCTCATTAAATTCCAAAAACCCTAATATTCTAGTTTACAAAATACCTAAAATTTAACAATTTCAAAGCAAAAATGCACAAACTACAATCTAGCATAGATTTGCATGATCTAAAGCATTAAACCACACTTAATAAAGTTAATGAAGTCATGAAAAACCTAAACTCATTTTTAATCCCAAGTATTTAACCAATTTCAAAAACCTAGTAAGCAAATTAGCAAATTAACACAATTTTTAAACTAACCATTAGCACAAGCTACTAATCTTGTATTAACATGACAAAAAGCCTAAATATAACACACAACCATACACTAATTTTATAAAACCCTAACTTGCATTCAAATTCATAACTTGAATTCCAAAACTTGCAACTTAAGCCTAATTAACACTTAAGTAGTTTAGCTTTAAGAAATTAGTAACAAATTAAGAAAAAATGTTTTAGAATTATACCCAAAAATATTTGAAGATCCACAAGCATCCATGGCCTCCCAAAATGCTCTCTTTTCACAAAGATCCATGCTATACGGGCTAAGCTAAAATGGGTAGGAGTCAGATTTGGGTTTTGGGATTTTTTTTGGATGGATTTGAGGCAATTTTTGATGAAGTTTGAAGAGAAAAGAGAAAGGAAATGGGGGGAGGGGCTGCTGCTGCTGTAGGAGGGGGGGTCGGCTGGAATGGGAGTGGGAGAGGAGAGAGAGGGAGGTAGAGAAAGTGGGGGGAGAAGTCAAAGTCAATTCAAGGTCAAAGGTCCACCTCATTTCTCCATTTTCTTTTCTTTTCTTTCATTTCTTTCCTTTGAAATTCAAGTGGGGAAACAAAATGGGGGCTGCTGAATTCTTCAAGGGGAGAAGTAAATGGGAGTGTGTGGATGTGGGTACGGGTGTGGGGTGAAGAAAAATGATAAATATAATACCCCAAACATCCATTTACGCTAAAAAAAAGCCTTTTTTCTTCAATAATTTCTAAACCGTTTTGGCAAATGATTTCGTTCCAAAAACCACATGATAAAATTTTATTTAATATTTTATGATGCACAAAATTTGTTTCAACTCATTTAAATTTGTAATTTTCCCTAATTAAATGTATTAGTGACGGCTTAAATAATAATAAAATAATATTTTTTTCCAGAAAATTTGAAATTTCACCAGCGGCTCAATAAACACCAAATAATAGCAATTACATAGCTAGAATATGTATATTTAATTTTTATAATAAGATATTTGTATTTTGACTTTTTACAGAAAACCCCCTTATTTTATCGATTTTTCGAAATTTCACCGAAACGATTTTCAAAACGTTACAATCTTCCCCCCTTAAAGAAATTCGGTCCCCGAATTTAAATTCAAACTCCTCCAAATACTAAAACATCTAAGAAAAACCATCAAGTCGTCGGGGCTCTGAAGTTGTAACTACATAAAACAATACGTAGCGCAGCGCATGCGCTTGAAAAATGAGTATATAACTCAAATCAAAACTCCGTCAAGCATCCCGCAATCATCGGAGTCATGGAGAAGACATCATTGCCAAATCTAAATCAAACCAATATGATATAACTCGAAACTATACATGTAAACATCGAATCTATATCTGTAAGTATCTGAAGGAAATGCATGCCAAATCTCTTTAAGTCGCTGTGCAACGCGTATAACACTGCACAGTGGCGGACGTCTATCATAAGAAAATAACTATATACATATATACCTTTGTTTGAAATGTACGTTCCGCCGTTTTGGAAACAATTTAGAAGGGTCTCCTTGTTTTAAACATTTCGTGTCATATCAGACACGTAGGTAAATACTGAGGCTATAGCTCGCTTTTTGGAAATCCCTTCAATAACTATCAATGCATGCAAAATAGATTCAGGTACTGTCCTCTGACTAGTCCTGCTCAGTACGAAAATACATAGCAATATCATAAAAGCGTACTGCTCTATACGAAATCAATCCTAAAATATGCACATGAATGCTACGTGCTCTGGTGCGCACGGAAATCAAAATCCATGAATGTGCCATACATGCGCACAGAAACAACATCTACGTGCATCGGGTGTGCACGAAACATCTGTCGTAGGCAACATGTGTGCCTGACAGCAAAATCAGGTGCATCTATTGTGCACGAAATCATGAAATCCAATATCAAGCGCCGAACGTGCGCAAAATCAATCAGGTGTACAAGGTGTACAAAAAAAATATCGGGTATCACAATCGAAATCGAAGTCCAGTGCATCTAAGTGCACAAAAGGCGTATCACTGCACTGCAAGCATATATAAACTATACCGAGTGCAGGAACGAAATCGTGTGCATGCATACGCACAAAACCAACTCAACTATTTAAAATCGTAAAATCACAAACATGTGAAACTGAAGCACGAAAACGATATCAAGTGCAACACTGTGCAAAGATCGTAAATCATCAATCATCAAAATCAAATCATACGAATAAATTACCCAAAACATCGCAATCAACAATGGCGGAATAGTACTGCTCAAGCGCATCCTCTAAGAATCTTGGCCAACTGTCGCGGTCACTAGTGGGACGTCTCATCAATGATCATGAACTCTGTCCTGCTGGCGTGCGTAACCATGACCACTCCTGGGTCAAGGTCTTCACGGTGAATTACCAATCTTTCGGTCCATCGGCTCATCGGCCCTGTCAGGTATGCTAACGGGGATGATTCCGTTCTGGCACTTCTCTGGTCATCTCTTGGTCAATCATCGCGACCACTCGTAAGACAGCATATTACTGGCGTCGGCCTCTGGCTCTCTGAATGTACGTGATACATCTGATCCTGGGTGCAAGTATCATTGCAGCAGTGTCCTAAAAGGAATCCTGCTCACGGTCTCTTCCATGTCTCGTCTCTGCCAACTGTCCGGAAGTCATTGTCCTTTCCTATATCTGCATCTTGCTCTGGAACGACTGCATACTCATCGCGACTCCTTCTGGAAGGTAAGTCCATGTACCATGCCTCGGCATGCGCATCGCCTCTCTGATGTCGGCGGAGTGGAACGTCATCTCATCTAGATCTGGTATGAACCTCTTACTCCACTTTTCTCTAATGTCGTCTGCTTTGGACTCGTCTCGTCGCGGCTGCATGGACTGAGCTCCAACGGCTATCCTCATATCTGGAGTCTCCCAAGAAATGCATCTCACCACCTAGCATCCGAATTAAGTCGAGCCATCCGATCGAGTCGTCAAAACCTCATAATCCCCCAAGGAGCTCAACATCTTGGGCACAGTTTAATAGTATCGAGTACATACCACAGCATCGGTGGTCCAGCCGTAGAAGGGCAAACCCAAGCCTCACTAATGGCGCCGTAGAACTGCCGCAAACCCGAAGGTTCAAAGGCTTTCACACGGTCATTAAGTCGAGTTAGGGTTTCATTCTTCTAGAGGGACCATAGAATTGCCTGCATGTCTTTCCGACTACTTTAAACTTGGAATAATAGGTTTCTGACATTCGATCGTCTCTGTCGACTCCCAACGTCTCCGCGTGAAGTCGTCTCTAGCTAGAATCAATCTATCTGATGACCTCGCATCGGGGCAGGCGAACGATCCACATGTCCTAGTCATTCATCCTCGATGACTAGCGACCTTCTATCATCTCTTAGTACAACTCGTTCTGCACTAACGCCAGCATCTGGGGCAATATCTCGTCGTTCGCAGCAATAACTGGCTCGCTCGTCTGCACGCTGAACAGTGCCTCAACCATCATGAATAAGCAACACACCAACGGTCATCAAAATCTGGCTGGCCTCTGTCAGTGGCCCAATCCTCTGATACTGATCGGCACGTCCGAGGAATCTCATAAAGGCGATCAGCCAAACGCTCGTTGTGCGGAAACACAGTAAAAAGACACATCTCCACAATCGAGTGTCGCCGGAATTTCACACTGATCAGTCCTCGTTCGTGACGAGCTCGTGCTGACCGCAACACTAGCCGTAGCTCTCCCTGCCCGTAATCGTGGCAGCAAAACCATAACTGGTACTGATGAGGAAAGATCGGAAGGAATATAATACTGAACAAGGAAATGTACATCCTAAGGCTTCATAAGTGGAGTGGCGTGTCGTAAATATGCCGCGGAACATATCAACGGTACGTCACTCTACTTTAGTCACCTATTCCATCAACCAAGGGTCATCCTACGCTCCGAAGGTTAAAACCTAACGCTCTGATACCAACTTTGTCACGACCCGAAAGTACGGAACATGACCGGCACTTAAACTACGAACGTCTCGAGGCGTACGTAATCTAAGTAAACCGAAAACCCAGAAATCCAAACCAAGAAAAGTAGTAGAGTGCAGGAAAAACCAACTTAAAGCAAGTAATTTCAATAGCATAAGCCGAATTATGCGGTTTTTAAAACATCAAAAATTTACTGAAAATTTCGGCAGAGTCTCCTTTGAAAATACTGGCCCACAAACGGGATACAACATGAATAGTATACGAAATCAAGAAAAAGGCATCCCCAAGCGGGAGCTAGCTCTTCATCAATCGACGGTCAAAGCCACACAAGCAATATAATATACAACGCCAACGGCGAGGATCAAAACTTAAAAGGAAACTCAAAACCCCCAGAAATATAACGAGCGACTCTAAGGTCGAAAGAATAAACAACACTGGTCTCTATCTCAATAAATACATGTTTGGTTGATGGAATTTACTAGATACAACGGAATAATATTATACAAGGTAATATGATGGGTACGATACAAGAAAAACCCACCTACTAGCAAGTCACCCGAATGAAACTGAGCCTGCAAAGCCGTAATGAAACCTGTACGGCAAACCTGCAAGAACTGGGGCATAACGGGGGTGAGTTGCCAACTCGTGAATAGAAAAATATCTACGCACAGAAATCGCATAAATAACGCAACCTAGGTCAAAGATCATAATATATCCTCAAATATATGAATAACACGTAGCCTATAACAAGGCTAGGGTAAATATCTAACCCGAGTGTAATCCCATGTACCCGTGTCAGTGCCTCAGGTAGCAATATATCATATGGATGATGTATGAATGCATAAAACAGAATGCATGTACTGAATAAAACAGGTTTCATAAATCAGTAAGATTTCTGTATTTTAAAAGAAATGAGGTACCATATATGAAATCAGCATAAAACAGTGCCCAGCATCGACACAAAACAAGTGTCCAAATACCTCGATATCTCTGTGTCACAATCTATGTACCTCAAGTCTCAATCTCAATGTCTCAATCTCAATATCTAGGGCGCCGTCAGTCCAGATCGGCCCCTACCATCCATCTCAAGACCACGACGGTATCCTCCGGATATCCGACGCGTCGGGTAATATCAC
The DNA here is from genome assembly GCA_030015575.1 of Agapanthus africanus. Lineage (NCBI taxonomy): Eukaryota > Viridiplantae > Streptophyta > Magnoliopsida > Asparagales > Amaryllidaceae > Agapanthus > Agapanthus africanus. The sequence continues at coordinate 295,996,922 of CM057345.1, read as the reverse complement.
CGGTATGTAGTGCTCCCCTGCCAGGCTCACATCGTCATCATCACGCGCTTCTTGCCCCGGAGTACCTTACCGGGTCCACCATGTACCCGAAACGGTTTATCCGTCTCCTCGAATCGGGTCTCGAAATCCATCAGCAAACTCATGGTGGACGACTCATACATCATGGGAAAACCGCACTTTTTATTTTAAAAGGAGAGAAATCAGTTCATATAAGTTTTTGCGGTTTTCCTCCAAATCCAGAAAATCTCATGGAAATCCGAATCCAAAACCTCAATAACACGTAAAATAGTGAATATATGCATGAGAATCCATGAATGCGGCATAACAATGAATAACAGTATGCATGAAGTAGCAGGTAATAACTACAATGTCTAAACTAACATATAAGGCAAGTACACTGATATCATGTCTAACTATTAGCTAACAGGCTATGTCAAGCAATAATATTTTCTAAAGTGTACGTGACATGGCAATTACCGATGAAGATGTGTGTGAGCCGGCAATTAAGTGTACGTGGTACATACGCATCATCGGTAATGGTGCTGTTGTCCTAACAGCATGATATCAATAATAGAGTATGAAATATAAAATAAGCATGCGATGCGAAGCGGACCACAAAAATGAGCGGGAGCTGAAAACTAGACGCAACTATAACTAATCTGCCTTAATCTAATATCAGTCCTACAAATGGTGCCTTTTGAAATAACACGAATCATGGGGTTTTGAAAATAGGGGCTACGGTGTTTTTATGAAAATATACGTCTTTTGAAATATCCGTAGGATCCCTTTGGCTGTCTTTAAAAATGCCCACGATTCGTTAGTTTTTGGAATAGGTAAGAAGTCTAATCTAATCTAACAACTACACTAAACTATACGGCTGAACTAACAAGCTGAACTACAGGTAAGGAAACCGCCTATCATCTGAGTCGATACATATACATACCTGTATATGTATAGTCGGTGATCCCGCCTCAATAATATCATATCCGATACCATATCTATAATCAGGCATCCTAAGTCGAGAGTGCGGATCAATCATCAATATAGCTCGTACGTAAATCCGTCGTACGGCATCCCAATCTGGGTACGGGTCAATATCACATTCATCATACTATTCACCTGGTATCCTCTTTATCAAATATCACGATCGGGGTACTGATCTACGTCTAGTACCATACTGATACCGCCTACGTATGCATGGACGTGTGTGAAACACTACGTCAAGGACCCGCTACAACGTCATGTCGTATCTCAAATACGAACCCTGCTATATCACCGATCTCACTGCCTCAAATCAAATCTCATCGACTCAGCTCAATCCCAAGTATCATCCTCAAATCCGTATGTGAACACATAGTCCCATACCCATGTGAACCCATAACTATAAAGAATCCCATGAGCCCATATCAATAGGAATGTATGCAAGTATGTATGTGTGTATGTGTAGTGCAACATTACCCTAGAGTTCGCAACACTAAAGTAATCCAACACACCAATATCCATCCTAAGCATCGTTATTAATCCCAAATAACATATAATAATTGTTGGTGTGTATACGCATCCGTATACACCACCACGGACTGCGGGGGTGCTATAAGCCATCCACCCGACTTCTCCCCGTAGATATAAATCTACTCACCTGGTCCTCGCTAGCCGGTACCGACGTCGCCACGCGCTTTCTTGTCGTCTCGAAGTCCACATGGGGGTACCTACATATCATAATGCACCATATCGCATTAAAACTAAATTCGAAATCGAAACGGCATACGAAAATCAAATCGGCACGCGTATCACGCATAGGTCCAAACCTATCGCCTACGCATGCAAGAATAGTCAAACCAACCCTTGATGTCGATGTACAAACGTCAAACCATCGAGAAAAATCCAATCACACTCATTTGCACATTCACGAACACTAATTTTAATATAAACTAGGTTAAAACTCACAAAAACCCCAATTTTACTTAAAAAGTCATTTTTCCGAAAATCTAGCAAGCACAATTCGCCGTTTTTGTACAAAACAGGATGTTTAAATGAATGTAGCGGCCAATATATTTATTAAATATCTTAAATAAGTCGTATAAATAATTCCCGGAATTTAATCTCATTAAATTCCAAAAACCCTAATATTCTAGTTTACAAAATACCTAAAATTTAACAATTTCAAAGCAAAAATGCACAAACTACAATCTAGCTTAGATTTGCATGATCTAAAGCATTAAACAACACTTAATAAAGTTAATGAAGTCATGAAAAACCTAAACACATTTTTAATCCCAAGTATTTAACCAATTTCAAAAACCTAGTAAGCAAATTAGCAAATTAACACAATTTTTAAACTAACCATTAGCACAAGCTACTAATCTTGTATTAACATGACAAAAAGCCTAAATATAAAACACAACCATACACCAATTTTATAAAACCCTAACTTGCATTCAAATTCATAATTTGAATTCCAAAACTTGCAACTTAAGCCTAATTAACACTTAAGTAGTTTAGCTTTAAGAAATTAGTAACAAATTAAGCAAAAATGTTTTAGAATTATACCCAAAAACATTTGAAGATCCACAAGCATCCATAGCCTCCCAAAATGCTCTCTTTTCACAAAGATCCATGCTATACGGGCTAAGCTAAAATGGGTAGGAGTCGGATTTGGGTTTTGGGATTTTTTTTGATGGATTTGAGGCAATTTTTGATGAAGTTTGAAGAGAAAAGAGAAGGGAAATGGGTGGGCTGCTGCTGCTGTAGGAGGGGGGGTCGGCTGGAATGGGAGTGGGAGAGGAGAGAGAGGGAGGTAGAGAAAGTGGGGGGAGAAGTCAAAGTCAATTCAAGATCAAAGGTCCACCTCATTTCTCCATTTTCTTTTCTTTTCTTTCATTTCTTTCCTTTGAAATTCAAGTGGGGAAACAAAATAGGGGCTGCTGAATTCTTCAAGGGGAGAAGTAAATGGGAGTGTGTGGATGTGGGTACGGGTGTGCGGTGATGAAAAATGATAAATATAATACCCCAAACATCCATTTACGCTAAAAAAAAGCCTTTTTTCTTCAATAATTTCTAAATCGTTTTGGCAAATGATTTCGTTCCAAAAACCACACGATAAAATTTTATTTAATGTTTTATGATGCACAAAATTTGTTTCAACTCATTTCAATCTTTAATTTTCCCTAATTAAATGTATTAGTTACGGCTTAAATAATAATAAAATAATTTTTTTCAGAAAATTTGAAATTTCACCAGCGGCTCAATAAACACCAAATAATATCAATTACATAGCTAGAATATGTATATTTAATTTTTATAATAAAATATTTGTATTTTGACTTTTTACAGAAAACCCCCTTATTTTACCGATTTTTCGAAATTTCACCGAAACGATTTTCAAAACGTTACATTTATGGAGGGGGAGATGAGGATAGCAGCACATGAGGAAATAGGGGGAGAAAATGATGAAGGAAGAAGAAGGGAACAAGTGGGCATGGCTCTCTCTTGACCCCTCACTTTCTCTCACTTGCCCATACCTCATTATTCTATCATTCCTTTTTCTTTTCTTTTATTTCCTTCTCTTTGCAACAGTAAACCCAAAACAATAACCATACACCCAATAATCATGTGGGAAAAATGTAACAAGTGTTAAAATGACATGTGCATGTCACGTGCATAAAACACGCTTAAAGCCGATTAGCGATTTTTAATCGCGATTAGCACAAAATTAGTGTATAATAAATCGTAAAATTTCATAATTTGCATAAATCACATAAAGCATCCTCTTTTTTGTAATTTCCTTAATTTTCAAAAATTTTCCCAATTTATCGGTATTTAATTATACCGTCTTATTAAAATATTCAATATTTTATTATTTAATTATAAAAATTCCCAAAAATAATATTTAATTTTTTCTGAAATGTTACAGGACCGTTACGTACAGCTAGTATCTCTTACGGCCTGTGGTTAAACCCACTGCTAGTGTAGTGTCGAGTCTTCAAAGTCCCACACAGAGAGTTTCCCTGCACCGGGCAAAAGGTGTAGAGGCCGTATGGTTTTACGGCAGGACCGCGATCACTTACTTACACTTGTGCACGTAGTATGATCGGGCAGATAATACTAGCGGGCTTTGGTTTAAGCCAGATTCTAGTATTATACAGATGGATTTATTCAGTCAAAGATTATCCGTGTTTTTCGGAAATACGGATGGGAGGGGCAGTCTCGTAATTTGTCGGGAAGCTTCTAGAAGGAGGAGACTCATTTTTGTTTATTTCTTTTTAGATTTAAACTAAATGAGGTGGAGGAGATAGGGTGTAGTTTCATTAAATGATCCATGACTCATTAGATGATTCATCTTGTGAATTAAATGAAGCATGATGAATATTAGCAAGATATTTATTTTAGTGAATTATTATTATGCTTCATGATATTCACAAATGAGAATGGTTCATTTATTATCAAAAAAACACTTCTCTCCTCAAGTTTTCATCTTCTACCTCAAACCCTAATAGCTCTCATGTGTTGAGAATCCTAGGGTTTAAAGTGACTAAGTAATCCATCTAAATACTCTACACCCTCTAGGACTTCTAGATTAGCAAACTAGAAGATGTAGTTATCTCATATTCGAGATAGGAGCTCGGACTATAAACTCTCGGGTGGATCGTCTTTGATTCGAGGAGGCCGTTGAGGTACCCATGATCCATAGAGCCGACGAGGTGTGGAGGACAGCGATGAAGACTCGAAGGACTTATAACGTGAGGTATAACTTCGAATCCGAGTAGTTAAACCTCTCAAAGTTTGTTAGTAATGGTTTAGACACGATCTGTGTGCTTAAGTCCGTGTTACGAAGCTTTGATAATTGTTTTTCATATATTCCACCTCCCCGCGAATATATGGGGTGCGTGACATGGATTTACAGTGATATAAGAGCCTACTAAACTATAGCTAACAGATTAAACAACAAGTTAAACTATGAAACCGAAACGACCCGAAAACATCGATCCCAAGATTCAAGTTTCTGTCGATTTTAAATTGGGCTCTGAAATTTTTTTAAACAAGTACAGAGTGCTATTTGAACAGTAAAAAGAACACCAGACAAAAACGAGACCTTTCCTCGAAAAACAGGCCGGCCACATGTGCCAAATTTCCGGCGAGCTCGGGTCTTTCAAGGAGGAATTGCTTCATTTTTGATGTGTGGCTTTTTGACTTTAATCTAGGGCTTCAGGTGTTGTTTATTTTTGACAATTTTGATTTTACTGTAAACTCTTTACTGTGGAAAATACCGGGTGTTTCGAAGTCGCAGTTTTATGTTGTTTGATGTTTCAAGTTGTGTTTGATGTGTTCGTAAACCTCCGCTAATTGCTAGTATGTCGGTTAGTTGGGGGTTGCACATTTCTGTAATGGATATTGGTTTGTGTATATGAAATTCATTGGATCGTCATGGATGAATAGCCGGGGATGTGAGATGAGAGTTTTTATCTTTCATTCGATGTAAATTGTAATATATTGTAATATTCTTTTGCGGGGCACATCCGAGTTGAGGTTGTAGCCACCGTTGTATTATTTCATTTACTGTTTTTTGCCACTAGGATAGACCCAAGGAGGGGTGCACAAACTACCGGGTACTTTGAAGTGTTAAATGGCCTACTCACGATGTTGAGGGAGACTGTTTCACTTCTGGTACTAGGCGGGTAGTTTGCCGCACCCGTAGGGGTCTAAGGTGGGGTTTGGCTATTCATCACGACCGTGTAATCCGCCTTTTGTTGCAGGCTCAAATGAAACGCGGATTCCTAGTATATCCAATATGTTCATATGTGATCTGGAATGCCTATTATTGCGTCTGACGAATGTACAATATCTATATATGATATCTTGTTGGCGTTGCTTATGTTTTGCATCCGCGCTAGCCCAGCCCCCGCTCTGTCGTTAGTTAAGTAACCTAACGGGTGAATGACAGGACCAAGTGGCAAATGTGGATGGCATAAGCGGATATTGTATTTTCGTTGTTTTCTGCAATGATGGGACGCATTATATTAATGCAAAGAAAACAAACCGAAGCTGAATCGTTGGAACAAATTTTAAAAAAAGCACTCGGTTATTTTAAAACAGCAGATTTTTAATTTCAGATCTTAAACCACTCCTTTTAAAAACTATCAGGTTCCTTCGGTTATATCAAGTTTACTACGTTCACGGTTTCGCCAAAACCAGTCGTAGCCCTCCGTCATTTCATATGAATGGTCAGTAGTATTCAAGCTATGTTTGTTTGGCCCTTAGTCAAGACATAGTGATCGGTAGCTGCTGGGGTGTTCACATGTAGCATAGATAGATGCGTTGGATTGGGACAGCAGTACTGCCATTTGGCCAACGTCATGGGTATATACGGGTGGGTTCAAATTAACAAGATAATGATGGGTAGAACTTGACATGTGACTTATGATATTTTGGCCAACGTCAAGGTCATAAGAGCATGGGGCAAAAATCAATATCAGGAGTTTCTAAAGAAACCGAAACTTGCTAGTCTTGCTTACCATTTGGAGTTTGATAATGTTGGTAGGATTCCTTCAGCATTATCACACGATGATATTTGGATCCCGATCCTACTGTGAGTATATGCTACTCATCAGAAGATTCTCTCACTTAACGATCAATTATATAAACCAAGTTGGCGTCGAGAAAAGTATCAGTGGGGCTACGCCACAGGGAAAAGAGATTATTTAATTAAGGAACTTCACGAAAGCATCATAAAACCTCCCTCGAAGTTCCGACACTGGCCGGGCTAAACGGTTAAGCAAGTATTGTACGATGAGAATAGTCCTGACTAATTCTTCTTTTATGGTTTGAGGAAGGATTCGAGAAACAGTGGGAGCCATCCAGTTTAGATAAACTAAAAACCAATCTAGACTTGCAAGAGCATCATGCTAAAGTGTTTCCTTCTCTCTCTCAATTGCAACAACCCTGTGACCATGACTAGGTTACATATAGATAACAAGTTGACTGAATCTGACTTTTATTACTGGCAAAGGTCTGTCCAGATGTCCATTGCCTATGACAAGCTGGACCACCCTAGTACTACTCAAGCCCCCGCCGTCCCAGGAACAGTTTCCACCGTCGCGGATATAGATATTCGTCTGACAAAGGAAAAGGACAGTCCGAATGCCAAGTGCCTCATGTTAGCTTCAGTTGATGGAATATACCAGAAGCAGCACGAGAAGATGGACTTATTTTCCATCTTCCTCCATAACAAAGATTTATATGGAGAGAAATCTCATATCGCAAGATATGAGACCTCGAACGAATTGCTTCAAGCGAGGTTGGCTGTCGGGTCATCTGTAGGGGACGACGTCCTTACGATGACTAGCTTTATTGACGAGCTCACGGATCTGGAGACCACGTTGGGAAACAGGTCATATGCTGACTTATTTCCACAGTCCCTACCCTCTACTTACACCCTGAAGGAAACCAGGAAGACAACCCGCTCTGCTTAATGGGAGACCTTCTTCTTCTGCATCCAGGGCGAAAGCAAAGGGTGAAAAGAAGAAGACCTCCATAAAATTGATATGCAGTGTCAGTGAAGTAGAAAGAAAGGGAAGAGCAAATGTTTTGGGACTTGGTGTAGGGAAGGAAGGATGTTCCTATTGTTATGGGAAAGGGCATTGGCAGAAGGATTGCATGGCTTTGGAAGCCAGTATTCAGGATTCGAAACATGTTGTGGTTTCAGCCTCGGGTGTGTTTTTAATTGAGAACTTTTTGTCAATTAACTCTACTTCCTGGGTACTAGATACCGGATCAGGATCTCATATCTGTAATTCGTTACTTGCTTTGAGAAACCGTAGAGTTATTAGGGTAGGTGATATGTCTCTCAGAGTTGCGAACAAAATGAGCATGGACGCTGAATCCGTGGGGGAATATCGCCTAGGACTGACAAGTGGCCAGATATTGATTCTACGTAACTGTTTGTATGTATATAGTTTGACTTGTAATATCATATCAGTATCCTCACTTTCTAGATAGGGATATGATTTAATGTAAGCGATGTTGTAAACATCCACCTAAATCAAGTTCTGATTGAGTCCGGTACTTTAGATAACGGTATATACGTATTAAATCAAGCTCAGGTTTTCAATATCCAGAACACACTTAAAAGAAAGTCTCCAGAAATAAATCAGGCTTTCTTATGGTATTGTAGACTAGGTCACATCAACGAAACACGATTGACTAAGTTACATAGAAAAGGATATTTTGAATCCATTCGAATATCAATCTTATGCTACTTGTGAATCTTGTCTCATGGGAAAGATGACAAAGACTCCGTTTACTGGACACGGAGTAAGTGCGAGCGAGCTTTTGGGACTCACGCACAGTGACGTGTGCGGTCCAAGGTCTACATAAGCAATAGGTCTCCGATCGCCTCGATCGCGCAACACATCACAATTAAATGCGAGGAATATAATAGATATAATCTCTCAGCGACCAAGTGAAACCACGTCTGAAAAACCTCGAAACCTACTAAACAACTTATCGCAATATTTCGCACTAGTTTCAAGCTAACGCATATCTAGCGATTGCAAATGCCTTAAAATAGCTTAACTAAGGTATCTAAACCATTTCTATATTTTTAACACTTGCAAAATAAATTTTAGCAAAAACCTAGTATGCAATATTTCATAATTAAACAAAATATTCATTAACAATAATTAGCATTTTCTACTAGGTCAAGCTTTTTCTAACCACAAATTAACAATTTAATTAACATTAAATACTTAATCAAGTTTTAACCCTAACTTGAATTTCTTTAAAATATGAATAATGAATTAATCATGAGTTTTAAAGCTATACTAAACATATAATTAGCTAACTTAAATAGCTAGATTATGATCTAAACAAATAATTAAGGATTAAGGTAAGAAATTATACCTTAACAAGAACAAACTTTAGCACAAGATTACATCAATTTAGCCACACAAAAAACACACTTTGTTGAAGATCCAAGCAAGTTTAACAAAAGGAATTGATGGTTTAATTTTTATTTAGGAATTTTTGGATTTATTTTTGGAATTTTTAAGCATTTAGTGAACAAAATGATGAAGAAATGAGCTAGGAATGAAATGGGGTAGATTTGGGGGAGGGCTCGGCCAAGGTGATGGAGGGGGGTTTTGTGCAAAAAGGGAGTGAAGTTTCTAGCAAAAATCATTAAATGCATCAATAAATGCTATTTTGCCACCTTTCATATTCTTTTTAAAATTAAATCCTTTGCACTAAAAAATCTAGATATTTAAAAAGAAGGTTCTAAAATAATTGCAGTGATGATTTCTAATGATTCTCATTTAGAAGAAATTTTCCGATTTACGTGCATATTTTACCGGCTAAAATAATATTTTATTTGGGAAAAATTCTATCTGAACCAAAACCTCCCAAATACCACCAAAATTCGCGCACTACCTTTATTTTATCTAAAATAGGTGCCGGCAAGTTTTTACGGACGTTTGACCGAAATCGGGTTAAAACAGAAAATACCGACTATTTTGCCCTAAAACAGAAAAAATCACAAAACGATTTCTAAAACGTTACAATCTCCCCCTTATAAAAATTCGTCCCCGAATTTAAAATTTTCACTAAGCGTACCTTCAAAGAGAAGATTACAAAACTCCCAAATCTCGCTCGCAGCCTTCCAAGTGATCACCTCACTATACGGCTACGTCCAAGAAAACCCTTCACAGATGGCAAGACCCTTGACCGAAATTTCTCCACCTGCCGAGCCATTAACACAATTGGCTGCCGGTGAACGAAACGATCGCGTCAAAGAAAAATGTTCTGATGCTGAATCATGTGAGAAAGGTCATGAAGGTAATTGCAAAGGACCGACACAAGGAATACGGGGTGAACACTCAATAATCTGGGCGGAAGTGCCAAATTATAGGCAACGGAATTAACTCCCTTTTAGGATCTTAAAAGGACCTACAATTCTATGATAAGCTTCCCAAGACTCAACACGTCATTCATCGGAAAAATCCGTTGGAATACATGAGCTCCCACTGCGACCACAACGGCCGGTATAAGACCTCTGTCTGCACCGGGCTGTCATCATCCTGACCTAAACCAACTGGATCATTTCCGAAGTCTCTAGACTAGCTGGGGTCTAAAAATCCTAATCTCGCAGAGTCAGAAAAACACACTGGAGATCGACACCACCTAACAAACAAAACTTAAAGGTTGCCAATTGGAGTGCCTCCTGATAACAGCTATCGAAGGAGAATCCTAACAATGGCAAGTGACGATCCCAACTGCCGACAACAATTAATATGTACGCACAAGCATATCCTCAAGAGTCGGTATAGCCCGCTCTCACAAAACCATCATCCTGCGGATGGAAAAACGGAGCTAAAGCTCAACCAGTATCCAAGGCTTCCTGAAGTTCCTGCCCAAGACGGCAAGAGAATAGGGTGCCTTATTTGGATACGACCCATGAAGGAACTCCGTGCAATGCATAAACTTAACCATGGACAACTGAGCAACCCAAGTATAACCGGACAACTAGCATCCGAATGGAGTCACACCCAGACTAAACCTGGGTAGACGCCATAACGAATATTCATGGAGACCTGCTCCTATTCCCACTCCGGAACGGTTAAAGGTTGCAACTCTCCAGCCGGTCTCAGATGCTCAACCTTTGCACACAACAAGACAGACACCTTGAAACGAAACCCGAAACTTCTCTTTACATCCTTGCCCACCCGTAACTATCTCACAAGTCACGTAAAATGCTGGTGGAACTTGAATGAGTATAGAGAGTTGACAGATGTGCCTGCTCTAGGATTTCACGTCTCTACCCAATAGTATCAGGTACACAAACGCGTCCCTAAACTTAGCACACCCTTGTCACAAATCAAGGACTCCGAATCATTACCCAGCCAAGTATGCTATAGAATCTTTGACGAACGAGCATCGGCGGTAGTGCCTCATGGAAGCGATTAAGGAAAAGTGGTCAGGCGCGGACATGAGCAAGCTGTCCCCTTAGTAGAGGCGAACTTAAGCTGTACTCAATGATCGAAAAGAACTGTAAATCTGTAGAAGACTGTCTCAACAATCAACACCCGTTGTAGGAAGATGTATACTAAGCTCTGGTGGTCCGTGAAAATCTGACACGACTCTCAAACAAGTAGTGTCTCCGAATCTCCAACGCACGACCCCTGAGGCCATCTCCAGATCATGAGAGGGATATCCTGCTTGTAAGTCCACGTTGCCCACCCCAGTGCTTGCGGGGAGGCGGAAACATTATGAAAAATCTGATTTTTACAACACTAGGCAACATGGACTATGTAAAGAAGGGATCTTTGCTAAACAAAAACTAACAACAAGCTAAAAGAGTTTAGCTACTCGGAAAAGGGGTTATACCTAGGTCTTCAAGTCCTTCTCTTCTTGCTCTTTAGAGTGAAAGAACGGATCGTCTCGTCGCCTTCTCTTGCCGAAGAAAGATCCACCCGAGGGCCTCTACCTTTGGCTTCAAACTCAAATTAGAAGTAACTAAGGTGCTTGGTGTGCTAAACCTAGGACCTTAGAAAGAGTAGAGAGTATTTTTGAAAGGATTATCTCAAGCTCAAATGGTTCTCAACTCATGAGAGGGGAGAGCTAGAGAGAGAGGAAGTGGAGGAGAGAGAATGAGAATGATAGAATGAGAAGAATAATCCACCCTTCTCACATATATGTGAATTATGAAAAATAGATAATTAGCTAAAGATAATTGTGATGGTTAATCAAGAAATGACCATTATCATTTCACATTAAATGCTTTTGCAAGGATCAAAGAGCATCTTTCATATGGAATGATGATGGTCAACTTGTCAACCTAGGTCAACAAGTCAAGTATAGTCAAATGGTCAACAACCCTAACCATGCACAATTATAATTAACTAATATTAATAAATCATAATTCACACATAAACATTAGGGTTAAGAAAATGAAAATGGTCATCAACCCTAATGAAAGTCCTCTGCCTCTGTCTCAGTCAACTGTGCATACACACCCGTATCCGTGTTTCGAGGAACACGAATACAATGAGATAAAACCAATCCCAAACCATATACTAGAATCCGGCTTAAACCAAAGCCCGCTAGTATAAGCTGTCTGGACACCAAACGTGCACAAGTGCGCGGATGTGAACGAACCCTGTCGCAAAACCATGCGACCTCTACTCATTTTGCCTAAAGGAGAATAACCCTCGGTGTGGGACTCTAAAGACTCGACACTACGCTGGCAGTGGGTTTAACCATAGACCACAAGCGGCACTAGCTGTACGTAACGGTCCCCAGGTAGATGCCGATAAGAAGACTGACGAGGTAAACCCATCTGAACTCCTACTGAGCCTGTATATGACAGTCTACGTACAGTCTCCTCTGTTCGTCTATGAACATCGCATGGCAGGCCTAGGGCGGCGGTAAACGTCAGCCCCCTACTAGCGGTACAAGTCATGTCGGAGTGTAGCACAGAACACCTGAGATAACACTGGAAACCTACCAGTTTATCTCGCTTGCCCTGGCCAGGGACTTTGTGTAATGGCTCTCCTAGACACAGCACGATATCAACCCCCAATACCAGGAGAGACGAATCCTGTCTAACCGTCACTGCCTCCAAGTGCTTCGGGACTGCACCCAAAAACTACCTGTTTGCACGACTCCTTTGAGCCGTGGTAGGGTAGTAATCAAATTACAGTGGGAACACACTCGAGGCGAAGTGACAGTGTCAAGTCAACGGACTAAGCTGTACTCATGTCACCTGGGAACTGATAACTGACGATAGGTTTAATACCAACCAACAGTTCCCGACGAGTCCTGTCCAGTGTACTCGTAACCTAACGAGCACCAGCATACTATCTCAAGTACGACGTACTGACGGCTGTGGGACACACCATCTTCCAAGCTGGGATAAGAAGCGCATACGCTAGTCTACTCCAGAGTATCGATGCCCTGTCTCGATAGTCCTGCGACTAGGGACCTGCATAAGGATGTGCTTATGGATTACCCAGCCCCCACGAGTGTGACTGCCATCACAACGCTGGTAATCAAGCAAAGATCCTAAGGGCTCCACTAATGTGTAAAGGCGATATGCTAAAAGAAACACATGCACACATTAAAGCAGAAACAAACCAAGTAGCATACTACTATTTTGAGCAAGATTGTCAATACAAGGCGAATATCCTAAGCTTCCATAAAGTAATATACATACCAGTATGATACAGTAATGGCCTCTAGGGCATATACACTAACAATCTACCATTTGCACTTAGGCCATGTACCGGCGTATCGAAGACCTATCATCTCGATTAGCCGCTTGAACTGAGTCTGGGGTAAGGCCTTCGTGAATGGATCTGCAGTGTTATCTTCCGTAGCAACTCTCCGAACCTCAATCTCCTGGCGACCCACGATCTCCCTGATCAGGTGATACCGCCTCAAGATGTGCCTGGACTTCTGATGGGACCTGGGTTCCTTCCCTAAAGCTATAGCCCCGTTGTTTTCGCAATACAGAGCTATTGGATCAACAATGGACAGATCCACCTGAAGTTCTGTTAGGAACTTCCTTATCCAGACGGATTCTTTTGCGGCATCTGCAGCAGCGATATATTCCGCTTCCATCGTCGAGTCAGCAACGGTTTCCTGTTTGGAACTCTTCCAACACACCGCCCTTCCATAGAGGGTAAAGACATAACCCGACATGGACTTGGAATCATCCTTGTCAGTCTGGAAGCTGGAGTCAGTAAAGGCCTCAATCTGGAGGTCTTTTCCGCCATACACCAAGAACATCTCCTTAGTCCTTCTCAGGTACTTGAGAATGTTCTTTACCGCTTTCCAGTGTTTCTCCCCAGGGCTTGACTGATACCGGCTTACCACACTCAGTGCATAAGATACATCTGGTCTGGTACACAACATCGCATACATTATAGAGCCTACCGCAGAAGCGTAGGGTATAATAGACATGCGATCCCTTTCCAAATCAGTCTTGGGAGACATCTCTTTGGAGAGGGTGATCCCGTGACAAGCCGGTAGATTACCGCGCTTGGAATCTTCTATACTGAACCTTTTCAGTATGGTGTCGATGTACCTGGACTGTGAGAGTCCTATTATCCTCTTGGATCTGTCACGATAGATCCGGATCCCCAGAATGTATGAGGCATCACCCAGGTCTTTCATGGAGAACCTGTGTGACAAGAACCCTTTGACAGATTGTAGCATAGGAATGTCATTTCCTATCAAGAGAATTTCACCCACGTATAAAACGAGGAATACTACAGTTCTCGCTACAAATCTACTATAGATGCATGGTTCATCTGGATTTTTGATAAAGCCAAATTCTTTGACCGTCTCATCAAAACAGATGTTCCAACTCCGCGATGCCTGCTTTAGTCCATAGATGGACTTAAGCAACTTGCACACATTTCCGCTGCTCCCACTCTGAATGAAACCCTCTGGCTGGTCCATATAGACACACTCCTCTAAATTTCCATTTAGAAAAGCGGTCTTTACGTCCATTTGCCAGATCTCATAATCGTGGAAGGCAGCAATGGCAAGACGGATCTGAATGGATTTCGCACAGCCACTGGAGAAAAGGTTTCAACATAGTCCAAGCCAGATCTTTGACGGAAACACTTTGCAACAAGTCTAGCTTTATAGGTCTCAACCTGTCCATCTACACCAATCTTTCTTTTGAAGATCCACTTGCATCCTACGGGTTTTACCCCATCTGGAGCAATGTCCAACGTCCATACTTTGTTGGTGTATAAGGACTCCATTTCGGTCCGCATTGCATCCAACCATTTTACCGAGTCAACGCTCTGAATGGCCTGCTGGAATATAGTAGGCTCATCACTATCAATGATGCAATCCTCTCTATCCCCGTCTATGAGAAAACCGTAGTATCTCTCGGGCGGATGAGACTGCCTACTACTTCTGCGGAGCGGCGTAGGAATGTCCTGATCTTTCGAACCCTCTGGTTCTACTAAGCTTTCAGTAATAGCTCGTGGTTCTAGAATTTCTTCCAGTTCTATTGCGCTCCCACTTATCTGTTTTTCCAAAAACTGAGTTTCCAAGAAGTGGGCATGACGAGAAACAAAAACCTTTTGTTCCTCTTCGCAATAGAAGAAATATCCCTTGGAGTTCTTTGGATATCCCACAAACTTGCACTGTACTGAGCGTGCCTCGAGCTTGTCCGCATGCTGCTTTTTAACAAAAGCTGGACATCCCCATGTCTTAATGTGATTAAGATGGGGTCTCTTCCCACACCACATCTGATATGGTGTAATAGGCACAGTCTTAGTTGGAACTCGGTTCTAAAGGTATGCAGCTGATTCTAGTGCATATCCCCAGAATGATCGCGGTAACTCAGCGTTACTCATCATGGACCGTACCATATCCAATAGGGTTCGGTTCCGTCTCTCCGATACACCGTTATGTTGTGGAGTGTATGGAGGAGTAAGCTGAGAGAGAATTCCATTCTCTTTTAAGTAATCCAGGAACTCGGCACTCAAGTATTCACCACCTCGATCAGATCTCAGTGTCTTGATACTTTTGCCTGTTTGTTTTTCTACTTCATTCTTATATTCCTGGAATTTTCCAAAGGTTTCGGATTTATGTTTCATTAAGAAGACATATCCGTACCTTTAAAAGTCATCCGTAAAAGTAATGAAGTAAGAATAACCGCTTCGTACATTCATAGACATTGGACCGCACACGTCACTGCGTACGAATCCCAAGAGCTCGGTCGCTCTCACTCCGTGTCCAGTGAACGGAGTCTTTGTCATCTTTCCTTTGAGACAGGATTGACAAGTTGCATATGATTGATATTCGAACGGATCCAAATATCCATCTGTATGTAACTTCGTCAACCTTCTCTCATTGATGTGACCCAGTCTACAATGCCATAAGAAAGTCTGATTTGTTTCCGGAGACTTTCTTTTGTGTGTATTCTGGACATTGAAAATCTGTGGTTGGTTTAATACGTATATACCATTGCTCAATGTACCTGACCCAATTAGAAATTGATTAAGATGAATGTTTACAACATTACTTACAAACGCAAATTCATAACCTTCTTAAGAAACTAAAGATACAGAAATGATATTACAAGTTGCTTTGGGTACAAAAAAGCAATTACGTAAAACCAAAGCATGTCCATCTGACATTCCCAGGTGATAGTCCCTCACGGCCTCAGCATCCATGCTAGCTCCGTTTGCAACTTTGAGGGTCATTTCACCTGCTTTCAAAAACCTACGCTTTCTCAATGCCTGCAATGAATTACAGATATGAGATCCTAACCCGGTATCCAATACCCAGGACGTAGAGTTTATTGATAAACAATTTTCAATAACATACACACCTGAACCTGAAGCCGCAACTTGCTTCAGATCCTGTGTCCTGGCCTTCCAAGCCCTGCAATCTTTCTTCCAGTTTCCACTCTTGTGACAGTAAAAGCACTCTTTTTTATCCACAAGCTTCCCTGCTACCTTGGTTGCTTTTGCCTTTCCCTTCGTATCCACTTTACTAACATCGCCCCTTGGTTTGGTGGGGGTTTTCTTCTTCTTTCCCTTGGCTTTCGCCTTGAACTTAGAAGAGGAAGATCCTCCTACAAAAAAAGTGGATGTTTCCCTACATTTCTGTAGGGTGCCCTCTGCACTCCTCAGCATGTTGAGGAGTTTTGAAAGTTCAACTTCCTTTTCCTGCAAGTTGTAGTTCAGGATGAACTGGGCGTAAGTGGAAGGAAGGGACTGGAGAATCAAGTCCGTATAGAGCTCATTCTCCAACATGGTCCTAAGGTCCGCGAGCTCCTCTATGTAGCCAATCATCTTAAGCACGTGTTCCGCTACCGATGATCCGACGGCCAATCTTGCCGAAAACAACTTCTTCGACACTTCGTATCTTGCGATACGAGATTGCTCTCCATACAGTTCTTTTGTATGGAGAAATATGAATTCGAGGTCTATATTCTCATGCCTCTTCTGATGTTTGTTGTCCATAGAGGCAAGCACGAGGCGCTTGCCCTTCGCGCAGTTGATTTCCCAAGTCTTACGAATTTCCCTATCCGCGACGCTGGTTTTGGGACCTGGGACAGGGGGAGTGATTGATCCGAATTCTTGATGTGTAGTAGAAAATTGAATAGAAATTCACAACCAAAAATTATTTGACCGCAATCAACTACGGTGTCGGATGTAGATTGTTAGTGAGTGCGGATCGTCCACAGGGAAAGTGTAATCGTTCGTCTTTTGAATTAGATGAATTGAAACTTTAAAGAAAAGAAAACAAAACAATTCAAGATTTATAGTTGAAGTTCAAGAATTAGAAAACATAGATCTAATAACAAGAAAATGATAGAATCAAGAATTGATAGTTTGATGATTTTTCCAAACCAAATATCAAGAATCGAAATGAGGCTCGTAGGAATCGATCGGATCTATAGATGTGATGTAATCTTACAATTACGTATTCTTATCCTTCGATGAATTGATACTAGATCGATGATGATCGATCGAGAATTAGGGATTTCTTGTGAAACTAGGGTTTCATCTTATCCCTTGTTCTTTCGTCGATATCATTCACACTCTAGCCTCTAGTAAATTCAAGAAACGATCGTAGATCCCTAATTTCGAGCGATCACAATCAAGAAAGCATCGCTACGAAACTAGGTCATCGATTCTTGAACTTGCTAGGGTTTACAAAACTCGTAGGACTTAAAAATCGTATTTAGATTTGTTACATCATCATTCTACAATCGTCTCGACTCCTTTACGAGCGGAGTTTTACTCAAACATCACAACAAGAGCAACACTTACAAATTGAGATCTAATCATGATGCAAGAATTAAAAGAAAGCAAGATTAAAGAAATTCACCTTTTATTTATATCAACAATTTAGTTACATTCGCTCAAGAACTACAAGAGGAAGAACTTGATCGTCGACTTGGCTTCGCTCGTCTCCGTGGATCGCGGATCGGCTTGGATCACTTGCCCGATTGAAGATCGGCTCGGCTCCTAAAAGGTTGAAGGCTTCTTGCTTGATTTGGTACTCAAGATCTTGGATTTGGAGTGGAATTAGGGTTAGGGTTTCGCACAAGCTTTGTCACGAAACTTGTGGAAGAAGATGATGAAAGAGGGAATATTAACTAATGAAGATTCAAGAACCCTCAACCCTTAGATTTAGGCTCCTATTTATAGATAACTAACCCTAGATCTAGGATTTCAAATTCTAAGTTTCCCTCCAAAAGTTTGTTGAGAGAATTCAAATTTCCCTCCAAAAGTTAGTTAGAGGAGAAGGTTTTAGATGTGATTAGTTAGGAGGAGCTTCTAGAAGAGGATTAATTAGGAGCTTAATTAGGATTAGCCTTCCTTAATTTTCTTTGCTGATCTGGCAGAAGACTCTAGAGAATTATGGGATTTTACATATCAGAAAGCACTGTGGGCCCTGGGAGAAGAATTGTTCCCAAAACTTGACGGCTGACGTGGCAGAACCGCGGCGCTTCCGCCGCAGGTAATGGGTATTTGCCGCGGAAGGGCGGCAACTTTGGGGCTCTAGAGCTTGGGCTTTCTGGTGATTGTTGGGACTGAGTTGTGGGCCTTCTTCTGATGTATATAATTATCTAATTCCTTCTGCACTGCTACCAGATCTGAAATGATTTAGTTGGCGTATTTTTGATCAGCTCTTTTGCTTTTTCTTCCGTATTTCCTGCACATACTCAAGACAAGTGTTGCGCAAATACAGAAATGATGCGATGCCATGAAATGCGGTTAATTTCCCATAAAGTGTCGGTTTAAAAGTCTAGTACATGCAATCTCATATTTTGTGACAGATTTGCTAATATGTAGAATATGAATGCCGAACACTTCTAAATGTATGCAAATATTAGGGAAATTGCCGTGTTAAAAATACATTATTTTCGACTGATCAAATACCCCCAAACTTAATTTCGATCGTCTCGAGCGAATGTTTTATTAAAAAGAGAAGGAGAAAATAAAGAAAGAGAAAAACTAACTAGCACACTTTCGTAGGCAACACGATTGCACTGAGCACGTGCAACAAGCCTTTAAACCTCTAGGTGTCCCTAGTAGGAGGAGTGTTGTCTCCTGAGGGTTTTCAGCGGATTGCACCCACAAAATCCAATAATAAAAGGAAGATCATGAATATTACATTTAAAGAAAAGAATCGTAAGAGAAAAACTTTGAAAATTAGGGTTTCCAACTAAGCTAGCTTTTCGGTTGTCATGAGCCCTATCTTAATGGTCATGAAAAAATGTTAGAAATCACGTCCTCCCTCAATAAAACATCGTCTTATTCTTCATTCCTATCTTTCTTCCAAACACCGATCATATCACCCTGCGTGTGTGTAAAGACATCCCTACACCCAGAGAATTCAATTCAAGCTATCATACTCTTGCCCATCAACCTCAGTACTTTTTTTTCTTTTTCGATGAGCTCACACACTTTCATGCGACCGTTAATACTTCTTGAGGTACTAACCGACCGATTACTCATGTGCTTGCTTATTTGGTGTATTTTCCTAATCTTGCACCACCTTAGGTATAGCAGTGACTCCCAGACCAGTTGGCCTTAGGGCACTAGATGAAAAGGCACCCTTGCTATATATTTTTTTTATTTCCCTTGGTGATAACAAAACCAGTGTCCATTTTTCTCACCATTTTTTTTTTCATACTTTTGGCTTTAAGACAAGAGCATTTCAAGGTATCCTCTACTATCCCAGGCTTTAAGACGTGTGTAAGTGCGAATAGCAGGGTATCAACGTTCAAAATGTTTGGCTTCCAGAATAGAAACTATTTTTCAGACTTATTTTTATCCTCAGATTAGTGACGTCCTTCATCTTACTAACCCTTGGGACAACGGCTCATAACTACTTATTACTAGTTCGTATAAGAAAACTTCTAATTTTCTTAGTTTTCTTAAATTTTTCTAATCTCATGGATGTAACTTTTCACTATCTAAACTTTTATTATCTTATTTATGTACAAAAAATATTTTTATCGTTTTGAAAATTTTTAAATTTTTATAGGTTTTTCAAAAAATGTTTTGTGCTTATGCAATTGATATGCAAATGATGCGAAAATAAGCACAAACCTCCCCCAAACTGGTTTTCAACAGTGTCCTCACTGTTGCCATCAGCTAAATCTCGAAAAACCTGTAAGCTTGGGAGGAATTTATTAGTGGGGGCAAAATATTTAAGTGAAGAACCTCCCCCAAACTTATTTTTGGCTCAAAATTTTGTAAAAATTTTCTTTTCAAGAGCCAGAAAAACATACCCCCCCCCAAACTTGAGTTATACAATGTTAAGTTTTGAAAATCACAAGTGGGGGTCAAAAATCAGTGGTCGATGCCAAGCTTTGCAAAGACCGAAAGTTAACACCAACCATTCAAAAATTTTATCAATGCAGTGCTAGGGTTGGTGGAAGAAGAAGTGGGGAAAGGTTAAGTGGTGGAAGAGAGTGTGTGTGCGTCTCATATTGGAGAGACGATGCAGTGAATGTGATGGATTACTCGCATTCTTTTTACAATTCAGAAGAAGGGGTGGAGGTTCAATTTCAGTGAGTGGGACATGATTCATCTCAACACCCGTGTCATTTAAAAATGCGAGTTCATCAGCGAAGATCTCCTCGAAAGTTCCATCTATACCCCGGTGAATAATGTCATCACAAAGTGCGGGGTGATCTACAGACTCTAAAAGCAGTTCATAATCGGTGTTAATTGTTGACCCGGACATCTCGGTGGAAGAGTCCGTATGTGTATGATACATAGTTGGGTCAAACAATAACGTATGAAAAGAGTCAAGATCGATATCAGGAGGATCATCAAATTCGCTGCTGTCGACATCCATTAAGTCGACAGAACAGACCTGAGCAGTAGGTTCGGAGGGTACACTTCCCAACTTGTAAATGTTCAGCTCTATTGACCTATTCCCGAAAGATAGGGTCATAGAACCGTTACGACAGTTGATAATAGCATTGGAAGTGGCCAAAAAGGGGCGACCTAAAATCACCGGAATTTGATTCCGTGGGTTCACTACAGGCTGTGTATCAATTACAATAAAATCTACCGGGAATATAAATTCTCCGATTTTTATTAACACATCCTCCAGTTCACCCCTAGGTTTGGTGATTGATCGGTCAGCCATCTGGAGAGTGCAATTGGTTGGCTTCAACTCTCTGATTCCTAGTTGCTCATAAACAGAATATGGAAGCAAGTTAACACTAGCGCCAAGGTCTAATAGAGCACGGTTAATGTGTTTTTCCCCGATAGAAACGGAAATAGTAGGATATCCAGGATCCTTACGTTTCCTCGGTAATTGTTGGGGGAAAGCCGTGTCTATTGTCTTTTCCATGAATATCTTCTTGGGCGCTGGATTCTTCCTCTTCCTAGTGCACAAGTTCTTAAGAGTTTTCGCATAGGACGGAACTTGTTGGATGGCATCTAGGAGAGGGATGTTGGTGTTTACTTGCTTAAAAATGTTCATAATCTTCTCCATATGTGGACTCGGTGTGTTAGCCCTTAATCGATTAGGATAAGGTGCTTTAGCAATAAGTGCTGGGTCCATCATAGGAGAAGGAAGTGTGTGTGGAACCGATCCCGTAATAGAAGTGGGGATCGTCCGTGGAGGGGTAAAAGAGGTGGGTTGAAGTGGCGAGCCTTTTGGGAAATGGAGAATAGGCTCGGAAGAAGATGGTGGGGTAGAAGAACTGGGGTCAGAAGTGTGTGTGTGAGGAAAGGTCTCAGCCGGGGTGTTATTGATTGATTTATTAGTATCATCAAACTCTTCCCCAACATGAGTGTCAAGCACTCTTCCAGATCTCAACGTGATTGCATCCACATCATGTAAATAGCTAGAATTGGGTAAAGGTTGAGCTGGAAGTTTCCCTTTCTCCCTTGCACTCATTTCAGCTTTTAAACGTGCAATTTCTTCTTCCATCGATTTAATACTCTAGCTTTGGGACGCAGAGTTTTTCTTTATATAATCGACAGAATTTTTTATTTCAGCTGATACTTGCATGAGATTTGTTAAGACCAAATTCATGCATTGTGCAAATGAATAGGTTTCATCAGTCCCGGTCAACTGCAAAGGACTAGATGGAACAAAAGTGTTGACCGGATTTTGAAAATTTTGTGCTTGAAAGGGGTGCTGACTCAATTGTGGTGGCTGCTGTTGTGGTGGAGGGATCCCTTGGAAATTGTTTTGGTTTGGAACCGTGTTTTGAAATTGGGATTGGTTCCAATCAAAATTGGGGTGATTCCTCCAACCCTGATCATATGTGGAAGAAGATGGATCGTTTCTAGGTCTTTGAAATGATGCATTGGTATACTCAGGACCTTGAAACGGACATTCTTCCGTCAAGTGAGACGGATCAGAACAACAACCACATACAGTTTTGGAGAGTGATATTTGACTTAGGGCGGCGGCTAAAAATTTGTTTTCCATAGCGTCAAATTTCTTGTGTAAAGCTGAAATTTCAGCTCTAATTCCTATGGAAATATCATTGCCATCCCTAGACGATTGACTCACACCCTCCCACTGTAAAGATTTTTCAGCGAAATCTTCTAGAAATTTCCAGGCTTCCCCATCATCTTTGGTCATAAAGTTGCCTTGACACATTGATTCAAGGGTCTGTCTTGTGTAAGGAGTAATGCCCTCATAAATGATTCGGCAAAGATCCCATCTCGGGATGCCGTGATGTGGACATTGGACTAACAGATCCTTGAAGCGGTCAAGACATTTTGAAAATGTTTCATTTGGAAGCTGGGTGAATTGATAGATTTCGCTACGGACTCGAGCTGTCTTTTGATGTGGGTAGAATTTCTTAAGGAATGCTTTGACGAATTCGTCCCAATTTGAAATGGAATGTGCGGTAGTGTTATATAGCCACTTCTCGGCTAAATCGCACAAGGTAAATGGGAGAAGACGTAGACGGAAAGCATCCACAGAAAGCTGTGAAGTACCCATCATTGCGCATACATTTTCAAATTTCGTGATAAACACGTATGCGTCTTCAGACTCGAGACCGTGAAATTTTGGTAGAAGGTTGATGTATTGGGGTTTTATTTGAAAATTTTCCCCGTTGGCTGGTGGTGTGGAAAGACAGGTGGAAAGTGGGCCTCGTGTAGGATAACATCTCTCTTGGAGAGAGATGCGAGATGGATTCTGCGCACCAACGGACGGCGGCAGAGTAGTGGAAAAGAAGTTCGATGGAGGTGGATCCATCGATGTGGGTGTGGTGGTGGGTAAAAGAAAAGGTAAATGTAGAAATACCGACTTTTGGGTCGATAAGGGAAACGCGGACTTAACGGGCACTAGAAACCCGTTGTCCAGCCTATCTTGCACTAAAAAGGGTTAGTACAAGTGGCAGCGTGATTTTATAATTAGGGGAAATGATGTATGCGGTGTTTGCTTTGAAAAGATACGGATTTTTGAAAAAAAAATGATGCAACACAACAAATGCAACACACAAAACCCTAAAATCTAGGGGTCACCTAGGTCAAACTCTAGACCGCTCCTAACTGCCAAAAGACAAGTCGCAGGATAAATCCTCCACTGCCTCTTTGTCCCCCTGTGGCCGGATAAGTGCCAGGTAAGTGGGAAGGAACCACCACTACAGTGGGCCTAATTAATAACCACTAGCCTTAGACACACTCGCCTTAGGCACCACAAGAAAACGCGGATAAGCAATGAATTACCCACGGCCTTCTCTTGTCCTAATTGAGCGCGACAGTCCTTAGAGTCATCTCTAGATTTCTTTTAATTAATGAGGGTAAATGAGGATGCAAGTTTTGCGATTTTCGGGGCCTAGGAAGGGTAATGAAATCCCCACCTAATTTGGATTTGGTCGTGCCCCTTAAATTCCGTATTAATATGCAACAACCAAGAATCAAAAACACGCACAAATTTTATTTTGCTTTTGCTGCGCTGCGATTTATTTGCAAAGAAACCTGCAAGAATTTGTTATTTGGAGCAGATGAGGGGAGAGATAAGAAAGATAGAAAGTTACAGAGCAAAATTTCTGCAGAGAGGAGCTAGGGTTGCGGCGCTTCCGCCGCGGATGAGGGGTTTGTGCCGCGGAAGGGCGGTCAAAGTAACTGTTCACTGCACCAAAATTCTCTACACTGTTCAACTTGAACTCTTCAGCTCTCTGGATATTTCAGAAAAAAATTTCCACAGCTCCAATGATTCCAGAATTTCTCGCAACAAATCACAACACAAGTATTAGGGTTTGTACGAGTTTAGATCTAAAAATTATGATGAAATAAATTGTTCAACTCAAATTTCAAAATACGAACTATTAGCGCACTATCCCCGGCAACGGCGCCATTTGATTGATCCGTTTTCCGTTGTGTATGTAGAAAATAGAATAGAAATTCACAACCAAAAATTATTTGACCGCAATCAACTACGGTGTCGGATGTAGATTGTTAGTGAGTGCGGATCGTCCACAGGGAAAGTGTAATCGTTCGTCTTTTGAATTAGATGAATTGAAACTTTAAAGAAAAGAAAACAAAACAATTCAAGATTTATAGTTGAAGTTCAAGAATTAGAAAACATAGATCTAATAACAAGAAAATGATAGAATCAAGAATTGATAGTTTGATGATTTTTCCAAACCAAATATCAAGAATCGAAATGAGGCTCGTAGGAATCGATCGGATCTATAGATGTGATGTAATCTTACAATTACGTATTCTTATCCTTCGATGAATTGATACTAGATCGATGATGATCGATCGAGAATTAGGGATTTCTTGTGAAACTAGGGTTTCATCTTATCCCTTGTTCTTTCGTCGATATCATTCACACTCTAGCCTCTAGTAAATTCAAGAAACGATCGTAGATCCCTAATTTCGAGCGATCACAATCAAGAAAGCATCGCTACGAAACTAGGTCATCGATTCTTGAACTTGCTAGGGTTTACAAAACTAGTAGGACTTAAAAATCGTATTTAGATTTGTTACATCATCATTCTACAATCGTCTCGACTCCTTTACGAGCGGAGTTTTACTCAAACATCACAACAAGAGCAACACTTACAAATTGAGATCTAATCATGATGCAAGAATTAAAAGAAGGCAAGATTAAAGAAATTCACCTTTTATTTATATCAACAATTTAGTTACATTCGCTCAAGAACTACAAGAGGAAGAACTTGATCGTCGACTTGGCTTCGCTCGTCTCCGTGGATCGCGGATCGGCTTGGATCACTTGCCCGATTGAAGATCGGCTCGGCTCCTAAAAGGTTGAAGGCTTCTTGCTTGATTTGGTACTCAAGATCTTGGATTTGGAGTGGAATTAGGGTTAGGGTTTCGCACAAGCTTTGTCACGAAACTTGTGGAAGAAGATGATGAAAGAGGGAATATTAACTAATGAAGATTCAAGAACCCTCAACCCTTAGATTTAGGCTCCTATTTATAGATAACTAACCCTAGATCTAGGATTTCAAATTCTAAGTTTCCCTCCAAAAGTTTGTTGAGAGAATTCAAATTTCCCTCCAAAAGTTAGTTAGAGGAGAAGGTTTTAGATGTGATTAGTTAGGAGGAGCTTCTAGAAGAGGATTAATTAGGAGCTTAATTAGGATTAGCCTTCCTTAATTTTCTTTGCTGATCTGGCAGAAGACTCTAGAGAATTATGGGATTTTACATATCAGAAAGCACTGTGGGCCCTGGGAGAAGAATTGTTCCCAAAACTTGACGGCTGACGTGGCAGAACCGCGGCGCTTCCGCCGCAGGTAATGGGTATTTGCCGCGGAAGGGCGGCAACTTTGGGGCTCTAGAGCTTGGGCTTTCTGGTGATTGTTGGGACTGAGTTGTGGGCCTTCTTCTGATGTATATAATTATCTAATTCCTTCTGCACTGCTACCAGATCTGAAATGATTTAGTTGGCGTATTTTTGATCAGCTCTTTTGCTTTTTCTTCCGTATTTCCTGCACATACTCAAGACAAGTGTTGCGCAAATACAGAAATGATGCGATGCCATGAAATGCGGTTAATTTCCCATAAAGTGTCGGTTTAAAAGTCTAGTACATGCAATCTCATATTTTGTGACAGATTTGCTAATATGTAGAATATGAATGCGGAACACTTCTAAATGTATGCAAATATTAGGGAAATTGCCGTGTTAAAAATACATTATTTTCGACTGATCAGGGAGCTTTGGTGGTAAGAAGATACCCCAACTTTTCATAAGTGATTGCCATTTTGACATTCCTGAACCAATCTTTGTAGTTAGGCCCTGTCAGTATGTTTTTATCTAGAAAGTAACTTAAGTCCAGTCATGATAAATGGTCGCTACAATTAGGAGAGAGAGAAGAAACACTTTAGCATGATGCTCTTGCAAGTTTAGAGTGGTTTTTAATTTGTCTAAACAGGATGGCTCCCACTGTCTCTCGAATCCCTCCTCAAACCATAAAGAAAGAACTAGTCGGGATCAATCTCACCGTACAATACTTGCTTAACCGTTCAGCCAGGCCAGTGTCGGTACTTCGAGGGAGATTTTCCAACGCTTTCGCGAAGTTCCTTAATTAAGTAACCTCTTTTCCCTATGGGCGTAGCCCCGCTAACACCTTTCTAGACACCTACTTGGTTTATAGCATTGATCGTTAAGTGAGAAAGTTCCAGAGGAGTAGCATATGTTAGTTATATGTATGACCTAGAGGCCATTACTGTACATTGGATGTATCTTGTAGTGGATGCTGGGACATATATAGGTAGGACTTTCTTGCTCGACATGATAGTACGCTATCTGGTTACTCTTTATCTTAACATGTATACTTTATGTTGATAAAGCCCTTAGGATGTGTACTCGACTTCCAAGACTATGGTGCAGATCATACTAGTGGGGCCTGGATAGTCCATGAGTACATCCTTCAATGTTCCTAGTCGTGGGAATATCGAGACGGGGCATCTATATTCCAGAGTCGACTAGCGTATATCTTCTCGACCCATGTGATGGGCGATGGATGATCCCATATCCATTGGTGTTTGACATCAGAGATGGTATGCGGGTTCTCAGTGGAGACTGGGTACACTGAACGGACTCGCCGAGAACTCCCAGATGGTATTATACCTCACGTCAGATGGCAGTTCTCTGGTGACACTGGTACAGCTTAGTCTGTTGACCCGAGATCGTCATAGAGTCTTGTGTGTCTCCTACTGTGCTTTGATTTCCACCTTACCACGGCTCTACTGAGTCGTGCAAACAGGTGGTTTTTGGGTGCAGTCCCGATTCACATGGAGGCAATGAGCGATAGGAGGGGATTCGTCTCTCCCGGTATTGGGGGTTGATGTTGCGCTATGCACGACTGGCCATAACAGGAAATCCCTGGCCAGGGTTGCAGTGATCTACTGGTAAGAGTTATCAGTAGTTTCACGAATGTTATGGACCTCACGTCGGCATGACTTATCGAGCTATTGGAGTCTGATGTTTACCACCCCTAGGCGAGATATGCGACATATCAAACGAACAGACCGGACTGTACGGTAAGTGTTACTGGTTGGATTCACAGGAGTATGAGCGGGCTTGCTCGTCGATCTTCTGATCGCTCAAAACCCGAGTGGCCGTTACGTTTAGCAGATCGCTTGTGGCTTGTGGGTGTTTGATATGATCATCACCTGCTGCCGGCGTATTGACGAGTCTTTAGAGTCCTACACAGAGGTTTCCTGGCTCAAGCGAAACGAAATAGGAGCGCATATGAGATATGTGCGGGACCGAGAATAATGCGTGTGTGTGATACCGTATTCTATTCTCGCGATGAATGTATCGATTGGTTGTATGCGATATAACCTAGTTATCGAATCAAGGATTGATTCGATAAGCCGATACATTGGATATTAGTCGGTTATATGCGATATGACCGGATCGTTAAATCAAGTATTGATTTAATGATTTAATGCATAATTATATATTTGATATATTACTTTGCATTAACTAGTATTTGTTCACTTTAAATGGATTTTCTCACTTGAAATGCACAAGTTGTATATGTGATATATTTTTTTGCACTTGTTTGTATCATGTTTGATGATACATGCTAACTTGGGTTAGTGTGTGATTTAAACCATGGTTAGTTAATGGTTAGGATTTCATTTGATTTACTTATTCATTTATTTATTTTGGCAAGATAAATAGAATGGTGGCTTATTTTGTTTCTTTCATGAAGTTTCATGAAGTGTTGAAAGCTTGACCATTTTGTTTGTTTGCTTAACCCTAACCATTCAACCTAACCCTAGTTTAGTCTCTACACTTAACCATGGTTGAGATTATGATAAGTATCATTTGGTTTTCTATTTCAAAAATAACTTATCATAATTCATTTCCTTCTTCTTCTTCTTCTTCAACAAAGAAGAAAAAGCTTGCTACCAACAATGGCAACATGAGAAAAAGAGTGAGAAATCCAATCTAAAGTGAACCCACTTCCTATATCTTCATCCTCTACCACTTGCCAAGTAGTATAGGGTGTTTTCTACACAAGTTTCATGACTTGGTGAAGTTGGAGCTTGATCTTGAGTTGCCTCGACGTAGATCATCTTCGGGATCGAAGTCGACGACCTAGCCCGATCTTTTCTCCGATGAAACCACTGTCAGAGTCCAGGATTCGATTGGTACAGCGGAGGGAAGTCATCATGGAGCCAAGGAGGTGGTGAACCGGATCTACAAAGGTTGTAGTCACTTCCCTTTTAGTTAAAGTTGTTTACTTTCATCGCATCACCTATAAATCTAGTTGACGATCCGTATTAGGGTTTGTAGGCACATGAAAATTTTTGAATTGGGCATGTTTGATCACTTGTGAGACCTCATTAGTGTGTCTAGGAACCCTACAGTAGTATCAGAGCTACTAAGCATTGGATGTCGACCTATGGGGGGTTCTCACTGTGTGATAGTGTGGCGAAGCATAGGCTCTTACCCCCACGGTGTCCCGAGACCGGAAGGTGTTCCGGCGGGTTGTAGTCCTCGCAAGGGGGCATGTGTGAGGTTAGTCTAGCACCCTATGAAGAGTTTTGAAGCATCACATGTCTCAAAGTTTGTATTTTTAAGGTGCTAAGCTAACATGCAAAGGATAGATCCTAGAAAATTAGGGTTATCAAAACTTTAAGCTAGTAAAGACTAGGGTTTGAAGGCTACAACCTTTGTAGCTCCCCTTTGCAAGACTCCTTGGTGTCTTGGGTGTTGAATCGAGGTTCTCTTGAACTCCCCTTGTGTCCACGACGATCCACCGCGGAGATCTCCGTCCAAGCTCGCTACTTTGTAAAATCGAAGGAAACACTCTAATCAAGTTGGCTAGACTTGAGTAGAATGGTGTTGTGGCTTTGGATCTCACTTCAAAAACCTTTCTTTGATTGTATTTAACTCACTAGAAAAACCTAGAGAGGAAAAGATGAAGGAAGATGAAGATGGTGGCCTTTCTTTTGCAAGAGGTAAAAAGATAACCTTGAGTTAAGCAAGAGAAAGAAATATATATCACTATATATATTTAATTCCTTCTTGACTTCAACCATGATTAAATGATAGATAGTTAATTTAACTTGGGTTTAGAATGATAAAGAGAAGGATAACCATAGGTTAGTGGTAGTTGAGCTAGGTTAGGTTAGAAGAAGAGTGTGGAAACTAACATGATTATCCTTTTCTTTTTCATTTAACTTTAAAACCAAAATTAAATAATTAGCCATTATTTAATCTATGGTGTAAGTCTTGCATTGCCACCATTTCCATATGCTAACAACCATGATGGATGGGTGTATGTATGTATGCATGTATGCACATTCACATGTGCATGAAACTAGAATGAAAATAAAGAAACACATGCATGCATGCTTACATCCATCAAACCCTAGAAAGGTTTCAAGTGAGATAACTTATGGTTAGATGATAAATCAACACTTAATTTATCAATCCAGTCATATCTCATACGACCCCACCAAAAGTAGGCCACCCGATCAATGTTCGGTATCATATACGCACATTTCAATCGGGTGCATGCGCATATCGCATACGCGCACCACAATGTTTCGCCTGGACTGGGTAACTCCTTTGTGGGACTCTAAGACTCGTCAATACGTCGGCAGAGGGTAATGATGATATCAAGTACCCTCAAGTCGCAAGCGGTCAGCTAAACGTAACGGCCGCCCGGGTATTGAGCGATCAGAAGACAACAAGCGAACCTGCTACAACTCCCGTCGAGCCATCCGGCAACACTACCGTACAGTCCGGTCTCTTCGTCAGATATGCTGCATATCGAGCCTAGGGATGGTCACGTCGACCCCAATAACTCAATAAGTCGTGTCGGTGAATGGTCTATAACAGATCGAGAAACTACTGATAACACTTATCAGCAAATCTCAGCAGCCCTGGCCAGGGACTTGCTGTTATAACCAGTCGAGCACAGCACAGCATTAACTCCCAATACCGGGAGAGACGAAACCCCTCCTATCGCTCATTGCCTTCGTGTGTCTCGGGACTGTACCCAACGGCCACCTGTTTGCACGACTCAGTTGTTAGTTGTATGTATGTCCTAGAGGCCAGTATTGTACAGATTATGTATATTATATTGGATGCTTGGACATATATAGAGATGACTTTCTTGCTCGACATGATAGTATACTATCTGGTTACTCTTTATCTTAACATGTACACTAGTCTCTTTATACTGTCTTATAGTTACATGTTGGTAAAGCCCTTAGGATTTGTACTTGACTACCTGGACTATGATGCAGATCATACTAGTGGGAACATGGTAGTCCATAAGTACATCCTTCAAGGTCCCTAGTCATGGGTGTATCGAGACGGGGCATCGATATACCAGAGTAGACTAGCGTATACGCTTCTCGACCCATGTGATGGGCGATGGATGATCCCATATCCATTGGTGTTTGACATCAGAGATGGTATACGGGTGCTCAGTGGAGACTGGGTACACTGGACGGACTCGCCAAGAACTCCCAGATGGTATTATACCTCACGTCAGATGGCAGTTCTCAGGTGACACTTGTACAGGTTAGTCTGTAGACCCGAGATCGTCATAGAGTCTTGTGTGATTCCCACTGTGCTTTGATCTCCACCTTACCACGTCCATGAGGGCGTGCAAAACGGTGGTCTTTGGGCACAGTCCCGAGTCACATGGAGGCAATGAGCGATAGGAGGGGTTTCGTCTCTCCCGGTATTGGGGGTTGATGTTGCGCAGTGCTCGATTGGCCGTAACAGGGAAGTCCCGGGCCAGGGCTGATCAGAGATTTGCTGGTAAGTGTTACCAGTAGTTTCTCGACCCGTTATGAGCCTCACATCAGCACGACTTATCGGGTTATTGGGGTCTGACGTATACCACCCCTAGACTTGATATGCGACATATCAGACGAAGAGACCGGACTGTATGGTAAGTGTTACTGGTCGGATTCGCAGGAGTGTGAGCGGGCTAGCTCGTCGATCTTCTGATCGCTCAATACCCGGGTGGCCGTTACATTTAGCAGACCGCTTGCGGCTTGTGGGTGCTTGATATGATCATCATCTGCTACCGGCGTATTGACGAGTCTTTAGAGTCCTACACAGAGGTTTCCTGGCTCAAGCGAAACGAAATAGGAGCGCATATGAGATATGTGCAGGACCGAGAATAATGCGTGTATGTGATACCGCATTTCATTCTCGCGATATATGTTTCGAAGGGTTATATTCGATATGACCTAGTTATCGAATCAATGATTCGATAAATCGATGCATTGAATACTAGTCGGTTATGTGCGACATGACCGGATCATTGAATCAAGTGTTGATTTAATGATTTAATGTATAATTATATATTTGATATATTACTTTGCATTAACTAGTATTGGTTCACTTTAAACGGATTTTTCTCACTTAATGCACATTGTATATGTGATATGCTTTCGTGCACTTCTTTGTATCATGTTTGATGATACTTGATCATATAGTTAAGTTTATAGAATTAATCCATGGTTAATTTGATAATTAGGGTTTTGCATATTCATTTATTTATTTATTTGTTTATTTGTTTATTTGAAATGGATTAAGATAAGAATGGTGGCTTTATTTGTTTTATATTGAAGCTTCATGAAGCTTTGACTTTGCTAACCATCCTTATCTTCATGCTTAACCCTAACCCATCCAAGTGACCATGGTTAATTCTCTACACTTAACCCTAGTTCAAGTTATGATAAGTATTTGATTTAAAATTTATTTTTATCACAAGAATTATCATATTCTTTTCTTGAGCTCATCTTCTTTTTCTTCTTCAAGCTTGCTACAACAATGGCAACTTGAGATCTAGTGAGATAAATCCAATTCTAAAGTGAACCCACCTCCTATTTCTTCACCCTCTACCTCTTGCCAAGTTGTTTTGGGTGTTTACTTCACAAGTTTCACAAGTTTGTGAAGTCGGAGCTTGAGTTTGTGCAACCTCGACGTAGATCGTCTTTGACACGAAGCCGACGACCTATTCCGCACGTTTCTCCGATGAAGCCGTCACGAGAGTTCAAGCTTCAAGATGGACAGCGAGAGGACGCCCTTGCGGAGCCGTGGAGGTGGATATCCGGATCTACAAAGGTTGTAATTTCCGTATCCCAGTAGTTAAGTGTTAACTAAGTTTTCATTTCGCCTAAACATCTAGTTTAAGATCCGTAGTCTAGGGTTTCTCGGCACCAAAAATTTTAAATTGGCATGTTCGATGCCTTGTGAGACCACTATAGGGTGCCTAGGAACCTTTCATCAGTAGAGCCGTGGTAGGGTGGCAATCAAAGTACAGTGGGAGAACACACAAGACTCCATGACGATCTCGGGTCTACAGACTAACCTGTACCAGTGTCACCTGAGAACTGCTATCCGACGATAGATATAATTCCATATAGGAGTTCTCGGTGAGTCCGTCCAGTGTACCCAGTCAGCACTGAGCACCCGTATATGATCTTGATGTCAAACATCGATGAATGTGGGAACATCCATCGCCCATCACATGGGTCTAGTATCATATACGCTAGTCTACTCTGGTATATCGATGCCCCGTCTCGATACACCTCCGACTAGGGACATTTCAGGATATGCTTATAGACTATAAATGTCCCACTAGTATGATCTCTATCATAATCAGAGTAGTCAAGCAGATATCCTTGGGACTTTATCAGCATGTATGAATGAATAAAAGCATGATCAAATCAACATGTCAGATAAAGAATAACCAGATAGCATACTATCATGTCGAGCAAGAATGCAAACTGAATATATATACATGTATAGATACATCCACTATCACATAATGGCCTCTAGGGCATACATATATCCAACAGCATGCGTAAAAAGTAGCTGCTGAGGGACCCGTTGGTGCCACGGTCACTCCATTGGATGGGGTGGCTGCCTGACCTACAGTGGTATCAGAGCCTAGCTAGAGCCTTAGGCGATGCGTAGACGGAGTTAGAAGTCCGAACGAACCGAAACCCTAACTCAAAAATGCTCTCTATACATTTTTTGAAATCGGGGATTTTTGAGAATTAAAAATATGCAGAAAAATCAGCAGGAGTTTCTAAGAATTACTGTGAAGTCTATACTCCTGATTCTATAAAAAAGCGGCGGAACCGCGGCATTAGCATGGCTAATGCGGCGATTCCGCGGCCGTTTAGTCTCTTCTTGCATTCAATTTTGTACAGTAATTCCTATTTTGCAGTGCTGGTTTTCCTGGGAATTTTTAATCTGAACTCAAGAGTTGAGTTTTATGGGTTGTATTGGGAGTTCGTAGATCCAATCGGATTATCAAATTTTGTCTGTGTCTTTTCCGGAAATTTTAGAATATGTTAAAAAGTTCGACCGGATATAAATACCCACTTTTTCGCCTGCCGGGAAATTTCCAAT
The DNA here is from genome assembly GCA_030015575.1 of Agapanthus africanus. Taxonomy (NCBI): domain Eukaryota; kingdom Viridiplantae; phylum Streptophyta; class Magnoliopsida; order Asparagales; family Amaryllidaceae; genus Agapanthus; species Agapanthus africanus. Next base: position 295,963,073 of record CM057345.1, on the reverse strand, counting down.
TGTTGGACTTTTCCGTAGTTTAATGACATTCTAAGTAGTGCAAGTAACGCGATGGTCCCTCTAGAAGAAAACAAACCTTAACTCGATTATGTGACCATCTTGAACTGCCCTTTGAACCTTAGGGTTTGGGGAAGTAAGGCGTGCCGCATGTGAGGCGTTGGCTTGACCCTTCTACGGCTGGACCGTTGGTACTGAGGCACGAAGTGAATGTTTTTAAACTTATTTCATGTGTTGAGCTGTTTCGGGAAAACTTGGGTGTTCGATTGTTCGATCGGAAAGTTTAACATTTTCTATATATCTGGAATGTGATACAATAATTGGAATTCACAAGTAGTTATGAGATAACTGAATGAATGTTATAAACATAGCAGTTTAGTATCATTTGATCGGTTGCCACGGGATTTTGATGTGATCAAAAGTCCGTCGCAATCACGTAGCATACGCGGATACTCGCCGGGTAAACTTAATAGACAGCCTCACCCCATAGCCCCGACCAAGTGACTGTAGGAGAACCCCGTCGCCGAAAGCATCCGTTCGGGTGCTCGCGGCAGCGGTGTTCCGCCTTGGTGCACTTCGTCGACGGTGTCGGGGGTGCGGCCGCATACTAAAGTTTGCGACGAGCATTCGATCTGAATGTCGGGAATCCTATTGAATTGCCCGACTTGATATTGAAAAGTTTTCTCGATAATGAGACTAAAATGCGGGGTTTATAATTGTTAGGCATGCGATGTCTAAGGAATTCATTTGATTAGGCATGCGATGTCTAAAGAGATTGCGGATTCCAACTGTTGTAGTTTTACACTTTATTTTCTGTGACCGTAAGTGTAATATGTGATATCGCCGGTTTCGTTGCTATATGTCAATGACAATTGGGATACGCATGTTTACTTACGTTGATGACATGTGATGTTATGTGTTGCTGGATATGTTATATTGGATCGTCGTGTTCGAATAGCCGGGGGTTTTTATGTGAGATGAGTGTTTTTCATTTTCATTCATGTAAAAACTTGTATGTAATATTCTTTTATTGGGGCACTTCCAGGTTACGGAAGTTGTCACCGTTGTTGTATATTATTTACTTTTCCACATTAAGATAGACCCAAGGAGGGGAGCATAAGTAACCGGGTTCTGGGGTCCAGTGGGAGACCAACTCGAGGAGTCGAGTTTGGGTCTCCTGACCCTAGAATTAGTAGGGTTGCTTGCAGCTCTCGTAGGGGTCTAGGGGTGTGGGATTGGCTATTCATCACGACCGTGGAATCCGTGTTTTATACTGGCTCATATTAAAAACACGGACGTCCTAGTATATCCAATATTTCATATGATATTTTCTGCTGCGTTATCTGTGATGTGATCATGTGATTTGTTCAGATTGATATTATATATAGTATATATGATATATTATATAGACGTTGCTTATGTTTTACACCCGCGCTAGCCCTGCCTTGCTCTGGCGTTAGTTACCTAACCTAACGGTGCAGACGGGACATCGAGGCAAATGCGGGTGGCATAAGCGTACGTTATATTTATCTGTGATGTTTAGGTGGACTTAATTGATGGGACATTCATTAATGAGATTAACGAAAGAAAATAAACCTAATTGATGTTGTGGAATCGAATTTCAAAAATAAAACAGGTAGCTACAGTTCTTGCTTTGCATCGCGGTGTTCATTGAAGAACATCCTGCATCTTATTCGATGAGGAAAGGACCGAGATCCCTTCACCGGGAGTGACTCCTTTAGCAATAACTGGCAGATGCTACACACTCGGTTTGTCTTTTGATCGCTTCTATAGTTTCCGCTTTGCACAGTGATATATATGATATATCCCGCACCTCATTCGACGAGGAAAGGGCCGACGATCCCTTCACCGGGAGTGACCCCTTTAGCAAAACTAGAAAAGCTTTAAAAACATTCCATTTAAAAACCATTTGATTCCGCAACGAGATCAAGTTCAAAGCGTTAAAGGTTTTCATAAAAACCATTCGCAACCCTCCATCATTTTAGGAAGTAGAGTACTTAGTATTCGTGCTGTGTTTGTTGACCATAGTTAAGGCACAGTGTACGGTAGCTAAGCGATGTCTTCCTACACCGCATATGATGCGATTAGTTAGGACAGTCACGTGACTTTGTTGACCTTAGTTAAGGGTCATGTGGGTGGGTCTAATTAATCACGAAATGACGGGTAGAACTTAACTAGTACTTATGATTTGTTGACCATAGTTAAGGTCATAGGTGCTAGGGGTAAAAACCTTTATCGGGAGTTTCAAGTGTTGAAATTTGCAATGAGATTGCATACCTTCTATATGATAGTTGGATCCCGATACCCACTGTGAGTAATTGTTACTCCTGGGAGAGTTTTGCACTTTACAATTAGCCGATCAAGTAGGTGTCTAGAAAGGTGTCAACGGGGTTACGCCTCTGGGAAAACGAGGTTTACTGTAAATAGGTCCGTGCGAAAGCACGGGGAACCTCCCTCAAAGTACCGACACTGGCCTGGCTGAAAGATTGGCGAACTTGTAGAGTGTAATTAATCCCGGCTAGTCTTTCCTTTTAAAGTTTGAAGGAAGATTTGATAAAAACAGTGGGAGCCATCCTGATTAGATAAAATATATAACCAATCTGATCTTGCAAGAGCACACGCTGAGTGTTTTCTTCTCTCTCTCTCCAGGTAGCGACCATATCACACCTTAATCAAGATAATAATATGGATGTATTGACCGAACCCGCTTGCTATACTGAGCTGGGTAACTTGGTCCCGCTCCAACTTATAATTGTTATAAGACAGAGCAGGAAATAGGGGAATACCAGAATTCCTATGCTGCCCAAACGAAGAAAGTGCATATGATGCATCTCCTTCGGGTGTGTTCATTACAAAGAACTGTTTCTCAGTATCCTCTGCATCTTGGGTATTTGATACCGGATCAGGATCCCAGATATGTAATCTGTTACATAGGGCTACAAAAAGGTAGAAAATCAGAGAACGGGTGATAAGTTTCATGAGACAGAAAATGGGGCAAGTGTTGCAGCTAAGTCTGCTGGTCACTGTCACCCTGTATTACCAATACATTGATTCTGAACAAATGCTATTAGATACCGAACCTGATATACAAAATCATATCAGTCTCTTTATTAGTAAAGAAATGATAAAATTTTGTATTGATGGATAATGTTTTGAACATTTCCAATATCAAAAGTTGATCGGTTTAGGCGCGTTTTCTAAAAGCATTGATGATCTAAATCAAACTACAGTTCCTAGTATACAGAACACACACAAGTGGAAGAGTTCAGAAATGAACGAATTGTTCTTAAGGCATTGTAGACTAGGTCACATCAATGCGACCCGACTGGCTGAAGTTACATTTTAAAATAAGTTTGAATTTATATCTTGTGAAACTTGCCAGTCATGTCACAAAGATTAGATGACCATAGCTCTGTTTATTGGAAACAGAGAAAGAGTTAGTAAACTCTTAGGACTGATACATGATGATGTATGTAAGGTCTCCTGTCTACACATGCCAGGACCGGTTCTTTATACTTCATTACGTTCTCTGATGATCTCTCAAGATTCAGTCATATGTTCCTGTTGAAACATGAGTCCGAACCTTTTGAGATATTCACAGAATATAAGCTAGAAGTAGGGAATCAATACGGGTATAAGTATTATGTCCTATGATAAGATCAGGGAGGAGAATACTTGTGCATGGAATTCTTGGATATTCTAAAAGAAAATGAGATTCTCTTTCAGTATTACTCCTCTGAATGCACCACAGCACAACGGTGTATCGGGGTGGAGCAATCGCACCATATTGGATATAGTGTGCTCTATGATGAGTACTACTGAGTTACCTATTTCCTTTTGGGGTTGTGCACTTGAGAAGCTGCATACCTATTGAATTAGGTTCGAATCAAATCAGTGCCTACCACTCCATATGAGATATGGTATGGGAAGAGCCTATCTCTTAAGTTAGTTAAGATTTAGGATTGTCCGGCCTATGTCTAAAGCAAAATCCGGACAAGATCGAGGCAATGTCAGTTCTGTAGAACTGGAAAGGTTCCAGCTATACAAAACTGCTGATGATTTGACAGAACCAAAGGATTCAAAAGTCCCCAACGAACCTCAGCCTCTCCGCCGATCTAGCAGGGTTCCTCACCTGCCTGAGAGATACTTTGGTTTCTCGATGACAGTGGGAGTGAGGAATGCATCATGAGATGATGACCCAACTAGTTTCGAGCAGGCCATCGAGAGTAGGGACTCTGTAAGAATGGCTGGATGCTTAGCGATCTGACATGGAATCCATGTACACCAGCAAAGTATGGACTTTGGCTACTATATCTGAAGGGTTAAATCCCCATCAGGAGCAAGTATATCTTGAGAAGATTACTTGGTGTAGATGGAAAAGTTGAGACTTTCAAAGCTAGACTTGTTAAAGGTTTTCATCATCAACCAAGCGTGGATAATGATGAAACCTTTTCCAGGGACTATGCTTAAGTCCATCCAGATCCTACTTCCCATTGCTACATACCATGGCTACGATATCTGGTTGTTGGGTGCCATGACTACTTTTCTAAATAATGATTTAGAAGAGAACGTCTATAAGAACACAGCCAGAGGGTTTCGTAAACAGTGGGAGCAGCGGAAACATGTGCAAGTTGCTTTACAAAATAAAGCAGGCATCGCGGAGTTGGAACGTCTGTTTTGATGTGATAGTCAAAGTGTTTGACTTCATCAAAATGGTAGATGAACCTCGTATGTACAAAAAGGTAGTAGAGAGTAAGGTGGTTATCCTCGTATTGTACGTGGACAACATGCTCTTGATAGGAAAAGAGTTTCCTATACCACGCTCGGTCAATCTCCGCTTATCACAAGGATTCTCCAAAAGGATCAAAGTGATACCTCGTAAAACCTGAGTTTTCATCTATGAGATAGATGTAACTGGATGCTAGGATTCTCACTAGTTGTAGTGAGATGGCATCAGTTGATCCTGGGGAGAATCACTGGAAGGGTTCTAGGGTGATAAAGACGACTGAATGTCATTCACAGGCATTGTCTTTACCCTCAGTGAAGGGACGGTATGTTGGAAGAGTTCCAAGCTAGATACCGTGGCAAACTAGACGATAAAGGCTGGTAACATCGCTATTAAAGATACTACCAAAGAGGCAGTTTGGGTGTATATTGGTTCATGAGATGAACTAGGTTCCTACCATTGTGTGACAATGGAAGTATGGCTATGGCCCTGGAACCCTGGTCCCATCAGTGACCCAGACATATTCTGAGGCAGCATCACCTGATCACGGAGATAGTTGATCTCCAGGTTGATCGAGGTCAAGAGAGTAGACTCAGAGGACAACACGGCGGATCCACTCATGAAGGCCTTTTCCTAAAGAGAGACTTTTAGGGGATGGTTGAGTATTAGATACTACAACTACTGCTACAGATGGCCCTAGTGCAAGTGGGAGATTGTTAGTTATATGTATGCCCTAGAGGCCATTACTGTACATTGGATGTATATTGTAGTGGATGCTGGGACATATATAGGTAGGACTTTCTTGCTCGACATGATAGTACGCTATCTGGTTACACTTTTTCTTAACATGTATACTTTCTGTTGATAAAGCCCTTAGGATGTGTACTCGACTTCCAGGACTATGATGCAGATCTTGCTAGTGAGGCCTGGATAGTCCATGAGTACATCCTTCAATGTTCCTAGTCGAGGGAATATCGAGACGGGGCATCGATATTCCAGAGTAGACTAGCGTATATCTTCTCGACCCATGTGATGGGCGATGGATGATACCATATCCATTGGTGTTTGACATCAGAGATGGTATGCGGGTGCTCAGTGGAGACTGGGTACACTGAACGGACTCGCCAAGAACTCCCAGATGGTATTATACCTCACGTCAGATGGCAGTTCTCTGGTGACACTGGTACAGCTTAGTCTGTTGACCCGAGATCGTCATAGAGTCTTGTGTGTCTCCCACTGTGCTTTGATTTCCACCCTACCACGGCTCTACTGAGTCGTGCAAACAGGTGGTTTTTGGGTGCAGTCCCGATTCACATGGAGGCAATGAGCGATAGGAGGGGATTCGTCTCTCCCGGTATTGGGGGTTGATGTTGCGCTATGCACGACTGGCCATAACAGGAAATCCCTAGCCAGGATTGCAGTGATATACTGGTAAGAGTTATCAGTAGTTTCACGAATGTTATGGAGCTCACGTCGGCATGACTTATCGAGCTATTGGGGTCTGACGTTTACCACCCCTAGGCGAGATATGCGACATATCAGACGAACAGACCGGACTGTACGGTAAGTGTTACTGGTTGGATTCACAGGAGTATGAGCGGGCTTGCTCGTCGATCTTCTAATCGCTCAATACCCGGGTGGCCGTTACGTTTAGCAGACCGCATGCGGCTTGTGAGTGTTTGATATGATCATCACCTGCTGCCGGCGTATTAACGAGTCTTTAGAGTCCTACAAAGAGGTTTCCTGGCTCAAGCGAAATGAAATAGGAGCGCATATGAGATATGTGCGGGACCGAGAATAATGTGTGTATGTGATACCGTATTCTATTCTCGCGATGAATGTATCGATTGGTTGTATGCGATATAACCTAGTTATCGAATCAAGGATTGATTCGATAAGCCGATACATTGGATATTAGTCGGTTATATGCGATATGACCGGATCGTTAAATCAAGTATTGATTTAATGATTTAATTCATAATTATATATTTGATATATTACTTTTCATTAACTAGTATTTGTTCACTTTAAATGGATTTTCTCACTTGAAATGCACAAGTTGTATATGTGATATATTTTTGTGCACTTGTTTGTAACATGTTTGATGATACATGCTAACTTGGGTTAGTGTGTAATTTAAACCATGGTTAGTTAATGGTTAGGGTTTCATTTGATTTACTTATTCATTTATTTATTTTGTTTATTTATTTTGGCAAGATAAATAGAATGGTGGCTTATTTTGTTTCTTTCATGAAGCTTCATGAAGTGTTGAAAGCTTGACCATTTTGTTTGTTTGCTTAACCCTAACCATTCAACCTAACCCTAGTTTAGTCTCTACACTTAACCATGGTTGAGATTATGGTAAGTATCATTTGGTTTTCTATTTCAAAAATAACTTATCATAATTCATTTCTGTAACGTTTTGAAAATCGTTTCGGTGAAATTTCGGAAAATCGGTAAAATAATCGGGTTTTCTGTAAAAAGTCAAAATACAAATATCTTTATTATAAAATTAAATATACATATTCTAGCTATGTAATTGCTAGTATTTGGGGTTTATTGAGCCATTGGTGAAATTTCAAATTTTCTGAAGAAAAAATTATTTTAATATTATTTTAAGCCGTCACTAATACATTTAATTAGGGAAAATTACAAATTGGAATGGGTTGATACAAATTTTTTAATTCATGACACACTAAAGTGACTTGTAAAATATTGTTTCTGAAACGTAATCGTTTGCCAAAACGGTTTAGAAATTATTGAAGAAAAAAGGCTTTTTTAGTGAATTTAGTGTAAATGGTTGTTTGGGGTATAATATTTATCATTTTTCCTCACCCCACACACTCACACACACCCACTTGCCATCTTGGCCGAGCCTTGCTGCCCCAAACCCCTTTTGGCCCACTTCATATCTCACAAAACAAAGAAATAAAAAGAATTGAAGTGTAGATTTTTATATAGTAATTGAGGTATGGGTTTATATACTTAATGTATGGTTCTTGACTTGGTCAAACTCCCCACAACCTCTCTCTCCTCTCCCCACCTGCATTTGGCCGAGCCCCCCATTTAGAACAGCCCCTTCACTTCTTCATCTCACATTCTCTTCAAAAAATCCACAAAAATGCTTAAAAATCCACAAAATTTCAAAGCAAAATCCAAATCCAACTCCTACCCATTATTTCTTTGCCTTAGCTAACATGGATCTTGGAGCTAGAGAGCAAGTTGGGAGGCCATGTTTGGATAGGAGATCTCTAAAATTGTGGAGGTAAATCCTAACCCTAGTGTTTAGTTGTAGGTTAATTTCTTTGAATCAACTTAATTAAGTGTTTAATTTAGGTTTTTAAATTGCAAGTTTAAATTGAAGAAAAGGGTTTAATTTTTTTATTAGGGTTGCTATCATTAAATTGTGGTATTAATGAGTTGATTAACATGTTATTGTTATGTAAAACTTAATCTTGTTGCATCTTGCTAATTGCTACTTTTAAATTGTCCAAATTGCATAATATTGCAAACTGGGTTTTAAAAATTAAGTTAAATTGTTAGATAAAAATTCTAATTATGGTTTCATAGCATTATTAACATTATATTGAGTGGTTTAATGCTTTTAGTTCATGAAAATCCAAGCTAAATTGTTGTTTGTGCATTTTTGCTATAAATTGTTAAAATTTGGGTATATTGTAAACTTGAATTTTGGGGCTAATGAAATTTATTGGGATTAAATTATGGAAATTATTTTTATGACTTATTTAAGATATTTAATAAGTATTATGGCCACTAGATTTGTTTAAACGTTGAGTTTTGTACTAAAACGGGTAATTTTTGCTTGCTAGATTTTCGGAAAAATGGCTTTTAAGGTGAATTTGGGGTTTTTGTGAGTTTTAACCTATTTTATATTAAAATTAGTGTTCGTGAATGTGCAAATGAGTGTATTTGGGTTTTTATCGATGGTCTGGCATTTGTACACCGACGTCGAGGGTTTTTGGGTTGATTCGTGAAAGCAACCATAGGTTTTGACTTATGTGGGATTCGTGTGTCGTTTTGGTCATGAGTCGGATTTTAATGCGATACGATGCGTTGTGATATGTAGGTACCCCCATGTGGACTTCGAGACGACAAGCAAGCGCGTGGCGACGTCGGCACCAGCGAGCGAGGACCAGGTGAGTAGATTTATATCTACGGGGAGAAGTCGGGTGGATGGCGTATAGCACCCCCGCAGTCCGTAGTGTAGCTCATATATATATGTTTATATAGGTGTTTTATGATACGAGAATGTTCATTCATGTTATGGTTATGAGTTCATGGAGTACCTTTGGGTTAGTTGCGAAACCCTAGAGTAGTTGTTATACCCACATACGCACACACAGACTTGCATACTTTACATTCTTGTGCACAGATTGGGATGTGTATATATGTATATATGCGTGAGTATGGGACTATGCATATGTACATTCATATACGCATGCATGGATAATGAGGATAGTACTTGGGATTTAAGATGAGTCGATGAGATTTGCTTTGAGGCTGTGAGATCGGTGATATAGCAGGGTTTGTATTTGAGATACGACATGACGTTGTAGCGGGTCCTTGACGTAGTGTTTCACACACGTCCATGCATACTTAGGTGGTATCAGTATTGTACTAGACGTAGATCAGTACACCGATCATGATATTTGATAAAGAGGATACCAGGTGAATAGTATGATGAATGTGATATTGACCCGTACCCACATTTGGGGATGCCGTACGACGGATTTACGTACGAGCTATATTTTGATGATTGATCCGCACTCTTGACTTGGGATGTCCAGTTATAGATATGGTATCGGGTATGATATTATTGAGGCGGGATCACCGACTAATATATATACAGGTATGTATATATATCGACTCAGATGTTAGGCGGTTTTCTTACCTGTAGTCTAACTTGTACCTTAGCCCTTTAGTTTAGTTAGTTGTTAGATTAGATTCGGTTCCTACCTATTTCAAAGCTTACGAATCATGCGTATTTTAAAAGACAGGTCAAGGGATTCTACGGATATTTCAAAAAAATGTATCTTTTCTTAAAAACACTGTAGCCCCTATTTTCAAAACCCCATGATTCGTGTTATTTCAAAAGGCACCATTTGTAGGATTTATATTAGGGTAATGCAGATTAGTTATCGTTGTGTTTAGTATTTAGCTCCCGCTCATTATTACTGTTCGCTCCGCATCGTATACTTATATTATAATTTCTTATTGCATTGTTGATATCATACTGTTAGGACAACAGCACCATTACCGATGATGCGCATGTATCACGTACACTTACTTACCGGCTCACATACATCTTCATCGGTAATTGCCATGTAACGTACACCTTAGAAAATATTATTGCTTGACATAGCCTGTTAGCTAATAGTTTAGACATGATATTAGTGTACTTGCCTTATATGTTAGTTTAGACATTGTAGTTATTACCTGCTACTTCATGCATACTGTTATTCATTGTTATGCTGCATTCATGGATTCTTATGCATATATTCACTTTTTACGTGCTATTGAGGTTTTGGATTCGGATTTCCATGATATTTTGTGGATTTGGGGAAAACCGCAAAAAAACTATACAAACTTCTTCTTTATCTTTTTAAATGAAAAGCGCGGTTTTTCCCATGATGTATGAGTCGTCCACCATGAGTTTGCTGATAGATTTCAAGACCCGATTCGAGGAGTTTGATGAACCATTTCGGGTACATGGTGGACCCGGTAAGGTGCCCCGAGGCAAGAAGCTCATGGTGATGACGATGAGCCTGGCAGGGGGAGACTACCTACCGGTGATATTACCCGACGCGTCGGATATCCGGAGGATACCGTCGTCGTCTTGAGATGGATGGTAGGGGCCGGTCTGGACTGACGGTGCCCTAGATATTGAGATTGAGACATTGAGATTTCGAGATATTGAGGTACTGAGATTTGATGATACAGGCTAGTCCGGATAGCCGGAGCCTGAGATTTTGAGATATTGAGATTTATGTTTTGTGTCGATGCTAGACACTGTTGATGCTGATTTCATTATGATACCTCATTTTAAAAATACAAAGGAAATCTCACTAAATTATGAAAACAGTTTCTTCATTTACATATATTCTGTTTTCATGCATTCATACCTCATTCATATGATATATTGCTACCTGAGGCATTGACACGGGCACATGAGATTACACTCGGGTTAGATATTACCCTAGCCATTATTATAGGCTGCATGTTATACATATATTTGAGGTTATATTATGATCATTGACCTAGGATTGCGTTATTTATGCGATTTCTATTCGTAGATATTTTTCTATTCACGAGTTGGCAACTCACCCCCGTTGTGCCCCAGTTTCTTGCAGGTTTGCCGTACAGGTTTCATTACGGCTAGCGGGCATAGTTTCCTTCGGGTGATTTGCTAGTAGGTGGGTTTACTTGTATCGTACCCCCCATTATATATCTTGTATATCATTATTCTGTTGTATCTAGAAGTTCCATCAACCAAACATGTATTTATTTTGAGATAGAGACCAGAGATGTTATTCTTTCGACCTTAGAGTTGAGCGTTATATTTCTGTGGAATTCTTGTTGTTTGAGTTTCCTTTTGAGTTTTGATCCTCGCCCTTGGCGTTGTATATTATATTGCTTGTGTGGTTGTGACCGTCGATTGACGAAGAGCTAGCTCCCGCTTGGGGATGCCTTTTTATTGATTTCGTATACTATTCATGTTGTATCCCGTTTGGGGGCCAGTATTTTCAAAGGAGACTCTGCCGAAATTTTCAGGAAATTTTTAATGTTTTTTTAAAACCCGCATAATTCGGCTTATGCTATTGAAACTTCTTGTTTTAAATTGGTTTTCCTTCGCTCTACTACTTTTCTTGGTTTGGATTTCTGGGTTTTCGGTTTACTTAGATTACGTACGCCTCGAGACGTTCGTAGTTTAAGTGCCGGTCTTGTTCCGTACTTTCGGGACGTGACAAAGTTGGTATCAGAGCGTTAGGTTTTACCTTTGGAGCGTAGGATGACCCTTGGTTGATGGAATAGGTGACTAAAGTAGAGTGACGTACCGTGGGTATGATCTGCGGCATACTTACGATACGCTACTCCACTTAAGAAGCCCTAGGATGTACATTTCTTTGTTCAGTATTATATTCATTCCTGATTTTGCCTAATCAGTACCAGTTATAGTTTTGCTGCCACGATTACGGGCAGGGAGAGCTACAGCTAGAGTCGCGGTCAGCACGAGCTCGTCACGAACGAGGACTGACCAGGGCGAAATTCCGGCGACACACGATTGCGGAGATGTGTCATTTTACTGTGTTTCCGCGCCACGAGCGTTTGGCGGATCGCCTTTATGAGGTTACTCGGATGTGCTGATCGACACTAGAGGATTGAGCCAATGATAGAGGCCAGCCAGATTTTGATGACCGTTGGTTTGTTGCTTATTCATGATGGTCGAGGCACTGTTCAGCGTGCAGACGAGCGAGCCTGTTATTGCTGCGAACGACGAGATATTGCCCCAGATGCTGGAGTTAGTGCAGAACGAGTTGTACTAAGAGATGATAGAAGGTCGCTAGTCATCGAGGATGAATGACTAGGACATATGGATCATTCGCCTACCCCGATGCGAGGTCATCAGATAGATTGATTCTAGCTAGAGACGACTTCACGCGGAGACGTTGGGAGTCGACAGAGACGATCGAATGTCAGAAACCTATTATTCCAAGTTTAAAATAGTCGGAAAGACATGCAGGCAATTCTATGGTCCCTTTAGAAGAATGAAACCCAAACTCGACTTAATGACCGTGTTAAAGCCTTTGAACCTTCGGGTTTGCGGCAGTTCCACGGCGCTGTTAGTGAGGCTTGGGTTTGCCCTTCTACGGCTGGACCACCGATGCTGTGGTATGTACTCGATACTATTAAACTGTGCCCAAGATGTTGAGCCCTTGGGGGATTATGAGGTTTTGACAATCGATTGGATGGTTCGACTTAATTCGGATGCTAGGTGGTGAGATGCATTTTTGGGAGACTCCAGATACGAGGATAGCCGTAGGAACTCAGTCCATGCAGCCACGACGAGACGAGTTCGACGCAGTCGACAGTAGAGAAAGTGGAGTAAGAGGTTCATACGAGATCTTGATGAGACGACGTCCCACTCCGCCGACATCAGAGATGCGATACGCATGCCGAGGCATTGTACTGGGATGTACCATCCAGAAGGAGTCGCGATGAGTATGCAGCCATTCCGGAACAAGAAACAGATGTAGTAAAGGACGATGAATTCCGGACAGTTCGGCAGAGACGAGATTTGGGCTAGACCTCGATAGGACTTTTCTGGAATAAATTACGAGAAGACTCGGACCCAGGAGTGGTCATGTTACGCACACCAGCATGCCAGATTTCAGGATCGTCGACGAGATATGCTATGAGTGACCACGACAGTTGGCCAGAGATTCTTGGAGGATGTGCTTGAGCGGGACTATTCCGCCATACTTGATTTTGGTATTTTGAGCGATCTATTCGCATGATTTGGTTTTGATGATTGAGTTTCATGATATCGTTTTCATGCACCATGGTTGCACCTACTGAGTATTTACGATTTTTGCACAGTTGTTGCACTTGAGATAGTTTTCGTGCCTTGGTTCCTCATGTTTGTGATTATATGGATTTCATACAGTTGAGTTGATTTTGTGCATATGTACGCACACAATTTGATTCTTGCACTCGGTATAGTTCACATATGCTTGCAGTGCAGTGATTCGCATTTTGTGCACTTAGATGCACTGGACTTCGATTTCGATTGTGATGTTCGATATTTGTTTTGTGCACCTTGTGCACTTGATTGGATTTTGCGCATGTTCGGCGCTTGATATTGGATTTCATGATTTCGTGCATGATGGATGCACCTGATTTGGATTTTCGCTCATGTTGGGCGCATGTTATGAGATACGATTTTGGTGCACACCAGATGCACTAAATCGAGATTCTTCGTGCATATCAGATGCACCTGTTTTGCTGTCAGGCACACCTGTTGCCCTTGACAGATGTTTCGTGCACACCCGATGCACTTAGATGTTGTTTCTGTGCATATGTATAGCATATTCATGGATTTTGATTTCCGTGCACACCAGACGCACGTAGTATTCATATGCATATTTTGGGATTGATTTCTTATAGAGTAGTACGTTTTTATGATATTTGCTATGTGCTTTCGTATTGAGCTGGACTAGTCACAGGACAGTACCTGAATATATTTTGCATGCATTGATAGTTATTGAAGGGATTTCCAAAAAGCGAGCTATAGTCTCAGTATTTACCTACGTGTCTGATATGACACGAAATGTTTAAAACAAGGAGACCCTTCTAAATTGTTTCCAAAACGGCAGAACGTACATATTAAACAAATGATATATATATATATATATATGTAGTTATTTTCTTACAATAGTCGTCCGCCACTGTGCAGTGCTGCGAGCACGCACAGCGATTTGAAGAAGATTTGGCATGCATTGCTTCCAGATGTTTTAATGATGTATATCATATTGATTTTCATTTTGGATTTAGACATTGTGTCTTCACCATGACTCCAATGATTGCGGGATGCTTGACGGAGTTTTGATTTTGAGTTATATGCTCATTTTTCATGCGCCCACGCTGCGCTACAATTTATTTTATGTATTTATGATTTAAGAGCCCCGACGACTTGATGGTTTTGCTTAGATGTTTTAGTATTTGGAGGGAGTTTTAATTTAAATTCGGGGACCGAATTTCTTTAAGGGGGGAAGATTGTAACGTTTTGAAAATCGTTTCGGTGAAATTTCGGAAAATCGGTAAAATAAGCGGGTTTTCTGTAAAAAGTCAAAATACAAATATTTTTATTATAAAATTAAATATACATATTCTAGCTATGTAATTGCTAGTATTTGGTGTTTATTGAGCCACTGGTGATATTTCAAATTTTCTGAAAAAAAAAATTTATTTTAATATTATTTTAAGTCGTCACTAATACATTTAATTAGGGAAAATTACAAATTGGAATGGGTTGATACAAATTTTATAATTCATGACACACTAAAGTGACTTGTAAAATATTGTTTCTAAAACGAAATCGTTTGCCAAAACGGTTTAGATATTATTGAAGAAAAAAGGCTTTTTTAGTGAATTTAGTGTAAATGGTTGTTTGGGGTATAATATTTATCATTTTCCCTCACCCCACACACTCACACACACCCACTTGCCATCTTGGCCGAGCCTTGCTGCCCCAAACCCCTTTTGGCCCACTTCATATCTCACAAAACAAAGAAATAAAAAGAATTGAAGTGTAGAATTTTATATAGTAATTGAGGTATGGGTTTATATACTTAATGTATGGTTCTTGACTTGGTCAAACTCCCCACACCCTCTCTCTCCTCTCCCAACCTGCATTTGGCCGAGCCCCCCATTTAGAACAGCCCCTTCACTTCTTCATCTCACATTCTCTTCAAAAAATCCACAAAAATGCTTTAAAATCCACAAAATTTCAAAGCAAAATCCAAATCCAACTCCTACCCATTATTTCTTTGCCTTAGCTAACATGGATCTTGGAGCTAGAGAGCAAGTTGGGAGGCCATGTTTGGATGGGAGATCTTTAAAATTGTGGAGGTAAATCCTAACCCTAGTGTTTAGTTGTAGGTTAATTTCTTTGACTCAACTTAATTAAGTGTTTAATTTAGATTTTTAAATTGCAAGTTTAAATTGAAGAAAAGGGTTTAATTTTTTTATTAGGGTTGCTATCATTAAATTGTGGTATTAATGAGTTGATTAACATGTTATTGTTATGTAAAACTTAACCTTGTTGCATCTTGCTAATTGCTACTTTTAAATTGTCCAAATTGCATAATATTGCAAACTAGGTTTTAAAAATTAAGTTAAATTGTTAGATAAAAATTCTAATTATGGTTTCATAGCATTATTAACATTATATTGAGTGGTTTAATACTTTTAGTTCATGAAAATCCAAGCTAAATTGTTGTTTGTGCATTTTTGCTATAAATTGTTAAAATTTTGGTATATTGTAAACTAGAATTTTGGGGTTAATGAAATTTATTGGGATTAAATTATGGAAATTATTTTTATGACTTATTTAAGATATTTAATAAGTATTATGGCCACTAGATTTGTTTAAACGTTGAGTTTTGTACTAAGACGGGTAATTTTTGCTTGCTAGATTTTCGGAAAATTGGCTTTTACGGTGAATTTGGGGTTTTTGTGAGTTTTAACCTATTTTATATTAAAATTAGTGTTCGTGAATGTGCAAATGAGTGTATTTGGGTTTTTATCGATGGTCTGGCGTTTGTATACCGACGTCGAGGGTTTTTGGGTTGATTCGTGAAAGCAACCATAGGTTTTGACTTATGTGGGATTCGTGTGTCGTTTTGGTCATGAGTCGGATTTTAATACGATACGATGCGTTATGATATGTAGGTACCCCCATGTGGACTTCGAGACGACAAGCAAGCGTGTGGCGACGTCGGTACCGGCGAGCGAGGACCAGGTGAGTAGATTTATATCTACGGGGAGAAGTCGGGTGGATGGCGTATAGCACCCCCGCAGTCCGTAGTGCAGCTCATATATATATGTTTATATAGGTGTTTTATGGTACGAGAATGTTCATTCATGTTATGGTTATGAGTTCATGGAGTACCTTTGGGTTAGTTGCGAAACCCTAGAGTAGTTGTTATACCCACATACGCACACACAGACTTGCATACTTTACTTTCTTGTGCACAGATTGGGATGTGTATATATGTATATATGCGTGGGTATGGGACTATGCATATGTACATTCATATACGCATGCATGGATAATAAGGATAGTACTTGGGATTTAAGATGAGTCGATGAGATTTGATTTGAGGCTGTGAGATCGGTGATATAGCAGGGTTCGTATTTGAGATACGACATGACGTTGTAGCGGGTTCTTGACGTAGTGTTTCACACACGTCCATGCATACTTAGGTGGTATCAGTATTGTACTAGACGTAGATCAGTACCCCGATCATGATATTTGATAAAGAGGATACCAGGTGAATAGTATGATGAATGTGATATTGACCCGTACCCAGATTTGGGGATGCCGTACGACGGATTTACGTACGAGCTATATTTTGATGATTGATCCGCACTCTTGACTCGGGATGTCTGGTTATAGATATGGTATCGGGTTTGATATTATTGAGGCGGGATCACCGACTAATATATATACAGGTATGTATATGTATCGACTCAGATGTTAGGCGGTTTTCTTACCTGTAGTCTAGCTTGTAGCTTAGCCCTTTAGTTTAGTTAGTTGTTAGATTAGATTCGGTTCCTACCTATTTCAAAGCTTACGAATCGTGCGTATTTTAAAAGACAGGTCAAGGGATTCTACGGATATTTCAAAAAAACGTATCTTTTCTTAAAAACACCGTAGCCCCTATTTTCAAAACCCCATGATTCGTGTTATTTCAAAAGGCACCATTTGTAGGATTTATATTAGGGTAATGCAGATTAGTTATCGTTGTGTTTAGTATTTAGCTCCCGCTCATTATTACTGTTCGCTCCGCATCGCATACTTATATTATAATTTCTTATTGCATTGTTGATATCATACTGTTAGGACAACAGCACCATTACCGATGATGCGTATATACCACGTACACTTACTTGCCGGCTCACACACATCTTCATCGGTAATTGCCATGTAACGTACACCTTAGAAAATATTATTGCTTGACATAGCCTGTTAGCTAATAGTTTAGACATGATATTAGTGTACTTGCCTTATATGTTAGTTTAGACATTGTAGTTATTACCTGCTACTTCATGCATACTGTTATTCATTGTTATGCTGCATTCATGGATTCTCATGCATATATTCACTTTTTACGTGCTATTGAGGTTTTGGATTCGGATTTCCATGAGATTTTCTGGATTTGGGGAAAACCGCAAAAAAACTATACAAACTTCTTCTTTATCTTTTCAAATGAAAAGCGCGGTTTTTCCCATGATGTATGAGTCGTCCACCATGAGTTTGCTGATGGATTTCGAGACCCGATTCGAGGAGTTGGATGAACCATTTCGGGTACATGGTGGACCCGGTAAGGTGCCCCGGGGCAAGAAGCTCGTGGTGATGACGATGAGCCTGGCAGGGGGAGACTACCTACCGGTGATATTACCCGACGCGTCGGATATCCGGAGGATACCGTCGTGGTCTTGAGATGGATGGTAGGGGCCGGTCTGGACTGACGGTGCCCTAGATATTGAGATTGAGACATTGAGATATCGAGATATTGAGGTACTGAGATTTGATGATACAGGCTAGTCCGGATAGCCGGAGCCTGAGATTTTGAGACATTGAGATTTATGTTTTGTGTCGATGCTAGACACTGTTGATGCTGATTTCATTATGATACCTCATTTTAAAAATACAAAGGAAATCTCACTAAATTATGAAAACAGTTTCTTCATTTACATATATTCTGTTTTCATGCATTCATACCTCATTCATATGATATATTGCTACCTGAGGCACTGACACGGGCACATGAGATTACACTCGGGTTAGATATTACCCTAGCCATTGTTATAGGCTGCATGTTATACATATATTTGAGGTTATATTATGATCATTGACCTAGGATTGCGTTATTTATGCGATTTCTATTCATAGATATTTTTCTATTCACGAGTTGGCAACTCACCCCCGTTGTGCCCCAGTTTCTTACAGGTTTGCTGTACAGGTTTTATTACGGCTAGCGGGCATAGTTTCCTTCGGGTGATTTGCTAGTAGGTGGGTTTACTTGTATCGTACCCCCCATTATATATCTTGTATATCATTATTCTGTTGTATCTAGAAGTTACATCAACCAAATATGTATTTATTTTGAGATAGAGACCAGAGATGTTATTCTTTCGACCATAGAGTCGAGCGTTATATTTCTGTGGAATTCTTGTTGTTTGAGTTTCCTTTTGAGTTTTGATCCTCGCCCTTGGCGTTGTATATTATATTGCTTGTGTGATTGTGACCGTCGATTGACGAAGAGCTAGCTCCTGCTTGGGGATGCCTTTTTTTTGATTTCGCATACTATTCATGTTGTATCCCGTTTGGGGGCCAGTATTTTCAAAGGAGACACTGCCGAAATTTTCAGGAAATTTTTAATGTTTTTTAAAACCCGCATAATTCGGCTTATGCTATTGAAACTTCTTGTTTTAAATTGGTTTTCCTTCGCTCTACTACTTTTCTTGGTTTGGATTTCTGGGTTTTCGGTTTACTTAGATTACGTACGCCTCGAGAAGTTCGTAGTTTAAGTGCCGGTCTTGTTCCGTACTTTCGGGACGTGACAATTTCCTTCTTCTTCTTCTTCTTCAACAAAGAAGAAAAAGCTTGCTACCAACAATGGCAACATGAGAAAAAGAGTGAGAAATCCAATTCTAAAGTGAACCCACTTCCTATATCTTCATCCTCTACCACTTGCCAAGTAGTTTAGGGTGTTTTCTTCACAAGTTTCATGACTTGGTGAAGTTGGAGCTTGATCTTGAGTTGCCTCGACGTAGATCATCTTCGGCATCGAAGTCGACGACCTAGCCCGATCTTTTCTCCGATGAAACCACCGTCAGAGTCCAGGATTCGATTGGTACAGCGGAGGGACGTCATCACGGAGCCAAGGAGGTGGAGAACCGGATCTACAAAGGTTGTAGTCACTTCCCTTTTAGTTAAAGTTGTTTACTTGCATCGCATCACCTATAAATCTAGTTAACGATCCGTATTTGGGTTTGTAGGCACATGAAATTTTTTGAATTGGACATGTTTGATCACTTGTGAGACCTCATTAGTGTGTCTAGGAACCCTACAGCATATAGTCACAGTAGGATCGGCATCCAAATATCATCGCGTGACAAAACTGAAGGAATCTTACCAGAATCATCACACTCTAAATGGTATGCAGCGCTAGCAAGTTTCAATTCTTTTGAAACTCCCGATGTGGATTTTTGCACCATGCTCTTATGACCTTGTCTTTGGCCAAAATATCATAAGTCACATGTCAAGTTCTACCCATTATTCTCCAAGTTAATTTGAGCCCACCCGCACATACCCTTGACTTTGGCCAACATGGTAGAACGACTGGCCCAAACCAACACATCTATCTATGCTGCATATGAATACCCAATAGCTACCAATCACTATGCCTTGATTTTGGCCAACATACATAGCTTGAATACTTATTGACCATTCATGTGAAATGACGGAGGGCTACGAATGGTTTTGGCGAAACCGTGAACGTAATGAACTTGATATAATCGAAGGAACGAGATAGCTTTCAAAAGGAGTGGTTCAAGCTTCGCATTTAAAAGTTTGGTTTTGAAAAGAATCGAGTGGTTTTCAAAGTGTTCCAACGACTTTTACTTGGTTTATTTTTTCTTGCATTAATTCCAATGTGTCCCATCATTTAATCCTACCATTGCAGAAAACAACGAAAATATGACGTACGCTTATGCCATCCGCATTCGCCACGTGGTCCCGTCATCACCCGTTAGGTTACTTAACTAACGACAGAGCGGGGGCTGGACTAGCGCGGATGCAAAACATAAGAAACGCCTAAATAGATATCATATAGATATATATAAACATTCGTCACATGCAATGATAGCCATTCCAGATCACAGATGAATACATTAGAAATACTAGGAATCCGCAATTCGTACGAGCCTGTAACGAAGAACGGATTACACGGTCGCGATGAATAGCCAAACCCCACGCTAGACCCTTACGGGTGCGGCAAACTACCCGCTAAGTACCTGAAGCGAAGCAACCTCCCTCAACACCGTGAGTAGGCCACTCGGCACTTCGAGATACCCGGTAGTTTGTGCTCCCTCCTTGGGTCTATCATAGGCCCAAAAACAGTAAAAAAATTTTATACAATGACGGATACAATACCGACCCGGTTGCGCGGCCATACAAATAATATTACATCAAATTACATATTAAAAGAATTGAAAGAATAAGAAAACTCTCATCTCACAACCCCCCGGCAATTCATCCGCGACAATCCAACGAATTCATATACACAAACCATCAACATTACAGAACACAGATATGTATAACACCCACTAATCGACGTATAGCGATTAGCAGACGTTCAATACATATATCACATCACAGATATAACCCATTAGCCAAAGTGTAAAGAAATTCGATCAAAATACGGATTTGTGACGGATTTGTGACCACCCCAAAAACTAACTTGTTCTTTGGAAAATCTGGGTAGAAACAAACCATCCTAAAAACCCCAAAACAGCAACAGAAGAACACTGCACCAAACTCGGTCCACAGCCGAGTCAACTCGGCCGCGGATCCGCGGCAAGAAGCTTGTTCTTGCCGCGGAACTGCGGCGCTTTGACCGGTTCAGTGGATCATTTTTTGTGTGTTTCTTTACAAAACCCTGAGCCAATTTTTGAAGTATGATTTATTATTTATAAAGCAGAATTAAAAATCGACAGAAACTTAGTATTTTTGAAAAACGATTTGGAATTTTTTTTCGATCGAAGTTCTAGATACTTTGCTAACTAGTTAGTTTGTGTTTAGCTAGGATCTGATACCACTGTAAGTCCACGTTGCCCACCCCGGTGCTTGCGGGGAGGCGGAAACGTTATGAAAAATCTGATTTTTACAACATTCGGCAACTTGGACTATGTAAAGGAGGGATCTTTGCTAAACAAAAACTAACAACAAGCTAAAAGAGTTTAGCAACTCGGAAAAGGGGTTATACCTAGGTCTTCAAGTCCTTCTCTTCTTGCTCCTTGGAGTGAAAGAACGGATCGTCTCGTCTCCTTCTCTTGCCGAAGAAAGATCCACCCGAGGGCCTTTACTTTTGGCTTCAACCTCAAACTAGAAGTAACTAAGATGCTTGCTGTGCTAAACCTAGGACCTTAGAAAGAGTAGAGAGTATTTTTGAAGGGATTATCTCAAGCTCAAATGGTTCTCAACTCATGAGAGGGGAGAGCTAGAGAGAGAGGAAGAAGAGGAGAGAGAATGAAAATGATAAAGTGAGAAGAATAATGCAACCTTCTCACATATATGTGATTTATGAAAAATAGATAATTAGCTAAAGATAATTGTCATGGTTAATCAAGAAATGACCATTATCATTTCACATTAAATGCTTTTGCAAGGATCAAAGAGCATCTTTCATATGGAATGATGATGGTCAACTTGTCAACCTAGGTCAAAAAGTTAAGTATAGTCAAATGGTCAACAACCCTAACCATGCACAATTATAGTTAACTAATATTAATAAATCATAATTCATACATAAACATTAGGGTTAAGAAAATGACAATGGTCATCAACCCTAATGAAAGTCCTCAGTCAACTGTGCATACACACCCGTATCCGTGTTCCGAGGAACACGAATACAATGAGATAAAACCAATCCTAAACCATATACTAGATTCCGGCTTAAACCAAAACCCGCTAGTATAAGCTGTCCGGACACCAAACGTGCACAAGTGCGCGGATGTGAACGAACCCTATCGCAAAACCATGCGACCTCTACTCATTTTGCCTAAAGGAGAATAACCCTCTGTGTGGGACTCTAAAGACTCGGCACTACGCAGGCAGTGGGTTAAACCACAGACCGCAAGCGGCACTAGCTGTACGTAACGGTCCCCAGGTAGATGTTGATAAGAAGACTGACGAGATAAACCCATCTGAACTCCTACTGAGCCTGTATGTGACAGTCTCCGTACAGTCCGGTCTGTTCGCTAAGAACATCGCATGGCGGGTCTAGAGGGCGGTAAACGTCAGTCCCCTACTAGCGGTACAAGTCGTGTTGGAGTGTAGCCGAGAACACCTGAGATAACACTGGAAACCTACCAGTCTATCTCGCTTGCCCTGGCCAGGGACTTTTTGTAATGGCTCTCCTAGACATAGCGCGATATCAACCCCCAATACCGGGAGAGACGAATCTTGTCTAGCCGTCACTACCTCCAAGTGCTTCGGGACTGCACCCAAAAACTACCTGTTTACATGACTCCTTTGAGCCATGGTAGGGTAGTAATCAAAGTACAGTGGGAACACACTCGAGGCAAAGTGACAGTGTCAAGTCAACGGACTAAGCTGTAATCATTTCACCTGGGAACTGATAACTGACGATAGGTATAATACCAACCAACAGTTCCCGACGAGTCCTGTCCAGTATACTCGTAACCTAACGAGCACCCGCATACTATCTCAAGTACGACGTACTGACGGCTGTGGGACAGACCGTCTCCCAAGCTGGGATAAGAAGTGCATACGCTAGTCTACTCCAGAGTATCGATGCCCTGTCTCGATAGTCCTGCGACAAGGGACCTGCATAAGGATGTGCTTATGGATTACCCAGCCCCCACGAGTGTGACTGCCATCACAACGCTGGTAATCAAGCAAAGATCCTAAGGGCTCCACTAATGTGTAAAGGCGATATGCTAAAAGAAACACATGCACACATTAAAGCAGAAACAAACCAAGTAGCATATTACTATTTTGAGAAAGATTGTCAATACAAGGTGAATATCCCAAGGTTCCATTAAGTAATATACATACTAGTATGATACAGTAATGGCCTCTAGGGCATATACACTAACACTGCTCGTACTTCCTCCAGATATAGGGAAGCAAAAGCGATAACTCTATTGTGTCACCTCAGTACACAATCGAGCCCCACTCGTGAAACATTACAGTTAAACAACAAAGTCGCCCGTACCTGAAAGCAAAGAAAGAACTGATGCAGTTGTTAACCAAGTCTCCAACTGCAGAAAACTCCGCAAGCATGTCTCAGTCCAAAGAAAAGGAACCTCCATTCTGGTCAGTCCAGTCAACGGTGCAGCATTACACTAGCAATCCTGCACGAAATGGTGGTAAAAACCTGGTAAGCGCAAAATCTGCGGATCTCCGTCCTGCACACAAGTCTGGGCCTAAGATGTACGGCCTCGATCTTCCTCGGAACCATACGAAAACCATCTCCCGTAACTACAATACCTAGGAGTCAACACAAACAAGCCTGAAGGAACACTCTGAGAATCTAGCAAACAGCCGGGGATCTCCTAATGTCTACAAAACAAATCCTCAAGTGCTACTTCTGTCCCTCACGACACATTGAATAGACCGTAATGTCATCAATAACACAACAATAACTGGTCGAGAAACGGCCTGAAGAAATCTGGTTCATCACCTCTACGAATGCTGTTAGGGCATTGGTGAGTCCAATGACACCACCAAAACACACAAAGCCTATAGCACACATAAGGCAGTCTTCGGAATGTCATCACTCCGAACCCGCAACAATGATGACCTGATCCCAAAAAAACTTAGAAAATGTCTCGCACTCGGAAGCTGATTGAAGAAATCGTCAATGCGAGATAAAGGATACCTATCCGCACCGTAAGCCGGTTCAATTGACGATCAATCAATACAAAACCTCAAACTGCCGTCTTTCTTCTTGACGAACAGAAATAGGAGCTCCCTAATGCGAAACACTTAGACACACAAGCCCCACCTATCTAGCAACTCTACAGCAGATCCTTAAGCTCCCTAACCTTCACCGGCTCATCTGGAACAACGTCGGAAAACTCTCGCACGAAGGAAAGTCGGTCCAACAAGCCCACTGTGGCTCCGGTACCATGAATGAATGCCAAGAATCCTCGACATCTTCTCCTCAAAAGCTGACTAGAGAAAAGGCTGAATTCAAGCTGTGAGAGGCGGCACTACTGTCCTCCCGCAAAACAAGAACTGACTTGCCGGGAAAACAAAACCTGACTATTTCCTCACGGTAGTCCACAGACGCCTAGCACATAGCTAACCAGTCCGTGCCCAGGAGAACGTCAAATCCAACATCTCTAGATGGATCAAGTGACGGATGGATCTCCTATCCGATTGGGACACGACTGAAATACGTGTTGCACAACAAAAGAATCGCTGACAGAAGTTAACACAACTAATGGGGTTACGCCCCTGGAAAACGAGGTTTATTTTAATTAGGTCCGTGCAAAAGCATGGGGAACCTCCCTTAAACTACTGGCACTGGCCTGGCTGAAAAATTCGCGAACTTGTAGAGGGTAATTAATCCCGGCTTGTCTTTCCTTTTAATGTTTGAAGGAAGATTTGATAAAAATAGTGGGAGCCATCCTGATTAGATAAAATATATAACCAATCTAATCTTGCAAGAGTGCACGCACAGTGTTTTCTCCTCTCTCTCTCTCCAGGTAGCGACCATGTCACGCCTTAATCAAGATAATAATATGGATGTATTGACCGAACCTACTTGTTATACTGAGCTGGGGAATGTTGGTCCCGCTCCAACTTATAATTGTTATAAGACCGAGCAGGAAATAGGGGATTACCAGGATTCCCATGCCGCCCAAATGAAGAGAGTGCATGATGATGCATCTTCTTCGGGTGTGTTCATTACAAAGAACTGTTTCTCGGTATCCTCTATGTCCTGGGTATTTGATACCGGATCAGGATCCCAGATATATAATCTGTTACATGGTCTATAGATAGGTAGAGAACTGAGAACGGGTGATAAGTTTTAAGAGTTGAAAACGGTGCAATTGTTGCAGCCAAGGTATTAGCAGTTATCACCCTGTATAACCAAATACATTAATTCTGAACGAATGCTATTAGATATAGAACCTAATATGCAACATCATATCAATCTCTTTATTTAGTAAAGAAGGATATAATTTTGTATTGTTGGATAATGTTTTGAACATTTCCTATATCAAGAGTTGATCGGTTCAGGCACGTTATCTAAAAACATATACGTTCTAAATCAAACCACAGTTCTTAACGTACAGAACACACACAAGAAGAAGAGTTCAGAAATAAATGAATCCTTCTTGAGGCATTGTAGACTAGGTTATATCAATGTGACCCGACTAGCTAAGTTACATTTAGATGCATATTTAAATCAGTTTGAATTTACATATTGTGAAACTTGCCAGTCATGTCACAAAGATAAGATGACCATAGCTCCGTTTACTGGAAACAGAGAAAGAGTTAGTGAACTCTTGGGACTGATACACAGTGATGTATGAAGGTCCCCAATCTGCATATACCATGACTGGTTCTTTGTACTTTCTTACATTCACTGATGATCTCTCAAGATTTGGACACATGTTCCTGTTGAAACACATGTCTGAAACTTTTGAGAAATTCAAAGAATATAAGTCAGAAGTAGAGAACCAAAACGGGTATAAGTATTATGTCCTTTGATGTGATCAGGGAGGAGAATACTTGGGCATGGAGGTCCTGGACTATTCTAAAGGAGAATGAGATTCTCTCTCAGCATTACTCCTCTGAATACACTACAGCACAACGATGTATCGGGGCGGAGCAATCGCACTCTATAAGATATGGTGCCCTCTATGATGAGTATTACTGAGTTACCTTTTTCTTTTTGGGTGTTATGCACTTGAGAAGCTGCATACCTATTGAATTGGATTCAAATCAAATCAGTGCCTACCACTCCATATAAGATATGGTATGGGAAGAGCCCATCTCTTAAGTGAGTTAAGATTTAGGGTTGTCCGGCCTATGTCTAAAAGCAAAATACGGACAAGCTCGAGGCAAGGTCAGTTCTGTAGAACTGGAAGGAGTTCCAGCTATACAAACTACAGCTGATGATTTGGTAGAACCATAGGATTCAGTAGTCCCCGACGAACCTCAGCCTCTTCGCCGATCTAGTAGGGTTCCTCATCCGCCTTAGAGATACTTCGGTTTCTCGATGACAGTGAGAGCGAGGATTGCATCATGAGATGATGACCCAACTAGTTTCGAGCAAGCCAGCAAGAGTGGGGACTCTGTAAGAATGGCTGGATGCTAAGCGATCTGAGATGGAATCTATATACACCAACAAAGTATGGACTTTGGTTGCTATATCTGAAGTGTTAAATCCCCATCAGGAGCAAGTATATCTTGAGAAGATTACTAGGTGTAGATGGAAAAGTTAAGACTTTCAAAGCTAGACTTGATGAAAAGGGTACTCGTCATTAACCAGGCTTGGATTATGATGTAACCTTTTCTTCAGTAGCTATGCTTATGTCCGTCCGGATCCTAGTTGCCACTGCTGCATACCATGACTACGATATCTGGTAGTTGGGTGTCATGAATGCTTTTCTAAATATCGGTTTAGAAGAGAACGTCTATAAGAATACAGCCAGAGGGCTTCGTAAACAGTGGGAGCAGCAGAAACGTGTGCAAGATGCTTTATGGAATAAAGCAGGCATCGCGGAGTTGGAACATCTGTTTTGATATGGTAGTCAAAGAGTTTGACTTCATCAAAATGGTAGATGAACCTTGTATATACAAAAAGGGTAGTAGATAGTAAGGTGGTCTTCCTCGTATTATACGTGGATGACATACTCTTGATAGGAAAAGTGTTTCTTATGCCACACTCGGTCAATCTCCTCTTATCACATTGATTCTTTATGTAGGATTTGTTTGTAGTAGTGCCCTCAAAGTCAATTATTGGATCGCAGGCACGTGATTGCAATGATTGAGGAGGACCTATACCGGTAGGACAGTCTTACTCAAGATGATAGTATGCTATCTGGTTTGCCTTTATCATCATGTACAGCTTTAGATGACATTACTGT
Source organism: Agapanthus africanus (assembly GCA_030015575.1). NCBI lineage: Eukaryota > Viridiplantae > Streptophyta > Magnoliopsida > Asparagales > Amaryllidaceae > Agapanthus > Agapanthus africanus. Next base: position 295,935,667 of record CM057345.1, on the reverse strand, counting down.
TCACTATTACACGTTGATAGAGCCCTTAGGATCCCGCTTGAACACCAACATTATGATGGAGATCATATACGTGAGAGTTGGGTTGTCCATAAGTACATCCTTAAAAGTGGTCCCTAGTTATGAGAGTTTCGAGATAGGGCATCGATACTCCGGAGTAGACTAGTGTATACAGTCGGGATCCCGACGAGGGGCGGTGGCCAGTCCCACAAGCCATTGGTGTCAGTTGGATCACCTAAGATGTATACAAGTGATCATTGGGTTATGAGTGCACCGGACAGGACTCGCTGGGAACATGCTAGTTGGTATTATAGCTAGCGTCAGATAGCAGTTCCCTAGTAACATGTGTACAGGTTAGTTCATCGACCTGAGGTCGTCATTTGTCTCGTGTGGGTTCCCACTGTGCTTAGATTACTACCCTACCACGGCTTAAAGGAGTCGTGCAAACAGGTTTTAGTTGGGTACAGTCCCGAGCCACATAGAGGCAGTGAGCGGATCGGCAGGGGATTCGTCTCTCCCGACATTGGGGGTGAGATCGCACTGTGTCTAGGAGAGCCATTATACTAAGTCCTTGGCCAAGAAAGGTGAGAATTACTGGTAGGCATTCCAGTAGTTTCTCAGGGTGTTCAGGGCTACCCTCCGACGCGACTTATACAGCTATTGGGGGTCTGACGTTACCAGCCCTAGGCTCGATATGCGATGCTCATAGACGAACGGACCGGACTGTACAGATATTGTCACTGATAGGCTCAGTAGGGTTCCAGGATGAGTTCGCTCATCGGCTTCCCTTTCAGTCGGTACATGGGCAGCGGTTACACACAGCTAGTGCCGCTGACGTACTTGTGGTTAAACCTACTGCTACGGTACTGACGAGTCTTTAGAGTCCCCCACAGATAGTTTCCCAAGTTCGGACAAAACGTTGTAGAGGCCGTATGGTTTTATGGCAGGGTTCGAACATGTACGTGCATTTATGCACGTGTCATATTTCGGACAGATAATACTGGTGGGCTTTGGTTTAAGCCGGATCCAAGTATTATATTGAGTCGGAATATTTTTGTCTCATCGTATTCATATTCGGTCGGAATACGGATACAGGTATGTATATACAGGTGAAGGGTATTCTCGTAATCCGTTACGAGAATATTTTAGAAGATGCATTTCTTTTTGAGTTAATCATTTTGGTTTAAATGATTATTGGATTTGGAAAGTGTGACTCATTCATGGTGACACATTTCTTCTAGCATGTTCATTAGTGACTCATGCTAATGAGTCATTAAGTGAGTCATGATAGAATTAATGATGTTTTGTTTTGGGTGTAGATATTTTAGGGTTTGTGGAGATATTTTTGGGAGATATTTTTATGAGATATTTTCTTTACACAACCTTATATATCTACTCACAAAAGAAAGCCATCACATGTTTTATGCTTGGTTCTTTTGCTCACTTGATTCATTTCTTGAGCTCACACTCTCCAAACCTTAGCATCTTCTTCAACTTCCACTCTTACCCTCTCATGTGATGAGAACCAAAGAGTGTATTGAGACAAAATATTCCACTCATTCTCTACTTCATCTTGGTCATCTCTTTTAGCAGACTTGATGTCTGAGTTGCCTCGGTGTAGAGGCGGGAGCCCGTGTAAAGAATCGATGATGTGGTGCCACCTAGAAGAGGAGACAGGAGATCGGAGATGCCACGAGGAGCGTGGGATGATGGCTAAAGACCGAAGGACACGGATCGATCGGTATAGCCTTTCTACCTCTTTACAGTTTTTTAGTTTAGCGTTAATGGCGAGATCCGGGTTATAGTATGCGATAGCGCAACTTGTAAAAGTTTTTGTTCCGCGTTTGGCCTCAGATTATTGGCCGGGGCACTACCGTAGACTTACATGGTATCAGAGCCACGCCATTAACCTCACTAGCTTGGTCTAACATGTTTAAAACATCGATCGAACGAAATTTCCAAAACCGCGATTCCAAAATTAATGTTTCTGTCGAATTTGTTTTGTCATCTAAAAATTATTTTGAGCATCTCAGAAAATCGTGCCGGCTTTTTTAAGACTCTGGAAGAAATTTGGTCAACTGAACATTCAAGACAGCCGTGGAACCGCCGCACAAGCTTTGTATTGGCCACGGTTCCACCGCTGTTTTGAGGATTCAGTGCACCATTTTTCTTCTGGGTGTCTTTCATGTGGAATTGTGGTTTCTGGAATATTTTGTTTCGGCCCAGATTTTGTTTGAGTACTGGAGTTGTACTTGGGGCCCACTTCGGGATGTTTTGTCGATCGGAATTTCGAATGTGTTAGTTTATAGTACTTACATTATATCTCCGACCGTGAATGTCATTAGAGCGGTAAATCGTGTTTAATTGCTATATCACTTTTAGACGGGTTTGCGAACGTGACATTCGCGTTGATGTTCTTTATTGTACTGTGATGTTATGGATTTGTCATGGTGGATAGCTGTGTGCAATGGTAGTGCGGTTTGGATTTATTTGTACATTTGATATTGCGGGGCGAGCGTCCAACATGTGGACTGCCGTCACTGCCTGTTTGTATATTATTCTTTTAGGGTACGACCGGGTTGAGGTCGATGTACCCGTTGTATATATTTTCATTTCTGTACGAGGTTTACCCCGCGACGGGGTGCACGGATAGCCGGGTTCTGGAGGGCAACGGATCCGCATCTCATGGCTTTGGGAGGCAGGGGGCCTCACTCTAGAATTGGCAGACTATTCGCCGCACTCGCAGGGGGTACAGGTTGACCCAAGGAGGGGTGTTCAAGTTACCGGATTCCGTGAAGTGCAGGGTGGTCCATTCACTTTGTTGTAAGGGGCTGCCTCGCTTCAGGTTTTGGCGGGTAACTTGCCGCACCCGTAGGGGTCTAGGTTTTATTGCACAGGCTATCCATACGACCAGGGGAACGTCGGGTTTCAGTAGCGGCTCTGTGAAACCCGGGGATCCCAGATTATCTGTATTGTTCTGTGATGCTTATTACTTTTCTGTAATGTTGCATTTATCACGCCTGGAGCAATTATTGTATATTGGTATATATACTAGTAGATGTTGTATATGTTTTACACCCGCGCTAGTCCAGTTCCCGCTCTGTCGTTAGTTAAGTAACCTAACGGGTGATGACGGTACCCAGTGGCTAATGCGGATGACATATACGTACATTTTATTTTCGTTCTTTTCTGGTGTGATTAATTGATAGGACTGCGTTGATTTTGATCAATGCAAAGCAAAAACAAACCTGTTTGACATTGTTGGTGTTGGCTTTAGTGCCCTCAAGGCAATTATCATAGTCGCCGACTTGTGCTTATGATGATTGAGTGAGGACCTATACCGATAAAGTAGTCTTACTCAAGATTATAGTATGCTATATGGTTTGTCTTTATCATCATATACATGTTGATAGAGCCCATAGGATTCTTGCTTGACTGCCAGCATTATTATGGCGATCATATATGTGGGTGCTGGGGTCTATAAGCACATCCTTAAATGTCCCTAGTCGTAGGAGTATCGAGACCGGGCATCGATACTCCAGTGTAGACTAGTGTATACTGATCGAGACCCCGACGAGGGGCGGTGGCTAGGTCTCACAAGCAATTGGTGTTAGTTTGTTCACCTAAGATAGTATACAGGTGCTCATTGGGTTATGAGTGCACCGGACAGGACTCGCCGGGAACATGCTAGTTGGTATTATACCTAGCGTCAGATAGCAGTTCCCTGGTGACATGTGTACAGGTTAGTTCATCGACCCGAGGTCGTCATTTGTCTCGTATGAGTTCCCACTGTGCTTAGATTACTACCGTACCACGGCTCAAAGGAGTCGTGCAAACAGGTTTTAGTTGGGTAGAGTCCCGAGCCACATGGAGGCAGTGATCGGATCGTCGGGGATTCGTCTCCCCCGGTATTGGGGGTTGATATCGTGTTATGTACGGATGGCCATCACCAAAAATCCGTGTCCACGGTAGACAAGAATTATCGATCCAGGATCGATAGTTTCTCAGGTGGTGATGGGTTTCATACCGACACTAAATGTTGCGTTGTTGGGGGTCTGACTTTATCCACCCCCCTACACTCGGTATGTGATACTCTTAGACGAACAGACCGGACCGTGCGGATATTTTCACTGACAGGCTCAGTAGGGGTTTAGGATGAGTTTGCTCATCGGCCTTCCTTTCGCTCATTACTTGGGTAGTCGTTACGTACAGCTAGTGCCGCTGACATACTTGTGGTTAAACCCACTGCCAGCGTATTGACGAGTTTTTAGAGTCCAACACAGAAGGTTTTCACGGTTCAGGCGATATGGTGTACATGAGGTATGTTGATACATACAGATGTCCGATTAAATATGTGCACTTGCTGCGCAGACTTTAATTGGACGGTTGATAATACTAGCGGTTTAGGATTAAGCCAGATTATTAAATCGGGTTTTTGATTTAATAATTTACATATGTATTTATATATATGTATTCTAGTATTATTGTTCGCTATTTATTTTCTCTCTTTGCTATTCGAATTTTTGTACGAATACGCGTATATGTATTTCGATACATATACCGGGAAGTATTCTGTATTTTATACGAAATAGCATCTAGAAGATGCCACCCCATTTGTATGATTTTCCATTTATGGAAATTCATTTGATTTATTAATGAGGTGGAAAAGGTGATGTGACTTTGGGCATGGTTCAAAGTATGGTTTCATTTATTTATTGTATTTTGACATTGGAAAAGAAAAAGACATTTTTTTGTGTGGAGGAGAGGGGGCGACCACTTTTGGTGGGGGGTTCATTTTCATTTTATTCGTTATTCCATTTGTGAGATTATGCTTGCTACACTCCACTCTCTCATTCACCCAAAAAGACTTAGCAAATTTTCTCATGCCAAAGTTCACCTCCGTCTTCATCTTTCTTGAGTTTCTTCTTGAGCTCAACGGTAGAGAGAAAAACATAGTGACACACTACTACACTTTGACTCTCCATCGCTAGCGACTTTGGAGCGTCGGTTACCTCGTTCGTCGAGGTTGGAGCTTGCACCGTTTCCCTCGGGTGGATCATCGGAGATGGAGGAAGACCGGCAACCAAACATCATCAAAGGATCACTAGGAGGTTGGAATGAAGACCGAAGAACACGGATCAACTCGGTATAACGATTCTAACTCTTAGTTAGTTTGCTAGTTTAGGGTTTAAGGTCGATCCGGGTTTTGGGTAACGGTAGCGCCGGTTTTAGAAATTTTTGTTCCGAATTTTAGCAGCGTTTCGATGGCCGGGGCGCTGCCGTAACCCTTCATAGTATCAGAGACACCCGTTAAACCCCTTACTAGCTTGTTTAAACGTGCTTAAAAGATCGATCGACGGAAATTTCCAAAATCACGGTTTCATTTTTCTGTTCTCTGCCGATTTTCAAAAGTGTTCAAAAATATTTTCCAATGGCTTAAAAATCCGTGCAGGAGATTTTATGGGTACAGAAAAAATTTGGGCCTTTGATTCCTCCAAAGCGCCGCGGAACCGCCGCACTTTCCCCCCATTAGCGGTGGATCCGCGGCTATTTAGTGGGGACGGGCTTCGAAATTTTTCCTGTAGCACCCTGACTTGGAATTGTGATTTTTGACATATACTGTCTTGGCCCAGGTTTCAGTGAAGTGTTGTTTTTGCTATTAGGGCCAAATTGGAATTTAGTCGATCGATATTTTAAGTGTGCGTTTAACAGTACATACATTTCTATCTGCGACCGTGAATGTCATTTGATCGGTAAACCCGTCTAACTACTATATGTTCTTTTAGACGGGTTTGCGAATGTGACATTCACGTTGATGTTCTGTGTTGTGCTGTGATGTTGGTTGAATCGTAGTGGTGGATAGCAATGGTGCAATGTTAGTAAAGTTTTATTTCATTTGTATAATTGATATTGCAGGGCGAGCGTCCGACATGTGGACTGCCGTCACTGCCAGTTTGTATATTATTCTTTTCGGGCACGACCGGGTTGAGGTCGATGTTACCCTTGTTTATTATTTTCTTTTCTGTACTAGGATTACCCTGCGGTGGGGTGCACGAATAGCCAGATTCTAGAGGGCAACAGGTCCGCATCTCATGGCGTTGGGACAGAGGGGACCTTACTCTAGAATTGGCGGGCTATTCGCCGCACTCGTAGGGGGTATAGGTGACCCAGGAGGGGTGCTCAAGTTACCAGATTCCGTGAAGTGCTGGGTGGTCCATTCACGTTGCTGAAGGGGGCTGCCTCACTTCTGGTTTTGGCGGGTAACTTGCCGCGCTTGTAGGGGTCTAGGTTTCATTGCACATGCTATCCACACAACAGGGAACGTCGGGTCTCACTTGCGGCTCAAGTGAAACCCGGGGCTCCATATTATCCACCATTCTGTGTTGCTTCTGTGATGTTTCAGTGATGTTGCTTTATATCATGCCTGGGACGAATGTTTGTTAGTTATATGTATGCCCTAGAGGCCATTACTGTACATAGGATGTATATTGTAGTGGATGCTGGGACATATATAGGGAGGACTTTCTTGCTCGACATGATAGTATGCTATCTGGTTACACTTTACCTTAACGTGTATACTGATTGTCTCTCTGTTACATGTTGGTAAAGCCCTTAGGATGTGTACTTGACTACCTGGACTATGATGCGGATCATACTAGTGGGGACATGGTAGTCCATAAGTACATCCTTCAAAGTCCCTAGTCGTAGGTGTATGAGACGGGGCATCGATATACCAGAGTAGACTAGCGTGTACCTTCTCGACCCATACAGATGGGCGATGGATGATCCCATATCCATCGGTGTTTGATATCAGAGATGATATACGGGTGCTCAATAGAGACTGGGTACACTGGACGGACTCGCCGAGAACTCCCAGATGGTATTATACCTCACGTCAAATGGCAGTTCTCTGGTGACACTGGTACAGAGTAGTCTGTTGACCCGAGATCGTCATAGAGTCTTGTGTGGTTCCCACTGTGCTTTGATTTCCATCTTACCACGTCCAAGAGGGCGTGCAAAACGGTGGTTTTTGGGTACAGTCTCGAGTCATATGGAGGCAATGAGCGATAGGAGGGGATTCGTCTCTCCCGGTATAGGGGGTTGATGTTGCGCTGTGTTCGATTGGCTATAACAGGAAATCCCTGGCCAGGGTTGCTGAGATTTACTGGTAAGTGTTACCAGTAGTTTCTCGAATTGTTATAGACCTCATATCAACACGACTTATCGAGCTATTTTGGTCTGACGTTTACCACCCCTAGGCGAGATATGCGACATATCAGACGATCAGACCGGACTGTACGGAAGTGTTACTGGTTGGATTCACAGGAGTGTGAGTGGGCTTGCTCGTCGATCTTCTGATCGCTCAATACCCGGGTGGCCGTTACGTTTAGCAGACCGCTTGCGGCTTATGGGTGCTTGATATGATCATCATCTGCTGCCGGTGTATTGACGAGTCTTTAGAGTCCTACACATAGGTTTCCTGGTTCAAGCGAAACGAAATAAGAGCGCATATGAGATATGTGCGGGACCGAGGATAATGCGTGTATGTGATACCGTATTCCATTCTCTTGATGAATGTATCGATTAGGTTATATGCGATATACCCTAGTTATCGAATGAAGGATTGATTCGATAAACCGATACATTGGATACTAGTCGGTTATATGTGATATGACCGGATCGTTAAATCAAGTGTTGATTTAATGATTTAATGTATAATTATATATTTGATATATTACTTTGCATTAACTAGTACCGGTTCACTTTAAATGGATATTCTCACTCGGGTGTGCGCATTGCATATGCGATATGATTTTGTGCACATATTTGTATCATGTTTGATGATGCATGATCTTGTTGTTAAGTATAAAGAATTAAACCATGGTTAAGTGTTGATTAGGGTTTTGCATTTTCATTTATTTATTTATTTGAAAAGGATTAAGATAAGAATGGTGGCCTTTTTTGTTTTAAGTTGAAGCTTCATGAAGCATTGACTTTAGTAACCATTCTTGTCATCATGCTTAACCCTAACCCATCCAAGTGACCATGGTTTATTCTCTACACTTAACCTAGGTTAGAACATGATAAGTATTTGATTTTATTATTCTTTTTAATATACTTATCATATTCTATTTGCTTCTTCATCTTCTTCAAGTTGAAGAAAACCTTCACTTCATCAATGGTGATTGATGAATATGAGTGAGAAATCCAAATCTAAAGTCTACCCACTTCCTATTTCTTCATCCTCTACCTCTTGCCAAGTAGTAGAGTGTGTTTTCTTCACAAGTTTCATGACTTGGTGAAGTGAGAGCTTGATCTTGCGATGCTTCGACGTAGATCATCTTCGGCATGGACATCGACGACCTAGCTCGCCATTTCTCCGACGAAGCCGACGCTAGAGCCCGGGAATTCATTTGGACAGTGAGGGGACTTCATTGCGGAGCTATGGAGGTGGAGCACCGGATCTACAAAGGTTGTATTTCCGATTCTTATAGTTAAGTGTTAACTAGTTCATCTTTCGCCTAGATTTCTAGCCAACGATCCGTACACCAGGGTTTCTCGGCACCGTAATTTTTGAAATTGGCATGGTTGATGCCTTGTGAGACCTCACTAGAGTGCCTAGGAACCCTACAGTGGTATCAGAGCCTAGCTAGAGCCTTAGGCGAAGTCTAGACGGAATTTGAAGTCCGAACGAACCGAAAACCCAACCCGGAAAATGCTCTCTGTCCTTTTTCTAAAATCTAGGATTTTTCGAAAATAAAAATATGCAGAAAAATCGGCAGGCTTTTCTATGAATTACTGTGAAATTCGAGAACGTGATTCCACCAATACGCGGCGGAACCGCGGCACAATCTTGGCTTGTGCGGCGGTTCCGCGGTCTGCTTGTCACATCAGCTCTTGAAGTTTGCACAGTAATTCGTATTTTTCTGTGTTGGTTTTCCTGGGATATTTTAAATCTGACTACAGAGTTGAATTTTCTGGGGTTGTTTTAGGGGATTCGTATATTCGATCGGATTATCAAATTTTGTCTGTGTGGCTTTCCGGGTAATTTTTAGAATATGTTAAAAAGTTCGACCGGATATAAATACCCAATTTTTCCCCTGTCGGGAAATTTCCAAGTGTTGGATTTTTCCGTGGTTTAACGACGTTCTAAGTAGTGCAAGTAACGCGATGGACCCTCTAGAAGACAACAAACCTTAACTCGATTATGTGACCGTCCTGAACTGCCCTTTGAACCTTCGGGTTTGAGGCAGTACGGTGTGCCACATGTGAGGCGTTGGCTTGACCCTTCTACGGCTGGACCGTTGGTACTGAGGCACGAACTGAATGTCGTTAGACTTATTTCATGTGTTGAGCTGTATCGGGAAAACTTGGTTGTTTGATTGTTCGATCGGAAAGTTTAACATTTTCTATTTATCCGGAATGGGATACAATAATTGGAATTCACAAGAAGTTATGAGATAACTGAATGAATGTTATAAACATAGCACTTTAGTCTCACTTGATCGGTTGCCACGGAATTTTGATGTGATCAAAAGTCCGTCGCAATCACGTAGCGTACGCGGATACTCGCCGGGTAAACTTAATAGACGGCCTCACTCCATAGCCCCGACCAAGTGACTGTAGGAGAACACCCCCGTCGCCGAAAGCATCTGTTCGGGTGCTCCCGGTAGCGGTGCTCCGCCTTGGTGCACTTCGTCGACGGTATCGGGGGTGCGGCCGCCTACTGAAGTTTGCGACGAGCATTCGATCAGGATGTTGTTGAATTGCCCGACTTGATATTGAAAAGAGTTTTCGATAATGAGACTAAAATGCGGGGTTTATAATTGTTAGGCATGCGATGTCTAAGTATTTCATCAGATTAGGCATGTGATGTCTAAAGAGATTGCGGATTCCAACTGTTGTAGTTTTACACTTTCTTTTCTGTGACCTTAAGTGTAATATGTGATATCGCCGGTTTCGTTGCTATATGTCAACGACAATTGGGATGGACATATTTACTTACGTTGATGACATGTGATGTTATGTGTTGCTGGATATGTTATATTGGATCGTCGTGTTTGAATAGCCGGGGGTTTTTATGTGAGATGGGTGTTTTTCATTTTCATTCATGTAAAAACTTGTATGTAATATTCTTTTATTGGGGCACATCCAGGTTGCGGAAGATGTCACCCTTTGTATATTATTTTCTTTTCCGCACTAGGATAGACCCAAGGAGGGGAGCACAAGTAACCGGGTTCTGGAGTCCAGTGGGAGACCAACTCGAGGAGTCGAGTCCGGGTCTCCTAACTCTAGAATTGGTAGGGTTGGTTACCGCTCTCGTAGGGGTCTAGGGGTGTGGGTTTGGCTATTCATCGCGACCGTGGAATCCGTGTTTTATACTGGCTCGTATTGAAAACACGGACGTCCTAGTATATCCAATATTTCATATGTTTCTTCTGCTGCGATATCTGTGATGTGATCATGTGATGTTCTGTGATAGATACAGTATATAGTATATATGATATATTATATAGACGTTACTTATGTTTTGCATCCGCGCTAGCCCTGCCCTGCTCTGTCGTTAGTTACCTAACCTAACGGTGCACGAGGGGACATCGAGGCGAATGCGGATGGCATAAGTGTACGTCGTATTTATCTGTGATGTTTAGGTACTTAAATGATGGGACTTCATTAATGTGATTAATGAAATAAAAGAAACCTAAGATGTTGTAGAATCGAATTTCAAAATAAAACAGGTAGCTACAGTTCTTGCTTTGTACAGAGGTATATGTGATATATCCTGCACCTTATTCGATGAGGAAAGGACCGAGATCCCTTCATCGGGAGTGACTCCTTTAGCAATAACTGGCCGATGCTACACACTCGGTTTGTCTTTTGATTGCTTTTAAGAGTTTTTGCTTTGCCCAGTGATATATATGATATATCCCGTACCTCATTCGACGAGGAAAGGACCGACGATCCCTTCACCGGGAGTGACTCCTTTAGAAAAACTAGAAAAGCCTCAAAAGCACTCCATTTTAAAATCATTTGATTCTGCAACGATATCAAGTTCATTACGCAATAGGTTTTCAGAAAAACCTGTCGTAGCCCTCCGTCATTTCAGATAAATCCTGTTTAGTATCCGTGCTGCGTTTGTTGACCTTGTCAAGGCGCAGTGTGCGGTAGCTAACCAGTATTTATTTGCTTATGCATATGATGCAGATTGGGTTAGGGTAGTCGTGCGGCCTTGTTGACCTTGTCAAGGGTCGTGCGGGTGGGTTTGATTCAATCAAGAAATGACGGGTTGAACTTGACTTGCGGTCCATGGTTTGTTGACCTTGTCAAGGTCATAGATCGTTCGGGGCAAAAAATTATCGGGAATTTCAAGTGTTGAAATTTGCAATGAGATTGCATACCTTCTATGAGATAGTTGGATCCCGATACCCGCTGCGAGTAAGAGTTACTCCTGGGAGAGTTTTATACATTACAATTAGCCGATCAAGTAGGTGTCTAGAAAGGTGTCAACGGGGTTACGCCTCTGGGAAAACGAGGTTTACATTAATTAGGTTCGTGCGAAAGCACGGGGGACCTCCCTCAAAGTACCGACACTGGCCTGGCTGAAAGATTGGCGAACTTGTAGTGTGTAATTAATCCCGGCTAGTCTTTCCTTTTAGGGTTTGAAGGAAGATTTGATAAAAAGTAGTGGGAGCCATCCTGATTAGATAAAATAATAACCAATCTATTCTTGACAGAGCGCACGCTGAGTGTTTTCTTCTCTCTCTCTCCAGGTAGCGACCATATCACGCCTTAATCAAGATAATAATACAGAATATTGACCGAACCCGCTTGTTATACTGAGCTGGGGAACGTTGGTCCCGCTCCAACTTATAATTGTTATAAGACAGAGCAGGAAATAGGGGATTACCAGAATTCCCGTGCCGCCCAAACGAAGAGAGTGCATGCTGATGCATCATCTTCGGGTGTGTTCATTTCAGAGAACTGTTTCTCTGTATCCTTTACGTCCTGGGTATGTGATACCAGATCAGGATCCCAGATATGTAATCTGTTACATAGGGCTACAGAAAGGTAGAGAACTGAGAACGGGTGATAAGTTTCATGAGGCAGAAAACGGGGCAAGTGTTACAGCCAAGTCTGTTGGTCACTGTCACCCTGTATTACCAATACATTGATTCTGAACGAATGTTGTTAGATACCGAACTTGATATACAAAATCATATCAGTCTCTTTATTAGTAAAGAAATGATAAAATTTTGTATTGTTGGATAATGTTTTGAACATTTCCTATATCAAAAGTTGATCGGTTCAGGCACGTTATCTAAAAGCATTAATGTTCTAAATTAAACTACACTTCTTAGTATACGGAACACACAAAAGAGGAAGAGTTCAGAAATGAACGAATTCTTCTTGAGGTATTGTAGACTAGGTCATATCAATGCGACCCGACTAGCTAGAGTTTGATAAAGATGCATATTTAAATTAGTTTGAATTTACATCTTGTGAAACTTGCCAGTCATGTCACAGAAATGAGATGACCATAGCTCCGTTTATTGGAAACAGAGAAAGAGTTAGTGAACTCTTGGGATGATACATGTTGATGTATAAAGGTCCCCTGTCTACACATGCCAAGACCGATTCTTTGTACTTCATTACATTCTCTGATAATCTCTTAAGATTCAGACATATGTTCCTGTTGAAACACAGGTCCGAACCTTTTGAGATATTCACAGAATATAAGTTAGAAGTAGAGAACCAATACGGGTACAAGTATTATGTCCTTTGATGAGATCAAGGAGGAGAATACTTGAGCACGGAATTCCTAGATTATTCTAAAGGAGAATGAGATTCTCTCTCAGCATTACTCCTCCGTATACACCATTGCATGATGGTATGTCGGGGCGGAGCAGATACACCCTATCTGATATGGTGTGCTCTATGATGAGTACTACTGAGTTACCTATTTCCTTTTGGGGAGTTATGCACTTAAGAAGCTGCATACCTATTGAATAGGGTTCCAATCAAATCAGTTGCCTACCGCTTCATATGTGATATGGAATGGGAAGAACCCATGTCTTAAGTTAGTTAAGATTTGGGGTTGTCCGGCCTATGTCTAAAAACAAAATCCGGACAAGCTCGAGGCAAGGTCTGTAATGTAGAACTGGAAAGGTTCCAGCTATACAAACTACAGCAGATGATTTGATAGAGCCAAAGGATTCAGTAGATTCCAACGAACCTCAGCCTCTCCGCCGATCTAGTAGGGTTCCTCACCCACCTGAGAGCTACTTCGGTTTCTCTATGACAGTGGGAGCGAGGATTGCATCAAGAGATGATGACCCAACTAGTTTCGAGCTGGCCATCAGGAGTGAGACTCTGTAAGAATGACTGGATGTTTAGCGATCTGAGATGGAATCCTTATACACCAACAAAGTATGGACTTTGGTTGCTATATCTGAAGGGTTAAATCCCCATCAGGAGCAAGTATATCTTGAGAAGATTACTTGGTGTAGATGGAAAAGTTGTGACTTTCAAAGCTAGACTTGTTAAAGCTTTTCGTCATCGACCAGGCGTGGATGATGATGAAACCTTTTCAAGTAGCTATGCTTAAGTCCATCCAGATCCTACTTGCCACGGCTACATATCTTGACTACGATATCTGGTGGTTGGGTGTCATGACTGCTTTTCTAAATGATATTTTAGAAGAGTGCGTCTATAAGTACACAGCCAGAGGGCCTCGTAGACAGTGGGAGCAGCGGAAACGTGTGCAAGATGCTTTATAGGATAAAGCAGGCATCGCGGAGTTGGAACATCTGTTTTGATGGATTAGTCAAAGAAGTTGACATCATCAAAATGGTAGATGAACCTTGCATAAACAAGAAGGTAGTAGGGAGTATGGTGACGATCCTCGTAGAGTACGTGGATACTCTTGATAGGGAAGGAGTTTCCTATGCTACGCTCGATCAATCTCCGCTTATCACAAGGATTCTCCACATAGGATCAAAGTGATACCTACTAAATCCTGGGTTTTGGATCTATGAGATAGATCTAAATGGATGTTAGAATACTCACTAGTTATAGTGAGATGGTATCAGTTGATCCTGGGGAGAATCACTGGAAGTGTTCCAGGGTGATAAAGACGACTGAATGTCAGTCGCAGGCATTGTCTTTACCCTCAGTAAAAGGACGGTATGTTGGAAGAGTTCCAAGCCGGATACCGTGGCATACTAGACAATTAAGGCTGGATACATCGCTACTTAAGATGCTACCAAAGAGGCAGTCTGGGTGTATATTGGTTCATGAGATGAACTTAGTTTCTGCCATTGTGTGACAATGGAGTTGTGGATTATGCCAAGGAACGTCTGTCCCATCAGTGATCCAGACATATTCTAAGGCAGTATCGCCTGATCATGGAGATGATTGATCTCCAAGGTGATCGAGGTGAGGAGAGTAGACTCAGAGGACAACACGGGCGGATCCACTCACAAAGGCCTTTTCCCAGAGAGAGACTTTCATGGGATGGTTGAGTATGAGATACTGCAACCACTGCTACAGATGGCCCTAGTGCAAGTGGGAGATTGTTAGTTATATGTATGCCCTAGAGGCCATTACTGTACATAGGATGTATATTATAGTGGATGCTGGGACATATATAGGGAGGACTTTCTTGCTCGACATGATAGTATGCTATCTGGTTACACTTTACCTTAACGTGTATACTGATTGTCTCTCTGTTACATGTTGGTAAAGCCCTTAGGATGTGTACTTGACTACCTGGACTATGATGCGGATCATACTAGTGGGGACATGGTAGTCCATAAGTACATCCTTCAAAGTTTCTAGTCGTGGGTGTATCGAAACGGGGCATCGATATACCAGAGTAGACTAGCGTGTACCTTCTCGACCCATACAGATGGGCGATGGATGTGTAAGTCCACGTTGCGACCCCCGGTTGTTGCGGGGAGGCGGAAACGGTATAAAAATCAAATTTTTAGCGCATGGGGCAACATGGACTAACAAAGTCGGGATCTTTTCCTAAACTATAACTAGCAAACAAGCTAAAGAGAGTTAGCTACTCGGAAAGATGGTTATACCTAAACTTGAACTCCTTCTTCTTCAAACTTTATAGAGGTTGATGGTTCTTTCCTCGTCGCCTTCTTCCGTCGAAGATGGATCCACCTGAGGGTTCAACCTTCGGGCTCTTCCTCGAACTTTGAGTGAACTAGAATCTCCGGCTTGCCAAACCCTTGATCCTAGAGTGAGTAGAGAGTGTCTAGGGGTTGTTTTCTTTTCAAGGTGAGGGATTCTCTGTTGGAGATAGTGCCCTCAGAGTCGATTATTGGATCACAGGCACGTGATTGCAATGATTGAGGGAGGACCTATCCCGGTAGGACAGTCTTACTCGAGATGATAGTATGCTATCTGGTTTACCTTTATCATCGTGTACTGCTTTAGGTGACATGACATGTCACTATTGCACGTTGATAGAGCCCCTAGGATTCTTGCTTGACTACCGGCAGTATGAGGGCGATCATATACGTGGGAGCTGGTAGTCTATAAGCACATCCTTAAAAGGTCCCTAGTCGTGGGAGTTTCGAGATAGGGCATCGATACTCCAGAGTAGACTAGTGTATACAGTCGAGACCCCGACGAGGGGCGGTGGCCGGTCTCACAGGCCACTGGTGTCAGTTGGTTCACCTAAGATGTATATAGGTGCTCATTGGGTTATGAGTACACCGGACAGGACTCGCCGGGAACATGCTAGTTGGTCTTATACCTGACGTCAGATAGCAGTTCCCAGGTGACATGTGTACAGGTTAGTTCATCGACCTGGGGATCGTCATTTGTCTCGTGTGAGTTCCCACTGTGCTTTGATTACTACCCTACCACGGCTTAAAGGAGTCGTGCAAACAGGTTTTAGTTGGGTACAGTCCCGAGCCACATGGAGGCAGTGAGCGGATCTTCGGGGGTTTCGTCTCTCACGGTATTGGGGGTGAGGTCGCGCTGTGTCTAGGAGAGCCATTACACGAAGTCCTTGGCCAAGGCAGGAGATTTACTGGTAGGTATTCCAGTAGTATCTCAGGGTGTTCTGGGCTACACTCCGACACGACTTGTACCGCTTTTGGGGGTCTGACTTTTACCCACCCCCTAGGCCCGACATGCGATGCTCATAGACGAACGGACCGGACTGTACGGATATTGTCACTGACAGGCTCAGTAGGGTGTCAGGATGAGTTCGCTCATCGACGTCCCTTTTAGTCAATAGCTGGTGGCCCGTTACGTATTGGCTTATACCTCTGACGGGCTAGTGGTTAAATCCACAGCCATAGTATTGACGAGTCTTTAGAGTCTACCACACTTTCAGTTACTCAGCTTTCGGGCGAAACGCTGTAGAGGCCATATGGAGATATGGCAGGGTCCGATCAGATACGTGCGGTATTGCACGGATCAGGATCGGACGGTTTGTACTAGTAGCCGTATAGGTATATGGCAGGGTTCGATCAGATACGTGCGGTATTGCACGGATCAGGATCGATCGGATATTACTAGCCGGCTTTGGTTTAAGCCGGTCCTAGTTTAGTACAGTGTAGATTTTGTCTCTTTGCATTTGTATCCGGACGGAATACAGATGCGAGTGTGTATGCACAGTATCGGGGTTTTCCTGTAATTTATTACGGGACCAGTTTTCTGGAGTTGCCAGTTTGCATTCCGTTCCGGCCGGTTTTCCTTTGTTCTTTCCCGGCCGGACTTTTCCGATGGAGGGGGTTATTTGCAATTGTGCAAATAACATTTGAAGAGGGGGTTTCTTGCACTTGTCTTTATTATGATAGCATCATTTCTTTTGCTCCATGCTTTTGCATTAATGTGATTAGAAATGGGTATGGTTGGATTTAATGAAGCATGGTGTATGTTTGGATATGGTCACTCTCCACCTTTTCCTACACTCACTCTCCTTCATGATTTTAGTATGGTTGATTTCATTTTTTTCTACCACCATTCTCATCTCATTGTTTTGGCCGGCCACATCTTGGAGGGAGAGAGAGAGGAGTTCATTTTTGTTATGAGGGATTAATTCACATATCATTTTCATGCTTGCAAAATTCCTCACTTCATTCCAAAGTCCATTCATGTTTCCTCCATCCAAAGGCAACCAACCCCAAAGAGACATACTCTACACTACTTCCTACAGCAAATCTTGGACGCGTCGATTCGCCAGCTTCGCGCCCGAGTTGCCTCGGTATTGAGGTGGGAGCCCGTAAAAGCTACAGGCGATGTGGTGCCCTTTCCGACGAGGAGGAGACGGACGGAGATCCCGCAAGGAGATCGGAGTGGAGATGAAGACCGGAGGACTCGGATCAGTCGGTACATCTCTTCCCTTTCTTGTTAGTAGCTTAGACTTGTTAATGGTTACGATCCGGAGTTTAGTGCGCGGTGGTGCCGGTTTGCAAAGTCCGCAAAATTAAAGTTTATCACCGCTTCCGCATTCCGGCGTCGGATTGACGGCCGGGGCGCCGCCGTGCACTTACATTCTCAACACATGAGAAGGAATCACCTTGAGCTTGAGGAAGAAGAAGATGAAGTGAGGAGAGAGAATGATTATGATAGAATGAGCTCTCTTTTTCCTTTTTGCAACCATATCAAAAGAAAAAGAATTATCTAATTAGTAATAATAATTCAAATGAGAATAGTTGATGGTAGTTTTGGAATGACCACTATCATGCTTCATTAAATGAGTGTAAGCATGAATCAAGGAGAATCCTTTCAAAGCATGATGGTGGTCAACATTCAACCATGGTCAACAAGTCAACCATGGTCAACAAGTCCACAAAATCAACCATAACAATATTTCATTTAATTACTATTATTAATTGATATTTCATAAATCTATTAGGGTTTGGAAAATGACGACTGTCAACTGTGCATACGCACCCGTTCCGAAACCCTAATGAAATACCTCATCCTCCGCCTCAACCAACTGTGCATACACACCTGCATTCTCGTTCCGAGGAACAAGAATACCGAGATATAAAAGCAACCCCAAAACATATACCAGTATCTGGCTCAAACCAGAGCCTGCCAGTATAATCCGTCCGGACTCCAAACGTGCACAAGTGCGCGGATGAGAACGAACCCTGCCGCAAAACCATGCGACCTCTACTCTGTTTTGCCCAGAGGCGAATACCCTCTGTGTGGGGCTCTAAAGACTCGACACTACGCTGGCAGTGGGTTTAACCACAGACCGCAAGCGGCACTAGCTGTGCGTAACGGTCCCCAGGTAGATGCCGACAAGAAGGCTGATGAGGTGAACCCCATATGAACTCCTACTGAGTCTGAATGTGACATTCTCCGTACAGTCCGGTCTGTTCGTCTGATACATCGCATGTCGGGCCTAGGGGGCGGTAAAATGTCAGTCCCCAAATAGCGGTACAAGTCGTGTCGGAGTGAAGCCCAAAACACCCTGAGATGACACTGGAAGCCTACCAGTATATCTCGCTTGCCCTGGCCAGGGACTACTCGTGTAATGGCTCTCCTAGACACAGCGCGATGTCAACCCCCAATACTGGAAGAGACGAATCCTGTCTAACCGTCACTGCCTCCAAGTGCTTCGGGACTGCACCCAACCACTACCTGTTTGCACGACTCCTTTGAGCCATGGTAGGGTAGTGATCAAAGTGTAGTGGGAACACACTCGAGGCGAAGCGCCAGTATCAAGTCAGCGGACTAAGCTGTACTCATGTCATGTGGGAACTGATAACTGACGATAGGTATAATACCAACCTGTCAGTTCCCGACGAGTCCTGTCCAGTGTACTCGTAACCTAACGAGCACCCGTATACTATCTCCAGTACGACGTACTGATGGCTATGGGACAGACCATCTCCCACACTGGGATGAGAAGCGCATACGCTAGTCTACTCCAGAGTATCGATGCCCTGTCTCGATAGTCCTGTGACTAGGGACCTGTATAAGGATGTGCTTATAGATTACCCAGCCCCCACTAGTGTGACTGCCATCACAACGCTGGTAATCAAGCAAAGATCCTAAGGGCTCCACTAATGCGTATAGGTGATATCGCAAAATAAACACATGTACACATTGAAGTAGAAACAAACCAAGTAGCATACTACAATATTGAGCAAGATTGTTTATACAAGGTGAATATCCCAAGCTTCCATTAAGTAATATACAAACTAGTATGATACAGTAATGGCCTCTAGGGCATATACACTAACAATCTCCTACTTGCACTAAGGCCATGTACTGGCGTATCGAAGACCTATCATCTCGATCAGCCGCTCGAACTGAGTCTGGGGTAGGGCCTTGGTGAATGGATCTGCAGTGTTTTCTTCTGAAGCAACCCTCCGAACCTCGATCTCCTTGCGATCCACGATCTCCCTGATCAGGTGATACCGCCTCAAGATGTGCCTGGATCTCTGATGGGACCTGGGTTCCTTCGCTAAAGATATAGCCCCGTTGTTGTCGCAATACAGAGGTATTGGGTCAACAATGGACGGAACCACCTGAAGTTCTTTCAAGAACTTCCTCATCCAGACAGCTTCTTTTGCGGCATCAGATGCAGCGATGTATTCCGCTTCCATAGTCGAGTCTGCAACGGTTTCCTGTTTGGAACTCTTCCAACACACCGCCCCTCCATTGAGGGTAAAGACAAAACCCGACATGGACTTGGAATCATCCTTGTCACTCTGGAAGCTGGAGTCAGCAAAGGCCTCGATCTGGAGGTCTTTTCCGCCATACACCAAGAACATCTCCTTAGTCCTTCTCAGGTACTTGAGAATGTTCTTTACTGCTATCCAGTGTTTCTCCCCAGGGTTTGACTGATACCTGCTTACCACACTCAGTGCATAAGCTACATCCGGTCTGGTACACAACATCGCATACATTATAGAGCCTACCGCAGAAGCGTAGGGTATAATAGACATGCGATCCCTCTCCAAATCAGTCTTAGGAGACATCTCTTTAGAGAGGGTGATCCCGTGACAAGCCGGTAGGTTACCGCGCTTGGAATCATCCATACTGAATCTTTTCAGTACGGTGTCGATGTACCTAGACTGTGAAAGTCCTAATATCCTCTTGGATCTATCACGATGGATCCGGATCCCCAGGATGTATGAGGCATCACCCAGGTCTTTCATGGAGAAGCTTTGTGACAAGAAACCCTTGACAGATTGTAGCATAGGAATGCCATTTCCTATTAAGAGAATGTCATCCACGTATAAAACGAGGAATACTACAGTTCTCGCTACAAATCTACTATAGATGCACGGTTCATCTGGATTTTTGATAAAGCCAAATTCCTTGACTGTCTCATCAAAACAGATGTTCCAACTCCGCGATGCCTGCTTTAGTCCATAGATGGACTTAAGCAACTTGCACACCTTTCCGCTGCTCCCACTCTGAATGAAACCCTCTGGCTGATCCATATAGACACACTCCTCTAAATTTCCACTTAGAAAAGCGGTTTTTACGTCCATCTGCCAAATCTCATAATTGTGGAAGGCAGCAATGGCAAGAAGGATCCGAATGGATTTCAGCATAGCCACTGGAGAAAAGGTTTCATCATAGTCCAAGCCAGGTCTTTGACGGAAACCCTTTGCTACAAGTCTAGCTTTGTAGGTCTCAACCTGTCCATCTACACCAATCTTCCTTTTGAAGATCCACTTGCATCCTACGGGTTTTACCCCGTCTGGAGCAATGTCCAACGTCCATACTTTGTTGGTGTACATGGACTCCATTTCGGTCCGCATTGCATCCAGCCATTTTACTGAGTCAACGCTCTGAACGGCCTGCTGGAAGCTAGTAGGCTCATCATAATCTATGATGCAATCCTCTCTATCCCCGTCTATGAGAAAACCGTAGTATCTCTCGGGCGGATGAGACTGCCTACTACTCCTGCGGAGCGGCGTAGGAATGTCCTGTTCATTTGAACCCTCTGGTTCCACTAAGCTTTCAGTAATAGTCTGTGGTTCTGGAATTTCTTCCAGTTCTACTGTGCTCCCACTTAATTCTTTTTCTAAGAACTGATGTTCCAGAAAATGGGCATTACGAGAAACAAGGACTTTTTGTTCCTCTGCGTAATAGAAAAGATACCCCCTGGAGTTCTTTGGGTATCCCACAAACTTGCACAGTACTGAGCGTGCCTCGAGCTTGTCCGTATGCTGCTTTTTGACATAAGCTGGACATCCGCAAATCTTCAAGTACTGAAGATAGGGTTTCTTCCCACTCCATAACTCATATGGTGTGGTAGGCACAGTCTTAGTAGGAACTCGGTTCAAAAGGTATGCAGCTGTTTCTAGCGCATACCCCCAGAATGATCGCGGTAACTCAGCGTTACTCATCATGGACCGTACCATATCCAATAGGGTCCGGTTCCGTCTCTCCGATACACCGTTATGTTGCGGAGTGTATGGAGGAGTAAGCTGAGAGAGAATCCCATTCTCTTTTAAGTAATTCAGGAACTCGGCACTTAAGTATTCTCCACCTCGATCCGATCTTAGAATCTTGATACTTTTGCCGGTTTGTTTTTCAACTTCATTCTTATATTCCTGGAATTTTTCAAAAGCTTCGGACTTATGTTTCATTAAGAAGACATAACCGTACTTTGAAAAATCATCCGTAAAAGTAATGAAGTAAGAATAACCGCTTCGTGCATGTGTAGACATTGGACCGCACACGTCGCTGTGTACGAGTCCCAAGAGCTCGCTCGCTCTTACTCCGTGTCCAGTGAACGGAGTCTTTGTCATCTTTCCTTTGAGACAGGATTGACAAGTGGCATATGATTGATATTCGAACGGATCCAAATATCCTTCTGTATGTAACTTAGTCAACCTTCTCTCATTGATGTGACCCAGTGTACAATGCCATAAGAAAGTCTGATTGATATCTGGAGACTTTCTTTTGTGTGTATTCTGGACATTGAAAATCTGTGGTTGGTTTAATACGTATATACCATTGCTCAATGTACCTGACCCAATCAGAACTTGATTAAGGTGAATGTTTACAACATTACTTACAAACGCAAATTCATAACCTTCTTTAGAAACCAAAGATACAGAAATGATATTACAAGTTGCGTTGGGTACAAAAAAGCAATTACGCAAAACCAAAATATGCCCATCTGACATTCCCAGGTGATAGTCCCCCACGGCTTTAGCATCCATGCTAGCTCCGTTCGCAACTCTGAGGGTCATGTCACCTGCCTTCAAAACCCTACGGTTTCTCAATGCCTGCAAAGAATTACAGATATGAGATCCTGATCCGGTATCCAATACCCAGGAAGTAGAATTTATAGAAAGACAGTTTTCAATAACATACACACCTGAAGCTGAAGCCGCAACCTGCTTCAGTTCCTGTGTCCTGGCTTTCCAAGCCCTGCAATCTTTCTTCCAGTGTCCACTCTTGTGACAATAGAAGCATTCCTCTTTACCCACAAGCTTCCCCGCTATATTTGTTGCCTTTTCCTTTCCCTTCGTACCCACTTTACTAACACCGCCTCTTGATTTGGCGGGGGCTTTCTTCCTCTTTCCCTTGGCTTTCGCCTTGGACCTAGAGGAAGAAGATCCTCCTACAAACAAAGCGGGTGTTTCCCTACCCTTCTGTAGGGTGCCCTCTGCGCTCCTCAACAAGTAGAGGAGTTCTGAAAGTTCAACTTCCTTTTCTTGTAAGTTGAAGTTCAGTATAAACTGGGCGTAAGTGGATGGAAGGGACTGGAGAATTAAATCCGTATAGAGTTCACTGTCCAACGTTGTCCCAAGTTCCGCGAGCTCCTCAGTGTAGCTAATCATCTTAAGCACGTGGTCCGCTACCGATGATCCGACGGCCAACTTTGTCGAAAATAACTTCTTCGACACTTCGTATCTTGCGATACGAGACTGCTCTCCATACAGTTCTTTTGTATGGAGAAATATGGACTCGAGGTCCATATTCTCATGCCTCCTCTGATGTTCGTTGTCCATAGAGGCAAGCACGAGGCACCTGGCCTTCGCGCAATCAATCTCCCAAGTCTTACGGATTTCCTTATCCGCGACGCTGGAGGTGGGACCTGGGACGGGGGAAGCTTTGGTGGTAAGAAGATACCCCAGCTTGTCGTAAGTGATTGCCAATTTGACATTCCTGAGCAAATCTTTGTAGTTTGGTCCTGTCAGTATGTTTTTATCTAGAAGTAATTTAAGTCCAGTCATTTCGAATTTGGTCGCTGCAGGGGGGAGAGAAGAAACACTTTTAGCACGATGCTCTTGCAAGTTTAGAATGGTTTTTAATTTGTCTAAACAGGATGGCTCCCACTGTCTCTCGAATCCCTCCTCAAACCACAAAGGAAGAATTAGCCAGGATCAATCCCACCGTACAATACTTGCTTAACCGTTCAGCCAGGCCAGTGTCGGTACTTCGAGGGAGGTTTTCTAACGCTTTCGCGAAGTTCCTTAATTTAAGAACCCCTTTTCCCTGGGGGCGTAGCCCCGCTAACACCTTTCTAGGCACCTACTAGGTTTATAGCATTGATCGTTTAGTGAGAAATTTCCCGAGGAGTAGCATATACTCACAGTAGGATCGGGATCCAAATATCATCGCGTGACGAAAATGAAGGAATCCTACCATAATCATCACACTCCAAATGGTATGCAAATCTAGCAAGTTTCAGTACTTATGAAACTCCCGATGTGGATTTTTGCCCCATGCTCTTATGACCTTGGCGTGAGGTTAAAATGTCATAAGTCACATGTCAAGTTCTTCCCATCATTATCCCGGTTGATTTGAATCCACCCGTACCTACCCTTGACGTAGGCCAAAATAGCGGTACGACTGTCTCAAACCAACGCATTCTATCTATGCAACAGATAAATATCCGGCAGCCACCAATCACTATGCCTTGGCGTGAGGTCAAAATACATAGCTTGAATACTACCGTATATTTAACTGAAATGATGGAGGGCTACGAATGGTTTTGGCGAAACCGTGAACGTAGTGAACTTGATATAATCGATGGAATGGGATAGCTTTTAGAAGGAGTGGCTCAAGCTCCGCATTTAAAAGTTAGTTTTGAAAAGAACCGAGTGGTTTTTCGAAAGTGTTCCAACGACTTTAACTTGGTTTATTATCTTGCATTAGTTCTTTTAATGCGTGATATTCTTGCATTAGTTCTTTTAATGCGTCCCATCATTTAATCCTACCATTGCAGAAAACAACCAAAATATGACGTACGCTTATGCCATTCGCATTCGCCACGGGGTCCCGTCATCACTCGTTAGGTTACTTAACTAACGACAGAGCGGGGGCTGGGCTAGCGCGGCTGTAAAACATAAGCAACGCCTAAATATAAAGCAATGATAGACATTACAGATCACAGATGAATACATTGGATATACTAGCAATCCGCAATCCGTTCGAGCCTGCAACGAAAAGCGGATTACACGGTCGCGGTGAATAGCAAGTACCCCACCCAAGACCCCTACGGGTGCGGCAAACTACCCGCCAAGTACTCGGCAGTTTGTGCACCCCTCCATGGGTCTATCCTAGGAGCAAAAACAGTAAAAAGAATTATACAATGACGGCTACAACCCCGACCCGGTTGTGCGGCCATACAAATAATAATATTACATCAATTTACATTTACAAATGAATGGAAGAAAAACAAAAAGCTCATCTCACATCCACCCCGGCTATTCACCCGCGACAGTCCAACAGATTCATATACAAATTCCAATATCAAACACAGATCACAGAGATGTATAACCCCGACCAATCGATTTATAGCGATTAGCCGACGTTCAATACATGCAAACATCACAGATATAACCATCATAGTCAAAGTGCAGTGAAGTTCGGAAAAAAAAAAATACGGAATTATAGGACCCCAAAAGTAAATTTTTGTTCTGGAAAATCTGGGCACATATAATATATTTTAAAAATCCTAAAACCAACACAGAAAAACACTGCACCAAAATCGATCACGAGAGGACAACAAACGGCGGCGGTTCCGCGGCAGATACCTACCTCATGCCGCGGAACCGCGGCAGTTTGAATGAATCATGGGATTGTTTTTCTTGAGTGTTCACACAAAACCCTGAGCCGAATTTAGGTGTATAACAAATCTTGTTTTGACCAGAAAAATTTTTAACAGAAACTAGGGTTTTGTAAAAGTTTGGTTTTTGGATTTTTCGGTTCCGAACTTCGTTACACTTCACTACCAAGCTAGTTTAAGTTTAGTTAGGCTCTGATACCACTGTAAGTCCACGTTGCAACCCCCGGTTCTTGCGGGGAGGCGGAAACGGTATAAAAATCAAATTTTTAGCGCATGGGGCAACATGGACTAACAAAGTCGGGATCTTTTCCTAAACTATAACTAGCAAACAAGCTAAAGAGAGTTAGCTACTCGGAAAGATGGTTATACCTAAACTTGAACTCCTTCTTCTTCAAACTTTGTAGAGGTTGATGGTTCTTTCCTCGTCGCCTTCTTCCGTCGAAGATGGATCCACCTGAGGGTTCAACCTTCGGGCTCTTCCTCGAACTTTGAGTGAACTAGAATCTCCGTCTTGCCAAACCCTTGATCCTAGAGTGAGTAGAGAGTGTCTAGGGGTTGTTTTCTTTTCAAGGTGAGGGATTCTCAACACATGAGAAGGAATCACCTTGAGCTTGAGGAAGAAGAAGATGAAGTGAGGAGAGAGAATGATTATGATAGAATGAGCTCTCTTTTTCCTTTTTGCAACCATATCAAAAGAAAAAGAATTATCTAATTAGTAATAATAATTCAAATGAGAATAGTTGATGGTAGTTTTGGAATGACCACTATCATGCTTCATTAAATGAGTGTAAGCATGAATAAAGGAGAATCCTTTCAAAGCATGATGGTGGTCAACATTCAACCATGGTCAACAAGTCAACCATGGTCAACAAGTCCACAAAATCAACCATAACAATATTTCATTTAATTACTATTATTAATTGATATTTCATAAATCTATTAGGGTTTGGAAAATGACGACTGTCAACTGTGCATACGCACCCGTTCCGAAACCCTAATGAAATACCTCATCCTCCGCCTCAAGCAACTGTGCATACACACCTGCATTCTCGTTCTGAGGAACAAGAATACCGAGATATAAAAGCAACCCCAAAACATATACCAGTATCTGGCTCAAACCAGAGCCTGCCAGTATAATCCGTCCGGACTCCAAACGTGCACAAGTGCGCGGATGAGAACGAACCCTGCCGCAAAACCATGCGACCTCTACTCTGTTTTGCCCAGAGGTGAATACCCTCTGTGTGGAACTCTAAAGACTCGACACTACGCTGGCAGTGGGTTTAACCACAGACCGCAAGCGGCACTAGCTGTGCGTAACGGTCCCCAGGTAGATGCCGACAAGAAGGCTGATGAGGTGAACCCCATCTGAACTCCTACTGAGTCTGAATGTGACATTCTCCGTACAGTCCGGTCTGTTCGTCTGATACATCGCATGTCGGGCCTAGGGGGCGGTAAAATGTCAGTCCCCAAATAGCGGTACAAGTCGTGTCGGAGTGAAGCCCAAAACACCCTGAGATGACACTGGAAGCCTACCAGTATATCTCGCTTGCCCTGGCCAGGGACTACTCGTGTAATGGCTCTCCTAGACACAGCGCGATGTCAACCCCCAATACCGGGAGAGACGAATCCTGTCTAACCGTCACTGCCTCCAAGTGCTTCGGGACTGCACCCAACCACTACCTGTTTGCACGACTCCTTTGAGCCGTGGTAGGGTAGTGATCAAAGTGCAGTGGGAACACACTCGAGGCGAAGCGCCAGTATAAAGTCAGCGGACTAAGCTGTACTCATGTCACCTGGGAACTGATAACTGACGATAGGTATAATACCAACATGTCAGTTCCCGACGAGTCCTGTCCAGTATACTCGTAACCTAACGAGCACCCGTATACTATCTCCAGTACGACGTACTGATGGCTGTGGGACAGACCATCTCCCATACTGGGATGAGAAGCGCATACGCTAGTCTACTTCGGAGTATCGATGCCCTGTCTCGATAGTCCTGCGACTAGGGACCTGTATAAGGATGTGCTTATAGATTACCCAGCCCCCACTAGTGTGACTGCCATCACAACGCTGGTAATCAAGCAAAGATCCTAAGGGCTCCACTAATGCGTATAGGTGATATCGCAAAATAAACACATGTACACATTGAAGTAGAAACAAACCAAGTAGCATACTACAATATTGAGCAAGATTGTTTATACAAGGTGAATATCCCAAGCTTCCATTAAGTAATATACAAACTAGTATGATACAGTAATGGCCTCTAGGGCATATACACTAACAGGATGATCCCATATCCATCGGTGTTTGACATCAGAGATGATATACGGATGCTCAATAGAGACTGGGTACACTGGACGGACTCACCGAGAACTCCCAGATGGTATTATACCTCACGTCAGATGGCAGTTCTCTTGTGACACTGGTACAGAGTAGTCTGTTGACCTGAGATCGTCATAGAGTCTTGTGTGGTTCCCACTGTGCTTTGATTTCCATCTTACCACGTCCAAGAGGGCGTGCAAAACGGTGGTTTTTGGGTACAGTCCCGAGTCACATGGAGGCAATGAGCGATAGGAGGGGATTCGTCTCTCCCGGTATAGGGGGTTGATGTTGCGCTGTGTTCGATTGGCTATAACAGGAAATCCCTGGCCAGGGTTGCTGAGATTTACTGGTAAGTGTTACCAGTAGTTTCTCGAATTGTTATAGACCTCATATCAACACGACTTATCGAGCTATTGGGGTCTGACGTTTACCACCCCTAGGCGAGATATACGACATATCAGACGATCAGATCGGACTGTACGGAAGTGTTACTGGTTGGATTCATAGGAGTGTGAGCGGGCTTGCTCGTCGATCTTCTGATCGCTCAATACCCGGGTGGCCGTTACGTTTAGAAGACCGCTTGCGGCTTGTGGGTGCTTGATATGATCATCATCTGCTGCCGGCGTATTGACGAGTCTTTAGAGTCCTACACAGAGGTTTCCTGGTTCAAGCGAAACGAAATAGGAGCGCATATGAGATATGTGCGGGACCGAGAATAATGCGTGTATGTGATTGCGTATTCCATTCTCGCGATGAATGTATCGATTAGGTTATATGCGATATACCCTAGTTATCGAATCAAGGATTGATTCGATAAACCGATACATTGGATACTAGTCGGTTATATGTGATATGACCGGATCGTTAAATCAAGTGTTGATTTAATGATTTAATGTATAATTATATATTTGATATATTACTTTGCATTAACTAGTATCGGTTCACTTTAAATGGATATTCTCACTCGGGTGTGCGCATTGCATATGCGATATGATTTTGTGCACATATTTGTATCATGTTTGATGATGCATGATCTTGTTGTTAAGTATAAAGAATTAAACCATGGTTAAGTGTTGATTAGGGTTTTGCATTTTCATTTATTTATTTATTTGAAAAGGATTAAGATAAGAATGGTGGCCTTTTTTGTTTTAAGTTGAAGCTTCATGAAGCATTGACTTTAGTAACCATTCTTGTCATCATGCTTAACCCTAACCCATCCAAGTGACCATGGTTTATTCTCTACACTTAACCTAGGTTAGAACATGATAAGTATTTGATTTTATTATTCTTTTTAATATACTTATCATATTCTATTTGCTTCTTCATCTTCTTCAAGTTGAAGAAAACCTTCACTTCATCAATGGTGATTGATGAATATGAGTGAGAAATCTAAATCTAAAGTCTACCCACTTCCTATTTCTTCATCCTCTACCTCTTGCCAAGTAGTAGAGTGTGTTTTCTTCACAAGTTTCATGACTTGGTGAAGTGAGAGCTTGATCTTGCGATACTTCGACGTAGATCATCTTCGGCATGGACATCGACGACCAAGCTCGCCATTTCTCCGACGAAGCCGATGCTAGAGCCCGGGAATTCATTTGGACAGTGAGGGGACTTCATTGCGGAGCTATGGAGGTGGAGCACCGGATCTACAAAGGTTGTATTTCCGATTCTTATAGTTAAGTGTTAACTAGTTCATCTTTCGCCTAGATTTCTAGCCAACGATCCGTACACTAGGGTTTCTCGGCACCGTAATTTTTGAAATTGGCATGGTTGATGCCTTGTGAGACCTCACTAGAGTGCCTAGGAACCCTACAATGTTATATATATATATATTTATATATACTAGTAGATGTTGTATATGTTTTGCACCCGCGCTAGCCCAGTACCCGCTCTGTCGTTAGTTAAGTAACCTAACGGGTGATGACGGGACCCAGTGGCGAATGCGGATGGTATATACGTACATTTTATTTTCGTTATTTTTTGGTGTGATTAATTGATGGGACTGTAATGATTCTTATCAATGCAAGGATAAAACAAACCTATATATGATGTTGTTGGAACCAAGTTTTTTTTAAACTGACATTACAGACGTTCTCTTTTGCTTTGCATAGTGGTATTCAGTTTGAATATCCAGCACCTCATTAGACGAGGCAAGGGCCGAGATTCCCTCATCGGGAGTGACCCCTTGAGTAAAAGTTTGCGTCAACGTAATAACTTCACTATAGCCGATTCTTTTGCTTTGCATCATGGTATTCAGTTTGGGATATCCTGCACCCCATTCGACGGGGAAAGAGCCGAGATCCCTTCACCAGGAGTAACTTCTTTAGCAAAAGTGTTCGCCACTATATATTTATAAAACAACTTGGATTCTTTCAACGATATCAAGTTCATTGCGTTAATGGTTTTTCGCCAAAAACCAGCCGTAGCCCTCCGTCACTTCAGATTTGTATTGCTTAGTATTCGTGCTATGTATGTTGTGCTTAGCCGAGGCGTAATGTTTGGTAGCTATGTAGTGCTTTTCTGTTGCATGGATATACGATTGGTTATGACAGTCGTACGGTCATTTTGGCTCAGTCAAGGACTCGTGCGGGTGGTGTTAGTTATATGTATGCCCTAGAGGCCATTGCTATACATAGGATGTATATTGTAGTGGATGCTGGGACATATATAGGGAGGACTTTCTTGCTCGACATGATAGTATGCTATCTGGTTACCCTTTACCTTAACGTGTACACTGATTGTCTCTCTGTTACATGTTGGTAAAGCCCTTAGGATGTGTACTTGACTATCTGGACTATGATGCGGATCATACTAGTGGGTACATGGTAGTCCATAAGTATATCCTTCAAAGTCCCTAGTCGTGGGTATATCGAGACGGGGCATCGATATACCAGAGCAGACTAGCGTATACCTTCTCGACCCATACAGATGGGCGATGGATGATCCCATATCCATTGGTGTTTGACATCAGAGATGATATACGGGTGCTCAGTGGAGACTGGGTACACTTGTCACGACCTAAAGTTTGGCCCGTGACCGGCACTTAACCACGTAACGTCTACAGGCGTAACGCGACTAAGTAAGCCGAAAACCCAGAAATCTAAAACCCTTTTTAAGAACAAGTAAAGAAACTACATGTTTAACAATCAAGGTTTTTGAATAACTAAGCCGAATGTGCAATTTAAAACAGTACAGTCTTTTCTAAAAATTTCGACAGAGTTTCTTTTGTAAAACTGGCCCCGAATGGGGTACAACAAGATAACAATATATATATGCAATGATAAAGGCATCCCCAAGCGGGAGCTAGCTCTTCGTCAATTGACGGTCACAACCACATATGCAACAATGATATAATATACAACGCCAAGTGGCGAGGATCAAACCCAAAGAAAGCTCAAGGCAACAAGAAACCGCAATACTACTAAGCGCGACTCTAAGGTCGAATAATACATCACTAAAGTCTAGGTCTGAAACAATATACAAGTTTTGGTTGATGGAAATTCTAGATACAATGAATAAAGTAAATACAATGGTGGTTCTTGATGCGAAAGAATCCACCTACCAAAAGCAAATCACCCGCAAGAAGGTAGTGTGCCAGAAATGCCGCAATGGAACCTGTACGGCAGAACCTGCAAGAACTGTGGCACAACGGGGGTGAGTTGCCAACTCGTGAATAGAAACATCTACAAGAAGAAACCGAATGCAAGACATAAACCTAAGTCAACGATCAGTAATATAATCCACAAGAGTACATCTGAGTGTAATAAGGTGGCAAGGTAACATCTAATCATGTATTTAGTGCCAAGTACTCATGTAATAACATGCCATCAGTATAAGGTATGTCTGCATGAAGTAAATATGATGAAATATCAATGATATCAATACACATATATTAGCGTCCCATACCACTAATATTGGTGTAAGGATATATATAACAGTGCCATCATACCCTGTTATATATACAAATGAAGTATGATCAGTGTAAATCCGGTCTGTATATGATCCATGTCTGTGAATATGTGGAACCCGTCCACCCGTCACCCAATGACAATAAGCATCATGTATGCAATGCGAGGATATAAACAAAATCATGGAAAAACATCATGAAACCCGTGCCTAGCATCGACACGTAAATCCTCCTGTATCGGGCATCCGTCCTTCCGGATCAGCCCTCTCTCAAAGTATATATATCGGGAATCCGTCAATCCGGGTCATCCCTCTCTCAATACATCGGGCATCCGTCATTCCGGGTCAGCCCTCTCTCAGAGTATATATCGGGAATCCGTCAGTCCGGGTCATCCCTCTCTCTGAGTATATATCGGGAATCCGTCAGTCCGGGTCATCCCTCTCTCAATACATCGGGCATCCGTCATTCCGGGTCAGCCCTCTCTCAATACATCGGGCATCCGTCATTCCGGGTCAGCCCTCTCTCAGAGTATATATCGGGAATCCGTCAGTCCGGGTCATCCCTCTCTCAATACATCGGGCATCCGTCATTCCGGGTCAGCCCTCTCTCAATACATCGGGCATCCGTCATTCCGGGTCAGCCCTCTCTCAGAGTATATATCGGGAATCCGTCAGTCCGGGTCATCCCTCTCTCAATACATGCCTCTAGCACCGAGAAACATGGGGCGACGCCCCAAATATCATATCAAGGGAACCGGGTTTTTTCATAATAAAGCATCTGTTCTTAAATAATCCCACGGTCCTCAAAATCAGAAATCACATGGAAATCCACATCAAGAATAAATCCAATGCGATGTGCTATGCAATCAATCCATGATGTATGCGACATGTAAAGAAAGGTAATCATATCGAAAATCATGCAGCATGGAATAGTAATGTGCATATGTCGAGAGAAACCGCTCCTTTAGAATGAGTCATCTATGATTGTGTACAGGTACATGTGTACAATATGCCAAGCAAGAATCATATCATGAATGCAACAGTACTACAGTGCAGTGGCATGGCAATTATCGATGATGAAGTGTGTGAGCCGGCAAAAGTGTACGTGGAACATACGCATCATCGATAATGGTGCTGGTGTCCTAACAGCATGATACTAATATAGCAATGAATATATGCCAGCAATGCGAATAGCATGAAGATGCAGAAATCTAGTAGTCGACATCACAGTGAAGTATCTACTATGCAACTACATCTAAGTAACAGGTCGATCAGGAGGGGTAGGGTGGAAACCACCTAAATCTGAGTCGGTATATATAAAGATACATAGTCGGTGATCTCGCCTCAATATCATATCGTAAGATATCCTCGAGTTTTGAGTTCGGATCTATCATCAATATCGGCTCGTACGGTAAATCATCGTACGGCATCCCAATAGCTGGGTACAGGACAACATCTCAATATCTCATCACATAACAGGCATCACTATCATCAGATCACATCATCTGGGGGTACTACTCTATGTCTAGTACAAGTCGATACCATCAATAAAGTATGCATGCGGGGGTAAACACATATCCCAAGCCCGCAAGAATCACAAGTCATATCCCACATATGAATCGTATCAATTCACCGATCTCACGGCACCAAGCCCACATCATCGACTCATCCCCAAGTCATCACATATCATCAATCACAGTGCAAGTATAAGTGATAAGCAAGGGTGTGTGTGTGGGTGTAATTCTATCCTAGGGTTCGCGACTATGAACTACACTAGTCACTTCTAACCCTATACTATCCATAATAGACTTATTATCACAATAAACTACATAGTAATCTATCTACGGACTGCGGGGGTGCTATACGCCATCCACCCGACTTCCCCCTGTAGATATAATCTACTCACTTTGCATCATCATTTGCGGACGTCACCACGCATTTGCTTGTCGTCCCGAAGTCTTCATGGGTACCTACACATCAAATATCGTATATGCGCATTAAAACCAAATCCAAGCTAAAACGGCGCATGAAATCCAAAACGATACGATAAGGGGGCCTATAGGTGAGAACCTATGGCACGCCTTCAAAACCATCAATAAATCCTCTATATCGTCGTATAAATGACAAATAGTCGAGGCAAAACACATTCCACCATTTCAGAATCAAAAATACGGAATACGGAAACACGAATCCAAAATAGCAACTTAGGATATATGTCCCAGATTTTACCCTAGATAGAATCTGTCAAAACTAGAAGTACCCAGGGCCAAGAATTGAGGAAATAGGGCCAGGCACGCAAAACGAGGAAGTTCCTCTCTGGTCTGGCCGCAAATTGCGGCCAGAAAGGGGATTTTGGCTGCCTGAAGGTGGAGTGGGGAGCTAGGGTTTTGGGTGTTGCCTCTCTGGTGCCTGCACATCTTACTATCCACTCAATATTATTTTAGGAGTCTCAGGGTGTTAGCAGATTCTCAATCACAGTGACAGATTCCAGATTTTCCCCGATATTGGTTTCTAAAATCCGTATTCTGGTTTTTGCTTCAGGTTTGGGGTTCCAATTCATACACTAGGGTGTTGGTAAGACCTCTACTGAGCTCAATTTCATAATACAACACCAATTCCCTCAAATCCTAACTAGGTTATCACCAAGTCCATAATATCACACAATATCGATATAATCTTAACTTGGGGTTAAAGGAAATGCTACAATTGAGCTAAGGGTTCAGAATTTACCTCACTTGGCAACTCAAGAACTTTCTTGAGTTGCCCTCTAGTGGCCAAATCCATGCTTTCTTGGTCCATCTTGTAGATCTCGAGCTTGTGCATCTTTTTAAGGAAATGAGTGTGAGGTTTTGAGATAGATTTTGAGGTGAAGTGAGGAGTTGAAGAGGGAAGGGAAAATGGTGCAGGAGCAGCAGCAGGAGGAGAGTGAAGAGGGAGGGAAATTGAGGGGAAATGGCTAAGGGTTTGGTCAATGGTTCACCCATACCTCTCTCTCACCAACCCCATTCTTTTCTCTTTTCTTATTCTTTTCTTTTTCCTTTTCTTTTCTTAAACCTTTCTCACTAGAATAGTGATCCCAAAATAACATGGTAGGAAAATGCACAAGTGTGAGAAAAAGTGATATGTGCAAGTTTTGCACAAAATTGCTAAAAAACCCGATTAGCGATTTTAATCGCGATTAGCACTAAATTAGTGTCAAACTAATCACAAAAACTTAAAAATGTCACAATTCTCTAATTTACCATATTTTAGAATTTCCAAAAAATTTTCCTAATTTTTCTAACATTTTTCCTATTTATTTGCATTTAGTCATTAATTTAATATTAAAATAATCAATAAATAATATTAAATCATAAAAATTCCTAAAATTAATATTTTATACTTTTGAAAATGTTACAATCTACCCCCCTTAAAGAAATTCGGTCCCCGAATTTAAATTTAAACCCCCACTACCAAAACAATTTCAGCAAAAATCCAAATTATCGGGGCTCCTCTAACATCAATCCTAAGACGTATATAAGAATACCCCGTGCGTCAGGTGCGCACGGAAAACAAAACCCACCTAAGTACTATACAGGTGCAACGGGTGTGCACACAACATCTGTCATAGGCAACGTGTGTGCCTGACAGCAAAACCAGGTGCATCTAACATGCACAAGGAAACCCGATTTAGTGCATCTGGTGTGCACCAAAATCGTACCTCAACACATTAAGGGTGCATCCAATACTAACAGCGCAAGATATCTACTTGCCTCTTGCTCACGGTCTGGCGTCCTCTGACTCTGGGTCCTTATCTTCTCTGCGGATTACCTATCTCGCAGTCAAACGGCTCATCGGCCTTGTCTGGTGTGCTAACGGGGACGATCCCGTTCTGGCACTTCTCTGGTCACCTCTCGGTCAATCCTCATGACCACTCGTAAGGCAGCATATCACTGGCGTCGGCCTCTGGCTCTCTGAATGCACGTCACACATCTGATCCTAGGTGCAAACATCATTGCAGCAATGTCCTGGAAGGAATCCTGCTCAAGGTCTCTTCCAATCATGTCTATGCCGATCTGCACAGAGGCTGGCTCTCTTGTACTACCTCTTCTCGCTTGAGAAACATCTGTGTCCTCAGCACAATGTTTTCTCAGAAACTGGTCACATCCCAACGTCTCTGTAAGCATATCAGGTCTCTAGTCTCGACGGGAAGTAATGACAGCTCGTCAGTGTCTCACACGAACCTCTAGTTCCACTTGTCTCCATCGTCGTCCACTATGACGTCACGCCAAGCTACCTTGCACTGCACTGTTCTCGGCCACGGCCAATCTGAAGTCTCTCGCACGGACTCGAAATCGCGTACTCTGTAGCTTCACCATCCTGTAGAAGATGTCAGGCCGAACAGATCCTCGGGAACACGTCCCAACCATCGGAGGAATACTCGTCACTCGTCCGTCCCTGATCAATTAGCAACGCATCTGGGTAAGTTCCCTTATCCGAACCTGGTCAACTACCTCGTCGACAAAGCCGAACTCTGTCCTGCTGGGTGTGCGCAATACGACCACTCCCGGGTCTAGGTCTTCTCGTATAGTTCTCCAGAAGGGTCCTGTCGAGGTTCCTTTCTCAAATCTCATACCTGCCGAATTGCCCGGAAGTCATCATCCAATGCTGAAGCTAAAGCTTATTCCGGAAGGGCTGCATACTCATCGCTCTTCTTTCTGGAAGATATATCCATATACCACGCCTCTGGGTGCGTATAACATTCCTGATGTCAGCGGAGTGGGACGTCATCTCGTCGAAACCTCGTGCGAACTCTCTACTCCACATTGCTCAATGTCGACTGATTCGGACCTAACTCATCGTGGCTACACGAACTGCGCTCCGATGGCTACGCTTGCATCTGGAGTCTCCCAAGCAGTGTCCCATCACGATATCCGAAAGATGTCGAACCATCCGATCGACTCGTCAGATCCTCAAAATTCCCCAAGAACTCACATCTCGGGTACAGTTTAATAGTATCGAGTACATGCCACAGCGTCGGTGGTCCAGCCGTAGAAGGGCAAATCCAAGCCTCACTAATGGCGCCGCGGAACCGCCGCAAACCCGAAGGTTCATAGGCTTTCATACGGTCATTAAGTCGAGTTAGGGTTTCATTCTTCTAGAGGGTCCATAGAATCACCTGCATGTCTTTCCGTATACTTTAAACTTAGAAAATAGGCTCCTGACATTCGATCGTCTCAATCGACTCTCGACGAACCTGCGTGAAGTCGTCTCTAGCTGGAAACAATCTATCTGATGACCTCGCATCGGTAAACGAACGAACCACATGCCCTAGTCATTCATCCTCCGACTAGCGACTCGCTATCATCTCTCTGAGTATATGCTCACGCTGCAATAGCTCCAACCATCTGGGCGATATCTCGTCATTTGCAGCAGCAACTGGCTTATTCGCCTGTACGCCGAACAGCGCCTCAATCCTCTAGGAAAGGCAACACAGTGGCGGTCATCTCTGAATCGGTCTTCTCTAGATCTGAGTAAGACTCTCCACACTGGAAATCTTCAACTCAACTGGGCCCGCTCCGGTGCATAAATCGGACGAATCACCTTCGTCTCTCAAATCGGGTAGACTAGCTATCATCTGTCTCATATCTGCCTGAAAGCTCCGGCAATCTCAGCTCGTAAGCTCCGAAAGCGACATCCTGTCAATCTCAGCAACAGCTGGTCCATCTGTCTGCACGGTAGGCGACATCACAATCTCTGAGGTATGCTGTACCTCAACAGTCCTCTCTCAACTGGCAGTTCTAACAATGGCCCGATCATCCGGTGCAAATCCAAGCACTCGCCTCCACTAGAGGTCACAATCACCAACACTAACTCGAGACGTTCCCATGTCACCAGAAAACACAATGGTCGGCTCTCGTACCAAACGAGCTCACACCGGCCGTAACCCTAGCAGCAGCCCAAACTGCGCTCAAACACGGTGACAGGAACCTCAATCGAGTGCCAAAAGGGGCACATCAATGGCAAGAAGGAAACAACAGATCCAGAGTAGATACATGATCATAGGAAGGAACAGTATCAATGAAGGTATGATCATGAAACTAATAGAATCGGGGATCTCAAATGGATGTATAATCCCGGATATAAAGAAAATCACTGATCTCGAAGAATATGCACATCCTACGGTTCCTTAAGCGGAGTGGCGTGTCGTAAGTATGCCGCGGAACATACCAACGGTACGGCACTCTACTTTAGTCACCTATTCCATCAACCAAGGGCCATCCTAAAACGACGAAAGTTCGGGTCTAATACCCCCTCGACCAAGTCTAAGTTCCGTATATAAATAACTCCCTAGGCTCCACATAGTCAAACTTAAACTCGAACCAAGGTCAACCTAGCGCTCTGATACCAACTTTGTCACGACCCAAAGTTTGGCCCGTGACCGGCACTTAACCACGTAACGTCTACAGGCGTAACGCGACTAAGTAAGCCGAAAACCCAGAAATCTAAAACCCTTTTTAAGAACAAGTAAAGAAACTACATGTTTAACAATCAAGGTTTTTGAATAACTAAGCCGAATGTGCAATTTAAAACAGTACAGTCTTTTCTAAAAATTTCGGCAGAGTTTCTTTTGTAAAACTGGCCCCGAATGGGGTACAACAAGATAACAATATATATATGCAATGATAAAGGCATCCCCAAGCGGGAGCTAGCTCTCCGTCAATTGACGGTCACAACCACATATGCAACAATGATATAATATACAACGCCAAGTGGCGAGGATCAAACCCAAAGAAAGCTCAAGGCAACAAGAAACCGCAATACTACTAAGCGCGACTCTAAGGTCGAATAATACATCACTAAAGTCTAGGTCTGAAACAATATACAAGTTTTGGTTGATGGAAATTCTAGATACAATGAATAAAGTAAATACAATGGTGGTTCTTGATGCGAAAGAATCCACCTACCAAAAGCAAATCACCCGCAAGAAGGTAGTGTGCCAGAAATGCCGCAATGGAACCTGTACGGCAGAACCTGCAAGAACTGTGGCACAACGGGGGTGAGTTGCCAACTCGTGAGTAGAAACATCTACAAGCAGAAACCGAATGCAAGACATAAACCTAAGTCAACGATCAGTAATATAATCCACAAGAGTACATCTGAGTGTAATAAGGTGGCAAGGTAACATCTAATCATGTATGTAGTGCCAAGTACTCAGGTAATAACATGCCATCAGTATAAGGTATGTCTGCATGAAGTAAATATGATGAAATATCAATGATATCAATACACATATAATAGCGTCCCATACCACTAATATTGGTGTAAGGGTATATATAACAGCGCCCTCATACCCTGTTATATATACAAATGAAGTATGATCAGTGTAAATCCGGTCTGTATATGATCCATGTCTGTGAATATGTGGAACCCGTCCACCCGTCACCCAATGACAATAAGCATCATGTATGCAATGCGAGGATATAAACAAAATCATGGAAAAACATCATGAAACCCGTGCCTAGCATCGACACGTAAATCCTCCTGTATCGGGCATCCGTCCTTCCGGATCAGCCCTCTCTCAAAGTATATATATCGGGAATCCGTCAGTCCGGGTCATCCCTCTCTCAATACATCGGGCATCCGTCATTCCGGGTCAGCCCTCTCTCAGAGTATATATCGGGAATCCGTCAGTCCGGGTCATCCCTCTCTCTGAGTATATATCGGGAATCCGTCAGTCCGGGTCATCCCTCTCTCAATACATCGGGCATCCGTCATTCCGGGTCAGCCCTCTCTCAATACATCGGGCATCCGTCATTCCGGGTCAGCCCTCTCTCAGAGTATATATCGGGAATCCGTCAGTCCGGGTCATCCCTCTCTCAATACATCGGGCATCCGTCATTCCGGGTCAGCCCTCTCTCAATACATCGGGCATCCGTCATTCCGGGTCAGCCCTCTCTCAGAGTATATATCGGGAATCCGTCAGTCCGGGTCATCCCTCTCTCAATACATGCCTCTAGCACCGAGAAACATGGGGCGACGCCCCAAATATCATATCAAGGGAACCGGGTTTTTTCATAATAAAGCATCTGTTCTTAAATAATCCCACGGTCCTCAAAATCAGAAATCACATGGAAATCCACATCAAGAATAAATCCAATGCGATGTGCTATGCAATCAATCCATGATGTATGCGACATGTAAAGAAAGGTAATCATATCGAAAATCATGCAGCATGGAATAGTAATGTGCATATGTCGAGAGAAACCGCTCCTTTAGAATGAGTCATCTATGATTGTGTACAGGTACATGTGTACAATATGCCAAGCAAGAATCATATCATGAATGCAACAGTACTACAGTGCAGTGGCATGGCAATTATCGATGATGAAGTGTGTGAGCCGGCAAAAGTGTACGTGGAACATACGCATCATCGATAATGGTGCTGGTGTCCTAACAGCATGATACTAATATAGCAATGAATATATGCCAGCAATGCGAATAGCATGAAGATGCAGAAATCTAGTAGTCGACATCACAGTGAAGTATCTACTATGCAACTACATCTAAGTAACAGGTCGATCAGGAGGGGTAGGGTGGAAACCACCTAAATCTGAGTCGGTATATATAAAGATACATAGTCGGTGATCTCGCCTCAATATCATATCGTAAGATATCCTTGAGTTTTGAGTGCGGATCTATCATCAATATCGGCTCGTACGGTAAATCATCGTACGGCATCCCAATAGCTGGGTACAGGACAACATCTCACTATCTCATCACATAACAGCATCACTATCATCAGATCACATCATCTGGGGGTACTACTCTATGTCTAGTACAAGTCGATACCATCAATAAAGTATGCATGCGGGGGTAAACACATATCCCAAGCCCGCAAGAATCACAAGTCATATCCCACATATGAATCGTATCAATTCACCGATCTCACGGCACCAAGCCCACATCATCGACTCATCCCCAAGTCATCACATATCATCAATCACAGTGCAAGTATAAGTGATAAGCAAGGGTGTGTGTGTGGGTGTAATTCTATCCTAGGGTTCGCGACTATGAACTACACTAGTCACTTCTAACCCTATACTATCCATAATAGACTTATTATCACAATAAACTACATAGTAATCTATCTACGGACTGCGGGGGTGCTATACGCCATCCACCCGACTTCCCCCTGTAGATATAATCTACTCACTTTGCATCATCATTTGCGGACGTCACCACGCATTTGCTTGTCGTCCCGAAGTCTTCATGGGTACCTACACATCAAATATCGTATATGCGCATTAAAACCAAATCCAAGCTAAAACGGCGCATGAAATCCAAAACGATACGATAAGGGGGCCTATAGGTGAGAACCTATGGCACGCCTTCAAAACCATCAATAAATCCTCTATATCGTCGTATAAACGACAAATAGTCGAGGCAAAACACATTCCACCATTTCAGAATCAAAAATACGGAATACGGAAACACGAATCCAAAATAGCAACTTAGGATATATGTCCCAGATTTTACCCTAGATAGAATCTGTCAAAACTAGAAGTACCCAGGGCCAAGAATTGAGGAAATAGGGCCAGGCACGCAAAACGAGGAAGTTCCTCTTTGGTCTGGCCGCAAATTGCGGCCAGAAAGGGGATTTTGGCGGCCTGAAGGTGGAGTGGGGAGCTAGGGTTTTGGGTGTTGCCTCTCTGGTGCCTGCACATCTTACTATCCACTCAATATTATTTTAGGAGTCTCAGGGTGTTAGCAGATTCTCAATCACAGTGACAGATTCCAGATTTTCCCCGATATTGGTTTCTAAAATCCGTATTCTGGTTTTTGCTTCAGGTTTGGGGTTCCAATTCATACACTAGGGTGTTGGTAAGACCTCTACTGAGCTCAATTTCATAATACAACACCAATTCCCTCAAACCCTAACTAGGTTATCACCAAGTCCATAATATCACACAATATCGATATAATCTTAACTTGGGGTTAAAGGAAATGCTACAATTGAGCTAAGGGTTCAGAATTTACCTCACTTGGCAACTCAAGAACTTTCTTGAGTTGCCCTCTAGTGGCCAAATCCATGCTTTCTTGGTCCATCTTGTAGATCTCGAGCTTGTGCATCTTTTTAAGGAAATGAGTGTGAGGTTTTGAGATAGATTTTGAGGTGAAGTGAGGAGTTGAAGAGGGAAGGGAAAATGGTGCAGGAGCAGCAGCAGGAGGAGAGTGAAGAGGGAGGGAAATTGAGGGGAAATGGCTAAGGGTTTGGTCAATGGTTCACCCATACCTCTCTCTCACCAACCCCATTCTTTTCTCTTTTCTTATTCTTTTCTTTTTCCTTTTCTTTTCTTAAACCTTTCTCACTAGAATAGTGATCCCAAAATAACATGGTAGGAAAATGCACAAGTGTGAGAAAAAGTGATATGTGCAAGTTTTGCACAAAATTGCTAAAAAACCCGATTAGCGATTTTAATCGCGATTAGCACTAAATTAGTGTCAAACTAATCACAAAAACTTAAAAATGTCACAATTCACTAATTTACCCTATTTTAGAATTTCCAAAAATTTTTCCTAATTTTTCTAACATTTTTCCTATTTATTTGCATTTAATCATTAATTTAATATTAAAATAATCAAAAATAATATTAAATCATAAAAATTCCTAAAATTAATATTTTATACTTTTGAAAATGTTACAACACTGGACGGACTCGCCGAGAACTCCCAGATGGTATTATACCTTACGTCAGATGGCAGTTCTCTGGTGACACTGGTATAGAGTAGTCTGTTGACCCGAGATCGTCATAGAGTCTTGTGTGGTTCCCACTGTGCTTTGATTTCCACCTTACCACGTCGAAGGGGGCGTGCAAAACGGTAGTTTTTGGGTACAGTCCCGAATCATATGGAGGCAATGAGCGATAGGAGGGGATTCGTCTCTCCCGGTATAGGGAGTTGATGTTGCGCTGTGTTCGATTGGCTATAACAGGAAATCCCTGGCCAGGGTTGCTGAGATTTACTGGTAAGTGTTACCAGTAGTTTCTCGAATTGTTATAGACCTCATATCGACACGACTTATCGAGCTATTGGGGTCTGACGTTTACCACCCCTAGGCGAGATATGCGACATATCAGACGACAAGACCGGACTGTACGATAAGTGTTACTGGTTGGATTCACAGGAGTGTGAGCGGGCTTGCTCGTCGATCTTCTGATCGCTCAATACCCGGGTGGCCGTTACGTTTAGCAGACCGCTTGCGGCTTGTGGGTGTTTGATATGATCATCATCCGCTGCCGGCGTATTGACGAGTCTTTAGAGTCCTACACAGAGGTTTCCTGGCTCAAGCGAAACGAAATAGGAGCGCATATGAGATATGTGCGGGACCGAGAATAATGTGTGTATGTGATACTGTATTTCATTCTCGCGATGAATGTGTCGAATGGTTGTATGCGATATAACCTAGTTATCGAATCAAGGATTGATTCGATAAATCGATACATTGTATACTAGTCGGTTGTGTGCGACATGACCGGATCATTGAATCATGTGTTGGTTTAATGATTTAATGCATAATTATATATTTGATATATTACTTTGCATTAACTAGTATTGGTTCATCTTAAATGGATTTTCTCACTTGTTTGTGCACATTGTATATGTGATAAGTTTTTGTGCATAAGTTTGTATCATGTTTGATGATGCATGCTAACTTGGGTTTGTGTAAAGGTTAAACCATGGTTGTGTAATGGTTAGGGTTTTCATTTTCTTATATTTTTATTTATTTATTTATTCTTTTTGGAAAATGAAAAGCATAAAGAGAAAATGGTGGCTAACTTTGTTTGTTGTTGAAGCTTCATGAAACTTTGACTAAGTGAACATTTTGTCTCATGCTTAACCCTAACCACTCCATCTAACCTTAGTTAAATCTCTACACTAAACCATGGGTTGTGTATGATAAGAATTAATTTTTCTTTTCTATTTTCATAATTCTTATCATATCATTATCTTCATCTTCTTCTTCTTCAAGAAGAAAAAGCTAGCTACCATCAATGGCAACTAGTGAAAATGAGTGAGAAATCCAATTCTAAAGTGAACCCACCTCCTATTTCTTCATCCTCTACCTCTTGCCAAGTAGTATAGGGTGTTTTCTTCACAAGTTTCATGACTTGGTGAAGTGGGAGCTTGATCTTGCGATGCCTCGACGTAGATCATCTTCGGCACGAAGCCGACGACCTTGCCCGCCCATTTCTCCGATTAAGCCGACGCTAGAGCCCGGGATTCCATTTGGACAGCGAGGAGACTTCATTGCGGAGCTATGGAGGTGGAGGACCGGATCTACAAAGGTTGTATTTCCGTTTACA
Organism: Agapanthus africanus; assembly: GCA_030015575.1. Classification (NCBI taxonomy): domain Eukaryota; kingdom Viridiplantae; phylum Streptophyta; class Magnoliopsida; order Asparagales; family Amaryllidaceae; genus Agapanthus; species Agapanthus africanus. The sequence continues at coordinate 295,892,059 of CM057345.1, read as the reverse complement.
CTTTCGTTAAGTTGTTAACTAGCTCGTTGTTTCGGCTAAAATCTAGTTAACGATCCGTATTAGGGTTTCTCGGCACCTGTAAAATTTGAAATTGGCATGGTTGATGCCTTGTGAGACCTCATTAGCATGCCTAGGAACCCTATAGTGGTATCAGAGCCTAGCTAAAGCCTTAGGGGATGCTTAGACGATGTTTGAAACCCGATCGAACCCGAAACCCTAACTTTTTCACGCTCTCTGTACATTTTTCTAAAACTGGGTTTTTTCCAGATTAAAATTGCTTAAAAAATTCAGCAGGGAATTATAAGAATTACGGTGCCAAATTTAACTCATGAACAGTACAAACGGCGGCGGAACCGTGGCAGAAGCCTGGCTTTTGCGGCGGTTCCAAGGCCATTTGATGACGTCATCCTCCCCTTTTTTGCATAGTAATTCCTATTTAAGGATGCTGAGTTTTCTGGGAATTTTTAATTTGACTCAAGAGTTGAGTATTCTGGGGTTGCTTTGGGAATCGTAGATTCGATCGGATTATCAAATTTTGTCTGTGTGGTTTTCCGGATAATTTTAGAATATGTTAAAAAGTTCGACCGGATATAAATACCCAACTTTTCCCCTGCCGGAAAATATCCAAGTGTTGGATTTTTCTGTGGTTTAAGGACGTTCTGAGTAGTGCAAGTAACGCGATGGTCCCTCTAGAAGACAACAAACCTTAACTCGATTATGTGACCATCTTGAACTGCCCTTTGAACCTTCGGGTTTGGGGCAGTACGGCGTGCCACATGTGAGGCGTTGGCTTGACCCTTCTACGGCTGGACCGTTGGTACTGAGGCATGAAGTGAATGTCTTTGAACCTATTTCATGTGTTGAACGGTTTCAGGAAAACTTGGGTGTTCGAATGTTCGATCGGAAAGTTTAATATTTTCTATTTATCCGGAATGGGATACGATAATTGGAATTCACAAGTAGTTATGAGATAACTGAATGAATGTTATAAACATAGCACTTTAGTCTCACTTGATCGGTTGCCACGGAATTTTGATGTGATCAAAAGTCCGTCGCAATCACGTAGCCTACGCGGATACTCGCCGGGTAAACTTAATAGACAGCCTCACCCCATAGCCCCGACTAAGTGACTGTAGGAGAACCCCGTCGCCGAAAGCATCCGTTCGGGTGCTTGCGGCAGCGGTGTTCCGCCTTGGTGCACTTCGTCGACAGCATCGGGGGTGCGGCCGCCTACTAAAGTTTGCGACGAGCATTCGATCAGGATGTCGGGAATCTTATTGAATTACCCGACTTGATATTGAAAAGTGTTTTCGATAATGAGACTAAATTGCGGGGTTTAAAATTGTTAGGCATGCGATGTCTAAGGAATTCATTTGTTCAGGCATGCGATGTCTGAGGATGTTGCGGATTCCAACTGTTGTAGTTTTACACTTTCTTTTCTGTGACCGTAAGTGTAATATGTGATATCGCCGGTTTCGTAGCTATATGTCAACGACAATTGGGATGCACATATTTACTTACGTTGATGACATGTGATGTTATGTGTTGCTGGATATGTTATATTGGATCGTCGTGTTTGAATAGCCGGGGTTTTTTTATGTGAGATGAGTGTTTTTCATTTTCATTCATGTAAAAACTTGTATGTAATATTCTTTTATTGGGGCACTTCCAGGTTGCGGAAGATGTCACCCTTTGTATATTATTTACTTTTCCACACTAGGATAGACCCAAGGAGGGGAGCACAAGTAACCGGGTTCAGGAGTCCAGTGGGAGACCAACTCGAGGAGTCGAGTCCGGGTCTCCTAACTCTAGAATTGGTAGGGTTGCTTGCCGTTCTCGTAGGGGTCTAGGGGTGTGGGTTTGGCTATTCATCACGACTGTGGAATCCGTGTTTTATACTGGCTCGTATTGAAAACACGGGCATCCTTGTATATCCAATATTTCATATGATTCTTCTGCTGCGATATCTGTGATGTGATCATGTGATATGTTCTGTGATGGATACTGTATATAGTATTTATGATATATTATATAGACGTTACTTATGTTTGGCACTCGCGCTAGCCCTGCCCTGCTCTGCCGTTAGTTACCTAACCTAACGGTGCACGAGGGGACATCGAGGCGAATACGGATGGCATAAGTGTACGTCGTATTTATCTGTGATGTTTAGGTACTTAAATGATAGGACTTCATTAATGTGATTAATGAAATAAAAGAAACCTAAGATGTTGTAGATTCAAATTTCAAAAATAAAAGGGGTAGCTACAGTTCTTGCTTTGCACAGCGGTATATGTGATATATCCTGCACCTTATTCGATGAGGAAAGGACCGAGATCCCTTCACCGGGAGTGACTCCTTTAGCAATAACTGGCGGATGCTACACACTCGGTTTGTTTTCTGATTGCTTTTAAGAGTTTTTTCTTTGCACAGTGATATATATGATATATCCCACACCTCATTCGACGAGGAAAGGGCCGACGATCCCTTCACCAGGAGTGACCCCTTTAGCAAAACTAGAAAAGCCTCAAAAACACTCCATTTTAAAATCATTTGATTCTACAACGATATCAAGTTCATTACGCAATAGGTTTTCAGAAAAACCTGTCGTAGCCCTCCGTCATTTCAGATAAGTTCTATTTAGTATTCGTGCTACGTTTGTTGACCTCCGTCAAGGCGTAGTGTGCTGTAGCTAACTAGTATTTATCTGCTTATGCATATGATGCAGATTGGATTAGGGTAGTCGTGCGGCCTTGTTGACCTCCGTCAAGGGTCGTGCGGGTGGGTTTAATTCGATCAAGAAATGACGGGTTGAACTTGACTAGTAGCCTATGGTTTGTTGACCTCCGTCAAGGTCATAGGGTGCTAGGGGAAAAATATTATCGGGAATTTCAAGTGTGGAAATTTGCAATGAGATTGCATACCTTCTATGAGATAGTTGGATCCCGATACCCACTGCGAGTAAGAGTTACTCCTGGGAGAGTTTTACACATTACAATTAGCCGATCAAGTAGGTGTCTAGAAAGGTGTTAACGGGGTTACGCCTCTGGGAAAACGAGGTTTACATTAATTAGGTTCGTGCGAAAGCACGGGGGACCTCCCTCAAAGTACCGACACTAGCCTGGCTGAAAGATTGGCGAACTTGTAGTGTGTAATTAATCCCGGCTAGTCTTTCCTTTTAGGGTTTGAAGGAAGATTTGATAAAAATAGTGGGAGCCATCCTAATTAGATAAAATTATAACCAATCTATTCTTGCAAAAGCGCACGCTGAGTGTTTTCTTCTCTCTCTCTCCAGGTAGCGACCATATCATGCCTTAATCAAGATAATAATACGGAATTTTGACCGAACCCGCTTGTTATACTGAGCTGGGGAACGTTGGTCCCGCTCCAACTTATAATTGTTATAAGACAGAGCAGGAAATTGGGGAATACCAGATTTCCCGTGCCGTCCAAACGAAGAAAGTGCATATGATGCATCTCCTTCGGGTGTATTTGTTACACAGAACTGTTTCTCAGCATCCTCCGCATCCTGGGTATATGATACCGGATCAGGATCCCAGATATGTAATCTGTTACATAGGGCTACAGATAGGTAGAGAACTGAGAACGGGTGATAAGTTTCATGAGGCAGAAAACGGGGCAAGTGTTGCAGCCAAGTCTGTTGGTCACTGTCACCCTGTATTCCAAATACATTGATTCTGAACAAATGCTATTAGATACCGAACCTGATATACAAAATCATATCAGTCTCTTTATTAGTAAAGAAATGATAAAATTCTGTATTGATGGATAATGTTTTGAACATTTCCTATATCAAAAGTTGATCGGTTCAGGCACGTTATCTAAAAGCATTGACGTTCTAAATCAAACTACAGTTCTTAGTATACGGAACACACACAAGAGGAAGAGTTCAGAAATGAACGGATCCTTCTTGAGGCATTGTAGACTAGGTCATATCAATGCGACCCGACTAGCTGAAGTTACATGTAGATGCATATTTAAATCAGTTTGAATTTACATCTTATGAAACTTGCCAGTCATGTCACAAAGATTAGATGACCATAGCTCTGCTGATTGGAAACAGAGAAAGAGTTAGTGAACTCTTGGGATGATACATGTTGATGTATAAAGGTCCCCTGTCTACACATGCCAAGACCGATTCTTTATACTTCATTACATTCTCTGATGATCTCTTCTGATTCAGACCTATGTTCTTGTTGAAACACAAGTCCGAACCTTTTTGAGATATTCACAGAATATAAGCTAGAAGTAGAGAACCAAAAGGGGTATAAGTATTATGTCCTTCGATGAGATCAAGGAGGAGAATACTTGAGCACGAAATTCTTGGACTTTTCTAAAGGAGAATGAGATTCTCTCTCAGCATTACTCCTCCGTATGCACCATAGCACGATGGTATATCGGGGCGGAGCAATCACACCCTATGTGATAAGGTGTGCTCTATGATGAGTACTACTGAGTTACCTGTTTCCTTTTGGAAGTTATGCACTTGAGAAGCTGCATACCCATTGAATTAGGTTCGAATCAAATCAGTTGCCTACGACTTCATATGTGATATGGAAAAGGTAGAGCCCATGTCTTAAGCTAGTTAAGATTTGGGGTTGTCCGGCCTATGTCTAAAAGCAAAATCCGGACAAGCTCGAGGCAAGGTCTGTAATGTAGAACTGGAAATGTTCCAGCTATACAAACTGCAGCTGATGATTTGAAAGAACCAAAGGATTCAATAGTTACCAACGAACCTCAGCCTCTCCGCCGATCTAGTAGGGTTCCTCACCCACCTGAGAGATACTTCGGTTACTCTATGACAGTGGGAGCGAGGATTGCATCATGAGATGATGACCCAACTAGTTTCGAGCTGGCCATCAGGAGTGGGACTCTGTAAGAATGGCTGGATGCTTAGCGATCTGAGATGGAATCCATGTACACCAACAAAGTATCGACTTTGGTTGCTATATCTGAAGGGTTAAATCCCTATCAGGAGCAAGTATATCTTGAGAAGATTACGTGGTGTGGATGGAAAAGTTGAGACTTTCAAAGAAAGACTTGTTAAAGGTTTTCGTCATCGACCAGGCGTGGATTATGATGAAACCTTTTCAAGTGGCTATGCTTAAGTCCATCCAGATCCTACTTGCCACGGCTACATACCATGACTACGATATCTAGCGGTTGGGTGCCATGACTGCTTTTCTAAATGATGTTTTAGAAGAGAACGTCTATAAGTATACAGCCAGAGGGCTTCGTAGACAGTGGGAGCAGCGGAAACGTGTTCAAGATGCTTTATAGGATAAAGCAGGTATCGTGGAGTTGGAACATCTGTTTTGATGTATTAGTCAAACAGTTTGACATCATCAAAATGGTAGATGAACCTTGTATAATCAAAAAGATAGTAGGGAGTATGGTGGTGATCCTCGTAGAGTACGTGGATGTCATGCTCTTGATAAGAAAGGAGTTTCCTATGCTACGCTCGGTCAATCTCCGCTTATCACAATGATTCTCCATATAGGATCAAGATGATACCTCCTAAATCTTGGGTTTTGGATCTATGAGATAGATCTAATTGGATGTTAGGATTCTCACTAGTTGTAGTGAGATGGTATCAACCGATCCTGGGGAGAATCACTGGAAGGGTTCCACGGTGATAAGGACGACTGAAAGTCAGTCACAGGCATTGTCTTTACCCTCAGTAAATGGACGGTATGTTGGAAGGGTTCCAAGCTAGATACCGTGGCAAACTAGACGATAAAGGCTGGATACATCGCTAATTAAGATGCTACCAAAGAGGCAGTCTGGATGTATATTTGTTCATGAGATGAACTTAGTTCCTCCCATTGTGTGACAATAGAGTTGTAGCTTATGCCAAGGAACGTCCGTCACATCAGTAATCCAGACATATTCTAAGGCAGTATCACCTGATCATGGAGATGGTTGATCTCCAGGGTGATCGAGGTTAGGAGAGTAGACTCAGAGGACAACACGGCGGATCCACTCACAAATGCCTTTTCCCAGAGAGAGACTTTTATGGGATGGTTGAGTATGAGATACTACAACCACTGCTATCAGATGGCCCTAGTGCAAGTGGGAGATTGTTAGTTATATGTATGCCCTAGAGGCCATTGCTATACACAGGATGTATATTGTAGTGGATACTGGGATATATATAGGGAGGACTTTCTTGCTCGACATGATAGTATGCTATCTGGTTACCCTTTACTTTAACGTGTATACTAATTGTCTCTCTGTTACATGTTGGTAAAGCCCTTAGGATGTGTACTTGACTATCTGGACTATGATGCGGATCATACTAGTGGGGACATGGTAGTCCATAAGTACATCCTTCAAAGTCCCTAGTCATGGGTATATCGAGACGGGGCATCGATATAACAGAGTAGACGAGCGTATACCTTCTCGACCCATACAGATGGGCGATGGATGATCCCATATCCATTGGTGTTTGACATCAGAGATGATATACGGGTGCACAGTGGAGACTGGGTACACTGGACGGACTCGCCGAGAACTCCCAGATGGTATTATACCTTACGTCAGATGGCAGTTCTCTGGTGACATTGGTACAGAGTAGTCTGTTGACCCGAGATCGTCATAGAGTCTTGTGTGGTTCCCACTGTGCTTTGATTTCCACCTTACCACATCCAAGAGGGCGTGCAAAACGGTGGTTTTTGGGTACAGTCCCGAATCACATGGAGGCAATGAGCGATATGAGGGGATTCGTCTCTCCCGGTATAGGGAGTTGATGTTGCGCTGTGTTCGATTGGCTATAACAGGAAATGCCTGGCCAGGGTTGCTGAGATTTACTGGTAAGTGTTACCAGTAGTTTCTCAAATTGTTATAGACCTCATATCGACACGACTTATCGAGCTATTGGGGTCTGACGTTTACCACCCCTAGGCGAGATATGCGACATATCAGACGACGAGACCGCACTGTACGGTAAGTGTTACTGGTTGGATTCACAGGAGTGTGAGCGGGCTTGCTCGTCGATCTTCTGATCGCTCAATACCCGGGTGGCCGTTACGTTTAGCAGACCGCTTGCGGCTTGTGGGTGTTTGATATGATCATCATCCGCTGCCGGCGTATTGACGAGTCTTTAGAGTCCTACACAGAGGTTTCCTGGCTCAAGCGAAACAAAATAGGAGCGCATATGAGATATGTGCGGGACCGAGAATAATGCGTGTATGTGATACTGTATTTCATTCTCGCGATGAATGTGTCGAATGGTTATATGCGATATAACCTGGTTATCGAATCAAGGATTGATTCGATAAATCGATACATTGTATACTAGTCGGTTGTGTGCGACATGACCGGATCATTGAATCAAGTGTTGGTTTAATGATTTAATGCATAATTATATATTTGATATATTACTTTGCATTAACTAGTATTGGTTCATCTTAAATGGATTTTCTCACTTGTTTGTGCACATTGTATATGTGATATGTTTTTGTGCACAAGTTTGTATCATGTTTGATGATGCATGCTAACTTGGGTTTGTGTAAAGGTTAAACCATGGTTGTGTAATGGTTAGGGTTTTCATTTTCTTATATATATATTTATTTATTTATTCTTTTTGGAAAATGAAAAGCATAAAGAGAAAATGGTGGCTAACTTTGTTTGTTGTTGAAGCTTCATGAAGTTTTGACTAAGTGACCATTTTGTCTCATGCTTAACCCTAACCACTCCATCTAACCTTAGTTAAATCTCTACACTAAACCATGGTTTGTATATGATAAGAATTGATTTTTCTTTTCTATTTTCATAATTCTTATCATATCATTATCTTCATCTTCTTCTTCTTCAAGAAGAAAAAGCTAGCTACCATCAATGGCAACTAGTGAAAATGAGTGAGAAATCCAATTCTAAAGTGAACCCACCTCCTATTTCTTCATCCTCTACCTCTTGCCAAGTAGTATAGGGTGTTTTCTTCACAAGTTTCATGACTTGGTGAAGTGGGAGCTTGATCTTGCGATACCTCGACGTAGATCATCTTCGGCACGAAGCCGACGACCTTGCCCGCCCATTTCTCCGATGAAGCCGACGCTAGAGCCCGGGATTCCATTTGGACAGCGAGGAGACTTCATTGCGGAGCTATGGAGGTGGAGGACCGGATCTACAAAGGTTGTATTTCCGTTTACACTTTAGTTAAGTTGTTAACTGGCTCGTTGTTTCGCCTAAAATCTAGTTAACGATCCGTATTAGGGTTTCTCGGCACCCGTAAAATTTGAAATTGGCATGGTTGATGCCTTGTGAGACCTCATTAGCGTGCCTAGAAACCCTACAGGTGGGTCTAATGCAATCAAGATAGTGACGGGTTGAACTTGACTAGGATCCTTTGATATGTTAGCTCAGTCAAGGTCACTTGGGTCCTAGGGGTAAAAACACACATCGGGAGTTTCAAATATACAGGAAACTTGCCAGGCTTCCGCATACCTTCTGGAGTGTGGTGACTTGAGTGGCTTCCATCAAGTTATCATGTGATGATAGTTGGATCCCGATTCCCATTGATGAGTAGGATTACTGCTCGGGTGATTCCGACTAATTCTCCTTTTATGTTTGGAGGAGAATGCGAGGAAACAGTGGGAGCCATTGATTTAAACGAATTCTTGTTGTGTATGTTGAAAATGTATAGAAATCACAACCAAAAATTATTTGACCGCAATCAATAACGGTGTCGATTGTAGCGCGTTAGTAAGTGCGGATCGTCCACAGGGAAAGTGTAATCGTTCGTATTTCGAATTAGATGAATCGAAAATTTAAAGAAATGAAAGAACAATTCATGATTTGTAAAATGAAGTTCAAGAACTAGTAAAATTTAGATCTAATGACTAGAAAACATTAAAATCAAGAATCAAGAATTGAGAATTTGTGATGATTTCCAAATCAAATATCAAGAATCGAAGTGAGGCTCGTAGGAATCGATCGGATCTATAGATGTAATGAAATCTAGCGATTACATATTCTTATCCATCGATGAATTGATACTAGATCGATAATGATCAACGAGTATTAGGGATTTCTTGTGAAACTAGGGTTTCATCATCTATCCCTTGTTCCTTCGTCGATATCATTCACATTCTAGCCTCTAGTAAATTCAAGAATCGATCGTGGATCCCTAATTTCGAGCGATCACAATCAAGAAAGTATTGCAACGAAACTAGGTCGTCGATTCTTCAATTTGCTAGGGTTTACAAAACTCGTAAGACTTAAGAATCGTTTTAAGATTTGTTACATCATCATTCTACTGATCGTCTCGACTACTTTGCGTGCGGAATTTTACTCAAACATCACAATAAGAACCACAATCATAAATTGAGATCGAATCATGATGCAAGAATTTAAAGAAAGCAAGATTAAAGAATTTCACCTTTTATTTATCAACTATTCCGTTACAAATCGCTCAAGAACTACAATGAGGAATGAACTCGATCGACGATTTGGCTTCGCTCGTCTCCTTCAGTCGCGGATCTGCTTGGATCACTTGCTCGGCTGAAGATCGGCTCCACTCCTAAAAGGTTGAAGGGTTCTCACTTGAATGGTACTCGGGATCTTGAATTTGGCTTTGGATTTTGAATTAGGGTTAGGGTTTGAGGCACAAGTTGTGTCACTCAAATTGTGGATGGAAGATGAAGATTAAAGATTCAACAACCTTTTCAAGTGAAGCCTAGGGTCCCTTTTATAGCCTTAAGAATGATTAGCTTCCTTAAGAAGCTAGGATTAGGTTAGCTTCTCTCATAGCTTAGTTTAGGTTAGCTTCCCTCATAAGCTTGGTAGTTAGGAAGAAGCTTCTAGGCATTAAGGTAGTTAAGGGGAAGCTTGCTTTGGAAGCTTGGAGTGTTTAGCTTTGATCAAGGAGCCTTGCTGATCTGGCAGAATATTCTGGAGTGTTCTGGAAATTGCAGTGTCTTGATGAGGTTCTGGCCTTGAGAGAAGAATAATGGAGCAAAGCAGAGGAGATGACGTGGCAAGACTGCCGCGGATCCGCGGTGCTATGGTGGTTCTGGCCGAGGATCCGCGGCACATTAAGGTCCTTGAAGCATGAATATTTTTGTGGTTCTTTACTCTCTCTTTATATGTATCTTTTGATATGTGGAATCTTTTAATTATCTTCAGTTCATTACCAGATATCAATTCTTTGAGTTGACGCAATTTTGATCAGCTCTTTTGACAATTTTGGCTCGGTTTCTGGAATTTCCTGCACAGACTTCGAAACAGGTGCTGCGCTACACAAGAATGATGTGATGCCATGATAAACACTTAATTTTCCTCAAAATGTCGGTTTGAGTATACAACACAGGTAATCTGGTATTTTACAGCTGTTTTGCTAATATGTGTAATATGCAAACCGAACACTTCTAGATGAGTGCAAATGGTAGGGAAATTGCCATGTCAAAATTACATTATTTTCGGCTGATCAAATTCCCCCAAACTTATTTTTGGTCGTCTCGAGCGAATTGTTTTATTAAAAAAAGAAGGGGAAAATAAAGAAAGATAAAAACTAACTAGCACACTTTCGTAGGCAACACGATTGTACTGAGCATGCGCAACAAGCCTTTAAACCTCTAGGTGTCCCTAGTAGGAGGAGTGTTGTCTCCTGAGGGTTTTAAGCGGATTGCACACAAAAAATCCAATAATAAAAGGAAGACCATGAATATTACATTTAAAGACTTGAATTGTAAAAGAAAAGCCTTGAAAATTAGGGTTTCCAACTAAGCTAGCTTTTCGGTTGTCATGAGCCCTATCTTAATAGTCATGAAAAGATGTCAGAAATCACGTCATCCCTCAATAAAACATCGTCTTTATTCTTCATTCCTATCTTTCTTCCAAACATCGATCATATAACCCTACGTGTGTGTAATATACATCCTTATACACCCGGAGAATTCAATTCAAGGTATCATACTTTTGTCCATCTGCCTCAGTACTTTTTAATTAATGAATATTTAGATGAATTTGCTCACACACTTTCATGCGACCGTTAATACTTCTTGAGGTACTAACCGACCGATTACTCATGTGCTTTCTTATTTGGTGTATTTCCTCGTCTTGCATCACCGAAGGCTTAGCAGTGACTCCCAGACCAGTTGGCCTTAGGGCACTAGGTGAAGAGGCACCCTCGCTATATTTTTTTATTGCTGCCTTGGTGATAACAAAACCAGTGTTCATTTTTCTCACAATTTTATATTTTATTCATTTTTTTTCCTTCATACATCGGCTTTTAGACAAGAGCATTTCAAGGTATCCTCTACTATCCCGAGTTTCAAGACGTGTGTAAGTGCGAATAGCAGGGTATAAACGTTTAAAATGTTTGGCTTCCAGAATAGGAACTATTTTTCAGACTTATTTTTATCCTCAGATTAGTAACTTCCTTCATCTTACTAACCCTTGGGACAACGGCTCATAACTACTTATTTCTAGTTCGTTTAAGAAAACTTCTAATTTTCTAGGTTTTCTTAAATTTTTCTAATCTTTTGGACGTAATTTTTCACTATCTAATCTATTATTATCTTATTTATGTACAAAAATATTTTTTTTATTTTCATTTTTATTATTTTTTGAAAATTTTTAGATTTTTATAGGTTTTCAAAAATGTTTTGTGCTTATGCAAAGTGATATGCAAATGATGCGAAAATAAGCACAAAGCTCCCCCAAACTTGTTTTCAATAGTGTCCTCACTGTTGCCATCTGCTAGATCTCGAAAACCTGTAAGCCTGGGAGGAAATTTATTAATGGGGGCAAAATATTTAAGTGAAGATCCTCCCCCAAACTTATTTTTGGCTCATTTTTTTGGTGTAAAAAAAATTTTCTTTTCAGGAGACAGATTATATACCCCCCAAGCTTGAGTTAAGCAATGTTAATCTTTGAAAATCACATAAGGGGGTTAAAATTAATAGTCGATGCCAATCTTTGCAAAGACCGAAGGTTAACACCAACCATTCGAAAATTTTATCAATGTAGTGCACAGGCTGGTGGAAGAAGTTGGGAAAGGGTAAGTGGTGGAATAGAATGTGTTTGCGTCTCATTTTGGAGAGACGATGCAGTGATTGTGATGGATTACTTGGATTCTTTTTACAGTCCATATGAAGGGGTGGAGGGTCAATTTTATTGATTGGGAGATGATTCATCTCAACACCCGTGTCATTCAAAAATGCGAGTTCATCAGCGAAGATTTCCTCAAAAGTCTCATCAATACCCCGGAGAATAATGTCATCACAAAGCGCGGGGTGATCTTCAGACTTTAAAAGCAGTTCATAATCGGCGTTAGTTGTTGACCCGGACATCTCGGTAGAAGAGTCCGTATGTGTATGATAGATAGTTGGGTCAAACAACAACATATGAAAAGGGTCTAGATCAGTATCATGAGGATCATCAAATTCGCTGCTTTCGACATCCATTAAGTCGACAGAACTGACCTGAGAAGTAGGTTCGGAGGGTACACTTCCCAACTTGTAAATGTTCAGCTCAATTGACCTAGTCCTAAAGGATAGGGTCATAGAACCACTACGACAGTTGATGATAGCGGCCAAAAAAGGGCGACCTAAAATCACCGGAATTTGATTCCGTGGGTTCGCTACAGGCCGTGTATCAAGTACAATAAAGTCCACAGGGAATAAAAATTCCCCGATTTTTATTAACACATCCTCCAGTTCACCCCTAGGTTTGGTGCTTGATCGGTCAGCCATCTGGAGAGTGCAGTAGGCTGGTTTCAACCCTCCGATCCCTAACTGCTCATATACTGAGAAAGGAAGCAGGTTAACACTTGCGCCAAGGTCAAGTAGAGCACGATTGATGTATTTTTCCCCGATAGAAATGGAAATAGTAGGATAGCCAGGATCCTTAACTTTCCTCGGTAATTGCTGGGGGAAAGCCGTGTCTACTGTCTTTGCCATGAATATCTTCTTGGGCACTTGAGTCTTCCTCTTTCTAGTGCACAAGTTCTTAAGAGTTTTCGCATAGGAGGGAACTTATTGGATAGCATCTAGGAGAGGGATGTTGATGTTAACTTTCTTAAACATGTCCATAATCTTCTCCATATGTGGACTCGATTTGTTAGCCCTTAACCGATTAGGATAAGGTGCTTTAGCAATAAGCGATGGGTCCATCATAGGAGAAGGAAGTGTGTTTGGAACCGATCCCAGAATAGAAGTGGGGTTCGTCGGTTGTAGACTAGAAGAGGTTTGCTGAGGTGGCGAGCCTTGTGGAAAACGGAGAATAGGCTCGGAAGAAGGCGGTGGGGTAGAAGAACAAGGATCAGAAGTAGAAGTGTGTGTGTGAGGAAAGGTCTCAGCCGGGGTGTTATTGATAGAATTTTCAGTGTCATCAATCTCTTCCCCAACGTGTTTGTCAAGCACTATTCCAGATCTCAACGTGGTGATTGCATCCACATGATGTGAATAGCCAGGATTGGGTAAAGGTTGAGTTGGAAGTTTCCCTTTTCTCTCTTGCACACATTTCGGTTTTTAATCTTGCAATTTCTGCTTCCATCGATTTAATACTCTCTGCCTGGGAGGTGGAGTTTTTCTTTATAACATCGACGGAAGTCTTTATTTCAGCCGATACTTGCATGAGATTTCTCAGAAGCAAGTTTATGAATGAAGAGGATTCATCAGTCCCGGTCAACTGTAAAGGACTAGACGGTGAAGGTGTGTTGACCAGATTTTAGAAGTTTTGTGCTTGGAAGGGGTGCTGACTCAATTGTGGTGGTTGCTGTTGTGGTGGAGGGACTCTTTGGAAATTGTTTTGGGTTGGAACAGTGTTTTTGTTAGTTATATGTATGCCCTAGAGGCCATTACTGTACATAGGATGTATATTGTAGTGGATGCTTGGACATATATAGGAAGGACTTTCTTGCTCGACATGATAGTATGCTATCTGGTTGCTCTTTACCTTAACGTGTATACTGATTGTCTCTCTGTTACATGTTGGTAAAGCCCTTAGGATGTGTAGTTGACTACCTGGACTATGATGCGGATCATACTAGTGGGGATAAGGTAGTCCATAAGTACATCCTTCAAGGTCCCTAGTCGTGGGTATATCGATACGGGGCATCGATATACCAGAGTAGACTAGCGTATACCTTCTCGACCCATACAGATGGGCGATGGATGATCCCATATCCATTGGTGTTTGACATCAGAGATGATATACGGGTGCTCAGTGGAGACTGGGTACACTGGACGGACTCGCCGAGAACTCCCAGATGGTATTATACCTTACGTCAGATGGCAGTTCTCTGGTGACACTGGTACAGAGTAGTTTGTTGACCCAAGATCGTCATAGAGTCTTGTGTGGTTCCCACTGTGCTTTGATTTCCACCTTACCACGTCCAAGAGGGCATGCAAAACGGTGGTTTTTGGGTACAGTCCCGAATCACATGGAGGCAATGAGCGATATGAGGGGATTCGTCTCTCCCGGTATAGGGAGTTGATGTTGCGCTGTGTTCGATTGGCTATAACCGGAAATCCCTGGCCAGGGTTGCTGAGATTTACTGGTAAGTGTTACCAGTAGTTTCTCGAATTGTTATAGACCTCATATCGACACGACTTATCGAGCTATTGGGGTCTGACGTTTACCACCCCTAGGCGAGATATGCGACATATCAGACGACGAGACCGGACTGTACGGTAAGTGTTACTGGTTGGATTCACAGGAGTGTGAGCGGGCTTGCTCGTCGATCTTCTGATCGCTCAGTACCCGGGTGGCCGTTACGTTTAGCAGACCGCTTGCGGCTTGTGGGTGTTTGATATGATCATCACCTGCTGCCGGCGTATTGACGAGTCTTTAGAGTCCTACACAGAGGTTTCCTGGCTCAAGCGAAACGAAATAGGAGCGCATATGAGATATGTGCGGGACCGAGAATAATGCGTGTATGTGATACCGTATTTCATTCTCGCGATGAATGTTTCGAATGGTTGTATGCGATATAACCTAGTTATCGAATCAAGGATTGATTCGATAAATCGATACATTGTATACTAGTCGGTTGTGTGCGACATGACCGGATCATTGAATCAAGTGTTGATTTAATGATTTAATGCATAATTATATATTTGATATATTACTTTGCATTAACTAGTATTGGTTCACTTTAAATGGAATTTCTCACTTGGATGTACAAGTTGTATATGTGATATACTTTTTGTGCAAATGGTTGTATCATGTTTGATGATGCATGAATGCTAGGTTTTGTGTAAAGAGTTAAACCTTGGTTAAGTAAATGGTTAGGGTTTACATTTATTTATTCATTCATTTATTTATTTATTAGTTTTGAAAATGATAAGCATAAAGAGAAAGAATGGTGGCTTCATTTGTAGTTTAGTTGAAGCTTCATGAAACTTTGACCTAGTCCACCATTCTTGTCTCTTGCTTAACCGTAACCATCATATCTAACCATGGTCCATTATCTACACTAAACTAAGGTTAGTATTATGATAAGTATTGATTTTCCTTTTCATTTTAAAAGAACTTATCATAATTTTATGTTCTTCTTCTTCATCTTCTTCTTGAAGAAAAAGCTAGCCTCATCAATGGCAACTTGATGAAAAGAGTGAGAAATCCAATTCTAAAGTGAACCCACCTCCTATTTCTTCATCCTCTACCTCTTGCCAAGTAGTATAGGGTGTTTTCTTCACAAGTTTCATGACTTGGTGAAGTGGGAGCTTTATCTTGTGATGCCTCGACGTAGATCATCTTCGGCATCGAAGTCGACGACCTAGCCCGCCCATTTTTCCGATGAAGCCGATACTAGAGTCCAAGATCCGATTTGTACAGCGGAGGGACATCATTGCGGAGCTATGGAGGTGGAGAACCGGATCTACAGAGGTTGTATTTCCGTTCACTTAGTTAAGCTGTTAACTAGTTGCTTGTTTCGCCTAAAATTCTAGTTAACGATCCTTATTAGGGTTTCCCGGCACTTGTAAAATTTGAAATTGGCATGGTTGATGCCTTGTGAGACCTCATTAGTGTGCCTAGGAACCCTACAGTGGTATCAGAGCCTAGCTAGAGCCTTAGGCGATGCGTAGACGGAGTTAGAAGTCCGATTGTCCCGAAACCCTAATCGTAATTTGCTCTCTGGACTTTTTTGAAAAAATGGGTTTTTTCCAAATTAAAAATTCCTAAAAAATTCTGCAGGAAGACCTAAGAATTATGGTGCAAAACGAGGACCTATCTCATCTAAACCGCCGCGGAACAGCGGCAGAAGCATGGCTTCTGCCGCGGTTCCGCGGCCAGATGGTCCCATTACCCAATAAATCTTGCACAGTAATTCCTATTTTCTGGTGTTGGATTTTCTGGGATTTTTTAATATTTATTCAAGAGTTGAATATTCTGGGTTGTATTGGGGACTCGGTGTTTCGATCGGATTGTCTAACTTTGTCATGTGGCTTTCCGGGTAATTTTAGAATATGTTAAAAGTTCGACCGGATATAGATACCCAATTTTTCCCCTGCCGGAAAATTTCCAAGTGTTGGATTTTTCCGAGGTTTAAAGACGTTCTAAGTAGTGCAAGTAACGCGATGGTCCCTCTAGAAGACAACAAACCTTAACTCGATTATGTGACCGTCTTGAACTGCCCTTTGAACCTTCGGGTTTGGGGCAGTACGGCGTGCCACATGTGAGGCGTTGGCTTGACCCTTCTACGGCTGGACCGTTGGTACTGGGGCACGAAGTGAATGTTTTTAAACTTATTTCATGTGTTAAGCTGTTTCGGGAAAACTTGGGTGTTTGAATATTCGATCGGAAAGTTAACATTTTCTATTTATCTGGAATGGGATACAATACTTGGAATCCACAAGAAGTTATAAGATAACTGAATGAATGTTATAAACATAGCAGTTTAGTCTCTCTTGACCGGTTGCCACGGAATTTTGATGTGATCAAAAGTCCGTCGCAATCACGTAGCGTACGCGGATACTCGCCGGGTAAACTTAATAGACAGCCTCACTCCATAGCCCCGACCAAGTGACTGTAGGAGAACCTCGTCACTCAAAGCATCCGTTCGGGTGCTCGCGGTAGTGGTGTTCCGCCTTGGTGCACTTCGTCGACGGCAGTGGGGGTGCGGCTGCCTACTAAAGTTTGCGACGAGCATTCGATCAGGATGTCGGGAATCTTGTTGAATTGCCCGACTTGATATTGAAAAGTGTTTTCGATAATGAGACTAAAATGCGGGGTTTATAATTGTTAGGCATGTGATGTCTAAGGAATTCATTTGGTCAGGCATGAGATGTCTGAGGTGGTTGCGGATTCCAACTGTTGTAGTTTTACACTTTCTTTTCTGTGACCGTAAGTATAATATGTGATATCGCCGGTTTCGTTGCTATATGTCAACGACAATTGGGATGCGCATATTTACTTACGTTGATGACATGTGATGTTATGTGTTGCTGGATATGTTATATTGGATCGTCGTGTTTGAATAGCCCGGGGGTTTTTATGTGAGATGAGTGTTTTTCATTTTCATTCATGTAAAAACTTGTATGTAATATTCTTTTATTGGGGCACTTCCAGGTTGCGGAAGTTGTCACCTTTTGTATATTATTTAATTTTCCGCACTAGGATAGACCCAAGGAGGGGAGCACAAGTAACCGGGTTCTGGAGTCCAGTGGGAGACCAACTCGAGGAGTCGAGTCCGGGTCTCCTAACTCTAGAATTAGTAGGGTTGCTTGCCGCTCTCGTAGGGGTCTAGGGGTGTGGGTTTGGCTATTCATCGCGACCGTGGAATCCGTGTTTTATACTGGCTCGTATTGAAAACACGGACGTCCTAGTATATCCAATATTTCATATGTTTCTTCTGCCGCGATATCTGTGATGTGATCATGTGATGTTCTGTGATAGATGCAGTATATAGTATATATGATATATTATATAGGCGTTACTTATGTTTTACACCCGCGCTAGCCCTGCCCCGCTCTGCCGTTAGTTACCTAACCTAACGGTGCACGAGGGGACATCGAGGCGAATGCGGATGGCATAAGTGTACGTCGTATTTATCTGTGATGTTTAGGTATTTAAATGACGGGACTTCATTAATGTGATTAATGAAATAAAAGAAACCTAAGATGTTGTAGAATCGAATTTCAAAATAAAACAGGTAGCTACAGTTCTTGCTTTGCACAGCGGTATATATGATATATCCTGCACCTTATTCGATGAGGAAAGGACCGAGATCGCTTCACCGGGAGTGACTCCTTTAGCAATAACTGGCTGATGCTACACACTCGGTTTGTTTTTTGATTGCTTTTAAGTGTTTTTGCTTTGCACAGTGATATATATGATATATCCCGCACCTCATTCGACGAGGAAAGGACCGACGATCCCTTCACCGGGAGTGACTCCTTTAGCAAAACTAGAAAAGCCTAAAAAACACTCCATTTCAAAATTCATTTGATTCTACAACGATATCAAGTTCATTACGCAATAGGTTTTCAGAAAAACCTGTCGTAGCCCTCCGTCATTTCAGATAAGTCCTGTTTAGTATTCGTGCTGCGTTTGTTGACCGTGTCAAGGCGCAGTGTGCGGTAGCTAACTAGTATTTATCTGCTTATGCATATGATGCAAATTGGGTTAGGGTAGTCGTGCGGCCTTGTTGACCTTGTCAAGGGTCGTGCGGGTGGGTTTGATTCAAACAAGAAATGACGGGTTGAACTTGACTTGCGGTCTATGGTTTGTTGACCTTGTCAAGGTCATAGATCGTTCGGGGCAAAATATTATCGGGAATTTCAAGTGTTGAAATTTGCAATGAGATTGCATACCCTCTATATGATAGTTGGATCCCGATACCCGCTGCGAGTAAGAGTTACTCCTGGGAGAGTTTTACACATTACAATTAGCCGATCAAGTAGGTGTCTAGAAAGGTGTCAACGAGGTTACGCCTCTGGGAAAACGAGGTTTACATTAATTAGGTTCATGCGAAAGCACGGGGGACCTCCCTCAAAGTACCGACACTGGCCTGGCTGAAAGATTGGCGAACTTGTAGTGTGTAATTAATCCCGGCTAGTCTTTCCTTTTAGGGTTTGAAGGAAGATTTGATAAAAAGCAGTGGGAGCCATCCTGATTAGATAAAATAATAACCAATCTATTCTTGCAAGAGCGCACGCTGAGTGTTTTCTTCTCTCTCTCTCCAGGTAGCGACCATATCACGCCTTAATCAAGATAATAATACGGAAATTTGACCGAACCGACTTGTTATACTGAGCTGGGGAACGTTGGTCCCGCTCCAACTTTTAATTGTTATAAGACAGAGCAGGAAATTGGGGATTACCAGAATTCCCTAGCCGCCCAAACGAAGAGAGTGCATGCTGATGCATCATCTTCGGGTGTGTTCATTATATAGAACTGTTTCTCAGTGTCCTTTACGTCCTGGGTATATGATACCGGATCAGGATCCCGCATATGTAATATGTTACATGGGCTACAGATAGGTAAAGAACTAAGAACGGGTGATAAGTTTCATGAGACAGAAAACGGGGCAAGTGTTGCAGCCAAGTCTGTTGATAACTGTCACCCTGTATTACCAATACATTGATTCTGAATGAATGTTATTAGATACCGAACCTGATATACAAAATCATATCTATCTCTTTATTAGTAAAGAAATGATAAAATTTTGTATAGTTGGATAATGTTTTGAACATTTCCTATATCAAAAGTTGATCGGTTCAGGCACGTTATCTAAAAGCATTAATGTTCTAAATCAAACTACAGTTCTTTCGTATACAGAACACACACAAGAGGAAGAGTTCAGAAATGAACGAATCCTTCTTGAGGCATTGTAGACTTGGTCATATCAATGTGACCCGACTAGCTGAAGTTACATGTAGATGCATATTTAAATCAGTTTGAATCTACATCTTGTGAAACTTGCCAGTCATGTCACAAAGATATAATGACACCAGCTCTGTTTATTGGAAACAGAAAAAGAGTTAGTGAACTCTTGGGATGATACATGTTGATGTATGTAGGTCTCCTGTCTACACATGCCAGGACTGGTTCTTTGTACTTCATTACATTCTCTGATGATCTTTGGAGATTCAGACCTATGTTCCTGTTGAAACACAAGTCCGAACCTTTTGAGATATTCACAGAATATAAGTTAGAAGTAGAGAACCAAAATACGGGTATAAGTATTATGTCCTTTGATGTGATCAAGGAGGAGAATACTTGAGCACGGAATTCCTGGATTATTCTAAAGGAGAATGAGATTCTCTCTCAGCATTACTCCTCCGTATACACCATTGCACGATGGTATATCGGGGTGGAGCAATCACACCCTATATGATAAGGTGTGCTCTATGATGAGTACTACTGAGTTACTTATTTCCTTTTTGGGAGTTATGCACTTTAGAAGCTGCATACCTATTGAATAGGGTTCAAATCAAATCAGTTGCCTACCACTTCATATTTGATATGATAAGGGAAGTGCCCATATCTTAAGTTGGTTAAGATTTGGGGTTGTCCGGGCTATGTCTAAAAGAATAATCCGGACAAGCTCGAGGCAAGGTCAGTTATGTAGAACTGGAAAGGTTCCAGCTATACAAACTACAGCAGATGGTTTGAAAGAACCAAAGGATTCAGTAGATTCCAACGAACCTCGGCCTCTCCGCAGATCTAGTAGGGTTCCTCACCCACCTGAGAGATATTTCGGTTTCTCTATGACAGTGGGAGCGAGGATTGCATCATAAGATGATGACCCAACTTGTTTCGAGCTGGCCATCAGGAGTGGGACTCTGTAAGAATGGCTGGATGCTTAGTGAACTGAGATGGAATCCTCATACACCAACAAAGTATGGACTTTGGTTGCTATATCTGAAGGGTTAAATCACCATCAGGAGCAAGTATATCTTGAGAAGATTACTTGGTGTAGATGGAAAAGTTGAGACTTTCAAACCTAGACTTGTTAAAGGTTTGCTTCATTGACCAGGTTTGGATCATGATGAAACTTTTTCTAAAGAACTATGCTTAAGTCCATCCAGATCCTACTTGCTACAGCTACATACCATGACTACGATATCTGGTGGTTGGGTGTCATGACAGCTTTTCTAAATGATGTTTTAGAATAGAGCGTCTATAAGTACACAGCCAGAGGGCTT
Source organism: Agapanthus africanus (assembly GCA_030015575.1). Lineage (NCBI taxonomy): Eukaryota > Viridiplantae > Streptophyta > Magnoliopsida > Asparagales > Amaryllidaceae > Agapanthus > Agapanthus africanus. The sequence continues at coordinate 295,870,943 of CM057345.1, read as the reverse complement.
CGTAAACAGTGGGAGCAACGGAAACGTGTGCAAGATGTTTTATAGGATAAAGCAGGCATCGCGGAGTTGGAACGTCCATTTTGATGAATTAGTCAAAGAGTTTGACATCATCAAAATGGTAGATGAACCTTGTATAAACAAAAAGGTAGTAGGGAGTATGGTGGCAATTCTCGTAGAGTACGTGGATAACATACTCTTGATAGGGAAGGAGTTTCCTATGGTACGCTCGATCAATCTCCGCTTATCACAATGATTCTCCATATAGGATCAAAGTGATACCTCCTAAATCCTGGGTTTTGGATCTATGAGATAGATCTAAATAGATGTTAGGATACTCACTAGTTGTAGTGAGATGGTATCAATTGATCCTGGGAAGAATCACTGGAAGTGTTCCAAGGTGATAAAGACGACTGAGTGTCAGTCACAGGCATTGTCGTTACCCTCAGTAAAGGGACGGTATGTTGGAAGATTTCCAAGCTAGATACCGTGACATACTAGACGATAAAGGCAGGATACATCGCTACTTAAGATGCTACCGAAGAGGCTGTTTGGGTGTATATTGGTTCATAAGATGAACTACGTTCCCACCATTGTGAGACAATTGAGTTGTTGCTTATGCCAAGGAACGCAGGTCCCATCAGTGATCCAGACATATTCTAAGGCAGTATCACCTGATCATGGAGATGGTTGATCTCCAGGGAATCGAGGTCAGGAGAGCAGACTCAGAGGACAACACAGCGGATCCACTCACAAAGGCCTGTTCCCAGAGAGAGATTTTTATGGGATGGTTGAGTATGAGATACTACAACCACTGCTATCAGATGGCCCTAGTGCAAGTGGGAGATTGTTAGTTATATGTATGCCCTAGAGGCCATTACTGTACATAGGATGCATATTGTAGTGGATGCTTGGAAATATATAGGGAGGACTTTCTTGCTCGACATGATAGTATGCTATCTGGTTGCTCTTTACATTAACGTGTATACTGATTGTCTCTCTGTTACATGTTGGTAAAGCCCTTAGGATGTGTACTTGACTACCTGGACTATGATGCGGATCATACTAGTGGGGATAAGGTAGTCCATAAGTACATCCTTCAAGGTCCCTAGTCGTGGGTATATCGATACGGGGCATCGATATACCAGAGTAGACTAGCGTATACCTTCTCGACCCATACAGATGGGCGATGGATGATCCCATATCCATTGGTGTTTGACATCAGAGATGATATACGGGTGCTCAGTGGAGACTGGGTACACTGGACGGACTCGCCGAGAACTCCCAGATGGTATTATACCTTACGTCAGATGGCAGTTCTCTGGTGACACTGGTACAGAGTAGTCTGTTGACCCGAGATCGTCATAGAGTCTTGTGTGGTTCCCACTGTGCTTTGATTTCCACCTTACCACGTCCAAGATGGCGTGAAAAACGGTGGTTTTTGGGTACAGTCCCGAATCACATGGAGGCAATGAGCGATATGAGGGGATTCGTCTCTCCCGGTATAGGGAGTTGATGTTTCGCTGTGTTCGATTGGCTATAACCGGAAATCCCTGGCCAGGGTTGCTGAGATTTACTGGTAAGTGTTACCAGTAGTTTCTCGAATTGTTATAGACCTCATATCGACACGACTTATCGAGCTATTGGGGTCTGACGTTTACCACCCCTATGCGAGATATGCGACATATCAGACGACGAGACCGGACTGTACGGTAAGTGTTACTGGTTGGATTCACAGGAGTGTGAGCGGGCTTGCTCGTCGATCTTCTGATCGCTCAATACCCGGGTGGCCGTTACGTTTAGCAGACCGCTTGCGGCTTGTGGGTGTTTGATATGATCATCACCTGCTGCCGGCGTATTGACGAGTCTTTAGAGTCCTACACAGAGGTTTCCTGGCTCAAGCGAAACGAAATAGGAGCGCATATGAGATATGTGCGGGACCGAGAATAATGCATGTATGTGATACCGTATTTCATTCTCGCGATGATTGTGTCGAATGGTTGTATGCGATATAACCTAGTTATCGAATCAAGGATTGATTCAATAAATCGATACATTGTATACTAGTCGGTTGTGTGCGACATGACCGGATCATTGAATCAAGTGTTGATTTAATGATTTAATGCATAATTATATATTTGATATATTACTTTGCATTAACTAGTACTGGTTCACTTTAAATGGATTTTCTCACTTGGATGTACAAGTTGTATATGTGATATACTTTTTGTGCAAATGGTTGTATCATGTTTGATGATGCATGAATGCTAGGTTTTGTGTAAAGAGTTAAACCTTGGTTAAGTAAATGGTTAGGGTTTACATTTATTTATTCATTCATTTATTTATTTATTAGTTTTGAAAATGATAAGCATAAAGAGAAAGAATGGTGGCTTCATTTGTAGTTTAGTTGAAGCTTCATGAATCTTTGACCTAGTCTACCATTCTTGTCTCTTGCTTAACCCTAACCATCATATCTAACCATGGTCTATTCTCTACACTAAACTAAGGTTAGTATTATGATAAGTATATATTTTCCTTTTCATTTTAAAAGAACTTATCATAATATTATGTTCTTCTTCTTCATCTTCTTCTTGAAGAAAAAGCTTGCCTCATCAATGGCAACTTGATGAAAAGAGTGAGAAATCCAATTCTAAAGTGAACCCACCTCCTATTTCTTCATCCTCTACCTCTTGCCAAGTAGTATAGGGTGTTTTCTTCACAAGTTTCATGACTTGGTGAAGTGGGAGCTTTATCTTGTGATGCCTCGACGTAGATCATCTTCGTCATCGAAGTCGACGACCTAGCCCGCCCATTTTTCCGATGAAGCCGATACTAGAGTCCAAGATCCGATTTGTACAGCGGAGGGACATCATTGCGGAGCTATGGAGGTGGAGAACCGGATCTACAAAGGTTGTATTTCCGTTCACTTAGTTAAGCTGTTAACTAGTTGCTTGTTTCGCCTAAAATTCTAGTTAACGATCCGTATTAGGGTTTCCCGGCACTTGTAAAATTTGAAATTGGCATGGTTGATGCCTTGTGAGACCTCATTAGTGTGCCTAGGAACCCTACAGTTTTGAGATTGTGATTGGCTCCAAGCAAAGTTAGGGTGATTCCTCCAACCCTGATTATACGTGGAAGAAAATGGATCGTTTCTAGGTCTTTGTTGGAAAGCAGCATTGGTATGCTCGTGACCTTGAAACGGAGAATTCAATGGACATTCTTTCGTGAGATGAGAAGGATCAGAACAGCATCCACATACAGTTTTGGAGAGTGACATTTGATTTAGGGTGGCAGCTAAAAATTTGTTTTCCATAGTCTCGAGTTTCTTATTTATAGCTGAAATTTCAGCTCTAACTCCTATGGAAACTTCCGATTGGTTATTGCCACCCCTAGACGATTGACTCTCCCACTGTAAAGATTTTTCAGCGAAATCTTCTAGGAATTTCCAGGCTTCCCCATCATCTTTGGTCATGAAGTTGCCTTGACACATTAATTCTGTTAGTTATATGTATGCCCTAAAGGCCATTACTGTACATAGGATGTATATTATAGTGGATGCTGGGACATATATAAGTAGGACTTTCTTGCTCGACATGATAGTATGCTATCTGGTTGCTCTTTATCTTAACATATATACTTTCTGTCTCTCTTTTACTAGTTGATAAAGCCCTTAGGATGTGTACTCGACTTCCAGGACTATGATATAGATCATACTAGTGGGGCCTGGGTGGTCCATGATTACATCCTTCAATGTTCCTAGTCGTAGGAATATCGAGACGGGGCATCGATATTCCAGAGTAGACTAGCGTATATCTTCTCGACCCATGTGATGGGCGATGGATGATCCCATATCCATTGGTGTTTGACATCAGAGATGGTATGCGGGTGCTCAATGGAGACTGGGTACACTGAACGGACTCGCCGAGAACTCCTAGATGGTATTATACCTCAAGTCAGATGGCAGTTCTCTGGTGACACTGGTACAACTTAGTCTATTGACCCGAGATCGTCATAGAGTCTTGTGTGTCTCCCACTGTGCTTTGATTTCCACCCTACCACGGCTCTACTGAGTCATGCAAACAAGTGGTTTTTAGGTACAGTCCCGATTCACATGGAGGCAATGAGCAATAGGAGGGGATTCGTCTCACCCGGTATTGGGGGTTGATGTTGCGCTATGCTCGACTGGCCATAACTGGAAATCCTTGGCCAGGGTTGCAGTGATTTGCTGGTAAGAGTTATCAGTAGTATCACGCTTGTTATGGACCCTACATCGGCATGACTTATCAAGCTACTGGTGTCTGGCGTTTACCACCCCTAGGCGAGATATGCGACATATCAGACGAACAGACCGGACTGTACGGTAAGTGTTACTGGTTGGATTCACAGGAGTGTGAGCGGGCTTGCTCGTTGATCTTCTGATCTCTCAATACCCGGGTGGCCGTTACGTTTAGCAGACCGCTTGCGGCTTGTGGGTATTTGATATGATCATCACCTGCTGCTGGCGTATTGACGAATCTTTAGAGTCCTACACAGAGCTTTCCTGGCTCAAGCGAAACGAAATAGGAGCGCATATGAGATATGTGCGGGACCGAGAATAATATCAGTATGTGATACTGAATTCTATTCTCGCGATTTGTATCATCGGATGGTTATATAAGATATAGCCGGGTTACCGAATCAAGTGTTGATTCGATACATTGATACACTTGATATTAGTCGGTTATATGCAATATGACCGGATCATTAAATCAAGTGTTGATTTAATGATTTAATGTACAATTATATATTTGATATATTAGTTTACATTAACTAATTCAATTAAAATGGTTTTTCTCACTTGATTTGCACAAGTTGTATATGTGATATATTTTTGTGCAATAGTTTGTATCATGTTTGATGATACATGCAAACTTAGGTGTGTGTATGCTTTGAACCATGTTTAGGTAAATGGTTAGGGTTTTAATTTATTTCTTCATTTATTTATTTATTCTTTTTGGCAAGAAATAAAATGGTGGCTTTCTTTGGATTTTATTTGAAGCTTCATGAAGCTTTGAAAAGTTCAACCATTTTGTTTTTTGCTTAACCTAACCATTTGCCTAAACCCTAGTTTAGTCTCTACACTAGTTACACTCACCCATGGTTGCTAAATGATAAGGATCACTTGATTTTCTATTATTCATAATTCACTTTCTTTTCTTTCTTCTTCTTCTTCTTCATGAAGAGAAGAAACCATTGATAGAAATTTCCAAGTGAGAAATCCAAATCCAAAGTGAACCCACTTCCTATTTCTTCATCCTCTACCACTTGCCATGTAGTAGAGTGTGTTATCTTCATAAGTTTCATGACCTAATGAATGTGAAGCTTGAGTTTGAGTCTCCTCGACGTAGATCATCTTCGGCATCGAAGTCAACGACCTAGCCCGCCCATTTCTCCGATGAAATCGACGCTAGGGTCCGGGATTCCGATGATCGCAGCGGAGGGACGTCAACAAGGAGCTAGAGAAGCGGAGGACCGGATCTACAAAGCTTGTAGTCTCTTTCACTCTTAGTTAAAGTTGTTAACTTGCTAGTTTTTCGCCTTACCTCTAGTATCGATCTTGTTTAGGGTTTCTCGGCACATGAAATTTTTTGAATTGGACATGTTTAATCAGTTGTAGAACCTCATGGGTGTGCCTAGGAACCCTACAGTGGTATCAGAGCCTAGCTAGAGCTTTAGGCGAAGTGTAGACGACGTTAGAAACGCGATCGAACCCCGAAACCCTAGATTTCACCCATCTCTGTACATTTTTGAAAACAGTGGATTTTTCCATATTAAAAATATCCAAAAAATACAGCAGGGTTTTCTAGGAGTTACTGTGAAGCACGTGCACCTAACTCGACTAAAGCGCCACGGAACCGCGGCCCCACCCTTGCATGTGCGGCGGTTCCGCGGCCATATAGGGGCATCTTGTCACGTGCTTTGCAAAGTAATACCCGTATGCAATGCCTGTGTTTTCTGGGAATTTTTAAAGTTTACTTAAGAGTTGAGTTTTCTGGGTTGTATTGGGAGTTTGTAGATTCGATCAGATTGTCTAAATTTGTCTATGTGTTTTTCCGGGTAATTTAGAATATGTTAAAAAGTTCGACCGGATATAAATACCCACTTTTTCCCCTGCCGAGAAATTTCCAATTGTTGGATTTTTCCGTAGTTTAATAACGTTCTAAGTAGTGCAAGTAACGCGATGGTCCCTCTAGAAGACAACAAACCTTAACTCGATTATGTGACCGTCTTGAACTGCCCTTTGAACGTTAGGGTTTGGGGCAGTACGGCGTGCCACATGTGAGGCGTTGGCTTAACCCTTCTACGGCTGGACCGTTGGTGCTGTGGTATGAAGTGAATGTTTTTAAACTTATTTCATGTGTTGAGCTGTTTTGGGAAAACTTGGATGTTTGATTGTTCGATCGGAAAGTTTAACATTTTCTATTTATCCGGTGATACAATATTTGGAATCCACATGTAGTTATGAGATAACTGAATGAATGTTATAAACATAGCAGTTTAGTCTCACTTGATCGGTTGCCACGGAATTTTGATGTGATCAAAAGTCCATCGCAATCACGTTGGATACTCGGATACTCGCCGGGTAAACTTCATAGATAGCCACACCCCATAGCCCCGACCAAGTGAATGTAGGAGACCCCGTCGCCGAAAGCATCCTTTCGGGTGCTCGCGGCAGCGGTGTTCCGCCTTGGTGCACTTCGTCGACGGTATTGGGGGTGCGGCTGTCTACTGAAGTTTGCGACAAGCATTCGATCAGGATGTCGAGAACCTTGTTGAATTGCCCGACTTGGTATTGAAAAGTGTTTTCGATTTTGAGACTGAAATGCGGGGTTTATAATTGTTAGACATGCGATGTCTAAGGAATTCATTTGGTTAGGCATGCGATGTCTAAAGAGTTTGCGGATTCCAACTGTTGTAGTTTTACACTTTCTTTTCTGTGACCGTAAGTGTAATATGTGATATCACCGGTTTCGTTGCTATATGTCAACGACAATTGGGATGCGCATATTTACTTACGTTGATGACATGTGATGTTATGTGTTGATGGATATGTTATATTGGATCGTTGTGTTTGAATAGCCAAGGGGTTTTTATGTGAGATGAGTGTTTTTCATTTTCATTCATGTAAAAACTTGTATGTAATATTCTTTTATTAGGGCACTTCCAGGTTGCGGATGATGTCACAATTTGTATATTATTTACTTTTCCGCATTAGGATAGACCACAGGAGGGGAGCAAAAGTAACCGGGTTTTGGGGTCCAGTGGGAGACTATCTCGAGGAGTCGAGTCCGGGTCTCCTAACCCTAGAATTTGTAGGGTTGCTTGCAGCTCTAGAACGGGTCTAGGGATGTGGGATTGGCTATTCATCATGACCGTGGAATCCGTGTTTTATACAAGCTCAATATAAAACACGGACGTCCTAGTATATCCAATATTTCATATGATATTTTCTGCTGCGTTATCTGTGATGTGATCAAGTGATTTGTTCAGATAGATATTGTATATAGTATATATGATATATTATATAGACGTTGCTTATGTTTTACACCCGCGCTAGCCCTGCCTCATTCTGGCGTTAGTTACCTAACCTAACGGTGCAGACGGGACATCGAGGCGAATGCGGATGGCATAAGCGTACGTTATATTTATCTGTTATGTTTAGGTGGACTTAAATGATGGGACATTCATTAATGAGAATAATAAAAGAAAATAAACCTAAAAGATGTCGTGGAATCGAATTTCAAAATTAAAAACAGGTAGCTACAGTTCTTGCTTTGCATCGCGGTGTTCCTTGTAGAACATCCTGCACCTTATTCGATAAGGAAAGGGCCGAGATCCCTTCACCGGGAGTGACCCCTTTAGCAATAACTGGCAGATGCTACAACCATCGGTTTGTCTTTTGATTGCTTCTATAGTTTTTTCTTTGCACAGCGGTATATATGATATATCCTGCACCTTATTCGATAAGGAAAGGGCCGACGATCCCTTCACCGGGAGTGACCCCTTTAGCAAAACTAGAAAAGCCTCAAAAAACACTCCATTTAAAAACTATTTGATTCCGCAACGAGATCAAGTTCAAAGCGTTAAAGGTTTTCTTAAAAACCATCCGCAACCCTCCGTCATTTTAGGAAGTAGAGTACTTGTAGGGTTCCTAGGCACACTAGTGAAGTCTCACAAGGCATCAAACATGGCTGTTTCGAATTTTATGGGTGCCTAAAAACCCTAATACGGATCGTTAACTAGATATATAAGCGATGCGACCAAGTAAAAGAATTAAATGCTATGGAAAGGGGCTACAACCTTTGTAGATCCGGTCCTCCACCTCCCAAGCTCAGTGATGAAGTCCCCTTGCTGTCCAAACTGAATCCCGGACTCTGGCATCGGCTTCATCGGAAAAATGAGCGGAATTGGTCATCGGCTTCGATGTCGAAGATGATCTACGTCGAAGCTCCACAAGATCAAACTCTCACCTCAACAGGTCATGAAACTTGTGAAGAGAACACCCTATACTACTTGGCAAGAGGTAGAGGATGAAGAAATAGGAAGTGGGTTCACTTTAGAATTGGATTTCTCACTTGTTTTCTCAAGTTGCCATTTAACTAGAAAGCTTTTCTTTTTCTAGCTCTTGAAGAAGAAGAAGAAAGATATGATAAATCTTGTATTTTAAATGAAAAAGAATTAAATCTTATCATACTTTCAACCTTAGTTAGGTGTAGAGAAAAGACCATGGTTAAAAGGATGGTTAGGGTTAAGCATAAGAACAAAAGAGTGACTTAGTCAATGTTTCAAGAAACTTCAACTAAAAACAAAACATTCAACCATTCATTTATCCTTTTCTTTTTCCAAAATGAATAAATAAGAAAGATAAATGAATAAATAATCAAAACCCTAATCATTAACTTAAACCATAGTTTGATTCTTTACACTTAACCAAGTAAGCATGTATCATCAAACATGATACAAACATGTGCACAAAACTATAACGCATATACAATGTGTACAATTCAAGTGAGAAAATCCTTTTAAAGTGAACCAATACTTGTTAACGCAAAGTAATATATCAAATATATAAATATGCACTAAATCATTAAATCAACACTTGATTTAACGATCCGGTCATATCGGATATAACCGACTAGTATCATATGTATCGGCTTATCGAATCAATCCTTGATTCGATAATTAGGTTATATCGCATATAACCAATCGATACATTGATCGCGAGAATGGAATACGGTATCACATACTCGAATTATTCTCGGTCCCGCACATATCTCATATGCGCTCCTATTTCATTTCGCTTGAGCCAGAAAACCTCTGTGTAGGACTCTAAAGACTCGTCAATACGCCGGCAGCAGATGATGATCATATCAAGCATCCACAAGCCGCAAGCGGTCTGCTAAACGTAACGGCCACCCGGGTATTGAGCGATCAGAAGATCGACGAGCAAGCCCGCTCACACTCCTGCGAATCCAACCAGTAATACTTACCGTACAGTCCGGTCTGTTCGTCTGATATGTCGCATATCTCGCCTAGGGGTGGTAAACGTCAGACCCCAGTAGCTCGATAAGTCATGCCGACTTGAGGTACATAACATGTGTGAAACTACTGATAACACTTACCAGTAGGTCACTGCAACCCTGGCCAGGGATTTCCTGTTATGGCCAGTCGAGCATAGCACAACATCAACCCCCAATACCGGGAGAGACGAATCCCCTCCTATCGCTCATTGCCTCCATGTGAATCAGGACTGTACCCAACAACCACTTGTTTGCACGACTCAGTAGAGCCGTGGTAGGGTGGAAATCAAAGCACAGTGGGAGACACACAAGACTCTATGACGATCCTGGGTCAACAGACTAAGCTGTACCAGTGTCACCAGAGAACTGCCATCTGACGTGAGGTATAATACCATCTGGGAGTTCTCGGCGAATCCGTTCAGTGTACCCAGTCTCCACTGAGCACCCGTATACCATCTCTGATGTCAAACACCAATGGATATGGGATCATCCATCGCCCATCACATGGGTGGAGAAGATACACGCTAGTCTACTCTGGAATATCGATGCCCCATCTCGATATTCCCACGACTAGGAACAATGAAGGATGTACTCATTGACTACCCAGGCCCCACTAGTATGATCTGCATCATAGTCCTGGAAGTCGAGTACACATCCTAAGGGCTTTATCAACATGTAATCAGAGAGACAGAAAGTATACATGTTAAGATAAAGAGCAACCAGATACCGTACTATCATGTCGAGCAAGAAAGTCCTTCCTATATATGTCCCAGCATCCACTACAATATACATCCAATGTACAGTAATGGCCTCTAGGGCATACATATAACTAACAATCTCCCACTTGCACTAGGGCCATTTGTAGCAGTGGTTGCAGTATCACATACTCAACCATCCCATATGAGTCTCTCTCTGGGAAAAGGCCTTCGTGAGTGGATCCGCCGTGTTGTCCTCTGAGTCTTCTCTCCTAACCTCGATCACCCTAGAGATTAACTATCTCCATGATCAGGTGATGCTGCCTCAAAATATGTCTGGGTCACTGATGGGACCAGGGTTCCAAGGTCGAAGCCACGCTTCCATTGTCATACAATGGCAGGAACCTAGTTCATCTTATGAACCAATGTACACCCAAACTTCCTCTTTGGTAGTATCTTTAATAGCGATGTTACCAGCCTTTATCGTCTAGTTTGCCACGGTATCGAGCTTGGAACTCTTCCAACATACCGTCCCTTTACTTAGGGTAAATACAGTGCCTGTGACTGACATTCAGTCGTCTTTATCACCCTGGAACACTTCCAGTGATTCTCCCCAGGATCGATTGATACCATCTCACTACAACTAGTGAGTATCCTAACATTCAATTAGATCTATCTCATAGATCCAAAGCTTAGGATTTAGTAGGTATCACTTTGATCCTATATGGAAAATCTTTGTGATAAGCGGAGATTGATCGAGTGTAGCATAGGAAACTCCTTCCCTAATAAGAGTATGTCATCCACGTACTCTACGAGGATTGTCACCATACTCCCTACTACCTTTTTGTTTATACAAGGTTCATCTACCATTTTGATGATGTCAACTTCTTTGACTAATCCATCAAAACAGATGTTCCAACTCCGCGATGCCTGCTTCATTATGTAAAGCAACTTGCACACGTTTCCGCTGCTCCCACTGTTTACGAAGACCTCTAGCTGTGTTCTTATAGACGTTCTCTTCTAAATCAGTATTTAGAAAAGCAGTCATGGCACCCAACCGCCGGATATCGTAGTCATGGTATGTAGCCGTGGTAAGTAGGATCTGGACAGACTTAAGCATAGCTACTGGAAAAAGGTTTCATCATTATCCACGCCTGGTCGATGACGAAAACCTTTAACAAGTTTAGCTTTGAAAGTCTCAACTTTTCCATCTACACCAAGTAATCTTTTCAAGATATACTTGCTCCTGATGGGGATTTAACCCTTCAGATATTGCAGCTAAAGTCCATACTTTGCTGGTGTACAAGGATTCCATCTCAGATCGCTAAGCATCCAGCCATTCTTACAGAGTCCCTACTCTCGATGGCCTGCTCGAAACTAGTTGGGTCATCATCTCATGATGCAATCCTTGCTCCCACTGTCATCGAGAAACCGAGGTATCTCTCAGGCGGATGAGGAACCCTACTAGATCGGCGGAGAGGCTGAGGTTCGTCGGGAACTATAGAATCTTATGGTTCAGTCAAATCATCAACTGCAGTTTTGTATAACTAGAACCTTTCCAGTTCTACAGAACTGATCCTGCCTCGATCTTGTCCAGATTTTGCTTTAAACATAGGCCGGACAACCCCAAATCTTAACTCACTTAAGAGATAGGCTCTTCCCATACCATATCTCATATGGAATGGTAGGCAGTGATTTGACTCGAACCTAATTCAACAGGTATGCAGCTTCTCAAGCGCATAACTCCCAAAAAGGAAATAGGTAACTCAGTAGTACTCATCATAGAGCACACGATATCTAATATTGTGTGATTGCTCCGCCCCGATACACCGTTGTGCTGTGGTGTATTCAGAGGAGTAATACTGAGAGAAAATCTCATTTTCCTTTAGAATAGTCCAGGAATTCCATGCACAAGTATTCTCCTCCTTGATCTCATCAAAGGACATAATACTTATACCCGGTTATTGGTTCTCTACTTCTAACTTATATTCTGTGAATACCTCAAAAGGTTCGGACTTATGTTTCAACAGGAACATATGACTGAATCTTGAGAGATTGTCAGAGAATATAATGAAGTATAAAGAACCAGTCCTGACATGTGTAGACAGGAGACCTTACATACATCATTATGTATCAGTCCCAAGAGTTTACTAACTCTTCCTTTGTTTCCAATAAACAGAGCTATGGTCATCATATCTTTGGGACATGACTGGCAAGTTTCACAAGATGTAAATTCAAACTGATTTAAATATGCATCTAAAATATAACTTCAGCCAGTCGGGTCGCATTGATATGACCTAGTCTACAATGCCTCAAGAAGAATTCGTTCATTTCTGAACTCTTCTTCTTGTGTGTGTTCAGTATACTAGGAACTGTAGTTTGATTTAGAACGTTAATGCTTTTTGATAGCGTGCCTGAACCGATCAACTTTTGATATAGGAAGTGTTCAAAACATTATCCATGAATACAAAATTATATCCTTTCTTTATTAATAAAGAGACTGATATGATTTTGTATATCAGGTTCGGTATCTAATAGCATTTGTTCAGAATCAATGTATTCGTAATACAGGGTGACAGTGACCAACAGACTTGGCTGCAACACTTGCCCCGTTTTCTGTCTCATGAAACTTATCACCCGTTCTCAGTTTTTCTACCTTTTTGTAGCCCTATGTAACAGATTACATATCTGGGATCCTGATCCAGTATCATATACCCAGGATGCAGAGGATACTGAGAAACAGTTCTTTGTAATGAACACACCCGAAGGAGATGCATCATATGCACTGTCTTCGTTTGGGCGGCATAGGAATTCTGGTATTCCCCAATTTCTTGCTCTGTCTTATAACAATTATAAGTTGGAGCGAGACCAACGTTCCCCAGCTCAGAATAACAAGTGGGTTCGGTCAATACATCCATATTATTATCTTGATTAAGGCGTGATATGGTCGCTACCAGGAGAGAGAGAGAAGAAAACACTCTGCGTGCGCTCTTATAAGATCAGATTGGTTATATATTTTATCTAATCAGGATGGCTCCCACTGTTTTTATCAAATCTTCCTTCAAACCTTAAAAGGAAAGACTAGCCGGGATTAATTACACTCTACAAGTTCGCCAACCTTTCAGCCAGGCCAGTGTCGGTACTTTGAGGGAGGTTCCCCGTGCTTTCGCACGAACCTAATTACAGTAAACCTCGTTTTCCCAGAGGCGTAACCACGTTGACACCTTTCTAGACACCTACTTGATCGGCTAATTGTAAAGTGCAAAACGCTCCCAGGAGTAACAATTACTCGCAGTGGGTTTCGGGATCCAACTATCACATAGAAGGTATGCAATCTCATTGCAAGTTTCAACACTTGAAACTCCCGATAAAGGTTTTTACCCCTAGCACCTATGACCTTAACTATGGTCAACAAATCATAAGTACTAGTCAAGTTCTACCCGTCATTTCGTGATTAATTAGACCCACCCACATGACCCTTAACTAAGGTCAACAAAGTCACGCGACTGTCCTAACTAATCGCATCATATGCGGTGTAGGAAGACATCACTTAGCTACCGTACACTGTGCCTTGACTATTGTCAACAAACACAGCACGAATACTAAGTACTCTACTTCCTAAAATGACGGAGGGTTGCGGCTAGTTTTTGTGAAAACCTTTAACGCTTTCAACTTGATCTCGTTGCGGAATCAAATGGTTTTTAGATGGAATGTTTTCGAGGCTTTTCTAGTTTTGCTAATGGGGTCACTCCCGGTGAAGGGATCGTCGGCCCTTTCCTCGTCGAATGAGGTGCGTGATATATCATATATATCACTGTGCAAAGCAGAAACTATAGAAGCAATCAAAGGACAAACCGAGTGTGTAGCATCTGCCAGTTATTGCTAAAGGAGTCACTCCCGGTGAAAGGATCTCGGTCCGTTCCCCATCGAATAAGGTGCAGGATGTTCTACAATGAACACCGCGATGCAAAGCAAGAACTGTAGCTACCTGTTTTTATTTTGAAATTCGATTCCACAACATCAATTAGGTTTATTTTCTTTCATTAATCTCATTAATGAACATCCCATCATTTAAGTCCACCTAATCATCACAGATAAATATAACGTACGCTTATGCCATCCGCATTCGCCTCGATGTCCCGTCTGCACCGTTAGGTTAGGTAATTAACGCCAGAGCGAGGCAGGGCTAGCGCGGGTGTAAAACATAAGAAACGTCTATATAATATACCATATATACTATATATAATACCTGTCACAGAACATCACATGATCACAGATAAATCACAGCAGAAGAAACATATGAAATATTGGATATACTAGGACGTCCGTGTTTTCAATACGAGCCAGTATAAAACACGGATTCCACGGTCGTGATGAATAGCCAATCCCACACCCCAAGACCCATACGAGAGCGGCAACCAACCCTACCAATTCTAGGGTTAGGAGACCCGGACTCGACTCCTCGAGATGGTCTCCCACTGGACCCCAGAACCCGGTTACTTGTGCTCCCCTCCTTGGGTCTATCCTAGTGCAGAAAAGTAAATAATATACAAATGGTGACAATATCCGCAACCTGGAAGTGCCCCAATAAAAGAATATTACATACAAGTTTTTACATGAATGAAAATGAAAAAACACTCATCTCACATAAAAAACCCCGGCTATTCAAACACGACGATCCAATATAACATATCCAGCAACACATAACATCACATGTCATCAACGTAAGTAAATATGCGCATCCCAATTGTGGTTGACATATAGCAACGAAACCGGCGATATCACATATTACACTTACGGTCAAAGAAAAGAAAGTGTAAAACTACAACAGTTGGAATCCGCAACCTCTTTAGACATCACATGCCTAATCAAATGAATTACTTAGATATCGCATGCCTAATAATTATAATCCCCGCATTTTAGTCTCAAAATCGAAAACACTTTTCAATATCCAGTCGGGCAATTCAACAGGATTCCCGACATTCTGATCGAATGCTCGTCGCAAACTTTAGTAGGCGGCCGCACCCCTAACGCCGTCGACAAAGTGCACCAAGGCGGAACACCGCTGCCGCGAGCACCCGAACGGATGCTTTCGGCGACGGGGTTCTCCTACAGTCACTTGGTCGGGGCGATGGAGTGAAGTTGTCTATTAAGTTTACCCGGCGAGTATCCGCGTACGCTACGTGATTGCGACGGACTTTTGATCACATCAAAACTCCGTGGTAACCGATAAAATGAGACTAAAGTGCTATATTTATAACATTCATTCAGTTATCACATAACTACTTGTGAATTCCAATTATTGTATCACATTCCGGATAAGATAGAAAATGTTAAACTTTTCGATAGAACAATCGAACACCCAAGTTTTCCCGATCAACCGAATGAAATAAGTTCAAAGACATTCACTTCATGCCTCAGTACCAACGGTCCAGCCGTAGAAGGGTCAAGCCAACGCCTCACATGTGGCACGCCGTACTGCCCCAAACCCTAAGGTTCAAAGGGCAGTTCAAGACGGTCACATAATCGAGTTAAGGTTTGTTGTCTTCTAGAGGGACCATCGCGTTACCTGCACTACTCAAAACGTCCTTAAACCACGGAAAAATCCAACACTTGGAAATTTTCCGGCAGGGGAAAAAGTGGGTATTTATGTCCGGTCGAAATTTTTAACATATTCTAAAATATCCGAAAAACACATAGACAAAATTAGACAATCCGATCGAATGTACGAACTCCTAATACAACCCAAAAAACTCAACTCTTGATTTCAGATAAAAAAAAATTCCCAGGAAAACCAGCACTGCAAAATAGGAATTATTGTGCAAAATTGAATGCCTAATAAGACAAAACGGACGTGGAACCGCCGCATTAGCATGCTAATGCCGCGGTTCCACCGCACTTTTGAGGGATCATTAGTTACTTTTTGCACCGTAATTCTTAGAATTTCCTGATGATTTTTCTGCATATTTTTAATTCTCAAAAATCCACGAAAACAGAAAATGTCCAGAGAGCACTTTCAAGTCGGGGTTTCGGGTCGATCGGACTTCTAACTCCGTCTACGCATCGCCTAAGGCTCTAGCTAGGCTATGATGCCACTGTAGGTTTCCTAGGCACACTAGTGAAGTCTCACAAGGCATCAAACATGGCTGTTTCGAATTTTACGGGTGCCTAAAAACCCTAATACGGACCGTTAACTAGATATATAAGCGATGCGAGCAAGTAAAAGAATTAAATGCTATGGAAAGGGGCTACAACCTTTGTAGATCCGGTCCTCCACCTCCCAAGCTCAGTGATGAAGTCCCCTTGCTGTCCAAACTGAATCCCGGACTCTAGCATCGGCTTCATCGGAAAAATGAGCGGAATTGATCATCGGCTTCGATGTCGAAGATGATCTACGTCGAAGCTCCACAAGATCAAACTCTCACCTCAACAAGTCATGAAACTTGAGAAGAGAACACCCTATACTACTTGGCAAGAGGTTGAGGATGAAGAAATAGGAAGTGGGTTCACTTTAGAATTGGATTTCTCACTTGTTTTCTCAAGTTGCCATTTAACTAGAAAGCTTTTCTTTTTCTAGCTCTTGAAGAAGAAGAAGAAAGATATGATAAATCTTGTATTTTAAATGAAAAAGAATTAAATCTTATCATACTTTCAACCTTAGTTAGGTGTAGAGAAAAGACCATGGTTAAAAGGATGGTTAGGGTTAAGCATAAGAACAAAAGAGTGACTTAGTCAAAGTTTCAAGAAACTTCAACTAAAAACAAAACATTCAACCATTCATTTATCCTTTTCTTTTTCCAAAATGAATAAATAAGAAAGATAAATGAATAAATAATCAAAACCCTAATCATTAACTTAAACCATGGTTTGATTCTTTACACTTAACCAAGTAAGCATGTATCATCAAACATGATACAAACATGTGCACAAAACTATATCGCATATACAATGTGTACAATTCAAGTGAGAAAATCCTTTTAAAGTGAACCAATACTTGTTAACGCAAAGTAATATATCAAATATATAAATATGCACTAAATCATTAAATCAACACTTGATTTAACGATCCGGTCATATCGGATATAACCGACTAGTATCATATGTATCGGCTTATCGAATCAATCATTGATTCGATAACTAGGTTATATCGCATATAACCAATCGATACATTGATCGCGAGAATGGAATACGGTATCACATACTCGAATTATTCTCGGTCCCGTACATATCTCATATGCGCTCCTATTTCGTTTCTCTTGAGCCAGGAAACCTCTGTGTAGGACTCTAAAGACTCGTCAATACGCCGGCAGCAGATGATGATCATATCAAGCATCCACAAGCCGCAAGCGGTCTGCTAAACGTAACGGCCATCCGGGTATTGAGCGATCAGAAGATCGACGAGCAAGCCCGCTCACACTCCTGCGAATCCAACCAGTAACACTTACCGTACAGTCCGGTCTGTTCGTCTGATATGTCGCATATCTCGTCTAGGGGTGGTAAACGTCAGACCCCAGTAGCTCGATAAGTCATGCCGACTTGAGGTCCATAACATGTGTGAAACTACTGATAACACTTACCAGTAGGTCACTGCAACCCTGGCCAGGGATTTCCTGTTATGGCCAGTCGAGCATAGCACAACATCAACCCCCAATACCGGGAGAGACGAATCCCCTCCTATCGCTCATTGCCTCCATGTGAATCAGGACTGCACCCAAAAACCACCTGTTTGCACGACTCAGTAGAGCCGTGGTAGGGTGGAAATCAAAGCACAGTGGGAGACACACAAGACTCTATGACGATCCTGGGTCAACAGACTAAGCTGTACCAGTGTCACCAGAGAACTGCCATCTGACGTGAGGTATAATACCATCTGGGAGTTCTCGGCGAATCCGTTCAGTGTAACCAGTCTCCACTGAGCACCCGTATACCATCTCTGATGTCAAACACCATTGGATATGGGATCATCCATCGCCCATCACATGGGTCGAGAAGATACATGCTAGTCTACTCTGGAATATCGATGCCCCATCTCGATATTCCCACGACTAGGAACAATGAAGGATGTACTCATTGACTACCCAGGCCCCACTAGTATGATCTGTATCATAGTCCTGGAAGTCGAGTACACATCCTAAGGGCTTTATCAACATGTAATCAGAGAGACAGAAAGTATACATGTTAAGATAAAGAGCAACCAGATAGCGTACTATCATGTCGAGCAAGAAAGTCCTTCCTATATATGTCCCAGCATCCACTACAATATACATCCAATGTACAGTAATGGACTCTAGGGCATACATATAACTAACAGTACTTAGTATTCGTGCTATGTTTGTTGACCATAGTCAAGGCACGGTGTACGGTAGCTAAGTGATGTCTTCCTACACCGCATATAATGCGATTAGTTAGGACAGTCGCGTGACTTTGTTGACCTTAGTTAAGGGTCATATGGGTGGGTCTGATTAATCACGAAATGACGGGTAGAACTTGACTAGTGCTTATGATTTGTTGACCATAGTTAAGGTCATAAGTGCTAGGGGTAAAAACCATTATCGGGAGTTTCAAGTGTTGAAATTTGCAATGAGATTACATACCTTCTATATGATAGTTGGATCCCGATACCCACTGCGAGTAATTGTTACTCTTGAGAGAGTTTTGCACTTTGCAATTAGCTGATCAAGTAGGTGTCTAGAAAGGTGTCAACGGGGTTACGCCTCTGGGAAAACGAGGTTTACTGTAATTAGGTCCGTGCGAAAGCATGGGGAACCTCCCTCAAAGTACCGACACTGGCCTGGCTAAAAGATTGGCGAACTTGTAGAGTGTAATTAATCCCGGCTGGTCTTTCTTTTTAAGGTTTGAAGGAAGATTTGATAAAAACAGTGGGAGCCATCCTGATTAGAGAAAATATATAACCAATCCAATCTTGCAAGAGCGCACGCAGAGTGTTTTCTTCTCTCTCTCTCCAGGTAGCGACCATATCACACCATAATCAAGATAATAATACGGATGTATTGACCGAACCCGTTTGTTATACTGAGCTGGGGAACGTTGGTCCCGCTCCAACTTATAATTGTTATAAGACAGAGCAGGAAATAGGGGAATACCAGGATTCACATGCCGCCCAAACGAAGAAAGTGCATGAGATGCATCTCCTTCGGGTGTGTTCATTATAAAGAACTGTTTCTCAGTATCCTCTGCATCCTGGGTATTTGATGCCTGATCAGGATCCCAGATATGTAATCCGTTACATAGGGCTACAGAAAGGTAGAGAACTGAGAACGCGTTATAAGTTTCATGAGACAGAAAACGGTGCAAGTGTTGCAGCCAAGTCTGTTGATCACTGTCACCCTGTATTACCAATACATTGATTCTGAACAAATGCTATTAGATACCGAACCTGATGTACAAAATCATATCAATCTCTTTATTAGTAAAGAAGGATATAATTTTTGTATTGATGGATAATGTTTTGAACATTTTCTATTTCAAAAGTTGATCGGTTCAGGCACGTTATCTAAAAGCATTGACGTTCTAAATCAAACTACAGTTCCTAGTATACAGAACACACACAAGAGGAAGAGTTTAGAAATGAACGAATCCTTCTTGAGGCATTGTAGACTAGTTCATATCAATGCGACCCGACTAGCTTAAGTTACATTTTAGATGCATATTTAAATCAGTTTGAATTTACATCTTGTGAAACTTACCAGTCATGTAACAAAGATTAGATGACCATAGCTCCGTTTACTGGAAACAGAGAAAGAGTTAGTGAACTCTTGGGATGATACATGTTGATGTATGTAGGTCCCCTGTCTACACATGCCAAGACCGGCTCTTTGTACTTCATTACATTATCTGATGATCTCTCAAGATTCCAACATATGTTCCTGTTGAAACACAAGTCTGAAACTTTTGAGATAACCACCGAATATAAGTTAGAAGTAGAGAACCAAATTACGGGTATAAGTATTATGTCCTTTGATAAGATCATGGAGGAGAATACTTGTGCATAGAATTCCTGGACTATTCTAAAGGTGAATGAGATTCACTCTCGGTGTTACTCCTCTGAATATACCACAGCACAACGGTGTATCGGGACGGAGCAATTGCACCATATTAGATATGGTGTGCTCTATAATGAGTACTACTGAGTTACCTATTTCCTTTTGGGGTTGTACACTTAAGAAGTTGCATACCTATTGAATTGGGTCCGAATCAAATCAGTGCCTATCACTCCATATAAGATATGGTATGGAAAGAGCCTATCTCTTAAGTAAGTTAAGATTTGGGATTGTCCGGCCTATGTCAAAGAAAAATCCGGACAAGATCGAGGCAAGGTCGGTTCTGTAGAACTGGAAAGCTTCCAGCTATACAAAACTGCAGCTGATGATTTGATAGAACCAAAGGATTCAATAGTCCCCAACGAACCTCAACCTCTCCGCCGATCTAGCAGGGTTCCTCACCTGCCTGAGAGATACTTCGGTTTCTCGATGACAGTGGGAGCGAGGAATGCATCATGAGATGATGATCCAACTAGTTTCGAGAAGGCCATCGAGAGTAGGGACTCTGTAAGAATGGTTGGATACTTAGCGATCTGAGATGGAATCCATGTACACCAACAAAGTATGGACTATGGTTGCTATATCTGAAGGGTTAAATCCCCATCAGGAGCAAGTATATCTTGAGAAGATTACTTGGTGTAAATGGAAAAGTTGAGACTTTCAAAGCTAGACTTGTTAAAGGTTTTCGTCATCGACCAGGCGTGGATAATGATGAAACCTTTTCCAGTAGCTATGCTTAAGTCCATCCGGATCCTACTTGCCATTGCTACATACCATGACTACGATATCTGGTGGTTGGGTGCCATGACTGTTTTTCTAAAATGATTTAGAAGAGAACGTCTATAAGAACACAGCCAGAGGGCTTCGTAAACAGTGGGAGCAGCGGAAACGTGTGCAAATTGCTTTACGGATCAAAGCAGACATCACGGAGTTGGAACGTTTGTTTTGATGCGGTAGTCAAAGAGTTTGACTTCATCAAAATGGTAGATGAACCTTGCATATACAAAAAGGTAGTAGGGAGTATGGTGGCGATCCTCGTATTGTACGTGGACAACATACTCTTGATAGGAAAAGAGTTTCCTATACTACGCTCGGTCAATCTCCTCTTATCACAAGGATTCTCCAAATAGGATAAAGGCGATACTCCTAAATCCAGGGATTTGGATCTATGAGATAGATCTAAATTGATGATAGGGCTCTCACTAGGTTCAGTGATACAGTATCAATCGATCCTGGGAGAATCACTGGAAAGGTTCTTGGGTGATAAGGACAAATGAATGTCAGTAGCAGGCAATGTCTTTACCCCCAGTGGAGGGACGGTATGTTGGAAGAGTTCCAAGCTATATACCGTGGCAAACTAGACGATAAAGGCTGGTAACATCGCTATCAAAGATACTACCAAAGATGCAGTTTGGGTGTATATTGGTTCATGAGATGAACTAGGTTCCCACCATTGTGTGACAATGGAAGTGTGGCTTTGGCCTAGGAACCCTGGTCCCATCAGTGACCCAGACATATTCTGAGGCAGCATCACCTGATCATGGAGATAGTTGATCTCCTGGGTGAACGAGGTTAGGAGAATAAACTCAGAGGACAACACGGCGGATCTACTCACAAAGGCTTTTTCCCAGAGAGAGACTTTTATGGGATGGTTGAGTATTAGATACTGCAACCACTGCTACAGATGGCCCTAGTGCAAGTGGGAGATTGTTAGTTATATGTTTGCCCTAGAGGCCATTACTGTACATAGGATGTATATTGTAGTGGATGCTGGGACATATATAGGTAGGACTTTTTTGCTCGACATGATAGTACGCTATCTGGTTGCTCTTTATCTTAACATGTATACTTTCTGTCTCTCTGTTACATGTTGATAAAGCCCTTAGGATGTGTACTCGACTTCCAGGACTATGATGTAGATCATACTAGTGGGGCGTGGGTGGTCCATGAGTACATCCTTCAATGTTCCTAGTCGTGGGAATATCGAGACGGGGCATCGATATTCCAGAGTAGACTAGCGTATATCTTCTCGACCCATATGATGGGCGATGGATGATCCCATATCCATTTGTGTTTGACATCAGATATGGTTTGCGGGTGCTCAGTGGAGACTGGGTACACTGAACGGACTCGCCGAGAACTCCTAGATGGTATTATACCTCACGTCAGATGGCAGTTCTCTGGTGACACTGGTACAGCTTAGTCTATTGACCCGAGATCGTCATAGAGTCTTGTGTGTCTCCCACTGTGCTTTGATTTCTACCCTACCACGGCTCTACCGAGTCATGCAAACAGGTGGTTTTTGGGTACAGTCCCGATTCACATGGAGGCAATGACCGATAGGAAGGGATTCGTCTCTCCCGGTATTGGGGGTTGATTTTGCGCTATGCTCAACTGGCCATAACTGGAAATCCCTGGCCAGGATTGCAGTGATTTGCTGGTAAGAGTTATCAGTAGTTTCAAGCTTGTTATGGACCTTACGTCGGCATGACTTATCAAGCTACTGGGGTCTGGTGTTTACCACCCCTAGGCGAGATATGCGACATATCAGACGAACAGACCGGACTATACGGTAAGTGTTACTGGTTGGATTCATACGAGTGTGAGCGTGCTTGCTCGTTGATCTTCTGATCGCTCAATACCCGGGTGGCCGTTACGTTTAGCAAACCGCTTGCGGCTTATGGGTGTTTGATATGATCATCACCTGCTGCCGGCGTATTGACGAGTTTTTAGAGTCCTACACAGAGGTTTCCTGGCTCAAGCGAAACGAAATAGGAGCGCATATGAGATATGTGCGGGACCGAGAATAATATCAGTATGTGATACTGAATTCTATTCTCGCGATTTGTATCATCGGACGGTTATATAAGATATAGCCGGGTTACCGAATCAAGTGTTGATTCGATACATTGATACACTTGATATTAGTCGGTTATATGCAGTATGACCAGATCATTAAATCAAGTGTTGATTTAATGATTTAATGTATAATTATATATTTGATATATTACTTTACATTAACTAATTCACTTAAAATGGTTTTTCTCACTTGATTTGCACAAGTTGTATATGTGATATATTTTTGTGCACTAGTTTGTATATGATACATGCAAACTTGGGTGTGTGTATGCTTTGAACCATGTTTAGGTAAATGGTTAGGGTTTTAATTTATTTATTCATTTATTCTTTTTGGCAAGAAATAAAATGGTGGCTTTCTTTGGATTTTATTTGAAGCTTCATGAAGCATTGAAAAGTTCAACCATTTTGTTTTTTGCTTAACCTAACCATTTGCCTAAACCCTAGTTTAGTCTCTACACTAGTTACACTCACCCATGGTTGCTAAATGATAAGGATCACTTGATTTTCTATTATTCATAATTCACTTTCTTTTCTTTCTTCTTCTTCTTCTTCATGAAGAGAAGAAACCATTGCTAGAAATTTCCAAGTGATGATTCTAAGTGAGATATCCAAATCCAAAGTGAACCTACTGCCTATTTCTTCATCCTCTACCACTTGCCATGTAGTAGAATATGTTATCTTCATAAGTTTCATGACCTAGTGAAGGTGGAGCTTGAGTTTGAGTCTCCTCGACGTAGATCATCTTCGGCATCGAAGTCAACGACCTAGCCCGCCCATTTCTCTGATGAAATCGACGCTAGTGTCCGGGATTCCGATGATCACAGCGGAAGGGCGTCAACAAGGAGCTAGAGAAGTGGAGGACCGGATCTACAAAGGTTGTAGTCTCTTTCACTCTTAGTTAAAGTTGTTAACTTGCTAGTTTTTCGCCTTACCTCTAGTATCGATCTTGTTTAGGGTTTCTCGGCACATGAAATTTTTTGAATTGGACATGTTTGATCAGTTGTAGAACCTCATGGGTGTGCCTAGGAACCCTACAAATTCAAGGGTCTGTTTTGTGTTAGGATTAATGCCCTCATATATAATTCTGCACAGTTCCCATCTAGGGATTCCGTGATATGGACATTAGACTAACAGATCTTTGAAGCGTTCAAGACATTTTGAAAATGGTTCATTTGGAAGCTGGGTGAATTGATTTATTTCGCTGTGGACTCGAGCTGTTTTATAATATGGGTAAAATTTCTTAAGGAATGCTTTGACGAATTCTTCCCAATTTGAAATGGAATGTGCGGTAGTGTTATACAGCCACTTCTCGGCTATATCGCACAAGGTAAATGGGAGAAGCCGTAGACGCATAGCATCCATAGAAAGCTGTGAAGTACCCATCATTGCGTATACATTTTCAAATTTGGTTATAAAGGCATATGCGTCTTCAGACTCGAGACCGTGATATTTTGGTTGAAGGTTGATGTAATGGGGTTTAATTTCAAAATTGTCCCCGTTGGCTGGTGGAATGGAGAGACAGGTCGAAAGAGGACCTCGAATAGGATAGCACCTCTCTTGGAGAGAGATGCGGGGTGGAATCTGCGCACCTACGGACGGCGGCAGAGTAGTGGTAAAGAAGTTCGATTGAGAAGGATCCATCGATGTGGGTGTGGTGGTGGGTAAAGAAAAGGTAAATGTAGAAATACCGACTTCGGAGTCGATCGAGGGGACGCGGACTAAACGGGCACTAGAATCCCGTGTCCAGCCTATCTTGTACTAAAAAGGTAGTACAAGTGGCAGCGTGAATATAATTAGGGGAAATGAATGTAGTGGTGTTTGTTTTGAAAAATATACGGATTTTTGAAAAAATGATGCGATCACAACAAATGGAACAAGCAATCCTAAGTCTAGTGGTCACCTAGGTCAGGGCTCTAGACCGCTCCTAACTGCCAAAAGGCAAGTCGCAGGATCAATCCTCCACTATCTCTTTGTCTCCCCTGTGGCCAGGTAAGTGCCAGGTAAGTGGGAAGGTACTCCACTACGTAAGTAGTGGGCCTAATTAATAACCACTAGCCTTAGACACACTTGCCTTAGACACCACAAAAGAAACGCGGATAAGCAATGAATTACCCACGGCCTTCTTCTGTCCTAAATGAGCGCGATGGCCCTTAGAGTCATATCTAGATATTTTTTTGTTAATGAGGGTAATGCGGATGCAGTTTTGTGATTTTCGGGGCTTAAGAAGGGTAATGAGCTCCCTACCTAATCTGAATTTTGCCGTGCCCCTTAATTTCCGTATTAATATGCAAACAACCAAAAATCAAAAACTCGGACAATTTTTTATTGCTTTTTGCGGCGTTGCGAATTTTTGCAAAGAAACCTGCAGCAAATTGTTAATTGGAGCAGACAGAGAGAGAGATAAGAAAGTTACAGAGGACCTGAAAGAAATTGGTACAGTGATCTGCTTGTTATGCCGCGGAAACGCGGTGGGAGCTGCCTAAAGCCGCGGAAACGCGGTTCCTTGTTGGGATCACTGCACAGAATTTTTTGCACAAGCTTCTGTTCTCCTTCTGAGCTTTCTGGAAATCTCAGAATAATTTTCCTCTAGCTCCAATTATTCCAGATTTCCTCACAACAATTCACAACGAGTTGATTAGTGTTTTGCGCGAATTTTGATCTCAAAATTTAGATGGAATAAACTTTTCAACTCAAATTTCAAAAACAAACGAATTAGCGCACTATCCCCGGCAACGGCGCCATTTGATTGATTTCGAATTCTTGTTGTGTATGTTGAAAATGTATAGAAATCACAAACAAAATTATTTGACCGCAATCAATAACGGTGTCGATTGTAGCGCGTTAGTAACTGCGGATCGTCCACAGGGAAAGTATAATCGTTCGTATTTTGAATTAGATGAATCGAAAATTTAAAGAAAAGAAATGAAAGAACAATTCATGATTTGTAAAATGAAGTTCAAGAACTTGTAAAATTTAGATCTAATAACTAGAAAACATTAAAATCAAGAATCAAGAATTGAGAATTTGTGATGATTCCCAAATCAAATATCAAGAATCGAAGTGGGGCTCGTTGGAATCGATCGAATTTATAGATATGATGAAATCTAGCGATTACATATTCTTATCCATCGATGAATTGATACTAGATCGATGATGATCAACGAGAATTAGGGATTTCATGTGAAACTAGGGTTTCATCATCTATCCCTTGTTCCATCATCGATATCATTCACATTCTAGCCTCTAGTAAATTCAAGAATCGATCGTGGATCCCTAATTTCGAGCGATCACAATCAAGAAATTATCGCAAAAAAACTAGGTCGTCGATTCTTCAATTTGCTAGGGTTTACAAAACTCGTAGGACTTAAGAATCGTTTTAAGATTTGTTACATCATCATTCTGTTGATCGTCTCGACTCCTTTACGAGCGGAGTTTTACTCAAACATCACAATAAGAACCACAATCACAAATTAAGATCGAATCATGATGCAAGAATTTAAAGAAAGTAAGATTAAAGAATTTCACCTTTTATTTATCAACTATTCCGTTACAAATCGCTCAAGAACTACAATGAGGAATGAACTCGATCGTCGATTTGGCTTCGCTCGTCTCCTTGAGTCGCGGATCGGCTTGGATCACTTGCTTGGTTGAAGATCAGCTCCGCTCCTAAAAGGTTGAAGGCTTCTCGCTTGAATGGTACTCAGGATCTTGAATTTGGCTTTGGATTTTGAATTAGGGTTAGGGTTTGAGGCGCAAGTTGTGTTACTCAACTTGTGGGTGGAAGATGAAGATTAAAGATTCAACAACCTTTTCAAGTGAAGCCTAGGGTCCCTTTTATAGCCTTAAGAATGATTAGCTTCCTTAAGAAGCTAGGATTAGGTTAGCTTCTCTCATAAGCTTGGTAGTTAGGGAGAATCTTCTAGGCTTTAAGGTAGTTAAAGGGAAGCTTGCTTTGGAAGCTTGGAGTGTTTAGCTTTGATCAAGGAGCCTTGCTGATCTGGCAGAATATTCTGGAGTGTTCTAGAAATTGCAGTGTCTTGATGAGGTTCTGGCCTTGAGAGAAGAATAATGGAGCAAAGCAGAGGAGATGACGTGGCAAGTCTGCAGCGGATCCGCGGCGCCAAGGTGGTTCTTGTTAGTTATATGTATGCCCTAGAGGCCATTAATGTAAATACGATGTATATTGTAATGGATGCTTGGACATATATAGGGAGGACTTTCTTGCTCGACATGATAGTATGCTATCTGGTTGTACTTTATCTTAACATGTACTCTGATTGTCTCTATGTTACATGTTGATAAAGCCCTTAGGATATGTACTCGACAACTGGGACTATGAGATCATACTAGTGGGGCCACGGTACTTGACGAGTACATCCTATAACTGCTCCTAGTCGAGGGTGTATCGAGACAGGGCATCGATGCACCAGAGTAGACTAGTGTATACGCATCTTAACCCATATGATGGGCGATGGATGATCCCATATCCATCGGTGTTTGACATCAAGGATGGTGTACGGGTGCTCAGTAGAGACTGGGAATACTGGACGGACTCGCCAAGAACTCCCAGATGGTATAATACCTCACGTCAGATGGCAGTTCTCCGGTGACACTGGTACATAGTAGTCTGTTGACCCGAGATCGTCATAGAGTGTTGTATGATTCCCACTGTGCTTTGATTTCCAGCATACCACGTCCAAGAGGATGTGCAAAAAGGTGGCTTTTGGGTACAGTCCCGAATCATATGGAGGCAATGAGCGATAGGAGGGTATTCGTCTCTCCCGGTATAGGGAGTTGATGTTGCGCTGTGTTCGATTGGCTATAACCGGAAATCCCTGGCCAGGGTTGCTGAGATCTACTAGTAAGTGTTATCAGTAGTTTCTCGAACTGTTATAAAGCTCATATCGACACGACTTATCAAGCTACTGGGGTCTGACGTTTACCAACCCTAGACGAGATATGCGACATATCAGACGACGAGACCGGACTGTACGGGAGTGTTACTGATTGGATTCACGGGAGAGAGTACAGGCTTGCTTGTTGATATTCTGAGCGCTCAATACCTGGGTAGTGGTTACGTTTAGCTGACCGCTTGCAGCTTGTGGGTGTTTGATATGATCATCACATACTGTCGGCGTATTGACGATTCTTTACAGTCCTACACAGAGGTTTCTTGACTCAGGCAAAACGGAGTAGGAGCACATATGTGATATGTGCGTGACCGAGGATAATGCGGTATGTGATACCGTATTGGATTCTCGCGATATGAGATATCGGCCGGGTATATGTGATATTGCCGGATCATCGTATTAGTCGGTTATATGCGATATAGCCGGATTGTCGGATCAAGTGTTGATTCGATAAATTAATGTATAATAATATATTTTATATATTAAATTACATTAACTAATATTAGCTCACTAAAAGATTCTTTTTCTCACTCGGGTAATACATTGATATATATGCGATATATCTTAATTGTATTATTTTATTTTGTTACAATAAATCTTGTATATGTGATATATAATATTGTAACATGATATGATTACTAATGCAACATGTTTAGTGGAGATTAAACATGGTTAGGGTTTGATTAGGGTTAAGCTTTTCTAGAAGTTTCTAGAAGCTTTCTTTTTGTTTTGTGCAAAGATATTTGTTTAGATATTTTTGCATGATATTTCCTTAACCCAACCACACCCCTTAACCCTAGTTAAATCTCTATAAAGGTTACTTGACCATGGTTGCATTATTCATCATAACTATCCTTTCATTATTCATCACAAAAGGATTATGATTTATTCCTTCTTCTTCTTCCTTCTCTTTTCATGGAAAAGCTTTCTTGCTTTTGATTTTGTGATGAAAGTGAGTGAGAATAAGTAAATAAAAGAGAGAGAAAATCCTACTTCATCATTCTCATCTATCCTTGCCCTTTAGATGAGAGTGTTCACTTCATTTAGTGAGTGTTAGCTTGTGTTAATGAAACTTCAAGGTAGATCATCTATGTTATCGAAGATCGGAAGCAAGACTGCATTTTTCTCTTCGTGGAGCCACTCGAGAGTCCGGAACACGATGATCGCAACGAAGGGACCTCAACAAGGAGCTTAAGAAGTGAAGGACAGGATCTACAAAGGTTGTAATCCCTCTTACTTAGTGTTAAAGTGTTTAACATGCTTGTTTTCGCCTAAACTCTAGTTTAAAGATCCGGCTTTGGGTTGTTCGGCACGGCTAAATTTTAAATCGGGCATGGTTGATGCCTCGTAGACTCTTGTGGCAGTGCCTAGCAACCTTACAGTGGTATCAGAGCCAAGCTAGTGCTTTAGGCGAAGTCTGAGCGAAGTTTAAAGTCCTATCGAACCCGGAAACCCCAACGAATACCCTTCTCTGGATATTTTTCAAAAGTGTGATTTATTATGAATTAAAAATGCTCAGAAAAACAAGCAGGAAAAACTAAGAATTACTGTGAAGTACGGTCTACTAAGTCGCTCACGTGATCGTGGAACCGCGGCTAAACCAAGGGTTTGGCGGTGGTTCCGCGGCCAAAATTTGACTTAGTCCCTCATATTTCTTATATTTATTCTTAGGTCCTTTATTGTCATTTTTTTCTGGGTATTTTTTAATTCCACTCAAGTGTTGAGTTTTATAGGGTTGTATTGGGGACTCGTTGATTCGATCGGATAATTTAACTTTGTTTAGCTTGTCCGGGTAATTTTTAGAACGTGTTAAAAAGTTCGAACGGATATCAATAACTCACCTTTTTCCCCCGTCGAGAAATTTCCAAGCGTTGAATTTTTCCGTAGTTTAAGGACGTTCTAAGTCGTGCAAGTAACGCGGTGGACCCTCTAGAAGACAATAAACCTTAACCCGATTATGTGACCGTCTTGAACTGCCTCTAAACCTTAGGGTTTGTGACAGTACGACGTGCCACATGTGAGGCGTTGGCTTAACCTTTCTACGGCTGGACCATTGGTACTGTGGCATGTGATGGATGTTTTAAAACTAATTTCAAGTGTTGAGAACTATTTGGGAAAACTTGGGTGTTTGATTATTCGATCGGAAAGTTTAACATTGTCTAATTATCTGGAATGTGATACAATATTTAGAATCCACATGTAGTTATGAGATAACTAATTTGAATGTTATAAATCTAGCAGTTCAGTCTCAGATGATCGGTTGCCACAGAATTTTGATGTGATCAAAAGTCCGTCGCAATCACTTAGCGTACGCGAATACTCGCCGGGTAAACTTAACAGACAGCCACGCCCCATAGCGCCGACCAAGTGACCGTAGGAGAAACCCGTTGCCAAAAGCATCCGTTCGGGTGCTCGCGGCAGCGGTGTTCCGCCTTAGTGCACTTCGACGACGGCATCGGGGGTGCGGCCGTCTACTAAGGTTTGCGACGAGCATTCGATCATCATATCGGGAATCTTGCTGAATTGCCCGACTTGATATTGAAAAGAGTTTTCGATAATGAGACTAAAATGCGGGGTTTATAATTGTTAGGCATGTGATGTCTAAGGAATTCATTTGGTTAAGCATGCGATGTCTAAGGAAGTTGCGGATTCCAACTGTTGTAGTTTTGCACTTTCTTTTCTGTGACCGTAAGCGTAGTATGTGGTGTATCGGCGGCTTCGTTGCTATACATCAACGACAATAAGGATACGAATACTTGCTTACATTGATGATATGAGATATTATGTGTTGCTGTGATATATTATATTGGATCGTCGCATTCTGAATAACCAGGGTTTTATGTGAGATGAGAGTCTTTCTTTTTCATTCATGTAAAATTCATTTGTATGTAATATTCTTTTATTGGGGCACTTCCGGGCTGAGGATGATGTCACCATTGTATATTATTTACTTTTCCGCATTAGGTAGACCCAAGGCGGGGAGCACAAGTAACCGAGTTCTGGGGTCCATTGGGAGACCATCTCGAGGAGTCGAGACCGGGTCTCCTAACCCTAGAATTGGCAGAGTTGCTTGCCACTCTCGTAGGGGTCTAGGGATGTGGGTTTGGCTATTCATCACGACCGTGGAATCCGTGTTTTATACAGGCTCGTATTAGAAACACGGACGTCCTAGTATATCCAATATTTCATATATGTTCTGCTGCTGCAATGTTCTGTGATGAGATCATATTACTGCCTGAGACGAATGTTTATATTATATATTGTTTATTTCATTTCATATCTGTTGCTTCTGAAGCATATTAAAATGGGACTTCATTAATGAGATTAATGAAATAAAAGAAACCTAAGATGTTGTAGAAACTTGTTTAAAAAATGGTAGCTCTAGTTTTTGCTTTGCATAGTGGTGTTCCTTGTAGAACATCCAACACCTTATTCGATAAGGAAAGAGCCGAGATCCCTTCACCAGGAGTGACCTCTTTAGTGAACTAGCAGATGCTACAAACTCGGTTTGTCTTTTGATTGCTTCTATAGTTCTTGCTTTGCATAGTGGTATTTGTGAAATATCCTGCACCTTATTCGATGAGGAAAATGCGGACGATCCCTTCACCGGGAGTGACCCCTTTAGCAAAACTAGAAAAGCTTCAAAAACATTCCATTTAAAATCACTCAATTCTACAACGATATCAAGTTCATTACGCAAAGGGTTTTCTTAAAAACCAGTCGTAGCCCTCCGTCATTTCAGATAAGTACTGGTTAGTATTCGTGCTGCGTTTGTTGATCTTAGCCAAGGCGTAGTGTGCGGTAGCTGATTAGTGCTTATCTGCTTATCTATATAAGCATATGATGCGATTGAGTTAGGGTAGTCGTGCTACTTTGTTGATCTTAGCCAAGGGTCGTGCGGGTGGGTTTAATTCAATCCGGAAATGACGGGTTGAACTTGGCTAGCACTTATGATTTGTTGATCTTAGCCAAGTTCATAAGCTGCTAAGGGAAAAATATTATTGGGGATTTCAAGTGTTGAAATTTGCAATGAGATTTCATACCTTCTATGAGATAATTGGATCCCAATACCCGCTGCGAGTAAGAGTTACTCCTGGGAGAGTTTTACACATTAGAATTAGCCGATCAAGTAGGTGTCTAGAAAGGTGTCAACGGGGTTATGCCCCTGGGAAATCGAGTTTTACTTTAATTGGGTCTGTGCGAAAGCACGGGGAACCTCCCTCAAAGTACCGGCACTGGCCTGGCTGAAAGATTGGCGAACTTGTAGCGTGTAATTAATCCCGGCTAGTTTTTCCTTTTAGGGTTTTAAGGAAGATTTGACTAAAACAGTGGGAGACATCCTGATTAGATATATTAGACAACCAATCTAATCTTGTAAGAGAATACGCTGAGTGTTTTCTTCTCTCTCTCTCCAGGTAGCGACCATATCACGCCTTAATCAAGATAATAAAACGGATAAATTGATCGAACCCGCTTGTTATACTGAGCTGGGGAACGTTGGTCCCGCTCCAACTTATAATTATATAAGACAGAGCAGGAAATAAGGGATTACCAGAATTCCCGTGCCACCCAAACGAAGAAAGTGAATGCTGATGCATCTTCTTCGGGTGTGTTCATTACAGAGAACTGTTTCTTAGTATCCTTTACGTCCTGGGTATTTGATACCAGATCAGGATCCCACATATGTAATTTGTTACATAGGCTACAGATAGGTAGAGAACTGAGAACGGGTGATATGTTTCATGAGATAGAAACGGTGCAAGTGTTGCAGCCAAGTCTGTTGGTCACTGTCAACCTGTATTACCAGAATACATTGATTCTGAACGAATGTTATTAGATACCGAACCTGAAATACAACATCATATCAGTCTTTTTATTAGTAAAGAAAGGATATAATTTTGTATTGTTGGATAATGTTTTGAACATTTCCTATATCAAGAGTTGATCGGTTCAGGTGCGTTATCTAAAAGCATTGACGTTCTAAATCAAACTATAGTTCTTAGTATACGGAACACACACGAGTGGAAGAGTTCAGAAATGAACGAATCCTTCTTGAGGCATTGTAGACTAGGTCATATCAATGCGACTCGACTAGCTGAAGTTACATTAAGTTGCATATTTAAATTTGTTTGAATTTACATCTTGCGAAACTTGTCGGTCATGTCACAAAGATAAGATGAACATAGCTCTGTTTATTGGAAACAGAGAAAGAGTTAGTGAACTCTTGGGATTGATACATGCTGATGTATGAAAGTCCCCTGTCTACACATGCTAAGACCGGTTCTTTATACTTCATTACATTCATGGATGATCTCTCAAGATTCAGACATATGTTCCTGTTGAAACACAAGTCTGAAACTTTTGAGATAATCACAGAATGTAAGTTAGAAGTAGAGAACCAAAAATGGGTATAAGTATTATGTCCTTTGTTGAGATCAAGGAGGAGAATACTTGAGCACGGAATTTCTAGACTATTCTAAAGAAGAATGAGATTCTCTCTCAGCATTACTCCTCCGTATACACCACAGCACATTGGTGTATCGGAGCGAAGCAATAGCACCATATGTGATGTGGTGTGCTCTATGATGAGTACTACTGAGTTTCCTATTTCCTTTTTGGGAGTTATGCACTTGAGAAGCTGCATACCTATTGAATAGGGTTCAAATCAAATCAGTTGCCTACCACTTCATATGAGATATGGAAAGGGAAGAGCCCATATCTTAAGTTTGTTATGATTTGGGGTTGTCCAGCCTATGTCTAAAAGCATAATCCGGACAAGCTCGAGGCAAAGTCAGATCTGTGGAAGTTTGTTGGATATCCCAAGCATACGTAAGGGAATATCTTCTACCTAACTGAGGAACAAAAGATGTTTTGTTTCTCAGCATGCCACCTTTATGAAAGGGAATTTCTTGTGAAGAAATTATTGGTCATGAGGTAGAACTGGAAGGAGTTCCAGCTATACAAATTACAGCTAATGATTTGGTAGAACCAAAGTATTCAATAGTTTCCAACGAACCTCAGCCTCTCCGTCGATCCAGTAGGGTTCCTCACCCACCTGAGAGATACTTCGGTTTCTCTATGACAGTGGGAGTGAGGATTGCATCATGAGATGATGACCCAACTAGTTTCGAGCTGGCTATCAGGAGTGAGACTCTGTATGAATGGCTGGATGCTTATCAATCTGAGATGGAATCCTTATACACCAACAAAGTATGGACTTTGGTTGCTCTATCTGAAGGGTTAAATCCCTATCAGGAGCAAGTATATCTTGAGAAGATTACTAGGTGTACATGGAAAAGTTGAGACTTTCGAAGCTATGCTTAGGTCCATCCAGATCCTACTTGCCACGGCTACATACCATGACTACTATATCTGGCAGTTTGGTGTCATGACTGCTTTTCTAAATGTTGATTTGGAAGAGAGCGTCTAAAAGTACACAGCCAGAGAGCTTCGTAGATAGTGAGAGCAGGGGAAACGTGTGCAAGATGTTTTATGTGATAAAGCAGGCATCGCGGAGTTGGATCGTCTGTTTTGATGTGGTAGTCAAAGAGTTTGACTTCATCAAAATGGTAGAAGAACCTTGTATATACAAAAAGGTAGTAGAGAGTATAGTGGTGATCCTCGTAGAGTACGTGGATGACATACTCTTGATAGGGAAGGAGTTTCCTATGCTACGCTCGGTCCATCTCCGCTTATCACAAGGATTCTCCATATAGGATCAAAGCGATACCTCCTAAATCCTGGGTTTTGGATCTATGAGATAGATCTAATTGGATGTTAGGATACTCACTAGTTGTAGTGAGATGGTATCAATCGATCCTGGGGAGAATCACTGGAATGGTTCCAGGGTGATAAGGACGACTGAATGTCAGTCGCAGGCATTGTCTTTACCCTCAGTGGAGGGACGGTATGTTGGAAGAGTTCCAAGCTAGATACCGTGACTTACTAGACGATTAAAGGCAAGATACATCGTTACCAAGGATGCTACCAAAGAGGCAGTCTGGATATATAAGTTCATGAGATGAACTTCGTTCCTACCATTATATGAAAATGGAGTTGTGGCTTTTGCCAAGGAACTACCATCCCATCAGAAATCCAGATATAATTCTTAGGAAGTATCACCTGATCATGGAGATGGTTGATCTCCAGGGAGATCGAGGTTAGGAGAGTAGACACAGAGGACAACAACGCGGATCCACTAACAAAGGCCTTTTTCCCAGTAGAGACTTTTATGGGATGGTTGAGTATGAGATACTTCAACCACAGCTAATTGTTGGGTATGTGATAGCACAACAGATGGCCCTAGTGCAAGTGGGAGATTGTTTTTTTTATGTATGCCCTAGAGGCCATTACTGTACATACGATGTATATTGTAATGGATGCTTGGACATATATAGGGAGGACTTTCTTGCTCGACATGATAGTATGCTATCTGGTTGTACTTTATCTTAACATGTACTCTGATTGTCTCTATGTTACATATTGATAGAGCCCTTAGGATATGTACTCGACTACTGGGACTATGATGAGATCATACTAGTGGGGCCACGGTAGTCGACGAGTACATCCTATAACTGTTCCTAGTCGAGGGTGTATCGAGACAGGGCATCGATGCACCAGAGTAGACTAGCGTATACGCATCTTGACCCATATGATGGGCGATGGATGATCCCATATCCATCGGTGTTTGACATCAATGATGGTGTACGGGTGCTCAGTAGAGACTGGGTACACTGGACGGACTCGCCGAGAACTCCCAGATGGTATTATACTTCACGTCAGATGGCAGTTCTCCGGTAACACTGGTACAGAGTAGTTTGTTGACCCAAGATCGTCATAGAGTCTTGTGTGATTCCTACTGTGCTTTGATTTCTATCATACCACGTCCAAGAGGACGTGCAAAAAGGTGGCTTTTGGGTACAGTCCCGAATCACATGGAGGCAATGAGCGATTGGAGGGGATTTGTCTCTCCCGGTATAGGGAGTTGATGTTGCGCTGTGTTCGATTGGCTATAACCGAAAATCCCTGGCCAGGGTTGCTGAGATCTACTGGTAAGAGTTATCAGTAGTTTCTCAAACTGTTATAGACCTCATATCGACACGACTTATCAAGCTACTGGGGTCTGACGTTTACCATCCCTAGGCGAGATATGCGACATATCAGACGACGAGACTGGACTGTACGAGAGTGTTACTGATTGGATTCACGGGAGAGAGTACATGCTTGCTTGTTGATCTTCTGAGCGCTCAATACCTAGGTAGCTGTTACGTTTAGCTGACCGCTTACATCTTGTGTGTGTTAGATATGATCATCATCTACTGCTGGCATATTGACGATTCTTTAGAGTCCTACACAGAGGTTTCTTGACTCAGGAAAAACGGAGTAGGAGCACATATGTGATATGTGCGGGAATGAGGATAATGCGGTATGTGATACCATATTCGATTCTCGCGATATGAGATATCGGCCGGGTATATGTGATATAGCCGGATCATCTTATTAGTCGGTTATATGCGATATAGCCGGATTGTCGGATCAACTGTTGATTCGATAATTTAATGTATAATAATATATTTGATATATTAAATTACATTAACTAATATTAGCTCACTAAAAGATTTTTTTCTCACTCGGGTAATACATTGATATATATGCGATATATGTTATTTGTATTATTTTATTTTGTTACAATAAATATTGTATATGCGATATATAATATTGTAACATGATATGATTACTAATGCAACATGTTTAGTGGAGATTAAACATGGTTAGGGTTTGATTAGGGTTAAGCTTTTCTAGAAGTTTCTAGAAGCTTTCTTTTTGTTTTGTGCAAAGATATTTGTTTAGATATTTTTGCATGATATTTCCTTAACCCAACCACACTCCTTAACCCTAGTTCAATCTCTACAAAGGTTACTTGACCATGGTTGTATTATTCATCATAACTATCCTTTCATTATTCATCACAAAAGGATTATGATTTATTCCTTCTTCTTCTTCCTTCTCTTTTCATGGAAAAGCTTTCTTGCTTTTGATTTTGTGATGAAAGTGAGTGAGAATAAGTAAATAAAAGAGAGAGAAAATCCTACTTCATCATTCTCATCTATCCTTGCCCTTTAGATGAGAGTGTTCACTTCATTTAGTGAGTGTTAGCTTGTGTTAATGAAACTTCAAGGTAGATCATCTATGTTCTCGAAGATCGGAAGCAAGACTGCATCTTTCTCTTCGTGGAGCCTCTCGAGAGTCCGGAACACGATGATCGCAGCGAAGGGACCTCAACACGGAGCTTAAGAAGTGAAGGACAGGATCTACAAAGGTTGTAATCCCACCCACTTAGTGTTAAAGTGTTTAACATGCTTGTTTTCTCCTAAACTCTAGTTTAAAGATCCGGCTTTGGGTTGTTCGGCACGGCTAAATTTTAAATCGGGCATGGTTGATGCCTCGTAGACCCTTGTGGCAGTGCCTAGCAACCCTACGGTTCTGGAAATTGCAGTGTCTTGATGAGGTTCTTGCCTTGAGAGAAGAATAATGGAGCAAAGCAGAGGAGATGACGAGGCGAGACTGCCGCGGATCCGCGGCGCCAAGGTGGTTCTGGCCGTGGATCCGCGGCCCATTAAGGTCCTTGAAGCATGAATATTTCTGTGGTGCTTTACTCTATATTTATATGTATCTTCTGATATGTAGAATCTTTTAATTATCTTCAGTTCATTGCCAGATATCAAATCTTTGAGTTGACGCAATTTTGATCAGCTCTTTTGACAATTTTGGCTCTATTTCTGGAATTTCCTGCACAGACTTCGAATCAAGTGCTGCACTACACAAGAATGATGCGATGCCATGATAAACACTAAATTTCCCTCAAAATGTCGGTTTTACTATACAACACAGGTAATCTGGTATTTTACAGCTGTTTTTCTAATATGTGTAATATGCAAACCGAACACTTCTAGATGAGTGCAAATGATAGGGAAATTGCCGTGTTAAAAATACAATATTTTCGACTGATCAGCCATCCAGATTAGATAAAATGATTAACCATTCTGATCTAGGTTAGAGTGCACGCTGAGTGTTTTCTTCTCTCTCTCTCTCTCTCTCTGTGGCTGCGACTATGACCCGACCTTTGACTAAAACTCATGAAACCAAATTAACCGAACCTTCTTAAAACACTTTGACTTTTAGAATGTCACGGTGTCATATACATCATTGCCACTTCTATATCACCTTTACATTTCTCCAGAACACCTCGTATCAATACGAACATCCACTTCCATTGGATAAATCCATCGTATACGTACATACGAACTCGAAGGAACTTTTTCGAGGATGGATTCTGGTTCTAGAGAGATTGAATAGGATTATTCGGTTGTCTTTTCTTTTTACCTTCTCTCATGTTGTGAGGGCTCCTAGGATTAGGAGAGGGTACACCTATTGAGCTTATTGGATAGTCTTCCTCCAGACCATAGGCAGGTGCCGAACAGTAGGGAAGGATGAAAACCAACAAGCTTAACTGTGGTGTACAGAAGGTAATAAGTAAAGACATATAAAGGGATTGGAATAATGGCAAAGGAAATTGCGATCACCATCATTCACGACAAAGACCGTGTATACCCCTGCCACTCCTACATCCACTTTTCTTTTCTCTAGAACACTCCGTATCACTAAGGATATCCACATCCATTGGATAAATCCATCGTATAATTACATACGAACTCGAAAGAACTTTTTCGAGGATGGATTCTTGTTCAAGAGAAATTTGATAGGATTATTCAGATGTCTTTTCTCTTTACCTTCTCTCATGTTGCGAGGGCTCCTAGGATTACGAGAGTACACATATTACACTTATTGGATAGTCTTCTTCCAAACCTTAGGCTGGTGCCGAAAGGTAGGGAATGAAGAAAACCAATTAGCGTAAAGGAGGTGTACAGAAGGTAATAAGTAAAGACATAATAAAGGGATTGCAGAGAGGGCAGATAAGTATATGGTTACTGTCATGAATCAGGATAGTGGAAGAGACGTTACTAGGAATACCCGGTTACCCCTTCGAAACATTTTCATGTTTCAGTTTCATTGTTCGATGTTAATTGATAATTGTTTTCCCAGTTGGAATCCAACTCCAGGGTATGTATTTACCAGATCAGTTTCTCACATCTGTATGTTATTACGGATGGTGAGTAGGAGTAAGATATTAGGAATTGGGTGATTAGATCCTTATTATATCGGAATTCGTTGTAATTGGTGATATTTGAGGAAATCATCTGGTTTTTGCTGAATGGAAAATATTTGGTTTTGAATATCCGTTGTTATGCACCAATTTCAAACTGATATATCTGTACATTTATTTTATAAAGTGAGATATAACTTTTTGATATTGTGTCTATAACATTTACCTATATCAGTTGGTGATTAGGTAAGGTTCATTCAACAGAGGTGTAATTCTTCTTAACCATAGTACAGTTTTTCAACCTACGACGCACATGGTTTGAGTTATTGAACTCTGTGGACTTGTATAAAGTATTGTATGTTGTCCAGTGTCGATTACAACAATGGAGTTGGTACTCGTACTATATTCTGTTTACTTGTGACTTCTCTAGTTCTCGACATGTATTTCATTGAAATTCAAGGTTCAGATTTTGAGAAGTTATAGGTATAAGAATAAAGTAGAGAACCATTTATTAGAAGTATCGGGATTCTTCGATGTATTCGAAGATGTAGATACTTGTGTTTGGTATTCCGTTGATAGTAATGGTTTTGAGAACTTGCTTCTCTTTCAGATTACTCATATATGGATGCACTGCTAGATGACTAATGCTGATTGACCTCATTCCATTTGGTTGATATGCACTGAAGACAGCTGCATGATTTTGAATCTGGTTCAAATTAAATTAGTGCTTTTGTTTCTATATCAGATATATAGAATCAATTTATATCTTAACGATGTTAAGGTATAGGGAGTCCGGCTGATGCTTAAAACAAGAATACGGATAAACTCAAGGCACGATTTAGTAATGGCAGTTTGTAGGTTATCCCGGGCTTTGACGAGGGTTAACTTTCTACCATCAGGAAGATCAATATTTATATTGTTCTTAACTCACCACAGTTTTAGTAAAAAGGATTTTTCACAAAAACAGAAGTGGGAGTATGGTAGAACTGGAAGTGATTCCAGAACCACAAACGATCACTGAAGATTTAATAGAACCTAAGGATTCAATTAGTTACGACATTCCACTGGCCACTCCGAAGATTTGGTGGGTAACCTCAGGCGCCCAAGAGGTACTTCGGTCTTCTCAGAGACGGTGGCAGGGATGTTCTTGTTTACCTAGACTTGCCAATGCTGCTGTTCTAGACTATAAGACCCGGCAGGAGGATGAGTATACCGTCATTCTAAACTAGCTTTAGAGGTGCACGTGTATATGACTCTGCCAGAGGATTGTTGTAGTCAGTGGGAGCAGCGGAAGCATAGTAGGCAAGTAGCTTATGTCTATTTACAGACTAAAGCAGGTATAGCGGAAATAGATCATCTAATTTTTGATGTGACAGTCATAGTCTTTGATCTCATCAGAATAGGAGATGGATATGGTAAGAAGGTAGTAGAGAGTGATGTCCAGGTATTGGGATGACATGCACTTGATAGGAAGAGATATTCCTATACTACGATCGGTTATATTTTGGTTTTCGCACAGTTGTTTCTCCACATAGGATATAGAAATAATATCAAGTTTTCTGGTTACTAGATCTATGGTTTTAGATCTAGATTTGGGAAGTATCCTAATCTGGGTATTTTGACATTAAATGGACGACTCCTGGCATGGTGGTGTACCTGCAGGTGATGGAGTCACCCTCTCTAAAGGTGTCTTACAGACTAAAGGAGAGAGGGGTCTGCATGATTAGCACATCACTTGCTTATGAAATTGAGTTAATCATGAAATATCAAGTACCACACCAGATATTGCTTCTGCACTAGATGCAATAAGCAGATATATTAAT
Organism: Agapanthus africanus; assembly: GCA_030015575.1. Classification (NCBI taxonomy): domain Eukaryota; kingdom Viridiplantae; phylum Streptophyta; class Magnoliopsida; order Asparagales; family Amaryllidaceae; genus Agapanthus; species Agapanthus africanus. The sequence continues at coordinate 295,829,874 of CM057345.1, read as the reverse complement.
CCAATCCTGGAGAAACACTGGGAAGCAGTTATTGAACATAAGTGAATGTTCTAGGGAAATGATTAAGGCAGCCTCCTTCGGGAGACGATTATCATTTCATGCTCCCAAGGTGACCTGGATGACAGAGTGACTGTCAGAGTTATAGTTTTCCCTCTTTTGAGGGATAATATGCTGGACAGGTGGTCCAAGCGGATACTGAGGAAAATCATGGTGGAGGATACTGATTGAATTCATTAGATGATACAGTCTAGGAGATTTGCTGGATTTGGAGTTCGTTTGTGAACTGGGTCCCATCAGATATCCAGACAAATTCTAAGACAGGTATTACTCATTTTGGGAGATAGTTTTCTCCGCAAAGTTGAGATTAAGAGAGATATAGAAAGAAACATTGGAGCGAATCCACTCACTGAGGCTATTTCTCGAACGCAATCATTTTCGCAAACGGGCTTTGCGAAACTAATTAGTAGAAAAGTTGGGTGTTCGGTATCACACGGGCTGTGAGTATGCGTGTCACGACCCAAAATTTGGTCCGTAACCGGCACTTAAACTATGTAACGTCTTCAGGCGTATGCAACTCAAGTAAACCGAAACCCAGAAATCTAAACCACCCAAATCTGGGTCAACGGAGAAAAACATAGTTTTAACATTTGGAAAAAATCACAAGTAAATTCTCTAACTCTAGTTTTCCTTCTTGAAAATTTCGGCAGCACCTCGTTTGTAAAAACTAGCCCCGAAAACGGGTACAACACAGATAATATATAAAGCATCCCAAATGGGAGCAAAATCATGCCCAACGGCGGAGACAATCACCACAACAAGTATACGACACCGAAGCGAAGAAATAACAAAGGAAAGACTGCAATAAGAAGTAAACTTTCCTAGATAAGCGGCTCCCACGAGCACGGCACCCAAAGTCACCAAAATAATACAACACTGAATCCTCACAAGTTCTCTCTAAGTCATATACAACAGTGGTAGATGGAGAATACTAGATCCAACAAAAAGATATACAATGTACACGCAGATAACCGCAAACCCACCTAAAAGCAAAGGCCTCACTGCCTAACGTAGCGGTATCCGCAAAAGTAGAGATGATAAGACGCCCAGCCGCGACTACTCTGTGGGTAAGTCTTGCAAAACACTGTGGCACAACGGGGGTGAGTTGCCAACTCATGAATAGTAAATAACATCATACTGTAATCGCAGGTATGTACGAACATCGATTTATCTATCACAGGTAATCCGATAGCATAAGTATGACAAGTGAATATGCAACAATCATGTAAAGGTACATCATCAGGGTACTACAACTACATGAAACAATGCATAATAACAATAATCCTGAGTATGTGGGATGATACAATAAAATCTCATGCAAAATCATCAGCATGGAAAACACCAGTGCCCCTCACTGACACATCAAATCCCAAATCCTCAGGCACCGCATCCTCAGATCGGCCCTCACATCCTGTAAGTCTCATGGAACCTGAGTGTCACACATCGACACCCGAAACATCATGAAAACATATCTCTATGTGTATATATCTACGTATATAAGTATGAGGATATCAACCCCGTATGTCCACTAACGATACGTAAAAATCATGAAAACCTGAGTGTCTAACACAGACACTCGAAACATCATGAAACCCGTGTCTAACATCGACATGTAAATCCTCATAACTCAGGCGTTGTCACCACGACTGGACCTGACGATATGTCGTACATCACTCCAGTCGGTATCCCCACGATAACCACCGAGTCCAAATACTATCACCGGTAGGTACTTGCCCACCTTCCAGACTCATCGTCTGTACCACGAACATCTTGCCGAGGGGAACCGTAACGGGCCCCACCATGTACCTGCACATGGCCCACTCATTCCTCGCATCGGGTATATATCACAAATCTCAGAACCGAGAAATCTCATAGTGGACGCATCAAATATCATATCAAGAAAAACCGGGTTTTCAGACAATACATAGTTTCTTGAAAATACCCCCACAGTTCTCAAATACATAAATCATAACAAATCCATATCTCAATGCGTAAATCCATGAAAAACTGATATATGCATCATAAAACATCAATATGAGTATATCAAGGGAAATCTGCTCTTTTAAATGAACCCATCTTTAAAATATATCTTGCGGTTCCCAAAATCCTCCGAAAAACAAGTGCAGCATCATATGTGGTGTACATGTAAGTGTAGCAAGGTTTAAGTATCTACATGTAAGCAAGTATGTATAATGCATTTCATAAGCGCAATGATTTACAACTCAATATCACTTATCCAAACAATACCGCTTAGGGTACATACAACTATAGCGAAAATATGCGGGTGTACATGTCAATATGTATGCATGATATACATGTAGCTGTAATAGACTATGTGGGTGTACATGTCAATATGTATGCAAGATGTACAAGTAGCTATAGTAAGGTATACGTGAAATGGAATAAGAGTCACCATCTTAACTATCCATGTGCAATACAACATCACGTATGTAGGTGTCAACAATATCTCATATGCACAAAGGAATAAGAGTTACTACCCCCACTATCCCTATCCAATACCATATCACGTATGTAGGCGGTTTGTGCGTGTCATGGCAATTACTGACGATGTGGGTGTAGCATATAATTTAGTGCACGTGCAACATGAACCGTCAGTAATATATTATATCTAAAGGTACAAAAGATACTACTATGCAATGACATTCATATGAAATTAACCAATATGCAATAACATGCAGCTATCCTATCATATCAGCCCTGACGCATAACGCCATATGGGAGATTTCCCCGTAGATGTTAAATCTACTCACCAATGGTCTCCAGCTATGAAAATCCAACCACCTGCTTCCCCTTGTTCGCAGCGTCCGAAGTCCCCGCTTGCGACGCTATATTTCCACAAACACAAGAAATTGTGCAAACATCTCAGAAATCGACCAATATAACATAAAACTACGTATTAAATAACGCACCAATACTAAACTAACTCGCGAGTGTACGTCTAGTGGCTAACGTGCGTAACGATACCACAAAACCTGCCCAAGTACAGCAGCAGCATAAGATCACGATTCTTGTCGCAACACGTAACACGCGGATTCAAAACACTAGACTATAGGTAAACGATCCCAGATTTTGTATACTGCAATTACTAAAAAAGTAAACAGTACCAAACACCCCTAACCAACAGCAGACAACTACCCACAGAAGCCTAACCCCAGCACCATCCTACAAAGCCGGCGTCGCCGGAGTTCATCAAAAGGGTCGCTGGCCCGGCCGGTGGGGTGGTCCTCGTATCTCAGGTGGTGCTCTAGGGTCACTATTACATCACTATAATTTTGTTTGGTCACTCACTAAAATTTCCAGATCACAGCAGGTACAGAGGCTCTAAAAAGATACTAAAAACTACAATATCGCACTAATCGATATAAAAAGTGTTCTACGCCACAACCAACGAGCTAAACAACATAAAAACTCCTAATTAACAGTGTAGGGATTATACCTATCAACTTTAACTCACAAGATCCAAGCTTTCCTAGTTTCCAAGTGATCAAAGAGCAAGAACAAGGACTTGGTGTATTTTTCGGATTTATTTGGGAATTTTGGGGATTTATTGGCTTGGATTGATGCAAAATAGAAGAGAAATGATCAAGAGCAGTAGAAAGAGGGAGGGGTTAGGCCAAGGGAAAGAGATGAGGAATTATGTAGGGTTTTCTAGTAATTTCCTTGCAATAAATGCATTCACACATACACATGCACACATGCATGCACCTTGAATTTCTTTTCATTTCTTTTCTTTTAATCTAAATTCAAATTCCAAACAAATATCTTGATAATATGAGAAGGTTTTGGTTTAACTAAAACTTAATTGATAAGAAGTTCACTTAACAGAAATTTCCCAAAATGCGAATACCGCATTAAAATAATAATAAAATTGGGAAAAATCAAATTGAACCAAAATGTCCCATATACCCCCAAAGCTTGCGCACTAGCTTTATTTTAGCTAAACTAGGTGCTGGTAAGTCTAAATGGTCGTTTGAACACAGTCGGTTTAAAACGGAAAATACCGACAAATTAACCCTAAAACGGAAAAATTCTCATAACGATTTCTAAAACGTTACAATCTCCCCCCTTATAGAAATTCGGTCCCCGAATTAAAATTTCATACTAAGCATACCTTGAAAGAGATGGCGGAATTCCTTCCGCATCTCGCTCTCGGCCTCCCAAGTGATCTCCTCATTAGTCGGGCTATGCCAAAGAATCTTCACAGACGGCAAGACCCTTGACCGAAGTTTCTTCACCCGCCGATCCAAAATAACTACCGGCTGCTCGGTGAACGAAAGATCGCGCTCAAGCTGAACGGTCTCGTGCTGAATCATGTGAGAAGGATCATGAAGGTATCTACGAATCATCGACACATGGAACACAGGGTGAACATCCGGAAAACTGGGCGGGTGCGCCAAACGATAAGCAACAGAACCCACTCGTTCAAGGATCTCGAAAGGACCAATAAATCTGGGACTGAGCTTCCCCCTCTTCCCAAATCACATAACGCCATTCATCGGAGAAATCCTCAGGAATACATGATCCCCCACTGCGAACTCAAGTCTGCGACGACGATGGTCGGCATAAGACTTTTGCCTGTACTGGGTTGCTCTCATCCTGTCCTGAATCAGCTGGATCTTCACCGTGGTCTCGTGAACTAGCTGGGGTCCCAAAACACGACTCTCACTAAGTTCGGTTCAACAGACTAGCGATCGACACTTCCTACCATATAAAGCCTCAAAAGGTGCCATCTGAATAGTCTCATGAAATCTGTTGTTGTAGGAGAACTCAATCAACGTTAAGTGACGATCCCAGCTGCCACCAAAATCAAGCACACATGCACGGAGCTTATCCTCCAGAGTCTGAATAGTCTGCTCCGACTGACCATCGGTATGCGGATGAAAAGCTGTGCTAAAACTCAACCGGGTACCCAAAACTTTCTCAAGCTTCTACCAAAGACGGCTAGTAAACTGGGTGCCTCTGTCGGATACTATGCATGTGGGAACACCATGCAAACGTACAATCTCATCTATATACAGCTGCGTATACTGAGCATAACCGAAAGTGGCATTCACTGGAAGGAAGTGAGCCGCTTTCGTTAACCAGTCAACAATCACCCAAATTGAGTCATACCCTCTACTGGTCCTGGGTAGACCCACAATGAAGTCCATGGAAATCTGCTCCTATTTCCACTCCGGAATGGGTAAAGGCTGCAACTCTCCAGCCGGTCTTTGATGCTCAGTCTTGACTTGCTGACAAGTCAGGCACCTCGAAACGAAGTCCGAAATATCGTGTTTCATCCCTTCCCACCAGTAAAAGTCTCTCAAGTCACGGTACATCTTGGTGGAACCTGGATGAACACTAAAGGCCGACTGATGTGCCTGCTCTAGGATCTCGCGTCTTAACCCATCAGCATCTGGTACACACAAGCGAGTCCCGTATCGTAGCACACCCTGGTCATCAATCATGAACTCCGAAACTGTACCCTGTCAAACAAGCTCAAGAATCTCGGAGAAACGGGCATCACTGGGTTGCGCCTCACGGATACGATCAAATAGTAGTGGACGGGTGCGAACATGAGCAAACTATCACCTAGTGGAAGTGAACTCGAACTGCACTCTTCCATCACAAGAGCTGCCAATCTGCAGACGACTGACGCTGAACTGCGCTCAACTGGGACAAGCTACCCCCGGGCCTACGACTCAAAGCATCAGCTACCATATTCGCCTTACCCGGGTGATAAAGGATCTCACAATCATAATCCTTCACTAGCTCAATCCATCAGTGCTGTCTCAGGTTCAGATCCCGCTGCTAGAATATATAATTCAAGCTCTTGTGATTCGTGAAGATTTGACACGACTCCCCGTACAAGTAGTGTCTCCAAATCTTCAATGCAAAGACCACCGCGTCCATCTCAAGATCGTGAGTGGGGTAATTCTGCTCGTGCTTCTTCAGCTGCCTAGAAGCATACGCAATCACTCTATCATGCTGCATCAGAACATAGCCGAGCCCCACTCTAGAGGCATCACAATAAAAAACATAGCCGTCCAATCCAGAAGGTAAAGAAAGAACTGGTGTTATCGTCAACCGAGTCTTCAACTGCTGAAAACTCTGCTCGCACGCATCAGTCCAAAGAAAAGGAACTCCCTTTTGGGTCAGTCCTGTCAGCGGTGCAGCGATACTCGAGAAATCCTGCACAAACGGCGATAATAACCAGCTAAGTCCAAAAAGCTGCGGACCTCAGTCACCGATACAGGTCTGGGCCAAAGCTGTACAACCTCTATCTTCCTCGGGTCTACAAGAATACCATCACCAGTCACCACATGAACCAGGAAGTCAACACTATTAAGACAAAATGCGCACTTAATTTAGCATGCAGCTGGTGCTCTCTCAATATCTGCAAATTAATCCTCAAGTGCTGCTCCATGCTCCTCACGACTCCTAGAGTAGACCAGTATGTCATCAATAAACACTATAATAAACTGGTCGAGGAATGGCCTGAAAATCCGGTTCATCAGATCCATGAACGTTGCTGGCGCATTGGTGAGTCCGAACGACATCACTAAAAATTCATAATACCCATAGCGCGTACGAAACGCAGTCTTTGGAATGTCATCATTCCGAACCCGCAACTGATGATAACCCGAACGCAAATCAATCTTAGAAAAATGTCTCGCACCGTGGAGCTGATCAAATAAATCGTCAATGCGGGGTAAAAGATACCTGTTCCGCACCGTAACTCGGTTCAACTGACGATAATCCACACATAGCCTCAAATTGTCGTCCTTCTTCTTGACGAACAGAACAGGAGCTCCCCACGGCGAAACACTCGGACGTACAAGTCCCAAATCAATCAACTCTTGCAATTGATCTTTAAGCTCTCTAAGCTCTGCCGGAGCCATCCGATAAGGCGGTATAGAAATAGGCTCCGTGCCAGAAATCAGATCAATGCAGAACTCAATATCGCGCTCTGGCGGCAAACCAGGTAACTCATCGGGAAACTCTCGCACACTAGAAACCTGGTCCAACGACTCCACTGTGGCCCCTGTATCATGAATGAAAGTGAAGAATTCCCGACATCCCTGTAGGGTTCCTAGGCACTCCCAAGAGGTCTCACAAGCCATCAATCATGCCAATTTCAAATTTAAACGGTGCCGAGAAACCCTAGAACGGATCGTTGGCTAGATTTCTAGGCGATAAAATGAAACTAGTTAACATTTAACTACAAGTAAACGGAAAGACAACCTTTGTAGATCCGGTTCTCCACCTCCATAGCTCCGCAATGAAGTCTTCTCGCTGTCCATATCAAATCCCGGGCTCTAGCGTCGGCTTCATCGGAGAAAGAGCGGGCTAGGTCGTCGACGACGTGCCGAAGATGATCTACGTCGAGGCATCGCTAGATCAAGCTCCAACTTCACCAAGTCAAGAAAACTTGTGAAGGAAACACACTCTACTACTTGGCAAGAGGTAGAGGATGAAGAAATAGGAAGTGGGTAGACTTTAGAATTGGATTTCTCACTCATTCTCATCAATCACCATTGATGAAGAATGGTTTTCTTCATGAAGTGAAGAAGAAGAAGATGAATATAATATTATGATAAGTTATTAGAATAGAATAGAAAATCAAATACTTATCATAATTCTAACTATGGTTATGTGTAGAGAATTGACCAAGGTTAAAGCAATGGTTAGGGTTAACGATGAGATAAGAATGGTGGACTAGGTCAAAGCATCATGAAGCTTCAACTAAACAACAAATAAAGCCACCATTCTTTTCTCTTTTCCATTTATTTTCCAAAATATATAAACAAATAAAGAAATGAATAAATGATTAATGGAAAAATAAAACCCTAATTATATGTTTAACCATGATTTAATTCTTTACACTTAACCAAGTAAACATGTATCATCAAACATGATACAATCATGTGTACAAAAGTATATCACATATATAATGTGCACAAACCGAGTGAGAAAATCCATCTAAAGTGAACCGATACTAGTTAATGCAAAGTAATATATCAAATATATAATTATGCATTAAATCATTAAATCAACACTTGATTTAACGATCCGGTCATATCGCATATCACCGACTAGTATCCAATGTATCAGCTTATCGAATCAATCCTTGAATCGATGACTAGGTTATATCGCATACAACCAATCGATACATTCTGTTGGAGATAGTGCCCTCAGAGTCAATTATTAGGTCACAGGTACGTGATTGTAATGATTGAAGGAGGACCTATCCCGGTAGGACAGTCTTACTCGAGATGATAGTATGCTATCTGGTTTACCTTTATCATCGTGTACTGCTTTAGGTGACCTGACACGTCGCTATTACACGTTGATAGAGCCCCTAGGATTCTTGCTTGACCACCAGCAGTATGAGGGCGATCATATAAGTGGGAGCTGGGGGTCTACAAGCATATCCTTAAAAGGTCCCTAGTCGTGGGAGTTTCGAGACTGGGCATCGATACTCCATTAGTAGACTAGTGTATACAGTCGAGACCCCGACGAGGGGCGGTGGCCGGTCTCATAAGCCACTGGTGTCAGTTGGATCACCTAAGATGTATACAGGTGCTCATTGGGTTATGAGTACACCGGACAGGACTCGCCGGGAACATGCTAGTTGGTCATATACCAGACGTCAGATGGCAGTTCCCTGGTGACATGTGTGCAGGTTAGTTCATCGACCTGGGGATCGTCATTTGTCTCGTGTGAGTTCCCACTGTACTTTGATTACTACCCTACCACGGCTCAAAGGAGTCGTGCAAACAGGTTTTAGTTGGGTACAGTCCCGAGCCACATGGAGGCAGTGAGCGTATCTTCAGGGGTTCGTCTCTCCCGGTATTGGGGGTGAGGTCGTGCTGTGTCTAGGAGAGCCATTACACAAAGTCCTTGGCCAAGGCAAGGAGATTTACTGGTAGGTATTCCAGTAGTATCTCAGGGTGTTCTGGGCTACACTCCGACACGACTTGTACCGCTTTTGGGGGTCTGACTTTTACCAACCCCCTAGGCCCGCCATGCGATACTCATAGACGAACGGACCGGACTGCACGGATATTGTCACTGACAGGCTCAGTAGGGTGTCAGGATGAGTTCGCTCATCGACGTCCCTTTTAGTCAATAGCTGGTGGCCCGTTACGTATTGGCTTATACCTCTGACGTGCTAGTGGTTAAATCCACAGCCATAGTATTGACGAGTCTTTAGAGTCCACCACACTTTCAGTTACTCAAGTTTCGGGCGAAACGCTGTAGAGGCCGTATGGAGATATGGCAGGGTCCGATCAGATACGTGCGGTATTGCACGGATCAGGATCGGACGGTTTGTACTAGTAGCCGTATAGGTATATGGCAGGGTTCGATCAGATACGTGCGGTATTGCACGGATCAGGATCGAACGGATATTACTAGCCGGCTTTGGTTTAAGCCGGTCCTAGTTTAGTACAGTGTAGATTTTGTCTCTTTGCATTTGTATCCGGACGGAATACAGATGCGGGTGTGTATGCACAGTATCGGGGTTTTCCTGTAATTTATTACGGGACCAATTTTCTGGAGTTGCCAGTTTGCATTCCGTTCCGGCCGGTTTTCCTTTGTTCTTTCCCGGCCGGACTTTTCCGATGGAAGGGGGTTATTTGCAAGTTCGCAAATAACTTTTTGTGGAGGGGTTTTATGCAATTGTGATGATTATGATAGCTTTCATATCTATCCTCCATGCTTGCTTTATTGTGATTGGAAAGGGTATGGGTGGGTGTAAGTAATAAGCATGGTTCATGTTTGTTTAGGATCACCACTTGCTTTTACTACAATAACCTCCCTCTTTGGTTTTTGTTTTCCACCACCACCATTTCCTACATAGACTTGGCCGGCCACAAATTGAGGAGAGAAGAAAAATGAGAGATTCATTTTTGTGCTTCATTTGTTCATCTCATTTCCTTGCAAAAATGGTAGCTTCATTTCCCTCCAAAGTTCAATCTTCATTCCTCCATCCAAAGGCAACAAACCCCAAAGAGACAAGTAGCCTCTACACTACACTTCCTACAGCAAATCTTGGGCACGTCGAGTAGCCGGCTTCGTGCCCGAGTTGCCTCGGCATTGAGGTGGGAGCCCGTAAACGAAGAAGGCGATGTGGTGCACTTCCGGCGACGAGGAGGAGATGGGACTTTTCCGCAGGAGATCCGGACGATGATGAGAAGACCGGAGGACTTGGATCGTCGGTATATCTCTAACCCGTATTCTAGTTAGCTTAGACTTGTTAATGGTTACGATCCGGAGTTTAGTGCGCGGTGGTGCCGGTTTGCAAAGTCCGCAAAAATTTAAGTTATTCACCGTTTCCGCATTCCGCCGTCGGATTGACGGCCGAGGCGCCGCCGTGCACTTACAGTGGTATCAGAGCCTCACCATTAACTTAGTCTAGCTTTGTGTAATGTGTTTGCATTTCCGATCGATCAAAAAGTTCCAAAACTGCATTTTACCCACGACAGTTTCTGTTGAAATTTTTCAGTCTCGAAAAATTTTTCAGGTTGTAAAATATTGATGTACTGGAAAATCTAAGAGTTCTGTAAAAATTTGACGAAGTAACTCCACAGTTGGAGCGCGGAACCGCCGCGAAAACCACCTTTGTGCGGCCCTTCCGCCGCGCACTATTCACATCACTTCACCATTTTTTTACAGAGGCCTTCTGGGCTTAAAATATGGGCTTTGGAATATTAAAGTTGGGCCAATTGTTTCTGTGAGTGCTACAGTTTTCTTTGGGGCCCACTTGTTAATTGTTTGATCAATCGGAAATTTTTTAAACACATTTTTCACAGTATTTACATTATATCTGCGACCGTGAATGTCACTCGATCGGTAAATCCGGTCTAACTGCTATAGCCCGGTTAGACGGATTTGCGAACGTGACTTTCACGTTGATGTTCTATGTATTTGCTGTGATGTTGCGGATCGGTCGTGGGGGATAGCCTGGATGCAATGCTAGTACTGTGCTGTTGTATCATGTACATTTGATATTGCGGGACGAGCGTCCGACATGTGGACTGCCGTCACTGCCTGTTTGTATTATTCTTTTGGGGCACGACCTGGTTGCGGTCGATGTACCCGGTGTATGTATATTTTACTTTCTGTACTAGGATTGCCCCGCGGAGGGGTGCACGGATAGCCGGGTTCTGGAGGGCAACAAGCCCGCATCTCATGGCATTGGGACGGAGGGGGCTTCACTCCAGGATTGGCGGACTATTCGCCGCACTCGTAGGGGGTACAGGTTGACCCAGGAGGGTTGCCCAAGTGACCGGATTCCGTGAAGTGCTGGGTGGTCCATTCACGGTGCTGAAGGGGACTGCCTCGCTTCAGGTTTTGGCGGGTGACTTGCCGCGCCCGTAGGGGTCTAGGATTTCATTGCACAGGCTATCCACACGACCAGGGGAACGTCGGGTTTCAGTAGTGGCTCTGTGAAACCCGGGGATCCCAGATATCTGTATTGTTCTGTGATGCTGTACATTTCTGTGATGTTGCATTTTATTCACGCCTTGAGCGAAATACTATATATTGGTATATATATTAGTAGATGTTGTATATGTTTTTCATCCGCGCTAGTCCAGTCCCCGCTCTGCCGTTAGTTAGCTAACCTAACGGGTGATGACGGGACCCAGTGGCGAATGCGGATGGCATATACGTACATCAGTATATTTTCGTTCTTTTTGGTGTGATCAATTGATGGGACTGCATTGATTCGGATCAATGCAAATTAAAAAAAAACCTATTCTGATGTTGTTGGAACACTTTTCAAAAAGCTGTTATTGCAAGGACGTTCACTTTTGTTTTGCATCGCGGTATTCATTTAGAATATCCTGCTCCTCAGTCGACGAGGCAAGGGCCGAGATCCCTTCACCGGGAGTGACCCCTTGGACAGAAGTTTGCGTCAGGGCATTAACTTCACTATAGCCGATTACTTTTGCTTTGCATCGTGGTATTCAGTTGGAATATCCTGCACCTCATTCTACGGGGAAAGAGCCGAGATCCCTTCACCGGGAGTGACCTCTTTAGTAAAGGTTTTCGTCACTATATTTTCTAAAAAGCTATCCGTTCCTTCAACGATATCAAGTTCATTACGTTAAAGGTTTTCGCCAGAAACCATTCGTAGCCCTCCGTCGTTTCATATGGGTAGTCAATAGTATTCAAGCTGTGTTTGTTGGCCAAAGTCAAGGCACAGTGTTTGGTAGCTGTTGGGTATTCATATGCAGCATAGATAGATGCGTTGGTTTGGAACAGTCGTACTGCCTTGTTGGCCAAAGTCAAGGGTATGTACGGGTGGATTCAAATTAACCTGGAGAATGACGGGTAGAACTTGACATGTGACTTATGATTTGTTGGCCAAAGTCAAGGTCATAAGAGCATGGGGTAGAAATCACATCGGGAGTTTCAAAAGTACAGAAACTTGCCAGATATGCGCATACCTTCTGGAGTGTGATACCGTGAGCGGATTCCGTCACGTTATCATACGATGAGAGTTGGATCCCGATTCCCACTGATGAGTTGGTTTACTCCTCGGGTGACCCCGACTAATTCTTCTTTCAGGTTTGGAGGAGAATTTGAGGTACAGTGGGAGGTTTTCAGATTAGATAAATTGGTAACCATTCTGATCTAGGTTAGAGTGCACGCTGAGTGTTTCTTTTCTCTCTCTCTTTGGCAGCGACCATTGACCCGACCCTAAGACTATGACTCAGAGACCAAGTTGACCGAACCTACTTAACACTGGCTTTTGGATTGTCAGAGTTGCAGACCTCATTGCCACTCCTACTTTTACCCTTTTCTCCAGGACACCCCGTATTACTGCGAACGTCCACTTCCATTGGACAAAACCATCGTATGGTTAGATACGAACTCGAAGGGATTCGAGGATGGTTTCCGGTTCTGGAGAAAACGGATAGGATTATTCAGTTGTCTTTTCTTTTTACCCTCTCTCAGGTTACGAGTACTCCTTGGTTTAGGGGTAGTACACCTATTACGCAAATTGGATTGTCTTCTTCCAAACCTTAGGCTGGTGCCGACCGGTAGGGAATGAAGAAAACCAATTAGCATAACAATGGTGTGCAGAAGGTATTAAGTTCAGACAAAGCAAGGGATTAGTAAGAGGGCAAAGTAAAATGCAACAGATATTCACGACCAAACCAAATATTTCGTTACCACTCCCACATCACCTTTGTATTTCTCCAGGACACTCCGTATCACTACGAAGATCCACAGTTTATTTGGATACTCCATCGTATGGTTATATACGAACTCGAATGGAACTGGTTCCAGTTCGGGGATGGATTCTGGTTCAGGAGAAATAGGAATAAGGTTTATTCGGGTGTCTTTTATCTTCACCTTCTCTCGCATTGCGAGTGTTCCTAGGATTGGGACAGTACACCCATTATGCTTATTGGATAGTCTTCTTCCAAACCATAGGCTGGTGCCGAACGGTAGGGAAGGAAGAAAACCATTTGGCCTAAAAAGGGTGTGCAGAAGGTAAAGACTAAAGACATATGAAGGGATTTGGAGAGGTGGCAAAGAATTATACGGTTACAGTCGTGAATCTGGAAGAGGCATTACTAGGAATACCAGGATACCCCATCGAAACATTTCAATGTTTCAGTATCACTGTGTACTGTTAATAGAAAACTGATTTCCCGATTAGATACTTACTCCAGGGTATGTATTTACCAGATACGAATCTCACATCTGTATGGTTTTACAGATGATGAGTGGGAGTAAGTTATTGGGAATTGGGTGATCATCCTCATTATATCGAGATTCGTTGTAATCGGTGATATTTGAGGAGATCATCTGGGCTGTTTGCCGGTCGGCAAATATTTGGTTATGAATATCCGCTGTTGTGCACCAATTTCAAATTGATATATCTGTACGTCTATTTGAATAGAGTGAGATATACCTTTTGATATTATGTCGATGACATTTACCTATATCAGTGGATGGTTAGGTAAGGAGCATTAAACAGCGGTGTAATTCTTCTTAACTATAAATACAGTTTTCAACCTACGACACACAGTGAATGAGTTGTCAGACTCAAGGGACTTATACAGAGTATTGTATGTTGTCCAGGGTCCATTAGGACAGAGGGGTTGGTCCTCATACTATATTCTGTTTACTTTTGACTTCTCTAGTTCTTAGACATGTGTTTCGTGGAAACACAGGGTCTGAGTTTTGAGGAGTTATAGGTATTTGAATAGAGTAGAGAACCAGGTGTAGCAAGTATCGGGATTCTTCAAAGTGATCGAAGATGTAGATACTTGTGTATGGTATTCAGTTGATAGTAATGATAAAGAGAAATTGCTTCTCTTTCAGGTTACTCATAATTCGAAGAATTCCTAAGTTGAGTAACGCTGATCGGCCTCTCTCCATTTAGTTGACATGCACTGGAGACAGCTGCATGATTTGAATCTGGTTCAATTAAATCAGTGCCTCTGTTTCTATATTGGATATAGAACAGTTCATATCTTAACGATGTTAAGGTACGGGGAGTTGTCCGGTTCATGATTAAAACCAGACACTGGACAACTCAAGGCACGTTTCTGTAATGGCTGTTTGTGGGTTGACCCAGGCTATGACGAGGGTTGATTTTCTACCATCTGGATGAACAATAGCGATATTGTTCTAGACTCGCCACAGTTTTATTAAAAATGGATTTTTTCAGAAAACATTAGTGGGAGTATGGTAGAACTGGAAGTGATTCCAGAACCGCAAACGATTACTGATGATTTGATAAGGAACCTAAAGATTCAATCTGATTTGACATTCCATTGGCCACTCCGCAGATAAGGTGGGTAACTTCAGGCACCCGAGAGGTACTCCGGTAGCCTCAAGGACGGTGACAGGGAAGTTCTTGTTTACCCACACTTGCCATTGTTGTTGTTCCAGGATGCGAGACCCGGCAGGAGGATGAGTATAGCGTCGTTCTAAACTAGCTTTAGAAGTGTACGTCTATATGACTCTGCCAGAGGGTTGTCGTAGTCAGTGGGAGCAGCGGAAGCATTGGTGGACATCGGGCTTATGTCTATTTATAGACTAAAGCAGATATAGTGGAGATAGATCATCTATTTCTGATGAGACAGTCATGGGTTTGACGTTATCAGAATAAGGGATGGATCAGTTGAGAAGGTAGTAGGGTGTGATATCCGGGTTTTGGATGACATACACAAGGTAGGAAGTGACATTCCTATACTACGATCGGTTATACTTTGGTCGTCACACAGTGGTTTCTCCAAAAAGGACTTGGACATTATATCAGACATACTGGTTACTAGATCTATGGTTTTAGATCTAGATTTGGGTGGTTTCCCAATCAGGGTACTTTGACAGCATTCTAAGAGTATTTAGAATGGACGACTCCTGGCATGGTGGTGTACCTGCAGGTAATGGAGTCACCCTCTCTAAAGGTGTCTTACAGACTAAAGGGAAGAGAGATGCGCATGATTGGCAGATCACTTGCTTAGGCAATTGAGTCAATCATGAGATGTCAAGTACCACACCAGATATTGTTCTTGCACTAGATGCAATAAGTTGATATTGATTCAATCCTGGAGAAACAGTCGGAAGCAGTTCTAGAACATAAGTGGATGTTCTAGGGAGATGATAACGACAGCCTCATTCAGGAGACAGTTATCATTCCAGGCTTCCAAGGTGACATGGACGACAAGGAGGTTGTCAGAGTTATAGTTTTCCTTCTGATGAGAGGCAGTATTTTGGACAGGTGGTCCAAGGCAATACTGAGGGAGGCATGGCGTGCAGGATACTGATTAAATTCAGTTGACGATACAGTCTAAGAAGTTTGGATTTGGAGTTCATTTATGAGCTATGTCCCATCAGACATCCAGACACATTCTAAGACAGGTATTGCTCATTTCGGGAGATGGGTTTCTCCGCGAACTTGAGATATAGAGAGACATAGAAAGAAACAACTAAGCGGATCCACTCACTGAGGCTATTCCTCGAACGCAAGAGTTTCGCAAACGAGCTTTGTGAGACTGACTAGTAGAGGAGTTGGGTGTTCGGTATCATACGGGCTGTGAGTATGCGACATCGCAATAATATAGCCTTGAGTGCAAGTGGGAGATTGTTGGAGATAGTGCCCTCAGAGTCAATTATTAGGTCACAGGTACGTGATTGTAATGATTGAGGGAGGACCTATCCCGGTAGGACAGTCTTACTCGAGATGATAGTATGCTATCTGGTTTACCTTTATCATCGTGTACTGCTTTAGGTGACCTGACACGTCGCTATTACACGTTGATAGAGCCCCTAGGATTCTTGCTTGACCACCAGCAGTATGAGGGCGATCATATAAGTGGGAGCTGGGGGTCTACAAGCATATCCTTAAAAGGTCCCTAGTCGTGGGAGTTTCGAGACTGGGCATCGATACTCCATTAGTAGACTAGTGTATACAGTCGAGACCCCGACGAGGGGCGGTGGCCGGTCTCATAAGCCACTGGTGTCAGTTGGATCACCTAAGATGTATACAGGTGCTCATTGGGTTATGAGTACACCGGACAGGACTCGCCGGGAACATGCTAGTTGGTCATATACCAGACGTCAGATGGCAGTTCCCTGGTGACATGTGTGCAGGTTAGTTCATCGACCTGGGGATCGTCATTTGTCTCGTGTGAGTTCCCACTGTACTTTGATTACTACCCTACCACGGCTCAAAGGAGTCGTGCAAACAGGTTTTAGTTGGGTACAGTCCCGAGCCACATGGAGGCAGTGAGCGTATCTTCAGGGGTTCGTCTCTCCCGGTATTGGGGGTGAGGTCGTGCTGTGTCTAGGAGAGCCATTACACAAAGTCCTTGGCCAAGGCAAGGAGATTTACTGGTAGGTATTCCAGTAGTATCTCAGGGTGTTCTGGGCTACACTCCGACACGACTTGTACCGCTTTTGGGGGTCTGACTTTTACCAACCCCCTAGGCCCGCCATGCGATACTCATAGACGAACGGACCGGACTGCACGGATATTGTCACTGACAGGCTCAGTAGGGTGTCAGGATGAGTTCGCTCATCGACGTCCCTTTTAGTCAATAGCTGGTGGCCCGTTACGTATTGGCTTATACCTCTGACGTGCTAGTGGTTAAATCCACAGCCATAGTATTGACGAGTCTTTAGAGTCCACCACACTTTCAGTTACTCAAGTTTCGGGCGAAACGCTGTAGAGGCCGTATGGAGATATGGCAGGGTCCGATCAGATACGTGCGGTATTGCACGGATCAGGATCGGACGGTTTGTACTAGTAGCCGTATAGGTATATGGCAGGGTTCGATCAGATACGTGCGGTATTGCACGGATCAGGATCGAACGGATATTACTAGCCGGCTTTGGTTTAAGCCGGTCCTAGTTTAGTACAGTGTAGATTTTGTCTCTTTGCATTTGTATCCGGACGGAATACAGATGCGGGTGTGTATGCACAGTATCGGGGTTTTCCTGTAATTTATTACGGGACCAGTTTTCTGGAGTTGCCAGTTTGCATTCCGTTCCGGCCGGTTTTCCTTTGTTCTTTCCCGGCCGGACTTTTCCGATGGAAGGGGGTTATTTGCAAGTTCGCAAATAACTTTTTGTGGAGGGGTTTTATGCAATTGTGATGATTATGATAGCTTTCATATCTATCCTCCATGCTTGCTTTATTGTGATTGGAAAGGGTATGGGTGGGTGTAAGTAATAAGCATGGTTCATGTTTGTTTAGGATCACCACTTGCTTTTACTACAATAACCTCCCTCTTTGGTTTTTGTTTTCCACCACCACCATTTCCTACATAGACTTGGCCGGCCACAAATTGAGGAGAGAAGAAAAATGAGAGATTCATTTTTGTGCTTCATTTGTTCATCTCATTTCCTTGCAAAAATGGTAGCTTCATTTCCCTCCAAAGTTCAATCTTCATTCCTCCATCCAAAGGCAACAAACCCCAAAGAGACAAGTAGCCTCTACACTACACTTCCTACAGCAAATCTTGGGCACGTCGAGTAGCCGGCTTCGTGCCCGAGTTGCCTCGGCATTGAGGTGGGAGCCCGTAAACGAAGAAGGCGATGTGGTGCACTTCCGGCGACGAGGAGGAGACGGGACTTTTCCGCAGGAGATCCGGACGATGATGAGAAGACCGGAGGACTTGGATCGTCGGTATATCTCTAACCCGTATTCTAGTTAGCTTAGACTTGTTAATGGTTACGATCCGGAGTTTAGTGCGCGGTGGTGCCGGTTTGCAAAGTCCGCAAAAATTTAAGTTATTCACCGTTTCCGCATTCCGCCGTCGGATTGACGGCCGAGGCGCCGCCGTGCACTTACACATTCATCGCGAGAATGGAATACGGTATCACATACACGCATTATTCTCGGTCCCGCACATATCTCATATGCGCTCCTATTTCGTTTCGCTTGAGCCAGGAAACCTCTGTGTAGGACTCTAAAGACTCGTCAATACGCCGGCAGCGGATGATGATCATATCAAACATCCACAAGCCGCAAGCGGTCTGCTAAACGTAACGGCCACCCGGGTATTGAGCGATCAGAAGATCGACGAGCAAGCCCGCTCACACTCCAGTGAATCCAACCAGTAACTCTTCCGTATAGTCCGGTCTGATCGTCTGATATGTCGCATATCTCGCCTAGGGGTGGTGAACGTCAGACCACAATAGCTCGATAAGTCGTGTCGATATGAGGTCTATAACAATTCGAGAAACTACTGGTAACACTTACCAGTAAATCTCAGCAACCCTGGCCAGGGATTTCCTGTTATAGCCAATCGAACACAGCGCAACATCAACTCCCTATACCGGGAGAGACGAATCCCCTCCTATCGCTCATTGCCTCCATGTGACTCGGGACTGTACCCAAAACCACCGTTTTGCACGCCCTCTTGGACGTGGTAAGATGGAAATCAAACCACAGTGGGAACCACACAAGACTCTATGACGATCTCGGGTCAACAGACTACTCTGTACCAGTGTCACCAGAGAACTGCCATCTGACGTAAGGTATAATACCATCTGGGAATTCTCGGCGAGTCCGTCCAGTGTACCCAGTCTCCACTGAGCACCCGTATATCATCTCTGATGTCAAACATCAATGGATATGGGATCATCCATCGCCCATCTGTATGGGTCGAGAAGGTATACTCTAGTCTACTCTGGTATATCGATGCCCCGTCTCGATATACCCACGACTAGGGACTTTGATGGATGTACTTATGGACTACCATGTCCCCACTAGTATGATCCGCATCATAGTCCAGGTAGTCAAGCACACATCCTAAGGGCTTTACCAACATGTAACAGAGAGACAATCAGTGTACACGTTAAGGTAAAGATCAACCAGATAGCATACTATCATGTCGAGCAAGAAAGTCCTCCCTATATATGTCCCAGCATCCACTACAATATACATCCAATGTACAGTAATGGCCTCTAGGGCATACATATAACTAACAATCTCCCACTTGCACTAGGGCCATCTGTAGCAGTGGTTGTAGTATCTCATACTCAAACATCCCATAAAAGTCTCTCTCTGGGAACAGGCCTTTGTGAGTGGATCCGCTGTGTTTTCCTCTGAGTCTACTCTCCAAACCTCGATCACCCTGGAGATCAACCATCTCCATGATCAAGTGATACTGCCTTAGAATATGTCTGGATCACTGATAGGACCTTCGTTCCTTGGCATATGCCACAACTCCGCTGTCTCACAATGGTAGGAACGTAGTTCATCTCATGAACCAATATACACCCAAACAGCCTCTTTGGTAGCATCTTAAGTAGCGATGTATCCTGCCTTTATCGTCTAGTATGTCACGGTATCTAGCTTGGAACTCTTCCAACATATCGTCCTTTTGCTTAGGGTAAAGACAATGCCTGTGACTGACATTCAGTCGTCTTTATCACCCTGGAACACTTCCAGTGATTCTCCCCAGGGTCGATTGATACCTTCTCACTACAACTATTGAGAATCCTAACATCCATTTAGATCTATCTCATAGATCCAAAACCTTGGATTTAGTAGGTATCACTTTGATCCTATATGGAGAATCATTGTGATAAGCGGAGATTGATCGAGCGTAGCATAAGAAACTCCATTCTTATCAAGAGTATGTCATCCACATACTCTACGAGGATCACCACCATACTCCCTACTACCTTTTTGTTTATACAAGGTTCATCTACCATTTTGATGATGTCAACTTCTTTGACTACTTCATCAAAACAGATGTTCCAACTCCGCGATGCCTGCTTTATCCTATAAAGCATCTTGTACACGTTTCCGCTGCTCCCACTGTCTACGAAGCCCTCTGGCTGTGTACTTATAGACGCCCTTTTCAAAAACATCATTTAGAAAAGCTGTCATGACACCCAACCACCAGATATCGTAGTCATGGTATGTAGCCGTGGCAAGTAGGATCTGGATGGACTTAAGCATAGATCCTTAGAAAAAGTTTCATCATGATCCACACCTGGTCAATGATGCAAACCTTTAACAAGTCTAGCTTTGAAAGTCTAAACTTTTCCATGTACACCAAGTAATCTTCTCAAGATATACTTGCTCCTGATGGGGATTTAACCCTTCAGATATAGCAACCAAAGTCCATACTTTGTTGGTGTATAAGGATTCCATCTCAGATAGCTAAGCATCCAGCCATTCTTACAGAGTCTTACTCCTGATGGCCAGCTCGAAGTTAGTTGGGTCATCATCTCATGATGCAATCCTTGCTCCCACTGTCATAGAGAAACCGAAGTATCTCTCAGGTGGGTGAGGAACCCTACTAGATCGGCGGAGAGGCTGAGGTTCGTTGGAATCTACTGAATCCTTTGGTTCTTTTAAATCATCAGCTGTAGTTTGTATAGCTGGAACCTTTCCAGTTGTACATAACAAACCTTGCATCGAGCTTGTCCGGATTTTGCTTTTCAGACATAGGCCGGACAATCCCAAATCTTAACTAACTTAAGAAATGGGCTCTTCCTTTTCCATATCACATATGAAGTGGTAGGCAACTGATTTGATTTGAACCCTATTCAATAGGTATGCAACTTCTCAAGTGCATAACTCCCAAAAGGAAATAGGTAACTCAGCAGTACTCATCATAGAGCACACCATATCATATAGGGTGTATCTGCTCCGCCCCGATATACCATCGTGCTATGGTGTATTCGGAGGAGTAATGCTGAGAGAGAATCTCATTCTCCTTTAGAATAGTCCAGGAATTCCGTGCTCAAGTATTCTCCTCCTTGATCTCATCAAAGGACATAATACTTATACCCGTATCGGTTCTCTACTTCTAACTTATATTCTGTGAATATCTCAAAAGGTTCTGACTTGTGTTTCAACAGGAACATATATCTGAATCTTGAGAGATTATCAGAGAATGTAATGAAGTATAAAGAACCGGTCTTGGCAAGTGTAGACAGGGGACCTACATACATCAACATGTATCATCCCAAGAGTTCACTAACTCTTTCTCTGTTTCCAGTAAACGGAGCTATGGTCATCTTATCTCTGTGACATGACTGGCAAGATTCATAAAATGTAAATTCAAACTGATTTAAATATGCATCTATATGTAACTTCAGCTAGTCGGGTCACATTGATATGACCTAGTCTACAATGCCTTAAGAAGGATTCGTTCATTTCTGAACTTTTCCTCTTGTGTGTGTTCCATATACTAAGAACTGTAGTTTGATTTAGAACATCAATGATTTTAGATAACGTGCCTGAACCGATCAACTTTTGATATAGGAAATGTTCAAAACATTATCCAACAATACAGAATTATATCCTTTCTTTACTAATAAAGAGATAGATATGATTTTGTATATCAGGTTCGGTATCTAATAACATTCATTCAGAATCAATGTATTGTAATACAGGGTGACAGTGACCAACAGACTTGGCAGCAACTCTTGCCCCGTTTTCTGCCTCATGAAACTTATCACCCGTTCTCAGTCCTCTACCTTTCTGCAGCCCTATGTAACATATTACATATCTGGGATCCTGATCTGGTATCACATACCCAGGACGTAAAGGATACTGAGAAACAGTTCTTTATAATGAACATACCCGAAGATGATGCATCAGCATGCACTCTCTTCGTGTGGGCGGCATACGAATTCTGGTAATCCCTAATTTCCTGCTCTGTCTTATAACAATTATAAGTTGGAGCGGGACCAACGTTCCCCAGCTCAGTATAACAAGCGGGTTCGGTCAATATTCCGTATTATTATCTTGATTAAGGCGTGATATGGTCGCTACCAGGAGAGAGAGAGAAGAAAACACTCAGCGTGCGCTCTTGCAAGAATAGATTGGTTATTATTTTATCTAATCAGGATGGCTCCCACTGCTTTTTATCAAATCTTCCTCCAAACCCTAAAAGGAAAGACTAGCCGGGATTAATTACACACTACAAGTTCGCCAATCTTTCAACCAGGCCAGTGTCGGTACTTTGCGGGAGGTCCCCCGTGCTTTCGCACGAACCTAATTAATGTAAACCTCGTTTTCCCAGAGGCGTAACCTCGTTGACACCTTTCTAGACACCTACTTGATCGGCTAATTGTAATGTATAAAACTCTCCCAGGAGTAACAATTACTCGCAGCGGGTATCGGGATCCAACTATCTCATAGAAGGTATGCAATCTCATTGCAAATTTCAACACTTGAAATTCCCGATAATATTTTGCCCCTAACCTCCTATGACCTTGACAAAGGCCAACAAACCATAGGATGCTAGTCAAGTTCAACCCGTCATTTCCTGATTGAATGAAACCCACCCGCACGGCCCTTGACAAAGGCCAACAAGGTCGCACGACTACCCTAACCAAATCTGCATCATATGCATAAGCAGATAAGCACCAGTTAGCTACCGCACACTGCGCCTTGACAAAGGCCAACAAACGCAGCACGAATACTAACTACTACTTATCTGAAATGACGGAGGGCTACGACAGGTTTTTCTGAAAACCTATTGCGTAATGAACTTGATATCGTTATAGAATCAAATGATTATAAAATGGAGTGCTTTTGAGGGTTTTCCAGTTTTGCTAAAGGAGTCACTCCCGGTGAAGGGATCGTCGGTCCTTTCCTCGTCGAATGAGATGCGGGATATATCATATATATCACTGTGCAAAGCAAAAACACTTAAAAGCAATCAAAAGACAAACCGAGTGTGTAGCATCTGCAAGTTATTGCTAAAGGAGTCACTCCCGGTGAAGGGATCTCGGTCCTTTCCTCATCGAATAAGGTGCAGGATATATCACATATACCGCTGTGCAAAGCAAGAACTGTAGCTACCTGTTTTATTTTGAAATTCGATTCTACAACATCTTAGGTTTCTTTTATTTCATTAATCACATTAATGAAGTCCCATCATTTAAATTACCTAAACATCACAGATAAATACGACGTACACTTATGCCATCCGCATTCGCCTCGATGTCCCCTCGTGCACCGTTAGGTTAGGTAACTAACGGCAGAGCAGGGCAGGGCTAGCGCGGGTGTAAAACATAAGTAACGTCTATATAATATATCATATATACTATATACTGTATCTATCACAGAACATCACATGATCACATCACAGATATCGCAGCAGAAGAATCATATGAAATATTGGATATACTAGGACGTCCGTGTTTTCAATACGAGCCAGTATAAAACACGGATTCCACGGTCGTGATGAATAGCCAAACCCACACCCCTAGACCCCTACGAGAGCGGCAAGCAACCCTACCAATTCTAGAGTTAGGAGACTCGGACTCGACTCCCCGAGTTGGTCACCCACTGGACTCCAGAACCCGGTTACTTGTGCCCTCCTCCTTGGGTCTATCCTAGTGCGGAAAAGTAAATAATATACAAAGGGTGACATCTTCCGCAACCTGGTAGTGTCCCAATAAAAGAATATTACCTACAAGTTTTTACATGAATGAAAATGAAAAACACTCATCTCACATAAAAAACCCCAGCTATTCAAACACGACGATCCAATATAACATATCCAGCAACACATAACATCACATGTCATCAACGTAAGTAAATATGTCCATCCCAATTGTCGTTGACATATAGCAACGAAACCGGCGATATCACACATTACACTTACGGTCACAGAAAAGAAAGTGTAAAACTACAACAGTTGGAATCCGCAATCTCCATAGACATCGCATGCCTAATCAAATGAATTACTTAGACATCGCATGCCTAACATTTATAAACCCCGCATTTTAGTCTCAAAATCGAAAACACTTTTCAATATCAAGTCGGGCAATTCAACAAGATTCCAGACATCCTGATCGAATGCTCGTCGCAAACTTCAGTTGGCGGCCGCACCCCCGACGCCGCCGACAAAGTGCACCAAGGCGGAATACCGCTGCCGCGAGCACCCGAACGGATGCTTTCGGCGACGGAGTTCTCCTACAGTCACTTGGTCGGGGCTATGGAGCGAGGCTGTCTATTAAGTTTACCCGGCGAGTATCCGCGTACGCTACGTGATTGCGACGGACTTTTGATCACATCAAAATTCCGTGGCAACCGATCAAGTGAGACTAAACTGCTATGTTCATAACATTCATTCAGTTATCTCATAACTTTTTGTGAATTCCAATTATTTTATCACATTCCAGATAAATAGAAAATGTTAAACTTTTCGATCGAACAGTCAAACATCCAAGTTTTCCCGATACAGATCAACACATGAAACAAGTCTAACAACATTCAGTTCGTGCCTCAGTACCAACAGTCCAGCCGTAGAAGAGTCAAGCCAACGCCTCACATGTGGCATGCCGTACTGCCCCAAACCCGAAGGTTCAAAGGGCAGTTCAAGACGGTCACATAATCGAGTTAAGGTTTGTTGTCTTCAAGAGGGTCCATCGCGTTACTTGCACTACTTAGAACGTCGTTAAACAACGGAAAAATCCAACACTTGGAAATTTCCCCACAGGGAAAAAATTGGGTATTTATATCCGGTCGAACTTTTTAACATATTCTAAAATTTATCCGGAAAGCCACATAGACAAAATCTGATAATCCGATCGAACATTCGAATCCCCAAAACAACCTCAGAAAATTCAACTCTTGAATAAATATTAAAAATTCCCAAAAAATCCAACTCCAGAAAATAGGAATTACTGTGCAAACAAAAGAAGCTGACGTCATCAATCGGCCGCGGAACCGCCGCAGAAGCTAGGCTTCTGCCGCGGTTCCGCCGCAGTTTGGACTGTTCATGAGAAAAATTTTGCGCCGTAATTCTTATATTTCCCTGCTGAATTTTTTAGCAATTTTTAATTTGGAAAAATCCCAGTTTTTGAAAAAAGGACAGAGAGCTATTTTGGTTTGTAGATTTCGGTTCGATCGGACTTCAAATTGCGTGTAGACTTCGCCTAAGTCTCTAGCTAGGCTCTGATACCACTGTAGGGTTCCTAGGCACTCCCAAGAGGTCTCACAAGCCATCAATCATGCCAATTTCAAATTTAAACGGTCCCGAGAAACCCTAGAACGGATCGTTGGCTAGATTTCTAGGCGATAAAATGAAACTAGTTAACACTTAACTACAAGTAAACGGAAATACTACCTTTGTAGATCCGGTTCTCCACCTCCATAGCTCCGCAATGAAGCCTTCTCGCTGTCCATATCAAATCCCGGGCTCTAGCGTCGGCTTCATCAGAGAAAGAGCGGGCTAGGTCGTCGACGACGTGCCGAAGATGATCTACGTCGAGGCATCGCTAGATCAAGCTCCAACTTCACCAAGTCAAGAAAACTTGTGAAGGAAACACACTCTACTACTTGGCAAGAGGTAGAGGATGAAGAAATAGGAAGTGGGTAGACTTTAGAATTGGATTTCTCACTCGTTCTCATCAATCACCATTGATGAAGAATGGTTTTCTTCATGAAGTGAAGAAGAAGAAGATGAAGATAATATTATGATAAGTTATTAGAATAGAATAGAAAATCAAATACTTATCATAATTCTAACTATGGTTATGTGTAGAGAATTGACCAAGGTTAAAGCAATGGTTAGGGTTAAGGATGAGATAAGAATGGTGGACTAGGTCAAAGCATCATGAAGCTTCAACTAAACAACAAATAAAGCCACCATTCTTTTCTCTTTTCCATTTATTTTCCAAAATATATAAACAAATAAATAAATGAATAAATGAGTAATGGAAAAATAAAACCCTAATTATATGTTTAACCATGGTTTAATTCTTTACACTTAACCAAGTAAACATGTATCATCAAACATGATACAATCATGTGTACAAAAGTATATCACATATATAATGTGCACAAACCGAGTGAGAAAATCCATTTAAAGTGAACCGATACTAGTTAATGCAAAGTAATATATCAAATATATAATTATGCATTAAATCATTAAATCAACACTTGATTTAACGATCCGGTCATATCGCATATCACCGACTAGTATCCAATGTATCGGCTTATCGAATCAATCCTTGAATCGATGACTAGGTTATATCGCATACAACCAATCGATACATTCATCGCGAGAATGGAATACGATATCACATACACGCATTATTCTCGGTCCCGCACATATCTCATATGCGCTCCTATTTCGTTTCGCTTGAGCCAGGAAACCTCTGTGTAGGACTCTAAAGACTCGTCAATATGCCGGCAGCGGATGATGATCATATCAAACATCCACAAGCCGCAAGCGGTCTGCTAAACGTAACGGCCACCCGGGTATTGAGCGATCAGAAGATCGACGAGCAAGCCCGCTCACACTCCAGTGAATCCAACCAGTAACACTTCCGTACAGTCCGGTCTGATCGTCTGATATGTCGCATATCTCGCCTAGGGGTGGTAAACGTCAGACCCCAATAGCTCGATAAGTCGTGTCGATATGAGGTCTATAACAATTCGAGAAACTACTGGTAACACTTACCAGTAAATCTCAGCAACCCTGGTCAGGGATTTCCTGTTATAGCCAATCGAACACAGCGCAACATCAACTCCCTATACCGGGAAAGACGAATCCCCTCCTATCGCTCATTGCCTCCATGTGACTCGGGACTATACCCAAAAACCACCGTTTTGCACGTCCTCTTGGACGTGGTAAGATAGAAATCAAAGCACAGTGGGAACCACACAAGACTCTATGACGATCTCGGGTCAACAGACTACTCTGTACCAGTGTCACCAGAGAACTGCCATCTGACGTAAGGTATAATACCATCTGGGAGTTCTCGGCGAGTCCGTCCAGTGTACCCAGTCTCCACTGAGCACCCGTATATCATCTCTGATGTCAAACACCAATGGATATGGGATCATCCATCGCCTATCTGTATGGGTCGAGAAGGTATACGCTAGTCTACTCTGGTATATCGATGCCCCGTCTCGATATACCCACGACTAGGGACTTTGAAGGATGTACTTATGGACTACCATGTCCCCACTAGTATGATCCGCATCATAGTCCAGGTAGTCAAGCACACATCCTAAGGGCTTTACCAACATGTAACAGAGAGACAATCAGTATACACGTTAAGGTAAAGATCAACCATATAGCATACTATCATGTCGAGCAAGAAAGTCCTCCCTATATATGTCCCAGTATCCACTACAATATACATCCAATGTACAGTAATGGCCTCTAGGGCATACATATAACTAACAATCCCCCCTCAAAATCCGACTAGCGCACAGGACAGAAAACAAACTGTGAGGGGCGGCACCATGGTCCCCCTGCACAACAATCACTGACTCGCCGGGAAAACAAAATCTAACTGTCTTCTTTCGGTAGTCCATGGACGCGTAGCAAGTAGCTAACCAGTCCATGTGTAACGTTTTAGAAATCGTTAGGCGAATTTGTCCGTTTTAGGGTTAAATTGTCGGTAATTTCCGTTTTGACCCGACTGTCTTCAAATGACCATATCGACTTGCCAGCACCTAATTAGGCTAAAATAAAGCTAGTGCGCAAGCTTTAAGGGTATATTGGGCGTTTTGGTTCAATTTGAATTTTTTCCCAATTTTAATATTATTTTAATGCGGGATTCATATTTTTGGAAATTTCTCTTTAAGCGATATTTTCATCAAATTATTTTTGATTAAGCTAACCCATATATAGCTAAATATTTGTGTGGAGGTTAGGTTTATTGGATTAAAGAAAAGAAAAGAAAAGAGAAGATGCATGCATGTTTGCATGTGTAGTGTGAATGCATTAACTTGCATTTAATGGGAAATTGCTAGGTAATTCCTCACAAAACTCTCCCACATCCCCCTTGGCCGAAATCCCATCTTCATCTACTGCCCTTGAGCACTTCTCTCTCACTTTTCTTCAATCCTAACTCAAACTTATCCAATTCTTCAAAACATATCACAAAAATACCAAAAATCCATGTTCTTGCTTCTTGGATCACTTAGAGCTTGGAGCTTGTGAGCAAGGTTGTTAGGTATAACCCCTATACTCTTAAATTAGTGTTTTTATGTTGTTTTGCTCGTTGGTTGTAGCGTAGAACGCTTTTTATATCGATTAGTGCGATATCGGGTTTTTAAAGTCTTTTTAGAGATTCTTTACCTGCTGTTACCTGGAGTTTTTAGTGTTTGACCAAAAAAATTTTTAACGATATACTAGTGAACCTGAGACACCATATGAGTGACGGGGACCACCTCACCAGCCGGGGCCGGCGACCCCTATTGTGCAATCCGGCGACGCTGGCTAGGTAGGAGAGGGATGGGGTGGGTCTTCTGTGGGTAGTTGTCTGCTGTTGGTTAGGTGTATTTGGTACTGTTTACATTTTTAGTAATTGCAGTATACAAAATCTGGGATTGATTACCTATAATCTAGTGTTTTGAGTCTGCGTGATACGTGTTGCGACACGAGTCGTGAGTTTGTGCTGCTGCTGTACTCAGTTAGGTTTTGAGGTATCGCAACGCGCGTTAGCCACTAGGCGTGCACTCGCGAGTTAGTTTAGTGTGTTGGTACGTTTTTGAATACGTAGTTTTGCGTTATATTGATCGATTCTGAGATGTTCGCATTATTTCTTGTGTTTGTGAAATTACGGCGTCGCAAGCGGGGACTTCGGACGCTGTGAACAAGGGAAAGCAGGTGGTTGGATTTTCATAGCTGGAGACCATTTGTGAGTAGATTTAACATCTACGGGAAAATCGCCCGTATGGCGTTATGCGTCGAGGCGAATATGATATGTTAGCTGCATAGTATTTGCACATTGGTTGCTTTCATATGAATGTCATTGCATAGCATTATCTGTTGTACCTGACTCGTACCTTTAAATATAACACATTACTGACGGTTCATGTTGCACGAGCGCTACATATTATGCTACACCCACATCGTCAGTAATTGCCATGACACGCACAAACCACCTACCTACATGATAAGTTAGTGGATAGGGATAGGTGAGGTAGTAGCACTCATCCCATTGTGCATATGATATATTGTTGACACCTACATACGTGATATGGTAGTGGATAGGAATGAGTGGAGTAGTAACTCTTATTCCCTTGTGCATATGAGATATTATTGATACTTACATACGTGACATTGCATTGGGTAGGAATAGTTGAGGTAGTAACCCTTATTCCACTTCACGTACATCTTACTATAGCTACTTGTACATCATGCATACATACTGATATGTACACCATATACTCGATTTCAGTTACTTGTACATCATGCATACATATTGACATGTACACCATATACTCGATTTCAGTTACTTGTACATCATGCATACATATTGACATGTACACCCACATAGTCTATTACAGCTACATGTACATCATGCACACATACTGACATGTATACCACATATGCTTTCTATAGTTTTATAGACCCTGAGAGGTATCGTTTTATATGTGATATTGAGTTGTTGATCATTGCGCTTATGAAATGCATCATACCCACTTGCTTACATGTAGATACTTAAACTTTGCTACACTTACATGTACACTTCATATGATCCTGCATTGTTTTCGGAGGATTTTAGGGAACCGCAAGATATATTTTTAAAGCCGGATTCATTTAAAGGAGCGGTTTTCCCTTTATATGCTCATATTGATGTTTTAGGTTGCATATATCAGTTTTATATGGGTTTTACGCATTGAGATATGGATTTCATATGATTTATGGATTTGAGAACCATGGAGGTATTTTCAAGAAATTATTGTTGGATATATGTATGCCCTAGAGGCCATTATATGATAGTGGATGTATTTGTATATGTATATATATTCAGTATACATTCTTGCTCGACATGATAGTATGCTATCTGGTTCTTCTTTATCTGACATGTTGATTTGATCATGCTTTTATTCATTCATACATGCTGATAAAGCCCTGAGGATATCGGCTTGACTACTATGATTATGATGGAGATCATACTAGTGGGACATCTGTAGTGTATAAGCATATCCTGGAAAGTCCCTAGTCGTAGGTATATCGAGACGGGGCATTGATATACCAGAGTAGACTAGCGTATATGATACTAGACCCATACGATGGGCGATGATTGTTCCCACATTCATCGATGTTTGACATCAAGATCATATACGGGTGCTCAGTGGTGACTGAGTACACTGGACGGACTCACCGAGAACTCCTATATAGAATTATATCTATCGTCGGATAGCAGTTCTCAGGTGACACTGGTACAGGTTAGTTTGTAGACCCGAGATCGTCATAGAGTCTTGTGTGTTCTCTCACTGTACTTTGATTGCCACCCTACCACGGCTCTACTGAGTCGTGGAAACAGGTGGCAGTTGGGTACTGTCCCGAGGTACACGAAGGCGATCAGCGATAGGAGGGGTTTTGTCTCTCCCGGTATTGGGAGTTGATGCTGTGCTGTGACCGACTGGTTATATCAGTAAGTCCCTGGCCAGGGCTGCTGAGATTGCTGATAAGTGTTATCAGCAGTTTCTCGATCTGTTATAGACCATTCACCGGCATAACTTATCGAGTTATTGGGGTCGACGTGACCATCCCTAGGCTTGATATGCAGCATATCCGACGAAGAGACCGGACTGTACGATAGTGTTGCCGGTTGGCTCGACGGGAGATGTAGCAGGTTCGCTTGTTTTCTTCTGATCGCTCAATACCCGGGTGGCCGTTACGTTTAGCTGACCGCTTGCGTCTTGGGGGTGCTTGATATGATCATCACCAACTGCCGACGTATTGATGAGTCTTAGAGTCCCACAAAGGAGTTACCTAGTCCAGGCGAAACGTTGTGGTGCGCGTATACGATATGCGCATGGACCCGATTAAAATGCACGTATTGGATACCGTATATTGATCGGGCGGCTTGCTTTTGGTGGGGTCATATGTGATATGGCCGAATTGATAAATCAAGTGTTGATTTATCATTTAATCATTAGTTTTCTCACTTGAAATCTTTTCTTGTACATGATGGATGTATGCATGCATGTATGCTTTCTTTCTTTTAGTTTCATGCACACATGGATGTGCATACACACATACATACATGCATCATCCTTCATGGTTGCTTATACATGGAAAATGGTAGCAATATAAGACTCACACCTTGGTTATTTATATGGATTATTGTTTATATTTGTGTTAAAAACAAAATGGAAAAGGAAAGGATAATTCATAGCTAGTTTCTATATCCTTCTTAAACCTAACCATGCTCACATACTCCTAACCATGAGTTAACCTTCTCTTTGTGTTTTAAACTCAAATTAAATAATATCTTCATCATCTAACCATGGTTTGAGATGAGGATAAGAAAAAATATATATATATATATATTTTTTCTTTTTCTTCATAAGAGTTTATCTTTTTCACTCTTGTTAAAAGAAAGCCATCATCTTCTTCCTCTTTCACCATTTGCTCTCTAGACTTTTGTAGTGAGCAATATACTCATCAAGTTAGGTTTTTGAAGTGAGAAAAGCCACCACAACATCATTCTACACAAGTTTAGCCCACTTGTTTAGAGTGTTATCTTCATTTCTTCTCTCGAAAAGTGATGTTGCAAGCTTGGAATAGGAGCTTCGGGTGGATCGTCGAGGACACTAGAAAACTTCAAGAGAACCTTCATCCAACACCCAAGAGGCTAAGGAGTCTAGCGTAGGGAGCTACAAAGGTTGTACTCTCGAAACCCTAGTCTTTGTTGCCTTTAATGTTTAGAAACCCTAATTTTCTAGGATAGATCCTTTGTATGCTTACTTAGCACCATAAAAATTTGATCTTTGTGACATGTGATGCTTCCAAACTCTACATAGGGTGCTAGGTAAACCTAACATTGGTATCAGAGCCGACCTAGAACATTAGGCGACACTTTTACGAAGCAAAAACTCAGATCGAACCAAAATACGACGTTTCGAGACCTTCTCTGGACCATTTTTAAAATCTGTCATTTTTCAGAATTAAAAATACTTAAAAAATACAGCAGGAAAAACTAAGAAACACTGTGAAATACGAAGCCATGATCCATACAAACCGCCGTGGAACCGCGGCAAATCCTTGCTTAGGCCGCGGCTCCGCGGCCGTACAGAGACTTCATTGCTTCCTATTTGCACAGTAATTCTTATAACTGCTTGTATATTATTTTTGGTATGTTTAATCTGAATCTAGTGCTGTATATTCTGGAGATGGTTTTGGACTCGATGATTCGATCGAAAATTTCATTTCGTTGTTTTTCCGGGTAAATTAGAAAGTATTGAAGTGTCCGAACGAGTATCATTTGCTCACTATTCACGGGGTTTAAATATTTTGGAGATACGTGCAAGTTTTGTGGTGGACCCTCTAGAAGACAACAAACCTTAACTCGATTATGTGACCGTCTTGAACAGCCCTTTGAACCTTAGGGTTTGGGGCAGTACGGCGTGCCACATGTGAGGCGTTGGCTTGACCCTACTACTGTATCACACTCCGGGTTTTTGAACTCCGCTCAAGTGTTGAGCTTTAGGGAATCTTGGGTGTTTGATTATTCGTTCAAAAACTTTAATACTGTCTGTTTATCTGGAATGTGGAATTCATATAGTTTAGGCATGAAATACGAAGTATGTGATATTTCGCATTTATGATGTCTAAAGAGTATGTGGATTCCAAATATTGTAGTTTTACACTTTCTTTTCTGTGACCGTAAGTGTAATATGTTCGATATCGCCGGTTTCGTTTCTATACATCAACGACAATTGGGGTACGCATACATACTTACGTTGATGATATGTGATATTATGTGTTGTCGAGATATGATGTGCAGGATTGTCGCGATCGAATAGCCGGGGTTTTTTTTATGTAAGATGAGAGTTTTATATTTTCATTCATGTAAATTTAAATGTAATGTATTATTCTTTTGTTTGGGGCACTTCCGGGTTGAGGTTGATGCCACCAGTGTTGCATATTATTTACTTTTCCATATTAGGATGGACCCAAGGAGGGGAGCACAGGTGACCGGGTTCTGGGGTTCAATGGGAGGCCATCTCGAGGAGTCGAGACCGGGTCTCCTAAACTCCAGAATTGGTAGGGTCGCTTGCCACTTTCGTAGGGGTCCAGGGTGTGGGCTTGGCTATTCATCGCGACTGTGGAATCCGTATTTTCTATTATTGGCTAAATACTAAATACGGACGTCCTAGTATTTCCCACATTATATCTAGGTTTCTGCTGCCTGTGTTCTGTGATATCTGAGATGAATGACATATTATATATATGATATATAGTAGACATTGCTTATGTTTTACACCCGCGCTAGTCCCGTCCCGGTATGCCGTTAGTTAAGTAACCTAACGGTGCATAACGGAACATTGCGGCGAATGCGGATGGCATAAGCGTACGTGTTATTTTCGTTTCTTTTCTGTGATTGGCTTAAGGACTTAAATGATGGGATTACATTAATATGATTAATGTAAAGAAAATAAACCTAAAAAGATGTTGTAGAATCGGATTTGAAAAACACTCGGCTCTTTATGAAAAAGCTATATTTCAAAACTGCGGAGCACAAGCCACTCCTTTTGAAAACCATTTGATTCTACGACGATATCAAGTTCAAAGAGTTAAAGATTTTCTTAAAAATCATCTGCAACCCTCTGTCATTTTAGGAAGTAGAGTACTTAGTATTCGTGCTACGTTTGTTGACTTTAGTTAAGGCGTAGTGTACGGTAGCTAAGTGATGTCTTCCTACACTGCATATGATGCAGATTAATTAGGACATTCATGCGACTTTGTTGACCATAGTTAAGGGTCATATGGGTGGGTCTAATTGATCAAGAAATGACGGGTAGAACTTGAATGGTACTTATGATTTGTTGACCATAGTTAAGGTCATAAGTACTAGGGGTAAAAATTACATCAGGAATTTCAAGTGTTGAAATTTGCAATGAGATTGCATACCTTCCATGTGATGGTTGGATCCCGATCCCACTGTGGGCAATAGTTGCTCCTAGGAGAGTTTTGCAGTTTACAATTAGCTAACTCATTAG
Organism: Agapanthus africanus; assembly: GCA_030015575.1. NCBI lineage: Eukaryota > Viridiplantae > Streptophyta > Magnoliopsida > Asparagales > Amaryllidaceae > Agapanthus > Agapanthus africanus. The sequence continues at coordinate 295,795,379 of CM057345.1, read as the reverse complement.
GTGTCTAGAAAGGTGTTAACGGGGCTACGTCTCTGGGAAAACGAGGTTTACTTTAATTAGGTCTGTGTGAAAGCACGGGGAACCTCCCTCAAGTACCGACACTGGCCTGGCTGAACGGTTAGCGAAGTTGTAGACTGTAATTAATCCTGGCTAGTTTTTCTTTTTAAGGTTTGAAAGAAAAACTCGATTAAAGCAGTGGGAAATATCGATTAGACAAGATAATAACCAATCTGATCTATGCAAGAGCTTTCGCTGAGTGTATTCTTTTCTCTCTCTTAATGGCAGATACCCATGACTGGACTCAAGCTTCTACTAGATAAAAACAAACTGAATGGGACCAATTATAAAGACTGGCTGAGGAATCTGAAAATAGCCTTGACTTATGATAAAGTATCATATGTCCTCACAGCTTCAGCCCCGCCCGTCCCAGGTCCAAAATCCTCAGTTGCGGACATTGAAGTCTGCAAGACATGGGACGCTGACTGTGCCACGGTCAAATGTCTCGCGTTTGCATCGATGGATAACACACATCAAAAGCGGCACGAGGATATGGACATTCATGGTATATTGCTCCATACAAAGGAGTTGTATGGAGAGCAATCCCACGTATTACGATACGAAGCATCAAAGAAATTGTTTCAGATGCGAATGGCCCCTGGCACATCAGTAGGAGACCATGTTCTTAAGATGATAGCTCTTATAGAAGAGCTTGAGGACCTAGGATGGACAATGGACAATGAACAATATACGGATATTATTCTGCAGTCCCTCCCCTCCACCTTTACTCAGTTCATAGTGAACTTCAACATGCACGGCATGGAGAAGGAACTCCCTGAACTCCTTAATATGTTAAGGAGTGCAGGGAGCACTATAAAATCAGCAAAAACTCCCATTATGATTGTTGGACAGTCTTCCTCTTCTCGCCCGAAAGATAAGGCCAAGGGAAAGAAAAAGAAGAAGCCCACCAATCCTAAGGGTGGAGTTAAGAAGGTGAATGGAAAGGAAAAGTCCAAAGCTGGAGACTCGGGGAAAGGCGAATGTTTTCATTGCCAAAAGACAGGACATTGGAAGCGCAACTGCACGGAGTACTTAAATCTCAAGAAGAAGCATGGGGATGCTTCTGCTTCAGGTGCGTTTGTAACAGAAAACTGTTTTTCAATAAACTCTGCTTCCTGGGTATTGGATACCGGTTCAGGTTCTCATATTTGCAATTCTATGCAGGGACTGAGAAATAGCAAAGTTTTGAAGACAGGTGACCATACTCTCCGCGTTGGAAATGGTTCCAATGTACATACAGTCGCAGTGGGAGAGTATCACTTGGGGTTTCCATCTGGATGTATTTTGGTTTTGAATCCATGTTATTTTGTATCAAATATGCTTTGTAATATAATATCCGTTTCTTTGTTAGACAATGAAGGATATAATTTTGTATTGCAGAACAATGTTATGAACATTCACCTGAATCAAATGTTGGTTGGGTATGGTACGCTTAATAACGGAATATATGTCCTAAATCAACACACAGTTTTCAGTATACAACACACTAATAAAAGAAAACTTTCAGAATTAAATGAAGCTTTTCTTGGGCACTGTAGACTTGGTCATTTTAACGAAACAAGACTAAACAAGTTACACAAAGATGGATATTTAAACTCTTTTGAATATAAATCTTATGCGACTTGCCAGTCTTGTATCAAGGGTAAAATGACCAAAACTTCGTTTACCGGACACGGAGAAAGAGCTACTGAGCTCCTAGGCCTCATACATAGTGATGTATGTGGGCCAATGTCTACACAGGCTAGAGGCGGTTTTTCATACTTCATTACGTTCACTGACGATTTCTCAAGATTCGGTCATGTATTTTTATTAAAGCACAAGTCCGAAGCTTTCGAGAAATTCATTGAATATAAAAAAGAAGTAGAAAAACAAACCGGCTTGAGTATCAAGATGCTTCGATCAGATCGAGGTGGTGAGTATCTCAGTACAGAATTTGCAAACTTCCTAAAAGAGAATGGGATTCTCTCTCAGCTCACTCCTCCTTACACACCACAGCACAACGGTGTGTCAGAACGACGGAATAGGACCCTATTAGATATGGTGCGGTCCATGATGAGTGACGCTGAGTTACCCATCTCGTTTTGGGGGCATGCATTGGAGACTGCAGCGTTTCTACTAAACAGGATTCCAACCAAAACCGTGTCTACCACGCCATATGAGATATGGCATGGGAAGAGACCATCTCTTAAGAGAATTACGATTTGGGGTTGCCCGGCCTATGTTAAAAAGCAGAATCCAGACAAACTCGAGATAGGTCAGTCATGTGTAATTTTGTGGGATATCCAAAGAATTTTTATGGATATCTATTCTACCATAAAGAGGAACAAAAAGTGTTTGTTTCTCAGTATGCCACATTCTTAGAATTTTTTTTTTTCACAGATAAAGATGATGGCAAGGTGGTAGATCTAGAAGAGGTTCTAGAAACACAAACTACAAATGACGATTTGGTTGAACCGGCTGTTGCAATAGAAACTGAGGAACCTCAGCCACTCCGTAGGTCTGGTAGGACTTCTTGCCCACCGTAGAGGTACTACGGTTTCCTCATTGATGGTGACGGAGAAGGCTGCATCATGGATGATGATGATCCTACCAGTTTTCAGCAGGCTATCACGAGTGGAGACTCTGTGAAGTGGCTGGATACCATGAGATCCGAAATGGAATCTATGTACACTAACAAAGTATGGACTTTGGACGTTGTACCCCCTGGGGTAAAACCTGTGGGGTGCAAATGGATCTTTAAAAGAAAGATTGGTGTAGATGGGCAGGTGGAGACCTATAAAGCAAGACTTGTGGCGAAGGGTTTTCGTCAAAGACCAGGTTTGGACTATGACGAGACTTTTTCTCCCGTGGCCATGCTTAAATCGATTCGGATACTACTTGTTATTGCTGCTCACAACGACTATGAAATCTGGCAGATGGATGTTAAAACCGCATTTCTAAATGGAAATTTAGAAGAATGTGTTTATATGGATCAGCCAGAGGGATTCATTGACAGTGGGAGCAGCGGGAAAGCATGTAAATTGCTTAAATCCATATATGGGTTAAAGCAGGCATCACGTAGTTGGAACATCTGTTTCGATGATGTCATCAAAGAGTTTGATTTCATCAAAAATCCAGATGAACCTTGTGTTTATAAGAAGGCTGTAGGGAGAGCTGTCACATTCCTCGTATTGTACGTGGACGACATTCTTCTGAAAGGAAATGATATTCCTATGCTACAGTCGGTCAAATCTTTCTTATCACTAAGGTTCTCTATGAAGGACCTGGGTGATGCCACATACATTCTGGGCATAAGGATCTATAGGGATAGATCCAAAAGGTTATTGGGATTTTCCCAAACCAGGTACATTAACACCATCCTAAAAGGGTTTAGTATGGAAGACTCCAAGCGGGGTGCCTTACCCGCTTGCCATGGGGTCACTCTCTCCAAGGATTCTTGCCCAAAGACCGATGAAGAGAGAGCTCGAATGAGTGTTATACCCTATGCATCGGCAGTAGGATCTATAATGTATGCGATGTTATGTACACGCCCAGATGTCGTTTATGCACTTAGTGTTGTCAGCATATATCAATCCAACCCAGGGGAGAATCACTGGACAGCTGTGAAGAACATTCTTAAGTACTTATGAAGGACGAAAGAATTATTCTTGGTGTATGGTAATGGAGATCTCCAAATGGAGGCTTTTACCGATTCGAGCTTCCAGAGCGATAAGGACGACAGCAAAACTATCTCTGGGTTTGTATTTACCCTCAATGGAGGGGCGGTATGTTGGAAGAGTTCCAAACAGGATGTCGTTGCAAACTCTAAGATGGAAGCTGAGTACATTGCTGCGAATGACTCCGCCATGGAAGCCGTCTGGATGAAGAAGTTCGTCTCGGAGCTAGGAGTAGTTCCAACCATTATTGATCCAATACCTTTGTATTGTGATAATAATGGGGCTATGGCGTTAGCCAAGGAGCCCAGATCCCATCAGCGGTCCAAACACATCGTGAGGCGTTTTCATTTGATCCGGGAGATTGTAGATCGCCGCGAGATCGAGATTAGGAGAGTAGACACAAAGAATAACGCCGCGGATGATTCACCAAGGCCCTCCCTCAGCTGCAGGATGAGCGACTTTTTGAGATGTTGGGTATGAGATACGCCAATAACTGGCCTTAGTGCAAGTGGGAGATTGTTGGATATATGTATGCCCTAGAGGCCATTATATGATAGTGGATGTATTTGTACATGTATATATATTCAGTATACATTCTTGCTCGACATGATAGTATGCTATCTGGTTCTTCTTTATCTGACATGTTGATTTGATCATGCTTTTATTCATTCATACATGCTGATAAAGCCATGAGGATATCGGCTTGACTACTGTGATTATGATGGAGATCATACTAGTGGGACATCTGTAGTCTATAAGTATATCCTGGAAAGTCCCTAGTCGTAGGTATATCGAGACGGGGCATTGATATACCAGAGTAGACTAGCGTATATGATACTAGACCTATACGATGGGCGATGATTGTTCCCACATTCATCGATGTTTGACATCAAGATCATATACGGGTGCTCAGTGGTGACTGGGTACACTGGACGGACTCACCGAGAACTCCTATATGGAATTATATCTATCGTTGGATAGCAATTCTCAGGTGACACTGGTACAGGTTAGTCTGTAGACACGAGATCGTCATAGAGTCTTGTGTGTTCTCCCTCTGTACTTTGATTGCCACCCTACCACGGCTCTATTGAGTCGTGCAAACAGGTGGCCGTTGGGTACAGTCCCGAGGCACATGAAGGCGATGAGCGATAGGAGGGGTTTTGTCTCTTCCGGTATTGGGAGTTGATGTTGTGCTGTGCCCGACTGGTTATATCAGTAAGTCCCTGGTCAGCTGCTGAGATTTGCTGATAAGTGTTATCAGCAGTTTCTCGATCTGTTATAGACCATTCACCAGCATGACTTATTGAGTTATTAGGGTCGACGTGACCATCCCTAGGCTCGATATGCAGCATATCTAACGAAGTGACCGGACTGTACGGTAATGTTGCCGGTTGGCTCGACGGGAGTTGTAGCAGGTTCGCTTGTTTTCTTCTGATCGCTCAATACCCGGGTGGCTCTTACGTTTAGCTGACCGCTTGCGGCTTGGGGGTGCTTGATATGATCATCACCCACTGCCGGCGTATTGATGAGTCTTAGAGTCCCACAAAGGAGTTACCTAGTTCAGGCGAAACGTTTTGGTGCGCGTATGCGATATGCGCATGGACCCGATTAAAATGCGCGTATAGGATACCTTATATTGATCGGGCGGCTTGTTTTTGGTGGGGTCATATGTGATATGGCTGGATTGATAAATCAAGTGTTGATTTATCATTTAACCATTAGTTTTCTCACTTGAAATCTTTTCTTGTACATGATGGATGTATGCATGCATGTATGCTTTCTTTCTTTTAGTTTCATGCACACATGGATGTGCATACAGATATACATACATGCATCATCCTTCATGGTTGCTTATACATGGAAAATGGTGGCAATATAAGACTCACACCTTGGTTATTTATATGGATTATTGTTTATATTTTTGTTAAAAACAAAATGGAAATAGAAAGGATAATTCATGGCTAGTTTCTACATCCTTCTTAAACCTAACCATGCTCACCTACTCCTAACCATGAGTTAACCTTCTCTTTGTGTTTTAAACTCAAATTAAATAATATCTTCATCATCTAACCATGATTTGAGATGAGGATAAGAAAATATATATACATTTATTTTCTTTTTCTTCATAAGAGTTTATCTTTTTCACTCTTGTTAAAAGAAAGCCATCATCTTCTTCCTCCTTCACCATTTGCTCTCTAGACTTTTGTAGTGAGCAATATACTCATCAAGTTAGGTTTTTGAAGTGAGCAAAGGCACCACAACATCATTCTACACAAGTTTAGCCCACTTGTTTAGAGTGTTATCTTCATTTCTTCTCTTGAAAAGTGAAGTTGCAAGCTTGGAATAGGAGCTTCGGGTGGATCGTCGTGGACACTAGAAGTCTTCAAGAGAACCTTCATCCAACACCCAAGAGGCCAAGGAGTCTAGCGTAGGGAGCTACAAAGGTTGTACTCTCGAAACCCTAGTCTTTGTTGCATTTAATGTTTAGAAACTTTAATTTTCTAGGATAGATCCTTTGTATGCTTACTTAGCACCATAAAAATTTGATCTTTCTGACATGTGATGCTTCCAAACTCTACATAGGGTGCTAGGTAAACCTAACAAGTATGTATTGTTTGAAAACCCGGTTTCTCTTGATATGATATTTCAGTGCGTCCACCATGTGATTTCTCGGCTCTGAGATTTGGCTTGTGATACCCGATTCGAGGAGCGGGAGGCACCGTCTGTGGGTATATGGTGGACCCGGTATGGTACCCCTGGGCGAGTGATGATTTCGTGGTGCAGACGATAACCCTGGCGGTGGGACCACTACCTACCGGTTATTGTATTTGGACTCGGCGGTTATCGTAGGGATACCGACCGGAGTGATGTACGACATATCGTCAGGGCCAGTCGTGGTGACAGCTCCTGAGTTATGAGGATTTACGTGTCGATGTTAGATACGGGTTTTATGGATGTTTCGAGTGTCGGTGTTAGACACTCAGGTTTTCATGATTTTTACCTATCGTCGGTGGACATACGGGGTTGATATCCTTATATATATACTTACAGGTATATGTTTTCATGATGTTTCGGGTGTCGATGATAGATACTCTGGTTCCATGAGACTTACAGGATGTGAGGGCCGATCTGAGGATGCGGTGCCTGAGGATTTGAGATTTGATGTGTCTGTGAGGGACACTGGTGTTTTTCCATGCTGATGATTTTGCATGAGATTTTATTGTATCATCCCACACACTCAGGATTATGTTGATATGCATTGTTTCATGTAGTTGTAGTACCCTGATGATGTACCTTTACATGATTGTCGCATATTCACTTATCATACTTACGCTACCGGATTACATGTGATAGATAGATCGCTGTTCGTGCATACCTGCAATTACAGTATGATGTTAATTACTATTCACGAGTTGGCAACTCACCCCTGTTGTGCCACAGTGTTTTGCAGGACTTACCCTCAGAGTAGTTGCGGCAGGGCATCTTATCATCACTACTTTTGCGGATAGCGCTACGTTAGGCAGTGAGGCCTTTGCTTTTAGGTGGGTTTGCGGTTATCTGTCTGTACATTTTATATCTTTTTGTTGGATCTAGTACTCTCCATCTACCAGTGTTTGTATATGACTTAGAGACGACTTGTGAGGATTTGGTGTTGTATTATTTTGGTGACTTTGGGTGTCGTGCTCGTGGGAGCCAGTTATGTTGGAAAGTTACTTCTTATTACTGTTTCCTTTTATATTCTTCGCTTCGGCGTAGTGTTTATATCTTGTGGTGGTTGTCTCTACCGTTGGGCATGATTTTGCTCCCATTTGGGATGCTTTATATTTTATTTGTGTTGTACCCGTTTTCGGGGCTAGTTTTTACAAAGGTGGTGTTGCCGAAATTTTCAAGAAAGAAAATAAGAGTTAGAGATTTTACTTGTGATTTTCTAAATGTTTTAAACTATATTTTTCTTCGTTGATCCAGATTTGGGTGGTTTAGATTTCTGGGTTTCGGCTTACTTGGGTTGCGTACGCCTGTAGACGTTACGTATCTTAAGTGCCGGTTACGGTCCAAATTTCGGGTCGTGACAAAGTTGGTATCAGAGGGTTAGGTATTACCATTCGGAGTATAGGATGACCTTGGTACGATGGAGTAGGTAGCTTAAGCAGAGTGACATAGCGTGTGTATGTTCCGCGGCATACTTACGACACGGTTCTCCGCCTATGTGACCTTAGAACTTATTGATTGATATTCTTCCGTGGTGATATACATCCTTGTGATTCGATTTCCTGTTTCCTTATCGAATCATGTTTCAATTTTCAGCCCATATACCGCCGAAGACTACGAGGACACAGAGAGTGGCCGCGAGGGCCGAGGTCAGAGTTGACTCGTCAGAGGCGAGGACTGACCACAGCGGTACGCCTGTTGTACCGGAGCACATTGCTATGATTGGAGCTGGTATGCAGGATCTGCGCCAGATAGTGGGGACCTTGGTAGAGACCATCCGAGCATAGGGGCAGGCAGTTGTTCCATCCGCTGCAGGGACCACGATGGTACCTACTGTTCCGGCAGTTGCAGTTACAGCTCTGGAGGTTATTACTGTGTCGCTGACGGAATTTATAAGGCTGAGGCCTCCGGTGTTTACGGGCACAGATGTTACTGAGGATCCGCAGTCGTTCATCGACCGGATGGCCAGGTTTTGTCACTCACTTCGATGCTCCGATGAGAGATGGGTGGAGTTTGCCAGTTTTCGTCTGGAGGGTCTAGCCCAGAAGTGGTGTGAGTCGTTGGAGAGGGGCAGAGCTACTGGTCTTGCTCCTATGACCCGGGCTGAGTTTATGACGGTGTTTCTCACCCGTTTTCTTCCACCGAGCGTCAGGGATGCGCGAGCACGCAAATTTGAGTGGTTACGTCAGACTCCAGGGATGACGATGTCTGAGTATGATGTATTGTTTACGGAGCTGTCTTTGTATGCTCCGTACCTGGTGGCGACTGAGGAGATGAGGGTGAAGAGGTTTTTTCGAGGCCTGCTTACCCAGTTGTTCCTAGCCATCAGCATTCAGCATTGCAACACCTATGCTGCAGCTGTGGATGCAGCTTTATTGGTGGAGGAGCGTTTAGCTGAGTCATCTATTATTCCGAAACAGAAGAGGACTCGTACGGATGTACCAGCACGGAGACAAAGGTTTGCACGGCGAGGCAGAGTTCCTTTAGACTCAGGGAGTAGCAGAGACGTGGGACGTGGCCAGTTATTCAGTACTTATTCCCAGGAGGGCCAGCGACCGTCTTATGGATGCTTCGGGTGTGGCAGTCTACATCACCTTGTTCGGGATTGTACCGTGGTGCGTCAGAGAGGGCCAGCAGTACCCCAGGTTACCTTACCACCTTCTCCGCCTCAGAGAGCGTTGCCTCTTGTTCTTTTTGTTGCACCGCGTCAGACTCCTGTTCAGAGTGGTCGTGGTCACGGTGGTTTTGTGCCGAGAGGACGAGGTGGCAGAGGCAGGGGACAGCTAGTAGCCGGTAGAGGGCAGGCACGGGTTTTTGCCTTGACTCACCAGGACGCTAAGGCATCCAATGCTGCGGTTTCAGGTACTCTTTCCGTATGTTCTTTTGATGCTCATGTTCTTTTTGATCCTGGATCTACGCATTCGTATGTTTCTATGCACTTCGTACTGAGGTTAGGCCGAGAGTCGTGTTTGATGGATCAGCCGCTTGTAGTGACTACTCCGGTGGGAGAGTCGTTTGTTGCGTGACATGTGTTCCGATCGTGTGCTGTCCATTTAGGAGACAGAGATCTGTCCGTCGACTTGATCCTTCTTGAGATGTTGGACTTCGTCATTCTGTTGGGCATGGACTGGCTAGCTACTTGCTATCCGTCCGTGGACTGCCGTGAGAAGACAGTTAGATTTTGTTTTCCCGACGAGTCAGTGTTTGTTGTGCAGGGGGACCGTGGTGCCGCCCCTCACAGTTTCATTTCTGTCATGTGCGCTAGTCAGCTTTTGAGGAGGGGATGTCGGGGATTCTTGGCTTTCATTCATGATACTAGGGCCATAGTGAAGTCGTTGGATCAGGTTTCTACCATGCGAGGGTTTCCCGATGTCTTTCCCGATGAGTTACCTGGGTTGCCGCCAGAGCGCGATATTGAGTTTTGCATTGATCTGATTCCTGGCACGGAGCCTATTTCTATACCGCCTTATCGGATGGCTCCGGCAGAGCTGAGAGAGCTTAAAGATCAATTGCAAGAGTTGCTTGATTTAGGACTTGTGCGTCCGAGTGTTTCGCCGTGGGGAGCTCCTGTTCTGTTCGTTAAGAAGAAGGACGGCAGTTTGAGGCTATGTGTGGATTATCGTCAGTTGAACCGAGTTACGGTGCAGAACAGGTATCCTTTACCCCGCATTGACGGTTTATTTGATCAGCTCCAGGGTGCGAAACATTTTTCAAAGATTGATTTGCGCTCGGGTTATCATCAGTTGCGGGTTCGGAATGATGACATTCCGAAGACATCAGTTGCGGGTTCGGAATGATGACATTCCGAAGACTGCTTTTCTTACGCGCTATGGGCATTATAAGTTTTTGGTGATGTCGTTAGGACTCACGAATGCGCCAGCAGCGTTCATGGATCTGATGAACCAGATTTTCAGGCCGTTCCTCGACCAGTTCATTATAGTGTTTATTGATGATATACTGGTCTACGCTAGGAGTCGTGAGGAGCATGAGCAGCACTTGAGGATTACTTTACAGATTTTGAGAGAGCACCAGTTGTTTGCTAAATTCTCAATGTGCGCGTTTTGGCTTGATAGAGTTGACATCCTGGGTCATGTGGTGACTGGTGATGGTATTCTTGTGGACTCGAGGAAGATTGAGGCTGTACAGCTTTGGCCCATACCTATATCGGTGACTGAGGTCCGCAGCTTTTTGGGCTTAGCTGGTTATTATCGCCGTTTTGTGCAGGATTTCTCGAGTACCGCAGCACCGCTGACGGGACTGACTCGGAAGGGAGTGCCTTTTCTTTGGACTGATGCGTGCGAGCAGAGTTTTTAGCAGTTGAAGACTCGGTTGACGACAGCATCAGTTCTATCTTTACCTTCGGTATCGGGCGGCTATGTTGTTTATTGTGATGCTTCTAGAGTAGGGCTCGGCTGTGTTTTGATGTAGCATGATAGGGTGATTGCGTATACTTCTTGGCAACTGAGGAAGCATGAGCAGAATTACCCCACTCACGATCTTGAGATGGCCGCGGTGGTCTTTGCATTGAAGATTTGGAGACACTACTTATACGGGGAGTCGTGTCAGATCTTCACGGATCACAAGAGCTTGAAGTATATTTTCCAGCAGCGGGATCTGAACATGAGACAGCGCCGATGGATGGAGCTAGTGAAGGATTATGATTGTGTGTTAGTTATATGTATGCCCTAGAGGCCATTACTATACATAGGATGTATATTGTAGTGGATGCTGGGACATATATAGGGAGGACTTTCTTGCTCGACATGATAGTATGGTATCTGGTTGATATTTACCTTAACGTGTATACTGTTTATCTCTCTGTTACATGTTGGTAAAGCCCTTAGGATGTGTACTTGACTACCTGGACTATGATGTGGATCATACTAGTGGGGACATGGTAGTCCATAAGTACATCCTTCAAAGTCCCTAGTCGTGGGTGTATCGAGACGGGGCATCGATATACCAGAGTAGACTAGGGTATACCTTCTCGACCCATACAGATGGGCGATGGATGATCCCATATCCATTGGTGTTTGACATCAGAGATGATATACGGGTGCTCAGTAGAGACTGGGTACACTGGACGGACTCGCCGAGAACTCCCAGATGGTATTATACCTCACGTCAGATGGCAGTTCTCTGGTGACACTGGTACAGAGTAGTCTGTTGACCCGAGATCGTCATAGAGTCTTGTGTGGTTCCCACTGTACTTTGATTTCCATCTTACCACGTCCAAGAGGGCGTGCAAAACGGTGGTTTTTGGGTACAGTCCCCAGTCACATGGAGGCAATGAGCGATAGGAGGGGATTCGTCTCGCCCGGTATAGGGGGTTAATGTTGCGCTGTGTTCGATTGGCTATAACAGGAAATCCCTGGCCAGGGTTGCTGAGATTTACTGGTAAGTGTTACCAGTAGTTTCTCGAATTGTTATAGACCTCATATCGATACGACTTATCGAGCTATTGGGGTCTGACATTTACCACCCCTAGGCGAGATATGCGACATATCAGACGATCAGACCGGACTGTACGGTAGTGTTACTGGTCGGATTCACTGGAGTGTGAGCGGGCTTGCTCGTCGATCTACAGATCGCTCAATACCCGGGTGGCCGTTACGTTTAGCAGACCGCTTGCGGCTTGTGGATGTTTGATATGATCATCATCTGCTGCCGGCGTATTGACGAGTCTTTAGAGTCCTACACAGAGGTTTCCTGGTTCAAGCGAAACGAAATAGGAGCGCATATGAGATATGTGCGGGACCAAGAATAATACGTGTATGTGATACCGTATTCCATTCTCGCGATGAATGTATCGATTGGTTATATTCGATATAACCTAGATATCGAATCAAGGATTGATTCGATAAGCCGATACATTGGATACTAGTCGGTTATGTGCGACATGACCGGATCATTGAATCAAGTGTTGATTTAATGATTTAATGTATAATTATGTATTTGATATATTACTTTGCATTAACTAGTATTGGTTCACTTTATATGGATTTTCTCACTTGGATGTACAAGTTGTATATGTGATATACTTTTTGTGCATATTATTGTATCATGTTTGATGATGCATGTTTACTTGGTTAAGTGTAAAGAATTAAACCATGGTTAAACTTATGATTAGGGTTTTATTTCCTTTTCTTATTTATTTATCTATTTATTCATTTTGGAAATAATTAGAAAAGGCATTAAGAGAAAATGGTGGCTAATTTTGTTTCATATTGAAGCTTCTTGAAGACTTTGACCTAGTGACCATTTTGTTCTTATCCTTAACCCTAACCATTCCATTAACCATGGTCTTTTCTCTATACTTAACTAAGGTTGAAAGTATGATAAGTATTCTATTTATTTTCATTTTAAAATTAACTTATCATATCATTTTCTTCTTCTTCTTCCTTGAACTCAAGAAGAAAACCTTGAGGTCATCAATGGTGATTGATGATAAAGAGTGAGAAATCCAATTCTAAAGTGAACCCAACTCCTATTTCTTCATCCTCTACCTCTTGCCAAGTAGTAGAGTGTGTTTTCTTCAGAAGTTTCATCACTTGGTGAAGATGGAGCTTGATCTAGCGATGCTTCGACGTAGATCATCTTCGACATGGACATCGACGACCTAGCACGCCTATTCTCCGATGAAGCCGACGCTAGAGCCCGGATTTCGATTTGGACAGCGAGGATACTTCATTGCGGAGCTATGGAGGTGGAGAACCGGATCTACAAAGGTTGTAGTCACTTTCCCTTAGTTAAGTTGTTAACTAGATTGTTTTTCGCATAGAAATCTAGCCAACGATCCGTCGTTTAGGGTTTCCCGGCACCATAATTTTTGAAATTGGCATGGTTGATGCCTTGTGAGACCTCTTGAGAGTGACTAGGAACCCTACAGTGGTATCAGAGCCTAGCTAGAGCCTTAGGCGAAGTCTAGACGGAGTTTGAAGTCCGAATGACCCGAAAACCCAAACCTAAACATGCTCTCTATCCTTTTTTCAAAAACGTGGATTTTTTCAAATTAAAAATATGCAGAAAACTCAGCAGGGAATTCTAAGAATTTCGGCGCAAAATTTATTGGATGAACAGTGAAATCGGCGGCGGAACCGCGGCATAAGCCTAGATTATGCGGCGGTTCCGCGGCTAAAATATGACGTCAGCCTTTAAAAGTTGCACAGTAATTCATTGTTTTCAGTGCTGAATTCTCTGGGTATTTTTAAATTTTATTCAAGAGTTGAATTTTCTGCAGTTGTTTTGGGGATTCGGTGTTTCGATCGGGATATCAGATTTTGTCTATGTGGCTTTCCGGATAAATTTTAGAATATGTTAAAAAGTTCGACCGGATATAAATACCCAATTTTTCCCCTGTCGGGAAATTTCCAAGTATTGAATTTTTCCGTAGTTTAACGACGTTCTAAGTAGTGCAAGTAACGCGATGGTCCCTCTAGAAGACAACAAACCTTAACTCGATTATGTGACCGTCTTGAACTTCCCTTTGAACCTTCGGGTTTGGGGCAGTACGGCGTGCCACATGTGAGGCGTTGGCTTGACCCTTCTACGGCTGGACCGTTGGTACTGAGGCACGAACTGAATGTTGTTAGACTTATTTCATGTGTTGATCTATGTCGGGAAAACTTGGGTTTTCGATTGTTCGATCGGAATGTTTAATATTTTCTGTTTATCTGGAATGTGATACAATAATTGGAATTCACAAATAGTTATGAGATAACTGAATGAATGTTATAAACATAGCAGTTTAGTCTCACTTGATCGGTTGCCACGGAATTTTGATGTGATCAAAAGTCCGTCGCAATCACGTAGCGTACGCGGATACTCGCCGAGTAAACTTAATAGACAGCCTCACTCCATAGCCCCGACCAAGTGACTATAGGAGAATCCCATCGCCGAAAGCATCCGTTCGGGTGCTCGCGGTAGCGGGGTTCCGCCTTGGTGCACTTCGTCGACGGTATCAGTGGTGCGGCCGCCTACTGAAGTTTGCGACGAGCATTCGATCAGGATGTCGGGAATCCTGTTGAATTGCCCGACTTGGTATTGAAAAGTGTTTTCGATTTTGAGACAAAAATGCGGGGTTTATAATAGTTAGGCATGCGATATCTAAGGTATTCATTTGATTAAGCATGCGATGTCTATGCAGATTGCGGATTCCAACTGTTGTAGTTTTACACTTTCTTTTCTATGACCGTAAGTGTAATATGTGATATCGCCGGTTTCGTTGCTATATGTCAACGACAATTGGGATGGACATATTTACTTACGTTGATGACATGTGATGTTATGTGTTGCTGGATATGTTATATTGGATCGTCGTGTTTGAATAGACGGGTTTTTTTATGTGAGATGAGTGTTTTTCATTTTCATTCATGTAAAAACTTGTATGTAATATTCTTTTATTGGGGCACTTCCAGGTTGCGGAAGATGTCACCGTTTGTATATTATTTACTTTTCCGCACTAGGATAGACCCAAGGAGGAGGGCACAAGTAACCGGGTTCTGGAGTCCAGTGGGAGACCAACTCGAGGAGTCGAGTCCGGGTCTCCTAACTCTAGAATTGGTAGGGTTGCTTGCCGCTCTCGTAGGGGTCTAGGGGTGTGGGTTTAGCTATTCATCACGACCGTGGAATCCGTGTTTTATACTGGCTCGTATTGAAAACACTGACGTCCTAGTATATCCAATATTTCATATGATTCTTCTGCTGCGATATCTGTGATTTGATCATATGATGTTCTGTGATAGATACAGTATATAGTATATATGATATATTATATAGGCGTTACTTATGTTTTACACCCGCGCTAGCCCTGCCCCGCTCTGCCGTTAGTTACCTAACCTAACGGTGCATGAGGGGACATCGAGGCGAATGCATATGGCATAAGTGTACGTCGTATTTATCTGAGATGTTTAGGTACTTATATGATGGGACTTCATTAATGTGATTAATGAAATAAAAGAAACCTAAGATGTTGTAGAATCGAATTTCAAAATAAAACAGGTAGCTACAGTTCTTGCTTTGCACAGAGGTATATATGATATATCCTGCACCTTATTCGATAAGGAAAGGACCGAGATCCTTTCACCGGGAGTGACTCCTTTAGCAATAACTGGCAGATGCTACACACTCGGTTTGTCTTTTGATTGCTTTTAAGTGTTTTTGCTTTGCACAGCGATATATATGATATATCCCGCACCTCATTCGACGAGGAAAGGACCGACGATCCCTTCACCGGGAGTGACTCCTTTAGCAAAACTAGAAAAGCCTCAAAAACACTCCATTTCAAAATCATTTGATTCTACAACGATATCAAGTTCATTACGCAATAGGTTTTCAGAAAAACCTATCGTAGCCCTCCGTCATTTCAGATAAGTACTGGTTAGTATTCGTGCTACGTTTGTTGACTATGTTAAGGCGTAGTGTGCGGTAGCTAATTAGTGCTTATCTGCATAAGCATATGATGTGATTGGATTAGGGTAGTCGTGCGACTTTGTTGACTATTTTAAGGGTCGTGCGGGTGGGTTTAATTCAATCGGGAAATGACTGGTTGAACATGACTAGCACTTATGATTTGTTGACTATGTTAAGGTCATATAGCTGCTAGGGGCAAAATATTATCGGGAATTTCAAGTGTTGAAATTTGCAATTTGATTGCATACCTTCTATGAGATAGTTTGATCCCGATACCTGCTGTGAGTAAGAGTTACTCCTGGTAGAGTTTTATACATTACAATTAGCCGATCAAGTAGGTGTCTAGAAAGGTGTCAACGGGGTTACCTCTCTGGGAAAATGAGGTTTACATTAATTAGGTTCGTGCGAAAGCACGGGGGACCTCCCTCAAAGTACCGACACTGGCCTGGCTGAAAGATTGGCGAACTTGTAGTGTGTAATTAATCCCGGCTAGTCTTTCCTTTTAGGGTTTGAAGGAAGATTTGATAAAAAGCAGTGGGAGCCATCCTGATTAGATAAAATAATAACCAATCTATTCTTGCAAGAGCGCACGCTGAGTGTTTTCTTCTCTCTCTCTCCAGGTAGCGACCATATCACGCCTTAATCAAGATAATAATACGGAATATTGACCGAACCCGCTTGTTATACTGAGCTGGGGAACGTTGGTCCCGCTCCAACTTATAATTGTTATAAGACAGAGCAGGAAATTGGGGAATACCAGATTTCCCGTGCCGCCCAAACGAAGAGGGTGCATGCTGATGCATCATCTTCGGGTGTGTTCGTTATACAAAACTGTTTCTCAGTATTCTTTACGTCCTGGGTATGTGATACGAGATCAGGATCCCAGATATGTAATCTGTTACATAGGGCTACAGAAAGGCAGAGAACTGAGAACGGGTGATAAGTTTCATGAGGCAGAGACCGGGGCAAGTGTTGCAGCCAAGTCTGTTGGTCACTGTCACCCTGTATTACAAATACATTGATTCTGAACGAATGTTATTAGATACCGAACCTGATATACAAAATCATATCAGTCTCTTTATTAGTAAAGAAATGATAAAATTTTGTATTGTTGGATTATGTTTTGAACATTTTCTATATCAAAAGTTGATCGGATCAGGCACGTTATCTAAAAGCATTAATGTTCTAAATCAAACTACAGTTCTTTAGTATACGGAACACACACAAGAGGAAGAGTTCAGAAATGAACGAATCGTTCTTGAGGTATTGTAGACTAGGTCATATCAATGCGACCCGACTAGCTGAAGTTACATGAAGATGCATATTTAAATCAGTTTGAATTTACATCTTGTGAAACTTGCCAGTCATGTCACAGAGATAAGATGACCATAGCTCCGTTTAGTAGAAACAGAGAAAGAGTTAATGAACTCTTGGGATGATACATGTTGATGTATAAAGGTCCCCTGTCTACACATGCCAAGACCGGTTCTTTATACTTCATTATATTCTCTGATAATCTCTCAAGATTCAGTCATATGTTCCTGTTGAAACATGAGTCCGAACCTTTTGAGATATTCACAGAATATAAGTTAGAAGTAGAGAACCAAAATACGGGTATAAGTATTATGTCCTTTGATGTGATCGAGGAGGATAATACTTGTGCATGGAATTCCTGGATTATTCTAAAGGAGAATGAGATTCTCTCTCAGCATTACTCCTCTGTATACACCATTGCACGATGGTATGTCGGGACGGAGCAGATACACCCTATCTGATATGGTGTGCTCTATGATGAGTACTACTGAGTTACCTATTTCCTTTTGGGGAGTTATGCACTTGAGAAGATGCATACCTATTGAATAGGGTTCAAATCAAATCAGTTGCCTACCATTTCATATGTGATATGATAAGGGTAGAGCCCATATCTTAAGATAGTTAAGATTTGGGGTTGTCCAGCCTGTGTCTGAAAAGCAAAATCCGGACAAGCTCGAGGCAATGTCAGTTATGTAGAACTGGAAATGTTCCAGCTATACAAACTGCAGCTGATGATTTGATAAAACCAAAGGATTCAATAGTTACCGACAAACCTCAGCCTCTCCGCCGATCTAGTAGGGTTCCTCACCCACCTGAGAGATACTTCGGTTACTCTATGACAGTGGGAGCGAGGATTGCATCATGAGATGATGACCTAACTAGTTTCGAGCTGGCCATCAGGAGTGAGACTCTATAAGAATGGCTGGATGCTTAGTGATCTGAGATGGAATCCTTATACACCAACAAAGTATGGACTTTGGTTGCGATATCTGAAGGGTTAAATCCCCATCAGGAGCAAGTATATCTTGAGAAGATTACTTGGTGTAGATGGAAAAGTTGAGACTTTCAAAGCTAGACTTGTTAAAGTTTTTCGTCATCGACCAGTCGTGGATAATGATGAAACCTTTTCCAGTGGCTATGCTTAAGTCCATCCGGATCCTACTTGCCACGGCTACATACCATGACTACGATATCTGGTGGTTGGATGTCATGACAGCTTTTCTAAATGATGTTTTAGAAAAGAGCGTCTATAAGTACACAGCCAGAGGGCCTCGTAGACAGTGGGAGCAGCGGAAACGTGTGCAAGATGCTTTACAGGATAAAGCAGGCATCGCAGAGTTGGAACATCTATTTTGATGAAATAGTCAAAGAGTTTGACATCATCAAAATGGTAGATGAACTTGTATATACAAAAAGGTAGTAGGGAGTATGGTGATGATCCTCGTAGAGTACGTGGATGACATACTCTTGATAGGGAAGGAGTTTCCTATGCTACGATCGGTCAATCTCCGTTTATCACAAGTTTTCTCCATAAAGGATCAATATGATACCTCCTATATCCTGGGTTTTGGATCTATGAGATAGATCTAATTGGATGTTAGGATACTCACTAGCTGTAGTGAGATGGTATTAATCGATCCTGGGGAGAATCACTGGAAGGGTTCCAGGGTGATAATGACGACTGAATGTCAGTCGCAGGCATTGTCTTTACCCTCAGTAAAGGGACGGTATGTTGGAAGAGTTCCAAGCTAGATACCGTGACATACTAGACGATAAAGGCAGGATACATCGCTACTAAAGATGCTACCAAAGAGGCTGTTTGGATGTATATTTGTTCATGAGATGAACTATGTTCCTCCCATTGTGTGACAATAGAGTTGTGGCTTATGCCAAGGAACGCCGGTCCCATCAGTGATCCAGACATATTCTAAGGCAGTATCACCTGATCATGAAGATGGTTGATCTCCAGGGGATCGAGGTCAGGAGAGTAGAATCATAGGACAACACAGCGGATCCACTCACAAAGGCCTGTTCCCAGAGAGAGACTTTTATGGGATGGTTGAGTATGAGATACTTCAAACCACTGCTACAGATGGCCCTAGTGCAAGTGGGAGATTGTTAGTTATATGTATGCCCTAGAGGCCATTACTATACATAGAATGTATATTGTAGTGGGTGCTGGGACATATATAGGGAGGACTTTCTTGCTCGACATGATAGTATGCTATCTGGTTGATATTTACCTTAACGTGTATACTGTTTATCTCTCTGTTACATGTTGGTAAAGCCCTTAGGATGTGTACTTGACTACCTGGACTATGATGTGGATCATACTAGTGGGGACATGGTAGTCCATAAGTACATCCTTCAAAGTCCCTAGTCGTGGGTGTATCGAGACGGGGCATCGATATACCAGAGTAGACTAGCGTATACCTTCTCGACCCATACAGATGGGCGATGGATGATCCCATATCCATTGGTGTTTGACATCAGAGATGATATACGGGTGCTCAGTAGAGACTGGGTACACTGGACGGACTCGCCGAGAACTCCCAGATGGTATTATACCTCACGTCAGATGGCAGTTCTCTGGTGACACTGGTACAGAGTAGTCTGTTGACCCGAGATCGTCATAGAGTCTTGTGTGGTTCCCACTGTACTTTGATTTCCATCTTACCACGTCCAAGAGGGCGTGCAAAACGGTGGTTTTTGGGTACAGTCCCCAGTCACATGGAGGCAATGAGCGATAGGAGGGGATTCGTCTCTCCCGGTATAGGGGGTTGATGTTGCGCCGTGTTCGATTGGCTATAACAGGAAATCCCTGGCCAGGGTTGCTGAGATTTACTGGTAAGTGTTACCAGTAGTTTCTCGAATTGTTATAGACCTCATATCGACACGACTTATCGAGCTATTGGGGTCTAACTTTTACCACCCCTAGGCGAGATATGCGACATATCAGACGATCAGACCGGACTGTACGGTAGTGTTACTGGTCGGATTCACTGGAGTGTGAGCGGGCTTGCTCGTCGATCTTCAGATCGCTCAATACCCGGGTGGCCGTTACGTTTAGCAGACCGCTTGCGGCTTGTGGATATTTGATATGATCATCATCTGCTGCCGGCGTATTGACGAGTCTTTAGAGTCCTACACAGAGGTTTCCTGGTTCAAGCGAAACGAAATAGGAGCGCATATGAGATATGTGCGGTACCGAGAATAATACGTGTATGTGATACCGTATTCCATTCTCGCGATGAATGTATCGATTAGTTATATTCGATATAACCTAGATATCGAATCAAGGATTTATTCGATAAGCCGATACATTGGATACTAGTCGGTTATGTGCGACATGACCGGATCATTGAATCAAGTGTTGATTTAATGATTTAATGTATAATTATGTATTTGACATATTACTTTGCATTAACTAGTATTGGTTCACTTTATATGGATTTTCTCACTTGGATGTACAAGTTGTATATGTGATATACTTTTTGTGCATATTATTGTATCATGTTTGATGATGCATGTTTACTTGGTTAAGTGTAAAGAATTAAACCATGGTTAAACTTATGATTAGGGTTTTATTTCCTTTTCTTATTTATTTATCTATTTATTCATTTTGGAAATAATTAGAAAAGGCATTAAGAGAAAATGGTGGCTAATTTTGTTTCATATTGAAGCTTCTTGAAGACTTTGACCTAGTGACCATTTTGTTCTTATCCTTAACCCTAACCATTCCATTAACCATGGTCTTTTCTCTACACTTAACTAAGGTTGAAAGTATGATAAGTATTCTATTTATTTTCTTTTTAAAATTAACTTATCATATCATTTTCTTCTTCTTCTTCCTTGAACTCAAGAAGAAAACCTTGAGGTCATCAATGGTGATTGATGATAAAGAGTGAGAAATCCAATTCTAAAGTGAACCCAACTCCTATTTCTTCATCCTCTACCTCTTGCCAAGTAGTAGAGTGTGTTTTCTTCACAAGTTTCATCACTTGGTGAAGATGGAGCTTGATCTAGCGATGCTTCGACGTAGATCATCTTCGGCATGGACATCGACGACCTAGCACGCCTATTCTCCGATGAAGCCGATGCTAGAGCCCGGATTTCGATTTGGACAGCGAGGATACTTCATCGCGGAGCTATGGAGGTGGAGAATCGGATCTACAAAGGTTGTAGTCACTTTCCCTTAGTTAAGTTGTTAACTAGATTGTTTTTCGCCTAGAAATCTAGCCAACGATCCGTCGTTTAGGGTTTCCCGGCACCATAATTTTTGAAATTGGCATGGTTGATGCCTTGTGAGACCTCTTGAGAGTGCCTAGGAACCTTACATTGTGAAAACCTTTATCACCCGGTCAAGGCGAATGTGGTGGCTGATGCCTTGAGTCGTAAGCTCGGGGGTAGCTTGTCCCAGTTGAGCGCAGTTCAGCATCAGTCTTCTGCAGATTGGCAGCTCTTGTGTGATAGTAGAGTGCAGTTTGAGTTTTCTTCCACTGGGGGACAGTTTGCTCATGTCCACGCCCGTCCACTACTATTTGATCGTATTCGTGAGGCGTAGCCCAGTGATGCCCGTTTGTCCGAGATTCTTGAGCATGTTCGACAGGGTACAGTTTCGGAGTTCATGATAGGTGACCAGGGTGTGCTACGATGCGGGACTCGCTTGTGTATGCCAGATGCTGATGGGTTGAAACGCGAGATCCTAGAGCAGGCACATCAGTCAGCCTTTAGCGTTCATCCAGGTTCCACCAAGATATACCGGGACTTGAGAGACTTTTACTGGTGGGAAGGGATGAAACGCGATATTTCGGACTTCGTTTCGAGGTGCCTGACTTGTCAGCATGTCAAGGCTGAGCATCAGAGACCGGCTGGAGAGTTACAGCCTGTACCGATTCTGGAGTGGAAATGGGAGCAGATTTCCATAGACTTCATTGTGGGTCTACCCAGGACCAGTAGAGGGTATGACTCCATTTGGGTGATTGTTGACTGATTGACGAAAGCGGCTCACTTCCTTCCAGTGAAGGCCACTTTCGGTTATGCTCAGTATGCGCAGCTGTATATAGATGAGATTGTGCGTTTGCACGGTGTTCCCACATGCATAGTATCCGACAGAGGCACCCATTTTACTAGCCGTCTTTGGCAGAAGCTTCAGGAAGCTTTGGGTACCCGGTTGAGTTTTAGCACCACTTTTCATCCGCATACCGATGGTCAGTCGAAGCGGACTATTCAGACTCTGGAGGATATGCTACGTGCATGTGTGCTTGATTTTGGTGGCAGTTGGGATCGTCACTTGACGTTGATTGAGTTCTCCTACAACAACAGCTTTCAGGAGACTATTCAGATGGCACCTTTTGAGGCTTTATATGGTAGGAAGTGTCAATCGCCAGTTTGTTGGACTGACCTTAGTGAGAGTCTGGTTTTGGGACCCCAGCTAGTTCAGGAGACCACGGAGAAGATCCAGCTGATTCAGGACAGGATGAGAGCAGCCCAGTGTAGGCAAAAGTCTTATGCCGACCATCGTCGTCGCAGACTTGAGTTCACAGTGGGGGATCATGTATTCCTGAGGATTTCTCCGATGAAGGGCGTTATGCGATTTGGGAAGAGGGGGAAGCTCAGTCCCAGATTTGTAGGTCCTTTCGAGATCCTTGAGCGAGTGTGTTCTGTTGCTTATCGTTTGGCGCTCCCACCCAGTTTTCCCGATGTTCACCCCATTTTCCATGTGTCGATGCTTCGTAGATACCTTCATGATCCTTCTGACATAATTCAGCACGAGACCGTTCAGCTTGAGCGAGATCTTTCGTTCATCGAGCAGCCGGTAGCTATTTTGGATCGGCAGGTGAAGAAACTTCGTTCAAGGGTCTTGCCGTCTGTGAAAGTTCTATGGCATAGCCATACTAGTGAGGAGATCACATGGGAGGCCGAGAGCGAGATGCGGAAGAAATTCCCTCATCTCTTTGAAGGTACGCTTAGTATGAAATTTTATTTCGAGGACCGAATTTCTATAAGGGGGGAGATTGTAACGTTTTAGAAATCGTTGTGCGAATTTGTCCGTTTTAGGGTTAAATTGTCGGTAATTTCCGTTTTGACTCGACTGTGTTCAAACGACCATATCGACTTGCCAGCACCTAATTAGGCTAAAATAAAGGTAGTGCGCAAGCTTTAGAGGTATATAGGGCGTTTTGGTTCAATTTGAATTTTTTCGCAATTTTAATGTTATTTTAATGCG
Organism: Agapanthus africanus; assembly: GCA_030015575.1. NCBI lineage: Eukaryota > Viridiplantae > Streptophyta > Magnoliopsida > Asparagales > Amaryllidaceae > Agapanthus > Agapanthus africanus. The sequence continues at coordinate 295,772,003 of CM057345.1, read as the reverse complement.
GTATTCACATTTTGGGAAATTTCTTTTTAAGCGATCTTTTCATCAAATTGTTTTTGAGTAAGCTGACCCACATGTAGCTAGATATTTGTATGGAGGTTAGGTTTATTGGATTAAAGAAAAGAAAAGAAAAGAGAAGATGCATGCATGTGTGCATGTGTAGTGTGAATGCATTAACTTGCATTTAATGGGAAATTGCTAGGTAATTCCTCACAAAACTCTCCCACATCCCCTTAGCCGAAATCCCTTCCTCATCTACTGCCCTTGAGCTCTTCTCTCTCACTTTTCTTCAATCTTAACTCAAACTTATCCAATTCTTCAAAACATATCACAAAAATACCAAAAATCCATGTTCTTGCTTCTTGGATCACTTTGAGCTGTTGGATATAGTGCCCTCAGAGTCAATTATTGGATCACAGGCACGTGATTGCAATGATTGAGGGAGGACCTATACTGGTAGGACAATCTTACTCAAGATGATAGTATGCTATCTTGTTTATTTTTATCATCGTGTACTTCTTTAGGTAACCTTACAGGTCGCTATTGCACGCTGATAGAGCCCTTCGGATTCTTGCTCGACGACCAGCAGTATGATGGCGATCATATACGTGGGAGCTGGGGTCTATAAGCACATCCTTAAAAGCTCCCTAGTCGTGGGAGTTTCGAGACTGGGCATCGATACTCCATTAGTAGACAAGTGTATACAGTCGAGACCCTGACGAGGGGCGGTGGCCGGTCTCACAAGCCACTGGTGTCGGTAGGTTCACCTAAGATGTATACAGGTGCTCATTGGGTTATGAGTACACCGGACAGGACTCGCCGGGAACATGCTAGTTGGTCTAATACCAGACGTCAGATAGCAGGTCCCAGGTGACATGTGTACAGGTTAGTTCATCGACCTGAGATCGTCATTTGTCTCGTGTGAGTTCCTTCTGTACTTTGATTACTACCCTACCACGGCTCAAAAGAGTCGTGCAAACAGGTTTTAGTTGGGTACAGTTCCGAGCCATATGGAGGCAGTGAGCGAATCTGCAGGGGTTCGTCTTTCCCGGTATTGGGGGTGAGGTCGCGCTGTGTCTAGGAGAGCCATTACACAAAGCCCTCGGCCGAGGCAGGAGATTTACTGGTAGGTATTCTAGTAGTATCTTAGGGTGTTCTGGGCTACACTCCGACACGACTTGTACCGCTTTTGGGGGTCTGACTTTCACCAACCCACTAGGCCCGCCATGCGATACTCATAGACGAACGGACCGGACTGTACGGATATTGTCACTGACAGGCTCAGTAGGGTGTCAGGATGAGTTCGCTCATCGACGTCCCTTTTGGTCAATACCTGGTAGCCTGCATTACGTATGGCTAATACCTCTGACGTGCTAGTGGTTAAATCCACAACCAAAGTATTGACGAGTCTTTAGAGTCCCCCACAGACCGTTTTCTCAAGTTTTGGGCGAAACGCTGTAGAGGCCGTATGGAGATATGGCAGGGTTCGATCAGATATGTGCAGTATTGCACGAATCGTGATCGGACGGATTTTACTAGCAGGGTTTGGTTTAAACCGGATCCTAGTATTAGACAGTTTAGATTTTGTCTCTTTGCATTTGTATTCAGTGAGAATACAAATACGGGTATGTATATACAGTCGTGGGGTTTTCCTGTAATTTATTACGGGATCAGTTTTCTGAAGTTTCCAGTTTGCATTCCGTTCCGGCCAGTTTTCCTTTGTTCCTTCACGGCCGGACTTTTTGATGGAGGGGGTTATTGGCAGTTGTGCAAATTACCTTTGTGGAGGGGGTTATTTGTGAAATGGTTTATCATGATAATTCAAAGCATCTTTGCTTTTCTTGCATTAACGAGATTAGAATGGATTAGAAATGGATTTGACCTTGTTATCTTCACTTTTGGATGTGGTCACCCCTTTTGATTCCTACACTCACCTCCCTTCATGTTTTTGATTCCCTCAACCATTTTATCATAAAGGGCCAGCCATTTTGGGGTGAGTAGAGGGTGGTTCATTTCATGAGGGAAAAATCATCATCTCATTCCATGCTTAAAAAATGAGAGTTCCATTCCTTTTCAAAGATCATTTTCTCCACCTCCATCCATCAAAGGCAACTTCACTACCCCAAATGAGACAATGATTTTTACACTACACCTACAGCACCCTTGGGCACGTCGACTCGCCAACTTCATGCCCGAGTTGCCTCGGTCCAGAGGTGGGAGCCCGTAAAAGAATCCGGCGATGTGGTACCCATTCCGACGAGGAGCTGAAGAACGGAGATTCCGCGAGGAGATCGGAGTAGAGGCCGAAGACCAAAGAACACGGATCTCTCGGTATAGCATTCTATCCCTTCTCTTGATTGCTTGCATTAGGTTAATGGTCACGATCCGGGTTTTAGGATGCGGTAGTGTCGTTTTCAAGTCAAGAAAATTTTTGTTTCCGCATTTCGGCCGGGAAAAGACGGCCGGGGTGCTACCGTAGTCCTACATGGTATCAGAGCCACGCCATTAACCTAGTCTAGCTTGCTGTAGTATGTTTAGAACTCGATCGAACAAAAATCCCAAAATACCGTATTTTCAGTGCATCAGTTTTTGTCGAATTTTTTTTAGCTCGAAATTTTTTTCAGTACATTGCAGAAACATGTGCAGGGAATTATAAGAACTCTGGAAAAATTTGGTTATGTGATGCTTTGGTATGACAGCGGAAATGCGGCCAAACCCCTCATTTGGCCGCGGTTCCGCGGTTGAAAAAGGTCAACGCTGCATTAAATTTTTCCAGTGGTTTTCTGGGATGAAAATAGGGCTTTTGGAGTGTTCTGTTTGGGCCCAAATTTTCTGTGAGTGCTACAGCAGTGCTTGGGGCCCACTTCGGTAAATTTGTTCGATCGGATATTTTAAACATGCTAGTACACAGTATTTACATTATATCTGCGACCGTGAATGTCACTCGATCGGTAAATCTAGTCTATCTGCTATAGCCCTTTTAGACGGATTTGCGAACGTGACATTCACGTTGATGTTCTGTGTTTTGCTGTGATGTTGCGGATTGGTCGTGGGGGATAGCCTGGATGCAATGTTAGTACAGTTTCGTTTTATATGTACATTTTATATTGCGGGGCGAACGTCTGACATGTGGACTGCCGTCACTGCCTGTTTGTATATTATTCTTTTGGGGCACGACCCGGTCGAGATCGATGTACCCGTTGTTTGTATATTTTTACTTTCTGTACTAGGTTTACCCCGCGGAGGGGTGCACGGGTAGCCGGGTTCTAGAGGGCAACGGGCCCGCATCTCATGGCGTTAAGACGGAGGGGGCTTCACTCTAGAATTGGCGGGCTATTCGCTGCACTCGTAGGGGGTACAGGTTGACCCAAGGAGGGGTGCCCAAGTTACCGGATTCCGTGAAGTGCTGGGTGGTCCATTCACGTTGTTGAAGGGGCCTGCCTCGCTTCAGGTTTTGGCGGGTAACTTGCCGCACCCGTAGGGGTCTAGGATTTCATTGCGCAGGCTATCCACACGACCAGGGGAACGTCGGGTTTCAGCAGCGGCTCTGTGAAACCCGGGGATCCCAGATATCTGTATTGTTCTGTGATGCTGTACATTTCTGTGATGTTGCATTTTATCACGCCGTGAGCGAAATATTATATATTGATATATATACTAATAGATGTTGTATCTGTTTTGCATCCGCGCTAGTCCACTCCCCACTCTGTCGTTAGTTATGTAACCTAACGGGTGATGACGGGACCCAGTGGCGAATGCGGATGGCATAGACGTACATCATTATTTTCGTTCTTTTGTGGTGTGATCAATTGACGGGACTGCATTGATTCGGATCAATGCAAGCTAAACAAACCTATTTTGATGTTGTTGGAACATTTTTCTAAAAAGCTGTTATTGCAAGGGCGTTCTCTTTTGTTTTGCACAGTGGTATTCGGTTATGAATTCCAGCACCTCAGTCGACGAGGCAAGGGCCGAGATCCCTTCACCGGGAGTGACCCTTTGGACAGAAGTTTGCGTCAGGGTAATAACTTCACTATAGCCGATTGCCTTTTGCTTTGCATCGTGGTATTCAGTTGGAATATCCTGCACCTCATTCTACAGGGAAAGAGCCGAGATCCTTTCACCGGGTTTGACCTCTTTAGCAAAGGGTTTTCGCCACTGTATTTTTATAAAAAACTATGCAGTTCTTTCAACGATATCAAGTTCATTACGTTAAAAGTTTTTCGCCAAAAACTAGACGTAGCCCTTCGTCATTTCTTACAAGTATTACTTAGTATTCATGCTGCGTTTGTTAACTGTGTCAAGGCGTAGTCTGCGGTAGATAAGTAGTGTTTGTTTGTGGCATATTAATGGGATTGGTTAGGACAGTCGTGCGGCCTTGTTGACTGTGTCAAGGGCCCGTAGGGGAGGGTTTAATGTAATCCAGGATAATGACGGGTTGAACTTGATTAGGACTCGTTGATTTGTTGACTGTGTCAAGGTCACTTAGGTCCTAGGGGTAAAAACACAGATCGGGAGTTTCTAAAGAAACTGAAACTTGCCAGGCATGCGCATACCTTCTGGAGTGTGGTGACGTGAGTGGATTCTTTCACGTTATCATGTAATGATAGTTGGATCCCGATTCCCACTGATGAGTTGGTTTACTCCTCGGGTGATCCCGACTAATTCTTCTTTCAGGTTTGGAGAAGAATTTGACGTTACAGTGGAAGGTTTCCTGATTAGATAAATTGATAACCATTCTGATCTAGGATAGAGTGCACGCTGAGTGTTTCTTTTCTCTCTCTCTTTGGCAGCGACCATGACCTGACCCAAGAGTATGACTTAGTGACCAAAATTAACCGAACTTTCTTAAACACTGGCTTTTGGATTGCCAGAGTTGCAAACCTCATTGCCACTCCTACTTTTACCCTTTTCTCCAGGACACCCCGTATTATAACGAGCGTCCACTTCCATTAGACAAAACCATCGTATGGTTATATACGAACTCGAAGGAATTTATTCGAGGATGGTTTCTGGTTCCGGAGAAAACGAATAGGACTATTCAGTTGTCTTTTCTTTTTACCTTCTCTCAGGTTGCGAGTACTCCTTGGTTTAGGAGATAGTACACCTATTACGCAAATTGGATAGTCTTCTACCAAACCTTAGGCTGGTGCAGAACGGTGGGGAATGAAGAAAACCAATTAGCATAACGATGGTGTACAGAAGGTATTAAGTTAAGACAAATAAAGGGATTAGTAAAAGGGCAAAGTAAATTGCGACTGCTATTCAGGACCAAACCAAGTATTTCTTCGCCAATCCTACATCACCTTTGTATTTATCCAGGACACTCCGTATCACTACGAAGATCCACAGTTATTTGGATACTCCATCGTATGGTTATATACGAACTCGAAAGGAACTTGTTCCAGTTCGGGGATGGATTCTGGTTCAGGAGAAATAGGAATAAGGATTATTCAGGTGTCTTTTATCTTTACCTTCTCTCGTGTTTCGAGTGCTCCTAGGATTAGGACAGTACACCCATTATGCTTATTGGATAGTCTTCTTCTAAACCATAGGCTGGTGTCGAACGGTAGGGAAGGAAGAAAACTATTTGGCCGAAAGGGGTGTGCAGAAGGTAACGACTAAAGACATATAAAGGGATTTGGAGAGGTGGCAAAGAAATATACGATTATAGTTGTGAATCTGGATAATGGAAGAGGCATTACTATGAATACCCGGATACCCCTACGAAACATTTCAATGTTTCAGTTTCACTGTGTACTGTTAAAAGAAAACTGATTTCCCAATTAGCACTTGCTCCAGGATATATATTTACCAGGTATGATTCTCACATCTGTATGGTTTTATAGATGATGAGTGGGAGTAAGTCATTGGGAATTAGGTGATCATCCTCATTATATCGGAATTCGTTGCAATTGGTGATATTTGAGGAAATCGTCTGGGTTGTTTGCCGGACGGCAAATATTTGGTTTTAAATATCCGTTGTTATGCACCAATTTCAAATCGATATATCTGTACGTCTATTTTTATAGAGTGAGATATACCTTTTTGAAATTAGGTCTATGACATTTACCTGTATCAGTGAATGGTTAGGTATGGAGCATTGAAATGCGGTGTAATTCTTCTTAACCATAAGTACAGTTTTCAACCTATGACACACAGTGAATGAGTCACTAGACTCAGAGGACTTATACAGAGTATTGTATATTGTCCAGTGTCCATTAGGACAGAGGGGTTGGTCCTCGTACTATATTCGGTTTACTTATGACTTCTCTAGTTCTTAGACAGGAGTTTCGTAGAAACACAGGGTCTAAATTTTGAGAAGTTATAGGTCTATGAATAAAGTAGAGAACCAGGAGTTGCAAGTATCGGGATTCTTCAAGGTGATCGAAGATGTAGATACTTATGAATGGTATTCAGTTGATAGTAATGATTAAGAGAACTTGCTTCTCTTTCAGGTTACTCATAATTGGTAGCATTCCTATATTGAGTAACGCTGATCGGCCACATTCCATTTAGTTGACACGCACTGGAGACAGCTGCATGATTTGAATATGGTTCAATTAAATCAGTGCCTCTGTTTCTGTATTGGATATAGAACAATTCATATCTTGACATTATTAAGATACGGGGAGTTGTCCAGTTTATGCTTAAAACCAGACTCTGGATGACTCAAGGCACGTTTCTGTAGTGGCTGTTTGTGGGTTGACCCAGGCTATGACGAGGGTTGATTTTCTACCATCTGGAAGATCAATAGTGATATTGTTCTTGACTCGCCACAGTTTTAATAAAAATGGATTTTTTCAGAAAACAGCAGTGGGAGTATGGTAGAACTGGAAGTGATTCTAGAACCGCAAACGATTACTGAAAATTTGATAAGAACCTATAGATTCAATCTGGTTTGATATTCCATTGGCCACTCCGTAGATATGGTGGGTAACCTCAAGCACCCGAGAGGTACTTTGGGAGCCTCAAGGACGATGACAGAGAGGTTCTTGTTTACCCAGACTTGACACTACTGTTATTCCAGACTATGAGACCCGGCAGGAGGATGAGTATAGCGTCGTTCTGAACTGGCTTCAGAAGTGTACGTGTATATGACTCTGCCAGAGGGTTGTCGCAGTCAGTGTGAGCAGCAGAAACATGGTGGACAAGTGGCTTATGTCTATTTATAGACTAAAGCAGATATAGCGGAGATAGATCATCTATTTCTGGTATGACAGTCATAGGTTTGACTTCATCAGAATAGGGGATGGATCTGTTAAGAAGGTGGTAGGGTGTGATGTCCAGGTATTTGGATGACATACACAGAGTAGGAAGTGAAATTCCTATACTACGGTCGGTTACACTTTGGTTGTCATACAGTGGTTTGTCCACATAGGATATTAATCCATTCCTGGAGAAACGATCGGAAGCAGTTTTAGAACATAAGTGGATGTTCTAGGGATATGATGACGGCAGACTCCTTTAGGAGATGGTTATCATTCCAGGCTTCCAAGGTGACCAGGATGACAGAGTGGCTGTCAGAGTTATAGTTTTCCCTCTGACGAGGGGCAGTATTTTGGATAGGTGGTCCAGGAGGATACTGAGGGAGGCATGGCATAGGATACTGATTATGTTTAGTTGACGATACAGTCTAAGAAGTTTGGATTTGAAGTTCGTTTATGAACTAGGTCCCATCAGACATCCAGACATATTCTAAGACAGGTATTGCTCATTTCGGAAGATGGGTTTCTCTACGAACTTGAGATAAAGAGAGACATAGAAAGAAACATTAGGGCGGATCAACTCACTGAGGTTATTCCTGGAACGCATTAGTTTCACAAACGAGCTTTGTGAGACTGACAAGTAGAGGAGTTGGGTGTTCGGTATCACATGGGCTGTGAGTATGCGACATCGCAATAATTAGCCTTGAGTGCAAGTAGGAGATTGTTGGATATAGTGCCTTAAGAGTCAATTATTGGATCACAGGCACGTGATTGCAATGATTGAGGGAGGACCTATACCGGGAGGACAGTCTTACTCAAGATGATAGTATGCTATCTGGTTTATCTTTATCATCGTGTACTGCTTAGGTGACCTTACAGGTAGCTATTGCACGCTGATAGAGCCCTTAAGATTTTTACTCGACGACCAGCAGTATGATGGTGATCATATACGTGGGAGCTGGGGTCTATAAGCACATCCTTAAAAGGTCCCTAGTCATGGGTGTTTGGAGACTGGGCATCGATACTCCATTAGTAGACTAGTGTATACAGTCGAGACCCCGACGAGGGACGGCGGCCGGTCTCACAAGCCACTGGTGTTAGTTGGTTCACCTAAGATGTATACAGGTGCTCTTTGGGTTATGAGTATACCGGACAGGACTCGCCGGGAACATGCTAGTTGGTCTAATACCAGACGTCAGATAGTAGTTCCCAGGTGACATGTGGACAGGTTAGTTCATCGACCTGAGATCATCATTTGTCTCGTATGAGTTCCTACTGTACTTTGATTACTACCCTACCATGGCTCAAAGGAGTCATACAAACAGGTTTTAGTTGGGTACAGTCCCGAGCCACATGGAGGCAGTGAGCGGATCTGCAGGGGTTCGTCTCTCCCGGTATTGGGGGTGAGGTCGCACTGTGTCTAGAAGAGCCATTACATAAAGCTCTCGGCCGAGGTAGGGGATTTACTGGTAGGTATTCTAGTAGTATCTCAGGGTGTTCTGGGCTACACTCCGACACGACTTGTACCTCTTTTGGGGTATGACTTTCACCAACCCCCTAGGCCTGCCATGCGATACTCATAGACGAACGGACCGGACTATACGGATATTGTCACTGACAGTCTCAGTAGGGAGTCAGGATGAGTTCGTTCATCGACGTCCCTTTTGGTCAATACCTGGTAGCCCGCGTTACGTATGGCTAATACCTTTGACGTGCGAGTAGTTAAATCCACAACCAAAGTATTGACGAGTCTTTAGAGTCCCCCACAGACCGTTTTCTCAAGTTTCGGGTGAAACGCTGTAGAGGCCGTATGGAGATATGGCAGGGTTCGATCAGATACGTGCGGTATTGCACGAATCGTGATCGGACGGATTTTACCAGCAGGCTTTGGTTTAAGCCGGATCCTAGTATTAGACAGTGTAGATTTCGTCTCTTTGCATTTGTATTCAGTGAGATTACAAATGCGGGTATGTATATACAGCCACGGGGTTTTCCTGTAATTTATTACAGGATCAGTTTTCTGAAGTTGCCAGTTTGCATTCCGTTCCGGCCAGTTTTCCTTTGTTCCTTCACGGCCGGACTTTTTGATGGAGGGGGTTATTTGCAGTTGTGCAAATTACCTTTGTGGAGGGGGTTATTTGTGAAATGGTTTATCATGATAATTCAAAGCATCGTTGCTTTTCTTGCATTAATGAGATTAGAATGGATTAGAAATGGATTTGACCTTGTTATCATCACTTTTGGATGTGGTCACCCCTTTTGATTCCTACACTTACCTCCCTTCATGTTTTTGATTCCATCCACCATTTTATCATAGGGGGCCGGCCATTTTTGGGTGAGAAGAGGGTGGTCATTTCATGAGGGAAAATCTTCATCTCATTCCATGCTTAAAAAATGAGAGCTCCATTCCTTTTCAAAGATCATTTTCTCCACCTCCATCCATCAAAGGCAACTTCACTACCCCAAATGAGACAATGATTTCTACACTACACCTACAACACCCTTGAGCACGTCGACTCGCCAACTTCGTGCCCGAGTTGCCTCGGTCTAGAGGTGGGAGCCCATAAAAGAATCCGGCGATGTGGTGCCCATTCTGACGAGGAGCTGAAGACCGGAGATTCCGCGAGGAGATCGGAGTGGAGGCCGAAGACCGAACGACACGGATCGCTCGGTATAGCATTCAATCCCTTCTCTTGATTGCTAGCTGATTGTAATGAATTCTTGTTTGTGTGTTTAAGAAAATGTATAGAATCACAACCAAAAATATTTGACCGCAATCAATAACGGTGTCGAATGTAGCGCGTTAGTAAGTGCGGATCGTCCACAGGGAAAGTGTAATCGTTCGTCTTTCGAATTAGATGAGTCGAAACTTTAAGGAAAAGAAAACAAACAATTCATGATTTGTAATTGAAGTTTAAGAATTAGAAAAATCTAGATCTACTAAGAAAACGATAGAATCAAGAATTGAGAGTTTGTTGATTTTCCAAACGAAATATCAAGAATCGAAATGAGGCTCGTAGGAATCGATCGGATCCATAGATGTGGTGTAATCTAGAGATGACGTATTCTTATCCTTCGAAGAATTGATACTAGATCGATGATGATCGACGAGAATTAGGGATTTCTTGTGAAACTAGGGTTTCATCATTTATCCATTATTCCTTCGTCGATATCATTCACATTCTAGCCTCTAGTAAATTCAAGAATCGATCGTAGATCCCTAATTTCGAGCGATCACAATCAAGAAAGCATCGCAACAAAACTAGGTCATCGATTCTTCAATTTGCTAGGGTTTACAAAACTCGTAGGACTTAAAAATCGTTTTAAGATTTGTTACATCATCATTCTATTGATCGTTTCGACTCCTTTACGAGCGGAGTTTTACTCTAACATCACAACAAAAACTACAATTACAAATTGAGATCGAATCATGATGCAAGAATTTAAAGAAAGCAAGATTAATGAATTTAACCTTTTATTTATATCAATAATTTCATTACAATCGCTCAAGAACTACAAGAGGAAGAACTCGATCGTCGATTTGGCTTCGCTCGTCTCCTTGAGTCGCGTATCGGCTTAGATCACTTGCTCGATTGAAGATCGGCTCCGCTCCTAAAAGGTTGAAGCCTTCTCGCTTGATTTGGTACTCGGTATCTTGAATTTAGATTGAAATTAGGGTTAGGGTTTCGCACAAGTCGTGTCACTCAACTTGTGGATAGAAGAAGATGGAGAATTATTGAACCCCCTCAACCCTAGATCTAGGATCCTTTTTATAGACCATCAAAACCCTAGATCTAAGATTTGAATTTTGAATTTCCCTCCAAAAGTTTGTTGAGGAGAAGCTTCTAGATGAAGTTTGTTAAGCCGAGCCTTCTAGATGTGCCACGTGGAGAATCGGGAGTCTTCTGGAAGCTTATACAGTTATAGGTAGCCATGTGTAGAAACTTGAGCACTTGAAGCCGTCAAGCCGCCGCGGAACCGCGGCGGTTTGGAAGCCTTGGAGCTTGCGTTCTCTGGTACTTGTTTGGGCTATCTCATGGGCCTTTTATGATATGTTGAATATTGTAATTAGCCTTTGATCACTTCCAGATCATAGCCTTTGAGTTGGCGTATTTTATCAGCACTGTTTTCATAATTTTGACTCGGTCGCTGCAATTTCCTGCATAATTTCTCGAGACAAGTGTTGTGCAATATAGGGATGATGTGATGCCATAAAATACAGTCAATTTCCCTAGAAATGCCGGTTTTAAAGTCTAACACATGTAATCTAATATTTAACAACTGTTTTGATAATATGTGAAATATGAATACCGAACACTTCTAAATGAGTGCAAATGATCGGGAAATTGCCGGTTAAAAGATGCAGTATTTTCGACTGATCAAATTCCCCCAAACTTATTTTCGATCGTCTCGAGCGAACTTTTACTAAAAAGAGAAGGAGAAAATAAAGAAAGAGAAAAACTAACTAGCACACTTTCGTAGGCAACACGATTGCACTGAGCACGTGCAACAAGCCTTTAAACCTCTAGGTGTCCCTAGTAGGAGGAGTGTTGTCTCCTGAGGTTTTTCAGCGGATTGCACCCACAAAATCCAATAATAAAAGGAAGATCATGAATATTACATTTAAAGAAAAGAATTGTAAAAGAAAAGCCTTGAAAATTAGGGTTTCCAACTAAGCTAGCTTTTCGGTTGTCATGAGCCCTATCTTAATGGTCATGAAAAGATGTCAGAAATCACGTCCTCCCTCAATAAAACATCGTCGTATTCTTCATTCCTATCTTTCTTCCAAACATCGATCATATAACCCTGCGTGTGTGTAAAGGACATCCCTATACCCGGAGAATTCAATTCAAGCTATCATACTCTTGCCCATCAGCCTCAGTACTTTTTAATTAATGAATATTTAGATGTGCTCACAAACATTCATGCGACCGTTAGTACTTCTTGAGGTACTAACCGACCGATTATTCATGTGCTTGCTTATTTGGTGTTTTTCCTCATCTTGCACCACCTCAGGCATAGCAGTGACTCCCAGACCAGTTGGCCTTAGAGCACTAGGTGAAGAGGCACCCTCGCTGTATATTTTTTTATTACCCTCGGTGATAAAAAAACCGGTGTCATTTTTTTCTCACCATTTTATATTTTATTCATTTTTTTTATTTCCTTCAGACATCGGCTTTAAGACAAGAGCATTTCAAGGTATCCTCTACTATCCCGGGCTTCAAGACGTGTGTAAGTGAGAATAGCAGGGTATCAACGTTCAAAATGTTTGGCTTCCAGAATAGAAACTATTTTTCAGACTTATTTTTATCCTCAGATTAGTGACTTCTTTCATCTTACTAACCCTTAGGACAACGGCTCATAACTACTTATTACTGGTTCATATAAGAAAACTTCTAATTTTCTTAGTTTTCTTAAATTTTTCTAATCTCATGGATGTAATTGTTCACTATCTAATCTTTTATTATCTTATTTATGTACAAAAAATATTTTTAACTTTTGAAATTTTTTAAATTTTTTTTATAGGTTTTCAAAAATGTTATGTGCTTATGCAAAGTATGATGCAAATGATGCGAAAATAAGCACAAACCTCCCCCAAACTTGTTTTCAACAGTGTCATCACTGTTGCCATGTGCTAAATCTCAAAAAACCTGTAAGCGTGGGAGGAATTTATTAGTGGGGGAAAAATATTTAAGTGAAGAACCTCCCCCAAACTTATTTTTGGCTCAAAATTTTGTAAAAAATTCCTTTTCAAGAGCCAGGTAATGTACCCCCCCCCAAACTTGAGTTATGCAATGTTAATCTTTGAAAAATCACATGAGGGGGTCAAAAATCAGTGGTCGATATCAAGTTTTGCAAAGACCGAATGTCAACACCAACCATTCAAAAATTTTATCAATGCAGTGCTCTGGTTGGTGGAAGAAGAAGTGGGGAAAGTTTAAGTGGTGGAAGAGAGTGTGTGTGCGTCTCATTTTGGAGAGACGATGCAGTGTATGTGATGGATTACTCGCATTCATTTTACAGTTCATTTGAAGGGGTGGAGGTTCAATTTCATTGATTGGGACATGATTCATCTCAACACCCGTGTCATTCAAAAATGCGAGTTCATCAGCGAAGATATCCTCAAAAGTTCCATCAATACCCCGATGAATAGTGTCATCACAAAGTGCGGGGTGATCTTCAGACTCTAAGAGCAATTCATAATAAGTGTTAGTTGTTGACCCGGACATCTCGGTGGAAGAGGCCGTATGTGTATATAGTTGGGTCAAACAATAACATATGAAAAGAGTCAAGATCGGCATCATGAGGATCATCAAATTCGCTGCTGTCGACATCCATTAAGTCGACAGAACAGACCTGAGCAGTAGGTTCGGAGGGTACACTTCCCAACTTGTAAATGTTCAGCTCTATTGACCTATTCCCAAAAGATAGGGTCATAGAACCGTTACGACAGTTGATTATTGCATTGGAAGTGGCCAAAAAGGGGCGACCTAAAATCACCGGAATTTGATTCCATGGGTTCGCTACAGGCTGTGTATCAATTACAATAAAGTCCACAGGGAATATAAATTCCCCGATTTTTATTAACACATCCTCCAGTTCACCCCTAGGTTTGGTGATTGATCGGTCAGCCATCTGGAGAGTGCAATGGGTTGACTTCAACTCTCCGATCCCTAATTGCTCATAGACTGAGAAAGGAAGCAGGTTAACACTTGCCCCCAGATCTAGTAGAGCACGGTTGATGTGTTTTTCCCAATAGAAACGGAAATAGTAGGATATCCAGGATCCTTACGTTTCCTCGGTAATTGTTGGGGGAAAGCCGTGTCTACCGTCTTTGCCATGAAAATTTTCTTTGGCACTTGAGTCTTCCACTTCCTAGTGCACAAGTTCTTAAGAGTTTTCGCATAGGACGGAACTTGTTGGATAGCATCTAGGAGAGGGATGTTGATGTTAACTTGCTTAAAAATGTCCATAATCTTCTCCATATGTGGACTCGATGTGTTGGCCCTTAACCGATTAGGATAAGGTGCTTTAGCAATAAGCGCTGGGTCCATCATAGGAGAAGGAAATGTGTGTGGACCCGATCCCAAAATAGAAGTGGGGATCGTTCATGGAGGAGTAGAAGAGATGGGCTGAGGTAGCGAGCCTTTTGGGAAACGAAGAATAGGCTCGCAAGAAGGTGGTGGGGTAGAAGAACTGGGATCAGAATTAGAAGTGTGTTTGTGAGAAAAGGTCTCAGCCGGGGTTTTATTGATTGATTTATCAGTATCATCAAACTCTTCCCAAAGGTGATTGTCAAGCACTCTTCCAGATTTCAACGCGAGTGCATTCACATGATGTGAATAGCCAGGATTGGGTAAAGGTTGAGCTGGAAGTTTTCCTTTCTCTCGTGCACTCATTTCGGCTTTTAATTGTGCAATTTGTGCTTCTATCGATTTGATATTCTCATTTTAAGAGACAATGATCTTCATCACATTCTCGACGGAAGATTGCAAACTTTCCGTCCCTTGGATGGATTGTTTCATGAAAGTATCCAAGGTTTGTGCTAGTGCAGAGGTATTATCTGTACCGGTCAATTGCAAAGGACTAGACGGTGCAGGTGTGTTGACCGGATTTTGAAAATTTTAGGTTTGAAAGGGGTGCTGACTCAAATGAAGTGGCGGTTGCTGTTGTGGTGGAGGGACCCTTTGGAATTGATTCGGATTTGGAACCGTGTTTTTAGATTAGGATTGGTTCCAAGCAAAGTTCGGGTGATTCCTCCAACCCTGATTATATGTGGAAGAAAAAGGGTCGTTTAAAGGTCCTTATTGGTAAGCAGAATTTATATGCTCATGACCTTGAAACAGAGAATTTCGTGGACATTCTTCTGTGAGATGTGATGGATCAGAACAACAACCACATACAGTTTTGGATAGTGACATTTGATTTAGGGCGGCAGCTAAAAATTTGTTTTCCATAGCATCAAATTTCTTGTGTAAAGCTGAAATTTCAGCTCTAATTCCTATGGAAATATCATTGCCATACCTAGTCGATTAACTCACACCCTCCCACTGTAACGATTTTTCAGCGAAATCTTCTAGGAATTTCCCTGCTTCCCCATCATCTTTGGTCATGAAGTTGCCTTGAGACATGGATTCAAGGGTCTGTCTCGTGTTAGGATTAATGCCCTCATATATGATACGGCACAGTTCCCATCTCGGGATGCCGTGATGTGGACATTGGACTAACAGATCCTTGAAGCGTTCAAAACATTTTGAAAATGTTTCATTTGGAAGCTGGGTGAATTGATAGATTTCGCTACGGACTCGAGCTGTTTTGTGATGTGGGTAAAATTTCTTAAGGAATGCTTTGACGAATTCGTCCCAATTTGAAATGGAATGTGTGGTAGTGTTATATAGCCACTTCTCGGCTAAATCGCACAAAGTGAATGGGAGAAGACAAAGACGCATAGCATCCACAGACAACTGTGAAATACCCATCAGTGCGCATACATTTTAAAATTTGGTGATAAAGACATATGCGTCCTCAGACTCAAGACCGTGAAATTTTGGTAGAAGGTTGATGTTTTGGGGTTTAATCTGAAAATTTTCCCCATTGGCTGGTGGAATGGAAAGACAGGTGGAAAGGGGACCTCGTGTAGGATAGCACCTCTCCTGGAGAGAGATGCGAGGTGGATTCTGCGCACCAACGGACGGCGGCAGAGTAGTGGTAAAGAAGTTCGATGGAGACTGATCCATCGGTGTGGGTGTGGTGGTGGGTAAAAGAAAGGTAAATGGAGAAATGCCGACTTCGGGTCGATCGAGGGGGACGCAGACTAAACAGGCACTAGAATCCCGTTGTCCAGCCTATCTTGCACTAAAAAGGGTTAGTACAATTGGCAGCGTGAATTTATAATTAGGGGAAATGAAGTGTTGGTGTTTGTTTTGAAAAATGATACGGATTTTTTTAAAAATGATGCGAGCACACAAATGCAACAAGCAATACCCTAAAATCTAGTGGTCACCTTGGTCAGGCTCTAGACCGCTCCTAACTGCCAAAAGACAAGTCGCAGGATCAATCCTCCACTGCCTCTTTGTCCCCCTGTGGCCAAGTACGTGCCAGGTAAGTGGGAGGTTCTCCACTATGTAAGTAGTGGGCCTAATTAAGTAACCACTAGCCTTCGACACACTTGCCTTAGACACCATAAGAAAAACGCGGATAAGCAATGAATTACCCACAGCCTTCTTCTGTCCTAAGTGAGCGCGACAGTCCTTAGAGTCATCTCTAGATATTTTTTAGTTAATGAGGGTAATGCGGATGCAAGTTTGTGATTTTTGGGGCTTAGGAAGGGTAATGAACTCCCCACCTAATCTGGATTTGGTCGTGCCTCTTAATATCCGTATTAATTATGCAAACAACCAAAAATCAAAACACGCACAATTTTATTTTGCTTTTGCGGCGCTGCGATTTATTTGCAAAGAAACCTGCAGCAAATTGTTATTTGGAGAAGACAGGGAAGAAGATAAGAAAGATAGAGACTCACAGAGCAAAATTGGTACAGTGGAGAAGCAAGCTTGCCGCGGAACCGCCGCAGTATGGGGGTATTTGCCGCGGAATCACGGTGGAGTGAGGAGATCTCTGCACAAAATTTTAAGTAAATGCTTCTGTTGCTCCCCTTAGCTCTCTGGAATATTCAGAAATTTTTTTCCACAGTTCCAGAAGTTCCAGATTTCCTCGCATAAATCACAACAACTCGTATTAGTGTTTGCGTGAATTTTGATCACAAAATTTGTAATGGAATAAACTTTTCAACTCAAATTTCAAAATAAGAACAATTAGCGCACTATCCCCGGCAACGACGCCATTTGATTGTAATGAATTCTTGTTTGTGTGTTTAAGAAAATGTATAGAATCACAACCAAAAATATTTGACCGCAATCAATAACAGTGTCGAATGTTGCGCGTTAGCAAGTATGGATCGTCCACAGGGAAAGCGTAATCGTTCGTCTTTCGAATTAGATGAGTCGAAACTTTAAGGAAAAGAAAACAAACAATTCGTGATTTGTAATTGAAGTTCAAGAATTAGAAAAATCTAGATCTAATAAGAAAACGATAGAATCAAGAATTGAGAGTTTGTTGATTTTCCAAACCAAATATCAAGAATCGAAATGAGGCTCGTAGGAATCGATCGGATCCATAGATGTGGAGTAATCTAGAGATGACTGATTTTATGATTTTTTTTGTTGTGTAGTATGAAAATATGTAAGGAAATCACAACCAAAAATATTTTGACCGCAATCAATAACGGTGTCGGATATAGCGCGTTAGTAAGTGCGGATCGTCCACAGGGAAAGTGAGTTCTGTTCAATTTTCGAATTAGATGAGTTGAAAATTTAAGGCAAAGAAAAGAAAACAATTCATGATTTGTAATTGAAGATCAAGAGTAAGAAAATCTAGATCTAAAAGAAACGTTAAAACAAGAATTGAGATGAGAGATAATTTCCAATCAACACTCAAGATTATAAGGATAGCTCGTAGGAGTAGATCGGATCTATAGATGTGATGAGATCTAATGATTACTCATTCTTATACATTAATGAATTGATACTAGATCGATGCAAATTCATCGAGGTTTAAGGATCGTGCGGGAAAATTAGGGATTCCGCAACTCATCCTTTGTCCTTTCGATAGATCGCATTCAAATTCTAGCTTCTAGTTAATTAAATGGTTAATAGTTGTTCCCTAGTTTCGAGTGAACACGATCTAGAAAGCATCATCTCGAAACTAGGTCATTAATCATTTGATTCACTAAAATTTCAAAGCATTATAGGATTTAAGAATTGTAAGAATATCTAAATCATCATCATCTAAAGATCGGCACAACTCCTACACGAGCGGATATTACTCAAACATCATGATCACAAACAAAATCACAAATTGAGATCTAATCATTAAGCTTGAATTAAAAAATAAGCAAGAATATAGAAAATTCACCTTTATTTATCGACAAATTTCGTTACAACTCTCTTGAATTTACAAAAGGTTGGAACTAGATCGTCGATTTCGGCTTCGCTCGGCTCCTTGAGTCGCGGATCGGCATGGATCTCTTGCTACGTTGGACTCCGGCGTCGCTTCTAAAGGTTGAAGGAATTCTTGCTTGAATTGATCTCGGGATCTTGATCTTGAGGTTGAATTAGGGATGGGCACAAGTTTTGTCACTAAACTTGTAGAGGGAGGAAGATGAGTGAATTCTTGAACAATTTGCACCCTAGATCTAGGCTCCTTTTTATAGGCCTCCCAAATCTAGATCTAGAATTAAAATTTGAATTCCCTCCAAGAGTTTGTTAACCAAAACATTTAAATTTCCCTCCAAAAAGTTAGTTAAGCCCAAAATTTGAATTTCCCTCCAAGAGTTCGTTAAGCCGAGCCTTCTAGATGTGCCACATGGAGCTTCTGGGGTCTTCTGGAAGCTTTAGCCGTTACAAATAGGCATGTGATGAAATTGGGTGGCTTGATCTCTTCAAATGGCCGTGGATCCGCGGCGCCAAGGGGGTTTGGGCCGCGGATCCGCGGCCCTTTGTTGGCCTTGATGCTTTCTTTTCACATGGTAATTCTTGGGCTTCAATGTGGGCCTCTTTCTGATGTATGGAATTTTATTTGGATTTCTGTATCACTACCAGATCCTTAGCCTTTGAGTTGGTGCATCTTTTATCAGATCTTTTCCCAATTTTGGACTCTGCTTCTGTGATTTCCTGCATTAGACCCCAGACAAGAGTTGCGCAATACAAGGATGATGCGATGCCATGAAAAACACACAATTTCCCTAAAAGTGCCGGTTTTTGTATACAGTACAAGTAATCCAGTATTTTACATGTGTTTTGCTAATATGTGTGATATGAATACCGGATACCTATACATGAATGCAAAAGGAAGGGAAATTGCCGTGTTAGAAATGCAGTATTTTCGACTGATCAAATTCCCCCAAACTTATTTTCGATCATCTCGATCGAACTGTTTTATTAAAAAGAGAAGGAGAAAATAAAGAAAGAGAAATGCACACTTTCGTAGGCAACACGATTGCACTGAGCACGTGCAACAAGCCTTTAAACCTCTAAGTGTCCCTAGTAGGAGGAGTGTTGTCTCCTGAGGGTTTTCAGCGGATTGCACCCACAAAATTCAATAATAAAAGGAAGATCATGAATATTACATTTAAAGAAAAGAATTGTAAAAGAAAAGCCTTGAAAATTAGGATTTCCAACTAAGCAAGCATTTCGGTTGTCATGAGCCCTATCTTAATGGTCAAGAAAAGTTGTCAGAAATCACGTCCTCCCTCAATAAAACATCATCTTATTCTTCATTCCTATCTTTCTTCCAAACATCGATCATATCACCCTGCGTGTGTGTAAAGAATATCCCTACACCCGGAGAATTCAATTCAAGCAATCATACTCTTGCCCATCAGCCTCAGTACTTTTTGATGTGCTTACACACTTTCATGCGATCGTTAATACTTCTTGAGGTACTAAACGACCGATTACTCATGTGCTTGCTTATTTGGTGTATTTTCCTCGTCTTGCACTACCTCAGGTATAGCAGTGACTCCCAGACCAGTTGGCCTTAGGGCACTAGGTGAAAAGACACCCTCGCTATATATTTTTTTATTGCCCTTGGTGATAACGAAGACCAGTGTCCATTTTTCTGACCAATTTATATTTTATTCATTTTTTTTAATTTCCTTCATACATCATCTTTAAGACGAGCATTTCAAGGTATCCTCTACTATCCCGGGTTTTAAGACGTGTGTAAGTGCGAATAGCAGGGTATCAACGTTCAAAATGTTTGGCTTTCCAGAATAGAAACTATTTTTCAGACTTATTTTTATTCTCAGATTAGTGACTTCCTCCATCTTACTAACCCTTGGGACAACGGCTCATAACTACTTATTACTAGTTCGTATAAGAAAACTTCTAATTTTCTTGGTTTTCTTAAAATTTTCTAATCTCATGGATGTAATTGTTCACTATCTAATCTTTTATTATCATAAATATTAAATATTTTTATATTTTGAAAATTTTTAAGTTTTTATATTTTGAATTTTTTTTGAATTTTGAAAATTTTTAAATTTTTATTGGTTTTGAAAAATTATTTACAAAAATGATGAGCCAAAAATTTGTACACAAATTTTTTATGGATTTTGAAATTTTTTTTAAATTTTTATGCTTTTTTTAAAGAAATGTTTTGTGCTTATGCAAATGATATGCACATGATGCAAAACTAAGCACAAAGCTCCCCCAAACTTGCTTTCAACAGTGTCCTCACTGTTGCCTTCCGCTATATCTACAAAAACCTGTAAGCCTGGGAAGAATTTATTAGTGGAGGCAAAATATATAAGTGAAGACCTTCCCCCAAACTTATTCTTTTCACTCACCTCTATTCAACAAGATGATGCAAAGATACACTGGACATGAAGGTGGGACGGAGGAATTTTAATCCAAATAAAATGGCTCCTGTAAGAACAGGAGCTCCTCCGTGGGGTCAGTAGAAAAATACCGCTTTAGTCTGTGTCCATTCACTTTGAAAAATGTGCCGTTTTTAACATTTTCTACCTCTACTGTCCCGTGCTGGTATACAGACCGCACAACAAAAGGTCCCTTCCACCGAGATCGAAGCTTACCCGCGTGAAGGTGTAGTCGTGAATCATAAGGAAGGACTTGTTAACCAGGTGAAAATGTTTTCCTCAAAATGTTTTTATCGTGAAAAACCTTGGTCCTATTCTTTATGATTACAACGTTATCATAAGCTTCATCGCGGAGTTCGCTTAGCTCATTAAGTTGCAGCTTCCGAAAAATGCAGACTTGGTTTAGATCAAAATTGATTTCCTTAATAGCCCACTATGCTTTATGCTCTATCTCGACGGGTAAATGATATCCCTTCCCAAACACTATCCTTTATGGAGACATCCTTAGGTTGGTTTTAAATGCAGTTCGGAATGCCCCAAGAGCATTCGTCAGTTTGGTCGACCAGTCTTTTCTATTTTTAGCAACAGTCTTCTCCAGGATTAGTTTGATCTGTCTATTCGAAATCTCAGCCTGCCCGCTCGTTTGGGGATGATATGGTGTAGAAAGTCAGTGGTTGATTGAGTATTTCTGCATCATAGTCTCAAAAGACCTGTTCAGAAATGTATCCCATTATCGCTAATGATAGCGCATGGGTGTCCAAATCGCGAATAGATATTCTCTTTCAAGAACTTAATGAAAACTTTCCTGTCATTAGTGCGACATGGAATGGCTTCTACCCACTTTGAGACATAATCAACCGCCAGCAGTATGTATAAATTCCCAACGGAGTTGGGAAAGGGACCCATGAAATCAATGCCCCAAACATCGAAAATTTCAACAACCAAAATGGGTTACTGAGGCATTTCATTTCTCCTGGAGATTCTACCCGTGTACTGGCATTGTGTACAGGTTTTACGATAGTCAAATGCGTCCTTGAATAAGGTCGGCAAATAAAATCCATATTGCAAAACCTTCTCCGCTGTCATTTTAGGACCGAAGTGACCCTCACAGGCCTGATCATGACAAAAAGAAAGAACACTCTTGAACTCTTCTTTCGGGACACACCGGCGAATGATCTGATCAGGACAATACTTAAACAAATATGGATCATCCCAGTAAAAGTGTTTTACTTGGGATAGAAAATGGTATTTGTCCTGTTTTGACCAATCGCTGGGTATAAGTCCCGTGACAAGATAGTTCACAATATCCCTGAACCATGGTTCCTTGGATACGTTCAAGAGTTGTTCGTCGGGAAATGAATCATTGATCGGCAGGGTCACAGGGGAAGAAGAGATGCGTGAAAGATGGTCGGCTACTACGTTTTCACATCCTTTCTTATCTTTGATAACAAGATCAAATTCTTGTAACAGAAGGATCCAACGTATTAGCCGACCTTTTGCATCTTTCTTCGCCAGAAGATGTTTCAAGGCGGAATAGTCTGTGTACACAATTATTGGAGAGCCGATTAAGTAAGGCCTGAATTTTTCTAATGCAAATACAACCGCTAAAAGTTCATTTTCGCTGGTTGTATAATTGATTTGTGCATCATTCAGGGTCTTACTTGCATAGTATATCACGTGTGGCATCTTTTCAATATGCTGTCCTAAGACTGCACCTACTGCAAAGTCAGATGCGTCACACGTCAGCTCAAATGGGTAGTCACAATTTGGAGACGATAGAACGGGGGCTGAAGTGAGTGAGTGTTTAAGTGAGTCGAAAGCTGTCTCACAGTCCGAGTCAAAGTGGAAGGTCGTATCCTTGGCCAGGAGAAGAGTTAAAGGTCTAGCAATTTTGCTAAAGTCCTTAACGAATCTCCTATAAAAGCCCGCATGGCCAAGGAAAGATCGAATATCTTTGACGCTCTTTGGATGAGGGAGGTTTTGAATGACATCTATCTTAGCTCTGTCAAGCTCAATGCCTTTCTGTGAAATGACATGTCCAAGAACAATTCCTTCTTGGACTATGAAATGGCATTTTTCCCAGTTCAAAGTCAAGTTCTTCTCTTTGCAACGAGTAAGAACAGCGTCAAGATTCGATAGGCAATCGGAAAAAGAGTCTCCAAAAATCGAGAAATCGTCCATAAAGATCTCCAGAAAATTCTCTACCATATCAGAGAATATCCCCATCATACACCGCTGAAAGGTAGCGGGAGCATTGAATTACCCAAAGGGCATGCGACTGTAAGCAAAGGTACCAAAAGGACAAGTAAAAGTGGTTTTATCTTGATCCTTTTTGGCTATGGGGACCTGATTATAGCCAGAGTATCCGTCCATAAAGCAATAATACGCACATCCAGCTAAGCGTTCCAGCATCTGATCAATGAATGGTAGAGGAAAGTGGTCTTTCCTCATGGAGGCATTGAGTTTTCTGTAATCAATACATACACACCACCCAGTTTGGACGCGTGTCTGAATCAACTCATTTGCCTCATTGGTAACAACAGTGATGCTGGATTTCTTAGGGGCGACATGTATAGGACTCACCCATTGGCTATCGGAGATTGGGTATATGATACCACTATCAAGGCATTTGACGATCTCTTTCATCACCGCTTCCTTCATGACGGGGTTCAACCGTCTCTGTGGTTCTTGGGTTGGTCTGGCATTATCCATCAAGTGTATATGATGTTCGACAATCAAGGGACTAATCCCTTTGATGTCCGCCATGGTCCAACCAAACGCCTCCTTATTAGATCTCAATACCGATAAGAGTGCATTCTCTTGCTCTGATGCTAGAGAAGCGGAAATGATAACCGGTAAAGATTCATTCTCACCTAAATATGTATATTTAAGATAAGAAGGTAAAATTTTGAGATCTAATGCTGGCGGAGAAATGATAAAACGTGGGATCATCGAATGATTTTTGGAGTCACAAAGAAGCTCATAGCCTGTAAAAGATACAGACACGGATGGTGATGAGTCAGGAATGGCAGACTCAAGCGTGGAAATAGTGTCCTCACTAAGATCATGTGTCAGGTCAAACAGTGATGTGGCAGTATCATCGAGATCTGTAAAGCAAAGTTCCTCAACTCCGCAACTTTCGGGAGCAATCTCGTGGACAGAGCACACATCGAGGATATGAGCCGAGGGTTCTGATGGATGACTTCCAATATTATAGATGTTTAGTTCAATGGTCATATTTCCAAATGATAAGTTCATTGAACCATTTCTACAGTTGATGACAGCATTGGAAGTGGCAAGGAATGGCCGACCCAGAATCACCAGAATTTGGCTCCGGGGGTTTGCTACAGGTTGTGTATCGAGAACAATGAAGTCTACTGGGAATACAAATTCCCCGACTTTTATCAACACATCCTCTAGTTCACCCATAGGTTTGGTGATAGATCGGTCTGCCATTTGGAGAGTGCAGTGAGCAGGTTTCAACTCTCCAATCCCTAACTGCTCATAGACAGAATATGGAAGTAGGTTAACACTTGCGCCAAGGTCTAAAAGAGCACGATTGATGTTTTTACCCCGAAAAGAAATCGATATCGTAGGACATCCTGGGTCCTTACGTTTCTTTGGTAGCTGGGGGATAAAAGCTGTGCTAATGTTATTGGACATGAAGATCTTCTTCGGCACTTGAGTCTTCCTCTTCCTAGTGCACAAGTCTTTAAGAATTTTCGCACAAGCGGGGACTTGTTGAATTGCATCTAGGAGAGGGATGTTGATGTTAACCTGCTTGAACATTTCCATGATTTTCTCCATATGAGGACTCGATTTGTTAGCCCTTAACCGGTTCGGGTAAGGTGCTTTAGCAATGAGCACTGGGTCCATCATAGGAGAAGGAAGAGTGGGTAGACAAGATCCCGAAAGAGGAGTGGGGATCATCTGTAAAGAGCTAGAAGAGGTGGGCTGAGGTGGCGAGCCTAGAGGGAAATGGAGAATAGGCTCGCGAGAAGGCGGTGGGGTAGGAGAACAAGAATCGGACGTAGAAGTGTTTGTGTGAGGAAAGGTCTCAGCCGGGGTGTTGATAGAATTCTCAAAATCATGAACTTCTTCCCCAACATGGTTATCCAGCATTCTTCCTGATCTCAACGTTGTGACGGCATTTACATTGTAATGCCCAGCATTCGGTAGGGGTTGAGACGGAAGTTTCCCTTTTTCTCTCGCACTTAATTCGGCCTTAAGTCGTGCAATCTCAGCTTCCATCGTTTTGATACTCTCAGCTTGGGACGCTGAGTTTTTCTTTATCTCACCGACGGAAAACCTAACCTCAGCCGACACTTCCATGAAGTTTGACAAGAGTGATTTCATGGTTTCAGCGACTTGAGAGAACTCGTCAGAACAGGTCGACTGCATAGGATTAGAAGGTGCAGGAGTGTTGACCTGATTTTGGAAATTTTGTGACTGGTAGGGGTGCTGGGTGAGATGAAGTGGTTGCTGTTGTGGAGGAAAGGCCCGTTGGAATTGATTAGGGTTTGGAACCGTGTTTTGGGATTGGTTCCAGGCAAAATTCGAGTGATTCCTCCAACCCTGATTGTATGTGGAAGAAAAAGGGTCGTTTCTAGGTCTTTGGAATGCGGCATTGGTATGCTCGAGACCTTGAAACTGAGAGTTTAATGGATATTCTTCCGTTAAGTGAGACAGGTCAGAACAACACCCACAAACGGTTTTGGGGAGCGACATTGGGTTTAGGGAGGCTGCTAGGAATTTGTGTTCCATAGCGGCGAGCTTCTTTTGCATTGTTGCCATCTCAGCTCGAACACCTATAGACACATCTATTTGGTGTACGCCACCCCTACTTGATGGCTGGGTTCCAGTCTCCCACTGTAGTGACTTTTCAGCGAACTCTTCTAAAAATTTCCATGCTTCCCCATCATCCTTGGTCATAAAGGTTCCTTGACACATGTTTTCAAGGTTTTGTTTAGTGGTAGGGTTACTGCCCTCATATATGATTCGGCAAAGTTCCCATCTCGGGATGCCGTGATGTGGGCATTGAACCAAAAGATCCTTGAATCGTTCAAAGCATTTAGAGAATGGTTCAGTCGGAAGCTGGGAGAATTGATATGGTTCGCTACGGATTCGAGCTGTCTTTTGCATAGGGTAGAATTTCTTAAGGAATGCCGCAACGAATTCTTCCCAATTAGTGATGGAATGTGCGGTGGTGTTATATAGCCACTTCTCGGCTAAATCGCACAAGGTAAATGGAAGAAGTCATAGACGCATGGTATCCACAAAAAGTTGTGATGTACCCATCATTGCGCATATGTTTTCAAATTTGGTAACGAAAACGTAAGCGTCTTCAGTCTCAAGACCGTGGAATTTGGGTAGAAGGTTGATGTACTGGGGCTTAATCTCAAAGTTATCCCCGTTGGCTGGTGGAATGGATAAGCAGGTCGAGAGAGGACCTCGCAAAGGGTAGCACCTCTCTTGGAGAGAGATGCGGGGAGGATTCTGCGCACCAACGGACGGCTGCAGAGTAGCGGTAAAGAGGTTTGATGGAGACTGATCTATCGGTGTGGGTGTGGTGGGGGGTAAAAGAAAGGTAAATGGAGAAATACCGACTTCGGAGTCGATCGAGGGGACGCGGACAAGTCGGGCACTAGAATCCCGTGTCCAGCCTATCTTGAACTAAAAGGGGTTAGTACAAGTGGCAGCGTGATTTATAATTAGGGGAATGAAGTGAATGCGGTGTTTGCTTTTGAAAAAAGAACGGATTTTTTTGAAAAATATGATGCGACACAACAAATGCAGCACGCAAAACCCTAATTCTAGTGGTCACCTAGGTCCGACTTTAGACCGCTCCTAACTGCCAAAAGACAAGTCGCAGGATAGAATCCTCCACTGCCTCTTTGTCCCCCTGTGGCCAGGTAAGTGGGAAGGTACTCCACTACGTAAGTAGTGGGCCTAATTAATAACCACTAACCTTCGACACACTTGCCTTAGACACAACAAGAAAACGCGGATAAGCAATGAATTACCCACGGCCTTTTTCTGTCCTAAGTGAGCGCGACGGTCCTTAGAGTCATCTCTAGATATTTTTTAGTTAATGTGGGTCAATGCGGATGCAAGTTTTGTGGTTTTCGGGGCCTAGGAAGGGTAATGAACTCCCCACCTAATTTGGATTTGGCTGTGCCCCTTAATATCCGTATTTAGAATGCAAACAACCAAGAAACAAAATCACGCACAAATTTAATTTTGCTATTTGCGAGCTGCGATTATTTGCAAAGAGTCCTGCAGATATTTGTTAGTTGGAGCAGATTTTAGGAAGGAGATAAGAAAGTTTGAGATTACCAGATAAAAATTGTTCAGAGATCCCCTAGAACTGCCGTGCTTCCGCCGCACAAGTCGCCTATCGCCGCGGTTCGGCCGCGCCTTGAGCTCCTCTCTGCACCAAATTTTACCAAAGCACTCCTGATCACTTCCCTAGCTCTCTGGAATTCTCCAAATAATTTTTCAATTTCACAGCAAGCTCCAGATCTCCTTGCAATTAACCACAACAATACGTATTAGTAATCTGCGCGAGTTTTGATCTAAAAAATATTGATGGAATAAACTTTTCAACTCAAATTTCAAAAACCGAACAAATAGCACACGATCCCCGGCAACGACGCCATTTTGATTTTATGATTTTTTTGTTGTGTAGTATGAAAATATGTAAAGAAATCATAACCAAAAATATTTTGACCGCAATCAATAACGGTGTCGGATGTAACGCGTTAGTAAGTGCGGATCGTCCACAGGGAAAGTGAGTTCCGTTCAATTATCGAATTAGATGAGTTGAAAATTTAAGGAAAAGAAAAGAAAACAAATCATGATTTGTAATTGAAGATCAAGAGTAAGAAAATCTAGATCTAAAAGAAACGTTAAAACAAGAATTGAGATGAGAGATAATTTCCAATCAACACTCAAGATTATAAGGATAGCTCGTAGGAGTAGATCGGATCTATAGATGTGATGAGAACTAATGATTACTCATTCTTATCCATTAATGAATTGATACTAGATCGATGCAAATTCATCGAGATTTAAGGATCGTGCGGGAAAATTAGGGATTCCGCAACTCATCCTTTGTCCTTTCGATAGATCGCATTCAAATTCTAGCTTCTAGTTAATCAAATGGTTAATAGTTGTTCCCTAGTTTCGAGTGAACACGATCTAGAAAGTATCATCTCGAAACTAGGTCATTAATCATTTGATTCACTAAAATTTCAAAGCATTATAGGATTTAAGAATTGTAAGAATATCTAAATCATCATCAACTAAAGATCGTCATAACTCCTACACGAGCGGAGATTACTCAAACATCATGATCACAAACACAATCACAAATTGAGATCTAATCATTATGTTTGAATTAAAAGATAAGCAAGAATATAGAAAATTCACCTTTAGTTATCGACAAATTTCGTTACAACTCTCTTGAATTTACAAAAAGTAGGAACTAGATCGTCGATTTCGGCTTCGCTCGGCTCCTTGAGTCGCGGATCGGCATGGATCTCTTGCTCCGTTGGACTCCGGAGTCGCTTCTAAAGGATGAAGTAATTCTTGCTTGAATTGATCTCGAGATCTTGATCTTGAGGTTGAATTGGGGATGGGCATAAGTTTTGTCACTAAACATGTGGAGGGAGGAAGATGAGTGAATTCTTGAACAATTTGCACCCTAGATCTAGGCTCCTTTGTATAGGCCTCCCAAATCTAGATCTAGAATTAAAATTTGAATTCCCTCCAAGAGTTTGTTAACCAAAATATTTAAATTTCCCTCCAAAAAGTTTGTTAAGCCAAAAATTTGAATTTCCCTCCAAGAGTTTGTTAAGCCGAGCCTTCTAGATGTGCCACGTGGAGTTTCTGGGGTCTTCTGGAAGCTTTAGCCGTTACAAATAGGCATGTGATGAAATTGGGTGGCTTGATCTCTTCAAATGGCCACGGATCCGTGGCGCCAAAGGGGTTTGGGCCTCGGATCCGCGGCCCTTTGGTGGCCTTGATGCGTTCTTTTCACATGGTAATTCTTAGGCTTCAATGTGGGCCTCTTTCTGATGTATGGAATTTTATTTCGATTTCTATATCACTACCAGATCCTCAGCCTTTGAGTTGGTGCATCTTTTATCAGATCTTTTCCCAATTTTGGGCTCTGCTTCTGTGATTTCCTGCATTAGACCCCAGACAAGAGTTGCGCAATATAAGGATGATGCGATGCCATGAAAAACACACAATTTCCCTAAAAGTGCCGGTTTTAGTATACAGTACAAGTAATCCAGTATTTTACATGTGTTTTGCTAATATGTGTTATATGAATACCGGATACCTATACATGAATGCAAAAGGTAGGGAAATTGCCGTGTTAGAAATGCAGTATTTTCGACTGATCAATGACGTATTCTTATCCTTCGAAGAATTCATACTAGATCGATGATGATCGACGAGAATTAGGGATTTCTTGTGAAACTAGGGTTTCGTCATTTATCCCTTCTTCCTTCGTCGATATCATTCACATTCTAGCTTCTAGTAAATTCAAGAATCGATCGTAGATCCCTAATTTCGAGCGATCACAATCAAGAAAGCATCGCAACAAAACTAGATCATCGATTCTTCAATTTGCTAGGGTTTACAAAACTCGTAGGACATAAGAATCGTTTTAAGATTTGTTACATCATTATTCTATTGATCGTCTCGACTCCTTTAGGAGCGGAGTTTTACTCAAACATCACAACAAGAACTACAATTACAAATTGAGATCGAATCATGATGCAAGAATTTAAAGAAAGAAAGATTAAAGAATTTCACCTTTTATTTATAACAACAATTTCATTACAATCGCTCAAGAACTACAAGAGGAAGAACTCGATCATCGGTTGGCTTCGCTCGTCTCCGTGAGTCGCGGATCGGCTTGGATCACTTGCTCGATTGAAGATCGCTCCGCTCCTAAAAGGTTGAAGGCTTCTCGCTTGATTTGGTACTCGGTATCTTGAATTTGGATTGGAATTAGGGTTAGGGTTTCGCACAAGTCGTGTCACTCAACTTGTGGATGGAAGAAGATGGAGAATTATTGAACCCCCTCAACCCTAGATTTAGGATCCTTTTTATAGTCCATCAAAACTTAGATCTAGGATTTGAATTTTGAATTTCCCTGCAAAAGTTTGTTGAGGAGAAGCTTCTAGATGAAGTTTGTTAAGCCGAGCCTTCTAGATGTGCCACGTGGAGAATTGGGAGTCTTCTGGAAGCTTATACAGTTATAGGTAGCCACGTGTAGAAACTTGAGCACTTGAAGCCGTCAAGCCGCCGCGGAACCGCGGCGGTTTGGAAGCCTTGGAGCTTGCGTTCTCTGGTACTTGTTTGGGCTATCTCATGGGCCTTTTTATAATATGTTGAATATTGTAATTATCCTTTGATCACTTCCAGATCTTTAGCCTTCGAGTTGGCGTATTTTATCAGCACTGTTTTCATAATTTTGACTCGGTCTCTGCAATTTCCTGCACAATTTCTCGAGACAAGTGTTGCGCAATATAGGGATGATGTGATGCCATAAAATACGGTCAATTTCCCTAGAAATGCCGGTTTTAAAGTCTAACACATGTAATCTGATATTTAACAACTGTTTTGATAATATGTGAAATATGAATACCGAACACTTCTAAATGAGTGCAAATGATAGGGAAATTGCCGGTTAAAAGATGCAATATTTTCGACTGATCACTAGCATTAGGTTAATGGCCACGATCCGGGTTTTAGGATGCGGTAGTGCCGTTTTCAAGTCAAGAAAATTTTTGTTTCCGCATTTCGGCCGGGGAAACACGGCCGGGGCGCTACCCTAGTCCTATAAGAGCCTGGAGCTTGTGAGCAAAGTTGTTAGGTATAACCCCTATACTGTTAAATTAGAGTTTTTATGTTATTTTACTCGTTGGTTGTAGCGTAGAACGCTTTTCAAATCGATTAGTGCGATATCGGGTTTTTAAATTCTTTTTAGAGCTTCTTTACCTGCTGTGACTTGGAGTTTTTAGTGTTTGACCAAACAAAATTTTAGCGATGTACTAGTGAACCTGAGACACTACCTGAGTGATAGGGACTACCTCACCGGTCGGGGCCGGCGACCCCTATTGCGCGATCCGGCGACGCCGGCTAGATAGGAGAGGGATGGGGTGGGTCTTCTGTGGGTTGTTGTCTGCAGTTGGTTAAGTGTGTTTGGTACTGTTTACTTTTTTAGTAATTGCAGTATACAAAATCTGGATCGATTACCTATAATCTAGTGTTTTGAGTCCGCGTGATACGTGTTGCGACACGAGTCATGAGTATGTGCTGCTGCTGTACTCAGTTAGGTTTTGAGGTATCGTAACACGCGTTAGCCACTAGACGTGCACTCGCGAGTTAGTTTAGTGTGTTGGTACGTTTTTGAATACGTAGTTTTGTGTTATATTGATCGATTCTGAGATGTTCGCATTATTTCTTATGTTTGTGAAATTATAGCGTCGCAAGCGGGGACTTCGGACGCTGCGAACAAGGGAAAGCAGGTGGTCGGATTTTCATAGCTGGAGACCATTTGTGAGTAGATTTAACATCTACGGGGAAATCGCCCGTATGGCATTATGCATCGGGGAGAATATGATATGTTAGCCGCATAGTATTTGCACATTGGTTACTTTCATATGAATGTCATTGCATAACATTATCTGCTGTACCTGACTCGTACCTTTAGATATAACACATTATTGACGGTTCATGTTGCACGAGCACTAAATATTATGCTACACCCACATCGTCAATAATTGCCATGACATGCATAAACCACTTACCTATGTGATACGTTAGTGGATAGGGATAGTTGAGGTAGTAGCCCTCATCCTATTGTCCATATGATATATTGTTGACACCTACATACGTGATATAGTAGTGGATAGGAATTGGTGGAGTAGTAACTCTTATTCTCTTGTGCATATGAGATATTATTGATACTTACATACGTGACATTCTATTAGGCAGGAATAGTTGAGGTAGTAACCCTTATTCCACTTCACGTATATCTTACTATAGCTACTTGTACATCATGCATACATATTGACATGTACACCATATACTCGATTTCAGTTACTTGTACATCATGCATACATATTGACATGTACATCCACATAGTCTATTACAGCTACATGTACATTATGCACACATACTGACATGTATACCGCATATGCTTGCTATAGTTGTATAGACCCTGAGAGGTATCGTTTTATATGTGATATTGAGTTGTTGATCATTGCGCTTATGAAATGCATCATACCCACTTGCTTACATTTAGATACTTAAACCTTTCTACACTTACATGTACACTTCAAATGATGCTGCATTTGTTTTCGGAGGATTTTGGGGAACCGCAAGATATATTTTAAAAGCCGGATTCATTTAAAGGAGCGGTTTTCCCTTTATATGCTCATATTGATGTTTTATGTTGCATATATCAATTTTATATGGGTTTTATGCATTGAGATATGGATTTCATATAATTTATGGATTTGAGAACCATGGGGGTATTTTCAAGAAAGTATGTATTGTTTGAAAACCTGGTTTCTCTTGATATGATATTTCCGTGCGTCCACCATGTGATTTCTCTGTTCTGAGATTTGGCTTGTGATACCTGATTCGAGGAGCGGGAGGCACCGTCTGCGGGTACATGGTGGACCCGGTATGGTACCCCGGGGTTAGTGATGATTTCATGGTGTAGACGATAAGCCTGGCGGTGGGACCACTACCTACCGGTGATTGTATTTGGACTCGGCGGTTATCGTGGGATACCGACCGGAGTGATGTACGACATATCGTCAGGGCCAGTCGTGGTGAAAGCGCTTGAGTTATGAGGATTTACGTTTTGATGTTAGACACGGGTTTTATGGATGTTTCGAGTGTCGGTGTTAGACACTCAGGTTTTCATGATTTTTACGTATCGTCGGTGGACATACGGGGTTGATATCCTTATATATATATATACTTACAGGTATATATTTTCATGATGTTTCGGGTGTCAATGATAGACACTCAGGTTCCATGAGACTTACAGGATGTGAGGGCCGATCTGAGGATGCGGTACCTGAGGATTTGGGATTTGATGTGACAGTGAGGGACACTGGTGTTTTTCCATGCTGATGATTTTGCATGAGATTTTATTGTATCATCCCACACACTCAGGATTATGTTGACATGCATTGTTTCATGTATTTGTAGTACCCAGATGATGTACGTTTACATGATTGTTGCATATTCACTTATCATACTTATGCTATCGGATTACATGTGATAGATAGATCGCTGTTCGTGCATACCTGCGATTACAGTATGATGTTAATTACTATTCACGAGTTGGCAACTCATCCCTGTTGTGCCAAAGTGTTTTGCAGGACTTACCCTCAGAGTAGTTGCGGCAGGGCGTCTTATCATCACTACTTTTGCGGATACCGCTACGTTAGGCAGTTGTTCATATCAGATTTTTGCATTTTTATACCGCCCAATTTTTATCACATTGCATAACGGTAGGTACTCTTGAGCCGTGTTTTCTAGTCAATTGCAGGATATAGGTTTTCGGCTCTAAACGGTGAAATTCATGGAAAAACACGACAAAATCCGGGTTCCTGCCATTCGCAGATAAAACACGGTTCTCTGCTCTTTATCCGTCTGTTGCCACACACCAGTTTAAGAGACAAAATGGCAAATTATTGTCGTTTTCATGCACAAGGCTCAATGGCAGCACAAGATCCAAGAAACCTACACGGAGCTCGAGGAAATCATGACAAAAAGATCCACATCAAATCACTTTTGCTCAACAGAAATTTTGGAAAATTCGTGAAGAAAATCTAAGAAAAGATATATACCAGACTCATGGGCACAGCAAACCAGGGAACCATACAAAATTTGGGCACCTAACACCACTAAAGGGCCGCGGATCCGCGGCATAAGCAGGCTTAGGCCGCGGTTCCGCGGCCGTATGGTGGCGGCAAGTGTCCAAATTTTGTGGGCAAATTGGTCATTTCACTTTAGTTCTGAATGTTGCCCTAGGTTTTTATTTTCCAGCTTATAAATAGCCCAGAACCTTGTGAAGCCAAAGGTGCATAATCTTGTATTTTCTAGGTTTTAGAATACTTGATCTTCTTCCTCTTCTCATCTCTTCTCCATTGAAAAACTTGTAGTGAGCTTTTGTGAGTGAAGAATGATGAATAAAGAAGTTCATTTTATTATCATACTTGTCTTGCTCTTATGTTAAATGCTTGTAATTTTCATTTGTTAACTTAGTTGTTGTTATTTCTTGTTGTTTCTTTCTTTCTCTTTTTCTTTATCCTTAAAATAACCATGATGCTTACGCTTGATCCTTACCAAGGTGAGGTCGCAAATAGCTAGTTGTTATCTTCTAATCTCTTTCTTTCTATCTTCCTCTTTGTTTTGTTTTCTTTTCATTATGATGTGTGAGTAGTTTCCATACTTGTTAGGGTAGGATAAGGGAAGTTTGAGAGAAGGAAATCTCTCTCACTCTTTCCTTGCCCAACATCTTAAATCGACTCCCGTTAATTGAACTACAATCCGCTCCTTACGGCACCCTATCCTACATGATAGCGGTGATTCCGTAGTGAGACCGGTTATGGCTGAATTAATCGGAGGTTATGGCTAAGAGCCAAGAACGGACGGACAAGCACCAAAAGGAAGGACTTAAGCGTTGGAAAGCCTAGCTTATACTCGCAAGTTCCTTCCTAGTCGTGCTAATCCCCGTTGTCGCCGATTACCGTAACACCGATATTAAGAGTGGCAACGAAAGAAGTGAGCGACTCCTAACTCAAACTAACCTAATCCTAACCCTAACAAGCTCTCTTTACATATCATTCTAACACTTAGATAATCACAAACAAATCTGGACTTTCGGACTTAACTCGTTAAAGCACATAGAAAAAGATTCCCATCTCCCTGCGGACGACCCGTACTCAACCGGCTAGCTACAAGCGAAACCGTTTTGATTGCGGTAATTAACTAAACCTGAACACGCAGAATATCTACCAATCAAATGGCGCCGTTGCCGGGGAGACGGTAGTTTATTTCATTGTGTAATTCTGGGTTAACTTGTGAATATAAATATAACCAAAACAAAAAAAATATACATTGTAAAAAAATCATTTTATTATTTTTGATTAGTTTTTGTGCAAGTGTGCAGGATAATACGGAATTCGAGT
This sequence comes from Agapanthus africanus, assembly GCA_030015575.1. Classification (NCBI taxonomy): domain Eukaryota; kingdom Viridiplantae; phylum Streptophyta; class Magnoliopsida; order Asparagales; family Amaryllidaceae; genus Agapanthus; species Agapanthus africanus. The sequence continues at coordinate 295,737,126 of CM057345.1, read as the reverse complement.
TCAGTGCCAAAGACGTGGGATATTCGAAATTCAAGTTCAGTGCCAAAGACGTGGGAAGATAGACCCATATTTCGCGGCTACACCGCGACGGATCAAAACGAAGCAAACGGTCTACTGTAAAAATCTGGAGCAGATACAGTAATCAAATCAAGATTCAGCAAATCCAGACAAGCAGAGGACAACCACAGCAGAACACCTAAAATTTTTGAAGGCCCAATCCCACCTTTCTGCCGCGGAACCGCGGCATAAGCAAGCTTAGGCCGCGGAACCGTAGCCATTTGGCTTCTTCATGGTGCAAAACTTTCTGTGAGTCTTTCTCTTCTTCCCCCCACTCCTCTGGACTCTAATAAACTATGTTTTCTGCAGCATTCTTTGCGTAAATTCTCTTCCCCCTTCCAATAAACTGTTCTTGTGCAGGATTCTTTGCGCCGCGCTAAAAATAAAAATTGTTTGCAGTTGATTTGTTACTGCTTTGCATTTATTAATACGGACTTAAGGGGCTTGAAACCAATTCAGATTGGGTGGGGATTTCATCACCCTTCCCAGGACCCCAGAAATCACAAAAAGCATATGCATTGACCATTGTTAAAATTAAAAAATACTAGACTCAGCCCTAAGGACTTCGCGCTCAATAGGACAGAGGACTAGTTACAAGCATCAGCCGTTTATCCTATCTGACTTTTGCGGTGTCTAGGCAAGTGTGTCGAAGGCGAGTGGTTATTTAATTAAGGAACTTCGCGAAAGCGTTGGACAACCTCCCACTTACCTGGCACTTACCTGGTCACAATTGATGGAGAAGAGGCGGGTTGAGGTCCTATTTCTAGCTCTCTGGAACAGTTAGGAGCTGTCTAGCAGACCTAGGTGACCCTAGATCTAGGTGTGATTGTGCATATCTTGTTTGTGATTGCTTAAATCCGTAAGTCCGTACATATTTCTGTAAAGCTCTTTCTAAAAATAAAAAGGAAAAAAGGAAAAAATCAAAAACTTTTATAAAAAAACTTGCCCTTTGTCGCCAAAAATCCATTTTTCACCCACCACCCATCGCCTTTCTCCATTGACGTTTTCTTACCCTCACCTTCTCCGCTTTGACTATACTAAACCCGTTTAGTGTATGTCCGCTTGGACTCGGGACACTAGCACCCGCCTAGTCCGCGTTACGTTAGTCGCTACCGACTACGCGATCGACTCAGATGTCGAAACTCCGTCCACTCCTCTTTCACCTTTACCTTTGCCGGCCAACCCCGACGTTGACCGGAATTCTGTTCATACCTCTTAACCTTCACCATCACCAACCTCTTCTTCCGCGATGTCAGGATTTAATCCGAACATATCTTTGACTATCCCTGGATTGGCTCCACCTCCTACGGAGACCAAAAACCCACCACCACCGCCTGTTGTAGCGCCGCAGCGAATCGCGCTCCAGGATCGTTTCTATCCCACCCGTTCTGCACTTCCCACTTGCCTTTCTCTTCCACCGGCCAATGGGGATAATTTTGAAATTAAGCCCCACTTCATCAACATGCTTCCACAATTTCATGGGCTTGAATCTGAAGATGCCTATATCTTCATCAATAAATTTCAAAACGTTTGTGCCATGATGAAAACCACGCAACTGTCGGACGGTGCTATACGTCTACGGGTCATTCCGTTCACTTTATGCGATCTTGCTGAAAAATGGCTGTATAGCACCGCTTCCCACTCAATAACCAGTTGGGACAAGTTTGTAAAAGTGTTTCTAAAGAAATTTTATCCGAATCATAAAACCGCAAGGATCCGCAATGAAATCAACCAATTCTTTCAGCTTCCTTCTGAACCCTTCTGGTAGTGCTTTGACCGGTACAAAGACCTTCTTGTTCAGTGTCCTCACCACGGTATAGAGAAATGGCAACTTTGCCAAACCTTATACGAGGGCCTGAACCCAGTAACGAAGCAGTTGTTGGAAACCATCTGTCAGGGTCACTTCCTATCAAAATCTGACGAGGAAGCGTGGTAATTCTTTGACGACCTTGCGGAGCAAACGCTACAATGGGAGAGCACCAGACCGACTTCTTCTTCTTCTACCTCCACTTCTACCGGTCAGTCTAGGGTAGGAATTCACCAACTTGATGTCTCTATTGCGATGAAAGCTGAAATGGCTGCAATAACTGTAGGGTTCCTAGGCACTCTAATGAGGTCTCACAAGGCATCAACCATGCCAATTTAAAATTTTACAAGTGCCGAGAAACCCTAATATGGATTCGTTGACTAGAGTTTAGGCGAAAAGCGAAACTAGTTAACAATTTAACTAAAAGAAAGAGGCTACAACCTTTGTACATCCGGTTCTCCACTTCCTTAGCTCCACGTAGACGTCCTCTCACTGTCCATGTCGGATCCCGGACTCTAACATCGGCTTCATCGGAGAAATGGGCGGGCTAGGTCGTCGGCTTCGATGCCGAAGAAGATCTACGTCGAGGCAACACAAGATCAAGCTCTAACTTCACCAAGTCGTGAAACTTGTGAAGAAAACACCCTATACTACTTGGCAAGAGGTAGAGGGTGAAGAAATAGGAGGTGGGTTCACTTTAGAATTGGATTTCTCACTCTTTTACTCAAGATGCCATTAAAGGAGTCAAGCTTTCTTCTTGATCAAGAGGAAGAAGAAGAAGATAGAATATGATAAGTGTTACTTTAAAATGAAAATAATATCAATACTTATCATATCCTAACCTAGGCTAGGTATAGAGAAAAGACCATGGTTAGTTTGAATGGTTAGGGTTAAGTATGAAGATAAAATGGTCACTTTAGTCAAAGCTTCATGAAGCATCAACAACAAACAAAGAAAGCCACCATTTTCTCTTTTATCCTTTCCAAAATAAATGAATAAATAAATAAGTAAGTAAGGAAAAGAAAAACCCTAACCATTACATAACCATGGTTTAATCCTTACACATACTCAAGTAAACATGTATCATCAAACATGATACAATCAAGTGTACACAAAAATATATCACATATACAATATGCACATCAAGTGAGAAAAACCTTTTAAAGTGAACCAATACTAGTTAATGCAAAGTAATATATCAAATATATAATTATACATTAAATCATTAAATCAACACTTGATTCAATGATCCGGTCATGTCGCACATAACCGACTAGTATCCAATGTATCGACTTATCCAATCAATCTTCGATTCGATAACTAGGTTATATCGCATACAACCAATCGTAACATTCATCGTGGGAATGAAATACGGTATCACATACACGCATTATTCTCGGTCCCGCACATATCTCATATGCGCTCCTATTTCGTTTCGCTTGAGCCAGGAAACCTCTGTGTAGGACTCTAAAGACTCATCAATACGCCGGCAGCAGATGATGATCATATCAAGCACCCACAAGCCGCAAGCGGTCTGCTAAACGTAACGGCCACCGGGGTATTGAGCGATCAGAAGATCGACGAGCTAGCCCGCTCACACTCTTGTGAATCCAACCAGTAACACTTACCGTACAGTCCGGTCTGTTCGTCCGATATGTCGCATATCAAGTCTAGGGGTGGTAAACGTCAGACCCCAATAACCGATAAGTCGTGCCGATGTGAGGCTCATAACGGGTCGAGAAACTACTGGTAACACTTACCAGCAAAACTCTGATCAGCCCTGGCCAGGGACTTCCCTGTTACGGCTAATCGAGCACTGCGCAACATCAACCCCCAATACCGGGAGAGTCGAAACCCCTCCTATCGCTCATTGCCTCCATGTGACTCGGGACTGTACCCAAAAACCACCGTTTTGCACACCCTCATGGACGTGGTAAGGTGGAGATCAAAGCACAGTGGGAATCACACAAGACTCTATGACGATCTCGGGTCTACAGATTAACCTGCACAAGTGTCACCTGAGAACTGCCATCTGACGTGAGGTATAATACCATCTGGGAGTTCACGGCGAGTCCGTCTAGTGTACGCAGTCTCCACTGAGCACCCGTATACCATCTCTGATGTGAAACACCAATGGATATGGGAAAATCCATCGCCCATCTCATGGGTCGAGAAGCGTATACGCTAGTCTACACTGGTATATCGATGCCCCGTCTCGATACACCTACGACTAGGGACCTTGAAGGATGTACCTATAGACTACCTCGTCCCCACTAGTATGATCTGCATCATAGTCTAGGTAGTCAAGTACACATCCTAAGGGCTTTACCAACATGTAACTATAAGACAGTTTAAAGAGACCAGCATACATGTTAAGATAAAGAGCAACCAAATAGCATACTATTATATCGAGCAAGAAAGTCATCTCTATATATGTCCAAGCATCCAATATAATGTACATCATCTGTACAATACTGGCCTCTAGGGCATACATACAACTAACAATCTCCCACTTACAGTAGGGCCAGCTGCTGTAGTATCGCATACCGAGCATCCCGAAGAGTCTCTCAAACTGTATCTGGGGAATGGCCTTCGTGAGTGGATCCGCCGTGTTGTTCTTCGTGTCAACCCTCCTGACCTCGATCTTCCGGCGATCAACTATCTCCCGGATCAGGTGATACCGCCTCAGAATATGCCTGGATCGCTGATGGGACCTGGGTTCCTTGGCCAAAGCCACCGCTCCATTGTTATCACAATTCAAAGGTATTGGATGCTTAATGGATGGAACCACTCCAAGTTCAGTAATGAACTTCTTGATCCAGACAGCCTCTTTAGCAGCATCGTTGGCAGCAATGTATTCAGCCTCCATCGTCGAGTCTGCCACGGTTTCCTGCTTGGAACTCTTCCAGCTAACCGCCCCTCCGTAAAGGGTAAAGACAAATCTCGACTGCGACTTAGAGTCGTCCTTATCACTCTGGAAGCTCGAATCGGTAAAGGACTCCACTTGGAGTTCTCCGTTACCATACACCAAGTGCATCACTTTAGTCCTTCGCAAGTACTTGAAAATGCTCTTCACAGCTGTCCAGTGACTCTCTCCAGGATCAGCTTGATACCTGCTCACTACACTTAGTGAGTATGCTACATCAGGTCTGGTACATAGCATCGCGTACATGATAGAGCCTACAGCCGAAGCATAGGGTATCCCTTGCATGCGAGCTCTCTCCAAATCAGTCTTGGGAGACATCTCTTTGGAGAGAGTGACTCCATAGATCGTGGGCAAGTTCCCACGCTTGGATTCTTCCATACCAAACCTCTTTAGTATGGTGTCAATGTACCTGGATTGGGACAATCCCAATATCCGTTTGGATCTATCCCTATAGATCCTCATTCCCAATATGCAGGAGGCATCACCAAGATCTTTCATTGAGAATCTTTGTGATAAGAAGAGCTTGACCGATTGCAGCATAGGAATATCATTTCCTATCAAGAGTATGTCGTCCACGTATAATACGAGGAAGACAACCTTACTCTCTGCTACCTTCTTCTAGATACAAAGTTCATCTGGGTTTTTGACGAAATCAAACTCTTTGATAACGACGTCAAAGCAGTTGTTCCAACTCCGCGATGCTTGCTTTAATCCATAAATGTATTTAAGCAGCTTGCACACCTTCCCGCTGCTCCCACTGTCTACGAAGCCCTCTGGCTGAGTCATGTACACGCACTCTTCTAAATCACCATTTAGAATGGCGGTCTTAACATCCATTTGGCAGATTTCGTAGTCATGATATGCAGCGATGGCAAGCATGATCCGGATGGATTTAAGCATAGCCACTGGAGAAAAGGTTTCGTTATAGTCCACACCTGGTCTTTGACGAAAACCCTTTGCAACAAGTCTAGCTTTGAAAGTCTCCACTTTCCCATCTACACCAAGTTTTTTCTTGAAGATTCATTTGCTCCCAATGGGTTTTACCCCTTCAGGAGCAACTTCCAAAGTCCATACTTTGTTGGTGTACATGGATTCCATCTCGGACCGCATAGCATCCAGCCATTTCACTGAGTCCCTACTCGTGATGGCCTGCTCGAAGCTAGTTGGATCATCATCCTCCATGATGCAATCCTCGCTCCCACCATCCATGAGAAAACCTTAGTATCTCTCAGGTTGTCGAGGAACCCTACTAGATCGGCGGAGAGGCTGAGGTTCATTAGGAGCTACTGAATCTTCTGGTTCCACTAAATCTTCAGTTACGGTTTGCGTATCTGGAACTTCTTCCAGATCTACCACTTTGCCACTAATTTCTTTTTCAAGGAATTCCTTTTCTAAAAAGGTGGCATATTGAGAAACAAACACCTTTTGTTCTTCAGCATGGTAGAAAAAATATCCTTGTGAATTCTTAGGATATCCCACAAACTTGCAAAGAACTGACCGTGCCTCGAGTTTGTCTGGATTTTGCCTTTTGACATACGCCGGACAACCCCATATCTTAACTCGTTTAAAATATGGTCTCTTCCCACTCCATATCTCATATGGTGTGGTAGGTACAGATTTAGATGGAACTTGATTCAATAGGTATGCAGCTGTCTCCAGCGCATATCCCCAGAAGGAAATAGGTAACTCAGTTGTGCTCATCATAGAGCGCACCATATCTAATAAGGTGCGGTTCCTCCGTTCTGATACACCGTTGTGCTGTGGTGTATGTGGAGGAGTCAGCTGAGAGAGAATCCCATTCTCTTTTAGGAAGTCCAGGAATTCATTGCTCAAGTATTCACCTCCTCGATCAGATCGTAGGATTTTAATACTTTTTCCGGTTTGGTTCTCAACTTCTTGTTTATATTCTCTAAATTTCTCAAAAGCTTCTGATTTTTGTTTCATCAGGAACACATACCAGAACCTAGAGAGATCGTCAGTGAATGTAATGAAGTATGAAGAACCATCCCTGGCATGTGTAGACATAGGACCGCATACATCACTATGTATCAGTCCTAAGAGTTCAGTAACTCTTTCTCCGTGTCCCGTAAACGGAGTTTTGGTCATCTTGCCTTTGAGACATGACTGGCAAGTGTCATAAGATGAAAATTCGAATGGTTTCAAATATCCATCCTTATGTAATTTAACCAGTCGTGTCGCATTGATGTGACCCAGTCTACAATGCCACAAGAAGGATTCGTTCAGTTCTGAACTCTTCCTCTTGTGTGTGTTTGTTATGCTAAGAACTGTTGATTGATTTAGAACATAAATGCCATTGCACAACGTGCCTGATCCAACCAACTTTTGGTTACAGAAAATGTTCATAATATTGTCCTGTAATACAAAATTATATCCTTCTTTACTCAACAAAGAAACCGATATATTGTTGCATATTAGGTTCGGCATGTAATAGCATTCGTTCAGAACCAATGTATTACCAGTTGGTAATGCAAGGTGATATTCCCCGATAGTCTTAGCTGCAACTATTGCACCATTTCCAACTCTAATGTCTTTATCACCTTCTCCAAGTTCTCTACCTTTCCTGAGCCCATGTAACTGATTACATATATGGGATCCTGATCCGGTATCTAATACCCAGGACGTAGAGCAAATGGAGAAACAGTTCTCTGTAATGAACACACCCGAAGAAAATGCATCAACATGTACTTTCTTCATTCGGGTGGCATGGGAATCCTGGTATTCCCCTATGTCATGTTCATTCCCATAACCTTTATAAGAAAGAACGGAACCAACGTTCCCCAGCACAGTATAACATACGGGTTCAGTCAATACATCCATATTATTATCTTTATTAGGGCATGAAATGGTCGCTACCTGGAGAGAAAGAGAGAAAAAAACACTTTAGCGTATGCTCTTGCAAGATCAGATTGGTTATTATCTTATCTAATCAGGATGGCTCCCACTGGTTTTTATCAAATCTTCCTTCAAACCCTAAAAAGAAAGACTAGCCGGGATTAATTACATCCTACAACTTCGCCAATCTTTCAGCCAGGCCAGTGTCGGTACTTTGAGGGAGGTTCCCTGTGCTTTCGCACTGACCTAATTAAAGTAAACCTCATTTTTCCCAGAGGCATAACCCCGTTGACACCTTTCTAGACACCTACTTGATCGGCTAATTGTAATGTGTAAAACTCTCCCGGGAGTAACTCTTACTCACAGTGGGTATCGGGATCCAACTATCTCATAGAAGGTATGCAATCTCATTGCAAATTTCAACACTTGAAATTCCCAATAATATTTTGCCCCTAGCAGCTATATGACCTTAACATAGTCAACAAATCATAAGTGCTAGTCAAGTTCAACCCGTCATTTCCTGATTGAATTAAACCCACCCGCACGACCCTTAACATAGTCAACAAAGTCGCACGACTACCCTAATCCAATCGCATCATATGCTTATACAGATAAGCACCAATCAGCTACCGCACACTACGCCTTAACATAGTCAACAAACGTAGCACGAATACTAACTAGTACTTATCTGAAATGACGGAGGGCTATGACAGGTTTTTCTGAAAACCTATTGCGTAATGAACTTGATATCATTGTAGAATCAAATGAAGTTTTGAAATGGAGTGATTTTAAGGCTTTTCTAGTTTTGCTAAAGGGGTCACTCCCGGTGAAGGGATCGTCGGCCCTTTCCTCGTCGAATGAGTTGCGGGATATATCATATATATCACTGTACAGAGCAGAAACTATAGAAGCAATCAAAAGTCAAACCGAGTGTGTAGCATCTGCCAGTTATTGCTAAAGGGGTCACTCCCGGTTAAGGGATCTCGGCCCTTTCCTCATCGAATAAGGTGCAGGGTATATCATATATACCGCTATGCAAAGCAAAACTGCAGCTACCCTTTTTGTTTAAAATTTGATTCTACAACATCTTTTAGGTTTCTTTTCTTTCATTAATCACATTAATGATGTCCCATCATTTAAGTTACCTAAACATCACAGATTCATACGACGTACACTTATGCCATCCGCATTCGTCTCGATGTCCCCTCGTGCACCGTTAGGTTAGGTAACTAACGACAGAGCAGGGCAGGGCTAGTGCGGGTGCAAAACATAAGCAACGTCTATATAATATATCATATATACTATATGTTGTATCCATCAGAACATATCAAAAGATCATATCACAGATATCGCAGCAAAAAAAATCATATGAAATATTGGATATACTAGGACGTCCGTGTTTTTAATACGAGCCAGTATAAAACACGGATTCCACGGTCGTGATGAATAGCCAATCCCACACCCCTAGACCCCTACGAGAGCGGCAAGCAACCCTACCAATTCTAGGGTTAGGAGACCCGGACTCGACTCCTCAAGATGGTCTCCCACTGGACCCTAGAACCCGGTTACTTGTGCTCCCCTCCTTGGGTCTATTCTAATGCGGAAAAGTAAATAATATACATCAACGGTGATATCTTCCGTAACCTGAAAGTGCCCCAATAAAAGAATATTACATACAAGTTTTTACATGAATGAAAATGAAAAACACTCATCTCACATAAAAACCCCCGGCTATTCAAACACGACGATCCAATATAACATATCCAGCAACACATAACATCACATGTCATCAACGTAAGTAAGTATGCATACACCGATTGTCGTCGATGTATAGCAACGACCATCGGCAATAACACTACATACTACACTTACGGTCACAGAAAAGAAAGTGTAAAACTACAACAGTTGGAATCCGCAACCTCTCTAGACATCGTATGCCTAATCAAATGAAATACTTAGACATCACATGCATAACAATTATAAACCCCGCATTTTAGTCTTATTATCGAAAACTCTTTTCAATATGAAGTGAGACTAAACCGCTAGATTTATAACATTCATTCAGTTATCTCATAACTGTTTGTGAATTCCAATTATTGTATCCCATTACGGATAAATAGAAAATATTAAACTTTCCGATCGAACATTCGAACACCCAAGTTTTCCCGAAACCGTTCAACACATGAAATAAGTTCAAATACATTCACTTCATGCCTCAGTACCAACGGTCCAGCCGTAGAAGGGTCAAGCCAACGCCTCACATGTGGCACGCCGTACTTCCCCAAATCGTAAGGTTCAAAGGGCAGTTCAAGACGGTCACATAATCGAGTTAAGGTTTGTTGTCTTCTAGAGGGACCATCGCGTTACTTGCACTACTTAGAACGTCATTAAACTGCAGAAAAGTCCAACAATTGGAAATTTCCCGGTAGGGGAAAGATTGGGTATTTACATCCGGTCGAACTTTTTAACATATTCTAAAATTATCCGGAAAAACACATAGACAAGGTTTGATAATCCGATCGAATCTTTGATTCCCAATAAAACCCCAGAATACACAACTCTTGAGTGCATATTAAAAATTCCCAGAAAACTCAGCACCTGAAAACATGAATTATTGTGCAAATTTTGGAGGCTAATCTCATTAATTGGCCGCGGAACCGCCGCAGAAGCCAGGCTTCTACCGCGGTTCCGCCGCGCTTTAGACATATTATGAAGTAATTTTTGCACAGTAATTCTTATAATTCCCTGCTGAATTTTTTAAGCATTTTTAATCTTGAAAAAACTCAGTTTTTGGAAAAAGTCCATAGAGCATGAAAGGTTAGGGTTTCGATGTTCGTTCGGATTTCAAACGTCGTTTAGACTTCGCCTAAGGCTCTAGCTAGGCTCTGATACCACTGTAGGGTTCCTAGACACTCTAATGAGGTCTCACAAGGCATCAACCATGCCAATTTCAAATTTTACAAGTGCCAAGAAACCCTAATACGGATTCGTTGACTAGAGTTTAGGCGAAAAGCGAAACTAGTTAACAATTTAACTAATAGAAAGAGTCTACAACCTTTGTAGATCCGGTTCTCCACTTTCTTAGCTCCATGTAGACGTCCTCTCGCTGTCCATGTCGGATCCCGGACTCTAACATCGGCTTCATCGGAGAAATGGGCGGGCTAGGTCGTCGGCTTCGATGCCGAAGAAGATCTACGTCGAGGCAACACAAGATCAAGCTCTAACTTCACCAAGTCGTGAAACTTGTGAAGAAAACACCCTATACTACTTGGCAAGAGGTAGAGGGTGAAGAAATAGGAGGTGGGTTCACTTTAGAATTGGATTTCTCACTCTTTTACTCAAGATGCCATTAAAGGAGTCAAGTTTTCTTCTTGATCAAGAGGAAGAAGAAGAAGATAGAATATGATAAGTGTTACTTTAAAATGAAAATAATATCAATACTTATCATATCCTAACCTAGGTTAGGTGTAGAGAAAAGACCATGGTTAGTTTGAATGGTTAGGGTTAAGTATGAATACAAAATGGTCACTTTAATCAAAGCTTCATGAAGCTTCAACAACAAACAAAGAAAGCCACCATTTTCTCTTTTATCCTTTCCAAAATAAATAAATAAATAAATAAGTAAGGAAAAGAAAAACCCTGACCATTACATAACCATGGTTTAATCCTTACGCATACTCAAGTAAACATGTATCATCAAACATAATACAATTAAGTGTACACAAAAATATATCACATATACAATGTGCACATCAAGTGAGAAAAACCTTTTAAAGTGAACCAATACTAGTTAATGCAAAGTAATATATCAAATATATAATTATACATTAAATCATTAAATCAACACTTGATTCAATGATCCGGTCATGTCGCACATAACCGACTAGTATCCAATGTATCGACTTATCGAATCAATCTTCGATTCGATAACTAGGTTATATCGCATACAACCAATCGAAACATTCATCGCGGGAATGAAATACGGTATCACATACACGCATTATTCTCGGTCCCGCACATATCTCATATGCGCTCTTATTTCGTTTCGCTTGAGCCAGGAAACCTCTGTGTAAGACTCTAAAGACTCGTCAATACGCCGGCAGCAGATGATGATCATATCAAGCACCCACAAGCCGCAAGCGGTCTGCTAAACGTAACGGCCACCCGGGTATTGAGCAATCAGAAGATCGATGAGCTAGCCCGCTCACACTCCTGTGAATCCAACCAGTAACACTTACCGTACAGTCCGGTCTGTTCGTCCGATATGTCGCATATCAAGTCTAGGGGTGGTAAACGTCAGACCTCAATAACCGATAAGTCGTGCCGATGTGAGGCTCATAACGGGTCGAGAAACTACTGGTAACACTTACCATCAAAACTCTGATCAGCCCTGGCCAAGGACTTCCCTGTTACGGCCAATCGAGCACTGCGCAACATCAACCCCCAATACCGGGAGAGACGAAACCCCTCCTATCGCTCATTGCCACCATGTGACTCGGGACTGTACCCAAAAACCACCGTTTTGCACGCCCTCATGGACGTGGTAAGGTGGAGATCAAAGCACAGTGGGAATCATACAAGACTCTATGACGATCTCGGGTCTACAGACTAACCTGCACAAGTGTCACCTGAGAACTGCCATCTGACGTGAGGAATAATACCATCTGGGAGTTCTCGGCGAGTCCGTCCAGTGTACGTAGTCTCCACTGAGCACCCGTATACCATCTCTGATGTCAAACACCAATGGATATGGGAACATCCATCGCCCATCTCATGGGTCGAGAAGCGTATACGCTAGTCTACACTGGTATATCGATGCCCCGTCTCGATACACCTACGACTAGGGACCTTGAAGGATGTACCTATAGACTACCTTGTCCCCACTAGTATGATCTACATCATAGTCCAGGTAGTCAAGTACACATCCTAAGGGCTTTACCAACATGTAACTATAAGACAGTTTAAAGAGACCAGTATACATGTTAAGATAAAGAGCAACCAAATAGCATACTATCATATCGAGCAAGAAAGTCATCTCTATATATGTCCAAACATCCAATATAATGTACATCATCTGTACAATACTGGCCTCTAGGGCATACATACAACTAACAATAACGAGAAAGCTTGAAGCCATAGAGAGCAAATTTTCTTCTCCTGCTCCTACCCCTGTTCTCCCCCTTCGTACCATTTGCGCTTGTTGTTCCGATCCTTCTCACTTAACCGAAGAGTGTCCTTACAATCCACCATCGCAAGGACAGGATCAGGTTAATGCTGCATTCTAGCAAAGACCGAGGAATGATCCATACTCTTCCACCTACAATCCCGGGTGGAGGAACTACCCCAATTTCGCCTGGAATCAGAATCAGAATCAATTCCAAGACAACAATTTCCAAAGGGGCCCTCCGCCGCAACAAGCGCAACAACAAACTCAACAGCAGTTTCAGCAACCCTTCCAACCCCAACCTTTCCAAAATCAGACGAACAACTTTACACCCAACAATTCTTTTCCACCAAACAACTTTGTTCCGTCGAACAACGATAAGGTTTCCTCGCTCGAACGAAGTCTGGAGGCGTTCGTTAAACAATCGACACAATCCACCGCCAACATCCAGTCTTCCATTCAGTCCTTAGTGCAACACACTGCCGCTCACGGGCAAAGCATCAAGACCATCGAGGCCCAGATTCTGTAAGTGCACGGCGGCGCCCAGGCCGTCAATCCGACGGCCAAATGCGGAAACGGTGATAAACTTTAATTTTGCGAACTTAGCAAACCGGCACCACCGCGCACTAAACCCCGGATCGGGCCATTAAACTTGTCCTAGCAAACTAACAAGATAGGGAAGAGATATATCGAGTGATCCGAGTCCTCCGGTCTTCTCGTCGTCGTCCCGATCTCACGCGGAAATTCCGGTCTCCATCTCCTCGCCGGAAGGGCACCACGTCGCCTGTTTCTTTTACGAGCTCCCGCCTCTATACCGAGGCAACTTGGGCATGAAGCTGGCAAGTCGACATGCCCAAGAATTGCTGTAGAATGTGTAGGGTTGTGTCTCATTTGGGGTTTTGTTGCCTTTGAAGATGATGGAGGAATCAAGATAAGAAAAATGGTGCTTGCATTTTTCTAGCATGAAATGATATGAGATCAAGAATAATGCCACCATACCAAAATGAAACTCTCTCCCTCACCCCCTCAAAATTGTGGCCGGCCATATATTAGAATGGTGGAGGGAAAAATGAAATCAACCATCATTAAATCAAGAAGGAGAGTGAGTGTAGTAAAAGTAGAAAGGTGACCATAAACAAAACATCATCATCACAAACTTACATCCAAACCATACCCTCCCTTAACTCAATTAATGCAAGTGATGGTGGAAAAGAAAAGATGCCATCATAATCAAAACATTTGCAAGAAACCCCTCCACTATGTGTTATTTGCAAACTTGCAAATAACCTCCTCCATCGGAAAAGTCCGGCCGGGAAAGAACAAAGGTAAACCGGCCGGAACGGAATGCAAACTGGCAACTCCAGAAAACTGGTCCCGTAATAAATTACAGGAAAACCCCTATACTGTGCATACACACCCGCATCTGTATTCCGTCCGGATACAAATGCAAAGAGACAAAATCTACACTGTACTAAACTAGGATCCGGCTTAAACCAAAGCCGGCTAGTAATATCCGTTCGATCCTGATCCGTGCAATACCGCACGTATCCGATCGAACCTTGCCATATATCTATACGGCCTCTAGTACTAACCGTCCGATCCTGATCCGTGCAATACCGCACGTATCTGATCGGACCCTGCCATATCTCCATACGGCCTCTACAGCGTTTCGCCCGAAAGCTTGAGTAACTGAAAGTGTGGTGGACTCTAAAGACTCGTCAATACTATGGCTGTGGATTTAACCACCAGCACGTCAGAGGTATAAGCCAATACGTGACGGGCCACCAGCTATTGTCCAAAAGGGACGTCGATGAGCGAACTCATCCTGACACCCTACTGAGCCTGTTAGTGACAATATCCGTACAGTCCGGTCCGTTCGTCTATGAGCATCGCATGGCGGGCCTAGGGGGTTGGTAAAAGTCAGACCCCCAAAAGCGGTACAAGTCGTGTCGGAGTGTAGCCCAGAACACCCTGAGATGCTACTGGAATACCTACCAGTAAATCTCCTGCCTTGGCCAAGGACTTCGTGTAATGGCTCTCCTAGACACAGCGCGACCTCACCCCCAATACAGGGAGAGACGAACCCCCGAAGATCCGCTCACTGCCTCCATGTGGCTCGGGATTGTACCCAACTAAAACCTGTTTGCACGACTCCTTTGAGCCGTGGTAGGGTAGTAATCAAAGCACAGTGGGAACTCACACGAGACAAATGACGATCCCCGGGTCGATGAACTAACCTGTACACATGTCACCTGGGAACTGCTATCTGACATGAGGTATAAGACCAACTAGCATGTTCCCGGCGAGTCCTGTCCGGTGTACTCATAACCCAATGAGCACCTGTATACATCTTAGGTGAACCAACTGACACCAGTGGCTTGTGAGACCGGCCACCGCCCCTCATCGGGGTCTCGACTGTATACACTAGTCTACTCTGGAGAATCGATGCCCTTTCTCGAAACTCCCACGACTAGGGACCTTTTAAGGATATGCTTGTAGACCCCAGCTCTCACGTATATGATCGCCCTCATACTGCTGGTCGTCAAGCAAGAATCCTAGGGGCTCTATCAAAGTGCAATAGCGACCTGTCAGGTCACCTAAAGCAGTACACGATGATAAAGTTAAACCAGATAGCATACTATCATCTCGAGTAAGACTGTCGTACCGGGATAGGTCCTCCCTCAATCATTGCAATAACGTGCCTGTGATCCAATAATTGACTCTGAGGGCACTATCTCCAAGCAATAACTTGCACTCAAGGCTAATTATTGCGATGTCGCATACTCACAGCCCGTGTGATACCGAACACCCAACTCCTCTACTAGTCAGTCTCACAAAGCCTGTTTGGAAGACTATTGCGTTCGAGGAATAGCCTCAGTGAGTGGATCCGCCTTGAAGTTTCTTTCTATATCTCTCTATATCTTAAGTTCGCGGAGAAAGCCATCTCCCGAAATGAGCAATACATGTCTTAGAGTGTCTGGATGTCTGATGGGACCGAGCTCATAAATGAACTCCAAATCCAAACTTCTTAGACTGTATCGTCAACTGAACTTAATCAGTATCCTGCGCCATGCCACCCTCAGTATTTCCTTAGACCACCTGTCTAAAATACTGCACCTCGTCAGAAGGAAAACTATAACTCTGACAACCTCCTTGTCGTCCATGTCACCTTGGAAGCCTGGAATGATAACTGTCTCCCAAATGAGGCTGTCGTTATCATATCCCTAGAACATTCACTTATGTTCTATAACTGCTTCCTACTGTTCCTCCAGGATTGGATCAATATCAACTTATTGCATCTAGTGCAAGAACAACATCTGGTGTGGTGCTTGATATCTCATGATTGACTCAATTTCCTAAGCAAGTGATCTGCCAATCGTGCACATCCCTCTCTACTTTAGTCTATAAGACAACTCTAGAGAGGGTGACTCCATCACCTGTAGGTACACTACCGTGCCAGGAGTTGTCCATTCTAACTACTCTTAGAATGCTGTCAAAGTACCTGATTGGGAAACCACCCAAATCTAGATCTAAAATCATAGATCTAGTAACCAGTATGTCTGATATAATGACCAAGTCCTTTGTGGAGAAACCACTGTGTGACAACCAAAGAATAACCGATCGTAGTATAGGAGTTTCTTTTCCTACTCTGTGTATGTCATCCAAATACCAGGATATCACACCCTACTACCTTCTCAACAGATCCATCCCCTATTCTGATGACGTCAAACCTATGACTGTCACATCAGAAATAGATGATCTATCTCCGCTACATCTTCTTTAGTCTATAAATAGACATAAGCCTGATGTCCACCAATGCTTCCGCTGCTCCCACTGACTACGACAACCCTCTGGCAGAGTCATATAGATGTGCACTTCTAAAGCTAGTTTAGAACGACGCTATACTCATCCTCCTGCCGGGTCTCGCAGCCTGGAACAACAACAATGGCAAGTGTGGGTAAACAAGAACTTCCCTGTCACCGTCTTTGAGGCTACCGGAGTACCTCTCGGGTGCCTGAAGTTACCCACCGTATCTGCGGAGTGGCCAATGGAATGTCAAATCAGATTGAATCTTTAGGTTCCTTATCAAATCTTCAGTAATCGTTTGCGGTTCTGGAATCACTTCCAGTTCTACCATACTCCCACTACTGTCTTTGAAAAAATCCATTTTTAATAAAACCGTGGCGAGTCTAGAACAATATTACTATTGATCTCCCAGATGGTAGAAAGTCAACCCTCGTCATAGCCTGGGTCAACCCACAAACAGCCATTACAGAAACGTGCCTTGAGTTATCCAGAGTCTGGTTTTAATCATAAGCCGGACAACTCCCCGTACCTTAACAATGTTAAGATATGAACTGTACTATATCCAATATAGAATCAGAGGCACTGATTTAATTGAACCAGATTCAAATCATGCAGATATCTCCAGTGCATGTCAACTAAATGGAGAGAGGCCGATCAGCGTTACTCAACTTAGGAATGCTTCCAATTATGAGTAACCTGAAAGAGAAGCAATTTCTCTTTATCATTACTATCAACTGAATACCATACACAAGTATCTACATCTTCGATCACTTTGAAGAATCCCGATACTTGCTACACCTGGTTCTCTACTCTATTCAAATACCTATAACTCCTCAAAACTTAGACCCTGTGTTTCTACGAAACACATGTCTAAGAACTAGAGAAGTTAAAAGCAAACAGAATATAGTATGAGGACCAACCCCTTTGTCCTGATGGACACTGGACAACATACAATACTCTGTATAAGTCCGCTGAGTCTAACAACTCTTCACTGTGTGTCGTAGGTTGAAAACTGTACTTATGGTTAAGAAGAATTACACCGCTGTTTAATACTCCTTACCTAACCATCCACTGATATAGGTAAATGTCATCGACATAATATCAAAAGGTATATCTCACTCTATGAAAATAGACGTACAGATATATCAATTTGAAATTGGTGCACAACAGCGGATATTCAAAACCAAATATTTGCCGACCGGCAAACAGCCCAGATGATCTCCTCAAATATCACCGATTACAACGAATCCCGATATAATGAGGATGATCACCCTATTCCCAATAACTTACTCCCACTCATCATCTGTAAAAACCATACTGACGTGAGAATCAAAACTGGTAAATACACACCCTGGAGCAAGTGTCTAATCGGGAAAACAGTTTTCTTTTAACAGTACACAGTTGAACTGAAACATTGAAATGTTTCAATGGGGTATCCTGGTATTCCTAGTAATGCCTCTACCATTATCCAGATTCACAACTATAACCGTATAATTCTTTGCCATCTGTCCAAATCCCTTTATATGTCTATAGTCATTACCTTTTGTACACCCCTTTAGGCCAAATGGTTTTCTTCTTTCCCTACCGTTCGGCACCAGCCTATGGTTTGGAAGAAGACTATCCAAAAAGCATAATGGGTGTACTGTCCTAATCCTAGGAACACTCGCAATGCGAGAGAAGGTGAAGATAAAAGACAACTGAATAAATCTTATTCCTATTTCTCCTGATCCAGAATCCATCCCCGAACTGGAACAAGTTCCTTTCGAGTTCATATATAACCATACGATGGAATATCCAAATAACTGTGGATCTTCGTAGTGATACGGAGTGTCCTGGAGAAATACAAAGGTGATGTGGGAGTGGTAATGAAATACTTTGTTTGGTCGTGAATATCAGTCGCAATTTACTTTGCCCTCTTACTAATCCCTTGCTTTGTCTTAATCTTAATACCTTCTGTACACCGTTTAGGCTAATTGGTTTTCTTCATTCCCTACCAGTCGGCACCAGCCTAAGGTTTGGAAGAAGACTATCCAATTTGCATAATAGGTGTACTATCTCCTAAACCAAGGAGTACTCACAACTTGAGAGAAGGTAAAAGGGAAAAGACAACTGAATAATCCTATCCGTTTTCACCAGAACCGGAAACCATCCTCGAATTCCTTCGAGTTCGTATCTAACCATACGATGGTTTTGTCCAATGGAAGTGGACGTTCGTAGTAATACGGGGTGTCCTGGAGAAAAGGGTAAAAGTAGGAGTGGCAATGAGGTCTGCAACTCTGACAATCCAAAAGCCAGTGTAAAGAAGGTTCGGTCAACTTGGTCACATAGTCATAGTCTTGGGTCGGGTCAATGGTCGCTGCCAAAGAGAGAGAGAAAAGAAACACTCAGCGTGCACTCTAACCTTGATCAGAATGGTTACCAATTTATCTAATCTGGAAACCTCCCACTGTACCTCAAATTCCCCTCCAAACCTGAAAGAAGAATTAGTCGGGGTCACCCGAGGAGTAAACCAACTCATCAGTGGGAATCGGGATCCAACTATCATCGCATGATAACGTGACGGAATCCGCTCACGGTATCACGCTCCAGAAGGTATGCGCATATCTAGCAAGTTTCAGTTCTTTTGAAACTCCCGATGTGATTTTTACCCCATGCTCTTATGACCTTGACTTTGGCCAACAAATCATAAGTCACATGTCAAGTTCTACCCGTCATTCACCAGGTTAATTTGAATCCACCCGTACCTACCCTTGACTTTGGCCAACAAGGCAGTACGACTGTTCCAAACCAACGCATCTATCTATGCTGCATATGAATAACCAACAGCTACCAAACACTGTGCCTTGACTTTGGCCAACAAACACAACTTGAATACTATTGACTACTCATTTGAAACGACGGAGGGCTACGAATGGTTTCTGGCGAAAACCTTTAACGTAATGAACTTGATATCGTTGAAGGAACGGATAGCTTTTTAGAAAATATAGTGACGAAAACCTTTACTAAAGAGGTCACTCCCGGTGAAGGGATCTCGGCTCTTTCCCCGTAGAATGGGGTGCAGGATATTCCAAATGAATACCACGATGCAAAGCAAAAGTAATCGGCTATAGTGAAGTTAATGCCCTGATGCAAACTTCTGTCCAAGGGGTCATTCCCGGTGAAGTGATCTCGGCCCTTGCCTCGTCGACTGAGGAGCAGGATATTCCAAATGAATACCACGATGCAAAACAAAAGTGAACGTCCTTGCAATAACAGCTTTTAAAAAGTGTTCCAACAACATCAGAATAGGTTTGTTTTAACTTGCATTGATCCGAATAATTGCAGTCACATCAATTGATCACACCACAAAGAACGAAAATATACTGACGTACGTATATGCCATCCGCATTCGCCACTGGGTCCCGTCATCACCCGTTAGGTTAGCTAACTAACGGCAGAGCGGGGACTGGACTAGCGCGGATGAAAAATATATACAACATCTACTAATATATATTATATTCGCTCAAGGCGTGATAAGAAATGCAACATCACAGAAATGTACAGCATCACAGAACAATACAGATATCTGGGATCCCCGGGTTTCACAGAGCCACTACTGAAACCCGACGTTTCCCTGGTCGTATGGATAGCCTGTGCAATGAAAACCTAGACCCCTACGGGCGCGGCAAGTCACCCGCCAAAACCTGAAGCGAGGCAGCCCCCTTCAGCACCGTGAATGGACCACCCAGCACTTCACGGAATCCGGCAACTTGGGCACCCCTCCTGGGTCAACCTGTACCCCCTACGAGTGCGGCGAATAGCCCGCCAATCCTAGAGTGAAGCCCCCTCCGTCTCAATGCCATGAGATGCGGGCTTGTTGCCCTCCAGAACCCGGCTATCCGTGCACCCCACCGCGGGGCAATCCTAGTACAGAAAGTAAAATATACATACAATGGGTACATCGACCGCAACCAGGTCGTGCCCCAAAATAATAATACAAACAGGCAGTGACGGCAGTCCACATGTCGGACGCTCGCCCCGCAATATCAAATGTACATAATACAACAAAACTGTACTAGCATTGCATCCAGGCTATCCCCCACGACCGATCCGCAACATCACAGCAAATACATAGAACATCAACGTGAAGGTCACGTTCGCAAATCCGTCTAACCGGGCTATAGCAGTTAGACCGGATTTACCGATCGAGTGACATTCACGGTCGCAGATATAATGTAAATACTATGAAATAATGTGTTTAAAATATCCGATCGATCAAAAATTAACAAGTGGGCCTGTAACGTCTTCAAAATAATAAAATATGATTTTTGGGAAATTTTATAATTTAATATTATTTTAATGAATATTTTAATATTCTGGTATAATTAAATACAGATAAATGGGGAAAAATTATGGAAAATTCTAAAATAAGGTATTTTAAGGAATTGTCTCGTTTTCTGTGCATGCCCCCATTTCCTCTAGTATTGACCCTGGGTACTTCTAGTTTTGACTGATTCCATCTAGGGTGAAATCTGGGTTGATTTTCCTATGTTGGTGTATGTTTTACGATTTGATTTAGCATGGATTTTGGTATTTGGTGATTCATTCCTGTCGGATGGCGTTTGGACGTCAACGACAAGTGGATATTGATTGTGTTTACATGCGAGTCGATAGGTTTTTACCTATGCGGGTAGCGTGTGCTATTTTGGTTTCCGATGTGATTTTCATGTGCTTTAGCATTGTGATATACTTGTAGGTACCCCGCGTGATGTTGAGGCAAAGGAGGTGAAGATAGCGACATCGGTATTGGCACACGAGAAGCAAGGTGAGTAGATTATATCTACAGGGGGAAGTCGGGTGGATGGCGTATAGCACCCCCGCAGTCCGTAGATAGTTTATTATATAGTATCGTGATATTAGGTGTATTTTGGATAATGTAGGGTTGGAAGTGACTAGTGTAGTTCATAGTCGCGAACCCTAGGATAGAATTACACCTATACATATACCCTTGCTTTTCACATGTACTTACACTGTGGTTGATGATATGTGACGACTTTGGAGATGAGTCGATGATGTGGGCTTGGTGCCCTGAGATCGGTATTTTGATACGATTCATATGTGGGATATGACTTGTGATTCTTGCGGGCTTGGGATGGTGTTTACCCCCGCATGCATACTTTACCGATGTTACCGTTTGTACTAGATATAGAGTAGTACACCCAGACTATATGATCTGATGATGGTGATATTTGTTATGTGATGAGACAGTGAGATATTGACCTGTACCCAGCTTTTGGGAATGCCGTACGACGGTTTACCGTACGAGTTGATATTGATGATAGATCCGCACTCATAGCTAGAGGATATCTTACGATATGACATTGAGGCGGGATCACTGACTATAAATCTACATATATACTTAGACTCAGTTTTAGGTGGTTTCCACACCTACCCCTCCTGATTTGACAGGATACTTAGATGTAGTTGCATAGTAGATACTTCACTGTGCTGCTGATTACTAGATTTCCGCATATTCATGCTATTCGCATTGCTGGCATATGTTCATTACCATGTTATTATCATGCTGTTAGGACACCAGCACCATTATCGATGATGCGTATGTTTCACGTACACTATTTGCCGGCTCACACACTTCATCATCGATAATTGCCATGTCACTACACAGTAGTACTATTACATTCGTGATATGATGCTTCCTTCGACATATGCGCATTCCTATTCCATGTTGCATGATTTCCGATATGATTACTCTCTTTACATGTCGCATATATCATGGATTGATTGCATAGTACATCGCATTGGATTTACTGCTTGATGTTGGATTTTCATGTGATTTCTGGTTTTTGAGGACCGTGGGGTTATTTAAGAAAAGAGGCACTTTATGAAAACCCGGTACCTCGTGATATGATATTTCGGTGCGTCCACCACGCGTTTTCTCGGTGCTGAGACGTGTGCTTGAAACCCGATTCGAGGAGGTGATGTACCGTTTGCGGGTTCGTGGTGGGCCCGGTATGGTTCCCCTCGGCGAGATGATCGATGGGTTATGCCGATTGAGCCTGGAGGCGGGCGAGTACCTACCGGTGATTGTATTTGAGCTCGGCGGATATCCGGGGGATACCGCCTGGAGCTGAGAGATGGGCGTACTGCCGGGGCCGACGGGCCGCTACCGCAGACGGAGCCCAGAGATGGACATGGGTTGACTCATACTGCCGGGGCCGAGGGCCGATATCCGCAGACGGAGCCCCATATGGATGAGGATTTACGTGTCGATGCTTGGCACGGGTTTCATGATGAGTTTCCATGATTTTATTTATATCCTCATACTTGCATACATGATGCTTGCTGTCAGTGGGTGACAGGTGGACGGGTTCCACATATATACAGACATGGTTCATATACAGACTGGATTTACACTTATCTTACACCAATATTAGTGGTATGGGACGCTAATATATGTGTATTGATATTATTGATATTTCTTCATTGATACTTCATGCAGACATACCTTACACTGATGACATGTTATTACCTGAGTTCCTGGCACTATATACATGATTAGATGTTACCTTGCCACCTTATTACACTCATATGTACTCTTGTGGATATTTTACTGATCGTTGACTTAGGATTATGTCTTGCATTCGATTTATCCTTGTAGATGTTTCTATTCACGAGTTGGCAACTCACCCCCGTTGTGCCACAGTTCTTGCAGGTTTTGCCGTACAGGTTCTATTGCGGCATTTCTGGCACACTTCCTTCTTGCGGGTGATTTGCTTTGGTAGGTGGATTCTTTCGTATCAGGAATCACCTTTGTATTTATTTATTCCATTGTATCTAGAAATTGTCCATCAACCCAAAACTTGTTTATTCTTTCAGACTTAGAGACAGTGTTGTATTATTCGACCTTAGAGTCGCGCTTAGTTGTATTGCGGATTTCCTTGTTGCTTTTGAGCTTTCTTTTGGATTTGATCCTCGCCACTTGGCGTTGTATATTATCATATCATTGTGTGGTTGTGACCGTCGATTGACGAAGAGCTAGCTCCCGCTTGGGGATGCCTTTATCATTGCATATATATTGTTATCCTTGTTGTACCCCATTCGGGGCCAGTTTTACAAAGGAAACTCTGCCGAAATTTTTAGAAAAGACTTATTGTTTTCAAAACGTACCTTCGGCTTAGTTATTTAAAAACCTTGATTTCAAACCTGTATTTCATCACTTCTTTAAACCAGTTTTCTTTATTTATTCTTCAAAATGGTTTTAGATTTCTGGGCTTTTGGCTTACTTGGATCAGATGGAGTCCTATAGGCTTCATATGGTTCAAGTGCCAGTCACGTGCTCTTTCGGGTCGTGACAAAGTTGGTATCAGAGCGCTAGGTTGACCTTGGTTCGAGTCTAAGTTTGACTATGTGGAGCCTAGGGAGTTGTTTATATACGGAACTTAGGCTTGACCTTACGGAACTTAGACTTGGTTGAGGGGGTGTAAACCCGAACTTTCGTCGTTTTAGGATGACCCTTGGTTGATGGATTAGGTGACTAAAGTAGAGTGACGTACCGTTGGTATGTTCCGCGGCATACTTACGACACGCCACTCCGCTTAAGGAACCTTAGGATGTACATACTTTCGAGATCAGTGATTCTCTTCATATCCAGGATTATTCATCCATTTGAGATCCCCGATTCTATTAGTTTCATGATCATACCTTCATTGATGCTGTTCCTTCCTATGATCATGTATCCTCTTTGGATCTGTTGTTTTCCTTATTGCCACTGATGTGCTCTCTTTGATACTCGATTGAGATTCCTGTCACCGTGTTTGAGCGCAGTTTGGGCTGCTGCTAGGGTTACGGCCGGTGTGAGCTCGTTTGGTACGAGGGCCGACCTTTGTGTTTTCTGGTGACATGGGAACGTCTCGAGTTAGTGTTGGTGTTTGTGACCTCTAGTGGAGGCGAGTGCTTGGTTTGCACCGGATGATCGTGCCTTTGTTAGAGCTGCCAGTTGAGAGAGGACTGTTGATGTACAGTATACCTCAGAGAATGTGATGTCGCCTACCGTGCAGACAGATGGACCAGCTGTCGCTGAGATTGACAGGATGTTGCTTTCGGAGCTTACGAGCTGAGATTGCCGGAGCTTTCAGGCAGATATGCGACAGATGATAGCTAGTCTACCCGATTTGAGAGACGAAGGTGATTCGTCCGATTTTGCGCCAGAGCGGGCCCAGTTGAGTTGAAGATTTCCAGTGTGGAGAGTCTTACTCAGATCTAGAGCAGGCTGATTCAGAGATGACCGCTTATGTATTGCCTTTCCTGGAGGATTGAGGCGTTGTTTGGCGTACAGGCGTATGAGCCAGTTGTTGCTGCAAATGATAAGATATCGCCCAGATGATTGGAGCTACTGCAGCATTGGCATGTTCTTAGAGAGATGATAGCGAGTTGCTAGTCACCGAGGATGGATGACTAGGACGTGTGGTGAGTCCGCTTACCCCGATGCGAGGTCATCAGGTGGATTGATTCCAGCTAGAGACGACTTCACGCAGATTCGTTGAGAGTCGATTGAGACGATCGAATGTCAGGAGCCTATTTTCCAAGTTTAAAGTATACGGAAAGACATGCAGGTGATTCTATGGACCCTCTAGAAGAATGAAACCCTAACTCGACTTAATGACCGTGTGACAGCCTTTGAACCTTAGGGTTTACGGCGGTTCCGCGGCGCCATTAGTGAGGCTTGGGTTTGCCCTTCTACGGCTGGACCACCGACGCTGTGGCATGTACTCGATACTATTAAACTGTACCCGAGATGTGAGCTCTTGGGGGATTATGAGGATCTGACGAGTCGATCGGATGGTTCGACATTTTTCGGACATTGTGATGGGACACTGCTTGGGAGACTCCAGATGCGAGGATAGCCGTCGGAGCGCAGTTCGTGCAGTCATGTTGAGACGAGTCCGAATCGGTCGACATTGAGCAGAGTGAAGAAAAGAGTTCGTACGAGATTTCGACGAGATGACGTCCCACTCCGCTGACATTAGAGATGTGATATGCACCCCGAGGCGTGGTATATGGATATATCTTCCAGAAAGAAGCGTGATAAGTATGCAGCCGTTCCGGAATAAGCTTCAGCTTCAGCATTGGATGATGACTTCCGGGCACTTCGGCAGGATGGAGATTTGAGAAAGGAATCTCGGCAGGACCTTTCTGGAGTACGATACGAGAAGACTTAGACCCAGAGTGGTCATTTTGCGCACACCCAGCAGGCCAGAGTTCGGCATTGTCGACGAGGTATTTGACCAAGTTCGGATAGAGGAGCTTAACCAGATGCGTTGCGAATTGATCAAGGACGGACGAGTGATGAGTTTTCCTCCGATGGTTGGGACGTGTTCCCGAGGACTTGTTCGGCCTGACATCTGCTACAGAATGATGAAGCTACAGAATACGCGATTTCGAGTCCGTGTGAGAGACTTCGGATTGACCGTGGCCAAGAACAGTGCAGTGCATAGTAGCTGGCATGACGTCATAGTGGACGACGATAGAGACAGGTGAAACCAGAAGTTCGTGTGGGACACCGACGAGCTGTCATTGCTTCCCGTCGAGACTAGAGACCTGATATGCTTACAGAGACGTTGGGATGCGACCGGTTTCCGAGAAAATATTGTGCTGAGGACACAGGTGTCTTTTGAGCGAGAAGAGGTTGTGCAGGAGAGCCAGCCTCTGTACAGATCGGCATAGGCATGATTGGAAGAGACCTTGAGCAGGATTCCTTCCAGGACATTGCTGCAATGATGTTGCACCCAGGATCGGATGTGTGATATGCATTCAGAGGACCCGAGGTCGGCGCCAGAGATGTGCTGCTTTACGAGCGGTCGTGAGGATTGACCGAGAGATGACCAGGGAAGTGCAAGAACGGAATCGTTCCTGTCAGCACACCTGACCGGGCCGATGAGCCGATGGATTGCGAGTTGGTAATCTACAGGAAAGATCAGGAACCAGAGGCAGAGGACGCCAGCCGCGAGCAAGAGGCAAGTAGATATCTTGTGCCGCTAGGATCGGATGTACCGGTACCTTCTCGACCCTGAAGGAGGGTATACCGACGACGGTAATTATGATTTGTGATTTTGTGATTTGATTATCACGTATCCGTTGCTTTGGATTTCGGTATTTTGGGCGATCTATTCGCATGATTTAGTCTTGATGACTGAGTTTCATGATATTTGATTTTGTGCACCATGGTTGCACCTACTGGGTATTTATACCTTGTACATAGTTATTACTCTTGAGCTGTTGATTGCGATTTCATGCCTATTTTATGCCGGTGATTTGATTTACGCTTCCAGCAGAGTTTCATGTACTTTTAGTGTTTTGATTTTGCACTCGGTATAGCTTATATGTGCTCATAGTGCATCGATATGTGTTTTGTGCACGCAGCTGCACAGGTTTATGGTTTTCTTATATCTGGGTACACTTGGTGTTGCTGCTTACATATTTGAGTTATTGCTTGGTATTTGTGCATGGGATGCACCAGTTTTATGTTTCTTGCGTTTATCGCATCAGATTTATATTTCGTGCCTTTGTTGCACCGGATTTATATTTTGTGCATTACGATTGCACCTGACTTCGATTTGATGCCTTTCGGTATGTCGATTTTGATTGTGATATTGAGGTGGATTCTTGCACTCCGTGCTTTTGAATGGACTTACGTATATTCGGCGTTGCTATTGGATTTTGTGATTCCGTGCATGTTGAGTGCGCAGGGTTTAGATTTTCATTCGTGCATGATGGATGCACCGATTTGGATTTTCGCGCATGTTGGGCGCATGTTTTGAGATACGATTTTGGGGCACACCAGATGCACTAAATCGAGATTCTTCGTGCATGTCAGATGCACTGGATTTTTGACTGCCAGGCACACACGTTGCCTATGACAGATGCTTCGTGCACACCCGTTGCACCTAGATGTTGTTTTGTGCACATGTTTAGTGCATATATGGATTTTGATTTCCGTGCGCGTCAGACGCACAGGGTGGTGTTATGTGCATTTTTGGAATTTATTCCTTTTGGAGCAGTACATTTTTATGATGTGGGATATTTGCTTTCATACTGAGCAGGACTAGTCAGTGGACAGTGCCTGGATATATTTTGCATGCATCGATAGTTATCGAAGGGATTTCCGAAAAGAGAGCTATAGTCTCAGTATATACCTACGTGTCCGATATGACACAAAACGTTTTAAAAATAAGGAAACCCTTCTGATTATTTTCAAAATGGTGGAACGTGCTTATTAAACAAAGGATATATATACACATATATAGTTATTTTCTTATGAGAAACGTCCGCCACTGTGCAGTGTTACGCGCATCGCACAGCGACTTAAAAAGATTTGGCATACATTTGCATCAGCTATTTACATGTATAGATTGGATGTCTACATGTATAGTCTGATCCATATCATATTGGTTTTGTATTGGATTTGACATTTGTGTCTTTACCATGACTCCGATGATCGCGGGATGCTTGATGGAGTGTTGCTTTTGAGTTATCTACTCAGTACTCATGCGCATGCATTGCGCTATGATGTTTTATGTATAGATGATTTCGGAGCCCCGATGACTTGGAATTTGTATTGAAATATTTTAGTATTTGGGGTTTTAAATTTAAATTCGGGGACCGAATTTCTTTAAGGGGGGTAGATTGTAACGTCTTCAAAATAATAAAATATGATTTTTGGGAAATTTTATAATTTAATATTATTTTAATGAATATTTTAATATTCTGGTATAATTAAATACAGATAAATGGGGAAAAATTATGGAAAATTCTAAAATAAGGTATTTTAAGGAATTGTCTCGTTTTCTGTGCATGCCCCCATTTCCTCTAGTATTGACCCTGGGTACTTCTAGTTTTGACTGATTCCATCTAGGGTGAAATCTGGGTTGATTTTCCTATGTTGGTGTATGTTTTACGATTTGATTTAGCATGGATTTTGGTATTTGGTGATTCATTCCTGTCGGATGGCGTTTGGACGTCAACGACAAGTGGATATTGATTGTGTTTACATGCGAGTCGATAGGTTTTTACCTATGCGGGTAGCGTGTGCTATTTTGGTTTCCGATGTGATTTTCATGTGCTTTAGCATTGTGATATACTTGTAGGTACCCCGCGTGATGTTGAGGCAAAGGAGGTGAAGATAGCGACATCGGTATTGGCACACGAGAAGCAAGGTGAGTAGATTATATCTACAGGGGGAAGTCGGGTGGATGGCGTATAGCACCCCCGCAGTCCGTAGATAGTTTATTATATAGTATCGTGATATTAGGTGTATTTTGGATAATGTAGGGTTGGAAGTGACTAGTGTAGTTCATAGTCGCGAACCCTAGGATAGAATTACACCTATACATATACCCTTGCTTTTCACATGTACTTACACTGTGGTTGATGATATGTGACGACTTTGGAGATGAGTCGATGATGTGGGCTTGGTGCCCTGAGATCGGTATTTTGATACGATTCATATGTGGGATATGACTTGTGATTCTTGCGGGCTTGGGATGGTGTTTACCCCCGCATGCATACTTTACCGATGTTACCGTTTGTACTAGATATAGAGTAGTACACCCAGACTATATGATCTGATGATGGTGATATTTGTTATGTGATGAGACAGTGAGATATTGACCTGTACCCAGCTTTTGGGAATGCCGTACGACGGTTTACCGTACGAGTTGATATTGATGATAGATCCGCACTCATAGCTAGAGGATATCTTACGATATGACATTGAGGCGGGATCACTGACTATAAATCTACATATATACTTAGACTCAGTTTTAGGTGGTTTCCACACCTACCCCTCCTGATTTGACAGGATACTTAGATGTAGTTGCATAGTAGATACTTCACTGTGCTGCTGATTACTAGATTTCCGCATATTCATGCTATTCGCATTGCTGGCATATGTTCATTACCATGTTATTATCATGCTGTTAGGACACCAGCACCATTATCGATGATGCGTATGTTTCACGTACACTATTTGCCGGCTCACACACTTCATCATCGATAATTGCCATGTCACTACACAGTAGTACTATTACATTCGTGATATGATGCTTCCTTCGACATATGCGCATTCCTATTCCATGTTGCATGATTTCCGATATGATTACTCTCTTTACATGTCGCATATATCATGGATTGATTGCATAGTACATCGCATTGGATTTACTGCTTGATGTTGGATTTTCATGTGATTTCTGGTTTTTGAGGACCGTGGGGTTATTTAAGAAAAGAGGCACTTTATGAAAACCCGGTACCTCGTGATATGATATTTCGGTGCGTCCACCACGCGTTTTCTCGGTGCTGAGACGTGTGCTTGAAACCCGATTCGAGGAGGTGATGTACCGTTTGCGGGTTCGTGGTGGGCCCGGTATGGTTCCCCTCGGCGAGATGATCGATGGGTTATGCCGATTGAGCCTGGAGGCGGGCGAGTACCTACCGGTGATTGTATTTGAGCTCGGCGGATATCCGGGGGATACCGCCTGGAGCTGAGAGATGGGCGTACTGCCGGGGCCGACGGGCCGCTACCGCAGACGGAGCCCAGAGATGGACATGGGTTGACTCATACTGCCGGGGCCGAGGGCCGATATCCGCAGACGGAGCCCCATATGGATGAGGATTTACGTGTCGATGCTTGGCACGGGTTTCATGATGAGTTTCCATGATTTTATTTATATCCTCATACTTGCATACATGATGCTTGCTGTCAGTGGGTGACAGGTGGACGGGTTCCACATATATACAGACATGGTTCATATACAGACTGGATTTACACTTATCTTACACCAATATTAGTGGTATGGGACGCTAATATATGTGTATTGATATTATTGATATTTCTTCATTGATACTTCATGCAGACATACCTTACACTGATGACATGTTATTACCTGAGTTCCTGGCACTATATACATGATTAGATGTTACCTTGCCACCTTATTACACTCATATGTACTCTTGTGGATATTTTACTGATCGTTGACTTAGGATTATGTCTTGCATTCGATTTATCCTTGTAGATGTTTCTATTCACGAGTTGGCAACTCACCCCCGTTGTGCCACAGTTCTTGCAGGTTTTGCCGTACAGGTTCTATTGCGGCATTTCTGGCACACTTCCTTCTTGCGGGTGATTTGCTTTGGTAGGTGGATTCTTTCGTATCAGGAATCACCTTTGTATTTATTTATTCCATTGTATCTAGAAATTGTCCATCAACCCAAAACTTGTTTATTCTTTCAGACTTAGAGACAGTGTTGTATTATTCGACCTTAGAGTCGCGCTTAGTTGTATTGCGGATTTCCTTGTTGCTTTTGAGCTTTCTTTTGGATTTGATCCTCGCCACTTGGCGTTGTATATTATCATATCATTGTGTGGTTGTGACCGTCGATTGACGAAGAGCTAGCTCCCGCTTGGGGATGCCTTTATCATTGCATATATATTGTTATCCTTGTTGTACCCCATTCGGGGCCAGTTTTACAAAGGAAACTCTGCCGAAATTTTTAGAAAAGACTTATTGTTTTCAAAACGTACCTTCGGCTTAGTTATTTAAAAACCTTGATTTCAAACCTGTATTTCATCACTTCTTTAAACCAGTTTTCTTTATTTATTCTTCAAAATGGTTTTAGATTTCTGGGCTTTTGGCTTACTTGGATCAGATGGAGTCCTATAGGCTTCATATGGTTCAAGTGCCAGTCACGTGCTCTTTCGGGTCGTGACAGGGCCCCCAAGCAATACTGTAGCACTCACAGAAATTCTGGGCCCAATTTTAATATTCCAAAACCCCTATTTTTAGCCCACAAGCCCACTGCAAAAAAACGATGACATGATCCCTCATTCATGCGGCGGATCCGCGGCCTCCATAGTGGTTATGGCCACGGTTCCGCGGTCGTACGGAGGGATCGTGTTGTCGAATTTTTCCAGTGTTCTTAGAACTCCCTGCACATCATTCTAAGACAACCTGAAAAATTTTTGGACTTCAAAAAATTTCGACAGAAAACTGATGTAAAGAAAAACACGGGTTTTTGGAATTTTGGTCGATCGGAAATGCAAACACATCAAACAAAGCTAGACGAAGTTAATGGCGAGGCTCTGATACCACTGTAAGTGCACGGCGTCGCCCCGGCCGTCAATCCGACGGCCAAATGCGGAAACGATGATAAACTTTAATTTTGCGAACTTAGCAAACCGGCACCACCGCGCACTAAACCCCGGATCGGGCCATTAAACTTGTCCTAGCAAACTAAGAAGATAGGGAAGAGATATACCGAGTGATCCGAGTCCTCCGGTCTTCTCGTCGTCGTCCCGATCTCACGCGGAAAGTCCGGTCTCCATCTTCTCGCCGGAAGGGCACCACGTCGCCTGTTTCTTTTACGGGCTCCCGCCTCTATACCGAGGCAACTCGGACATGAAGCTGGCAAGTCGACATGCCCAAGAATTGCTGTAGAATGTGTAGGGTTGTGCCTCATTTGGGGTTGTGCCTTATTTGGGGTTTTGTTGCCTTTGAAGATGATGGAGGAATCAAGATAAGAAAAATGGTGCTTGCATTTTTCTAGCATGAAATGATATGAGATCAAGAATAATGCCACCATACCAAAATGAAACTCTCTCCCTCCCCCCCTCAAAATTGTGGCCGGCCATATATTAGAATGGTGGAGGGAAAAATGAAATCAACCATCATTAAATCAAGAAGGAGAGTGAGTGTGGTAAAAGTAGAAAGGTGACCATAAACAAAACATCATCATCACAAACTTACATCCAAACCATACCCTCCCTTAACTCAATTAATGCAAGTGATGGTGGAAAAGAAAAGATGCCATCATAATCAAAACATTTGCAAGAAACCCCTCCAATAAGTGTTATTTGCAAACTTGCAAATAACCCCCTCCATCGGAAAAGTCCGGCCGGGAAAGAACAAAGGAAAACCGGCCGGAACGGAATGCAAACTGGCAACTCCAGAAAACTGGTCCCGTAATAAATTACAGGAAAACCCCTATACTGTGCATACACACCCGCATCTGTATTCCGTCCGGATACAAATGCAAAGAGACAAAATCGACACTGTACTAAACTAGGATCTGGCTTAAACCAAAGCCGGCTAGTAATATCCGTTCGATCCTGATCCGTGCAATACCGCACGTATCCGATCGAACCTTGCCATATATCTATACGGCCTCTAGTACTAACCGTCCGATCCTGATCTGTGCAATACCGCACGTATCTGATCGGACCCTGCCATATCTCCATACGGCCTCTACAGCGTTTCGCCCGAAAGCTTGAGTAACTGAAAGTGTGGTGGACTCTAAAGACTCGTCAATACTATGGCTGTGGATTTAACCACCAGCACGTCAGAGATATAAGCCAATACATGACGGGCCACCAGCTATTGACCAAAAGGGACGTCGATGAGCGAACTCATCCTGACACCCTACTGAGCCTGTTAGTGACAATATCCGTACAGTCCGGTCCGTTCGTCTATGAGCATCGCATGGCGGGCCTAGGGGGTTGGTAAAAGTCAGACCCCCAAAAGCGGTACAAGTCGTGTCGGAGTGTAGCCCAGAACACTCTGAGATGCTACTGGAATACGTACCAGTAAATCTCCTGCCTTGACCAAGGACTTCGTGTAATGGCTCTCCTAGACACAGCGCGACCTCACCCCCAATACCGGGAGAGACGAACCCCCGAAGATCCGCTCACTGCCTCCATGTGGCTCGGGACTGTACCCAACTAAAACCTGTTTGCACGACTCCTTTGAGCCGTGGTAGGGTAGTAATCAAAGCACAGTGGGAACTCACACGAGACAAATGACGATCCCCGAGTCGATGAACTAACCTGTACACATGTCACCTGGGAACTGCTATCTGACATGAGGTATAAGACCAACTAGCATGTTCCCGGCGAGTCCTGTCCGGTGTGCTCATAACCCAATGAGCACCTGTATACATCTTAGGTGAACTAACTGACACTAGTGGCTTGTGAGACCGGGCACCGCCCCTCGTCGGGGTCTCGACTGTATACACTAGTCTACTCTGGAGAATCGATGCCCTGTCTCGAAACTCCCACTGTTCCCACCAAAAATTTCTACGCAAAAGAGTCCAAGGTATCAAATGGCAGCGATACGCTTAAGGAAATACGAACCAGTATCTTCCGGGCTGTTTTTTGACAAACTCCCGAATGAGAAATGGATAAATTCTATTTTTATCGAAAGCGTCTCGATAAAACCTTCGATTTGGTATATTATGGGCCTCATAATTCATCCGGGATCAAAAGTTATGAGCAAATGTCTATGCACATGTGATTTAAGGAAGAAGATGCGAACCAGTATTTTCCGAGCTGTATTTTGACAAACTCCGGAACGAAAAATAGATAAATTCTGATGATATTGAAAGCATCTCGAAAAGACCTTCGATTTGATATATTATGGGCCTCATAATTCATCCGAGATCAAAAGTTATGAGCAAATGTGTTATACACGTGTAATCTAAAGTAATGCTCAACTACATGGGGAATGCATTTTTAGTCCCACATCGGGAAAAGGAGAGCTGGCTTCTCTACCACTCCCATATAAATAAGAGGGGATACCTCTTAGAAAGGGTAGAGTAAAAATCCTCAAAGGATTCAATACTCAAAGGAGCTTAGTTCTCCAAAATAGGAGCATGCTCCTCCATAATGCGCATATGCGCAAGCGCCATGTGCGCTACGTGCAACGCACGTGTGCCTGCCATGCGGCACTACGTGCAACGCACGTGCGCACCACATGAGAATATTTAATAATATTAAAAGGAGCTTGTTCTCCATATATAGAAGCTTTGCTTCTCCTCATAATGCGCATGTGCGCCACGTGCAACGCACGTATGCTCGCCATGCGGCACCACGTGCAACGCACGTGCGCACAACAGATAGTGCCTTGCACTTGCTATGAACCTCTGGTTCTCAGATAAATAAATAAATAAAAATAGTGCCTTGCACTTGCTATGAACCTCTGGTTCTCAGATAAATAAATAAATAAAAATAGTGCCTTGCACTTGCTATGAACCTCTGGTTCTCAGATAAATAAATAAATAAATAAAAATTTAGATCATTAAAAAGTGCTCTGCACTCATTTTCTTGAATCCAAAAGATTCTTGGTGCTTTGCACTATTTGAAAGGGCCAGGCCCAAATCAAAATGACCTAACAGGCCAAAATAAATTGCGAGGCAATAAATGGGCAGAGCCCAAATAAATTGATGCTTTACATCCTTTATATAAGGGCAGAGCTCAAATAAAATTGATACCTTGCATCATTCCTAAAAGGGTAGAGCCCAAAACAAATTGATACTCTGCATCCTTTCTGGGCAAGGCCCAAATAAAAAAATAAAAAAAAAAGAAATGCAATGCAAAAGCAAATAAAATGTTGAACATTTCAACTGGACTTAGCCCAATTTTGGCCATAAGTCCTTAAATTAAATTGACTGAGCAAAATGGCTCTCCTAAATCAATCTACATCCGGTTCGAGGGTACATCTCCGAACTCCTTTGACATCCGTCGTTGTAATTCCTCAACGACGTCAAAGAGGTGACGGGTCCCAACGACCACACATCGATATGGACTGCGGGGTCCTTAAACTCGTGGATCGAGATGTCCCTAAACTAATATTGGACCGAGACGTCCTTAAACTAATATCGGACCGAAACGTCCTTAAACTAATATCGGACCGAAACGTCCTTAAACTAATATTGGACCGAGACGTCCTTAAACTAATGTCGGACCGAGATGTCCTTAAACTAATATTGGACCGAGACGTCCTTAAACTAATGATGGACCACTACGTCCCTAAACTGGCATCGGACCGAAATGTCCCTAAACTAATGACGGACCACCACGTTCCTAAACTGGCGATGGACCGAAATGTCCTTAAACTAATAATGGACCACTACGTCCCTAAACTGGCATCGGACCGAAACGTCCCTAAACTAATAATGGACCACTACGTCCTTAAACTGGTATCGGACCGAGACGTCCCTAAACTAATAAGGGACCACTACGTCACTAAACTGGAACAATAGAGCCAATTGCTCTTTTGCCGGATCTAAACGATCCCGTTTAAGTTGATCTTAGCCCCAAATACGGCTAACGTATCCTTAAGCACTTAAATGGATTATAAAACCCTCAATCAGCTTTGGTTCAAGGGTACATCTCTGAGCTCCTCTGACACCTATCGTTGTAATCCTTCAACGATGTTAGAGAGGTGATGAGTCCCGATGGCCATAAATTAAATGAATCACCACGTCAGGTTGATCTTAGTCCAAAGCAAGACTAACGTATCCTTGACGAATGTTTAAGTTGATCTTAGTCGCAACGCGACTAGTGCATCCTTAAACTAAAAACACCAAACCCAAATCTAAGTAAATACGGATTTGGACTAATCCACGCCCTACGGGCGACGGCATTACTCAGTCTCCGTATACAATCCACGGGCAGCCACAAACAAAACAAACACACACGACACGAAGTGAAATTCTGGAGAAGGAGAAAGTTGTTACCACAAAGCGGTAGCGTAATTAACTGCAGGGGCTTGCGCCTGCAGGGAAGAGCGTCCCCACAATCAAAAACCCCTCAAGCGAGGGGGAATCTGACAAAGTCTGCTACATCGGCCGCATCCGTCTAAACCTTCGATACACGGTGCCATAAATCAACTTGGCATCTTCGAAGAGGTGGACGGATAAAAACCAAATAGCATCTGCCCCGAACCTCAGGCACGTGACGTCCTAACGTCGCAGGCCGCCGTTCGGAGGGGAACAGATTCTGGCACGCCCGGTGGGACCTCTTCCTCTTTCCACTCCACACTTCGTGTGTCGTGTTCGCGAACAAATCGCGGTTTGCTGTGATTGCCTGTGGATTCAAGGTACTAAGATTTGGTGTCTTGCTCCGTGCAGAAAACAGAAGATCAATGGCTTCGAACTGCATCGTCCGCAGCGATAACTCTCGCTCCGTCATTGCTGGAGGAGTGACTTACGGGCCCCAAGCGGCCTCCCTTTTCAAAATGCCGGTGGAGCAGGTGGCTCAAGCCACGACTGGACTATTTTTTGGGACTATGCTCCCACCAATGAGCTTCGACGCCCCAATGACACTGCAAGAAGCTCCAAAGAAGTCGGTCTTCGATCGACTTACCGCTGCGGCGACCCCTTTCAATAGGTCGCCCAACTCCACTGCTTCAGTTTTTAACGGACTAGGCCAGAGCTCTAACAGGCTCATGAAGAAGCCTGCCATACCAGAAGGCGTTATCCCGAAGCGGATAGCCATCCCAACTCCCGTTCCTGGCAAAATCACCAAGGTTGCTTCCCATGTTCAGAAGTCCGCTTCTGACAAGTCGGCCGTCCCCGTTCAAAGGACGTCGATCTTTAAAAAGCTGGTACCGGTATATTCTGACCAACACAGGGGGCATGAGGAGGTCACCCCTATAGCTGAAACAACTCCATCAGCACGACATGCCCGACGTCGCTACTGGCGACGAGTGAAGAAGGCTGGGAGCAACTCCCCCTCTGGACTTACTCCTCCAACTCTAATGGTAGAGATCGATACTGCTGTTCCAATCAGGAACAACTTTGAGTTGCTGAACTCGGTGCGCAGAAACTCTCCTACTGCGGTGCTAAAGCGAACTCATTCATCTGTGAAGAATATTCCAGAGAAGAAGCTAGAGCAGCCCCTTCAACGGCTGTCCTCTAAAATTTACAAAGTCTGGCGACAGGTTCAAGAGTCGGTGATCGATCAAGACTGCCTCCGACGACAGGAAAAGATGAAGGTTCGGCAGGGGAAGGATTACTCTGTCAAACAACAAAAAGCAAAAGCTACTTGGGTGCCCACTACAACGGCTCCCTCAACTCCAATCACTCAAAAAAGGAAGCCGCAAGAAGCCCCTGTGTCTTCGGTAAATCGTAAAGACACCGAACACAAACGCCCCAAGTCTGGGGGCATGGTGGTGCACACTGTTTATATGGCTTCTGGAAAGGAGGAAAGCCGTACTTCCATGGGCCACCGACCGCTCACCCGATCCGTGACGAAAGCCCAGGAGCAACAACAAAAGCTTCAGGAAATGATGACTACAATGGCTGCACTCACTGAGCCAAAAGAAAGCTCTGAAACGTCTTCGGGTGAGCGTCAAGAACAAGAAACCGACGCTGACTTTTTACGCAGAGTCCTCGAAAAGAGGGACAAAGAAGCTGCAGAGCAAGCGGCTAACATAAAACAGATGGCGCTCCTCTTCCAAGATATAGTAGAGATGATGTTACAGCCGGACCCTCCTGCTGAAGATCCTCCGATCGTCCTTGAAGACGACAGAGGAGAAACGTCAAATCCTCCGCCGGCTCTATCAACAGCTAAGGAGGAGGCAATCTCCAAAGTTGACCTAGATGAATATATAGCTCAGCAGATCCGGGTTCATCAGGCGAATGAAGCGGCTGGGCAAATTGTTAGAACTGGACGACCGTATCCGGGCTGGTATGACCAAATCAGTTACCCGCCAGGATATACGATCCCTAAATTCCACGTATATAAAGGGACAGGGAATCCGCATCAGCATGTCGCTCAATTCAGGGCCTTATGCGGCAATACTGGAGGCGATGACAAATTGTTGCTACGTCAATTCGTCGGCAGCTTAGCAGAAACAGCCTTTGAATGGTATTCGGAGCTACCTAACGACTCTGTCAAAACATTTGCAGAGATGGAACTGCTGTTTACACAAAGATTCGCAAGTGCTAGTGAACGCACCCCGATTACCGCACTGATAAATGCCAGGATAAGGCCCGGCGAAACGTGGGTCCAATACGCAACACGATGGCGGAACCTATGGTCGAAATGCGAACAACGCATAGAAGAGGCACCTGCGGTAGGCATGTTTGTGGGCACTCTCGATCCGCAAGCGACCATCTCGCAATTCATGATGTTCTTCAGGCCGACCACCTTCCAGGCCTTGATCGACAAATTAGCCCAAATGGACCAGATGGGCCATAGACCGTCTCCTCCAAGACTCGATCCCCGAAATGAGAAAGGAAAAGCGATCATCGTCGCCAACGCTCAGCTACAGTCGAGCAACTCAAAGCCGGTCGCTCGCCAAAACAACGTGCGTCCATGCCCATCCCTCGAAGAGAGGCTAGGACGTCCTTACTCGTTTCCTCAGAATAAAATGAGAAGACTGTTTGAGCTGGCAGTGCGTAACAGACTCATCAATCTGCCGAGTCCAAAGCGTCTGTCGCAGCCAGGCGATCTTAATAATCCCAATTATTGCCCTTACCACCAAACGGTAAGTCACCCGATTGAGGATTGTTTCGTCTTTAAGGGATGGATCGAGGATCAATACCTGCAAGGCAAATTCACGCTGTCTGAAAGCTGGAAGGTAAACCCCCCACAGCCGCACTCTCCAAAGAAGACGGACACGCCGGGGGCAACTTGTTCTTTCGTCGAGGATGAAAACGATGGAGAAAACTTATCGGATGAATCCGAAGACTACGTAGCGACTTGTCATGTGATTTCTCATTCACTGACAGATGATGAGGAGGATCCTTGCGCTGAGAAATCAATGGCGGACCCTGAAACAGAAATTCCGCGGCCGTCAGACAAGCTGATCGATGCCTTCCTAAATGAAATTCGTCTGAAAGCAAAAGCCAATCAAGAGCATGAAATGGCCATACTGGAAAGAACCAAGGTATTCCCGTCAAATCAAAACCCATACACTGCGGGTAAAAACAAATTCAAGACGAGGAAACGGTTCGCCAAAGCTCTATCAGTAGGAATGAAGCTACCGCCCTCTGAAGAAAATTCTTTCGCTGAGGTAGAGATGCACCCTAACTTCTGTTTATATCATCAGAAGATCATACATCCTACCGAAGACTGCGAATCCTTTAACTGTTGGTGGCAAGGGTATGTCGCTCAAAAGCGACACTTCGACAGGACAAAGTGTGAAGCTTGTGGACATCGGAAAAATGCGATAGATGAGCGCAAAAGAGCCACCGCCGATTGTCATATAGCCGACTTCAAGGGATCACAAATTATCACCTTTGGAAGCGACTCTGACGAAGAAGCTACCCCCAACTCTTCCCTCGGGGAATCTATTTCAAAAATAAAGGAATTGAGAAGCTGCGAGAACGTTCAGCCATGCAATCGCATGCTACTGGGAAAAAATCCCGACCCCGTAAGCAAGGGACCGAACAAGAAGAACAAAGGAAAAGGAAAAACGGCCCTCGTCGCCAGCACTCACCAACAATCAGGTGACCTTAGACCGGTTGCTTGCCAAAGCAACAAGCGGCAATCCCTCCAGGAAAAGTTGAAACGTCCTTACTCGTTTCCGCAAGACAAAACAAGGGGACTGTTCGAGCTAGCAGTGTGTAACAGACTCATCAATCTGCCGGCTCCAAAACGTCCGTTGCGGCCAGGCGATGTTAATAATCCTAACTATTGCCCTTACCACCAAACAGTAGGTCACCTGATCGAGGACTGCTACGTCTTCAAAAACTGGGTTGAAGACCAATACCAACAGGGCAAGTTTGCGCTGTCTGAGAACTGGAAGGTGAGTCCACCACAACCGCACGCTCCGAAGAAGATGGATACGCCGGGGGCATCATGTTCATTCATGGAGAAAAACTCATAGACCGAAAAGTCAATAAACCAGATATTCGCCTCAAATACGGCGACAACGGACCGAAACGTCCTTAAACTAACAACGGACCGAGATGTCCTTAAACTAACGACGGACCGCAATGTCCTAAAAACTTGCAAATGACCGAAACATCGTTAAACTACTCCCAACCCACAGCATCTTCAGGCTGACGTGTTAATAAAAAATAAAAAAT
The DNA here is from genome assembly GCA_030015575.1 of Agapanthus africanus. Classification (NCBI taxonomy): domain Eukaryota; kingdom Viridiplantae; phylum Streptophyta; class Magnoliopsida; order Asparagales; family Amaryllidaceae; genus Agapanthus; species Agapanthus africanus. The sequence goes on along the minus strand of CM057345.1, from coordinate 295,696,647 downwards.
AAAAATAAAAAAAAACGGTACGTCCACAAGCAAAATGGGCACGGATGAAAACCCGAAAGGGCTCCGTGAGTAAAAACCGCAGGGCTACCGGCGAGTGTTCGTGAAAACCCGAAAGGGCACGACCTCGTTAAAAAAAAAAGAATAAAATAAAAGATAAAAAAAAAAACGGTACGTCTACAAGCAAAATGGGCACGGATGAAAACACGAAAGGGCTCCGTGAGTAAAAACAGCAGGGCTACCGGCGAGTGTTTGTGAAAACCCGAAAGGGTGCAACCTCGTTAAAGAAACACTTATAGGATCCTCTCGACCCTGTAAGGAGAAACCACCTGCGTGAGATCCTTACGACTCACAAAGGAGCAACACACTTGGGGATCCCCACGATTCCTAAGGAGAAAATACACTTGCGAGATCCTCACGACTCGTAAGGAGAACTCTCTTATGGGACCCCCACGGCCCGTAAGACTTGAAAGTCTTAAGTTACAGAGACCTAAACCTGTGCTTAAGCAAACCCCCACAAACTTCCAATATTTCCCTACAAGCGGCTCATAATGACCCTTGTATACAATCCACGGGCACGAATAAATATTTCCTTAACAAAGTCCCATCCGTGACTAGGGATATGCTTGTACAGCAAACAACACTTGTAAATCCTCTCGACTTATAAGGAGAAAACCCTTTTGTAAGATCCTTACGACTTACAAGAGAACATGCACTTAGGAATCCTCACGATTCCCAAGGAGAAAACACAGCTACAAGATCCTCACGACTTGTAGGGAGAAATACCTTTGTGAGACCCTTACGGCTCATGAAGTCAAAAGCCTTAGCCGACAGGACCCTTAACCCTGTTTACTAAGCCACCTTTGTTCAACATCGACAGAGGCAAATGATGATTCGCTCCTAGCAATATCCCAGTTGCAGCGATGCTGATGCCTGGACCGGTATCAAATTCCAAGTCCTTTTACGGCAAATGATGATTCGCTCCTGGCAATATCCCAGTTGCAGCGATGCTGATGCCTAAATCAGTATCAAATTCCAAGTCCTTTCACGGCAAATGATGATTCGCTCCTGGCAATATCCCAGTTGCAGCGATGCCGATGCCTAAACCGGTATCAAATTCCATGTCCTTTCACGGCAAATGATGATTCGCTCCTGGCAATATTCCAGTCGCAGCGATGCTGATGCCAAGATTGGGATCAGATCCCAAATCCCCTACTCACAAAAAAAAATCAGCGAGCAAAAAAAATGCATACGAAATAGCCGAAATGATGGGGCAACTTGCAAACAAAATCAGCAAGTAAAAATGTATGCATATGAAATAGCCGAAATGATTGGGCAACTCGCAATAAAAAAAACAGCGAGTAAAAATAAAATAAACAGCCGAAATGATTGGGCAACTCGCAATAAAAAGCAGCGAGTAAAAATAAAGTAAACAGCCGAAATGATTGGGCACCGCGAAAAATAACCGAAATGATTGGGCAATCGCGACCTTCGCGATATAAAAGCTGAAATGATAAAGCATCGCGGAAAGAATAAAAAAAATTAAAGAATGAAATTTTTTGCCCTACAGGTGAAATCACATTGATCCCTATATACAATTCAGGGGCACAGATAAAGAGGGAACAATACCTTCCCAACAGGCTCCACCAGAAAGCGAAGCCAAATCTCGACGGTTCATAGATAACCTAGAGACCATCTCGACATTTGTCGCAATATTACAGACACGATGTCAACAAATGAAGCAAAGGAAGGTCCCTAACTTCAGGGTCTCGACGTCAATATCGACAACTTAAAGATCACCAACGGCGTTTCTCCTCACTTCAACTAGATGCAGACATGGCGTCAACAACTGACCTCAGAATCGCAACAAACGGAACCATGACAAAGTCCCTAGTTCCAAATCTCAATGGCCACGTCTAAAGCCTGGAGACCAACAACGGTGTGCCTCCTCATTCCAGCAGGACACAGATATTACACCATCAAGCGGGGCGATGGCAAAATCCCAGCTTCACTTCAGCATTCGTCTCGATACAGTAGACGCAATGTCAACAACAGCGTTCCTCCGCAGTCCAGCTGGAGGCAGATGCAACGTCAACAAAAGACCTCACGGTCGAAACAAAGCGGAGCGATTTCAAAATCCCAACTCCACCTTAGCATTCGTCTCGTTATAGCAGACGCAATGTCAACAACAGCGTTCTTCCTCCAGCAGGGATCCAGACATGACAAAGCAAACGAAGCGAAGGCCAAATTCCTAGCTTCAGGGTCTTAACGGCAAGTCATATAAAACCGGAAAGACAATCGGAGATCATCTCGCACCAGTGTGGACTGGTCACCACTTCGACGTCCGTCTCGATACAGCAGACGAGATGTCACCCCAACGTTCGTCTCGACACAGCAGACGTAACGTCATCAAACAAACGGAGCCACGGCAAAATCCCTAGTTCCAAACCTCGTTGGTTCACCAGTAACCTAGAGACAACCACGACATTCATCTCGATACAGAGGACGCAATGCCAGCAAAAAAAAGCGAAGGCTAAATTCCTAGCTTCAGGGTCTTAACGGCAAGTCATATAAAACCGGAAAGACAATCGGAGATCATCTCGCACCAGTGTGGAGTGGTCACCACTTCAACGTCCGTCTCGATACAGCAGACGAGATGTCACCCCAATGTTCGTCTCGACACAGCAGACGTAAAGTCATCAAACAAACGGAGCCACGGCAAAATCCCTAGTTCCCACCGTGACATTCGTCTCGATACAGAGGACGCAATGCCAGCAAACGAAGCGAAGGCTAAATTCCTAGCTTCAGGGTCTTAACGGCAAGTCATATAAAACCGGAAAGACAATCGGAGATCATCTCGCACCAGTGTGGAGTGGTCACCACTTCGACGTCCGTCTCGATACAGCAGACGAGATGTCACCCCAACGTTCGTCTCGACACAGCAGACGTAACGTCATCAAACAAACGGAGCCATGGAAAAATCCCTAGTTCCAAACCTCAGCAGTTCACCAGTAACCTATAGACAACCACGACATTCGTCTCGATACAGAGGACCCAATGCCAGCAAACGAAGCGAAGGCTAAATTCCTAGCTTCAGGGTCTTAACGGCAAGTCATATAAAGCCGGAAAGACAATCGGAGATCATCTCGCACCAGTGTGGAGTGGTCACCTCTTCGACGTCCGTCTCGATACAGCAGACGAGATGTCACCCCAACGTTCGTCTCGACACAGCAGACGTAACGTCATCAAACAAACGGAGCCACGGCAAAATCCCTAGTTCCCACCGCAACATTCGTCTCGATACAGCAGACGCTGTTGGAGTTAGTGCCCTCAGAGTCAATTATTGGATCACAGGCACGTGATTGCAATGATTGAGGGAGGACCTATCCCGGTAGGACAGTCTTACTCGAGATGATAGTATGCTATCTGGTTTATCTTTATCATCGTGTACTGCTTTAGGTGACTTGACATGTCGCTATTACACGTTGATAGAGCCCCTAGGATTCTTGCTTGACGACCAGCAGTATGATGGCGATCATATACGTGGGAGCTGGGGTCTATAAGCACATCCTTAAAAGGTCCCTAGTCGTAGGAGTTTCGAGACAGGGTATCGATACTCCATTAGTAGACTAGTGTATACAGTCGAGACCCCGACGAGGGGCGGTGGCCGGTCTCACAAGCCACTGGTGTCAGTTGGTTCACCTAAGATGTATACAGGTGCTCATTGGGTTATGAGTACACCGGACAGGACTCGCCGGGAACCTGCTAGTTGGATTTATACCAGACGTCAGATAGCAGTTCCCAGGTGACATGTGTACAGGTTAGTTCATCGACCTGAGATCGTCATTTGTCTCGTGTGAGTTCCCACTGTGCTTTGATTACTACCCTACCACGGCTCAAAGGAGTCGTGCAAACAGGTTTTAGTTGGGTACAGTCCCGAGCCACATGGAGGCAGTGAGCGGATCTGCAGGGGTTCGTCTCTCCCGGTATTGGGGGTGAGGTCGCGCTGTGTCTAGGAGAGCCATTACGCAAAGCCCTCGGCCGAGGCAGGAGATTTACTGGTAGGTATTCCAGTAGTATCTCAGGGCGTTCTGGGCTACGCTCCGACACGACTTGTACCGCTTTTGGGGGTCTGACTTTCACCAACCCCCTAGGCCCGCCATGCGATACTCATAGACGAACGGACCGGACTGTACGGATATTGTCACTGACAGGCTCAGTAGGGTGTCGGGGTGAGCTTCCTCATCGACGTCCCTTTTGGTCAATAGCTGGTGGCCCGTCACGTATTGGCTTATACCTCTGACGTGCCAGTGGTTAAATCCACAGCCATAGTATTGACGAGTCTTTAGAGTCCACCACACTTTCAGTTACTCAAGCTTTCGGGCGAAACGCTGTAGAGGCCGTATGGAGATATGGCAGGGTCCGATCAGATACGTGCGGTATTGCACGGATCAGGATCGGACAGTTTTGTACTAGTGGCCGTATAGTTATATGGCAGGGTTCGATCAGATACGTGCGGTATTGCACGGATCAGGATCGAACGGATTTTACTAGCCGGCTTTGGTTTAAGCCGGTACTAGTTTAGTACAGTGTAGATTTTGTCTCATTGCATTTGTATCCGGTCGGAATACAGATGCAGGTGTGTATGCACAGTGTCGGGGTTTTCCTGTAATTTATTACGGGACCAGTTTTCTGGAGTTGCCAGTTTGCATTCCGTTCCGGCCGGTTTTCCTTTGTTCTTTCCCGGCCGGACTTTTCCGATGGAGGGGGTTATTTGCAGTTTTGCAAATAACTCTTAGTGGAGGGTTTTCTTGCATAATGATTGATTATGATAGCTTTCTTATCTTTCAACCATGCTTGCTTTATTGTGATTTGAAGGGTTATGGAGTGAATAGGAGAAGAAGCATGGTTGAATGTTTTCTTGTCTAGGATGTGGTCACCTTTCTTTAGCTCCTACACTCACCTCCCTTTGTGTTATGATATTCATTCCTCCACCATTCTCATTCTCACTTGAACAAAGTCTTTCATGGTTATGAGAAAAGAGAGAGGAAGAAAAAGAAAGAGAGAAAGAAAAAGAATGAGAGAGTTCATCTTGAATATGTGAGGAATTCTTCATCTCCTTCTTCTTCTTGTTTTAGAAAAATGAAAGCACCATTTTTCTTAACCCCAATCCTCCATCATGGCAACTACAAACCCCAAATGAGATTAGCATTATCTACTACACTTCCTACAGCACATCTTGAGCATGTCGAGTTGCCGGCTTCATGCTCGAGTTGCCTCGGTATTGAGGCGGGAGCCCGTAAAAGACGAAGGCGATGTGGTGCCCTTTCCGGCGAGGAGGCGACGATATGGAGACTACACTTTCCGCGGGAGATCGGGGCGATGATGAGAAGACCGGAGGACCGGATCTCTTGGTATACTTCTCTTCCCATCTCTTGTTTGCTAGTTAGGTTAATGGTAAACGATCCGGGTTTTCTTTGTCCGCGGTAGCGCCGGTTTCCGAGTAAGGAAAATTTTTTTTATTCCGCAATTTGGCCTCGAGTAAGACGGCCGGGGCGCTGCCGTGGCGCAACATGGTATCAGAGACACGCCATTAACCTTACCTAGCTTCGTTTGATGTGTTTGCGTTTCCGATCGACCGAAATTTCCAAAAACCGTATTTTTATTGCACATCAGTTTCTGTCGAAATTTTTTGAAGTCGAAAAATTTTTCAGGTGGTTGCAGAATGATGTGCAGGGACATATAAGAGATCTGGTAAAAATTGGTAGCCTGAACCCTTCATGTCACCGCGGAAGAGCGGCCAAAGCATAGCTTTGGCCGCGCTTCCGCCGCCGGTTAAATTCTTCTCTGTACCAATTTTTTCCAGATTGTCTTGCACTTGAAAATGGGGTTTTTGGAATATTAAATTTGGGCCCAGGTTTTCTGTGACTGCTACAGTTTTGTTTGGGGGCCCACTTGTTAATTTTTGGTCAATCGGAAAATTTTAAACACATTATTTCACAGTATTTACATTATATCTGCGACCGTGAATGTCACTCGATCGGTAAATCCGGTCTGACTGCTATAGCCCGGTTAGACGGATTTGCGAACGTGACTTTCACGTTGATGTTCTATGTTTATGCTGTGATGTTGCGGATCGGTCGTGGGGGATAGCCTGGATGCAATGCTAGTACAGTTTTGTTGTATTATGTACATTTGATATTGCGGGGCGAGCGTCCGACATGTGGACTGCCGTCACTGCCTGTTTGTATTATTCTTTTGGGGCACGACCTGGTTGCGGTCGATGTACCCGGTGTATGTATATTTTACTTTCTGTACTAGGGTTGCCCCGCGGTGGGGTGCACGGATAGCCGGGTTCTGGAGGGCAACGGGCCCGCATCTCAGGGCATTGAGACGGAGGGGGCTTCAGTCCAGGATTGGCGGGCTATTCGCCGCACTCGTAGGGGGTACAGGTTGACCCAGGAGGGGTGCCCAAGTTGCCGGATTCCGTGAAGTGCTGGGTGGTCCATTCACGGTACTGAAGGGGGCTGCCTCGCTTCAGGTCTTGGCGGGTGACTTGCCGCGCCCGTAGGGGTCTAGGATTTCATTGCACAGGCTATCCACACGACCAGGGGAACGTCGGGTTTCAGCAGCGGCTCTGTGAAACCCGGGGCTTCCAGATATCTGTATTGTTCTGTGATGCTGTACATTTCTGTGATGTTGCATTTCTTATCACGCCTTGAGCGAAATACTATATATTGGTATATATATTAGTAGATGTTGTATATGTTTTACATCCGCGCTAGTCCAGTCCCCGCTCTGCCGTTAGTTAGCTAACCTAACGGGTGATGACGGGACCCAGTGGCGAATGCGGATGGCATATACGTACGTCAGTATATTTTCGTTCTTTGTGGTGTGATTAATTGATGGGACTGCGTTGATTCGGATCAATGCAAGATTAACAAACCTATTCTGATGTTGTTGGAACACTTTTCAAAAAAAAAGCTGTTATTGCAAGGACGTTCACTTTTGTTTTGCATCGTGGTATTCATTTGGAATATCCTGCTCCTCAGTCGACGAGGCAAGGGCCGAGATCCCTTCACCGGGAGTGACCCCTTGGACAGAAGTTTGCGTCAGGGCATTAACTTCACTATAGCCGATTACTTTTGCTTTGCATCGTGGTATTCAGTTGGAATATCCTGCACCTCATTCTACGGGGAAAGAGCCGAGATCCCTTCACCGGGAGTGACCTCTTTAGTAAAGATTTTCGTCACTATATTTTCTAAAAAGGCTATGCAGTTCCTTCAACGATATCAAGTTCATTACGTTAAAGGTTTTTCGCCAAAAACCATTCGTAGCCCTCCGTCATTTCTTATGGGTATTATTTAGTATTCGTGCTGCGTTTGTTGACTCCGTCAAGGCGTAGTGTACGGTAGCTAAGTGGTGCTTGTTTGTTGCATAAGTGGGATTGGTTAGGACAGTCGTGCGGCCTTGTTGACTCCGTCAAGGGCACGTACGGGTGGGTTTAATGCAATCCAGATAATGACGGGTTGAACTTGACTAGGACTCTTTGATTTGTTGACTCCGTCAAGGTCACTTGAGTCCTAGGGGTAAAAATCACATCGGGAGTTTCAAAAGAACTGAAACTTGCCAGGTATGCGCATACCTTCTGGAGTGTGGTGACGTGAGTGGATTCCGTCACGTTATCATGCGATGATAGTTGGATCCCGATTCCCACTGATGAGTTGGTTTACTCCTCGGGTGATCCCGACTAATTCTTCTTTCAGGTTTGGAGGAGAATTTGAGGTACAGTGGGAGGTTTCCAGATTAGACAAAGTGGTAACCATTCTGATCTAGGTTAGAGTGCACGCTGAGTGTTTCTTTTCTCTCTCTCTGGCAGCGACCATTGACCCGACCCTAAGACTATGACTCAGTGACCAAGTTGACCGAACCTTCTTAAACACTGGCTTTTGGATTGTCAGAGTTGCAGACCTCATTGTCACTCCTACTTTTACCCTTTTCTCCAGGACACCCCGTATTACTACGAACGTCCACTTCCATTGGACAAAACCATCGTATGGTTAGATACGAACTCGAAGGACTTCGAGGATGGTTTCTGGTTCTGGAGAAAACGGATAGGACTATTCAGTTGTCTTTTCTTTTCACCTTCTCTCAGGTTGCGAGTACTCCTTGGTTTAGGAGTAGTACACCTATTACGCAAATTGGATAGTCTTCTTCCAAACCTTAGGCTGGTGCCGAACAGTGGGGAATGAAGAAAACCAATTAGCATAACGATGGTGTACAGAAGGTATTGAGTTAAGACAAAGAAAGGGATTAGTAAGAGGGCAAAGTAAATTGCGACTGCTATTCACGAACGAACCAAGTATTTCTTCGCCAATCCTAAATCACCTTTGTATTTCTCCAGGACACTCCGTATCACTACGAAGATCCACAGTTTATTTGGATACTCCATCGTATGGTTATATACGAACTCGAAAGGAACTTGTTCCAGTTCGGGGATGGATTCTGGTTCAGGAGAAATAGGAATAAAGTACATTCAGGTGTCTTTTATCTTCACCTTCTCTCGCGTTGCGAGTGCTCCTAGGATTAGGACAGTACACCCTTTATGCTTTTTGGATAGTCTTCTTCCAATCCATAGGCTGGTGCCGAACGGTAGGGAAGGAAGAAAACCAATTGGCCTAAAGGGGTGTGCAGACGGTAATGACTAAAGACATATAAAGGGATTTGGACAGGTGGCAAAGAATTATACGGTTATAGTTGTGAATCTGGATAATGGTAGAGGCATTACTAGGAATACCAGAATACCCCACAGAAACATTACAATGTTTCAGTTTCACTGTGTACTGTTAAAAGAAAACTGATTTCCCGATTAGACACTTATTCCAGGGTATGTATTTACCAGGTATGATTCTCACATCTGTATGGTTTTACAGATGATGAGTGGGAGTAAGTTATTGGGAATTGGGTGATCATCCTCATTATATCGGGATTCGTTGTAATCGGTGATATTTGAGGAAGTCACCTGGATTGTTTGCCGGTCGGCAATTATTTGGTTTTGAATATCCGCGGTTATGCACCAATTTCAAATTGATATATCTGTACGTCTATTTTCATAGAGTGAGATATGCCTTTTTTGATATTATGTCGATGACATTTACCTATATCAGTGGATGGTTAGGTAAGGAGCATTAAACAGCGGTGTAATTCTTCTTAACCATAAGTACAGTTTTCGACCTACGACACACAGTGAAAGAGTTGTTAGACTCAGCGGACTTATACAGAGTATTGTATGTTGTCCAGTGTCCATCAGGACAGAGGGGTTGGTCCTCGTACTATATTCGGTTTACTTATGACTTCTCTAGATTTTAGACAGCTGTTTCGTGGAAACACAGGGTCTAAGTTTTGAGGAGTTATAGGTATTTGAATAGAGTAGAGAACCAGGTGTAGCAAGCATCGGGATTCTTCAAAGAGATCGAAGATGTAGATACTTGTGTATGGTATTCAGTTGATAGTAATGATGAAGACAGATTGCTTCTCTTTCAGGATACTCATAATTGGAAGCGTTCCTAAGTTGAGTAACGCTGATCGGCCTCTCTCCATTTAGTTGACATGCACTGGAGACAGCTGCATGATTTGAATCTGGCTCAATTGAATCAGTGCCTCTGTTTCTATATTGGATATAGAACAGTTCATATCTTAACGATGTTAAGGTACGGGAAGTTGTCCGGCTTATGCTTAAAACCAGACTCCGGATAACTCAAGGCACGTTTCTGTAATGGCTGTTTGTGGGTTGACCCAGGCTTTGACGAGGGTTGACTTTCTACCATCTGGCAGATCAATAGAAATATTGTTCTAGACTCGCCACAGTTTTATTAAAAATAGATTTTTTCAAAAACAGCAGTGGGAGTATGGTAGAACTGGAAGTGATTCCAGAACCGCAAACGATTACTGAAGATTTAATAAGGAACCTAAAGATTCAATCTGATTTGACATTCCATTGGCCACTCCGCATATAAGGTGGGTAACTTCAGGCACCCGAGAGGTACTCCGGTAGCCTCAATAACGGTGACAGGGAAGTTCTTGTTTACCCACACTTGCCATTGTTGTTGTTCCAGGCTGCGAGACCCGGCAGGAGGATGAGTATAGCGTCGTTCTAAACTAGCTTTAGAAGTGCACGTCTATATGACTCTGGCAGAGGGTTGTCGTAGTCAGTGGGAGCAGCGGAAGCATTGGTGGACTTTGTGCTTATGTCTATTTATAGACTAAAGCAGATATAGCGGAGTAAGATCATCTGTTTCTGATGTGACAGTCATGGGTTTGACGTCATCAGAATAGGGGATGGATCTGTTGAGAAGGTAGTAGGAAGTGATATTCCTATACTACGATCGGTTATACCTTGGTCGTCACACAGTGTTTTCTCCACAAGGGACTTGGACATTATATCAGACATACTGGTTACTAGATCTATGGTTTTAGATCTAGATTTGGGTGGTTTCCCAATCAGGGTACTTTGACAGCATTCTAAGAGTATTTAGAATGGACGACTCCTGGCACGGTAGTGTACCTGCAGGTAATGGAGTCACCCTCTCTAAAGGTGTCTTACAGACTAAAGGGGAGAGGGATACGCATGATTGACAGATCACTTGCTTAGGCAATTGAGTCAATCATGAGATGTCAAGTACCACACCAGATGTTGTTCTTGCAGTAGGTGCAATAAGTTGATATTGATCCAATCCTGGAGGAACAGTCGGAAGCAGTTTTAGAACATAAGTGATTGTTCTAGGGATATGATAACGGCTGCCTCTTTTAGGAGACGGTTATCACTCCAGGCTTCCAAGGTGACATGGACGACAAGCAGGTTGTCAGAGTTATAGTTCTCCCTCTGACGAGGGACAGTATTTTGGACAGATGGTCCAAGGCAATACTGAGGGTGGCATGGCGCAGGAGACTGATTAAGTTCAGTTGATGATACAGTCTAAGAAGTTTGGATTTGGTGTTCATTTATGAACTAGGTCCCATCAGACATCCAGACATTCTAAGACAGGTATTGCTCATTTCGGGAGATGGCTTTCTCCGCGAACTTGAGATATAGAGAGACATAGAAAGAAACTTCGTAGCGGATCCACTCACTGAGGCTATTCCTCGAACGCAATAGTTTCGCAAACGGGTTTTGTGAGACTGACTAGTAGAGGAGTTAGGTGTTTGGTATCACACGGGCTGTGAGTATGCGACATCGCAATAATTAGCCTTGAGTGCAAGTGGGAGATTGTTGGAGTTAGTGCCCTCAGAGTCAATTATTGGATCACAGGCACGTGATTGCAATGATTGAGGGATGACCTATCCCGGTAGGACAGTCTTACTCGAGATGATAGTATGCTATCTGGTTTATCTTTATCATCGTGTACTGCTTTAGGTGACTTGACATGTCGCTATTACACGTTGATAGAGCCCCTAGGATTCTTGCTTGACGACCAGCAGTATGATGGCGATCATATACGTGGGAGCTGGGGTCTATAAGCACATCCTTAAAAGGTCCCTAGTCGTAGGAGTTTCGAGACAGGGTATCGATACTCCATTAGTAGACTAGTGTATACAGTCGAGACCCCGACGAGGGGCGGTGGCCGGTCTCACAAGCCACTGGTGTCAGTTGGTTCACCTAAGATGTATACAGGTGCTCATTGGGTTATGAGTACACCGGACAGGACTCGCCGGGAACCTGCTAGTTGGATTTATACCAGACGTCAGATAGCAGTTCCCAGGTGACATGTGTACAGGTTAGTTCATCGACCTGAGATCGTCATTTGTCTCGTGTGAGTTCCCACTGTGCTTTGATTACTACCCTACCACGGCTCAAAGGAGTCGTGCAAACAGGTTTTAGTTGGGTACAGTCCCGAGCCACATGGAGGCAGTGAGCGGATCTGCAGGGGTTCGTCTCTCCCGGTATTGGGGGTGAGGTCGCGCTGTGTCTAGGAGAGCCATTACGCAAAGCCCTCGGCCGAGGCAGGAGATTTACTGGTAGGTATTCCAGTAGTATCTCAGGGCGTTCTGGGCTACGCTCCGACACGACTTGTACCGCTTTTGGGGGTCTGACTTTCACCAACCCCCTAGGCCCGCCATGCGATACTCATAGACGAACGGACCGGACTGTACGGATATTGTCACTGACAGGCTCAGTAGGGTGTCGGGGTGAGCTTCCTCATCGACGTCCCTTTTGGTCAATAGCTGGTGGCCCGTCACGTATTGGCTTATACCTCTGACGTGCCAGTGGTTAAATCCACAGCCATAGTATTGACGAGTCTTTAGAGTCCACCACACTTTCAGTTACTCAAGCTTTCGGGCGAAACGCTGTAGAGGCCGTATGGAGATATGGCAGGGTCCGATCAGATACGTGCGGTATTGCACGGATCAGGATCGGACAGTTTTGTACTAGTGGCCGTATAGTTATATGGCAGGGTTCGATCAGATACGTGCGGTATTGCACGGATCAGGATCGAACGGATTTTACTAGCCGGCTTTGGTTTAAGCCGGTACTAGTTTAGTACAGTGTAGATTTTGTCTCATTGCATTTGTATCCGGTCGGAATACAGATGCAGGTGTGTATGCACAGTGTCGGGGTTTTCCTGTAATTTATTACGGGACCAGTTTTCTGGAGTTGCCAGTTTGCATTCCGTTCCGGCCGGTTTTCCTTTGTTCTTTCCCGGCCGGACTTTTCCGATGGAGGGGGTTATTTGCAGTTTTGCAAATAACTCTTAGTGGAGGGTTTTCTTGCATAATGATTGATTATGATAGCTTTCTTATCTTTCAACCATGCTTGCTTTATTGTGATTTGAAGGGTTATGGAGTGAATAGGAGAAGAAGCATGGTTGAATGTTTTCTTGTCTAGGATGTGGTCACCTTTCTTTAGCTCCTACACTCACCTCCCTTTGTGTTATGATATTCATTCCTCCACCATTCTCATTCTCACTTGAACAAAGTCTTTCATGGTTATGAGAAAAGAGAGAGGAAGAAAAAGAAAGAGAGAAAGAAAAAGAATGAGAGAGTTCATCTTGATTATGTGAGGAATTCTTCATCTCCTTCTTCTTCTTGTTTTAGAAAAATGAAAGCACCATTTTTCTTAACCCCAATCCTCCATCATGGCAACTACAAACCCCAAATGAGATTAGCATTATCTACTACACTTCCTACAGCACATCTTGAGCATGTCGAGTTGCCGGCTTCATGCTCGAGTTGCCTCGGTATTGAGGCGGGAGCCCGTAAAAGACGAAGGCGATGTGGTGCCCTTTCCGGCGAGGAGGCGACGATATGGAGACTACACTTTCCGCGGGAGATCGGGGCGATGATGAGAAGACCGGAGGACCGGATCTCTTGGTATACTTCTCTTCCCATCTCTTGTTTGCTAGTTAGGTTAATGGTAAACGATCCGGGTTTTCTTTGTCCGCGGTAGCGCCGGTTTCCGAGTAAGGAAAATTTTTTTTATTCCGCAATTTGGCCTCGAGTAAGACGGCCGGGGCGCTGCCGTGGCGCAACAGACGCAATGCCAGCAAACGAAGCAAAGGCCAAATTCCTAGCTTCAGGGTCTTAACGGCAACTCATATAAAGCCCGAAAGACTATCGGAGATCATCCCCACACCAGCGCGGAGTGGTTATGACTCATCGGGGCTCTCCAAAATGAGCCTAACCTCAAGTAAAAAGCGGCATGGCAAATTCCTAGCGCTTGCTCTTCTGACGGTCAAACTGCCAAGGAGGATTGCTTGAAGACGTCTTGTCCAGCCCCCGAAGGGATCAGAGACACGGCAGTCGCGGGGCTACTCGAACAGCACGATTGCCTATCGAGGACTATATCAGCTTATGCGACGGTACGATGGCCAAAACCCTAAGTACCACCAACCTTAACGGGCTTCTGTCGTAAAGAGCAGAGGTTAAATGCGACGTTAAGATGTTCTTGCGAGATCTGCTCGATCCGTTTCGACTCGTGAGGAAATTGATGTCTTTGCGAGATTTTCTCGATGCGTCTCGACTCGTGAGATAAAGCCTTAGGCAGTAGGGATTAAAAAACCTGTTTCCTAAGCACTGGGACCCTGCAAGTCGGCCCAAAACGGTCTCTTGCATACTATCCACGGGTCACACTCTCCAAAGTCGAATCTCGATAAGGAGGGAAACAACCGCTTACGGGTCCTCTCGACTCGTAAGAGGGAAAACTCACTTATAGGATCCTTACGATTTATAAGAGAAAACACACTTAGGAATCCTCACGATTCCCAAGGAGAAAATACACCTACGAGATCCTCTCGACTCGTAGGGAGAAAAGTCTTTATGAGACCCTCACGGCTCGTAAAGTTGAAAAGCCTTAGGTGGCAGATCCTACCCCTGTCTCCTAGCCATCACTGCCCTGCAAAGAAGTCAAGATGGGCCGACCATCTATGGGCCACACTTGCCAAAGCTACATGCCACTGAAATGGAGAACTTACTCATAAGCGTATGAACTACTCCACGCCAGAGTGAGACAAAAAAAGAAATAGAAGGATGTGGCTCATGGAGTTAAGGGTTGGAACTATATCCCTTAAGAGTTGAGATTTGAGTCAAAGATAAATGACGACGCTTGTGTCCGCTCGTTATCTTCTCAGAACAAGATTCTGAAAGTGATACATCAACACAAAACTGGCCATACGCCATGCATAACTCTGCATAACTCTGCACTACTTCACCCACGTACATACTTACGTGGGCAAAGTAGTGGGGGGCATTTGTTCCCACCAAAAATTTCTGCGCAAAAGAGTCCAAGGTATCAAATGGCAGCGATACGCTTAAGGAAATACGAACCAGTATCTTCCGGGCTGTTTTTTGACAAAATCCCGAATGAGAAATGGATAAATTCTATTTGTATCGAAAGCGTCTCGATAAAACCTTCGATTTGATATATTATGGGCCTCATAATTCATCCGGGATCAAAAGTTATGAGCAAATGTCTATGCACATGTGATTTAAGGAAGAAGATGCGAACCAGTATTTTCCGAGCTATATTTTGACAAACTCCGGAACGAAAAACAGCTAAATTCTGATGATATTGAAAGCATCTCGAAAAGACCTTCGATTTGATATATTATGGGCCTCGTAATTCATCCGAGATCAAAAGTTATGAGCAAATGTGTTATACACGTGTAATCTAAAGTAATGCTCTACTACATGGGGAATGCATTTTTTAGTCCCACATCGGGAAAAGGAGAGCTGGCTTCTCTACCACTCCCATATAAATAAGAGGGGATACCTCTTAGAAAGGGTAGAGTAAAAATCCTCAAAGGATTCAATACTCAAAGGAGCTTAGTTCTCCAAGATAGGAGCATGCTCCTCCATAATACGCATATGCGCAAGCGCCATGTGCGCTACGTGCAACGCACGTGTGCCTGCCATGCGGCACTACGTGCAACGCACGTGCGCACCACATGAGAATATTTAATAATATTAAAAGGAGCTTGTTCTCCATATATAGAAGCTTTGCTTCTCCTCATAATGCGCATGTGCGCCACGTGCAACGCACGTATGCCCGCCATGCGGCACCACGTGCAACGCACGTGCGCACAACAGATAGTGCCTTGCACTTGTTATGAACCTCTGGTTCTCAGATAAATAAATAAATAAAAATAGTGCCTTGCACTTGCTATGAACCTCTGGTTCTCAGATAAATAAATAAATAAAAATAGTGTCTTGCACTTGCTATGAACCTCTTGTTCTCAGATAAATAAATAAATAAAAATAGTGCCTTGCACTTGCTATGAACCTCTGGTTCTCTGAGACAGAAAGAAAGAAAAGATTTTCTTTTCTCTTCTTTGATCTAAATTTAGATCATTAAAAAGTGCTCTGCACTCATTTTCTTGAATCCAAAAGATTCTTGGTGCTTTGCACTATTTGAAGGGCCAGGCCCAAATCAAAATGACCTGACAGGCCAAAATAAATTGCAAGGCAATAAATGGGCAGAGCCCAAATAAATTGATGCTTTGCATCCTTTATATAAGGGCAGAGCCCAAATAAAATTGATACCCTGCATCATTCCTAAAAGGGTAGAGCCCAAAACAAATTGATACTCTGCATCCTTTCTGGGCAAGGCCCAAATAAAAAATAAAAAAAAAAAGAAATGCAATGCAAAAGCAAATAAAATGTTGAACATTTCAACTGGACTTAGCCCAATTTTGGCCATAAGTCCTTAAATTAAATTGACTGAGCAAAATGGCTCTCCTAAATCAATCTACATCCGGTTCGAGGGTACATCTCCGAACTCCTTTGACATCCGTCGTTGTAATTCCTCAACGACGTCAAAGAGGTGACGGGTCCCAACGACCACACATCGATATGGACTGCGGGGTCCTTAAACTCGTGGACCGAGATGTCCCTAAACTAATATTCGACCGAGACGTCCTTAAACTAATATCGGACCGAAACGTCCTTAAACTAATATCGGACCGAGACGTCCTTAAACTAATATTGGACCGAGACGTCCTTAAACTAATGTTGGACCGAGACGTCCTTAAACTAATGATGGACCACTACGTCCCTAAACTGGCATCGGACCGAAATGTCCCTAAACTAATGACGGACCACCACGTCCCTAAACTGGCGATGGACCGAAATGTCCTTAAACTAATAATGGACCACTACGTCCCTAAACTGGCATCGGACCGAAACGTCCCTAAACTAATAATGGACCACTACGTCCTTAAACTGGTATCGGACCGAAACGTCCCTAAACTAATAAGGGACCACTACGTCCCTAAACTGGAACAATAGAGCCAATTGCTCTTTTGCCGGATCTAAACGATCCCGTTTAACTTGATCTTAGCCCCAAATACGGCTAACGTATCCTTAAGCACTTAAATGGACTATAAAACCCTCAATCAGCTTTGGTTCAAGGGTACATCTCTGAGCTCCTCTGACACCTATCGTTGTAATCCTTCAACGATGTTAGAGAGGTGATGAGTCCCGATGGCCATAAATTAAATGAATCACCACGTCAGGTTGATCTTAGTCCAAAGCAAGACTAACGTATCCTTGACGAATGTTTAAGTTGATCTTAGTCGCAACGCGACTAATGCATCCTTAAACTAAAAACACCAAACCCAAATCTAAGTAAATACGGATTTGGACTAATCTACGCCCTACGGGCGACGGCATTACTCAGTCTCCGTATACAATCCACGGGCAGCCAAAAACAAAACAAACACACACGACACGAAATGAAATTCTGGAGAAGGAGAAAGTTGTTACCGCAAAGCGGTAGCGTAATTAACTGCAGGGGCTTGCGCCTGCAGGGAAGAGCGTCCCCACAATCAAAAACCCCTCAAGCGTGGGGGAATCTGACAAAGTCTGCTACATCGGCCGCATCCGTCTAAACCTTCGATACACGGTGCCATAAATCAACTTGGCATCTTCGAAGAGGTGGACGGATAAAAACCAAATAGCATCTGCCCCGAACCTCAGGCACGTGACGTCCTAACGTCGCAGGCCGCCGTTCGGAGGGGAACACCCACGACTAGGGACTTTTTAAGGATATGCTTGTAGACCCCAGCTCTCACGTATATGATCGCCCTCATACTGTTGGTCGTCAAGCAAGAATCCTAGGGGCTCTATCAACGTGCAATAGCGGCCTGTCAGGTCACCTAAAGCAGTACACGATGATAAAGGTAAACCAGATAGCATACTATCATCTCGAGTAAGACTGTCGTACCGGGATAGGTTCTCCCTCAATCATTGCAATCACGTGCCTGTGATCCAATAATTGACTCTGAGGGCACTATCTCCAGCAGATTGCACAGCTGAATGCGGCCTTAAGCGAGCGAGAGAAGGGGAAGCTCCCGTCCCAGCCACTCCCAAATCCCGGTCACCCACATAATGTACATGTTGCTCTTGAACAACAGAACCATAATGTGAGTGCCGTGACCACATTGAGATCGGGAAGGATGCTGCAAAACGACATTGGCACACGGATCAACGATGACATCCCGGCCGCATCTTCTTCTTCTTCATCTTCATCTTCTGTGCCTATTCTCCGTTCTTCACAAGGCTCTCCTTCCTCTTCTTCTGCTCTGAATGGGCCCACTTCTCACTCCACGAAAACACCTGTTCTGGGATCCGTTCCAACTCCACAATCTCCTCCTCCAACATTAGACTCAACCAATTTTAAAAATGTTCCATTTCCAAACCGGTTGAGGTCTAATAAACAAAATCCTCAGATGGTGAAGATTCTGGAGTTATTTAAGCTGGTTAACATTAACATTCCTCTTTTAGATGCTGTCCAACAAGTCCCATCCTACGCGAAAATCTTAAAGGACTTGTGCACGAAAAAGAGGAAGTCTCAGGTACCCAAGAAAGTTTTCTTGGCTAGTGCTGTGAGTGATGCCCTTACCCAATCTTTTGTTAGTTGTATGTATACCCTAGAGGCCAGTATTGTACAGATGATGTATATTATATTGGATGCTTGGACATATATAGAGATGACTTTCTTGCTCGATATGATAGTATGCTATCTGGTTACTCTTTATCTTAACATGTCCACTTGTCTCTTTATACTGTCTTATAGTTACATGTTGGTAAAGCCCTTAGGATGTCTACTTGACTTCCTGGACTATGATGCAGATCATACTAGTGGGGACATGGTAGTCCATAGGTACATCCTTCAAGGTCCCTAGTCGTGGGTGTATCGAGACGGGGCATCGATATACCAGTGTAGACTAGCGTGTACGCTTCTCGACCCATGAGATGTGCGATGGATGATCCCATATCCATTGGTGTTTGACATCAGAAATGGTATACGGGTGCTCAGTGGAGACTGGGTACACTGGACGGACTCGCCGAGAACTCCCAGATGGTATTATACCTCACGTCAGATGGCAGTTCTCAGGTGACACTTGTGCAGGTTAGTCTGTAGACCCGAGATCGTCATAGAGTCTTGTGTGATTCCCACTGTGCTTTGATCTCCACCTTACAACGTCCATGAGGGCGTGCAAAACGGTGGCCTTTGGATACTGTCCCGAGTCATATGGAGGCAATGAGCGATAGGAGGGGTTTCGTCTCTCCCGGTATTGGGGGTTGATGTTGCGCAGTGCTCGATTGGCCGTAACAGGAAAGTCCCTAGCCAGGGCTGATCAGAGATTTGCTGATAAGTGTTACCAGTAGTTTCTCGACCCGTTATGAGCCTCACATCGGCACGACTTATCGGTTATTGGGGTCTGACGTTTACCACCCCTAGACTTGATATGCGACATATCAGACGAACAGACCGGACTGTATGGTAAGTGTTACTGGTTGGATTCACAGGAGTGTGAGTGGGCTAGCTCGTCGATCTTCTGATCGCTTAATACCCGGGTGGCCGTTACGTTTAGCAGACCGCTTGCGGCCTGTTGGTGCTTGATATGATCATCATCTGCTACCCGCATATTGACGAGTCTTTAGAGTCCTACACAGAGGTTTCCTGGCTCAAGCGAAACGAAATAGGAGCGCATATGAGATATGTGCAGGACCGAGAATAATGTGTGTATGTGATACCGTATTTCATTCTCACGATGGATGTATCGACTGGTTATATTCGATATAACCTAGATATCGAATCAAGGATTGATTCGATAAGCCGATGCATAGGATACTAGTCGGTTATATGCGATATGACCGGATCGTTAAATCAAATGTTGATTTAATGATTTAATGTATAATTATATATTTGATATATTACTTTGCATTAACTAGTATTGGTTCACTTTAATAGGATTTTCTCACTTGTAGTTCACAAGTTGTATATGTGATATACTTTTGTGCACTACAATGTGTCATGTTTGATGATGCATGTAAATTGGTTTTGTGTTAAGACTTAAACCATGGTTATGATAATAGTTAGGGTTTTGATTTATTTACTTTTTTATTTATCTATTCTTTCTTGATAAATAAATAAAAGAAAAACAAAATGGTTTCTTTCATGAAGCTTGATGAAGCTTCATGAAGCTTTGACTAAAGTGACCATTTTGTCATCATGCTTAACCCTAACCATTCTCACTTGACCATGGTCTATTCTCTACACTTAACCATGGTTAGAAGATGATAAGTATTCATTTTTATTATTCTTTTAACAATACTTATCATATTCTATCTTCTTCTTCTTCATCATCTTCATGAAGAAAACCTTGACTTCATCAATGGCACCTTGAGAAAAAGAGTGAGAAATCCAATTCTAAAGTGAACCCACCTCCTATTTCTTCATCCTCTACCTCTTGCCAAGTAGTATAGGGTGTTTTCTTCACAAGTTTCACAACTTGGTGAAGTTGGAGCTTGAACTTGTGATGCCTCGACGTAGATCATCTTCGGCACGAAGCCGACGACCTAGCCCGCCCATTTCTCCGATGAAGCCGGCGATTGAGTTCGGGATTCGAGATGGACAGCGAGAGGACGTCTACGTGGAGCTAAGGAAGTGGTGAAACGGATCTACAAAGGTTGTAGCCTCTCTCCTTTAGTTAAGTCGTTAACTAGTTTAATGTTTCGCCTAGAATTCTAGTCGACGATCCGTATTAGGGTTTCTCGGCACCCATAAAATTTGAAATTGGCATGGTTGATGCCTTGTGAGACCTCTATAGTGTGCCTAGGAACCCTACAGTGGTATCAGAGCCTAGCTAGAGCCTTAGGCGAAGTCTAGACGGAGTTTGAAGTCCGATCGAACCGAAACCCTAATATCAAACTTGCTCTCTGTACATTTTTTAAAAACTGGGTTTTTTTCAAATTAAAAATATGCAGAAAATTCAGCAGGACTTTCTAAGAATTACTGTGAAACACGATCACCCAATTCTTCCAAAGTACGGCGGAACCGCGGCAGAAGCCTGGCTTCTGCGGCGGTTCCGCGGCCGAATGATGACGTCACCCACCCTATTTTGCACAGTAACTTCTTTTATTCAGTGCTGAGATCTCTAGGAATTTTTAATATTTATTCAAGAGTTGAGTATTCTGGGTTGTATTGGGGACTCGGTATTTCGATCGGATTATCGAACTTTGTCTTAGTGCTTTCCGGATAATTTTTTGAATATGTTAAAAAGTCCGACCGGATATAAATACCCAACTTTTCCCCTGCCGAAAAATATCCAATTGTTGGATTTTTGTGTGGTTTAAGGACGTTCTGAGTAGTACAAGTAACGCGATGGTCCCTCTAGAAGACAACAAACCTTAACTCGATTATGTGACCGTCTTGAACTGCCCTTTGAACTTTCGGGTTTGGGGCAGTACGGCGTGCCACATGTGAGGCATTGGCTTGACCCTTCTACGGCTGGACCGTTGGTACTGAGGCATGAAGTGAATATCTTTGAACCTATTTCATGTGTTGGACGGTTTCGGGAAAACTTGGGTGTTCGAATGTTCGATCGGAAAGTTTAATATTTTCTATTTATCCGGAATGGAATACAATAATTGGAATTCACAAACAGTTATGAGATAATTGAATGAATGTTATAAATCTAGCGGTTTAGTCTCATTTGATATTGAAAAGAGTTTTCGATAATGAGACTAAAATGCGGGGTTTATAACTGTTAGGCATGTGATGTCTAAGTATTTCATTTGATTAGGCATGCGATATCTAAAGAGGTTGCGGATTCCAATTGTTGTAGTTTTACACTTTCTTTTCTGTGACCGTAAGTGTAATATGTGATATCGCCGGTTTCGTTGCTATATGTCAACGACAATTGGGATGCGCATATTTACTTACGTTGATGACATGTGATGTTATGTGTTGCTGGATATGTTATATTGGATTGTCGTGTTTGAATAGCCGGGGTTTTTTATGTGAGATGAGTGTTTTTCATTTTTCATTCATGTAAAAACTTGTATGTAATATTCTTTTATTTGGGGCACTTCCAGGTTGCGGAAGCTGTCACCCTTTGTATATTATTTCCTTTTCCGCATTAGGATAGACCCAAGGAGGGGGGCATAAGTAACCGGGTTCTGGGGTCCAGTGGGAGACCAACTCGAGGAGTCGAGTCCGGGTCTCCTAACCCTAGAATTGGTAGGGTTGCTTGCCGCTCTCGTAGGGGTCTAGGGGTGTGGGATTGGCTATTCATCACGACCGTGGAATCCGTGTTTTATACTGGCTCGTATTGAAAACACGGACGTCCTAGTATATCCAATATTTCATATGTTTTTTCTGCTGCGATATCTGTGATGTTCTGTGATAGATACTATATATAGTATATATGATATATTATATAGACGTTACTTATGTTTTGCACCCGCACTAGCCCTGCCCTGCTCTGTCGTTAGTTACCTAACCTAACGGTGTACGAGGGGACATCGAGACAAATGCGGATGGCATAAGTGTACGTCATATCTATCTGTGATGTTTAGGTATTTAAATAATGGGACTTCATTATTGTGATTAATGAAAGAAAAGAAACCTAAGATGTAGAATCAAATTTTAAATAAAAAAAAGGGGTAGCTACAGTTCTTGCTTTGCACAGCGGTATATGTGATATATCCTGCACCTTATTCGATGAGGAAAGGACCGAGATCCCTTCACCGGGAGTGACTGCTTTAGCAATAACTGGCAGATGCTACACACTCGGTTTGACTTTTGATTGCTTCTATAGTTTCTGCTTTGCACAGTGATATATATGATATATCCTGCACCTCATTCGACGAGGAAAGGGCCGACGATCCCTTCACCGGGAGTGACCCCTTTAGCAAAACTAGAAAAGCCTCAAAATCACTCCATTTTCAAAACTTCATTTGATTCTACAATGATATCAAGTTCATTACGCTCATGGTTTTCAGAAAAACCTGCGTAGCCCTCCGTCATTTCAGATAAGTAGTAGTTAGTATTCGTGCTGCGTTTGTTGGCCTGCGTCAAGGCGTAGTGTGCGTTAGCTAACTAGTATTTTTCTGCTTATGCATATGATGCAGATTGGATTAAGGTAGTCGTGCGACTTTGTTGGCCTGCGTCAAGGGTCGTACGGGTGGGTTTAATTCAATCAGGAAATGACGGGTTGAACTTGACTAGCGCACTATGGTTTGTTGGCCTGCGTCAAGGTCATAGGACGCTAGGGGCAAAATATTATCGGGAATTTCAAGTGTTGAAATTTGCAATGAGATTGCATACCTTCTATGAGATAGTTGGATCCCGATACCCACTGCGAGTAAGAGTTACTCCTGGGAGAGTTTTACACATTACAATTAGCCGATCAAGTAGGTGTCTAGAAAGGTGTTAACGAGGTTACGCCTCTGGGAAAATGAGGTTTACATTAATTAGGTTCGTGAGAAAGCACGGGGGACCTCCCTCAAAGTACCGACACTGGCCTGGCTGAAAGATTGGCGAACTTGTAATGTGTAATTAATCCCGGCTAATCTTTCCTTTTAGGGTTTGAAGGAAGATTTGATAAAAACAGTGGGAGCCATCCTGATTAGATAAGATAAAAACCAATCTGATCTTGCAAGAGCATACGCTAAAGTGTTTTCTTCTCTCCCTCTCCAGGTAGCGACCATTTCATGCCCTAATAAAGATAATAATATGGATGTATTGACCGAACTCGCATGTTATTCTGTGCTGGGGAACGTTGGTTCCGTTCTTTCTTATAAGAGTTATAGGAATGAACAGGATATGGGGGAATACCAGGATTCCCATGCCACCCGATTGAAGAAAGTACATGATGATGCATTTTCTTCAGGTGTGTTCGTTACAGAGAACTGTTTCTCCATTTGCCCTACATCCTGGGTATTAGATACCGGGTCAGGATCCCATATATGTAATCAGTTACATGGGCTTAGAAAAGGTTAAGAACTTGGAGAAGGTGATAAAGACATTAGAGTTGGAAATGGTGCAATTGTTGCAGCTAAGACTGTCGGGGAATATCACCTTGCATTACCAACTGGTAATACATTGGTTCTGAACGAATGCTATTACATGCCGAACCTGGTATGCAACATTATATCAGTTTCTTTATTGAGTAAAGATGGATATAATTTTGTATTACAGGATAATGTTATGAACATTTTCCGTAACCAAAAGTTGGTTGGATCAGGCACGTTGTGCAATGGCATTTATGTTCTAAATCAATCAACAGTTCTGAGCATAACAAACACACACAAGAGGAAGAGTTCAGAACTGAACGAATCCTTCTTGTGGCATTATAGACTGGGTCATATCAATGCGACACGATTAGCTAAGTTGCATAAGGATGGATATTTAAATCCGTTTGAATTTTCATCTTATGACACTTGCCAATCATGTCTCAAAGGCAAGATGACCAAAGCTTCGTTTACGGGACACGGAGAAAGAGTTACCGAACTCTTGGGACTCATACATAGTGATGTATGCGGTCCCATGTCTACACATGCCAGGGATGGTTCTTCGTACTTCATTGCATTCACTGACGATCTCTCTAGATTCGGATATGTGTTCCTGATGAAACAAAAATCAGAATCTTTTGAGAAATTTAGAGAATATAAACAAGAAGTCGAGAACCAAACCGGAAAAAGTATTAAAATCCTTCGATCTGATCGAGGAGGAGAATACTTAAGCAATGAATTCCTGGACTTCCTAAAAGAGAATGGGATTCTCTCTCAGCTGACTCCTCCATGTACACCACAGCACAACGGTGTATCAGAACGGAGGAACCGCAACCTATTGGATATGGTGCGCTCTATGATGAGCACAGCTGAGTTACCTATTTCCTTCTGGGGATATGCACTGGAAACAGCTGCAGACCTATTGAATATGGTTCCCACCAAAACCGTGTCAACCACTCCATATGAGATATGGAAAGGAAAGTGTCCATGTCGTAATTATGTTAAGATATGGGGTTGTCCGGCATATGTAAAAACGCAAAATCCGGACAAACTCGCGGCAAGGTCCATTCTGTGTAAGTTTATTGGATATCCCAAACATTCGCGCGGGTATATCTTCTACCACACCGAGGAACAAAAGGTGTTTGTTTCTCGACATGCCACCTTTTTAGAAAAGGAATTTCTTGAAAAAGAGATTAGTGGCAAGGATGTAGAACTGGAAGAGGTTCCAGCAATACAGACTACGACAGAAGACTTGGTTGAACCAGAGGATTCAGTAGTTCCTGATGAACCTCAGCCTCTCCGTCGATCTAGTAGGGTTCCTCGCCAACCTGAGAGATACTACGGTTTTCTCATGGATGGTGGGAGCGAGGATTGCATCATGGAGGATGATGACCCAACTAGCTTCGAGCAGGCCATCACGAGTGGGGACTCAATGAAATGGCTGGATGCTATGCGGTCCGAGATGGAATCCATGTACACCAACAAAGTATGGACTTTGGAGGTTGCTCCTGAAGGGGTAAAACCCATCGGGAGCAAGTGGATCTTCAAGAAGAAACTTGGTGTAGATGGGAAAGTGGAGACTTTCAAAGCTAGACTTGTAGCAAAGGGTTTTCGTCAAAGACCAGGTGTGGACTATGACGAAACTTTTTCTCCAGTGGCTATGCTTAAATCCATCCGGATCATGCTTGCCATCGCTGCATACCATGATTACGAAATCTGGCAAATGGATGTTAAGACCGCCTTTCTAAATGGTGATTTAGAAGAGTGCGTGTACATGACTCAGCCAGAGGGCTTCGTAGACAGTGGGAGCAGCGGCAAGGTGTGCAAGCTGCTTAAATCCATTTATGGATTAAAGAAAGCATCACGGAGTTGGAACATTTGCTTTGATGTCGTTATCAAAGAGTTTGATTTCGTCAAAAACCCAGATGAACCTTGTATTTACAAGAAGGTGGCAGGGAGTAAGGTTGTCTTCCTCGTATTGTACGTGGACGACATACTCTTGATAGGAAATAATATTCCTATGCTGCAATCGGTCAAGCTCTTCTTATCACAAAGATTCTCAATGAAAGATCTTGGTGATGCCTCCTGCATATTGGGAATCAGGATCTATAGAGATAGATCCAAACGGATTTTGGGATTGTCCCAATCCAGGTACATTGACACCATACTAAAGAGGTTTAGTATGGAAGAATCCAAGCGTGGGAACATGCCCACGATCTCTGGAGTCACTCTCTCCAAAGAGATGTCTCCCAAGACTGATTTGGAGAGAGCCCGCATGCAAGGGATACCCTATGCTTCGGCTGTAGGCTCTATCATGTATGCGATGCTATGTACCAGACCCGATGTAGCATACTCACTAAGTGTAGTGAGCAGGTATCAAGCTGATCCTGGAGAGAGTCACTGGACAGCTGTGAAGAGCATTCTCAAGTACTTACGAATGACTAAAGAGATGCTCTTGGTGTATGGTAACGGAGAACTCCAAGTGGAGTCCTTTACCGATTCGAGCTTCCAGAGTGATAAGGACGACTCTAAGTCGCAGTCGGGTTTTGTCTTTACCCTTTACGGAGGGGCGGTTAGCTGGAAGAGTTCCAAGCAGGAAACCGTGGCAGACTCGACGATGGAGGCTGAATACATTGCTGCCAACGATGCTGCTAAAGAGGCTGTCTGGATCAAGAAGTTCATTACTGAACTTGGAGTGGTTCCATCCATTGAGAATCCAATACCCTTGTATTGCGATAACAATGGAGCGGTGGCTTTGGCCAAGGAACCCAGGTCCCATCAGCGATCCAGGCATATTCTGAGGCGGTATCACCTGATCCGGGAGATAGTTGATCGCCGGGAGATCGATGTCAGGAGAGTTGACACGAAGAAATACACGGCGGATCCACTCACGAAGGCCATTCCCCAGATACAGTTTGAGAGACTCTTCGGGATGCTCGGTATGCGATACTACAGCAGCTGGCCCTAGTGCAAGTGGGAGATTGTCAGTTGTATGTATGCCCTAGAGGCCAGTATTGTACATATGATGTATATTATATTGGATGCTTGGACATATATAGAGATGACTTTCTTGCTCGATATGATAGTATGTTATCTGGTTACTCTTTATCTTAACATGTACACTTGTCTCTTTATACTGTTTTATAGTTACATGTTGGTAAAGCCCTTAGGATGTGTACTTGACTACCTGGACTATGATGCAGATCATACTAGTGGGGACATGATAGTCCATAGGTATATCCTTCAAGGTCCCTTGTCGTGGGTGTATCGAGACGGGGCATCGATATACCAGTGTAGACTAGCGTATACGCTTCTCGGCCCATGAGATGGGCGATGGATGATCCCATATCCATTGGTGTTTGACATCAGAGATGGTATACGGGTGCTTAGTGGAGACTGAGTACACTGGACGGACTCGCCGAGAACTCCCAGATGGTATTATACCTCACGTCCGATGGCAGTTCTCAGGTGACACTTGTGCAGGTTAGTCTGTAGACCCGAGATCGTCATAGAGTCTTGTGTGATTCCCACTGTTCTTTGACCTCCACCTTACCACGTCCATGAGGGCGTGCAAAATGGTGGTCTTTGGGTACAGTCCCGAGTCATATGGAGGCAATGAGCGATAGGAGGGGTTTCGTCTCTCCCGGTATTGGGGGTTGATGTTGCGCAGTGCTCGATTGGCCGTAACAGGGAAGTCCCTGGCCAGGGCTAATCAGAGATTTGCTGATAAGTGTTACCAGTAGTTTCTCGACCCGTTATGAGCCTCACATCGGCACGACTTATCGGTTATTGGGGTCTGACGTTTACCACCCCTAGACTTGATATGCGACATATCAGACGAACAGACCGGACTGTATGGTAAATGTTACTGGTTGGATTCACAGGAGTGTGAGCGGGCTAGCTCGTCGATCTTCTGATCGCTTAATACCCGGGTGGCCGTTACGTTTAGCAGACCGCTTGCGGCCTGCGGGTGCTTGATATGATCATCATCTGCTACCTGCGTATTGACGAGTCTTTAGAGTCCTACACAGAGGTTTCCTGGCTCAAGCGAAACGAAATAGGAGCGCATATGACATATGTGCAGGATCGAGAATAATGCGTGTATGTGATACCGTATTTCATTCTCGCGATGGATGTATCGACTGGTTATATTCGATATAACCTAGATATCGAATCGAGGATTGATTCGATAAGCCAATACATAGGATACTAGTCGGTTATATGCGATATGACCGGATCGTTAAATCAAATGTTGATTTAATGATTTAATGTATAATTATATATTTGATATACTACTTTGCATTAACTAGTATTGGTTCACTTTAATAGGATTTTCTCACTTGTAGTTCACAAGTTGTATATGTGATATACTTTTGTGCACTACAATGTGTCATGTTTGATGATGCATGTAAATTGGTTTTGTGTTAAGACTTAAACCATGGTTATGATAATAGTTAGATTTATTTACTTTTTTATTTATCTATTCTTTCTTGATAAATAAATAAAAGAAAAACAAAATGGTTTCTTTCATGAAGCTTGATGAAGCTTCATGAAGCTTGATGAAGCTTCATGAAGCTTTGACTAAAGTGACCATTTTGTCATCATGCTTAACCCTAACCATTCTCACTTGACCATGGTCTATTCTCTACACTTAACCAAGGTTAGAAGATGATAAGTATTCATTTTTATTATTCTTTTAACAATACTTATCATATTCTATCTTCTTCTTCTTCTTCATCTTCTTGAAGAAAACCTTGACTTCATCAATGGCACCTTGAGAAAAAGAGTGAGAAATCCAATTCTAAAGTGAACCCACCTCCTATTTCTTCATCCTCTACCTCTTGCCCAGTAGTATAGGGTGTTTTCTTCATAAGTTTCATAACTTGGTGAAGTTGGAGCTTGAACTTGTGATGCCTCGACGTAGATCATCTTCGGCACGAAGCCGACGACCTAGCCCGCCCATTTCTCCGATGAAACCGACGATTGAGTTCGGGATTCGAGATGGACAGCGAGAGGACGCCTACGTGGAGCTAAGGAAGTGGAGAAACGGATCTACAAAGGTTGTAGCCTCCCTCCTTTTGTTAAGTCGTTAACTAGTTTAATGTTTCGCCTAGAATTCTAGTCGACGATCCGTATTAGGGTTTCTCGGCACCCATAAAATTTGAAATTGGCATGGTTGATGCCTTGTGAGACCTCTATAGTGTGCCTAGGAACCCTACATCTTTACAACAAAAACGGAAGGACCCTGGCTGTCCTACGATTTCTATTACCATTGGGGATAAGAACATCAACCGCGCACTATTAGATCTTGGTGCCAGTGTTAACCTGCTTCCGTACTTTGTATACTAGCAATTAGCGTAGGAGAGCTGAAACCCACACACTGCACTCTCCAAATGGCCGACCGATCGATCACCCATCCTAGGGGTGAGCTAGAGGATCTGTTAATCAAAGTCGGGGACTTCATATTCCCCGTTGACTTCATTGTATTAGACACACAGCCTGTAGCTAACCCCCGGAATCAAATTCCGGTGATACTCGGTCGCCCATTCCTTGCAACCTCAAATGCTGTGATCAATTGTCGCAATGGTTCGATGAACCTCTCTTTTGGAAACATGACAATTGAACTCAACATTTTTAGGTTGGGGAATCAGCCCTCCGAACCTAATGCTCATATACTGGATGTCTGCTCGATACAGGAGATCACCCCAGAAGAGTGTGAATTCGAGGAGTTTCTGTTCGATCATGCTAACCTTAATGCCACTAGTGCGTTCCTCCTCGAACCTGCTACTGTTTCTACGCCCGACAACGACTACGAGTGTTTCACGTTCTTGAACGATCTTAGCCGCTCGCAACCCGAGTTTGAATCCTTCGAATTTCCGGATGAGTTACCTGAACCATCCGACTCGGTCGCTTACACTCGATTTGAACCTTTGCTGGAGTCCTTTGAGTTCGAGACCTCTGCACCAATCTTGCCTTCAATCGTTTCACCTCCGACGCTCGAACTCAAGCCTTTGCCGTCTCACCTTAAGTACGCTTACTTAGGTGAGAACGAGACCCTCCCTGTTATCATCTCGGCTTCTCTAGCTCCAGAGCAAGAGAAAGCCCTTCTCGCGGTCTTGCACAGCAACAGGCAAGCTTTTGGCTGGTCCATGGCGGACATCAAGGGGATTAGTCCCCTGATCGTTGAACATCACATTCATCTGATGGATGATGCCAAACCAGCCCGGGATCCACAAAGACGTCTCAATCCAGTCATGAAAGAGGCTGTGAAGAAGGAGATCGTAAAAAGTCTAGATAGTGGTATCATTTACCCTATCTCTGATAGCCAGTGGGTTATCCCCATTCACGTTGTCCCCAAGAAATCAGGCATAACGGTCATCACTAACGAGGCGAACGAGTTAATCCCTACTCGCACCCAAACTGGGTGGCGAGTATGCATCGATTATAGAAAACTCAACACCGCAACGCGGAAGGACAACTTTCCGCTACCTTTCATTGACCAGATGCTTGAACGATTGGCCGGACACGAGTACTACTGCTTTCTTGATGGCTACTCCGGCTATAATCAAATTCCCATCGCCGAAAAGGACCAGGACAAGACCACTTTCACTTGTCCTTTTGGCACGTTTGCATATCGTCGCATGCCCTTTGGGTTATGCAATGCGCCCGCTACCTTCCAGCGGTGTATGATGGGAATCTTCTCAGACATGGTGGAAAAATTTCTGGAGATCTTCATGGATGATTTCTCCATCTTCGGCGATTCCTTCAACGAGTGTTTGCTGCATCTTGACGCTGTCCTTACCCAATGTAAGGACAAGAATCTCACTTTGAATTGGGAGAAGTGCCACTTCATGGTGCGCGAAGGTATTGTCTTAGGACATATCATCTCGCAAAATGGCATAGAGGTCGACAAAGCGAAGATTGAGGTCATTTCCAATCTCCCTCCTCCCCGATGCGTCAGAGATATCCGAGCCTTCCTTGGCCATGCCGGTTTCTATAGACGGTTCATCAAGGACTTTAGCAAGATTGCTAGGCCCTTGACTCTTTTGCTGGCCAAGGATACGCCATTCGACTTCAACTCGAGCTGTGTGACTGCATTCGAGTCATTGAAAAGGTCACTCACTTCTTCTCCCGTTCTTTCTTCACCTGACTGGACGCACCCATTTGAGATTATGTGCGATGCATCCGACTTTGCCATTGGTGCTGTCCTTGGACAACACATCAACAAGATGTCGCACGTAATCTATTATGTGAGCCGAACCCCGAACGACGCACAACTCAATTATACAACAACCGAGAAGGAATTCTTGGCTGTTGTATTTGCTTTAGAAAAGTTCAGGCCCTACCTCATCGGCTCTCCAGTCATTGTCTACACAGACCATTCTGCTCTGCGCCATCTTTTTGCGAAGAAAGATGCAAAATCTTGGTTAATACGTTGGATACTCTTGCTTCAAGAGTTTGACCTTGTCATTAAGGACAAACGAGGACGTGAAAACGTAGTTGCGGACCATCTCTCACGACTTCCTTCTTTGCCTTCGCTTCTAATTCCAATCAACGACGTTTTCCCGGATGAACAGCTCTTGACAGTATCTTGCGAACCCTGGTTCGCAGATATTGTGAACTATTTGGCCACGGGATTACTACTGACTGAATGGTCAAGTCAGGACAGACTTCGCTTCTTATCCCAAGTAAAACACTTTTACTGGGACGAACCCTATCTGTTCAAGTACTGTCCCGACCAGATTATTCGTCGGTGTGTCCCTGACGAGGAATTCAAGAGAGTGCTGTCATTTTGCCACGATCAAGCGTGTGGCGGGCATTTTGGCCCCAGAAAGACAGCAGAGAAGATCTTGCAATGTGGTTTCTACTGGCCACAACTCTTCAAAGACGCTCATGACTATTGCAAGACTTGCTCCCGGTGCCAACACTTGGGCCGGATATCCCGGAGGAACGAGATGTCGCTCCAACCGATCTTGGTTGTGGAGATTTTCGATGTTTGGGGGATCGATTTCATGGGGCCGTTTCTCAGCTCTTTTGGGAACTTGTACATCCTTCTCGCTGTTGATTACGTCTCTAAGTGGGTCGAGACTATGCCCAGCCGGACTAACGACAACAAGGTTGTCGTTAGGTTTCTTAAAGAAAACATTTTCTCCCGTTTTGGGCACCCCCGAGCGATCATTAGCGACAATGGAAGTCATTTCTGCAACAAAACTTTCGAGGCCTTGATGCGGAAATACTCCATTAATCATAAGCTATCCATGCCCTACCACCCCCAAACCTGCGGGCAGGCAGAAGTTTCAAATCGGCAAATCAAGCAGATACTGGAGAAAACGGTTTCCAAGAACCGTAAGGATTGGTCGCTGAAACTCACTGATGCCCTTTGGGCATTTCGAACCGCTTATAAGACCGACCTTGGCATGTCTCCCTATCGGCTTGTGTACGGAAAAGCCTGCCACCTACCTGTCGAAATAGAGCATCGCGCATTTTGGGCGATAAAGGAGCTGAATCTGTCTCTCGAGGATGCGGGCAGCCATCGGAAGCTGCAGTTGAATGAATTGAGCGAGCTTAGGGATGAGGCTTACGATAACGCGGTTGTCGTTAAGAACCGAACGAAGGTGTTTCACGATAAACACCTTTTGCGCAAAACTTTCGTACCTGGTCAGCAGGTACTGCTTTACGACACCCGACTTCACTTCCATCCAGGAAAGCTCAGATCTCGCTGGAAAGGGCCGTATTTTGTGCGGAATGTGTATCCGCATGGCGCTGTGGATTTGGAAAATCCAAAGGACGGTTCATTTTTCAAAGTGAACGGGCACCGACTTAAACCGTACCTTAGCGCCGAACCAACAAAGGAGCTCCTGGTCTTACAGGAGCCGGTTTACCCTGCATAGTCTTCCTCTGCCTACCACCAAACTTCGGTTATCCAGCCAAGAACAGTGGACACTGTTCCAAATAAGTTTGGGGGTATGTATATACCATTTTGTACATTTTTGTGGCTATTCTTTTTCTTTTCTTTTCTTTAAAAACAAAAAAAACAAAAAAATGTGTGTATAGCTAACCGACAATTTTGACCCTTCAAATGATCTCTTCATGCAATGACAGTGAGGACACTGTCTAGTTTAAGTTTGGGGGTACGCTCGGTACGCATTTCTTACCTTCGCATTCATATGTATATTCTGCATCTGCATATTAAAATCCATAAAATCCATAAAAATCTGAAAATTTTCTAAAAACGTTTTTGTCAAATTAGCTAGTGGGAGGACTCTGATTCAACATTTCGATGGTTTTGTTTGATAAAATAAGAATAACTAAATCTTATATTTAGATTTTGAAAACCTGAAAGATAACTCTCCTTTGAAGTTAAATATAGCTGATATACGTCTTTACATCACACTACACGTGCCGTGAGTTTTTGGGAATTAGATGACAACTCTTTTATGTCGAAAAACTTTTAAATGGATAAATGATTTTCTGAGGATCAAATAGGTTTGTTCGGAAATAAGTAATATCAAGAATAGTTTATGAAGTAAAGTGAATATGAAGGAATGTTATTGATGCCTTAATTGGAACTAAGTCTGAAAAATAACCCATCTGATACTTGATTGGAATGATTACACACCGAACCCACTAAACACGTCTTTTATCCAAAAAAAATAAATTAATTGAACTGCCGGTTGTGTCTCCGTTCGTATTAAATCATCATGATTTTCACGCCAAACTGTCTTTTGTTTTTGGACCTAGGTAACTTGAGTAATTAAGTCCGCTGGGGTGTTTCTACACCTAATGCCCTAAAGCCAACTGGTTTGGGTGCATTGGCCCAAAGCTTGCTAAGAAGCCTAGAAAGTCCAGATTAAAACAAAGTCAAGCAAGTGTTCTATCCGAGTTAAAATTCCTAACGGTTCTTTGTGTTAGAATAATCTTGATAAAAGACAGGCTTTTATAAAAATTTTAGCGGAGATATGAAGGTTTATTCTATGATAAAGACTATTGCACGTTTACAGAGGTGTGTATGAAATGAAAACAAGAAAAAGGTGGAGTGAAATATAAGACTAGTTTCCTGTTAAGGAAGATAGAAATTCTAAAGTTGAAACTTTACTGGAAAACGAAACTTGAAAAATGCTTAACTCTTTATAAAACTTATGTGATCCTTTCAAAAATTTTATCTGGGCTTTATTGTGTGACATGATGACGTAAATCGATCCTTCTGGAAACTTAACGACACTATTTGCACTGCACGTGAAGAATATAAAAGCTGTAGTTAAATAAGAAGCGAGGTGTGAAAAATAAAGGTTCGATAGTCTAGACTTAGGATAATAGAATTGTTATTTTCTGAAACAAAACTTTAGGGTTTGAATCTTAGTTATTTTACAAAACCAACTTGACCAGATTTTGTGGGTAGTATCCGCTGAAAACCCTCAGGAGACAACACTCCTCCTACTAGAGACACCTAGAGGTTTAAACGGCTTGTTGCACATGCTCAGTGCAATCGCGTTCCCTGCGAAATTGAGGTTACGAAATTTTTTGTGAATAAATTGGCTTTGCTCGGGACGAGCAAATGATAAGTTTGGGGGTATTTGTTCATATCAGATTTTTGCATTTTTATACCGCCCAATTTTTATCACATTGCATAACGGTAGGTACTCTTGAGCCGTGTTTGCTAGTCAATTGCAGGATACAGGTTCTCGGCTCTAAACGGTGAAATTCATGGAAAAACACGACAAAATCCGGGTTCCTGCCATTCACAGATAAAACAAGGGTCTCCGCTCTTTATCCGTCTGTTGCCACATACCAGTTTAAGAGACAAAATGGCAAATCATTGTCGTTTTCATGCACAAGGCTCAATGGCAGCACAAGATCCAAGAAATCTACACGGAGCTCGAGGAAATCATGACAAAAAGATCCACATCAAATCACCTTTTGCTCAACAGAAATTCTGGAAAATTCGTGAAGAAAATCTGAGAAAAGATATATACCAGACTCATGGGCACAGCAAACCAGGGAACCATACAAAATTTGGACACCTAACTCCACTAAAGGGCCGCGGATCCGTGGCATAAGCAAGCTTAGGCCACGGTTCCGCGGCCGTATGGTTGCGGCAAGTGTCCAAATTTTGTGGGCAGATTGGTCATTTCACTTTAGTTCTGAATGTTGCCCTAGGTTTTTATTTTCCAGCCTATAAATAGCCCAGAACCTTGTGAAGCCAAAGGTGCATAATCTTGTATTTTCTAGGTTTTAGAATACTTGATCTTCTTCCTCTTCTCATATCTTCTCCATTGAAAAACTTGTAGTGAGCTTTTGTGAGTGAAGAATGATGAATAAAGAAGTTCATTTTATTATCATACTTGTCTTGCTCTTATGTTAAATGCTTGTAATTTTTATTTGTTAACTTAGTTGTTGTTATTTCTTGTTGTTTCTTTCTTTCTCTTTTTCTTTATCCTTAAAACAACCATGATGCTTACGCTTGATCCTTGCCAAGGTGAGGTCGCAAATAGCTAGTTGTTATCTTCTAATCTCCTTCTTTCTATCTTCCTCTTTATTTTGTTTTCTTTTCATTATGATGTATGAGTAGTTTCCATACTTGTTAGGGTAGGATAAGGGAAGTTTGAGAGAAGGAAATCTCCCTCACTCTTTCCTTGCCCAACATCTTAAATCAACTCCCGTTAATTGAACCACAATCCGCTCCTTACGGCACCCTATCCTACATGATAGCGGTGATTCCATAGTGAGACCGGTTGTGGTTGAATTAACCGGAGGTTATGGCTAAGAGCCAAGAACGGACGGACAAGCACCAAAAGGAAGGACTTAAGCGTTGGAAAGCCTAGCTTATACTCGCAAGTTCCTTCCTAGTCGTGCTAATCCCCGTTGTCGCCGATTACCGTAACACCGATATTAAGAGTGGCAACGAAAGAAGTGAGCGACTCCTAACTCAAACTAACCTAATCCTAACCCTAACAAGCTCTCTTTACATATCATTCTAACACTTAGATAATCACAAACAAATCTGGACTTTCAGACTTAACTCGTTAAAGCACATAGAAAAAGATTCCCATCTCCCTGCGGACGACCCGTACTCAACCGGCTAGCTACAAGCGAAACCGTTTTGATTGCGGTAATTAACTAAACTTGAATACGCAGAATATCTACCAACCAGCAGTGAGGCCTTTGTTTTTTGGTGGGTTTGCGGTTATCTGTCTGTACATTGTATATCATTTTGTTGGATCTATTACTCTCCATCTACCACTGTTTGTATATGATTTAGAGACGACTTGTGAGGATTTGGTGTTGTATTATTTTGGTGACTTTGGGTGCCGTGCTCGTGGGAGCCGGTTATGTTGGAAAGTTACTTCTTATTATTGTTTCCTTTTATATTCTTCGCTTCGGCGTCATATTTATATCTTGTGGTGGTTGTCTCCACCGTTGGGCGTGATTTTGCTCCCATTTGGGATGCTTTATATTTTATCTGTGTTGTACCCGTTTTCGAGGCTAGTTTTTACAAAAGAGGTGAAGCCGAAATTTTCATGAAAGAAAACAAGAGTTAGAGATTTTACTTGTGATTTTCTAAATGTTTTAAACTATGTTTTTCTCCGTTGATCCAGATTTGGGCGGTTTAGATTTCTGGGTATCGGCTTACTTGGGTTGCGTACGCCTGTAGACGTTACGTATCTTAAGTGCCGGTTACGGTCCAAGTTTCAGGTCGTGACACCATGCCCAACAGAACGTCGAAGTCCAACATCTGAAGAAGGATCAAATCGATGGACAAATCTCTGTCTCCTAAACTGACAGCATATGATCGGAACACGTGTCGCGCAACAAACGACTTTCCCACAGGAGTAGTCATGACAAGCGGCTGATATAGCAAACACGACTCTCGGCCTAACCTCGGCACGAAGTGTGTAGAAACATTCAAATGCGTAGATCCCGGATCAAAATGAACATGTGCATCATAAGAACATACAGAAAGGGTATCTGAAACCACAGCATTGGACGCCTAAGCCTCCTGGTGAGTCAAGGCAAAAACCCGAGCCTGTCCTCTACCGGCTACTGGATGTCCCCTGCCACTGCCACCTCGTCCTCTCGGCACAAATCCACCGCTACCATGACCTCTCTGAACAGGAGTCTGACGCGGCACGACAACAGGAATAAGAGGCAGCACTTTCTGAGGTGGAGAAGGTGGTAAGGTAACCTGGGGTACTGCCGTCCCTCTCTGACGCACCACGGTACAATCTCTCACTAGGTGCAGTAAACTGCCACATCAAAAACACCCACGTGTCGACGGCTGACCCTCCTAGGAAAAAGTACCGAACAACTAGCCACGTCCCACGTCTCTGCTACCCCCAGTTTCTGATCGAACTCTGTCTCGGAATCTAAACCTCGGCCTCCTGGCTGCTATACCAGTACGAGCCCTCTTCGGTTCCGGATCAATCGATGACTCAGCTAGACGCTCTTCCACTAACAGGGCTGCATCGACAGCTGCCGCATACGTGTCGCAATGCTGAATGCTGATGGCTAGGAACAACTGGGTAAGCAGGCCTCGAACTAACCTCTTCACTCTCATCTCCTCAGTCGCCACCAGGTACGGAGCATACACCGACAGCTCAGTAAACAGTACATCATACTCAGACACCGTCATCCCCGGAGTCTTACGTAACGACTCATATTTGCACGCTCGCGCTTCCCTGACGCTCGGTAGAAGAAAACGGGCAAGAAACGACGTCACAAACTTAGCCCAGGTCATAGGAGAAAGACCCGTGGCTCTGCCCTTCTCCAAGGACTCACACTACTTCTGGGCCAGACCCTCCAGACGAAAACTGGCAAACTCCACCCATCTCTCATCGGAGCATCGGAGAGAATGACAAATCCTGGCCATCCGGTCGATGAACGACTGCGGATCCTCAGTAGCATCTGTGCCAGTAAACACCGGAAGCCTCAGCCTCATAAAATCTATCAGTGACAAAGTAATAACCTCCGGAGCTGTAACTGCGACTACCGGAACTGTATGTGCCATCATGGTCCCCGCAATGGGTGGAAAAACTGCCTACCCCTGCGCTCGAATGGTCTCTACTAAAGTCCCCAATATCTGGCGCAGATCCTGCATACCAGCTCCAATCATAGCAATGTGCTCCGGTACAACAGGCGTACTGCCCTGGTCAGTCCTCGCCTCAGACGAGTCAACTCTGACCTCGGCCCTCACGGCCGCTCTCTGTGCCCTCGTATTATTCGGCGGCATATAGGCTAGAATTTGAAACAAGATTCGATAAGGAAATAGGAATCGAATCACAAAGATGTATATCATCACGGAGGAATATCAACCGATAAGTCCTAAGGTCACTTAGGCGGAGTACCGTGTCGTAAGTATGCCGCGGAACATACACACGCTACGTCACTCTGCTTAAGCTACCTACTCCATCATACCAAGGTCATCCTACACTCCGAAAGGTAAAACCTAGTGCTTTGATACCAACTTTGTCACGATCCAAAATTTGGCCCGTAACCGGCACTTAAACTACGTAACGTCTATAGGCATACGCAACTAAATTAAGCCGAAACCCAGAAATCTAAACCACCCAAATCTGGATCAACGGAGAAAAACATAGTTTTAACATTAGGAAAAAATCACAAGTAAAATCTCTAACTCTAGTTTTCCTTCTTGAAAATTTCGACAGCACTTCCTTTGTAAAAACTAGCCCCGAAAACGGGTACAACACAGATAATATATAAAACATCCCAAATGGGAGCAAAATCATGCCCAACGGCGGAGACAATCACTACAACAAGTATACGATGCTGAAGCGAAGAAATAACAAAGGAAAGACAACAATAAGAAGTAAACTTTCCAACATAACCGGCTCCCACGAGCACGGCACCCAAAGTCACCAAAATAATGTTAGTTATATGTATGCCCTAGAGGCCATTACTGTACATAGGATGTATATTGTAGTGGATGCTGGGACATATATAGGGAGGACTTTCTTGCTCGACATGATAGTATGCTATCTGGTTGAACTTTACCTTAACGTGTATACTGATTGTCTCTCTGTTACATGTTGGTAAAGCCCTAAGGATCTGTACTTGACTACCTGGACTATGATGTGGATCATACTAGTGGGGACATGGTAGTCCATAAGTACATCCTTCAAAGTCCCTAGTCGTGGGTGTATCGAGACGGGGCATCGATATACCAGAGTAGACTAGCGTATACCTTCTTGACCCATACAGATGGGCGATGGATGATCCCATATCCATCGGTGTTTGACATCAGAGATGATATACGGGTGCTCAGTAGAGACTGGGTACACTGGACGGACTCGCCGAGAACTCCCAGATGGTATTATACCTCACGTCAGATGGCAGTTCTCTAGTGACACTGGTACAGAGTAGTCTGTTGACCCGAGATCGTCATAGAGTCTTGTGTGGTTCCCACTGTGCTTTGATTTCCATCTTACCACGTCCAAGAGGGCGTGCAAAACGGTGGTTTTTGGGTACAGTCCCGAGTCACATGGAGGCAATGAGCGATAGGAGGGGATTCGTCTCTCCCGGTATAGGGGGTTGATGTTGCGCTGTGTTCGATTGGCTATAACAGGAAATCCCTGGCCAGGGTTGCTGAGATTTACTGGTAAGTGTTACCAGTAGTTTCTCGAATAGTTATAGACCTCATACCGACACGACTTATTGAGCTATTGGGGTCTGACGTTTACCACCCCTAGGCGAGATATGCGACATATCAGACGATCAGACCGGACTGTACGGTAGTGTTACTGGTCGGATTCACTGGAGTGTGAGCGGGCTTGCTCGTCGATCTTCAGATCGCTCAATACCCGGGTGGCCGTTACGTTTAGCAGACTGCTTGCGGCTTGTGGGTGTTTGATATGATCATCATCTGCTTCCGGCGTATTGACGAGTCTTTAGAGTCCTACACAGAGGTTTCCTGGCTCAAGCGAAACGAAATAGGAGCGCATATGAGATATGTGCGGGACCGAGAATAATACGAGTATGTGATACTGTATTCGATTCTCGCGATGTGACAGTGATCGGTTATATGCGATATAGCCGGGTTATCGGATCAAGTGTTGATTCGATAAGATGTTACTAACGATACCAGTCGGTTATGTGCGCATGACCGGATCATTGAATCAAGTGTTGATTTAATGATTTAATGTATAATTATATATTTGATATATTACTTTGCATTAACTAGTATCGGTTCACTTTAGAAGGATTTTCTCACTTGGTTCGTGCGCATTGCATATGCGATATGTTTTTGTGCACTTGTATGTATCATGTTTGATGATGCATGCTAACTTGAGTTTGTGTAAAGATTAAACCATGGTTATTCAAATGGTTAGGGTTTTGTTTTTCATATCTATTTATTCCTTTATTTATTTATTTATTCATTTTGGAAAAGAAGAGAGAAGAATGGTTGCTAGATTTGGAGTTTAGTTGAAGCTTCATGAAGCTTTGATAAAGTCAACCATACTTATCTCATCCTTAACCCTAACCATTCACACTAACCATGATTCATTCTCTACACTTGACCATGGTTAAAATTATGATAAGAATTCATTTTCTTTTCTTATTCTTTTAACTTATCATATCAATTTCCTTCTTCTTCTTCCTTGCTTCAAGTGAAGAAGCTTGAGGTCATCAATGGTGGATTGATGATTTGAGTGAGAAATCCAATTCTAAAGTTAACCCACTTCCTATTTCTTCATCCTCTACCTCTTGCCAAGTAGTAGAGTGTGTTTACTTCACAAGTTTCTTGACTTGGTGAAGTCGGAGCTTGATTTAGCGATGCCTCGACGTAGATCATCTTCGGCATGGACATCGACGACCTAGCTTGCCCATTCTCCGACGAAGCCGATCCTAGAGCCCGGATTTGACTTGGACAGTGGAGAGGACTTCGTTGCGGAGCTATGGAGGTGGAGCACCGGATCTACAAAGGTTGTATTTCCGTTTTCTCATTAGTTAAGTGTTAACTAGTTCATTGTTCGCCTAGACATCTAGTTATCGATCCATAGTTTAGGGTTTGTAGGCACCATAATTTTTGAAATTGCCATGGTTGATGGCTTGGGAGACCTCACTAGTGTGCCTAGGAACCCTACAGTGGTATCAGAGCCTAGCTAGAGCCTTAGGCGAAGTCCAGACGGAATTTGAAGTCCGAACGACACAAAACCGAAACCCAAAACATGCTCTCTGTACAATTTTTAAAATCTGGTCTTTTTCAACATTAAAAATATTCAGAAAAATCAGCAGGCAATTATAAGAGAAACTGTAAAATTCGGTTGCCTAATTCCAACAGTGCGCCGCGCTTCCGCGGCACGAGCATGGCTCGTGCGGCGGAAGAGCGGCCAATTTGTCGTTTTTCGCATCCAAATTTCTACAGTAAATCATATTCTGCTGTGTTGGTTTTCCTGGGTATTTTTGATATTTTTTCAAGAGTTGATTTTTCTGCAGTTGTTTTGGGGATTCGGTGTTTCGATCGGGATATCAAATTTTGTCTGTGTGGCTTTCCGGATAAATTTTAGAATATGTTAAAAAGTTCGACCGGATATAAATACCCAATTTTTCCCCTATCGGGAAATTTCCAAGTGTTGGATTTTTCCGTAAGTTTAACGACGTTCTAAGTAGTGCAAGTAACGCGATGGTCCCTCTAGAAGACACAAAACTTAACTCGATTATGTGACCGTCTTGAACTGCCCTTTGAACCTTCGGGTTTGGGGCAGTACGGCGTGCCACATGTGAGGCGTTGGCTTGACCCTTCTACGGCTGGACCGTTGGTACTGAGGCACAAACTGAATGTTTTTAGACTTGTTTCATGTGTTGATCAGTTTCGGGAAAACTTGGGTGTTCGATTGTTCGATCGGAGCGTTTAACATTTTTCTATTTATCTGGAATGGGATACAATAATTGTAATTCACAATAAGTTATGAGATAACTGAATGAATGTTATGAACATAGCAGTTTAGTCTCACTTGATCGGTTGCCACGGAATTTTGATGTGATCAAAAGTCCGTCGCAATCACGTAGCGTACGCGGATACTCGCCGGGTAAACTTAATAGACAGCCTCACTCCATAGCCCCGACCAAGTGACTGTAGGAGAACCCCGTCGCCGAAAGCATCCCTCCGGGTGCTCGAGGTAGCGGTGTTCCGCCTTGGTGCACTTCGTCGACGGTATCAGGGGTGCGGCCGTCTACTGAAGTTTGCGACGAGTATTCGATCAGGCTGTCGGGAATCTTGTTGAATTGCCCGACTCGATATTGAAAAGTGTTTTCGATAATGAGACTAAAATGCGGGGTTTATAATTGTTAGGCATGCGATGTCTAAGTAATTCATTTGGTCAGGCATGCGATGTCTGAGGTGATTGCGGATTCCAACTGTTGTAGTTTTACACTTTCTTTTCTGTGACCGTAAGTGTAATATGTGATATCGCCGGTTTCGTTGCTATATGTCAACGACAATTGGGATGCGCATATTTACTTACGTTGATGACATGTGATGTTCTGTGTTGCTGGATATGTTATATTGGATCGTCGTGTTTGAATAGCCGGGGGTTTTTATGTGAGATGAGTGTTTTTCATTTTCATTCATGTAAAAAACTTGTATGTAATATTCTTTTATTGGGGCGCTTCTAGGTTGCGGAAGTTGTCACCGTTTGTATATTATTTACTTTTCCGCACTAGGATAGACCCAAGGAGGAGGGCACAAGTAACCGGGTTCTGGAGTCCAGTGGGAGACCAACTCGAGGAGTCGAGTCCGGGTCTCCTAACTCTAGAATTGGTAGGGTTGCTTGCCGCTCTCATAGGGGTCTAGGGGTGTGGGTTTGGCTATTCATCACGACCGTGGAATCCGTGTTTTATACTGGCTCGTATTGAAAACACGGACGTCCTAGTATATCCAATATTTCATATGTTTCTTCTGCTGCGATATCTGTGATGTGATCATGTGATGTTCTTTGATAGATACAGCATATAGTATATATGATATATTATATAGGCGTTACTTATGTTTTACACCCGCGCTAGCCCTGCCCTGCTCTGCCGTTAGTTACCTAACCTAACGGTGCATGAGGGTACATCGAGGCGAATGCGGATGGCATAAGTGTACGTCATATCTATCTGTGATGTTTAGGTACTTAAATGATGGGACTTCATTAATGTGATTAATGAAATAAAAGAAACCTAAGATGTTGTAGAATCGAATTTCAAAATAAAACAGGTAGCTACAGTTCTTGCTTTGCACAGCGGTATATGCGATATATCCTGCACCTCATTCGACGAGGAAAGGACCGAGATCCCTTCACCGGGAGTGACTCCTTTAGCAATAACTGGCAGATGCTACACACTCGGTTTGTCTTTTGATTGCTTTTAAGTGTTTTTGCTTTGCACAGCGGTATATGCGATATATCCTGCACCTCATTCGACGAGGAAAGGACCGACGATCCCTTCACCGGGAGTGACTCCTTTAGCAAAACTAGAAAAGCCTAAAAAACACTCCATTTCA
The DNA here is from genome assembly GCA_030015575.1 of Agapanthus africanus. Taxonomy (NCBI): domain Eukaryota; kingdom Viridiplantae; phylum Streptophyta; class Magnoliopsida; order Asparagales; family Amaryllidaceae; genus Agapanthus; species Agapanthus africanus. The sequence continues at coordinate 295,653,356 of CM057345.1, read as the reverse complement.
AAATTCATTCGATCCTACAACGATATCAAGTTCATTACGCAATAGGTTTTCAGAAAAACCTGTCGTAGCCCTCCGTCATTTCAGATAAATCCTGTTTAGTATTCGTGCTGCGTTTGTTGACCTTGTCAAGGCGCAGTGTGCGGTAGCTAACCAGTATTTATCTGCTTATGCATATGATGCAGATTGGGTTTGGGTAGTCGTGTGGCCTTGTTGACCTTGTCAAGGGTCGTGCGGGTGGGTTTGATTCAATCAAGAAATGACGGGTTGAACTTGACTTGCGGTCTATGGTTTGTTGACCTTGTCAAGGTCATAGATCGTTCGGGGCAAAATATTATCGGGAATTTCAAGTGTTGAAATTTGCAATGAGATTGCATACCTTCTATGAGATAGTTGGATCCCGATACCCGCTGCGAGTAAGTGTTACTCCTGGGAGAGTTTTATACATTACAATTAGCCGATCAAGTAGGTGTCTAGAAAGGTGTCAACGAGGTTACGCCTCTGGGAAAACGAGGTTTACATTAATTAGGTTCGTGCGAAAGCACGGGGGACCTCCCTCAAAGTACCGACACTGGCCTGGCTGAAAGATTGGTGAACTTGTAGTGTGTAATTAATCCCGGCTAGTCTTTCCTTTTAGGGTTTGAAGAAAGATTTGATAAAAAGCAGTGGGAGCCATCCTGATTAGATAAAATAATAACCAATCTATTCTTGACAGAGCGCACGCTGAGTGTTTTCTTCTCTTTCTCTCCTGGTAGCGACCATATCACGCCTTAATCAAGATAATAAAACGGAATATTGACCGAACCCGCTTGTTATACTGAGCTGGGGAACGTTGGTCCCGCTCCAACTTATAATTGTTATAAGACAGAGCAGCAAATTGGGGAATACCAGATTTCCCGTGCCGCCCAAACGAAAAGAGTGCATGCTGATGCATCATCTTCGGGTGTGTTCATTATACAGAACTGTTTCTCAGTATCCTTTACGTCCTGGGTATATGATACCGGATCAGGATCCCAGATATGTAATCTGTTACATAGGGCTACAGAAAGGTAGAGAACTGAGAACGGGTGATAAGTTTCATGAGGCAGAAAACGGGGCAAGTGTTGCAGCCAAGTCTGTTGGTCACTGTCACCCTGTATTACAATACATTGATTCTGAACGAATGATATTAGATACCGAACCTGATATACAAAATCATATCTGTCTCTTTATTAGTAAAGAAACGATATAATTTTGTATTGTTGGATAATGTTTTGAACATTTCCTATATCAAAAGTTGATCGGTTCAGGCACGTTATCTAAAAGCATTAATGTTCTAAATCAAACTACAGTTCTTAGTATATGGAACACACACAAGAGGAAGAGTTCAGAAATGAACGGATCCTTCTTGAGGCATTGTAGACTAGGTCATATCAATGTGACCCGACTAGCTAGAGTTACATATAGATGCATATTTAAATCAGTTTGAATTTACATCTTGTGAAACTCGCCAGTCATGTCACAAAGATAAGATGACCATAGCTCCGTTTACTGGAAACAGAGAAAGAGTTAGTAAACTCTTGGGATGATACATGTTGATGTATGTAGGTCCCCTGTCTACACATGCCAGGACTGGTTCTTTATACTTCATTACGTTCTCTGATAATCTCTCAAGATTCAGTCATATGTTCCTGCTGAAACATGAGTCCGAACCTTTTGAGATATTCACAGAATATAAGTTAGAAGTAGAGAACCAAAATGTGGGTATAAGTATTATGTCCTTTGATGTGATCAAGGAGGAGAATACTTGAGCACGGAAATCCTGGACTATTCTAAAGGAGAATGAGATTCTCTCTCAGCATTACTCCTCTGAATACACCATAGCACGATGGTATATCGGGGCGGAGCAGTCACACCCTATATGATAAGGTGTGCTCTATGATGAGTAATACTGAGCTACCTATTTCCTTTTGGGAAATATGCGCTTGAGAAGCTGCATACCTATTGAATAGGGTTCGAATCAAATCAGTTGCCTACCACTTCATATGTGATATGGAAAGGGAAGAGCCCATATCTTAAGTTAGTTAAGATTTGGGGTTGCCCGGCCTATGTCTAAAAACAAAATCCGGACAAGCTCGAGGCAAGGACTGTAATGTAGAACTGGAAAGGTTCCAGCTATACGAACTACAGCAGATGATTTGATAGAACCAAGGGATTCAGTAGATACCAACGAACCTCAGCCTCTCCGCCGATCTAGTAGGGTTCCTCACCCACCTGAGAGATACTTCGGTTTCTCTATGACAGTGGGAGCGAGGATTGCATCATGAGATGATGACCCAACTAGCTTCGAGCTAGCCATCGAGAGTAAGACTCTGTAAGAATGGCTGGATGCTTAGAGATCTGAGATGGAATCCCTATACACCAACAAAGTATGGACTTTGGTTGCTATATCTGAAGGGTTAAATCCCCATCAGGAGCAAGTATATCTTGAGAAGATTACTTGGTGTAGATGGAAAAGTTGAGACTTTCAAAGCTAGACTTGTTAAAGCTTTTCGTCATCGACCAGGCGTGGATAATGATGAAACCTTTTCAAGTAGCTATGCTTAAGTCCATCCAGATCATACTTGCCACGGCTACATACCATGACTACGATATCTGGCGGTTGGGTGTCTTGACTGCTTTTCTAAATAATGATTTGGAAGAGAGCGTCTATAAGTACACAGCCAGAGGGCTTCGTAGACAGTGGGAGCAGCGGAAACGTGTGCAAGATGTTTTATAGGATAAAGCAGGCATCGCGGAGTTGGAACATCTGTTTTGATGTATTAGTCAAAGAGTTTGACATCATCAAAATGGTAGATGAACCTTGTATATACAAAAAGGTAGTAGGGAGTATGGTGACGATCCTCGTAGAGTACGTGGATGACATACTCTTGATAGGGGAGGAGTTTCCTATGCTACGCTCGATCAATCTCCGCTTATCACAATGATTCTCCATATAGGATCAAAGTGATACCTCCTAAATCCTGGATTTTGGATCTATGAGATAGATTTAATTGGATGTTAGGATTCTCACTAGTTGTAGTGAGATGGTATCAAACGATCCTGGGGAGAATCACTGGAAGGGTTCCAGGGTGATAAAGACGACTGAGTGTCAGTCGCAGGCATTGTCTTTACCCTCAGTAAAGGGACGGTATGTTGGAAGAGTTCCAAGCTAGATACCGTGACATACTAGACGATAAAGGCTGGATACATCGCTACTTAAGATGCTACCAAAGAGGCTGTTTGGGTGTATATTGGTTCATGAGATGAACTATGTTCCTCCCATTGTGTGACAATGGAGTTGTGGCTCATGCTAAGGAACGCCCGTCCCATCAGTGATCCAGACATATTCTAAGGCAGTATCACTTGATCATGGAGATGATTGATCTCCAGGGAGATCGAGGTTAGGAGAGTAGACTCAGAGGACAACACAGCGGATCCACTCACAAAGGCCTGTTCCCAGAGAGAGACTTTTATGGGATGGTTGAGTATGAGATACTTCAAACCACTGCTACAGATGGCCCTAGTGCAAGTGGGAGATTGTTAGTTATATATATGCCCTAGAGGCCATTACTGTACATAGGATGTATATTGTAGTGGATGCTGGGACATATATAAGGAGGACTTTCTTGCTCGACATGATAGTATGCTATCTGGTTGAACTTTACCTTAACGTGTATACTGATTGTCTCTCTGTTACATGTTGGTAAAGCCCTTAGGATCTGTACTTGACTACCTGGACTATGATGCGGATCATACTAGTGGGGACATGGTAGTCCATAAGTACATCCTTCAAAGTCCCTAGTCGTGGGTGTATCGAGACGGGGCATCGATATACCAGAGTAGACTAGCGTATACCTTCTTGACCCATACAGATGGGCGATGGATGATCCCATATCCATCGGTGTTTGACATCAGAGATGATATACGGGTGCTCAGTAGAGACTGGGTACACTGGACGGACTCGCCGAGAACTCCCAGATGGTATTATACCTCACGTCAGATGGCAGTTCTCTGGTGACACTGGTACAGAGTAGTCTGTTGACCCGAGATCGTCATAGAGTCTTGTGTGGTTCCCACTGTGCTTTGATTTCCATCTTACCACGTCCAAGAGGGCGTGCAAAACGGTGGTTTTTGGGTACAGTCCCGAGTCACATGGAGGCAATGAGTGATAGGAGGGGATTCGTCTCTCCCGGTATAGGGGGTTGATGTTGCGCTGTGTTCGATTGGCTATAACAGGAAATCCCTGGCCAGGGTTGCTGAGATTTACTGGTAAGTGTTACTAGTAGTTTCTCGAATAGTTATAGACCTCATATCGACACGACTTATTGAGCTATTGTGGTCTGACGTTTACCACCCCTAGGCGAGATATGCGACATATCAGACGATCAGACCGGACTGTACGGTAGTGTTACTGGTCGGATTCACTGGAGTGTGAGCGGGCTTGCTCGTCGATCTTCAGATCGCTCAATACCCGGGTGGCCGTTACGTTTAGCAGACCGCTTGCGGCTTGTGGGTGTTTGATATGATCATCATCTGCTGCCGGCGTATTGACGAGTCTTTAGAGTCCTACACAGAGGTTTCCTGGCTCAAGCGAAACGAAATAGGAGCGCATATGAGATATGTGCGGGACCGAGAATAATACGAGTATGTGATACTGTATTCGATTCTCGCGATGTGACATTTATCGGTTATATGCGATATAGCCGGGTTATCGGATCAAGTGTTGATTCGATAAGATGTTACTAATGATACCAGTCGGTTATGTGCGCATGACCGGATCATTGAATCAAGTGTTGATTTAATGATTTAATGTATAATTATATATTTGATATATTACTTTGCATTAACTAGTATCGGTTCACTTTAGACGGATTTTCTCACTTGGTTCGTGCGCATTGCATATGCGATATGTTTTTGTGCACTTGTATGTATCATGTTTGATGATGCATGCTAACTTGAGTTTGTGTAAAGATTAAACCATGGTTATTCAAATGGTTAGGGTTTTGTTTTTCATATCTATTTATTCCTTTATTTATTTATTCATTTTGGAAAAGAAGAGAAAAGAATGGTTGCTAGATTTGGAGTTTAGTTGAAGCTTCATGAAGCTTTGATAAAGTCAACCATACTTATCTCATCCTTAACCCTAACCATTCACACTAACCATGATTCATTCTCTACACTTGACCATGGTTAAAATTATGATAAGAATTCATTTTCTTTTCTTATTCTTTTAACTTATCATATCAATTTCCTTCTTCTTCTTCCTTGCTTCAAGTGAAGAAGCTTGAGGTCATCAATGGTGGATTGATGATTTGAGTGAGAAATCCAATTCTAAAGTTAACCCACTTCCTATTTCTTCATCCTCTACCTCTTGCCAAGTAGTAGAGTGTGTTTACTTCACAAGTTTCTTGACTTGGTGAAGTCGGAGCTTGATTTAGCGATACCTCGACGTAGATCATCTTCGGCATGGACATCGACGACCTAGCTTGCCCATTCTCCGACGAAGCCGATCCTAGAGCCCGGATTTGACTTGGACAGCGGAGAGGACTTCGTTGCGGAGCTATGGAGGTGGAGCACCGGATCTACAAAGGTTGTATTTCCGTTTTCTCATTAGTTAAGTGTTAACTAGTTCATTGTTCGCCTAGACATCTAGTTATCGATCCGTAGTTTAGGGTTTGTAGGCACCATAATTTTTGAAATTGCCATGGTTGATGGCTTGGGAGACCTCACTAGTGTGCCTAGGAACCCTACAAATAATTCAACACTGAATCCTCACAAGTCATCTCTAAGTCATATACAACAGTGGTAGATGGAGAATACTAGATCCAACAAAAATATTTACAATGTACAGGCAGATAACCGCAAACCCACCTAAAAGCAAAGGCCTCACTGCCTAACGTAGCGGTATCCGCAAAAGTAGAGATGTTAAGACGCCCTGCCGCGACTACTCTATGGGTAAGTCCTGCAAAACACTGTGGCACAACGGGGGTGAGTTGCCAACTCGTGAATAGTAAATAACATCATACTGTAATCGCAGGTATGCACGAACAGCGATTTATCTATCACAGGTAATCCGATAGCATAAGTATGACAAGTGAATATGCAACAATCATGTAAAGGTACATCATCAGGTTACTACATCTATATGAAATGATGCATGACAACAATAATCCTGAGTGTGTGGGATGATACAATAAAATCTCATGCAAAATCATCAGCATGGAAAACACCAGTGTCCCTCACTGACACATCGAATCCCAAATCCTTAGGCACCGCATCCTCAGATCGGCCATCACATCCTGTAAGTCTCATGGAACCTGAGTGTCACATATTGACACCCGAAACATCATGAAAACGTATCCCTATGTGTATACATCTACGTATATAAGTATGAGGATATCAACCCCGTATGTCCACCAACGATACGTAAAAATCATGAAAACCTGAGTGTCTAACACCGACACTCGAAACATCATGAAACCCGTGTCAAGCATCGACACGTAAATCCTCATAACTCAGGCGCTGTCACTACGACTGGCCCTGACTATATGTCGTACATCACTCCGGTCGGTATCTCCACGATAACCGCCGAGTCTAAATACTATCACCGGTAGGTACTTGCCCACCTTCCAGGCTCATCGTCTGTACCACGAACATCTTGCCGAGGGGAACCGTACCGGGCCCCACCATGTACCCGCACACGGCCCACTCACTCCTCGCATCGGGTATATATCACAAATCTCAGAACTGAGAAATCTCATGGTGGACGCATCAAATATCATATCAAGAGAAACCGGGTTTTCAAACAATACATAGTTTCTTGAAAATACCCCCACGGTTCTCAAATCCATAAATCATATGAAATCCATATCTCAATGCGTAAATCCATGAAAAACTGATATATGCATCATAAAACATCAATATGAGTATATCAAGGGAAATCCGCTCTTTTTAAATGAATCCATCTTTAAAATATATCTTTCGGTTCCCAAAATCCTCCGAAAAACAAGGGCTGCATCATATGTGGTGTACATGTAAGTATAACAAGGTTTAAGTATCTACATGTAAGCAAGTATGTATAATGCATTTCATAAGCGCAATGATTTACAACTCAATATCACATATCCAAACAATACCGCTTAGGGTACGTACAACTATAGCGAAAATATGCGGGTGTACATGTCAATATGTATGCATGATATACATGTAGCTGTAATAGACTATGTAGGTGTACATGTCAATATGTATGCAAGATGTACAAGTAGCTATAGTAAGGTATACGTGAAATGGAATAAGAGTCACAATTTTAACTATCCATGTCCAATACAACATCATGTATGTAGGTGTCAACAATATCTCATATGCACAAAGGAACAAGAGTTACTACCGCCACTATCCATATCCACTACCATATCACGTATGTAGGTGGTTTGTGCGTATCATAGCAATTACTGACAATGTGGGAGTAGCATACAATTTAGTGCTCGTGCAACATGAACCGTAAGTAATGTGTTATATCTAAAAGTACAACAGATACTACTATGCAATGACATTCATATGAAATTAACCAATATGCAATAACATGCAGCTATCCTATCATATCAGCCCCGACGCATAACGCCATACTGGTGATTTCCCCGTAGATGTTAAATCTACTCACCAATGGTCTCCAGCTATGAAAATCCTGTAAGTCCACGTTGCCCACCCCGGTACTTGCGGGGAGACGGAAAACGGAATAAAAATCGAATTTTTATGAGCTTAGGCAACATGGACTAGACAAAGAAGGATCTTTGCTATACAAAAACAAGCTAAAGCTAACTAGAAACTAGCTAAGTGCTAGAAAGGTTATACCTTGGGCTTTATGTCCTTCTCTCCTTGCTCCTTGGAGTGGTGGAAGGAGGTCACCTTAGTCGTCTTCTCACGTCGAAGAAAAATCCACCCGAAAGACTCGACCTTTGGCTTCAACTCCAAGCTAGAAGTAACTAGGGTGCAAGAAGTGCTAATACTTGAACCCTATATGAGAGTAGAGATTATCAAGAAAGGGTTTTTCTCAAGCTCAAGTGTTTCTCAACACATGAGAGGGGAGAGCTTGAGGGAGAGGAAGAACAAGAGAGAGAAAGTAAATGATAGAATGAGAATAAAATAAACCATTCTCATATATATGTGTGAATTATTGTAATTAGATAATTAGCTAGATAATTGTCATAGTAAATCAAGACATGACCATTATCATTTCATTTTTTAATGCAAATTGCAAGAATCAAAGAGCATCTTCCAAATGAAATGATGATGGTCAAAGTATCAACAAGGTCAACAAGTCAAGGTGGGTCAAATGGTCAACAACCATAACCATGCACAATTATTAAACTAATACCAATTAACCATAATACACACATAATCATTAGGGTTAATACAAATGACAATAGTCATTAACCCTAATCAAAGTCCTCTCCCTCTGTCTCAAGCAACTGTGCATACGCACCCGTATTCGTGATCCGAGGAACACGAATACAATGAGAAAAACCAATCCCAAATCATATACTAGGATCCGGCCTAAACCATAGCCCGCTAGTATAAGCTGTCCGGACAGCAAACGTGCACAAGTGCGCGGATGTGAACGAACCCTGTCGCAAAACCATGCGACCTCTACTCATTTTGCCTAAAGGCGAATAGCTCTCTGTGTGGGACTCTAAAGACTCGACACAACGCTGGCAGTGGGTTTAACCACAGACCGCAAGCGGCACTAGCTGTACGTAACGGTCCCCAGGTAGATGTCGACAAGAAGACTGACGAGGTGAACCCTATCTGAACTCCTACTGAGCCTGTATGTGACAATCTCCGTACAGTCCGGTCTGTTCGTCTGATACATCGCATGGCGGGCCTAGGGGGGCGGTGAACGTCAGTCCTCTAATAGCGGTACAAGTCGTGTCGGAGTGTAGCCCAGAACACCCTGAGATAACACTGGAAACCTACCAGTATATCTCGCTTGCCCTGGCCAGGGACTACTCGTATAATGGCTCTCCTTGACACAGCGCGATGTCAACCCCCAATAGTGGGAGAGACGAATCCTGTCTAACCGTCACTGCCTCCAAGTGCTTCGGGACTGCACCCAAAAACTACCTGTTTGCACGACTCCTTTGAGCCGTGGTAGGGTAGTAATCAAAGTGCAGTGGGAACACACTCGAGGCGAAGTGACAGTGTCAAGTCAGCGGACTAAGCTGTACTCATGTCACCTGGGAACTGATAACTGACGATAGGTATAATACCAACCAATAGTTCCCGACGAGTCCTGTCCAGTGTACTCGTAACCTAACGAGCACCCGCATACTATCTCAAGTACGACGTACTGACGGCTGTGGGACAGACCGTCTCCCATGCTGGGATGAGAAGCGCATACGCTAGTCTACTCCGGAGTATCGATACCCTGTCTCGATAGTCCAACGACTAGGGACCTGTATAAGGATGTGCTTATAGATCACCCAGCTCCCACGAGTGTGAGCGCCATCACAACGCTGGTAATCAAGCAAAGATCCTAAGGGCTCTACTAATATGTATATCAGCGATATGCTAAAGGAAACACATGCACATATTAAAGCAGAGACAAACCAAGTAGCATACTACCATTTCGAGCAAGATTGTATATACAACTGTGAATATCCCAAGCTTCCATAAAGTAATATACAAACTAGTATGATACAGTAATGGCCTCTAGGGCATATACATTAACAATCTCCCACTTGCACTAAGGCCATGTACTGGCGTATCGAAGACCTATCATCTCGATCAGCCGCTCGAACTGAGTCTGGGGTAAGGCCTTGGTGAATGGATCTGCTGTGTTATCTTCTGAAGCAACCCTCCGAACCTCGATCTCCTGGCGATCCACGATCTCCCTGATCAGGTGATACCGCCTTAAGATGTGTCTGGATTTCTGATGGAACCTGGGTTCCTTCGCTAAAGCTATAGCCCCATTGTTGTCGCAATACAGAGGTATTGGGTCAACAATGGACGGAACCAACTGAAGTTCTCTCAAGAACTTCCTCATCCAGACAGCTTCTTTTACGGCATCAGATGCAGCGATGTATTCCGCTTCCATAGTCGAGTCAGCAACGGTTTCCTGTTTGGAGCTCTTCCAACACACCGCCCCTCCATTGAGGGTATAGACAAAACCCGACATGGACTTGGAATCATCCTTGTCACTCTGGAAGCTGGAGTCAGCAAAGGCTTCAATCTGGAGGTCTTTTCCGCCATACACCAAGAACATCTCCTTAGTCCTTCTCAGGTACTTGAGAATGTTATTTACTGCTATCCAATGTTTCTCCCCAGGGTTTGACTGATACCTGCTTACCACACTCAGTGCATAAGCCACATCCGGTCTGGTACACAACATCGCATACATTATAGAGCCTACCGCAGAAGCGTAGGGTATAATAGACATGCGATCCCTCTCCAAATCAGTCTTGGGAGACATCTCTTTGGAGAGGGTGATCCCGTGACAAGTCGGTAGATTACCACACTTGGAATCTTCCATACTGAATCTCTTCAGTATGGTGTCGATGTACCTGGACTGTGAAAGTCCTAATATCCTCTTGGATCTGTCACGGTAGATCCGGATACCCAGAATGTATGAGGCATCACCCAGGTCTTTCATAGAGAACCTGTGTGACAAGAACCCCTTGACAGATTGTAGCATAGGAATGTCATTTCCTATTAAGAGAATGTCAAACACGTATAAAACGAGGAATACTACAGTTCTCGCTACAAATCTACAATAGATGCATGGTTCATCTGGATTTTTGATAAAGCCAAATTCCTTGACCGTCTCATCAAAACAGATGTTCCAACTCCGCGATGCCTGCTTTAGTCCATAAATGTACTTAAGCAACTTGCACACCTTTCTGCTGCTCCCACTCTGAATGAAAACCCTCTGGCTGGTCCATATAGACACACTCCTCTATATGTCCATTTAGAAAAGCTTTCTTTACGTCCATATGCCAAATCTCATAATCGTGGAAGGCAGCAATGGCAAGAAGGATCCGAATGGATTTCAGCATAGCTACTGGAGAAAAGGTTTCGTCATAGTCCAAACCAGGTCTTTGATGAAAACCCTTTGCAACCAGTCTAGCTTTATAGGTCTCAACCTGTCCATCTACACCAATCTTCCTTTTGAAGATCCACTTGCATCCTACGGGTTTTACCCCATCTGGAGCAATGTCCAACGTCCATACTTTGTTGGTGTACATGGACTCCATATCAGTCCACATTGCATCCAGCCATTTTACTGAGTCGACGCTCTGAATGGCTTACTGGAAGCTAGTAGGCTCATCAAGGTCTATGATGCAATCCTCTCTATCCCCGTCATTGAGAAAACCGTAGTATCTCTCGGGCGGATGAGACTGCCTACTACTCCTGCGGAGTGGCGTGGGAATGTCTTGATCTTTCGAACCCTCTGGTTCTACTAAGCTTTCAGTAATAGCTTGTGGTTCTGGAATTTCTTCCAGTTCTATTGCGCTCCAACTTATTTCTTTTTCTAAGAACTGATGTTCCAGAAAATGGGCATTACGAGAAACAAGGACTTTTTGTTCCTCTGCGTAATAGAAAAGATACCCCCTGGAGTTCTTTGGGTATCCCACAAACTCGCACAGTACTGAGCGTGCCTCGAGCTTGTCCGTATACTGCTTTTTGACATAAGCTGGACATCCCCAAATCTTCAGGTATTGAAGATAGGGTTTCTTCCCACTCCATAACTCATATGGTGTGGTAGGCACAGTTTTAGTGGGAACTCGGTTCAAAAGGTATGCAGCTGATTCTAGCGCATATCCCAAAAACGATCGCGACAACTCAGTGTTACTCATCATGGACCGTACCATATCCAATAGGGTTCGGTTCTGTCTCTCCGATACACCGTTATGTTGCGGAGTGTATGGAGGAGTAAGCTGAGAGAGAATTCCATTCTCTTTTAAGTAACCCAGGAACTCGGCACTCAAGTATTCACCACCTCGATCAGATCTCAGTGCCTTGATACTTTTGCCTGTTTGTTTTTCTACTTCATTCTTATATTTCTGGAACTTTTCAAAAGCTTCGGATTTATGTTTCATCAAGATGACATGTCCGAACCTTGAGAAATCATCCGTAAAAGTAATGAAGTAAGAATAACCGCTTCGTGCATGTGTAGACATTGGACCGCACACGTCGCTGTGTACGAGTCCAAAGAGCTCGCTCTCAATCCGTGTCCAGTGAACGGAGTCTTTGTCATCTTTCCTTTGAGACAGGATTGACAAGTTGCATACGATTGATATTCGAACGAATCCAAATATCCTTCTGCATGTAACTTAGTCAACCTTCTCTCATTGATGTGACCCAGTCTACAATACTATAAGAAAGTTTTATCGATTTCTGGAGACTTTCTTTTGTGTGTATTCTGGACATTGAAAATCTGTGGCTGGTTTAATACGTATATACCGTTGTTCAATGTACCTGACCCAATCAAAACTTGATTAAGGTGAATGTTCACTACATTACTTACAAATGCAAATTCATAACCTTCTTTAGATAATAAAGATACAGAAATGATATTACAGGTTGCATTTGGTACATAATAACAACTACGTAAAACCAAAAAGTGTCGATCCGACAATCCCAGGTGATAGTCCCCCACGGCCTCAGCATCCATGCTAGCACCGTTTGCAACTCTGAGGGTCATGTCACCTGCCTTCAAAACTCTACGCTTTCTCAACGCCTGCAAAGAATTACAGATATGAGATCCTGATCCGGTATCCAATACCCAGGATGTAGAGTTTATTGATAGACAGTTTTCAATAACATACACACCTGAAGCTGAAGCTGCAACTCGCTTCAAATCCTGTGTTCTGGCCTTCCAAGCCTTGCAATCCTGTTTCCAGTGACCACTTTTGTGACAATAGAAGCATTCTTCCTTCCCCACTAGCTTTCCCGCTATCTTTGTTGCTTTTCCTTTTCCCTTCGTATCCACTTTACCGACACCGCCTCTTGTTTTGGCGGGGGCTTTCTTCTTCTTGCCCTTGGCTTTCGCCCTGGACCGAGAAGAGGAAGATCCTCCTACAAACAAAGTGGATGTCTCCCTACCCTTCTGTAGGGTGCCCTCAGCACTCCTCAACATGTTCAGAAGTTCGGAAAGTTCAACCTCCTTTCCTTGCATGTTGAAGTTAAGAATAAACTGGGCGTAAGTGGAAGGAAGGGACTGGAGATTCAAATCAGTATAGAGTTCATTCTCCAACGTGGTCCCAAGGTCCGCGAGCTCCTCTATGTAGCCAATCATCTTAAGCACGTGTTCCGCTACCGATGATCCGACGGCCAACCTTGCCGAAAATAACTTCTTCGACACTTCGTATCTTGCGATACGAGACTGCTCTCCATACAGTTCTTTTGTATGAAGCAATATGGACTCTAGGTCCATATTCTCGTGCCTCCTCTGATGTTCGTTGTCCATCGAGGCTAGTACGAGGCATCTGGCCTTCGCGCAATCTATTTCCCAGGTCTTGTAGATTTCCCTATCTACGACACTGGTTTTGGGACCTGGGACAGGGGGAGCTTTGGTAGTAAGGACATACCCCAACTTGTCGTAAGTGATTGCTATCTTGACATTCCTGAGCCAATCTTTGTAGTTTGGCCCTGTCAATATGTTTTTATCTAGTAATAACTTAAGTCCGGTCATGTTGAATGATCGCTGCAATTAGAAGAGAGAAAAGAAACACTTTAGCATGATGCTCTTGCAAGTTTAGAGTGGTTTTTAATTTGTCTAAACTGGATGGCTCCCACTGTCTCTCGAATCCCTTCTCAAACCGTAAAGAAAGGATTAGTCAGGATCAATCTCACCGTACAATACTTTCTTAACCGTTCAGCCAGGCCAGTGTCGGTACTTCAAGGGAGGTTTTCCAACGCTTTCGTGAAGTTCCTTAATTAAGTAACCTCTTTTCCCTTGGGGCGTAGCCCCGCTAACACCTTTCTAGACACCTACTAAGTTTATAGCATTGATCGTTAAGTGAGAGTTTTCCCGAGAAGTAGCATATACTCACAGTAGGATCGGGATCCAAATATCATCGCGTGATAAAACTGAAGGAATCCTACCAGAATTATCACACTCCAAATGGTATGCAGCGCTAGCAAGTTTCAGTACTTATGAAACTCCCGATGTGGATTTTTAACCCATGCTCTTATGACCTTGGCGTGAGGTCAAAATGTCATAAGTCACATGTCAAGTTCTTCCCATCATTATCCCGGTTAATTTGAACCCACCCGTACCTACCCTTGACGTAGGCCAAAATGGCAGTACGACTTGTAGGGTTCCTAGGCACCCTAGTGAGGTCTCCCAAGCCATCAACCATGGCAATTTCAAAAATTATGGTGCCTACAAACCCTAAACTACGGATCGATAACTAGATGTCTAGGCGAACAGGAACTAGTTAACACTTAACTATTGGGAATACGGAAATACAACCTTTGTAGATCCGGTTCTCCACCTCCACGGCTCCGCAACGAGGTCCTCTCCGCTGTCCAAATCAAATCCGGGCTCTAGAGTCGGCTTCGTCGGAGAATGGGCAAGCTAGGTCGTCGATGTCCATGCCGAAGATGATCTACGTCGAAGCATCGCAAGATCAAGCTCTCACTTCACCAAGTCATGAAACTTGTGAAGAAAACACACTCTACTACTTGGCAAGAGGTAGAGGATGAAGAAATAGGAAGTGGGTTAACTTTAGAATTGGATTTCTCTCTCAAAACATCAATCCACCATTGATGACCTCAAGCTTCTTCACTTGAAGCAAAGAAGAAGATGAAGGAAAAAAATTATGATAAGTTAAAAGAATAAGAAAAGAAAATGAATTCTTATCATAATTTTAACCATGGTCAAGTGTAGAGAATGAATCATGGTTAGTGTGAATGGTTAGGGTTAAGGATGAGATAAGTATGGTTGACTTTATCAAAGCTTCATGAAGCTTCAACTAAACTCCAAATCTAGCAACCATTCTCTTCTCTTCTTTTCCAAAATGAATAAATAAATAAATAAAGGAATAAATAGATATGAAAAACAAAACCCTAACCATTTGAATAACCATGGTTTAATCTTTACACAAACTCAAGTTAGCATGCATCATCAAACATGATACATACAAGTGCACAAAAACATATCGCATATGCAATGCGCACGAACCAAGTGAGAAAATCCGTCTAAAGTGAACCGATACTAGTTAATGCAAAGTAATATATCAAATATATAATTATACATTAAATCATTAAATCAACACTTGATTCAATGATCTGGTCATGCGCACATAACCGACTGGTATCATTAGTAACATCTTATCGAATCAACACTTGATCCGATAACCCGGCTATATCGCATATAACCGATAAATGTCACATCGCGAGAATCGAATACAGTATCACATACTCGTATTATTCTCGGTCCCGCACATATCTCATATGCGCTCCTATTTCGTTTCGCTTGAGCCAGGAAACCTCTGTGTAGGACTCTAAAGACTCGTCAATACGCCGGCAGCAGATGATGATCATATCAAACACCCACAAGCCGCAAGCGGTCTGCTAAACGTAACGGCCACCCGGGTATTGAGCGATCTGAAGATCGACGAGAAAGCCCGCTCACACTCCAGTGAATCCGACCAGTAACACTACCGTACAGTCCGGTCTGATCGTCTGATATGTCGCATATCTCGCCTAGGGGTGGTAAACGTCAGACCCCAATAGCTCAATAAGTCGTGTCGATACGAGGTCTATAACTATTCGAGAAACTACTGGTAACACTTACCAGTAAATCTCAGCAACCCTGGCCAGGGATTTCCTGTTATAGCCAATCGAACACAGCGCAACATCAACCCCCTATACCAGGAGAGACGAATCCCCTCCTATCGCTCATTGCCTCCATGTGACTCGGGACTGTACCCAAAAACCACCGTTTTGCACGCCCTCTTGGACGTGGTAAGATGGAAATCAAAGCACAGTGGGAACCACACAAGACTCTATGACGATCTCGGGTCAACAGACTACTCTGTACCAGTGTCACCAGAGAACTGCCATCTGACGTGAGGTATAATACCATCTGGGAGTTCTCGGCGAGTCCGTCCAGTGTACCCAGTCTCTACTGAGCACCCGTATATCATCTCTGATGTCAAACACCGATGGATATGGGATCATCCATCGCCCATCTGTATGGGTCAAGAAGGTATACGCTAGTCTACTCTGGTATATCGATGCCCCGTCTCGATACACCCATGACTAGGGACTTTGAAGGATGTACTTATGGACTACCATGTCCCCACTAGTATGATCCGCATCATAGTCCAGGTAGTCAAGTACAGATCCTAAGGGCTTTACCAACATGTAACAGAGAGACAATCAGTATACACGTTAAGGTAAAGTTCAACCAGATAGCATACTATCATGTCGAGCAAGAAAGTCCTCCCTATATATGTCCCAGCATCCACTACAATATACATCCTATATACAGTAATGGACTCTAGGGCATACATATAACTAACAATCTCCCACTTGCACTAGGGCCATCTGTAGCAGTGGTTTGAAGTATCTCATACTCAACCATCCCATAAAAGTCTCTCTCTGGGAACAGGCCTTTGTGAGTGGATCCGCTGTGTTGTCCTCTGAGTCTACTCTCCTAACCTCGATCTCCCTGGAGATCAATCATCTCCATGATCAAGTGATACTGCCTTAGAATATGTCTGGATCACTGATGGGACGGGCGTTCCTTGGCATGAGCCATAACTCCATTGTCACACAATGGGAGGAACATAGTTCATCTCATGAACCAATATACACCCAAACAGCCTCTTTGGTAGCATCTTAAGTAGCGATGTATCCAGCCTTTATCGTCTAGTATGTCACGGTATCCAGCTTGGAACTCTTCCAACATACCGTCCCTTTACTGAGGGTAAAGACAATGCCTGCGACTGACACTCAGTCGTCTTTATCACCCTGGAACCCTTCCAGTGATTCTCCCCAGGATCGTTTGATACCATCTCACTACAACTAGTGAGAATCCTAACATCCAATTAAATCTATCTTATAGATCCAAAATCCAGGATTTAGGAGGTATCACTTTGATCCTATATGGAGAATCATTGTGATAAGCGGAGATTGATCGAGCGTAGCATAGGAAACTCCTCCCCTATCAAGAGTATGTCATCCACGTACTCTACGAGGATCGTCACCATACTCCCTACTACCTTTTTGTATATACAAGGTTCATCTACCATTTTGATGATGTCAAACTCTTTGACTAATACATCAAAACAGATGTTCCAACTCCGCGATGCCTGCTTTATCCTATAAAACATCTTGCACACGTTTCCGCTGCTCCCACTGTCTACGAAGCCCTCTGGCTGTGTACTTATAGACGCTCTCTTCCAAATCATTATTTAGAAAAGCAGTCAAGACACCCAACCGCCAGATATCGTAGTCATGGTATGTAGCCGTGGCAAGTAGGATCTGGATGGACTTAAGCATAGCTACTTGAAAAGGTTTCACCATTATCCACGCCTGGTCGATGACGAAAAGCTTTAACAAGTCTAGCTTTGAAAGTCTCAACTTTTCCATCTACACCAAGTAATCTTCTCGAGATATACTTGCTCCTGATGGGGATTTAACCCTTCAGATATAGCAACCAAAGTCCATACTTTGTTGGTGTATAGGGATTCCATCTCAGATCTCTAAGCATCCAGCCATTCTTACAGAGTCTTACTCTCGATGGCCAGCTCGAACCTAGTTGGGTCATCATCTCATGATGCAATCCTCGCTCCCACTGTCATAGAGAAACCGAAGTATCTCTCAGGTGGGTGAGGAACCCTACTAGATCGGCGGAGAGGCTGAGGTTCGTTGGTATCTACTGAATCCCTTGGTTCTATCAAATCATCTGCTGTAGTTCGTATAGCTGGAACCTTTCCAGTTCTACATTACAGTCCTTGCCTCGAGCTTGTCCGGATTTTGTTTTTAGACATAGGCCGGGCAACCCCAAATCTTAACTAACTTAAGATATGGGCTCTTCCCTTTCCATATCACATATGAAGTGGTAGGCAACTGATTTGATTCGAACCCCATTCAATAGGTATGCAGCTTCTCAAGCGCATATTTCCCAAAAGGAAATAGGTAGCTCAGTATTACTCATCATAGAGCACACCTTATCATATAGGGTGTGACTGCTCCGCCCCGATATACCATCGTGCTATGGTGTATTCAGAGGAGTAATGCTGAGAGAGAATCTCATTCTCCTTTAGAATAGTCCAGGATTTCCGTGCTCAAGTATTCTCCTCCTTGATCACATCAAAGGACATAATACTTATACCCACATTTTGGTTCTCTACTTCTAACTTATATTCTGTGAATATCTCAAAAGGTTCGGACTCATGTTTCAGCAGGAACATATGACTGAATCTTGAGAGATTATCAGAGAACGTAATGAAGTATAAAGAACCAGTCCTGGCATGTGTAGACAGGGGACCTACATACATCAACATGTATCATCCCAAGAGTTTACTAACTCTTTCTCTGTTTCCAGTAAACGGAGCTATGGTCATCTTATCTTTGTGACATGACTGGCGAGTTTCACAAGATGTAAATTCAAACTGATTTAAATATGCATCTATATGTAACTCTAGCTAGTCGGGTCACATTGATATGACCTAGTCTACAATGCCTCAAGAAGGATCCGTTCATTTCTGAACTCTTCCTCTTGTGTGTGTTCCATATACTAAGAACTGTAGTTTGATTTAGAACATTAATGCTTTTAGATAACGTGCCTGAACCGATCAACTTTTGATATAGGAAATGTTCAAAACATTATCCAACAATACAAAATTATATCGTTTCTTTACTAATAAAGAGACAGATATGATTTTGTATATCAGGTTCGGTATCTAATATCATTCGTTCAGAATCAATGTATTGTAATACAGGGTGACAGTGACCAACAGACTTGGCTGCAACACTTGCCCCGTTTTCTGCCTCATGAAACTTATCACCCGTTCTCAGTTCTCTACCTTTCTGTAGCCCTATGTAACAGATTACATATCTGGGATCCTGATCCGGTATCATATACCCAGGACGTAAAGGATACTGAGAAACAGTTCTGTATAATGAACACACCCGAAGATGATGCATCAGCATGCACTCTTTTCGTTTGGGCGGCACGGGAAATCTGGTATTCCCCAATTTGCTGCTCTGTCTTATAACAATTATAAGTTGGAGCGGGACCAACGTTCCCCAGCTCAGTATAACAAGCGGGTTCGGTCAATATTCCGTTTTATTATCTTGATTAAGGCGTGATATGGTCGCTACCAGGAGAGAAAGAGAAGAAAACACTCAGCGTGCGCTCTGTCAAGAATAGATTGGTTATTATTTTATCTAATCAGGATGGCTCCCACTGCTTTTTATCAAATCTTCCTTCAAACCCTAAAAGGAAAGACTAGCTGGGATTAATTACACACTACAAGTTCACCAATCTTTCAGCCAGGCCAGTGTCGGTACTTCGAGGGAGGTCCCCCGTGCTTTCGCACGAACCTAATTAATGTAAACCTCGTTTTCCCAGAGGCGTAACCTCGTTGACACCTTTCTAGACACCTACTTGATCGGCTAATTGTAATGTATAAAACTCTCCCAGGAGTAACACTTACTCGCAGCGGGTATCGGGATCCAACTATCTCATAGAAGGTATGCAATCTCATTGCAAATTTCAACACTTGAAATTCCCGATAATATTTTGCCCCGAACGATCTATGACCTTGACAAGGTTAACAAACCATAGACCGCAAGTCAAGTTCAACCCGTCATTTCTTGATTGAATCAAACCCACCCGCACGACCCTTGACAAGGTCAACAAGGCCACACGACTACCCTAACCCAATCTGCATCATATGCATAAGCAGATAAATACTGGTTAGCTACCGCACACTGCGTCTTGACAAGGTCAACAAACGCAGCACGAATACTAAACAGGATTTATCTGAAATGACGGAGGGCTACGACAGGTTTTTCTGAAAACCTATTGCGTAATGAACTTGATATCGTTGTAGGATCGAATGAATTTTGAAATTCGATTCTACAACATCTTAGGTTTCTTTTATTTCATTAATCACATTAATGAAGTCCCATCATATAAGTACCTAATCATCACAGATAAATACGACGTACACTTATGCCATCCGCATTCGCCTCGATGTCCCCTCGTGCACCGTTAGGTTAGGTAACTAACGGCAGAGCAGGGCAGGGCTAGCACGGGTGTAAAACATAAGTAACGTCTATATAATATATCATATATACTATATACTGTATCTATCATAGAACAACACATGATCACATCACAGATATCGCAGCAGAAGAAACATATGAAATATTGGATATACTAGGACGTCCGTGTTTTCAATACGAGCCAGTATAAAACACGGATTCCACGGTCGTGATGAATAGCCAAACCCACACCCCTAGACCCCTACGAGAGCGGCAAGCAACCCTACCAATTCTAGAGTTAGGAGACCCGGACTCGACTCCTCGATGTGGTCTCCCTCTGGACCCCAGAACCCGGTTACTTGTGCTCCCCTCCTTGGGTCTATCCTAGTGCGGAAAAGTAAATAATATACAAACGGTGACAACTTCCGCAACCTGGAAGTGCCCCAATAAAAGAATATTACATACAAGTTTTTACATGAATGAAAATGAAAAACACTCATCTCACATAAAAACCCCCGGCTATTCAAACACGACGATCCAATATAAAATATCCAGCAACACATAACATCACATGTCATCAACGTAAGTAAATATGCGCATCCCAATTGTCGTTGACATTTAGCAACGAAACCGGCGATATCACATATTACACTTACGGTCACAGAAAAGAAGTGTAAAACTACAACAGTTGGAATCCACAACCACCTCAGACATCGCATGCCTGACCAAATGAATTACTTAGACATCGCATGCCTAACAATTATAAACCCCGCATTTTAGTCTCTTTATCGAAAACACTTTTCAATATCGAGTCGGGCAATTCAACAAGATTCCCGACAGTCTGATCGAATACTCGTCGTAAACTTCAGTAGACGGCTGCACCCCCGATACCGTCGACGAAGTGCACCAAGGCGGAACACCGCTACCGCGAGCACCCGAACGGATGCTTTCGGCGACGGGGTTCTCCTACAGTCACTTGGTCGGGGCTATGGAGTGAGGCTGTCTATTAAGTTTACCCGGCGAGTATCCGCGTACGCTGCGTGATTGCGACGGACTTTTGATCACATCAAAATTCCGTGGCAACCGATCAAGTGAGACTAAATTGCTACGTTTATAACATTCATTCAGTTATCACATAACTACTTGTGAATTCCAATTATTGTATCCCATTCCAGATAAACAGAAAATGTTAAACTTTTCGATCGAACAATCGAACACCCAAGTTTTTCCGATACAGATCAACACATGAAACTAGTCTAACAACATTCAGTTTGTACCTCAGTACCAACGGTCCAGCCGTAGAAGGGTCAAGCCAACGCCTCACATGTGGCACGCCGTACTGCCCCAAACCCGAAGGTTCAAAGGGCAGTTCAAGACGGTCACATAATCGAGTTAAGGTTTGTGTCTTCTAGAGGGACCATCGCGTTACTTGCACTACTTAGAACGTCGTTAAACTATGGAAAATCCAACACTTGGAAATTTCCCGACAGGGGAAAAATTGGGTATTTATATCCGGTCGAACTTTTTAACATATTCTAAAATTTATCCGGAAAGCCACACAGACAAAATTTGATACCCCGATCGAAACACCGAATCCCCAAAACAACTGCAGAAATTTCAACTCTGGAATAAAATATCAAAATATCCAGAGAACTCAGAACCAGAAACAATGAATTACAGTGAAAAAATTTAGGGCTGACGTCATCAATGTGCGGCGGAACCGCCGCATAAACATGTCTTATGCCGCGCTTGCGCCGCGGTTTTAACTGGTCATCAAAAATTTTTTTAGCCGTAATTCTTATAATTCCCTGCTGAGTTCTCTGCATATTTTTAATTTGGAAAACTCACTGTTTTCAAAAATGTACAGAGAGCAAGATTGGTTTGGGATTTCGGGTTCGTTCGGACTTCGAATTCCGTCTGGACTTCGCCTAAGGCTCTAGCTAGGCTCTGATACCACTGTAGGGTTCCTAGGCACCCTAGTGAGGTCTCCCATGCCATCAACCATGGCAATTTCAAAAATTATGGTGCCTACAAACCCTAAACTACGGATCGATAACTAGATGTCTAGGCGAACAGGAACTAGTTAACACTTAACTATTGGGAATACGGAAATACAACCTTTGTAGATCCGGTCCTCCACCTCCACGGCTCCTCAACGAGGTCCTCTCCGCTGTCCAAATCAAATCCGGGCTCTAGAGTCGGCTTCGTCGGAGAATGGGCAAGCTAGGTCGTCGATGTCCATGCCGAAGATGATCTACGTCGAAGCATCGCAAGATCAAGCTCTCACTTCACCAAGTCATGAAACTTGTGAAGAAAACACACTCTACTACTTGGCAAGAGGTAGAGGATGAAGAAATAGGAAGTGGGTTAACTTTAGAATTGGATTTCTCTCTCAAAACATCAATCCACCATTGATGACCTCAAGCTTCTTCACTTGAAGCAAGGAAGAAGAAGAAGGAAAAAAATTATGATAAGTTAAAAGAATAAGAGAAGAAAATGAATTCTTATCATAATTTTAACCATGGTCAAGTATAGAGAATGAATCATGGTTAGTGTGAATGGTTAGGGTTAAGGATGAGATAAGTATGGTTGACTTTATCAAAGCTTCATGAAGCTTTAACTAAACTCCAAATCTAGCAACCATTCTTTTCTCTTCTTTTCCAAAATGAATAAATAAATAAATAAAGGAATAAATAGATATGAAAAACAAAACCCTGACCATTTGAATAACCATGGTTTAATCTTTACACAAACTGAAGTTAGCATGCATCATCAAACATGATACATACAAGTGCACAAAAACATATCGCATATGCAATGCGCACGAACCAAGTGAGAAAATCCGTCTAAAGTGAACCGATACTAGTTAATGCAAAGTAATATATCAAATATATAATTATAAATTAAATCATTAAATCAACACTTGATTCAATGATCCGGTCATGCGCACATAACCGACTGGTATCATTAGTAACATCTTATCGAATCAACACTTGATCCGATAACCCGGCTATATCGCATATAACCGATCAATGTCACATCGCGAGAATCGAATACAGTATCACATACTCGTATTATTCTCGGTCCCGCACATATCTCATATGCGCTCCTATTTCGTTTCGCTTGAGCCAGGAAACCTCTGTGTAGGACTCTAAAGACTCGTCAATACGCCGGCAGCAGATGATGATCATATCAAACACCCACAAGCCGCAAGCGGTCTGCTAAACGTAACGGCCACCCGGGTATTGAGCGATCTGAAGATCGACGAGAAAGCCCGCTCACACTCCAGTGAATCCGACCAGTAACACGACCGTATAGTCCGGTCTGATCGTCTGATATGTCGCATATCTCGCCTAGGGGTGGTAAACGTCAGACCCCAATAGCTCAATAAGTCGTGTCGATATGAGGTCTATAACTATTCGAGAAACTACTGGTAACACTTACCAGTAAATCTCAGCAACCCTGGCCAGGGATTTCCTGTTATAGCCAATCGAACACAGCGCAACATCAACCCCCTATACCGGGAGAGACGAATCCCCTCCTATCGCTCATTGCCTCCATGTGACTCGGGACTGTACCCAAAACCACCGTTTTGCACGCCCTCTTGGACGTGGTAAGATGGAAATCAAAGCACAGTGGGAACCACACAAGACTCTATGACGATCTCGGGTCAACATACTACTCTGTACCAGTGTCACCAGAGAACTGCCATCTGACGTGAGGTATAATACCATCTGGGAGTTCTCGGCGAGTCCGTCCAGTGTACCCAGTCTCTACTGAGCACCCGTATATCATCTCTGATGTCAAACACCGATGGATATGGGATCATCCATCGCCCATCTGTATGGGTTAAGAAGGTATACGCTAGTCTACTCTGGTATATCGATGCCCCGTCTCGATACACCCACGACTAGGGACTTTGAAGGATGTACTTATGGACTACCATGTCCCCACTAGTATGATCCGCATCATAGTCCAGGTAGTCAAGTACAGATCCTAAGGGCTTTACCAACATGTAACAGAGAGACAATCAGTATAGCATACTATCATGTCGAGCAAGAAAGTCCTCCCTATATATGTCCCAGCATCCACTACAATATACATCCTATGTACAGTAATGGCCTCTAGGGCATACATATAACTAACACGACTGTCTCAAACCAACGCATTCTATCTATGCAACAGATAAATATCCGGCAGCTACCAATCACTATGCCTTGGCGTGAGGTCAAAATACATAGCTTGAATACTACCGAATATTTAACTGAAATGATGGAGGGCTACGGATGGTTTTGGCGAAACCGTGAACGTACTGAACTTGATATAATCGATGGAACAAGATAGCTTTTAAAAGGAGTGGTTCAAGCTCCGTGTTTAAAAGTTTAGTTTTGAAAAGAATCGAGTGGTTTTCAAAGTGTTCCAATCGACTTATACTTGGTTTATTTTCTTGCATTAGTTTTTTTAATGCGTCCCATCATTTAACCCTACCATTGCAGAAAACAACCAAAATATGACGTACGCTTATGCCATTCGCATTCACCACGGGGCCCCGTCATCACCCGTTAGGTTACTTAACTAACGACAGAGCGGGGGCTGGGCTAGCGCGGCTGTAAAACATAAGCAACGTCTAAATAGTTATCATATATAAATATATAGCAATGATAGACATTACAGATCACAGATGAATACATTGGATATACTAGGAATCCGCAACCTGTTCGAGCCTGCAACGAAAAGCGGATTACACGGTCGCGGTGAATAGCCAATACCCCACCCAAGACCCCTACGGGTACGGCAAACTACCCGCCAAGTACCCGAAGCGAAGCAACCTCCCTCACCACCGTGAGTAGGCCACTCGGCACTTCGAGATACCCGGTAGTTTGTGTACCCCCTCCATGGGTCTATCCTAGGAGCAAAAACAGTAAAAAGAATTATACAATGACGGCTACAACCCCGACCCGGTTGTGCGGCCAAACAAATAATAATATTACATCAATTTACATGTTACAATGAATGAAAGAAAAAGCAACACTCATCTCACATCCACCCCGGCTATTCATCCGCGACAATCCAACCCATTCATATACACATACCATCATCAATCACAGATCACAGATATGTATAACCCCGACTAATCGACATATAGCGATTAGCCGACGTTCAATACATATAAACATCACAGATATAACCTTTTAGTCAAAGTGTATTGAAGTTCGGAAAAAAAATACGGATTTATAGGCCCCCAAAAATAAATTTCTATTCTGGAAAATCTGGGCACATATAAACCATCTTAAAAATCCTAAAACTAAGCCAGAAATACACTGCACCAAACTCGACCCAGTGAAGAGCCAAGACGGCCGCGGTTGCGCGGCAATAGCTTGCTATTGCCGCAGAACCGCGGCTCTTTGGTCGAATCACTGGATCGTTTTTGGTGGCTTCTTTAAAAAACCCTGAGATGATTTTTGGAGTATGACAAATTTTATTTTGAACAGAAAAAAAAATAACAGAAACTTAGGGTTTTGAAAACTCGGTTTTTCGATTTTTCCGATTCGAACTTCGATAAACTCTACTACCTAGCTAGTTTATGTTTGGTTAGGCTCTGATATCACTGTAAGTCCACGTTTCCCACCCCGGTACTTGCGGGGAGGCGGAAAACGGAATAAAAATCGAATTTTTATGAGCGTAGGCAACATGGACTAGACAAAGAAGGACCTTTGCTAAACAAAAACAAGCTAAAACTAACTAGAAACTAGCTAAGTGCTAGAAAGGTTATACCTTGGGCTTTATGTCCTTCTCTCCTTGCTCCTTGGAGTGGTGGAAGGAGGTCACCTTAGTCGTCTTCTCACGTCGAAGAAAGATCCACCCGAAAGCCTCGACCTTTGGCTTCAACTCCAAGCTAGAAGTAACTAGGGTGCAAGAAGTGCTAATACTTGAACCCTATATGAGAGTAGAGATTATCAAGAAAGGGTTTTTCTCAAGCTCAAGTGTTTCTCAACACATGAGAGGGGAGAGCTTGAGGGAGAGGAAGAACAAGAGAGAGAAAGTAAATGATAGAATGAGAATAAAATAAACCATTCTCATATATATGTGTGAATTATTGTAATTAGATAATTAGCTAGATAATTGTAATGGTTAATCAAGACATGACCATTATCATTTCATTTTTTAATGCAAATTGCAAGGATCAAAGAGCATCTTCCAAATGAAATGATGATGGTCAAAGTGTCAACAAGGTCAACAAGTCAAGGTGGGTCAAATGGTCAACAACCATAACCATGCACAATTATTAAACTAATACCAATTAACCATAATACACACATAATCATTAGGGTTAATACAAATGACAATAGTCATTAACCCTAATCAAAGTCCTCTCCCTCTGTCTCAAGCAACTGTGCATACGCACCCGTATTCGTGATCCGAGGAACACGAATACAATGAGAAAAACCAATCCCAAATCATATACTAGGATCCGGCTTAAACCAAAGCCCGCTAGTATAAGCTATCCGGACAGCAAACGTGCACAAGTGCGCGGATGTGAACGAACCCTGTCGCAAAACCATGCGACCTCTAATCATTTTGCCTAAAGGCGAATAGCTCTCTGTGTGGGACTCTAAAGACTCGACACTACGCAGGCAGTGGGTTTAACCACAGACCGCAAGCGGCACTAGCTGTACGTAACGGTCCCCAGGTAGATGTCGACAAGAAGACTGACGAGGTAAACCCCATCTGAACTCCTACTAAGCCTGTATGTGACAATCTCCGTACAGTCCGGTCTGTTCGTCTGATACATCGCATGGCGGGCCTAGGGGGGCGGTGAACGTCAGTCCCCTAATAGCGGTACAAGTCGTGTCGGAGTGTAGCCCAGAACACCCTGAGATAACACTGGAAACCTACCAATATATCTCGCTTGCCCTGGCTAGGGACTACTCGTGTAATGGCTCTCCTTGACACAGCGCGATGTCAACCCCCAATACCCGGAGAGACGAATCTTGTCTAACCTTCAGTGCCTCCAAGTGCTTCGGGACTGCACCCAAAAACTACCTGTTTACACGACTCCTTTGAGCCGTGGTAGGGTAGTAATCAAAGTGCAGTGGGAACACACTCGTGGCGAAGTGACAGTGTCAAGTCAACGGACTAAGCTGTACTCATGTCACCTGGGAACTGATAACTGATGATAGGTATAATACCAACCAACAGTTCCCGACGAGTCCTGTCCAGTGTACTCGTAACCTAACGAGCACCCGCATACTATCTCAAGTACGACGTACTGACGACTGTGGGACAGACCGTCTCCCACGCTGGGATGAGAAGCGCATACGCTAGTCTACTCCGGAGTATCGATGCCCTGTCTCGATAGTCCAACGACTAGGGACCAGTATAAGGATGTGCTTATAGATCACCCAGCTCCTACGAGTGTGAGCGCCATCACAACGCTGGTAATCAAGCAAAGATCCTAAGGGCTCTACTAATTTGTATATCAGCGATATGCTAAAAGAAACACATGCACATATTAAAGCAGAGACAAACCAAGTAGCATACTACCATTTCGAGCAAGATTGTATATACAACTGTGAATATCCCAAGCTTCCATCAAGTAATATACAAACTAGTATGATACAGTAATGGCACTACCAATCTCCAACTTGCACTAAGGCCATGTACTGGCGTATCGAAGACCTATCATCTCGATCAGCCGCTCGAACTGAGTCTGAGGCAAGGCCTTGGTGAATGGATCTGCTGTGTTATCTTCTGAAGCAACCCTCCGAACCTCGATCTCCTGGCGATCCACGATCTCCCTGATCAGGTGATACCGCCTTAAGATGTGTCTGGATTTCTGATGGGACCTGCGTTCCTTCGCTAAAGCTATAGCCCCGTTGTTGTCGTAATACAGAGGTATTGGGTCAACAATGGACGGAACCACCTGAAGTTCTCTCAAGAACTTCCTCATCCAGACAGCTTCTTTTACGGCATCAGATGCAGCGATGTATTCCGCTTCCATAGTCGAGTCAGCAACGGTTTCCTGTTTGGAGCACTGCCAACACACCGCCCCTCCATTGAGGGTAAAGACAAAACCCGACATGGACTTGGAATCATCCTTGTCACTCTGGAAGCTGGAGTCAGCAAAGGCCTCAATCTGGAGGTCTTTTCCGCCATACACCAAGAACATCTCCTTAGTCCTTCTCAGGTACTTGAGAATGTTCTTTACTGCTATCCAATGATTCTTCCCAGGGTTTGACTGATACCTGCTTACCACACTCAGTGCATAAGCCACATCCGGTCCGGTACACAACATCGCATACATTATAGAGCCTATCGCAGAAGCGTAGGGTATAATAGACATGCGATCCCTCTCCAAATCAGTCTTGGGAGACATCTCTTTGGAGAGGGTGATCTCGTGACAAGCCGGTAGATTACCGTGCTTGGAATCTTCCATACTAAATCTCTTCAGTATGGTGTCGATGTACCTGGACTGTGAAAGTCCTAATATCCTCATGGATCTGTCACGGTAGATCCGGATACCCAGAATGTATGAGGCATCATCCAAGTCTTTCATGTAGAACTTGTGTGACAAGAACCCCTTGACAGATTGTAGCATAGGAATGTCATTTCCTATTAAGAGAATGTCATCCACGTATAAAACGAGGAATACTACAGTTCTCGCTACAAATCTACAATAGATGCATGGTTCATCTGGATTTTTGATAAAGCCAAATTCCTTGACCGTCTCATCAAAACAGATGTTCCAACTCCGCGATGCCTGCTTTAGTCCATAAATGGACTTAAGCAACTTGCACACCTTTCTGCTGCTCCCACTCTGAATGAAAACCCTCTGGCTGGTCCATATAGACACACTCCTCTAAATGTCCATTTAGAAAAGCTGTCTTTACGTCCATTTGCCAAATCTCATAATCGTGGAAGGCAGCAATGGCAAGAAGGATCCGAATGGATTTCAGCATAGCTACTGGAGAAAAGGTTTCGTCATAGTCCAAACCAGGTCTTTAACGAAAACCCTTTGCAACCAGTCTAGCTTTATAGGTCTCAACCTGTCCATCTACACCAATCTTCCTTTTGAAGATCCACTTGCATCCTACGGGTTTTACCCCATCTGGAGCAATGTCCAACGTCCATACTTTGTTGGTGTACATGGACTCCATCTCGGTCCGCATTGCATCAAGCCATTTAACCGAGTCGACGCTCTGAATGGCTTACTGGAAGCTAGTAGGCTCATCAAGGTCTATGATGCAATCCTCTCTATCCCCGTCAATGAGAAAACCGCAGTATCTCTCGGGCGGATGAGACTGCCTACTACTCCTGCGGAGTGGCGTGGGAATGTCTTGATCTTTCGAACCCTCTGGTTCTACTAAGCTTTCAGTAATAGCTTGTGGTTCTGGAATTTCTTCCAGTTCTATTGCGCTCCCACTTATTTCTTTTTCTAAGAACTGATGTTCCAGAAAATGGGCATTACGAGAAACAAGGACTTTTTGTTCCTCTGCGTAATAGAAAAGATACCCCCTGGACTTTTTGGGGATTTATTGGCTTGGATTGATGCAAAATAGAAGAGAAATGATCAAGAGCAGTAGAGCGAGAGAGGGATTCGGCCAAGTGAAAGAGGTGAGGAATTTTGTAGGGTTTTCTAGCAATTTCCTTGCAATAAATGCAATAAATGCATTCACACACACACATGCATACATGCATGCACCTTGAATTTCTTTTCATTTCTTTTCCTTTAATCTAAATTCTAATTCTAAAAAAATATCTAGATAATATGAGAAGGTTTTGGTTTAACTCAAACTTAATTGATGAGACGTTCACTTAACAGAAATTTCCCAAAATGCGAATACCGCATTAAAATAATATTAAAATTGGGAAAAATCAAATTGAACCAAAACGTCCTATATACCCCCAAAGCTTGCGCACTAGTTTTATTTTAGCTAAACTAGGTGCTGGAATGTCTATATGGTCGTTTGAACACAGTCAGTTTAAAATGGAAAATACCGAAAAATTAACCCTAAAACGGAAAAATTCTCATAACGATTTTTAAAACGTTACAATGCGACATCGCAATAATTGGCCTAAAGTGCAAGTGGGAGATTGTTGGCTATAGTGCCCTCAAGGCAATTATCATAGTCGTGGACTTGTGATTATGATGATTGTGTGAGGACCTATACTGATAAGGCAGTCTTACTCAAGATGATAGTATGCTATCTCGTTTGTCTTTATCATCATATATATGTTGATAGAGCCCATAGGATTCTTGCTTGACTGCCAGCATTATGATGGCGATCATATATGTGGGAGCTGGGGTCTATAAGCACATCCTTAAATGTCCCTAGTCGTAGGAGTATCGAGACCGGTCATCGATACTCCAATATAGAATATTGTATATTGATCGAGACCCCAACAAGGGGCGGTGGCCAGGTCTTGTAAGTCGACGTTTGACACCCCACGAATTGCGGGGAGGCGGAATTGGTAAAACAATCATTTTGTTTGAGACAAACATCGACTAACTTACGAATCTTTGCCAAACCTTAACTAACAACATCATAGGAGGGATTAGCTACTATGAAAGAAGATTATACCTAATGAACCAAGTCCTTCTTCTTCTTGATGACCACCTCCTCGTCGGCATCCTCTTTGTAATAGAAGATCCACCCGAGAGCTACTACTCCAAGCTTGACCTCTAACTTGAGGTAACTAGGTTACTCAAAGTGCTAATCAAAGCAACCTAGGGAATATAGAGCGGCATTATGGATCAATAAGTCTTGCTAACCCTTGATCTCAACACATGAGAGGCTAGGATTAGGTTTTGAAGAGAGAGAGCTTGAGGAGAGAGAAGGTGAGAGTGAGAATCCTTTTGGAATAATGATATCATTGTGAATATATGAAGCATAACACATTATTAAATGAATAACAAATAATAATGTGTCATCATGCTTCATTAATTCACATAGTGATTCATCTCAAGAGTCATTAAAATCATTAATGCATCATTAACTCCATGGATGAATCACACCATGACTCATTAATCAAATAAATGCAAATGCCACCTTAACCTCCATGTCATCATCCTTCTAGAAGCTTCTTGACAATTTACGAGAACGCCCCTCCTATCCGTGAAAACACGGAAAACTTTAGACTGTATAAATCCAATAATCCGATACTAGAATCTGGCTTAAACCAAAGCCCGCTAGTAAAAACTGTCCGAATATCGTACGTGCATAAATGCACGTGCGTGTCCGAACCCTATCATAAAACCATACGACCTCTATATCATTTCGCCCGAAGCGGGAAACTCTCTGTGTGAGACTCTAAAGACTCGACTACTACGCAGGTAGTGGGTTTAACCACAGACCGCAAGCGACACTAGCTGTACGTAACGGTCTCCAGGTAGATGTCGATAAGAAGGCCGATGAGGAAACCTATCCGAACTCCTACTGAGCCTGATGTGGCAATCTCCGTACAGTCCGGTCTGTTCGTCTAGGACTATCGCATATCGGGCCTAGGGGTGGCAAGCGTCAGTCCCCAAAAAGCGGTATAAGTCGTGTCGGAGCGAAGCCCATTACAGCTTGAGAAACTACTGGAAAACCTACCAGTAAATCTCGCTTGCCCTGGCCAGGGACTTTGCGTAATGGCTCTCCAGACACGGCGCCATATCAACTCCCAATACCGGGAGAGACGAATCTTGTCTAACTGCCACTGCCTCCAAGTGCTTCGGGACTGCACCCAACTGCTACCTGTTTGCACGACTCCTTTGAGCCGTGGTAGGGTAGAAATCTAAGAACAGTGGGAACACACTCGAGACGAAGCAACAGTGTCAAGTCTGCGGACTATGTTGTACTCATGTCATCTGGGAACTGTTAACTGACGATGGGTATAATACCAGCCAACAGTTCCCTGCGAGTCCTGTCCGGTGTACTCGTAACCCAACGAGCACATGTATACTATCTCCAGTATGACGTACTGATGGCTGTGGGACAGACCATCTCCCCAACTGCGATGAAAAGCGTACACACTTGTCTACTCCGGAGTATCGATGCCCTGTCTCGATAATCCTACGACTAGGGACCCGAAAAAGGATGTGCTTGTAGACTACCCAGCCCCCACTAGTGTGACTGCCATCACAACACTGGTAGTCAAGCAAGATCCTAAGGGCTCTGTCAATACGTAGACACATATTAAGATAGATATAACCAAGTAGCATACTACCATGTTTAGCAAGACTGTTAATATAACTGTGAATATCCCAAGCTTCCATTAAGTAATATACAAGCATGTTCGGATATTGTCACTGACAGGCTCAGTAGGGGTTCAGGATGAGTTTGCTCATCGGCCTCCCTTTCGCTCAATACCTGGGTAGCCGTTACGTACAGCTAGTGCCGCTGACGTGCTTGTGGTTAAACCCACCGCCAGCGTATTGACGAGTCTTTAGAGTCCCACACAGAGGGTTTTCAAGGTTCAGGCGATATTGTGTACATGAGGTATGTTGATACATACAGATGTCCGATTAAATATGTGCACATGCTGCGCAGACTTTAATTGGACGGTTGATAATACTAGCAGCTTAGGATTAAGCCGGATTATTAAATCGGGTTTTTAATTTAATAATTTACATATGTATTTATATATATGTTTTCTAATATTATTGTTCGCTATTTATTTTCTCTCTTGGCTATTTGTATTTTTGTACGAATACCCGTATATGTATTTCGATACATGTACCGGGAAGTATTCCGTATTTTATACAGAATAGCTTCTAGAAGATGCCACCTCATTTATATGATTTTCCATTGATGGAAATTCATTTGATTTATTAATGAGGTGGAAAAGGTGATGTGACTTTGGGCAAGGTTCAAAGTATGGTTTCATTTGTTTATTGTAATTTGACATTGGAAAAGAAAATGACATATTTTTGTGTGGAGGAGAGGGGGGGCGACCACTTTTGGTGGGGGTTCATTTTCATTTGATTCATTATTCCATTTGTAAGATTATGCTTGCTGCACTCCACTCTCTCATTCACCCAAAAAGACTTAGCAAATTTTGCTCATGCCAAAGTTCACCTCCTTCTTCATGTTTCTTGAGTTTCTTCTTGAGCTCAAGGGTAGAGAGAAAAACATAGTGACACACTACTACACCTCCACTCTCCATCGCTAGCGACTTTGGAGCGTCGGTTATCTCGTTCGTCGAGGTTGGAGTTTGCGCCGTTTCCCTCGGGTGCATCATCGGAGATGGAGGAAGATCGGCAACCAAACATCATCAAAGGATCACTACGAGCTTGGAATGAAGACCGAAGGACACGGATCAACTCGGTATAATGATTCTAACTCATAGTTAGTTTGCTAGTTTAGGGTTTAAGGTCGATCCGGGTTTCGGGTAACGGTAGCACCGGTTTTAGAAATTTTTGTTCCGCATTTTGGCTGCGTTTCGATGGCCGGGGCACTGAAGTAACCCTTCAGTTGGAACAGTTTTCAAAAAGTGTTATTACAAGGATGTTTTCTTTTGTTTTGCACAGTGGTATTCAGTTGGAATATCCAGCACCTCATTCGACGAGGCAAGGGCCGAGATCCCTTCACCGGGAGTGACCCCTTGGGCAGAAATTTGCGTCAGGGTAATAACTTCACTATAGTCGATTACTTGTTGCTTTGCATTGCGGTATTCAGTTGGAATATCCTGCACCTCATTCCACGAGGAAAGAGCCGAGATCCCTTCATCGGGAGTGACCTCTTTAGTAAAGGTTTTCACCACTATATTTTTGTAAAAAACTATCAGGTTCCTTCAGCGATATCAAGTTCGTTACGTTAAAGGTTTTTCGCCAAAAACTAGTCATAGCCCTCCGTCATTTCAGTTGAGTATTCAGTAGTATTCATGCTATATATTTTGACCAACGCCAAGGCATAGTGTTTGGTAGCTGCTGGGTACTCATCTGTTGCAAAGATAGATGAGTTGGTTTGGGACAGTCGTTCTGCCATTTGGCCAACGTCAGGGGTATGTATGGGTGGGTTCAAATTAACAAGAAAATGATGGGTAGAACTTGACATGTGACTTATGGCATTTTGGCCAACGTCAAGGTCATAAGTGTTAGTTATATGTATGCCCTAGAGGCCATTACTATACATAGGATGTATATTGTAGTGGATGCTTGGACATATATAGGGAGGACTTTCTTGCTCGACATGATAGTATGCTATCTGGTTGCTCTTTACCTTAACGTGTACACTGATTGTCTCTCTGTTACATGTTGGTAAAGCCCTTAGGATGTGTACTTGACTACCTGGACTATGATGCAGATCATACTAGTGGGGACATAGTAGTCCATAAGTATATCCTTCAAGGTCCCTAGTCGTGGGTGTATCGAGACGTGGCATCGATATACCAGAGTAGACTAGCGTATACCTTCTCGACCTATACAGATGGGCGATGGATGATCCCATATCCATTGGTGTTTGACATCAGAGATGATATACGGGTGCTCAGTGGAGACTGGATACACTGGACGGACTTGCCGAGAACTCCCAGATGGTATTATACCTTACGTCAGATAGCAGTTCTCTGGTGACACTGGTACAGGTTAGTCTGTAGACCCGAGATCGTCATAGAGTCTTGTGTGATTCCCACTGTGCTTTGATTTCCACCTTACCACGTCCAAGAGGGCGTGCAAAACGGTGGTTTTTGGGTACAATCCCGAATCACATGGTGGCAATGAGCGATAGGAGGGGATTCGTCTCTCCCGGTATAGGGAGTTGATGCCGCGCTGTGTTCGATTGGCTATAACCGGAAATCCCTGGCCAGGGTTGCTGAGATTTACTGGTAAGTGTTACCAGTAGTTTCTCGAACTGTTATAGACCTCATATCGAAAAGACTTATCGAGCTAATGGGGTCTGACGTTTACCACCCCTAGGCGAGATATGCGACATATCAGACGAATAGACCGGACTGTACGGTAAGTGTTACTGGTTAGATTCACAGGAGTGTGAGCGGGCTTGCTTGTCAATCTTCTGATCGCTCAATACCCGGGTGGCCGTTACGTTTAGCAGACCGCTTGTGGCTTGTGGGTGTTTGATATGATCATCACCTGCTGCCGGCGTATTGACGAGTCTTTAGAGTCCTACACAGAGGTTTCCTGGCTCAAGCGAAACGAAATAGGAGCGCATATGAGATATATGCGGGACCGAGAATAATACCAGTATGTGATACTGTATTCTATTCTCGCGATGAATGTATCGATTGGTTATATGAGATATAACCTAGTTATCGAATCGAGGATTGATTCGATAAGTCGATACATTGGATATTAGTAGGTCATATGCGATATGACCGGATCGTTAAATCAAGTGTTGATTTAATGATTTAATGTATAATTATATATTTGATATATTACTTTACATTAACTAGTATTGGTTCACTTAAGATTGATTATCTCACTTGATGTGCACAAGTTATATATGTGATATATTTTTGTGCACTTGTTTGTATCATGTTTGATGATACATGCAAACTTGGGTGTATGCTTGATTTAAACCATGTTTAGTAAATGGTTAGGGTTTCATTCGAATTATTTATTTATTCATTTATTTATCTATTCATTTTCGCTTGAAATAAAATGGTGGCTTTGTTTGGATTTTGTTGAAGCTTCATGAAGCTTTGAAAAAGCTTTGACCATTTTGTTTTATTCCTTAACCCTAACCATTTAGCTAAACCCTAGTTCATTCTCTACATGAGTTAACACTCACCCATGGTTGCATTATGATAACCATCACTTCATTTTTCTTTTTGGGAATTAATCCATAATTCTTTTTCATTCTTCTTCTTCTTCTTCTGCTTCAAGATGAAGAAAGAAAAAGATTGCTTGAAAAATGACAAGTGATGATTCCAAGTGAGAATTCCAAATCCAAAGTGAACCCACTTCTTATTTCTTCATCCTCTACCACTTGCCAAGTAGTATAAGGTGTTTTCTTCACAAGTTTCATGACTTGGTGAAGTTGGAGTTCCAGTTAGAGTTGCCTCGACGTAGATCATCTTCGGCATCGAAATCAACGACCTAGCCCGATCATTTCTTCGACGAAACCATCGCTAGGGTCCGGGATCGTGGTGATCGCAGCGAAAGGACGTCAACACGAAGCTTAGGAAGTGGAGGACCGGATCTACAAAGGTTGTAGTCACTTCCCTTTTAGCAGTAAAGTTGTTTACTACTTGTAGTTTCGCCTATTCTCTAGTTAACGATCTATATTAGGGTTTCTCGGCACCGGAATTTTTTGAAATTGGCATGGTTGATGCCTTGTGGGACCTCCTTAGTGAGCCTAGGAACCCTACAGTGGTATCAGAGCCTAGCTTGAGCCTTAGGCGTTGTGTAGACGGAGTTAGAAGTCCGATCGAACCGAAACCCTAATGCAAAATCCACTCTCTGTACATTTTTGAACATTGTGGATTTTTGTGAATTAAAAATATGCAGAAAAATAAGCAGGCTTTTTTAAGAATTACTTTGAAGCACGTGAGCATGAATCGACCAAGTGGCCACGGAACCGCGGCACGAGCATGGCATGTGCGGCTGTTCCGCGGCTATAAAGGGGCATTTTGTCATAATTTTTGCACAGTAATTCCTATATTTTAGTGTTGTATTTTCTGGGATATTTTAATGTTTACTCCACAGTTGAGTTTTCTGGTTTTGTTTTGGGGATTCGATTATTCGATCGGTTTATTTAATTTCTTCTATGTGTTTTTTCCGGATAATTTTAAAATATGTTAAAATGTTTAACCGGATATAAATACCCAATTTTTCCCCTGCCAGGAAATTTCTAAGTGTTAGATTTTTCCATGGTTTAAAAACGTTCTAAGTAGTGCAAGTAACGCGATGGTCCCTCTAGAAGACAACAAACCTTAACTCGATTATGTGACCGTCTTGAACTGCCCTTTGAATCTTAGGGTTTGGGGTAGTACAGTGTGCCACATGTGAGGCGTTGGCTTTTAAACTTGTTTCATGTATTGAGCTGTTTTGGGAAAACTTGGGTGTTTGAATGATCGATCGGAAAGTTTAACATTTTCTATTTATCTGGAATGGGATACAATATTTGGAATTCACAAGTACTTATGAGATAACTGATTTGGATGTTATAAACATAGCAGTTTAGTCTCACTTGATCGGTTGCTACGGAATTTTGATGTGATCAAAGTCCGTCGCAATCTCGTAGCGTACGCGGATACTCGCCGGTAAAACTTAATTGATAGCCACGCCCCATAGCCCCGACCAAGTGACTGTAGGAGAACACCGTCGCCGAAAGCATCCGTTCGGGTGCTCACGGCAGCGGTGTTCCGCCTTAGTGCACTTCGTCGACGGTATCGGGGGTGCGGCCGCCTACTAAAGTTTGTGACGAGCATTCGATCAGTTTTTCGGGAATCTTGTTGAATTGCCCGACTAGATATTGAAAAGTGTTTTCGATATAGAGACTAAAATGCGGGGTTTATAATTGTTAGGCATGTGATGTCTAAGCAATTCATTTGATTAGGCATGCGATGTCTATGCAGGTTGCGGATTCCAACTGTTGTAGTTTTACACTTTCTTTTCTGTGACCGTAAGTGTAATATGTGATATCGCCGGTTTCGTTGCTATATGTCAACGACAATTGGGATACGCATGTTTACTTACGTTGATGACATGTGATGTTATGTGTTGCTGGATATGTTATATTGGATCGTCGTGTTTGAATAGCCGGTTTTTTTTTATGTGAGATGAGTGTTTTTCATTTTCATTCATGTAAAAACTTGTATGTAATATTCTTTTATTGGGGCACTTCTAGGTTGCGGAAGATGTCACCTTTTGTATATTATTTACTTTTCCGCACTAGGATAGACCCAAGGAGGGGAGCACAAGTAACCGGGTTCTGGAGTCCAGTGGGAGACCAACTCGAGGAGTTGAGTCCGGGTCTCCTAGCTCTAGAATTGGTAGGGTTGCTTGCCGCTCTCGTAGGGCTCTAAGGGTGTGGGTTTGGCTATTCATCACGACCGTGGAATCCGTGTTTTATACTGGCTCGTATTGAAAATACGGACGTCCTAGTATATCCAATGTTTCATATGTTTCTTCTGCTGCGATATCTGTGATGTGATCATTTGATATGCTATGATGGATACTGTATATAGTATATATGATATATTATATAGACGTTACTTATGTTTTACACCCGTGCTAGCCCTGCCATGCTCTGCCGTTAGTTACCTAACCTAACGGTGCACGAGGGGACATCGAGGCGAATGCGGATGGCATAAGTGTACGTCGTATTTATCTGTGGTGTTTAGGTGATTTAAATGATGGGACTTCATTAATGTGATTAATGAAAGAAAAGAAACCTAAGATGTTGTGGAATCGAATTTCTAAATAAAACAGGTAGCTACAGTTCTTGTTTTGCATCGCGGTGTTTCTTGTAGAACATCCTGCACCTTATTCGATAAGGAAAGGACCGAGATCCCTTCACCGGGAGTGACTCCTTTAGCAATAACTGGCAGATGCTACAACCCTCGGTTTGTCTTTTGATTGCTTCTATAGTTTTTGCTTTGCACAGCGGTATATTTGATATATCCTGCACCTTATTCGATGAGGAAAGGGCCGACGATCCCTTCACCAGGAGTGACCCTTTTAGCAAAACTAGAAAAGCCTCAAAAACACTCCATTTTAAAATCATTTGATTCTACAACGATATCAAGTTCATTAAGCAATAGGTTTTCAGAAAAACCTGTCGTAGCCCTCCGTCATTTCAGATAAGTACTATTTAGTATTCGTGCCGCGGTAGTTTGGCATGCGTCAGGGCATAGTGTACGGTAGCTAACTAGTGCTTATCTGCTAGCATACGATGCGATTGGATTAGGGTATTCGCACGGTGTTGTTTGGCATGCGTCAAGAGTCGTGCGGGTTGGTTTAATTCAATCAAGCAATGTACGGGTTGAACTTGACTAGCGGACTTTGGGTTGTTTAGCATGCGTCAAGGTCGTAGCATGCTAGGGGCAAAATATTATCGGGAATTTCAAGTGTTGAAATTTGCAATGAGATTGCATACCTTCTATGTGATAGTTGGATCCCGATACCCACTACGAGTAATTGTTACTCCTAGGAGAGTTTTATACATTACAATTAGCCGATCAAGTAGGTGTCTAGAAAGGTGTCAACGGGGTTACGCCTCTGGGAAAACGAGGTTTGCTTTAATTAGGTTCGTGCGAAAGCACGGGGGACCACCCTCAAAGTACCGACACTGGCCTGGCTGAAAGATTGGCGAACTTGTAGCGTGTAATTAATCCCGGCTAGTCTTTCCTTTTAGGGTTTGAAGGAAGATTTGATAAATACAGTGGGAGCCATCCTGATTAGATAAAATAAAAACCAATCTGATCTTGCAAGAGCGCACGCTGAGTGTTTTCTTCTCTCTCTCTCCAGGTAGCGATCATATCACGCCTTAATCAAGATAATAATACGGAATATTGACCGAACCCGCTTGTTATACTGAGCTGGGGAACGTTGGTCCCGCACCAACTTATAATTGTTATAAGACAGAGCAGGAAATTAGGGGAATACCAGAATTCCTATGCCGCCCAAACGAAGAAAGTGCATATGATGTATCTCCTTCGGGTGTGTTCATTACAAAGAACTGTTTCTCAGTATCCCCTATGTCCTGGGTATTAGATACCGGATCAGGATCCCGCAAATGTAATCTGTTACATAGGGCTACAGAAAGGTAGAGAACTGAGAACGGGTGATAAGTTTCATTAGGCAGAAAACGGGGCAAGTATTGCAGCCAAGTCTGTTGGTCACTGTCACCCTGTATTACAAATACATCGATTCTGAACGAATGTTATTAGATACCGAACCAGATATACAAAATCATATCAGTCTCTTTATAAATAAAGAAATGATAAAATTTTGTATTGTTGGATAATGTTTTGAACATTTCATATATCAAAAGTTGATTGGTTCAGGCACATTATCTAAAAGCATTGATATTCTAAATCAAACTACGGTTCTTAGTATATAGAACACACACAAGAGGAAGAGTTCAGAAATGAACGAATCCTTCTTGAGGCGTTGTAGACTAGGTCATATCAATGCGACTCGACTGGCTGAAGTTACATTTAGATGCATATTTAAATTAGTTTGAATTTACATCTTGTGAAACTTGCCAGTCATGTCACAGAGATAAGATGATCATAGCTCCGTTTACTGGAAACAGAGAAAGAGTTAGTGAACTCTTGGGATGATACAGGTTGATATGTCCCCTGTCTACACATGCCAAGACCGGTTCTTTGTACTTCATTACAATCTCTGATAATCTCTCAAGATTCAGACATATGTTTCTGTTGAAACACAAGTCCGAACCTTTTGAGATATTCACAGAATATGATTTAGAAGTAGAGAACCAAAATACGGGTATAAGTATTATGTCCTTTGATGTGATCGAGGAGGAGAATACTTGAGCACGGAAATCTTGGACTATTCAAAAGGAGAATGAGATTCTCTCTCAGAATTACTCCTCCATATACACCATAGCATGATGGTATATCGGGACGGAGCAGATACACCCTATTTGATATGGTGTGCTCTATGATGAATGCTACTGAGTTACCTTTTTCCTATAGGGTGTTATGCACTTGAGAAGTTGCATACCTATTGAATTGGGTTCCAATCAAATAAGTGGCCTACCGCTTCATATGTCATATGGAAAGGCAAGAGCCCATATCTTAAGTTAGTTAAGATCTGGGGTTGTCCGGCCTATGTCTAAAAGCAAAATCCGGACAAGATTGAGGTAAGGTCTGTTATGTAGAACTGGAAATGTTCCAGCTATACAAACTGCAACTGATGATTTGGTAGAACCGAAAGATTCAATAGTAACTAACGAACCTCAGCCTCTCCGCCGATCTAGTAGGGTTCCTCACCCACCTGAGAGTTACTTCGGTTTCTCAATGAAAGTGGGAGCGAGGATTGCATCATAAGATGATGACCCAACTAGTTTCGAGTTGGCTATCAGGAGTGAGACTCTGTAAGAATGGTTGGATGCTTAGCGATCTGAGATGGAAACCTTATACACCAACAAAGTATAGACTTTTGTTGCTTTATCTGAAGGGTTAAATCCCCATCAGGAGCAAGTATATCTTGAGAAGATTACTTGGTGTACATGGAAAAGTTGAGACTTTCAATGTTAGACTTGTTAAAATTTTGCATCATTGACCCGGTATAGATTATGATGAAACATTTTCTAAGTAGCTATGCTTAAGTCCATCCAGATCCTACTTGCCACGGCTACATACCATGACTACAACATCTGGCGATTGGGTGCCATGACTGCTTTTCTAAATGATGTTTTAGAAGAGTGAGTCTATAAGTACACAGTCAGAAGGCTTCGTAGACAGTAGGAGCAGCGGAAACGTGTGCAAGATGTTTTATGTGATGAAGCAGGCATCGCGGAGTTGGAACATCTGTTTTGATGAGTCAGTCAAACAGTTTGACGTCATCAAAATGGTAGATGAACCTTGTATATATAAAAAGGTAGTAGGGAGTATGGTAGTGATCCTCGTAGAGTACGTGGATGACATACTCTTGATAGGGAAGGAGTTTCCTATGCTACGCTCGGTCAATCTCCACTTATCACATGGATTCTCCATATAGGATCAAAGTGGTACCTCCTAAATCCTGAGTTTTCATCTATGAGATAGATGTAATTGGATGTTAGGATACTCACTAGATGTAGTGAGATGGTATCAATCGATCCTGGGGAGAATCACTGGAAGGGTTCCAGGGTGATAAAGACGACTGAATGTCAATCACAGGCATTGTCTTTACCCTCAGTAAAGGGACTGTATGTTGGAAGAGTTCCAATCTAGATACCGTGGCATACTAGACAATAAAGGCTGGATACATCGCTACTTAAGATTCTACCAAAGAGGCTGCCTGGGTGTATATTAGTTCATGAGATGAACTTAGTTCCTCCCATTGTGTGACAATGGAGTTGTGGCTTATGCCAAGGAACGTCCGTCCCATCAGTGATCCGGACATATTCTAAGGCAGTATCACCTGATCCTGGAGATGATTGATCTCCAAGGAGATCAAAGTTAGGAGAGCAGACTCAGAGGACAACACGGCGGATCCACTCACAAAGGCCTTTTCCCAGAGAGAGACTTTCATGGGATGGTTGAGTATGAGATACTACAACCGCTGCTATCAGGTGGCCCTAGTGCAAGTGGGAGATTGTTAGTTATATGTATGCCCTAGAGGCCATTACTATACATAGGATGTATATTGTAGTGGATGCTTGGACATATATAGGGAGGACTTTCTTGCTCGACATGATAGTATGCTATCTGGTTGCTCTTTACCTTAACGTGTACACCGATTGTCTCTCTGTTACATGTTGGTAAATCCCTTAGGATGTGTACTTAACTACCTGGACTATGATGCAGATCATACTAGTGGGGACTTGGTAGTCCATAAGTACATCCTTCAAGGTCCCTAGTCGTGGGTGTATCGAGACGGGGCATCGATATACCAGAGTAATCTAGCGTATACCTTCTCGACCCATACAGATGGGCGATGGATGATCCCATATCCATTGGTGTTTGATATCAGAGATGATATACGGGTGCTCAATGGAGACTGGGTACACTGGACGGACTCGGCGAGAACACCCAGATGGTATTATACCTTACGTCAGATGGCAGTTCTCTGGTGACACTGGTACAAGTTAGTCTGTAGACCCGAGATCGTCATAAAGTCTTGTGTGATTTCCACTGTGCTTTGATTTCCACCTTACCATGTCCAAGAGGGTGTACAAAACGGTGGTTTTTGGGTACAGTCCCGAATCACATGGAGGCAATGAGCGATAGGAGGGGATTCGTCTCTCCCGGTATAGGGAGTTGATGTTGCGCAGTGTTCGATTGGCTATAACCGGAAATCCCTGGCTATGGTTGCTGGGATTTACTGGTAAGTGTTACCAGTAGTTTCTCGAACTGTTATAGACCTCATATCGACACGACTTATCGAGCTACTGGGCTCTGACGTTTACCACCACTAGACGAGATATGCGACATATCAAACGAATAGACCGGACTGTACGGTAAGTGTTACTGGTTGGATTCACAGGAGTGTGAGTGGGCTTGCTCGTCGATCTTCTGATCGCTCAATACCCGGGTGGCCGTTACGTTTAGCAGACCGCTTGTGGCTTGTGGGCGTTTGATATGATCATCACCTGCTGCCGGCGTATTGACGAGTCTTTAGAGTCCTATACAGAGGTTTCCTGGCTCAAGCGAAACGAAATAGGAGCGCATATGAGATATATGCGGGACCGAGAATAATATCAGTATGTGATACTGTATTCTATTCTCGCGATGAATGTATCGATTGGTTATATGAGATATAACCTAGTTATCGAATCGAGGATTAATTCGATAAGTCAATACATTAGATATTAGTCGGTTATATGCGATATGACCGGATCGTTAAATCAAGTGTTGACTTAATGATTTAATGTATAATTATATATTTGATATATTACTTTACATTAACAAGTATTGGTTCACTTAAGATTGATTATCTCACTTGATGTGCACTAGTTATATATGTGATATATTTTTGTGCACTTGTTTGTATCATGTTTGATGATACATGCAAACTTGGGTGTATGATTGATTTAAACCATGTTTAGTAAATGGTTAGGGTTTCATTTGAATTATTTATTTATTCATTTATTTATCTATTCATTTTCGCTTGAAATAAAATGGTGGCTTTGTTTGGATTTTGTTGAAGCTTCATGAAGCTTTGAAAAAGCTTTGACCATTTTGTTTTATTCCTTAACCCTAACCATTTAGCGAAACCCTAGTTCATTCTCT
Organism: Agapanthus africanus; assembly: GCA_030015575.1. Taxonomy (NCBI): domain Eukaryota; kingdom Viridiplantae; phylum Streptophyta; class Magnoliopsida; order Asparagales; family Amaryllidaceae; genus Agapanthus; species Agapanthus africanus. The sequence goes on along the minus strand of CM057345.1, from coordinate 295,609,259 downwards.
ACATGAGTTAACACTCACCCATGGTTGCATTATGATAACCATCACTTCATTTTTCTTTTTGGGAATTAATCCATAATTCTTTTTCATTCTTCTTTTTCTTCAAGATGAAGAAAGAAAAAGCTTGCTTGAAAAATGTCAAGTGAGGATTCCAAGTCCAAAGTGAACCCACTTCCTATTTCTTCATCCTCTACCACTTGCCAAGTAGTATATGGTGTTTTCTTCACAAGTTTCATGACTTGGTGAAGTTAGAATTCGAGTTAGAGTTGCTTCGACGTAGATCATCTTCGGCATCGAAGTCAACGACCTAGCTCGATCATTTCTCCGACGAAACCATCGCTAGGGTCCGGGATCGTAGTGATCGGAGCGAAGGGACGTCAACACGAAGCTTAGGAAGTGGAGGACCGGATCTAAAAAGGTTGTAGTCACTTCTCTTTTAGCAGTAAAGTTGTTTACTACTTGTAGTTTCGCCTATTCTCTAGTTAACGATCTATATTAGGGTTTCTTGGCACCGGAATTTTTTGAAATTGGCATGGTTGATGCCTTGTGGGACCTCCTTAGTGTGCCTAGGAACCCTACAATAAGAGCATGAGGCAAAAATCCACATCGGGAGTTTCTAAAGAAACCGAAACTTGCCAGGCATGCGAATACCTTCTGGAGTGTGATAACGTGAGTGGATTCCTTCACGTTATCATGCAATGGGAGTTGGATCCCGATTCCCACTGATGAGTTGGTTTACTCTTCAGGTGATCCTGACTAATTCTTCTTTCAGGTTTAGAGGAGAATTTGACGGTACAGTGGGAGGTTTCCTTATTAGATAAAGTTATAACCATTCTGATCTAGGTTAGAGTGCACGCAAAGTGTTTCTTTTCTCTCTCTCTTTGGCAGTGACCATTGACCGACCCTAGACTATGACTCAGTGACCAAGTTGACCGAACCTTCTTAAAATACTGGCTTTTGGATTGTCTGAGTTGCATAAGTCATTGCCGCTCTTTATTTTACCCTTTGCATTTCTCCAGAACATCCCATATCACTACAAACATCCACTTCCATTGGATAAATCCATCGTATGGTTATATACGAACTCGAAGGGACTTCTTCGGGGATGGATTAAGGTTCAGGAGAAAATGAATTGGTTTATTCAGTTGTCTTTTATTCTCACCTTCTCTCAGGTAGCGAGGGCTCCTTGGTTTAGGAGAGTACACCTATTACGCTTATTGGATAGTTTTCTTCCAAACCATAGGCAGGTGCCGAAAGGTAGGGAATGAAGAAAACCAATTAGCCTAAATAGGGTGTACAAAAGGTAATAAGTAAAGACAAAATAAAGGGATTAGAAAGAGGGCAAAGTAAATTGCGACTGCTATCATTCACGACCAAACTGTGTAGTTCATCGCCACTCCTACTTCACCTTTGCATTTCTCCATAACACCCCGTATTATTACGGACATCCACTTCCATTGGATATACGAACTCGAAGGAACTTGTTCCAGATTCGAGGATGGATTCAGATTCAGGAGAAATAGAATAAGGTTTTATTCAGTTGTCTTTCATCATCACCTTCTCTCAGGTTATGAGTACTCCTTGGTTTAGGAGTATACACCTATTACGCTTATTGGATAGTCTTATTCCAAACCATAGGCGGGTGCCGAACGGTAGGGAAGGAAGAAAACCATTTAGCCTAACGATGGTGTACAGAAGATAATGACTAAAGACAAATAAAGGGATTTGGAAAGATGGCAAAGAAATATACGGTTACAGTCATGAATTGGATTATGGAAGAGACATTACTACGAATACCCGGATACCCCTTCGAAACATTTTTCATGTTTCAGTTCACTATGCGTTGTTAAAGGAAAACTGTTTTGCCGATTAGGTACTTACTCCAGGGTATGTATTTACCAGGTATGATTCTCACATCCGTATGGTTTTACAGATTATGAGTGGGAGTAAGTTATTGGGAATTAGGTGATCATCCTCATTATATCGAAATTCGTTGTAATTGGTGATATTTAAGGAAATCGCCTGGGTTTTTTCCTAACGGCAAGTATTTGGTTTTGAATATTCGTTGTTATTCACCAATTTCAAATTGATATATCTGTACGTTTAATTTCATAAAGGGAGATATATCTTTTGAAATTATGTCTGTGGCATTTACCTATATCAGTTGACGATTGGGTAAGGAGCATTGAACAACGGAGTGGTTCTTAACCATAAGTACAGTTTTCAACCTACGATGTACAGATTTTGAGTTATTCAACTCAACGGACTTATACAGAGTATTGTATGTTGTCCAGTGTCCATTAGGACAAAGGGGTTGGTCCTCATACTATGTTCTGTTTACTTGTAACTTCTCTAGTTTTTAAACTATTGTGTTTCGTAGAAATACAAGGTCTAAGTTTTGAGAAGTTATAGGTACAAGAATAAAGTAGAGAACCAGGTGTCGCAAGTATCGGGATTCTTCAAGGTGATCGAAGATGTAGATACTTGTGATTGTTATTCAGTAGATAGTAATGGTTTTGAGAAACTTGTTTCTCTTTCAGGTTACTCATAATTGGATGGACCCCTAAGTTGAGTAATGCTGATTAGCCTCTTTCCATTAAATTGATATGCACTGGAGACAGCTGCATAATTTGAATCTGGTTCCAATTAAAGCAGCGCCAAAGTTTCTATATTGGATATAGAATGTTTCATATCTTAACGATGTTAAGGTACGGGGAGTTGTCCGGCTTATGCTTAAAACTAGACTCTGGATAACTCAAGGCACGTTTCTGTAATGGCAATTTGTGGGTTGACCCGGGCTATGTCGAGGGTTAACTTTCTACCATCTAGAAGATCAATAGTGATATTGTTCTTGACTCGCCATAGTTTTAGTAAAATGGATTTTTTTTCAGAAAACAGTAGTGGGAGTATGGTAGAACTGGAAGTGATTCCAGAACCGCAAACGATTACGGAAAATTTAATAGGACCTAAAAGACTCAATCAGGTTTGACATTCCATTAGCCACTCCCTAGATATGGTGGGTAACCTCAGGAACTCGAGAGGTACTCCGGTAGCCTCAAGGACGGTGACAGGGAGGTTCTTGTTTACCCAGACTTGACACTACTATTGTTCCAGGCTATGAGACCCGGCAGGAGGATGAGTATAGCGCTGTTCTAAACTAGTTTTAGAAGTACACGTATATATTATTCTGCCAGAGGGTTGTTGTGGTCAGTGGGAGCTGCGGAAGCATAGTGGGCAAGTAGCTTATGTCTATTTATAGAATAAAGCAGATATAGCAGAGATAGATCATCTATTTTTGATGTGACAGTCATGGTTTTGACTTCATCAGAATAGGGGATGGATCTGTTAAGAAGGTAGTAGGGTGTGATGTCCTGGTATTTGGATGACAAAGACAGAGTAGGAAGTAAAATTCCTATACTACGATCGGTTATATTGTGGTTGTCACACAGTTGTTTCTCCTTACAGAATATGGATTTAATATCAGACATTTTGGTTACTAGATCTATGGTTTTTAGATCTAGATTTGGGTAGTTTCTCAATCTGGGTACTTAGACAGTATTCTAAAAGTGTTTTAGAATGGATGACTCCTGGCATAGTGGTGTACCTGCAGGTGATGGAGTCTCCCTCTCTAAAGGTGTCTTAAAGACTAAAGAGGAGAGGGATGTGCATGATTGGCATATCACTTGCTTAGGCAATTGAGTCAATCATGAAATATCAAGTGCCACCAGATGTTGTTTTTGCACTAGATGCAACAAGTTTATATTAATCCAATCGTGGAGAAACATTTGGAAGCAGTTTTAGAACATAAGTGAATGTTCTAGGGATTTGATAACGGCAGCCTCCTTTGGGAGACAGTTATCATTCCAGGCTTCCATGGTGACATGGATGATGGAGTGACTGTCAGAGTTATAGTTTTCCCTCTTACGAGGGGCAGTAGTTTGGACAAGTGGTCCAACAGGATACTGTGGGAGGCATGGTGCAGGATACTGATTAGGTTCAGTTGACGATACAGTCTAAGAAGTTTGGATTTGGAGTTCATTTATGAACTAGGTCCCATCAGATATCCAGATATATTCTAAGACAAGTATTACTCAATTCGGGAGATGGATTTCTTTGCGAATTTGAGATTAAGAGAGACATAGAAAGAAACATCAGGGCAGATCTACTAATTGAGGCTATTTCTCGAACATAAGAGTTTTACAAACGAGCTTTGTGGAACTGATTAGTAGAGGAGTTGGATGTTCGGTATCACACGGGCTGTGAGTATGCGACATCGCAATAATTAGCCTTACGTGCAAGTGGGAGATTGTTGGTAGTAGTGCCCTCAAAGTCAATTATTGGAATGCAGGCACGTGATTGCTATGATTGAGGAGGACCTATACCGGTAGGACAGCCTTACTCGAGATGATAGTATGCTATCTGGTTTGCCTTTATCATCGTGTACAGCTTTAGGTGACATTACTGTTCACTATTACACGTTGATAGAGCCCTTAGGATCCTGCTTGACTACCAACAGTATGATCGCGATCAAATACGTGAGAGTTGGGTAGTCCATAAGCACATCCTTAAAAGTGGTCCCTAGTCATGGGAGTTTCGAGATAGGGCATCGATACTCCGGAGTAGACTATTGTATACATTCGAGACCCCGACGAGGGGCGGTGGCCGGTCTCACAAGCTATTGGTGTCAGTTGGATCACCTAAGAAGTATACAGGTACTCAATGGGTTATGAGTGCACCGGACAGGACTCGCCGGGAACATGCTAGTTGGTATTATACCTAGTATCAGATAGCAGTTCCCTGGTGACATGTGTACAGGTTAGTTCATTGACCTGAGGTCATCATTTGTCTCATGTGAGTTCCTACTGTGCTTAGATTACTACCCTACAACGGCTCAAAGGAGTCGTGCAAACATGTTTTAGTTGGGTACAGTCCCGAGCCCCATAGAGGCAGTGAGCGGATCGGAAGGGGATTCCTCTCTCCCGGTATTGGGGGTGAGATCGCGCTGTGTCTAGGAGAGCCATTACACCAAGTCTTTATCCAAGGCAGGTGGCAATTACTGGTAGGTATTCCAGTAGTTTCTCAGGGTGTTCAGGGCTACCCTCCGACACGACTTATACAGCTATTGGGGGTCTGACGTTACCAGCCCCTAGGCTCGATATGCGATGCTCATAGACAAACAGACCGGACTGTACGGATATTGTTACTGATAGGCTCAGTAGGTTTCTAGGATGAGTTCGCTCATCGGCTTCCCTTTCAGTCGGTACATGGGCTGCCGTTACGCACAGCTAGTGCCGCTGACGTGCTTGTGGTTAAACCCACTGCCAGGGTATTAACGAGTCTTCAGAGTCCTCCACAGATAGTTTCCCAAGTTCGGGCAAAACGTTGTAGAGGCCATATGATTTTATAGCAAGGTTTGAACATGCACGTGCATTTGTGCACGTGTCATATTTCGGACAGATAATACTTGTGGGCTTTTGTTTAAGCCGGATCCAAGTATTATATTGAGTTGGAATATTTTTGTCTCATCGTATTCATATTCGGTCGGAATACGGATACATGTATGTATATACAGGTGAGGGGTATTCTCGTAATCCGTTACGAGAATATTTTAGAAGATGCATTTCTTTTTAGGTTAATCATTTTGGTTTAACTGATTATTGGATTTGGAAAGTGTGACTCATTCATGGTGACACATTTCTTCTAGCATGTTCATTAGTGACTCATGCTATTGAGTCACTAAGTGAGTCATGATAGAATTAATGATGTTTTGTTTTAGGTGTAGATATTTTAGGGTTTGTGGAGATATTTTTGGGAGATATTTTTATGAGATATTTTCTTTACACAACCTTATATATCTACTCATAAAAGAAAGCCATTACAAGTTTTATGCTTGGTTCTTTTGCTCACTTGATTCATTTATTGAGCTCACACTCTCCAAAACCTTAGCATCTTCTTCAAGCTCCACTCTTACCCTCTCATGTGATGAGAACCAAAGAGCGTATTGAGACAAAGTATTCCACACTTTTTCTACTTCATCTTGGTCATCTCTTTTAGCAGACTTGATGTCTGAGTTGCCTCGGTATAGAGGCGGGAGCCCGTATAAGGAATCGATGATGTGGTGCCACCTCGATGAGGAGACAGGAGATCGGAGATGCCGCGAGGAGCGTGGGATGATGGCTAAAGACCGAAGGACACGGATCGATCGGTATAGCCTTTCTACCTCTTTACAGTTTGTTAGTTTAACGTTAATGGCGAGATCCGGGTTATAGTATGCGATAGGGTCAGTTGTAAAAGTTTTTGTTCTGCGTTTGGCCTCAGATTATTGGCCGGGGCGCTACCGTAGACTTACAGGATTTAGGAGTAAATCTTGGGTTTTGGATCTATGAGATAGATCTAAATGGATGTTAGGATTCTCACTAGGTGTAGTGAGATGGTATCAATCGATCCTGGGGAGAATCACTGGATAGCTTCCAGGGTGGTAAGGACGACTGAATGTCAGTCACAGGCATTATCTTTACCCTTAGTGGAGGGACGTTATGTTGGAAGAGTTCCAAGGTAGATACCGTGGCAATTTAGACGATAAAGGCTAATGACATCGCTATCAAAGATACTACCAAAGAGGCAGTTTGGGTGTATATCAGTTCATAAGATGAACTAGGTTCCTACCATTGTGTGACAATGGAGGTGTGGCTTCGGCCTAGGAACCCCGGTCCCATCAGTGACTCAGACATATTCCAAGGCAGTATCACCTGATCATGGAGATAGTTGATCTCCAGGTAGATCGAGGTTAGGAGAGTAGACTCAGAGGACAACACGGCGGATCCACTCACAAAGGCCTTTTTCCCAGAGAGAGACTTTTATGGGATAGTTGAGTATGAGATACTGCAACCACTGCTACAGATAGCCTTAGTGTAAGTGGGAGATTGTTAGTTATATGTATGCCCTAGAGGCCATTACTGTACATGTGATGTATATTGTAGTGGATGCTGGGACATATATAGGGAGGACTTTCTTGCTCGAAATGATAGTACGCTATCTGGTTGCTCTTTATCTTAACATGTATACTTACTGTCTCTCTATTACATGTTGATAAAGCCCTTAGGATATGTACTCGACTTCTAGGACTATGATGCAGATCATACTAGTGGGGCCTGGGTAGTCCATGAGTACATCCTTCAATGTTTCTAGTCGTGGGAATATCGAGGACGAGCAACGATATTCCAGAGTAGACTAGCATATATCTTCTCGACCCATGTGATGGGCGATGGATGATCCCATATCCATTAGTGTTTGACATCAGAGATGGTATGAGGGTGCTCAGTGGAGACTGGGTACACTAAACGGACTCGCCAAGAACTCCCAGATGGTATTATACCTCATGTCAGATGGCAGTTCTCTGGTGACACTGGTACAGCTTAGTCTGTCGACCCGAGATCGTCATAGAGTCTTGTGTGTCTCCCACTGTGCTTTGATTTCCACCCTACCATGGCTCTACTGAGTCGTGCAAACAGGTGGTTTTTGGGTACAGTCCCGAGTCACATGGAGGCAATGAGCGATAGGAAGGGATTCGTCTCTCCCGGTATTAGGGTTGATGTTGCGCTATGTTCGATTAGCCATAACTGGAAATCCCTGGCCAGGGCTGCTGTGATTTACTGGTAAGTGTTATCAGTAGTTTCATAAATGTTATGGACCTTATATCGGCATGACTTATCAAGCTACTGGTTCTGACGTTTACCACCCCTAGGCGAGATATGCGACATATCAGACGAACAGACCGGACTGTGCGGTAAGTGTTACTGATTGGATTTGCAGGAGTGTGAGCAGGCTTGCTCATTGATCTTCTGATCGCTTAATACCCAGGTGTCCGTTACGTTTAGCAGACCGCTTGCGGCTTGTGGGTGACTGATATGATCACCACCTACTTCCGGCATATTGATGAGTCTTTAGAGTCCTATACAAAGGTTTCCTGGCTCAAGAGAAACGAAATAGGAGCGCATATGAGATATGTGCGGGACCGAGAATAATACCAGTATGTGATACTGTATTCTATTCTCGCGATTTGTATCATCGGTCGGTTATATGTGATATAGCCGGGTTACCGAATCAAGTGTTGATTCGATATATTGATACACTAGATATTAGTCGGTTATATGAGATATGACCGGATCATTAAATCAAGTGTTGATTTAATGATTTAATGTATAATTATATATTTGATATATTACTTTACATTAACTAGTATTTGTTCACTTAAGATTCATTTTCTCACTTAATGTGCGCATGTTGTATATGTGATATATGTTTGTGCACTAGATTGTATCATGCATGATGATACATGCAAACTTGGATGTATGAGTGACTTATACCATATTTAAGTTAGTGGAAAAGGTATATATTTATTTTGTAATTCAAAATTAGTGTGCACTTTGTCATGCTTGAAGCTTCATGAAGCTTTTAGTATTATTTGACCAAGTCCACTAACTTTGTCTCACTAAAGATATTTATTAACCAAACCACAAACTTAAACTATGGTTTAGCCTCTACAAAGGTTAACTCACCTATGGTTGCAAACTTCACTTATTATTCTTTTATTATTATTCATTATTCTTTCTTCTTCTTCTTCTTCATGAAGAAGAAAAGCTTGCTAGAAATTTTCAAGTGAAGAAATAAAGTGAGAAATCAAAATCTAAAGTGAACCCACTTCCTATTTCATCATCCTCTACAACTTGCCATTTAGTTTAGGGTGTTATCTTCACAAATTTCTTGACCTAGTGAAGATGGAGCTTGAGTTTGAGTCGCCTCGACGTAGATCATCTTCGGCCTCGAAGTCAAAGAGCTAGCTTGATTATTTCTCCGAGGAAATCCTTTCTAGAGTCCGGGATCCCAAAGATCGCAGCGAAGGGACGTCAACACGGAGCTTTAGAAGTGAAGGACCAGATCTACAAAGCTTGTATTTTCATTCACTTCTCTTTTGTAATGTTAGATTTACTAGTTTTGTTACCCTAGTTTTCTAGTAGTATCCTTGGTTGATTTCTTAGCACCCCCTTTAATTTTTGTTATGGCATGAGTGGTGCTTGGAAACCCTAGGCTAGGTGTTGAGGAATCCCAACACTGTACACCTCCTTTACGCTAATTGGTTTTCTTCATTCCCTACCTTTCGGCACCAGCCTAAGGTTTTGAAGAAGACTATCCAATAAGCGCAATAGGTGTACTCTCCTAATCCTAGGAGCCCTCGCAATCAGAGAGAAGGTAAAGAGAAAAGACATCTGAATAATCCTATTCTATTTCTCCTGAACCAGAATCCATCCTCGAAAAATTTCCTTCGAATTCGTATGTAACTATATGATGGATTTATCAAATGGAAGTGGATATCCGTAGTGATACGGAGTGTTCTAGAGTAAAGAAAAGTGGATGTAGGAGTGGCAATGGTATACACGGTCTTTGTCGTGAATGCTGGTGATCGCAATTTCCTTTGCCATTATTCTAATCTCTTTATATGTCTTTACTTATTACCTTCTGTACACCACAGTTAAGCTTATTGGTTTTCTTCTTTCCCTACCGTTCGGCACCTGCCTATGGTCTGGAGGAAGACCATCCAATAAGCTCAATAGGTGTACCCTCTCCTAATTCTAGGAGCCCTCACAACCTGAGAGAAGGTACAGAGAAAAGACAACCGAATAATCTTATTCAATCTCTCCAGAACCAGAATCCATCCTCGAAAATGTTCCTTCGAGTTCGTATGTAACTATACGATGAATTTATCCAATGGAAGTGGATGTTCGTAGTAATACGGGGTGTTCTGGAGAAATGCAAAGGTGGTATAGAAGTGGCAATGATATTTGCAACACCGTGACATTCCAAAAGCCAATGTGTTTTAAGAAGGTTCAATAAACTTGGTTTATGAGTTTTAGTCAAGGGTCGGGTCATAGTCGCAGCCAGAGAGAGAGAAAAGAAACACTCAGCGTGCACTCTAACCTAGATCAGAATGGTTAAATATTTTATCTAATCTGGATGGCTCCCACTGTTTCCTCGAATTCTCCTCCAAACCTAAAAGGAGAATTAGTCGGAATCACCCGAGGAGTAATCCTACTCATCAGTGGGAATCGGGATCCAACCATCAACGCATGATAACTTGATGGAAGCCACTCAAGTCACCACACTCCAGAAGGTATGCGCAAGCCTGGCAAGTTTCTTGTATGTTTGAAACTCCCGATGTGTGTTTTTACCCCTAGGACCCAAGTGACCTTGACACAGTCAATATAACAAAAGGTCCTAGTCAAGTTCAACCCGTCATTTTCTTGATTGCATTAAACCCACCCGTACGAGTCCTTGACACAGTCAACATGACCGTACGATTGTCCTAACCAATCCACATATCCATGCGACAGAAAAGCATTACAGAGCTACCGCACACTACGCCTCGGCAATGCACGACATACGTAGCACGAATATTATGCAATACTAATCTGAAATGATAGAGGGCTACGGCTGGTTTTTGGCGAAAAACGTTTAACGCAATGAACATGATCTCGTTGAAGGAATCCAAGTGGTTTTTTCATAAATATATAGTGGCGAAAACTTTTGCTAAAGAGGTCACTCCCCGTGAAGGGATCTCGGCTCTTTCCCAGTCGAATGGGGTGCAGGATATCCCAAACTGAATACCACGATGCAAAGCAAAAGGAAACAACTATAGTGAAGTTATTACATTGATGCAAACTTTTACTCAAGGGGTCACTCCCGATGAAGGGATCTCGGCCCTTGCCTCGTCGAATGAGGTGCTGGATATTCATAACCGAATACCACGGTGCAAAGCAAAAGAGAACATCTGTAATGTCAGTTTTTCAAAAACATGGTTCCAACAACATCATATACATAGGTTTGTTTTATCCTTGCATTGATAAGAATCAACGTAGTCCCATCAATTAATCACACCAGAAAAGAACGAAAATAAAATGTATGTATATGCCATCCGCATTCGCCACTGGGTCCCGTCATCACCCGTTAGGTTACGTAACTAACGACAGAGCGGGGACTGGGCTAGCGCGGGTGCAAAACATATACAACATCTACTAGTATCTATAAATATATGTATAACATTTGTCCCAGGCATGATATAAACAACATCACAGAAACATCACAGAAACAACACAGAATGGTGGATAATCTGGAGCCCCGGGTTTCACTTGAGTCGTAAGTGAGACCCGACGTTCCCTGTCGTGTGGATAGCCTATGCAATGAAACCTATACCCATACGAGCACGGCAAGTTACCCATAAAGCCAGAAGCGAGGCAGCCCCCTTCAGCAACGTGAATGGACCACTCAGCACTTCACAGAATCCGGTAACTTGAGCACCCCTCTTGGGTCATCCTATACCCCCTACGAGTGCGGCGAATAGGCCGTCAATTCTAGAGTAAGGTCCCTCCGTGCCAACGCCATAAGATGCGGACCCGTTGCCCTCAAGAACCCGGCTATTCGTGCACTCCACCACGGGGTAATCCTAGTACAGAAAAGAAAAAATATACAAGGATGACATCGACCTCAACCCGGTCGTGCCCCAAAAGAATAATATACAAACTGGCAGTGATGGCAGTCCACATGTCGGACGCTCTCCCCGAAATATTAAATGTACAAATGAAATAAAAAACTGTACTGACATTGCACCACAGCTATCCACTATGACAATCCAACCAACATCACAGCACATCACAGAACATAAACGTGAATGTCACGTTCGCAAACCCATCTAAAAGACATATAGCAATTAGACGAGTTTACCGATCAAATGACATTCACGGTCACAGATAATAATGTATGTACTGATATAAACATTTAAACAGTGTTAAAACATCGACTCCAAAACACCCCGAATAGCCCCCGAACAACTGATAACAAAATATCAAAAATGGGCCAAATAAACAATACCACTGCATGATGTTCCCAGAGACCAAACCACCCCTTAAAAACGATGCCCAAACATGACTACAAAACCGGCCTCGCCGGAATTTTCACTTCTGTGGCCGGTCCAAAACAGGTGAGAGGGGTTCGTTTTTGGGGTATGGTCTTCTGGTCACTGAAGGAGTCTTCTGCACTTGTTTGCAAAATTTTTTGAACTCTTTGAAAATCGACAGAGAACAGAAAACTGCGGTTCACTGTTACCATATTGTTTCGATTTTGATGCATTAAGATTGTCTAAACTAGCTAGCTAAGGGTTTAAAAGGTGGCTCTGATACCATGAAGGGTTACGGCAGCGCCCCGGCCATCGAAACACGGCCAAAATGCGGAACAAAAATTTTTAAACTGGCTCTACCGTTACCCGAATCCTTGATCGACCTTAAACCCTAAACTAGCAATCTAAAATAAGAGTTAGAATCATTATACCGAGTTGATCCGAGTCCTTCGGTCTTCATTCCAAGCTCCTAGCGGTTCTTTGACGAAGTTTGGTTGCCGGTTTTCCTCCATCTCCAATGATCCACCTGAGGGAAACGGCGCAAGCTCCAGCCTCGTCGAACGAGACAACCGACGCTCCAAAGTTGCTAGTGATGGAGAGTGGGGGTGTATGAAAGTGTCACTACAATTTTCCATCATCCATGTGCTCCATGGAGCAACTCAAGAAGAAGATGAAAATGGTGATGAGGCTTTTTGGCATGAGCAAAGAATTGGCTAAGTATTTTGTTGAACTTGAGAGAGTGAGAGAGTGGGCTAGCATGTATAATGTAATGAAAAATCAACCAAATGAAATGAGCCCCTTCCTCCAAATTATTGGCCGGCCCCCTATCTCTCTCACATCAAAAAATTCTCACAAATTAATGAATAAAAAAATCCAACCATAACTTTGCTGCATGCCAAAAACCATGCTTAACACTATGCACATGCCACCTCACACCTCCACCTCATTTGTGAGTCAAATGAATTTTCCAAAAATGGAAAATCATGCAAATGAAGTGGCCACCTTCTAGAAGCTATTCCGTATAAAATACGGAATACTTCCCAGTATACGTATCGAAATACATATACGCGTATTCGTACCAAAATACGAATAGCCGAGAGAGAAAATGAATAGTGAACAATAATACTAGAATACATATATCAATACATATGTAAATTATTAAATCAAAACCTAATTTAATAATCTGGCTTAATCCCAAGCCGCTAGTATTATCAACCATCCGATTAAAGCCTGCGCAGCATGCATATATTTAATCGGACACCTGTATGTACCAAAATACGCCATGTACACCATATCGCCTGAACCGTGAAAACCCTCTGTGTGGGACTCTAAAGACTCATCAATACTCTGGCAGTAGGTTTAACCACAAGCACGTCAGCGGCACTAGCTGTACGTAGCGGCTATGCAGGTATTGAGCGAAAGGGAGGCCGATGAGCAAACTCATGCAGAACCCCTACTAAGCCTGACAGTGACGATATCCGTACAGTCTGGTCTGCTCATCTAAGAGTATCGCATATCGAGTCTAAGGGGTGGATAAAGTCAGACCACCACCAACGCGATATTTAGTGTCGGCATGAAACCGATCACCACATGAGAAACTATCGATCCTGGATCGGTAATTCTCATCCACCGTGGCCACCGATTTCGGGTGATTGCCATCCATACACAATGCGATATCAACCCCCAATACCGGGAGAGACGAATCCCCGACGATCCGACACTGCCTTCATGTGGCTCGGGACTGTACCCAACTAAAACCTGTTTGCACGACTCCTTTGAGCCGTGGTAGGGTAGTAATCAAAGCACGGTGGGAACTCACACGAGACAAATGACGATCTCAAGTCGACAGACTAACTTGTACACATGTCACCTAGGAACTGCTATCTGACAATATGTATAATACTAACTAGCGGGTTCCTGGCGACTCTATCCAGTGTACTCATAACCTAATAAGCACCTGTATACTATCTTAGGTGAACAAACTAACACCAATAGCCTATGAGACCTGGCCACCGTCCCTTATCGGGGTCTCGATCAGTACACACTAGTCTACACTGGAGTATCGATGCCCGATCTTGATACTCCTACGACTGGGGACATTTAAGGATGTGCTTATAGACCCCAGCTCCCACATATATGATCGCCATCATAATGCTGCCAGTCAAGCAAGAATCCTATGTACCCTTTCAACACATACATGATGATAAAGAAAAATCAGATAGCATACTATCATCTTGAGTAAGACTGTTTTACCGGTATAGGTCCTCACTCAATCATCATAATCACAAGTCCACGGCTATGATAATTGCCTTGAGGGCATTATATCCAACAAAACATCTACAAGTAGAAATCGAATAAACAACGACTTCTAGGTCAACTATATCATAAAGGTAATACTATGATATCTAGGGTGACCGGGTCGTATATGTGCCAACAATGTAATCAACACCTAAGTGTATGCGGATATCATCCAACCATATAATTAATGTATGTATGCATGTGGATCTCGTCCACGTGTCACCCAATGACACAACAATATCATGCATGTGAATATCATAAAAGCATATGCATGAAAGTATGAACATATAAATCAACGGGTGTCCCTCGCGATACATAAAAATCATGGAACCGGGGTGTCCAACCTCGACACTCAAAAACATCATGAAACCCGTGTCTAGCATCGATACGTAAATCCTCATATCTTGGGCTCCGTCAGTCCAGATCGGAACATATCATCTCTCGACTCCGGTCGGTATCCTTCGGATATCCGTCAGGCCCAACCAATCACCGGTAGGTAGTAGTCCCTCTGCCAGGCTCACCGTCTATATACACAGCATCCCTTTCTTGCCCCGGGGTACCATACCGGGTCCACCATGTACCCGCAATCGGCCTCATCCAGCTTCTCGAATCGGGTTTCACATGACACATGTCTCAGAACCGAGAAAACGCGTAGTGAACGCACTGAAATATCATATCAAGAGAAACCGGGTTTTTAAAACAGTACATACTTTCTTTTGAAATAGTCATGGTCCTCAAATCCAGAAATCTCATAGAAACAGCATATCTCGATGCGTAAAATTATAAAGCATGATGTATGCGACATATAACAGAAATGTAAGCACGTCCGTGTATCATGTAATATGGAACAGCAATATGCACATATCGAGGGAAAACCGCTCTTTTTAAAATAATCGAGTTTTAAAATATATCATGCGGTTCCCAAATCTCCAAAATCGAATGCAATATCGTATAGAGGTGCATATGTGTATGTACGCAAGTATGGATTTACAATATGTATGTACGCCAATATGGATGTACAAGTGGGTATATATGCAAGTATGAGTGTACAATATGCATGTCATGATATAGCAACCCTACTGTGTAGTGAAATGGCAATTATCGATGCTGAAGTGTGTGAGCCGGCAAATCTGTGTAAGTGTAACATATGCATCATCGATAATGGTGCAGATGTACTAGCACAGGTATAAGCAAGGCAATGGGAATAATATGAATGCAGCATAAGGTAAATCATATGCAAATGCTGACGGGTATACGTATCTAACATGACCGAGTCGGTGAATCTATCAATCGGCATCTAGCCAAACAACATCACGTACGGTATAATCCATCGTACGGCATCTACTATTTAAGGGTATGGATCAATCATCAAGTCAAACTCATCACGTACGGAAAATCATCGTACGGCGACATAAATCAATAGGGATCCTATCAACCTTTACGACAATAAGGGTACGGACCTAACGTCTCGTACGGCTTATCATTCAAGATTCACAACATTATATATATCTATATACCTATGTCCCAGGTCACAACCATAACAATCTCATATCAGGGAACCGGCAGAGGTATCAATCATCTCAATCGACTCGCATCAGTATACCAATATATCATCAAATCATCATGTCACATCGTATTTTCCTTTCATCGCATTTATCTCCTACATCAAGTCAATTCTATATATACTTCCTACCTTTACTATAAGCATACGTACCTAATCTAACATACACTCCCGATCCATACAATCAGTTTTTAAAAGGTGCGAATCGTAGTTTTTGAAAGTCGGGGTTACGGTGTTTTTAAGGAAAATATATCATTTGAAAATCCGTAACGCCCCTCAAGGTATCTGTTTAAAAGATGCATACGATTCTTTAGTTTGGAAATAGGTATGGTTCGGATGACACATTTACGTCGGCTATCTAGTCCTATAGTACCCTAAACGGCAATATCGTCAAACATCATCCTCAAATTTCCGTCATCTCATATTAGCCATATCAGAACACTTCTAACTATTATTTAGTTTATAATATGGTTTCACTAACAATCTTTTAAATCTAACCATAGTTTCCTAATCTAGGTTTTCTTAACCATATGCTACAAATCGGTTTCCACCAAAACTTTGCGGGGGTGCTATACGCCATCCACCCGACTTCCCCCGTAGATATAGATCTACTCACCTTGCTTTTTGTTTGTCGAAGTCGATGACGTCACGCTCTCCTTGTCTTCTCGAGTTCCATATGGAGTACCTACAACCAATACACAATCGCAAATGCGTATTAAAAATCAAGGCGGAAAACCAAAACGGCATACGCTTCGCACATAGGTTAAAACCTATAGCCTCGCATGCAAAACACGACCAATAACCCTAGTCGTTGACGTTCAAACGCCACACGACGGAAACACAATATCAAATACCAAATCCAAATTCATTAAAAGCCGCAAAACGAATTCAGAAACTTTGTAAAACACTTCCAGATTTTACCCTAGGTAAATTAGCCAATTTTGCATATGTAAAGGGTCTAATTTACTAGAGATAAAGCCCTGGACCAAGCACAAATCCCAAATTCCCTACTCTAGCCACAAATTGTGGCCAGACTAATTAGAATTGCGGCCAAAGTAAAGGTATAGGGGCTGGAGTCTTCAAGGTACACTCCAGGTTGCCTACACGACTCCCAGTATCGCTAAATAATTTTTAGTGTCTCCGGGTTAATCCAGATTCCAAAATACCCTCAAAATTCACACAATTATACAATGTCGGGGTTTCTAAGTTCATGTTTTGGTTCTATTTTCTGTTCTAGGTCAGTAAAAACACCTCCCAAGTCTAGTTAACAGCCTCTACCCATCATCAATTCCTCACAATTACTCAAACCCTTCTCTAGGATTTTCTAAGATCACAAATCCACACAAAATCAACCTCTAAACTAAACTAGAATACAAGAAATCTCAACCTAAGCTAAATGGAAGAATTTATACCTCATGGGTGTAGCCAAGCAAAACCCTAGTTTTCCAATGTTGTCAAAATCCCACTTTTCTCGGTCCAATGTGTAGAGGAGAAGGATGGGATCAACTTTTGTGAAAGGAGTATAGGGTTTAGGTGAATATTTGGAGGTGGATCTTGGGTGTTAGTTATATGTATGCCCTAGAGACCATTACTATACATAGGATGTATATTATAGTGGATGCTGGGACATATATAGGGAGGACATGATAGTATGCTATCTGGTTGCTCTTTATCTTAACGTGTACACTGATTGTCTCTCTGTTACATGTTGGTAATGTTAGTTATATGTATGCCCTAAAGGCCATTACTGTACATTGGATGTATATTGTAGTGGATGCTGGGACATATATAGGTAGGACTTTCATGCTCGACATGATAGTACGCTATCTGGTTGCTCTTTATCTTAACATGTATACTTTCTGTCTCTCTGATTATATGTTGATAAAGCCATTAGGATGTCTACTCGACTTCCAGGACTATGATGTAGATCATACTAGTGGGGCCTGGGTAGTCCATGAGTACATCCTTCAATGTTCCTAGTCGTGGGAATATCGAGACGGGGCATCGATATTCCAGAGTAGACTAGCGTATATCTTCTCGACCCATGTGATGGGCGATGGATGATCCCATATCCATTGGTGTTTGACATCAGAGATGGTATGCGGGTGCTCAGTGGAGACTGGGTACACTGAACAGACTCGCCGAGAACTCCCAGATGGTATTATACCTCACGTCAGATGGCAGTTCTCTGGTGACACCGGTACAGCTTAGTCTGATGACCCGAGATTGTCATAGAGTCTTGTGTGTCTCCCACTGTGCTTTGATTTCCACTATACCACGGCTCTACTGAGTCGTGCAAACAGGTGGTTTTTGGGTACAGTCCCGATTCACCTGGAGGCAATGAGCGATAGGAGGGGATTCGTCTCTCCCAGTATTGTGGGTTGATGTTGCGCTATGCTCGACTGGCCATAATAGGAAATCCCTGGCCAGGGTTGCCGTGATTTACTGGTAAGTGTTATCAGTGGTTTCACACATGTTATGGACCTCACGCCAGCATGACTTATCGAGCTATTGGGGTCTGACGTTTACCACCCCTAGGCGAGATATGCGACATATCAGACGAACAGACCGGACTGTACGGTAAGTGTTACTGGTTGGATTCACAGGAGTGTGAGCGGGCTTGCTCGTCGATCTTCTGATCGCTTAATACCCGGGTGGCCGTTACGTTTAGCAGACCGCTCGTGGCTTTTGGGTGTTTGATATGATCATCACCTGCTGCCGGCGTATTGACGAGACTTTAGAGTCCTACACAGAGGTTTCCTGGCTCAAGTGAAACGAAATAGGAGCGCATATGAGATATGTGCGGGACCGAGAATAATGCGTGTATGTGATACCGTATTCCATTCTCGCGATGAATGTGTCGAATGGTTGTATGCGATATAACCTAGTTATCGAATCAAGGATTGATTTGATAAGCCGATACATTGAATATTAGTCGGTCATATACGATATGAATGGATCGTTAAATCAAGTGTTGATTTAATGATTTAATGCATAATTATATATTTGATATATTACTTTGCATTAACTAATATTAGTTCACTTTAAATGGATTTTCTCACTTGAAATGCACATTGTATATGTGATATATTTTTGTGCACAAGATTGTATCATGTTTGATGATACATGAATGTTTGGGTGTATGTTTAGTTTAAACCATGGTTATGTTAATGGTTAAGGTTTTGTTTATTTACTTATTTATTTATTCTTTTTCGCAAAATAAGTCATGGTGGCTTTCTTTGTTTGCTTGTTCAAGCTTCATGAAGCTTTGAACAAGTCCACCATATTTGTCTCATGCTTAATCCTAACCATTCAACCTAACCATAGTCTATTCTCTACACCTAACCATGGTTGCTATATGATAAGTATTCATTTTATTTTCTATTTTGAAGATACTTATAATATATTATCTTCTTCTTCTTCTTCATCATCAACAAGAAGAAAAACTTGCCTCCATCAATGGCAACTTGGTGAGAAATCCAATTCTAAAGTGAACCCACTTCCTATTTCTTCATCCTCTAGCACTTGCCAAGTAGTATAGGGTGTTTTCTTCACAAGTTTTATGGCTTGGTGAACTTGGAGCTTGATCTTGTGTTGCCTCGACGTAGATCATCTTCGGCATCGAAGTCGACGACCTAGCCCGATCAATTCTTCGATGAAACCACCGCGAGAGTCCGAGATCTTATGGGTACAGTGGAGGGACTTCATCATGGAGCTATAGAGGTGGAAGACCGGATCTACAAAGGTTGTAGCCCCGTCCCTTTTAGTTAAAGTCGTTAACTTGCATTGCATCGCCTATACATCTAGTTAACGATCCGTATTAGGGTTTGTAGGCACAAGGAAAAATTAGAATTAGCCATGTTTGATAACTTGTGAGACCTCATTAGTGTGCCTAGGAACCCTACAGTGGTATCAGAGCCTAGCTAGAGCCTTAGGCGATGCACAGACGGAGTTAGAAGTCCGATCGAACCGAAACCCTAACTCAAAAATGCTCTCTGTACATTTTTTGAAATCGGGGATTTTTGAGTATTAAAAATATGCAGAAAAACCAACAGGAGATTCTAAGAATTACCGAGAAGCCCATACTCCTGAGTCCATCAAAGCGCGGCGGAACCGCGGCATTAGCATGGCTAATGCGGCGGTTCCGCGGCCGTTTAGTCTCCTTTTGCATTGAATTTTGAACAGTAATTCCTATTTTGCAGTGCTGGTTTTCCCAGGAATTTTTAATCTGAACTCAAGAGTTGAGTTTTCTGGGTTGTATTGGGGGCTCGGTGTTTCGAACGAATTGTCTAATTTTGTCTGTGTGTTTTTCCGAGTAATTTTAGAATATGTTAAAAAGTTCAGCCGGATATAAATACCCACTTTTTCTCCTGCCGGGAAATTTCCAATTGTTGGATATTTCTGTAGTTTAATCACGTTCTAAGTAGTGCAAGTAACGCGATGGTCCCTCTAGAAGACAACAAACCTTAACTCGATTATGTGACCGTCTTGAACTGCCCTTTGAACCTTAGGGTTTGGGGCAGTACGGCGTGCCACATGTGAGGCGTTGGCTTGACCCTTCTACGGCTGGACCGTTGGTACTGAGGCACAAAGTGAATATTTTTAAACTTATTTCATGTGTTGTGCTGTTTCGGGAAAACTTGGGTGTTCGATTGTTCGATCGGAAAGTTTAACATTTTTTATTTACCCGGAATGTGATACAACATTTGGAATTCACAAGTAGTTATGAGATAACTGAATGAATGTTATAAACATAGCAGTTTAGTCTCACTTGATCGGTTGCCACGGAATTTTGATGCGATCAAAAGTCCGTCGCAATCACGTAGTGTACGCGGATACTCGCCGGGTAAACTTAATAGACAGCCTCACCCCATAGCCCCGACCAAATGACTGTAGGAGAACCCCGTCGCCGAAAGCATCCGTTCGGGTGCTCGCGGTAGCGGTGTTCCGCCTTAGTGCACTTCGTCGACGGTATCGGGGGTGCGGCCGCCTACTAAAGTTTGCGACGAGCATTCGATCAGAATGTCTGGAATCCTGTTGAATTCCCTGACTTGATATTGAAAAGTGTTTTCGATAATGAGACTAAAATGCGGGGTTTATAATTGTTAGGCATGTGATGTCTAAGGAATTCATTTGATTAGGCATGCGATTTCTAAAGCGGTTGCGGATTCCAATTGTTGTAGTTTTATACTTTCTTTTCTGTGACCGTAAGTGTAATATGTGATATCGCCGGTTTCGTTGCTATATGTCAACGACAATTGGGATGCGCATATTTACTTACGTTGATGACATGTGATGTTATGTGTTGCTGAATATGTTATATTGGATCGTCGTGTTCGAATAGCCGGGGGGTTTTATGTGAGATGAGTGTTTTTCATTTTCATTCATGTAAAAACTTGTATGTAATATTCTTTTATTGGGGCACTTCCAGGTTGCGGATGATGTCACCATTTGTATATTATTTACTTTTCCGCATTAGGATAGACCCAAGGAGGGGAGCACAAGTAACCGGGTTCTAGGGTCCAGTGGGAGACCAACTCGAGGAGTCGAGTCCGGGTCTCCTAACCCTAGAATTGGTAGGGTTGCTTGCCGCTCTCGTAGGGGTCTAGGGGTGTGGGATTGGCTATTCATCACGACCGTGGAATCCGTGTTTTATACTGGCTCGTATTGAAAACACGGACGTCCTAGTATATCCAATATTTCATATGATATTTTCTGATGCGTTATCTGTGATGTGATCATATGATTTGTTCAGATAGATATTATATATAGTATATATGATATATTATATAGACGTTGCTTATGTTTTACACCCGCGCTAGCCCTGCCTCGCTCTGGCGTTAGTTACATTACCTAACGGTGCAGTCAGGACATCGAGGCGAATGCGGATGGCATAAGCGTACGTTATATTTATCTGTGATGTTTAGGTGGACTAAATTGATGGGACATTCATTAATGAGATTAATGAAAGAAAATAATCCTAATTGATGTTGTGGAATCGAATTTCAAAATAAAACAGGTAGCTACAGTTCTTGTTTTGCATCGCGGTGTTCCTTATAGAACATCCTGCACCTTATTCGATGAGGAAAGGACCGAGATCCCTTCACCGGGAGTGACTCCTTTAGCAAAAACTGGCAGATGCTACACACTCGGTTTGTCTTTTGATCGCTTCTATAGTTTCTACTTTGCACAGTGATATATATGATATATCCCGCACCTCATTCGACGAGGAAAGGGCCGATGATCCCCTCACCAGGAGTGACCCCTTTAGCGAAACTAGAAAAGCCTCAAAAACATTCCATTTAAAAACCATTTGATTCCGCAACGAGATCAAGTTCAAAGCGTTAAAGGTTTTCATAAAAACCATTCGCAACCCTCCGTCATTTTAGGAAGTAGAATACTTAGTATTCGTGCTGTGTTTGTTGACCATAGTCAAGGCACAGTGTACGGTAGCTAAGTGATGTCTTCCTACACCGCATATGATGCGATTAGTTAGGACAGTCGCGTGACTTTGTTGACCTTAGTTAAGGGTCATGTGGGTGGGTCTAATTAATCATAAAATGACTGGTAGAACTTGATTAGTACTTATGATTTGTTGACCATAGTTAAGGTCATAGGTGCTAGGGGTAAAAATCTTTATCGGGAGTTTCAAGTGTTGAAATTTGCAATGAGATTGCATACCTTCTATGTGATAGTTGGATCCCGATACCCACTGCGAGTAATTTTTACTCCTGGGAGAGTTTTGCACTTTGCAATTAGCCGATCAAGTAGGTGTCTAGAAAGGTGTCAACGGGGTTACGCCTCTGGGAAAACGAGGTTTACAGTAATTAGGTCCGTGCGAAAGCACGGGGATCCTCCCTCAAAGTACCGACACTGGCCTGGCTGAAAGATTGGCGAACTTATAGAGTGTAATTAATCCCGGATAGTCTTTCCTTTTAGGGTTTGAAGGAAGATTTGATAAAAAAAGTAGGAGCCATCCTGATTAGATAAAATAAATAACCAATCTAATCTTGCAAGAGCGCACGCTGAGTGTTTTCTTCTCTCTCTCTCCAGGTAGCGACCATATCACGCCTTAATCAAGATAATAATATGGATGTATTGACCGAACCCGCTTGTTATTGTTAGTTATATGTATGCCCTAGAGGCCATTACTGTACATATGATGTATATTGTAGTGGATGCTAGGACGTATATAGGGAGGACTTTCTTGCTCGACATGATAGTATGCTATCTGGTTACCCTTTACCTTAACGTGTATGCTGATTGTCTCTCTGTTACATGTTGGTAAAGCCCTTAGGATCTGTACTTGACTACCTGGACTATGATGCGGATCATACTAGTGGGGACATGGTAGTCCATAAGTACATCCTTCAAAGTCCCTAGTCGTGGGTGTATCGAGACGGGCATCGATATACCAGAGTAGACTAGCGTATACCTTCTCCACCCATACAGATGGGCGATGGATGATCCCATATCCATTGGTGTTTGACATCAGAGGAGATATACGGGTGCTCAGTAAAGACTGGGTACACTGGACGGACTCGCCGAGAACTCCCAGATGGTATTATACCTCACGTCAGATGGCAGTTCTCTGGTGACACTGGTACAGAGTAGTCTGTTGACCCGAGATCGTCATAGAGTCATGTGTGGTTCCCACTGTGCTTTGATTTCCATCTTACCACGTCCAAGAGGGCGTGCAAAACGGTGGTTTTTGGGTACAGTCCCGAATCACATGGAGGCAATGAGCGATAGGAGGGGATTCGTCTCTCCCGGTATAGGGAGTTGATGTTGCGCTGTGTTCGATTGGCTATAACAGGAAATCCCTGGCCAGGGTTGCTGAGATTTACTGGTAAGTGTTACCTGTAGTTTCTCGAATTGTTATAGACCTCATATCGACACGACTTATCGAGCTATTGGGGTCTGACGTTTACCACCCCTAGGCGAGATATGCGACAGATCAGACGATCAGACCGGACTGTACGGTAGTGTTACTGGTCGGATTCACTGGAGTGTGAGCGGGCTTGCTCGTCGATCTTCAGATCGCTCAATACCCGGGTGGCCGTTACGTTTAGCAGACCGCTTGCGGCTTGTGGATGCTTGATATGATCATCATCTGCTGCCGGCGTATTGACGAGTCTTTAGAGTCCTACACAGAGGTTTCCTGGCTCAAGCGAAACGAAATAGGAGCGCATATGAGATATGTGCGGGACCGAGAATGATACCAGTATGTGATACTGTATTCGATTCTCGCGATATGTAACATTGATCGGTTATATGCGATATAGCCGGGTTATCGGATCAAGTGTTGATTCGATAAGTTGTTACTGTTGATATTAGTCGGTTATATGCGATATGACCGGATCATTAAATCAAGTGTTGATTTAATGATTTAATGCATAATTATATATTTGATATATTACTTTGCATTAACTAGTATCGGTTCACTTTAAATGGATTTTCTCACTCGGATGTGCGCATTGTATATGCGATATATTTTTGTGCACTTGTTTGTATCATGTTTGATGATACATGTTAACTTGGATTTGTGTGAAGATTAAACCATGGTTGTGAGAGTGGTTAGGGTTTTGTTTCTTCTCCCATTATTTATTTATTCATTTATTTGTTTATTCTTTTGGAAAATAAATGGAAAGGAGATAAGAATGGTGGCTTATTTTGGAGTTTAGTTGAAACTTCATGAAACTTTAATCAAGTCAACCATTCTTATCTCATCCTTAAACCTAACCATTCCCACTAACCGTGATTCATTTTCTACACTTGACTAGAGTTAATATTATGATAAGTATTGTTATTTCTTTTCTTTTTGAATGAACTTATCATAATTAGCTTCTTCTTCTTCTTCATTTCTTCACATGAAGAAAGCTTGCTCCATTAATGGCAAGTGATGAAAAAGAGTGAGAAATCCAAAACTAAAGTCTACCCACTTCCTATTTCTTCATCCTCTACCTCTTGCCAAGTAGTAGAGTGTGTTTAATTCACAAGTTTCTTGACTTGGTGAAGTCGGAGCTTGATTTAGCGATGCCTCGACGTAGATCATCTTCGGCATCGACATCGATGACCTAGCCCGTCCATTCTCCGACGAAGCCGACTCTAGAGCCCGGATTCACTTGGACAGCGAAGGGACTTCGTTGCGGAGCTATGAAGGTGGACAAACGGATCTACAAAGGTTGTATTTCCGTATTCCCTTAGTTAACTGTTAACTAGATTACTTTTTCGCCTAGTTTTCTAGCAAACGATTCGTACTCGGGTCTCTCGGCACCCTTAAAATTTTAATATGGCATGTTCGATGCCTTGTGAGACCTCCTTGGGGTGCCTAGGAACCCTACAGTGGTATCAGAGCCTAGCTAGAGCCTTAGGCGAAGTCCAGACGGAAATTGAAGTCCGAACGAACCCGAAACCCCGAACCAATATTGCTCTCTGTCCATTTTTTAAAAACAGGGATTTTTCAGTATTAAAAATATCCAGAAAAACATGCAGGAAAATCTAAGAGTAACTGTGCAATTCGTAGCCCTAATTCCTTTAAAGCACCGCGCTTCCGCGGCACGAGCATGGCTCGTGCGGCGGAAACGCGGCCGTTTTGTCGTTTTGTGAGACGAAGTTTACACAGTAACTCCTAATTTCCAGTGTTGGTCTTCCTGGGTATTTTTAATATTTTTTCAAGAGTTGAATTTTTCTGAGTTGATTTGGGGATTCGGTGTTTCGATCGGGGTATCAAATTTTGTCTATTTGGCTTTCCGGATAAATTTGAGAATATGTTAAAAAGTTCGACCGGATATAAATACCCAACTTTTCCCCTGTCGGGAAATTTCCAAGTGTTGGATTTTTCCGTAGTTTAACGACGTTCTAAGTAGTGCATGTAACGCGATGGTCCCTCTAGAAGACAACAAACCTTAACTCGATTATGTGACCGTCTTGAACTGCCCTTTGAACCTTCGGGTTTGGGGCAGTACGGCGTGCCACATGTGAGGCGTTGGCTTGACCCTTCTACGGCTGGACCGTTGGTACTGAGGCACGAACTGAATGTTGTTAGACTCATATTTCATGTGTTGATCTGTATCGGGAAAACTTGGGTGTTCGATTGTTCTATCGGAAAGTTTAACATTTTCTGTTTATCTGGAATGTGATACAATAATTGGAATTCACAATAGTTATGAGATAACTAAATGAATATTATAAACATAGCAGTTTAGTCTCACTTGATCGGTTGCCACGGAATTTTGATGTGATCAAAACTCCGTCGCAATCACGTAGCGTACGCGGATACTCGCCGGGTAAACTTAATAGACAGCCTCACCCCATAGCCCTGACCAAGTGACTGTAGGAGAACCCCGTCGCCGAAAGCATCCATTCGGGTGCTCGTGGTAGCGGTGTTCCGCCTTGGTGCACTTCGTCGACGGTATCGGGGGTGCGGCCGCCTACTGAAGTTTGCGACGAGTATTCGATCAGGCTTTCGGAAATCTTGTTGAATTGCCCGACTTGATATTGAAAAGTGTTTTCGATAATGAGACTAAAATGCGGAGTTTATAATTGTTAGGCATGTGATGTCTAAGGAATTCATTTGGTCAGGCATGCGATGTCTGAGATGGTTGCGGATTCCAACTATTGTAATTTTATACTTTTTTTTCTGTGACCGTAAGTATAATATGTGATATCGCCGGTTTCGTTGCTATATGTCAACGACAATTGGGATGCGCATATTTACTTACGTTGATGACATGTGATGTTATGTGTTGCTAGATATGTTATATTGGATCGTCGTGTTTGAATAGCCGGGGTTTTTATATGAGATGAGTGTTTTTCATTTTCATTCATGTAAAAACTTGTATGTAATATTCTTTTATTGGGGCACTTCCAGGTTGCGGAAGATGTCACCGTTTGTATATTATTTACTTTTCTGCACTAGGATAGACCCAAGGAGGAGGGCACAAGTAACCGGGTTCTGGAGTCCAGTGGGAGACAAACTCGAGGAGTCGAGTCCGGGTCTCCTAACTCTAGAATTGGTAGGGTTGCTTGCCGCTCTCGTAGGGGTCTAGGGGTGTGGGTTTGGCTATTCATCACGACCGTGGAATCCGTGTTTTATACTGGCTCGTATTGAAAACACGGACGTCCTAGTATATCCAATGTTTCATATGTTTCTTCTGCTGCGATATCTGTGATGTGATCATGTGATGTTCTGTGATAGATACAGTATATAGTATATATGATATATTATATAGACGTTACTTATGCTTTACACCCGCGCTAGCCCTGCCCTGCTCTGTCGTTAGTTACCTAACCTAACGGTGCACGAGGGGACATCGAGGCGAATGCGGATGGCATAAGTGTACGTCGTATTTATCTGTGATGTTTAGGTACTTAAATGATGGGACTTCATTAATGTGATTAATGAAAATAAAAGAAACCTAAGATGTTGTAGAATCGAATTTCAAAACAAAACAGGTAGCTACAGTTCTTGCTTTGCACAGCGGTATATGTGATATATCCTGCACCTTATTCGATGAGGAAAGGACCGAGATCCCTTCACCGGGAGTGACTCCTTTAGCAATAACTGGCAGATGCTACACACTCGGTTTTTCTTTTGATTGCTTTTAAGTGTTTTTGTTTTGCACAGTGATATATATGATATATCCTGCACCTCATTCGACGAGGAAAGGACCGACGATCCCTTCACCGGGAGTGACTCCTTTAGCAAAACTGGAAAAGCCTCAAAAGCACTCCATTTTAAAATCATTTGATTCTACAACGATATCAAGTTCATTACGCAATAGGTTTTCAGAAAAACCTGTCGTAGCCCTCCGTCATTTCAGATACGTACTAGTTAGTATTCGTGCTGCGGTTGTTTGGCCTCCGTCAAGGCGTAGTGTACGGTAGCTAACTAGTGCTTATCTGCTAGCATATGATGCGATTGGATTAAGGTATTCGTACGGCGTTGTTTGGCCTCCGTCAAGGGTCGTGCGGGTGGGTTTAATTCAATCAGGAAATGACGGGTTGAACTTGACTAGCGGACTATGGGTTGTTTGGCCTCCGTCAAGGTCATAGCGAGCTAGGGGCAAAATATTATCGGGAATTTCAAGTGTTGAGATTTGCAATGAGATTGCATACCTTCTATGAGATAGTTGGATCCCGATACCCGCTGCGAGTAAGAGTTACTCCTGGGAGAGTTTTATACATTACAATTAGCCGATCAAGTAGGTGTCTAGAAAGGTGTTAACGAGGTTACGCCTCTGGGAAAACGAGATTTACATTAATTAGGTTCGTGCGAAAGCACGGGGGACCTCCCTCAAAGTACCGACACTGGCCTGGCTGAAAGATTGGCGAACTTGTAGTGTGTAATTAATCCCGGCTAGTCTTTCCTTTTAGGGTTTGAAAGAAGATTTGATAAAAAGCAGTGGGAGCCATCCTGATTAGATAAAATAAAAACCAATCTATTCTTGCAAGAGCGCACGCTGAGTGTTTTCTTCTCTCTCTCTCCAGGTAGCGACCATATCACGCCTTAATCAAGATAATAATACGGATTATTGACCGAACCCGCTTGTTATACTGTGCTGGGGAACGTTGGTCCCGCTCCAACTTATAATTGTTATAAGACAGAGCAGGAAATTGGGGAATACCAGTATTCCCGTGCCACCCAAACGAAGACAGTGCATACTGATGTATCATCTTTGGGTGTGTTCGTTATAAAGAACTGTTTCTCTGTATCCTCTACGTCCTGGGTATGTGATACCAGATCAGGATCCCAGATATGTAATCTGTTACATAGGGCTACAGAAAGGTAGAGAACTGAGAACGGGTGATAAGTTTCATGAGGCAGAAAACGGGGCAAGTGTTGCAGCCAAGTCTGTTGGTCACTGTCACCCTGTATTCTAATACATTGATTCTGAACGAATGTTATTAGATACCGAACCTGATATACAAAATCATATCTGTCTCTTTATTAGTAAAGAAACGGTAAAATTTTGTATTGTTGGATAATGTTTTGAACATTTCCTATATCAAAAGTTGATCGGTTCAGGCACGTTATCTAAAAGCATTGATGTTCTAAATCAAAATACAGTTCTTTAGTATACTGAACACACACAAGAGGAAGAGTTCAGAAATGAACGAATTCTTCTTGAGGCATTGTAGACTAGGTCAGATCAATGTGACCCGACTAGCTAGAGTTACATAAAGATGCATATTTAAATTAGTTTGAATTTACATCTTGTGAAACTCGCCAGTCATGTCACAAAGATATGATGACCATAGCTCCGTTTACTGGAAACAGAGAAAGAGTTAGTAAACTCTTGGGATGATACATTTTGATGTATGTAGGTCCCCTGTCTACACATGCCAGGACCGGTTCTTTGTACTTCATTACATTCTCTGATAATCTCTCAAGATTGAGACATATGTTCCTGTTGAAACACAAGTCCGAACCTTTTGAGATATTCACAGAATATTAGCGAGAAATAGAGAACCAAAATACGGGTATAAGTATTATGTCCTTTGATGTGATCAGGGAGGAGAATACTTAAGTACGGAATTCCAGGTCTTTTCTAAAGGAGAATGAGATTCTCTCTCAGCATTACTCCTCTGTATACACCATAGCACGATGGTATATCGGGGTGGAGCAATCACACCCTATATGATATGGTGTGCTCTATGATGAGTATTACTGAGTTACCTATTTCCTTTTTGGGAGTTATGCACTTGAGAAGCTGCATACCTATTGAATAGGTTCGAATCAAATCAGTTGCCTACCACTCCATATGAGATATGGAAAGGGAAGAGCCCATGTCTTAAGCTAGTTAAGATTTGGGGTTGTCCGGCCTATGTCTAAAAGCAAAATCCGGACAAGCTCGAGGCAAGGTCTGTTATGTAGAACTGGAAGTGTTCCAGCTATACAAACTGCAGCAGATGATTTGATAGAGCCAAAGGATTCAATAGTTACCAACGAACCTCAGCCTCTCCGCCGATCTAGTAGGGTTCCTCACCCACCTGAGAGATACTATGGTTTCTCTATGACAGTGGGAGCGAGGATTGCATCATGAGATGATGACCCAACTAGTTTCGAGCTGGCCATCAAGAGTGATACTCTGTAAGAATGGCTGGATGTTTATCGATCTGAGATGGAATCCTTATACACCAACAAAGTATGGACTTTGGTTGCTATATCTGAAGGGTTAAATCCCCATCAGGAGCAAGTATATCTTGAGAAGATTACTTGGTGTAGATGGAAAAGTTGAGACTTTCAAAGCTAGACTTGTTAAAAGTTTGCATCATTGACCAGGTGTGGGTAATGATAAAACCTTTTCAAGTAGCTATGCTTAAGTCCATCCAGATCCTACTTGTCACGGCTACATACCATGACTGCGATATCTGGTGGTTGGGTGTCATGACTGCTTTTCTAAATGATGATTTAGAAGAGAGCGTCTATAAGTACACAGCCAGAGGGCTTCGTAGACAGTGGGAGCAGCGGAAATGTGTACAAGATGCTTTATAAGATAAAGCAGGTATCGCGGAGTTGGAACATCTGTTTTGATGGATTAGTCAAAGAAGTTGACATCATCAAAATGGTAGATGAACCTTGTATAAACAAAAAGGCAGTAGGGAATATTGTGACGGTCCTCGTAGAGTACGTGGATGACATACTCTTGATAGGGAAGGAGTTTCCTATGCTACGCTCGATCAATCTCCGCCTATCACAATGATTCTCCATATAGGATCAAAGTGATACCTACTAAATCCTAGGTTTTGGATCTATGAGATAGATCTAAATGGATGTTAGGATTCTCACTAGTTGTAGTGAGAAGGTATCAATCGACCCTGGGGAGAATCACTGGAAGTGTTCCAGGGTGATAAAGACGACTGAATGTCAGTCACAGGCATTGTCTTTACCCTCAGTAAAGGGACGGTATGTTGGAAGAGTTCCAAGCTAGATACCGTGGCATACTAAACGATAAAGGCTGGATACATCGCTACTTAAGATGCTACCAAAGTGGCTGTCTGGGTGTATATTGGTTCATGAGATGAACTTTGTTCCTCCCATTGTGTGACAATGGAGTTGTGGCTTATGCCAAGGAACGCCGGTCCCATCAGTGATCCTGACATATTCTAAGGCAGTATCACTTGATCATGGAGATGGTTGATCTCCAGGGAGATCGAGGTTAGGAGAGTAGACTCAGAGGAAAACACAGCGGATCCACTCACAAAGGCCTGTTCCCAGAGAGAGACTTTTATGGGATGGTTGAGTATGAGATACTACAACCACTGCTACAGATGGCCCTAGTGCAAGTGGGAGATTGTTAGTTATATGTATGCCCTAGAGGCCATTACTGTACATATGATGTATATTGTAGTGGATGCTAGGACGTATATAGGGAGGACTTTCTTGCTCGGCATGATAGTATGCTATCTGGTTACCCTTTACCTTAACGTGTATGCTGATTGTCTCTCTGTTACATGTTGGTAAAGCCCTTAGGATCTGTACTTGACTACCTGGACTATGATGCGGATCATACTAGTGGGGACATGGTAGTCCATAAGTACCTCCTTCAAAGTCCCTAGTCGTGGGTGTATCGAGACGGGCATCGATATACCAGAGTAGACTAGCGTATACCTTCTCGACCCATACAGATGGGCGATGGATGATCCCATATCCATTGGTGTTTGACATCAGAGGAGATATACGGGTGCTCAGTAAAGACTGGGTACACTGGACGGACTCGCCGAGAACTCCCAGATGGTATTATACCTCACGTCAGATGGCAGTTCTCTGGTGACACTGGTACAGAGTAGTCTGTTGACACGAGATCGTCATAGAGTCTTGTGTGGTTCCCACTGTGCTTTGATTTCCATCTTACCACGTCCAAGAGGGCGTGCAAAACGGTGGTTTTTGGGTACAGTCCCGAATCACATGGAGGCAATGAGCGATAGGAGGGGATTCGTCTCTCCCGGTATAGGGAGTTGATGTTGCGCTGTGTTCGATTGGCTATAACAGGAAATCCCTGGCCAGGGTTGCTGAGATTTACTGGTAAGTGTTACCTGTAGTTTCTCGAATTGTTATAGACCTCATATCGACACGACTTATCGAGCTATTGGGGTCTGACGTTTACCACCCCTAGGCGAGATAAGCGACAGATCAGACGATCAGACCGGACTGTACGGTATTGTTACTGGTCGGATTCACTGGAGTGTGAGCAGGCTTGCTCGTCGATCTTCAGATCGCTCAATACCCGGGTGGCCGTTACGTTTAGCAGACCGCTTGCGGCTTGTGGATGCTTGATATGATCATCATCTGCTGCCGGCGTATTGACGAGTCTTTAGAGTCCTACACAGAGGTTTCCTGGCTCAAGCGAAACGAAATAGGAGCGCATATGAGATATGTGCGGGACCGAGAATGATACCAGTATGTGATACTGTATTCGATTCTCACGATATGTGACATTGATCGGTTATATGCGATATAGCCGGGTTATCGGATCAAGTGTTGATTCGATAAGTTGTTACTGTTGATATTAGTCGGTTATATGCGATATGACCGGATCATTAAATCAAGTGTTTATTTAATGATTTAATGCATAATTATATATTTGATATATTACTTTGCATTAACTAGTATCGGTTCACTTTAAATGGATTTTCTCACTCGGATGTGCGCATTGTATATGCGATATATTTTTGTGCACTTGTTTGTATCATGTTTGATGATACATGTTAACTTGGATTTGTGTGAAGATTAAACCATGGTTGTGAGAGTGGTTAGGGTTTTGTTTCTTCTCCCATTATTTATTTATTCATTTATTTGTTTATTCTTTTGGAAAATAAATGGAAAGGAGATAAGAGTGGTGGCTTATTTTGGAGTTTAGTTGAAGCTTCATGAAACTTTAATCAAGTCAACCATTCTTATCTCATCCTTAACCCTAACCATTCCCACTAACCATGATTCATTCTCTACACTTGACTAGAGTTAATATTATGATAAGTATTGTTATTTCTTTTCTTTTTGAATGAACTTATCATAATTAGCTTCTTCTTCTTCTTCATTTCTTCACATGAAGAAAGCTTGCTCCATTAATGGCAAGTGATGAAAAAGAGTGAGAAATCCAAAACTAAAGTCTACCCACTTCCTATTTCTTCATCCTCTACCTCTTGCCAAGTAGTAGAGTGTGTTTACTTCACAAGTTTCTTGACTTGGTGAAGTCAGAGCTTGATTTAGCGATGCCTCGACGTAGATCATCTTCGGCATGGACATCGATGACCTAGCCCGTCCATTCTCCGACGAAGCCGACTCTAGAGCCCGGATTCACTTGGACAGCGAAGGGACTTCGTTGCGGAGCTATGAAGGTGGACAAAAGGATCTACAAAGGTTGTATTTCCGTATTCCTTTAGTTAACTGTTAACTAGATTACTTTTTCGCCTAGTTTTCTAGCAAATGATCCGTAGTCGGGTCTCTCGGCATCCTTAAAATTTTAATATGGCATGTTCGATGCCTTGTGAGACCTCCTTGGGGTGCCTAGGAACCCTACAGTTATACTGAGCTGGGGCAAGTTGGTCCCGCTCCAACTTATAATTGTTATAAGACAGAGCAGGAAATAAGGAATACCAGAATTCTTATGCCGCCCAAACGAAGAAAGTGCATATGATACATCTCCTTCGGGTATGTTCATTACAAAGAACTGTTTATCAGTATCCTCTGCATCCTGGGTATTTGATACCGGATCAGAATCCCAGATATGTAATCTGTTACATAGGGCTACAAAAAGGTAGAAAAACTTAGAACGGGTGATAAGTTCCATGAGACAGAAAACGGGGCAAGTGTTGCAGCCAAGTCTGTTGGTCACTGTCACCCTGTATTACCAATACATTGATTCTGAACAAATGCTATTAGATATCGAACCTGATATACAAAATCATATCAGTCTCTTTATTAGTAAAGAAATGATAAAATTTTGTATTGATGAATAATGTTTTGAACATTTCCTATATCAAAAGTTGATCGGTTCAGGCACGTTATCTAAAAGAATTGACGTTCTAAATCAAACTACATTTCCTAGTATACAGAACACACACAAAAGGAAGAGTTCAGAAATGAACGATTCCTTCTTAAGGCATTTTAGACTAGGTCATATCAATGCGACCCGACTTGCTGAAGTTATATTTTAGATGCATATTTAAATCAGTTTGAATTTGCATCTTGTGAAACTTGCCAGTCATGTCACAAAGATTAGATGACCATAGCCCTGTTTATTAGAAACAGAGAAAGAGTTAATGAACTCTTGGGACTGATACATGATGATGTATGTAAGGTCTCCTGTCTACACATGCCAGGACCGGTTCTTTATACTTCATTACGTTCTCTGATGATCTCTCAAGATTCAGTCATATGTTCCTGTTAAAACATGAGTCCGAAGCTTTTGAGATATTCACAGAATATATGCTAGAAGTAGGGAATCAATTCGCGTATAAGTATTATGTCCTATGATAAGATCAGGGAGGAGAATACTTGTGCATGGCATTCCTGGACTATTCTAAAAGAAAATGAGATTCTCTCTCAGTGTTACTCCTCTGAATACACCACAGCACAACGGTGTATCGGGGCGGAGCAATCGCACAATATTAGATATGGTGTGCTCTATGATGAGTATTACTGTGTTACCTATTTCCTTTTGGGGTTGTGCACTTGAGAAGCTGCTTACCTATTGAATTGGGTTCGAATCAAATCAGTGCCTACGACTCCATATAAGATATGGTATGGGAAGAGCCTATATCTTAAGTAAGTTAAGATTTGGGATTCTCCGGCCTATGTCAAAAGCAAAATCCGGACAAGATCGAGGCAAGGTCAGTTCTGTAGAACTGGAAAGGTTCCAGCTATATAAAACTGCAGCTGATGATTTGACAGAACCAAAGGATTCAATAGTTCCTGACGAACCTCAGCCTCTCCACCGATCTGGTAGGGTTCCTCATCCGCCTAAGAGATACCTTGGTTTCTCGATGACAGTGGGAGTGAGGATTGCATCATGAGATGATGACCCAACTAGTCTCGAGCAGGCCATCGAGAGTAGGGACTCTGTAAGAATGGCTGGATGCTTAGTGATCTGAGATGGAATCCATGTACACCAGCAAAGTATGGACTTTAGCTGCTATATCTGAAGGGTTAAATCCCCATCAGGAGCAAGTATATCTTGAGAAGATTACTTGGTGTAGATGGAAAAGTTGAGACTTTCAAAGATAGACTTGTTAAAGGTTTTAGTCATCAACCAGGCATGGATAATGATGAAACCTTTTCTAGGGACTATGCTTAAGTCCATCCAGATCCTACTTGCCATTGCTACATACCATGACTATGATATCTGGTGGTTGGGTGCCATGACTACTTTTCTAAATAATGATTTAGAAGAGAACGTCTATAAGAACATAGCCAGAGGGCTTCATAAACAGTGGGAGCAGCGGAAACGTGTGCAAGTTGCTTTACATAATAAAGCAGGCATCGCGGAGTTGGAACGTCTGTTTTGATGTGATAGTCAAAGTGTTTGACTTCATCAAAAATAGTAGATGAACCTTGTATATACAAAACGGTAGTAGAGAGTAAGGTAGTCATCCTCGTATTGTACGTGGACAACATACTCTTGATAAGAAAAGAGTTTCCTATACTACGATCGGTCGATCTCCTCTTATCACAAGGATTCTCCAAAAGGATCAAAGTGATACCTCCTAAATCCTGGGTTTTGGATCTATGAGATAGATCTAAATAGATGTTAGGATTCTCAGTAGCTATAGTGAGATAGTTTCAGTTTATCCTGGGGAGAATCACTGGAAAGGTTCCAGGGTGATAAGGACGACTGAATGTCAGTCGCAGGCATTGTCTTTACCCTCAGTAAAGGGACGGTATATTGGAAGAGTTCCAAGCTAGACACCGTGGCAAACTAGACGATAAAGGCTGGTAACATCGCTATTTAAGATACTACCAAAGAGGCAGTTTGGGTGTATATTGGTTCATAAGATGAATTAGGTTCCTGCCATTGTATGACAATGGAAGTGTGGCTTTGGCCCTGGAACCCTGGTCCCATCAGTGAACCAGACATACTCTGAGGCAGCATCACCTGATCATGGAGATAGTTGATCTACAGGGTGATCGAGGTTAGGAGAGTAGACTCAGAGGACAACACGGCGGATCCACTCACGAAGGCCTTATCCCAAAGAGAGACTTTTAGGGGATGGTTGAGTATTAGATACTACAACTACTGCTACAGATGGCCTAGTGCAAGTGGGAGATTTTTAGTTATATGTATGCCCTAGAGGCCATTACTGTACATTGGATGTATATTGTAGTGGATGCTGGGACATATATAGGTAGGACTTTCTTGCTCGACATGATAGTACGCTATCTGGTTGCTCTTTATCTTAACATGTATACTTTCTGTCTCTCTGATTACATGTTGATAAAGCCCTTAGGATGTGTACTTGACTTTTAAGACTATGATGCAGATCATACTAGTGGGGCCTGGGTAGTCCATGAGTACATCCTTCAATGTTCCTAGTCATGGGAATATCGAGACGGGGCATCGATATTCCAGAGTAGACTAGCGTATATCATCTCGACCCATGTGATGGGCGATGGATGATCCTATATCCATTGGTGTTTGACATCAGAGATGGTATGCGCGTGCTCAGTGGAGACTGGGTACACTGAAGGGACTCGCCGAGAACTCCCAGATGGTATTATACCTCACGTCAGATGGCAGTTCTCTGGTGACACTGGTATAGCTTAGTCTGATGACCCGAGATCGTCATAGAGTCTTGTGTATCTCCCACTGTGCTTTGATTTCCACCCTACCACGGCTCTACTGAGTCGTGCAAACAGGTGGTTTTTGGGTACAGTCCCGATTCACATGGAGGCAATGAGCGATGGGAGGGGATTCGTCTCTCCCGGTATTGGGGGTTGATGTTGCGCTATGCTCGACTGGCCATAACAGGAAATCCCTGGCCAGGGTTGCAGTGATCTACTGGTAAGTGTTATCAGTAGTTTCACACATGTTATGGACCTCACGTCAGCATGACTTATCGAGCTATTGGGATCTGACGTTTACCACCCCTAGGCGAGATATGCGACATATCAGACGAACAGACCGGACTGTACGGTAAGTGTTACTGGTTGGATTCACAGGAGTGGGAGCGGGCTTGCTTGTCGATCTTCTGATTGCTCAATACCCGGGTGGCCGTTACGTTTAGCAGACCGCTGTTCATATCAGATTTTTGCATTTTCATACCGCCCAATTTTTATCACATTGCATATCCGTAGATACTCTTGAGCCGTGTTTGCTAGTCAATTGCAGGATACAGGTTCCCGGTTCTCAAACGGAGAAACTCATGAAAAACACGACAAAATCCGGTTCCTGCCAACCACAGATAAAAACTCGGTCTCTGCTCTTCATCCGTATGTTGCCAGATATCAATAGGAAGACAAAAGATCAAATCAATGTCATTCTCATGCACAAGGCTCAATGGTAGCACAAAATCCATGAGATCTACGCGGAGCTCGAGGCAATCATGACAAAATCTTGACAAAAAGTCCACCTTTCCCTCAACAGAAATTCTGGAAAATTCGTGAAGAAATTATGATAAAATACATATACCAGAATAACGTACACACCAAACCAGGCCACCACCAGAAATTTGGGCACCCAACTCCTCTAAACGGCCGCGGAAGCGCGGCCAAAGGTGGGATTTGGCCGCCCTTCCGCGGCAGTTCTGGAGCCAATTGCGCAGAAATTTCAGGGGCTCTCTGGTCTTTTCACATGTGCACGTATGGTTGCCCTAGATTCTCATTTCTCACCCTATAAATACCCCAGAATTCTGTGAAGAGAGGATCCATTCTTGTAATCTCATTTTGCCTAGTTGTAATGTGTTTCTTCTTCCTCTTCTCACCTCTTCTCCATTAAACTTGTAAGTGAGCTTTTGAGTGAAGTGTGATGAATAAAGAAGAACAATTTGTTATCATGCTTGTCTCTTTATTTGTATGCTTATTATAATTTTATTTGTTGCAATTTTACTTGTTGTAATTTTAATTTGTTAAGTAGTTGTTGTTATTTTAGTTGTTTCTTTCTTCTCTCTTTTTCTTTATCCTTACATACGACAATGATACTTACGCTAGATCCTCGCCAAGGTGAGGTCACAAATAGTTAGTCGTATTCTTCTAATCTCCCTCTTTCTATCTTCCTCTTTTGTTTTGTTTTGTTTTTCCTTATCATGAAGTGTGAGTAGTTTTATACTTGTTAGGGTTGGATAAGGGAAGTTTGAGAGAAGGAAATCTCTCTCTCTCTTTCCTTGCCCAACAACTTGAATCGACTCCCGTTAATTGAACCACAATCCGCTCCTTATGGCTCCCTATCCTACATGATAGCGGTGATTCCGTAGTGAGACCGGTTGTGGTTGAATTAACCGGAGGCTATGGATAAGAGCCAAGAACGGACGGACAAGCACCAAAAGGAAGGACTATGCGTTGGAAAGCCTAGCTTATACTCGCAAGTTCCTTCCTAGTCGTGCTAATCCCCGTTGTTGCCGATTACCGTAACACCGATATTAAGTGGGGCAACGAAAGATGTGGAGACTCCTAACTCAAACTAACCTAATCCTCACCCTAACAAGCTCTCTTTAAATATCAACTTACACTTAGATAACCACAACAAAATCTGAACAACCGGACTTAACTCGTCGAAAAACACATAGAAAAAGATTCCCATCTCCCTGCGGACAACCCGTACTCAACCGGCTAGCTACGTGCGAAACCGTCTTGATTGCGGTATTTAAACTAGAACTTGAACACGCTCGTAACCTATCAATCAAATGGCGCCGTTGCCGGGGAGACGGTAGTTTGTTTCTTTGTGAAATTTCGGGTTAATTTGTAAGTATAACTCTAACCGAAAAACAACAAAAAAAAAATATATACTTTGTAAAAAAATCATCTTGTTATTTTTGATTATCTTTTGTGCAAGTGTGCAGGAAAATACAAGTTTCGAGTTCAGTGGCCAAGACGTTGAAAATACGGAGTTCAAGTACAGTGCCAAAGACGTGGGAAGATAGACCCACATTTCGCGGCTACACCGCGACGAAAAAAAAAACGAAGCATACGGCCTACTGTCAAAATCTGGAGCAGATACAGTGAGTAAATTCAAATTCAGAACATCCAGAAAACAAGAGGACACCCAACAGAACCCACACAAGAAAAATTATGCATCCAATCCTCTTTACAGCCGCGGAACCGCGGCATTAGGGCTCTTTTGCCGCGGAACCGCGGCCACTTGGGGAGTTCTCTGTGCCAAATTTTCTGGGTAAGCTCCTCTTCTCCACTCCACTCCTCTGGACTCCAATAAATTGTGTTTTCTGCAGGCTTCTTTGCGCAAATTCTTCTCCCCCTTTCCAATAAACTGTTCTTGTGCAGGATTCTTTGCGCCGCAAAATAAAAATTGTTTGCAGTTGATTTGTTACTGTTTTGCATTCTTTAATACGGACTTAAGGGGCTTGAAACCAATCCAGATTGGGTGGGGATTTCATCACCCTTCCCAGGACCCCGGAAATCACTAAAGCATATGCATTGTCCATTGTAATTAAAAAAATACTAGACTTCAGCCCTAAGGACTTCGCGCTCATTAGGAGAAGATAAACCTTGTTTAGAACCTTGCTTAACCGTATATTGTTTACGGGGTGTCTAGGAAAGTGTTAAAGGCGCAACCGCCGAAAGAGAAAGGGTTATTTAATTAAGGAACTTCGCGAAAGCGTTGGACAACCTCCCCTTATCTCTGCACTTACCTGGCCTCGTGATCAGTGTATTTTTAAGCCCGTTTCTCGACATTGTTTAACTTCGACAATCAAGTTCAGGAGCAGGTCTAGTAGACCTAGGCGACCGTAGATCTAGGTGTGATTGTGCATATCTTGTTTGTGATTGCTTAAGCCGTATTTCCGTACATATTTCTGTATATCTCTTTCTAAAAACAAAAAAAAAAAGAAAAAAATCAAAAAACTTTAATAAAAACTTGCCCTTTTGTCGCCAAATCCATTTTCACCCACCACCCATCACCTTTCTCCATTGACGTTTTCTTGCCCTCACCTTCTCCGCTTTGACTATACTAAACTCGTTTAGTGTATGTCCGCTTGGACTCGGGACACTAGCGCCCGTCTAGTCCGCGTTACGTTAGTCGCGACCGACTACGCGATCGACTCCGAAGTCGATACTCCGTCCACTCCTCTTTCTCCCCTTCCATTGCCGGCCAACTCCGACGTTGACCGGAATTCTGTTCATACATCTTCACCTTCACCTTCACCTTCACCAACCTCTTCTTCCGCGATGTCGGGATTTATTCCAAACATCTCGTTGACCACCCCTGGATTGGCTCCACCTCCTATGGAGACCAATCTCCCACCACCTCCGCCTGTTGTAGCGCCGCAGCGAATTGCGCTCCAGGATCGTTTCTACCCTACCCGTTCTGCACTTCCAACCTGCCTTTCTCTTCCTCCGGCCAATGGGGACAACTTTGAAATTAAGCCCCATTTCATCAACATGCTTCCACGTTTTCATGGGCTTGAATCTGAAGATGCCTATATCTTCATTAACAAATTTCAAAACGTCTGTGCCATGATGAAAACAACCCAGCTGTCGGACGATGCTATACGTCTACGGGTCATTCCGTTCACTTTATGCGATCTCGCAGAAAAATGGCTGTATAGCACCGCTTCCCACTCAATCACCAGCTGGGACGAGTTTGTTAAAGCGTTTCTGAAAAAATTCTACCCAAATCATAAGACCGCAAGAATTCGAAATGAGATCAACCAATTCTCCTAGCTTCCTTCTGAACCCTTTTGGAAGTGCTTTGACCGATACAAAGACCTTCTTGTTCAGTGTCCTCACCACGGTATAGAGAAATGGCAACTCTGCCAAACCTTATACGAGGGACTGAACCCAGCAACGAAGCAGTTGCTGGAAACCATCTGTCAGGGTCACTTCCTATCCAAATCAGACGAGGAAGCGTGGCAGTTCTTTGACGATCTTGCGGAGCAAACGCTACAGTGGGAGAGCACCAGACCGACTTCTTCTTCTTCTACCTCCACTTCTACCGGTCAGTCTAGGGTAGGAATCCACCAACTCGATGTCTCTATTGCGATGAAAGCTGAAATGGCTGCAATTACACGAAAGCTTGAAGCAATAGAGAGCAAATTTTCTGCTCCTGCCCCCACACCTGTTCTCCCCCTTCGTACCATCTGCGCTTGTTGTTCCGATCCGTCCCACTTGACCGAAGAGTGTCCTTACAATCCACCCTCGCAAGGACAGGATCAGGTTAATGCATTCCAGCAAAGACCGAGGAATGATCCATACTCTTCCACCTTCAATCCCGGTTGGAGGAACCACCCCAATTTCGCCTGGAATCAGAATCAGAATCAATTCCAGGGCAACAATTTCCAAAGGGCCCCTCCACCGCAACAACAAGCGCAACAACAAACTCAGTATCAGCAGCCCTTCCAACCCCAGCCTTACCAAAACCAGACGAACAACTTTGCACCGAACAATTCCTTTCCACCAAACAACTTTGTTCCGTCAAACAACGATAAGGTTTCCTCGCTCGAGCGAAGTCTGGATGCGTTTGTTAAACAATCGACTCAATCCACCGCCAACATCCAGTCTTCGATCCAATCTTTAGTGCAACACAC
The DNA here is from genome assembly GCA_030015575.1 of Agapanthus africanus. NCBI lineage: Eukaryota > Viridiplantae > Streptophyta > Magnoliopsida > Asparagales > Amaryllidaceae > Agapanthus > Agapanthus africanus. The sequence continues at coordinate 295,567,758 of CM057345.1, read as the reverse complement.
CGCCGCACACGGGCAGAGCATCAAGACCATCGAGGCCCAGATTGCACAGCTGAACGCGGCCTTGAGCGAGCGAGAGAAGGGGAAGCTCCCGTCCCAGCCACTTCCAAATCCCGGCCACCCACATAATGCACATGTTGCTCTTGAACAACAAAACCATAATGTGAGTGCCGTGACCACACTGAGATCAGGGAGGGTGCTGCAAAACAACATTGGCAAGCAAATCAACGATGACACCCCGGCCGCTTCTTCTTCTTCTTCTTCTCCTGCTTCTTCTTCTTCGTCTTCCGAGCCTATTCTCCGTTCTTCACAAGGCTCTCCTTCCTCTTCTTCTCTAAACGGACCCGCTTCTCACTCCACGAAAACACCTATTCTGGGATCCGTTCCAACTCCAAAATCTCCTCCTCCAGCATTAGACTCAACCAATTTTCAAAATGTTCCATTTCCAAACCGGTTGAGGTCTAACAAACAAAATCCACAAATGGAGAAGATTTTGGAGTTATTCAAGCAAGTTAACATTAACATTCCTCTTTTAGATGCTGTCCAACAAGTCCCTTCTTACGCGAAAATCTTAAAGGACTTGTGCACGAAAAAGAGGAAGTCTCAGGTACCCAAGAAGGTTTTCTTGGCTAGTGCTGTGAGTGATGCCCTTACCCAATCTTTACCACAAAAACGGAAGGACCCTGGCTGTCCTACGATTTCAATTACTATTGGGGATAAGAACATCAACCGCGCACTATTAGATCTTGGTGCCAGTGTTAACTTGCTTCCGTATTCAGTATACGAGCAATTAGGCGTCGGAGAGCTGAAACCCACACACTGCACTCTCCAGATGGCCGACCGATCGATCACCCATCCTAGGGGTGAGCTAGAGGATGTGTTAATCAAAGTCGGGGACTTCATATTCCCCGTCGACTTCATTGTCTTAGATACACAGCCTGTAGCTAACCCCCGGAATCAAATTCCGGTGATACTCGGTCGCCCATTTCTCGCAACCTCAAATGCTGTGATCAATTGTCGCAATGGTTCAATGAACCTCTCTTTTGGAAATATGACAATTGAACTCAACATTTTTAGGCTGGGGAATCAGCCCGCCGAACCTAATGCTCATATACTGGATGTTTGCTCGATCCAGGAGATCACCCCCGAAGAGTGTGAATTCGAGGAGTTTTTGTTTGAATACGATAATCTTGACGCCACTAGTGCGTGTCTCTTCGAACCTGCTGCTGTTTCTGCGCCCGATAACGACTACGAGTGTTTCACGTTCACGAACGATCTTAGCCGCGCACAACCCGAGTTTGAATCTTTCGACTTTTCGGATGAGTTACCTGAACCATCCGACTCGGTTGCCTGCACTCGTTTTGAACCTTTGCTGGAGTCCTTTGAGTTCGAGACCTTTGCACCAGTCTTGCCTTCCATCATTTCACCTCCAACGCTCGAACTCAAGCCGTTGCCGTCTCACCTTAAGTATGCTTACTTAGGTGAGAACGAGACCCTCCCTGTCATCATCTCGGCTTCTCTAGCTCCCGAGCAAGAGAAAGCCCTTCTCACGGTCTTGCACGGCAACAGGCAAGCTTTTGGCTGGTCCATGGCGGACATCAAGGGGATTAGTCCCCTCATCGTTGAGCATCACATTCATCTGATGGATGATGCCAAACCAGCCCGGGATCCACAAAGACGTCTTAATCCAGTCATGAAGGAGGCTGTGAAGAAGGAGATCGTCAAATGTCTAGATAGTGGTATCATTTACCCTATCTCTGATAGCCAGTGGGTTAGCCCCATTCACGTTGTCCCCAAGAAGTCGGGCATCACGGTCATAACCAACGAGGCGAATGAGTTAATCCCTACTCGCACCCAAACTGGGTGGCGAGTTTGCATTGATTACAGAAAACTCAACGCCGCAACGCGGAAAGACCACTTTCCGCTACCTTTTATTGACCAGATGCTCGAACGATTGGCCGGACATGAGTACTATTGCTTTCTTGATGGCTACTCTGGCTACAATCAAATTCCCATCGCCGAAAAAGACCAGGACAAAACCACTTTCACTTGTCCTTTCGGCACGTTTGCATATCGACGCATGCCCTTTGGGTTATGCAATGCGCCCGCTACCTTCCAGCGGTGTATGATGGGGATTTTCTCAGACATGGTGGAGAAATTTCTGGAGATTTTCATGGATGACTTCTCCATTTTCGGCGACTCCTTTGACGAGTGTTTGCTGCATCTTGACGCTGTCCTTACACGATGTAAGGACAAGAATCTCACTTTGAACTGGGAGAAATGCCACTTCATGGTGCGTGAAGGTATTGTCTTAGGACATATCATCTCGCAAAATGGCATAGAGGTTGACAAAGCAAAGATTGAGGTCATTTCCAATCTGCCTCCTCCCCGATGCGTCAGAGATATCCGAGCCTTCCTTGGCCATGCCGGTTTTTATAGACGGTTTATCAAGGACTTTAGCAAGATTGCTAGGCCCTTGACGCTTTTGCTGGCCAAGGACACGCCTTTCACCTTCGACTCGAGCTGTGTGACTGCATTCGAGTCACTGAAACTCTCACTCACTTCTGCTCCCGTTCTCTCTTCTCCTGACTGGACGCACCCATTCGAGATTATGTGCGATGCATCCGACTTTGCCATCGGTGCTGTCCTTGGACAGCACATCAACAAGATGCCGCATGTAATCTATTACGCAAGCCGAACCCTGAACGACGCACAACTCAATTATACAACAACTGAGAAGGAATTCTTAGCTGTTGTATTTGCCTTAGAAAAGTTCAGGCCCTACCTCATCGGCTCTCCAGTCATTGTCTACACTGACCACTCAGCTCTGCGCCATCTTTTTGCAAAGAAAGATGCCAAATCTCGGTTAATCCGTTGGATCCTCTTGCTTCAAGAGTTTGACCTTGTCATTAAGGACAAACGAGGATGTGAAAACGTGGTTGCCGACCATCTCTCGCGACTTCCTTCTTCGCCTTCGCTTCCAATTCCGATAAACGACGTTTTCCCGGATGAACAACTCTTGACAGTATCTTGCGAACCCTGGTTCGCAGATATTGTGAACTATTTGGCCACGGGATTGCTACCGACCGAATGGTCGAGTCAGGACAGACTTCGCTTCTTATCCCAAGTAAAACATTTTTACTGGGACGAACCCTACTTGTTCAAGTACTGTCCCGACCAGATTATTCGTCGGTGTGTCCCTGATGAGGAATTCAAGAGTGTGCTGTCATTTTGCCACGACCAAGCATGTGGCGGGCATTTTGGGCCCAGAAAGACAGCTGAGAAGATCTTGCAATGTGGTTTCTACTGGCCACAACTTTTCAAAGACGCTCACGACTATTGCAAGACTTGCTCCCGGTGCCAACACATGGGCCGGATATCCCGGAGGAATGAGATGCCGCTCCAACCGATCTTGGTTGTGGAGATTTTCGATGTTTGGGGGATAGACTTCATGGGGCCGTTTCCCAGCTCTTTTGGGAACTTGTACATTCTTCTAGCTGTTGATTACGTCTCTAAATGGGTCGAGGCTGTGCCCAGCCGAACTAACGACAACAAGGTTGTCGTTAGGTTCCTTAAAGAAAACATTTTCTCACGGTTTGGGCACCCCCGAGCGATCATTAGCGACAATGGAAGTCATTTCTGCAATAGGACTTTCGAGGCCTTGATGCGGAAATACTCCATTAATCATAAGCTTTCTACGCCCTACCACCCCCAAACCTGCGGGCAGGCCGAAGTTTCAAATCGGCAAATCAAGCAGATACTGGAGAAAACGGTTTCCAAGAATCGTAAGGATTGGTCTTTGAAACTCACTGATGCCCTTTGGGCATTTAGAACCGCTTATAAGACCGACCTTGGCATGTCTCCCTATCGGCTTGTGTACGGAAAAGCCTGCCACCTTCCTGTCGAAATCGAGCATCGCGCGTTTTGGGCGATAAAGGAGCTGAATCTGTCTCTGGAGGACGCGGGCAGCCATCGGAAGCTGCAGCTGAACGAACTGAGCGAGCTTAGGGATGAGGCTTACGACAACGCGGTTGTCGTTAAGAATCGAACGAAGGTGTTTCATGATAAACACCTTGTGCGCAAAACCTTCGTACCTGGTCAACAGGTACTTCTTTACGACACCCGACTTCATTTCCATCCTGGAAAGCTCCGATCTCGCTGGAAAGGGCCGTATTTTGTGCGGACTGTGTATCCGCAGGGCGCTGTGGATTTGAAAAATCCAAAGGACGGTTCACTCTTCAAAGTGAACGGACACCGATGCAAACCGTACCTTAGCGCCGAACCAACAGAGGAGCTCCTGTTCTTACAGGAGCCGGTTTACCTTGCTTGATCTTCCTCTGCCTACCTCCAAACTTCGGTTATCCAGCCAAGCACAGTGGACACTGTTCCAAATAAGTTTGGGGGTATGTATAAACCATTTTGTTTATATTTGTGTATATTCTTTTTCTTTTCTTTCAAAAACAAATAAAACTTGTGTATCGCTAACCTACAATTTTGAACCTTCAAATTGATCTCTTCATGCAACGACAGTGAGGACACTGTCCAGTTTAAGTTTGGGGGTACGCTCGGTACGCATTTCTTACCTTCGCATTCATATGTATATTTTGCATCTGCATATTTAAATTCATAAAATCCATAAAAATTTGAAAATTTTCTAAAAAATATAAAAACTTTTTTGTCAAGTTAGCTTGTGGAAGAACTCTGATTCAACATTCGACGGTTTTTGTTTGAAAAAATAGGAATAACTAGATCTTATGTTTGGATTTTGAAAACCTGAAAGATAACTCTCCTTTGAAGTTAACTATAGCTGATATAAGTCTTTACATCACACTACACGTGTCGTAAGATTTTGGGAAATAGATGATAAGTCTTTCATGTTTAAACTTTTAAACAGATAAATGATTTTCTGAGGATCAAATAGGTTTGTTCTGAAATAAGTAATGTCAAGAATAGTTTATGAAGTAAAGCGAATATGAAGGAATGTTATTGATGCCATAATTGGAGCTAAGTCTGAAAAATAACCCATCTGAAACTTGATTGGAATGATTACACACCAAACCCACTAGACACGTCTTTTATCCAAAAAAATATTTGAACTGCCGGTTATATCTCCGTCCGTATTAAATCATCTGATTTTCACGCCAAACTGTCTTTTGTTTTTTTTGACCTAGGTAACTTGAGTAATTAAGTCCGCTGGGGTGTTTCTACACCTAATGCCCTAAAACCAACTGGTTTGGATGCATTGGCCCAAAGCTCGCTAAGAAGCCTAGTAAGTCCAGTTTAAAACAAAGTCAAGCAAGTGTTCTCTCCGAGTTAAAATTCCTAACGGTTCTTTGTGTGAGAATAATCTTGATAAAAGACAGGCTTTTATAAAAAAAAAATTTAACGGAGATATGAAGGTTTTACTCTTTGATAAAGACTATCGCACGTTCACAGAGGTGTGTATGAAATGAAAACAAGAAAAAGGTGGAGTGAAAAATACGACTTAGTTTCCTGTTAAGGAAGATAGAAATTCTGAAGTTGAAACCTTACTGGAAAACGAAACTTGAAAAATGCTTAACTCGTTATAAAACTTATGTGATCCTTTTAAAATTATTATCTGGGCTTTATTGTGCGACATGATGACTCTAATCGATCCTTCTGGAACTTAACGACACTATCCGCACTGCACGTAAAGACATATAAAATCTGTAGTTAAATAAGATGTGAGGTGTGAAAAATAAAGGTTCGATAGTCTAGACTTAGGATTATAGAATTGTTATTTTCTAAAAACAAAACTTTAGGGTTTGAAGCTTAGTTATTTTACAAAACCAACTTGACAGGATTTTGTGGGTAGTATCCGCTGAAAACCCTCAGGAGACAACACTCCTCCTACTAGGGACACCTAGAGGTTTAACGGCTTGTTGCACATGCTCAGTGCAATCGCGTTCCCTGCGAAAGTGAGGTTAGGAAATTTTTTGTGAATAAATGGGCTTTGCTCGGGACGAGCAAATGATAAGTTTGGGGGTATTTGTTCATATCAGATTTTTGCATTTTCATACCGCCCAATTTTTATCACATTGCATATCCGTAGATACTCTTGAGCCGTGTTTGCTAGTCAATTGCAGGATACAGGTTCCCGGTTCTCAAACGGAGAAACTCATGAAAAACACGACAAAATCCGGTTCCTGCCAACCACAGATAAAAACTCGGTCTCTGCTCTTCATCCGTATGTTGCCAGATATCAATAGGAAGACAAAAGATCAAATCAATGTCATTCTCATGCACAAGGCTCAATGGTAGCACAAAATCCAAGAGATCTACGCGGAGCTCTTGGCAATCATGACAAAATCTTGACAAAAAGTCCACCTTTCCCTCAACAGAAATTCTGGAAAATTCGTGAAGAAATTATGATAAAATACATATACTAGAATAACGTACACACCAAACCAGGCCACCACCAGAAATTTGGGCACCCAACTCCTCTAAACGGCCGCGGAAGCGCGGCCAAAGGTGGGATTTGGCCGCCCTTCCGCGGCAGTTCTGGAGCCAATTGCGCAGAAATTTCAGGGGCTCTCTGGTCTTTTCACATGTGCCCGTATGGTTGCCCTAGATTCTCATTTCTCACCCTATAAATACCCCAGAATTCTGTGAAGAGAGGATCCATTCTTGTAATCTCATTTTGCCTAGTTGTAATGTGTTTCTTCTTCCTCTTCTCACCTCTTCTCCATTAAACTTGTAAGTGAGCTTTTGAGTGAAGAGTGATGAATAAAGAAGAACAATTTGTTATCATGCTTGTCTCTTTATTTGTATGCTTATTATAATTTTATTTGTTGCAATTTTACTTGTTGTAATTTTAATTTGTTAAGTAGTTGTTGTTATTTTAGTTGTTTCTTTCTTCTCTCTTTTTCTTTATCCTTACATACGACAATGATACTTACGCTAGATCCTCGCCAAGGTGAGGTCGCAAATAGTTAGTCGTATTCTTCTAATCTCCCTCTTTCTATCTTCCTCTTTTGTTTTGTTTTGTTTTTCCTTATCATGAAGTGTGAGTAGTTTTATACTTGTTAGGGTTGGATAAGGGAAGTTTGAGAGAAGGAAATCTCTCTCTCTCTTTCCTTGCCCAACAACTTGAATCGACTCCCGTTAATTGAACCACAATCCGCTCCTTACGGCACCCTATCCTACATGATAGCGGTGATTCCGTAGTAAGACCGGTTGTGGTTGAATTAACCGGAGGCTATGGATAAGAGCCAAGAACGGACGGACAAGCACCAAAAGGAAGGACTATGCGTTGGAAAGCCTAGCTTATACTCGCAAGTTCCTTCCTAGTCGTGCTAATCCCCGTTGTTGCCGATTACCGTAACACCGATATTAAGTGGGGCAACGAAAGATGTGGAGACTCCTAACTCAAACTAACCTAATCCTCACCATAACAAGCTCTCTTTAAATATCAACTTACACTTAGATAACCACAACAAAATCTGAACAACCGGACTTAATTCGTCGAAAAACACATAGAAAAAGATTCCCATCTCCCTGCGGACGACCCGTACTCAACCGGCTAGCTACGTGCGAAACCGTCTTGATTGCGGTATTTAAACTAGAACTTGAACACGCTCGTAACCTATCAATCAACCGCTTGCGGCTTGTGGGTGTTTGATATGATCATCACCTGCTGCCGGCGTATTGACGAGTCTTTAGAGTCCTACACAGAGGTTTCTTGGCTCAAGCGAAACGAAATAGGAGCGCATATGAGATATGTGCGGGACCGAGAATAATGCATGTATGTGATACCGTATTCCATTCTCGCGATGAATGTGTCGAATGGTTGTATGCGATATAACCTAGTTATCGAATCAAGGATTGATTTGATAAGCCGATACATTGAATATTAGTCGGTCATATGCGATATGACCGGATCGTTAAATCAAGTGTTGATTTAATGATTTAATGCATAATTATATATTTGATATATTACTTTGCATTAACTAATATTAGTTCACTTTAAATGGATTTTCCCACTTGAAATGCACATTGTATATGTGATATATTTTTATGCACAAGATTGTATCATGTTTGATGATACATGAATGTTTGGGTGTATGTTTAGTTTAAACCATGGTTATGTTAATGGTTAAGGTTTTGTTTTTTACTTATTTATTTATTCTTTTTTGCAAAATAAGTCATGGTGGCTTTCTTTGTTTGCTTGTTGAAGCTTCATGAAGCTTTGAACAAGTCCACCATATTTGTCTCATGCTTAACCCTAACCATTCAACCTAACTATAGTCTATTCTCTACACCTAACCATGGTTGCTATATGATAAGTATTCATTTTATTTTCTATTTTGAAGATACTTATAATATATTCTTTTCTTCTTCTTCTTCATCATCAACAAGAAGAAAAACTTGCCTCCATCAATGGCAACTTGAGAAAAAGAGTGAGAAATCCAATTCTAAAGTGATCCCACTTCCTATTTCTTCATCCTCTAACACTTGCCAAGTAGTATAGGGTGTTTTCTTCACAAGTTTCATGGCATCGTGAAGTTGGAGCTTGATCTTGTGTTGCCTCGACGTAGATCATCATCGCCATCGAAGTCGACGACCTAGCCCGATCAATTCTTCGATGAAACCACCGCGAGAGTCCGAGATCCGATGAGTACAGTGGAGGGACTTCATCACGGAGCTACGGAGGTAGAGGACCGGATCTACAAAGGTTGTAGCCCCTTCCCTTTTAGTTAAAGTCGTTAACTTGCATTGCATCGCCTATAAATCTAGTTAACGATCCGTATTAGGGTTTGTAGGCACAAGGAAAAATTAGAATTAGCCATGTTTGATCACTTGTGAGACCTCATTAGTGTGCCTAGTAACCCTACTGGTAAACCCCTTAGGATGTGTACTTGACTACTTGGACTATGATGCGGATCATACTAATGGGGACATGGTAGTCCATAAGTACATCCTTCAAGGTCCCTAGTCGTGGGTGTATCAAGACGGGGCATCGATATACCAGAATAGACTAGCATATACCTTCTCGACCCATACAGATGGGCGATGGATGATCCCATATCCATTGGTGTTTGACATCGGAGATGATATACGGGTGCTCGGTGGGGACTGGGTACACTGGACGGACTCACCGAGAACTCCCAGATGGTATTATACCTTACGTCAGATGGCAGTTCTCTGGTGACACTGGTGCAGGTTAGTCTGTAGACCCGAGATCGTCATAGAGTCTTGTGTGATTCCCACTGTGCTTTGATTTCCACCTTACCACGTCCAAGAGGGCGTGCAAAACGGTGGTTTTTGGGTACAGTCCCGAATCACATGGAGGCAATGAGCGATAGGAGGGGATTCGTCTCTCCCGGTATAGGGAGTTGATGTTGCACTGTGTTCGATTGGCTATAACCGGAAATCCCTGGCCAGGGTTGCTGATATTTACTGGTAAGTGTTACCAGTAGTTTCTCGAACTGTTATAGACCTCATATCGACACGACTTATCGAGCTACTGGGGTCTGACGTTTACCACCCCTAAGCGAGATATGCGACATATCAGACGAACAGACCGGACTGTACAATAAGTGTTACTGGTTGGATTCACAGGAGTGTGAGCGGGCTTGCTCGTTGATCTTCTGATCGCTCAATACTCGGGTGGCCGTTACGTTTAGCCGACCGCTTGCGGCTTGTGGGTGTTTGATATGATCATCACCCGCTGCCGGTGTATTGACGAGTCTTTAGAGTCCTACACAGAGGTTTCCTGGCTCAAGCGAAACGAAATATGAGCGCATATGAGATATGTGCGGGACCGAGAATAATGCGTGTATGTGATACCGCATTCTATTCTCGCGATGAATGTATCGATTGGTTGTATGCGATATAACCTAGTTATCGAATCGAGGATTGATTCGATAAGTCAATATATTGGATATTAGTCGGTCATATGCGATGTGACCGGATCGTTAAATCAAGTGTTGATTTAATGATTTAATATATAATTACATATTTAATATATTAATTTACATTAACTAGTATTTGTTTACTTAAGATGGATTTTCTCACTTGATGTGCACATTGTATATATGATATATTTTTGTGCACTTGATTGTATCATGTTTGATGATACATGCAAACTTGGGTGTATTTTTGATTTAAACCATGTTTAGGTAAATGGTTAGGGTTTTTATTTATTTGCCTTATTTATTTATTCATTTATTTTTGGGGCAAAAACAAATATGGTGGTTTCTTTGTTTTCTTCTTGGAGTTTCATGAAGCTTCATCATTTTGTTTTTATTCTAAAACCTAACCATTCCCTAAACCCTAGTTTATTCTCTACATGAGTTAAACTAACCCATGGTTGCTATGTGATAAGAATCACTTGAATTTTCTAAAATAAGAATTCCTTTTTCCATTCTTTTCTTCTTCATCTTCTTCATGAGTTGAAGAATGCTTACTAGAAAATTCTAAGTGATGAATCCAAGTGAGAAATCCAAATCCAAAGTGAACCCACTTCCTATTTCTTCATCCTTTACCACTTTCCATGTAGTATAGGGTGTTTTCTTCACAAGTTTCATAACTTGGTGAAGACGGAGCTCGAGTTAGAGTCGCCTCGACGTAGATCATCTTCGGCATCGAAGTCAACGACCTAGCCCGATCTTTTCTCCGACAAAACCATCGCTAGAGTCCGGGATCCGATGATCGCCGCGGAGGGACGTCATCATGGAGCTAAAGAAGTGGAGGACCGGATCTACAATGGTTGTATTTCCATTCACTTAGTACTAAAGAAGTTTAGTAGCTTGTAGTTTCGCCTAATCTCTAGTTAACGATCTAGGTTAGGGTTTCTCGGCACCGGAAAATTTGATTTTGGCATGGTTGATGCCTTGTGGAATCTCTTGAGTGTGCCTAGGAATCCTACATGTTAGTTGTATGTATGCCCTAGAGGCCAGTATTGTACAGATGATGTATATTATATTGGATGCTTGGACATATATAGAGATGACTTTCTTGCTCGATATGATAGTTTGCTATCTGGTTGCTCTTTATCTTAACATGTATACTAGTCTCTTTATACTGTCTTATAGTTACATGTTGGTAAAGCCCTTAGGATGTGTACTTGACTACCTAGACTATGATGCAGATCATACTAGTGGGGACATGGTAGTCCATAGGTACATCCTTCAAGGTCCCTAGTCGTAGGTGTATCGAGACGGGGCATCGATATACCAGTGTAGACTAGCGTATACGCTTCTCGACCCATGAGATGGGAGATGGATGATCCCATATCCATTGGTGTTTGACATCAGAGATGGTATACGGGTGCTCAGTGGAGACTGGGTACACTGGACGGACTCGCCGAGAACTCCCAGATTGTATTATACCTCACATCAGATGGCAGTTCTCAGGCACTTGTGCAGGTTAGTCTGTAGACCCGAGATCGTCATAGAGTCTTGTGTGATTCCCACTATGCTTTGATCTCCACCTTACCACGTCCATGAGGGCATGCAAAACGGTGGTCTTTGGGTACAGTCCCGAGTCACATGGAGGCAATGAGCGATAGGAGGGGTTTCGTCTCTCCCGGTATTGGGGGTTGATGTTGCGCTGTGCTCGATTGGCCGTAACAGGGAAGTCCCTGGCCAGGGCTGATCAGAGATTTGCTGGTAAGTGTTACCAGTAGTTTCTCGACCTGTTATGAGCCTCACATCGGCTCGACTTATCGGTTATTGGGGTCTGACGTTTACCACCCCTAGACTTGATATGCGACATATCAGACGAACAGACCGGACTGTACGGTAAGTGTTACTAGTTGGATTCATAGGAGTGTGAGCGGGCATGCTCGTCGATCTTCTGATCGCTCAATACCCGGGTGGCCGTTACGTTTAGCAGACCGATTGCGGCTTGTGGGTGCTTGATATGATCATCATCTACTGCCGGCGTATTGACAAGTCTTTAGAGTCCTACACAGAGGTTTCCTGGCTCAAGCGAAACGAAATAGGGGCACATATGAGATATGTGCGGGACCGAGAATGATGCATGTATGTGATACCGTATTTCATTCTCGCGATGAATGTATCGACTGGTTATATGCGATATAACCTAGATATCGAATTAAGGATTGATTCGATAAGCCGATACATTGGATACTAGTCGGTTATGTGCGACATGACCGGATCATTGAATCAAGTGTTGATTTAATGATTTAATGTATAATTATATATTTGATATATTACTTTGCATTAACTAGTATTGGTTCACTTTATATGGATTTTCTCACTTGTATGTGCAAGTTGTATATGTGATATACTTTTATTCACTTGATTGTATCATGTTTGATGATACATGCTTCTTTGGTTAAGTGTATAAAATTAAACCATGGTTAAGATGATGATTAGGGTTTTGCTTATTCTTTTATTTATTTATTAATTTATTTGGAAAAGATTTTGAAGAGAATGGTGGATTTCTTTGTTTCTAGTTGAAGCTTCATGAAGCTTTGACTTTGTAACCATTCTTGTCTTCATGCTTAACCCTAACCCTTCTAAGTAACCATGGTCTATTCTCTACACTTATCATATTCTATTTTCTTCATCATCTTCTTCTTCAAGAAAAAGCTTAAGTCCATCAATGGCAACTTGAGCAAAAGTGTGAGAAATCCAATTCTAAAGTGAACCCACCTCCTATTTCTTCACCCTCTACCTCTTGCCAAGTAGTTTAGGGTGTTTTCTTCACAAGTTTTACAACTTGGTGAAGTTGGTGCTTGAACTTGTGATGCCTCGACGTAGATCATCTTCGGCACGAAGCCGACGACCTAGCCCGCCCATTTCTCCGATGAAGCCGACGATTGAGTTCGGGATTCGAGACGGACAGCGAGAGGACGCCTACGTGGAGCTAAGGAAGTGGAGAAACGGATCTACAAAGGTTGTAGCCTCTCTCCTTTAGTTAAGATGTTAACTTGTTTCGTTTTTCGCCTAAACTCTAGTCAACGATCCGTATTAGGTTTTCTCGGCACCAGTAAAATTTGAAATTGGCATGGTTGATGCTTTGTGAGACTTCATTAGCATGCCTAGGAACCCTACACTACAGTGGTATCAGAGAGCCTTAGGCGAAGTGTAGACGATGTTAGAAATCCGAACGAACCCTGAAACCCTAACTCAAACCACTCTCTGGACATTTTCTGGAATTTTGGATTTTTGTGAATTAAAAATATGCAGAAAAATCAGTAGGGTTTTCTAGGAGTTACTGTGCAAAATGAGCGGTTAAATCAATCAAAGCGCCGCAGAACCGCGGCACGAGCATGGCTCTTGCGGCCGTTCCGTGGCCATACTGTTGCTTCTTTTGTCAAGTTTTGCACAGTAATTTATCTCCGGAGTTGCTGTGTTTTCTGGGATGTTTTAAATTTTACTCAAGAGTTGAGTTTTCTGGGTTGTATTAGGGACTCGATGTTTCGATAGGGATGTCTAATTTCGTCTATGTGTTTTTCCGGGTAATTTTAGAATATGTTAAAAAGGTTCGACCGGATATAAATACCCATTTTTTCCCCTGCCGGGAAATTTCCAATTGTTGGATTTTTCCGTAGTTTAATGACGTTTTAAGTAGTGCAAGTAACGTGATGGTCTCCCTAGAAGACAACAAACCTTAACTCGATTATGTGACTGTCTTGAACTGCCCTTTGAACCTTCGGGTTTGGGGCAGTACGGCGTGCCACATGTGAGGCATTGGCTTGACCCCTCTACGGCTGGACCATTGGTACTGAGGAATGAAGTGAATGTTTATAAACTTATTTCATGAGTTGAGCTGTTCGGGGAAAACTTGGGTGTTTGAATGTTCGATCGGAAAGTTTAACATTTTCTATTTATCTGGAATGTGATACAATATTTGGAATCCACAAGTAGTTATGAAATAACTGATTTGGATGTTATAAACATAGCAATTTAGTCTCACTTGATCGGTTGCCACGGAATTTTGATGCGATCAAAAGTCCGTCGCAATCTCGTAGCGTACGCGGATACTCGCCGGTAAACCTAATAGATAGCCACGCCCCATAGCCCCGACAAAGTGACTGTAGGAGAACCCCGTCACCGAAAGCATCCGTTCGGGTGCTCGCAGCAGCGGTGTTCCGCCTTGGTGCACTTCGACGACGGCATCGGGGGTGCGGCTGCCTACTAAAGCTTGCGACGAGCATTCGATCAAAATGTCGGGAATCTTGTTGAATTGCCCGACTTGATATTGAAAAGTGTTTTCGATAATGAGACTAAAATGCGGGGTTTATAATAGTTAGGCATGCGATGTCTAAGGAATTCATTTGGTTAGGCATGCGATGTCTATGCAGGTTGTGGATTCCAACTGTTGTAGTTTTACACTTTCTTTTCTATGACCGTAAGTGTAATATGTGATATCATCGGTTTCGTTGCTATACGTCAACGACAATTGGGATATGCATGTTTACTTACATTGATGACATGTGATGTTATGTGTTACTGGATATGTTATATTGGATCGTCGTGTTCGAATAGCCGGGGTTTTTTTTATGTGAGATGAGTGTTTTTCTTTTTCATTCATGTAAAAACTTGTACGTAATATTCTTTTATTGGGGCACTTCCAGGTTGCGGATGATGTCACCCATTGTATATTATTTACTTTTCCGCACTAGGATAGACCCAAGGAGGGGAGCACAAGTAACCGGGTTCTAGAGTCCAGTGGGAGACCATCTTGAGGAGTCGAGTCCGGGTCTCCTAACTCTAGAATTGGTAGGGTTGCTTGCCGCTCTCGTAGTGGTCTTGGGGTGCGGGTTTGGCTATTCATCGCGACCGTGGAATCCGTGTTTTATACTGTCTCGTATTGAAAACACGGACGTCATAGTATATCCAATGTTTCATATGTTTCTTCTGCTGTGATATCTGTGATGTGATCATGTGATGTTCTGTGATAGATACAGTATATAGTATATATGATATATTATATAGACGTTACTTATGTTTTACACCCGCGCTAGCCCTGCCTCGCTCTGTCGTTAGTTACCTAACCTAACGGTGCATGAGGGGACATCGAGGCGAATGCGGATGGCATAAGTGTACGTCGTATTTATCTGTGATGTTTAGGTAACTTAAATGATGGGACTTCATTAATATGATTAATGAAAGAAAAGAAACCTAAGATGTTGTGGAATCGAATTTTCAAAAACATATAGCTACAGTTCTTGCTTTGCATCGTGGTGTTCCTTGTAAAACATCCTGCACCTTATTAGATGAGGAAAGGGCCGACGATCCCTTCACCGGGAGTGACCCCTTTAGCAATAACAGGCAGATGCTACAACCCTCGGTTTGTCTTTTGATAGCTTCTATAGTTTTTGCTTTGCACAGCGGTATATATGATATATCCTGCACCTTATTCGATAAGAAAAGGGCTGACGATCCCTTCACCGGGAGTGACCCCTTTAGCAAAACTAGAAAAGCCTCAAAAACACTCCATTTCAAAATTCATTCGATCCTACAGCGATATCAATTTCATTACGCAATAGGTTTTAAGAAAAACCTGTCGTAGCCCTCCGTCATTTCAGATAAATCCTGCTTAGTGTGCTACGTTTGTTGACTTTGTCAAGGCGCAGTGTGCGGTAGCTAATCAGTATTTATCTGCTTATGCATATGATGCAGATTGGGTTAGGGTAGTCGTACGGCCTTGTTGACCTTGTCAAGGGTCGTGCGGGTGGGTTTGATTCAATCAAGAAGTGACGGGTTGAACTTGACTAACGTTCTATGGTTTGTTGACCTTGTCAAGGTCATAGATCGTTTAGGGCAAAATATTATCGGGAATTTCAAGTGTTGAAATTTGCAATGAGATTGCATACCTTCTATGAGATAGTTGGATCCCGATACCCGCTGAGAGTAAGAGTTACTCCTGGAAGAGTTTTACACATTACAATTAGCCGATCAAGTAGGTGTCAAGAATGGTGTCAACGGGGTTACGCCTCTGGGAAAACGAGGTTTACATTAATTAGGTCCGTGCGAAAGCACGGGGAACCTCCCTCAAAGTACCGACACTGGCCTGGCTGAAGATTGGCGAACTTGTAGCGTGTAATTAATCCCGGCTAGTCTTTCCTTTTAGGGTTTGAAGGAAGATTTGATAAAAACAGTGGGAGCCATCCTGATTAGATAAAATAATAACCAATCTGATCTTACAAGAGTATACGCTGAGTGTTTTCTTCTCTCTCTCTCCAGGTAGCGACCATGTCACGCCTTAATCAAGATATTAATACGGATGTATTGACCGAACCCGCTTGTTATACTGAGCTGGGGAACGTTGGTCCCGCTCTAACTTATAAATGTTATAAGACAGAGCAGGATTTTGGGGAATACCAGATTTCCCGTGCTGCCCAAACGAAGAAAGTGCATGTTGATGCATCATCTTCGGGTGTGTTTGTTATAAAGAACTGTTTCTCAGTATCCTCTACGTCCTGGGTATTTGATACCGGATCAGGATCCCGCATATGTAATCTGTTACATGGGCTACAGATAGGTAGAGAACTGAGAATGGGTGATAAGTTTCATGAGGCAGAAAACGGTGCAAGTGTTGCAGCCAAGTCTGTTGGTCACTGTCACCCTGTATTACCAATACATTGATTCTGAACGAATGTTATTAGATAACGAACCTGATATACAAAATGATATCAGTCTCTTTATTAGTAAAGAAATGATAAAATTTTGTAATGTTGGATAATGTTTTGAACATTTCCTATATCAAAAGTTGATCGGTTCAGGCACGTATCTAAAAGCATTGATGTTCTAAATCAAACTACAGTTCTTAGTATACAGAACACACACAAGAGGAAGAGTTCAGAAATGAACGATTCCTTCTTGAGGTATTATAGACTAGGTCATATCAATGTGACCCGACTAGCTTAAGTTACATTGTAGATGCATATTTAAATCAGTTTGAATTTACATCTTGTGAAACTTGCCAGTCATGTCACAGAGATAAGATGACCATAGCTCTTTTTACTGGAAACAGAGAAAGCGTTAATGAACTCTTGGGATGATACATGTTGATGTATGTAGGTCCCCTGTCTACATATGCCAAGATTGGTTCTTTGTATTTCATTACATTCTCTGATAATCTCTCAAGATTCAGACATATGTTCCTGTTGAAACATAAGTCCGAACCTTTTGAGATATTCATAGAATATAAGTTAGAAGTAGAGAACCAAAACGGGTATAAGTATTATGTCCTTTGATGAAATAAGGGAGGAGAATACTTGTGCATGGAATTCTTCGACTATTCTAAAGGAGAATGAGATTCTCTCTCAGTGTTACTCCTCTGATTACACCACAGCACGACGGTGTATCGGGGCGGAGCAATCACACCCTATATGATAAGGTGTGCTCTATGATGAGTACAACTGAGTTTCCTATTTCCTTTTGGGAGTTATACACTTAAGAAGCTGCATATCTATTGAATAGTGTTCAAATCAAATCAGTTGCCTACCACTTCATATGTGATATGGAAAGGGAAGAGTCCATATCTTAAGTTTGTTAAGATTTAGGGTTGTCCGGCCTATTTCTAAAAGAAAAATCCGGACAAGCTCGAGGCAAGGTCAGTTATGTAGAATTGGAAAGGTTCCAGCTATACAAACTGCAGCTGATGATTTGGTAGAACCAAAGGATTCAATAGATTCTAACGAACCTCAGCCTCTCCGCCGATCTAGTAGGGTTCCTCATCCACCTGAGTGATACTTTGGTTTCTCTATAACAGTGGGAGCGAGGATTTCATCATGAGATGATGACCCAACTAGTTTCGAGCTGGCCATCAGGAGTGGAACTCTGTAAGAATGGCTGGATGTTTATCGATCTGAGATGGAATCCTCACACACCAACAAATTATGGACTTTGGTTGCTATATCTGAAGGGTTAAATTCCCATCAGGAGAAAGTATATCTTGAGAAGATTACTTGGTGTACATGGAAAAGTTAAGACTTTCAAAGCTAGACTCGTTAAAGGTTTGCATCATAGACCAGTTGTGGCTAATGATGAAACCTTTTCTGGTGCCTATGCTTAAGTCCATCCAGATCCTACTTACCACGGCTACATACCATGACTACGATATCTGGTGGTTGGGTGTCATGACTGATTTTCTAAATATTGATTTGGAATAGAACGTCTATAAGTACACAGCCAGAGGGCTTCGTACACAGTCGGTGCAACGGAAACATGTGCAAGATGTTTTATGTGATAAAGCAGGCATCGCGGAGTTAGAACGTCTGTCTTGATGTGGTAGTCAAAGAGTTTGACTACATCAAAATGATAGATGAACCTTGTATATACAAAAAGGAAGTAGGGAGTATAGTGGTGATCCTCATAGAGTACGTGGATGACATACTCTTGATAGGGAAGAAGTTTCCTATGCTACGCTCGGTCAATCTCCGCTTATCACAAGGATTCTCCATATAGGATCAAAGTGATACTTACTAAATCCTGGGTTTTGGATCTATGAGATAGATCTAATTGGATGTTAGGATACTCACTAGTTGTAGTGAGATGGTATCAATTGATCTTGGGGAGAATCACTGGAAAGGTTCCAGAGTGATAAGGACGACTGAATGTCAGTCACATGCATTGTCTTTACCCTCAGTAAAGGGACGGTATGTTGGAAGAGTTCCAAGCTAGATACCGTGGCATACTAGACGATATAGGCTGGATACATCGCTACTTAAGTTGCTACCAAAGAGGAAGTCTGGGTGTATATTAGTTCATGAGATGAACTTAGTTCCTCCCATTGTGTGACAATGGAATTGTGGCTTATACCAAGGAACGTCCGTCCCATCAGTGATCCATACATATTCTAAGGCTGTATCACTTGATCATGGAGATAGTTGATTGCCAGGGTGATCGAGGTTAGGAGAGTAGACTCAGAGGACAATACGGCGGATCCACTCACAAAGGCCTTTTCCCAGAGAGACTTTTATGGGATGGTTGAGTATGAGATACTACAACCACTGCTACAGATGGCCCTAGTGCAAGTGGAAGATTGTTAGTTATATGTATGCCGTAGAGGCCATTACTATACATAGGATGTATATTGTAGTGGATGCTGGGACATATATAGGGAGGACTTTCTTGCTCGACATGATAGTATGCTATCTGGTTGCTCTTTATCTTAACGTGTACACTGATTGTCTCTCTGTTACATGTTGGTAAAACCCTTAGGATGTGTACTTGACTACCTGGACTATGATGCGGATCATACTAATGGGGACATGGTAGTCCATAAGTACATCCTTCAAGGTCCCTAGTCATGGGTGTATCGAGACGGGGCATCGATATACCAGAGTAGACTAGCGTATACCTTCTCGACCCATACAGATGGGCGATGGATGATCCCATATCCATTGGTGTTTGACATCAGAGATGATATACGGGTGCTCAGTGGAGACTGGGTACACTGGACGGACTCGCCGAGAACTCCCAGATGGTATTATACCTTACGTCAGATGGCAGTTCTCTGGTGACACTGGTACAGGTTAGTCTGTAGACCCGAGATCGTCATAGAGTCTTGTGGGATTCCCATTGTGCTTTGATTTCCATCTCACCACGTCCAAGAAGGCATGCAAAACGTTGGTTTTTGGGTACAGTCCCGAATCACATGGAGGCAATGAGCGATAGGAGGGGATTCGTCTCTCCCGGTATAGGGAGTTGATGTTGCGCAGTGTTCGATTGGCTATAACCGGAAATCCCTGGCTATGGTTGCTGGGATTTACTGGTAAGTGTTACCAGTAGTTTCTCGAACTGTTATAGACCTCATATCGAAAAGACTTATCGAGCTACTGGGGTCTGACGTTTACCACCCCTAGGCGAGATATACGACATATCAGACGAACAGACCGGACTGTACGATAAGTGTTACTGGTTGGATTCACAGGAGTGTGAGTGGGCTTGCTCGTTGATCTTCTGATCGCTCAATTCCCGGGTGGCCGTTACGTTTAGCCGACCGCTTGCGGCTTGTGGGTGTTTGATATGATCATCACCTGCTGCCGGCGTATTGACGAGTCTTTAGAGTCCTACACAGAGGTTTCCTGGCTCAAGCGAAACGAAATAGGAGCGCATATGAGATATGTGCGGGATCGAGAATAATGCGTGTATGTGATACTGTATTCTATTCTTACGATGAATGTATCGATTGGTTGTATGCGATATAACCTAGTTATCGAATCGAGAATTGATTCGATAAGTCGATACATTGGATATTAGTCGGTCATATGCGATGTGACCGGATCGTTAAATCATGGGTTGATTTAATGATTTAATGTATAATTATATATTTAATATATTACTTTACATTAACTAGTATTTGTTCACTTAAGATGGATTTTCTCACTTGATGTGCACATTGTATATATGATATATTTTTGTGCACTTGATTGTATCATGTTTGATGATACATGCAAACTTGGGTGTATGTTTGATTTAAACCATGTTTAGGTAAATGGTTAGGGTTTTTATTTATTTTCCTTATTTATTTATTCATTTATTTTTGGGGCAAGAACAAATATGGTGGCTTTCTTTGTTTTCTTCTTGGAGTTTAATGAAGCTTCACCATTTTGTTTTTATTCTAAAGCCTAACCATTCCCTAAACCCTAGTTTATTCTCTACATGAGTTAAATTAACCCATGGTTGCTATGTCATAAGAATCACTTGAATTTTCTAAAATAAGAATTCCTTTTTCCATTCTTTTCTTCTTCATCTTCTTCATTAGTTGAAGAATGCTTACTAGAAAATTCTAAGTGATGAATCCAAGTGAGAAATCCAAATCCAAAGTGAACCCACCTCCTATTTCTTCATTCTCTACCACTTGCCATGTAGTATACGGTGTTTTCTTCACAAGTTTCATGACTTGGTGAAGACGGAGCTCGAGTTAGAGTCGCCTCGACGTAGATCATCTTCGGCATCGAAGTCAACGACCTAGCCCGATCTTTTCTCCGACGAAACCATCGCTAGAGTCTGGGATCCGATGATCGCAGCGGAGGGACGTCATCACGGAGCTAAAGAAGTGGAGGACCGGATCTACAAAGGTTGTATTTCCATTCACTTAGTACTAAAGCAGTTTAGTAGCTTGTAGTTTCGCCTAATCTCTAGTTAACGATCTAGGTTAGGGTTTCACGGCACCGGAAAATTTGATTTTGGCATGGTTGATGCCTTGTGGAACCTCTTGAGTGTGCCTAGGAACCCTACATTGGGGTAGAGGTGGAGGGAAGTGTGTTGAAGGAGGAGATGAAAACAAATGGGGGAGGATGATGATGGCTGCCCTCTCTCTCTATTTCCTCTCTTATTCTCACCCTCACTCACTATTTACCCTTTCACTTTTAAACTTTTCTTTTTATTTAAAACCAAACCATATAATACTCCAAAACAACACAAGAAACAACCTGTAACCAGAATGCTACATGCCATTGTGCACTAGCCATGAAAAACTATAAAAACACGGATTTGGCCTAATCGCGATTAGCAATGCACTAATCGGGTTTTCATTTAAACTGTATATAATAAATCTTTAAAATGCCAAATCCGTTAAATATATTTTTAAATGCATAAATCATTTTAATCTCCATTTATTTTACAATTATAGGTATATATTTATACCCTTTTTCGAAAACTCCAATTTCGCAAATCGGACAGTTTTCTGGAAAAATATTATTTTAATATTAAATTCCAAAAATAATATTTTATATTTTCTGAAATGTTACAATTATCATGTCATAATAAATGCTAAGCCAAAATATCTAGTGCTTAACAAAATATCTAAGTCAACAAAAGTCAACAAGGTCAAATGGTCAAACCCAATTAGCCATGACACAATTCTTAATAAAAAGGATTAGTAAACAATTTCCACCACCTCATAATGGTTCTAATCAAGTCAATGGTCAAAACCCTAATGAGGCATCTCCTTCTTCGCTCCACACATCCGTGCATACACACCCGCATCCGCATTCCGTAGAACACGAATACTAGAAGACAAAACTGATCCATCTATACAATACTAGGATCCGGCTTAAACAAAAGTCCACTAGTATTGTCTGCCCAAACATCATACATGTCACGACCCGAAGTTTGGCCCGTGACCGACACTTAACCACGTAACGTCTACAGGCGTAACGCGACTAAGTGAACCGAAAACCCATAAATCAAACCAGTGAAAGTATAGAGTGATAGAAGCTTTAAAGGAAGCAATAACTAAAACATGATAAGAAAACTAAGTAATCAATCTCTAAGGAAACAATATACGACGCCGTAGCGAAGATCAAGATCCACAAGTGGGAACATCACAGATAGAATAAACTGCAAGTACAGCCGGCTCACAACGAGCTCGACACCAGAATACAAAATAATACAACATCGTCCTCACACTGTTTCTAAGTCAAATACAAACATGGTAGATGGAGAATACTAGATACAACAATGTACATACAGAAAGATAAACAGATACCGCACAAAACCCACCTATCAGCAAAAGAGCTAGTACACCAGCTATGGAGGTATCTGTGTCAAAAGATACAAAGCAGCCTGCCGCGACTACTCCGAAGGGCAACCTGCAAACACTGTGGCACAACGGGGGTGAGTTGCCAACTCGTGAATAGAGATAACATATAAAGGTAATCGCGAGCATGTACGTACTACACTACTCTATCATGTGCCAACAGATGATATCAATGCGATGTAAGCAGTATGCATAATAATAATGCAAGTCCTCTATCAGGTGATATAGCTACAGGATGAGATGCGATAATAAATGCTGAGCATGGGAATATAGTATCTACATGAAGTATCAAGGTGGACTACATATGTATGTATGCATCACAAATCCCAACATCCCAAACGCCGGTACTCCATCGGCCCTCAAATCCTGTATATCCCTGAGAATCCCGAGTGCCCAACATCGGCACCCAAATATCATAAATACTCGTGTCTAGCATCGACACGTAAAACATCCTGTATCGGGCATCCGTCATTCCGGGTCAGCCCTCTCATAAATTATATATCGGGAATCCGTCAGTCCGGGTCATCCCTCTCTCAATACATCGGGCATCCGTCATTCCGGGTCAGCCCTATATCAATCCATCGGGCATCCGTCATTCCGGGTCAGTCCTATATCAAAGTATATATCGGGAATCCGTCAGTCCGGGTCATCCCTCTCTCTCAATACATCGGGCATCCGTCATTCCGGGTCAGCCCTATATCAATCCATCGGGCATCCGTCATTCCGGGTCAGCCCTCTCTCAGTACATCCTCTAGCACCGAGAAAACACGGGGCGGCGCCCCAAATATCATACCAAGGGAACCGGGTTTTTAAATGATTACGTATTTGAAAAGGCCACGGTTCCCAAATCCAGAAATCACATGAAATCCCAACCAATAATACAAGTAATTGTGATGTGATATGTGCATCAAGTATGTATATCAAGTCATGTCACATAAAAATGAGCTAAAATGCAATGATCCAATGTGATGTAGATTTCAAGTATGAATATCAAGTCATGTCACATATAGATAAGCTACAATGCAATGATCCAATGTGATATAGATTTCAAGTATGAATATCAAGTCATGTCACATATAGATAAGCTACAATGCAATGATCCAATGTGATATAGGTTTCAAGTATGAATATCAAGTCATGTCACATATAGATAAGCTAAAATGCAATGATCAATGTGATGTGTGTAGTAGGTATGCAATGCACTAGCTAGTAACCATGAACATGCAATATATATAAGGAACGCTATAAGGTCCTATCAGCCCTGACGTAGAACGCCATGCGGGCGATATCCCCGTAGATGTGAAATCTACTCACCGTAGCCTTCCTCTAGGTATAGCCAACAACCTGTTTCCCCTCCTGCGCGGCGTCCGCTGTACTCGCCTGCGAACCTAAAATTACACAATATATCACACGTAAGCTTGAAATCACAGAAACGCGACATTTAAGCCGAACCAGTAACTCGTGTCGTGAACCAAGCGCGCGCGTGTGCGATACGCTAAAACGTGTGGTTACGTGTCTGAAATCACTCCGACGCGTCGCGATACACAGAAACCCAAAACCCACACACACGTATCACGCGTGTCGCGAAAGTTTGAAAATACGGGAAAATAGGTATTCTACCCCAGATTTTGATACAGGAAAGATATTTCAAAACTATATATACCAAAATAACCCACATACAAGCAGAGACCCACACCCTAAACCCCAACCCAAATCTCCCCAATCTGGCCGCAAATTGCGGCCAGAATGCAATATTTGGCGGCCTCACTTGGGAATTGGGCTCCCAGGTTTGGTGTGTGCACTATATACCCCCCATACATGCTACAGTAACATCTAGATTTACACTAAAAAGTCTCGGTTAACAGCAGATTTCCTACAGTGCCTTTATCAGTTCAAATCACACATTTTGCACAAAAATGGGACTTTAAGGTATTTTGATGAAATCTGAAACAAGTCTAGGTCTAATCCCACACTAATAACTCATTAACAAGCTAATCAAGCCACCACAACATAATTTTTAACACTTTAACACTAAACCCCCTTCAAAAGCACTAAAATGGTACAAAAACGTGATATTTCTAAGCTAAACATGCAAGTTATGGATATTGGGTGCTAGGATTGGGATTTATACCTTCAAATGGCCTTAGAGACACCAAAAGTTTCAGCTTTACCCTCAGTTGTGCAGATTAGCTCCCCAACACCTCAAAAACTTCATTTTTTCTAAGGTTTAGTGAAGAAAAGAGTTGATTGTGTAGGGTTTTTGGTGTAGGGATCAAAGAGGAATGAAAAGAGAGAGAAGAGATGTGGGAAGGCTGGGGTTTGCTGCAGGAATTCCGCAGAAAATGAAGTGGGGATAAGAGAAAGAGAGAAGGGATGAAAATGGTCAAAAAGTCCACCCCCTCACCTAACCACCATACTCCTTTGTTTTATTTGGATTTTGACTTATAAAAAGAATGGTTTAGTTGATAAAATGATGGGGGAAAAAATAATAAACTTGCAACCATACACGAAAGAATGGTTAACAAGTTACAAGAAAAGTCTAAGCATGCAAGTGTGCACAACACAAGAAAATTTCCAATACTAACACTACCAATAATAACTATTAATCCTATGCACACACAAATAAAAACATGCAAGACTACTAATTATCACCAAAACAATCAAATGGAAATTTCAAAGTGTTACAATCTACCCCCCTTAAAGAAATTCGGTCCCCGAATTTAAAAATCTAACTATACGCACCTTCAAAAAGGTGGGGATACCTCTTCATCATCTCGCTTTCGGTCTCTCAAGTGACTGCCTCGCCGCTCTGGCCACGCCAAAGTATCTTGACGGACGGTATTCCTTTCGACCTCAATTCCTTCACTTGTCGATCCAAGATCATCATCGGCTGCTCCGCATAGGCAAGGTCGCGCTCAAGCTGGGTCGTCGGATGCTGAATCGCATGCGAAGGATCATGAAGATATCTGCGGAGCATCGAAACGTGAAATGCGGGATGCACGTCTGGAAAACTGGGCGGAAGGCTAATCGATACGCAACTGCACCAATTCGCTCAAGGATGTCCAATGTGGCCCACATATCTGGGACTAAGCTTCCCCTTCTTTCCAAACTTCATTACGCCCTTCGTTGGGGAGACCCTCAAGAAAACATGATCACCAACAGAAACTCAAGTCTGCGTCGACGACGGTCCGCATAAGATTTCCGCCTACTCTGGGCTGCTCTCATCCTATCGCGAATCAACTGGATCTTCGCTGTCGTCTCCTCACGACCTGTGGCCCTAAGATACTGTTCTCACTGAGCTCCGTCCAACAAGTAGGCGACCTGCATCTCCTCCCATAAAGAGCCTCAAAACGGTGCCATCTGAATGGTCTCCTGGTAGCTGTTGTTGTAGAAGAACTCTACTAAGGGCAAATGATGATCCCAGCTACCTCCGAAGTCTACAACGCATGCTCTGAGCATGTCCTCGAGAGTCGGAATAGTCCGCTCTGACTGTCCGTCGGTCTGCGGATGAAATGCCGTGCTGAAACTCAAGCGAGTGCCCAAAGCCTCCTGAAGCCTCTGCCATAGTCTACTAGTAAACTGGGTGCCTCTGTCGGACACAATGCACGTCGGAACTCCGTGTAGTCGCACTATCTTGTCAATGTAAACCTGGGCATACTGAGTAAATCCGAAAGTCGTCTTCACCGATAGGAAGTGAGCCGCTTTAGTCAAACGATCCACGATCACCCAGATGGAGTCATACCCTCGACTAGTCCTGGGTAGACCCACAACGAAATCCATCGAAATCTGTTCCCATTTCCACTC
Organism: Agapanthus africanus; assembly: GCA_030015575.1. Classification (NCBI taxonomy): domain Eukaryota; kingdom Viridiplantae; phylum Streptophyta; class Magnoliopsida; order Asparagales; family Amaryllidaceae; genus Agapanthus; species Agapanthus africanus. The sequence goes on along the minus strand of CM057345.1, from coordinate 295,541,466 downwards.
CGGAATGGGTAATGGTTGTAGCTCTCCCGCGGACCTCTGGTGCTCAGCCTTGACTTGCTGACAAGTCAGGCATCTCGACACAAAATCTGCAATATCTCTCTTCATACCGTCCCACCAGTAAACATCTCTTATGTCATGGTACATCTTGGTGGAACCGGGGTGAATACTATATACCGACCGATGTGCTTCCTCAAGAATCTCGCGCCGCAATCCCTCAGCATCTGGTACGTACAGTCTAGCTCCAAATCGTAGTATCCCCTGATCATCAATCACGAACTCGGAAAATCTGCCATGTCCCATCTGTGTCCTGATCTCTGGACAGCGGTCATCACCGTGCTGTGCCTCGTATATACGGTAAAGCAACTGTGGGCGTGCACGAACATGCGCAATCTGTCTCCCGATCGGCGTAAACTCGAACTGCACCCGGCTGTCGCATAAGATCTGCCAATCTGCCGACGACTGCCTCTGTACTGTGCTCAAACAGGATAGACTACCCCCAGGCCTCCTGCTCAAAGCATCAGCCACAACGTTAGTCCTGCCGGGTGATACAAGATCTCACAATCGTAGTCCTTCACTAACTCCATCCATCGGCGCTGTCTAAGGTTCAGGTCTCGCTACTGAAATCTGTACTTTAAGCTCTTGTGGTCGGTGAATATCTGGCACGACTCTCCATACAGATAATGTCGCCAGATCTTGAGTGCAAAGACCACTGCAGCCATCTCCAGATCATGAGTAGGGTAATTCTGCTCATGTCTCTTTAATTGCCGTGAAGCATACGCAATCCCCCTGTCATGCTGCATCAAAACGCACCCCAACCGTACTCGTGAAGCATCGCAGTAGGCCACAAATCCGTCTGATCCCGAAGGCAATGATAACACTGGTGTCGTAGTCGGTAGAGCCCGTAACCGCTGGAAACCGTGCTCACACTCCTCCATCCAATCAAAGGGAACTCCCTTCCGGGTCAACCCGGTCAAAGGTGTAGCAATGCGAGAGAAGTCCTGCACGAATCGCCGGTAATAACCTGCCAGCCCTAGAAAGCTGCGAATCTCCGTCACTGATGTTAGTCTAGGCCAACTCCGAACTGCCTCGATCTTCCTCGGGTCGACACCTATACCATCTCGTGTAATTACGTGCCCCAAGAAGTCTACGCTGTCTAGCCAGAAGGCACACTTGGAGAATTTGGCGAAAAGCTGATGCTCCCTCAAGGTCTGCAGCGTAATCCGCAGGTGCTGCTCGTGCTCCTCTCTACTCTGAGAATACACCAAGGTATCGTCAAAACCCACCATAGTGAACAGATCAAGATACGGCCGGAAATACGGTTCACCAAATCCATAAATGCTGTTGGCGTGTTGGTGAGTCCGAACGACATCACCAAAACTCATAATGGCCGTACCGCGTGCGGAAAGCTGTCCTAGGAATGTCCTCCTGTCGAACCCGCAGCTGATGATAGCCCGATCGTAAATCGATCCTCGAAAAGTATCCTGCAACTGACCCTTCAACTCTCTAAATTCCACCGGGGCCATCCAATAAAGCGGTGCCGAAATAGGTCCCGTACCAGGAACCAAATCAATGCAGAAAGAATTATCACGCTCGGGCGGTCGTCCAGGAAGCTCGTCAGGGAACACATCAAGGAACTCGCTACCAACCGGACCTGATCCAAAAGAACCTCTATAGCCCTAGTATAGCAAACATATGCGAGAAATCCCTGACATCCCTTCCGCGAAAGCTGTCCAGCGCGAACAGAAGAAATTACACCGTGAGGGGTGGCACTACGGTCCCCCAACACAACAACAACCGACTTGCCGGGAAAACAAAATCGAACTGTCTCCTCACGGCCGTCAACAGAAGCATAGCACGTGGCTAACCAAATCCATGTCCAAAAGAACGTCGAAGTCCAACATCTCATGAAGGATCGAAACGACCGGCAACTCTCTCTCGCCGATACGGACGGTACAGGATCGGAACACGTGCCTAGCAACAAACGACTCTCCCGCAGGAGTAGTCACAACCAGCGGTTGACCAAGCAAACCGGACTCTCTACTCAAACTCAGCACAAGGGGTGTGGATATATACGGGTACGTGGAAACATATGAGCACAAGGATCCGGATCAAACAATACGTGTGCAACAAAGGACAAACTGAAAGAGTACCTGAAACCGCAGCATCGAACACCCACGCGTCCCGATGAGTCGAAGCGAAAACTTGTGCATGTCCTTCATTTGCGACTGACCGAGCTCCTCCTCTACTAGCCTGACCCCTCTATGCAAACCCTCCGCGTCCACGACGCCTCAGAACACGACCCTGACGTGCTGTGAAGAAACACTGCCTGATGAGGTGTTGAAGGCTTCCACATCGTAAACACCTACGCGCTGAATGTCGTCTTGCCTGGGGATGGAAGCCAAACGACTGTCCTCGTCCTAAGCCTCTGCTCTGGGCTGGTACACTAGTATAATTCCACAACCGTTCCGGAATTCTCACGGTCTCTGGAAGACGTGTCTCGTACACGGGAGCTGCCTCCACCGGTGCTATGTAGGGGACGGAATACTGCATGATAATCGCCATGAACAATTGGGTAACAGGGGTGTCAACCACCTGTCGCTGCGCTCGAACGACCTCTATCAATGAGCTCATCGCCTGGCAAAGGCCCTGCATTTCTACCACTAGTCTAGCGATCTGAGCTGTCGTAGGGGAAACAATCTGTCCTGGTGCAACAGGAGTACCACTCGGATTAGTCCTTGTCTCAGATGAATCAACTCGAACCTCGGCCCTCGCGGCCGCTCTCTGTGCCCTCGTAGTCCTTGGCGGCATATTGGCTATCAAAAACAACAGGATTCGATAAGGATACGGAAATCGAATCGCAAGAATGTATATACTCAAGGAGGAATTTTAAATCAACAAGTCCTAAGGTCGCGTAGGCGGAGTACCGTGTCGTGAGTATGCCGCGGAACATACACACGCTACGCTACCCTGCCGCAGCTACCTACTCCATCATACCAGGGTCGTCCTACACTCCGAAAGGTAAAACGTACGCTCTGATACCAACTTTGTCACGACCCGAAGTTTGGCCCGTGACCGGCACTTAACCACGTAACGTCTACAGGCGTAACACGACTAAGTGAACCGAAAACCCAGAAATCAAACCAGTGAAAGTATAGAGTGATAGAAGCTTTAAAGGAAGCAATAACTAAAACATGATAAGAAAACTAAGTAATCAATCTCTAAGGAAACAATATACGACGCCGTAGCGAAGATCAAGATCCACAAGTGGGAACATCACAGATAGAATAAACTGCAAGTACAGCCGGCTCACAACGAGCTCGACACCAGAATACAAAATAATACAACATCGTCCTCACACTGTTTCTAAGTCAAATACATACATGGTAGATGGAGAATACTAGATACAACAATGTACATACAGAAAGATAAACAGATACCGCACAAAACCCACCTATCAGCAAAAGAGCTAGTACACCAGCTATGGGGGTATCTGTATCAAAAGATGCAAAGCAGCCTGCCGCGACTACTCCGAAGGGCAACCTACAAACACTGTGGCACAACGGGGGTGAGTTGCCAACTCGTGAATAGAGATAACATATAAAGGTAATCGCGAGCATGTACGTACTACACTACTCTATCATGTGCCAACAGATGATATCAATGCGATGTAAGCAGTATGCATAATAATAATGCAAGTCCTCTATCAGGTGATATAGCTACAGGATGAGATGCGATAATAAATGCTGAGCATGGGAATATAGTATCTACATGAAGTATCAAGGTGGACTACATATGTATGTATGCATCACAAATCCCAACATCCCAAACGCCGGTACTCCATCGGCCCTCAAATCCTGTATATCCCTGAGAATCCCGAGTGCCCAACATCGGCACCCAAATATCATAAATACTCGTGTCTAGCATCGACACGTAAAACATCCTGTATCGGGCATCCGTCATTCCGGGTCAGCCCTCTCATAAAGTATATATCGAGAATCCGTCAGTCCGGGTCATCCCTCTCTCAATACATCGGGCATCCGTCATTCCGGGTCAGCCCTATATCAATCCATCGGGCATCCGTCATTCCGGGTCAGCCCTATATCAAAGTATATATCGGGAATCCGTCAGTCCGGGTCATCCCTCTCTCTCAATACATCGGGCATCCGTCATTCCGGGTCAGCCCTATATCAATCCATCGGGCATCCGTCATTCCGGGTCAGCCCTCTCTCAGTACATCCTCTAGCACCGAGAAAACACGGGGCGGCGCCCCAAATATCATACCAAGGGAACCGGGTTTTTAAATGATTAAGTATTTGAAAAGGCCACGGTTCCCAAATCCAGAAATCACATGAAATCCCAACCAATAATACAAGTAATTGTGATGTGATATGTGCATCAAGTATGTATATCAAGTCATGTCACATAAAAATGAGCTAAAATGCAATGATCCAATGTGATGTAGATTTCAAGTATGAATATCAAGTCATGTCACATATAGATAAGCTACAATGCAATGATCCAATGTGATATAGATTTCAAGTATGAATATCAAGTCATGTCACATATAGATAAGCTACAATGCAATGATCCAATGTGATATAGGTTTCAAGTATGAATATCAAGTCATGTCACATATAGATAAGCTAAAATGCAATGATCAATGTGATGTGTGTAGTAGGTATGCAATGCACTAGCTAGTAACCATGAACATGCAATATATATAAGGAACGCTATAAGGTCCTATCAGCCCTGACGTAGAACGCCATGCGGGCGATATCCCCGTAGATGTGAAATCTACTCACCGTAGCCTTCCACTAGGTATAGCCAACAACCTGTTTCCCCTCCTGCACGGCGTCCGCTGTACTCGCCTGCGAACCTAAAATTACACAATATATCACACGTAAGCTTGAAATCACAAAAACGCGACATTTAAGCCGAACCAGTAACTCGTGTCGCGAACCAAGCGCGCGCGTGTGGGATACGCTAAAACGTGTGGTTACGTGTCTGAAATCACTCCGACGCGTCGCGATACGCAGAAACCCAAAACCCACACACACGTATCACGCGTGTCGCGAAAGTTTGAAAATACGGGAAAATAGGTATTCTACCCCAGATTTTGATACAGGAAAGATATTTCAAAACTATATATACCAAAATAACCCACATACAAGCAGAGACCCACACCCTAAACCCCAACCCAAATCTCCCCAATCTGGCCGCAAATTGCGGCCAGAATGCAATATTTGGCGGCCTCACTTGGGAATTGGGCTCCCAGGTTTGGTGTGTGCACTATATACCCCCCATACATGCTACAGTAACATCTAGATTTACACTGAAAAGTCTCGGTTAACAGCAGATTTCCTACAGTGCCTTTATCAGTTCAAATCACACATTTTGCACAAAAATGGGACTTTAAGGTATTTTGATGAAATCTGAAACAAGTCTAGGTCTAATCCCACACTAATAACTCATTAACAAGCTAATCAAGCCACCACAACATAATTTTTAACACTTTAACACTAAACCCCCTTCAAAAGCACTAAAATGGTACAAAAACGTGATATTTCTAAGCTAAACATGCAAGTTATGGAAATTGGGTGCTAGGATTGGGATTTATACCTTCAAATGGCCTTAGAGACACCAAAAGTTTCAGCTTTACCCTCAGTTGTGCAGATTAGCTCCCCAACACCTCAAAAACTTCATTTTTTCTAAGGTTTAGTGAAGAAAAGAGTTGATTGTGTAGGGTTTTTGGTGTAGGGATCAAAGAGGAATGAAAAGAGAGAGAAGAGATGAGGGAAGGCTGGGGTTTGCTGCAGGAATTCTGCAGAAAATGAAGTGGGGATAAGAGAAAGAGAGAAGGGATGAAAATGGTCAAAAAGTCCACCCCCTCACCTAACCACCATACTCCTTTGTTTTATTTGGATTTTGACTTATAAAAAGAATGGTTTAGTTGATAAAATGATGGGGGAAAAAATAATAAACTTGCAACCATAAACGAAAGAATGGTTAACAAGTTACAAGAAAAGTCTAAGCATGCAAGTGTGCACAACACAAGAAAATTTCCAATACTAACACTACCAATAATAACTATTAATCCTATGCACACACAAATAAAAACATGCAAGACTACTAATTATCACCAAAACAATCAAACGGAAATTTCAAAGTGTTACAATACACGCACAAGTGCACGTAAGTGATTGTAGCCCTGCCATAAAACCATACGGCCTCTACACCTTTTTCCTAGTGCAGGGAAACTCTTTCTGTGTGACTCTAAAGACTCGACACTACGCTAGCAGTGGGTTTAACCACAGGCCTCAAGTGGTACTAGCTGTACGTAACGGTCCCCAGGTAGATGTCGATAATAAGGCCGATGAGGAATGCCCATCTGAACTCCTACTGAGCCTGCATGTGACAATCTCCGTACAGTCCGGTCTGTTTGTCTAAGAGTATCGCATATCGGGCCTAAGGGACGGTAAACGTCAGACCCCTAATAGCCGTGTAAGTCGTGTCGGAGTGTAGCCCAGAACACCCTGAGAAACTACTAGAACACCTACCAGTAAATCTCACTTGCCCTGTCCAGGGACTTTGTGTAATGGCTCTACAGACACAGCACGATATCAACCCTAATACCGGGAGAGATGAATCCTATCTAACCGCCACTGCCTCCAAGTGCTTCGAGACTGCACCCAAGTACTACCTGTTTGCAGACTCCTTTGAGCCGTGGTAGGGTAGTAATCAAAGTACAGTGGGAACACACTCGAGGCAAAGTAGCAGTGTCAAGTTGACGGACTAAACTGTACTCATGTCACCTGGTACTGCTATCTGACGATAGGTATAGTACCAACCAACAGTTCCCGACGAGTCATGCCAGGTGTGCTCGTAACCTAACGAGCACCTACATACTATCTCCAGTACGACGTACTAATGGCTGTGGGACATACCATCTCCCCTGATAGGATGAGAAGCACATATACTAGTCTACTCCGGAGTATCGATGTCCCGTCTCGATAATCCTACGACTAGGGACCTGTATAAGGATGTGCTTGTAGATTACCCAGCCCCCACTAGTGTGACTGCCATCACAACGCTGGTAATCAAGCAATGATCCTAAGGGCTCTACTAATATGTATAAGCGATATGCTAAAAGAAACACATGCACATATTGAAGTAGAAGCAAACCAAGTAGCATAATACCATTTTGAGCAAGACTGTCAATACAACTGTGAATATCCCAAGCTTCCATTAAGTAATATACATACTAGTATGATACAATAATGGCCCCTAGTGTAGGATTCCTAGGCACACTATAGAGGTCTCACAAGGCATCAACCATGCCAATATAAAATTTTATGGGTGCCGAGAAACCCTAATACGGATCGTCGGCTAGAATTCTAGGCGAAATACGAATCTAGTTAACACTTTAACTAAAGGAGAGAGGCTACAACCTTTGTAGATCCGGTTCTCCACTTTCTTAGCTCCACGTGGGTGTCCTCTCTCTGTCCATCATGAATCCCGAACTCAATCGTCGGCTTCTTCGGAGAAACGGGCGAGCTAGGTCGTCGGCTTCGTGTCAAAGACGAGCTATGTCGAGGCATCACAAGTTCAAGCTCCGACTTCACAAAGTTGTGAAACTTGTGAAGAAAACACCCAAAACAACTTGGCAAGAGGTAGAGGGTGAAGAAATAGGAGGTGGGTTCACTTTAGAATTGGATTTCTCTCACTAGAACTCAAGTTGCCATTGATGGCATCAAGGTTTCTATCTTGAAGAAGAAGGAGAAGATGAAGCTAGTTTTATGAAAAGTTGTTTTAAAATGAAAAGAAAAATTCATACTTATCATAATATAACTAGGGTTAAGTGTAGAGAATAAACCAGGGTCACTTGAGAGGGTTAGGGTTAAGCATGATGACAAGAATGGTTGCATAAGTCAAAGCTTCATGAAGCTTCAACTAGAAACTAAAGAAGCCACCATTCTTATCTAAATCATTTCCAAATAAATAAACAAATAAATAAATTAAAAAGCAAAACCCTAATCATCTCTTAACCATGGTTTAATCCTTTACACTTAACCACAAGATCAAGTATCATCAAACATGATACACATATATGCACAAAAGTATATCACATATACTTCTTGCATATCAAGTGAGAAAATCCATTTAAAGTGAACCAATACTAGTTAATGCAATGTAATATATCAAATATATAATTATACATTAAATCATTAAATCAACATTTGATTCAATGATCCGGTCATGTTGCACATAACCGACTAGAATCCAATGTATCGATTTATCAAATCAATGATTCGATAACTAGGTCATATCAAATATAACCAATCGAAACATATATCGCGAGAATGAAATGCGGTATCACATACACGCATTATTCTCGGTCCTGCACATATCTCATATGCGCTCCTATTTCGTTTCGCTTGAGCCAGGAAACCTCTGTATAGGACTCTAAAGACTCGTCAATACGCCGGTAGCAGATGATGATCACATCAAGCATCCACAAGCCGCAAGCGGTCTGCTAAACGTAACGGCCATCCAGGTATTGAGCGATCAGAAGATCGACGAGCTAGCCCGCTCACACTCCTGTGAATCCAACCAGTAACACTTACCGTACAGTCCGGTCTGTTCGTCTGATATGTCGCATATCAAGTCTAGGGGTGGTAAACGTCAGACCCCAATAACCGATAAGTCGTGCCGATGTGAGGCTCATAATGGGTCGAGAAACTACTAGTAACACTTACCAGCAAACCTCTGATCAGCCCTGGCTAGGGACTTCCCTGTTACGGCCAATCGAGCACTGCGCAACATCAACCCCCAATACCGGGAGAGACGAAACCCCTCCTATCGCTCATTGCCTCCATGTGACTCGGGACTGTACCCAAAGACCACCGTTTTGCACGCCCTCATGGACGTGGTAAGGTGGAGATCAAAGCACAGTGGGAATCACACAAGACTCTATGACGATCTCGGGTCTACAGACTAACCTGTACAAGTGTCACCTGAGAACTGCCATATGACGTGAGGTATAATACCATCTGGGAGTTCTCGGCGAGTCCGTCCAGTGTACCCAGTCTCCACTGAGCACCCGTATACCATCTCTGATGTCAAACACCAATGGATATGGGATCATCCACCGCCCATCTCATGGGTCGAGAAGCGTATACGCTAGTCTACACTGGTATATCGATGCCCCATCTCGATACACTCACGACTAGGGACCATGAAGGATGTACTTATGGACTACCATGTCCCCACTAGTATGATCTGCATCATAGTCCAGGTAGTCAAGTACACATCCTAAGGGCTTTATCAACATATAACTATAAGACAGTTTAAAGCGACAAGTGTACATGTTAAGATAAAGAGTAACCAGATAGCATACTATCATATCGAGCAAGAAAGTCATCTCTATATATGTCCAAGCATCCAATATAATATACATCATCTGTACAATACTGGCCTCTAGGGCATACATACAACTAACAATCTCCCACTTGCACTAAGGCCAGCTGTTGTAGTATCGCATACCGAGCATCCCGAAGAGTCTCTCAAACTGTATCTGGGGAATGTCCTTCGAGAGTGGATCCGCCGTGTTGTTCTTCGTGTCAACCCTCCTGACCTCGATCTCCCGGCGATCAACTATCTCCCGGATCAGGTGATACCGCCTCAGAATATGCCTGGATCGCTGATGGGACCTGGGTTCCTTGGCCAAAGCCACCGCTCTATTGTTATCGCAATACAAAGGTATTGGATGCTCAATGGATGGAACCACTCCAAGTTCAGCAATGAACTTCTTGATCCAGACAACCTCTTTAGCAGCATCGTTGGCAGCGATGTATTCAGCCTCCATCGTCGAGTCTGCCACGGTTTCCTGCTTGGAACTCTTCCAGCAAACCGCCCCTCCGTAAAAGGTAATGAAAAATCCCGACTGCGACTTAGAGTCATCCTTATCACTCTGGAAGCTCGAATCGGTAAAGGACTCCACTTGGAGTTCTCCGTTACCATACACAAGGAGCATCTCTTTAGTCCTTCGCAAGTACTTGAGAATGCTCTTCACAGCTGTCCAGTGACTCTCTCCAAGATCAGCTTGATACCTACTCACTACACTTAGTGAGTATGCTACATCGGGTCTGGTACATAGCATCGCATACATGATAGAGCCTACAGCCGAAGCATAGGGTATCCCTTGCATGCGAGCTCTCTCCAAATCAGTCTTGGGAGACATCTCTTTGGAGAGAGTGACTCCAGAGATCGTGGGCAAGTTCCCACGCTTGGATTCTTCCATACTAAACCTTTTCAGTATGGTGTCAATGTACCTGGATTGGGACAATCCCAATATCCGTTTGGATCTATCTCTATAGATCCTTATTTCCAATATGCAGGAGGCATCACCAAGATCTTTCATTGAGAATCTTTGTGATAAGAAGAGCTTGACCGATTGCAGCATAGGAATATCATTTCCTATCAAGAGTATGTCATCCACGTACAATACGAGGAATACAACCTTACTCTCTGCCACCTTTTTGTAGATACAAGGTTCATCTGGATTTTTGACGAAATCAAACTCTTTGATAACGACGTCAAAGCAGATGTTCCAACTCCGCGATGCTTGCTTTAATCCATAAATGGATTTAAGCAGCTTGCACACCTTCCCGCTGCTCCCACTATCTACGAAGCCCTCTGGCTGAGTCATGTACACGCACTCTTCTAAATCACCATTTAGAAAGGCGGTTTTAACATCCATTTGCCAGATTTCGTAATCATGATATGCAGCGATGGCAAGCATGATCCGGATGGATTTAAGCATAGCCACTGGAGAAAAGGTCTCGTCATAGTCCACACCTGGTCTTTGACGAAAACCCCTTGCTACAAGTCTAGCTTTGAAAGTCTCCACTTTCCTATCTACACCAAGTTTTTTCTTGAAGATCCATTTTCTCCCAATGGGTTTTACCCCTTCAGGAGCAACTTCCAAAGTCCATACTTTGTTGGTGTACATGGATTCCATCTCGGACCGCATAGCATCCAGCCATTTCACTGAGTCCCCACTCGTGATGGCCTGCTCGAAGCTAGTTGGGTCATCATCCTCCATGATGCAATCCTCGCTCCCACCGTCCATGAGAAAACCGTAGTATCTCTCAGGTTGGCGAGGTACCCTACTAGATCGACGGAGAGGCTGGGGTTCGTCGGGTACTACTGAATCCTCTGGTTCCACTAAATCTTCAGTTTGAGTTTGTGTAGCCGGAATTTCTTCGAGTTCTACCATATCCCCACTAATTTCTTTTGCAAGAAATTCCTTTTCTAAAAAGGTGGCATGTCGAGAAACAAACACTTTTTGTTCCTCTGTATGGTAGAAAAGATATCCATGTGAATGTTTGGGATATCCCACAAACTTACATAGAACTGACCGTGCCTCGAGCTTGTCCGGATTTTGCCTTTTGACTTAGGCCGGGCAACCCCATATCTTAACTCGTTTAAGACATGGTCTCTTCCCACTCCATATCTCATATGGTGTGGAAGGTACAGATTTAGATGGAACTTGATTCAATAGGTATGCTGCTGTCTCCAGCGCATAACCCCAGAAGAAAATAGGTAACTCAGCTGTATTCATCATAGAGCGCACCATATCTAATAGGGTGCGATTTCTCCGCTCCGATACACCGTTGTGCTGTGGTGTATAAGGAGGAGTAAGCTGAGAGAGAATCCCATTCTCTTTTAGGAAGTCCAGGAATTCATTGCTTAAGTATTCTCCTCCTCGATCAGATCGTAGGATTTTAATACTTTTTCCGGTCTGGTTCTCAACTTCTTGTTTATATTCCCTAAATTTCTCAAAAGCTTCTGATTTGTGTTTCATCAGGAACACATACCTGAACCTAGAGAGATCATCAGTGAACGTAATGAAGTATGAAGAACCATCCCTGGCATGTGTAGACATGGGACCGCATACATCACTATGTATCAGTCCCAAGAGTTCGGTAACTCTTTCTCCGTGTCCCGTAAACGGAGTTTTGGTCATCTTGCCTTTGAGACATGACTGGCAAGTGTCATAGGATGAAAATTCAAACGGATTTAAATATCCATCTTTATGCAACTTAGCTAGTCGTGTCGCATTGATGTGACCCAGTCTACAATGCCACAAGAAGGATTCGTTCAGTTCAAAACTCTTCCTCTTGTGTGTGTTTGTTATGTTCAGAACTGTTGATTGATTTAGAACATAAATGCCATTGCACAACGTGCCTGATCCAACCAACTTTTGGTTATGGAAAATGTTCATAACATTATCCTGTAATACAAAATTATATCCCTTTTTACTTAATAAAGAAACCGATATAATGTTGCATATCAGGTTCGGCATGTAATAGCATTCGTTCAGAACCAATGTATTACCAGTTGGTAATACAAGGTGATATTCCCCGACAGTCTTAGCTGCAACAATTGCACCATTTCCAACTCTAATGTCTTTATCACCTTCTCCAAGTTCTCTACCTTTTCTAAGCCCATGTAACTGATTACAAATATGGGATCCTGAGCCGGTATCTAATACCCAGGACGTAGGGCAAATGGAGAAACAGTTCTCTGTAACGAACACACCCGAAGAAAATGCATCATCATGTACTTTCTTCAATCGGGTGGCATAGGAATCCTGGTATTCCCCTATATCCTGTTCAGTCTTATAACTTTTATAGGAAAGAACGGAACCAATGTTCCCCAGCACAGTATAACATGCGGGTTCGGTCAATACATCCATATTATTATCTTTATTAGGGCATGAAATGGTCGCTACCTGGAGAGAGAGAGAAGAAAACACTTTAGCGTAAGCTCGTGCAAGATCAGATTGGTTATTATCTTATCTAATCAGGATGGCTCCTACTGCTTTTTATCAAATCTTCCTTCAAACCCTAAAAGGAAAAACTAGCCGGGATTAATTACACACTACAAGTTCGCCAATCTTTCAGCCAGGCCAGTGTCGGTACTTTGAGGGAGGTCCCCCGTGCTTTCGCACGAACCTAATTAATGTAAACCTCGTTTTCCCAGAGGCGTAATCTCGTTAACACCTTTCTAGACACCTACTTGATCGGCTAATTGTAATATGTAAAACTCTCCCAGGAGTAACTCTTACTCGCAGTGTGTATCGGGATCCAACTATCTCATAGAAGGTATGCAATCTCATTGCAAATTTCAACACTTGAAATTCCCGATAATATTTTGCCCCTAGCGTCCTATGACCTTGACAAAGGCCAACAAATCATAGCATGCTAGTCAAGTTCAACCCGTTATTTCTTGATTGAATCAAACCCACCCGCACGGCCCTTGACAAAGGCCAACAAGGTCGCACGACTACCCTGAAACAATCTGCATCATATGCATAAGCAGATAATCACTATTCAGCTACCGCACACTACGCCTTGACAAAGGCCAACAAACGCAGCACGAATACTAAACAATTCTTATCTGAAATGACGGAGGGCTACGACAGGTTTTTCTGAAAACCTATTGCGTAATGAACTTGATATCGTTGTAGAATCAAATGAAGTTTTAAAATGGAGTGATTTTGAGGCTTTTCTAGTTTTGCTAAAGGGGTCACTCCCGGTGAAGGGATCGTCGGCCCTTTCCTCGTCGAATGAGGTGCGGGATATATCATATATATCACTGTGCAAAGCAGAAACTATAGAAGCAATCAAAAGTCAAACCGAGTGTGTAGCATCTGCCAGTTATTGCTAAAGGAGTCACTCCCGGTGAAGGGATCTCGGTCCTTTCCTCATCGAATAAGATGCAGGGTATATCATATATACCGCTATGCAAAGCAAGAACTGTAGCTACCTGTTTTGTTTAAAATTTGATTCTACAACATCTTAGGTTTCTTTTCTTTCATTAATCACATTAATGAAGTCCCATCATTTAAATACCTAAACATCACAGATAAATACGACGTACACTTATGCCATCCGCATTCGCCTCGATATTCCCTCGTGCACCGTTAGGTTAGGTAACTAACGACAGAGCAGGGCAGGGCTAGTGCGGGTGCAAAACATAAGTAACGTCTATATAATATATCATATATACTATATATAGTATCTATCACAGAACATCACATGATCACATCACAGATATCGCAGCAGAAGAAACATATGAAACATTGGATATACTAGGACGTCCGTGTTTTCAATACGAGCCAGTATAAAACACGGATTCCACGGTCGTGATGAATAGCCAATCCCACACCCCTAGACCCCTACGAGAGCTGCAAGCAACCCTACCAATTCTAGGGTTAGGAGACCCGGACTCGACCCCTCGAGATGGTCTCCCATTGAACCCTAGAACCCGGTTACTTGTGCTCCCCTCCTTGGGTCTATACTAATGCGGAAAAGTAAATAATATACAAAGGGTGACAACTTCCGCAACCTGGAAGTGCCCCAAATAAAAGAATATTACATACAAGTTTTTACATGAATGAAAATGAAAAACACTCATCTCACATAAAAAAACCCCAGCTATTCAAACACGACAATCCAATATAACATATCCAGCAACACATAACATCACATGTCATCAACGTAAGTAAATATACGCATCCCAATTGTCGTTGACATATAGCAACGAAACTGGCGATATCACATATTACACTTACGGTCACAGAAAAGAAAGTGTAAAACTACAACAGTTGGAATCCGCAACCTCTTTAGACATCGCATGCCTAACACTTATAAACCCCGCATTTTAGTCCCATTATCGAAAACTCTTTTCAATATGAAGTGAGACTAAATCGCTAGATTTCTAACATTCATCCAGTTATCTCATAACTGTTTGTGAATTCCAATTATTGTATCACATTCCAGATAAACAGAAAATGTTAAACTTTCCGATCGAACAGTCGAATACCCAAGTTTTCCCGATACAGCTCAACACATGAAATAAGTCTAACAACATTCAGTTCGTGCCTCAGTACCAACGGTCCGGCCGTAGAAGGGTCAAGCCAACGCCTCACATGTGGCACGCCGTACTGCCATAAACCCGAAGGTTCAAAGGGCAGTTCAAGACGGTCACATAATCGAGTTAAGGTTTGTTGTCTTCTAGAGGGTCCATCGCGTTACTTGCACTACTTAGAACGTCGTTAAACTACGGAAAAATCCAACACTTGGAAATTTCCCGACAGGGGAAAAGTTGGGTATTTATATCCGGTCGAACTTTTTAACAAATTCAAAAATTATCCGGAAATACACAAAGACGAAGTTTGATAATCCGGTCGAAACACCGAAGCACCAAAACAACCCCAGAAAATGCAACTCTTGAATAAATTTTAAAAATTCCCAGGAAAACCAGCACTGGAAAATAAGAATTACTGTGCAGAATTCTTTGTTTAATGAGGCCGTACGGCCGCGGAACCGCCGCATGAGCCATGCTCATGCCGCGGAACCGCGGCGGTTTGGTGGATTTGGGCTGTCAAATTTCACAGTAACTCTTAGAATCACCTGCTGATTTTTCTGCATATTTTTAATTTTGAAAAATCCCAGATTTTAGAAAATGTACAGAGAGCATTTTGTGAGTTAAGGTTTCGGTTCGTTCAGACTTCAAACTCCGTCTAGACTTCGCCTAAGGCTCTAGCTAGGCTCTGATACCACTGTAGGGTTCCTAGGCACACTATAGAGGTCTCACAAGGCATCAACCATGCCAATATAAAATTTTATGGGTGCCGAGAAACCCTAATACGGATCGTCGGCTAGAATTCTAGGCGAAATACGAATCTAGTTAACACTTTAACTAAAGGAGAGAGGCTACAACCTTTGTAGATCCGGTTCTCCACTTCCTTAGCTCCACGTGGGTGTCCTCTCGCTGTCCATCATGAATCCCGAACTCAATCGTCGGCTTCATCGGAGAAACGGGCGAGCTAGGTCGTCGGCTTCGTATCAAAGACGATCTACGTCGAGGCATCACAAGTTCAAGCTCCGACTTCACAAAGTTGTGAAACTTGTGAAGAAGACACCCAAAACAACTTGGCAAGAGGTAGAGGGTGAAGAAATAGGAGGTGGGTTCACTTTAGAATTGGATTTCTCTCACTAGAACTCAAGTTGCCATTGATGGCCTCAAGGTTTCTATCTTGAAGAAGAAGGAGAAGATGAAGCTAGTTTTATGATAAGTTGTTTTAAAATGAAAAGAAAAATTAATACTTATCATAATCTAACTAGGGTTAAGTGTAGAGAATAAACCATGGTCACTTGAGAGGGTTAGGGTTAAGCATGATGACAAGAATGGTTGCATAAGTCAAAGCTTCATGAAGCTTCAACTAGAAACAAAAGAAGCCACCATTCTTATCTAAATCATTTCCAAATAAATAAACAAATAAATAAATGAAAAAGCAAAACCCTAATCATCTCTTAACCATGGTTTAATCCTTTACACTTAACCACAAGATCAAGTATCATCAAACATGATACACATATATGCACAAAAGTATATCACATATACTTCTTGCATTTCAAGTGAGAAAATCCATTTAAAGTGAACCAATACTAGTTAATGCAATGCAATATATCAAATATATAATTATACATTAAATCATTAAATCAACATTTGATTCAATGATCCGGTCATGTTGCACATAACCGACTAGAATCCAATGTATCGATTTATCAAATCAATGATTCGATAACTAGGTCATATCAAATATAACCAATCGAAACATATATCGCGAGAATGAAATGCGGTATCACATACACGCATTATTCTCGGTCCTACACATATCTCATATGCGCTCCTATTTCGTTTCGATTGATCCAGGAAACCTCTGTGTAGGACTCTAAAGACTCGTCAATACGCCGGTAGCAGATGATGATCATATCAAGCATCCACAAGCCGCAAGCGGTCTGCTAAACGTAACGGCCATCCGGGTATTGAGCGATCAGAAGATCGACGAGCTAGCCCGCTCACACTCCTGTGAATCCAAGCAGTAACACTTACCGTACAGTCCTGTCTGTTCGTCTGATATGTCGCATATCAAGTCTAGGGGTGGTAAATGTCAGACCCCAATAACCGATAAGTCGTGCCGATGTGAGGCTCATAATGGGTCGAGAAACTACTAGTAACACTTACCAGCAAATCTCTGATCAGCCCTGGCCAGGGACTTCCCTGTTACGGCCAATCGAGCACTGCGCAACATCAACCCCCAATACCGGGAGAGACGAAACCCCTCCTATCGCTCATTGCCTCCATGTGACTCGGGACTGTACCCAAAGACCACCGTTTTGCACGCCCTCTTGGACGTGGTAAGGTGGAGATCAAAGCACAGTGGGAATCACACAAGACTCTATGACGATCT
This sequence comes from Agapanthus africanus, assembly GCA_030015575.1. NCBI lineage: Eukaryota > Viridiplantae > Streptophyta > Magnoliopsida > Asparagales > Amaryllidaceae > Agapanthus > Agapanthus africanus. Next base: position 295,524,140 of record CM057345.1, on the reverse strand, counting down.
TGGGTCTACAGACTAACCTGTACAAGTGTCACCTGAGAACTGCCATCTGACGTGAGGTATAATACCATCTGGGAGTTCTCGGCGAGTCCGTCCAGTGTACCCAGTCTCCACTGAGCACCCGTATACCATCTCTGATGTCAAACACCAATGGATATTGGATCATCCACCGCCCATCTCATGGGTCGAGAAGCGTATACGCTAGTCTACACGGGTATATCGATGCCCCGTCTCGATACACTCACGACTAGGGACCATGAAGGATGTACTTATGGACTACCATGTCCCCACTAGTATGATCTGCATCATAGTCCAGGTAGTCAAGTACACATCCTAAGGGCTTTATCAACATGTAACTATAAGACAGTTTAAAGAGACAAGTGTACATGTTAAGATAAAGAGTAACCAGATAGCATACTATCATATCGAGCAAGAAAGTCATCTCTATATATGTCCAAGCATCCAATATAATATACATCATCTGTACAATACTGGCTTTTAGGGCATACATACAACTAACACCTAGGTCATATACACTAACAGTAACGGCAGCCTCCTTCAGGAGACGGTTATCATTTCAGGCTTCCAAGGTGACCTGGATGACAGAGTGGCTGTCTGAGTTATAGTTTTTTCCTCTTCTGAAGGGCAGTATGTTGGACAAGAGGTCCAAGAGGATACTGAGGAAGGCATGGTGCAGGATACTGATTAAATTCAGCGCATGATACAGTCTAAGAAGTTTGTTGGATTTGGAGTTCATTTATGAACTGGGTCCCATCAGATATCCAAACAAATTCTAAGACAGGTATTGCTCATTTCTGGAGTTAGTCTTTCTCCGTGAAGTTGAGATATAGAGTGATACAGAAAGAAACATTGGAGCGGATCCACTCACTGAGTCTATTTCTCGAACACAATAGTTTCACAAACGAGCTTTGCGAAACTAATTAGTAGTGAAGTTGGGTGTTCGGTATCATACGAGCTGTGAGTATGCGGCACCGCAATAATTATCCTTAAGTGCAAATGGGAGATTGTTGGCTATAGTGCCCTCAAGGCAATTATCATAGTCGCAGGTAGGCGACTACGATGATTGTGGGAGGACCTATACCGGTGGAACAGTCTTACTCGAGATGATAGTATGCTATGTGGTTTGTCTTTATCATCATGTACATCTTGATAGAGCCCATATGATTCTTGGTTGACTACCAGCATTATGATGGCGATCATATAAGTGGGAGCTGGGGGTCTACAAGCAAATCCTTAAATGTCCCTAGTCGTGGGAGTTTTGAGACTGGGCATCGATACTCCAATGTAGACTAGTGTATACTTATCTAGACCCTGACGAGGGGCGGTGGCCAGTCTCACAAGCAATGTGTGTCAATTAGTCACTTAAGATAGTATACAGGTGCTCATTGGGTTATGAGTACACTGGACGGACTCGCCGGGAATATGCTAGTTGGTATTATACCTATTGTCAGATAGAAGTTCCCTGGTGACATGTGTACAGGTTAGTTTGTCGACCTGAGATCGTCATTTGTCTCGTGTGAGTTCTTACTGTGGTTTGATTACTACCCTACCACGGCTCAAAGGAGTCGTGCAAACAGGTTTTATTTGGGTACAGCCCCGAGCCACATGGAGGCAGTGAGCGGATCGTCGGGGATTCGTCTCTCCCGGTATTGGGGGTTCATGCCGCGTTGTGCACGGGTGGCCATCAACAGAAACCCTCATCCAGGGTATACGAGAATTACTAATCCAGGATCAATAGTTTCTCAGGTGGTGATGGGTAACATACCGACACGAATTATCTCGTTATTAGGGGTCTGACATTATCTACCCCATAGACTCGATATGCGATACTCTTAGACGTACAGACCGAACTGTGCGGATATTGTCACTGTCAGGCTCAGTAGGGTTTCAGGATGAGTTTGCTCATCGGCTTCCCTTTCGCTCAATACCTGGGTAGTCGTTACGTACAGCTAGTGCCGCTGACGTGCTTGTGGTTAAACCCACTGCCAGCGTATTGACGAGTCTTTAGAGTCCCACACAGAGGGTTTTCACGGTTCAGGCGATAAGGTGTAGATGATGTATTTTGGTACATACAGGTGTCCGATTAAATATGTGTACAGGCTGCACAGACTTTAATCGGACGGTTGATAATACTAGCTGCTTAAGATTAAGCCGGATTATTAAATCAGGTTTTGATATAATAATTTATATATGTATTTATATTCTAGTATTATTGTTTACTATTCATTTTCTCTCTTTGGTATTCGTATATTTGTATGAATACGCGTATATGTGTTTCGATATATATACCGGGAAGTATTCCGTATTTATACGGAATATCTTCTAGAAGATGGCCACCTCATTATTGATTTTCTTTTTAGAAAATCAATTATGGAGATGAGGTGGAGGGTGAGTTGACATGAGCATGGATTAAGGCATGTAAAGAGGTGTGGTTTGCTTGTTTATTAGAAAAATTGGAAAAGATATTTTATGTGCCTGATTGTGAGAGAGAGAGGAGGCAGCCAATTCACTTGGCCTTGCTCATTTTTTGGTTTTCTACACTTTCTCTCTTCACTTCATTCACTCACTCACTTGGGTACTTAGCCATTCTTGAGTTGCTCATGCCATTGTTTCCTCACCTCCCTCTTTATCTTCTATGGTTGCTCATGAAGCATTTTGATGAGAGAAAAACATTAGTAAGATAATCCTACACCTCCACTCTCCATTGATAGCAACCTTAGAGCGTCGGTTGCCTCGTTTGGCGAGGCTGAAGCTTGTGTCGTTTTCCTCAGGTGGATCATCGCAGATGGAGGATGACCGGCAACCAAACTCGATCCAGACGACCACTAGGATCTTGGGAAGATGGTTGAAGACCGAAGGACACGGATCAACTCGGTATAACCATTCTAACTTCTTTATATATGCTTGCTAGTATAGGGTTTAGGGTAGATACGTGCATCGGGTCATGGTAGCGCCAGTTTAGTAAAAAATATTCCTCATTTGGCCACAGGTTGATGGCATGTGTTGTTATGTGTTACTGTGATATATTATATTGGATCGTCGTGTTTGAATAGTCGGGTGTTTTTGCTTGAGATGAGAGTTTTTCATTTTCATTCATGAAAAAACTTGTATGTAATATTCTTTTATTGGGGCACTTCCGGGTTGAGGATGATGTTACCATTTATGTATATTATTTACTTTTCCGCTTTAGGATAGACCCATGGTGGGGAGCATAAGTAACCGGGTTCTCGAGTCCAGTGGGAGACCATCTCTAGGAGTCGAGACCGGGTCTCGTAACTCTAGAATTGGTAGGGTTGCTTGCCGCTCTCGTAGGGGTCTAGGGATGTGGGATTGGCTATTCATCACGACCATGGAATCCGTGTTTTTTTAGTGGCTTAATTTAAAACACGGACCTCCTAGTATATCCAATATTTCATATATTGACTTCTGCTGTTGATATTCTGTGATGTGATCACTTTATATGATGAGACGAATGTTGTTATTATATATATGATATATAATAAAAGTTGCTTATGTTTTGTACCGCGCTAATCCCGCCCCCGCTATGCCATTAGTTAAGTAACCTAACGGTGTATAACAGGACACTGTGGCGAATGCGGATGGCATAAGCGTATGCTGTATTTTCGTTTCTTCTGTGATGCTTAGGAAGCATAAATGATGGGACTTCATTATTGAGATTAATGAAATAGAAAGAAACCTAAAGATGTGTAAGTGCACGGCGGCGCCCCGGCCGTCAAACCGACGGCCAAATGCGGAAGCGGTGATAAACTTTAATTTTGCGAACTTTGCAAACCGGCACCACCGCGCACTAAACCCCGGATCGGGCCATTAAACTTGTCCTAGCAAACTAACAAGATAGGGAAGAGATATACCGAGTGATCCGAGTCCTCCGGTCTTCTCGTCATCGTCCCGATCTCCCGCGGAAACTCCGGTCGTCGCCTCCTCGCCGGAAGGGCACCACATCGCCTGCATCTTTTACAGGCTCCCGCCTCAATACCGAGGCAACTCGGGCATGAAGCCGGCAAGTCGACATGCCCAAGATATGCTGTAGAATGTGTAGTGTAGAGGCTATGTCTCACTTTGGGGTTATGTTGCCTTTGAAAGATGATGGAGGAACCAAGAAGAAAAATGGTGCTTGCATTTTTCTAGCATCAAATGAGATCAAGAATGCCACAAGCTCAAAAATGAAATTCTCTCTCTCTCCTCCCAATATTGTGGCCGGCCCTTTCATGATATGAGAATGGTGGAGGGATTAATCAAGCATGAAGGGAGGTGATTGTAGGAGAAAAGCAAGGGTGACCACAAACAAACATCATGATCACAAAACCCATACCCTTTCATGTCTTAATTAATGCAAGTGATGGATGAAAGATATCATAATCAATACTTTTGCAAGAAACCCCCTCCACAAATGTTATTTGCACAATTGCAAATAACCCCCTCCATCGGAAAAGTCCGGCCGGGAAAGAACAAAGGAAAACCGGCCGGAACGGAAAGCAAACTGGCAACTCCAGAAAACTGGTCTCGTAATAAATTACAGGAAAACCCCGATACTGTGCATACACACCCGCATCTGTATTCCGACCGGATACAAATGCAAAGAGACAAAATCTACACTGTACTATACTAGGATCCGGCTTAAACCAAAGCCGGCTAGTAATGTTCGTCCGATCCTGATCCGTGCAATACCGCGCGTATCAGATCGAACACTGCCATATAACTATACGGCCTCTAGTACAAACTGTCCGATCCTGATCCGTGCAATACCGCACGTATCTGATCGGACCCTGCCATATCTCCATAAGGCCTCTACAGCCTTTCGCCCGAAAGCTGAGTAACTGAATGTGTGGTGGACTCTAAAGACTCGTCAATACTATGGCTGTGGATTTAACCACTAGCACGTCAGAGGTATAAGCCAATACGTGACAGGCCACCAGCTATTGACCAAAAGGGACGTCGATGAGCGAACTCATCCTGACACCCTACTGAGCCTGTCAGTGACAATATCCGTACAGTCCGGTCCGTTCGTCTAAGAGCATCGCATGTCGGGACTAGAGTGTGGGTAAAAGTCAGAACCCTAAAAGCGGTACAAGTCGTGTCGGAGTGTAGCCCAGAACACCCTGAGATACTACTGGAATACCTACCAGTAAATCTCCTGCCTTGGCCAAGGACTTCGTGTAATGGCTCTCCTAGACACAGCGCGACCTCATCCCCAATACCGGGAGAGACGAACCCCTGAAGATCCGCTCACTGCCTCCATGTGGCTCGGGACTGTACCCAACTAAAACCTGTTTGTGTAGGGTTCCTAGGCACGCTAGTGAGGTCTCCCAAGCCATCAACCATGGCAATTTCAAAAAATATGGTGCCTACAAACCCTAAACGACGGATCGATAACTAGATGTCTAGGCGAACAATAACTAGTTAACACGTAACTAATGAGAAAACGGAAATACAACCTTTGTAGATCCGGTGCTCCACCTCCATAGCTCCGCAACGAGGTCCTCTCTGCTGTCCAAGTCAAATCCGGGCTCTAGGATCGGCTTCGTCGGAGAATGGGCAAGCTAGGTCGTCGATGTCCATGCCGAAGATGATCTACGTCGAGACATCGCTAGATCAAGCTCACAACTTCACCAAGTCATGAAACTTGTGAAGTAAACACACTCTACTACTTGGCAAGAGGTAGAGGATGAAGAAATAGGAGTTGGGTAGACTTTAGAATTGGATTTCTCACTCATATGCATCAATCACCATTGATGGAGGTGAAGCTTTTCTTCTTGAAGTCAAGGAAGAAGAAGAAGAAAGCTTATGATAAGTTAAAAGAATAAGAATAGAAAATGAATTCTTATCATAATTTTAACTAGAGTCAAGTGTAGAGAATGAATCATGGTTAGTGGGAATGGTTAGGGTTAAGGATGAGATAAGAATGGTTGACTTGAACAAAGCTTCATGAAGCTTCAACTAAAGAACAAAATTAGCCACCATTCTTTTCTCTTTTCATTTATTCATTTATCAAAAATAAAAAGGATAATTAAATAAGATAAATGAATAATAAATAATAAACCCTAACCATTTCATTAACCAAGGTTTAATCTTTACTCTTGAACCCTAGCATGACATGTATCATCAAACATGATAAAATCAAGTGCACAAAAGTATATCGCATATACAATGCGCCCATCCGAGTGAGAAAATCCATCTTAAGTAAACCGATACTAGTTGATGCAAAGTAATATATCAATATGCATTAAATCATTAAATCAACACTTGATTCAATGACCCGGTTATGTCGCACACAACCGACTAGTATACAATATATCGGCTTATCGAATCAACGCTTGAATCGATAACTAGGTTATATCGCATACAACCATTCGATATATTTATCGCGAGAATAGAATACGGTATCACATACACGCATTATTCTCGGTCCCGCACATATCTCATATGCGCTCCTATTCGTTTCGCTTGAGCCAGGAAACCTCTGTGTAGGACTCTAAAGACTCGTCAATACGCCGGCAGCAGATGATGATCATATCAAACACCCACAAGCCGCAAGCGGTCTGCTAAACGTAACGGCCACCCGGGTATTGAGCGATCTGAAGATCGACGAGCAAGCCCGCTCACACTCCAGTGAATCCGACCAGTAACACTACCGTACAGTTCGGTCTGATCGTCTGATATGTCGCATATCTTGCCTAGGGGTGGTAAACGTCAGACCCCAATAGCTCAATAAGTCGTGTCGATATGAGGTCTATAACTATTCGAGAAACTACTGGTAACACTTACCAGTAAATCTCAGCAACCCTGGCCAGGGATTTCCTGTTATAGCCAATCGAACACAGCGCAACATCAACCCCCTATACCGGGAGAGACAAATCCCCTCCTATCGCTCATTGCCTCCATGTGACTCGGGACTGTACCCAAAAACCACCGTTTTGCACGCCCTCTTGGACGTGGTAAGATGGAAATCAAAGCACAGTGGGAACCACACAAGACTCTATGACGATCTCGGGTCAACAGACTACTCTGTACCAGTGTCACCAGAGAACTGCCATCTGACGTGAGGTATAATACCATCTGGGAGTTCTCGGCGAGTCCGTCTAGTGTACCCAGTCTCTACTGAGCACCCGTATATCATCTCTGATGTCAAACACCGATGGATATGGGATCATCCATCGCCCATCTGTATGGGTCGAGAAGGTACACGCTAGTCTATTCTGGTATATCGATGCCCCGTCTCGATACACCCACGTCTAGGGACTTTGAAGGATGTACATATAGACTACCATGTCCCCACTAGTATGATCCGCATCATAGTCCAGGTAGTCAAGTACAGATCCTAAGGGCTTTACCAACATGTAACAGAGAGACAATCAGCATACACGTTAAGGTAAAGGGTAACCAGATAGCATACTATCATGTCGAGCAAGAAAGTCCTCCCTATATATGTCCCAGCATCCACTACAATATACATCCTATATACAGTAATGGCCTCTAGGGCATACATATAACTAACAATCTCCCACTTGCACTAGGGCCATCTGTAGCAGTGGTTGCAGTATCTCATACTCAACCATCCCATAAAAATCTCTCTCTAGGAACAGGCCTTTGTGAGTGGATCCGCTGTGTTGTCCTCTTAGTCTACTCTCCAAACCTCGATCACCCTGGAGATCAACCATCTCCATGATCAAGTGATACTGCCTTAGAATATGTCTGGATCACTGATGGGACCGGCGTTCCTTGGCATAAGCCATAACTCCATTGTCACACAATGGGAGGAACATAGTTCATCTCATGAACCAATATACACCCAAACAGCCTCTTTGGTAGCATCTTAAGTAGCGATGTATCCTGCCTTTATCGTCTAGTATGTCACGGTATCTAGCTTGGAACTCTTCCAACATACCGTCCCTTTACTGAGGGTAAAGACAATGCCTGCGACTGACATTCAGTCGTCTTTATCACCCTGGAACCCTTCCAGTGATTCTCCCCAGGATCGATTGATACCATCTCACTACAACTAGTGAGAATCCTAACATCCATTTAGATCTATCTCATAGATCCAAAATCCAGGATTTAGTTGGTATCACTTTGATCCTAAGTGGAGAATCATTGTGATAAGCGGAGATTGATCGAGCGTAGCATAGGAAACTCCTTCCCTAACAAGAGTATGTCATCCACGTACTCTACGAGGATCGTCACCATACTCCCTACTACCTTCTTGTTTATACAAGGTTCATCTACCATTTTGATGATGTCAACTTCTTTGACTAATCCATCAAAACAGATGTTCCAACTCCGCGATGCCTGCTTTATCCCTATATTGCATCTTGCACACGTTTCCGCTGCTCCCACTGTCTACGAAGCCCTCTGGCTGTGTACTTATAGACGCTCTCTTCCAAATCATTATTTAGAAAAGCAGTCAAGACACCCAACCACCAGAGATCGTAGTCATGGTATGTAGCCGTGGCAAGTAGGATCTGGATGGACTTAAGCATAGCTACTGTAAAAGGTTTCATCATTATCCACGCCTGGTCGATGACGAAAACCTTTAACAATTCTAGCTTTGAAAGTCTCAACTTTTCCATGTACACCAAGTAATCTTCTCAAGATATACTTGCTCCTGATGGGGATTTAACCCTTCAGATATAGCAACTAAAGTCCATACTTTGTTGGTGTATAAGGATTCCATCTCAGATCGATAAACATCCAGCCATTCTTACAGAGTCCTACTCCTGATGGCCAGCTCGAAACTAGTTGGGTCATCATCTCATGATGCAATCCTCGCTCCCACTGTCATAGAGAAACAGAAGTATCTCTCAGGTGGGTGAGGAACCCTACTAGATCGGCGGAGAGGCTGAGGTTCGTGGGTTACTACTGAATCCTTCGGTTCTACCAAATCATCAGCTGCTGTTTGTATAGCTGGAACCTTTCCAGTTCTACATTACAGATCTTGCCTCGAGCTTGTCCGGATTTTGCTTTTAGACATAGGCCGGACAACCCCAAATCTTAACTAGCTTAAGATATGGGCTCTTCCCTTTCCATATCTCATATGGAATGGTAGGCAACTGATTTGATTGGAACCACATTCAATAGGTATGCAGCTTCTCAAGTGCATAACTCCCAAAAAGGAAATAGGTGACTCAGTAATACTCATCATAGAGCACACCATATCATATAGGGTGTGATTGCTCCGCCCCGATATACCATCGTGCTATGGTGTATACGGAGGAGTAATGCTGAGAGAGAATCTCATTCTCCTTTAGAATAATCCAGGATTTCCGTGCTCAAGTATTCTCCTCCTTGATCTCATCATAGGACATAATACTTATACCCTTATTTTGGTTCTCTACTTCTAACTTATATTCTGTGAATATCTCAAAAGGTTCGGACTTGTGTTTCAACAGGAACATAGGTCTGAAACTCGAAAGATCATCAGAGAACGTAATGAAGTACAAAGAACCAGTCCTGGCATGTGTAGACAGGGGACCTTACATACATCAACATGTATCATCCCAAGAGTTTAGTAACTCTTTCTCTGTTTCCAGTAAACGGAGCTATGGTCATCTTATCTTTGTGACATGACTGGCGAGTTTCACAAGATGTAAATTCAAACTGATTTAAATATGCATCTAAATGTAACTCAGCCAGTCGGGTCGCATTGATATGACCTAGTCTACAATACCTCAAGAAGGATTCGTTCATTTCTGAACTCTTCCTCTTGTGTATGTTCTGTATACTAAAGAACTGTAGTTTGATTTAGAACATCAATGCTTTTAGATAACGTGCCTGAACCGATCAACTTTTGATATAGGAAATGTTCAAAACATTATCCAACAATACAAAATTATATCGTTTCTTTACTAATAAAGAGACAGATATGATTTTGTATATCAGGTTCGGTATCTAATATCATTCGTTCAGAATCAATGTATTGTAATACAGGGTGACAGTGACCAACAGACTTGGCTGCAACACTTGCCCCGTTTTCTGTCTCATGAAACTTATCACCCGTTCTCAGTTTTTCTACCTTTCTGTAGCCCTATGTAACAGATTACATATCTGGGATCCTGATCTGGTATCACATACCCAGGACGTAAAGAATACTGAGAAACAGTTCTGTATAATGAACACACCCGAAGATGATGCATCAACATGCACTCTCTTCGTTTGGGCGGCATGGGAAATCTGGTATTCCCCAATTTCCTGCTCTGTCTTATAACAATTATAAGTTGGAGCGGGACCAACGTTCCCCAGCTCAGTATAACAAGCGGGTTCGGTCAATAATCCGTATTATTATCTTGATTAAGGCGTGATATGGTCGCTACCTGGAGAGAGAGAGAAGAAAACACTCAGCGTGCGCTCTGTCAAGAATAGATTGGTTTTTATTTTATCTAATCAGGATGGCTCCCACTGCTTTTTATCAAATCTTCCTTCAAACCCTAAAAGGAAAGACTAGCCGGGATTAATTACACACTACAAGTTCGCCAATCTTTCAGCCAGGCCAGTGTCGGTACTTTGAGGGAGGTCCCCCGTGCTTTCGCACGAACCTAATTAATGTAAACCTCGTTTTCCCAGAGGCGTAACCTCGTTAACACCTTTCTAGACACCTACTTGATCGGCTAATTGTAATATGTAAAACTCTTCCAGGAGTAACTCTTACTCGCAGCGGGTATTGGGATCCAACTATCTCATAGAAGGTATGCAATCTCATTGCAAATTTCAACACTTGAAATTCCCGATAATGTTTTGCCCCGAACGATCTATGACCTTGACAAGGTCAACAAACCATAGACCGCAAGTCAAGTTCAACCCGTCATTTCTTGATTGAATCAAACCCACCCGCACGACCCTTGACAAGGTCAACAAGGCCGCACGACTACCCTAACCCAATCTGCATCATATGCATAAGCAGATAAATACTGGTTAGCTACCGCACACTACGCCTTGACAAGGTCAACAAACGCAGCACGAATACTAAACAGGATTTATCTGAAATGACGGAGGGCTACGACAGGTTTTTCTGAAAACCTATTGCGTAATGAACTTGATATCGTTGTAGGATCGAATGATTTTAAAAATGGAGTGCTTTTGAGGCTTTTCTAGTTTTGCTAAAGGAGTCACTCCCGGTGAAGGGATCGTCGGTCCTTTCCTCGTCGAATGAGGTGCGGGATATATCATATATATCTCTGTGCAAAGCAAAAACACTTAAAAGCAATCAAAAGACAAACCGAGTGTGTAGCATCTGCCGGTTATTGCTAAAGGAGTCACTCCCGGTGAAGGGATCTCGGTCCTTTCCTTATCGAATAAGGTGCAGGATATATCACATATACCGCTGTGCAAAGCAAGAACTGTAGCTACCTGTTTTATTTTGAAATTCGATTCTACAACATCTTTGGTTTCTTTTATTTCATTAATCACATTAATGAAGTCCCATCATTTAAGTACCTAAACATCACAGATAGATATGACGTACACTTATGCCATCCGCATTCGCCTCGATGTCCCCTCGTGCACCGTTAGGTTAGGTAACTAACGGCAGAGCGGGGCAGGGCTAGCGCGGGTGTAAAACATAAGTAACGTCTATATAATATATCATATATACTATATACTATATCCATCACAGAAACATCACATGATCACAGATAAAACACAGCAGAAGAAACATATGAAATATTGGATATACTAGGACGTCCGTGTTTTCAATACGAGCCAGTATAAAACACGGATTCCACGGTCGTGATGAATAGCCAATCCCACACCCCTAGACCCCTACGAGAGCGGCAAGCAACCCTGCCAATTCTAGGGTTAGGAGACCCGGACTCGACTCCTCGAGTTGGTCTCCCACTGGACTCCAGAACCCGGTTACTTGTGCCCTCCTCCTTGGGTCTATCCTAGTGCGGAAAAGTAAATAATATACAACAGGTGACAACTTCCGCAACCTGGAAGCGCCCCAATAAAAGAATATTACATACAATTTTTTACATGAATGAAAATAAAAAACACTCATCTCACATAAAAAAACCCCGGCTATTCAAACACGACGATCCAATATAACATATCCAGCAACACATAACATCACATGGCATCAACGTAAGTAAATATGCGCATCCCAATTGTCGTTGACATATAGCAACGAAACCGGCGATATCACATATTACACTTACGGTCACAGAAAAGAAAGTGTAAAACTACAACAGTTGGAATCCGCAACCTCCTCAGACATCGCATGCCTGACCAAATGAATTACTTAGACATCGCATGCCTAACAATTATAAAACCCGCATTTTAGTCTCAAAATTGAAAACTCTTTTCAATACCAAGTCGGGCAATTCAACAAGATTCCCGACACCCTGATCGAATGCTCGTCGCAAACTTCAGTAGACGGCCACACCCCCGATACCGTCGACGAAGTGCACCAAGGCGGAACACCGCTACCGCGAGCACCCGAACGGATGCTTTCGGCGACGGGGTTCTCCTACAGTCACTTGGTCGGGGCTATGGAGCGAGGCTGTCTATTAAGTTTACCCGGCGAGTATCCGCGTACGCTACGTGATTGCGACGGACTTTTGATCACATCAAAATTCCGTGGCAACCGATCAAGTGAGACTAAACTGCTATGTTTATAACATTCATTCAGTTATCACATAACCTTTGTGAATTCCAATTATTGTATCCCATTCCAGATAAATAGAAAATGTTAAACTTTTCGATCGAACAGTCAAACACCCAAGTTTTCCCGATACTGATCAACACATGAAATAAGTCCAACAACATTCAGTTCGTACCTCAGTACCAACGGTCCAGCCGTAGAAGGGTCAAGCCAACGCCTCACATGTGGCACGCCGTACTGCCCCAAACCCGAAGGTTCAAAGGGCAGTTCAAGACGGTCACATAATCGAGTTAAGGTTTGTGTCTTCTAGAGGACCATCGCGTTACTTGCACTACTTAGAACGTCGTTAAACTACGGAAAAATCCAACACTTGGAAATTTCCCGACAGGGGAAAAATTGGGTATTTATATCCGGTCGAACTTTTTAACATATTCTAGAATTTATCCGGAAAACCATACAGACAAAATTTGATACCCCAATCGAAACACCGAAGCTCCAAAACATTCCAGATTATTCAACACTCGAATAAAATTTTAAAAATATCCAGAGAACTCAGCACAGTTAAATAGGAGTTACTGTGCAAACGTCCCAACAGAAAACGACAAAACGGCCGCGCTTCCGCCGCACGAGCCATGCTAGTGCCGCGGAAGCGCGGCGCTTTTATGGAATTAGGGCTACGAATTGCACAGTTACTCTTGGTTTTTCCTGCATGTTTTTCTGAATATTTTTAATGTGGAAAAATACACTGTTTTGAAAAAAGTACAGAGAGCATATTTGTTTTGGAGTTCCGGGTTCGTTCGGACTTCAATTTCCGTCTGGACTTCACCTAAGGCTCTAGCTAGGCTCTGATACCACTGTAGGTCAGGTAGCCACCCCATCCAATGGGGTCGCCGTGGCACCAACGGGTCCCTCAGCCGCTACTTTTTACGCATGCCCCCTCGCGAGGACTACAACCCGCCGGAACACCTTCCAGTCTCGGGACACCCTGGGGGTAAGAGCCTATGCTTCGCCACACTGTCACACAGTGAGAACCCCCCATAGGTCGACATCCAACGCCTAGTAGCTCTGATACCACTATAGGGTTCCTAGGCACGCTAGTGAGGTCTCCCAAGCCATCAACCATGGCAATTTCAAAAAATATGGTGCCTACAAACCCTAAACTACGGATCGATAACTAGATGTCTAGGCGAACAATAACTAGTTAACACTTAACTAATGAGAAAACGGAAATACAACCTTTGTAGATCCGGTGCTCCACCTCCATAGCTCCGCAACGAGGTCCTCTCCGCTGTCCAAGTCAAATCCGGGCTCTAGGATCGGCTTCGTCGGAGAATGGGCAAGCTAGGTCGTCGATGTCCATGCCGAAGATGATCTACGTCGAGACATCGCTAGATCAAGCTCACAACTTCACCAAGTCATGAAACTTGTGAAGTAAACACACTCTACTACTCGGCAAGAGGTAGAGGATGAAGAAATCGGAGTTGGGTAGACTTTAGAATTGGATTTCTCACTCATATGCATCAATCACCATTGATGGAGGTGAAGCTTTTCTTCTTGAAGTCAAGGAAGAAGAAGAAGAAAGCTTATGATAAGTTAAAAGAATAAGAATAGAAAATGAATTCTTATCATAATTTTAACTAGAGTCAAGTGTAGAGAATGAATCATGGTTAGTGGGAATGGTTAGGGTTAAGGATGAGATAAGAATGGTTGACTTGAACAAAGCTTCATGAAGCTTCAACTAAAGAACAAAATTAGCCACCATTCTTTTCTCTTTTCATTTATTCATTTATCAAAAATAAAAAGGATAATTAAATAAGATAAATGAATAATAAATAATAAACCCTAACCATTTCATTAACCAAGGTTTAATCTTTACACTTGAACCCTAGCATGACATGTATCATCAAACATGATACAATCAAGTGCACAAAAGTATATCGCATATACAATGCGCCCATCCGAGTGAGAAAATCCATCTTAAGTAAACCGATACTAGTTGATGCAAAGTAATATATCAATATGCATTAAATCATTAAATCAACACTTGATTCAATGACCCGGTTATGTCGCACACAACCGACTAGTATACAATATATCGGCTTATCGAATCAACGCTTGAATCGATAACTAGGTTATATCGCATACAACCATTCGATATATTTATCGCGAGAATAGAATACGGTATCACATACACGCATTATTCTCGGTCCCGCACATATCTCATATGCGCTCCTATTTCGTTTCGCTTGAGCCAGGAAACCTCTGTGTAGGACTCTAAAGACTCGTCAATACGCCGGCAGCAGATGATGATCATATCAAACACCCACAAGCCGCAAGCGGTCTGCTAAACGTAACGGCCACCCGGGTATTGAGCGATCTGAAGATCGACGAGCAAGCCCGCTCACACTCCAGTGAATCAGACCAGTAACACTACTGTACAGTCCGGTCTGATCGTCTGATATGTCGCATATCTTGCCTAGGGGTGGTAAACGTCAGACCCCAATAGCTCAATAAGTCGTGTCGATATGAGGTCTATAACTATTCGAGAAACTACTGGTAACACTTACCAGTAAATCTCAGCAACCCTGGCCAGGGATTTCCTGTTATAGCCAATCGAACACAGCGCAACATCAACCCCCTATACCGGGAGAGACAAATCCCCTCCTATCGCTCATTGCCTCCATGTGACTCGGGACTGTACCCAAAAACCACCGTTTTGCACGCCCTCTTGGACGTGGTAAGATGGAAATCAAAGCACAGTGGGAACCACAAAGGACTCTATGACGATCTCGGGTCAACAGACTACTCTGTACCAGTGTCACCAGAGAACTGCCATCTGACGTGAGGTATAATACCATCTGGGAGTTCTCGGCGAGTTCGTCCAGTGTACCCGGTCTCTACTGAGCACCCGTATATCATCTCTGATGTCAAACACCGATGGATATGGGATCATCCATCGCCCATCTGTATGGGTCGAGAAGGTACACGCTAGTCTACTCTGGTATATCGATGCCCCGTCTCGATACACCCACGACTAGGGACTTTGAAGGATGTACATATAGACTACCATGTCCCCACTAGTATGATCCGCATCATAGTCCAGGTAGTCAAGTACAGATCCTAAGGGCTTTACCAACATGTAACAGAGAGACAATCAACATACACGTTAAGGTAAAGGGTAACCAGATAGCATACTATCATGTCGAGCAAGAAAGTCCTCCCTATATATGTCCCAGCATCCACTACAATATACATCCTATGTACAGTAATGGCCTCTAGGGCATACATATAACTAACAGTTTGCACGACTCCTTTCAGCCGTGGTAGGGTAGTAATCAAAGTACAGTGGGAACTCACACGAGACAAATGACGATCCCAGGTCGATGAACTAACCTGTACACATGTCACCTGGGAACTGCTATCTGACGTCGGGTATAAGACCAACTAGCATGTTCCCGGCGAGTCCAGTCCGATGTACTCAAAACCCAATGAGCACCTGTATACATCTTAGGCGAACCAACTGACACCAGTGGCTTGTGAGACCGGCCACCGCCCCTCGTCGGGGTCTCGACTGTATACACTAGTCTACTCTGGAGAATCGATGCCCTGTCTCGAAACTCCCATGACTAGGGACCTTTTAAGGATATGCTTGTAGACCCCAGCTCTCACGTATATGATCGCCCTCATCCTGCCGGCAGTCAAGCAAGAATCCTAGGGGCTCTATCAACGTGCAATAGCGACCTGTCAGGTCACCTAAAGCAGTACACGATGATAAAGGTAAACTAGATAGCATACTATCATCTCGAGTAAGACTGTCGTACCGGGATAGGTCCTCCCTCAATCATTGCAATCACGTGCCTATGATCCAATAATTGACTCTGAGGGCACTATCTCCAACAATCTCCCACTTGCACTCAAGGCTAATTATTGCGATGTCGCATACTAACAGCCCGTGTGATACCGAACACCCAACTCCTCTACAAGTCAGTCTCACAAAGCTCGTTTGCGAGACTATTGCGTTCGAGGAATAGCCTCAGCGAGTGGATCCGCTCTGAAGTTTCTTTCTATGTCTCTCTCTATATCTCAAGTTCGCGGAGAAAGCCATCTCCCGAAATGAGCAATACCTGTCATAGAGTGTCTGGATGTCTGATGGGACCGAGCTCATAAATGAACTCCAAATCCAAACTTCTTAGACTGTATCGTCAACTGAACTTAATCAGTATCCTGCGCCATGCCTCCCTCAGTATCTGCCTGGATCACCTGTCCAAAATACTGCCCCTCGTCAGAGGGAAAACTATAACTCTGACAACCTCCTTGTCGTCCAGGTCACCTTGGAAGCCTGGAATGATAACCGTCTCATAAAGGAGGCCGTCGTTATCATATCCCTAGAATATCCACTTATGTTCTAAAGCTGCTTCCGACTGTTTCTCCAGGATTGGATCAATATCAACTTATTGCATCTACTGCAAGAACAACATCTGGTGTGGTACTTGACATCATATGATTGACTCAATTGCCTAAGCAAGTGATCTGCCAATCATACACATCCCTCTCCCCTTTAGTCTGTAAGACACCTTTAGAGAGGGTGACTCCATTACCTGCAGGTACACTACCATGCCAGGAGTCATCCATTCTAAATACTCTTAGAATGCTGTCAAAGTACCCTGATTGGGAAACCACCCAAATCCAGATTTAAAACCATAGATCTAGTAACCAGTATGTCTGATATAATGTCCAAGTCCCTTGTGGAGAAACCACCGTGTGACGACCTAAGTATAACCGATCGTATTATAGGAGTTTCCTTTCCTACTCTGTGTATGTCATCCAAAACCAGGACATCACACCCTACTACCTTCTTAACAGATCCATCCCCTATTCTGATGACGTCAAACCTATGACTGTCACATCAGAAATAGATGATCTTCCTCCGCTACATCTGCTTTAGTCTACAAGTAGACATAAGCTACCTATCCACCAATGCTTCCGCTGCTCCCACTGACTACGACAACCCTCTGGCAGAGTCATATATACGTACACTTCTAAAACAAGTTTAGAAAGACGCTATACTCATCTTCCTGCCGGGTCTCACAGTCTGGAACAACAGCAATGGCAAGTGTGGATAAACAAGAACTTCCCTGTCACCGTCCTTGAGGCTACCGGAGTACCTCTCGGGTGCCTGAAGTTACCCACCTTATCTGCGGAGTGGCCAATGGAAAGTCAAACCAGATTGAATCTTTAGGTTCCTTATCAAATCTTCAGTAATCGTTTGTGGTTCTGGAATCACTTCCAGTTCTACCATACTCCCACTACTGTTTTTGAAAAAAATCCATTTTTATTAAAACTGTGGCGAGTTAAGAACAATATCACTATTGATCTTTCTTATGGTAGAAAATCAACCCTCGTCATAGCCTGGGTCAACCCACAAACAGCCATTACAGAAACGTGACTTGAGTTATCCAGAGTCTGGTTTTAATCATAAGCCGGACAACTCCCCGTACCTTAACAATGTTAAGATATGAACTGTACTATATGTAAGTCCATGCTACCTCTCCCGGTACTTTCGGGAATGCGGAATTTGGTAAAAAACGATTTTCTTAAAGATGGTAACATGGACCTAAAAACCCGGATCTTGGTTAAACATCTATCTAACATCCTAACTATGAGTTTTAGCTACTCGGTTAGGGGGTTATACCTTGCTTGTCTTGAACTCCTTCGTCTTCAAAGCTCCGATGGTGGTCCGATGGCTTCTTCTCGTCGTCTCCGTACGCCGAAGATTGATCCACCTGAAAGCTCCAACCTTTAGCTCCTTCTTCGTTCTTTGAAGAAACTAGTTCACTTGGTTTGCTAAACCTAGTGAACTAGAATGAGTAGAGAAGAAATAGAATGGGATTTTATCTATGGTTCTTGATTCTCAACTCATGAGACAAGAGAACCATAGATCAAGAGAGGGAGCAAGAGGTTGAGGGTGAGAGCAAGAGGAGAGCTCAAGAACAAGAGAGAGAATGAGCAAGAAAGAATGAGCAAGTATTTTGTCTCTCACCCTCTCATAATCCAAAGCAATGATAACTCATCATATTAACAAAAGTCTTATGTAATGGTTAGAAGCAACCACAACCATATCATTTCATGCACTCATTTTACACAAAATGAGCAAGTAAACAAAAGTCTTTGCCATGAAATGATGGCTATGGTTATCATGATGGTCAACTAGTCAAGCCTAGTCAACCGGTCAACAAGTCAACAAAAGTCAACAAGTCAACAAAGTCAACAAGTCAACAAAAGTCAACAAGTCAACAACCATATCACCATAATACTTAATTAATATAATAGTTAATCACATATCATATTCTCATTAGGGTTGAGCATAAAGTCAAATAGTCAACGGTCAACTGTCAACAACCCTAATGAGAATCCGCTGCCTCTGCCTCCCTGTCAACTGTGCATACACACCCGCATCCGCGTTCCGAGGAACACGAATGCAAACTGGATAAATCCAATCCCATAAGGTACACTAGGATCTGGCTTAAACCAAAGCCCGCTAGTGTAAACTGTCCGGACACTGTACGTGCACAAGTGCACGGATGTGACCGAACCCTGTCGCAAAACCATGCGACCTGTCGCAATACCATGCGACCTCTACTCTTTTGCCTAAAGACGAAAAGCTTTCTGTGTGGGACTCTAAAGACTCGACACTACGCTGGCAGTGGGTTTAACCACAGACCGCAAGCGGCACTAGCTGTGCGTAACGGTCCCCAGGTAATGCCGACAAGAAGACCGACGAGGCGAAACCCATCTGAACTCCTACTGAGCCTGAGTGTGACATTCTCCGTACAGTCCGGTCTGTTCGTCTGATACATCGCATGGCGGGCCTAGGGGGTGGTAAACGTCAGTCCCCCAATAGCGGTACAAGTCGTGCCGGAGCGAAGCCCAAAACACCCTGAGATAACACTGGAAACCTACCAGTATATCTCGTTTGCCCTGGCCAGGGACTACTCGTGTAATGGCTCTCCTAGACACAGCGCGATGTCAACCCCCAATACCGGGAGAGACGAATCCTGTCTAACCGTCACTGCCTCCAAGTGCTTCGGGACTGCACCCAACCACTACCTGTTTGCACGACTCCTTTGAGCCGTGGTAGGGTAGTAATCAAAGTACAGTGGGAACACACTCGAGGCGGAGTGACTGTGTCAAGTCAGCAGACTAAGCTGTACTCATGTCACCTGGGAACTGATAACTGACGATAGGTATAATACCAACTAGTCAGTTCCCGACGAGTCCTGTCCAGTGTACCCGTAACCTAACGAGCACCCGCATACTATCTCAAGTACGACGTACTGACGGCTGTGGGACAGACCGTCTCCCACACTGGGATGAGAAGCGCATGCGCTGGTCTACTCCGGAGTATCGATGCCCTGTCTCGATAGTCCTGCGACCAGGGACCTGCATAAGGATGTGCTTATAGATTACCCAGCCCCACTAGTGTGACGGCCATCACATCGCTGGTAATCAAGCAAAGATCCTAAGGGCTCTACTAATGTGTATAGGCGATATACAAAATAAACACATGTACACATTGAAGTAGAAACAAACCAAGTAGCATACTACTATTTTGAGCAAGATTGTATATACAAGGTGAATATCCCAAGCATCCATTAAGTAATATACAAACTAGTATGATACAGTAATGGCCTCTAGGGCATATACACTAACAATCTCCCACTTGCACTAAGGCCATGTACTGGCGTATCGAAGACCTATCATCTCGATCAGCCGCTCGAACTGAGTCTGGGGCAGGGCCTTGGTGAATGGATCTGCAGTGTTATCTTCTGAAGCGACTCTCCGAACCTCGATCTCCTGGCGATCCACGATCTCCCTGATCAGGTGATACCGCCTTAAGATGTGCCTGGATTTCTGATGGGACCTTGGTTCCTTCGCTAAAGCTATAGCCCCGTTGTTGTCGCAATACAGAGGTATTGGATCAACAATGGACGGAACCACCTGAAGTTCTTTCAAGAACTTCCTCATCCAGACAGCTTCTTTTGCGGCATCAGATGCAGCGATGTATTCCGCTTCCATCGTCGAGTCTGCAACGGTTTCCTGTTTGGAACTCTTCCAACACACCGCCCCTCCATTGAGGGTAAAGACAAAACCCGACATGGACTTGGAATCATCCTTGTCACTCTGGAAGCTGGAGTCAGCAAAGGCCTCGATCTGGAGGTCTTTTCCGCCATACACCAAGAACATCTCCTTAGTCCTTCTCAGGTACTTGAGAATGTTCTTTACCGCTATCCAGTGTTTCTCCCCAGGGTTTGACTGATACCGGCTTACCACACTCAGTGCATAAGCTACATCCGGTCTGGTACACAACATCGCATACATTATAGAGCCTACCGCAGAAGCGTAGGGTATAATAGACATGCGATCCCTCTCCAAATCAGTCTTGGGAGACATCTCTTTAGAGAGGGTGATCCCGTGACAAGCCGGTAGGTTACCGCGCTTGGAATCTTCCATACTGAACCTCTTCAGTATGGTGTCGATGTACCTGGACTGTGAAAGTCCTAATATCCTCTTGGATCTGTCACGGTAGATCCGGATACCCAGAATGTATGAGGCATCACCCAGGTCTTTCATGGAGAACCTGTGTGACAAGAACCCCTTGACAGATTGTAGCATAGGAATGTCATTTCCTATTAAGAGAATGTCATCCACGTATAAAACGAGGAATACTACAGTTCTCGCTACAAATCTACTATAGATGCATGGTTCATCTGGATTTTTGATAAAGCCAAATTCTTTGACCGTCTCATCAAAGCAGATGTTCCAACTCCGCGATGCCTGCTTTAGTCCATAGATGGACTTAAGCAACTTGCACACCTTTCCGCTGCTCCCACTCTGAATGAAACCCTCTGGCTGGTCCATATAGACACACTCCTCTAAATCTCCATTTAGAAAAGCTGTCTTTACGTCCATTTGCCAGATCTCATAATCATAGAAGGCAGCAATGGCAAGAAGGATCCGAATGGATTTCAGCATGGCTACTGGAGAAAAGGTTTCATCGTAGTCCAAGCCAGGTCTTTGACGAAAACCCTTTGCTACCAGCCTAGCTTTATAGGTCTCAACCTGTCCATCTACACCAATCTTCCTTTTGAAGATCCACTTGCATCCTACGGGTTTTACCCCGTCTGGAGCAATGTCCAACGTCCATACCTTGTTGGTGTACATGGACTCCATTTCGGTCCGCATTGCATCCAGCCATTTCACTGAGTCAACGCTCTGAACGGCCTGCTGGAAGCTAGTAGGCTCATCATAATCTATGATGCAATCCTCTCTATCCCCGTCTATGAGAAAACCGTAGTATCTCTCGGGCGGATGAGATTGCCTACTACTTCTGCGGAGCGGCGCAGGAATGTCCTGTTCTGTTGAACCCTCTGGTTCCACTAACCTTTCAGTAATAGTCTGTGGTTCTGGAATTTCTTCCAGTTCTACTGCGCTCCCACTAATCTCCTTTTCCAAGAACTGGTGTTCCAGAAAGTGGGCATTACGAGAAACAAGGACTTTTTGTTCCTCTGCGTAGTAGAAAAGATACCCCCTGGTGTTCTTTGGGTATCCCACAAACTTGCACAGTACTGAGCGTGCCTCGAGTTTGTCCGCATGCTGCTTTTTGACAAAAGCTGGACATCCCCAGATCTTCAGATATTGAAGATAGGGTTTCTTCCCACTCCACATTTCATATGGGGTGGTAGGCACAGTCTTAGTCGGAACTCGGTTCAAAAGGTACGCAGCCGATTCTAGCGCATACCCCCAGAATGATCGCGGTAACTCAGCGTTACTCATCATGGACCGCACCATATCCAATAGGGTGCGGTTCCGTCTCTCCGATACACCGTTATGTTGCGGGGTGTATGGAGGAGTAAGCTGAGAGAGAATTCCGTTCTCTTTTAGATAGTCCAGGAACTCGGCACTTAAGTATTCTCCACCTCGATCCGATCTTAGAATCTTAATACTTTTGCCGTTCTGTTTCTCTACTTCATTCTTATACTCCTGGAATTTTCCAAAGGCTTCGGACTTATGTTTCATTAAGAAGACATAACCGTACCATGAGAAGTCATCCGTAAAAGTAATGAAGTAAGAATGTCCGCTTCGGGCATGTGTAGACATTGGACCGCACACGTCACTGTGTACGAGTCCCAAGAGCTCGCTCGCTCTTACTCCTTGTCCAGTAAATGGAGTCTTTGTCATCTTTCCTTTGAGACAAGATTGACAAGTGGCATACGATTGATATTCGAACGCATTCAAATATCCTTCTGTATGTAACTTAGTCAACCTTCTCTCATTGATGTGACCCAATCTACAATGCCATAAGAAAGTCTGATTTATTTCTGGAGACTTTCTTTTGTGTGTATTCTGGACATTAAAAATCTGTGGTTGGTTTAACACGTATATACCATTACTCAATGTACCTGACCCAATCAGAACTTGATTAAGGTGAATGTTTACAACATTACTTACAAACGCAAATTCATAACCTTCTTTAGAAACTAAAGATACAGAAATGATATTACAAGTTGCGTTGGGTACAAAAAAGCAATTACGCAAAACCAAAACATGTCCATCTGACATTCCCAGGTGATAGTCCCCCACGGCTTTAGCATCCATGCTAGCTCCGTTCGCAACTCTGAGGGTCATGTCACCTGCCTTCAAAACCCTACGGTTTCTCAACGCCTGCAAAGAATTACAGATATGAGATCCTGATCCGGTATCCAATACCCAGGAAGTAGAGTTTATTGAAAGACAGTTTTCAATAACATACACACCTGAAGCTGAAGCTGCAACCTGCTTCAATTCCTGTGTTCTGGCCTTCCAGGCCCTGCAATCATTCTTCCAGTGTCCTTTCTTATGACAATAGAAGCATTCTTTCTTATCCACAAGCTTCCCTGCTATCTTTGTTGCTTTTCCTTTTCCCTTCGTATCCACTTTACTAACACCGCCCCTTGGTTTGGCGGGGGCCTTCTTCTTCTTTCCCTTGGCCTTCGCCTTGGACCTAGAAGAAGATGATCCTCCTACAAACAAAGTGGATGTTTCCCTACCTTTCTGTAGGGTGCCCTCTGCGCTCCTCAGCATGTTGAGGAGCTCTGATAGTTCAACCTCTTTTTCTTGTAGGTTGAAGTTCAGTATAAACTGGGCGTAAGTGGAAGGAAGGGACTGGAGAACTATATCCGTATATAGCTCACTCTCCAATGTGATCCCTAGGTCAGCGAGCTCCTCAATGTAGCCGATCATCTTTAGCACGTGCTCGGCTACTGATGATCCGACGGCCATTCTTGTCGAAAATAACTTTTTCGACGCTTCGTATCTTGCGATACGTGATTGCTCTCCATACAGTTCTTTTGTATGGAGCAATATGGACTCCATGTCCATATTCTCATGCCTCCTCTGATGTTCGTTGTCCATCGAGGCAAGCAGGAGGCACTTGGCCTTCGCGCTATCAATCTCCCAAGTCTTGCGGATTTCCTTATCCGCGACACTGGAAGTTGGACCAGGGACAGGGGGAGCTTTGGTGGTAAGAAGATACCCCAGCTTGTCATAAGTGATTGCTATCTTGACATTCCTGAGCCAATCTTTGTAGTTTGGCCCTGTCAGTTTGTTTTTATCTAGGAGTAACTTAAGTCCAGTCATGTTGATTGGTCGCTGCAATTAGGAGAGAGAAGAAGAAACACTCAGCATGATGCTCTTGCAAGTTTAGAGTGGTTTTTAGTTTGTCTAAACAGGATGGCTCCCACTGTTTCTCGAATCCCTCCTCAAACCATAAAGGAAGAATTAGTCAGGATCAATCCCACCGTACAATACTTGCTTAACCGTTCAGCCAGGCCGGTGTCGGTACTTCGAGGGAGGTTTTCCAACGCTTTCGCGAAGTTCCTTAATTAAAGAACCTCTTTTCCCTGGGGGCGTAGCCCCGCTAACACCTTTCTAGGCACCTACTAGGTTTATAGCATTGATCGTTAAGTGAGAAATTTCCCGAGGAGTAGCATATACTCACAGTAGGATCGGGATCCAAATATCATCGCGTGACGAAACTGAAGGAATCCTACCAGAATCATCACACTCCAAATGGTATGCAAATCTAGCAAGTTTCAGTACTTATGAAACTCCCGATGTGGATTTTTGCCCCATGCTCTTATGACCTTGGCGTGAGGTCAAAATGTCATAAGTCACATGTCAAGTTCGTCCCATCATTATCCAGGTTAATTTGAACCCACCCGTACATACCCTTGACGTAGGCCAAAATGGCAGTACGACTGTCTCAAACCAACGCATTCTATCTATGCAACAGATAAATATCCGGCAGCTACCAATCACTATGCCTTGGCGTGAGGTCAAAATACATAGCTTGAATACTACCGAATATTTAACTGAAATGATGGAGGGCTACGGATGGTTTTGGCAAAACCGTGAACGTAGTGAACTTGATTTGGTCGATGGAACGAGATAGCTTTTAAATGGAGTGGCTCAAACTCCGTATTTTAAAAGTTTGTTTTGAAAAGAACCGAGTGGTTTTTCGAAAGTGTTCCAACGACTTTAACTTGGTTTATTATCTTGCATTAGTTCTTTTAATGCGTGATATTCTTGCATTAGTTCTTTTAATGCGTCCTATCATTTAATCCTACCATTGCAGAAAACAACCAAAATATGACGTACGCTTATGCCATTCGCATTCGCCACGGGGCCCCGTCATTACCCGTTAGGTTACTTAACTAACGACAGAGCGGGGGCTGGGCTAGCGCGTCTGTAAAACATAAGCAACGCCTAAATAATATCATATATAGATATACTGCAATGATAAACATTTCAGATCACAGATAAATACATTGGATATACTAGGAATCTGTAATTTGCACGAGCCTGTAACAAAAACAGATTACACGGTCGCGGTGAATAGCCAATACCCCACCCAAGACCCCTACGGGTGCGGCAAACTACCCGCCAAGTACCCGTAGCGTAGCAACCTCCCTCATCTCCATAAGTAGGCCACTCGACACTTCGGCATACCCGGTAGTTTGTGCACCCCTCCATGGGTCTATCCTAGGAGCAAAAACAGTAAAAAGAAATTATACAATGACGGCTACAACCCCGACCCGGTTGTGCGGCCATACAAATAATTATTACATCAATTTACAAATTTACATGAATTGAAAGAAAAGAAAACTCTCGTCTCACAACCCCCGGCTATTCACCCGCGACAATCCAACATATTTATAGATCACAGATTTGTATAACCCCCACTAATCGACATATAGCGATTAGTAGACGTTCAATACAAATATCACAATACAGAAAAACCCGTTAGCTCAAGTCTTTTAGAAGTTCGATCAAAAATACGGATTTTCGGGACCCCAAAATAAAATTTTCGTTCTGGAAAATCTGGGCAGAAAATATATATACCAAAAATCCCAAAATACCCCCAAGAGTAAACTGCAAAAGAGAAAACCCTTGACCGAGTCAACTCGGCCGCGCTTCCGCGGCGGGAGCGTGCTCCCGCCGCTGAAGCGCGGCGCTTTGACCGAGTCAGGGGCCCAAAATTTTGCAGATTCTTTTAAAAAGCCTGAGTCGATTTTAGGTGTGTTCCAAAAAGTTTTTCCAGTACTTTAGAAATCGACAGAAAGTTTAAAATTCCGGGGTTCGTTTCGGGACTTTTTCGTTGATCGATCTTCTAGTTACTTGCTAACATGTTAGATAGAGTTTAACTAGGCTCTGATACCACTGTAAGTCCATGCTACCTCTCCCGGTACTTTCGGGAATGCGGAATTTGGTAAAAAACGATTTTCTTAAAGATGGTAACATGGACCTAAAAACCCGGATCTTGGTTAAACATCTATCTAACATCCTAACTATGAGTTTTAGCTACTCGGTTAGGGGGTTATACCTTGCTTGTCTTGAACTCCTTCGTCTTCAAAGCTCCGATGGTGGTCCGATGGCTTCTTCTCGTCGTCTCCGTACGCCGAAGATTGATCCACCTGAAAGCTCCAACCTTTAGCTCCTTCTTCGTTCTTTGAAGAAACTAGTTCACTTGGTTTGCTAAACCTAGTGAACTAGAATAAGTAGAGAAGAAATAGAATGGGATTTTATCTATGGTTCTTGATTCTCAACTCATGAGACAAGAGAACCATAGATCAAGAGAGGGAGCAAGAGGTTGAGGGTGAGAGCAAGAGGAGAGCTCAAGAACAAGAGAGAGAATGAGCAAGAAAGAATGAGCAAGTATTTTGTCTCTCACCCTCTCATAATCCAAAGCAATGATAACTCATCATATTAACAAAAGTCTTATGTGATGGTTAGAAGCAACCACAACCATATCATTTCATGCACTCATTTTACACAAAATGAGCAAGTAAACAAAAGTCTTTGCCATGAAATGATGGCTATGGTTATCATGATGGTCAACTAGTCAAGCCTAGTCAACCGGTCAACAAGTCAACAAAAGTCAACAAGTCAACAAAGTCAACAAGTCAACAACCATATCACCATAATACTTAATTAATATAATAGTTAATCACATATCATATTCTCATTAGGGTTGAGCATAAAGTCAAATAGTCAACGGTCAACTGTCAACAACCCTAATGAGAATCCGCTGCCTCTGCCTCCCTGTCAACTGTGCATACACACCCGCATCCGCGTTCCGAGGAACACGAATGCAAACTGGATAAATCCAATCCCATAAGGTACACTAGGATCTGGCTTAAACCAAAGCCCGCTAGTGTAAACTGTCCGGACACTGTACGTGCACAAGTGCACGGATGTGACCGAACCCTGTCGCAAAACCATGCGACCTGTCGCAATACCATGCGACCTCTACTCTTTTGCCTAAAGGCGAAAAGCTTTCTGTATGGGACTCTAAAGACTCGACACTATGCTGGCAGTGGGTTTAACCACAGACCGCAAGCGGCACTAGCTGTGCGTAACGGTCCCCAGGTAATGCCGACAAGAAGACCGACGAGGCGAAACCCATCTGAACTCCTACTGAGCCTGAGTGTGACATTCTCCGTACAGTCCGGTCTGTTCGTCTGATACATCGCATGGCGGGCCTAGGGGGCGGTAAACGTCAGTCCCCCAATAGCGGTACAAGTCGTGCCGGAGCGAAGCCCAAAACACCCTGAGATAACACTGGAAACCTACCAGTATATCTCGTTTGCCCTGCCCAGGGACTACTCGTGTAATGGCTCTCCTAGACACAGCGCGATGTCAACCCCCAATACCGGGAGAGACGAATCCTGTCTAACCGTCACTGCCTCCAAGTGCTTCGGGACTGCACCCAACCACTACCTGTTTGCACGACTCCTTTGAGCCGTGGTAGGGTAGTGATCAAAGTACAGTGGGAACACACTCGAGGCGGTGTGACAGTGTCAAGTCAGCAGACTAAGCTGTACTCATGTCACCTGGGAACTGATAACTGACGATAGGTATAATACCAACTAGTCAGTTCCCGACGAGTCCTGTCCAGTGTACCCGTAACCTAACGAGCACCCGCATACTATCTCAAGTACGACGTACTGACGGCTGTGGGACAGACCGTCTCCCACACTGGGATGAGAAGCGCATGCGCTGGTCTACTCCGGAGTATCGATGCCCTGTCTCGATAGTCCTGCGACCAGGGACCTGCATAAGGATGTGCTTATAGATTACCCAGCCCCACTAGTGTGACGGCCATCACATCGCTGGTAATCAAGCAAAGATCCTAAGGGCTCTACTAATGTGTATAGGCGATATACAAAATAAACACATGTACACATTGAAGTAGAAACAAACCAAGTAGCATACTACTATTTTGAGCAAGATTGTATATACAAGGTGAATATCCCAAGCATCCATTAAGTAATATACAAACTAGTATGATACAGTAATGGCCTCTAGGGCATATACACTAACACTATATCCAATATAGAACCAGAGGCACTGATTTAATTGAACTAGATTCAAATCATGCAGCTGTCTCCAGTGCATGTCAACTAAATGGAGAGAGGCCGATCAGCGTTACTCAACTTAGGAATGCTTCCAATTATGAGTAACCTGAAAGAGAAGCAATTTCTCTTTATCATTACTATCAACTGAATATCATACACAAGTATCTATATCTTCGATCACTTTGATGAATCCCGATACTTGCTACACCTGGTTCTCTACTCTATTCAAATACCTATAACTCCTCAAAACTTAGACCCTGTGTTTCTACGAAACACATGTCTAAGAACTAGAGAAGTTAAAAGTAAACAGAATATAGTATGAGGACCAACCCCTCTGTCCTAATGGACACTGGACAACATACAATACTCTGTATAAGTCCACTGAGTCTGACAACTCTTTCACTGTGTGTCGTAGGTTGAAAACTGTACTTATGGTTAAGAAGAATTACACCGCTGTTTAATGCTCCTTACCTAACCATCCACTGATATAGGTAAATGTCATCGACATAATATCAAAAGGTATATCTCACTCTATGAAAATAGACGTACAGATATATCAATTTGAAATTGGTGCATAAAAGCGGATATTCAAAACCAAATATTTGCCGACCGGCAAACAGCCCAGGTGATTTCCTCAGATATCACCGATTACAACGAATCCCGATATAATGAGGATGATCACCCAATTCCCAATAACTTACTCCCACTCATCATCTGTAAAACCATACAGATGTGAGAATCAAACCTGGTAAATACATACCCTGGAGCAAATGTCCAATCGAGAAATCAGATTTCCTTTAACAGTACACAGTTGAACTGAAACATTAAAATGTTTCGATGGGGTATCCTGGTATTCCTAGTAATGCCTCTACCATTATCCAGATTCACAACTATAACCGTATAATTCTTTGCCACCTCTCCAATTCCCTTTATATGTCTTTAGTCATTACCTTCTGCACACCCCTTAGGCCAAATGGTTTTCTTCCTTCCCTACCGTTCGGCACCAGCCTATGGTTTGGAAGAAGACTATCCAATAAGCATAATGGGTGTACTTTCCTAATCCTGGGAGCACTCGCAATGCGAGAGAAGGTGAAGATAAAATACAACCGAATAAACCTTATTCCTATTTCTCCTGGACCAGAATCCATCCCCGAACTGGAACAAGTTCCTTTCGAGTTCGTATATAACCATACGATGGAATATCCAAATAACTGTGGATCTTCGTAGTGATACGGAGTGTCCTGGAGAAATACAAAGGTGATGTGGGAGTGGTAATGAAATACTTGGTTTTGTCGTGAATATCAGTCGCAATTTACTTTGCCCTCTTACTAATCCCTTGCTTTGTCTTAATCTTAATACCTTCTGCACACCATCGTTATGCTAATTGGTTTTCTTCATTCCCTACCGGTCGGCACCAGCCTAAGGTTTGGAAGAAGACTATCCAATTTGCATAATAGGTGTACTATACCCTAAACCAAGGAGTACTCGCAACCAGAGAGAAGGTAAAAGGAAAAGACAACTGAATAATCCTATCCGCTTTCTCCAGAACCAGAAACCATCCTCGAATAATTCCTTCGAGTTCGTATCTAACCATACGATGGTTTTGTCCAATGGAAGTGGACGTTCGTAGTAATACGGGGTGTCCTGGAGAAAAGGGTAAAAGTAGGAGTGGCAATGAGGTCTGCAACTCTGACAATCCAAAAGCCAGTGTTAAGAAGGTTCGGTCAACTTGGTCACTGAGTCATAGTCTTAGGGTCGGGTCAATGGTCGCTGCCAGAGAGAGAGAAAAGAAACACTCAGCGTGCACTCTAACCAAGATCAGAATGGTTACCAATTTATCTAATCTGGAAACCTCCCACTGTACCTCAAATTCTCCTCCAAATCTGAAAGAAGAATTAGTCGGGGTCACCCGAGGTGTAAACCAACTCATCAGTAGGAATCGGGATCCAACTATCATCGCATGATAACGTGACGGAATCCGCTCACGGTATCACACTCCAGAAGGTATGCTCATATCTGGCAAGTTTTAGTTCTTTTGAAACTCCCGATGTGGATTTTTACCCCATGCTCTTATGACCTTGGCGTGAGGTCAAAATATCATAAGTCACATGTCAAGTTCTACCCATCATTGTCCAGGTTAATTTGAACCCACCCGTACATACCCTTGACGTAGGCCAAAATAGTAGTACGACTGTCTCAAAACAACGCATCTATCTATGCAACAGATAAATACCCGGCAACTACCAAACACTATGCCTTGGCGTGAGGTCAAAATACATAGCTTGAATACTACCGAATATTTAACTGAAATGATGGACGGCTACGAATGGTTTCTGGCGAAAACCTTTAACGTAATGAACTTGATATCGTTGAAGGAACGGATAGCTTTTTAGAAAATATAGTGACGAAAACCTTTACTAAAGAGGTCACTCCCGGTGAAGGGATCTCGGCTCTTTCCCCGTAGAATGGGATGCAGGATATTCCAAATGAATACCGCGATGCAAAGCAAAAGTAATCGGCTATAGTGAAGTTAGTGCCCTGACGCAAACTTCTGTCCAAGGGGTCACTCCCGGTGAAGGGATCTCGGCCCTTGCCTCGTCGACTGAGGAGCAGGATATTCCAAATGAATACCGCGATGCAAAGCAAAAGTAATCGTCCTTGCAATAACAGCTTTTTGAAAAGTGTTCCAACAACATAAGAATAGGTTTGTTTATCTTGCATTGATCCGAATCAATGCATTCCCATCAATTGATCACACCACAAAGAACGAAAATATACTGACGTACGTATATGCCATCCGCATTCGCCACTAGGTCCCGTCATCACCCGTTAGATTAGCTAACTAACGGCAGAGCGGGGACTGGACTAGCGCGGATGAAAAACATATACAACATCTACTAATATATATACCAATATATTATATTTCGCTCAAGGCGTGAATAAAATGCAACATCACAGAAATGTACAGCTTCACAGAACATAACAGATATCTGGGATCCCCGGGTTTCACAGAGCCACTACTGAAACCCGACGTTCCCCTGGTCGTGTGGATAGCCTGTGCATTGAAAACCTAGACCCCTACGGGCGCGGCAAGTCACCCGCCAAAACCTGAAGCGAGGCAGCCCCCTTCAGCACCGTGAATGGACCACCCAGCACTTCACGGAATCCGGCAACTTGGGCACCCCTCCTGGGTCAACGTGTACCCCCTACGAGTGCAGCGAATAGCCCGCCAATTCCAGACTGAAGCCCCCTCCGTCTCAATGCCCTAAGATGCGGTCCCGTTGCCTTCTAGAACCCGGCTATCCGTGCACCCCTCCGCGGGGTAACCCTAGTACAGAAAGTAAAATATACATACAACGGGTACATCGACCGCAACCAGGTCGTGCCCTAAAAGAATAATACAAACAGGCAGTGACGGCAGTCCACATGTCGGACGCTCGCCCCGCAATATCAAATGTACATAATACAACAAAACTGCACTAGCATTGCATCCAGGCTATCCCCCACGACCGATCCGCAACATCACAGCATAAACACAGAACATCAACGTGAAAGTCACATTCGCAAATCCGTCTAACCGGGCTATAGCAGTTAGACAGGATTTACCGATCGAGTGACATTCACGGTCGCAGATATAATGTAACTACCGTGAAATAATGTGTTTAAAATATCCGATCGATCAAAAATTAACAAGTGGGCCCCCAAACAATACTGTAGCACTCACAGAAATACTGGGCCCAATTTTAATAGTCCAAAACCCATAAAATAAGCCTAGAAGCCCACTGGAGAATTTCGAAGCATTGATCCCACCAACATGCGGCGGAACCGCGGCAACAAGGGGGGTTTTGCCGCGGTTCCGCGCTCGAGCTGAGGGATCATTGTCTCGAATTTTCCCAGAGTTCTTAGAACTTCCTGCACATCATTCTGAGACAACCTGAAAAATTTTTAGACTTCAAAAAATTTTGACAGAAACTGATGTGAAGGAAAAATGCAAGTTTTGGAATTTTGGTCGATCGGAAATGCAAAACACATCAAACGAAGCTAGACGAAGTTAATGGCGAGGCTCTGATACCACTGTAAGTGCACGGCGGCGCCCCGGCCGTCAAACCGACGGACAAATGCGGAAGCGGTGATAAACTTTAATTTTGCGAACTTTGCAAACCGGCACCACCGCGCACTAAACCCCGGATCGGGCCATTAAACTTGTCCTAGCAAACTAACAAGATAGGGAAGAGATATACCGAGTGATCCGAGTCCTCCGGTCTTCTCGTCATCGTCCCGATCTCCCGCGGAAACTCCGGTCGTCGCCTCATAGCCGGAAGGGCACCACATCGCCTGCATCTTTTACGGGCTCCCGCCTCAATACCGAGGCAACTCGGGCATGAAGCCGGCAAGTCGACATGCCCAAGATATGCTGTAGAATGTGTAGTGTAGAGGCTATGTCTCACTTTGGGGTTATGTTGCCTTTGAAAGATGATGGAGGAACCAAGAAGAAAAATGGTGCTTGCATTTTTCTAGCATCAAATGAGATCAAGAATGCCACAAGCTCAAAAATGAAATTCTCTCTCTCTCCTCCCAATATTGTGGCCGGCCCTTTCATGATATGAGAATGGTGGAGGGATTAATCAAGCATGAAGGGAGGTGATTGTAGGAGAAAAGCAAGGGTGACCACAAACAAACATCATGATCACAAAACCCATACCCTTTCATGTCTTAATTAATGCAAGTGATGGATGAAAGATATCATAATCAATACTTTTGCAAGAAACCTCCTCCACAAATGTTATTTGCACAATTGCAAATAACCCCCTCCATCGGAAAAGTCCGGCCGGGAAAGAACAAAGGAAAACCGGCCGGAACGGAAAGCAAACTGGCAACTCCAGAAAACTGGTCCCGTAATAAATTACAGGAAAACCCCGATACTGTGCATACACTCCCGCATCTGTATTCCGACCGGATACAAATGCAAAGAGACAAAATCTATACTGTACTATACTAGGATCCGGCTTAAACCA
This sequence comes from Agapanthus africanus, assembly GCA_030015575.1. NCBI lineage: Eukaryota > Viridiplantae > Streptophyta > Magnoliopsida > Asparagales > Amaryllidaceae > Agapanthus > Agapanthus africanus. The sequence goes on along the minus strand of CM057345.1, from coordinate 295,490,538 downwards.
AAGCCGGCTAGTAATGTTCGTCCGATCCTGATCCGTGCAATACCGCGCGTATCAGATCGAACACTGCCATATAACTATACGGCCTCTAGTACAAACTGTCCGATCCTGATCCGTGCAATACCGCACGTATCTGATCGGACCCTGCCATATCTCCATACGGCCTCTAGAGCCTTTCGCCCGAAAGCTGAGTAACTGAATGTGTGGTGGACTCTAAAGACTCGTCAATACTATGGCTGTGGATTTAACCACTAGCACGTCAGAGGTATAAGCCAATACGTGACGGGCCACCAGCTATTGACCAAAAGGGACGTCGATGAGCGAACTCATCCTGACACCCTACTGAGCCTGTCAGTGACAATATCCGTACAGTCTGGTCCGTTCGTCTAAGAGCATCGCATGTCGGGCCTAGAGGGTGGGTAAAAGTCCGACCCCCAAAAGCGGTACAAGTCGTGTCGGAGTGTAGCCCAGAACACCCTGAGATACTACTGGAATACCTACAAGTAAATCTCCTGCCTTGGCCAAGGACTTCGTGTAATGGCTCTCCTAGACACAGCGCGACCTCACCCCCAATACCGGGAGAGACGAACCCCTGAAGATCCGCTCACTGCCTCCATGTGGCTCGGGACTGTACCCAACTAAAACCTGTTTGCACGACTCCTTTGAGCCGTGGTAGGGTAGTAATCAAAGTACAGTGGGAACTCACACGAGACAAATGACGATCCCAGGTCGATGAACTAACCTATACACATGTCACCTGGGAACTGCTATCTGACGTCAGGTATAAGACCAACTAGCATGATCCCGGCGAGTCCAGTCCGGTGTACTCATAACCCAATGAGAACCTGTATACATCTTAGGTGAACCAACTGACACCAGTGGCTTGTGAGACCGGCCACCGCCCCTCGTCGTGGTCTCGACTGTATACACTAGTCTACTCTAGAGAATCGATGCCCTGTCTCGAAACTCCCACGACTAGGGACCTTTTAAGGATATGCTTGTAGACCCCAGCTCTCACGTATATGATCGCCCTCATACTGCCGGCAGTCAAGCAAGAATCCTAGGGGCTCTATCAACGTGCAATAGCGACCTGTCAGGTCACCTAAAGCAGTACACGATGATAAAGGTAAACCAGATAGCATACTATCATCTCGAGTAATACTGTCGTACCGGGATAGGTCATCCCTCAATCATTGCAATCACGTGCCTGTGATCCAATAATTGACTCTGAGGGCACTATCTCCAACAAGATGTTGTAGAATCAAATTTTTAAAAAGGTAGTACTAGTTCCTGTTTTTCATAATGGTATTCCTTGTAGAATATCCAGCACCGCATTCGATGAGGACAGAGCCTAGATCCCTTCACCGGAAGTGACCTCTTTAGCAGAAGCTGGCAGATGCTACACCTATTCGGTTTATTTTGAAAAACTCGATTTAAAAGCGGAGCTTAAAGCACACCTTTTCAAAATCACTCGATTCTAGAACGATATCAAGTTCATTACACAGAAGGTTTTCTTAAAAACCTGTCATAGCCCTCCGTCATTTCAGATAAGGACTATTTAGTATTCGTGCTGCGTTTGTTGACCTTGTCAAGGTGTAGTGTACGGTAGCTGTGTTGGAGATAGTGCCCTCAGAGTCAATTATTGGATCACAGGCACGTGATTGCAATGATTGAGGGAGGACCTATCCCGGTACGACAGTCTTACTCGAGATGATAGTATGCTATCAGGTTTACCTTTATCATCGTGTACTGCTTTAGGTGACCTGACAGGTCGCTATTGCACGTTGATAGAGCCCCTAGGATTCTTGCTTGACTGCCGGCAGTATGAGGGCGATCATATACGTGAGAGCTGGGGTCTACAAGCATATCCTTAAAAGGTCCCTAGTCGTGGGAGTTTCGAGATAGGGCATCGATTCTCCAGAGTAGACTAGTGTATACAGTCGAGACCCCGACGAGGGGCGGTGGCCGGCCTCACAAGCCACTGGTGTCAGTTGGTTCACCTAAGATGTATACAGGTGGTCATTGGGTTATGAGTACACCGGACAGGACTCACCGGGAACATGCTAGTTGGTCTTATACCTGACGTCAGATAGCAGTTCCCAGGTGACATGTGAACAGGTTAGTTCATCGACCTTGGGATCGTCATTTGTCTCGTGTGAGTTCCCACTGTGCTTTGATTACTATCCTACCACGGCTCAAAGGAGTCATGCAAACAGGTTTTAGTTGGGTACAGTCCCGAGCCACATGGAGGCAGTGAGCGGATCTTCGGGGGTTTCGTCTCTCCCGGTATTGGGGGTGAGGTCGCGCTGTGTCTAGGAGAGCCATTACACAAAGTCCTTGGCCAAGGCAGGAGATTTACTGGTAGGTATTCCGGTAGTATCTCAGGGTGTTCTGGGCTACACTCCGACACGACTTGTACCGCTTTTGGGGGTCTGACTTTTACCCACCCCCTAGGCCCGACATGCGATGCTCATAGACGAACGGACCGGACTGTACGGATATTGTCACTGACAGGCTCAGTAGGGTGTCAGGATGAGTTCGCTCATCGACGTCCCTTTTAGTCAATAGCTGGTGGCCCGTTACGTATTGGCTTATACCTCTGACGTGCTAGTGGTTAAATCCACAGCCATAGTATTGACGAGTCTTTAGAGTCCACCACACTTTCAGTTACTCAGCTTTCGGGCGAAACGCTGTAGAGGCCGTATGGAGATATGGCAGGGTCCGATCAGATACGTGCGGTATTGCACGGATCAGGATCGGACAGCTTTGTACTAGTGGCCGTATGGATATATGGCAAGGTTCGATCAGATACGTGCGGTATTGCACGGATCAGGATCGGACAGTTTTTACTAGCCGGCTTTGGTTTAAGCCGGATCCTAGTATAGTACAGTGTAGATTTTAACTCTTTGTATTTGTATCCGGACGGAATACAGATGCGGGTGTGTATGCACAGTATCGGGGTTTTCCTGTAATTTATTACGGGACCAGTTTTCTGGAGTTGCCAGTTTGCATTCCGTTCCGGCCGGTTTTCCTTTGCTTTTTCCCGGCCGGACTTTTCCGATGGAGGGGGTTATTTGCAATTGTGCAAATAACATTTGTGGAGGGGGTTTCTTGCAATTGTTTTGATTATGATAGCATCATTACTTTTGCTCAATGCTTTTGCATTAAATGAGATTAGAAAGGGTATGGTTGGTTTTAAAATGAAGCATGGTTGATGTTTGTTTAGGATCACCATTTTCTATCTCTTACACTCACCTCCCTTCATGCTTCATAATCTTTGCTCCACCATTTTCTAAGGATGAGAGTTTTCATTAGAAAAGAGAGAAGAAGAAAAGAGAAGGAGAGAGCTTCATCTTTGAGAGTGTTTTTCATTCTTGATCTCTTTTCATGCTAAGAAAAATGCAAGCACCATTTTTCTTATCTTGTTTACTCCATCATCTACAAATGGCAACAAACCCCAAAGTGAGACATGCACTCTACACTACACTTCCTACAGCAAATCTTGGACGCGTCGATTCTCCTGCTTCACGCCCGAGTTGCCTCGGTATTGAGGTGGGAGCCCGTAAAAGCTACAGGCGATGTGGTGCCCTTTCCGACGAGGAGGAGACGGACGGAGATCCCGCGAGGAGATCGGAGTGGAGATGAAGACCGGAGGACTCGGATCAGTCGGTACATCTCTTCCCTTTCTTGTTAGTAGCTTAGACTTGTTAATGGTTACGATCCGGGTGTTTAGTGCGCGGTGGTGCCGGTTTGCAAAGTCCGCAAAATTAAAGTTTATCACCGCTTCCGCTTTCCGGCGTCGGATTGACGGCCGGGGCGCCGACGTGCACTTACAGTGGTATCAGAGCCTCGCCATTAACTTCGTCTAGCTTCGTTTGATGTGTTTTTCAGTTCCGATCGACCAAAATTCCAAAAACCGTATTTTTCCTTCACATCAGTTTCTGTTGAAATTTTTTGAAGTCTAAAAATTTTTCAGGTGATCTCAGAATGATGTGAAGGGAGTTCTAAGAACTCTGAGAAAAAACGAGACAATGAACCCTCACCTCGAGAGCGGAACCGCGGCAAGAACCCCCTTGTTGCCGCGGTTCCGCCGCAAGTTGGTGGGGTCAATGCTTCGTATTTTTCCAGTGGGCTTCTGGGCTTATTTTAGGGGTTTTGGAATATTAAAGTTGGGCCAATTATTTCTGTGAGTGCTACAGTTTTCTTTGGGGCCCACTTGTTAATTGTTTGATCAATCGGAAAATTTTAAACACATTTTTCACAGTATTTACATTATATCTGCGACCGTGAATGTCACTTGATCGGTAAATCCGGTCTAACTGCTATAGCCCGGTTAGACGGATTTGAGAACGTGACTTTCACGTTGATGTTCTGTTTTTGCTGTGATGTTGCGGATCGGTCGTGTTGGATAGCCTGGATGCAATGCTAGTACAGTTGTGGTTGTATTATGTACATTTGATTTTGCGGGGCGAGCGTCCGACATGTGGACTGCCGTCACTGCCTGTTTGTATTATTCTTTTGGGGCACGACCTGGTTGCGGTCGATGTACCCGGTGTATGTATATTTTACTTTCTGTACTAGGATTGCCCCGCGGTGGGGTGCACGGATAGCCGGGTTCTGGAGGATAACAAGCCCGCATCTCATGGCATTGGGACGGAGGGGGCTTCAGTCCAGGATTGGCGGGCTATTCGCCGCACTCGTAGGGGGTACAGGTTGACCCAGGAGGGGTGCCCAAGTTGCCGGATTCCGTGAAGTGCTGGGTGGTCCATTCACGGTGCTGAAGGGGGCTACCTCACTTCAGGTTTTGGCGGGTGACTTGCCGCGCCCTTAGGGGTCTAGGATTTCATTGCACAGGCTATCCACACGACCAGGGGAACGTCGGGTTTCAGTAGTGGCTCTGTGAAACCCGGGGATCCCAGATATCTGATTTGTTCTGTGATGCTGTACATTTCTGTGATGTTGCATTTTATTCACGCCTTGAGCGAAATATCATATATTGGTATATATATTATTAGATGTTGTATATGTTTTTCATCCGTGCTAGTCCAGTCCCCGCTCTGCCGTTAGTTAGCTAACCTAACGGGTGATGACGGGACCCAGTGGCGAATGCGGATGGCATATGCGTACGTCAGTATATTTTCGTTCTTTGTGGTGTGATCAATTGATGGGACTGCATTGATTCGGATCAATTGATGGGACTGCATTGATTCGGATCAATGCAAGATAAACAAACCTAATCTGATGTTGTTGGAACATTTTTCAAAAAAAGCTGTTATTGCAAGGACGTTCACTTTTGTTTTGCATCGTGGTATTCATTTGGAATATCCTGCTCCTCAGTCGACGAGGCAAGGGCCGAGATCCCTTCACCGGGAGTGACCACTTGGACAGAAGTTTGCGTCAGGGCATTAACTTCACTATAGCCGATTACTTTTGCTTTGCACAGTGATATTCGGTTATGAATATCCAGCACCCCATTCTACGGGGAAAGAGCCGAGATCCCTTCACCGGGAGTGACCTCTTTAGTAAAGGTTTTCGTCACTATATTTTCTAAAAAGCTATCCGTTCCTTCAACGATATCAAGTTCATTACGTTAAAGGTTTTCGCCAGAAACCATTCGTAGCCCTCCGTCGTTTCATATGGGTAGTCAATAGTATTCAAGCTGTGTATGTTGGCCAAAGTCAAGGCACAGTGTTTGGTAGCTGTTGGGTATTCATATGCAGCATAGATAGATGTGTTGGTTTGGGGCAGTCGTACTACCATTTTGGCCCAAGTCAAGGGTATGTACGGGTGGGCTCAAATTAACCTGGAGAATGACGGGTTGAACTTGACATGTGACTTATGATATGTTGGCCAAAGTCAAGGTCATAAGAGCATGGGGTAGAAATCCACATCGGGAGTTTCAAAAGAACTGAAACTTGCCAGATATGCGCATACCTTCTGGAGTGTGGTACCGTGAGCGGATTCCGTCACGTTATCATGCGATGATAGTTGGATCCCGATTCCCACTGATGAGTTGGTTTACTCCTCGGGTGACCCCGACTAATTCTTCTTTCAGGTTTGGAGGAGAATTTGAGGTACAGTGGGAGGTTTCCAGATTAGATAAATTGGTAACCATTCTGATCTTGGTTAGAGTGCACGCTGAGTGTTTCTTTTCTCTCTCTCTGTGGCAGCGACCATTGACCCGACCCAAGACTATGACTCAGTGACCAAGTTGACCGAACCTTCTTAACACAGGCTTTTGCATTGTCAGAGTTGCAAACCTCGTTGCCACTCCTACTTTTACCCTTTTCTCCGGGACACCCCGTATTACTGCGAACGTCCACTTCCATTGGACAAAACCATCGTATGGTTAGATACGAACTCGAAGGGATTCGAGGATGGTTTCCGGTTCTGGAGAAAACGGATAGGATTATTCAGTTATCTTTTCCCTTTTACCTTTTCTCAAGTTATGAGTACTCCTTGGTTTAGGAGATAGTACACATATTATGCAGATTGGATAGTCTTCTTCCAAACCTTAGGCTGGTGCCGACCGGTAGGGAATGAAGAAAACCAATTAGCCTAAACGGTGTGCAGAAGGTATTAAGATTAAGACAAAGCAAGGGATTAGTAAGAGGGCAAAGTAAATTGCGACTGATATTCATGACCAAACTAAGTTTTTCTTCGCCAATCCTAAATCACCTTTGTATTTCTCCAGGACACTCCGTATCACTACGAAGATCCACAGTTTATTGGATACTCCATCGTATGGTTATATACGAACTCGAAAGGAACTTGTTCCAGTTCGGGGATGGATTCTGGTCCAGGAGAAATAGGAATAAGGTTTATTCGGTTGTCTTTTATCTTCACCTTCTCTCGCATTGCGAGTGCTCCTAGGACTAGGACAGTACACCCATTATGCTTATTGGATAGTCTTCTTCCAAACCATAGGCTGGTGCCGAACGGTAGGGAAGGAAGAAAACCATTTGGCCTAAAGGGGTGTGCAGAAGGTAATGACTAAAGACATATAAAGGGATTTGGAGAGGTGGCAAAGAATTATACGGTTATAGTTGTGAATCTGGATAATGGTAGAGGCATTACTAGGAATACCAGGATACCCCATCGAAACATTTCAATGTTTCAGTTCAACTGTGTACTGTTAAAAGAAAACTGATTTCCTGATTAGACACTTGCTCCAGGGTATGTATTTACCAGGTTTGATTCTCACATCTGTATGGCTTTACAGATGATGAGTGGGAGTCAGTTATTGGGAATAGGGTGATCATCCTCATTATATCGGGATTCGTTGTAATCGGTGATATTTGAGGAGATCATCTGGGTTGTTTGCCGGTCGGCAAATATTTGGTTTTGAATATCCGCTGTTGTGCACCAATTTCAAATTGATATATCTGTACGTCTATTTTCATAGAGTGAGATATACCTTTTGATATTATGTCGATGACATTTACCTATATCAGTGGATGGTTAGGTAAGGAGCATTAAACAGCGGTGTAATTCTTCTTAACTATAAGTACAGTTTTCAACCTACGACACACAGTGAAAGAGTTGTTAGACTCAGCGGACTTATACAGAGTATTGTATGTTGTCCAGTGTCCATTAGGACAGAGGGGTTGGTCCTCATACTATATTCTGTTTACTTTTAACTTCTCTAGTTCTTAGACATGTGTTTCGTAAGAAACACAGAGTCTAAGTTTTGAGGAGTTATAGGTATTTGAATAGAGTAGAGAACCAGGTGTGGCAAGTGTCGGGATTCTTCAAGGTAATCGAAGATGTAGATACCTGTGTATGGTATTCAGTTGATAGTAATGATAAAGAGAAATTACTTCTCTTTCAGGTTACTCATAATTGGAAGCATTCCTAAGTTGAGTAACGGTGATCGGCCTCTCTCCATTTAGTTGACATGCACTGGAGACAGCTGCATGATTTGAATCTAGTTCAATTAAATCAGTGCCTCTGGTTCTATATTGGATATAGTACAGTTCATATCTTAACATTGTTATGGTACGGGGAGTTGTCCGGCTTATGATTGAAACCAGACTCTGGATAACTCAAGGCACGTTTCTGTAATGGCTGTTTGTGGGTTGACCCATGCTATGACGAGGGTTGACTTTCTACCATAAGAAAGATCAATAGAAATATTGTTCTGGACTCGCCACAGTTTTAATAAAAATGGATTTTTTCAAAAACAGTAGTGGGAGTATGGTAGAACTGGAAGTGATTCCAGAACCGCAAACGATTACTGAAGATTTGATAAGGAACCTAAAGATTCAATGTGGTTTGACATTCCATTAGCCACGCCGCAGATAAGGTGGGTAACTTCAGGCACCCGAGAGGTACTCCGGTAGCCTCAAGGACGGTGACAGGGAAGTTCTTGTTTACCCACACTTGCCATTGCTGTTGTTCCAGACTGCTAGACCCGGCAGGAGGATGAGTATAGCGTCGTTCTAAACTAGCTTTAGAAGTGCACGTCTATATGACTCTGCCAGAGGGTTGTCGTAGTCAGTGGGAGCAGCGGAAGCATTGGTGGACATCAGGCTTATGTCTATTTGTAGACTAAAGCAGATGTAGCGGAGATAGATCATCTATTTCTGATGTGACAGTCATAGGTTTGACTTCATCAGAATAGGGGATGGATCTGTTGAGAAGGTAGTAGGGCGTGATGTCTTTGTTTTGGATGACATACACAGAGTAGGAAAGGAAACTCCTATACTACGATCGGTTATATATTTTGGTCGTCACACAGTGGTTTCTCCACAAGGGACTTGGACATTATATCAGACATACTGGTTACTAGATCTATGGTTTTAGATCTAGATTTGGGTGGTTTCCCAATCAGGGTACTTCGACAGCGTTCTAAGAGTATTTAGAATGGACGACTCCTGGCACGTTAGTGTACCTGCAGGTGATGGAGTCACCCTCTCTAAAGGTGTCTTATAGACTAAAGTAGAGAGGGATGTGCATGATTGGTAGATCACTTGCTTAGGCAATTGAGTCAATCATGAGATGTCAAGTACCACACCAGATGTTGTTCTTGCACTAGATGCAATAAGTTGATATTTATCCAATCCTGGAGAAACAGTCGGAAGCAGTTTTAGAACATAAGTGGATGTTCTAGGGATATGATAACGACAGCCCTATTCGGGAGACAGTTATCATTCCAGGCTTCCAAGGTGACATGGACGACAAGGAGGTTGTCAGAGCTATAGTTTTCCTTCTGATGAGGGGCAGTATTTTGGACAGGTGGTCCAAGGCAATACTGAGGGTGGCATGGCGCAGGATACTGATTAATTTCAGTTGATGATACAGTCTAAGAAGTTTGGATTTGGAGTTCATTTTTGAGCTCGGTCCCATCAGATATCCAGACACTCTAAGACAGGTATTGCTCATTTTGGGAGATGGCTTTCTCCGCGAACTTGAGATATAGAGAGACATAGAAAGAAACTTCAGAGCGGATCCACTCACTGAGGCTATTCCTTGAACGCAATAGTTTCGCAAACAAGCTTTGTGGGACTGACCAGTAGAGGAGTTGGGTGTTCGGTATCACACGGGCTGTGAGTATGCAACATCGCAATAATTAGCCTTGAGTGCAAGTGGGAGATTGTTGGAGATAGTGCCCTCAGAGTCAATTATTGGATCACAGGCACGTGATTGCAATGATTGAGGGAGGACCTATCCCGGTACGACAGTCTTACTCGAGATGATAGTATGCTATCAGGTTTACCTTTATCATCGTGTACTGCTTTAGGTGACCTGACAGGTCGCTATTGCACGTTGATAGAGCCCCTAGGATTCTTGCTTGACTGCCGGCAGTATGAGGGCGATCATATACGTGAGAGCTGGGGTCTACAAGCATATCCTTAAAAGGTCGCTAGTCGTGGGAGTTTCGAGATAGGGCATCGATTCTTCAGAGTAGACTAGTGTATACAGTCGAGACCCCGACGAGGGGCGGTGGCCGGTCTCACAAGCCACTGGTGTCAGTTGGTTCACCTAAGATGTATACAGGTGCTCATTGGGTTATGAGTACACCGGACAGGACTCGCCGGGAACATGCTAGTTGGTCTTATACCTGACGTCAGATAGCAGTTCCCAGGTGACATGTGTACAGGTTAGTTCATCGACCTGGGGATCGTCATTTGTCTCGTGTGAGTTCCCACTGTGCTTTGATTACTATCCTACCACGGCTCAAAGGAGTCGTGCAAACAGGTTTTAGTTGGGTACAGTCCCGAGCCACATGGAGGCAGTGAGCGGATCTTCGGGGGTTTCGTCTCTCCCGGTATTGGGGGTGAGGTCGCGCTGTGTCTAGGAGAGCCATTACACAAAGTCCTTGGCCAAGGCAGGAGATTTACTGGTAGGTATTCCGGTAGTATCTCAGGGTGTTCTGGGCTACACTCCGACACGACTTGTACCGCTTTTGGGGGTCTGACTTTTACCCACCCCCTAGGCCCGACATGCGATGCTCATAGACGAACGGACCGGACTGTACGGATATTGTCACTGACAGGCTCAGTAGGGTGTCAGGATGAGTTCGCTCATCGACGTCCCTTTTAGTCAATAGCTGGTGGCCCGTTACGTATTGGCTTATACCTCTGACGTGCTAGTGGTTAAATCCACAGCCATAGTATTGACGAGTCTTTAGAGTCCACCACACTTTCAGTTACTCAGCTTTCGGGCGAAACGCTGTAGAGGCCGTATGGAGATATGGCAGGGTCCGATCAGATACGTGCGGTATTGCACGGATCAGGATCGGACAGCTTTGTACTAGTGGCCGTATGGATATATGGCAAGGTTCGATCAGATACGTGCGGTATTGCACGGATCAGGATCGGACAGTTTTTACTAGCCGGCTTTGGTTTAAGCCGGATCCTAGTATAGTACAGTGTAGATTTTATCTCTTTGCATTTGTATCCGGACGGAATACAGATGCGGGTGTGTATGCACAGTATCGAGGTTTTCCTATAATTTATTACGGGACCAGTTTTCTGGAGTTGCCAGTTTGCATTCCGTTCCGGCCGGTTTTCCTTTGTTCTTTCCCGGCCGGACTTTTCCGATGGAGGGGGTTATTTGCAATTGTGCAAATAACATTTGTGGAGGGGGTTTCTTGCAATTGTTTTGATTATGATAGCATCATTACTTTTGCTCCATGCTTTTGCATTAAATGAGATTAGAAAGGGTATGGTTGGTTTTAAAATGAAGCATGGTTGATGTTTGTTTAGGATCACCATTTTCTATCTCCTACACTCACCTCCCTTCATGCTTCATAATCTTTGCTCCACCATTTTCTAAGGATGAGAGTTTTCATTAGAAAAGAGAGAAGAAGAAAAGAGAAGGAGAGAGCTTCATCTTTGAGAGTGTTTTTCATTCTTGATCTCTTTTCATGCTAAGAAAAATGCAAGCACCATTTTTCTTATCTTGTTTCCTCCATCATCTACAAATGGCAACAAACCCCAAAGTGAGACATGCACTCTACACTACACTTCCTACAGCAAATCTTGGACGCGTCGATTCGCCAGCTTCGCGCCCGAGTTGCCTCGGTATTGAGGTGGGAGCCCGTAAAAGCTACAGGCGATGTGGTGCCCTTTCCGACGAGGAGGAGACGGACGGAGATCCCGCGAGGAGATCGGAGTGGAGATGAAGACCGGAGGACTCGGATCAGTCGGTACATCTCTTCCCTTTCTTGTTAGTAGCTTAGACTTGTTAATGGTTACGATCCGGGTGTTTAGTGCGCGGTGGTGCCGGTTTGCAAAGTCCGCAAAATTAAAGTTTATCACCGCTTCCGCATTCCGGCGTCGGATTGACGGCCGGGGCGCCGCCATGCACTTACAAGCTGATTAGTGCTTATCTGCTAAAGCATGAGATGCGATTGGATTAGGGTAGTCATGTGGCCTTGTTGACCTTGTCAAGGGTCGTGTGGGTGGGTTTAATTCAATCATAAAATGTACGAGTTGAACTTCACTTGCGATTTATGGTTTGTTGACCTTGTCAAGGTCATAGATCGCTTGGGAAAAAATATTATCGGAAATTTCAAGTGTTGAAATTTGCAATGAGATTGCATACCTTTTATGAGATAGTTGGATCCCGATACCCACTGTGAGTAAGAGTTACTCCTGAGAGTGTTTTACACATCATAATTAGCCGATCAAGTAGGTGTCTAGAAAGGTGTTAACGGGGTTACACCCGTGGGAAAACGATGTTTATTTTAATTAGGTCCGTGCAAAAGCACAGGGAACCTCCCTCAAAGTACCGATACTAGCCTAGCTGAAAGATTGGCGAACTTGTAGAGTGTATTAATCCCAGCTAGTCTTACCTTTTAAGGTTTGAAGGAAGATTAGATAAAAACAGTGGGAGTCATCCTGATTAGATAAGATAATAACCAATCTAATCTTGCAAGAGCATACGCTAAGTGTTTTCTTCTCTCTCTCTCTCCAGGTAGCGACCATGTCACGCCTTAATCAAGATAATAATATGGATGTATTGATTTAACCCGCTTGTTATACTAAGCTGGGGAACGTTGGTTCCGCTCCAAATTATAAATTTTATAAGTCCGAGCAGGAAATAGGGGATTACCTAGATTCTCACGCCACCCAAACGAGAAATGAGTATGTCGATGCATCTTCTTCGGGTGTGTTAGTTACCGAGAACTGTTTCTCAGTACTCTCTACGTCCTGTGTATTAGATACTGGATCAGGATCCCATATATGTAATATGTTACATGGGATAAAGAAAGGTAGAGAACTGGGAATAGGTGATCATTCTGTAAGAGTAGGGAATGGTGCAAATGTTGCAGCCAAAACAGTTGGCGAATATCACCTTATATTATCAAATGGTAATACATTGATTCTGAACGAATATTATTACATACCGAACCTGATATGAAATATTACATCAGTTTCTTTATTAAGTAAAGAAGGATATAATTTTGTATTGAAGGATAATGTTATGAACATCTTCCTGAATCAAAAGTTGATTGGATCAGGCTCATTAAGTAATGGCATATACGTTCTAAATCAAACCACAGTTCTTAACGTACAAAACACACACAAGAGGAAAAGTTCAGAGATGAACGAATCCTACTTGTGGAATTGTAGAACAGGTCATATCAATGTGACATGGCTGGCTAAGTTACATAAGGATGGATATTTGAATCCGTTCGAATTTTCATCTTATGAAACTTGCCAGTTATGTCTCAAAGGCAAGATGACCAAAACTCCGTTTACTGGACACGGAGTAAGAGCTACGGAACTCTTAGGACTGATACATAGTGATGTATGCGATCGCATGTCTACACATGCCAGGGATGGTTCCTCATACTACATTACATTCAGTGACGATCTCTCAAGATTCGGACATGTGTTCCTAATGAAAGACAAGTCTGAAGTTTTTGAGAAATTCAAAGAGTATATGCATGAAGTTGAGAACCAGACGGGTAAAAGTATCAAAAACCTTCGATCTGATCGGGGAGGAGAATAATTCAGCAATGAGTTCCTGGACTATCTAAAAGAGAATGGGATTCTCTCTCAGCTTACTCCTCCGTATACACCACAGCAAAACGGTGTATCGGAGCGGAGGATTCGCTACCTATTAGATATGGTGCGCTCTATGATGAGTGACGGTGAGTTACCTATTTCCTTTTAGGGTTATGCACTTGAGACAGCAGCATACCTATTGAATCAAGTTCCAACCAAATCAGGGCCTACCACACCATATAAGATATGGAGTGGAAAGAGACCATATCTTAACGAGTTAAGATATGGGGTTGTCCGGCCTATGTCAAAAGGCAAAATCCGAACAAACTCGAGGTACGATCAGTTCTTTGCATGTTTATGGGATATCCAAAGAATTCATATGGATATTTTATCTACCACGGTGAGGAACAAAAGATTTTTGTTGCTCAACATGCCACCTTTATGGAAAAGAAATTTCATGTAAAAGAAATTAGTGGTAAAGAGGTAGAACTGAAAGAAGTTCTAGCTACACAGACTACAGCTGAAGATTTAGTGGAACCAGAGGATCCGATAGTTTCCAACAAACCTCAGTCTCTCCGCCGATCTAGTAGGGTTCCTTATCCACCTGAGATACTACGGTTTTCTCATTGATGATGGGAGCGAGGATTGCATCATGGAAGATGATGACCCAACTAGCTTCGAGCAGGCCATCACGAGTGGGGACTTGTCACATTTCAGAAAAATAAAATATTAATTTTGGAAATTTTTATAATTAAATAATTAATATTATGAATATTTTAATATTTCGGTATAATTAAATACCGATAAATTGGGAAATATTTGGAAAATTATGGGAATTACTGAAAAGAGGGTGTTTTATAAGATTTGAGCTTTTATAGATTTTTATATAATTAATTATATTACTTTTAATGCTAATCGCGATTAAATATCGCTAATCGCGCATTAAGCTAGTTTTGTGCATGTGACATGCACCATGTCCTATTTCACATTTTTACATTTTTCCTACCATGGTCTTTTCTTATTTTTCATGCATGCTTTGTTATAATTGAAAAGAGAAGAAAAGATAAAGAAAAAAGGAAAAGAAAAGAAATGGGAATAAAGAATTAGGCATGGGCAAGAGAGAGAGGTGGGAAGGGTCAACCTTGGACCATGGCTCTACCTTCTCACTTCATCCTCTTCATCATTCCTCTCCCATTTCCCTCTATGGCTGCCCTCATCTCCCTCCTCCACAAAACACCTCACAACACCACCAAAACCAACTCAAAAGTGCATCCCCACTTCACAAAAAACATGCACAAGCTTCTCACAAACACTTTGGACCAAGAAAGCAAGGATTTTGGGCACTTGGGGCAACTCAAGAAATTTCTTGAGTTGCCAAATAAGGTAATTTCGTCACCATTAGAATAGTTTTACATTCACATTAGTGTCCACGCATGTTTAGAAGTGATATTGTGATGTTTAGTGAGGTTAGAAAATTCCAAGTTAGGGTTTTAAGGAATTCTTGAATTGAGTTAGTGTAATTGAGTTAGTGGTAACCTTAAACCCCCATTAATGATGGTATATTGGACTGAAACCAGAGACTAACCCCAAACCCCAAAACATAGAAACCCCGATATCGGGAATTTGTTGAATTTGTGAGGTTATTTAGATATCTGCTAGCAACCGGGGACACAAGAAATTATTTAGCAAACACAATGATACATGCAGGAAACATTGAAGCATTTCCCCAGACCTGAGACCCAAAACCCCAGACTGGGCCACAAATAAATGCCCTCTGGCCGCAAATTGCGGCCAGGACTTGACTTGGGTGCTTCATGTTTGGTTCATAGCTCCTTTGTCCAGTAAATAACCCCTCCATATATGCAAAATTGGATAATTTCATCTAGGGAAAAATCAGGAGGTGTTTTACATCATTTCTGATTTCGTATCTTTGCGATTCTGAAAACTTAGTTTTGTATTTGATTTAAATTCCGTCGTGTGGCGTTTGAACGTCAACGACGAGGGTTATTTGGTAGTGTTTTGCATGCGAGATCATAGGTTTTATCCTATGTGCGATACGCGTGCCGATTTGGTTTTCATGCATGATTTCGGTTTACGATATCTTGTGTGTATATATGTAGGTACCCCCATGTGGATTTCGAGACGACAAGGAGAGCGTGGCGTCATCGACACAGCAAGCGAGAATAAAAGGTGAGTATATATATATCTATGGAGGAAATCGGGATGTCACGTAATCTGCCACGACAAATCCGCAGCATCACAGCACAACACAGAACATCAACGTGAATGTCACGTTCGCCTATCCGTCTAACAGAACTATAGCAATTAGACAAGATTTACCGATCAAATGACATTGACGGTCGCAGATATAAAATGAGCACTATAAACTAAATTATTTAAAATTTTCGATCGACAAAATTTCCCGAATTGGCCCCAATTACAATTTCCCAGTACTCAAAATAATCTGGGCCAAAACAAAAATTACCAGAAACCCCATTTCCAAGTCAGAAACCAATATAGGAAAATTGGTTGGCTGATGCTACAGTAGGGCGGCGGAACCGCGGCCAAAACGTGGGTACGGCCGCCGTTCTGCGCTGCTACAGTGGAATCAGTGAACCAATTTTTCTCGGATTTCTTTAAAAAGCCGGCCTGATTTTCTGCATTACTCAAAATAATTTTTTGACCACAAAAAAAATTCGACAGAAACTTCGTTTTTGAAATTGTGGGTTCGGAAATTTTGTTCGATCGAAGTTCTAAATACGTTAGAGCAAGCTAGTAAAGGTTAATGGCGTGGCTCTGATACCATGTAAGTCTACGATAGCACCCCGGCCGTCTATCCGAGGCCAAAATTCGGAAACGAAAACTTTTTCAAAACTTGAAACCGGCGCTATCGTATGCTTAAAACCCGGATCTAACCATTAACCTACAACTAGCAACTAGAGAAAGGTTAGAAAAGCTCTACCGATCGATCCGTGTCCTTCGGTCTTTAGCCACTATCCCTAGCTCCTCGCGGCATCTCCGATCTCCGGTCTCCTCGTCGGAAAGGGCACCACATCTTTGAGTCTTTTTATGGGCTCCCGCTTCATCCGGAGCAACTCGGGCACGAAGTTCGCTAGCCGACTTGTCCAAGGCGAAGTCGAGAATGTGTGTGACAACTTTGTCTCTTGCATCCATTGCATGGATGGAGGTTGAAAATGAAGCCATCAATGGAGGTTGTGAGCTAGAGGAAGAAGAAGAAGAAGAAGCCTTTTCTTTCTTGAGTTGTATGATAAAAATGAGAGCAAGAATATATAATACAAGAGCAAACCCAAAGGGATATGGCTGACCTTCTCTCTCTTCCTCTCATTTCATTACTCAAATCCATCACAAAATGTGACATATGCACAATAAAAGAGAGCATGAGTCACTAGGTTGCATGTGTCACAATAAATGCTCCTCAAGATGATTTCTAGCTCATAATTTCCATTTGTAAACATTAACCCAAATATTTACAACAATAAAAAGATACGGAAACTTCTAAAATAAACTCGTGATGGATCACAAGGATACCCCTCACCTGTATATACATACCTGTATCCGCATTCCGACTGAATGCGAATACGATGAGACTAAAGCAATCCAACAAATCAAATACTAGGATCCGGCTTAAACCAAAGCACACTAGTATGATCCGTCCGATCATGGTCCGTGCACTACCGCACGTATATGATCGGACCCTGCCATATATCATACGGCCTCTACAACGTTTCGCCCGAAACTTGAGAAACTATCTGTGGGGGACTCTAAAGACTCGTTAATACTTTGGATGTGGATTTAACCACTAGCACGTCAGTGGTACTAGCTGTTCGTAACGGGCTGCCAGGTATTGACCAAAAGGGAGGTCGATGAGCGAATTCATCCTGACACCCAACTGAACCTGTCAGTGACAATATCCGTACAGTCCTGTCCGTTCGTCTATGAGCAACGCATGGCGGGCCTAAGGGGTTGGTAAAAGTCAGACCCCCAAAAGCAGTACAAGTCGTGTCAAAGTGTAGCCCAGAGCACCCTGAGATACTACTGGAATA
Source organism: Agapanthus africanus (assembly GCA_030015575.1). NCBI lineage: Eukaryota > Viridiplantae > Streptophyta > Magnoliopsida > Asparagales > Amaryllidaceae > Agapanthus > Agapanthus africanus. The sequence goes on along the minus strand of CM057345.1, from coordinate 295,473,017 downwards.
CCTACCAGTAAATCTCCATCCTTGGCTAAGGACTTCGTGTAATGGCTCTCCTATGCACAGCACGATCTCACCCCCAATACCGGGAGAGACGAAACCCCTGCCGATTCGCTCGCTGCCTCTATGTGACTCGGGACTGTACCCAACTAAAACCTATTTGCACGACTCCTTTGAGCCGTGGTTGGGTAGTTATCAAAGCACAGTGGGAACTCACACGAGATAAATGACAATCTCCGGTCGATGAACTAACCTGTATACATGTCACCAGGGAACTGCTACCTGACGTCAGGTATAATACCAACTAGCATGTTCCCGGCGAGTCCTGTCCAGTGTACTCATAACCCAATGAGCACCTGTATACATCTTAGGTGAACCAACTGACACCAATTGCTTGTGAGACCGGCCACCGCCCCTCGTCGAGGTCTCGACTGTAAACACTAGTCTACTAATGGAGTATCGATGCCTAGTCTCGAAACTCCCACGACTATGGACCACTTTAAAGATGTGCTTATAGACCACAGCTCCCACGTATATGATCGCCATCATACTGCTGGCAGTCAAGCAAGAATCCTAAGGGCTCTATCAACGTATAATAGCGACCTGTAAGGTCACCTAAAGTAGTACACGATTATAAAGATAAAACAGATAGTATACTATCATCTTGAGTAAGACAGTCTTACCGACATAGGTCCTCCCTCAATCAATGCAATCATGTGCCTCTGATCCAATAATTGACTCTGAGGGCACTATATCCAACAATCTCCCACTTGCACTCAAGGCTAATTATTGCGATGTCGCATACTCACAGCCCGTGTGATACCGAACACCCAACTCCTCTACTAATCAGTTTCATAAAACCCGTTTGCGAAACTATTGCGTTCGAGGAATAGCCTCAGTGAGTGGATCAGCCCTGATGTTTCTTTCTATGTCTCTCTTTATCTCAAGTTCGTGGAGAAAGCCATCTCCTGAAATGTGCAATACCTGTCTTAGAATATGTCTGGATATCTGATGGGACCTAGTGTAGGGTTCCTGGGTACCCTAATGAGGTCTCACAAGGCATCAACCATGCCAATTTCTAATTTAAACGGTGCCGAGAAACCCTAGAACGGATCGTTGGCTAGATTTCTAGGCGAAAAAGCAAACTAGTTAACACTTAACTACAAGAATATGGAAATACAACCTTTGTAGATCCGGTGCTCCACCTCCATAGCTCCGCAACGAAGTCCCCTCGCTGTCCAAATGAATTCCCGGGCTCTAGCGTCGGCTTCGTCGGAGAAATGGCGAGCTAGGTCGTCGATGTCCATGCCGAAGATGATCTACGTCGAGGCATCGCTAGATCAAGCTCCACCTTCACCAAGCCATGAAAACTTGTGAAAGAAACACCCTATACTACTTGGCAAGAGGTAGAGGATGAAGAAATAGAAAGTGGGTTCACTTTAGAATTGGATTTCTCACTTGTTTTCATCAATCACCATTGATGAAGTAAGGTTTCTTCATGTGTCAAGATGAAGAAGAAGATGGAAATGTGTTATGATAAGTATATATTAAATAGAAAATAAATCAAATACTTATCATAAACTAACCATGGTCTAGTGTAGAGAATGAATTATGGTTAAGTGGGATGGTTAGGGTTAAGCATGAGACAAAATGGTTACTAAAGTCAATGCTTCATGAAGGTTCAAAGAATAAAACAAAACTAGCAACCATTCTTCTCATTATCATTTCCATAATAAATAAATAAATAAATAGATATGAAAATCTAAACCCTAATCATTTAAATAACCATGGTTCAATCTTTACACAAACTCAAGTAAACTGGTATCATCAAACATGATACACCCAAGTGCACAAAATCATATCACATATACAATGCGCACATCCGATTGAGAAAATCCATCTTAAAGTGAACCGATACTAGTTAATGCAAAGTAATATATCAAATATATAATTATGCATTAAATCATTAAATCAACACTTGATTTAACGATTCGGTCATATCGCATATAACCGACTAATATCCAATGTATCGATTTATCGAATCAATCCTTGATTCGATAACTAGGTTATATCGCATACAACCATTCGACACATTCATCGCGAGAATAGAATACGGTATTGTTAGTGTATATGCCCTAGAGGCCATTACTGTATCATACTAGTATGTATATTAATTGATGGAAGCTTGGGATATTCACAGTTGTACAGACAATCTTGCTCAATATAGTAGTATGCTACTTGGTTTGCCTCTGCTTTAATGTGTACATGTGTGTTTATTTATTATATCACCTATACGCATTAGTAGAGCCCTTAGGATCTTTGCTTGATTACCGGCGTTGTGATGGCGATCACACTCATGGGGGCTGGGTAATCTACAAGCACATCCTTATACACGTCCCTAGTCGTGGGAGTACCGAGATAGGGCATCGATACTCCGGAGTAGACTAGCGTATGCGCTTCTCATCCCAGCACGGGAGACGGTCTGTCCCACAGCCGTCAGTACGTCGTACTTGAGATAGTATGCGGGTGCTCGTTGGGTTACGAGTACACTGGACAGGACTCGTCGGGAACTGATGGTTGGTATTATACCTATCGTCAGTTATCAGTTCCCAGGTGACATGAGTACAGCTTAGTCCGCTGACTTGACACTGTCACTTCGCCTCGAGTGTGTTCCCACTGTTCTTTGATTACTACCCTACCACGGCTCTATTGAGTCATGCAAACAGGTAGTAGTTGGGAGCAGTCCCGAAGCACTTGGAGGCAGTGACGGTTAGACAGGATTCGTCTCTCCCGGTATTGGGAGTTGACATCGCGCTGTGTCTAGGAGAGCCATTACACAAGTAGTCCCTGGCCAGGGCAAGCGAGATGTACTGGTAGGTTCCAGTGTTATCTCAGGGTGTATTGGGCTTCACTCCGACACGACTTGTACCGCTATTAGGGGACTGACGTTTACCGCCCCCCTAGGCCCTCCATGCGATGTATCAGACGAACAGACCGGACTGTACGGAGAATGTCACATTCAGACTCAGTAGGAGTTCAGATGGGGTTTCACCTCGTCAGCCTTCTTGTCGACATCTACCTGGGGACCGTTACGCACAGCTAGTGCCGCTTGCGGTCTGTGGTTAAACCCACTGCCAGCGTAGTGTCGAGTCTTTAGAGTCCCACACAGAGGGTATTCGCCTCTGGGCAAAACAGAGTAGAGGTCGCATGGTTTTGCGACAGGGTTCGTTCTCATCCGCGCACTTGTGCACGTTTGGAGTCCGGACGGATTATACTGGCAGGCTCTGGTTTGAGCCAGATACTGGTATATGTTTTTGGGGTTGCTTTTATATCTTGGTATTCTTGTTCCTCGGAACGAGAATGCAGGTGTGTATGCACAGTTGCTTGAGGCGGAGAATGAGGTTTTTCATTAGGGTTTCGGATCGGGTGCGTATGCACAGTTGACAGTCTTCTTTTTCCAAACCCTAATGGATTTATATATTATCTATTAATAATAATAATTAAATGAGAATTATGTTATGGTTGTTTTTTGTTGACTTGTTGACCATGGTTGACTTGTTGACCATTGACCACTTTCATGCCTTGAAAGTCTTCCTTGATTCATGCTTACTTTTTATTAAATGAAGCATGGTTGTGGTCATTCAAAATACTACCATCAACTATTCTCATTTTCAATTATTATCATTTAGATAATATTTTTCTTTTGCAATATGGTTGAAAGAAAGAAAAATGAGAGCTCATTCTATCATAACCTCTCTCTCTCCTCATTTCATCTTCTTCCTCCTCTTGAAAAGAGAAACCTTCTCATGTGTTGAGAATCATTCTCTTTAGATAGAAAAGCAAACCCTAATCACTCTCTACTCATTCTAGGATGAAGGTTTAGCAAGCCGGAAACCCTAGTTCACTCAAAGATCGAGGAAGAGCCCAAAGTCGAACCTTCGAGGTGGATCTATCTTCGGCAAGAAGAAGGCGACGAGAAGAGGACCATTCCAGCTTCTACAAAGAACAAGAAAGAAGAACAACAACAAGAAGAGAAGGAGTTCAAGTTTAGGTATAACCATCAACATAGTAGCTAACTCTCTTTAGCTAGAATACTAGTTTTAGTTTAGCAAAGATCCGGCTTTTACGGTCCATGTTACAAAGTTTAGAAAAAAATTTGATTTACCGTTTCCGCAACCCCGTAAGTACCGGGAGAGGTAACGTGGACCTAACAGTGGTATCAGAGCCTAACTAAACTTAAACTAGCTTGGTAGTGAAGTGTAACGAAGTTCGGAACCGAAAAATCGCAAAACCGGAAAAACTAAAAACCTGAGTTTCTGTTGAAATTTTTTTGGCTCAAAATGAAAAACTTTATACTTGTAAAATCGTCTCAGGGTTTTGTTTGAACACAGAAGAAAAACGATGACGTCATTCATTTAAGTCGCCGCGCTTCCGCGGCACGAGGTAGGCATGTGCCGCGGAAGCGCCGCAGATTGGTTTCCTTGCTGCATCGTTTTTCGTGCAGTGTTCTTCTGGTTGGATTTTGTGATTTTTAAGATGTATTATATGTACCCAGATTTTCCAGAACTGAAATTTGCTTTTGGGGTCCTATAATTCCGTATTTTTTTTCCGAACTTCACTGCACTTTGACTATGTTGGTTATATCTGTGATGTTTGCATGTATTGAACGTCGGCTAATCGCTATAAGTCGATTAGTCGGGGTTTTACATGATCTGTAATGTGCTGGAATGTGTATATGAATGTGTTGGACTGTCACGGGTGAATAGCCGGGGTGGATGTGAGATGAGCTTTTGTTTTTCTTTCATTCATTGTAAATGTAAATTGATGTAATTATATTATTTGTTTGGCCGCACAACCGGGTCGGGGTTGTAGCCGTCATTGTATAATTCTTTTTACTGTTTTTGCTCCTAGGATAGACCCATGGAGGGGTGCACAAACTACCGGGTAGCTCGAAGTGCCGAGTGGCCTACTCATGGCATTGAGGGAGGTTGCTTCGCTTCGGGTACTTGGCGGGTAGTTTGCCGCACCCGTAGGGGTCTTGGGTGGGGTATTTGGCTATTCACCGCGACCGTGTTATCCGCTTTTCGTTTCAGGCTCGAAAGGATTGCGGATTGCTAGTATATCCAATGTATTCATCTGTGATCTGTAATGTCTATCATTGCTTTACTATTTAGGCGTTGCTTATGTTTTACAGCCGCGCTAGCCCAGCCCCCGCTCTGTCGTTAGTTAAGTAACCTAACGAGTGATGACGGGACCCCGTGGCGAATGCGAATGGCATAAGCGTACGTCATATTTTGGTTGTTTTCTGCAATGGTAGGATTAAATGATGGGACGCATTAAAAGAACTAATGCAAGAATATCACGCATTAAAAGAACTAATGCAAGAAAATAAACCTAAAAGACGTTGTTGGAACAAGTTTTTCAAAAAGCTGTTATTACAAGGACGTTCATTTTTGTTTTGCATCGCGGTATTCGGTTATGAATACCCAGCACCTCAGTCGACGAGGCAAGGGCCGAGATCCCTTCACCGGGAGTGACCCCTTGGACAAAAGTTTGCGTCAGGGTAATAACTTCACCATAGTCGATTATTCTTGCTTTGCATCGAGGTATTCATCTTATGAATACCCAGCACCTCACTCGACGAGGAAAGAGCCGAGATCCCTTCGCAGGGAGTGACCTCTTTAGCAAAAGTTTTCGCCACTATGATTTTCAAAAAGGTGCTATCAGGTTCCGTCAACGATATCAAGTTCATTACGTTAACGGGTTTTTCGCCAAAAACCCAGCCGTAGCCCTCCGTCATTTCCTACAAGTACTACTCAGTATTCGAGCTACGTATTTTGGCATTGTCAAGGCGTAGTGATCGGTAGCTAAGTATTGCTTGTTTGCAGCCTTATTTTTTCGGATTATTTAGGACAGTCGCATAACTATGTTGGCATTGTCAAGAGTTATGCGGGTGGGTCTAAGTTAATCAAGATAATGACGGACTGAACTTGACTAACAGTTCATGATATGTTGGCATTGTCAAGGTCATGAATCGTTAGGGGCAAAAACCACATCGGGAGTTTCAAAAGAACTGAAACTTGCAGATTTAGCATACCTTCTGGAGTGTGATGACTAGAGTGGATTCCATCTAGGTTATCACACAATGACAGTTGGATCCCGATCCCACTGATGAGTTGGTTTACTCTCGGGAGATTATTTCACTTAACGATCAATGCTATAAACCTAGTAGGTGTCTAGAAAGGTGTTAGCGGGGTTACGCCCACAGGGAAAAGAGGTTCTTTAATTAAGGAACTTCGCGAAAGCGTTGGAAAACCTCCCTCGAAGTACCGACACTAGCCTGGCTGAAAGGTTAAGCAAGTATTGTAACGTGAATTAAAACCCGGCTAGTTCTTCTTTTAAAAAGGTTTTAAGAAGGATTTGAGGAAACAGTGGGAGACACCCTGGTTAGATAAATTAATAAACCAATCTAATCTTGCACGAGCATACGCTGAGTGTTTCTTTTCTCTCTCTCCAGGCAGCAACCTTTTCACGCCCTAATCAAGATAATAAAATGTATCGCTTGACAAAACCGAATTCTTATTCGGAACTGGGGAAAGTTGGTTCAGCTCTAACTTGTGACAACCGTCATGAGTATGAGAATGGGAAAGAGGAAAGTATGGATTTCCAGGATACCCAGTTGAAGAAGAAGCATGGTTTTGCATCTACTTCAGGTGTTCTTGTAATTGAGAACTGTTTTACGGTCAGCCCTACCTCCTGGGTACTTGATACCGGATCAGGATCTCATATTTGTAATTTATTGCAAGGACTGAGAAAAAGTAGGAAAGTTGCACCGGGTGATATGTCGCTCAGAGTAGCGAACGGAGCACAAGTTTATGCGGCAGCCGTCGGTGAATATCACCTAGTATTGCCAAATGGCAAGACTATGATTTTGAACGATTGTTACTATGTACCCTCTATGGTTTGCAACATCATATCAGTTTCTTTACTCGATAAAGATAGATATAAGTTTGTTCTTGAAAAGAATATCATGAACATTTACCTTGATATGGTACTGGTTGCAGAGGGTACACTGTTTAATGGTATCTACGTTCTAAATCAGAATACAGTTCTCAATATACAAAACACACGCAAGAGGAAGAATTCAGATACGAATGAATCCTACTTGTGGCATTGTAGACTCGGTCATATCGGAGAGAAAAGACTGAGTAAGTTGCATAGAGATGGACTCTTGAATGCGTTCGAGTTTTCATCTTATGAAACTTGTCAGTCTTGTCTCAAAGGGAAGATGACCAAATCTCCGTTCACCGGACATGGAGAAAGAGCAAGAGAGCTCTTGGGACTCATACACAGTGATGTGTGTGGTCCGATGTCTATACATGCAAGGGGTGGGTTCTCGTACTTCATCACATTCACTGACGATCTCTCTAGGTTCGGATATGTGTATCTGATGAAACACAAATCTGAAACTTTTGAGAAATTCAAGGAATTCAGAAACGAAGTAGAGAACCAGACAGGCAAAAGTATCAAGATCCTCCGGTCTGATAGAGGAGGGGAGTACTTAAGCACGGAATTCCGAGATTACTTAAAAGAGAATGGTATTCTCTCTCAGCTCACTCCTCCTTATACACCACAGCACAACGGTGTGTCGGAGAGAAGGAATCGTACCCTATTGGATATGGTTCGATCCATGATGAGTGATGCTGAGTTACCTCTTTCATTCTGGGGACTTGCGCTAGAGACAGCGGCATACTTGCTGAATCAGGTTCCGTCTAAATCCGTGCCTAAGACTCCATATGAAATATGGAGTGGTAAGAAACCATATCTAGAACGAATTAAGATATGGGGCTGTCCGGCCTATGTAAAAGTACAAAAACCAGACAAGCTTGAGGCACGGTCAGTTTTATGTAAGTTTGTGGGATATCCTAGAAATTCTCTGGGATATCTGTTCTACCACACTGAGGAACAGAAGGTGTTCGTTGCTCGCCGCGCCACCTTTTTAGAGTGGCAATTTCTTGCAAAAGAAATAAGTGGGAGCACGGTAGAACTGGATGAAATATCTGATCCACAAAATCAAACTGAGGATTTAGCAGAACCAGAAAGTTCAGTGACCCCAAACGAACCTCAGCCACTCCGCAGATCTGGTAGGATTTCTCATCCGCCCGAGAGATACTACGGTTTTTCTCATAGACGGGGATCGAGAGGATTGCATCTTGGAAGAAGATGACCCTACCAGTTTCAGGCAGGCCATTATCAGTAGGGACTCTGATAAGTGGCAGGAAGCAATGCAATCTGAAATGGAGTCCATGTACGCCAATAAAGTGTGGACCATGGATATTGCTCCACCTGGGGTAAAACCCGTTGGATGCAAATGGATCTACAAAAGGAAACTTGGTGTAGATGGGCAGGTGGAAACCTATAAAGCTAGACTCGTTGCAAAAGGTTTTCGTCAAAGACCTGGTTTGGACTATGATGAGACTTTTTCTCCGGTGGCTATGCTCAAATCCATTCGGATCTTACTTGCCATTGCTGCCTTCCATGACTATGAAATCTGGCAGATGGATGTTAAGACGGCTTTCCTAAACGGTTGTTTGGAAGAGTGCGTTTACATGGATCAACCAGAAGGTTTCGTAGACAGTGGGAGCAGCGGAAAGGTGTGCAAGTTGCTTAAATCCATTTATGGATTAAAGCAGGCATCGCGGAGCTGGAACATCTGTTTTGATGAGGCAATCAAGGAATTTGATTTCATCAAGAACGAAGATGAACCCTGTGTGTATAAGAAGATTGTAGGACGAACTGTCGTGTTCCTAGTCTTGTACGTGGACGACATTCTTTTGATAGGAAATGATGTTCCTATGCTACAATCGGTCAAGCTGTTTTTGTCACAAAGGTTCTCCATGAAGGACCTGGGTGATGCCTCGTACATTCTGGGGATCAAGATCTATAGAGATAGATCCAAGAGACTATTGGGACTTTCGCAATCCAGGTACATAGAGACCGTACTAAAGAGATTTAGTATGGAAGATTCCAAGCGCGGTAACATACCCGCATTGCACGGAATTACCCTCTCCAAGAAGATGTCTCCTAAGACTGACGAGGAGAGGGTTCGCATGAGCACTATACCCTACGCTTCGGCGGTAGGATCTATAATGTATGCGATGCTATGTACAGGACCAGATGTAGCTTACGCGTTGAGCACGGTAAGCCGGTATCAGTCAGACCCAGGGGAGGACCACTGGATAGCAGTGAAGAACATTCTCAAGTACCTGAGAAGGACTAAGGAGATGTTCCTGGTTTACGGTAATGGAGACCTCAGGGTCGAGTCCTTTACCGATTCAAGCTTCCAGAGCGACAAAGATGACAGCAAGTCTGTCTCGGGTTTTGTGTTTACCCTCAACGGAGGGGCGGTATGTTGGAGGAGTTCCAAGCAGGATACCGTCGCAGACTCGACGATGGAGGCTGAATACATTGCTGCAAGCGATGCCGCAAAAGAGGCGGTCTGGATTAAGAAGTTCATTAGTGAACTTCAGGTGGTTCCGTCCATTGTTGATCCAATACCTTTGTATTGCGATAACAATGGGGCTATAGCTTTAGCGAAGGAACCAAGGTCCCATCAGAAATCCAGGCACATCTTAAGGCGGTATCACCTGATCAGGGAGATCATTGATCGACAGGAGATCGAGGTGCGGAGAGTGGACACAAAGGACAACACTGCGGACCCATTCACAAAGGCTTTACCCCAGACTCAGTTCGAGCGGCTGATCGAGATGATAGGTCTTCGATACGCCAGTACATGGCCTTAGTGCAAGTGGGAGATTGTTAGTGTATATGCCCTAGAGGCCAATACTGTATCATACTAGTATGTATATTAATTGATGGAAGCTTGGGATATTCACAGTTGTACAGACAATCTTGCTCAATATAGTAGTATGCTACTTGGTTTGCCTCTGCTTTAATGTGTACATGTGTGTTTATTTATTATATCACCTATACGCATTAGTAGAGCCCTTAGGATCTTTGCTTGATTACCGGCGTTGTGATGGCGATCACACTCGTGGGGGCTGGGTAATCTACAAGCACATCCTTATACACGTCCCTAGTCGTGGGAGTACCGAGATAGGGCATCGATACTCCGGAGTAGACTAGCGTATGCGCTTCTCATCCCAGCACGGGAGACGGTCTGTCCCACAGCCGTCAGTACGTCGTACTTGAGATAGTATGCGGGTGCTCGTTGGGTTACGAGTACACTGGACAGGACTCGTCGGGAACTGATGGTTGGTATTATACCTATCGTCAGTTATCAGTTCCCAGGTGACATGAGTACAGCTTAGTCCGCTGACTTGACACTGTCACTTCGCCTCGAGTGTGTTCCCACTGTTCTTTGATTACTACCCTACCACGGCTCTATTGAGTCATGCAAACAGGTAGTAGTTGGGAGCAGTCCCGAAGCACTTGGAGGCAGTGACGGTTAGACAGGATTCGTCTCTCCCGGTATTGGGAGTTGACATCGCGCTGTGTCTAGGAGAGCCATTACACAAGTAGTCCCTGGCCAGGGCAAGCGAGATGTACTGGTAGGTTCCAGTGTTATCTCAGGGTGTATTGGGCTTTACTCCGACACGACTTGTACCGCTATTAGGGGACTGACGTTTACCGCCCCCCTAGGCCCGCCATGCGATGTATCAGACGAACAGACCGGACTGTACGGAGAATGTCACATTCAGACTCAGTAGGAGTTCAGATGGGGTTTCACCTCGTCAGCCTTCTTGTCGACATCTACCTGGGGACCGTTACGCACAGCTAGTGCCGCTTGCGGTCTGTGGTTAAACCCACTGCCAGCGTAGTGTCGAGTCTTTAGAGTCCCACACAGAGGGTATTCGCCTCTGGGCAAAACAGAGTAGAGGTCGCATGGTTTTGCGACAGGGTTCGTTCTCATCCGCGCACTTGTGCACGTTTGAAGTCCGGACGGATTATACTGGCAGGCTCTGGTTTGAGCCAGATACTGGTATATGTTTTTGGGGTTGCTTTTATATCTTGGTATTCTTATTCCTCGGAACGAGAATGCAGGTGTGTATGCACAGTTGCTTGAGGCGGAGAATGAGGTTTTTCATTAGGGTTTCGGATCGGGTGCGTATGCACAGTTGACAGTCTTCTTTTTCCAAACCCTAATGGATTTATATATTATCTATTAATAATAATAATTAAATGAGAATTATGTTATGGTTGTTTTTTGTTGACTTGTTGACCATGGTTGACTTGTTGACCATTGACCACTTTCATGCCTTGAAAGTCTTCCTTGATTCATGCTTACTTTTTATTAAATGAAGCATGGTTGTGGTCATTCAAAATACTACCATCAACTATTCTCATTTTCAATTATTATCATTTAGATAATATTTTTCTTTTGCAATATGGTTGAAAGAAAGAAAAATGAGAGCTCATTCTATCATAACCTCTCTCTCTCCTCATTTCATCTTCTTCCTCCTCTTGAAAAGAGAAACCTTCTCATGTGTTGAGAATCATTCTCTTTAGATAGAAAAGCAAACCCTAATCACTCTCTACTCATTCTAGGATGAAGGTTTAGCAAGCCGGAAACCCTAGTTCACTCAAAGATCGAGGAAGAGCCCAAAGTCGAACCTTCGAGGTGGATCTATCTTCGGCAAGAAGAAGGCGACGAGAAGAGGACCATTCCAGCTTCTACAAAGAACAAGAAAGAAGAACAACAACAAGAAGAGAAGGAGTTCAAGTTTAGGTATAACCATCAACATAGTAGCTAACTCTCTTTAGCTAGAATACTAGTTTTAGTTTAGCAAAGATCCGGCTTTTACGGTCCATGTTACAAAGTTTAGAAAAAATTTTGATTTACCGTTTCCGCAACCCCGTAAGTACCGGGAGAGGTAACGTGGACCTAACAGGTATCACATACACGCATTATTCTTGGTCCCGCACATATCTCATATGCGCTCCTATTTCGTTTCGCTTGAGCCAGGAAACCTCTGTGTAGGACTCTAAAGACTCGTCAATACGCCGGCAGCAGGTGATGATCATATCAAACACCCACAAGCCGCAAGCGGTCTCCTAAACATAACGGCCACCCGGGTATTGAGCGATCAGAAGATCGACGAGCAAGCCCGCTCACACTCCTGTGAATCCAACCAGTAACACTTACCGTACAGTCCGGTCTGTTCATCTGATATGTCGCATATCTTGCCTAGGGGTGGTAAACGTCAGACCCCAATAGCTCGATAAGTCGTGTCGATATGAGGTCTATAACAATTTGAGAAACTACTGGTAACACTTACCAGTAAATCTCAGCAACCCTGGCCAGGGATTTCCTGTTATAGCCAATCGAACACAGCGCAACATCAACTCCCTATACCGGGAGAGACGAATCCCCTCCTATCGCTCATTGCCTCCATGTGATTCGGGACTGTACCCAAAAACCACCATTTTGCACACCCTCTTGGACATGGTAAGATGGAAATCAAAGCACAGTGGGAACCACACAAGACTCTATAATGATCTCGGGTCAACAGACTACTCTGTACCATTGTCACCAGAGAACTGCCATCTGACGCAAGGTATAATACCATCTGGGAGTTCTCGGCGAGTCCGTCCAGTGTACCCAGTCTCCACTGAGCACCCGTATATCATCTCTGATGTCAAACACCAATGGATATGGGATCATCCATCGCCCATCTGTATGGGTCGAGAAGGTATACGCTAGTCTACTCTGGTATATCGATGCCCCGTCTCGATACACCCATGACTAGGGACTTAGAAGGATGTACTTATAGACTATCTGTCCCCACTAGTATGATCTGCATCATAGTCCAGGTAGTCAAGTACACATCCTAAGGGCTTTACCAACATGTAACAGAGAGACAATCAGTATACACGTTAAGGTAAAGAGCAACCAGATAGCATACTATCATGTCGAGCAAGAAAGTCCTCCCTATATATGTCCCAGCATCCACTACAATATACATCCTATGTACAGTAATGGCCTCTAGGGCATACATATAACTAACAATCTCCCACTTGCACTAGGGCCATCTGTAGCAGTGGTTGCAGTATCTCATACTCAACCATCCCATAAAAGTCTCTTGCTGGGAATAGGCCTTCGTGAGTGGATCCGCCGTGTTGTCCTCTGAGTCTACTCTCCTAATCTCGATCACCCTGGAGATCAACCATCTCCATGATCAGGTAATACTGCCTTAGAATATGTCTAGATCACTGATGGGACGGGCGTTCCTTGGCATAAGCCACAACTCCATTGTCACACAATGGGAGGAACATTGTTCATCTCATGAACTAATATACACCCAAACAGCCTCTAGGGTAGCATCTTAAGTAGCAATGTATCCTGCCTTTATCATCTAGTATGTCACGGTACCTAGCTTGGAACTCTTCCAACATACCGTCCCTCTACTGAGGATTAAGACAATGCCTGTGACTGACACTCAGTCGTCTTTATCACCCTGGAACCCTTCCAGTGATTCTCCCCAGGATCGATTGATACCATCTCACTACAACTAGTGAGAATCCTAACATCCATTTAGATCTATCTCATAGATCCAAAATCCAGGATTTTGTAGGTATCATTTTGATCCTACATGGAGAATCTTTGTGATAAGAGGAGATTGATCGAGCATAGCATAGGAAACTCCTTCCCTATCAAGAGTATGTCATCCACGTACTCTACGAGGATCGTCACCATACTCCCTACTACCTTTTTGTTTATACAAGGTTCATCTACCATTTTGATGATGTCAAACTCTTTGACTAAGACATCAAAACAGATGTTCCAACTCCGCGATACCTGCTTTATCCTATAAAGCATCTTGTACACGTTTCCGCTGCTCCCACTGTCTACGAAGCCCTCTTGCTGTGTACTTACAGACGTTCTCATCTAAAACATCATTTAGAAAAGCAGTCATGACACCCAACCACCAGATATCGTAGTCATGGTATGTAGCCATGGCAAGTAGGATCTGGATGGACTTAAGCATAGCTACTTGAAAAGGTTTCATCATAATCCATGCCTGGTCGATGACGAAAGGCTTTAACAAGTCTAGCTTTGAAAGTCTCAACTTTTCCATATACACCAAGTAATCTTCTCAAGATATACTTGCTCCTGATGGGGATTTAACCCTTCAGATATAGCAACCAAAGTCCATACTTTGTTGGTCTATAAGGATTCCATCTCAGATCGGTAAGCATCCAGCCATTCTTACAGAGTCCTACTCTTGATGGCCAGCTCGAAACTAGTTGGGTCATCATTTCATGACGCAGTCCTCGCTCCCACTGTCATAGAGAAACCGAAGTATCTCTTAGGTAGGTGAGGAACCCTACTAGATCGGCGGAGAGGCTGAGGTTCGTTGGTAACTATTGAATCCTTTGGTTATTTCAAATCATCAGCTGCAGTTTGTATAGCTGGAACATTTCCAGTTCTACATTACAGACCTTGCCTCGAGCTTGTCCGGTTTTTGCTTTTCAGACATAGGCTGGACAACCCCAAATCTTAACTAACTTAAGAGATAGGCTCTTCCCTTATCATATCTCATATGGAGTGGTAGGCAACTGATTTGATTGGAACCCTATTCAATAGGTATGCAGCTTCTCAAGTGCATAACTCCCAAAAGGAAATAGGTAACTCAGTAGTACTCATCATAGAGCACACCATATCAAATAGGGTGTGATTGCTCTGCCCCGATATAACATCGTGCTATGGTGTATAGGAGGAGTAATGCTGAGAGAGAATCTCATTCTCCTTTAGAATAGCCCAGGAATTCCATGCACAAGTATTCTCCTCCCTGATCTCATCATAGGACATAATACTTATACCCGTATTTTGGTTCTCTACTTCTCGCTTATATTCTGTGAATATCTCAAAAGGCTCGGACTCATGTTTCAACAGGAACATATGTCTGAATCTTGAGAGATTATCAGAGAATGTAATGAAGTATAAAGAACCGGTCTTGGCATGTGTAGACAGGGGACCTTACATACATCAACATGTATCATCCCAAGAGTTTACTAACTCTTTCTCTGTTTCCAATAAACAGAGCTGTGGTCATCTTATCTTTGTGACATGACTGGCGAGTTTCACAAGATGTAAATTCAAACTGATTTAAATATGCATCTAAATGTAACTTCAGCTAGTCGGGTCACATTGATATGACCTAGTCTACAATGCCTCAAGAAGGATTCGTTCATTTCTGAACTCTTCCTCTTGTGTGTGTTCCGTATACTAAGAACTGTAGTTTGATTTAGAACATTAATGCTTTTAGATAACGTGCCTGAACCGATCAACTTTTGATATAGGAAATGTTCAAAACATTATCCAATTATACAAAATTTTATCATTTCTTTGCTGATAAAGAGACTGATATGATTTTGTATATCAGGTTCGGTATATAATAACATTCGTTCAGAATCAATGTATTTGTAATACAGGGTGACAGTGACCAACAGACTTGGCTGCAACACTTGCCCCGTTTTCTGCCTCATGAAACTTATCACCCTTTCTCAGTTCTTCTATCTTTCTGTAGCCCTATGTAACAGATTACATATCTGGGATCCTGATCAGGCATCACATACCCAGGACCTAAAGGATACTGAGAAACAGTTCTTTGTAATGAACACACCCGAAGATGATGCATCAGCATGCACTCTCTTCGTTTGGGCGGCACGGGAAATCTGGTAATCCCCAATTTCCTGCTCTGTCTTATAACAATTATAAGTTGGAGCGGGACCAACGTTCCCCAGCTCAGTATAACAAGCGGGTGTTGGAGATAGTGCCCTCAGAGTCAATTATTGGATCACAGGCACGTGATTGCAATGATTGAGGGAGGACCTATCCCGGTGCGACAGTCTTACTCGAGATGATAGTATGCTATCTGGTTTACCTTTATCATCGTGTACTGCTTCAGGTGACCTTACAGGTCGCTATTACACGTTGATAGAGCCCCTAGGATTCTTGCTTGACTGCCAGCAGTATGAGGGCGATCATATAAGTGAGAGCTGGAGTCTATAAGCACATCCTTAAAAGGTCCCTAGTCGTGGGAGTTTCGAGACAGGGCATCGATTCTCCAGAGTAGACTAGTGTATACAGTCGAGACCCCGACGAGGGGCAGTGGCCGGTCTCACAGGCCACTGGTGTCAGTTGGTTCACCTAAGATGTATACAGGTACTCATTGGGTTATGAGTACACCGGACAGGACTCGCCGGGAACATGCTAGTTGGTCTTATACCTGACGTCAGATAACAGTTCCCAGGTGACATGTGTACAGGTTAGTTCATCGACCTGGGGATCGTCATTTGTCTCGTGTGAGTTCCCACTGTGCTTTGATTACTACCCTACCACGGCTCAAAGGAGTCGTGCAAACAGGTTTTAGTTGGGTAAAGTCCCGAGCCACATGGAGGCAGTGAGCGGATCTTCAGGGGTTCGTCTCTCCCGGTATTGGGGGTGAGGTCGCGCTGTGTCTAGGAGAGCCATTACACGAAATCCCTGGCCAAGGCAGGAGATTTACTGGTAGGTATTCCAGTAGTATCTCAGGGTGTTCTGGGCTACACTCCGACACGACTTGTACCGCTTTTGGGGGTCTGACTTTTACCAACCACCTAGGCCCGCCATGCGATGCTCGTAGACGAACGGACCGGACTGTACGGATATTGTCACTGACAGGCTCAGTAGGGTGTCAGGATGAGTTCGCTCATCGACGTCCCTTTTGGTCAATAGCTGGTGGCCCGTTACGTATTGGCTTATACCTCTGACGTGCTAGTGGTTAAATCCACAGCCATAGTATTGACGAGTCTTTAGAGTCCACCACACTTTCAGTTACTCAGGTTTTTGGGCGAAACGCTGTAGAGGCCGTATGGAGATATGGCAGGGTCCGATCAGATACATGCGGTATTGCACGGATCGGGATCGGACGGTTTGTACTAGAGGCCGTATAGATATATGGCAGGGTTCGATCAGATACGTGCGGTATTGCACGGATCAGGATCGGACGGATATTACTAGCCGGCTTTGTTTTAAGCCGGATCCTAGTATAGTACAGTGTAGGTTTTGTCTCTTTGCATTTGTATCCGGACGGAATACAGATGCGGGTGTGTATGCACAGTATCGGGGTTTTCCTGTAATTTATTACGGGACCAGTTTTCTGGAGTTGCCAGTTTGCATTCCGTTCCGGCCGGTTTTCCTTTGTTCTTTCCCGGCCGGACTTTTCCGATGGAGGGGGTTATTTGCAATTGTGCAAATAACATTTGTGGAGGGGGTTTCTTGAAATTGTATTGATTATGATATCTTTCATCCATCACTTGCATTTAATGAGATTTGAAAGGTTAAGATTTGAGTGTATGTTTGTTTTGATGATGTTTTTGGATATGGTCACCATTCTCTTTATCCTACCATCACCTCCCTTCATGCTACTTATTCTTCCCTCCACCATTTCCTTGTGAGAATGGCCGGCCACAATTTTGAGAGGGTGCTTTTGATTTTGGTGGTGTGGCAAATTTCATTCATCTCATTTTTGATACAAGGAAAAATGAAAGCACCATTTTTCATACCTTCATTCCTCCATCTTCAAAAGGCAACCAATACCCCAAAGTGAGACATGCACTCTACACTACATTCTATAGCACATCTTGGGCACGTCGACTTGCCAGCTTCGTGCCCGAGTTGCCTCGGTATTGAGGTAGGAGCCCGTAAAAGATGCAGGCGATGTGGTGCCCTTCCGGCAAGGAGGCGACGACCGGAGTTTCCGCGGGAGATCGGGACGATGACGAGAAGACCGGAGGACTCGGATCACTCGATATATCTCTTCCCTATCTTGTTACTTTGCTAGAACTAGTTTAATGGCCTGATCCGGGGTTTAGTGCGCGGTGGTGCCGGTTTGCAAAGTTCGCAAAATTAAAGTTTATCACCGTTTCCGCATTTGGCCGTCGGATTGACGGCCGGGGCACCGCCGTGCACTTACAGTGGTATCAGAGCCTCGCCATTAACTTTGTCTAGCTTCGTTTGATGTGTTTTGCATTTCCGATCGACCAAAATTCCAAAATATACATTTTCCTTTACATCAGTTTTCTGTCGAAATTTTTTGAAGTCTAAAAATTTTTCAGGTTGTCTCAGAATGATGTGCAGGGAGTTCTAAGAACACTGTAAAAATTCGAAACAGTGACTCGATCACTTAAGCGCGGAACCGCGGCCAAACCCCCTTTGGGCCGCGGTTCCGCCGCACATTGGTGTCGTCACTGCATCAACTTTTTCCAGTGGGCTTCTGGGCTTATTTTAGGGGTTTTGGAATATTAATATTGGGCCCAGTTTTTCTGTGAGTGCTACAGTATTGTTTGGGGGCCCACTTGTTAATTTTTGATCGATCGGATATTTTAAACACATTATTTCACAGTATTTACATTATATCTGCGACCGTGAATGTCACTCGATCGGTAAATCCGGTCTAACTGCTATAGCCCGGTTAGACGGATTTGCGAACGTGATTTTCACGTTGATGTTATGTGTTTTGCTGTAATGTTGCGGATCGGTCGTGGGGGATAGCCTGGATGCAATGCTAGTACAGTTTCTGTTGTATTATGTACATTTGATATTGCGGGGCGAGCGTCCGACATGTGGACTGCCGTCACTGCCTGTTTGTATTATTCTTTTGGGGCACGACCTGGTTGCGGTCGATGTACCCGTTGTATGTATATTTGACTTTCTGTACTAGGATTGCCCCGCGGTGGGGTGCGCGGATATCCGGGTTCTGCAGGGCAACAAGCCCGCATCTCATGGCATTGGGACGGAGGGGGCTTCACTCCAGGATTGGCGGGCTATTCGCCGCACTCGTAGGGGGTACAGGTTGACCCAGGAGGGGTGCCCAAGTTACCGGATTCCGTGAAGTGCTGGGTGGTCCATTCACGGCGCTGAAGGGGGCTGCCTCGCTTCAGGTTTTGGCGGGTGACTTGCCGCGCCCGTAGGGGTCTAGGATTTCATTGCACAGGCTATCCACACGACCAGGGGAACGTCGGGTTTCAGTAGTGGCTCTGTGAAACCCGGGGATCCCAGATATCTGTATTGTTCTGTGATGCTGTACATTTCTGTGATGTTGCGTTTTATTCACGCCTTGAGCGAAATATAATATATTGGTATATATATTAGTAGATGTTGTATATGTTTTTCATCCGCGCTAGTCCAGTCCCCGCTCTGCCGTTAGTTAGCTAACCTAACGGGTGATGACGGGACCCAGTGGCGAATGCGGATGGCATATGCGTACGTCAGTATATTTTCGTTCTTTGTGGTGTGATCAATTGATGGGACTGCATTGATTTGGATCAATGCAAGTTAAAACAAACCTAATCTGATGTTGTTGGAACACTTTTCAAAAAGCTGTTATTGCAAGGACGTTCACTTTTGTTTTGTATCGTGGTATTCATTTGGAATATCCTGCTCCTCAGTCGACGAGGCAAGGGCCGAGATCCCTTCACCGGGAGTGACCCCTTGGACAGAAGTTTGCGTCAGCGCATTAACTTCACTATAGCCGATTACTTTTGCTTTGCATCGTGGTATTCATTTGGAATATCCTGCACCTCATTCTACGGGGAAAGAGCCGAGATCCCTTCACCGGGAGTGACCTCTTTAGTAAAGGTTTTCGTCACTATATTTTCTAAAAAGCTATCCGTTCCTTCAACGATATCAAGTTCGTTACGTTAAAGGTTTTCGCCAGAAACCATTCGTAGCCCTCCGTCGTTTCAGACGGGTAGCACGTAGTATTCATGCTATGTTTGTTGGCCTTCGTCAAGGCATAGTGTATGGTAGCTGCTTGTTGCCTTTCTGCAGCATAGATAGATGCGTTGGTTTGGGACAGTCGTATAGCCTTGTTGGCCTTCGTCAAGGGCTTGTGCGGGTGGGTTCAAATCAACCTGGTGAATGACGGGTAGAACTTGACATGTGACTTATGATTTGTTGGCCTTCGTCAAGGTTATAAGAGCATGGGGTAAAAATCCACATCGGGAGTTTCAAAAGAACTGAAACTTGCCAGATATGCGCATACCTTCTGGAGTGTTATAGCGTGAGCGGATTCCGTCACGTTATCATGCGATGATAGTTGCATCCCGATTCCCACTGATGAGTTGGTTTACTCCTCGGGTGACCCCGACTAAATCTTCTTTCAGGTTTGGAGGAGAATTTGAGGTACAGTGGGAGGTTTCCAGATTAGATAAATTGGTAACCATTCTGATCTTGGTTAGAGTGCACGCTGAGTGTTTCTTTTCTCTCTCTCTGGCAGCGACCATTGACCAGACCCTAAGACTATGACTCAGTGACCAAGTTGACCGAACCTTCTTAACACTGGCTTTTGGATTGTCAGAGTTGCAGACCTCATTGCCACTCCTACTTTTACCCTTTCTCCAGGACACCCCGTATTACTACGAACGTCCACTTCCATTGGACAAAACCATCGTATGGTTATATACGAACTCGAAGGAATTCGAGGATGGTTTCCGGTTTTGGAGAAAACGGATAGGATTATTCAGTTGTCTTTTCCCTTTTACCTTCTCTCAAGTTGTGAGTACTCCCTGGTTTAGGAGATAGTACACCTATTACGCAAATTGGATAGTCTTCTTCCAAACCTTAGGCTGGTGCCGAACGGTAGGGAATGAAGAAAACCAATTAGCCTAAACGGTGTGCAGAAGGTATTAAGATTAAGACAAAGCAAGGGATTAGTAAGAGGGCAAAGTAAAATGCGACTACTATTCACAACCAAACCAAGTATTTCTTCGCCAATCCTAAATCACCTTTGTATTTCTCCAGGACACTCCGTATCACTACGAAGATCCACAGTTTATTGGATACTCCATCGTATGGTTATATACGAACTCGAAACGAACTTGTTCCAGTTCGGGGATGGATTTTGGTCCAGGAGAAATAGGAATAAGGTTTATTCGGTTGTCTTTTATCTTCACCTTCTCTCGCATTGCGAGTGCACCTAGGACTAGGACAGTACACCCATTATGCTTATTGGATAGTCTTCTTCCAAACCATAGGCTGGTGCCGAACGGTAGGGAAGGAAGAAAACCAATTGGCCTAAAGGGGTGTGCAGAAGGTAATGACTAAAGACATATAAAGGGATTTGGAGAGGTGGCAAAGAATTATACGGTTATAGTTGTGACTCTGGATAATGGTAGAGGCATTACTACGAATACCAGGATACCCCATCGAAACATTTCAATGTTTCAGTTCAACTATGTACTGTTAAAAGAAAAACTGATTTCCCGATTGGATACTTACTCCAGTGTATGTATTTACCAGGTATGATTCTCACATCTGTATGGTTTTACAGATGATGAGTGGGAGTAAGTTATTGGGAATTGGGTGATCATCCTTATTATATCGGGATTCGTTGTAATCGGTGATATTTAAGGAGATCACCTGGGATGTTTTTGCCGGTCGGCAAATATTTGGTTTTGAATATCCGCTGTTGTGCACCAATTTCAAATTGATATATCTGTACGTCTATTTTCATAGAGTGAGATATACCTTTTGATATTATGTTAATGACATTTACCTAAATCAGTGGATGGTTAGGTAAGGAGCATTAAACAGCGGTGTAATTCTTCTTAACCATAAGTACAGTTTTCAACCCACGACACACAGTGAAAGAGTTGTTAGACTCAGCGGACTTATACAGAGTATTGTATGTTGTCCAGTGTCCATTAGGACAAAAGGGTTGGTCCTCATACTATATTCTGTTTACTTTTAAC
Organism: Agapanthus africanus; assembly: GCA_030015575.1. Lineage (NCBI taxonomy): Eukaryota > Viridiplantae > Streptophyta > Magnoliopsida > Asparagales > Amaryllidaceae > Agapanthus > Agapanthus africanus. The sequence continues at coordinate 295,451,264 of CM057345.1, read as the reverse complement.
TTCTCTAGTTCTTAGACATGTATTTCGTAGAAACACAGGGTCTAAGTTTTGAGGAGTTATAGGTATTTGAATAGAGTAGAGAACCAGGTGTAGCAAGTATCGGGATTCTTCAAAGTAATCGAAGATGTAGATACTTGTGTATGGTTTTCAGTTGATAGTAATGATAAAGAGAAATTACTTCTCTTTCAGGTTACTCATAATTGGAAGCATTCCTAAGTTGAGTAATGCTGATCGGCCTCTCTCCATTTAGTTGACATGCACTGGAGACAGCTGCATTATTTGAATCTGGTTCAATTAAATCAGTGCCTCTGGTTCTATATTGGATATAGTACAGTACATATCTTAACATTGTTAAGGTACAGGGAGTTGTCCGGCTTATGATTAAAACCAAACTCTGGATAACTCGAGGCACGTTTCTGTAATGGCTGTTTGTGGGCTGACCCAGGCTATGACGAGGGTTGACTTTCTACCATCTGGGAGATCAATAGTAATATTGTTCTAGACTCGCCACAGTTTTAATAAAAATGGATTTTTTTCCAAAAAAAAACAGTAGTGGGAGTATGGTAGAACTGGAAGTGATTCCAGAACCGCAAACGATTACTGAAGATTTGATAAGGAACCTAAAGATTCAATCTGTTTTGACATTCCATTGGCCACTCCGCAGATACGGTGGGTAACTTCAGGCACCCGAGAGGTACTCCGGTAGCCTCAAGAACGGTGATAGGGAAGTTCTTGTTTACCCACACTTGCCATTGTTGTTGTTCCAGGCTGCGAGACCCGGCAGGAGGATGAGTATAGCGTCGTTCTAAACTAGATTTAGAAGTGCACGTCTATATGACTCTGCCAGAGGGTTGTCGTAGTCAGTAGGAGCAGCGGAAGCATTGGTGGACATCTGGCTTATGTCTATTTATAGACTAAAGCAGATATATCGGAGATAGATCATCTATTTCTGATGTGACAGTCATGGGTTTGACGTCATCAGAATAGGGGATGGATCTGTTGAGAAGGTAGTAGGGTGTGATATCCTGGTATTTGGATGACATACACAAAGTAGGAAGTGATATTCCAATACTACGATCGGTTATACTTTGGTCGTCACACAGTGGTTTCTCCACAAGGGACTTGGACATTATATCAGACATACTGGTTACTGGATTTATGGTTCTAGATCTAGATTTGGGCGGTTTCCCAATCAGGGTACTTTGACAGCATTCTAAGAGTATTTAGAATGGACGACTCCTGGCATGGTAGTGTACCTGCAGGTAATGGAGTCACCCTCTCTAAAGGTGTCTTATAGACTAAAGTAGAGAGCGATGTGCATGATTGGCAGATCACTTGCTTAGGCAATTGAGTCAATAATGAGATGTCAAGTACCACACCAGATGTTGCTCTTGCACTAGATGCAATAAGTTGACATTGATCCAATCCTGGAGAAACAGTCGGAAGCAGTTTTAGAACATAAGTGGATGTTCTAGGGATATGATAACGACAGCCTCATTTGGGAGACAGTTATCATTCCAGGCTTCCAAGGTGACATGGAAGACAAGGAGGTTGTCAGAGTTATAGTTTTCTTTCTGACGAGGTGCAGTATTTTGGACAGGTGGTCCAAGGAAATACTGAGGGTGGCATGGCGCAGGATACTGATTAAGTTCAGTTGACGATACAGTCTAAGAAGTTTGGATTTGGAGTTCATTTATGAGCTCGGTCCCATCAGACATCCAGACACTCTAAGACAGGTATTGCTTATTTCGGGAGATGGATTTCTCCGCGAACTTGAGATATAGAGAGAGACATAGAAAGAAACTTCAGAACGGATCCACTCGCTGAGGCTATTCCTCGAACGCAATAGTCTCGCAAACGAGCTTTGTGAGACTGACTTGTAGAGGAGTTGGGTGTTCGGTATCACACAGGCTGTGAGTATGCGACATCGCAATAATTAGCCTTGAGTGCAAGTGGGAGATTGTTGGAGATAGTGCCCTCAGAGTCAATTATTGGATCACAGGCACGTGATTGAAATGATTGAGGGAGGACCTATCCCGGTGCGACAGTCTTACTCGAGATGATAGTATGCTATCTGGTTTACCTTTATCATCGTGTACTGCTTCAGGTGACCTTACAGGTCGCTATTACACGTTGATAGAGCCCCTAGGATTCTTGCTTGACTGCCAGCAGTATGAGGGCGATCATATAAGTGAGAGCTGGAGTCTATAAGCACATCCTTAAAAGGTCCCTAGTCGTGGGAGTTTCGAGACAGGGCATCGATTCTCCAGAGTAGACTAGTGTATACAGTCGAGACCCCGACGAGGGGCAGTGGCCGGTCTCACAGGCCACTGGTGTCAGTTGGTTCACCTAAGATGTATACAGGTGCTCATTGGGTTATGAGTACACCGGACAAGACTCGCCGGGAACATGCTAGTTGGTCTTATACCTGACGTCAGATAACAGTTCCCAGGTGACATGTGTACAGGTTAGTTCATCGACCTGGGGATCGTCATTTGTCTCGTGTGAGTTCCCACTGTGCTTTGATTACTACCCTACCACGGCTCAAAGGAGTCGTGCAAACAGGTTTTAGTTGGGTACAGTCCCGAGCCACATGGAGGCAGTGAGCGGATCTTCAGAGGTTCGTCTCTCCCGGTATCGGGGGTGAGGTCGCGCTGTGTCTAGGAGAGCCATTACACGAAGTCCTTGGCCAAGGCAGGAGATTTACTGGTAGGTATTCCAGTAGTATCTCAGGGTGTTCTGGGCTACACTCCGACACGACTTGTACCGCTTTTGGGGGTTTGACTTTTACCAACCCCCTAAGCCCGCCATGCGATGCTCGTAGACGAACGGACCGGACTGTACGGATATTGTCACTGACAGGCTCAGTAGGGTGTCAGGATGAGTTCGCTCATCGACGTCCCTTTTGGTTAATAGCTGGTAGCCCGTTACGTATTGGTTTATACCTCTGACGTGCTAGTGGTTAAATCCACAGCCATAGTATTGACGAGTCTTTAGAGTCCACCACACTTTCAGTTACTCAGGTTTTCGGGCGAAACGCTGTAGAGGCCGTATGGAGATATGGCAGGGTCCGATCAGATACGTGCTGTATTGCACGGATCGGGATCGGACGGTTTGTAACAGAGGCCGTATAGATATATGGTAGGGTTCGATCAGATACGTGCGGTATTGCACGGATCAGGATCGGACGGATATTACTAGCCGGCTTTGTTTTAAGCTGGATCCTAGTATAGTACAGTGTAGGTTTTGTCTCTTTGCATTTGTATCCGGACAGAATACAGATGCGGGTGTGTATGCACAGTATTGGGGTTTTCCTGTAATTTATTACGGGACCAGTTTTCTGGAGTTGCCAGTTTGCATTCCGTTCCAGCCGGTTTTCCTTTGTTCTTTCCCGGCCGGACTTTTCCGATGGAGGGGGTTATTTGCAATTGTGCAAATAACATTTGTGGAGGGGGTTTCTTGCAATTGTATTGATTATGATATCTTTCATCCATCACTTGCATTTAATGAGATTTGAAAGGTTAAGGTTTGAGTGTATGTTTGTTATGAAGATGTTTTTGGATATGGTCACCATTCTCTTTATCCTACCATCACCTCCCTTCATGCTACTTATTCTTCCCTCCACCATTTCCTTGTGAGAATGGCCGGCCACAATTTTGAGAGGGTGCTTTTGATTTTGGTGGTGTGGCAAATTTCGTTCATCTCATTTTTGATACAAGGAAAAATGAAAGCACCATTTTTCATACCTTCATTCCTCCATCTTCAAAAGGCAACCAATACCCCAAAGTGAGACATGCACTCTACACTACATTCTATAGCACATCTTGGGCACGTCGACTTGCCAGCTTCGTGCCCGAGTTGCCTCGGTATTGAGGTAGGAGCCCGTTAAAGATGCAGGCGATGTGGTGCCCTTCCGGCAAGGAGGCAACGACCGGAGTTTCCGCGGGAGATCGGGACGATGACGAGAAGACCGGAGGACTCGGATCACTCGGTATATCTCTTCCCTATCTTGATACTTTGGTAGAACTAGTTTAATGGCCCGATCCGGGGTTTAGTGCGCGGTGGTGCCGGTTTGCAAAGTTCGCAAAATTAAAGTTTATCACCGTTTCCGCATTTGGCCGTCGGATTGACGGCCGGGGCGCCGCCGTGCACTTACAGCGGGTTCGGTCAATATCCGTATTATTATCTTGATTAAGACGTGATATGGTCGCTACCTGGAGAGAGAGAGAAGAAAACACTCAGCGTGCGCTCTTGCAAGAATAGATTGGTTATTATTTTATCTAATCAGGATGGCTCCCACTGCTTTTTATCAAATCTTCCTTCAAACCCTAAAAGGAAAGACTAGCCGGGATTAATTACACACTACAAGTTCGCCAATCTTTCAGCCAGGCCAGTGTCGGTACTTTGAGGGAGGTCCCCCGTGCTTTCGCACGAACCTAATTAATGTAAACCTCGTTTTCCCAGAGGCGTAACCCCGTTGACACCTTTCTAGACACCTACTTGATCGGCTAATTGTAATGTATAAAACTCTCCCAGGAGTAACTCTTACTCGCAGCGGGTATCGGGATCCAACTATCTCATAGAAGGTATGCAATCTCATTGCAAATTTCAACACTTGAAATTCCCGATAATATTTTGCCCCTAGCGTGCTATGACCTTGACGAAAGCCAACAAACCATAGTCCGCTAGTCAAGTTCAACCCGTACATTTCTTGATTGAATTAAACCCACCCGCACGACCCTTGAAGAAAGCCAACAAAGCCGCACGACTACCCTAATCCAATCGCATCGTATGCTGGCAGATAAGCAGCATATAGCTACCGCACACTGCACCTTGACGAAAGCCAACAAATGCAGCATGAATACTATATACAACTTATCTGAAATGACGGAGGGCTACGACAGGTTTCTCTGAAAACCTATTGCGTAATGAACTTGATATCGTTGTAGAATCAAATGATTTTGAAATGGAGTGCTTTTGAGGCTTTTCCAGTTTTGCTAAAGGAGTCACTCCCGGTGAGGGGATCGTCGGTCCTTTCCTCGTCGAATGAGGTGCGGGATATATCATATATATCACTGCGCAAAGCAGAACTCTTAAAAGCAATCAAAAGACAAACCGAGTGTGTAGCATCTGCCAGTTATTGCTAAAGGACTCACTCCCGGTGAAGGGATCTCGGTCCTTTCCTCATCGAATAAGGTGCAGGATATATCACATATACCGCTGTGCAAAGCAAGAACTGTAGCTACCTGGTTTTATTTTGAAATTTGATTCTACAACATCTTAGGTTTCTTTTATTTTCATTAATCACATTAATGAAATCCCATCATTTATATACCTAAACATCACAGATAAATACGACGTACACTTATGCCATCCGCATTCGCCTCGATGTCCCCTCGTGCACCGTTAGGTTAGGTAACTAACGGCAGAGCGGGGCAGGGCTAGCGCGGGTGTAAAACATAAGTAACACCTATATAATATATCATATATACTATATACAGTAGCTATCACAGAACATCACATGATCACATCACAGATATCGCAGCAGAAGAAACATATGAAATATTGGATATACTAGGACGTCCGTGTTTTCAATACGAGCCAGTATAAAACACGGATTCCACGGTCGTGATGAATAGCCAAACCCACACCCCTAGACCCCTACGAGAGCGGCAAGCAACCCTACCAATTCTAGAGTTAGGAGACCCGGACTCGACTCCTCGAGTTGGTCTCCCACTGGACTCCAGAACCCGGTTACTTGTGCCCTCCTCCTTGGGTCTATCCTAGTGCGGAAAAGTAAATAATATACAAAAGGTGACATCATCCGCAACCTGGAAGTGCCCCAATAAAAGAATATTACATACAAGTTTTTACATGAATGAAAATGAAAAACACTCATCTCACATAAAAACCCCCGGCTATTCAAACACGACGATCCAGTATAACATATCCAGCAACACATAACATCACATGTCATTAACGTAAGTAAATATGCGCATCCCAATTGTCATTGACATATAGCAACGAAACCGGCGATATCACATATTACACTTACGGTCACAGAAAATCAAGTGTAAAACTACAACAGTTGGAATCCGCAACCTCCTCAGACATCGCATGCCTGACCAAATGAATTACTTAGACATCGCATGTCTAACAATTATAAACCCCGCATTTTAGTCTCTTTATCGAAAACACTTTTCAATACCAAGTCGGGTAATTCAACAGGATTTCCGACATTTTGATCGAATGCTCGTCGCAAACTTCAGTAGGCGGCCGCACCCCCGATACCGTCGACGAAGTGCACCAAGGCGGAACACCGCTACCGCGAGCACCCGAACGGATGCGTTCGGCGACGGGGTTCTCCTACAGTCACTTGGTCGGGGCTAATGGAGTGAGGCTGTCTATTAAGTTTATCCGGCGAGTATCCGCGTACGCTACGTGATTGCGACGGACTTTTGATCACATCAAAATTCCGTGGAAACCGATCAAGTGAGACTAAATTGCTAGATTTACAACATTCATTTAGTTATCTCATAACTTCTTGTGAATTCCAATTATTGTATCCCATTCCAGATAAATAGAAAATGTTAAACTTTTCGATCGAACAGTCAAACACCCAAGTTTTCCCGATACAGATCAACACATGAAATAAGTCTAAAAACATTCAGTTCGTGCCTCAGTACCAACGGTCCAGCCGTAGAAGGGTCAAGCCAACGCCTCACATGTGGCACGCCGTACTGCCCCAAACCCGAAGGTTCATAGGGCAGTTCAAGACGGTCACATAATCGAGTTAAGGTTTGTTGTCTTCTAGAGGGTCCATCGCGTTACTTGCACTACTTAGAACGTCGTTAAACTACGGAAAAATCCAACACTTGGAAATTTCCCGACAGGGGAAAAATTGGGTATTTATATCCGGTCGAACTTTTTAACATATTCTAAAATTTATCCGGAAAGCCACATAGACAAAGTTTGAAAATCCGATCGAATATACGAATCCCCAAAACAACCCCAGAATACTCAACTGATGATTATACATTAAAATTACCCAGAAAACACAGGAGTTAATTATAAACATTACTGTGCAAAGAGGAGTCAAAGAGTCAACAGTATGGCCGCGGAACCGCCACGCCACGTGGGCTTAGGCCGCGGTTCCGCGGCGTTATGATGGAGTTAGGTCTCCGTTTTTCACAGTATTTCATAAAATACCCTGCTTAATTTTCTGCATATTTTTAATATTGAAAAATCCAGATTTTTGAAAATTGGACAGAGAGCATTTTGGAAATGGGTTTTCGGGTTCGTTCGGATTTCAAACGTCGTCTAGACTTCGCCTAAGGCTCTAGCTAGGCTCTGATACCACTGTAGGGTTCCTGGGCACCCTAATGTGGTCTCACAAGGCATCAACCATGCCAATTTCTAATTTAAACGGTGCCGAGAAACCCTAGAACGGATCGTTGGCTAGATTTCTGGGCGAAAAAGCAAACTAGTTAACACTTAACTACAAGAATACGGAAATACAACCTTTGTAGATCCGGTGCTCCACCTCCATAGCTCCGCAACAAAGTCCCCTCGCTGTCCAAATGAATTCCCGGGCTCTAGCGTCGGCTTCGTCGGAGAAATGGCGAGCTAGGTCGTCGCCGTCTATGCCGAAGATGATCTACGTCGAGGCATCGCTAGATCAAGCTCCACCTTCACCAAGCCATGAAAACTTATGAAGGAAACACCCTATACTACTTGGCAAGAGGTAGAGGATGAAGAAATAGAAAGTGGGTTCACTTTAGAATTGGATTTCTCACTTGTTTTCATCAATCACCATTGATGAAGTAAGGTTTCTTCATGTGTCAAGATGAAGAAGAAGATGGAAATGTGTTTTGATAAGTATATATTAAATAGAAAATAAATCAAATACTTATCATAAACTAACCATGGTCTAGTGTAGAGAATGAATTATGGTTAAGTGGGATGGTTAGGGTTAAGCATGATACAAAATGGTTACTAAAGTCAATGCTTCATGAAGGTTCAAAGAATAAAACAAAACTAGCAACCATTCTTCTCATTATCATTTCCATAATAAATAAATAAATAGATAGATATGAAAATCTAAACCCTAATCATTTAAATAACCACGGTTCAATCTTTACACAAACTCAAGTAAACTTGTATCATCAAACATGATACACCCAAGTGCACAAAATCATATCGCATATACAATGCGCACATCCGAGTGAGAAAATCCATCTTAAAGTGAACCGATACTAGTTAATGCAAAGTAATATATCAAATATATAATTATGCATTAAATCATTAAATCAACACTTGATTTAACGATTCGGTCATATCGCATATAACCGACTAATATCCAATGTATCGATTTATCGAATCAATCCTTGATTCGATAACTAGGTTATATCGCATACAACCATTCGACACATTCATCGCGAGAATAGAATACGGTATCACATACACGCATTATTCTCAGTCCCGCACATATCTCATATGCGCTCCTATTTCGTTTCGCTTGAGCCAGGAAACCTCTGTGTAGGACTCTAAAGACTCGTCAATACGCCGGCAGCAGGTGATGATCATATCAAACACCCACAAGCCGCAAGCGGCCTGCTAAACGTAACGGCCACCCGGGTATTGAGCGATCAGAAGATCGACGAGCAAGCCCGCTCACACTCCTGTGAATCCAACCAGTAACACTTACCGTACAGTCCGGTCTGTTCGTCTGATATGTCGCATATCTTGCCTAGGGGTGGTAAACGTCAGACCCCAATAGCTCGATAAGTCGTGTCGATATGAGGTCTATAACAATTCGAGAAACTACTGGTAACACTTACCAGTAAATCTCAGCAACCCTGGCCAGGGATTTCCTGTTATAGCCAATCGAACACAGCGCAACATCAACTCCCTATACCGGGAGAGACGAATCCCCTCTTATCGCTCATTGCGTCCATGTGATTCGGGACTGTACCCAAAAACCACCGTTTTGCACGCCCTCTTGGACGTGGTAAGATGGAAATCAAAGCACAGTGGGAACCACACAAGACTCTATGACGATCTCGGGTCAACAGACTACTCTGTACCAGTGTCACCAGAGAACTGCCATCTGACCTAAGGTATAATACCAACTGGGAGTTCTCGGCGAGTCCGTCCAGTGTACCCAGTCTCCACTGAGCACCCGTATATCATCTCTGATGTCAAACACCAATGGATATGGGATCATCCATCGCCCATCTGTATGGGTCGAGAAGGTATACGCTATTCTACTCTGGTATATCGATGCCCCGTCTCGATACACCCATGACTAGGGACTTTGAAGGATGTACTTATAGACTATCTGTCCCTACTAGTATGATCTGCATCATAGTCCAGGTTGTCAAGTACACATCCTAAGGGCTTTACTAACATGTACCAGAGAGACAATCAGTATACACGTTAAGGTAAAGAGCAACCAGATAGCATACTATCATGTCGAGCAAGAAAGTCCTCCCTATATATGTCCCAGCATCCACTACAATATACATCCTATGTACAGTAATGGCCTCTAGGGCATACATATAACTAACACCTAGTTCATAAATGAACTCCAAATCCAAACTTCTTAGACTGTATCGTCAACTGAACCTTATCAATATCCTGCGCCATACCTCCCTCAGTATCTGCTTGGACCACCTGTCCAAACAACTGTCCCTCATCAGAGGGAAAACTATAACTCTGACAGCCACTCTGTCATCCAGGTCACCTTGGAAGCCTGGAATGATAACTGTCTCCCGAAGGAGGATTCCATTATCATATCCCTAGAACATCCACTTATGTTCTAAAACTGGTTCCGAGCGTTTCTCCAGGATTGGATTAATATCAATTTATTGCATCTCATGCAAAAACAATATCTGGTGTGATACTTGACATCTCATGATCAACTCAATTGCCTAAGCAAGTGATCTTCCAATCATGCACATCCCTCTCCCCTTTAGTTTGTAAGACACCTTTAGAGAGGGTGACTCCATCACCTGCAGGTACACTACCGTGCCAGGAGTTGTCCATTCTAAAACACCTTTAGAATGCTGTCTAAGTACCCAATTTGGGAAACTACCCAAATCTAGATCTAAAACCATAGATCTAGTAATCAGAATGTCTGATATTATATCTATATCCTATTTGGAGAAACCACTGAGTGACAACCAAAGTATAACCGATCGTAGTATTGGAATTTCACTTCCTACTTGTGTATGTCATCCAAATACCAGGACATCATACCCTACTACCTTTTTAAATGATCCATCCCCTATTCTGATGAAGTCAAACCTATGACTGTCACATCAGAAATAGATGATCTATCTCTGCTATATCTGCTTTAGTCTATAAATAGACATAAGTCACTTGTCCACTATGCTTCCGCTGCTCCCACTGACTACGGCAACCCTCTGGCAGAATAATATACACGTGCACTTCTAAAGCCAGTTCAGAACGACGCTATACTCATCCTCCTGCCGGGTCTCATAGCCTGGAACAACAGTAGTGTCAAGTCTGGGTAAACAAGAACCTCCCTGTCACCGTCCTTGAGACTAACGGAGTGCCTCTCGGGTGCCTGAGGTTACCCACCATATCTGCGGAGTGGCCAATGGAATGCCAAACCAGATTGAATCTTTAGATTCTTATCAAATTTTCAGTAATCATTTGCGGTTCTGGAATCACTTCCAGTTCTACCATACTCCCACTACTGTTTTCTGAAAAAATCCATTTTTATCAAAACTGTGGCGAGTCAAGAACAATATCACTATTGATCTTCCAGATGGTAGAAAGTCAACCCTCATCATAGCCCGGGTCAACCTACAACTTGCCATTACATAAACGTGCCTTGAGTTATCCAGAGTCTGGTTTTAAGCATAAGCCGGACAACTCCCCGTACCTTAACATTGTTAAGATATGAACTATTCTATATCCAATATAGAAACAGAGGCACTGATTTAATTGGAACCAGATTCAAATCATGCAGCTGTCTCCAGTGCATGTTAACTAAATGGAAAGAGGCCGATCAGCATTACTCAACTTAGGAATGCATCCAGATATGAGTAACCTGAAAGAGAAGCAAGTTCTCATAATCATTACTATTAACTGAATACCATACAAAAGTATCTACATCTTCGATCACCATGAAGAATCCTGATATTTGCAATACCTGGTTCTCTACTTTATTCATATACCTATAACTTCTCAAAACTTGGATCTTGTATTTCTATGAAACACATGTCTAAGAACTAGAGAAGTCATAAGTAAACAGAATATAGTACGAGTACCAACCCCTCTATCCTAATGGACACTGGACAACATACAATACTCTGTATATGTCCCCTGAGTCTAATAACTAATTCCCTGTGTGTCGTAGGTTAAAAACTGTACTTATGGTTAAGAAGAATTACACCCTTGTTTAATGCTCCTTACCTAACCATCCACTGATATAGGTAAATGTCATAGACATAATTTCAAAAATTTATATCTCACTTTATAAGAATGAACATACATATATATCAATTTGAAATTGGTGCATAACAACGGATATTCAAAACCAAATATTTGCCGTCCGGCAAACAACCCAGGCTATTTCCTCAAATATCACCAATTACAACGAATCCCGAAATAATGAGGATGATCACCCAATTCCCAATAACTTACTCCTACTCATCAATTGTAAAACCATACAGATGTGAGAATCAAACCTGGTAAATACATACCCTGGAGCAAGGACTAATTGGGAAATCAGTTTTCTTTTAACAATACACAGCAAAACTGAAAACATGTAAATGTTTCGAAGGGGTATCCGGGTATTCTTAGTAATGCCACTTCCATTATCAAATTCACAACTGTAACCATATATTTCTTTGCCATCTCTCCAAATCCTTTTATATGTCTTCAGTCATTACCTTCTATACACCCGTTAGTCCAAATGGTTTTCTTCCTTCCCTACCGTTCGGCACCAGCCTATGGTTTGGAAGAAGACTATCCAATAAGCATAATGGGTGTACTCTCCTAATCCTAGGAGTACTCATAACCTGAGAGAAGATGAAGATAAAAGACAACTGAATAAACCTTATTCCTATTTCTCCTGAACCAGAATCCATCCTCGAACTGGAACAAGTTCCTTCGAGTTCGTATACAACCATACGATGGAGTATCTAATAAACTGTGGATCTTCGTACTGATACGGGGTGTTCCGGAGAAATGCAAAGGTGAAGCAGGAGTGGCGATGAAATACTTGGTTTGGTCGTGAATGACAGTCGCAATTTACTTTGCCCTCTTACTAATCTCTTTATTTGTCTTTACTTAATATCTTCTGTACACCTTTTAGGCTAAATGGTTTTCTTCATTCCCTACCGTTCGTCACCTGCCTATGGTTTGGATGAAGAGCATCCAATTAGCGTAATAGGTGTACCGTCCTAATCCAAGGAGCACTCGCAACCTGAGAGAAGGTAAAAGGAAAAGACAACTTAATAGTCCTATTCATTTTCTTCAGAACCGGAAACCATCCTCGAATCTGGAACAAGTTCCTTCGAGTTCGTATATAACCATACGATGGCTTTATCCAATGGAAGTGGATGTTCGCAGTAATACGGGGTGTCCTGGAGAAAAGGGTATAAGTAGGAGTGGCAATGAGATATGCAACTCTGACAATCAAAAAGCCAGTGTTTTAAGAAGGTTCGGTTAACTTGGTCACTGAGTCATAGTCTAGGGTCGGGCCATGGTCGCTGCCAAAGAAAGAAAGAAAAGAAACACTCTGCGTGCACTCTAACCTAGATAAGAATGGTTATCACTTTATCTAATCAGGAATCCTCCCACTGTAACCTCAAATTCTCCTCCAAACCTGAAAGAAGAATTAGTCAGGATCACCCAAGGAGTAAACCAACTCATTAGTGGGAATCGGGATCCAACTATCATCGCATGATAACGTGACGGAATCCACTTAAATAATCACACTCCAGAAGCTATTCGCATGCCTGGCAAGTTTCAGTTTCTTTAGAAACTCCCGATGTGATTTTTACCCCATGCTCTTATGACCTTGACTTTGGCTAACAAATCATAAGTCATATGTCAAGTTCTACCCGTCATTATCCAGGTTAATTTGAATCCACCCATACCTACCCCTAACTTTGGCCAACAAAGCAGTACGACTGTCCCAAACCAACGCATCTATCTATGAAACAGAAAAGTAACAAATAGCTACCATACACTATGCCTTGTCTTTGGCCAACAAACATAGCATGAATACTAAGTGCTACCCGTCTGAAATGACGGAAGGCTACAAATGGTTTTTGGCGAAAAATCTTTAACGTAGTGAACTTGATATCGTTGAAGGAACCAGATAGCTTTTTAAAAATATAGTGGCGAAAACCTTTGCTAAAGAGGTCACTCCCGGTGAAGGGATCTCGGTTCTTTCCCCGTAGAATGAGGTGCAGGACATTCCAGCTGAATACCACGATGCAAAGCAAAAAGGTAATCGGCTTTAGTGAAGTTATTACCCTGACGCAAACTTCTGTCCAAGGGGTCACTCCCGGTGAAGGGATCTCGGCCCTTGCCTCGTCGGCTGAGGTGCTGGATATTGATATCCGAATACCACTATGCAAAACAAAAGAGAACGTCCTTGCAATAACAGCTTTTGAAAAATATTCCAACAACATCAGAATAGGTTTGTTTAGCTTGCATTGATCTGAATCAATGCAGTCCCTTCAATTAATCACACCACAAAAGAACGAAAATACGATGTACGTATATGCCATCCGCATTCGCCACTGGGTCCCGTCATCACCCATTAGGTTACTTAACTAATGACAGAGCGATGACTGGACTAGCGCGGGTATAAAACATATACAACATCTACTAGTATATATATCAATATATAATATTCGCTCATAGCGTGATAAAATGCAACATCACAGAAATGTAATAAGCATCACAGAACAATACAGATAATTTGGGATCCCCGGGTTTCATAGAGCCGCTATTGAAACCCGACGTTCCCCTGGTCGTGTGGAGAGCCTGTGCAATGAGATCCTAGACCCCAACGGGCGCGGCAAGTTACCCCGCCAAAACCTGAAGCGAGGCAGCCCCCTTCAACAAAGTGAATGGACCACCTAGCACTTCACGGAATCCGGTAACTTGAGCACCCCTCCTCGGTTCAACCTATACCCCCTACGAGTGCGGCGAATAGCCTGCCTATTCTAGTGTGAAGCCCCATCCATCTCAAAGCCATGAGATGCGGGCCCGTTGCCCTCTAGAACCCGGCTATCCGTGCACCCCACCATGGGGTAATCCTAGTACAGAAAGTAAAATATATATACAACGGGTACATCGACCTCAGCTCGGTCGTGCCATAAAAGAATAATATACAAACAGGCAGTGACGGCAGTCCACATGTCGGACGCTCGCCCCGCAATATCAAATATACAAATACAACAAAACTGTACTACTATTGCATCCAGGCTATCCACCACGACAAATCCGCAACATCACAACACAACACAGAACATCAACGTGAATGTCACGTTTGCAAATTCGTCTAAAAGAACTATATCAGTTAGACAAGATTTACCGATCAAATGACATTCACGGTCGCAGATATAAAATGAGCAATGTGAACTAACATATTTAAAATTTTCGATCGAAAAAATTTCCCGAAGTGGGCCCTAAGTACAATTCCCAGTACTCAAAATAATCTGGGCCAAAACAAAAATTACCAGAAACCCATTTCCAAGTCAGAAACCAGTGTAGGAAAATTGGTGGGCTGATGCTACAGTACGACGGTGGAACCGCGGACAAAACTTGTGTACGGCCGCGGTTCTGCGCTGCTACAGTGGAATCAATGATCCAATTTTTCTCAGATTTCTTAAAAAAGCCTGCCTGATTTTCTGCAATACTCAAAATAATTTTTTAACCACAAAAAAAATTCGACAGAAACTTCGTTTTTGAAATTGTGGTTTCGGAAATATTGTTCGATTGAATTTCTAAACACGTTAGAGCAAGCTAGTAAAGGTTAATGGCGTGGCTCTGATACCATGTAAGTCTACGGTAGCGCCATGGCCGTCTATCCGAGGCCAAAATGCGGAAACGAAAACTTTTTCAAAACTTGAAACCGGCGCTATCGTATGCTTAAAACCCGGATCGAACCATTAACCTACAACTAGCAACTAGAGAAAGGTTAGAAAAGCTATACCGATCGATCCGTTTCCTTCGGTCTTTAGCCACCATACCTAGCTCTTCGCGGCATCTCCGATCTCCGGTCTCGTTGTCGGAAAGGGCACCATATTTTCGAGTCTTTTTCCGTGCTCCCGCTTCATCCGAAGCAACTCGGGCACGAAGTTCGCTAGCCGATGTGTCCAAGGCAAAGTAGAGAATGTGTGTGACAACTTTGTCTCTTGTATCCATTGCATGGATGGAGGTTGAAGATGAAGCCATCAATGGAGGTTGTGAGCTAGAGGAAGAAGAAGAAGCCTTTCCTTTCTTGAGTTGTATGATAAAAATGAGAGCAAGAATGTATAATACAAGAGCAAACCCAAAGGGATATGGCTGCCCTTCTCTCTCTTCCTCTCATTTCATCACTCAAATCCATCACAAAATGTGACATATGCACAATAAAAGAGACCATGAGTCACTAGGTTTCATGTGTCACAATAAATGCACCTCGTGATGATTTCTAGCTCATAATTTTCATTTGTAAACATTAACCCAAATGTTTACAACAATAAAAAGATACGGCTATATCTAAAGTAAACTCGTGATGGATCACAAGGATACCCCTCACCTGTATATACATACATGTATCCGCATTCCGACTGAATGCGAATACGATGAGACTAAAGTAATCCAACAAATCTAATACTAGGATCCGGCTTAAACCAAAGCCCACTAATATGATCCGTCCGATCATGATCCGTGCACTACCGCACGTATATGATCGGACCCTGCCATATATCATACGGCCTCTACAACGTTTCGCCCGAAACTTGAGAAACTGTCTATGGGGGACTCTAAAGACTCGTCAACACTTTGGCTATGGATTTAACCACTAGCACGTCAGCGGTACTAGCTGTACGTAACGGGCTACCAGGTATTGACCAAAAGGGAGGTCGATGAGCGAACTTATCCTGACACCCTACTGATCCTGTCAGTGAAAATATCCGTACAGTCCGGTTCGTTCGTCTATGAGCATCGCATGGCGGGCCTAGGGGGTTGGTGAAAGTCAGACCCCCAAAAGTGGTACAAATCGTGTCGGAGTGTAGCCCAGAACATCCTGAGATGCTACTGGAATACCTACCAGTAAATCTCCTTCCTTGACCAAGGACTTCGTGTAATGGCTCTCCTAGACACAGCGTGATCTCACCCCCAATACCGGGAGAGACGAAACCCCTGCCGATCCACTCACTGCCTCCATATGGCTCGGGACTGTACCCAACTAAAACCTGTTTGCACGACACCTTTGAGCCGTGGTAGGGTAGTAATCGAAGCACAGTGGGAACTCACACGAGATAAATGACGATCTTAGGTCGATGAACTAACCTGTACACATGTCACCAGGGAACTGCTATCTGACATCACGTATAATACCAACTAGCATATTCCCGGCGAGTCCTGCCCGGTGTACTCATAAACCAATGAGCACCTTTATACATCTTAGGTGAACCAACCGAAACCAATGGCTTGTGAGACTGGCCACCGCCCCTCATCGGGGTCTCGACTGTATACACTAGTCTACTAATGGAGTATCGATGCCCAGTCTCGAAACTCCCACGACTAGGGACCACTTTAAGGATGCGCTTATAGACCCCAGCTCCCACGTATATGATCGCCATCATATTGCTGGCAATCAAGCAAGAATCCTAAGGGCTCTATCAACGTGTAATAGCGACCTGTAAGGTCACCTAAAGCAGTACATGATAATAAAGATAAACCAGATAGTATACTATCCTCTTGAGTAAGACTGTCTTACTTGCATAGGTCCTCCCTCAATCATTGCAATCATGTGCCTCTGATCCAATAATTGACTCTGAGGGCACTATATCCAACAGAACCCAGGTCCCATCAGCGATCCAGGCATATTCTGAGGCGGTATCACCTGATCCGGGAGATAGTTGATCGTCGGGAGATCGAGGTCAGGAGAGCTGACACGAAGAATAACATGGCGGATCCACTCACGAAGACCATACCCCAAATACAATTTGAAAGACTCTTCGGGATGTTGGGTATGAGATACTACAACAACTGGCCTTAGTGCAAGTGGGAGATTGTTAGTTGTATGTATGCCTTAGAGGCCTTTATTGTACAGGATTGTATATTATAGTGGATGCTTGGACATATATAAAGAGGACTTTCTTGCTCGACATGATAGTATGCTATCTGGTTACCCTTTATCTTAACATGTAGACTTGTATTGTTATACTGTCTTGCTCTCACATGTGGTAAAGCCCTTATGATGTATACTTGACTACCAGGATTATGATGCAAATCATACTAGTGGGGCCAGGGTAGTCCACAAGTTCATCCATTAATTGTTCCTAGTCATGGGTGTATCGAGACGGGGCATCGATATTCCAGAGTAGACCAGCGTATACGCTTCTTTACCCATATGATGGACGATGGATGATCCCACATCCATTGGTGTTTAACATCAAAGATAGTATACGGGTGCTCAGTAGAGACTGGGTACACTGAACAGGACTCGCCGAGAACTCCTAGATGGTATTATACCTAACGTCAGATAGTAGTTCTCTGATGACATTGGTACAGGCTAGTCTATAAAACCGAGATCGTCATAGAGTTTTGTATGATTCCCACTGTGATTTGATTTCCACCTTACCACGTTCAAGAGAACGTGCAAAACGATGGTTTTTGGGTATAGTTCCGAGTTACATGTAGGCAATGAACGATAGGAGGGGTTTTGTTTCTCCCGGTATTAGGGGTTGATGTTGCGCTGTGCTCGATTGGCTATAACAGGAAGTCCCTAGCCAGGGATGATTCGGAGATTTAATGGTAAGTGTTATCAGTGGTTTCTCGACCCGTTATGAGGCTCACATCGGCACGACTTATCAAGTTACCGGGGTCTGACATTTACCACCCCTAGACTGGATATGCGACATATCAGACGAAGAGACCGGACTGTACGGTAGTGTTACTTATTGGATTCACAAGAGTATGCGCAGGCTTGCTGGTTGATCTTCTGATCACTAACACCCGGGTAGCCGTTACGTGCAGCTAGTACCGCTGACGGCTTATGGGTGACCGATATGATCATCACCTATTGCCGGCGTATTGACGAGTCTTTAGAGTCCTACACAGAGGTTTCCAGGCTCAGGAGAAACAAAGTAGGAGCACATATGTGGTATGTGCGGGATCGAGATTGATACGCGTATGTGATACCGTATTCTAATCTCGCGATAAGTAATATCGGTCGGTTATATGTGATATAGCCGGGTTATCGAATCAAGTGTTGATTCGATAAGTTGATATATATGATATTAGTCGGTTATATATGATATAGCCGGATTATTAAATCCAGTGTTGATTTAATAATTTAATGTATAAATATATATATTTGATATATTAACATACATTAACTAATATTAAGCTCACTTAAGTAATTCTTTTTCCCACTTATGCATATGATATATATGTGATATATATTATTGTTTATTGTGTCATGCTTGATGATACATACTACATGGGTGTATGAGACTCACACCATACTTGAGATAATATAAGGTTTTAATTATTAAGGGTAAATCAAAATTAAGTGGAAATTTGTCATGGTTAATGAAGCTTGGAGAAGCTTGTGGAACCATTGACTTAGTCCGCTAATTTTGTCTTATCTTAGATATTTATTAACCTAACCATTATCTAAAGCCATGGTTAAGTCTCTGTAAGGTTCCCTAGCACGACATCAAGGATTCGAGAGGCATCGTCCATGCCATTTTCAAAAAATTGACATGCTAAGAAACCCTAAACTTAGAATCTTTAACTAGAGATTTAGACAAAACCTAATGTAAACTACTTTACATCTAGAGAACAAGAATATAACGTTTGTAGACGGTCCTTCTCTTCACTTGCTCCATGTAGTAGTCATGCAACTCTACTAGGCTTCACTTGAGTCTTTGAACGAGCCTCCTTCGTGATCTTCGCGCCAAAGACGATCTACCCGAAGTTCCTCTAGATCAAGCTAACTCTACACTAAACTTCTTTAGTGTATGAAACACACCACACTAAATTTCTAGTTTGGTGTGGGATGATGAAGTAGGGGATATGATAAGCTCACTAGGTTACTCACAAGCTCAATGATTCACATCTCATGTGAGGGTTTGAGCTTGGAGGTGAGATGAAGAAATTGTAGAGATCAAGAGGAAGAAGAAGCACAAGGAAAATGGTTAAGGCATTAAGCATGAAGCAAGTGTAGAAACAATAATATGAATCATCTCTCCCCTCACTAATTCAAGCATGGAATAAATTGCAATTCAAAATTGCAACCATCCTTGAATAGTGAGTTAAGGCTAATAAAAAACCAAATAAGCCCATGCCTCATCCATACCGAAAATATCTCCACAATTTACACCTCATTTTTCCATTTTTCTAAAAATAGAAAAACATGCAATGTTTCATATAGTAATATATATATATATATATAAATATATATTTATTTATTTATATATATCAAATATACATTAATATATATATATATAAATAAATAAAGCAATTAGTGAGCTAATGATATTAGTTAAGATATAATCATATCACAGTATTAAGTCAACACTTGATCTAATAATCCGGTTATATCACATATAACTGACTAATATCATTTATCTGAATATCACATTATCAAATCAACACTTGATTCGATAATCTGGTCATATCACATATGACCTAACCGATACCTGATAACTGCCAGATTACAATACGGTATCACATACACGTATTTAATCAGGCCCACGCATATATCACATATGTGCCCTACTTCATTTCACTCGAACCAGGAAACTTCTGTGTGGGACTCTAAAGACTCGTTAATACGCCGGCAGTATGTGATGATCACATCAGTCACGCACAAGCCGTCAGCGGTACTAGCTGGACGTAACGGCTATCCGGATATTGAGTGATATGAAGATCAACAAGCAAACATGTCCATAGTCTCCATGAACCCTATCAGTAACACTACCGTACAGTCCGGTCTCTTCGTCTGATATGTCGCATATCATGTCTAGGGGTGGAAATCGTTAGACCCCAGTAACGTGATAAGTCATGCCGATGTCTGGACTATAACGGTTCGAGAAACTACTGATAACACTTATCAGTAAATCTCAGTAGCAACCCTAGCTAGGGACTTCCAGTTATAGCCAATCGAGCATAGTGCAACATCAACCCCCAATACCGGGAGAAACGAATCCCCTCCTATCGCTCACTGCCTCCATACAACTCTGGAATGTACCCAAAATCCACCTGTTTGCACTGTAGGGTTCCTAGGCACTCAAGTGAGGTCTCCCAAGCCATCAACCATGGCAATTTCAAAAATTATGGTGCCTACAAACCCTAAACAACGGATCGATAACTAGATGTCTAGGCGAAAAAGAACTAGTTAACACTTAACTATTGGGAATACGGAAATACAACCTTTGTAGATCCGGTCCTCCACCTCCACGGCTCCGCAACGAAGTCCTCTCCGCTGTCCAAGTCAAATCCGGGCTCTAGGATCGGCTTCGTCGGAGAATGGGCAAGCTAGGTCGTCGATGTCCAAGCCGAAGATGATCTACGTCGAGGCATTGATGAATCAAGCTCACAACTTCACCAAGTCATGAAACTTGTGAAGTAAACACACTCTACTAATTGGCAAGAGGTAGAGGATGAAGAAATAGGAGTTGGGTTAACTTTAGAATTGGATTTCTCACTCTAATTCATCAATCACCATTGATGAGGTAAGCATTCTTCTTGAAGTTCAAGGAAGAAGAAGAAGAATAATGATAAGATAAGATTATTCTAAAAGAAAAGAATTATCCATTCTTATCATAAGTGAACCATGGTAAAGTGTAGAGAGCTAATCATGGTTAAAGGAATGGTTAGGTTAAGCATGAGACAAAAATGGTTACAAAGTCAAAGACTTCAAGAAGCTTCAACTAGAATCCAAAATTAGCAACCATTTTCATTTCATTTTCTTTTATTAATTTATCAAAAATAAATGGATAAATAAATAAGATAAATGAATAACAAATAATAAACCCTAACCATTTCATTAACTAAGGTTTAACACTTTACACTTAATCAAAGAGCATGCATCATCAAACATGATACAAGCAAGCGCACAAAATCATATCACATATATAATGCGCACATTCGAGTGAGAAAATCCATCTTAAGTGAACCTATACTAGTTAATGCAAAGTAATATATCAAATATATAATTATACATTAAATCGTTAAATCAACACTTGATTCAATGATCCGGTCATGCGCACATAACCGACTGGTATCATTAGTAACATCTTATCGAATCAACACTTGATCCGATAACCCGGCTATATCGCATATAACCGATCAATGTCACATCGCGAGAATCGAATACAGTATCACATACTCGTATTATTCTCGGTCCCGCACATATCTCATATGCGCTCCTATCTCGTTTCGCTTGAGCCAGGAAACCTCTGTGTAGGACTCTAAAGACTCGTCAATACGCCGGCAGCAGATGATGATCATATCAAGCACCCACAAGCCGCAAGCGGTCTGCTAAACGTAACGGCTATTGAGCGATCTGAAGATCGACGAGCAAGCCCGCTCATACTCCAGTGAATCCGACCAGTAACACTACCGTACAGTCCGGTCTGATCGTCTGATATGTCGCATATCTTGCCTAGGGGTGGTAAACGTCAGACCCCAATAGCTCAATAAGTCGTGTCGATATGAGGTCTATAACTATTCGAGAAACTACTGGTAACACTTACCAGTAAATCTCAACAACCCTGGCCAGGGATTTCCTGTTATAGCCAATCGAACACAGCGCAACATCAACCCCTATACCGGGAGAGACGAATCCCCTCCTATCGCTCATTGCCTCCATGTGACTCGGGACTGTACCCAAAAACCACCGTTTTGCACGCCCTCTTGGACGTGGTAAGATGGAAATCAAAGCACAGTGGGAACCACACAAGACTCTATGACGATCTCGGGTCAACAGACTACTCTGTACCAGTGTCACCAGAGAACTGCCATCTGACGTGAGGTATAATACCATCTGGGAGTTCTCGGCGAGTCCGTCCAGTGTACCCAGTCACTACTGAGCACCCGTATATCATCTCCGATGTCAAACACCAATGGATATGGGATCATCCATCGCCCATCTGTATGGGTCGAGAAGGTATACGCTAGTCTACTCTGGTATATCGATGCCCCGTCTCGATACACCCACGACTAGGGACTTTGAAGGATGTACTTATGGACTACCATGTCCCCACTAGTATGATCCGCATCATAGTCCAGGTAGTCAAGTACACACCCTAAGGGCTTTACCAACATGTAACAGAGAGACAGTCAGTATACACGTTAAGGTAAAGTTCAACCAGATAGCATACTATCATGTCGATCAAGAAAGTCCTCCCTATATACGTCCCAGCATCCACTACAATATACATCCTATGTATAGTAATGGCCTCTAGGGCATACATATAACTAACAATCTCCCACTTGCACTAGGGCCATCTGATAGCAGTGGTTGTAGTATCTCATACTCAACCATCCCATAAAAGTCTCTCTCTGGGAACAGGCCTTTGTGAGTGGATCCGCTGTGTTGTCCTCTGAGTCTACTCTCCTAACCTCGATCTCCCTGGAGATCAACCATCTCCATGATCAAGTGATACTGCCTTAGAATATGTCTGGATCACTGATGGGACCGGCGTTCCTTGGCATGAGCCACAACTCCATTGTCATACAATGGGAGGAACATAGTTCATCTTATGAACCAATATACACCCAAACAGTCTCTTTCGTAGCATCTTTAGTAGCGATGTATCCTGCCTTTATCGTCTAGTATGTCACGGTATCCAGCTTGGAACTCTTCCAACATACCGTCCCTTCACTGAGGGTAAAGACAATGCCTGTGACTGACACTCAGTCGTCTTTATCACCCTGGAACACTTCCAGTGATTCTCCCTAGGATCGATTGATACCATCTCACTACAACTAGTGAGAATCCTAACATCCAATTAAATCTATCTCATAGATCCAAAACTCAGGATTTAGGAGGTATCATCTTGATCCTATATGGAGAATCATAGTGATAAGCGGAGATTAATCGAGCGTAGCATAGGAAACTCCTTCCCTATCAAGAGTATGTCATCCACGTACTCTACGAGAATTGTCACAATACTCCCTACTACCTTTTTGTTTATACAAGGTTCATCTACCATTTTGATGATGTCAACTTCTTTGACTTATCCATCAAAACAGATGTTCCAACTCCGCGATGCCTGCTTTATCCTATAAAGCATCTTGCACACGTTTCCGCTGCTCCTACTGTCTATGAAGCCCTCTGGCTGTGTACTTATAGACACTCTCTTCTAAATCATCATTTAGAAAAGCAGTCAAGACACCCAACCACCAGATATCGTAGTCATGGTATGTAGCCGTGGCAAGTAGGATCTGGATGGACTTAAGCATAGCTACTTGAAAAGGTTTCATCATTATCCTCGCCTGGTCAATGACGAAAACCTTTAACAAGTCTAGCTTTGAAAGTCTCAACTTTTCCATCTACACCAAGTAATCTTCTCAAGATATACTTGCTCCTGATGGGGATTTAACCCTTCAGATATAGCAACCAAAGTCCATACTTTGTTGGTGTATATGGATTCCATCTCAGATCACTAAGCATCCAGCCATTCTTACAGAGTCTTACTCCTGATGGCCAGCTCGAAACTAGTTGGGTCATCATTTCATGATGCAATCCTCGCTCCCACTGTCATAGAGAAACTGAAGTATCTCTGAGGTGGGTGAGGAACCCTACTAGATCGGCGGAGAGGCTGAGGTTCGTTGGTATCTACTGAATACTTTGGTTCTATCAAATCATCTGCTGTAGTTTGTATAGCTGGAACCTTTCCAGTTCTACATTACAGTCCTTGCCTCGAGCTTGTCCGGATTATGTTTTCAAACATAGGCCGGACAACCCCAAATCTTAACCAACTTAAGATATGGGCTCTTCCCTTTCCATATCACATATGAAGCGGTAGGCAACTGATTTGATTGGAACCCTATTCAATAGGTATGCAGCTTCATAAGTGCATAACTCCCTAAGAGGAAATAGGTAACTCAGTAGTACTCATCATAGAGCACACCTTATCACATAGGGTGTGATTGCTCCGCCCCGATATACCATCGTGCTATGGTGTATACAGAGGAGTAATGCTGAGAGAGAATCTCATTCTCCTTTAGAATGGTCCAGTATTTCCGTGCTCAAGTATTCTCCTCCTTGATCTCATCACAGGACATAATACTTATACCCGTATTGGTTCTCTACTTCTAACTTATATTCTGTGAATATCTCAAAAGGTTCGGACTTGTGTTTCAACAGGAACATATGTCTGAATCTCGTGAGATTATCAGAGAACGTAATGAAGTATAAAGAACCAGTCCTGGCATGTGTAGACAGGGGACCTGCATACATCAACATGTATCATCCCAAGAGTTCACTAACTCTTTCTCTGTTTCCAGTAAACGGAGCTATGGTCATCTTATCTTTGTGACATGACTGGCGAGTTTCACAAGATGTAAATTCAAACTGATTTAAATATGCATCTAAATGTAACTCCAGCCAGTCGGGTCGCATTGATCTGACCTAGTCTACAATACCTCAAGAAGGATTCGTTCATTTCTGAACTTTTCTTCTTGTGTGTGTTCCGTATACTAAGAACTGTAGTTTGATTTAGAACGTTAATGCTTTTAGATAACGTGCCTGAACCGATCAACTTTTGATATAGGAAATGTTCAAAACATTATCCAACAATACAAAATTATATCCTTTCTTTACTAATAAAGAGACTGATATGATTTTGTATATCAGGTTCGGTATCTAATAACATTCGTTCAGAATCAATGTATTGTAATACAGGGTGACAGTGACCGACAGACTTGGCTGCAACACTTGCCCCGTTTTCTGCCTCATGAAACTTATCACCCGTTCTCAGTTCTCTACCTTTCTGTAGCCCTATGTAACAGATTACATATCTGGGATCCTGATCTGGTATCACATACCCAGGACGTAAAGGATACTGAGAAACAGTTCTGTATAATGAACACACCCGAAGATGATGCATCATCATGCACTCTCCTCGTTTGGGCGGCACGGGAAATCTGGTATTCCCCAATTCCCTGCTCTGTCTTATAACAATTATAAGTTGGAGCGGGACCAACGTTCCCCAGCTCAGTATAACAAGCGGGTTCGGTCAATATTTCGTATTATTATCTTGATTAAGGCGTGATATGGTCGCTACCTGGAGAGAGAGAGAAGAAAATGTTGGAGTTAGTGCCCTCAGAGTCAATTATTGGATCACAGGCACGTGATTGCAATGATTGAGGGAGGACCTATCCCGGTAGGACAGTCTTACTTGAGATGATAGTATGCTATCTGGTTTATCTTTATCATCGTGTACTGCTTTAGGTGACCTGACATGTCGCTATTACACGTTGATAGAGCCCCTAGGATTCTTGCTTGACTGCCAGCAGTATGATGGCGATCATATACGTGGGAGCTGGTGGTCTATAAGCACATCCTTAAAAGGTCCCTAGTCGTAGGAGTTTCGAGACAGGGCATCGATACTCCGTTAGTAGACTAGTGTATACAGTCGAGACCCCGACGAGGGGCGGTGGCCGGTCTCACAAGCCACTGGTGTCAGTTGGTTCACCTAAGATGTATACAGGTGCTCATTGGGTTATGAGTACACCGGACAGGACTCGCCGGGAACCTGCTAGTTGGTCTTATACCAGATGTCAGATAGCAGTTCCCTGGTGACATGTGTACAGGTTAGTTCATCGACCTGAGATCGTCATTTGTCTCGTGTGAGTTCCCACTGTGCTTTGATTACTACCCTACCACGGCTCAAAGGAGTCGTGCAAACAGGTTTTAGTTGGGTACAGTCCCGAGCCACATGGAGGCAGTGAGCGGATCTGCAGGGGTTCGTCTCTCCCGGTATTGGGGGTGAGGTCGCGCTGTGTCTAGGAGAGCCATTACACAAAGCCCTCGGCCGAGGCAGGAGATTTACTGGTAGGTATTCCAGTAGTATCTCAGGGTGTTCTGGGCTACGCTCCGACACGACTTGTACCGCTTTTGGGGGTCTGACTTTCACCAACCCCCTAGGCCCGCCATGCGATACTCATAGACGAACGGACCGGACTGTACGGATATTGTCACTGACAGGCTCTGTTGGGTGTCGGGGTGAGCTTCCTCATCGACGTCCCATTTGGTCAATACCTGGTGGCCCGTCACGTATTGGCTTATACCTCTGACGTGCTAGTGGTTAAATCCACAGCCAAGGTATTGACGAGTCTTTAGAGTCCACCACACTCAGTTTCAGTTACTCAAGTTTCGGGCGAATCGCTGTAGAGGCCGTATGGAGATATGGCAGGGTTCGATCAGATACGTGCGGTATTGCACGGATCGTGATCGGACAGTTTTTACTAGCCGGCTTTGGCTTAAGCCGGATTCTAGTATTTGATAGTGTAGTTTTGTCTCTTTGCATTTGTGTTCAGTGGGAATACAAATGCGGGCATGTATTTGCAGTAGCGGGGTTTTCCTGTAATTTATTATGGGATCGGTTTTCTGGGGTTGCCAGTTTGCATTCCGTTCCGTCCGGTTTTCCTTCATTCCTTCTCGGTCGGACTTTCTTGTTGGGAGGGGGTTATTTGCAGTTTGCAAATAACTCTTTTGTGGAGGGTCTTGTTGCTTATGTGCCTTTGTCATCATGAGATTCCATATTGGTCTCATCTTGATTTTTCATTTGATGGTTGATGGAAAGGATTTAGATAAGAAATGAGAGTGACCTTCTTCTTGAATTATCCTTTCCTTTTTCTTATTTGGTTTTTCCTTTGTATTTTTGATATACTTGGAGAGGCTTTCTTTTTCTCTCTCCAATCTATTCTTGAGTGAGAGGGGCCGGCCACATAGGAGAGGGAGAGGGATAATTATGTGGTGTGGCATTTTTCATCTCATTCCATGGTTGTAAAATTAGCTTCAAAGCTCAATTCCTTCTCTCCTTCTCTTCTCCATTCCTCCACATCAAGGCAACCTCATAACCCCAAGAGACAAGTTCACTACACTATTCTATAGCAAGCCTTGGACGCGTCGGCTAGCCAACTTCGCGCCCGAGTTGCCTCGGTCTAGAGGCGGGAGCCCGTAAAAGATTCCGGCTACGTGGTGCCCTTTCCGACGAGCGAGGAGGTGACGGAGATTCCGCGGGAGATCGGAGTGGAGACGAACACCGAAGGACACGGATCGCTTGGTATAACTTCTCACCCTATCTCTTTAGTTAGCTAGTATAGGTTAATGGTTTCGATCCGGGTAATTGTCCGCGGTAGCGCCGGTTTCCGAGCAAGGGAAAAATTTTTATTCCGCATTTTGGCCTCGACTACGAGGCCGGGGCGCTGCCGTGGCGCAACATGGTATCAGAGCCACGCCATTAACCTTAGTCTAGCTTTGTGTAATGTGTTTTACTTATCCGATCGACCGAAATCCCGAAAACCCCATATTTGTTCACATCAGTTTCTGTTGAAAATTTTTGGCCTCAGAAAATTTTTCAGGTTGTATAAATCTAATCTACTGGACATTATAAGACTTGTGCAAAAATTCGACACATTCAGTCGACAACCCTAGCGCGGAAGCGCGGCCAAACCCCCCTTGGGCCGCGCTTCCGCCGCGCACTGTTGTCTTCTCTGTGTCAAATTGTTACAGTGGGCTTGTGGGCTAATTTTAGGGCTTTTGGGATATTAAAATTGGGCCAATTATTTCTGTGAGTGCTACAGTTTTCTTTGGGGCCCACTTGTTAATTGTTTGATCGATCGGATATTTTTAAACACATTATTTCACAGTATTTACATTATATCTGCGACCGTGAATGTCACTCGATCGGTAAATCCGGTCTAACTGCTATAGCCCGGTTAGACGGATTTGCGAACGTGACTTTCACGTTGATGTTCTATGTTTATGCTGTGATGTTGCGGATCGGTCGTGGGGGATAGCCTGGATGCAATGCTAGTACAGTTTTGTTGTATTATGTACATTTGTTATTGCGGGGCGAGCGTCCGACATGTGGACTGCCGTCACTGCCTGTTTGTATTATTCTTTTGGGGCACGGCCTGGTTGCGGTCGATGTACCCGGGGTATGTATATTTTACATTCTGTACTAGGATTACCCCGCGGAGGGGTGCACGGATAGCCGGGTTCTGGAGGGCAACGGGCCCGCATCTCAGGGCATTGAGACGGAGGGGGCTTCAGTCCAGGATTGGCGGGCTATTCGCCGCGCTCGTAGGGGGTATAGGTTGACCCAGGAGGGGTGCCCAAGTTGCCGGATTCCGTGGAGTGCTGGGTGGTCCATTCACGGAGCTGAAGGGGGCTGCCTCGCTTCAGGTTTTGGCGGGTGACTTGCCGCGCCCGTAGGGGTCTAGGTTTTCATTGCACAGGCTATCCACACGACCAGGGGAACGTCGGGTTTCAGCAGCGGCTCTGTGAAACCCGGGGTTTCCAGATATCTGTATTGTTCTGTGTTGCTATACATTTCTGTGTTGCATTTTATTCACGCCTTGAGCGAAATACTATATATTGGTATATATATATTAGTAGATGTTGTATATGTTTTACATCCGCGCTAGTCCAGTCCCCGCTCTGCCGTTAGTTAGCTAACCTAACGGGTGATGACGGGACCCAGTGGAGAATGCGGATGGCATATACGTACGTCAGTATATTTTCGTTCTTTGTGGTGTGATCAATTGATGGGACTGCATTGATTCGGATCAATGCAAGATAAACAAACCTAATCTGATGTTGTTGGAACACTTTTTCAAAAAGCTGTTATTGCAAGGACGTTCTCTTTTGTTTTGCATAGTGGTATTCATTTGGAATATCCTGCTCCTCAGTCGACGAGGCAAGGGCCGAGATCCCTTCACCGGGAGTGACCCCTTGGACAGAAGTTTGCGTCAGGGCATTAACTTCACTATAGCCGATTACTTTTGCTTTGCATCGTGGTATTCAGTTGGAATATCCTGCACCTCATTCTACGGGGAAAGAGCCGAGATCCCTTCACCGGGAGTGACCTCTTTAGTAAAGGTTTTCGTCACTATATTTTTATAAAAACTATGCAGTTCCTTCAACGATATCAAGTTCATTACGTTAAAGGTTTTTCGCCAAAAACCATTCGTAGCCCTCCGTCATTTCTTATGGGTATTATTTAGTATTCGTGCTGCGTTTGTTGACTCCGTCAAGGCGTAGTGTACGGTAGCTAAGTGGTACTTGTTTGTCGCATAAGTGGGATTGGTTAGGACAGTCGTGCGGCCTTGTTGACTCCGTCAAGGGCACGTACGGGTGGGTTTAATGCAATCCAGATAATGACGGGTTGAACTTGACTAGGACTCTTTGATTTGTTGACTCCGTCAAGGTCACTTGAGTCCTAGGGGTAAAAATCATATCGGGAGTTTCAAAAGAACTGAAACTTGCCAGGCATGCGCATACCTTCTGGAGTGTGGTGACGTGAGTGGATTCCGTCACGTTATCATGCGATGATAGTTGGATCCCGATTCCCACTGATGAGTTGGTTTACTCCTCGGGTGATCCCGACTAATTCTTCTTTCAGGTTTGGAGGAGAATTTGAGGTACAGTGGGAGGTTTCCTGATTAGATAAATTGGTAACCATTCTGATCTAGGTTAGAGTGCACGCTGAGTGTTTCTTTTCTCTCTCTCTGGCAGCGACCATTGACCCGACCCTGGACTATGACTTAGTGACCAAGTTGACCGAACCTTCTTAACACTGGCTTTTGGATTGTCAGAGTTGCAGACCTCATTGCCACTCCTACTTTTACCCTTTTCTCCAGGACACCCCGTATTACTGCGAACGTCCACTTCCATTGGACAAAACCATCGTATGGTTATATACGAACTCGAAGGACTTCGAGGATGGTTTCTGGTTCTGGAGAAAACGAATAGGACTATTCAGTTGTCTTTTCTTTTCACCTTCTCTCAGATTGCGAGTACTCCTTGGTTTAGGAGTAGTACACCTATTACGCAGATTGGATAGTCTCCTTCCAAACCTTAGGCTGGTGCCGAACGGTGGGGAATGAAGAAAACCA
Source organism: Agapanthus africanus (assembly GCA_030015575.1). Classification (NCBI taxonomy): domain Eukaryota; kingdom Viridiplantae; phylum Streptophyta; class Magnoliopsida; order Asparagales; family Amaryllidaceae; genus Agapanthus; species Agapanthus africanus. The sequence goes on along the minus strand of CM057345.1, from coordinate 295,420,916 downwards.
ATTAGCATAACGATGGTGTACAGAAGGTATTAAGTTAAGACAAAGCAAGGGATTAGTAGGAGGGCAAAGTAAATTGCAACTGATATTCACGACCAAACCAAGTATTTCTTCGCCAATCCTAAATCACCTTTGTATTTCTCCAGGACACTCCGTATCACTACGAAGATCCCATTTTATTGGATAATCCATCGTATGGTTATATACGAACTCGAAAGGAACTTGTTCCAGTTCGGGGATGGATCCTGGTTCAGGAGAAATAGGAATAAAGTACATTCAGGTGTCTTTTATCTTCACCTTCTCTCGCATTGCGAGTGTTCCTAGGATTAGGACAGTACACCCTTTATGCTTTTTGGATAGTCTTCTTCCAAACCATAGGCTGGTGCCGAACGGTAGGGAAGGAAGAAAACCATTTGGCCTAAAGGGGTGTACAGAAGGTAATGACTAAAGACATATGAAGGGATTTGGAGAGGTGGCAAAGAATTATACGGTTATAGTTGTGAATCTGGATAATGGAAGAGGCATTACTAGGAATACCAGGATACCCCGACGAAACATTTCAATGTTTCAGTTTCACTGTGTACTGTTAATAGAAAACTGATTTCCCGATTAGACACTTACTCCAGGGTATGTATTTGCCAGGTATGATTCTCACATCTGTATGGTTTTACAGATGATGAGTGGGAGTGAGTTATTGGGAATTAGGTGATCATCCTCATTATATCGGGATTCGTTGTAATCGGTGATATTTGAGGAGATCACCTGGGCTGTTTGCCGGTCGGCAAATATTTGGTTTTGAATATCCGCTGTTTTGCACCAATTTCAAATTGATATATCTGTACGTCTATTTTCATAGAGTGAGATATACCTTTTGATATTATGTCGATGACATTTACCTATACCAGTGGATGGTTAGGTGAGGAGCATTGAACAGCGGTGTAATTCTTCTTAACCATAAGTACAGTTTTCAACCTACGACACACAGTGAAAGAGTTGTTAGACTCAGCGGACTTATACAGAGTATTGTATGTTGTCCAGTGTCCATTAGGACAGAGGGGTTGGTCCTCGTACTATATTCTGTTTACTTTTAACTTCTCTAGTTCTTAGACATGTGTTTCGTAGAAACACAGGGTCTAAGTTTTGAGGAGTTATAGGTATTTGAATAAAGTAGAGAACCAGGTATACCAAGTATCGGGATTCTTCAAAGTGATCGAAGATGTAGATACTTGCGTATGGTATTCAGTTGATAGTAATGATAAAGAGAACTTGCTTCTCTTTCAGGTTACTCATAATTGGATGCATTCCTAAGTTGAGTAACGCTGATCGGCCTCTTTCCATTTAGTTGACATGCACTGGAGACAGCTGCATGATTTGAATCTGGTTCAATTGAATCAGTGCCTCTGTTTCTATATTGGATATAGAACAGTTCATATCTTAACGATGTTAAGATACGGGGAGTTGTCCGGCTTATGCTTAAACCCAGACTCCGGATAGCTCAAGGCACGTTTCTGTAATGGCTGTTTATGGGTTGACCCAGGCTATGACGAGGGTTGACTTTCTACCATCTGGCAGATCAATAGAAATATTGTTCTAGACTCGCCACAGTTTTATTAAAAATGGATTTTTCAGAAAAAGTAGTGGGAGTATGGTAGAACTGGAAGTGATTCCAGAACCACAAACGATTACTGAAGATTTGATAAGGAACCTAAAGATTCAATCTGATTTGACATTCCATTGGCCACTCCGCAGATACGGTGGGTAACTTCAGGCACCCGAGAGGTACTACGGTAGCCTCAAGGACGGTGACAGGGAAGTTCTTGTTTACCCACACTTGCCATTGCTGTTGTTCCAGGCTGCGAGACCCGGTGAGAGGATGAGTATAGCGTCGTTCTAAACTAGCTTTAGAAGTGCGCGTCTATATGACTCCACCAGAGGGTTGTCGTAGTCAGTGGGAGCAGCGGAAGCATTGGTGGACATCAGGCTTATGTCTATTTATAGACTAAAGCAGATGTAGCGGAGATAGATCATCTGTTTCTGATGTGACAGTCATGGGTTTGACGTCATCAGAATAGGGGATGGATCTGTTGAGAAGGTAGTAGGAAGTGATATTCCTATACTACGATCGGTTATACTTTGGTCGTCACACAGTGTTTTCTCCACATGGGACTTGGATATTATATCAAACATACTGGTTACTAGACCTATGGTTTTAGATCTAGATTTGGGTGGTTTCCCAATCTGGGTACCTTGACTGCATTCTATGAGTATTTAGAATGGACGACTCCTGGCATGGTAGTGTACCCGCAGGTAATGGAGTCACCCTCTCTAAAGGTGTCTTACAGACTAAAGGGGAGAGGGATATGCATGATTGACAGATCACTTACTTAGGCAATTGAGTCAATCATGAGATGTCAAGTACCACACCAGATGTTGTTCTTGCACTAGATGCAATAAGTTGATATTGATCCAATCCTGGAGGAACAGTCGGAAGCAGTTTTAGAACATAAGTGAATGTTCTAGGGATATGATAACGGCTGCCTCTTTTCGGAGACGGTTATCACTCCAGGCTTCCAAGGTGACATGGACGACAAGGAGGTTGTCAGAGTTATAGTTCTCCCTCTGACGAGGGGCAGTATTTTGGACAGGTAGTCCAAGGCAATACTGAGGGAGGCATGGCGCAGGATACTGATTAAGTTCGGTTGATGATACAGTCTAAGAAGTTTGGATTTGGAGTTCATTTATGAGCTAGGTCCCATCAAACATCCAGACATTCTAAGACAGGTATTGCTCGTTTCGGGAGATGGCTTTATCCGCGAACATGAGATATAGAGAGACATAGAAAGAAACATCTGAGCGGATCCACTCACTGAGGCTATTCCTCGAACGCAACAGTTTCGCAAACAGGTTTTGTGAGACTGACTAGTAGAGGAGTTGGGTGTTCGGTATCACACGGGCCGTGAGTATGCGACATCGCAATAATTAGCCTTGAGTGCAAGTGGGAGATTGTTGGAGTTAGTGCCCTCAGAGTCAATTATTGGATCACAGGCACGTGATTGCAATGATTGAGGGAGGACCTATCCCGGTAGGACAGTCTTACTCGAGATGATAGTATGCTATCTGGTTTATCTTTATCATCGTGTACTGCTTTAGGTGACCTGACATGTCGCTATTACACGTTGATAGAGCCCCTAGGATTCTTGCTTGACTGCCAGCAGTATGATGGCGATCATATACGTGGGAGCTGGTGGTCTATAAGCACATCCTTAAAAGGTCCCTAGTCGTAGGAGTTTCGAGACAGGGCATCGATACTCCGTTAGTAGACTAGTGTATACAGTCGAGACCCCGACGAGGGGCGGTGGCCGGTCTCACAAGCCACTGGTGTCAGTTGGTTCACCTAAGATGTATACAGGTGCTCATTGGGTTATGAGTACACCGGACAGGACTCGCCGGGAACCTGCTAGTTGGTCTTATACCAGATGTCAGATAGCAGTTCCCTGGTGACATGTGTACAGGTTAGTTCATCGACCTGAGATCGTCATTTGTCTCGTGTGAGTTCCCACTGTGCTTTGATTACTACCCTACCACGGCTCAAAGGAGTCGTGCAAACAGGTTTTAGTTGGGTACAGTCCCGAGCCACATGGAGGCAGTGAGCGGATCTGCAGGGGTTCGTCTCTCCCGGTATTGGGGGTGAGGTCGCGCTGTGTCTAGGAGAGCCATTACACAAAACCCTCGGCCGAGGCAGGAGATTTACTGGTAGGTATTCCAGTAGTATCTCAGGGTGTTCTGGGCTACGCTCCGACACGACTTGTACCGCTTTTGGGGGTCTGACTTTCACCAACCCCCTAGGCCCGCCATGCGATACTCATAGACGAACGGACCGGACTGTACGGATATTGTCACTGACAGGCTCTGTTGGGTGTCGGGGTGAGCTTCCTCATCGACGTCCCATTTGGTCAATACCTGGTGGCCCGTCACGTATTGGCTTATACCTCTGACGTGCTAGTGGTTAAATCCACAGCCAAGGTATTGACGAGTCTTTAGAGTCCACCACACTCAGTTTCAGTTACTCAAGTTTCGGGCGAATCGCTGTAGAGGCCGTATGGAGATATGGCAGGGTTCGATCAGATACGTGCGGTATTGCACGGATCGTGATCGGACAGTTTTTACTAGCCGGCTTTGGCTTAAGCCGGATTCTAGTATTTGATAGTGTAGTTTTGTCTCTTTGCATTTGTGTTCAGTGGGAATACAAATGCGGGCATGTATTTGCAGTAGCGGGGTTTTCCTGTAATTTATTATGGGATCGGTTTTCTGGGGTTGCCAGTTTGCATTCCGTTCCGTCCGGTTTTCCTTCATTCCTTCTCGGTCGGACTTTCTTGTTGGGAGGGGGTTATTTGCAGTTTGCAAATAACTCTTTTGTGGAGGGTCTTGTTGCTTATGTGCCTTTGTCATCATGAGATTCCATATTGGTCTCATCTTGATTTTTCATTTGATGGTTGATGGAAAGGATTTAGATAAGAAATGAGAGTGACCTTCTTCTTGAATTATCCTTTCCTTTTTCTTATTTGGTTTTTCCTTTGTATTTTTGATATACTTGGAGAGGCTTTCTTTTTCTCTCTCCAATCTATTCTTGAGTGAGAGGGGCCGGCCACATAGGAGAGGGAGAGGGATAATTATGTGGTGTGGCATTTTTCATCTCATTCCATGGTTGTAAAATTAGCTTCAAAGCTCAATTCCTTCTCTCCTTCTCTTCTCCATTCCTCCACATCAAGGCAACCTCATAACCCCAAGAGACAAGTTCACTACACTATTCTATAGCAAGCCTTGGACGCGTCGGCTAGCCAACTTCGCGCCCGAGTTGCCTCGGTCTAGAGGCGGGAGCCCGTAAAAGATTCCGGCTACGTGGTGCCCTTTCCGACGAGCGAGGAGGTGACGGAGATTCCGCGGGAGATCGGAGTGGAGACGAACACCGAAGGACACGGATCGCTTGGTATAACTTCTCACCCTATCTCTTTAGTTAGCTAGTATAGGTTAATTGTTTCGATCCGGGTAATTGTCCGCGGTAGCGGCGGTTTCCGAGCAAGGGAAAAATTTTTATTCCGCATTTTGGCCTCGACTACGAGGCCGGGGCGCTGCCGTGGCGCAACAGAAAACACTCAGCGTGCGCTCTGTCAAGAATAGATTGGTTATTATTTTATCTAATCAGGATGGCTCCCACTGCTTTTTATCAAATCTTCCTTCAAACCCTAAAAGGAAAGACTAGCCGGGATTAATTACACACTACAAGTTCGCCAATCTTTCAGCCAGGCCAGTGTCGGTACTTTGAGGGAGGTCCCCCGTGCTTTCGCACGAACCTAATTAATGTAAACCTCGTTTTCCCAGAGGCGTAACCCCGTTGACACCTTTCTAGACACCTACTTGATCGGCTAATTGTAATGTATAAAACTCTCGCAGGAGTAACTCTTACTCGCAGCGGGTATCGGGATCCAACTATCTCATAGAAGGTATGCAATCTCATTGCAAATTTCAACACTTGAAATTTCCGATAATATTTTGCCCCATGCGATCTATGACCTTGACTGAGTCAACAAACCATAGACCGCAAGTAAAGTTCAACCCGTCATTTCTCGATTGAATTAAACCCACCCGCACGACCCTTGACTGAGTCAACAAGGCCGCACGACTACCCTAATCCAATCGCATCATATGCTTTGCAGATAAGCAATAATCAGCTACCGCACACTACGCCTTGACTGAGTCAACAAACGCAGCACGAATACTAACTATTACCTATCTGAAATGACGGAGGGCTATGACTGGTTTTTCTGAAAACCTATTGCGTAATGAACTTGATATCGTTGTAGAATCAAATGAATTTTGAAATGGAGTGTTTTTGAGGCTTTTCTAGTTTTGCTAAAGGAGTCACTCCCGGTGAAGGGATCATCGGTCCTTTCCTCGTCGAATGATGTGCGGGATATATCACATATATCACTGTGCAAAGCAAAAACACTTAAAAGCAATCAAAAGACAAACCGAGTGTGTAGCATCTGCCAGTTATTGCTAAAGGAGTCACTCCCGGTGAAGGGATCTCGGTCCTTTCCTCATCGAATAAGGTGCAGGATATATCATATATACCGCTGTGCAAAGCAAAAACTGTAGCTACCTGTTTTATTTTGAAATTCGATTCTACAACATCTTAGGTTTCTTTTATTTCATTAATCACATTAATGAAGTCCTATCATTTAAATACCTAATCATCACAGATAAATACGACGTACACTTATGCCATCCGCATTCGCCTCGATGTCCCCTCGTGCACCGTTAGGTTAGGTAACTAACGGCAGAGCAGGGCAGGGCTAGCACGGGTGTAAAACATAAGTAACGTCTATATAATATATCATATATACTATATACTGTATCTATCACAGAACATCACATGATCACATCACAGATATCGCAGCAGAAGAATCATATGAAATATTGGATATACTAGGACGTCCGTGTTTTCAATACGAGCCAGTATAAAACATGGATTCCACGGTCGTGATGAATAGCCAAACCCACACCCCTAGACCCCTACGAGAGCGGCAAGCAACCCTGCCAATTCTAGAGTTAGGAGACCCGGACACGACTCCTCGAGATGGTCTCCCACTGGACTCCAGAACCCGGTTACTTGTGCCCTCCTCCTTGGGTCTATCCTAGTGCGGAAAAGTAAATAATATACAACAGGTGACAACTCCCACAACCTGGAAGCGCCCCAATAAAAGAATATTACATACAAGTTTTTACATGAATGAAAATGAAAAACACTCATCTCACATAAAAAACCCCGGCTATTCAAACACGACGATCCAATATAACATATCCAGCAACACATAACATCACATGTCATCAACGTAAGTAAATATGCGCATCCCAATTGTCGTTGACATATAGCAACGAAACCGGCGATATCACATATTACACTTACGGTCACAGAAAAGAAAGTGTAAAACTACAACAGTTGGAATCCGCAACCATCTCAGACATCGCATGCCTGACCAAATGAATTCCTTAGACATCGCATGCCTAACAATTATAAACCCCGCATTTTAGTCTCATTATCGAAAACACTTTTCAACATCAAGTCGGGCAATTCAACAAGATTCCCGACATCCTGATCGAATGCTCGTCGCAAACTTCAGTAGGCGGCTGCACCCCCGATACCGTCGACGAAGTGCACCAAGGCGGAACACCGCTACCGCGAGCACCCGAACGGATGCTTTCGGCGACGGGGTTCTCCTACAGTCACTTGGTCGGGGCTATGGAGTGAGGCTGTCTATTAAGTTTACCCGGCGAGTATCCGCGTACGCTACGTGATTGCGACGGACTTTTGATCACATCAAAATTCCGTGGCAACCGATCAAGTGAGACTAAATTGCTACGTTTATAACATTCATTCAGTTATCTCATAACTGTTTGTGAATTCCAATTATTGTATCCCATTCCAGATAAACAGAAAATGTTAAACTTTCCGATCGAACTATCGAACACCTAAGTTTTCCCGATACAGATCAACACATGAAACAAGTCTAACAACATTCAGTTCGTGCCTCAGTACCAACGGTCCAGCCGTAGAAGGGTCAAGCCAACGCCTCACATGTGGCACGCCGTACTGCCCCAAACCCGAAGGTTCAAAGGGCAGTTCAAGACGGTCACATAATCGAGTTAAGGTTTGTGTCTTCTAGAGGGACCATCGCGTTACTTGCACTACTTAGAACGTCGTCAAACTACGGAAAAATCCAACACTTAGAAATTTCCCGACAGGGGAAAAAGTGGGTATTTATATCCGGTCGAACTTTTTAACATATTCTAAGATTTATCCGGAAAGCCACACAGACAAAATTTGATACCCCGATCGAAACACCGAATCCTCAAAACAACTGCAGAAAAATCAACTCTTGAAAAAATATCAAAAATACCCAGGAAAACCAGCACAGCACAATATGAATTACTGTAGAAATTTGGATGCCAAAAACGACAAATTGGCCGCGCTTCCGCCGCACGAGCCATGCTCGTGCAGCGGAAGCGCGGCGCACTGTTGGAATTAGGCAACCGAATTTTACAGTTTCTCTTATAATTGCCTGCTTATTTTTCTGAATATTTTTAATGTTGAAAAATCCCAGATTTTAAAAATTGGACAGAGAGCATGTTTGTTTTGGACTTTCGGGTTCGATCGGACTTCAATTTCCGTCTGGACTTCGCCTAAGGCTCTAGCTAGGCTCTGATACCACTGTAGGGTTCCTAGGCACTCAAGTGAGGTCTCCCAAGCCATCAACCATGGCAATTTCAAAAATTATGGTGCCTACAAACCCTAAACAACGGATCGATAACTAGATGTCTAGGCGAAAAAGAACTAGTTAACAATTAACTATTGGGAATACGGAAATACAACCTTTGTAGATCCGGTCCTCCACCTCCACGGCTCTGCAACGAAGTCCTCTCCGCTGTCCAAGTCAAATCCGGGCTCTAGGATCGGCTTCGTCGGAGAATGGGCAAGCTAGGTCGTCGATGTCCAAGCCGAAGATGATCTACGTCGAGGCATCGATGAATCAAGCTCACAACTTCACCAAGTCATGAAACTTGTGAAGTAAACACACTCTACTACTTGGCAAGAGGTAGAGGATGAAGAAATAGGAGTTGGGTTAACTTTAGAATTGGATTTCTCACTCTAATTCATCAATCACCATTGATGAGGTAAGCATTCTTCTTGAAGTTCAAGGAAGAAGAAGAAGAATAATGATAAGATAAGATTATTCTAAAAGAAAAGAATTATCCATTCTTATCATAAGTGAACCATGGTAAAGTGTAGAGAGCTAATCATGGTTAAAGGAATGGTTAGGTTAAGCATGAGACAAAAATGGTTACAAAGTCAAAGACTTCAAGAAGCTTCAACTAGAATCCAAAATTAGCAACCATTTTCATTTCATTTTCTTTTATTCATTTATCAAAAATAAATGGATAAATAAATAAGATAAATGAATAACAAATAATAAACCCTAACCATTTCATTAACTAAGGTTTAACACTTTACACTTAACCAAAGAGCATGCATCATCAAACATGATACAAGCAAGTGCACAAAATCATATCACATATATAATGCGCACATTCGAGTGAGAAAATCCATCTTAAGTGAACCTATACTAGTTAATGCAAAGTAATATATCAAATATATAATTATACATTAAATCATTAAATCAACACTTGATTCAATGATCCGGTCATGCGCACATAACCGACTGGTATCATTAGTAACATCTTATCGAATCAACACTTGATCCGATAACCCGGCTATATCGCATATAACCGATCAATGTCACATCGCGAGATTCGAATACAGTATCACATACTCGTATTATTCTCGGTCCCGAACATATCTCATATGCGCTCCTATCTCGTTTCGCTTGAGCCAGGAAACCTCTGTGTAGGACTCTAAAGACTCGTCAATACGCCGGCAGCAGATGATGATCATATCAAGCACCCACAAGCCGCAAGCGGTCTGCTAAACGTAACGGCCACCCGGGTATTGAGCGATCTGAAGATCGACGAGCAAGCCCGCTCACACTCCAGTGAATCCGACCAGTAACACTACCGTACAGTCCGGTCTGATCGTCTGATATGTCGCATATCTTGCCTAGGGGTGGTAAACGTCAGACCCCAATAGCTCAATAAGTCGTGTCGATATGAGGTCTATAACTATTCGAGAAACTACTGGTAATACTTACCAGTAAATCTCAACAACCCTGGCCAGGGATTTCCTGTTATAGCCAATCGAACACAGCGCAACATCAACCCCCTATACCGGGAGAGACGAATCCCCTCCTATCGCTCATTGCCTCCATGTGACTCGGGACAGTACCCAAAAACCACCGTTTTGCACGCCCTCTTGGACGTGGTAAGATGGAAATCAAAGCACAGTGGGAACCACACAAGACTCTATGACGATCTCGGGTCAACAGACTACTCTGTACCAGTGTCACCAGAGAACTGCCATCTGACGTGAGGTATAATACCATCTGGGAGTTCTCGGCGAGTCCGTCCAGTGTACCCAGTCACTACTGAGCACCCGTATATCATCTCCGATGTCAAACACCAATGGATATGGGATCATCCATCGCCCATCTGTATGGGTCGAGAAGGTATACGCTATTCTACTCTGGTATATCGATGCCCCGTCTCGATACACCCACGACTAGGGACTTTGAAGGATGTACTTATGGACTACCATGTCCCCACTAGTATGATCCGCATCATAGTCTAGGTAGTCAAGTACACACCCTAATGGCTTTACCAACATGTAACAGAGAGACAATCAGTATACACGTTAAGGTAAAGTTCAACCAGATAGCATAATATCATGTCGATCAAGAAAGTCCTCCCTATATACGTCCCAGAATCCACTACAATATACATCCTATGTATAGTAATGGCCTCTAGGGCATACATATAACTAACATGCACGTCTCCTTTGAGCGTGGAAGGGAGGAAATCAAAGCACAGTGGGAGCTGCACAAAATTCTATGACGATCTCGGGTCTACAGACTAACCTGTACCAGTGTCACCAGAGGACTGCTATCTGATGATAGGTAAACTACCACATAGGAGTCCTTGGAGAGTCATGTTCAGTGTAAGCCTAGTGGAGTCGCGAGGCTACTACACAGAGCAAGTGAAGAGAAGGACCGTCTACAAAGGTTGTATTCTTGTTCTCTAGATGTAAAGTAGTTTACATTAGGTTTTGTCTAAATCAGTAGTTAAAGATTCTAAGTTTAGGGTTTCTTAGCATGGCAATTTTTTGAAAATGGCATGGATGATGCCTCCTGAAACCTTGCTGTCATGCTAGGGAACCTTACAGTGGTATCAGAGCTAAGCTAAAGATTTAGACAATGTTTGTTAGATTACGAAACCGAAACTACTCCGAAACTTGAAACACTAAAACACAGTTTCTGTCGATTTTTAAAGTCGTCGAATTTTTTTTTAAACATCTGCAAAATATTATATGAGATATAACATGAACACTGAGCAAATAAGAACCCATTCCATCGGTTTTTGGCCGAGCACATACCCCAAAAATCCGAGCAGGCCGACTCAATTTTGTCTTCTGGGCTTCGTATTTTTTAAGTGTTCTGGTCTCTGGGTTTTAGTGTTTCAGGTGTTCTTTTTTTTTTGCTAAAATTTCATGAGATGTTAATTTTCTTTAAAGGAAATTCGGAGTGTTTCTTAGTCGTAATTCTAACTATATTTCGGGTTTTTTAGACGGTGTTCAAAAGTTCGAACGGATATCAAATACCCACTTTAATCCCTGCCGGAAAATTTTCCAAGACTTGGATTTTTTCCAAGCTAAAGAACATTCAAATATCATGCAAGTGATTCTGTAACATTTCAAAAAAAATAAAATATTATTTTGCGAATTTTTATAATTTAATATTATTTTATTGAATATTTTAATATTTTGGTATAATTAAATACAGGAAAAAAAATTAGAAAAATTATGGAAAATTCTAAAAAAGGGTATTTTATGGAATTATGTCATTTTTAAATTTTTATGATTAATTATATGCTAATTTAGTGCTAATCGCGATTAAAAATCGCTAATCGGTTTTTTAGTAATTTTGCGCAAAACATGCACATATTTTTTTCTACACTTGTGTTACATTTTTCTTGCCATGGTTTTACTTTGGGGTTACTATTCCAATGAGAAGGTTTTGGAAGAAAAAAAAGGAAAAGAAAATGTGAAAAGAATAAAGGAATGAGGTATGGTGAGAGAGAGAGAGAGGTATGGTTCCTTTTGACCAATGACTTAGCCCATTTTTCTAGATCCCTACACTCATTTCTCTCCCTCTCCTCCTTCATCTCCTGCGGCTGCTGCTTCCTCCCCCTTCCTCCACCTTCAAGCCCTCATTTCACCTCTAAAACATCACCAAAACCCCATATTCATTTCATTAAAAGTGTGCACAAGCTCAAGATCTACACATTGGACTAAAGAAGCATAGATTTTGGCCACTAGGGGAAACTCAAGAATTTTCTTGAGTTGCCAAATGAGGTATTTTCTAGACTATTTGTTTAGTTTTTGTATTACTTATACCCCGTGTGTAGATTAGAACCGATATTGTGTGATTTTGGAGACTTGAGGAAAACCTAGTTAGGGTTTGAGGAAGTTTTGTGTTGTAATGTGAAATTGAGCTCAATTGAGGTTATATAAACACCCTAGTGCATGAATTGAGACCCAAACCTGAAGCTTTAACCCAGAATATGGATTTATAGAAACCGATATCGGAAAATTTGTTAAATCTGTAAAGGTTATTTGGGATCTGCTATCAACCCGGGACTCTGAAAATTATATTGAATGGACAGTGACATGTGCAGGCACCCAGGAAGCTAACCCCAAGACCCTAGACCCTAACTCTCTTCTTCGGCCGCCAATTTATTCCAATTGGCCGCAATTTGCGGCCATACCTGCCCCATTTTGCCTCGTTTTGGTTCTGCTGCTCCTACATGTATAGATTAGACCCCTGGTATATATAGATTTGTCTAATTTGACCTAGGGTGAAATCTAGAGCCTATTTCCTTAGTTGCTGTTTTGGATTCGTGTTTCTGTATTCCGTATTTTTAATTCTGAAATTGTGTATTGTGTTTTACCTCAACTATTTGGCGTTTATACGACGATATCGAGGATTGATTGATGGTTTTGAAGGCGTGCTCGTAGATTCTAACCTATAGGCCCCTTATCGTATCGTTTTGGTTTTCGTGTGCCGTTTTAGTTTTGATTTGGTTTTAATGCGCATTTACGATACTTTGGCGTGTAGGTACCCCCATGAAGATTTCGAGACGACAAGTAAGCGCGTGGTGACGTCCACAAATGAAGACGCAATGTGAGTAGATTATATCTACGGGGAGAAGTCGGGTGGATGGCGTATAGCACCCCCGCAGTCCATAGATAGTATAATATATGTATATTATATATGATAGTTTATAGTGTGTCGTGGTTCTTGTGTTAGGTATATTATGGATAGTTAGGGATAGAAGTAAACTAGTGTAGCTCCTAGTCGCGAACCCTAAAATAGGTTTACACCCACACGCGCACACTTGCATATTCCTTATATTTACACTGTGTTGATGATGATATTGGATGACTTGGGAGATGAGTCGATGTTATTGGGCTTAGTGCCGTGAGATCGGTGATTTGATATGATTCGTATTTGAGATACGACATGTGATTCTTGCGGGCTTTGGATGTGTGTTTTCCCCCGCATTCATACTTTATAGATGGTATCGATTTGTACTAGACTTAGATCAGTACCCCAGATTATGTGATATAATGATAATGATACCTGATATTGGATGAGAGGAATGTGATACTGACCTGTACCCAGCTATTGGGATGCCGTACGACAAATTACCGTACGAGCTTTATATTGATGATAGATCCGCACTCATGATTTGAGGAGGTCATATGATATATTGTATCGTACGCAATACTACTAAGGCGGGATCACCGACTACTATATATACATATCGACTCAGATTTAGGTGGTTTCCATACCCCTCCCGATTGACTTGATACTTAGATCTGTAGTTGCATAGTAGATGTTAGACTAGACCCGAGTCATACCTATTTCAAAAACTACGAATCAGGGATATCTTAAAGACAAGTAAAGGGATTCTACGGGTATTTTTCAATGGACGTATCCTTCTTAAAAACACCGTAGCCCATATTTTACTAAAAATCCTGATTCGTCTTATTTCAAATGACATAACTGCATGACATATACATATTGATGTAGGTTCTTTACCGTGGTGTTGATTATATGATTTCTGCATATTCATGCTATTTACATTGCTTTGCATATGTTTATTGCTATATTACTATCATGTTGCTAGGACACTAGCACCATTATCGATGATGCGTATGTTCCACGTACACTTGCTTGCCGGCTCACACACTTCATCATCGATAACTGCCATGTCACTACACAATAGTATTATTGCATCAGGATATGACCTTGTATGTGCATACTATTATTCCATGTTGCATGATACACTGATTTACTTGCATTTCGTTTATCTGTCACATACATCATGCTTTATGATTACGCGCATTGAGACATTTGTTGTTTCTATGATATTTCTGGATTTGGGAACCGTGGGTATTTTAAAAAGATTATGTAAATGCTTTAAAAACCCGGTTACCCTTGATATGATATTTCAGCTTTCACCATGAGTTTTATCGGTTCTGATGTATATATATATATACCCCATGCGAGGAGGCATCGAGGCCGCATGAGGGTACATGGTGGGGCCCGGAGGTACCCCGAGGCAAGAAAGGGATGTCGATGTGCTTTGAGCCATGAGCCCGTCAGAGGAGCCATACCGTCCGGTGATATTACCTTTTACTCGGCGGTTATCTTGGGGATACCGACCGGAGTTATGTGCGTATGATATGTCGAAACTCGAGGGTCGAAGCTGGGCACTCGGGTTTCGAGGGGGCGTATGATACGTACCAATCAGGGCTAGTCTTGATGACAGTGCCTGATAGATGGGGATTTACGTGCCGATGCTAGGAACAGGTTTCATGATGTTTCCCATGATTTTGATTATATCCTCATATTTACATGCATGATGCTCATTGTCATTGGATGACAGGTGGACTGGATCCACATATATACAGACATTGATCACATACAGACTGGATTTACATTGATCATACTTCATTTGTATATATAACAGGGTATGAGGGAGCTGTTATATATACCCTTACACCAATATTAGTGGAATGGGACGCTAATATATGTGTATTGATATTCATTTGATACTTCATCATGTTTACTTCATGCAGACATACCTCACATTTATGACATGTTATTACCTGAAGCATTGGCACGACTACTTGGCACTACATACACGATTAGATGTACATTGTCATCTTTTCATGCTTCAAACTTGCTCTTTGAGGTTTTTATTATACTGATTGTATTCACCTAGGATTATGTCTTGCATTCGGTTTCCGCTTGTAGATATTTTCTATTCACGAGTTGGCAACTCACCCCTGTTGTGCTACAGCTTCTTGCAGGTGTTGCCGTACAGTTTCCACAGCGGCATTTCTGGCACACTGCTTCCTTGCGGGTGAATTGCATTTGGTAGGTAGGTTCTTTTGCATCAGAACCACCATTGTATATGTATTATTCATTGTACCTAGAAATTCCATCAACTAAAACTTGTATATTGTTTCAGGCTAGACACTGGTGATGTATTATTTCGACCTTAGAGTCGCGTGTAGTAGTGTTACGGTTTTCATGTTATTTTAAGTTTCTTTTGAGTTTTGATACTCGCCATTCGGCGTTGTATATTATATTACTTGCGTGGTTGTGACCGTCGATTGACGAAGAGCTAGCTCCCGCTTGGGGATGCCTTTTATCATTGCATATATCTTATTCTTGTTGTACCCCGTTCGGGGCCAGTTTTTACAAAGGAAACTCTGCCGAAATTTTCATAAAAGACTATACATTTTAAAAATGCATATTCAGCTTAGTTATTTAAAAAGCTTGACTTCAAAACATATTTTCTTCACTTCCTTAAACTAGTTTTCTTTATTTACTCCTTAAAATGGTTTTAGATTTCTGGGCTTTTGGCTTACTTGGATCAGATGGAGTCCTATAGACTTCATATGGTTCAAGGGCCAGTCACGTGCTCTTTCGAGTCGTGACAAAGTTGGTATCAGAGCGCTAGGTTAACCTTGGTTCAACTCTAAGTTTGACTATGTGGACCCTAGGGCGTCTTTATGTATACGGAGCTTAGGCTTGACCTTACGGAACTTAGACTTAGTCGAGGGGTTATTAGCCCCGAACTTTCGTCGCGTAGGATGACCCTTGGTTGATGGAATAGGTGACTTCAGTAGAGTGACATACCGTGTGTATGTTCCGCGGCATACTTACGACACGCCACTCCGCTTAAGAAGCCTTAGGATGTACATTTCCTTGCATTGTATTATATTCATTCCTGATCTATCTTCATCGATACTGGTTGTGATTGTGCTGCCACGATCACACGGGCAGAGAGAGCTGCGGCTAGAGTTACGTCAGCTTGAGCTCATCGCAGACGAGGACTGACCAGGACGTGATTCCAGAGGCGTACGATTGCATTTAGAGGCGTCGTCTTATTGTGTTTTCGCGCTACGAGCGTTTGGTGGATCGCTTTTACGAGATATCTCGGACGTGTCGATTGGTACCAGAGGATCAGGCTACTGCTAAAGGCCATCCAGGATGTGATGGCCATTGATATATTGCTTATTCATGATGATTGAGGCGCTGTTCAGCATACAGACGAATGAGCCAGTTGTTGCTGCAAATGACGAAATGTCGCCCAGATGATTGGAGCTACTGTAGCATGAGTATATGCTTAGAGATATGTTGGAAGGTCGCTAGTAACCGAGGATGAATGACTAGGACATGTGGTTCGTTCACTTACCCCAATGCGAGGTCATCAGATAGATTGCTTCCAGCTAGAGACGACTTCACGCAGATTCGTTGAGAGTCGATAGAGACGATCGAATGTAAGGAGCCCATTTTCCAAGTTTAAGGTATTCGGAAAGACATGCAAGCGATTCTATGGACCCTCTAGAAGAATGAAACCCTAACTCGACTTAATGACCGTGTGAAAGCCTTTGAACCTTAGGGTTTGCAGCAGTTCCACGGCGCCATTAGTGAGGATTGGGTTTGCCCTTCTACGGCTGGACCACTGATGTTGTGGTATGTACTCGATACTATTAAACTGTACCCATGATGCTGATCTCTTAGGGGATTATGAGGTTCTGAGGAGTCGATCGGATGGTTCGGCATCATTCGGATAGCATGTGATGAGACACACTGCTTGGGAGACTCCAAATACGAGCATAGCCGTTGGAGCGCAGTCCGTACAGCCACGATGAGACGAGTACGAATCAGTCGAAATTAAAGCAGAGTGAAGTAAAGAGTTCGCTGGAGATTTCGAAGAGATGACGTTCCCCTCCGCTGACATCAGAGATGCGATACGCACACAGAGGCATTGTATATGGATATACCTTCCAGGAAGAGGCGCGATGAGTATGCAGCCATTCCGAAACAAGAATTAGCTTCGGCAAAGGACGATGACTTCTAGGCAATTCGGCAGAAAAGAGATATGCGAGAGACTTCGGATCGACCGTAGCCGAGAACATTGCAGTGCGCCGATAGAGACGTGACGTCGAAGTGGAAGGTAATACAGACAAGCGGACAAGAGGTTCGTGCGAGACGCTGACGAGCTGTCATTACTTTCCGTCGAGACCAGAGACCTGATATGCTTACAGAGGCGTTGGGATGCGACCAGATTCTGAGAAATGCGGTGCTGAGGACACAGATGTCTATCAAGAAGAGATTATGCAAGAGTACCAGCCTCCGTACAGATCGGCAGAAGCAAGATCGGCAGAGACCATGAGCAGGATTCCTTCCAGGACACTGCTGCAATGATGTTTGCACCCAGGATCAGATGTGTGATGTGCACTCAGAGAGCCAGAGGCCGACTCCAGTGATATGCTGCTTTATGAATGGTCATGAGAATTGACCGAAAGATGACCAGAGAAGTGCCAGAACGGAATCGTCCCCGTTAGCACACCTGACATGGCCGATGAGCCGATTGATTGCGAGATAGGTAATCCACAGGAAGATAAGGACCCAGAGACAGAGGACGCCAGACCGTGAGCATAAGGCAAGTAGATATCTTGCGCTGTTAGCATTGGATGCACCGGCACCTTCTCGACTTTGAAGGAGGAACTACCGACGACGGTATTTATGATTTGTGGTTTTGTGATTCGATTATCACGTATCCGTCATCTTGGATTTCGGTATTTTGGGCGTTCTGTTTGCATGATTTAGTTTTGATGACTGGGTTTCATGATATTTGTTTTATGCACTCATTGGGTATTTATATTTTGTGCATAGTTATTACATTTGAGATATTGATTGTGATTTCACGTCTATTTTATGCAGTGATTTGATTTACACTTCCAGTATAGTTTTCATGCACCTTTAGTGTTTTGATATACGATTTTGGTGCACGCTAGATGCACTAAATCGGGATTCTTCGTGTATGTCAAATGAACCTGATTTTGCTGTCAAGCACACACGTTGCCTATGATAGATGTTTCGTGCACACCCGTTGCACCTAGATGTTGTTTTGTGCCTATGTTGGCACATATATGCGTTTTGATTTCCTTGCACACCAGACGCAGAGGATATTCTTATATATATATATATATATATATATATATATATACCTTTTTAGGATTGATTTCTTATAGAGCAGTACATTTTTATGATATTCGCTATGTATTGATGTTTTCGGAGCCCCGACAATTTGGATTTTTACTGAAATGTTTTAGTATTTGGGAGTTTAAATTTAAATTCGGGGACCGAATTTATTTAAGGGGGGAAGATTGTAACATTTCAAAATAAATAAAATATTATTTAGGGAATTTTTATAATTTAATATTATTTTATTGAATATTTTAATATTTTGGTTTAATTAAATACAGAAAAAAAAAATTGGAAAAATTATAGAAAATTCTAAAATAGTGTATTTTATGGAATTATGTCATTTTTAAGTTTTTATGATTAGTTATATGCTAATTTAGTGCTAATCGCGATTAAAAATTGCTAATCGATTTTTTAGTATTTTTGCGCAAAACATGCACATATCTTTTTCTACACTTGTGTTACATTTTTCTTGCCATGGTTTTACTTTGGGGTTACTATTCTAGTGAGAAGGTTTTGGAAAAAAAAGGAAAAGAAAATGGGAAAAGAATAAAGAAATGAGGTATTGTGAGAGAGAGAGAGGTATGGTTCGTTTTTGACCAATGACTTAGCCCATTTCCTATATCCCCACACTCATTTCTCTCCCTCTCCTGCGGCTGCTGCTTCCTCCCCCTTCCTCCACCTTCAAGCCCTCATTTCACCTCTAAAACATCACCAAAATCCCATATTCATTTCATTAAAAGTGTGCACAAGCTCAAGATCTATACATTAGACTAAAGAAGCATAGATTTTGGCCACTAGGGGCAACTCAAGAATTTTCTTGAGTTTCCAAATGAGGTATTTTCTGGACTATTAGTTTAGTTTTTGTATTACTTATACCCCATGTGTAGATTAGATCCGATATTTTGTGATTTTGGAGACTTGAGGAAAACCTAGTTAGGGTTTGAGGAAGTTTTGTCTTGTAATGTGAAATTGAGCTCAGTTGAGGTTATATAAACACCCTAGTGCATGAATTGAGACCCAAACCTGACGCTTTAACCCAGAATATGGATTTATAGAAACCGATATCGGAAAATTTGTTAAATCTGTGAAGCTTATTTGGGATCTGCTATCAACCCGGGACTCAGAAAATTATATTGAATGAACAGTGATATGTGCAGGCACCCAGGAGGATAACCCCAAGACCCCAGCCCCTAACTCTCTTCTTCGACCGCCAATTTATTCCAATTGGCCGCAATTTGCGACCATACCTGCCCCATTTTGCCTCGTTTTGGTTCTGCTGCTCCTACATGTATAGATTAGACCCCTGGTATATATTGATTTGTCTAATTTGACCTAAGGTGAAATCTGGAGCCTATTTCCTTAGTTGCTATTTTGGATTCGTGTTTCCGTATTCCGTATTTTTAATTCTGAAATTGTGTATTGTGTTTTACCTCGACTATTTGGCGTTTATACGACAATATCGAGGATTGATTGATGGTTTTGAAGGCGTGCTCGTCGGTTCTAACCTATAGGCCCCTTATCGTATCGTTTTGGTTTTCGTGTGCCGTTTTAGTTTTGATTTGGTTTTAATGCGCATTTACGATACTTTGGCGTGTAGGTACCTATGAAGATTTCGGGACGACAAGCAAGCGTGTGGCGACGTCCACAAATGAAGACGCAATGTGAGTAGATTATATCTACGGGGAAAAGTCGGGTGGATGGCGTATAGCACCCCCGCAGTCCGTAGATAGTATACTATATGTATATTATATATGATAGTTTATAGTGTGTCGTAGTTCTTGTGTTAGGTATATTATGGATAGTTAGGGTTAGAAGTAAACTAGTGTAGCTCCTAGTCACGAACCCTAGAATAGGTTTACACCAACACACGCACACTTGCATATTCCTTATATTTACACTGTGTTGATGATGATATTGGATGACTTGGGAGATGAGTCGATGTTATTGGGCTTAGTGCCGTGAGATCGGTGATTTTATATGATTCGTATTTGAGATACGACATGTGATTCTTGCGGGCTTTGGATGTGTGTTTACCCCCGCATTCATACTTTATAGATGGTATCAATTTGTACTAGACTTAGATCAGTACCCTCAGATTATGTGATATAATGATAATGATACCTGATATTGGATGAGAGGAATGTGATACTGACCTGTACCCAGCCATTGGGATGTCGTACGACGAATTACCGTACGAGCTTTATATTGATGATAGATCCACACTCATGACTTGAGGAGGTCATATGATATATTGTATCGTACGCGATACTACTGAGGCGGGATCACCGAGTACTATATATACATATCGACTCAGATTTAGGTGGTTTCCATACCCCTCCCGATTGACTTGATACTTAGATCTGTTGTTGCATAGTAGATGTTAGACTAGACCGAGTCATACCTATTTCAAAAACTACGAATCAAGGATATCTTAAAGGCAAGTAAAGGGATTCTACGGGTATTTTTCAAAGGACGTATCCTTCTTTAAAACACCGTAGCCCTTATTTTACTAAAAATCCTGATTCGTCTTATTTCAAATGACATAACTACATGACGTATACATATTGATGTAGATTCTTTACTGTGGTGTTGATTATTTGATTTCTGCATATTCATGCTGTTAATATTGATTTGCATATGTTTATTGCTATATTACTATCATGTTGCTAGGACACCAGCACCATTATCGATGATGCGTATGTTCCGCGTAAACTTGCTTGCCGGCTCACACAGTTCATCATCGATAATTGCCGTGTCACTACACAATAGTATTATTGCATCAGGATACGACCTTGTATGTGCATACTATTATTCCATGTTGCATGATACACTGATTTACTTGCATTTCGTTTATCTGTCACATACATCATGCTTTATGATTATGCGCATTGAGACATTTGTTGTTTCTATGATATTTCTGGATTTGGGAACCGTGGGTATTTTAAAAAGATTATGTAAATGCTTTAGAAACCCGGTTACCCTTGATATGATATTTCAGCTTCCACCATGAGTTTTATCGGTTCTGATGTATATATATACCCAATGCGAGGAGGCGTCGAGGCCGCATGAGGGTACATGGTGGGGCCCGGAGTTACCCCGGGGCAAGAAAGGGATGTCGATGTGCTTTGAGCCGATGAGCCCGTCAGGGGAGCCATACCGTCCGGTGATATTACCTTTTACTCGGCGGTTATCTTGGGGATACCGACAGGAGTTATGTGCGTATGATACGTCGAAATTCGAGGGTCGAAGCTGGGCACTCGGGTTTTGAGGGGGCGTATGATACGTACCTATCAGGGCTAGTCTTGGTGACAGTGCCTGATAGATGAGGATTTACGTGCCAATGCTAGGCACAGGTTTCATGATGTTTTCCATAATTTTAATTATATCCTCATATTTACATGCATGATGCTCATTGTCATTGGGTGACAGGTGGACGGGATCCACATATATACAGACATTGATCACATACAGACTGGATTTACATTGATCATACTTCATTTGTATATATAACAGGGTATGAGGGCGCTGTTATATATACCCTTACACCAATATTAGTGCAATGGGACGCTAATATATGTGTATTGATATTCATTTGATACTTCATCATGTTTACTTCATGCAGACATACCTTACATTTATGACATGTTATTACCTGAGGCATTGGCATGACTACTTGGCACTACATACACGATTAGATGTACATTGTCATCTTTTCATGCTTCAGACTTGCTCTTTGAGGTTTTTATTATACTGATTGTATTGACCTAGGATTATGTCTTGCATTCGGTTTCCGCTTGTAGATATTTTCTATTCACGAGTTGGCAACTCACCCCCGTTATGCCACAGCTTCTTGCAGGTGTTGCCGTACAGGTTCCACTGCGGCATTTCTGGCACACTGCTTCCTTGTGGGTGAATTGCATTTGGTAGGTGGGTTCTTTTGCATCAGAACCACCATTGTACATGTATTATTCATTGTACATAGAAATTCCATCAACCAAAACTTGTATATTGTTTCAGGCTTAGACAGTGGTGATGTATTATTTCGACCTTAGAGTCGCGTGTAATAGTGTTACGGTTTTCGTGTTATTTTGAGTTTCTTTTGAGTTTTGATCCTCGCCATTTGGCGTTGTATATTATATTGCTTGCGTGGTTGTGACCGTCGATTGACGAAGAGCTAGCTCCCGCTTGGGGATGCCTTTTATCATTGCATATATCTTATTCTTGTTGAACCCCGTTCGGGGCCAGTTTTTACAAAGGAAACTCTGCCCAAATTTTCATAAAAGACTATACATTTTAAAAATGCATATTCGACTTAGTTATTTAAAAAGCTTGACTTCAAAACATGTTTTCTTCACTTCCTTAAACTAGTTTTCTTTATTTACTCCTTAAAATGGTTTTAGATTTCTGGGCTTTTGGCTTACTTGGATCAGATGGAGTCCTATAGACTTCATATGGTTCAAGGGCCAGTCGCGTGCTCTTTCGGGTCGTGACAGATTCGACGGACCCTCTATAAGAACGAAAGCCTAACTTGATTCTATGACCGCAGGAACTGCCGCCAAACCCTCAGGTTTGCGGTAATTCCATGGTGCCATAGGTGAGGCAAGGGTTGGCCCTTCTACGGTTGGTCCATAGGTACTATGGAATGTTCTGAGTATTTTTAAACTGCGCTCAATTGTTGAGCTTTTTGGGAAATTTTGGGTGTTTGTCTATTCGATCGGAATGTTTAACATTGTCTAGCTATTTGATGACATGTGATGTTGTGTGTTTCTTGGATATGTTATATTGGAACATCGTGTTTTGAATAGCCGGGGGTTTTATGTGAGATGCGAGTTTTTATTTTTAATCATGTAAAATTCATTGTATATAATATTCTTTTATTGGGGTACTTTCGGGTTGAGGATGATGTCAACATTGTTGTATATTATTTACTTTTCCGCATTAGGATAGACCCAAGGAGGGGAGCACAAATAACCGGGTTCTAGAGTCCAGTGAAAGACCATCTCGAGGAGTCGAGTCAGGGTCTCCTAACTCTAGAATTTGTTGGGTTTCTTGCTGCTCTCGTAGAGTTCTAGGGATGTGGGTTTGGCTATTCATCACGACCATGGAATTCATGTTTTATACTGGCTTAATTTAAAACACGGAATTCCTAGTATATCCAATATTTCATATGTTATCTTCTGCTGCTGATATTCTGTGATATGATCACTTTATATGCGTGAGACGAATGCTTTATTATTGTATATATGATATATAATAAATTTTGCTTATGTTTTACACCCGCGCTAGTCCCGCTCCGCTATGCCGTTAGTTAAGTAACCTAACGGTGCATAACGGGACACTGTGGTGAATGCGGATGGCATAAGCGTACGTTGTATTTTCGTTTCTTCTATGATGCTTAGGAAGCATAATTGATGGAACTTCATTAATGAGATTAATGAAAGAAAAGAAACCAAATGATGTTGTAGAATCAAATTTTCAAAAAGGCAAGCTCTAGTTTTTGCTTTGAATAGCGGTATTTCCTGTAGAATATCCAGCATTTTATTCGATAAGGAAAGAGGCGAGATCTCTTCACCGGGAGTGACTTCTTTAGCGAAACTAGAAAATGCTACAACCCACTCGGTTTTGTTTTTGATTTCCTTTTTAGTTCTTGCTTTGCATAGCGGTATTTCTTATAGAATATCCAGCACCTTATTCGATAAGGAAAGAGCCGAGATCCCTTCACCGGGAGTGATCTCTTTAGAAAAACTAGCAAAAGCCTAAAAAACACTCCTTTTCAAAATCACTCGATTCTGCATCGATATCAAGTTCATTACGCAAAAGTTTTTTCTTAAAAACCTGTCATAGCCCTTCGTCATTTCAGATAAGTACTACTTAGTATTCGTGCTACGTTTGTTGACTATGTTAAGGCGTAGTGTGCGGTAGCTAATTAGTGCTTATCTGCTAAAGCATGAGATGCGATTGGATTAGGGTAGTCGTGCGACTTTGTTGACTATGTTAAGGGTCGTACCGGTGGGTTTAATTCAATCAGGAAATGACGGGTTGAACTTGGCCTGTGCTTATGATTTGTTAACTATGTTAAGGTCATAAGTTGATAGGGGCAAAATTATTATCGGGAATTTCAAGTGTTGAAATTTTTAATGAGATTGCATACCTTCTATGAGATAGTTGGATCCCGATACCTACTTCGAGTAAGAGTTACTCTTGGGAGAGTTTTACACATCATAATTAGCCAATCAAGTAGGTGTCTAGAAAAGTGTTAACGGGGTCATGCCACAGGGAAAATGAGGTTTATTTTAATTAGGTCTGTGCGAAAGCACGAGGAACCTCCCTCAAAGTACCGGTACTGGCCTGGCTGAAAGATTGGCGAACTTGTAAGGTGTAATTAATCCCGGCAAGTATTACCTTTTAGGGTTTGAAGCAAGATTTGATAAAAACAGTGGGAGCCATCCTGATTAGATAAGATAATAACCAATCTAATCTTGCAAAGAGCGCACGCTAACGCGTTTCCTTCTCTCTCTCTCCAGGCAGCAACCAATGTCACGCCTTAATCAAGATAATAATATGGATGTATTGACCGAACCCGCTTGTTATACTGAGCAGAGGAAAGTTGGTTCCGCTCCAACTTATAAGTGTTATAAGTCCGAGGAGGAAATAGGAGAATATCCGGATTACCACGCCACCCAAACGAAGAATAAGCATGTTGATGCATTTTCTTCGGGTGTGTTAATTACAGAGAACTATTTCTCAGTACACTCTATATCCTGGGTTTTAGATACCGGACCGGGATCCCATATATGCAATTTGTTGCATGGGCTAAGGAAAGGTAGAGAACTGAAAAAATGTGATCATTCTCTAAAAATAGGGGATGGTGCAAGTGTTGCAGCCAAACCAGTTGGTGAATATCACCTTGTATTGCCAACTGGGAATACATTAATCCTGAACGACTGTTATTACGTACTCTCTATGATATGAAATTTAATATCAATTTCTTTATTATATAAAGAAGGATATAACTTTGTAGTAGAGAATAGTTTTATGAACATTTACCTAAATCAAGTGTTGCTTTGGTGCATTATGTAACGGATTATACGTTCTGAATCAAAACACAGATTTTAACGTACAGAACACACACAAGAGGAAAAGTTCAGAAATGAACAAATCCTTCTTGTGGTATTGTAGACTAGGTCATATCAATGCGACACGACTAGCTAAGTTACATAAAGATGGATATTTGAATCCGTTCGAACTTTCATCTTATGAAACTTTCCAGTCATGTCTTAAAGGCAAGATGACCAAAACTCTGTTTATAGGACATGGAGAAAGAGTTACGAAACTCTTGGGATTGATACATAGTGATGTATGCAGTCCCATGTCTACACATGCCAGAAATGGTTCCTCATAGTTTATTACATTCACTGACGATCTCTCAAGATTCGGTCATGTGTTCCTGTTGAAACACAAGTCTAAAGCTTTTGAGAAATTCAAAGAATATAAGCATGAAGTTGAGAACCATATGGGTAAAAGTATTAAAATCTTTCGATCTGATCAGGGAGGAGAATACTTGAGCACGGAATTCCGTGACTATCTAAAAGAGAATGGGAATCTCACTCAGCTTACTCCTCCGTATACACCACAGCACAACGGTGTATCGGAGCGGAGGAATCGTACCTTATTAGATATGGTGCGCTCTATTATGAGCACCGCTGAGTTACCAGTTTCCTTTTGGGGTTATGCGTTTGAGACAATAGCATACCTATTGAGTCAAGTTCCATCTAAATCGGTACCTACCACACCATATGAGATATGGAGTGGAAAGAGACCATATCTTAAACGAGTTAAGATATGGGGTTGTCCGGCCTATGTCTGTTGGATATGTATGCCCTAGAGGCCATTATTGTATAGTACTAGTTTGTATAATACATTTTTGAAGCTTGGGATATATACACAGGTTTACGACAGTCTTGCTCGATATAGTAGTATGCTACTTGGTTTGTTTCTATCTTAATATGTGTATATGTTTCTTTTAACATATCGCTAATACATATTGATGGAGCCCTTCGAATCTTTGCTTAACTACCGGCGTTGTGATGGAGATCACACTAGTGGGGGCTGGGTAGTCTACAAGCACATCCTTATTTTGGTCCCTAGTCGTAGGATTATCGAGATAGGGCATCGATACTCCAGAGTAGACTGGTGCATGCGCTTCTCGTCCCAGCAGGGGAGATGGTCTGTCCCACAGCCATCAGTACGTCATACTGGAGATAGTATGCAGGTGATCGTTAGGTTACGAATGCACTGGACAGGACTCGTCGGGAACTGTTGGTTGGTATTATACCAATCGTCAGTTAATAGTTCCCAGGTGACATGAGTACAGCTTAATCCGTTGACTTGACACTGTCACTTCGCCTTAAGTGTGTTCCCACTGTTCTTAGATTACTACCCTACCACGGCTCTATTGAGTTATACAAACAGGTAGTAGTTGGATGCAGTCCCGAAACACTTGGAGGCAGTGACGGTTAGACAGTATTCGTCTCTCCTGGTATTGGGAGTTGATATCGCGCTGTGTCTAGGAGAACCATTACACATAGACGTCCCTGGCCAAGGCAAGCGAGAATTACTGGTAGTGTTTCAAGTAGTTTCACAGGGTGTTCTGGGCTACACTCCGAGACGACTTGTACCGCTATTAGGGGACTGACGTTTACCGCCCCCTAGGCTCGCCATGCGATACTCTCAGACGAACAGACCGGACTGTACGGAGATTGTCCCGTTCAGGCTTAGTAGAAGTTCGGATGGGTTCACCTCGTCAGTCTTCTTATCGACATCTACCTGGGGACCGTTACGTACAGCTAGTACTGCTTGCGGCCTGTGGTTAAACCCACTGCCAGCGTAGTGTCGAGCCTTTAGAGTCCCACATAGAGGGTTATTCGCCTTTGGGCAAAACAGAGTAGAGGTCGCATGGTTTTGCGACGGGGTTCGTTCACATCCGCGCACTTGTGCACGTTTGTTGTCCGGACAGTTATTACTAGCGGGTTTTGGTTTAAGCCAGATCCTAGTATTTGTTTTGGGATTGGTTTTGTCTCATTGTATTCGTGTTCCTCGGAACACGGATGCAGGTGTGTATGCACAGTTGACAGAGGCAGAGGAATCTCATTAGGGTTATTGACTGTTGACTTTTTCTTAACCCTAATGAGAATGAGAAATATGATTAATGATATTAATCAAGGATAATTATGCCATGGTTAGGTTGAGCATTTGACTTTTGTTGACCTTTTTGACTTTGGTTGACCGGTTGACTTTTGTTGACCTTTTAACCATCATCATTTCATTTGCAAGATGCTTCTTGATTCTTGCAAATTGCATTTATTGTGAAATGATAATGTTCATTCTAAACTAACCATCACAATTATCTTTATTATTATTATTATTATTATTATTATTATTATTTCATATTATCTCATATGTGAGCATGGTTGCAGAATGCTATTCTCATTCTCTCTTGCTCTTTCCATCTCATGTTTTTGAGCTCTTCCTCTTCCTCTCAAAGCTCTCATCTCTCATGTGTTGAGAACCATGAGCTTGTGGGATAAAACCATCAAGACTTCTTTCTACTCTTTCTAGGGTTCTAGGTTTGGCAAGCCGAGCACTCTAGTTACCTCTTGGTTGAGGTAGAAGCTCAAGGTAGAGGCCTTCGGGTGGATCTTTCTTCGGCAAAGAGAAGACGACGAGGAGGAGCCGTCTACATCACTCCAAGGAGCAAGCAAGGAGGAGGACCACTACAAGAAGAGAAGGAGTTCAAGATCTATGTATAACCATTCAACATAGTAGCTAGAACTTGTTGTTAGTATGTTAGTTTTGTTTAGCAAAGATCCTTCATGGTTGGTCCATGTTACCTTGTGAGAAAATTTTGATTTTTACCTATTCCATCTCCCCGAAAGAACCAGGGTAGGTAACATGAACTTAACAGTAGTATCAGAGGCTAGCTAAAAAACAACTAGCATGTTAGCAAAGTGGTTAGAATTTCAATCCGAGAAAAAATCGCGAAACGCACCGAAATCACATACGTTCTGCCGATTTTTAAAACAGCCCTAAAAATATTTCCACACACCTTAGAAATCCGTGCAGGATATTTTAGGAACAACCAAGAAAAATGAGCCCACGACTCGATCAAAGCGCCACGGAAGTGCGGCGAAACCAAGCGTTTCGTCGTGGATCCGCGGCCTAGTTGACTCGGTCGCGACTCGTTTTTCCTGCAGTGTTCTCAGTTTGATGTTTTGGGATTTTTAAGATACTTTGTTTCTGCCCAGATTATCCAGAGAACAATGTTGTGTTTGGAGTAGTTATAAATTGGTATTTTGATCGGAGTTCTACAAACTTTGGCTAATTGGTTATATCTGTAATGTGATATATGCACTGAACGTCGACTAATCGCTATACGTCGATTAGTGGGGGTTGTGCATATCTGTGATATATGATGTTGGATTGTGTATATGAACTTGTTGGATTATCACGGATGAATAGCCGGGGTTGTGAGATGAGAGTTTCTTTATCTTTCATATGATGTAAATTGTAAATTGATGTAATATTATTTTTATGGCCGCACAGCCGGGATGAGGTTGTAGCCGCCATTGTATATTATTTCTTTTACTGTTTTTGCTCATAGGATAGACCCAAGGTGGGGTGTACAAACTACAGTGTACATTGAAGTGCTGAGTGGCCTACTCACGTTCTTGAGGAAGGCTGCTTCACTTCGGCTATTTGGCGGGTAGTTTGCCGCACCCGTAGGTGTCTAGGGTGGGGTTTGGCTATTCATCGCGACCGTGTAATCCATCTTTCGTTGAAGGCTCGAACAAAACGCGGATTCTTAGCATATCCAATGTGTTCATCTGTGATCTGGAATGGCTATCATTGCATCTGACGAATGTATATATCTATATCTAGTAGGCGTTGCTTATGTTTGGCATCCGCGCTAGTCCAGCCCCCGCTCTCGTTAGTTAAGTAACCTAACGGGTGATGATAGGGCGCCGTGGCGAATGCGGATGGCATAAGCGTACGTCATATTTTCGTTGTTTTCTGCAATGGTAGGATTAACTGATCGGACGCATTATTTTAATGCAAAGAAAAACAAACCTAAAAGATGTTGTTCGAACAATTTTCAAAAAGCCGTTATTGCAAGGACGTTCTCTTTTGTTTTGCACAGAGGTATTCGGTTATGAATACCCAGCACCTCATTCGACGAGGCAAGGGCCGAGATCCCTTCATCGGGAGTGACCCCTTGGACAGAAGTTTGCATCAGGGTAATAACTTCACTATAGATGATTATTCTTGCTTTGCATCGAGGTATTCAGTTTGGAATATCCTACACCGCATTCGACGAAGAAAGAGCCGAGATCCCTTCACAGGGAGTGACCTCTTTAGCAAAAGTTTTCGCCACCATATTTTTAAAAAGGCCAATCAGGTTCCTTCAACGATATCAAGTTCATTACGTTAACGGGTTTTTCGCCATAAACCCAGCCGTAGCCCTCCGTCATTTCGGATTCGTATTATTCAGTATTCGTGCTGCGTTTGTTGACCTAGTCAAGGCGTAGTGAACGGTGGCTAAGTGATATTTTTCTATGCATTGCCAATGTGATTGGCTAGGACAGTCGTGCGGCCTTGTTGACCTAGTCAAGGGCACGTACGGGTGGGTTTAATGCAATCAAGATAACGACGGGTAGAACTTGACTAGCGGTTTATGGTTTGTTGACCTAGTCAAGGTCATAAACCGTTAGTGGCAAAACCATATCGGGAGTTTCAAACATACAGGAAACTTGCAGATTCATCATACCTTCTGGAGTGTGGTGACTAGAGTGGATTCCATCTAGGTCATCGCACAATGATAGTTGGATCCCGATCCCACTGATGAGTTGGATTACTCTCGGGAGATTATTTCACTTAAGAATCAATGCTATAAACCAAGTAGGTGCCTAGAACGGTGTTAGCGGGGCTACACCTCCAGGGAAAAGTGGTTATATAATTAAGGAACTTCACGAAAGCGTTGGAAAACCTCTCTCGAAGTACCAACACTAGCCTGGCTGAAAGGTTAAGCAAGTACTGTGACGTGCGATTAATCCTGACTAGTTCTTCATTTAGGGTTTGAAGAAGAATTTGAGGAAACAGTGAGAGCCATCTG
The DNA here is from genome assembly GCA_030015575.1 of Agapanthus africanus. Lineage (NCBI taxonomy): Eukaryota > Viridiplantae > Streptophyta > Magnoliopsida > Asparagales > Amaryllidaceae > Agapanthus > Agapanthus africanus. Next base: position 295,390,448 of record CM057345.1, on the reverse strand, counting down.
AAAGGTTAGCCTAGCACCCTATGAGGGGTTTGGATGCATCAGATGTACCAAAGATTGAATTTTTACGGTGCTAAGTTAACATACAAAGGATCGATCCTAGAAAAATTAGGGTTTCATAAACAATACTTCATCACATGAAAGAAATGCTAGGGTTTTGAGAGTACAACCTTTGTAGCTCCCTACGCTAGACTCCTTGGCTGCTTGGGGTTTGGAAAAGCTCCGCTTGAACTCCTCTTGGTCACCGATGATCAAACCGGAGTCCGCTTTGTCCAAGCTAGCAACTTCGCAAGATCAAGAATGAAAAACGAAGCCAACACTCTAAACAAGTGGGCAAGACTTGTGTAGAATGATGTTGTGGTGGCTTTTCTCACTTCAAAATCCTATCTTGATGAATGATTTGCTCTCTAGAAAATTCAAGAGAGCATGAGCTCAAGGTTGAAGAAGATGATGGATATTTTAGAAGAAGATAAGAATAACTCTTAAGAGAAAAAGAAAAATATAGGTATATATATTTTTCTTTCTTTATCTCAAACCATGGTTATCCCTTTATGAATATTTAATTTTACTTTAGTTAAACACAAGAGAAAGATTAAACCATGGTCAAAAGTTAGGTGCAAATGGTTAGGTCACAAGAAAAGTGTAGAAACTTTGACCATGATTCAATCTTATCTCATTTCTTTTGTTTTAGCAAAAATAGAAATATATATCCATAAAATAAACCATGGTGTGAGTCTTATATATCCACCATTTTCTATGTATAAACAACCATGATAGATAATGTATGTATGTATGTGTGCATGCACATCCATATGTGCATAAATCAACAAGGTATGCATACATGCATCCATACATCCAAAGATACAAGAAAAGATTTCTAGTGAGAATCTAATGGTTAAATGATAAATCAACACTTGATTTATCAATCCGGCCATATCACATATGACCCTAACCAAAAGCAAGCCTCCCGATCAATATACGGTATCCCATACACACATTTTAATCGGGTCCATGCGCATATCGCATACGCGCACCACAACGTTTCTCCTGGACTTGGTAACTCCATTGTGGGACTCTAAGACTCGTCAATACGCAGGCAGTGGGTGATGATCATATCAAGTACCCCCAAGCCGCAAGCGGTCAGCTAAACGTAATGGCCACCCGGGTATTGAGCGATCAGAAGAGAACAAGCGAACCTGCTACAACTCCCGTCGAGCCAACCGGCAACACTTCCCGTACAGTCCGGTCTCCTCGTCTGATATGTCGCATATCAAGTCTAGGGGTGGTAAACGTCAGACGCCAATAACCGATAAGTCGTGCCGATGTGAGACTCATAACGGTTCGAGAAACTTCTGGTAACACTTACCAGCAAATCTCTGAATCAGCCCTGGCCAGGGACTTCCCTGTTACGGCCAATCGAGCACAGCACAACATCAACCCCCAATACCGGGAGAGACGAAACCCCTCCTATCGCTCATTGCCTCCATGTGACTCGGGACAGTACCCAAAAACCACCGTTTTGCACGCCCTCATGGACGTGGTAAGGTGGAAATCAAAGCACAGTGGGAATCACACAAGACTCTATGGCGATCTCGGGTCTACAGACTAACCTGCATAAGTGTCGCCTAAGAACTGCCATCTAACGTGAGGTATAATACCATCTGGGAGTTCTCGGCGAGTCCGTCCAGTGTACCCAGTCTCCACTGAGCACCCGTATACTATCTCTGATGCCAAACACCAATGGATATGGGATCATCCATCGCCCATCTCATGGGTCGACAAGCGTATTCGCTAGTCTACACTGGTATATCGATGCCCCGTCTCGATACACCTATGACTAGGGACCTTGAAGGATGTACTTATGGACTACCATGTCCACACTAGTATGATCTGCATCATAGTCTTGGTAGTCAAGTACACATCCTAAGGGCTTTACCAACATGTAACTATAAGACAGTTTAAAGAGACTAGTATACATGTTAAGATAAAGAGCAACCAAATAGCATACTATCATATCGAGCAAGAAAGTCATCTCTATATATGTCCAAGCATCCAATATAATATACATCATCTGTACAATACTGGCCTCTAGGGCATATATACAACTAACAATCTCCCACTTGCACTAGGGCCAGCTGCTGTAGTACCGCATACCGAGCATCCCGAATAGTCTCTCAAACTGTATCTGGGGAATGGCCTTCGTGAGTAGATCCGCTGTGTTGTTCTTCGTGTCAACCCTCCTGACCTCGATCTCCCGGCGATCAACTATCTCCCGGATCAGGTGATACCGCCTCAGAATATGCCTGGATCGCTGATGGGACCTGGGTTCCTTGGCCAAAGCCACCGCTCCATTGTTATCGCAATACAAAGGTATTGGATGCTCAATGGATGGAACCACTCCAAGTTCAGTAATGAACTTCTTGATCCAGACAGCCTCTTTGGCTGCATCGTTGGCAGCGATGTATTCAGCCTCCATCGTCGAGTCTGCCACGGTTTCCTGCTTGGAACTCTTCCAGCTAACCGCCTCTCCGTAAAGGGTAAAGACAAATCCCGACTGCGACTTAGAGTCGTCCTTATCAGTCTAGAAGCTCGAATCGGTAAAGGACTCCACTTGGAGTTTTCCATTACCATACACCAAGAGCATTTCTTTAGTCCTTCGCAAGTACTTGAGAATGCTCTTCACAGCTGTCCAGTGACTCTCTCCAGGATCAGCTTGATACCTACTCACTACACATAATGAGTATGCTACATCGGGTCTGGTACATAGCATCGCATACATGATAGAGCCTACAGCCGAAGCATAGGGTATCCCTTGCATGCGAGCTCTCTCCAAATCAGTCTTTGGAGACATCTCTTTGGAAAGAGTGACTCCAGAGATCGTTGGCAAGTTCCCACGCTTGGATTCTTCCATACTAAACCTCTTTAATATGGTGTCAATGTACCTGGATTGGGACAATCCCAATATCCGTTTGGATCTATCTCTATAGATCCTAATTCCCAATATGCAGGAGGCATCACCCAGATCTTTCATTGAGAATCTTTGTGATATGAAGAGCTTGACCGATTGCAGCATAGGAATATCATTTCCTATCAAGAGTATGTCGTCACAATACGAGGAAGACAGCCTTACTCTCTGCTACCTTCTTGTAAATACAAGGTTCATCTACGTTTTTGACGAAATCAAACTCTTTGATAACGACGTCAAAGCAGATGTTCTAACTCCGCGATGCTTGCTTCAATCCATAAATGGATTTAAGCATCTTGCACACCTTCCTGCTGCTCCCACTATCTATGAAGCCCTTTGGCTGAGTCATGTACACGCACTCTTCTAAATCACCGTTTTGAATGGCGGTCTTAACATCCATTTTCCATATTTCGTAATCATGATATGCAGCGATGGCAAGCATGATCCGGATGGATTTAAGCATAGCCACTGGCGAAAAGGTTTCGTCATAGTCCACACCTGGTCTTTGACGAAAACCCTTTGCAACAAGTCTAGCTTTGAAAGTCTCCACTTTCTCATCTACACCAAGTTTTTTCTTAAAGATCCACTTGCTCCCAATGGGTTTTACCCCTTCAGGAGCATCTTCCAAAGTCCATACTTTGTTGGTGTACATGGATTCCATCTCGGACCGCATAGCATCCAGCCATTTCACTGAGTCCCCACTCGTGATGGCCTGCTCGAAACTAGTTGGGTCATCATCCTCCATGATGCAATCCTCGCTCCCACCATCCATAAGAAAACCGTAGTATCTCTCAGGTTGGCGAGGAACCCTACTAGATTGGCGGAGAGGCTGAGTTTCGTTGGGAACTACGGAATCCTCTGGTTCTACTAAATCTTCAGTTGCAGTTTATGTTTCTGGAATCTCTTCCAGCTCTACCACTTTGCCACTAATTTCTTTTGCAAGAAATTACTTTTCCAAAAAGGTGGCATATTGAGAAACAAACACTTTTTGTTCTTCAGTATGGTAGAAAAAATATCCTTGGGAATTCTTAGGATATCCCACAAACTTGCAAAGAACTGACCGTGCCTCGAGTTTGTCTGGATTTTGCCTTCTGACATAGGCCGGACAACCCCATATCTTAACTCGTTTAAAATATGGTCTCTTCCCACTCCATATCTCATATGGTGTGGTAGGTACAGATTTAGATGGAACTTGATTCAATAGGTATGCTGCTGTTTCCAGTGCATATCCCCAGAAGGAAATAGGTAACTCAGCTGTGCTCATCATAGAGCGCACCATATCTAATAGGGTGCGGTTCCTCCGTTCTGATACACCGTTGTGCTGTGGTGTATATGGAGGAGTCAGCTGAGAGAGAATCCCATTCTCTTTTAGGAAGTCCAGGAATTCATTGCTCAAGTATTCACCTCCTCGATCAGATCGAAGGACTTTAATACTTTTTCCGGTTTGGTTCTCGACTTCTTGTTTATATTCTCTAAATTTCTCAAAAGCTTCTGATTTGTGTTTCATCAGGAACACATGTCCGAATCTAGAGAGATCGTCAGTGAATTTAATGAAGTACAAAGAACCATCCCTGGCATGTGTAGACATGAGACCACATACATCACTATGTATCAGTCCCAAGAGTTCGGTAACTCTTTCTCCGTGTCCCGTAAACGGAGTTTTGGTCATTTTGCCTATGAGACATGACTGGCAAGTGTCATAAGATGAAAATTAGAACGGTTTCAAGTATCCATCCTTATGCAACTTAGCTAGCCATGTCGCATTTATATGACCGAGTCTACAATGCCACAAGAAGGATTCGTTCAGTTCTGAATTCTTCCTCTTGTGTGTGTTTGTTATGCTCAGAACTGTTGATTGATTTAGAACATAAATGCCATTACATAACGTGCCTGATCCAACCAACTTTTGGTTTCGGAAAATATTCATAACATTATCCTGTAAGACAAAATTATATTCCTCTTTACTCAACAAAGAAACTAATATAATGTTGCATATCAGGTTCGGCATGTAATAGCATTCGTTCAGAACCAAAGTATTACCAGTTGGTAATGCAAGGTGATATTCCCCGACAGTCTTAGCTGCAACAATTGCACCATTTCCAACTCTTATGTCTTTATCACCTTCTCCAAGTTCTCTACCTTTCCTAAGCGCATGTAAATGATTACATATATGGGATCCTGACCCGGTATCTAATACCTAGGACGTAGGGCAAATGGAGAAACGGTTCTCTGTAACGAACACACCCGAAGAAAATGCATCATCATGTACTTTCTTCATTCGGGTCGCTTGGGAATCCTGGTATTCCCTTATATCCTGTTCATTCCTATAACTCTTATAAGAAAGAACGGAACCAACGTTTCCCAGCACAGTATAACTTGAGGGTTCGGTCGATACATCCATATTATTATCTTGATTAAGGCATGACATGGTCGCTACCTGGAGAGAGAGAGAAGAAAACACTTTAGCGTATGCTCTTGCAAGATCAGATTGGTTATTATCTTATCTAATCAGGTTGGCTCCCACTGTTTTTTATCAAATCTTCCTTTAAACCCTAAAAGGAAAGACTAGCCGGGATTAATTACACCCTACAACTTCGCTGATCTTTCAGCCAGGCCAGTGTCGGTACTTTGAGGGAGGTTCCCCAAGCTTTCGCACGGACCTAATTAAAGTAAACCTCGTTTTCCCAGAGGCGTAACCCCGTTGACACCTTTCTAGACACCTACTTGATCGGCTAATTGTAATGTGTAAAACTCTCCCAGGAGTAACTCTTACTCGCAGTGGGTATCGGGATCCAACTATCTCATAGAAGGTATGCAATCTCATTGCAAATTTCAACACTTGAAATTCCCGATAATATTTTGCCCCTAGCAGCTATATGACCTTAACATAGTCAACAAATCATAAGTGCTAGTCAAGTTCAACCCGTCATTACCCGATTGAATTTAACCCACCCGCACGACCCTTAACATAGTCAACAAAGTCGCACGACTACCCTAATCCAATCGCATCATATGCATATACAGATAAGCACTAATCAGCTACCGCACACTACGTCTTAACATAGTCAACAAACGTAGCACGAATACTAACTAGTACTTATCTGAAATGACGGAGGGCTACGACAGGTTTTTCTAAAAACCTATTGCGTAATGAACTTGATATCGTTGTAGAATCAAGTGAAGTTTTGAAATGGAGTGATTTTGAGGCTTTTCTAGTTTTGCTAAAGGGGCCACTCCCGGTGAAGGGATCGTCGGCCCTTTTCTCGTCGAATGAGGTGCGGGACATATCATATATATCACTGTGCAAAGCAAAACTTCAAAAAGCCGTCAAAAGTCAAACCGAGTGTTGTAGCATCTGCCAGTTTCGCTAGAGAGGTCACTCCCGGCGAAGGGATCTCGGCTCTTTCCTCATCGAATAAGGTGCAGGGTATATCGTATATATCACTATGCAAAGCAAAACTGTAGCTACCCTTTTTATTTAAAATTTGATTCTACAACATCTTTTAGGTTTCTTTTCTTTCATTAATCACATTAATGAAGTCCAATCATTTAAGTCACCTAAACATCACAGATAAATACGACGTACACTTATGCCATCCGCATTCGCCTCGATGTCCCCTCGTGCACCGTTAGGTTAGGTAACTAACGACAGAGCAGGGCAGGGCTAGTGCGGGTGCAAAACATAAGTAACGTCTATATAATATATCATATATACTATATAAAGTATCTATCACAGCACATCACATGATCACATCACAGATATCGCAGCAGAAACATAGATATAATGTGGGATATACTAGGATGTCCGTATTTAGTATTTAGCCAACAATAGAAAATACGGATTCCACAGTCGCGATGAATAGCCATGCCCACACCCTGGACCCCTACGAGAGCGGCAAGCGACCCTACCAATTCTGGAGTTTAGGAGACCCGATCTCGACTCCTCGAGATGGCCTCCCACTGAACCCCAGAACCAGGTCACCTATGCTCCCCTCCTTGGGTCCATCCTAATGCGGAAAAGTAAACAATATACAACACTGGTAGCATCGACCTCAACCCGGATGTGCCCCAAATAAAAGAATATTACATTACATTTAAATTTACATGAATGAAAATATAAAACTCTCATCTCACATAAAAAAAACTCGGCTATTCAATCGCGACAATCCTGCACATCATATCTCAGCAACACATAATATCAAATATCATCAACGTAAGTAAGTATGCATACCCCAATTGTCGTTGATGTATAGCAACGAAACCGGCGATATCGACATACTACACTTACGGTCACAGAAAAGAAAGTGTAAAACTGCAATATCTGGAATCCACATTATCCTTAGACATCATAAATGCGAAATATCACATACCTCGTATTTCATGTCTTATAATATGAATTCCACACATTGCATCACATTCCAGATAATTAGACAGTATTAAAGTTTTCGAACGAACAATCAAATACCCAAGATTCACTAAAGCTCAACACTTGAGTGGAGTTCAAAAACCCGGAGTGTGACACAGTGGTAGCGGTCCAGCCGCAGAAGGGTCAAGCCAACACCTCACATGTGGCACGCCGTACTGCCCTAAACCCTAAGGTTCAAAAGGCAGTTCAAGACGGTCACATAATCGAGTTAAGCTTTGTTGTCTTCTAGAGGGTCCACCACAAACAAACTTGCACGTATTTCCGAAAGATTTTAAACCCCGTGAAAAGTGAGCAAATGATACTCGTTCAAAAACTTCAATACATTCTAATTTATCCGGAAAAAACACGAAATGAAAATTCCGATCGAATCGACGAGTCCAAAAACATCTCCAGAACTAACAGCACAAAATTCAGATTAAAAATACCCTAAAAATTATACAAGCAGTGATATGAGTAACTGTACAAAAATTACACCATGAAGAAACAGAACGGCCGCAGAACCGCGGCCTAAGCAGGCTTTTGCCGCGGTTCCGCGCTCAAATTTACTGTTCATGATCTCGTTTTTCACAGTAACTCTTATATTTACCTGCTGAATTTTTTACATATTTTTAATTCTGAAAATAACCAGATTTTAAAAAATGTCCAGAGAGCATCCGAGAAAGTCGTATTTTAGTTCGATCGGAGTTTTTACTTCGTTAAAGTGTCGCCTAATGTTCTAGGTTGGCTCTGATACCAATGAAAGGTTAGCTTAGCACCCTATGAGGGGCTTGGAAGCATCACATGTACCAAAGATTGAATTTTTAGGGTGCTAAGTTAACATACAAAGGATCGATCCTAGAAAAATTAGGGTTTCATAAACAATACTTCATCACATGAAAGAAATGCTAGGGTTTTGAGAGTACAACCTTTGTAGCTCCCTACGCTAGACTCCTTGGCTACTTGGGGTTTGGAAAAGCTCCGCTTGAACTCCTCTAGGTCACCGATGATCCACCCAGAGTCCGCTTTGTCCAAGCTAGCAACTTCGCAAGATCAAGAATGAAAAACGAAGCTAACCCTCTAAACAAGTGGGCAAGACTTGTGTAGAATGATGTTGTGGTGGCTTTTCTCACTTCAAAATCCTATCTTGATGAATGATTTGCTCTCTAGAAAATTCAAGAGAGATTGAGCTCAAGGTTGAAGAAGATAAGAATAACTCTTAAGAGAAAAAGAAAAACATAAGTATATATATTTTTCTTTCTTCATCTCAAACCATGGTTATCTCTTTATGAATATTTAATTTTACTTTAGTTAAACACAAGAGAAAGATTAAACCATGCTCAAAAGTTAGGTGCAAATGGTTAGGTCATAAGAAGAGTGTAGAAACTTTGACCATGATTCAATCTTATCTCATTTCTTTTGTTTTAGAAAAAATAGAAATAAATATCCATAAAATAAACCATGGTGTGAGTCTAATATATCCACCATTTTCTATGTATAAACAACCATGATAGATGATGTATGTATGTATGTGTGCATGCACATCCATATGTGCATGAATCAACAAGGTATGCATACATGCATCCATACATCCAAAGATACAAGAAAAGATTTCTAGTGAGAATCTAATGGTTAAATGATAAATCAACACTTGATTTATCAATCCGGCCATATCACATACGACCCTAACCAAAAGCAAGCCTCCCGATCAATATACGGTATCCCATACACGCATTTTAATCGGGTCCATGCGCATATCGCATACGCGCACCACAACGTTTCGTCTGGACTAGGTAACTCCATTGTGGGACTCTAAGACTCGTCAATACGCCGACAGTGGGTGATGATCATATCAAGTACCCCCAAGCCGCAAGCGGTCAGCTAAACGTAACGGCCAACCGGGTATTGAGCGATCAGAAGAGAACAAGCGAACCTGCTACAACTCCCGTCGAGCCAACCGGCAACACTTCCCGTACAGTCCGGTCTCCTCGTCTGATATGTCGCATATCAAGTCTAAGGGTGGTAAACGTCAGACCCTAATAACCGATAAGTCGTGCCGATGTGCGGCTCATAACGGGTCGAGATACTTCTGGTAACACTTACCAGCAAATCTCTGAATCAGCTCTGGCCAGGGACTTCCCTGTTACGGCTAATCGAGCACAGCGCAACATCAACCCCTAATACTGAGAGAGACGAAACCCCTCCTATCGCTCATTGCCTCCATGTGACTCGGGACTGTACCCAAAAACCACCGTTTTGCACGCCCTCATGGACGTGGTAAGGTGGAAATCAAAGCACAGTGGGAATCACCCAAGACTCTATGACGATCTCGGGTCAACAGACTAACCTGCACAAGTGTCACCTGAGAACTGCCATCTAACGTGAGGTATAAAACCATCTGGGAGTTCTCGGCGAGTCCGTCCAGTGTACCGAGACTCCACTGAGCACCCGTATACTATCTCTGATGTCAAACACCAATGGATATGGGATCATCCATCACCCATCTCATGGGTCGAGAAACGTATACGCTAGTCTACACTGGTAAATCGATGCCCCGTCTCGATACACCTACGACTAGCGACCTTGAAGGATGTACTTATGGACTACCATGTCCCCACTAGTATGATCTGCATCATAGTCCAGGTAGTCAAGTACACATCCTAAGGGCTTTACCAACATGTAACTATAAGATAGTTTAAAGATACTAGTATACATGTTAAGATAAAGAGCAACCAGATAGCATACTATCATATCGAGCAAGAAAGTCATCTCTATATATGTCCAAGCATCCAATATAATATACATCATCTATACAATACTGGCCTCTAGGGCATACATACAACTAACACCATACTGGTTAGATAAATTAATAAACCAATCTAATCTTGCAAGAGCGCACGTTGAGTGTTTCTTTTCTCTCTCTCCAGGTAGCAGCCATTTCACGCCCTAATCAAGATAATAAAATGTATCGCTTGACCGATCCGAATTTTTATTCGGGGCTGGGGAACGTCGGTTCAGCTCTAACTTATGACAACAGTCATAAGTATGAGCAAGGGAAACGGGATTGTATGGATTCCAAGGATTCCCAGTTGAAGAAGAAGCATAGTTTTGCATCTACTTCAGGTGTTCTTGTAATTGAGAACTGCTTTACGGTCAGCCCTACCCCCTGGGTACTTGATACCGGATCAGGATCTCATATCTGTAATTTATTGCAGGGACTGAGAAAAAGTAGGAAAGTTGCACCTGGTGATATGTCGCTCAGGGTAGCGAACGGAGCACAAGTTAATGCTGCAGCCGTCGGTGAATATCACCTAGTGTTGCCAAATGGAAATGCTATGATTTTAAACGATTGCTACTATATACCTTCCATGGTTTGCAACATCATATCTGTTTCTTTACTCGATAAAGATGGATATAACTTTGTTCTTGATAGAAATATCATGAACATTTACCTTGATAAGGTACTGGTTGCAGAAGGTATATTGTGTAATGGTATCTATGTTCTAAATCAGAAAACAGTTCTCAATGTACAAAACACACGCAAGAGGAAGAATTCAGATACGAATGAATCCTACTTGTGGCATTGTAGACTTGGTCATATCGGAGAGAAAAGACTAAGTAAGTTGCATAAAGATGGACTCTTGAATACGTTCGAGTTTTCATCTTATGAAACTTCATGTATCAAAGGAAAGATGACCAAATCTCCGTTCACCGGACATGGAGAAAGAGCAACAGAGCTCTTGGGACTCATACACAGTGATGTATGTAGTCCGATGTCTATACATGCAAGGGGTGGGTTCTCATACTTCATCACATTCACTGACGATCTCTCTAGGTTCGGATATGTGTATCTGATGAAACACAAATCTAAAGCTTTTGAGAAATTCAGAGAATTCAGAAACGAAGTGGAGAACTAGATTGGCAAAAGTATCAAGATCCTCCGATCGGATAGAGGAGGGGAGTACTTAGAACGGAATTCCTAGATTACTTAAAAGAGAATGGTATTCTCTCTCAGCTTACTCCCCCTTATACACCACAGCACAATTGTGTATCGGAGCGGAGGAATTGTACCCTATTGGATATGGTTCGCTCCATGATGAGTAGTGCCGAGTTGCCTCTTTCATTTTGGGTACATGCGCTTTTGACAGCAACATATCTATTGAATGATGTTCCATTTAAATCAGTGCCTAAGACTCTATTCGAGATATGGAAAGGAAAAAGGCAATATCTTAAAGATTTAAGATATGGGGTTGTCCGGCTTATGTTAAAACGCATAAACCAGATAAAATAGAGGCACGGTCAGTTTTATGTAAGTTTGTGGGATATCCAAAGAATGGTCATGGGTATCTGTTCTACCACACCGAGGAACAGAAGGTGTTTGTTGCTCAGCATGCCGTTTTCTTAGAAACGGAGTTTCTTGCAAAAGAAATTAGTGGAAGCACGGTAGAATTGGAAAAATTCAGCGACCACAGACTGAAACTGAAGATTTGACAGAACCTCAGGATTCAATAACCCTAAACGAACCTCAGCCACTCCGCCAATCTAGTAGGATTTCACATCCGCCCGAGAGATACTACGGTTTTCTCATAGACGGGAATCGAGAGGATTTCATCTTGGAAGAAGATGACTCTACCAGTTTCAGGCAGGCCATTATCAGTAGGGACTCTGATAAGTGGCTGGATGCTATGAAATCCGAAATGGAGTCCATGTACACCAATAAAGTGTGGACCTTGGATTTTGCTCCACCTGGGGTAAAACCCGTTGGATGCAAATGGATCTACAAAAGAAAACTTGGTGTAGATGGGCAGGTGGAAACCTATAAGGCTAGATTTTTTGCAAAAGGTTTTCGTCAAAGACCTGGTGTGGACTATGACGAAACCTTTTCTCCAGTGGCTATGCTCAAATCCATTCGGATCCTACTTGCCATTGCTGCCTTCTATGACTATGAAATCTGGCGGATGGACGTAAAAACGACTTTTTTAAATGGCTGTTTGGAAGAGTGCGTTTACATGGATCAGCCAGAGGGTTTCATGGACTGTGGGAGCAGCGGGAAGGTGTGCACGTTGCTTAAATCCATTTATGGATTAAAGCAGGCAATGCGGAGCTGGAACATCTATTTTGATGAGGCAATCAAGGAATTTTATTTCATCAAGAATGAAGATGAACCTTGTATCTATAAAAAGATTGTAGGACGAACTGTCGTGTTCCTAGTCTTGTACATGGACGACATTCTTTTGATAGGAAATGACATTCCTATGCTACAATTGGTCAAGCTATTCTTGTCACAACGTTCTCCATGAAGGACCTGGGTGATGCTTCGTACATTCTGGGGATCAAGATCTACAGAGATAGATCCAAGAGATTACTGGGACTTTCGCAGTCCAGGTACATAGAGACCGTACTAAAGAGATTTAGTATGAAAGATTCCAAGCACGGTAATGTACCCGCATTGCACGGAATCACCCTCTCCAAGAAGATGTCTCCTAAGACTGACGAGGAGAGGGTTCGCATGAGCACTATACCCTACGCTTCGACGGTAGGATCTATAATGTATGCGATGCTAGGTACAAGACCAGATGTAGCTTACGTGCTGAGCGTGGTGAGCTGGTATCAGTCAGACCCAGGTGAGAACCACTGGACGGCAGTGAAGAACATTCTCAAGTACCTGAGAAGGACTAAGAAGATGTTCCTGGTTTACGGTAATGGAGACCTCAGGGTCAAGTCCTTTACCGATTCAAGCTTCCAGAGTGACAAAGATGACAGCAAGTCTGTCTCGGGTTTTATGTTTACCCTCAACGGAGGGGCGGTGTGTTGGAGGACTTCCAAACAGGATACCGTCGCAGACTCGACGATGGAGGCTGAATACATTGCTACATGCGATGCCGTAAAAGAGGCGGTCTGTATGAAGAAGTTCATTAGTGAACTTCAGGCGGTTCCGTCCATTGTTGACCCAATACCTTTGTATTGCGATAACAATGGGGCTATAGCTTTAGCAAAGGAACCAAGCTCCTATCAGAAGTCCAGACACATCTTAAGGCGGTATCACCTGATCAGGGAGATCATTGATCTCCAGGAGATCGAGGTACGGAGAGTGGACACAAAAGGCAACACGGCGGATCCATTCACAAAGGCCTTCCCTCAAACACAGTTCGAGCGACTTTTTGAGCTATTGGGTATGCGGTACGCTAGCAGCTGTCCTTAATGCAGACGTTGGGTATGCGGTACACCAATTACTGGCCTTTAGTGCAAGTGGGAGATTGTTGGATATGTATGCCGTAGAGGCCATTATTGTATAGTACTAGTTTGTATAATACATTTTGGAAGCTTGGGATATATACACGGGTTTAGGACAGTCTTGCTCGATATAGTAGTATGCTACTTGGTTTGTTTCTATCTTAATATGTGTATATGTTTCTTTTAACATATCGCTAATACATATTGATGGAGCCCTTTGGATCTTTGCTTGACTACCGGCGTTGTGGTGGCGATCACACTAATGGGGGCTGGGTAGTCTACAAGCACATCCTTATTTTGGTCCCTAGTCGTAGGATTATCGAGACAGGGCATCGATACTCCAGAGTAGACTGGTGCATACGCTTCTCGTCCCAGTAGGGGAGATGGTCTGTCCCACAGCCATCAGTACGTCGTACTGGAAATAGTATGCAGGTATTCGTTAGGTTACGAGTACACTGGACAGGACTCGTCGGGAACTGTTGGTTGGTATTATACCTATCGTCAGTTAACAATTCCCAGGTGACATGAGTACAGCTTAGTCCGTTGACTTGACACTGTCACTTCGCCTCAAGTGTGTTCCCACTGTTCTTAGATTACTACCCTCCACGGCTCTATTGAGTCGTACAAACAGGTAGTAGTTGGGTGCAGTCCTGAAGCACTTGGAGGAAGTGACGGTTAGACAGGATTCGTCTCTCCCGGTATTGGGAGTTGATATCGCGCTGTGTCTTGGAGAGCCATTATACATAGTCGTCCCTGGCCAGGGCAAGCGAGAATTACTGGTAGTGTTTCCAGTAGTTTCTCAGGGTGTTCTGGGCTACACCCCGACACGCCTTGTACAGCTCTTAGGGGACTGACGTTTACCACCCCCTAGGCCCGCCTTGCGATACTCTAAGACGAACAGACCGGACTGTACGGAGATTGTTACGTTCAGGCTCGGTAGGAGTTCGGATGGGTTCACCTCGTCGGTCTTCTTATCGGCATCTACCTTGGGATCGTTACGTACAGCTAGTTCTGCTTGTTGCCTGTGGTTAAACCCACTGCCAGCATAGTGTCGAGCATTTAGAGTCCCACACAGAGGGTTATTCGCCTTTGGACAAAACAGAGTAGAGGTCACATGGTTTTGCGACGGGGTTCGTTCACATCCGCACACTTGAGCACGTTTGTTGTCCGGATAGTTATTACTAGTAGGCTTTGGTTTAAGCCAGATCCTAGTATTTGTTTTGGGATTGGTTTTGTCTCATTGTATTCGTGTTCCTCGGAACACGGATGCGGGTGTGTATGCACTGTTGACAGAGGCAGAGGAATCTCATTAGGGTTACTGACTGTTGACTTTTTCTTAACCCTAATGAGAATGAGAAATATGATTAATGATATTAATTAAGGATAATTGTGCCAAGGTTAGGTTGACCATTTGACTTTTGTTGACCTTTTTGACTTTGGTTGACCGGTTGACTTTTGTTGACCTTTTGACCATCATCATTTCATTTGCAAGATGCTTCTTGATTCTTGCAAATTGCATTTATTGTGAAATGATAATGGTCATTCTAAACTAACCATCACAATTATCTTTATTATTATTATTATTATTTCATATTATCTCATATGTGAGCATGGTTATAGAATGCTATTCTCATTCTCTCTTGCTCTTTCTCTCTCATGTTTTTGAGCTCTTCCTCTTCCTCTCAAAGCTCTCATGTGTTGAGAACCATGAGCTTGTGAGATAAAACCATCAAGACTTCTCTCTACTCTTTCTAGGGTTCTAGGTTTGGCAAGCCAAGCACTCTAGTTACCTCTTGGTTGAGGTAGAAGCTCAAGGTAGAGGCCTTCGGGTGGATCTTTCTTCGGTAAAGAGAAGACGATGAGGAGGAGCCGTCTACATCATTCCAAGGAGCAAGCAAGGTGGAGGACCACTACAAGAAGAGAAGGAGTTTAAGATCTAGGTATAATCATTCAACATAGTAGCTAGAACTTGTTGTCAGTATGTTAGTTTTGTTTAGCAAAGATCGTTCATGGTTGGTCCATGTTACCTTGTGAGAAAATTTTGATTTTTACCTATTCCGCCTCCCCGAAAGAACCGGGGTGGGTAACGTGGACCTAACAATATCCAAAGGTAAAATCCAGACAAACTCGAGGCACGATCGGTTCTTTGCAAGTTTGTGGGATATTCAAAGAATTCACAAGGATATATCTTCTACGACGCTGAGGAAAAAAGGTTTTTTTTCTCAATACGCCACCTTTTTGGAAAAGTAATTTCTTGTAAAAGAAATTAGTGGCAAAGAGGTAGAGCTCGAAGAAGTTCCGGATACACAAACTACAACTGATGATTTATTGGAACCAGAGGATTCAGTAGTCTCTAACGAAACCCAGCCTCTCCATAGATCTAGTAGGGTTCCTCATCCACTTGAGAGATACTACGGTTTTCTTATTGATGGTGGGAGCGAGGATTTCATCATGGAAGATGATGACCAAACTAGCTTCGAGCAGGCCATCACGAGTAGGGACTCTATGAAATGGCTGCATGCAATGCGATATGAGATGGAATCCATGTACACCAACAAAGTATAGACTTTAGAAGTTGCTCCTTAAGGGGTAAAACCCATTTGGAGCAAATGGATCTTTAAGAAGAAACTTGGTGTAGATGGAAAAGTTGAACTTTCAAAGCTAGACTTGTTGCAAAAGGTTTTCGTCAACGACCAGGTGTGAATTATTATGAAACCTTTTCTCTAGTGGCTATGCTTAAGTCCATCCGGATCCTACTTGCCATCGCTGCATACCATAACTACGAAATCTGGCAAATAGATGTTAAGACCACCTTTCTAAATGGTGCTTTAGAAGAGAGCGTGTACATGACTCAGCCGGAGGGCTTCGTAGATAGTGGGAGCAGCGGAAATGTGTGCAAGCTGCTTAAATCCATCTACGGGTTGAAGCAGGCATCGCGGAGTTGGAACATCTGTTTTGATGAAGTAGTCAAAGAGTTTGACTTCATCAAAAACGTAGATGAACCTTGTATATACAAGAAGGTCGCAAAGAGTAATGTCGTCTTCCTCATATTGTACGTGGATGACATACTCTTGATAGGAAATGATGTTCCTTTGCTGCACTCGGTCAAGCTCTTCTTATCACATAGATTCTCAATGAAAGATCTAGGTGATGCCTCCTACATCTTGGGGATTAAGATCTATAAAGATAGATCTAAATGGATACTGGGATTGTCCCAATCTAGATACATTGACACAATACTAAAGAGCTTTAGTATGGAAGATTCCAAGCGTGGGAATACACCCACGATCTCAGGACTCACTCTCTCTAAAGAGATGTCTCCCAAGACTGATTTGGAGAGAGCTCGCATGCCAGAGATATCCTACGCTTCGGCAGTAGGCTCTATAATGTACGCGATGTTATGTACCATACCCGATGTACCGTACTCACAAAGTGTAGTGAGTAGGTATCAAGAAGATCCAGGAGAGAATCATTGAACAGCTGTGAAGAACTTCTTAAGTACTAGAGAAGGACTGAAGAGATATTCTTGGTATACGGTAACGACGATCTCCAAGTGGAGTCCTTTACCGATTCGAGCTTCCAGAGTGATAAAGATGAAAGTAAGTCAGTCTCGGGTTTTGTCTTTACCCTCAACGGAGGGGCGGTGTGTTGGAAGAGATCCAAGCAAGACACTGTTGCAGACTCGACGATGGAGGCTGAATACATCGCTGCCAACGATGCTGCCAAAGAAGCTGTCTGGATGAAGAAGTTCATTGCTGAGCTTGGTGTGGTTCCATCCATTGAGCCTCCAATACCTGTGTATTGTGATAACAATGGAGTGGTGGCTTTGGCCAAGGAACCCAAATCCCATTAGAAATCAAGATATATTCTGAGGCGGTATCACCTGATCCGGGAGATAGTTGATCGCCGGGAGATTGAGGTCAGGAGAGTTGACACGAAGGACAACATAGCGGATCCACTCACAAAGGCCCTTTCCCAAACACAATTTGAGAGACTTTTTGGGATGTTGGGTATGAGATACTACAACACATGGCCTTAGTGCAAGTGGGAGATTGTTAGTTATATGTATGCCCAGAGGCCATTATTGTACATATGATGTATATTATAGTGGATGCTTAGATATATAGAGAGAGGACTTTCTTACTCGACATAATAGTATGCTATCTGGTTATTCTTTGTCTTAACATGTAGACTTGTATTGTGATACTGTCTAGCTCTCACATGTTGATAAAGCCCTTAGGATATGTACTTGACTACCAGGACTATGATGGAGATCATACTAGTGGGGCCAGGGTAGTTCACAGGTACATCCTTTAATTGTTCCTAGTCGAGGGAATATCGAGACAGGGCATCGATATTCCAGAGTAGACTGGCGTATACGCTTCTTGACCCATATGATGGGCAATGGATGATCCCACTTCCATTGATGTATGACATCAAAGATGGTATACGGATGCTCAGTGGAGACTGTGTACCTCTTGAGACTTTCAATGAGCCTCCTTCGTGATCTTCGCACCAAAGACGATCCACCCGAAGTTCCCCTAGATCAAGCTAACTCTACCTTCTTTAGTGTATGAAACACACCACACTAAATTGCTAGTTTGGTGTGGGATGATGAAGTAGGGGATATGATAAGCTCACTAGGTTACTCATAAGCTCAATGATTCACATCTCATGTGAGGGTTTGAGCTTGGAGGTGAGATGAAGAAATTGTAGAGATCAAGAAGAAGAAGAAGCTCAAAGAAAATGGCTAAGGCATTAAGCATGAAGCAAGTGTAGAAACAATAATATGAATCATCTCTCTCCTCACTAATTCAAGCATAGAATAAATTGCAATTCAAAATTGCAACCATGCTTGAATAGTGAGTCAAGACTAATAAAAAACCATATAAGCCCATGCCTCATCTGTACCCAAAATATCTCCACAATTTACACCTCATTTTTCCATTTTTCTAAAAATAGAAAAACATGCCATGCTTCATATAATATATATATATATATATATATATATTTATATATATCAAATATACATTAATATATATATATATATAAAGCAATTAGTGAGCTAATGATATTAGTTAAGATATAATTATATCACATATTATATATATCACATTATTAAATCAACACTTGATCTAATAATCCGGTTATATCACATATATCCGACTAATATCATTTATCTGAATATCACATTATCAAATCAACACTTGATTCGATAATATGGTCATATCACATATGACCTAACCGATACCAGATAACTGCCATATTACAATACGGTATCACAACATGTATTTAATCAGGCCCACGCACATATCACATATGTGCCCTACTCCATTTCGCTCGAACCAGGAAACTTCTGTGTGGGACTCTAAAGATTCGTCAATACGCCGGCAGTAGGTGATGATCACATCAGTCGCCTAGAAGCCGTCAGCGATTACTAGCTAGACGTAACGGCTACCCGTGTATTGAGCAATATGAAGATCAACAAGCAAGCATGTCCATACTCTCCATGAAGCCTATCAGTAACACTACCGTACAGTCCGGTCTTTTCTTCTGATATGTCGCATATCATGTCTAGTGGTGGAAATCGTCAGACCTCAGTAACGTGATAACTCATGCCGATGTCAGGCCTATAACGGTTCGAGAAATTACAGATAACACTTATCAGTAAATCTCGGTAGCAGCCCTGGCCAGGGACTTCCAGTTATAGCCAATCGAGCATAGCGCAACATCAACCCCCAATACCGGGAGAGACAAAACCCTTCCTATCACTCATTGCCTACATACGACTCGGGACTGTACCCAAAATTCACGTATTTGCACGTCTCCTTTGAGCGTGGTAGGGAGGAAATCAAAGCACAGTGGGAGCCGCATAAGACTCTATGACAATCTCGGGTCTACAGACTAATCTGTACCAGTGTCACTAGAGGACTGCTATTTGACGATAGGTATACTACCACATAAGAGTCCTTGGCGAGTCATGTTCAGTGTACCCAGTCTCCTCTGAGCACCCGTATACCATCTTTAATGTCAAACACCAATAGATATGAGATCATCCATCGCCCATCATATGGGTCAAGAAGCGTATACGCTAGTTTACTCTGGAATATCAATGCCCTGTCTCTATATTCCCTCGACTAGGAACAATTAAAGGATGTACTTGTGAACTACCCTGGCCCCACTAGTATGATCCATCATAGTCCTGGTAGTCAAGTACATATCCTAAGGGCTTTATCAACATGTGAGAGCTAGACAGTATCACAATACAAGTCTACATGTTAAGACAAAGAACAACCAGATAGCATATTATTATATCGAGAAAGAAAGTCCACTCTATATATATCTAAGCATCCACTATAATATACATCATATGTACAATAATGGCCTCTAGGGCATACATATAACTAACAGTCTCTACATAAGTTATATGAGAGATTTCTTACCCATGGTTGCCATTCTATTCTTCACTTCATCTTCTTCTTCATCAAAAGAGAGCTCTATGTTTTCAAGTGGTGAAGAAAATTAGTGAGAAACATAATTCTAAAGTGAGCAAAAATCCTACTTCATCAACCTACACTAGATTAGCTATTTAGTTTAGGTTGTTTGCTTCACTAATTCCTAATTAGTGAAGAGGTAGCTTGAGTTGGAGATTACTCGACGTAGATCATCTTCGGCCTCAAAGACTTCAAGGAAGCATGTTCCTTTCGCCTAGTGGAGCCTAGCAAGAGTCTGGGAGACCACTACTTGGAGCAAAGGGACTACTACATGGAGCTTTTGAAGTGAAGGACCAGTCTACAAAGGTTGTATTCCTTATTCATTAAGTGTAATGTTTGATTACATGCTTACTTACCCTAATTCCTCTAGTTAGATCCTTGGTTTTGGTTATTTAGCACACTAAAAATTTTAAATTGGCAAAGTTGATGCCTTCCAAAACCTAGTAGTCGTGCTAGAGAATCCTTCAGATATCTCATGATTGACTCAATTGCCTAAGCAAGTGACATGCCAATCATGCAAATCCCTCTCCTCATCAGTTTAGAAGATATCTCTTTAAATATGGTGACTCCATCACCTGCGGGTACTGAATCACTATCTTAACACCACCATGAGGTTCTAGAGGCATCAAGCATGCCACATTTTAATTTTTATTAGGTGCTAAGTTAGACTAACAAGATCATTACTAGATTATTAGGGTTTTCCTTTGTGATGTGATTAACTAAAGAGATGAAAAGAGCATACAACCTTTATAGTTTGAGTCCTTCTCTTCTATAGCTCCGGGTTGAAGTCCACGTGACTTTACTAGGCTTATCTTCGAGTTGAACGAACCTCCTTTGTGATCTTCGGGCCAAAGACGATCCACCCGAAGTCCCTCTAGCCCAAGCTAACTCTACACTAAACTCCTTTAGTGTAGCAAACACACCACACCAAATTGCTAGTTTGGTGTAGAATGGTGAAGTAGGGGATGTTAAAAGCTCATAATATTGTGTTCAAGCTTCATGATTCATATCTCATGTGAGGGTTGAAGCTTGAACCATGACTGTTAATACAAGAATATTGCATTTTAATACCGCTCATTCTTTATCTATTTTTTGTATATATCGGTACTATTAACCAGTGTCTGCTCAGTAATACAGATTACAGGTATCCGTGAAAAAATACTGGAAATATATTCAAAATCACGGATATATCATTTGCGAGCCGACACTGCAACCGGAACTGCAAACCGATATCCCAAGAGTAATTTTTCAAGCAAATAAATAGTCTGTGCACAATATTTTGGTAATACATAACATGTGTACACACTAACTCTTGGAGCTTGGACCATGGACCTAGGGGCTGCCCAATGCACACAAGTGGGGGGACAAGTGCAATAAATGCTAATGGTGTGATGTGATCAAGAGATTCAAGTTTCCCTCCAAAACCCGGGTGCATCCAAAGTCAAATTTGAGAAAACTAACTGGACCAAAGTGATATTGGGAAGCAAACAAGTCAACACACAAAGCACGAGCCCCAAAGCTCAGATTTAGGCCGAGCTCATACCCCTTGTGGCCGGCCAAACAGTGCACAAATGCCCCCAGTTTCTCACAGTCCCTCCCTTGTTGCCACGTCAGCTCATTTTTATTGTTTATTTAATTTTCTTTTGAGCCTATAAATATAGAACCAGTGAGCAAGGGAGAGGGGTCCAAGTTTTCTCATTCTTTTTCATACATTATGCAACTCTTTTTGTTTCTTTAATTCTTGTAAATAGCTTCTGTCACGACCCAAAGTTTGGATGTGACCGGCACTTAGATTGTATAATATCTAAAGATATCTACATAACCCGAGTAAGCTAAATACCAAGTTCAAAATCCATTTTTTGCGGAATTTTTATAAAAATTTAGTTTTTAAGTAAAAATATCAGTTTTTATGTAATTAAAATATAAAACAAGCATAAGGTGTTAAGTTTGATTGCATCCCTAGTTGGGATCAACAATAACAACAGCGGAATAAAATTCTACAACTTATATGAGACCAATAGAATCACAGATAAGAATAAAAGAAATATCCACTAACATAACAACGATCTCACCTGTCAAATAATATATATATAATCATCTCTCGTTCTAAGTCATAGTACAAGGTCTGATGGAGATTTTCTAGATACATAATACAATACCAAAAGAGTAGGTTATTAAATATGTAACCCACCTATAAAAAGATGCGATAAAAGCAGAAAAAGTGGATGTGCACTGCTGCTAACCGTCCACTCTACCCCTGCAACGATGTCACGACCCGCAGGCTACGGAACGTGACAGGCACTTAAGTTACGAAACGTCTCAAGACGTCCGTAAAATAAGTAAACCAAAACCCAGAAATCAAAACCAAATAAGCAGAAGAGTGAAGGAAAACCAATCAATTGAAAGCGAGTTTATCAAATAAGTCATATCAAGCCCTTTTTAAAAAAAAACAATGTCCAATTTTTCCGAAAATTTCGGCAGAGTCTCTTTTGTAAATACTGGCCCCCAAAATGGGTACAACAAGAATATATATAAATACAACAAAAGGGGCATCCCCAAGCGGGAGCTATCTCTTCGCCACAAAGCGGCCACAAATCCCACGCAATGTAAATCAACAATGTGCATAATAAACATAAAAAGCACAGGTAAAATATCATGTCGACTCAAGTGAGCTCGACCCCAAAATATAGCATGAAAAGTCCACAAATCTCAAAGTCTCGTCTCTAGGTCAATATACAACAATACTGGTAGATACAGTAGATGGAGTAGTCTAGATACAAAGAATATACAAGGTGGTACAAAAATAATAATACAACCGACCTACGAGCAAAAGCCTTAAGTCCAGGCAAAGTAGGCAAAAGAAACGGTGCGCCCGCCGCTACTGTGCTGACGGAGCGGACCTGCAAAAGACTGTGGCACAACGGGGGTGAGTTGCCAACTCGTGAGTAATAAATAATATCTATAGAGCCTATCGCAAGCATGCACACAAGTATCCTAGCATCTATAATACATGTATGGCAGGATATGCTAGCAGGTATGTATGCAACATGAATATACAGCAATATGAATATACTAACAGGTATGTATGCAATATGAATCAACTCATGATCTGCATGTGTAAGTATAAGAAATCATCTTTTTCCTTTAGGAATCTCTTTTGAAATATCAGTACATACCAATAGAATCAACCAGAATCCGTGTCCAGCAATGACACCACAAAACTGTCTCAAATCTCATATATCCATATCGTAGTATCTCTGGCTTCAGCCGTCCGGCTGACCCATCTCAAATATCAATATCTCATCATCTCGCGGCCACGGTCGGTATCCTCTGGATATCCTCAATGCCAAAACAGTCACCAGTAGGTAATTCATCCCCTGCCAGGCTCAACGCCATCATCTGCGATCCTCTTGCCTCGGGGTACCTTACCGGGCCCACCATGTACCCGAGACGGTTCATCCAACTTCTCGAAATGGGTCTCGAAAACCACAGCAAACTCATGGTGGACAACACTTTACATCACTAGAAAACCGCAACTTTTCATATTTTAGAAAAAGTAATAAGTTTGTAAATCTTGCTGCTTTCCCCCGAAATCCAGAAATATCATAAAAGCTCAAGAAACCATCATGGGTGCATATGTCAATGATAATGAATGCATATGGTATCAATGTTCAACTTGCAATGTATGATTAATAACTAGGTATGAACAAATGATATAATGATATACTTGCACATGAATAGCTATTCTACAATTTTATTTGTTAAAGATTTATTGCAATAACACAGGTCTAAGCATCAATTATTAACATGATTCAGATTAAAAGTTATCTAGTGTCGTGACATGGCAATTACCAGGGCGTGTGTGTATACATGAATAGTGCTCGTGCTGCATATAAAAACTCTGGTAATGGTGCATGTGTCCTACAGGATGAGTTTACATATGATTGTAAAACATATAGATCCTGAACGTAGCAATTATCATGCAAATCTTGTAATTTCTATCATCACTAGCAATCTATTAAATACTAAGTCTATCGGGCGACTTGCGCCATCCATACGATTGTCCCCCGTAGATGTTACATCTACTCATCGGAATCCCCGGCTAGCTATGTCCAATCACCGTCTTTCCTTTTCGTGCCACGCCCGAAGTCTCCGCGACCGAACCTGGAATTTGCACCAATACAAAACATAAGGTTACATATCATGAAACGGCGCAAATCCCAAACGAAAATATCAATGTTCACGAATTAGGCACAACGTGCACAAAGTGCGCGGAACATATATGAAAATCACAAAAACTAACTATAATCGTCGTTTTGGGACGCCCGGCAAAACTAAAACCCGAAAACACAAAACTCCACACTCACACAACCTAAATGTCATAGGATATGCTAAAAATACCATCAAGATATCACAAATACATCACCACAATATTTTAATAAAAACTAGTAAGCACAAAAGACTTCCAAATTTGTGCAACTTCGCGGATTTGCGACAAAAAGACTACAATCTAGCATAATCACCCAAGTCACACCATTAGATAGCCACTACACAAACATTAACCATGCTTCAAAACCTATTTTCCATAAGCAAACGCTTTCTTGATTTTTCTAAATAGCAATAGCAATCAAAATCCATACTAGAAAAACTTAAACTAACACTAATTTGAAACCCAATAGCAAGTTAACCTCTTAGATTTAGGTTAGCAAAACACTAGATAGCAAAATAAATTAATTAACCTAATAATGGTTTTCTAAACCCTAATTAAAATTCAAGCCATGAACTAAAAAAATACTAGATTAGAAATTAATACTAATATTTACACTAAAACAACTCAATTAAGGAAATCTAACCAAAAGAATCTAAATGGGTAAAGATTATACCACAAGATCTAAAGATCTAGTAAGAAAAGTTGCCTCCCAAGGTGTCTCCTAGCATCCATGATCCAAGCTAGAGTGGCTAAGAAGAATGGATGAAGGATGGGCTTGAAATTTTGAGGTTTGATTTGGATTTTTTTTGGAGCAATTATTGAAGAAATTTGATGGAAGAAGAGGGGAGATTTGGGGCTGTTTTTTCTGCAGGAATTTCAGCAGTGAGGGAGTAGGGAGAGGTGTGGGGAAGTTGGGGAAAAAAGTCCAAGTCAACCCTCTCATATTACCATAATACCCTTACCTTATAAATATATATATAAATATATCCATTTTTAACCCATTTCCACACATGATTTAAAGTCAAAAAGAGGGAAAGAAAATTCTTGGGCTGCTATAGGTAGGGCCGGCCATGGGAGTGAGAGGTGTGTGTGAGAGATTTTACAAAAAAATTCTATGCAAAAAGACCCCCCACAATACCATATTTGCAAGTTTTAGTTCAAAATAATTATATTTTTGTTTTCCATAATAAAAACCAATTAAAACTTAAAATAAAATACTAAAAAATTATATTACAAACTAGATTTTAATTAACATGATTTTAAAGATTAAAATTAGCCCATTTAAATTTGTATTTATCGCTAATTTAATGTATTTTTTTTACCGGCTTAAAGTAATATTAAAAATTGAAAAATTAGGGAAACATTTTAAATGACCAGAAATTTATAAGTAACTCATTAGCTACTAAAAACTAGCAATTATCTATCCAAATTAGGTATAATTAGGCCTAAACTGCAAAATAACAAAAAAGACGATTTACGGAAAAATACCAAATTTTCACCGATTTTCGGGAAAACACCAACACGACTTTTCAAGTCGCTACAATGGAAATGTGGCACAACGGGGGTGAGTTGCAAACTCAGTGAATATAAATAACATATAACGGTTAATAATGTAAATATGATGATCATAACTAACTGTAATGATGTATGATAGTATATGGAAAGCATGAATCTGTACTACAAATCAGATAACCAAAATTGAAATCTCATCATTTATTCTCAATAAAATTCATCATTCCGTGTCCATCATCGACACAAAACTTTCCTTTCTCTCAGGCATCATTCCTCGAATGATCCTGTAATCAATAATACCGGTCGGTATCCTCTAGATATCCGCCGTATTTCACCACTATCTCCGATATCGAGTAAGCTCGCTAGGCTCCCCCGCCTCAAATGCTGCTATCCTGCCCCTCGGCCTCGACCGGGTCCACCATGTATCCAACTGTATATCTCCCCTACTCAGTCTGGATAACGTATAAATCCGCAATCGTATAGCTCCCCTACTCGGTCCGGAATAAAAATAAATCATAAAATATCTCATGGTGGACTTGTCACATCAATCATGAAATCATTGGCTTTATATAATAGTACAGGAAAAATCCAAACCATAAATTCTCAATAAAACAAAGCTTCTTATATCAACTTAGAATGCTCGGATGATAAACATGATGTCATTTATGCAAGTTATCACTATTGTTGATAATTTAGGTAGGATGGGAATCATTTTTAACAAGATAAATATTTAGTGTAAAAGTGACATGTTAATATTGACGAGGTGTAGTGTAACAGGTAAAGATGTGCACGTGCGGCATAACTCGTCGATAATTGTGCAGTGTTCTACATCTATTACCATAATGATGCATAGGTATGTATATGAATGCATATTTTTAACTTAGCACACGCAAGTAAAACTTTTAGTTAAGTAAAACCACTGGCGTAACACGCCATCTTTGCAAAATTCCTCGGTAGATGTTTAGTCTACTCACCGGAAATATGTCGTATCTACTCAGGAATCACCAATCCTTTTCCTTTCCTTACCACCTCCGAAACTCCCAAACTCAAATCTAATATTAAATTTAACTTGTATAAGAAAACGGCTACATTCCGAAATGGAAAAATCAAGAAACACAAGTTGTACGTGCTAACTACACTACGTACGACTATAGCAACCAATCTAACACTCAACCTCACTGAAATTTTATCCCAACTCTGCATCGCAACAGAAAACAGATCGCGATACGTTTTAACTGTGTCGTATTTTGGGTTTTTAGATACCTTTTCCGATATTAGCTTCCAGATTTTATATACAGTTAAACTAACTTAATTAAACAATACCAAAATAACCAAAATTCTACACAGAAACCTCCCCAACAACCCAAAACACCAAACCTCCACAAAATTTCTCTTTTGGTCTCCGGCCAAAATCCGAGCCCTATGGTTCGTGTTCCTATGGTTTGCTCTAGATTCAACATACAACATTTTGGCACTGTTTTGTTAAGTTGATTTTTATCTAAACCATAGCAGATTCAAACAGAACTTAGTTGTACCTAAAATACGATATTATAGACTTTTGATTGCAAACTTAAACCAATTCAAGAATTTAAATCTCTACTGTGAATAAGGTGTTACCCACAATAACTTGTGGGAATAATACTCTCCAAGATGCACAAGCTCCTAGTCCTAGCTTGATGATGAACTCCTTGCCTAGTTCTTCTTCTTCACTTCTTTTCTCCTTTATTTCTCTTTAATTTTAAGTGTTTTCTTTCACTTTGGTTTGAAATTTTCAGAAGTTTAATTGGATTAATGATCTGAACATGGGTTATAAGTGACAAAAAGGAAGGATAAGGTGTCAAAGGCCAACGGGTGCCATCCTAATGCAAGGAGGAGGTGTTTGTATGTGTGTGTGTGTGCAAGGAGGAGGTGTCCTTGCATTATCTCATCAATTTTATTTTAATTTGCAATAAAATTCTGAGCTAAATTGTTTTCTACCCCTTTTTCACTTACACCCTTAATACATTCAAATTTGCATAATTTCCTATACTTTGTATAAAAACCCCTCACAACTTATGTTATTATAAAACACCCTTTTTCTTAAAATGAAGCTAAAATTCACATTAAAACCCTTATAATTTATTTATGTTGCATACTAAAATTTTAATTTAATTTGTTTTACATACATTTTATGAAATTGTCTTATTTGGTTTTAATAACATTTTAATTTATCATTTTATTATTTAATTGGTTAATTTTATTTATTTCTAAATTTTTAAAATGTTACAACTTTCCCTTGAGTTCTTAACCTTCTCTTTATCTTGCAAACTCTTCATTGAGCTTGCAAGTTTAAGGATTGGTTATTGATTTCAAGGGTTGTATCATTCTTCAAGTTTAATAAAATTCTCTTTTTGTGCCTTTATTCACCGTGAGTTCTTTGCCTCTTCTTGATTTTGCAATCTCTTAATTGAGCTTGCAAGTTTAAGATTAGGTTATTGAACCCATGTCTTGTATTTTTTTCTATGGTTCCTAGTATTTATATTCTTGCTCTTTTAATTCTTGCATTTACTTACTTGCTATTTTATTCATGTCATTTACATTCCATGCCCTTTACTTTCTTGTGTTGCTCTTTTCTTTTCTTTGTGTCTTTTCTTTTGCTCTTTTTTGTTTGTTTTTGAGATGGTTGTAAATATGTGTTGTTACTGAAAGAATACGATAATGTAAGTTAAGGATTTTGTTTCCCATTCCTTTTCCAATTATTTTCTATTGAACTCCGGCAAAATCTTACGCAAGCGCTCCGTTAGGCACCCTACCCTACCAAGGTATCGGTGATCCCTAACCGCGACCGGTTGCGTTCGGTTTCGCCGGAGGTGAAAGCAAGAGACAAGAACGGAAGGACAAGGGTCAATAAGCCGGATTCCAAGAATACCGTGCTTAAATACCCTAATCCACGTTGTTGCCGATCGCTCTAGCTTCAATTGGTCAAGACTCGGCTCAAAGGTTTGAGTACGAACTCACTAGCTTACACTATTGTATCTTTTCCTAACAATTTTATACATGCATATACACATAGGATAGATACGAACATTCCGCCCACACGCATTAACTCGTCAAAACATGAACGTAAAACGCTCCGTCTCCCTGTGGATCGACCCTTGCTCATCGCGGCTAGATGCAAAGTGACACCGTCCTGATCGCGGTTAAACTTTTGAACTCATAAAACTCGACACTTTAGGACTACGGTAGCGCCCCGGCTGTCTTTCCTCGGCCAAAATGCGGAAACGAAAAATTTTCTTGACTTGAAAACTGGCACTACCGCATCCTAAAACCCCGGATAGAACCATTAACCTAATGCTAGCAAACTAGAGAAGGGATAGAATGCTATACCGAGCGATCCATGTCCTTCGGTCTCCACTCCGATCTCCTCGCGGAATCTCCGGTCTCCACTCCGATCTCCTCGCGGAATCTCCGGTCTTCGTCTCCTCGTCGGAAAGGGCACCACATCGCCGGGTTCTTTTACGGGCTCCCACCTCTGGACCGAAGCAACTCGGGCATGAAGTTGGCGAGCCGACGTGTCCAAGAAATGCTGTAGGCTAGTGTAGAAAGCTTTGTCTCATTGGGGTTTTATGAAGTTGCCATTTGGATTGAGGAGATGAAAATGAGCAATGAAATGGAGCTAGTCTTTTTACATGAATGGAAAAATGAGATACAAAATTTCTCCGACTCATAAAAATGAATCCTCTCTCTCTCCTTCTCTGTGTGTGGCCGGCCTCTAAAATGGGAGGAGGGAGGTGAGCAAATCAAGAGGTGGTGAGCATAAGGAAAAGGTTTAATGATCAAAAGAAGAAAATGTCACACCACAAATCCTATCCAAATCCTTTCACATTTAATGCAAAACTAAGTGATGCAAAAAGAATCAAATGATGCTATAACCATCACGATGCCACAAATCACAAAAAAACCCTCCACAATTGCTAATTTGCAAATATGCAAATTAGCCCCTCCATCAAAAAAATCCGGCCATGAAGGAACAAAGGAAAACTGGCCGAAACGGAAAACAAACTGGCAATTTCAAAAAACTGATCCCGCAATAAATTACAGGAAAACCCCGCGACTGTATATACATACCCGCATTTGTATTCCGACCGAATACAAATGCAAAGAGACAAAATCAACACTGTACAATACTAGGATCCGGCTTAAACCAAAACCCGCTAGTATTATCCGTTCGATCATGATCCGTGCAATACCGCACGTATATGATCGAACCCTTCCATATCTCCATACGGCCTCTACAGCATTTCGCCCGAGACTTGAGAAACTGTCTGTGGGGGACTCTAAAGACTCGTCAATACTTTGGCTGTGGATTTAACCACTAGCACGTCAGAGGTATTACCCATACGTGACGGGCTACCAGCTATTGACCAAAAGGGACATCTGTGAGTGAACTCATCCTGACACCCTACTAAGCCTGTCAGTGACAATATCCGTACAGTCCGGTCTGTTAGTCTATGAGCATCGCATGGCGGGCCTAGGGGGTTGGTAAAAGTCAGACCCCCAAAAGCGGTACAAGTCGTGTCGGAGTGTAGCCCAGAACACCCTGAGATACTACTGGAATACCTACCAGTAAATCTCCTGTCTCGGCCGAGGGCATTGTGTAATGGCTCTCGTAGACACAACGCGACCTCACCCCCAATACCGGGAGTGACGAACCCCTACAGATCCGCTCACTGTCTCCATGTGGCTCGGGACTGTACCCTACTAAAACCTATTTGCAAGACTCCTTTCAGCCATGGTAGGGTAGTAATCAAGGCACAGTGGGAACTCACACGAGACAAATGACGATCTCAGGTCGATGAACTAACCTGTACACATGTCATCAGGGGACTGCTATCTGACGTCTGGTATAATCCCAACTAGCAGGTTCCCGGCGAGTCCTGTCCGGTGTACTCATAACCCAATGAGCACCTGTATACATCTTAGGTGAACCAACTGACACCAGTGGCTTGTGAGACCGGCCACCGCCCCTCGTCGGGGTCTCGACTGTATACACTAGTCTACTCCAGAGTATCGATGCCCTGTCTAGAATACTCCCACGACTAGGGACCTTTTTAAGGATGTGCTTATAGACCCCAGCTCCCACGTATATGATCGCCATCATACTGCTGGTCGTCAAGAAAGAATCCTAGGTGCTCTATCAACGTGCAATATTGATCAGTAATGTCACCTAAAGCAGTAAATGATGATAAAGATAAACCAGATAGCATACTATCAGCTTGAGTAAGACTGTCCTACCGGTATATGTCCTCTCTCAATCATTGCAATCACGTGCCTATGATCCAATAATTGACTTTGAGGGCACTATCTCCAACAATCTCGCACTTGCACTCAAGGCTAATTATTGCGATGTCGCATACTCACAGCCCGTGTGATACCGAACACCCAACTCCTCTACTTGTCAGTCTCACAAAGCTCGTTTGAGAAACTATTGCGTTCGAGGAAAAGCCTCAGTGAGTGGATCCGCCCTAATGTTTCTTTCTATGTATCTCTTTATCTCAAGTTCGCAGAGAAAACCATCTCCCGAAATGAGCAATACATGTCTTAGAATATGTATGGATGTCTGATGGGACATAGCTCATAAATGAACTCCAAATCCAAAATTCTTAGACTGTATCGTCAACTGAACTCAATCAGTATCCTGCGCCATACCTCCCTCGGTATCCCCTTGGACCACCTGTCCAAAATACTGCCCCTCGTCAGAGGGAAAACTATAACTCTGACAGCCACTCTGTCATCAAGGTCACCTTGAAAGCCTGGAATAATAACTGTCTCCCGAATGAGGCTGTCGTTATCATATCCCTAGAACATCAACTTATGTTCTAAAACTGCTTCCGAACGTTTCTCCAGGATTGGATCAATATCAACATATTGCATCTACTGCAAGAACAACATCTGGTGTGGTACTTGACATCTCATTATTGACTCAATTGCCTAAGCAAGTGATCTGCCAATCATGCATATCCCTCTCCCCTTTAGTCTGTAAGACACCTTTAGAGAGGGTGACTCCATCACCTGCAGGTATACTACCGTGCCAGGACTCGTCCATTCTAAAACACCTTTAGAATGCTGTCTAAGTACCCAGATTGGGAAACTACCCAAATCTAGATCTAAAACCATAGATCTAGTAACCAGAATGTCTGATATAATATCCAAGTCCCATGTGGAGAAACCACTGTGTGACAACCAAAGTATAACCGACCGTAGTATAGGAATTTCACTTCCAACTCTGTGTATGTCATCCAAATACCAGGACATCACACTCTACTACCTTCTTAACAGATCCATCCTCTATTCTGATGAAGCCAAACCTATGTGTTAGTTGTATGTATGCCCTAGAGGCCAGTATTGTACAGATGATGTATATTATATTGGATGCTTGGACATATATAGAGATGACTTTCTTGCTCGATATGATAGTATGCTATTTGGTTACTCTTTATCTTAACATGTACACTTGTCTCTTTAAACTGTCTTATAGTTACATGTTGATAAAGCCCTTAGGATGTGTACTTGACTACCTGGACTGTGATGCAGATCATACTAGTGGGGACATGGTAGTCCATAAGTACATCCTTCAAGGTCCCTAGTCGTGGGTGTATCGAGACGGGGCATCGATATACCAGTGTAAACTAGCGTATACGCTTCTCGACCCATGAGATGGGCGATGGATGATCCCAAATCCATTGGTGTTTGACATCAGAGATGGTATACGGGTGCTCAGTGGAAACTGGGTACACTGGCCGGACTCACCGAGAACTCCCAGATGGTATTATACCTCACGTCAGATGGCAGTTCTCAGGTGACACTTGTACAGGTTAGTCTGTAGACCCGAGATCGTCATAGAGTCTTATGTGATTCCCACTGTGCTTTGATCTCCACCTTACCACGTCCATGAGGGCATGCAAAACGGTGGTCTTTGGGTACAGTCCCGAGTCATATGGAGGCAATGAGCGATAGGAGGGGTTTCGTCTCTCCCGGTATTGGGGGTTGATGTTGCGCAGTGCTCGATTGGCCGTAACAGGGAAGTCCCTGGCCAGGGCTGATCAGAGATTTGCTGGTAAGTGTTACCAGTAGTTTCTCGACCCGTTATGAGCCTCACATCGGCACGACTTATCGATTATTGGGGTCTGACGTATACCACCCCTAGACTTGATATGCGACATATCAGACGAACAGAACGGACTGTACGGTAAGTGTTACTGGTTGGATTCACAGGAGTGTGAGCGGGCTAGCTCGTCGATCTTCTGATCGCTCAATACCCGGATGGCCGTTACGTTTAGCAGACCGCTTGCGGCTTGTGGGTGCTTGATATGATCATCATCTGCTACCGGCGTATTGACGAGCCTTTAGAATCCTACACAGAGGTTTCCTGGCTCAAGCGAAACGAAATAGGAGCGCATATGAGATATGTGCAGGACCGAGAATAATGCGTGTATGTGATACCGTATTTCATTCTCACGATGGATGTATCGATTGGTTATATTCGATATGACCTAGTTATCGAATCATTGATTCGATAAATCGATACATTGGATACTAGTCGGTTATGTGTGACATGACCGGATCATTGAATCAAATGTTGATTTTATGATTTAATGTATAATTATATATTTGATATATTACTTTGCATTAGCTAGTATCGTTTCACTTTAAATGGATTTTCTCACTTCATGTGCAAGAAGTATATGTGATATACTTTTGTGCATATATTTGTATCATGTTTGATGATACTTGATAATTTAGTTAAGTGTATAGAATTAAACCATGGTTAATTTGATAATTAGGGTTTTGCATATTCATTTATTTATTTATTTGTTCATTTATTTATTTGGAAAAGATTTAGATAAGAATGGTGACTATGTTTGTTTTTAGTTGAAGCTTCATGAAGCTTTGACTTCTTAACCATTCTTGTCTTCATGCTTAACCCTAACCCATCCAAGTAACCATGGTCTATTCTCTACACTCAACTATGGTTTGCTTATGATAAGTATTGAATTATTTTTCATTTTAATTCAACACTTATCATATTCTTTCTTCTTCATCATCTTCTTCTTCAAGAAAAGCTTAAGTCCATCAATGGCAACTTGAGCTAAAGTGAGAGAAATCCAATTCTAAAGTGAACCCACCTCCTATTTCTTCACCCTCTACCTCTTGCCAAGTTGTTTTGGGTGTTTTCTTCACAAGTTTCACAACTTTGTGAAGTCGGAGCTTGAACTTGTGATGCCTCGACGTAGATCATCTTCGGCACGAAGCCGACGACCTAGTCCGCCCAATTCTCCGATGAAGCCGATGTTTGAGTTCGGGATTCGAGATGGACAGCGAGAGGACGCCTACGTGGAGCTAAGGAAGTGGAGAACCGGATCTACAAAGGTTGTAGCCTCTCTCCTTTAGTTAAGATGTTAACTAGTTTACTGTTTCGCCTAAATTTCTAGTCGACGATCCGTATTAGGGTTTCTCGGCACCCATAAAATTTGAAATTGGCATGGTTGATGCCTTGTGAGACCTCTATAGTGTGCCTAGGAACCCTACAGTGGTATCAGAGCCTAGCTAGAGCCTTAGGCGAAGTCCAGACGGAGTTTGAAGTCCGATCGAACTGAAACCCTAATTTTAAAGTTGCTCTCTGTACATTTTTTACAAACTGGGTTTTTTCAAAATTAAAAATATGCAGAAAATTCCGCAGGACTTTCTAAGAGTTACTGTGAAACACGATCACCCAATTCATCCAAAGTACGGCGGAACCGCGGCAGAAGCCTGGCTTCTGCGGCGGTTCCGCGGCTGAATGATGACGTCACCCACATTTTTATGCACAGTAACTTCTTTTATTCAGTGCCGAGTTCTCTGGGAATTTTTAATATTTATTCAAGAGATGAGTATTCTGGGTTGTATTGGGGACTCGGTATTTCGATCGGATTATCGAACTTTGACTTAGTGCTTTCCGGATAATTTTTTGAATATGTTAAAAAGTCCGACCGGATATAAATACCCAACTTTTCCCCTGCCGGAAAATATCCAAGTGTTGGATTTTTGTGTGGTTTAAGGACGTTCTGAGTAGTGCAAGTAACGCGATGGTCCCTCTAGAAGACAACAAACCTTAACTCGATTATGTGACCGTCTTGAACTGCCCTTTGAACCTTCGGGTTTGGGGGAGTACGGCGTGCCACATGTGAGGCGTTGGCTTGACCCTTCTACGGCTGGACCGTTGGTACTGAGGCATGAACTGAATGTCTTTGAACCTATTTCATGTGTTGGACGGTTTCGGGAAAACTTGGGTGTTCGAATGTTCGATCGGAAAGTTTAATATTTTCTATTTATCCGGAATGGGATACAATAATTGGAATTCACAAACAGTTATGAGATAACTGAATGAATGATATAAATCTAGCGGTTTAGTTTCATTTGATATTGAAAAGAGTTTTCGATAATGAGACTAAAATGCGGGGTTTATAACTGTTAGGCATGTGATGTCTAAGTATTTCATTTTGATTAGGCATGCGATGTCTAAAGAGGTTGCAGATTCCAATTGTTGTAGTTTTACACTTTCTTTTCTGTGACCGTAAGTGTAATATGTGATATCGCCGGTTTCGTTGCTATATGTCAACGACAATTGGGATGCGCATATTTACTTACGTTGATGACATGTGATGTTATGTGTTGCTTGATATGTTATATTGGATTGTCGTGTTTGAATAGCCGGGGTTTTTTATGTGAGATGAGTGTTTTTTATTTTCATTCATGTAAAAACTTGTATGTAATATTCTTTTTATTTGGGGCACTTCCAGGTTGCGGAAGTTGTCACCTTTTGTATATTGTTTACATTTCCGCATTAGGATAGACCCAAGGAGGGGAGCACAAGTAACCGGGTTCTAGGGTCCAGTGGGAGACCATCTCGAGGAGCCGAGTCCGGGTCTCCTAACCGTAGAATTGGTAGGGTTGCTTGCCGCTCTCGTAGGGGTCTAGGGGTATGGGATTGGCCATTCATCACGACCGTGGAATCCGTGTTTTATACTGGCTCGTATTGAAAACACGGACGTCCTAGTATATCCAATGTTTCATATGTTTCTTCTGCTGCGATATCTGTGATGTGATCATGTGATGTTCTGTGATAGATACTTTATATAGTATATATGATATATTATATAGACGTTACTTATGTTTTGCACCCGCACTAGCCCTGCCCTGCTCTGTCGTTAGTTACCTAACCTAACGGTGCACGAGGGGACATCGAGGCGAATGCGGATGGCATAAGTGTACGTCGTATTTATCTGTGATGTTTAGGTATTTAAATGATGGGACTTCATTAATGTGATTAATGAAAGAAAAGAAACCTAAGATGTTGTAGAATTAAATTTTAAACAAAACAGGTAGCTACAGTTCTTGCTTTGCATAGCGGTATATATGATATACCCTGCACCTTATTCGATGAGGAAAGGACCGAGATCCCTTCACCGGGAGTGACTCCTTTAGCAATGACTGGCAGATGCTACACACTCGGTTTGTCTTTTGATCGCTCTATAGTTTCTGCTTTGCACAGTGATATATATGATATATCCCACACCTCATTCGACGAGGAAAGGACCGACGATCCCTTCACCGGGAGTGACTCCTTTAGCAAAACTAGAAAAGCCTCAAAAGCACTCCATTTTAAAATCATTTGATTCTACAACGATATCAAGTTCATTACGCAATAGGTTTTCAGAAAAACCTATCGTAGCCCTCCGTCATTTCAGATAAGTCCTATTTAGTATTCGTGCTACGTTTGTTGACCTCCGTCAAGGCGTAGTGTGCGGTAGCAAACTAGTATTTATCTGCTTATGCATATGATGCAGATTGGATTAGGGTAGTCGTGCGGCCTTGTTGACCTCCGTCAAGGGTCGTGCGGGTGGGTTTAATTCGATCAAGAAATGACGGGTTGAACTTGACTAGTAGCCTATGGTTTGTTGACCTCCGTCAAGGTCATAGGGTGCTAGGAGCAAAATATTATCGGGAATTTCAAATGTTGAAATTTGCAATGAGATTGCATACCTTCTATGAGATAGTTGGATCCCGATACCCACTACGAGTAAGAGTTACTCCTGGGAGAGTTTTACACATTACAATTAGCCGATCAAGTAGGTGTCTAGAAAGGTGTCAACGGGGTTACGCCTCTGGGAAAACGAGGTTTACAGTAATTAGGTTCGTGCGAAAGCACGGGGGACCTCCCTCAAAGTACCGACACTGGCCTGGCTGAAAGATTGGCGAACTTGTAGTGTGTAATTAATCCCGGCTAGTCTTTCCTTTTAGGGTTTGAAGGAAGATTTGATAAAAACGGTGGGAGCCATCCAGATTAGATAAGATAATAACCAATCTGATCTTGCACGAGCTTACGGTAAAGTGTTTTCTTCTCTCTCTCTCCAGGTAGCGACCATTTCATGCCTTAATAAAGATAATAATATGGATGTATTGACCGAACCCGCATGTTATACTGTGCTGGGGAACGTTGGTTCCGTTCTTTCCTATAAGAGTTATAGGACTGAACAGGATATAGGGGAATACCAGGATTCCAATGCTACCCGAATGAATAAAGTACATGATGATGCATTTTCTTCGGGTGTGTTCGTTACAGAGAACTGTTTCTCCATTTGCCCTACGTCCTGGGTATTAGATACCGGGTCAGGATCCCATATATGTAATCAGTTACATGGGCTTAGGAAAGGTAAAGAACTTGGAGAAGGTGATAAAGACATTAGAGTTGGAAATGGTGCAATTGTTGCAGCTAAGACTGTCGGGGAATATCACCTTGAATTACCAACTGGTAATACATTGGTTCTGAACGAATGCTATTACATGCCGAACCTGATATGCAACATTATATCGGTTTCTTTATTGAGTAAAGAGGGATATAATTTTGTATTACAGGATAATGTTATGAACATTTTCCGTAACCAAAAGTTGGTTGGATCAGGCACGTTGTGCAATGGCATTTATGTTCTAAACCAATCAACAGTTCTGAGCATAACAAACACACGCAAGAGGAAGAGTTCAGAACTGAACGAATCCTTCTTGTGGCATTGTAGACTGGGTCACATCAATGTGACACGACTGGCTAAGTTGCATAAGGATGGATATTTAAATCCTTTTGAATTTTCATCTTATGACACTTGCCAGTCATGTCTCAAAGGCAAGATGACCAAAACTCCATTTACGGGACACGGAGAAAGAGTTACCGAACTCTTGGGACTGATACATAGTGATGTATGCGGTCCCATGTTTACTCATACCAGGGATGGTTCCTCGTACTTCATTACATTCACTGACGATCTCTCTAGATTCGGATATGTGTTCCTGATGAAACACAAATCAGAAGCTTTTGAGAAATTTAGAGAATATAAACAAGAAGTCGAGAACCAAACCGGAAAAATTATTAAAATCCTACGATCTGATCGAGGAGGTGAATACTTGAGCATTGAATTCCTGGACTTCCTAAAAGAGAATGGGATTCTCTCTCAGCTAACTCCTCCATATACACCACAGCACAACGGTGTATCAGAACGGAGGAACCGCACCCTATTGGATATGGTGCGCTCTATGATGAGTATAGCTGAGTTACCTGTTTCCTTCTGGGGATATGCACTGAAAACAGCAGCATACCTACTGAATAGGGTTCCCACCAAATCTGTGCCTACCACACCATATGAAATATGGGAAGGGAAGAGACCATATCTTAATTTTATTAAGATATGGGGTTGCCCGGCCTATGTCAAAAGACAAAAACCGGACAAACTCGAGGCAAGGTCTGTTTTGTGTAAATTTGTTGGATATCCCAAACATTCGCGAGAGTATATCTTCTACCACAGTGAGGAACAAAGAGTATTTGTTGCTCAACATGCCACCTTTTTAGAAAAGGAATTTCTTGCAAAAGAGATTAGTGGCTCTGAGGTAGAACTGGAAGAGGTTCCAGCTGAACAAAACACAACAGAAGATTTAGTGGAACCAAAGGATTCAGTAGCTCCCAATGAACCTCAGCCACTTCGCCGATCTAGTAGGGTTCCTCGCCAACCTGAGAGATACTACGGTTTTCTCATGGATGGTGGGAGCGAGGATTGCATCATGGAGGATGATGACCCAACTAGCTTCGAGCAAGCCATCACGAGTAGGGACTCAGTGAAATGGCTGGATGCTATGCGGTCTGAGATGGAATCCATGTGTAAGTGCACGGCGGCGCCCCGGTCGTCAAACCGACGGCCAAATGCGGAAACGGTGATAAACTTTAATTTTGCGAACTTAGCAAACCGGCACCACCGCGCACTAAACCCCGGATCGGGCCATTAAACTAGATCTAGCAAAGTAACAAGATAGGGAAGCGATATACCGAGTGATCCGAGTCCTCCGGTCTTCTCGTCATCGTCCCGATCTCCCGCGGAAACTCCGGTCGTCGCATCCTTGCCGGAAGGGCACCACATCGTCTGTATCTTTTACGGGCTCCCACCTCAATACCGAGGCAACTCGAGCGCGAAGTTGGCTAGCCGACGCGTCCAAGACTTGCTATAGAATAGTGTAGAATAGTTGTCTCTTTGGGGTTTAGTATAGTTGCCATGATGGAGGAATTTTGCACAAGGATTTTTCATGAATTCTTGATGAAAAATGGAGCATGCCATGGGAAAAAGGAGCTCGGCCAATCCATTGTGCTTGCTGGAAAAATGAAGCAAAACCCTAGCATGTAAAGAATGTGTGCATCAATTAATACAAAGCAGAAAAAGGAAAAATCCTTCACTGCAAACACAAATGGGGGGGTCCACCAAAATAATCATGAAGGGAAATATCCACACACAAAAAAAAAACTCACTCCATTCCCAAACAGTGGCCGGCTATACCTCATGTGTGAGTGGAGAGGGAGAGCATGGTCAAGGTATGGAGCAACCATAAAAGATTGAACAATAATGCAAAAAAAACCTCCCACAATTGCTTATTTGCAACAATGCAAATAAGCCCTCCTCCACCAATCTTCGGCCAATGAACGGAACAAAGGAAATCGGCCGAAACGAAAAGCAAACTGGCAACTCCAGAAAACTGGTCCCATAATAAATTACAGGAAAACTCCGATACTGTGCATACACAGCCGCATCTGTATTCCGACCGGATACAAATGCAATGAGACAAAATCTACACAGTACTATACTAGGATCCGGCTTAAACCAAAGCCGGCTAGCAATATCCGTCCGATCCTGATCCGTGCAATACCGCACATATCTGACCGAACCCTGCCGTATAACCATATGGCCTCTAGTACAAACCGTCCGATCCTGATCCGTGCAATACCGTACGTATCTGATCGGACCCTGCCATATCTCCATACGGCCTCTACAGCATTTCGCCCGAAAGCCTGAGTAACCGAAAGTGTGGTGGACTCTAAAGACTCGTCAATACTATGGCTGTAGATTTAACCACTAGCACGTCAGAGGTATAAGCCAATACGTGACGGGCCACCAGCTATTGACTAAAAGGGATGTTGATGAGCGAACTCATCCTGACACCCTACTGAGCCTGTCAGTGACAATATCCGTACAGTCTGGTCCGTTCGTCTATGAGCATCGCATGGCGGGCCTAGGGGGTTGGTAAAAGTCAGACCCCCAAAAGCGGTACAAGTCGTGTCGGAGTGTAGCCCAGAACACCCTGAGATACTACTGGAATACCTACCAGTAAATCTCCTGCCTTGGCCAAGGACTTCGTGTAATGTCTCTCCTAGACACAGCGCGACCTCACCCCTAATACCGGGAGAGACGAACCCCTGAAGATCCGCTCACTGCCTCCATATGGCTCGGGACTGTACCCAACTAAAACCTGTTTGCACGACTCCTTTGAGCCGTGGTAGGGTAGTAATCAAAGCACAGTGGGAACTCACACGAGACAAATGACGATCCCCAGGTCGATGAACTAACCTGTACACATATCACCTGGGAACTGCTATCTGACGTCAGGTATAAGACCAACTAGCAGGTTCCCAGCGAGTCCTGTCCGGTGTAATCATAACCCAATGAGCACCTGTATACATCTTAGGTGAACCAACTGACACCAGTGGCTTGTGAGAAAGGCCAACGCCCCTCGTCGGG
This sequence comes from Agapanthus africanus, assembly GCA_030015575.1. Lineage (NCBI taxonomy): Eukaryota > Viridiplantae > Streptophyta > Magnoliopsida > Asparagales > Amaryllidaceae > Agapanthus > Agapanthus africanus. The sequence goes on along the minus strand of CM057345.1, from coordinate 295,349,509 downwards.
GTCTCGACTGTATACACTAGTCTACTCTGGAGAATCGATGCCCTGTCTCGAAACTCCTATGACTAGGGACCTTTTAAGGATGTGCTTATAGACTCCAGCTCTCACTTATATGATCGCCCTCATACTGCTGGTAGTCAAGCAAGAATCCTAGGGGCTCTATCAACGTGTAATAGCGACCTGTCAGGTCACCTAAAGCAGTACACGATGATAAAGGTAAACCAGATAGCATACTATCATTTCGAGTAAGACTGTCCTACCGGGATAGGTCCTCCCTCAATCATTGCAATCACGTGCCTGTGATCCAATAATCGACTCTGAGGGCACTATCTCCAACAATCTCCCACTTGCACTCAAGGCTATTTATTGCGATGTCGCATACTCACAGCCCGTGTGATACCGAACACCCAACTCCTCTACTAGTCAGTCGCACAAAGCCTGTTTGCGAAACTATTGCGTTCGAGGAATAGCCTCAGTGAGTGGATCCGCCTAGATGTTTCTTTCTATGTCTCTCTATATCTCAAGTTCGCAGAGAAAGCCATCTCCCGAAATGAGCAATACCTGTCTTAGAGTGTCTGGATGTCTGATGGGACCGAGCTCATAAATGAACTCCAAATCCAAACTTCTTAGACTGTATCGTCAACTGAACTTAATCAGTATCCTGCGCCATGCCTCCCTCGGTATCTGCCTGGATCACCTGTCCAAAATACTGTCCCTCGTCAGAGGGAAAACTATAACTCTGACAACCTCCTTGTCGTCCATGTCACCTTGGAAGCCTGGAATGATAACTGTCTCCCAAATGAGGCTGTCGTTATCACATCCCTAGAACATCCACTTATGTTCTAAAACTGCTTCCGACTGTTTCTCCAGGATTGGATCAATGTCAACTTATTGCATCTAGTGCAAGAACAACATCTGGTGTGTTACTTGACATCTCATGATTGACTCAATTGCCTAAGCAAGTGATCTGCCAATCATGCACCTCCCTCTCTACTTTAGTCTATAAGACACCTTTAGAGAGGGTGACTCCATCATCTGCAGGTACACTACCGTGCCAGGAGTCGTCTATTCTAAATACTCTTAGAATGCTGTCAAAGTACCCTGATTGGGAAACCACCCAAATCTAGATCTAAAACCATAGATCTAATAACCAGTATGTCTGATATAATGTCCAAGTCCCTTGTGGAGAAACCACTGTGTGACGACCAAAGTATAACCGATCGTAGTATAGGAATATCACTTCCTACTTTGTGTATGTCATCCAAAACCGGGATATCACACCCTACTACCTACTCAACAGATCCATCCCCTATTCTGATGAAGTTAAACCTATGACTGTCACATCAGAAATAGATAATCTATCTCCGCTACATCTGCTTTAGTCTATAAATAGACATAAGCCTGATGTCCACCAATGCTTCCGCTGCTCCCACTGACTACGACAACCCTCTGGCAGAGTCATATAGACGTGCACTTCTAAAGCTAGTTTAGAACGACGCTATACTCATCCTCCCACCGGGTCTCGCAGCCTGGAACAACAGCAATGGCAAGTGTGGGTAAACAAGAACTTCCCTGTCACCGTCCTTGAGGCTACCGGAGTACCTCTCGGGTGCCTGAAGTTACCCACCGTATCTGCGGAGTGGCCAATGGAATGTCAAGACAGATTGAATCTTTAGGTTCCTTATCAAATCTTCAGTAATCGTTTGCGGTTCTGGAATCACTTCCAGCTCTACCATACTCCCACTACTGTTTTTGAAAAAATCCATTTTTATTAAAACTGTGGCGAGTCAAGAACAATATCACTATCGATCTTTCTTATGGTAGAAAGTCAACCCTCGTCATAGCCTGGGTCAACCCACAAACAGCCATTACAGAAATGTGCCTTGAGTTATCCAGAGTCTGGTTTTAATCATAAGCCGGACAACTCCCCGTACCTTAACAATGTTAAGATATGAACTGTACTATATCCAATATAGAACCAGAGGCACTGGTTTAATTGAACCAGATTCAAATCATGTAGCTGTCTCCAGTGCATGTCAACTAAATGGAGAGAGGCCGATCAGCGTTACTCAACTTAGGAATGCTTCCAATTATGAGTAACCTGAAAGAGAAGCAATTTCTCTTTATCATTACTATCAACTGAATACCATACACAAGTATCTACATCTTCGATCACTTTGAAGAATCCCGATACTTGCTACACCTGGTTCTCTACTCTATTCGAATACCTATAACTCCTCAAAACTTAGACCCTGTGTTTCTACGAAACGCATGTCTAAGAACTAGAGAAGTTAAAAGTAAACAGAATATAGTATGAGGACCAACCCCTCTGTCCTAATGGACACTGGACAACTTACAATACTCTGTATAAGTCCGCCGAGTCATACAACTCTTTCACTGTGTGTCGTAGGTTGAAAACTGTACTTATGGCTAAGAAGAATTACACCGCTGTTTAATGCTCCTTACCTAACCATCCACTGATATAGGTAAATGTCATCGACATAATATCAAAAGGCATATCTCACTCTATGAAAATAGACGTACAGATATATCAATTTGAAATTGGTGCACAACGGCGGATATTCAAAACCAAATATTTGCCGACCGGCAAACAGCCCAGGTGATTTCCTCAAATATCACCGATTACAACGAATCCCGATATAATGAGGATGATCACCCAATTCCAAATAATTTACTCCCACTCATCATCTGTAAAACCATACAGATGTGAGAATCAAACCTGGTAAATACATACCCTGGAGCAAGTGTCTAATCGGGAAATCAGTTTTCTTTTAACAGTACACAGTTGAACTGAAACATTGAAATGTTTCGATGGGGTATCCTGGTATTCCTAGTAATGTCTCTACCATTATCCAGATTCACAACTATAACCGTATAATTCTTTGCCACCTCTCCAAATCCCTTTATATGTCTTTAGTCATTACCTTCTGCACACCCCTTAGGCCAAATGGTTTTCTTCCTTCCCTACCGTTCGGCCCCAGCCTATGGTTTGGAAGAAGACTATCCAATAAGCATAATGGGTGTACTGTCCTAGTCCTAGGAGCACTCGCAATGCGAGAGAAGGTGAAGATAAAAGACAACCGAATAAACCTTATTCCTCCTGGACCAGAATCCATCCCCGAACTGGAACAAGTTCCTTTCGAGTTCGTATATAACCATACGATGGAGTATCCAATAAACTGTGGATCTTCGTAGTGATACGGAGTGTCCTGGAGAAATACAAAGGTGATTTAGGATTGGCGAAGAAATACTTGGTTTGGTCGTGAATATCAGTCGCAATTTACTTTGCCCTCTTACTAATCCCTTGCTTTGTCTTAATCTTAATACCTTCTGCACACCATCGTTATGCTAATTGGTTTTCTTCATTCCCCACTGTTCGGCACCAGCCTAAGGTTTGGAAGAAGACTATCCAATTTGCATAATAGGTGTACTATCTCCTAAACTAAGGAGTACTCGCAACCTGAGAGAAGGTAAAAGGAAAAGAAAACTGAATAATCCTATCCGTTTTCTCCAGAACCGGAAACCATCCTCGAATTCCTTCGAGTTCGTATCTAACCATACGATGGTTTTGTCCAATGGAAGTGGACGTTCGTAGTAATACGGGGTGTCCTGGAGAAAAGGGTAAAAGTAGGAGTGGCAATGAGGTCTGCAACTCTGACAATCCAAAAGCCAGTGTTAAGAAGGTTCGGTCAACTTGGTCACCGATTCATAGTCTTAGGGTCGGGTCAATGGTCGCTGCCAGAGAGAGAGAGAAAAGAAACACTCAGCGTGCACTCTAACCTAGATCAGAATGGTTACCAATTTATCTAATCAGGAAACCTCCCACTGTACCTCAAATTCTCCTCCAAACTTGAAAGAAGAATTAGTCGGGGTGACCCGAGGAGTAAACTAACTCATCAGTGGGAATCGGGATCCAACTCTCATCGCATTATAACGTGACGGAATCCGCTCACGGTATCACACTCCAGAAGGTATGCGCATATCTGGCAAGTTTCAGTTCTTTTGAAACTCCCGATGTGATTTTTACCCCATGCTTTTATGACCTTGGCGTGAGGTCAAAATATCATAAGTCACATGTCAAGTTCTACCCATCATTGTCCAGGTTAATTTGAACCCACCCGTACATACCCTTGACGTAGGCCAAAATAGTAGTACGACTGTCCTAAACCAACGCATCTATCTATGCAACAGATAAATACCCGGTAACTACCAAACACTATGCCTTGGCGTGAGGTCAAAATACATAGCTTGAATACTACCGAATATTTAACTGAAATGATGGAGGGCTACGAATGGTTTTTGGCGAAAACCTTTAACGTAATGAACTTGATATCGTTGAAGGAACGGATAGCTTTTTAGAAAATATAGTGACGAAAAACTTTACTAAAGTGGTCACTCCCGGTGAAGGGATCTCGGCTCTTTCCCCGTAGAATGGGGTGCAGGATATTCCAAATAAATACCACGATGCAAAGCAAAAGTAATCGGCTATAGTGAAGTTAGTTCCCTGACGCAAACTTCTGTCCAAAGGGTCACTCCCGGTGAAGGGATCTCGGCCCTTGCCTCGTCGACTGAGGAGCAGGATATTCCAAATGAATACCACGATGCAAAACAAAAGTGAACGTCCTTGCAATAACAGCTTTTTGAAAAGTGTTCCAACAACATCAGAATAGGTTTGTTTTAACTTGCATTGATCCGAATCAACGCAGTCCCATCAATTGATCACACCACAAAGAACGAAAATATACTGACGTACGTATATGCCATCCGCATTCGCCACTGGGTCCCGTCATCACCCGTTAGGTTAGCTAACTAACGGCAGAGCGGGGACTGGACTAGCGCGGATGAAAAACATATACAACATCTACTAATATATATACCGATATATTATATTCGCTCAAGGCGTGATAAAAATGCAACATCACAGAAATGTACAGTATCACAGAACAATACAGATATCTGGGATCCCCAGGTTTCACAGAGCCACTACTGAAACCCGACGTTCCCCTGGTCGTGTGGATAGCCTGTGCAATGAAATCCTAGACCCCTACGGGCGCGGCAAGTTACCCGCCAAAACCTGAAGCGAGGCAGCCCCCTTCAGCAACGTGAATGGACCACCCAGCACTTCACGGAATCCGGTAACTCGGGCACCCCTCCTGGGTCAACCTGTACCCCCTACGAGTGCGGCGAATAGCCCGCCAATTCCAGACTGAAGCCCCCTCCATCTCAATGCCCTGAGATGCGGGCCCGTTGCCCTCTAGAACCCGGCTATCCGTGCACCCCTCCGTGGGGTAACCCTAGTACAGAAAGTAAAATATACATACAACGGGTACATCGACCGCAACCAGGTCGTGCCCCAAAAGAATAATACAATCAGGCAGTGACGGCAGTCCACATGTCGGACGCTCGCCCCGCAATATCAAATGTACATAATACAACCATAACTGTACTAGCATTGCATCCAGGCTATCCCCCACGACCGATCCGCAACATCACAGCAAAACACAGAACATCAACGTGAAAGTCACGTTCGCAAATCCGTCTAACCGGGCTATAGCAGTTAGATTGGATTTACCGATCAAGTGACATTCACGGTCGCAGATATAATGTAAATACTGTGAAATAATGTGTTTAAAATATCCGATCGATCAAAAATTAACAAGTGGGCCCCCAAGCAATACTGTAGCAGATCAAGAAATTCTGGGCCCAATATTAATATTCCAAAACCCCTAAAATTACCCATAAAGCCTACTGGAAAAATTGTACACACTGATCCATCAATACTGCGGCGGAACCGCGGCAACAAGTAGGGTTTTGCCGCGGTTCCGCGCTCCTCTGATGAGATCAGTGTCTCGAATTTCTACAGTAGTCTTAGGTCTTCTAGCACAGTACTTTTATACAACCTGAAAAATTTTTGGAGACCAAAAAATTTCAACAGAAAACTGTCGCTAGCAAAAATGTAGATTTTGGAATTTTGGTCGATCGGAAATGCAAAACACATCAAATGAAGCTAGACGAAGTTAATGGCGAGGCTCTGATACCACTGTAAGTGCACGGCGGCGCCCCGGTCGTCAAACCGACGGCCAAATGCGGAAACGGTGATAAACTTTAATTTTGCGAACATAGCAAACCGGCACCACCGCGCACTAAACCCCGGATCGGGCCATTAAACTAGATCTAGCAAAGTAACAAGATAGGGAAGAGATATACCGAGTGATCCGAGTCCTCCGGTCTTCTCGTCATCGTCCCGATCTCCCGCGGAAACTCCGGTCGTCGCATCCTTGCCGGAAGGGCACCACATCGTCTGTATCTTTTACGGGCTCCCACCTCAATACCCAGGCAACTCGGGCGCGAAGTTGGCTAGCCGACGCGTCCAAGACTTGCTATAGAATAGTGTAGAATAGTTGTCTCTTTGGGGTTTAGTATAGTTGCCATGATGGAGGAATTTTGCACAAGGATTTTTCATGAATTCTTGATGAAAAATGGAGCATGCCATGGGAAAAAGGAGCTCGGCCAATCCATTGTGATTGCTGGAAAAATGAAGCAAAACCCTAGCATGTAAAGAATGTGTGCATCAATTAATACAAAGCAGAAAAAGGAAAAATCCTTCACTGCAAACACAAATGGGGGGGGTCCACCAAAATAATCATGAAGGGAAATATCCACACAAAAAATAAAATAAAAAAACTCACTCCATTCCCAAACAGTGGCCGGCCATACCTCATGTGTGAGTGGAGAGGGAGAGCAAGGTCAAGGTATGGAGCAACCATAAAAGATTGAACAATAATGCAAAAACCCCCTCCCACAATTGCTTATTTGCAACAATGCAAATAAGCCCTCCTCCACCAATCTTCGGCCAGTGAACGGAACAAAGGAAATCGGCCGAAATGAAAAGCAAACTGGCAACTCCAGAAAACTGGTCCCATAATAAATTACAGGAAAACTCCGATACTGTGCATACACACCCGCATCTGTATTCCGACCGGATACAAATGCAATGAGACAAAATCTACACAGTACTATACTAGGATCCGGCTTAAACCAAAGCCGGCTAGCAATATCCGTCCGATCCTGATCCGTGCAATACCGCACGTATCTGACCGAACCCTGCCATATAACCATACGGCCTCTAGTGCAAACCGACCGATCCTGATCCGTGCAATACCGCACGTATCTGATCGGACCCTGCCAAATCTCCATACGGCCTCTACAGCATTTCGCCCGAAAGCCTGAGTAACCGAAAGTGTGGTGGACTCTAAAGACTCGTCAATACTATGGCTGTGGATTTAACCACTAGCACGTCAGAGGTATAAGCCAATACGTGACGGGCCACCAGCTATTGACTAAAAGGGATGTTGATGTGCGAACTCATCCTGACACCCTACTGAGCCTGTCAGTGACAATATCCGTACAGTCCGGTCCGTTCGTCTATAAGCATCGCATGGCGGGCTTAGGGGATTGGTAAAAGTCAGACCCCCAAAAGCGGTACAAGTCGTGTCGGAGTGTAGCCCAGAACACCCTGAGATACTACTGGAATACCTACCAGTAAATCTCCTGCCTTGGCCAAGGACTTCGTGTAATGGCTCTCCTAGACACAGCGCGACCTCACCCCCAATACCGGGAGAGACGAACCCCTGAAGATCCGCTCACTGCCTCCATGTGGCTCGGGACTGTACTCAACTAAAACCTGTTTGCACAACTCCTTTGAGCCGTGGTAGGGTAGTAATCAAAGCACAGTGGGAACTCACACGAGACAAATGACGATCCCCAGGTCGATGAACTAACCTGTACACATGTCACCTGGGAACTGCTATCTGACGTCAGGTATAAGACCAACTAGCAGGTTCCCAGCAAGTCCTGTCCGGTGTACTCATAACCCAATGAGCACCTGTATACATCTTAGGTGAACCAACTGACACCAGTGGCTTGTGAGACCGGCCACCGCCCCTCGTCGGGGCCTTGACTGTATACACTAGTCTACTCTGGAGAATCGATGCCCTGTCTCGAAACTCCCACGACTAGGGACCTTTTAAGGATGTGCTTATAGACTCCAGCTCTCACTTATATGATCGCCCTCATACTGCTGGCAGTCAAGCAAGAATCCTAGGGGCTCTATCAACGTGTAATAGTGACCTGTCAGGTCACCTAAAGCAGTACACGATGATAAAGGTAAACCAGATAGCATACTATCATTTCGAGTAAGACTGTCCTACCGGGATAGGTCCTCCCTTAATCATTGCAATCACGTGCCTGTGATCCAATAATCGACTCTGAGGGCACTATCTCCAACACCATGTACACCAACAAAGTATGGACTTTGGAAGTTGCTCCTGAAGGGGTAAAACCCATCGGGAGCAAGTGGATCTTCAAGAAAAAACTTGGTGTAGATGGGAAAGTGGAGACTTTCAAAGCTAGACTTGTAGCAAAGGGTTTTCGTCAAAGACCAGGTGTGGACTATGACGAAACCTTTTCTCCAGTGGCTATGCTTAAATCCATCCAGATCATGCTTACCATCGCTGCATATCATGACTACGAAATCTGGCAAATGGATGTTAAGTCCGCCTTTCTAAATGGTGATTTAGAAGAGTGCGTGTACATGACTCAGCCAGAGGGCTTCGTAGACAGTGGGAGTAGCGGCAAGGTGTGCAAGCTGCTTAAATCCATTTATGGATTAAAGCAAGCATCGCGGAGTTGGAACATCTGCTTTGATGTCGTTACCAAAGAGTTTGATTTCGTCAAAAACCCAGATGAACCTTGTATTTACAAGAAGGTGGCAGGGAGTAAGGTTGTCTTCCTCGTATTGTACGTAGACGACATACTCTTGATAGGAAATGATATTCCTATGCTGCAATCGGTCAAGCTCTTCTTATCACAAAGATTCTCGATGAAAGATCTTGGTGATGCCTCCTGCATATTGGGAATTAGGATCTATAGAGATAGATCCTAACGGATATTGGGATTGTCCCAATCCAGGTACATTGACACCATACTAAAGAGGTTTAGTATGGAAGAATCCAAGCGTGGGAACTTGCCCACGATCTCTGGAGTCACTCTCTCCAAAGAGATGTCTCCCAAGACTGATTTGGAGAGAGCTTGCATGCAAGGGATACCCTATGCTTCGGCTGTAGGTTCTATCATGTATGCGATGCTGTGTACCAGACTCGATGTAGCATACTCACTAAGTATAGTGAGCAGGTATCAAGCTGATCCTGGAGAGAGTCACTGGACAGCTGTGAAGAGCATTCTCAAGTACTTACGAAGGACTAAAGAGATGCTCTTGGTGTATGGTAATGGAGAACTCCAAGTGGAGTCCTTTACCGATTCGAGCTTCCAGAGTGATAAGGACGACTCTAAGTCGCAGTCGGGATTTGTATTTACCCTTTACGGAGGGGCGGTTAGCTGGAAGAGTTCCAAGCAGGAAACCGTGGCAGACTCGACGATGGAGGCTGAATACATCGCTGCCAACGATGCTGCCAAAGAGGCTGTCAGGATCAAGAAGTTCATTACTGAACTTGGAGTGGTTCCATCCATTGAGCATCCAATACCTATGTATTGCGATAACAATGGAGCGGTGGCTTTGGCTAAGGAACCCAGGTCCCATCAGCGATCCAGGCATATTCTGAGGCGGTATCACCTGATCCGGGAGATAGTTGATCGCCGGGAGATCGAGGTCAGGAGGGTTGACACGAAGAACAACACGGCGGATCCACTCACGAAGGCCATTCCCCAGATACAGTTTGAGAGACACTTCGGGATGCTCGGTATGCGATACTACAGCAGCTGGCCCTAGTGCAAATGAGAGATTGTTAGTTGTATGTATGCCCTAGAGGCCAGTATTGTACAGATGATGTATATTATATTGGATGCTTGGACATATATAGAGATGACTTTCTTGCTCGATATGATAGTATGCTATTTGGTTACTCTTTATCTTAACATGTACACTTGTCTCTTTAAACTGTCTTATAGTTACATGTTGATAAAGCCCTTAGGATGTGTACTTGACTACCTGGACTGTGATGCAGATCATACTAGTGGGGACATGGTAGTCCATAAGTACATCCTTCAAGGTCCTTAGTCGTGGGTGTATCGAGACGGGGCATCGATATACCAGTGTAGACTAGCGTATACGCTTCTCGACCCATGAGACGGGCAATGGATGATCCCATATCCATTGGTGTTTGACATCAGAGATGGTATACGGGTGCTCAGTGGAGACTGGGTACACTGGACGGACTCGCCTAGAAATCCCACATGGTATTATACCTCACGTCAGATGGCAGTTCTCAGGTGACACTTGTACAGGTTAGTATGTAGACCCGAGATCGTCATAGAGTCTTGTGTGATTCCCACTGTGCTTTGATCTCCAGCTTACCACGTCCATGAGGGCGTGCAAAACGGTGGTCTTTGGGTACAGTCTCGAGTCACATGGAGGCAATGAGCGATAGGAGGGGTTTCGTCTCTCCCGGTATTGGGGGTTGATGTTGCGCAGTGCTCGATTGGCCGTAACAGGGAAGTCCCTGGCCAGGGCTGATCAGAGATTTGCTGGTAAGTGTTACCAGTAGTTTCTCGACCTGTTATGAGCCTCACATCGGCACGACTTATCGGTTATTGGGGTCAGACGTATACCACCCCTAGACTTGATATGCGACATATCAGACGAACAGACCGGACTGTACGGTAAGTGTTACTGGTTGGATTCACAGGAGTGTGAGCGGGCTAGCTCGTCGATCTTCTGATCGCTCAATACCCGGATGGCCGTTACGTTTAGCAGACCGCTTGCAGCTTGTGGGTACTTGATATGATCATCATCTGCTACCGGCGTATTGACGAGTCTTTAGAGTCCTACACAGAGGTTTCCTAGCTCAAGCGAAACGAAATAGGAGCGCATATGAGATATGTGCAGGACCGAGAATAATGCGTGTATGTGATACCGTATTTCATTCTCGCGATGGATGTATCGATTGGTTATATTCGATATGACCTAGTTATCGAATCATTGATTCGATAAATCGATACATTGGATACTAGTCGGTTATGTGCGACATGACCGGATCATTGAATCAAATGTTGATTTAATGATTTAATGTATAATTATATATTTGATATATTACTTTACATTAGCTAGTATTGGTTCACTTTAAATGGATTTTCTCACTTCATGTGCAAGAAGTATATGTGATATACTTTTGTGCATATATTTGTATCATATTTGATGATACTTGATAATTTAGTTAAGTGTATAGAATTAAACCATGGTTAATTTGATAATTAGGGTTTTGCATATTCATTTTTTTATTTATTTGTTCATTTATTTATTTGGAAAAGATTTAGATAAGAATGGTGACTATGTTTGTTTTTAGTTGAAGCTTCATGAAGCTTTGACTTCTTAACCATTCTTGTCTTCATGCTTAACCCTAACCCATCCAAGTAACCATGGTCTATTCTCTACACTCAACTATGGTTTGCTTATGATAAGTATTGAATTATTTTTCATTTTAATTCAACACTTATCATATTCTTTCTTCTTCATCATCTTCTTCTTCAAGAAAAGCTTAAGTCCATCAATGGCAACTTGAGCTAAAGTGAGAGAAATCCAATTCTAAAGTGAACCCACCTCCTATTTCTTCACCCTCTACCGCTTGCCAAGTTATTTTGGGTGTTTTCTTCACAAGTTTCACAACTTTGTGAAGTCGGAGCTTGAACTTGTGATGCCTCGACGTAGATCATCTTCGGCACGAAGCCGACGACCTAGTCCGCCCAATTCTCCGATGAAGCCGACGTTTGAGTTCGGGATTCGAGATGGACAGCGAGAGGACGCCTACGTGGAGCTAAGGAAGTGGAGAACCGGATCTACAAAGGTTGTAGCCTCTCTCCTTTAGTTAAGATGTTAACTAGTTTACTGTTTCGCCTAATTTTCTAGTCGACGATCCGTATTAGGGTTTCTCGGCACCCATAAAATTTGAAATTGGCATGGTTGATGCCTTGTGAGACCTCTATAGTGTGCCTAGGAACCCTACACTATGACTGTCACATCAGAAATAGATGATTTATCTCCGCTATATCTGCTTTAGTCCATAAATAGACATAAACTACTTGTCCACTATGCTTCCGCTGCTCCCACTGACTACGACAACCCTCTGGCAGAGTCATATACACGTGCACTTCTAAAGCTAGTTTAGAACGACGCTATACTCATCCTCCTGCCAGGTCTCATAACCTGGAACAATAGTAGTGTCAAGTCTGGGTAAACAAGAACCTCCCTGTCACCGTCCTTGAGGCTACTGGAGTACCTCTCGGGTGCCTGAGGTAACCCATCATGTCTGCGGAGTGGCCAATGGAATGTCAAACCAGATTGAATCTTTAGGTTCTTATCAAATCTTCTGTAATCGTTTGCGGTTCTGGAATTACTTCCAGTTCTACCATACTCCCACTACTGTTTTCTGAAAAAATCCATTTTTTTAAAAACTGTGGCGAGTCAAGAACAATATCACTATTGATCTTCCAGATGGTAGAAAGTCAACCCTCGTCATAGCCCGAGTCAACCCACAAACAACCATTACAGAAACGTGCCTTGAGTTATCCAGAGTCTGGTTTTAAGCATAAGCCGGACAACTCCCCGTACCTTAACATTGTTAAGATATGAACTATTCTATATCCATTATAGAAACAGAGGTACTGATTTAATTGGAACCAGACTCAAATCATGCAGCTGTCTCCAGTGCATGTCAACTAAATGGAAAGAGGCCGATCAGCATTACTCAACTTAGGAGTGCTTCCAATTATGAGTAACCTGAAAGAGAAGCAAGTTCTCTTAATCATTACTATCAACTGAATACCATTCACAAGTATCTACATCTTAAATCACCTTGAAGAATCCCGATACTCGCAACACCTGGTTCTCTACTCTATCCTTATATCTATAACTTCTCAAAACATAGACGTTGCATTTCTACGAAATGCATGTCTAAGAACTAGAGAAGTCACAAGTAAACAGAACATAGTACGAGGACCAACCCCTCTGTCCTAATGGACACTGGACAACATACAATACTCTGTATAAGTCCCCTGAGTCCAATAACTCAATCGATGTGTGTCGTAGGCTGAAAACTGTACTTATGGTTAAGAAGAATTATACCGCTGTTTAATGCTCCTTACCTAACCATCCACTGATATAGGTAAATGTCATAGACATAATTCCAAAAAGTTATATCCCACTTTATAAAAATAAACGTACAGATATATCAATTTGAAATTGGTGTATGACAACGGATATTCAAAACCAAATATTTGCCGTCCGGCAAACAACCCAGGTGATTTCCTCAAATATCACCAATTACAACGAATCCCGATATAATGAGGATGATCACACAATTCCCAATAACTTACCCCCACTCATCATCTGGAAAACCATACAGATGTGAGAATCATACCTGGTAAATACATACCCTGGAGCAAGGGCTAATTGGGAAATCAGTTTTCTTTTAACAGTACACAGTAAAACTGAAATATTGAAATGTTTCGATGGGGTATCCGGGTATTCCTAGTAATGCTACTTCCATTATCCAGATTCACAACTGTAACCGTATATTTCTTTGTCATCTCTCTAAATCCCTTTATATGTCTTTAGTCATTACCTTCTGTACACCCTCTTAGGCTAAATGGTTTTCTTTTTTCCCTACCGTTCGGCACCAGCCTATGGTTTGGAAGAAGACTATCCAATAAGCATAATGGGTGTACTGTCCTAATCCTAGGAGCACTCGCAACACGAGAGAAGGTAAAGATAAAAGACACCTGAATAATCCTCATTCATATTTCTCCTGAACCAGAATCCATCCCCGAACTGGAACAAGTTCCTTTCGAGTTCGTATATAACCATACGATGGAATATCCAAATAACTGTGGATCTTCATAGTGATACGGAGTGTCCTGGAGAAAAGGGTAAAAGTAGGAGTGGCAATGAGGTATGCAACTCTGATAATCCAAAAGCCAGTGTTTAAGAAAGTTCGGTTAATTTTGGTCACTGAGTCATAGTCAAGGATCGGGTCATTGTTGCTGCCAAAGAGAGAGAGAGAAAAGAAACACTCAGCGTGCACTCTAACCTAGATCAGAATGGTTATCACTTAATCTAATCAGGAAACCTCCCACTGTAACCTCAAATTCTCCTCCAAATCTGAAAGAAGAATTAGTCGGGATCACCCGAGGAGTAAACCAACTCATCAGTAGGAATCGGGATCCAACTATCATCGCATGATAACGTGACGGAATCCACTCACGTCATCACACTCCAGAAGGTATGCGCATGCCTGGCAAGTTTCAGTTTCTTTAGAAACTCCCGATGTGTGTATTTACCCCTAGGACCCAAGTGACCTTGACTGAGCCAACATATCAATGGATCCTAGCCAAGTTGAACCCGTCATTATCTTGATTGCATTAGACCCACCCACACGAGTCCTTGACTGAGCCAAAATGACCGTACGACTGTCCTAACCAATCACATATACATAAGATAGAAAAGCATTACAGAGCTACCGCACACTACGCATCGGCTGAGCATGACATACGTAGCATAAATACTAAGCAATACTAGTCTGAAATGACGGAAGGCTATGGTTGGTTTTTGGCGAAAAACCTTTAACGTAATGAACTTGGTATCGTTGAAGGAACCGTATAGCTTTTTATAAAAAATATAGTAGCGAAAACCTTTGCTAAAGAGGTCACTCCCGGTGAAGGGATCTCGGCTCTTTCCCTGTAGAATGAGGTGCAGGATATTCCAACTGAATACCACGATGCAAAGCAAAAGGAAATCGGCTATAGTGAAGTTATTACCCTGACGCAAACTTCTGTCCAAAGGGTCACTCCCGGTGAAGGGATCTTGGCCCTTGCCTCGTCGACTGAGGTACTGGATATTCATAACCGAATACCACTGTGCAAAACAAAAGAGAACGTCCTTGCAATAACAGCTTTTTGAAAAATGTTCCAAAAACAACAGAATAGGTTTGTTTAGCTTGCATTGATCCGAATCAATGCAGTCCCAACAATTGATCACACCACAAAAGAACGAAAATACGATGTACGTATATTCCATCCGCATTCGCCACTGGGTTTCGTCATCACCCGTTAGGTTACTTAACTAATGACAGAGCGGGGACTGGACTAGCGCGGATGCAAAACATATACAACATCTACTAGTATATATATCAATATATAATAATCGCTCAAGGCATGATAAAATGCAATATCACAGAAATGTAATAAGCATCACAGAACAATATAGATATCTGGGATCCTCGGGTTTCACAGAGCCGCTGCTGAAACCCGACGTTCCCCTAGTCGTGTGGATAACCTGTGCAATGAAATCCTAGACCCCTACGGACGCGGCAAGTTACCCGCCAAAACCTGAAGCGAGGCAGCCCCCTTCAGCAACGTGAATGGACCACCCAGCACTTCACAGAATCCGGTAACTTGAGCACCCCTCCTTGGGTCAACCTGTACACCATACGAGTGCGGCGAATAGCCCGCCAATTCTAGAGTAAAGCCCCCTCCGTCTCAACACCATGAGATGCAGGCCCATTGTCCTCTAGAACCCGGCTACCCGTGTGTTGGAGATAGTGCCCTCAGAGTCAATTATTGGATCACAGGCACGTGATTGCAATGATTGAGGGGGGACCTATCCCGGTACGACAGTCTTACTCGAGATGATAGTTTGCTATCTGGTTTACCTTTATCATCGTGTACTGCTTTAGGTGACCTGACAGGTCGCTATTGCACGTTGATAGAGCCACTAGGATTCTTGCCTGACCACCAGCAGTATGAGGGCGATCATATAAGTGGGAGCTGGGGTCTATAAGCACATCCTTAAAAGGTCCCTAGTCGTGGGAGATTCGAGACAGGGCATCGATTCTCCAGAGTAGACTAGTGTATACAGTCGAGACCCCGACGAGGGGCGGTGGCCGGTCTCACAAGCCACTGGTGTCAGTTGGATCACCGAAGATGTATACAGGTGCTCATTGGGTTATGAGTACACCGGACAGGACTCGCCGGGAACATGCTAGTTGGTCTTATACCTCATGTCAGATAGCAGTTCCCAGGTGACATGTGTACAGGTTAGTTCATCGACCTGGGGATCGTCATTTGTCTCGTGTGAGTTCCCACTGTACTTTGATTACTACCCTACCACGGCTCAAAGGAGTCATGCAAACAGGTTTTAGTTGGGTACAGTCCCGAGCCACATGGAGGCAGTGAGCGGATCTTCGGGGGTTTCGTCTCTCCCGGTATTGGGGGTGAGGTCGCGCTGTGTCTAGGAGAGCCATTACACGAAGTCCTTGGCCAAGGCAGGAGATTTACTGGTAGGTATTCCAGTAGTATCTCAGGGTGTTCTGGGCTACACTCCGACACGATTTGTACCGCTTTTGGGGGTCTGACTTTTACCCACCCTCTAGGCCCGACATGCGATGCTCATAGACGAACGGACCGGACTGTACGGATATTGTCACTGTCAGGCTCAGTAGGGTGTCAGGATGAGTTCGCTCATCGACGTCCCTTTTAGTCAATAGCTGGTGGCCCGTTACGTATTGGTTTATACCTCTGACGTGCTAGTGGTTAAATCCACAGCCATAGTATTGACGAGTCTTTAGAGTCTACCACACTTTCAGTTACTCAAGCTTTCGGGCGAAACGTTGTAGAGGCCGTATGGAGATATGGCAGGGTCCGATCAGATACTTGCGGTATTGCACGGATCAGGATCGGACGGTATGTACTAGTAGCCGTATAGGTATATGGCAGGGTTCGATCAGATACGTGCGGTATTGCACGGATCAGGATCGGACGGATATTACTAGCCGGCTTTGTTTTAAGCCGGATCCTTGTTTAGTACAGTGTAGATTTTGTCTCTTTGCATTTGTATCCGGACGGAATACAGATGCGGGTGTGTATGCACAGTATCGGGGTTTTCCTGTAATTTATTACGGGACCAGTTTTCTGGAGTTTCCAGTTTGCATTCCGTTCCGGCCGGTTTTCCTTTGTTCTTTCCCGGCCGGACTTTTCAGAT
The DNA here is from genome assembly GCA_030015575.1 of Agapanthus africanus. Lineage (NCBI taxonomy): Eukaryota > Viridiplantae > Streptophyta > Magnoliopsida > Asparagales > Amaryllidaceae > Agapanthus > Agapanthus africanus. Next base: position 295,332,444 of record CM057345.1, on the reverse strand, counting down.
GGAGGGGGTTATTTGCAATTGTGCAAATAACATTTGTGGAAGGGGGTTTCTTGCAACTTTATTCATTATGATAGGATTTGCCTCCTTGCTTTTTCATGATGATTTTTGCATTGATGAGATTTGAAAGGGTATGGAGAGAAAAGTATGGTTGATGTTTCTTTTGCTTTAGGATGTGGTCACCTCTTTCTATCTCCTACACTCACCTCCCTTTGTTGATTCCTCCCACCATTTCCCACATATAATGGCCGGCCACATTAGAGGGAGAATGAGAGAATGGTTCATTTGATTTGGGTGTTGGAAATTTATCATTGATCTCATTTTTCTTGCCACCAAAAACCCTCTCCAAAGTTCATGATTTCCTTTCCCCTCCAAGGCAACTTCACCACCCCAATAGAGACTATGACTCTACACTACACTTCCTACAGCAAATCTTGGACGCATCGATTCGCCAGCTTCGCGCCCGAGTTGCCTCGGTATTGAGGTGGGAGCCCGTAAAAGCTACAGGCGATGTGGTGCCCTTTCCGACGAGGAGGAGATGGACAGAGATCCCGCGAGGAGATCGGAGTGGAGATGAAGACCGGAGGACTCGGATCAGTCGGTACATCTCTTCCCTTTCTTGTTAGTAGCTTAGACTTGTTAATGGTTACGATCCGGAGTTTAGTGCGTGGTGGTGCCGGTTTGCAAAGTCCGCAAAATTAAAGTTTATCACCGCTTCCGCATTCCGGCGTCGGATTGACGGCCGGGGCGCCGCCGTGCACTTACAGTGGTATCAGAGCCTCGCCATTAACATAGTCTAGCTTGGTGTAATGTGTTTTTCTGTTTCGATCGATCGAATGTTTCAAAACTGCATTTTAGTTCGCATCAGTTTCTGTTGAATATTTTTGGTCTCGAAAAATTTTTCAGGTTGTAAAATATTGATGTACTGGAAAATCTAAGAGCTCTGTAAAAATTCGACGAAGTAACTCCACAGTGGGAGCGCGGAACCGCCGCGAAAACCCCCTTCCCGCCGCCCTTCCGCCGCACAATGTGGAGATCACTTCACCAATTTTTTACAGAGGCCTTCTGGGCTTAACATATGGGTTTTGGAATATTAAAATTGGGCCCAGGATTTCTGTGAGTGCTACAGTTTTGATTGGGGGCCCACTTGTTAATTTTTGATCGATCGGATATTTTAAACACATTTTTCACAGTATTTACATTATATCTGCGACCGTGAATGTCACTCGATCGGTAAATCCGGTCTAACTGCTATAGCCCGGTTAGACGGATTTGCGAACGCGACTTTCACGTTGATGTTCTATGTTTATGCTGTGATGTTGCGGATCGGTCGTGGGGGATAGCCTGGATGCAATGCTAGTACAGTGCTGTTGTATTATGTACATTTGATATTGCGGGGCGAGCGTCCGACATGTGGACTGCCGTCACTGCCTGTTTGTATTATTATTTTGGGGCACGGCCAGGTTGCGGTCGATGTACCCGTTGTATGTATATTTTATTTTCTGTACTAAGGTTACCCCGCGGAGGGGTGCACGGATAGCCGGGTTCTAGAGGGCAACAAGCCCGCATCTCATGGCATTGGGACGGAGGGGGCTTCACTCCAGGATTGGCTGGCTATTCGCCGCACTCGTAGGGGGTATAGGATTTCATTGCACAGGCTATCCACACGACCAGGGGAACGTCGGGTTTCAGTAGTGGCTCTATGAAACCCGGGGATCCCAGATATCTGTATTGTTCTGTGATGCTGTACATTTCTGTGATGTTGCATTTTATTCACGCCTTGAGCGAAATATAATATATTGGTATATATATTAGTAGATGTTGTATATGTTTTTCATCCGTGCTAGTCCAGTCCCCGCTCTGCCGTTAGTTAGCTAACCTAACGGGTGATGACGGGACCCAGTGGCGAATGCGGATGACATATACGTACGTCAGTATATTTTAGTTCTTTGTGGTGTGATCAATTGATGGGACTGCATTGATTCGGATCAATGCAAGTTAAACAAACCTAATCTGATGTTGTTGGAACACTTTTCAAAAAGCTGTTATTGCAAGGACGTTCACTTTTGTTTTGCATCGTGGTATTCATTTGGAATATCCTGCTCCTCAGTCGACGAGGCAAGGGCCGAGATCCCTTCACCGGGAGTGACCCCTTGGACAGAAGTTTGCGTCAGGGCATTAACTTCACTATAGCCGATTACTTTTGCTTTGCATCGTGGTATTCATTTGGAATATCCTGCACCCCATTCTACGGGGAAAGAGCCGAGATCCCTTCACCGGGAGTGACCTCTTTAGTAAAGGTTTTCGTCACTATATTTTCTAAAAAGCTATCCGTTCCTTCAACGATATCAAGTTCATTACGTTAAAGGTTTTCGCCAGAAACCATTCGTAGCCCTCTGTCGTTTCATATGGGTAGTCAATAGTATTCAAGCTGTGTATGTTGGCCAAAGTCAAGGCACAGTGTTTGGTAGCTATTGGGTATTCATATGCAGCATAGATAGATGTGTTGGTTTGGGGCAGTCGTACTACCATTTTGGCCCAAGTCAAGGGTATGTACGGGTGGGCTCAAATTAACCTAGAGAATGACGGGTTGAACTTGACATGTGACTTATGATATGTTGGCCAAAGTCAAGGTCATAAGAGCATGGGGTAGAAATCACATCGGGAGTTTCAAAAGAACTGAAACTTGCCAGATATGCGCATACCTTCTGGAGTGTGATAGCGTGAGCGGATTCCGTCACGTTATCATGCGATGAGAGTTGGATCCCGATTCCCACTGATGAGTTGGTTTACTCCTCGGGTGACCCCGACTAATTCTTCTTTTAGGTTTGGAGGAGAATTTGAGGTACAGTGGGAGGTTTTCCAGATTAGATAAAGGGATAACCATTCTGATCTAGGTTAGAGTGCACGCTGAGTGTTTCTTTTCTCTCTCTCTCTGGCAGCGACCATTGACCCGACCCTAAGACTATGACTCAGTGACCAAGTTGACCGAACCTTCTTAACACTGGCTTTTGGATTATCAGAGTTGCAGACCTCATTGCCACTCCTACTTTTACCCTTTTCTCCAGGACACCTCGTATTACTGCGAACGTCCACTTCTATTGGACAAAACCATCGTATGGTTAGATACGAACTCAAAGGAATTCGAGGATGGTTTCTGGTTCTGGAGAAAACGGATAGGATTATTCAGTTGTCTTTTCCCTTTTACCTTTTCTCAAGTTGTGAGTACTCCTTGGTTTAGGAGATAGTACACCTATTATGCAAATTGGATAGTCTTCTTCCAAACCTTAGGCTGGTGCCGACCGGTAGGGAATGAAGAAAGCCAATTAGCCTAATCGGTGTACAGAAGGTATTAAGTTTAGACAAAGTAAGGGATTAGAAGAAGGGCAAAGTAAATTGCGACTGATATTCACGACCAAACCAAATATTTCTTCGCCAATCCTAAATCACCTTTGTATTTCTCCAGGACACTCCGTATCGCTACGAAGATCCACAGTTTATTGGATACTCCATCGTATGGTTATATACGAACTCGAAAGGAACTTGTTCCAGTTCGGGGATGGATTCTGGTTCAGGAGAAATAGGAATAAAGTTTATTCGGGTGTCTTTTATCTTCACCTTCTCTCGCATTGCGAGTGCTCCTAGGACTAGGACAGTACACCCATTATGCTTATTGGATAGTCTTCTTCCAAACCATAGGCTGGTGCCGAACGGTAGGGAAGGAAGAAAACCAATTGGCCTAAAGGGGTGTGCAGAAGTTAATGACTAAAGACATATAAAGGGATTTGGAGAGGTGGCAAAGAATTATACGGTTATAGTTGTGAATCTGGAAAATGGTAGAGGCATTACTAGGAATACCAGGATACCCCATCGAAACATTTCAATGTTTCAGTTCAACTGTGTACTGTTAAAAGAAAACTGATTTCCCGATTAGAAACTTGCTCCAGGGTATGTATTTACCAGGATGATTCTCACATCTGTATGGTTTTACAGATGATGAGTGGGAGTAAGTTATTGGGAATTGGGTGATCATCCTCATTATATCGGGATTCGTTGTAATCGGTGATATTTGAGGAGATCACCTGGGCTGTTTGCCGGTCGGCAAATATTTGGTTTTGAATATCCGCTGTTGTGCACCAATTTCAAATTGATATATCTGTATGTCTATTTTCATAGAGTGAGATATACCTTTTGATATTATGTCGATGACATTTACCTATATCAGTGGATGGTTAGGTAAGGAGCATTAAACAGCGGTGTAATTCTTCTTAACCATAAGTACAGTTTTCAACCTACGACACACAGTGAAAGAGTTGTTAGACTCAGCGGACTTATACAGAGTATTGTATGTTGTCCAGTGTCCATCAGGACAGAGGGGTTGGTCCTCATACTATATTCTGTTTACTTTTAACTTCTCTAGTTCTTAGACATGTGTTTCGTAGAAACACAGGGTCTAAGTTTTGAGGAGTTATAGGTATTTGAATAGAGTAGAGAACCAGGTGTAGCAAGTATCGGGATTCTTCAAAGTGATCGAAGATGTAGATACTTGTGTATGGTATTCAGTTGATAGTAATGATAAAGAGAAATTGCTTCTCTTTCAGGTTACTCATAATTGGAAGCATTCCTAAGTTGAGTAACGCTGATCGGCCTCTCTCCATTTAGTTGACATGCACTGGAGACAGTTGCATGATTTGAATCTGGTTCAATTAAATCAGTGCCTCTAGTTCTATATTGGATATAGTACAGTTCATATCTTAACATTGTTAAGGTACGGGGAGTTGTCCGGCTTATGATTAAAACCAGACTCTGGATAACTCAAGGTACGTTTCTGTAATGGCTGTTTGTGGGTTGACCCAGGCTATGACGAGGGTTGACTTTCTACCATAAGAAAGATCAATAATGATATTGTTCTTGACTCGCCACAGTTTTAATAAAAATGGATTTTTTCAAAAACAGTAGTGGGAGTATGGTAGAACTGGAAGCGATTCCAGAACCGCAAACGATTACTGAAGATTTGATAAGGAACCTAAAGATTCAATCTGATTTGATATTCCATTGGCCACTCCGCAGATAAGGTGGGTAACTTCAGGCACCCGAGAGGTACTCAGGTAGCCTCAAGGACGGTGACAGGGAAGTTCTTGTTTACCCACACTTGCCATTGTTGTTGTTCCAGGCTGCGAGACCTGGCAGGAGGATGAGTATAGCGTCGTTCTAAACTAGCGTTAGAAGTGCACGTCTATATGACTCTGCCAGAGGGTTGTCGTAGTCAGTGGGAGCAGTGGAAGCATTGGTGGACATCAGGCTTATGTCTATTTATAGACTAAAGCAGATATAGCGGAGATAGATCATCTATTTCTGATGTGACAGTCATAGGTTTGACGTCATCAGAATAGGGGATGGATCTGTTGAGAAGGTAGTAGGGTGTGATATCCTGGTATTGGATGACATACACAAAGTAGGAAGTGATATTCCTATACTACGATCGGTTATACTTTGGTCGTCACACAGTGGTTTCTCCACAAAGGAAATGGACACAATATCAAACATACTGGTTACTAGATCTATGGTTTTAGATCTAGATTTGGGTGGTTTCCCAATCAGGGTACTTTGATAGCATTCTAAGAGTATTTAGAATGGACGACTCCTGGCACGGCAGTGTACCTGCAGGTGATGGAGTCACCCTCTCTAAAGGTGTCTTATAGACTAAAGGGGAGAGGGATGCGCATGATTGGCAGATCACTTGCTTGGGCAATAGAGTCAATCATGAGATGTCAAGTACCACACCAGATGTTGTTCTTGCACTATATGCAATAAGTTGACATTGATCCAATCCTGGAGAAACAGTCGGAAGCAGTTTTAGGACATAAGTGAATGTTCTAGGGAAATGATAACGACAGCCTCATTTGGGAGACAGTTATCATTCCAGGCTTCCAAGGTGACATGGACGACAAGGAGGTTGTCAGAGTTATAGTTTTCCTTCTGACGAGGGGCAGTGTTTTTGGACAGGTGGTCCAAGGCAATACTGAGGGTGGCATGGCGCAGGATACTGATTAAGTTCAGTTGACGATACAGTCCAAGAAGTTTGGATTTGGAGTTCATTTATGAGCTCGGTCCCATCAGACATCCAGACAGTCTAAGACAGGTATTGCTCATTTCGGGAGGTGGCTTTCTCCGCGAACTTGAGATATTGAGAGACTTAGAAAGAAACTTTAGAGCGGATCCACTCACTGAGGCTATTCCTCGAACGCAATAGTCTTCCAAACAGGGTTTGTGAGACTGACTAGTAGAGGAGTTGGGTGTTCGGTATCACACGGGCTGTGAGTATGCGACATCGCAATAATTAGCCTTGAGTGCAAGTGGGAGATTGTTGGAGATAGTGCCCTCAGAGTCAATTATTGGATCACAGGCACGTGATTGCAATGATTGAGGGGGGACCTATCCCGGTACGACAGTCTTACTCGAGATGATAGTTTGCTATCTGGTTTACCTTTATCATCGTGTACTGCTTTAGGTGACCTGACAGGTCGCTATTGCACGTTGATAGAGCCCCTAGGATTCTTGCCTGACCACCAGCAGTATGAGGGCGATCATATAAGTGGGAGCTGGGGTCTATAAGCACATCCTTAAAAGGTCCCTAGTCGTGGGAGATTCGAGACAGGGCATCGATTCTCCAGAGTAGACTAGTGTATACAGTCGAGACCCCGACGAGGGGCGGTGGCCGGTCTCACAAGCCACTGGTGTCAGTTGGATCACCTAAGATGTATACAGGTGCTCATTGGGTTATGAGTACACCGGACAGGACTCGCCGGGAACATGCTAGTTGGTCTTATACCTCATGTCAGATAGCAGTTCCCAGGTGACATGTGTACAGGTTAGTTCATCGACCTGGGGATCGTCATTTGTCTCGTGTGAGTTCCCACTGTACTTTGATTACTACCCTACCACGGCTCAAAGGAGTCGTGCAAACAGGTTTTAGTTGGGTACAGTCCCGAGCCACATGGAGGCAGTGAGCGGATCTTCGGGGGTTTCGTCTCTCCCGGTATTGGGGGTGAGGTCGCGCTGTGTCTAGGAGAGCCATTACACGAAGTCCTTGGCCAAGGCAGGAGATTTACTGGTAGGTATTCCAGTAGTATCTCAGGGTGTTCTGGGCTACACTCCGACACGACTTGTACCGCTTTTGGGGGTCTGACTTTTACCCACCCCCTAGGCCCGACATGCGATGCTCATAGACGAACGGACCGGACTGTACGGATATTGTCACTGTCAGGCTCAGTAGGGTGTCAGGATGAGTTCGCTCATCGACGTCCCTTTTAGTCAATAGCTGGTGGCCCGTTACGTATTGGCTTATACCTCTGAAGTGCTAGTGGTTAAATCCACAGCCATAGTATTGACGAGTCTTTAGAGTCTACCACACTTTCAGTTACTCAAGCTTTCGGGCGAAACGTTGTAGAGGCCGTATGGAGATATGGCAGGGTCCGATCAGATACTTGCGGTATTGCACGGATCAGGATCGGACGGTATGTACTAGTAGCCGTATAGGTATATGGCAGGGTTCGATCAGATACGTGCGGTATTGCACGGATCAGGATCGGACGGATATTACTAGCCGGCTTTGTTTTAAGCCGGATCCTAGTTTAGTACAGTGTAGATTTTGTCTCTTTGCATTTGTATCCGGACGGAATACAGATGCGGGTGTGTATGCACAGTGGGTTTTCCTGTAATTTATTACGGGACCAGTTTTCTGGAGTTGCCAGTTTGCATTCCGTTCCGGCCGGTTTTCCTTTGTTCTTTCCCGGCCGGACTTTTCCGATGGAGGGGGTTATTTGCAATTGTGCAAATAACATTTGTGGAAGGGGGTTTCTTGCAACTTTATTCATTATGATAGGATTTGCCTCCTTGCTTTTTCATGATGATTTTTGCATTGATGAGATTTGAAAGGGTATGGAGAGAAAAGTATGGTTGATGTTTCTTTTGCTTTAGGATGTGGTCACCTCTTTCTATCTCCTACACTCACCTCCCTTTGTTGATTCCTCCCACCATTTCCCACATATAATGGCCGGCCACATTAGAGGGAGAATGAGAGAATGGTTCATTTGATTTGGGTGTTGGAAATTTATCATTGATCTCATTTTTCTTGCCACCAAAAACCCTCTCCAAAGTTCATGATTTCCTTTCCCCTCCAAGGCAACTTCACCACCCCAATAGAGACTATGACTCTACACTACACTTCCTACAGCAAATCTTGGACGCGTCGATTCCCCAGCTTCGCGCCCGAGTTGCCTCGGTATTGAGGTGGGAGCCCGTAAAAGCTACAGGCGATGTGGTGCCCTTTCCGACGAGGAGGAGACGGACGGAGATCCTGCGAGGAGATCGGAGTGGAGATGAAGACCGGAGGACTCGGATCAGTCGGTACATCTCTTCCCTTTCTTGTTAGTAGCTTAGACTTGTTAATGGTTACGATCCGGAGTTTAGTGCGCGGTGGTGCCGGTTTGCAAAGTCCGCAAAATTAAAGTTTATCACCGCTTCCGCATTCCGGCGTCGGATTGACGGCCGAGGCGCCGCCGTGCACTTACACCGTGCACCCCTCAGAGGGGTAATCCTATTACAGAAAGTAAAATATACAACGAGTACATCGACCTCAGCCCGGTCGTGCCCTGAAAGAATAATATAAAAACAGGCAGTAACGGCAGTCCACATGTCTGACGCTCGCCCCGCAATATCAAATGTACATATAAAACAAAACTGTACTACCATTGCATCTAGGCTATCCACGACGACAAATCCGCAACATCACAGCACAACTCAGAACATCAACGTGAATGTCACGTTCGCAAATCCGTCTAAAAGAGCTATAGCAGTTAGACAGGATTTACCGATTAAATGACATTCACGGTCGCAGATATAATGTAAATACTGTGAACTAACATGTTTAAAATTTTCGATCGACCGAATTTCCCAAAGTGGGCCCCAAGCACTACTGTAGCACTCAAAATAAATCTGGGCTTAAAAAGAATGTACCAAAAATCCCAATTTCAAATCAGAAAGCTACTGTGAAAATTTCGTACGTCGTTGACATTTTCCTGCCGCGGAACCGCGGCCAGAACAGGGGTTTGGCAGCGGTTCCGCGGTCCTATTGTAGCATCACCGTATCGAATTTTCACAGCATGCTTAAAACTGCCTGGATGAATTTCTGAAACACTCAAATTAATTTTTCGAGCACAAAAAATTTCTACAGAGAACTGGACCTGAAATTGGGTTTTTTAGAAAATCCATTCGATCGAACTTGTAAACACGCTAGAGCAAGCTAGACTAGGTTAATGGCGTGGCTCTGATACCATGTAGGACAAAGGTAGCGGCCCGACCGTCTTTCCTCGGCCAAAATGCGGAAACGAAAAATTTTCTTGACTTGAAAACTGGCACTACCGGATCTTAAAACCCCGGATCGAACCATTAACCTAATGCTAGCAAACAAGAGAAGGGATAGAATGCTATACCGAGCGATCCGTGTCCTTCGGTCTTCGGTCTCCACTCCGATCTCCTCGCAGAATCTCCGGTCTTCGTTTCCTCGTCGGAAAGGGCACCACATCGCCGGGTTCTTTTACGGGCTCCCACCTCTGGACCGAGGCAACTCGGGCATGAAGTTGGCGAGCCGACGTGTACAAAGAATGCTGTAGGCTAGTGTAGAAAGCTTTGTCTCATTGGGGTTTTATGAAGTTGCCAATTGGATTGAGGAGATGAAAATGAGCAATGAAATGAAGCTAGTCTTTTTACATGAATGGAAAAATGAGATACAAAATTTCTCCCACTCACAAATATGAATCCTCTCTCTCCTTCTCTGTGTGTGGCCCCCCTCTAAAATGGGAGGAGGGAGGTGGGCATTTCAAGAGGTAGTGAGCACAAGGAAAAGGTTTAATGATCAAGAGAAGAAAATGTCACACCATAAATCCTATCCAAATCCTTTCACATTTAATGCAAAACCAAGTGATGCAAAATGAATCAAATGATGTTATAACCATCATGATGCCAAAAATCACAAAAAAACCCCTCCACAATTGCTAATTTGCAAATATGCAAATTAGCCCCTCCATCAAAAAATTCCGGCCATGAAGGAACAAAGGAAAACTGCCCGAAACGGAATGCAAACTGGCAACTTCAAAAAACTGATCCCGTAATAAATTACAGGAAAACCCCGTGACTGTATATACATACCCGCATTTGTATTCCGACTGAATACAAATGCAAAGTGACAAAATCCACACCGTACAATACTAGGATCCGGATTAAACCAAAGCCCGCTAGTATTATCCGTTCGATCATGATCCGTGCAATACCGCATGTATATGATCGAACCCTGCCATATCTCCATACGGCCTCTACAGCGTTTCGCCCGAAACTTGAGAAACTGTCTGTGGGGGACTCTGAAGACTCGTCAATACTTTGGCTATGGATTTAACCACTAGCACGTTAGAGGTATTAACCATACGTGACGGGCTACCAGCTATTGACCAAAAGGGACGTCTGTGAGTGAACTCATCCTAACACCCTACTGAGCCTGTCAGTGACAATATCCGTACAGTCCGGTCCGTTCGTCTATGAGCATCACATGGCGGGCTTAGGGGGTTGGTAAAAGTCAAACCCCCAAAAGCGGTACAAGTCGTGTCGGAGTGTAGCCCAGAACTGTAAGTGCACGGCGGCGCCCCAGCCGTCAATCCGACGCCGGAATGCGGAAGCGGTGAATAACTTAAAATTTGCGGACTTAGCAAACCGGCACCACCGCGCACTATCACCCGGATCGTTACCATTAACTAGTCTAAGCTAACTACAAGAAAGGGAATAGAGATATACCGACGATCCAAGTCCTCCGGTCTTCATCTCCACTCCGATCTCCTCGCGGGATCTCCGTCCGTCTCCTCCTCGTCGGAAAGGGCACCACGAAGCCGGGTACTTTTACGGGCTCCCACCTCAATACCGAGGCAACTCGGGCACGAAGCCGGCTACTCGACGTGCCCAAGGTTCGCTGTAGAATATATGAAGAACCATGTCTCACTTGGGGTTGTGGAATTGCCATTGGAGGAGGGATTGAACTTGGAGCTTTTTAGATGGAACTTGTGGGATTTTTGCAACATGAATTGAAGCAAAATCCCACCTCAAAATATTTGGACAGCCCCCCCAAATTGAGTGGTCGGCCATCACCTAAAGAGAGGAGAGAATGAGAGTGACCAAAAGAATGATCCAAAAGAGAGAGAGAGAGAGGAGGGTTATCATATCAAAAGAAAATGATCACAAAGAAAAAGTCCCCACTCAACAACCATACCCCTCATCATCATCAAATCAAAACCCACACTCAACCACCTTCCACCAACCTCATGATCAACAACCATGATGAGCCAAAGTCAAGCCATCATGTAAAACAAAGTCAAGAAGTCAAGGTAAGGTGCTCCATCATGATACAAGGAAAATGCAAAGACCCCCTTCCACAAATGCCTATTTGCAACAATGCAAATAAGCCCTCCTCCACCAATCTTCGGCCAATGAACGGAACAATGGAAATTGGCCGAAACGAAAAGCAAACTGGCAACTCCAGAAAACTGGTCCCGTAATAAATTACAGGAAAACCCCGATACTGTGCATACACACCCGCATCTGTATTTCGACCGAAATACAAATGCAATGAGACAAAGTCTACACTGTACTATACTAGGATCCGGCTTATACCAAAACCGGCTAGTAATATCTGTTCGATCCTGATCCGTGCAATACCGCACGAATCTGATCGAACCCTGCCATATAACCATACGGCCTATAGTACAGACTGTCCGATCCTGATCCGTGCAATACCGCACATATCTGATCCGACCTTGCCATATCTCCATACGGCCTCTACAACCTTTCGCCCGAAAGCTGAGTAACTGAAAATGTGGTGGACTCTAAAGACTCGTCAATACTATGGCTGTGGATTTAACCACTAGCACGTCAGAGGTATATGCCAATACGTGACGGGCCACCAGCAATTGACCAAAAGGGACGTCGATGAGGAAGCTCACCCCGACACCCAACTGAGCCTGTCAGTGACAATATACGTGCAGTCCGGTCCGTTCGTCTATGAGCATCGCATGGCGGGCCTAGGGGGTTGGTAAAAGTCAGACCCCCAAAAGCGGTACAAGTCGTGTCGGAGTGTAGCCCAGAACACCCTGAGATACTACTGGAATACCTACCAGTAAATCTCCTTGCCTTGGCCAAGGACTTTGTGTAATGGCTCTCCTAGACACAGCACGACCTCACCCCCAATACCGGGAGAGACGAACCCCTGAAGATACGCTCACTGCCTCCATGTGGCTCGGGACTGTACCCAACTAAAACCTGTTTGCACGACTCCTTTGAGCCGTGGTAGGGTAGTAATCAAAGTACAGTGGGAACTCACACGAGACAAATGACGATCCCCAGGTCGATGAACTAACCTGCACACATGTCACCAGGGAACTGCCATCTGACGTCTGGTATATGACCAACTAGCATGTTCCCGGCGAGTCCTGTCTGGTGTACTCATAACCCAATGAGCACCTGTATACATCTTAGGTGATCCAACTGACACCAGTGGCTTGTGAGACCGGCCACCGCCCCTCGTCGGGGTCTCGACTGTATACACTAGTCTACTAATGGAGTATCGATGCCCAGTCTCGAAACTCCCACGACTAGGGACCTTTTAAGGATAAGCTTATAGACCCCCAGCTCCCACTTATATGATCGCCCTCATACTGCTGGTGGTCAAGCAAGAATCCTAGGGGCTCTATCAACGTGTAATAGCGACGTGTCATGTCACCTAAAGCAGTACACGATGATAAAGGTAAACCAGATAGCATACTATCATCTCGAGTAAGACTGTCCTACCGGGATAGGTCCTCCCTCAATCATTACAATCACGTACCTGTGACCTAATAATTGACTCTGAGGGCACTATCTCCAACAATCTCCCACTTGCACTCAAGGCTAATTATTGCGATGTCGCATACTCACAGCCCGTGTGATACCGAACATCCAACTCCTCTACTAGTCAGTCTCACAAAGCTCGTTTGCGGAACTATTGCGTTCGAGGAATAGCCTCAGTGAGTGGATCCGCTCAGTTGTTTCTTTCTATGTCTCTCTATATCTCAAGTTCACGGAGAAAGCCATCTCCCGAAATGAGCAATATCAGTCTTAGAATATGTCTGGATGTCTGATGGGACGTAGCTCATAAATGAACTCCAAATCCAAACTTCTTAGACTGTATTGACAACTGAACTTAATCAGTGTCCTGCGCGCCATGCCTCCCTCAGTATTGCCTTGGACCACCTGTCCAAAATACTGCCCCTCATCAGAAGGAAAACTATAACTCTGACAACCTTCTTGTCGTCCATGTCATCTTGGAAGCCTGGAATGATAACTGTCTCCTGAATGAGGCTGTCGTTATCATATCCCTAGAACATCCACTTATGTTCTAAAACTGCTTCCGACTGTTTCTCCAGGATTGAATTAATATCAACTTATTGCATCTAGTGCAAGAACAACATCTGGTGTGGTACTTGACATCTCACGATTGACTCAATTGCCTGAGCAAGTGATCTGCCAATCATGCACGTCCCTCTCCCCTTTAGTCTGTAAGACATCTTTGGAGAGGGTGACTCCATTACCTGCAGGTACACTACCGTGCCAGGAGTCGTCCATCCTAAATACTCTTAGAATGCTGTCAAGTACCCTGATTGGGAAACCACCCAAATCTAGATCTAAAACCATAGATCCAGTAACCAGTATGTCAGATATAAAATCCATTTCCTTTGTGGAGAAACCACTGTGTGACGACCAAAGTATAACCGATCGTAGTGTAGGAGTTTCTTTTCCTACTCTGTGTATATCATCCAAATACCAGGATATCACACCCTACTACCTTCTCAACAGATCAATCCCCTATTCTGATGAAGTCAAACCCATGACTGTCACGTCAGAAATAGATGATCTTTCTCCGCTACATCTGCTCTAGTCTATAAATAGACATAAGCAACCTGTCCACCAATGCTTCCGCTGCTCCCACTGACTACGACAACCCTCTGGCAGAGTCATATAGACGTACACTTCTAAAACTGGTTTAGAACGACGCTATACTCATCCTCCCGCCGGGTCTCGTAACCTGGAACAACAGCAATGGCAATTGTGGGTAAACAAGAACTTCCCTGTCACCGTCCTTGAGGCTACCGTAGTACCTCTCGGGTGCCTGAAGTTACCCACCTTATCTGCGGAGTGGCCAATGGAATGTCAATCCAGATTGAATCTTTAGGTTCCTTATCAAATCTTCAGTAATCGTTTGTGGTTCTGGAATCACTTCCAGTTCTACCATACTCCCACTACTGTTTTTCTGAAAAAATCCATTTTTATTAAAACTGTGGCGAGTCTAGAACAATATCGCTATTGTTCATCCAGATGGTAGAAAGTCAACCCTCGTCATAGCCTGGGTCAACCCACAAACAGCCATTACAGAAACGTGCCTTGAGTTGTCCAGTGTCTGGTTTTAATCATAAACCGGACAACTCCCCGTACCTTAACATCGTTAAGATATGAACTGTTCTATATCCCATATAGGACCAGAGGCACTGATTTAATTGAACCAGATCCAAATCATGCAACTGTCTCCAGTGCATGTCAACTAAATGGAAGGAGGCCAGATCAGCGTTACTTAACTTAGGAATACTTCCAATTATGAGTAACCTGAAAGAGAAGCAATTTCTCTTAATCATTACTATCAACTGAATACCATACACAAGTATCTACATCTTCGATCTCTTTGAACAATCCCGATACTTGCTACACCTGGTTCTCTACTCTATTCAAATACCTATAACTTCTCAAAATTCGGACCCTTTGTTTCCACGAAACACTTGTCTAAAAACTAGAGAAGTCATAAGTAAACTGAATGTAGTACGAGGACCAACCCCTCTGTCCTGATGGACCCTGGACAACATACAATACTCTGTATAAGTCCCTTGAGTCTGACAACTCATTCACTGTGTGTCGTAGGTTGAAAACTGTACTTATGGTTAAGAAGAATTACACCGCTGTTTAATGCTCCTTACCTAACCATCCACTGATATAGGTAAATGTCGTAGACATAATTTCAGAAAGGTATCTCACTCTATGAAAATAGACGTACAGATATATTAATTTGAAATTGGTGCATAACAGCGGATATTCAAAACCAAATATTTGCCGACCGGCAAACAACCCAGGTGATTTCCTCAAATATCACCGATTACAACGAATCCCGATATAATGAGGATAATCACCCAATTCCCAACAACTTACTCCCACTCATCATCTGTAAAACCATACAGATGTGAGAATCGTACCTGGTAAATACATACCCTGGAGTAAGTGTCTAATCGGGAAATCAGTTTTCCTTTAACATTACACAGTGAAACTGAAACATTGAAATGTTCCGATGGGGTATTCTGGTATTCCTAGTAATGCCTCTTCCAGATTCACGATTGTAACCGTATAATTCTTTGCCACCTCTCCAAATCCCTTCATATGTCTTTAGTCTTTACCTTCTGCACACCCTTTTAGGCCAAATGGTTTTCTTCCTTCCCTACCGTTCGGCACCAGCCTATGGTTTGGAAGAAGACAATCCAATAAGCATAATGGGTGTACTGTCCTAATCCTAGGAGCACTCGCAACGCTAGAGAAGGTGAAGATAAAAGACATCTGAATGTACTTTATTCCTATTTCTCCTGAACCAGGATCCATCCCCGAACTGGAACAAGTTCCTTTCGAGTTCGTATATAACCATACGATGGAATATCCAAATAAACTGTGGATCTTCGTAGTGATACGGAGTGTCCTGGAGAAATACAAAGGTGATGTTAGGATTGGCGAAGAGATACTTGGTTTGGTCGTGAATATCTGTTGCAATTTACTTTGCCCTCTTACTAATCCCTTGCTTTGTCTGAACTTAATACCTTCTGTACACCATCGTTAGGCTAATTGGTTTTCTTCATTCCCTACCGGTCGGCACCAGCCTAAGGTTTGGAAGAAGACAATCCAATTTGCGTAATAGGTGTACTACCCCTAAACCAAGGAGTACTCTTAACCTGAGAGAGGGTAAAAGGAAAAGACAACTGAATAATCCTATCCGTTTTCTCCAGAACCGGAAACCATCCTCGAATAAATTCTTTCGAGTTCGTATCTAACCATACGATGGTTTTGTCCAATGGAAGTGGACGTTCGTAGCAATACGGGGTGTCCCGGAGAAAAGGGTAAAAGTAGGAGTGGCAATGAGGTCTGCAACTCTGACAATCCAAAAGCCAGTGTTTAGAAGGTTCGGTCAACTTGGTCACTGAGTCAAAGTCTTAGGGTCGGGTCAATGGTCGCTGCCAAAGAGAGAGAGAAAAGAAACACTCAGCGTGCACTCTAACCTAGATCAGAATGGTTACCAATTTATCTAATCTGGAAACCTCCCACTGTACCTCAAATTCTCCTCCAAACCTGAAAGAAGAATTAGTCGGGGTCACCCGAGGAGTAAACCAACTCATCAGTGGGAATCGGGATCCAACTCTCATCGCATGACAACGTGACGGAATCCGCTCACGGTATCACACTCCAGAAGGTATGCGCATATCTGGCAAGTTTCAGTACTTTTGAAACTCCCGATGTGATTTCTGCCCCATGCTCTTATGACCTTGACGAAGGTCAACAAATCATAAGTCACATGTCAAGTTCTACCCGTCATTATCCAGGTTAATTTGAATCCACCCGTACAAGCCCTTGACGAAGGTCAACAAGGCTATACGACTGTCCCAAACCAACGCATCTATCTATGCAGCAGAAAGGTAACAAGCAGCTACCATACACTATGCCTTGACGAAGGTCAACAAACATAGCATGAATACTACGTGCTACCCGTCTGAAACGACGGAGGGCTACGAATGGTTTCTGGCGAAAACCTTTAACGTAATGAACTTGATATCGTTGAAGGAACGGACAGCTTTTTGAAAATATAGTGACGAAAACCGTTGCTAAAGAGGTCACTCCCGGTGAAGGGATCTCGGCTCTTTCCCCGTAGAATGGGGTGCAGGATATTCCAACTGAATACCACGGTGCAAAGCAAAAGTAATCGGCTATAGTGAAGTTAATGCCCTGACGCAAATTTCTGTCCAAGGGGTCACTCCCGGTGAAGGGATCTCGGCCCTTGCCTCGTCGACTGAGGAGCAGGATATTCTAACTGAATACCACGATGCAAAACAAAAGTAAACGTCCTTGCAATAACAGCTTTTTGAAAAAGTGTTCCAACAACATCAGATTAGGTTTGTTTTTAACTTTGCATTGATCCGAATCAATGCAGTCCCATCAATTGATCACACCAAAAAGAACGAAAATATACTGATGTACGTATATGCCATCCGCATTCGCCACTGGGTCCCGTCATTACCCGTTAGGTTAGCTTACTAACGACAGAGCGGGGACTGGACTAGCGCGGATGCAAAACATATACGACATCTACTAATATATATACCAATATATAGTATTCGCTCAAGGCGTGAATAAAATGCAACATCACAGAGAATGAACAGCATCACAGAAACAATACAGATATCTGGGATCCCCGGGTTTCACAGAGCCACTACTGAAACCCGACGTTCCCCTGGTCGTGTGGATAGCCTGTGCAATGAAATCCTAGACCCCTACGGGCGCGGCAAGTCACCCGCCAAAAACCTGAAGCGAGGCAGCCCCCTTCAGCTCCGTGAATGGACCACCCAGCACTCCACGGAATCCGGCAACTTGGGCACCCCTCCTGGGTCAACCTGTACCCCCTACGAGTGCGGCGAATAGCCCGCCAATCCTAGAGCGAAGCCCCC
Organism: Agapanthus africanus; assembly: GCA_030015575.1. Lineage (NCBI taxonomy): Eukaryota > Viridiplantae > Streptophyta > Magnoliopsida > Asparagales > Amaryllidaceae > Agapanthus > Agapanthus africanus. The sequence goes on along the minus strand of CM057345.1, from coordinate 295,314,568 downwards.
TCCGTCTCAATGCCATGAGATGCGGGCTTGTTGCCCTCCAGAACCCGGCTATCCGTGCACCCCTCCGCGGGGCAATCCTAGTACAGAAAGTAAAATATACATACAACGGGTACATCGACCGCAACCAGGTCGTGCCCCAAAATAATAATACAATCCAGCAGTGACGGCAGTCCACAAGTCGGACGCTCGCCCCGCAATATCAAATGTACATAATACAACAAAACTGTACTAGCATTGCATCCAGGCTATCCCCACGACCGATCCGCAACATCACAGCAAAAACAAAAACATCAACGTGAAAGTCACGTTCGCAAATCCGTCTAACCGGGCTATAGCAGTTAGACAGGATTTACCGATCGAGTGACATTCACGGTCGCAGATATAATGTAAATACTGTGAAAAATGTGTTTAAGATTTTCCGATTGACCAAAAATTAACAAGTGGGCCCCAAACTAATACTGTAGCACTCACAGAAATAATTGGCCCAATTTTAATATTCCAAAACCCCTAATTACACCCCTGAAGCCCACTGGAAAAAGATGGCCCACTGAACTCTCAAGACTGCGGCGGAACAGCGGCCCAATAGAAGGGTGGGGCCGCGGATCCGCGCTCTGTGTGAGAGATCAGAGTGTCGAATTTTCCCAGAGTTCTTAGAATCTCCTGCACATCATTCTGAGACCACCAGAAAAATTTTTAGACACCAAAAATTCTTAACAGAAAACTGATGTGAGGTAAAAATGAGTTTTTGGAATTTTGGTCGATCGGAACCGCAAAACACATCAAACGAAAGCTAGACGAAGTTAATGGCGAGGCTCTGATACCACTGTAAGTGCACGGCGGTGCCCCGGCCGTCAATCCGACGCCGGAAGGCGGAAGCGGTGAATAACTTAAATTTTGCGGACTTGGCAAACCGGCACCACCGCGCACTAAACTCCGGATCGTTACCATTAACTAGTCTAAGCTAACTACAAGAAAGGGAATAGAGATATACCGACGATCCAAGTCCTCCGGTCTTCATCTCCACTCCGATCTCCTCGCGGGATCTCCGTCCGTCTCCTCCTCGTCGGAAAGGGCACCACGAAGCCGGGTACTTTTACGGGCTCCCACCTCAATACCGAGGCAACTCGGGCACGAAGCCGGCTACTCGACGTGCCCAAGGTTCGCTGTAGAATATATGAAGAACCATGTCTCACTTGGGGTTGTGGAATTGCCATTGGAGGAGGGATTGAACTTGGAGCTTTTTAGATGGAACTTGTGGGATTTTTGCAACATGAATTGAAGCAAAATCCCACCTCAAAATATTTGGACAGCCCCCCCAAATTGAGTGGCCGGCCATCACCTAAAGAGAGGAGAGAATGAGAGTGACCAAAAGAATGATCCAAAAGAGAGAGAGAGAGAGGAGGGTTATCATATCAAAAGAAAATGATCACAAAGAAAAAGTCCCCACTCAACAACCATACCCCTCATCATCATCAAATCAAAACCCACACTCAACCACCTTCCACCAACCTCATGATCAACAACCATGATGAGCCAAAGTCAAGCCATCATGTAAAACAAAGTCAAGAAGTCAAGGTAAGGTGCTCCATCATGATACAAGGAAAATGCAAAGACCCCCTTCCACAAATGCCTATTTGCAACAATGCAAATAAGCCCTCCTCCACCAATCTTCGGCCAATGAACGGAACAATGGAAATTGGCCGAAACGAAAAGCAAACTGGCAACTCCAGAAAACTGGTCCCGTAATAAATTACAGGAAAACCCCGATACTGTGCATACACACCCGCATCTGTATTTCGACCGAAATACAAATGCAATGAGACAAAGTCTACACTGTACTATACTAGGATCCGGCTTATACCAAAACCGGCTAGTAATATCTGTTCGATCCTGATCCGTGCAATACCGCACGAATCTGATCGAACCCTGCCATATAACCATACGGCCTATAGTACAGACTGTCCGATCCTGATCCGTGCAATACCGCACGTATCTGATCCGACCTTGCCATATCTCCATACGGCCTCTACAACCTTTCGCCCGAAAGCTGAGTAACTGAAAATGTGGTGGACTCTAAAGACTCGTCAATACTATGGCTATGGATTTAACCACTAGCACGTCAGAGGTATATGCCAATACGTGACGGGCCACCAGCAATTGACCAAAAGGGACGTCGATGAGGAAGCTCACCCCGACACCCAACTGAGCCTGTCAGTGACAATATCCGTGCAGTCCGGTCCGTTCGTCTATGAGCATCGCATGGCGGGCCTAGGGGGTTGGTAAAAGTCAGACCCCCAAAAGCGGTACAAGTCGTGTCGGAGTGTAGCCCAGAACACCCTGAGATACTACTGGAATACCTACCAGTAAATCTCCTTGCCTTGGCCAAGGACTTTGTGTAATGGCTCTCCTAGACACAGCACGACCTCACCCCCAATACCGGGAGAGACGAACCCCTGAAGATACGCTCACTGCCTCCATGTGGCTCGGGACTGTACCCAACTAAAACCTGTTTGCACGACTCCTTTGAGCCGTGGTAGGGTAGTAATCAAAGTACAGTGGGAACTCACACGAGACAAATGACGATCCCCAGGTCGATGAACTAACCTGCACACATGTCACCAGGGAACTGCCATCTGACGTCTGGTATATAACCAACTAGCATGTTCCCGGCGAGTCCTGTCTGGTGTACTCATAACCCAATGAGCACCTGTATACATCTTAGGTGATCCAACTGACACCAGTGGCTTGTGAGACCGGCCACCGCCCCTCGTCGGGGTCTCGACTGTATACACTAGTCTACTAATGGAGTATCGATGCCCAGTCTCGAAACTCCCACGACTAGGGACCTTTTAAGGATAAGCTTATAGACCCCCAGCTCCCACTTATATGATCGCCCTCATACTGCTGGTGGTCAAGCAAGAATCCTAGGGGCTCTATCAACGTGTAATAGCGACGTGTCATGTCACCTAAAGCAGTACACGATGATAAAGGTAAACCAGATAGCATACTATCATCTCGAGTAAGACTGTCCTACCGGGATAGGTCCTCCCTCAATCATTACAATCACGTACCTGTGACCTAATAATTGACTCTGAGGGCACTATCTCCAACAAGAACACCCTGAGATACTACTGGAATACCTACCAGTAAATCTCCTGCCTAGGCCGAGGGCTTTATGTAATGGCTCTCTTAGACACAGCGCGACCTCATCCCCAATACCGGAAGAGACGAACCCCTGCAGATCCGCTCACTGTCTCTATGTGGCTCAGGACTGTCCCCAACTAAAACCTGTTTGCAAGACTCCTTTGAGTCGTGGTAGGGTAGTAATCAAAGCACAGCGGGAACTTACACGAGACAAATGACGATCTCAGGTCGATGAACTAACCTGTACACTTGTCACCAGGGAACTGCTATCTGACGTCTGGTATAATCCCAACTAGCAGGTTCCCGGCGAGTCCTGTCCGGTGTACTCATAACCGAATGAGCACCTGTATACATCTTAGGTGAACCAACTGACACCAGTGGCTTGTGAGACCGACCACCACCCCTCGTCGAGGTCTCGACTGTATACACTAGTCTACTTCGGAGTATCGATGCCCTGTCTAGAATTCTCCCACGACTAGGGACCTTTTTAAGGATGTGCTTATAGACCCCAGCTCCCACGTATATGATCGCCATCATATTGCTGGTCGTCAAGCAAGAATCCTAGGGGCTCTATCAATGTGCAATAATGATCAGTAATGTCACCTAAAGCAGTACACGACGATAAAGATAAACCAGATAGCATACTATCATCTTGAGTAAGACTGTCCTACCGGTATAGGTCCTCCCTCAATCATTGCAATCACGTGCCTGTGATCCAATAATTGACTCTGAGGGTACGATCTCCAATAGACACGCCAAAAGCGTGCGATCATTTGGCGTCGTTGCCGGGGAGACGGTAACGTTTTTATTCTTGTTATTTTGGGTTAATCTTGTTAATAACCATCTAACACTTTTCTAAAAACAACATAAAAATTTCAAAAACAAAAACTAATTAAACTAACATTTTTGCTCTCTGGATTTCGTACCTGCTAGCACTCTGGATCTCAAATAAATAGATAAACAATACCAGTGAGATATTACTTGAACAGTGTGATCACAGAAGAAGTTTGGAGCCCAATCTCCAAAGTTGAACCGGCGACATCCCTTTCAAAACAGAGCTCGCCGGCCAAAGCACCTCATTTTGCCTCCAATTTCTGCTCTGTGCTCCAGTGTTCTGTTTTTGCCCCATTTTTATTGCTTGTTTTTCTTAATTTTTAGCGTGCAAGTATTTGGGCATTCGTATCGCTTTTCCGCACTAATATCTGTTTTTCCGACATTTCAGATTTTTTGCGGATTTGCGAGCTGCGATTGTGGAGAGCAAACTGTAAATTCAAGGTTAAGGTGATTGCAAAGTACAGTGCCAAAGATCCAGGTAGTTTGACCCGCGCAAGCGAACTTTCCAAGCTATTCGGATTTAACTTCAACGGGGGTTTCTAAACCTGAAAATTTATTGGTATGTGCTTTACTAACACCTGTTGGATATATGTATGCCCTAGAGCCATTATATGTATAGTGGATGCTTAGACATATATATATATATATATATATATATATATATATTTTGATATATGACTTTCTTGCTCGACATGATAGTTTGCTATCTGGTTTTACTTTATCTGACATGTTTACTTGATACTGTTCATTTGATACATGTTAATAAAGCCCTAAGGATATTTGCTTGACTTCCATGGCTACAATGAAGATCATACTAGTGCGGCATGTGTAGTCTATAAGAATATCCTTAAATGTTCCTAGTCGTAGGTATATCGAGATAGGGCATTGATATTCCAAAGTAGACTAGCGTATACGTTTCTTGACCCATATGATGGGCGATGGATGATCCCATATCCATTGGTGTTGTGACATCGAAGATTGTATACGGGTGTTCAGTGGAGACTGGGTACACTGAACGGACTCACCGAGAATTCCTATATGGTACTATATCTATCGTCGGATAGCAATTCTCTGGTGATACTGGTACATGTTAATCTGTAGACCCGAGATCGTTATAGAGTCTTGTGTGTTCTCCAACTGTACTTTGATTTCCACCCTACTACGGCTCTACTGAGTCGTGCAAATAGGTGGCTTTTGGGTATAGTCCCGAGACACATGGAGACAGTGAGCGATAGGAGGGGTTTCGTCTCTCCCGGTATTGGGAGTTGATGTGGTGCAACGTGCGTTTGGCTCTGACTTGAAGTCCCTGGCCAGGGATGATGAGATTTACTGATAAGTGTTATGAGTAGTTTCTCGACCGGTCATAGACCATATCGACATGACTTATTAAGTTAATAGGGCTCGACGATTCCGTCCCAAGACCTGATATGCAGCATATCAAACAAAGAGACCGGACTGTACGGTAAGTGTTGTGTTAGTTATATGTATGCCCTAGAAGCCATTACTGTACATACGATGTATATTGTAATGGATGCTTGGACATATATAGGGATGACTTTCTTGCTCGACATGATAGTATGTTATCTGGTTGTACTTTATCTTAACATGTACTCAGATTGTCTCTATGTTACATGTTGATAAAGCCCTTAGGATATGTACTCGACTACTGGTACTATGATGAGATCATACTAGCGGGGCCATGGTAGTCGACGAGTACATCTTATAAATGTTCCTATTCGAGGGTGTATCGAGACAGGGCATCGATACACCAGAGTAGACTAGCATATACGCATCTTGACCTATATGATGGGCGATGGATGATCCCATATCCATCGGTGTTTGACATCAAGTATGGTGTACGGGTGCTCAGTGGAGACTGGGTACACTGGACGGACTCGTCGAGAACTCCCAGATGGTATTATACATCACGTCAGATGGCAGTTCTCCGGTAACACTGGTACAGAGTAGTCTGTTGACCCGAGATCTGTAAGTGCACGGCGGCACCCCGGCCGTCAATCCGACGGCCAAATGCGGAAGCGGTGATAAACTTTAATTTTGCGAACTTTGCAAACCGGCACCACCGCGCACTAAACCCTGGATCGGGCCATTAAAAAGTCTAAGCTAACTATAAGATAGGGGAAGAGATATACCGAATGATCCGAGTCCTTCGGTCTTCGTCTCCACTTCGATCTACCGCGGATGCTTTGTCCGTCATCTCCTCGTTGTCGCCTCTTCGCCGGAAGGGCACCACAACGCCTGCATCTTTTACGGGCTCCCATCTCAATACCGAGACAACTCGGGCGCGAAACTGGCGAGTCGACGTGTCCAAGATTTGCTGTAGAAAGTGTAGTGTAGAGCTTATGTCTCATTTGGGGTTTGTTGCCATTTGTAGATGATGGAGGAATCAAGACAAGAAAAATGGTGCTTGCATTTTTCTAGCATGAAATGAGATGAACAAATTTTCCCTCTTGAAAATGATCCTCTCATCATCTTCTCTCTCAACTATGGAAAAACCTCTCATAATAGAAAATGGTGGAGGAAAGAATATGAAGCATGAAGGGAGGTGATGGTAGGAGCACAAGAGGTGACCACATCCAAAACATCATCATAACAAATTCACATCAACCTCTAATCACCTCAAATCACCAAAAAGCAAGTGATGGTCATAGAAAAGAATGGTATCAAAAGATGCTTTCATAATAAATATATTTGCAAGAAAAACCTCCACAAATTGTTATTTGCAAACTTGCAAATAACACCCTCCATCGGAAAAGTCCGGCCGGGAAAGAACAAAGGAAAACCGGCCGGAACGGAATGCAAACTGGCAACTCCAGAAAACTGGTCCCGTAATAAATTACAGGAAAACCCCGATACTGTGCATACACACCCGCATCTGTATTCCGTCCGGATACAAATGCAATGAGACAAAACTACACTGTACTATACTAGGATCCGGCTTAAACCAAAGCCGGCTAGTAATATTCGTCCGATCCTGATCCGTACAATACCGCACGTATCTGATCGAACCCTGCCATATATCTATACGGCCTCTAATACAAACCGTCCGATCCTGATCCGTGCAATACCGCACGTATCTGATCGGACCCTGCCATATCTCCATACGGCCTCTACAGCGTTTCGCCCGAAAGCTGAGTAACTGAATGTGTGGTGGACTCTAAAGACTCGTCAATACTATGGCTGTGGATTTAACCACTAGCACGTCAGAGGTATAAGCCAATACGTAACGGGCCACCAGCTATTGACCAAAAGGGACGTCGATGAGCGAACTCATCCTGACACCCTACTGAGCCTGTCAGTGACAATATCCGTACAGTCCGGTCCGTTCGTCTATGAGCATCGCATGTCGGGCCTAGGGGGTGGGTAAAAGTCAGACCCCCAAAAGCGGTACAAGTCGTGTCGGAGTGTAGCCCAGAACACCCTGAGATACTACCGGAATACCTACCAGTAAATCTCCTGCCTTGGCCAAGGACTTCTTGTAATGGCTCTCCTAGACACAGCGCGACCTCACCCCCAATACCGGGAGAGACGAACCCCCGAAGATCCGCTCACTGCCTCCATGTGGTTCGGGACTGTACCCAACTAAAACCTGTTTGCACGACTCCTTTGAGCCGTGGTAGGGTAGTAATCAAAGCACAGTGGGAACTCACACGAGACAAATGACGATCCCCAGGTCGATGAACTAACCTGTACACATGTCACCTGGGAACTGCTATCTGACGTCAGGTATAAGACCAACTAGCATGTTCCCGGCGAGTCCTGTCCGGTGTACTCATAACCCAATGAGCACCTGTATACATCTTAGGTGAACCAACTGACACCAGTGGCCTGTGAGACCGGCCACCGCCCCTCGTCGGGGTCTCGACTGTATACACTAGTCTACTCTGGAGTATCGATGCCCTATCTCGAAACTCCCACGACTAGGGACCTTTTAAGGATGTGCTTATAGACTCCAGCTCTCACTTATATGAATGCCCTCATACTGCTGGCCGTCAAGCAAGAAACCTATGGGCTCTATCAACGTGTAATAGCGACCTGTAAGGTCACCTGAAGCAGTACACGATGATAAAGGTAAACCATATAGCATACTATCATCTCGAGTAAGATTGTCGTCCCGGGATAGGTCCTCCCTCAATCATTGCAATCACGCGCCTGTGATCCAATAATTGACTCTGAGGGCACTATCTCCAACAATCTCCCACTTGCACTCAAGGCTAATTATTGCGATGTCGCATACTCACAGCCCGTGTGATACCGAACACCCAACTCCTCTACTAGTCAGTCTCACAAAGCTCGTTTGCGAGACTATTGCGTTCGAGGAATAGCCTCAGCGAGTGGATCCGCTCTGAAGTTTCTTTCTATGTCTCTCTCTATATCTCAAGTTCGCGGAGAAAACCATCTCCCGAAATGAGCAATACCTGTCTTAGAGTGTCTGGATGTCTGATGGGACCGAGCTCATAAATGAACTCCAAATCCAAACTTCTTAGACCGTATCGTCAACTGAACTTAATCAGTATCCTGCGCCATGCCACCCTCAGTATTTCCTTGGACCACCTGTCCAAAATACTGCCCCTCGTCAGAAGGAAAAAATATAACTCTGACAACCTCCTTATCGTCCATGTCACCTTGGAAGCCTGGAATGATAACTGTCTCCCAAATGAGGCTGTCGTTATCATATCCCTAGAACATCCACTTATGTTCTAAAACTGCTTCCGACTGTTTCTCCAGGATTGGAACAATATCAACTTATTGCATCTAGTGCAAGAACAATATCTGGTGTGGTACTTGACATCTCATGATTGACTCAATTGCCTAAGCAAGTGATCTGCCAATCATGCACATCCCTCTCTACTTTAGTCTATAAGACACCTTTAGAGAGGGTGACTCCATCACCTGCAGGTATACTACCGTGCCAGGAGTCGTCCATTCTAAATACTCTTAGAATGTTGTCTAAGTACCCAGATTGGGAAACCACCCAAATCTAGATCTAAAACCATAGATCTAGTAACCAGTATGTCTGATATTATATACAAGTCCTATGTGGAGAAACCACTGTGTGACGACCAAAGAATAACCGATCGTAGTATAGGAATATCACTTCCTACTACCTTCTCAACAGATCCATCCCCTATTCTGATGACGTCAAACCTATGACTGTCACATCAGAAATAGATGATCTATCTCCGCTATATCTGCTTTAGTCTATAAATAGACATAAGCCTGATGTCCACCAATGCTTCCGTTGCTCCCACTGACTACGACAACCCTCTGGCAGAGTCATATAGACGTGCACTTCTAAAGCTAGTTTAGAACGACGCTATACTCATCCTCCTGCCGGGTCTCGCATCCTGGAACAACAACAATGGCAAGTGTGGGTAAACAAGAACTTCCCTGTCACCGTCCTTGAGGCTACCGGAGTACCTCTCGGGTGCCTGAAGTTACCCACCTTATCTGCGGGGTGGCCAATGGAATGTCAAATCAGATTGAATCTTTAGGTTCTTTATCAAATCTTCAGTAATCGTTTGCTGTTCTGGAATCACTTCCAGTTCTACCATACTCCCTTTACTGTTTTTGAAAAAAACATTTTTAATAAAACTGTGGCGAGTCCAGAACAATATTTCTATTGATCTGCCAGATGGTAGAAAATCAACCCTCGTCATAGCCTGGGTCAACCCACAAACAGCCATTACAGAAACGTGCCTTGAGCTGTCCAGTGTCTGGTTTTAATCATAAGCCGGACAACTCCCCGTATCTTAATAATGTCAAGATATGAACTGTACTATATCCAATATAGAACCAGAGGCACTGATTTAATTCGAACCAGATTCAAATCATGCACCTGTCTCCAGTGCATGTCAACTAAATGGAGATAGGCCAATCAGCGTTACTCAACTTAGGAATGCTTCCAATTATGAGTAACCTGAAAGAGAAGCAATTTCTCTTTATCATTACTATCAACTGAATACCATACACAAGTATCTACATCTTCGATCACCTTGAAGAATCCCGATACTTGCTACACCTGGTTCTCTACTCTATTCAAATACCTATAACTCCTCTAAACTTAGACCCTGTGTTTGTACGAAACACACGTCTAAGAACTAGAGAAGTTAAAAGTAAACAGAATATAGTATTAGGACCAACCCCTCTGTCCTAATGGACACTGGACAACATACAATACTCTGTATAAGTCCGCTGAGTCTGACAACTCTTTCACTGTGTGTCGTAGGTTGAAAACTGTACTTATGGTTAAGAAGAATTACACCGCTGTTTAATGCTCCTTACCTAACCATCCACTGATATAGGTAAATGTCATCGACATAATATCAAAAGGTATATCTCACTCTATGAAAATAGACGTACAGATATATCAATTTGAAATTGGTGCACAATAGCGGATATTCAAAACCAAATATTTGCCGACCGGCAAACAGCCCAGGTGATCTCCTCAAATATCACCGATTACAACGAATCCCGATATAATGAGGATGATCACCCAATTCCCAATGACTTACTCCCACTCATCATCTGTAAAACCATACAGATGTGAGAATCAAACCTGGTAAATACATACTCTGGAGCAAGTGTCCAATCGGGAAATCAGTTTTCTTTTAACAGTACACAGTTGAACTGAAACATTGAAATGTTTCGATAGGGTATCCTGGTATTCCTAGTAATGCCTCTACCATTATCCAGATTCACAACTATAACCGCATAATTCTTTGCCACCTCTCCAAATCCCTTTATATGTCTTTAGTCGTTGCCTTCTGCACACCCCTTAGGCCAAATGGTTTTCTTCCTTCCCTACCGTTCGGCACCAGCCTATGGTTTGGAAGAAGACTATCCAATAAGCATAATGGGTGTACTGTCCTAACCCTAGGAGCACTCGCAATGCGAGAGAAGGTGAAGATAAAAGACAACTGAATAAACCTTATTCCTATTTCTCCTGGACCAGAATCCATCCCCGAACTGGAACAAGTTCCTTTCGAGTTCGTATATAACCATACGATGGAGTATCCAATAAACTGTGGATCTTCGTAGTGATACGGAGTGTCCTGGAGAAATACAAAGGTGATTTAGGATTGGCGAAGAAATACTTGGTTTGGTCGCGAATATCAGTCGCAATTTACTTTGCCCTCTTACTAATCCCTTGCTTTGTCTTAATCTCAATACCTTCTGCACACCATCGTTATGCTAATTGGTTTTCTTCATTCCCTACCGGTCGGCACCAGCCTAAGGTTTGGAAGAAGACTATCCAATTTGCGCAATAGGTGTACTATCTCCTAAACCAAGGAGTACTCACAACTTGAGAGAAGGTGAAAAGGGAAAAGACAACTGAATAATCCTATCCGTTTTCTTCAGAACCAGAAACCATCCTCGAATAATTCCTTCGAGTTCGTATCTAACCATACGATGGTTTTGTCCAATGGAAGTGGACGTTCGTAGTAATACGGGGTGTCCTGGAGAAAAGGGTAAAAGTAGGAGTGGCAACGAGGTTTGCAACTCTGACAATCCAAAAGCCAGTGTTAAGAAGGTTCGGTCAACTTGGTCTCTGAGTCGTAGTCTTAGGGTCGGGTCAATGGTCGCTGCCAGAGAGAGAGAGAAAAGAAACACTCAGCGTGCACTCAAACCAAGATCAGAATGGTTACCAATTTATCTAATCTGGAAACCTCCCACTGTACCTCAAATTCTCCTCCAAACCTGAAAGAAGAATTAGTCGGGGTCACCCGAGGAGTAAACTAACTCATCAGTGGGAATCGGGATCCAACTATCATCGCATGATAACGTGACGGTATCCGCTCACGGTATCACACTCCAGAAGGTATGCACATATCTGGCTAGTTTCAGTACTTTTGAAACTCCCGATGTGATTTTTACCCCATGCTCTTATGACCTTGACGAAGGTCAACAAATCATAAGTCACATGTCAAGTTCCACCCGTCATTGTCCAGGTTAATTTGAACCCACCCGTACAAGCCCTTGACGAAGGTCAACAAGGCTATACGACTGTCCCAAACCAACACATCTATCTATGCAGTAGAAAAGCAACAAGCAGCTACCATGCACTATGCCTTGACGAAGGTCAACAAACATAGCATGAATACTACGTGCTACCCGTCTGAAACGACGGAGGGCTACGAATGGTTTCTGGCGAAAACCTTTAACGTAATGAACTTGATATCGTTGAAGGAACGGATAGCTTTTTAGAAAATATAGTGACGAAAACCTTTACTAAAGAGGTCACTCCCGGTGAAGGGATCTCGGCTCTTTCCCCGTAGAATGGGGTGCAAGATATTCCAAATGAATACCACGATGCAAAGCAAAAGTAATCGGCTATAGTGAAGTTAATGCCCTGACGCAAACTTCTGTCCAAGGGGTCACTCCTGGTGAAGGGATCTCGGCCCTTGACTCGTCGACTGAGGAGCAGGATATTCCAAATGAATACCACGATGCAAAACAAAAGTGAACGTCCTTGCAATAACAGCTTTTTGAAAAGTGTTCCAACAACATCAGATTAGGTTTGTTTATCTTGCATTGATCCGAATCAACGCAGTCCCATCAATTGATCACACCACAAAGAACGAAAATATACTGACGTACGTATATGCCATCTGCATTCGCCACTGGGTCCCGTCATCTCCCGTTAGGTTAGCTAACTAACGGCAGAGCGGGGACTGGACTAGCGCGGATGAAAAACATATACAACATCTACTAATATATATACCAATATATAGTATTTCGCTCAAGGCGTGAATAAAATGCAACATCACAGAAATGTACAGCATCACAGAACAATACAGATATCTGGGATCCCCGGGTTTCACAGAGCCACTACTGAAACCCGACGTTCCCCTGGTCGTGTGGATAGCCTGCGTAATGAAAACCTAGACCCCTACGGGCGCGGCAAGTTACCCGCCAAAACCTGAAGCGAGGCAGCCCCCTTCAGCACCGTGAATGGACCACCCAGCACTTCACGGAATCCGGCAACTTGGGCACCCCTCCTTGGTCAACCTGTACCCCCTACGAGTGCGGCGAATAGCCCGCCAATTCCAGACTGAAGCTCCCTCCGTCCCAATGCCATGAGATGCGGGCTTGTTGCCCTCCAGAACCCGGCTATCCGTGCACCCCTCCGCGGGGCAATCCTAGTACAGAAAGTAAAATATATATACAACGGGTACATCGACCGCAACCAGGTCGTGCCCCAAAAGAATAATACAAACAGGCAGTGACGGCAGTCCACATGTCGGACGCTCGCCCTGCAATATCAAATGTACATAAAACAACAACACTGTACTAGCATTGCATCCAGGCTATCCCCCACGACCGATCCGCAACATCACAGCAAATACATAGAACATCAACGTGAAAGTCACGTTCGCAAATCCGTCTAACCGGGCTATAGCAGTTAGACCGGATTTACCGATCGAGTGACATTCACGGTCGCAGATATAATGTAAATACTGTGAAAGATGTGTTTAAAATATCCGATCGATCAAAAATTAACAAGTGGGCCCCCAATCAAAACTGTAGCACACACAGAAAACCTGGGACCAATTTTAATATTCCAAAACCCCTAAAAATAGCCCAGAAGCCCACTGGAAAAAAATGATACATTGACGACTCCAATGTGCGGCGGAACCGCGGCCCCAGGGGGAGTTTGGCCGCGGTTCCGCGCTCCAATCGTCGACTGAATGTATCGAATTTTTCCAGTAGTCTTATAGTCTCCAGTACATCAATTTTATACAACCTGAAAAATTTTTTGGAGACCAAAAAATTTCAACAGAAAACTGTCGTGAACTAAAATTGGGTTTTTTGGAATTTTGGTCGATCGGAACTGCAAAACACATCAAACGAAGCTAGACGAAGTTAATGGCGAGGCTCTGATACCACTGTAAGTGCACGGCGGCACCCCGGCCGTCAATCCGACGGCCAAATACGGAAGCGGTGATAAACTTTAATTTTGCGAACTTTGCAAACCGGCACCACCGCGCACTAAACCCCGGATCGGGCCATTAAAAAATCTAAGCTAACTATAAGATAGGGGAAGAGATATACCGAATGATCCGAGTCCTTCGGTCTTCGTCTCCACTTCGATCTACCGCGGATGCTTCGTCCGTCATCTCCTCGTTGTCGCCTCTTCGCCGGAAGGGCACCACATCGCCTGCATCTTTTACGGGCTCCCATCTCAATACCGAGGCAACTCGGGCGCGAAGCTGGCGAGTCGACGTGTCCAAGATTTGCTGTAGAAAGTGTAGTGTAGAGCTTATGTATCATTTGGGGTTTGTTGCCATTTGTAGATGATGGAGGAATCAAGACAAGAAAAATGGTGCTTGCATTTTTCTAGCATGAAATGAGATGAACAAATTTTCCCTTTTGAAAATGATCCTCTCATCATCTTCTCTCTCAACTATGGAAAAACCTCTCATAATAGAAAATGGTGGAGGAAAGAATTTGAAGCATGAAGGGAGGTGATGGTAGGAGCACAAGAGGTGACCACATCCAAAATATCATCATAACAAATTCACATCAACCTCTAATCACCTCAAATCACCAAAAAGCAAGTGATGATCATAGAAAAGAATGGTATCAAAAGATGCTTTCATAATAAATATATTTGCAAGAAAAACCTCCACAAAGTGTTATTTGCAAACTTGCAAATAACACCCTCCATCGGAAAAGTCCGGCCGGGAAAGAACAAAGGAAAACCGGCCGGAACGGAATGCAAACTGGCAACTCCAGAAAACTGGTCCCGTAATAAATTACAGGAAAACCCCGATACTGTGCATACACACCCGCATCTGTATTCCGTCCGGATACAAATGCAATGAGACAAAACTACACTGTACTATACTAGGATCCGGCTTAAACCAAAGCCGGCTAGTAATATTCGTCCGATCCTGATCCGTACAATACCGCACGTATCTGATCGAACCCTGCCATATATCTATACGGCCTCTAGTACAAACCGTCCGATCCTGATCCGTGCAATACCGCACGTATCTGATCGGACCCTGCCATATCTCCATACGGCCTCTACAGCGTTTCGCCCGAAAGCTGAGTAACTGAATGTGTGGTGGACTCTAAAGACTCGTCAATACTATGGCTGTGGATTTAACCACTAGCACGTCAGAGGTATAAGCCAATATGTAACGGGCCACCAGCTATTGACCAAAAGGGACGTCGATGAGCGAACTCATCCTGACACCCTACTGAGCCTGTCAGTGACAATATCCGTACAGTCCGGTCCGTTCGTCTATGAGCATCGCATGTCGGGCCTAGGGGGTGGGTAAAAGTCAGACCCCCAAAAGCGGTACAAGTCGTGTCGGAGTGTAGCCCAGAACACCCTGAGATACTACCGGAATACCTACCAGTAAATCTCCTGCCTTGGCCAAGGACTTCGTGTAATGGCTCTCCTAGACACAGCGCGACCTCACCCCCAATACCGGGAGAGACGAACCCCCGAAGATCCGCTCACTGCCTCCATGTGGCTCGGGACTGTACCCAACTAAAACCTGTTTGCACGACTCCTTTGAGCCGTGGTAGGGTAGTAATCAAAGCACAGTGGGAACTCACACGAGACAAATGACGATCCCCGGGTCGATGAACTAACCTGTACACATGTCACCTGGGAACTGCTATCTGACGTCAGGTATAAGACCAACTAGCATGTTCCCGGCGAGTCCTGTCCGGTGTACTCATAACCCAATGAGCACCTGTATACATCTTAGGTGAACCAACTGACACCAGTGGCCTGTGAGACCGGCCACCGCCCCTCGTCGGGGTCTCGACTGTATACACTAGTCTACTCTGGAGTATCGATGCCCTGTCTCGAAACTCCCACGACTAGGGACCTTTTAAGGATGTGCTTATAGACTCCAGCTCTCACTTATATGAACGCCCTCATACTGCTGGCCGTCAAGCAAGAATCCTATGGGCTCTATCAACGTGTAATAGCGACCTGTAAGGTCACCTGAAGCAGTACACGATGATAAAGGTAAACCAGATAGCATACTATCATCTCGAGTAAGATTGTCGTCCCGGGATAGGTCCTCCCTCAATCATTGCAATTACGCGCCTGTGATCCAATAATTGACTCTGAGGGCACTATCTCCAACAAGATCGTCATAGAGTCTTGTGTGATTCCCACTGTGCTTTGATTTCCATCATAGCACGTCCAAGAGGGCGTGCAAAAAGGTGGCTTTTGGGTACAGTCCCGAACCACATAGAGGCAATGAGCGATAGGAGGGGATTCGTCTCACCCGGTATAAGGAGTTGATGTTGCGCTGTGTTCAATTGGCTATAACCGGAAATCCCTGGCCAGGGTTGATGAGATTTACTGGTAAGTTTTATCAGTAGTTTCTCGAACTGTTATAGACCTCATATCGACACGACTTATCGAGCTACTGGGGTCTGACGTTTACCACTCCTAGGCGAGATATGCGACATATCAGACGACGAGACCGGACTGTACGGGAGTGTTACTAATTGGATTCACAGGAGAATGTACAGGCTTTATTGTTGATCTTCTGAGCGCTCAATACCTGGGTAGCTGTTACGTTTTGCTGACCGCTTGCAGCTTGTGGGTGTTTGATATGATCATCACCTACTGCCGGCGTATTGACGATTCTTTAGAGTCCTACACAGAGGTTTCTTAGCTCAGGCAAAATGAAGTAGGAGCACATATGTGATATGTGCGGGACTGAGGATAATGCGGTATGTGATACCGTATTGGATTCTCGCGATATGAGATATCGGCCCGGTATATGTGATATAGTCGAGTCATCGTATTAGTCGGTTATACGCGATATAGTCGGATTGTCGGATCAAGTATTGATTCGATAATTTAATATATAATAATATATATGATATATTAAATTACATTAACTAATATTAGCTCACTAAAAGATTCATTTTCTCACGGAATAATACATTGATATATATGCGATATATGTTAATTGTATTATTTTCTATTGTTACAAAATATATTGTATATGTGATATATAATATTGTAACATGTAAGGGTTATAAATTTAACAATGGATTAGGGTTAGCTTTTGCATGAAGCTTCCATGAAGCTTTGACTTTGTAGTTGCTTGATATTTTTTGTGAGATATTATGTTAACCCAATCCAAACCATTAACTCTAGTTAACTCTCTACAAGGGTTAGCTCTCTCATGCTTAACCCTTGGTTAGATTTGTAACCACTACAATAATTCATTGTTCATTACAAAAAGATTAAGTTATCATCTTCATTCATGCTTCTTCTTCCTTGAGTTCCTTCATGAAAAAGCTTTCTTTTGTGATGAAAGTGAGTGAGAAAAAGATAATAAATGAGAGCAAAAATCCTACTTCATCATCCTCATCTATCCTTGCCATTTAGATGAGGGTGTTCACTTCATATTATGAGTGTTAGCTTGTGTTAACGAAACATCAAGGTAGATCAACTTTGTATCAAACATCGGAAGCAAAGGTTGCATCATTTTCTTCGTGAACCCTCTCGAGAGTCCAGAACACGATGATCGCAGTGAAGGGACCTCAACATGGAGCTTAAGAAGTGAAGGACTGGATCTACAAAGGTTGTAATCCCTCTCACTTAGTGTTAAAGAGTTTATTATGCAAGTTGTCGCCTAAACTCTAGTTTAAAGATCCGGCTTCGGGTTGTTCGGCACGGCTAAAATTTTAATCGGGCATGGTTGATGCCTCGTAGACCCTTATGCGTGTGCCTAGCATCCCTACAGTGGTATCAGAGCCAAGCTAGAGCTTTAGGCGAAGTGTAAGCGAAGTTTAAAGTCCAATCGAACCCGAGAACACCGATCAAACCCCTTCTCTGGATAATTTTTCAAAATGTTGATTTTTCTAAATTAAAAATGCTCAGAAAATAGAGCAGGTAAATATAAGTATTACTGTAGAAAACGACCCCCTGAATCCACTGTAGCGCCGCGGAACCGCGGCCATAGCCTGCTTTTTGCGGCGGTTCCGCGGCCGTATGTAAAGATCAGGGAATTCTGTTTCTACAGTAATCTCCGTTAGGTGATGCCTGACTCTTCTTGGAATTTTTTATTTTCACTCCAGTGTTGAGTTTTCTGGGTTGTATTGGGGAATTAATGATTCAATCGGATATTTTAACTTTGTTTTCTTTTTCCGGATAATTTTAGAACGTGATAAAAAGTTCGACCGGATATCAATAACTCAGTTTTTCCTGACCCGGAAAATTTCCAAGTGTTGGATTTTTCCGTTGTTTAAGAACGTTCTAAGTCGTGCAAGTAACGCGATGGACCCTCTAGAAGACAACAAATCTTAACTCGATTATGTGACCATCTTGAACTGCCTTTTGAACCTTCGGGTTTGGGGCAGTACGGCGTGCCACATGTGAGGCGTTGGCTTGACCCTTCTATGGCTGGACCATTAGTACTGTGGCATGTAATGGATATTTTTGAACTCCGCTCAAGTGTTGAGCTATTTGGGAAAACTTGGGTGTTTGATTAATCAATCGGAAAGTTTGACATTGTCTATTTATCTGGAATGTGATACAATATTTGAAATCCACAGGTAGTTATGAGATAACTAATTTGAATGTTATAAACATAGCAGTTTAGTCTCACTTGATCGGTTGCCACGGAATTTTGAAGTGATCAAAAGTCCGTCGCAATCACGTAGCGTACGCGGATACTCGCCGGGTAAACTTAATAGACAGCCACGTCCTATAGCCCCGATCAAGTGACTATAGGAGAACCCCGTAGCCAAAAGCATTCGTTTGGGTGCTCGCGGTAGCGGTGTTCCGCCTTAGTGCACTTCGTCAACGGCATCTGGGGGTGCGGCCGTCTACTAAAGTTTGCGACGAGCATTCGATCAGGATCTCGGGAATCTTGTTGAATTGCCCGACTTGATATTGAAAAGAGTTTTCGATAATGAGACTAAAATGCGGGGTTTATAATTGTTAGGCATGCGATGTCTAAGGAATTCATTTGGTTAGGCATGCGATGTCTAAGAAAGTTGTGGATTCCAACTGTTGTAGTTTTACACTTTCGTTTCTGTGACCGTAAGCGTAGTATGTGGTGTATCGCCGGCTTCGTTTCTATACATCAACGACAATGGGGATACGCATACTTGTTTACGTTGATGATATGAGATATTATGTGTTGCTGTGATATGTTATATTGGATCGTCGCGTTTTGAATAGCCGGGGGTTTTATGTGAGATGAGAGTTTTTCTTTTTCATTCATGTAAAATTCATTTGTATGTAATATTCTTTTATTGGGGCACTTACGGGATGAGGTTGATGTCACCACTTGTATATTATTTAGTTTTCCGCATTAGGTAGACCCAAGGCGGAGAGCACAAGTAACCGGGTTCTGGGGTCCAGTGGGAGACCATCTCGAGGAGTCGAGACCGGGTCTCCTTACCTTAGAATTGGTAGTGTTGCTTGTCGCTCTAGTAGGGGTCTAGGGATGTGAGTTTGGCTATTCATCGCGACCGTGGAATCCGTGTTTTATACATGCTCGTATTGAAAACACGGACGTCCTAGTATATCCAATATTTCATATATGTTCTTCTGCTGCAATGTTCTGTGATGAGATCATATTACTGCCTGAGACGAATGTTTATATTATATATATGAGATATATGTTATATATTGCAGATTTCGTTTCAAATGCTGTTGCTTGTGAAGCACAATAAAAATGGGACTTCATTAATGAGATTAATGAAATAAAAGAAACCTAAAGATGTTGTAGAAACTTGTTTAAAAACAGGTAGCTCTAGTTTTTGCTTTGCATAGCGGTGTTCCTTGTAGAACATCCAGCACCTTATTCGATAAGGAAAGAGCCGAGATCCCTTCACCGGGAGTGACCTCTTTAGTGAAACTAGCAGATGCTACAAACTCGGTTTGTCTTTTGATTGCTTCTATAGTTCTTTCTTTGCACAGCGGTATATATGAAATATCCTGCACCTTATTCGATGAGGAAAGGGCCGACGATCCCTTCACCGGGAGTGACCCCTTTAGCAAAACTAGAATGGCCTAAAAAACATTCCATTTAAAATCACTCGATTCTACAACGATATAAAGTTCATTACACAAAGGGTTTTCTTAAAAACCTATCGTAGCCCTCCGTCATTTCAGATAAGTAGTATTTAGTATTCGTGCTGCGTTTGTTGACTTGGTCATGACGTAGTGTGCGGTAGTTGAATAGTGCTTATCTGCAAAGCATATGATGCGATTGGATTAGGGTAGCCGTGCGGCCTTGTTGACTCAGTCAAGGGTCGTGCGGGTTGGTTTAATTCAATCGGGAAATGACGGGTTGAACTTTACTTGCGGTCTATGGTTTGTTGACTCAGTCAAGGTCATAGATCGCTTGGGACAAAATATTATTGGGAATTTCAAGTGTTGAAATTGGCAATGAGATTGCATACCTTCTATGAGATAGTTGGATCCCGATACCCGCTACGAGTAAGAGTTACTCCTGGGAGAGTTTTACACATTACAATTAGCCGATCAAATATGTGTCTAGAAAGGTGTTAACGGGGTTACGCCTCTGGGAAAACGAAGTTTACTTTAATTAGGTTCGTTCGAAAGCACGGGGGACCTCCCTCAAAGTACCGACACTGGCATGGATGAAAGATTGGCGAATTTGTAGCGTGTAATTAATCCCGGCTAGTCTTTCCTTTTAGGGTTTGAAGGAAGATTTGTTTAAAACAGTGGTTGACATCCTGATTAGATATATTAGATAACCAATCTAATCTTGCAAGAGCATACGCTGAGTGTTTTCTTCTCTCTCTCTCTCCAGGTAGCGACCATATCACTCCTTAATCAAGATAATAATACGGATATATTGACCGAACCCGCTTGTTATACTGAGCTGGGGAACGTTGGTCCCGCTCCAACTTATAATTATTATAAGACAGAGCAGGAAATTGGGGAATACCAGATTTTCCGTGCCGCCCAAACGAAGAAAGTGCATGCTGATGCATCATTTTCGGGTGTGTTCATTACAGAGAACTGTTTCTCAGTATCCTTTACGTCCTGGGTATGTGATACCGGATCAGGATCCCGCATATGTAATCTGTTACATGGGCTGCAGAAAGGTAGAGAACTGAGAACGGGTGATAAGTTTCATGAGATAGAAACGGTGCAAGTGTTGCAGCCAAGTCTGTTGGTCACTATCACCCTGTATTACCAGAATACATTCATTCTGAACGAATGTTATTAGATACCGAACCTGATATACAACATCATATCAGTCTCTTTATTAGTAAAGAAAGGATATAATTTTGTATTGTTGGATAATGTTTTGAACATTTCCTATATCAAGAGTTGATCGGTTCAGGCACGTTATCTAAAAGCATTGACGTTCTAAATCAAACTACAGTTCTTAGTATACAGAACACACACAAGAGGAAGATTTCAGAAATGAATGGATCCGTCTTGAGGCATTGTAGACTAGGTCATATCAATGCGACCCGACTTGCTGAATTTACATTTAGATGCATATTTAAGTGAGTTTAAATTTACATCTTATGAAACTTGCCGGTCATGTCACAAAGATAAAATGACCACAGCTCTGTTTATTGGAAACAGAGAAAGGGTTAGTAAACTCTTGGGATTGATACATGCTGATGTATGAAAGTCTCCTGTCTACACATGCCAAGACCGGTTCTTTGTACTTCATTACATTCACTGATTATCTCTCAAGATTCGAACATATGTTCCTGTTGAAACACAAGTCCAAACCTTTTGAGATATTCACAGAATGTAAGTTAGAAGTAGAGAACCAAAATACGGGTATAAGTATTATGTCCTTTGATGAGATCAAGGAGGAGAATACTTGAGCACGGAATTCCTGGACTATTCTAAAGGAGAATGATATTCTCTCTCAGCATTACTCCTCCGTATACACCACAACACTTTGGTGTATCGGGGTGGAGCAATAGCACCCTATGTGATATGGTGTGCTCTATGATAAGTACTACCGAGTCTTCTATTTCCTTTTGGGTGTTATGCACTTGAGAAGCTGCATACCTATTGAATAGGGTTCAAATCAAATCAGTTGTCTATCACTTCATATGTGATATGGAAAGGGAAGAGCCCAAATCTTAAGTTTGTTAAGATTTGGGGTTGTCCGGCCTATGTCTAAAAGCAAAATCCGTACAAACTCGAGGCAAAGTCAGTTCTGTAGAAGTTTGTTGGATATCCCAAGCATTCGTAAGGGAATATCTTCTACCAAACCGAGAAACAAAAGTGTTTTATTTCTCAACATGCCACCTTTGTGAAAGGGAATTTCTTGTGAAGAAATTAGTGGTCATGAGGTAGAACTGGAAGGAGTTCCAGCTATACAAACTACATCAGATAATTTGGTAGAACCAAAGGATTCAATAGTAACCAACGAACCTCAGCCTCTCCGCCGATCTAGTAGGGTTCCTCACCCACCAGAGAGATACTTCGGTTTCTCTACGACAGTGGGAGCGAGGATTGCATCATGAGATGATGACCCAACTGGTTTCGAGCTGGCCATCAGGAGTGGGACTCTGTAAGAATGGCTGGATGCTTATCGATCTGAGATGGAATCCTTATACACCAACAAAGTATGGACATTGGTTGTTTTATCTGAAGGGTTAAATCCCCATCAGGAGCAAGTATATCTTGAGAAGATTACTTGGTATACGTGGAAAAGTTGAGACTTTCAAAGCTATGCGTAAGTCCATCCTGATCCTTCTTGCCATGGCTACATACCATGACTATGATATCTGGTGGTTGGGTGTCATGACTGCTTTTCTAAATGATGTTTTAGAAGATAGCGTCTATAAGTACACAGCCATAGGGCTTCGTAGACAGTGCGAGCAGCGGAAACGTGAGCAAGATGTTTTATGTAATAAAACAGGCATCGCGGAGTTGGAACATCTGTTTTGATGTGATAGTCAAAGAGTTTGACTTCATCAAAATAGTATATGAACCTTGTATATACAAAAAGGTAGTAGAGAGTATGGAGGTGATCCTCGTAGAGTACGTGGATGACATACTCTTGATAGGGAAGGAGTTTCCTATGCTACGATCGGTCAATCTCCGCTTATCACAAGGATTCTCCATATAGGATCAAAATGATACCTACTAAATCCTGGGTTTTGGATCAATGAGATAGATCTTATTGGATGTTAGGATACTCACTAGTTATAGTGAGATGCTATCAATCGATCCTGGGGAGAATCACTGGAAAGGTTCCAGGGTGATAAGAATGGCTGAATGTCAGTCACATGCATTTTCTTTACCCTCAGTGGAGGGACGGTATGTTGGAAGAGTTCTAAGCTAGATACCGTGACATATTAGACGATTAAAGGCAAGATACATCGTTACCAAAGATGCTACCAAAGAGGCAGTCTGGATATATAAGTTCATGAGATGAACTTCGTTCCTACCATTGTGTGACAATGGAGTTGTGGCTTTAGCCAAGGAACTACCGTCCCATCAGAAATCCAGATATAATTCTTAGGCAGTATAACCTGATCATGGAGATGGTTGATCTCCAGGGAGATCGAGGTTAGGAGAGTAGATACAGAGGACAACAGCGCGGATCCACTGACAAAGGCCTTTTTCCCAGTAGAGACTTTTATGGGATGGTTGAGTATAAGATACTTCAACCACAGCTAGTTGTTGGGTATGTGATACCACAACAGATGGCCCTAGTGCAAGTGGAAGATTGTTAGTTATATGTATGCCCTAGAGGCCATTACTGTACATACGATGTATATTGTAATGGATGCTTGGACATATATAGGGATGACTTTCTTGCTCGACATGATAGTATGCTATCTGGTTGTACTTTATCTTAACATGTACTCAGATCGTCTCTATGTTACATGTTGATAAAGCCCTTAGGATATGTACTCAACTACTGGGACTATGATGAGATCATACTAGTGGGGCCATGGTAGTCGACGAGTACATCCTATAAATGTTACTAGTCGAGGGTGTATCGAGACAGGGCATTGATACACCAGAGTAGACTAGCGTATACGCATCTTGACCCATATGATGGGCGATGGATGATCCCATATCCATCGGTGTTTGACATCAAGGATGGTGTACGGGTGCTCAGTGGAGACTGGGTACACTGGATGGACTCACCGAGAACTCCCAGATGGTTTTATACATCACGTCAGATGGCAGTTCTCCGGTGACACTGGTACAGAGTAGTCTGTTGACCCGAGATCGTCATAGAGTCTTGTGTAATTCTTACTGTGCTTTGATTTCCATCATACCACGTCCAAGGGGGCGTGCAAAATGGTGGCTTTTGGGTACAGTCCCGAATCACATGGAGGCAATGAGCGATAGGAGGGGATTCGTCTCTCCCGGTATAGGGAGTTGATGTTGCGCTGTGTTCGATTGGCTATAACCGGAAATCCCTGACCAGGGTTGCTGAGATTTACTGGTAAGTGTTATCAGTAGTTTCTCGAACTGTTATAGACCTCATATCGACACGACTTATCGAGCTACTGGGTCTGACGTTTACCACCCCTAGGCGAGATATGCGACATATCAGACGACGAGACCGGACTGTACGGGAGTGTTACTGATTGGATTCACAGGAGAATGTACATGCTTGCTTATTGATCTTCTGAGCGCTCAATTCCTGGGTAGCTGTTACGTTTAGCTGACCGTTTGCACCTTGTGGGTGTTTGATATGATCATCACCTACTGCCGGCGTATTGACGATTCTTTAGAGTCCTACACAGAGGTTTCTTAGCTCAGGCAAAACGAAGTAGGAGCATATATATGATATGTGCGGGACCGAGGATAATGCGGTATGTGATACCGTATTGGATTCTCGCGATATGAGATATCGGCCGGGTATATGTGATATAGCCGGGTCATCGTATTAGTCGGTTATATGCGATATAGCCGGATTATCGGGTCAAGTGTTGATTCGATAATTTAATGTATAATAATATATATGATTTATTAAATTACATTAACTAATATTAGCTCACTAAAAGATTCATTTTCTCACGGAATAATACATTGATATATATGCGATATATGTTAATTGTATTATTTTCTATTGTTACAAAATATATTATAAATGTGATATATAATATTGTAACATGTTAGGTTTACAAATTTAAAAATGGATTAGGGTTTAAACTTGGTTAGGGTTTGGATTAGTGTTAGCTTTTGCATGAAGCTTCCATGAAGCTTCATGAAGCTTTGACTTTGTGGTTGCTTGATATTTTTTGTGAGATATTATGTTAACCCAATCCAAACCATTAACTCTAGTTAACTCTCTACAAGGGTTAGCTCTCTCATGCTTAACCCTTGGTTAGATTTGTAACCACTACAATAATTCATTGTACATCACAAAAGGATTAAGTTATCATCTTCATTCATGCTTCTTCTTCCTTGAGTTCCTTAATGAAAAAGCTTTCTTTTGTGATGAAAGTGAGTGTGAAAATGATAATAAATGAGAGCAAAAATTCTACATCATCATTCTCATCTATCCTTGCCATTTAGATGAGGGTGTTCACTTCATATTATGAGTGTTAGCTTGTGTTAACGAAACTTCAAGGTAGATCATCTTTGTATCGAAGATCGGAAGCAAAGGTTGCATCATTTTCTTCGTGAACCCTCTCGAGAGTCCAGAACACGATGATCGCAGCGAAGGGACCACAACATGGAGCTTAAGAAGTAAAGGACCGGATCTACAAAGGTTGTAATCCCTCTCAGTTAGTGTTAAAGAGTTTAACATGCAAGTTGTCGCCTAAACCCTAGTTTAAAGATCCGGCTTCGGGTTGTTCGGCACGGCTAAAATTTTAATCGGGCATGGTTGATGCCTCGTAGACCCTTGTGCGCATGTCTAGCATCCCTACATGTTGCCAATGGCTCGACGGGAGTTTTGACGGGTTTGTTTGTTTTTCTTCTGATCGCTCAATACCCGGGTGGCCGTTACGTTTAGCTGACCGCTTGCGGCTTATATGTGTTTTGATATGATCATCACCTACTGCCGGCGTATTGACGAGTCTCAGAGTCCCACACAGGATTTTTCTAGCTCAGGCGAAATGTTGTGGTGTGCATATGTGATATGCTCAGGAGCTCGATTAAATACGAATATGTGATACCGTATTTTAATCGGACGTTCAATATTGGTCGGGTCGCATTTGATGTGACCGATTTATTAAATCAAGTATTGATTTAATATTAACTTTTAGCTCATTTTTAATTAAACCTTTTCTTTTGGATGTATGCATATATGTATATACATACACATGATGATGTGCATGCACACATACGTACATACATATGTGTCATGGTGGATGATACATAGAAGATGGCAATACAAGACTCACAAGGTTGATAAATATCTAGATTTTTGTTAATGAATTAAAGAAAAAGGAAATTAGCATAATGACTCATTTTCTACACACTTCTTCTTTGACCATTGACTTTAACCATGGTTTGATTTCCTTTGTTCTTTAACCCATCTACAAAATATCTAGATATTTAGTTAACTATGGTTATATTTGAGAGTGACTCATATATATTCTTTTTTTTCTTTTTGGAAATAATTTTTCATTATATTTTACAAAAGTTTTTGCCATCTTCATCTTCCTCCTTCTTCAAGCTCTCTTGAGTTTTGTTTAGAGTGAGGAACTTAAAAAGAAAGGGTTTTAAAGTGAGTTTACAAACCACACAACCATTCTACACTAGCCTAGCCCTTTGGTGTAGAGTGTTTGCTTCATTTTGTGTAGCTTAGAGCTTGATCTAGAAATCTACGCGTGGATCATCGAAGAGGACGAAGGATCTTGAGTGGAGTCATTCCAAGTTTCGAGCAAAGCCGTAGGAGTCCTAAAGACCGAAGGAGTTGGCTACAAAGGTTGTATATCCTTTTCCTTTAGTTTAGACTTCACATAATGATGTTTTTACCCTAATCTCTAGTTACAATTCGTAGTTCGTTTATAATATCCCTCTAGAATTTAAAAGTTCACTACTTTATGATGATGCAACCATACTAGAGGCGCTACTACACACGAACATGGTATCAGAGCCTAGCTAGAGCTTTAGGGTAAACCGGACGACGTTTAAAAACTCAATCGAACATAAAAAAATGAGATTTTTACATGCTCACTGGAAATTTTTTCAAAAGTTGGAATTTTTGTAATTAAAAATATTCATAAAATAGAGCAGGGTTTTCTATGGATCCCCAAGAAAAACGAGCGCCTAACTCGACATAACGACGGCGGAACCGCGGCCAAATAGGTGTATTTGCGGCGGTTCCACGGCACCGTTGGTGGGGCTTGGACCGTGCGCTCTTGCGTTGATCCGTAAGTACTATATATGCTCTCTAGGAATTTTTTATGCAGGTTCAAGTGTTGAGATCTATTAAAACAGTGGGTATGTTGATGTGTTGATTGATATATTTTAACGTCGTCTATGTTTTTCAATTGTTGATGTGATATGATGTATAGGATCATCATGATCGAATGGTCGGGGGTTTTATGTGAGACGAGAGTTTATCTTTTCATTCTTGTAAAATTCATTGTATATATTATTCATTTATTGGGGCACATCCGGGTTGAGGATGATGTCTCCAATGATGTATATTTTACTTTTCCGCATTAGGATAGACCCAAGGAGGGGAGCACGAGTGACCGGGTTCTGGAGTTCAGTGGGAGGCCATCTCGAGGAGTCGAGACCGGGTCTCCTAAACTCCAAAATTGGAAGGGTCACTTGCCGCTCTCGTAGGGGTCTAAGGGTGTGCTCTTGGCTATTCATCACGACCGTGGAATCCGTTTTTTCTATCTTAGGCTAAGTAGAAAATACGGAGTTCCTAGTATATCCTATATTTTCATATATGTGTTTCTGCTGCTAATTATTCTGTGATGTGATTGCCTAATATCAGAGACGAATGTGATATTGTTATATATGTGATATGTAATACTGTTTTTCGTTTCTTTCTGTAATGGCTTAGGAACTTAAATGATGGGAATACATTAATGAGATTAATGTAAAAGAAGAGAAACCTAAATATGTTGTAGAATCGGATTTGAAACCCACTCGGCTTCTTTTTATGAAAAAGCAAGTTTCAAAAGATGCGGAGCTTAAGCCACTCCTTTTCTAAAAACTATTTAGATTCTACAACGAAATCAAGTTCAAAGCATTAATGGTTTTCATAAAAACCATCCGCAGCCCTCCGTCATTTTAGGAAGCAGAGTACTTAGTATTCATGCTACGTATGTTGATTATAGTCAATGCGTAGTGTACGGTAGCTAAGTGATGTCTTCCTACAAAGCATATTATGCGGTAAGTTAGGACATTCATGTGATTATGTTGATCATAGTCAGGGGTCATATGGGTGGTTCTAGTTAATCACGAAATGACGGGTAGAACTTGACTAGTGCTTATGATATTTTGACCATAGCCAAGGTCATAAGTAACTAGGGGTAAAAACCATATTGGGAGTTTCAAGAGTTGAAATTTGCTATGAGATTGCATACCATCTATATGATAGTTGGATCCCGATCCCACTGTGAGTATGTGTTAATCCCAGGAGAGTTTTACACTTTACAATTAGCTAATCCAGTAGGTGTCAAGAAAGGTGTTAACGGGGTTTGACTTCTGAGGAAAACGATGTTTATTTTAATTAGGTATGTGCGTAAGCATTGGGAACCTCCCTCAAAGTACTGACACTGGCCTGGCTGACCGGTTAGCGAAACTGTAGAATGTAATTAATCCTGACTAGTTTTCTTTTAAGCTTTGAAAGAAAATTTGATAAAAGCAGTGGGAGACATCGATTAGATAAGATAATAACCAATCTAATTTTTGCAAGAGCATTTTGCTGAGTGTATTCTTTTCTCTCTCCTAATAGCAGATACCGATGACGGGACTTAAGCTTCTTCTAGAGAAAAACAAACTGACTGGACCAAATTATAAAGAATGGTTGAGGAACTTGAACATTGCACTCACATATGATAAAGTATCATATGTCCTCACCACCAAAGCCCCATCCATCCCAGGACCTGAATCATCTGTTTCGGATAAGGAGATCCGAAAAACATGGGATATTGATTGCAACACGGCCACGTGGCTTGTGCTTGCTTCTATGGACAGTATCAATCAGAAACTGCAAGAGAAGATGGATATACAATCCATCTTTCTTCATACAAAGGAGTTGTATGAAGAGCAATCTCGTACTTTACGATACGACGCATCTCGAAAGCTGTTTGAGATGCGGTTGGCTCCCGGTGCATCAGTAAGAGACCATGTTCTGAAGATGATTGGTCTTATAGAAGAACTTGAGGAACTGGGATGGACTATGAACAATGAGCAATATACAGATATTGTTCTACAGTCTCTCTCCCCCGCCTTTGCTCCGTTCATAGTGAATTTCAATATGAACTATTTGGAGAAATCATTGCCTAAACTTCTCAATATGTTGAGAAATGCAGAGAGCACGCTTAAGATAGCGAAAACACCCACTCTGCTTTATGGGCCATCTTCCTCTTCAGTCCCGAAAGCCAAGGCTAAGGGAAATAAGAAGAAGAATCCCACCAAGTCGGGAGGTGGAGTTGAAAAGGCGAAGGGGAAAGACAAGTCTGGGACCGCGGGAAGTGGAAAAGGGGAATGTTTTTACTGGCACAAGTCGGGACACTAGAAATGCAATTGTGCTTTTTACCTTATAGATCTCAAGAAGAAGAAGCATATTGATGCTTCCGCTTCAGGTGTGTTTGTAACTGAAAACTATTTTTCATTAAACTCTGCATCTTGGGTATTAGATACCAGTTCTGGTTCTCACATCTGTAATTGTATGCAGGGATTGAGAAACAGTAGAGTTTTGAAGACTGGGGACCACACTCTACGGGTTAGAAATGGTTCCAATGTTCATGTTGTATTCGTAGGAGAGTATCATCTGGGGTTGCTTTCAGGATGTATTTTGGTTTTGAACCCTTGTTATTTTGTACCTGGTATGCTATATAATATAATATCCGTATCTTTGTTGGACAATGATGGATATCATTTTGTGTTGCAAAATAATATTATAAAAATTAACTTGAATCAACAGTTGATTGGGTATGGTACACTAAGTAACGGAATTTACGTCCTAAACCAACACACAGTTTTTAATATACAACATACAAATAAAAGAAAGATTTCAGAAATATATGAATCTTTTCTTTGGCATTGTAGACTTGGTCATATTAATGAAATAAGACTAAACAAGCTACATAAAGATGGATATTTAAAACCTTTTGAATATAAATCTTATGCAACTTGTCAGTTTTGTATCAAAGGTAAAATGACCAAAACTCCGTTTATAGGACACGGAGAGAGAGCTACAGAACTCTTAAGCCTCATACATAGTGATGTATGCGGACTAATGTCTACACATGCTAGAGGCGGTTTTTTATACTTCATCACATTTACTGATGATTTCTCAAGATTCAGACACGTGTTTTTATTGAAGCATAAATCCGAAGCTTTCGAGAAATTCAACGAGTACAAACTTGAAGTAGAAAAACAAACTGGCTCAAGTATCAAGAAACTTCGATCAGATCGAGGTGGAGAGTATTTAAGTACTGAGTTTTCAGACTTCTTAAAAGAGAATGGGATTCTCTCTCAGCTTACTCCTCCATACACACCACAGCACAACGTTGTGTCAGAACGGAGGAATCGTACCCTATTAGATACTGTACGGTCCATGACGAGTGATGCTGAGTTACCACTTTCCTTTTGGGGACATGCATTAGAGACAACAATTTATCTATTGAACAGGGTTCCATCAAAGACCGTGTTTACCACCCCATATGAGATATGGTGTGGAAGGTGACCATCTCTTAAAAGAGTTAGGATTTGGGGTTGTCCGGCTTATGTCAAAAGGCAAAATCCGGATAAACTCGAGACACAATCGGTCATGTGTAAATTTGTGGGATATCCAAAACACTCGTATGGATATCTATTCTACCACAAGGAGGAACAAAAGGTGTTTGTTTCTCAACATGCCACATTTTTGGAAAATGAAATCTTTATAGACAGTACTGATGGCAAAGTGGTAGAACTAGAAGAGATTCTAGAGACAAAAATTACTCAGGACGAATTGGTTGACACTTATGTTGCATTAGAACTTCAAGAACCTCAGCCGCTCTGGAGATCTAGTAGAACTTCTCGTCCGCCGGAGAAATACTATGGGTTTCTCATTGATGGTGGTAGAGAAGATTGCATCATGGATGGTGATGACCCTACTAGTTTTCAGCAAGCTATCACAAGTGGTGTCTTAGAGAAGTGGCTGGATGCCATGAGATCCAAAATGGAGTCCATGTACACCAACAAAGTATGGACTTTGGACATTGCACCTCCAGGGATAAAACCCGTTGGGTGCAAATGGATCTTTAAGAGAAAAATTGGTGTAGATCGACAGGTAGAGACCTATAAAGCAAGGCTTGTAGCGAAAGATTTTTGTCAAAGACCAGGACTGGAATATGATGAAACTTTCTCTCCAGTAGCAATGCTTAAATCCATTCGGATCCTACTTGCTATTTCTGCTCACTACGACTATGAAATCTGGCAGATGGACGTTAAGACTGCATTTCTAAATGGTGATTTAGAAGAGTGCGTTTTTATGGATCAGCCAGAGGGCTTCATTGACAGTAGGAGCAGCGAAAAAGCGTGTAGGTTTCTTAAATCCATTTATGGATTAAAGCAGGCATCTCGGAGCTGGAACATCTATTTTGATGATACAATCAAAAAGATTGATTTTATCAAAAATATAGATGAACCATGCATTTATAAGAAGATTGTAGGGAGTACTGTCACTTTCCTCGTATTGTACGAAGATGACATTCTCTTGATAGGAAATGATATTCCTATGCTACAATCGGTCAAATTATTCTTATCACAAAGGTTCTCCATAAAGGACCTGGGTGATGCCTCGTGCATTTTGGGCATAAGGATTTATAGAGATAGATCCAAGAGATTATTGGGATCGTCCCAATCAAAGTACATTGACAGCATCCTAAAAAGTTTTAGTATGGAAGATTCCAAGCGTGGTGTCTTGCCCGCTTGCCATGGAATCACTCTCTCTAAGGACTTCTGTCCAAAGACTGATGAAGAGAGAGCTCGCATGAGCATTATACCCTACGCTTCAGCCGTAGGATCTATAATGTATGCGATGATATGTACTCGCCCTGATGTAGCTTATGCACTAGCTGTAGTGATCAGGTATCAATCCAACACAGGGGAGCAACACTGGAGAGCCGCGAAGAACATTGCGAAGGACTAAAGAATTGTTCTTAGTGTATGGTAATGGGGATCTCCAAATGGAGGCCTTTACCGATTCTAGCTTCCAAAGTGATAAGGATGACAGTAAATCTATCTCAGAGTTTGTATTTACCCCCAATAGAGGGGAGGTATGTTGCAAGAGTTCCAAACAGGATACCGTTGCAGACTCCACGATGGAAGTTGAGTATATTGCTGCAAATGATGCTGCCAAGGAAGCTGTCTGGATGAGGAAGTTCGTTGCGGAGCTAGGAGTAGATCCAACCATTATTAATCCAATACCATTATATTGTGATAATAAAGGAGCTATGGCGTTGGCCAAAGAATCCAGATCCCATCAAAAGTCCAGACACATCCTCAGGCGATATCATTTGATCCGGGAGATAGTTGATCGCCAAGAGATCGAGATTCGGAGAGTAGATAAAAAAAATAACACCGTGGATCCACTCACTAAGGCCCTTCCACAGCCGCAACATGAGCGACTTTTTGAGATGTTGGGTATGAGATATGCCAATAATTGGCCTTAGTGCAAGTGGGAGATTGTTGGATATATGTATGCCCTAGAGGCCATTATATGTATAGTGGATGCTTGGACATATATATATGTATATTTTGATATATGACTTTCTTGCTCGACATGATAGTTTGCTATCTGGTTTTACTTTATCTGACATGTTTACTTGATACTGTTCATTTGATACATGTTGATAAAGCCCTAAGGATATTTGCTTGACTTCCATAGCTATGATGAAGATCATACTAGTGAGGCATGTGTAGTCTATAAGCATATCCTTAAATGTTCCTAGTCGTAGGTATATCGAGATAGGGCATCGATATTCCGGAGTAGACTAGCGTATACGTTTCTTGTCCCATATGATGGGCGATGGATGATCCCATATCCATTGGTGTTGTGACATCGAAGATTGTATATGGGTGCTCAGTGGAGACTGGGTACACTGAACGGACTCACCGAGAATTCCTATATGGTATTATATCTATCGTCGGATAGCAGTTCTCTGGTGACACTGGTACAGGTTAGTCTGTAGACCCGAGATCTTCATAAAGTCTTGTTTTTTCTCCAACTGTACTTTGATTTCCACCCTACCACGGCTCTACTGAGTCGTGCAAACAGGTGGCTTTTGGATATAGTCCCAAGACACATGGAGACAGTGAGCGAAAGGAGGGGTTTCGTCTCTCCCAGTATTGGGAGTTGATGTTGTGCAACGTGCGATTGGCTCTGACTTGAAGTCCTTCGCCAGGGCGGATGAGATTTACTGATAAGTGTTATCAGTAGTTTCTCGACCGGTCATAGACCATATCGACATGACTTATTGAGTTAATAGGGCTCGACGATTCCATCCCTAGACTTGATATGCAGCATATCAGACGAAGAGACCGGACTGTACGGTAAGTGTTGCCAATGGCTCGACGGGAGTTTTGACGGGTTCGCTTGTTTTTCTTCTAATCGCTCAATACCCTGGTGGCCGTTATGTTTAGCTGACTGCTTGCGGCTTGTAGGTGTTTTGATATGATCATCACCTACTGCCGGCGTATTGATGAGTCTCAGAGTCCCACACAGGATTTTTCTAGCTCAGGCGAAATGTTGTGGTGTGCAAATGTGATATGCGCAGAAGCTCGATTAAATACGAATATATGATATCGTATTTTAATCGGACGTTCAATATTGGTCGGGTCGCATTGGATGTGACCGATTTATTAAATCAAGTGTTGATTTAATATTAACTTTTAGCTCATTTTTAATTAAACCTTTTCTTTTGGATGTATGCGTATATGTATATACATACACATGATGATGTGCATGCACACATACATACATACCTATGTGTCATGGTGGATGATACATAGAAAATGGCAATACAAGACTCATATAGTTGATAAATATCTAGATTTTTGTTAATGAATTAAAGAAAAAGGAAATTAGCATAATGACTCATTTTCTACACACTTCTTCTTTGACCATTGACTTTAACCATGGTTTAATTTCCTTTGTTCTTTAACCCATCTACAAAGTATCTACATATTTAGTTAACTATGGTTATATTTGAGAGTGTCTCATATATATTCTTTTCTTTTACTTTTTGGAAATAAGTTTTCATTATATTTTACAAAAGCTTTTGCCATCTTCATCTTCCTCCTTCTTCAAGCTCTCTTGAGTTTTGTTTAGAGTGAGGAACTTAAAAAGAAAGGGTTTTTAAGTGAGTTTACAAACCACACAACCATTCTACACTAGCCAAGCCCTTTAGTGTAGAGTGTTTGCTTCATTTTGTGTAGCTTAGAGCTTGATCTAGAAATCTCTGGGTGGATCATCGTAGACGATGAAGGATCTTGAGCGGAGTCGTTCCAAGCTTCGAGCAATGCCGTAGGAGTCCTAAAGACCGATGGAGTTGGCTACAAAGGATGTATTTCCTTTTCCTTTAGTTTAGACTTCACATAATGATGTTTTTACCCTAATCTCTAGTTACGATTCG
This sequence comes from Agapanthus africanus, assembly GCA_030015575.1. Taxonomy (NCBI): domain Eukaryota; kingdom Viridiplantae; phylum Streptophyta; class Magnoliopsida; order Asparagales; family Amaryllidaceae; genus Agapanthus; species Agapanthus africanus. The sequence goes on along the minus strand of CM057345.1, from coordinate 295,279,828 downwards.
TAATTCGTTTGTAATAGCCCTCTAGAATTTAAAAGTTAACTACTTTATGATGATGCAAACTTAATAGAGGCGCTACTATACAACAACAACACCTTCTTCTCAAATCCGACGCATCCACTATTCTATCTTTGTAGGATTCTTTACAAGTTCGCTACCAAACGCCAAAAATTGACTAACCCGTATTTGTTGCAGTACCGAGCATAAACATAAAAAAGATTGTTTGATGTTTTGAACAAATTTTTTCATTAAATTACGCATTGCATACATTAATACGGACTTAAGGGCCAGCAAACCCCACAACATACGGTAAAGGATTTGATCCCCTTTTCCGTGGCCCACAAATCACAAACTTGAGCATAAACGTTTACCCGCACAAATTTTAAAAGAAATTAGACTTTAAGCCTTAAGGAATTCGTGCTCATTAGGAGAGTTTAATGGTGTTTAGAACACCGCTTAACGGTATATTATTTACGGGGTGTCTAGGAAAGTGTTCACGGCGAAACCGCCAAAAGAGAAAGGGTTATTTAATTAAGGACCTTCGCGAAAGCTTCGGAAAACCTCCCCTTATCTCTGCACTTACCTGGCCTCGTGATCAGTATATCTTGAGCCCGTTTCTCGACACAATTTTATTTCGACAATCAAGTTCTTGAGCAGGTCTAGTTGACCTAGGTGAACCCTAGACCGATTAGGTGCGTGGTATTTTTGTGTCGTGATTGTTTTTGTCCAGATTCTTTTTGTGTATATTTCATTCTTTTGTTGATAACTAACTAAAAATAAAATAAAAAAAATCACATTCTTTTTCTTCTCTTTTCTCTCTTCATATCATGGGTACCCCACCCAGAAAAACTCTTGCCGAACTTTGGTACCCACAACGAGACATTACTTCCTACGGTTCTTGCTTTGGCCGAATTTCGAACGACCCCACCATGCCTAAACTTTCTTTGAAAGATCAGATAGACGCATCTAGGATGAAGAATTGGACTCCGCAATCCACTTTGTATTAACTATTTCAACCTACCCCACCTTCTTACGTTGATACCCCTTTTGAGAGTCCTGTTGTAACTCCAAGACCTATGTCTATTACTGAACATATTGAACAATCCCGTAGCTGATCTTTCACTCCTTTCACCACTTCCAATTCTTTGGATCAACAAATCTATTCACCTTCTTATCCAAATGTTGATCCTACTCATGTCCAACCATTCAATTCCTACCAGTCCTGCCCGACTTTTACACCTTCGCTAGACATTGCTTCTGAACCGCCATTTGGGAGTTTTCAGTATCCAAACAACTTTGAATCTTTTACTGAAACCCCTTCAAAAGTTATGTCTAGTCTGGAATAGTCGTTGGAAGACTTTAGGGTAGCATCATGCTAACAGATGATGGATTTGAATGCGTCCATGGCCGCCCTCATACAACCTAGTGACCCAGTAGCTAGTTTCCAACTAGCTCCAAATTTTCCAATGTATGATGAGGCGGTAGGATAGGTTGAGAATTTGAGTGGAGAGAGTGAGCTGTACACCCTTCCAAATCAAACCTACCCATCCCAAATTGAATCCCACAACTCTTGTTTTGAAAGTTTATCGAGTGTCCCAAATGATTTATCAATTGAAGATAGAATGATGAATAAGTTGTGCGACTTTGTAATGTTTGATTTACCAGATTGTGAAGGGACCCTGTCTAGTAAAACCAATTCCCAACCTTTTGACCTCTACACCCCCATCTTAGAACCTGAATTGATTGATATCCATACTTTTGATGAGGTGTCTGAGAAAATTGATTTTCACTTGATTAAGAATATTGACGCTGGGAATATTTTAGATGATGAACCCGCTGCTTTGGATGAATTTTTCTCTCCAATTCATCATCCCGAGTCATTAGCTGTTTTTCCCGAACTTCATGTGCGTCTTGATTTTGATGAGAAATGCATGGATGAGATAATTTTTGAGGAAAATTTTGAGGATAGTTTTGAGGATGAACCAGTTTTAATTGATGAGTTGGATTTTTCAATTCATCATATCCCTTCCACTAACTGTGTACACCCTCCTAACCCTTTACTTTTGACCCTTCTCAATCACTTCCCTCCATCATCGTTCCGACCTTGCAAGATACCGTATCATTTACACTTCATGTATCTGGTTTACCAAGTTCGGCTTACCCATGGTTTCTCACGAATCTTGAAGGATTTGACCCAATTTCTCGACGGGTTGATAGATTAGCACAATCGCTTTTTACACATCGGTCATCACAAATTGTGCTAGTTTATTCACTCCATTTCCACCCTCAAGTTCGTACTCTATTTCTTTTTCCCTTCCGCCATTCTTCTTCTCATATACAGGGACCGTATTCCACTTCTATCCTCATACGGTCTCGCGTATTCTCTATTTCTTTCCTCTCTGCATTCTTTCACCATCCTGCACATTATATCGATAAAATTTTTGAATGCTTGGTGCTAACTTTTGTCCTGTGTAAGGCCTTGTATAAATTGATATTGTTCTCTTTTCCCCCCTAATCCTGAACTTCACCGCTTAAACAGTGGAAACACTGTTTCACTTAAGTTTGGGGGGGCCCTTTTTGTGTATATATTTTTGTTTTGCTTTGTATTTTGTATAAATTTTCTTTTAGGGAGCGCTGACAATTTTGACCCTCTTGGTGTTGCCTGACAGTGAGGGCACTGTCATGTTTAAGTTTGGGGGTGTGCTCGGTAAGCTTTGCTTCGCATTCATATGTATATTTTGCATTTGCATACTTATTAAAACCCATAAAAATCGAAAAAAAATCCAAAAATATAAAAACTTTATCGTCAAGTTAGCTAATAGGGTAACTGAGATTTTATTCCGAAAGTTTAGTTGATACGTTAGAAATAACTAAATCCTAGGCTTAGGAATTGAAAACCCTAACATAACCCTCCTTCTGTTTAAACTTGGTAAATATATGTTCTTACGTTTTTTTTTTTGAGAAATAGGTAATCTTGAGTTCGGTTCTTTAGTTTAGTCAAGATGAAGGGAAAGTATTGAAGTTTTACTGAAGGATAAGTATGAAAAATAGTTTCTATTCTTGAGTTTAAATTTAGAAAGTATATACTCTACAAACTGCACATACACGCACCTTGAAACTTGGGATAGTAGAGAATACCTAGAAATACTCTTGCCTAAAAACCTAGTATGAAAGAAAAAACGGTATTTAAAGCTAAACACCAAAAGAGCATCAGTGAAAAATATATCTGGTCTTGAAAAAGAAAAATAAAGATAAATAAATAAATAAAGTCAAGACCTGGAAACTGCTATTTACGCTTTAAGCTCACACATTCAGTAATCGGCTGTTAGTTCCTCAAGAAACATTAATAGTCGCATGAAAGATATGTGAGCAACACCGTCCATCATTAATGAAAAGAAATAGTATTACGTATTAGGGCAAGGGTATTATAGCTTGAATTGAATTATTAAGTATAGGGGTGAAATTTTACACATACGTAGGGGTATACAATAGATGTTTGGAGGAAAGATAGAAATAAAGAATAAGACTTATGTTTTCTGTAAAGTAGATAAAAATCCATGATTTGAAACCGCACTTTAGAAGGAAAACTCAGGAGATACCTGTTGAAGTCAAAATTTGCACCCCGGTTGACCAAGTTAAAGTCAAGATCAACCCCAAGCCAGGTGGGCCCAAGCATAAGCAAATGGGCCAATGCCCAGGTCGAGCCCGAACGCGAAGCGTCTGGTCTTCCGCCATACCAAAATAAAAAAATCATGTAACAAATAATTTTTATGTATTTTTTGTGCATGAATGTATGCAAAATGGGCATAAAGCCAATTTTTTGTAAGCCCATGGCTTATGTGCAAAAAGAAGTGGCACATGAGCCATGGGATTGCTAAAATGCCATTTTTGTAAAGCCCAAGGGGCTATATGTAAAGTATATAGCCTATAAAGGCATGGATAATGAAAATATCCCAACAACTTTTTTCTCTCTCTAAAGAAAAATCTAGATCTGTGATCTTCTCCTTCCTCAAGGTTCTAAACCTCCCTCTTTTTTTAATTAAATCAAGAGTTTTACTCTTCCTTTCCCAATACTAAATAGTTTTTCACCACAAAACCCATAAAGGGGAACTCAGATATGCCATCAGATCTCAGAAAGGAGAGATTTTTAGATTCTCATATTTATTGATCTTCAAGATTCGGCCAACAAAGGAAGAAGAAGGAAACTCATCTCCAGAAACCCCACTTTGGGGAAGAACTAGGGCTCATGGGGAGAAGCCCTTCATCAGCTTCAAAACATCCTAGGAGTTTAATAAGTGCTCTTTCCGGGGAGTACAACTCCCATTGCAGGGACCAAGTCCCTTTTGCTGCTCGAGCGCCCACATGCTGACACGTGGTGCGCTAGCGCCCGAGTGCCCATGTACTGACACGTGGCGCTTACGCTAGAGCGCTCGAGCGTCCACGTGTTGATACGTGGACGCTAGCGCCCGAGCGCCCACGTGCTGACATATGGCGCGCTAGCGCTAGCGCCCGAGCGCCCACATGCTGACACGTTGTGTGCTAGCGCTCAAAGCGCTGGCGCTGGCCCCACGCATCCTTTGGATGCCTTTTCCCCTTTATTTATATGTATACATGTATATACATATATATATACATATGTATACATATGTACACATACACATACTCTACAACACTCTCCCTCCCAAAAAAATTTTGGGCCGGGGCGCTGCCCCACACCCTGCAAGGGGGCTACTAGCCCCCTTGACCCCTAGCGGGCTATCCGGATAGCGGGACCCCCGTAAAAACTCTGCGTGGTTCTCGATATATCCAAACCCCTCCTCTAAAACAAATCACACGTACACTGCACATTGAGTTCGCATGACCAGTTTAACCCGTTAATCGGAGGTTCTCTTGCCCCAAAGGCGAGGGGTAATTAACGACAGCTTAGTCTGCGGCTGCTGGAGATTCGGATCCCCACAATCAATAAACCCCCGCCTACCCTGGGCAGGTGGAATCTGTAGTACGCCTGACAAGCATGCGCGTATTCCCATCTCAATGGGGTGACGAAAAACACCCTACAGATTGTGGCACGCCCAGTGGGACTTAACTCTCCTCCCATATTTCGGGTTAAACGTTCATGCGAACTCAATCAATATACATATCTATATTTATACTAAAATAATGCTCTTTCATGCAGATTTTCTAGCAATCACTTCTCAACAATGTCTCCAAATATGAACTCACCTCCTATCTTCTACAGGATGAAGATGGACGCCAGGACGGTCCTTCTGGCCTGTCTCCGGCGACAATGGGAGGAGCCGCTGCTACAGTTCGGCTCTATTTTGTTCGTGTCAGCTAACACCATCCTAGCTCCTCAAGCCCCGGTGGCAGACAGACCGGTCTTGAAAGGAAGGAGACCAAATGTGGTGATCTTGAGGGTGCGCCAACCCAAACGCAAGTCGGTCTTTGAACGACTCTCCTTGGCCCCAGCTGGGGGCAAGACCATCAACACCAACAAAGCAACAAGGCCTCTCAAGCAAGCTCCGGCGGTGCCCCTAACAACTGCACGATCGGGCGTCTTCTTTGAGCTCCCCGCTAATCGACTCACTGTGGCCTCCCAGGAATTGGATGCCCGCCAAGCCCTTAAAATTGAGAAGCTAAGGCAGAAAAATCTCAGATATAGAGCAAACAAAAGGGCTAGGGCTCCTGCTAGGCTGAACCTCATGAGGTTCGAAGAACAGGGTTACCCCGCCGAAGATGAGGAAATGGATGGGTATGTGGTCCACACTGTCTACATGGTGGGCACGTGCAGCAAGAGCAAGGACGGGGCTACCACATCTCAAATCCAATCTGGCTCGAATGTGGTTGCCGCTTCCCAAGAACAGCCGCTTCCGCTGGGCGATGAAAATCCTCCCAGTGAGGCTGATAGGCAGAGAGAGCTCTCAATTCATGAGGAGTCGGGCTCGGAAAGCGAAGATGAGCCAACTTTCCATCCTAAGACCGCAGAGCAGCAACTTCTCTAAGAGCTCCGAAAACAGCTCAGAAGCAAGGACAAGAAGATGGCCAAGCTCTACTCAAAGATCGACGACTTGACAAATGTCGTCTTACGGCTTACGGCCCAACTTGCCTCTCAGCCGCCCAATCAAGCATGGGGCTCTGCTCATGAACCGGGAAACGGTGTCCCAAGACAGCTGACGCCTATTCCCTCAAATCCAAAGGTGGGCGGACCGTACGAAAGCCAGTCGCATCCTATCTCGGGAAATGTCTTGACGGCCGATGACAGCAACCCGCTAACTCAAGATCAAATCATGGATTTGGTTGCCAACAAAATCAAAACATTGGTAGCCGAAGCCGGAGAGCAAAAAGATGCCAGCAGTAGCGGGAGACTATATCCTGCTCGGTACGATCTTGTGGAGTTTCCTACTGGCTATGTCGTCCCCAAATTTGAAAGGTTCGATGGGACGGGAAATGCGAACCGGCACATTGCCCAATTTAAAGCATCATGCGCAAATACTGGGGGCAATGATGCGCTCCTTCTCCGTCAGTTTGTTAATAGCTTGACGGATGTTGCTTTCGATTGGTATGCAAGCATACTAGATGACTCGATCATGATGTTCGCTCAAATAGAATCTATGTTCAAGCAAAGGTTCATGAGTGTCAGTGATAAAATCACCATCGACGATCTCGTAAGGACAGAGCCAAAGAACAACGAAAGCAACGTGGATTTTATAGTCCGATGGCGCAATCTCTCTGTCAAATGCGAACCGCCGTTGGAGCAAGACCAATCGGTCAGTCTTCTTATAGAAAATCTGAAGGACTGGATGAAACCTTTCCTGTGCACCGCAGGCCTTAAAACATTCTAGGAGCTGACCAAAAAGGTCAAATCGTTGGAACGCTCAAAGCCCGAGTCCGCTCAGGATCTTCAGTTCGCAAACAGACCGAAACATTGGAGGGACGACAACCGAAAAGGCGAAAGTTCTAACAGCTCCGATTCTCTAAATAAGTAGAGAACGGGCGGAGAAAAAACTAACAAATCTTGAGAGCCAACTTTGGAGGAAAGAAGAAATAAGGTCTACTCATTCCGAAGGAACAAGGTCCACAAAATTTTTAAAGGTTCTCTGAAGAATGGCCTGCGGCTACCATAACCAAAAAGGCTAAGTGAAGCGAACAAGACTGATCATCCCAACTTTTGCCCATACCACCGAGTTCTGGGACACGCTATTGAAGACTGTTGCATCTTCAAAGATTGGGTCAAAAAGAAATACAGGGCAAGAGAGATAGAACTGTCTAAAGGAGTGTTAACAAATAGTCAAGCTGCAACCGCCAATTTCATACAAACGGAGACCGAAGTTCTTCGTGAAACTGATTCTCTCAGACATCTGCCTTTCTCTGAGAACAGTCGACCTCTAAGTCGTTAAACTGGGAATGTAAAAAAATGTAAATAAACAAAAAAATGTGTAAATAAAAGAAAAATAAAGAAAAGCCGAAATGATGGGGCGACTCGCAATAAAAATCAGCGAGTGAAATTAAAAATGAAAATAAAGCCGAAATGATGGGGCAACCGCGAATAAATAGCCGAAATGATAGGGCAATCGCGACCTTCGCGATAAGAAAAGCTGAATTGATAGAGAAATCGCGGTAAAACAGAAAAAAAAAAAAAACAAAGGCGAATTATGAGTCCCTTATTCCAGTGTAGCGATGCAGACGCCAATCAAAATCTAATTTCCCAAAATTCTTCCAGCCCGACGGCCAGTCCCCAAATTGACTACCGTATACAATCCACGGGCTCAAATAATTCTCATCATACCCATGCCCCACCGCAATCACCAGTTACGCGGCTGGTCTCCGCCCTTAGAATTATGCTCCATTGGGAAGACCCACTCATGTGTCCTTACGATGCATGAGGAGAACAAACCTTCGTGGGATCCTTACGAATCACAAAGGAAAAACACATTCGGGAGTTCTCACGACTCCTAAGGAGAAAATACACCTACGGGATCCTTACGACCCGTAGGGAGAAAATGCTTTTATGGGACCTTTACGGCCGATAAAATTGAAAATCCTTAGGTGATAGGGATCCAAACCTGTCTTCTAAGCCATCGCTCCCCAATCCCCAAATAGCGAATTATGAGTCGCTCCTGGTACCATATTCCATTGCAGCGATGTAGACGCCAACCAAATTCCAATCCCCAAGTGGCGAATGATGAGTCGCTCCTGGTACCATATTCTAGTGCAGCGATGCAGACGCCAGCCAAATTCCAAATCCAAATCCCCAAGTGGCGAATGATGAGTCGCTCCTGGTACTATATTCCACTGCAGCGATGCAGACGCCAACAAAGTCCCGAAATTTTTATGGCCCTACGGTCTGGATCAGATATCCTGCAAACCCGTATACAATCCACGGGCGTAAAACAATCCTGGTCTCTCCCAAGTCCTACCGCGAGACCACATTCAAAGTCCCACCGGCGATGATGATCCAAAGAAAAAAATTAAAAATTAAGAAGTGTATGTCCACAAGCAAAATGGGCATGGAGGAAAACCCGAAACGGCTCCGTGAGTAAAAACATCAAGACTGCCGTCGATTTTGTGAAAACCCGAAAGGGCGCAAACGTACCAAAAAAAAGAAAAGAGATGAAATGCACTCGCAAGGTCCTCTCGACTTTGTGAGGAGAAAATTCCCGTGTGAGATCCTTACGACTCACAAAGGAGCAACACACATAGGAGTCCTCACGACTCCTAAGGAAAAAATACACCTACGAGATCCTTTCGACTCGTAGGGAGAAAATGCTTTTATGGGACCCTTACGGCCCATAAAATTGAAAAGCCTTAGGTGATAGGGATGTAAACCTGTCTCCTAAGCCACCAATTTCCAAATCCTTCCGGGGCAAATGATGAGTTGCTCCTGGCATTATTCCAGTGCAGCAATGCAGATGCCAAATAAAAACCAATTACCAAATCCTTCCGGGGCAAATGATGAGTTGCACCTGGCATTATTCCAGTGCAGCAATGCAGATGCCAAACAAAAACCAATTCCCAAATCTTTCTGGGGCAAATGATGAGTTGCCCCTGGCATTATTCCAGTGCAGCAATGCAGATGCCAAACCAAAAACCAATTCCCAAATCCTCTCAAACACAGATGATGACTCGCTCCTGGTACCATATTCCAGTGTAGCGATGCTGATGTTAACTCAAATCAAACCAACCAATTCCACCAGCGACACTCTGCATCGGGGAAACGTCCAACACCGACACTCCGCATCAGGGAAACGTCCAACAACGACACTGCGTAACGGGGAAACGTCAAGCAGACACTCCGTCTCGGGGACACGTCAACCAGCGACACTCTGCATCGGGGAAACGTCCAACACAGACACTCCGCATCAGGGAAACGTCCAACAACGACACTCCGTAATGGGGAAACGTCAAGCAGACACTCCGTCTCGGGGACACGTCAACCAGCGACACTTTGCATCGGGGAAACGTCCAACACAGACACTCCGCATCAGGGAAACGTCTAACAACGACCCTCCGTAATGGGGAAATGTCAAGCAGACACTCCGTCTCAGGGATACATCAACAAGTCGATACTCCGCCTCGGGGAAACGTTAAGCAAACACTCCGTGCCGGGGGCACGTCGACTACAGACACTCCATCTCGGGGTAACGTCAACCAGCGACACTCTGCATCGGGGAAATGTCCAACACAGACACTCCGCATCAGAGATACGTCAACCATTCGATACTCTGCCTCGGGGAAACGTCAAGCAGACACTCCGTGCCGGGGGCATATCGACGAAAGATACTCCGTCTCGGGGACACGTCAACCAGCGACACTCTGCATCGGGGAAATGTCCAACACAGACACGCCGCATCAGGGAAACGTCCAACAACGACACTCCGTAACGAGGAAACGTCAAGCCGACGCTCCGTAACGGGGAAACATCAAGCAGGCACTCCGTAAAGGGGAAACATCAAGCAGACACTCCGTCTCGGGGAAACGTCAACCAGCGACACTCTGCATCGGGGAAACGTCCAACACAAACACTCCGTGCCGGGGACAAGTCGAACAGCGACACTCCGTGCCGGGGACAAGTCGAACATCAGCGACACTCCGTGCCAGGGACAAGTCGATCAGTGACACTCCGTGCCGGGGACAAGTCGAACAGCGACACTCTATGCTGGGGAAAAGTCGATCAGCGACACTCCGTGCCGGGGACAAGTCGAACATCAGCGACACTCTGTGCCGAGGACAAGACGACCAACGACACTCCATGCCGGGGGCACGTCTACCAAATCACTCTGGGCCAGAGAAATGTCTACCACATACACTCCATCTCGGAGACGCGTCAAGCGTCGACCGTCCATGTCGTCAAAAGGGCAGTGCATCCCAAAAAGTGGGAACCACAGCAAGTCGCCTCCACGCGAAAGAAGATCCATCAATTTCATGCACTCGACCCACATATGTGGTATGCATTTATTGATGGGGGCACTTTGTTGAAGTCAAAATTTGCACCCCGGTTGACCAAGTCAAAGTCAAGGTCAACCCCAAGCCAGGTGGGCCCAAGCCCAAGCAAGTGGGCCAATGCCCAGGTCGAGCCGGAACACGAAGCGTCCGGCCTTCCGCCATACCAAAATAAAAAAATCATGTAACAAATAATTTTTATGTAATTTTTGTGCATGAATGTATGCAAAATGGGCATAAAGCAATTTTTTTGTAAGCCCATGCCTTATGTGCAAAAAGAAGTGGCACATGAGCCATGGGATGGGTAAAATGACATTTTTGTAAAGCCCAAGGGGCTATATGTAAAGTGTATAGCCTATAATGGCAAGGATAATGAAAATATCCCAACAACTTTTTTCTCTCTCCAAAGAAAAATCTAGATCTGTGATCTTCTTCTTCCTCAAGATTCTAAACCTCCCTCTTTTTTTAATTAAATCAAGAGTTTTACTCTTCCTTTTCCAAAACTAAATAGTTTTTCACCACAAAACCCATAAAGGGGAACTCAGATCTGCCATCAGATCTCAGAAAGGAGAGATTTTTAGAATCTCATATTTATTGATCTTCAAGATCCGGCCAACAAAGGAAGAAGAAGGAGACCCATCTCTAGAAACCCCACTTTGGGGAAGAATTAGGGCTCAAGGGGAAAAGCCCTTCATCAGCTTCAAAACATCGTAGGAGTTTAATAAGTGCTCTTTCCAAGGAGTACAACCCCCATTGCAGGGACCAAGTCCCTTTTGCTGCTCGAGCGCCCACGTGCTGACACGTGGTGCGCCAGCGCTCTAGCGCTCGCGCCCGAGCGTCCACGTGCTGACACGTGGCGCTTGCGCTCAAAGCGCTAGCGCCCAAAGCGCTAGCGCTCGAGCGTCCACGTGTTGACACGTGGCGTGCTAGCGCTCTTGCGCTCAGAGCGCTAGCGCCCAAAGCTCTAGCGCCCGAGCGCCTACGTGCTGACACGTGGCGCGCTAGCGCTTAGTGCGCTCAGAGCGCTAGCGCTTAGTGCGCTCAGAGCGCTAGCGCCTAAAGCGCTCGTGCCCGGGCGCCCACGTTCTGACACGTGGCGCGCTAGCGCTCTTGCGCTCAAAGCGCTAGCGCCCGAACGCCCACGTGCTGACACGTGGCGCGCTAGCGCTCTTGCGCTCAGAGCGCTAGCGTCCAAAGCGCTAGCGCCCGAGCGCCCACGTGCTGACACGTGGTGCGCTAGCGCTAGCGCCCGAGCGTCTACGTGCTGACACGTGGCGCGCGAGCGCTTAAAGAGCTGGCCCCATGCATCCTTTGGATGCCTTTCCCCCCCTTTTTTATATGTATACATATATATACATATATATATATATACATATGTATACATATGTACACACACATACTCTACAACACCCTCCCTCCCAAAAAAATTTTGGGCCGGGGCGCTGCCCCGCACCACCCAAGGGGGCTGCTAGCCCCCTTAACCCCCAACCGGCTATCCGGGTAGCGGGACCCTCGTAAAAACTCTGCGTGGCTCCCGATATATCCAAACCCCTCCTCCAAAACAAATCACACGTACACTTCACATTGAGTTCGCATGACCAGTTTAACCCGTTAATCGGAGGTTCTCTTGCCCCAAAGGCGAAGGGTAATTAACGGCAGCTTAGTCCGCGGCTGCCGGAGATTCGGATCCCCACAATCAATAAACCCCCGCCTACCCTAGACAGGAGGAATCTGCAGTACGCCTGACAAGCGCGCACGTATTCCAATCTCAATGGGGTGACGAAAAACGCCCTACAATACCAGCATCTTTCTAAACTTTTTTGGAACGTATAGGATCTAAAGTTAAATAGATAGGAGGTGTGAAATATAAGGGTTGAATATTTCTAACTTAGGATGATAGAATTTCTAACTTAGATATTAAATTGTAGGAGTGGAATCAACGATAACTTATGAAACTATCTTGACGGGATTTTGTGGGTAGTATCCGCTGAAAACCCTCAGGAGATAACACTCCTCCTACTAGGGACACCTAGAGATTTAACGGCTTGTTGCACGAGCTCAGTGCAATCGCGTTCCCTGCGAAACTGAGGCTAGGATTTTGTTTTGCTCGGGATGAGCAAAAGATAAGTTTGGGGGTATTTGTTCAAACCAGAATATTGCATTTTAATACCGCTCATTCTTTATCTATTTTTTGTATATATCGGTACTATTAACCAGTGTCTGCTCAGTAATACAGATTATAGGTATCCGTGATAAAATACTGGAAATACATTCAAAATAACGGATATATCATTTGCGAGCCGACACTGCAACCGGAACTGCAAACCGATATCCCAAGAGTTAATTTGCAAGAAAATAAATAGTGTGTGCACAATATTTTGGTCCAACACATAACATGTGTACACACTAACTCTTGGAGCTTGGACCATGGACCTAGAGGGCTGCCCAATGCACACAAGTGGGGGGACAAGTGCAATAAATGCTAATGGTGTGATGTGATCAAAAGATTCAAGTTTCCCTCCAAAACCCTGGTGCATCCAAAGTCAAATTTGAGAAAACCAACTGGACCAAAGTGATATTAGGAAGCAAACAAGTCAACACACAAAGCATGAGCCCCAGTGCTTGGATTTGGGCCGAGCTCATACCCCTTATGGCCAGCCAAACAGTGCACAAATGCCCCCAGTTTCTCACAGTCCCTCCCTTGTTGCTACGTCAGCTCATTTTTTTTATTTGTTTAATTTTCTTTTGAGCCTATAAATACAGAACCAGTGAGCAAGGGAGAGGGGTCCAAGTTTTCTCATTCTTTTTCACATTGTGTAACTCTTTTTATTTCTTTAGTTCTTGTAAATAGTTTCCCCTTGAGTTCTTAAGCTTCTCTTGATCTTGCAAGCTCTTCATTGAGCTTGCAAGTTTAAGGGTTGGTTATTGATTTCAAGGGATGTATCATTCTTCAAGTTTAATAAAGTTCTATTTTTGTGCCTTTATTCACCATGAGTTCTTTGCCTCTTCTTGATCTTGCAACCTCTTAATTGAGCTTGCAAGTTTAAGATTAGGTTATTGAACCCATATCTTGTATTTTGTTCTATGGTTCCTAGTATTTATATTCTTGCTCTTTTAATTCTTGCATTTACTTACTTGCTATTTTATTCATGTCATTTACATTCCATGCCCTTTACTTTCTTGTGTTGCTCTTTTTTTTCTTTGTGTCTTTTCTTTTGCTCTTTTTGGTTTGTTTTTGAGATGGTTGTAAATATGTGTTGTTAGTAAAAGAATACGATATTGTAAATTAAGGATTTTGTTTCCCATTCCTTTTCCCGTTATTTTCCATTGAACTCCACCAAAACCTTACGCAAGCGCTCCGTTAGGCACCCTACCCTACCAAGGTATCGGTGATCTCTAACCGCGACCGGTTGCGTTAGGTTTCTCCGGAGGCGAAAGCAAGAGACAAGAACGGAAGGACAACGGTCAATAAGCCGGATTCCACGAATACCGTGCTTAAATACCCTAATCCATGTTATTGCCGAGTGCTCTAGCTTCAATTGGTCAAGACTCGGCCCAATGGTTTGAGTACGAACTCACTAGCTTACACTATTGTATCTTTTCCTAACAACTTTATACATGCATATACACATAGGATAGATACGAACATTCCGCCCATGCGCATTAACTCGTCAAAACAAGAACATAAAACGCTCCATCTCCCTGTGGATCGACCCATGCTCATCGCGGCTAGCTGCAAAGCAACACCGTCCTAATAGCGGTTAAACTTTAGAACTCATAAAACTCGACACGCCAAAAGCGTGCGATCAATGACATTTGAGGAAGAAGATGAAGCTAGAGAGCAACCATGGGAGCAACTCAAGAAAAATGGCTAAGTGTTGAGAATGAGACTAGAATGAATGGAAACACTTGACCCCCCCACTCATTCAAGTATGGAATTTTGCAATTAAAAATTGCAACCATACTTGAATAGTTAGTCAAGATGAATAAACTATGAATAAAGCCCATGCTTGCAACCATGCTCTCATTTTCCACCTCTTTTCTATTTTTCTCAAAAATAGAAAATCAAGCCATGCTTCATTATTATTATTATATATATATATCATATATATTAATATATATATAATGAAGAATAATTAGTGAGCTAATGATATTAGTTAAGATATAATTATATCACATGCTTCATTATTATATATGAATAATTAGTGAGCTAATGATATTAGAAAATCAAGCCATGCTTCATTATTTTATATATATATATATATATCATATATATTAATATATATATAATGAAGAATAATTAGTGAGCTAATGATATTAGTTAAGATATAATTATATCACATATAATATATATCACATTATTAAATCAACACTTGATTTAATAATCCGGTTATATCATATATGACCGACTAATATCATCCATCTTTATATCACATTATCAAATCAACACTTGATTCGACAATTTGGTTATATCACATATAACTGAACCGATGACAGATAACTACCAGATTACAATACGGTATCACATACTCATATTTAATCAGGCACACGCACATATCAACATATGTGCCCTACTTTGTTTCGCTCAAACCAGGAAACTTCTGTGTGGGACTCTAAAAACTCGTCAATACGCCAGCAGTAGGTGATGATCACATCAATCACCTATAAGCCGTTAGCAGTACTAGCTGGACGTAACGGCTATCCGGGTATTGAACGATATGAAGATCAACATGCAAGCTCATCCATACTCTTCATGAAGCCTATCAGTGACACTACCGTACTGTCTGGTCTCTTCATCTGATATGTCGCATATCATGTCTAGGGGTGGTAAACGTCAGTCCCCAGTAATGTGATAAGTCATGCCGATTTTTGGCCTATAACGGTTCAAGAAACTACTGATAACACTTATCAGTAAATCTCAACAGCAGCACTGGCCAGGGACTTCCAGTTATAGCCAATTGAGCATAGCGCAACATCAACCCCCAATACCGGGAGAGACAAAACCCCTTTTATCGCTCATTACCTCTATGTGACTCGGGACTGTACCCAAAATCCACCTGTTTGCACGACTCCTTTGAGCCGTGGTAGGGAGGAAATCAAAGTACAGTAGGAGCCATACAAGACTCTATGACGATCTCGGGTCTACAGACTAACCTGTACCAGTGTCACCAGAGGACTGCTATCTAACGATAGGTATACTACCACATAGGAGTCCTCGATGAGTCCTGTTCGGTGTACCCATTCTCCAATGAGCACCTGTGTAGAATCTTTGATGTCATACACCAATGGTTGTGGGATCAACCATCGCCCTCTAAGGGACAAGAAACGTACACACTAGTCTATAATGGAATATCGATGCCCTTGTCTCGATATTCCCACGACTAGGAACTGATTAAAGGATGTACTTATGGACCACCCTGACCCACTAGTATGATCTCATCATAATCCTGGTAGTCAAGTATATATCCTAAGGGCTTTATCAATATGTGAATACCAGTCAACACGTTAAGATAAAGAGTAACCAGATAGCATACTATCATGTCGAGCACGGAAGTCCCATATATATATGTGTGTGTGTGTGTGTGTGTGTGTCCAAGCATCCACTATAATATACATCACATGTACAATAGTGGCCTCTGGGGCAAACATATAACAAACAGGTACACCACCATGCCAGGAGTCGTCCATTCTAAAACACCGTAGAATAGTATCAAGTACCCAAATTGGGACACTGCATAAATATAGATCTAAAACCATAGATCTAGTTACTAGAATCCCTGATATTTTATCCAGATCCTATGTGGAGAAACACCTTGTGACAACCACAGTATAACCGATCGTAGTAGAGGAATATCACTTCCTATCAAGAGCATGTCATCCAAATACCAGGACATCACTCCATACTACCTTCTTACCAGTTCCATCTATTGTTCTAATGAAGTCAAACTCTATGACTGTTACATCAAAACTAGACGATCTATCTCCGCTATACCTGCTTTAGTCTATAAATAGACATAAGCTACTTGTACACTATGCTTCCGCTGCTTCCACTGACTACAACAACCCTCTAGCAGAGTCATATACACGTGCACTTCTAAAGCTAATTTAGAACGATGCTATACTCATCCTCCTGCCAGATCCCATAGTCTAGAACAGCAGTAGTGTCAAGTTTGGGTAAGTAAAAACCTCCATGTTGTCGTATTTAAGGAAACCGAAGTACCACTCGGGTGCCTGAGGTTACCCACCAAATCTGCGGAGTGGCTAATGGATTGTCGAATCCAATTGAATCTTTAGGTTCTATTAAATTTTCGGTAATCGTTTGTGATTCTGGAATCACTTCCAGTTCTACCATACTCCCACTAATGTTTTCTGAAAAGAATCCATTTTACAAAAACTGTGGCGAGTCAAGAACAATATAACTATTGATCTTGCAGATGGTAGAATGTTAACCTTCGTCAAAGCCCGGGAAAACCCACAAACTGCCATTACTGATACGTGCCTAGAGTTTATCCAGATTCTGGTTTTAAGCATAAGCCGGACAACTCCATATACCTTAACATCGTTAAGATATGAATCCATTCTATATTCAATATAGAAACAAAGGCACTAATTTAATTGGAACCAGATTCAAAATACATACAGCCGTTTCCAGTGTATATCAACTAGATGGAAGGAGGCTAAGCAGCATTACTCATCAAGGAGCGCACCCACACATGAGTAACCTGAGAGAAAAGCAAGTTCTCAAAACTATTACTTACAACGGAATAGCAAACACAAGTATCTACATTTTTCGATCACCTTGAAGAATCCTCATACTTGCAATATATGGTTCTCTACTTTATTCTTATACATATATCTTCTCAAAATCTGGACCTTGTATTTCAACAAAATACTTGTCTAAAACTAGAGAAGTCATGAGTTAACAGAATATAGTACGAGTACCAACCCTTTTGTCCTAACAGACACCAGACAATATACAATACTCTGTATAAGTCCACAGAGTTTAATAACTCAAACCCTGTGCCTCGTAGGTTGAAAATTGTACTATGGTTAAGAAGAATTACACACCTGTTGAATGCTCCTTACATAACCAGCAACTGATATAGGTAAATATAATTTCAAAAAGTTATATCTTACTTTATAAAATAAACGTACAGATATATCAGTTTGAAATTGGTGCATAACGACGAATATTCAAAACCAAATATTTGCCGTCAGGCAAAACCCAGGTGATTTTCTCAAATATCACCAATTATAAAGAATTCCGATATGATGAGCATCTAATCACCCAATTCCCAATATCTTACTCTCACTCAGCATCCGTAACGCCATACAGATGTGATAATTAAATCTGGTAAATACATACCCTGGAGTTAGAATCTAATTGGGAAAAAAGTTTTCACTTAACACCGCACAGAAAAACTGAAACATGAAAATATTTCGAAGGGGTGGCCAGGTATTTCTAGTAATGCCTCTTCCACTATCCAGATTCATGACAGTAACCTTATACTTCCTTGCCCTCACTGCAACCCCTTTATATGTCTTTACTTATTACCTTCTGTACACCACACTTAGGCTAATTGGTTTTATTCATTCACTACCTTTCGGCACATACCTATGATTTGGAAAAAGACTATCCAATAAGCGCAAAAGGTGTATTCTCTTAATACTAGGAGCCCTAGCAACCTGAGCGAAGGTAAAGGGAAAAGACAACTGAATAATCCTATTCAATTTCTCCAAAACCGGAATCCATCCCCGAACTGGAACAAGTTCCCTCGAGTTCGTATGTAACTATTGTAAGGCTACTCCAGCTCCCCGGCCATCTTTCCGTGACCAAATGCGGAACAAAAACTTTTAGAACTTGGCGCTAACGGAACCATAAACTACAGATCATGCCATTAACCCTATACTAGTTATCATAAAGGAGTTTAGAGAGGTTATACCGATCGATCTGTGTCCTTCGGTCTTCGACCTCTGTCCAAGCTCCTTGCGGCTGCCTTGATGATGTTTTGTCTCCGGTCTCCCTTTATCGAAGAAGATCCACGTCGAGGGTCCTTCATACGGGCTCCCGCTTCAAAACCGAAGCAACTCGGACATCAAATTTGCTAGCCTAGATGCCCAAGATGAAGTAGAGATAGTGTGTGAATACTTTGTCTCAATACACCCTAGGATTCTCACTACATGAGAGGTATAGGGTGGAGGTTGAAGAAGATGCCCATGGAGAAAAGTGTATGCTCAAGAAAAAGAAAAGAGCAAGTGAGGAAATGGCTTAGTGTTGTATGTGATATTTTGTGAGGATATTAGCAACTCAAGAAAATCACCAAGTAAAAGAAAAGATCTGCCTCCCCTTTGAAATAACTCATATGCCCTCACAAAATATCCTACAACACTATACACAAATATCTTAGCCAAGACAAAAGTCTAGCCATGCCTAAAATATCTCCATGCCATCACAAATATCTCACAACAATAATAAACAATAAAGCATGGTTCATGCTTCATCAATAAATTCCACAAGCCAAGACTTGCAATCATACTTTCCACATCATAATATTAAACATTTACAAAAACCCTAAAAGTTTATTACAATAAAAAAGAAATGGCATCTTCAAAAGTAATCTTGTAACGGATTACAATAATACCACTCATCTGTATATACATACCTGCATCCGTATTCCGACTGAATATGAATACAACGAGACGAAAATAATCCAACAATCTAATACTAGGATCAGGCTTAAACCAAAGCCCACTAGTATGATCCGTCCGATCATGATCAGTGCACAAGTGCATGTATATGATCGAACCCTGCCATAAAACCATACGGCCTCTACAACGTTTCTCCTGAACCAAGGAAACCCTCTGTGTGGGACTCTAAAGACTCGTCAATACGCTGGCAGTGGGTTTAACCACAAGCACGTCAGTGGCACTAGCTGTACGTAACGGCAGCCCAGGTATTGAGCGAAAGGGAGGCCGACGAGCGAACTCATCCTGAAACCCTATAGAGCCTGATAGTGACAATATCCGTACAGTCTGGTCCGTTCGTCTATAAGTATCGCATAACGAGTCTAGGGCAGGATAAAGTCAGACCCCTAGTAACGCAATATTTAGTGTCGGTATGAAGCCCATCACCAACTGAGAAACTACTGATCCGAATCTGTAATTATCGATTACGTTGGCCAAAGATTTCTGGTGATGGCCACCCGTTCACACCATGACATCAACCCCCAATACCGGGAGAGACGAATCCCCTGACGATCCGCTCACTGCCTCCATATGGCTCGAGACTGTACCCAACTAAAACCTATTTGCACGACTCCTTTGAGCCGTGGTAGGGTAGTAATCAAAGCATAATGGGAACTCACATGAGACAAATTACGATCTCAGGTCGATAAACTAACCTGTACACATGTCACCAGGGAACTTCTATCTGACAATAGGTATAATACCAACTAGCATGTTCCCGGCGAGTCTGTCCGGTTTACTCATAACCCAATGAGCACCTATATACATCTTAGATGAACAAACTGACACCAATGGGTTGTGAGACCGGCCACCGCCCCGCGTCGGGGTCTCGATCAGTATACACTAGTCTACTCTGGAGTATCGATGCCTATTCTCGAAACTCCCTCGACTAGGAATACTTTAAGGATGTGCTTATAGACCACCCCGGCTCTCATATATAGGATTGCCATCATACTACTAGTAGTCAAGCAAGAATCCTAAAGGCTCTATCAACATGTAATAGTGATCTGTAATGTCACCTAAAGCATATACATGATGATAAGGACAAACTATATAGCATACAATCATCTCGAGTAAGACTGTTCTACCGATATAGGTCTTTCCTCAATCATTGCAATCACGTGCCAGTGATCCATTAATTGACTTGAGGGCACTATAGCCAACAATCTTCCACTTGCACTTAAGGCTAATTATTGCGATGTCACATACTCACAGCCCGTGTGATACCGAACACCCAACTCCTCTACTAATCAGTTTCTCAAAGCTCGTTTACAAAACTATTGCGTTCGAGAAATAGCCTCAGTGACTGGATCCGCTCTGATGTTTCTTTCTATATCTCCTTTTATCTCAAGTTCGCGGAGAAATCCATCTCCCGAAAAGAGCAATACCTGTCATAGAATATGTCTGGATATCTGATGGGACCCAGTTCACCAATGAAATCCAAATTCAGCAAATTTCTTAGACTATATCATCAACTGAATTTAATCAGTATCCTACGCCACGCCTCCCTCAGTATCTGCTTGGACCAACTATCCAAACTAATGCCCCTTGTCAGAGGGAAAACTATAACTCTGACCGTAACTCTGTCTACCAGGTGTTCATACCATAATTTTGCATTATTATATTCCCCATTCTTAGCCATTTTACAAATAAACAGATGTTTTTGATCCATGTCTGCTACATAGTGGCAGGTTACAGGTTCTCGGAACAAAAACAGTGAAACGTTGAAAAGACGATACAAAAGTGAGACTACGACCAACAAATGGAAAGATCTTGATCATGCCTACAGTTTGAAGACTAAACGAAGATCAATGAACAAGTTCAAAAAGTACAAAGGCAGTGCAAGGTTCAAGACTTCGACATGAAGCAAACGGTAAAGTCCACAACATTATTCACTGTGGAAATCTGGAAGAAATCTAGAA
This sequence comes from Agapanthus africanus, assembly GCA_030015575.1. Taxonomy (NCBI): domain Eukaryota; kingdom Viridiplantae; phylum Streptophyta; class Magnoliopsida; order Asparagales; family Amaryllidaceae; genus Agapanthus; species Agapanthus africanus. The sequence continues at coordinate 295,258,724 of CM057345.1, read as the reverse complement.
GCCAATCTGAGAAAACAACTGAAGAAAATAGAAGGAAAAATGCAACAGAAGAAACCCTAAAAATTGTGGCCCACAAGCCCACTAAATGGCCGGGGAACTGCGGCCAAACCAGGCTTTCGGCCGCGGTTCCGCGGCCATAAAGAGCCCGTGACGGTGCAAAAATTCTGTGGACATGAGGCGGCGCGTTGACTAGGTCTTCTTTAGGGGTAAAATTGTAAATGCAGACGTGAATCGATTGTAATCCTATGGTTTCTATGATCTATAAATAGAAACCCGAAAACCTCTTTTAGGTTATGCCTCTTCTTGTGCCTCATTTTATATCTAAAATTCAGATTTGTAAATTTCTGCAATGTATGAAGAGAGCATCAAATAAAGTAAGTAGTTTTTTTTATTTCCATGCCCTAGGTAATTTTCATTCTGCCCTAATATAATTTTCATTATCTGCCCTAGGTAATTTTTATTATCCCCCCGAGTTAATTAGTTTAGAACTTGTATTTCAATTCCCTAATGAGTGAGTAGTCTCCTCGCTTGTTAGGGTTAGATTTGGGGAAGGCTTGAGAGATGAAGATCTCTCACCCCTTTCTTACCCATCATACGTTTTTATAGGACTCCATGCATACGTGCACACACCGCTCCCTACGGCACCCTATCCCAAGAGGTAGCGGTGATACCGTAGTATAAAGGACCGGTTAAGCATGTTTTTGTTGGATGTATATGCCCTAGAGGCCAGTATTGTATATGTATACACATATATACTAGGGATATGTATGTACAGAACAATCTTGCTCGGTTTTATAATATATTATTTGACTTTTCTTTATCGGGATATGTGTATTTATTGTTATTATATCTGATTTGCACATATTGATAAAGACTCGATATGGTAGTATACTATTGTGGTTTGTCTTTATCTTAACATGGCATATGTCATACTCATTATTACATATTGCGGTTACATGTTGATAAAGCACCTAGGATCTTGCTTGACTACATGGGTTGTGATGGCGATCATACTTGTAAGAACTTGGTAGTCCATAAGCACATCCTTAAATGATCCCTAGTCGCGTGAGTATCGAGACTGGGCACTGATACTCCAGAGTAGACTGGTGTGTACGTTTCTAGCCCCGTCGGGGGATGGTTGGTCCCACAGCCATTGGTCTGATGGACCTAAGATCGTATACAGGTGCTCACTGAGTGTGAGTACACTGGACGGACTCGTCGAGAACTTCCATATGGTACTATACCTATCGTCAGATGGAAGTTCTCAGGTGACCTGTGTACAGGTTAGTCTTTGGACCGGAGATCAGCATTTGTCTCGTGTGAGTTCCCACTGAACTTTGATCATTACCCTACCATGACTCTACTGAGTCGTGCAAACAGGTTTTGGTTAGGTTCAGTACCGAGCCACATGGAGGCAGTGAGTGATTGCCGGGGATTCGTCTCTCCCGGTATAGGGAGTTGATATCGCACTGTGATTCGATTGGTCAGGACCATAAGACCTTGGCCAAGGCACTTGGGATTTACTGATAGGTTGATCAGTAATTTCCCGGATTGGTCCTGAGCCACATCGGCACGACTTATCAAGTTGTTAGGGTCTGACGTTCACCATCCCCTAGACCCGGTATGCGATACTCTTTGATGAAGAGACCGGACTGTACGGATATTGTCACGGATAGGCTCAGTAGGAGATCCGGATGAGTTTGCTCATCGGCCTTCTTTTCTACATGTACCTGGGTAGCCGTTACGTACAGCTAGTGCCGCTGACATGCTTGTGGTTAAACCCACTGCCAGAGTACTGTCGAGTCTTTAGAGTCCCACACAGAGGGTTTCCCTGATTCAGGAGAAATGATGTAGTAGCCGTATTGGATACGTGCAGGGTTCGATCGATTGATGTACTTGGTACTCGGATTTTCGATCGGACAGTTTGTAATACTAGCCGGCTCGGGTTTGAGCCGGATTATTAAATCAGGTATTGATTTAATAATTTACATATATGTATTTCGATATATATATTCTAGTATTACGTTTTTCGTGTCATTCTATCTATTTTGGGCATTCGGATTTTTATCTGATTGCCGGTATATTTGTAAAGTAGACTGAAATCCGTATTTACTACAGATTTCCTTCTAGAAGGTGGCCACCTCATTTTGGATTTTCCATTTATTTCATAAATGGAAATGAGGTGTAAAGTGAGAGGTAAGGGAGGAAAGGTAGTGACCATGCTTCAATAGTAGTCAAATGAATTTATAATTCATTTTTGGTTTACTATTGAAGTATGGTTGCTAATTGTTTAATGAAAGAAATCATACACAAAACCTATGTGTGTATTTTCTCTTTCATGAGATACTTCATTATTTTTCTTGAGCTATTTTTGCTCTTGCTCTCCTCTTTCCTCTCTACCTTCCTCCACATTCATCTTCTTCCTCTTCACTACCTTCTCATGTGTTGAGAATCAAGTGAAGAGGCAAGAAAGAGATAGTTAAACACTAAGACACCCTTCACTACATCCTAGACTACTTGGTTTGGCAACCAAGTTTTCTAGTTTCTCCTTTAGATACATAGTTAAGAGCTAGAGCCATGGATCATACTCCCCGGGTGGATCATCTACGACAAAAGGAGGTCAGAGAACAAGCTCGATCCCGGAGGACCGATGGAGCCGTATTTGGAGTTCAAGCATGTTCAAGGCACTTGCTAGGAGCTAAGGATGAAGAAAGAAGACCGAAGGACGTGGTTCATTTGGTGAGGTTTCTATCATAGTAGATAGCTCTCTTAGTGTAGCTAGTTAGTTTTATGGAAAGATCCGGTTTTAGGGTTTAGTCTAGCGCCAAGTTTTATTCGTAAAAAATTTTTTGTTCTGTATGATAAAAGTGCTTGAAAAATCAAATTTTTGTTCGCAGAAAATCATGCAGGCTTTTTTAAGAACCCAGAATAAATTTGGGCCCATGAACCCTCAGTATCACTGCGGAACCGCCGCGTAAACCCCATTATGGCCACGGTTCCACGGCCATAATTTGTCTTCTGGGCTTAAAATTTCTTCTGGGCCTCTTCAATTTGGAATTGTGGTTTTATGGAATAATTACTTTTTGGGCCCAATTTTGTTATAGTGTTGGTTTAATACTTGGGGCCCACTTAGAAAGTTTAGTCGATCGTAATTTTAAGATACGTGTTTTATTATCAGTACATTCACTTTTATCTGCGACCGGGAATGTCACTGGATCGGTAAAACTCGTCTAATTGCTATATGATCCTTTAGACGGGTTTTGCGAACGTGACATTCGCGTTAATGTTTTGTGCTTGTGCTGTGATTGTGGTTGGATTGTCGTGGTGGATAGCATGTGGTGCAATGTTAGAATACAGTTTATAATTCATTTGTACATTTGTTATTGCGGGGCGAGCGTCCGATATGTGGACTGCCGTCTTTGCCGTTTGTATATTATTTTTGGGGCACGGCTGGGCTGAGGTCGATGTCACCGGTTGTATATATATATTTTTTAATATTCTGTACTAGGCTTACCCCACGGCGGAGTGCACGGATAGCCGGGTTCTAGAAGGCAACAAGCCCGCATCTCATGGCATCGAGACGGAGGTGGCTTCATTCTCATGGCGCTGAGACGGAGGGGGCTTCATTCTAGAACTGGAGGGCTATTCACCGCTCTCGTAGGGGGTACAGGTTTTCATTGCACATGCTATCCATACAACCGAAACGTCGGGTTTTATTTGCGGCTCAAATGAAACCCGGGGCTCCAAGATTATCCACCATTCTGTAATGTTATCTGTGATGTTGTTTATTATCATGCCTGGGACGAATGTTATATATACTTATTTATATACTAGTAGATGTTATATATGTTTTGCACCCGCGCTAGTCCAGTCCCCGCTCTGTCGTTAGTTAAGTAACCTAACGGGTGATGACAGGGCCCCATGGCGAATGCGGATGGCATATACGTACATTTTATTTTCGTTCTTTTCTGGTGTGATAGGTTACAAATTGATGGGACCGCATTAATTTTAATTAATGCAAGATAATAAACCTAAAAGATGTTGTTGAAACCAAGTTTTAAAAACTGACATTACAAACGTTCTCTTTTGCTTTGCATAGTGGTATTAAGTTTGGAATATCCTGCATCTCATTCGATGAGGCAAGGGCCGAGATCCCTTCACCGGGAGTGACCCCTTGAGTAAAAGTTTGTGTCAGGGTAATAACATTAATATAGTCGATTATTTTTGCTTTGCATCGTGGTATTCAGTTTGGAATATCTTGCACCTCATTTGACGAGGAAAGAGCCGAGATCCCCTCACAGGGAGTGACCTCTTTAGCAAAGGTTTTCGCCACTATATATTTACAAAACTACTCAGGTTCCTTCAACGATATCAAGTTCATTACGTTAACGTGTTTTTCGCCAAAAACCCAGCCATAGCCCTCCATCATTTCTTACAAGTATTGCTTAGTATTCATGTTGTGTATGTTGACCTCTGTCAAGGCATAGTGAATTGTAGCTAAGTAATGCTTGTTTGTTGCATAGATATGAGATTATTTAGGACAGTCGCACGGTCATTTTAACCTCTGTCAAGGGCTTGTGCGGGTGGGTCTAAATTAATCCAGGACAATGACGGGTTGAACTTGACTTGCGACTTATGACATGTTGACCTCTGTCAAGGTCATGAAGCTGCTTGGGGTAAAACTCACATCGGGAGTTTCAAATATACAGGAAACTTGCAGATTTAGCATACCTTCTGGAGTGTGGTGACTAGAGTGGATTCCATCTAGTGTATCACACAATGATAGTTGGGTCCCGATCCCACTGATGAGTAGGATTACTCTCGGGAGATTATCACAATTAACAATCAATGCTATAAACCAAGTAGGTGTCTAGAAAGGTGTTAGCGGGGCTACGCTTCCAGGGAAAAGAGGTTATGTAATTAAGGAACTTCGCAAAAGCGTTGGAAAACCTCCCTCGAAGTACCAACACCAGCCTGGCTGAAAGGTTAAGCAAGTATTATGACGTGCGATTAATCTTGACTAGTTCTTATTTTAAGGTTTGAAGAAGAATTTGAGGAAACAGTGGGAGCCATCCTGGTTAGATAAATTAATAACCAATCTAATCTTGCAAGAGTGCACGCTGAGTGTTTTCCCTCTCTCTTTCCAGGTAACAACCTTTTCACGCCCTAATCAAGATAATAAAATGTATCGCTTGACCGATCCGAATTCTTATTCGGGGCTGGAGAACGTTGGTTCGGCTCTTACTTACGACAACTGTCATAAGTATGAGCAAGGGAAATAGGAAAGTTTGAATTCCTTGATAAACCCATCGAAGAAGAAACTTGCGTCTTCTTCAGGTGTTCTTGTTATTGAGAACTGTTTTTCAGTCAGTCCTACCTCCTGGGTACTCGATACCGGATCAGGATCTCATATCTGTAATTTATTACAGGGACTGAGAAAAAGTAGGATAGTTGGACCTGGTGATATGTCCCTCAGAGTGGGGGAATGGAGCACAAGTTAATGCTGCGGCCGTCGGTGAATATCACCTAGTATTGCCAAATGGCAATACTATGATTTTGAACAATTGCTACTATGTGCCTTCCATGCTTTGCAACATCATATCAGTTTCTTTACTTGATAAAGATGGATATAATTTTGTTCTTGATAGAAATATCATGATCATTTACCTTGATAAGGTACTGGTTGCAGAAGGTACACTGTGTAATGGTATCTATGTTCTAAATCAGAACATAGTTCTCAGTGGACAAAACACACGCAAGAGAAAGAGTTCAGATACGAACGAATCCTACTTGTGGCATTGTAGACTTGGTCATATCGGAGAGAAAAGACTAAGTAAGTTGAATAAAGATGGACTCTTGAATACGTTCAAATTTTCATCTTATGAAACTTGTCAGTCTTGTCTCAAAGGAAAGATGACCAAATCTCCGTTCACCGGAGATAGAGAAAGAGCAGCAGAGCTCTTAGGACTCATACACAGTGATGTGTGTAGTCCGATGTCTATACATGCAAGGGGTGGGTTCTCGTACTTCATCACATTCACTGACGATCTCTCTAGGTTCGGATATGTGTATCTCATGAAACACAAATCTGAAGCTTTTGAGAAATTCAAAGAATTCAGAAAGGAAGTAGAGAACCAGATTGGCAAAAGTATTAAGATCCTCCAATCTGATAGAGGGAGGAGTACTTAAGTATGGAATTCAGGGACTTTCTCAAAAAGAATGGTATTCTCTCCCAGCTTACTCCTCCATATACTCCACAATACAATGGTGTGTCAGAGCGGAGGAATCGTACCCTATTGGATATGGTTCGCTCCCTGATGAGTAGTGTTAAGTTACCTCTTTCATTCTGGGGACTTGCGCTCGAGACAGCAGCTTACCTATTGAATCAAGTACCATCCAAATCTGTGCCTAAGACTCCATATGAAATATGGAGTGGAAAGAAACCATGTCTTAAAAGGGTTAAGATATGGGGTTGTCCGGTCTATGTGAAAAACCAGAATCCGGACAAACTTAAGGCACGGTCAGTTCTATGTAAGTTTGTAGGATATCCCAGGCATTCAAATGGATATCTGTTCTACCACACCGAGGAACAGAAGGTGTTTGTTGCTCAGCACGCCACCTTTTTAGAGTGGCGGTTTCTTGCAAAAGAAATTAATGGGAGCACGGTAGAACTGGAAGAAATTCCAGAGGGACAAACTGCAACCGAAGATTTAGTGGAACCTCAGGATTCAATAACCCTGGACGAACCTCAGCCACTCCGCAGATCTAGTAGGATTTCTCATCCGCCCGAGAGATACTACGGTTTTCTCATAGATGGGGATCGAGAGGATTGCATCTTGGAAGAAGATGATCCTACTAGTTTCAGGCAGGCCATTATCAGTAGGGACTCTGATAAGTGGCTGGATGCTATGCAATCTGAAATGGAGTCCATGTACACCAATAAAGTGTGGACCGTGGAAGTTGCTCCACCTAGGGTAAAACCCGTTGGATGCAAATGGGTCTACAAGAAGAAACTTGGTGTAGATGGGCAGGTGGAAACCTAAAACGCTAGACTCATTGCAAATGGTTTTCGTCAAAGACCAGGAGTGGACTATGACGAAACCTTTTCTCCGGTGGCTATACTCAAATCCATTAGGATCCTGCTTGCCATTGCTGCCTCCCATGACTATGAGATCTGGCAGATGGACGTAAAAATGGCTTTTCTAAACGGGAGCTTAGAAGAGTGTATTTATATGGATCAGCCAGAAGGTTTTGTAGACAGTGGGAGCAGCGGGAAGGTGTGCAAGTTACTCAAATCCATTTATGGATTGAAGCAAGCATAGCGGAGCTGGAACATCTGTTTTGATGAGACAGTCAAGGACTTTGACTTCATCAAGAACGAAGATGAGCCTTGTATTTATAAGAAGATTGTATGACGAACTGTCGTGTTCCTAGTCTTGTACGTGGAAGACATTCTTTTGATAGGAAATGACATTCCTATCCTACAATCGGTCAAGCTATTCTTATCACAAAGGTTCTCTATGAAAGACCTAGGTGATGCCTCGTACATTCTGGGGATCAAGATCTACAGAGATAGATCCAAGAGATTACTGGGACTTTCACAGTCCAAGTACATATAGACCGTACTAAGAAGATTTAGTATGGAAGATTCCAAGCGCGGTAACATACCCGCATTGCACGGAATCACCCTCTCCAAGGAGATGTCTCCCAAGACTGACAAGGAGAGGGTTCGCATGAGCACTATACCCTACGCTTCGGCGGTAGGATCTATAATGTATGCGATGCTATGCACAAGACCAGATGTAGCTTACGCGCTAAGCGTAGTGAGCCAGTATCAGTCAGACCCGGGTTAGAACCACTGGAAAGCAGTAAAGAATATTCTCAAGTACCTAAGAAGGACTAAGGAGATGTTACTGATTTACGGTAATGGAGGCCTCAGGGTCGAGTCCTTTACCGACTCAAGCTTCCAGAGTGATAAGGATGACAGCAAGTCTGTCTCGGGTTTTGTGTTTACCCTCAACGGAGGGGCAGTATGTTGGAAGAGTTCCAAACAGGATACCGTCGCAGACTCGACGATGGAGGATTAATACATTGCTGCAAGCGATGCCGCAAAAGCGGCGGTCTGGATAAAGAAGTTCATAGCTGAACTTCAGGTGGTTCCGTCCATTGTTGATCCAATACCAGTGTATTGTGATTACAATAGGGCTATAGCTTTAGCGAACGAACCATGGTCCCATTAGAAATCCAGGCACATCTTAAGGAGGTATCACCTGATCAGGGAGATCTTAGATCGCCAGGAGATCGAGGTCCGGAGAGTGGATACGAAAGACAACACGGCGGATCCATTTACAAAGGCCCTCCCTCAAGCACAATTCGAGCGACTTTTTGGGATGTTAGGTATGCGGTACGCCAGCAGCTGGCCTTAGAGCAGACGTTGGGTATTCGGTACGCCATTCACTGGCCTTTAGTGCAAGTGGGAGATTGTTGGATGTATATGCCCTCGAGGCCAGTATTGTATATGTATACACATGGATACTAGGGATATGTATGTACAGAACAATCTTGCTCTATTTTATAGTATATTATTTGACTTGTCTTTATCGGGATATGTGTATTTATTGTTATTATATCTGATTTGCACATATTGATAAAGACTCGATACGGTAGTATACTATTGTGGTTTGTCTTTATCTTAAGATGGCTTATGTCATACTCGTTATTACATATTGCGGTTACATGTTGATAAAGCCCCTAGGATCTTGCTTGACTACATGCGTTGTGATGGCGATCATACTTGTGTGAGCAGGGTAGTCCATAAGCACATCCTTGAATGGTCCCTAGTCACGTGAGTATCGAGACTGGGCACTGATACTCCAGAGTAGACTGGTGTGTACGTTTCTAGCCCCGTCGGGGGATGGTTGGTCCCGCAGCCATTGGTCTGATGCACCTAAGATCGTATACAGGTGCTCATTGGGTGTGAGTACACTGGACGGACTTTCTGAGAACTTCCAAATGGTACTATACCTATCGTCAGATGGAAGTTCTCAAGTGACATCTGTACAGGTGTTCATACCAGAATATTGCATTTTATACCGCCCATTCTTACGCTCGTTTATTTATAGGCAGGTGCTTTTGATCAGTGTTTGCTACATATTTGCAGAATACTGGTTCTCAACTCTAAACAGTGAAATCCATAGAAAAGTACGACAAATTCCGGATTACTGCCAACAACAGATAAAGCACGGGTCTCCGCTCTCTATCCGTGTGTTTCCACATACCAGTTTAAGGGACAAAATGGCAAATCGATTGTCATGTCATGCACAAAGCTCAATGTCAACACAAGATCCAAGAAATCTACGCGGAGCTCGAGGAAATCATGGCAAAAGATCCACATCACATCACCTTTTGATCTTCTGAAATTCTGGAAAAATTGTGAAGAGTTTCTGAGAAAAGTCATATACCACACTGAAGAAGACATCAAACCAGGGAACCCCAAAAAATCCTATGGCCTAACTCCTCTAAAGCGCCGCGGTTCCGCGGCATAAGCGCGCTTAGGCCGCGGAACCGCGGCCATTTAGTCTCCTCTCGTTGTCGTTTTTCAGGGGCATGTTGGTCTTTTCTTGTGGGGGCAGATTCTTGCCCTAGGTTTCCAGTTCCCTTCCTATAAATACCCCAGAACTGAGCCAAGCCAAGGGGTCAATTCTTTGTTCCTCTTTTAGCCACTTTAGTGTAGTTCTTCTTCTTCTTCTTCTTCTTCATTCTTCCTCCATGGAAATATAGTGAGAGCATTGAGTGGATGTGAATGAAGATGAGGGTTTTTGTATCATTCTTATTTGTTTAGCTTCCCCATGAGATTTTTGCTTCCTCTTGATCTTTCAACCTCTTCATTGAGCTTGAAAGGTTAAGGGTTAGTTATTGATCTCAAGGGTTGTATTTTCTTATGGAATTAGTGCTTCATTTCACATGCGTTCTCTACCCTTCTCTTGATCTTGCAACCTCTTGATTGAGCTTGCAAGTTTAAGGGTTGGCTATTGATCCCATGCTTGTCTTGAGTTCTAGTTTCTAGTTTTCTTTCTCGCTTTTTATTACTTGCTTTTTATTACCTTGCTTTACTTTCTTGCACTTTAAATTCCATGCGCTTACTTACTTGTAATCTTTTCTTTTCTTTGTTCTTTTTGTTCTCTCTTTTTGGTTCTTTTTGTGAATGGTTGTAATTATTGTCGTTGTTAAGAATCAATACGATATTGTAAGTTAACGTTTCTTTGCACATTTCCTTTTCCAGTTATTTTCCATTGAACTCCGCCCAAACGATATGCAAGCGCTCCATTAGTCACCCTACCCTAACAAGGTAACGGTGATTCCTAACCGCGACCGATTGCGTTCGGTTTGGCCGGAGGCGAAAGCAAGAGACAAGAACGGAAGGACAATGGTAAATAAGCCGTATTCCATGAATACCACGCTTAAATCCCATAATCCACGTTGTTGCCGATTGCTCTAGCTTCAATTGGTCAAGACTCGGCTCAAAGGTTTTGGGTACGGATTTCTATAGCTTACAATCTCGTATCTTTTTCTTAACAACTTTATACTTGCAAATAAAACACATAGGTTAGACTTGAACAAACATATACTCATTCTTTATTGACTCGTCTAAAACAAGAACGGACATACAACTATCTCCCTGTGGATCGACCCGTGCTCGACCGGCTAGCTGCATAGCAACACTGTCTTGATTGCGGTTAACTTTAATTTTTCCAATCAAATGGCGCCGTTGTCGGGGAGACGATAGCGTATTTTCTTTCTTGTTATTCGGGTTAATATTCTTTTTTTATATATTTATAAATAAAAAAATCTTTTTGTTTTTTTTTGATAATTTTTGTGAGCAAGTCTGCAGATTTTTGCGGATTTGCAAACGGCGATTGTGGGAAGCAAAGTGTGCATTCAAGGCTAAGGTGATTGCAAAGTACAGGGCCAAAGATCCGGGTAGTTTGACCCGCGCAAGCAAACTTTTCAAGCTTACCGGATTTGATTCAACGGGAGTTTCCTAACCCAAAAACTTAACGGTACGTACTTTACTAACACCTTCTTCTCAAATCCGACGCATCCAATATACTATTCTTTGCAGGATTCTTTGCAAGTTCGCTAGCAAACGCTAAAAATTGACTAACCCGTATTTGTTGCAGTGCCGTGCTTAAACGAAAAAACGATTGTTTGATTCTTTATAGAATTTTTATTGAATTGCGCATTGCATACATTAATACGGACTTAAGGGCAAGCGAACCCCATAATATACGGTAAAGGATTTCATCACCTTTTCCGTGGCCCACAAATCACGAACTTGAGCATAACGTTTACCCGCACAAATTTTAGAAGAAATTAGACTTTAAGCCATAAGGACTTCGCGCTCATTAGGAGAAGTTAACCGTGTTTAGAACCTCGCTTAACGGTACAGTGTTTACGGGGTGTCTAGGAAAGTGTTAACGGCGAAACCGCCAAAAGAGAAAAGGTTATTTAATTAAGGAACTTCGCGAAAGCGTTGGAAAACCTTCCCTTATCTCTGCACTTACCTGGCCTCGTGATCAGTGTATCTTAAGCCCGTTTCTCGACACAGTTTTACTTCGACAGTCAAGTTCTGGAGCAGGTCTAATTGACCTAGGAGTACCCTAGAACGATTAGGTGTGTGGTATTTTTGTGTCGTGATTGTTTTTTGTCCAGTTTCTTTTTGTGTGTATATTTCATTCTTTTGTTAATATCTAACTAAAAAAATCACATTCTTTTCCCCCTCCTTTTCTCTGCCTTTCTTTCTTTCTCTCTTCATATCATGGGTACCCCACCTCGCAAAACTCTTGCCGAACTTTGGTACCCACAACCAGACATTACTTCTTACGGTTCTTGCTTTGGCTGAACGTCAAACGATCCCTCCATGCCCAAAATCTCTTTGAAAGATCGGATAGACGCGTCTAGGACAAACACTTGCCCTTCGCAATCCACTTTGTATCAACCTTTTCAACCTCCCCCAACCTCTTATGTTGATACCCCTTTTGCAAGTCGTCCTTTGTCCATCGCTGAACATATTGAACAATCCTGTAGCCGATCTTTCACTCCTTTCACCAATACAGATTCCTGGGATCAACAATTCCATTCACCTTCTTATCCAAATGTTGATCCTGTTCCTGTCCAGCAATTAAATTCCTACCAGTCCTACCCGACTTTTGCACCTTCCCTAGACATTGCTTCTGAACCGCCATTTGGGAATTTTCAGTATCCAAACAACTTTGAATCTTTTACTGAAACCCCTTCACAACCCATGTCTAGTCTGGAACAGTCTTTGGAAGATTTTAGGGTAGCGTCGTACCAACAGATGTTGGATTTGAATGCGTCCATGGCCGCCCTCATACAACCTAGTGACCCGGTAGCTAGTTTTCAACTAGCTCCAAATTTTCCATTGTATGAAGAGGCAGTAGGACAGGTTGAGAATTTGAGCGGAGAGAGTGAGCTGTACACCCTTCCAAATCAGACCTACCCGTTTCAATTTGAATCCCACAACTCCAGTTTTGAATGTCTATCTAGTGTTCCAAACGATTCATTGATTAAAGATAGAACAGATAATGAGTTGTGTGACTTTATAGTGTTTGATTTGCCCGTTTGTGAAGGGTCCCTTTCGAATGAAACCACACCCAATCCTTTTGACCTCTACACCTCCACTCTAGAACCTGAATTGATTAATATCTATGCTTTTGTTGAGGTGTCTGAGAATATTGATTTTCACATGATTGAAGATATTGACGCTGGGAATATTTCGGATGATGAACCCGCAGTTTTGGATGAGTTTTTCTCTCCAATTCATCATCCCGAGTCTTAACTGTTTTTCCCGAACTTCATATGCGTCTTGATTTTAATGAAATTTGCATGGATAAGCTGAACTTTGAGGAAAATTTTGAGGATAGTATTGAGGATGAACCAGTTTTGCTTGATGAGTCGGATTTTCCAATTCATCCTGTTCCTTTCATTGACTGTGTACACCCTCCTCAACCTTTAACCGATAACCTTCCTCAATCACCTACCTCCATCCTTTCCATCGTTCCAACCTTGCAAGAATCCGTCTCACTTTCATTTCATATGTCTGGTTTACCAAGTTCGGCATACCCATGGTTTCTCACGAATCTTGAGGGATTTGACCCAATTTCTCGCCATATTGATAGATTAGTACAATCCATCTTTTCACATCGTTCATTACAGATTGTACTAATTTATTCAATCCATTTCCACCCTCAAGTTCATATTCCACTTCTCTCTCCCTTCCGCCATTCTTCTTCTCATATACCGAGACCGTATCCCGCTTCTATCTCCATACATTCTCGCGTATTCTCCATTTCTTACCTCTCCACGTTCTTTCACCAACCAGCACATTATAGAGATAAAATCTTTGAATGGTTGGTGCTCTCTTTTGGCCTGTGTAAGGCCTTGTATAGCTTGATACCATTCTCTTTCCCCCCAATCCTGAACTTCAACACTTAACAGTGAAAACACTGTTTTACTTAAGTTTGGGGGGACTCCTTTTTTGTATATATTTTTTGTTTTCCTTTTTATTTTGTATATAATTTGTTTTTGGGGAGCGCCGACATTTTTGACCCTCTTGGTGTAGCCTGACAGTGAGGGCACTGTCAAGTTTAAGTTTGGGGGTGTGCTCGGTAAGCTTTCTTCCTTCGCATTCATTTGTATATTTTGCATTTGCATACCTTATTAAAAACCCACAAAAATTGAAAATTTTCCAAAAAATATAAAAACTTTGTCGTCAAGTTAGCTAATAGGGTAACTTAGATCTTTATTCCGAAAGTTTAGTTGATATGATAGAAATAACTAAATTCTAGGCTTAGGGATTGAAAACCCTAAAAATAACCCTCATTCTGTCTAACTTTGGTAAGTATACGTCCTTACAGTTTTTTTTAAGAAATAGGTAATCTTGAGTTCAGTTCTTGAGTCAACTCAAGATGAAGGGAAAATATTGAAGCTTTACTGGAGGATAAGTCTGAAAAATAGTTTCTTTTCTCGAGTTCAAATTTAGAAAGTATATACCCTACAAACTGCACTTACACGCACCCTGAAACTTGGGATAGTAGAGGATATCTTGAAATACTCTTGCCTGAAAGTCTAGTATGAAAGAAAAACGGTATTTAAAGCTAAACACCAAAAGAGCATGTTGAAAAATATATCCGGTCTTGAAAAAGAAAAAGAAAAAGAAAAAGAAAAAGAAAAATAGAATAAAGTCAAGACCTGGAAACTGCTATTTACGCTTTAAGCTCACACATTCAGTAATCGGCCGTTAGTGCCTCAAGAAGCATTAATAGTCGCATGAAAGGTGTGTGAGCAACACCGTCCATCATTTAATGAAAAGAAGTAGTATTAGGTATTAGGGCAAGGGTATTATAGCTTGAATTGAATTCTTGAGCGTAGGGGTGCAAATATACACAAACATAGGGGTATACAATTGATGTTTGGATAAGAGATAGAAATAAAGAATAAGACTTGTGTTTTCTGTAAAGTAGATAAAAATCCCTGATTTGAGGCCGCACTTTAGAAGGAAAACTCAGGAGAACCAACATCTTTCTAAACTTTTTTGGAACGTATAGGATCTAATGTTAAACAGATAGGAGGTGTGAAACATAAGGGTTGGATATTTCTAACTTAGGATGACAGAATTTCTAACGTAAATACTAAATTGTAGGAGTAGAATCGATGTTAACTTATAACACTAGCTTGACGGGATTTTATGGGTGTAATCCGCTGAAAACCCTCAGGAGACAACACTCCTCCTACTAGGGACACCTAGAGGTTTAACGGCTTGTTGCACGTGCTCAGTGCAATCGCGTTCCCTGCGAAAGTGCGGTTAGGACTTTTTTGTGAATAATTGGTTTTGCTCGGGACGAGCAAAAGTTGAGTTTGGGGGTATTTGTTCATACCAGAATATTGCATTTTATACCGCCCATTCTTACGCTCGTTTATTTATAGGCAGGTGCTTTTGATCAGTGTTTGCTACATATTTGCAGAATACTGGTTCTCAACTCTAAACAGTGAAATCCATGGAAAAGTACGACAAATTCCGGTTTACTGCCAACAACAGATAAAGCACGGGTCTCCGCTCTCTATCCGTGTGTTGCCACATACCAGTTTAAGGGACAAAATGGCAAATCGATTGTCATGTCATGCACAAAGCTCAATATCAACACAAGATCCAAGAAATCTACGCGGAGCTCGAGGAAATCATGGCAAAAGATCCACATCACATCACCTTTTGATCTACTGAAATTCTGGAAGAATTGTGAAGAGTTTCTGAGAAAAGTCATATACCACACTGAAGAAGACATTAAACCAGGGAACCCCAAAAAATCCTATGGCCTAACTCCTCTAAAGCGCCGCGGTTCCGCGGCATAAGCGCGCTTAGGCCACGGAACCGTGGCTATTTAGTCTCCTCTCATTGTCGTTTTTCAGAGGCATGTTGGTCTTTTCTTGTGGGGGCAGATTCTTGCCATAGGTTTCCAGTTCCCTTCCTATAAATACCCCAGAACTGAGCCAAGCCAAGGGGTCAATTCTTTGTTCCTCTTTTAGCCACTTTAGTGTAGTTCTTCTTCTTCTTCTTCTTTATTCTTCCTCCATGGAAATGTAGTGAGAGCATTGAGTGGATGTGAATGAAGATGAGGGTTTTTGTATCATTCTTATTTGTTTAGCTTCCCCTTGAGATTTTTGCTTCCTCTTGATCTTTCAACCTCTTCATTGAGCTTGAAAGGTTAAGGGTTAGTTATTGATCTCAAGGGTTGTATTTTCTTATGGAATTAGTGCTTCATTTCACATGCGTTCTCTACCCTTCTCTTGATCTTGCAACCTCTTGATTGAGCTTGCAAGTTTAAGGGTTGGCTATTGATCCCATGCTTGTCTTGAGTTCTAGTTTCTATTTTCTTTCTCGCTTTTTATTACTTGCTTTTTATTACCTTGCTTTACTTTCTTGCACTTTAAATTCCATGCCCTTACTTACTTGTAATCTTTCATTTTCTTTGTTCTTTTTGTTCTCTCTTTTTGGTTCTTTTTGTGAATGGTTGTAATTATTGTCGTTGTTAAGAATCAATACGATATTGTAAGTTAACGTTTCTTTGCTCATTTCCTTTTCCCGTTATTTTCCATTGAACTCCGCCCAAACGATACGCAAGCGCTCCGTTAGGCACCATACCCTAACAAGGTAACGGTGATTCCTAACCGCGACCGATTGCGTTCGGTTTGGCCGGAGGCGAAAGCAAGAGACAAGAACGGAAGGACAAGGGTAAGTAAGCCGTATTCCATGAATACCGCACTTAAATCCCCTAATCCACGTTGTTGCCGATTGCTCTAGCTTCAATTGGTCAAGACTCGGCTCAAAGGTTTTGAGTACGGATTTCTATAGCTTACAATCTCGTATCTTTTTCTTAACAACTTTATACTTGCAAATAAAACACATAGGTTAGACTTGAACAAACATATACTCATTCTTTATTGACTCATCTAAAACAAAAACGGACATACAACCATCTCCCTGTGGATCGACCCGTGCTCAACCGGCTAGCTGCATAGCGACACCGTCTTGATTGCGGTTAACTTTAATTTTTCCAATCAACAGGCTAGTCTTTGGACCCGAGATCGGCATTTCTCTCGTGTGAGTTCCCACTGAACTTTGATCACTACACTACCACGGCTCTACTAAGTCATGCAAACAGGTTTTGGTTAGGTTCAGTCTCGAGCCACATGGAGGCAGTGAGCGATTGCTGGGGATTCGCTTCCCCCGGTATAGGGAGTCGATATCGCACTGTGATTCGATTGGTCAGGACGATAAGACCTTGGCCAAGGCACTTGGGATTTACTGATAGGTTGATCAGTAGTTTTCCGGATTGGTCCTAAGCCACATCGGCACGACATATCAGGTTGTTAGGGTCTGACGTTCACCATCCCCTAGACCCGGTATGCGATACTCTTTGACGAAGAGACCGGACTGTACGGATATTGTCACGGATAGGCTCAGTAGGAGATCCGGATGAGTTTTCTCATCGGCCTACTTTTTGACAGGTACCTGGGTAGCCGTTACGTACAGCTAGTGCCGCTGACGTGCTTGTGGTTAAACCCACTGCCAGAGTACTGTCGAGTCTTTAGAGTCCCACACAGAGGGTTTCCCTGATTCAGGCGAAATGATGTAGTAGCCGTATTGGATATGTGCAGGGTTCGTTCGATTTATGTACTTGGTACTCGGATTTTCGATCGGACAGTTTGTAATACTAGCCGGTTCGGGTTTGAGCCGGATTATTAAATCAGGTATTGATTTAATAATTTATGTATATGTATTTCGATATATATATTCTATTATTACGTTCTTCGTGTAATTCTATCCCTTTTGGACGTTCAGATTTTTATCTGATTGCCGGTATATTTATACAGTAGACTGAAATCCGTATTTACTACAGATTTCTTTCTAAAAGGTGGCCACCTCATTTTGGATTTTCCATTTATTTCATAAATTGAAATGAGGTGTAAAGTAAGAGGTAAGGGAGGAAAGGTAGTGACCATGCTTCAATAGTAGTCAAATGAATTTATAATTCATTTTGGGTTTACTATTGAAGCATGGTTGCTAATTGTTTAATGAAAGAAATCATACACAAAACCAATGTGTGTATTTTCTCTTTCATGAGATGCTTCATTATTTTTCTTGAGCTCTTTTTGCACTTGCTCTCCTCTTTCCTCTCTAGATTCCTCCACCTTCATCATCTTCCTCTTCACTACCTTCTCATGTCTTGAGAATCAAGTGAAGAGGCAAGAGAGAGAGATAGTTAAACACTAAGACACCCTTCACTACATCCTAGACTACTTGGTTTGGCAAACCAAGTTTTCTAGTTGCTCTTTTAGTTACATAGTTAGGAGCTAGAGCCATGGATCATACTCCCCGGGTGGATCATCTACGACAAAAGAAGGCCGGAGAACAAGCTCGATCCCGGATGACCGATGGAACCGGATTTGGAGTTCAAGCATGTTCATGGCACTTGCTAGGAGCTAAGGATGAAGAAAGAAGACCGAAGGACTTGGTTCATTTGGTGAGGTTTCTATCATAGTAGATAACTCTCTTAGTGTAGCTAGTTAGTTTTATGGAAAGATCCGGTTTTAGGGTTTAGTCTAGCGCCAAGTTTTATTCGTAAGAAATTTTTTGTACAGCATTTGGCCATGTGAGATGGCCGGGGCGCTAAGGTAACCCTTCAGTTTTCCATGGAGGTTAGGGTAAGAATTAAGAAAGGAAGGACAAGAACCTAGAGGAAGAAATATCGTTTCTTCCCGATGGTACTAATCCTGTTTATTAATTATTACCATAACACCTCATAGATCTTAATTAGGGCATAGAAAGCGGTGAGGAATATTGACTCTCCAAATTTAACCTAAACCTAACCCTAGCAAGATTTTATTCTAGATCAATCTTAGTTTTTTGATTTAATCAATCCGACAACAATCGGAATTAACTCGTTAGAACAATTAGGAAATACACAACATCCCTGTGGACCGACCCGTACTCACCGGCTAGCTACCAAGCGACGCTGTTCTTGATTGCAGTTATGAATATTCTTTGATCAATCAAATGGCGTCGTTGTCGGGGATGGCGTTGTTATTTTCTTTTTGTAATTTCGGGTTAATATAAATCAAAAAAATCTTAAAAACTGAAAAATAAAAAAAATATAAAAATTTATCATCTTGTTATTTTGTGAAGGGTATTTTCGTTTGAATTGTGCAGGATCAAAGAACAAATTCAGATCTGGAAAAATCCAGAGATCAAAACAGAAAAAGGAAGATCTGAAAAATAGAGGAAAATAATAACAGAGGAGCAGAAGAATTTTCAGGAACCGACCCGCATAGGAGACCGCGGAACCGTGGCGGGAGGCGCGTTTTGGCGGCGGAACCGCGGCGGTGCTGTGACGTCATCGCGTGGAAAAATCACTGTAAGTTTTCTCTCTCCTCCTCTGAAACCCCTGATATCTCCTCTGTAAATTTGACTGCAGGATTCTTTGCGCTAAAGAACTTCTACCTTTCTTAATAACTTGATCTTGTGCAGGATTCTTTGCGCCGCGCTTAAAAAAATTGTTTGCAAGTGATTGTGTTTACTGCTTTCCATATTTTAAAACTGACTTTAAGGGGCTTTTACACCAATCCAGATTGGGTGGGGATTTCATTACCCTTCCCGGGACCCCAGAAATCACATAAGGCATATTGCATTGACCATCAATTAATAAAAAAAAGATTAGACTCAGCCCTAAGGACTTCGCGCTCAATAGGACAAAGGAATAGTTGTAGGCATCGACCATTGATCCTA
The DNA here is from genome assembly GCA_030015575.1 of Agapanthus africanus. Taxonomy (NCBI): domain Eukaryota; kingdom Viridiplantae; phylum Streptophyta; class Magnoliopsida; order Asparagales; family Amaryllidaceae; genus Agapanthus; species Agapanthus africanus. The sequence goes on along the minus strand of CM057345.1, from coordinate 295,239,361 downwards.
ACCTGACTTTGTGGTGCTAGGCTAGACAGATAGTGAAAGGTAACTTCAAAAGGCCCATCTCACGGTGATTCGTGAGCGGATCCCTCCTTTCTCTACTTGTGCTTACCTGGCTACAATTGACGGTGAAGAGGCGGTTTGAAGTCCTACTTCTTGCCCTTTGGAACAGTTAGGAGCTGTCTAGCTGACCTAGGTGACCCTAGATCTAGGCCTGATTGTGCATTTGTGGTTGAACGTGTATCTAAGACTTTTATTGAAAATCTTTTTGCAAAAAGCTCCATAAAAAAAAGAAGAAAACACAAAAAGAAATTATTTTTTTTTACAAAAACTTGCAACTTGTCGCTAAGAAAACCGTGCACCCCACATTCTTTTTCTTCTCCTTTCTTACATCATGGGTATCCCACCTCACAAAACTATAGACGAACTTTGGTACCCTCATCCAAACATTGCTTCATATGCGAATTGTTTTGGTCGAATTACGGACGACCCCACCATGCCCAAAATTTCTTTGAAAGATCGAATAGAAGCGTCTAGGAGAAACAGTTCGACTCCACAATCCACTTTGTATCAACCATGTCAACCTTCACAACCTTCTTACGTTAATACTCCTTTTTCGAGTCCTATTGTAACTCCAAAACCCATGTCTATCGCTGAACATATTGAACAATCTCATAACCGATCTTTCACTCCTTTCAACACTTCCAGTTCTTGGGATCAACGAGTCCATTCACCCTTTTTATCCAAATGTTGATCCTTTTCATGTCCAACCATTCAATTCCTACCAGTCCTACCCGACTTCCACACCTTCCCTAGACATTTATTCTACACAACCATTTGGGAGTTTCACGTATCCACACAATTTTGAATCTTTTACTGAAACCCCTTCACAACCCCTGTCTAGTCTAGAACACTCATTGGAAGCTTATATTGTAGCGACAAACCAACAGATGAGGAATTTGGATGCGTCCATTACCGCCCTTATGCAACCTAGTGAACCGATAGGTAGTTTTCAACTAACTCCAAATCTTCCAATATATGATGAGGCTGTTGGACAGATTGAGAATTTGAGTAGAGAGAGTGAGCTGTGCACCCTTCCAAATCAAATTTACCCATCACCAATTGAATCCCATAACTCCAGTTTTCAAACAAGTGTCTCAAATGATTCACCAGTTAAAAATAATACGTTTAATGAGTTGTGCGACTTTGTAGTGCTTGATTTGCCAGATTGTGAAGGATCCCTTTCGAGTGAAACCATCACCAATCCTTTTGACCTCTACACCTCCACTCTAGAACCTGAATTGATAAATATCCATGCCTTTGATGAGGTGTCCAAAAAAATTGATTTTCACTTGATTGAGGATATTGACGTCGGGAATATTTTGGATGATGAACCCGTAGATTTGACTGAAATTTTATCTCAAATTCATCATCCCGAGTTATTAAATGTTTCTCCCGAACTTCATATGCGTCTTGATTTTGATGATAATTGCACGGATGAGATAACTTTTGAGGAGAATTATGAGGAGAGTATTGAGGATAGTATTGAGGATGAACCATTTTTATTTGATGTGTCAGATTTTCCAATTCATCCTCCTAAACCTTTAACTGTTATACTTCCTAAATCACCCTCCCTCCTTTCCATCGTTCCGACCAGACAAAAGATTACGCAGGAGGACTGTGAGCTTGAAAAATTTCTGTTTGATCACAACAGTTTTGAAACCATTAGTGCGTACCTCTTTGAATCTGACACAGTTCTCACAGACGATAACAATTACGAGTTCTACAATTTTTCGGACGATTTTGAAGACTCGCCGCCCGAGTTTGAGTGCTTTGAATTTTCAGATGAGTTAGTTGAACCATTAGGCTCGGTTGCTTACAGTCATTTCGAACCATTGATAAAATCCTTTGAGTTCGAGACAGTTTAGTTAGGTGAGAATAAGACTATCCCTAAATCTCTCCCTTTCGTCCTTCCTATCGTTTCGACCACGCAAGAATCCGTCGCATTTCCATTTTCAATGGATGGTTTACCAAGTTCAACATACCCATGTTTTCTCGCGAACCTTGAGGGAATTGACCCCATTTCTCGACGGGTTAATAGATTAGCACAACCGCTTTTAACACTTCGGTCATCACAAATTGTGCTAATTTATTCCCTCAATTTACACCCTCAAGTTCGTACTACACTTCTTTCTCTCTTCCGCCATTCTTCTCGTAATCCACCGAGACCGTATACCGCTTCTATCTCTACACGGTCTCGTGTGCTTCTCATTTCCTTTCTCTACACTCCATTCTTCCACCAACTCTACCATTATCACGATAGAATTTTTGAATGGTTGGTGCTAACCTTTGTCCTGTGTAAGGCCTTGTATAGTTTGATTTTTCTCCTCCCTAACTCTGAACTTTAACGCTTAAAACAGTGGAAACTGTTAGTTGTATGTATGCCCTAGAGGCCAGTATTGTACAGATGATGTATATTATATTGGATGCTTGGACATATATAGAGATGACTTTCTTGCTCGATATGATAGTTTGCTATCTGGTTACTCTTTATCTTAACATGTACACTAGTCTCTTTATACTGTCTTATAGTTACATGTTGGTAAAGCCCTTAGGATATGTACTTGACTACCTGGACTGTGATGCAGATCATACTAGTGGGGACATGGTAGTCTATAAGTACATCCTTCATGGTCCCTAGTCGTGGGTGTATCGAGACGGGGCATCGATATACCAGTGTAGACTAGCGTATACGCTTCTCGACCCATGAGATGGGCGATGGATGAACCCATATCCATTGGTGTTTGACATCAGAGATGGTGTACGGGTGCTCAGTGGAGACTGGGTACACTGGACGGACTCGCCGAGAACTCCCAGATGGTATTATACCTCACGTCAGATGGCAGTTCTCAGGTGACACTTGTACAGGTTAGTCTGTAAACCCGAGATCGTCATAGAGTCTTGTGTGATTCCCACTGTGTTTTGATCTCCACCTTACCATGTCCATGAGGGCGTGCAAAACGGTGGTCTTTGGGTACAGTCCCGAGTCACATGGAGGCAATGAGCGATAGGAGGGGTTTCGTCTCTCCCGGTATTGGGGGTTGATGTTGCGCTGTGCTCGATTGGCCGTAACAGGGAAGTCCCTGGCCAGGGCTGATCAGAGATTTGCTGGTAAGTGTTACCAGTAGTTTCTCGACCCGTTATGAGCCTCACATCGGCACGACTTATCGGTTATTGGGGTCTGACGTATACCACCCCTAGACTTGATATGCGACATATCAGATGAATAGACCGGACTGTACGGTAAGTGTTACTGGTTGGATTCACAGGAGTGTGAGCGGGCTAGCTCGTCGATCTTCTGATCGCTCGATACCCGGATGGCCGTTACGTTTAGCAGACCGCTTGCAGCTTGTGGGTGCTTGATATGATCATCATCTGCTACCGGCGTATTGACGAGTCTTTAGAGTCCTACACAGAGGTTTCCTGGTTCAAGCGAAACGAAATAGGAGCGCATATGAGATATGTGCAGGACCGAGAATAATGCGTGTATGTGATACCGCATTTCATTCTCGCGATATATGTTTCGATTGGTTATATTCGATATGACCTAGTTATCGAATCATTGATTCGATAAATCAATACATTGAATACTAGTCGGTTATGTGCGACATGACCGGATCATTGAATCAAATGTTGATTTAATGATTTAATGTGTAATTATATATTTGATATATTACTTTGCATTAGCTAGTATAGGTTCACTTTAAATGGATTTTCTCACTTGATGTGCAAGTTGTATATGTGATATACTTTTGTACACATGTTTGTATCATGTTTGATGATACTTGCTTTCATGATTAAGTGTAAAGAATTAAACCATGGTTAAGTGTTGATTAGGTTTTGCAAATTCATTTATCTATTTATTTATTTATTTGAAATGAATTGAGATAAGAATGGTGGCTTTATTTGTTTTATGTTGAAGCTTCATGAAGCTTTGACCTTAGTGACCATTCTTGTCTTCATGCTTAATCCTAACTCATCCAAGTAACCATGGTCCATTCTCTACACTCAACTAAGGTTAGATTATGATAAGTATTGATTTCTTTTTTAATTTATCATAACACTTATCATAAACTAGCTTCAACTTCTCCTTCTTCTTCAAGAGAGAAAACTAGATGCCATCAATGGCAACATGAGAAAAAGTGAGTGAAATCCAATTCTAAAGTGAACCCACCTCCTATTTCTTCACCCTCTACCTCTTGCCAAGTTGTTTTGGGTGTTTTCTTCACAAGTTTCACAACTTGGTGAAGTTGGAGCTTGAACTTGCGCAACCTCGACGTAGATCGTCTTTGACACGAAGCCGATGACCTACTCGTTTTCCCGATGAAGCCGACGAATGAGTCTAGGATTCGAAAAGGACAGCGAGAGGATGACTACGTGGAGCTAAGGAAGTGGATATCCGGATCTACAAAGGTTGTAGCATCTAACTTTTAGTTAAAGTGTTAACTAGTTTTTAGTTTCGCCTAGAAATCTAGCCGACGATCCGTATTAGGGTTTCTCGGCACCCATAATTTTTGAAATTGGCATGATCGATGCCTTGTGAGACTTCATTAGGATGCCTAGGAACCCTACAGTGGTATCAGAGCCTAGCTAGAGCCTTAGGTGAAGTCTAGACGCAATTTGAAGCCCGAACGAACCCGAAACCCTAAACTTAACATGCTCTCTGTACATTTTCTAAAATCTGGGATTTTTCAAGATTAAAAATGCCTAAAAAATTCAGCAGGAATATCTAAGAATTATGGTGAAACACGAGCTCATGAAGCTTCCAAACAGCCGCGGAAACGCGGCAGAAGCATGGCTTCTGCCGCTGTTCCGCGGCCAACTGTTCACTTTACCCAATATTGTTTGCACAGTAATTCTTCTTTTCTGGTGCTGAGTTTTATGGGAATTTTTAATAATTATTAAAGAGTTGAATTTTCTGGGGTTGCTTTGGGGATTCGGTGTTTCGATCGGGATATCAAATTTCGTCTTTGTGTATTTCCGGATAATTTTTAGAATATGTTAAAAAGTTCGACCGGATATAAATACCCAATTTTTCCCCTGTCGGGAAATTTCCAAGTGTTGGATTTTTCCGTAGTTTAACGACGTTCTAAGTAGTGCAAGTAACGCGATGGACCTTCTAGAAGACAACAAACCTTAACTTGATTATGTGACCGTCTTGAACTGCCCTTTGAACCTTCGGGTTTGGGGCAGTACGGCGTGCCACATGTGAGGCGTTGGCTTGACCCTTCTACGACTGGACCGTTGGTACTGAGGCACGAACTGAATGTTGTTAGACTTATTTCATGTGTTGAGCTGTATCGGGAAAACTTGGGTATTCGACTGTTCGATCGGAAAGTTTAACATTTTCTGTTTATCTGGAATGTGATACAATAATTGGAATTCACAAATAGTTATGAGATAACTGAATGAATGTTATAAATCTAGCAATTTAGTCCCATATGATATTGAAAAGAGTTTTCGATAATGAGACTAAAATGCGGGATTTATATCTGTTAGGCATGCGATGTCTAAAGAGGTTGCGGATTCCAACTGTTGTAGTTTTACACTTTCTTTTCTGTGACCGTAAGTGTAGTATGTTCATATCGCCGGTTTCGTTGCTATATGTCAACGACAATTGGGTTATGCGTACTTACTTATGTTGATGACATATGATGTTATGTGTTGCTGGATATGTTATATTGGATCGTCGTGTTCGAATAGCCGGGGGTTTTTATGTGAGATGAGTGTTTTTCATTTTCATTCATGTAAAAACTTGTATGTAATATTCTTTTATTTGGAGCACTTCCAGGTAGCGGAAGTTGTCACCTTTTGTATATTATTTACTTTTCCGCATTAGGATAGACCCAAGGAGGGGAGCATAAGTAACCGGGTTCTGGGGTCCAGTGGGAGACCAACTCGAGGAGTCGAGTCCGGGTCTCCTAACCCTAGAATTGGCAGGGTTGCTTGCCGCTCTCGTAGGGGTCTAGGGGTGTGGGATTGGCTATTCATCACGACCGTGGAATCCGTGTTTTATACTGGCTCGTATTGAAAACACGGACGTCCTAGTATATCCAATGTTTCATATGTTTCTTCTGCTGCGATATCTGTGATGTGATCATGAGATGTTCTGTGATGGATATAGTATATATGATATATTATATAGACGTTAATTATGTTTTACACCCGTGCTAGCCCTGCCCTGCTCTGTCGTTAGTTACCTAACCTAACGGTGCACGAGGGGACATCGAGGCGAATGCGGATGGCATAAGTGTACGTCATATCTATCTGTGATGTTTAGGTATTTAAATGATGGGACTTCATTAATATGATTAATGAAAGAAAAGAAACCTAAGATGTTGTGGAATCAGATTTTAAACAAAACAGGTAGCTACAGTTCTTGCTTTGCATAGCGGTATATATGATATACCCTGCACCTTATTCGATGAGGAAAGGACCGAGATCCCTTCACCGGGAGTGACTCCTTTCGCAATAACTGGCAGATGCTACACACTCGGTTTGGCTTTGATTGCTTTTAAGAGTTTTTGCTCTGCACAGTGATATATATGATATATCCCGCACCTCATTCGACGAGGAAAGGGCCGACGATCCCTTCACCGGGAGTGACCCCTTTAGCAAAACTAGAAAAGCCTCAAAATCATTCCATTTAAAAACTTCATTTGATTCTACAACGATATCAAGTTCATTACGCAATAGGTTTTCAGAAAACCTGTCGTAGCCCTCCGTCATTTCAGATAAATTACATATAGTATTCATGCTACATTTGTTGGCTTTCGTCAAGGTGTAGTGTGCGGTAGCTATGTGCTGTTTATCTGCTGCATATGATGCGACTGGATTAGGGTAGTCGTACGGCTTTGTTGGCTTTCGTCAAGGGTCGTGCGGGTGGGTTTAATTCAGTCAAGAAATGTACGGGTTGAACTTGACTAGCGGGCTGTGGTTTGTTGGCTTTCGTCAAGGTCATAGCACGCTAGGGGCAAAAACATTATCGGGAATTTCAAGTGTTGAAATTTGCAATGAGATTGCATACCTTCTATGAGATAGTTTGATCCCGATACCCACTGCGAGTAAGAGTTACTCCTGGGAGAGTTTTACACATTACAAATAGCCGATCAAGTAGGTGTCTAGAAAGGTGTTAACGAGGTTACGCCTCTGGGAAAACGAGGTTTACATTAATTAGGTTCGTGCGAAAGCACGGGGGACCTCCCTCAAATTACCGACACTGGCCTGGCTGAAAGATTGGCGAACTTGTAGTGTGTAATTAATCCCGGCTAGTCTTTCCTTTTAGGGTTTGAAGGAAGATTTGATAAAAAGCAGTGGGAGCCATCCTGATTAGATAAGATAATAACCAATCTGATCTTGCACGAGCATACGCTAAAGTGTTTTCTTCTCTCTCTCTCCAGGTAGCGACCATTTCATGCCCTAATAAAGATAATAATATGGATGTATTGACCGAACCCGCATGTTATACTATGCTGGGGAACGTTGGTTCCGTTCTTTCCTATAAGAGTTATAGGACTGAACAGGATATAGGGGAATACCAGGATTCCCATGCCACCCGAATGAAGAAAGTACATGATGATGCATTTTCTTCGGGTGTGTTCGTTACAGAGAACTGTTTCTCCATTTGCCCTACGTCCTGGGTATTAGATACCGAGTCAGGATCCCATATATGTAATCAGTTACATGGGCTTAGGAAAGGTAGAGAACTTGGAGAAGGTGATAAAGACATTAGAGTTGGAAATGGTGCAATTGTTGCAGCCAAGACTGTCGGGGAATATCACCTTGTATTACCAACAGGTAATACATTGGTTCTGAACGAATGCTATTACATGCCGAACCTGATATGCAACATTATATCGGTTTCTTTGTTGAGTAAAGAGGGATATAATTTTGTATTACAGGACAATGTTATGAACATTTTCCGTAACCAAAAGTTGGTTGGATCAGGCACGTTGTGCAATGGCATTTATGTTCTAAACCAATCAACAGTTCTGAGCATAACAAACACACACAAGAGGAAGAGTTCTGAACTGAACGAATCCTTCTTGTGGCATTGTAGACTGGGTCACATCAATGCGACACGACTGGCTAAGTTGCATAAGGATGGGTATTTGAAACCATTCGAATTTTCATCTTATGACACTTGCCAGTCATGTCTCAAAGGCAAGATGACCAAAACTCCGTTTACGGGACACGGAGAAAGAGTTACTGAACTCTTAGGACTAGTACATAGTGATGTATGCGGTCCAATGTCTACACATGCCAGGGATGGTTCTTCGTACTTCATTACATTCACTGACGATCTCTCAAGATACGGACATGTGTACTTGATAAAACACAAGTCTGAAGCTTTTGAGAAATTTAGAGAATATAAACAAGAAGTCGAAAACCAAACCGGAAAAAGTATTAAAATCCTTCGATCTGATCGAGGAGGTGAATACTTGAGCAATGAATTCCTGGACTTCCTAAAAGAGAATGGGATTCTCTCTCAGCTGACTCCTCCATATACACCACAGCACAACGGTGTATCAGAACGGAGGAACCGCACCCTATTAGATATGGTGCGCTCTATGATGAGCACAGCTGAGTTACCTATTTCCTTCTGGGGGTATGCGCTTGAGACAGCCATACATCTATTGAATATGGTCCCCACCAAATCTGTGCCTACCACTCCATATGAGATATGGAAAGGGAAGAGACCATGTCTTAACTATGTTAAGATATGGGGTTGTCCAGCCTATGTCAAACGATAAAATCCGGACAAACTCGAGGCACGGTCTGTTCTATGCAAATTTGTAGGATATCCTAAGAATTCTCAAGGGTATATCTTCTACCACCCTGAGGAACAAAGAGTATTTTTTTCTCGGCATGCCACCTTTTTAGAAAAGGAATTTCTTGAAAAAGAGATTAGTGGTCATGAGGTAGAACTGGAAGAGGTTCCAGCTACAGAAGCTACAACAGAAGATTTGGTGGAACCAGAGGATTCCGTAGTTCCCGATGAACCCCAGCCACTACGCCGATCTAGTAGGGTTCCTCGCCAACCTGAGAGATACTACGGTTTTCTCATGGACGGTGGGAGCGAGGATTGCATCATGGAGGATGATGACCCAACTAGCTTCGAGCAGGCCATCACGAGTAGGGACTCGGTGAAATGGCTGGATGCTATGCGGTCCGAGATGGAATCCATGTACACCAACAAAGTATGGACTTTGGAAGTTGCTCCTGAAGGGGTAAAACCGATTGGGAGCAAGTGGATCTTCAAGAAGAAATTTGGTGTAGATGGGAAAGTGGAGACTTTCAAAGCTAGACTTGTAGCAAAGGGTTTTCGTCAAAGACCAGGTGTGGACTATGACGAAACCTTTTCTCCAGTGGCTATGCTTAAATCCATCCGAATCATGCTTGCCATTACTGCCTTTCATGACTACGAAATCTGGCAAATGGATGTTAAGACCGCCTTTCTAAATGGTGATTTAGAAGAGTGCGTGTACATGACTCAGCCAGAGGGCTTCGTAGACAGTGGGAGCAGCGGGAAGGTGTGCAAGCTGCTTAAATCCATTTATGGATTAAAGAAAGCATCGCGGAGTTGGAACATCTGCTTTGACGTCGTTATCAAAGAGTTTGATTTCGTCAAAAATCCAGATGAACCTTGTATCTACAAGAAGGTGGCAGAGAGTAAGGTTGTCTTCCTCGTATTGTACGTGGACGACATACTCTTGATAGGAAATGATATTCCTATGCTGCAATCGGTCAAGCTCTTCTTATCACAAAGATTCTCGATGAAAGATCTTGGTGATGCCTCCTGCATATTGGGAATTAGGATCTATAGAGATAGATCCAAACGGATTTTGGGATTGTCCCAATCCAGGTACATTGACACCATACTAAAGAGGTTTAGTATGGAAGAGTCCAAGCGTGGGAACTTGCCCACGATCTCTGGAGTCACTCTCTCCAAAGAGATGTCTCCCAAGACTGATTTGGAGAGAGCTCGCATGCAAGGGATACCCTATGCTTCGGCAGTAGGCTCTATCATGTATGCGATGCTATGTACCAGACCCGATGTAGCATACTCACTAAGTGTAGTGAGCAGGTATCAAGCTGATCCTGGAGAGAGTCACTGGACAGCTGTGAAGGGCATTCTCAAGTACTTGTGAAGGACTAGAGATATGTTCTTGGTGTATGGTAACGGAGAGCTCCAAGTGGAGTCCTTTACCGATTCGAGCTTCCAGAGTGATAAGGACGACTCTAAGTCGCAGTCGGGCTTTGTCTTTACCCTTTACGGAGGGGCGGTTAGCTGGAAGAGTTCCAAGCAGGAAACTGTGGCAGACTCGACGATGGAGGCTGAATACATCGCTGCCAACGATGCTGCTAAAGAAGCTGTTTGGATCAAGAAGTTCATTACTGAACTTGGTGTGGTTCCATCCATTGAGCATCCAATACCTTTGTATTGTGATAACAATGGAGCGGTGGCTTTGGCCAAGGAACCCAGGTCCCATCAGCGATCCAGGCATATTCTGAGGCGGTATCACCTGATCCGGGAGATAGTTGATCGCCGGGAGATCGAGGTCAGGAGGGTTGACACGAAGAACAACACCGCGGATCCACTCACGAAGGCCATTCCCCAGATACAGTTTGAGAGACTCTTCGGGATGCTCGGTATGCGATACTACAGCAGCCGGCCCTAGTGCAAGTGGGAGATTGTTAGTTGTATGCATGCCCTAGAGGCCAGTATTGTACAGATGATGTATATTATATTGGATGCTTGGACATATATAAAGATGACTTTCTTGCTCGATATGATAGTTTGCTATCTGGTTACTCTTTATCTTAACATGTACACTAGTCTCTTTATACTCTCTTATAGTTACATGTTGGTAAAGCCCTTAGGATATGTACTTGACTACCTGGACTGTGATGCAGATCATACTAGTGGGGACATGGTAGTCCATAAGTACATCCTTCATGGTCCCTAGTCGTGGGTGTATCGAGACGGGGCATCGATATACCAGTGTAGACTAGCGTATACGCTTCTCGACCCATAAGATGGGCGATGGATGATCCCATATCCATTGGTGTTTGACATCAGAGATGGTGTACGGGTGCTCAGTGGAGACTGGGTACACTGGACGGACTCGCCGAGAACTCCCAGATGGTATTATACCTCACGTCAGATGGCAGTTCTCAGGTGACACTTGTACAGGTTAGTCTGTAGACCCGAGATCGTCATAGAGTCTTGTGTGATTCCCACTGTGCTTTGATCTCCACCTTACCACATCCATGAGGGCGTGCAAAACGGTGGTCTTTGGGTACAGTCCCGAGTCACATGGAGGCAATGAGCGATAGGAGGGGTTTCGCCTCTCCCGGTATTGGGGGTTGATGTTGCGCTGTGCTCGATTGGCCGTAACAGGGAAGTCCCTGGCCAGGGCTGATCAGAGATTTGCTGGTAAGTGTTACCAGTAGTTTCTCGACCCGTTATGAGCCTCACATCGGCACGACTTATCGGTTATTGGGGTCTGACGTATACCACCCCTAGACTTGATATGCGACATATCAGATGAATAGACCGGACTGTACGGTAAGTGTTACTAGTTGGATTCACAGGAGTGTGAGCGGGCTAGCTCGTCGATCTTCTGATCGCTCGATACCCGGATGGCCGTTACGTTTAGCAGACCGCTTGCGGCTTGTGGGTGCTTGATATGATCATCATCTGCTACCGGCGTATTGACGAGTCTTTAGAGTCCTACACAGAGGTTTCCTGGTTCAAGCGAAACGAAATAGGAGCGCATATGAGATATGTGCAGGACCGAGAATAATGCGTGTATGTGATACCGCATTTCATTCTCGCGATATATGTTTCGATTGGTTATATTCGATATGACCTAGTTATCGAATCATTGATTCGATAAATCGATACATTGAATACTAGTCGGTTATGTGCGACATGACCGGATCATTGAATCAAATGTTGATTTAATGATTTAATGTGTAATTATATATTTGATATATTACTTTGCATTAGCTAGTATAGATTCACTTTAAATGGATTTTCTCACTTGATGTGCAAGTTGTATATGTGATATACTTTTGTACACATGTTTGTATCATGTTTGATGATACTTGCTTTCATGGTTAAGTGTAAAGAATTAAACCATGGTTAAGTGTTGATTAGGGTTTGCAAATTCATTTATCTATTTATTTATTTATTTGAAATGAATTGAGATAAGAATGGTGGCTTTATTTGTTTTATGTTCAAGCTTCATGAAGCTTTGACCTTAGTGACCATTCTTGTCTTCATGCTTAACCCTAACTCATCCAAGTAACCATGGTCCATTCTCTACACTCAACTAAGGTTAGATTATGATAAGTATTGATTTCTTTTTTAATTTATCATAACACTTATCATAAACTAGCTTCAACTTCTCCTTCTTCTTCAAAAGAGAAAACTAGATGCCATCAATGGCAACTTGAGAAAAAGTGAGTGAAATCCAATTCTAAAGTGAACCCACCTCCTATTTCTTCACCCTCTACCTCTTGCCAAGTTGTTTTGGGTGTTTTCTTCACAAGTTTCACAACTTGGTGAAGTTGGAGCTTGAACTTGCGCAACCTCGACGTAGATCGTCTTTGACACGAAGCCGACGACCTATTCCGCTCGTTTTCCCGATGAAGCCGATGAATGAGTCTAGGACTCGAAAAGGACAGCGAGAGGATGACTACGTAGAGCTAAGAAAGTGGATATCCGGATCTACAAAGGTTGTAGCATCTAACTTTTAGTTAAAGTGTTAACTAGTTTTTAGTTTCGCCTAGAAATCTAGCCGACGATCCGTATTAGGGTTTCTCGGCACCCAGAATTTTTGAAATTGGCATGATCGATGCCTTGTGAGACTTCATTAGGATGCCTAGGAACCCTACAGAAACACTGTCTTACTTAAGTTTGGGGGGACATTTTTGTATATATTTTGTTTTTTTAATTTTATTTATTTACAAAAAAATAAAAAAAATAAAAAATTGTAAACAAATAAACAGGGGAGTGCCGACATTTTCAACCCTGTTGGTGTAGCATGACAGTGAGGACGCTGTCAAGTTTAAGTTTGGAGGTATGCTCGGTAAGTTTTCTTCCTTCGGATTCATATATATATTTTTGCATTTGCATAATTATTTTAAAACCCGTAAAAATTGAAAAATTTCAAAAATTTTAAAAATTGAAAGATTCAATTTTGGCCATAATTGACTTGAGTTTGACAAGAAAGTTAACTAGATAGGAACAACTAGATCCTAGACTTAGTAAATTAAAAAACCCAAAAAATAACCTTTATTAAAATTTAACGGTAGAAAGTATATGTCTTTGTAGTTTATTTAGAAATAGACAAATTTCGAGTTCACTTCTTGGGCTAAGTTAAAACAAAAGAAAAGTATTGAAATTTTTATTAAAGTGTAAGTTTGAAAAATAATTCCTAAGCTTAAGTCTAGATTCTGAAAATATATACCCTACAAATTGCACAAACACGAACCTTGAAACTTGGAATAGTAGAAGAGACCTTGAAATGCTCTTGTCTAAAAGTCCTTAGTATGAAGGAAAATAAAATAAAAATAAAATTGTGAATAAAAAGATTAAAAAAATGAACACTGGTTGTTGTGATTACTTAAGACTGCATTAATAGAAAAAAATATTTAGCGAGGGTGCTTCAACACCTAGTACCTTAGACCAACTGGTTTGGGAGTCACTGCTAAAAGCCTTAGGGATTACAAGACTAGGAATTACGCCTTATACTCTTGTGCAAACACATTTTGTAATCGGTCGTTGGTACCTCAAGAAGTATTAACGGTCGTATGAAGGATGTGTGAGTAATTTCATCTAAAAATTCACCAACTAAAAGTACTTTGGACGATGGACAAGAGTATAAGAGCTTGAATTGAATTTCCAAGTGTAGGGGTGATATATACACACACGTAGGGGTATTTGATTGGGGTTTAAATAAGAGATAGGAATGAAAAATAGGACTTGTATCTTTAATAGAGATGATAAAAATTCCTAAGTTGAGATAGAACCCTAGAAGGAAAACTCAAAAGATGCTAAAAGCTAAGTAAATCTACAAAACATATATGATTTTAAGTTAAATGATAAGGAAGCGTGAAAAATACCGGTGGAAAATTTATAAGTCGAAGATAATAGAATTCCTTGTTGGAAAACCTAATTGGAGAATAAAAGTCAATATTCCGAATTGATAGGATTTTGTGGATAGTATCCGCTGAAAACCCTCAGGAGACAATACTCCTCCTACTAGGGACACCTAGAGGTTTAACGACTTGTTGCACGAGCTCAGTGCAATCGCGTTTTCCTGCGAAAGTGAGGGTGGGTCTTTTTCGAGAATAAAACTAGGTTTGCTCGAGGACGAGCAAAAGATAAGTTTGGGGGTATTTGTTCATACCATAATTTTGCATTATTATATTCCCTATTCTTAGTCATTTTACAAATAAACAGATGCATTTGATCCATGTCTGCTACATAGTTGCAGGTTACAGGGTCTCGGAACAAAAACAGTGAAAACGATGAAAAGACGATACAAAAGTGAGACTACGACCAACAAATGGAAAGATCTTGATCATGCCTATAGTTTGAAGACTAAACGAAGATCAATGAACAAGTTCACAAAGTACAAAGGCAGCGCAAGGTTCAAGACTTCGACACGAAGCAAACGGTAAAGTCCACGAAATTATTCACTGTGGAGATCTAGAAGAAATCTAGAAGCCAATCTGAGAAAACAACTGAAGAAAATAGAAGGAAAAATGCAACAGAAGAAACCCTAAAAATTGCAGCCCACAAGCCCACTAAATGGCAGCGGAACCGCGGCCAAACCAGGCTTTTGGTCGCGGTTCAGCGGCCATAAAGAGCCCGTGACAGTGCAGAAATTCTGTGGGCATGAGGCGACGCGTTGACTAGGTCTTCTTTAGGGGTAAAATTGTAAATGCAGACGTAAATCGATTGTAATCCTAGGGTTTTTATGATCTATAAATAGAAATCCTAAAACCTCTTTTAGGTTATGCCTCTTCTTGTGCCTCATTTTATATCTAAAATTCAGATCTGTAAATTTCCGCAATGTATGAAGAGAGCATCAAATAAGGTAAGTAGTTTTTTTTATTTCCATGCCCTAGGTAATTTTCATTCTGCCCTAGTATAATTTTCATTATCTGCCCTAGGTAATTTTTATTATCCGCCCTAGTTAATTAGTTTTGAACTTGTATTTCAATTCCCTAATGAGTGAGTAGTCTCCTCGCTTGTTAGGGTTAGATTTGGGGAAGGCTTGAGAGATGAAGATCTCTCACCCATTTCTTGCCCATCATACGTTTTTATAGGACTCCATGCATACGTGCACACACCGCTCTCTACGGCACCCTATCCCAAGCGGTAGCGGTGATACCGTAGTATAAAGGACCGGTTGAGCATGTTTTCCAAGGAGGTTAGGGTAAGAATTAAGAAAGGAAGGACAAAAACCTAGAGGAAGAAACATCGTTTCTTCCCGATGGTACTAATCCACTTTATTAATTATTACTATAACACCTCATAGATCTTAATTAGGGCATTGAAAGCAGTGAGGAATATTGACTCTCCAAATTTAACCTAAACCTAACCCTAGCAAGATTTTAGTCTAGATCAATCTTAGTTTTTAGATTTAATCAATCCGACAACAATCGGAATTAACTCGTTAGAAAAATTAGGAAATACACAACATCCCTGTGGACCAACCCGTACTCACCGGCTAGCTACCAAGCAATGCCGTTCTTGATTGCGGTTATAAATATTCTTTGATCAATCACCAGGTCATCTTGGAAGCCTGGAATGATAACCGTCTCCCGAAGGAGGCTGTCGTTATCATATCCCTAGAACATATAATTATGTTCAAACACTGCTTCCGAACGTTTCTCCAGGATTTGGATTAATATATCAACTTATTGCAGCTAGTGCAAAAACAATATCTGGTGTGGAACTTGACATCTCATGATTGACTCAATTGTCTAAGCAAGTGATATGCCAATCATGTACATCCCTCTTCCCTTTAGTCTGTAAGACACCTTTAGAGAGGGTGATTCCATCACCTGCAGGTACACCACCATACCAGGAGTCGTCCATTCTAAAACACCTTTCGAATACTGTTTAAGTACCCAGATTGGGAAACTACCCAAATCTAGATCTAAAACCAAAGATCTAGTAACCAGAATGCTTGATATTATGTCCATATCCTATGTGGAGAAACCACTGTGTGACAACCACAGTATAACCGATCGTAGTATAGGATTATCACTTCCTACAATATGTATGTCATCCAAATACCAGGACATCTCACCCTACTAGCTTCTTAACAAATCCATCTCGTATTCTGATGAAGTCAAAACCTATGACTGTCACATCAAGAATAGATGATCTATCTCTACTATATCTGCTTTAGTCTATAAATTGACACAAGCTACTTGTCCACTATGCTTCCGCTGCTCCCACTGACTACAATAACCCTCATGCAGAGTCATATACACGTGCACTTCTAAAGCTAGTTTAGAACGACGCTATACTCATTCTCCTGCCGGGTCTCATAGTCTAGAATAGCAGTAATGGCAAGTCTGGGTAAACAAGAACCTCCCTGTCACCGTCTTTGAGGATACCGAAGTACCTCTCGGGTGCCTAAGGTTACCCACCATATCTGCGAGTGGTTAATGGAATGTCATACCCGATTGAATCTTTAGGTTCTATCAAATTTTCAGTAATCGTTTGTGGTTCTGGAATCACTTCCAGTTCTGCCATACTCCTATTATTGTTTTCTGAAAAAATCCATTTTATTAAAACTGTGGCGAGTCAAGAACAATATCACTATTGATCTTCCAGATGGTAGAAAGTTACCCCTCGTCTTATCCTGGGATAACCCACAAGCTGCCATTACAGAAACGTGCCTTGAGTTATCCAAAGTCTGGTTTTAAGCATAAGCCGGACAACTCCATATAGTTTAACATCGTTAAGATATGAACCATTCTATATACAATATAGAAACAGAGGCACTGATTTAATTAGAACCAGATTCAAATCATGCAGCTGTCTCCAGTGAATGTCAACTAAATGGAGAGAGGCCGATCAGCATTACTCAACTTAGGAGTGCATCCAAATATGAGTAATCTGAAAGAGAAGCAAGTTCTCAAAACCATTACTATCAACTGAATACCAAACACAAGTATCTACATCTTCGATCACCTTGAAGAATCCTGATACTTGCATCACGTGGTTCTCTACTTTATTCTTGTGCCTATAACTTCTCAAAACTTGGACCTTGCATTTCTATGAAATACTTGTCTAGAACATGGGAAGTCACAAGTAAATAGAATATAGTACGAGGACCAACCCCTCTGTCCTAATAGACACTGGACAACATAGAATACTTTGTATAAGTCCCCTGAGTTGAATAACTCAAACCCTATGCGTCGTAGGTTGAAAACTGTACTATGGTTAAGAAGAAATACACCGCTGTTTAATACTCCTTACCTAACCATCAACTTATATAGGTAAATGTCATGGGCATGATTTCAAAAAGTTATATCTCACTTTATAAAATAAACGTACAGATATATCAGTTTGAAATTGGTGCATAACAACGGATATTCAAAACCAAATATTTGTCGTACGGCAAAAACCCAGGCGATTTCCACAAATATCACCAATTATAACGAATCCCGATATAATGAGGATGATCACCTAATTCCCAATAACTTACTCCCACTCATCATCTGCAAAACCAGATGTGAGAATCAAACCTGTTAAATACATATCCTGGAGCAAGGATTTAATTGGGAAATCAGTTTTCAATTAACAACGCATAGTGAAACTGAAACATGAAAATGTTTCGAAGGAGTATCCGAGTATTCCTAGTAATGCCTCTTCCATTATCAAATTCACGACTGTAACCTTATATTTCCTTCCCATCTCTCTAAATCACTTTATTTTTCTTTACTCATTACCTTCTTTACACCACCCTTAGGCTAAATGGTTTTCTTCCTTCCCTACTGTTCGGCACCAACCTATGGTTTGGAAGAAGACTATCCAATAAGCGTAATAGGTGTACTCTCCTAATCCTAGGAGCCCTCGCAATCTGAGAGAAGGTAAAGAAAAAAGACAACTGAATAATCCTTATTCTATTTCTCCTGAACCAGAATCCATCCTCGAACTGGATCAAGTTCCATCGAGTACGATGGATTATCCAATAACTGTGGATCTTCGTAGTGATACGGGGTGTTCTGGAGAAAATCAAAGGTGAAGTAGGAGAGGCGATGAAATACGTGGTTTGGTCATGAATGATAGCAATCGCAATTTACTTTGCCCTCTTTCTAATCCCTTTATCTGTCTTTACTTATTACCTTCTGTACACCAGACTAAGGCTAATTGGTTTTCTTCCTTCCCTACCTTTCAGCACCTGCCTATGGTTTGGAAGAAGGCTATCCAATAAGCGCAATAGGTATACCCTCTCCTAATCCTAGGAGCCCTCACAACCTGAGAGAAGGTAAAAGGAAAAGACAACTGAATAGTCCTATTCATTATTTCCAGAACCGGAAACCATCCTCGAATCTGAAACAAGTTTCCTCGAGTTCGTATGTAACTATAACGTAATGAACTTGATATCGGTGAAGGAACCGGATAGCTTTTTACAAATATATTGTGGCGAAAACGTTTGCTAAAGAGGTCACTCCCGGTGAAGGGATCTCGGCTCTTTCCTCGTCGAATGAGGTGCAGGATATTCCCACTGAATACCGCAATGCAAAGAAAAAAGTAATCGACCATAGTGAAGTTATTACCCTGAAGCAAACTTCTGCCCAAGGGGTCACTCCCGATGAAGGGATCTCGGCCCTTACCTCGTCGAATGAGGTGCTGGATATTCATAACCGAATACCTCTGTGCAAAACAAAAGAAAACGTCCTTGTAATAACAGCTTTTTAAAATTGTTCCAACAACATCGAATAGGTTTGTTTTGCTTCCATTGATCGAAATCAATGCAGTCCAATCAATTAATCACACCACAAAAGAAGGAAAATATGATGTACGTATATGCCATCCGCATTCGCCACTGGGTCCCGTCATGGTTACTTAACTAACGACAGAGCGGGGACTGGACTAGCGCGGGTGTAAAATATATACAACATCTACTAGTATATATATAATAATATATAATGATCGCTCCAGGCATGATAAATGCAACATCACAGAAAAGCGATAAGCATTGCAGAACAATACAGATAATCTGGGAGCCCCGGGTTTCCTTTGAGCCGCAACTGAAACCCAACATTCCCCTGGTCATGTGGATAGCCTGTGCAATGAAAACCTAGACCCTTACGAGCAAGGCAAGTTACCCGCCAAAACTAGAAGTGAGGCATCCCCCTTCATCAAAGTGAATGGGCCACCCGGCACCTTACGGAATCCGGTAACTTGAGCACCCTACCTTGGGTCAACCTGTACTCCCTACGAGTGCGGTTAATAGCCCGCCAATTCTAGAGTGAGGCCCCCTCCTTCTCAAAGCCATGAGATGCGGACCCATTTCCCTCTAGAATCCGGCTATCCGTGCACTCCACCGCGGGGTAATCCTAGTACAGAAAAGAAAATATGTACAACGGTGACATCGACCTCAACATGGTCGTCCCCCAAAAGAATAATATAAAAACAGGCAGTGACGGCAGTCCACATGTCGGACGCTCGCCCCACGATATCAAATGTAAAAATAAAACTAACCTGTACTAACATTGCACGCAAGCTATCCACCACGATGATTTCGCAACAATCACAGCACAACACAGAACATCAACGTGAATTTCACGTTCGCAAACCCGTCTAAAAGGACTATAGCAATTAGACAAGTTGTACCGCTCGAATGATATTCACGGTCACAGAAAGAAATGTTTGTACTGTAAACTTTAAACAATGTTAGAAATATCGAGTTCGAAATAACCCCGAATAGCCCCAAACAACAAGATAAAACCATATCCAAACTGGGCTAAACTAGCAATACCACTGAACAAACATTCCAGAGACTAAACCACACACAAAATTCTAAGTCTAAACCTATAATTCCGGCCGGCCTCCTCGGTTTTTAGCCCAATGTTCTCGGGTCAAAATTGTTGGAATGGGCTCGTATTTGGTGTGAAGTCTAGTGGTCACTTAAGTAGTCTTCTGCAGTTGCTGAAATATTTTTAGAAGACACTTTAAAAATCGACAGAACCTGGAATGCAGTGGGTATTGTTTGGGGTTATTTCGGTTTCCATACTTCAACATTGTCTAAACCAACTAGTATGCATTTAATGGGTTGGCTCTGATACCATGTAAGGCTACGCCAGCGCCCCGGCCATCTTTTCGTGGCCAAATGCGGAACAAAAACTTTTAGAACTTGGCGAAAACGGAACCCTAAACTACGGATCGTGCCATTAACCTTATACTAGTTATCATAAAGGAGTTTAGAATGGTTATACCAATCAATCTGTGTCCTTCGGCCTTCGACCCTGTCCATGCTCCTTGCGGCTGCCTCGATGATGTTTGGTCTCCGGTCTCCCTTCGTCAAAGAAGATCCAGGTCGAGGGTCCTTCATACGGGCTCCTGCTTCAAAACCGAAGCAACTCGGACATCAAGTTTGCTAGTCTAGATTCCCAAGATGAAGTAGAGATAGTGTGTGAATACTTTGTCTCAATACACACTAGGATTCCCAACACATGAGAGGGATAGGGTGGAGGTTGAAGTAGATGCCCATGGAGGAAAGTGTGAGCTCAAGAAAAAGAAAAGAGCAAGTGAGGAAATGGCTTAATGTTGTATGTGATAATTTCTGAGGATATTAGCAACTCAAGAAAATCACCAAGCAAAGGAAAAAATATGCCTCCCCTTTGAAATAACTCATATGCCCTCACAAAATATCCTACAACACTATACACAAATATCTTAGCCAAGACAAAAGTCTAGCCATGCCTAAAATATCTCCATGCCATCACAAATATCTCACAACAATAATAAACAATAAAGCATGGTTCATGCTTCATCAATAAATTCCACAAGCCAAGACTTGCAATCACATTTTCCACATCATAATATTAAACATTTACAAAAACCCTAAATGTTTAATACAATAAAAAAGAAATGGCATCTTTAAAAGTAATCTTTTAACGGATTACAAGAATACCACTCATCTGTATATACATACCTGCATCCGTATTCCAACTGAATACGAATACAACGAGACGAAAATAATCCAACAATTTAATACTAGGATCCGGCTTAAACCAAAGCCCACTAGTATGATCCGTCCGATCATGATCCGTGCACAAGTGCACGTATATAATCGAACCCTGCCATAAAACCATACGGCCTCTACAACGATTCACCCGAACCAAGGAAACCCTCTGTGTGGGACTCTAAAGACTCGTCAATACGCTGGCAGTGGGTTTAACCACAAGTACGTCAGTGGCACTAGCTGTACGTAACGGCTGCCCAGGTATTGAGCGAAAGGGAGGCCAATGAGCGAACTCATCCTAAAACCCTACTAAGCCTGACAGTGAAAATATCCATACAGTCCGGTCCGTTCATCTATGAGTATCGCATATCGGGTCAAGGGGGTGGATAAAGTCAGACCCCTAATAACGCAATATTTAGTGTCGGTTTGAAGCCCATCACCACCTGAGAAACTACTGATCCGAATCAGTAATTCTCGACTACCTTGGCCAACGATTTCTGGTGGTGGCCAACCGTGCACACCGCGACATCAACCCCCAATACCGGGAGAGACGAATCCCCTGACGATCCGCTCACTGCCACCATGTAGCTCGGGACTGTACCCAACTAAAACCTGTTTCCACGACTCTTTTGAGCTGTGGTAGGGTAGTAATCAAAGCACGGTGGGAACTCACACGAGACAAATAACGATCTCAGGTCGATAGACTAACCTGTACACATGTCACCACGGAACTGCTATATGACAATAGGTATAATACCAACTAGCATGTTCCCGGCAAGTCCGTCCTATGTACTCATAACCCAATGAGCACCTGTATACATCTTAGGTGAACAAACTAACACCAATGGCTTGTGAGACCGGCCACCGCCCTTCGTCGGGGTCTCAATCAGTATACACTAGTTTTCTCTGGAGTATCGATGCCCAGTCTCGAAACTCCCTCGACTAGGGACTCTTTAAGGATGTTCTTATAGACCATCCAGCTCTCACATATATGATCGCCATCATACTGCTGGTAGACAAGCAAGAATCCTAAGAGCTCTATCAACATATAATAATGATATGTAATGTCACCTAAAGCATGTACATGATGATAAAGACAAACCAGATAGCATATTATCATCTCGAGTAAGTTTGTTCTACCGGTATAGGTCCTTCCTCAATCATTGAAATCACGTGGCAGTGATCCAATAATTGACTTGAGGGCACAATAGACAACAATCTCCAACTTGCACTTAAGGCTAATTATTGCTATGTCGCATACTCACAGCTCGTGTGAACCGAACACCCAACTTCTCTACTAATCAGTTTCT
This sequence comes from Agapanthus africanus, assembly GCA_030015575.1. Lineage (NCBI taxonomy): Eukaryota > Viridiplantae > Streptophyta > Magnoliopsida > Asparagales > Amaryllidaceae > Agapanthus > Agapanthus africanus. Next base: position 295,216,764 of record CM057345.1, on the reverse strand, counting down.
CAAAGCTCGTTTGTGAAACTATTGCGTTCGAGAAATAGCCTAAGTGAGTGGATCCGCTCTGATGTTTCTTTCTATATCTCTGTTTATCTCAAGTTCGCGGAGAAATCCATCTCCCGAAATGAGCAATACCTGTCTTAGAATATGTCTGGATATCTGATGGGACCCAGTTCAAAAATGAACTCCAAATCCAGCAAACTTCTTAGACTGTATCGTTAACTGAATTTAATCAGTATCCAGCATCACGCCTCCCTCAGTATTCTCTTGGACCACCAGTCCAAATTACTTCCCCTTGTCAGAGGGAAAACTATAGCTCTGACAGTCACTCTGTCAACCAGGTCACCTTGGAAGCCTGGAATGATAACCATCTCCCGAAGGAGGCTGTCGTTATCATATCCCTAGAACATATACTTATGTTCAAAAACTGCTTCGGGACGTTTCTCCAGGATTTAGATTAATATATTAACTTATTGCAGCTAGTGCAAAAACAACATCTGGTGTGGTACTTGACATCTCATGATTTACTCAATTGCCTAAGCAAGTGATATGCCAATCATGCACATCCCTCTCCCCTTTAGTCTGTAAGATACTTTTAGAGAGGGTGACTCCATCACCTGGAAGTACACCACCATGCCAGGAGTTGTCAATTCTAAAACACCTTTAGAATACTGTCTAAGTATCCAGATTGGGAAACTACCCAAATCTAGATCTAAAACCATAGATCTAGTAACAAGAATGCTTGATATTATATCCATATCCTATGTGGAGAAACCACTATGTGACAACCACAGTATAACCGATCATAGTATAGGAATATCACTTCCTACAATGTGTATGTCATCCAAATACCAGGACATCTCACCCTACTAGCTTCTTAACATATCCATCTCTTATTCTGATGAAGTCAAAACCTATGACTGTCACATCAAAAATAGATGATCTATCTCCACTATATCTGCTTTAGTCTATAAATAGACACAAGCTACTTGTCCACTATGATTCCGCTGTTCCCACTGAGTACAACAACCCTCTGGCAGAGTCATATACACGTGCACTTCTAAAGATGGTTTAGAACAACGCTATACTCATTCTCCTGCCGGGTCTCATAGTCTAGAACAGCAGTAATGGCAAATCTGGGTAAACAAGAACCTCCCTGTCACCGTCTTTGAGGATACCGAAGTGCCTCTCGGGTGCCTAAGATTACCCACCATATCTGCGGAGTGGCTAATGGAATGTCAAACCCTATTGAATCTTTAGGTTTTATTAAATTTTCAGTAATCATTTATGGTTCTGGAATCACTTCAAGTTCTACCATACTCCCACTACTGTTTTCTGAAAAAGTCCATTTTGTTAAAACTGTGGCGAGTCAAGAACAGTATCACTATTGAATTGACCGACATGATATGGAAAAGTGTTTTCGAGATCGAGACAAAAATGCGAGGTTTATAATTGTTAGGCATGCGATGTCTAAGGAATTCATTTGGTTAGGCATGTGATGTCTAAGGTGGTTGCGGATTCCAACTGTTGTAGTTTTTCACTTTCTTTTCTGCGACCGTAAGTGTAATATGTGGTATATCGCCGTTTTCATTGCTATATGCCAACGACAACTAGGATACGCATATTTGCTTACATTGATGACATGTGATGTTATGTGTTGCTGGGATATGTTATATTGGATCGTCGTGTTTGAATAGCCGGGGGTTTAATGTGAAATGGGGGGTTTTTATTTTCATTAATGTAAAATTCATTGTTTGTAATATTCTTTTATTGGGGCACTTCCGGGTTGAGGATGATGTCACCATTTTATATTATTTACTTTTCCGCATTAGGATAGATCCAAGGCGGGGAGCATAAGTAACCGGGTTCTAGGGTCCAGTGGGAGACCATCTCGAGGAGTCGAGACCGGGTATCCTAACTCTAGAATTGGTAGGGTTGCTTGCCACTCTCGTAGGGGTCTAGGGGTGTGGGTTTGGCTATTCATCACGACCGTGGAATCCGTGTTTTATACAGGCTTAAAAAAACCCGGAAATCTTAGTATATTCAATATTTCATATGTTGTTTTCTGCTGCGATATCTGTGATGTGATCATTTGATATATTGATGAGATAGATACTGGATATAGTATATGTGATATATTATATAGACATTGCTTATGTCCGCGCTAGCCTTGCCCCGCTCTGCCATTAGTTATCTAACCTAACGGTGCACGAGAGGACATCGAGGCGAATGCGGATGGCATAAGCGTACGTTGTATTTATCTGTGATGTTTAGGTAACTTAAAATGATAGGACTTCATTAATGAGATTAATGAAAGAAAATAAACCTAAAGATATTGTGGAATCGAATTTTCAAAAACATGTAGCTCTAGTTTTTACTTTGCATAGCGGTGTTCCTTGTAGAATATCCAGCACCTTATTCGATAAGGAAAGAGCCGAGATCCCTTTATCGGGAGTGACCTCTTTAGCAATAACTGGCAGATGCTACAACCCTCGGTTTTGTCTTTTGATTTCTTTTCTAGTTCTTGCTTTGCATAGTGGTATTGTGAATATCCTGTACCTTATTCAATAAGGAAAGAGCCGAGATCCCTTCACCGGGAGTGACCTCTTTAGCGAAACTAGCAAAAGCCTAAAAAACACTCCATTTTAAATCATTTGATTCTACAAAGATATCAAGTTCATAACGCAGAAGGTTTTCTTAAAAACCTGTCGTAGCCCTCCGTCATTTCAGATAAGTACTACTTAGTATTCGTGCTACATTTGTTGACTATGTTAAGGCGTTGTGTGCAGTAGCTGATTAGAGCTTATCTGCATAAGCATGAGATGTGATTGGATTAGGGTAGTCGTGCGACTTTGTTGACTATGTTAAGGGTCATGCGGGCGGGTTTAATTCAATCGGGAAATGACGGGTTAAACTTGAATAGCGCTTATGATTTGTTGACCATGTTAAGGTCATAAGTTGCTAGGGGCAAATTATTATCGGGAATTTCAAATGTTGAAATTTGTAATGAGATTGCATACCTTCTATGAGATAGTTGGATCCCGATACCCACTGCGAGTAAGAGTTACTCCTGGGAGAGTTTTACACATTACAATTAGCCGATCAAGTAGGTGTCTAGAAAAGTGTCAACGGGGTTATGCCCATGGGAAAACGAGGTTTATTTTAATTAGGTCCATGCGAAAGCACGGGGAACCTCCCTCAAAGTATCGACACTGGCCTGGCTGAAAGATTGGCGAACTTGTAGGGCATGATTAATCCCGGGTAGTCTTTTCTTTTAGGGTTTGAAGGAAGATTTGACTAAAATAGTGGGAGCTATCCTGATTAGATATATAAATAACCAATCTAATCTTGCAAGAGCATACGCTAAGTGTTTTCTTCTCTCTCTCCAGGTAGCGACCATTTCACGCCTTAATCAAGATAATAATACGGATGTATTGACCGAACCCACTTGTTATACTGAGCTAAGGAACGTTGGTCCCGCTCCAACTTATAATTGTTATAAGACCAAGTAGGAAATAGGGGATTACCAGGATTCTCGTGCCGCCCAAATAAAGAAAATGCATACTGATGCATCATCTTCGGGTGTGTTCATTAAAGAGAACTATTTCTCAGTATCCTTTACATCCTGGGTATGAGATACCGGATCAAGATCCCACATATATAATCTGTTATATGGGCTATAGATATGTAGAGAAATGAGAATGGTTGATAAGTTTGAAGAGTTGTAAACGGTGCAAGTGTTGCAGCCAAGTATGTTGGCAGTTATCACCCTGTATTACCACATATATTGATTTTGAACGAATGTTATTAGATACCGAACCCGATATACAATATCATATCAGTCTTTTTATTTAATAAAGAAGGATATAATTTTGTATTGTTGGATAATATTTTGAACATTTCCTATATCAAGAGTTGATTGGTTCAGGCACGTTATCTAAAAGCATATACGTTCTAAATCAAACCACAGCTCTTAACGTACAGAACACACACAAGAGGAAGAGTTTAGAAATAAACGAATCCTCTTAAGGCATTATAGACAAGGTCATATCAATGCAACCCGACTAGCTAATTTACATTAAGATGCATATTTAAATCGGTTTGAACTTACATCTTGTGAAACTTGCCAGTCATGTCACAAAAATAAGATGACCATAGCTCCGTTTATTGGAAATAGAGAAAGAGTTACGAACTCTTGGGATTGATACATGATGATATATGTAGGTCCCCTGTCTACACATGCCAGGAATGGTTCTTTTTACTTCATTACATTCATTGATGATCTCTCAAGATTCAGACATATGTTCCTGTTGAAACACAAGTCTGAAGATTTTGAGAAATCCAAAGAATATAAGACAGAAGTAGAGAACCAAAATTGTTATAGGTATTATGTCCTATGATGTGATCGGGGAGGAGAATACTTGAGCACGGAGTTCCTGGACTATTCTAAAGGAGAATGAGATGTTGTCTTAGCAATACTCCTCTGTATACACCACAGTACGTTGGAGTATCGGGACGGAGCAATCGCACCCAATGTGATAAAGTGTGCTCTATGATGAGTTCTACTGAGTTGCCTATTTTCTTTTGGGGGTTATGCACTTGTGGAGCTGCATACCTATTGAATAGGGTTCCAACCAAATCAGGTGCCTACCACTCCATATGTGCTATGGTATGGGAAGAGCCTATCTCTTAAGGATGTTATGATTTGGGGTTGTCCGGCCTATGCCAAAAGCAAAATCTGGACAAGCTCGAGGCAACGTCAGTTCTGTGGAGGTTTGTTGGATATCCCAAGCATTACCAAGGGAATATCTTCTACCACACTGAGGAACAAAAGGTGTTTTGTTTCTCAGCATGCCACCTTTTGGAAAGGGAATTTCTTGTGAAGAAATTAGTGGTCATGAGGTAGAACTGGAAGAGCCAATCTCTTAAGGATGTTAAGATTTGGGGTTGTCCAGCCTATGCCAAAAGCAAAATCCGGACAAGCTCGAGGCAAGGTCGGTTCTGTGGAAGTTTGTTGGATATCCCAAGCATTAGCAAGGGAATATCTTCTACCACACTGAGGAGCAAAAGGTGTTTTGTTTCTCAGCATGCCACCTTTCGGAAAGGGAATTTCTTGTGAAGAAATTAGTGGTCATGAGGTAGAACTGGAAGAGCCCATCTCTTAAGGATGTTAAGATTTGGGGTTGTCCGGCCTATGCCAAAAGAAAAATCTGGACAAGCTCGAGGCAAGGTCGGTTCTGTGGAAGTTTGTTGGATATCCTAAGCATTAGCAAGGGTATATCTTCTACCACACTGAGGAGCAAAAGGTGTTTTGTTTCTCAGCATTCCACCTTTTGGAAAGGGAATTTCTTGTGAAGAAATTAGTGGTCATGAGGTAGAACTGGAAAGAGTTCCATCTATACAAACTACAGCTGATGATTTGGTAGAACCGGAGGATTCAATAGTTCCCAACGAACCTCAGCCTCTCCACCGATCTAGTAGGGTTCCTCATCCACTTGAGAGATACTTCGGTTTCTCTATCATAGTGGGAGCGAGAAATACCGCATTTAGAGGTTCATTTACTCCGAAATTGCATCATAAGATGATGACCCAACTAGTTTCGAGCAAGCCATCGAGAGTGCGGACTCTGTGAGAATGGCTGGATGATATGCGATCTAAGATGGAATCTATGTACACCAAGAAAGTATGGACTTTGGTTGCTATATATGAAGGGTTAAATTCCCGTCAAGAGCAAATATATCTCGAGAAGATTACTTGGTGTACATGGATAAGTTGAGACTTTCAAAGCTAAGACTAGTTGTAAAAGGTTCTCGTCATTGACCAGGTGTGGATAATGATGAAACCTTTTCTAGTGACTGTGCTTAAGTCCATCCGGATCCTACTTGCCATTGCTACATACCATGACTATGATATCTGGTAGTTGGGTGTCATGACTGCTTTTCTAAATGTTGATTTAGAAGAGAGCGTCTGTAAGTACACAGCCAGAGGGCTTCGTATACAGTGGGAGCAGCGGAAACGTGTGCAACTTGCTTTATGGGTTAAAGCAGGCATCGCGGAGTTGGAATGTCTGTTTTGATGTGGTAGTCAAAGAGTTTGACTTCATCAAGATAGTAGATGAACCTTGTATATACAAAAGGTAGTAAGGAGTATGGTGGTGTTCCTCCTATTGTACATGGAAGATATACTCTTGATAGGGAAGGAGTTTCATATGCTACGCTCGGTCAATCTCCTCTTATCACAAGGATTCTCCATAAAGGATCAAGGTGATACCTCCTAAATCCTGGGTTTTGGATCTATGAGATAGATCTAAGTGAATGTTAGGATTCTCACTAGGAGTAGTTGTTAGTGTATATGCCCTAGAGGCCATTACTGTATCATACTAGTTTGTATATTACTTAATGGATGCTTGGGATATTCACCTTGTATATACAATCTTGCTCAAAATAGTAGTATGCTACTTGGTTTGTTTCTACTTCAATGTGTACTTGTGTTTATTTCAGTATATCACTTATACGCATTAGTGGAGCCCTTAGGATCTTTGCTTGATTACCAGCGTTGTGATGGCAGTCACACAAGCGGGGGCTGGGTAATCTATAAGCACATCCTTATACAGGTCCCTAGTCGCAGGACTATCGAGACAGGGCATCGATACTCCGGAGTAGACTAGCGTATGCGCTTCTCATCCCAGTGTGGGAGATGGTCTGTCCCACAGCCATCAGTACGTCGTACTGGAGATAGTATACGGGTGCTCGTTGGGTTACGAGTACACTGGACAGGACTCGTCGGGAACTGACAGGTTGGTATTATACCTATCGTCAGTTATCAGTTCCCAGGTGACATGAGTACAGCTTAGTCCGCTGACTTGACACTGGCACTTCGCCTCAAGTGTGTTCCCACTGCACTTTGATCACTACCCTACCACGACTCAAAGGAGTCATGCAAACGGGTGGTGGTTGGGTGCAGTCCCGAAGCACTTGGAGGCAGTGACGGTTAGACAGGATTCGTCTCTCCCGGTATTGGGGGTTGACATCGCGCTGTGTCTAGGAGAGCCATTACACGAGTAGTCCCTGGCCAGGGCAAACGAGATATACTGGTAGGTTTCCAGTGTTATCTCAGGGTGTTTTGGGCTTCGCTCCGGCACGACTTGTACCGCTATTGGGGGACTGACGTTTACCACCCCCTAGGCCCGCCATGCGATGTATCAGACGAACAGACCGGACTGTACGGAGACTGTCACATTCAGACTCAGTAGGAGTTCAGATGGGGTTTCACCTCGTCAGCCTTCTTGTCGACATCTACCTGGGGATCGTTATGCACAGCTAGTGCCGCTTGCGGTCTGTGGTTAAACCCACTGCCAGCGTAGTGTCGAGTCTTTAGAGTCCCACACAGAGGGTATTCGCCTCTGGGCAAAACAGAGTAGAGGTCGCATGGTTTTGCGACAGGGTTCGTTCTCATCCGCGCACTTATGCACGTTTGGAGTCCGGACGGATTATACTGGCAGGCTCTGGTTTGAGCCAGATACTGGTATATGTTTTGGGGTTGCTTTTATATCTTGGTATTCTTGTTTTTCGGAACGAGAATGCAGGTGTGTATGCACAGTTGATTGAGGAGGAGAATGAGGTTTTTCATTAGGGTTTCGGAACGGGTGCGTATGCACAGTTGACAGTCTTCTTTTTCCAAACCCTAATGGATTTATTTATTATCTATTAATAATAATAATTAAATGAGAATTATGTTATGGTTGTTCTTTGTTGACTTGTTGACCTTGGTTGACTTGTTGACCAATGACCACTTTCATGCCTTGAAAGTCTTCCTTGATTCATGCTTACTTTTTATTAAATGAAGCATGGTTGTGGTCATTCCAAACACTACCATCAACTATTCTCATTTTCAATTATTATCATTTAGATAATATTATTCTTTTGCATTATGGTTGCAAGAAGAGAAAATAATAGCTCATTTTCTATCATTCTCATTCTCTCTCCTCTCTTCATCTTCTTCTTCCTCTAGTAAAGAGAAATCTTCTCATGAGTTGAGAATCCTTCTCTTTAAAAAGAAAAGCAAACCCTAGTCACTCTCTACTCACCCTAGGATCAAAGGATTAGCAAGCCGGAGATTCTAGTTCACTCCAAGTCCGAGAAAGAGCCCAAGGTTGAACCCTCGAGGTGGATCCATCTTCGACGGAAGAAGGCGACAAAAGAGAACCATCAACCTCTACAAGATTTCAAGAAGAAGGAGTTCAAGTTTAGGTATAACCCTCATCCGAGTAGCTAACTCCTTTTAGCGTAATTGCTAGTTTAGTTTAGACACGATCCCGACCTTGTTTAGTCCATGTTGCCTCTTGCACTAAAAATTTGATTTTTATACCGTTTCCGCCTCCCCGTAAGAACCGGGGGTCGCAATATGGACTTACAGTGGTATCAGAGCCTAACTAAACTTAAACTAGCTTGGTAGTGAAGTGTAACGAAGTTCGGAAACAAAAAATCACAAAACCGGAGAAATCACAAAACCTGAGTTTCTGTTGAAAATTTTTTGGCTCAAAATGAAAACATTTATACATGTAAATTCGGCTCAGGCTTTTCTGTGAACACCCAAGAAAAACGATACAGTAACTCGTCTAAGGCGCCGCGCTTCCGCCGCGTAAGGTAAGCATCCGCCGCGGAACCGCCGCGACTTGTCGTCTTCTGTGCATCGTTTTTCGTGCAGTGTGTGTCTGTGTTGGTTTTGGGATTTTTAAAATATATTATATGTGCCCAGATTTTCCAGAAAAGAAATTTCCTTTTGGGGTCCTATAATTCCGTATTTTTTTTCCGAACTTCACTACACTTTGACTATGATGGTTATATCTGTGATGTTTGCTTGTATTGAACGTCGGCTAATCGCTATAAGACGATTAGTCGGGGTTATACAAGATCTGTAATGTGCTGGAATGTGTATATAAATATGTTGGATTGTCGCGGGTGAATAGCCGGGGGTTGTGAGACGAGAGTTTTCTTTTCTTGCAATTCATTGTAAATGTAAATTGATGTAATTATATTATTTGTTTGGCCGCACAACCGGGTCGGGGTTGTAGCCGTCATTGTATAATTCTTTTTACTGTTTTTGCTCCTAGGATAGACCCATGGAGGGGTGCACAAACTACCGAGGACTTGGCGGGTAGTTTGCCGCACCCGTAGGGGTCTTGGGTGGGGATTTGGCTATTCACCGCGACCGTGTTATCTGTTTTTTGTTACAGGCTCGTACAAATTACAGATTGCTAGTATATCCAATGTATTTATCTGTGATCTGAAATGTCTATCATTGCTTTCTATTTAGGCGTTGCTTATGTTTTACAGACGCGCTAGCCCAGCCCCCGCTCTGTCGTTAGTTAAGTAACCTAACGGGTAATGACGGGGCCCCGTGGCGAATGCGAATGGCATAAGCGTACGTCATATTTTGGTTGTTTTCTGCAATGGTAGGATTAAATGATGGGACGCATTAAAAGTACTAATGCAAGAATATCACGCATTAAAAGAACTAATGCAAGATAATAAACCAAGTTTAAGTCGATGGAACACTTTCGAAAAACCACTCGGTTCTTTTCAAAACTAACTTTTAAATGCGGAGATTGAGCCACTCCTTCTAAAAGCTATCTCGTTCCATCGATTAAATCAAGTTCACTACGTTCACGGTTTCGCCAAAACCATTCGTAGCCCTCCGTCGCTTCGCATGAATAGGCAATAGTATTCAAGCTATGTATTTTGGCCAAAGTCAAGGCATAGTGATTGGTAGCTATTGGGTGTTCATGTGTAGCATAGATAGATGCGTTGGTTTGGGACAGTCGTGCTGCCATTTTGGCCAAAGTCAAGGGTAGATACGGATGGATCCAAATTAACCTGGATAGTGACGGGCAGAACTTGACATGTGACTTATGATATTTTGGCCAAAGTCAAGGTCATAAGAGCATGGGGCAAAAATCCACATCGGGAGTTTCATAAGTACTGAAACTTGCTAGATTTGCATACCATTTGGAGTGTGGTGATTCTGGTAGGATTCCTTCAGTTTCGTCACGCGATGATATTTGGATCCCGATCCTACTGTGAGTATATGCTACTCCTCGGGAAATTTCTTACTTAACGATCAATGCTATAAACCTAGTAGGTGCCTAGAAAGGTGTTAGCGGGGTTACGCCCTCAGGGAAAAGAGGTTCTTTAATTAAGGAACTTCGCGAAAGCGTTGGAAAACCTCCCTCGAAGTACCGACACCGGCCTGGCTGAACGGTTAAGCAAGTATTGTACGGTGGGATTGATCCTGACTAATTCTTCCTTTATGGTTTGAGGAGGGATTCGAGAAACAGTGGGAGCCATCCTGTTTAGACAAACTAAAAACCACTCTAAACTTGCAAGAGCATCATGCTGAGTGTTTCTTCTTCTCTCTCCTAATTGCAGCGACCAATCAACATGACTGGACTTAAGTTACTCCTAGATAAAAACAAGCTGACAGGGCCAAACTACAAAGATTGGCTCAGGAATGTCAAGATAGCAATCACTTATGACAAGCTGGGGTATCTTCTTACCACCAAAGCTCCCCCTGTCCCTGGTCCAACTTCCAGCGTCGCGGATAAGGAAATCCGCAAGACTTGGGAGATTGATAGCGCGAAGGCCAAGTGCCTCCTGCTTGCCTCGATGGACAACGAACATCAGAGGAGGCATGAGAATATGGACATGGAGTCCATATTGCTCCATACAAAAGAACTGTATGGAGAGCAATCACGTATCGCAAGATACGAAGCGTCGAAAAAGTTGTTTTCGACAAAGATGGCCGTCGGATCATCGGTAGCCGAGCACGTGCTAAAGATGATCGGCTACATTGAGGAGCTCGCTGACCTAGGGATCACATTAGAGAGTGAGCTATATACGGATATAGTTCTCCAGTCCCTTCCTTCCACTTACGCCCAGTTTATACTGAACTTCAACCTACAAGAAAAAGAGGTTGAACTATCAGAGCTCCTCAACATGCTGAGGAGCGCAGAGGGCACCCTACAGAAAAGTAGGGATACATCCACTTTGTTTGTAGGAGGATCATCTTCTTCTAGGTCCAAGGCGAAAGCCAAGGGAAAGAAGAAGAAGGCCCCCGCCAAACCAAGGGGCGGTGTTAGTAAAGTGGATACGAAGGGAAAAGGGAAAGCAACAAAGATAGCGGGGAAGCTTGTGGATAAGGAAGAATGCTTCTTTTGTCATAAGAAAGGACACTGGAAGAATGATTGCAGGGCCTGGAAGGCCAGAACACAGGAATTGAAGCAGGTTGCAGCTTCAGCTTCAGGTGTGTATGTTATTGAAAACTGTTTTTCAATAAACTCTACTTCCTGAGTATTGGATACCGGATCAGGATCTCATATCTGTAATTCTTTGCAGGCGTTGAGAAACCGTAGGGATTTGAAGGCAGGTGACATGACCCTCAGAGTTGCGAACGGAGCTAGCATGGATGCTAAAGCCGTGGGGGACTATCACCTGGGAATGTCAGATGGACATGTTTTGGTTTTGCGTAATTGCTTTTTTGTACCCAACGCAACTTGTAATATCATTTCTGTATCTTTAGTTTCTAAAGAAGGTTATGAATTTGCGTTTGTAAGTAATGTTGTAAACATTCACCTTAATCAAGTATTGATTGGGTCAGGTACTCTGAGTAATGGTATATACGTGTTAAACCAACCACAGATTTTCAATGTCCAGAATACACACAAAAGAAAGTCTCCAGAAATAAATCAGACTTTCTTATGGCATTGTAGATTGGGTCACATCAATGAGAGAAGGTTGACTAAGTTGCATACAGAAGGATATTTGAATGCGTTCGAATATCAATCATATGCCACTTGTCAATCTTGTCTCAAAGGAAAGATGACAAAGACTCCGTTTACTGGACATGGAGTAAGAGCGAGCGAGCTCTTGGGACTCGTACACAGTGACGTGTGCGGTCCAATGTCTACACATGCCCGAAGCGGACATTCTTACTTCATTACTTTTACGGATGACTTCTCAAGGTACGGTTATGTCTTCTTAATGAAACATAAGTCCGAGGCCTTTGGAAAATTCCAGGAGTATAAGAATGAAGTAGAGAAACAGACCGGCAAAAGTATTAAGATTCTAAGATCGGATCGAGGTGGAGAATACTTAAGTGCCGAATTCCTGGACTATTTAAAAGAGAACGGAATTCTCTCTCAGCTTACTCCTCCATACACCCCGCAACATAACGGTGTATCGGAGAGACGGAACCGCACCCTATTGGATATGGTGCGGTCCATGATGAGTAACGCTGAGTTACCGCGATCATTCTGGGGGTATGCACTAGAATCAGCCGCATACCTTTTGAACCGAGTTCCCACTAAGACTGTGCCTACCACGCCATTTGAGATGTGGTGTGGGAAGAGACCCCATCTTAATCACATTAAGATATGGGGAAGTCCAGCTTTTGTCAAAAAGCAGCATGCGGACAAGCTCGAGGCACGCTCAGTACTGTGCAAGTTTGTGGGATATCCAAAGAATTCCAAGGGATATTTCTTCTACTGTGAAGAGGAACAAAAAGTTCTTGTTTCTCGTCATGCCCACTTTCTAGAACACCAGTTCATAGAAAAAGAAATAAGTGGGAGCGCAGTAGAGCTGGAAGAAATTCCAGAACCACAGACTGTTACTGAAAGTTTGGTGGAACCAGAAGGTTCAACAGAACAGGACATTCCTACGCCGCTCCGCAGGAGTAGTAGGCAGTCTCATCCGCCCGAGAGATACTACGGTTTTCTCATAGACGGGGATCGAGAGGATTGCATCATAGATTATGATGAGCCTACTAGCTACCAGCAGGCCGTTCAGAGCGTTGACTCAGTGAAATGGCTGGATGCAATGCGGACCGAAATGGAGTCCATGTACACCAACGAGGTATGGACGTTGGACATTGCTCCAAACGGGGTAAAACCCGTAGGATGCAAGTGGATCTTCAAAAGGAAGATTGGTGTAGATGGACAGGTTGAGACCTATAAAGCTAGGCTGGTAGCAAAGGGTTTTCGTCAAAGACCTGGCTTGGACTACGACGAAACCTTTTCTCCAGTAGCCATGCTGAAATCCATTCGGATCCTTCTTGCCATTGCTGCCTTCCACGATTATGAGATCTGGCAAATGGACGTAAAGACAGCTTTTCTAAATGGAAATTTAGAGGAGTGTGTCTATATGGATCAGCCAGAGGGTTTCATTCAGAGTGGGAGCAGCGGAAAGGTGTGCAAGTTGCTTAAGTCCATTTATGGACTAAAGCAGGCATCGCGGAGTTGGAACATCTGTTTTGATGAGACAGTCAAAGAATTTGGCTTTATCAAAAATCCAGATGAACCATGCATCTATAGTAGATTTGTAGCGAGAACTGTAGTATTCCTCGTTTTATACGTGGATGACATTCTCTTAATAGGAAATGACATTCCTATGCTACAATCTGTCAAGGGATTCTTGTCACAAAGGTTCTCCATGAAAGACCTGGGTGATGCCTCATACATCCTGGGGATCCGGATCCATCGTGATAGATCCAAGAGGATATTGGGACTTTCTCAGTCCAGGTACATCGACACCATAGTGAAAAGATTCAGTATGGAAGATTCCAAGCGCGGTAACCTACCGGCTTGTCACGGGATCACCCTCTCTAAAGAGATGTCTCCCAAGACTGATTTGGAGAGGGATCGCATGTCTATTATACCCTACGCTTCTGCGGTAGGCTCTATAATGTATGCGATGTTGTGTACCAGACCGGATGTAGCTTATGCACTGAGTGTAGTAAGCCGGTATCAGTCAAACCCTGGGGAGAAACATTGGATAGCAGTAAAGAACATTCTCAAGTACCTGAGAAGGACTAAGGAGATGTTCTTGGTGTATGGCGCAAAAGACCTCCAGATCGAGGCCTTTGCTGACTCCAGCTTCCAGAGTGACAAGGATGATTCCAAGTCCATGTCGGGTTTTGTCTTCACCCTCAATGGAGGGGCGGTGTGTTGGAAGAGTTCCAAACAGGAAACCGTTGCAGACTCGACGATGAAAGCGGAATACATCGCTGCATCTGATGCCGCAAAAGAAGCTGTCTGGATGAGGAAGTTCTTGAAAGAACTTCAGGTGGTTCCGTCCATTGTTGACCCAATACCTCTGTATTGCGACAACAACGGGGCTATAGCTTTAGCGAAGGAACCCAGGTCCCATCAGAGATCCAGGCACATCTTGAGGCGGTATCACCTGATCAGGGAGATCGTGGATCGCAAGGAGATCGAGGTTCGGAGGGTTGCTTCAGAAGAGAACACTGCAGATCCATTCACCAAGGCCCTACCCCAGACTCAGTTCGAGCGGCTGATCGAGATGATAGGTCTTCGATACGCCAGTACATGGCCTTAGTGCAAGTGGGAGATTGTTAGTGTATATGCCCTAGAGGCCATTACTGTATCATACTAGTTTGTATATTACTTAATGGATGCTTGGGATATTCACCTTGTATATACAATCTTGCTCAAAATAGTAGTATGCTACTTGGTTTGTTTCTACTTCAATGTGTACTTGTGTTTATTTCAGTATATCACTTATACGCATTAGTGGAGCCCTTAGGATCTTTGCTTGATTACCAGCGTTGTGATGGCAGTCACACTAGCGGGGGCTGGGTAATCTATAAGCACATCCTTATACAGGTCCCTAGTCGCAGGACTATCGAGACAGGGCATCGATACTCCGGAGTAGACTAGCGTATGCGCTTCTCATCCCAGTGTGGGAGATGGTCTGTCCCACAGCCATCAGTACGTCGTACTGGAGATAGTATACGGGTGCTCGTTGGGTTACGAGTACACTGGACAGGACTCGTCGGGAACTGACAGGTTGGTATTATACCTATCGTCAGTTATCAGTTCCCAGGTGACATGAGTACAGCTTAGTCCGCTGACTTGACACTGGCACTTCGCCTCAAGTGTGTTCCCACTGCACTTTGATCACTACCCTACCACGACTCAAAGGAGTCGTGCAAACGGGTGGTGGTTGGGTGCAGTCCCGAAGCACTTGGAGGCAGTGACGGTTAGACAGGATTCGTCTCTCCCGGTATTGGGGGTTGACATCGCGCTGTGTCTAGGAGAGCCATTACACGAGTAGTCCCTGGCCAGGGCAAACGAGATATACTGGTAGGTTTCCAGTGTTATCTCAGGGTGTTTTGGGCTTCGCTCCGGCACGACTTGTACCGCTATTGGGGGACTGACGTTTACCACCCCCTAGGCCCGCCATGCGATGTATCAGACGAACAGACCGGACTGTACGGAGACTGTCACATTCAGACTCAGTAGGAGTTCAGATGGGGTTTCACCTCGTCAGCCTTCTTGTCGACATCTACCTGGGGATCGTTATGCACAGCTAGTGCCGCTTGCGGTCTGTGGTTAAACCCACTGCCAGCGTAGTGTCGAGTCTTTAGAGTCCCACACAGAGGGTATTCGCCTCTGGGCAAAACAGAGTAGAGGTCGCATGGTTTTGCGACAGGGTTCGTTCTCATCCGCGCACTTATGCACGTTTGGAGTCCGGACGGATTATACTGGCAGGCTCTGGTTTGAGCCAGATACTGGTATATGTTTTGGGGTTGCTTTTATATCTTGGTATTCTTGTTTTTCGGAACGAGAATGCAGGTGTGTATGCACAGTTGATTGAGGAGGAGAATGAGGTTTTTCATTAGGGTTTCGGAACGGGTGCGTATGCACAGTTGACAGTCTTCTTTTTCCAAACCCTAATGGATTTATTTATTATCTATTAATAATAATAATTAAATGAGAATTATGTTATGGTTGTTCTTTGTTGACTTGTTGACCTTGGTTGACTTGTTGACCATTGACCACTTTCATGCCTTGAAAGTCTTCCTTGATTCATGCTTACTTTTTATTAAATGAAGCATGGTTGTGGTCATTCCAAACACTACCATCAACTATTCTCATTTTCAATTATTATCATTTAGATAATATTATTCTTTTGCATTATGGTTGCAAGAAGAGAAAATAATAGCTCATTTTCTATCATTCTCATTCTCTCTCCTCTCTTCATCTTCTTCTTCCTCTAGTAAAGAGAAACCTTCTCATGAGTTGAGAATCCTTCTCTTTAAAAAGAAAAGCAAACCCTAGTCACTCTCTACTCACCCTAGGATCAAAGGATTAGCAAGCCGGAGATTCTAGTTCACTCCAAGTCCGAGAAAGAGCCCAAGGTTGAACCCTCGAGGTGGATCCATCTTCGACGGAAGAAGGCGACAAAAGAGAACCATCAACCTCTACAAGATTTCAAGAAGAAGGAGTTCAAGTTTAGGTATAACCCTCATCCGAGTAGCTAACTCCTTTTAGCGTAATTGCTAGTTTAGTTTAGACACGATCCCGACCTTGTTTAGTCCATGTTGCCTCTTGCACTAAAAATTTGATTTTTATACCGTTTCCGCCTCCCCGTAAGAACCGGGGGTCGCAATATGGACTTACAGTAGTGAGATGGTATCAATCGATCCTGGGGAGAATCACTGGATAGCTTCCAGGGAGGTAAGGACGACTGAATGTCAGTCACAGGCATTGTCTTTACCCTCAGTAGAGGGAAGGTATGTTGGAAGAGTTCCAAGCTAGATACCATGGAAAATTAGACGATAAAGGCTGGATACATTGCTACCAAGGATGCTACCAAAGAGGCAGTCTGGATGTATATAAGTTCATGAGATGAACTTCGTTCCTACCGTTGTGAGACAATGGAGTTGTGGCTTAGGCCTACGAACCCCCATCCCATCAGAGATCCAGACATATTCTTAGGCAGTATCACCTGATCATGGAGATGGTTGATCTAGGGAGATCGAGGTTAAGAGAGTAGACACAGAGGACAACATCGCGGATCCACTCACAAAGGCCTATTTCCCAGTAGAGACTTTTATAGGATGGTTGAGTATGAGATACTTCAACCACTGCTGAATGTTAGGTATGAGATACAACAACAGATGGCCCTAGTGCAAGTGGGAGATTGTTAGTTATATGTATGCCCTAGAGGCCATTATTGTACATACAATGTATATTGTAGTGGATGCTTGGATATATACATGGAGGACTTTCTTGCTCGACATGATAGTATGCTATCTGGTTGCTCATTATCTTAACATGTACTCTGATTGTCTCTATGTTACATGTTGATAAAGCCCTTAGGATGAGTACTTGACTACCAGGACTATGTTGCAGATCATACTAGTGGGGACAGAGTAGTCACTACGTACATCCTTCAAATGTTCTTAGTCGTGGGTGTATCGAGACAAGGCATCGATATACCATAGTAGACTAGCGTATAGCTTCTCGACCCATACAGATGGGCGATGGATGATCCCATATCCATTAGTGTTTGATATTAGAGATAGTATACGGGTGCTCAGTGGAGACTGGGTACACTGAACGGACTCGCCGAGAACTCCTAGATGGTATTATACCTATCGTCAGATAGCAGTTCTCTGGTGACACTAGTATAAGTTAGTCTGTAGACCCGAGATCGTCATAGAGTCTTGTGTGATTCCTACTGTGCTTTGATTTCCACCTTACCACGTTCAAGAGAACGTGCAAAATGGTGGCTTTTATGTACAGTCCCGAGTCACATGGAGGCAATGAGCAATAGGAGGGGTTTCGTCTCTCCCGGTATTGGGAGTTGATGTTGCGCTGTGCTCGATTGGCTATAACTGGATATCCCTGGCCAGGGCTGCTTCAGAGATATATTGGTAAGTGTTATCAGTAGTTTCTCAACTGGTTATGAGCCTCACATCAGCATGACTTATCGATTTACTGGGGTCTGACGTTTACCAGCCTTAGACGAGATATGCGACATATCAGACGAAGAGACGGGACAGTATGGTAGTGTTACTGATTGGATTCGCAGGAGTATGAGCAGGCTTGCTTGTTGATCTTCTGATCGCTCAATACCCGGGTGGACGTTACGTTTAGAAGACCTCTTGCGGCTTGTGGGTGTTTGATATGATCATCACCTACTGCTGGCGTATTGACGAGTCTTTAGAGTCATACACAGGGGTTTCCTGGCTCAAGCGAAACGGAGTAGGAGTACATATGTGATATGTGCGGTACCGAGATTAATACGATATGAGATATCGTATTCTATTCTCGCGATTTTTGACATTGGTCGGTCATATGCGATATAGCCGGGATATCGGATCAAGTGTTGATTCGATAACTTGTTACATATGATATTAGTCGGTTATATGTAATATAGCCGGATTATTAAATCAAGAGTTGATTTGATAATTTAATGTATAATTATATATTTGATATATTATATTACATTAATTAATATTAAGCTCACTTATGATTTCTTTTTCTCACTTGATGTGCACATTGTATATATGTGATATGTATATTTGTGTACATGTATTGTGTCATGCTTGATGATACATGCAAGATGGGTGTATGAGATTTATACCATGCTAGGGTTAAGTTTGGGTTTTATTTATGCTTAAGTTATCAAAAAAGAGAAAAGACTTGGTCAATATTTTCATGCTTGGATGAAGCTTGTAGAACATTGACAAAGTCCACTCTTTTGTCATTCCTTAGGAAATTTGTTAACCCAACCCTTAACCTTACCCCTTGGTTTATTCCCTACATGAGTTAGGCATGAGGGCTTAACTCACCCATGGTTGCAATAATTCATATGGATGATTAATTCATATGAGTTCACATTCTTCTTCTTTTTCCTCAAAGCTTTCTAGCTTCAATGGGGTTGATGGAAAAAGTGTGAGAAAATGAAATCTAAAGTGAGCCCACTTCCTACTTCATCATCCTCTACTACTTGACATTAGTATATAGTGTTTGCTTCACTAATTTCACAATTAGTGAAGAGATAGCTTAGGTTAGTGTCTCCTCGACGTAGATCATCTTCGGCCTCGAAGACCTCGAAGCAAGCATGTTCGTTTCTTCAAGGGAGCCTCTCTAGAGTCCGGAGTTCACGATCGCAGCGAAGGGACTACTACACGGAGCTATTGAAGTGAAGGACCGGTCTACAAAGGTTGTATTCCTTACTCACTTTACTTGCAAAGTGTTTGCATTTACATTTTCATCGATTTCTAGTTAACGATTCTTTGTTAGGATTGGCTAAAACGTCAAATTTTTGAATTTAGCATGGACGATACCTCCCGAAACCTTACTGCCGTCTTGGGTGACCCTGCAACTTAGGCGGAATATCATATCATAAATATGCCATGGAACATATGTACGGTACATCACTCTACTTAGTAGTTACTCCATCAACAAAGGTCATCCTATATAACGAAAGTTCGGGTATAAGACCCCCAAAGTCGAGTCTAAGTCCTA
Source organism: Agapanthus africanus (assembly GCA_030015575.1). Classification (NCBI taxonomy): domain Eukaryota; kingdom Viridiplantae; phylum Streptophyta; class Magnoliopsida; order Asparagales; family Amaryllidaceae; genus Agapanthus; species Agapanthus africanus. The sequence goes on along the minus strand of CM057345.1, from coordinate 295,197,434 downwards.
AAATGTAAAGTCTAGGTAACAAAAGTGTATGCCTAGACCCCATATAGTCATCCCTAGACTCGAACAATAGTTAAACCAAATGCTCTGATACCAACTTTTTCACGACTCAAATGTGGCACATGACCGGCACTTAAATCACGTGACATCTAAAGATGTAGACGCGGTCCAAGTAAGCCGAAACCCGCAATCTAAACCCTTTTCTTTTGAAAACATTGGAGGTGAAGTTTTAATAATAATCAGATGGAATCATTTAAAAATAACTATTTAAATTTAACTTAGTATGTTTAAAGAGCATCTATGACAATTTGAAATTCGACAGCACCTCCTTTGTAAATTTTTCATAAAACCCGATACAACTATAACAAAAATATAGCATCCCGACGGGAGCTAGCTTCCACGCCCAAACGGCGGAGCAACCAAGTAAACGATATAAAAAGTCGACTCCAATGAGTGCAACATCATAACACACAAATTATAAGTCTCGCTTCTAAATCCACAATATACCATTCCTAAGTTGATAGAGTTTTTACTAGATACAAGAATATATGAATAACCAAATGTGAGTACGATACAATAGTAACCCACTTACCAAAGCAATCACTGAAAGGAATGTATGCCCAAAGCCGCTGATAATCAAATCGGTAAAACCTGCAAGAAACTATGTCACAACGGGGGTGAGTTGCCAACTCAGTGAATAAAAGTAAATCACAAGGTAGAAATCGAAATGCACGACAATACCTAGGGTATAAGTATGGTACTATCATAATCTGTACTAATATAATATGATATGCATATGTATTATAATGCAACACTATCTGTCATGCAATCCCAAGTAGAACATATCAATGCAAATGACCTGCATCTAGGTAGAACCCCAAAGTGGCCGAAAATATATGTATATAAACCTCTTCATTAAAATAGCTGCAGAATAGATATGTTACGGCATAAAGCAAACGTGATAGTATGAAATATAATAAGTATCTTTACTTAGGATATACGTCCTGCTGTTTTGATGGAAAATGTTAAGAGGTTTACAATTTAAAGATCCCAGTGTCATATCAGACATTTCAAAATAATAAGTCTGTAGCTCATATTTGAATTCCTTTTTATGTATGTGAATGCCCGTACAAATATATGCAGGTACTGTCCCCCGGATGGTCGGCTACAATAACTAGAATCTAACTGTATATCTCATGATAATAACATATCAATATATGTGTATGGATGTCCAGCATCGACACCCGAAATCAGAAATCTCTCGTGTCCATCACCGACACGTAAATGCAGATATCGTCGACAACATCTCAACTGTCACGACCCAAAATTTGGATGTGACCGGCACTTAGATTGTATAATATCTAAAGATATATACACAATCCGAATAAGCCGAAAACCAAGATCAAAATCCTTTTTACGGAATTCTTCATATAAAAATTTATCCTTTTTAAGTAAAAATTACAGTTATTATAATTTACGATATAAAGCAAAGTATAAGATGTTAAAATTAGTTGCATCCCTAGTTGGGATCAACGATAACAACAGCGAAATAAAATTTTACAATTTAAATGAAAATAATAAGATCACAGATATGAACAAAAGGGATATCCACTATATAACACGACCTCACCTGTCAAATAATATATATATACCCATCTCTCGTTCTAAGTCATAATACAAGTATGATGGAGATTTTCTAGATACAAAATACAATACCAAAAGTGAAGGTTACTACACATGTAACCCACCTATCAAAAGATGTGAAATAAGCTACGAAAAATGGAGCTGTACTGCTGCTATCCGTCCACTCTACCCCTGCAAGGAACTGTGGCACAACGGTGGTGAGTTGCCAACTCAGTGAATATAACTAACATATAACGGCTAATAATGCAAATATGACAATCATACTAACCGAAATGTGAACAAGTATAATATATGATAGCATGTGGAAGCATGAATCTGTACTATAAATAACATTACCAAGTTGAAATCTCATTATTTATTTCCAATAAATTTTATCTTTCCATGTCCATCATCGACACAAAACTTCCTTTTCGCTCAGGCATCATTCCTCGAACGACCCTGTAATCAATAACACCGGTCGGTATCATCTAGATATCCACCGTGTTTCACAACTATCTCTGGTATCGAGTATCCTCGCTAGGCTCGCCCGCCACAAATGCGGCTATCCTTCCCCTCAGTCTTGACCGGGTCCACCATGTATCCAACTGTATATCTCCCCCACTCAGTCTGGATAACGTATAAATCCGCGACCGTATAACTCCCCCACTTGGTCCGGAATAAAATCAAATCATAAAAACTTATCATAGTGGACATGTCATATCAATCACGAAAATCGCTGGATTTATGCAATAATATACAAAACTCAAAATCATAAATCCTCAATAACACAATTACCTCTTATATCAACTTAGAATACTCAAATACTGAACATCATATCAATGATGCAATTTATTACTGTTATTGGTGTTTAAGGTATGATATGAATCATTTTTAAGAAGAAATTTGCTATGTGTAAAAGTGACATGGTAATATCGACGAGGCGTGGTGTAACATGTAAGATGTGCACGTGACATAACTCGTCGATACTTATGCAGTGTTCTAGCAACTAAAGTAAATTATATGTAGATATGAGTGCATATTATCAATTTAGCATACCAAAGTAAAGCATTTATTTAAATAAACTACGGGCGTAACACGCCATCTCTACAAAATTCCCCGATAGATGTTTAGTCTACTCACCAGAAAAACGTCGTATCTACTAAGGAATCGCCAATCTCTTTCCTTTCCTCGCGGCCTCCGAAGTTCCCGTATTTGAATCTAACTTCGAAAATTAACTTATATAAGGAAACGGCTACTCCGACACGGCGAATATGAAAAACACACGTTCCTACGTACTAGTTATATTATATACGACTATATCAAGCTATTTAACACTTAAGCTTACTGGAATTTAACCCAACCCTGCATCGCGACAGAAAACAAATCGCGATACGTTTTAACCGTGTCATATTTTGGGTTTTTAGATATATTTTCCGATATTAGATTCCAGATTCTATATATAGTTAAACTAACTTGTTTAAAAAATACCAAAATGGCCAAAATCCAACACAAAAACCTACACAACAAGCCAAACCCTGGTTTCCTAAAAATCCGGCGACACCGGAATTTACCTAATAGTCGCCGGCCGAATTCCGAGCCCCCTGGTTTGTGTTCCTATGGTTTGTCCAAAGTTCAACATACATCATTAAGACCCTATTTAGTTAAATAAATTCCTCTCTAAACTACAGCAGATTTAAACAGAGCCTAGTTTTTACTAAAATACGATATTATAGAACTTGTTCATTTTAAATTAAACTAATTACAGAATCTCAATTCCTACTGTGGTTAAGAATTTTACCTACACTTAATTTGTTGGAATAACACCCTCCAAGATGCACAAGCTCCTTGTCCTATCTTGATGGTGAGGAAATCCTAGAACTTAGCTTTTCTTCTCCTTTCTCTTACTCTCCTTTGTTTGGCTTTAGTTTTCTTTTCCTTTCTTTAAAGTTTTTTAGGTTTTAATTTTGCTACTGAACTGAATATATGCTATATATATGAGAGAAGGAAGGCATAAGGTGAAGGAGGAGGTGTCAAAGGCCAAGGGTGCCATCTTCATGCAAGGAGGAGGTGTTGGTGTGTGCGCGCATGAAAGGAAGAGGTGTCCTTGCATTATCTCTTAATTTTTGTTTTAATTTGCAATAAAATTCTATTCTAATTTGTTTTCTACCCCTTTTTCATTTACACCCTTAACAAATTACCATTTGCACAAAATCCGAAACTTTACCTAGAAACCCCTCACAACTTAGGTTATTATATAACACCCTTTTTATTAAAATGAAACTAAAATTCTCACTAAAACCCTTATAATTTGTTTATGTTGCATACTAAAATTTTAATTTAATTTGTTTTACATACATCTTATGAAATTGTCTTAATTGGTTTTAATAACTTTTTAATTTAATCTTTTATTATTTAATTATTTAATTTTATTTATTTCTAAATTTTCAAAATGTTACAATATTCTCCCCTTAAGAAAATTCGGTCCCCGAATTTAAAACCTAACTAAACGTACCTTCAAAAAGATGTGGGAATTTCCTTCGCATCACATCCTCGGTCTCCTAAGTAATCTCCTTACGGTTCTTTCCTTAACAAAGAACCTTTACAGACGGAAGAACCCTTGATCTTAGTTTCTTTGCTTGCCTGTCTAGAACAGCGACTGGCTGCACTGTGTAGGATAAATCTGACTCAAGCTGTAAGGTCTGATGCTGGATTGCATGAGAAGGATCGTGAAGATACTTGCGAAGCATCGAAATGTGAAACACCGGATGCACATCAGGAAAACTCGGTGGAAGTGCTAAATAGCTACAGCACCCACTCTCTCCAGAATCTCGTAAGGTCCGACATATCTGGGGCTTAGCTTCCCCTTCTTCCCGAAACACATCACACATTTCATCGGAGACACTCGAAGGAACACATGATCTCCCACTTCAAACTCGAGTCTACGACGTTGTCGATCTGCATATGATTTCTGTCTGCACTGGGCCGCCCTCATTCTATCCCGTATCAATTTAATCTTCTCTGTAGTCTCATGTACTATCTGCGGTCCCAAGATGCTACTCTTGCTCAGTTCCGTCTAGCAAACGGGTGATCGACATTTCCTCCCATACAAAGCTTCAAAGGGTGCTATCTGGATCGTCTTCTGAAAACTGTTGCTGTACGAGAATTCTATCAAAGTTAAGTGACGATCCTAGCTGCTACCGAAATCAAGGCTACAAGCCCGAAGCATATCTTCTAAAATCTGAATGGTTCGCTCTGACCGACCATCTGTCTGTGGGCGGAATGCTGTGCTAAAACTCAATCGTGTGCCGAGAGCTTCTTGCAGTTTCTGCCATAGTCTGCTAGTAAACTGGGTATCCCGATCTGATACTATGCACGTCGGAACTCCATGTAAACATACAATCTCATCGATATAAATCTGAGCATACTGTGCAAATCCATACGTTGTCTTCACTGGAAGAAAATGAGCTTCCTTTGTTAATTTATCTACAATCACCCAAATGGAATCATACCCTCTGCTAGTCCTGGGTAGACCCACCACAAAATCCATAGAAATCTGTTCCCATTTCCACTCTAGAATGGGCAAGGGCTGCAACTCTCTTGCCGACCTCTGGTGTTCAGCTTTGACTTGCTGACAAGTCAAGCATCTTGAAACAAACTCCGCAACATCCTTCTTCATTCCTTCCCACCAATAAACATCCTTTAATTCAAAATACATCTTGGTGGAACCAGGATGAATATTATACACTGATTGATGGGCTTCCTCTAAGATCTCACGCCTCAATCCATCTGAATCTGGTACACAAAGACGAGTCCCAAAATGTAATACTCCACGATCATCAATCACAAACTCTGACTCCTTGCCCTGCCTAACCTGATCCACAATCTCCGATATACGAGCATCTGCTGGCTGTGTCTCTCGAATACGATCCAATAACTGAGGTCTGGTGCGAACATGTGCTAATTGTCCTCCTGCCGAGGTGAACTCAAACTGCATACGGCTATCACATAAAATCTTTCAGTCTGTAGAAGACTGTCTCTGCAAGGTGCGCAAATGAGATAAGCTACCTCCAGGTCTCCGACTCAAAGCATCTGCTACAACATTCGCTTTGCCTGGATGATACAAGATCTCACAACGCTGCCTTAGGTTCAGATCCCTCTTCTGAAAAATACACTTCAAACTCTTATGATCTGTGAAAATTTGGAACGACACCCCGTACAAGTAGTGTAGCGCCTTGAAAAGTCGTTTTGGTGTTTTCCTGAAAATCGGTGAATATTCGGTATTTTTCCGTAAACCGTCTTTTTTGTTATTTTGCAGTTTAGGACTAATTATACCTAATTTGGATAGGTAATTGCTAGTTTTTAGTAGCAAATGAGTTACTTATGAAATTCTGGTCGTTTAAAAATTTTCCCTAATTTTTCAATTTTTAATATTATTTTAAGCCGGTAAGAAAATACATTAAATTAGCGATAAATACAAATTTAAATGGGCTAAATTTAAGATTTAAAATCATGTTAATTAAAACCTAGTTGTAATATAAATTTTTAGTATTTTATTTTAAGTTTTAACTAATTTTTATTATAGAAAATGAAATTTATTGAATTTAAGCTTAAACTTGCAATTTTGGACTTGTAGGGGGTCTTTTTGCATAAATTTTTTTTTGTAAAACCCCCATTCACTCTTCCGTCACCCCAGGCCAGCCCACTTCAGCAGCACAAGGAAAAAAATTCCTTGCCTCCTTTGACTTTTTATTATGTGTTGAAATGAGGTGCTTTTATAAGGTTTTGATTTATTAATTGGGTATGGGTCTTTAGTTGATTGGTATGGTTGACCTTGACTTTTCCCCAACTCCCCCATACCTCTCCCCACTCCCTCCTCAGCCCAAATTCCTGCAGAAAACAGCCCCAAAAATTTTCCCCATTTCTCCTTCTATTTTGCTTCATTTTCACCTCAAAAATCCATCAAAATTCAAATTTCCATCACAAATCCAATGCAAACCCTTAATCCATCTCTTCTCACATCCCAATTGGTTTAAATCTTGGAGAAAGGAGGTGCCTTGGGAGGCTAGGGCAAGCTAAGGTTTGAACTTGTGAGGTATAATTTCAATCTTTGGTTATTTGGTAGTTGATATATGTTAAATTAGAACCTTGATGTGTTAATTTTTGTTGTTGATTTCTAATCTAGGTTTTAAAGTGAATAGTTTGAATTTTAATTAGGGTTTTAGAAACCATTAATAAGTTAATTAATTTATTTTGCTTTCTAGTGTTTTACACTAACCTAATTAATGGAGTTATTTTGCTTAAGTGGTTCCATTTTATGCGAATCTAAGTTAATCTAGTGTGAATTTGGATCGCTATTGCTTTTTAGAAAATTCAAGAAAAGGGTTTGTGTATGGAAATAGGTTGAAGCATGGTTGTTGTATTGTAATTATAGTGTTGTGGCTAACTATTTATGCGGTTGGATGTTCTTGCTAGGTTGTAGTCTTTTTGTCGCAAATCGGGAATGTTTGCACCGATTTTTTTTTGAATGTAATGCTTACTAGGTTTTTATAAAAATATTGTGATGAATTATTTGCAATATCTTGATGATATTTTTGGCATATCCTATGAAATTTAGGATGTGTGAGTTCGGATTTTTGAGTGATAGGGTTTTAGCTTTACCGGGCGACCAAATCGACGATTTTAGTTAGTTTTTGCGATTTTCGCGTGTGTTCCGCGCACCTTGTGCACGTTGTACCTAGCTTGTGAACGTTGGTATTTTCGTTTGGGATTTGCGTCGTTTCATGGTATGTAACCTTATGTTTGGTATTGATGTAAATTCCAGGTTCGGTCGCGGAGACGTCAGACGCGGCACGAAAGGGGAAAGAGGTGATTGGACGTGACTAGCTAGAGATTCCGATGAGTAGATGTAACATCTACGGGGGACTATCGTTGGATGGCGCAAGCCGTCCGATAGTTTTAGTAGCTTAAAAAGATTCTTAGTAATGTTAGTAATTAGGGGTGTAATACTTGTATGATTATTTGCTACATCCATGCCTTATATTGACATACATATGCGAACCCATTCTATAGGACACCTTTACCATTGCCAGGATTTTTATATGCAGCACGAGCACTATTCATGCTTACACACGCGCCCTGGTAATTGCCATGCCACCATACTAGATAACCTATAATTTAAAACTTTTTACTATAATTGATGCTTTAACCTGTGCTATTGCCTTTAATTCCTTAAAATGAAATCATAAGATTGCTAATCATGTGCATGTACCTCATCATGTTATTTGTTCATGCCTAGTCTATCAATCATACATCGCAACTTGATTATTGACACCATATGCATTCATTATCATTGGCATATGCATTTATGAGGATTTCTTGAGATTTTGTGATATTTCTGGATTTCGGGGGAAAGCCGCAAAATTTCTAAACTTACTATATTTTTAAATATGTAAATTGCGGTTTTCTAGTGATGTAAGTGTCGTCGACCATGAGTTTGCTGTGGTTTTCGAGACCCGTTTCGAGGAGTTGGATGAACCGTCTCGGGTACATGGTGGGCCCGGTAAGGTACCCCGGGGCAAGAAGCTCGTGGTGCTGACGATGAGCCTGGCAGGGGACGGATTACCTACCGGTGGCTGTTTGGGACGGCGGATATCCAGAGGATACCGACCGTGGCCGCGAGATGATGAGATAGTGATATTGAGATGGGTCAGCCGGATGGCTGAGGCCAGAGATACTATGACATGGATATATGAGATTTGTGATAGTTTTGAGGTGTCGTTGCTGGACACAGGTTCTTGTTGATTCTATTGGTATTGTGCTGGTATTTCAAAAGAGATTCCTAAAGGAAAAACATGATTCTTATACCTACACATTCAGATCATGGGTTGATTCGCATTGCATTCATACCTGCTAGTATATTCATATTGCATACATACCTGCTATTATATCCTGCCTTACCTGTATTTTAGATGCAAGGATGCTTGTGTGCATGCATTCGATAGCCTGTATAGACGTTATTTATTACTCACGAGTTGGCAACTCACCCCCGTTGTGCCACAGCTTTTTGCAGGTCCGCTCCGTCAGTACAGTAGCGGCGGGCGCACTTGCTTCTTTTGCCTCTTTTGCCTGGACTCGAGGTTTTGCTCTTAGGTGGGTTATATTATTATTTTTGTACCACCTTGTATATTCTTTGTATCTAGTGTACTCCATCTACTGTATCTACCAGTATTGTTGTATATTGACCTAGAGATGAGACTGTGAGATTTGTGGACTTTTTATGCTGTATTTTGGGGTCGAGCTCACTTGAGTCGACATGCTGTTTTTCTCATGCTTCTTTATGATTATTTTGCATGTTGTTGTTTTATATTGCGTGGGATTTGTGACCGCCTTGTGGCGAAGAGCTAGCTCCCGCTTGGGGATACCATATTTGTTGGATTTATATATATTCTTGTTGTACCCATTTTGGCGGCCAGTATTTACAAAGGAGACTCTGCCGAAATTTTCGGAAAAATTGATATTGTTTTTAAAAAGGTTTTATATGACTTGTTTGATAAACTCGCTTTCAATTGATTGGTTTTTCTTCACTCTTTTGCATTTTGGTTTTGGTTTCTGGGCTTTGGCTTACTTATTTTACGGACGTCTTGAGACGTTTCGTAAACTTAAGTGCCAGTCACGTCCGTGCCCTGCGGGTCGTGACAAAGTTGGTATCAGAGCGATAGGTTTTACCTTTTTGAGTGTAGGATGACCCTTGGTAGATGGAGTAAGTGACTTAAGTAGGGTAACGTAGCGTGTGTATGTCCGCGGCATACTTGCGATACGGTACTCCGCCTAAGTGACTTTAGGATATACTCGCTTGAAATTCCTTCTTCAATTCCATGTATCCTATGATTCTATTGCACTGTTCTTATTATCCTTTTTTCCTGTACCAGCCACTATGCCGCCGAAGGCTACGAGGGCACAAAGGGCTGCCGCCCGAGACAAGATTCGAGCTGGCTCGTCTAAGACTAGGACTGAGCAGGGTGGTATGCCTACGCCGCAGGGACAGACCGATCCACCTTCCCCAGGCCGTATGGATAGGCTTGAGACTGGTATGGAGGAGTTGCGACAGATGATGGGGAGTATGCAGGAGCTACGTCAGATGGTAGGATCCCTAGTTGCAGCCAGTCGTACACCGAGGCCGGATGACGCACCTACTACATCCCAGACTACTATGATACCTGCTCCTACTGCTACCGCCGTGACCATCCCAGTTTCACTACAGGATTTCATGAGGCTAAGACCACCAGTATTCACCGGCACCGAGGCAGCGGAGGACCTACAGACGTTCCTTGACAGTTTAGCCCGGATCTGCCGTTCGCTGAGATGTTCGGATGATCGATGGGTAGAGCTTGTGAGTTTCCGACTAGAGGGTCTTGCGCAGACATGGTAGGAGTCAGTCTTGAGAGGTCGAGCTGCAGGTCTACCGCCTATGACTTGGGCCGAGTTTACAGCGGTCTTTCTAGCTCGTTTCCTCCCAGAGAGCGTTCGTGACGCCAGAGCTCGTAGTTTCGAGGCCTTGGTCAAGACACCTGGGATGACGGTGTCTGAGTATGACATCCAGTTTACACAGTTGTCCCGATATGCTCCGTATTTGGTGGATACCGAGGAGAAGATAGTGAAGAGGTTCGTACAGTGACTTGATGCCCAGTTATATCTTGCCATTGGCGCCCAGCACTACGACACTTATTCAGCTGCTATGGATACGACATTACAGATGGAGGCACGCATATCACAGATTTCGGCCGTTTCTGGGCCGAAGAGGATTCGCACCGAGGTGCCGTCTCAGAGGCAGCGTGCCAGATTCTTTCCGAGGGATGGGCCCGGTAGAGGATTTGGACGGGGTCAGTTATTTGGTTCATATCCCTCGGGAAAACAGCCGTCGCCAGGGTGTTTTGGGTGCGGGAGTCCGCACCATCTTGTCAGAGACTGTCCGGCGAGACGACAGGGAGCGGCGACCGTTCCGCATGTGACCCTACCACCATCACCACCCCCACCTCAGAGAGCCCTACTTCCTACCATAGGCGATGCTCCACGCCAGTTAGGTGCACCCAGAGGCCGTGGACGCGGCGGTCCTGTTCAGAGAGGACGAGAAGGCAGAGGCCGAGGTCGAGGTCAGCCAGCTATCGGTGGAGGACAGGCCCAAGTATTTGCTTTGACACCGCAGGATGCGCAGGCATCCAATGCCGTTGTGACAGGTACCTTGCCAGTTTGCTCTTTTGATGCACGGGTATTATTCGACCCAGGTTCCAAACATTCGTACGTCTCTACACACTTTGCACCGATGTTGGGCCGTGAGTCTTCGTCGTTAGATCATCCGCTTGTTGTTATTACTCCGGTAGGCGAGTCGTTTGTCGCTCGTTTTGTATTTCGATTGTGTTCCGTTCATATCGGGGAGAGGGTTTCATCGGTTGATTTGATTCTCCTCGATATGTTGGACTTTGATGTGCTTCTGGGCATGGACTGGCTGGCCACTTGTTATGCTTCGGTGGACTGCCGTGAGATGTCAGTCAGATTTAGCTTTCCGGGAGAGCCAGTCCTTGTTATTCAGGGAGACCGCACCGTCACCCTTCCCAGCTTGATTTCGTCACTTCGCGCTGGTCAACTCTTGCGGAAGGGATGTCAGGGATTCTTAGCGTATATTCGTGATACTCGAGCTGCAGAGGTTCCGTTGGACCGGGTCCCGGTTGTTTGTGAGTTCCCTGATGTTTTCCCTGATGAGCTACCTGGGCTACCACCTGAGCGCGACATTGAGTTCTGCATCGATTTGATTCCCGGCTCGGGGCCTATTTCTATACCGCCTTATCGGATGGCCCCGGCAGAGCTTCGAGAGCTGAAGGATCAGTTGCAGGATTTGTTAGATAAGGGGCTTATTCGACCTAGTGTTTCTCCGTGGGGTGCTCCGGTCCTGTTTGTCAAGAAGAAGGATGGAAGTTTGCGCTTATGTATCGACTACCGCCAGCTGAACAAGGTTACCGTGCGGAACAGATATCCGTTGCCACGCATTGATGATTTGTTCGACCAGCTTCAGGGTGCGGGGTATTTTTCGAGGATCGACTTGCGATCAGGATACCATCAGCGGCGAGTTCGACAGGAGGATATACCGAGGACAACTTTCCGCACGCGCTACGGCCACTATGAGTTTTTGGTGATGTCGTTCGGACTCACCAACGCCCCAGCAGCATTCATGGATTTGATGAACCGTACATTCAGGCCGTATCTTGACTTGTTCATCATCGTGTTTATCGACGATATCTTGGTGTACTCCCGGAGCAGAGAGGAGCACGAGCAGCACTTGCGAATTACGTTACAGACTCTGAGGGAGCACCAGCTGTTCGCAAAGTTCTCCAAGTGTGCATTCTGGCTGGACAGCGTCGGATTCTTGGGTCACGTGATTACGAGAGACGGCATATGTGTGGACCCGAAGAAGATTGAGGCTGTTCAGCAGTGGCCCCGACCTACATCGGTTACTGAGATCCGTAGTTTTCTAGGCCTGGCGGGCTACTACAGGCGTTTTGTTCAGGACTTCTCCCGTATAGCTGCACCTTTGACCGGTTAGACCCGGAAGGGAGTTCCTTTCGTTTGGACAGAGGAGTGCGAGCGCAGTTTTCAGCAGCTACGGACTTGTTTGACTACGGCGCCGGTATTATCTTTGTCTTCGGGATCAGGCAGATTTGTGGTCTACTGTGATGCTTTGCGAGTAGGGTTAGGATGTGTATTGATGCAGCATGGCCGGATGATCGCATATGCTTCTCGGCAGTTAAAGAAGCATGAACATAACTACCCCACTCACGATTTGGAGATGGCTGCAGTGGTCTTTGCACTGAAGATTTGGCGACATTACCTATATGGCGAGTCATGCCAAATATTCACAGACCACAAGAGCTTAAAATACATATTTCAGCAGCGAGACCTGAACCTCAGACAGCGTCGTTGGATGGAGTTGGTGAAAGACTACGACTGCGAGATCTTATATCACCCAGGCAAGGCGAATGTTGTGGCAGATGCGTTGAGTAGGAGGCCCGGGGGTAGTCTATCGTGTTTGCGCGCAGTGCAGAGGCAGTCGTCAGCAGATTGGCAGATTTTATGCGACAGCCGAGTTGAGTTCGAGTTCACTCAGACAGGGGGACAGCTCGCGCATGTTCGTGCACGCCCACAGTTGCTTGACCGTATATATGAGGCACAGCGCAGTGACGACCGTTGCTAAGAGATCATAGCACAGATGGGACTGGACAGATTTTCCGAGTTCGTGATTGACGATCAGGGGATTTTACGATATGGATCTAGACTGTGCGTACCAGATGCTGATGGATTGCGGCACGACATTCTTGAGGAGGCACACCGATCAGTGTATAGTGTCCACCCCGGTTCCACCAAGATGTACCATGATATGAGAGACCCCTACTGGTGGGACGGGATGAAGAGGGACATTGCGGAGTTTGTATCGAGATGCCTGACTTGTCAGCAAGTCAAGGCCGAGCACCAGAGGCCCGCAGGAGAGCTACAGCCGTTACCCATTCCAAAGTGGAAATGGGAGCAGATTTCGATGGATTTTGTTGTGGGTCTATCCAGGACCAGCCGAGGGTACGACTCCATCTGGGTGATCGTAGATCGATTGACGAAAGCGGCTCACTTCCTGCCAGTGAAGACCACTTTCAGCTTCACTCAGTATGCCCAGCTTTACATCGACGAGATCGTGCGATTGCATGGCGTACCGACTTGTATCATGTCAGATCGAGGCACCCAGTTCACCAGCCGACTTTAGCAGAGACTTCAGGAGGCTTTGGGCACTCGTTTGAGCTTCAGCACAGCGTTTCACCCGCAGACCGACGGACAGTCAGAGCGGACCATTCAGACTCTCGAGGACATGCTCAGAGCGTGCGTTTTAGACTTCGGCGGTAGCTGGGCTCGTCATTTACCGTTAGTTGAGTTCTCCTATAACAACAGCTTCCAGGATACTATTCAGATGGCACCTTTCGAGGCATTGTATGGGAGGAGATGCAGATCGCCCGTTTGTTGGACAGAGCTCAGCGAAAGCAGTATATTGGGGCCGCAGCTTGTTGAGGAGACGACAGCGAAGATACAGTTGATTCGAGACCGGATGAGAGCAGCTCAGAGCAGACAGAAATCGTATGCAGACAGGCGCCGTCACAGACTGGAGTTCGCAGTTGGCGATCATGTTTTTCTGAGGGTCTCTCAGATGAAGGGCGTGATGCGATTTGGGCGAAAAGGAAAGCTTAGTCCCAGATTTGTGGGTCCCTTCAAGATTCTCGAGCGTGTCGGCGCAGTTGCATATCGTTTTGCTCTTCCACCCAGCTTTCCCGATGTTCACCCCGTCTTCCATGTTTCGATGCTCCGTAAGTACCTTCACGACCCTTCGCATGCGATTCAGCACCCGACAGTCCAGCTAGAGCGCGACCTTTCTTTTGCAGAGCAGCTAGTGTCCATCCTGGATCGGCAGGTGAAGAAGTTGAGATCGAAAGTTATACCGACCGTCAAGGTCCTTTGGCATGGCCCGAGCAGCGAGGAGGTCACCTGGGAGACCGAGGGCGAGATGAGGAAGAAATATCCCCATCTCTTTAAAAGTACGTGTAGTTATATTTTTAAATTCGGGGAGTGAATTTCTTTAAAGGGGGAAGATTGTAGCGCCTTGAAAAGTCGTTTTGGTGTTTTCCTAAAAATCGGTGAAAATTCGGTATTTTTCCATAAACCGTCTTTTTTGTTATTTTGCAGTTTAGGACTAATTATACCTAATTTGGATAGGTAATTGCTAGTTTTTAGTAGCAAATGAGTTACTTATGAAATTCTGGTCGTTTAAAAATTTTCCCTAATTTTTCAATTTTTAATATTATTTTAAGCCGGTAAGAAAATACATTAAATTAGCGATAAATACAAATTTAAATGGGCTAAATTTAAGCTTTAAAATTATGTTAATTAAAATCTAGTTGTAACATAAATTGTTAGTACTTTATTTTAAGTTTTAACTAATTTTTATTATAGAAAACGAAATTTATTGAATTTAAGCTTAAACTTGCAATTTTGAACTTGTAGGGGGTCTTTTTGCATAAATTTTTTTTTTGTAAAACCCCCATTCACTCTCCCCTCACCCCAGGCCGGCCCACTTCAGCAGCACAAGGAAAAAAATTCCTTGCCTCCTTTGACTTTTTATTATGTGTTGAAATGAGGTGTTTTTATAAGGTTTTTGATTTATTAATCGGGTATGGGTCTTTAGTTGATTGGTATGGTTGACCTTGACTTTTCCCTAACTCCCCCACACCTCTCCCCACTCCTTCCTCAGCCCAAATTCCTGCAGAAAACAGCCCCAAAAATTTTCCCCATTTCTCCTTCTATTTTGCTTCATTTTTACCTCAAAAATCCATCAAAATTCAAATTTCCTTCACAAATCCAATGCAAACCCTTAATCCATCTCTTCTCACATCCCAATTGGTTTAAATCTTAGAGAAAGGAGGTGCCTTGGGAGTCTAGGGCAAGCTAAGGTTTGAACTTGTGAGGTATAATTTCAATCTTTGGTTAATTGGTAGTTGATATATGCTAAATTAGAACCTTGATGTGTTAATTTTTGTTAATGATTTCTAATCTTGGTTTTAAAGTGAATGGTTTGAATTTTAATTAGGGTTTTAGAAACCATTAATAAGTTAATTAAGTTATTCTGCTTTCTAGTGTTTTACACTAACCTAATTAATGGAGTTATTTTGCTTAAGTGGTTCCATTTTATGCGAATCTAAGTTAATCTAGTGTGAATTTGGATCGCTATTGCTTTTTAGAAAAATCAAGAAAGGGGTTTGTGTATGGAAATAGGTTGAAGCATGGTTGTTGTGTTGTAATTATAGTGTTGTGGCTAACTAGTTATGCGGTTGGATGTTCTTGCTAGGTTGTAGTCTTTTTGTCGCAAATCGGCAATGTTTGCACCGAATTTTTTTTGAATGTAATGCTTACATGGTTTTTATAAAAATATTGTGATGAATTATTTGCAACATATTGATGATATTTTTGGCATATCCTATGAAATTTAGGATGTGTGAGTGCGGATTTTTGAGTGATCGGGTTTTAGCTTTGCTGGGCGACCAAATCGATGATTTTAGTTAGTTTTTGCGATTTTCGCGTGTGTTCCGCGCACCTTGTGCACGTTGTACCTAGCTTGTGAACGTTGGTATTTTCGTTTTGGATTTGCGTCATTTCATGGTATGTAACCTTATGTTTGGTATTGATGTAAATTCCAGGTTCGGTCGCGGAGACGTCAGACGCAGCACGAAAGGGGAAAGCGGTAATTGGACGTGACTAGCTAGGGATTCCGGTGAGTAGATGTAACATCTACGGGGGACTATCGTTGGATGGCGCAAGCCGCCCGATAGTTTTAGTAGCTTAAAAAGATTCTTAGTAATGTTAGTAATTAGGGGTGTAATACTTGTATGATTATTTGCTACATCCATGCCTTATATTGACATACATATGCGAACCCATTCTATAGGACACCTGCACCATTGCCAGGGTTTTTATATACAGCACGAGCACTATTCATGCTTACACACACGCCCTGGTAATTGCCATGCCACCACACTAGATAACCTATAATTTGAAACCTTTTACTATAATTGATGCTTTAACCTGTGTTATTGCCTTTAATTCCTTAAAATGAAATCATAAGATTGCTAATCATGTGCATGTACCTCATCATGTTATTTGTTCATGCCTAGTCTATCAATCATACATCGCAACTTGATTATTGACACCATATGCATTCATTATCATTGGCATATGCATTTATGAGGATTTCTTAAGATTTTGTGATATTTCTGGATTTCGGGGGAAAGCCGCAAAATTTCTAAACTTACTATATTTTTAAATATGTAAATTGCGGTTTTCTAGTGATGTAAGTGCCGTCCACCATGAGTTTGCTGTGGTTTTCGAGACCCGTTTCGAGGAGTTGGATGAACCGTCTCGGGTACATGGTGGGCCCGGTAAGGTACCCCGGGGCAAGAAGCTCGTGGTGCTGACGATGAGCCTGGCAGGGGATGGATTACCTACCGATGACTGTTCGGGACGGCGGATATCCAGAGGATACCGACCGTGGCCGCGAGATGATGAGATAGTGATATTGAGATGGGTCAGCCGGATGGCTGAGGCCAGAGATACTATGACATGGATATATGAGATTTGTAATAGTTTTGAGGTGTCGTTGTTGGACACAGGTTCTTGTTGATTCTATTGGTATTGTGCTGGTATTTCAAAAGAGATTCCTAAAGGAAAATCATGATTCTTATACTTACACATTCAGATCATGAGTTGATTCGCATTGCATTCATACCTGCTAGTATATTCATATTGCATACATACCTGCTATTATGTCCTGCCTTACCTGTATTTTAGATGCTAGGATGCTTGTGTGCATGCATTCGATAGCTTGTGTAGACGTTATTTATTACTCACGAGTTGGCAACTCACCCCCGTTGTGCCACAGCTTTTTGCAGGTCCGCTCCGTCAGTACAGTAGCGGCGGGCGCACTTGCTTCTTTAGCCTCTTTTGCCTGGACTCGAGCTTCTTCTCTTAGGTGGGTTATATTATTATTTTTGTACCACCTTGTATATTCTTTGTATCTAGTGTACTCTATCTACTGTATCTACCAGTATTGTTGTATATTGACCTAGAGATGAGACTGTGAGATTTGTGGACTTTTTATGCTGTATTTTGGGGTCGAGCTCACTTGAGTCGACATGCTGTTTTTCTCATGCTTCTTTATGATTATTTTGCGTGTTGTTGTTTTATTGTAGCGCCTTGAAAGGTCGTTTTGGAGTTTTCCTAAAAATCGGTGAAAATTCGGTATTTTTCCGTAAACCGTCTTTTTTTTTTATTTTGCAGTTTAGGACTAGTTATACCTAAAATGGATAGCTAATTGCTTGTTTTTAGTAGCTAATGGGTTACTTATTAAATTTTGGTCATTTAAAAAATTTTCCCTATTTTTCAATTTTTTAATATTATTTTAAGCCGGTAAGGAAATACATTAAAATTAGCGAAAAATTCAAATTTTTTTAGGCTAATTTTAATCTTTAAAATTATGTTAATTAAAATCTAGTTGTAACATAAATTTTAGTATTTTATTTTGAGTTTTAACTAATTTTTATTATAGGAAACGAAATTTATTGAATTTAAGTTTAAACTTGCAATTTTGGACTTGTAGGGGGTCTTTTTGCATAATTTTTTTTTGTGCACTCTCTCTCACTTTTCCCTCACCCTAGGCCGGCCCATTTCCAGCAGCTCATGAAAGAAAATTCCATGCTCTTTTGACTTGTATATTGTGTGGAAATTGGGTTTTATTTTAAAGGTTTTTGAATTGTTTTTGGGTATGGTCTTTTGTGGGTTGGTAGGAGTTGACCAAGACTTTTCCCACACACCCCACACCATCCCCTTCCCTTGTTCTGGCCGAAACCTGCAGCCCCCTCCCCTTCATCTCTTTTCTTTTCATCTTCTTCAAAATTCTTCAAGTTTGCTTCAAAAAATTGCAACTTAAACCTCACAATTTAAACCCCATCCTTCATCCCTTTTTCTTTCACCTCTCTTGCTTGGAATCATGATGCTTTGAGGCCATCAATTGAAGCAAATTTCTTCTTGCTAGATCCATAGATTTGAGGTATAATTTCTACTCCTTTAAGTTGTTATGGTTAGAATTCTTTAATCTAGTTGTTTAGTGTTAATTTTAGTGTTAATCCTAATCTAGTTTTTTTTAGTTAATGGTCGAAAATTTAACTAGGGTTTCTTGAAACCATGTTTTAGTTAATTAAATCTTTTTAATTAACCTAGTTGTTTACTTAACCAATCTATATGGTTACTTTGCTTAAGTGGCTTGATGTTATGCTAATCTAAGTTAACTTTTGTGAAATTTTCATTGTTGTTGCTAATTGCCAAAAATCAAGAGAAGGGTTTGTGTTGGAATTATGGTTTGATGCATAGTTAATGGTTTAAAATTAGTGTAATGGCTAGATAGTGGGTTAGTTTGGATTGTTGTGTTGGATTGTGTTAACTTTGTCGCTAATTTTCGATATTTGTTCCAAATTGCAAATTTCTAGCTTACTAGGTTTTTATGTAAATTATTGTGACGAATTAATTGCGATATCTAGATTATATTGTTGGCATATCCTATGACATTTAGGATGCGTGAGTGCGGATTTTTGAGTAATCGGGTTTTGGTTTTGCCGGGCGACCAAATCGACGATTTTTGCAGTTTTTGCGATTTTCGCGTGTGTTCCGCGCACTTTGTGCACGTTGTACCTAGCTTGTGAACTATGGTATTTTCGTTAAGGAATTGCGTCGTTCTTGATATGTAACCTTATGTTTGTATTGATGTAAATTTCAGGTTCGGTCGCGGAGACGTCAGACGCGGCTCGAAAGGGGAAAGCGGTGATTGGACGTGACTAGCTAGGGATTCCGGTGAGTAGATGTAACATCTACGGGGGACTATCGTTGGATGGCGCAAGTCGCCCGATAGTTTTAGAACCTTAAAAAGATTCTTAGTAATGTCAGTAATTAGGGGTGTAATACTTGTATGATTATTTGCTACATTCATGCCCTATATTGACATACATATACGAAACCATTTTATAGGACACCTGCACCATTGCCAGGGTTTTTATATGCAACACGAGCACTATTCATGCTTACACACACGCCCTGGTAATTGCCATGCCACCACACTAGATAACCTATAATTTGAAACCTTTTACTAATTGATGCTTAAACCTGTGCTATTGCCTTTAATTCCTTAAAATGAAATCGTAGGATTGCTATTCATGTGCATGTACCTCATCATATAATTTGTTCATGCCTAGTCTATTAATCATACATCGTAGCTTAATTATTGATACCATATGCATTCATCACCATTGATATATGCACTTATGAGGATTTCTTGAGATTTTATGATATTTCTGGATTTCGGGGGAAAGCCGCAAAATTTCTAAACTTATTATGTTTTTAAAATATGTAATTGCGGTTTTCTAGTGATGTAAAGTGTCGTCCACCATGAGTTTGCTGTGGTTTTCGAGATCCATGTCGAGGAGTGGAGGAACCGTCACGGGTACATGGTGGGCCTGGTATGGTACCCCGGGGCAAGATGAATGTGGTGTTGACGTTGAGCCTGGCAGGGGACGGATTACCTACCGGTGATTGTTTGGCACGGCGGATATCCAGAGGATACCGACCGGGGCCGCGAGAGGCTGAGATATTGATATTGAGATGGGTCAGCCGGATGGCTGAGGCCAGAGACACTATGACATGGATTTATGAGATTTGAGACAGTTTTTAGGTGTCGTTGCTGGACACAGATTGTTGTCGATTCTATGAGTATTATGCGGGCATTTAAAAAGAGTTTCAAAAACAAAAAGAGATAAAATGTTTCTTATATATGCCTATTGAGACCTCAGATATTCATGTTGCATACATACACCTGCTAGTACACTGATGTTGTATACATACCTGCTAGTGCATCCAGTCATACCTGTATTTTAGATGCTAGGATGCTTGTGTGCATGCATACGATAGCCTTTGTAGATGTTATTTATTACTCACGAGTTAGCAACCCACCCCCGTTGTGCCACAGCCTTTTGCAGGTCCGCTCCGTCAGTACAGTAGCGGCGGGCGCACTTGTTTCTTTTGCCTCCTTTGCCTGGACTCGAGGTTTAGCTCTTAGGTGGGTTATATTATTATTTTTGCACCACCTTGTATATTCTTTGTATCTAGAGTACTCCATCTACTGTATTTACCAGCATTGTTGTATATTGACCTAGAGATGAGACTGTGAGATTTGTGGACTTTTTATGCTGTATTTTGGGGTCGAGCTCACTTGAGTCGACATGCTGTTTTTCTCATGCTTCCTTATGATTATTTCGCATGCTGTTGCTTTATATTGCGTGGGATTTGTGACCGCCTTGTGGCGAAGAGCTAGCTCCCGCTTGGGGATGCCTTATTTATTGGATTCATATATATATTCTTGTTGTACCCATTTTGGGAGCCAGTATTTACAAAGGAGACTCTGCCGAAATTTTCGGAAAAATCTGTATTGTTTTTAAAAAGGGTTTTACATGACTTATTTGATAAACTCGCTTTCAATTGATTGGGTTTTCTTCACTCTTTTGCTTATTTGGTTTTTTTTTCTGGGCTTTGGCTTACTTATTTTACGGACGTCTTGAGACGTTTCGTAAACTTAAGTGCCAGTCACGTTCCGTATCCTGCGGGTCGTGACAAAGTTGGTATCAGAGCGATAGGTTTTACCTTTTTGAGTGTAGGATGACCCTTGGTAAATGGAGTAAGTGACTTAAGTAAGGTAACGTAGCGTGTGTATGTCCGCGGCATACTTGCGATACGGTACTCCGCCTAAGTGACTTTAGGATATACTTGCTTGGAAATTCCTTCTTCAATTCCGTGTATCCTATGATCCTATTGCACTGTTCTTACTATCCGTTTTCCTGTAATAGCCACTATTCCGCCGAAGGCTACGAGGGCACAGAGGGCTGCCGCCAGAGACGAGATTCGAGCTGGCTCGTCCGAGACTAGGACTGAGCAGGGTGGTATGCCTACGCCGCAGGGACAGACCGATCCACCTTCCCCAGGCCGTATGGATAGGCTTGAGACTGGTATGGAGGAGTTGCGACAGATGATGGGGAGTATGCAGGAGCTACGTCAGATGGTAGGATCCCTAGTTGCAGCCAGTCGTACACCGAGGCCGGATGACGTACCTACTACATCACAGACGACCATGATACCTGCTCTTATTACTACCACCGTGGCCATTCCGGTTTCGCTACAGGATTTCATGAGGCTGAGACCTCCAGTATTCACCGGCACCGAGGCAGCGGAGGACCTACAGACGTTCCTTGACAGTTTAGCCAGGATCTGCCGTTCGCTGAGATGATCGGATGATCGATAGGTAGAGCTTGCGAGTTTCCGACTAGAGGGTCTCGCACTAACATGGTGGGAGTCAGTCTTGAGAGGTCGAGCTGCAGGTCTACCGCCTATGACGTGGGCCGAGTTTACAGCGGTCTTTCTAGCTCGTTTCCTACCAGAGAGCATTCGTGACGCGAGAGCTCGTAGCTTCGAGGCCTTAGTCAAGACACCTGGGATGACGGTGTCTGAGTATGACATCCAGTTATACAGTTATCCCGATATGCTCCGTATTTGGTGGATACCGAAGAGAAGATGGTGAAGAGGTTCGTACAGGGACTTGATGCCCAGCTATATCTTGCCATTGGCGCCCAGCACTATGACACTTATTCAGCTGCTATGGATGCGGCATTACGGATGGAGGCACGCATATCACAGACTTCGGCCGTTTCTGGGCCGAAGAGGATTCGTACCGATGTACCGTCTCAGAGGCAGCGCGCCAGATTCTTTCCGAGAGATAGGCCTGGAAGAAGATTTGTGCGGGGACAGTTATATGGTTCATATTCCCAGGGACAGCAGCCGTCGCCAGGATGTTTTGGGTGCGGGAGTCCGCACCATCTTGTCAGAGACTGTCCGGCGAGTCGACAGGGAGCGGCGACCGTTCCGCATGTGACCCTACCACCATCACCACCCCCACCTCAGAGAGCCCTACTTCCTACCACCGGCGATGCTCCATGCCAGTTAGGTGCACCCAGAGGCCGTGGACGCGGCGGTCCTGTTCAGAGAGGACGAGGAGGCAGAGGCCGCGGTCGAGGTCAGCCCGCTATCGGTGGAGGACAGGCCCGAGTATTTGCTTTGATACCACAGGATGCGCAGGCATCCAATGCCGTTGTGACAGGTACCTTGCCAGTTTGTTCTTTCGACACTCGGGTATTATTCGACCCAGGTTCCACACATTCGTACGTATCTACACACTTTGCACCGATGTTGGGCCGTGAATCATCGTCGTTAGATCATCCGCTTGTTGTTAGTACTCCGGTAGGCGAGTCGTTTGTCGCTCGTTTTGTATTTCGTTTGTGTTCCGTTCGTATCGGGGAGAGGGAGTCATCGGTTGATTTGATTCTCCTCGATATGTTGGACTTTGATGTGCTTCTGGGCATGGATTGGCTAGCCACTTGTTATGCTTCGGTGGACTGCCGTGAGAAGGCAGTCAGATTTAGCTATCCGGGAGAGCCAGTCCTTGTTATTCAGGGAGACCGCAGCGTCACCCTTCCCAGCTTGATTTCGTCTCTTCGCGCTGGTCAGCTCTTGCGGAAGGGATGTCAGGGATTCTTAGCGTATATTTGTGATACTCGAGCTGCAGAGGTTCCGTTGGACCGGGTCCCGGTTGTTTGTGAGTTCCCTGATTTTTTCCCTGATGAGCTACCTGGGCTACCACCTGAGCGCGATGTTGAGTTCTGCATTGATTTGATTCCCGGCTCGGGGCCTATTTCTATACCGCCTTATCGGATGGCCCCGGCAGAGCTTCGAGAGCTGAAAGATCAGTTGCAGGATTTGTTAGATAAGGGGCTTATTCGACCTAGTGTTTCTCCGTGGGGTGCTCCGGTCCTGTTTGTCAAGAAGAAGGATGGAAGTTTGCGCTTATGTATAGACTACCGCCCGCTGAACAAAGTTACCGTTCGGAACAGATATCCGTTGCCACGCATTGATAATTTGTTCGACCAGCTTCAGGGTGCGGGATATTTTTCGAGGATCGACTTGCGATCAGGATACCATCAGCTGCGAGTTCGACAGGAGGATATACCGAGGACAGCTTTCCGCACGCGCTACGGCCACTACGAGCTTTTGGTGATGTCGTTCAGACTCACCAACGCCCCAGAAGCATTCATGGATTCGATGAACCGTACATTCAGGCCGTATCTTGACTTGTTCATCATCTTGTTTATCGACGATATCTTGGTGTACTCCCGGAGCAGAGAAGAGCACGAGCAACACTTGTGGATTACGTTACAGACTCTGAGGGAGCACTAGCTGTTCGCAAAGTTCTCCAAGTGTGCATTCTGGCTGCATAGCGTCGGATTCTTGGGTCACGTGGTTACGAGAGACGGCATATGTGTGGACCCGAAGAAGATTGAGGCTGTTCAGCAGTGGCCCCGACCTACATCGGTTACTGAGATCCGTAGTTTTCTAGGCCTGGCGGGCTACTACAGGCGTTTTGTTCAGGACTTCTCCCGTATAGCTGCACCTTTGACCGGTTTGACACGGAAGGGAGTTCCTTTCGTTTGGACAGAGGAGTGCGAGCACAGGTTTCAGCAGCTGCGGACATGTTTGACTACGGCGGCGGTGCTATCTTTGCCTTCGGGATCGGGCGGATTTGTGGTCTACTGTGATGCTTCGCGAGTGGGATTAGGATGCGTATTGATGCAGCATGGCCGGGTGATCGCTTATGCTTCTCGGCAGTTGAAGAAGCATGAACAGAACTACCTCACTCACGATTTGGAGATGGCTGCAGTGGTCTTTGCACTGAAGATTTGGCGACATTACCTATACGGCGAGTCGTGTCAGATATTCACCGATCACAAGAGCTTAAAGTACATATTTCAGCAGCGATACCTGAATCTCAGACAGCGTCGTTGGATGGAGTTGGTGAAAGACTACGACTGCGAGATCTTATATCACCCAGGCAAGGCGAATGTGGTGGCGGATGCGTTGAGTAGGAGGCCTGGGGGTAGTCTATCCTTTTTGCGCGCAGTGCAGAGGCAGTCGTCAGCAGATTGGCAGATTTTATGCGACAACCGAGTGGAGTTCGAGTTCACTCAGACAGGGAGACAGCTCGCGCATGTTCGTGCACGCCCACAGTTGCTTGACCGTATATATAAGGCACAGCGCAGTGACGACCGTTGCTCGGAGATCAAGGCACAGATGGGTCAGGGCAGATTTTCCGAGTTCGTGATTGACGATCAGGGGATTTTACGCTATGGATCTAGACTGTGCGTACCAGATGCTGATGGATTACGGCACGACATTCTTAAGGAGGCACACCGATCAGTGTATAGTGTCCACCCCGGTTCCACTAAGATGTACCATGATATGAGAGAGACCTACTGGTGGGACGGGATGAAGAGGGACATTGCGGAGTTTGTATCGAGATGCCTGACTTGTCAGCAAGTCAAGGCCGAGCACCAGAGGCACGCAGGAGAGCTACAGCCGTTACCCATTCCGGAGTGGAAATGGGAGCAGATTTCGATGGATTTCGTTGTGGGTCTACCCAGGACCAGTCGAGGGCATGACTCCATCTAGGTGATCGTAGATCGATTGACGAAAGCGGCCCACTTCCTGCCAGTGAAGACCACTTTCAGCTTCGCTCAGTATGCTCAGCTCTACATTGACGAGATCGTGCGACTACATGGCGTACCGACTTGTATCGTGTCAGATCGAGGCACCCAGTTCACCAGCCGACTTTGGCAGAGACTTCAGGAGGCTTTGGGCACTCGTTTGAGCTTCAGCACAGCGTTTCATCCGCAGACCGACGGACAGTCAGAGCGGACCATTCAGACTCTCGAGGACATGCTCAGAGCGTGCGTTTTAGATTTCGGCGGTAGCTGGGATCGTCATTTACCTCTAGTGGAGTTCTCCTACAACAACAGCTTCCAGGATACTATTCAGATGGCACCATTCGAGGCATTGTATGGGAGGAGATGTGATCAGTCGAAAATATTGTATATTTTAGCCGGCAATTTCCTTAACATTTGCATACATTTAGAAGTGTTCGGCATTCATATTCTACATATTAGCAAATTTGTTACAAAATATGAGATTGCATGTACTAGACTTTTAAACCGACACTTTATGGGAAATTAACCGCATTTCATGGCATCGCATCATTTCTGTATTTGCGCAACACTTGTCTTGAGTATGTGCAGGAAATACGGAAGAAAAAGCAAAAGAGCTGATCAAAAATACGCCAACTAAATCATTTCAGATCTGGTAGCAGTGCAGAAGGAATTAGATAATTATATACATCAGAAGAAGGCCCACAACTCAGTCCCAACAATCACCAGAAAGCCCAAGCTCTAGAGCCCCAAAGTTGCCGCCCTTCCGCGGCAAATACCCATTACCTGCGGCGGAAGCGCCGCGGTTCTGCCACGTCAGCCGTCAAGTTTTGGGAACAATTCTTCTCCCAGGGCCCACAGTGCTTTCTGATATGTAAAATCCCATAATTCTCTAGAGTCTTCTGCCAGATCAGCAAAGAAAATTAAGGAAGGCTAATCCTAATTAAGCTCCTAATTAATCCTCTTCTAGAAGCTCCTCCTAACTAATCACATCTAGAACCTTCTCCTCTAACTAACTTTTGGAGGGAAATTTGAATTCTCTCAACAAACTTTTGGAGGGAAACTTAGAATTTGAAATCCTAGATCTAGGGTTAGTTATCTATAAATAGGAGCCTAAATCTAAGGGTTGAGGGTTCTTGAATCTTCATTAGTTAATATTCCCTCTTTCATCATCTTCTTCCACAAGTTTCGTGACAAAGCTTGTGCGAAACCCTAACCCTAATTCTACTCCAAATCCAAGATCTTGAGTACCAAATCAAGCAAGAAGCCTTCAACCTTTTAGGAGCCGAGCCGATCTTCAATCGGGCAAGTGATCCAAGCCGATCCGCGATCCACGGAGACGAGCGAAGCCAAGTCGACGATCAAGTTCTTCCTCTTGTAGTTCTTGAGCGAATGTAACTAAATTGTTGATATAAATAAAAGGTGAATTTCTTTAATCTTGCTTTCTTTTAATTCTTGCATCATGATTAGATCTCAATTTGTAAGTGTTGCTCTTGTTGTGATGTTTGAGTAAAACTCCGCTCGTAAAGGAGTCGAGACGATTGTAGAATGATGATGTAACAAATCTAAATACGATTTTTAAGTCCTACGAGTTTTGTAAACCCTAGCAAGTTCAAGAATCGATGACCTAGTTTCGTAGCGATGCTTTCTTGATTGTGATCGCTCGAAATTAGGGATCTACGATCGTTTCTTGAATTTACTAGAGGCTAGAGTGTGAATGATATCGACGAAAGAACAAGGGATAAGATGAAACCCTAGTTTCACAAGAAATCCCTAATTCTCGATCGATCATCATCGATCTAGTATCAATTCATCGAAGGATAAGAATACGTAATTGTAAGATTACATCACATCTATAGATCCGATCGATTCCTACGAGCCTCATTTCGATTCTTGATATTTGGTTTGGAAAAATCATCAAACTATCAATTCTTGATTCTATCATTTTCTTGTTATTAGATCTATGTTTTCTAATTCTTGAACTTCAACTATAAATCTTGAATTGTTTTGTTTTCTTTTCTTTAAAGTTTCAATTCATCTAATTCAAAAGACGAACGATTACACTTTCCCTGTGGACGATCCACACTCACTAACAATCTACATCCGACACCGTAGTTGATTGCGGTCAAATAATTTTTGGTTGTGAATTTCTATTCTATTTTCTACATACACAATGGAAAACGTTCCAATCAAATGGCGCCGTTGCCGGGGATAGTGCGCTAATAGTTCGTATTTTGAAATTTGAGTTGAACAATTTATTTCATCATAATTTTTAGATCTAAACTCGTACAAACCCTAATACTTGTGTTGTGATTTGTTGCGAGAAATTCTGGAATCATTGGAGCTGTGGAAATTTTTTTCTGAAATATCCAGAGAGCTGAAAAGTTCAAGTTGAACAGTGTAGAGAATTTTGGTGCAGTGAACAGTTACTTTGACCGCCCTTCCGCGGCACAAACCCCTCATCCGCGGCGGAAGCGCCGCAACCCTAGCTCCTCTCTGCAGAAATTTTGCTCTGTAACTTTCTATCTTTCTTATCTCTCCCCTCATCTGCTCCAAATAACAAATTCTTGCAGGTTTCTTTGCAAATAAATCGCAGCGCAGCAAAAGCAAAATAAAATTTGTGCGTGTTTTTGATTCTTGGTTGTTGCATATTAATACGGAATTTAAGGGGCACGACCAAATCCAAATTAGGTGGGGATTTCATTACCCTTCCTAGGCCCCGAAAATCGCAAAACTTGCATCCTCATTTACCCTCATTAATTAAAAGAAATCTAGAGATGACTCTAAGGACTGTCGCGCTCAATTAGGACAAGAGAAGGCCGTGGGTAATTCATTGCTTATCCGCGTTTTCTTGTGGTGCCTAAGGCGAGTGTGTCTAAGGCTAGTGGTTATTAATTAGGCCCACTGTAGTGGTGGTTCCTTCCCACTTACCTGGCACTTATCCGGCCACAGGGGGACAAAGAGGCAGTGGAGGATTTATCCTGCGACTTGTCTTTTGGCAGTTAGGAGCGGTCTAGAGTTTGACCTAGGTGACCCCTAGATTTTAGGGTTTTGTGTGTTGCATTTGTTGTGTTGCATCATTTTTTTTTTCAAAAATCCGTATCTTTTCAAAGCAAACACCGCATACATCATTTCCCCTAATTATAAAATCACGCTGCCACTTGTACTAACCCTTTTTAGTGCAAGATAGGCTGGACAACGGGTTTCTAGTGCCCGTTAAGACCGCGTTTCCCTTATCGACCCAAAAGTCGGTATTTCTACATTTACCTTTTCTTTTACCCACCACCACACCCACATCGATGGATCCACCTCCATCGAATTTCTTTTCCACTACTCTGCCGCCGTCCGTTGGTGCGCAGAATCCATCTCGCATCTCTCTCCAAGAGAGATGTTATCCTACACGAGGCCCACTTTCCACCTGTCTTTCCACACCACCAGCCAACGGGGAAAATTTTCAAATAAAACCCCAATACATCAACCTTCTACCAAAATTTCACGGTCTCGAGTCTGAAGACGCATACGTGTTTATCACGAAATTTGAAAATGTATGCGCAATGATGGGTACTTCACAGCTTTCTGTGGATGCTTTCCGTCTACGTCTTCTCCCATTTACCTTGTGCGATTTAGCCGAGAAGTGGCTATATAACACTACCGCACATTCCATTTCAAATTGGGACGAATTCGTCAAAGCATTCCTTAAGAAATTCTACCCACATCAAAAGACAGCTCGAGTCCGTAGCGAAATCTATCAATTCACCCAGCTTCCAAATGAAACATTTTCAAAATGTCTTGACCGCTTCAAGGATCTGTTAGTCCAATGTCCACATCACGGCATCCCGAGATGGGATCTTTGCCGAATCATTTATGAGGGCATTACTCCTTACACAAGACAGACCCTTGAATCAATGTGTCAAGGCAACTTTATGACCAAAGATGATGGGGAAGCCTGGAAATTTCTAGAAGATTTCGCTGAAAAATCTTTACAGTGGGAGGGTGTGAGTCAATCGTCTAGGGATGGCAATGATATTTCCATAGGAATTAGAGCTGAAATTTCAGCTTTACACAAGAAATTTGACGCTATGGAAAACAAATTTTTAGCCGCCGCCCTAAGTCAAATATCACTCTCCAAAACTGTATGTGGTTGTTGTTCTGATCCGTCTCACTTGACGGAAGAATGTCCGTTTCAAGGTCCTGAGTATACCAATGCATCATTTCAAAGACCTAGAAACGATCCATCTTCTTCCACATATGATCAGGGTTGGAGGAATCACCCCAATTTTGATTGGAACCAATCCCAATTTCAAAACACGGTTCCAAACCAAAAAAATTTCCAAGGGATCCCTCCACCACAACAGCAGCCACCACAATTGAGTCAGCACCCCTTTCATGCACAAAATTTTCAAAATCCGGTCAACACTTTTGTTCCATCTAGTCCTTTGCAGTTGACCGGGACTGATGAAACCTATTCATTTGCACAATGCATGAATTTGGTCTTAACAAATCTCATGCAAGTATCAGCTGAAATAAAAACTTCTGTCGATTATATAAAGAAAAACTCTGCGTCCCAAAGCGAGAGTATTAAATCGATGGAAGAAGAAATTGCACGTTTAAAAGCTGAAATGAGTGCAAGGGAGAAAGGGAAACATCCAGCTCAACCTTTACCCAATTCTAGCTATTTACATGATGTGGATGCAATCACGTTGAGATCTGGAAGAGTGCTTGACACTCATGTTGGGGAAGAGTTTGATGATACTAATAAATCAATCAATAACACCCCGGCTGAGACCTTTCCTCACACACACACTTCTGACCCCAGTTCTTCTACCCCACCATCTTCTTCCGAGCCTATTCTCCATTTCCCAAAAGGCTCGCCACTTCAGCCCACCTCTTTTACCCCTCCACGGACGATCCCCACTTCTATTACGGGATCGGTTCCACACACACTTCCTTCTCCTATGATGGACCCAGCACTTATTACTAAAGCACCTTATCCTAATCGATTAAGGGCTAACACACCGAGTCCACATATGGAGAAGATTATGAACATTTTTAAGCAAGTAAACACCAACATCCCTCTCCTAGATGCCATCCAACAAGTTCCGTCCTATGCGAAAACTCTTAAGAACTTGTGCACTAGGAAGAGGAAGAATCCAGCGCCCAAGAAGATATTCATGGAAAAGACAATAGACACGACTTTCCCCCAACAATTACCGAGGAAACGTAAGGATCCTGGATATCCTACTATTTCCGTTTCTATCGGGGAAAAACACATTAACCGTGCTCTATTAGACCTTGGCGCTAGTGTTAACTTGCTTCCATATTCTGTTTATGAGCAACTAGGAATCGGAGAGTTGAAGCCAACCAATTGCACTCTCCAGATGGCTGACCGATCAATCACCAAACCTAGGGGTGAACTGGAGGATGTGTTAATAAAAATCGGAGAATTTATATTCCCGGTAGATTTTATTGTAATTGATACACAGCCTGTAGCGAACCCACGGAATCAAATTCCGGTGATTTTAGGTCGCCCCTTTTTGGCCACTTCCAATGCTATTATCAACTGTCGTAACGGTTCTATGACCCTATCTTTCGGGAATAGGTCAATAGAGCTGAACATTTACAAGTTGGGAAGTGTACCCTCCGAACCTACTGCTCAGGTCTGTTCTGTCGACTTAATGGATGTCGACAGCAGCGAATTTGATGATCCTCCTGATATCGATCTTGACTCTTTTCATACGTTATTGTTTGACCCAACTATGTATCATACACATACGGACTCTTCCACCGAGATGTCCGGGTCAACAATTAACACCGATTATGAACTGCTTTTAGAGTCTGTAGATCACCCCGCACTTTGTGATGACATTATTCACCGGGGTATAGATGGAACTTTCGAGGAGATCTTCGCTGATGAACTCGCATTTTTAAATGACACGGGTGTTGAGATGAATCATGTCCCACTCACTGAAATTGAACCTCCACCCCTTCTTCTGAATTGTAAAAAGAATGCGAGTAATCCATCACATTCACTGCATCGTCTCTCCAATATGAGACGCACACACACTATCTTCCACCACTTAACCTTTCCCCACTTCTTCTTCCACCAACCCGAGCACTGCATTGATAAAATTTTTGAATGGTTGGTGTTAACTTTCGGTCTTTGCAAAGCTTGGCATCGACCACTGATTTTTGACCCCCACTTGTGATTTTCAAAACTTAACATTGTATAACTCAAGTTTGGGGGGGTATGTTTTTCTGGCTCTTGAAAAGAAAATTTTTACAAAATTTTGAGCCAAAAATAAGTTTGGGGGAGGTTCTTCACTTAAATATTTTGCCCCCACTAATAAATTCCTCCCTAGCTTACAGGTTTTTCGAGATTTAGCTGATGGCAACAGTGAGGACACTGTTGAAAACAAGTTTGGGGGAGGTTTGTGCTTATTTTCGCATCATTTGCATATCAATTGCATAAGCACAAAACATTTTTTGAAAAACCTATAAAAATTTAAAAATTTTCAAAACGATAAAAATATTTTTTGTACATAAATAAGATAATAAAAGTTTAGATAGTGAAAAGTTACATCCATGAGATTAGAAAAATTTAAGAAAACTAAGAAAATTAGAAGTTTTCTTATACGAACTAGTAATAAGTAGTTATGAGCCGTTGTCCCAAGGGTTAGTAAGATGAAGGACGTCACTAATCTGAGGATAAAAATAAGTCTGAAAAATAGTTTCTATTCTGGAAGCCAAACATTTTGAACGTTGATACCCTGCTATTCGCACTTACACACATCTTAAAGCCTGGGATAGTAGAGGATACCTTGAAATGCTCTTGTCTTAAAGCCAAAAGTATGAAAAAAAAAATGGTGAGAAAAATGGACACTGGTTTTGTTATCACCAAGGGAAATAAAAAAAATATATAGCTAGGGTGCCTTTTCATCTAGTGCCCTAAGGCCAACTGGTCTGGGAGTCACTGCTATACCTAAGGTGGTGAAAGATTAGGAAAATACACCAAATAAGCAAGCACATGAGTAATCGGTCGGTTAGTACCTCAAGAAGTATTAACGGTCGCATGAAAGTGTGTGAGCTCATCGGAAAAAAAAAAAAGTACTGAGGTTGATGGGCAAGAGTATGATAGCTTGAATTGAATTCTCCGGGTGTAGGGATGTCTTTACACACACGCAGGGTGATATGATCGGTGTTTGGAAGAAAGATAGGAATGAAGAATAAGACGATGTTTTATTGAGGGAGGACGTGATTTCTAACATTTTTTCATGACCATTAAGATAGGGCTCATGACAACCGAAAAGCTAGCTTAGTTGGGAACCCTAATTTTCAAAGTTTTTCTTTTACGATTCTTTTCTTTAAATGTAATATTCATGATCTTCCTTTTATTATTGGATTTTGTGGGTGCAATCCGCTGAAAACACTCAGGAGACAACACTCCTCCTACTAGAGACACCTAGAGGTTTAAAGGCTTGTTGCACGTGCTCAGTGCAATCGTGTTGCCTACGAAAGTGTGCTAGTTGGTTTTTCTCTTTCTTTATTTTCTCCTTCTCTTTTTAATAAAACATTCGCTCGAGACGATCGAAATTAAGTTTGGGGGTATTTGATCAGTCGAAAATATTGTATATTTTAGCCGGCAATTTCCTTAACATTTGCATACATTTAGAAGTGTTCGGCATTCATATTCTACATATTAGCAAATCTGTCACAAAATATGAGATTGCATGTACTAGACTTTTAAACCGACACTTTATGGGAAATTAACCGCATTTCATGGCATCGCATCATTTCTGTATTTGCGCAACACTTGTCTTGAGTATGTGCAGGAAATACGGAAGAAAAAGCAAAAGAGCTGATCAAAAATACGCCAACTAAATCATTTCAGATCTGGTAGCAGTGCAGAAGGAATTAGATAATTATATACATCAGAAGAAGGCCCACAACTCAGTCCCAACAATCACCAGAAAGCCCAAGCTCTAGAGCCCCAAAGTTGCCGCCCTTCCGCGGCAAATACCCATTACCTGCGGCGGAAGCGCCGCGGTTCTGCCACGTCAGCCGTCAAGTTTTGGGAACAATTCTTCTCCCAGGGCCCACAGTGCTTTCTGATATGTAAAATCCCATAATTCTCTAGAGTCTTCTGCCAGATCAGCAAAGAAAATTAAGGAAGGCTAATCCTAATTAAGCTCCTAATTAATCCTCTTCTAGAAGCTCCTCCTAACTAATCACATCTAGAACCTTCTCCTCTAACTAACTTTTGGAGGGAAATTTGAATTCTCTCAACAAACTTTTGGAGGGAAACTTAGAATTTGAAATCCTAGATCTAGGGTTAGTTATCTATAAATAGGAGCCTAAATCTAAGGGTTGAGGGTTCTTGAATCTTCATTAGTTAATATTCCCTCTTTCATCATCTTCTTCCACAAGTTTCGTGACAAAGCTTGTGCGAAACCCTAACCCTAATTCCACTCCAAATCCAAGATCTTGAGTACCAAATCAAGCAAGAAGCCTTCAACCTTTTAGGAGCCGAGCCGATCTTCAATCGGGCAAGTGATCCAAGCCGATCCGCGATCCACGGAGACGAGCGAAGCCAAGTCGACGATCAAGTTCTTCCTCTTGTAGTTCTTGAGCGAATGTAACTAAATTGTTGATATAAATAAAAGGTGAATTTCTTTAATCTTGCTTTCTTTTAATTCTTGCATCATGATTAGATCTCAATTTGTAAGTGTTGCTCTTGTTGTGATGTTTGAGTAAAACTCCGCTCGTAAAGGAGTCGAGACGATTGTAGAATGATGATGTAACAAATCTAAATACGATTTTTAAGTCCTACGAGTTTTGTAAACCCTAGCAAGTTCAAGAATCGATGACCTAGTTTCGTAGCGATGCTTTCTTGATTGTGATCGCTCGAAATTAGGGATCTACGATCGTTTCTTGAATTTACTAGAGGCTAGAGTGTGAATGATATCGACGAAAGAACAAGGGATAAGATGAAACCCTAGTTTCACAAGAAATCCCTAATTCTCGATCGATCATCATCGATCTAGTATCAATTCATCGAAGGATAAGAATACGTAATTGTAAGATTACATCACATCTATAGATCCGATCGATTCCTACGAGCCTCATTTCGATTCTTGATATTTGGTTTGGAAAAATCATCAAACTATCAATTCTTGATTCTATCATTTTCTTGTTATTAGATCTATGTTTTCTAATTCTTGAACTTCAACTATAAATCTTGAATTGTTTTGTTTTCTTTTCTTTAAAATTTCAATTCATCTAATTCAAAAGACGAACGATTACACTTTCCCTGTGGACGATCCGCACTCACTAACAATCTACATCCGACACCGTAGTTGATTGCGGTCAAATAATTTTTGGTTGTGAATTTCTATTCTATTTTCTACATACACAACGGAAAACGTTCCAATCAAGATGCAGATCGCCCGTTTGTTGGACAGAGCTCTGCGAGAGCAGTATTTTGGGGCCGCAGCTTGTTGAGGAGACGACAGTGAAGATACAGTTGATCCGAGACCGGATGAGAGCGGCTCAGAGTAGGCAGAAATCGTATGCGGACAGGCGCCGCCGCAGATTAGAGTTCGCAGTTGGCGACCATGTTTTTCTGAGGGTCTCTCCGATGAAGGGCGTGATGCGATTTGGGCGGAAAGGAAAGCTTAGTCCCAGATTTGTGGGTCCCTTCGAGGTTCTCGAGTGTGTCGGCGCTGTTGCATATCGTTTGGCCCTTCCACCCAGCTTTCCCGATGTTCACCCCATCTTCCATGTTTCGATGCTCCGCAAGTACCTTCACGACCCTTCGCATGCGATTCAGCACCCGACAGTCCAGCTAGAGCGCGACATTTCTTTTGCAGAGCAGCCGGTGGCCATCCTGGATCGGCAGGTGAAGAAGTTGAGATCGAAGATTATACCATCCATCAAGGTCCTTTGGCGTAGCCCGAGCAGCGAGGAGGTCACCTGGGAGACAGAGGGCGAGATGAGGAAGAAATATCCCCATCTCTTTGAAGCTACGCGTAGTTATATTTTTAAATTCGGGGACCGAATTTCTTTAAGGGGGGAAGATTGTAGCGCCTTGAAAGGTCGTTTTGGAGTTTTCCTGAAAATCGGTGAAAATTCGGTATTTTTCCGTAAACCGTCTTTTTTGTTATTTTGCAGTTTAGGACTACTTATACCTAAAATGGATAGCTAATTGCTTGTTTTTAGTAGCTAATGAGTTACTTATTAAATTTTGGTCATTTAAAAGTTTTTCCCAATTTTTCAATTTTTTAATATTATTTTAAGCCGGTAAGGAAATACATTAAAATTAGCGATAAACACAAATTTTTTTAGGCTAATTTTAATCTTTAAAATTATGTTAATTAAAATCTAGTTGTAACATAAATTTTTAGTATTTTATTTTGAGTTTTAACTAATTTTTATTATAGGAAACGAAATTTATTGAATTTAAGTTTAAACTTGCAATTTTGGACTTGTAGGGGGTCTTTTTGCATAAAATTTTTTGTGTGCACTCTCTCTCACTTTTCCCTCACCCTAGGCCGGCCCATTTCCAGCAGCTCATGGAAGAAAATTCCATGCTCTTTTGACTTGTATATTGTGTGGAAATGGGGTTTTATTTTAAAGGTTTTTGAATTGTTTATGGGTATGGTCTTTTGTGGGTTGGAAGGAGTAGACCAAGACTTTTCCCACACACCCCACACCATCCCCTTCCCTTGTTCTGGTCGAAACCTGCAGCCCCCTCCCCTTCATCTCTTTTCTTTTCATCTTCTTCAAAATTCTTCAAGTTTGCTTCAAAAAATTGCAACTTAAACCTCACAATTTAAACCCCATCCTTCATCCCTTTTTCCTTCACCTCTCTTGCTTGGAATCATGATGCTTTGAGGCCATCAATTGAAGAAAATTTCTTCTTGCTAGATCCATAGATTTGAGGTATAATTTCTACTCTTTTTAGTTGTTATGGTTAGAATTCTTTAATCTAGTTGTTTAGTGTTAATTTTAGTGTTAATCCTAATCTAGTTTTTTTTAGTTAATGGTTGAAAATTTAACTAGGGTTTCTTGAAACCATGTTTTAGTTAATTAAATCTTTTTAATTAACCTAGTTGTTTACTTAACCAATCTATATGGTTACTTTGCTTAAGTGGCTTGATATTATGCTAATCTAAGTTAACTTGTGTGAAATTTTCATTGTTGTTTCTAATTGCCAAAAATCAAGAGAAGGGTTTGTGTTGGAATTATGGTTTGATGCATAGTTAATGGTTTAAAATTAGTGTAATGGCTAGCTAGTGGGTTAGTTTGGATTGTTGTGTTGGATTGTGTTAACTTTGTCGCTAATTTTCGATGTTTGTTCCAAATTGCAAATTTCTAGCTTACTAGGTTTTTATGTAAATTATTGTGACGAATTAATTGCGATATCTAGATTATATTGTTGGCATATCCTATGACATTTAGGATGCGTGAGTGCGGATTTTTGAGTAATCAGGTTTTAGTTTTGCCGGGCGACCAAATCGACGATTTTTGCAGTTTTTACGATTTTCGCGTGTGTTCCGCGCACTTTGTGCACGTTGTACCTAGCTTGTGAACTATGGTATTTTCGTTAGGGAATTGCGTCGTTCTTGATATGTAACCTTATGTTTGTATTGATGTAAATTCCAGGTTCGGTCGCGGAGACGTCAGACGCGGCTCGAAAGGGGAAAGCGGTGATTGGACGTGACTAGCTAGGGATTCAGGTAAGTAGATGTAACATCTACGGGGGACTATCGTTGGATGGCGCAAGTCACCCGATAGTTTTAGTACCTTAAAAAGATTCTTAGTAATGTCAGTAATTAGGGGTGTAATACTTGTATGATTATTTGCTACATTCATGCCCTATATTGACATACATATACGAAACCATTTTATAGGACACCTTCACCATTGCCAGGGTTTTTATATGCAGCACGAGCACTATTCATGCTTACACACACGCACTGGTAATTGCCATGCCACCACACTAGATAACCTATAATTTGAAACCTTTTACTAATTGATGCTTAAACCTGTGCTATTGCCTTTAATTCCTTAAAATGAAATCGTAGGATTGCTATTCATCTGCATGTACCTCATCATATTATTTGTTCATGCCTAGTCTATTAATCATACATCGTAGCTTAATTATTGATACCATATGCATTCATCACCATTGATATATGCACTTATGAGGATTTCTTGAGATTTCATGATATTTCTGGATTTCGGGGGAAAGCCGCAAAATTTCTAAACTTATTATGTTTTTAAAATATGTAATTGCGGTTTTCTACTGATGTAAAGTGCCGTCCACCATAAGTTTGCTGTGGTTTTCGAGATCCGTGTCGAGGCTTGGAGGAACCGTCACGGGTACATGGTGGGCCCGGTATGGTACCCCGGGGCAAGATGAATGTGGTGTTGACGTTGAGCCTGGCTGGGGACGGATTACCTACCGGTGATTGTTTGGCACGGCGGATATCCAGAGGATACCGACCGGGGCCGCGAGAGGCTGAGATATTGATATTGAGATGGGTCAGCCGGATGGCTGAGGCCAGAGACACTATGACATGGATTTATGAGATTTGAGACAGTTTTTAGGTGTCGTTGCTGGACACAGATTGTTGTCGATTCTATGAGTATTATGCGGACATTTAAAAAGAGTTTCAAAAACAAAAAGAGATAAAATGTTTCTTATATATGCCTATTGAGACCTCAGATATTCATGTTGCATACATACACCTGCTAGTACACTGATGTTGTATACACACCTGCTAGTGCATCCAGTCATACCTGCATTTTAGATACTAGGATGCTTGTGTGCATGCATACGATAGCCTTTGTAGATGTTATTTATTACTCACGAGTTGGCAACTCACCCCCGTTGTGCCACAGCCTTTTGCAGGTCCGCTCCGTCAGTACAGTAGCGGCGGGCGCACTTGCTTCTTTTGCCTCCTTTGCCTGGACTCGAGATTTTGCTCTTAGGTGGGTTATATTATTATTTTTGCACCACCTTGTATATTCTTTGTATCTAGAGTACTCCATCTACTGTATCTACCAGCGTTGTTGTATATTGACCTAAAGATGAGACTGTGAGATTTGTGGACTTTTTATGCTGTATTTTGAGGTCGAGCTCACTTGAGTCGACATGCTGTTTTTCTCATGCTTCCTTATGTTTATTTCGCATGCTGTTGCTTTATATTGCTTGGGATTTATGACCGCCTTGTGGCGAAGAGCTAGCTCCCGCTTGGGGATGCCTTATTTGTTGGATTCATATATATTCTTGTTGTACCCATTTTGGGGGCCAGTATTTACAAAGGAGACTCTGCCGAAATTTTCGGAAAAATTTGTATTGTTTTTAAAAAGGGTTTTACATGACTTATTTGATAAACTCGCTTTCAATTGATTGGGTTTTCTTCACTCTTTTGCTTATTTGGTTTTTTTTCTGGGCTTTGGCTTACTTATTTTACGGACGTCTTAAGACGTTTCGTAAACTTAAGTACCAGTCACGTTCCGTATCCTGCGGGTCGTGACATTTATATTGCGTGGGATTTATGACCGCCTTATGGCGAAGAGCTAGCTCCCCCTTGGGGATGCCATATTTGTTGGATTTATATATATTCTTGTTGTACCCATTTTGGAGGCCAGTATTTACAAAGGAGACTCTGCCGAAATTTTCGGAAAAATTGATATTGTTTTTAAAAAGGTTTTATATGACTTGTTTGATAAACTCGCTTTCAATTGATTGGTTTTTCTTCACTCTTTTGCTTTTTGGTTTTGGTTTCTGGGCTTTGGCTTACTTATTTTACGGACGTCTTGAGACGTTTCGTAAACTTAAGTGCTAGTCACGTTCGTTCCCTGCGGGTCGTGACAAGTAGTGTCTCTAAATCTTCTGCGCGAATACCACAGCAGCCATCTCCAAATCAAGAGTGGGGTAGTTCTGCTCGTGCCTCTTCAACCGTCGAGAAGCATAAGCTACAACCCTGCCATGCTGCATCAACATACAGCCTAAACCCACTCTAGAAGCATCACAATACACAACAAAACCACCCGACCCAGAAGGTAATGATAATATAGGTGCAGTCGTCAAGCGAGTCTTCAACTGCTGGAAACTCTGCTCACATGCATCTGTTCAAAGAATGGGAACCTCCTTCCTAGTCGATCCGGTCAACGGTGCAGCTATCCGAGAAAAATCCTGCACAAAGCGTCGGTAATAACCTGCCAGACCTAAGAAACTGCGAATCTCTGTAACTGACACAGGTCTGGTCCAGTGCTGCACTGCTTCGATCTTCTTTGGGTACACACCCATACCCTCTCTCATGACCACGTGACCCAAGAACTCCACACTGTCTTGCCAAAAAGCACACTTGGAGAATTTTGCAAACAGCTGATGCTCCTTCAAGGTCTTCAATGTGATACGCAAATGCTGCTCGTGCTCCTCTCGGCTCCGGGAATAAACAAGAATACCATCTATGAATACTATAATAAACTGATTAAGAAAAGGCCTGAAGATACGGTTCATCATATCAATAAAAGCTGCTGGAGCGTTGGTGATTCCGAACGACATCACCAGAAATTCATAGTGCCCATATCGTGTGCGAAACGCAGTCTTCGGAATGTCATACTTCCGAACCTTCAACTGGTGATACCCTGACCGCAAATCAATCTTCGAGAAGTAGCCAGCCCCTTGCAACTGATCGAACAAGTCATCGATACGAGATAATGGGTACCTATTTCGCACAGTGACGTAATTCAGCTGTCGGTAGTCGATGCACAGTCTCATACTACCATCCTTCTTCTTTACGAATAAGACAGGAGCTCCCCACGGCGATACACTGGGACGAACAAGTCCTCTATCTAACAATTCTTGCAACTGGCTTTTGAGTTCCTTCAACTCTATCGGGGCCATCCGATAGGGTGGTATAGAAATAGGCCCCGCACCTGGAATCAAGTCAACGCAAAATTCAATATAGCGATCGGGCGGTAATCCTGGTAACTCAGCAGGAAGCACCTCCGGAAATTCTCGTGCAATCAGAACCTGGTCCAATGGAATCTCAGCGACTCCTAAGTCCTGAACAAATGCCAAGAACTCATGACAACCCTTCTTCAAGAGTCGTCCCGCACAAAGAGCAGAAATCATGTTGGCAGGAGTAATATTACAGTCCCCCTGCACAACAATAACCGGTTCACCAGGAAAACAAAATCTAACCGCTTTCCCCCAACAATCTACATAGGCATGACAAGCGGCCAACCAATCCATACCAAGAATTATATCGAAATCTAACATATCCAAGAGAATCAGATCAACTAGCGAATCTCTATCACCAATACGTACAGAACATGACCTGAATACATGCCGAGCTATAAAAGAATCTCACACCGGGGTAATCACCACTAATGGTAACTCTAACGACGATGACTCTTTCTCTAAAGAATGTGCAAATCCTGAAGATACAAAAGAATGTGTAGAACCGGGATCAAATAAAATATATAGCTCTAACGAACATACTGCAAGAGTACCTGTCACGACTGCATTTGATGCCTGGGCATCCTGTGGAGTCAGCGCAAAAACCTATGCCTGGCCTCTGCCTTCATCCTGGCGTCCTCTACCTCTATCTCCTCGACCTCTCTGAGAGCGTCCTACAAAGCCTTAACCTCGTGGTACAACTGCCTGGCGCGTAGTGCCAACTGGGGGAAGAAGTAAAGCCATCGGCATAGAAGGTGGAGGGGGTAAAGAAACCTGTGGAACAACGGTCCCTCCCTGGGATCTACAATCCCTCACAAAATGTCGTGGAAGTCCGCAACTAAAATATATAGATGGGGTCCTCTGATCATCTGGGTATGAACTGAACATCTGGCCCTGGTTCCAACCTCTTCCGAAATTGCGGCCTGGAGTGTACCTACCTCTACCTCTGCCAAACTGCCTACAGATATATCAATTTGAAATTGGTGCATGACAGCGGATATTCAAAACCAAATATTTGCCGTCTGGCAAACAACCCAGGTGACTTCCTCAAATATCACCGATTACAACGAATCCCGATATAATGAGGACAATCACCTAATTCCCAATAACTTACTCCCACTCATCATCCGTAAAACCATACAGATGTGAGAATCAAAGTTGGTAAATACATACCCTGGAGCAAGTGTCTAATTGGGAAATCAGTTTTCCTTTAACACTACACAGTGAAACTGAAACATTGAAATGTTTCGTAGGGGTATCTGGGCATTCCTAGTAATGCCTCTTCCATTATCCAGATTCACGACTGTAACCGTATAATTCTTTGCCATCATTCCAAATCCCTTTCTATGTCTTTAGTCATTACCTTCTGTACACCCCTTTAGGCCAAATGGTTTTCTTCCTTCCTTACCGTTCGGCACCAGCCTATGGTTTGGAAGAAGACTATCCAATAAGCATAATGGGTGTACTGTCCTAATCCTAGGAACACTCGCAATGCGAGAGAAGGTGAAGATAAAAGACAACCGAATAAACCTTAATCCTATTTCTCCTGAACCAGAATCCATCCCCGAACTGGAACAAGTTCCTTTCGTGTTCGTATATAACCATACGATGGATATCTAATAAACTGTGGATCTTCGTAGTGATACGGAGTGTATTTGAGAAATACAAAGGTAAAGTGGGAGTGGTAATGAAATACCTGGTTTGGTCGTGAATATCAGTCGCAATTTACTTTGGCCTCTTACTAATCCCTTGCTTTGTCTTAACTTAATACCTTCTGTACACCATCGTTAGGCTAATTGGTTTTCTTCATTCCTTACCGGTCGGCACCTGCCTATGGTTTGGAAGAAGACTATCCAATTTGCGTAATAGGTGTACTGTCTCCTAAACCAAGGAGCACTCGCAACCTGAGAGAAGGTAAAATGAAAAGACAACTGAATAGTCTTATCCGTTTTCTCCAGAACCGGAAACCATCCTCGAATAAATTCCTTCGAGTTCGTATATAACCATACGATGGTTTTGTCCAATGGAAGTGGACGTTCGTAGTAATACGGGGTGTCCTGGAGAAAAGGGTAAAAGTAGGAGTGGCAATGAGGTTTTCAACTCTGACAATCCAAAAGCCAGTGTTTAGAAGGTTCGGTTAATTTTGGTCACTGAGTCATAGTCTTAGTGTCGGGGCAATGGTCGCTGCCAAAGAGAAAGAGAAAAGAAACACTCAGCGTGCACTCTAACCTAGATCAAAATGGTTACCAATTTATCTAATCTGGAAACCTCCCACTGTACCGTCAAATTCTCCTCCAAACCTGAAAGAAGAATTAGTCGGGATCACTCGAGGAGTAAACCAACTCATCAGTAGGAATCGGGATCCAACTATAATCGCATGATAACGTGACGGAATCCACTCACGCCATCACACTCCAGAAGGTATGCGCATATCTGGAAAGTTTCAGTTTCTTTAGAAACTCCCGATGTGATTTTTGCCCCATGCTCTTATGACCTTGGCGTGAGGTCAAAATATCATAAGTCACATGTCAAGTTCTACCCGTCATTGTTCAGGTTAATTTGAACCCGTACATACCCTTGACGTAGGCCAAAATAGTAGTTCGACTGTCTCAAACCAACGCATCTATCTATGCAACAGATAAATACCCGGCAGCTACCAATCACTATGCCTTGGTGTGAGGTCAAAATATATAGCTTGAATACTACCGAATATTTAACTGAAATGATGGAGGGCTACGAATGGTTTCTGGCGAAAACCTTTAACGTAATGAACTTGATATCGTTGAAGGAACTGGATAGCTTTTGTGAAAATATAGTGACGAAAACCTTTGCTAAAGAGGTCACTCCCGGCGAAGGGATCTCGGCTCTTTCCCCGTAGAATGAGGTGCAGGATATTCCAACTGAATACCATGGTGCAAAGCAAAAGTAATCGGCTATAGTGAAGTTATTGCCCTGACGCAAATTTCTGTCCAAGGGGTCACTCCCGGTGAAGGGATCTCGGCCCTTGCCTCGTCGACTGAGGAGCAGGATATTCCAACTGAATACCACTGTGCTAAACAAGAGTGAACGTCCTTGCAATAACAGCTTTTTGAAAAGTGTTCCAACAACATCAGAAAAGGTTTGTTTTTAACTTGCATTGATCCGAATCAACGCAGTCCCATCAATTGATCACACCACAAAGAACGAAAATATAATGATGTACGTATATGCCATCCGCATTCGCCACTGGGTCCCGTCATTACCCGTTAGGTTAGTTAACTAACGACAGAGCGGGGACTGGACGAGCGCGGATGCAAAACATATACAACATCTACTAGTATATATATCAATATATAATATTTCGCTCAAGGCATGATAAAATGTAACATTACAGAAATGTACAGCATCACAGAACAATACAGATATCTGGGATCCCCGGGTTTCACAGAGCCACTACTGAAACCCGACGTTCCCCTGGTCGTGTGGATAGCCTGTGCAATGAAATCCTACACCCCTACGGGCGCGACAAGTTACCCGCCAAAACCTGAAGCGAGGCAGCCCCCTTCAGCAACGTGAATGGACCATCCGGCACTTCACGGAATCCGGTAACTTGGGCACCCCTCCTGGGTCAACCTGTACCCCCTACGAGTGCGGCGAATAGCCCGCCAATTCTAGAGTGAAGCCCCCTCTGTCTCAATGCCATAAGATGCGGGCCCGTTACCCTCTAGAACCCGGCTATCCATGCCCCCCACCTTGGGGTAATCCTAGTACAGAAAGTAAAATATACATACAACGGGTACATCAACCTCGACCCGGTCGTGCCCCAAAAGAATAATAAACAATCAGGCAGTGACAGCAGTCCACATGTCGGACGCTCGCCCCGCAATATCAAATGTAAATAATACAACCAAAACTGTACTAACATTGCATCCAAGCTATCCCGACCGACCAATCCGCAACATCACATTACAATCACAGAACATCAACGTGAATGTCACGTTCGCAAATCCGTCTAACCGGGCTATAGCAGTTAGACAAGATTTACCGATCAATTGACATTCACGGTCGCGGATATAATATAAATACTGTGAACTAATGTGTTTAAAATTTTCGATCGATCAAATATTCCTAAGTGGGCCCCCAAGCATTACTATAGCACCTAAAAAACTTCTGGGCCCAAAAAGAATGTTCCAAAGACCCTATTTTCAAGTCAGGAGGCCTCTGAAAAAAATGGTGCAATGATTCCTTCTTATTGTTGCGGAACC
This sequence comes from Agapanthus africanus, assembly GCA_030015575.1. Taxonomy (NCBI): domain Eukaryota; kingdom Viridiplantae; phylum Streptophyta; class Magnoliopsida; order Asparagales; family Amaryllidaceae; genus Agapanthus; species Agapanthus africanus. Next base: position 295,153,338 of record CM057345.1, on the reverse strand, counting down.
GCGGCCCAAACAGGGGTTTTGCCGCGGTTCCGTGGTCCTTCTAGGGAATCAGAGCATCGAATTTTTACAGTATGCTTAAAATTCCCTGTACATACTTCTGCAACACACTGAAAAATTTTTGGAGCCCAAAAAATTTTAACAGAGAACTGATGCATGAGAAAAACGCGATTTTGGAATATTTGTTCGATCGAAGCTTTAAACATACTAGACCATGCTAGACTAGGTTAATGGCGAGGCTCAGATACCATGTAAGTGCACGGCGGCGCCCCAGCCGTCAAGCCGACGCCGGAATGCGGAAAAGAAAAACTTTTCAAACTAGAAAACCAGCACCACCGCGCACAAAAATCCCGGATCGGGCCATTAAACTAAGTCTAGCAAACTAAAGAACGGGGGTAGAGAGATATACCGAGCGATCCGTGTCCTTCGGTCTTCTCGTCGACGTCCTGATCTCCCGCGGAATGTCCGGTCTCCACCTCCTCGCCGGAAGGGCACCACGTCGCCGGCTTCTTTTACGGGCTTCTACCTCTGGACTGAGGCAACTCGGGCACGAAGTTGGCGAGTCGACGTGCCCAAGATTTGCTGTAGAATAGTGTGGAGAACTATGTGTCTCATGGGGTTTATGGAAGTTGCCCTTTTAGTGGAGGTAATGAAGTGAGGAATTTTTGTGGATGAACTTGGGATTTTTAACAAGCATCAAGAGAACTAAAAATCCCCCAACAAAATTTCAGCCCCCCCATTTTCTTTTGGCCGGCCATTCTTGTAGATGGGAATGAGGAGGGAAAAATCCAAGAGAGGATGGAGGAATAATGCAAGAGAAAGAGGATAATCAAGAAGTCAAATGATCACAACCATAATCCAACACTCCACCAACCTCATCATAGCCTATCACTATCACAAAAGTCATGCCATCATGAACTCAAGAAAGTCAAGGGTGGATGAATCATCATGACACAAGAATAGGCAAAGACCACCCTCCACAAATGCATATTTGCACATATGCAAATAAGCCCTCCACCAATCTTCAGCCAATGAACGATACAAAGAAATATGGCCGAAACGGAAAACAAACTGGCAACTTCATAAAACTGATCCCGTAATAAATTACAGTAAAACCCCGCTACTATATATACATACCGGCATTTGTATTCCGACCGAAATACAAATCCAATGAGACAAAATCTACACTGTACAATACTAGGATCCGGCTTAAACCAAAGCCGGCTAGAATTATCCATCCGATCATGATCCGTGCAATACCGCACGTATCTGATCGAACCCTGCCATATCTCCATACGGCCTCTACAGCGTTTCGCCCGAAAACTTGAGCAACTGTCTGTGGGGGACTCTAAAGACTCGTCAATACTATGGCTGTGGATTTAACCACTAGCACGTCAGAGGTATTAGCCATACGTGACGGGCTACCAGCTATTGACCAAAAGGGACGTCGATGAGCGAACTCACCCTGACACCCTACTGAGCCTGTCAGTGACAATATCCATACAGTCCAGTCCGTTCGTCTATGAGCATCGCATGGTGGGCCTAGGGGGTTGGTAAAAGTCAGACCCCCAAAAGCGGTACAAGTCGTGTCGGAGTGTAGTCCAGAACACCCTGAGATACTACTGGAATACCTACCAGTAAATCTCCTGTCTCGGCTGAGGGCTTTGTGTAATGGATCTCCTAGACACAGCGCGACCTCACCCCCAATACCGGGAGAGACGAACCCCTGAAGATCCGCTCACTGCCTCCATGTGGCTCGGGACTGTACCCAACTAAAACCTGTTTGCACGTCTCCTTTGAGCGTGGTAGGGTAGTAATCAATGTACAGTGGGAACTCACACGAGACAAATGACAATCTGTAACATTTCCAAATAATAAAATATTATTTTTGGGAATTTTTATATTTTAATATTATTTTAATGAATATTTTAATATTTCGGTATAATTAAATACAAATAAATTGGGAAAGTTTTGGAAAAATTATGGAAAATTATAAAATAGGGCATTCTATGGGATTATGCCATTTTAAAGTTTTTATGTTTAATTATAAGCTAATTTAGTGCTAATCGCGATTAAAAATCGCTAATCGGTTTTTAGCAATTTTATGCAAAACATGCACATATCTTTTTCTCTACACTTGTGCATTTCTACCATGGCTTTTCTTTTGGGTTTACTATTCAAGTGAGAAGGGATTTAGTGAAGAAAAGAAAATAAGAAAAAGAAAAGATAATAGGTATGGTGAGAGAGAGAAAGACTAGGTGAGGACTTCTTTGACTTGGTTCCTTCTCCTTTTTCCACCACCATTTCCTCTCTCCCACTTTATGGTTGCTGCTGCTGCCCTAGCTCCACATTCCCTCCATCTTCACTTCCTCAAATCATCATAAAAACAAACTCAAACCCCTATCTTCATTTCACTAAAAAGGTGCACGAGCTCGAGACAAACATATCGGACCAAGAAAGCAAGGATTTTGGCCACTAGGGGCAACCCAAGAAAATTCTTGAGTTGCCAAATGAGGTATTTTCTGGACCATTAGATTAGTTTTTGCATTACTTTTAACCCTATGTTAAAATTGATTCGATATCGGGTGGTGTTGTGGACTTAAAGGAAACCTAGTTAGGGTTTGAGGAAATTGTGAGTTGTAGTATGAAATTAAGCTTAGTGGAGGCTGCATAAACACCCTAGTGATGGAATTGAGACCCAAACCTGAGATTTGAAACACGGAATACTGATTTAGAAAACCGATATCGGAGATATTGTGAAATCTGTGAAGGTTTTAGGAATCTGCTATCACCCCGAGACCCCTAAAATAAAATTGAGCTGACAGTGAGTCGTGCAGGCACCTAGGAAGCTACCACCAAGACCCGAGCCCCTAATTCAAACCCATAGCCACAGATTTAATCATTATGGCCGCAATTTGCGTCCAGAGTAGGGTAGAATTGTTCCAGTTTTGTTCCAGGGCTCATTTTGCACTAAAATAGATCCCTCCTATATGCAGTTTTGGCTAATTGTCACCTGGGGAAAATCTGGGAGCATTTTGGTGTGTTTTAGGCGATGTTTTGCGTATTTTAAAATGCACTTTCTTGATATTTGGATTTGTATATTGTTGTCGGGTGTTCATACATCGACAACAGGGATTGTGTGATTGATTTGCACGTTTAGGCCATAGGTTCCAACCTATGAGCACACTGTGCGCTGTATTGATTTTCCGCCTCGTTTTAATACGTATTGCGACGGTTTATTATTGTAGGTGCCCTCGCAAGGATTCCGAGGCGAAGAAGAGCGGCGTCATCGATTTCGGCGAGCGAAGATCAGGTGAGTAGATTATATCAACGGAGGAAGTCGGGTGGATGGCGTATAGCACCCCCGCAGTCCGTGGTGATGTATACGAATACGTATACACACATATATTTACTATATATTCTTTGAGATTATTGATGATAGAATGGATTGATTTAGTGTATTGCGAAACCCTAGAGTAGGGGTTGCTCCCATACACACACACGCATGCACTTGCATACATACCTTCTTTCGCATGTGTATATGGGAAAATATATTATATTTGTATGTGTTCACATAGGTATGGGACTATGTGTACATATACTGGTTTATGAGGATAGTACTTGGATGTGAGTTGAGTCGATGAGATTCGATTTGAGGACGTGAGATCGGCGATATGACAGGTTTCGTATAGAAGATACGACGGACTGCTTTGGTAGGCTTTGGGACGTGTGTTTACACATGCATTTATATAGATAGTATCGATTGTACTAGACTTAGATCTGTACCCTAGATTATGTGATATGATGGTAGTGATACCTGATATGTGATGAGATAATGTGATATTGACCCGTACCCAGCTATTGGGATGCCGTACGACGATTTACCGTACGAGCCTATATTGATGATAGATCCATGCTCATGACTCGAGGATGTTATACCGTTTACCATTGAGGCAGGATTATTGACTATTATATTTATATATATATCGACTCAGATGTAGGTGGTTTCTATACCCCTCCCGTTCGACTTGATAGTTGGGTCCGTAGTTCGTATAGTAGGCGTTAGACTAGGCCCGAGTCATACCTATTTCAAAACTAACGAATCGGGGATATTTTAAGGATAGGCAAAAAGGGATTCTACGGATATTTTCAAACGACACATCTTTTCTTAAAACACCGTAGCCCTTATTTTACTAAAAACCCTGATTTGTCTTATTTCAAAAGGCAAGGCTGCATGATATATTTATTGAGGTAGATTCTTCACCGTTGCGTTGATTATTTGATTCCGAATATTCATGCTATTTGCATTGCATTGCTTGTGTTTATTGATATATTACAATCATGCTGCAAGGACACCAGCACCATTACCGATGATGCATATGTACCACATACACTTACTTGCCGGCTCACATACATCTTCATCGGTAATTGCCATGTCACTACACAGTAGTATTACTGCATCAGGATATGACCCTTGTATGTGCATACTATTATTACATGCTGCATGATATACTTGCAATTCATTTATATGTCACATACATCAAGCTTTCTGATTATGCGCATTGAGATATGTTGTTTCCATGATATTTCCGGATTTGGGAACCGCGGGTATTTCAAAAGAGAATATGTAATCGTTTTAAAAACCCGGTTACCCTTGATATGATATTTCAGTGCGTCCACCATGTGTTTTCTCGGTGCTGAGAGCGACATGTGAAACCCGGTTCGAGGAGGCGGATGAGGCCGATTGCGGGAACATGGTGGACCCGGTATGGTACCCCGGGGCGAGAACGGTTTCGCTGTGTAGTAGACGGTGAGCCTGGCAGTGGGACCACTACCTACCGGTGATTGGTTGGACCTGGCGGTTATCCGTAGGATACCGACCAGAGTCGATAGATGGATATGGGCGTACTGCTGGGGCCGAGGGCCGATTCCGCAGACGGAGCCCGTGGGCTGATCCGGACTGACGGAGCCCGATATATGAGGATTTACGTGCCGATGTTGGACACAGCTTTCATGTTGTTTTCGAGTGTCGATGCTGGGCACTCCGGTTCCATGATTTTGACGTGTCGCGAGGGACACAGGTGGTTTATATCCTCATATTTCCATGCATATGCTGATGATATTTACATGCATGATGGTTATTGTCATTGGGTGACGAGTGGACGGGATCCACGTACATGCAGATTGATTACATGGATCATACCTCATATTTATGGTATGTTATTACCTGAGGCACTGGCAGAGCACTCGGCACTACACTCATGTATAGAGATTACATTGCCAGTTTAGCATGCTTCAGCTTTATTCATATTGAGGTTTATATATATCTGATCGTATTGACCTAGGATGGGTCATACATTCGATCTCTGCTTGTAGATATTTTCTATTCACGAGTTGGCAACTCACCCCCATTGTGCTACAGTTCTTGCAGGTTTTGCCGTACAGATTTCATTGCGGCTTTTCGGGCATATTGCTTCCATTACGGGTGACTTGCTTTGGTAGGTGGGTTCTTTGTATCAGAAACGCCATTGTACATTATTTATTCATTGTATCAAGAAATTCCATCAACCAAAACTTATATATTGTTTCGACCTTAGAGTCACGCTTGTAGTATTACGGTTTTCAGGCTGTTTGAGTTTCTTTTGAGTTTTGATCCTCGCCCTTTGGCGTTGTATATTATTATTACTTGCGTGGTTGTGACCGTCGATTGACGAAGAGCTAGCTCCCGCTTGGGGATGCCTTTTATCATTTTATATATATTATTCTTGTTGTACCCCGTTCGGGGCCAGTTTTTACAAAGGAAACTCTGCCGAATTTTTCAGAAAAGTCTACACATTTTAAAAATGCATATTCGGCTTAGTTATTTAAAAAGCTTGACATCAAAACATGTTTCTTTACTCCTTAAAATGGTTTTAGATTTCTAGGCTTTTGGCTTACTTGGGTTAGATGGAGTCCTATAGACTTCATATGGTTCAAGAGCCAGTCACGTGCTCTTTCAGGTCGTGACAAAGTTGGTATCAGAGCGCTAGGTTAACCTTGGTTTGAGTCTAAGTTTGACTATGTGGAGCCTAGGGCGTTTACATATATACGGAACTTAGGCTTGACCTTACGGAACTTCGACTTAGTCGAGAGGGTATTATACCCGAACTTTCGTCGCATAGGATGACCCTTGGTTGATTGAGTTGGTAGCTTGAGTAGAGGGACGTACCGTACGTATGTTCCGCGGCATACATACGACACGCCACTCCGCTTAAGAAACCTTAGGATGTACATTTTCCTTGCACAGTATTATATTCCGTCCTATGATCTATCCTTATCGATACTGGTTATGATTTTGCTGCCACGATTGCACGGGCAGAGTGAGCTACGGCTCGAGTTGCGTCAACATGAGCTCATCATGGACGAGGACTGACCAGGGCATGATTCTAGAGACATACGATTGCATATAGAGGCTTCGTTTTATTGTGTTTTCGCGCCTTGAGCATTTGACAGATCGCTTTTATGAGATTTCTCGGACGTGCCGATCGGTATCAAAGGATTGAGCTACTGATAGAGGCCAGCCAGGATGTGATGACCAATGAGATATCGCTTGTTCATTGTGATTGTGACCTCTTGTGGAGGCGAGTGCTTGGTTTTACACCGAATGATCGGGCCATTGTTAGCGCTGCCAGTTGAGAGAGGACTGTTGAGGTACAGCATACCTCAAAGATTATGGTGTCGCCTACTGTGCAGAAAGATGGATCAGCTGTTGTTGAGATTGATAGGATGTCGCTTCCGGAGCTTACGAGCTGAGATCGCCGGAGCATCCAGGCAGATATGAGACAGTTGGTAGCTAGTCTACCCCGATTTGAGAGACGAAGGTGATTCGTCCGATTTATGCGCCGGAGCAGGCTCAGTTGAGTTGAAGATTTCCAGTATGGAGAGTCTTACTCAGATCTAGAGCCGACCGATTTAGAGATGGCCGCCAATGTATCGCCTTTCCTGGAGTATTGAGGCGGCGTACGGATGAATGAGCCAGTTGTTGCTGCAAATGATGAGATATCGCCCAGATGATTGGAGCTACTGCAGCATGGGTATATACTTAGAGATATGATGGTGAGTCGCTAGTCACCGAGGATGAATGACTAGGACATGTGGTTCGTTCGCTTACCCGATACGAGGTCATCAGATAGATTGATTTCAGTTAGAGGAGACTTCACGCAGATTCGTTGAGAGTCGATTGAGACGATCGAGTGTCAGTAACCCATTTTTCCAAGTTTAAAGTATTCGGAAAGACATGCAGGCGATTCTATGGACCCTCTAGAAGAATGAAACCCTAACTCGACTTAATGACCGTGTGAAAGCCTTTGAACATTAGGGTTTGTGGCAGTTCCACGGCGCCATTAGTGAGGCTTGGGTTTCCCTTCTACGACTGGACCGCCGATGCTGGGGTATGTACTCGATACTATTAAACTGTACCCAAGATGTTGAGCTCTTGGGGGATTATGAGGTTCTGACGAGTCGATCGGATGGTTCGACATTATTCGGATATCATGTGATGGGAAACACTGCTTGGGAGACTCCAGATACGAGCATAGCCGTTGGAGCACAGTCCATACAGCCACGATGAGACGAGTCCGAATCAGTCGACATTGGAACAAGGTGGAGTAAAGAGTTCGCACGGGATTTCGATGTGATTACTTTATACTCCATTGACATCAGAGACGCGATATGCACGCTGAGGACGTGTTCGGCTCGATATCTTCTACTAAGTGATGAAGATACCGAGTTCGTGATTTCGAGTCCGTGTGAGAGACTTCGGATAGACCGCGGCCGAGAACATTACAGTGCGCAGATAGAGACGTGACGTCGAAGTGGATGACGATACAGACAAGCGGGATGAGAGGTACGTGCGAGACGCCGTTGAGCTGTTGTTACTCCCCGTTAAGATTAAAGGTCGGATATGCATACAGAGGTCGGCGCCAGTGACGTGCTGCTTTACGAGTGGTCGTGAGGATTGACCGAGAGATGACCAGAGCAGTGCCAGAACGGAATCGTTTCCGTTAGCATACCTGACAGGGCCGTTGAGCCGATGGATTGCGAGATTGGTAATCCACAGAGAAGATAAGGACGCCAGACCGTGAGCAAGATGCAAGTAGATATCTTACGCCGCTAGATTGGATGTACCGGCACCTTCTCGACTTTGAACGAGGATATACCGACAACAGTATTTATGATTTATGGTTTTGTGATTTGACTATCACGTATCCGTCACTTTGGATTTCGGTATTTTGGGCGATCTATTCACATGATTTATTCTTGATGACTGAGTTTTATGGATTTCATACGGCTGATTGGATGTGGTTCATATGTTACGCTCACGATTTGATTTTTGCACTCGGTATAGCTTATATGTGCTTGGTGCACGCAGTTGCACACGTTTATGATTTTCTTTACACCTGGGTACGCTTAGTGTTGATGCTTTCGCATTTGAGTTGTTGTTGGGTATTTGTGCATGGGATGCACCAGTTCTATGTTTCTTGCGTTTATCGCACCAGATTTGTATTTCGTGCCTTTGTTGCATCGAATTTATATTTTGTACACCATAGTTGCACCTACTGGGTATTTATACCTTGCATATAGTTATTATTCTCGAGGTATTGATTATGATTTCATGCTTACTTTGTACCGGTGATTTGATTTACGCTTCCACCATAGTTTTCATGCACTTTTAGTATTTTGATTTGATTTATGCACGCTGATGCACACGGTTGTGAGATTTCCTATCGCGCTACACCTGATTTTGATCGAGCCGCATTATATCGTCGATTTTGACCCTGATATTGATGATTGATTCTTGCACTCCGTGCTTTTAATTGGACTTACACATGTTAGGCGTTGCTTTTGGATTTCGTGGCTCCGTGCATGTTGAGTGCGCAGGGTTTAGATTTTCATTCGTGCACGATGGATGCACCGATTTGGATTTTCGCGCATGTTGGACGCATGTTTTGGGATACGATTTTGGGTCCGCACCAGATGCACTAAATCGAGATTCTTCGTGCATGTCTGATGCACCTGGTTTTTCTGTCAGGCACACCCGTTGCCTATGACAGATACTTCGTGCACACCCGTTGCACCTAGATGTCGTTTTGTGCACCTGTATGGCACATATATGGATTTTGATTTCCGTGCGCACCAGACGCACAGGGTGGTGTTATGTGCATTTTTGGATTTATTACTTTTGGAGCAGTACATCTTTATGATATTTGATATTCGTTTTGTACTGAGCAAGACTAGTCAGAGGACAGTACCTGGATATATTTGGCATGCATTTATATTAGCTATTCACATGTATAGATTGGATATCTACATGTATAGTTCTGATCTATATCATATTGGTTGTGTTTTGGATTTGACATTTATGTCTTACCATGACTCCGATGATTGCGGGATGCTTGACGGAGTTTTGCTTTTGAGTTACCCGCTCATTGCTCATGCGCATGCATTGCGCTATGATGTTATATGTATTGATGATTCGGAGCCCCGACGATTTGGAATTTGTATCGAAATGTTTTAGTATTTGGGGGTTTAAATTTAAATTCGGGGACCGAATTTCTTTAATGGGGGTAGATTGTAACATTTCCAAATAATAAAATATTATTTTTGGGAATTTTTATAATTTAATGTTGTTTTAGTGAATATTTTAATATTCCGGTATAATTAAATACAAATAAATGGGGGAAATTTTGGAAAAATTATGGAAAATTATAAAATAGGGCATTCTATGGGATTATGCCATTTTAAAGTTTTTATGTTTAATTATAAGTTAATTTAGTGCTAATCGCGATTAAAAATCGCTAATCGGTTTTTAGCAATTTTATGCAAAACATGCACATATCTTTTTCTCTACACTTGTGCATTTCTACGATGGCTTTTCTTTTGGGTTTACTATTCAAGTGAGAAGAGATTTAGTGAAGAAAAGAAAATAAGAAAAAGAAAAGATAATAGGTATGGTGAGAGAGAGAAAGAGTAGGTGAGGACTTCTTTGACTTGGCTCCTTCTCCTTTTTCCACCACCATTTCCTCTCTCCCTCTTCATGGTTGCTGCTGCTGTCCTAGCTCCTCATTCCCTCCCTCTTCACTTCCTCAAATCATCATAAAAACAAACTCAAAACCCTATCTTCATTTCACTAAAAAGGTGCACGAGCTTGAGACAAACATATCGGACCAAGAAAGCAAGGATTTTGGCCACTAGGGGCAACTCAAGAAAATTCTTGAGTTGCCAAATGAGGTATTTTCTGGACCATTAGATTAGTTTTTGCATTATTTTAACCCTATGTTAAAATTGAATCGATATCGGGTGGTGTTGTGGACTTAAAGGAAACCTAGTTAGGGTTTGAGGAAATTATGAGTTCTAGTATGAAATTAAGCTTAGTGGAGGCTGCATAAACACCCTAGTGATGGAATTGAGACCCAAACCTGTGATTTCAAACCCGGAATACTGATTTAGAAAACCGATATCGGAGATATTGTGAAATCTGTGAAGGTTTTAGGAATCTGCTATCACCCCGAGACCCCTAAAATAAAATTGAGCTGACAGTGAGTCGTGCAGGCACCTAGGAAGCTACCACCAAGACCCGAGCCCCTAATTCAAACTCATGGCCGTAGATTTAATCATTCTGGCCACAATTTGCGGCCAGAGTAGGGTAGAATTGTTCCAGTTTTGTTCCAGGGCTCATTTTGCACTAAAATAGATCCCTCCTATATGCAGTTTTGGCTAATTGTCACCTGGGGAAAATCTGGGAGCATTTTGGTGTGTTTTAGGCGATATTTTCCGTATTTTAAAATGCACTTTCTTGATATTTGGATTTGTATATTGTTGTCGGGTGTTCGTACATCGACAACAGGGATTGTGTGATTGATTTGCACGTTTAGGCCATAGGTTCCAACCTATGAGCACACTGTGCGCTGTATTGGTTTTCTGCCTCAATTTTAATACGTATTGCGACGGTTTATTATTTTAGGTGCCCTCGCAAGGATTCCGAGGCGAAGAAGCGCGGCGTCATCGATTTCGGCGAGCGAAGACCAGGTGAGTAGATTATATCTACGGGGGAAGTCGGGTGGATGGCGTATAGCCCCCCCGCAGTCCGTGGTGATGTATACGAATACGTATACACACATATATTTACTATATATTCTTTAAGATTATTGATGATAGAATGGATTGATTTAGTGTATTGCGAAACCCTAGAGTAGGGGTTGCTCCCATACACACATACACGTACGCACTTGCATACATACCTTCTTTCGCATGTGTATATGGGAATATATATTATATTTGTATATGTTCAAATGGGTATGGGACTATGTGTACATATACTGGTTTATGAGGATAATACTTGGATATGAGTTGAGTCGATGAGATTCGATTTGAGGCCGTGAGATCGGCGATATGACAGGATTCGTATAGGAGATACGACGGAATGCTTTGGCGGGCTTTGGGACGTGTGTTTACACATGCATTTATATAGATGGTATCGATTGTACTAGACTTAGATCTCTACCCTAGATTATGTGATATGATGGTAGTGATACCTGATATGTGATGAGATAATGTGATATTGACCCGTACCCAGCTATTGGGATGTCGTACGACGATTTACCGTACGAGCCTATATTGATGATAGATCCGCGCTCATGACTCGAGGATGTTATACCGTTTACCATTGAGGCTGGATTATTGACTATTATATTTATATATATATCGATTCAGATGTAGGTGGTTTCCATACCCCTCCCGATTGACTTGATAGTTGGGTCCGTAGTTCGCATAGTAGGCGTTAGACTTGACCCGAGTCATACCTATTTCAAAACTAACGAATCGGGGATATTTTAAGGATAGGCAAAAAGGGATTCTACGGATATTTTCAAACGACACATCTTTTCTTAAAACACCGTAGACCTTATTTTACTAAAAACCCTGATTTGTCTTATTTCAAAAGGCAAGGCTGCATGATATATTTATTGAGGTAGATTCTTCACTGTTGCGTTGATTATTTGATTCCGCATATTCATGCTATTTGCATTGCATTGCTTGTGTTTATTGATATATTACAATCGTGCTGCTAGGACACCAGCACCATTACCGATGATGCGTATGTACCACGTACACTTACTTGCCGGCTCACACACATCTTCATCGGTAATTGCCATGTCACTTCAAAGTAGTATTACTGCATCAGGATATGACCCTTGTATGTGCATACTATTATTACATGCTGCATGATATACTTGCACTTCATTTATATGTCACATACATCATGTTTTCTAATTATGTGCATTGAGATATGTTGTTTCCATGATATTTCTGGATTTGGGAACCGCGGGTATTTCAAAAGAGAATATGTAATCATTTTAAAAACACGGTTACCCTTGATATGATATTTCAGTGCGTCCACCATGTGTTTTCTCGGTGCTGAGAGCGACATGTGAAACCCGATTCGAGGAGGCTGATGAGGCCGATTGCGGGAACATGGTGGACCCGGTATGGTACCCCGGGGCGAGAACAGTTTCGCTGTGTAGTAGACGGTGAGCCTGGCAGTGGGACCACTACCTACCGGTGATTGGTTGGACCTGGCGGTTATCCGTAGGATACCGACCAGAGTCGATAGATGGATATGGGCGTACTGCTGGGGCCGAGGGCCGATTCCACAGACGGAGCCCGTGGGCTGATCCGGACTGACGGAGCCCGATATATGAGGATTTACGTGCCGATGTTGGGCACAGCTTTCATGATGTTTTCGAGTGTCAATGCTGGGCACTCCGGTTCCATGATTTTGACGTGTCGCGAGGGACACAGGTGGTTTATATCCTCATATTTCCATGCATATGCTGATGATATTTACATGCATGATGGTTATTGTCATTGGGTGACGAGTGGACGGGATCCACGTACATGCAGATTGATTACATGGATCATACCTCATATTTTTGATATGCTATTACCTGAGGCACTGGCACGAGCACTTGGCACTACACTCATGTATAGAGATTACATTGCCAGTTTAGCATGCTTCAGCTTTATTCATATTGAGGTTTATTTATATTTGATCGTATTGACCTAGGATGGATCATACATTCGATCTCTGCTTGTAGATATTTTCTATTCACGAGTTGGCAACTCACCCCCGTTGTGCCACAGTTCTTGCAGGTTTTGCCGTACAGATTTCATTGCGGCTTTTTGGGCATATTGCTTCCATTACGGGTGACTTGCTTTGGTAGGTGGGTTCTTTGTATCAGAACCGCCATTGTACATTATTTATTCATTGTATCTAGAAATTCCATCAACCAAAACTTGTATATTATTTCGACCTTAGAGTCGGCTTGTAGTATTACAGTTTTCAGGCTGTTTGAGTTTCTTTTGAGTTTTGATCCTCGCCCTTTGGCGTTGTATATTATTATTGCTTGCGTGGTTGTGACCGTCGATTGACGAGCAGCTAGCTCCCGCTTGGGGATGCCTTTTATCATTTCATATATATTATTCTTGTTGTACCCCATTTGGGGCCAGTTTTTACAAAGGAAACTCTGCCGAATTTTTCAGAAAAGACTACACATTTTAAAAATGCATATTCGGCTTAGTTATTTAAAAAGCTTGACTTCAAAACATGTTTCTTTACTCGTTAAATTGGTTTTAGATTTCTGGGCTTTTGCCCTACTTGGGTTAGATGGAGTCCTATAGACTTCATATGGTTCAAGAGCCAATCACGTGCTCTTTCGGGTCGTGACACGATCCTCAAGTCGATGAACTAACCTGTACACGTCACCAGGGAACTGCTATCTGACGTCAGGTATAAGACCAACTACCATGTTCCCGGCGAGTCTTGTCCGGTGTACTCATAACCCAATGAGCACCTGTATATATCTTAGGTGAACCAACTGACATCAGTGGCTTGTGAGACCGGCCACCGCCCCTCGTCGGGGTCTCGACTGTATACACTAGTCTACTCTGGAGTATCGATGCCCTGTCTCGAAACTCCCACGACCAGGGACCTTTTAAGGATGTGCTTATAGACTACCAGCTCCTACGTATATGATCGCCCTCATACTGCCGGCAGTCAAGAAAGAATCCTAGGGGCTCTATCAATGTGTAATAGCGACCTGTCAGGTCACCTAAAGCAGTACACGATGATAAAGATAAACCAGATAGCATACTTTCATCTTGAGTAAGACTGTCCTCCTGGGATAGGTCCTCCCTCAATCATTGCAATCACGTGCCTGTAATCCAATAATTGACTTTAAGGGCACTATGTCCAACACGTATTACGTTCTAAAACGGAATAAAACAATAACTTACGAGTCTACAGGTAACTTGACCGTTATTCGGCATACTAATCTCATCATCATCAATACAGTATAATATCTCGTACAATACCTCACATTATTAATATATCAAATTCACCTCTAATATGACATGGTCTTTCGTACCAATTTACCCAAACCATAAATAACTATATGTAAATGAATGTCCTGCTAGATGCAAGTTAACTCCAAAATAAATATTTTGAATAAACACTAAAACTGACTAAATATCATATTAATATTTATAAAGTTGCGGGGGTGCTATACGCCATCCACCCGACTTCCCCCGTAGATATAAATATACTCACCACTTGATGAGCTTGCTGAAATCTATGCTGTTGTGTCCGCCAACTCCGTCTCCGAAATCTTCGCAATCATACCTATAATCGTCGCTATATCATATCGACGTAAATATCATATCAAAACTCAAACCAACGAGATAGGCACCCATAGGTTAGAACCTACACCGTACTTAACCCAAAACGATAATACAATCCTGTTGTTAATGTACAAACGTTAACGGTTCAGTTGCAGTTTAAAAAAACAAAAAATCCGTATCGTAAATATCAGAAATTTGATAAAACCTTAACTATTTACTCCCAGATTTCTCTGTATAATTATTTAGACAAATCAAACAATACAGAAACTTATAAAATACCAAACCTAAGCTACAGAAGAAAGTTCAACATCAAAACCCACCAAAAGTCCGGCGACCTCGGGAATTATGGTGTTCTCGCTGGCCAAAATATGGGGTTGGGGTCTCAGGCTTTGAGTAAAGTTCTCTAGTGGTCTCATTATAGTTTTGGTCTTGTTAGTTTTTCTAGTAGTTATACCTAATGGTTCCAGATTCAATTTTTGTGAGCTAAATATCATAAAATACACTGTTTTTCCTATACAACACACTAAAAACAGCTATTAAACAGAATTGCATATACAAAGAAGGAAGGAGATATACCCATAGAGTGGTAGAACAAGGAAATCCTGCTCAAGAATTGTATGGTAAAGCATCTATGGTTTGTAGTGTATTGAGCTTGATGAAGTGCATAAACTTGATGAAAGAAATCATTGCTTCTATTTTGATATTAGGAGCACATAGGATTTTATTGTTGGAATTTGATAAGAGTTCAGTTTGAGGATGCTAAGGAGTTCCTATGTGTGTGTTGTGTTGTGTAAAGAAAGCATGAGGTGGAGGTTGAGAGGTGGAGGTGGCATGAGAGAAGTAGGATGTGTCAAACATGAAGAAGGAGGTGTAAAATTTGAAGGAGCAGGTGGAGGGTTTTGAACAAAAGTGAAGGTGTGGTGTTGTGAGGGTGAAGCCTAGGTTAAAATATTACACTCATTAAATGGATTCCAAATATCATAACTTTTAATGGTACAATTTAAATCCATTTTACAATTTAAATCCATGTAACATAAAAGATATGAAATGATAAATCTATCACTTAAAAGTCATTAGCTAAATAAAAAATACAATGTCACGTTAAAATAATTAAAATATCATTTTTATGACATCACATGCCTTTATTCATATTTACCGAAATAACTACATTTTTACGGATATAATTTCGATAACAAAAGTTGCATGTGATATCACTTTTATAAACTCATTATTTTTATATTTCAAATTATAAATTAATATTTATAATTTTCCAAAATGTTACAAGCTGTCTCCAGTGCATGTCAACTAAATGGAAAGAGGCCGATCAGTATTACTCAACTTAGGAGTGCATCCAAATATGAGTAACCTGAAAAAGAAGCAAGTTCTCAAAACCATTACTATCAACTGATACCAAACACAAGTATCTACATTTTCGATCACCTTGTGTTTTAAGAAGTTTCGGTTAACTTGGTTCATGAGTTTTTAAGGTCAGGCCCTGGTCGCTGCCAAAGAGAGAGAGAAAAGAAACACTCAGCGTGCAATCTAACCTATATTAGATTGGCTAATAACTTTATCTAATCAGGATGGCTCCCACCGTTTCCTTGAATTCTCTTTCAAACCCTAAAAGTAGAATTAGTCGGGATCATCTGAAAATCACCCAAGGTGTAACACCTACTCATCAGTGGGAATCGGTATCCAACTATCATCGCATGATAACTTGATGGAAGCCACTCAAGTCACCATACTCCAGAAGGTATGCGCATGCCTAACAAGTTTCGTGTATGTTTGAACCTCCCGATGTGGTTTTTGCCCCTAACGATTTATGACCTTGATTAGGTCAACAAACCATACACCTCTAGTCAAATTCAACCTGTCATTTTCTTGAATGCATTAAACCCACCCGCACGTGCCCTTGACTAGGTCAACAAGGCTGCACGACTGTCCTAACCAATTGCATTTACAATGTACAAAAAAGTACCACTTAGCTACCGTACACTACGCCTTGACTAGGTCAACAAACTCAGCACGAATACTAAATAATACTAATCTGAAATGACGGAGGGCTACGGCTTGTTTTTTGTGAAAAACCATTAACGTGATGAACTTGATATCGTTGAAGGAACCGGGTAGTTTTACAAATATATAGTGACGTAAACTTTTGCTAAAGTGGTCACGCCCTGTGGAGGGATCTCAGCTCTTTCCTCATCGAATGAGGTGCAGGATATTCCTAACTAAATACCATAATGCAAAGCAAAATAATCGACTATAGTGAAGTTATTATGATGATGCAAACTTTTTCCCAAAAGGTCACTCCCGACGAAGGGATCTCGGCTCTTGCCTCGCCGAATGAGGTGCAGGATATTCCTAACTGAATACTACTATGCAAAGCAAAAAGAAACGTCTATAATGTCAGTTTTCAAAAACTTGGTTCCAACAACATCATTTAGGTTCATTTTTCCTTGCATTGATCAAAATTAATGCAGCCCCATCAATTAATCCATATCACACCAGAAAAAGGAACGAAAATAAAATGTACGTATATGCCATCCGCATTCGCCACGGAGCCCCGTCATGCACCATTAGGTTACTTGACTAATGGCAAAGCGGGGGCTGGACTAGCGCGGATGCAAAACATATACAACATCTACTAGTATATATAAATATATATAATATTCATCCCAGGCATGATATAAGCAACATCACAGAAAAGCAGTAAGCAACAAAGAATAACGGATAATCTAGGAGCCCGGGGTTTCCTTTGAGCCGCAAATAAAACCCGACGTTCTCCGATCGTGTGGATAGCCTATGCAATCAAAACCTGGCTCTGATACCATGTTGGGGTTCCTAGCGCCCTAGTCATCTACCGTGGCCGATAGCGGAACAAAAAAATTTGGCGTTTAAAGAACTTGGCGCTAGAAATAACTACCTAGAATCGAACCCAAACATGAAACTAGTAATCTAAAGGAGTCTAACTACTGTGATAGAGTGTTATACCGAATGAACCATGTCCTTCAGTCTTCTACCATCACCCTTAGCTCCTTGAGGTCCTTTGGATCGAGCTTGGCCGCCGGTCTTCCTCTGTCGAAGATGATCCATCAGAGCGATATAGCTCATGGCTCTAGCTCCACATAAAAGATTAAGTAAAGCAACTAGGGATTCTAGATGGCTAGTCTAGAATGCCTAAGATGTATTGGAGTGTTCTAAGTGTATCTCTTCCACACCTCCTCTCTTGATTCTCAACATATGAGATTGTAGAGAGGAGGTTGAAGATGAAGGTGGAGAACTCAAGAAAAGAAAGAGGAGAGTGAAACTAATGGTGAGAGTGTTTTTCTCATCTCAAAAATAATGAACCAACCATCCAAGAGAGCAAACTATGAAGCATGGTTTTATCAAACTCCTTTTTACAATTTTTAAAATGCAACCATTCTTGAATAGTGAGCACAAATGAATTAACAATTCATTTGTCAACACTATTCAAGCATGGTTCTCACCATACTCTCCTTTTTCCTTTTCCACTTCATTATCCATTTATGATAAATGGATAAATCCAAAATGAGGTGTCCACCTTCTAGAATGTTATCTGTAAAAAATACGGATTACACTCTACTGTATATATATACCTGTATTCGTACCGAAATACGAATACCGTGGGAGGCCATCTCGAGGAGTCGAGACCGGTCGCCGAACTCTAGAATTGGCAGGGTTGCTTGACGCTCTTGTAAGGGTTTAGATATGTGGGCTTGGTTATTCATCACGACCGTGGAATCCGTGTTTTTCATTACTGGCTTAATCAAAAACACGGACCTCCTAGTATATCCTATATTTCATATATCTGCTTCTGCTGTTTCTGTGATGTGATGTGATCATATAACTACAGGAGACGAATGCTACTTATATATATGATATACTAGTAGACACTATATATGTTTTGCATCCATGCTAGTCCTGACCCCTCCCTGCCGTAAGTTAAGTAACCTTACGGTGAAGACCCGGGTCCCTGTAGCGAATGCAGATGGCATTTATGTGTGTTTTATTTTCATTTCTTCTGTGATATTTAGGAAACATAAAAGATTGGACGCCATTAATAATATTAATGAAAAGAAAAGAAACCTAAAACATATTGTAGAATCAAATTTTTCAAAAAGGTAGCTCTAGTTCTTGCTTTGTATAGCAGTATTCCATTATGAATATCCAGCACCTCATTCGAGGAGGAAAGAGCCTAGATCCCTTCACCGGGAATGACCACTTTAGCAAAACTAGCATATGCTACAACCTTCTCAGTTTGTTTTGAAAACTACTTGATTTTTAAGCGGAGCTTAAACCACTCCTTTTCAAATCACTAAATTCTACAACGATATCAAGTTCATTACGTTAAAGGTTTTCTACAAAACTAGATGTAGCCCTCCATCATTTTAGATACATAGTATTTAATATTCATGATTTGTTTGTTGACCTCCGTCAAGGCACAGTGTACGGTAGCTGGGTAATATTTATCTGAGGCATGTGGATGCGATCGGTAGGGGCAGTCACACAGCCTTGTTGACCTCCATCAAGGGTTTGTGTGGGTGGGTTCGAATCGATCAAGAAATGACGGGTTGAACTTGACTAGCGGCCTATGGTTTGTTGACTTCCGTCAAGGTCATAGGTCGTTAGGGGTAAAAACTGATATTGGGAATTTCAAGTGTTGAAATTTGCAATGAGATTGCATACCTTCTATGTGATGGTTGGATCCCGATACCCACTGTGAGTAAGTGGTACTCCTGGGAGAGTTTTCCACTTTACATTTAGCTAATCTAGTAGGTGTCTAAGAAAGGTGTTAACGGGGTTATGTCCCTGCGGAAACGAGGTTATATAATTAGTTCCATGCGAAAGAACGGGAAAACTCCCTCGGAGTACCAATACTTGCCTGGCTGACCGATTAGCGAACTTGTAGGGTGTAATTAATCCCGGCTTGAAGGGTTACACTAGCGCCCCGGCCAACTTCGGTGGCCAAATGCTGAACAAAAATTTCGCAGCGATAACGAACTTGGCGCTAGAATAAACCTTAACCGGGATCTTTACCATAAACCTAACTAGCAAAAGAATAGAGTTCTATCTACAATGATAGAAAGTTATACCTAGTTCTTGAACTCTATCTCTTCTTGTTATGGTCCTCCTTGTTGCTAGCTCCTTAGAGTGGTGTAAACGGCTCCTCCACTTCGTCTTCTCTTTGCCGAAAAAAGATCCACCCGAAAGCCTCTACCTTGAGCTCCTACCTCAACCAAGAGGTAACTAGAGTGCTTGTCTTGCTAGACTAAGAACCCTAGAATGAGTAGAGAGTTGTCTTGATGGTTTTATCTCACAAAGCTCATACTTTTCAACACATGAAACAAGAGAGCTTTGAGAGAGGAAGAGGGAGAGCTTTTTCAAGAGAGAGAATGAGCAAGAGAGAATGAGAGGAAAAATTACAACCATGCTCTCATATGAGAGAATATGAGAATAATAATAATAATTAGGAAAATTGTGATGGTTAGTTGATATGACCATTATCATTTCACATTTAATGCTAATTGCAAGGTTCAAGAAGTATCTTTGCAAAAGAAATCATCATGGTCAAAAGGTCAACAAAAGTCAAATGGTCAACCCAACCTCACCCATGGCACAATTATCCTTAATTAATATTATTAATCATATTTCTCATTCTCATTAGGGTTTAGAAAAAGTCAACGGTAAAAACCCTTATGAGATTCCTCTGCCTCTGTCAAATGTGCATACACACCCGCATCCGTGTTCCGAGGAACATGAATACAATGAGACAAAACCAATCCTAAAACAAAAACTAAAATCTGGCTTAAACTAAAGCCTAGTAGTAATAACTGCCCGGACACCAAACGTGCACAAGTGCGCGGATGTGAACGAACCTCGTCGCAAAACCATGCGAGCTCTACTCTGTTTTGCCCAAAGGTGAACAACCCTCTGTGTGGGACTCTAAAGACTCGACACTACGCTGGCAGAGGGTTTAACCACAGGACGCAAGAGGTACTAGCTGTACGTAACGGTCCCTAGGTAGATGCTGATAAATAGACCGATGAAGTGAACCCATTCGAACTCCGACTGAGCCTGAATGTGACAATCTCCGTAAAGTCCGGTCTGTTCGTCTAAGAGTATGGCATGGCGGGCCTAGGGGGTGGTAAACGTCAGACCCCTAATAGCGGTACAAGTCGTGTCGGAGTGTAGCCCAGAACACCCTGAGAAACTACTGGAAACACTACCAGTAAATCTCGCTTGCCCTGGGTAGGGACGACTATGTGTAATGGCTCTTCTAGACACAGCGCGATGTCAACTCCCAATACCGGGAGAGACGAATCCTATCTAACCGTCACTGCCTCCAAGTGCTTCGGGACTGCACCCAACTACTACCTGTTTGCACGACTCAATAGAGCCGTGGTAAGGTATTAATCTAAGAACAGTGGGAACACACTCGAGGCGAAGTGACACTGTCAAGTCAACGGACTAAGCTATACTCATGTCACCTGGGAACTGTTAACTGACGATAGCTATAATACCAACCAATAGTTCTCGACGAGTCCTGTCCAGTGTACTCGTAACCTAACGAGCACCTGCATACTATCTCCAGTACGACGTACTGATGGCTGTGGGACAGACCATCTCCCCTGCTGGGATAAGAAGCGTATGCACCAGTCTACTCTGGAGTATCGTTGCCCTGTCTTGATAATCCTATAACTAGGGACCAAAATACGGATGTGCTTATAGACTACCCAGCCCCCACTAGTGTGATCGCCATCACAACGCCGGTAGTCAAGCAAAGATTTTAAGGGCTGCATCAATATGTATTAGCGATATGTTAAAAGAAACATATGCACATATTAAGATAGAAACAAACCAAGTAGCATACTACTATATCGAGCAAGACTGTCGTAAATCCGTGTATATATCCCAAGCTTCCAAAATGTATTATACAAATTAGTACTATATAATAATGGCCTCTAGGGCATACATATCCAACAATCACCCACTTGCAATAAAGGCCGGTAATTGTGGTACCGCATACCCAACGTCTGCACTAAGGCCAGCTGCTGGCGTACCACATACCCAATAGCTCAAAAAGTCGCTCGAACTGTGTTTGAGAGAGGGCCTTTGTGAATGGATCCGCTGTGTTGTCTTTAGTGTCCACTCTCCGTACCTCGATCTCCTGGCGATCAATGATCTCCCTGATCAGGTGAAACCGCCTTAAGATGTGTCTGGACTTCTGATGGGACCTTAGTTCCTTCGCTAAAGCTATAGCCCCATTGTTATCACAATACAAAGGTATTGGGTCAACAATGGACGGAACCACCTGAAGTTCACTAATGAACTTCTTCATCCAGACCGCCTCTTTTGCGGCATCGCTTGCAGCAATGTATTCAGCCTCCATTGTCGAGTCTGCGACGTTATCCTGTTTGGAACTCTTCCAACACACCGCCCCTCCGTTGATGGTAAACATAAAACCCGAGACAGACTTACTGTCATCCTTGTCACTCTGGAAGCTTGAATCGGTAAAAGACTCGACCCTGAGGTCTCCATTACCGTAAACCAGGAACATCTCCTTAGTCCTTCTCAGTTACTTGAGAATGTTCTTCACTGTCGTCCAGTGGTTCTCACCTGGGTCTTACTGATACCGGATCACCATGCTCAGCGCGTAAGCTACATCTGGCCTTGTACATAGCATCGCATACATTATAGATCCTACCGCCGAAGCGTAGGGTATAGTGCTCATGCGAACCCTCTCCTCGTCAATCTTGGGAGACATCTTCTTGGAGAGGGTGATTCCATAAAATGCTGGTATATTACCGCGTTTGGAATCTTCCATACTAAATCTCTTTAGTATGGTCTCTATGTACCTGGACTACGAAAGTCCCAGTAATCTCTTGGATCTATCTCTGTAGATCCTGATCCCCAGTATGTATGTGGCATCACCCTGGTCCTTCATGGAAAACCGTTATGACAAGAATAACTTGACCGATTGTAGCATAGGAATGTCATTTCCTATCAAAAGAATGTCGTCCACGTACAAGACTAGGAATACGACAGTTTGTCCTACAATCTTCTTATAAATACAAGGCTCATCTTCGTTCTTGATGAAATCAAATTCCTTGATTGCTTCATCAAAACAGATGTTCCAGCTCCGCGATGCCGGCTTTAGTCCATAAATGGATTTAAGAAACTTGCACACCTTACCGTTCCTCCCAATGTCTACAAAACTTGTTAGGTCCATGTTGTAGGGTTCCTAGGCACTCTAGTGAGGTCTCACAAGGCATCAACCATGCCAATTTCAAAAATTAACGGTGCCGAGAAACCCGACTATGGATCGTTGACTAAAGTCTAGGCGAAAAACAATCTAGTTAACAATTAACTAATGGGATATCGGAAATACAACCTTTGTAGATCCGGTGCTCCACCTCTATAGCTCCGCAACGAAGTCGTCTCCGCTGTCCAAAAGGAATCCGGGCTCTAGAGTCGGCTTCGTCGGAGAAAAAGCGAGCTAGGTCGTCGATGTCCATGCCGAAGATGATCTACGTCGAGGCATCGCTAAATCAAGCTCCACCTTCACCAAGCCCTAAAAACTTGTGAAGGAAACACACTCTACTACTTGGCAAGAGGTAGCGGATGAAGAAATAGGAAGTGGGTAGACTTTAGAATTTGATTTCTCACTCTAATTCTCACTTTGCCATTAAAGCTTGTGAAGCTTTTTCTTGAAGTGAAGAAGAAGAAGAAGATGAAGAATATGATAAGTTATTATAAAATAGAAAAATAAAACAATACTTATCATAATCTTTACCTTAGTTAAGTGTAGAGAATTGACTAAGGTTGGGTTGATGGTTAGGGTTAAGGATGAGAACAAAAAAGTCATCAAGTCAAAGCTTCATGAAGCTTCAACTAAAAACAAATGAAGCCACCATTCATTTATCTTTCAATTTATTCAAAATGAATAAATAAATTGTAAGATAAATGAATAAGTAAAACCCTAATCAACAACTTAACCTTGGTTTAATTCTTTACACTTAACCATAAAGCATGTATCATCAAACATGATACAATCAAGTGCACAAAACTATATCACATATACAACTTGTGAACTTCAAGTGAGAAAATCCATTTAAAGTGAACCAATACTAGTTAATGCAAAGTAATATATCAAATATATAATTATGCATTAAATCATTAAATCAACACTTGATTTAACGACCCGGTCATATCGCATATAACCGACTAATATTCAATGTATCGAGTTATCGAATCAACGCTTGAATCGATAACTAGGTTATATCGCATACAACCATTCGATACATTCATCGCGAGAATGGAATACGGTATCACATACACGCATTATTCTCGGTCCCGTACATATCTCATATGCGCTCCTATTTCGTTTCGCTTGAGCCAGGAAACCTCTGTGTAGGACTCTAAAGACTCGTCAATACGCCGGCAGCAGGTGATGATCATATCAAACACCCACAAGCCGCAAGCGGTCTGCTAAACGTAACGGCCACCCGGGTATTGAGCGATCTGAAGATCGACGAGCAAGCCCGCTCACACTCCAGTGAATCCAACCAGTAACACTACCGTACAGTCCGGTCTGATCGTCTGATATGTCGCATATCTCTCCTAGGGGTGGTAAACGTCAGACCCCAATAGCTCGATAAGTCGTGTCGATATGAGGTCTATAACATTTCGAGAAACTACTGGTAACACTTACCAGTAAATCTCAGCAACCCTGGCCAGGGATTTCCTGTTATAGCCAATCGAACGCAGCGCAACATCAACCCTCTATACCGGGAGAGACGAATCCCTTCCTATCGCTCATTGCCTCCATGTGACTCGGGACTGTACCCAAAAACCACCGTTTTGCACGCCCTCTTGGACGTGGTAAGATGGAAATCAAAGCACGGTCGGAACCACACAAGACTCTATGACGATCTCGGGTCAACAGACTACTCTGTACCAGTGTCACCAGAGAACTGCCATCTGACGTGAGGTATAATACCATCTGGGAGTTCTCGGCGAGTCCGTCCAGTGTACCCAGTCTCTACTGAGCACCCGTATATCATCTCTGATGTCAAACACCAATGGATATGGGATCATCCATCGCCCATCTGTATGGGTCGAGAAGGTATACGCTAGTCTACTCTGGTATATCGATGCCCCGTCTCGATACACCCACGACTAGGGACATTGAAGGATGTACTTATGGACTACCATGTCCCCACTAGTATGATCCGCATCATAGTCCAGGTATTCAAGTACATATCCTAAGGGCTTTACCAACATGTAATTGAGAGACAATCTGTGTACACGTTAAGGTAAAGAGCAACCAGATAGCATACTATCATGTTGAGCAAGAAAGTCCTCCCTATATATGTCCCAGCATCCACTACAATATACATCCTATGTACAGTAATGGCCTCTAGGGCATACATATAACTAACAATCTCCCACTTGCACTAGGGCCATCTGTAGCAGTGGTTGTAGTATCTCATACTCAACCATCCCATAAAAGTCTCTCTCTGGGAACAGGCCTTTGTGAGTGGATCCGCTGTGTTGTCCTCTGAATCTACTCTCCTAACCTCGATCTCCCTGGAGATCAACCATCTCCATGATCAAGTGATACTGCCTTAGAATATGTCTGGATCACTGATGGGACGGCGTTCCTTGGCATAAGCCACAACTCCATTATCACACAATGGAAGGAACATAGTTCATCTCATGAACCAATATACACCCAAACAGCCTCTTTTGTAGCATCTTAAGTAGCGATGTATCGAGCCTTTATCGTCTAGTATGCCACGGTGTCCAGCTTGGAACTCTTCCAACATACCGTCCCTTCACTGAGGGTAAAGACAATGCCTGTGACTGACATTTAGTCGTCTTTATCACCCTGGAACCTTTCCAGTGATTCTCCCGAGGATCGATTGATACCATCTCACTACAACTAGTGAGATTCCTAACATCCATTTAGATCTATCTCATAGATTCAAAATCCAGGATTTAGTAGGTATCACTTTGATCCTTATGTGGAGAATCCATGTGATAAACGGAGATTGATCGAGCGTAGCATAAGAAACTCCTTTCTTATCAAGAGTATGTCATCCACGTACTCTACGAGGATCACCACCATACTCCCTACTACCTTTTTGTTTATACAAGGT
Source organism: Agapanthus africanus (assembly GCA_030015575.1). NCBI lineage: Eukaryota > Viridiplantae > Streptophyta > Magnoliopsida > Asparagales > Amaryllidaceae > Agapanthus > Agapanthus africanus. Next base: position 295,127,440 of record CM057345.1, on the reverse strand, counting down.
TCATCTACCATTTTGATGATGTCAAACTCTTTGACTAATCCATCAAAACAGACGTTCCAACTCCGCGATGCCTGCTTTATCCTATAAAGCATCTTGCACACGTTTCCGCTGCTCCCACTGTCTACGAAGCCCTCTGGCTGTGTACTTATAGACGCTCTCTTCCAAATCATTATTTAGAAAAGCAGTCAAGACACCCAACCATCAGAGATCGTAGTCATGGTATGCAGCCGTGGTAAGTAGGATCTGGATGGACTTAAACATAGCTACTTGAAAAGGTTTCATCATTATCCACACCTGGTCGATGACGAAAACCTTTAACAAGTCTAGCTTTGAAAGTCTCAACCTTTCCATGTACACCAAGTAATCTTCTAAAGATATACTTGCTCCTGATGGGGATTTAACCCTTCAGATATAGCAACTAAAGTCCATACTTTGTCGGTGTATAAGGATTCTATCTCAGATCACTAAGCATCCAGCCATTCTTATAGAGTCTTACTCCTGATGGCCAGCTCGAAACTAGTTGGGTCATCATCTCATGATGCAATCCTCGCTCCCACTGTCATAGAGAAACCGAAGTATCTCTCAGGTGGGTGAGGAACCCTACTAGATCGGCGGAGAGGCTGAGGTTCGTTGGTATCTACTGAATCCTTTGGTTGTACCAAATCATCTGCTGTAGCTTGTATAGCTGGAACTATTCCAGTTCTACATAACAGACCTTGCCTCGAACTTGTCCGGATTATGGTTTTAGACATAGGCCGGACAACCCCAAATCTTAACCAACTTAAGATATAGGCTCTTCCCTTTCCATATCACATATGAAATGGTAGGCAACTGATTTTATTCGAACCCTATTCAATAGGTATGCAGCTTCTCAAGTGCAAAACTCCCCAAAAGGAAAAATGTAACTCAGTAGTACTCATCATAGAGCACACCTTATCATATAGGGTGTGATTGCTCCGCCCTGATATACCATCGTGCTATGGTGTATTCAGAGGAGTAATGCTGAGAGAGAATCTCATTCTCCTTTAGAATAGTCCAGTATTTCCGTGCTCAATTATTCTCCTCCTTGATCACATCAAAGGACATAATACTTATACCCGTATTTTGGTTTTCTACTTCTAACTTATATTCTGTGAATATCTCAAAAGGTTCGGACTTGTGTTTCAACAGGAACATATGACTGAATCTTGAGAGATTATCAGAGAATATAACGAAGTATAAAGAACCAGTCTTGGCATATGTAGACAGGGGACCTTACATACATCAACATGTATCATCCCAAGAGTTTACTAACTCTTTCTCTGTTTCCAGTAAACAGAGCTATGGTCATCTTATCTCTGTGACATGACTCGCAAGTTTCATAAGATGTAAATTCAAACTAATTTAAATATGCATCTAAATGTAACTTCAGCCAGTCGGGTCGCATTGATATGGCCTAGTCTACAATGCCTCAAGAAGGATTCGTTCATTTCTGAACTCTTCCTCTTGTGTGTGTTCCGTATACTAAGAACTGTAGTTTGATTTAGAACATCAATGCTTTTAGATAACGTGCCTGATCCGATCAAATTTTGATATAGGAAATGTTCAAAACATTATCCAACAATACAAAATTCTATCATTTCTTTACTACTAAAGAGACTGATATGATTTTGTATATCAGGTTCGGTATCTAATAACATTCGTTCAGAATCAATGTATTTATAATACAGGGTGACAGTGACCAACAGACTTGGCTGCAACACTTGCCCCGTTTTCTGCCTCATGAAACTTATCACCCGTTCTCAGTTCTCTACCTTTCTGTAGCCCTATGTAACAGATTACATATTTGGGATCCTGATCTGGTATCACATACCCAGGACGTAAAGGATACTGAGAAACAGTTCTCTGTAATGAACACACCCGAAGATGATGCATCAGCATGCACTCTCTTCGTTTGGGCGGCACGGGAATTCTGGTAATCCCCAATTTCCTGCTCTGTCTTATAACAATTATAAGTTGGAGCGGGACCAACGTTCCCCAGCTCAGTATAACAAGCGGGTTCGGTCAATATTCCGTATTATTATCTTGATTAAGGCGTGATATGGTCGCTACCTGGAGAGAGAGAGAAGAAAACACTCAGCGTGCGCTCTTGCAAGAATAGATTGGTTATTATTTTATCTAATCAGTATTGCTCCCACTGCTTTTTATCAAATCTTCCTTCAAACCCTAAAAGGAAAGACTAGCCGGGATTAATTACACACTACAAGTTCGCCAATCTTTCAGCCAGGCCAGTGTCGGTACTTTGAGGGAGGTCCCCCGTGCTTTCGCACGAACCTAATTAATGTAAATCTCGTTTTCCCAGAGGCGTAACCCCGTTGACACCTTTCTAGACACCTACTTGATCGGCTAATTGTAATGTATAAAACTCTCCTAGGAATAACTTACTCGCAGCGGGTATCGGGATCTAACTATCTCATAGAAGGTATGCAATCTCATTGCAAATTTCAACACTTGAAATTCCCGATAATATTTTGCCCCTAGCGTCCTATGACCTTGACGCAGGCCAACAAACCATAGTCCGCTAGTCAAGTTCAACCCGTCATTTCCTGATTGAATTAAACCCACCCGCACGACCCTTGACGCAGGCCAACAAAGTCGCACGACTACCCTAATCCAATCACATCATATGCTTATGCAGATAAGCACCAGTTAGCTACCGCACACTACGCCTTGACGCAGGCCAACAAACGTAGCACGAATACTAACTACTACTTATCTGAAATGACGGAGGGCTACGACAGGTTTTTCTGAAAACCTATTGCGTAATGAACTTGATATCGTTGTAGAATCAAATTATTTTAAAATGGAGAGTTTTTGAGGCTTTTATAGTTTTGCTAAAGGAGTCACTCCCGGTGAAGGGATCGTCGGTCCTTTCCTCGTCGAATGAGGTGCGGGATATATCACATATATCGCTGTGCAAAGCAGAACTCTTAAAAGCAATCAAAAGACAAACCGAGTGTGTAGCATCTGCCAGTTATTGCTAAAGGAGTCACTCCCGGTGAAGAGATCTCGGTCCTTTCCTCATCGAATAAGGTGCAGGATATATCACATATACCTCTGTGCAAAGCAAGAACTGTAGCTACCTGTTTTATTTTGAAATTCGATTCTACAACATCTTAGGTTTCTTTTATTTCATTAATCACATTAATGAAGTCTCATCATTTAAGTACCTAAACATCACAGATAAATACGACGTACACTTATGCCATCCGCATTCGCCTCGATGTCCCCTCGTGCACCGTTAGGTTAGGTAACTAACGGCAGAGCGGGGCAGGGCTAGCGCGGGTGTAAAACATAAGTAACGTCTATATAATATATCATATATACTATATACTATATCTATCATAGAACATCACATGATCACATCACAGATATCGCAGCAGAAGAATCATATGAAATATTGGATATACTAGGACGTCCGTGTTTTCAATACGAGCCAGTATAAAACACGGATTCCACGGTCGTGATGAATAGCCAAACCCACACCCCTAGACCCCTACGAGAGCGGCAAGCAACCCTACCAATTCTAGAGTTAGGAGACCCGGACTCGACTCCTCGAGTTGGTCTCCCACTGGACTCCAGAACCCGGTTACTTGTGCTCCCCTCCTTGGGTCTATCCTAGTACGGAAAAGTAAATAATATACAAACGGTGATATCTTCCGCAACCTGGAAGTGCCCCAATAAAAGAATATTACATACAAGTTTTTACATGAATGAAAATGAAAAACACTCATCTCACATAAAAACCTCCGTCTATTCAAACACGACGATCCAATATAACATATCCAGCAACATATAACATCACATGTCATCAACGTAAGTAAATATGCACATCCCAATTGTCGTTGACATATAGCAACGAAACCGGCGATATCACATATTACACTTACGGTCACAGAAAAGAAAGTGTAAAACTACAACAGTTGGAATCCACAACCACCTCAGACATCGCATGCCTGACCAAATGAATTTCTTAGACATCGCATGCCTAACAATTATAAACCCCGCATTTTAGTCTCTTTATCGAAAACACTTTTCAATACCAAGTCGGGCAATTCAACAGGATTCCCGACATTTTGATCGAATGCTCGTCGCAAACTTCAGTAGACGGCTGCACCCCCGATACCGTCGACGAAGTGCACCAAGGCGGAACACCACTACCGCGAGCACCCGGAGGGATGCTTTCGGCGATGGGGTTCTCCTACAGTCACTTGGTCGGGGCTATGGAGTAAGGCTGTCTATTAAGTTTACCCGGCGAGTATCCGCGTACGCTACGTGATCGCGACGGACTTTTGATCACATCAAAATTCCGTGGCAACCGATCAAGTGAGACTAAGCTGCTATGTTTATATCATTCATTCAGTTATCTCATAACTATTTGTGAATTCCAATTATTGTATCCCATTCCGGATATAGAAAATGTCAAACTTTCCGATCGAACAATCGAACACCCAAGTTTTTCCGGTACAGATCAACACATGAAACAAGTCTAACAACATTCAGTTCGTGCCTCAGTACCAACGGTCCAGCCGTAGAAGGGTCAAGCCAACGCCTCACATGTGGCACGCCGTACTGCCCCAAACCCGAAGGTTCAAAGGGCAGTTCAAGACGATCACATAATCGAGTTAAGGTTTGTTGTCTTCTAGAGGGACCATCGCGTTACTTGCACTACTTAAAACGTCGTTAAACTACGGAAAAATCCAACACTTGGAAATTTCCCGACAGGGGAAAAATTGGGTATTTATATCCGGTCGAACTTTTCAACATATTCTAAAATTTATCCGGAAAGCCACATAGACAAAATTTGATAATCCGATCGAAACACCGAATCCCCAAAACAACCCCAGAAAATTCAACTCTTGAATATATATTATAAATTCCCAGAAAACTCAGCATTAAAATTTAAGAGTTACTGTGCAAACAGTATTGCGAGAAGGGACAAAAGTAGCGCGGAACCGCCACATTAGCCAACTAATGCCGCGGTTCCGCCGCACTATAGCACCTTCACACAAAAATTTTTGCATCGTAATTCTTATTTTTTCCTGCTGAATTTTTTAGCAATTTTTAATTTGGAAAAATCCACGTTTTCAGAAAAAGTCCAGAAAGCTATTTTGGGTTCGGGTTTTTGGTTCGTTCGGACTTCAAATTCCGTCTAGACTTCGCCTAAGGCTCTAGCTAGGCTCTGATACCACTGTAGGGTTCCTAGGCACTCTAGTGAGGTCTCACAAGGTATCAACCATGCCAATTTCAAAAATTAACGGTGCTGAGAAACCCGACTACGGATCGTTGACTAAAGTCTAGGCGAAAAACAATCTAGTTAACAATTAACTAATGGGATATCGGAAATACAACCTTTGTAGATCCGGTGCTCCACCTCCATAGCTCCGCAACGAAGTCGTCTCCGCTGTCCAAAAGGAATGCGGGCTCTAGAGTCGGCTTCGTCGGAGAAAAAGCGAGCTAGGTCGTCGATGTCCATGCCGAAGATGATCTACGTCGAGGCATCGCTAAATCAAGCTCCACCTTCACCAAGCCCTAAAAACTTATGAAGGAAACACACTCTACTACTTGGCAAGAGGTAGAGGATGAAGAAATAGGAAGTGGGTAGACTTTAGAATTTGATTTCTCACTCTAATTCTCACTTTGCCATTAAAGCTTGTGAAGCTTTTTCTTGAAGTGAAGAAGAAGAAGAAGATGAAGAATATGATAAGTTATTATAAAATAAAAAAATAAAATAATACTTATCATAATCTTTACCATAGTTAAGTGTAGAGAATTGACTAAGGTTGGGTTGATGGTTAGGGTTAAGGATGAGAACAAAAAAGTCATCAAGTCAAAGCTTCATGAAGCTTCAACTAAAAACAAATGAAGCCACCATTCATTTATCTTTCAATTTATTCAAAATGAATAAATAAATTGTAAGATAAATGAATAAGTAAAACCCTAATCAACAACTTAACCTTGGTTTAATTCTTTACACTTAACCATAAAGCATGTATCATCAAACATGATACAATCAAGTGCACAAAAGTATATCACATATACAACTTGTGAACTTCAAGTGAGAAAATCCATTTAAAGTGAACCAATACTAGTTAATGCAAAGTAATATATTAAATATATAATTATGCATTAAATCATTAAATCAACACTTGATTTAACGACCCGGTCATATCGCATATAACCGACTAATATTCAATGTATCGAGTTATCGAATCAACGCTTGAATCGTTAACTAGGTTATATCGCATACAACCATTCGATACATTCATCGCGAGAATGGAATACGGTATCACATACACGCATTATTCTTGGTCCCGTACATATCTCATATGCGCTCCTATTTCGTTTCGCTTGAGCCAGGAAACCTCTGTGTAGGACTCTAAAGACTCGTCAATACGCCGGCAGCAGGTGATGATCATATCAAACACCCACAAGCCGCAAGCGGTCTGCTAAACGTAACGGCCACCCGGGTATTGAGCGATCTGAAGATCGACAAGCAAGCCCTCTCACACTCCAGTGAATCCAACCAGTAACACTACCGTACAGTCCGGTCTGATCGTCTGATATGTCGCATATCTCGCCTAGGGGTGGTAAACGTCAGACCCCAATAGCTCGATAAGTCGTGTCGATATGAGGTCTAAAACATTTTGAGAAACTGCTGGTAACACTTACCAGTAAATCTCAGCAACCCTGGCCAGGGATTTCCTGTTATAGCCAATCGAACACAGCGCAACATCAACCCCCTATACCGGGAGAGAAGAATCCCCTCCTATCGCTCATTGTCTCCATATGACTCGGGACAGTACCCAAAAACCACCGTTTTGCACGCCCTCTTGGACGTGGTAAGATGGAAATCAAAGCACAGTGGGAACTACATAAGACTCTATGACGATCTCGGGTCAACAGACTACTCTGTACCAGTGTCACCAGAGAACTGCCATCTGACGTGAGGTATAATACCATCTGGGAGTTCTCGGCGAGTCCGTCCTGTATACCCAGTCTCTACTGAGCACCCGTATATCATCTCTGATGTCAAACACCAATGGATATGGGATCATCCATCGCCCATCTGTATGGGTCGAGAAGGTATACGCTAGTCTACTCTGGTATATCGATGCCCCGTCTCGATACACCCACGATTAGGGACATTGAAGGATGTACTTATGGACTACCATGTCCCCACTAGTATGATCCGCATCATAGTCCAGGTAGTCAAGTACATATCCTAAGGGCTTTACCAACATGTAATTGAGAGACAATCTGTGTACACGTTAAGGTAAAGAGCAACCAGATAGCATACTATCATGTTGAGCAAGAAAGTCCTCCCTATATATGTCCCAGCATCCACTACAATATACATCCTATGTACAGTAATGGCCTCTAGGGCATACATATAACTAACACATGTTACCCACCCTGGTTCTTTCGGGTAGGCGGAATAGGTAAAAATAAAAAAATTTCTCACTAGGTAACATGGACCATCCATGAAGGATCGTTGCTAAACAAAAACTAACAAATAAACTACAAGTTTTAGCTACTATGTTGAATGGTTATACCTAGGTCTTGAACTCCTTCTCTTCTTTTTTTGGTTCTCCTCCTTGCTTTCTTCTTGTAGTGGTTTGAACGGCTCCTCCTCGTCGTCTCCTCTTTGCCGTAGATGGATCCACCCGAGGGCCTCGAACTTGAGCTCCTATCTCAACCTAGAGATAACTAAGGTGATTGGTTTGCTAAACCTAGAACCTTAGAATGAGTAGAAAAGAGTTATGGTGGTTTTGTCTCAAGAGTTCATGATTTCCAACTCATGGAACACTTGAACTTTGAGAGAGGAAGAAGGAAAGATTTCTTTCAAGAGAGAGAAAGAATATGATAGAATGAGCTCTCATCTTGCAACCATGCTCACATATTTTAGAATAATGATAATAATAATAATGATTAAGAATTGTGATAGTTTGTTTGTGAATGACCACTATCATTACCTTCATTTAATGCATTTTTCAAAGAACAAGAAGCATCATTGAAAGGAAATGATGATGGTCAACAAGACCACAAAGGTCAACCGGTCAACAAGGTCAACAAGTCAACAAAAGTCAAATTGTCAACAACTCTAACCATAGCACAATTATCCTTAATTAATATTATTAACCATATTCCTCATTCTCATTAGGGTTTGGAAAAAGTCAACGGTCAACAAGTCAACCAAAGTCAAATAGTCAACAACCCTAATGAGAATCCTCTGCCTCTGCCTCTGTCAACTGTGCATACACACCCGCATCCGTGTTCCGAGGAACACGAATACACTGAGATAAAATCAATCCTAAAACAAATACCAGGATCTGGCTTAAACTAAAGCCCGGTAATAATAATTGCCCGGACACCAAACGTGCACAAGTGCGCGGATGTGAACGAACCCCGTCGCAAGACCATGCGGCCTCTACTCTATTTTGCCCAAAGGCGAGTAACCCTCTGTGTGGGACTCTAAAGGCTCGACACTATGCAGGCAGTAGGTTTAACCATAGGTCGCAAGCGGCACTAGCTGTACGTAACGGTCCCCAGGTAGATGCCGACAAGAAGACTGATGAGGTGAACCCATCCGAACTCCTACTGAGCCTGAATATGACAATCTCCGTACAGTCCGGTCTGTTCGTCTAAGAGTATCGCATGGCGGGCCTAGGGGGCGGTAAATGTCAGTCCCCTAATAGCGGTATAAGTCGTGTCAGAGTGTAGCCCAGAACACCCTGAGAAACTGCTGGTAACACTACCAGCAAATCACGCTTGCCCTGGCCAGGGAAGACTATGTGTAATGGCTCTCCTAGACACAACGCGATATCGACTCACAATACCGGGAGAGACGAATCCTGTCTAACCGTCACTGCCTCCAAGTGCTTCAGGACTTCACCCAACTACTACCTGTTTGCACGACTCAATAGAGCCATGGTAGGGTAGTAATCTATGTACAGCGGGAACACACTCGAGGCAAAGTGACAGTGTCAAGTCAACGGACTGAGCTGTACTCATGTCACCTGGGAACTGTTAACTGACGATAGGTATAATACCAACCAACAGTTCCCGACGAGTCCTGTCCAGTGTACTCGTAACCTAACGAGCACCTGCATACTATCTCCAGTACGACGTACTAATGGCTGTGGGACAGACCATCTCTCCTGCTGGGATAAGAAGCGTATGCACCAGTCTACTGTGGTGTATCGATGCCCTGTCTCGATAATCCTACGACTAGGGACCAAAATAAGGATGTGCTTATAGACTACCCAGCCCCCACTAATGTGATCGCCATCACAACGCCGGTAGTCAAGCAAAGATCCTAAGGGCTCCATCAATATGTATTAGCGATATGTTAAAAGAAACATATACACATATTAAGATAGAAACAAACCAAGTAGCATACTACTATATCGAGCAAGACTGTCGTAAACCCGTATATATATATCCCAAGCCTCCAAAATGTATTATACAAACTAGTACTATACAATAATGGCCTCTAGGGCATACATATTCAACAAAACCATCTGGCTGATCCATATAAACGCACTCTTCTAAACTGCCGTTTAGAAAATCCGTTTTTACGTCCATCTGCCAGATCTCATAGTCATGGAAGGCAGCAATGGCAAGTTGGATTCGAATGGATTTGAGCATAGCCACTGGAGAAAAAGTTTCGTCATAGTCCACATCAGGTCTTTGACGAAAACATTTTGCAACAAGTCTAGCCTTACAGGTTTCCACCTGCCCATCTATACCAAGTTTCCTTTTGTAGATCCATTTGCATCCAACGGGTTTTACCCCAGGTGGAGCAATATCCAAGGTCCACACTTTATTAGTGTACATGGACTCCATTTCGGATCGCATAGCATCCAGCCACTTATCAGAGTCCTTACTGATAATGGCCTTCCTGAAACTGGTAGGGTCATCTTCTTCCAAGATGCAATCCTCTCGATCCCCGTCTATGAGAAAACCGTAGTATCTCTCGGGTGGATGAGAAATCCTACGAGATCTGCGGAGTGGCTGAGGTTCGTCTGGGGTTATTGAATCCTGAGGTTCTGTCAAATCTCCAGTTTCATTTTGTGGTCGCTGAATTTCTTCAAGTTCTACCGAACTCCCACTAGTTTCTTTTGCAAGAAATTGCCACTCTAAAAAATTGGCGTGCTGAGATACAAACACCTTCTATTCCTCGGTGTGGTAGAACAGATATCCTATAGAGTTTTTAGGATATCCCACAAATTTACATAGAATTGAACGTGCCTGAAGTTTGTCCGGATTTTGTACTTTTACATAGGCCGGACTACCCCATATCTTAATGCGCTTAAGATACGGCCTTTTACCATTCCATATCTCGAATGGTGACTTAGGCACTGATTTAGACGGAACATCATTCAAGAGATATGCCGCTGTCAAAAGCGCATGTTCTCAAAATGAAAAAGGCAGCTCAGCATTACTCATCATGGAGCAAACCATATCCAATAGGGTACGATTCCTCCACTCCGATACACCGTTGTGCTGTGGTGTATAAGGAGGATTAAGCTGAGAGAGAATTCCATTCTCTTTTAAGTAATCTAGGAATTCCGTGCTTAAGTACTCCCCTCCCCTATCCGATCGGAGGATCTTGATACTTTTGCCAGTCAGTTCTTTATTTCGTTTCTGAATTCCTTGAATTTCTCAAAAGGTTCAGATTTGTGTTTCATAAGATACACATATCCGAATCTAGAGAGATCGTCAGTGAATGTGATGAAGTATGAGAACCCACCCCTTGCATGTATAGACATCGGACCACATACATCACTGTGTATGAGTCCCAAGAGCTCTGTTGCTCTTTCTCCATGTCCGGTGAACGGAGATTTGGTCATCTTTCCTTTAAGATAAGACTGACAAGTTTCATAAGATGAAAACTCAAACGTATACAAGAGTCCATCTTTATGCAACTTACTTAGTCTTTTCTCTCCGATATGACCAAGTCTACAATGCCATAAGTAGGATTCGTTCGTATCTGAACTCTTCCTCTTGTGTGTGTTTTGTATATTGAGAACTGTATTCTGATTTAGAACATAGATACCATTACACAATGTACCTTCTGCAACCAGTACCTTATCAAGGTAAATGTTCATGATATTTCTATCAAGAACAAAATTATATCCATCTTTATCGAGTAAAGAAACTGATATGATGTTGCAAACCATGGAAGGTACATAGTAGCAATTGATCAAAATCATAGTATTGCCATTTGGCAACACTAGGCGATATTCACCGACGGGTGCAGGATTAACTTGTGCTCCATTCCCTACTCTGAGCGACATATCACCAGGTATAACTTTCCTACTTTTCTCAGTCCCTGCAATAGATTACAGATATGAGATCCTGATCCGGTATCAAGTACCCAGGAGGTAGGGCTGACCGAAAAGCAGTTCTCAATTATAAGAACACCTGAAGTAGATGCAAAACTATGCTTCTTCTTCAACTGGGTCTCCTTGGAATCCATACAATCCTCTTTCTCTTGCTCATACTTACGATTGCCATCATAAGTTAGAGCCAAACCGATGTTCCCCAGCTCCGAATAAGAATTCGGATCGGTCAAGCGATACATTTTATTATCTTGATTAGGGCGTGAAATGGTTGCTACCTGGAGAGAGAGAAAATAAACACTCAGCGTGCGCTCTTGCAAGATTAGATTAGTTATTAATTTATCTAACCAGGATGGCTCCCACTGTTTCCTCAAATTCTTCTTCAAACCCTAAAAGAAGAACTAGTCAGGATTAATCGCACGTCACAATACTTGCTTAACCTTTCAGCCAGGCTAGTGTTGGTACTTTGAGGGAGGTTTTCCAACGCTTTCGCGAAGTTCCTTAATTATATAACCTTTTTTCCCTAGAGGCGTAGCCCCGCTAACACAGTTCTAGACACCTACTTGGTTTATAGCATTGATTGTTAAGTGAAATAATCTCCCGAGAGTAATCTAACTCATCAGTGGGATCGGAATCCAACTATCATTGTGTGATGACCTAGATGGAATCCGCTCTAGTCACCACACTCCAGAAGGTATGCTAAATCTGCAAGTTTCATGTATGTTTGAAACTCCCGATGTGGTTTTTACCCCTAGGACCCAAGTGACCTTGACTGAGCCAACATATCAAAGGATCCAAGTCAAGTTCAACCCGTCATTATCTTGATTGCATTTGACCCACCCGTACGAGTCCTTGACTGAGCCAAAATGACCGCACGACTGTCCCAACCAATCGCATTATATGCTACAGAAAAATATTACATAGCTACCGTACACTACGCCTCGGCTGAGCACGAAATACGTAGCACGAATACTAAGCAATACCAATCCGAAATGACGGAGGGCTACGACTGGGTTTTGGCAAAAACCCGTTAACGTAATGAACTTTGATATCGTTGAAGGAACTTGATAACCTATTTAAAATATATAGTGGCACTCGACATTTTTCTTTTTGATTTGATAACACTCGACATTTTTTGTTTCAATTTAGAGAGAAAGAGCAGATGGATCCCCTGTGAATGGATCTCGGCTCTTTCCTCGTCGAATGAGGTGCAGGATATTCCAAACTGAATACCACAATGTAAAGCAAGAATAATCGACTATAGAGAAGTTATTACGTTGACGCAAACTTTTACTCAAGAGGTCACTCACGGTGAAGGGATATCGGCCATTGCCTCGTCGAATGAAGTGCTGGATATTCCAAACTGAAAACCACTGTGCAAAGCAAATGAGAACGTCTGTAATGTCTGTTTTTAAAACTTGGTTCCAACTGTTAGTGTATATGCCCTAGAGGCCATTACTGTATCATACTAGCTTGTATATTACTTGATGGAAGCTTGGGATATTCACAGTTGTATAGACAATCTTGCTCAAAATGGTAGTATGCTACTTGGTTTGTCTCTACTTCAATATGTGCATGTGTTTCTTTTAGCATATCGCTGATATACATATTAGTAGAGCACTTAGGATCTTTGCTTGATTACCAGCGTTGTGATGGTGCTCACACTCGTGGGGGCAGGGTAATCCATAAGCACATCCTTATACAGGTCCCTAGTCGTTGGACTATCGAGACAGGGCATCGATACTCCGGAGTAGACTAGCGTATGAGCTTCTCATCCCAGCGGGGGAGACGGTCTGTGCCACAGCCGTCAGTACGTCGTACTTGAGATAGTATGCGGGTGCTCATTAGGTTACGAGTACACTGGTCAGGACTCGTCGGGAACTGTTGGTTGGTATTATACCTATCGTCAATTATCAGTTCCCAGGTGACATGAGTACAACTTAGTCCGCTGACTTGACACTGTCACTTCGCCTCGAGTGTGTTCCCACTGTACTTAGATTACTACCCTACCACGGCTCAAAGGAGTCGTGCAAACAGGTAGTAGTTGGGTGCAGTCCCGAAGCACTTGGAGGCAGTGACGGTTAGACAGGATCCGTCTGTCCCGGTATTGGGGGTTGACATCGCGCTGTGTCTAGAAGAGCCATTACACAAGTAGTCCCTGGCCAGGGCAGGCAAAGTTATACTGGTAGGTTTCCAGTGTTATCTCAGGGTTTTCTGGGCTACACTCCGACACGACTTGTACCGCTATTAGAGAACTGACGTTCACCGCCCCCTAGGCCCGCCATGCGATGTATCAGACGAACAGACCGGACTGTAAAGAGATTGTCACATACAGGCTCAATAGGAGTTGGGATGGGTTTACCTCATTGGCCTTCTTATCGACATCTACCTGGGGACCGTTACGTACAGCTAGTGCCGCTTGCGGTCTGTGGTTAAACCCACTGCCAGCATAGTGTCGAGTCTTTAGAGTCCCACACAGAGAGTTTCCCTGCATTGAGCGAAACGTATAGAGGCCGTATGGTTTTACGACAGGGCTACGATCACTTACGTGCACTTGTGTGCGTATGCTGTTCGGGCAGGCAATACTAGTGGGCTTTGGTTTAAGCCAGATCCTAGTATTGCACAGATAGATTTGATTTGTCTTTTGTGCATTCGCAATCTATGGAATGCGGATGCGGGTGTGTATGCACAGTTTTGAGGAGCGATGAAGGAGGAGGTGCCCCATTAGGGTTTTTGCAGTTGGTTCGGCCAAAACCGTAATGTGGCACACTCATTAGGGTTTTGACAATTCGTTTGGTCAAAACCGTTATGAGCCGGAGACATTGTTTACTAATCCTTTTAGTGATAGATTAGTGATGGCTAATTGCATTGACCATTTGACTACTTAGACCTCCCTTGACTTTGTTGACCCGTTGACCGTGTTGACCATTGACCTTCAAGAGGGATCTACACTCTTCTTTTATTTTCTTTTTAATTCTTGAGTTATGATAATGGTCAATTCAATGTTCCATCAACTCTTTCATGATAGGATTAGTAATGATGATTTTTGTGTATTATTGCAACCATGGTTCTTTTCGTTTTGGCTTAATCCTTTTCATTATTCTCTTCTCATTCTCTCTCTTGAAATGGGAAGAAAAGAAAAGCTCCATGGTTGCTAAGCTTTCTCCTTCTTCTTCCTCCTCTTGATCTTATCTTTTGATCTCATGTGTTGAGAGAAAAAGATCCCACAAAGACAAATACATCCATACATCTCCTCTATACATTCTAGGGCTTCTTGACTAGCAATCACTTTGCCTTAGTTGCCTCGGCTTGAGGTGGAGCTCGGTGTACATCTCTCGGGTGGATCGTCTTCGACTCAAGAAGGCCGCGGAGGTGCCCAAGGTCCGGATTGACGCTTGGAGCTTGGATGGACGAGCTGGACAGCGGAATGAAGACCCGAAGGACCGGTTCCATGAAGTATACTTTCTACAAGCATAGTAGTTAAAACCTCTAAGTGTTTACTAGTTTCTAGTTTAGCCAAGATCCTTGCTTTTGAGTCCATGTTGCCTTGCGCCAAATCATTGTTTTCCACCGTTTCCGCCTCCCCGTAAGAACCAGGGTGAGAAACGCAAAGGACTTACTGTGGTATCAGAGCCTAGCTAAACATAAACTAGTAAGTTAGCAAAGTGTTTAGAATATCGATCGGAAAAAAGTCGCAAAACACGTCCGCAAAACCTCTAGTTTCTATCGATTTTCATACTGCTCAAAAAGTGATTTAGAATATATGAAAAATCGTCTCAGGGTTTTGTGAAAACACTGCAGAAAAATGATCCAGTGAATCGATCAAACGACCGCGGTTCCGCCACCGTTTTGACTCGGCACTGGATCGGATTTTGTGCATTGTTTTAGATTGGCTGTTTTGGGATTTTTAGTACATGTTGTTTCTACCAAGATTTTCCAGAGAGCAAATTGGCTTTTGTGGTGGTTGTAAATCCGTATTTTGATCGATATTCCGTACTCTTGGGCTAGTGAATATTTTCTGTGATGCAATATATGTATTGAACGTCCGCTAATCGCTATACGTCGATTAGTGGGGGTTATACATATCTGTGATCTGTAATGTTGATGGTTTGTGTATATGAACTCGTTAGATTGTCGCGGATGAATAGCCGGGAATGGGTGTGAGATGAGAGTTTCTTTTTCTTTCATTCATTGTAAAATATGTAAATTGATGTAATATTATTTGTATGGCCACACAACCGGATCGGGGTTGTAGCCGTCATTGTATAATTTCTTTTTACTGTTTTTGCTCGTAAGATAGACCCAAGGTGGGGTGCACAAACTACCGGGTATCTCGAAGTGCCGAGTGGCCTACTCACGGTGTTGAGGGAGGTTGCTACGCTTCGGGTACTTGGCGGGTAGTTTGCCTCACCTGTAGGGGTCTAGGGTGGGGTTTGGCTATTCATCGCGACCGTGTAATCCGCTTTTCGTTGCAGGCCCGAACGAATCGCGGATTCCTAGTATATCCAAAGTGTTCATCTGTGATATGTAATGGCTATCATTGCTATATATCTATATACGATAACTATTTAGGCGTTGCTTATGTTTTACAGCCGCGCTAGCCCAGCCCCCGCTCTGTCGTTAGTTAAGTAACCTAACGGGTGATGACGGGGCCCCATGGCAAATGCGAATGGCATAAGCGTACGTCATATTTTGGTTGTTTTCTGCAATGGTAGGATTTAAATGATGGAACGCATTAAAAGAACTAATGCAAGAAAATAAACCAAGTAAAAGTCGTTGGAACATTTTGAAAACCACTCGGTTCTTTTCAAAAACCAGCATTTTAAACGCGGAGCTTGAACCACTCCTTTTAAAAGCTATCTCGTTCCATCAATTATATCAAGTTCACTACGTTCACGGTTTCGCCAAAACCATCCGTAGCCCTCCGTCATTTCGGTTAAATATTCAGTAGTATTCAAGCTATGTATTTTGACCTTCGCCAAGGCATAGTGATTGGTAGCTGCTGAATATTTATCTGTAGCATAGATAGATGTGTTGGTTTGGGACAGTCGTACTAATATTTTGGCCTTCATCAAGGGTATTTACGGGTGGGTTCAAATTAACCTGGATAATGATGGGTAGAACTTGACATGCGACTTATGATATGTTGGCCTTCGTCAAGGTCATAAGAGCATAGGGCAAAAATCCACATCGGGAGTTTCATAAGCACTGAAACTTGCTAGCGCTGCATACCATTTGGAGTGTGATGATTCTGGTAGGATTCCTTCGGTTTTATCACGCGATGATATTTGGATCCCGATCCTACTGTGAGTATATGCTACTCCTCGGGAAATCTCTCACTTAACGATCAATGCTATAAACCAAGTAGGTGACTAGAAAGGTGTTAGTGGGGCTACGCCCACAGGGAAAAGAGGTTACTTAATTAAGGAACTTCGCGAAAGCGTTGGAAAACCTCCCTCGAAGTACCGACACTGGCCTGGCTGAACGGTTAAGCAAGTATTGTACGGTGAGATAGATCCTGACTAGTTCTTCCTTTATGGTTTGAGGAGGGATTCGAGAGACAGTGGGAGCCATCCTGTTTAGATAAATTAAAAACCAATCTAAACTTGCAAGAGCATCATGCTAAGTGTTTTCTTCTCTCTCTTAATTGCAGCGACCCAGTGACCGCACCTAGGTTACATCTAGATAATAAAACGACTGAATCTGACTGTTATGACTGGCAATGGCATGTCCAGATGTCCTTGACAAGATGGGACACCTCTATACTGATCCAACCCCTGCCGTCTAAGGTCCAGTTTCCCCTGTCATGGATATTGATATCCGTAGGACATCGAAAGAAGACTGTGCGAAAGCCAAGTGCCTCGTGTTAGCCTCAGTTGATGGTATACACCAGAGGCAGCACGAGAAGATGGACTCAGCTTCTATCTTCCTCCATAACAAAGTTTTATATGGAGAGCAATCTCGTATCGCAAGATATGAGACCTCGAACGAATTGCTTCCAGCGAGGTTGGCTATCGGGTCATCTGTAGGGGGCAACGTCCTTACAGAGACCAGCCATTTTGAGCTCTCGGACCTGAAGACCAGTTGAACAGTCTCTACCTACTACCCTGAAGGAAACCAAGGAAGTAGAAAGAAAGGGAAAGGCAGAAGTTTCGGGAATGGATGCAGTAAAAGAGGGATGTTCCTATTGTTACGGGAATGAACATGGGCAGAAGGATTGCAGGGCTTGCAAAGCCAGTAGCCAGAATTCGAAGCATGTTGTGGCTTCGGCTTCGGCTTCGGGTGTGTTTGTAATAGAGAACTGTATGTCAGTTAACCCTACTTGCTGGGTATTGGATACTGGATCAGGATCTCATATCTGTAATTCGTTACAGGATCTGAGAAGCCATAGGGTTATCAGGAAAGGTGATATGACTCTCAGGGTTGGTAACGGAATGAGCATGTATGCTGTATCCGTAGGGGAATATCATCTAGGACTGACAACTGGGCAGATATTGATTCTGCGTGACTGTTTTTATGTACCAGGTGCGACTTGAAATATCATATCTGTATCCTTATTTTCTAAGGAAGGATATGATTTTACTTTTGTAAGCGATGTAGTAAACATCCACCTAAATCAAGTACTGATTGGGCCAGGTACATTAAAATACGGTATATACATTTTGAATCAAGCTCGGGTCTTCAGTGTCCAGAACACACTTAAGAGAAAGTCTCCGGAACTAAATCAGGCTTTCTTATGGCATTGTAGACTGGGTCACATTAATGAGACACGGTTGACAAAGTTACATAAAGAAGGATACTTGGATCCGTTCGAGTACCAGTCTTATGCCACTTGTGAATCTTGTTTCATGGGAAAGATGACAAAGAATCCGTTCACAGGACACGGAGAAAGAGCGAGAGAGCTCTTGGGACTCATACACAGTGACGTGTGTGATCCAATGTCTACACATGCGCGGAGTGGTTATTCATACTTCATTACTTACACAGATGATTTCTCTAGGTATGGGCATGTCTTCTTGATGAAGCACAAATCCGAGGCCTTTGAGAAATTTCAGGAATATAAGAATGAAGTTGAAAAACAAACAGGCAAAAGTATCAAGACACTAAGATCTGATCGAGGTGGTGAATACTTGAGTGCCGAGTTTCTGGGCTTCTTAAAAGAGAATGGAATTCTCTCTCAGCTTACTCCTCCATACACACCACAACACAACGGTGTATCGGAAAGGAGGAATCAAACCCTATTGGATATAGTTCGCTCCATGATGAGTAAGGCTGAGTTGCCGCGTTTCTTTTGGGGTTATGTACTAGAATCAGCTGCATATCTTTTGAACAAGCTTCCCTCCAAGATAGTGCCTACCACACCATATCAGATGTGGTGTGGGAAGAAACCCTGTCTTAAGTATCTGAAGATATAGGGATGTCCAGCTTTTGTAAAAAAGCAGCATGCGGACAAGCTCGAGGCACGCTCAGTACTGTGTAAGTTTGTGGGATACCCAAAGAACTCCAGGGGGTATTTTTTCTATCATGCAGAGGAACAAAAGGTTTTTGTTTCTCGTCATGCCCACTTTCTGGAACATCAGTTTTTAGAAAAAGAAGCAAGTGGGAGCGTAGTAGAACTGGAAGAAATTCCAGAACCACAAGCTATTAAGCTTGGAAGAACCAGAAGTTTCAAGAGAACCGGACATCCCAGCACCACTCCGCAGGAGTAGTAGGCAGTCTCATCCGCCCGAGAGATACTACGGTTTTCTCATTGACGGGGATATAGAGGATTGCACTATAGACTATGGTGAGCCTACTAGCTTCCAGCAAGCCATTCAGAGCGGCGACTCGGTAAAATGGCTGGATGCAATGCGGGCCGAGATGGAGTCTATGTACACAAACAAAGTTTGGACTTTGGACTTTGCTCCAGAAGGGGTAAAACCCGTAGGCTGCAAATGGATCTTCAGAAAGAAGATTGGTGTAGATGGGCAGGTTGAGACCTATAAAGATAGACTTGTTGCAAAGGGTTTTCGTCAAAGACCTGGTTTGGACTATGACGAAACCTTTTCTCCGGTGGCTATACTGAAATCCATTCTTCTTTCCATTGCTGCCTTCCACGATTATGAAATCTGGCAGATGGACGTAAAGACGGCTTTCCTAAATGGAATTTTCGATGTGTGCGTCTATATGGATCTGCCGGAGGGATTCATTCACAGTGGGAGCAGCGGTAGAGTGTGCAAGTTGCTAAAGTCTATCTATGGACTTAAGCAGGCATCGCGGAGTTGGAACATCTGCTTTGATGATACTGTCAAAGAATTCGACTTTATCAAAAGCTCAGATGAACCATGCATTTACAGTAAGATTGTAGGGAGAACTGTGGTATTCCTCGTCTTGTACGTGGATGACATTCTCCTAATAGGAAATGATATTCCTATGCTACAGTCAGTCAATGGATTCTTGTCACAGAGGTTCTCTTTGAAGGACCTGGGCGATGTAAACTACATTTTGGGGATCCAGATCTATCGTGATAGATCTAAGAGGATGTTGGGACTTTCACAGTCAAGGTACATCGATACCATACTGAAAAGGTTCAGTATGGAAGATTCCAAGTGCGGTAATTTACCGGCTTATCACGGGATCACCCTCTCCAAAGAGATGTCTCCCAAGACTGATTTGGAAAGGGATCGCATGTCTATTATACCCTACGCTTCTGCGGTAGGCTCTATAATGTATGCGATGTTATGTACAAGACCAGATGTAGCATACGCATTGAGCGTTGTAAGCCGGTATTAGTCAAACCCAGGGGAGAAACACTGGATAGCGGTAAAGAACATTCTCAAGTACCTGAGAAAGACTAAGGAGATGTTCTTGGTATATGGCGGAAAAGACCTCTAGCTCGAGGCCTTTGCTGACTCTAGCTTCCAGAGTGACAAGGATGACTCCAAGTCCATGTCGGGTTATGTCTTTACCCTCAATGGAGGGGCGGTTTGCTGGAAGAGTTCCAAGCAGGAGACCGTTGCAGACTCAACTATGGAAACGGAGTACATAGCTGCTTGTGATGCCGCAAAGGAAGCTGTCTGGATGAAGAAGTTCCTCACGGAGCTTCAGGTGGTTCCTACCATTGTTGATCCAATACCGCTGTATTGCGACAACAACGGCGCTATAGCTTTAGCGAAGGAACCCAGGTCCCATCAGAAGTCCAGGAACATTTTGAGGCGGTACCACCTGATCAGGGAGATCGTACATCGCCGGGAGATCGAGGTGAAGAGAGTATGTACGGAGAACAACACTGCAGATCCACTCACGAAGGCCCTACCCCAGACTCAGTTCGAGCGGCTGATCGAGATGATAGGTCTTCGATACGCCAGTACATGGCCTTAGTGCAAGTAAGAGATTGTTAGTGTATATGCCCTAGAGGCCATTACTGTATCATACTAGCTTGTATATTACTTGATGGAAGCTTGGGATATTCACAGTTGTATAGACAATCTTGATCAAAATGGTAGTATGCTACTTGGTTTGTCTCTAGATGTGTTTCTTTTAGCATATCGCTGATATACATATTAGTAGAGCCCTTAGGATCTTTGCTTGATTACCAGCGTTGTGATGGCGCTCACACTAGTGGGGGCTGGGTAATCCATAAGCACATCCTTATACAGGTCCCTAGTCGTTGGACTATTGAGACAGGGCATCGATACTCCGGAGTAGACTAGCATATGCGCTTCTCATCCTAGCGGGGGAGACGGTCTATCCCACAGCCGTCAGTACGTCGTACTTGAGATAGTATGCGGGTGCTCGCTAGGTTACGAGTACACTGGACAGGACTCGTCGGGAACTGTTGGTTGGTATTATACCTATCGTCAGTTATCAGTTCCCAGGTGACATGAGTACAGCTTAGTCCGCTGACTTGACACTGTCACTTCGCCTCGAGTGTGTTCCCACTGTACTTAGATTACTACCCTACCACGGCTCAAAGGAGTCATGCAAACAGGTAGTAGTTGGGTGCAGTCCTGAAGCACTTGGAGGCAGTGACGGTTAGACAGGATTCGTCTCTCCTGGTATTAGGGGTTGACATCGCGCTGTGTCTAGGAGAGCCATTACATAAGTAGTCCCTGGCCAGGGCAAGCGAGATATACGGTAGGTTTCCAGTGTTATCTCAGGGTGTTCTGGCTACACTCCGACACGACTTGTACTGCTATTAGGGGACTGACGTTCACCGCCCCCTAGGTCCGCCATGTGATGTATCAGACGAACAGACCGGACTGTACGGAGATTGTCACATACAGGCTCAGTAGGGGTTCGGATGGGTTTACCTCATCGGCCTTCTTATCGACATCTACCTGGGGACCGTTACGTACAGCTAGTGCCGCTTGCGGTCTGTGGTTAAACCCACTGCCAGCGTAGTGTCGACTCTTTAGAGTCCCACACAGAGAGTTTCCCTGCATTGAGCGAAACGTGTAGAGGCCGTATAGTTTTACGGCAGGGCTACGATCACTTACGTGCACTTGTGTGCGTATGCTGTTCGGGCAGGCAATACTAGTGGGCTTTGGTTTAAGCCAGATCCTAGTATTGCAAAGATGGATTTGATTTCTCTTTTGTGCATTCACATTCTACGGAATGAGGATTCGGGTGTGTACGCACAGTTTGAAGGAGCGATGAAGGAGGAGATGCCCCATTAGGGTTTTGGCAGTTGGTTCGGCCAAAACCGTAATCTGGCACACTCATTAGGGTTTTGCAATTCGTTTGGTCAAAACCGTTATGAGCCGGAGACATTGTTTACTAATCCTTTTAGTGATAGATTAGTGATGGCTAATTGCATTGACCATTTGACTACTTAGACCTCTCTTGACTTTGTTGACCCGTTGACCGTGTTGACCATTGACCTTCAAGAGGGATCTACACTCTTCTTTTATTTTCTTTTTAATTCTTGAGTTATGATAATGGTCAATTCAATGTGCCATCAACTCTTTCATGATAGGATTAGTAATGATGATTTTTGTGTATTATTGCAACCATGGTTCATTTCATTTTGGCTTAATCCTTTTCATTATTCTATTCTCATTCTCTCTCTTGAAATGAGAAGAAAAGAAAAGCTCCATGGTTGCTAAGCTTTCTCCTTCTTCTTCCTCCTCTTGATCTTATCTTTTGATCTCATGTGTTGAGAGAAAAAGATCCCACAAAGACAAATACATCCATACATCTCCTCTATATCTATACATCCTAGGGCTTCTTGAGTAGCAATCACTTTGCCCTAGTTGCCTCGGCTTGAGCTGGAGCTCGGTGTACATCTCTCGGGTGGATCGTCTTCGACTCAAGAAGGCCGCGGAGGTGCCCAAGGTCCGGATTGACGCTTGGAGCTTGGATGGACGAGCGGGACAGCGGAATGAAGACCCGAAGGACCGGTTCCGTGAGGTATACTTTTTACAAGCATAGTAGTTAAAACCTCTAAGTGTTTACTAGTTTCTAGTTTAGCCAAGATCCTTGCTTTTGAGTCCATGTTGCCTAGCGCCAAATCATTGTTTTTCGCCGTTTCCGCTTCCCCGTAAGAACCGGGGTGAGCAACGCAAAAGACTTACAACAACAACATCTTTTTAGGTTTGTTTTACTTGCATGAATCAAAATTAATGTTGTCCCATCAATGAAACCTACTACACCAGAAAAGAACGAAAATACGATGTACGTATATGCCATCCGCATTCGCCACTGGGCCCCGTTATCACCCGTCAGGTTACTTAACTAACGACAGAGCAGGGGCTGGACTAGCGCGGGTGTAAGACATATACAACATCTACTAGTATATATATATAAGTATATACGACATTCGTCCCGGGCATGATAGTAAACAACATCACAGAAACACTGCCAACAATACAGAATGGTGGATAATCTTGGAGCCTCGGATTTCATTCGAGCGACAAATAAAACCCGATGTTCCCTGTCGTGTGGATAGCCTTTGCAATGAAAACCTGTACCCCCTACGAGTGCGGCGAATAGCCCGCCAATTCTAGAATGAAGCCCCCTCTGTATCAACTCTACGAGAAAGAAGCCTCCTCCGTCTCAACGCCATGAGAAATAAGCCCCCTCCATCTTAATTCCATGAGATGCGGGCTTGCTGCCTTTCTAGAACCTGGCTATTCGTGCACTCCACCGTGGGGTAATCCTAGTACAGAAAAAGAAAAATAATATATACAAACGGTGACATCGACCTCAACACGGTCGTGCCCCAAAAAAATATAGAATCCGGCAAAGACGGCAGTCTACATGTCGGACGCTCGTCCCGCAATAACAAATGTACAAATGAATTTAAACTGTTCTACAAACATTGCAACACTTGCTATCCATCACGACTATCCAACCACAAACACAGAACAAGCACACAACATCAACGCGAATGTCACGTTCGCAAAACCCGTCAAAAAAAACATATAGCATCAATGCGACTGTGTTTGTTGACCTCCGTCAAGGCACAGTGTACGGTAGCTGGGTAATATTTATCTGCGACATGTGGATGCGATCGGTAGGGGCAGTCACACAGCCTTGTTGACTTCCATCAAGGGTTTGTATGGGTGGGTTCGAATCGATCAAGAAATGACGGGTTGAACTTGACTAGCGGCTTATGGTTTGTTGACTTCCGTCAAAGTCATAGGTCGTTAGGGGTAAAAACTAATATTGAGAATTTCAAGTGTTGAAATTTGCAATAAGATTGCATACCTTCTATGTGATGGTTGGATCCCGATACCCACTGCGAGTAAGTGTTACTCCTGAGAGAGTTTTCCACTTTACAATTAGCTAATCTAGTAGGTATCTAAGAAAGGTGTTAACGGGTTTATGTCCCTGTGGAAACGAGGTTATTTAATTAGTTTCATGCAAAAGCACGGGAAAACATCCTCGGAGTACCAATACCTGCCTGGCTGACCGATTAGCGAACTTGTAGGGTGTAATTAATCCCGGCTTGAAGGGTTACACTAGCGCCCCGGCCAACTTCCGTAGCCAAATGCGGAACAAAAATTTCGTAGAGATAACGAACTTGGGGCTAGAATAAACCTTAACCGGGATCTTTACCATAAACCTAACTAGCAAAAGAATAGAGTTCTATCTACTATGATAGAAAGTTATACATAGTTCTTGAACTCTTCTCTTCTTGTTGTGGTCCTCCTTGTTGCTAGCTCCTTAGAGTGGTGTAGACGGCTCTTCCTCTTCGTCTTCTCTTTGCCGAAGAAAGATCCATCCGAAGGCCTCTACCTTGAGCTCCTACCTCAACCAAGAGGTAACAACAGTGCTTGGCTTGCTAGACTAAGAACACTTGAATGAGTAGAGAGTTGTCTTGATGGTTTTATCTCACAAAGCTCATGCTTTTCAACACATGAAACAAGAGAGCTTTGAATGAGGAAGAGAGAAAGCTTTTTCAAAAGAGAGAATGAGCAAGAGAGAATGAGAGGAAAAATTACAACCATGCTCTCATATGAGAGAATATGAGAATAATAATAATAATTAGGAAAATTGTGATGGTTAGTTGATATGACCATTATCATTTCACATTTAATGCTAATTGCAAGCTTCAAGAAGCATCTTTGCAAAAGAAATCATCATGGTCAAATGGTCAACAAAAGTCAAATAGTCAACCCAACCTCAACCACGGCACAATTATCCTTAATTAATATTGTTAATCATATTTCTCATTCTCATTAGGGTTTAGAAAAAGTCAACGGTCGAAACCCTAATGAGATTCCTCTGCCTCTGTCAACTGTGCATACACACCCGCATCCGAGTTCCGAGGAACATGAATACAATGAGACAAAACCAATCCCAAAACAAATACTAAAATCTGGCTTAAACCAAAACCCGCTAGTAATAACTGCCTGTAGGGTTCCTAGGCACTCTTGTGAAGGTTCAAAAGGCATCAAACATGCCCGGATTAAATTTTAGACGTGCCGAACAACCCAAAGCCGGGATCTTTGCTAGATTATTAGGGTTTAACATGCAAGAAGATAACTTTTATCTAAGTGTGAGGGAGTACAACCTTTGTAGTCCGCTCCTTCACTTCACAAGCTCCGAGTAGAAGTCCCTTTGCCGCGATCCATGATCTCCCGGACTCATGAGAGGCTCCACGACTCGAACGATCCATGCTAGCTCGAAGTATTCCAAATCTCCGATGATCTACCTCGAAGTTGCAAAGACTCAAGCTTTCTCACTCAAAAGAGATGAACACACTAATCCCATGGGCTAGATGAGATGAGGATGAGAGAGTAGTAATTTTGCTTTCTTTTTATATCATTTTCTCATATTTTATCATCACTTAAGGATTTTCAAGAGAGCTTCTTCAAGAGAGAAGAAGAAGAAGATAATCAAAAGATAATGATAATCATAATCCTTTTGTGATGAATAGAATAAAATCTATATGATTGAATTGTAAACCATGGTCAAGGATGAGTGGCTAAGAATGAGTAGAGAATAAACTAGAGTTAGGGTTTGGTTGGGTTAAGAATGTGTCATCACAAATATCTTAACCAAGAGAAAAGAATAAAGCTTCTAGAATGTGCATGAAGCTACTAACCCTAATCAAACCCTAACCTCAATTAATCATCCTTAAACATGTTTAACAATTAATCATATCATGTCACAATAATATATATCACATATATATTATATATTTGCAACAAAAGAAAATAATACAATTAACATATATCGCATATATATCAATGTATCATCCACTGAGAAAATGAAATAATAAAGCGAGCCAATATTAGATAATGTAATCCAATATATCATATATATTATTATACATTAAATCATCGAATCAACACTTGAATCGGTGATCCGGCTATATCGAATATTACCGACTAATATATCATGTACCGGTTCATCGAATCAACACTTGATCCGATGAACCGGTTCATTCCTAAATATCGCGAGAATATAATACGGTATCCCATATCGCATTATTCTCGCTCCTGCGCATATCACATATGCGCCACTACTCCGTTTCGCCTGAGCCAAGAAACCTCTGTGTAGGACTCTAAAGAATCGTCAATACGCCGGTAGCAGGTGATGATCATATCAAACACCCACAAGCTGCAAGCGGTCAGCTAAACGTAACAGCCACCCAGGTATTGAGCGATCAGAAGATCAACAAGCTAGCCTGTGCGTTCTCCTGTGAATCCAACCAGTAACACTCCCGTACAGTCCGGTCTGTTCGTCTGATATGTCGCATATCAAGTCTAGAGGTGGTATACGTCAGACCCCAGTAACCGATAAGTCATGTCGATGTGTGGCTCATAACGGGTCGAGAAACTACTAGTAACACTTACCAGTAAATCTCTATATCAGCCCTGGCCAGGGACTTCCAGTTATAGCCAATCGAACACAGCACAACATCAACTCCCTATACCGGGAGAGACGAATCCCCTCCTATCGCTCATTGCCTCCATGTGATTCGGGACTGTACCCAAAAGCCACCGTTTTGCACGCCCTCTTGGATGTGGTAAGGTGGAAATCAAAGCACAGTGGGAATCACACAAGACTCTATGACGATCTCGGGTCTTCAGACTACCCTGTACCTGTGTCACCGGAGAACTGCCATCTGACGTGTGGTATATCACCATCTGGGAGTTCTCGGCGAGTCCGTCCAGTATACCCAGTCTCTACTGAGCATCCGTACACTATCTCTGATGTCTAACACCGATGGATATGGGATCATCCATCGCCCATCATATGGGTCAAGATGCGTATACGCTAGTCTACTCTGGTGTATCGATGCCCTGTCTCGATATACCCTCGACTAGGAACAGTTATAGGATGTACTCATCGACTACTGTGGCCCCACTAGTATGATCTCATCATAGTCCCAGTAGTCGAGTACAAGTCCTAAGGGATTTATCAACATGTGAGAGTAAAACAGTAAACCAGTACAAGTCAACATGTTAAGATAAAGTGAAACCAAATAGCATACTATCATGACGAGCAAGAAAGTCATCTCTATATATAACCAAGCATCCATTATAATATAAATCATATGTACAACAATGGCCTCTAGGGCATATACATAACTAACAATCTCCCACTTGCACTAAGGCCAGTGCTGTAGTATCTCATACCTAGCATCCCGAATAATCTCTCAAACTGTATCTGGGGAATAGCCTTCGTGAATGGATCCGCAGTGTTGTCCTTCGTATCTACTCTCCTGACCTCGATCTCCCGGCGATCAACTATCTCCCTGATCAGGTGATACCGCCTCAGAATATGTCTGGACTTTTGATTGGACCTGGGTTCCTTGGCTAAAGCCACAGCTCCATTGTTATCACAATACAGAGGTATTGGATGCTCAATGGATGGAACCACACCAAGTTCATAAATGAACTTCTTGATCCAGACAGCCTCTTTGGCAGCATCGTTGGCAGCGATGTATTTAGCCTCCATCGTTGAGTCCGCAACGGTATCCTGTTTGGAACTCTTCCAACATACCGCCCCTCCATTTAGGGTAAAGACAAAACCCGAATGCGACTTAGAGTCGTCCTTATCACTTTGGAAGCTGGAATCGGTAAAGGACTCCACCCGGAGTTCTCCATTACCATACACCAAGAACATCTCCTTAGTCCATCGTAAGTACTTGAGAATGTTCTTCACAGCTGTCCAATGACTCTCTCCTGGATCCGCTTGATACCGACTCACTACACTTAGTGAGTATGCTACATCGAGTCTGGTACATAGCATCGCATACATGATAGAGCCTACTGCCGAAGCATAGGGTATCCCTTGCATGCGAGCTCTCTCCAAATCAGTCTTGGGAGACATCTCTTTGGAGAGAGTGAGTCCAGAGATCGTGGGCTGATTCCCACGTTTGGATTCTTCCATACTAAACCT
This sequence comes from Agapanthus africanus, assembly GCA_030015575.1. Lineage (NCBI taxonomy): Eukaryota > Viridiplantae > Streptophyta > Magnoliopsida > Asparagales > Amaryllidaceae > Agapanthus > Agapanthus africanus. Next base: position 295,099,214 of record CM057345.1, on the reverse strand, counting down.
CTTTAGTATGGTGTCAATGTACCTGGATTGGGACAATCCCAGTATCCGTTTAGATCTATCTCTATAGATCATGATTCCCAATATGCAGGAGGCATCACCTAGATCTTTCATTGAGAATCTCTGTGATAAGAAGAGCTTGACTGATTGCAGCATAGGAATATCATTTCCTATCAAGAGTATGTCATCGACGTACAATACGAGGAAGACAACCTTACCCTCTGCTACCTTCTTATATATACAAGGTTCATCTATATTTTTGATGAAGTCAAACTCTTTGACTACAACATCAAAACAGATGTTCCAACTCCGCGATGCTTGCTTTAACCCATAAATGGATTTAAGCAGCTTGCACACCTTTCCGCTGCTCCCACTATCTACGAAGCCCTCTGGCTGAGTCATGTACACGCTCTCTTCTAAATCACCGTTTAGAAAGGCGGTCTTAACATCCATTTGCCAGATTTCGTAGTCATCGTATGCAGCAATAGCAAGTAAGATCCGGATGGACTTAAGTATAGCCACTGGAGAAAAGGTTTCGTCATAATCCACACCTGGTCGTTGACGAAAACCCTTTGCTACAAGTCTAGCTTTGAAAGTCTCAACCTTTCCATCTACACCAAATTTCTTTTTAAAAATCCACTTGCTCCCAATGGGTTTTACCCCTTCAGGAGCATTTTCTAAAATCCATACTTTATTGGTGTACATGGATTCCATCTCAGATCGCATTGCATCCAGCCATTTCACAGAGTCACCACTCGTGATGGCCTGCTCGAAACTAGTTGGGTCATCATCATCCATGATGCAATCCTCGCTTCCACCATCAATGAGAAAACCGTAGTATCTCTCAGGTGGACGAGAAACCCTACTAGATCGGCGGAGAGGCTGGGGTTCGTCATGTACTACTGAATCCTCTGGTTCCACTAAATCATCTGTTGTAGTTTGTTCTGCTGGAACCTCTTCCAGTTCTACCTCAATGCTACTGTTCTGTTTCATAAGAAAACCTTTTTCTAAGAAAGTGGCATGTCGAGAAACAAACACCTTTTGTTCCTCGGGATGGTAGAAGATATACCCTTGTGAGTTTTTGGGATATCCTACAAACTTACATAAGACAGATCTTGCCTCGAGTTTGTCCGGATTTTGTCTTTTGACATAGGCCGGACAACCCCATATTTTAATGTAATTAAGATGTGGTCTCTTCCCTTTCCATATCTCATATGGAGTGGTAGGCACAGATTTGGTAGGAACTCTATTCAATAGGTCTATGGCTGTCTCAAGCGCATACCCCCAAAAAGAAATAGGTAACTCGGCTGTACTCATCATCGAGCGCACCATATCTAATAGGGTGCGATTCCTCCGCTCTGATACACCGTTGTGCTGTGGTGTATAAAGGGGAGTAAGCTGAGAGAGAATCCCATTCTCTTTTAGATAATCTAGGAACTCACTGCTTAAGTATTCACCTCCTCGATCAGATCGAAGAATCTTAATACTTTTGCCCGTTTGGTTCTCTACTTCGTGCTTATATTCTCTGAATTTCTCAAAAGCTTCAGACTTGTGTTTCAACAGGAACACATGTCCGTATCTAGAGAGATCGTCAGTGAATGTAATGAAGTAGGAAGAACCGTTCCTGGCATGCGTAGACATTGGACCGCATACATCACTATGTATCAGTCCTAAGAGTTCAGTAACTCTTTCTCCGTGTCCACTAAACGGAGCTTTGGTCATTTTTCCTTTGAGACATGAATGGCAAGTATCATAAGATGATAATTTGAACGGATTCAAATAACCATCTTTATGTAACTTAGCCAGTCGTGTCGCATTGATATGACCAAGTCTACAATGCCACAAGTAGGATTCGTTCATATTCGAACTTTTCCTCTTGTGTGTGTTTTGTATATTCAGGACTGTATTCTGATTTAGAATGAATATGCCATTATGTAACGAGCCTGATGCAATCAACTTTTGATCTAGGAATATGTTCATAACATTATCCTGTACTACAAAATTATATCCCTCTTTACTCAATAAAGAAACTGATATAATGTTGCACATCATGTTCGGTATATAATAGCACTCATTTAGAATCAGTGTATTACGACTTGGTAATACAAGGTGATATTCGCCAACTGCTTTGGCTACAATACTTGCACCGTTCCCTACTTGAACGGAATGTTCACCTTTTCCCAGTTCTCTACCTTTACGTAGCCCATGTAACTGTTTACATATGTGGGATCCTGATCCAGTATCTAATACCCAGGACGTAGGGTGAACTGAGAAACAGTTCTCAATAACTAACACACCCGAAGAAGATGCATCAGCATGCATGTTCTTTTGGGCGGCGTGAGAATCCAGATATTCTTCTATTTCCTGTTCAGTCTTATAACTCTTATAAGAAAGAACGGGTCCAACATTCCCTAGCTCAGTACAATAATTGGGTTCAGTCAATACATCCATATTATTATCTTGATTATGGCATGACATGGTCGCTACCTGGAGAGAGAGAGAGAAGAAAACACTTTAGCGTATGCTCTTGCAAGATTAGATTGGTTATTATCTTATCTAATCAGGATGTCTCCCACTGGTTTTATCAAATCTACCTTAAAACCCTAAAAGGTAAGATTAGCCGGGATTAATTACACCCTACAATTTCGTCAATCTTTCAGCCAGATCAGTGTCGGTACTTTGAGGGAGGTTTCCCGTGCTCTCGCACGGACCTAATTAAAGTAAACCTCGTTTTCCCAGAGACGTAACCTCGTTAACACTTTTCTAGACACCTACTTGAATGACTAATTGTCCTGTGTAAAACTTTCTCAGGAGTAACACTTACTCGCGGTGGGTATCGGGATCCAACTATCTCATAGGAAGTTTGCAATCTCATTGCAAATTTCAACACTTGAAATTCCCGATAATGCTTTTGCCCCTAGTGTGCTATGACCTTGACGCATGCCAAACAACCCATAGTCCACTAGTCAAGTTCAACCCGTATATTTCGTGATTGAATTAAACCCACCCGTACGACCCTTGACGCATGCCAAACAACGCCGTACGAATACCCTAATCCAATCGCATCTCATGCAGCAGATAAGTAATAATCAGCTACCGTACACTACGCCTTGACGCATGCCAAACTACCGTAGCACGAATACTAAATATTACTTATCTGAAATGACGGAGGGCTACGCAGGTTTTTCAGAAAACCCTGAGCGTAATGAACTTGATATCGTCGTAGAATCATGTGAAGTTTTGAAAAGGAGTGTTTTTGAGGCTTTTCTTAGTTTCGCTAAAGGGGTCACTCCCTGTGAAGGGATCGTCGGCCCTTTCCTCATCGAATAAGGTGCAGGATATATCATATATACCGCTGTGCAAAGCAAAACACTAAAAGCAATCAAAAGACAAACCGAGTTTTGTAGCATCTGCCAGTTTTGCTAAAGGAGTCACTCCCGGTGAAGGGATCTCGGTCCTTTCCTCATCGAATAAGGTACAGGATATATCGTATATATCACTGTGCAAAGCAAAACTGTAGCTACCCCTTTTTATTAAGTTTGATTCTACAACATCTTTAGGTTTCTTTTCTTTTATTAATCTCATTAATAAAAATCCCATCAGCTTATGCTTCCTAAGCATCACAGAAGAAACGAAAGCAATAATATTTATATATCAGCATATATATATAGTATAAGCATTCGTCTCAGGCAGTAATATGATCTCATCACAGAACATTGCAGCAGAAGAACATATATGAAATATTGGATATACTAGGACGTTCGTGTTTTCAATACGAGCCTGTATAAAACACGGATTCCACGGTCGCGACGAATAGCCAAACCCACATCCCAAGACCCCTACGAGAGCGGCAAGTAACACTGCCAATTCTAGGGTTAGGAGACCCGGTCTCGACTCCTCGAGATGGCCTCCCACTGGACCCTAGAACCCGGTTACTTATCTCCCCTCCTTGGGTCAACCTAATGCGGAGAAGTAAATAATATACACTGGTGACAGCAACCGCAACCTGGAAGTGCCCCAAATTAAAGAATATTACATTACAAATGAATTTTACATGAATGAAAATAAAAACCCTCACCTCACATAAAACCCCCGGCTATTCAGAACGCGACGATCCAATATAACATATCACAGCAACACATAATATCTCATATCATCAACGTAAGTAAATATGCGCATCCCATTTTTCGTTGACATATAGCAACGAAACCGGCGATATCACATATTACACTTACGGTCACAGAAAAGAAAGTGTAAAACTACAATATTTGGAATCCACAATCACTTTAGACATCGTAAATCCGAAATATCACATACTCCGCATTTCATGCCTAACTCTATGAATTCCACATATTGTATCACATTCCAGATAAATAGACATTATTAAACTTTCTGAACAGATAATCAAACACCCAAAATTTCCTAAACTGCTCAACTCTTGAGCGGGGTTTAAATAATCCCAGAATATGTCACAGTACCGGTGATCCAGCCGTAGAAGGGTCAAGCCAACGCCTCACATGTGGCACGCCGTACTGCCCCAAACCCGAAGGTTCAAAAGGCAGTTCAAGACGGTCACATAATCGAGTTAAGGTTTGTTGTCTTCTAGAGGGTCCACCACTTAACTTGTACAATTTTCCGAAAGATTTAAACCCGAAAAAATTTCAACACTTGAAAATTTGCCGTACCGGGAAACAGTAAGTTAATGATATCCGTTCAAATAGTTTAACAGTTTCTAAATATCCGGAAAAAAATACGAATTTAAAATTTCCGATCGAGTCTACTATTACAAAACAAACCCCAGAATTTTAAACACCTGGAACAGATTAAAAATACCCAGAATAGTCAGCAAGTACCTACGGTTTATACCATGAAGCCACGTGTCACAATCCTACAATTAGGCCGCGGAACCGCCGCTAGAACCATGTTCCTGCCGCGGTTCCGCGCTTAGTTGGTGGAATTGGGGGCACGTGTTTCATGGTAATTCTTAGAATTCCCTGCTGATTTTTTACATATTTTTAATTAAGAAAAATCCCAAAATTTAAAAAATTTCCAGAGAGGGGTCCAATTTTGTCGTTTCGGGTTCGATCGGAGTTTTAACTTCGTAAACACATCGCCTAATGCTCTAGCTAGGCTCTGATACCACTGTAGGGTTCCTAGGCACTCTTGTGAAGGTTCAAAAGGCATCAAACATACCCGGATTAAATTTTAGACGTGCCGAACAACCCAAAGCCGGGATCTTTGCTAGATTATTTGGGTTTAACATGCAAGAAAATAACTTTTATCTAAGTGTGAGGGATTACAACCTTTGTAGTCCGCTCCTTCACTTCACAAGCTCCGAGTAGAAGTCCCTTTGCCACGATCCACGATCTCCCGGACTCATGAGAGGCTCCACGACTCGAACGATCCATGCTAGCTCGAAGTATTCCAAATCTCCGATGATCTACCTCGAAGTTGCAAAGACTCAAGCTTTCTCACTCAAAAGAGATGAACACACTAATCCCATGGGCTAGATGAGATGAGGATGAGAGAGAAGTAATTTTGCTTTCTTTTTATATCATTTTCTCATATTTTATCATCACTTAAGGATTTTCAAGAGAGCTTCTTCAAGAGAGAAGAAGAAGAAGATAATCAAAAGATAATGATAATCATAATCCTTTTGTGATGAATAGAATAAAATCTATATGATTGAATTGTAAACCATGGTCAAGGATGAGTGGCTAAGAATGAGTAGAGAATAAACTAGAGTTAGGGTTTGGTTGGGTTAAGAATGTGTCATCACAAATATCTTAACCAAGAGAAAAGAATAAAGCTTCCAGAATGTGCATGAAGCTACTAACCCTAATCAAACCCTAACCTCAATTAATCATCCTTAAACATGTTTAACAATTAATCATATCATGTCACAATAATATATATCACATATATATTATATATTTGCAACAAAAGAAAATAATACAATTAACATATATCGCATATATATCAATGTATCGTCCACTGAGAAAATGAAATAATAAAGCGAGCCAATATTAGATAATGTAATACAATATATCATATATATTATTATACATTAAATCATCGAATCAACACTTGAATCGATGATCCGGCTATATCGAATATTACCGACTAATATATCATGTACCGGTTCATCGAATCAACACTTGATCCGATGACCCGGTTCATTCCTAAATATCGCGAGAATATAATACGGTATCCCATATCGCATTATTCTCGCTCCTGCGCATATCACATATGTGCCACTACTCCGTTTCGCCTGAGCCAAGAAACCTCTGTGTAGGACTCTAAAGAATCGTCAATACGCCGGTAGCAGGTGATGATCATATCAAACACCCACAAGCTGTTAGTTGTATGTATGCCCTAGAGGCCAGTATTGTACAGATTATGTATATTATATTGGATGCTTGGACATATATAGAGATGACTTTCTTGCTCGACATGATAGTATGCTATCTGGTTGCCATTTATCTTAACATGTACACTAGTCTCTTTATACTGTCTTATAGTTACATGTTGGTAAAGCCCTTAGGATGTGTACTTGACTACCTGGACTATGATGCAGATCATACTAGTGGGGACATGGTAGTCCATAAGTACCTCCTTCAAGGTCCCTAGTCGTGGGTATATCGAGACGGGGCATCGTTATACCAGAGTAGACTAGCGTATACGCTTCTCGACCCATGTGATGGGCGATGGATGATCCCATATCCATTGGTGTTTGACATCAGAGATGGTATACGGGTGCTCAGTGGAGACTGGGTACACTGGACGGACTCGCCGAGAACTCCCAGATGGTATTATACCTCACGTCAGATGGCAGTTCTCAGGTGACACTTGTACAGGTTAGTCTGTAGACCCGAGATCGTCATGGAGTCTTGTGTGGTTCCCACTGTGCTTTGATCTCCACCTTACCACGTCCATGAGGGCGTGCAAAACGGTGGTCTTTGGGTACAGTCCCGAGTCACATGGAGGCAATGAGCGATAGGAGGGGTTTCGTCTCTCCCGGTATTGGGAGTTGATGTTGCGCAGTGCTTGATTGGCCGTAACAGGGAAGTCCCTGTCCAGGGCTGATCAGAGATTTGCTGGTAAGTGTTACCAGTAGTTTCTCGACCCGTTACGAGCCTCACATCGGCACGACTTATCGGGTTATTGGGGTCTGACGTATACCACCCCTAGACTTGATATGCGACGTATCAGACGAAGAGACTTGACTGTATGGTAAGTGTTACTGGTCGGATTCGCAGGAGTGTGAGCGGGCTAGCTCGTCGATCTTCTGATCGCTCAATACCCGGGTGGCCGTTACGTTTAGCAGACCGCTTGCGGCATGTGGGTGCTTGATATGATCATCATCTGCTACCGGCGTATTGACGAGTCTTTAGAGTCCTACACAGAGGTTTCCTGGCTCAAGCGAAACGAAATAGGAGCGCATATGAGATGTGTGCAGGACCGAGAATAATGCGTGTATGTGATACCGCATTTCATTCTCGCGATATATGTTTCGATTGGTTATATTCGATATGACCTAGTTATCGAATCATTGATTCGATAAATCGATGCATTGTATACTAGTCGGTTATGTGCAACATGACCGTATCATTGAATCAAATGTTGATTTAATGATTTAATGCATAATTATATATTTGATATATTGCATTGCATTAACTAGTATTGGTTCACTTTAAACGGATTTTTCTCACTTGGATTGCACATTGTATATGTGATATACTTATGTGCACTTTTTGTATCATGTTTGATGATACTTGATCATATGGTTAAGTGAATAGAATTAAACCATGGTTATGTTGTAATTAGGGTTTTCCATATTTATTTGTCCATTTATTTGTTTATTTATGTGGATAAATTCAAAATGAGAATGGTGGCTATATTTGTTTCTTGTATGAAGCTTCTTGAACCCTTGACTTTAGCAACCATTCTTATCCTCTTGCTTAACCCTAACCCACTCTTTGACCATGGTTTATTCTCTACACTTAACCCTAGTTATTGTTATGATAAGTTTTGATTTATTATTCATTTTCAATAAGACTTATCATAATTCTAGCTCTTCTTCTTCTTCATCTTCAAAAGAAAAGCTCAAGGTCCATCAATGGCATCTTGAGTTATAGTGAGCTAAATCCAAATCTAAAGTGAACCCACCTCCTATTTCTTCACCCTCTACCTCTTGCCAAGTTGTTTTGGGTGTTTTCTTCACAAGTTTCACATGTTTGTGAAGTCGGAGCTTGAGTTTGTGCAACCTCGACGTAGATCGTCTTTGACACAAAGCCGACGAGCTATTCCGCTTGCTTTCCCGATGAAGCCGATGATCGAGTCGAGGATTCATGATGGACAGCGAGGACATGACGTTGCGGAGCCGTGGAGGTGGAAATCCGGATCTACAAAGGTTGTATATCCGTATCATAGTAGTTAACTGTTAACTAGCTTTCTTTTTCGCCTAAACATCTAGTTAAAGATCCGTAGTCTAGGGTTTCTCGGCACTAAAAATTTTAATTTGGCATGTTCGATGCCATGTGAGAACCCACTAGGGTGCCTAGGAACCTTTCACTGGTATCAGAGCCTAGCTAGAGCCTTAGGCGAAGTCCCGACGACATTTGAATCCCGATCGAACCGAAATCCAAAACCTAAAAATGCTCTCTGGACTTTTTCTAAAAATTCGGATTTTTGTCAATTAAAAATATGTAGAAAATCAAGCAGGGTGTTATTAGAATTACTGTGAAATACGAGGGGGTAATTCAATTTTTCCACCGCGGAAGGGCGGCACATGCTAGGCATGTGCGGCGCTTCCGCGGCCGTACTGTTCCCTTTCATAATTATTTCTGCACAGTAACTCTTGTAATATACTGATATGTTTTCTGGGATATTTTTATTGTGACTTTACAGAAGAGTATTTTGGGGTACTATTGGGAATCAGTATTTCGATCGGATTATCAAATTTCGTCTTTTGTGTTTTTCCAGATAACTGTAGAATATGTTAAAGAGTTCGACCGGATATAAATACCCAGGTTTTCCCCTGCCAAAATATCCAAGTGTTGGATTATTGTGTGGTTAAAAGACGTTCTGAGTAGTGCAAGTAACGCGATGGTCCCTCTAGAAGACACAAACCTTAACTCGATTATGTGACCGTCTTGAACTGCCCTTTGAACCTTCGGGTTTGGGGCAGTACGGCGTGCCACATGTGAGGCGTTGGCTTGACCCTTCTACGGCTGGACCGTTGGTACTGAGGTATGAAGTGAATGTCTTTGAACCTATTTCATGTGTTGATCGGTGTCGGGAAAACTTGGGTGTTCGAATGTGCGATCGGAAAATTTGATATATTCTATTTATCCGGAATTGGATACAATAATTGGAATTCACAAAAGGTTATGAGATAACTGGATGAATGTTATAGATCTAGCAGTTTAGTTTCACAAGATATCGAAAAGAGTTTTCGATGATGGGACTAAAATGCGGGATTTATAACTGTTAGGCATGTGATGTCTAAAGAAGTTGCGGATTCCAATTGTTGTAGTTTTACACTTTCTTTTCTGTGACCGTAAGTGTAGTATGTTCATATCGCCGGTTTCGTTGCTATACATCAACGACAATTGGGGTATGCATACTTACTTACGTTGATGACATGTGATGTTATGTGTTGCTGGATATGTTATATTGGATCGTCGTATTCGAATAGCCGGGGGTTTTTATGTGAGATGAGTGTTTTTCATTTTCATTCATGTAAAAACTTGTATGTAATATTCTTTTATTCGGGGCACTTCCAGGATGCGGAAGTTGTCACCCTTTGTGTATTATTTACTTTTCTGCACTAGGATAGACCCAAGGAGGGGAGCACAAGTAACCGGGTTCTGGGGTCCAGTGGGAGACCAACTCGAGGTGTCGAGTCCGGGTCTCCTAACCCTAGAATTGGCAGGGTTGCTTGCCGCTCTCGTAGGGGTCTTGGGGTGTGGGATTGGCTATTCATCACGACCGTGGAATCCGTGTTTTATACTGGCTCGTATTGAAAACACGGACGTCCTAGTATATCCAATATTTCATATGTTTATTCTGCTGCGATATCTGTGATGTGATTCTGTGATGGATATTGTATATAGTATATATATGATATATTATATAGACGTTACTTATGTTTTACACCCGCGCTAGCCCTGCCCTGCTCTGTCGTTAGTTACCTAACCTAACGGTGCACGAGGGGACATCGAGGCGAATGCGGATGGCATAAGTGTACGTCATATCTATCTGTGATGTTTAGGTATTTAAATGATGGGACTTCATTAATGTGATTAATGAAAGATAAGAAACCTAAGATGTTGTAGAATCGAATTTTAAAATAAAACAGGTAGCTACAGTTCTTGCTTTGCATAGCGGTATATATGATATACCCCGCACCTCATTCGACGAGGAAAGGACCGAGATCCCTTCACCGGGAGTGACTCCTTTAGCAATAACTGGCAGATGCTGCACACTCGGTTTGGCTTTGATTGCTTTTAAGAGTTTTTTGCTTTGCACAGTGATATATATGATATATCCCGCACCTCATTCGATGAGGAAAGGACCGAGATCCCTTCGCCGGGAGTGACTCCTTTAGCAAAACTAGAAAAGCCTCAAAATCACTCCATTTCAAAACATCATTTGATTCTACAACGATATCAAGTTCATTACGCTCATGGTTTTTATGAAAAACCTGCGTAGCCCTCCGTCATTTCAGATAAATTACATATAGTATTCGTGCTACATTTGTTGGCTTTCGTCAAGGTGTAGTGTGCGGTAGCTATGTGCTGTTTATCTGCTGCATATGATGCGACTGGATTAGGGTAGTCGTACGGCTTTGTTGGCTTTCGTCAAGGGTCGTGCGGGTGGGTTTAATTCAGTCAAGAAATGTACGGGTTGAACTTGACTAGCGGGCTGTGGTTTGTTGGCTTTCGTCAAGGTCATAGCACGCTAGGGGCAAAATATTATCGGGAATTTCAAGTGTTGAAATTTGCAATGAGATTGCATACCTTCTATGAGATAGTTGGATCCCGATACCCGCTGCGAGTAAGAGTTACTCCTGGGAGAGTTTTACACATTGCAATTAGCCGATCAAGTAGGTGTCTAGAAAGGTGTTAACGAGGTTACGCCTCTGGGAAAATGAGGTTTACAGTAATTAGGTTCGTGCGAAAGCACGGGGGACCTCCCTCAAAGTACCGACACTGGCCTGGCTGAAAGATTAGCGAACCTGTAGTGTGTAATTAATCCCGGCTAGTCTTTCCTTTTAGGGTTTGAAGGAAGATTTGATAAAAAGCAGTGGGAGCCATCCTGATTAGATAAGATAATAACCAATCTGATCTTGCACGAGCATACGCTAAAGTGTTTTCTTCTCTCTCTCTCCAGGTAGCGACCATTTCATGCCTTAATAAAGATAATAAAATGGATATATTGACCGAACCCGCATGTTATACTGTGCTGGGGAACGTTGGTTCCGTTCTTTCCTATAAGAGTTATAGGACTGAACAGGATATAGGGGAATACCAGGATTCCCATGCCACCCGAATGAAGAAAGTATATGTTGATGCATTTTCTTCGGGTGTGTTCGTTACTGATAACTGTTTCTCCATTTGCTCTACGTCCTGGGTATTGGATACCGGGTCAGGATCACATATATGTAATCAGTTACATGGGCTAAGGAAAGGTAGAGAACTTGGAGAAGGTGATAAAGACATTAGAGTTGGAAATGGTGCAATTGTTGCAGCTAAGACTGTCGGGGAATATCACCTTGTATTACCAACTGGTAATACATTGGTTCTGAACGAATGCTATTACATGCCGAACCTGATATGCAACATTATATCGGTTTCTTTGCTAAGTAAAGAAGGATATAATTTTGTATTACAGGACAATGTTATGAACATTTTCCATAACCAAAAGTTGGTTGGATCAGGCACGTTGTGCAATGGCATTTATGTTCTAAACCAATCAACAGTCCTGAGCATAACAAACACACACAAGAGGAAGAGTTCTGAACTCAACGAATCCTTTTTGTGGCATTGTAGACTGGGTCACATCAATGTGACACGACTGGCTAAGTTGCATAAAGATGGATATTTGAAACCTTTCGAATTTTCATCTTATGACACTTGCCAGTCATGTCTCAAAGGCAAGATGACCAAGACTCCGTTTACGGGACACGGAGAAAGAGTTACCGAACTCTTAGGACTGATACATAGTGATGTATGTGGTCCCATGTCTACACATGCCAGGGATGGTTCTTCGTACTTCATTACATTCACTGACGATCTCTCAAGATACGGACATGTGTACTTGATAAGACACAAGTCTGAAGCTTTTGAGAAATTTAGAGAATATAAACAAGAAGTCGAAAACCAAACCGGAAAAAGTATTAAAATCCTTCGATCTGATCGAGGAGGTGAATACTTGAGCAATGAATTCCTGGAATTCCTAAAAGAGAATGGGATTCTCTCTCAGCTGACTCCTCCATATACACCACAGCACAACGGTGTATCAGAACGGAGGAACCGCACCCTATTAGATATGGTGCGCTCTATGATGAGCACAGCTGAGTTACCTATTTCCTTCTGGGGGTATGCGCTTGAGACAGCCATACATCTATTGAATATGGTCCCCACCAAATCTGTGCCTACCACTCCATATGAGATATGGAAAGGGAAGAGACCATGTCTTAACTATGTTAAGATATGGGGTTGTCCAGCCTATGTCAAACGACAAAATCCGGACAAACTCAAGGCACGGTCTGTTCTATGCAAATTTGTAGGGTATCCCAAGAATTCTCAAGGGTATATCTTCTACCACCCTGAGGAACAAAGAGTGTTTGTTTCTCGGCATGCCACCTTTTTAGAAAAGGAATTTCTTGAAAAAGAGATTAGTGGTCATGAGGTAGAACTGGAAGAGGTTCCAGCTGCAGAAGCTACAACAGAAGATCTGGTGGAATCAGAGGATTCTGTAGTTCCCGACGAACCTTATCCTCTCCGCCGATCTAGTAGGGTTCCTCGCCAACCTGAGAGATACTACGGTTTTCTCATGGACGGTGGAAGCGAGGATTGCATCATGGAGGATGATGACCCAACTAGCTTCGAGCAGGCCATCACTAGTGGGGACTCAGTGAAATGGCTGGATGCTATGCGGTCCGAGATGGATTCCATGTACACCAACAAAGTATGGACTTTGGAAGTTGCTCCTGAAGGGGTAAAACCCATTGGGAGCAAGTGGATCTTCAAGAAGAAACTTGGTGTAGATGGGAAAGTGGAGACTTTCAAAGCTAGACTTGTAGCAAAGGGTTTTCGTCAAAGACCAGGTGTGGACTATGACGAGACCTTTTCTCCAGTGGCTATGCTTAAATCCATCCGAATCATGCTTGCCATTGCTGCCTTTCATGACTACGAAATCTGGCAAATGGATGTTAAGACCGCCTTTCTAAATGGTGATTTAGAAGAGTGCGTGTACATGACTCAGCCAGAGGGCTTCGTAGACAGTGGGAGCAGCGGGAAGGTGTGCAAGCTGCTTAAATCCATTTATGGATTAAAGCAAGCATCGCGGAGTTGGAACATCTGCTTTGACGTCGTTATCAAAGAGTTTGATTTCGTCAAAAATCCAGATGAACCTTGTATTTACAAGAAGGTGGCAGAGAGTAAGGTTGTCTTCCTCATATTGTACGTGGACGACATACTCTTGATAGGAAATGATATTCCTATGCTGCAATCGGTCAAGCTCTTCTTATCGCAAAGATTCTCAATGAAAGATCTTGGTGATGCCTCCTGCATATTGGGAATCAGGATCTATAGAGATAGATCCAAACGGATTTTGGGATTGTCCCAATCCAGGTACATTGACACCATACTAAAAAGGTTTAGTATGGAAGAGTCCAAGCGTGGGAACTTACCCACGATCTCTGGAGTCACTCTCTCCAAAGAGATGTCTCCCAAGACTGATTTGGAGAGAGCTCGCATGCAAGGGATACCCTATGCTTCGGCAGTAGGTTCTATCATGTATGCGATGCTATGTACCAGACCCGATGTAGCATACTCACTAAGTGTAGTGAGCAGGTATCAAGCTGATCCTGGAGAGAGTCACTGGACAGCTGTGAAGAGCATTCTCAAGTACTTGCGAAGGACTAGAGATATGTTCTTGGTGTATGGTAACGGCGAACTCCAAGTGGAGTCCTTTACCGATTCCAGCTTCCAGAGTGATAAGGACGACTCTAAGTCGCAGTCGGGTTTTGTCTTTACCCTTTACGGAGGGGCGGTTAGCTGGAAGAGTTCCAAGCAGGAAACCATGGCAGACTCGACGATGGAGGCTGAATACATCGCTGCCAACGATGCTGCTAAAGAAGCTGTCTGGGTCAAGAAGTTCATTAATGAACTTGGAGTGGTTCCATCCATTGAGCATCCAATACCTTTGTATTGCGATAACAATGGAGCGGTGGCTTTGGCCAAGGAACCCAGGTCCCATCAGCGATCCAGGCATATTCTGAGGCGGTATCACCTGATCCGGGAGATAGTTGATCGCCGGGAGATCGAGGTCAGGAGAGTTGACACGAAGAACAACACGGCGGATCCACTCACGAAGGCCATTCCCCAGATACAGTTTGAGAGACTCTTCAGGATGCTCGGTATGAGATACTACAGCAGCTGGCCCTAGTGCAAGTGGGAGATTGTTAGTTGTATGTATGCCCTAGAGGCCAGTATTGTACAGATTATGTATATTATATTGGATGCTTGGACATATATAGAGATGACTTTCTTGCTCGACATGATAGTATGCTATCTGGTTGCCATTTATCTTAACATGTACACTAGTCTCTTTATACTGTCTTATAGTTACATGTTGGTAAAGCCCTTAGGATGTGTACTTGACTACCTGGACTATGATGCAGATCATACTAGTGGGGACATGGTAGTCCATAAGTACCTCCTTCAAGGTCCCTAGTCGTGGGTATATCGAGACGGGGCATCGTTATACCAGAGTAGACTAGCGTATACGCTTCTCGACCCATGTGATGGGCGATGGATGATCCCATATCCATTGGTGTTTGACATCAGAGATGGTATACGGGTGCTCAGTGGAGACTGGGTACACTGGACGGACTCGCCGAGAACTCCCAGATGGTATTATACCTCACGTCAGATGGCAGTTCTCAGGTGACACTTGTACAGGTTAGTCTGTAGACCCGAGATCGTCATGGAGTCTTGTGTGGTTCCTACTGTGCTTTGATCTCCACCTTACCACGTCCATGAGGGCGTGCAAAACGGTGGTCTTTGGGTACAGTCCCGAGTCACATGGAGGCAATGAGCGATAGGAGGGGTTTCGTCTCTCCCGGTATTGGGAGTTGATGTTGCGCAGTGCTTGATTGGCCGTAACAGGGAAGTCCCTGGCCAGGGCTGATCAGAGATTTGCTGGTAAGTGTTACCAGTAGTTTCTCGACCCGTTACGAGCCTCACATCGGCACGACTTATCGGGTTATTGGGGTCTGACGTATACCACCCCTAGACTTGATATGCGACGTATCAGACGAAGAGACTTGACTGTATGGTAAGTGTTACTGGTCGGATTCGCAGGAGTGTGAGCGGGCTAGCTCGTCGATCTTCTGATCGCTCAATACCCGGGTGGCCGTTACATTTAGCAGACCGCTTGCGGCTTGTGGGTGCTTGATATGATCATCATCTGCTACCGGCGTATTGACGAGTCTTTAGAGTCCTACACAGAGGTTTCCTGGCTCAAGCGAAACGAAATAGGAGCGCATATGAGATGTGTGCAGGACCGAGAATAATGCGTGTATGTGATACCGCATTTCATTCTCGCGATATATGTTTCGATTGGTTATATTCGATATGACCTAGTTATCGAATCATTGATTCGATAAATCGATGCATTGTATACTAGTCGGTTATGTGCGACATGACCGGATCATTGAATCAAATGTTGATTTAATGATTTAATGCATAATTATATATTTGATATATTGCATTGCATTAACTAGTATTGGTTCACTTTAAACGGATTTTTCTCACTTGGATTGCACATTGTATATGTGATATACTTATGTGCACTTTTTGTATCATGTTTGATGATACTTGATCATATGGTTAAGTGAATAGAATTAAACCATGGTTATGTTGTAATTAGGGTTTTCCATATTTATTTGTCCATTTATTTGTTTATTTATGTGGATAAATTCAAAATGAGAATGGTGGCTATATTTGTTTCTTGTATGAAGCTTCTTGAACCCTTGACTTTAGCAACCATTCTTATCCTCTTGCTTAACCCTAACCCACTCTTTGACCATGGTTTATTCTCTACACTTAACCCTAGTTATTGTTATGATAAGTTTTGATTTATTATTCATTTTCAATAAGACTTATCATAATTCTAGCTCTTCTTCTTCTTCATCTTCAAAAGAAAAGCTCAAGGTCCATCAATGGCATCTTGAGTTATAGTGAGCTAAATCCAAATCTAAAGTGAACCCACCTCCTATTTCTTCACCCTCTACCTCTTGCCAAGTTGTTTTGGGTGTTTTCTTCACAAGTTTCACATGTTTGTGAAGTCGGAGCTTGAGTTTGTGCAACCTCGACGTAGATCGTCTTTGACACAAAGCCGACGAGCTATTCCGCTTGCTTTCCCGATGAAGCCGATGATCGAGTCGAGGATTCATGATGGACAGCGAGGACATGACGTTGCGGAGCCGTGGAGGTGGAAATCCGGATCTACAAAGGTTGTATATCCGTATCATAGTAGTTAACTGTTAACTAGCTTTCTTTTTCGCCTAAACATCTAGTTAAAGATCCGTAGTCTAGGGTTTCTCGGCACTAAAAATTTTAATTTGGCATGTTCGATGCCATGTGAGAACCCACTAGGGTGCCTAGGAACCTTTCACAAGCTGTAAGCAGTCAGCTAAACGTAACAGCCACCCAGGTATTGAGCGATCAGAAGATCAACAAGCTAGCCTGTGCGTTCTCCTGTGAATCCAACCAGTAACACTCCCGTACAGTCCGGTCTGTTCGTCTGATATGTCGCATATCAAGTCTAGGGGTGGTATACGTCAGACCCCAGTAACCGATAAGTCGTGCCGATGTGTGGCTCATAACGGGTCGAGAAACTACTAGTAACACTTACCAGTAAATCTCTATATCAGCCCTGGCCAGGGACTTCCAGTTATAGCCAATCGAACACAGCACAACATCAACTCCCTATACCGGGAGAGACGAATCCCCTCCTATCGCTCATTGCCTCCATGTGATTCGGGACTGTACCCAAAAGCCACCGTTTTGCATGCCCTCTTGGATGTGGTAAGGTGGAAATCAAAGCACAGTGGGAATCACACAAGACTCTATGACGATCTCGGGTCTTCAGACTACCCTGTACCTGTGTCACCGGAGAACTGCCATCTGACGTGTGGTATATCACCATCTGGGAGTTCTCGGCGAGTCCGTCCAGTGTACCCAGTCTCCACTGAGCACCCATACACCATCTCTGATGTCTAACACCGATGGATATGGGATCATCCATCGCCCATCATATGGGTCAAGATGCGTATACGCTAGTCTACTCTGGTGTATCGATGCCCTGTCTCGATATACCCTCGACTAGGAACAGTTATAGGATGTACTCATCGACTACTGCGGCCCCACTAGTATGATCTCATCATAGTCCCAGTAGTCGAGTACAAGTCCTAAGGGCTTTATCAACATGTGAGAGTAAAACAGTAAACCAGTACAAGTCAACATGTTAAGATAAAGTGAAACCAAATAGCATACTATCATGACGAGCAAGAAAGTCATCTCTATATATAACCAAGCATCCATTATAATATACATCATATGTACAACAATGGCCTCTAGGGCATATACATAACTAACACTGCCCGGACACAAAACGTGCACAAGTGCGCGGATGTAAACGAACTCCTTCGCAAAACCATGCGACCTCTACTCTGTTTTGCCCAAAGGCGAACAACCCTCTGTGTGGGGCTCTAATGACTCGACACTATGCTGGCAGTGGGTTTAACCACAGGCCGCAATCGGTACTAGCTGTACGTAACGGTCCCCAGGTAGATGCCGATAAGATGACCGATGAGGTGAACCCGTCCGAAGTCCTACTGAGCCTAAATGTGACAATCTCCGTACAGTCCGGTCTGTTCGTCTAGGAGTATCGCATGTCGGGCCTAGGGGGGGATAAACACCAGACCGCTAATAGCGGTACAATTCGTGTCGGAGTATAGCCCATAACACCATGAGATACTACTGGAAACACTACTAGTAAATCTCGCTTGCCCTAGCTAGGGACGACTATGTGTAATGGCTCTCTTAGACATAGTGCGATATCAACTCCCAATACTAGGAGAGACGAATCATGTCTAACCGTCACTGCCTCCAAGTGCTTCAGGACTGCACCCAACTACTACCAGTTTGCACGACTCAATAAAGCCGTGGTAGGGTAGTAATCTATGAACAGTGGGAACACACTCGAGGCGAAGTGACAGTGTCAAGTCAACGGACTAAACTGTACTCATGTCACCTGGGAACTGTTAACTCACGATAGGTATAATACCAACCAACAGTTCCCGACGAGTCCTGTCCAGTGTACTCGTAACCTAACGAGAACCTGCATACTATCTCTAGTACGACGTACTGATGGCTGTGGGACAGACCATCTCCCCTGCTGGGATAAGAAGCGTATGCACCAGTCTACTCTGGAGTATCGATGCCCTGTCTCGATAATCCTACGACTAGGGAGCAAAATAAGGATGTGCTTATGGACTACCCAGCCCCCACTAGTGTGATCGCCATCACAACGCCGGTAGTCAAGCAAAGATCCTAAGGGCTGTATCAATATGTATTAGCGATATGTTAAAAGAAACATATGCACATATTAAGATAGAAACAAACCAAGTAGCATACTACTATATCGAGCAAGACTGTCGTAAATCCGTGTATATATCCCAAGCTTCCAAAATGTATTATACAAATTAGTACTATACAATAATGGCCTCTGGGGCATACATATCCAACACGACTAATCTTACTTTTTAGGGTTTGAAGGAAGATTTGATAAAAACAGTGGGAGCCATCCTGATTAGATAAAATAATAACCAGTCTAATCTTGGAAGAGCGCACGCTAAAGTATTTTCTTCTCTCTCTCTCCAGGTAGCGCTCATGTCACGCCTTAATCAAGATAATGATATGGATGTATTGACCGAACCCGCTTATTATACTGAGCTGGGGAACGTTGGTTCCGCTCTATCTTATGACAACTGTCATAAGTCTGAGCAAGGATAGGGGAATACAAGGATTTCCACGCAATCCGAATGAAAAATAGCATTCTGATGCATCTTCTTCGGGTGTGCTAGTTATTGAGAAGTGTTTCTCAGTCTGCTTTATATCCTGGGTATTAGATACCGGATCAGAATCCCACATTTGTAATCTGTTACAAGGGTTAAGGAGAAGTAGAGAACTGAAAAAGGGTGATATGTCTTTCAGAGTAGAGAACGGAGCAATTGTTGTTGCCGAAGCTGTCGGCGAATATCACCTTGTATTACCAAATGGTAATACATTGAATTTGAACGACTATTATTACGTATCGTCGATGATGTGCATTATAATATCCGTTTCTTTATTAGATAAAGAAGAATATTACTTTGCATTAGAGAAAAATGTTATGAACATTTTCCTAAATCAAGTGTTGATTGGGTTTGGTACATTGTGTAATGGTATATACGTTCTTGTTCAGTTGATAAAACTACACATTTGCTATTACATTTTTCCTACTATTTCTATATTAAAAAGGTCTTTATTATAATATATCATACATATGAGGGTTTATGTGTAAAAATACTATTTTACATCTGTTGATATATTATAATTAGCATTTGGTAGAAAAATGTATGCAAATAATATCATTGACCAAATCCTAGTAGAACAAAGTCTACTAAAGATTATTTGAGTTGATGTGCAGAATTTTTCCAAGTTGTGCAGAATTTTTCAAGACTAGAATCAAGGAAATCAAGTTGTTGAAGAAGACTTGCCTAATTAAGGAATCAAAACCTGGAGACCAAGTCTGGCAGCAACCACGAGAAGATTTCCATGATACAAAGGTTCCAGAGATAGCCAAATGTCACACAGATGAAGCCCTAGAATTTTGATGAAGGGATAAGATCTTATAGCCGCAGATCCGCGGCCATACCCCACCTTGGGCCGTGGATCCGCGGCATGTTTGAAGATTTAGGGTTCGCAAAAAGTGTGGGTGAATCTTTACATCTAGTTCCCTAATTTAAAAGCAAACATTTCTGGCTTTGGACTATAAAAAGGGACCGAGAGCCTCTTGGAAAATTGATCAAGCCGACGAGATCACGAAGTCCAAGACGGCTCACGCATCCAGGCTGATCATCAACGGTTCATCTACCTCCTTAGAAGAGATCGAGAAGCAACTAGAAAATGTAATCATTTTCTAAAGGATTCAAGTGTAATGAATATTGTTGATTAATAAAGGTACCTTTCTTTTTCATATTCTATTTCTTCGTTGTTTAATTATGCAA
Source organism: Agapanthus africanus (assembly GCA_030015575.1). NCBI lineage: Eukaryota > Viridiplantae > Streptophyta > Magnoliopsida > Asparagales > Amaryllidaceae > Agapanthus > Agapanthus africanus. The sequence continues at coordinate 295,078,648 of CM057345.1, read as the reverse complement.
TTTCTTTCCATCTCTTTTTCTCCCAACATGCGTGAGTAATTCTCCGCTTGTTAGGGTTCGTAGGATTAGGATAGGCTAATGGATGATGAACATCCCTAAACCCTTTTTAAGTCCTATAAAGTTTATGAACTTTATCAAAAGAATCATTAACATCCTAATCGGGCGCGCTAACAATTCTTTGTTAGTTCCGACTGCATTAGAGATTAGATTAATGATTGTTTTGGTAAAAGCTAGATATGAACGGAGTTCCGTGTCGAGATAAGGGTTAAGAGTGGGATTCCTTTTCTCTCCAGAAACCCTAATCTACACGCATCACCGTCGTTCTAGTTTTAAATCTATTAAAGGATAAAAAGAGTAACTTTTAATTAATCGTCCATAACTACTAAATCCTAACGAACCCTACAAGCCTCCTTATTATATTAACTACATCCCTAAAATAATCTAGATCTATATATTTTGCATTCTTGCTTAACGTGGATCTAGAAACCTTTCCACAAAATTCTTTATCCCTCCTCTCTTTTTCAACACAACTAAAGTAAAAGTGAAAGGTTCCACGTTTCCCTGAGGACGACCCGTACTCATCTCGGTCTAGCTACGCGCGACACAGTTCTGATTGTGATTAACTACAGACTCACCTTTTCGTAACAATCAAATGGCGCCGTTGCCGGGGATACGTGCGTAATTTTTTATTCTTACTATTTGTGTTGAATTCTTAGACGATTCATATCATTATTAACATAAAACTGCAAAATGCATATTTAACGATTTGTGCATGAATTTTTGCGAGGAAATCTGGAGTCACAGACTTGAGGAAACAGGAGACAGAGATGTTTTTAGAGATCCATAGGAGCAAAGAAGGGCACAGAAAAAATTTCATCACCCGATCCTTCCCTCCTGCGGCGGAACCGTGGCATTAGGAAGCATCTGCGGCGGAAACGCGGCTTGATAAAGGGATCTAGGGTTCAAACTCCACTGGTATCTTTCTCAACTCCTTCTCTCTCCTCTCAAATCCAATAAAATCTATTTTCAGCGGGATTCTTTGCAAAATAGCGCCGCTCAAAAATCTTTTTGCAAAAGTTTTGTGATTGGTTTTGTTTTGCATATTTAATACGGACTTTAAGGGGAAAAGACCAAATCAAGATTAGATGGGGATTTCATCACCCTTCCTAAGCCCCACAAATCACAAACCGAGCATCTAGATCAACCATTCATTAATTTAAAAAATATCTAGACCAGACTCTAAGGACTGTCGCGCTCAATAAGGACAGAGGAAGGTCGTGGGTAATCTATCGTTTATCCGCATTACTTTTGTAGTACCTAGGTAAGTGTGTCAAATGCTAGTGGTTATTAATTAGGCCCACTACTGTGGTTCCTTCCCACTTACCTGGCACATACCTGGCTACAAGGGTAGTACGGAGGCGATAGAGGATTGATCCTGCGGCTTGTCCTTTGGAAGTCTAGGAGCGGTCTAGAGACTGGACCTAGGTTACCTTAGTTCTAGGGTTGCTTGTGAATCATAGGGTGATTTGTCTTGAGTCCCACTTTTTCAAAAACAAACCAATTTTAAATCACACACACGCTGCCACTTGCACTAAGCCCGCTTAGTGCATGCTCGGCTGGACACGGGTTCCTAGTACCCGTCTTGTCCGCGTTCCTGCTATCGACTCCGAGGTCGGTACTTCTTCATCTTCTTTTCCCCTACCACACACCACGACCGAGATGGACGGCACTCCATCAGAATATAACACCACGCTGCCACCGCCCGTAGGTGCGCAGAATCCACCGCGCATCTCTCTCCAAGAGAGATGCTATCCTATCCGTGGTCCCCTTCCTACTTGTCTATCTATTCCACCACCTAACGGGGATAATTTCGAAATTAAATCCCACTACATCAATCTGCTGCCCAAATTTCATGGGCTTGAGTCGGAAGACGCGTACGTTTTCATCACCAAATTCGAAAACGTATGTGCAATGATGGGTACTTCACAATTGACTTTAGATGCTATGCGTTTGCGTCTTCTTCCATTCACACTGTGCGACTTGGCAGAAAAATGGCTTTACAATACTGCTGCACACTCTATCCCTAATTGGGATGAATTCGTCATAGCATTTCTTAAGAAGTTTTACCCAAACCATAAGACTGCCCGTGTAAGAAGCGAGATCAACCAGTTCACCCAGCTTCCCAATGAACCATTTTGGAAGTGCTTTGAACGTTTCAAAGATCTGCTTGTCCAATGTCCTCATCATGGAATCAATAGATGGGATTTATGCCGTATTATATATGAGGGCATTAATGCAGGGACAAAGCAGATGCTTGAAACAATGTGTCAATGCAATTTCATGTCTAAAGATGACGGTGAAGCATGGAAATATCTGGAAGATCTCGCAGAAAGAACTTTGCAGTGGGAAAGCGTAAGACCACCTTCAACTAAGGGAGGTATTCACCAGCTCGATGTTTCTATCGCAGTAAAAGCATAAATGGCAGTGATACAGAAAAAACTCGACGCTATTGAAAACAAGTTCTCATCATTATCCCTAAATCAGGTCACGCTTCCTAAGACCGTCTGTGTTTGCTGTTCGGATCCTTCATACTTAACGGAAGAATGTCCTATGAATGCATCGGTTCAAGCTAATGCTGCTTTTCAGTAGCAACCTAGAAACGATCCTTATTCTTCCACATACAATCAAGGATGGAGGAATCATCCTAAGTTTGCTTGGAATCAAAACCAACAAAGTAATTATCAAAGACCTCCTCCAAAGCAAACACAACCACAGAATCAGCCCCTTTTTCAGTCACAGAATTTCCAAAATCCGGCCAACATTTCTACACCACAAGTGGCCGGTACTGACAACTCACTTGCACAAACTTTGGATATGTTCATGAAACAATCCATGCAATTGTCTGCTGAAATGAAGTCTTCTATTGATACCATAACGAAAAACTCCGCCTCCCATGGTGAGAGTATTAAATCAATAGAAAACCAAATCGCACAGTTAAACTCCGCAATGAGTGAGAGAGAGAAAGGGAAACTCCCATCTCAACCTATACCTAATCCTGGCCACTCACAAAGTTATAATGTGAGTGCTGTTACCACGTTGAGATCGGGAAAAGTGCTGAATAACCGAGTGGGTGAGCGATGTGATGATAGTGACACTAATGGTACCCTAGCTTCTTCTTCTTCCCCTAACTCGTCTAATCTCCCACTTTTACTCGAGCCTATTCTCCATTTTTCCCAAGGCTCGAACATTTCGCTGAATCTATCTAAGTCGATTCCCACTCCAATTTTGGGATCGAATCCGTCCCTGCAGTCTTCTCCACAAACGTTGGACCCAAAACTTATTGATCAAGCACCTTATCCAAACAGGTTAAGGGGCAACAGACCAAGTCCACAAATAGAGAAGATTGTGGAAATTTTTAAGTAAGTTAACATAAACATTTCTCTCTTAGATGCTATTCAACAAATTCCGTCATATGCGAAAATCCTAAAGGACTTGTGCACTAGGAAGAGAAAAGTTCAAGTACCTAAAAAAGTTTTCCTTGCGAGTAATGTGAGCACAGCTTTTACACAACAACTACCCAAGAAATGAAAGGACCCCGGAAGTCCTACAATTTCAATTTCTATTGGGGGTAAAAATACCAATCGTGCTCTACTCGATTTAGGTGCTAGTGTTAACTTGCTTCCGTATTCTGTTTATGAGCAATTAGGGATCGGAGAGTTAAAACCTGCGCATTGCACTCTTCAGATGGCTGATCGATCTATCACCCAACCTAGGGGTAAGCTAGATGATGTGTTAATCAAAGTCGGGGAATTCATATTCCCTATGGACTTTATCGTTATTGATACACAACCTGTGGCAAACCCACGCAATCAAATCCCGGTGATACTCTGTCGACCCTTTTTGGCCACTTCCAATGCAGTAATCAATTGTAGAAACGGCTTTATGACCCTATCCTTTGGAAAGAAGTCAATTGAGCTTAACATTTACAAGTTGGGAAGTGAACCCTCCGAACCCTGTGCTCATGTGTGTTCTGTCGAATTAATGGATGTCGACAGCAGCGAATTTGATCAACCTCATGATACTGACTCTTTTCATATGTTGTTGTTTGACCCAACCATGTATTCTTCCGGGTTAACATCTAACACTGATGAAGAACTTTTTATAGAGTCTGACGATCACCCCATTTTTTCTGATGGCATTATTCTTCGGGGTATCGACGAAAGCTTTGAGAAAATTTTCGCTGATGAACTCGCATTTTTACAAGACACGGGTGTTGAGATGAATCAACTCCAAGATAAAGAAATTGAGCCTCCACCCCTTCTTCTGGACAATCATGATAATGCGAGTAATCCATCATTACTATCACTATGTCGTCTCTCCAAATTGTGATGCAATCCTTTTCCATTACACCTCTTATCACCTCCATACTTCTTCACGTCGAAAGGTGACATGTTCTTCTACCAACCTTAGGGCTTCATCGATAAAATTTTTGAATGGTTGGTGTTGACCTTCAGTCTTTGCAAAGCTTGGCATTGACCAATAATCTTGACCCCCTCGTGTGATTTTAAAAGATTAAAATTGTTTAACTCAAGTTTAGGGGGGTGGTATATTTTGGCTCTTGAAAAGAAAATGATTTTTATAAGATTGTGATCCAAGAAATAAGTTTGGGGGAGGATTTTCACTTTCATATATTTTTGCTCCCATTAAGAATTTCCTCCCAAGTCTACAGGTTTTGAGCTTAACGGATGACATCAGTGAGGACACTGCTGTAAACAGGTTTGGGGGAGGTTTGTGCTTATTTACACATCCAATTTGCATCATATTTTGCATAAGCACAACATTTTCAAAAATTTTAAAAAAGAAAATTTCTTTTATAACAAAAGAGTAGAAAGTGAAAAATTACATCCAAAAGATAGGAATAGTTTAAGAAAACCAAGAAAATTAGAAGTTTTCTTAAACGAACTAGTAATAAGTAGATATGAGCTGTTGTCCCAAGGGTTAGTAAGATGAAGGAAGTCACTAATCTGAGGATAAAAATAAGTCTGAAAAATAATTTCTATTCTGGAAGCCAAACATTTGAATGTTGATACCCTACTATTTGCACTTACACACGTCTTGAAACTCGGGATAGTAGAGGATACCATGAAATGCTTTTGTCTAAAAGTCAAAGTATGAAGGAAATAAAAAAAATGAAGAAAATATAAAAATGGTGAAAAGAAAAAAAATGAACATTGGTTTTGTTATCGCCAAGGCAGCAATAAAAAAATATAGCCAGGGTGCCTCTTCATCTAGTGCCCTAAGGCCAACTGGTCTGTGTAAGTGCACGGCGGCGTCCCGACCGTCGATCCGTCGCCGGATACGCGGAACGAAAAACTTTGCAAACTAGAAACTAGAACCGGCACCACCGCACACTATAAAACCTGGATCGGGCCATTAACATAGCTACTAGCAAACTAAAATACAGGTAGAGAGGTATACCAAGCGATCCGTGTCCTTCGGTCTTCGTCTCCACTCCGATCTCCCACGGAATCTCCGTCCGTCACCTCCTCGTCGGAAAGGGCACCACGTAGCCGGATTCTTTTACGGGCTCCCACCTCTGGACCGAGGCAACTCGGGCGCGAAGTTGACTAGCCGACGCGTCCAAGGTTTGCTGTAGACTGGTGTAGAAAACCTTTGTCTCAATGGGGTTTAGTGTAGTTGCCATGGTGTGATGGACAAGAGAAAGAATGAACTTTGGAGTTTCTTGTGGCATGTGGAGAAAAATGAGATCATAGAATTTTTTCTCTCCCTCTCTCAAAAGAACCCTCAACCCCCACTCCCTAAAATGGCCGGCCACCTCTTAGAATGGTGGAGGAGAGAGAAAACTAAAAATCCTCTCAAGTGGAGGGAAAAAGGAATAATAAAAAGAAAAAGGCTCACATCAATTTCACATATCAATCCTTTCACAAAACCATCTCATAAATGCAAGGAATGGACTAGAAAAGAATCTCATGATTATGAAGGCACAAATGCAAGAAACCCCTCCACAAATAAGTGTTAGTTATATGTATGCCCTAGAGGCCATTACTATACATAGGATGTATATTGTAGTGGATGCTGGGACATGTATAGTGAGGACTTTCTTGCTCGACATGATAGTATGCTATCTGGTTGAACTTTACCTTAACGTGTACACTGATTGTCTCTCTATTACATGTTGGTTAAGCCCTTAGGATGTGTACTTAACTATCTGGACTATGATACGGATCATACTAGTGGGGACATGGTAGTCCATAAGTACATCCTTCAAAGTCCCTAGTCGAGGGTGTATCGAGACGGGGCATCGATATACCAGAGTAGACTAGCGTGTACCTTCTCGACCCATACAGATGGGCGATGGATGATCCCATATCCATTGGTGTTTGACATCAGAGATGATATACGGGTACTCAGTAGAGACTGGGTACACTGGACGGACTCGCCGAGAACTCCCAGAGGGTATTATACCTCACGTCAGATGGCAGTTCTCTGGTGACACTGGTACAGAGTAGTCTGTTGACCCGAGATCGTCATAGAGTCTTGTGTGGTTCCCACTGTGCTTTGATTTCCATCTTACCACGTCTAAGAGGGCGTGCAAAACAGTGGTTTTTGGGTACAGTCCCGAGTCACATGGAGGCAATGAGCGATAGGAGGGGATTCGTCTCTCCCTGTATAGGGGTTGATGTTGCGCTGTGTTCGATTGGCTATAACAGGAAATACCTGGCCAGGGTTACTGAGATTTACTGGTAAGTGTTACCAGTAGTTTCTCGAATTGTTATAGACCTCATATCAACACGACTTATCGAGCTATTGGGGTCTGACGTTTACCACCCCTAGGCGAGATATGCGACATATCAGACGATCAGACCGGACTGTACGGTAGTGTTACTGGTTGGATTCACTGGAGTGTGAGTGGGCTTGCTTGTCGATCTTCAGATCGCTCAATACCTGGGTGGCCGTTACGTTTGGCAGACCGCTTGCGGCTTGTGGATGTTTGATATGATCATCATCCGCTGCCGGCGTATTGACGAGTCTTTAGAGTCCTACACAGAGGTTTCCTGGCTCAAGCGAAACGAAATAGGAGCGCATATGAGATATGTGAGGGACCGAGAATGATGCGTGTATGTGATACCGTATTTCATTCTCGCGATGTGACATTGATCGGTTATATGCGATATAGCCGGGTTATCGGATCAAGTGTTGATTCGATAAGTTGTTACTGATGATACCAGTCGGTTATGTGCGACATGACCGGATCATTGAATCAAGTGTTGATTTAGTGATTTAATGCATAATTATATATTTGATATATTACTTTGCATTAACTAGTATCGGTTCACTTTAAATGGATTTTCTCACTCGGATGTGCGTATTGCATATGCGATATGATTTTGTGCACTTGCTTGTATCATGTTTGATGATACATGCCTTTTGGTTAAGTGTAAAGAATTAAACCTTGGTTAATGAAATGGTTAGGGTTTACTATTTCCTTATTCATTTATTTATCTATTTATTCTTTTTGGAAAATGATTTGCATAAAGATTAAATGGTGGCTTTCTTTGGATGGATTATGAAGCTTCATGATACTTTGACTAAGTCACCATTTTGTCTTGATGCTTAACCCTAACCCTTCAATCTAACCATGATTTATTCTCTACTTTACCATGGTTGATTATGATAAGTATTCTATTATTTTCTATTTTCTAAAATACCTTATCATAACAATTTCCTTCTTCTTCTTCATTTCTTCAACTGAAGAAAGCTTGCCTCCATCAATGGCAAGTGATGAAAAAGAGTGAGAAATCCAAATCTAAAGTCTACCCACTTCCTATTTCTTCATCCTCTACCTCTTCCCAAGTAGTAGAGTGTATTTTCTTCACAAGTTTCATGACTTGGTGAAGTTGGAGCTTGATCTAGCGATGCCTCGACGTAGATCATCTTCGGCATGGACATCGACGACCTAGCTTGCCCATTCTCCGACGAAGCCGACGCTAGAGCCCGGGAACTCATTTGGACAGCGAGGGGACTTCATTGCGGAGCTATGGAGGTGGAGCACCGGATCTACAAAGGTTGTATTTCCGTGTTCTTTTAGTTTAGATGTAAACTAGTTACCTTTTCGCCTAGATATCTAGCCAACGATCCGTAGCTTAGGGTTTCTCGGCACCGTAAAATTTTAAATTGGCATGGTTGATGCCTTGTGAGACGTCATTAGGGTGCCTAGGAACCCTACAGTGGTATCAGAGCCTAGCTAGAGCCTTAGGCGAAGTCTAGACGGAGTTTGAAGTCCGAACGAACCCGAAACCCCAAACCAAAAATGCTCTCTGTCCTTTTTTCAAAAACGTGGTTTTTTCAACATTAAAAATGCTTAAAAAATTCAGCAGGGAAATCTAAGAATTACGGCGCAAAAAGTTTCTGATGAACAGTACATATTGCGGCGGAACCGCGGCAGAAGCTTGGCTTCTGCGGTGGTTCCGCGGCAAAAAGGTGACATCATCAATTCCTGTTTGCACAGTAACTCCTATTTTATTATGATGGATTTTCTGGGAATTTTTAATTTTTATTCAAGAGTTGATTTTCCAGGGGTTGTTTTGGGGATTCGGTGTTTCGATCGGAGTATCAAATTTTGTCTGTGTGGCTTTCCGGATAAATTTTAGAATATGTTAAAAAGTTCGACCGGATATAAATACCCAATTTTTCCCCTGTCGGGAAATTTCCAAGTGTTGGATTTTTCCGTAGTTTAACGACGTTCTAAGTAGTGCAAGTAACGCGATGGTTCCTCTAGAAGACAACAAACCTTAACTCGATTATGTGACCGTCTTGAACTGCCCTTTGAACCTTCGGGTTTGGGGCAGTACGGCGTGCCACATGTGAGGCGTTGGCTTGACCCTTCTACGGCTGGACCCTTGGTACTGAGGCACGAACTGAATGTTGTTAGACTTGTTTCATGTGTTGATCTGTATCGGGAAAACTTGGGTGTTCGATTGTTCGATCGGAAAGTTTAACATTTTCCATCTATCCGGATGGGATACAATAATTGGAATTCACAAGAAGTTATGAGATAACTGAATGAATGTTATAAACATAGCAGTTTAGTCTCACTTGATCGGTTGCCACGGAATTTTGATGTGATCAAAAGTCCGTCGCAATCACGTAGCGTACGCGGATACTCGCCGGGTAAACTTAATAGACAGCCTCGCTCCATAGCCCCGACCAAGTGACTGTAGGAGAACCCCGTCGCCGAAAGCATCCGTTCGGGTGCTCCCGGGTAGCGGTGTTCCGCTTTGGTGCACTTCGTCGACGGTAACGGGGGTGCGGCCGTCTACTGAAGTTTGCGACGAGCATTCGATCAGGATATCGGGAATATTGTTGAATTGCCCGACTTGATATTGAAAAGTGTTTTCGATAATGAGACTAAAATGCGGGGTTTATAATTGTTAGGCATGCGATGTCTAAAGAATTCATTTGGTCAGGCATGCGATGTCTGAGGTGATTGCGGATTCCAACTGTTGTAGTTTTACACTTTCTTTTCTGTGACCGTAAGTGTAATATGTGATATCGCCGGTTTCGTTGCTATATGTCAACGACAATTGGGATGGACATATTTACTTACGTTGATGACATGTGATGTTATGTGTTGCTGGATATGTTATATTGGATCGTCGTGTTTGAATAGCCGGGGTTTTTTATGTGAGATGAGTGTTTTTCATTTTTATTCATGTAAAAACTTGTATGTAATATTCTTTTATTGGGGCACTTCCAGGTTGCGGAAGTTGTCACCGTTTGTATATTATTTACTTTTCCGCACTAGGATAGACCCAAGGAGGAGGGCACAAGTAACCGGGTTCTGGAGTCCTGTGGGAGACCAACTCGAGGAGTCGAGTACGGGTCTCCTAACTCTAGAATTGGTAGGGTTGCTTGCCACTCTCGTAGGGGTCTATGGGTGTGGGTTTGGCTATTCATCACGACCGTGTAATCCGTGTTTTATACTGGCTCGTATTGAAAACACTGACGTCCTAGTATATCCAATATTTCATATGATTCTTCTGCTGCGATATCTGTGATGTGATCATGTGATGTTCTGTGATAGATACAGTATATAGTATATATGATATATTATATAGACGTTACTTATGTTTTACACCCGCGCTAGCCCTGCCCTGCCCTGCCGTTAGTTACCTAACCTAACGGTGCACGAGGGGACATCGAGGCGAATGCGGATGGCATAAGTGTACGTCGTATTTATCTGTGATGTTTAGGTAATTTAAATGATGGGACTTCATTAATGTGATTAATGAAATAAAAGAAACCTAAGATGTTGTAGAATCGAATTTCAAAATAAAACAGGTAGCTACAGTTCTTGCTTTGCACAGAGGTATATGCGATATATCCAGCACCTTATTCGATAAGGAATGGACCGAGATCCCTTCACCGGGAGTGACTCATTTAGCAATAACTGGCAGATGCTACACACTCGGTTTGTCTTTTGATTGCTTTTAAGAGTTTTTGCTATGCACAGTGATATATATGATATATCCCGCACCTCATTCGACGAGGAAAGGACCGACGATCCCTTCACCGGGAGTGACTCCTTTAGCAAAACTAGAAAAGCATCAAAAGCACTCCATTTCAAAATTCGTTCGATCCTACAACGATATCAAGTTCATTACGCAATAGGTTTTCAGAAAAACCTGTCGTAGCCCTCCGTCATTTCAGATACGTACTAGTTAGTATTCGTGCTACGTTTGTTAACTATGTTAAGGCATAGTGTGCGGTAGCTAATTAGTGCTTATCTGCATAAGCATATGATGCGATTGGATTAGGGTAGTCGTGCGACTTTGTTGACTATGTTAAGGGTCGTGCGGGTGGGTTTAATTCAATCGGAAAATGACGGGTTGAACTTGACTAGCACTTATGATTTGTTGACTATGTTAAGGTCATATAGCTGCTAGGGGCAAAATATTATCGGGAATTTCAAGTGTTGAAATTTCCAATGAGATTGCATACCTTCTATGAGATAGTTGGATCCCGATACCCGCTGCGAGTAAGAGTTACTCCTGGGAGAGTTTTATACATTACAATTAGCCGATCAAGTAGGTGTCTAGAAAGGTGTCAACGGGGTTACGCCTCTGGGAAAACGAGGTTTACTGTAATTAGGTTCGTGCGAAAGCACGGGGGACCTCCCTCAAAATACCGACACTGGCCTGGCTGAAAGATTAGCGAACTTGTAGTGTGTAATTAATCCCGGCTAGTCTTTCCTTTTAGGGTTTGAAGGAAGATTTGATAAGAAGCAGTGGGAGCCATCCTGATTAGATAAAATAATAACCAATCTATTCTTGAAGGAGCGCACGCTGAGTGTTTTCTTCTCTCTCTCCAGGTAGCAACCATATCACGCCTTAATCAAGATAATAATACGGAATATTGACCGAACCCGCTTGTTATACTGAGCTGGGGAACGTTGGTCCCGCTCCAACTTATAATTGTTATAAGACAGAGCAGGAAATTGGGGAATACCAGATTTCCCGTGCCACCCAAACGAAGAGAGTGCATGCTGATGCATCATCTTCGGGTGTGTTCATTATACAGAACTGTTTCTCAGTATCCTTTACGTCCTGGGTATGTGATACCAGATCAGGATCCCACATATGTAATCTGTTACATAGGGCTACAGATAGGTAGAGAACTGAGAACGGGTGATAAGTTTCATGAGGCAGAAAATGGGGCAAGAGTTGCAGCCAAGTCTGTTGGTCACTGTCACCCTGTATTACAATACATTGATTCTGAACGAATGTCATTAGATACCGAACCTGATATACAAAATCATATCAGTCTCTTTAGTAGTAAAGAAATGATAAAATTTTGTATTGTTAGATAATGTTTTGAACATTTCCTATATCAAAAGTTGATCGGTTCAGGCACGTTATCTAAAAGCATTGATGTTCTAAATCAAACTACAGTTCTTAGTATACGGATCACACACAAGAGGAAGAGTTCAGAAATGAACGAATTCTTCTTGAGGCATTGTAGACTAGGTCAGATCAATGTGACCCGACTAGCTAGAGTTACATAAAGATGCATATTTAAATCAGTTTGAATTTACATCTTGTGAAACTCGCCAGTCATGTCACAGAGATAAGATGACCATAGCTCTGTTTACTGGAAACAGAGAAAGAATTAGTGAACTCTTGGGATGATACATGTTGATGTATGTTAGGTCCCCTGTCTACACATGCCAAGACCGGTTCTTTATACTTCATTATATTCTCTGATAATCTCTCAAGATTCAGACATATGTTCCTGTTGAAACACAAGTCCGAACCTTTTGAGATATTCACAGAATATAAGTTAGAAGAAGAGAACCGATACGGGTATAAGTATTATGTCCTTTGATGAGATCAAGGAGGAGAATACTTGAGCACGGAATTCCTGGATTATTCTAAAGGAGAATGAGATTCTCTCTCAGCATTACTCCTCCGTATACACCATTGCAGAGATGGTATGTCGGGGCGGAGCAGATACACCCTATCTGATATGGTGTGCTCTATGATGAGTACTACTGAGTTACCTATTTCCTTTTTGGGAGTTATGCACTTAAGAAGCTGCATACCTATTGAATAGGGTTCCAATCAAATCAGTTGCATACCGCTTCATATGTGATATGGAATGGGAAGAACCCATGTCTTAAGTTAGTTAAGATTTGGAGTTGTCCGGCCTATGTCTAAAAGCAAAATCTGGACAAGCTCGAGGCAAGATCTGTTATGTAGAACTGGAAATGTTCCAGCTATACAAACTGCAGCTGATGATTTGAAAGAACCAAAGGATTCAATAGTTACCAACGAACCTCAGCCTCTCCGCCGATCTAGTAAAGTTACTAACCCACCTGAGAGATACTTTAGTTTCTCTATGACAGTGGGAGCGAGGATTGCATCATGAGATGATGACCCAACTAGTTTCGAGCTGGCCATCAGGAGTAAGACTCTGTAAGAATGGCTGGATGCTTAGTGATCTGAGATGGAATCCATGTACACCGACAAAGTATGGACTTTGGTTGCTATATCTGAAGGGTTAAATCCCCATCAGGAGCAAGTATATCTTGAGAAGATTACTTGGTGTAGATGGAAAAGTTGAGACTTTCAAAGCTGGACTTGTTAAAGGATTTCGTCATCGACCAGGCATGGATAATGATGAAACCTTTTCCAGTGGCTATGCTTAAGTCCATCCAGATCCTACTTGCCACGGCTACATACCATGACTACGATATCTGGCGGTTGGGTGTCATGACTGCTTTTCTAAATGATGTTTTAGAAGAGAACGTCTGTAAGTACACAGCCAGAGGGCTTCGTAAACAGTGGGAGCAGCGGAAACATATGCAAGATGTTTTATAGGATAAAGCAGGCATCGCGGAGTTGGAACGTCTGTTTTGATGAATTAGTCAAAGAGTTTGACATCATCAAAATGGTAGATGAACCTTGTATAAACAAAAAGGTAGTAGGGAGTATGGTGGCAATTCTCGTAGAGTACGTGGATGACATACTCTTGATAGGGAAGGAGTTTCCTATGCTACGCTCGATCAATCTCCGCTTATCACAATGATTCTCCATATAGGATCAAAGTGATACTTCCTAAATCCTGGGTTTTGGGTCCATGAGATAGATCTAAATAGATGTTAGGATACTCACTAGTTGTAGTGAGATGGTATCAATTGATCCTGGGAAGAATCACTGGAAGTGTTCCAGAGTGATAAAGACGACTGAATGTCAGTCGCAGGCATTGTCTTTACCCTCAGTAAAGGGACGATATGTTGGAAGAGTTCCAAGCTAGATACCGTAGCATACTAGACGATAAAGGCAGGATACATCGCTACTTAAGATGCTACCGAAGAGGCTGTTTGGGTGTATAATAGTTCATGAGATGAACTTCGTTCCTACCATTGTGAGACAATGGAGTTGTGGCTTATGCCAAGGAACACCCGTCCCATCAGTGACCCAGGCGTATTCTGAGGCCGCATCACCTGATCATGGAGATAGTTGATCTCCAGGGTGATCGAGGTAAGGAGAGTAGACTCAGAGGACAGCACAGCGGATCCACTCACAAAGGCCTGTTCCCAGAGAGAGACCTTTATGGGATGGTTGAGTATGAGATACTTCAAACCACTGCTACAGATGGCCCTAGTGCAAGTGGGAGATTGTTAGTTATATGTATGCCCTAGAGGACATTACTATACATAGGATGTATATTGTAGTGGATGCTGGGACATGTATAGTGAGGACTTTCTTGCTCGACATGATAGTATGCTATCTGGTTGAACTTTACCTTAACGTGTACACTGATTGTCTCTCTATTACATGTTGGTAAAGCCCTTAGGATGTGTACTTAACTACCTGGACTATGATGCGGATCATACTAGTGGGGACATGGTAGTCCATAAGTACATCCTTCAAAGTCCCTAGTCGAGGGTGTATCGAGACGGGGCATCGATATACCAGAGTAGACTAGCGAGTACCTTCTCGACCCATACAGATGGGCGATGGATGATCCCATATCCATTGGTGTTTGACATCAGAGATGATATACGGGTGCTCAGTAGAGACTGGGTACACTGGACGGACTCGCCGAGAACTCCCAGATGGTATTATACCTCATGTCAGATGGCAGTTCTCTGGTGACACTGGTACAGAGTAGTCTGTTGACCCGAGATCGTCATAGAGTTTTGTGTGGTTCCCACTGTGCTTTGATTTCCATCTTACCACGTCCAAGAGGGCGTGCAAAACGGTGGTTTTTGGGTACAGTCCCGAGTCACATGGAGGCAACGAGCGATAGGAGGGGATTCGTCTCTCCCGGTATAGGGGGGTTGATGTTGCGCTGTGTTCGATTGCCTATAACAGGAAATCCCTGGCCAGGGTTACTGAGATTTACTGGTAAGTGTTACCAGTAGTTTCTCGAATTGTTATAGACCTCATATCAACACGACTTATCGAGCTATTGGGGTCTGACGTTTACCACCCCTAGCGAGATATGCGACATATCAGACGATCAGACCGGACTGTACGGTAGTGTTACTGGTTGGATTCACTGGAGTGTGAGCGGGCTTGCTTGTCGATCTTCAGATCGCTCAATACCCGGGTGGCCGTTACGTTTGGCAGACCGCTTGCGGCTTGTGGATGTTTGATATGATCATCATCCGCTGCCGGCGTATTGACGAGACTTTAGAGTCCTACACAGAGGTTTCCTGGCTCAAGCGAAACGAAATAGGAGCGCATATGAGATATGTGCGGGACCGAGAATGATGCGTGTATGTGATACCGTATTTCATTCTCGCGATGTGACATTGATCGGTTATATGCGATATAGCCGGGTTATCGGATCAAGTGTTGATTCGATAAGTTGTTACTGATGATACCAGTCGGTTGTGTGCGACATGACCGGATCATTGAATCAAGTGTTGATTTAGTGATTTAATGCATAATTATATATTTGATATATTACTTTGCATTAACTAGTATCGGTTCACTTTAAATGGATTTTCTCACTCGGATGTGCGCATTGCATATGCGATATGATTTTGTGCACTTGCTTGTATCATGTTTGATGATACATGCCTTTTGGTTAAGTGTAAAGAATTAAACCTTGGTTAATGAAATGGTTAGGGTTTACTATTTCCTTATTCATTTATTTATCTATTTATTCTTTTTGGAAAATGATTTGCATAAAGATTAAATGGTGGCTTTCTTTGGATGGATTATGAAGCTTCATGATACTTTGACTAAGTCACCATTTTGTCTTGATGCTTAACCCTAACCCTTCAATCTAACCATGATTTATTCTCTACACTTTACCATGGTTGATTATGATAAGTATTCTATTATTTTCTATTTTCTAAAATAACTTATCATAACAATTTCCTTCTTCTTCTTCATTTCTTCAAGTGAAGAAAGCTTGCCTCCATCAATGGCAAGTGATGAAAAAGAGTGAGAAATCCAAATCTAAAGTCTACCCACTTCCTATTTCTTCATCCTCTACCTCTTGCCAAGTAGTAGAGTGTGTTTTCTTCACAAGTTTCATGACTTGGTGAAGTTGGAGCTTGATCTAGCGATGCCTCGACGTAGATCATCTTCGGCATGGACATCGACGACCTAGTTTGCCCATTCTCCGACGAAGCCGACGCTAGAGCCCGGGAACACATTTGGACAGCGAGGGGACTTCGTTGCGGAGCTATGGAGGTGGAGCACCGGATCTACAAAGGTTGTATTTCGTGTTCTTTTAGTTTAGATGTAAACTAGTTACCTTTTCGCCTAGATATCTAGCCAACGATCCGTAGCTTAGGGTTTCTCGGCACCGTAAAATTTTAAATTGGCATGGTTGATGCCTTGTGAGACGTCATTAGGGTGCCTAGGAACCCTACAATAAGTTATTTGCAAACTGCAAATAACCCCCTCCAACGATAAAGTCCGGCCGTGAAGGAACAAAGGAAAACCGGCCGGAATGGAATGCAAACTGGCAACCTCAGAAAACTGATCCCGTAATAAATTACAGGAAAACCCCGCTACTGTATGTACATGCCCGCATTTGTATTCCCACTGAACACAAATGCAAAGAGACAAAACTATACTGACTAATACTAGGATCCGGCGTAAACTAAAACCGGCCAGTAAAATCCGTCCGATCACGATCCGTGCAATACCACACGTATCTGATCGAACCCTGCCATATCTCCATACGGCCTCTACAGCGTTTCGCCCGAAACCTGAGTAACTGTGTGTGGTGGACTCTAAAGACTCGTCAATACTATGGCTGTGGATTTAACCACTAGCACGTCAGAGGTATTAGCCATACGTGACGGGCCACCAGCTATTGACCAAAAGGAACGTCGATAAGCGAACTCATCCTGACACCCTACTGAGCCTGTCAGTGACAATATCCGTACAGTCCGGTCCGTTCGTCTATGAGCATCGCATTGCGGGCCTAGGGGGTTGGTAAAAGTCAGACCCCCAAAAGCGGTACAAGTCGTGTCGGAGTGCAGCCCAGAACACCCTGAGATACTACTGGAATACCTACCAGTAAATCTCCTGCCTTGGCCAAGGACTTTTCATGTACTGGCTCTTCTAGACACAGCGCGACCTCACCCCCAATACCGGGAGAGACGAACCCCTGCAGATCCGCTCACTGCCACCATGTGGCTCAGATCCGCTCACTGCCTCCATGTGGCTCGGGACTGTACCCAACTAAAACCTGTTTGCACGACTCCTTTGAGCCATGGTAGGGTACTAATCAAAGCACAGTGGGAACTCACACGAGACAAATGACGATCTCAGGTCGATGAACTAACCTATACACATGTCACCAGAAACTGCTATCTGACGTCAGGTATAATACCAACTACCAGGTTCCCGGCGAGTCCTGTCCGGTGTATTCATAACCTAATGAGCACATGTATACATCTTAGGTGAACCAACTGACACCAGTGGCTTGTGAGACCGGCCACCGCCCCTCGTCGGGGTTTCGACTGTATACACTAGTCTACTCCGGAGTATCGATGCCCTGTCTCGAAACTCCCACGACTAGGGACCTTTTTAGGATGTGCTTATAGACCCCAGCTCCCACGTATATGATCGCCCTCATACTGCTAGTAGTCAAGCAAGAATCCTAGGGGCTTTATAAACGTGCAATAGCGACTCGTAAGGTCACCTAAAGCAGTACACGATGATAAAGATAAACCAGATAGCATACTATCATCTTGAGTAAGACTGTCCTACTAGGACAGGTCCTCCCTCAATCATTGCAATCACGCGCCTGTGATCCAATAATTGACTCTGAGGGCACTATCTCCAACAATCTCCCACTTGCACTCAAGACTAATTATTGCGATGTCGCATACTCACAGCTCGTGTGATACCGAACACCCAACTCCTCTACTAGTCAGTCTGACAAAGCTCGTTTGCGAAACTATTGCGTTCGAGGAATAGCCTCAGTGAGTGGATCCGCTGTGGTGTTTCTTTCTATGTCTCTCTTTATCTCAAGTTCGCGGAGAAAGCCATCCCCTGAAATGCGTAATACCTATCTTAGAATATGATTGGATGTCTGATGGGACCTAGTTCATAAGTGAACTCCAAATCCAAACTTCTTAGACTGTATCGTCAACTGAACTTAATCAGTATCCTGCGCCATCCTTCCCTCAGTATCCACCTGGACCACCTGTCCAAAATACTGCCCCTCGTCTGAGGGAAAACTATAACTCTGACAGCCTCTCTGCCATCCAGGTCACCTTGGAAGCCTGGAATGATAACTGTCTCCCAAAGGAGAATGTTGTTATCATATCCTTAGAACATTCACTTATGTTCTAAAACTGCTTCCGATCGTTTCTCCAAAATTGGATCAATATCAACTTATTGCACCTACTGCAAAAACAACATCTGGTGTGGTACTTGACATCTCATGATTGACTCAATTGCCTAAGCAAGTGATCTGCCAATCATGCACATCCTTCTCCCTTTTAGTCTGTAAGACACCTTTAGAGAGGGTGACTCCATTACCTGCAGGTACACCACCATGCCAGGAGTCGTCCATTCTAAATACTCTTAGAATGCGGTCAAAGTACCCAGATTGGGAAACCGCCTAAATCTAGATCTAAAACCATAGATCTAGTAACCAGAATGTCTGATATAATATCCAAGTCCTATGTGGAGAAACCACTGTGTGACAACCATAGTATAACCGATCGTAGTATAGGAATATTACTTCCTACTCTGTGTATGTCATCAAATACCAGGACATCACACCCTACTACCTTTTTAACAGATCCATCCCCTATTCTGATGAAGTCAAACCTATGACAGTCACATCAGAAATAGATGATCTATCTCCGCTAAATCTGCTTTAGTCTACAAATAGACATAAGCCACTTGTCCACCATGCTTCCGCTGCTCCCACTGACCACGACAACCCTCTGGCAGAGTCATATAGACGTACACTTCTAAAGCCAGTTTAGAACGACGCTATACTCATCCTCCTGCCGGGTCTCGCAGCCTAAAACAACAGCAATGGCAAGTCTCGGTAAATAAGAACCTCCCTGTCACCGTCCTTGAGGCTACCGGAGTACCTCTCGAGTGCCTGAGGTTACCCACTTTATCTGCGGAGTGGCTAATGGAATGTCAAACCAGATTGAATCTTTAGGTTCTTATCAAATCTTCAGTAATCGTTTGCGGTTCTGGAATCACTTCCAGTTCTACCATACTCCCACTACTATTTTCTGAAAAAATCCATTTTTGTTAAAACTGTGGCGAGTCAAGAACAATATCACTATTGATCTTCCAGATAGTAGAATGTCAACCCTCGTCATAGCCCGGGTCAACCCACAAACAACCATTACAGAAACGTGCCTTGAGTTATCAGGAGTCTGGTTTTAAGCATAAGCCGGACAACTCCCCGTATCTTAACAATGTCAAGATATGAACTGTTCTATATCCAATAATGAAACAGAGGAACTGATTTAATTAAACCAGATTCAAATCATGCAGCTGTCTCCAGTGCATGCTAACTAAATGGAAGGAGGCCGATCAGCGTTACTCGACTTAGGAATGCATCCAAATATGAGCAACCTGAAAGAGAAGCAAGTTCTCTTAATCATTACTATCAACTGAATACCACACACAAGTATCTAAATTTTCGATCACCTTGAAGAATCCTGATACTTGCAACATGTGGTTCTCTACTTTATTCTTATACCTATAACTTCTCAAAACTCAGATCCTGTGTTTCTACGAAACACATGTCTAAGAACTAGAGAAGTCAAAAGTAAACAGAATATAGTACGAGTACCAACCCCTCTGTCCTAATGGACACTGGACAATATATAATACTCTGTATAAGTCCGCTGAGTCTAACAACTCATTCACTGTGTGTCATAGGTTGAAAACTGTACTTATGGTTAAGAAGAATTACACCGCTGTTCAATGCTCCTTATCTAACCATCCACTGATATAGGTAAATGTCACAAACATAATTTCAAAAAGGTATATCTCACTCTATAAAAATAGACGTACAAATATATCAATTTGAAATTGGTGCATAGCAACGGATATTCAAAACCAAATATTTGCCGTCCGGCAAACAACCCAGGTGAATTCCTCAAATATCACCAATTACAACGAATTCCGATATAACGAGGATGATCACCTAATTCCCAATAACTTACTCCCACTCATCATCTGTAAAACCATACATATGTGAGAATCAAACTTGGTAAATACATACCCTGGAGCAAGTGTCTAAGCGGGAAATCAGTTTTCTTTTAACAGTACACAGTGAAACTGAAATATTGAAATGTTTCGATGGGGTATTCTGGTATTCCTAGTAATGCCTCTTCCATTATCCAGATTCACAACTGTAACCGTATAATTCTTTGCCATCTCTTCAAATTCCTTTATATGTCTTTAGTCATTACCTTCTGTACACCCCTTTAGGCCAAATGGTTTTCTTCCTTCCCTACCGTTCGGCACCAGCCCATAGTTTGGAAGAAGACTATCCAATAAGCATAATGGGTGTACTGTCCTAATCCTAGGAGCACTCGCAATGTGAGAGAAGGTGAAGATAAAAGACAACCGAATAAACCTTATTCCTATTTCTCCTGAACCAGAATCCATCCCCGAACTGGAATAAGTTCCTTTCGAGTTCGTATATAACCATACGATGGAGTATCCAAATAAATTATGGATCTTCGTAGTGATACGGAGTGTCCTGGAGAAATACAAAGGTGATTTAGGATTGGAGAAGAAATATTTGGTTTGGTCGTGAATAGCAGTCGCAATCTATTTTGCCCTCTTACTAATCCCTTGCTTTGTCTTAACTTAATACCTTCTGTACACCGTTTAGGCTAATTGGCTTTCTTCATTCCCCACCGTTCGGCACCAGCCTAAGGTTTGGAAGAAGACTATCCAATTTGCGTAATAGGTGTACTACTCCTAAACCAAGGAGTACTCGCAACCTGAGAGAAGTAAAAAAGAAAAGACAACTAAATAGTCCTATTCGTTTTCTCCAGAACCGGAAACCATCCTCGAATTCCTTCGAGTTCGTATATAACCATACGATGGTTTTATCCTACGGAAGTGGACGTTCGTAGTAATATGGGGTGTCCTGGAGAAAACTGTAAAAGTAGGAGTGGCAATGAGGTTTGCAACTCTGACAATCCAAAAGCCAGTGTTAAGAAGGTTCGGTCAACTTGGTCACCGAGTCATAGTCTAGGGTCGGGTCAATGGTCGCTGCCAAAGGGAGAGAGAAAAGAAACACTCAGCGTGCACTCTAACCTAGATCAGAATGGTTATCACTTTATCTAATCTGGAAACCTCCCACTGTAACGTCAAATTCTTCCCCAAACATGAAAGAAGAATTAGCCGGGATCACCCGAGGAGTAAACCAACTCATCAGTGGGAATCGGGATCCAACTATCATCGCATGATAACGTGACGGAATCCGCTCACATTATCATACTCCAGAAGGTATGCGCATATCTGGCACGTTTCAGTTTCTTTCGAAACTCCCGATGTGGATTTTTGCCCTATGCTCTTATGACCTTGACGAAGGACAACATATCATAAGTCACATGTCAAGTTCTATCCGTCATTATCCAGGTTAATTTGAACCCACCCGTACATAGCCTTGACGAAGGCCAAAATAGTAGTACGACTGTCCCAAACCAACGCATCTATCTATGCTGCAGAAAAGTAACAAATAGCTACCATACACTATGCCTTGACAAAGGCCAACATACATAGCATGAATACTAAGTGCTACCATTCTGAAATGACGGAGGGCTATGAATGGTTTCTGGCGAAAACCTTTAACGTAATGAACTTGATATCGTTGAAGGAACTGATAGCTTTATAAAAATATAGTGACGAAAACCTTTGCTAAAGAGGTCACTCCCGGTGAAGGGATCTCGGCTCTTTCCCCGTAGAATGAGGTGTAGGATATTCCAACTGAATACCATGATGCAAAGCAAAAGTAATCGGCTATAGTGAAGTTATTGCCCTAACACAAACTTTTGTCCAAGGGGTCACTCCCGGTGAAGGGATCTCGGCCCTTGCCTCGTCGACTGAGGAGCAGGATATTCCAACTCAATACCTCTGTGTAAAACAAAAGTGAACGCCCTTGCAATAACAGCTTTTTTAAAAATGTTCCAACAACATCAGAATAGGTTTGTTTATCTTGCATTGATCCGAATTAACGCAGTCCCATCAATTGATCATACCACAAAAGAAAGAAAATAATGATGTACGTATATGCCATCCGCATTCGCCACTGGGTCCCGTCATCACCCGTTAGATTACTTAACTAACGACAGAGCGGGAACTGGACTAGCGCGGATGCAAAACATATACAACATCTACTAGTATATATATAATATATAATTTTCTCTCAAGGCGTGATAAAATGCAACATCACAGAAATGTTCAGCATCACAGAACAATACAGATATCTGGGATCCACGGGTTTCACAGAGCCGCTACTGAAACCCGACGTTCCCCTGGTCGTGTGGATAACCTGTGTAATAAAATCCTAGACCCCTACGGGAGCGGCAAGCTACCCGCCAAAACCTGAAGCGAGGCAGCAACGTGAATGGACCACCCAGCACTTCAAGGAATTCGGTAACTTGGGCACCCCTCCTGGGTCAACCTATACCCCCTACGAGTGCGGCAAATAGCCCGCCAATTCTAGAGTAAAGCCCTCTCCGTCTCAACGCCATGAGATGCGGGCTCGTTACCCTCTAGAACCCGACTATCCGTGCACCCCTCCACGGGGTAATCCTAGTACAGAAAGTAAAATATACACACAACGGGCACATCGACCTCAACCCGGTCGTGCCCCAAAAGAATAATACAAACAGGCAGTGACGGCAGTCCACATGTCAGACGCTCGCCCCGCAATATCAAATGTACATATAAAACAAAACTGTACTAACATTGCATCGAGGCTACCCCCACGACCGATCCGCAACATCACAGCACAACACAGAACATCAACGTGAATGTCACGTTCACAAATCCGTCTAAAAGGGCTATAGCAGATAGACTGGATTTACCGATCGAATGACATTCACGGCCGCAGATATAATGTAAATACTGTGAAATAACAAGTTTAAACTTTCCGATCGAACAAATTTACCGAAGTGGGCCCTAAGCAGTACTGTAGCACTTACAGAAAATCTGGGCCCAAACAGAATATCCCAAAACCCCTATTTCCTATTCAAAAGCCCACTGGAAAAATTTGGCCCAATGAGGACACTTTCCCACCGCGGAACCGCGGCCAAACCAGGGGTTTGGCCGCATTTCTGCGGTCGTACTAACGAATCATTGGATCGAATTTTCCCAGAATTCTTAGAATTTCTTGCATGTGTTTCTGCAACTACTTGAAAAATTTTTAGAGCTGAAAAAATTTCAACAGAGAACACATGCACTAAAAAATACGGTTTTTGGGATTTTGTTCGATCGAGCCATTAAATATACTAGAGCAAGCTAGGCAAGGTTAACGACGTAGCTCTGATACCAATGTAAGCGCACGGCGGCGCCACGGCCGTCGATTCGACGCCGGAAACGCGGAAACGAAAAACTTTGCAAACTAGAAACTAGAACCGGCACCACCGCGCACTATAAAACCCGGATCGGGCCATTAACCTAGCTACTAGCAAACTAAAATATAGGTAGAGAGGTATACCAAGCGATCCGTGTCCTTTGGTCTTCGTCTCCACTCCGATCTCCCGCAGAATCTCCGTCCGCCACCTCCTCGTCGGAAAGGGCACCACGTAGCAGGATTCTTTTACAGGCTCCCACCTCCGGATAGAGGCAACTCGGGCGCGAAGTTGACTAGCCGACGCGTCCAAGATTTGCTGTAGACTAGTGTAGAAAACCTTTGTCTCAATGCGGTTTAGTGTAGTTTCCATGGTGTGATGGACAAGAGAAAGAATGAACTTTGGAGTTTCTTGTGGCATGTGGAGAAAAATGAGATCATAGAATTTTTTCTCTCCCTCTCTCAAAAGAACCCTCAACCCCCACTCCCTAAATTGGCTGGCCACCTATTAGAATGGTGGAGGGGAGAGAAAACTAAAAATCCTCTCAAGTGGAGGGAAAAAGGAATAATAAAAAGAAAAAGGCTCAAATCAATTTCACATATCAATCCTTTCAAAAAACCATCTCATAAATGCAAGGAATGGACTAGAAAAGAATCTCATGATTATGAGGGCACAAATGCATGAAACCCCTCCACAAATAAGTTATTTGTAAACTGCAAATAACCCTATCCAACGATAAAATCCGGCCGTGAAGGAACAAAGGAAAACCGGCTGGAACGGAATGCAAACTGGCAACCTCAGAAAACTGATCCCGTAATAAATTATAGGAAAACCCCGCTACTGCATGTACATGCCCGCATTTGTATTCCCACTGAACACAAATGCAAAGAGACAAAACTACACTGGCTAATACTAGGATCCGGCTTAAACCAAAGCCGGCTAGAAAAATCCGTCCGATCACGATCCGCGCAATACCGCACGGATCTGATCGAACCTTGACATATCTCCATACGGCCTCTACAGCGTTTTGCCCGAAACCTGAGTAACTGTGTATGGTGGACTCTAAAGACTCATCAATACTATGGCTATGGATTTAACCACTAGCACGTCAGAGGTATTAGCCATACATGACGGGCCACCAGCTATTGACCAAAAGGGACGTCGATGAGCGAACTCATCCTGACACTCTACTGAGCCTGTCAGTGACAATATCCGTACAGTCCAGTCCGTACGTCTATGAGCATCGCATGGCGGGCCTAGGGGTTGGTAAAAGTCAGACCCCTAAAAGCGGTACAAGTCGTGTCGGAGTGCAGCCTAGAATACCCTGAGATACTACTGGAATACCTACCAGTAAATCTCCTGCCTTGGCCAAGGACTTTTCATGTACTGGCTCTCCTAGACACAGCGCGATCTCACCCCCAATACCGGGAGAGATGAACCCCTGTAGATCCGCTCACTGCCTCCATGTGGCTCGGGACTGTACCCAACTAAAAACTGTTTGCACGACTCCTTTGAGCCGTGGTAAGATAGTAATCAAAGCACAGTGGGAACTCACACGAGACAAATGACGATCTCAGGTCGATGAACTAACCTGTACACATGTCACCACGGAACTGCTATCTGACGTCAGGTATAATACCAACTAGCAGGTTCCCGCGCGAGTCCTGTCCGGTGTACTCATAACCCAATGAGCACCTGTATACATCTTAGGTGAACCAACTGACACCAGTGGCTTGTGAGACCGGCCACCGCCCCTCGTCGGGGTCTCGACTGTATACACTAGTCTACTCCGGAGTATCGATGCCCTGTCTCGAAACTCCCATGACTAGGGACCTTTTAAGGATGTGCTTATAGACCCCAACTCCCACGTATATGATCGCCCTCATATTGCTGGTAGTCAAGCAAGAATCCTCGGGGCTCTATCAACGTGCAATAGCGACTCGTAAGGTCACCTAAAGCAGTACACGATGATAAAAATAAACCAGATAGCATACTATCATCTTGAGTAAGACTGTCCTACTGGGACAGGTCCTCCCTCAATCATTGCAATCACGCGCCTGTGATCCAATAATTGACTCTGAGGGCACTATCTCCAACAGTCTGGGAGTCACTGCTAAGCCTTAGGTGGTGCAAGACGAGAAAAATACTATCACCTAATCGCAAGCACATAAGTAATCGGTCGGTTAGTACCTCAAGAAGTATTAAAGGTCGCATGAAAATGTGTGAGCAATTCTAAATATTCATCAAGTTAAAAATTACCGAGGTAGATGGACAAGAGTATGATAGCTTGAATTGAATTCTCCGAGTGTAGGGATGTTCTTTACACACACATAGGATTATATGATCAATGTTTGGATAAAAGGTAGGAATGAAGAATGAAGACAATGTTTTATTGAGGGATGATGTGATTTCTAACATTTTTTCATGACTATTAAGATAGGGCTCATGACAACTGAAAAGCTAGTATAATTGGAAACTCTAAATTTTCAAAGTATTTCTTTTATGGTTCATATCTTTATATGTAAATTTCACCATCTCTCTTTTGTTATAGGATTTTGTGGGTGTAATCCGCTGAAAACCCTCAGGAGATAACACTCCACCTACTAGGGACACCTAGAGATTTAACGGCTTGTTTCACGTGCTCAGTGCAATCGTGTTTGCTTACGAAAGTGTGCTTAGTTTTCTCCTTTCTTTTTCTCCTTCTCTTGAATAAACTAGTTTGCTCGGGACGATCGAAGATAAGTTTGGGGGTATTTGTTCAGTTGATAAAACTGCACATTTGCTATTACATTTTTCCTACTATTTCTATATTAAAAAGGCCTTTATTATAATATATCATACATATGAGGGTTTATGTGTAAAAATACTATTTTACATGTGTTGATATATTATAATTAGCATTTGGTAGGAAAATGTATGCAAATAATATCATTGACCAAATCCTAGTAGAACAAAGTCTATTAAATATTATTTGAGTTGTTGTGCAGAATTTTTCCATGTTGTGCAGAATTTTTCAAGACTAGAATCAAGGAAATCAAGTTGTTGAAGAAGACTTGCCTAATTAAGGAATCAAAACTTGGAGACCAAGTCTGGCAGCAACCACGAGAAGATTTCCATGATACAAAGGTTCCAGAGATAGCCAAATGTCACACAGATGAAGCCCAAGAATTTTGATGAAGGGATAAGATCTTATGGCCGTGGATCCGCGGCCATACCCTACTTTGGGCCATGGATCCGCGGCAAGTTTGAAGATTTAGGGTTTGCAAAATGTGTGGGTGAATTTTTACAGCTAGTTCCCTAATATGGAAACAAAGGTTTCTGGCTTTGGACTATAAAAAGGGACCGAGAGCCTCTTGGAAAATTGATCAAGCAGACGAGATCACGAAGTCCAAGGCGGCTCACGCATCCAGGCTGATCATCAACGGTTCATCTACCTCCTTAGAAGAGATCGAGAAGCAACTAGGAATTGTAATCATTTTCTAAAGGATTCAAGTGTAATGAATATTGTTGATTAATAAATGTAGCTTTCTTTTTTCTATTCTATTTCTTCGTAGTTTAATTATGCAATTTCTTTCCATCTCTTTTTCTCCCAACATGCGCGAGTAATTCTCCGCTTGTTAGGGTTCGTAGGATTAGGGTAGGCTAATGGATGATGAACATCCCTAAACCTTTTTTAAGTCCTATAAAGTTTATGAACTTTATCAAAAGAATCATTAACATCCTAATTGGGCGTGCTAACAATTCTTTGTTAGTTCCGACCGCGATTAGAGATTAGATTAATGATTGTTTTGGTAAAGGCTGGATATGAACGGAGTTCCGTGTCGAGATAAGGGTTAAGAGTGGGATTCCTTTTCCCTCCAGAAACCCTAATCTACACGCATCACCGTCGTTCTAGTTTTTAATCAATTAAAGGATAAAAAGGGTAACTTTTAATTAATCGTCCATAACTACTAAATCCTAAAGAACCCTACAAGCCCATTTATTATATTAACTACATCCCTAAAATAATCTAGATCTATATATTTTGCATTCTTGCTTAACGTAGAACTAGAAACCTTTCCACAAAATTCTTTATCCCTCCTCTCTTTTTCAACACATCTAAAGTAAGAGTAAAAGATTCAACGTTTCCCTTAGGACGACCCGTACTCATCTGGGTCTAGCTACACGCGACACCGTTATTGATTGCGGTTAACTACAAAACACTTTCTCGACTCAATCAGTTCTTAATCAAAATACAGTTCTAAATATACAGAACACACACAAGAGGAAAGTTCAGAAATGAACGAAGCCTTCTTGTAGCATTGTAGACTTGGTCATATCAATGTGACTAGACTAGCTAAGTTGCATAAAGATGGATATTTGAATCCGTTTGAATTTACATCTTATGAAACTTGTCAGTCATGTCTCAAAGGAAAGATGACCAAATCTCCGTTTACTGGACATGGAGAAAGAGCAACTGAACTCTTGGGACTCATACATAGTGATGTATGCGGTCCTATGTTTACACATGCCAGGAATGGTTTCTCGTACTTCATTACATTCATCGATGATCTCTCAAGATTCGGAAATGTGTTCTTGTTGAAACAAAAATTTGAACCCTTTGAGAAATTCAATAAATATAAGAGCGAAGTAGAGAACCAGACGGGTAAAAGTATTAAAATCCTTCGATCTAATCGAGGAGGAGAATACTTAAGCACGTAATTCCAAGATTATCTAAAAGAGGATGGGATACTCTCTCAGCTTACTCCTCCGTATACACCACAGCACAATGGAGTATTGGAAGGAAGGAATCGCACCCTATTAGATATGGTGCGCTCTATGATGAGTGTTGTTGAGTTACCTATTTCCTTTTGGAGTTATGCACTTGAGACAGCTGTATACATATTGAATAGGGTTCCTACCAAATCCGCGCCTACCACACCATATGAGATATGGGAGGGGAAGAGACCATGCTTAATTTTATTAAGATATGGGGTTGTCCGGCTTATGTTAAAAAGCA
This sequence comes from Agapanthus africanus, assembly GCA_030015575.1. NCBI lineage: Eukaryota > Viridiplantae > Streptophyta > Magnoliopsida > Asparagales > Amaryllidaceae > Agapanthus > Agapanthus africanus. The sequence goes on along the minus strand of CM057345.1, from coordinate 295,050,074 downwards.
AAATCCAGACAAGATCGAGGCAAGGTCTATTCTATGTTTGTTGGATATCCCAAACATTCACGAGGGTATATATTCTACCATAGTGAGGAACAAAAGGTGTTAGTTGCTCAACACGCCACCTTTATAGAAAAGGAATTTCTTATGAAAGAAATTAGTGGTAATGAGGTAGGGCTGGAAGAAGTTCCAGAAACACAAACTGCAATAGCAGATTTGGTAGAACCGGAGGATTCAATAGTCTCCGATGAATCTCAGCCACTCCGCAGATCTAGTAGGGTTTCTCACCCATCTAAGAGATACTACGGTTTTCTCATAGACGGTAGGAGCGAGGATTGCATCATGGAAGTTGATGACCCAACTAGTTTCGAGCAGGCCATCACAAGTAGGGACTCTGTGAAATGGCTGGATGCTATGCAATCTGAGATGGAATCCATGTACACCAACAAATTATGGACTTTGGATGTTGCTCCTGAAGGGGTAAAACCCATTGGGAGCAAGTGGATCTTTAAGAAAAAAATTGGTGTAGATGGAAAGGTTGAGACCTTCAAAGCTAGACTTGTAGCAAAAGGTTTTCGTCAACGACCAGGTGTCAACTATGACGAGACCTTTTCTCCAGTAGCTATGCTTCAGTCCATCAGGATCCTACTTGCTATTGCTGCATACCATGACTATGAAATCTGGAAGATGGAGGTCAAGACCGCCTTTCTAAATGGTGATTTAGAAAAAAGCGTATATATGACACAGCCGGAGGGCTTCGTAGACAGTGGGAGCAGCAGAAAGGTGAGCGAGCTGCTTAAATCAATTTACGGATTAAAGCAGGCATCACGGAGCTGGAACATCTGTTTTGATGTAGTAGTCAAAGAGTTTGACTTCATCAAAAACGTAGATGAATCATGTATATATAAAAAGGTTGTAGAGAGTAAGATTGTCTTCTCGTAATGTATATAGATGACATACTCTTGATAGGAAATGATGTTCCTATGCTGCACTCGGTCAAACTCTTCCTATCACAAAAGTTCTCCATGAAAGATCTGGGTGATTCCTCCTATATCCTGGGGATAAAGATCTATAAAGATAGATCAAAAAGGATGTTAGAATTGTCCTAATCTAGATACATAAACACCATACTAAAGAGATTTAGTATAGAAGATTCTAAGCGTGGTAATTTACCCGCTTGCTCAGGAATCACTCTCTCCAAAAAGATATCTCCCAAGACTGATTTGGAGAGGGCTCGCATGAACGTGATACCCTATGCTTCTGCATTTGGGTCTATCGTGTAAGCGATGTTATGCACCGGACCGGATGTAGCTTACGTACTTAGTGTGGTAAGTAGGTATCAATCAGACCCGGGGAGAAGCACTGGATAGCTGTGAAGAACATTCTTAAGTACTAGAGAAGTTCTTGGTGCATGGTAACGGAGAACTCCAAGTGGTTTCCTTTACCGATTCGAGCTTCTAGAGTGATAAGAATGACAGCAAGTCTGTCTCGGGTTTTGTTTTCACCCTCAATAGAGGGGGTATGTTGGAAGAGTTCCAAGCAAGAAACCATTGCTGACTCGACGATAGAGGTTGAATACATCGCTGCTAACGATGCTGCCAAAGAGGCTGTCTGGATGAAGAAGTTCATTATTGAACTTGGTGTGGTTCCATCCATTGAGGATCCAATACCCTTGTATTGTGAAAATAATGGAGCTGTCGCTTTGGCCAAGGAACCCCGGTCCCATCAGCGATCCAGACATATTCTGAGGCGGTATCATATGATCCGGGAGATAGTTGATCTCCGTGAGATCGAGATCAGGAGAGTAGATATGAAGGACAACACGGCGGATTCACTCACGAAAGCCCTCCCCCAGACGTAGTTTGAGAGAATTTTTGGGATGTTGGGTATGCGATACTACAACAACTGGCCTTAGTGCAAGTGGGAGATTGTTAGGAATATGTATGCCCTAGAGGCCGTTATTGTATATTATAGTCGATGCTTGGACATATATATCGAGGACTTTCTTGCTCGACATAATAGTATGCTATCTGGTTGCTCTTTATCTAAACATGTGCACTTGTTTTAGTTTACTATCTGTAACACCTGAGTTTATGTTTAGTGGTAATTGTGTGTTAATGTAGGGTTTTGGAAAAAAATTTACCAAAATGGGTTCTAATAATTTATCTGGTTTTATGGATATTTTATTAGAATTTTATCTGGACTGCACACACTTGTGCACGTTAACTTGGCTTAAGCTTAGGGTAAACCATGTTTAGACAACCATGGTGGTCTAACCCATTGGTTAAGTTAATTAGTTTTAATTAAGGGTTTTAGATTTGTTTAATTTCGATTAGTAATAAGGGTTGACTTGTGTTGAGGAGAGAGAGGGCATGATGGAGGTGCATGCAAGCATTTAATGAGAGAGAGAGGTGGCTCTAGGGTTGTGTCAAAATCTTTTGCTTCATCCCTCAAACACTCACCTCACTCACATCTTTCCCTCACACACACACACACATCACCAAAACATCAGCTACATCTGCAGCAACACAATCATAACAACAGCCACACCAGCCCCTAACATCATTGCAAACAACAGCAGCAGCCTTGACAACAGCAGCTGCAACAACAGCCTCATCAGCAGCCCCAACTTCATAAACAACAGCAGTAAGCAGCAGCAGCTACACCAACACAACAACAACCACAACAACACCAATAACAACACAGCAACAAACACAACAACAGAAGTAGCAAGCAGCTTCAGCATCAGCAGCTGAAGCAACACCAGCAGCAGCATCAGCAACATCAGCAGTGGCAGCAGCATCAGCAACTCAGCAGCAGCAGCAACGACATCTTCTTCTTCTTCTTCTTCTTCTTCTTCTTCTTCTTCACTTCTCCTACACCTTACGATCTCTTGAGGTATATATCTAGAACTTGATTTCCTTGCTTGTTTAACTTAGGTGTTGTTAGTGTAGTTAGTGTTTATATTGAGGTTTAGTGCTAGTTTTAGTGATTTGAGTGAGATGTAGCCAAGTGATGGTTTTGATTGTTAGTATAGCTTGACTAAGTATGTTTAAGGCTAGTTAACTTGGGAATTGTTCCAGATTACATTAAAAATACCAGATCTTTTCTTTTTGGTGCAACTTAGCATTTTGTATAGACTTTCTAGGATACCCGAGATCTGCTATAACCCTGGTCAGTTTTTAGATTAGCATACACCTACAGAATATTGTGCAGGGTCTTTAGGGTAGTGTGTGAGGTTGGTGCCGGTTTTCCCCTTGCAAAAACCGGCGACCTCCCCTCATTTTCCGGCGTCGCCGGCCCCCATGAAGAGATGGGTGGTGGTGCTTGGGTTGTAGTGTTTGTAGGGTTTTGTCTGTGTTTTAGTATTGTTTGAGTTTTGAGTTTCTGTGGTTGGTGAAATCTGGGGGAGTTGGTGAGTTTCCTTGTGTTTTTGTAGACTTTTGACGGTGTTTTGATGGTTTAGTTGGTGAATAAGGTAGATTAGGGTTTTTAGGGTTAGCTTAGCTCCAATATTTGCTGTTGGTATCACTTGACCCTTGTATTTTCACCCAGTTTCACAAAACACCCCATAGTTGCCACTTGGTGCTTTTTAGCGTTTTTAAAACAAGACTTTAGGATACGTGAAATCTGCTGTATCTAGGGTAGAAATTTTAGCTAGCAAACATGTACATTAGGCTGTATATGGTGTTAGGATGTTAGGGTGGAAGCCTAGGCCCCTGTCGCCGGATTTGGGCCGGCCTGACCCCCCTTGCCGCCGGCCAAACTGTGGTGTAATAGCTTGGGTTTTGTTGGGTAGGTGTCTGCAGGTTTGGTTAAGGGTTTGGTCCTTTTTTTCCCCTTGTTTTTGCTCCAAGTAAAATCTGGAACCTGTTACTTATATTTAGCGTAGTGGGGCTTGCGCGACACGTGTGTTACATATCGAGTTGGTTTGCTGTGTGTCACAGCGTGTCGCGGTGTGCCACAGCGTGTCGTGTTGGGTTTTGGCGTATGCACTCACGTTATGTATACGCGCGCGTTTAGTTCGCGACGCGATTTTCTTGTTTGGTTTTAATATCGTGTTTTTAGAATATTTAAGCTTATGTGTTGCTTTATGTAAATTTTAGGTTCGCAGGCGGGAACTTCGAGCGCCGCGGAGAAAGGAAAGCTGGTGGTCGGACACACCTAGCGCGAGATCACGGGTGAGTAGATGTAACATCTACGGGGGATAATCGTATGGATGGCGCAAGTCGCCCAATAGATTTAGTAAATTAAAAAGATTGCTAGTGATATTAGAAATTTTAATTTTTGCGTGATAATTGCTACGTTCAGGATCTATATGTTTTACATTCATGTGCGAACTCATGCTATAGGACACATGCACCATTGCCAGGGTTTTTATATGCAGCACGAGCACTATTCATGTGTACACACACGCCCTGGTAATTGCCAAGTCACGACACTAGACAACTTATAATCTGAAACATGTTAATAATTGATGCTTAGACCTGTGTTATTGTAATAAATCTTTAAAATAAAATTTTAGAATTGCTATTCATGTGCATGTATATCATTATATCATTTGTTCATGCCTAGTTATTGATCATACATTGCAACTTGAACATTGATACCATATGCATTCATTATCATTGACATATGCACCCATGATGGTTTCTTGAGATTTTATGATATTTCTGGATTTCGGGGGAAAGCCGCAAGATTTACAAACTTATTATCTTTTAAAATATGAAAAGTTGCGGTTTTCTAGTGATGTAAAGTGTCGTCCACCATGAGTTTACTGTGGTTTTCGAGACCCGTTTCGAGGAGTTGGATGAACCGTCTCGGGTACATGGTGGGCCCGGTGAGGTACCCCAGGGCAAGAAGATCGCAAGAGATAGCGTTGAGCCTGGTAAGGGACGGATTACCTACCGGTGACTTCATTTGGCACGGCGGATATCCAGAGGATACTGATCGTGGCCGCGAGATGATGAGATATTGATATTTGAGATGGGTCAGCCGGACGGCTGAGGCCAGAGATACTATGACATGGATATATGAGATTTGAGACAGTTTTGAGGTGTCGTTGCTGGACACGGATTCTTGTTGATTCTATAGTATTATGCTGATATTTAAAAGAGTTTCAAAACAAAAAGGAAAGGATGATTCTTATACTTACATGTTAAGATCATGAGTTGATTTATGTGACATACATATCGGCTAGTACATTTATGTGACATACATACCTGCTAGTACATTCATGTGGCATGCATACATGTTAGTATATTCATGTTGCATACATACCTGCTAGCACATCCTGCCATATCTGTTTTATAGCTTCTAGGATACTTGTGTGCATGCATGCGATAGCCTTTATAGATGTTATTTATTACTCACAAGCTGGCAACTCACCCCCATTGTGCCACAGCTTTTCTGCAGGTCCGCTCCGTCAGTACCGTAGCGGCGGACACATTAGCTTCTTTTGCCATTTTTGCTTGGACTCGAGGTTTTTGCTCATAGGTGGGTTATGTTATCATTTTGTGCCACCTTATATATATTCATTGTGTCTAGAGTACTCCATCTACTATTTCAGCTGTACCAGTTATTTGGATTAGTGTATATTGACCTAGAGACGAGATTATGAGACTTGTGGATTTTTATGTTATATTTGGGGTCGAGCTCAGTTGAGTCGACATGTTGTTTTACTTGTGCTTTTCATCCTATTTATGCACATTGCTATTTTTACATTGCGTGGGATTTGTGACCGCCTTAAGGAGAAAAGCTAGCTCCCGCTTGGGGATGCCATTTTTCATGTTATGCATTTATACTCCTGTTTGTACCCGTTTGGGGGCTTGTTTTACAAAGGAGACTCTGCCGAAATTTTTGGAAAAAAGAAAGTTGTTTAAAAAAAAGGACTTGATGTGATTTAATGGAATAAAGTGCTTAAAATAAATTGGTTTTTCCTTCACTCTATTTCTTAATCAGGTTTTGTTTTCTGGGCTTTGGCTTACTTATTTACGGACGCCTTGAGACGTTTCGTAATATAAGTGCCAGTCACATTCCGTACCCTGTGGGTCGTGACAAAGTTGGTATCAGAGCGATAGGTTTTACCATTCTGAGTGTAGGATGACCCTTAGTAGATAGAGTAAGTGACTTAAGTAGGGTGACGTAGCGTGCGTATGTCCACGGCATACCCGCGATACGGTACTCCGCCTAAGTGACTTTAGGATATACTTTCTTTAAATTCCTTCTTCAATTCCGTGTATCCTATGATTCTATTGCACTACTCTTATTATCCTGTTCCTTACCAGCCACTATGCCGCAGAGGGCTATGAGAGCACATAGGGCTGCTGCCCGAGATAAGATTCGAGCAGGCTCGTCCGAGACGAGGACCGAGCAGGGTGGTGTACCTATGCCTCAGGGACAGATTGATCCGCCTTCTCCAGGCCGTATGGATAGGCTTGAGTCTGGTATAGAGGAGCTACGACAGATGATGGGAGGTATGCAGGAGCTACGACAGATGGTGGGATCCTTAGTAGCGGCCAGTCGTACGCCGAGGCCGGAGGACGTACCTACCAGATCACAGACTACCATGCTACATGCTGCCCAGACAGTGGCTCCTACTACTACTACCGTGGCCATCCTAGTATCGTTACAGGATTTCATGAGACTGAGACCTCCAGTGTTCACCGGCATAGATGCGGCGGAGGATCCACAGACATTCCTTGACAGTTTAGCTAGGATTTTCCGTTCGCTTAGATGTTCTGACGATCGATGGGTGGAGCTTGCGAGTTTCCGTCTAGAGGGTCTCGCGCAGACATAGTGGGAGTCAGTCTTGAGAGGTCGAGCTACAGGTCTACTGCCTATGATTTGGGCCGAGTTCACAGCGGTATTTTTAGCTCGTTTCCTTCCTGAAAGCGTTCATGATGCTAGGGCTCGCAGTTTTGAGGCCTTGATCAAGACCCCAAGGATGACGGTGTCTGAGTATGACGTCCAGTTCACGCAGTTGTCCAGATATGCTCCGTATTTGGTTGATACTGAAGAAAAGAAGGTGAAGAGGTTCATACAGGGAGTTGACGCCCAACTATTTCTTTCCATCGGTGCCCAGCATTTCGACACTTATTCAGCTGCTATGGATACGGCATTGCGGATGGAGGCACGTATTTCAGCGACCTCGATCGTTTCCGGGCCGAAGAGGATTCGTACCAGTATGCCAGATCAGAGGCAGCATGCCAGATTCTTTCCGATAGATAGGGCCGGCAGAGGGATTGGACGAGGTCAGCTGTATTGTTCATATCCACAGGGACAGCAGCCGTCGCCAGGATGTTATGGGTGCGGGAGTCCACACCATCGTATTAGAGACTGTCCAGTGAGACGACAGGGAACGGCGACAGTTCCACATGTGACCCTACCACCATCACCACTACCTCCTCCGAGAGCTCTACTTCCTGCCACAGGCGATGCTCCACGCCAGTTAGGTGCACCTAGAGGCCGTAGACGAGGTGATCCTATCTAGAGAGGACGAGGAGGCAGAGGACGAGGCTGAGGTCAGCCCTTATCGGTGGAGGACAGGCCCGAGTGTTCGCTTTGACACCGCTGGATGTGCAGGCATCCAACGCCGTTGTGACAGGTACCTTGCCAGTTTGTTCTTTCGACGCACGGGTATTATTCGACCCAGGTTCCACACATTCGTACGTCTCTACACACTTTGCACCGATTTTAGGCCGTGAGTCGTCGTCGTTAGATCAGCCGCTTGTAGTTATTACTCCGGTAGGCGAGTCGTTTGTCGCTCGTTTTGTGTTTCGTTTGTGCTCCGTTCGTATCGGGGAGAGGGATTCATTGGTAGATTTGATTCTCCTCATTATGTTGGACTTTGATGTGCTTCTGGGAATGGATTGGCTAGCCGCCTGTTATGCTTCAGTGGACTGCCCTGAGAAGGCAGTCAGATTTATCTTTCCGGGAGAGCCAGTCCTTGTTATACGGGGAGACCGCAGTGTCATCCTTCCCAGCTTGATTTCGTCTGTTCACGCTGGTCAGCTACTACGGAGGGGATGTCAGGGATTCTTAGCTTATGCCTGTAATACTCGAGCTGCAGAGGTTCCGTTGGACCAGGTTCCGGTTGTTTGTGAGTTCCCTGATGTTTTCCCTGATGAGCTGCCTGGGCTACCACCTGAGCGCGATGTAGAGTTCTGCATTGACTTGATTCCCGACTCGGGGCCTATTTCTATACCGCCTTATCGGATGTTCCCGACGGAGCTTAGAGAGTTGAAGGTTCAGCTGCAAGATTTGTTGGATAAGGGACTTATTCGACCTAGTGCTTCCCCTAGGGGTGCTCCTGTCCTGTTCGTCAAGAAGAAAGATGGTAGTTTGCGCTTGTGTATCGACTACCGCCAGCTGAACTAAGTTACCGTGCGGAACGGATATCCCTTACCACGCATTGATGATTTGTTCGACCAGCTTCAGGGTGCGAGGTATTTCTCAAGGATCGATTTGCGATCAGGATACCATCAGCTACGAGTTCGACAGGAGGATATGTTGGATATATATGCCCTAGAGGCCTTCATTGTATAGGATGCTAAGGATATGTATGTACATGATAGTCTTGCTTAATATGATAGTACGCTATTTGGTTTGTCTTTATCCTAACATATGATATATTTTGCGTAGGATTCATATATATATATATACATGTTGATAAAGCCCATAGGGTGTTTGCCTGACTCCCGGCGTTGTGATGGCAGTCATACTAGTGGGAGCTGGATAGTCAATAGGCACATCCTTAGATGTCCCTGGTCACAGGAGTATCGAGACTGGGCATTGATACTCCGGAGTAGACTGGTGTATACATATCTAGACCCTGAGTAGGGGCGATGGATTGGTCCCGCAGCCATTGGTGGAGTGCACCTAAGATTGTATACAGATGCTCACTGGGTATGAGTACACCGGACAGGACTCGCCGAGAACTGACTTGATGGTATTTATACCTAACGTCAGATAGTATTTCTCAGGTGACATGTGTGCAGATAGTCCATTGACTTAAGGTCGCCATTTGTCTCGTGTGAGTTCCCACTGTGCTTTGATTACTACCCTACCACGGTTCAAAAGAGTCGTGCAAACAGGTTTTAGTTGGGCACAGTCCCGAGCCATGTGGAGGCAGTGAGTGACCGTTAGGGATTCGTCTCTCTCGGTATAGGGAGTTGATATCGCACGGTGATCGGTTGGTCATTACCATAAGTCCCTGGCCAGGGTTGATTGAGAATTACTGATAGATTGATCTCTAGATTCTCGGATGGTGATAGAGCCATACCGACACGACTTGTACGGCTATTAGGGGTCTGACATTTACCACCTCCCTAGACCATACATGCGATACTCTTAGACGAACAGACCGAACTGCACGGATATTGTCACGGACAGGCTCGGTAGGAGTTCGGATGGGTATCCTCATCGGCCTTCTTATCGACATCTACCTGGGGACCGTTACGTACAGCTAGTGCCGTTTGCGGTCTGTGGTTAAACCCACTGCCAGCGTAGTAGTCGAATCTTTAGAGTCCCACACAGAGTTTTCCCAACTCCAGGAGAAACTATATAGATGTCGTACGGTTTTACGACAAGGGTTCGGACGAATACGTGTTTAAATGCACGTACGACGTTCGGACAGTTTTTACTAGACGGTTTTGGTTTAAGCCAGATTCTAGTATCAGGTTATTGGATTTATACAGTCTAAAGTTTTTCCGTGTTTTCATGGATGGGAGGGGCGTTCTCGTAATTTCCGGGAAGCTTCTAGAAACATGGTGACTTGAGGGGTTGAGGTGGCATTGTCATTAATGTTATTGTGACTCATTATGTGTGATTCACTATGTCATTAATGCGTTATTAAATGCTTAATGACTCACATAGTGAATCACTCATATTCATTTATGAAGCATGATGAATAATCTCTTATTATTCATTTTATTGATTTATTCATTATGCTTGATATATTAAGTGAGAAGCAATTTCATTTCATTATTCTAGTTCACCTTCTCTCTCCTCAAGCTCTCTCTATCTTCAAGCTCTAATCCTGCCACTCATGAGTTGAGAACAAGGATTTGAAAAGACTAAACATCCCATAACCTAACTCTATATAACCTAAGTTCCTTTGATTAGCAACTAGAGAAACTTAGTTACCTCAAGTTTTGAGGTGAAGCTTGGATTAGGGTTCTCGGGTGGATCATCTATCACTTGGAGGAAGCTGAGGAGGATGGAGAGATCGTAAAGATGAAGGACACGTATCACTAGGTATAATCCCTTTACGTAGTAGTTTATAACTTCTATGGTAGTTGTTAATTATCGTTTAGCAAAGATCTTCGGTTAGTCGATGTATGCTTCAAGAACAAGATCGTTTTTCATATTTCCGCCTCCCAGCAACTCGTGGGGTGTTGCACATCGACTTACAGTGGTATCAGAGCCTCACTAAACAATAATTAACTCACTTGCAAAGTCGTATGAATTTCGAACGCAAAACGAACCGGAAAATACCCCGATATCACATAGTTTCTGTCGATTTTAAAATGAGGTCCAAAAATTTTTCAGGTTCCTCCAGAACACCCCGAAATTATAAGAAAACACAGAAAAAATGGGCTCCTGAATCGGCCACTGAGCCGCGGAACCGTGGCCGATCCCACCGATCCGCCGTAGATCCGCGGCCGAGTTGGGGCCGATTCAGCCCAATTTTTCTCTGTGCATCTGTTGTGATGTTCTGTATTTTCTGGATTGATATTTTTTCAGCTCAAGTCTCAAGTTTACAGAGAAGTTTTGGAGTAGAATCTTATGGGTTTGATCGGTCGAAATTATACGATGTTTTCTTGTTTGATTATATCTGTGAACTGTTTTATGTGTTCGTAAACCTCCCCTAACTGCTAGTATGTCGGTTGGCAAGGGGTTGCACATATCTGTAATGTTTTAACTGTTTGTGATTATGAACTGTATTGGATTGTTGTGATGATTAGCCGGGGGTTTTGTGATGGGTTATTGTATTAATTCATTCGATGTAATTGTAATAAGTTGTAATATTATTTTGCGGGGCACATCCAGGTTGCAGTTGTAGCCACCGTTGTATTATTTCTTTTTACTGTTTTTGCTCTTAGGATAGACCTAAGGTGGGGTGCACAAACTACCGGGTATTTCGAAGTGTTTAGTGGCCTACTCACGTCGTTGAGGGGGACCGCTTCACTTCGGGTACTTGGCGGGAAGTTTGTCGTACCCGTAGGGGTCTGGGGAGGGGTAATGGCTATTCATCACAACTGTGTAAATCCGTCTATCATTGCAGGATCAATTGAAACGCGGATTGCTTGCATATCCAATAAAGTTTATCTGTGATCTAGAATGCCTATTATTGCATCTGACGAATGTACATTATCTATATATGATAGCTATTTAGACGTCACTTATGTTTTACACCCGCACTAGCCCAGCCCCCGCTCTGCCTTTAGTTAAGTAACCTAACGGGTGATGACGGGACCCCATGGCGAATGCGGATGGCATAAGAGGACGTTGTATTTTCGTTGTTATCTGTAATGATAGGTTAATGATGGGACGCATTATTTTAATGCAAAGAATAATAAAACCTAAACTGAATTGTTGGAATAATTTCTAAAACCACTCGGTTTTCTTCAAAAAGCAAATTTTAAATGCGGAGCTTAAACCACTCACTTTAATAAAGGCTATCATGGTTCCTTAGATCATATCAAGTTCACTACGTTAACGGTTTTTTGCCAAAAACAAGCCGTAACCCTCCGTCGTTTCAAATAGACAGCACATCGTATTCATGCTATGCTTGTTGGCCTATGTCAAGGCATAGTGGATGGTAGCAGTGTGTGTGCTTATTTGTTGCATAAATAGATTCATTAGTATAGGACAGACGTACAGCCTTGTTGGCCTACGTCAAGGGCATGTACGATATACCTAAATTAATCAGGACAACGACGGGTAGAACTTGACTTACGTCTTATGATTTGTTGGCCTACGTCAAGGTCATAAGGGCTTGGGGTAAAAATCACATCGGGAGTTTCAAACATAAAGGAAACTTGCAGATTTAGCATACCTTCTGGAGTTTGGTGACTGGAGTGGCTTCCATCTAGTACATCATGCAATGATAGTTGGATCCCGATCCCACTGATGAGTAGGATTAATCTCGGGAAACATTCTCACTTAAAAATCAATGCTATAAACCAAGTAGGTGTCTAGAAAGGTGTTAGAGGGGCTACGCCTCCAGGGAAAAGAGGTTCTTTAATTAAGGAACTTCGCGAAAGTGTTGGAAAACCTCCCTCGAAGTACCAACACCAGCCTGGCTGAAAGGTTAAGCAAGTATTGTGACGTGTGATTAAATCCTGACTAGTTCTTCTTTTAGGTTTTGAAGAAGGATTTGAGGAAACAGTGGGAGCCATCCTGTTTATATAAACTAATAACCAATCTAAACTTGCAAGAAGCATATGCTGAGTGTTTTCTTTTCTCTCTCTAGCATCTACCATGACAGGACTAAAACTATTACTTGAAAAAATATACATACCGGGCAGAACTATAAAGATTGGCTAAGGAACGTCAATATTGCACTGACTTATGACAAAGTAGCATATGTTATCACCGCTGTTCCTCCCCTTATCTCAGGACCAGATTCCTCAGTTGTAGACAAGGAAGTTCGCAAAACTTGGGATCTAGATTGCGAGCGAGCTAAGTGTATCGTGCTGGCGTCCATGAACAATGAACTCCAGAAACAGCACGAGAGTATGGATATTGTATCCATCTTTCTCCATGTTAAGGAATTATATAGAGAGCACTCCCGTATCGCGAGGTACGAGACCTCAAGGAAACTCTTACAGATGAGGTTAGCTCCAAGATCGCCTGTAGGAGAGCACGTTCTCAAAATGATCAGCCTCATTGAGGACTCGCAAACCTGGGATGCGTGCTAGAGAATGATTTGTATATCGACTTGATTTTGCAGTCCCTTCCCCACACCTTCTCTCAGTTCGTGCTTAGCTTCAACATGCACGAAATGGAAGCTGATCTTCCAAAGCTCTTCAACATGTTGAGGGTAGCAGAGACCTCCTTGAAAAAAGAGAAGACCCCTGTTCTGTATGTTGGCCAATCATCCTCTTCTAAATCTAAAACGAAAGCTAAAGTGAAGAAGAAGATGAAAGCCACCAAACTGAAGGGTGGGGTCAAGAAGGTGCAGGGAAAGAACAAGGCAGGAAGGGAGAAAGCGGATATAAACGAATGCTTTTATTGTCACAAGTAAGGGCACTGGAAGAAGGACTGTATGACCTTCAAGGCAAAGGACACGAAGCAAGCTGTTGCTTCAGCTTCAGGTGTGTTCGTAATCGAAAATTGTCTTTCAGTAAACTCTACATCATAGGTACTTGACACCGGTTGTGGTTCTCACATCTGTAATTCATTGCAGGATCTGAGAAATAATAGAGTACTGGGGGCAGGTGATATGACTCTCCGGATGGGCAATGGAATGCATGTAGATGCTATTGCAATAGGGGAATATCACCTAGGGTTGACTAATGGGCACGTTTTGGTGTTGTACAGCAGTTTTTGTATTCCCAGAATGTTGTGTAATATTATATCAGTATCTTTGTTGACTAATAAAGGATATAGTTTTGCGCTTGAAAGAAATGTCATGAACATTCTCCTAAATCAAGAATTGATTGGGTATGGCACACTAGAAAACGGTATATACATACTTAATCAACCTCGAATTTTCAATATTCAAAACACACTTAAAAGAAAGGCTCCAGATTCAAATCAAGCCTTCCTATGGCATTGTAGACTTGGTCATATAAACAAAACAAGGTTGACTAAATTACATAAAGATGGATATTTAGATCCGTTTGAATATTCATCATATGCAACTTGTCAATCATGTATCAAAGGAAAAATGACCAAATCTCCGCTCACCGGATACAGAGCAAGAGCCACAGAACTCTTGGGACTTATACACAGTGATGTATGTGGTCCAATGTCTACGCATGCGAGAAGCGGTCACTCCTACTTCATCACTTTTACTGATAACTTCTCTAGGTATGGACATGTGTTCTTAATGAAACATAAATCCGAGGCCTTTGAGAAGTTTAAGGAGTATAAAAATGAAGTAGAGAAACAAACTGGTAAAAGCATCAAGACACTTCGATCTGATCGAGGTGGAGAATACTTAAGTACCAATTTCCTTGAATACTTAAAAGAGAATGGAATTCTCTCTCAGCTTACTCCGCCTTATACACCTCAGCATAATAGTGTATCAGAAAGGAGGAATCGCACGCTATTAGATATGGTGCATTCAATGATGAGTAGTGCTGAGTTACCACTTTCCTTCTGGGGATTTGCTCTAGAATTAGCAGCATACTTATTGAATAGAGTTCCAACTAAGTCTGTGCCTACCACTCCATATGAAATATGGAGCGGAAAGAGACCATATCTCAAGTATATCAAGATATGGGGGTGTCCGGCATATGTTAATAAGCATAGACCGGACAAGATCGAGGCACGATCGGTTTTGTGCAAGTTTCTAGGATACCCCAAGCATTCAAGGGGGTACATGGTCTACCACACTGAAGAACAAAAGGTGTTTGTCGCTCGCCACATTGTCTTCTTAGAAAGCGAATTTCTTGCAAAAGAAATTAGTGGGAGCGCGGTAGAGCTGGAAGAAATTCCAGAACCTCAAACTGCTACCGAGGACTTAGAAGAACCTCAGATTTCAATAGAACATGACGAACCAACGCCACTCCGCAGATCTAGTAGGCCTTCTCATCCGCCTGAGAGATACTATGGTTTTCTTCTAGATGGGGATCGAGAGGATTGCATCATCGATGATGATAAGCCTACTAGTTTTCAGCAGGCTATCACGAGTATTGACTCGATGAAGTGGCTGGATGCTATGAGATCCGAAATGGAATCCATGCACACCAATAAAGTATGGACTTTAGAAGTTGCTCCTCCTGGGGTGAAACCAGTTGGATGCAAATGGATCTTCAAAAAGAAGATTGGTGCACTTGGACAAGTGAAAACCTACAAAGCTAGACTCGTTGCAAAGGGTTTTCGTCAAAGACCAGGATTGGACTATGATGAAACCTTTTCACCTGTAGCTATGCTTAAATCCATTCGGATCCTGCTTGCCATTGCTGCCTTCCATGACTATGAAATCTGACAGATGGACGTAAAAACAGCTTTTCTAAATGGACATTTAGAAGAGAGTGTTTACATGGATCAACCAGAAGGTTTCTTAGACAGTGGGAGCAGCGGAAGAGTGTGCAGGTTGCTTAAATCTATTTATGGATTAAAGAAAGCATCGCGAAGTTGGAACATCTGTTTTGATGAGACAGTCAAAGAATTTGACTTTATCAAAAATGTAGATGAGCCATGTATTTATAGGAAGATTGTAGAAGGAGCAGCAGTCTTCCTCGTTTTGTACGTCGACAACATACTACTAATAGGGAATGATGTCCCTATGCTACAATCAGCAAAACTCTTCTTGTCACCGAAATTCTCCATGAAAGACTTGGGTGATGCAACCTACACTTTGGGCATTAAGATCTTGTAAGGTTAGCCTAGCACCCTATGAAGAGATTTCAAGCATCACATGACCTAAAGTTTTCGTTTTTATGGTGCTAAACTAACAAGCAAAGGAATCGATCCTAGAAAGATTAGGGTTACAAAACTATAAGCTAACAAAGTTAGGGTTTGAAGGCTACAACCTTTGTAGCTCCCGTTTTTGCTTCGCTCCTTAGGCTCTTTGGGTGTTGGATGAAGGTCCGCTTGTACTCCTCCCACGTCCACGACGATCCATCCGGAGTTTTCCCGTCCAAGCTTGCAACTTTGTAAAACAAAGAGAACACTCTAATCAAGTGAGCTAGACTTGATTAGAATGAAGTTGTGGCTATGGATCTCACTTCAAAATCTTATTTTTATGAGTGATTCACTCTCTTGTATGAACTAGAGAGCAAAAGCATGGAGGTTGATGAAGATGGTGGATTTTAGAAGAAGAGAATGAATTATCTTATGAAAGAGAAAAGGAAAATAGCTATATATATTTTTCTTTCTCTTAACCAAACATGGTTAAATAAATAGATAACATTTTCTTTTTAAATTAAAAGCATGATAAGAAAATAAACTATGGGTTAAATGTTAGGTGAGCATGGTTGAGTTAGAAGAGTGTAGAAATTCTTAAGTGATTTAACCCATTTTTCATTTTCTTTTGCTTTAATTTAAATCCAATAATTATCCAAATACAACCATGGTGTAATTCTTATACATCCACCATTCCCATTGTATAAACAACCATGATAATATATGATGTATGTATGCATGTGTGCTTGCACATCCATATGTGCATGAACAAGAATGAATGCACACATGCATGCATACATTCAACATAAACAAGATAGGATTTGTAGTGAGAAACTAATGATGAATCAACACCTTATTCACTTATCCGGTCATATCACATATGACCCGACCATTAGCAAGCCGCCCAATTAATATACGGTATCCCATACACGCATTTTAATCGGGTCCAAGCGCATATCGCATACGCGCACCACAATGTTTCGCCTGGACTAGGTAACTCCTATGTGGGACTCTAAGACTCGTCAATACGCCGGCAGTGGGTGATGATCATATCAAGCACCCCCAAGCCGCAAGCGGTCAGCCAAACGTAACGGCCACCCGGGTATTGAGCGATAAGAAGAAAACAAGCGAACCTGTTACAACTCCCATCGAGCCATCCGGCAACACTACCGTACAGTCCAGTCTCTTCGTCAGATATGCTGCATATCGAGCCTAGGGATGGTCACGTCAACCCCAATAACTCAATAGGTCATGTCGGCGAATGGTCTATAACAGATCGAGAAACTACTGATAACACTTATCAGCGAATCTCAGCAGCCCTGGCCAGGGACTTGCTGTTATAACCAGTCGAGCACAGCACAGCATCAACTCCCAATAGCAGGAGAGACGAAACCCCTCCTATCGCTCATTGCCTTCGTGTGTCTCGGGACTGTACCCAACGGCCACCTGTTTGCACGACTAAGTAGAGCCGTGGTAGGGTGGCAATCAAAGTACAGTGGGAGAACACACAAGACTCCATGACGATCTCGGGTCTACAGACTAACCTGTACCAGTGTCACCTGAGAACTGCTATCCGACGATAGATATAATTCCATATAGGAGTTCTCGGCGAGTCCGTCCAGTGTATCCAGTCACCACTGAGCACCCGTATATGATCTTGATGTCAAACATCGACGAATGTGGGAACATCCATCGCCCATCACATGGGTCTAGTATCATATACGCTAGTCTACTCTGGTATATCGATGCCCCGTCTCGATACACCTCCGACTAGGGACATTTCAGGATATGCTTATAGACTACAGATGTCCCACTAGTATGATCTCCATCATAATCAGAGTAGTCAAGCTGATATCCTTAGGGCTTTATCAGCATGTATGAATGAATAAAAGCATGATCAAATCAACATGTCAGATAAAGAGAAACCAGATAGCATACTATCATGTCGAGCAAGAATGCAAACTGAATATATATACATGTATAGATACATCAACTATCACATAATGGCCTCTAGGGCATACATGTATCCAACAATCTCCCACTTGCACTAAGGCCAGTTATTGGCGTATCTCATACCCAACATCTCAAAAAGTCGCTCATGCTGTGGCTGAGGAAGGGCCTTGGTGAGTGGATCCGTGGCGTTGTTCTTTGTGTCAACTCTCTGAATCTCGATCTCGCGGCGATCTACAATCTCCCGGATCAAATGAAAGCGCCTCAGGATGTGTCTGGACCGCTGATGGAATCTGGGCTCCTTGGCTAACGCCATTGCCCCATTATTGTCACAATACAAAGGTATTGGATCAATAATAGTTGGAACTACTCCTAGCTCCGAGACGAACTTCTTCATCCAGACGGCTTCCTTGGCGGCATCATTTGCAGCAATGTACTCAGCTTCCATCGTAGAGTCTGCAACGGTATCTTGTTTGGAACTCTTCCAACTTACCGCCCCTCCATTGAAGGTAAATACAAACCCTGAGATAGATTTGCTGTCATCCTTATCGCTCTGGAAGCTCGAATCGGTAAAGGCCTCCATTTGGAGATCTTTATTACCATACACCAAGAACAATTCTTTAGTCCTTCGTAAGTACTTAAGAATGTTCTTCACAGCTGTCCAGTGGTTCTCCCCTGGGTTGGATTGATACCTGCTTACAACACTAAGTGCATAAGCTACATCTGGGCGTGTACATAACATCGCATACATTATAGACCCTACTGCCGAAGCATAAGGTATAATGCTCATGCGAGCTCTCTCTTCATCGGTCTTTGGACAAGAATCCTTGGAGAGAGTGACTCCATGGCAAGCGGGTAAGGCACCCCGCTTGGAGTCTTCCATACTAAACCTTTTTAGGATGGTGTTGATGTACCTGGTTTGGGACAATCCCAATAACTTTTTGGATCTATCCCTATAGATCCTTATGCCCAGGATGTATGTGGCATCACCCAGGTCCTTCATGGAGAACCTCAGTGATAAGAATAATTTGACCGACTGTAGCATAGGAATATCATTTCCTATCAGAAGAATGTCATCCACGTACAATACGAGGAATGTGACAGCTCTTCCTACAGCCTTTCTATAAACACAAGGTTCATCTGGATTTTTGATGAAATCAAACTCTTTGATAACATCATCGAAACAGATGTTCCAACTCCGAGATGCCTGCTTTAACCCATATATGGATTTAAGCAATCTACATGCTTTCTCGCTGCTCCCACTGTCAATGAAGCCCTCTGGCTGATCCATATAAACGCATTCTTCTAAATCTCCATTTAGAAATGCTGTTTTAACGTCCATCTGCCAGATTTCATAGTCGTAGTGAGCAGCAATAGCAAGTAGGATCCGAATGGATTTAAGCATGGCTACGGGTGAAAAAGTTTCATCATAGTCCAGACCTGGTCTTTGACAAAAACCTTTCGCCACAAGTCTTGCCTTATAGGTCTCTACCTGCCCATCCACACCAATCTTTCTTTTAAAGATCCATTTGCACCCCACAGGTTTTACCCCAGGGGGTACAACGTCCAAAGTCCATACTTTGTTGGTGTACATAGACTGCATTTCGGATCTCATGGCATCCAGCCACTTCACAGAGTCACCACTCGTGATAGCTTGCTGAAAACTGGTAGGATCATCATCTTCCATGATGCAATCTTCTCTGTCACCATCAATGAGGAAACCGTAGTACCTCTCCGGTGGGCGAGAAGTCCTACCAGACCTACGGAGTGGCCGAGGTTCTTCAGTTTCTGTTGCAACAGTCGGTTCAATCAAATCGTCATTTGTAGTTTGTGTCTCTAGAACCTCTTCTAGATCTGCCACTTTGCCATCATCTTTATCTGTGAAAAAATCTTTTTCCAAGAATGTGGCATGTTGAGAAACAAACACTTTTTGTTTCTCTTTGTGGTAGAACAGATATCCATAAGAATTCTTTGGATATCCCACAAAGTTACACATGACTGACCGTGTCTCGAGTTTGTCCGGATTCTGCTTTTTAACATAGGCCGGGCAACCCCAAATCTTAATTCTCTTAAGAGATGGTCTCTTCCCATGCCATATCTCATATGGCGTGGTAGACACGGCTTTGGTTGGAACCCTGTTTAGCAGAAACGCTGCAGTCTCCAATGCATGCCCCCAAAACGAGACTGGTAATTCAGCATCACTCATCATGGACCGGACCATATCTAATAGGGTCCTATTCCGTCGTTCTGACACACCGTTGTGCTGTGGTGTGTAAGGAGGAGTGAGCTGAGAGAGAATCCCATTCCTTTTAGGAAGTTTGCAAATTCTGTACTGAGATACTCTCCACCTCGATCTGATCGAAGCATCTTAATACTCAAGCCGGTTTGTTTTTCTACTTCTTGTTTATATTCAATGAATTTCTCGAAAGCGTCGGACTTGTGCTTTAATAAAAATACATGACCGAATCTTGAGAAATCGTCGGTGAATGTAATGAAGTATGAAAAACCGCCTCTAGCCTGTGTAGACATAGGCCCACATACATCACTATGTATGAGGCCCAGGAGCTGAGAAGCTCTTTCTCCGTGTCCAGTAAACAGAGTTTTGGTCATTTTACCCTTGATACAAGACTGGCAAGTCGCATAAGATTTATATTCAAAAGAATTTAAATATCCATCTTTGTGTAACTTGTTTAGTCTTGTTTCGTTAATATGACCAAGTCTACAGTGCCAAAGAAAAGCTTCATTTAATTCTGAAAGTTTTCTTTTATTAGTGTGTTGTATACTGAAAACTGTGTGTTGATTTAGGACATATATTCCGTTATTAAGTATACCATACCCAACCAACATTTGATTTAGGTGAATGTTCATAACATTGTTCTGCAACACAAAATTATACCCTTCATTGTCCAACAAAGAAACGGATATTATATTACATAGCATAGTTGGTACAAAATAACATGGATTCAAAATCAAAATACATCCAGATGGCAACCCCAAGTGATACTCTCCCACTGCGACTGTATGTACATTGGAACCATTTCCAACGCGGAGAGTATGGTCACCTGTCCTCAAAACCTTGCTATTTCTCAGCCCCTGCATAGAATTGCAAATGTGAGAACCTGAACCGGTATCCAATACCCAGGAAGCAGAGTTTATAGAAAAACAGTTTTCAGTCACAAACGCACCTGAAGCAGAAGCATCACCATGCTTCTTCTTGAGACTTAGGTACTCCGTGCAGTTGCGCTTCCAATGTCCTGTCTTGTGGCAATGAAAACACTCGCCTTTCCCTGGGTCTCCAGCCGTGGACTTTCCCTTTCCCTTCACCTTTTTGACTCCGCCCTTAGGATTAGTGGGTTTCTTCTTTTTCTTTCCCTTGGCCTTAGCTTTTGGGCGAGAAGAAGAAGACTGTCCAATGGTCATAACGGGAGTCTTTGCTGACTTCATAGTGCTCTCTGCACTCCTTAACATATTAAGGAGTTTAGGGAGGTCCTTCTCCATACCATGCATGTTGAAGTTCACTATGAACTGAGCAAAGGTGGAGGGGAGGGACTGCAGAATAATATCTATATATTGTTCATTTCCATTGTCCATCCAAAGTCCTCAAGCTCTTCTATAAGAGCTATCATCTTCAACACATGGTCTCCTACTGGTGTGCCAGGGACCATTCGCATCTGAAACAGTTTCTTTGATGCTTCGTATCGCAATACGCGGGATTGCTCCCCATACAACTCCTTTGTATGGAGCAGAATCCCATGAATGTCCATGTCCTCGTGCTGCTTTTGATGTGTGTTATCCATCGATGCAAGCGCGAGGCATGTGGCCGTGGCACAGTCAGCGTCCCATGTCTTGCGGACTTCTATGTCCGCAACTGAGGATTTTGGGCCTGGGACGGGCGGGGCTGAAGCCGTGAGGACATATGATACTTTATCATAAGTCAAGGCGATCTTTAGATTCCTTAGCCAGTCTTTATAGTTGATCCCATTCAGTTTGTTTTTATCTAGTAGAAGCTTAAGTCCAGTCATTGGTATCTGCCATTAAGAGAGAGAAAAGAATACACTCAGCGAAAGCTCTTGCATAGATTAGATTGGTTTATTATCTTGTCTAATCGATGTTTCCCACTGCTTTTTATCAAGTTTTTCTTTCAAACCTTAAAAAGAAAAACTAGCCAGGATTAATTACAGTCTACAACTTCGCTAACCGTTCAGCCAGGCCAGTGTCGGCACTTTGAGGGAGGTTCCCCGTGCTTTCGCACGGACCTAATTAGAGTAAACCTCGTTTTCCCAGAGGCGGAGCCCCGTTAACACCTTTCTAGACACCTAATGAGTTAGCTAATTGTAAACTGTAAAACTCTCCTAGGAGCAACTATTGCCCACAGTGGGATCGGGATCCAACCATCACATGGAAGGTATGCAATCTCATTGTAAATTTCAACACTTGAAATTCCCGATGTGGTTTTTACCCCTAATACTCGTGACCTTGGCTAAGGTCAACAAATCACGAGCACTAGTCAAGCTCAACCCGTCATTTCTTGATTAATTAGACCCGTTCACATGACCCTTGGCTAAGGTCAACAAAGTCATATGCCCGTCCTAATTAATCTGCATCATATGCGTTTGTAGGAAGACATCACTTAGCTACCGTACACTACGCCTTGGCTAAGGTCAACAAACGTAGCACGAATACTAAGTACTCTACTTCCTAAAATGATGGAGGGTTGCGAATGATTTTTAAAAAAATCTTTAACGCTTTGAACTTGATATCGTTGTAGAATCAAATGGTTTTTCAAAAGGAGTGGCTTAAGCTCCGCAGTTTTGAAATGAAGCTTTTTCATAAATAGCCGAGTGGTTTTCAAATCCGATTCTACAATATCTTTTTAGGTTTATTTTCTTTACATTAATCACATTAATGTAATCCCATCATTTAAGTCCTAAAGCCAATCACAGAAAAGAAACGAAAATAACACGTACGCTTATGCCATCCGCATTCGCCGCAATGTTCCGTTATGCACCGTTAGGTTACTTAACTAACGGCATACCGGGATGGGACTAGCGCGGGTGTAAAACATAAGCAACGTCTACTATATATCATATATATAATAAGCCATTCGTCTCAGATATCACAGAACACAGGCAGCAGAAATATAGATATAACGTGGGATATACTAGGACGTCCGTATTTAGTATCTAGCCAGAATAGAAAATACGGATTCCACAGTCGCGATGAATAGCCAAGCCCACACCCTGGACCCCTACGAGAGCGGCAAGTGACCCTACCAATCCTGGAGTTTAGGAGACCCGGTCTCGACTCCTCGAGATGGCCTCCCACTAAACCCCAGAACCCGGTCACCTGTGCTCCCCTCCTTGGGTCCATCCTAATGCGGAAAAGTAAATAATATACAACACTGGTGACACAACCGCAACCTGGAAGTGCCCCAAATAAAAGAATATTACATTACATTTGAATTTACATGAATGAAAATATAAAACTCTCATCTCACAAAAACCCCCCGGCTATTCAATCGCGACAATCCTACACATCATATCTCAGCAACACATAATATCACATATCATCAACGTAAGTAAGTATGCGTACCCCGATTGTCGTTGATGTATAGCAACGAAACCGGTGATATCAAACATACTACACTTACGGTCACAGAAAAGAAAGTGTAAAACTACAATATTTGGAATCCAGATTCTCTTTAGACATCATAAATGCGAAATATCACATATTTCGTATTTCATGCCTACACTATATGAATTCCACATATTGTATCACATTCCAGATAAACAGACAGTATTAAAGTTTTCGAACGAACTATCAAGCACCCAAGATTCACTAAAGCTCAACACTTGAGCAGGGTTCAAAAGATCCAGAGTGTGGCACAGTAGCGGCGGTCCAGCCGTAGAAGGGTCAAGCCAACGCCTCACATGTGGCACACCGTACTGCCCCAAACCCTAGGGTTCAAAGGGCAGTTCGAGACGGTCACATAATCGAGTTAAGGTTTGTTGTCTTCTAGAGGGACCACCGCAAAAAGACTTGCACGCATCTCTAAACTATTTAAACCCCGTGAATATTGAGTAAATGATATTCGTTCAAACACTTCAATACTTTCTTGTTTACCCGGAAAAGAAAACGAAATGAAAAATTCCGATCGAAACCACGGGTCTAAAAATATCTCCAGAATTTTTCAACAGCAGATTCAGATTAAATATACTCAAAATATACTGTAGCAGGTAAAGAAAAACACTGTGCAAAAATTGGTCAAAGATCCCCTCATATGGCCGCGGATGCGCGGCCTAAGCTTGCTTATGCCGCGCTTCCGCGGCCAAAGTTGCTGTTCATGGGTACGGATTTTCCAGATCGTCTTATATTTACCTGCTCTATTTTTTGAGAATTTTTAATTCTGAAAAAAGTCAGTTTTTAAAAAATTTCCAGAGAGCTCCTTTAAAAGTCGTATTTTCTTTCGATCGGACTTTTTACTTCGCAAAAAGGTCGCCTAATGTTCTAGGTCGGCTCTGATACCAATGTAAGGTTAGCCTAGCACCCTATGAAGAGATTTCAAGCATCACATGACCTAAAGTTTTCGTTTTTATGGTGCTAAACTAACAAGCAAAGGAATCGATCCTAGAAAGATTAGGGTTACAAAACTATAAGCTAACAAAGTTAGGGTTTGAAGGCTACAACCTTTGTAGCTCCCGTTTTTGCTTCGCTCCTTAGGCTCTTTGGGTGTTGGATGAAGGTCCGCTTGTACTCCTCCCACGTCCACGACGATCCACCCGGAGTTTTCCCGTCCAAGCTTGCAACTTTGTAAAACAAAGAGAACACTCTAATCAAGTGAGCTAGACTTGATTAGAATGAAGTTGTGGCTATGGATCTCACTTCAAAATCTTATTTTTATGAGTGATTCACTCTCTTGTATGAACTAGAGAGCAAAAGCATGGAGGTTGATGAAGATGGTGGATTTTAGAAGAAGAGAATGAATTATCATATGAAAGAGAAAAGGAAAATAGCTATATATATTTTTCTTTCTCTTAACCAACCATTGTTAAATAAATAGATAACATTTTATTTTAAATTAAAAGCATGATAAGAAAATAAACTATGGGTTAAATGTTAGGTGAGCATGGTTGAGTTAGAAGAGTGTAGAAATTCTTAAGTGATTTAACCCATTTTTCCTTTTCTTTTGCTTTAATTTAAATCCAATAATTATCCAAATACAACCATGGTGTAATTCTTATACATCCACCATTCCCATTGTATAAACAACCATGATAATATATGATGTATGTATGCATGTGTGCTTGCACATCCATATGTGCATGAACAAGAATGAATGCACACATGCATGCATACATTCAACATAAACAAGATAGGATTTGTAGTGAGAAACTAATGATGAATCAACACTTGATTCACTTATCCGGTCATATCACATATGACCCGACCATTAGCAAGCCGCCCAATTAATATACGGTATCCCATACACGCATTTTAATCGGGTCCAAGCGCATATCGCATACGCGCACCACAACGTTTCGCCTGGACTAGGTAACTCCTATGTGGGACTCTAAGACTCGTCAATACGCCGGCAGTGGGTGATGATCATATCAAGCACCCCCAAACCGCAAGCGGTCAGCCAAACGTAACGGCCACTCGGGTATTGAGCGATAAGAAGAAAACAAGCAAACCTGTTACAACTCCCGTCGAGCCATCCGGCAACACTACCGTACAGTCCGGTCTTTTCGTCAGATATGCTGCATATCGAGCCTAGGGATGGTCACGTCGACCCCAATAACTCAATAGGTCGTGTCGGTGAATGGTCTATAACAGATCGAGAAACTACTGATAACACTTATCAGCAAATCTCAACAGCCCTGGCCAGGGACTTGCTGTTATAACCAGTCGAGCACAGCACAGCATCAACTCCCAATACCGGGAGAGACGAAACCCCTCCTATCACTCATTGCCTTCGTGTGTCTCGGGACTGTACCCAACGGCCACCTGTTTGCACGACTCAGTAGAGCCGTGGTAGGGTGGCAATCAAAGTACAGTGGGAGAACACACAAGACTCCATGACAATCTCGGGTCTACAGACTAACCTGTATCAGTGTCACCTGAGAACTGCTATCCGACGATAGATACGTAAGTCGATGTACTACACCCCAGAACTTGTGGGGAGGCGGAAATTTCAAAAACGATCTTGTTTAGAGAACGAACATCGACTAACCGCTTGAATCGAAGCTAAACTACAAATAACCGTACACAAAGAGTTTCATAACTATTGTGTTTAGGGATTATACCTAATGAAACCGGTCCTTCGTCTTAACGATCTCCTTGTTCTCCTCAGCCTTCTCTAGGTAGTAGACGATCCACCCGAGAGCAAAACTCCAAGCTTAGCCTCTAAACTTGAGGCAACTAACCTTCTTGGATTGCTAATCAAAGAAGATAGATTGAGATAGAGTGATGGTTATGGATTGTTTAGTCTAACTAATCCTAGATCTCAACACATGAGGGTGAGGATTAGTCTTTTGAAGAGAGAGAGCTTGAGGAGAGAGAATGTGTAGATGATAATGAATAAATAAGTTATGAGTATCATAATATATTATGAAGCATTCTCATTAAAGAATAAATGAATAAATGTGATGAATAAGCATGCTTCATAAAATATCTAGTGGTGATTCATTAGCATGAGTCATTAAGCAATAAATGTGCATTAATGAGATGAATGAATCACCACCATGACTCATATAACTCATTCAATGTATATGACACATAACCCTCCTTAGTCACCATCTTCTAGAAGCTTCTCGTACAATTACGAGAACGCCCCTCCGATCCGTAAAAATACGGAAAAACTTTAGACTGTAAAAATCCAATAACCGGATACCAGTAACTGGCTTAAACCAAAGCCGACTGGTAAAAACTGTCCAGACGACGTAAGTGTGTAAACACACATACGCATCCGAACCCTTGTCGTAAAACCATACGACCTCTATATCGTTTCGCCTGGAATAGGAAACTCTCTGTGTGGGACTCTATAGACTCGACTACTACGCTGGCAGTGGGTTTAACCACAGACCGCAAGCGGCACTAGCTGTACGTAACGGTCCCCAGGTAGTTGTCGATAAGAAGGCCGATGAGGAAACCCATCCGAACTCCTACTGAGTCTGATGTGACAATCTCCATACAGTCCGGTCTGTTCGTCCAAGACTATCGCATATCGGGCCTAGGGGGGCGGAAAGCGTCCGTCCCCTAATAGCGGTATAAGTCGTGTCGGAGGGAAGCCCATTACACCCTGAGAAACTACTGGAACCTACCAGTAAATCTCGCTTGCCCTGGCCAGGGACTTTGCGTAATGGCTCTCTGACACAGCACGATATCTACTCCCAATACCGGGAGGGACGAATCCTATCTAACCGCCACTGCCTCCAAGTGCTCGGGACTGCACCCAACTGCTACCTGTTTGTACGACTCATTTGAGCCGTTGTAGGGTAGCAATCTAAGAACAGTGGGACACACTCGAGGCGAAGCAGCAGTGTCAAGTCTGCGGACTATGCTGTACTCATGTCACCTGGGAACTGCTCACTGACGACTGGTATCAAACCAACCAACAGTTCCCTGTGAGTCCTGTCCGGTGTACCCGTAACCTAACGAGCACCTGCATACTATCTCCAGTACGACGTACCGACGGCTGTGGGACAGACCATCTCCCCAACTGGGATGAGAAGCGTACACACTAGTCTACTCCGGAGTATCGATGCTCTGTCTCGATAATCCAACGACCAGGGACCTGAATAAGGATGTGCTTGTAGACTACCCAGCCCCCACTAGTGTGACTGCCATCACAACGCTGGTAGACAAGCAAGATCCTAAGAGCTCTATCAATACGTACACTCACATATTAAGATAGAAAAACCAAGTAGCATACTACCATGTTTAGCAAGACTGTTATATACATGTGAATATCCCAAGCTTCCATTAAGTAATATACAAACTAGTATGATACAGTAATGGCCTTCTAGGGTATAAACACTAACAATCTCCCACTTGCACTAGGGCCATGTACTGGCATATCGAAGACCAATGATCTCGAGTAGCCTCTCGAACTGAATCTGAGGAAGGGCCTTCGTGAATGGATCAGCAATGTTCTCTTCAGAAGCAACTCTCCGAACCTCGATCTCCTGACGATCAATGATCTCCCTGATCAGGTGATACCGCCTCAAGATGTGTCTGGACTTCTGATGGGACCTTGGTTCCTTCGCTAAAGCTATAGCTCCGTTGTTGTCGCAATACAGAGGTATTGGATCAACTATGGTAGGAACCACCTGAAGTTCTGTTAGGAACTTCTTCATCCAGACTGGTTCTTTTGCGGCATCGCAAGCAGCTATATACTCCGCTTCCATCGTCGAGTCAGCAACGGTGTCCTACTTGGAGCTCTTCCAGCACACTGCCCCTCCATTGAGGGTAAAGACATAACCCGACATGGACTTGGAATCGTCCTTATCACTCTGGAAGCTGGAATCAGCAAAGGCCTCCAACCTGAGGTCTTTTCCGCCGTAAACCAAGAACATATCCTTAGTCCTCCTCATGTACTTGAGAATGTTCTTTACTGCTATCCAGTGTTTCTCCCCTGGGTCTGACTGATACCGGCTTACCACGCTCAGTGCGTAAGCTACATCTGGTCTGGTACAAAACATCGCATACATTATAGAGCCTACCGCAGAAGCGTAGGGTATAATAGACATGCGTTCCCTTTCCAAATCAGTCTTGGGAGACATCTCTTTGGAGAGGGTGATTCCGTGACAAGCCGGTAGGTTACCGCGCTTAGAATCTTCCATACTGAATCTTTTCAGTACAGTGTCGATATACCTGGACTGCGAAAGTCCCAACATTCTCTTGGATCTATCACGATAGATCCGGATCCCCAGAATGTACGAGGCATCACCCAGGTCTTTCATGGAGAACCTGTGTGACAAGAATCCTTTGACAGATTGTAGCATAGGAATGTCATTTCCTATCAATAGAATGTCATCCACGTACAAGACGAGGAATACGACACTTCTAGCTACAACTTTACTATATATGCACGGTTCATCTGGATTTTTGATAAAGTCATATTCTTTGACTGTCTCATCAAAACAGATGTTCCAACTCCGCGATGCCTGCTTTAGTCCATAGATGGACTTAAGCAGCTTGCATACTTTCCCGCTGCTCCCACTCTGATTGAAACCCTCTGGCTGATCCATATAGACGCACTCTTCTAAATTTCCATTCAGAAAAGCCGTCTTTACGTCCATCTGCCAGATTTCATAATTATGGAAGACAGCAATAGCAAGAAGGACCCGAATGGATTTGAGCATAGCCACTGGAGAAAAAGTTTCGTCATAGTCCAAACCAGGTCTTTGACGAAAACCCTTTGCAACAAGTCTAGCCTTATAGGTTTCCACCTGTCCATCTACACCAATCTTTTTCTTGAAGATCCATTTGCATCCTATGGGTTTTACCCCATCTGGAGCAAAGTCCAAAGTCCATACTTTGTTGGTGTACATGGACTCCATTTCGGTCCGCATTGCATCTAGCCATCGTACCGAGTCGCCGCTCTGGATGGCCTGCTGGAAGTCAGTAGGTTCATCATCATCTATTATCCAATCCTCTCTATCCCCGTCTATGAGAAAACCGTAGTATCTCTCAGGCGGATGAGACGGCCTACTACTCCTGCGGAGGGGTGCGGGAATGTCCTGTTCTTCTTGAACTACCGGTTCTACCAAACTTTCAGTATTAGTTTGTGGTTCTGGAATTTCTTCCAGTTCTATTTCGCTCCCACTTGATTCCTTTTCTAAAAACTGATGTTCTAGAAAATGGGCATTACGAGAAACAAATACCTTTTGTTCTTCTGCGTAATAGAATAGATATCCCCTGGAGTGCTTTGGATATCCCACAAAACTACACTTTACTGATCGTGCCTCGAGCTTGTCCACATGCTGCTTTTTAACAAAAGCTGGACATCCCCAAATCTTTATATACTGTAGATGGGGTTTCTTCCCGCTCCACATCTGATATGGAGTGGTAGGCACAGTTTTGGTAGGAACCATGTTCAAAAGATATGCTGCTGATTCTAGCGCATAACCCCAGAAAGATCGCGGTAACTCAGCATTACTCATCATGGATCGTACCATATCCAATAGGGTTCGATTCCGTCTCTCCGATACACCGTTATGCTGTGGAGTGTATGGAGGAGTAAGCTGAGAGAGAATTCCTTTCTCTTTTAGGTAACCTAGGAACTCGGCACTTAAGTATTCTCCACCTTGATCAGATCTTAGTGTCTTAATACTTTTGCCGGTTTGGTTTTCTACTTCATTCTTATACTCTTGGAATTTCTTAAAAGCCTCGGATTTATGTTTCATCAGATAAATGAATCCGTATCTTGAGTAATCATCCGTGAAAGTAATGAAATAGGAAAAACCACCTCTCGCATGTGTAGACATTGGACCGCATACATCGCTGTGTATGAGTCCTAAAAGCTCGCTCGCTCTTACTCCTTGTCCAGTAAATGGAGTCTTTGTCATCTTTCCTTTGAGACAAGATTGACAAGTGTCATAAGATTGATATTCGAACGAGTCCAAATATCCTTCTCTATGCAACTTAGTCAACCTTCTCTCATTGATGTGACCCAGTCTACAATGCCATAAGAAAGCTTTATTTAAATCTGGAGACTTTCTTTTTAGTGTGTTCTGGACATTGAAAATTTGGAGTTGGTTTAACACATATATGCCGTTATTTAGAGTACCGGACCCAATCAAACCATGATTAAGGTGGATGTTAACAACATCTCTTACAAACGTGAAATCATAACCTTTATTTGATAACAAGGAAACTGATATGATATTACACGTTAAGCTTGGTACAAAATAACAGTTATGTAAAACCAAAATATGTCCACTTGTCAATCCTAGGTGATAATCCCCGACGGACGCAGCTCCCACGCTAGCTCCGTTAGCAACCCTGAGGATCATATCACCTTCCTTCAGCACTCTAGGGTTTCTCAGTGCCTGCAATGAATTGCAAATATGAGATCCTGATCCGGTATCCAATACCCAGGAAGTAGAGTTGATCGACAGACAATTCTCAATTACAAACACACCTGAAGTCGAAGCCACAGCTTGCTTCGGTTCCTGGTTCTTGGCGATCCACGCCTTGCAATCCTTCTTCCAGTGCCCTTTCCTGTGACAATGGAAGCACTCATCCGGGCCAACTATCTGTACTGCTATCTTTTTCTTTCCCTTCTTTCCCACCTTACTAACACCTCCTCTAGGTTTGGGTGCGGCCTTCTTCTTCCTTCCTTTGGCCCTAGCCTTGGACCCGGAAGAAGATGCACCGCCAACAAACATAGCGGGTGTTTCCCTTGCCTTCTGCAAGGTGCCCTCTGCACTCCTTAACATGTTCAGGAGTTCCGCAAGTTCAACTTCTTTTCCTTGAAGATTGAAGTTGAGGATAAACTGGGCGTAGGTGGGTGGAAGGGACTGGAGAATAAGGTCTGTATAGAGCTCATTATCCAAAGTCGTCCCAAGGTCTGCGAGCTCTTCAATATAGCCGATCATCTTTAGGACATGTTCACCTACCGATGACCCGACAGCCAACCTCGCTCGAAACAAGTTCTTAGAGGTCTCGTATCTTGCTATACGAGATTGCTCTCCATAAAGTTCCTTTGTATGGAGAAATATGCCATCTAGGGACATATCCTCGTGCCTCCTCTGATGTTCATTGTTCATTGAGGCAAGCACGATGCACTTGGCTCTCGCGCAATCTAAATCCCAGGTTTTGCGGATTTCCTTATCCGCATTGCTGGATTTGGGACCAGGGACAGCAGGTGCCGTAGCGGTGAGGACGTACCCCAGTTTGTCATAGGTCAAAGCCATTTTGACATTCCGCAGCCAATCTTTATAGTTTGGCCCTGTCAGTATATTTTTCTCTAAAAGTAACTTAAGTCCAGTCATTTTCAGGGTCGCTGCAATTAGGAGAGAGAGAAGAAAACTCTTTAGCATGATGCTCTTGCAAGTTTAGAGTAGTTTTTAGTTTATCTAAACTGGATGGCTCCCACTGTTTCTCGAATCCTTCCTCAAACCATAAAAGAAGAATTAGCCAAGACTATTCTCACCGTACAATACTTGCTTAACCGTTCAGCCAGGCCAGTGTCGATACTTCGAGGGAGGTTTTCCAACGCTTTCGCGAAGTTCCTTAATTAAATAACCTCTTTTCTCTGGGGGCGTAACCCCGCTGACACTTTTCTGGACACCTACTTGGTTTATAGCATTGATCGTTAAGTGACGAATATCCTGATAAGTAGCATATACTCACAGTAGGATCGGGATCCAAATATCATCGTATGATAATGTTGAAGGAATCCTACCAACATTCATCAAACTCCAAATGGTATGCATCTCTTTGCAAATTTCAGTTTCTTTAGAAATTCCCGATATATATTTCTGCCCCATGCTCTTATGACCTTGGCGTTAGGTCAAAATGTCGTAAGTCACATGTCAAGTTCTACCCATCATTATCTTGTCAATTTGAACCCATCCGTATATATCCTTGACGTTCGGCCAAAATGATAATACGACTGTCCCAAACTAACTCATCTACCTATGCAACAACTGAATACCCAATAGCTACCAAACACTATGCCTTGGCGTTAGGTTAAAATACATAGCTTGAATACCACTGAATACCCAGATGAAATGACGGAGGGCTACGAATGGTTTTGGCGAAACCGTGAACGTAGTGAACTTGATATAACCGAAGGAACCTGATAGCTTTTTAAAAGGAGTGGTTAAAGCTCCGCATTTAAAAAAATATCTGTTTTTAAAATTAACCGAGTGGTTTGTTTTAAATTGTTCCAACGATTTAAACTTTAGTTTGTTTTTCTTTGCATTATAGATAATGCGTCCTATCATTAACCTATCATTGCAGAAAACAACGAAAATACAACGTCCTCTTATGCCATCCGCATTCGCCACGGGGTCCCGTCATCACCCGTTAGGTTACTTAACTAACGACAGAGCGGGGGCTGGGCTAGCGCGCGTGTAAAACATAAGTGACGTCTAAATAGCTATCATAAATATAGATATTTTACATTCGTCTGACGCAATGATATACATTCCAGAACACAGATAAACAATATTGGATTTGCAAGCAATCTGTGTTTCTTTTGAGCCTGCAAGAAAAGACAGATTACACAGTTGTGATGAATAGCCGTTACCCCACCCTCGACCCCTACGGGTACGGCAAACTACCCGCCCGGCAGTTTGTGTACCCCACCTTGGGTCAGTCCTAAGAGCAAAAACAGTAAAATGAAATAATACAACGGTGGCTATAACCGCAACCTGGATGTGCCCCGCAAAAATAATATTACAACAAATTACATTTACAACAAATGAATTAAACAATAACCCATTGCTAAACCCCGGCTATACACCACAACAGTCCAATACAGTTCATATGCACAAACAGATATAACCATTACAGAAATGTGCAACCCCCTGCCAACCGACATACTAGCAGTTAGGGGAGGTTTACGAACACATTAATCAATCACAGATATAATCCAACATGCAAATACTGTACAATTTCGATCGATTAAACATCTTTAATATTGCTCCAAAAACTGCTCTGTAAACTGGAAACCTGAGCAAAATTAAAATATTCCAGAAAACCCCAAATACCAGAGAGGACCCACACATGAAAGATGAGTCCATGACTCGGCAACTCGGCCGCGGAACCGCGGCGGATCGGTGGGATCCGCCGCGCTTCCGCGGCGCTTTAGTCGATTCATGGGCTCAAATTTCATGGGTGTTCTCCTGGACTCTTTACAAGCTTTCTGAGCTCACCTGAAAAATTTTAGGACATCATTTTAAATTCGACAGAAACTTGACAGATTTAGGGTTTTCCGGCTTCGTTTTTCCGTTCGAAATTCGTACAAATTTGCAATTAAGTTATTTATTATTTAGCGAGGCTCTGATACCACTGTAAGTCGATGTACTATACCCCAGAACTTGTGGGGAGGCGGAAATTTCAAAAACGATCTTGTTTAGAGAACGAACATCGACTAACCGCTTGAATCGAAGCTAAACTACAAATAACCATACACAAGGAGTTTCATAACTATTGTGTTTAGGGATTATACCTAATGAAACCGGTCCTTCGTCTTTACGATCTCCTTGCTCTCCTCGGCCTTCTCTAGGTAGTAGACGATCCACCCGAGAGCAAAACTCCAAGCTTAGCCTCTAAACTTGAGGCAACTAACCTTCTTGGATTGCTAATCAAAGAAGATAGATTGAGATAGAGTGATGGTTATGGATTGTTTAGTCTAACTAATCCTAGATCTCAACACATGAGGGTGAGGATTAGTCTTTTGAAGAGAGAGAGCTTGAGGAGAGAGAATGTGTAGATGATAATGAATAAATAAGTTATGAGTATCATAATATATTATGAAGCATTCTCATTAAAGAATAAATGAATAAATGTGATGAATAAGCATGCTTCATAAAATATCTAGTGGTGATTCATTAGCATGAGTCATTAAGCAATAAATGTGCATTAATGAGATGAATGAATCACCACCATGACTCATATAACTCATTCAATGTATATGACACATAACCCTCCTTAGTCACCATCTTCTAGAAGCTTCTCGTACACGTACGAGAACGCCCCTCCGATCCGTAAAAATACGGAAAAACTTTAGACTGTAAAAATCCAATAACCGGATACCAGTAACTGGCTTAAACCAAAGCCGACTGGTAAAAACTGTCCAGACGACGTAAGTGTGTAAACACACATACGCGTCCGAACCCTTGTCGTAAAACCATACGACCTCTATATCGTTTCGCCTGGAATAGGAAACTCTCTGTGTGGGACTCTAGAGACTCGACTACTACGCTGGCAGTGGGTTTAACCACAGACCGCAAGCGGCACTAGCTGTGCGTAACGGTCCCCAGGTAGTTGTCGATAAGAAGGCCGATGAGGAAACCCATCCGAACACCTACTGAGTCTGATGTGACAATCTCCATACAGTCCGGTCCGTTCGTCCAAGACTATCGCATATCGGGCCTAGGGGGCGGCAAGCGTCGGTCCCCTAATAGCGGTATAAGTCGTGTCGGAGGGAAGCCCATTACACCCTGAGAAACTGCTGGAACCTACCAGTAAATCTCGCTTGCCCTGGCCAGGGACTTTGCGTAATGGCTCTCTGACACAGCACGATATCTACTCCCAATACCGGAAGGGACGAATCCTGTCTAACCGCCACTGCCTCCAAGTGCTCGGGACTGCACCCAACTGCTACCTGTTTGCACGACTCATTTGAGCCGTGGTAGGGTAGCAATCTAAGAACAGTGGGACACACTCGAGGCAAAGCAGCAGTGTCAAGTCTGTGGACTATGCTGTACTCATGTCACCTGGGAACTGCTCACTGACGACTGGTATCAAACCAACCAACAGTTCCCTGTGAGTCCTGTCCGGTGTACCCGTAACCTAACGAGCACCTGCATACTATCTCCAGTACGACGTACCGACGGCTGTGGGACAGACCATCTCCCCAACTGGGATGAGAAGCGTACACACTAGTCTACTCCGGAGTATTGATGCTCTGTCTCGATAATCCAACGACCAGGGACCTGAATAAGGATGTACTTGTAGACTACCCAGCCCCCACTAGTGTGACTGCCATCACAACGCTGGTAGACAAGCAAGATCCTAAGAGCTCTATCAATACGTACACTCACATATTAAGATAGAAAAACCAAGTAGCATACTACCATGTTTAGCAAGACTGTTATATACATGTGAATATCCCAAGCTTCCATTAAGTAATATACAAACTAGTATGATACAGTAATGGCCTTCTAGGGCATAAACACTAACAAGATATAATTCCATATAGGAGTTCTCGGCGAGTCCGTCCAGTGTACCCAGTCACCACTGAGCACCCGTATATGATCTTGATGTCAAACATCGACGAATGTGGGAACATCCATCGCCCATCACATAGGTCTAGTATCATATACGCTAGTCTACTCTGGTATATCGATGCCCCGTCTCGATACACCTCCG
The DNA here is from genome assembly GCA_030015575.1 of Agapanthus africanus. Lineage (NCBI taxonomy): Eukaryota > Viridiplantae > Streptophyta > Magnoliopsida > Asparagales > Amaryllidaceae > Agapanthus > Agapanthus africanus. The sequence goes on along the minus strand of CM057345.1, from coordinate 295,014,440 downwards.
ACTAAGGACATTTCAGGATATGCTTATAGACTACAGATGTCCCACTAGTATGATCTCCATCATAATCAGAGTAGTCAAGCCGATATCCTTAGGGCTTTATCAGCATGTATGAATGAATAAAAGCATGATCAAATCAACATGTCAGATAAAGAGAAACCAGATAGCATACTATCATGTCGAGCAAGAATGCAAACTGAATATATATACATGTATAGATACATCAACTATCACATAATGGCCTCTAGGGCATACATATATCCAACAGATCTATCGTGATAGATCTAATAGAATGTTGGGACTTTCACAGTCCAGGTAAATTGACACTATATTAAAGAGATTTAGTATGGAAGATTCCAAGCGCGGTAATATGCCCGCTTGTCATGGGATCACCCTCTCCAAAGAGATGTCTCCAAAGAATGATGAAGGGAGGGCTCGCATGGGCATTATACCCTATGCTTCGGCAGTAGGATCTATAATGTATGCGATGTTATGCACAAGACCAGATGTAGCTTACGCACTTGGTATGGTAAGCAGGTATCAGTCTGACCCAGGTGAGAAACATTGGATAGCGGTAAAGAACATTCTCAAGTACCTGAGAAGGACTAAGGAGATGTTCTTAATTTACGGTAATGGGGACCTCCAGGTTGAGGCTTTTACGGACTCCGGATTCAAAAGTGACAAAGATGATTCTAAATCCATTTCGGGTTTTGTGTTTACCATCAATGGAGGGACGGTATGTTGGAAGAGTTCCAAGCAGGATGCCGTCGCAGACTCAACTATGGAGGCTGAGTATATAGCTGCTAGTGAAAGCGCAAAAGAGGCTGTCTGGATAAGGAAGTTCATCTCTGAACTTTAGGTGGTTCTGTCCATTGCCAATCCAATACCTTTGTATTGTGATAACAATGGGGCTGTAGCATTAGCGAAGGAACCGAGGACCCATCAGAAATCCAGGCATATCTTAAAGCGGTTTCACCTGATCAGGGAGATCGTTGATCGTCGGGAGATCGAGGTACGGAGAGTGGATACAAAAGACAACACGGCAGATACATTCACAAAGGCTATCCCTCAAGTTCAGTTCGAGAGGCTGTTTGAGATGTTGGGCAGGTTGGAGATAGTGCCCTCAGAGTCAATTATTGGATCACAGGAAAGTGATTGCCATGATTGAGGGAGGACCTATCCCGGTAGGACAGTCTTACTCAAGATGATAGTATGCTATCTGGTTTATCTTTATCATCGTGTACTGCTTTAGGTGACATTACAGATCACTATTGCGCGTTGATAGAGCCCCTAGGATTCGTGCTTGGCTGCCAGCAGTATGAGGGCGATTATATACGTGGGAGCCGATAGTCTATAAGCACATCCTTAAAAGGTCCCTAGTCGTGGGAGTTTCGAGGCAAGGCATCGATACTCCAAAGTAGACAAGTGTATACAGTCGAGACCCCAACGAGGGGCGGTGGCCGATCTCACAAGCCATTGGTGGGTTCACCTAAGATGTATACAGGCGCTCATTTGGTTATGAGTACACCGGACAGGACTCGCCGGGAACATGCTGGTTGGTCTTATACCAGACGTCAGATAGCAGTTCCCTGGTGAAAAGTGTACAGGTTAGTTCATCGACCTGAGGATCGTCATTAGTCTCGTGTGAGTTCCCACTGTACTTTGATTACTACCATACTACGCTCAAATGAGACGTGCAAACAGGTTTTAGTTGGGTACAGTCCCGAGCCGCTTGGAGGCAGCGAGCGGATCTTCAACGGTTCGTCTCTCTCGGTATTGGGGGTGAGGTCGCGCTGTGTCTAGGAGAGCCCTAACACAAAGTCCTTGGCCAAGGCAGGAGATTTACTGGTAGGTATTCCAGTAGTATCTCAAGGTGTTCTGGGATACACTCCGACACGACTTGTACGACTTTTGGGGGTCTGACTTTTACCAACCCCTTAGGCCGGCCATGCGATGCTCATAGACGAACGGACAGGACTGTACGGATATTGTCACTGACAGGCTCAGTAGGGTGTCAGGATAAGTTCGCTCATCGACGTCCCTTTTGGTCAATAACTGGTAGCCCGTTATGTATGGCTAATACCTCTGACGTGCTAGTGGTTAAATCCACAACCAAAAGTATTGACAAGTGTTTGGAGTCCCTCACAGACAGTTACTCAAGTTTCGAGCGAAACGCTATAGAGGCCATATGGAGATATGGCAGGGTTCGATCAGATACGTGCGGTATTGCACGGATCATGATCGGACGGATTATACTAGCGGGCTTTGGTTTAAGCCGGATCCTAGTATTGTACAGTGTAGATTTTGTCTCATTGCATTTGTATTTCGGTAGGAATACAAATGTGGGTATGTATATACAGTCGCGGGGTTTTCCTGTAATTTAATACGGGATCTGTTTTTTGGAGTTGCCAATTTGCTTTCCGTTTCGGCCATTTTCCTTTGTATCTATCCTTGGCTGAAAATTTGTGGAGGAGGGGTAATTTGCAAATGTGCAAATTAGCAATTTGGAGGGTTTTTTTTGCAAGTTGTATTGTCGTGATGGTTCCACCATCATTTGACTTCTTCACTTCATGATGGCTTGACCTTTGTAGGATATGATTGGGTTTTGGAGTGAGGTTCTTGTTTTGTGATCATTGTTTATCATCATAACCTTTTCTCTCCCTTGCATTATTGGTCTCACTCTCTTTTTGATACATACACACTCTCCTCTCATTTTTCCTCCTTGATGAGACCGGCCACATTGGATGGGGGCTGCCCATTTTTTTGGTGGGGATTTTTTGTTCTCTTCATGCTTGCAAAAATCCCCAATCTCATCTCTAAAATGCTATCATCTCATTCCTCCACAAAAGGCAACTTCCTCAACCCCTATGAGACATAGAGTTCCACACTATTCTACAGCACTTCTTGGGCATGTCGGCTCGTCAACTTCGTGTCCGAGTTGCCTTGGTCTAGAGGTGGGAGCCCGTAAAAGAACCCGGCGATGTGGTGCCCTTCCGACGAGGAGATGAAGACCGGAGATTCCGCGGGGAGATCGGGACGACAACGAGAAGACCGAAAGACACGGATCGCTCGGTATATCTCTCTACCCCTTCTCTTGTTAGCTAGGATTAGATTAATGGCCTGATCCAGGATTTTTGTGCGCTGTAGTGCCGGTTCAAAAGTTAAAGTAAAGTATCGTTTCCGCATTTTGGCCTCGGATTGACGGCCGGGGCGCAGCCGTACACTTACACTGGTATCAGAGCCACGCCATTAACCTAGTCTAGCTTGGTCTAATATGTTTACATTTTCGATCGAACAAAATTCCAAAACTCGCGATTTCAATGCATCTGTTCTCTGTCGAATTTTTTTTGGCTCGAAAATTTTTTCAGGTTGTTGCAGAAACGTGTTCAGAGAAGTCTAAGCACACTGGTAAAATTTTGTCGCATGAACGCATTATTCCACCACGGAACCACGGCCAAACCCATGTTTGGGCCGCGGTTCCGCCGCCATCTTTACTGTTCAGTGCATCAAATTTTTACAGAGGGTCTCTGTGTTGTAAATAGGGGTTTTGATATATTCTGTTTGGGCCCAGATTTTCTTTAAGTGCTACAGTAGTGCTTGGGGCCCACTTGGGTAAATTTGATCGATCAAAAATTTTAAACATGTTAGTTCATAGTATTTATATTATATCTGTGACCGTGAATGTCACTTGATCGATAAATCCTGTCTAACTGCTATAGCCCGGTTAGACGGATTTGCGAACGTGACATTCACATTGTTGTTCTGTATTGTGCTGTGATGTTGCGGATTGGTCGTGGGGGATAGCCTGGATGCAATGGTAGTACAGTTTGGTTATTTATGTACATTTGATATTGTGGGGCAAGCGTCCGACATGTGGACTGCCGTCACTGCATGTCTGTATATTATTCTTTTGGGGCATGACCGGGCTGAGGTCGATGTACCCGTTGTATGTATATTTTTACTTTCTGTACTAGGATTACCCCACGGTGGGGTGCACGGATAGCCGGATTCTAGAGGGCAACGATCCCGCATCTCATGGCGTTGAAACGGAGGGGGCTTCACTCTAGAATTGGCGGGCTATTCGCCGCACTCGTAGGGGTACAGGTTGACCCAAGGAGGGGTGCACAAGTTACCGGATTCTGTGAAGTGCTGGGTGGTCCATTCACGTTGCTGAAGGGGGCTGCCTCGCTTCTGGTTTTAGCGGGTAACTTGCCGCGCCCGTAGGGGTCTAGGATTTCATCGCACAGGCTATCCACATGACCGGGGGAACGTCGGGTTTCAGTAGCAGCTCTATGAAACCCGGGGATCCCAGATATCTGTATTGTTCTGTGATGCTTATTACATTTCTGTGATGTTGCTTTTTTATCACGCCTTGAGCGAAATATTATATATTGATATATATACTAGTAGATGTTGTATATGTTTTGCATCCGCGCTAGTCCAGTCCCCGCTCTGTCGTTAGTTAAGTAACCTAACGGGTAATGACGGGACCCAGTGGCCAATGCGGATGGCGTATACATACATCATTATTTTCGTTCTTTATTGGTGTGATCAATTGATGGGACTGCATTAATTCGGATCAATGCAAGCTAAACAAACCTATTTGATGTTGTTGGAACAATTTTTCAAAAAGCTGTTATTGCAAGGGCGTTCTCTTTTGTTTTGCACAGTGGTATTCAGTTATGAATATCCAGCACCTCAGTCGACGATGCAAGGGCCGAGATCCCTTCACCGGGAGTGACCCCTTGGACGGTAGTTTGCGTCAGGGCAATAACTTCACTATAGTTGTTTACTTTTGCTTTGCATCGTGGTATTCAGTTGGAATATCCTGCACCTCATTCTACGGGGAAAGAGCCGAGATCCCTTCATCGGGAGTGACCTCTTTAGCAAAGGTTTTCGCCACTATATTTTCATAAAAGCTATCCAGTTCCTTCAACGATATCAAGTTCATTACGTTAAAGGTTTTTCGCCAGAAACCATTCGTAGCCCTCCGTCGTTTCAGATGGGTAGCATGTAGTATTCATTCTATATTTGTTGGCCTTCGTCGAGGCATAGTGTATGGTAGCTGCGTGTTGCCTTTCTGCAGCATAGATAGATGCGTTGGTTTGGGACAGTCGTATAACCTTGTTGGCCAAAGTCAAGGGCTTGTACGGGTGGGTTCAAATTAACCTGGAGAATGACGGGTAGAACTTGACATGTGACTTATGATTTGTTGGCCTTCGTCAAGGTCATAAGAGCATGGGGCAAAAATCACATCGGGAGTTTCTAAAGAAATTGAAACTTGCCAGATAGCGCATACCTTCTGGAGTGTGATAACGTGAGCGAAGTCCGTCACGTTATCATGCGATGATAGTTGGATCCCGATTCCCATTGATGAGTTGGTTTACTCCTTGGGTGATCCCGACTAATTCTTCTTTCAGCTTTGGAGGAGAATTTGACGTTACAGTGAGAGGTTTCCTGATTAGATAAAGTGATAACCATTCTGATCTAGGATAGAGTGCACGCTGAGTGTTTCTTTTCTCTCTCTCTTTGGCAACGACCATGACCCGACCCTAGACTATGACTCAGTGACCAAGATTAACCGAACCTTCTTAAATACTGGCTTTTTGGATTGTCAGAGTTGCAAACCTCATTGCCACTTCTACTTTTAACCTTTTCTCCAGGACACCCCGTATTACTACGAACATCCACTTCCATTGGATAAAACCATCGTATGGTTTTATACGAACTCGAAGGAATTTATTCGAGGATGGTTTCCGGTTCTGGAGAAAACGAATAGGACTATTCAGTTTTCTTTTCTTTTTACCTTCTCTCAGGTTGCGAGTACTCCTTGGTTTAGGAGATAGTACACCTATTACGCAAATTGGATAGTCTTCTTCCAAACCTTAGGCTGGTGTCGAACGGTGGGGAATGAAGAAAACCAATTAGCATAACGATGGTGTACAAAAGGTATTAAGTAAAGACATATCAAGAGATTAGTAAGAGGGCAAAGTAAATTGCGACTGCTATTCATGACCAAACCAAGTATTTCTTCGCCAATCTTAAATCACCTTTGTATTTCTCCAGGACACTCCGTATCAATACAAAGATCCACAGTTTATTGGATACTCCATCGTATGGTTATATACGAACTCGAAAGGAACTTGTTCCAGTTCGGGGATGGATTCTGGTTCAGGAGAAATAGGAATAAGGTTTATTCGGTTGTCTTTTATCTTCACCTTCTCTCGCATTGCGAGTGCTCCTAGGATTACGAAAATACACCCATTATGCTTATTGGATAGTCTTCTTCCAAACCATAGGCTGGTGACGAATGGTAGGGAAGGAAGAGAACCATCTAGTCTAAGAGGGTGTACAGAAGGTGATGACTAAAGACATATAAAGGGATTTAGAGAGATGGCAAAGAATTATACGGTTACAGTTGTGAATCTGGATAATGGAAGAGACATTACTAGGAATACCCGGATACCCCTACGAAACATTTCAATGTTTCAGTTTCACTGTGTACTGTTAAAAGAAAACTGATTTCCCAATTAGCCCTTGCTCCAGGGTATGTATTTACCAGGTATGATTCTCACATCTGTATGGTTTTACAGATGATGAGTGGGAGTAAGTTATCGGGAATTAGGTGATCATCCTCATTATATCGAAATTCGTTGTAATTGGTGATATTTGAGGAAGTCACCTGGGTTGTTTGCCGGACGGCAAATATTTGGTTTTGAATATCCGCTGTTATGCACCAATTTCAAATTGATACATCTGTACGTCTATTTTTATAAAGTGAGATATACCTTTTTGAAATTATGTCCATGACATTTACCTATATCAGTGGATGGTTAGGTAAGGAGCATTAAACAGCGGTGTAATTCTTCTTAACCATAAGTACAGTTTTCAGCCTACGACATACAGGGATTGAGTTATCAGACTCAAGGAACTTATACAGAGTATTGTATATTATCCAGTGTCCATTAGGATAGAGGGGTTGGTAGTCGTACTAGATTCTGTTTACTTGTGACTTCTCTGGTTCTTAGACATGTGTTTCGTAGAAACACAAGGTCTAAGTTTTGAGAAGTTATAGGTATAAGAATAGAGTAGAGAACCAGGTGTTGCAAGTATCCGGATTCTTCAAGGAGATCGAAGATGTAGATACTTGTGTGTGGTATTCAATTGATAGTAATGATTAAGAGAACTTGCTTCTCTTTCAGGTTACTCATAATTGGAAGCATTCCTAAGTTGAGTAACGCTGATCAGCCTCTTTCCATTTAGTTGACATGCACTGGGGACAGCTGCATGATTTGAATCTGGTTGAATTAAATCAGTGCCTCTGGTTCTATATTGGATATAGAACAGTTCATATCTTAACGATGTTAAGGTACGGGGAGTTGTCCGGCTTATGCTTAAAACCAGACTCTGAATGACTCAAGGCACGTTTTTGTAATGGCTCTTTGTGGGTTGACCCAGGCTATGACGAGGGTTGAATTTCTACCATCTGGAAGATCAATAGCGATATTGTTCTTGACTCGCCACAATTTTAAAAAAAATGGATTTTTTCAGAAAACAGTAGTGGGAGTATGGTAGAACTGGAAGTGATTCCAGAACCACAAACAATTACTGCAAATTTGATAAGAACCTAAATATTCAATCTGGTTTGACATTCCATTGGCCACTCCGCAGATACGGTGGGTAACCTCAGGCACCCGAGAGGTTCTCCGGTAGCCTCAAGGACGGTGGCAGGGAGGTTCTTGTTTACCTAGACTTGCCATTGCTCTTGTTCCAGACCGTGAGACCCGGCAGGAGGATGAGTATAGCGTCGTTCTAAACTAGCTTTAGAAGTGTACATCTATATGACTCTGTCAGAGGGTTATCATGGTCAGTGGGAGCAGCGGAAGCATGGTGGAAAAGTGGCTTATGTCTATTTATAGACTAAAATAGAAATAGCAGAGATAGATCATCTATTTCTAATGTGACAGTCGTAGGTTTGACTTCATCATAATAGGGGATGGATCTGTTAAGAAGGTAGTAGGGTGTGATGTCCTGGTATTTGGATGACATACACAGAGTAGGAAGTGATATTCCTATACTACGATCGGTTATACTTTGGTTGTCACACAGTGGTTTCCCCACATAAGATATGGATATTATATCAGACTTTCTGGTTACTAGATCTATGGTTTTAGATCTTGATTTGGGAAGTGTCCCAATCAGGGTACTTAGACAACATTCTAAAAGTATTTAGAATGGACGACTCCTGGCATGGTAGTGTACCTGCAGGTGATGGAGTCACCCTCTCTAAAGGTGTCTTACAGACTAAACGGGAGAGGGATGTACTTGATTGGCAGATCACTTGCTTAGGCAATTGAGTCAATCATGAGATGTCAAGTACCACACCAGATGTTGTTTTTGCAGTAGGTGCAATAAGTTGATATTGATCCAATCCTGGAGAAACATTCGGAAGCAGTTTTAGAACATAAGTGAATGTTCTAGGGATATGATAACGGCAGCCTTCTTTAGGAGACAGTTATCATTCCAGGCTTCCAAGGTGACATGGATGACAAAGAGGTTGTCAGAGTTATAGTTTTCCTTCTGACGAGGGGCAGTATTTTGGACAGGTGGTCTAAGGGGATACTGAGGGAGGCATGACGCAGGATACTGATTAAGTTCAGTTGACGATACAATCTAAGAAGTTTGGATTTGGAGTTCATTTATGAGCTAGGTCCCATCAGACATCCAGACAGATTCTAAGACAGGTATTGCTCATTTCGGGAGATGGCTTTCTCCGCGAACTTGAGATATAGAGAGACATAGAAAGAAACATCATAGCGGATCCACTCACTGAGGCTATTCCTCGAACGCAATAGTTTCGCAAACGGGTTTCGTGAGATTGATTAGTAGAGGAGTTGGGTGTTCGGTATCACACGGGCTATGAGTATGCGACATCACAATAATTTGCCTTGAGTGCAAGTGGGAGATTGTTGGAGATAGTGCCCTCAGAGTCAATTATTGGATCACAGGCACGTGATTGCAATGATTGAGGGAGGACCTATCCCGGTAGGACAGTCTTACTCAAGATGATAGTTTGCTATCTAGTTTGTCTTTATCATTGTGTACTGCTTTAAATGACCTGACAGGTCACTATTGTGCGTTGATACAGCCCCTAGGATTCTTGCTTGACTGCCAGCAGTATGAGGGCGATCATATACGTGGAAGCTGGTAGTCTATAAGCACATCCTTAAAAGGTCCCTAGTCATGGGAGTTTCGAGACAGGGCATCAATACTCTAGAGTAGACTAGTGTATACAGTCGAGACCCCGACGAGGGGCGGTGGCTGGTCTCACAAGGCATTGGTGTCAGTTGGTTCACCTAAGATGTATACAGGTGCTCATTGGGTTATGAGTACACCGGACAGGACTCGCCGGGAACATGCTAGTTGGTCTTATACCAGACGTCAGATAGCAGTTCCTTGGTGACATGTGTACAGGTTAGTTCATCGACCTGAGGATCGTCATTTGTCTCATGTGAGTTCCCACTATACTTTGATTACTACCCTACCACGCTCAAAGGAGACGTGCAAACAGTTTTTAGTTGGGTACAGTCCCAAGCCATATGGAGGTAGTAAGCGGATCTTCAGGGGTTCGTCTCTCCCGGTATTGGGGGTGAGGTCGCGCTGTGTCTAGGAGACCCTTACATGAAGTCCCTGTTAGTTATATGTATGCCCTAGAGGCCATTACTGTACATTGGATGTATATTGTAGAGGATGCTGGGACATATATAGGTAGGACTTTCTTGCTCGACATGATAGTAAGCTATCTGGTTGCTCTTTATCTTAATATGTATACTTTCTGTCTCTCTGATTACATGTTGATAAAGCCCTTAGGATGTGTACTCGACTTCCAGGACTATGATGTAGATCATACTAGTGGGGCCTGGGTAGTCAATGAGTACATCCTTCATTGTTCCTAGTCGTGGGAATATCGAGACGGGGCATCGATATTCCAGAGTAGACTAGCGTATATCTTCTCGATCCATGTGATGGGTGATGGATGATCCCATATCCATTTGTGTTTGACATCGGAAATGGTATGCGGGTGCTCAGTGGAGACTGGGTACACTGAACGGACTCGCCGAGAACTCCCAGATGGTATTATACCTCACGTCAGATGGCAGTTCTCTGGTGACACTGGTACAGCTTAGTCTGTTGACCCGAGATCGTCATAGAGTCTTGTGTGTCTCCCACTGTGCTTTGATTTCCACCCTACCACGGCTCTACTGAGTTGTGCAAACAGGTGGTTTTTGGGTACAGTCCCGATTCACATGGAGGAAATGAGCGATAGGAGGGGATTCGTCTCTCCCGGTATTGGGGGTTGATGTTGCGCAATGCACGACTGGCCATAACAGGAAATCCCTGGCCAGGGTTGCTGTGATATACTGGTAAGAGTTATCAGTAGTTTCACGAAAGTTATGGACCCTACGTCGGCATGACTTATCAAGCTATTGGGGTCTGACGTTTACCACCCCTAGGCGAGATATGCGACATATCAGACGGACAGACCGGACTGTACGGTAAGTGTTACTGGTTGGATTCACAGGAGTGTGAGCGGGCTTGCTCGTCGGTCTTCTGATCGCTCAATACCCGGGTGGCCGTTACGTTTAGCAGACCGCTTGCGGCTTGTGGGTGCTTGATATGATCATCATCCGCTACCGGCGTATTGACGAGTCTTTAGAGTCCTACACAGAGGTTTCCTGGCTCAAGCGAAACGAAATAGGAGCGCATATGAGATATGTGCAGGACCGAGAATAATGCGTGTATGTGATACCATATTTCATTCTCGAGATGAATGTACTTATTGGTTATATTCGATATAACCTAGTTGTCGAATCAAGGATCGATTCGATAAGCCGATACATTGGATACTAGCCGGTTATATGCGACATGGCCGGATCATTGAATCAAGTGTTGATTTAATGATTTAATGTATAATTATATATTTGATATATTACTTTGCATTAACTAGTATTGGTTCACTTTAAATGGATTTACTCACTTGTATTGCACATTGTATATGTGATATATTTTTTGTGCACATGATTGTATCATGTTTGATGATACATTCTAGCTTGGTTTTGTATAAAGTATTAAACCATGGTTAGTTAGTGGTCAGGGTATCATTTCTTTTACTTATTCATTTATCTATTTATTTATTTCATTTAGAAAAGATAAAGAGAAAAAGAATGGTTGCTAATTTTGTTTTTATTTGAAGCTTCTTGAAGCTTTGAACAAGTCCACCATTCTTGTCTCTTCTCTAACCCTAACCACTCATCTAACCTTAGTTAAATCTCTACACTAAACCATGGTTGAAGTTATGATAAGTATTCCTTTTTATTTTCCTTTTAATAATAACTTATCATATCTTCTTCTTCTTCTTCATCTTCTTCTTCCATGAAGAAAGCTTGCTACTCCAATGGCAAGTGATGAAAACTAGTGAGAAATCCAATTCTAAAGTGAACCCACATCCTATTTCTTCATCCTCCATCTCTTGCCAAGTAGTATAGGGTGTTTCTTTCACAAGTTTTCATGGCTTGGTGAAGGTGGAGCTTGATCTAGTGATGCCTCGACGTAGATCATCTTCGGCACGTTGTCGACGACCTAGCCCGCCTTTTTCTCCGATGAAACCACTGTGAGAGTCATGGTTCGATTTGGACAGTGGAGAGGACTTCATCACGGAGCCTAGGAGGTGGAGGACCGGATCTACAAAGGTTGTAGCCCCTTCCCTTTAGCTATATTTCCGTTTACTTGCTTGCATCGCCTATATATCTAGTTGATGATCCGTATTAGGGTTTGTAGGCACCCGTAAAATTTGATTTGTGCATGTTTGATCACTTGTGAGACTCCATTAGAGTGCCTAGGAACCTTACAGTGGTATCAAAGCCTAGCTAGAGCCTTAGGCGAAGTCTAGACGGAATTAGAACTCCGATCGAATCAAAACCCAAACCCTAATATTGCCCTCTGTACTTTTTCTGAAATCGTGGAATTTTGAGAATTAAAAATATGCAGAAAAATCAGCAGGTGATTGTAAGGTTTACTGTAAAATTCGATGGCCTGATTCCTTAAATTCGCCGCGGATCCGCGGCATGAGCATGCTCATGCGGCGGTTCCGCGGCTAGTTTGTCGTTTTGTGCATCGAAGTTTGCACCGTAATTCTTAGTAAGCAGTGTTGGTTTTCCTGGGAATATTTTAATATTTATTCCAGAGTTTTATTTTCTGGGTTGTATTGGGGATTCGGAGATTCGATCGGACTGTCTAATTTTGTCTGTGTGTGTTTCCGGGTATTTTTTAGAATATGTTAAAAAGTTCGATCGGATATAAATACCCACTTTTTCCCCTGCCGGGAAATTTCCAATTATTGGATTTTTCCGTAGTTTAACGACGTTCTAAGTAGTGCAAGTAACGCGATGGAACCTCTAGAAGACAACAAACCTTAACTCGATTATGTGACCGTCTTGAACTGCCCTTTGAAACTTTGGGTTTGGGGCAGTACGGCGTGCCACATGTGAGGCGTTGGCTTGACCCTTCTACGGCTGGACCGTTGGTACTGAGGCACGAACTGAATGTTGTTAGACTTATTTCAAATGTTGAGCTGTTTCGGGAAAACTTGGGTGTTCGATTGTTCGATCGGAAACTTAAACATTTTCTATTTATCCGGAATGTGATACAATAATTGGAATTCACAAGTAGTTATGTGATAACTGAATGAATGTTATAAACATAGCACTTTAGTCTCATTTGATCGGTTGCCACGGAGTTTTGATGTGATCAAAAGTCCGTCGCAATCACGTAGTGTACGCGGATACTCGCCGGGTAAACTTAATAGACAGCCTCACTCCATAGCCCCGACCAAGTGACTGTAGGAGAACCCCGTCGCCGAAAGCATTCGTTCGGGTGCTCGCGGCAGCGGTGTTCCGCCTTGGTGCACTTTGTCGACGGCGTCGGGGGTGCGGCCGCCTACTAAAGTTTGCGACGAGCATTCGATCAGAATGTCGGGAATCCTGTTGAATTGCCCGACTTGATATTGAAAAGTGTTTTCGATTTTGAGACTAAAATGCGGGGTTTATAATTGTTAGGCATGCGATGTCTAAAGAATTCATTTGGTCAGGCATGCGATGTCTGAGGTGGTTGCGGATTCCAACTGTTGTAGTTTTACACTTTCTTTTCTGTGACCGTAAGTGTAATATGTGATATCGCCGGTTTCGTTGCTATATGTCAACGACAATTGGGATGCGCATATTTACTTACGTTGATGACATGAGATGTTATGTGTTGCTGGATATTTTATATTGGATCGTCGTGTTTGAATAGCCGGGGGGTTTTATGTGAGATGAGTGTTTTTTCATTTTCATTCATGTAAAAACTTGTATGTAATATTCTTTTATTGGGGCACTTCCAGGTTGCGGAAGTTGTCACCGTTGATGTATATTATTTACTTTTCTGCACTAGGATAGACCCAAGGAGGGGAGCATAAGTAACCGGGTTCTAGGGTCCAGTGGGAGACCATCTCGAGGAGTCGAGTCTGGGTCTCCTAACCCTAGAATTGGTAGGGTTGCTTGCCGCTCTCGTAGGGGTCTAGGGGTGTGGGATTGGCTATTCATCACGACCGTGGAATCCGTGTTTTATACTGGCTCGTATTGAAAATACGGACGTCCTAGTATATCCAATATTTCATATGTTTCTTCTGCTGTGATTTATCTGTGATGTGATCATGTGATGTTCTGTGACAGATATTATATATAGTATATAGATATATTATATAAACGTTGCTTATGTTTTACACCCGCGCTAGCCCTGCCCCGCTCTGCCGTTAGTTACCTAACCTAACGGTGCAGACGGGACATCGAGGCGAATGCGGATGGCATAAGCGTACGTTATATTTATCTGTGATGTTTAGGTGGACTTAAATGATGGGATATTCATTAATGAGATTAATGAAAGAAAATAAACCTAATTGATGTTGTGGAATCGAATTTCAAAATAAAAACAGGTAGCTCCAGTTCTTGCTTTGCATCGCGGTGTTCATTATAGAACATCCAGCACCTTATTCGATGAGGAAAGGACCGAGATCCCTTCATCGGGAGTGACTCCTTTAGTAATAACTGGCAGATGCTACAACCCTCTGTTTGTCATTGATCGCTTCTATAGTTTTCGCTTTGCACAGTGATATATATGATATATCCCGCACCTCATTCGACGAGGAAAGGGCCGACGATCCCTTCACCGGGAGTGACCCCTTTAGCAAAACTAGAAAAGCCTCGAAAACATTCCATTTAAAAACCATTTGATTCCACAACGAGATCAAGTTCAAAGCGTTAAAGGTTTTCATAAAAACCATTCGCAACCCTCCGTCATTTTAGGAAGTAGAGTACTTAGTATTCGTGCTGTGTTTGTTGACCATAGTCAAGGCACAGTATACGGTAGCTAAGTGATGTCTTCCTACACCGCATATGATGCGATTAGTTAGGACAGTCGCGTGACTTTGTTGACCTTAGTTAAGGGTCATGTGGGTGGGTCTAATTAATCACGAAATGACGGGTAGAACTTGACTAGTACTTATGATTTGTTGACCATAGTTAAGGTCATAAGTGCTAGGGGTAAAAATCTTTATCGGGAGTTTCAAGTGTTGAAATTTGCAATGAGATTGCATACCTTCTATATGATAGTTGGATCCCGATACCCACTGCGAGTAATTGTTACTCCTGGGAGAGTTTTGCACTTTACAATTAGCCGATCAAGTAGGTGTCTAGAAAGGTGTCAACGGGGTAACGCCTCTGGGAAAACGAGGTTTACTGTAATTAGGTCCGTGCGAAAGCACGGGAAACCTCCCTCAAAGTACCGACACTGGCCTGGCTGAAAGATTGGCGAACTTGTAGAGTGTAATTAATCCCGGCTAATCTTTCCTTTTAGGGTTTGAAGGAAGATTTGATAAAAACAGTGGGAGCCATCCTGATTAGATAAAATATATAACCAATCTAATCTTGCAAGAGCGCACGCAGAGTGTTTTCTTCTCTCTCTCTCCTGGTAGCGACCATATCACGCCTTAATCAAGATAATAAAATGGATGTATTGACCGAACCCGCTTGTTATACTGAGCTGGGGAACGTTGGTCCCGCTCCAACTTATAATTGTTATAAGACAGAGCAGGAAATAGGGGAATACCAGAATTCCTATGCCGCCCAAACGAAGAAAGTGCATATGATGCATCTCCTTCGGGTGTGATCATTATGCAGAACTGTTTCTCAGTATCCTCTGTATCCTGGGTATCTGATACCGGATCAAGAACCCAGATATGTAATCTGTTACATAGGGCTACAAAAAGGTAGAAAAACTGAGAACGGGTGATAAGTTTCATGAGGCAGAAAACGGGGCAAGTGTTGCAGCCAAGTCTGTTGGTCACTGTCACCCTGTATTACCAATACATTGATTCTGAACAAATGCTATTAGATACCGAACCTGATATACAAAATCATATCAGTCTCTTTATTAGTAAAGAAATCATAAAATTTTGTATTGATGGATAATGTTTTGAACATTTCCTATATCAAAAGTTGATCGATTCAGGCACGTTATCTAAAAGCATTGACGTTCTAAATCAAACTACAGTTCTTAGTATTCAGAACACACACAAAAGGAAGAGTTCAGAAATGAACGAGTTCTTCTTGAGGTTTTGTAGACTAGGTCATATCAATGCGACCCGACTAGCTGAAGTTACATTTAGATGCATATTTAAATCAGTTTGAATTTACATCTTGTGAAACTTGCCAGTCATGTCACAAAGATATAATGACACCAGCTCTGTTTACTGGAAACAGAGAAAGAGTTGGTAAACTCTTGGGACTGATACATGATGATGTATGTAAGGTCTCCTGTCTGCACATGCCAGGACTGGTTCTTTATACTTCATTACGTTCTCTGATGATCTCTCAAGATTCTGACATATGTTCCTGTTGAAACACAAGTCCGAACCTTTTGAGATATTCACAGAATATAAGTTAGAAGTAGAGAACCAACAACCGGGTATAAGTATTATGTCCTATGATGAGATCAGGGAGGAGAATACTTGTGCATGGCATTCCTGGACTATTCTAAAGGAAAATGAGATTCTCTCTCAGTATTACTCCTCTGAATACACCACAGCACAACGGTGTATCGGGGCGGAGCAATCACACAATATTAGATATCGTGTGCTCTATGATGAGTATTACTGAGTTACCTATTTCTTTTTGTAGTTATGCGCTTGAGAAGCTGCATACCTATTGAATTAGGTTCGAATCAAATCAGTGCCTACCACTCCATATAAGATATGGTGTGGGAAGATCCTATCTCTTAAGTAAGTTAAGATTTGGGATTGTCCGGCCTATGTCAAAAGCAAAATCCGGACAAGATCGAGGCAAGGTCAGTTCTGTAGAACTGGAAAGGTTCCAGCTATTCGAAACTACAGCTGAAGATTTGACAGAACCAAAGGATTTCATAGTCCCCAACGAACTTCAGCCTCTCCGCCGATCTGGTAGGGTTCCTCGCCTGCCTGAGAGATACCTCGGTTTCTCGATGACAGTGGGAGTGAGGATTGCATCATGAGATGATGACCCAACCAGTTTCGAGCAGGCCATCGAGAGTAGGGACTCTGTAAGAATGGCTGGATGCTTAGTGATCTGAGATGGAATCCTTATACACCAACAAAGTATGGACTTTGGTTGTTATATCTGAAGGGTTAAATCCCCATCAGGAGCAAGTATATCTTGAGAAGATTACTTGGTGTAGATGGAAAAGTTGAGACTTTCAAAGCTAGACTTGTTAAAGGTTTTAGTCATCAACCAGGTGTGGATAATGATGAAACATTTTCTAGGGACTATGCTTGAGTCCATCCAGATCCTACTTTCCAAGGCTACATACCATGACTACGATATCTGGTGGTTGGGTGCCATGACTAATTTTCTAAATATTGATTTAGAAGAGAACGTCTTTAAGAACACAGCCAGAGGGCCTCGTAGACAGTGGGAGCAGCGGAAACGTGTGCAAGATGCTTTATAGGATAAAGCAGGTATCGCGGAGTTGGAACATCTGTTTTGATGGATTAGTCAAAGAAGTTGACATCATCAAAATGGTAGATGAACCTTGTATAAACAAAAAGGTAGTAGGGAGTATGGTGACGATCCTCGTAGAATACGTGGATGACATACTCTTGTTAGGGAAGGAGTTTCCTATGCTGCGCTCGATCAATCTCCGCTTATCACAATGATTTTCCATATAGGATCAAAGTGATACCTACTAAATCCTAAGCTTTGGATCTATGAGATAGATTTAATTGGATGTTAGGATACTCACTAGTTGTAGTGAGATGGTATCAATCGATCCTGGGGAGAATCACTGGAAGGGTTCCAGAGTGATAAGGACGACTGAATGTCAGTCGCAGGCATTGTCTTTACCCTCGGTAAAGGGACGGTATGTTGGAAGATTTCCAACCTAGATACCGTGACAAACTAGACGATAAAGGCTGGTAACATCGCTATTAAAGATACTACCAAAGAGGAAGTTTGGGTGTATATTGGTTCATAAGATGAACTAGGAAGTGTGGCTTCGGCCCTGGAACCCTGGTCCCATCAGTGACCCAGACATATTCTGAGGAAGCATCACCTGATCATGGAGATTGTTGATCTCCAGGGTGATCGAAGTTAGGAGAGTAGACTCAGAGGAGAACACGGCGGATCCACTAACGAAGGCCTTTTCACAAAGAGAGACTTTTAGGGATGGTTGAGTATTAGATACTGCAACCACTGCTACAGATGGCCCTAGTGCAAGTGGGAGATTGTTAGTTATATGTATGCCCTAGAGGCCATTACTGTACATTGGATGTATATTGTAGTGGATGCTGGGACATATATAGGTAGGACTTTCTTGCTCGACATGATAGTAAGCTATCTGGTTGCTCTTTATCTTAATATGTATATTTTCTGTCTCTCTGATTACATGTTGATAAAGCCCTTAGGATGTGTACTCGACTTCCAGGACTGTGATGTAGATCATACTAGTGGGGCTTGGGTAGTCAATGAGTACATCCTTCATTGTTCCTAGTCGTGGGAATATCGAGACGGGGCATCGATATTCCAGAGTAGACTACCGTATATCTTCTCGACCCATGTGATGGGCGATGGATGATCCCACATCCATTGGTGTTTGACATCGGAGATGGTATGCGGGTGCTCAGTGGAGTCTGGGTACACTGAACGGACTCGCCGAGAACTCCCAGATGGTATTATACCTCACGTCAGATGGCAGTTCTCTGGTGACACTGGTACAGCTTAGTCTGTTGACCCGAGATCGTCATAGAGTCTTGTGTGTCTCCCACTGTGCTTTGATTTCCACCCTACCACGGCTCTACTGAGTTGTGCAAACAGGTGGTTTTTGGGTACAGTCCCGATTCACATAGAGGCAATG
The DNA here is from genome assembly GCA_030015575.1 of Agapanthus africanus. Classification (NCBI taxonomy): domain Eukaryota; kingdom Viridiplantae; phylum Streptophyta; class Magnoliopsida; order Asparagales; family Amaryllidaceae; genus Agapanthus; species Agapanthus africanus. Next base: position 294,995,966 of record CM057345.1, on the reverse strand, counting down.
AGCGATAGGAGGGGATTCGTCTCTCCCGGTATTAGGGGTTGATGTTGCGCAATGCACGACTGGCCATAACAGGAAATCCCTGGCCAGGGTTGCTGTGATATACTGGTAAGAGTTATCAGTAGTTTCACGAAAGTTATGGACCCTACGTCGGCATGACTTATCAAGCTATTGGGGTCTGACGTTTACCACCCCTAGGCGAGATATGCGACATATCAGACGGACAGACCGGACTGTACGGTAAGTGTTACTGGTTGGATTCACCGGAGTGTGAGCGGGCTTGCTCGTCGATCTTCTGATCGCTCAATACCCGGGTGGCCGTTACGTTTAGCAGACCGCTTGCGGCTTGTGGGTGCTTGATATGATCATCATCCGCTACCGGCGTATTGACGAGTCTTTAGAGTCCTACACAGAGGTTTCCTGGCTCAAGCGAAACGAAATAGGAGCGCATATGAGATATGTGCGGGACCGAGAATAATGCGTGTATGTGATACCGTATTTCATTCTCGAGATGAATGTATTGATTGGTTATATTCGATATAACCTAGTTGTCGAATCAAGGATCGATTCGATAAGCCGATACATTGGAAACTAGCCGGTTATATGCGACATGGCCGGATCATTGAATCAAGTGTTGATTTAATGATTTAATGTATAATTATATATTTGATATATTACTTTGCATTAACTAGTATTGGTTCACTTTAAATGAATTTACTCACTTGTATTGCACATTGTATATGTGATATATTTTTTGTGCACATGATTGTATCATGTTTGATGATACATTCTAGCTTGGTTTTGTGTAAAGTATTAAACCATGGTTAGTTAGTGGTTAGGGTATCATTTCTTTTACTTATTCATTTATCTATTTATCTATTTCATTTAGAAAAGATAAAGAGAAAAAGAATGGTTGCTAATTTTGTTTTTATTTGAAGCTTCTTGAAGCTTTGAACAAGTCCACCATTCTTGTCTCTTCTCTAACCCTAACCACTCATCTAACCTTAGTTAAATCTCTACACTAAACCATGGTTGAAGTTATGATAAGTATTCCTTTTTATTTTCCTTTTAATAATAACTTATCATATCTTCTTCTTCTTCATCATCTTCTTCTTCCATGAAGAAAGCTTGCTACTCCAATGGCAAGTGATGAAAACTAGTAAGAAATCCAATTCTAAAGTGAGCCCACATCCTATTTCTTCATCCTCTACCTCTTGCCAAGTAGTATAGGGTGTTTCCTTCACAAGTTTTCATGGCTTGGTGAAGGTGGAGCTTGATCTAGTGATGCCTCGACGTAGATCATCTTCGGCACGTTGTCGACGACCTAGCCCGCCTTTTTCTCCGATGAAACCACCGTGAGAGTCATGGTTCGATTTGGACAGCGGAGAGGACTTCATCACGGAGCCTAGGAGGTGGAGGACCGGATCTACAAAGGTTGTAGCCCCTTCCTTTTAGCTATATTTCTGTTTACTTGCTTGCATCGCCTATATATCTAGTTGACGATCCGTATTAGGGTTTGTAGGCACCCGTAAAATTTGATTTGTGCATGTTTGATCACTTTTGAGACTCCATTAGAGTGCCTAGGAACCCTACAGTCCTTGGCCAAGATAGGAGATTTACTGGTAGGTATTCCAGTAGTATCTCAGGGAGTTCTGGGCTATACTCCGACACGACTTGTACCGCTTTTGGGGGTCTGACTTTTACCAACCCCCTAGGCCCGCCATGCGATGCTCATAGACGAACGGACTAGACTGTACGGATATTGTCACTGACAGGCTCAGTAAGGTATCAGGATGAGTTCGCTCATCGACGTCCATTTTGGTCAATACCTGTTAGCCCGTTACATATGGCTAATACCTCTGACGTGCTAGTGGTTAAATCCACAACCAAAAGTATTGACGAGTCTTTAGAGTCCCCCACAGATAGTTACTCAAGTTTCGGGCGAAACGCTGTAGAGGCCGTATGGAGATATGGCAGGGTTCGATCAGATACCTTCGGTATTGCACGGATCATGATCGGACGGATTATACTAGCGGGCTTTAGTTAAAGCCGGATCCGAGTATTGTACAGTGTAGATTTTGTCTCATTGCATTTGTATTTCGGTCGGAATACAAATGTGGGTATGTATATACATTCGCGGGGTTTTCCTGTAATTTAATACGGGATCATTTTTTTGGAGTTGCCAATATGCTTTCCGTTTCGGCCATTTTCCTTTGTATCTATCCTTGGGTGAAAATTGGTGGAGGAGGGCTAATTTGCAAATGTGCAAATTAGAAATTTGGAGGGTTGTTTTTGCAAGTTGTAGTTTCATGATGGTTCCACCATCATTTGACTTCTTCACTTCATGATGGCTTGACCTTTGTAGGATATGATTGGGTTTTGGAGTGAGGTTCTTGTTTTGTGATCATTGTTTATCATCATAACCTTTTCTCTCCCTTGCATTATTGGTCTCACCCTCTTTTTGATACACACACACTCTCCTCTCATTTTCCCTCCTTGATGAGGCCGGCCACATTGGATGGGGGCTGCCAATTTTTTTGGTGGGGATTTTTCATTCTCTTCATGCTTGCAAAAATCCCCAATCTCATCTCTAAAATGCTATCATCTCATTTCTCCACAAAAGGCAACTTCCTCAACCCCCATGAGACATAGAGTTCGACACTATTCTATAGCACTTCTTGTGCACGTCGGCTTGCCAACCTCGTGCCCGAGTTGCCTCGGTCCAGAGGTGGGAGCCCGTAAAAGAACCCGGCGATGTGGTGCCCTTCCGACGAGGAGATGAAGACCGGAGATTCCGCGGGGAGATTGGGATGACGACGAGAAGACCGAAGGACACGGATCGCTCGGTATATCTCTGTACCCCTTCTCTTGTTAGCTAGGATTAGATTAATGGCCCGATCCGGGATTTTTGTACGCGGTGGTGCCGGTTCAAAGTTAAAGTAAAGTATCGTTTCCGCATTTTGGCCTCGGATTGACGGCCGGGGCGCCGCCGTGCACTTACAGGGCATGCGGTACTCCACTGGATCTAGTGAAGATAGTGAGTACTCATTGCGCCAATTATAGGCCTTAGTGCAAGTGGGAGATTGTTGGATATATATGCCCTAGAGGCCTTCATTGTATAGGATGCTAGGGATATGTATGTACATGACAGTCTTGCTTAATATGATAGTACGCTATTTGGTTTGTCTTTATCTTAACATATGATATATTTTGCATAGTATTCATATATATATATATATATATATATACATGTTGATAAAGCCCATAGGGTGTTTGTCTGACTACCGGCGTTGTGATGGCAGTCATACTAGTGGGAGCTGGATAGTCAATAGGCACATCCTTAGATGTCCCTGGTCGCAGGAGTATCGAGACTGGGCATTGATACTCCGGAGCAGACTGGTGTATACAATATCTAGACCCTGAGCAGGCGCGATGGATTGGTCCCGCAGCCATTGGTGGAGTGCACCTAAGATTGTATACAGATGCTCACTGGGTGTGAGTACACCGGACAGGACTCGCCGAGAACTGACTGGATGGTATTTATACCTAACGTCAGATAGCAGTTCTCAGGTGACATGTATGTAGATAGTCCGTTGACTTAAGGTCGTCATTTGCCTCGTGTGAGTTCCCACTGTGCTTTGATTACTACCCTACCACGGTTCAAAGGAGTCGTGCAAACAGGTTTTAGTTGGGCACAGTCCCGAGCCACGTAGAGGCAGTGAGTGACTGTTAGGGACTCGCCTCTCCTGGTATAGGGAGTTGATATCGCACGGTGATCGGTTGGTCATTACCATAAGTCCCTGGCCAGGGCTGATTGAGAATTACTGATAGATTGATCAGTAGATTCTCGGATGGTGATAGAGCCATACCGACACGACTTGTACGGTTATTAGGGGTCTGACGTTTACCACCTCCCTAGACCATACATGCGATACTCTTAGACGAACAGACCGGACTGCACGGATATTGTCACGGACAGGCTCAGTATGAGTTCAGATGAGTATCCTCATCGGCCTTCTTATCGACATCTACCTGGGGACTGTTACGTACAGCTAATGCCGCTTGCGGTCTGTGGTTAAACCCACTGCCAGCGTAGTAGTCGAGTCTTTAGAGTCCCACACAGAGTTTTCCCAACTCCAGGCGAAACTATATAGAGGTCGTACGGTTTTACGACAAGGGTTCGGACGAATACGTGTTTAAACAAACGTACGACATTCGGACAGTTTTTACTAAACGGCTTTGGTTTAAGCCAGATTCTAGTATCAGGTTATTGGATTTATACGGTCTAAAGTTTTTCCGTGTTTTCACGGATGGGAGGGACGTTCTCGTAATTTCCAGGAAGCTTCTAGAAGCATGGTGACTTGAGGGGTTGAGGTGGCATTGTCATTAATGTTATTGTGACTCATTATGTGTGATTCACTATGTCATTAATGCATTATTAAATGCTTAATGACTCACATAGTGAATCACTCATATTCATTTATGAAGCATGATGAATAATCTCTTATTATTCATTTTATTGATTTATTCATTATTCTTGATATATTAAGTGAGAAGCAATTTCATTTCATTATTCTAGTTCACCTTCTCTCTCCTCAAGCTCTCTCTTTCTTCAAGCTCTAATCCTACCACTCATGAGTTGAGAACAAGGATTAGAAAAGACTAAACATCCCATAACCTAACTCTATATAACCTAAGTTCCTTTGATTAGCAACTAGAGAAACTTAGTTACCTCAAGTTTTGAGGTGAAGCTTGGATTAGGGTTCTCGGGTGGAACATCTATCACTTGGAGGAGGACGAGGAGGACGAAGAGATCGTAAAGACGAAGGACACGTATCACTAGGTATAATCCCTTTACATAGTAGTTTAGAACTTCTATGGTAGTTGTTAATTATCGTTTAGCAAAGATCTTCGGTTAGTCGATGTATGCTTCAAGAACAAGATCATTTATTATATTTCCGCCTCCCTGCAACTCATGGGGTGTTGCACATTGACTTACAGGATATACCGAAGAAAGCTTTCCGCACGCGCTACGGCCACTATGAATTTTTGGTGATGTCGTTTGGACTCACCAACGCCCCAGCAGCATTCATGGTTTTGACGAACCGTACATTCAGGCCGTATCTCGACTTGTTCATCATAGTGTTCATTGATGATATTTTGGTGTATTCCCAGAGCCGAGAGGAGCACGAGCAGCACTTGCGGATTACGTTGCAGACTTTGAGGGAGCACCAGCTGTTCGCCAAGTTCTCCAAGTGTGCATTCTGGCTGGACATCGTTGGTTTCTTGGGCCACGTGATTACGAGAGATGGCATATGTGTGGACCCGAAGAAGATCGAGGCCGTTCAGCAGTGGCCCAGACCGACATCAGTTACGGAGATCCGCAGTTTCTTAGGCCTGGCTGGCTACTACAGGCGATTTGTACAGGATTTCTCCCGTATTGCTACACCTTTGACCGTATTGACCCGGAAGGGAGTTCCTTTCGCTTGGACGGAGGAGTGCGAGCACAGTTTTCAACAGCTACGGACTTTTTTGACTACGGCGCCGGTATTATCATTGCCTTCAGGATCAGGCGGATTTATGGTCTATTGTGACACTTCACGAGTAGGGATAGGATGCGTATTGATATAGCATGACAGGGTGATAACGTATACTTCACGGCAGTTGAAGAAACATGAACAGAATTACCCCACTCACGATTTGGAGATGGCTGCAGTGGTCTTTGCACTTAAGATCTGGCGACATTACCTATACGGCGAGTCGTGCCAGATATTCACTGATCACAAGAGTTTAAAGTATATATTTCAGCAGCGAGACCTGAATCTGAGACAGCGCCGTTGGATGGAGTTGGTGAAGGACTACGATTGCGAGATCTTGTATCTCCCGGGCAAGGCTAATGTTGTAGCGAATGCTTTGAGAAGGAAGCCCGGGGGTAGTCTATCATGTCTGAGCACAGTACAGAGGCAGTCGTCAGCAGATTGGCAGATTTTGTGTGATAGCCGAGTTGAGTTCGAGTTCACTCCGACAGGGGACAGCTTGCGCATGTTCGGGCACGCCCGCAGTTATTTGACCGTATTCGAGAGGCACAGCCCAGTGATGACCGTCTTTCAGAGATCATGGAGCAGGTTAGGCAGGGCAGAGAGTCCGAGTTCATGATCGATGATCAGGGAGTACTGTGATTTGGGACTCGACTGTGCGTACCAGATTCTGAGGGGCTACGGCATAAGATTCTTGAGGAGGCGCATAGATCGACATACAGCGTTCATCAGGGTTCCACCAAGATGTACCGCGATTTGAGAGATGTCTATTGGTAGGACGGGATGAAGAGGGATGTCACAGACTTCGTATCGAGATGCTTGACTTGTCAGCAAGTCAAGGCCGAGCACCAGAGGCCGGCAGGAGAGTTACAGACTTTGCCCATTCCGGAGTGGAAATGGGAGCAAATTTCGATGGACTTTATGGTGGGTCTACCCAGGACCAGTCGAGGGTACGACTCCATTTGGGTGATCGTGGATCGATTGACGAAAGCGGCTCACTTCCTGCCAGTGAAGACCACTTTCAGTTTTGCTCAGTATGCCAAGATTTACACCGACGAGATCGTACAATTGCATGGCGTACCAACTTGTATCGTGTCAGATCGAGGCACCCAGTTTACCAGCCGACTATGGCAGAGACTTCAGGAAGCGTTGGGCACCCGTTTGAGTTTCAGCACAGCATTTCATTCGCAGACCGACGGCCAGTCAGAGCGGACTATTCAGACTCTCGAGGACATGCTCAGAGCGTGCGTTTTGGACGTTGGTGGTAGCTGGGATCGTCATTTACCTTTAGTGGAGTTCTCCTACAACAAAAGCTTCCAGGATACTATTCAGATGGCACCTTTCGAGACCTTGTATGGGAGGAGATGTAGATCACCCGTCTGTTGGACTGAGCCTAGTGAGAGCAGTATTTTGGGGCAGCAGATCGTGCAGGAGACGACCGAGAAAGTACAGTTGATTCGAGATCGGATGAGAGCGGCTCAGAGCAGGCAGAAATCGTATGCAGACAGGCATCATCGTAGATTAGAGTTCGCAGTTGGCGATCATGTTTTTCTGAGGGTCTCTCCGATGAAGGGCGTGATGCGATTTAGGCAAAAGGGAAAGCTTAGCCCCAGATTTGTGGGTCCCTTCGAGATCCTCGAGCGTGTCGGCGCAGTTGCATATCGTTTGGCTCTTCCACCCGGCTTTTCTGATGTTCACTCCGTCTTCCACGTGTCGATGCTACGCAGATATCTTCATGACCCTTCCCACGCGATTCAGCATCAGACCGTTCCGCTTGAGCACGACCTTTCGTTCACCATGCAGCCAGTAAAGATATTGGATCGGCAGGTGGTGAAACTTCGATCGAAGGTCCTGCCATCTGTGAAGGTTCTTTAGCGCAGCCCGAATAGTGAGTAGATCACTTGGGAAGCCGAGGGAGAGATGCGGAAGAAATTCCCTCATCTTTTTGAAGGTACGCGTAGTTATATATTTTAAATTCGGGGACGAATTTTCTTAAGGGGGGAAGACTGTAACACCTGAGTTTGTGTTTAGTAGTAATTGTGTGTTAATGTGGGGTTTTGGTAAAAAGTTTACCAAAACGGCTTCTAATAATTTATCTTGTTTTATGGATATTTTATTGGAATTTTATCTGGACCGCACACACTTGTGCACGTTAACTTGGCTTAAGCTTAGGGTTAAACCATGTTTAGACAACCATGGTGGTCTAACCCATTAGTTAAGTTAATTAGTTTTAATTAAGGGTTTTAGCTTTGTTTAATTTTGATTAGTAATAAGGGTTGACTTGTGTTGAGGAGAGAGAGGGCATGATGGAGGTGCATGCAAGCATTTAATGAGAGAGAGAGAGGTGCCTCTAGGGTTGTGTCAAAATCTTTTGCTTCATCCCTCAAACACTCACCTCACACACATCTTTCCCTCACACACACACACACATCACCAAAATATAAGCTGCATCAGTAGCAGCAATACCATCATAACAACAGCCACACCAGCCCCTAACATCATTGCAAACAACAGCAGTAGCCTTGATAACAGCAGCTGCAACAACAGCCTCATCAGCAGCCCCAACTTCATAAACAACAGCAGTAAGCAGCAGCAGCTACACCAACACAACAACAACCACAACAACACCAATAACAACACAGCAACAAACACAACAACAACAATAACAGAAGTAGCAAGCAGCTTCAGCATCAGCAGCTGAAGCAACACCAGCAGCAGCAGCAACATCAGCAGTGGCAGCAGCATCAGCAACTCAGCAGCAGCAGCAACGACATCTTCTTCTTCTTCTTCTTCTTCTTCATCACTTCTCCTACACCTTAGGATCTCTTGAGGTATATATCTAGAACTTGATTTCCTTGCTTGTTTAACTTAGGTGTTGTTAGTGTAGTTTAGTGTTTATATTGAGGTTTAGTGCTAGTTTTAGTGATTTGAGTAAGATGTAGCCAAGTGATGGTTTTGATTGTTAGTATAGCTTGACTAAGTATGTTTAAGGCTAGTTAACTTAGGAATTGTTCCAGATTTCATTAAAAATTCCAGATCTTTTCTTTTTGGTGCAACTTAGCATTTTGTATAGACTTTCTAGGATACCCGAGATCTGCTATAACACTGGTCAATTTTTAATTTAGCAAACACCTACAGAATATTGGGCAGGGTCTTTAGGGTAGTGTGTGAGGTTGGTGCCGGTTTTCCCCTTGCAAAAACCGGCGACCTCCCCTCATTTTCCGGCATCGCCGGCCCCCATGAAGAGATGGGTGGTGGTGCTTGTGTAGTAGTGTTTGTAGGGTTTTGTCTGTGTTTTGGAATTGTTTGAGTTTTGAGTTTCTGTGGTTGGTGAAATCTAGGGGAGTTGGTGAGTTTCCTTGTATTTTGTGGACTTTTAACGGTGTTTTGATGGTTTAGTTGGTGAATAGGGTAGATTAGGGTTTTTAGGGTTAGCTTAGCTCCAATATTTGTTGTTGGTATCACTTGACCTTTGTATTTTCACCTAGTTTCACAAAACATCCTATAGTTTCCACTTGGTGCTTTTTAGCGTTTTTAAAACAAGACTTTAGGATACGTGAAATCTGCTGTATCTAGGGTAGAAATTTTAGCTAGCAAACATGTACATGAGGTTGTATATGGTATTAGGATGTTAGGGTAGAAGCCTAGGCCATGTCACCGAATTTGGGCCGGCCTAACCCCCCCTTGTCGCCGGCCACACTGTGGTGAAATGGCTTGGGTTTTGTTGGGTAGGTGTCTGCGGGTTTAGTTAAGGGTTTGGTCTTGTTTATTTTCCTTGTTTTTGCTCCAGGTAAAATCTGGAACCTGTTACCTATATTTAGCGTAGCGGGGCTTGCGCGACACGTGTGTTACGTATCGAGTTGGATTGCTGTGTGTCATAATGTGTCGCGGTGTGCCACAGCGTGTCGCGTTGGGTTTTGGCGTATGCACTCACGTTACGTATACGCGTGCGTTTAGTTCGCGACGCGAGTTTCTCGTTTGGTTTTAATATCGTATTTTTAGAATATCTAAGCTTATGTGTTGCTTTATGTAAATTTTAAGTTCGCAGGCGGGGACTTCGAGCGCCGCGGAGAAAGGAAAGCTGGTGGTCGGACACACCTAGCGCGAGATCACGGGTGAGTAAATGTAACATCTACGGGGGATAATCGTATGGATGGCGCAAGTCGCCCGATAGATTTAGTAAATTTAAAAGATTGCTGGTGATATTAGAAATTTTAATATTTGCGTGATAATTGCTACGTTCAGGATCTATATGTTTTACATTCATGTGCGAACTCATGCTATAGGACACATGCACCATTGCCAGGGTTTTTATATGCAGCACGAGCATTATTCATGTATACACACACGCCCTGGTAATTGCCATGTCACGACACTAGACAACTTATAATCTGAAACATGTTAATAATTGATGCTTAGACCTGTGCTATTGCAATAAATCTTTAACATAAAATTTTAGAATTTCTATTCATGTACATGTATATCATTATGTCATTTGTTCATGCCTGGTTATTGATCATACATTCCAACTTGAACATTGATACCATATGCATTCATTATCATTGACATATGCACCCATGATGGTTTCTTGAGATTTTATGATATTTCTGGATTTCGGGGGAAAGCCGCAAGATTTACAAACTTATTATCTTTTAAAATATGAAAAGTTGCAGTTTTCTAGTGATGTAAAGTGTCGTCCACCATGAGTTTGCTATGGTTTTCGAGACCCGTTTTGAGGAGTTGGATGAACCGTCTCGGGTACATGGTGGGCCCGGTAAGGTACCCCGGGGCAAGAAGATCGCAGGAGATGGCGTTGAGCCTGGCAGGGGACGGATTACCTACCGGTGACTTCATTTGGTATGGCGGATATCCAGAGGATACCGATCGTGCCCGCGAGATGATGAGATATTGATATTTGAGATGGGTCAGCCGGACGGCTTAGGCCAGAGATACTATGACATGGATATATAAGATTTGAGACAGTTTTGAGGTGTCGTTGCTGGACACGGATTCTTGTTGATTCTATGGTATTATGCTGATATTTAAAAGAGTTTCAAAACAAAAACGAAAGGATGATTCTTATACTTACATGTTAAGATCATGAGTTGATTTATGTGACATACATATCGGCTAGTACATTTATGTGACATACATACCTGCTAGTACATTCATGTGGCATACATACATGTTAGTACATTCATGTTGCATACATACCAGCTAGCACATCCTGCCATATCTGTTTTATAGCTTCTAGGATACTTGTGTGCATGCATGCGATAGCCTTTATAGATGTTATTTATTACTCACGAGCTGGCAACTCACCCTCGTTGTGCCACAGCTTTTCTGTAGGCCCGCTCCGTTAGTACCATAGCGGCAGACACATTAGCTTCTTTGCCCTTTTTTCTTGGACTCGAGGCTTTTGCTCATAGGTGGGTTATGTTATCATTTTGTGCCACCTTATATATATTCATAGTGTCTCGAGTACTCCATCTACTATTTTAGCTGTACCAGTTATTTGGATTATTGTATATTGACCTAGAGTCGAGGTTGTGAGACTTGTGGATTTTTATGTTATATTTGGGGTCGAGCTCACTTGAGTCGACATGTTGTTTTACTTGTGCTTTTCCTGTTATTTACGCACATTGCTAATTTTACATTACGTGGGATTTATGACCGCCTTAAGGCGAAGAGCTAGCTCCCGCTTGGGGATGCCATTTTTCATGTTATGCATTTATACTCCTGTTTGTACCCGTTTGGGGGCTTATTTTACAAAAGAGACTCTACCGGAATTTTTGGAAAAAGGAAAGTTGGTTAAAAAAAGGATTGATGTGATTTAATGGAATAAAGTGCTTAAAATAAATTGGTTTTTCCTTCACTCTATTTCTTAATCAGGTTTTTTTTTCTGGGCTTTGGCTTACTTATCTACGGACGCCTTCAAACGCTTCGTAATATAAGTGCCAGTCACGTTCCGTACACTGGGGGTCGTGATACTATCTTATTGATACATGTTGATAAAGCCCTTAGGATGTTGGCTTGATGTCACATCCCGGAAAAGGCATGTGACCGGCACATGAATCGAGTGAATTCTATAGGACCACACCTAATACAAGTAAGCCAAAAGCCCAGAAAATCTAACTCTTTTTATAGAAAAATAGTGGAGGTGCAGTTTTGAAATAAGGTTTACTGAAATCAAATTCTTCTTTAACACATAGATAATAGTATACAAAAACACAATGTTTATATTTATCTTGAAAACATTTTCGTTATTGAAAGTTTGGGCAGCACCTCCTTTGTTATTTTTAACCCGAAAACGGTACAAGCAATAATATATAAGGCATCCCCAAGCGGGAGCTACCTCTTCGCCAAATGGAGGAACAACCACGCAAGATAATATAAATATACAACGCCGAAGGGAGAGGATTAAAACTCAGAATGAAAGCGAGAAAACTAAACATCATAAGAAAACCAAAAACAATAATAAAATACATGAGTGCGACTCTAAGGCCGAAAGAATATACAAACTATGGTTTTCTAAGTCTACTAAAAATACAAGTCTGGTTGATGGAGCTTTAAACTAGATACAACTGAAATAAATAAATGTATAATGGTGGTCACGATGCAAGTGAACCCACCTACCAAAGCAATCACCCGGAAGGAAGTGGTGTGCCAGCGAAGTCGCTAAGGAACCTGTACGGCTAAACCTATAAGAAACTGTGTCACAACAGGGGTGAGTTGCCAACTCGTGAGTAGAAGACATCATCGAGTAGAAATCGCATGTATGACGATCTACTAAGTCATACAATAATATGCTCATAATATACACTGAAACATCTAGTAGTGGCAAGGGTAATTATCTAAACATAAGTGTAATACCAAGTGCTCGTGTCAGTGCTTCAAGTAGCAACATGTCATATATATGTTGTACGAATGCATCAATAATGAAATCAAAATATATCTGTATGAGAAAGTTGTGTTCTTATCTCAGTAAGATTTAGTGTGAAAACTGGAGTATCATCAATGAAATCAACAGAAATCCGTGTCAAACATCGACACAAAATCCTCAATATCCCGGCCTCCGTCAGTCCGGATCGGACCATATCATCAAATCTCACGACTACGGTCGGTATCCTCCGGATATCCGCCGCGCCAAATATCACCGGTAGGTAGTCTGCCTCTGCCAGGCTCATCGTTTACAACTCGAGCTTCTTGCCCCGGGTACCTTACCGGGTCCACCATGTACCCGAAACGGTTCATCTTACTCCTCGAATCGGGTCTCGAAAACCAACTCAATCAGGGAAAACTCATGGTGGACGCCATATACATCATATCATGAGAAAACCGCAACTTGCATTTTTAAAATGATAATGAGTTTATGAAATCCTTGCGGTTTTCCCCTAAATCCAGAAATCTCATGGAAAATATGAAATCCCAAAATCAAGAGTCAATAAGCAGTGAATATTGGCATAAAGCCCATAATATTGCATAACAGAATGAATATATAAATGCATGGGGTATCTAAGTAAATAATGCAATATCTAAACTAGCATATGAGAGTAAGCATACTAGTACGATGTTGAAACTACCAGCTACCAGGTTATATCAATGAAGTAACATTTTTCTAAAGTGTACGTGACATGGCAATTACCGATGATGATGTGTGTGAGCCGGCAAGCAAGTGTACGTGGAAAACATATGCATCATCGGTAATGGTGCTGGTGTCCTAACCGACGGGATTCATAATAACTAAAGAAAACACATGTAATAAATATGTAATGCAATGAGAAACACATAACAATAACAGAACAAGTGAATAGTAAAAGTAGCATTATAAAATATGCGTATCGGTGTACAAGTCATACAGTTTTAGTGTTTTGAAATAGCATGAATCGTGGTTTTTAGAAAAGTAGGGGCTACGGGGTTTTTGAGAAAGGATACGTCCTTTGAAAAAACCGTAGTATCCCTCGGCTGTCTTTAAAAATACTCACGATTCGTTAGATTTGAAAATAGGTATGACTCAAGCCTAGTCTAGCATCTACCTAAATAACTAAGAGACTAACTAAGAACTAGTCTGAAAGATAAGAAAATCTACCTAATTTCTGAGTCGATATACCTAGTAGTCGGCGATCCAACCTCATAGCGTCGCGTACTGTATAATACATAGTACGGCATTCTCGAGTCAATAGTGCGGATCAATCATCTTATTTGTCTCGTACGGTAATATCCATCGTATGGCATCCTCAAAGTCAAGGGTACGGGTCAAAATCATATATAATATCATCCTTCATACGGTATCATCAATCATACAATATCATGATTCATGGGTACGGTTCTAAGGTCTCGTACATTCAAATATTATCAACTCACATATCATCGTATGTATGAATACATATCGCCCACCGATCCATTATAATATCATGTCACATACCATATCATGACTCAACCACATATCCAAATCTCACGGCATCATGCCCGATCATATCGACTCATCTTCACATATCGCATGTTATCCTCATCACCCGTGTATATGTATATATATACATATACACATACTCACATACATACATATATAAATTCATATACACACAAAATCAAGTGTGTGTGTGTGACTACGCATAACCTGTGATTCGCCACCAAGGTAATCGTCCATTGGATAGGTCTCCCTTTATCAACCTAATCTAACTTAAGGTCTTATAAATACCCTATTCGCTAAGTATCCAATATCCCATCCAAACTCAAAATAATATAGTAATAACCCTATTCTACTTTTGCGGGGGTGCTATACGCCATCAACCCGACTTCCTCCGTAAATATACATCTACTCACCTCGATCCTTGCTTGCTGAAATCGATGACGCCTTGCTCTTCTTGGTCGTCCCGAAGTCCATGCAAAGGTACCTACATTTCAAATACGTCATATCGTGATCAAGGATCAACACGAGAAAACCGAAACGGCATACGAAGTGCACATAAGTTAGAACATACGGCCTAGGCATGCAAGAATAGTCAAACAACTCTCGACGTTGTCGTGCAAATGTCAATCGACCGAGATAAAACACAAATACCAAAATCCAAGTCATTAAAAGTCACGAAACCAAAACAGCAACTTAAGAAAACACCTCCAGGTTTTGCCCTAGCTTGAATTAGCCAATTCTACATATATAGGAAGTCTAATTATCAGATAAATGAACCATATACCAAGACCCAACCCCAGATTCCCCAATGTGGCTGTAATTCTGCATATATAGTGTCTTGTGTGATTCCCACTGTGATTTGATTTCCTCCCTACCACGGCTCAAAGGAGTCGTGCAAACAGGTGAATTTTGGGTACAGTCTCGAGTCATATGGAGGCAGTGAGCGATAGGAGGGATTTCGTCTCTCCCGGTATTTGGAGTTGATGTTGCGCTATGCTCAATTGGCTATAACTGCAAATCCCTGGCCAGGGCTAATGAGATTTACTGGTAAGTTTTATCAGTAGTCTCTCGAAAGGTCATAGGACACACATCGGCATGACTTATCAAATTAGTTGGGTCTGACGATTCCACCCCAGATTCGATATACGACATATCAGACGAAGAGACCGAACTGTACGGTAAGTGTTGTTTATAGGCTTTACGGGAGTTTGGACAAGTTTGCTTGTTGATCTTCTATTCGTTCAATACCTGGGTATCCGTTATGTCCAGCTAGCACCGCTGACAGCTTGTGGGTATTTGATGTGATCATTATCTACTGCTGGCGTATTGACGAGTTTTTAGAGTCCGACATAGAGGTTTCCAAGCTCAAGCGAAACGAAGTAGGGCACGTTTGAAGATATGTGCGGGATCTTAATTGAATACGTGTATATGATACCGTATTCTAATCTAGCGATATTTGATATCTCCCTGGTTATATGTGATATAACCGGAATATTGAATCAAGTGTTGTTTTAATGATTTGATTTATGTGTGTGTGTGTGTGTGTGTGTGTGTGTGTGTTATAATATATATTTGATATTGGCCGGTTATATATGATATGACCGGACTATTGAATCAAATGTTGATTTAATATCTAATATTGGTTATATGTGATATAACCGGATAATTGAATCAAATGATGATTTAATGTGTTGATATACATATATATAGATATTAGCCGGTTATATATGATATAACCGGATTATTTAATCAAGTGTTGATTTAATAATTTGATATAAATATATTTATATATATGTAGGGTTACTAGGCACTACCACAAGGGTCTACGAGGCATCAACCATGCCCAATTAAAATTTTAGCCGTGCCGAACAACCCAAAGCCGGATCTTTAAACTAGAGTTTATGCGAAAACAAGCATGTTAAACACTTTAACACTAAGTTAGAGGGATTACAACCTTTGTAGATCCGATCCTTCACTTCAATAGCTTCGTGTAGATGTCCCCTTCGCTGCGATCATGAACTCCGGACTCTAGAGAAGCTCCACAAGAAGAACGAACGTGCTTGCTTCGATGACTTCGAGGCCGAAGATGATCTACGTCGGGGAGACACTAACTCAAGCTATTCCTTCACTAGGTCATGAACTTTGTGAAGAGAACACACTCTACTACATGGCAAGTGGTAGAGGATGAAGAAGTAGGAGGTGGGCTCACTTTCGAATTGATTTTCTCACATTTTTTCTCAAGCTCCATTGAAGCTAGAAAGCTTTTGTTGAAGGAAGAAGAAGAAGTGAATAATTCATCCAAATGAAAACTTATTCTTTGAATTATTGCACCATGGTTGAGTTAAGCCCTCATGCTTAACTCATGTAGAGAATTAACCAAAGTATGAGGTTAAGGGTTGGGTTAATTAATATCCTAAGGAATGACAAAAGAGTTGACTTTGTCATTGTTGCATACAAGCTTCTACAAGCTTGATAACATTGACTAAAGTCTCCTCTCTTTTGTTATTCTTAAGGAAATAAGTAAACCCTAATTTAAATTAAACTTGATATAAGTCTCATACACCCATCTTGTATGTATCATCAAGCATGATACAAACATGTACAATTGCATATATCACATATAAACAATGTGCACAATCTAGTGAGAAAATAAATCATAAGTGAGCTAATACTAGTCAATGTAATGTAATATATCAAATATATAATTATACATTAAATTATTAAATCAACTCTTGATTTAATAACCCGGCTATAACCGACTAATATCATGTGTAACAACTTATCGAATCAACACTTGATCCGATAACCCGTCTATATCGCATACAACCGATCAATGTCACGAATCGCGAGAATAGAATACGGTATCTCATATCGTATTAATCTCGGTCCCACACATATCATATATGTGCTCTTACTCCATTTTTCTTGAGCCAGGAAACTGCTGTGTAGGACTCTAAAGACTTGTCAATATGCCGGCAGTAGGTGATGATCAGATCAAACACCCACAAGACGCAAGCGGTCTGCTAAACGTAATGGCCACCCGGGTATTGAGCGATCAGAAAATCAACAAGCAAGCTTGTACATTCTCCTGTGAATCCAATCAGTAATACTCCCGTACAGTCCGGTCTCGTCGTCTGATACATCGCATATCTCGCCTAGGGGTGGTAAACGTCAGACCCCAGTAGCTCGATAAGTCGTGTCGATATGAAGTCTATAACAGTTCAAGAAACTACCGATGACACTTACTAGTAGATCTCAGCAACCCTGGCCAGATATTTCCGGTTATAGCCAATCGAACACAGCACAACATCAACTCCCTATACCGGGAGAGACGAATCCCCTCCTATCGCTCATTGCCTCCATGTGATTCAGGACTGTACCCAAAAGCCACCTTTTTGCACGCCCTCTTGGACGTGGTATGATGGAAATCAAAGCACAGTGGGAATCACACAAGACTCTATGACGATCTCGGGTCAACAGACTACTCTGTACCAGTTTCACCGGAGAACTGCCATCTGATGTGAGGTATAATATCATCTGGGAGTTCTCGGCGAGTCCGTCCAGTGTACCCAGTCTCTACTGAGCACCCGTACACCATCTTTGATGTCAAACACCGATGTATATGGGATCATCCATCGCCCATCATATGGGTCAAGATGCGTATACGCTAGTCTACTCGGGTGCATCGATGCCCTGTCTCGATACACCCTCGAATAGGAACAATTATAGGATGTATTAGTCGACTACCGTGGCCCCACTAGTATGATCTCATCATAGTCCCAGTAGTCGAGTACATATCCTAAGGGCTTTATCAACATGTAACATAGAGACAATCAGAGTACATGTTAAGATAAAGTACAACCAGATAGCATACTATCATGTCGAGCAAGAATGTCCTCCCTATATATGTCCAAGAATCCATTACAATATACATCATATGTACAGTAATGGCCTCTAAGGCATACACATAACTAACAATCTCCCACTTGCACTAGGGCCATCTGTTGTGGTATCACATACCCAACAATTTGTTGTGGCTGAAGTATCTCATACTCAACCATTCCATAAAAGTCTCTACTGGGAAAAAGACCTTTGTGAGTGGATCCGCGCTGTTGTCCTATGTGTCTACTCTCCTAACCTCGATCTCCCTGGAGATCAACCATCTCCATGATCAGGTGATACTGCCTAAGAATTATATCTGGATTTCTGATGGGACGGTAGTTCCTTGGCTAAAGCCACAACTCCATTGTCTCACAATGGTAGGAACAAAGTTCATCTCATGAACTTATATAAATCCAGACTGCCTCTTTGGTAGCATCTTTGGTAACGATGTATCATGCCTTTAATCGTCTAGTATGTCACGGTATCTAGCTTGGAACTCTTCCAACATACCGTCCCTCCATTGAGGGTAAAGACTGCGACTGACATTCAGTCGTCCTTATCACCCTGGAACCTTTCCAGTGATTCTTCCCAGGATCGATTGATACTATCTCACTACAACTAGTAAGAATCCTAACATCCTATTAGATCTATCTCATAGATCAAAAACCCAGGATTTAGGAGGTATCAACTTCGATCCTATATGGAGAATCCTTGTGATAAGCGGAGATTGACCGAGCGTAGCATAGGAAACTCCTTTCCTATCAAGAGTACCTCATCCACGTACTCTACGAGGATCACCATCATACTCTCTACTACCTTTTTGTATATTCTAGATTCATCTACCATTTTGATGAAGTCAAACTCTTTGACTACCACATCAAAACAGATGTTCCAACTCCGTGATACCTGTTTTATCACATAAAACATCTTGCACACGTTTCCGCTGCTCCCACTGTCTACGAAGCCATCTGGCTGTGTACTTATAGATGCTCTTTTCCAAATAAACATTTAGAAAAGCAGTCATGACACCCAACCACCAGATATCGTAGTCATGATATATAGCCGTGGCAATTAGGATCTGGATGGACTTAAGCATAGCTTTGGAAGTCTTAACTTTTCGATGTACACCAAGTAATCTTCTCAAGATATACTTGCTCCTGATGGGGATTTAACCCTTCAGATAAAGCAACCAAAGTCCATACTTTGTTGGTGTATAAGGATTCCATCTCAGATCACTAAGCATCCAGCCATTCTTACAAAGTCCCACTCCTGATGGCCAGCTCGAAACTAGTTAGGTCATCATCTCATGATACAATCCTTGCTCCTACTGTCATAGAGAAACCGAAGTATCTCTCTAGTGGGTGAGGAACCCTACTAGATCGGCGGAGAGGCTGAGGTTCGTTGGAAACTATTGAATCCTTTGGTTCTACCAAATCATCTGCTGTAGTTTGTATAGCTGGAACTCCTTCCAGTTCTACCTCATGACTACAAATTTCTTCACAAGAAATTCCCTTTCACAAAGGTGGCATGCTGAGAAACAAAACAACTTTTGTTCCTCGGTTAGGTAGAAGATATTCCCTTGCGTATGCTTGGGATATCCAACAAACTTCCACAGATCTGTCTTTGCCTCGAGCTTGTTCGGATTTTTCTTTTTAGACATAGGCCGGACAACCCCAAATCTTAACAAACTTATGATATGGGCTCTTCCCTTTCCATATCACATATGAAGTGGTAGGCAACTGATTTAATTTGAACCCTATTCAATAGGTATGCAGCTTCTCAAGCGCATAACTCCCAAAAATAAATAGGAAACTCAGTAGTACTCATCATAGAGCACACCATATCACATAAGGTGCTATTTCTCCGCCCCGATATACCATCTTGCTATGGTGTATACGGGGAGCAATGCCGAGAGAGAATCTCATTCTCCTTTAGAATAGTCCAGGAATTCCGTGCTCAAGTATTCTCCTCCCTGATCTCATCAAAGGACATAATACTTATACCCGTTGTTGGTTCTCTACTTCTAATTTATATTCTGTGAATATCTCAAAAACTTCGGACTTGTGTTTCAATAGGAACATATGTCTGAATCTTGAGAGATTATCAGAGAAAGTAATGAAGTACAAAGAACCTGTCTTGGCATGTGTAGACAGGGGACCTTCATACATCAGCATGTATCAATCCCAAGAGTTCACTAACTTTTTCTCTGTTTCCAATAAATGGAGTTGTGGTCATCTTATCTCTGTGACATGACCAGCAAGTTTCACAAGATGTAAATTCAAACAAATTTAAATATCCATCTTAATGTAACTTCAGCTAGTCGGGTCGCATTGATATGACCTGTTCTACAATGCCTCAAGAAGGATTCATTCATTTCTGAACTCTTTCTCTTGTGTATGTTCCGTATACTAAGAACTGTAGTTTGATTTAGAACGTCAATACTTTTAGATAACGTGCCTGAACCGATCAACTCTTGATATAGGAAATGTTCAAAACATTATCCAACAATACAAAATTATATCCTTTCTTTACTAATAAAGAGACTGATATGATGTTGTATATCAGGTTCGGTATCTAATAACATTCGTTCAGAATCAATGTATTCTGGTAATACAGGGTGACAGTGACCAACAGACTTGGCTGCAACACTTGCACCATTTTCTGTCTCATGAAACTTATCACCCGTTCTCAGTTCTCTACCTATCTGTAGCCCATGTAACAGATTACATATGCGGGATCCTGATCCGGTATCTCATACCCAGGACGTAAAAGATACTGAGAAACAGTTCTATGTAATGAACACACCCGAAGATTATGCATCAGCATGCACTTTCTTCGTTTGGGCGGCACGGGAAATCTGGTATTCCCTAATTTCCGGCTCTGTCTTATAACAATTATAAGTTGGAGCGGGACTAACGTTCCCCAGCTCAGTATAATAAGCGGGTTCGGTCAATATATCCGTATTATTATCTTGATTAAGGCGTGATATGGTCGCTATCTGGAGAGAGAGAGAGAGAAGAAAACACTCAGCGTATGCTCTTACAAGATTAGATTGGTTATCTAATATATCTAATCAGGATGTCTCCCACCGTTTCAGTCAAATCTTCCTTCAAACCCTAAAAGGAAAGACTAGCCGGGATTAATTACACCCTACAAGTTCGCCAATCTTTCAGCCAGGCCAGTGTCGGTACTTTGAGGGAGGTCCCCCGTGCTTTCTCACGAACCTAATTAATGTAAACCTCATTTTCCCAGAGCCGTAACCCCGTTGACAGCTTTCTAGACACCTACTTGATCGGCTAATTTGTAATGTGTAAAACTCTCCCAGGAGTAACTCTTACTCGCAGCGGGTATCGAGATCCAACTATCTCATAGATGGTATGCAATCTCATTGCAAATTTCAACACTTGAAATTCCCGATAATATTTTGCCCCTAGCGTCCTATGACCTTGACAAAGGCCAACAAACCATAGACTGCTAGTCAAGTTCAACCCGTCATTTCTTGATTGAATTAAACCCACCCGCACGGCCCTTGACAAAGGCCAACAAGGTCGCACGAATACCCTAATCCAATCTGCATCATATGCATAAGCAGATAAGTACTATTCAGCTACCGCACACTACGCCTTGACAAAGGCCAACAAACGCAGCACGAATACTAAACAGTCCTTATCTGAAATGACCGAGGGCTACGACAGGTTTTTAAGAAAACCCTTTTCGTAATGAACTTGATATCGTTGTAGAATCGAATGATTTTAAATGGAGTGTTTTTGAGGCTTTTCTAGTTTTGCTAAAGAGGTCACTCCCGGTGAAGGGATCGTCGGCTCTTTCCTCATCGAATAAGATGCGGGGTATATCATATATACCGCTGTGCAAAGCAAAAACTATAGAAGCAATCAAAAGACAAACCGAGTTTGTAGCATCTGCTAGTTTCACTAAAGAGGTCACTCCCGGTGAAGGGATCTCGGCTCTTTCCTTATCGAATAAGGTGCTGGATGTTCTACAAGGAACACCGCTATGCAAAGCAAGAACTAGAGCTACCAGTTTTTAAACAAGTTTTACAACATCTTTAGGTTTTTTTTTATTTCATTAATCTCATTAATGAAGTCCCATTTTGTTATACTTCACAAGCATCTCTTTTGAAACGAAATCTGCAATGTAACATATATCTCATATATATAATATAAACATTCGTCTCAAGCAGTAATATGATCTCATCACAGAACATTGCAGCAGAAGAACATATATGAAATATTGGATATACTAGGACATCCATGTTTTCAATATGAGCCTGTATAAAACACGGATTCCCCGGTCGCGATGAATAGCCAAATCCACATCCCTAGACCCCTACGAGAGCGACAAGCAACACTGCCAATTCTAGGGTTAGGAGACCCGGTCTCGACTCCTTGAGATGGCCTCCCACTGGACCCTAGAACCGGGTTACTTGTGCTCCCCTCCTTGGGTCTACCTAATGCGGAAAAGTAAACAATATACAATGGTGACATCATCCTCAGCCCGGAAGTGCCCCAATAAAAGAATATTACATACAAATGAATTTTACATGAATGAAAAAGAAAAAACTCTCATCTCACATAAAACCCCCGGCTATTCAGAACGCGACGATCCAATATAACATATCACAGCAAAACATAATATCTTATATCATCAATGTAAGCAAGTATGCGTATCCCGATTGTCGTTGATGTATAGCAACGAAGCCGGCGATACACCACATACTACGCTTATGGTCGCAGAAAAGAAAGTGTAAAACTACAACAGTTGGAATCCGCAACCTCCTTAGACATCACATGCCTAACCAAATGAATTCCTTAGACATCGCATGCCTAACAATTATAAACCCCGCATTTTAGTCTCATTATCGAAAACTCTTTTCAATATCAAGTCGGGCAATTCAACAAGATTCACGACATCCTGATCGAATGCTCGTCGCAAACTTTAGAAGACGGCCGCACCCCCGGATGCCGTCGACGAAGTGCACTAAGGCGGAACATCGCTGCCGCGAGCACCCGAACGGATGCTTTTGGCAACGGGGTTCTCCTACAGTCACTTGGTCGGGGCTATGGGGCGTGGCTGTCTGTTAAGTTTATTCGGCGAGTATCCGCATACACTACGTGATTGCGACAGACTTTTGATCACATCAAAATTCCGTGGCAACCGATCAATTTGAGACTGAACTGTTCGATTTACAACATTCAAATTAGTTATCTCATAACTACATGTGGATTCTAAATATTGTATCACATTCTAGATAAATAGACAATGTTAAACTCTCCGATCGAATAATCAAACACCCAACTTTTCCTAAATAGTTCTCAACACTTGAAATTAGTTTTAAAACATCCATCACATGCCACAGTACCAATGGTCCAGCCGTAGAAGGGTCAAGCCAACGCCTCACATGTGGCACGTCGTACTGTCACAAACCCTAAGGTTTAGAGGCAGTTCAAGACAGTCACATAATTGAGTTAAGCTTTGTTGTCATCTAGAGGGTCCACCACGTTACTTGGATGACTTTACGAAAGTTTCAAATACGAGAAAAAATCCAACTTTTGAAAAATTTCCGACAGGGGAAAAAGTGAGTTATTGATATCCGTTGGAAATTTTTAACAGTTTCTAAAATTATCCGGAAAAAACTTAAACGAAGTTAAATTATCCGATCGAATCAACGAGTCCCTAATACAACCCTATAAAACTCAACACTTGAGTGGAATTGAATAATTCCCAGAATAAAATGACAAGAAATGACCTAAGAATAAATATATGAAATATGAGGGACTAAGTTAAATTTTGGCCGCGGAACCGCCGCCAAACCCTTGTTTTGGCACGTGAGAGACTTAGTGGACCGTACTTCACAGTAATTCTTAGTTTTTCCTGCTTGTTTTTCTCAGCATTTTTAATTCATAAAATATCACATTTTTGAAAAATATCCAGAGAAGGGTATTCGTCGGGATTTCCGGGTTCGATCGGACTTTAAGCTTCGCTCAGACTTCACCGAAAGCTCTAGCTTGGCTCTGATACCACTGTAAGGTTAATAGGCACTGCCACAAGGGTCTACAAGGCATCAACCGTGCCCGATTAAAATTTTAGCCGTGCCGAACAACCCAAAATCGGATCTTTAAACTAGAGTTTATGCGAAAACAAGAATGTTAAACACTTTAACACTAAGTGAGAGGGATTACAACCTTTGTAGATCTGTAGGGTTCCTAGGCACGCTATAGAGGTCTCACAAGGCATCGATCATGCCAATTTAAAATTTTATGGGTGCCGAGAAACCCTAATACGGATCGTCGGCTAGATTTCTAGGCGAAACAATAAACTAGTTAACACTTTAACTATAAGTTAGACGCTACAACCTTTATAGATCCGGTTCTCCACTTCCTTAGATCCACGTGGGTGTCCTCTCTCTGTCCATCATGAATCCCGAACTCAATCGTCGGCTTCATCGGAGAAACGGGCGAGCTAGGTCGTCGGCTTCGTGTCAAAGACGATCTACGTCGAGGCATCACAAGTTCAAGCTCCGACTTCACAAAGTTATGAAACTTGTGAAAAAAACACCCAAAACAACTTGGCAAGAGATAAAGGGTGAAGAAATAGGAGGTGGGTTCACTTTAGAATTGGATTTCACTCACTTTTGCTCAAGTTGCCATTGATGGCATCTAGTTTTCTCCCTTGAAGAAGAAGGAGAAGATGAAGCTAGAATATGATAAGTGTTGTCCATAATAGAAAAATAAATCAATACTTATCATATCTTAACCAAGGTTAAGTTTAGAGAAAAGACCATGGTAAATGAGAAGGGTTAGGGTTAAGCTAGAAGACAAAATGGTTTCTTTAGTCAAAGCTTCAACAAGCTTCATGATGAAAAGAAACCATTATGTTTTCATTTATCCATTTAAATAAATAAAGAATGGATAAATAAATGAGAGAATAAATCAAAACCCTAATTATCTTCTTAACCATGGTTTAATTCTTTACACTTAACCATGTGAGCAAGTATCATCAAACATGATACATATATGTGCACAAAAGTATATCACATATACAACTTGCACATCAAGTGAGAAAATCCGTATAAAGTGAACCAATACTAGTTAATGCAAAGTAATATATCAAATATATAATTATACATTAAATCATTAAATCAACATTTGATTCAATGATCCGGTCATGTCGCACATAACCGACTAGTATTCAATGTATCGATTTATCGAATCAATGATTCGATAACTAGGTCATATCGAATATAACCAATCGAAACATTTATCGCGAGAATGAAATGCGGTATCACATACACGCATTATTCTCGCTCCCGCACATATCTCATATGCGCTCCTATTTCGTTTCGCTTGAGCCAGGAAACCTCTGTGTAGGACTCTAAAGACTCGTCAATACGCCGGTAGCAGATGATGATCATATCAAGCACCCACATGCCGCAAGCGGTCTGCTAAACGTAACGGCCATCCGGGTATTGAGCGATCAGAAGATCGACGAGCTAGCCTGCTCACACTCCTGTGAATCCAACCAGTAACACTTACCGTACAGTCCGGTCTATTCGTCTGATATGTCGCATATCAAGTCTAGGGGTGGTATACGTCAGACCACAATAACCGATAAGTCGTGCCGATGTGAGGCTCATAACAGGTCGAGAAACTACCGGTAACACTTACCAGCAAATTTCTGATCAGCCCTGGCCAAGGACTTCCCTGTTACGGCCAATCGAGCACAGCGCAACATCAACCCCCAATACCGGGAGAGACGAAACCCCTCCTATCGCTCATTGCCTCCATGTGACTCAGGAATGTACCCAAAGACCACCGTTTTGCACGCCCTCATGGACGTGGTAAGGTGGAGATCAAAGCACAGTGGGAATCACACAAGACTCTATGACGATCTCGGGTCTACAGACTAACCTGTACAAGTGTCACCTGAGAACTGCCATCTGACGTGAGGTATAATACCATCTGGGAGTTCTCGGCGAGTCCGTCCAGTGTACCCAGTCTCTACTGAGCACCCGTATACCATCTCTGATGTCAAACACCAATGGATGTGGTATCATCCATCGCCCATCTCATGGGTCGAGAAGCGTATACGCTAGTCTACTCTGGTATATCGATGCCCCATCTCGATACACCCACGACTAGGGACCTTGAAGGATGTACTTATGGACTACCATGTCCCCACTAGTATGATCTGCATCATAGTCCAGGTAGTCAAGTACACATCCTAAGGGCTTTATCAACATGTAACTATAAGACAGTTTAAAGAGACAAGTGTACATGTTAAGATAAAGAGTAACCAGATAGCATACTATCATATCGAGCAAGAAAGTCATCTCTATATATGTCCAAGCATCCAATATAATATACATCATCTGTACAATACTGGCCTCTAGGGCATACATACAACTAACAATCTCCCACTTGCACTAGGGCCAGCTGCTGTAGTATCGCATACCGAGCATCCCGAAGAGTCTCTCAAACTGTATCTGGGGAATGGCCTTCGTGAGTGGATCCGCCGTGTTGTTCTTCGTGTCAACCCTCCTGACCTCGATCTCCCGGCGATCAACTATCTCCCGGATCTGGTGATACCGCCTCAGAATATGCCTGGATCGCTGATGGGACCTGGGTTCCTTGGCCAAAGCCACCGCTCTATTGTTATCGCAATACAAAGGTATTGGATGCTCAATGGATGGAACCACTCCAAGTTCAGTAATGAACTTCTTGATCCAGACAGCCTCATTGGCAGCATCGTTGGCAGCGATGTATTCAGCCTCCATCGTCGAGTCTGCCACGGTTTCCTGCTTGGAACTCTTCCAGCTAACCACCCCTCCGTAAAGGGTAAAGACAAAGCCCGACTGCGACTTAGAGTCGTCCTTATCACTCTGGAAGCTCGAATCGGTAAAGGACTCCACTTGGAGCTCTCCGTTACCATACACCAAGAACATATCTCTAGTCCTTCGTAAGTACTTGAGAATGCTCTTCACAGCTGTCCAGTGACTCTCTCCAGGATCAGCTTGATACGTGCTCACTACACCTAGTGAGTATGCTACATCGGGTCTGGTACATAGCATCGCATACATGATAGAGCCTACTGCCGAAGCATAGGGTATCCCTTGCATGCGAGCTCTCTCCAAATCAGTCTTTGGAGAGAGTGACTCCAGAGATCGTGGGCAAGTTCTCACGCTTGGACTCTTCCATACTAAACCTCTTTAGTATGGTGTCAATGTACCTGGATTGAGACAATCCCAAAATCCTTTTGGATCTATCTCTATAGATCCTAATTCCCAATATGCAGGAGGCATCACCAAGATCTTTCATTGAGAATCTTTGTGATAAGAAGAGCTTGACCGATTGCAGCATAGGAATATCATTTCCTATCAAGAGTATGTCGTCCACGTACAATACGAGGAAGACAACCTTACTCTCTGCCACCTTCTTGTAGATACAAGGTTCATCTGGGTTTTTGACGAAATCAAACTCTTTGATAACGACGTCAAAGCAGATGTTCCAACTCCGCGATGCTTGCTTTAATCCATAAATGGATTTAAGCAGCTTGCACACCTTCCCGCTGCTCCCACTGTCTACGAAGCCCTCTGGCTGAGTCATGTACACGCACTCTTCTAAATCACCATTTAGAAAGGCGGTCTTAACATCCATTTGCCAGATTTCGTAATCATGATAAGCAGCGATGGCAAGCATGATCCGGATGGATTTAAGCATAGCCACTGGAGAAAAAGTCTCATCATTGTCCACACCTGGCCTTTGACGAAAACCCTTTGCTACAAGTCTAGCTTTGAAAGTCTCCACTTTCCCATCTACACCAAGTTTCTTCTTGAAGATCCACTTGCTCCCAATGGGTTTTACCCCTTCAGGAGCAACGTCCAAAGTCCATACTTTTTTGGTGTACATGGATTCCATCTCGGACCGCATAGCATCCAGCCATTTCACTGAGTCCCCACTCGTGATGGCCTGCTCGAAGCTAGTTGGGTCATCATCCTCCATGATGCAATCCTCACTGCCACCATCAATGAGAAAACCATAGTATCTCTCAGGTGGACGAGAAACCCTACTAGATCGGCGGAGAGGCTGGGGTACGTCGGTCACCACTGAATCCTCTGGTTCTACTAAATCGTTAATTGCAGTTTGTGGTGCTGGAACCTCTTCCATCTCTACCTCTTTGCCATTAATTTCTTTTGCAAGAAATTCCCTTTCCAAAAAGGTGGCATGTTGAGCAACAAACACTCTTTGTTCCTCAGCTTGGTAGAAAAAATATCCTTGAGAATTCTTAGGATATCCCACAAACTTGCAAAGGACTGATCGTGCCTCGAGTTTGTCTGGATTTTGCTTTTTGACATAGGCCAGACAACCCCATATCTTAATACGTTTAAAATATGGTCTCTTCCCACTCCATATCTCATATGGTGTGGTAGGTACAGATTTAGACGGAACCAGATTCAATAGGTATATGGCTGTCTCAAGCGCATACCCCCAAAAGGAAATAGGTAACTCAGCATTACTCATCATTGAACGCACCATATCTAATAGGGTGCGATTCCTTCGTTCCGATACACCGTTGTGCTGTGGTGTATAAGGAGGAGTAAGCTGAGAGAGAATCCCATTCCCTTTTAGATAATCCAGGAATTCACTGCTTAAGTATTCACCTCCTCGATCAGATCGAAGAACCTTAATACTTTTGCCCGTTTGGTTCTCTACCTCGTGCTTATATTCTTTGAATTTCTCAAAAGGTTCAGACTTGTGTTTCAACAGGAACACATGCCCGTATCTAGAGAGATCGTCAGTGAATATAATGAAGTAGGAAGAACCATTTCTGGCGTATGTAGACATTGGACCGCATACATCACTATGCACCAGTCCCAAGAATTCAGTAACTCTTTCTCCGCGTCCCGTAAACGGAGTTTTGGTCATTTTTCCTTTGAGACATGAATGGAAAGTTTCATAAGATGATAATTCGAATGAATTCAAATATCCATTCTTATGCAACTTAGCTAGTCGTGTCTCATTGATATGGCCAAGTCTACAGTGCCACAAGAAGGATTCGTTCATTTCTGAGCTTTTCCTTTTGTGTGTGTTTTGTATATTGAAGACTGTATTTTGATTGAGAATGAATATGCCATTATGTAGCGAGCCTGATGCAATCAACCTTTGATCCAGGAATATGTTCATAACATTATCCTTTACTACAAAATTATATCCTTCTTTACTTAATAAAGAAACTGATATAATGTTGCACATCATGTTCGGTATATAATAGCACTCATTCAGGACTAGTGTATTACCATTTGGTAATACCAGGTGATATATGCCAACTGCTTTGGCTGCAACATTTGCCCCATTCCCTACTTGAACGGAATGATCACCTTTTCCCAGTTCTCTACCTTTCCGTAGCCCATGTAACTGCTTACATATGTGGGATCCTGATCCGGTATCTAATACCCAGGACGTAGGGTGAACTGAGAAACAGTTCTCAATAACAAACACACCCGAAGAAGGTGCATCAACATGCACGTTCTCCTTTTGGGCGGCGTGAGAATCTAGATATTCTCCTGTTTCCTGTTCAGTCTTATAACATTTATAAGATAGAACGGGTCCAACTTTCCCCTGCACAGTATAACATGCGGGTTCGGTCAATACATCCATATTATTATCATGATTAAGGCATGAAATGGTCGCTACCTGGAGAGAGAGAGAAGAAAACACTTTAGCGTATGCTCATGCAAGATCAGATTGGTTATTATCTTATCTAATCAGGATGGCTCCCACTGCTTTTTATCAAATCTTCCTTCAAACCTTAAAAGGAAAGACTAGCCGGGATTAATTACACACTACAAGTTCGCCAATCTTTCAGCCAGGCCAGTGTCGGTACTTTGAGGGAGGTCCCCCGTGCTTTCGCACGAACCTAATTAATGTAAACCTCGTTTTCCCAGAGGCGTAACCTCGTTAACACCTTTCTATACACCTACTTGATCGGCTAATTGTAATGTGTAAAACTCTCCCAGGAGTAACTCTTACTCGCAGTGGGTATCGGGATCCAACTATCTCATAAAAGGTATGCAATCTCATTGCAAATTTCAACACTTGAAATTCCCGATAATGCTTTTGCCCCTAGCGATCTATGACCTTGACTAAGTCAACAAACCATAAATCGCAAGTCAAGTTCAACCCGTATATGTCCCGATTGAATTAAACCCACCCGTACGACCCTTGACTGAGTCAACAAGGCCGTGCGAATGCTCTAATCCAATCACATCTCATGTTGTTACAGATAAACATAAGTTAGCTACCATACACTATGCCTTGACTAAGTCAACAAACATAGCACGAATACTAAATAATATCTATCTGAAATGACGGAGGGCTACGCGGGTTCTTTCAGAAAAAACCATGAGCGTAATGAACTTGATATCGTTGTAGAATCGAATGAAGTTTTGAAATGGAGTGATTTTGAGGCTTTTCTAGTTTTGCTAAAGGGGTCACTCCCGGTGAAGGGATCGTCGGCCCTTTCCTCGTCGAATGAGGTGCGGGATATATCATATATATCACTGTGCAAAGCAAAAACTCTTAAAAGCAATCAAAGCCAAACCGAATGTGTAGCATCTGCCAGTTACTGCTAAAGGAGTCACTCCCGGTGAAGGGATCTCGGTCCTTTCCTCATCGAATAAGGTGCAAGGTATATCATATATACCGCTATGCAAAGCAAGAACTGTAGCTACCTGTTTTGTTTAAAATTTGATTCTACAACATCTTAGGTTTCTTTTCTTTCATTAATCACATTAATGAAGTCCCATCATTTAAGTACCTAAACATCACAGATAAATACGACGTACACTGATGCCATCCGCATTCGCCTCGATGTCCCCTCGTGCACCGTTAGGTTAGGTAACTAACGACAGAGCAGGGCAGGGCTAGTGCGGGTGCAAAACATAAGTAACGTCTATATAATATATCATATATACTATATAAAGTATCTATCACAGAAAATCACATGATCACATCACAGATATCGCAGCAGAAGAAACATATGAAATATTGGATATACTAGGACGTCCGTGTTTTCAATACGAGCCAGTATAAAACACGGATTCCACGGTCGTGATGAATAGCCAATCCCACACCCTAAGACCCCTATGAGAGCGGCAAGCAACCCTGCCAATTCTAGGGTTAGGAGACCCGGACTCGACTCCTCGAGTTGGTCTTCCACTGGACCCCAGAACCCGGTTACTTGTGCTCCCCTCCTTGGGTCTATCCTAATGCGGAAAAGTAAATAATATACAAAAGGTGACAACTTCCGCAACCTGGAAGTGTCCCAAATAAAAAGAATATTACATACAAGTTTTTACATGAATGAAAATGAAAAACACTCATCTCACATAAAAACCCCCGGCTATTCAAACACGACAATCCAATATAACATATCCAGCAACACATAACATCACATGTCATCAACGTAAGTAAATATGTCCATCCCAATTGTCGTTGACATATAGCAACGAAACCGGCGATATCACATATTACACTTACGGTCACAGAAAAGAAAGTGTAAAACTACAACAGTTGGAATCCGCAACCTCTTTAGACATCACATGCCTAATCAAATGAAATACTTAGACATCACATGCCTAACAGATATAAATCCCGCATTTTAGTCTCATTATCGAAAACTCTTTTCAATATCAAGTGAAACTAAACTGCTAGATTTATAACATTCATTCAGTTATCTCATAACTGTTTGTGAATTCCAATTATTGTATCACATTCCAGATAAACAGAAAATGTTAAACTTTCCGATCGAACAGTCGAATACCCAAGTTTTCCCGATACAGCTCAACACATGAAATAAGTCTAACAACATTCAGTTCGTGCCTCAGTACCAACGGTCCAGCCGTAGAAGGGTTAAGCCAACGCCTCACATGTGGTACGCCGTACTGCCCCAAACCCGAAGGTTCAAAGGGCAGTTCAAGACGGTCACATAATCGAGTTAAGGTTTGTTGTCTTCTAGAGGGTCCATCGCGTTACTTGCACTACTTAGAACGTCGTTAAACTACGGAAAAATCCAACACTTGGAAATTTCCCGACAGGAGAAAAATTGGGTATTTATATCCGGTCGAACTTTTTAACATATTCTAAAATTTATCCGGAAAGCTACACAAAGACGAAATTTGATAATCCGGTCGAAACACCGAGTCCCCAAAACAACCCAGAAAATTCAACTCTTGAAAAAATATTAAAAATTCCCAGGAAAATCACCACTGGAAACTAAGAGTTACTGTGCAAAAAACATGACATACTGTCGCCGTACGGCCGCGGAACCGCCGCATGAGACTTGCTCATGCCGTGGAACCGCGGTGATATAGTGGAATTAGGCTCAAGAATTTCACAGTAAACCTTAGAATTTCCTGCTGATTTTTCTGCATATTTTTAATATCGAAAAACTCCAGATTTCGGAAAAAGTCCAGAGAGCATGTTTGGTTTAGGGTTTCGGGTTCGTTCGGGCTTCAAATTGCGTCTAGACTTCGCCTAAGGCTCTAGCTAGACTCTGATACCACTGTAGGGTTCCTAGGCACACTATAGAGGTCTCACAAGGCATCGATCATGCCAATTTAAAATTTTATGGGTGCCGAGAAACCCTAATACGGATCGTCGGCTAGATTTCTAGGCGAAACAATAAACTAGTAAACACTTTAACTATAAGTTAGATGCTACAACCTTTGTAGATCCAGTTCTCCACTTCCTTAGCTCCACGTGGGTGTCCTCTCGCTGTCCATCATGAATCCCGAACTCAATCGTCGGCTTCATCGGAGAAACGGGCGAGCTAGGTCGTCGGCTTCATGTCAAAGACGATCTACGTCGAGGCATCACAAGTTCAAGCTCCGACTTCACAAAGTTGTGAAACTTGTGAAGAAAACACCCAAAACAACTTGGCAAGAGGTAGAGGGTGAAGAAATAGAAGGTGGGTTCACTTTAGAATTGGATTTCACTCACTTTTGCTCAAGTTGCCATTGATGGCATCTAGTTTTCTCTCTTGAAGAAGAAGGAGAAGATGAAGCGAGAATATGATAAGTGTTGTCCATAATAGAAAAATAAATCAATACTTATCATATCTTAACCATGGTTAAGTGTAGAGAAAAGACCATGGTAAATGAGAAGGGTTAGGGTTAAGCTAGAAGACAAAATGGTTTCTTTAGTCAAAGCTACATGAAGCTTCAACAAGCTTCATGATGAAAAGAAACCATTATGTTTTCATTTATCCATTTAAATAAATAAAGAATGGATAAATAAATGAGAGAATAAATCAAAACCCTAATTATCTTCTTAACCATGGTTTAATTCTTTACACTTAACCATGTGAGCAAGTATCATCAAACATGATACATATATGTGCACAAAAGTATATCACATATACAACTTGCACATCAAGTGAGAAAATCCGTATAAAGTGAACCAATACTAGTTAATGCAAAGTAATATATCAAATATATAATTATACATTAAATCATTAAATCAACATTTGATTCAATGATCCGGTCATGTCGCACATAACCGACTAGTATTCAATGTATCGATTTATCGAATCAATGATTCGATAACTAGGTCATATCGAATATAACCAATCGAAACATTTATCGCGAGAATGAAATGCGGTATCATATACACGCATTATTCTCGCTCCCGCACATATCTCATATGCGCTCCTATTTCGTTTCGCTTGAGCCAGGAAACCTCTGTATAGGACTCTAAAGACTCGTCAATACGCCGGTAGCAGATGATGATCATATCAAGCACCCACATGCCGCAAGCGGTCTACTAAACGTAACGGCCATCCGGGTATTGAGCGATCAGAAGATCGACGAGCTAGCCCGCTCACACTCTTGTGAATCCAACCAGTAACACTTACCGTACAGTCCGGTCTATTCGTCTGATATGTCGCATATCAAGTCTAGGGGTGGTATACGTCAGACCCCAATAACTGATAAGTCGTGCCGATGTGAGGCTCATAACGGGTCGAGAAACTACCGGTAACACTTACCAGCAAATCTCTGATCAGCCCTGGCCAAGGACTTCCCTGTTACGGCCAATCGAGCACAACGCAACATCAACCCCCAATACCGGGAGAGACGAAACCCCTCCTATCGCTCATTGCCTCCATGTGACTCGGGACTGTACCCAAAGACCACCGTTTTGCACGCCCTCATGGACGTGGTAAGGTGGAGATCAAAGCACAGTGGGAATCACACAAGACTCTATGACGATCTCGGGTCTACAGACTAACCTGTACAAGTGTCACCTGAGAACTGCCATCTGACGTGAGGTATAATACCATCTGGGAGTTCTCGGCGAGTCCGTCCAGTGTACCCAGTCTCCACTGAGCACCCGTATACCATCTCTGATGTCAAACACCAATGGATGTGGGATCATCCATCGCCCATCTCATGGGTCGAGAAGCGTATACGCTAGTCTACTCTGGTATATCGATGCCCCGTCTCGATACACCCACGACTAGGGACCTTGAAGGATGTACTTATGGACTACCATATCCCCACTAGTATGATCTGCATCATAGTCCAGGTAGTCAAGTACACATCCTAAGGGCTTTATCAACATGTAACTATAAGACAGTTTAAAGAGACAAGTGTACATGTTAAGATAAAGAGTAACCAGATAGCATACTATCATATCGAGCAAGAAAGTCATCTCTATATATGTCCAAGCATCCAATATAATATACATCATCTGTACAATACTGGCCTCTAGGGCATACATACAACTAACAGATCTGGTCTTTCACTTCAATAGCTCCGTGTAGATGTCCCCTTCGCTGCGATCGTGAACTCCGGACTCTAGAGAAGCTCCATAAGAAGAACGAACGTGCTTGCTTCGATGACTTCGAGGCCGAAGATGATCTACGTCGGGGAAACACTAACTCAAGCTATTCCTTCACCAGGTCATGAACTTTGTGAAGAGAACACACTCTACTACATGGCAAGTGGTAGAGGATGAAGAAGTAGGAGGTGGGCTCACTTTCGAATTGATTTTCTCACATTTTTTCTCAAGCTCCATTGAAGCTAGAAAACTTTTGTTGAAGGAAGAAGAAGAAGTGAATAATTCATCCAAATGAAAACTTATTCTTTGAATTATTGCACCATGGTTGAGTTAAGCCCTCATCCTTAACTCATGTAGAGAATTAACCAAAGTATAAGGTTAAGGGTTGGGTTAACTAATATTCTAAGGAATGACAAAAGAGTTGACTTTGTCAATATTGCATACAAGCTTCTACAAGCTTGATAACATTGACTAAAGTCTCCTCTCTTTAGTTATTCTTAAGGAAATAAGTAAACGCTAATTTAACCTAAACTTGATATGAGTCTCATATACCCATTTTGTATGTATCATCAAGCATGATACAAACATGTACACGTGCATATATTACATATAAACAATGTGCACAATCTAGTGAGAAAATAAATCATAAGTGAGCTAATACTAGTCAATGTAATGTAATATATCAAATATATAATTATACATTAAATTATTAAATCAACTCTTGATTTAATAACCCGGCTATAACCGACTATTATCATGTATAACAACTTATCGAATCAACACTTGATCCGATAACCCGGCTATATCGCATACAACCGATTAATGTCACGAATTGCGAGAATAGAATATGGTATCTCATATCGTATTAATCTCAGTCCCGCACATATCACATATGTGCTCCTACTCCATTTTTCTTGAGCCAGGAAACCCCTGTGTAGGACTCTAAAGACTCGTCAATACGCCGGCAGTAGGTGATGATCATATCAAACACCCACAAGCCGCAAGCGGTCTGCTAAACGTAACGGACACCCAGGTATTGAGCGATCAGAAGATCAACAAGCAAGCCTGTACATTCTCCGGTGAATCCAATCAGTAACACTCCCGTACAGTCCGGTCTCGTCGTCTGATATGTCGCATATCTCGCCTAGGGGTGGTAAACGGCAGACCCCAGTAGCTCGATAAGTTGTGTCGATATGAGGTCTATAACAGTTCGAGAAACTACTGATAACACTTACTGGTAGATCTCAGTAACCCTGGCCATGGATTTCCGGTTATAGCCAATCGAACACAGCACAACATCAACTCCCTATACCGGGAGAGACATATCCCCTCCTATCACTCATTGCCACCATGTGATTCGGGACCGACCCAAAAGCCACCTTTTTGCACGCCCTCTTGGACGTGGTATGATGGAAATCAAAGCACAGTGGGAATCACACAAGACTCTATGACGATCTCGGGTCAACAGACTACTCTGTACAGTGTCACCGGAGAACTGCCATCTGACGTGAGGTATAATACCATCTGGGAGTTCTCGGCGAGTCCATCCAGTGTACCCAGTCTCTACTGAGCACACGTACACCATCCTTGATGTCAAACACCGATGGATATGGGATCATCCATCTCCCATCATATGGGTCAAGATGCGTATACGCTAGTCTACTTTGGTGCATCGTTGCCCTGTCTCGATACACCTTATACTAGGAACAATTATAGGATGTACTCGTCGACTACCGTTGCCCCACTAGTATGATCTCATCCTAGTCCCAGTAGTCGAGTACATATCCTAAGGGCTTTATCAACATATAACATAGAGACAATCAGAGTACATGTTAAGATAAAGTACAACCAGATAGCATACTATCATGTCGAGCAAGAATGTCCTCCCTATATATGTCCAAGCATCCATTACAATATACATCATATGTACAGTAATGGCCTCTAGGGCATACATATAACTAACAATATATATATATATATATATATATATATATATATATTAACTAATATTAAGCTCATTTAAGATTTTCTTCTCGTTATATATATCTATATATATGTAATTATTTTTGTATCATGGTTGATGATATATAAAACTAGGATGTATGAGAATCACACAAGAATAAAAGATAATTAGGATGATTTATATTTTAAGATAAAGAAAAAAAGAGGGGAATGAGTCATGGCTTTGGATGCTTGGAGAAGCATTGAGAAGCCATGACTCATTTCAAATTTTTATTTTATTCTTAGATATTTTAATCATCCTTATCTTATCTTATAAACTCTAGATGATTCACAAAAATCCAAGTTCATCATCATCTTCTTCTTCATCTCCTCACTAGACATTTTCTAGAGTGAGAAAGAAAAGAAAAGAAAAATTGTGAGCAAAATTCATACATCATCAACCTACACTACTTTAGCCCTTTAGTATAGGTTGTTAATTTCACTAATACATTGATTAGTGAAGTGTGAGCTTGAGTAAGAGAGATTTCAAGGTGGATCATTTTCGGTAATGAACACTACAAGCAAGCTCGATCCTTTCTTTAAGTGGAGCCTTAAGAAGAGTTCTAGGGACTACAACTTGGAGCTTTAGAAGTAAAGGACCGGTCTACAAAGGTTGTTAACTCTCTTCACTTAGTTTAAAACTTGTATGCTTAACTTTGAAACCTTAATTCTCTAGTTCGATTCTTATTTAGTATACTTAGCACTCTAATTTTTTAAAATTGTATACTTGATGCTTGTAGAAACATAGTAGAGGTGTTAAGACATACTTTCACGTACTACGTTTGTCGAGCTTAGCACGAGGTGTAGTGTTTGGTAGCTCTGTAGTGCTTTTCTGTTGCATTAGATGCGATTGGTTAGGACAATCGTATGGCTTTGTTGGCTCAGTCAAGGGCTTGTACGGGTGGGTTTAATGCAATCAATATAATGACGAATTGAACTTGAATAGGTTCCTTTAATTTGTTGGCTCAGACAAGGAAACTAGGGTCCTAGAGGCAAAAATCGATATCGGGAGTTTTAAATATAAAGAAAACTTGCCAGGCATGCGCATACCTTCTGGAGTGTGGTGACCTGAATTGCTTCCATCAAGTTATCACGCGATGATAGTTGGGTCCCGATTCCTACTGATGAGTCAGCTTTACTCCTCGAGTGATTTTCTGATGATCCCGACTAGTTCTCCTTTTAGGGTTTGAAGGAGAATTCGAGAAAACAGTGGGAGACATCCAGATTAGATAAATAAGTAAACCAATCTAATCTAGGTTAGAGTGCACGCTGAGTGTTTCTTCTCTCTCTCTCTCTCTCTCTCTCTCTCTGTGTGTGTGTGTGTGTGTGTGTGTGTGTGGCGGCGACTATGACTTACCTTAAACTAAAACACATAACCTAGTTGACCGACCATTTTACCATCCGGTTTTGGATTGCCACGATTCACGACAAAGTCGCAGATATCCATGTCCCTCCTACATTACCCTTTGCTTTCTCTAGAACATTCTGTATCGCTATGAATATACATATAGAATTGATAAAACCATCTCGTATAGCTACATACGAACTCGCAGAAATTTATTTCGGTTCGATGATGGATTCCGGTTCTGGGGAAATTGAATAGGATTATTCGGTTGTTTCTGCCCTTTACCTTCTCTCAGGTTGCGAGAGCTCCTCGTATTAGGAGAGTACACCTATTATGCTTATTGGATAGTCTTCTTCCAAACTTTCTGCAGGTGCCGAAAGGTAGGGAAGGAAGAAAACTAATTATTTAAGCACGGTGTGCAGAAAGTGAGTAGTAGAGACATATAAAGGGATTGAAGTGAGAGCAGTAGAAATTGCAACTAGTGTCATGGATCTGATAATGGAAGAGGCATTACTAGGAATATCCAGCCACCCATCCCGAAATATTTTCATGTTTCGGTTTTTCTGTACACTTGTAATTGAAAAACTGCTTTTCCAATTGATTCTGACTCCAGGGTATGTATTTACCAGACTCGATTCTCATATCTGTATGGCGTTATAGATGATGAGTGGGATCAGAACATTGGGAATTAGGTGATTAGATCCTCGATATCAGAATTCTTTGTAATTGGTGATATTTGAGAAAGTCACCTGGGTTAGCCTAATGGCAAACACTTGGTTTTGAATATCCGTTGTTGTGCACCAATTTCAAACTGATATATCTGTACGTTAATTTTTTATAATGTGAAATATAACTTTTTGAAATTATGTTTATAACATTTACCTTTATCAGTTAATGATTAGGTAAGGTGCATTCAATAACGGTGAAATTCTTCTTAACCAATACAGTTTTCAACTTACGACACACAGGATTTGAGTTAGTAAAATTATAGGACTTATACAAAGTATTGTATGTTGTCCAGTGTCCAGTAGGACAAGAGGATGGTACTCGTACTATATTCCATTTACTTATAATTTCTCTTGTTCTGAGTACGCATTTCTGCAAAGTCCAAAAATTAGAGA
The DNA here is from genome assembly GCA_030015575.1 of Agapanthus africanus. NCBI lineage: Eukaryota > Viridiplantae > Streptophyta > Magnoliopsida > Asparagales > Amaryllidaceae > Agapanthus > Agapanthus africanus. Next base: position 294,956,817 of record CM057345.1, on the reverse strand, counting down.
AATTGATAGGTACAAGAATAAAGTAGAGAACCATATGTTAGAAGTATCAGGATTCTTCGAGGTAATTGAAGATGTAGATACTGGTGCTAGGTAATCCACTATAATAATGTTGGGAGTATTATTTCTCAGACAGGTTACTCATCCGTGGGTGCGCTTCTTGATGAGTAATGCTGTAAGGGGCCCTCTTCCATTAAGTGATTGTGCACTGAAAACAGTTGCATACTATTTGAATTTGGTTTCATCTAAATTAATGTCTTTGTTTCTATATGGATATATAATGGTTCATATCTTAACGATGTTAAGGTATATGGAGTTATCTCGCTTATGCTTAAAACCAGAATCCGGATAAACTCAAGGCATGTTTCAGTAATGGCAGTTTATGGGTTATCCTAGGCATTGTCGAGAGTATAATTTTCTACCATTTGCTAGACTCGTCACATTTTTAGTAAAAAGGATTCTTTTCAGAAAACATAAGTGGGAGTATAGTAGAACTGGAAGCGATTCCAGAACCACAAACGGTTATTGAAAATTTAGTTGAACCTAAGAATTCAATTCAATTCGACAATTCATTAGCCACTCCGCAGATTTAGTGGGTAACCTCAGTCACCCGAGAGGTACTTCAGTTTCCTCATAGACAATGACAGGGAGGTTTGCATCATGGTATGATGACCTAAGCTTACCACTACTGCTTCCTTTGACTGTGAGACTTGGCGGGTGGATGACTATAACGTCGTTTTAAATGGACTTTTAGAAGGGCACGTGTATACGACTCTGCCATAGGGTTGTGGTAGTCAGTGGGAGCAATGGAAGCGCGGTGGGCAGGTTGCTTATATCTATTTATAGACAAAAGAAGGTATAGCGAAGATGGATCATCTGTTTTAATGTTAAAGTCATAGTGTTTGACTTCATTAAAACAACAGATGAACCTGGTAAGAAGGTAGTAGGGAGTACTGTCCAGGGATTTAGATGACATACTCCGGATAGAAAGTGAGGTTCCTATACTATAATCAGTTAAACTGTGGTTGTCACAGGTGTTTCTCCACACAGGACATGGATAATGTTGCTTTTACACTAACTGCGGTAAGTAAATATTAATCCAATACTGGAGAAATAAAGGGAAGCAGATATGAACATAAGAGAATGTTCTTGGTATATGGTAACAGCAGCCTCATTTAGGAGGCGATTATCATTCCATGCTTCCAAGATGACCTGGCTGACAGAGCAGCTGTTAGAGTTAATAACTTACCCTCTTTTGAGGTGCAGTGTGTTGGATAGGTTTCCAAGCAGGATATTGAAGTGGTCATAGCGCTGGGTGCTGATTACATCAGCAATTGGATACAGCCTAAATAGTTTGTTAGATTTGGATGTTCATTTATGAACAGGTCCCATCAGCTATCCAGAAAAATTCTAAGTTAAGTATCGCTCATTTCGGGAGATAGTCGTTCTCCGCGAAATTGAGATATAGAGAGATAATGATGGAAACATTGGAGCGGATCCACTCACTGGGCCTATTTCTCGAACATGAATGTTTCACAGACACGGTTTGTGAATCTGATTAGTATAGAAGTTGGGTATTCGGTGGCACACGAGCTGTGGGTATGCGATACCGCAATAATTGGCCTTAAGTGCAAGTGGGAGATTGTTGGCTATAGTGCCCTCAAAACAATTATTGTAATCGCAGGCAGGCAATTATGATGATTGAGGGAGGACCTATATAGGTAGAACAGTCTAACTCGAGATGATAGTATGCTATCTGGTTTTACTTTATCATCATGTATATGCATTATGTGGTATTATGTATCACTATTACATGTTGATAGAGCCCATAGGATTCATGCTTGACTACCAGGGTTATTGTGGCGATCGTACTTGTGAGAACTGGATAGTCTATAAGCATATTCTTAAATGTCCCTAATCATGGGAATATTAAGACCGGGCATCGATATTCCAGAGTAGACTAGTGTATATGTTTCCTGACCCCGACGAGGGGCGATGGCCGGTCTCACAGCCATTGGTGTTCGTCAGTCACCGAGATTGTATACAGGTGTTCATTGGGTTATGAGTTACACTGGACGGACACGCCAGGAACATGCTAGATGGTATTATACCTATTGTCAGATAGCAGCTCTCTGGTGACTTTAGTACAGGTTAGTCTGTCGACCTGAGATCGTCATTTGTCTCGTGTGAGTTCCCACTTGTTAGGAATATGTATGCCCTATAGGGCATTATTGTATGATATAGTGGATGCTTGGACACATATATATAGAGGACTTTCTTGCTCGACATGATAGTATGCTATCTGGTTGCCTTTATCTTAACATGTAGACTGGTATTATTATACTGTCTACCGCTTACATGTTGATAAAACCCTTAGGATATGTACTTAACTACCAGGACTATGATGCAGATCATACTAGTGGGGCTATGGTGGTCTACAAGTACATCCTTTAACAGTTCCTAATCGAAGGGATATCGAGACAGGGCATCGATATTCTAGAGTAGACTAGTGTGTACGTTTCTTGACCCTGTTTGGGGCGATAGTTGATCCCATAACCATTGGTGTTTGACATCAAAGATTGCACACATGTGCTCATTAGAGAATGGGTACACCGAACAGGAATCGCCGAGAACTCCTAGATGGTATTATACCTAACGTCAAATAGTTGTTCTCTGGTGACACTGGTACAGGTTAGTCTGTAGACCCGAGATCGTCATAGAGTCTTGTGTGGTTCCCACGGTGCTTTGATTTCCTCCCTACCACGGCTCAAAGGAGTCGTGCAAACATGTGGATTTTGGGTACAGTCCCGAGTCACATGGAGGCAATGAGAGATAGGAGGGGTTTCATTTCTTCCGGTATTGGGAGTTGACGTTGCGCTATGCTTGATTAGCTATAACAAGAAGTCCCTGGCTAGGGCTATTGATGACATTTACTGGTAAGTGTTATCAGTACTTTCTCGAACCGTTATAAGCCTCATATCGACATGACTTATCAAGTTACTGGGGTCTGACGTTTACCACCCCTAGACTCGATATGCGACATATCAGACGAAGAGTCCGGACTGTAAGGTAGTGTTACTTGTAGGATTCATGGGAGTTTGGACAAGCTTGCTTGTTGATCTTCTATTCGCTCAATACCTAGGTGTAACACTTTAGAAAATCATTTAGGTTAATTATATGTTAATTAGCGTTTTAACATGTGCTTTGCTACTAAACCAAGTTATAACTATTTTCCTTATATACTTAAATATAACTATTTTAACTATGTAAATGCTTGTTTTATTGGTATTTATTAATTATCTATTTAATTACTTGTTCACCTAATTATTTTCCTTAATTATTAATTACAAAAATTATTTTAAACTTACACCTATACACCGATTAATTGTTAATCACAAATTAACAATAGGCTAAACAAGTTTAAGTAACCATAACACCTAATCACATTTTGTTAACTTGCACTTTTTATTCTACATGTAGCATGGTTCTAGAATTTTGTAGAAAGGAAAAAGAGAAATGAAAATAAAATAAAACAAGAGATATGGTGCATTAAATAAGTATAGGTGAGTTTTGACTTACAAACACTCACTCACTCACTCACCCCTTCCCTACTATCCCGGCCACAAGCCAGTAGCCCCCCCTCCTCTATTTCTTCTTTTCTTCTCATTTCAAACCTCATTTTCTCATCAAAATAAACAATAAAATCAACACATATCCTAGCAAAAATCTTCACAAAATTCCTTGTTCAAGTCTTAGCTTGGTTCTTGGCTCAAGTCTCCATTTTGTTAGCATGTTTGGATCTCTTTCCAAACCATCTTAAGGTATAAACTTACTCTAATTGTTACTTTGTTAATACTTGTTCTAACCTAATTTTAATTAAGTGTTAATATGGTTTTAATTGAAAGCTAGAGTTTTAAAGAGAAGGGTTTGGTTAAAAAAAATTTAATTAAAGTTTATATCACTTGATTATGGTACCAATGTGTAGTTTAATATCTAAAGACCTTGCAAAAATCTAATCTAATTGTTAACTTGCTAATCTTTACTTTTAATTGTCTTAATTAAATGTTCATGCAAACTAATTTCATGATTAGTGCGTAAAAAGATGAGATTAAAATTTAGTTAATAATTGTGTGACCTAATTAAGATATTAAGTGAAATTAGTGGCCACTAGGTTTGCTAAAACACCTAGTTTTTCACTAAAATACCCTTTGTTTGCTTACTAGGTTTTTAGAATAATTAGGTTTTAATATAGTTTGAGGTTGTGATGATCTACGACCTATTTTCCTAAATTCTAGTACGATGTGAATGCGCGATTAGTGTGATTAAATTCTAGTTGTGGTGTTTGCTACGCATAGTAACCCCTAGTTGTGGTTGGGGCGATATCGCGCGCGCGTTTTGTGCACCAAGTGCATGCGCGTCTAGTTAGTGTGCGTTAGTTACTTCGTACCGTCTTGACTTCACGTCTATTTAAATAGTTAACCTCATATATACTTATTGTGCGATTCTAGAATCGGTTGCGGAGACGTCGGACGCGACGCGGAAAGGAAAGGCTGTGATTGGATCAGATCAGCCGAGGCATCCCGGTGAGTAGATGTACACATCTATGTGGAAATCGTCTGGATGGCGCAAGGCGCCGATAGTTAGGATTTTTAGTAGTTCTTGCACCTATATGCGTAGTCTCAAAGCATTTCATAGCATTGCATTGCATCTTCTTACACATGATGTTACTACTTAGGACACTTGCACCATTACCATTGGTTCATGTCGCACGTGCACTATTTATGCAAACACACACGCCATTGGTAATTGCTATGTCACGAACACTATAGAACTTGCTTAAATCAGTATCTGAGCAATTGCATTATTTATGATATTTAACTTGTAGTTGTATATTCATTTCATCAGGATGGATACGTAGGATTACTAATCATATGTATAAACCTCATTGCATCATCATTCATGCATAGTTTTCTAGTCACACATCGTATTTCATATTACTGATACCATAGACATTCATCATCGCCGACATGCTCATATATTGTGATTTTCTTGAAGATTTTCGTGTTTATAAGATTTATGGATTTTGGAGAAAACAGCAAGAATTTAATAAACCTATTATCGTTGTAAAAATGCAAGTTGCGGTGTTCTCGTGATATGATGTATATGTCATCCATCATGAGTTTTCCTGATTTCTGTTTGTTTTCGAGACCCGATTCGAGAAGTAGGATGGACCGTCTCGGGTATATGGTGGACCCGGTATGGTACTCCGGGGCGAGAGTGTTTTCTTGGCAGGGGCGGACTACCTACCGGTGATGTCTGGCGTGGAGGATATTAGAAGGATACCGACCATGATATGGGCCGATCCGGACTGACGGAGCCCGAGATATTGAGGATATTATGTCGATGCTTGACACGGACTTTTCTGTCGATTTCACTGATGATACTCCAGTTTTTATTATACAAAAGTTTTATTGAGATAAGGATACAGATCTCGCATGTTGGTTATATCTGGATTTAGTGTTGATTATCCATTCATGTTGCATTCATACTGGTGCATCGCATCATATTGGTATATGTAGGTTGTGACGCATTCGCGTGCATGCTTACGATAGCCTTATTAGATGTTACTTACTATTCACGAGTTGGCAACTCACCCCCATTGTGCCACAGTATCTTGCAGGTCTGACCCGTCAGCACAGCAGCGGCGGGCGTACTTCCTCATTTTGCTTCATTTGCATTGACTTGCGGTTTGCTCGTAGGTGGGTTGCGAGGATATTTTTGTTCCCACCTTGTGTATTATTATTGTATCTAGTACACTCCATCTACCTTATCTACCATTTTCCACCAGTTGTATATTGGACTTAGATGGTGACCTTGTGAGAATTGTGTGTATTCTATTTCTGGTGTCGATGCTCACTTAAGCCGACGTGGTGTTTTCTTATTTCTTATTTTCATATGCTTATCTCATATTATGATGATATATATTGCATGTGGTTGTGATTCCGCCATTGGCGAAGAGCAAGCTCCTGCTTGGGGATGCCTTTATTCATTACTTATGCATATTTTTGTATTGTACCCGTTTGGCGCCAGTATTTACAAAGGAAACTCTGCCGAAATTTTCGGGAAAATTTGATGCTCTTAAAATGTTTAATGCGACCTTATTTTGTTAAAATCACTTTCTTTAAAACAAGTTTTCCTTCACTCTATTTATTTAACGGTTTAGATTTTTGAGCTTTGGCTTACTTCGATTACGCTACACCTCTAGACGTTGCGTAATTTAAATGCCTGTCACGTTCCGCACATTCGAGTCGTGACACTGGGTAGCCGTTACGTCCAGCTAGTACCACTGAGGGCTTGTGGGTAACTGATATGATTATTACCTACTGTTGCCGTATCGACGAGTCTTCAGAGTCCCACACAAAGATTTACTAGCTCAAGCGAAACAAAATAGGACACATATGTGATATGTGCGGGACCTTGATTAATAAGTGTATGTGATACCGTATTCTAATCTCGCGATATATGTTATATGCGATATAACCGGAATTTTGAATCAAGTGTTCATTCAATGATTTGTTATATGTATATTTGATATACATATAAATGATATTTGTCGTTTACATATGATATAACCGGATTATTAAATCAGGTGTTGATTTAATAATTTGATATATATTTATATATTTGATATATTAATATATGTTAACTAATATTAGCTCACTAAAGAATTTATTCTCTTAATGTATATATGTTGATATATATATATATTTAGGTGATATATATATATATATATATATTTGTGTATATATGTAACATTTCAGAAAATATAAAATATTATTTTTGGGAATTTAATATTAAAATAATATATTTCCCGAAAACTGCCCGATTTGCGAAATTGGGGTTTTCGAAAAAGGGCATAAATATATACAAATAATTATGAAATAAATAGAAATTAAAATGATTTATTCATCGAATAATATAATTATAGGATTTTGCATTTTAAAAATTATTATATGCAGTTTCGATAAAAACCCGATTAGTGCACTGCTAATCGCGATTAAGCCAAATCCGTATTTCTACAGTTTTTCGTGGCCAGTGCACCACGTCATATTGCTTTTGGTTACATGTTGTTTTCTTGTGTTGGGTTGGGTATTTTGTGTATTGGTTTTAAAGTTTATAGGAGAAAAGAAAAGAAAAAGGGAAGGGCAAAAGAGTAATTAGTGAGAGTGGGTGAAAATAAGAGAGAGAGGAGAGAGAGGGGCAGCCACAAATCCCTTCCCCATTTTTTTTTCTTTCATCTTCTTCTTTCTCTCTTCCCTCCACCATCAACCCAAAAATCCACTTCAAAAACTCCATCAAAACCCTAATTCCCTTTCACAAAAATTGATCCCCTCGACACCCTCTACACATTGGACCAAGAAAAGTGAGATTTCGACCACCTTGAGGAGCTAGGGTTTTTCTTGGGTTGCCCAAGTAAGGTAATTTCATCACCCTTAGCATAATATTTCATTCACTTTACCTTTCATGCTAGTTTAGAGGTGAATTTGTGATGTTTAGTGAACCTTGGAAAACCCTAGTAAAGGGTTTGAATGTTGTTTGAAATTGGGTGATGCCTAGTGGCTGTTAACTAGACTTAGGTGTTGTTTAATGACCTGGACTAGAGCTTAGAAACCCAAACACGGATTTAGAAACCCCGACATCGGATAAATGTGTAATTTGTGAGGGTATTTTGGAATCTGGAGCAACCCGGGACACTAGAAATGATTTTGCAATTACTCAGAGTCGTGCAGGCACCTAGGAAGCTAACACCAAGACCTGAGCCCCAAACCCTGCACCATGGCCATAGATTTATTCAATCTAGCCACAAATTGCGGCCATACTAGGTTAGAATTGCTTCGTATTGGTTCTGGGGTCCCTTTAGATGTAAATTAAACCCTCCATGTATGCAAAATTGACCAATTTGGCTTAGGGTAAAATCTGGGACCATTTCCATGAGTTGATGCATTATTTTACGACTTTGTTTTGACTTGATTCTTAATATTTGGATTTGTATTTGGTTGTTAGGTGTTTGTACATCGACAACAGGGGTTGTTTGATTGTTTTGCATGTGTAGGCCATAGGTTCTAACCTATGAGCGCACCGTGCGCCGTATCGGTTTTCCGGATTCGATTTTAATACGTATTGCGATTGTTTATTATTGTAGGTACCCTCGCATGGATTCCGAGGCAAAGGAGCGTGGCGTCATCAATTTCGGCGAGCGAAGACCAGGTGAGTAGATTTATATCCATGGGGGAAGTCGGGTGGATGGCATATATCACCCCCGCAAAGTTTTGATGAGAAACTGATTTATAGAATATGGTTAGGAAACCTAGATTAGGAAACTAGGGATAGAATGAGATAGTTATGAAACCATATTAGAAACTAGAGGATAGTTAGAAGTGATATGTTACTACTATCATAGGATGACGTTTAGCGATATTGCCGTTTAGGGTATTGTAGGACTAGATAGTCAATGTAGATGTTGTAGGGTTACTAGACACTCTCACAAGGGTCTATAAGGTATCAACCATGCCCGATTTAAAATTTAGACGTGCCGAACAACCCTAACCAAGATCTTTAAACTAGAGATTAGGCGAAACAAAGCATGTAAACAACTTTACATCTAAGAGATAGGGATTACAACCTTTGTAGTCCATTCCTTCACTTCTAAAGCTCCGTGTTGTGGTCCCTTCGCTGCGATCATCAAGTTCCTGAACTCTAGAGAGGATCCACGAAAAGAAAGATGCAAGCTTGCTTCCGATCTTCGATAACTAAGATGATCTACCTTGAAGTTTCTTTAACACAAGCTCTCACTCACAAAATGAAGTGAACACCCCAATCTAAATGGCTAGGATAGATTAGGATGATGAAGTAGGATTTTAGCTTTCATTTGTTTTCTTGATCTCACTCAAAATCATCACTAATGAAAAAACTAGTAAGCTTTTCCATCAAGAACTCAAGGAAGAAGAAGAAGAATCCTTTTGTGATGAATAATGAAACTCTAGTGTGGTTAGAATTGAAACCATGGGTTAAGTATGAAGACTTAACCCATGTAGAGATTTAACTAGGGTAAAGGGTTGGGTTTGGTTGGGTTAAGAAAATATCTATGCAAAATATCCAAGTCAAAGTCAAAACTTTAAGAAGCTTCTTGAAAGCTTCATGAAGACTTAACCCTAATCCAAACCCTAACCTCAATTAAATTCCACAAAACATGTTGCATTTATAACCATAACATGTTACAATATTATATATCACATATACAATATTTATTGTAACAAAATAAAATAATACTATTAACATATATCGCATATATATCAATGTATTACCCAAGTGAGAAAAAGAATCTTTAAGTGAGCTTATATTAGTTAATGTAATTTAATATATCAAATTATAATTATACATTAAATTATCGAATCAACACTTGATCCGATAATCCGGCTATTTCACAAATAACCGACTAATATAATCTGTATCAGTTCATCGAATCAATACTTGATCCGATGACCCGGCTATATCACGTATACCCGGCCGATATCTCATATCGCGAGAATCTAATACGGTATCACATACACGTATTGTTCTCGGTCCTGCACATATCACATATGTGCTCCTACTCCGTTTTGCCTGAGCCAAGAAACCTATATGCAGGACTCTAAAGAATCGTCAATACGCCGGGAGTAGGTGATGATCATATCAAACACCCACAAGCTGCAAGCGGTCAGCTAAACATAACAGCCACCCAGGTATTGAGCGATCAGAAGATCAACAAGCAAGCCTGTACATTCTCCTGCGAATCCAATCAGTAACACTCCCGTACAGTCCGGTCTCTTCGTCTGATATGTCGCATATCTCGCCTAAGGGTGGTAAACGTCAGACCCAGTAGCTTGATAAGTCGTGTCGATATGAGATCTATAACAGTTCAAGAAACTACTAATAACACTTACCAGTAAATCTCAGCAACCCTGGCCATGGATTTCCAGTTATAGCCAATCGAACACAGCACAACATCAACTCCCTATACCGGGAGAGACGAATCCCCTCCTATCGCTCATTGCCTCCATGTGATTTGGGACTGTACCCAAAAGCCACCTTTTTGCACGCCCTCTTGGATGTGGTATGATGGAAATTAAAGCATAGTGGGAATCACACAAGACTCTATGAAAATCTCGGGTCTACAGACTAATCTGTACCAATGTCACCAGAGAACTGCCATCTGACGGGAAGTATAATACCATCTGGAGTTCTCGGCGAGTCCGTCCAGGGTACCCAGTCTCAACTAAGCACCCGTATACCTTCTCTGATGTCAAACACCAATGGATATGAGATCATCCATCGCCCATCATATGGGTCAAGAAGCGCATACGCTAATCTACCCTGGAGTATCGATGCCCTGTCTCGGTACTCCCACGACTAGGAACAGTTATAGGATGTACTCGTCGACTACCGTGGCCCCACTAGTATGATCTCATCATAGTCCCAGTTGTCGAGTACATATCCTAAGGGCTTTATCAACATGTAACATAGAGACAATCAGAGTACATGTTAAGATAAAGAGCAACCAGATAGCGTACTATCATGTCGAGCAAGAAAGTCCTCCCTATATATGTCCAAGAATCCACTACATTATACATCGTATGTACAGTAATGGCCTCTAGGGCATACATATAACTAACAATCTCCCACTTGCACTAGGGCCATCTGTTGTGGTATCGCATACCCAACAATCAGCTGTGGTTGAAGTATCTCATATTTAACCATCCCATAAAAGTCTCTACTGGGAAATAGGACTTTGTGAGTGGATCCGCGCTGTTGTCCTCTGTGTCTACTCTCCTAACCTCGATCGGCCTGGAGATCAACCATCTCCATGATGAGGTGATACTGCCTAAGAATTATATCTGGATTTCTGATGGTACGGGGGTTCCTTGGCATAAGCCACAACTCCATTGTCACACAATGGTATGACCGAAGTTCATCTCATGAACTTATATATATCCAGAATGCCTCTTTGGTAGCATCCTTGATAACGATGTATCCTGCCTTTAATCGTCTAGTAAGTCACGGTATCTAGCTTGGAACTCTTCCAACATACCGTTCCTCCACTGAGGGTAAAGACAATGCCTGCGACTGACATTCAGTCGTCCTTATCACCCTGGAACCTTTCCAGTGATTCTCCCCAGGATCGATTATATCATCTCACTACAACTAGTGAGAATCCTAACATCCAATTAGATCTATCTCATAGATCCAAAACCCAGGATTTAGGAGGTATCACCTTGATCCTATATGGAGAATCTTTGTGATAAGAGGAGATTGACCGAGCGTAGCATAGGAAACTCCTTCCCTATCAAGAGTATGTCATCCACATACTCTACGAGGATCACCACCATACTCCCTACTACCTTTTTGTATATACAAGGTTCATCTACCATTTTGATGAAGTCAAGCTCTTTGACTAACACATTAACACAGATGTTCTAACTCCGCGATGCATGATTTATCATATACAACATATTGCACACATTTCCACTGCTCTCACTGTCTACGAAGCCCTCTGGCTGTGTACTTATAGACGCTCTCTTCCAAATCAACATTTAGAAAAGCAATCTTGACACCCAACCGCCAGATATCGTAGTCATGGTATATAACCGTGGCAAGTAGGATCTGGATGGACTTAAGCATAGCTTTGAAAGTCTCAACTTTTCCATATACACCAAGTAATCTTCTCAAGATATATTTGCTCCTGATGGGGATTTAACCCTTCAGCTAAATTAACCAAAGTCCATACTTTGTTGGTGTATAAGGATTCCATCTCAGATCACTAAGCATCCAGCCATTCTTACAGAGTCCCACTCCTGATGGCCTGCTCGAAACTAGTTGGGTCATCATCTCATGATGCAATTCTCGCTCCCACTGTCATAGAAAAAACCGAAGTATCTCTTAGGTGGGTGAGGAAGCCTACTAGATCGGCAGAGAGGCCGAGATTCGTTGGAAACTATTGAATCCTTTGGTTCTACCAAATCATCTGCTGAAGTTTGTATAGCTGGAACTCTTTTCAGTTCTATCTCATGACCAATAATTTCTTCACAAGAAATTCCCTTTCACAAAGGTGGCATGCTGAGAAACAAAACATCTTTTGTTCCTTGGTTTGGTAGAAGATATTCCCTTGCGAATGCTTGGGATATCCAACAAACTTCCACAGTACTGACTTTGCCTCGAGCTTGTCCGGATTTTACTTTTAGACATAGGCCGAACAACCCCAAATCTTAACTTACTTAAGATATGGGCTCTTCCCATTCCATATCACATATAAAGTGGTAGGCAACTGATTTGATTGGAACCCTATTCAATAGGTATGCAGCTTCACAAGTGAATAACTCCCAAAAGGAAATAGGAAACTTAGTAGTACTCATCATAGAGCGCACCATATCAAATAGGGTGTGATTGCTCCACCCCGATACACCGACGTGCTGTGGTGTATACGGAGGAGTAATGCTGAGAGAGAATCTCATTCACCTTTAGAATAGTCCAGGAATCCCGTGCTCAAGTATTCTCCTCCTTGATCTCATCAAAGGACATAATACTTATACCCGTTTTTGGTTCTCTACTTCTAACTTATATTCATTGAATTTCTCAAAAGTTCCAGACTTGTGTTTCAACAGGAACATATGTCCGGATCTTGACTGATAATCAGTGAATGTAATGAAATACAAAGAACAGGTGTTGGCATGTGTAAACAGGGGACCTGTTAGTTGTATGTATGCCCTAGAGGCCAGTATTATACAGATGATGTATATTATATTGGATGCTTGGACATATATATAGAGGACTTTCTTGCTCGATATGATAATATGCTATCTGGTTGCACTTTACTTTAACATGTATACTTGTTTCTTTATACTGTTTTATAGTTACATGTTGGTAAAGCCCTTAGGATGTGTACTTGACTACCTGGACTATGATGCGGATCATACTAGTGGGGACATGGTAGTCCATAAGTACATCCTTCAAGGTCCCTAGTCGTGGGTGTATCGAGATGGGGCATCGATATACCAATGTAGACTAGCGTATACGCTTCTCGACCCATAAGATGGGCGATGGATGATCCCATATCCATTGGTGTTTGACATCAGAGATGGTATACGGGTGCTTAGTGGAGACTGGGTATACTGGACGGACTCGCCGAGAACTCCCAGATGGTATTATACCTCACGTCAGATGGCAGTTCTCTAGTGACACTTGTGCAGGTTAGTCTGTAGACCCGAGATCGTCATAGAGTCTTGTGTGATTCCCACTGTACTTTGATTTCCACCTTACCACGTCCGTGAGGGCATGCAAAACGGTAGTTTTTGGGTACAGTCCCGAGTCACATAGAGGCAATGAGCGATAGGAGGGGTTTCGTCTCTCCCAGTATTGGGGGTTGATGTTGCGCTGTGCTCGATTGGCTGTAACAGGGAAGTCCCTGGCCAGGGCTAATTTAGAGATTTACTGGTAAGCGTTACCAGTAGTTTCTCGACCTGTTATGAGCCTCACATCGGCATGACTTATCGGTTATTGGGGTCTGACGTTTACCACCCCTTGACTTGATATGCGACATATCAGACGAGGAGACCGGACTGTACGGGAAGTGTTACCGGCAGGCTTTACAGGAGTTGGTGCGGGCTTGCTTGCTGATCTTCTGATCGCTCAATACCCGGGTAGCCGTTATGTCCAGCTAATACCGCTGACGGCTTGTGGGTGCTTGATGTGATCATCACCTACTGCCGGCGTATTGACGAGTCTTTAGAGTCCTACATAGAGGTTTTACTGGCTCAGGCAAAACGAAATAGGAGCGCATATATGATATGTGCGTGACCGAGAATAATGCGTGTATATGATACCATATTCTATTCTCGTGACTTTTTGTATCGGTCGGTTATATATGATATAGCCGGGTTATCGAATCAAGTGTTGATTCGATAAGTCGATATATTGGATATTAGTCGGTTATATGTGATATGACCGGATTATTAAGTCAAGTATTGATTTAATAATTTATTGTATAATTGTATATTTGATATACTAGTTTACATTAACTAACACTTGTTCACTTTAGGTATTTTCTCATATGCACACTTGAATATATATATGTGATATATATATTAAAAGTGTTTTCTTTTGTATCATGGTTGATGATACACTATACATGGGTGTGTAAGACATACACCATACTATATTAGATGGTGGTTAATATTTATTTAAGGTAATTACAAATTAGTGGTGCTTAGGTCATAAGCATGAAGCTTGTAGAAGCTTGTGGATGCTTTGACAAAGTCCACTAAATTTGTTTTACTTTAGATTTTTATTAACCTAACCATTTTCAATTAGCTATGGTTATGGCTCTACAAGAGTTAGTATATGATACTTACTCACCATGGTTAGCCTTCTCACTTGATCATTATCCTCATCTCTTTCTTTTCTTCATCTTCTTCATTGTTAAAAGAAAAAGCTTGCTAGGGTTTGATCCAGAGTGAGAAAGATTATGAGAAATAAAATTCTAAAGAGAACCCACTTCCTATTTCTCCATCCTCTACTAGACTAGAACTTTTGTTTAGGGTGTTTACTTCACTAATTCTCAAGTTAGTGAAGTAGAAGATTGAGTTGGCATACCCTCGACGTAGATCATCTTCGGCCTCGAAGACTTCAAGCGAGGACGCGTCTTTCGCCTCGTGAAGCCATGCAAGGGTCCGGGAGAACCACGATCGCAGCGAAGGGACTTCAACAAGGAGCTATAGAAGTGAAGGACCGATCTACAAAGGTTGTATTTCGTATTCACTTAGTCGTAAACATAGTTTACTTGCATATGAAACCCTAATTTTCTAGCAACGATCTTGTTTAGGGTTATTCGGCACGACTAAAATTTTAAACGGACATGTTTGATACTTCTTTAAACCTTATTAGAGTGCCTAGTAGCCCTACAGTGGTATCAGAGCCTAGCTAGAGCATTAGGCGATGTGTTAACGAAGTTAAAACCCCGATCGAACCCGGAAACGTCAAAACGACCCCCTCTCTGGACTTTTTTCAAAATCTGTGATTTTTCAGTATTAAAAATACCTAAAAAATCAAGCAGGGAATTTTAGAAATTACTGTGAAAAACGACAAAGTAGACCGTATGGATGGCCGCGGAACCGCGTCAATACCCTCTTTGTGCCGCGGATCCGCGGCCGTACAGTGAGCATTGTCTTTGGGGTTTGCACAGTAATACTTTTATCTGATAGTGCTATTTTATGGGTATTTTTAAACTGACTCAAGTGTTGAGTATTCTGGGGATCCTTTTGTATTCGTAAATTCGATTGGAAGATTTAATTTCGTATAGTTTTTCCGGATAATTTAGAAAGTATTAAAATGTTCGAACGGATATCATTAACTCAATTTTTCCCGGCACGAAAAACATTCAACTGTTGAATTTTTCTCGGGTTTAAATCTTTCGGAAAAATGTGCATGTGACGCGATGGACCCTCTAGAAGACAACAAACCTTAACTTGATTATGTGACTGTCTTGAACTGCCTTTTGAACCTTAGGGTTTGGGGCAGTACGACATGCCACATGTGAGGCGTTGGCTTGACCCTTCTACGGCTGGACCGTTGCTACTGTGACGTATTCTGGAATTTTTGAACTCCGCTCAAGTGTTGAGCTATTTAGGAAATCTTGGGTATTTGATTATTCGATCGGAAAGTCTAATACTGTCTATTTATCTGGAATGTGATACAATATGTGGAATTCATACAGTTAAGCATGAAATGCGAAATATGTGATATTTCGAATTTACGATGTCTAAAGAGATTGTGGATTCCAAATGTTGTAGTTTTACACTTTCTTTTCTGTGACCGTAAGTGTAATATGTGATATCTCCGGTTTCGTTGCTACATGTCAACGACAATGGGGATGCGCATATTTACTTACGTTGATGACATGAGATGTTATGTGTTACTGGATATGTTATATTGGATCATCGCGTTCTGAATAGCCGGGGGGTTTTAGGTGAGATGAGAGTTTTTATTTTCATTCATGTAAAATTAAATGTATGAAATATTCTTTTATTGGGGCACTTCCGGGATGAGGTTGATGTCACCATTTGTATATTATTTACTTTTCCGCACTAGGATAGACCTAAGGAGGAGAGCACAAGTAACCGGGTTCTGGAGTCCAGTGGGAGACCAACTCGAGGAGTCGAGTCCGGGTCTCCTAACTCTAGAATTGGTAGGGTTTCTTTCCGCTCTCGTAGGGGTCTAGGGGTGTGGGTTTGGCTATTTATCGCGACCGTGGAATCCGTGTTTTATAGTGGCTCAAAATAAAACACAGACGTCCTAGTATATCCAATGTTTCATATGTTTCTTCTGCTGCGATATCTGTGATGTGATCATGTGATGTGATGTGATAAATACTGTATATAGTATATATGATATATTATATAGGCGTTACTTATGTTTTACACCCGCGCAAGCCCTGCCCCGCTCTGCCGTTAGTTACCTAACCTAACGGTGCACGAGGGGACATCGAGGCGAATGCGAATGGCATAAGTGTACGTCGTATTTATCTGTGATGTTTAGGTGACTTAAATGATGGGACTTCATTAATGTGATTAATGAAAGAAAAGAAACCTAAAAGATGTTGTAGAATCAAATTTTCAAAAAGGGTAGCTACAGTTTTGCTTTGCATAGTGATATATATGATATATCCCGCACCTTATTCGATGAGGAATGAGCCAAGATCCCTTCACCGGAAGAGACCTCTTTAGCAAAACTGGCAGATACTACAACACTCGGTTTGTTTTTGATTGCTTTAGAGTTTTGTTTTGCATAGTGATGTATATGATATATCCTGCACCTTATTCCATAAGGAAAGAGCCGAGAACCCTTCACCAGGAGTGGCCTCTTTAGCAAAACTAATAAAAGCCTCAAAATCATTCCATTTCAAAATTCACATGATTCTACAACGATATCAAGTTCATTACGCAATAGGTTTTCAGAAAAACCTGGCGTAGCCCTCCGTCATTTCAGATAAGTTGTATATAGTATTCGTGCTGCATTTGTTGGTTTTCATCATGGTGTAGTGTGCGGTAGCTTTATGCTGCTTATCTGCTGCATATGATGCGACTGGATTAGGGTATTCGTACGGCTTTGTTGGCTTTCGTCAAGGGTCGTGCGGGTGGGTTTAATTCAGTCAAGAAATGTACGGGTTGAACTTGACTAGCGGGCTGTGGTTTGTTGGCTTTCGTCAAGGTCATAGCACGTTAGGGGCAAAATATTATCGGAAATTTCAAGTGTTGAAATTTGCAATGAGATTGCATACCTTCTATAAGATAGTTGGATCCCGATACCCGCTGCGAGTAATTGCTACTCCCGGAAGAGTTTTACACAGGACAATTAGCCGATCAAGTAGATGTCTAGAAAGGTGTCAACGGGGTTAAGCCTTTGGAAAAACGAGGTTTACTTTAATTAGGTCCGTGCAAAAGCACGGGGAACCTCCCTTAAAGTATCGACACTGGCCTGGCTGAAAGATTGGCGAAGTTGTAGGGTATAATTAATCCCGGCTAGTCTTTCATTTTTGGGTTTGAAGGAAGATTTGATAAAACACAGTGGGAGCCATCCTGATTAGATAAAATAATAACCAATCTGATTTTACAAGAGCATACGCTAAAGTGTTTTCTCCTCTCTCTCTCTCCAGGTAGCGACCATATCATGCCTTAATCAAGATAATAATATGGATGTATTGACCGAACCCGCATGTTCTACTGTGCTGGGGAACGTTGGTTCCGTTGTTTCTTATAAAAGTTATAAGGCTGAATAGGATATAGGGGAATACCAGGATTCCCATGCCACTAAAATGAAGAAAGTACATGTTGATGCATTTTCTTCGGGTGTGTTTGTTACAGAGAACTGTTTCTCCATTTGCTCTACGTCATGGGTATTAGATACCGGGTCAGGATCCCATATATGTAATCAGTTACACGGGCTTAAGAAAGGTAGAGAACTTGGAGAAGGTGATAAAGACATAAGGGTTGGAAATGGTGCAATTGTTGCAGCTAAAACCGTCGGGGAATATCACCTTGTATTGCCAACTAGTAATACATTGATTCTGAACGAATGCTATTTCATGCCGAACCTGATATGCAACATTATATCGGTTTCTTTTTTGAGTAAAGAAGGATATAATTTTTTATTACAGGATAATGTTATGAACATTTTCCTAAACCAAAAGTTGGTTGGATCAGGCACGCTGTGTGTTTGTTATATATATGCCCTAAAGGCCATTACTGTACATAGGATGTATATTGTAGTGGATGCTAGGACATATATAGGGAGGACTTTCTTGCTCGACATGATAGTATGCGATCTGGTTGTTCTTTATCTTAACGTGTACATTGATTGTCTCTCTGTTACATGTTGGTAAAGCCCTTAGGATGTGTACTTGACTACCTGGACTATGATGCGGATCATACTAGTGGGGACATAGTAGTCCATAAGTGCATCCTTCAAGGTCCCTAGTCGTGGGTGTATCGAGACGGGGCATCGATATACCAAAGTAGACTAGCGTATACCTTCTCGACCCATACAGATGAGCGATGGATGATCCCTTATCCATTGGTGTTTGACTTCAGAGATGATATACGGGTGCTCAGTGGAGACTGGGTACACTGGAAGGACCCGCCGAGAACTCCCAGATGGTATTATACCTTACGTCAGATGGCTGTTCTCTGGTGACACTGGTACAGAGTAGTCTGTTGACCCGAGATCGTCATAGATTCTTATGTGATTCCCATTATGCTTTGATTTCCACCTTACCACATCCAATAGGGCGTGCAAAACGGTGGTTTTTGGGTACAGTCCCGAATCACATGGAGACAATGAGCAATAGGAGGGGATTCGTCTCTCCCGGTATAGGGAGTTGATGTTGTGCTGTGTTCGATTGGCTATAACCGGAAATCCCTGGCCAGGGTTGCTGAGATTTACTGGTAAGTGTTACCGGTAGTTTCTCGAACTGTTATAGACCTCATATCTACACGACTTATCGAGCTACTGGGGTCTGACGTTTACCACCCCTAGGCGAGATATGCGACATATCAGACGAACAGACCGGACTGTACGGTAGTGTTACTGGTTGGATTCACAGGAGTGTGAGCGGGCTTGCTCGTTGATCTTCTGATTGCTCAATACCCGGTTGGCCGTTACGTTTAGCAGACTGCTTGCGGCTTATGGGTGTTTGATATGATCATCACTTGCTGCCGGCGTATTGACGAGTCTTTAGAGTCCTGCACAGAGGTTTCCTGGCTCAAGCGAAACGAAATAAGAGCGCATATGAGATATGTGAGGGACCGAGAATAATACCAGTATGTGATACTGTATTCTATTCTCGCGATTTGTATCATCGGCAGGTTATATGTGATATAGCGGGTTACCGAATCAAGTGTTGATTCGATACATTGATACACTTGATATTAGTCGGTTATATGCATTATGACCGGATCATTAAATCAAGTGTTGATTTAATGATTTAATGTATAGTTATCTATTTGATATATTACTTTACATTAACTAGTATTTGTTCACTTAAGATTAACTTTCTCACTAGTTTGTGTACATTGTATATATGATATATTTTTGTGCACTTGTTTGTATCATGTTTGATGATACATATAAACTTGGGTATGTGTTTACTTTAAACTATGATTAGGTTAATGGTTAGGGTTTGATTTATTTATTTATTTACTTTATTCATTTTGGCAAAGAATAAAATGGAGGCATGCTTTGTTTTATCCATGAAGCTTCATGAAGCTTTGAAAGTCTTTGCCATTTTGTCTTTTGCCTTAACCTAACCATTAAACCTAAACCATAGTTTATTCTCTACACAAGTTAACTCACTCATGGTTGCTAAATGATAGGATTCACTTGAATTATTTTAATTGAGAATTCTTTTTCTTTCTTCTTTTTCATCTTCTTCATGAAGAAAAAGCAAAGCTTTCTTGAAAAATGTCAAGTGATGAAATCAAGCGAGAAATCCAAATCCAAAGTGAACCTACTTCCTATTTCCTCATCCTCTACCACTTGCCATGTTGTATTGGGTGTTTTCTTCACAAGGTTCATGACCAAGTGAAGATGGAGCTTGAGTTAGAGTTGCCTCGACGTAGATCATCTTCGGCATCGAAGTCAAAGACATAGCCCGCTCATTTCTCCGACGAAACCATCGCTAGAGTCCGGGATGCCGATGATCGCAGTGAAGGGACGTCATCACGGAGCTAAAGAAGTGGTGGACCGGATCTACAAAGGTTGTATTTCCATTCAGTTAGCAATAAAGTTGTTTACTTGCTTGTTTCGCCTTTGCCTCTAGTTATCGATCTATTATTAGGGTTGTTAGGCACATGGAAAATTTTGAATTTGGCATGGTAGATGTCTTGTGGAACCTCTTCAGTGTGCCTAGGAACCCTACAGTGGTATCAGAGACTAGCTAGAGCCTCAGGCGAAGTGTAGACGGTGTTTTAGGTCCGATCGAAACACGAAACCCTAATCCGACCCCTTCTCTGTACATTTTTCAAAACTGTGCCTTTTTCCTAATTAAAAATATGCAGAAAAATAAGCAGGGTTTTATAAGAATTACTGTGCAAAACGAGGTCCTAATTCCATCAAAGCGCCGCGGAACCGCGGCCGTACCCCACGTGGCGCGGCGGTTCCGCGGCCATACTGTTGCTTCGTTTACCACAATTTGCACAGTAATGTTTCTATTGGACTCCTATGTTTTCTGGGTAATTTTAATCTTCACTCAAGAGTTGAGTAATCTGGGGTATTTTGGGGATTCGATGATTCGATCGGAAGCTTTAACTGCGTCTATGTGATTTTCCAGATAATTTTAGAAAATGTTGAAAAGTTCGACCGTATATAAATACCCACTTTTTCCCTGTCGGGAAATTTCCAAGTGTTGGAACTTTCCGTAGTTTAAGAACGTTCGAAGTAGTGCAAGTAACGCGATGGACCCTCTAGAAAACAACAAACCTTAACTCGATTATGTGACCGTCTTGAACTGCCCTTTGAACCTTAGGGTTTGGGGCAGTACGGCGTGACACATGTGAGGCGTTGGCTTGACCCTTCTACGGCTGGACCGTTGGTACTGTGGCATGAACTGAATGTTTTTAAACTTATTTCATGTATTGAGCTGTTTCGGGAAAACTTGGGTGTTTGATTGTTCGATCGGAAAGTTTAACATTTTCTATTTTATCTAGAATGTGATACAATATTTGGAATCCACATGTAGTTATGAGTTAACCGGTTTGGATGTTATAAACATAGCAGTTTAGTCTCACTTGATCGGTTGCCACGGAATTTTGATGTGATCAAAAGTCCGTCGCAATCACGTAGCGTACGCGGATACTCGCCGATAAAACTTAATAGATCGCCACGCCCCATAGCCCCGACCAAGTGACTGTAGGAAAACCACGTCGCCGAAAGCATCCGTTCGGGTGCTCACGGCAGCGGTGTTCCGCCTTGGTGCACTTCGTCGACGGCATCGGGGGTGCGGCTGCCTACTAAAGTTTGCGACTAGCATTCGATCAAAATGTCGGGAATCTTGTTGAATTACCCGACTTGATATTGAAAAGTGTTTTCGATAACGAGACTAAAATTCAGGGTTTATAATTGTTAGGCATATGATGTCTAAGGAATTCAGATGGTTAGGCATGCGATGTCTAAAGAGGTTGCGGATTCCAACTGTTGTAGTTTTACACATTCTTTTCTGTGACCGTAAGTGTAATATGTGATATCGCCGGTTTCGTTGCTATATGTCAACGACAATTGGGATACGCATGTTTACTTACGTTGATGACATGTGATGTTATGTGTTGCTGGATATGTTATATTGGATCGTCATGTTTGAATAGCCGGGGGTTTTTATGTGAGATGAGTGTTTTTCATTTTCATTCATGTAAAAAACTTGTAAGTAATATTTTTTTATTGGGGCACTTCTAGGTTGCGGGAGATGTCACCGTTGATGTAT
This sequence comes from Agapanthus africanus, assembly GCA_030015575.1. NCBI lineage: Eukaryota > Viridiplantae > Streptophyta > Magnoliopsida > Asparagales > Amaryllidaceae > Agapanthus > Agapanthus africanus. The sequence goes on along the minus strand of CM057345.1, from coordinate 294,934,760 downwards.
ATTATTCACTTTTCCGCACTAGGATAGACCCAAGGAGGGGAGCGCAAGTAACCGGGTTCTAGAGTCCGGTAGGAGACCAACTCGAGGGGTCGAGTCTGGGTCTCCGAACTCTAGAATTGGTAAGGTTTCTTGCCGCTCTCGTAGGGGTCTAGGGGTGTGGGTTTGGCTATTCATCGTGACAGTGGAATCCGTGTTTTATACAGGCTCGTATTGAAAACACGGACGTCCTAGTATATCCAATATTTCATATGTTTCTTCTGCTGCGATATCTATGATGTGATCATTTGATATGTTGAGATAGATACTGTATATAGTATATATGATATATTATATAGACGTTACTTATGTTTTGCACTCGCGCTAGCCCTGCCCCGCTCTGTCGTTAGTTACCTAACCTAACGGTGCACGAGGGGACATCGAGGCGAATGCGGATGGCATAAGTGTAAGTCGTATTTATCTGTGATGTTTAGGTAACTTAAATGATGGGACATCATTAATATGATTAATGAAAGAAAAAGAAACCAAAAGATGTTGTGGAATCGAATTTTCAAAAACAGGTAGCTACAGTTCTTGCTTTGCATCACGGTGTTCCTTATAGAACATCCTGCACCTTATTCGATAAGGAAAGGACCGAGATCCCTTCACCGGGAGTGAGTCCTTTAGCAATAACTGGCTGATGCTACAACCCTCGGTTTGTCTTTTGATTGCTTCTATAGTTTTTGCTTTGCACAGCGGTATATATGATATATCCTGCACCTTATTCGATGAGGAAAGGGCCGACGATCCCTTCACCGGGAGTGGCCCCTTTAGCAAAACTAGAAAAGCCTCAAAAACACTCCATTTCAAAATTCATTCAATCCTACAACGATATCAAGTTCATTACGCAATAGGTTTTCAGAAAACCTGTCGTAGCCTTCCGTCATTTCAGATAAGTCCTGCTTAGTATTCGTGTTGTGTTTGTTGACCTTGTCAAGGCGCAGTGTGCGGTAGCTAACCAGTATTTATCTACTTATGCATATGATGCAGATTGGGTTAGGGTAATCATACGGCATTGTTGACCTTGTCAAAGGTCGTGCGGGTGGGTTTGATTCAATCAAGAAATGATGGGTTGAACTTGACTTACGGTCTATGGTTTGTTGACCTTGTCAAGGTCATAGATCGTTTGGGGCAAAATATTATCGGGAATTTCAAGTGTTGAAATTTGCAATGAGATTGCATACCTTCTATGAGATAGTTGGATCCCGATACCCACTGCGAGTATGAGTTACTCCTGGGAGAGTTTTACACATTACAATTAGCCGATCTAGTAGGTGTCTAGAAAGGTGTCAACGGGGTTACGCCTCTGGGAAAACGAGGTTTACTCAAATTAGGTCCGTGCGAAAGCACGGGGAACCTCCCTCAAAGTACCGACACTGGCCTGGCTGAAAGATTGGCGAACTTGTAGCGTGTAATTAATCCCGGCTAGTCTTTCCTTTTAAGGTTTGAAGGAAGATTTGATAAAAACAGTGGGAGCCATCCTGATTAGATAAAATAATAACCAATCTGATCTTGTAAGAGTGCACGCTGAGTGTTTTCTTCTCTCTCTCTCCTGGTAGCGACCATATCACGTCTTAATCAAGATAATAAAACGGATATATTGACCGAACCCGCTTGTTATACTGAGCTGAGGAACGTTGGTCCCGCTCCAACTTATAATTGTTATAAGACAGAGCAGGAAATAGGGGAATACCAGAATTCATATGCCGCCCAAACGAAGAAAGTTCATATGATGCATCTCCTTCGGGTGTGTTCATTATAAAGAACTGTTTCTCTGTATCCTCTACATCCTGGGTATTTGATACCGGATCAGGATCCTAGATATGTAATCTGTTACATAGGGATACAGAAAGGTAGAGAACCGAGAATGGGTGATAAGTTTCATGAGACAGAAAACGGTGTAAGTGTTGCAGCCAAGTCTGTTGGTCACTGTCAACCTGTATTCCAAATACATTGATTCTGAACAAATATTATTAGATACCGAACCTGATATACAAAATCATATCAGTCTCTTTATTAGTAAAGAAATGATAAAATTTTGTATTGTTGGATAATGTTTTGAACATTTCCTATATCAAAAGTTGATCGGTTCAGGCGAGTTATCTAAAAGTATTGATGTTCTAAATCAAACTACAGTTCTTAGTATACAGAACACACACAAGAGGAAGAGTTCAGAAATGAACGATTCCTTCTTCAGGTATTGTAGACTAGGTCATATCAATGTGACCCGACTAGCGTAAGTTACATTGTAAATGCATATTTAAATCAGTTTGAATTTACATCTTGTGAAACTTGCCAGTCATGTCACAGAGATAAGATGACCATAGCTCTGTTTACTGGAAACAGAGAAAGAGTTAATGAACTCTTGGGATGATACATGTTGATGTATGTAGGTCCCCTGTCTACATATGCCAAGACTGGTTCTTTGTATTTCATTACATTCTCTGATAATCTCTCAAGATTCAGACATATGTTCCTGTTGAAACATAAGTCCGAACCTTTTGAGATATTCACAGAATATAAGTTAGAAGTAGAGAACCAAAACGGGTATAAGTATTATGTCCTTTGATGAAATAAGGGAGAAGAATACTTGTGCATGGAATTCTTGGACTATTCTAAAGGAGAATGAGATTTTCTCTCAGTATTACTCCTCTGATTACACCAAAGCACAACGGTGTATCGGGGCGGAGCAATCACACCCTATATGATAAGGTGTGCTCTATGATGAGTACTACTGAGTTACCTATTTCCTTTTGGGAGTTATGCACTTGAGAAGCTGCATACCTATTGAATAGGGTTCAAATCAAATCAGTTGCCTACCACTTCATATGTGATATGGAAAGGGAAGAGCCCATATCTTAAGATAGTTAAGATTTGGGGTTGTCCGGCCTATGTCTAAAAGCAAAATCTGGACAAGCTCGAGGTAAGGTCAGTTATGTAGAACTGGAAAGGTTCCATCTATACAATCTACAGCTGATGATTTGGTAGAACCAAAGGATTCAATAGAATCTAACGAACCTCAGCCTCTCCACCGATCTAGTAGGGTTCCTCACCCACCTGAGAGATACTTTTGTTTCTCTATGACAGTGGGAGCGAGGATTGCATCATGAGATGATGACCCAACTAGTTTCGAGCAGGCCATCAAGAGTAGGGACTCTGTAAGAATGGCTGGATGCTTAGCGATCTGAGATGGAATCCATGTACACCAACAAAGTATAGACTTTGGTTGCTATATCTGAAGGGTTAAATCCCCATAAGGAGCAAGTATATCTTGAGAAGATTACTTGGTGTAGATGGAAAAGTTGAGATTTTCAAAGCTAGACTTGTTAAAGGTTTTCGTCATCGACCAGGCGCGGAAAATGATGAAACCTTTTCCAGTAGCTATGCTTAAGTCCATCCAGATCCTACTTGCCATTGCTACATACCATGACTACGATATCTGGTGGTTGGGTGCCATGACTGCTTTTCTAAGTGATGTTTTAGAAGAGTGCGTCTATAAGTACACAGCCAGAGGACCTCGTAGACAGTGGGAGCAGCGGAAACGCGAGCAAGATGTTTTATGTGATAAAGCAGGCATCGCGGAGTTGGAACGTCTGTTTTGATGTGTTAGTCAAAGAGTTTTGACATCATCAAAATGGTAGATGAACCTTGTATATACAAAAAGATGGTAGGGAGTATGGTGGTGATCCTAGTATAGTACGTGGATGACATACTCTTGATAGGGAAGTAGTTTCTTATACTACGCTCAGTAAATCTCCGCTTATCACAATGATTCTCCAAATAGGATCAAAGTGATACCTACTAAAATCCTGGGTTTTGGATCTATGAGATAGATCAAATTGGATATTACCATACTCACTAGTTGTAGTGAGATGGTATCAATTGATCCTGGGGAGAATCACTGGAAAGGTTGCAGGGTGATAAGGACCACTGAATGTCATTCACAGGCATTGTCTTTACCCTTAGAGAAGGGACGGTATGTTGGAAGAGTTCCAAGCTAGATATCATGGAAAACTAGACGATTAAGGCTGGTAACATCACTATTAAAAATACTACCAAAGAGGAAGTTTGGGTGTATATTGGTTCATAAGATGAACTAGGTTCCTACCATTGTGTGACAATGGAAGTGTGGCTTTGGCCCATGAACCCTGGTCCCATCAGTGACCCAGACATATTCTGAGGCAGCATCACCTGATCATGGAGATAGTTGATCTCCAGGGTGATCGAGGTTAGGAGAGTAGACTCAGAGGACAACACGGCGAATCCACTCACAAAGGCTTTTTCCCAGAGAGAGACTTTTATGGGATAGTTGAGTATGAGATACTGCAACCACTGCTACAGATGGCCCTAGTGCAAGTGGGAGATTGTTTGTTATATGTATGCCCTAGAGGCCATTACTGTACATAGGATGTATATTGAAGTGGATGCTGGGACATATATACGGAGGACTTTCTTGCTCGACATGATAGTATGCTATCTGGTTGCTCTTTATCTTAACGTGTAGACTGATTGTCTCTCTGTTACATGTTGGTAAAGCCCTTAGGATGTGTACTTGACTACCTGGATTATGATGCGGATCATACTAATGGGGACATGGTAGTCCATAAGTACATCCTTCAAGGTCCCTAGTCGTGGGTGTATCGAGACGGGGCATCGATATACCAGAGTAGACTAGCGTATACCTTCTCGACCCATACAGATGGGCGATGGATGACCCCTTATCCATTGGTGCTTGACATCAGAGATGATATACGGGTGCTCAGTGGAGACTAGGTACACTGGACGGACTCGCCGAGAACTCCCTGATGGTATTATACCTTACGTCAGATGGCAGTTCTCTGGTGACACTGGTACAGAGTAGTCTGTTGACCCGAGATCGTCATAGAGTCTTGTGTGATTCCCACTGTGCTTTGATTTCCACCTTACCACGTCCAAGAGGGCGTGCAAAATGGTGGTTTTTGGGTACAGTCCCGAATCACATGGAGGCAATGAGCGAAAGGAGGAGATTCGTCTCTCCCGGTATAGGGAGTTGATATTGTGCTGTGTTCGATAGGCTATAACCGGAAATCCCTGGCCAGGGTTGCTGAGATTTACTGGTAAGTGTTACCAGTAGTTTCTCGAACTGTTATAGACCTCATATCGACACGACTTATCGAGTTACTGGGGTCTGACGTTTACCACCCCTAGGCGAGATATGCGACATATCAGACGAGCAGACCGGACTGTACGGTAGTGTTACTGATTGGATTCACAGGAGTGTGAGCGGGCTTGCTCGTTGATCATCTGATTGCTCAAAACCTGGTTGGTCGTTACGTTTAGCAGACCGCTTGCGGCTTATGGGTGTTTGATATGATCATCACCTGCTGCCGGCGTATTGACGAGTCTTTAGAGTCCTGCACAGAGGTTTCCTGGCTCAAGCGAAACGAAATAGGAGCGCATATGAGATATGTGCTGGACCGAGAATAATACCAGTATGTGATACTGTATTCTATTCTCGCGATTTGTATCATCGGCAGGTTATATGTGATATAGCGGGTTACCGAATCAAGTGTTGATTCGATACATTGATACACTTGATATTAGTCGGTTATATGCATTATGACCGGATCATTAAATCAAGTGTTGATTTATTGATTTAATGTATAGTTATATATTTGATATATTACTTTACATTAACTAGTATTTGTTCACTTAAGATTAACTTTCTCACTAGTTTGTGTACATTGTATATATGATATATTTTTGTGCACTTGTTTGTATCATGTTTGATGATACATGCAAACTTGGGTGTGTGTTTACTTTAAACTATGATTAGGTTAATGGTTAGGGTTTGATTTATTTATTTATTTACTTTATTCATTTTGGCAAAGAATAAAATGGAGGCATGCTTTGTTTTATCCATGAAGCTTCATGAAGCTTTGAAAGTCTTTGCCATTTTGTCTTTTGCCTTAACCTAACCATTAAACCTAAATCATAGTTTATTCTCTACACAAGTTAACTCATCCATGGTTGCTAAATGATAGGATTCACTTGAATTATTTCAATTGAGAATTCTTTTTCTTTCTTCTTCGTCATCTTCTTCATGAAGAAAAAGCAAAGCTTTCTTGAAAAATGTCAAGTGATGAAATCAAGCGAGAAATCCAAATCCAAAGTGAACCCACTTCCTATTTCCTCATCCTCTACCATTTGCCATGTTGTATTGGGTGTTTTCTTCACAAGGTTCATGACCAAGTGAAGACGGAGCTTGAGTTAGAGTTGCCTCGACGTAGATCATCTTCGGCATCGAAGTCAACGACCTAGCCTGCTCATTTCTCCGACGAAACCATCGCTAGAGTCCGGGATGCCGGTGATCGCAGCGAAGGGACGTCATCACGAAGCTAAAGAAGTGGTGGACCAGATATAGAAAGGTTGTATTTCCATTCACTTAGCAATAAAGGTGTTTACTTGATTGTTTCGCTTTTGCCTCTAGTTATCGATCTATTATTAGGGTTGTTAGGCATATGGAAAATTTTGAATTTGGCATTGTAAATGCCTTGTGGAACCTCTTGAGTGTGCCTAGGAACCCTACACTGTGCAATGGCATTTATGTTCTAGATCAATCAACAGTTCTGAGCATAACAAACACACACAAGAGGAAGAGTTCTGAACTGAATGAATCCTTCTTGTGGCATTGTAGACTGGGTCACATCAATGCGACACGACTAGCTAAGTTGCATAAGGATGGATATTTGAAACCGTTCGAATTTTCATCTTATGACACTTGCCAGTCATGTCTCAAAGGCAAGATGACCAAAACTCCATTTACAGGACACGGAGAAAGAGGTACCGAACTCTTGGGACTGATACATAGTGATGTATGCGGTCCCATGTCTACACATGCCAAGGATAGTTCTTCGTACTTCATTACATTCACTGACGATCTCTCAAGATACGGACATGTGTTCTTAATAAGACACAAGTCTGAAGCTTTTGAGAAATTTAGAGAATATAAACAAGAAGTCGAGAACCAAACCGGAAAAAGTATTAAAATCCTACGATCTGATCGAGGAGGTGAATACTTGAGCAATGAATTCCTGGACTTCTTAAAAGAGAATGGGATTCTCTCTCAGCTGACTCCTCCATATACACCACAGCATAACGGTGTATCAGAACGGAGGAAGCGCACCCTATTAGATATGGTGCGCTCTATGATGAGCACAGCTGAGTTACCTATTTCCTTATAGGGGTATGCGCTACAGACAGCCATGCATCTATTGAATATGGCCCCCACCAAATCTTTGCCTACCACTCCATATGAGATATGGAAAGGGAAGAGACCATGTCTTAAATATATAAATATATGGGGTTGTCCAGCCATTGTCAAACGACAAAATCCGAACAAACTCGAGGCACGGTCTGTTCTATGCAAATTTATGGGATATCCCAAGAATTCACAAGGGTATATATTCTATCACACTGAGGAACAAAAGGTGTTTATTTCTCGGCATGCCACCTTTTTAGAAAAGAAATTTCTTGCAAAAGAGATTAGTGGCCATGAGGTAGAACTGGAAGAGGTTCCAGCTACAAAAGCTGCAACAGAAGATTTGGTGGAACCAGAGGATTCGGTAGTTCCCAACGAACCTCAGCCTCTCCACCGATCTAGTAGGGTTCCTCACCCACCTGAGAGATACTACGGTTTTCTCATGGATGGTGGGAGCGAGGATTGCATCATGGTTGATGATGACCCAACTAGCTTCGAGCAGGCCATCACGAGTGGGAACTCAGTGAAATGGCTGGATGCAATGCGGTCCGAGATGGAATCCATGTACACCAACAAAGTATGGACTTTGGAAGATACTCCTGAAGGGGTAAAACCCATTGGGAGCAAGTGGATCTTCAAGAAAAAACTTGGTGTAGATAGGAAAGTGGAGACTTTCAAAGCTAGACTTATTGCAAAAGGTTTTCGTCAAAGACCAGGTGTGGACTATGACGAAACCTTTTCTCCAGTAGCTATGCTTAAATCCATCCGGATCATGCTTGCCATCGCTGCATATCATGACTACAAAATCTGGCAAATGGATGTTAAGACCGCCTTTCTAAACGGTGATTTAGAAGAGTGCGTGTACATGACTCAGCCATAGGGCTTCGTAGATAGTGGGAGCAGCGGGAAGGTGTGCAAGCTGCTTAAATCCATTTATGGATTAAAGCAAGCATCGCGGAGTTGGAACATCTTCTTTGACGTCGTTATCAAAGAGTTTGATTTCGTCAAAAACGTAGATGAACCTTGTATCTATAAGAAGGTGGCAGAGAGTAAGGTTGTCTTCCTCGTATTGTACGTGGACGACATACTCTTGATAGGAAATGACATTCCTATTCTGCAATCGGTCAACCTCTTCTTATCACAAAGATTCTCAATGAAAGATCTTGGTGATGCCTCCTGCATATTGGGAATTATGATCTATAGAGATAGATCTAAAAGGATATTGGGATTGTCCCATTCCAGGTACATTGACACCATACTAAAGAGGTTTAGTATGGAAGAATCCAAGCGTGGGAACTTACCCACGATCTCTGGAATCACTCTCTCCAAAGAGATGTCTCCCAAGACTGATTTGGAGAGAGCTCGCATGCAAGGGATACCCTATGCTTCGACTGTAGGCTCTATCATGTACGCGATGCTATGTACCAGACCCGATGTAGCATACTCACTAAGTGTAGTGAGTAGGTATCAAGCTGATCCTGGAAAGAGTCACTGGACAGCTGTGAAGAGCATTCTCAAGTACTTACGAAGGACTAAAGAGATGCTCTTCGTGTATGGTAACGGAGAACTCCAAGTGGAGTCCTTTACCGATTCGAGCTTCCAGAGTGATAAGGACGACTCTAAGTCGCAGTCGGGATTTGTCTTTGCCCTTTACGGAGCGGCGGTTAGCTGGAAGAGTTCCAAGCAGGAAACTGTGGCAGACTCGACGATGGAGGCTGAATACATCGCTGCCAACGATGCTGCCAAAGAGGCTGTCTGGATCAAGAAGTTCATTACTGAACTTGGTGTGGTTCCATCCATTGAGAATCCAATACATTTGTATTGCGATAACAATGGAGCGGTGGCTTTGGCCAAGGAACCCAGGTCCCATCAGTGATCCAGGCATATTCTGAGGCGGTATCACCTGATCCGGGAGATATTTGATTGTCGGGAGATCGAGGTCAGGAGGATTGACACGAAGAACAACACTGCGGATCCACTCACGAAGGCCATTCCCCAGATACAGTTTGAGAGACTCTTCAGGATGCTTGGTATGCGATATTACAGCAGCTGGCCCTAGTGCAAGTAGGAGATTGTTAGTTGTATGTATTGTTAGTTATATGTATGCCCTAGAGGCCATTACTATACATAGGATGTATATTGTAGTGGATGCTTGGACATATATAGGGAGGACTTTCTTGCTCGACATGATAGTATGCTATCTGGTTGCTCTTTACCTTAACGTGTACACTAATTGTCTCTCTGTTACATGTTGGTAAAGCCCTTAGGATGTGTACTTGACTACCTGGACTATGATGCGGATCATACTACTAGGGACATGGTAGTCCATAAGTACATCCTTCAAGGTCCCTAGTCGTGGGTGTATCGAGACGGGGCATCGATACACCAGAGTAGACTAGCGTATACCTTCTCGACCCATACAGATGGGCGATGGATGATCCCATATCCATTGGTGTTTGACATCGGAGATGATATACGGGTGCTCAGTGGAGACTGGGTACACTGGACGGACTCGCCGAGAACTCCCAGATGGTATTATACCTTACGTCAGATGGCAGTTCTCTGGTGACACTGGTACAGAGTAGTTTGTTGACCCGAGATCGTCATAAAGTCTTCTGTGGTTCCCACTGTGCTTTGATTTCCACCTTACCACGTCTAAGAGGGCGTGCAAAACGGTGGTTTTTGGGTACAGTCCCGAATCACATGGAGGCAATGAGCGATAGGAGCGGATTCGTCTCTCCCGGTATAGGGAGTTGATGTTGCGCTGTGTTCGATTGGCTATAACCGGAAATCCCTGGCCAGGGTTGCTGAGATTTACTGGTAAGTGTTACTAGTAGTTTCTCGAACTGTTATAAACCTCATATCGACACGACTTATCGAGCTATTGGGGTCTGACGTTTACCACCCCTAGGCAAGATATGCGACATATCAGACGAACAAACCGAACTGTACGGTAAGTGTTACTGGTTGGATTCACAGGAGTGTGAGCGGGCTTGCTCGTCGATCTTCTGATCGCTCAATACCTGGGTGGCCGTTACGTTTAGCAGACCGCTTGCGGCTTGTGGGTGTTTGATATGATCATCACCTGCTGCCGGCGTATTGACGAGTCTTTAGAGTCCTACACAGAGCTTTCCTGGCTCAAGCGAAACGAAATAGGAGCGCATATGAGATATGTGCGGGACCGAGAATTATAATAGTATGTGATACTGTATTCTATTCTCGCGATTTGTATCATTGGTCGGTTATATGTGATATAGCCGGGTTACCGAATCAAGTGTTGATTCGATACATTGATACACTTGATATTAGTCGGTTATATGCGATATGACCGGATCGTTAATTCAAGTGTTGATTTTATGATTTAATGCATAATTATATATTTGATATATTACTTTGCATTAACTAGTATTTGTTCACTTTAAATAGATTTTCTCACTTGAAATACACATGTTGTATATGTGATATACTTTTGTGCACTTGTTTGTATCTTGTATGATGATACAAGCTAACTTGGGTTTATGTGTGTAAATAAACCATGGTTATGTTAATGGTTAGGGTTTCATTTGATTTATTTTCTTATTTATTTATTTATTCATTCATTTTGGCAAAATGAAAATGGTGGCTAACTTTGTTTCTTTGTTGAAGCTTCAAGAAGCTTTGAAAAAGTCTACCATTTTTGTTTCATGCCTAACCTAACCATTCACCTAACCCTAGTTTATTCTCTACACCTAACTATGGTTTCAATATGATAAGAATGAGGAGTTTTTCTTTTTAACTTAATTCTTTTTAACTTATCATATTCTTCTCTTCTTCTTCTTCTTCTTAAAGATGAAGAAAACCTTTGCTACCATTAATGGCAACTTGATGAAATGAGTGGGAAATCCAATTCTAAAGTGAACCCACTTCCTATTTCTTCATCCTCTACCACTTGCCAAGTAGTATAGGGTATTTTCTTCACAAGTTTCATGACTTGGTGAAGTTGGAGTTTGATCTTGAGTTGCCTCGACGTAGATCATCTTCGGCATCGAAGTCGGCGACCTAGACCGGTTTTTTCTCCGATGAAACCACCGTGAGAGTCTTGGATTCTGATATGGACAGCGAGGGGACTTCATCACGGAGCTATGTAGGTGGAGGACCGGATCTACAAAGGTTGTATTTCCGTTCAATTAGTTAAGTTGTTAACTAGTTGCATGTTTCGCCTAAACTCTAGTTAACGATCCGTATTAGGGTTTCTCGGCACTTGTAAATTTTGAAATTGGCATGGTTGATGCCTTGTGAGACCTCATTAGTGTGCCTAAGAACCCTACAGTGGTATCAGAGCCTAGCTAGAGACTTAGGTGATGCGTAGACGGAGTTAGAAGTCCGATCGACCCAAAACCCTAACTCGAAACGGCTCTCTGGACATTTTCTGGATTTGTGGATTTTTGTAAATTAAAAATATGCAGAAAATTTAGCATGGATTTATAGGAATTACTGTGAATTTCGAGTACCCAATTCGATAAAACGGCCGCGGAACCGCGGCCATAGCCTAGGTTGGGCGGCGGTTCCGCGGCAAAATAGTGGGTTTGTTCACTTCTGATTGCACAGTAATTCCTAGCTTTTAGACCTGTATTTCCTGGGAATTTTTAATATTTACTCAAGAGTTGAGTTTTCTGGGTTGTATTGGGAGTTCGTAGATTCGATCGGATTATCATACTTTGTCTATGTGTTTTCCGGATAATTTTTGAATATGTTAAAAAGTTCGACCGGATATAAATACCCACTTTTTCCCCTGTCGGGAAATTTCCAAGTGTTGGATCTTTCCGTACTTTAATAACGTTCTAAGTAGTGCAAGTAACGCGATGGACCCTCTAGAAGACAACAAACCTTAACTCGATTATGTGACCGTCTTGAACTGCCCTTTGAACCTTCGGGTTTGGGGCAATACGGCGTGCCACATGTGAGGCGTTGGCTTGACCCTTCTACGGCTGGACCATTGGTACTGAGGCATAAACTGGATGTTTTTAAACCTATTTCATGTGCTGATCTATTTCGGGAAAACTTGGGTGTTTGATTGTTCGATCGGAAAGTTTAACATTTTCTATTTATCTGGAATGGGATACAATACTTGGAATCCACAAGTAGTTATGAGATAACTGAATGAATGTTATAAACATAGCAGTTTAGTCTCACTTGATCGGTTGCCATGGAATTTTGATGTCATCAAAAGTCCGTCGCAATCACGTAGCGTACGCGGATACTCGTCGGTAAACTTAATAGACAGCCTCACCCAATAGCCCCGACCAAGTGACTGTAGGAGAACCCGGTCGCCAAAAGCATCCGTTCGGGTGCTCGCGGCAGCGGTGTTCCGCCTTGGTGTACTTCGTCGACGGTGTCGGGAGTGCGGCCGCCTACTAAAGTTTGCGACGAGTATTCAATCAGAATGTCGGGAATCTTGTTGAATTGCCCGACTTGATATTGAAAAGTGTTTTCGATAATGAGACTAAAATGCGGGGTTTATAATTGTTAGGCATGCGATATCTAAGGAATTCATTTGATTAGGCATGCGATGTCTATGGAGGTTGCGGATTCCAACTGTTGTAGTTTTACACTTTCTTTTCAATGACCGTAAGTGTAATATGTGATATCGCCGGTTTCGTTGCTATATGTCAACGACAATTGGGAAGCGCATATTTACTTACGTTGATGACATGCGATGTTATCTGTTGCTGGATATGTTATGTTGGATCGTCGTGTTTGAATAGCTGGGGTTTTTTATGTGAGATGAGTGTTTTTCCTTTTCATTCATGTAAAAACTTGTATGTAGTATTCTTTTATTGGGGCACTTCCAGGTTGCGGAAGATGTCACCTTTTGTATATTATTTACTTTTCCGCACTAGGATAGACCCAAGGAGGGGAGCACAAGTAACCGGGTTCTGGAGTTCAGTGGGAGACCAACTCGAGGAGTCGAGTCCGGGTCTCCTAACTCTAGAATTGGTAGGGTTGCTTGCCGCTCTCGTAGGGGTCTAAGGGTGTGGGTTTGGCTATTCATCGCGACCGTGTAATCCGTGTTTTATACTGGCTCGTATTGAAAACACGGAGGTCCTAGTATATCCAATATTTTATATGTTTCTTCGGCTGCGATATCTGTGATGTGATCATGTGATGTTCTGTGATAGATACAGTATATAGTATATATGATATATTATATAGACGTTACTTATGTTTTACACCCGCGCTAGCCCTGCCCCGCTCTGCCGTTAGTTACCTAACCTAACGGTGCACGTGGGGACATCGAGGCGAATGCGGATGGCATAAGTATACATCGTATTTATCTGTGATGTTTAGATAACTTAAATGATGGGACATCATTAATGTGATTAATGAAAGTAAAAGAAACCTAAAGATGTTGTAGAATCGAATTTCAAAAATAAAACAGGTAGCTACAGTTCTTGCTTTGCACAGCGGTATATATGATATATCCTGCATCTTATTCGATAAGGAAAGGACCGAGATCCCTTCACCGGGAGTGACTCCTTTAGCAATAACTGGCAGATGCTACACACTCGGTTTGTCTTTTGATTGCTTCTATAGTTTCTGCTTTGCACAGTGATATATATGATATATCTCGCACATTATTCGATGAGGAAAGGGCCGACGATCCCTTCACCGGGAGTGACCCCTTTAGCAAAACTAGAAAAGCCTCGAAAACACTCCATTTCAAAATCATTTGATTCTACAACGATATCAAGTTCATTACGCAATAGGTTTTCAGAAAAACCTGTCGTAGCCCTCCGTCATTTCAGATAAGTACTAGTTAGTATTTGTGCTATGTTTGTTGACTATGTTAAGGCGTAGTGTGCGGTAGCTAATTAGTGCTTATCTGCGTAAGCATATGATGCGATTGGATTAGGGTAGTCGTGCGACTTTGTTGACTATGTTAAGGGTCGTGCGGGTGGGTTTAATTCAATCGGGAAATGACGGGTTGAACTTGACTAGCACTTATGATTTGTTGACTATGTTAAGGTCATATAGATGCTAGGGGCAAAATATTATCGGGAATTTCAAGTGTTGAAATTTGCAATAAGATTGCATACCTTCTATGAGATAGTTGGATCCCGATACCCGCTGCGAGTAAGAGTTACTCCTGGGATAGTTTTACACATTACAATTAGCCGATCAAGTAGGTGTCTAGAAAGGTGTTAACGAGGTTATGCCTCTAGGAAAACGAGGTTTACATTAATTAGGTTCGTGCGAAAGCACGGGGGACCTCCCTCAAAGTACCGACACTGGCCTGGCTGAAAGATTGGCGAACTTGTAGTGTGTAATTAATCCCGGCTAGTCTTTCCCTTTAGGGTTTGAAGGAAGATTTGATAAAAACAGTGGGAGCCATCCTGATTAGATAAAATAATAACCAATCTATTCTTGCAAGAGCGCACGCTGAGTGTTTTCTTCTCTCTCTGTCCAGGTAGCGACCATATCACGCCTTAATCAAGATAATAATACGGATATTTAACCGAACCCGCTTGTTATACTGAGCTGGGGAACATTGGTTCCGCTCCAACTTATAATTGTTATAAGACAGAGCAGGAAATAGGGGATTACCAGAATTCCTGTGCCGCCCAAACGAAGAGAGTGCATGCTGATGCATCATCTTCGGGTGTGTTCATTACAAAGAACTGTTTCTCAGTATCCTCTACGTCCTGGGTATTTGATACCGGATCAGGATCCCGCATATGTAATCTGTTACATGGGCTACAGATAGGTAAAGAACTGAGAATGGTTGATAAGTTTCATGAGACAGAAAACCGGGCAAGTATTGCAGCCAAGTCTGTTGGTCACTGTCTCCCTGTATTACCAGTACATTGATTCTAAACGAATGTTATTAGATACCGAACCTGATATACAAAATCATATCAGTCTCTTTATTAGTAAAGAAAGGATATAATTTTGTATTGTTGGATAATGTTTTGAACATTTCCTGTATCAAAAGTTGATCGGTTCAGGCACGTTATCTAAAAGCATTGATGTTCTAAATCAAACTACAGTTCTTAGTATACAGAACACACACGAGAGGAAGAGTTCAAAAATGAACGGATCCTTCTTGAGGTATTGTAGACTAGCTCATATCAATGCGACCCGACTATCTAAGTTGGACATAGATGCATATTTAAATCTGTTGGAATTTACATCTTGTGAAACTTGCCAGTCATGTCACAAGGATATAATAACACCAGCTCTGTTTATTGGAAACAGAGAAAGAGTTAGTGAACTCTTGGGATGATACATGTTGATGTATAAAGGTCCCCTGTCTACACATGCCAAGACCAGTTCTTTGTACTTCATTACATTCTCTGATGATCTCTCAAGATTCAGATATATGTTCCTGTTGAAACACAAGTCAGAACCTTTTGAGGTATTCACAGAATATAAGTTAGAAGTAGAGAACCAATACGGGTATAAGTATTATGTCCTTTGATGAGATCAAGGAGGAGAATACTTGAGCACGGAATTCTTGGACTTTTCTAAAGGAGAATGAGATTCTCTCTCAGCTTTACTCCTCCGTATACACAATAGCACGATGGTATAGGCGGAGCAATCACACACTATATGATAAGGTGTGCTCTATGATGAGTACTACTGAGATACCTATTTCCTTTTTGGGAGTTATGCACTTGAGAAGCTGCATACCTATTGAATATGGTTCAAATCAAATCATTTGCCTACCACTTCATATTTGATATGATAAGGGAAGAGCCTATCTCTTAAGTTAGTTAAGGTTTGGGGTTGTCCGGCCTATGTCTAAAAACAAAAGCCGGACAAGCTCGAGGCAAGGTCTGTTATGTAGAAATCGAAATGTTCCAGCTATACAACATGCAGCTGATGATTTGAAAGAACCAAAGGATTCAATAGTTACCAACGAACCTTAGCCTCTCCGCCGATCTAGTAGGGTTTCTCACCCACCTGAGAGTTACTTCGGTTTCTCTATGACAGTGGGAGCGAGGATTGAATCATGAGATGATAACCCAACTAGTTTCGAGCTGGCCATCAGGAGTGAGACTCTGTAAGAATGGCTGGATGCTTAGTGATCTGAGATGGAATCCGTGTATACCAACAAAGTATGGACTTTGGTTGCTATATCTGAAGGGTTAAATCCCCATCAGGAGCAAGTATATCTTGAGAAGATTACTTGGTGTACATGGAAAAGTTGAGACTTTCAAAGCTAGACTTGTTAAAGGTTTTCATCATCGACCAGGCGTGGATAATGATGAAACTTGGCTATGCTTAAGTCCATCCAGATCCTACTTGCCACGGCTACATACCATGACTACGATATCTGGCGGTTGGGTGCCATGACTGCTTTTCTAGATGGTGTTTTAGAGGAGAGCGTCTATAAGTACACAGCCGGAGGGCCTCGTAGACAGTGGGAGCAGCGGAAGCGTGTGCAAGATGTTTTATAGGATAAAGCAGGCATCGCGGAGTTGGAACGTCTGTTTTGATGTGGTAGTCAAAGAGTTTGACTTCATCAAAATGGTAGATGAACCTTGTATATACAAAATGGTAGTAGGGAGTATGGTGGTGATCCTTGTAGAGTACGTGGATGACATATTCTTGATAGGGAAAGAGTGTCCTATGCTACGCTCGATCAATCTCCGCTTATCACAAGGATTCTCCATATAGGATCAAAGTGATACCTCCTAAATCCTGAGTTTCCATCTATTAGATAGATGTAATTGGATGTTAGGATACTCACTAGATATAAAAAGATGGTATCAATCGATCCTGGGAAGAATCACTGGAAGGGTTCCAGGGTGATAAAGACGACTGAATGTCAGTCACAGGCATTGTCTTTACCCTCAGTAAAGGGACGGTATGTTGGAAGAGTTCCAAGCTAGATACCGTGGCATACTAGACGATAAAGGCTGGATACATCGCTAATTAAGATGCTACCAAAGAGGCTGTCAGGGTGTATATCAGTTCATGAGATGAACTTAGTTCCTCCCATTGTGTGACAATGGAGTTGTGGCTTATGCCAAGGAACGTCCGTCCCATCAGTGATCCAGACATATTCTAAGGCAGTATCACCTGATCGTGGAGATGGTTGATCTCCAGGTGATCAAGGTTAGGAGAGTAGACTCAGAGGACAACACGGCGGATCCACTCACAAAGGCCTTTTCCCAAAGAGAGACTTTTATGGGATGGTTGAGTATGAGATACTACAACCACTGCTATCAGATGGCCCTATTGCAAGTGGGAGATTGTTAGTTATATGTATGCCCTAGAGGCCATTACTATACATAGGATGTATATTGTAGTGGCTTGGACATATATAGGGAGGACTTTCTTGCTCGACATGATAGTATGCTATCTGGTTGCTCTTTACCTTAACGTGTACACTGATTGTCTCTCTGTTACATGTTGGTAAAGCCCTTAGGATGTGTACTTGACTACCTGGACTATGATGCGGATCATACTAGTGGGGACATGGTAGTCCATAAGTACATCCTTCAAGGTCCCTAGTCATGGGTGTATCGATACGGGGCATCGATATACCAGAGTAGACTAGCGTATACCTTCTCGACCCATACAGATGGGAGATGGATGATCCCATATCCATTGGTGTTTGACATCGGAGATGATATACGGGTGCTCAGTGGAGACTGGGTACACTAGACGGACTCGCCGAGAACTCCCAGATGGTATTATACCTTACGTCAGATGGCAGTTCTCTGGTGACACTGGTACAGAGTAGTCTGTTGACCCGAGATCGTCATAGAGTCATCTGTGGTTCCCACTGTGCTTTGATTTCCACTTTACCACGTCTAAGAGGGCATGCAAAATGGTGGTTTTTGGGTACAGTCCCGAATCACATGGAGGCAATGAGCGATAGGAGGGGATTCGTCTCTCCCGGTATAGGGAGTTGATGTTGCGCTGTGTTCGATTGGCTATAACCGGAAATCCCTGGCCAGGGTTGCTGAGATTTACTGGTAAGTGTTACCAGTTGTTTCTCGAACTGTTATAGACCTCATATCGACACGACTTTTCGAGCTATTAGGGTCTGACGTTTACCACCCCTACGCAAGATATGCGGCATATCAGACGAACAGACCGGACTGTACGGTAAGTGTTACTGGTTGGATTCACAGGAGTGTGAGCGGGCTTGCTCGTCGATCTTCTGATCGCTCAATACCCGGGTGGCCGTTACGTTTAGCAGACCGCTTGCGGCTTGTGGGTGTTTGATATGATCATCACCTGCTGCCGGCGTATTGACGAGTCTTTGGGGTCCTACACAGAGGTTTCCTGGCTCAAGCGAAACGAAATAGGAGCGCATATGAGATATGTGCGGGACCGAGAATTATACTAGTATGTGATACTGTATTCTATTCTCGCGATTTGTATCATTGGTCGGTTATATGTGATATAGCCGGGTTACCGAATCAAGTGTTGATTCGATACATTGATACACTTGATATTAGTCGGTTATATGCGATATGACCGGATCGTTAAGTCAAGTGTTGATTTAATGATTTAATGGATAATTATATATTTGATATATTACTTTGCATTAACTAGTATTTGTTCCCTTTAAATGGATATGCTCACTTGAAATACACAAGTTGTATATGTGATATACTTTTGTGCACTTGTTTGTATCTTGTATGATGATACAAGCTAACTTGGGTTTATGTGTGTAAATAAACCATGGTTATGTTAATGGTTAGGGTTTCATTTGATTTATTTGCTTATTTATTTATTTATTCATTCATTTTGGAAAAATGAAAATGGTGGTTAACTTTGTTTCTTTGTTGAAGCTTCATGAAGCTTTGAAAAAGTCTACCATTTTTATTTCATGCCTAACCTAACCATTCACCTAACTCTAGTTTATTCTCTACACCTAACTATGGTTGCAATATGATAAGAATGAGGAGTTTTTCTTTTTAACTTAATTCTTTTTAACTTATCATATTCTTCTCTTCTTCTTCTTCTTCTTCAAGATGAAGAAAACCTTTGCTACCATTAATGGCAACTTGATGAAATGAGTGAGAAATCCAATTCTAAAGTGAACCCACTTCCTATTTCTTCATCCTCTACCACTTGCCAAGTAGTATAGGGTGTTTTCTTCACAAGTTTCATTACTTGGTGAAGTTGGAGTTTGATCTTGAGTTGCCTCGACGTAGATCATCTTCGGCATCGAAGTCGGCGACCTAGCCCGGTTTTTTCTCCGATGAAACCACCGAGAGAGTCTTGGATTCTGATATGGACAGCGAGGGGACTTCATCACGGAGCTATGGAGGTGGAGAACCGGATCTACAAAGGTTGTATTTCCGTTCACTTAGTTAAGTTGTTAACTAGTTGCATGTTTCGACTAAACTCTAGTTAACGATCCGTATTAGGGTTTCTCGGCACTTGTAAATTTTGAAATTGGCATGGTTGATTCCTTGTGAGACCTCATTAGTGTGCCTAGGAACCCTATATGTATGCCCTAGAGGCCAGTATTGTACAGATGATGTATATTATATTGGATGCTTGGACATATATAGAGAGGACTTTCTTGCTCGATATGATAGTATGCTATCTGGTTGCACTTTACTTTAATATGTATACTTGTCTCTTTATATTGTTTTATAGTTATATGTTGGTAAAGCCCTTACGATGTGTACTTGACTACCTGGACTATGATGCGGATCATACTAGTGGGGACATGGTAGTCCATAAGTACATCCTTCAAGGTCCCTCGCTGTGGGTGTATCGAGACGGGGCATCGATATACCAGTGTAGACTAGCATATACGCTTCTCGACCCATGAGATAGGCGATGGATGATCCCATATCCATTGGTGTTTGACATAAGAGATGGTATACGGGTGCTCAGTGGAGACTGGGTACACTGGACGGACTCGCCGAGAACTCCCAGATGGTATTATACCTCACGTCAGAGGGCAGTTCTCTAGTGACACTTGTGCAGGTTAGTCTGTAGACCCGAGATCGTCATAGAGTCTTGTGTGATTCCCACTGTGCTTTGATTTCCACCTTACCATGTCTATGAGGGCGTGCAAAACGGTGCTTTTTGGGTACAGTCCCGAGTCACATGGAGGCAATGAGCGATAGGAGGGGTTTCGTTTCTCCCGGTATTAGGGGTTGATGTTGCGCTGTGCTCGATTGGCCGTAACAGGGAAGTCCCTGGCCTGGGCTGATTTAGAGATTTACTGGTAAGTGTTACCAGTAGTTTGTTGACCCGTTATGAGCCTCACATCGGCACGACTTATCGGTTATTGGGGTCTGACATTTACCACCCCTAGACTTGATATGCGACATATCAGACGAGGAGACCGAACTGTACAGGAAGTGTTACCGGCAGGCTTTTACAGGAGTTGGAGCGGGCTTGCTTGCTGATCTTCTGATCGCTCAATACCCGGGTAGCCGTTACGTCCAGCTAGTACCGCTGACGGCTTGTGGGTTCTTGATGTGATCATCACCTACTGCCGGCGTATTGACGAGTCTTTAGAGTCCTACATAGAGGTTTTACTGGCTCAGGCAAAACGAAATAGGAGCGCATATGTGATATGTGCGGGACCAAGAATAATGCGTGTATATGATACCGTATTCTATTCTCGTGACTTTTTGTATCGGTCGGTTATATATGATATAGCCGGGTTATTGAATCAAGTGTTGATTCGATAAGTCGATATATTGGATGTTAGTCGGTTATATGTAATATGACCGGATTATTAAGTCAAGTATTGATTTAATAATTTATTGTATAATTGTATATTTGATATACTGGTTTACATTAACTAACACTTGTTCACTTTAGGTATTTTCTCATATGCACACTTGAATATATATATGTGATATATATATTAAAAGTGTTTTCTTTTGTATCATGGTTGATGATACACTAAATATGGGTGTGTAAGACATACACCATACTATATTAGATGGTGGTTAATATTTATTTAAGGTAATTACAAATTAGTGGTGCTTAGGTCATAAGCATGAAGCTTGTAGAAGCTTGTGGATGCTTTGACAAAGTCCACTAAATTTGTTTTACTTTAGATTTTTATTAACCTAACCATTTTCAATTAGCTATGGTTATGGCTCTACAAGAGTTAGTATATGATACTCACTCACCATGGTTAGCCTTCTCACTTGATCATTATCCTCATCTCTTTCTTTTCTTCATCTTCTTCATTGTTAAAAGAAAAAGCTTGCTAGGGTTTGATCGAAAGTGAAAAAGACTGTGAGAAATAAAATTCTAAAGAGAACCCACTTCCTATTTCTCCATCCTCTACTAGACTAGCACTTTAGTTTAGGGTGTTTACTTCACTAATTCTCAAGTTAGTGAAGTGGAAGATTGAGTTGGCATACCCTCGACGTAGATCATCTTCGGCCTCGAAGACTTCAAGCAAGGACGCGTCTTTCGCCTCGTGAAGCCATGCAAGGGTCTGGAAGAACCACGATCGCAGCGAAGGGACTTCAACAAGGAGCTATAGAAGTGAAGGACCGATCTACAAAGGTTGTATTTCGTATTCACTTAGTCGTAAACATAGTTTACTTGCATATGAAACCCTAATTTTCTAGCAACGATCTTGTTTAGGGTTATTCGGCACGGCTAAAATTTTAAGCGGACATGTTTGATGCTTCCTTAAACCTTATTAGAGTGCTTAGTAACCCTACAGGACCTTCATACATCAGCATGTATCAATCCCAAGAGTTCACTAACTCTTTCTCTGTTTTCAATAAACGGAGCTGTAGTAATCTTATCTTTGTGACATGGCTGGCAAGTTTTACAAGATGTAAATCTAAACTAATTTAAATATGCATCTTTATGTAACTTCATCTAGTCGGGTCGCATTGATAGGACCTAGTCTACAATGCCTCAAGAAGGATTCGTTCATTTCTGAACTCTTCCTCTTGTGTGTGTTCTGTACGTAAAGAACTGTGGTTTGATTTAGAACGTCTATGCTTTTAGATAACGTGCCTGAACCGATCAACTCTTAATATAGGAGATGTTCAAAACATTATCCAACAATACAAAATTATATCCTTTCTTTACTAATAAAAAGACAGATATGATGTTGTATATCAGGTTCGGTATCTAATAACATTCGTTCAGAATCAATGTATTCTGATAATACAGGGTGATAACTACCAACAGACTTGGCCGCAACACTTGCACCATTTCTATCACATGAAACTTATTACCCGTTCTCAGTTCTCTACCTATCTGTAGCCCATGTAACAAATTACATATATGGGATCCTGATCCGGTATCTCATACCCAGGACGTAAAGGATACTTGAGAAACAGTTCTCTGTAATGAACACACCCGAAGATGATGCATCAGCATGCATTTTATTCGTTTCGGCGGCACGGGAATTCTGGTAATCCCCTATTTCCTGCTCTGTCTTATAACAATTATAAGTTGGAGCGGGACCAACGTTCCTTAGCGCAGTATAACAAGCGGGTTCGGTCAATACATCCGTATTATTATCTCGATTAAGGCGTGACATGATTGCTACCAGAAGAGAGAGAGAGAAGAAAACACTCAGCGTGCGCTTTTACAAGATTAGATTGGTTATCAATTTATCTAATCAGGATGGCTCCCACTGTTTTAGTCAAATCTTCCTTCAAACCCTAAAAGGAAAGACTAGCCGGGATTAATTACACTCTACAAGTTCTCCAATCTTTCAGCCAGGCTAGTGCCGGTACTTTGAGGGAGGTTCCCCGCGCTTTCGCACAGACCTAATTAAAATAAACCTCGTTTTCCCAGGGGCGTAACTCCGTTAACACCTTTTTAGACACCTATTTGATCGGCTAATTGTAATGTGTAAAACTCTCCCAGGAGTAACTCTTACTCGCAGCGGGTATCGGGATCCAACTATCTCATAGAAGGTATGCAATCTCATTGCAAATTTCAACTCTTGAAATTCCCAATAATATTTTACCCCTAGCAGCTCTATGACCTTAACATGGTCAACAAATCATAATTGCTAGTCAAGTTCAACCCTCCATTTCCCGATTGAATTAAACCCACCCGCACAACCCTTAACGTGGTCAACAAAGTCGCACGACTACCCTAATCCAATCGCATCATATGCTTATACAGATAAGCACTAATCAGCTACCGCACACTACGCCTTAACATGGTCAACAAACGTAGCACGAATACTAACTAGAACTTATCTGAAATGACGGAGGGCTACGACAGGTTTTTAAGAAAATCCTTTGCGCAATGAACTTGATATCGTTGTAGAATTGAGTGATTTTGAATGGAATATTTTTTAGGCCTTTTCTAGTTTTGCTGAAGAGGTCACTCCCGGTGAAGGGATCGTCGGCTCTTTCCTCATCGAATAAGGTGCAGGATATTTCACAAATATCACTATGCAAAGTACAAACTATAGAAACTGTCAAAAGAAAAACCGAGTTTGTAGCATCTGCTAGTTTCGCTAAAGAGGTCACTCCCGGTGAAGGGATCTTGGCTCTTTCCTTATCGAATAAGGTGCTGGATGTTCTACAAGGAACACCGCTATACAAAGCAAGAACTAGAGCTACCAGTTTTTAAACAAGTTTCTACAATATCTTTTGATTTCTTTTAGTTTCATTAATCTCATTAATGAAGTCCCATTTTATTATACTTCATAAGCATCACATTTGAAACGAAATCTGCAATATAACATATATCTCATATATAATATAAACATTCGTCTCAGGCAGTAATATGATCTCATCATAGAACATTGCAGCAGAAGAACATATATGAAATATTTGATATACTAGGAGGTCCGTGTTTTAATACGAGCCTGCATAAAACACGGATTCCACGGTCACGATGAATAGCCAAACCCTCATTCCTAGACCCCTACGAGAGCGGCAAGCAACACTGCCAATTCTAGGGTTAGAAGATCCGGTCTCGACTCCTCGAGATGGTCTTCCACTAGACCCTAGTGTTGGAGATAGTGCCCTCAAAGTCAATTATTAGATCGCAGGTACGTGATTGCAATGATTGAGGCAGGACCTATACTGATATGACAGACTTGCTCGAGATGATAGTATGCTATCTGGTTTGTCTTTATCATCGTATACATGGTATTGCATGATTGATAGAGCCCATAGGATTCTGCTTGACAGCTAGCAGTATGATGGTGATCATATACGTGGGAACTGGGGTCTATAAGCACATCCTTAAAGTGTCCCTAGTCGTGGGAGTTTTCGAGACAGGGCATCGATACTCCAGAGTAGACTAGTGTATACAGTCGAGACCCCGACGAGGGGCGATGGCCGGTCTCACAAGCCATTGGTGTCAGTTGGTTCACCTAAGATGTATATAGGTGCTCATTGAGTTATGAGTACACCGGAGAAGACTCGCCGGGAATCTGCTAGTTGGTATTATACATATCGTTAGATACCAATTCCCTGGAGACATGTGCACAGGTTAGTTCATCGACCTGAGATCGTCATTTGTCTCGTGTGAGTTCCCACTGTGCTTAGATTACTACCCTACCACACTCAAAGGAGTTGTGCAAACAGGTTTTAGTTGGGTACAGTCCCGAGCCACATTAGAGGTAAGTGAGCGGATCGTCGGGGATTCGTCTCTCCCGGTATTAGGGGTTGATGTCGCGCAGTGCACAGATGGCCATCACTAGAAACCCTCGGCCGAGGTAGTGGAGAATTACTGATTTGGATCAGTAGTTTCTCAGGTGGTGATGGGCTTCATGCCGACACGATTTATCACGTTATTAGGAGTCTGACTTTATCCACCCCCCCTAAACTTGATATGCGATACTCTTTTGACGAATGGACCAGACTATATATACATTGTCACTATTAGGCTCAGTAGGGTTTATAGATGAGTTCGCTCGTCAGCTTCCCTTCCAATCAATACATAGGCAAAATGTTACATGCAGCTTGTACCTCTGACATGCTTGGGGTTATACCCAGTGCCAGTGTGTTGATAAGTCATTAGAGTCCCCCCACAGACACTTTCTCAAGTTTGGGCGAAACGTTGTAGAGGCCGTATGGGTTTATGGCAAGGTTCGGAAAAAGCACGTGCGTTTTCGCACGTGTCGTTTTTCGGGCAGATAATACTGGTAGGCTTTGGTTTAAGCCGGAATCCAGTATTATACTGTGTAGATATAATATCTTTGTCTCAGATGCATTTGTATTCGGTCATAATACAAACACGGGTATGTTTATACTGATACGGGGTTATCCTGAAATTCGTTTCAGGATCACTTTTGGAAGTTGCCAGTTTTCAGTTTTTTATCGGCCGTATTTAACATTCGGTTAAATACGGATTTATCTTTTCTTCTGGAGGGTGAGTGTAGCGTTTTGAAAATCGTTTCGGTGAAATTTCGGAAAATCGGTAAAATAAGGGGGTTTTCTGTAAAAAATCAAAATGCAAATATCTTATTATAAAAATTAAATATACATATTCTAGCTATGTAATTGCAAGTATTTGGTGTTTATTGAGCCACTGGTGAAATTTCAAATTTTCTGAAAAAAATTTATTTTATTATTATTTTAAGCCGTCACTAATACATTTAATTAGGGAAAATTACAATTTGGAATGAGTTGAAACAAATTTTTTGCATCATAAAACTTTAAATATAATTTTATCATGTGGTTTTTGAAACGAAATCGTTTGCCAAAATAGTTTAGAAAATATCGAAGAAAAAGGCTTTTTTCGGTGAAATTAGTGTTAATGGGAATTGGGGTATAACATTTATCATGTTTCCTCACCCACACTCACCCACACCCTCTCTCCTCTCCCCAAATCAGCAGCCCAAGCTGCCCCCACTCCCTTTTTCCCCACTTGATGTTTTGAAAAGAAAAGAAAAGAAAACAAAGGAAATGAAAAGAAATTGTTAAATGAGGTATGGGCTTTGACTTTATTCCTTGACTTGGACTATTTTCCTCACCTCACTCTCTCTCCTCTCCACACACACTTGGCCGAACCCTCCCTCTCCTCCTACAGCAGCAGCCCCCCCATTTTCCCTTCTCTTTTCTCTTCAAAACTTCATCAAAAATTGCATCAAAATCCATCAAAAAAAATCCCAAAACCCAAATCCAACTCTTACCCATTTTAGTTTAGCCTATTATGCATGGATGGTGGGGATAAGAGAGCATTTTGAGAGTCTAGATTGTAAGTTTGATCCATGGTTCATGAGGTATAAATCTTGACCTTTTGTTAAATTGTTGCTAAATACTTTAGTCTAGCTTAATTATAAGTTTATTTATGGTTTAATTGTGTGTTCGAAAATTCAAGAGAGTGGGTTGTGATCAAGTTAGGGTTTGTAGTGTTTAATCATGGTTTTAATGGGTAGATTAGCTTGTTAATTGAATGCAAAACCCAAATTGGTTACTAGTTGCTATTTGTTAGTCTAAAATTTTGCTAATTGTGTTAATTTGGTTAACTAGGTTTTGGGAATTTAATTAATCAATTGGGATAAAAATCTAATTAGGGTATCCATGGTATTATTAACATTTTAAATTGTATTTTAATATTTTAGATCATGCAAATCCAAACTAAATTGTTGTTTATGCATTTTTGCTAAAATGGTTGAAATTTGAGTAAAATTGCAAACTAGGTTTTTTGAACGTATATAGTTTGATGAGATTAAATTGTGGTTATGGGTTATATGACTTATTTAAGTTATTTAATAAGTATTATGGCCACTGGAATTGTTTAAACGTCGAGTTTTGTACTAAAACGGGTAATTTTGCTTGCTAGTTTTTCGGAAAAACGGCTTTTAAAGTGAATTTAGGGATTTTGTGAGTTTTAACCTATTTTATATTAAAATTAGTGTTCGTGAATGTGCAAATGAGTGTATTTGGGTTTTTCTCGATGTTCTGGCGTTTGTACGCCGACGTCGAGGGTTTTTGGGTTGATTTGTGGAAGCAACCATAGGTTTTGACCTATGTGGGATTCGTGTGTCGTTTTGGTTATGAGTCGGATTTTAATGCGATACGATGCGTTGTGATATATAGGTACCCCCATGTGGACTTCGAGATGACAAGCAAGCGTGTGGCGACGTCGGCACCGGCGAGCGAGGACCAGGTGAGTAGATTTATATCTACGGGGAGAAGTCGGGTGGATAGCGTATAGCACCCCCACAGTCCATGGTGGTGTGTACGGATGCGTATACACACCAACAATTATTATATGTTATTTGGTATTAATAACGATGTTTAGGAGGGATATTGGGGTGTTGGATTATTTTAGTGTTGCGAACCCTAGGGTAGTGTTGTACTACACATACACACATACTTGCATACATTCCCATTTTTATGTGCTCATAGGATTCTTTTTAGTTATGTGTTCACATGGGTATGGGACTATGTGTTCACATACGGATTTGAGGATGATACTTGGGATTGAGCTGAGTCGATGAGATTTGTGTTGAGGTTGTGATATCGGTGATATGGCAGGATTCGTACTTGGGGTACGTCCTGGTGTTATAGCGGATCTTGGGGCGGCGATACGGGTGAATAGTGTTATAAATAAAATGGTCGACATGTGATTGTGATATGAGGCATGATATGCTAGGATTTTGATATTAGGCCGTATCGGGCGATGTATACCCCTTGATGATAATATGTGCTGACGATATCGGTTTGTACGAGATTGTCGATCCGTAGTCAGATCATGAGTATATTGAGGATATTAGTATTGTACTAGACATAGGTCAGTACCCTAGACTATGATCTTGGATAAAGAGGATACCAGAGGAATAGTGTGAGGAATATGCTTTTGACCCGTACCCAGATTTGGGGATGCCGTACGACGGATTTACGTACGAGCAATATCTTGATGATTTGATCCGCACTCTTGACTTGGGATGTCTGATTATAGATATGGTATCGGATATGATATTATTGAGGCAGGACCACCGACTAATATATATACAGGTATGTATATGTATCGACTCAGATGTTAGGCGGTTTCCTTACCTGTAGTCTAGCTTGTAGCTTAGCCCTTTAGTTTAGTTAGTTGTTAGAGTAGATTCGGTTCCTACCTATTTCAAATCTTACGAATCGTGCGTATTTTAAAAGACAAGTCAAGGGATTCTACGGATATTTCAAAAAAAATGTATCTTTTCTTAAAAACACCGTGGCCCCTATTTTCAAAACGCCACGATTCGTGTTATTTCAAAAGGCACCATTGTAGAACTTATATTTGGTTAATGCAGTTTAGTTATCGTTGCGTCTAGTATTCAGCTCCCGCTCATTATTGTTGTTCGCTCCGCATCACATGCTTATATTATGCTTCATATTCTACTGTTGATATATTGTGGTTAGGACACCAACACCATTACCGATGATGCGTATTTACCACGTACACTTACTTGCCGGCTCACACATATCTTCATCGGTAATTGCCATGTCACGAACACTTTAGAAATACTATTTCATTGATATAGGTTGTTAGCTAATAGTTTAGACATTGTAGTTATTGCCTGTTACTTCATGCATGTTATTATTCACTGTTTACATGCTATTGATGATTTGGATTCTGATTTCATGAGATTTCTTGGATTTGGAGGAAAACCGCAAAAACATAAATAAACCTTTTGTCTCTCTTTTTAAATAAGAAGTGCGGTTTTCCAATGATGTATGAGTCGTCCACCATGAGTTTGCTGATGGATTTCGAGACCCGATTCGAGGAGACGGATGAACCGTTTCGGGTATATGGTGGGCCCGGTAAGGTACCCCGGGGCAAGAAGCGCGTGATGATGACGATGTGAGCCTGGCAGGGGGAGACTACCTACCGGTGATTTTACCCGACGCGTCGGATATCCGGAGGACACCGTCGTGGTCTTGAGATGGATGGTAGGGGCCGGTCTGGACTGACGGCGCCCTAGATATTGAGATTGAGACATTGAGATTTCGAGATATTGAGGTACTGAGATTTGATGATACAGGCCAGTCCGGATAGCCGGAGCCTGAGGTTTTGAGACATTGAGATTTATGTTTTGTGTCGATGCTAGACACTGTTGATGTTAATTTCATTTATGATATCTCATTTTAAAAATACAAAGGAAATCTCACTAATTTATGAAAACGGTTTCTTCATTTACATGTATTCTGTTTTCATGCATCCATACCTTATTCATATGATATATTGCTACCTGAGGCACTGACACGGGCACATGAGATCACACTCGGGTTAGATATTACCCTAGCCATTGTTATAGGCTGCATGTTATTCATATATTTGAGGATATATTATGATCTTTGACCTAGGTTGCGTTATTTATGCGATTTCTGTGCGTAGATGTTTTTCTATTCACGAGTTGGCAACTCATCCCCGTTGTGCCCCAGTTTCTTGCAGGTTTGCCGTACAGGTTTCATTACGGCTTGCGGGCATAGTTTCCTTCGGGTGATTTGCTAGTAGGTGGGTTTACTTGTATCGTACCCCCCATTATATAACTTGTATATTATTACTCTGTTGTATCTAGAAGTTCCATCAACCGAACATGTATTTATTTCAGAGATAGAGACCAGTGATGTTATTCTTTCGACCTTAGAGTCGCGCGTTTTATTTCTGTGGTTTTCTTATGGTTTTGAGTTTTTGATCCTCGCCGTTGGCGTTGTATATTATATTGCTTGTGTGGTTGTGACCGTCGATTGACGAAGAGCTAGCTCCCGCTTGGGGATGCCTTTTATTGATTTCGTATACTATTCTTGTTGTATCCCGTTTGGGAGCCAGTATTTTCAAAGGAGACTCTGCCGAAATTTTCGAGAAATATTGATGTTTTTTTAAACTGCATAATTCGGCTTATGCTATTAAAACTACTTGTTTAAATTGGTTTTCCTTCACTCTACTACTTTTCTTGGTTTGCATTTCTGGGTTTTCGGCTTACTTGGATTACGTACACCTCGAGACGTTTCGTAGTTTAGGTGCAGGTCATGTTCCGTACTTTCGGGACGTGACAAAGTTGGTATCAGAGCGTTAGGTTTTACCTTCGGAGCGTAGGATGACCCTTGGTTGATGGAATAGGTGACTAAAGTAGAGTGACGTACCGTAGGTATGTTCCACGGCATATTTACGATACGCTACTCCACTCAAGAAGCCTTAGGATGTACATTTCTTTGCTCAGTATTATATTCATACCGATCTAGCCTCATCAATACCAGTTATGGTTTTGCTGCCATGATTACGGGCAGGGAGAGCTACAGCTAGAGTTGCGGTCAGCACGAGCTCGTCACGAACGAGGACTGACCAGGGCGAAATTCTGGCGACACACGATTGTGGAGATGTGTCTTTTTACTCTGTTTCCGCGCCACGAGCGTTTGGCGGATCGCCTTTATGAGATTACTCGGATGTGCTGATCGACACTAGATGATTGAGCCACTGACAGAGGCTAGCCAGATTTTGATGACCGTTGGTGTATTGCTTACTCATGATGATTGAGGCACTGTTCAGCGTACAGACGAGTGAGCCAGTTGTTGCTGCGAATAGCGAGATATCGCCCCATATGTTGGAGCTATTGCGGGACGAGTTGTACTAATAGATGCTAGAAGGTCGCTAGTCACCCGATGATGAATGACTAGGACAGGTGGTTCGTTCGCCTACCCCGATGCGAGGTCATCAGATAGATTGATTCCAGCTAGAGACGACTTCACGCGGAGACGTTGAGAGTCAACAGAGACGATCGAATGTCAGAAACCTATTATTCCAAGTTTAAAGTAGTCGGAAAGACATGCAGGCAATTCTATGGTCCCTCTAGAAGAATGAAACCCTAGCTCGACATAATGACCGTGTGAAAGCTTTTGAACCTTCGGGTTTGCAGCAGTTCCACGGCGCCACTAGTGAGGCTTGGGTTTGCCCTTCTACGGCTGGACCACCGATACTGTGGTATGTACTCGATACTATTAAACTGTGCCCAAGATGTTGAGCCCTTGGGGGATTATGAGGTTTTGACAATCGATTGGATGGTTCGACTTAATTCGGATGCTAGGTGGTGAGATGCATTTCTTAGGAGACTCCCGATACGAGGATAGCCGTTGGAGCTCAGTCCATGCAGCCACGATGAGACGAGTCCGAAGCGGTCGACATTAGAGAAAAGTGAAGTAAAAGGTGTACCAGATCTAGATGAGATGACGTTCCACTCCGCCGACATCAGAGATGCGATGCGCATGCCGAGGCATGGTACTTGGATTTACCTTCCAGAAGGAGTCGTGATGAGTATGCAGTCGTTCTGGAACGAGAACAGATCTAGTAAGGGACGATGACTTTCGGACAGTTCGGCAGAGGCGAGATTTGGGAGAGATCTCGACAGGACCTTTCTGGGACAAATTACAAGAAGACTTGGACCCAGGAGTGGTCGTGTTACGCACACCGGCATGCCAAAGTTCAGGATCGTCGACGAGACATGCTATGAGTAACCACGACAGTTGGCCAGGGATTCTTGGAGGATGTGCTTGAGCGGGACTATTCCGCCATACTTGATTTTGGTATTTTGAGCGATCTATTCGCATGATTGATTTTGATGATTGAGTTTCATGATATTTGTTTTCATGGACCATGGTTGCACCTGCTGAGTATTTACGATTTTTGCACGGTGGTTGCACTTGATATCGTTTTCGTGCCTTGGTTCTCATGTTTGTGATTTTATGGGTTTCATACAGTTGAGTTGATTTTGTGCGCATGTACACACATGATTTGGTTTTTGCACTCGGTATATTTCATATATGCTTGCAGTGCAGTGATACGCATTTTGTGCACTTAGATGCAATGGACTTCGATTTCGATTGTGATGTTTGATATTTGTTTTGTGCGCCTTGTGCACTTGATTGGATTTTGCGCATGTTCGGTGCTTGATATTGGATTTCATGATTTCGTGCATGATGGATGCACCTGATTTGGGGTTTTTCGCGCATGTTGGGCGCATGTTATGAGATACGATTTTGGTGCACACCAGATGCACTAAATCGAGATTCTTCATGCGTGTCAGACGCATCTGTTCTTGCTGTCAGGCATACACGTTGCCTATGACAGATGTTGTGTGCACAACCGATGCACTTAGATGTTGTTTCTGTGCGCTTGTATGGCACGTATATGGATTTTGATTTCCGTGCGCACCAGACGCACGTAGTATACATACGCGTATTTTGGGATTGATTTAACCTATAGAGGAGTACGTTTTTATGGTATTTGCTATGTATTTTCGTACTGGGCAGGACTAGCCAGAGGACAGTACCTGAATATATTTGGCATTCATTTCCTTCAGATATTTACATATATAGATTCGATATTTACATGTATAGTTTCGAGTTATATCATATTGGTTTTGCTTTGGATTTGGCACTGATGTCTTTCCCATGACTCCGATGATTGCGGGATGCTTGACGAAGTTTTGATTTGAGTTATATGCTCATTTTTCATGCGCATGGGCTGCGCTGCGATTTGTTTTATGTATTTACAATTTCGCAACCCCGACGACTTGATGGTTTTGGTTTAGATGTTTTAGTATTTGGGGGGGAGTTTTACTTTAAATTCGGGGACCGAATTTTTTTAAGGGGGGAAGATTGTAGCGTTTTGAAAATCGTTTCGGTGAAATTTCAGAAAATCGGTAAAATAAGGGGATTTTCTGTAAAAAGTCAAAATGCAAATATCTTATTATAAAAATTAAATATATATATTCTAGCTATGTAATTTCTAGTATTTGGTGTTTATTGAGCCACTGGTGAAATTTCAAATTTTCTGAAAAAAAAATTTTATTTTATTATTATTTTAAGCCGTCACTAATACATTTAATTAGGGAAAATTACAATTTCGAATGAGTTGAAACAAATTTTGTGCATCATAAAACTTTAAATAAAATTTTATCATGTAGTTTTTGAAACGAAATCGTTTGCCAAAATGGTTTAGAAAATATCGAAGAAAAAACTTTTTTTTGGTGAAATTAGTGTTAATGGGAATTGGGGTATAACATTTATCATTTTTCCTCATCCACACTCACCCACACCCTCTCTCCTCTCCCCAAATCAGCAGCCCAAGCTGCCCCCACTTCCTTTTTCCCCACTTGATGTTTTGAAAAGAAAAGAAAAGAAAACAAAGGAAATGAAAGGAAATTGTTAAATGAGGTATGGGCTTTGACTTTATTCCATGACTTGGACTATTTTCCTCACCTCACTCTCTCTCCTCTCCACACACACACCT
Source organism: Agapanthus africanus (assembly GCA_030015575.1). NCBI lineage: Eukaryota > Viridiplantae > Streptophyta > Magnoliopsida > Asparagales > Amaryllidaceae > Agapanthus > Agapanthus africanus. The sequence continues at coordinate 294,901,336 of CM057345.1, read as the reverse complement.
GGCCGAACTTTCCCCCTCCTCCTACAGCAGCAGCCCCCCCCATTTTCCCTTCTCTTTTCTCTTCAAAACTTCATCAAAAATTGCCTCAAAATCCATCAAAAAAAAATCCCAAAACCCAAATCCAACTCTTATCCATTTTAGTTTAGCCTATTATGCATGGATTGTGGGGATAAGAGAGCATTTTGAGAGTCTAGATTGCAAGTTTGATCCATGGTTCATGAGGTATAAATCTTGACCTTTTGTTAAATTGTTGCTAAATACTTTAGTCTAGCTTAATTATAAGTTTATTTATGGTTTAATTGTGTGTTTGAAAATTTAAGAGAGTGGGTTGTGATCAAGTTAGGGTTTGTAGTGTTTGATCATGGTTTTAATGGGTAGATTAGCATGTTAATTGAATGCAAAACCCAAATTGGTTACTAGTTGCTATTTGTTAGTCTAAAATTTTGCTAATTGTGTTAATTTGGTTAACTAGGTTTTAGGAATTTAATTAATCAATTGGGATAAAAATCTAATTAGGGTATCCATGGTATTATTAACATTTTAAATTGTATTTTAATATTTTAGATCATGCAAATCCAAACTAAATTGTTGTTTATGCATTTTTGCTAAAATGGTTGAAATTTGAGTAAAATTGCGAACTAGTTTTTTTGAACGTATATAGTTTGATGAGATTAAATTGTGGTTATGGGTTATATGACTTATTTAAGTTATTTAATAAGTAGTATGGCCCCTGGAATTGTTTAAACGTCGAGGTTTCTACTAAAACGGGTAATTTTGCTTGCTAGTTTTTCGGAAAAACGGCTTTTAAAATGAATTTGGGGTTTTTATGAGTTTTAACCTATATTATATTAAAATTAGTGTTCGTGAATGTGCAAATGAGTGTATTTGGGATTTTCTCGATGGTCTGGCGTTTGTACGCCGACGTCGAGGGTTTTTGGGTCGATTTGTGGAAGCAACCATAGGTTTTGACCTATGTGGGATTCGTGTGTCGTTTTGGTCATGAGTCGGATTTTAATGCGATACGATGCGTTGTGATATGTAGATACCCCCATGTGGACTTCGAGACGACAAGCAAGCGCGTGGCGACGTCGGCACCGGCGAGCGAGGACCAGGTGAGTAGATTTATATCTACGGGGAGAAGTCGGGTGGATGGCGTATAGCACCCCCGCAGTCCGTGGTGGTGTGTACGGATGCGTATACACACCAACAATTATTATATGTTATTTGGGATTAATAACGATGTTTAGGAGGGATATTGGGGTGTTGGATTATTTTAGTGTTGCGAACCCTAGGGTAGTGTTGCACTACACAAACACACATACTTGCATACATTCCCATTTTTATGTGCTCATGGGATTCTTTTTAGTTATGTGTTCACATGGGTATGGGACTATGTGTTCACGTACGGATTTGAGGATGATACTTGGGATTGAGCGGAGTCGATGAGATTTGTGTTGAGGTTGTGATATCGGTGATATGGCAGGATTCGTACTTGGGGTACGTCCTGGTGTTATAGCGGATCTTGGGGCGGCGATACGGGTGAATAGTGTTATAAATAAAATTGTCGACATGTGATCGTGATATGAGGCATGATATGCTAGGATTTTGATATTAGGCCGTATCGGACGATGTATACCCCTTGATGATAATATGTGCTGACGATATCGGTTTGTACGAGATTGTCGATCAGTAGTCAGATCATGAGTATATTGAGGATATTAGTATTGTACTAGACATAGGTCAGTACCCTAGACTATGATCTTGGATAAAGAGGATACCAGAGGAATAGTGTGAGGAATATGATTTTGACCCGTACCCAGATTTGGGGATGCCGTACGAAGGATTTACGTACGAGCTATATCTTGATGATTTGATCCGCACTCTTGACTTGGGATGTCTGATTATAGATATGGTATCGGATATGATATTATTGAGGCGGGATCACCGACTAATATATATACATGTATGTATATGTATCGACTCAGATGTTAGGCGGTTTCCTTACCTGTAGTCTAGCCTGTAGCTTAGCCCTTTAGTTTAGTTAGTTGTTAGAGTAGATTCGGTTCCTACCTATTTCAAATCTTACGAATCGTGCGTATTTTAAAAGACAAGTCAAGGGATTCTACGGATATTTCAAAAAAAAACGTATCTTTTCTTAAAAACACGGTAGCCCCTATTTTCAAAACGCCACGATTCGTGTTATTTCAAAAGGCACCATTGTAGAACTTATATTAGGTTAATGCAGTTTAGTTATCGTTGCGTCTAGTATTCAGCTCCCGCTCATTATTGTTGTTCGCTCCACCTCACGTGCTTATATTATGCTTCATATTCTACTGTTGATATCTTGTGGTTAGGACACCAGCACCTTTACCAATGATGCGTATGTACCACGTACACTTACTTGCCGGCTCACACACATCTTCATCGGTAATTTCCATGTCACGAACACTTTAGAAATACTATTTCATTGACATAGGTTGTTAGCTAATAGTTTAGACATTGTAGTTATTGCCTGCTACTTCATGCATGTTATTATTCACTGTTTACATGCTATTGATGATTTGGATTCGGATTTCATGAGATTTCTTGGATTTGGAGGAAAACCGCAAAAACATAAATAAACCTTTTGTCTCTCTTTTTAAATAAAAGGTGCGGTTTTCCAATGATGTATGAGTCGTCCACCATGAGTTTGCTGATGGATTTCGAGACCCGATTCGAGGAGACGGATGAACCGTTTTGGGTACATGGTGGGCCCGGTAAGGTACCCCGGGGCAAGAAGCGCATGATGACGACGATGTGAGCCTGGCAGGGGGAGACTACCTACCGGTGATTTTACCCGACGCGTCGGATATCCGGAGGATATCGTCGTGGTCTTGAGATGGATGGTAGGGGCCGGTCTAGACTGACGGCGCCCTAGATATTGAGATTGAGACATTGAGATTTTGGGATATTGAGGTACTGAGATTTGATGATACAAGGCAGTCCGGATAGCCGGAGCCTGAGGTTTTGAGACATTGAGATTTATGTTTTGTGTCGATACTAGACACTGTTGATGTTGATTTCATTTATGATACCTCATTTTAAAAATACAAAGGAAATCTCACTAATTTATGAAAACAGTTTCTTCATTTACATGTATTCTGTTTTCATGCATTCATACCTCATTCATATGATATATTGCTACCTGAGGCACTGACACGGGCACATGAGATCACACTCGGGTTAGATATTACCCTAGCCATTGTTATAGGCTGCATGTTATTCATATATTTGAGGATATATTATGATCTTTGACCTAGGTTGCGTTATTTATGCGATTTCTGTGCGTAGATGTTTTTCTATTCACGAGTTGGCAACTCACCCCCGTTGTGCCCCAGTTTCTTGCAGGTTTGCCGTACAGGTTTCATTACGGCTTGCGGGCATAGTTTCCTTCGGGTGATTTGCTAGTAGGTGGGTTTACTTGTATCGTACCCCCCCCATTATATAACTTGTATATTATTACTCTGTTGTATCTAGAAGTTCCATCAACCGAACATATATTTATTTCAGAGATAGAGACCAGTGATGTTATTCTTTCGACCTTAGAGTCGCGCGTTTTATTTCTGTGGTTTTCTTGTGGTTTTGAGTTTTTCATCCTCGCCGTTGGCGTTGTATATTATATTGCTTATGTTGTTGTGACCGTCGATTGACGAAGAGCTAGCTCCCGCTTGGGGATGCCTTTTATTGATTTCGTATACTATTCATGTTGTATCCCGTTTGGGAGCCAGTATTTACAAAGGAGACGCTGCCGAAATTTTCGGGAAATATTGATGTTTTTTTTAAACCGCATAATTCGGCTTATGCTATTAAAACTACTTGTTTAAATTGGTTTTCCTTCACTCTACTACTTTTCTTGGTTTGCATTTCTGGGTTTTCGGCTTACTTGGATTACGTACGCCTCGAGACGTTTCGTAGTTTAAGTGCCGGTCATGTTCCGTACTTTCGGGACGTGACAGTGAGTCATGAGGTGTGTCGTGCCTCTAGATGTTTCTAGATGATGACTAAGATTAGTGACTCATGGTTGTATTTAATGATCATTAATGGTGGAGGTGACTAAGGGTGATGATTCATTAGTTCCATTAATGTGTTCATACTTGGTGCTAAGATATTTGTTGTTGATCTTTTCCTTTGTGGTCACCTTCCCCCTCCTACACTCACCTCCCTCCCTCTCTATAAGTGGCCGGCCCCTTCCCCTCCTCTAAAAGCTCATGGTTGTTGTTTGAAAAGATTAAGGATTTTGGTTCATGGAAATTGATATACTTCATTTCTCATTTCGTATCGATCCAAAAGGCAACTTCATTAACCATTCGTCCATAGCCTTGGACGTAACGAGACAAAGTGTTCTACTCATTCTCTACTTCATCTTAGTCATCTCTTCTAGCAAATTTGACGATCGAGTTGTCTCGGTTCAGAGGCGGGAGCCCGTTTAAAGTTCTGTCGACGTGGTGCCACCTGGACGACAAGTTTGAAGATCGAGGAGATCGGAGCAGCCGCAACAAAGCGTAGGATGATTGTTAAAGACCGAAGGACTCGGATCATTCGGTATAACGTTTCTATCACTTTGTAGTTTGTTAGTTTAGCTTTAATGGCAGATCCGGGTTACGGTACACGATAGCGCCAGTTGTAAAAAGTTTTTGTTCCGCACTTGGCATCTGTTAGACGACCGGGGCACTACCGTGGACTTACACCTAGAACCCGGTTACTTATGCTCCCCGCCTTGGGTCTACCTAATGCGGAAAAGTAAATAATATACAATGGTGACATCATCCTCAGCCCGGAAGTGCCCAATTAAAAGAATATTATATACAAATGAATTTTACATGAATGAAAAAGAAAAACTCTCATCTCACATAAAACCCCCGGCTATTCAAAACACGACGATCCAATATAACATATCACAGCAACACATAATATCTCATATCATCAATGTAAGCAAGTATGCGTATCCCGATTGTCGTTGATGTATAGTAACGAAGCCGGCGATACACCACATACTACGCTTACGGTCGCAGAAAAGAAAGTGTAAAACTACAACAGTTGGAATCCGCAACCTCCTTAGACATCGCATGCCTAACCAAATGAATTCTTTAGACACCACATGCCTAACAACTATAAACCCCGCATTTTAGTCTCATTATTGAAAACTCTTTTCAATATCTAGTCGGGTAATTCAACAAGATTCCCGATATCCTGATCGAATGCTCGTCGCAAACTTTAGTAGACGGCCGCACCCCCGGATGCCGTCGACGAAGTGCACTAAGGCGGAACACCGCTGCCGCGAGCACCCAAACGGATCCTTTTGGCAACGGGGTTCTTCTACAGTCACTTGGTCGGGGCTATGGGGCATGGCTGTCTATTAAGTTTACCTGGCGAGTATCCGCATACGCTTCGTGATTGCGACGGACTTTTGATCACATCAAAATCCCGTGGCAACCGATCATTTGAGACTAAACTGCTAGATTTATAATATTCAAATTAGTTATCTCATAACTATTTGTGGATTCCAAATATTGTATCACATTCCAGATAAATAGACAATGTTAAACTTTACGATCGAATAATCAAACACCCAAGTTTTCCCAAATAGTTCTAAACACTTGAAATTAGTTTAAAAACATCCATCACATGCCACAGTACCAATGGTCCAGCCGTAGAAGGGTCAAGCCAACGCCTCACATGCGGCAACGCCGTACTGCCCCAAACCTTAAGGTTCAGAGGCGGTTCAGAGGGTCACATAATCGAGTTAAGGTTTGTGTTCTTCTAGAGGGACCACCGCCTTACTTGCATGACTTAGAACGTTCTTAAACTACGGAAAAATCCAACACTTGAAAATTTTCCGGCAGGGAAAAAAGTGAGTTATTGATATCCGTTCGAACTTTATAACACGTTCTAAAAATTTCCCGGACAAACTAAACGAAGTTATACTTTCCGATCGAATCAACGAGCTCCCAATACAACCCAGAAAACTCAACACTTGAGTAATATCAAAAATACCCAGAAGTATCAGGAATTAGCTACGGATTTTACTGTACAAAATTCAAACCCGTATGCCACTGTAGCGCCGCGGAACCGCCGCTCAAGCCATGGTACGGCCGCGGTTCCGCTGCGCTTTAAGCGAATTAATGGCTCGTTTTTTTCACAAATCCTTAGAATTCCCTGTTATTTTTTTGAGTATTTTTAATGCAGAAAAAATAACATTTTTAGAAAATATCCAGAGAGGGGTCTAAACAGGGTATTCGGAGTTCGATCGGACTTTAAACTTTGTCTGGACTTCGCCTAAAGCTCTAGCTTGGCTCTGATACCACTGTAGGGTTACTAGGCACTCTCATAAGGGTCTATAAGGCATCAACCATGCCCGATTTAAAATTTAGACGTGCCGAACAACCCTAACCAAGATTTTTAAACTAGAGATTAGGCGAAACAAAGCATGTAAACAATTTTACATCTAAGAGATAGGGATTACAACCTTTGTAGTCCGTTCCTTCACTTCTAAAGCTCCGTGTTGTGGTCCCTTCGCTGCGATCATCAAGTTCCCGAACTCTAGAGAGGCTCCACGAAGAGAAAGATGCAAGCTTGCTTCCGATCTTCGATAACTAAGATGATCTACCATGAAGTTTCTTTAACACAAGCCCTCACTCACTAAATGAAGTGAACACCCTAATCTAAATGGCTAGGATAGATTAGGATGATGAAGTAGGATTTTAGCTCTCATTTGTTTTCTTAATCTCACTCAAATTCATCACTAATGAAAAAGCTAATAAGCTTTTCCATCAAGAACTCAAGGAAGAAGAAGAAGAATCCTTTTGTGATGAATAATGAAACTCTAGTGTGGTTAGAATTACAACCATGGGTTAAGTATGAAGACTTAACCCATGTAGAGATTTAACTAGGGTAAAGGATTGGGCTGGGTTAAGGAAATATCTATGCAAAATATCCAAGTCAAAGTCAAATCTTCAAGAAGCTTCTTGAAAGCTTCATAAAGACTTAACCCTAATCCAAACCCTAACCTCAATTAAATTCCACAAAACATGTTGCATTTATAACCATAACATGTTACAATATTATATATCACATATACAATATTTATTGTAACAAAATAAAATAATACTATTAACACATAACGCATATATATCAATGTATTACCCGAGTGAGAAAAAGAATCTTTAAGTGAGCTTATATTAGTTAATATAATTTAATATATCAAATATATAATTATACATTAAATTATCGAATCAACACTTGATCCGATAATCCGGCTATTTCACAAATAACCGACTAATATAATCTGTATCAGTTAATCGAATCAACACTTGATCCGATGACCCGACTATATCACATATACCCGGCCGATATCTCATATCGTGAGAATCTAATACGGTATCACATACACGTATTGTTCTCGGTCCTGCACATATCACATCTGTGCTCCTACTCCGTTTTGCCTGAGCCAAGAAACCTCTATGTAGGACTCTAAAGAATCGTCAATACGCCGGCAGTAGGTGATGATCATATCAAACACCCACAAGCTGCAAGCGGTCAGCTAAACGTACACTACTACAATATGGGGTTGCCCCTACGGACTCAGAAATCCGTAGGGTGAAAATATTTCTTGCCCCTACGGATTTATCCGTAGGGACAACTCGTTGTCCCTACGGTGCCCTATGTTCTAATTTTTTCTTTGGCCCTAAGGAGCCGCAAGCCGGGGACCTATGGTTATGTCCGTAGGGGCATCAACATGGGTTATTAATAAAAAAAAGCACAGAAAAATTATATTCATCGTTCCCAAATTTCTCTCTCTCACTCCCGCGTCTCTCGTCGCCCGTTCCCGATCTTCGTCGCCACCGCGCTCGCGAGCCTGCACCAGCTTCGTCGGTCTTCCCCACACCTTCGTCGACTTCCCGCGCCCCGTCGCCACCTTCGCCAATCGTCGGCGACCACCAATTTCTACCGTCTCCTCCACCGCGCGCACGGTTGTAAGTAAATCTGAAATAATTTTTAATTTTGACGTTGTACTCTAGGGTTCAGGCCAGGTTCGGGTAGGGGTGAGGGCATCGGCGTCGGCGTCGGCGTCGGCATCGATCGGATTCGGTTAGGGTTAGGGTTAGGGTTAGGGTTAGGTTGTGGAGTTCGGTTGGGGTTGGGGTTGGGGCTGGGGCTGGGGCTGGGGCTAGGGCTAGGGTTTGGTTGGTGTTTGGGGTTGGGGCTGGGCTGGGGTTGGGGCTGGGCTCGGTTGGGCTGGGGCTGGGGCTGGGCTGGGGCTGGGGGTAGGGTTCGGTTAGGGTTAGGGATATTTGCCAAAAACTCTCTTCAAGAGATTAACCCGTATCAATATTGGAGTAGTGAGCTTTAACAATGGTGAACTGAGTCCGCCAATGGAGAGCGGCCGTTTTGCAGCGGGAGGCTTAGCATATATAAGCAATATATGATTTACAAACAATAGCGGTAATCTATATAAACAACGAGATAATGATTTTCAAATTGGCCAAGTTAGACCCGACTGTTACTCCATTGACAATAGCCATCCTATAGATACAGTATATTTTGGTGGCCCTGGAGGGAGTAAAACATAATGTAAATGATGCACTCTTGCAAATGTGTTATCTTATTGAATAAAAAAGTTGCAATTGGGATGCTATTATTAGTACATGAGAATAATTTTTGTTGGATTCTATCATTACACATGCATCACGAGCTCTAGACAAATTTATTTACTCCACCTCATAGAAGTACAAGTCTTATACCAGTAAAGAACCATGAAAATTTGCGATTGGTTATAATAAGTTGTGGAACCTCACAGTGCCATAACTTTCTTGAAGGATCTCAAAAATTTTATAATAAAACATTTTAATGCAAAATCTAAATTTGATTGCTTTATCACAAGCTTTCTTCATCCTTGATAATTGATTCTTTTGGAGCATCATAACTATGTTTTGCGTTAATGTATTTGCAAAGTTGTAAATATGTGATTAGCATTATGGCTTGACTTTAATAGATCTATATTCCTCTGTTTTTCCCTTGCTTTAGAGTTGAACATGATCTTTTAATAGCAAATATACTGCCCTTTAGAATTCAGATATGGACTGATAAGAAGAGATGATTGTTATCATGTTAACGGCCACTTATAAAGTTTCTCAAATCTTGATCTCAATGGTTTAAAATCATATTACACATACAACACGAATGCACAAGAAACGCATAATTAGAGAGCGATTCGAGATGTTCAGGTTAAAACCAATATATGATACTCGATGATAATATGAAACCTTCGTATTCCCATCGATACTTATATATGAAACTAAAAGCGCCACTTAGTCCCCGTCTATCGGTTAACATACGTGCGATGGTCGTCGTGACATAAAACTATACGAAGGTTGTTAAATATCGGACGGTATAGCTCGATACTAACAACCGTCGTATAGTCTACACGACGAGAAAATTCAATCATATTGTAACCCATAGATTTTTTCCGTGTGGACAAGTTATGAATGTATAAAGCTAACACCTTCATTCACTTGTGTTTTCATCCGTTTCGAGATATTTCGTCGGTACCTTTCCGCTGGTTCTCCGTGTACAAAGATAGATTAGATGTTCATTTCAACGTTGTTTCACAGCTTTGAAATGATTATCTATTCTATTACAGTGTACTCGGAGAACAGTGGGGAGGTGCTGCCAAAATTTACTCGAAACGGTTGAAAGCACAACTGATGGGTGTTCACTCTATACATTCTTAATGGGATAGAAGCCTACCCCCGACAGCCGGAACACACACATACAACAAGAATACACAACAAACGCATAATTAGAGAGCGATTCGAGATGTTCAGGTTAAAACCACTATATGATAATATGAAACCTTCATATTCTCATCGATACTCATATATGAAACTAAAAGCGCCACTTAGTCCCCGTCTATCGGTTAACATACGTGCGATGCTCGTCGTGACATAGAACTATACGAAGGTTGTTAAATATCGGACAGTATAGCTCGATACTAACAACCGTCGTATAGTCTACGCGACGAGAAAATTCAATCGTATGGTAACCCATAGATTTGTCCCGTGTGGACAAGTTAAGAATGTATAAAGAAAACGCCTTCATTCACTTGTGTTTTCATCCGTTTCGAGATATTTCGTCGATACCTTTCCGCTGGTTCTCCGTGTACAAAGATAGATTAGATGTTCATTTCAACGTTGTTTCACAGCTTTGAAATGATTATCTATTCTATTACAGCGTACTCGGAGAATAGCGGGGAGGTGCTGCCGAAATTTACTCGAAATGGTTGAAAGCACAAGTGATGGGTGTTCGCTCTATACATTCTTAATGGGATAGAAGCCTACCCTCGACAGCCGGAACACACATATACGACAAGAATATACAACAAACGCATAATTAGAGAGCGATTCGAGATGTTCAGGTTAAAACCACTATATGATAATATGAAACCTTCATATTCTCATCGATGCTCATATATGAAACTAAAAGCGCCACTTAGTCCCTGTCTATCGGTTAACATACGTGCGATGGTCGTCGTGACATAGAACTATACGAAGGTTGTTAAATATCAGACAGTATAGCTCGATACTAACAACCGTTGTATAGTCTACGCGACGAGAAAATTCAATCGTATGGTAATCCATAGATTTGTCCCGTGTGGACAAGTTAAGAATGTATAAAGCAAACGCCTTCATTCACTTGTGTTTTCATCCGATTCGAGATATTTCGTAGGTACCTTTCCGCTGGTTCTCCGTGTACAAAGATAGATTAGATGTTCATTTCACCGTTGTTTCACAGCTTTGAAATGATTATCTATTCTATTACAGTGTACTCGGAGAACAGCGGGGAGGTGCTGCCGAAATTTACTCGAAACAGTTGAAAGCACAAGTGATGGGTGTTCGCTCTATATATTCTTAATGGGATAGAAGCCTACCCCTGACAGCCGGAACACACACATACAACAAGAATACACAACAAACGCATAATAAGAGAGTGATTCGAGATGTTCAAGTTAAAACCAATATATGATAATACGAAACCTTCATATTCTCATCGATATTCATATATGAAACTAAAAGCGCCACTTAGTCCCCGTCTATCGGTTATCATACGTGCGATAATTTATTCTTTTTAACGACAAACGCACACACAAAGCATATACACGGATTTTCTCCTTTGTCAGTAACTATCCCGTTCTTATATTTCTCAATATAGTCAGCATAACCTACAATTTATATGTTATACTGTCTAACATGGCCCATGAGTACGTCAGAGTTAAGGACTGGATGTATGTGAATTGGAAACAACGTATGCAACCTAAGTTTGTCGTAGGAGTTGCTGCTTTCCTTGAATTTGCACGCGTACATAATAAGATCATAATAGAGAAGATTCTCTGTCCGTGCAATAGATGTGGCAATAAGTACTGGCAGAAGGTAGAATTGGCAGAGCTTCATATTGTAAAACATGGGTTTACTAGACTTTATACAACTTGGAAATATCACAGGGAAGGAGAAGAACGCGGTACTGCGGCAGAAGAAGAAGGAGAAAACGATAATGTGGAAGGAGAAGAAGAAGAATTCGGTAATGCGGCAGAATGAGAAGATGGTAATTTATTTCCATCAGAAGAAATGGAGGATATGGTAGAGGCTGCTCTAGGTGAATCTATTCGTACCGAAGATGACATTCCTTCCGGTCAAGGACCGTGTGCGTATAAATATGAAAATTTCATGAATGATGCTAGGAAACCAATTTATGAGAATGCGAAGTATTCCACCCTCTCATGGTTCGTCCAACTTTTCCAGATTAAGTGCCTATATGGATGGAGCAACAAGTCATTCACAATGCTTCTTTCGTTCTTGAAAGATTCTATGCCTCCGGGAAATAATGTGCCCAACAGCTGGTACGAAGCCCAGAAGATGATGTCTGATTTGGGTCTAAAGTGCGAGAAGATTCAAGAATGTCCTAAAAATTGCGTGTTGTACCGGAAAGAGAATTCAGATTTGAAAGAGTGTCCAACATGCGGAGAGGCCAGATATAAGCCGAAAGATTCTGATAAGAAGCCTGATATACCTATGAAGATAGCACGATACTTTCCCATAACACAGAGGCTATTCAGGTGCAAGAAAACAGCCGAGGCAATGATTTGGCATCACCGTGCTCCTCCAAGTGAAGATGGAAAAATGAGCCATCCAAGAGATTCACCGGCATTTAAGGATTTCGATAGGAAGCACGCAATATTCAGTAGCGATCCTCACAATGTCCGGCTCGGACTGGCTACTGATGGCTTCTGCCCATTCAACTATATGGCTGGAAGTCATAGCACATGGCCCGTTGTAATGATAATTTATAATCTATCGCCTTGGTTGGCTATGGACCAATCATACTTCATGATGTCTCTTCTTATCAACGGACCAAACTCACCGGGGAACAATATCGACGTCTATCTCCGACCTCTAATCGAGGAGTTGAAATCTTTGTTCATTGATGGTGTAGAGATATATGATGCAAACACAAATACAACCTTCATACTGTGTGCGGCTTTAATGTGGACAATTAATGACTTTCCTGCGTATTGAATGCTATCAGGTTGGTCCGTACATGGTCACAAAGCATGTGCTCATTGCCATGAACACACAACATCGAAATTCTTGAATTTTAGCAGGAAGGTTTGTTATTACGGCCATCGACGTTTCCTGCCTCCAGACCACCCCTATAGGTTAGACACGGTTCACTTTGATGGTCATCAGGAGCTTCTTGGACCTCCATCCCCATTGTCCGGAGAGGACGTGACTGCTAAATGGGATGGTTATAATAACGTGACCTTCGGGATGGATCTGACGAAACAGGTCAAATCACCATATTGGAACAAGTTAAGCATTTTCTTCGAGCTTCCGTACTGGTTTACAAATTCAGTGCGTCATTGTTGGGACGTCATGCATATAGAGAAGGGAGTATCAGAGCACATACTTAACTTGCTTCTTTGTAAAGACGGGAATTCGAAAGACAACATGAATGCTCGGATGGATCTACAAGAGTGGGGAATAAGAAGTGAATTGCACCCTAGACCGGTAGCGGGTAAACCGGGAAAGTTTGTACTTCCCAATGCCGCTTATCATATGTCACAACCGGAGAAGAAAAGATTCCTGCAGGTGTTGCATGATTTGAAAGTCCCCACAGGTTTCTCAGGATCATTCAGCAAGAAAATAAAAATTGTGAAGGGAAAGATCGATGGGCTGAAAAGTCATGATCACCATGTTATCATAGAGCACCTTCTTCCATTAGCCCTCAGGACTTCTCTCCCCGAATCGGTTGGTCTAGTAATCAACGACCTATGTTGTTTTTTCAGGGAGTTGTGTGCTAAAACACTGGAGGTTGTGACGCTGGATAAACTAGAAAATTCTATTGCGTTGATACTTTACAAGTTTGAGCGTATTTTCCCACCGTCATTCTTCGATATCATAATACACTTGACGGTTCATCTTGCAACTGAGGCGAAGTTAGCCGGACCGGTACAATATCGATGGATGTATCCCGTCGAGAGGTACGTGTAATTTTTCGTTTCGCGCAATTTATAAATTTATTGTTGTCCTGTATGCCCGTATTTATTTATTCAACATATTTTCATTAGGTACCTCTACACTCTTAAGAAGTATATACGCAATAAAAATCGACCAGAGGTTCTATCATGCAAGGTTATCTTCTTGATGAAGCAACCACATTTTGTTCCCGCTATCTGGACGAGAACATTGAGACAAGGCTTAACCGACCACGAAGAATTCAAGACGGGCCATATGGTAAAGCCGAGTATAAGAGGGTAGATACTATGTTTATCAACAAGATATACCGGTTTATCTTGCTTAATTATGCATGTCTTGAACAAATTAGAGAGTAAGTTTTTTTGGATTAATTGTTATATCTGTGTTTGTGTGTGTATGAAATGATATAATATTAATGTCACAATTATTTGTCGAAAACAGAATTCATTTTAACGAGGTACGTGAGGGGCATCCAGATTGGAATGAAGAACGTTTGGAAAAATATCATCAGGATAATTTTTATGATTGGGTCACAGATCATGTAAGTTATTCGAATAACATTTTATTGCTATCAGTTTTAATCTAAACTTGTATCGTTATGTATTTGTCGTAAAATTTGTTTTGTTAGATCCACGATCCGAACTTGTCTTCATCATTTGAGAGTGATTCAAGATGTTTAGCTCAATTTCCTAGTATGGAGGTTGCATATTACAAAGGATTTGGTGTCCTTGGATACAAATTCGAAGTTAAGGACATAGAAACATCTAAAACCACTCAGAATAGTGGGATTGCGACGGTAGGATCGGACGGTGTGATTTACTATGGGTACTTAAATTGTATACTCGGCATCCACTATCCCGGACGATCAGAACCATTTTATATATTTTAGTGTACTTGGTACGATACGCGAACCGATACGGACAGGTGGAGAAGCAATCTTGGGACTTGGAAAGATGAATATGGATTGACCAGTGTGAACACACTTCGATTTTACGGTCAGGAAGATCCGTTTATCTTTCCGAACCAAGCGTTCCAAGTATACTACTCACAGTATTTGAAGCATCCGGAATGGAGTGTTGTATGCCGATGGAAACCCAGAGATGTCTACGATGTCCCAGAATTCGAGGACAGCGATGAGGACGAAGAAGAGAGAAGGCTTAAAGTGCTCCGACCGTCTGTTTCGAAGGACAGGTTATCTTCGAACGATCATGAAGTTACGTGGGTTAGAAATGACATCGACGATGAAATCCAAGTAGATATGTATAATGCGCCCACGAAACGAAAAAGGTTATCAGTAATGTTATATTATTACTTCACATTTTACGCTCTATACATATATAGTCAATACTTTTAATGATTGTCTAATGCGTCCACGAACCGTTTATCTATATTTGATGATGATGTCGGGAGCAGCGAGGGGCGGCAGGAGCTCCAGCTCGGCTGAGACAGAGGCAGAGCGGTTCTGCCGCTCGAAGAGCTCCGTAGGGAGCTTCAAAGGGCCGGTCTTGCACCCAGATCGGAGACCCCTTCGGATGCCTCCTTCCGTGTGGATTTTGCCACATCTCCAGGTATACTGCACGCATATCCATTTTGAATGCAATATTACAGATATTCATGTATGTTTATGTCAAAATTACTTATATTGTCAATGTTTGATTGTCTAGTTGTTGGTGATGCGTCCACATCTGGGACAGAGGCCACTCCCGCTCCTCCAGGTATGTTTATATATCATATAGTGCATGTATATTTATTTAGAATGCTATATCATAAATACATGTAGGGTTCCTAGGCACACACTAGAGGTCTCACAAGGCATCAACCATGCCAAATTCAAATTTTACAAGTGCCGAGAAACCCTAATACGGATTGTTGACTAGAGTTTAGGCGAAACATGCAACTAGTTAACAACTTAACTAAGGGAACGGAAATACAACCTTTGTAGATCCGGTCCACCACCTCCATAGCTCCATGATAAAGTCTCCTTGCTGTCCAAATCGAATCCCGGGCTCTAGCATCGGCTTCATCGGAGAAATGGGCGGGCTTGGTCGTCGGCTTCGATGCCGAAGATGATCTACGTCGAGGCAACACAAGATCAAGCTCCAACTTCACCAAGTCAAGAAACTTGTGAAGATAACACCCTATACTACTTGGCAAGAGGTAGAGGATGAAGAAATAGGAAGTGGGTTCACTTTAGAATTGAATTTCTCACTCATTTTCTCAAGTTGCCATTGTTGGTAGCAAGCTTTTCTTCATTGTAAAGATGAAGAAGAAGAAGAAGAAGAAGAAGATAAATGAATATTATGATAAGTTTTTTTTGAATAGAAAAGAAAATCAATACTTATCATAATACACCCATGGTCAAGTGTAGAGAATCAACTAGGGTTAAGTGGAGTGGTTAGGGTTAAGCATGAGACAAAATGGTCACTTTGTCAAAGCTTCAAGATACAAACAAAGAAAGCCACCATTTTCTCTTTATGCCATTTATTTTCCAAAAAGAATAAATAAATAAATAAATGAATAAGAAAACAAAACCCTAACCATTCATATAACCATGGTTTAATCTTTACACAAACCTAAGTAAACATGTATCATCAAACATGATTCAATCAAGTGCACAAAAGTATATCACATATACAACTTGTGCAATTCAAGTGAGAAAATCCATTTAAAGTGAACCAATACTAGTTAATACAAAGTAATATATCAAATATATAATTATACATTAAATCATTAAATCAACAATTGATTTAACGATCCGGTCATATCGCATATGACCGACTAATATCCAATGTATCGGCTTATCGAATCAATCCTCGATTCGATAACTAGGTTATATCGCATACAACCAATCGATACATTTATCGCGAGAATAGAATATGGTATCACATACACGCATTATTCTCGGTCCCGCACATATCTCATATGCGCTCCTATTTCGTTTCTCTTGAGCCAGGAAACCTCTGTGTAGGACTCTAAAGACTCGTCAATACGCCGGCAGCAGGTGATGATCATATCAAACACCCACAAGCCGCTAGCGGTCTGCTAAACGTAACGGCCACCCGGGTATTGAGCGATCAGAAGATCGACGAGCAAGCCCTCTCATACTCCTGTGAATCCAACCAGTAACACTTACCGTACAGTCCGGTCTGTTCGTCTGATATGTCGCATATCTCGCCTAGGGGTGGTAAACGTCAGACCCCTATAGCTCGATAAGTCGTGTCGATATGAGGTCTATAACAGTTCGAGAAACTACTGGTAACACTTACCAGTAAATCTCAGTAAGCCTGGCCAGGGATATTCGGTTATAGCCAATCGAACACAGCGCAACATCAACTCCATATACCGGGAGAGACGAATCCCCTCCTATCGCTCATTGCCTCTATGTGATTCGGGACTGTACCCAAAAACCACCATTTTGCACGCCCTCTTGGACGTGGTAAGGTGGAAATCAAAGCACAGTGGGAATCACACAAGACTCTATGACGATCTCGGGTCAACAGACTACTCTGTACCAGTGTCACCAGAGAACTGCCATCTGACGTAAGGTATAATACCATCTGGGAGTTCTCGACGAGTCCGTCCAGTGTACCCAGTCTCCACTGAGCACCCGTATATCATCTCTGATGTCAAACACCAATGGATATGGGATCATCCATCGCCCATCTGTATCGGTCGAGAAGGTATACGCTAGTCTACTCTGGTATATCGATGCCCCGTCTCGATATACCCACGACTAGGGACCTTGAAGGATGTACTTATGGACTACCCTGTCCCCACTAGTATGATCCGCATCATAGTCCAGGTAGTCAAGTTCACATCCTAAGGGCTTTACCAACATGTAACAGAAAGACAATCAGTATACACGTTAAGGTAAAGAGTAACCAGACAGCATACTATCATGTCGAGCAAGAAAGTCCTCCCTATATATGTCCCAGCATCCACTGCAATATACATCCAATGTACAGTAATGGCTTCTAGGGCATACATATAACTAACAATCTCCCACTTGCACTAGGGCCATCTGATAGCAGTGGTTGTAGTATCTCATACTCAACCATCCCATAAAAGTCTCTCTCTGGGAAAAGGCCTTTGTGAGTGGATCCGCCGTGTTGTCCTCTGAGTCTACTCTCCTAACCTTGATCACCCTGGAGATCAACTATCTCCATGATCAGGTGACACTGCCTTAGAATATGTCTGGATCACTGATGGGACGGACATTCCTTGGCATAAGCCACAACTCCATTGTCACACAATGGATATGAACGTAGTTCATCTCATGAACCAATATATACCCAAACATCCTCTTTGGTAGCATCTTAAGTAGCGATGTATTCAGCCTTAATCGTCTAGTATGTCACGGTATCTATCTTGGAACTCTTCCAACATACCGTCCCTTTACTGAGGGTAAAGACAATTCCTGTGACTGACTTTCAGTCGTCCTTATCACCTTGGAACACTTCCAGTGATTCTCCCCAGAATCAATTGATACCATCTCACTACAACTAGTGAGAATCCTAACATCCATTTAGATCTATCTCATAGATCCAAAACCCAGGATTTAGCAGGTATCACTTTGATCCTATGTGGAGAATCATTGTGATAAGCGGAGATTGACCGAGCGTAGCATAGGAAACTCCTTCCCTATCAAGAGCATGTCATCCACGTACTCTACAAGGATCGTCACTCTACTCCCTACTACCTTTATTGTTTATACAAGGTTCATCTACCATTTTGATGATGTCAAACTCTTTGACTAACTCATCAAAACAGATGTTCCAACTCCGCGATGTCTGCTTTATCCTGTAAAGCATCTTGCACACGTTTCCGCTGCTCCCACTGTCTACGAAGCCCTCTGGCTGTGTACTTATAGACGCTCTCTTCTAAAACATCATTTAGAAAAGCAGTCATGACACCCAACCACCAGATATCGTAGTCATGGTATGTAGCCATGGCAAGTAGGATTTGGATGGACTTAAGCATAGCCACTTGAAAAGGTTTCATCATTATCCACGCCTGGTCGATGACGAAAAGCTTTAACAAGTCTAGCTTTGAAAGTCTCAACTTTTCCATCTACACCAAGTAATCTTCTCAAGATATACTTGCTCCTGATGGGGATTTAACCCTTCAGATTTAGCAACCAAAGTCCATACTATGTTGGTGTACATGGATTCCATCTCAGATCACTAAGCATCCAGCCATTCTTACAGAGTCTTACTCCTGATGGCCAGCTCGAAACTAGTTGGGTCATCATCTCATGATGCAATCCTCGCTCCCACTGTCATAGAGAAACCGAAGTAACTCTCAGGTGGGTGAGAAACGCTACTAGATCGGCGGAGAGGCTGAGGTTCGTTGGTAACTATTGAATCCTTTGGTTCTTTCAAATCATCAGCTGCAGTTTGTATAGCTGGAACATTTCCAGTTCTACATAACAGACCTTACCTCGAGCTTGTCCAGATTTTGTTTTTAGACATAGGCCGGACAACCCCAAATCTTAACCATCTTAAGATATGGGCTCTTCCCTTTCCATATCACATACGAAGTGGTAGGCAACTGATTTGATTTGAACCCTATTCAATAGGTATGCAGCTTCTCAAGTGCATAACTCCCAAAAAGGAAATAGGTAACTCAGTTGTACTCATCATAGAGCAGACCTTATCATATAGGGTGTGATTGCTCCGCCCCGATATACCATCGTGCCATGATGTATATGGAGGAGTAATGCTGAGAGAGAATCTCATTCTCCTTTAGAATAATCCAGGATTTCCGTGCTCAAGTATTCTCCTCCTCGATCTCATCAAAGCACATAATACTTACCCGTGTTTTGGTTTTCTACTTATAAATCATATTCTGTGAATATCTCAAAAGGTTCGGACTTGTGTTTCAACAGGAACATATGTCTGAATCTTGAGAGATTATCAGAGAATGTAACGAAGTACAAAGAACCAGTCTTGGCAAGTGTAGACAGGGGACCTACATACATCAACATGTATCATCCCAAGAGTTCACTAACTCTTTCTCTGTTTCCAATAAACAGAGCTAGTGTCATTATATCTTTGTGACATGACTGGCAAGTTTCACAAGATGTAGATTCAAAACGAATTTAAATATGCATCTAAATATAACTTCAGCTAGTCAGGTCGCATTGATATGACCTAGTCTACAATACCTCAAGAAAAATTCGTTCATTTATGAACTCATCCACTTGTGTGTGTTCTGTATACTAAGAACTGTAGTTTGATTTAGAACATCAATGCTTTTAGATAACGTGCCTGAACCGATCAACTTTTGATATAGGAAATGTTCAAAACATAATCCGACAGAACAAAATTTTATCGTTTCTTTACTAATAAAGAGACAGATATGATTTTGCATATCAGGTTCGGTATCTAATAACATTCATTCAGAATCAATGTATTGGTAATACAGGGTGACAGTGACCAACAGACTTGGCTGCAACACTTGCCCTGTTTTCTGCCTCATGAAACTTATCACCCGTTCTCAGTTCTTTACCTATCTGTAGCCCATGTAACATATTACATATGCGGGATTCGGATCCGGTATCATATACTTAGGACGTAAAGGACACTGAGAAACAGTTCTATATAATGAACACACCCGAAGATGATGCATCAGCATGCACTTACTTCATTTGGGCGGCACGGGAATTCTGGTAATCCCCAATATCCTGCTCTGTCTTATAACAATTATAAGTTGGAGCGGGACCAACGTTCCCCAGCTCAGTATAACAAGCGGGTTCGGTCAATACATCCGTATTATTATCTTGATTAAGGCGTGACATGGTCGCTACCAGGAGAGAGAGAGAAGAAAACACTCAGCGTGCGCTCTTGCAAGATCAGATTGGTTATTTTTTTATCTAATCAGGACGGCTCCCACTGTTTTTATCAAATCTTCCTTCAAACCCTAAAAGGAAAGACTAGCCGGGATTAATTACACACTACAAGTTCACCAATCTTTCAGCCAGGCCAGTGTCGGTACTTTGTGGGAGGTCCCCCGTGCTTTCGGACGAACCTAATTAATGTAAACCTCGTTTTCCCAGAGGCGTAACCTCGTTAACACCTTTCTAGACACCTACTTGATCGGCTAATTGTAATGTGTAAAACTCTCCCAGGAGTAACAATTACTCGCAGCAGGTATCGGGATCCAACTATCTCATAGAAGGTATGCAATCTCATTGCAAATTTCAACACTTGAAATTCCCGATAATATTTTGCCCCTAGTAGCTATATGACCTTAACATAGTCAACAAATCATAAGTGCTAGTCAAGTTCAACCCGTCATTTCCCGATTGAATTAAACCCACCCGCACGACCCTTAACATAGTCAACAAAGTCGCACGACTACCCTAATCCAATCGCATCATATGCTTATGCAGATAAGCACTAATTAGCTACCGCACACTACGCCTTAACATAGTCAACAAACGTAGCACGAATACTAACTAGTACTTATCTGAAATGAAGGAGGGCTACGATAGGTTTTTCTGAAAACCTATTGCGTAATGAACTTAATATCGTTGTAGAATCAAATGATTTTAAAATGGAGTGCTTTTGAGGCTTTTCTAGTTTTGCTAAAGGGGTAACTCCCGGTGAAGGGATCGTCGGCCCTTTCTTCATCGAATAAGGTGCGGGATATATCATATATATCACTGTGCAAAGCAAAAACTCTTAAAAGCAATCAAAAGACAAACCGAGGGGTGTAGCATCTGCCAGTTATTGCTAAAGGAGTCACTCCCTGTAAAAGGATCTCGGTCCTTTCCTCATCGAATAAGGTGCAGGATATATCATATATACCTCTGTGCAAAGCAAGAACTGTAGCTATCTGTTTTATTTTTGAAATTCGATTCTACAACATCTTTAGGTTTCTTTTATTTCATTAATCACATTAATGAAGTCCCATCATTTAAGTACCTAAACATCACAGATAAATACGACGTACACTTATGCCATCCGCATTCGCCTCGATGTCCCCTCATGCACCGTTAGGTTAGGTAACTAACGGGAGAGCGGGGCAGGGTTAGCGCGGGTGCAAAACATAAGTAACGCCTATATAATATATCATATATACTATATAAAGTATCCATCACAGAACATATCACATGATCACATCACAGATATTGCAGCAGAATAATCATATGAAATATTGGATATACTAGGACGTCCGTGTTTTCAATACGAGCCAGTATAAAACACGGATTCCACGGTCGCGATGAATAGCTAAACCCACACCCCTAGATCCCTACGAGAGCGGAAAGCAACCCTACCAATTCTAGAGTTAGAAGACCCGGACTCGACTCCTCGAGTTGGTCTCCCACTGGACTCCAGAACCCGGTTACTTGTGCTCCCCTCCTTGGGTCTATCCTAGTGCAGAAAAGTAAATAATATACAAAGGGTGACATCTTCCGCAACCTGGAAGTGCTCCAATAAAAGAATATTACATACAAGTTTTTACATGAATGAAAAAGAAAAACACTCATCTCACATAAAAAACCCCGGCTATTAAAACACGACGATCCAATATAACATATCCAGCAACACATAACATCACATGTCATCGACGTAAGTAAATATGTCCATCCCAATTGTCGTTGACATATAGCAACGAAACCGGCGATATCACATATTACACTTGCGGTCACAGAAAAGAAAGTGTAAAACTACAATAGTTGGAATCCGCAACCTCCATAGACATCGCATGCCTAATCAAATGAATTATTTAGACATCACATGCCTAACAATTATAAAACCCACATTTTATTCTCATTATCGAAAACTCTTTTCAATATCAAGTCGGGCAATTCAGCAAGATTCCCGACATCCTAATCGAATGCTCGTCGCAAACTTTAGTACGCGGCCGCACCCCCGAGACCGTCGACGAAGTGCACCAAGGCGGAACACCGCTGCCGCGAGCACCCGAATGGACGCTTTCGGCGACGGGGTTTTCCTACAGTCACTTGGTCGGGGCTATGGAGTGAGGCTGTCTATTAAGTTTACCCGGCGAGTATCCGCGTACGCTACGTGATTGCGACGGACTTTTGATCGCATCAAAATTCCGTGGCAACCGATCAAGTGAGACTAAACTGCTATGTTTATAACATTCATTCAGTTATCTCATAACTACTTGTGAATTCCAATTATTGTATCACATTCCGGATAAATAGAAAATGTTAAACTTTCCGATCGAACAATCGAACACCCAAGTTTTCCCGAAACAGCTCATCACATGAAATAAGTTCAAAAACATTCACTTCGTGCCTCAGTACCAATGGTCCAGCCGTAGAAGGGTCAAGCCAACGCCTCACATGTGGCACGCCGTACTGCCCCAAACCCTAAGGTTCAAAGGGCAGTTCAAGACGGTCACATAATCGAGTTAAGGTTTGTTGTCTTCTAGAGGGTCCATCGCGTTACTTGCACTACTTAGAACGTCTTTAAACCACGGAAAGATCCAACACATGGAAATTTCCCGACAGGGGAAAAATTGGGTATTTATATCCGGTCGAACTTTTTAACATATTCAAAAATTATCCGGAAAACACCTAGACAAAGTTTGATAATCCGATCGAATAAGTGATTCCTAAAACACCCAAGAAAACTCAACTCTTGAGTGTAAATTAAAAATTCCCAGAAAACTCAGCACCTGAATAAACAAATTACTGTGCAAAAATTATAGGCTAATCTCATAATTTGGCCGCGGAACCGCCGCAGAAGCCAGGCTTCTGCCGCGGTTCCGCCGTGCTTTAGACACATCATTAGGTAATTTTTGCACCGTAATTCTTAGAATTTCCTGCTGAATTTTTTAAGAATTTTTAATCTGGAAAAAACCCAGTTTTGTAAAAATGTCCAGAGAGGGTGAAAAATTGGGGTTTCGGGTTCGATCGGGTTTCTAACATCGTCTACGCATCGCCTAAGGCTCTAGCTAGGCTCTGATACCACTGTAGGGTTCCTAGGCACACACTAGAGGTCTCACAAGGCATCAACCATGCCAAATTCAAATTTTACAAGTGCCAAGAAACCCTAATACGGATCGTTGACTAGAGTTTAGGCGAAACATGCAACTAGTTAACAACTTAACTAAGGGAACGGAAATACAACCTTTGTAGATCCGGTCCACCACCTCCATAGCTCCATGATGAAGTCTCCTTGCTGTCCAAATCGAATCCCGGGCTCTAGCATCGGCTTCATCGGAGAAATGGGCGGGCTTGGTCGTCGGCTTCGATGCCGAAGATGATCTACGTCGAGGCAACACAAGATCAAGCTCCAACTTCACCAAGTCAAGAAACTTGTGAAGATAACACCCTATACTACTTGGCAAGAGGTAGAGGATGAAGAAATAGGAAGTGGATTCACTTTAGAATTGAATTTCTCACTCATTTTCTTAAGTTGCCATTGTTGATAGCAAGCTTTTCTTCATTGTAAAGATGAAGAAGAAGAAGAAGAAGATAAATGAATATTATGATAAGTTTTTTTTTAATAGAAAAGAAAATCAATACTTATCATAATACACCCATGGTCAAGTGTAGAGAATCAACTAGGGTTAAGTGGAGTGGTTAGGGTAAAGCATGAGACAAAATGGTCACTTTGTCAAAGCTTCATGAAGCTTCAAGATGCAAACAAAGAAAGCCACCATTTCCTCTTAATGCCATTTATTTTCCAAAAAGAATAAATAAATAAATAAATGAATAAGAAAACAAAACCCTAACCATTCATATAACCATGGTTTAATCTTTACACAAACCCAAGTAAACATGTATCATCAAACATGATACAATCAAGTGCACAAAAGTATATCACATATACAACTTGTGCAATTCAAGTGAGAAAATCCATTTAAAGTGAACCAATACTAGTTAATGCAAAGTAATATATCAAATATATAATTATACATTAAATCATTAAATCAACACTTGATTTAACGATCCGGTCATATCGCATATGACCGACTAATATCCAATGTATCGGCTTATCGAATCAATCCTCGATTCGATAACTAGGTTATATCGCATACAACCAATCGATACATTTATCGCGAGAATAGAATACGGTATCACATACACGCATTATTCTCGGTCCCGCACATATCTCATATGCGCTCCTATTTCGTTTCACTTGAGCCAGAAAACCTCTGTGTAGGACTCTAAAGACTCGTCAATACGCCAGCAGCAGGTGATGATCATATCAAACACCCACAAGCCGCAAGCGGTCTGCTAAACGTAACGGCCACCCGGGTATTGAGCGATCAGAAGATCGACGAGCAAGCCCGCTCATACTCCTGTGAATCCAACCAGTAACACTTACCGTACAGTCCGGTCTGTTCGTCTGATATGTCGCATATCTCGCCTAGGGGTGGTAAACGTCAGATCCCAATAGCTCGATAAGTCGTGTCGATATGAGGTCTATAACAGTTCGAGAAACTACTGGTAACACTTACCAGTAAATCTCAGTAACCCTGGCCAGGGATTTCCGGTTATAGCCAATCGAACACAGCGCAACATCAACTCCCTATACCGGGAGAGACGAATCCCCTCCTATCGCTCATTGCCTCCATGTGATTCGGGACTGTACCCAAAAACCACCGTTTTGCACGCCCTCTTGGACGTGGTAAGGTGGAAATCAAAGCACAGTGGAAATCAAAGCACAAGACTCTATGACGATCTCGGGTCAACAAACTACTCTGTACCAGTGTCACCAGAGAACTGCCATCTGACGTAAGGTATAATACCATCTGGGAGTTCTCGGCGAGTCCGTCCAGTGTGCCCAGTCTCCACTGAGCACCCGTTTATCATCTCTGATGTCAAACACCAATGGATATGGGATCATCCATCGCCCATCTGTATGGGTCGAGAAGGTATACGCTAGTCTACTCTGGTATATCGATGCCCCGTCTCGATATACCCACGACTAGGGACCTTGAAAGATGTACTTATGGACTACCCTGTCCCCACTAGTATGATCCGCATCATAGTCCAGGTAGTCAAGTGCACATCCTAAGGGCTTTACCAACATGTAACGGAGAGATAATCAGTATACACGTTAAGGTAAAGAGTAACCAGACAGCATACTATCATGTCGAGCAAGAAAGTCCTCCCTATATATGTCCCAGCATCCACTGCAATATACATCCAATGTACAGTAATGGCTTCTAGGGCATACATATAACTAACAATACACACATTCCTTTTTCTCTTACTTAGCAATTTTTATTATTGTCTAGCTGTAGGTGGTGGCACCACCGCACCTGCGGATATGTTTATATATCCTATAGTGCATGCATATTGATTTAGAACGTTATATTATTGATCTACACATTCTTTTTGCAATTACTTATATAATCTATTTTTAATTGTCTAATTATAGGTGGTGCGTCCACATCTTCCGCAGGGGCCACTCCTGCCGCTTCCATACCCTCCGCATCGTCTGCAGGTTAGTATGAATAAATATAAAATATTTATTCATTTTACATATGCTCTATAGAATAAATATGAACTTCATGGAAATTTAGCGTCAATGCTTATTTTCTAGTTGGAAGGGGATGCATCCGCATCCGGGACCCCGGTTGTTCCTCACCGGAGGAACTATCGTCCCGCTCGTGCTGCTGCCCGGGCCCAGGCTCGTGCGATAGTCACCAGAGGTATATATCACACTTCAATTTTCGTTTAACCTTGATTTCTTAATACAACTTTGTCTTAATATTGATTGTCTTGATATTTCGTGCAGACGCAGGGCCTCTCCATCCCCAGAGGGGGACTCAAGGCCCGAATCAGTCCCATAGGCTGAGGCCTGACAGAGCTAGGGGGGAGGCAGCATTCCCCCTCCTTTTTACCCTTGACTATCGCTATACCGGTCCTCATGCCGAGAGGTTCGGCCGGTATATGGGGGACGAGAGCCGGCTCGTGAAGAACTATCCACTTCACGTTGAGTGGGGCGAGCAGCACCAGCGCTCATTCGCCCTCTTCTTTGATCAGGCTCGGGTACGTATTAATATATATTTTCATTTGATCTATCCAATATATTTATTATTAACACTTGCAATCTAATAACAATTTTTTTTTATTTTCAGTTGGATTACGATTTTCAGCCTGTAGCCGACCCTGATCACCAGGGGAGGGTGCTCGACCTTCATGCTCTGTACAATGGCCTGATGAAGAACATGCAGGCCAAGGTCCGATACAACAGGAATGAGCTGAAGGCCGACTGCTACTCCCTATGGATGGCGACCCCCGAGACAGAGAGAGCGGCCCTCCTATTTACTCCGGAGTTTGCGAGAGTCGACGTAGAGACATGGCTTCTATTGTGCGAATATTTCGACTCCCAACGCAAAAAGGTATGTATTTTAAATGTAATTCATTGTTTAGGATATAATTTATTTTTTTGTTTTCCTTAATTAGAAAAAAAAATGTTAATGCGTTGTGCAGAAACAGGCCGCTCAGAATACAGAGAACAGGAAGTCGGGGAAGAGGGGTCGCCCTACTTACACTGGTGGCTCGAGGAATATTACTCGAGCCATGGAGTTATCGGTAAATTACAATAGACCGACCTTTGTGATATTCTGCAATATTAAGAGTTATTTTCTAATATTTCTAATATTAAGAGTTATTTTCTAATATTGCAGACAGCTTGGACCGTGGCGTCAGGTGGTACGCCGAGCTTGCTGTCCACATATCTTGCCGTCCACGGCACCTCGACAGATCCCGCCACGGGCGAGCTTCGATATCCCGATGTCGCTACCCAGGAGTATGGCGTAAGTGTTAATATTTATTCTACCCATATTTGAAATTTTTATTTTGGAAGGTTCGAGTTTAAATTTTATACTTATACTTTACTGCTTAATATGGGTGTAGGAGCGGGTGATTGAGCAGGCCGAGGCCTCGCGGATCGATTTTACCGGACAGAGCGATCCGAGGCTGCTGACCCCAGTTCTGGACGCCGCACACAGAGGGCACCACGGAGGTTGGGAGAGAGGCCGGGGACTGGGCCCTAGCAGGGCCCATATGAGGTTGGACTCCACCCCGGCGGTTACTTCCTCCGTCTCCAGTGAGCGACGTGTCCAGCAGGAACTGGAGAGCTTGAGGGCCACCGTTAAGGAGTTGAAGGAGATGCTGGTATGTATACTATTTTATAATAAAATATCATGTCATATTATAGATATCAACAAATCCATAATTAGCACGTAGCTTGAACTTATTTGGTTTTAGACTTAGGTTTGATTAATCATACATACATATGTAATTAAAATAAACAACGGTTTTCCAAACTAGATATCCAAATGGGGTTTCGAAATAACTTGATGATGATACGAATTCGAATAATACATAGTTCTTACACGCTTCTTACACACGTTAGGTCCAGACGCGACAGGGTACATCGGCCGAGCCTCCACATGCATCTCCTTCGGCTGCGGCTCCGCAAGCCACTACATCGGCTGCGGTTCCGCAGACAGCTCCTATAGCTCCACTGCCCGCTCAGACTCCCGCAGCCGCGGCTCCGCAAGTGTCTACCTCGACGGCGGCTGCGCAGACCACATCACCAGCTCCACAGGCCGCTCAGACTCCCGCACGCGCCGAATTGCATAGTTTATTGACCGAGGAGCAGGCGCGCTTGATTCTATCGTTTATCAGAGGTGGAGCTGGACCGAGCTAGGGTAGCTTTTTGATTCATATTTTTTGAAACATGTATTTATTTATATCATACATATTGTATTACATTTTGAAATGATATTGATATTTGATATTGGTTTATATTTATATCATATTCAGTTTTTGGGTTTCTTTTGTATATTATATGCGTGAGATGTATTTATGAATACTGCGATATATGTTGTGTGATGATTAATTTTATATTTTATTGATATATATATTATTATGCACAGGGCGAGAAAAAATCAGGCAGCCCTTTTTTTAAAAAAATACAGATGATATGTACCTACGGATTAATCCGTACGTAATCATATTGCCCCTACGGATTAAACCGTAGCGGCAAAATATCAGCAGTAACTGATATTTCCCCCCTGATCTCAGTACCAGGGGGTTGGGAGTGCCCCTACGGATATGTCCGTAGGGGCAAACAAAGGCCCCTATGGATAAGTACGTACGCAGATATCCGTAGGGGATAGTACTTGGCCCTACGGATATCTTCGTAGGTATAGTTAATATATTTAAAAAAACCGTAAATAAAATAACTTTTTTTACCCTACGGCCTACTCCGTAGGTGGAAATGGCCCTACACAGAATTTCGTAGGGGCAAGATTTTGCCCGTAGGGGCAATTTCAGGGCTTCAACTTGCACCTACGGCGTTTGCACCTACAGGTTATTTTTTCTCCCCTACGGATTTATCCGTAGGTGCAACCCTTATTTGTAGTAATGGTAACAGCCACCCAGGTATTGAGCGATCAGAAGATCAACAAGCAAGCCTGTACATTCTCCTGCGAATCCAATCAGTAACACTCCCGTACAGTCCGGTCTCTTCGTCTGATATGTCGCATATCTCTCCTAGAGGTGGTAAACGTCAGACCCCAGTAGCTTGATAAGTCGTGTCGATATGAGGTCTATAACAGTTCGAGAAACTACTGATAACACTTACCAGTAAATCTCAGCAACCCTGGCCAGAGATTTCCAGTTATAGCCAATCGAACACAGCACAACATCAACTCCCTATACCGGGAGAGACGAATCCCCTCCTATCGCTCATTGCCTCCATATGATTCGGGACTGTACCCAAAAGCCACCATTTTGCACGCCCTCTTAGACGTGGTATGATGGAAATCAAAGCACGGTGGGAATCACACAAGACTCTATGACGATCTCGGGTCTACAGACTAACATGTACCAGTGTCACCAGAGAACTGCCATCTGATGTGAAGTATAATACCATCTGGGAGTTCTCGGCGAGTCCGTCCAGTGTACCCAGTCTCTACTGAGCACCCGTATACCTTCTCTGATGTCAAACACCAATGGATATGGGATCATCCATCGCCCATCATATGGGTCAAGAAGCGCATACGCTAGTCTACTCTGGAGTATCGATGCCCTGTCTCGGTACTCCCACGACTAGGAACAGTTATAGGATGTACTCGTCGACTACCGTGGCCCCACTAGTATGATCGCATCATAGTCCCAGTAATCGAGTACATATCCTAAGGTCTTTATCAACATGTAACATAGAGACAATCAGAGTACATGTTAAGATAAAGAGCAACCAGATAGCGTGCTATCATGTCGAGCAAGAAAGTCATCCCTATATATGTCTATGCATCCACTACAATATACATCGTATGTACAGTAATGGCCTCTAGGGCATACATATAACTAACAGATGCGTCATCCGAACCATACATTTTTCTAAAACAAAGAGTCGTATGTATCTTTTAAATATATACCTTGAGGGAGGTTACGGATTACCAAATGATATCTTTTTCTTAAAAACACCGCAACCCCTATTTTCAAAACTACGATTCACTTCTTTAAAATCTGATTGTATGGTTCGGGTGTGTTTGTTAGATTAGATACTTCTACTTAGTAGAGATAGAATGTTTATGTTAATCCGATTTAATGTGTGATATAAATGCGATGAAAGAATATAAGACGGATATGATGATATGATGATAGGATGGTATACGGATGCGAGTCGATCAAGATGATTTATACCCTGTCGGTCCCCTAATATGAGATTATTGCGGATGTGACCTGGGACATAGGTATATAGATATATATACATATATAGAATGTTGTGAATTATGGATGATAGGTCGTATGTGATATTAGGTCGTACCCTCATTTGTCTTATAGGATGATAGGATCCTTATTAGCTTAATGCCGCCATACGATGATTTTCCGTGCGTGATGTGCTTGACTTGATGATTGATCCATACCCTTGACTAGAGTATGCCGTATGATGGATTATATCGTACGTGACATTGTTAGGCTGGATGTCGATTGATAGATTCACCGACTCAATCATGTTAGATATGTATACCTTATAGCTCCTAGCTGACGATGTACCTTATGATGCGTTCATGTTATTCATATTGCCTTGCTTATACCTGTGATAGTACACCTGCACCATTATCGATGATGTGTATGTTACACGCACACAGAATGTAGGCTCATACGCTTCATCATCGATAATTGCCATGTTACTACACAGTAGGATTGCTGCATCATAATATGACTCTTCGCATAACCTGCTTGCGCACATATATTGATATATTCATACTTGCGCACATACACATTGTATATCCACATTGGTGCACATATACATTGATATATTCATACTTGTTCACATACACATTGTATATCCACATTGGTGCACATATACATTGATATATTAATACTTGCGCACATACACATTGTATATCCACATTGGTGCACATATACATTGATATATTCATACTTGCGCACATACACATTGTATATCCACAGTGGTGCACATATACATTGATATATTCATACTTGCGCATATATACATTTGTATATCCATATTGGTGCACACATACATCGGTACATCTATACTTGCGCATATACATATTGTACCTACATAGATCACTGGTTTTATTGGGAGATTGGGAACCGCAGGATATATTTTAAAAACTGGAGTCATTTAAAAGAGCGGTTTTCCCTTAATATGTTATATCACTGTTCCATGTTGCATGATATATTGATATGCTTACATTTCTGTTATATATCGCATACATCATGCTTTACGCTTTTACGCATTGAGATATGCTGTTTTTCATTAGATTTCTGGATTTGAGAACCGTGGCTATTTCAAACGAAAACATGTATTGTTTTAAAAACCCGGTTTCTCTTGATATGATATTTCAATGCGTCCACCGTGTGTTTTCTCGATTCTGAGAGTGGCATGTTGAACCCGATTCGAGGAGCGGTAGACACCGTCTGCGGGTACATGGTGGACCCGGTGAGGTACCCCATGGCAAGAAGACTCGTATATGATAGACGGCGAGCCTGGCAGGGGAGCACTACCTACCGGTGATAGTATTTAGACTCGGCGGTTATCCGGAGGATACCGAACAGAGTAGTGAGATGGATATGAGGGCCGACCAGGGTGTGCGGTGCCTGAGGGCCAATCTGAGGATGCGGCGTTGATTGTTAGGATACGAGCGTGTTCAAGTTTAAGTTTAAATACCGCAATCAAGACGGTTTCGCATGTAGCTAGCCGGTTGAGTACGGGTCGTCCGCAGGGAGATGGGAATCTTTTTCTATGTGTTTTTCGACGAGTTAAGTCCGGTTGTTCAGATTTCGTTGTGGTTATCTAAGTGTTAAGTTGATATTTAAAGAGAGCTTGTTAGGGTTAGGATTAGGTTAGTTTGAGTTAGGAGTCTCCACATCTTTCGTTGCCCCTCTTAATATCTGTGTTACGGTAATCTGCAACAACGGGGATTAGCACGACTAGGAAGGACTTTGCGAGTATAAGCTAGGCTTTCCAACGCATAAGTCTTCCTTTTGGTGCTTGTCCGTCCATTCTTGGCTCTTATCCATAACCTCCGGTTAATTCAACCACAACCGGTCTCACTACGGAATCACCGCTATCATGTAGGATAGGGTGCCGCAAGGAGCGGATTGTGGTTCAATTAACGGGAGTTGATTTAAGTTGTTGGGCAAGGAAAGAGTGAGAGAGATTTCCTTCTCTCAAACTTCCCTTATCCTACCCTAACAAGTAAAAAAACTACTCACACTTCATGATAGGAAAAAGAAAACAAAACAAAAGAGGAAGATAGAAAGAAGGAGATTAGAAGAATACGACTAACTGTTTGCGACCTCACCTTGGCGAGGATCGAGCGTAAGTATCATTGTCATATGTAAGGATAAAGAAAAAAGAGAAGAAAGAAACAACAAGGAAATAACAACAACTACTTAACGAATTTAAAGTTACAACAATTATAACAAAAGTAAGACAAGCATGATAACAAATTGGTCTTCTTTATTCATCACTCTTCACTCAAAAGCTCACTACAAGTTTAATGGAGAAGAGGTGAGAAGAGGAAGAAGATGTAAACTAAATCCTAGCAAAAAGAAAATACAAGAATGGACCCTTTCCTTCACAAAGTTCTGGGCTATTTATAGGCCAAAAAATGAAAACCTAGGGCAACTACCAGAACCTATACAAAAAGACCAAAACACCCCCAAAACAACTTTTTCCTTGGCGCCAGAATGGCCGCGGATCCGCGGCCTGGATCCCCCTTTGGCCGCGGTTCCGCGGCCCTTTGGTGGGGTTGGGTGCTCCAATTTTTGGTGCTGGCCTGGTTTGTAGTGTACTTCATTCTGGTACATATATTTTCTCAATTTGGCTCCACGATTTTTCCAGAATTTCTGTTGAAGGAAAGGTGGACTTTTTGTCAAGATTTTGTCGTGATTGTCTCGAGCTCCGCGTAGATCTATTGGATCTTGTGCTACCATTGAGCCTTGTGCCTGAAAACGACATTGATTTGACATTTTGTCTTCCTAAACTGGTATCTGGCAGCATACGGATGAAGGGCGGAGACCGTGTTTTATCTGTGGTTGGCAGGAACCCGGATTTTTTCGTGTTTTCCATGAACTTCACTGTTTTAGAACCGAGAACCTGTATCCTGCAATTGACTAGCAAACACGGCTCAAGAGTATCTACGGATATGCAATGTGATAAAAAATGGGTGGTATGAAAATGCAAAAATCTGATATGAACAAATACCCCCAAACTTATCATTTGCTCGTCCCGAGCAAAGTCCATTTATTCACAAAAAATTTCCTAACCTCACTTTCGCAGGGAACGCGATTGCACTGAGCATGTGCAACAAGCCGTTAAACCTCTAGGTGTCCCTAGTAGGAGGAATGTTGTCTCCTGAGGGTTTTCAGCGGATACTACCCACAAAATCCGGTCAAGTTGGTTTTGTAAAATAACTAAGCTTCAAACCCTAAAGTTTTGTTTTAGAAAATAACAATTCTATAATCCTAAGTCTAGACCATCGAACCTTTATTTTTCACACCTCGCGTCTTATTTAACTACAGATTTTATATGTCTTTACGTGCAGTGCAAATAGTGTCGTTAAGTTCCAGAAGGATCGATTAAAGTCATCATGTCGCACAATAAAGACCAGATAACAAATTTTAAAAGGATCACATAAGTTTTATAAAGAGTTAAGCATTTTTCAAGTTTCGTTTCCCAGTAAGGTTTCAACTTCAGAATTTCTATCTTCCTTAACAGGAAACTAAATCGTATTTTTCACTCCACCCTTTTCTTGTTTTCATTTCATACACACCTCTGTGAACGTGCAATAGTCTTTATCAAAGAGTAAAACCTTCATATCTCTGTTAAAATTTTTTTTAAAAGCCTGTCTTTTATCAAGATTATTCTCACACAAAGAACCGTTAGGAATTTTAACTCGGAGAGAACACTTGCTTGACTTTGTTTTAAACTGGACTTTCTAGGCTTCTTAGCGAGCTTTAGGCCAATGCACCCAAACCAGTTGGTTTTAGGGCATTAGGTGTAGAAACACCCCAGCGGACTTAATTACTCAAGTTACCTAGGTCCAAAAACAAAAGACAGTTTGTCGTGAAAATCAGATGATTTAATACGAACGGAGGTATAACCGGCAGTTCAAATATATTTTTTTTTGGATAAAAGACGTGTTTGGTGTGTTTGGTGTGTAATCATTCCAATCAAGTTTTAGATGGGTTATTTTTCAGACTTAGCTCCAATTATGGCATCAATAACATTCCTTCATATTCGCTTTACTTCATAAACTATTCTTGACATTACTTATTTCAGAACAAACCTATTTGATCCTCAGAAAATCATTTATCTGGTTAAAAGTTTAAACATGAAAGACTTGTCATCTAATTCCCAAAATCTTACGACACGTGTAATGTGATGTAAAGACGTATATCAGCTATAGTTAACTTCAAAGGAGAGTTATCTTTCAGGTTTTCAAAATCCAAACATAAGATCTAGTTATTTCTATGTTTTCAAACAAAAACCGACGAATATTGAATCAGAGTTCTTCCACAAGCTAACTTGACAAAAAGTTTTTATATTTTTTTAGAAAATTTTCAAATTTTTATGGATTTATGGATATTAATATGCAGATGCAAAATATACATATGAATGCGAAGGTAAGAAATGCGTACCGAGCGTACCCCCAAACTTAAACTGGACAGTGTCCTCACTGTCGTAGCATGAAGAGAGCAGTTGGAAGGTTCAAAATTGTCGGTTAGTGATACACAAATTTTTATTTGTTTTTGTTTTTAAAGAAAAGAAAAAGAAAAATACACAAATATAAACAAAATGGTTTGTACATACCCCCAAACTTATTTGGAACAGTGTCCGCTGTTCTTGGCTGGATAACCGAAGTTTGGAGGTAGGCAGAGGAAGATCATTCAGGGTAAACTGGCTCCTGTAAGAACAGGAGCTCCTCTGTTGGTTCGGCGCTAAGGTACGGTTTGCATCGGTGTCCATTTACCTTGAAGAGTGAACCGTCCTTTGGATTTTCCAAATCCAGAGCGCCCTGCGGATACACATTCCGCACAAAATACGGCCCTTTCCAGCGAGATCGGAGCTTTCCCGGATGGAAGTGAAGTCGGGTGTCGTAAAGCAGTACCTGCTGACCAGGTACGAAGGTTTTGCGCAAAAGGTGTTTATCATGAAACACCTTCGTTCGATTCTTAACGACAACCGCGTTGTCGTAAGCCTCATCCCTAAGCTCGTTCAGTTCGTTCAGCTGCAGCTTCCGATGGCTGCCCGCGTCCTCCAGAGACAGATTCAGCTCCTTTATCGCCCAAAATGCGCGATGCTCGATTTCGACAGGAAGGTGGTAGGCTTTTCCGTACACAAGCCGATAGGGAGACATGCCAAGGTCGGTCTTATAAGCGGTTCTAAATGCCCAAAGGGCATCAGTGAGTTTCAGAGACCAATCCTTACGGTTCTTGGAAACCGTCTTCTCCAGTATCTGCTTGATTTGCCGATTTGAAACTTCGGCCTGCCCGCAGGTTTGGGGGTGGTAGGGCGTAGAGAGCTTATGATTAATGGAGTATTTCCGCATCAAGGCCTCGAAAGTCCTATTGCAGAAATGACTTCCATTGTCGCTAATGATCGCTCGGGGGTGCCCAAACCGGGAGAAAATGTTTTCTTTAAGGAACCTAACAACAACCTTGTTGTCGTTAGTCCGGCTGGGCACAGCCTCGACCCATTTAGAGACGTAATCAACAGCTAGAAGGATGTACAAGTTCCCAAAAGAGCTGGGAAACGGCCCCATGAAATCTATCCCCCAAATATCGAAAATCTCCACAACCAAGATCGGTTGGAGCGGCATCTCGTTCCTCCGGGATATCCGGCCCATGTGTTGGCACAGGGAGCAAGTCTTGCAATAATCGTGAGCGTCTTTGAAAAGTTGTGGCCAGTAGAAACCACATTGCAAGATCTTCTCAGCTGTCTTTCTGGGCCCAAAATGCCCGCCACACGCTTGATCGTGGCAAAATGACAGCACACTCTTGAATTCCTCATCAGGGACACACCGCCGAATAATCTGGTCGGGACAGTACTTGAACAAGTAGGGTTCGTCCCAGTAAAAGTGTTTTACTTGGGATAAGAAGCGAAGTCTGTCCTGACTCGACCATTCGGTCGGTAGCAATCCTGTGGCCAAATAGTTCACAATATCTGCGAACCAGGGTTCGCAAGATACTGTCAAGAGTTGTTCATCCAGGAAAACGTCGTTAATTGGAATTGGAAGCGAAGGCGAAGAAGGAAGTCGTGAGAGATGGTCGGCAACTACGTTTTCACATCCTCTTTTGTCCTTAATGACAAGGTCAAACTCTTGAAGCAAGAGGATCCAACGTATTAACCGAGATTTGGCATCTTTCTTCGCAAAAAGATGGCGCAGAGCTGAATGGTCTGTGTAGACAATGACTGGAGAGCCGATGAGGTAGGGCCTGAACTTTTCTAAAGCAAATACAACAGCTAAGAATTCCTTCTCAGTTGTTGTATAGTTAAGCTGGGCGTCGTTCAGGGTTCGGCTTGCGTAATAGATTACGTGCGGCATCTTGTTGATGTGCTGTCCAAGGACAGCACCGATGGCAAAGTCGGATGCATCGCACATGATCTCGAATGGGTGCGTCCAGTCAGGAGAAGAAAGAACGGGAGCAGAAGTGAGTGAGCGTTTCATTGACTCGAATGCAGTCACACAGCTCGAGCTGAAGTCGAAAGGCGTGTCCTTGGCCAGCAAAAGCGTCAAGGGCCTAGCAATCTTGCTAAAGTCCTTGATAAACCGTCTATAGAAACCGGCATGGCCAAGGAAGGCTCGGATATCTCTGACGCATCGGGGAGGAGGCAGATTGGAAATGACCTCAATCTTTGCTTTGTCAACCTCTATGCCATTTTGCGAGATGATATGTCCTAAGACAATACCTTCGCGCACCATGAAGTGGCATTTCTCCCAGTTCAAAGTGAGATTCTTGTCCTTACATCGGGTAAGGACAGCGTCAAGATGCAGCAAACACTCGTCAAAGGAGTCGCCGAAAATGGAGAAGTCATCCATGAAAATCTCCAGAAATTTTTCCACCATGTCAGAGAAAATTCCCATCATATACCGCTGGAAGGTAGCGGGCGCATTGCATAACCCAAAGGGCATGCGTCGATATGCAAACGTGCCGAAAGGACAAGTGAAAGTAGTCTTGTCCTGGTCTTTTTCGGCGATGGGAATTTGATTATAGCCGGAGTAGCCATCAAGAAAACAATAGTACTCATGTCCGGCCAATCGTTCCAGCATCTGGTCAATGAAAGGTAGCGGAAAGTGGTCTTTCCGCGTTGCGGCGTTGAGCTTTCTGTAATCAATGCAAACTCGCTACCCAGTTTGGGTGCGAGTAGGGATTAACTCATTCGCCTCATTGGTTATGACCGTGATGCCCGACTTCTTGGGGACAACATGAATGGGGCTAACCCACTGGCTATCAGAGATAGGGTAAATGATACCACTATCTAGACATTTGACGATCTCCTTCTTCACAGCCTCCTTCATGACTGGATTAAGACGTCTTTGTGGATCCCGGGCTGGTTTGGCATCATCCATCAGATGAATGTGATGCTCAACGATGAGGGGACTAATCCCCTTGATGTCCGCCATGGACCAGCCAAAAGCTTGCCTGTTGCTGTGCAAGACCGCGAGAAGGGCTTTCTCTTGCTCTGGAGCTAGAGAAGCCGAGATGATGACAGGGAGGGTCTCGTTCTCACCTAAGTAAGCATACTTAAGGTGAGACGGCAACGGCTTGAGTTCGAGCGTTGGAGGTGAAATGATGGAAGGCAAGACTGGTGCAAAGGTCTCGAACTCAAAGGACTCCAACAAATGTTCAAAACGAGTGTAGGCAACCGAGTCGGATGGTTCAGGTAACTCATCCGGAAAGTCGAAAGATTCAAACTCGGGTTGTGCGCAGCTAAGATCGTTCGAGAACGTGAAACACTCGTATTCATTGTCGGGCGTAGAAACAGCAGCAGGTTCGAAGAGAAACGCACTAGTGGCGTCAAGATTATCGTGTTCAAACAGAAACTCCTCGAATTCACACTCTTCTGGTGTGATCTCCTGGATCGAGCAAACATCCAGTATATGAGCATTAGGTTCGGCGGGCTGATTCCCCAACCTAAAAATGTTGAGTTCAATTGTCATATTTCCAAAAGAGAGGTTCATCGAACCATTGCGACAATTGATCACAGCATTTGAGGTTGCGAGAAATGGGCGACCGAGTATCACCGGAATTTGATTCCGGGGGTTAGCTACAGGCTGTGTATCTAAGACAATGAAGTCGACGGGGAATATGAAGTCCCCGACTCTTATTAACACATCCTCTAGCTCACCCCTAGGATGGGTGATCGATCGGTCGGCCATCTGGAGAGTGCAGTGGGTGGGTTTCAGCTCTCCGACGCCTAATTGCTCGTATACTGAATACGGAAGCAAGTTAACACTGGCACCAATATCTAATAGTGCGCAGTTGATGTTCTTATCCCCAATAGTAATTGAAATCGTAGGACAGCCAGGATCCTTCCGTTTTTGTGGTAAAGATTGGGTAAGGGCATCAGTCACAGCACTAGCCAAGAAAACTTTCTTGGGTACCTGAGACTTCCTCTTTTTCGTGCACAAGTCCTTTAAGATTTTCGCGTAAGACGGGACTTGTTGGACAACATCTAAAAGAGGAATGTTAATGTTAACTTGCTTGAATAACTCCAAAATCTTCTCCATTTGTGGATTTTGTTTGTTAGACCTCAACCGGTTTGGAAATGGAACATTTTGAAAATTGGTTGAGTCTAAAGCTGGAGGAGGAGATTGTGGAGTTGGAACGGATCCCAGAATAGGTGTCTTCGTGGAGTGAGAAGTGGGTCCGTTCAGAGAAGAAGAGGAAGGGGAGCCTTGTGAAGAACGGAGAATAGGCTCAGAAGACGAAGAAGACGGAGGAGAAGAAGAAGAAGAAGAAGAAGAAGAAGAAGCAGCGGCCGGGGTGTCATCGTTGATCCGTTTGCCAATGTTGTTTTGCAGCACCCTCCCCGATCTCAGTGTGGTCACGGCACTCACATTATGGTTTTGTTGTTCAAGAGCAACATGTGCATTATGTGGGTGACCGGGATTTGGAAGTGGCTGAGACGGGAGCTTCCCCTTCTCTCGCTCGCTCAAGGCCGCGTTCAGCTGTGCAATCTGGGCCTCGATGGTCTTGATGCTTTGCCCGTGTGCGGCAGTGTGTTGCACTAAGGATTGAATCGAAGACTGGATGTTGGCGGTGGATTGAGTCAACTGTTTAACGAACGCCTCCAGACTTCGCTCGAGCGAGGAAACCTTATCGTTGTTGGACGGAACAAAGTTTTTGTTTGGTGGAAAAGAATTGTTTGGTGCAAAGTTGTTCGTCTGATTTTGGAAAGGTTGGGGTTGGAAGGGCTGCTGATATTGGTGTTGAGTTTGTTGCTGCGCTTGTTGTTGCGGCGGAGGGGCCCTTTGGAAATTGTTGCCCTGGAATTGATTCTGATTCTGATTCCAGGCGAAATTGGGGTGGTTCCTCCAACCGGGATTATAGGTGGAAGAGTATGGATCATTCCTCGGTCTTTGCTGGAAGGCAGCATTAACCTGATCCTGTCCTTGCGGCGGTGGATTGTAAGGACACTCTTCGGTAAAGTGGGATGGATCGGAACAACAAGCGCAGATGGTACGAAGGGGGAGAACAGGTGTGGGGGCAGGAGCAGAAAATTTGCTCTCTATCGCTTCAAGCTTTCGTGTTATTGCAGCCATTTCAGCTTTCATCGCAATAGAGACATCGAGTTGGTGGATCCCTACCCTAGACTGACCGGTAGAAGTGGAGGTAGAAGAAGAAGAAGTCGGTATGGTGCTCTCCCACTGTAGCGTTTGCTCCGCAAGATCGTCAAAGAACTGCCACGCTTCCTCGTCAGATTTTGATAGGAAGTGGCCCTGACAGATGGTTTCCAGCAACTGCTTCGTTGCTGGGTTCAGTCCCTCGTATAAGGTTTGGCAGAGCTGCCATTTCTCTATACCGTGGTGAGGACACTGAACAAGAAGGTCTTTGTATCGGTCAAAGCACTTCCAGAAGGGTTCAGAAGGAAGCTGGGAGAATTGGTTGATTTCATTTCGAATTCTTGCGGTCTTATGATTTGGATAGAATTTTTTCAGAAACGCTTTAACAAACTCGTCCCAGCTGGTGATTGAGTGGGAAGCAGTACTATACAGCCATTTTTCAGCGAGATCGCATAGAGTGAACGGAATGACCCGTAGACGTATAGCATCGTCCGAAAGCTGGGTGGTTTTCATCATGGCACAGACGTTTTGAAATTCGTTAATGAAGATATAGGCATCTTCAGATTCAAGCCCATGAAAACGTGGAAGCATGTTGATGAAATGGGGCTTAATTTCAAAGTTGTCCCCATTGGCCGGAGGAAGAGAAAGGCAGGTGGGAAGTGCAGAACGGGTGGGGTAGAAACGATCCTGGAGC
Organism: Agapanthus africanus; assembly: GCA_030015575.1. Classification (NCBI taxonomy): domain Eukaryota; kingdom Viridiplantae; phylum Streptophyta; class Magnoliopsida; order Asparagales; family Amaryllidaceae; genus Agapanthus; species Agapanthus africanus. Next base: position 294,860,791 of record CM057345.1, on the reverse strand, counting down.
GCGATTCGCTGCGGCGCTACAACGGGCGGAGGTGGTGGGAGATTGGTCTCCGTAGAAGGTGGAGCCAATCCAGGGGTGGTCAAAGAGATGTTCGGATTAAATCCCGACATCGTGGAAGAAGAGGAAGGTGATGGTGAAGGTGAAGATGTATGAACAGAATTCCGGTCAACGTCGGAGTTGGCCGGCAAAGGAAGGGGTGAAAGAGGAGTGGACGGAGTATCGACTTCGGAGTCGATCGCGACTAACGTAACGCGGACAAGACGGGCGCTAGTGTCCCGAGTCCAAGCGGACATACACTAAACGAGTCTAATATAGTTAAAGCGGAGAAGGTGAGGGTAAGAAAACGTCAATGGAGAAAGGCGATGGGTGGTGGGTGAAAATGGATTTGGCGACAAAAGGGCAAGTTTTTATAAAAGTTTTTGAATTTTTTTTCCTTTTTTTTTGTTTTTAGAAAGAGATTTACAGAAGTATGTACGGGAATACGGCTTAAGCAATCACAAACAAGATATGCACAATCACACCTAGATCTAGGGTAACCTAGGTCTACTAGACCTGCTCCTGAACTTGATTGTCGAAGTTAAACAGTGTCGAGAAACGGGCTTAAAAATACACTGATCACGAGGCCAGGTAAGTGCAGAGATAAGGGGAGGTTGTCCAACGCTTTCGCGAAGTTCCTTAATTAAATAACCCTTTCTCTTTCGGCGGTTGCGCCTTTAACACTTTCCTAGACACCCCGTAAACAATATACGGTTAAGCGAGGTTCTAAACAAGGTTTATCTTCTCCTAATGAGCGTGAAGTCCTTAGGGCTGAAGTCTAGTATTTTTTTAATTTACAATGGACAATGCATATGCTTTAGTGATTTCCGGGGTCCTGGGAAGGGTGATGAAATCCCCACCCAATCTGGATTGGTTTCAAGCCCCTTAAGTCCGTATTAAAGAATGCAAAACAGTAACAAATCAACTGCAAACAAATTTTTTATTTGCGGCGCAAAGAATCCTGCACAAGAACAGTTTATTGAAAGGGGGAGAAGAGTTTGTGCAAAGAAGGCTGCAGAAAACACAATTCAGTGGAGTTCAGAGGAGAGGGGAGAGGCAGAGGGACTTACAGAGAAAATTTCGCACACCGACCCCACCAAGTGGCCGCGTTTCCGCGGCAAGAAGGCCCTAATGCCGCGGATCCGCGGCTGAAATGAGGATTTGGCTCTTCAGTTTTCTGCTGTGGGCTGTTTTGGGTGTCCTCTACTTGTATGGATGTACTGAAATTTTACTTGCTCACTGTACCTGCTCCAGATCTTGACAGTAGACCGTTAACTTTGTTTTGTCCGTCGCGGTGTAGCCGCGAAATGTGGGTCTATCTTCCCACGTCTTTGGCACTGTACTTGAACTCCGTATTTTCAACGTCTTGGCCACTGAACTCGAAACTTGTATTTTCCTGCACACTTGCACAAAAGCTAATCAAAAATAACAAGATGATTTTTTACAAAGTATATTTTTTTTCTTTTTTTTTTTTATACTTACAAATTAACCCGAAATTACACAAAGAAACAAACTACCGTCTCCCCGGCAACGGCGCCATTTGATTGTTAGGATACGAGCGTGTTCAAGTTTAAGTTTAAATACCGCAATCAAGACGGTTTCGCATGTAGCTAGCCGGTTGAGTACGGGTCGTCCGCAGGGAGATGGGAAACTTTTTCTATGTGTTTTTCGACGAGTTAAGTCCGGTTGTTCAGATTTCGTTGTGGTTATCTAAGTGTTAAGTTGATATTTAAAGAGAGCTTGTTAGGGTTAGGATTAGGTTAGTTTGAGTTAGGAGTCTCCACATCTTTCGTTGCCCCTCTTAATTTCGGTGTTACGGTAATCGGCAACAACGGGGATTAGCACGACTAGGAAGGACTTTGCGAGTATAAGCTAGGCTTTCCAACGCATAAGTCTTCCTTTTGGTGCTTGTCCGTCCGTTCTTGGCTCTTATCCATAACCTCCGGTTAATTCAACCACAACCGGTCTCACTACGGAATCACCGCTATCATCTAGGATAGGGTGCCGCAAGGAGCGGATTGTGGTTCAATTAACGGGAGTTGATTTAAGTTGTTGGGCAAGGAAAGAGTGAGAGAGATTTCCTTCTCTCAAACTTCCCTTATCCTACCCTAACAAGTAAAAAAACTACTCACACTTCATGATAGGAAAAACAAAACAAAACAAAAGAGGAAGATAGAAAGAAGGAGATTAGAAGAATACGACTAACTGTTTGCGACCTCACCTTGGCGAGGATCGAGCGTAAGTATCATTATCGTATGTAAGGATAAAGAAAAAAGAGAAGAAAGAAACAACAAGGAAATAACAACAACTACTTAACGAATTTAAAGTTACAACAATTATAACAAAAGTAAGACAAGCATGATAACAAATTGGTCTTCTTTATTCATCACTCTTCACTCAAAAGCTCACTACAAGTTTAATGGAGAAGAGGTGAGAAGAGGAAGAAGATGTAAACTAAATCCTAGCAAAAAGAAAATACAAGAATGGACCCTTTCCTTCACAAAGTTCTGGGCTATTTATAGGCCAAAAAATGAAAACCTAGGGCAACTACCAGAACCTATACAAAAAGACCAAAACACCCCCAAAACAACTTTTTCCTTGGCGCCAGAATGGCCGCGGATCCGCGGCCTGGATCCCCCTTTGGCCGCGGTTCCGCGGCCCTTTGGTGGGGTTGAGTGCTCCAATTTTTGGTGCTGGCCTGGTTTGTAGTGTACTTCATTCTGGTACATATATTTTCTCAATTTGGCTCCATGATTTTTCCAGAATTTCTGTTTAAGGAAAGGTGGACTTTTTGTCAAGATTTTGTCGTGATTGTCTCGAGCTCCGCGTAGATCTCTTGGATCTTGTGCTACCATTGAGCCTTGTGCCTGAAAACGACATTGATTTGACATTTTGTCTTCCTAAACTGGTATCTGGCAGCATACGGATGAAGGGCGGAGACCGTGTTTTATCTGTGGTTGGCAGGAACCCGGATTTTTTCGTGTTTTCCATGAACTTCACTGTTTTAGAACCGAGAACCTGTATCCTGCAATTGACTAGCAAACACGGCTCAAGAGTATCTACAGATATGCAATGTGATAAAAATTGGGTGGTATGAAAATGCAAAAATCTGATATGAACAGGTGTCTGAGATATATGAGAATTTACGTGTCGATGCTGGGCACAGTTTTCATGATGTTTCGAGTGTCGGTGATGGACACACAGGTTCTATGATTTTGAAGTGTCGCGAGGGACACATGTTGATTTATATCCTCACATTTTCATGCATATTCTTTTATGATATTTACATGCATGATGTTGTTGTGTCAGTGGTTGACACGTGGACGAGATCCACATGCATACATACTTTGATTATATGAGTGGACGAGATCCATATGCATACATACATTGATTATATGAGTGGACGAGATCCACATGCATACATACATTGATTATATAGAGGGACGAGATCTACATGCATACATACTTTGATTATATGGGCGGACGAGACCCACTTGCATACATGCATTGACTATACTGTTGGATGTTATACACATGCTTATAGATCTTGACTACCTTTTTGGCACATATACAATGTTAGTTGTATGTATGCTGTAGAGGCCAGTATTGTACAGATGATGTATATTATATTAGATGCTTGGACATATATAGAGATGACTTTCTTGCTCGATATGATAGTATGCTATCTGGTTACTCTTTATCTTAACATGTACACTTGTCTCTTTAAACTGTCTTATAGTTACATGTTGGTAAAGCCCTTAGGATATGTACTTGACTACCTGGACTGTGATGCAGATCATACTAATGGGGACATGGTAGTCCATAAGTACATCCTTCAAGGTCCCTAGTCGTGGGTGTATCGAGACGGGGGCATCGATATACCAGAGTAGACTAGCATATACGCTTCTCGACCCATGAGATGGGCGATGGATGATCCCACATCCATTGATGTTTGACATCAAAGATGGTGTACGGGTGTTCAGTGGAGACTGGGTACACTGGACGGACTAGCCGAGAACTCCCAGATGGTATTATACCTCACGTCAGATGGCAGTTCTCAGGTGACACTTGTACAGGTTAGTCTGTAGACCCGAGATCGTCATAGAGTCTTGTGTGATTCCAACTGTGCTTTGATCTCCACCTTACCACGTCCATGAGGGCGTGCAAAACGGTGGTCTTTAGGTACAGTCCCGAGTCACATGGAGGCAATGAGCGATAGGAGGGGTTTCGTCTCTCCCGGTATTGGGGGTTGATGTTGCGCTGTGCTCGATTGGCCGTAACAGGGAAGTCCCTGGCCAGGGCTGATCTGAGATTTGCTGGTAAGTGTTACCAGTAGTTTCTCGACCCGTTATGAGCCTCACATCGGCACGACTTATCGGTTATTGGGGTCTGACGTATACCACCCCTAGACTTGATATGCGACATATCAGACGAACAGACCGGACTGTACGGTAAGTGTTACTGGTTGGATTCACAGGAGTGTGAGCGGGCTAGCTCGTCGATCTTCTGATCGCTCAATACCCGGATGGCCGTTACGTTTAGCAGACCGCTTGCGGCTTGTGGGTGCTTGATATGATCATCATCTGCTACCGGCGTATTGACGAGTCTTTAGAGTCCTACACAGAGGTTTCCTAGCTCAAGCGAAACAAAATAGGAGCGCATATGAGATATGTGCAGGACCGAGAATAATGCGTGTATGTGATACTGTATTTCATTCTCACGATGGATGTATCGATTGGTTATATTCGATATGACCTAGTTATCGAATCATTGATTCGATAAGCCGATACATAGAATACTGGTCGGTTATATGCGATATGACCGGATCGTTAAGTCAAGTGTTGATTTAATGATTTAATGTATAATTATATATTTGATATATTACTTTGTATTAGCTAGTATTAGTTCACTTTATATGGATTTTCTCACTTGATGTGCAAGAAGTATATGTGATATACTTTTGTGCACATATTTGTATCATGTTTGATGATACTTGATCATTTAGTTAAGTGTATATTATTAAACCATGATTAATTTGATGATCAGGCTTTTGCATATCCATTTATTTATTTATTTGTTTATTTATTTATTTGGAAAGGATAAAGATAAGAATGGTGGCTTTCTTTGTTTCTTATTGAAGCTTCATGAAGCTTTGACTTCTTAACCATTCTTGTCTTCATGCTTAACCCTAACCCATCCAAGTTACCATGGTTTATTCTCTACACTCAACTATGGTTAGCTTATGATAAGTATTGATTTATTTTTCTTTTTATTTCAACACTTATCATATTCTTTCTTCTTCTTCATCTTCTTCTTCAAGATAGAAAGCTTGATGCTATCAATGGCAACTTGAGATCTAAAGTGAGAAATCCAATTCTAAAGTGAACCCACCTCCTATTTCTTCACCCTTTACCTCTTGCCAAGTTGTTTTGGGTGTTTTCTTCACATGTTTCACAATTTTGTGAAGTCGGAGCTTGAACTTGTGATGCCTCGACGTAGATCATCTTCGGCACGAAGCCGACGACCTATTCCGCTCATTTCTCCGATGAAGCCGACGCGAGAGTCCGAGATTCGAGAAGGACAGCGAGGGGACCACTACGTGGAGCTAAGGAAGTGGAGAACCGGATCTACAAAGGTTGTAGTCTCTCTCCTTTAGTTAAAGTGTTAACTAGTTTCGTATATCGCCTAGATTTCTAGTTAACGATCCGTGTTAGGGTTTCTCGGCACACATAAAATTTGAAATTGGCATGGTTGATGCCTTGTAAGACCTCTTGAGAGTGCCTAGGAACCCTACAGTGGTATCAGAGCCTAGCTAGAGCCTTAGGCGAAGTCCAGACGAAGTTTGAAGTCCGAACGAACCCGAAACCCTAAATCCAAAATGCTCTCTGTATATTTTTTAAAAACTGGGTTTTTTCCAAATTAAAAATATGCAGAAAACTTAGCAAGAAATTCTAAGAATTACGGCACAAAATTTGTGTCATGAACAGTGCAACCTGCGGCGGAACCACGGCATAAGCCTCCTTAGGCGGCGGTTCCGCAGCAGGATGATGACGTCAGTACTCCTACTTTGCGCAGTAATTAATTATTTCTGAAGCTGAGTTTTATGGGTATTTTTAATATTTATTCCAGAGTTTAATTTTCTGGGGTGTTTTGGAGCTTCGATGTTTCGACCGGATTATCAAATTTCGTCTTTGTGTATTTCCGGATGACTTTAGAATATGTTAAAAGGTTCGACCGGATATAAATACCCAACTTTTCCCCTGTCGGGAAATTTCCAAGTATTGGATTTTTCCATAGTTTAACGACGTTCTAAGTAGTGCAAGTAACGTGATGGACCCTCTAGAAGACAACAAACCTTAACTCGATTATGTGACCGTCTTGAACTGCCCTTTGAACCTTCGGGTTTGGGGCAGTACGGCGTGCCACATGTGAGGCGTTGGCTTGACCCTTCTACGGCTGGACCGTTGGTACTGAGGCACGAACTGAATGTTGTTAGACTTATTTCATGTGTTGAGTTGTATCGGGAAAACTTGGGTATTCGACTGTTCGATCGGAAAGTTTAACATTTTCTGTTTATCTGGAATGTGATACAATAATTGGAATTCACAAACAGTTATGAGATAACTGAATGAATGTTATAAATCTAGCAGTTTAGTCCCACATGATATTGAAAAGAGTTGTCGATAATGAGACTAAAATACGGGATTTATATCTGTTAGGCATATGATGTCTAAGTATTTCATTTGATTAGGCATGCGATGTCTAAAGAGATTGCGGATTCCAACTGTTGTAGTTTTACACTTTCTTTTCTGTGACCGTAAGTGTAATATGTGATATCGCTGGTTTCGTTGCTATATGTCAACGACAATTAGGATGCGCATATTTACTTACGTTGATGACATGTGATGTTATGTGTTGCTGGATATGTCATATTGGATTGTCGTGTTTGAATAGCCGGGTTTTTTTATGTGAGATGAGTGTTTTTCATTTTCATTCATGTAAAAACTTGTATGTAATATTCTTTTATTTGGGGCACTTCCAGGTTGCGGAAGTTGTCACCTTTTGTATATTATTTACTTTTCCGCATTAGGATAGACCCAAGGAGGGGAGCACAAGTAACCGGGTTCTGGGGTCCAGTGGGAGACCAACTCGAGGAGTCGAGTCTGGGTCTCCTAACCCTAGAATTGGCAGGGTTGCTTGCCGCTCTCGTAGGGGTCTAGGGGTGTGGGATTGGCTATTCATCACGACCGTGGAATCCGTGTTTTATACTGGCTCGTATTGAAAACACAGACGTCCTAGTATATCCAATGTTTCATATGTTTCTTCTGCTGCGATATCTGTGATGCGATCATGTGATGTTCTGTGATAGATACTTTATATAGTATATATGATATATTATATAGACGTTACTTATGTTTTGTACCCGCGCTAGCCCTGCCCTGCTCTGTCGTTAGTTACCTAACCTAACGGTGCACGAGGGGACATCGAGGCGAATGCGGATGGCATAAGTGTACGTCGTATTTATCTGTGATGTTTAGGTATTTAAATGATGGGACTTCATTAATGTGATTAATGAATGAAAAGAAACCTAAGATGTTGCAGAATCAAATTTTAAATAAAACAGGTAGCTACAGTTCTTGCTTTGCATAGCGGTATATATGATATACCCTACACCTTATTCGATGAGGAAAGGACCGAGATCCCTTCACCGGGAGTGACTCCTTTAGCAATAACTGGCAGATGCTACACACTCGGTTTGACTTTTGATTGCTTCTATAGTTTCTGCTTTGCACAGTGATATATATGATATATCCCGCACTTCATTCGACGAGGAAAGGGCCGACGATCCCTTCACCGGGAGTGACCCCTTTAGCAAAACTAGAAAAGCCTCAAAATCACTCCATTTCAAAACTTCATTTGATTCTACAACGATATCAAGTTCATTACGCAATAGGTTTTCAGAAAAACCTGTCGTAGCCCTCCGTCATTTCAGATAAGTACTAGTTAGTATTCGTGCTACGTTTGTTGACTATATTAAGGCGTAGTGTACGGTAGCTGACCAGTATTTATCTGCTTATGCATATGATGCAGATTGGATTAGGATAGTCGTGCGACTTTGTTGACTATGTTAAGGGTCGTACGGGTGGGTTTAATTCAATCAGGAAATGACGGGTTGAACTTGACTAGCACTTATGATTTGTTGACATGTTAAGGTCATATAGCTGCTAGGGGCAAAATATTATCGGGAATTTCAAGTGTTGAAATTTGCAATGAGATTGCATACCTTCTATAAGATAGTTGGATCCCGATACCCACTGCGAGTAAGAGTTACTCCTGGGAGAGTTTTACACATTACAATTAGCCGATCAAGTAGGTGTCTAGAAAGGTGTTAACGAGGTTACGCCTCTGGAAAAACGAGGTTTACAGTAATTAGGTTCGTGCGAAAGCACGGGGGACCTCCCTCAAAGTACCGACACTGGCCTGGCTGAAAGATTGGCGAACTTGTAGTGTGTAATTAATCCCGGCTAGTCTTTCCTTTTAGGGTTTGAAGGAAGATTTGATAAAAACAGTGGGAGCCATCCTGATTAGATAAGATAATAACCAATCTGATCTTGCTCGAGCTTACACTAAAGTGTTTTCTTCTCACTCTCTCCAGGTAGCGACCATTTCATGCTTTAATAAAGATAATAATATGGATGTATTGATCGAACCCGCATGTTATACTGTGCTGGGGAACGTTGGTTCCGTTCTTTCCTATAAGACTTATAGGACTGAACAGGATATAGGGGAATACCAGGATTCCCATGCCACCCGAATGAAGAAATCACATGATGATGCATTTTCTTCGGGTGTGTTCGTTACAGAGAACTGTTTCTCCATTTGCTCTACGTCCTGGGTATTAGATACCGGGTCAGGATCCCATATATGTAATCAGTTACATGGGCTTAGAAAAGGCACAGAACTTGGAGAAGGTGATAAAGACATTAGAGTTGGAAATGGTGCAATTGTTGCAGCTAAGACTGTCGGGGAATATCACCTTGAATTACCAACTGGTAATACATTGGTTCTGAACGAATGCTATTACATGCCGAACCTGATATGCAACATTATATCGGTTTCTTTATTGAGTAAAGAGGGATATAATTTTGTATTACAGGATAATGTTATGAACATTTTCCATAACCAAAAGTTGGTTGGATCAGGCACGTTGTGCAATGGCATTTATGTTCTAAACCAATCAACAGTTCTAAGCATAACAAACACACACAAGAGGAAGAGTTCTGAACTGAACGAATCCTTCTTGTGGCATTGTAGACTGGGTCACATCAATGCGACACGACTGGCTAAGTTGCATAAGGATGGATATTTGAAACCATTCGAATTTTCATCTTATGACACTTGCCAGTCATGTCTCAAAGGCAAGATGACCAAAACTCAGTTTACGGGACACGGAGAAAGAGTTACCGAACTCTTGGGACTAATACATAGTGATGTATGTGGTCCCATGTCTACACATGCCAGGGATGGTTCTTCATACTTCATTACATTCACTGACGATCTCTCTAGATTCGGATTTGTGTTCCTGATGAAACACAATTCAGAAGCTTTTGAGAAATTTAGAGAATATAAAAAAGAAGTTGAGAACCAAACCGGAAAAAGTATTAAAATCCTTCGATCTGATCGAGGAGGTGAATACTTGAGCAATGAATTCCTGGACTTTCTAAAAGAGAATGGGATTCTCTCTCAGCTGACTCCTCCATATACACCACAGCACAACGGTGTATCAGAACGGAAGAACCGCACCCTATTAGATATGGTGCGCTCTATGATGAGCACAGCTGAGTTACCTATTTCCTTCTGGGGATATGCGCTGGAGACGGCTGCATACCTATTGAATCAAGTTCCATCTAAATCTGTACCTACCACACCATATGAGATATGGAGTGGGAAGAGACCATATTTTAAACGAGTTAAGATATAGGGTTGTCCGGCCTATGTCAAAAGGCAAAATCCAGACAAACTCGAGGCACGGTCAGTTCTCTGCAAGTTTGTGGGATATCCTAAGAATTCACAAGGATATTTTTTCTACCATGCTGAAGAACAAAAGGTGTTTGTTTCTCAATATGTCACCTTTTTAGAAAAGGAATTTCTTGAAAAAGAAATTAGTGGCGAAATGGTAGAGCTGGAAGAAGTTTCAGATACACAAACCGTAACTGAAGATTTAGTGGAACCAGAAGATTCAGTAGTTCCCAATGAACCTCAGCCTCTCCGCCGATCTAGTAGGGTTCCTCGCCAACCTGAGAGACACTATGGTTTTCTCATGGATGGAGGGAGCGAGGATTGCATCATGGAGGATGATGACCCAACTAGCTTCGAGCAGGCCATCACGAGTAGGGACTCAGTGAAATGGCTGGATGCTATGCGGTCCGAGATGGAATCCATGTACACCAACAAAGTATGGACTTTGGAAGTTGCTCCTGAAGGGGTAAAACCCATTGGGAGCAAGTGGATCTTCAAGAAAAAACTTGGTGTAGATGGGAAAGTGGAGACTTTCAAAGCTAGACTTGTAGCAAAGGGTTTTCGTCAAAGACCAGGTGTGGACTATGACGAGACCTTTTCTCCAGTGGCTATGCTTAAATCCATCCGGATCATGCTTGCCATCGCTGCATATCATGATTACGAAATCTGGCAAATAGATGTTAAGACCGCCTTTCTAAACGGTGATTTAGAAGAGTGTGTGTACATGACTCAGCCAGAGGGCTTCGTAGACAGTGGGAGCAGCGGCAAGGTGTGCAAGCTGCTTAAATCCATTTATGGATTAAAGCAAGCATCGCGGAGTTGGAACATCTGCTTTGACGTCGTTATCAAAGAGTTTGATTTCGTCAAAAACCCAGATGAACCTTGTATTTACAAGAAGGTGGCAGGGAGTAAGGTTGTCTTCCTCGTACTGTACGTGGACGACATACTCTTGATAGGAAATGATATTCCTATGCTGCAATCGGTCAAGCTCTTCTTATCACAAAGATTCTCAATGAAAGATCTTGGTGATGCCTCCTGCATATTGGGAATTAGGATCTATAGAGATAGATCCAAACGGATTTTGGGATTGTCCCAATCCAGGTATATTGACACCATACTAAAGAGGTTTAGTATGGAAGAATCCAAGCGTGGGAACTTGCCCACGATCTCTGGAGTCACTCTCTCCAAAGAGATGTCTCCCAAGACTGATTTGGAGAGAGCTCGCATGCAAGGGATACCCTATGCTTCGGCTGTAGGCTCTATCATGTATGCGATGCTATGTACCAGACCCGATGTAGCATACTCACTAAGTGTAGTGAGCAGGTATCAAGCTGATCCTGGAGAGAGTCACTGGACAGCTGTTAAGAGCATTCTTAAGTACTTACGAAGGACTAAAGAGATGCTCTTGGTGTATGGTAACGGAGAACTCCAAGTGGAGTCCTTTACCGATTCGAGCTTCCAAAGTGATAAGGACGACTCTAAGTCGCAGTCGGGTTTTGTCTTTACCCTTTACGGAGGGGCGGTTAGCTGGAAGAGTTCCAAGCAGGAAACCGTGGCAGACTCGACAATGGAGGCTGAATACATCGCTGCCAACGATGCTGCCACAGAGGCTGTCTGGATCAAGAAGTTCATTACTGAACTTGGAGTGGTTCCATCCATCGAGCATCCAATACCTTTGTATTGCGATAACAATGGAGCGGTGGCTTTGGCCAAGGAACCCAGGTCCCATCAGCGATCCAGGCATATTCTGAGGTGGTATCACCTGATCCGGGAGATAGTTGATCGCCGGGAGATCGAGGTCAGGAGGGTTGACACGAAGAACAACACGGCGGATCCACTCACGAAGGCCATTCCCCAGATACAGTTTGAAAGACTCTTCGGGATGCTCGGTATGCGATACTACAGCAGCTGGCCTTAGTGCAAGTGGGAGATTGTTAGTTGTATGTATGCCCTAGAGGCCAGTATTGTACAGATGATATATATTATATTGGATGCTTGGACATATATAGAGATGACTTTCTTGCTCGATATGATAGTATGCTATCTGGTTACTCTTTATCTTAACATGTACACTTGTCTCTTTAAACGGACTTATAGTTACATGTTGGTAAAGCCCTTAGGATATGTACTTGACTACCTGGACTGTGATGCAGATCATACTAGTGGGGACATGGTAGTCCATAAGTACATCCTTCAAGGTCCCTAGTCGTGGGTGTATCGAGACGGGGGCATCGATATACCAGAGTAGACTAGCGTATACGCTTCTCGACCCAGGAGAGGGGCGATGGATGATCCCACATCCATTGGTGTTTGACATCAGAGATGGTGTACGGGTGCTCAGTGGAGACTGGGTACACTGGACGAACTCACCGAGAACTCCCAGATGGTATTATACCTCACGTCAGATGGCAGTTCTCAGGTGACACTTGTACAGGTTAGTCTGTAGACCCGAGATCGTCATAGAGTCTTGTGTGATTCCCACTGTGCTTTGATCTCCACCTTACCACGTCCATGAGGGCGTGCAAAACGGTGGTCTTTGGGTACAGTCCCGAGTCACATGGAGACAATGAGCGATAGGAGGGGTTTCGTCTCTCCCGGTATTGAGGGTTGATGTTGCGCTGTGCTCGATTGGCAGTAACAGGGAAGTCCCTGGCCAGGGCTGATATGAGATTTGCTGGTAAGTGTTTCCAGTAGTTTCTCGACCCGTTATGAGCCTTACATCGGCACGACTTATCGGTTATTGGGGTCTGACGTATACCACCCCTAGACTTGATATGCGACATATCAGACGAACAGACCGGACTGTACGGTAAGTGTTATTGGTTGGATTCACAGGAGTGTGAGCGGGCTAGCTCGTCGATCTTCTGATCGCTCAATACCCGGATGGCCGTTACGTTTAGCAGACCGCTTGCGGCTTGTGGGTGCTTGATATGATCATCATCTGCTACCGGCGTATTGACGAGTCTTTAGAGTCCTACACAGAGGTTTCCTAGCTCAAGCGAAACGAAATAGGAGCGCATATGAGATATGTGCAGGACCGAGAATAATGCGTGTATGTGATACTGTATTTCATTCTCACGATGGATGTATCGATTGGTTATATTCGATATGACCTATTTATCGAATCATTGATTCGATAAGCCGATACATAGAATACTAGTCGGTTATATGCGATATGACCGGATCGTTAAGTCAAGTGTTGATTTAATGATTTAATGTATAATTATATATTTGATATATTACTTTGCATTAGCTAGTATTAGTTCACTTTATATGGATTTTCTCACTTGATGTGCAAGAAGTATATGTGATATACTTTTGTGCACATATTTGTATCATGTTTGATAATACTTGATCATTTAGTTAAGTGTATAGAATTAAACCATGATTACTTTGATGATTAGGATTTTGCATATCCATTTATTTATTTATTTGTTTATTTATTTATTTGGAAAGGATAAAGATGAGAATGGTGGCTTTCTTTGTTTCTTATTGAAGCTTAATGAAGCTTTGACTTCTTAACCATTCTTGTCTTCATGCTTAACCCTAACCCATCCAAGTTACCATGGTTTATTCTCTACACTCAACTATGGTTAGCTTATGATAAGTATTGATTTATTTTTCTTTTTATTTCAACACTTATCATATTCTTTCTTCTTCTTCATCTTCTTCTTCAAGATAGAAAGCTTGATGCCATCAATGGCAACTTTAGATCCAAAGTGAGAAATCCAATTCTAAAGTGAACCCACCTCCTATTTCTTCACCCTCTACCTCTTGCCAAGTTGTTTTGGGTGTTTTCTTCACAAGTTTCACAATTTTGTGAAGTCGGAGCTTGAACTTGTGATTCCTCGACGTAGATCATCTTCGGCACGAAGCCGACGACCTATTCCGCTCATTTCTCCGATGAAGCCGACGCGAGAGTCCGAGATTCGAGATGGACAGCGAGGGGACCACTATGTGGAGCTAAGGAAGTGGAGAACCGGATCTACAAAGGTTGTAGTCTCTCTCCTTTAGTTAAAGTGTTAACTAGTTTCGTATATCGCCTAGATTTCTAGTTAACGATCCGTGTTAGGGTTTCTCGGCACACATAAAATTTGAAATTGGCATGGTTGATGCCTTGTGAGACCTCTTGAGAGTACCTAGGAACCCTACATACAGACCCGGTCACCGTAGATATCATAGTATTACCTTTATGATATAGTTGACATAGGAGTCGTTGTTTATTCGATTTCTATCTGTTGATATTTTTCTACTCATGAGTTGGCAACTCACCCCCGTTGTGCCATAGTTCTTGCAGGTCGACCGCTTGGATCAGTAGCGGCTTCGCTGGCACACAGTTGCATTCGGTTGTTTTGCATTGGTAGTTGGGACCTTTGTATCATTCCCGCTCTTGTATCTACATTTCATATTGTATCTAGTTAACTCCATCAATCAAAATTTGTAAATTGTATAAGTAACGAGACTAAGTGGGATTGTGGTTACGAGACTTAGAGTGAGGAGTTTTTCGCTACTTATGATTCATATGTCTTGCTTTTCTTTATCTTTTGTGGTGAACTTTGCCGTTGGGCGTCGTATACTTTTATATATTGTCTTGCGTGTTTGTGATCCACCGTTTGGCGAAGAGCTAGGACCCACTTGGGGATGCCATTATTCTTATGATGTATTTGTGGTTTTGGATCAAAATATTCAAAGGAGGTGCCGCCAAAATTTTTAAAAGACGAAACATGTTTTCAAACTAGTAAATTTCACTTGCATCATTCATGTTCCTTTTCTATGCATTAAGAAAACTTGATTTCATATACCTTTATTTCAAAACCTCACCTCCTTTATTTTTCTAAAAGGTTTAGATTTCTGGGTTTCATCTTACTTGAATTCTGTTACGCCTTTAGATGTTGCGTGGTTCAAGTGCTGTTCACGAGCTAATATTTCGGGTCGTGACAATATATATTACATATACTATTGTGTCATGGTAGATGATACATTGGACATGGGTGCATGATGTTAGTTGTATGTATGCCCTAGAGGCCATTATTGTACATGAGATGTATATTATAGTGGATGCTGGGATATATATAGGGAGGACTTTCTTGCTCGACATGATAGTACACTATCCGGTTGCTCTTTATCTTAACATGTACAATTATAGTCTCTCTGTTACATGTTGATAAAACCCTTAGGATGTGTACTTGACTACCAGGATTATGATGCAGATCATACTAGTGGGGCCTGGGTAGTCCTTGAGTTCATCCTTCAATGTTCTTAGTCGAGGGAATATCGAGACAGGGCATCGATATTCCAGAGTAGACTACCGTATACGCTTCTCGACCCATATGATGGGCGATGGATGATCCCATATCCATTGGTGTTTGACATCAGAGATCATATACGAGTGCTCAGTGGAGACTGGGTACACTGAACGGACTCGCCGAGAACTCCTAGATGGTATTATACCTCACGTCAGATAGCAGTTCTCTGGTGACACTGGTACAGGTAAGTCTGTCGACCAGAGATCGTCATAGAGTCTTATGTGTCTCCCACTGTGTTATGATTTCCACCCTACCATGGCTTTACTGAGTCGTGCAAACATGTGGTTTTTGGATACAGTCTCGAGTCACATGGAGGCAATAAGTGATAAGAGGGGATTCGTCTCTCCCGGTATTGGGGGTTGATGTTGCGCTATGCTCGATTGGCCATAACTGGAAATCCCTGGCCAGGATAGATGAGATTTACTGGTAAGTGTTATCAGTAGTTTCTCGACCCATTATGGACCATACATCGGCATGACTTATCTAGCTATTGGGGTCTGACGTTTACCACCCCTAGGCGAGATATCCGACATATCAGACGAAGAGACCGGACTGTACAGTAGTTTTACTGATTAGATTCGTAGGAGTATGAGCAGGCTTGCTTGTTGATCTTCTAATCGCTCAATACCCGGGTGGCCGTTACGTTTAGCAGGCCTCTTGCAGTTTGTGGGTGTTTGATATGATCATTACCTGCTGCCGGCGTATTGACGAGTCTTTAGAGTCATACACAGAGGTTTCCTGGCTCAGGCGAATCGGAGTAGGAGCACATATGTGATATGTGCATGACCGAGATTAATACGCGTATGTGATACCGTATTCTATTCTCGTGATTTGTAATATCAGCCGGTTATATGTGATATAGCCGGGTTATCGGATCAAGTGTTGATTCGATAAAATGATACATATTATATTAGTCCGTTATATGAGATATAGCCGGATTATTAAATCAAGTGCTGATTTAATAATTTAATGTATAATTATATATTCGATATATTAAATTACATTAACTAATATATATGCTCACTTGACCATTTGTTTTTTCTCACTTATGCATACATGATATATATGTGATATATGTTAATGTATCATGCTAGGTTATACTTGCAACATGGGTGTATGAGAATCATACCATGCTATATAATAATGATTAAGTTTTATTTATCTTATTAATTCAAAATTACTGGAAATTTGTCATGCTTGGAAGCTTGGAGAAGATTGAAGCATCTTTGACAAAGTCCACTTCTTTTGTTTTATCAAAGATATTTATTAACCTAATCTTAATCAATTAGCCATGGTTTATTCTCTACAAGGGTTAGCCATGACATATACTAACCCATGGTTGAATTTCTAACCTAACTCTCATTCTCTTGATCATCTTCTTCTTCATCTCATTCTAACTCTCTTGATCTTGAGAAAGTAATGAAATATTGAGCGAAAAATAAATCTAAAATGAGCCCATTTCCTACTTCATCATCCTCTACTATTAGCCATTTAGTTTAGGGTGTTCTTTTCACAAAGTTCATCACCTAGTTAAGAGGTAGCTTGGGTTTGAGTTTCGTCGACGTAGATCATCTTCGGCCTCGAAGACTTCGAGCAAGCTTGTTCATTTCTCCAAGGGAGCCCATACTAGAGTTCGGGAGATCACTACTCGCAGCGAAGGGACTACTACACGGAGCTTTTGAAGTGAAGGACCGATCTATAAGGGTTGTATTCCTTGTTCACTTCTTGTAATGCTTGATTATATGTTTAGTTTGTCTATTTACTCTAGCTAGATCCTAGGTTAGGGTTCATTAGGACTCTTGAAAATTTTGAAATTGGCATGGTAGATGTTGTGAAAACCCAGTAGGGTGCTAAGGAATCCCAATAGTGGTATCATATTCGGGCTACAGTATTAGACGATGTTTGTTAGATTACGAAACCGAAATTACTCCGAAACTTGAAACATCGAAACCTAGTTTCTGTCGATTTTTAAATGGCTTCTAAAAATTTTTTAAACAACTGCAGAATGATGTATGAGATACAACATGAACACTACCAAAATTTGGTCCCATTTTGATAAATTGTGGCTGGCCACAACCCAAGTAAAACAGGCCTGCTCGGCCCATCTGGGGAATTTGGGCTTCAAATTTTGGTATAGTTCCAGGATCTGGGTTTTGGTGTTTCAGGTGTTTGTTTTTTCTAAGTTTGCATGTGATGTAGTCTTACTGCGTAAGCAACTCGGAGTGTTTCGTATTCATAGTTTAACATGGTTTCGGGTTTTCACATGTTATCTAGGCGAAGTTAAAAAGTTCGAACGAATATCAAAAACCCATTTTTCCAAGTTTAAGGTATTCGAAAAATCATGCAAGCAATTTTGTGGACCCACTAGAAGAATGAAACCCTAACTCGATGTTAGTTATATGTATACCCTAGAGTCCATTACTGTACATACGTTGTATATTGTAGTGGATGCTTGGACATATATAGGAAGGACTTTCTTGCTCGACATGATAGTATGCTATCTGGTTACTCTTTATCTTAACATGTACTCTGATTGTCTCTATGTCACATGTTGATAATGTAGGGTTACTAGGCACTCTAACAATTTTCTACAAGGCATCAACCATGCCCGATTAAAATTTTAGCCGTGCCGAACAACCCTACAGGATCTTTGCTAGACTATTAGGGTAACTAATGCAAGTAAACAACTTTACTATCAAAGTGAAGAAGAAAATACAACCTTTGTAGATCGGTCCATCACTTCAAAAGCTCCTTGTTGTAGTCTCTTCGCTGCGATTATGGTTCTCCCGGACTCTTGAATGGCTTCACGAGGCGAAAGAAGCGTCCTTGCTTGAAGTCTTCGAGGCCGAAGATGATCTACATCGAGGGAATACCAACTCAAGCTTCTACTTCACTAACTAGAGAATTAGTGAAGCAAACACCCTAAACTAAAGTTCTAGTCTAGTAGAGGATGGAGAAATAGGAAGTGGTTTCACTTTAGAATTTATTTTCTCACAATGTTTCTCACTTTGGATCAAACCCTAGAGAGCTTTTTAGCTCAAGGAAGAAAATGAAGAAAAATAAGATGAGGATAATGATCAAGTGAGAAAGCTAACCATGGTGAGTGAGTATCATATACTAACTCATGTAGAGACATAACCATGGCTAATCCTAATGGTTGGGTTAACAAATATCCAAAGTAAAAACAAACCTACTGGACTTAGTCAATGCATCCACAAGCTTCCACAAGTTTCATGCATTTTTCTAATCTTCCACTAATTCTGTAATTACATTAAATATTAAACCCAACATAACAAATAGCATGGTGTAAGTCTCATATACCCATGAATGGTGTATCAACAACCATGATACAAAAAGAAAACACATTTCTGATATATATCATATATATATATATATATATATATATATATATTAAAGTTGTGCACATGTGAGAAAAATCCTTAAGTGAACAAATGTTAGTTAATGTAAATTAGTATATCATATATACAATTATACACTAAATTATTAAATCAACACTTGACTTAATAATCTAGTTATATCTCATATAACCGACTAACATCCAATGTATCGACTTATCGAATCAACACTTGATTCGATAACCCGGCTATATCTCATATAACCGACCGATACAAAAAGTCGCGAGAATAGAATACGGTATCACATACACGCATTATTCTCGGTCCCGCACATATCATATACGTGCTCTTATTTCGTTTTGCCTGAGCCAGTAAAACCACTATGTAGGACTTTAAAGACTCGTCAATACGCCGGCAGTAGGTGATGATCACATCAAGCACCCACAAGCCGTCAGCGGTACTAGCTGGACGTAACGGCTACCCGGCTATTGAGCGATCAGAAGATCAGCAAACAAGCCCGCTCCAACTCCTGTAAAAGCCTAACGGTAACACTTCTCGTACAGTCCGGTCTCCTCGTCTGATATATCGCATATCAAGTCTAGGGGTGGTAAACGTCAGACCCCAATAACCGATAAGTCGTGCCGATGTGAGGCTCATAACGGGTCGAGAAACTACTGGTAACACTTACCAGTAAATCTCTAAATCAGCCCTGGCCAGGGACTTCCCTGTTATGGCCAATCGAGCACAGCGCAATATCAACCCCATACCGGGAGAGACGAAACCCCTCCTATCGCTCATTGCCTCCATTGTGACTCGGGACTGTACCCAAAAACTGCCATTTTGCACGCCCTCTTAGACGTGGTAAGGTGGAAATCAAAGTACAGTGGCAATCACACAAGACTCTATGATGATCTCGGGTCTATAGACAAACCTGCACAAGTGTCACCAGAGAACTGCCATCTCATGTGAGGTATAATACCATCTGGGAGTTCTTGGCGAGTCCGTCCAGTGTACCCAGTCTCCACTGAGCACCCGCATACCATCTCTAATGTCAAACACCAATGGATATGGGATCATCCACCGCCCATCTCATGGGTCGAGAAGCGTATACGCTAGTCTACTCTGGTATATCGATGCTCTGTCTCGATACACCTACGAATAGGAATATTAAAGGATGTACTTATGGATCACCATGGCCCCACTAGTATGATCTGCATCATAGTCCTGGTAGTCAAGTACACATTCTAAGGGCTTTACCAACATGTAACTATAAGACAGTATCAAAAGACAAGTATACATGTTAATATAAAGAGCAACCAGACAACATACTATCATAACGAGCAAGAAAGTCCTCTCTATATATGTCCAAGCATCTAATATAAAATACATCATCTGTACAATACTGGCCTCTAGGGCATACATACAACTAACAATCTCCCACTTGCACTAGGGCCAGCTGCTGTAGTATCGCATTCCAAGCATCTCGAAGAGTCTCTCAAACTGTATCTAGGGAATGGCCTTCGTGAGTGGATCCGCTGTCACGACCCGAAAGTATTGAACATGACCGGCACTTAACTACGAAACGTCTCGAGGCGTACGTAATCTAAGTAAGCCAAAAACCCAGAAATCCAAACCAAGAAAAGCAGTAGAGTGAAGGAAAAACCATACGCCGAAATATGCATTTTAAAATCACAAGTCCTTTCTAAAAATTTCAGCAAAGTTTCCTTTGTAAAAACTGACCCCAAATAGGTACAAAACCTGATAAAGCATATATAATGAAAAATGCATCCCCAAGCGGGAGCTAGCTCTTCGTCAATCGACGGTCACAACCACGCAAGCAATATAATATACAATGCCAAGGGCGAGGATCAAAACTCAAAAGGAAACTCAAAGAGCAAGAAATCCATAGAAATACAACGCACGACTCTAAGGTTGAAAGAATAAACAACACTGGTCTCTATCTGAAATAAATACATGTTTGGTTGATGGAACTTCTAGATACAACTGAATAATAATATATACAAGGTATACTGATGGGTACGATACAATAAACCCACCTACTAGAAAATCACCGGGAAATGGAAGTAGTGCCAGCAAAGCCGTAATGAAACCTGTACGACAAAACCTGCAAGAAACTGGGGCACAACGGGGGTGAGTTACCAACTCGTGAATAGAATACATCTACGAACAGAAATCGCATGTATGACGCAATCCTAAGTCATACGATCATAATATGTCCTCAAATATAACCAACAGCCTATAACAATAGCAAGGGTATACCTCTAAACAACGGTAATACCAAGTGCTCGTGTCAGTGCCTCAGGTAGAAATATATCAAATGGATGAAATATGAATGCATGAAAAGTATGATGAAATATTTAAATTGATATCAATACAAATATATTAGCGTCCCATTCTACTAATATTAGTGTAAGGGCATATATAACATCGTCCTCATCCCCTGTTATATATACATATGAAGTATGATCAATGTAATCAAAGTCTGTATGTGATCAATGTCTGTATATATGTGGGTCCCATCCACGTGTCACCCAATGACAATAAGAATCATGCATGTAAATATGAGCATATAATCAAAATCATGGAAAAACATCTCGAAACCAGTGCCTAGCATCGGCACAAAACATAGTCTCAATCTCAGTATCTCAATGTCTCTGTATCAATCTCACACTCTAGGGCGCCGTCAATCCAGACCGGCCCCTACCATCAATCTCAAGACCACGACGGTATCCTCCGGATATCCGACGCTTCGGGTAAAATCACCGGTCGGTAGTGCTCCCCTGACAGGCTCAACGCCATCATCTGCGATCCTCTTGCCCCGGGGCACCGCACCGGGTCCACCATGTACCCGAAACGGTTCCTCCACTCCTCGAACTCGGGTCTCACATGTCACTCTCAGCATCGAGAAAACACATGGTGGACGCACTGAAATATCATATCAAGGGTAACTGGGTTTTTAAAACAATTACATAATCTCTTTGAAATACCCACGGTTCCCAAATCCAGAAATATCATAGAAACAACATATCTCAATGCGCATAATCAGAAAGCATGATGTATGTGACATATAAATGAAATGCAAGTATAACAGTATGTCATGCAACATGGAATAATAGTGTGCACATACAAGGGTCATATCCTGATGCGATAATACTACTATGTAGTGACATGGCAATTACCGATGAAGATGTGTGTGAGCCGGCAAGTAAGTGTGCGTGGAACATACGCATCATCGGTAATGGTGCTGGTGTCCTAACAGCATGATATCAACAATGCAATATGAAATCACAATATAAGTATGCGATGCGGAGAGAACAACAATAATGAGCGGGAGCTGAATACTAGACACAATGATAGCTAATCTGCATTTAATGTGAATCTAGTCTAACAACTACACTAAACTATAGGGCTGAGCTAACAGACTAACTGAAGGTAAGGAAACCGCCTAACATCTGAGTCGATACATACATATATATATATAGATATACATGTATTAGTCGGTGATCCCGCCTCGATAATATCACATCCGATACCATATCTATAACCAGATATTCCCAAGTCAAGAGTGCGGATCAAACATCAATACAAAGCTCGTACGGCATCCTCAAATCTGGATACGGTCAATATCACTTTCATCACATTATTCATCTAGTATTCTCTTATCAAAGATCATAATCCGGGTACTGATCTACGTCTAGTACAATACTAATATCATCAATCTAATCATGATCTGACTGTTGATCTAAAGCCTCATACAAACCGATATCTGTTGGATATATATGCCCTAGAGGCCTTCATTGTATAGGATACTGAGGATATGTATGTACATAACAGTCTTGCTTAATATGGTAGTACGCTATTTGGTTTGTCTTTATCTTGACATATATATATTTTGCGTAGTATTCATATATATATATATATATATATATATATATATATATATATATATACGTGTTTGATAAAGCCTATAGGGTGTTTGCCTAACTTCCGGCGTTATGATGGCAGTCATACTAGTAGGAGCTGGATAGTCAATAGGGACATCCTTAGATGTCCCTGGTCGCCGGAGTATCGAGACTAGGCATCGATACTCCGGAGTAGACCGGTGTATACACATCTAGACCCTGAGGAGGGGCGATGGATTGGTCCCGCGTCCATTGGTGAAGTGCGCCTAAGATTGTATACAGATGCTCACTGGGTGTGAGTACACTGGACAGGACTCGCCGAGAACTGACTGGATGGTATTTATACCTAATGTTAGATAGTAGTTTTCAGGTGACATGTGTGCAGATAGTCCGTTGACTTAAAGTCGTCATTTGTCTCATGTGAGTTCCCACTGTGCTTTGATTACTACCCTACCATGGTTCAAAGGAGTCGTGCAAACAGGTTTTAGTTGGGCACAGTACCGAGCCATGTGGAGGCAGTTAGTGACTGTTAGGGATTCGTCTCTCCCGGTATAAGGAGTTGATATCGCACAGTGATCGGTTGGTCATCACCATAAGTCCCTGGCCAGGGCTGATTGAGAATTACTGATAGATTGATTAGTAGATTCTCGAATGATGATTGAGCCATACCGACACGACTTGTACGGTTATTAGGGGTCTGACGTTTACCACCTCCCTACACCTTACATGCGATACTCTTAGACGAACAGACCGGACTGCACGGATATTGTCACGCACAGGCTCAGTAGGAGTTCGGATGGGTATCCTCACCGGCCTTCTTATCGACATCTACCTGGGGACCGTTACGTACAGCTAGTGCCGCTTGCGGTCTGTGGTTAAACCACTGCAAGCATAGTAGTCGAGCCTTTAGAGTCCCATATAGAGTTTTCCCAACTCCAGGCGAAATGATATAGAGGTCGTACGGTTTTACGACAAAGGGTTCGGACGCATACGTGTTTAAACGCACGTACGACATTCGGACAGTTTTTACTAGCCGGCTTTGGTTTAAGCTAGATTCTACTATCGGGTTATTGGATTTATACAGTCTAAAGTTCTTCCGTGTTTTCACGGATGCGAGGGGTGTTCTCGTAATTTTCCGGGAAGCTTCTAGAAGAAGGGTGACTAAGGAGGTTAAGGTGGCATTTTCATTTAATGCAAATTGTGACTCATTAGTGTGATTCACTATGTCATTAATGCATCATTTATTTCTTAATGACTCACATAGTGAATCACTCATATTGAATTAATGAAACATGGTGAATAATCATTTATATTCATTTGTTTGATAATTCATTATGTTTCATATATTCAAGTGAGAAGCTTTTTCATTCTTATTATCATCTCCACCTTCTCTCTCCTCAAGTTCACTCCTTCTTCAAACCCTAATCCTACCACTCATGAGTTGAGACCAAGGATTAGGATAGAATAAACACTCCATAACCTAACTCTACATCATCTTAGTTACTTTGGTTAGCAACTAGAGAAACTTAGTTACCTCAAGTCTTGAGGTGTAGCTTGGATTAGGGTACTCGGGTGGATCATCTATTATGGAAAGGAGGCCGAGGAGGACGTAGAGATCACAAAGACGAAGGACTAGAATCATTAGGTATAATCTCTTTACATCGTAGCTAAGAACTCTATGTTTGTTTTTAATTATCGTTTAGCAAAGATCTTCGGTTAGTCGATGTATGCTTCAAAACAAGATCGTTTTTCATATTTCCGCCTCCCCGCAACTCGTGGGGTGTTGCACATCGACTTACAGTGGTATCAGAGCTTCACTAAACAATAATTAGCTCACTTGCAAAGTCGTATGAATTTCGAATGCAAAACAAATCGGAAAATACACGGATATCATATAGTTTCTGTCGATTTTTAAATGAGGTCCAAAAATTTTTCAGGTGACTGCAGAAGACCCTACAAGAAATTATAAGAACACGGAAGAAAAATGGGCTCTTGAATCGGCCACTGAGCCACGGAACCGCGGCCGATCCCACCGATCCGCCGCGGATCCGCGGCCGAGTTGGGGCCGATTCAGCCCAGTTTTCCTCTGTGCATCTTCAGTGATATTTTGTATTTTCTGGTATTTTTTATTTTCTGCTCAGGTTTCAAATTTACAGAGAAGATTTGGAGTAGAATTTAATGTGTTTTATCGATCGAAATTATACGATGTTTGCTTGTTTGATTATATCTGTGAACTGTATTATGTGTTCGTAAACCTCCCCTAACTGCAAATATATCGGTTAGCAGGGGGTTGCATATATCTGTAATGTTTTTTAACTGTTTGTGGATATGAACTGTATTGGACTGTTGTGATGATTAGCCGGGTTCTGTGATGGGTTATTGTATTAATTCATTCGATGTAATTGTAATAAGTTATAATATTATTTTGCGGGGCACATCCAGGTTGCGGTTGTAGCCACCGTTGTATTATTTCTTTTTACTGTTTTTGCTCCTAGGATAGACCCAAGATGGGGTGCACAAACTACCGGGTATTTTGAAGTGCTGAGGCAGACCGCTTCACTTCTGGTACTTGGCGGGTAGTTTGCCGTACCCGTAGGGGTCAAGGGTGAGGTAATGGCTATTCATCACAACTGTGTAATCCGTCTTTTCTTACAGGCTCAAAAGAAACGCAGATTGCTTGCATATCCAATAAAGTTTATCTGTGATCTGGAATGCCTATTATTGTGTCTGACGAATGTACAATATCTATATACGATAGCTATTTAGACGTCACTTATGTTTTACACCCGCGCTAGCCCAGTCCCCGCTCTGCCGTTAGTTAAGTAACCTAACGGGTGATGACGGGACCCCGTGGCGAATGCGGATGGCATAAGAGAACGTTGTATTTTCGTTGTTATCTGTAATGATAGGTTAAAGATGAGACACATTATTTTTTAATGCAAAGAAAAATAAAACCTAAACTGAATCGTTGGAACAATTTCTAAAACCACTCGGTTTTCTTGAAAAAGCAAATTTTAAATGCGGAGCTTAAACCACTCCTTTTAATAAAAGCTATCTTAGTTCCTTCCATCAAATCAAGTTCACTACGTTAACGGTATTTTGCCAAAAACCAGCCGTAACCCTCCGTCGTTTCAAATAGACAGCACATCATATTCATGCTATGCTTGTTGGCCTACATCAAGGCATAGTGAATGGCAGTGTGGCTTGCTTATTTGTTGCATAGATAGATGCATTAGTATAGGACAGACGTACATCCTTGTTGGCCTACGTCAAGGGCATGTACGATGTACCTAAATTAATCAGGACAACGACGGGTAGAACTTGACTTGGGTCTTATCACTTGTTAGCCTACGTCAAGGTCTATAAGAGCTTGGGGTATAAAAATCACATCGGGAGTTTCAAACATAAAGGAAACTTGCAGATTTAGAATACCTTCTGGAGTGTGGTGACTAGAGTGGCTTCCATCTAGCGCATCATGCAATGATAGTTGGATCCCGATCCCACTGATGAGTATGATTACTCTCGGGAATTTTTCTCACTTAACAATCAATGCTATAAACCAAGTAGGTGTCTAGAAAGGTATTAGAGGGGCTACGCCTCCAGGGAAAAGAGGTTCTTTAATTAAGGAACTTCGCGAAAGCGTTGGAAAACCTCCCTCGAAGTACCAACTCCAGCCTGGCTAAAAGGTTAAGCAAGTATTGTGACGTGTGATTAAATCCTGACTAGTTCTTCTTTTAGGTTTTGAAGAAGGATTTGAGGAAAGAGTGGCAGCCATCCTGTTTAGATAAATTAATAACCAATTTAAACTTACAAGAAGCATATGCTGAGTGTTTTCTTTTCTCTCTCTCTAGCAGCTACCATGACAGGACTAAAACTATTACTTGAAAAAAAATATACTGACCGGGCAGAACTATAAGATTGGCTAAGGAACGTCAACATTGCACTAAATTATGACAAAGTAGCATATGTTACCACCGCTGTTCCTCCCCTTATCCCTGGACCAAATTCCTCAGTTGTGGACAAGGAAGTTCGCAAAACCTGGGATCTAGATTGTGAGCGAGCTAAGTGTATCGTGCTAGCATCCATGAACAATGAACTCCAGAAACAGCACGAGAGTATGGATATTGCATCCATCTTTCTTCATGTAAAGGAATTATATAGAGAGCACTCCCGCATCGCAAGGTACGAGACCTCAAGAAAACTCTTCCAGATGAGGTTAGCTCCAGGATCGCCTGTAGGAGAGCACGTCCTCAAAATGATCAGCCTCATTGAGGAACTCGCAAACCTGGGATGCGTGCTAGAGAATGATTTGTATATCGACTTGATTTTGCAGTCCCTTTCCTACATCTTCTCTCAGTTCGTGCTTAGCTTCAACATGCACGAAATGGAAGCTGATCTTCCAAAGCTCCTCAACATGTTGAGGGTAGCAGAGACCTCCTTGAAAAAGGAGAAGACCCCCATTCTGTATGTTGGCCAATCATCCTCTTCTAAATCTAAAGCGAAAGCTAAAGGGAAGAAGAAGATGAAAGCCATCAAACCGAAGGGTGGGGTCAAGAAGGTGCAGGGAAAGAACAAGGCAGGAAGGGTGAAAGCGGATATAAACGAATGCCATTATTGTCACAAGCAAGGGCACTGAAGAAGGACTGTATGGCCTTCAAGGCAAAGAACACGAAGCAAGCGGTTGCTTCTGCTTGAGGTGTATTCGTAATCGAAAATTGTCTTTCAGTAAACTTTACATCATGGGTACTTGATACCGGTTCTGGTTCTCACATCTGTAATTCATTGCAGGATCTGAGAAATAGTATAGTACTGGGGGCAGGTGATATGACTCTCCGGATGGGCAATGGAATGCATGTAGATGCTGTTGCAATAGGGGAGTATCACCTAGGGTTGACTAGTGGGCATGTTTTGGTGTTGTACAGCTGTTTTTGTATTCCCAGTATGTTGTGTAATATTATATCAGTATCTTTGTTGTCTAATAAAGGATATAATTTTGCGCACGAAAGTAATGTCATGAACATTCTCCTAAATCAAGAATTGATTGGGTATGGCACACTGGAAAACGGCATATACATAATTAATCAATCTCGAATTTTCAATATTCAAAACACACTTAAAAGAAAGACTCCAGATTCAAATCAAGCCTTCCTATGGCATTGTAGACTTGGTCATATAAACGAAACAAGGTTGACTAAGTTACATAAAGATGGATATCTAGATCCGTTTGAATATTCATCATATACAACTTGTCAATCATGTATCAAAGGAAAAATGACCAAATCTCCGTTCATTGGATACAGAGCAAGAGCAACAGAACTCTTGGGACTAATACACAGTGATGTATGTGGTCTAATGTCTACGCATGCGAGAAGCGGTCACTCCTACTTCATCACTTTTACTGATGACTTCTCTAGGTATGGACATATGTTCTTAATGAAACATAAATCTGAGGCTTTTGAGATGTTTAAGGAGTATAAAAATAAAGTAGAGAAACAAACTGGTAAAAGCATCAAGACACTTTGATCTGATCGAGGTGGAGAATACTTAAGTACCAGTTTCCTTGAATACTTAAAAGAGAATGGAATTCTCTCTCATCTTACTCCACCTTATACACCTCAGCATAATGGTGTATCAGAAAAGAGGAATCGCATGCTATTAGATATGGTGCGTTCAATGATGAGTAGTGCTGAGTTGCCACTTTCCTTCTGGGGTTTGCTCTAGAATCAGCAGCATACTTATTGAATAGAGTTCCAACTAAGTCTGTGCCTACCACTCCATATGAAATGTGGAGCGGGAAGAGACCATATCTTAAGTACATCAAGATATGAGGTTGTCCGGCATATGTTAAAAAGCATAGACCGGACAAACTCGAGGCATGATCGGTTTTGTGCAAGTTTGTAGGATACCCCAAACATTAAAGAGGGTACATGGTCTACCACACTGAAGAACAAAAGGTGTTTGTCGCTCGCCACATTGTCTTCTTAGAGAGCGAATTTCTTGCAAAAGAAATTAGTGGGAGCGCGGTAGAACTGGATGAAATTCCAGAACCTCAAACTGCTACCGAGGACTTAGAAGAACCTCAGATTTCAATAGAACATGACGAACCAACGCCACTCCGCAGATCTAGTAGGCTTTCTCATCCTCCAGAGAGATACTATGGTTTTCTTCTGGATGGAGATCGAGAGGATTGTATCATCGATGATGATGAGCCTACTAGTTTTCAGCAGGCTATCACCAGTATTGACTCAATGAAGTGGCTGGATGCTATGAGATCCAAAATGGAATCCATGTACACCAATAAAGTATGGACTTTAGAAGTTGCTCCTCCTGGGGTGAAACCAGTTGGATGCAAATGGATCTTCAAAAAGAAGATTGGTGCACTTGGACAAGTGGAAACCTACAAAGCTAGACTCGTTGCAAAAGGATTTTGTCAAAGACCAGGATTGGACTATGATGAAACCTTTTCGCCTGTAGCTATGCTTAAGTCCATTCAGATCCTTCTTGCCATTGCTGCCTTCCATGACTATGAAATCTGGCAGATGGACGTAAAAACAGCTTTTCTAAATGGACATTTAGAAGAGAGTGTTTACATGGATCAACCAGAAGGTTTCTTAGACAGTGGGAGCAGCGGAAGAGTGTGAAGGTTGCTTAAATCCATCTATGGATTAAATCAAGCATCACGAAGTTGGAACATCTGCTTTGATGAGACAGTCAAAGAGTTTGACTTTATCAAAATTGTAGATGAACCATGTATTTATAGGAAGATTGTAGAAAGAGCAGTAGTCTTCCTCATTTTGTACGTCGACGACATACTACTGATAGGGAATGATATCCCTATGCTACAATCAGTAAAGCTCTTCTTGTCACAGAAATTCTCCATGAAAGACTTGGGTGATGCAACCTACATTTTGGGCATTAAGATCTATCGTGATAGATCTAATAGAATGTTGGGACTTTCACAGTCCAGGTATATTAACACTATACTACAGAGATTTAGTATAGAAGATTCCAAGCGCGGTAACATGCTCGCTTGTCACGGGATCACCCTCTCCAAAGAGATGTCTCCAAAGACTGATGAAGAGAGGGATCGCATGAGCATTTTACCCTACGCTTCGGCGGTAGGATCTATAATGTATTCAATGTTATGTACAAGACCGGATGTAGCTTACGCACAAGGTGTGATAAGCAGGTATCAGTCTGACCCAGGTGAGAAACATTGGATAGTGTTAAAGAACATTCTTAAGTACCTGAGAAGGACTAAGGAGATGTTCTTGATTTACGGTAATGGGGACCTCCAGGTAGATGCTTTTACCGACTCCGGCTTCCAAAGTGACAAAGATGATTCTAAATCCAGTTCGGGTTTTGTGTTTACCCTCAATGGAGGGGTGGTATGTTGGAAGAGTTCCAAACAGGATACCGTCGCAGACTCAACTATGGAGGCTGAGTATATAGCTGCTAGTGAAGCCGCAAAAGAGGCTGTCTGGATGACGAAGTTCATCTCTGAACTTCAGGTGATTCCGTCCATTGCCAATCCAATACCTTTGTATTGTGATAACAATGGGGCCGTAGCATTGTCAAAGGAACCCAGGTCCCATCAGAAATCCAGGCATATCTTAAGGCGTTTTCACCTGATCAGGGAGATCGTTGATTGTCGGGAGAACGAGGTACGGAGAGTGGATACAAAAGACAATACGGCAGATCCATTCATAAAAGCCATCCCTCAAGTTCAGTTCGAGAGGCTGTTTGAGATGTTGGGCATGCGGTACTTCAGCAAGTGGATATAGTGAAGACAGTGGGTACTCATTGCGCCAATTATAGGCCTTAGTGCAAGTAGGAGATTGTTGGATATATATGCCCTAGAGGCCTTCATTGTATAGGATACTGGGGATATGTATGTACATAACAGTCATGCTTAATATGATAGTACGCTATTTGGTTTGTCTTTATCTTGATATATATATATTTTACGTAGTATTCATATATATATATATATACGTGTTTGATAAAGCCCATAGGGTGTTTGCCTGACTTCCGGCGTTATGATGGCAGTCATACTAGTGGGAGCTGGATAGTCAATAGGCACATCCTTAGATGTCCCTGGTCGCAGGAGTATCGAGACTGGGCATCGGTACTCCGGAGTAGACTGGTGTATACATATCTAGACCCTGAGGAGGGGCGATGGATTGGTCCCGCAGCCATTGGTGGAGTGCGCCTAAGATTGTATACAGATGCTCACTAGGTGTGAGTACACAGGACAGGACTCGCCGAGAACTGACTGGATGGTATTTATACCTAACATCAGATAGCAGTTCTCAGGTGACATGTGTGCAGATAGTCCGTTGACTTAAAGTCGTCATTTGTCTCGTGTGAGTTCCCACTGTGCTTTGATTACTACCCTACCACGGTTCAAAGGAGTCATGCAAACAGGTTTTAGTTGGGCACAGTTCCTGTTAGGTTTACCTAGCACCCTATGAAGAGTTTGGAAGCATCACATGTCACAAAGTTCAAGTTTTTATGGTGCTAAGCAAGCATACATGGGATCGATCCTAGAAAATTAGGGTTTCTAAATGTTAAAGGCAATAAAGACTAGGGTTTCGAGACTACAACCTTTGTCGCTCCCTTCGCTAGACTCTTTGGCCTATTAAGGGTTGGAGGAAGGTTCTCTTGAAGTCTTCTAGCATCCACGAAGATCCACCCGAAGCTCCTAGTCCAAGCTTGCAACTTCACCTTTTAAGAGGAGAAATGAAGAGAACACTCTAAACAAGTGGGCTCAACTTGTGTAGAATGATGTTGTGGATCTAATTCTCACTTTAAAAACCTTTATTTATGTGTGTCTTGCTCACTAGAAGAAACTAGAGAGCAAATGGTGAAGGAGGAAGAAGATGATAGCTTTCTTTTTAACAAGAGTAAATAGATAACTCTTGAAAAGAAATGAAAATATATCCTTATATATTTATTTCTTCTCATCTCAAACCATGGTTAAATGTTTGAGTTATTATTTAATTAGAGTTTAAAACATAGAAGGAAAGTTTAATCCAAGGTTAAGGGTAGGTGAGGATGGTTAGGTTAAAGAAGGATGTAGAAACAAGTCAAGAATTATCATTTCCTTTTCCATTTTGTTTTAAACACAAAATCAAATAATAATTCATATATTTATCCATGGTGTGAGTCTTATATTGCCATCATTTTCCATGTGTAATCAACCATGGTAGATGATGTATGTATGTATGTATGTATGTATGCACATCTATATATGCATGAAACTAGAAAGAAAGAAAGAAAGAAAGAACATACATGCATGCATACATCCATCATGCACAAGAAAAGGTTTTAAGTGAGAAAACTAATGGTTAAATGATAAATCAACACTTGATTTATCAATCCGGCCATATCACATATGACCCCACCAAAAGCAAGCCGCCCGATCAATATACGGTATCCTATACGCGCATTTTAATCGGGTCCATGCGCATATCGCATACGCGCACCACAACGTTTCACCTGGACTAGGTAACTCCTTTGTGGGACTCTAAGACTCATCAATACGCCGGCAGTGGGTGATGATCATATCAAGCACCCCCAAGCCGCAAGCGGTCAGCTAAACGTAACGGCCACCCGGGTATTGAGCGATCAGAAGAAAACAAGCGAACCTGCTACAACTCCCGTCGAGCCAACCGGCAACACTACCGTACAGTCCGGTCTCTTTGTCAAATATGCTGCATATCGAGCCTAGAGATGGTCACGTCGACCCCAATAACTCAATAAGTCGTGCCGGTGAATGGTCTATAACAGATCGAGAAACTACTGATAACACTTATCAGCAAATCTCAGCAGCCCTGGCCAGGGACTTACTGATATAACCTGTCGGGCACAGCACAGCATCAACTCCCAATACCGGGAGAGATGAAACCCCTCCTATCGTTCATCGCCTTCGTGTGTCTCGAGACTGTACCCAACGACCACCTGTTTGCACGACTCAGTAGAGCCGTGGTAGGGTGGCAATCAAAGTACAGTGGGAGAACACACAAGACTCTATGACGATCTCAGGTCTATAGACTAACCTGTACCAGTGTCACCTGAGAACTGCTATCCGACGATAGATATAATTCCATATAGGAGTTCTCGGTGAGTCCGTCCAGTGTACCCAGTCACCACTGAGCACCCGTATATGATCTTGATGTCAAACATCGATGAATGTGGGAACATTCATCGCCCTTCGTATGAGTCTAGTATCATATACGCTAGTCTACTCTGGTATATCAATGCCCCGTCTCGATATACCTACGACTAGGGACTTTCCAGGATATGCTTATAGACTATAGATGTCCCACTAGTATGATCTCCATCATAATCAGAGTAGTCAAGCCGATATCCTCAGGGCTTTATCAGCATGTATGAATGAATAAAAGCATGATCAAATCAACATGTCAGATAAAGAAGAACCAGATAGCATACTATCATGTCGAGCAAGAATGTATACTGAATATATATACATGTACAAATACATCCACTATCATATAATGGCCTCTAGGGAATACATATATCCAACAATCTCCCACTTGCACTAAGGCCAGTTATTGGCGTATCTCATACCCAACATCTCAAAAAGTCGCTCATGCTGCCGCTGAGGGAGGGCCCTGGTGAATGGATCCGCGGCGTTATTCTTTGTGTCTACTCTCCTAATCTCGATCTCACGGCGATCTGCAATCTCCCGGATCAAATGAAAACGCCTCAGGATGTGTCTGGACCGCTGATGGGATCTGGGCTCCTTGGCTAACGCCATAGCCCCATTATTATCACAATACAAAGGTATTGGATCAA
Source organism: Agapanthus africanus (assembly GCA_030015575.1). NCBI lineage: Eukaryota > Viridiplantae > Streptophyta > Magnoliopsida > Asparagales > Amaryllidaceae > Agapanthus > Agapanthus africanus. The sequence goes on along the minus strand of CM057345.1, from coordinate 294,827,329 downwards.
TAATGGTTGGAACTACTCCTAGCTCCGAGACGAACTTCTTCATCCAGACGGCTTCCTTGGCGGCATCATTCGCAGCAATGTACTCAGCTTCCATCGTAGAGTCTACAACGGTATCCTGTTTGAAACTCTTCCAACTTACCGCCCCTCCATTGAGGGTAAATACAAACCCAGAGATAGATTTGTTATCGTCCTTATCGCTCTGGAAGCTCGAATCGGTAAAGGCCTCCATTTGGAGATCTCCATTACCATACACCAAGAACAATTCTTTAGTCCTTCACAAGTACTTAAGAATGTTCTTCACAGCTGTCCAGTGATTCTCCCCTGGGTTAGATTGATACCTGCTTACAACACTAAGGGCGTAAGCTACATCTGGGCGTGTACATAACATCACATACATTATAGATCCTACTGCCGAAGCATAGGGTATAACACTCATGCGAGCTCTCTCTTCATCGATCTTTGGGCAAGAATCCTTGGAGAGAGTGACCCCATGGCAAGTGGGTAAGGCACCCCGGTTGGAGTCTTCCATACTAAACCTTTTTAGGATGGTGTCAATGTACCTGGTTTGGGACAATCCCAATAACCTTTTGGATCTATCCCTATAGATCCTTATGCCCAGAATATATGTGGCATCACCCAAGTCCTTCATGGAGAACTTCAGTGATAAGAAAGATTTGACCGACTGTAGCTAGGAATATCATTTCCTATCCACGTATAATACGAGGAATGTGACAGCTCTCCCTACAGCCTTCTTATAAACACAAGGTTCATCTGGATTTTTGATGAAATCAAACTCTTTGATGACATCAATGAAACAGATGTTCCAACTCCGTGATGCCTGCTTTAACCTATATATAGATTTAAGCAATTTACATGCTTTCCTGCTGCTCCCACTGTCAATGAAGCCTTCTAGCTGATCCATATAAACGCACTCTTCTAAATTTCCATTTAGAAATGCGGTTTTAACGTCCATCTGCCAGATTTCATAGTCGTAGTGAGCAGCAATAGAAAGTAGGATCCAAATGGATTTAAGCATGGCTACGGGAGAAAAAGTCTCGTCATAGTCCAAACCTGGTCTTTGACGAAAGCCCTTCGCCACAAGTCTTGCCTTATAGGTCTCCACCTGCCCATCTACACCAATCTTTCTTTTAAAGATCCATTTGCACCCCACAGGTTTTACCCCAGGGGGTACAACGTCCAAAGTCCATACTTTGTTGGTGTATATAGACTCCAGTTCGGATCTCATGGCATCCAGCCACTTCACTGAGTCTCTACTCGTGATAGCTTGCTGAAAACTGGTAGGATCATCATCATCCATGATGCAGTCTTCTCCGTCACCATCAATGAGGAAACCGTAGTACCTCTCTGATGGGCGAGAAGTCCTACCAGACCTACGGAGTGACCGAGGTTCCTCAGTTTCTATTTCAACAGCCGGTTCAACCAAATCATCATTTGTAGTTTGTGTTTCTAGAACCTCTTCTAGATCCACCACCTTGCCATCATCTTTATCTGTGAAAAACTCTTTTTCTAAGAATGTGGCATACTGAGAAACAAACACTTTTTTGTTCCTCTTTGTGGTAGAATAGATATCCATAAGAATTCTTTGGATATCCCACAAAGTTACACATGACTGACCGTGTCTCGAGTTTGTCCGGATTCTGCTTTTTAACATAGGCCGGGCAACCCCAAATCTTAATTCTCTTAAGAGATGGTCTCTTCCGATTCCATATCTCATATGGCGTGGTAGACACGGTTTTGGTTGGAACCCTGTTTAGGAGAAACGCTGCAGTCTCCAATGCATGCCCTCAAAACGAGACTGGTAACTCAGCGTCACTCATCATAGACCGGACCATATCTAATAGGGTCATATTCCGTCGTTCTGACACACCGTTGTGTTGTGGTGTGTAAGGAGGAGTGAGCTGAGAGAGAATTCCATTCTCTTTTAGGAAGTTTGCAAATTCTGTACTGAGATACTCACCACCTCGATCTGATCGAAGCATCTTGATACTCAAGCCGGTTTGTTTTTCTACTTCTTGTTTATATTCAATGAATTTCTCGAAAGCTTCGGACTTGTGCTTTAATAAAAATACATGACCGAATCTTGAGAAATCGTCAGTGAATGTAATGAAGTATGAAAAACCGCCTCTAGCCTGTGTAGACATTGGCCCACATACATCACTATGTATGAGGCCTAGGAACTCAGTAGCTCTTTCTCCGTGTCCGGTAAACGGAGTTTTGGTCATTTTACCCTTGATACAAGACTGGCAAGTCGCATAAGATTTATATTCAAAAGAGTTTAAATATCCATCTTTATGTAACTTGTTTAGTCTTGTTTCGTTAATATGACCAAGTCTACAGTGCCAAAGAAAAGCTTCATTTAATTATGAAAGTTTTCTTTTATTAGTGTGTTGTATACTGAAAACTGTGTGTTGATTTAGGACATATATTCCGTTATTAAGCGTACCATACCCAACCAACATTTGATTCAGGTGAATGTTCATAACATTGTTCTGCAATATTAAATTATATCCTTCATTGTCTAACAAAGAAACGGATATTATATTACAAAGCATACTAGGTACAAAATAACAAGGATTCAAAACCAAAATACATCCAGATGGCAACCCCAAGTGATACTCTCCCACTGCGACTGTATGTACATTGGAACCATTTCCAACGCCGAGAGTATGGTCACCTGTCTTCAAAACTTTGCTATTTCTCAGCCCCTGCATAGAATTGTAAATGTGAGAACCTGAACCAGTATCCAATACCCAGGAAGCAGAGTTTATTGAAAAACAATTTTCTGTTACAAACGTACCTGAAGCAGAAGCATCCCCATGCTTCTTCTTGAGATTTAAGTACTCCGTGCAGTTGCGCTTCCAATGTCCTGTCTTGTGGCAATGAAAACATTCGCCTTTTCCTGAGTCTCTAGCTTTGGACTTTTCCTTACCCTTCACCTTTTTAACTCCACCCTTAGGATTGGTGGGCTTCTTCTTTTTCTTTCCCTTGGCCTTGGCTTTCGGGCGAGAAGAGGAAGACTGTCCAACGGTCATAACGAGTGTTTTTGCTGACTTCATAGTGCTCTCTGCACTCCTTAACCTGTTAAGGAGTTCAGGGAGTTCCTTCTCCATGCCGTGCATGTTGAAGTTCACTATGAATTGAGCAAAGGTGGAGGGGAGGGACTGCAGAATAATATCTATATATTGTTCATTGTCCATCGTCCATCCAAGGTCCTCAAGCTCTTCTATAAGAGCTATCATCTTCAGAACATGGTCTCCTACTGATGTGCCAGGGGCCATTCGCATCTGAAACAATTTCTTTGATGCTTCGTATCGTAATACGCGGGATTGCTCTCCATACAACTCCTTTGTATGGAGAAAAATACCGTGAATGTACATATCCTCGTGCTGCTTTTGATGTGTGTTATCCATCGATGCAAGCGCGAGGCATTTTGCCGTGGCACAGTCAGCGTCCCATGTCTTGCGGACTTCAATGTCCGCAACCGAGGATTTTGAACCTGGGACGGGCGGGGCTGAAGCTGTGAGGACATATGGTACTTTATCATAAGTCAAGGCTATTTTTAGATTCCTCAGCCAGTCTTTATAATTGGTCCCATTCAGTTTGTTTTTATCTAGTAGAAGCTTGAGTCCAGTCATGGGTATCTGCCATTAAGAGAGAGAAAAGAATACACTCAGCGAAAGCCCTTGCATAGATCAGATTGGTTATTATCTTGTCTAATCGATGTTTCCCACTGCTTTTATCGAGTTTTTCTTTCAAACCATATAAAGAAAAACTAGCCAGGATTAATTACAGTCTACAACTTCGCTAACCATTCAGCCAAGCCAGTGTCAGTACTTGAGGAAGGTTCCCCGTGCTTTCGCATGGACCTAATTAGAGTAAACCTCATTTTCCCAGAGGCGGAGCCCCGTTAACACCTTTCTAGACACCTAATGAGTTAGTTGATTGTAAACTGTAAAACTCTCCTAAGAGCAACTATTGCCCACAGTGGGATCGGGATCCAACCATCACATGGAAGGTATGCAATCTCATTGCAAATTTCAACTATTAAAATTCCCAATGTGGTTTTTACCCCTAGTACTTATGACCTTAACTAAGGTCAACAAATCATAAGTACCAGTCAAGTTTTACCCGTCATTTCTTAATTAATTAGACCCACTCATATGACCCTTAACTATGGTCAACAAAGTCATAAGAATGTCCTAATTAATCTGCATCATATGCAATGTAGGAAGACATCACTTAGCTACCGTACACTACGTCTTAACTATAGTCAACAAACGTAGCACGAATACTAAGTACTCTACTTCCTAAAATAACGGAGGGTTGCGGATGATTTTTAAGAAAATCTTTAACGCTTTGAACTTGATATCGTTGTAGAATCAAATGGTTTTCAAAAAGGAGTGGCTTAAGCTCCGCAGTTTTGAAATGTAGCTTTTTCATAAATAGCCGAATGGTTTTCAAATCCGATTCTAGAACATCCTTTTAGGTTTATTTTCTTTACATTAATCACATTAATGTAATCCCATCATTTAAGTCCTTAAGCCAATCACAGAAAAGAAACGAAAATAACACGTACGCTTATGCCATCCGCATTCGCCGCAACGTTCCATTATGCACCGTTAGGTTACTTAACTAACGGCATACCGGGACGGGACTAGCGCGGGTGTAAAACATAAGCAACGTCTACTATATATCATATATATAATATGTCATTCGTCTCAGATATCACAGAGCACAGGCAGCAGAACCATAGATATAATGTGGGATATCCTAGGACGTCCGTATTTAGTATTTAGCCAGAATAGAAAATACGGATTCCACAGTCGCGATGAATAGCCAAGCCCTCACCCTGGACCACTACGAGAGCGGCAAGCGACCCTACCAATTCTGGAGTTTAAGAGACCCGGTCTCGACTCCTCGAGATGGCCTCCCACTGAACCCCAGAACCCGGTCACCTGTGCTCCCCTCCTTGGGTCCATCCTAATGCCGAAAAGTAAATAATATACAACACTGGTGACACAACCTCAACCCGGAAGTGCCCCAAATAAAAGAATATTACATTATATTTGAATTTACATGAATGAAAATATAAAACTCTCATCTCACAAAAAAAACCCCGACTATTCAATCGCGACAATCCAGCACATCATATCTCAGCAACACATAATATCTCATATCATCAACGTAAGTAAGTATGCGTACCCCGATTATCGTTGATGTATAGCAACGAAAACGGTGATATCGAACATACTACACTTACGGTCACAGAAAAGAAAGTGTAAAACTACAATATTTGGAATCCACATTTTCTTTAGACATCATAAATGCGAAATATCACATACTTCGTATTTCATGCCTAAACTATATGAATTCCACATATTGTATCACATTCCAGATAAACAGACAGTAATAAAGTTTTCGAACGAACGATCAAGTACCCAAGATTCACTAAAGCTCAACACTTGAGCAGAGTTCAAAAACCCGGAGTGTGACATAATAGTAGCGGTCCAGCCATAGAAGGGTCAAGCCAACGCCTCACATGTGGCACGCCGTACTGCCCCAAACCCTAAGGTTCAAAGGGCAGTTCAAAACGGTCACATAATCGAGTTAAGGTTTGTTGTCTTCTAGAGGGTCCACCACAAAACTTGCACGTATCTCCAAAGTATTTAAACTCCGTGAATAGTGAGCAAATGATACTCGTTCAAACACTTCAATACTTTCTAATTTACCCGGAAAAGCAACGAAACGAAAATTCTGATCGAATCGACGAGTCCAAAACTATCTCCAGAAAATACTGTACTATATTCAGATTAAATATACCTAAAACACTATACAAGCAGTTATAAGAATTATGGTGCAAATTTGAAGCAATGATGCCTTTGTACGGCCGCGGAGCCGCGGCCTAAGCCAGGAATTGCCGCGGTTCCGCGGCGGTTTGTAAGCATCAGGGCTTCGAATTTCACAGTTTTTCTTAGTTCTTCCTGCTGTATTTTTTAAGTATTTTTAATTCTGAAAAATGTCAGATTTTAAAATTTATCCAGAGAAGGTCTCGAAAAATCGTATTATGATCTGATCGGGATTTTTACTTCGTAAAAGTGTCGCCTAATGTTCTAGGTCGGCTCTGATACCAATGTTAGGTTTACCTAGCACCCTATGAAGAGTTTGTAAGCATCACATGTCACAAAGTTCATGTTTTTATGGTGCTAAGCAAGCATACATGGGATCGATCCTAGAAATTAGGGTTTCTAAATGTTAAAGGCAATAAAGACTAGGGTTTCGAGACTACAACCTTTGTAGCTCCCTTCGCTAGACTCTTTGGCCTCTTGAGGGTTGGAGGAAGGTTCTCTTGAAGTCTTCTAGCGTCCACGACGATCCACCCGAAGCTCATAGTCCAAGCTTGCAACTTCACCTTTTAAGAGGAGAAATGAAGAGAACACTCTAAACAAGTGGGCTCAACTTGTGTAGAATGATATTTGTGGATCTAATTCTCACTTCAAAAACCTTTCTTGTTGTGTGTCTTGCTCACTAGAAGAAACTAGAGAGCAAATGATGAAGGAGGAAGAAGATGATAGCTTTCTTTTTAACAAGAGTAAAAAGATAACTCTTGAAAAGAAATGAAAATATATCCTTATATATTTATTTCTTCTCATTTCAAACCATGGTTAAATGTTTGAGTTATTATTTAATTAGAGTTTAAAACATAGAAGGAAAGTTTAATCCAAGGTTAAGGGTAGGTGAGGATGGTTAGGTTAAAGAAGGATGTAGAAACAAGTCAAGAATTATCCTTTCCTTTTCCATTTTGTTTTAAACACAAAATCAAATAATAATTCATATATTTATCCATGGTGTGAGTATTATATTGCCATCATTTTCCATGTGTAATCAACCATGATAGATGATGTATGTATGTATGTATGTATGTATGCACATCCATATATGCATGAAACTAGAAAGAAAGAAAGAAAGAACATACATGGATGCATACATCCATCATGCACAAGAAAAGGTTTTACGTGAGAAAACTAATGGTTAAATGATAAATCAACACTTGATTTATCAATCCGGCCATATCATATATGACCCCACCAAAAGCAAGCCGCCCGATCAATATACGGTATCCTATACGTGCATTTTAATCGGGTCCATGCGCATATCGCATAATCGCACCACAACGTTTCGCCTGGACTAGGTAACTCCTTTATGGGACTCTAAGACTCGTCATTACGCCGGCAGTGGGTGATGATCATATCAAGCACCCCCAAGCCGCAAGCGGTCAGCTAAACGTAACGGCCACCCGGGTATTGAGCGATCAGAAGAAAACATGCGAACCTGCTACAACTCCCGTCGAGCCAACCGGCAATACTACCGTACGGTCCGGTCTCTTCGCCAGATATGATGCATGTCGAGCCTAGAGATGGTCACGTCGATCCCAATAACTCAATAAGTCGTGCCGGTGAATGGTCTATAACAGATCGAGAAACTACTGATAACACTTATCAGCAAATCTCAGCAGCCCTGGCCATGGACTTACTGATATAACCAGTCGGGCACAGCACAGCATCAACTCCCAATACCGGGAGAGACGAAACCCCTCCTATCGCTCATCGCCTTCGTGTGTCTCGGGACTGTACCGAACGGCCATCTGTTTGCACGACTCAGTAGAGCCGTGGTAGGGTGGCAATCAAAGTACAGTGGGAGAACACACATGGCTCTATGACGATCTCGGGTCTACAGACTAACCTGTACCAGTGTCACCTGAGAACTGCTATCCGACGATAGATATAATTCCATATAGGAGTTCTCGGTGAGTCCGTCCAGTGTACTCAGTCACCCCTGAGCACCCGTATATGATCTTGATGTCAAACATCGATGAATGTGGGAACATTCATCGCCCATCGTATGGGTCTAGTATCATATACGCTAGTCTACTCTGGTATATCAATGCCCCGTCTCGATATACCTACGACTAGGGACTTTTTAGGATATTCTTATAGACTACAGATGTCCCACTAGTATGATCTCCATCATAATCAGAGTAGTCAAGCCGATATCCTCAGGGCTTTATCAGCATGTATGAATGAATAAAAGCATGATCAAATCAACATGTCAGATAAAGAAGAACCAGATAGCATACTATCATGTCGAGCAAGAATGTATACTGAATATATATACATGTACAAATACATCCACTATCATATAATGGCCTCTAGGGCATACATATATCCAACAGTTCCGAGCCACGTGGAGGCAGTGAGTCAATGTTAGGGATTCGTCTCTCCCAGTATAGGGAGTTAATGTCGTACAGTGATCGGTTGGTCATCACCATATGTCCCTGGCCAGGGCTGATTGAGAATTACTGATAGATTGGTCAGTAGATTTTCGGATGGTGGTTGAGCCATACCAACACGACTTGTACGGTTATTAGGGGTCTGATGTTTACCACCTCCCTAGACCTTACATGCGATACTCTTAGACGAACAGACCGGACTGCACGGATATTGTCACGCACAGGCTCAGTAGGAGTTCGGATGGGTATCCTCATCGGCCTTCTTATCGACATCTACCTGGGGACCGTTACGTACAGCTAGTGCCGCTTGCGGTCTGTGGTTAAACCCACTGCCAGCGTAGAAGTCGAGTCTTTAGAGTCCCACACAGAGTTTTCCCAACTCCAGGCGAAATGATATAGAGGTCGTAGGGTTTTACGACAAAGGGTTCGGACTCATACGTGTTTAAACGCACGTACGACATTCGGACAGTTTTTACTTGCCAGCTTTGGTTTAAGCCAGATTCTAGTATCGGGTTATTGGATTTATACAGTCTAAAGTTTTTCCGTGTTTTCACGGATGCGAGGGGCGTTCTCGTAATTTTCCGGGAAGCTTCTAGAAGAAGGATGACTAAGGTGGTTAAGGTGGCATTTTCATTTAATGCAAATTGTGACTCATTAGTGTGATTCACTATGTCATTAATGCATCATTTATTGCTTAATGACTCACATAGTGAATCACTCATATTGAATTAAAGAAACATGGTGAATAATCATTTATATTCATTTTTGATAATTCATTATGTTTCATATATTCAAGTGAGAAGTTTTTTCATTCTCATTATCATCTCCACCTTCTCTCTCCTCAAGTTCACTCCTTCTTCAAACCCTAATCCTACCACTCATGAGTTGAGACCAAGGATTAGGATAGACTAAACACTCCATAACCTAACTCTACATCATCTTAGTTACTTTGGTTAGCAACTAGAGAAACTTAGTTACCTCAAGTCTTGAGGTGTAGCTTGGATTAGGGTACTCGGGTGGATCATCTATTACGGAAAGGAGGCCGAGGAGGACGTAGAGATCATAAAGACGAAGGACTAGAATCATTAGGTATAATCTCTTTACATAGTAGCTAAGAACTCTATGGTTGTTGTTAATTATCGTTTAGCAAAGATCTTCGGTTAGTCGATGTATGCTTCAAAACAAGATCGTTTTTCATATTTCCGCCTCCCCGCAACTCGTGGGGTGTTGCACATCGACTTACAATATCACCATCATATATCATCATAAAGAGGTATACATCGCCTAATGCGACCTATTATGAATATCTTAACATATCATATCTCATGTCTCGATCACATGTCAACCATTCAATGTATAGCACTATTCACATGTATCGCTGTCCATAGATCCGCTATAACATCAGGACGTATCTTAAGTACGAATCCTGCCATATCACCGTTCTCGCGGTCTCAATCAATCATATCGACTCATCTCAAATCCCAAATACTATCCTCAAATCCAGTATGTGAACACATAGTCCCATACCCATGTGAACACATAACAATATAACCCCATATAAGCACATATGAAAGAAGAATGTATGCAAGTATGGGTATGTGTATGTAAATATGGTGCAACCTCTACCTTAGGGTCTCGCAACACAAAACCTATCCAATCACACCTAAAATCTATCTTTATCATCAATAAACTCAACAATATATAATCAACATATATGTGTATATACGTATTCGTATACATCACCACGAACTGCGGGGGTGCTATACGCCATCCACCCGACTTCTTCCCGTAGATATAAATCTACTCACCTTGCTTTATGTGTGCCGATGCCGATGTCGCCATTTGCATCTCCAACGCCTCGACGTCACGTGGGGTACCTACAAGGATATCACAAATGCTAAAACACATGAAATCACATCGGAAACCAAAACGGCACACGCTACGCCTATAGGTAAAAACCTATAGCCTCGCATGCACACACGACCAATAACCCATTGCCGTTGACGTTCAAATGCCACCCGACAGAAACGAATCATCGAATACCTAAAATCCATGCTAAAACAAGTCATAAATCATGCGCCAACACAAGAAAACTAACCCAGATTTTACCCTAGATGGAGCCAGTCAAAATTGCACATACCCAGGGTCAAGTTTACAAGGTAAAAGGCTATAGAACAAAATCGACACGGTTCCCTCCTGCTCTGGCCGCAAATTGCTGCCAGAGGGATTAAATCTGCAGCCCAAACAAGGAATTAAGGGCTAGGGCTTTGTGTAGTGGTTTCTATTTGCCTGCACATCTCACTGTCAACTCAATTTTATTTTAGGGGTCTCGGGGTGAGAGCAGATTTCAAAATACGATCACAGATTCATAGTTTTTCCCCGATATCGTCTCATAAATCCGTATTCTGTGCTCATGTTCCAGGTATTGTCCAATACAACATCACAACAGGGGTTCTAAGGTCACTACAAGCCTCGATTTCACCTTTGATTCAGATCCAACCCTAAACCCTAACTTGAAATTTCAAAAGTCCATCAAACGACACTATATCGACATGATACTAGTATGGATACATAAGAAATCAAAATACTAAAATAATGGTGCAGAATTTACCTCCTTTGGCAACTCAAGAAAATTCTTGAGTTGCTCAAAGTCCTCAAGATCTACTCTTTCTTAGTCCATCGCGTTCCTCTCGGGCTTGTAAACAAGTTTAGTGAAGTGGGATTGGGGTTTGGGGTTTGTTTTCATGGTGTTGTGGGGGATTTGAAGAGGAGGAAGAAGAGAGGAGCAGGAGCAGCAGCAGCTCTCTTGAAGGGGAGAGAGAAAATGAGAAGGGAAATGATGGGGATGGGTTCATACAAAAGGGTTGACGTATACATTCTCTCTCTTCATCATCAAACTTACGTTTTCTTTTCTTTTTCTTTTCCTTCTCACTCAATGGAAAACCCTAAGCAACCATACCCCAAAACATTTAACAAGTGTAACATGTGTGGAAAAATGATATGTGCACATTTTTGCACAATAATGCAAAAAACCCGATTAGCGATTTTTAATCGCGATTAACACTAAATTAGCATATAATTAACCATAAAAACTTAAAAATGGAAAAATTCCATAAAATACCCTATTTTAGAATTTTCCATAATTTTTCCAAAATTTTCCCATTTATCGGTATTTAATTATACCGAAATATTAAAATATTATTAAAAATTAATATTAAATTATAAAAATTCCCAAAAATAATATTTTATTTTTTTGAAATGTTACATCCGCAGTGTTGTTCTTCGTGTCAACCGTCCTGAACTCGATCTCCCGGCGATCTACTATCTCCCGGATCAGGTGATACCGCCTCAGAATATGCCTGGATCGCTGATGGGACCTGGGTTACTTGGCCAAAGCCACTGCTCCATTGTTATCACAATACAAAGGTATTGGATGCTCAATGGATGGAACCAATCCAAGTTCAGTAATGAACTTCTTGATCCAGACAGCCTCTTTGGCAGCATCGTTGGCAGCGATGTATTCAGCCTCTATCGTCGAGTCTGCCACAGTTTCTTGCTTGGAACTCTTACAGCTAACCGCCCTCCGTAAAGGGTAAAGACAAATCCTGAGTGGGACTTAGAGTCGTCCTTATCACTCTGAAAGCTCGAATCGGTAAAAGACTCCACTTGGAGTTCACCGTTACCATACACCAAGAGCATCTCTTTAGTCCTTCGTAAGTACTTGAGAATGCTCTTCACAGCTGTCCAGTGACATTCTCCAGGATCAGCTTGATACCTACTCACTACACTTAGTGAGTGTGCTACATCGGGTCTGGTACATAGCATCGCGTACATGATAGAGCCTACAGCCGAAGCATAGGGTATCCCTTGCATGCGAGCTCTCTCCAAATCAGTCTCGGGAGACATCTCTTTCGAGAGAGTGAGTCCAGAGATAGTGGGTAAGTTCCCACGCTTGGATTCTTTCATACTAAACCTCTTTAGTATGGTGTCAATATACCTGGATTGGGACAATCCCAATATCCTTTTAGATCTATCTCTATAGATCATAATTCCGAGTATACAGGAGGCATCACCTAGATCTTTCATTAAGAATCTTTGTGATAAGAAGAGCTTGACCGATTGCAGCATAGGAATATCATTTCCTATCAAGAGTATGTTGTCCACGTACAATACGAGGAAGATAACCTTACTCTCTGCCACCTTCTTGTAGATACAAGGTTCATCTACGTTTTTGACGAAATCAAACTCTTTGATAACGACGTCAAAGAAGATGTTCCAACTCCGCTATACTTGCTTTAATCCATAAATGGATTTAAGAAGCTTGCTGATTGGTAGAAAAGAGTGTATGTTTGTAGTTAACCGCAATCAATAACGGTGTCGCACGTAGCTAGACCGAGATGAGTACGGGTCGTCCTCTGGGAAACGTGGCACCTTTTACTTTTACTTTAGATGTGTTGAGAAAGAGAGGAGGGATAAAGAATTTTATAGAATGGTTTCTAGATTTACGTTAAACAAGAATGTAAAATATAGATCTAGATTATTTTAGAGATGTAGATAATATAATAAGAGGGCTTGTAGGGTTCGTTAGGATTTAGTAGTTATGGACGATTGATTAAAAGTTACCCTTTTTATCCATTAATAGATTTAAAACTAGAACGACGGTGATGCGTGTAGATTAGGGTTTCTGGAGGGAAAAGGAATCCCACTCTTAACCCTTATCTCGACACGGAACTCCGTTCATATCTAGCCTTTACCAAAACAATCATTAATCTAATCTCTAATCGCGGTCGGAACTAGCAAGGAATTGCTAGCGCGCCCGATTAGGATGTTAATGATTCTTTTGATAAAGTTCCTAAACTTTATAGGACTTAAAAAGGGTTTAATTATTTTCATCGTCCATTAGCCTACCCTAATCCTACGAACCCTAACAAGCGGAGAATTACTCGCGCATGTTGGGAGAAGAAGATGAAAAGAAAGAGAGGAAAAACATAATGTAAAATGCAAAAGAATTAAATAAAATAACTATCTTTATTAATCAACTGAACAATCTACACTTTAATCCGTAGAAAATGATTACAAACTAGTTGCTTCTCGATCTTTCCTAAGGAGGTAGTCGAACAGTCGATGATCAGCCTAGATGCGTGAGCGTCTAGGGCTTCGTGATCTCTTCGGCTTGATGACTTTTCCAAGAGGCTCTCGGTGCCTTTTTATAGTGCTAAAGCCAGAATACAAGCTTCTAAAATATGATTTAAGCAGAAAAGATTTTCCCTAAAAATCCTCAACTCCCAAATCTTCTTAACCGCGGCGGATCCACGGCATAAAGGGGTTAATGCCGAGGATCCGCGGCCTTCTCATCTCCGCCGTTGATCAATTTTCAGGAGCTGTCTCTATGTGACATTTGGCGATCCTTGGTACCTTTAGAATTTGGAAATCTTTTCGTGGTTGCTTCCAGACTTGGTCTCCAAGTTTTGCTTCTTAATTAGGCAAATCTTCTTCAACAACTTGATTTGCTTGATTCTAGTCTTTGAAAAATTCTGCACACTTGGAAATCTTTTGCACAACAACTCAAATAATATTTAGTAGACTTTGTACTACTAGGATTTGGTCAATGAATTTATTTGCATACATTTTCCTACCAAATGATAATTAAAATATATTAACACATGGAAAATAATGTTTTTACACATAAACCCTCATATGTATAATATATTATATTAAAGTCCTTTTTTAATATGAAAATGGTAGGAAAAATGTAATAACAAATATGCAGTTTTATCAACTGAACAAATACCCCCAAACTTATCTTTGATCGTCCCGAGCAAACTAGTTTATTTAAGAGGAGAAAAAGAAAGGAGAAAACTAAGCACACTTTCGTAGGCAGACACGATTGCACTGAGCACGTGCAACAAGCCGTTAAACCTCTAGGTGTCCCTAGTAGGAGGAGTGTTGTCTCCTGAGGGTTTTCAGCGGATTACACCCACAAAATCCAATAACAAAAGAGAGATAGTGAAATTTACATATAAAGATAAGAACCATAAAAGAAAGGCCTTGAAAAGAAGAATTTCCAACTATACTAGCTTTTCAGTTGTCATGAGCCCTATCTTAATAGTCATGAAAAAATGTTAGAAATCATATCATCCCTCAATAAAACATTGTCTTTATTCTTCATTCCTACCTTTCATCCAAACATTGATCATATAACCCCACGTGTGTGTAAAGAACATCCCTACACTCGGAGAATTCAATTCAAGCTATCATACTCTTGTCCATCTACCTTAGTACTTTTTATTTTGATGAATATTAAGATTTGCTCACACATTTTCATGCGACCGTTAATACTTCTTGAGGTACTAACAAACCGATTACTCGTGTGCTTGCTGATTCGGTGATAATATTTTCCTCGTCTTGCACCACCTAAGGCTTAGCAGTGACTCCCAGACCAGTTGGCCTTAGGGCACTAGGTGAAGAGGCACCCTCGCTATAATTTTTTATTGCTGCCTTAGTAATAACAAAACCAGTGTTCATTTTTTCTTTTCACCATTTTTATATTTTCTTCATTTTTTATTTTTCATTTCCTTCATACTTTGGCTTTTAGACAAGAGCATTTCATGGTATCCTCTGCTATCCCGAGTTTCAAGACGTGTGTAAGTGCATATTGTAGGGTATCAACATTCAAATGTTTGGCTTTCAGAATAGAAACTATTTTTCAGACTTATTTTTATCCTCAGATTAGTGACTTCCTTCATCTTACTAACCCTTGGGACAACGGCTCATAACTACTTATTACCAGTTTGTTTAAGAAAACTTCTAATTTTCTTGGTTTTCTTAAATTATTCCTATCT
Source organism: Agapanthus africanus (assembly GCA_030015575.1). Lineage (NCBI taxonomy): Eukaryota > Viridiplantae > Streptophyta > Magnoliopsida > Asparagales > Amaryllidaceae > Agapanthus > Agapanthus africanus. The sequence goes on along the minus strand of CM057345.1, from coordinate 294,812,179 downwards.
TTTGAATGTAATTTTTCATTTTCTACTCTTTTGTTATAAAATAAATTTTTTTTTTATAAAAATTTTTGAAAATGTTGTGCTTATGCAAAATATGATGCAAATTGATGTGTAAATAAGCACAAACCTCCCCCAAACCTGTTTACGGCAGTGTCCTCACTGATGTCATCCGTTAAGCTCAAAAAACCTGTAAACTTGGGAGGAAATTATTAATGGGGGCAAGAATATATGAAAGTGAAAATTCTCCCCCAAACTTATTTTAGGCTCACAATTTTGTAAAAATTATTTTCTTTCAAGAGCCAAAATATACCATCCCCCAAAACTTGAGTTAAACAATTTTAATCTTTTAAAATCATACGAGGGGGTCAAGAATATTGGTCAATGCCAAGCTTTGCAAAGACCGAAGGTCAACACCAACCATTCAAAAATTTTATCAATGAAGTACCAAGGTTGGTGGAAGAATATGTCACCTTTCGACAAGAAGAAGTGGGGAGGTGATAAGAGGTGTAATGGAAAAGGATTGCGTCTCAATTTGGAGAGACGACACAGTGATAGTAATAATGGATTACTCGCATTATCATGATTGTCCAAAAGAGGGGGTGGAGGACCAATTTCTTCATCTTGGATTTGATTCATCTCAACACCCGTGTCTTGTAAAAATGCGAGTTCATCAGCGAAAATTTCCTCAAAGCTTTCATCGATACCCCGAAGAATAATGCCCTCAGAAAAAATGGGGTGATCATCAGACTCTATAAAAAGTTCCTCATCAGTGTTAGATGTTGACCCGGACAACTCGGTGGAAGAGTCCGTATCAAGCAACAACATATGAAAAGAGTCAGTATCATGAGGTTGATCAAATTCGCTGCTGTCGACATCCATTAATTCGACAGAACACACATGAGCATAGGGTTCGGAGGGTTCACTTCCCAACTTGTAAATGTTAAGCTCAATTGACTTCTTTCCAAAGGATAGGGTCATAGAGCCGTTTCTACAATTGATTACTGCGTTGGAAGTGGCCAAAAAGGGTCGACCGAGTATCACCGGGATTTGATTGCGTGGGTTTGCTACAGGTTGTGTATCTATAACGATAAAGTCCACAGGGAATATGAATTCCCCGACTTTGATTAACACATCCTCTAGCTCACCCCTCGGTGGGTGATAGATCGATCAGCCATCTGAAGAGTGCAATGCGCAGGTTTTAACTCTCCAATTCCTAACTGCTCGTATACTGAATAAGGAAGCAAGTTGATGCTAGCGCCTAGATCGAGTAAAGTACGATTTATATTTTTATCCCCAATGGAAATTGAAATTGTAGGACTTCCGGGGTCCTTTTGTTTCTTGGGGATTTGTTGGGTAAAAGCTGTACTAACATTACTCGTCATGAAAACCTTTTTAGGCACTTGAGTTTTTCTCTTCCTAGTGCACAAGTCTTTAAGGATTCTTGCATAAGATGGGACTTGTTGAATAGCATCTAGGAGAGGAATATTCACGCTAACTTGCTTAAACATTTCCACATTCTTCTCCATTTGCGGGTTAGGTCGGTTGGCCCTTAACCTGTTTGGATAAGGTGCTTTATCAATAAGGGTTTGGTCCAACATTGGAGAGGATTGTGGGGACGGATTCGATCCCAAAACTGGAGTGGGAATCGACTTAGATAGATTTTGCGAAATGGGCGAAGGGTTCGAGCCTTGAGGAAAACGGAGAATAGGCTCGGGTGAAGGTGGGAGACTAGACGAATTAGGGGAAGAAGAAGAAGAAGCTGGGGTATCAAATATGTCACTAACATCAAACTGCTCACCCACTCTGTTATTCAGCTCTCTTCCCGATCTCAACGTAGTAACAGCATTCACATTATGATTTTGTGAATGGCCAGGATTCGGTAGGTGTTGAGATGGGAGTTTCCCTTTCTCTCTCGCACTCATTGCGGCGTTTAACTGTGCGATTTGGTTTTCTAATGATTTAATACTCTCACCATGGGAGGCGGAGTTTTTCGTTATGGTATCAATAGAAGACCTCATCTCAGCCGAAATTTGCATGGATTGTTTCATGAACATATCCAAAGTTTGTGCAAGTGAGTTGTCAGTACCGGCCACTTGTGGTGTAGAAATGTTGGCCGGATTTTGGAAATTCTGTGACTGAAAGGGGGGCTAATTCTATGGTTGTGGTTGCTGTAGAGGAGGTCTTTGATAATTGCTTTGTGGGTTTTGAATCCAAGCAAAGTTTGGATGATTCCTCCATCCTTGATTGTACGTGGAAGAATAAGGGTCGTTTCTAGGCCGCTGCTGAAGAGCAGCATTAGCTTGAAACGAAGCATTCATAGGACATTCTTCCGTTAAGTGTGAAGGATCCGAACAGCAACCACAGACGGTCTTAGGAAACGTGACCTGATTTAAGGAGAATGATGAAAATTTGTTCTCAATAGCATCGAGTTTCTTCTGTATCGCTGCCATTTCGGCTTTTACTGCGATTGAAACATCGAGCTGGTGAACACCTCCCCTAGATGAAGGTGGTCTTACGCTTTCCCACTGCAAAGTGTGTTCAGCGAGGTCTTCCAGATACTTCCAAGCTTCACCGTCATCTTTAGACATGAAATTGCATTGACACATTATTTCAAGCATCTGCTTTGTCGCTGGATTAATGCCCTCATATATAATTCGACATAAATCCCATCTTTGTATTCCGTGATGGGGGCATTGGACAAGCAGATCTTTGAAACGTTCAAAGCACTTCCAAAATGGTTCATTGGGAAGCTGGGTGAACTGGTTGATCTCGCTCCTAACACGTGCAGTCTTATAATTTAGGTAAAACTTCTTAAGAAATGCTACGACGAATTCATCCCAATTAGTGATAGAGTGTGCGGCAGTATTATAAAGCCATTTTTCTGCCAAGTCGCACAGTGTGAATGGGAGAAGACGTAAGCGCATAGCATCTAAAGTCAATTGTGAAGTACCCATCATTGCGCATACGTTTACGAATTTGGTGATGAAAACGTACGCGTCTTCCGACTCAAGCCCCTGAAATTTGGGCAGCAGGTTGATGTAGTGGGGTTTAATTTCGAAATTATCCCCGTTAGGTGGTGGAAGAGATAGACAAGTAGGAAGGGGACCACGAATAGGGTAGCATCTCTCTTGGAGAGAGATGCGCGGTGGATTCTGCTCACATACGGACGGTGGCAGCATGGTATTATAATTAGATGGAGTGCCGTCCATCACGGTCGATGTGGTGTGTGGTGGGGGAAAAGAAGATGAAGAAGTACCGACTTCGGCGTCGATAGCAGGAACGCGGACAAGACGGGCACTAGGATCCCGTGTCCAGCCGAGCATGCACTAAGCGGGTTTAGTGCAAGTGGCAGCGTGTGTGTGATTTTAAAATTGGCTTGTTTTTTAAAAAGTGGGACTCAAGACAAATCACCCCTAAGATGCACAAGCAACCCTAGAATTAAGGTCACCTAGGTCCAGTCTCTAGACCGCTCCTAGACTTCCAAAAGACAAGCCGCAGGATAAATCCTCTACCGCCTCCGTACTACCCTTGTAGCAAGGTAAGTGCCAGGTAAGTGGGAAGGAACCACGTCGTGGGCCTAATTAAAAACCACTAGCCTTTGTCACACTTGCCTAGGCACTACAAAAGTAATGCGAATAAACGATAGATTACCCACGACCTTCCTCTGTCCTTATTAAGCGCGACAGTCCTTAGAGTCTGGTCTAGATATTTTTTAAATTAATGAAGGGTTGATTTATATGCTCGGTTTGTGATTTGTGGGGCTTAGGAAGGGTGATGAAATCCCCACCTAATCTTGATTTGGTCGTTGCCCCTTAAAGTCCGTATTAAATATGCAAAACAAAACCAATCACAAAACTTTTGCAAAAAGATTTTTGAGCGGCGCAATTTTGCAAAGAATCCTACAGAAGATAGATTTTATTGGATTTGAGAGGAGAGAGAAGGAGTTGAAAAAGATACCAGAGAAGTGTGAAACCCTAGATCTCCCGTTTCCTCAAGTCCGTGACTCCAGATTCCCTCGCAAAATTCACACACAAATCGTTAAATATGCAATTTGCAGTTTTATTTTAATAATGATATGACTCGTCTAAGAATTCAACACAAATAGTAAGAATAAAAAAAATTACGCATGTATCCCCGGCAACGGCGCCATTTGATTGGTAGAAAAGAGTGTATGTTTGTAGTTAACCGCAATCAATAACGGTGTCGCACGTAGCTAGACCGAGATGAGTACGGGTCGTCCTCTGGGAAACGTGGAACCTTTTACTTTTACTTTAGATGTGTTGAGAAAGAGAGGAGGGATAAAGAATTTTATAGAATGGTTTCTAGATTTACGTTAAACAAGAATGTAAAATATAGATCTAGATTATTTTAGAGATGTAGATAATATAATAAGAGGGCTTGTAGGGTTCGTTAGGATTTAGTAGTTATGGACGATTGATTAAAAGTTACCCTTTTTATCCATTAATAGATTTAAAACTAGAACGACGGTGATGCGTGTAGATTAGGGTTTCTGGAGGGAAAAGGAATCCCACTCTTAACCCTTATCTCAACACGGAACTCCGTTCATATCTAGCCTTTACCAAAACAATCATTAATCTAATCTCTAATCGCGGTCGGAACTAGCAAGGAATTGCTAGCGCGCCCGATTAGGATGTTAATGATTTTTTTGATAAAGTTCCTAAACTTTATAGGACTTAAAAAGGGTTTAATTATTTTCATCGTCCATTAGCCTACCCTAATCCTACGAACCCTAACAAGCGGAGAATTACTCGCGCATGTTGGGAGAAGAAGATGAAAAGAAAGAGAGGAAAAACATAATGTAAAATGCAAAAGAATTAAATAAAATAACTACCTTTATTAATCAACTGAACAATCTACACTTTAATCCGTAGAAAATGATTACAAACTAGTTGCTTCTCGATCTTTCCTAAGGAGGTAGTCGAACAGTCGATGATCAGCCTGGATGCGTGAGCGTCTGGGGCTTCGTGATCTCTTCGGCTTGATGACTTTTCCAAGAGGCTCTCGGTGCCTTTTTATAGTGCTAAAGCCAGAATACAAGCTTCTAAAATATGATTTAAGCAGAAAAGATTTTCCCTAAAAATCCTCAACTCCCAAATCTTCTTAACCGCAGCGGATCCGCGGCATAAAGGTGTTAATGCCGCGGATCCGCGGCCTTCTCATCTCCGTCGTTGATCAATTTTCAGGAGCTGTCTCTATGTGACATTTGGCGATCCTTGGTACCTTTAGAATTTGGAAATCTTTTCGTGGTTGCTTCCAGACTTGGTCTCCAAGTTTTGCTTCTTAATTAGGCAAATCTTCTTCAACAACTTGATTTGCTTGATTCTAGTCTTTGAAAAATTCTGCACACTTGGAAATCTTTTGTACAACAACTCAAATAATATTTAGTAGACTTTATTCTACTAGGATTTGGTCAATGAATTTATTTGCATACATTTTCCTACCAAATGATAATTAAAATATATTAACACATGGAAAATAATGTTTTTACACATAAACCCTCATATGTATAATATATTATATTAAAGTCCTTTTTTAATATGAAAATGGTAGGAAAAATGTAATAACAAATATGCAGTTTTATCAACTGAACACTTGCACACCTTCCCGCTGCTCCCACTAGCTACAAAGCCCTCTGGCTGAATCATGTACACGCTCTCTTCTAAATCACCGTTTAGAAAGGCGGTCTTAACATCCATTTGCCTGATTTCGTAGTCATGATATGCAGCGATGGCAAGTATGATCCGGATGGATTTAAGCATAGCCACTGGAGAAAAGGTTTCATCATAGTCCATACCTGGTCTTTGACGAAAGCCCTTTGCAATAAGTCTAGCTTTGAAAGTCTCCACTTTCCCATCTACACGAAGTTTTTTCTTGAAGATCCACTTGCTCCCAATGGGTTTTACCCCTTCAGGAGCATCTTCCAAAGTCCATACTTTGTTGGTGTACATGGATTCCATCTCGGACCGCATTGCATCCAGCCATTTCACTGAGTCCCCACTCGTGATGGCCTGCTCGAAACTAGTTTGGTCATCATCCTCCATGATGCAATCCTCGCTCCTACTATCCATGAGAAAACCGTAGTATCTCTCAGGTGGGTAAGGAACCCTACTAGATCGGTGGACTGGCTGGGGTTCGTTGGGAACTACCGAATTCTCTGGTTCCACTAAATCTTCAGTTTGAGTTTGTGTAGCCGGAATTTCTTCCAGTTCTACCTCGTTTACACTAATTTCTTTTGTAAGAAATTGCTTTTCTAAAAAGGTGGCATGTCGAGAAACAAACACTTTTTGTTCCTCGGTATGGTAGAAAAGATATCCATGTGAATGTTTGGGATATCCCACAAACTTGCAAAGAACTGACTGTGCCTCGAGTTTGTCCGGATTTTGCCTCTTGACATAGGCCGGACAACCCCATATCTTAACTCGTTTAAGGCATGGTCTCTTCCCACTCCATATCTCATATAGTGTGGTAGGTACAGATTTAGATGGAACTTGATTCAATAGGTATGCTGCAGTCTCCAGCGCATACCCCCAGAAGGAAATAGGTAATTCAGCTGTGCTCATCATAGAGCGCACCATATCTAATAGGGTGCGGTTCCGCCGTTCCGATACACCGTTGTGCTGTGGTGTATATGGAGGAGTTAGCTGAGAGAGAATCCCATTCTCTTTTAGAAAGTCCAGGAATTCATTGCTCAAGTATTCACCTCCTCGATCAGATCGAATGATTTTAATACTTTTCCCGGTTTGGTTCTCGACTTCTTGTTTATATTCTCTAAATTTATCAAAAGATTCTGATTTGTGTTTCACCAGGAACACATACCCGAATCTAGAGAGATCGTCAGTGAATGTAATGAAGTACGAAGAACCATCCCTGGCATGTGTAGACATGGGACCGTGTTCATACCAGAATATTGCATTTTATACCGCCCATTCTTACGCTCGTTTGTTTATAGGCAGGTGCTTTTGATCAGTGTTTGCTACATATTTGCAGAATACAGGTTCTCGGCTCTGAACAGTGGAATTCATGGAAAAGTACGTCAAATTCCGGATTACTGCCAACAACAGATAAAACACGGGTCTCCGCTCTCTATCCGTATGTTGCCATACACCAGTTTAAGGGACAAAATGGCAAATCGATGTCATTTTCGTGCACAAAGCTCAATATCAACACAAGATCCAAGAAATCTACGCGGAGCTCGAGGAAATCATGGCAAAAGATCCACATCACATCACCTTTTGATCTACTGAAATTCTGGAAGAAATGGGAAGAGTTTCTGAGAAAAAGTCATATACCACACTGATGAGTACTAAAAACTAAGGAAAACCACCAAATTTCATGGCCTAACTCCTCTAAACGGCCGCGGTTCCGCGGCATAAGCACGCTTAGGCCGCGGAACCGCGGCCATTTAGTCTCTTCTCGTTGTCGTTTTTCAGGGGCATGTTGGTCTTTTCTTGTAGGGGCAGATTCTTGCCCTAGGTTTCCAGTTCCCCTCCTATAAATACCCCAGAACTGAGCCCAACCAAGGGGTGAATTCTTTGTTCATTCTCATGCCCTCTTTTGTTAGTTTTAGTTTTCTTCTTCTTCATTCTTCCTCCATGAAAATGTATTGAGAGCATTGAGTGGATGTTAATGAAGATGAGGGTTTTTGTATCATTCTTGTTTGTTTAGCTTCCCCTTGAGATTTTTGCTTCCTCTTGATCTTTCAACCTCTTGATTGAGCTTGAAAGGTTAAGGGTTAGTTATTGATCCCAAGGGTTGTATTTTCTTATGGAATTAGTGCTTCATTTCACATGCGTTCTTTACCCTTCTCTTGATCTTGCAACCTCTTGATTGAGCTTGCAAGTTTAAGGGTTGGCTATTGATCCCATGCTTGTCTTGAGTTCTAGTTTCTAGTTTTCTTTCTCGCTTTTTATTACTTGCTTTTTATTACCTTGCTTTACTTACTTGCAATTTAATTCATGCACTTACTTACTTGTAATCTTTTCTTTTCTTTGTTCTTTTCTTTTGCTCTTCTTGGTTCTCTTTGTGAATGGTTGTAATTGTCGTTGTTAAGAATAAATACGGTATTGTAAGTTAATGTTTCTTTGCTCATTTCCTTTTCCCGTTATTTTCCATTGAACTCCGCTCAAACGTTACGCAAGCGCTCCGTTAGGCACCCTACCCTACCAAGGTAACGGTGATTCCTAACCGCGACCGGTTGCGTTCGGTTTGGCCGGAGGCGAAAGCAAGAGACAAGAACGGAAGGACAAGGGTAAATAAGCCGGATTCCACGAATACCGCGCTTAAATCCCCTAATCCACGTTGTTGCCGATTGCCCTAGCTTCAATTGGTCAAGACTCCGCTCAAAGGTTTTGAGTACGGATTTCTTTAGCTCACAATTTCGTATCTTTTCTTAACAACTTTATACTTGCAAATAATACACATAGGTTAGATTGAACAAACATATACTCATTCTTTATTGACTCGTCTAAGACAAGAACGGACATACAACCATCTCCCTGTGGATCGACCCGTGCTCAACCGGCTAGCTGCATAGCGACACCGTCCTGATCGCGGTTATACTTTAGAACTTTGAACATCCGACATGCGAAAAGCGTGCGATCAAATGGCGCCGTTGCCGGGGAGACGGTAGCGTATTTTCTTTCTTGTTATTCGGGTTAACATTCTTTTTGTATATATTTATTAAAAAAAAATCTTTTTGTTATTTTTGATCATTTTTGTGGGCAAGAGTGCAGATTTTTGCGGATTTGCAAACTGCGATTGTGTGGAGCAAAGTGTACGTTCAAGGCTAAGGTGTTTGCAAAATACAGTGCCAAGGATCCGAATAGTTTGACCCGCGCAAGCGAACTTTTCAAGCTTACCGGATTTATTCAACGGGAGTTTCCTAACCCAAAAACTTAACGGTACATACTTTACTAACACCTTCTTCTCAAATCCGACGCATCCAATATACTATTCTTTGCAGGATTCTTTGCAAATTCACTAGCAAACGCTAAAAATTGACTAATCCGTATTTGTTGCAGTGCCGTGCTTAAAACTAAAAAACGATTGTTTGATTCTTTATAGAATTTTTATTGAATTGCGCACTGCATACATTAATACGGACTTAAGGGCAAGCGAACCCCACAACATACGGTAAAGGATTTCATCACCTTTTCCGTGGCCCACAAATCACGAACTTGAGCATAACATTTACCCGCACAAAATTTAAAAGAAATTAGACTTTAAGCCTTAAGGACTTCGCGCTCACTAGGAGAAGTTGACTGTGTTTAGAACCTCGCTTAACGGTACATTGTTTACGGGGTGTCTAGGAAAGTGTTAACGGTGAAACCGCCAAAAGAGAAAGGGTTATTTAATTAAGGAACTTCGCGAAAGCGTTGGAAAACCTCCCTTTATCTCTGCACTTACCTGGCCTCGTGATCAGTGTATCTTGAGCCCGTTTCTCGACACAGTTTTACTTCGACAATCAAGTTCTGGAGCAGGTCTAGTTGACCTAGGTGAACCCTAGAACGATTAGGTGTGTGGTATTTTTCTGTCGTGATTGTTTTTGTCCAGTTTTTTTTGTATATTTCATTCTTTTGTTAATATCTAACTAAAAAAAAATATAAAAAAAAAATCACATTCTTTTTCCCCTCCTTTTTTCTGCCTTTCTTTCTTTCTCTCTTCATATCATGGGTACCCCACCTCGTAAAACTCTTGCCGAACTTTGGTATCCACAACCAGATATTACTTCTTACGGTTCTTGCTTTGGCCGAACATCGAACGACCCCTCCATGCCCAAAATGTCATTGAAAGATCGCATAGACGCGTCTAGGACAAACACTTGCCCTCCGCATTCCACTTTGTATCAACCTTTTCAACCTCCCGCACCCGCTTATGTTGATACCCCTTTTGCAAGTCGTCCTTTGTCCATCGCTGAACGTATTGAACAATCTCATAGCCGATCTTTCACTCCTTTCACCACTTCAAATTCTTGGGATCAACAATTCCTTTCACCTTCGTATCCAAATGTTGATTCTACCCCTGTCCAGCCATTCAATTCCTACCAGTCCTACCCGACTTTTACACCTTCCCTAGACATTGCTTCTGAACCGTCATTTGGGAGTTTCCAGTACCAAAACAACTTTGAATCTTTTACTGAAACCCCTTCACAACCCATGTCTAGTCTGGAACAGTCATTGGAAGACTTTAGGGTAGCATCATACCAACAGATGATGGATTTGAATGCGTCCATGGCCGCCCTCATACAACCTAGTGATCCGGTAGCTAGTTTTCAACTAGCTCCAAATTTTCCAATGTATGAAGAGGCGGTAGGACATGTTGAGAATTTGAGCGGAGAGAGTGAGCTGTACCCCCTTCCAAATCAAACCTACCCGTTTCAAATTGAATCCCACAACTCCTGTGTTGAAAGTCTATCAAGTGTCCCAACTGAATTATCAAATAAAGATAGAATGTTTGATGAGTTGTGCGACTTTGCAGTGTTTGATTTACCCGATTGTGAAGGAACCTTGCCAAGTGAAACCACACCCAATCCTTTTGACCTCTACACCTCTATCTTAGAACCAGAATCGATTGAAATCCATGCTTTTGATGAGGTGTCTGAGAATTTTGATTTTCACTTGATTGAGGATATTGACGCTGGGAATATTTTGGATGATGAACCCATAGATTTGGCAGAGTTTTTCTCTCCAATTCATCATCCCGAGTCATTAACAGTTTTTCCCGAACCCCATATGCGTCTTGATTTTAATGAAATTTGCATGGATAAGCTGAATTTTGAGGAAACTTTTGAGGATATTTTTGAGGATGAACCAGTTTTAATTGATGAGTCGGATTTTCCAATTCATCATGTTCCTTTCATTGACTGTGTACACCCTCCCGAACCCTTAACAGATACCCTTCCTCGATCACTTCCTTACATCCTTTCCATCGTTCCGACCTTGCAAGAACCCGTCTCACTTTCATTTCATATGTCTGGTTTACCAAGTTCGGCGTACCCATGGTTTCTCACGAATCTTAAGGGATTCGACCCCATTTCTCGATGGGTTAATAGATTAGCACAAACACTTCTTACACATCAGTCATCACAAATTGTGCTAATCTATTCACTCCATTTCCACCCTCAAGTTCGTATTCCACTTCCACCTCCCTTTCGCCATTCTTCTTCTCATATACCGAGACCGTAACCCGCTTCTATCTCCATACGGTCTCGCGTATTTTCCATTTCTTTCCTCTTCACCTTCTTTCACCAACCCGCATCTTACAAAGATAGAATTTTTGAATGGTTGGTGTTAACTTTTGGCTTTTGTAAGGCCTTGTATAGCTTGATACTATTCTCTTTCCCCCCTAATCCTGAACTTCAATGCTTAATAGTGGAAACACTGTTTTACTTAAGTTTGGGGGGGACACTTTTTTTGTATGTATTTTTTGTTTTGTATATAATTTGTTTCTAGGGAGCGCCGACAATTTTGACCCTCTTGGTATAGCCTGACAGTGAGGGCACTGTCAAGTTTAAGTTTGGGGGTGTGCTCGGTAAGCTTTCTTCCTTCGCATTCATTTGTATATTTTGCATTTGCATACTTTATTAAAAACCCACAAAAATCGAAAATTTTCCAAAAAATATAAAAACTTTGTCGTCAAGTTAGCTAATAGGGTAACTTAGATCTTTATTCCGAAAGTTTAGTTGATATGATAGAAATAACTAAATTCTAGGCTTAGGAATTGAAAATCCTAAAAATAACCCTCATTCTGTCTAACTTTGGTAAGTATACGTCCTTACAGTTTTTTTTTTAGAAATAGATAATCTTGAGTTCAGTTCTTGAGCTAAGTTAAGATGAAGGGAAAGTATTGAAGCTCTACGGAAGGATAAGTCTGAAAAATAATTTCTTTTCTTGAGTTCAAATTTAGAAAGTATATATCCTACAAACTGCACTTACACGCACCTTGAAACTTGGGAGTAGAGGATACCTAGAAATACTCTTGCCTGAAAACCTAGTATGAAAGAAAAAACGGTATTTAAAGCTAAACACCAAAAGAGCATATTGAAAAATATATCCGGTCTTGAAAAAGAAAAAGAAAAAGAAAAATAGAATAAAGTTAAGATCCGGAAACTGCTATTTACGCTTTAAAGTTCACACATTCAGTAATCGGCCGTTAGTGCCTCAAGAAGCATTAATAGTCGCATGAAAGGTGTGTGAGCAAATCCGTCCATCCTTAATGAAAAGAAGTAGTATTAGGTATCAGGGCAAGGGTATTATAGCTTGAATTGAATTCTCAAGTGTAGGGGTGCAAAGATACACACACGTAGGGGTATACAATCGATATTTGGATAAAAGATAGAAATAAAGAATAAGACTTATGTTTTCTGTAAAGTTGATAAAAATCCCTGATTTAAGACCACACTTTAGAAGGAAAACTCAAGAGATACCAACATCTTTCTAAACTTTTTTTGGAACGTATAGGATCTAAAGTTAAATAGATAGGAGGTGTGAAAATTAAGGGTTAGATATTTCTAACTTAGGATGATAGAGTTTCTAACGTAAATACTAAACTGTAGGAGTAGAATCGATGTTAACTTATGACACTAGCTTGACAGGATTTTGTGGGTGTAATCCGCTGAAAACCCTCAGGAGACAACACTTCTCTTACTAGGGACACCTAGAGGTTTAACGGCTTGTTGCACGTGCTCAGTGCAATCGCGTTCCCTGCGAAAGTGCGGTTAGGATTTTATTTTTGTGAATAATTGGTTTTGCTCGGGACGAGCAAAAGTTAAGTTTGGGGGTATTTGTTCATACCAGAATATTGCATTTTATACCGCCCATTCTTACGCTCGTTTGTTTATAGGCAGGTGCTTTTGATCAGTGTTTGCTACATATTTGCAGAATACAGGTTCTCGGCTCTGAACAGTGGAATTCATGGAAAAGTACGTCAAATTCTGGATTACTTCCAACAACAGATAAAACACGGGTCTCCGCTCTCTATCCGTATGTTGCCACACACCAGTTTAAGGGACAAAATGGCAAATCGATGTCATTTTCGTGCACAAAGCTCAATGTCAACACAAGATCCAAGAAATCTACGCGGAGCTCGAGGAAATCATGGCAAAAGATCCACAGCACATCACCTTTTGATCTACTGAAATTCTGGAAGAAATGGGAAGAGTTTCTGAGAAAAATTCATATACCACACTGATGAGTACTAAAAACTAGGGAAAACCACCAAATTTCATGGCCTAACTCCTCTAAACGGCCGCGGTTCCGCGGCATAAGCACGCTTAAGCCGCGGAACCGCGGCCATTTAGTCTCTTCTCGTTGTCGTTTTTCAGGGGCATGTTGGTCTTTTCTTGTAGAGGCAGATTCTTGCCCTAGGTTTCCAGTTCCCCTCCTATAAATACCCCAGAACTGAGCCAAACCAAGGGGTGAATTCTTTGTTCATTCTCATGCCCTCTTTTGTTAGTTTTAGTTTTCTTCTTCTTCTTCTTCTTCTTCATTCTTCCTCCATGAAAATGTAGTGAGAGCATTGAGTGGATGTTAATGAAGATGAGGGTTTTTGTATCATTCTTGTTTGTTTAGCTTCCCCTTGAGATTTTTGCTTCCTCTTGATCTTTCAACCTCTTGATTGAGCTTGAAAGGTTAAGGGTTAGTTATTGATCTCAAGGGTTGTATTTTCTTATGGAATTAGTGCTTCATTTCACATGCGTTCTTTACCCTTCTCTTGATCTTGCAACCTCTTGATTGAGCTTGCAAGTTTAAGGGTTGGCTATTGATCCCATGCTTGTCTTGAGTTATAGTTTCTAGTTTTCTTTCTCGCTTTTTATTACTTGCTTTTTATTACCTTGCTTTACTTACTTGCAATTTAATTCATGCACTTACTTACTTGTAATCTTTTCTTTTCTTTGTTCTTTTCTTTTGCTCTTCTTGGTTCTCTTTGTGAATGGTTGTAATTGTCGTTGTTAAGAATAAATGCGGTATTGTAAGTTAATGTTTCTTTGCTCATTTCCTTTTCCCGTTATTTTCCATTGAACTCCGCCCAAACGTTACGCAAGCGCTCCGTTAGTCACCCTACCCTACCAAGGTAACGGTGATTCCTAACCGCGACCGGTTGCGTTCGGTTTGGCCGGAGGCGAAAGCAAGAGGCAAGAACGGAAGGACAAGGGTAAATAAGCCGGATTCCACGAATACCGCGCTTAAATCCCCTAATCCACGTTGTTGCCGATTGCTCTAGCTTCAATTGGTCAAGACTCGGCTCAAAGGTTTTGACTACGGATTTCTTTAGCTCACAATTTCTTATCTTTTCTTAACAACTTTATACATGCAAATAATACACATAGGTTAGATTGAACAAACATATACTCATTCTTTATCGACTCGTCTAAGACAAGAACGGACATACAACCATCTCCCTGTGGATCGACCCGTGCTCAACCGGCTAGCTGCATAGCGACACCGTCCTGATCGCGGTTATACTTTAGAACTTTGAACATCCAACATGCGAAAAGCGTGCGATCAGACCGCATACATCACTATGTACCAGTCCCAAGAGTTCCGTAACTCTTTCTCCGTGTCCCGTAAACGGAGTTTTGGTCATCTTTCCTTTGAGACATGACTGGCAAGTATCATAAGATGAAAATTCAAATTGATTCAAATATCCATCCTTATGCAACTTATCTAGCCGTGTCGCATTTATGTGACCCAGTTTACAATGCAATAAGAAGGATTCGTTCAGTTCCAAACTCTTCCTCTTATGTGTGTTTGTTATGCTCAGAACTGTTGATTGATTTAGAAAATAAATACCATTGCACATCGTGCCTGATCCAACCAACTTTTGGTTTGGAAAAATGTTCATAACATTATCCTGTAATACAAAATTATATCCTTCTTTACTTAACAAAGAAACCGATATAATGTTGCATATCAGGTTCGGCATGTAATAGTATTCATTCAGAATCAATGTATTACCAGTTGGCAATACATGGTGATATTCCCCGACGGTTTTAGCTGCAACAATTGCACCATTTCCAACCCTTATGTCTTTATCACCTTCTCCGAGTTCTCTACCTTTCCTAAGCCCATGTAACTGATTACATATATGGTATCCTGACCCGGTATCTAATACGCAGGACGTAGAGCAAATGGAGAAACAGTTCTCCGTAACGAACACACCCAAAGAAAATGCATTAACATGTACTTTTTTCATTCGGGTGGCATGGGAATCCTGGTATTTCCCTATATCCTGTTCAGTCTTATAACTTTTATAAGAAAGAACGGAACCAACGTTCCCCAGCACAGTATAACATGCAGGTTCGGTCAATACATCCATATTATTATCTTGATTAAAGCATGATATGGTCGCTACCTGGAGAGAGAGAGAAGAACACACTTTCGTGTATGCTCTTGCAAGATCAGATTGGTTATTATTTTATCTAATCAGGATGGCTCCCACTGTTTTTATCAAATCTTCCTTCAAACCATAAAAGGAAAGACTAGCCGAGATTAATTACACCCTACAATTTCACCAATCTTTCAGCCAGGCCAGTGTCGGTTATTTGAGGGAGGTTCCCCGTGCTTTCGCACGGACCTAATTAAAGTAAACCTCGTTTTCCCAGAGGCGTAACCCCGTTGACACCTTTCTAGACACCTACTTGATCGGCTAATTGTCCTGTGTAAAACTCTCCGAGGAGTAACTATTACTCGCAGTGGGTATCGGGATCCAACTATCTCATAGAAGGTATGCAATCTTATTGCAAATTTCAGCGCTTGAAATTCCCGATAAAATTTTGCCCCTAACCCCTATGACCTTGACAAAGGACAACAAATCATAGGATGCTAGTCAAGTTCAACCCGTCATTTCTTGATTGAATCAAACCCACCCGCACGACCCTTGACAAAGGCCAACAAGGTCGTACGACTACCCCGAAACAATCTGCATCATATGCATAAACAGATAAGCATCATTCAGCTACCGCACACTACACCTTGACAAAGGCCAACAAACGCAGCACGAATACTAAACAGTTCTTATCTGAAATGACGGAGGGCTACGACAGGTTTTTCTGAAAACCAATTGCGTAATGAACTTGATATCGTTGTAGAATCAAGTGAATTTTGAAATGGAGTGATTTTGAGGGTTTCATTAGTTTTGCTAAAGAGGTCACTCCCGGTGAAGAGATCTCGGCTCTTTCCTTATGGAATAAGGTGCAGGATATATCATATATATCGCTATGCAAAGCAAAAACTCCAAAAGTAATCAAAAGACAAACCTAATGTTGTAGCATCTGCCAGTTTTGCTAAAGAGGTCACTCCCGGTGAAGGGATCTCGGCTCTTTCCTCATCGAATAAGGTGCAGAATATATCATATATATCGCTATGCAAAGCAAAAACTGTAGCTACCCTTTTTGAAAATTTGATTCTACAACATCTTTTAGGTTTCTTTTCTTTCATTAATCACATTAATGAAGTCCCATCATTTAAGTCACCTAAACATCACAGATAAATACGACGTACACTTATGCCATCCGCATTCGCCTCGATGTCCCTGTTGGATATGGTGCCCTCAGAGTCAATTATTGGATCACAGGCACGTGATTGCAATGATTGAGGGAGGACCTATGCCGGTAGGAAAGTCTTACTCAAGATGATAGTATGCTATCTGGTTTACCTTTATCATCGTGTACTGTTTTAGGTGACCTTACAGGTCTCTATTACACGTTGATAGAGCCCCTAGGATTCTTGCTTGACTACCAGCAGTATGAGGGCAATCATATACGTGGGAGCTGGGGTCTATAAGCAAATCCTTAAAAGGTCCTTAGTCGTGGGAGTTTCGAGACAGGGCATCGATACTCCAGAGTAGACTAGTGTGTACAGTCGAGACCCCGACGAGGGACGGTGGCCGATCTCATAAGCCACTGGTGTCAGTTGGTTCACCAAAGATGTATACAGGTGCTCATTGGGTTATGAGTACACCAGACAGGACTCGCCGGGAACATGCTAGTTGGTATTATACCTAGCATCAGATGGCAGTTCCCTGGTGACATGTGTACAGGTTAGTTCATCGACCTGAGATCGTCATTTGTCTCGTGTGAGTTCCCACTGTACTTTGATTACTACCCTACCACTCAAAGGAGTCGTGCAAACAGGTTTTAGTTGGGTACAGTCCCGAGCCACATGGAGGCAGTGAGCGGATCTTCAGGGGTTCGTCTCTCCTAGTATTGGGGGTGAGGTCGCGCTGTGTCTAGGAGAGCCATTACATGAATTCCTTGGCCAAGGCAGGAGATTTACTGGTATCTCAGGGTGTTCTGGGCTACACTCCGACACGACTTGTACCGCTATTGGGGGTCTGACTTTTACCAACCCCCTAGGCCGGCCATGCGATGCTCATAGACAAACAGACCGGACTGTACGGATATTGTCACTGACAGGCTCGGTAGGGTGTCAGGATGAGTTCGCTCATCGACGTCCCTTTTGGTCAATACCTGGTAGCCCGTTACGTATGGCTAATACCTCTGACGCGCTAGTGGTTAAATCCATAACCAAGATGTTGACGAGTCTTTAGAGTCCCCTACAGACAGTTGCTCAAGTTTCGGGTGAAACGATGTAGTGGCCGTATGGATATATGGCAGGATTCGATCTTATACGTGCGCTATTGCACGGATCGTGATCGGACGGATAATACTAGCGGGCTTTGGTTTAAGCCGGATCCTAGTATTGTACAGTGTAGATTTTGTCTCTTTGCATTTGTATTCAGTGGGAATACAAATGCGGATATGTATATACAGTTGTGGGGTTTTCTGTAATTTATTACGGGATTAGTTTTCTGAAGTTGTCAGTTTGTATTCCGTTTCGGCCATTTTTCCTTTGTTCCTTCATGGCCGGACTTTTGTGATGGGAGGGGCTAATTTGCATATTTGCAAATTAGTATTGCGGTGGGGGTTTCTTGTAAATGGATGATTATGATAGATATAGCATCTTTGCTATTTCTTTCATCATGGTTTGCATTTATTGTGATGGGCTTTATGAAAGGATGGGATTTGAAATTGATGTGATCTTTTTCTTTGATATCACTCTCATTTCTTTCTTGGATTATCATTCTTTTTTCCCTTCCACCATGAGAGAGGCCGGCCACATTTTTGGAGGGGGTGGGAGATAGAATTCATTTTTTGGTGTGAGGAAATTTCTTGTTCTCAACTTTGCTTGCTTCAAAATTCAAAGCTCATCTCCATATCTTTTTTCCTCCACATCTTTATGGCAACTTCAAACCCCAAGAGACAAATCATCCTACACTTCATCTACAGCATTCTTGGGCACGTCGGCTCGCCAATTTCGTGCTCGAGTTGCCTCGGTCCAGAGGTGGGAGCCCGTAAAAGAACACGGCGATGTGGTGCCCATTCCGACTGTAACCCTTCGAAAATCGTTTAGGCAGTTTTTCGGTAATCGGCAAATTTTTCGGCTTTTTCCGTAAAAAGTCAAAATTGATATTTTTCATTGTAGACCTATTTATACAAAATTTAGATAAGATATTACTATAATTTTGTCTCTAAAATGTCACTTATAATTTTCTAGTTAAATAAAAAAAATTCGTAATTAATTAATTTTTTTATTATTTTAAGCCTTTTTAAATACATTTAATTAGGTCTAAATACAAATTTAATTAGGTAAAATTCTTAAATAGGAGTCTTTATAAGCTAAAATATGGTGTTAATAAAATTATATCATGTCTTGCAAACTTTTAGATTTTTGGTGGGAAAATTATGAAAAAAATGCATTAAAATGGGTTTTTTGGTAAAAAGTTGATGTAACATTCATTAATTGATCTTTGAAGAAGCTTTTTGTGTAGAATTTTCCACACAATTCTCTCTCACTCTCCTCCTCCACCTCCTGGTCGTGCTACCTGCAGCAAACCCCCTCCCATTTCCCCCATTTTGTTTAGCTCAAAATTCTTGCAAAAAAATCCTCCGAAATCCACAAAAATTCACACTTTTCTTCTCTAATTCAAACCTAAACCCTATTCCATTCCTTCTCAACCCCAAATTGGACTAATACAAGGAGAAAAGAGGCATCTTTAGAGGCTAATTGCAAGAGGATCATAACTTGGAAGGTATAAATTCTAAACTAGTTTGCTAACTTGTAGTTTAATTATGCTAAAATCTAATTTTTAAGTATTAATTTAGTGTAAATCCTTGTTCATGAAAAATCAAGAGAAGGTTTTGATTTTTAAAAATTAGGGTTTGTAGAATAATGGTTGGATTATGTTAGGTATGGTTATCTAATTGATTAGAATGGTTAATGGTGAAATTATATGCTTGCTAAATCGACAAATTTCAATGTTTGTATCAAATCGGCTAGAACTTCGCTTACTAGATTTTTGTAGAAAATAGAATGCGGTCAATTTGCGTTAGGTTAGCAATATTATTAGCTTCGTATAGGATTATTAGAATGCGTGAACGCGGGGTTTCGTCTAGTCGGGTGGTAGTTTGTCGATTTCCCCGAAATGACGATTTTTGTTAAAGGATTGCGATTTTCGTGCGTTTTTCCGCGCACCGAGTGGATGCTATGATTAATTTGTGAGCGTCGATATTTGTATAATGTGACTTGCATCGTTTAGGGTTATGTAATTTTATACTTGGTGTTGTGCAAATTTAGGATCGGTCGGAGAAACATCGGACACGGCGCGAAAAGGCAAGGCGGTGGCCGGATCGGATTAGCGGAGATTTCAGGTGAGTAGATATATTCATCTATGGGGGAATCGTCTGGATGGCACGAGGCGCCCCCCCTAGTTAGGATTACCCTACTTTTTACAAGATTATATTGTTAGTTAGCTTATCCATTCATGTACACTGCGTACCCTTATAGCGAACAGTATGTTAAATTGCATGAACATTCATCTCTACCTATACGATATCATTTCGTAGGACACGAACACCTTACCATTGGCATATGTTGCACGCGCACTATTCATGTGACACACACGCCTTGGTAATTGGCATGCCACGTGCACGATAGAACCTGTTTATCTTAATATCATCACCTGCATTCATACTTGATATATGAAACTGCATCGCATGCACATATCTCGCATCATCATCATATTTACATAGAACTCTAGCCCAAATTTACATCATACACATTGATATCATAGACATTTGTCATATATATAACATGTGGACATTATGATTTTCTTGATGATTTCAGTTTTTCTGCGATTTCTGGATTTTTGGGGAAAACCGCAAGAATTTAACAAAACCTTATATTTATCATTTTCAAAACAAAAGTTGCGATTTTCTCGTGATGTATGTGTCGTCCACCATGAGTTTTCATGTTTTCTGTTGGATTTCGAGACCCGATTCGAGGAGTGGATGAACCGTCTTGGGTACATGGTGGGCCCGGTATGGTACCCCGGGGCAAGAAGATCGAGTTGTAGACGATGAGCCTGGCAGGGGAAGACTACCTACCGGTGATTTCTGGCGCGGCGGATATCCGGAGGATACCGACCGTTGTCGTGAGATTTATGATATGGGCCGATCCGGACTGACGGAGCCCGATATTGAGACAGATATGATTCCTTTTTGGTGTCGATGCTTGACACGGGTTTTCAGATGATTTATTGATGATATTTACCTATTATACAGATATTCATGTTCTAAAGTTAAGAATTCAATAACCTTAGCAGTTAAAACACTTAAAGACTAATAATGACATTCCATACCTGTGCATGCATACTAGAGATATCATAGCACATATGGACATGCATGTTGTGGTGCATTGCGTGCATTCTTACGATTGCCTTATTAGATGTTATATTTACTCACGAGCTGGCAACTCACTCCCGTTGTGCCACAGTGTCTTGCAGGTCGGACCCGTCAGTCTTGTAGCGGCGGGCTATCTTGTCATCAGTTCCTTTTGCTCAGACTCGCGACATCGCCCGTAGGTGGGTTGCGAGTATACTTTATTTCTTTTTGCTTTATCATTGTATCTAGTATTCTCCATCTATCACTTGTATTGTATATGCGACCTAGTGATGAGACTGAGAGACTTGTATATTTGTGGTTTCTTTTGGGTCGAGCTCACTTGAGCCGACGTGTGTTTTCTGGTATTTGCATCTCTTTTATGCTCTTTTTCTTGATAGTACTATTATATTGCATGTGGTTGTGATCCGCCTTGGGCGAAGAGCTAGCTCCCGCTTGGGGATGTCATTTTTATAATTACAGGTTATTATCTTGTTGTACCCATTTTAGGGGATAGGAAATACAGGGGAGACTCTGCCGAAATTTTCGGAAATTTTTGATGTTTTTAAAAAGGGATTCTATGCAACTTAATTGATTTAAAAACCGTTTTCATTTAAGGTTTTCCTTCACTCTCTTTTGATTTTGGGTTAGATTTTTGGGCTTTGGCTGACTTAGGTTATGGTACGCCTTTAGACGTCTCGTAATCTAAGTGCCAGTCACGTTCCGTACTTTCGGGTCGTGACAAAGTTGGTATCAGAGAGTAGGTTTTACCTTTCTGAGTGTAGGACGACCTTGGTAGATGGAGTAGGTGACTTAAGCAGAGTGGCGTAGTGTGGGTATGATCCGCGGCATACTTACGATACGGTGCTCCGCCTAAGTGACCTTAGGACATAATTGCTTGTATTTCCTTTCTTGATTCCTTGCATTCCTTGATCCAATTGCAATGTCCTTATCAGTTCTATTTCTTATTCCAGCTTCAATGCCGCCAAAGACTACGAGAGCTCAGCGGGCTGCCGCTAGGGATGAGATTCGGGCGGGCCCGCCTGAGGCGAGGATCGAGCGGGAGGATACGCCTACCCCTCAAGGTCCTACTGATCCGCCTTATCTAGACCGTATTGCCAGATTAGAGGCCGGCATGCAAGAGTTGCGGCAGATGATGGGATCTTTAGTTGAGTCCAGCCGGGCACAGAGATCCGAGGACGTTCCTTCCACCGCACAAACCACGATCGTACCTGCTGCACAGATGGTCACTCCTGCTGCTACTACGGAGACTATCCCTGTTTCACTACAGGAGTTCATGAGATTGAGACCTCCAGCTTTTACCGGTACAGATGCGACAGAGGACCCACAGGAATTTCTCGATAGGATGGCACGGATTGGCCGTTCGTTGAGGTGTTCTGAGGATAGATTGGTGGAGTTTGCGAGTTTTCGTCTGGAGGGTCTTGCCCAGACATGGTACGACTCAGTAGAGAGAGGCCGAGCTGCAGGTCTGCCTTCTATGACCTGGGATGAGTTTACAGCTGCATTTCTTGCCCGTTTTCTTCCGGAGAGTGTCCGAGATGCTCGAGCCCGCAGTTTTGAGTCTCTGCGCAAGACTCCTGGGATGACAGTGTCCGAGTATGATATACAGTTTACCCAGTTGTCTCGATATGCTCCGTACCTAGTAGACACAGAAGAGAAAAGAATAAAGAGGTTTATGCGAGGGCTTGATACACAGCTATTCCTTGCCATCGGCACCCAGCACTTCGATACATACGCAGCCGCGATGGATGCAGCCTTACTTTTGGAGGAGCGTATTTCTGAGACTCCGGTCGTTTCTGGGCCGAAGAGGATCCGTACTGATACGCCAGCTCAGCGGCAGATGGGCAGACATCTTGATAGATTATTTCCGGGAGATGGCGGAGGCAGAGGATTGAGACGAGGTCAGTTATTTGGTTCATATCCACAGACCCAGCAGTCGTCTCCAGGATGTTTTCGGTGTGGGAGTCAGTACCACCGTGTCAGAGACTGTACCATGGGACGTCCGGGCACGGCGACAGTCCCGCATGTGACTTTACCACCTTCACCACCTTTGCAGAGAGCTTTACTTCCTACTCCTGATGATGCTTCACGCCAGCCAGATGCTTCTAGAGGCCGTGGGCGTGGCGGTCCGGTTCCGAGAGGACAAGGTGACAGAGGCAGAGGCAGAGGCCGAGGTAGAGGCAGAGGACAGCCAGCTATTAGTGGTGGACAGGCCCGAGTGTTCGCGTTGACTCCTCAGGATGCACAGGCATCCAATGCCGTCGTGACAGGTACTCTGCCAGTATGTTCTTTTGATGCACGGGTATTATTTGATCTAGGCTCCACACATTCCTATGTTTCCACGTATTTTGCACCGAGGTTGGGCCGAGAGTCTTGTCCGTTAGATCAGCCGCTTGTCGTTATTACCCCGGTAGGCGAGTCTTTTGTTGCCCGTTTTGTGTACCGATCTTGTTCCGTTCGTATCGGGGAGAGAGATTCTTCAGTAGATTTGATTCTCCTCGATATGCTAGACTTTGACGTTCTTCTTGGTATGGACTGGCTAGCCACCTGTTATGCATCCGTGGACTGCCGTGAAAAAGCAGTCAGATTCAGTTTTCCTGGTGAGCCGGTTCTTATTATTCAGGGAGATCGTAGCGCTACCCTTCCCAGCTTGATTTCTTCTCTTCGCGCTGGTCAGCTCTTAAGGAAAGGGTGTCAGGGATTCTTAGCCTATGTTTGTGATACTAGCTCCACAGAGGTTCCGTTGGACCAGGTCCCTGTTGTGAGAGAGTTTCCTGATGTATTCCCTGATGAGCTGCCTGGTCTGCCACCAAAGCGCGAGATTGAGTTCTGTATTGACTTGATCCCCGGCACGGGGCCTATCTCTATACCTCCTTATCGGATGGCCCCGGCGGAGCTAAGAGAGCTAAAGGATCAGTTACAGGACTTGCTGGACAAAAGGGCTTATCCGACCGAGTGTGTCACCTTGGGGCGCTCCCGTCTTGTTTGTTAAGAAGAAGGACGGAAGTATGCGTTTATGTATTGATTATCGTCAGCTGAACCGAGTTACTGTGCGGAACAGGTATCCCCTACCCCGCATTGATGACTTATTTGATCAGCTCCAGGGTGCAGGGTTTTTCTCGAAAGTTGATTTACGGTCAGGTTATCACCAGTTGCGGGTTCGGAAAGAGGATATTCCGAAGACCGCCTTCCGTACTCGATATGGTCATTACGAGTTCTTGGTGATGTCGTTCGGGCTCACCAATGCCCCGGCAGCTTTTATGGATTTGATGAACCGCGTATTCAGGCCGTATCTCGATCAGTTCATCATTGTGTTCATTGACGACGTCTTGGTTTATTCTCGGAGCCGGGAGGAGCATGAGCAGCACTTACGTATCACATTACAGACTTTGAGGGAGCATCAGCTGTTCGCCAAATTCTCCAAGTACGCATTCTGGCTAGACAGTGTCGACTTCTTGGGTCATGTGGTGACGAGAGATGGTATTTGCGTGGACCCGAAGAAGATCGAGGCAGTTCAGCGTTGGCCTAGACCGGTATCAGTCACAGAGGTTCACAGTTTTCTAGGTCTGGCCGGCTATTATCGACGTTTCGTCCAGGATTTCTCCCGCATTGCTGCACCTTTGACCGGGTTGACCCGGAAGGGGGTTCCTTTTGATTGGACCCAGGCATGTGAGGATAGCTTTCAGCAGTTGAAGACTCGTCTGACTACTGCACCAGTGTTAGCATTGCCTTCAGGATCAGGCGGGTTCGTGGTATATTGTGATGCTTCTAGAGTGGGGCTGGGCTGTATATTGATGCAGCACGACAGAGTTATCGCGTATGCTTCTCGGCAGCTGAGGAAACACGAGCAGAACTACCCCACCCATGATTTAAATATGGCTGCAGTGGTATTTGCACTTAAGATCTGGAGACATTACCTATACGGTGAGTCGTGCCAGATATTCACTGACCACAAGAGTTTGAAGTATATCTTCCAGCAGCGAGACCTGAACCTGAGACAGTGCCGTTGGATGGAGTTGGTGAAGGATTATGACTGCGAGATTCTATACCATCCGGGCAAGGCGAATATGGTGGCAGATGCTTTGAGTAGGAGGCCCGGAGGTAGTTTATCTTGTTTGAGCGCAGTACAGATGCAGTCGACGGCGGATTGGCAGGTTTTATCTGATAGCAGAGTGCAGTTCGAGTTCACTCCTACAGGGGGACAGCTAGCCCATTTCAGAGCACGCCCACAGTTACTTGACCGTATTCGCGAGGCACAGTCCTGCGATGCCCGTATCTTAGAGATTATTGAGCAGATTCGGTAGGGCAAAGTTTCTGAGTTCGTGATTGATGATCAGGGGATACTCCGATTTGGGACTCGACTGTGTGTGCCAGATTTAGAGGGACTGAGGCGTGATATTCTCGAGGAGGCACATAGATCCGTATACAGTGTGCATCCAGGCTCCACCAAGATGTACCGTGATTTGAGAGAGGTTTACTGGTGGGACGGGATGAAGAAGGATATTACAGACTTTGTGTCGAGATGCCTGACTTGTCAGCAAGTCAAGGCTGAGCACCAGAGGCCAGCCGGCGAGTTACAGCCTTGCCCATTCCTGAGTGGAAGTGGGAGCAGGTCTCCATGGACATCGTTGTGGGTCTACCCAGGACCAGTCGAGGGTATGACTCTATTTGGGTGATTGTGGATCGACTGACGAAAGCGGCTCACTTTCTGCCAGTGAAGACCACTTTTGGATTTTCTCAGTACGCCCAGGTTTATATTGATGAGATTGTGCGACTGCATGGTGTTCCGACTTGCATCGTGTCCGACCGTGGCACCCAGTTTACCAGCCGATTGTGGCAGAAACTCCAGGAAGCTTTGGGCACCCGATTGAGTTTTAGCACAGCCTTTCATCCTCAGACTGACGGTCAGTCGGAGCGTACGATTCAGACTCTTGAGGACATGCTCAGAGCTTGTGTTTTGGATTTCGGTGGTAGCTGGGATCGTCATTTGCCTTTGATCGAGTTTTCCTACAATAATAGCTTCCAGGAGACGATTCAGATGGCACCTTTCAAGGCTTTATATGGGAGGAGATGTCGATCGCCGGTATGTTGGACAGAGCTCAGGGAGAGAAGTATTTTGGGGCCGCAGATCGTACAGGAGACGACCGAGAAGATACAGCTGATTCGGGACAGGATGACAGCGGCACAGAGCAGGCAGAAATCATATGCTGACAGGCGTCGTCGCCGACTCGAGTTCGCTGTTGGCGATCATGTTTTCCTGAAGGTCTCTCCGATGAAGGGTGTGATGAGATTTGGGCGGAAAGGGAAGTTGAGTCCTAGATATGTTGGTCCTTTCGAGATCCTAGAGCGTGTTGGTCCAGTCGCTTATCGGTTAGCTCTTCCGCCCAGCTTCCCCGATGTTCACCCCGTATTCCATGTCTCGATGCTCCGCAAGTACCTTCATGATCCTTCCCAGGCGATTCAGCACAAGACGATCCAGTTAGAGTGTGACCTTTCTTTCACCGAGCAGCCGGTGGTCATCTTGGATCGGCAGGTGAAGAAATTGAGGTCGAAGGTCATACCGTCTGTCAAGGTCCTTTGGCGTGGCCCGAACAGCGAGGAGGTCACCTGGGAGACCGAGGTCGAGATGAGGAAGAGATATCCCTATCTTTTTGAAGGTACGCGTAGTTAAATTCTAAATTCGGGGACCGAATTTCTTTAAGGGGGGAAGATTGTAACCCTTCGAAAATCGTTTAGGCAGTTTTTCGGTAATCGGCAAATTTTTCGGCTTTTTCCGTAAAAAGTCAAAATTGATATTTTTCATTGTAGACCTATTTATACAAAATTTAGATAAGATATTACTATAATTTTGTCACTAAAATGTCACTTATAATTTTCTAGTTAAATAAAAAAAATTCGTAATTAATTAATTTTTTTATTATTTTAAGCCTTTTTAAATACATTTAATTAGGGATAAATACAAATTTAATTAGGTAAATTTCTTAAATAGGAGTCTTTATAAGCTAAAATATGGTGTTAATAAAATTATATCATGTCTTGCAAACTGTTAGATTTTTGGTGGGAAAATTATGAAAAAAATGCATTAAAATGGGTTTTTTGGTAAAAAGTTGATGTAACATTCATTAATTGATCTTTGAAGAAGCTTTTTGTGTAGAATTTTCCACACAATTCTCTCTCACTCTCCTCCTCCACCTCCTGGTCATGCTACCTGCAGCAAACCCCCTCCCATTTCCCCCATTTTGTTTAGCTCAAAATTCTTGCAAAAAAATCCTCCGAAATCCACAAAAATTCACACTTTTCTTGTCTAATTCAAACCTAAACCCTATTCCATTCCTTCTCAACCCCAAATTGGACTAATACAAGGAGAAAAGAGGCATCTTTAAAGGCTAATTGCAAGAGGATCATAACTTGGAAGGTATAAATTCTAAACTAGTTTGCTAACTTGTAGTTTAATTATGCTAAAATCTAATTTTTAAGTATTAATTTAGTGTAAATCCTTGTTCATGAAAAATCAAGAGAAGGTTTTGATTTTTAAAAATTAGGGTTTGTAGCATAATGGTTGGATTATGTTAGGGATGGTTATCTAATTGATTAGAATGGTTAATGGTGAAATTATATGCTTGCTAAATCGACAAATTTCAATGTTTGTATCAAATCGGCTAGAACTTCGCTTACTAGATTTTTGTAGAAAATAGAATGCGGTCAATTTGCGTTAGGTTAGCAATATTATTAGCTTCGTATAGGATTATTAGAATGCATGAACGCGGGGTTTCGTCTAGTCGGGTGGTAGTTTGTCGATTTCCCCGAAATGACGATTTTTGTTAAAGGATTGCGATTTTCGTGCGTTTTTCCGCGCACCGAGTGGATGCTATGATTAATTTGTGAGCGTCGATATTTGTATAATGTGACTTGCATCGTTTAGGGTTATGTAATCTTATACTTGGTGTTGTGCAAATTTAGGATCGGTCGGAGAAACATCGGACACGGCGCGAAAAGGCAAGGCGGTGGCCGGATCGGATTAGCGGAGATTTCAGGTGAGTAGATATATTCATCTATGGGGGAATCGTCTGGATGGCGCGAGGCGCCCCCCCTAGTTAGGATTACCCTACTTTTTACAAGATTATATTGTTAGTTAGCTTATCCATTCATGTACACTGCATACCCTTATAGCGAACAGTATGTTAAATTGCATGAACATTCATCTCTACCTATGCGATATCATTTCGTAGGACACGAACACCTTACCATTGGCATATGTTGCACGCGCACTATTCATATGACACACACGCCTTGGTAATTGGCATGCCACATGCACGATAGAACCTGTTTATCTTAATATCATCACCTGCATTCGTACTTGATATATGAAACTGCATCGCATGCACATATCTCGCATCATCATCATATTTACATAGAACTCTAGCCCAAATTTACATCATACACATTGATATCATAGACATTTGTCATATATATAACATGTGGACATTATGATTTTCTTGATGATTTCAGTTTTTCTGCGATTTCTGGATTTTTGGGGAAAACCGCAAGAATTTAACAAAACCTTATATTTATCATTTTCAAAACAAAAGTTGCGGTTTTCTCGTGATGTATGTGTCGTCCACCATGAGTTTTCATGTTTTCTGTTGGATTTCGAGACCCGATTCGAGGAGTGGATGAACCGTCTCGGGTACATGTGGGCCCGGTATGGTACCCTGGGGCAAGAAGATCGAGTTGTAGATGATGAGCCTGGCAGGGGAAGACTACCTACCGGTGATGTCTGGCGCGGCGGATATCCGGAGGATACCGACCGTTGTCGTGAGATTTATGATATGGGCCGATCCGGACTGACGGAGCCCGATATTGAGACAGATATGATTCCTTTTTGGTGTCGATGCTTGACACGGGTTTTCAGATGATTTATTGATGATATTTACCTATTATACAGATATTCATGTTCTAAAGTTAAGAATTCAATAACCTTAGCAGTTAAAACACTTAAAGACTAATAATGACATTGCATACCTGTGCATGCATACTAGAGATATCATAGCACATATGGACATGCATGTTGTGGTGCATTGCGTGCATTCTTACGATTGCCTTATTAGATGTTATATTTACTCACGAGCTGGCAACTCACCCCCGTTGTGCCACAGTGTCTTGCAGGTCGGACCCGTCAGTCTTGTAGCGGCGGGCTATCTTGTCATCAGTTCCTTTTGCTCAGACTCGCGACATCGCCCGTAGGTGGGTTGCGAGTATACTTTATTTCTTTTTGCTTTATCATTGTATCTAGTATTCTCCATCTACCACTTGTATTGTATATGCTACCTAGTGATGAGACTGAGAGACTTGTATATTTGTGGTTTCTTTTGGGTCGAGCTCACTTGAGCCGACGTCTGTTTTCTGGTATTTGCATCTCTTTTATGCTCTTTTTCTTGATAGTACTATTATATTGCATGTGGTTGTGATCCGCCTTGGGCGAAGAGCTAGCTCCCGCTTGGGGATGCCATTTTTATAATTACAGGTTATTATCTTGTTGTACCCATTTTGGGGGATAGGAAATACAGGGGAGACTCGGCCGAAATTTTTGGAAATTTTTGATGTTTTTAAAAAGGGATTCTATGCAACTTAATTGATTTAAAAACCGTTTTCATTTAAGGTTTTCCTTCACTCTCTTTTGATTTTGGGTTAGATTTCTGGGCTTTGGCTGACTTAGGTTACGGTACGCCTTTAGACGTCTCGTAATCTAAGTGCCAGTCACGTTCCGTACTTTCGGGTCGTGACACCGACGAGGAGATGAAGACCGGAGATTCCGCGAGGAGATCGGAGTGGAGGCAGAAGACCGAAGGACACGGATCGCTCGGTATAACTTTCTACCCATTCTCTAGTTTGCTAGTATTAGGTTAATGGCCCGATCCGGGTTTATAGTGCGCGGTAGTGCCGGTTTACAAGTTTCGTAAAAGTTTTGTTTCCGCATTCCGATGTCGGATTGACGGCCGGGGTGCTGCCATGCACTTACACTGGTATCAGAGCCACGCCATTAACCTAGTCTAGCATGCTCTAACATGTTTACAAGTTCGATCAATCAGATTTTCCAAAAACCGTATTTTCTAGCATCAGTTTCTGTCGAATTTTTGCAGTGGTCAAAAAATTATTTGGTACATTGTAAAAATATGTGCAGTGTTTTTTATGCATTCTTTGAAAATTTGGTCGCATGTTATTACTATTCAGCCACGGAACCGCGGCCAAACCCATGCTAGGGCCGCGGTTCCACCGCCGCTTTGACTATTCAATGCACCAAATTTTTGCAGTGGGCTTCTGACATGGAAATAGGGGTTTTGGTATATTCTGTTTGGGCCCAGAATTTCTTTGAGTGCTACAGTTGTGCTTGGGGCCCACTTCGGGAAATTTAGTCGATCGAAAATTTTAAACAAGTTAGTTCACAGTATTTACATTATATCTGCGACCGTGAATGTCATTTAATCGGTAAATCCTATCTAACTGCTATAGCCCTTTTAGACGGATTTGCGGACGTGACTTCCACGTTGATGTTCTGTGTTGTGCTGTGATGTTGCGGATTTGTCGTGGGGATAGCCTGGATGCAATGGTAGTACAGCTTTGTTTTATATGTACATTTGATATTTTGGGGCGAGCGTCCGACATGTGGACTGCCGTCACTGCCTGTTTGTATATTATTCTTTTGGGGCACGACCGGGCTGAGGTCGATGTACCCGTTGTATGTATATTTTACTTTCTGTACTAGGATTACCCCGAGGAGGGGTGCACGGGTAGCCGGGTTCTAGAGGGCAACGGGCCCGCATCTCATGGAGTTGAGCCGGAGGGGCCTTACTCTAAAATTGGCGGGCTACTCGCCACACTCGTAGGGGGTATAGGTTGACCCAAGGAGGGGTGCCCAAGTTACCGGATTCCGTGGAGTGCTGGGTGGTCCATTCACGTTGCTGAAGGGGGCTGCCTCGCTTCAGGTTTTGGCGGGTAACTTACCGCGCCCGTTGGGGTCTAGGATTTCATTGCATAGGCTATCCACATGACCAGGGTGTTGGGTATGTGATACCACAACAGATGGCCCTAGTGCAAGTGGGAGATTGTTAGTTATATGTATGCCCTAGAGGCCATTACTGTACATACGAGGTATATTGTAGTGGATGCTGGGACATATATAGGGAGGACTTTCTTGCTCGACATGATAGTATGCTATCTGGTTGTACTTTATCTTAACATGTACTCTGATTGTCTCTATATTACATGTTGATAAAGCCCTTAGGATATGTACTCGGCTACTGAGACTATGATGAGATCATACTAGTGGGGCCACGGTAGTCGACGAGTACATCCTATAACCGTTCCTAGTCGAGGGTGTATCGAGACAGGGCATCGATACACCAGAGTAGACTAGTGTTAGTTATATGTATGCCCTAGAGGCCATTACTGTACATAGGATTTATATTGTAGTGGATGCTGGGACATATATAGGGAGGACTTTCTTGCTCGACATGATAGTATGCTATCTGGTTGATCTTTACCTTAACGTGTACACTGATTGTCTCTCTGTTACATGTTCGTAAAGCCCTTAGGATGTGTACTTGACTACCTGGACTATGATGAAGATCATACTAGTGGGGACAGATAGTTTATAAGTAAATCCTTCAAAGTCCCTAGTCGTGGGTGTATCGAGACGGGGCATCGATATACCAGAGTAGACTAGCGTATACCTTCTCGACCCATACAGATGGGCGATGGATGATCCCATATCCATTGGTGTTTGACATTAGAGATGATATGCGGGTGCTCAGTAGAGACTGGGTACACTGTACGGACTCGCCGAGAACTCCCAGATGGTATTATACCTCACGTCAGATGGCAGTTCTCTGGTGACACTGGTACAGAGTAGTCTGTTGACCCGAGATCGTCA
The DNA here is from genome assembly GCA_030015575.1 of Agapanthus africanus. NCBI lineage: Eukaryota > Viridiplantae > Streptophyta > Magnoliopsida > Asparagales > Amaryllidaceae > Agapanthus > Agapanthus africanus. Next base: position 294,780,494 of record CM057345.1, on the reverse strand, counting down.
TAGAGTCTTGTGTGGTTCCCACTGTGCTTTGATTTCCATCTTACCACGTCCAAGAGGGCGTGCAAAACGGTGGTTTTTGGGTACAGTCCCGAATCACATGGAGGCAATGAGCGATAGGAGGGGATTCGTCTCTCCCGGTATAGGGGGTTGATGTTGCGCTGTGTTCGATTGGCTATAACCGGAAATCCCTGGCTAGGGTTGCTGAGATTTACTGGTAAGTGTTACCAGTAGTTTCTCGAACTGTTATAGACCTCATATCGACACGACTTATCGAGCTATTGGGGTCTGACGTTTACCACCCCTAGGCGAGATATGCGACATATCAGACGATCAGACCGGACTGTACGACATTGTTACTGGTTAGATTCACTGGAGTGTGAGCGGGCTTGCTCGTCGATCTTCTGATCGTTCAATACCCGGGTGGCCGTTACGTTTAGCAGACCGCTTGCGGCTTGTGGGTGCTTGATATGATCATCATCTGCTGCCGGCGTATTGACGAGTCTTTAGAGTCCTACACAGAGGTTTCCTGGCTCAAGCGAAACGAAATAGGAGCGCATATGAGATATGTGCGGGACCAAGAATAATGCGTGCATGTGATACCGTATTCCATTCTCGCGATGAATGTATCGATTAGGTTATATGCGATATACCCTAGTTATCGAATCAAAGGTTGATTCGATAAGTCGATACATAGGATACTAGTCGGTTATATGCGATATGACCGGATCGTTAAATCAAGTGTTGATTTAACGATTTAATGTATAATTATATATTTGATATATTACTTTGCATTAACTAGTATCGGTTCACTTTAAATGGATTTTCTCGCTCGGATGTGCACATTGTATATTCGATATAGTTTTGTGCACATGCTTGTATCATGTTTGATGATACATGCTAGTTTGGGTTTGTGTAAAGAATTAAACCATGGTTACTTAAGTGGTTAGGGTTTCTTTTCTTTTTCTCATTTATTTATACATTTATTATTTTTGGAAAAATATTAAGCATAAAGAAATGAAATGGTGGCTTATTTTGGACTTGTATGTTGAAGCTTCATGAAGCTTTGACTAAGTCACCATTTTGTCTCATGCTTAACCCTAACCACTCCACTTAACCCTAGTTGATTCTCTACACTTCACCATGGTTACATTATGATAAGTATTCTTATTATTTCCTTTTTGAAAATAACTTATCATAATTAGCTTCTTCTTCTTCTTCTTTTCTTCAAGTGAAGAAAGCAAGCTCCATCAATGGTGATTGATGGAAATGAGTGAGAAATCCAATTCTAAAGTTTACCCACTTCCTATTTCTTCATCCCCTACCTCTTGCCAAGTAGTAGAGTGTGTTTCCTTCACAAGTTTTCATGGCTTGGTGAAGGTGGAGCTTGATTTAGCGATGCCTCGACGTAGATCATCTTCGGCATGGACATCGACGACCTAGCTTGCCCATTCTCCGACGAAGCCGATGCTAGAGCCCGGAAACTCATTTGTACAGCGAGGGGACTTCGTTGCGGAGCTATGGAGATGGAGCACCGGATCTACAAAGGTTGTATTTCCGTTATCTCATAGTTTAGTTGTAAACTAGCTCGCTTTTTCGCCTAGACATCTAGCTAACGATCCGTAGTTTAGAGTTTCTCGGCACCGTTAAATTTAAAATTGGCATGGTTGATGCCTTGTGAGACCTCATTAGGGTGCCTAGGAACCCTACAGTGGTATCAGAGACTAGCTAGAGCCTTAGGCGAAGTCTAGACGCAATTTGAAGTCCGAACGAAACGAAACCCAACCCTAAAAATTGCTCTCTGTACTTTTTCTAAAATCGTGGATTTTTCAAGATTAAAAATTGCTAAAAAATTCAGCAGGGAAATCTAAGAATTACGATGCAAAAATTATTTCATGAACAGTAAATTTCGCGGCGGAACCGCGGCTGAAGCATGGCTTCTGCGGCGCTTCCGCGGCCCCTTGATGACGTCAGCCCTGTTCCTTTGCACAGTAATTCCTAGTTCACTGTACTGAGTTTTATGGGAATTTTTAATTTTTTTTCCAGAGTGGAATTTTCTGGGGTTGTTTTGGGGATTCGGTGTTTCGATCGGAGTATCAGATTTTGTCTATGTGGCTTTCCGGATAAATTTAAGAATATGTTAAAAAGTTCGACCGGGTATAAATACCCAATTTTTCCCCTGTCGGAAAATTTCCAAGTGTTGGATTTTTCCGTGGTTTAACGACGTTCTTAGTAGTGCAAGTAACACGATGGACCCTCTAGAAGACAACAAACCTTAACTCGATTATGTGACCGTCTTGAACTGCCCTTTGAACCTTAGGGTTTGGGGCAGTACGGCGTGCCACATGTGAGGCGTTGGCTTAACCCTTCTACGGCTGGACCGTTGGTACTGAGGCACGAACGGAATGTTGTTAGACTTATTTCATATGTTGAGCTGTATCGGGAAAAATTGGGTGTTCGATTGTTCGATCGAAAAGTTTAACATTTTCTGTTTATCTGGAATGGGATACAATAATTGGAATTCACAAAAGTTATGTGATAACTGAATGAATGTTATAAACAGAGCAGTTTAGTCTCACTTGATCGGTTGCCACGGAATTTTGATGTGATCAAAAGTCCGTCGCAATCACGTAGTGTACGCGGATACTCGCCGGATAAACTTAATAGACAGCCTCACCCCATAGCCCCGACCAAGTGACTGTAGGAGAACCCCTTCGCCGAAAGCATCCGTTCGGGTGCTCGCGGTAGCGGTGTTCCGCCTTGGTGCACTTCGTCGACGGTATCGGGGGTGCAGCCGCCTACTGAAGTTTGCGACGAGCATTCGATCAGGATGTCGGGAATCTTGTTGAATTGCCCGACTTGATATTGAAAAGTGTTTTCGATAATGAGACTAAAATGCGGGGTTTATAATTGTTAGGAATGCGATGTCTAAGTAATTCATTTGGTCAGGCATGCGATGTCTGAGGAGGTTGCGGATTCCAACTGTTGTAGTTTTACACTTTCTTTTCTGTGACCGTAAGTGTAATATGTGATATCGCCGGTTTCGTTTCTATATGTCAACGACAATTGGGATGGACATATTTACTTACGTTGATGACATGTGATGTTATGTGTTGCTGGATATGTTATATTGGATCGTCGTGTTTGAATAGCCGGGGTTTTTTATGTGAGATGAGTGTTTTTCATTTTCATTCATGTAAAAACTTGTATGTAATATTCTTTTATTTGGGGCGCTTCCAGGTTGCGGAAGTTGTCACCTTTTGTATATTATTTACTTTTCCGCACTAGGATAGACCCAAGGAGGGGAGCACAAGTAACCGGGTTCTAGAGTCCAGTGGGAGACCAACTCGAGGAGTCGAGTCCGGGTCTCCTAACTATAGAATTGGTAGGGTTGCTTGCCGCTCTCGTAGGGGTCTAGGGGTGTGGGATTGGCTATTCATCGCGACCGTGGAATCCGTGTTTTATACTGGCTCGTATTGAAAACACGGACGTCCTAGTATATCCAATATTTCATATGATTCTTCTGCTGCGATATCTGTGATGTGATCATGTGATGTTCTGTGATAGATATAGTATATAGTATATATGATATATTATATAGACGTTACTTATGTTTTACACCCGCGCTAGCCCTGCCCCGCTCTGCCGTTAGTTACCTAACCTAACGGTGCACGAGGGGACATCGAGGCGAATGCAGATGGCATAAGTGTACGTCGTATTTATCTGTGATGTTTAGGTACATAAATGATGGGACTTCATTAATGAGATTAATGAAATAAAAGAAACCTAAGATGTTGTAGAATCGAATTTCAAAATAAAACAGGTAGCTACAGTTCTTGCTTTGCACAGCGGTATATGTGATATATCCTGCACCTTATTCGATAAGGAAAGGACCGAGATCCCTTCACCGGGAGTGACTCCTTTAGCAATAACTGGCAGATGCTACACACTCGGTTTGTCTTTTGATTGCTTTTAAGTGTTTTTTTCTTTGCACAGTGATATATATAATATATCCCGCACCTCATTCGACGAGGAAAGGACCGACGATCCCTTCACCGGGAGTGACTCCTTTAGCAAAACAAGAAAAGCCTCAAAAACACTCCATTTCAAAATTCATTCGATCCTACAACGATATCAAGTTCATTACGCAATAGGTTTTCAGAAAAACCTGTCGTAGCCCTCCGTTATTTCAGATACGTACTAGTTAGTATTCGTGCTGCGGTTGTTTGGCCTCCGTCAAGGCGTAGTGTACGGTAGCTAACTAGTGCTTATCTGCTAGCATATGATGCGATTGGATTAGGGTATTCGTACGGCGTTGTTTGGCCTCCGTCAAGGGTCGTGCGGGTGGGTTTAATTCAATCAGGAAATGACGGGTTGAACTTGACTAGCGGACTATGGGTTGTTTGGCCTCCGTCAAGGTCATAGGACGCTAGGGGCAAAATATTATCGGGAATTTCAAGTGTTGAAATTTGCAATGAGATTGCATACCTTCTATGAGATAGTTGGATCCCGATACCCACTGCGAGTAAGAGTTACTCCTGGGAGAGTTTTACACATTACAATTAGCCGATCAAGTAGGTGTCTAGAAAGGTGTCAACGAGGTTACGTCTCTGGGAAAACGAGGTTTACATTAATTAGGTTCGTGCGAAAGCACGGGGGACCTCCCTCAAAGTACCGACACTAGCCTGGCTGAAAGATTGGCGAACTTGTAGTGTGTAATTAATCCCGGCTAGTCTTTCCTTTTAGGGTTTGAAGGAAGATTTGATAAAAAGCAGTGGGAGCCATCCTGATTAGATAAAATAATAACCAATCTATTCTTGCAAGAGCGCACGCTGAGTGTTTTCTTCTCTCTCTCTCCAGGTAGCAACCATATCACGCCTTAATCAAGATAATAATACGGATTATTGACCGAACCCGCTTGTTATACTGAGCTGGGGAACGTTGGTCCCGCTCCAACTTATAATTGTTATAAGACAGAGCAGGAATTTGGGGAATACCAGATTTCCCGTGCCGCCCAAACGAAGAGAGTGCATGCTGATGCATCATCTTCGGGTGTGTTCAGAACACACACAAGAGGAAGAGTTGAGAACTGAACGAATCCTTCTTGTGGTACTGTAGACTAGGTCATATCAATGCTACCCGACTGGCTGAGTTACATTTAGATGCATATTTAAATCAGTTTGAATTTACATCTTGTGAAACTCGCCAGTCATGTCACAAAGATAAGATGACCACAGATCTGTTTATTGGAAACAGAGAGAGAGTTAGTGAACTCTTGGGATGATACATGTTGATGTATGTAGGTCCCCAGTCTACAAATGCCTGGACTGGTTCTTTATACTTCATTATATTCTCTGATAATCTCTCAAGATTCAGTCATATCTTCCTGTTGAAACATGAGTCCGAACCTTTTGAGATATTCACAGAATATAAGTTAGAAGTAGAGAACCAAAATACGGGTATAAGTATTATGTCCTATGATGAGATCAAGGAGGAGAATACTTGAGCACGGAAATACTGGACTATTCTATAGGAGAATGAGATTCTCTCTCAGCATTACTCCTCCGTATACACCATTGCACGATGGTATATCGGGACGGAGCTATCTCACCCTATATGATAAGGTGTGCTCTATGATGAGTACTACTGAGTTACCTGTTTCCTTTTTGGGAGATATGCGCTTGAGAAGCTGCATACCTAATGAATAGGGTTCGAATCAAATCAGTTGCCTACCACTTCGTATGTGATATGGAAAGGGAAGAGCCCATATCTTAAGTTAGTTAAGATTTGGGGTTGCCCGGGCTATGTCTAAAAGCATAATCCGGACAAGTTCGAGGCAAGGTCAGTTATGTAGAACTGGAAAGGTTCCAGCTATACAAATAACAGCAGATGATTTGGTAGAACCAAAGGATTCAGTAGATTCTAACGAACCTCAGCCTCTCCGCCGATCTAGTAGGGTTCCTCACCCACCTGAGAGATACTTCGGTTTCTCTATGATAGTGGGAGCGAGGATTGCATCATGAGATGATGACCCAACTAGTTTCGAGCAGGCCATCGAGAGTAGGGACTCTGTAAGAATGGCTGGATGCTTAATGATCTGAGATGGAATCCATGTACACCGACAAAGTATGGACTTTGGTTGCTATATCTGAAGGGTTAAATCCCCATCAGGAGCAAGTATATCTTGAGAAGATTACTTGGTGTAGATGGAAAAGTTGAGACTTTCAAAGCTAGACTTATTAAAGGTTTGCATCAATGACCAGGTTTGGATCATGATGAAACTTTTTCTAAAGAGCTATGCTTAAGTCCATCCAGATCCTACTTGCCACGGCTACATACCATGACTACGATATCTGGCGGTTGGGTGTCATCACTCCTTTTCTAAATGATGTTTTAGAAGAGAACGTCTGTAAGTACACAGCCAGAGTGCTTCGTAGACAGTGGGAGCAGCGGAAACGTGTACAAGATGCTTTATAGGATAAAGCAGGCATCGCGGAGTTGGAACATCTGTTTTGATGTGGTAGTCAAAGAGTTTGACATCATCAAAATGGTAGATGAACCTTGTATAAACAAAAAGGTAGTAGGGAGTATGGTGACGATCCTCGTAGAGTACGTGGATGACATACTCTTGATAGGGAAGGAGTTTCCTATGCTACGCACGGTCAATCTCCGGTTATCACAAGAATTCTCCATAATAGGATCAAAGTGACACCTCCTAAATCCTGGATTTTTGATCTATGCGATAGATCTAAATGGATGTTAGAATACTCACTAGCTGTAGTGAGATAGTATTAATCGATCCTGGGGAGAATCACTGGAAAGGTTCCGGGGTGATAAGATGACTGAATGTCAGTCACAGGCATTGTCTTTACCCTAAGTAAAGGGATGGTATGTTGGAAGAGTTCCAAGTTAGATACCATGACATACTAGACGATAAAGGCAGGATACATCGCTACTTAAGATGCTACCAAAGAGGCTGTTTGGGTGTATATTGGTTCATGAGATGAACTGCGTTCCCACCATTGTGAGACAATGGAGTTGTGGCTTATGCCAAGGAACGCAGGTCCCATCAGTGATCCAGACATATTCTAAGGCAGTATCACCTGATCATGGAGATGGTTGATCTCCAGGGGATCGAGGACAGGAGAGTAGACTCAGAGGACAATACGGCGGATCCACTCACGAAGGCCTTTTCCCAGAGAGAGACTTTTATGGGATGGTTGAGTATGAGATACTACAACCACTGCTATAGATGGCCCTAGTCCAAGTGGGAGATTGTTAGTTATATGTATGCCCTAGAGGCCATTACTGTACATAGGATGTATATTGTAGTGGATGCTGGAACATATATAGGGAGGACTTTCTTGCTCGACATGATAGTATGCTATCTGGTTGATCTTTACCTTAACGTGTACACTGATTGTCTCTCTGTTACATGTTGGTAAAGCCCTTAGGATGTGTACATGACTACCTGGACTATGATGCAGATCATACTAGTGGGGACAGATAGTCTATAAGTACATCCTTCAAAGTCCCTAGTCGTGGGTGTATCGAGATGGGGCATCGATATACCAGAGTAGACTAGCGTATACCTTCTCGACCCATACAGATGGGCGATGGATGATCCCATATCCATTGGTGTTTGACATCAGAGATGATATGCGGATGCTCAGTAGAGACTGGGTACACTGGACGGACTCGCCGAGAACTCCCAGATGGTATTATACCTCACGTCAGATGGCAGTTCTCTGGTGACACTGGTACAGAGTAGTCTGTTGACCCGAGATCGTTATAGAGTCTTGTATGGTTCCAACTGTGCTTTGATTTCCATCTTACCACGTCCAAGAGGGCGTGCAAAACGGTGGTTTTTGGGTACAGTCCCGAATCACATGGAGGCAATGAGCGATAGGAGGGGATTCGTCTCTCCCGGTATAGGGGGTTGATGTTGCACTGTGTTCGATTGGCTATAACCGGAAATCCCTGGCCAGGGTTGCTGAAATTTACTGGTAAGTGTTACCAGTAGTTTCTCGAACTGTTATAGACCTCATATCGACACAACTTATCGAGCTATTGGGGTCTGACGTTTACCACCCCTAGGCGAGATATGCGACATATCAGACGATCAGACCGGACTGTACGGTAGTGTTACTGGTTGGATTCACTGGAGTGTGAGCGGGCTTGCTCGTCGATCTTCTGATCGTTCAATACCCGGATGGCCGTTACGTTTAGCAGACCGCTTGCGGCTTGTGGGTGCTTGATATGATCATCATCTGCTGCCGGCGTATTGACGAGTCTTTAGAGTCCTACACAGAGGTTTCCTAGCTCAAACGAAACGAAATAGGAGCGCATATGAGATATGTGCGGGACCGAGAATAATGCGTGTATGTGATACCGTATTCCATTCTCGCGATGAATGTATCGATTAGGTTATATGCGATATACCCTAGTTATCGAATCAAAGGTTGATTCGATAAGCCGATACATAGGATACTAGTCGGTTATATGCGATATGACCGGATCGTTAAATCAAGTGTTGATTTAACTATTTAATGTATAATTATATATTTGAAATATTACTTTGCATTAACTAGTATCGGTTCACTTTAAATGGATTTTCTCGCTCGGATGTGCACATTGTATATTCGATATAGTTTTGTGCACATGCTTGTATCATGTTTGATGATACATGCTAGTTTGGGTTTGTGTAAAGAATTAAACCATGGTTACTTAAGTGGTTAGGGTTTCTTTTATTTTTCTCATTTATTTATCCATTTATTATTTTTGGAAAAATATTAAGCATAAAGAAATGAAATGGTGGCTTATTTTGGACTTGTATGTTGAGGCTTCATGAAGCTTTGACTAAGTCACCATTTTGTCTCATGCTTAACCCTAACCACTCCACTTAACCCTAGTTGATTCTCTACACTTCACCATGGTTACATTATGATAAGTATTCTTATTATTTCCTTTTTGAAAATAACTTATCATAATTAGCTTCTTCTTCTTCTTCTTTTCTTCAAGTGAAGAAAGCAAGCTCCATCAATGGTGATTGATGGAAATGAGTGAGAAATCCAATTCTAAAGTTTACCCACTTCCTATTTCTTCATCCTCTACCTCTTGCCAAGTAGTAGAGTGTGTTTCCTTCACAAGTTTTCATGGCTTGGTGAAGGTGGAGCTTGATTTAGCGATGCCTCGATATAGATCATCTTCGGCATGGACATCGACGACCTAGCTAGCCCATTCTCCGACGAAGCCGATGCTAGAGCCCGGGAACTCATTTGGACAGCGAGGGGACTTCGTTGCGGAGCTATGGAGGTGGAGCACCGGATCTACAAAGGTTGTATTTCCGTTATCTCATAGTTTAATTATAAACTAGCTCGCTTTTTCGCCTAGACATCTAGCTAACGATCCGTAGTTTAGAGTTTCTCGGCACCGTTAAATTTAAAATTGGCATGGTTGATGCCATGTGAGACCTCATTAGGGTGCCTAGGAACCCTACAACTAGCATATAAGCATCTTGACCCATATGATGGGCGATGGATGATCCCATATCCATCGGTGTTTGACATCAATGATGGTGTAAGGGTGCTCAGTAGAGACTGGGTACACTGGACGGACTCGCCGAGAACTCTTAGATGATATTATACCTCACGTCAGATGGCAGTTCTCCGGTGACACTGGTACAGAGTAGTCTGTTGACCCGAGATCGTCATAGAGTCTTGTGTGATTCCCACTGTGCTTTGATTTCCATCATACCACATCCAAGAGGGCGTGCAAAAAGGTGGCTTTTGGGTACAGTCCCGAATCATATGGAGGCAATGAGCGATAGGAGGGGATTCGTCTCTCCCGGTATAGGGAGTTGATGTTGCGCTGTGTTCGATTGGCTATAACCGGAAATCCCCGGCCAAGGTTGCTGAGATTTACTGGTAAGTGTTATCAGTAGTTTCTCGAACTGTTACAGACCTCATATCGACACGAATTATCAAGCTATTGGGGTCTGACGTTTACCACCCCTAGGCGAGATATGCAACATATCAGACGACGAGACCGGACTGTACAGGAGTGTTACTGTTTGGATTCACAGGAGAATGTACAGGCTTGCTTGTTGATCTTCTGAGCGCTCAATACTTGGATAGCTGTTGCGTTTAGCTGACCGCTTGCAGCTTGTGGGTGTTTGATATGATCATCACCTACTGCCGGCGTATTGACGATTCTTTAGAGTCCTACAAAAAGTTTTCTTGGCTCAAGCAAAACGGAGTAGGGGCACATATGTGATATGTGCGGGACCGAGGATAATACGATATGAGATACCGTATTCTATTCTCGCGATATTTGATATCAGCCAGGTCATCGGATCAAGTATTGATTCGATGAATCGGTACGGATAATATTAGTCGGTTATATGCGATATAGCCGGATTGTTGGAACAAGTGTTGATTCGATAATTTAATATAAAATAATATATATGATATATTAAATTACATTAACTAATATTAGCTCACTAAAAGATTCTTTTTCTCACTCGAGTAATACATTGATATATATGCGATATATGCTAATTGTATTATTTTATTTGGTTGCAATAAATATTATATATGTGATATATAATATTGTAACATGATATGATAAATAATGCAACATGTTTAGTAGAGATTAAAAAAGATTAGGGTTTGATTTGGGTTAATGCTTTCTAGATGATTCTAGAAGGTTTAGTTTTGTTTTCTGAAAGATATTTTGTTATGACTCATCTTTAACCTAACCCAAACCCTAGCCTTGGTTAATTCTCTACAATGGTTTATTCAACCATGGTTGCATTATTCATCATTATCATCTTTGCATTATTCATCACAAAAGGAATTCTATCATCATTCTTCATCTTCTTCCTTCTTTCTTTTCATGAAAAAGCTTTCTAGCTTTTTCTAAGTGATGAAAAATATGTGAGAAATAGAAAATAAAAGAGAGCAAAAACCTACTTCATCATCCTCATCTTTCCTTTCCCTTTAGATGAGAGTGTTCATTTAATTTAGTGAGTGTTAGCTTGTGTTAATGAAACTTCAAGGTAGATCATCTTTGTATCGAAGATCGGAAGCAAGACTGCATCTTTCTCTTCGTGGAAACTCTCGAGAGTCCAGAACCCGATGATCGCAGCAAAGGGACCACAACACGGAGCTTATGAAGTGAATGACCGGATCTACAAAGATTGTAATCTCTCTCACTTAGTGTTAAAGTGTTTAACAAGTTAGTTTTCGCCTAAACCCTAGTTTAAAGATCCGTATTCGGGTTGTTCGGCATGGCTAAAATTTTAATCGGGCATGGTTGATGCCTCGTGGAACCTTGTGCGCGTGCCTAGCAACCCTACAGTGGTATCAGAGCCAAGCTAGAGCTTTAGGCGAAGTCTAGACGAAGTTTAAAGTCTGATCGAACCCGAAAACCCCGACACGAACCCTTCTCTGTATATTTTTTTAAAATGTGGTTTTTTCTGAATTAAAAATACTCAGAAAATTACGCAGGAAAAACTAAGAATTACTATGAAGTAAGGACCTCTAAATCGAAAATTCGACCGCGGAACCGCGGCTAAACCAAGGGTTTTGCGGCGGTTCCGCGGCCAAAAATTGGACTTAGTCCCTGAAATTTCATGTAATTATTCCTAGGCCCTTTCTTGTTATTTTTTTCTGGGAATTTTTTAATTCCACTCAAGTGTTGAATTTTCAAGGGTTGTATTGGGGAATCGTTGATTCGATCAGATAATTTAACTTTGTTAAGTTTGTCCGGATAATTTTTAGAAACTGTTAAAATGTTCGAACGGATATCAATAACTCACTTTTTCCCCTGTCGGAAATTTTTTCAAAAGTTGGATTTTTTCTCGAGTTTAAAAACGTTCTAAGTCATGCATGTAACGTGGTGGACCCTCTAGAAGACAACAAACCTTAACTCGATTATGTGACCATCTTGAACTGCCTCTGAACCTTAAGGTTTGTGGCAGTACGGCATGCCACATGTGAGGCGTTGGCTTGACCCTTCTACGGCTGGACCATTGGTACTGTGGCATGTGATGGATGTTTTTAAACTGATTTCAAGTGTTGAGATATTTTGGGGAAATCTTGGATGTTTGATTATTCGATCGGAAAGTTTAACATTGTCTATTTATCTGGAATGTGATACAATATTTGAAATCCACATATAGTTATGAGATAACTAATTTGAATGTTATAAATATAGCAGTTTAGTCTCAGTTGATCGGTTGCCACGGAATTTTGATGTGATCAAAAGTCCGTCGCAATCACGTAGCGTACGCGGATACTCGCCGGATAAACTTAACAGACAGCCACGCCCCAAAGCCCCGACCAAGTGACTGTAGGAGAACCCCGTCGCCAAAAGCATTCGTTCGGGTGCTCGCGGCAGCGGTGTTCCGCCTTAGTGCACTTCGTCGACGGCATCTGTGGGTGCGGCCGTCTACCGAAGTTTGCGACGAGCATTCGATCTAGATGTCGGGAATCTTATTGAATTGCCCGACTAGATATTGAAAAGAGTTTTCGATAATGAGACTAAAATACGGGGTTTATAATTGTTAGGCATGTGATGTCTAAGGAATTCATTTGGTTAGGCATGCGATGTCTAAGGAGGTTGCGGATTCCAACTGTTGTAGTTTTACACTTTCTTTTCTGTGACTGTAAGTGTAGTATGTAGTTGTATTGCCGATTTTCATTGCTATACATCAACGACGATCAGTGTATGCATACTTACTTACGTTGATGATATGAGATATTATGTGTTGCTGTGATATGTTATATTGGATCGTCGTGTTTGAATAGCCGGGGTTTTATTTGAGATGAGAGTTTTTCTTTTTCATTCATGTAAAATTTATTATATGTAATATTCTTTTATTGGGGCACTTCCAGGTTGCGGATGATGTGACCATTGTATATTATTTACTTTTCCGCATTAGGTAGACCCAAGGCGGGGAGCACAAGTAACCGGGTTATAGGGTCCAGTGGGAGACCATCTCGAGGAGTCGAGACCGGATCTCCTAACCCTAGAATTGGCAGTGTTACTTGCCGCTCTCGTAGGAGTCTAGGGATGTGGGTTTGGCTATTCATCGCGACCGTGGAATCCGTGTGTTATACTGGCTCGTATTGAAAACACAGACGTCCTAATATATCCAATATTTCATATATGTTCTTCTGCTGCAATGTTCTGTGATGAGATCATATTACTGCCTGAGACGAATGTTTATATTTTATATATATGAGATATATGTTATATTGTAGATTTCGTTTCAAAAGAGATGCTTGTAAAGCATAATAAAATGGGACTTCATTAATGAGATTAATGAAATAAATGAAACCTAAAGATGTTGTAGAAACTTGTCTCAAAAACTGGTAGCTCTAGTTTTTGCTTTGCATAGCGGTGTTCCATGTAGAACATCCAGCACCTTATTCGATGAGGAAAGAGCCGAGATCCCTTCACCGGGAGTGACCTCTTTAGTGAAACTAGCAGATGTTACAAACTCGGTTTGTCTTTTGATTGCTTCTATAGTTTTTGCTTTGCACAGCGGTATATTTGATATATCCTGCACCTTATTCGATGAGGAAAGGGCCGACGATCCCTTCACCGGGAGTGATCCCTTTAGAAAAACTACAAAAGCCTCAAAAACACTCCATTTAAAATCACTCGATTCTACAACGATATCAAATTCATTACGCAAAGGGTTTTCTTAAAAACCTGTCGTAGCCCTCCGTCATTTCAGATAAGTACTGGTTAGTATTCATGCTACGTTTGTTGACCATGTTAAGGCGTAGTGTGCTGTAGCTGATTAGTGCTTATCTGTATAAGCATATGATGCGATTGGATTAGGGTAATCGTGCGACTTTGTTGACCATGTTAAGGGTCGTGCGGGTGGGTTTAATTCAATCGAGAAATGACGGGTTGAACTTGACTAGCACTTATGATTTGTTGACCATGTTAAGGTCATATAGCTGCTAGGGGCAAAACATTATCGGGAATTTCAAGTGTTGAAATTTGCAATGAGATTGCATACCTTCTATGAGATAGTTGGATCCCGATACCCGCTGCGAGTAATTGTTACTCCTAGGAAAGTTTTGCACTTTACAATTAGCCGATCAGATAGGTGTCTAGAAAGGTGTCAACGGGGTTACGCCTCTGGGAAAACGAGGTTTACTTTAATTAGGTTCGTGCGAAAGCACGGGGGACCTCCCTCAAAGTACTGACACTGGCCTAGCTGAAAGATTGGCGAACTTGTAGCGTGTAATTAATCCCGGCTAGTTTTTCCTTTTAGGGTTTGAAGCAAGATTTGACAAAAACGGTGGGAGACATCCTGATTAGATATATTATATAACCAATCTAAACTTGCAAGAGCATACGCTGAGTGTTTTCTTCTCTCTCTCTCGAGGTAGAGACCATATCACGCCTTAATCAAGATAATAATACGGATGTATTGACCGAACCCGCTTGTTATACTGAGCTGGGGAACGTTGGTCCCGCTCCAACTTATAATTGTTATAAGACAGAGCAGGAAATTAGGAATTACCAGAATTCCCGTGCCGCCCAAACGAAGAAAGTGCATGCTGATGCATCTTCTTCGGGTGTATTCATTACAGAGAACTGTTTCTCAGTATCATTTACGTCCTGGGTATTTGATACCGGATCAGGATCCCGCATATGTAATCTGTTACATGGGCTACAGATAGGTAGAGAACTGAGAATGGGTGATAAGTTTCATGAGAAAGAAAACGATGCAAGTGTTGCAGCTAAGTCTGTTGGTCACTATCACTCTGTATTACTAGAATACATTGATTCTGAAAGAATATTATTAGATACCGAACCTGATATACAACATCATATCTTTTTCTTTATTAGTAAAAAAGGATATAATTTTGTATTGTTGGATAATGTTTTAAACATTTCCTATATCAAGAGTTGATCGGTTCAGGCACGTTATCTAAAAGCATTGACGTTCTAAATCAAACTACAGTTCTTAGTATACAGAACACACACGAGAGGAAGAGTTCATAAATGAACGAATCCTTATTAAGGTATTGTAGACTAGGTCATATCAATGTGACCCGACTAGCTGAAGTTACATTAAGATGCATATTTAAATTTGTTTGAATTTACATCTTGTGAAACTTGCTGGTCATGTCACAAAGATAAGATGACCATAGCTCTGTTTATTGGAAACAGATAAAAAGTTAGTGAACTCTTGGGATTGATACATGCTGATTTATGAAAGTCTCCAGTCTACACATGCCAAGACCGGTTCTTTGTACTTCATTAAATTCTCTGATGATCTCTCAAGATTCAGACATATGTTGCTGTTGAAACACAAGTCCGAAGTTTTTGAGATATTCACAGAAAATAAGTTAGAAGTAGAGAACCAAAATACGGGTATAAGTATTATGTCCTTTGATGAGATTAAGGAGCAGAATACTTGAGCACGGGATTCCTGGACTATTCTAAAGGAGAATGAGATTCTCTCTCAACATTACTCCTCCGTATACACCATAGCACGATGGTATATTGTAAGTGCACGGCGGCGCCCCGGCCGTCAATCCGACGGCCAAATGCGGAAACGGTGATAAACTTTAATTTTGCGAACTTTGCAAACCGGCACCACCGCGCACTAAACCCCGGATCGGGCTATTAAACTTGTCCTAGCAAATTAACAAGATAGGGAAGAGATATACCGAGTGATCCGAGTCCTCCGGTCTTCTCGTCATCGTCCCGATCTCTCGCGGAAACTCCGGTCATCGCCTCCTCGCCGGAAGGGCACCACATGTTAGTGTATATGCCCTAGAGGCCATTACTATATCATACTAGTTTGTATATTACTTGATGGAGGCTTGGAATATTCACCTTGTATAAACAATCTTGCTCAATATAGTAGTATGCTACTTGGTTTGTTTCTACTTCAATGTGTACTTGTGTTTATTTCAGTATATCACTTATACGCATTAGTGGAGCCCTTAGGATCTTTGCTTGATTACCAGCGTTGTGATGGCAGTCACACTAGTGGAGGCTGGGTAATCTATAAGCACATCCTTATACAGGTCCCTAGTCGCAGGACTATCGAGACAGGGCATCGATACTTCGGAGTAGACTAGCGTATGCGCTTCTCATCCCAGTGTGGGAGATGGTATGTCCCACAGCCATCAGTACGTCGTACTGGAGATAGTATACGGGTGCTCGTTAGGTTACGAGTACACTGGACAGGACTCGTCGGGAACTGACAGGTTGGTATTATACCTATTGTCAGTTATCAGTTCCCAGGTGACATGAGTACAGCTTAGTCCGCTGACTTGACACTGACACTTCGCCTCGAGTGTGTTCCCACTGTACTTTGACTACTACCCTACCACGGCTCAAAGGAGTCGTGCAAACAGGTGGTAGTTGGGTGCAGTCCCGAAGCACTTGGAGGCAGTGCCGGTTAGACAGGATTCGTCTCTCCCGGTATTGGGGGTTGACATCGCGCTGTGTCTAGGAGAGCCATTACACGAGTAGTCCCTGGCCAGGGCAAGCGAGATATACTGGTAGGCTTCCAGTGTTATCTCAGGGTGTTTTGGGCTTCACTCCGACACGACTTGTACCGCTATTGGGGGACTGACGTTTTACTGCCCCCTAGGCCCGACATGCGATGTATCAGACGAACAGACCGGACTGTACGGAGAATGTCACATTCAGACTCAGTAGGAGTTGTCACATTCAGACTCAGTAGGAGTTCAGATAGGGTTCACCTCGTCAGCCTTCTTGTCGGCATCTACCTGGGGACCGTTACGCACAGCTAGTGCCGCTTGCGGTCTGTGGTTAAACCCACTGCCAGCGTAGTGTCGAGTCTTTAGAGTCCCACACAGAGGGTATTCGCCTCTGGGCAAAACAGAGTAGAGGTCGCATGGTTTTGCGACAGGGTTCGTTCTCATCCGCGCACTTGTGTACGTTTGGAGTCCGGACGGATATTACTGGCTGGCTCTCGTTTGAGCCAGATACTGGTATACGTTTTGGGGTTGCTTTTATATCACGGTATTCTTGTTCCTCGGAATGAGAATGCAGGTGTGTATGCACAGTTGCTTGAGGCAGAGGATGAGGTATTTCATTAGGGTTTCGGAACGGGTGTGTATGCACAGTTGACAGTCATCTTTTTCCAAACCCTAATGAATTAGTGAGATATCTATTAATAATAGTAATTAAATGAAATTATATTATGGTAGGTTTTGTTGACTTGTTGACCATGGTTGACTTGTTGACCATGGTTGAATGTTTGACCATCATCATTACTTTGTAAGGATGCTCCTTGATTCTTGCTTACATTTCATTTATTGAAGTATGATAGTGGTCATTCCAAAACTACCATCAACTATTCTCATTTTCAATTATTATTATTAAGATAATTCTTTTTCTTTTTGATATGGTTGCAAAAAGAAAAAGATAGCTCATTCTTTCATAATCATTCTCTCTCCTCACTTCATCTTCTTCTTCCTCTAGCTCAAGGTGATTCCTTCTCATGTGTTGAGAATCCCTCACCTTGAAAAGAAAACAACCCCTAGACACTCTCTACTCTCTCTAGGGTTCAAGGTTTAGCAAGCCGGAAATCCTAGTTCACTCAAAGATCGAGGAAGAGCCCAAAGGTTGAACCCTCAGGTGGATCCATCTTCGACGGAAGAAGGAGGCGAGGAAAGAACCATCAACTTCTACAAAGTTTGAAGAAGAAGGAGTTCAAGTTTAGGTATAACCATCTTTCCGAGTAGCTAACTCTCTTTAGCAAAGTTTGCTAGTTTTAGTTTAGGAAAAGATCCCGACTTTGTTAGTCCATGTTGCCCCATGCGCTAAAAATTTGATTTTTTATACCGTTTCCGCCTCCCCGTAAGAACCGGGGGTCGCAACATGGACTTACAGTGGTATCAGAGCCTAACTAAACTTAAACTAGCTTGGTAGTGAAGTGTAACGAAGTTCGGAAACGAAAAATCGCAAAACCGGAAAAACAAAAACCCTAAGTTTCTGTTAAATTTTTTTCTGGTCAAAACAAGATTTGTTATACACCTAAATTCGGCTCAGGGTTTTGTGTGAACACCCAAGAA
The DNA here is from genome assembly GCA_030015575.1 of Agapanthus africanus. Taxonomy (NCBI): domain Eukaryota; kingdom Viridiplantae; phylum Streptophyta; class Magnoliopsida; order Asparagales; family Amaryllidaceae; genus Agapanthus; species Agapanthus africanus. The sequence goes on along the minus strand of CM057345.1, from coordinate 294,762,408 downwards.
AAACGATCCCCTGATTCGTTCAAACCGCCGCGGTTCCGCGGCATGAGGTAGGTATTTGCCGCGGAACCGCCGCCGTTTGTTGTCCTCTCGTGATCGATTTTGGTGCAGTGTTCTTCTGGTAGGGTTTTGGGATTTTTCAAATATGTTATATGTGCCCAGATTTTCCAGAACAGAAATTTACTTTTGGGGTCCTATAATTCCGTATTTTTTTCCGAACTTCACTGCACTTTGACTATGATGGTTATATCTGTGATGTTTGCATGTATTGAACGTCGGCTAATCGCTATAAGTCGATTAGTCGGGGTTATACATCTCTGTGATCTGTGTTTGATATTGGAATGTGTATATGAATCTGTTGGACTGTCGCGGGTGAATAGCCGGGGTGGATGTGAGATGAGCTTTTGTTTTTCTTTCATTCATTTGTAAATGTAAATTGATGTAATAATATTATTTGTATGGCCGCACAACCGGGTCGGGGTTGTAGCCGTCATTGTATAATTCTTTTTACTGTTTTTGCTCCTAGGATAGACCCATGGAGGGGTGCATAAACTGCCGAGTACTTGGCGGGTAGTTTGCCGCACCCGTAGGGGTCTTGGGTGGGGTATTTGCTATTCACCGCGACCGTGTAATCCGCTTTTCTTTGCAGGCTCGAACGGATTGCGGATTGCTAGTATATCCAATGTATTCATCTGTGATCTATAATGTCTATCATTGCTTTATATTTAGGCATTGCTTATGTTTTACAGCCGCGCTAGCCCAGCCCCCGCTCTGTCGTTAGTTAAGTAACCTAACGAGTGATGACGGGACCCCGTGGCGAATGCGAATGGCATAAGCGTACGTCATATTTTGGTTGTTTTCTGCAATGGTAGGATTAAATGATGGGATGCATTAAAAGAACTAATGCAAGAATATCACGCATTAAAAGAACTAATGCAAGATAATAAACCAAGTTGAAGTTGTTGGAACACTTTCGAAAAACCACTCGTTCTTTTCAAAACTAACTTTTAAATGCGGAGCTTGAGCCACTCCTTCTAAAAGCTATCTCGTTCCATCGATTATATCAAGTTCACTACGTTCACGGTTTCGCCAAAACCATTCGTAGCCCTCCATCATTTCAGTTAAATATACGGTAGTATTCAAGCTATGTATTTTGACCTCACGCCAAGGCATAGTGATTGGTAGCTGCCGGATATTTATCTGTTGCATAGATAGAATGCGTTGGTTTGAGACAGTCGTACCGCCATTTTGGCCTACGTCAAGGGTAGGTACGAGTGGGTTCAAATCAACCGGGATAATGATGGGAAGAACTTGACATGTGACTTATGACATTTTGACCTCACGCCAAGGTCATAAGAGCATGGGGCAAAAATCCACATCAGGAGTTTCATAAGTACTGAAACTTGCTAGATTTGCATACCATTTGGAGTGTGATGATTATGGTAGGATTCCTTCATTTTCGTCACGCAATGATATTTGGATCCCGATCCTACTGTGAGTATATGCTACTCCTCGGGAAATTTCTCACTAAACGATCAATGCTATAAACCTAGTAGGTGCCTAGAAAGGCGTTAGCGGGGCTACGCCCCCAGGTAAAAGAGGTTCTTAAATTAAGGAACTTCGCGAAAGCGTTGGAAAACCTCCCTCGAAGTACCGACACTGGCCTGGCTGAACGGTTAAGCAAGTATTGTACGGTGGGATTGATCCCGGCTAATTCTTCCTTTGTGGTTTGAGGAGGGATTCGAGAGACAGTGGGAGCCATCCTGTTTAGACAAATTAAAAACCATTCTAAACTTGCAAGAGCATCGTGCTAAAGTGTTTCTTCTCTCCCCCCCTGCAGCGACCAAATTTGAAATGACTGGACTTAAGTTACTTCTAGATAAAAACAAACTGACAGGGCCAAACTACAAAGATTGGCTCAGGAATGTCAAATTGGCAATCGCTTACGACAAGCTGGGGTATCTTCTTACCACCAAAGCTCCCCCCGTCCCAGGTCCCACCTCCAGCGTCGCGGATAAGGAAATCCGTAAGACTTGGGAGATTGATTGCGCGAAGGCCAGGTGCCTCGTGCTTACCTCTATGGACAACGAACATCAGAGGAGGCATGAGAATATGGACCTCGAGTCCATATTTCTCCATACAAAAGAACTGTATGGAGAGCAGTCTCGTATCGCAAGATACGAAGTGTCGAAGAAGTTATTTTCGACAAAGTTGGCCGTCGGATCATCGGTAGCGGACCACGTGCTTAAGATGATTGGCTACACTGAGGAGCTCGCGGAACTTGGGACCACGTTGGACAGTGAACTCTATACGGATTTAATTCTCCGGTCCCTTCCATCCACTTACGCCCAGTTTATACTGAACTTCAACTTACAAGAAAAGGAAGTTGAACTTTCAGAACTCCTCAACCTGCTGAGGAGCGCAGAGGGCACCCTACAGAAGGGTAGGGAAACACCCGCTTTGTTTGTAGGAGGATCTTCTTCCTCTAGGTCCAAGGCGAAAGCCAAGGGAAAGAAGAAGAAAGCCCCAGCCAAACCAAGAGGAGGTGTTAGTAAAGTGGGTACGAAGGGAAAGGAAAAGGCAACAAAGATTGTGGGGAAGCTTGTTGGAAAGGAAGAGTGCTTCTATTGTTATAAGAGTGGACACTGGAAGAAAGATTGCAGGGCTTGGAAAGCCAGGACACAGGAACTGAAGCAGGTTGCGGCTTCAGCTTCAGGTGTATATGTTATTGAAAACTGTCTTTCTATAAACTCTACTTCCTGGGTATGGGATACCGGATCAGGATCTCATATCTGTAATTCTTTGCAGGCGTTGAGAAACCGTAGGGTTTTGAAGGCAGGTGACATGACCCTCAGAGTTGCGAACGGAGCTAGCATGGATGCTAAAGCCGTGGGGGACTATCACCTGGGAATGTCAGATGGGCATGTTTTGGTTTTGCGTAATTGTTTTTTTGTACCCAACGCAACTTGTAATATCATTTCTGTATCTTTGGTTTCTAAAGAAGGTTATGAATTTGCGTTTGTAAGTAATGTTGTAAACATTCACCTTAATCAAGTTCTGATTGGGTCAGGTACACTGAGCAATGGTATATACGTATTAAACCAACCACAGATTTTCAATGTCCAGAATACACACAAAAGAAAGTCTCCAGATATCAATCAGACTTTCTTATGGCATTGTAGACTGGGTCACATCAATGAGAGAAGGTTGACTAAGTTACATACAGAAGGATATTTGGATCCGTTCTAATATCAATCATATGCCACTTGTCAATCCTGTCTCAAAGGAAAGATGACAAAAACTCCGTTCACTGGACACGGAGTAAGAGCGAGCGAGCTCCTGGGACTCGTACACAGCGACGTGTGCGGTCCAATGTCTACACATGCGCGAAGCGGTTATTCTTACTTCATTACTTTTACGGATGATTTTTCAAGATACGGTTATGTCTTCTTAATGAAACATAAGTCCGAAGCTTTTGAAAAATTCCAGGAATATAAGAATGAAGTTGAAAAACAAACCGGCAAAAGTATCAAGATTCTAAGATCGGATCGAGGTGGAGAATACTTAAGTGCCGAGTTCCTGAATTACTTAAAAGAGAATGGGATTCTCTCTCAGCTTACTCCTCCATACACTCCTCAACATAACGGTGTATCGGAGAGACGGAACCGGACCCTATTGGATATGGTACGGTCCATGATGAGTAACGCTGAGTTACCGCGATCATTCTGGGGGTTTGCGCTAGAAACAGCTGCATACCTTTTGAACCGAGTTCCTACTAAGACTGTGCCTACCACACCATATGAGTTATGGAGTGGGAAGAAACCCTATCTTCAGTACCTGAAGATTTAGGGATGTCCAGCTTATGTCAAAAAGCAGTATACGGATAAGCTCGAGGCACGCTCAGTACTGTGCAAGTTTGTGGGATACCCAAAGAACTCCAGGGGGTATCTTTTCTATTACGCAGAGGAACAAAAAGTCCTTGTTTCTCGTAATGCCCATTTTCTGGAACATCAGTTCTTAGAAAAAGAAGTAAGTGGGAGCGCAATAGAACTGGAAGAAATTCCAGAACCACAGACTATTACTGAAAGCTTAATGGAACCAGAGGGTTCAAAAGAACAGGACATTCCTATGCCGCTCCGCAGAAGTAGTAGGCAGTCTCATCCGCCCGAGAGATACTACGGTTTTCTCATAGACGGGGATAGAGAGGATTGCATCATAAATTATGATGAGCCTACTAGCTTCCAACAGGCCGTTCAGAGCGTTGACTCGGTAAAATGGCTGGATGCAATGCGGACCGAAATGGAGTCCATGTACACCAACAAAGTATGGACGTTGGACATTGCTCCAGACGGGGTAAAACCCGTAGGATGCAAGTGGATCTTCAAAAGGAAGATTGGTGTAGATGGACAGGTTGAGACCTATAAAACTAGACTTGTAGCAAAGGGTTTCCGTCAAAGACCTGGTTTGGACTATGACGAAACCTTTTCTCCAGTGGCTATGCTGAAATCCATTCGGATCCTTCTTGCCATTGCTGCCTTCCACAATTATGAGATTTGGCAGATGGACGTAAAAACCGCTTTTCTAAATGGAAATTTAGAGGAGTGTGTCTATATGGATCAGCCAGAAGGTTTCATTCAGAGTGGGAGCAGCGGAAAGGTGTGCAAGTTGCTTAAGTCCATCTATGGACTAAAGCAGGCATCGCGGAGTTGGAACATCTGTTTTGATGAGACGGTCAAGGAATTTGACTTTATCAAAAATCCAGATGAACCATGCATCTATAGTAGATTTGTAGCGAGAACTGTAGTATTCCTTGTTTTATACGTGGATGACATTCTCTTAATAAGAAATGACATTCCTATGCTACAATCTGTCAAGGGTTTCTTGTCACACAGGTTCTCCATGAAAGACCTGGGTGATGCCTCTTACATCCTGGGGATCCGGATCCATCGTGATAGATCTAAGAGGATATTAGGACTTTCACAGTCCAGGTACATCGACACCGTACTAAAAAGATTCAGTATGGAAGATTCCTAGCGCGGTAACCTACCGGCTTGTCACGGGATCACCCTCTCTAAAGAGATGTCTCCCAAGACTGATTTGGAGAGGGATCGCATGTCTATTATAGCCTACGCTTCTTCGGTAGGCTCTATAATGTATGCGATGTTGTGTACCAGACCGGATGTAGCTTATGCACTGAGTGTGGTAAGCAGGTATCAGTCAAACCCTGGGGAGAAACACTGGATAGCAGTAAAGAACATTCTCAAGTACCTGAGAAGGACTAAGGAGATGTTCTTGGTGTATGGCGGAAAAGACCTCCAGATCGAGGCCTTTGCTGACTCCAGCTTCCAGAGTGACAAGGATGATTCCAAGTCCATGTCGGGTTTTGTCTTTACCCTCAACGGAGGGGCGGTGTGTTGGAAGAGTTCCAAACAGGAAACCGTTGCAGACTCGACTATGGAAGCGGAATACATCGCTGCATCTGATGCCGCAAAAGAAGCTGTCTGGATGAGGAAGTTCTTAAAAGAACTTCAGGTGGTTCCGTCCATTGTTGACCCAATACCTCTGTATTGCGACAACAACGGGGCTATAGCTTTAGTGAAGGAACCCAGGTCCCATCAGAGATCCAGGCACATCTTGAGGCGGTATCACCTGATCAGGGAGATCGTAGATCGCAAGGAGATCGAGGTTCGGAGGGTTGCTTCAGAAGAAAACACTGCAGATCCATTCACCAAGGCCCTACCCCAGACTCAGTTCGAGCGGCTGATCGAGATGATAGGTCTTCGATACGCCAGTACATGGCCTTAGTGCAAGTGGGAGATTGTTAGTGTATATGCCCTAGAGGCCATTACTGTATCATACTAGTTTGTATATTACTTGATGGAGGCTTGGGATATTCACCTTGTATAAACAATCTTGCTCAATATAGTAGTATGCTACTTGGTTTGTTTCTACTTCAATGTGTACTTGTGTTTATTTCAGTATATCACTTATACGCATTAGTGGAGCCCTTAGGATCTTTGCTTGATTACCAGCGTTGTGATGGCAGTCATACTAGTGGGGGCTGGGTAATCTATAAGCACATCCTTATACAGGTCCCTAGTCGCAGGACTATCGAGACAGGGCATCGATACTACGGAGTAGACTAGCGTATGCGCTTCTCATCCCAGTGTGGGAGATGGTCTGTCCCACAGCCATCAGTATGTCGTACTGGAGATAGTATACGGGTGCTCGTTAGGTTACGAGCACACTGGACAGGACTCGTCGGGAACTGACAGGTTGGTATTATACCTATCGTCAGTTATCAGTTCCCAGGTGACATGAGTACAGCTTAGTCCGCTGACTTGACACTGACACTTCGCCTCGAGTGTGTACCCACTGTACTTTGACTACTACCCTACCACGGCTCAAAGGAGTCGTGCAAACAGGTGGTAGTTGGGTGCAGTCCCGAAGCACTTGGAGGCAGTGCCGGTTAGACAGGATTCATCTCTCCCGGTATTGGGGGTTGACATCGCGCTGTGTCTAGGAGAGCCATTACACTAGTAGTCCCTGGCCAGGGCAAGCGAGATATACTGGTAGGCTTCCAGTGTTATCTCAGGGTGTTTTAGGCTTCACTCCGACACGACTTGTACCGCTATTGGGAGACTGACGTTTTACCGCCCCCTAGGCCCGACATGCGATGTATCAGACGAACAGACCGGACTGTACGGAGAATGTCACATTCAGACTCAGTAGGAGTTCAGATGGGGCTCACCTCGTCAGCCTTCTTGTCGGCATCTACCTGGGGACCGTTACGCACAGCTAGTGCCGCTTGCGGTCTGTGGTTAAACCCACTGCCAGCGTAGTGTCGAGTCTTTAGAGTCCCACACAGAGGGTATTCGCCTCTGGGCAAAACAGAGTAGAGGTCGCATGGTTTTGCGACAGGGTTCGTTCTCATCCGCGGACTTGTGCACGTTTGGAATCCGGATGGATATTACTGGCTGGCTCTGGTTTGAGCCAGATACTGGTATACGTTTTGGGGTTGCTTTTATATCTCGGTATTCTTGTTCCTCGGAACGAGAATGCAGGTGTGTATGCACAGTTGCTTGAGGCGGAGGATGAGGTATTTCATTAGGGTTTCGGAACGGGTGCGTATGCACAGTTGACAGTCGTCTTTTTCCAAACCCTAATGAATTAGTGAGATATCTATTAATAATAGTAATTAAATGAAATTATGTTATGGTAGGTTTTGTTGACTTGTTGACCATGGTTGACTTGTTGACCATGGTTGAATGTTTGACCATCATCATTACTTTGTAAGGATGCTCCTTGATTCTTGCTTACATTTCATTTATTGAAGTATGATAGTGGTCATTCCAAAACTACCATCAACTATTCTCATTTTGAATTATTATTATTAAGATAATTCTTTTTCTTTTTGATATGGTTGCAAAAAGAAAAAGATAGCTCATTCTTTCATAATCATTCTCTCTCCTCACTTCATCTTCTTCTTCCTCTAGCTCAAGGTGATTCCTTCTCATGTGTTGAGAATCCCTCACCTTGAAAAGAAAACAACCCCTAGACACTCTCTACTCTCTCTAGGGTTCAAGGTTTAGCAAGCCGGAAATCCTAGTTCACTCAAAGATCGAGGAAGAGCCCAAAGGTTGAACCCTCAGGTGGATCCATCTTCGACGGAAGAAGGCGGCGAGGAAAGAACCATCAACCTCTACAAAGTTTGAAGAAGAAGGAGTTCAAGTTTAGGTATAACCATCTTTCCGAGTAGCTAACTCTCTTTAGCAAAGTTTGCTAGTTTTAGTTTAGGAAAAGATCCCGACTTTGTTAGTCCATGTTGCCCCATGCGCTAAAAATTTGATTTTTTATACCGTTTCCGCCTCCCCGTAAGAACCGGGGGTCGCAACGTGGACTTACACCACATCGTCTGCATCTTTTACGGGCTCCCGCCTCAATACCGAGGCAACTCGGGCATGAAGCCGGCAAGTCGACATGCCCAAGATATGCTGTAGAATGTGTAGTGTAGAGGCTATGTCTCACTTTGGGGTTATGTTGCCTTTGAAAGATGATGGAGGAATCAAGAAGAAAAATGGTGCTTGCATTTTTCTAGCATCAAATGAGATCAAGAATGCCACAAGCTCAAAAATGAAATTCTCTCATCCTCTCCAATTAAAGTGGCCGGCCCCTCTCTCTTTAGAATGGTGGAGGGAATGGAAATCATGCATGAAGGGAGGTGAAGGTAAGATAAAGCAAGTGGTGACCTTAAACAAAACATCAACCATGCTTAAAGCACAACAAAACCATACCCTCTCTTTAATGCAAAAGCATGGATGAAAGATTCTAATCCTATCATAATGAATACATTTGCAAGAAACCCCCTCCACAAAAGTAATTTACAAAACTGCAAATTACCCCCTCCATCGGAAAAGTCCGGCCGGGAAAGAACAAAGGAAAACCGGCCGGAACGGAATGCAAACTGGCAACTCCAGAAAACTGGTCCCGTAATAAATTACAGGAAAACCCCGATACTGTGCATACACACCCGCATCTGTATTCCGTCCGGATACAAATGCAAAGAGACAAAATCTACACTGTACTAAACTAGGATCCGGCTTAAACCAAAGCCGGCTGGTAATGTTCGTCCGATCCTGATCCGTGCAATACCGCACGTATCAGATCGAACCCTTGCCATATAACTATATGGCCACTAGTACAGAACTGTCCGATCCTGATCCGTGCAATACCGCACGTATCTGATCGGACCCTGCCATATCTCCATACGGCCTCTACAGCGTTTCGCCCGAAAGCCTGAGTAACAGAAAGTGTGGTGGACTCTAAAGACTCGTCAATACTATGGTTGTGGATTTAACCACTAGCACGTCAGAGGTATAAGCCAATACGTAACGGGCCACCAGCTATTGACTAAAAGGGACGTCGATGAGCGAACTCATCCTGACACCCTACTGAGCCTGTCAGTTACAATATCCGTACAGTCCGGTCCGTTCGTCTATGAGCATCGCATGTCGGGCCTAGGGGGTGGGTAAAAGTCAGACCCCCAAAAGCGGTACAAGTCGTGTCGGAGTGTAGCCCAGAACACCCTGAGATACTACTAGAATACCTACCAGTAAATCTCCTGCCTTGGCCAAGGACTTCGTGTAATGGCTCTCCTAGACACAGCGCGACCTCACCCCCAATACCGGGAGAGACGAACCCCCGAAGATCCGCTCACTGCCTCCATGTGGCTCGGGACTGTACCCAACTAAAACCTGTTTGCACGACTCCTTTGAGCCGTGGTAGGGTAGTAATCAAAGCACAGTGGGAACTCACACGAGACAAATGACGATCCCCGGGTCGATGAACTAACCTGTACACATGTCACCTAGGAACTGCTATCTGACGTCAGGTATAAGACCAACTAGCATGTTCCCGGCGAGTCCTGTCCGGTGTACTCATAACCCAATGAGCACCTGTATACATCTTAGGTGAACCATCTGACACCAGTGGCTTGCGAGACCGGCCACCGCCCCTCGTTGGGATCTCGACTGTATACACTAGTCTACTCTGGAGAATCGATGCCCTGTCTCGAAACTCCCACGACTAGGGACCTTTTAAGGATATGCTTGTAGACCCCAGCTCTCACGTATATGATCGCCCTCATACTGCCGGCAGTCAAGCAAGAATCCTAGGGGCTCTATCAACGTGCAATAGCGACCTGTCAGGTCACCTAAAGCAGTACACAATGATAAAGGTAAACCAGATAGCAAACTATCATCTCGAGTAAGACTGTCGTACCGGGATAGGTCCTCCCTCAATCATTTCAATCACGTGCCTGTGATCCAATAATTGACTCTGAGGGCACTATCTCCAACAATCTCCCACTTGCACTCAAGGCTAATTATTGCGATGTCGCATACTCACAGCCCGTGTGATACCGAACACCCAACTCCTCTACTAGTCAGTCTCACAAAGCTCGTTTGCGAGACTATTGCGTTCGAGGAATAGCCTCAGCGAGTGGATCCGCTCTGATGTATCTTTCTATGTCTCTCTATATCTCAAGTTCGCGGAGAAAGCCATCTCCCGAAATGAGCAATACCTGTCTTAGAATGTCTGGATGTCTGATGGGACCGAGCTCATAAATGAACTCCAAATCCAAACTTCTTAGACTGTATCGTCAACTGAACTTAATCAGTATCCTGCGCCATGCCACCCTCAGTATTGCCTTGGACCACCTGTCCCAAAATACTGCCCCTCGTGGGAAGGAAAAACTATAACTCTGACAACCTCCTTGTCGTCCATGTCACCTTGGAAGCTTGGAATGACAACTGTTTCCCGAATGAGGCTGTCGTTATCATATCCCTAGAACATCCACTTATGTTCTAAAACTGCCTCCGACCGTTTCTCCAGGATTAGATTAATATCAACTTATTGCATTTAGTGCAAGAACAACATCTGGTGTGGTACTTGACATCTCACGATTGACTCAATTGCCTGAGCAAGTGATCTGTCAATCATGCGCATCCCTCTCCGCTTTAGTCTATAAGACACCTTTAGAGAAGGTGACTCCATATTCTGCAGGTACACTACCGTGCATGGAGTCGTCCATTCTAAATACTCTTAGAATGCTGTCTAAGTACCCTGATTGGGAAACCACCCAAATCTAGATCTAAAACCATAGATCTAGTAACCAGTATGTCTGATATAATGTCCAAGTCCCATGTGGAGAAAACACTATGTGACGACCAAAATATAACCGATCGTAGTATAGGAATATCACTTCCTACTACCTTCTCAACAGATCCATCCCCTATTCTGATGACGTCAAACCTATGACTGTCACATCAGAAACAGATGATCTAACTCCGCTATATCTGCTTTAGTCTATAAATAGACATAAGCCTGATGTCCACCAATGCTTCCGCTGCTCCCACTGACTACGAAAACCCTCTGGTAGAGTCATATAGATGTGCACTTCTAAAGCTAGTTTAGAACGACGCTATACTCATCCTCCTGCCGGGTCTCGCAGTCTGGAACAACAACAATGGCAAGTGTGGGTAAACAAGAACTTCCCTGTCACCGTCCTTGAGGCTACCGTAGTACCTCTCGGGTGCCTGAAGTTACCCATCTTATCTGCGGAGTGGCCAATGGAATGTCAAATCAGATTGAATCTTTAGGTTCCTTATCAAATCTTCAGTAATCGTTTGTGGTTCTGGAATCACTTCCAGTTTTACCATACTCCCACTTACTGTTTTCTGAAAAAATCCATTTTTAAATAAAACTGTGGCGAGTCTAGAACAATATCGCTATTGTTCATCCAGATGGTAGAAAGTCAACCCTCGTCATAGCCTGGGTCAACCCACAAACAGCCATTACAGAAACGTGCCTTGAGTTATCCAGAGTCTGGTTTTAATCATAAGCCGGACAACTCCCCGTACCTTAACAATGTTAAGATATGAACTGTACTATATCCAATATAGAACCAGAGGCACTGATTTAATTGAACCAGATTCAAATCATGCATCTATCTCCAGTGCATGTCAACTAAATGGAAAGAGGCCGATCAGCGTTACTCAACTTAGGAATGCTTCCAATTATGAGTAACCTGAAAGAGAAGCAATTTCTCTTTTTCATTACTATCAACTGAATACCATACACAAGTATCTACATCTTCGATCACTTTGAAGAATCCCGATACTTGCTACACTTGGTTCTCTACTCTATTCAAATACCTATAACTCCTCAAAACTTAGACCATGTGTTTCTACGAAACACATGTCTAAGAACTAGAGAAGTTAAAAGTAAACAGAATATAGTATGAGGACCAACCCCTCTGTCCTAATGGACACTGGACAACATACAATACTCTGTATAAGTCCGCTGAGTCTAACAACTCTTTCACTGTGTGTCGTAGGTTGAAAACTGTACTTATGGTTAAGAAGAATTACACCGCTGTTTAATGCTCCTTACCTAACCATCCACTGATATAGGTAAATGTCATCGACATAATATCAAAAGGTATATCTCACTCTATGAAAATAGACGTAGAGATATATCAATTTGAAATTGGTGCACAACAGCGGATATTCAAAACCAAATATTTGCCGACCGGCAAACAGCCCAGGTGATCTCCTCGATTATCACCGATTACAACGAATCCCGATATAATGAGGATGATCACCCAATTCCCAATAACTTACTCCCACTCATTATCTGTAAAACCATACAGATGTGAGAATCATACCTGGTAAATACATACCCTGGAGTAAGTATCTAATCGGGAAATCAGTTTTCTTTTAACAGTACACAGTGAACTGAAACAGTGAAATGTTTCGATGGGGTATCCTGGTATTCCTAGTAATGCCTCTACCATTATCCAGATTCACAACTATAACCGTATAATTCTTTGCCACCTCTCCAAATCCCTTTATTTGTCTTTAGTCATTACCTTCTGCACACCCCTTTAGGCCAATTGGTTTTCTTCCTTCCCTACCGTTCGGCACCAGCCTATGGTTTGGAAGAAGACTATCCAATAAGCATAATGGGTGTACTGTCCTAATCCTAGGAGCACTCGCAATGCGAGAGAAGGTGAAGATAAAATACAACCGAATAAACCTTATTCCTATTTCTCCTGGACCAGAATCCATCCCCGAACTGGAACAAGTTCCTTTCGAGTTCGTATATAACCATACGATGGAGTATCCAATAAACTGTGGATCTTCGTAGTGATACGGAGTGTCCTGGAGAAATACAAAGGTGATTTAGTATTGGCGAAGAAAAACTTGGTTTGGTCGTGAATATCAGTCGCAATTTATTTTGCCCTCTTACTAATCCCTTGCTTTGTCTTAATCCTAATACTTTCTGCACACCATCGTTATGCTAATTGGTTTTCTTCATTCCCTACCGGTCGGCACCAGCCTAAGATTTGGAAGAAGACTATCCAATTTGCGTAATAGGTGTACTATCTCCTAAACTAAGGAGTACTCGTAACTTGAGAGAAGGTAAAAGGGAAAAGACAACTGAATAATCCTATCCGTTTTCTCCAGAACCGGAAACCATCCTCGAATTCCTTCGAGTTCGTATCTAACCATACGATGGCTTTTTCCAATGGAAGTGGACGTTCGCAATAATACGGGGTGTCCTGGAGAAAAGGGTAAAAGTAGGAGTGGTAATGAGGTCTGCAACTCTGACAATTCAAAAGCCAGTGTTAAGAAGGTTCGGTCAACTTGGTCACTGAGTCATAGTCTAGGGTCGGGTCAATGGTCGCTGCCAGAGAGAGAGAGAAAAGAAACACTCAGCGTGCACTCTAACCTAGATCAGAATGGTTACCAATTTATCTAATCTGGAAAACTTCCCACTGTACATCAAATTCTCCTCCAAACCTGAAAGAAGAATTAGTCGGGGTCACCCGAGGAGTAAACCAACTCATCAGTGGGAATCGGGATCCAACTATCATCGCATGATAACGTGACGGAATCCACTCACGTTATCACACTCCAGAAGGTATGCGCATATCTGGAAAGTTTCAGTTCTTTTGAAACTCCCGATGTGATTTTTACCCCATGCTCTTATGACCTTGGCGTGAGGTCAAAATATCATAAGTCACATGTCAAGTTCTACCCATCATTGTCCAGGTTAATTTGAACCCACCCGTACATACCCTTGACGTAGGCCAAAATAGTAGTACGACTGTCCCAAACCAACGCATCTATCTATGCAACAGATAAATACCCGGCAACTACCAAACACTATGCCTTGGCGTGAGGTCAAAATACATAGCTTGAATACTACCGAATATTTAACTGAAATGATGGAGGGCTACGAATGGTTTCTGGCGAAAACCTTTAACGTAATGAACTTGATATCGTTGAAGGAACGGATAGCTTTTTAGAAAATATAGTGATGAAAACCTTTACTAAAGAGGTCACTCCCGGCGAAGGGATCTCGGATCTTTCCCCATAGAATGGGGTGCAGGATATTCCAAATGAATACCGCGATGCAAAGCTAAAGTAATTGGCTATAGTGAAGTTAGTGCCCTGATGCAAACTTCTGTCCAAGGGATCACTCCCGGTGAAGGGATCTCGGCCCTTGCCTCGTCGACTGAGGAGCAGGATATTCCAAATGAATACCACGATGCAAAACAAAAGTGAACGTCCTTGCAATAACAGCTTTTTGAAAAGTGTTCCAACAACATCAGAATAGGTTTGTTTTAACTTGCATTGATCCGAATCAATGCAGTCCCATCAATTGATCACACCATAAAGAACGAAAATATACTGACGTACGTATATGCCATCCGCATTCGCCACTGGGTCCCGTCATCACCCGTTAGGTTAGCTAACTAACGGCAGAGCGGGGACTGGACTAGCGCGGATGAAAAACATATACAACATCTACTAATATATATACCAATATATTATATTTCGCTCAAGGCGTGAATAAAATGCAACATCACAGAAATGTACAGCATCACAGAACAATACAGATATCTGGGATCCCCAGGTTTCACAGAGCCACTACTGAAACCCGACGTTCCCCTGGTTGTGTGGATAGCATGCGCAATGAAAACCTAGACCCCTACGGGCGCGGCAAGTCACCCGCCAAAACCTGAAGCGAGGCAGCCCCCTTCAGCACCGTGAATGGACCACCCAGCACTTCACGGAATCCGGCAACTTGGGCAACCCTCCTGGGTCAACCTGTACCCCCTATGAGTGCGGCGAATAGCCCGCCAATTCCAGACTGAAGCCCCCTCCGTCTCAATGCCCTGAGAAGCGGGCCCATTGCCCTCTAGAACCCGGCTATCCGTGCATCCCTCCGCGGGGTAACCCTAGTACAGAAAGTAAAATATACATACAACGGGTACATCGACCGCAACCAGGTCATGCCCCAAAAGAATAATACAAACAGGCAGTGACGGCAGTCCACATGTCGGACGCTCGCCCCGCAATATCAAATGTACATAATACAACAAAACTGTACTAGCATTGCATCCAGGCTATCCCCCACGACCGATCCGCAACATCACAGCAAATACATAGAACATCAACGTGAAAGTCACGTTCGCAAATCCGTCTAACCGGGCTATAGCAGTTAGACTAGATTTACCGATCGAGTGACATTCACGGTCGCAGATATAATGTAAATACAGTGAAATAATGTGTTTAAAATATCCGATCGATCAAAAATTAACAAGTGGGCCCCCAAGCAATACTGTAGCACTCACAGAAAATCTGGGCCCAATTTTAATATTCCAAAACCCCTAAAATTAACCCAGAAGCCCACTGGAAAAACCTGGCCCATTGATCCTTTCATGTTGCAGCGGAACCGCGGCCCAAAGTGGGTATTGGCCGCGGTTCCGCGCTCTCGATGAAAGATCAATGACTCGGATTTCTGCAGTAGTCTTAGGTTTTCAAGTACATCACATTTTTGCAACCTGAAAAATTTTTGGGCTTAAAAAATTTTCAACAGAAAACTGATGTTAACAAAATACGAGTTTTGGAACATTTGATCGATCGGAAATGCAAAACACATCAAACGAAGCTAGACGAAGTTAATGGCGAGGCTCTGATACCACTGTAAGTGCACGGCGGCGCCCCGGCCGTCAATCCGACGGCCAAATGCGGAAACGGTGATAAACTTTAATTTTGCGAACATTGCAAACCGGCACCACCGAGCACTAAACCCCGGATCGGGCCATTAAACTTGTCCTAGCAAATTAACAAGATAGGGAAGAGATATACCGAGTGATCCGAGTCCTCCGGTCTTCTCGTCATCGTCCCGATCTCTCGCGGAAACTCCGGTCGTCGCCTCCTCGCCGGAAGGGCACCACATCGTCTGCATCTTTTACGGGCTCCCGCCTCAATACCGAGGCAACTCGGGCATGAAGCCGGCAAGTCGACATGCCCAAGATATGCTGTAGAATGTGTAGTGTAGAGGCTATGTCTCACTTTGGGGTTATGTTGCCTTTGAAAGATGATGGTGGAATCAAGAAGAAAAATGGTGCTTGCATTTTTCTAGCATCAAATGAGATCAAGAATGCCACAAGCTCAAAAATGAAATTCTCTCATCCTCTCCAATTAAAGTGGCCGGCCCCTCTCTCTTTAGAATGGTGGAGGGAATGGAAATCATGCATGAAGGGAGGTGAAGGGAGGATAAAGCAAGTGGTGACCTTAAACAAAACATCAACTATGCTTAAAGCACAACAAAACCATACCCTCTCTTTAATGCAAAAGCATGGATGAAAGATTCTAATCCTATCATAATGAATACATTTGCAAGAAACCCCCTCCACAAAAGTAATTTGCAAAACTGCAAATTACCCCCTCCATCGAAAAAGTCCGGCCGGGAAAGAACAAAGGAAAACCGGCCGGAACGGAATGCAAACTGGCAACTCCAGAAAACTGGTCCCGTAATAAATTACAGGAAAACCCCGATACTGTGCATACACACCCGCATCTGTATTCCGTCCGGATACAAATGCAAAGAGACAAAATCTACACTGTACTAAACTAGGATCCGGCTTAAACCAAAGCCGGCTGGTAATGTTCGTCCGATCCTGATCCGTGCAATACCGCACGTATCAGATCGAACCCTTGCCATATAACTATATGGCCACTAGTACAGAACTGTCCGATCCTGATCCGTGCAATACCGCAAGTATCTGATCGGACCCTGCCATATCTCCATACGGCCTCTACAGCGTTTCGCCCGAAAGCCTGAGTAACAGAAAGTGTGGTGGACTCTAAAGACTCGTCAATACTATAGTTGTGGATTTAACCACTAGCACGTCAGAGGTATAAGCCAATACGTAACGGGCCACTAGCTATTGACTAAAAGGGACGTCGATGAGCGAACTCATCCTGACGCCCTACTGAGCCTGTCAGTGACAATATCCGTACAGTCCGGTCCGTTCGTCTATGAGCATCGCATGTCGGGCCTAGGGGTGGGTAAAAGTCAGACCCCCAAAAGCGGTACAAGTCGTGTCGGAGTGTAGCCCAGAACACCCTGAGATACTACTGGAATACCTACCAGTAAATCTCCTGCCTTGGCCAAGGACTTCGTGTAATGGCTCTCCTAGACACAGCGCGACCTCACCCCCAATACCGGGAGAGACGAACCCCCGAAGATCCGCTCACTGCCTCCATGTGGCTCGGGACTATACCCAACTAAAACCTGTTTGCACGACTCCTTTGAGCCATGGTAGGGTAGTAATCAAATCACAGTGGGAACTCACACGAGACAAATGACGATCCCCGGGTCGATGAACTAACCTGTACATATGTCACCTGGGAACTGCTATCTGACGTCAGGTATAAGACCAACTAGCATGTTCCCGGCGAGTCCTGTCTGGTGTACTCATAACCCAATGAGTACCTGTATACATCTTAGGTGAACCATCTGACACCAGTGGCTTGCGAGACCGGCCACCGCCCCTCGTCGGGGTCTCGACTGTATACACTAGTCTACTCTGGAGAATCGATGCCCTGTCTCGAAACTCCCACGACTAGGGACCTTTTAAGGATATGCTTGTAGACCCCAGCTCTCACGTATATGATCGCCCTCATACTGCCGGCAGTCAAGCAAGAATCCTAGGGGCTCTATCAACGTGCAATAGCGACCTGTCAGGTCACCTAAAGCAGTACACGATGATAAAGGTAAACCAGATAGCAAACTATCATCTCGAGTAAGACTGTCGTACCGGGATAGGTCCTCCCTCAATCATTGCAATCACGTGCCTGTGATCCAATAATTGACTCTGAGGGCACTATCTCCAACATATATCGGGGCGGAGCAATAGCACCTTATGTGATATGGTGTGCTCTATGATGAGTACTACTGAGTTTTCTATTTCCTTTTGGGAGTTATGCACTTGAGAAGCTGCATACCTATTGAATGTGAATTCAATAGTTTCCAACAAACCTCAGCCTCTCCGCCAATCTAGTCGGGTTCCTCACCCACCTGAGAGATACTTCGGTTTCTCTATGACAGTGGGAGCGAGGATTGCATCATGAGATGATGACCAACTATTTTCGGGCAGTCCATCAGGAGTGGGACTCTATAAGAATGGCTGGATGCTTAGTGATCTGAGATGGAATCCTTATACACCAACAAAGTATGGACTTTGGTTGCTTTATCTGAAGGGTTAAATCCCCATCAGGAGCAAGTATATCTTGAGAAGATTACTTGGTGTACATGGAAAAGTTGAGACTTTCAAAGCTATGCTTAAGTCCATCCAGATCCTACTTGCCACGGCTACATATCATGACTATGATATCTGGCGGTTGGGTGTCATGATTGCTTTTCTAAAATGATGTTTTAGAAGAGAGCGTCTGTAAGTACACAGCCAGAGGGCTTCGTAGACAGTGGGAGCAGCGGAAACGTGCGCAAGATGCTTTATAGGATAAAACAGGCATCGCAGAGATGGAACATCTGTTTTGATGTGGTAGTCAAAGAGTTTGACTTCATCAAAATGGTAGATGAACCTTGTATACACAAAAAGGTAGTAGAGAGTATGGTGGTGATCCTCGTAGAGTACGTGGATGACATATTCTTGATAGGGAAGGAGTTTCCTATGCTACGCTTGGTCAATCTCCGCTTATCACAAGGATTCCCCATATAGGATCAAAGTGATACCTCCTAAATCCTGGGTTTTGGATCTATGAGATAGATCTAATTGGATGTTAGGATACTCACTAGTTGTAGTGAGATGGTATCAATCGATCCTGGGGAGAATCACTGGAATAGTTCCAGGGTGATAAGGACGACTGAATGTCAGTCGCAGGCATTGTCTTTACCCTCAGTGGAGGGGCGGTATGTTGGAAGAGTTCCAAGGTAGATACCGTGACATACTAGACGATTAAAGGCAAGATACATCGTTACCAAGGATGCTACCAAAGAGGCAGTCTGGATATATATAAGTTCATGAGATGAACTTCGTTCCTACCATTGTGTGACAATGGAGTTGTGGCTTGAGCCAAGGAACGCCCGTCCCATAAGAAATCCAGATATAATTCTTAGGAAGTATCACCTGATCATGGAGATGGTTGATCTGCAGGAAGATCGAGGTTAGGAGAGCAGACGCAGAGGACAACAGCGCGAATCCACTCACAAAGGCCTTTTTCCCAGTAGAGACTTTTATGGGAAGGTTGAGTATGAGATACTTCAACCGCAGCTAAATGTTGGGTATGTGATACCACAACAGATGGCCCTAGTGCAAGTGGGAGATTGTTAGTTATATGTATGCCCTAGAGTCCATTATTGTATATACGATGTATATTGCAGTGGATGCTGGGACATATATAGGGAGGACTTTCTTGCTCGACATGATAGTATGCTATCTGGTTGTACTTTATCTTAACATCTACTCTGATTGTCTCTATATTACATGTTGATAAAGCCCTTAGGATATGTACTCGGCTACTAGGACTATGATGAGATCATACTAGTGGGGCCACGGTAGTCGACGAGTACATCCTATAACTCTTCCTAGTCGAGGGTGTATCGAGACAGGGCATCGATACACCAGAGTAGACTAGCGTATACGCATCTTGACCCATATGATGGGCGATGGATGATCCCATATCCATCGGTGTTTGACACCAAGGATGGTGTACGGGTGCTCAGTAGAGACTGGGTACACTGGACGGACTCGCCGAGAACTCCCAGATGGTATTATACATCACGTCAGATGGCAGTTCTCCGGTGACACTGGTACAGAGTAGTCTGTTGACCCGAGATCGTCATAGAGTCTTTTGTGATTCCCACTTTGCTTTGATTTCCATTATACCACGTCCAAGAGGGCATGCAAAAAGGTGGCTTTTGGGTACAGTCCCGAATCATATGGAGGCAATGAGCGATAGGAGGGGATTCGTCTCTCCCGGTATAGGGAGTTGATGTTGCGCTGTGTTCGATTGGCTATAACCGGAAATCCCTGGCCAGGGTTGCTGAGATTTACTGGTAAGTGTTATCAGTAGTTTCTCGAACTGTTATAGACCTCATATCGACACGACTTATCAAGCTATTGGGGTCTGACGTTTACCACCCCTAGGCGAGATATGCAACATATCAGACGACGAGACCGGACTGTACAGGGGTGTTACTGTTTGGATTCACAGGAGAATGTACAGGCTTGCTTGTTGATCTTCTGAGCACTTAATACCTGGGTAGCTGTTACGTTTAGCTGACCGCTTGTAGCTTGTGGGTGTTTGATATGATCATCACCTACTGCCGGCGTATTGACGATTCTTTGGAGTCCTACATAGAGTTTTCTTGGCTCAGGCAAAACGGAGTAAGGGCACATATGTGATATGTGCGGGACCGAGGATAATACGATATGAGATACCGTATTCTATTCTCGCGATATTTGATATCAGCCAGGTCATCGGATCAAGTGTTGATTCGATGAATCGGTACGGATAAATATTAGTCGGTTATATGCGATATAGCCGGATTGTCGGAACAAGTGTTGATTCGATAATTTAATGTAAAATAATATATATGATATATTAAATTACATTAACTAATATTAGCTCACTAAAAGATTCTTTTTCTCACTCGAGTAATACATTGATATATATGCGATATATGCTAATTGTATTATTTTATTTGGTTGCAATAAATATTATATAGGTGATATATAATATTGTAACATGATATGATAAATAATGCAACATGTTTAGTAGAGATTAAACAAGATTAGGGTTTGATTTGGGTTAATGCTTTCTAGATGATTCTAGAAGGTTTAGTTTTGTTTTGTGAAAGATATTTTGTTATGACTCATCTTTAACCTAACCCAAACCCTAGCCTTGGTTAATTCTCTACAATGGTTTATTCAACCATGGTTGCATTATTCATCATTATCATCTTTGCATTATTCATCACAAAAGGAATTCTATCATCATTCTTCATCTTCTTCCTTCTTTCTTTTCATGAAAAAGCTTTCTAGCTTTTTCTAAGTGATGAAAAATATGTGAGAAATAGAAAATAAAAGAGAGCAAAAACCTACTTCATCATCCTCATCTTTCCTTGCCCTTTAGATGAGAGTGTTCACTTAATTTAGTGAGTGTTAGCTTGTGTTAATGAAACTTCAAGGTTGATCATCTTTGTATCGAAGATCGGAAGCAAGACTGCATCTTTCTTTTCGTGGAAACTATCGAGAGTCCGGAACCCGATGATCCCAGCGAAGAGACCACAACACGGAGCTTATGAAGTGAAGGACCGGATCTACAAAGGTTGTAATCCTTCTCACTTAGTGTTAAAGTGTTTAACATGTTAGTTTTCGCCTAAACCCTAGTTTAAAGATCCGTATTCGGGTTGTTCGGCACGGCTAAAATTTTAATCGGGCATGGTTGATTCCTCGTGGAACCTTGTGCGCGTGCCTAGCAACCCTACACAGGGGAACGTCGGGTTTCAGTAGCGGCTCTATGAAACCCGGGGATCCCAGATATCTGTATTGTTCTATGATGCTTATTACATTTCTGTGATGTTGCATTTTATCACGCCTTGAGCGAATATTATATATTGATATATATACTATTAGATGTTGTATATGTTTTGCATCCGCGCTAGTCCAGTCCCCGCTCTGTCGTTAGTTAAGTAACCTAACGGGTGATGACGGGACCCAGTGCCGAATGCGGATGGCATATACGTACATCATTATTTTCGTTCTTTATTGGTGTGATCAATTGATGGGACAGCGTTGATTCGGATCAATCCAAGCTAAACAAACCTATTCTGATGTTGTTGGAACAAATTTTCAAAAAGCTTTTATTGCAAGGGCGTTCTCTTTTGTTTTGCACAGTGGTATTCGGTTATGAATATCCAGCACCTCAGTCGACGAGGCAAGGGCCGAGATCCCTTCACCGGGAGTGACCCCTTGGACAGAAGTTTGCGTCAGGGCAATAACTTCACTATAGTCGTTTACTTTTGCTTTGCATCGTGGTATTCAGTTGGAATATCCTGCACCTCATTCTACGGGGAAAGAGCCGAGATCCCTTCACCGGGAGTGACCTCTTTAGCAAAGGTTTTCGCCACTATATTTTTATAAAAGCTATCTGGTTCCTTCAAAGATATCAAGTTCATTACGTTAAAGGTTTTTCGCCAAAAATCATTCGTAGCCCTCCGTCATTTCAGACGGGTAGCACGTAGTATTCATGCTATGTTTGTTGGCCTTAGTCAAGGCATAGTGTATGGTAGATGCTTGTTACCTTTCTGCTGCATAGATGATGCGTTGGTTTGGGACAGTCGTATAGCCTTGTTGGCCCTAGTCAAAGGCTTATACGGGTGGGTTCAAATTAACCTGGACAATGACGGGTAGAACTTGACATGTGACTTATGATTTGTTAGCCTTAGTCAAGGTCATAAGAGTATGGGGCAAAAATCATATCGGGAGATTCTAAAGAAACTGAGACTTGCCAGATATGCGCATACCTTCTGGAGTGTGATAACGTGAGCGGATTCCGTCACATGATCATGCGATGATAGTTGGATCCCGATTCCCACTGATGTGTTAATTTACTCCTCGGGTGATCCCGACTAATTCTTCTTTCAGGTTTGAAGGAGAATTTGACGGTATAGTGGGAGGTTTCCAGATTATATAAATTGATAACCATTCTGATCTAGGTTAGAGTGCATGCTGAGTATTTCTTTTCTCTCTCTCTCTCTTTGGCAGCGACCATGCCCCGACCCTTAACTATGACTCAGTGACCAAAGTTAACCGAACCTTCTTAAACACCGGCTTTTGGATTGTCAGAGTTGCAAACCTCATTGCCACTCCTACTTTTACCCTTTTCTCTAGGACACCCCGTATTATTATGAACGTCCACTTCCATTGGACAAAACCATCGTATGGTTATATACGAACTCGAAGGAATTTATTCGAGGATGGTTTCCGGTTCTGGAGGAAACGAATAGGACTATTCAGTTGTCTTTTCTTTTTACCTTCTCTCAAGTTGCGAGTGCTCCTTGGTTTAGGAGATAGTACACCTATTACGCAAATTGGATAGTCTTCTTCCAAACCTTAGGCTGGTGCCGAATGGTAGGGAATGAAGAAAACCAATTAGCGTAATGATGGTGTACAGAAGGTATTAAGTTAAGACCAATAAAGGGATTAGTAGGAGGGCAAAGTAAACTGCGACTGCTATTCACGACCAAAGCAAGTATTTCATTACCGCTCCCACATCACCTTTGTATTTCTCCAGGACACTCCGTATCACTACGAAAATCCACAGTTATTTGGATACTCCATCGTATGGTTATATACGAACTCGAAAGGAACTTGTTCCAGTTCGGGGATGGATACTGGTTCAGGAGAAATAGGAATAAAGTTTATTCGGTTGTCTTTTATCTTCACCTTCTCTCGCATTGTGAGTACTCCTAGGATTAGGATAGTACACCCATTATTCTTATTGGATAGTCTTCTTCCAAACCATAGGCTGGTGCCGAATGGTAGGGAAAGGAGAAAACCATTTGGCCTAAAGGGGTGTGCAGAAGGTAATTACTAAAGACATATAAAGGGATTTGGAGAGATGGAAAAGAAATATATGGTTAAAGTCATGAATCTGGATAATGGAAAAGGCATTACTAGGAATACCCGGATACCCCATCGAAACATTTCAATGTTTCAGTTTCACTGTGTACTGTTAATAGAAAACTGATTTCCCAATTAGACACTTGCTCCAGGGTATGTATTTACCAGGTTTGATTCTCACATCTGTATGGTTTTACAGATGATGAGTGGGAGTAAGTTATTGTGAATTAGGTGATCTTCCTCATTATATCGGAATTCGTTGTAATTAGTGATATTTGAGGAAGTCACCTTGGTTGTTTGCCGGATGGCAATTATTTGGTTTTGAATATCCGTTGTTATGCACCAATTTCAAATTGATATATCTGTACGTCTATTTTTATAGAGTGAGATATACCTTTTTGAAATTATGTCTATGACATTTACCTATATCAGTGGATGGTTAGGTAAGGAGCATTAAACAGCGGTGTAATTCTTCATAACCATAAGTACAGTTTTCAACCTACGGCACACAGGGGATGAGTTATTAGACTCAAGGGACTTATACAGAGTATTGTATATTGTCCAGTGTCCATTAGGATAGAGGGGCTGGTACCCGTACATTATTCTGTTCACTTATGACTTCTCTAGTTCTTAGACATGTGTTTCGTAGAAACGCAGGGTCTGAGTTTTGAGAAGTTATAGGTATAAGAGTAAAGTAGAGAACCAGGTATTGCAAGTATCGGGATTTTTCAAGGTGATCGAAGATGTATATACTTGTGTGTGGTATTCAGTTAATAGTAATGATTAAGAGAACTTGCTTCTCTTTCAGGTTGCTTATAATTGGAAGCTGTAAGTCCACGTTGCGACCCCCGGTTCTTACGGGGAGGCGGAAACGGTATAAAAATCAAATTTTTAGCGCATGGGGCAACATGGACTAACAAAGTCGGGATATTTTCCTAAACTAAAACTAGCAAACTTTCTAAAGAGAGTTAGCTACTCGGAAAGATGGTTATACCTAAACTTGAACTCCTTCTTCTTCAAACTTTGTAGAGGTTGATGGTTCTTTCCTCGTCGCCTTCTTCCGTCGAAGATGGATCCACCTGAGGGTTCAACCTTCGGGCTCTAACTCGAACTTTGAGTGAACTAGGATCTCCGGCTTGCCAAACCTTGAACCCCAGAGAGAGTAGAGAGTATCTATTGGGTGCTTTCTTTTTCAAGGTGAGGGATTCTCAACACATGAGAAGGAATCACCTTAAGCTTGAGGAAGAAGAAGATGAAGTGAGGAGAGGGAATGGTTATGAAAGAATGAGCTCTCTTTTTCCTTTTTGCAACCATATCGAAAGAAAAAGAATTATCTAATTAGTAATAATAATTCAAATGAGAATAGTTGATGGTAGTTTTGGAATGACCACTATCATGCTTCATTAAATGAATGTAAGCATGAATCAAGGAGAATCCTTTCAAAGCATGATGGTGGTCAACATTCAACCATGGTCAACAAGTCAACCATGGTCAACAAGTCCACAAAATCAACCATAACAATATTTCATTTAATTACTATTATTAATTGATATTTCATAAATCTATTAGGGTTTGGAAAATGACGACTGTCAACTGTGCATACGCACCCGTTCCGAAACCCTAATGAAATACCTCATCCTCCGCCTCAAGCAACTGTGCATACACACCGGCATTCTCGTTCCGAGGAACAAGAATACCGAGATATAAAAGCAACCCCAAAACATATACCAGTATCTGGCTCAAACCAGAGCCTGCCAGTATAATCCGTCCGGACTCCAAACGTGCATAAGTGCGCGGATGAGAACGAACCCTGCCGCAAAACCATGCGACCTCTACTCTGTTTTGCCCAGAGGCGAATACCCTCTGTGTGGGACTCTAAAGACTCGACACTACGCTGGCAGTGGGTTTAACCACAGACCGCAAGCGGCACTAGCTGTGCGTAACGGTCCCCAGGTAGATGCCGACAAGAAGGCTGATGAGGTGAACCCCATCTGAACTCCTACTGAGTCTGAATGTGACATTCTCCGTACAGTCCGGTCTGTTCGTCTGATACATCGTATGTCGGGCCTAGGGGGCGGTAAAACGTCAGTCCCCAAATAGCGGTACAAGTCGTGTCGGAGTGAAGCCCAAAACACCCTGAGATGACACTGGAAGCCTACCAGTATATCTCGCTTGCCCTGGCCAGGGACTACTCGTGTAATGGCTCTCCTAGACACAGCGCGATGTCAACCCCCAATACCGGGAGAGACGAATCCTGTCTAACCGTCACTGCCTCCAAGTGCTTCGGGACTGCACCCAACCACTACCTGTTTGCACGACTCCTTTGAGCCGTGGTAGGGTAGTGATCAAAGTGCAGTGGGAACACACTCGAGGCGAAGCGCCAGTATCAAGTCAGCGGACTAAGCTGTACTTGCAGGGTTCCTAGGCACTCTAGTGAGGTCTCCCAAGCCATCAACCATGGCAATTTCAAAAATTATGGTGCCTACAAACCCTAAAGTACGGATCGTTTGCTAGATTTCTAGGCGAACAAGAACTAGTTAACAGTTAACTAAATAAAATACGGAAATACAACCTTTGTAGATCCGGTGCTCCACCTCCATAGCTCCGCAACGAGGTCCTCTCCGCTGTCCAAATCGAATCTGGGCTCTAAGATCGGCTTCGTCGGAGAATGGGCAAGCTAGGTCGTCGATGTCCATGCCGAAGATGATCTACGTCGAAGCATCGATGAATCAAGCTCCACCTTCACCAAGTCATGAAACTTGTGAAGGAAACACACTCTACTACTTGGCAAGAGGTAGAGGATGAAGAAATAGGAAGTGGGTAGACTTTAGAATCGGATTTCTCACTCATTTCCATCACTTGCCATTGATGGGGCAAGCTTTCTTCACTTCAAGAAAATGGAGGAAGAAGAAGAATGTTATGATAAGTCTTGAATTAAAAATAAAACAAAAACAATACTTATCATACTTTTAACTCTAGTTAAGTGTAGAGAATTAACTTAGGTTAGTTGAATTGGTTAGGGTTAAGAATATGATAAGAATGAAGACTTAGTCAAAGTTTCAAGAAACTTCAACTAAATCCAAAATAAGCCACCATTTATCTTTCTTTTCCTTATTCCAAAAAAAAGAATAAATAAGAAAGATAAATGAATAAATAAAAATCAAAACCCTAACCCATTCATAACCATGGTTCATTCTTTACACTTAACCAAGTTAGGCATGCATCATCAAACATGATGCAAGCAAGTGCACAAAAACATATCGCATATGTAATGCGCACACCCGAGTGAGAAAATCCGTCTAAAGTGAACCGATACTAGTTAATGTAAAGTAATATATCAAATATATAATTATACATTAAATCATTAAATCAACACTTGATTCAATGATCCGGTCATGCGCACATAACCGACTGGTATCATTAGTAACATCTTATCGAATCAACACTTGATCCGATAACCCGGCTATATCGGATATAACCGATCAATGTCACATCGCGAGAATAGAATACGGTATCACATACACGCATTATTCTCGGTCCCGCACATATCTCATATGCGCTCCTATTTCGTTTCGCTTGAACCAGGAAACCTCTGTGTAGGACTCTAAAGACTCGTCAATACGCCGGCAGCGGATGATGATCATATCAAACATCCACAAGCCGCAAGCGGTCTGCTAAACGTAACGGCCACCCGGGTATTGAGCGATCTGAAGATCGACGAGCAAGCCCGCTCACACTCCAGTGAATCCGACCAGTAACACTACCGTACAGTCCGGTCTGATCGTCTGATATGTCGCATATCTCGCCTAGGGGTGGTATACGTCAGACCCCAATAGCTCAATAAGTCGTGTCGATATGAGGTCTATAACTGTTCGAGAAACTACTGGTAACACTTACCAGTAAATCTCAGCAACCCTGGCCAGGGATTTCCTGTTATAGCCAATCGAACACAGCGCAACATCAACCCCCATATACCGGGAGAGACGAATCCCCTCCTATCGCTCATTGCCTCCATGTGACTCGGGACTGTACCCAAAAACCACCGT
The DNA here is from genome assembly GCA_030015575.1 of Agapanthus africanus. Taxonomy (NCBI): domain Eukaryota; kingdom Viridiplantae; phylum Streptophyta; class Magnoliopsida; order Asparagales; family Amaryllidaceae; genus Agapanthus; species Agapanthus africanus. Next base: position 294,734,856 of record CM057345.1, on the reverse strand, counting down.
TTTGCACGCCCTCTTGGACGTGGTAAGATGGAAATCAAAGCACAGTGGGAACCACACAAGACTCTATGACGATCTCGGGTCAACAGACTACTCTGTACCAGTGTCACCAGAGAACTGCCATCTGACGTGAGGTATAATACCATCTGGGAGTTCTCGGCGAGTCCGTCCAGTGTACCCAGTCTCTACTGAGCACCCGTATATCTCCTCTGATGTCAAACACCGATGGATATGGGATCATCCATCGCCCATCTATATGGGTCGAGAAGGTACACGCTAGTCTACTCTGGTATATCGATGCCCCGTCTCGATACACCCACGACTAGGGACTTTGAAGGATGTACTTATGGACTACCATGTCCCCACTAGTATGATCCGCATCATAGTCCAGGTAGTCAAGTACAGATCCTAAGGGCTTTACCAACATGTAACAGAGAGACAATCAGCATACACGTTAAGGTAAAGATCAACCAGATAGCATACTATCATGTCGAGCAAGAAAGTCCTCCCTATATACCTCCCAGCATCCACTACAATATACATCCTATGTATAGTAATGGCCTCTAGGGCATACATATAACTAACAATCTCCCACTTGCACTAGGGCCATCTGTAGCAGTGGTTTGAAGTATCTCATACTCAACCATCCCATAAAAGTCTCTCTCTGGGAACAGGCCTTTGTGAGTGGATCCGCTGTGTTGTCCTCTGAGTCTACTCTCCAAACCTTGATCACCCTGGAGATCAATCATCTCCATGATCAGGCGATGCTGCCTTAGAATATGTCTGGATCACTGATGGGACCGGCGTTCCTTGGCATAAGCCACAACTCCATTGTCACACAATGGGAGGAACATAGTTCATCTCATGAACCATTATACATCCAAACAGCCTCTTTGGTAGCATCTTAAGTAGCGATGTATCCAGCCTTTATCGTCTAGTATGTCACGGTATCTAGTTTGGAACTCTTCCAACATACCGTCCCTCTACTGAGGGTAAAGACAATGCCTGCGACTGACACTCAGTCGTCTTTATCACCCTGGAACCATTCCAGTGATTCTCCTCAGGATCGATTGACACCATCTCACTACATCTAGTGAGTATCCTAACATCCATTTAGATCTATCTCATAGATCCAAAACCCAGGATTTAGTAGGTATCACTTTTGATCCTATATGGAGAATCATTGTGATAAGCGGAGATTGATCGAGCCTAGCATAGGAAACTCCTTCCCCATCAAGAGTATGTCATCCACGTACTCTACGAGGATCGTCACCATACTCCCTACTACCTTTTTGTTTATACAAGGTTCATCTACCATTTTGATGATGTCAAACTCTTTGACTACTTCATCAAAACAGACGTTCCAACTCCGCGATGCCTGCTTTATCTTATAAAGCATCTTGCACACGTTTCCGCTGCTCCCACTGTCTACGAAGCCCTCTGGCTGTGTACTTATAGACGCTCTCTTCTAAATCATCATTTAGAAAAGCAGTCAAGACACCCAACCACCAGATATCGCAGTCATGGTATGTAGCCGTGGCAAGTGGGATCTGGATGGACTTAAGCATAGCTACTTGAAAAGGTATCATCATGATCCACGCCTGGTCTTTGACGAAAACCTTTAACAAGTCTAGCTTTGAAAGTCTCAACTTTTCCATCTACACCAAGTAATCTTCTCAAGATATACCTGCTCCTGATGGGAATTTAACCCTTCAGATATAGCAACCAAAGTCCATACTTTGTTGGTGTATAAGGATTCCATCTCAGATCGATAAACATCCAGCCATTCTTACAGAGTCTTACTCTCGATGGCCAGCTCGAAGCTAGTTAGGTCATCATCTCATGATGCAATCCTCGCTCCCACTGTCATAGAGAAACTGAAGTATCTCTCAGATGGGTGAGGAACCCTACTAGATCGGCGGAGAGGCTGAGGTTCGTTGGAATCTACTAAATCCTTTGGTTCTATCAAATCATCTGCTGTAGTTTGTATAGCTGGAACCTTTCCAGTTCTACATTACAGTCCTTGCCTCGAGCTTGTCCGGATTTTGCTTTTAGACATAGGCCGGACAATCCCAAATCTTAACTAACTTAAGATATGGGCTCTTCCCTTTCCATATCACATATGAAGTGGTAGGCAACTGATTTGATTCGAACCCTATTCAATAGGTATGCAGCTTCTCAAGTGCATAACACCCTAAAGGAAACAGGTAACTCAGTATTACTCATCATAGAGCACACCTTATCATATAGGGTGTGATTGCTCCGCCCCGATATACCAACGTGCTGTGGTGTATACGGAGGAGTAATGCCGAGAGAGAATCTCATTCTCCTTTAGAATAATCCAGGATTTTCGTGCTCAAGTATTCTCCTCCTTGATCACATCAAAGGACATAATACTTATACCCGTATTCTGGTTCTCTACTTCTAACTTATATTCCGTGAATATCTCAAAAGGTTCGGACTTGTGTTTCAACAGGAACATATGTCTGAATCTTGAGAGATTATCAGAGAATATAATGAAGTATAAAGAACCAGTCTTGGCAGGTGTAGACAGGGGACCTTACATACATCAACATGTATCATCCCAAGAGTTTACTAACTCTTTCTCTGTTTCAGTAAACGGAGCTATGGTCATCTTATCTTTGTGACATGACTGGCGAGTTTCAGAAGATGTAAATTCAAACTGATTTAAATATACATCTATTTGTAACTCTAGCCAGTCGGGTCGCATTGATCTGACCTAGTCTACAATACCTCAAGAAGAATTCGTTCATTTCTGAACTATTCCTCTCGTGTGTGTTCCGTATATTAAGAACTGTAGTTTGATTTAGAACATTAATGCTTTTAGATAACGTGCCTGAACCGATCAACCTTTGATATAGGAAATGTTCAAAACATTATCCAACAATACAAAATTATATCCTTTCTTTTCAGATAAAGAGACTGATATGATTTTGTATATCAAGTTCGGTATCTAACAACATTCGTTCAGAATCAATGTATTGTAATACAGGGTGACAATGACCGACAGACTTGGCTGCAACACTTGCCCCGTTTTCTGCCTCATGAAACTTATCACCCGTTCTCAGTTCTCTACCTTTCTGTAGCCCTATGTAACAGATTACATATCTGGGATCCTGATCTGGTATCACATACCCAGGACGTAAAGGATACTGAGAAACAGTTCTGTATAATGAACACACCCGAAGATGATGCATCAGCATGCACTCTCTTCGTTTGGGCGGCACAGGAATTCTGGTAATCCCCAATTTCCTGCTCTGTCTTATAACAATTATAAGTTGGAGTGGGACCAACATTCCCCAGCTCAGTATAACAAGCGGGTTCGGTCAATATTCCGTATTATTATCTTGATTAAGGCGTGATATGGTCGCTACCAGGAGAGAGAGAGAAGAAAACACTCAGCGTGCGCTCTGTCAAGAATAGATTGGTTTTTATTTTATCTAATCAGGATGGCTCCCACTGCTTTTTATCAAATCTTCCTTCAAACCCTAAAAGGAAAGACTAGCCGGGATTAATTACACACTACAAGTTCGCCAATCTTTCAGCCAGGCCAGTGTCGGTACTTTGAGGGAGGTCCCCCGTGCTTTCGCACGAACCTAATTAATGTAAACCTCGTTTTCCCAGAGGCGTAACCTCGTTAACACCTTTCTAGACACCTACTTGATCGGCTAATTGTAATGTATAAAACTCTCCCAGGAGTAACACTTACTCGCAGCGGGTATCGGGATCCAACTATCTCATAGAAGGTATGCAATCTCATTGCAAATTTCAACACTTGAAATTCCCGATAATATTTTGCCCCTAGCTCGCTATGACCTTGACGAATGCCAAACAACCCATAGTCCACTAGTCAAGTTCAACCCGTACATTACTTGATCGAATTAAACCCACCCGCACGACCCTTGACGAATGCCAAACAACGCCGTACGAATACCCTAATCCAATCTGCATCATATGCATAAGCAGATAAATACTAGTTAGCTACCGCACACTACGCCTTGACGAATGCCAAACTACCGTAGCACGAATACTAACTAGTACTTATCTGTAATGACGGAGGGCTACGACAGGTTTTTCTGAAAACCTATTGCGTAATGAACTTGATATCGTTGTAGAATCAAATGATTTTAAAAATGGAGTGTTTTTGAAGCTTTTCTAGTTTTGCTAAAGGAGTCACTCCCGGTGAAGGGATCGTCGGTCCTTTCCTCGTCGAATGAGGTGCTGGATATATCACATATATCACTGTGCAAAGCAAAAACACTTAAAAGCAATCAAAAGACAAACCGAGGGTGTAGCATCTGCCAGTTATTGCTAAAGGAGTCACTCCCGGTGAAGGGATCTCGGTCCTTTCCTCGTCGGATGAGGTGCAGGATATATCACATATACCTCTGTGCATTGCAAGAACTGTAGCTACCTGTTTTATTTTGAAATTCGATTCTACAACATCTTAGGTTTCTTTTAATTTCATTAATCACATTAATGAAGTCCCATCATTTAAGTACCTAAACATCACAGATAGATATGACGTACACTTATGCCATCCGCATTCGCCTCGATGTCCCCTCGTGCACCGTTAGGTTAGGTAACTAACGGCAGAGCAGGGCAGGGCTAGCGCGGGTGTAAAACATAAGTAACGTCTATATAATATATCATATATACTATATACTATATCCATCACAGAAACATCACATGATCTCATCACAGATATCGCAGCAGAAGAATCATATGAAATATTGGATATACTAGGACGTCCGTGTTTTCATTACGAGCCAGTATAAAACACGGATTCCACGGTCGTGATGAATAGCCAAACCCACACCCCTAGACCCCTACGAGAGCGGCAAGCAACCCTACCAATTCTGGAGTTAGGAGACCCGGACTCGACTCCTCGAGTTGGTCTCCCACTGGACTCCAGAACCCGGTTACTTATGCCCTCCTCCTTGGGTCTATCCTAGTGCGGAAAAGTAAATAATATACAATAGGTGACAACTCCCGCAACCTGGAAGCGCCCCAATAAAAGAATATTACATACAAGTTTTTACATGAATGAAAATGAAAAACACTCATCTCACAAAAAAAACCCCCGGCTATTCAAACACGACGATCCAATATAACATATCCAGCAACACATAACATCACATGTCATCAACGTAAGTAAATATGTCCATCCCAATTGTCGTTGACATATAGCAACGAAACCGGCGATATCACATATTACACTTACGGTCACAGAAAAGAAAGTGTAAAACTACAACAGTTGGAATCCGCAACCACCTCAGACATCGCATGCCTGACCAAATGAATTACTTAGACATCGCATGCCTAACAATTATAAACCCCGCATTTTAGTCTCAAAATCGAAAACTCTTTTCAATATCAAGTCAGGCAATTCAACAAGATTCCCGACATTCTGATCGAATGCTCGTCGCAAACTTCAGTAGACGGCTGCACCCCCGATACCGGCGACGAAGTGCACCAAGGCGGAACACCGCTACCGCGAGCACCCGGACGGATGCTTTCGGCGACGGGGTTCTCCTACAGTCACTTGGTCGGGGCTATGGAGTGAGGCTGTCTATTAAGTTTACCCGGCGAGTATCCGCGTACGCTACGTGATTGCGACGGACTTTTGATCACATCAAAATTCCGTGGCTACCGATCAAGTGAGACTAAATTGCTACGTTTATAACATTCATTTAGTTATCATATAACTCATTGTGAATTCCAATTATTGTATCCCATTCCGGATAAACAGAAAATGTTAAACTTTTCGATTGAACAATCGAACACCCAAGTTTTCCCGAAACTGATCAACACATGAAACAAGTCGAACAACATTCCGTTCGTACCTCAGTACCAACGATCCAGCCGTAGAAGGGTCAAGCCAACGCCTCACATGTGGCACGCCGTACTGCCCCAAACCCGAAGGTTCAAAGGGCAGTTCAAGACGGTCACATAATCGAGTTAAGGTTTGTGTCTTCTAGAGGGACCATCGCGTTACTTGCACTACTTAGAACGTCGTTAAACTACGGAAAAATCCAACACTTGGAAATTTCCCGACAGGGGAAAAGTTGGGTATTTATATCCGGTCGAACTTTTTAACATATTCTAAAATTTATCCGGAAAGCCACACAGACAAAATTTGATATCCCGATCGAAATTCCGAATCCCCAAATCAACTCAGAAAAATCAACTCTTGAAAATATATTAAAAATATCCAGGAATACCAGAACAGTACCATAGGAATTACTGTAGAAGACAAGTGGCACAAGACGACAAAATGGCCGCGCTTGCGCCGCACAAGCCAAGCTCGTGCCGCGGAAGCGCGGCTCACTGTAGGAATTGTGTGCACGAATTTTACAGTATTTCTTAGAATTGCCTGCTGATGTTTCTGAATATTTTTAATGTTGAAAAATCCCAGAATTTAAAAATTGTACAGAGAGCAATATTGGTTCGGGGTTTCGGGTTCGTTCGGACTTCAATTTCCGTCTGGACTTCGCCTAAGGCTCTAGCTAGGCTCTGATACCACTGCAGGGTTCCTAGGCACTCTAGTGAGGTCTCCCAAGCCATCAACCATGGCAATTTCAAAAATTATGGTGCCTACAAACCCTAAAGTACGGATCGTTTGCTAGATTTCTAGGCGAACAAGAACTAGTTAACATTTAACTAAATAAAATACGGAAATACAACCTTTGTAGATCCGGTGCTCCACCTCCATAGCTCCGCAATGAGGTCCTCTCCGCTGTCCAAATCGAATCTGGGCTCTAAGATCGGCTTCGTCGGAGAATGGGCTAGCTAGGTCGTCGATGTCCATGCCGAAGATGATCTACGTCGAAGCATCGATGAATCAAGCTCCACCTTCACCAAGTCATGAAACTTGTGAAGGAAACACACTCTACTACTTGGCAAGAGGTAGAGGATGAAGAAATAGGAAGTGGGTAGACTTTAGAATCGGATTTCTCACTCATTTCCATCACTTGCCATTGATGGGGCAAGCTTTCTTCACTTCAAGAAAATGGAGGAAGAAGAAGAATGTTATGATAAGTCTTGAATTAAAAATAAAACAAAAACAATACTTATCATACTTTTAACTCTAGTTAAGTGTAGAGAATTAACTTAGGTTAGTTGAATTGGTTAGGGTTAAGAATATGATAAGAATGAAGACTTAGTCAAAGTTTCAAGAAACTTCAACTAAATCCAAAATAAGCCACCATTTATCTTTCTTTTCCTTATTCCAAAAAAAAGAATAAATAAGAAAGATAAATGAATAAATAAAAATCAAAACCCTAACCCATTCATAACCATGGTTCATTCTTTACACTTAACCAAGTTAGGCATGCATCATCAAACATGATGCAAGCAAGTGCACAAAAACATATCGCATATGTAATGCGCACACCCGAGTGAGAAAATCCGTCTAAAGTGAACCGATACTAGTTAATGTAAAGTAATATATCAAATATATAATTATACATTAAATCATTAAATCAACACTTGATTCAATGATCCGGTCATGCGCACATAACCGACTGGTATCATTAGTAACATCTTATCGAATCAACACTTGATCCGATAACCCGGCTATATCGGATATAACCGATCAATGTCACATCGCGAGAATAGAATACGGTATCACATACACGCATTATTCTCGGTCCCGCACATATCTCATATGCGCTCCTATTTCGTTTCGCTTGAACCAGGAAACCTCTGTGTAGGACTCTAAAGACTCGTCAATACGCCGGCAGCGGATGATGATCATATCAAACATCCACAAGCCGCAAGCGGTCTGCTAAACGTAACGGCCACCCGGGTATTGAGCGATCTGAAGATCGACGAGCAAGCCCGCTCACACTCCAGTGAATCCGACCAGTAACACTACCGTACAGTCCGGTCTGATCGTCTGATATGTCGCATATCTCGCCTAGGGGTGGTATACGTCAGACCCCAATAGCTCAATAAGTCGTGTCGATATGAGGTCTATAACTGTTCGAGAAACTACTGGTAACACTTACCAGTAAATCTCAGCAACCCTGGCCAGGGATTTCCTGTTATAGCCAATCGAACACAGCGCAACATCAACCCCCATATACCGGGAGAGACGAATCCCCTCCTATCGCTCATTGCCTCCATGTGACTCGGGACTGTACCCAAAAACCACCGTTTTGCACGCCCTCTTGGACATGGTAAGATGGAAATCAAAGCACAGTGGGAACCACACAAGACTCTATGACGATCTCGGGTCAACAGACTACTCTGTACCAGTGTCACCAGAGAACTGCCATCTGACGTGAGGTATAATACCATCTGGGAGTTCTCGGCGAGTCCGTCCAGTGTACCCAGTCTCTACTGAGCACCCGTATATCTCCTCTGATGTCAAACACCGATGGATATGGGATCATCCATCGCCCATCTATATGGGTCGAGAAGGTACACGCTAGTCTACTCTGGTATATCGATGCCCCGTCTCGATACACCCACGACTAGGGACTTTGAAGGATGTACTTATGGACTACCATGTCCCCACTAGTATGATCCGCATCATAGTCCAGGTAGTCAAGTACAGATCCTAAGGGCTTTACCAACATGTAACAGAGAGACAATCAGCATACACGTTAAGGTAAAGATCAACCAGATAGCATACTATCATGTCGAGCAAGAAAGTCCTCCCTATATACCTCCCAGCATCCACTACAATATACATCCTATGTATAGTAATGGCCTCTAGGGCATACATATAACTAACAGTACTCATATCACCTGGGAACTGATAACTGACGATAGGTATAATACCAACCTGTCAGTTCCCGACGAGTCCTGTCCAGTGTACTCGTAACCTAACGAGCACCCGTATACTATCTCCAGTACGACGTACTGATAGCTGTGGGACAGACCATCTCTCATACTGGGATGAGAAGCGCATACGCTAGTCTACTCCGGAGTATCGATGCCCTGTCTCGATAGTCCTGCGACTAGGGACCTGTATAAGGATGTGCTTATAGATTACCCAGCCCCCACTAGTGTGACTGCCATCACAACGCTGGTAATCAAGCAAAGATCCTAAGGGCTCCACTAATGCGTATAGGTGATATCGCAAAATAAACACATGTACACATTTGAAGTAGAAACAAACCAAGTAGCATACTACTATATTGAGCAAGATTGTTTATACAAGGTGAACATCCCAAGCTTCCATTAAGTAATATACAAACTAGTATGATACAGTAATGGCCTCTAGGGCATATACACTAACAATCTCCCACTTGCACTAAGGCCATGTACTGGCGTATCGAAGACCTATCATCTCGATCAGCCGCTCGAACTGAGTCTGGGGTAGGGCCTTGGTGAATGGATCTGCAGTGTTTTCTTCTGAAGCAACCCTCAGAACCTCGATCTCCTTGCGATCCACGATCTCCCTGATCAGGTGATACCGCCTCAAGATGTGCCTGGATCTCTGATGGGACCTGGGTTCCTTCGCTAAAGCTATAGCCCCGTTGTTGTCGCAATACAGAGGTATTGGGTCAACAATGGATAGAACAACCTGAAGTTCTTTCAAGAACTTCCTCATCCAGACAGCTTCTTTTGCGGCATCAGATGCAGCGATGTATTCCGCTTCCATAGTCGAGCCTGCAACGGTTTCCTGTTTGGAACTCTTCCAAGACACCGCCCTTCCATTGAGGGTAAAGACAAAACCCGACATGGACTTGGAATCATCCTTGTCACTCTGGAAGCTGGAGTCAGCAAAGGCCTCAATCTGGAGGTCTTTTCCGCCATACACCAAGAACATCTCCTTAGTCCTTCTCAGGTACTTGAGAATGTTCTTTACTGCTATCCAGTGTTTCTCCCCAGGGTTTGACTGATACCGGCTTACTACACTCAGTGCATAAGCTACATCCGGTCTGGTACACAACATCGCATACATTATAGAGCCTACCGCAGAAGTGTAGGGTATAATAGACATGCGATCCCTCTCCAAATCAGTCTTGGGAGACATCTCTTTAGAGAGGGTGATCCTGTTAGTTATATGTATGCCCTAGAGGCCATTACTGTACATAGGATGTATATTGTAGTGGATGCTGGGACATATATAGGTAGGACTTTCTTGCTCGACATGATAGTATGCTATCTGGTTGAACTTTACCTTAACGTGTATACTGATTGTCTCTCTGTTACATGTTGGTAAAGCCCTTAGGATGTGTGCTTGACTACCTGGACTATGATGCGGATCATACTAGTGGGGACATGGTAGTCCATAAGTACATCCTTGAAAGTCCCTAGTCGTGGGTGTATCGAGACGGGGCATCGATATACCAGAGTAGACTAGTGTATACCTTCTCGACCCATACAGATGGGCGATGGATGATCCCATAGCCATCGGTGTTTGACATCAGAGGAGATATACGGGTGCTCAGTAGAGACTGGGTACACTGGACGGACTCGCCGAGAACTCCCAGATGGTATTATACCTCACGTCAGATGGCAGTTCTCTGGTGACACTGGTACAGAGTAGTCTGTTGACCCAAGATCGTCATAGAGTCTTGTGTGGTTCCCACTGTGCTTTGATTACCATCTTACCACGTCCAAGAGGGCGTGCAAAACGGTGGTTTTTGGGTACAGTCCCGAGTCACATGGAGGCAATGAGCGATAGGAGGGGATTCGTCTCTCCCGGTATAGGGGGTTGATGTTGCGCTGTGTTCGATTGGCTATAACAGGAAGTCCCTGGCCAGGGCTGCTCAGAGAATTGCTGGTAAGTGTTACCAGTAGTTTCTCGACCCGTTATGAGCCTCATATCGACACGACTTATCGAGCTATTGGGGTCTGACGTTTACCACCCCTAGGCGAGATATGCGACATATCAGACGATCAGACCGGACTGTACGGTAGTGTTACTGGTCGGATTCACTGGAGTGTGAGCGGGCTTGCTCGTCGATCTTCAGATCGCTCAATACCCGGGTGGCCGTTACGTTTAGCAGACCGCTTGCGGCTTGTGGGTGTTTGATATGATCATCACCTGCTGCCGGCGTATTGACGAGTCTTTAGAGTCCTACACAGAGGTTTCCTGGCTCAAGCGAAACGAAATAGGAGCGCATATGAGATATGTGCGGGACCGAGAATAATACGTGTATGTGATACCGTATTACATTCTCGCGATGAATGTATCGGAAAGGTTGTATGCGATATAACCTAGTTATCGATTCAAGCGTTGATTCGATAAGCCGATACATTGAATACTAGTCGGTTGTGTGTGACATGACCGGATCATTGAATCAAGTGTTGATTTAATGATTTAATGCATAATTATATATTTGATATGTTACTTTGCACTAACTAGTATTGGTTCACTTTAAACGGATTTTCTCACTTGGATTGTGCACATTGTGTATGTGATATATTTTTGTGCACTTGTATGTATCATGTTTGATGATGCATGCTAACTTGTGTTTTGTGTAAAGTTTAAACCATGGTTATGTAATGGTTAGGGTTTACATTTTCATATCTATTTATTTATTCATTTATTCATTTTGGAAAATGTAAAGCAAATGAGAAAATGGTGGCTTCTTTTGTTTTGTTCATGAAGCTTCATGAAGACTTTGACCAAGTTACCATTTTGTCTCATGCTTAACCCTAACCATCCCACTAACCATGATTTATTCTCTACACTTGACCATGGTTCAAGTTATGATAAGGATGATATTTCTTTTCTTTTTTAGATTATTCATATCATAACATTTCTTCTTCTTCTTCCTTGAACTCAAGAAGAAAAAGCTTTCTTCATCAATGGTGAATTGAGCAAACAAGTGAGAAATCCAATTCTAAAGTCTACCCACTTCCTATTTCTTCATCCTCTACCTCTTGCCAAGTAGTAGAGTGTGTTTCCTTCATAATTTTTAGGGCTTGGTGAAGGTGGAGCTTGATTTAGCGATGCCTCGACGTAGATCATCTTCGGCATGGACATCGACGACCTAGCTCGCTTTTTCTCCGACGAAGCCGACTCTAGAGCCCGGATTTGATTTGGACAGCGGAGAGGACCTCGTTGCGGAGCTATGGAGGTGGAGCACCGGATCTACAAAGGTTGTATTTCCGTTAAACTTTTAGTTAAGTGTTAACTAGTTAGTTTTTCGCCTAGACATCTAGCCGACGATCCGTAGTTTAGGGTTTCTCGGCACCATAATTTTTGAAATTGCCATGGTTGATGGCTTGGGAGACCACACTAGCGTGCCTAGGAACCCTACAGATCCCGTGACAAGCCGGTAGATTACCGCGCTTGGAATCTTCCATATTGAATCTTTTCAGTACGGTGTCGATGTACCTGGACTGTGAAAGTCCTAATATCCTCTTGGATCTATCACGATGGATCCGGATCCCCAGGATGTATGAGGCATCACCCAGGTCTTTCATGGAGAACTTGTGTGACAAGAACCCCTTGACAGATTGTAGCATAGGAATGTCATTTCCTATTAAGAGAATGTCATCCACGTATAAAACGAGGAATACTACAGTTCCCGCTACAAATCTACAATAGATGCATGGTTCATCTGGATTTTTGATAAAGCCAAATTCCTTGACCGTTTCATCAAAACAGATGTTCCAACTCCGCGATGCCTGCTTTAGTCCATAGATGGACTTAAGCAACTTGCACACTTTTCCGCTGCTCCCACTCTGAATGAAACCCTCTGGCTGATCCATATAGACACACTCCTCTAAATTTCCATTTAGAAAAGCGGTTTTTACGTCCATCTGCCAAATCTCATAATCGTGGAAGGCAGCAATGGCAAGAAGGATCCGAATGGATTTCAGCATAGCCACTGGAGAAAAGGTTTCATCATAGTCCAAACCAGGTCTTTGACGGAAACCCTTTGCTACAAGTCTAGCTTTATAGGTCTCAACCTGTCCATCTACACCAATCTTCCTTTTGAAGATCCACTTGCATCCTACGGGTTTTACCCCGTCTGGAGCAATGTCCAACGTCCATACTTTGTTGGTGTACATGGACTCCATTTCGGTCCGCATTGCATCCAGCCATTTACCGAGTCAACGCTCTGAACGGCTTGCTGGATGCTAGTAGGCTCATCATAGTCTATGATGCAATCCTCTTTATCCCCGTCTATGAGAAAACCGTAGTATCTCTCGGGCGGATGAGACTGCCTACTACTTCTGCGGAGCGGAATAGGAATGTCCTGTTCTTTTGAACCCTCTGGTTCCATTAAGCTTTCAGTAATAGTCTGTGGTTCTGGAATTTCTTCTAGTTCTATTGCGCTCCCACTTACTTCTTTTTCTAAGAACTGATGTTCCAGAAAATGGGCATTACGAGAAACAAGGAATTTTTGTTCCTCTGCGTAATAGAAAAGATACCCCCTGGAGTTCTTTGGGTATCCCACAAACTTGCACAGTACTGAGCGTGCCTCGAGCTTGTCCGTATGCTGCTTTTTGATATAAGCTGGACATCCCCAAATCATCAAGTACTGAAGATAGGGTTTCTTCCCACTCCATAACTCATATGGTGTGGTAGGCACAGTCTTAGTAGGAACTCGGTTCAAAAGGTATGCAGCTGTTTCTAGCGCATACCCCCAGAATGATCGCGGTAACTCAGCGTTACTCATCATGGACCGTACCATATCCAATAGGGTTCGGTTCCGTCTCTCCGATACACCGTTGTGCTGCGGAGTGTATGGAGGAGTGAGCTGAGAGAGAATCCCGTTCTCTTTTAAATAATTCAGGAACTCGGCACTTAAGTATTCTCCACCTCGATCCGATCTTAGAATCTTGATACTTTTGCCGGTTTGTTTTTCTACTTCATTCTTAAATTCCTGGAATTTTTCAAAAGCTTCGGACTTATGTTTCATTAAGAAGACATAACCGTATCTTGAAAAATCATCCGTAAAAGTAATGAAGTAAGAATAACCGCTTCGCGCATGTGTAGATATTGGACCGCACACGTCACTGTGTACGAGTCCCATGAGCTCGATCGCTCTTACTCAATGTCCAGTGAACGGAGTCTTTGTCATCTTTCCTTTGAGACAGGATTGACAAGTGGCATATGATTGATATTCGAACGGATCCAAATATCCTTCTGTATGTAACTTAGTCAACCTTCTCTCATTGATGTGACCCAGTCTACAATGCCATAAGAAAGTCTGATTGATATCTGGAGACTTTCTTTTGTGTGTATTCTGGACATTAAAAATCTGTGGTTGGTTTAATACGTATATACCATTGCTCAGTGTACCTGACCCAATCAGAACTTGATTAAGGTGAATGTTTACAACATTACTTACAAACGCAAATTCATAACCTTCTTTAGAAACCAAAGATACAGAAATGATATTACAAGTTGCGTTGGGTACAAAAAAGCAATTACGCAAAACCAAAACATGCCCATCTGACATTCCCAGGTGATAGTCCCCCACGGCTTTAGCATCCATGCTAGCTCCGTTCGCAACTCCGAGGGTCATGTCACCTGCCTTCAAAACCCTACGGTTTCTCAACGCCTGCAAAGAATTACAGATATGAGATCCTGATCCGGTATCCAATACCCAGGAAGTAGAGTTTATAGAAAGACAGTTTTCAATAATATACACACCTGAAGCTGAAGCCGCAACCTGCTTCAGTTCCTGTGTCCTGGCTTTCCAAGCCCTGCAATCTTTCTTCCAGTGTCCACTCTTATGACAATAGAAGCACTCTTCCTTTCCAACAAGCTTCCCCGCAATCTTTGTTGCCTTTTCCTTTCCCTTCGTACCCACTTTACTAACACCGCCTCTTGGTTTGGCGGGGGCTTTCTTTCTCTTTCCCTTGGCTTTCGCCTTGGACCTAGAGGAAGAAGATCCTCCTACAAACAAAGCGGGTGTTTCCCTACCCTTCTGTAGGGTGCCCTCTGCGCTCCTCAGCAGATTGAGGAGTTCTGAAAGTTCAACTTCCTTTTCTTGTAAGTTGAAGTTCAGTATAAACTGGGCGTAAGTGGATGGAAGGGACTGGAGAATTAAATCCGTATAGAGTTCACTATCCAACGTGGTCCCAAGTTCCGCGAGCTCCTCAGTGTAGCCAATCATCTTAAGCACGTGGTCCGCTACCGATGATCCGACGGCCAACTTTGTCAAAAATAACTTCTTCGACACTTCGTATCTTGCGATACGAGACTGCTCTCCATACAGTTCTTTTGTATGGAGAAATATGGACTCGAGGTCTATATTCTCATGCCTCCTCTGATGTTCGTTGTCCATAGAGGCAAGCACGAGGCACCTGGCCTTCGCGCCATCAATCTCCCAAGTCTTACGGATTTCCTTATCCGCGACGCTGGAGGTGGGACCTGGGACGGGGGGAGCTTTGGTGGTAAGAAGATACCCCAGCTTGTCGTAAGTGATTGCCAATTTGACATTCCTTAGCCAATCTTTGTAGTTTGGCCCTGTCAGTATGTTTTTATCTAGAAGTAACTTAAGTCCAGTCATTTCGAATTTGGTCGCTGCAGGGGGAGAGAAGAAACACTTTAGCACGATGCTCTTGCAAGTTTAGAATGGTTTTTAATTTGTCTAAACAGGATGGCTCCCACTGTCTCTCAAATCCCTCCTCAAACCACAAAGGAATAATTAGCCGGGATCAATCCCACCGTACAATACTTGCTTAACCGTTCAGCCAGGCCAGTGTCGGTACTTCGAGGGAGGTTTTCCAACGCTTTCGCGAAGTTCCTTAATTTAAGAACCTCTTTTCCCTGGGGGCGTAGCCCCGCTAACACCTTTCTAGGCACCTACTAGGTTTATAGCATTGATCGTTTAGTGAGAAATTTCCCGAGGAGTAGCATATACTCAAAGTAGGATCGGGATCCAAATATCATTGCGTGATGAAACTGAAGGTATCCTACCAGAATCATCACACTCCAAATGGTATGCAAATCTAGCAAGTTTCAGTACTTGTGAAACTCCCGATGTGGATTTTTGCCCCATGCTCTTATGACCTTGGCGTGAGGTCAAAATGTCATAAGTCACATGTCAAGTTCTTCCCATCATTATCCCGGTTGATTTGAATCCACCCGTACCTACCCTTGACGTAGGCCAAAATGGCGGTACGACTGTCTCAAACCAACGCATTCTATCTATGCAACAGATAAATATCCAGCAGCTACCAATCACTATGCCTTGGCGTGAGGTCAAAATACATAGCTTGAATACTACCGTATATTTAACTGAAATGATGGAGGGCTACGAATGGTTTTGGCGAAACCGTGAACGTAGTGAACTTGATATAATCGATGGAACGAGATAGCTTTTAGAAGGAGTGGCTCAAGCTCCGCATTTTAAAAGTTAGTTTTGAAAAGAACCGAGTGGTTTTTCGAAAGTGTTCCAACGACTTTAACTTGGTTTATTATCTTGCATTAGTTCTTTTAATGCGTGATATTCTTGCATTAGTTCTTTTAATGCGTCCCATCATTTAATCCTACCATTGCAGAAAACAACCAAAATATGACGTACGCTTATGCCATTTGCATTCGCCACGGGGTCCCGTCATCACTCGTTAGGTTACTTAACTAACGACAGAGCGGGGGCTGGGCTAGCACGGCTGTAAAACATAAGCAACGCCTAAATATAAAGCAATGATAGACATTACAGATCACAGATGAATACATTGGATATACTAGCAATCCGCAATCCGTTCGAGCCTGCAACGAAAAGCGGATTACACGGTCGCGGTGAATAGCAAGTACCCCACCCAAGACCCCTACGGGTGCGGCAAACTACCCGCCAAGTACTCGGCAGTTTGTGCACCCCTCCATGGGTCAATCCTAGGAGCAAAAACAGTAAAAAGAATTATACAATGACGGCTACAACCCCGACCCAGTTGTGCGGCCATACAAATAATAATTTTACATCAATTTACATTTACAATTGAATGGAAGAAAAACAAAAAGCTCATCTCACATCCACCCCGGCTATTCACCCGCGACAGTCCAACAGATTCATATACACATTCCAATATCAAACACAGATCACAGAGATGTATAACCCCGACTAATCGACTTATAGCGATTAGCCGACGTTCAATACATACAAACATCACAGATATAACCATCATAGTCAAAGTGCAGTGAAGTTCGGAAAAAAATACGGAATTATAGGACCCCAAAAGTAAATTTCTGTTCTGGAAAATCTGGGCACATTTAATATATCTTAAAAATCCCAAAATCCTACCAGAAGAACACTGCACTAAAAACGATCACAAGAGGAAACAAAACGGCGGCGGTTCCGCGGTCTAAGCCACCTATTGCCGCGGAACCGCGGCGCTTTAAGGGAATCATGCGATCGTTTTTCTTGGGTGTTCTCACAAAACCCTGAGCCGATTTTAGGTGTATAACAAATCTTGTTTTGACCAGAAAATTTTTTAACAGAAACTAGGGTTTTGTAAAAGTTTGGATTTTGGATTTTTCGGTTCCGAACTTCGTTACACTTCACTACCAAGCTAGTTTAAGTTTAGTTAGGCTCTGATACCACTGTAAGTCCACGTTGCGACCCTCGGTTCTTACGGGGAGGTGGAAACGGTATAAAAATCAAATTTTTAGCGCATGGGGCAACATGGACTAACAAAGTCGGGATCTTTTCCTAAACTAAAACAAGCAAACTTGCTAAAGAGAGTTAGCTACTCGGAAAGATGGTTATACCTAAACTTGAACTCCTTCTTCTTCAAACTTTGTAGAGGTTGATGGTTCTTTCCTCGTCGCCTTCTTCCGTCGAAGATGGATCCACCTGAGGGTTCAACCTTCGGGCTCTAACTCGAACTTTGAGTGAACTAGGATCTCCGGCTTGCCAAACCTTGAACCCCAGAGAGAGTAGAGAGTATCTATTGGGTGCTTTCTTTTTCAAGGTGAGGGATTCTCAACACATGAGAAGGAATCACCTTGAGCTTGAGGAAGAAGAAGATGAAGTGAGGAGAGAGAATGGTTATGAAAGAATGAGCTCTCTTTTTCCTTTTTGCAACCATATCAAAAGAAAAAGAATTATCTAATTAGTAATAATAATTCAAATGAGAATAGTTGATGGTAGTTTTGGAATGACCACTATCATGCTTCATTAAATGAATGTAAGCATGAATCAAGGAGAATCCTTTCAAAGCATGATGGTGGTCAACATTCAACCATGGTCAACAAGTCCACAAAATCAACCATAACAATATTTCATTTAATTACTATTATTAATTGATATTTCATAAATCTATTAGGGTTTGGAAAATGACAACTGTCAACTGTGCATACGCACCCGTTCCGAAACCCTAATGAAATACCTCATCCTCCGCCTCAAGCAACTGTGCATACACACCTGCATTCTCGTTCCGAGGAACAAGAATACCGAGATATAAAAGCAACCCCAAAACATATACCAGTATCTGGCTCAAATCAGAGCCTGCCAGTATAATCCGTCCGGACTCCAAACGTGCACAAGTGCGCGGATGAGAACGAACCCTGCCGCAAAACCATGCGACCTCTACTCTGTTTTGCCCAGAGGCGAATACCCTCTGTGTGGGACTCTAAAGACTCGACACTACGCTGGCAGTGGGTTTAACCACAAACCGCAAGCGGCACTAGCTGTGCGTAACGATCCCCAGGTAGATGCCGACAAGAAGGCTGATGAGGTGAACCCCATCTGAACTCCTACTGAGTCTGAATGTGACATTCTCCGTACAGTCCGGTCTGTTCGTCTGATACATCGCATGTCGGGCCTAGGGGGCGGTAAAACGTCAGTCCCCAAATAGCGGTACAAGTCGTGTCGGAGTGAAGCCCAAAACACCCTGAGATGACACTGGAAGCCTACCAGTATATCTCGCTTGCCCTGGCCAGGGACTACTCGTGTAATGGCTCTCCTAGACACAGCGCGATGTCAACCCCCAATACCAGGAGAGACGAATCCTGTCTAACCGTCACTGCCTCCAAGTGCTTCGGGAAGGCACCCAACCACTACCTGTTTGCACGACTCCTTTGAGCCGTGGTAGGGTAGTGATCAAAGTGCAGTGGGAACACACTCGAGGCGAAGCGCCAGTATCAAGTCAGCGGACTAAGCTGTACTCATGTCACCTGGGAACTGATAACTGACGATAGGTATAATACCAACCTGTCAGTTCCCGACGAGTCCTGTCCAGTGTACTCGTAACCTAACGAGCATCCGTATACTATCTCCAGTACGACGTACTGATGGCTGTGGGACAGACCATCTCCCACACTGGGATGAGAAGCGCATACGCTAGTTTACTCCGGAGTATCGATGCCCTGTCTCGATAGTCCTGCGACTAGGGATCTGTATAAGGATGTGCTTATAGATTACCCAGCCCCCACTAGTGTGACTGCCATCACAACGCTGGTAATCAAGCAAAGATCCTAAGGGCTCCACTAATGCGTATAGGTGATATCGCAAAATAAACACATGTACACATTTGAAGTAGAAACAAACCAAGTAGCATACTACTATATTGAGCAAGATTGTTTATACAAGGTGAACATCCCAAGCTTCCATTAAGTAATATACAAACTAGTATGATACAGTAATGGCCTCTAGGGCATATACACAAACAGAAGCGTTCCTAAGTTGAGTAACGATGATCGGCCTCCTTCCATTTAGTTGACATGCACTGGAGACAGCTGCATGATTTGAATCTAGTTCAATTAAATCAGTGCCTCTGTTTTTATATTGGATATAGAACAGTTCATATCTTGACATTGTTAAGGTACGGGGAGTTGTCCTGCTTATGCTTAAACCAAGACTCTGGATAACTCAAGGCACGTTTCTGTAATGGCTGTTTGTGGGTTGACCCAGGCTATGACGAGGGTTGACTTTCTACCATCTGGAAGATCAATGGTGATATTGTTCTTGACTTGCAACAGTTTTAATAAAAATGGATTTTTCAGAAAACAGTAGTGGGAGTATGGTAGAACAGGAAGTGATTCCAGAACCGCAAACGATTACTGAAAATTTGATAAGAACCTAAAGATTCAATCTGATTTGACATTCCATTAGCCACTCCGCAGATATTGTGGGTAACCTCAGGCACTCGAGAGGTACTTCGGTATGCTCAAAGACGGTGACAGGGAGATTCTTATTTACCCAGACTTGACACTACTGTTGTTCTAGGCTATGAGACCCGGCAGGAGGATGAGTATAGCGTCGTTCTAAACTAGATTTAGAAGTGTACGTCTATATGACCCTGCCAGAGGGTTGTCGTAGTCAGTGGGAGCAGCGGAAGCATAGTGGACAAGTGGCTTATGTCTATTTATAGACTAAAGCAGATATAGCGGAGATAGATCATCTATTTCTGATGTGACAGTCATAGGTTTGACTTCATCAGAATAGGGGATAGATCTGTTAAGAAGGTAGTAGGGTGTGATGTCTTGATATTTGGATGACATACACAGAGTAGGAAGTGATATTCCTATACTACGATCGGTTATACTTTGGTCGTCACACTGTAGTTTCTCCACATAGGAATTGGATATTATATCAGACATTCTGGTTACTAGATCTTTGGTTTTAGATCTAGATTTGGGTAGTTTCCCAATCAGGGTACTTAGACGGCATTCTATAAGTATTTAGAATGGACGACTTCTGGCACGGTAGTGTACATGCAGGTGATGGAGTTACCCTCTCTAAAGGTGTCTTACAGACTAAAGGGGAGAGGGACATACATGATTGGCAGATCACTTGTTTAGGCAATTGAGTCAATCATGAGATGTCAAGTACCATACCAGATGTTGTTTTTGCAGTAGATGCAATAAGTTGATATTGATCCAATCCTGGAGAAACATTCGGAAGCAGTTTTAGAACATAAGTGGATGTTCTAGGGATATAATAACAACAGCCTCTTTGTAGAGACGGTTATCATTCAAGGCTTCCACGGAGACCTGGATGACAGAGTGACTGTCAGAGTTATAGTCTTCTCTCTGATGAGGGGCAGTATTTTGGACAGGTGGTCCAGGCGGATACTGAGGGAGGCATGGCGCAAGATACTGATTAAGTTCAGTTGACGATACAGTCTAAGAAGTTTGGATTTAGAGTTCATTTATGAACTAGGTCCCATCAGACATCCAAACATATTCTAAGACAGGTATTGCTCATTTCGGGAGATGGCTTTCTCCGCGAACTTGAGATAAAGAGAACATAGAAAGAAACATCAGGGCGGATCCACTCACTGAGGTTATTCCTCGAACGCAATAGTTTCGCAAACGAGCTTTGTGAGACTGGCTAGTAGAGGAGTTGGGTGTTCGGTATCACACGGGCTGTGAGTATGCGACATCGCAATAATTAGCCTTGAGTGCAACTGGGAGATTGTTGGATATAGTGCCCTCAGAGTCAATTATTAGATCACAGGCATATGATTGCAATGATTGAGGAAGGACCTATGCCGGTAGGACAGTCTTATTCAAGATGATACTATGCTATCTGGTTTACCTTTATCATCGTATACTGTTTTAGGTGACCTTACAGGTCGCTATTACACGTTGATAGAGCCCCTAGGATTCTTGCTTGACTACCAGCAGTATGAGGGCGATCATATACGTAGGAGCTGGGGTCTATAAGCAAATCCTTAAAAGGTCCCTAGTTGTGGGAGTTTCGAGACAGGGCATCGATACTCCAGAGTAGACTAGTGTGTACAGTCGAGACCCCAACGAGGGGCGGTGGCCGGTCTCATAAGCCACTGGTGTCAGTTGGTTCACCTAAGATGTATACAGGTGCTCATTGGGTTATGAGTACACCGGACAGGACTCGCCGGGAACATGCTAGTGTAACGTTTTGAAAATCGTTTCGGTGAAATTTCGAAAAAATCGGTAAAATATGGGGGTTTTCTGTAAAAAATCAAAATACAAATATCTTATTATAAAAATTAAATATACATATTCTAGCTATGTAATTGCTATTATTTGGTGTTTATTGAGCCTCTGGTGAAATTTCAAATTTTCTGAAAAAAATATTATTTTATTATTATTTTAAGCCGTCACTAATACATTTAATTAGGGAAAATTACAAATTGGAATGAGTTGAAACAAATTTTGTGCATCATAAAACATTAAATAAAATTTTATCAAGTGGTTTTTGGAACGAAATCATTTGCCAAAACGGTTTAGAAATTATTGAAGAAAAAAGGCTTTTTTTTAGCGTAAATGGATGTTTAGGGTATTGTATTTATCATTTTTCATCACCCCACACCCGTACCCACACCCACACACCCCCATTCACTTCTCCCCATGGCTGAATTCAGCAGCCATCATCTTTTTCCCCACTTGAATTTCAAAGAAAAGAAAAGAAAGAAGACAAAGGAAATGAAAGGAAATTGTAAAATGAGTTGGACCTTTGACTTTATGCCTTGACTTGGACTATTTTCCTCACCTCCCTCTCTCTCCTCTCCCCTCCATTTTCAGCCGAACCCCCCCCCCCCTTGTGCAGCCCCAATTTTCCCCCACTCATTTCATCGCAAAATTCCATCAAAAATCCACAAATTTACTCACAAATTCAAAGCAAACTCAAAATCCAAGATTAACCCATTATTCTTTAGCCAATTATGTATGGATCTTGGGGGATGGAAGCATGTTTGGGAGGCCATAGGTGCTTGTGGATCTTCAAATATTTTTGGGTATAATTCTAAACTTTTTGCTTAGTTTGTTACTTAATTTCTTAAAGCTAAGTTAATTAAGTGTTAATTTGGGTTATGTGAGTTTAATTGCATGATTAAAGATTTCAAGTTAGGGTTTGTTGTGGAAATGAGTTGTGTTTGATTGTGTATGGTTTAGTGAGGTGGATTAACATATTTAGTTTTGTAGAAAACTAATCTAGCTGTTAATTACAAGTTGTTACTTGAAAAATGTCCAAATTAAGCTTTTTGTTGCAAACTAGTTTTTTTGATTTAATTCGAAATATGAGATTAAAAACATGGTTAGGGTTTTTATCATATTTTAAACTTTATTAAGTGTAGTTTAACACTTTAGTTCATGGAAATCCAACCTAAATTGTAGTTTGTGCATTTTTGCTATGAAATTGTTAAAAAGGGTATTTTGTAAACTAGAATATTAGGGTTTTTGGAATTTAATGAGATTAAATTCCGGAAATTATTTCTATGACTTATTTAAGATATTTAATAAGTATATTGGCCGCCACATTCATTTAAACATCATGTTTTGTACAAAAACGGCGAATTGTACTTGCTAGATTTTCGGAAAAACGACTTTTTAAGTGAAATTGGGATTTTTGGGAATTGTAAGCTATTTTATATTATAATTAGTGCTTGCAATTGTGCAAATGAGTGTGATTGGATTTTTCTCGATGGTTTGACGTTTGTACATCGACATCGAGGGTTGGTTTGACTATTCTTGCATGCGTAGGCGATAGGTTTGGACCTATGCGTGATACGCGTGCCGATTTGATTTTCGTATACCGTTTCGATTTCGAATTTAGTTTTAATGCGATACGGTGCGTTATGATATGTAGGTACCCCATGTGGACTTCGAGACGACAAGCAAGCGCGTGGCGACGTCGGCACCGGCTAGCGAGGACCAGGTGAGTAGATTTATATCTACGGGGAGAAGTCGGGTGGATGGCGTATAGCACCCCCGCAGTCCGTGGTGATGTATACGGATGCGTATACACATCAACAATTTATGATATGTTGTTAGGATTTATTATTGATGATTTTAGATGGATATTGGTGTTGGATTGGTGCATGGTTACGAAACCTTAGGTAGTGGGTGCACTACACTTACACATACACACATATACATACTTGCATACATTCCTTATTTCATATGTGCGTGTATGGGAATATATATTTATGTGTTCACATGGGTATGGGACTATGTGTTCATATACTGGATTTGAGGATAGTATTTGGAATTTGAGATGAGTCGATGAGATTAGGCTTGAGGCAAGGAGATCGGTGACGTGATTTGGTTCGTATTGAGATACGACATGATGTTTTAGCGGGTCTTCTGACGTAGAAATTCTTACACCCGCATGCATACATAGATGGCATCAATATTGTACTAGACGTAGGACATTATTCCGGATCATGATATTTGATAAAGAAGATACCAAATGAATAGTGTGATTGATGTGACTTTGACCCGTACCCAGATTTGGGGATGCCGTATAACGGATTTACGTATGAGCTATATATTGATGATTGATCCGCACTCTTGACTTGGGATGTCTGATTATAGATATGGTATCGGATATGATATTATTGAGGCGAGATCACCGACTAATATATATACAGGGATGTATATACATCGACTCAGATGTTAGGCGGTTTCCTTACCTGTAGTCCAGCTGGTTAGCTTAGCCCTTTAGTTTAGTTTAGTTGTTAGATTAGATTAGATTCTTACCTATTTCAAAAAACTAACGAATCGTGGGTATTTTAAAAGACAGCCCAAGGGATTCTACGGATATTTCAAAAGACCTATCTTTTCATAAGAACACCGCAGCCCCTATTTTCAAAACCACATGATTCATGTTATTTCAAATGGCACCATTTGTAGGACTTATATTAGGTTAATGCAGATTAGTTATAGTTGCGTCTAGTATTCAGCTCCCGCTCTTTATTGTGGTTCGCTTCGCATCGCATGCTTATATTATGTTTCATACTCCATTATTGATATCATGCTGTTAGGACACCAGCACCATTACCGATGATGCGTATGTACCACGTACACCTACTTGCCGGCTCACACACATCTTCATCGGTAATTGTCATGCCACGTACACTTTAGAAATACTATTGCATTGACATAGGTTGTTAGCTACTAATTTAGACATGATATTAGTGTACTCGCCTTATATGCTAGATTAGACATTGTAGATATTACTTGTTACTTCATGCATGTTAATATTCATTGTTATGCCGCATTCATGGATTTTCATGCCGATATGCACTGTTTACATGCTATTGAGGATTGGATTCGGATTTCTATGAGATTTTCTGGTTTTGGGGGAAACCGCAAAACTTATATAAGCTTCTTTCTCTCTTTAAAATAAAAAGTGCGGTTTTCCCATGATGTATGAGTCGTCCACCGTGAGTTTGCTGATGGATTTCGAGACCCGATTCGAGGAGGCGGATGAACCGTTTCGGGTACATGGTGGACCCGGTAAGGTACCCCGGGGCAAGAAGCGCGTGATGATGACGATGTAAGCCTGGCAGGGGAGCACTACCTACCGGTGATTTTACCCGACGCGTCGGATATCCGGAGGATACCGTCGTAGTCTTGAGATGGATGGTAGGGGCCGGTCTGGACTGACGGCGCCCTAGATATTGTGATTGAGACATTGAGATTTCGAGATTTTGAGGTACAGAGACTGTGATACAGAGATATCAAGATATTGGGATTACGTTTTGTGCCGATGCTAGGCACTGTTTTATGCTGATTTCATTATGATATCTCATTTTAAAAATACATAGGAAATCTCACTAAATTTTGAAAACAGTTCTTCATTTACATGTATTCTGTTTTCATGCATTCATACCTCATTCATATGATATATTGCTACCTGAGGCACTGACACGGGCACATGAGAGTACACTCGGGTTAGATATTTACCCTAGCCTTGTTATAGGTTGCATGTTATATATATAATTGAGGATATATTATGATCAGCGACCTAGGTTGCGTTATTTATGCGATTTCTATTCGTAGATGTTTTTCTATTCACGAGTTGGCAACTCACCCCCGTTGTGCCCCAGTTTCTTGCAGGTTTGCCGTACAGGTTTCATTACGGCTTGCGGGCATAGTTTCCTTCGGGTGATTTTCTAGTAGGTGGGTTACTTGTATCGCACCCCCATTATATCTTGTATATTATTATTCTGTTGTATCTAGAAGTTCCATCAACCAAACATGTATTTATATTGAGATAGAGACCAGTGATGTTATTCCTTCGACCTTAGAGTCGCACGTTTTACTTCTGTGGTTTTCTTGTGGTTTTGAGTTTCCTTTTCTGTTGTGATCCTCGCCTTTCGGCGTTGTATATTATATTGCTTGTGTGGTTGTGACCGTCGATTGACGAAGAGCTAGCTCCCGCTTGGGGATGCCTTTTTCTTGATTTCGTATACTATTCATGTTGTATCCCGTTTGGGGGCCAGTATTTACAAAAGAGACTCTGCCGAAATTTTCAGTAAATTTTTTATGTTTTTAAAAACCGCATAATTCAGCTTATGCTATTGAAACTACTTGCTTTAAGTTGGTTTTTCCTGCACTCTACTACTTTTCTTGGTTTGGATTTCTGGGTTTTCGGTTTACTTAGATTACGTACGCCTCGAGACGTTTCGTAGTTTAAGTGCCGGTCTTGTTCCGTACTTTCGGGACGTGACAAAGTTGGTATCAGAGAGTTAGGTTTTAACCTTCGGAGCGTAGGATGACCCTTGGTTGATGGAATAGGTGACTAAAGTAGAGTGACGTACCGTTGGTATGTTCCGCGGCATATTCACGACACGCCACTCCACTTATGAAGCCTTAGGATGTACATTTCCTTGTTCAGTATTATACTCCTTCCTGATCTAGCCTCATCGGTACCAGTTTGGTTTTGCTGCTACGGTTACGGGCAGGGAGAGCTACGGCTAGAGTTACGGTCAGCACAAGCTCGTCACGAACGAGGACTGACCAGGGCGAAATTCCGGCGACACACGATTGCAGAGATGTGTCTTTTTACTGTGTTTCCGCGCCACGAGCGTTTGGCGGATCGCCTTTATGAGGTTACTCGGAGGTGCTGATCGACACTAGAGAATTGAGCCAATGATGGAGGCCAGCCAGATTTTGATGACCGTTGGTGTGTTGCTTACTCCTGATGATTGAGGCACGGTTCAGCATGCAGACGAGTGAGCCAGTTATTGCTGCGAACGACGAGATATTTCCCCAGATGTTGGAGCTATTGCAGTATAAGTTGTACTAAGATATGATAGAAGGTCGCTAGTCATCGAGGATGAATGACTAGGACATGTGGATCGTTCGCCTACCCCGATGCGAGGTCATCAGATAGATTGATTCCAGCTAGAGACGACTTCACGCGGAGACGTTGGGAGTCGACAGAGACGATCGAATGTCAGAAACCTATTATTCCAAGTTTAAGGTAGTCGGAAAGACATGCAGGCAATTCTATGGTCCCTCTAGAAGAATGAAACCCTAACTCGACTTAATGACCGTGTGAAAGCCTTTGAACCTTAGGGTTTGCGGCAGTTCTGCGGCGCCATT
Source organism: Agapanthus africanus (assembly GCA_030015575.1). NCBI lineage: Eukaryota > Viridiplantae > Streptophyta > Magnoliopsida > Asparagales > Amaryllidaceae > Agapanthus > Agapanthus africanus. The sequence continues at coordinate 294,707,648 of CM057345.1, read as the reverse complement.
AGTGAGGCTTGGATTTGCCCTTCTACGGCTGGACCACCGATGCTGTGGTATGTACTCGATACTATTAAACTGTACCCAAGATGTTGAGCTCTTGGGGGATTATGAGGTTTTGACGAATCGATTGGATGGCTCGACTTAATTCGGATGCTAGGTGGTGAGATGCATTCTTGGGAGATTCCAGATACGAGGATAGCCGTTGGAGCTCAGTCCATGCAGCCATGACGGGACGAGTCCGAAGTAGTCGACATTAGAGAAAAAATGGATTAAGAGGTTCGTACATACCTGGATATGATGACGTCCCCCTCCGCCGACATCAGAGATGCGATGCGCATGCCGAGGCATTGTACTTGGATATACCTTCCAGAAGGAGTCGCGATGAGTATGTAGTCGTTCCAGAGCAAGATGCAGATATAGGAAAGGACAACGAGTTCCGGATAGTTGGCAGAGACGAGGCATGGAATAGACCGTGAGCAGGATTCCTTCCAGGCCACTGATGCAATGATATTTGCACCCAGGATCAGATGTGTCACGTGCATTCAGAGAGCCAGAGGCCGACGCCAGTGATATGCTGCCTTGACAGGGCCGATGAGCCGTTGGATTGTGAGATTGGTAATCCACGGAAAAGACTTGGACCCAGGAGTGGTCATGTTACGCACACCAGCAGGCCAGAGTTCATGATCATCGACGAGACGTCCCACTAGTGACCGCGATAGTTGGCCCGAGATTCTTAGAGGATGCACTTGAGCGGTACTGTTCCGCCATTATTGATTTCGATGTTTGGGTGATTTATTCGTATGATTTGATTTTGATGATTGAGGATTTACGATCTTTGCACAGTGTTGCACTTGATATCGTTTTCGTGCTTTAGTTTCACATGTTTGTGATTTTACGGTTTTAAACAGTTGAGTTGGTTTTGTGCGTATGCATGCACACGAATTGGTTCCTGCACTCTGTATAGTTATTATATGCTTGCAGTGCAGTGATACGCCTTTTGTGCACTTAGATGCACTGGACTTCGATTTCGATTGTGATACTCGATATTTGTTTTGTGCACCTTATGCATCTGATTGATTTTGCGCACGTTCGGCGCTTGATATTGGATTTCATGATTTCGTGCACGATGGATGCACCTGATTTGGATTTTCGCGCATGTTGGGCGCATGTTTTGAAGGGTGATTTTGGTGCACACCAGAGGCACTAAATTGAGAATTTTTCGTGCATGTCAGGTGCACCTGATTTTGCTGTCAGGCACACATGTTGCCTACGACAGATGTTTCGTGCACACCCGATGCACTTAGATGTTGTTTCTGTGCGCATGTATGGCACATTCATGGATTTTGATTTCCGTGCGCACTAGACGCATGTAGCATTCATGTGCATATTTTGGGATTGATTTCGTATAGAGCAGTACGTTTTTATGATATTGCTATGTGTTTTCGTACTGAGCAGGTCTAGTCAGAGGATAGTACCTGAATATATTTTTGCATGCATTGATAGTTATTGAAGGGATTTCCAAAAAGCGAGCTATAGCCTCAGTATTTACCTACGTGTCTGATATGACACGAAATGTTTAAAACAAGGAGACCCTTCTAAATTGTTTCCAAAATGGCGGAACGTACATTTCAAACAAAGGTATATATGTATATAGTTATTTTCTTATGATAGACGTCCGCCACTGTGCAGTGTTATACGCGTTGCACAGTGACTTAAAGAGATTTGGCATGCATTTCCTTCAGATACTTACAGATATAGATTCGATATTTACATGTATAGTTTCGAGTTATGTCATATTGGTTTTGATTTAGATTTGGCATTGATGTTTTCTCCATGACTCCGATGATTGCGGGATGCTTGACGGAGTTTTGATTTGAGTTATATGCTCATTTTTCAAGCGCATGCGCTGCGCTACGATTTGTTTTATGTATTTACAATTTAGGAGTCCCGACGACTTGATGGGTTTCTTAGATGTTTTAGTATTTGGGGGAGTTTGATTTTAAATTCGGGGACCGAATTTCTTTAAGGGGGGAAGATTGTAACGTTTTGAAAATCGTTTCGGTGAAATTTCGAAAAAATCGGTAAAATAAGGGGGTTTTCTGTAAAAAGTCAAAATAAAATATCTTATTATAAAAATTAAATATACATATTCTAGCTATGTAATTGCTATTATTTGGTGTTTATTGAGCCGCTGGTGAAATTTCAAATTTTCTGAAAATAATATTATTTTATTATTATTTTAAGCCGTCACTAATACATTTAATTAGGGAAAATTACAAATTGGAATGAGTTGAAACAAATTTTGTGCATCATAAAACATTAAATAAAATTTTATCATGTGGTTTTTGGAACGAAATCATTTGCCAAAACGGTTTAGAAATTATTGAAGAAAAAAGATTTTTTTTTTAGCGTAAATGGATGTTTGGGGTATTGTATTTATCATTTTTCATCACCCCACACCCGTACCCATACCCACACACCCCTATTCACTTCTCCCCATGGCTGAATTCAGCAGCCACCATCTTTTTCCCCACTTGAATTTCAAAGAAAAGAAAAGAAAGAAAACAAAGGAAATGAAAGGAAATTGTAAAATGAGTTGGACCTTTGACTTTATGCCTTGACTTGGACTATTTTCCTCACCTCCCTCTCTCTCCTCTCCCCTCCATTTTCAGCCGAGCCCCCCCCCCCCTTTGTGCAGCCCCAATTTTCCCCCTCTCATTTCATCACAAAATTCCATCAAAAATCCACAAATTTACTCACAAATTCAAAGCAAACTCCAAATCCAAGCTTTACCCATTATTCTTTAGCCAATTATGTATGGATCTTGGGGGATGGAAGCACGTTTGGGAGGCCATAGGTGCTTGTGGATTTTTAAATGTTTTGGGTATAATTCTAAACTTTTTGCTTAGTTTGTTACTTAATTTCTTAAAGCTAAGTTAATTAAGTGTTAATTTGGGTTATGTGAGTTTAATTGCATGATTAAAGATTTCAAGTTAGGGTTTGTTGTGGAAATGAGTTGTGTTTGATTGTGTATGGTTTAGTGAGGTGGATTAACATATTTAGTTTTGTAGAAAACTAATCTAGCTGTTAATTACAAGTTGTTACTTGAAAAATGTCCAAATTAAGCTTTTTGTTGCAAACTAGTTTTTTTGATTTAATTCGAAATATGAGATTAAAAATATGGTTAGGGTTTTTATCATATTATTAACTTTATTAAGTGTAGTTTAACACTTTAGTTCATGGAAATCCAACCTAAATTGTAGTTTGTGCATTTTTGCTATGAAATTGTTAAAAAGGGTATTTTGTAAACTAGAATATTAGGGTTTTTGGAATTTAATGAGATTAAATTCCGGAAATTATTTATATGACTTATTTAAGATATTTAATAAGTATATTGGCCGCTAAATTCATTTAAACATCATGTTTTGTACAAAAACGGCGAATTGTGCTTGCTAGATTTTCGGAAAAACGACTTTTTAAGTGAAATTGGGGTTTTTGGGAATTGTAAGCTATTTTATATTATAATTAGTGCTTGTAATTGTGCAAATGAGTATGATTGGATTTTTCTCGATGGTTTGACGTTTGTACATCGACATCGAGGGTTGGTTTGACTATTCTTGCATGCGTAGGCGATAGGTTTGGACCTATGCGTGATACGCGTGCCGATTTGATTTTCGTATGCCGTTTCGATTTCGAATTTAGTTTTAATGCGATACGGTGCGTTATGATATGTAGGTACCCCATGTGGACTTCGAGACGACAAGAAAGCGCGTGGCGACGTCAGCACCGGCTAGCGAGGACCAGGTGAGTAGATTTATATCTACGGGGAGAAATCGGGTGGATGGCGTATAGCACCCCCGCAGTCCGTGGTGATGTATACGGATGAGTATACACACCAGCAATTTATGATATGTTGTTAGGATTTATTATTGATGATTTTAGATGGATATTAGTGTTGGATTGGTGCATGGTTACGAAACCTTAGGTAGTGGGTGCACTACACTTACACATACACACATATACATACTTGCATACATTCCTTATTTCATATGTGCGTGTATGGGAATATATATTTATGTGTTCACATGGGTATGGGACTATGTGTTCATATACTGGATTTGAGGATAGTATTTGGAATTTGAGATGAGTCGATGAGATTGGGCTTGAGGCCAGGAGATCGGTGACGTGATTTGGTTCGTATTGAGATACGACATGATGTTTTAGCGGGTCTTCTGACGTAGAAATTCTTACACCCGCATGCATACATAGATGGCATCAATATTGTACTAGACGTAGGACATTATTCCGGATCATGATATTTGATAAAGAAGATACCAAATGAATAATGTGATTGATGTGACTTTGACCCGTACCCAGATTTGGGGATGCCGTACGACGGATTTACGTACGAGCTATATATTGATGATTGATCCGCACTCTTGACTTGGGATGTCTGATTATAGATATGGTATTTGATATGATATTATTGAGGCGGGATCACCGACTAATATATATACAGGGATGTATATACATCGACTCAGATGTTAGGAGGTTTCCTTACCTGTAGTCCAGCTGGTTAGCTTAGCCCTTTAGTTTAGTTTAGTTGTTAGATTAGATTCGATTCTTACCTATTTCAAAAAACTAACGAATCGTGGGTATTTTAAAAGACAGCCCAAGGGATCCTGCGGATATTTCAAAAGACGTATCTTTTCATAAGAACACCGTAGCCCCTATTTTCAAAACCCCATGATTCATGTTATTTCAAAAGGCACCATTTGTAGGACTTATATTAGGTTAATGCAGATTAGTTATAGTTGCGTCTAGTATTCAGCTCCCGCTCTTTATTGTGGTTCGCTTCGCATCGCATGCTTATATTATGTTTCATACTCCATTATTGATATCATACTGTTAGGACACCACCACCATTACCGATGATGCGTATGTACCACGTACACCTACTTGCCGGCTCACACACATCTTCATCGGTAATTGTCATGCCACGTACACTTTAGAAATATTATTGCATTGACATAGGTTGTTAGCTACTAATTTAGACATGATATTAATGTACTCGCCTTATATGCTAGATTAGACATTGTAGATATTACTTGTTACTTCATGCATGTTAATATTCATTGTTATGCCGCATTCATGGATTTTCATGCCGATATGCACTTTTTACATGCTATTGAGGATTGGATTCGGATTTCTATGAGATTTTCTGGTTTTGGGGGAAAACCGCAAAACTTATATAAGCTTCTTTCTCTCTTTAAAATAAAAAGTGCGGTTTTCCCATGATGTATGAGTCGTCCACCATGAGTTTGCTGATGGATTTTGAGACCCGATTCAAGGAGGCGAATGAACCGTTTCGGGTACATGGTTGACCCGGTAAGGTATCCCGGGGCAAGAAGCGCGTGATGATGACGATGTGAGCCTGGCAGGGGAGCACTACCTACCGGTGATTTTACCCGACGCGTCGGATATCCGGAGGATACCGTCGTAGTCTTGAGATGGATGGTAGGGGCCGGTCTGGACTGACGGCGCCCTAGATATTGTGATTGAGACATTGAGATTTCGAGATTTTGAGGTACAGAGACTGTGATACAGAGATATCGAGATATTGGGATTACGTTTTGTGCCGATGCTAGGCACTGTTTTATGCTGATTTCATTATGATATCTCATTTTAAAAATACAAAGGAAATCTCAATAAATTATGAAAACAGTTCTTCATTTACATGTATTCTGTTTTCATGCATTCATACCTCATTCATATGATATATTGCTACCTGAGGCACTGACACGGGCACATGAGAGTACACTCGGGTTAGATATTTACCCTAGTCTTGTTATAGGTTGCATGTTATATATATAATTGAGGATATATTATGATCAGCGACCTAGGTTGCGTTATTTATGCGATTTCTATTCGTAGATGTTTTTCTATTCACGAGTTGGCAACTCACCCCCGTTGTGCCCCAGTTTCTTGCAGGTTTGCCGTACAGGTTTCATTACGGCTTGCGGGCATAGTTTCCTTCGGGTGATTTGCTAGTAGGTGGGTTACTTGTATCGCACCCCCATTATATCTTGTATATTATTATTCTGTTGTATCTAGAAGTTCCATCAACCAAACATGTATTTATTTTGTGATAGAGACCAGTGATGTTATTCCTTCGACCTTAGAGTCGCGTGTTTTACTTCTGTGGTTTTCTTGTGGTTTTGAGTTTCCTTTTCTGTTGTGATCCTCGCCTTTCGGCTTTGTATATTATATTGTTTGTGTGGTTGTGACCGTCGATTGACGAAGAGCTAGCTCCCGCTTCGGGATGCCTTTTTCTTGATTTCGTATACTATTCATGTTGTATCCCGTTTGGGGGCCAGTATTTACAAAGGAGACTCTGCCGAAATTTTCAGTTAATTTTTGATGTTTTTAAAAACCGCATAATTCGGCTTATGCTATTTAAACTACTTGCTTTAAGTTGGTTTTTCCTGCACTCTACTACTTTTCTTGGTTTGGATTTCTGGGTTTTCGGTTTACTTAGATTACGTACGCCTCGAGACGTTTCGTAGTTTAAGTGCCGGTCATGTTCCGTACTTTCGGGACGTGACAGCTAGTTGGTCTTATACCTAGCGTCAGATGGCAGTTCCCTGGTGACATGTGTACAGGTTAGTTCATCGACCTGAGATCGTCATTTGTCTCGTGTGAGTTCCCACTGTACATGGATTACCACCCTACCACGCTCAAAGGAGACGTGCAAACAGGTTTTAGTTGGGTACAGTTGATTAGTCGAAAATATTGTATTTTTCACACGACAATTTCCTATCATTTGCACTCATTTAGAAGTGTACGGTATTCATATTTCACATATTAGCAAATCAGTCGTAAAATATCAGATTGCATGTGTTAGACTCTAAAACCGGCACTATAAAGGAAAGTGACCGCATTACATGGCATCACATCATCCCTATATTGCGCAACACTTGTTTTGAGATCTGTGCAGGAAAATCCAGAAGAAAGGCCAAAAATTTATACGGTACCGATCAAACATTACGCCAACCCAATGATTTCAGTTCTGGTAGCAATCTAGAAGGAACAATAAAATTCAACATGTCAGATAAATCCATAAACTTTAGTCCAAAGCAGCACCAGAAGTTTCAAAGCCTAAGCCTCCAACATGGCCACGGAACCGCGGCCGGCGCCTGCTTGCGCCGCGGTTCCGCGGCCGTCTTCCCACGTCAGCTCCTCAAATTCGGTGCATTATTTCTCTCTCAGGGTCAACATTACATCAAGACATGACAAATTCCAGAAGACTCCAGAGACTTCTGCCAGATCAGCAAGCTTTGGAATCAACACTAAACTAGCCTATCATTCTAGAAACTTCTCCTTAAACCCTAGCTTAAACCCTAAGCTAAGCCTAACAAACTCCTTCTAGAAGCCTCAACAAACTTTTGGAGGGAATTGTAATTTCAAACCTAGACCTAGGGTTTGGGAGATCTATAAATAAGACCCTAGACTCACTTGTAAATCATATGGAAAAATCCTTCCATTAGTTCATTTTAGTAGCCAATTTAAATCCATTCACTCTCTTTCTTCCTCTTCTTCCACAAGTCTAGTGAGAGGACTTGTATGAAACCCTAACCTTAATTCCAATCAAAAGCCAAGATCCCGAGTACCCATCAAGCAAGAAGCCTTGCAACCTTTTATGAGCCGAGCCGATCTTCAACAGAGCAAGTGGTCCAAGCCGATCCGCGACTCACGGAGCAGAGCGAAGCCAATTCGACAATTAAGTTCTTCCTCTTGTAGTTCTTGAGCGATTGTAATCAAATTGTTGATATAAATAAAAGGTGATATTCTTTTATCTTGTTTTCTTTAAATTCTTGCATCATGATATCTTTTCAATTCTTGAATGCTTTCTGTGTGATGATGTTTGAGTAATACTCCGCTCGTCGAGGAGTCGAGACGATCAATAGAATGATGATGTAACATATCTTAAATCGAATCTTGAATCCTACGAGTTTTGTAAACCCTAGCAAGTTCAAGAATCGACGACCCAATTCGTTGCGATGCTTTCTTGATTGATATCGCTCGAGATTGGGGAGTTACGATCGTTTCTTGAAATTGTTAGAGGCTAGAATGTGAATGATATCGATGAAAGAACAAGGGTTAAACGAGGAAATCCTAGTTTCATCAAGAAAGCCCTAACTCTCATCGATCATCATCGATCTAGTATCAATCCTTCGAAGGACAAGAACACGAAATCTTGAGATTACATCACGTCTATAGATCAGATCGATTCCTACGAGCCTCATTTAGATTCTTGACATTTTGGTTGGAAATATCATCGAAACCCGATTCTCGATTGTTTATCATTTTCTTGATTCTTGAATAGAATAGTGACACTTGAAACAATTGATAAATCTTGAATCATACTTTCTTTTCTTTTCGATTAACTTTTCAATTCAAATAAATTAAACATAGAAACGAATCGCACAATCCCTGTGGACGATCCGCACTCGCTTACGATCTACAACCGACAGCGTAATTGATTGTGATCAAAAATAATTCTTTGATTGTGAATTTTATTCAATATTACCGACACATAGAAACTTATTCGCTTTATTCGATTTACATAAACAAGAAATCATTACAATCAGATGAAACCGTTATCGGGGATCATTTGAGTTGATACTTTTACTTACACAGTCTCGAATTTTACGATCAATCAAATGGCGCCGTTGCCAGGGATTACGCGCTAATTCGTTTCATATTATAGTTTGAATTGAAAGATTTATTCCATTGTTATTTTGATATCAAAATTCGTGCAAACCCTAAACGATTTGTTGTGGTTCATTGCAAGGAAATCTGGAGTTGTTTGGAAATTGAAGAATTTTTTTGGAAAATACCAGAGAGTTGAGGGAGTCTACAGAAGCTCCCTGGAAAATTTTGGTGGAGTGATCTCATCAAGAGACCGCGGAAGCGCGGCATAAAGCAGCATTTACGGCGGAACCGCGGCATCCTTGAGGGATCTCTGTGAAATTTTTCTCTCAGGTGACTTCTTACCTTCTCCTCTCTCCTCTTTTTAGCTCTAACTAACATTTTCTGCAGGATTCTTTGCAAATAATCGCAGCGCCGCAAAAAGCAAAAATTAAATTGTGCGTGATTTTGTTTCTTGGTTGTTTGCATTCTAAATACGGATATTAAGGGGCCCGGCCAAATCCAAATTAGGTGGGGATTTCATTACCCTTCCTAGGCCCCGAAAACCACAAATTTGCATCCGCATTGACCCACATTAACTAAAAAATATCTAGAGATGACTCTAAGGACTGTCACGCTCAATTAGGACAAGAGAAGGCCGTGGGTAATTCATTGCTTATCCGCGTTTTCTTGTGATTTTTAAGGCGAGTGTGTCTAAGGCTAGTGGTTTTTAATTAGGCCCACTACTTACGTAGTGAAGTACCTTCCCACTTACCTGGCACTTATCCGGCCACAGGGGGACAAAGAGGCAGTGGAGGATTCTATCCTGCGACTTGTCTTTTGGCAGTTAGGAGCGGTCTAGAGCCGGACCTAGGTGACCACTAGATTCTAGGGTTTGTGTGCTGCATTTGTTGTGTCGCATCATTTTTTCAAAAATCTATCCCTTTTTCAAAGCAAACACCGCATTCATTCATTTACCCCTAATTATAAGCCAACGCTGCCACTTGTACTAACCCTTTTTAGTGCAAGATAGGCTGGACACGGGATTCTAGTGCCCGTTTAGTCCGCGTGCCCTTTATCGACTCCGAAGTCGATATTTCTCCATTTACCTTTCCTTTACCCACTACCACACCCACACTGATGGATCCGAATCCATCGAACTTCTTTAACCCTAATCTGCCGCCGTCCGTTGGTGCGCAGAATCCACCCTGCATCTCTCTCCAGGAGAGGTGCTACCCTATTCGAGGTCCTCTTTCGACCTGCTTATCCACACCACCAGCCAATGGGGATAACTTTGAGATTAAGCCCCAATATATCAATCTTTTACCCAAATTCCACGGACTCGACACTGAGGACGCTTACGTTTTCATTACCAAATTTGAAAATGTATGCGCAATGATGGGTACATCACAACTTTCAGTGGATGCGATGCGTCTACGACTTCTTCCATTTACATTGTGCGATATAGCCGAGAAGTGGCTATATAACACTACTGCACACTCTATTACTAATTGGGAAGAATTCGTCGCTGCATTCCTTAAGAAATTTTACCCAATACAAAAGACAGCTCGAATCCGTAGCGAACTGAATCAATTTGCCCAGCTCCCAACTGAACCATTTTCAAAATGCTTTGAACGTTTCAAGGATCTTTTGGATCAGTGCCCTCATCACGGCATCCCGAGATGGGAGCTTTGCCGAATCATTTATGAGGGCATTAACCCAAGCACTAAACAGAGCCTTGAAAACATGTGTCAAGGTACTTTTATGACCAAAGATGATGGGGAAGCTTGGAAGTATTTAGAAGAGTTCGCTGAAAAATCACTACAGTGGGAGAGTGGAACCCAACCATTGAATAGGGGTGGCGTACACCAAATAGATGTGTCCATAGGTGTTCGAGCTGAGATGGAAGCAATGCAAAAGAAGCTCGACGCTATGGAACACAAATTTGCAGCAGCCTCCCTAAACCCAGTGTCGCTCCCCAAAACTGTTTGTGGGTGCTGTTCTGATCCGTCTCATTTAACGGAAGAATGTCCATTAAACTCTGTGTTTCAAGGTCACGAGCATTCTAATGCCGCATTTCAAAGACCTCGAAACGATCCATATTCTTCCACGTACAATCAGGGTTGGAGGAATCACCCGAATTTTGCTTGGAACCAAAACAAATATCAAAACACGGTTCCAAACACGAATAATTTTCAAAGGGCTCTTCCTCCACCACAACAGCAACCCCTTCAACTCACTCAGCACCCCTATCAGTCACAAAATTTCCAAAATCAGGTCAACACTCCTGCACAGTCTAATCCTATGACCTGTTCTGACGAATTCTCTCAATTCACTCAAACCATGAAATCACTTTTATCAAATTTCATAGAGGTTTCGACTGAGGTTAGATCTTCCGTCAGTGAGATAAAGAAAAACTCAGTGTCCCAAGCTGAGAGTATCAGATCGATGGAAGCTGAAATCGCACGCCTAAAAGCCGAAATGAGTGCGAGAGAAAAAGGGAAGCTTCCCTCTCAACCCCTACAAAATCCTGGGCATTACAATGTAAATGCCGTCACAACGTTGAGATCGGGAAGAGTGCTGAACAATCATGTCGGGGAAGGTATTGATGATATTTGAAATCATATCAACACCCTGGCTGAGACCTTTCCACACACACACACTTCTCCTTCTGATCCTTCTTCTTCTACCACACCATCTTCTCGCGAGCCTATTCTCCATTTCCCATTAGGCTCGACACCTGAACCCAACCCTTATAGTTCTCCACAGACGGTCCCCACACCTCTTTTGGGATCTTGTCTACCCCCTCTTTCTTCTCCTGTGATGGACCCAGCGCTTATTGCGAAAGCTCTTTACCCGAATCGGTTAAGGGGTAATAGAACGAGTCCTCATATGGATAAAATTATGGAAATGTTCAAACAGGTTAACATCAATATCCCTCTCCTAAATGCAATACAACAAGTCCCCGCATATGCGAAAATTCTTAAGGACTTGTGCACTAGGAAGAGGAAGACCCAAGTGCCAAAGAAGGTCTTTATGGCTAATAATATCAGCACTGCTTTTATTCCCCAGCTACCAAAGAAACGAAAGGACCCAGGATGTCCTACAATATCGATTTCGATTGGGGGTAAAAACATAAATCGTGCTCTTTTAGACCATGGCGCAAGTGTTAACCTCCTTCCATATTCTGTCTATGAGCAATTAGGGATTGGAGAGCTGAAACCTGCTCACTGCACTCTCCAGATGGCAGACCGCTCAATCACCAAACCAAGGGGTGAATTAGAGGATGTGTTGATAAAGGTCGGGGAATTTGTTTTCCCTGTAGACTTCATTGTACTTGATACACAGCCTGTAACAAACCCCGGAGCCAAATTCTGGTGATTCTGGGTCATCCTTTCCTTGCCACTTCCAACGCTGTTATAAACTGTAGAAACGGTTCAATGAATTTATCATTTGGAAATATGACCATTGAACTAAATATCTACAAAGTTGGAAGTTAGCCATCAGAACCCTCTGCTCATATTTTAGATGTGTGCTCTGTCCATGAGATTGCTCCCGATAGTTGTGGAGCTGAGGAACTTTTCTTTACTGATCTTGATGACATTACCACATCTCTGTTTGATTTCACAAGATCTTAGTGAGGACACTTTACCTACACTTGAGTCCTGCACTCCTGACTTTTCTCCACCCGAGTCTGTATCTTTCACAGGCTCTGAGCTTCTTTGTAAATCCAAAAATCATTCAATGATCCCTCCTTCTATCATTTCTCCGCCCGAATTAGATCTCAAAATTTTACCTTCTCACCTTAAATATGCATATCTATGTGAGAATGAGTTTTTACCGGTTATCATATCCGCTTCTCTTGCATCAGAGTAAGAGAGTGCACTTTTATCGGTATTGAGATCTAACAAAGAGGAGTTTGGTTGGAGTATGGCGGACATCAAAGGGATTAGTCCCTTGATAGTTGAACATCATATACATGTGATGGATGATGCCAGACCAACCCAAGAACCACAGAGACGGTTGAATCCCGTCATGAAGGAAGCGGTCATGAAAGAGATCGTCAAATGCTTAGATAATGGTATTATATACCCCATCTCCGATAGCCAATGGGTGAGTCCTATACATGTCGTTCCTAAGAAATCCAGTTAGTTATATGTATGCCCTAGAGGCCATTACTATACATATGATGTATATTGTAGTGGATGCTGGGACATATATAGGGAGGACTTTCTTGCTCGACATGATAGTACGCTATCTGGTTACTCTTTACCTTAACGTGTATACTGATTGTCTCTCTGTTACATGTTGGTAAAGCCCTTAGGATGTGTACTTGACTACCTGGACTATGATGCGGATCATACTAGTGGGGACATGGTAGTCCATAAGTACATCCTTCAAGGTCCCTAGTCGTGGGTATATCGAGACTGGGCATCGATATACCAGAGTAGACTAGCGTATACCTTCTCGACCCATATAGATGGGCGATGGATGATCCCATATCCATTGGTGTTTGACATCAGAGATGATATACGGGTGCTCAGTGGAGACTGGGTACACTGGACGGACTCGCCGAGAACTCCCAGATGGTATTATACCTTACGTCAGATGGCAGTTCTCTGGTGACACTGGTACAGAGTAGTCTGTTGACCCGAGATCGTTATAGAGTCTTGTGTGGTTCCCACTGTGCTTTGATTTCCATCTTACCACGTCCAAGAGGGTGTGCAAAACGGTGGTTTTTGGGTACAGTCCCGAATCACATAGAGGCAATGAGCGATAGGAGGGGATTCGTCTCTCCCGGTATTGGGAGTTGATGTTGCGCTGTGTTCGATTGGCTATAACCGGAAATCCCTGGCCAGGGTTGCTGAGATTTACTGGTAAGTGTTACCAGTAGTTTCTCAAAATGTTATAGACCTCATATCGACACGACTTATCAAGCTATTGGGGTCTGACGTTTACCACCCCTAGGCGAGATATGCGACATATCAGACGATCAGATCGGACTGTACGGTTAGTGTTACTGGTTGGATTCACTGGAGTGTAAGCGGGCTTGCTCGTCGATCTTCTGATCGCTCAATACCCGGGTGGCCGTTACCTTTAGCAGACCGCTTGCGGCTTGTGGGTGTTTGATATGATCATCATCTGCTACCGGCGTATTGACGAGTCTTTAGAGTCCTACACAGAGGTTTCCTGGCTCAAGCGAAACGAAATAGGAGCGCATATGAGATATGTGCGGGATCGAGAATAATGCGTGTATATGATACCGTATTTCATTCTCGCGATTAATGTTTCGATTGGTTGTATGCGATATAACCTAGTTATCGAATCGAGGATTGATTCGATAAGCCGATACATTGGATACTAGTCGGTTATATGCGATATGACCGGATCGTTAAATCAAGTGTTGATTTAATGATTTAATGTATAATTATATATTTGATATACTAATTTAAATTAACTAGTATTGGTTCACTTTAAATGGATTTTCTTACTTGGATTGTGCACATTGTATATGTGATATACTTTTGTACACAAGTTTGTATCATGTTTGATGATACATGCTCACTAGGGTTTGTGTAAAGATTAAACCATGGTTGTGTAATGGTTAGGGTTTTCATTTTCTTATTCATTTATTTATTTATTTCATTTATTTTATTTTGGAAAAGAAAATGGGAAAAATGGTGGCTTTCTTTGTTTGTATTTGAAGCTTCATGAAGCTTTGACTAAGTCACCATTTTGTCTCATGCTTAACCCTAACCATTCTACTTAACCCTAGTCTATTCTCTACACTTGACCATGGTTACATTATGATAAGTATTCATTTTATTTCCTTTTTGGAAAATACTTATCATAATATTATCATCTTCTTCTTCTTCTTCTTCAAGATGAAGAACCTTGATTCCATCAATGGTGATTGATGAAAATGAGTGAGAAATCCAATTCTAAAGTGAACCCACTTCCTATTTCTTCATCCTCTACCTCTTGCCAAGTAGTAGAGTGTGTTTTCTTCACAAGTTTCATGACTTGGTGAAGTGGGAGCTTGATCTTGTGATGCCTCGACGTAGATCATCTTCGGCATGAAGCCGACGACCTTGCCCGCCCATTTCTCCGATGAAGCCGACGCTAGAGCCCGGGATTCCATTTGGACAGCGAGGAGACTTCATTGCGGAGCTATGGAGGTAGAGAAACGGATCTAAAAAGGTTGTATTTCCGTTCTTTTAGTTTAGTTGTAAACTAGTTGCATCTTTCGCCTAAATATCTAGTTAACGATCCGTATTAGGGTTTCTCGGCACCCGTAAAATTTGAAATTAGCATGGTTGATGCCTTGTGAGACCTCATTCGAATGCCTAGGAACCCTACAGTGGTATCAGATCCTAGCTAGAGCCTTAGGCGATGCGTAGACAGAGTTTGAAGTCCGATCGAACCAAAACCCTAACCCGAAACATGCTCTCTGGACTTTTTTCAAAAACTGTGTTTTTTCCAGATTAAAAATTGCTAAAAAATTCAGCAGGGTCCTATTAGAATTACTGTGAAATTCGGTGGGCCAATTCGTCAAAAGTGCGGCGGAACCGCGGCAGAAGCATGGCTTCTGCGGCGGTTCCGCGGCAGTATTATTAAATTGTCCAATACGTTTTGCACAGTAATTCATGTTTTCAGGTGCTGGATTTTCTGGGAATTTTTAATATTTATTCAAGAGTTGAATATTCTGGGTTGTTTTGGGGATTCGTTGTTTCGATCGGATTATCAAGCTTTGTCTATGTGTTCTTCCGGATAATTTTAGAATATGTTAAAAAGTTCGACCGGATATAAATACCCACCTTTTCCCCTGTCGGGAAATTTCCAAGTGTTGGATTTTTCCGTGGTTTAAAGACGTTCTAAGTAGTGCAAGTAACGCGATGGACCCTCTAGAAGACAACAAACCTTAACTCGATTATGTGACTGTCTTGAACTGCCCTTTGAACCTTCGGGTTTGGGGCAGTACGGCGTGCCACATGTGAGGCGTTGGCTTGACCCTTCTACGGCTGGACCGTTGGTACTGAGGCACGAACTGAATGTTTTTAGACTTGTTTCATGCGTTGATCTATTTTGGGAAAACTTGGGTGTTCGATTGTTCGATCGGAAAGTTTAACATTTTCTATTTATCTGGAATGGGATACAATAATTGGAATTCACAAGGAGTTATGAGATAACTGAATGAATGTTATAAACATAGCAGTTTAGTCTCACTTGATCGGTTGCCACGGAATTTTGATGTGATCAAAATTCCGTCGCAATCACGTAGCGTACGCGGATACTCACCGGGTAAACTTAATAGACAGCCCCACTCTATAGCCCCGACCAAGTGACTGTAGGAGAACCCCGTCGCCGAAAGCATCCGTCCGGGTGCTCGCGGTAGCGGTGTTCCGCCTTGGTGCACTTCGTCGACGGTATCGTGGGTGCGGCCGTCTACTGAAGTTTGCGACGAGCATTCGATCAAATTGTCGGGAATCCTGTTGAATTGCCCGACTTGGTATTGAAAAGTGTTTTCGATTTTGAGACTAAAATGCGGGGTTTATAATTGTTAGGCATACGATGTCTAAGGAATTCATTTGATTAGGCATGCGATGTCTATGCAGGTTGCGGATTCCAACTGTTGTAGTTTTACACTTTCTTTTCTGTGACCGTAAGTGTAATATGTGATATCGCCGGTTTCGTTGCTATATGTCAACGACAATTGGGATGGACATATTTACTTACGTTGATGACATGTGATGTTATGTGTTGCTGGATATGTTATATTGGATCGTCGTGTTTGAATAGCCGGGGGTTTTTATGTGAGATGAGTGTTTTTTTTTTCATTTTCATTCATGTAAAAACTTGTATGTAATATTCTTTTATTGGGGCACTTCCAGGTTGTGGAAGATGTCACTGTTTGTGTATTATTTACTTTTCCACACTAGGATAGACCCAAGGAGGGGAGCACAAGTAACCGGGTTCTGGAGTCCAGTGGGTGACCAACTCGAGGAGTCGAGTCCGGGTCTCCTAACTCTAGAATTGGTAGGGTTGCTTTCCGCTCTCGTAGGGGTCTAGGGATGTGGGTATGGCTATTCATCACGACCGTGGAATCCGTGTTTTATACTGACTCGTATTGAAAACACGGACGTCCTAGTATATCCAATATTTCATATGATTCTTCTGCTGCGATATCTGTGATGTGATCATGTGATGTTCTGTGATGGATACTTTATATAGTATATATGATATATTATATAGGCGTTACTTATGTTTTACACCCGCGCTAGCCCTGCCCTGCTCTGCCGTTAGTTACCTAACCTAATGGTGCACGAAGGGACATCGAGGCGAATGCGGATGGCATAAGTGTACGTCGTATTTATCTGTGATGTTTAGGTAATTAAATGATGGGACTTCATTAATGTGATTAATGAAATAAAAGAAACCTAAGATGTTGTAGAATCGAATTTCAAAATAAAACAGGTAGCTACAGTTCTTGCTTTGCACAGCGGTATATGTGATATATCCTGCACCTTATTCGAAGAGGAAAGGACCGAGATCCCTTCACCGGGAGTGACTCCTTTAGCAATAACTGGCAGATGCTACACACTCGGTTTGTCTTTTGATTGCTTTTAAGTGTTTTGCTTTGCACAGTGATATATATGATATATCCCGCACCTCATTCGACGAGGAAAGGACCGACGATCCCTTCACCGGGAGTGACTCCTTTAGCAAAACTAGAAAAGCCTCAAAGACACTCCATTTCAAAATTCATTCGATCCTACAACGATATCAAGTTCATTACGCAATAGGTTTTCAGAAAAACCTGTCGTAGCCCTCCGTCATTTCAGATAAGTCCTATTTAGTATTCGTGCTACGTTTGTTGACCTCCGTCAAGGCGTAGTGTGCGGTAGCTAACTAGTATTTATCTGCTTATGGATATGATGCAGATTGGATTAGGGTAGTCGTGCGGCCTTGTTGACCTCCGTCAAGGGTCGTGCGGGTGGGTTTAATTCGATCAAGAAATGATGGGTTGAACTTGACAAGTAGCCTATGGTTTGTTGACCTCCGTCAAGGTCATAGGGTGCCAGGGGCAAAATATTATCGGGAATTTCAAGTGTTGAAATTTGCAATGAGATTGCGTACCTTCTATGAGATAGTTGGATCCCGATACCCGCTGTGAGTAAGAGTTACTCCTGGGAGAGTTTTACACATTGCAATTAGCTGATCAAGTAGGTGTCTAGAAAGGTGTCAACGGGGTTACGCCTCTGGGAAAACGAGGTTTACATTAATTAGGTTCGTGCGAAAGCACGGGGGACCTCCCTCAAAGTACCGACACTGGCCTGGCTGAAAGATTGGCGAACTTGTAGTGTGTAATTAATCCCGGCTAGTCTTTCCTTTTAGGGTTTGAAGGAAGATTTGATAAAAAGCAGTGGGAGCCATCCTGATTAGATAAAATAATAACCAATCTATTCTTGCAAGAGCGCACGCCGAGTGTTTTCTTCTCTCTCTCTCCAGGTAGCGACCATATCACGCCTTAATCAAGATAATAATACGGAATATTGACCGAACCCGCTTGTTATACTGAGCTGGGGAACGTTGGTCCCGCTCCAACTTATAATTGTTATAAGACAGAGCAGGAAATTAGGGATTACCAGAATTCCCGTGCCACCCAAACGAAGAGAGTGCATGATGATGCATCATCTTCGGGTGTGTTCATTATATAGAACTGTTTCTCGGTGTCCTTTACGTCCTGGGTATGTGATACCAGATCAGGATACCAGATATGTAATCTGTTACATAGGGCTACAGAAAGGTAGAGAACTGAGAACGGGTGATAAGTTTCATGAGGCAGAAAACGGGGCAAGTGTTGCAGCCAAGTCTGTTGGTCACTGTCACCCTGTATTCCAAATACATTGATTCTGAACGAATGTTATTAGATACCGAACCTGATATACAAAATCATATCAGTCTCTTTATTAGTAAAGAAATGATAAAATTTTGTATTGTTGGATAATGTTTTGAACATTTCCTATATCAAAAGTTGATCGGTTCAGGCACGTTATCTAAAAGCATTAATGTTCTAAATCAAACTACAGTTCTTTAGTATACGGAACACACACAAGAGGAAGAGTTCAGAACTGAACGAATCCTTCTTGAGGCATTGTAGACTAGGTCATATCAATGCGACCCGACTAGCTGAAGTTACATGTAGATGCATATTTAAATCAGTTTGAATCTACATCTTGTGAAACTTGCCAGTCGTGTCACAAAGATATAATGACACCAGCTCTGTTTATTGGAAACAGAGAAAGAGTTAGTGAACTCTTGGGATGATACATGTTGATGTATGTAAGGTCCCCTGTCTACATATGCCAGGACTGGTTCTTTATACTTCATTACATTCTCTGATGATCTCTCAAGATTCAGACATATGTTCTTGTTGAAACACAAGTCCGAACCTTTTGAGATATTCACAGAATATAATTTAGAAGTAGAGAACCAAAATACAGGTATAAGTATTATGTCCTTTGATGTGATCGAGGAGGAGAATACTTGAGCACGGAAATCCTGGTCTATTCTAAAGGAGAATGAGATTCTCTCTCAGCATTACTCCTCCGAATACACCATAGAACGATGGTATATCGGGGAGGAGCAGATACACCCTATTTGATATGGTGTGCTCTATGATGAGTACTACTGAGTTACCTTTTTCCTTTGGGAGGTTATGCACTTGAGAAGCTGCATACCTATTGAATAGGTTCGAATCAAATCAGTTACCTACCACTTCATATGTGATATGGAAAGGGAAGAGCCCATGTCTTAAGCTATTTAAGATTTGGGGTTGTCCGGCCTATGTCTAAAAGCAAAATCCGGACAAGCTCGAGGCAAGGTCTGTTATGTAGAACTGGAAATGTTCCAGCTATACAAACTGCAGTAGATGATTTGATAGAACCAAAGGATTCAATAGTCACCGACGAACCTCAGCCTCTCCGCCGATCTAGTAGGGTTCCTCACCCACCTGAGAGTTACTTCGGTTTCTCTATGACAGTGGGAGCGAGGATTGCATCATGAGATGATGACCCAACTAGTTTCGAGCTGGCCATCAGGAGTGGGACTCTGTAAGAATGGCTGGATGCTTAGCGATCTGAGATGGAATCCTAATACACCAACAAAGTATGGACTTTGGTTGCTATATCTGAAGGGTTAAATCCCCATCAGGAGCAAGTATATCTTGAGAAGATTACTTGGTGTAGATGGAAAAGTTGAGACTTTCAAAGATAGAGTTGTTAAAGGTTTTCGTCATCGACCAGGCGTGGATAATGATGAAAACTTTTGCAGTGGCTATGCTTAAGTCCATCCAGATCCTACTTGCCACGGCTGCATACCATGACTACGATATCTGGTGGTTGGGTGTCATGACAGCTTTTCTAAATGATGTTTTAGAAGAGAGCGTCTATAAGTACACAGCCAGAGGGCTTCGTAGACAGTGGGAGCAGCCGAAACGTGTACAAGATGCTTTATAGCATAAAGCAGACATCGCGGAGTTGGAACGTCTGTTTTGATGTAGTAGTCAAAGAGTTTGATATCATCAAAATGGTAGATGAACCTTGTATAAACAAAAAGGTAGTAGGGAGTATGGTGATGATCCCCGTAGAGTACGTGGATGACATACTCTTGATAGGGAAGGAGTTTCCTATGCTACGCTCGGTCAATCTCCGCTTATCACAATGATTCTCCATATAGGATAAAAGTGATACCTCCTAAAATCCTGGATTTTGGATCTACGAGATAGATCTAATTGGATGTTAGGATACTCACTAGTTGTAGTGAGAAGGTATCAATCGATCCTGGGGAGAATCACTGGAAAGGTTCCAGGGTGATAAAGATGACTGAATGTCAGTCACAGGCATTGTCGTTACCCTCAGTAAAGGGACGGTATGTTGGAAGAGTTCCAAGCTAGATACCGTGACATACTAGACGATAAAGGCTGAATACATCGCTACTAAAGATGCTACCAAAGAAGAAGTCTGGGTGTATATTGGTTCATGAGATGAACTTACGTCCCTACCATTGTGTGACAATGGAAGTGTGGCTTATGCCAAGGAACATCCGTCCCATCAGTGATCCAGACATATTCTAAGACAGTATCACCTGATCATGGAGATGGTTGATCTCCAGGGGATCGAGGTCAGGAGAGTAGACTCAGAGGACAACACGGCGGATCCACTCACGAAGGCCTATTCCCAGAGAGAGACTTTTATGGGATGGTTAAGTATGAGATACTGCAACCACTGCTATCAGATGGCCCTAGTGCAAGTGGGAGATTGTTAGTTATATGTATGCCCTAGAGGCCATTACTATACATATGATGTATATTGTAGTGGATGCTGGGACATATATAGGGAGGACTTTCTTGCTCGACATGATAGTACGCTATCTGGTTACACTTTTCCTTAACGTGTATACTGATTGTCTCTCTGTTACATGTTGGTAAAGCCTTTAGGATGTGTACTTGACTACCTGGACTATGATGCGGATCATACTAGTGGGGACATGGTAGTTCATAAGTACATCCTTCAAGGTCCCTAGTCGTGGGTGTATCGAGACTGGGCATCGATATACCAGAGTAGACTAGCTTATACCTTCTCGACCCATATAGATGGGCGATGGATGATCCCATATCCATTGGTGTTTGACATTAGAGATGATATACGGGTGCTCAGTGGAGACTGGGTACACTGGACGGACTCGCCGAGAACTCCCTGATGGTATTATACCTTACGTCAGATGGCAGTTCTCTGGTGACACTGGTACAGAGTAGTCTGTTGACCCGAGATCGTCATAGAGTCTTGTGTGGTTCCCACTGTGCTTTGATTTCCATCTTACCACGTCCAAGAGGGCGTGCAAAACGGTGGTTTTTGGGTACAGTCCCGAATCACATGGAGGCAATGAGCGATAGGAGGGGATTCGTCTCTCCCGGTATAGGGAGTTGATGTTGCGCTGTGTTCGATTGGCTATAACCGGAAATCCCTGGCCAGGGTTGCTGAGATTTACTGGCAAGTGTTACCAGTAGTTTCTCGAAATGTTATAGACCTCATATCGACACGACTTATTAAGCTATTGGGGTCTGACGTTTACCACCCCTAGGCGAGATATGCGACATATCAGACGATCAGATCGGACTGTACGGTTAGTGTTACTGGTTGGATTCACTGGAGTGTGAGTGGGCTTGCTCGTCGATCTTCTGATCGCTCAATACCCGGGTGGCCGTTACGTTTAGCAGACCGCTTGCGGCTTGTGGGTGTTTGATATGATCATCATCTGCTTCCGGCGTATTGACGAGTCTTTAGAGTCCTACACAGAGGTTTCCTGGCTCAAGCGGAACGAAATAGGAGCGCATATGAGATATGTGCGGGACCGAGAATAATGCGTGTATGTGATACCGTATTTCATTCTCGCGATTAATGTTTCGATTGGTTGTATGCGATATAACCTAGTTATCGAATCGAGGATTGATTCGATAAGCCGATACATTTGATACTAGTCGGTTATATGCGATATGACCGGATCGTTAAATAAAGTGTTGATTTAATGATTTAATGTATAATTATATATTTGATATACTACTTTACATTAACTAGTATTGGTTCACTTTAAATGGATTTTCTTACTTGGATTGTGCACATTATATATGTGATATACTTTTGTACACAAGTTTGTATCATGTTTGATGATACATGCTCACTAGGGTTTGTGTAAAGATTAAACCATGGTTGTGTAATGGTTAGGGTTTTCATTTTTTTATTCATTTATTTATTTATTTCATTTATTTTATTTTGGAAAAGAAAATGGGAAAAATGGTGGCTTTCTTTGTTTGTATTTGAAGCTTCATGAAGCTTTGACTAAGTCACCATTTTGTCTCATGCTTAACCCTAACCATTCTACTTAACCCTAGTCTATTCTCTACACTTGACCATGGTTACATTATGATAAGTATTCATTTTATTTCCTTTTTGGAAAATACTTATCATAATATTATCATCTTCTTCTTCTTCTTCAAGATGAAGAACCTTGATTCCATCAATGGTGATTGATGAAAATGAGTGAGAAATCCAATTCTAAAGTGAACCCACTTCCTATTTCTTCATCCTCTACCTCTTGCCAAGTAGTAGAGTGTGTTTTCTTCACAAGTTTCATGACTTGGTGAAGTGGGAGCTTGATCTTGTGATGCCTCGACGTAGATCATCTTCGGCACGAAGCCGACGATCTTGCCCGCCCATTTCTCCGATGAAGCCGACGCTAGAGCCCGGGATTCCATTTGGACAGCGAGGAGACTTCATTACGGAGCTATGGAGGTGGAGAAACGGATCTACAAAGGTTGTATTTCCGTTCTTTTAGTTTAGTTGTAAACTAGTTGCATCTTTCGCCTAAATATCTAGTTAATGATCCGTATTAGGGTTTCTCGGCACCCGTAAAATTTGAAATTGGCATGGTTGATGCCTTGTGAGACCTCATTAGAGTGCCTAGGAACCCTACAAATCCGGCATCACTGTTATAACCAATGAGGCAAATGAGTTGATTCAGACACGTGCCCAAACTGGGTGGCGTGTATGTATTGATTATAGAAAACTCAATGCTGCCACGAAGAAAGATCACTTTCCTCTACCATTCATTGATCAAATGCTGGAACGCTTAGCGGGACGAGAGTATTATTGTTTTATGGACGGATACTCAGGCTATAATCAGGTCCCCATCGCCAAAAAGGATCAAGATAAAACCACTTTTACTTGTCCTTTTGGTACCTTTGCTTACAGTCGCATGCCCTTTGGGTTATGCAATGCTCCCGCTACCTTTCAGCGGTGTATGATGGGGATATTCTCTGATATGGTAAAGAATTTTCTGGAGATCTTTATGGACGATTTCTCGATTTTTGGAGACTCTTTTTCTGATTGCCTAGCGAATCTTGACGCGGTTCTTACTCGTTGCAAAGAGAAGAACTTGACATTGAAATGGGAAAAATGTCATTTTATGGTCCAAGAAGGAATTGTTCTTGGACATGTCATTTCACAGAAAGGCATTGAGGTTGACAGAGCTAAGATAGATGTCATTCAAAACCTCCCTCATCCCAAAAGCGTCAAAGATATTCGATCTTTCCTTGGCCATGCGGGCTTTTATAGGAGATTCATTAAGGACTTTAGCAAAATTGCTAGACCTTTAACTCTTCTCCTGGCCAAGGATACGACCTTCCATTTTGACTCGGACTGCGAGACAGCTTTCGACTCACTTAAACACTCACTCACTTCAGCCCCCGTGTTATCATCACCAAACTGGGACTACCCCTTTGAGCTGATGTGTGACGCATCTGATTTTGCAGTAGGTGCAGTCTTAGGACAACATATCGAAAAGATGTCACATGTGATATACTATGCAAGTAAGACCCTGAATGGTGCGCAAATCAATTATACAACCATAAAAAAAGAACTCTTAGCGGTTGTATTTGCATTAGAAAAATTCAGGCCTTACTTAATTGGCTCACCTATAGTTGTGTATATTGACCATTCCGCTTTAAAACATCTTCTGGAGAAGAAATATGCAAAAGGTCGACTAATACGTTGGATCCTTCTGTTACAAGAATTCGATCTTGTTATCAAAGATAAGAAAGGATGTGAAAATGTAGTAGCTGACCATCTTTCACGCATCTCTTCCTCCCCTGTGACCCTGCCGATCAATGATGCGTTCCCTGATGAACAACTCTTGAGCATATCCAATGAACCATGGTTCAGGGATATTGTGAACTATCATGCCACTGGACTGATACCGAGCGATTGGTCAAAACAGGACAAATATCGTTTTCTATCACAAGTAAAACACTTTTACTGGGACGAGCCCTATTTGTTTAAATATTGTCCTGATCAGATAATTCGCCGGTGTGTCCCGAATGAAGAGTTCAAGAGGGTTCTTTCTTTTTGTCATGATCAGGCCTGTGGGGGTCACTTCGGTCCTAGAAAAACGGCGGAGAAGGTTTTGCAATGTGGATTTTATTGGCCGACCTTATTCAAGGACGCATTTGAGCATTGCAAAACCTGTACACAATGTCAGTACACGGGTAGAATCTCCCAGAGGAATGAAATGCCTCAGCAACCCATCTTGGTTGTTGAAATATTCGATGTTTGGGGCATTGATTTTATGGGTCCCTTTACCAACTCCTTTGGGAATTTGTACATACTGCTGGCGGTTGATTATGTCTCAAAGTGGGTAGAAGCCATTCCATATCGCACTAATGACAAGAAAGTTGTAATTAAGTTCTTAAAAGAGAATATCTTCTCGCGATTTAGACACCCACGCGCTATTATTGGTGATAATGGGACACATTTCTGCAACAGGTCTTTCGAGACTCTGATGCGAAAATACTCAATCAACCACCGACTTTCTACACCCTATCATCTCCAAACAAGCGGGCAAGCTGAAATCTCAAACAGACAAATCAAACTTATCCTGGAGAAGACTGTTGCTAAAAATAGAAAAGACTGGTCGACCAAACTGACGGATGCTCTTTGGGCATTCCGAACTGCATATAAGACCGACCTAGGGATGGCTCCATATAGTATAGTGTTTGGAAATGCATGTCATTTACCCGTCGAGATAGAGCATAAAGCATTGTGGGCTATAAAAGAAATAAATTTTGATCTGAACCTTGCTTGCAACTTTCGGAAGCTGCAAATAAATGAGCTAAGCTAACTCCGCGATGAAGCTTATGATAACGCTGTAATCACAAAGAATAGGACTAAGGTTTTTCACGATAAAAACATTTTGAGGAAAACATTTGCACCGGGTCAACAAGTCCTTCTTTATGATTCACGATTACACCTTCACGCGGGTAAGCTCCGATCTCGATGGAAGGGACCTTTTGTTGTGCGGTCTGTATACCCGCACGGGGCAGTAGAAGTAGAAAATGTTAAAAACGGCACCTTTTTCAAAGTGAATGGACATAGACTTAAGCCGTATTTTTCCACTGACCCCACGGAGGAGCTCTTGTTCTTACAAGAGCCAATTTATTTTGATTAAAATTCCTCCGTCTCACCGTCATGTCCAGTATATCACTGCATCATTTTTTGAATGAAGGTGAGTGAAAAGAGTAAGTTTGGGGGAAGTTCTTCACTTATATATTTTGCCCCCACTAATAATTCCCCCCAGGCTTACAGTTTTTGTAGGTATAGCGGTTGGCAACAGTGAGGACACTGTTGAAAACAAGTTTGGGGGAGGTTTGTGCTTATTTTTGCATCATTTGCATATCATTTGCATAAGCACAAAACATTTCTTTAAAAATCTTTAAAAATTGAAAAATTTTCAAAACTGATAAAAATTTAAAAAAAAATAAATTTCAAGTATAAAAATAATTTTAATATTTACATTTTTTTTGTACATAAATAAGATAGTAAAAGATTAGATAGTGAAAAATTACATCCATGAGATTAGAAAAATTTAAGAAAACTAAGAAAATTAGAAGTTTTCTTATACGAACTAGTAATAAGTAGTTATGAGCCGTTGTCCCAAGGGTTAGTAAGATGAAAGACGTCACTAATCTGAGGATAAAAATAAGTCTAAAAATAGTTTCTATTCTGGAAGCCAAACATTTTGAACGTTGCTACCCTGCTATTCGCACTTACACACGTCTTGAAGCCTGGGATAGTAGAGGATACCTTGAAATGCTCTTTGTCTTAAAGCCGATGTATAAAGGAAATAAAAAGAAAAAAAATGAATAAAGAAAATATAAAGTGGTGAGAAAAATGGATACTGGTTTTGTTATCACCAAGGGCAATAAAAAAATATATAGCGAGGGTGCCTTTCACGTAGTGCCCTAAGACCAACTGGTCTGGGAGTCACTGCTATGCCTGAGGTAGTGCAAGACGAGGAAAATACACCAAGTAAGCAAGCACAGGAGTAATCGGTCGGTTAGTACCTCAAGAAGTATTAACGGTCGCATGAAAGTGTGTGAGCAATCTCATCTAAATATTCATTAATTAAAAAGTACTGAGGCTGATGGGCAAGAGTATGATAGCTTGAATTGAATTCTCCGGGTGTAGGGATGTCCTTTACACACACGAAGGGTAATATAATCGATGTTTTGGAAGAAAGATAGGAATGAAGAATAAGACGATGTTTTATTGAGGGAGGACGTGATTTCTGACATCTTTTCATGACCATTAAGATAGGGCTCATGACAACCGAAAAGCTAGCTTAGTTGGAAACCCTAATTTTCAAAGTCTTTCTTTTACAATTCTTTTCTTTAAATGTAATATTCATGATCTTCCTTTTATTATTGGATTTTATGGGTGCAATCCACTGAAAACCCTCAGGAGACAACACTCCTCCTACAAGGGACACCTAGAGGTTTAAAGGCTTGTTGCACGTGCTCAGTGCAATCGTGTTGCCTACGAAAGTGTGCTAGTTAGTTTTTCTCTTTCTTTATTTTCTCCTTCTCTTTTTAATAAAACAGTTCACTCGAGACGATCGAAATTAAGTTTGGAGGAATTTGATTAGTCGAAAATATTGTATTTTTCACACGGCAATTTCCTATCATTTACACTCATTTAGAAGTGTACGGTATTCATATTTCACATATTAGCAAATCAGTCGTAAAATATCAGATTGCATGTGTTGGACTCTAAAACCGGCACTATAAAGGAAAGTGACCGCATTACATGGCATCACATCATCCCTATATTGCGCAACACTTGTTTTGAGATCTGTGCAGGAAAATCCAGAAGAAAGGCCAAAAATTTATACGGTACCGATCAAACATTACGCCAACCCAATGATTTCAGTTCTGGTAGCAATCTAGAAGGAACAATAAAATTCAACATGTCAGATAAATCCATAAACTTCAGTCCAAAGCAGCACCAGAAGTTTCAAAGCCCAAGCCTCCAACATGGCCGCGGAACCGCGGCCGGAGCCTACTTGCGCCGCGGTTCCGCGGCCGTCTTGCCACGTCACCCCCTCAAATTCAGTGCATTATTTCTCTCTCAGGGTCAACATTACATCAAGACATGACAAATTCCAGAAGACTCCAGAGACTTCTGCCCGATCAGCAAGCTTTGGAATCAACACTAAACTAGCCTATCATTCTAGAAACTTCTCCTTAAACCCTAGCTTAAACCCTAAGCTAAGCCTAACAAACTCCTTCTAGAAGCCTCAACAAAATTTTAGAGGGAATTGTAATTTCAAACCTAGACCTAGGGTTTGGGAGATCTATAAATAAGACCCTAGGCTCACTTGTAAATCATCATGGAAAAATCCCTCCATTAGTTCATTTTAGTAGCCAATCTAAATCCATTCACTCTCTTTCTTCCTCTTCTTCCACAAGTCAAGTGAGAGGACTTGTGTGAAACCCTAACCCTAATTCCAATCAAAAGCCAAGATCCCGAGTACCCATAAAGCAAGAAGCCTTGCAACCTTTTGTGAGCCGAGCCGATCTTCAACAGAGCAAGTGGTCCAAGCCGATCCGCGACTCATGGAGCCGAGCGAAGCCAATTCGACAATTTAGTTCTTCCTCTTGTAGTTCTTGAGCGACTGTAATCAAATTGTTGATATAAATAAAAGGTGATATTCTTTTATCCTGTTTTCTTTAAATTCTTACATCATGATATCTTTTCAATTCTTGAATGCTTTCTGTGTGATGATGTTTGAGTAATACTCCGCTCGTCGAGGAGTCGAGACGATCAATAGAATGATGATGTAACATATCTTAAATCGATTCTTGAATCCTACGAGTTTTGTAAACCCTAGCAAGTTCAAGAATCGACGACCCAATTCGTTGCGATGCTTTCTTGATTGATATCGCTCGAGATTGGGGAGTTACGATCGTTTCTTGAAATTGTTAGAGGCTAGAATGTGAATGATATCGATGAAAGAACAAGGGTTAAACGATGAAATCCTAGTTTCATCAAGAAAGCCCTAACTCTCATCGATCATCATCGATCTAGTATCAATCCTTCGAAGGACAAGAACACGAAATCTTGAGATTACATCACGTCTATAGATCAGATCGATTCCTACGAGCCTCATTTAGATTCTTGACATTTTGGTTGAAAATATCATCGAAACCCGATTCTCGATTGTTTATCATTTTCTTGATTCTTGAATAGAATAGTGACACTTGAAACAATTGATAAATCTTGAATCATACTTTCTTTTCTTTTCGATTAACTTTTCAATTCAAACAAATTAAACATAGAAACGAATCGCACAATCCCTGTGGACGATCCGCACTCGCTTACGATCTACAACCGACAGCGTAATTGATTGCGGTCAAATATAATTCTTTGATTGTGAATTTTATTCAATATTACCGATACATAGAAACTTATTCGCTTTATTCGATTTACACAAACAAGAAATCATTACAATCAGATGAAACCCTTATCGGGGATCATTTGAGTTGATACTTTTACTTACACAGTCTCGAATTTTACGATCAATCAACAGTCCTGAGCCACATGGAGACAGTGAGCGGATCTTCAGGGGTTCGTCTCTCCCGGTATTGGGGGTGAGGTCGCGCTGTGTCTAGGAGAGCCATTACACGAAGTCCTTGGCCAAGGCAGGAGATTTACTGGTAGGTATTCCAGTAATATATCAGGGTGTTCTGGGCTACACTCCGACACGACTTGTACCGCTATTGGGGGTCTGACTTTTACCAACCCGCTAGGTTTGCCATGCGATGCTCATAGACGAACAGACCGGACTGTACGGATATTGTCACTGACAGGCTCGGTAGGGTGTCAGGATGAGTTCGCTCATCGACGTCCCTTTTGGTCAATACCTGGTAGCCCGTTACGTATGGCTAATACCTCTGACGTGCTAGTGGTTAAATCCACAACCAAGGGGTTGACGAGTCTTTAGAGTCCCCCACAGAAAGTTGCTCAAGTTTCGGGCGAAACGCTGTAGAGGCCGTATAGATATATGGCAGGGTTCGATCTTATACATGCGGTATTGCATGGATCGTGATCAAACGGATAATACTAGCGGGCTTTGGTTTAAGCCGGATCCTAGTATTGTACAGTGTAGATTTTGTCTCTTTGCATTTGTATTCAGTGGGAATACAAATACGGATATGTATATACAGTCGCGGGGTTTTCTGTAATTTATTACGGGATTAGTTTTCTGAAGTTGTCAGTTTGTATTCCATTTCGGCCATTTTTCCTTTGTTCCTTCATGGCCGGACTTTTGTGATGGGAGGGGCTAATTTGCATATTTGCAAATTAGCATTGCGGTGGGGGTTTCTTGTAAATGGATGATTATGATAGATATAGCATCTTTGCTTTTTCTTTCATCATGGTTTGCATTTATTGTGCTGGGCTTTATGAAAGGATGGGATTTGAAATTGATGTGATCTTTTTCTTTGATATCACTCTCATTTCTCTCTTGGATTATCATTCTTTTTTTCCCTTCCACCATGAGAGAGGCCGGCCACATTTTTGGAGGGGGTGGGAGATAGAATTCATTTTTTGGTGTGGGGAAATTTCTTGTTCTCATCTTTGCTTGCTTCAAAATTCAAAGCTCATCTCCATATTTTTTTCCTCCACATCTTTATTGCAACTTCAAACTTCAAGAGACAAATCATCCTACACTTCATCTACAGCATTCTTAGGCACATCGGCTCGCCAACTTTGTGCTTGAGTTGCCTCGGTCCAGAGGTGGGAGCCCGTAAAAGAACCCGGCGATGTGGTGCCCGTTCCGACGAGGAGATGAAGACCGAAGATTCCGCGAGGAGAACGGAGTGGAGGCAGAAGACCGAAGGACACGGATCGCTCAGTATAGCTTTCTACCCATTCTCTAGTTTGCTAGCATTAGGTTAATGGCCCGATCCGGGTTTATAGTGCGCGGTAGTGCCGGTTTCAAAGTTTAAAGAAAAGTTTTGTTTCCGCATTCCGGCGTCTGATTGATGGACGGGGCGCTGCCGTGCACTTACAGTCTCCTCGTGCACTGTTAGGTTAGGTAACTAACGGCAGAGCGGGGCAGGGCTAGCGCGAGTGTAAAACTTAAGTAACGTCTATATAATATATCATATATACTATATACTGTATCTATCACAACATATCAAATGATCGCATCACAGATATAACAGCAGAAGAATCATATGAAATAATGGATATACTAGGAGGTCCGTGTTTTATTTTGAGCCTCTATAAAACATGAATTCCACGGTCGCGATTAATAGCCAAACCCACACCCCTAGACCCCTACGAGAGCGGCAAGCAACCCTTCCAATTCTAGAGTTAGAAGTCCCAGACTCGACTCCTCGAGTTGGTCTCCCACTGGACTCTAGAACCAAGTTACTAGTGCTCTCCTCCTTGGGTCTACCTAATGCGGAAAAGTAAATAATATACAATGGTGACATCTTCCTCATCCCGGAAGTGCCCCAAGAAAAGAATATTACATACATTTAATTTTACATGAATGAAAAAAACTCTCATCTCACATAAAACCCCTGGCTATTCAAAACGCGACGATCCAATATAACATATCCAGCAACACATAACATCACATGTCATCTACGTAAGTAAATATGTGCATCCCAATTGTCGTTGACATATAGCAACGAAACCGGCGATATCACATATTACACTTACGGTCGCAGAAAAGAAACTGTAAAACTACAACATTTGGAATCCACAATCTCATTAGACATCATAAATCCGAAATATCACATACTTCGCATTTCATGCCTAACTTTATGAATTCCATTTATTGTATCACATTCCAGATAAATAGACAGTATTAAACTTTCCGATCGAATAATCAAATACCCAAGATTTCCTAAATAGCTCAACACTTGAGCGGAGTTCAAAAATTCCAGAATACGTCACAGTAGCAATGGTGCAGCCGTAGAAGGGTCAAGCCAACGCCTCACATGTGGCAACACCGTACTGCCCCAAACCCTAAGGCTTAGAGGCGGTTCAGACGGTCACATATAGGACGGACTTTCTTGCTCGACATGATAGTATGCTATCTGGTTACTCTTTATCTTAACATGTACTCTAATTGTCTCTATGTCACATGTTGATAATGTAGAGTTACTAGGCACTCTAACAAGGTTCTGTAAGGCATCAACCATACCCGATTAAAATTTTAGCCATGCCGAACAACCCTACAGGATCTTTGCTAGACTATTAGGGTAACACATGTAAGTAAACAACTTACTATCAAAGTGAAGAAGAAAATACAACCTTTGTAGATCGGTCCTTCACTTCAAAATGCTCCTTGTTGTAGTCCCTTCGCTGCGATTATGGTTCTCCCGGACTCTTGCATGGCTTCACGAGGCGAAAGAAGCGTCCTTGCTTGAAGTCTTCGAGGCCGAAGATGATCTACGTCGAGGGAATACAAACTCAAGCTTCTACTTCACTAACTAGAGAATTACTGATGCAAAAACCCTAAACTAAAGTGCTAGTGTAGTAGAGGATGAAAAAATAGGAAGTGGGTTCACTTTAGAATTTATTTTCACACAATGTTTCTCACTTTGGATCAAACCCTAGAGAGCTTTTTAGCTCAAGGAAGAAGATGAAGAAAAATGAGATGAGGATAATGATCAAGTGAGAAAGCTAACCATGGTAAGTGAGTATCATATACTAACTCATGTAGAAACATAACCATGGGTAATCCTAATGGTTGGGTTAACAAATATCCAAAGTAAAAACAAACCTAGTGGACTTAGTCAATGCATCCACAAGATTCCACAAGCTTCATGCATTTTTCTAATCTTCCACTAATTTTGTAATTACTTTAAATATTAAACCCAACATAACAAATAGCATGGTGTAAGTCTCATACACTCATGAATGGTGTATCAACAACCATGATACAAAAAGAAAACACATTTCTAATATATATCATATATATATATATATATATATATATATATATTAAAGTTGTGCACATGTGAGAAAAATCCTTAAGTGAACAAATGTTAGTTAATGTAAATTAGTATATCATATATACAATTATACACTAAATTATTAAATCAACACTTGACTTAATAATCGGTTATATCTCATATAACCGACTAACATCCAATGTATCGACTTATCGAACCAACACTTGATTCGATAACCCGGCTATATCTCATATAACCGACCGATACAAAAAGTCGCGAGAATAGAATACGGTATCATATACACGCATTATCCTCGGTCCCGTACATATCATTTACATGCTCCTATTTCATTTTCCCGTACAAACCTCTATGTAGGACTCTAAATACTTGTCAATACGCCGGCAGTAGCTGATGATCATATCAAGCACCCACAAGCCGTCAGCGGTACTAGCTGGACGTAACGGCTACCCGGGTATTGAGCGATCAGAAGATCAGCAAGCAAGCCCGCTCTAACTCCTGTAAAAGCCTAACGGTAACACTTCCCGTACAGTCTGGTCTCCTCGTCTGATATGTCGCATATCAAGTCTAGGGATGGTAAACGTCAGACCCCAATAACCGATAAGTCGTGCCGATGTGAGGCACATAACTGTAGTGTTCCTAGGCACTCTAACAAGGTTCTACAAGGCATCAACCATGCCCGATTAAAAAAAATAGCCGTACCGAGCAACCTTAACCAAGATCGTATATTAGAGATCAAGCGAAAACTAGCAAGTTAAACATTTTAACTACAAGTGAAAGGGATTACAACCTTTGTCGATCCGGTCCTTCACTTCTAAAGCTCCGTGTTGACGTCCCTTCGCTGCGATCATCGGGATCTCGGACTCTAGCGATGGTTTCTTCGGAGAAATGAGTGGGCTAGGTCGTTGACTTCGAGGCCGAAGATGATCTACGTCGAGGAGACTCAAACTCAAGCTATTCCTTCACTTGGTCATAAACTTTGTGAAGAGAACACCCTAAACTAAATGGCAAGTAGTAGAGGATGATGAAATAGAAAGTGGGTTTACTTTAGATTTTGATTTCTCACTCTAAATCTTCACTTGAAAATTTTCTAGAAAGCTTTCTTCTTCTTAAAGAAGAAGAAGAAGAAGAAAAGAATAAGAATGAATAATGAATTATATCAAAAGAATAATCAAGTGAAGTCTATCATATTGCAACCATGGGTGAGTTTAACTTTGTAGAGACTAAACCATAGTTTGAGGTAATGGTTAGGTTAATGAAAATCTTATGCAAAACAAAATTAGTGGACTTTGTCAAAGATGCTTGAAAGCTTCATGAAGCTTCAAGAAAAGACAAAGAAAGCCACCATTTTGTTTTACCAAAATTATTAAAAACCTAAACCATTATCATAAATATGGTGTAAGTCACACACACACCTAAGTTTGCATGTATCATCAATCATGATACAAACTAGTGCACAAACATATATCATATATACAACTTGTGCACATCAAGTGAGAAAATCAATGTTAAGTGAACCAATACTAGTTAATGTAAAGTAATATATCAAATATATAATTATACATTAAATCATTAAATCAATACTTGATTTAATGATCCGGTCATATCGCATATAACCGACTAATATCAAGTGTATCAATATATCGAATCAACACTTGATTCGGTAACCCGGCTATATCTCATATAACCGTCCGATGATACAAATCGCGAGAATAGAATTCAGTATCACATACTGGTATTATTCTCGGTCCCGCACATATCTCATATGCGCTCCTATTTCATTTTTCTTAAGCCAGGAAAGCTCTGTGTAGGACTCTAAAGACTCGTCAATACGCCGGCAGTAGGTGGTGATCATATCAATCACCCACAAGCCGCAAGCGGTCTGCTAAACATAACGGCCATCCGGGTATTGAGCGATCAGAAGATCAACGAGCAAGCCTGCTCACACTCCTGCGAATCCAATCAGTAACACTTACCGCACAGTCCGGTCTGTTCGTCTGATATGTCGCATATCTCGCCTAGGGGTGGTAAACGTCAGACCCCAGCAGCTTGATAAGTCATGCCGATGTAAGGTCCATAACAAGCATGAAACTACTGATAACACTTACCAGTAAATCAGTGCAACCCTGTCCAGGGATTTCCAGTTATGGCCAGTCGAGCATAGCGCAACATCAACCCCCAATACCGGGAGAGACGAATCCCTTCCTATCGCTCATTTCCTCCATGTGAATCGGGACTGTACCCAAAAACCACCTGTTTGCATGACTCAGTAGCACCGTGGTAGTGTGGAAATCAAAGCACAGTGGGAGACACACAAGACTCTATGACAATCTCGGGTCAACAGACTAAGCTGTACCAGTGTCACCAGAGAACTGCCATCTGACGTGAGGTATAATACCATCTGGGAGTTCTCGGCGAGTCCGTTCAGTGTACCCAGTCACCACTGAGCACCCGCATACCATCTCTAATGTCAAACACCAATGGATATAGGATCATCCATCGCCCATCACATGGGTCGAGAAGATATACGGTAGTCTACTCTGGAATATCGATGCCCCGTCTCGATATTCCCACGACTAGGAACATTGAAGGATGTACTCATGGACTACCCAGGCCCCACTAGTATGATCTACATCATAGTCCTGCAAGTCGAGTACACATCCTAAGGGCATTATCAACACGTAACAGAGAGACAGTAAGTATACATGTTAGGATAAAGAGCAACCAGATAGTGTACTATCATGTCGAGCAAGATATTCCTACCTATATATGTCCCAGCATCCACTACAATATACATCTCATGTACAGAATGGCCTCTAGGGCATACATATAACTAACAATCTCCCACTTGCACTAAGGCCATCTGTAGCAGTGGTTGCAGTATCTCATACTCAACCATCCCATAAAAGTCTCTCTCTGGGAAAAAGCCTTTGTGAGTGGATCCGCCGTGTTGTCCTCTGAGTCTACTCTCCTAACCTCGATCACCCTGGAGATCAACTATCTCCATGATCAGGTGATGCTGCCTCAGAATATGTCTGGGTCACAGATGGGACCGGGGTTCCTGGGCTAAAGCCACACTTCCATTGTCACACAATGGAAAGAACCTGGTTCATCTCATGAACCAATATACACCCAAACTTCCTCTTTGGTAGTATCTTTGATAGCGATGTTACCAGCCTTTATCGTCTAGTTTGCCACGGTATCTAGCTTGGAACTCTTCCAACATACCGTCCCTCTACTGAGGGAAAAGACAATGCCTGTGACTGACATTCAGTTAACCTTACCACCCTGGAACCATTCCAGTGATTCTCCCTAGGATCAATTGATACCTTCTTACTACTACTAGTGAGAATCCTAACATCCAATTAGATCTATCTCATAGATATAAAACCTAGGATTATGGAGGTATTACTTTGATCCTATATGGAGAATCCATGTGATAAGAGGAGATTGACCGAGCGTAGCATAGGAAACTCTTTCCCTATCAAGAGTATGTCATCCACGCACAATACGAGGATCACCACCATACTCCCTACTAACCTTTTATATATACAAGGTTCATCTACCATTTTGATGAAGTCAAACTCTTTGACTACCACATCAAAACAGATGTTCTAACTCCACGATGCCTGCTTTATTCTGTAAAGCAACTTGCATATGTTTCCGCTGCTCCCACTATTTACGAAGCCCTCTGGCTGTGTACTTATAGACGTTCTCTTAAAAATCAATATTTAGAAAAGAAGTCATGACACCCAACCTCCAGATGTCGCAGTTATGGTATGCAGCAATGGCAAGTAGGATCCGGATGGACTTAAGCACAGCCGCTGGAAAAAGTTTCATCATTATCCATGCCTGGCCGATGACGAAAACCTTTAACAAGTCTAGCTTCGAAAGTCCCAATTTTTCCATCTACACCAAGTAATCTTCTCAAGATATACTTGCTCCTGATGGGGATTTAACCCTTCAGATATAGCAGCCAAAGTCCATACTTTGTTGGTGTACATGGATTCCATCTCAGATCGCTAAGCATCCAGTCATTCTTACAGAGTCCCATCTGTAGGGTTCCTAGGCACCCTCAAGTGTTCTCACAAGGTATCAACCATGCCAATTTCAAAAATTACGGGTGCCGAGAAACCCTAATACGGATCGTTGGCTAGAAGTCTAGGCGAAAGATGCAACTAGTAAACTACTTTACTAAGAGAACGGAAATACAACCTTTGTAGATCCGGTCCTCCACCTCCACGGCTCTGTGATGAAGTCCTCTCCGCTTTCCAAATCAAAATCCGGGCTCTAGCGTCGGCTTCATCGGAGAAATGGGCGGGCAAGGTCGTCGGCTTCGTGCCGAAGATGATCTACGTCGAGGCATCGCAAGATCAAGCTCCCACTTCACCAAGTCATGAAACTTGTGAAGAAAACACCCTATACTACTTGGCAAGAGGTAGAGGATGAAGAAATAGGAAGTGGGTTCACTTTAGAATTGGATTTCTCACTCTTTTTCACAAGTTGCCATTGATGGAGGCAAGCTTGCTTCAATGTTGAAGATGAAGAAGAAGAAGAAAGAATATCATAAGTATTATCCAAAATGAATAATAAAATGAATACTTATCATATCCTAACCTTGGTTAGGTGTATAGAATAGACTAGGGTTAAATGGAGTGGTTAGGGTTAAGCATGAGACAAAATGGTCACTTGGTCAAATGTTCAAGAAGCTTCAACTAGAAAACAAATTAAGCCACCATTTTCCCTTTATGCTTATCATTTTCAAAAATGAATAACTAAATAAGATAAATCAAAAAGAAAACAAAACCCTAACCATTCATATAACCATGGTTTAGTCTTTACACAAACCCAAGTAAGCATGCATCATCAAACATGATACAAACTTGTGTACAAAAGTATATCACATATACAATGTGCACAAACCAAGTGAGAAAATCCATTTAAAGTGAACCAATACTAGTTAGTGCAAAGTAATATATCAAATATATAATTATGCATTAAATCATTAAATCAACACTTGATTCAATGATCCGGTCATGTCGCACACAACCGACTAGTATTCAATGTATCGGCTTATCGAATCAATACTTGATTCGATAACTAGGTTATATCGCATACAACCAATCGATACATTCATCGTGAGAATAGAATACGGTATCACATACACGAATTATTCTCGGTCCCGCACATATCTCATATGCGCTCCTATTTCGTTTCGCTTGAGCCAGGAAACCTCTGTGTAGGACTCTAAAGACTCGTCAATACGCCGGCAGCAGGTGTTGATCATATCAAACACCCACAAGCCGCAAGCGGTCTGCTAAACGTAACGGCCACCCGAGTATTGAGCGATCAGAAGATCGACGAGAAGGCCCGCTCACACTCCAGTGAATCCAACCAGTAACACTACCGTACAGTCCGGTCTGATCGTCTGATATGTCGCATATCTCGCCTAGGGGTGGTAAACGTCAGACCCCAATAGCTCGATAAGTCGTGTCGATATGAGGTCTATAATAGTTCGAGAAACTGCTGGTAACACTTACCAGTAAATCTCAGCAACCCTGGCCAGGGATTTCCGGTTATAGCCAATCGAACACAGCGCAACATCAACTCCCTATACCGGGAGAGAAGAATCCCCTCCTATCGCTCATTGCCTCCATGTGATTCGGGACTGTACCCAAAAACCACCGTTTTGCATGCCCTCTTGGACGTGGTAAGATGGAAATCAAAGCACAGTGGGAACCACACAAGACTCAATGACGATCTCGGGTCAACAGACTACTCTGTACCAGTGTCACCAGAGAACTGCCATCTGACGTAATGTATAATACCATCTCGGAGTTCTCGGCGAGTCCATCCAGTGTACCCAGTCTCCACTGAGCACCCGTATATCATCTCCGATGTCAAACACCAATGGATATGGGATCATCCATCGCCCATCTGTATGGGTCGAGAAGGTATACGCTAGTCTACTCTGGTATATCGATGCCCCGTCTCGATACACCCACGACTAGGGACCTTGAAGGATGTACTTATGGACTACCATGTCCCCACTAGTATGATCCGCATCATAGTCCAGGTAGTCAAGTACACATCCTAAGGGCTTTACCAACATGTAACAGAGAGACAATCAGTGTACACGTTAAGGTAAAGAGTAACCAGATAGCATACTATCATGGCGAGCAAGAAAGTCCTCCCTATATATGTCCCGGCATCCACTACAATATACATCCAATGTACAGTAATGGCCTCTAGGGCATACATATAACTAACAATCTCCCACTTGCACTAGGGCCATCTGATAGCAGTGGTTGTAGTATCTCATACTCAACCATCCCATAAAAATCTCTCTCTGGGAACAGGCCTTTGTGAGTGGATCCGCTGTGTAGTCCTCTGAGTCTTCTCTCCAAACCTCGATCCCCTGGAGATCAATCATCTCCATGATCAGGTAATACTGCCTTAGAATATGTCTGGATCACTGATGGGACCGGAGTACCCGGGCCAAAGCCACACTTCCATTGTCACACAATGGTAGGAATAAAGTTCATCTCATGAACAAATATACATCCAGACTTACCTCTTTGGTAGCATGTTCAGTAGCGATGTATCAAGCCTTTATCGTCTAGTATGCCACGGTATTTAGCTTGGAACTCTTCCAACATACCGTCCCTTTACTAAGGGTAAAGGCAATGCCTGCGACTGACATTCAGTCGTCTTTATCACCCTGGAACCTTTCCAGTGATTCACCCCAGGATCAACTGATACCATCTCACTACAGCTAGTGAGTCTCCTAACATCCAATTAGATCTATCTCATAGATCAAAAAATCCAGGATTCAGGAGGTATCACTTTGATCCTATATGGAGAATCATTATGATAAGCGGAGATTGACCGAGCGTAGCATAGGAAACTTCTTTCTTATCAAGAGTATGTCATCGACGTACTCTACGAGGATCGCCACCATACTCCCTACTACCTTTTTGTTTATACAAGGTTCATCTACCATTTTGATGATGTCAACTTCTTTGACTAATTCATCAAAAAAGATGTTCTAACTCCGCGATGCCTGCTTTATCTTATAAAGCATCTTGCGCATGTTTCCGCTGCTCCCACTGTCTACGAGGCCCTCTGGCTGTGTACTTATAGACTCCCTCTTCTAAAACATCATTTAGAAAAGCTGTCATGACACCCAACCACCAGATATCGTAGTCATGGTATGTAGCCGTGGCAAGTAGGATCTGGATAGACTTAAGCATAGCCATTGGAAAAGGTTTCATCATAATCCATGCCTGGTCGATGACGAAAAGCTTTAACAAGTCTGGCTTTGAAAGTCTCAACTTTTCCATATACACAAAGTAATCTTCTCAAGATATACTTGCTCCTGATGGGGATTCAACCCTTCAGATATAGCAACCAAAGTCCATACTTTGTTGGTGTACATGGATTCCATCTCAGATCGCTAAGCATCCAGCCATTCTTACAGAGTCTTACTCCTGATGGCCAGCTCGAAACTAGTTGGGTCATCATCTCATGATGCAATCCTCGCTCCCACTGTCATAGAGAAACCGAAATATCTCTCAGGTGGGTGAGGAACCCTACTAGATCGGCGGAGAGGCTGAGGTTCGTTAGTTACTATTGAATCCTTTGGTTCTATCAAATCATCATCTGCAGTTTGTATGGCTGGAACCATTCCAGTTCTACATAACAGTATTTGCCTCGAGCTTGTCCGGATTATGCTTTTAGACATAGGCCGGAAAACCCCAAATCTTAACTTGCTTAAGACATGGGCTCTTCCCATTCCATATCACATATGAAATGGTAGGCAACTGATTTGATTGGAACCCTATTCAATAGGTATACAAGTTCATAAATGCATAACTCGCAAAAGGAAAAGGGTAACTCAGCAGTACTCATCATAGAGCACACCATATCAAATAGGGTGTATCTGCTCCGCCCCGATATACCATCGTGCTATGGTGTATACGGAGGAGTAATGCTGAGAGAGAATCTCATTCTCCTTTAGAATAGTCCAGGAATTCCATGCTCAAGTATTCTCCTCCCTGATCACATCAAAGGACATAATACTTTTACCCTTATTTTGGCTCTCTACTTCTAACTTATATTCTGTGAATATCTCAAAAGATTCGGACTTGTGTTTCAACAGGAACATATGTCTGAATCAGAAGAGATCATCAGAGAATTTAATGAAGTACAAAGAACCGGTCTTGGCATGTGTAGACAGGGGACCTACATACATCAACATGTATCATCCCAAGAGTTTACTTAACTCTTTCTCTGTTTCCAATAAACGGAGCTATGGTCATTTTATCTTTGTGACATGACTGTCGAGTTTCACAAGATGTAAATTCAAACTAATTTAAATATGCATCTTTATGTAACTCTAGCTAGTCGGGTCACATTGATCTGATCTAGTCTACAATACCTCAAGAAGGAATCATTCAATTCTGAACTCTTCCTCTTGTGTGTGTTCCATATACTAAGAACTGCAGTTTGATTTAGAACATCAATGCTTTTAGATAACGTGCCTGAACCGATCAACTTTTGATATAGGAAATGTTCAAACCATTATCCAACAATACAAAATTTTATCATTTCTTTACTGATAAAGAGACTGATATGATTTTGTATATCAGGTTCGGTATCTAATAACATTCGTTCAGAATCAATGTATTGGTAATACAGGGTGACATTGACCAACAGACTTGGCTGCAACACTTGCCCCATTTTCTGCCTCATGAAACTTATCACCCGTTCTCAGTTTTCTACCTTTCTGTAGCCCTATGTAACAGATTACATTTCTGGGATCCTGATCTGGTATCACATACCCAGGACGTAAAGGATACTGAGAAACAGTTCTCTGTAACGAACACACCCGAAGATGATGCATCAGCATGCACTCTCTTCGTTTGGGCGGCACGGGAATTCTGGTAATCCCTAATTTCCTCCTCTGTCTTATAACAATTATAAGTTAGAGCGGGACCAACGTTCCCCAGCTCAGTATAACAAGCGGGTTCGGTCAATATTCCGTATTATTATCTTGATTAAGGCGTGATATGGTCGCTACCTTGAGAGAGAGAGAAGAAAACACTCAGCGTGCGCTCTTGCAAGAATAGATTGGTTATTATTTTATCTAATCAGGATGGCTCCCACTGCTTTTTATCAAATCTTCCTTCAAACCCTAAAAGGAAAGACTAGCCGGGATTAATTACAAACTACAAGTTCGCCAATCTTTCAGCCAGGCCAGTGTCGGTACTTTGAGGGAGGTCCCCCGTGCTTTCACACGAACCTAATTAATGTAAACCTCGTTTTCCCAGAGGCGTGTTAGTGTATATGCCCTAGAGGCCATTACTGTATCATACTAGTTTGTATATTACTTAATGGATGCTTGGGATATTCACCTTGTATATACAATCTTGCTCAAAATAGTAGTATGCTACTTGGTTTGTTTCTACTTCAATGTGTACTTGTGTTTATTTCAGTATATCACTTATACGCATTAGTGGAGCCCTTAGGATCTTTGCTTGATTACCAGCGTTGTGATAGCAGTCACACTAGTGGGGGCTGGGTAATCTATAAGCACATCCTTATTCAGGTCCCTGGTCGCAGGACTATCGAGACAGGGCATCGATACTCCGGAGTAGACCAGCGCATGCGCTTCTCATCCCAGTGTGGGAGACGGTCTTTCCCACAGCCGTCAGTACGTCGTACTTGAGATAGTATGCGGGTGCTCGTTAGGTTACGGATACACTGGACAGGACTCGTCGGGAACTGACTAGTTGGTATTATACCTATCGTCAGTTATCAGTTCCCAGGTGACATGAGTACAGCTTAGTCCGCTGACTTGACACTGTCACTCCGCCTCGAGTGTGTTCCCACTGTACTTTGATCACTACCCTACCACGGCTCAAAGGAGTCGTGCAAACAGTTGGTGGTTGGGTGCAGTCCCGAAGCACTTGGAGGCAGTGACGGTTAGACAGGATTCGTCTCTCCCGGTATTGGGGGTTGACATCGCGCTGTGTCTAGGAGAGCCATTACACGAGTAGTCCCTGGCCAGGGCAAACGAGATATACTGGTAGGTTTCCAGTGTTATCTCAGGGTGTATTGGGCTTCACTCCGGCACGACTTGTACCGCTATTGGGGGACTGACGTTTACCGCCCCCTAGGCCCGCCATGCGATGTATCAGAC
This sequence comes from Agapanthus africanus, assembly GCA_030015575.1. NCBI lineage: Eukaryota > Viridiplantae > Streptophyta > Magnoliopsida > Asparagales > Amaryllidaceae > Agapanthus > Agapanthus africanus. The sequence continues at coordinate 294,664,875 of CM057345.1, read as the reverse complement.
GAACAGACCGGACTGTACGGAGAATGTCACACTCAGGCTCAGTAGGAGTTCAGATGGGTTTCGCCTCGTCCGTCTTCTTGTCGGCATTACCTGGGGACCGTTACGCACAGCTAGTGCCGCTTGCGGTCTGTGGTTAAACCCACTGCCAGCGTAGTGTCGAGTCTTTAGAGTCCCACACAGAAAGCTTTTCGCCTTTCGGCAAAAGAGTAGAGGTCGCATGGTATTGCGACAGGTCGCATGGTTTTGCGACAGGGTTCGGTCACATCCGTGCACTTGTGCACGTACAGTGTCCGGACAGTTTACACTAGCGGGCTTTGGTTTAAGCCAGATCCTAGTGTACCTTATGGGATTGGATTTATCCAGTTTGCATTCGTGTTCCTCGGAACGCGGATGCGGGTGTGTATGCACAGTTGACAGGGAGGCAGAGGCAGCGGATTCTCATTAGGGTTGTTGACAGTTGACCGTTGACTATTTGACTTTATGCTCAACCCTAATGAGAATATGATATGTGATTAACTATTATATTAATTAAGTATTATGGTGATATGGTTGTTGACTTGTTGACTTTTGTTGACTTGTTGACTTTGTTGACTTGTTGACTTTTGTTGACTTGTTGACCGGTTGACTAGGCTTGACTAGTTGACCATCATGATAACCATAGCCATCATTTCATGGCAAAGACTTTTGTTTACTTGCTCATTTGTGTAAAATGAGTGCATGAAATGATATGGTTGTGGTTGCTTCTAACCATCACATAAGACTTTTGTTAATATGATGAGTTATCATTGCTTTGGATTATGAGAGGGTGAGAGACAAAATACTTGCTCATTCTTTCTTGCTCATTCTCTCTCTTGTTCTTGAGCTCTCCTCTTGCTCTCACCCTCAACCTCTTGCTCCCTCTCTTGATCTATGGTTCTCTTGTCTCATGAGTTGAGAATCAAGAACCATAGATAAAATCCCATTCTATTTCTTCTCTACTCATTCTAGTTCACTAGGTTTAGCAAACCAAGTGAACTAGTTTCTTCAAAGAACGAAGAAGGAGCTAAAGGTTGGAGCTTTCAGGTGGATCTATCTTCGGCGTACGGAGACGACGAGAAGAAGCCATCGGACCACCATCGGAGCTTTGAAGACGAAGGAATTCAAGACAAGCAAGGTATAACCCCCTAACCGAGTAGCTAAAACTCATAGTTAGGTTGTTAGATAGATGTTTAACCAAGATCCGGGTTTTAGGTCCATGTTACCATCTTTAAGAAAATCGTTTTCTACCAAATTCCGCATTCCCGAAAGTACCGGGAGAGGTAGCATGGACTTACAGTAGTATCAGAGCCTAGTTAAACTCTATCTAACATGTTAGCAAGTAACTAGAAGATCGATCAACGAAAAAGTCCCGAAACGAACCCCGGAATTTTAAACTTTCTGTCGATTTTAAAAGTGCTGGAAAACTTTTTTAATATACACCAAAAATCGACTCAGGCTTTTTTAAAGAAACTGCAAAAATTTGGGCCCATGACTCGATCAAAGCGCCGCGGTTCCGCGGCCGAGTTGACTTGGTCATGGGTTTTATTTTTTGCAGTTTGCTAATTGGGGTATTTTGGGATTTTTAGTATATGTATTTTCAACCCAGATTTTCCAGAACGAAATTTTTTTTTTGGGGTCCCGAAAATCCGTATTTTTGATCGAACTTCTAAACGACTTGAGCTAACGGGTTTTTCTGTAATGTGATATTTGTATTGAACGTCTACTAATCGCTATATGTCGATTAGTGGGGGTTATACAAATCTGTGATCTGTAATGTGCTGGAATGTGTATATAAATATGTTGGATTGTCGCGGGTGAATAGCCGGGGGTTGTGAGACGAGATTTTTCTTTTCTTGCAATTCATGTAAATTTGTAAATTGATGTAATAATTATTTGTATGGCCGCACAACCGGGAAGGGGTTGTAGCCGTCATTGTATAATTTCTTTTTACTGTTTTTGCTCCTAGGATAGACCCATGGAGGGGGTACACAAACTACCGGGTATGCCGAAGTGTCGAGTGGCCTACTCATGGAGATGAGGGAGGTTGCTACGCTTCGGGTACTTGGCGGGTAGTTTGCCGCACCCGTAGGGGTCTTGGGTGGGGTTTTGGCTATTCACCGCGACCGTGTTATCTGTTTTTGTTACAGGCTCGTACAAATTACAGATTGCTAGTATATCCAATGTATTTATCTGTGATCTGAAATGTTTATCATTGCAGTATATCTATATATGATATTATTTAGGCGTTGCTTATGTTTTACAGACGCGCTAGCCCAGCCCCCGCTCTGTCGTTAGTTAAGTAACCTAACGGGTAATGACGGGGCCCCGTGGCGAATGCGAATGGCATAAGCGTACGTCATATTTTGGTTGTTTTCTGCAATGGTAGGATTAAATGATGGGACGCATTAAAAGAACTAATGCAAGAATATCACGCATTAAAAGAACTAATGCAAGATAATAAACCAAGTTAAAGTCGTTGGAACACTTTCGAAAAACCACTCGGTTCTTTTCAAAAACAACTTTTAAATGCGGAGCTTGAGCCACTCCTTTTAAAAGCTATCTCGTTCCATCGACCAAATCAAGTTCACTACGTTCACGGTTTTGCCAAAACCATCCGTAGCCCTCCGTCGTTTCGCATGAATAGTCAATAGTATTCAAGCTGTGTATGTTGGCCAAAGTCAAGGCACAGTGATTGGTAGCTATTGGGTGTTCATGTGTAGCATAGATAGATGCGTTGGTTTGGGACAGTCGTACTGCCATTTTGGCCAAAGTCAAGGGTAGGTACGGATGGATCCAAATTAACCTGGATAATGACGGGTAGAACTTGACATGTGACTTATGATATTTTGGCCAAAGTCAAGGTCATAAGAGCATGGGGCAAAAATCCACATCGGGAGTTTCATAAGTACTGAAACTTGCTAGATTTGCATACCATTTGGAGTGTGATGATTCTGGTAGGATTCCTTCAGTTTCGTCACGCAATGATATTTGGATCCCGATCCTACTGTGAGTATATGCTACTCCTCGGGAAATTTCTCACTTAACGATCAATGCTATAAACCTAGTAGGTGCCTAGAAAGGTGTTAGCGGGGCTACGCCCCCAGGGAAAAGAGGTTCTTTAATTAAGGAACTTCGCGAAAGCGTTGGAAAACCTCCCTCGAAGTACCGACACCGGCCTGGCTGAACGGTTAAGCAAGTATTGTACGGTGGGATTGATCCTGACTAATTCTTCCTTTATGGTTTGAGGAGGGATTCGAGAAACAGTGGGAGCCATCCTGTTTAGACAAACTAAAAACCACTCTAAACTTGCAAGAGCATCATGCTGAGTGTTTCTTCTTCTCTCTCCTAATTGCAGCGACCAATCAACATGACTGGACTTAAGTTACTCCTAGATAAAAACAAACTGACAGGGCCAAACTACAAAGATTGGCTCAGGAATGTCAAGATAGCAATCACTTATGACAAGCTGGGGTATCTTCTTACCACCAAAGCTCCCCCTGTCCCTGGTCCAACTTCCAGCGTCGCGGATAAGGAAATCCGTAAGACTTGGGAGATTGATAGCGCGAAGGCCAAATGCCTCCTGCTTGCCTCGATGGACAACGAACATCAGAGGAGGCATGAGAATATGGACATGGAGTCCATATTGCTCCATACAAAAGAACTGTATGGAGAGCAATCACGTATCGCAAGATACGAAGCGTCGAAAAAGTTATTTTCGACAAGAATGGCCGTCGGATCATCAGTAGCCGAGCACGTGCTAAAGATGATCGGCTACATTGAGGAGCTCGCTGACCTAGGGATCACATTGGAGAGTGAGCTATATACGGATATAGTTCTCCAGTCCCTTCCTTCCACTTACGCCCAGTTTATACTGAACTTCAACCTACAAGAAAAAGAGGTTGAACTATCAGAGCTCCTCAACATGCTGAGGAGCGCAGAGGGCACCCTACAGAAAGGTAGGGAAACATCCACTTTGTTTGTAGGAGGATCATCTTCTTCTAGGTCCAAGGCGAAAGCCAAGGGAAAGAAGAAGAAGGCCCCCGCCAAACCAAGGGGCGGTGTTAGTAAAGTGGATACGAAGGGAAAAGGTAAAGCAACAAAGATAGCGGGGAAGCTTGTGGATAAGGAAGAATGCTTCTATTGTCATAAGAGAGGACACTGGAAGAATGATTGCAGGGCCTGGAAGGCCAGAACACAGGAATTGAAGCAGGTTGCAGCTTCAGCTTCAGGTGTGTATGTTATTGAAAACTGTCTTTCAATAAACTCTACTTCCTGGGTATTGGATACCGGATCAGGATCTCATATCTGTAATTCTTTGCAGGCGTTGAGAAACCGTAGGGTTTTGAAGGCAGGTGATATGACCCTCAGAGTTGCGAACGGAGCTAGCATGGATGCTAAAGCCGTGGGGGACTATCACCTGGGAATGTCAGATGGACATGTTTTGGTTTTGCGTAATTGCTTTTTTGTACCCAACGCAACTTGTAATATCATTTCTGTATCTTTAGTTTCTAAAGAAGGTTATGAATTTGCGTTTGTAAGCAATGTTGTAAACATTCACCTTAATCAAGTTTTGATTGGGTCAGGTAATTTGAGTAATGGTATATACGTGTTAAACCAACCACAGATTTTTAATGTCCAGAATACACACAAAAGAAAGTCTCCAGAAATAAATCAGACTTTCTTATGGCATTGTAGATTGGGTCACATCAATGAGAGAAGGTTGACGAAGTTACATACAGAAGGGTATTTGAATGCGTTCGAATATCAGTCGTATGCCACTTGTCAATCCTGTCTCAAAGGAAAGATGACAAAGACTCCGTTTACTGGACATGGAGTAAGAGCGAGCGAGCTCTTAGGACTCGTACACAGTGACGTGTGCGGTCCAATGTCTACACATGCCCGAAGCGGACATTCTTACTTCATTACTTTTACGGATGACTTCTCAAGGTACGGTTATGTCTTCTTAATGAAACATAAGTCCGAGGCCTTTGGAAAATTCCAGGAGTATAAGAATGAAGTGGAGAAACAGACCGGCAAAAGTATTAAGATTCTAAGATCGGATCGAGGTGGAGAATACTTAAGTGCCGAGTTCCTGGACTATTTAAAAGAGAATGGAATTCTCTCTCAGCTTACTCCTCCATACACCCCGCAACATAACGGTGTATCGGAGAGACGGAACCGCACCCTATTGGATATGGTGCGGTCCATGATGAGTAACGCTGAGTTGCCGCGATCATTCTGGGGATATGCGCTAGAATCAGCCGCATACCTTTTGAACCGTGTTCCCACTAAGACTGTGCCTACTACGCCATTTGAGATGTGGTGTGGGAAGAGACCCCATCTTAATCACATTAAGATATGGGGAAGTCCAGCTTTTGTCAAAAAGCAGCATGCGGACAAGCTCGAGGCACGCTCAGTACTGTGCAAGTTTGTGGGATATCCAAAGAATTCCAAGGGATATTTCTTCTACTGTGAAGAGGAACAAAAAGTTCTTGTTTCTCGTCATGCCCACTTTCTAGAACACCAGTTCATAGAAAAAGAAATAAGTGGGAGCGCAGTAGAACTGGAAGAAATTCCAGAACCACGGACTATTACTGAAAGTTTAGTGGAACCAGAGGGTTCGGAAGAACAGGACATTCCTACGCCGCTCCGCAGGAGTAGTAGGCAGACTCATCCGCCCGAGAGATACTACGGTTTTCTCGTAGACGGGGATAGAGAGGATTGCATCATAGATTATGATGAGCCTACTAGCTTCCAGCAGGCCGTTCAGAGCGTTGACTCAGTGAAATGGCTGGATGCAATGCGGACCGAAATGGAGTCCATGTACACCAACAAGGTATGGACGTTGGACATTGCTCCAGACGGGGTAAAACCCGTAGGATGCAAGTGGATCTTCAAAAGGAAGATTGGTGTAGATGGACAGGTTGAGACCTATAAAGCTAGGCTGGTAGCAAAGGGTTTTCGTCAAAGACCTGGCTTGGACTACGACGAAACCTTTTCTCCAGTAGCCATGCTGAAATCCATTCGGATCCTTCTTGCCATTGCTGCCTTCCACGATTATGAGATCTGGCAAATGGACGTAAAGACAGCTTTTCTAAATGGAAATTTAGAGGAGTGTGTCTATATGGACCAGCCAGAGGGTTTCATTCAGAGTGGGAGCAGCGGAAAGGTGTGCAAGTTGCTTAAGTCCATCTATGGACTAAAGCAGGCATCGCGGAGTTGGAACATCTGCTTTGATGAGACGGTCAAAGAATTTGGCTTTATCAAAAATCCAGATGAACCATGCATCTATAGTAGATTTGTAGCGAGAACTGTAGTATTCCTTGTTTTATACGTGGATGACATTCTCTTAATAGGAAATGACATTCCTATGCTACAATCTGTCAAGGGGTTCTTGTCACACAGGTTCTCCATGAAAGACCTGGGTGATGCCTCGTACATTTTGGGTATCCGGATCTACCGTGACAGATCCAAGAGGATATTAGGACTTTCGCAGTCCAGGTACATCGACACCATACTGAAGAGGTTCAGTATGGAAGATTCCAAGCGCGGTAACCTACCGGCTTGTCACGGGATCACCCTCTCCAAAGAGATGTCTCCCAAGACTGATTTAGAGAGGGATCGCATGTCTATTATACCCTACGCTTCTGCGGTAGGCTCTATAATGTATGCGATGTTGTGTACCAGACCGGATGTAGCTTATGCACTGAGTGTGGTAAGCCGGTATCAGTCAAACCCTGGGAAGAAACACTGGATAGCGGTAAAGAACATTCTCAAGTACCTGAGAAGGACTAAGGAGATGTTCTTGGTGTATGGCGGAAAAGACCTCCAGATCGAGGCCTTTGCTGACTCCAGCTTCCAGAGTGACAAGGATGATTCCAAGTCCATGTCGGGTTTTGTCTTTACCCTCAATGGAGGGGCGGTGTGTTGGAAGAGTTCCAAACAAGAAACCGTTGCAGACTCGACGATGGAAGCGGAATACATCGCTGCATCTGATGCCGCAAAAGAAGCTGTCTGGATGAGGAAGTTCTTTAAAGAACTTCAGGTGGTTCCGTCCATTGTTGATCCAATACCTCTGTATTGCGACAACAATGGGGCTATAGCTTTAGCGAAGGAACCCAGGTCCCATCAGAGATCCAGGCACATCTTGAGGCGGTATCACCTGATCAGGGAGATCGTAGATCGCCAGGAGATCGAGGTTCGGAGAGTCGCTTCAGAAGATAACACTGCTGATCCATTCACCAAGGACCTGCCCCAGACTCAGTTCGAGCGGCTGATCGAGATGATAGGTCTTCGATAGGCCAGTACATGGCCTTAGTGCAAGTGGGAGATTGTTAGTGTATATGCCCTAGAGGCCATTACTGTATCATACTAGTTTGTATATTACTTAATGGATGCTTGGGATATTCACCTTGTATATACAATCTTGCTCAAAATAGTAGTATGCTACTTGGTTTGTTTCTACTTCAATGTGTACTTGTGTTTATTTCAGTATATCACTTATACGCATTAGTGGAGCCCTTAGGATCTTTGCTTGATTACCAGCGTTGTGATGGCAGTCACACTAGTGAGGGCTGGGTAATCTATAAGCACATCCTTATTCAGGTCCCTGGTCGCAGGACTATCGAGACAGGGCATCGATACTCCGGAGTAGACCAGCGCATGCGCTTCTCATCCCAGTGTGGGAGACGGTCTGTCCCACAGCCGTCAGTACGTCGTACTTGAGATAGTATGCGGGTGCTCGTTAGGTTACGGGTACACTGGACAGGACTCGTCGGGAACTGACTAGTTGGTATTATACCTATCGTCAGTTATCAGTTCCCAGGTGACATGAGTACAGCTTAGTCCGCTGACTTGACACTGTCACTCCGCCTCGAGTGTGTTCCCACTGTACTTTGATCACTACCATACCACGGCTCAAAGGAGTCGTGCAAACAGGTGGTGGTTGGGTGCAGTCCCGAAGCACTTGGAGGCAGTGACGGTTAGACAGGATTCGTCTCTCCCGGTATTGGGGGTTGACATCGCGCTGTGTCTAGGAGAGCCATTACACGAGTAGTCCCTGGCCAGGGCAAACGAGATATACTGGTAGGTTTCCAGTGTTATCTCAGGGTGTATTGGGCTTCACTCCGGCACGACTTGTACCGCTATTGGGGGACTGACGTTTACCGCCCCCTAGGCCCGCCATGCGATGTATCAGACGAACAGACCGGACTGTACGGAGAATGTCACACTCAGGCTCAGTAGGAGTTCAGATGGGTTTCGCCTCGTCCGTCTTCTTGTCGGCATTACCTGGGGACCGTTACGCACAGCTAGTGCCGCTTGCGGTCTGTGGTTAAACCCACTGCCAGCGTAGTGTCGAGTCTTTAGAGTCCCACACAGAAAGCTTTTCGCCTTTAGGCAAAAGAGTAGAGGTCGCATGGTATTGCGACAGGTCGCATGGTTTTGCGACAGGGTTCGGTCACATCCGTGCACTTGTGCACGTACAGTGTCCGGACAGTTTACACTAGCGGGCTTTGGTTTAAGCCAGATCCTAGTGTACCTTATGGGATTGGATTTATCCAGTTTGCATTCGTGTTCCTCGGAACGCGGATGCGGGTGTGTATGCACAGTTGACAGGGAGGCAGAGGCAGCGGATTCTCATTAGGGTTGTTGACAGTTGACCGTTGACTATTTGACTTTATGCTCAACCCTAATGAGAATATGATATGTGATTAACTATTATATTAATTAAGTATTATGGTGATATGGTTGTTGACTTGTTGACTTTTGTTGACTTGTTGACTTTGTTGACTTGTTGACTTTTGTTGACTTGTTGACCGGTTGACTAGGCTTGACTAGTTGACCATCATGATAACCATAGCCATCATTTCATGGCAAAGACTTTTGTTTACTTGCTCATTTGTGTAAAATGAGTGCATGAAATGATATGGTTGTGGTTGATTCTAACCATCACATAAGACTTTTGTTAATATGATGAGTTATCATTGCTTTGGATTATGAGAGGGTGAGAGACAAAATACTTGCTCATTCTTTCTTGCTCATTCTCTCTCTTGTTCTTGAGCTCTCCTCTTGCTCTCACCCTCAACCTCTTGCTCCCTCTCTTGATCTATGGTTCTCTTGTTTCATGAGTTGAGAATCAAGAACCATAGATAAAATCCCATTCTATTTCTTCTCTACTCATTCTAGTTCACTAGGTTTAGCAAACCAAGTGAACTAGTTTCTTCAAAGAACGAAGAAGGAGCTAAAGGTTGGAGCTTTCAGGTGGATCTATCTTCGGCGTACGGAGACGACGAGAAGAAGCCATCGGACCACCAGCGGAGCTTTGAAGACGAAGGAGTTCAAGACAAGCAAGGTATAACCCCCTAACCGAGTAGCTAAAACTCATAGTTAGGTTGTTAGATAGATGTTTAACCAAGATCCGGGTTTTAGGTCCATGTTACCATCTTTAAGAAAATCGTTTTCTACCAAATTCCGCATTCCCGAAAGTACCGGGAGAGGTAGGATGGACTTACAAGGCGTAACCCCTTTAACACCTTTCTAGACACCTACTTGATCGGCTAATTGTAATGTGTAAAACTCTCCCAGGAGTAACTCTTACTCGCAGCGGGTATCGGGATCCAACTATCTTATAGAAGGTATGCAATCTCATTGCAAATTTCAACACTTGAAATTCCCGATAATATTTTGCCCCTAGCGTCCTATGACCTTGACGGAGATCAACAAACCATAGGCTACTAGTCAAGTTCAACCCGTCATTTCTTGATCGAATTAAACCCACCCGCACGACCCTTGACGGAGGTCAACAAGGCCGCACGACTACCCTAATCCAATCTGCATCATATGCATAAGCAGATAAATACTAGTTAGCTACCGCACACTACGCCTTGACGGAGGTCAACAAACGTAGCACGAATACTAAATGGGACTTATCTGAAATGACGGAGGGCTACGACAGGTTTTTCTGAAAACCTATTGCGTAATGAACTTGATATCATTGCAGAATCAAATGATTTTAAAAAATGGAGTGTTTTTGAGGCTTTTCTAGTTTTGCTAAAGGAGTCACTCCCGGTGAAGGGATCGTCGGTCCTTTCCTCGTCCAATGAGGTGCGGGATATATCATATATATCACCGTGCAAAGCAAAAACTCTTAAAAGCAGTCAAAAGACAAACCGAGTGTGTAGCATCTGCCAGTTATTGCTAAAGGAGTCACTCCCGCTGAAGGGATCTCGGTCCTTTCCTCATCGAATAAGGTGCAGGATATATCACATATACCTCTGTGCAAAGCAAGAACTGTAGCTACATGTTTTAATTTTGAAATTCGATTCTACAATATCTTAGGTTTCTTTTATTTCATTAATCATATTAATGAAGTCCCATCATTTAAATACCTAAACATCACAGATAAATACGACGTACACTTATGCCATCCGCATTCTCCTCGATGTCCCCTCGTGCACCGTTAGGTTAGGTAACTAACGGCAGAGCGGGGCAGGGCTAGCGCGGGTGTAAAACATAAGTAACGCCTATATAATATATCATATATACTATATACTGTATCCATCACAGAACATCACATGATCACATCACAGATATCACAGCAGAAGAATCATATGAAATATTGGATATACTAGGACGTCCGTGTTTTTAATACGAGCCAGTATAAAACACGGATTCCACGGTCGTGATGAATAGCCAAACCCACACCCCTAGACCCCTACGAGAGCGGCAAGCAACCCTACCAATTCTAGAGTTAGGAGACCCGGACTCGACTCCTCGAGTTGGTCTTCCACTGGACTCCAGAACCCGGTTACTTATGCTCCCCTCCTTGGGTCTATCCTAGTGCGGAAAAGTAAATAATATACAAAGGGTGACAACTTCCGCAACCTGGAAGTGCCCTAATAAAAGAATATTACATACAAGTTTTTACATGAATGAAAATGAAAAACACTCATCTCACATAAAAACCCCCGGCTATTCAAAACACGACGATCCAATATAACATATCCAGCAACACATAACATCACATGTCATCAACGTAAGTAAATATGCGCTTCCCAATTGTCGTTGACATATAGCAACGAAACAGACGATATCACATATTACACTTACGGTCACAGAAAAGAAAGTGTAAAACTACAACAGTTGGAATCCGTAATCTGCAAAGACATCGCATGCTTAATCAAATGAATACCTTAGACATCACATGCCTAACAATTATAAACCCCGCATTTTAGTCTCAAAATCGAAAACACTTTTCAATATCAAGTCGGGCAATTCAACAAGATTCCCGACATCCTGATCGAATGCTCGTCGCAAACTTCAGTAGGCGGCCGCACCCCCGACGCCGTCGACAAAGTGCACCAAGGCGGAACACTGCTGCCGCGAGCACCCGTACGGATGCTTTCGGCGACGGGGTTCTCCTACAGTCACTTGGTCGGGGCTATGGAGCGAGGATGTCTATTAAGTTTACCCGGCGAGTATCCGCGTACGCTACGTGATTGCGACGGACTTTTGATCGCATCAAAATTCCGTGGCAACCGATCAAGTGAGACTAAAATGCTATGTTTATAACATTCATTCAGTTATCTCATAACAACTTGTGAATTCCAAATATTGTATCACATTCCGAATAAGATAGAAAATGTTAAACTTTCCGATCGAACAATCGAACACCCAAGTTTTCCCGAAATAGCTCAACACATGAAATAAGTCTAACAACATTCAGTTCGTGCCTCAGTACCAACGGTCCAGCCGTAGAAGGGTCAAGCCAACGCCTCACATGTGGCACGCCGTACTGCCCCAAACCCTAAGGTTCAAAGGGCAGTTCAAGACGGTCACATAATCGAGTTAAGGTTTGTTGTCTTCTAGAGAGACCATCGCGTTACTTGCACTACTTAGAACGTCGTTAAACTACGGAAAAATCCAACACTTGGAAATTTCCCGACAGGGGAAAAATTGGGTATTTATATCCGGTCGAACTTTTTAACATATTCTAAAATTTATCCGAAAAGCCACATAGACAAAATCTGATACTCCGATCGAAACACCAAATCCCCAAAACAACCCTAGAAAATTCAACTCTTGAATAAATATTAAAAATTCCCATAAAATCCAGCACATACAGACACTAATTACTATGCAAACCACGTGCATTAATTCAGTAATATGGCCGCGGAACCGCCGTGCAAGCCAGGGTGGGGCCGCGGTTCCGCGGCTCTTCTGTCGAATCAATTGCACGTGCTTCACAGTAATTCATCATATTCCCTGCTGAATTTTTTAGCAATTTTTAATTCACAAAAATCCAAAAATTCAGAAAATTTCCAGAGAGAAATTTTTGGGTTAGGGTTTCGGTTCGTTCGGATTTCAAACTCCGTCTAGACTTCGCCTAAGGCTCTAGCTAGGCTCTGATACCACTGTAGGGTTCCTAGGCACTCTCAAGAGTTCTCACAAGGCATCAACCATGCCAATTTCAAAAATTACGGGTGCCGAGAAACCCGAATACGGATCGTTGGCAAGAAGTCTAGGCGAAAGATGCAACTAGTAAACTACTTTACTAAGAGAACGGAAATACAACCTTTGTAGATCCGGTCCTCCACCTCCACGGCTCCGTGATGAAGTACTCTCCGCTGTCCAAATCAAAATCCGGGCTCTAGCGTCGGCTTCATCGGAGAAATGGGCGGGCAAGGTCGTCGGCTTCGTGCCGAAGATGATCTACGTCGAGGCATCGCAAGATCAAGCTCCCACTTCACCAAGTCATGAAACTTGTGAAGAAAACACCCTATACTACTTGGCAAGAGAGGATGAAGAAATAGGAAGTGGGTTCACTTTAGAATTGGATTTCTCACTCTTTTTCACAAGTTGCCATTGATGGAGGCAAGCTTGCTTCAATATTGAAGATGAAGAAGAAGAAGAAAGAATATCATAAGTATTATCCAAAATGAAGAATAAAATGAATACTTATCATATCCTAACCTTGGTTAGGTGTAGAGAATAGACTAGGGTTAAATGGAGTGGTTAGGGTTAAGCATGAGACAAAATGGTCACTTTGGTCAAATGTTCAAGAAGCTTCAACTAGAAAACAAATTAAGCCACCATTTTCCCTTTATGCTTATCATTTTCAAAAATGAATAACTAAATAAGATAAATCAAAAAGAAAACAAAACATTAACCATTCATATAACCATGGTTTAGTCTTTACACAAACCCAAGTAAGCATGCATCATCAAACATGATACAAACTTGTGTACAAAAGTATATCACATATACAATGTGCACAAACCAACTGAGAAAATCCATTTAAAGTGAACCAATACTAGTTAGTGCAAAGTAATATATCAAATATATAATTATGCATTAAATCATTAAATCAACACTTGATTCAATGATCCGGTCATGTCGCACACAACCGACTAGTATTCAATGTATCGTCTTATCGAATCAATACTTGATTCGATAACTAGGTTATATCGCATACAACCAATCGATACATTCATCGCGAGAATAGAATACGGTATCACATACATGCATTATTCTCGGTCCCGCACATATCTCATATGCGCTCCTATTTCGTTTCGCTTGAGCCAGGAAACCTCTGTGTAGGACTCTAAAGACTCATCAATACGACGGCAGCAGGTGTTGATCATATCAAACACCCACAAGCCGCAAGCGGTCTGCTAAACGTAACGGCCACCCGGGTATTGAGCGATCAGAAGATCGACGAGCAGGCCCGCTCATACTCCAGTGAATCCAACCAGTAACACTACCGTACAGTCCAGTCTGATCGTCTGATATGTCGCATATCTCGCCTAGGGGTGGTAAACGTCAGACCCCAATAGCTCGATAAGTCGTGTCTATATGAGGTCTATAACAGTTCGAGAAACTACTGGTAACACTTACCAGTAAATCTCAGCAACCCTGGCCAGGGATTACCGGTTATAGCCAATCGAACACAGCGCAACATCAACTCCCTATACCGGGAGAGACGAATCCCCTCCTATCGCTCATTTCCTCCATGTGATTCGGGACTGTACCCAAAAACCACCGTTTTGCACGCCCTCTTGGACGTGGTAAGATAGAAATCAAAGCACAGTGGGAACCACACAAGGCTCTATGACGATCTCGGGTCAACAGACTACTCTGTACCAGTGTCACCAGAGAACTGCCATCTGACGTAAGGTATAATACCATCTGGGAGTTCTCGGCGAGTCCGTCCAGTGTACCCAGTCTCCACTGAGCACCCGTATATCATCTCCGATGTCAAACACCAATGGATATGGGATCATCCATCGCCCATCTATATGGGTCGAGAAGGTTTACGCTAGTCTACTCTGGTATATCGATGCCCCGTCTCGATACACCCACGACTAGGGACCTTGAAGGATGTACTTATGGACTACCATGTCCCCACTAGTATGATCCGCATCATAGTCCAGGTAGTCAAGTACACATCCTAAGGGCTTTACCAACATGTAACAGAGAGACAATCAGTGTACACGTTAAGGTAAAGAGTAACCAGATAGCATACTATCATGTCGAGCAAGAATGTCCTCCCTATATATGTCCCAGCATCCACTACAATATACATCCAATGTACAGTAATGGCCTCTAAGGCATACATATAACTAACACCTACTCCCGATGGCCTGCTCGAAACTAGTTGAGTCATCATCTCATGATGCATTCCTCGCTCCCACTGTCATCGAGAAACCGAAGTATCTCTCAGGCGGATGAGGAACCTTACCAGATCGGCGGAGAGGCTGAGGTTCGTCGAGGACTATTGAATCCTTTGGTTCTGTCAAATCATCAGCTGTAGTTTGTATAGCTGGAAATCCTTCCAGTTCTACAGAACTGACCTTGCCTTGATCTTGTCCGGATTTTGCTTTTGACATAGGCCGGACAACCCCAAATCTTAACTTTCTTAAGAGATGGTTTCTTCCCATGCCATATCTCATATGGAGTGGTAGGCACTGATTTGATTCGAACCCAATTCAATTGGTATGCAGCTTCTCAAGTGCATAACCCCCAAACGGAAACAGGTAACTTAGTAATACTCATCATAGAGAACACCATATCCAATATGGTTCGATTGCTCCGCCTCGAGACGCCTATGTGCTGTGGTGTATACGGAGGAGTAATGCTGAGAGAGAATCTCATTCTCCTTTAGAATAGTCCAAGAATTCCATGCACAAGTATTCTCCTCCCTGATCTCATCATAGGACATAATACTTATAGCTGTATTGGTTCTCTACTGCTGACTTATATTCTTTGAATTTCTCAAAATCTTCAGACATGTGTTTCAACAGGAACATGTGTCCGAATCTTGATAGATCATCAGTGAATGTAAGGAAGTACAAAGAACCAGTCCTGGCATATGTAGACTGAGGACCTTTATACATCACTATGTATCAGTCTCAAGAGTTCACTAACTCTTTCTCTGTTTTGAGTAAACAGAGCTATGGTCATCTTATATTGTGACATGACTGGCAAGTTTCACAAGATGTAAATTCAAACTAATTTAAATATGCATCTAAATGTAACTTTAGCTAGTCGGGTCATATTGATATGACCTAGTCTACAATACCTCAAGAAGGATTCGTTCATTTCTGAACTCTTTCTCTTGTGCGTATTCTGTACGTTAAGAACTGTGGTCTGATTTAGAATGTATATGCTTTTAGATAACGTGCCTGAACCGATCAACTCTTGATATAGGAAATTTGCAAAACATTATCCAACAATACAAAATTATATCCTTCTTTAGTAAATAAAGAGACTGATATGATGTTGTATATCAGGTTCGGTACCTAATAACATTCGTTCAGAATCAGTGTATTCTGGTAATACAGAGTGATAACTGCCAAAACTTTGGCTGCAACAATTGCACTGTTTCCAATTCTTGAAATTTATCACCCGTTCTCAGTTTTCTACCTATCTGTAGCCTATGTAACAGATTATATATGCGGGATCCTGATTCGGTATCTCATACCCATGACGTAAAGGATACTGAGAAACAGTTCTGTATAATGAACACACCCGAAGAAGATGCATCATCATGCACTTTCTTCGTTTAGGCGACACGGGAATTCTGGTAATCCCCAATTTCCTGCTCTGTCTTATAACAATTATAAGTTGGAGCGGGACCAACGTTCCCCAGCTCAGTATAACAAGTGGGTTCGGTCAATACATCTATATTATTATCTTGATTAAGGCATGACATGGTTGCTACCTGGAGAGAGAGAGAAGAAAACACTCTGCGTGCGCTCTTGCAAGATTAGATTGGTTATATATTTTATCTAATCAGGATGGCTCCCACTGTTTTTATCAAATCTACCTTCAAACCTTAAAAGGAAAGACTAGCCGGGATTAATTACACTCTACAAGTTCACCAATCATTCATCCAGGCCAGTGTCGGTACTTTGAGGGAGATTCCCCGTGCTTTCGCACGGACCTATTTAAAATAAACCTCGTTTTCCCAGGGGCGTAACCCCGTTGACACCTTTCTAGACACCTACCTGATCGGCTAATTGTAAAGTGCAAAACTCTCCCAGAAGTAACAATTACTCGCAGTGGGTATCAGGATCCAACTATCATATAGAAGGTATGCAATCTCATTGCAAATTTCAACACTTGAAACTCCCGATAGAGTTTTTTACCCCTAGTACCTATGACCTTGGCTATCGTCAACAAATCATAAGTACTAGTCAAGTTCTACCCGTCATTTCGTGATTAATTAGACCCACCCACATGACCCCTGGCTAAGGTCAACAAAGTCACATGACTGTCCTAACTAATCGCATCATATGCGGTGTAGGAAGACATCACTTAGCTACCGTACACTGTGCCTTGACTATGGTCAACAAACACAGCACGAATACTAAGTACTCTACTTCCTAAAATGACGGAGGGTTGCGGATGGTTTTTAGGAAAACCTTTAACGCTTTGAACTTGATCTCGTTGCGGAATCAAATGGTTTTAAAATGGAGTGTTTTTTAGGCTTTTGCTAGTTTCGCTAAAGAGATCACTCCCGGTGAAGGGATCTCGGCTCTTTCCTCGTCGAATGAGGTGCAGGATATTCACAATACCACTATGCAAAGCAAGAACTAGAAAAGCAGTCAAAAGACAAACCGAAGGATGTAGCATCTGCTAGTTATTGCTAAAGAGGTCACTCCCGGTGAAGGGATCTCGGCTCTTTTCTTATCGAATAAAGTGTTGGATGTTCTACAAGGAACACCGCTATGCAAAGCAACAACTAGAGCTACCTGATTTTTGAAATTTGATTCCACAACATCTTTTAGGTTTATTTTTCTTTCATTAATCTCATTAATGAATGTCCCATCATTTAAGTCCACCTAAACATCACAGATAAATACAATGTACACTTATGCCATCCGTATTCGCCTCGATGTCCCGTCTGCACCATTAGGTTAGGTAACTAATGGCAGAGCGAGGCAGGGCTAGCGCGGGTGTAAAACATAAGCAACGTCTATATAATATATTATATATACTATATACAGTATCAATCTGAACATATCACATGATCACATCACAGATAACACAGCAGAAAATATCATATGAAATATTGGATATACTAGGACGTCCGTGTTTTATTTTGAGCCCATATAAAACACGGATTCCACGGTCGTGATGAATAGCCAATCCCACACCCTTAGACCCCTACGAGAGCGGCAAGCAACCCTACTAATTCTAGAGTTAGGAGACCCGGACTCGACTCCTCGAGATGGTCTCCCACTGGACCCTAGAACCCGGTTACTTGTGTTCCCTTCCTTGGGTCTATCCTAATGCGGAAAAGTAAATAATATACAATGGTGACATCATCCTTAACCTGAAAGTGCCCTAATAAAAGAATATTACATACAAGTTTTTACATGAATGAAAAATAAAAAGACTCATCTCACATAAAAAAAACCGACTATTCAAACACGACGATCCAATATAACATATCCAGCAACACATAACATCACATGTCATCAACGTAAGTAAATATGCCCATCTCAATTGTCGTTGACATATAGCAACGAAACCGGCGATATCACATATTACACTTACGGTCGCAGAAAAGAAAGTGTAAAACTACAACAGTTGGAATCCGCAACCTCCTTAGACATCGCATGCCTAACCAAATGAATTCCTTAGACATCGCATACCTAACAATTATAAACCCCGCATTTTAGTCTCGTTATCGAAAACTCTTTTCAATATCAAGTCGGGCAATTCAACAAGATTCCCGACATCCAGAACGAATGCTCGTCGCAAACTTTAGTAGACGGCCGCACCCCCGATACCGTCGACGAAGTGCACTAAGGCGGAACACCGCTGCCGCGAGCACCCGAACGGATGCTTTTGGCGACGGGGTTCTCCTACAGTCACTTGGTCGGGGCTATGGGGCGTGGCTATCTATTAAGTTTACCCGGCGAGTATCCGCGTACACAACGTGATTGCGACGGACTTTCGATCACATCAAAATTCCGTGGCAATCGATCAAGTGAGACTAAACTGCTAGATTTATAGCATTCAAATTAGTTATCTCATAACTACTTGTGGATTCCAAATATTGTATCACATTCCAGATAAATAGACAATGTTAAACTTTCTGATCGAATAATCAAACACCCAAGTTTTCCCAAATAGCTCAACACTTGAGGGGAGTTTAAAAACATCCATTTCATGCCACAGTACCAACGGTCCAGCCGTAGAAGGGTCAAGCCAACGCCTCACATGTGGCACACCGTACTGCCCCAAACCCTAAGGTTCAAAAGGCAGTTCAAGACGGTCACATAATTGAGTTAAGGTTTGTTGTCTTCTAGAGGGTCCATCGCGTTACTTGCACGACTTAGAACGTTCTTAAACTACGGAAAAATCCAATACTTGGAAATTTTCCGGCAGGGGAAAAAGTGAGATATTGATATCCGGTCAAACTTTTTAACACGTTCTAAATTATCCGGAAAAATACATAGACGAGGTTAAACTTCCTGATCGAATCAACGAACTCCCAATACAACCCAGAAAACTCAACTCTTGAGAATAAATTAAAAATACCCAGAAAACACAGGAATTACATAAGGACATTACTGTGCAAACAGTGAAGCAAGAGGCTACAGTATGGCCACGGAACCGCTGCGCAACCTAGGGTACGGCCGCGGTTCCGCAGCGCCTTGATTGAATTGGGGGCACGTGCTGCACAGTAATTCCTAGAAAACCCTGCTGATTTTTTTAAGCATTTTTAATTAGGAAAAATCCACAGTTTTAAAAAATGTACAGAGAAGGGTATAGATTAGGGTTTCGGGGTTCGATCGGATTTCTAATTCCGTCTACACTTCGCCGAAAGCTCTAGCTAGGCTCTGATACCACTATAGGGTTCCTAGGCACTTTAACAAGGTTCTACAAGGCATCAACCATGCCCGATTAAAAAAAAGAGCCGTGCCGAACAACCCTAACCAAGATCGTATACTAGAGATTAAGCGAAAACTAGCAAATTAAACATTTTAACTACAAGTGAAAGTGATTACAACCCTTTGTAGATCCGGTCCTTCACTTCTAAAGCTCCGTGTTGACGTCCCTTCGCTGCGATCATCGGGATCCCGGACTCTAGCGATGGTTTCTTCGGAGAAATGAGCGGGCTAGGTCGTTGACTTCGAGGTCGAAGATGAACTACGTCGAGGAGACTCAAACTCAAGCTATTCCTTCACTTGGTCATAAACTTTGTGAGGAGAACACCCTAAACTAAATGGAAAGTAGTAGAGGATGATGAAATAGGAAGTGGGTTTATTTTAGATTTGGATTTCTCACTCTAAATCTTCACTTGAAAATTTTCTAGAAAGCTTTCTTCTTCTTGAAGAAGAAGAAGAAGAAAAGAATAAGAATGAATAATGAATTATATCAAAAGAATAATCAAGTTAAGTCTATCATATTGCAAACATGAGTGAGTTTACCTTTGTAGAGACTAAACCATAGTTTGAGGTAATGGTTAGGTTAATGAAAATCTTATGCAAAACAAAATTAGTGGACTTTGTCAAAGATGCTTGAAAGCTTCATGAAGCTTCAAGCAAAGACAAAGAAAGCCACCATTTTGTTTTACCAAAATAATTAAAACCTAAACCATTATCTTAAATATGGTGTAAGTCACACACACACCCAAGTTTGCATGTATCATCAATCATGATACAAACTAGTGCACAAACATATACCATATATACAACTTGAGCACATCAAGTGAGAAAATCAATCGTAAGTGAACCAATACTAGTTAATGTAAAGCAATATATCAAATATATAATTATACATTAAATCATTAAATCAATACTTGATTTAATGATCCGGTCATATCGCATATAACCGACTAATATCAAGTGTATCAATATATCGAATCAACACTTGATTCGGTAACCCAGCTATATCTCATATAACCGTCCGATGATACAAATCACGAGAATAGAATTCAGTATCACATACTGGTATTATTCTCGGTCCCGCACATATCTCATATGCTCTCATATTTCGTTTTGCTTGAGCCAGGAAATCTCTGTGTAGGACTCTAAAGACTCGTCAATACGCCGGCAGTATGTAGTGATCATATCAATCATCAGCAAGCCGCAAGCGGTCTGCTAAACGTAACGGCCACCCGGGTATTGAGCGATCAGAAGATCAACAAGCAAGCCTGCTCACACTCCTGCGAATCCAATCAGTAACACTTACCGCACAGTCCGGTCTGTTCGTCTGATATGTCGCATATCTCGCCTAGGGTGGTAAACGTCAGACCCCAGCAGCTTGGTAAGTCATGCCGATGTAGGGTCCATAACAAGCATTAAACTACTGATAACACTTACCAGTAAATCAGTGCAACCCTGGTCTGGGATTTCCAGTTATGGCCAGTCGAGCATAGCGCAACATCAACCCCCAATACCGGGAGAGACGAATCCCCTCCTATCGCTCATTGCCTCCATGTGAATCGGGACTTTACCCAAAAACCACCTGTTTGCATGACTCAGTAGAGCTGTGGTAAGGTGGAAATCAAAGCACAGTGGGAGACACACAAGACTCTATGACGATCTCGGGTCAACATACTAAGACGTACCAGTGTCACCAGAGAACTGCCATCTGACGTGAGGTATAATACCATCTGGGAGTTCTCGGCGAGTCCGTTCAGTGTACCCAGTCACCACTGAGCAGTCGCATACAATCTCTGATGTCAAACACCAATGGATATGGGATCATCCATCGCCCATTACATGGGTCGAGAAGATATACGCTAGTCTACTCTAGAATATCGATGCCCCGTCTCGATATTCCCATGACTAGGAACATTGAAGGATGTACTCATGGGCTACCCAGGCCCAACTAGTATGATCTACATCATAGTCATGCAAGTCGAGTACACATCCTAAGGGCTTTATCAACACGTAACAGAGAGACAGTAAGTATGTTGGAGATAGTGCCCTCAGAGTCAATTATTGGATCACAGGCACGTGATTGCAACGATTGAGGGGAGGACCAGTCCCGATAGGACAGTCTTACTCAAGATGATAATATGCTATCTGGTTTATCTTTATCATCGTGTACTGCTTTAGGTGACCTTACGAGTCGCTATTACACGTTGATAGAGCCCCTAGGATTCTTGCTTGACTACCAGCAGTATGAGGGCGATCATATAAGTGAGAGCTGGAGTCTATAATCACATCCTTAAAAGGTCCCTAGTCGTGGGAGTTTCGAGGCAGGGCATCGATTCTCCAGAGTAGACTAGTGTATACAGTCGATGTTAGTTATGTATATGCCCTAGAGGCCACTGTTTTACATATGATTTATATTATGATGGATGCTTGGATATATACGGAGAGGACTTTCTTGCTCGTCATGATAGTATGCTATTTGATTTCACTTTATCTTAACATGTTGACTTATATTGGTTTACTGTCTTTCTCTCACATGTTGATAAAGCCCTTAGGATCTGTACTCGACTACTGGGATTATGATGAGATCATACTAGTGGGGCCACGGTAGTCGATGAGTACATCCTATAAATGTTCCTAGTCGAGGGTATATCGAGACAGGGCATCGATACACCAGAGTAGACTAGCGTATACGCATCTTGACCCATATGATGGGCGATGGATGATCCCATATCCATCGGTGTTTGACATCAAGGATGGTGTACGGGTGCTCAGTAGAGACTGGGTACACTGGACGGACTCGCCGAGAACTCCCAGTTGGTGATATACCACACGTCAGATGGCAGTTCTCCGGTGACACTGGTACAGGGTAGTCTGTAGACCCGAGATCGTCATAGAGTCTTGTGTGATTCCCACTATGCTTTGATTTCAACCTTACCACGTCCAAGAGGGCGTGCAAAACGGTGGATTTTGGGTACAGTCCCGAATCACATGGAGGCAATGAGCGATAGGAGGGGATTCGTCTCTCCCGGTATAGGGAGTTGATGTTGTGCTGTGTTCGATTGGCTATAACTGGAAGTCCCTGGCCAGGGCTGATATAGAGATATAATGGTAAGTGTTACCAGTAGTATCTCGACCTGTTATGAGCGTCACATCGACACGACTTATCGGTTACTGGGGTCTGACGTATACCACCCCTAGACTTGATATGCGACATATAAGACGAACAGAACGGACTGTACGGGAGTGTTACTGATTGGATTCACAGGAGAACGGACAGGCTAGTTTGTTGATCTTCTGATCGCTCAATACCTGGGTGGCTATTATGTTTAGCTGACCGCTTGCAGCTTGTGGGTGTTTGATATGATCATCACCTGCTACCGGCGTATTGACGATTCTTTAGAGTCCTACAAAGAGGTTTCTTGGCTCAGGCAAAACGGAGTAGAGGCACATATGTGATATGTACAGGACCGAGGATAATGAAATATGAGATACCGTATTATATTCTCGCGATATTTAGATATGAATCGGGACATCGGATCAAGTGTTGATTCGATGAATCGGTACATGATATATTAGCCGGTTATATTCGATATATCCGGATCGTTGGATCAAGTGTTGATTCGATGATTTAATGTATAATAATATATATGATATATTGTATTACATTATCTAATATTGGCTCGCTTTATTATTTCATTTTTTCACCGGATTAATACATTGATATATATGCGATATATGTTAAATGTATTATTTTCTTTTGTTGCAAATATATAATATATATATGATATATAGTATTGTAACATGATATGATTTATTATTAAACATGTTTAAGGATGATAATGAGGGATTAGGGTTTGATTAGGGTTAGCTCTTTCAAGTTCATTCTAAAAGGATTCTATTTTGTCTTGGTTAAGATATTATGGTTGATCTTTATCTTTAACCTAACCAAACCCTAACCCTAGTTTATTCTCTACAAACTCTTAGCCTATCATCCTTGACCATGGTTCAATAATCAATCATATATTCTTTACTTCTATTCATCACAAAAGGATTATCTTTTGGATTATCATCTTCTTCTCTCTTGATTTTGAGCTCACTAGTAATTCCATTTGTGATGATAAATTATGAGAAAGTGAATTAAAAAGAAAGAATAAATACTACTCCTTCATCCTCATCTCATCTAGCCCATGAGATTAGGGTGTTCATCTCTTTAGAGTGAGAAAGCTTGGGTTATTGCAACTTCGACGTAGATCATCAGAGATTCGGAACACTTCAAGCTAGCATGGATCGTTCGAGTCGTGGAGCCTCTCTTGAGTCCTGGAGATCATGGATCACGGCGAAGGGACTTCTACTCGGAGCTTGTGAAGCGAAGGAGCTGACTACAAAGGTTGTAATCCCTCACACTTAGATAAAAAGATGTTATCTTGTATGCTAAACCCTAATAATCTAGTAAAGATCCCGGCTTTGGGTTGTTCGGCACGTCTAAATTTTTATCCAGGCATGTTTGATGCCTTAAGAACCTTAACAAGAGTGCCTAGGAACCCTACAGTGGTATCAGAGCCTAGCTAGAGCATTAGGCGATGTGTTTACGAAGTTAAAACTCCAATCGAACCCGAACCGACGAAAATAACCCCCTCTCTGGAAATTTTTCAAAATCTGGGATTTTTCTGAATTAAAAATACCTAAAACAATCAGCAGGGAATTCTAAGAATTACCATGAAACACGGGCCCACAACTCCACTAAACCGCGGCGGAAACCTGCTTTCCGCGGCGGTTCCGCGGCGGAATTTTTGAATTGTGACACGTGGTTTTCATGGTAATATCCGTAGGTGCTTGTTGATGCTTCTGGGTATTTTT
This sequence comes from Agapanthus africanus, assembly GCA_030015575.1. Classification (NCBI taxonomy): domain Eukaryota; kingdom Viridiplantae; phylum Streptophyta; class Magnoliopsida; order Asparagales; family Amaryllidaceae; genus Agapanthus; species Agapanthus africanus. The sequence goes on along the minus strand of CM057345.1, from coordinate 294,640,597 downwards.
AAAAGTGATTCAAGTGTTGTTTAATCTGGGGTTTATTTTGTAATCGTAGATTCGATCGGAAAATTTAAATTCATTATTATTTCCGGATATTTAGAAACTGTTAAACTATTTGAACGGATATCATTAACTCACTTTTTCCCGGCACGACAAACATTCAAGTGTTGAATTTTTATCGGGTTTAAATCTTTCGGAAAAATTGTACAAGTTAAGCGGTGGACCCTCTAGAAGACAACAAACCATAACTCGATTATGTGACCGTCTTGAACTGCCTTTTGAACCTTCGGGTTTGGGGCAGTACGGCGTGTCACATGTGAGGCGTTGGCGTGACCCTTCTACGGCTGGATCACTAGTACTATGACATATTCTGGGATTATTTGAACTCCGCTCAAGTGTTGAGCACTTTGGGAAATTTTGGGTATTTGATTATCTGTTCGAAAAGTTTAATACTATCTATTTATCTGGAATGTGATACAATATGTGGAATTCATTGTGTTAGGCATGAAATGCGAAGTATGTGATATTTCGGATTTACAATGTCTAAAGTGTTTGTGGATTCCAAATATTGTAGTTTTACAATTTCTTTTCTGTGACTGTAAGTGTAGTATGTAGTTGTATTGCCGGTTTTCGTTGCTATACATCGACGACGATCGGTGTATGCATACTTACTTACGTTGATGATATGAGATACTATGTGTTGCTGAGATATGATGTGTAGGATTGTCGCGATTGAATAGCCGGGGGTTTTATGTGAGATGAGAGTTTTATATTTTCATTCATGTAAATTCAAATGTAATGTAATATTCTTTTATTTGGGGCACTTCCAGATTGAGGTTGATGCCACCAGTGTTGTATATTATTTACTTTTCCGCATTAGGATGGACCCAAGGAGGGGAGCACAGGTGATCGGGTTATGGGGTTCAGTGGGAGGCTATCTCGAGGAGTCGAGACCGGATCTCCTACACTCCAGAATTGGTAGGGTCGCTTGCCGCTCTCGTAGGGGTCCAGGGTGTGGGCTTGGCTATTCATCGCGACTGTGGAATCCGTATTTTCTATTATTGGCTAAATACTAAATACGGACGTCCTAGTATATCCCACATTATATCTATGTTTCTGCTGCAATATCTGTGATGTGATCATTCGATATGTTCTGATGGATACAGTATATAGTATATATGATATATTATATAGACGTTACTTATGTTTTACACCTGCACTAGCCCTGCCCTGCTCTGTCGTTAGTTACCTAACCTAACGGTGCACGAGGGGACATCGAGGCGAATACGGATGGCATAAGTGTACTTAGTATTTATCTGTGATGCTTAGGAAGCATAAGCTGATGGGATTTTTTATTAATGAGATTAATAAAAACAAAAAGAAACCTAAAAGATGTTGTAGAATCAAAACTTTATAAAAGGGTATCTACAGTTTTGCTTTGCATAGTGGTATATATGATATACCCTGCACCTTATTCGATGAGGAAAGAGCCAAGATCCCTTCACCGGGAGTGACCTCTTTAGCGAAACTGGCAGATGCTACAAAACCCTGTTTGTCTTTTGATTGCTTTTAGAGTTTTGCTTTGCACAGTGATATATATGATATGTCCTGCACCTTATTCGATGAGGAAAGAGCCGAGATCCCTTCACCGGGAGTGACCTCTTTAGCAAAACTAAGAAAAGCCTCAAAAACACTCCTTTTTCAAAAACTACTCGATTCTACGACGATATCAAGTTCATTACGCTCAGGGTTTTCTGAAAAACCTGCGTAGCCCTCCATAATTTCAGATAGATATTATTTAGTATTCGTGCTATATTTGTTGACTTAGTTAAGGCATAGTGTACGGTAGCTAAGTAATGTTTATCTGCTAAAGCATGAGATGTGATTGGATTAGGGTATTCGTACGGCCTTGTTGACTCAGTTAAGGGTCGTACGGGTGGGTTTAATTCAATCGGGAAATGTACGGGTTGAACTTGACTTGCGATTTATGGTTTGTTGACTTAGTTAAGGTCATAGATCGCTAGGGGCAAAATATTATCGGGAATTTCAAGTGTTGAAATTTGCAATGAGATTGCGTACCTTCTATGAGATAGTTGGATCCCGATACCCACTGCGAGTAAGAGTTACTCCTGGCAGAGTTTTACACATGACAATTAGTCGATCAAGTAGGTGTCTAGAAAAGTGTTAACGGGGTTACGCCTCTGGGAAAACGAGGTTTACTTTAATTACGTCCGTGCGAAAGCACGGGGAACCTCCCTCAAAGAAACGACACTGATCTGGCTGAAAGATTGACGAAATTGTAGGGTGTAATTAGTCCCGGCTAATCTTACCTTTTAGGGTTTGAAGGTAGATTTTGATAAAAACAGTGGGAGACATCCTGATTAGATAAGATAATAACCAATCTAATCTTGCAAGAGCATACGCTAAAGTGTTTTCTTCTCTCTCTCTCTAGGTAGCGACCATGTCAGGCCATAATCAAGATAATAATATGGATGTATTGACTGAACCCGCTTATTATACTGAGCAGGAGAACGTTGGACCCGTTCTTTCTTGTAAGAGTTATAAGACTGAACAGGAAACAGGAGAATATCTGGATTCTCACGCTGCCCAAAAGAACATGCATGTTGATGCATTTTCTTCAGGTGTGTTAGTTATTGAGAACTGTTTCTCAGTTCACCCTACGTCCTGGGTATTGGATACCGGATCAGGATCCCACATATGTAAATTGTTACATGGGCTACGTAAAGGTAGAGAACTGGGAAAAGGTGATCATTCCGTTCAAGTAGGGAACTGTGCAAGTATTGCAGCCAAAGCAGTTGGCGAATATCACCTTGTATTGCCAAGTCGTGATACACTGATTCTAAATGAGTGCTATTATATACCAAACATGATGTGCAACATTATATCAGTTTCTTTATTAACTAAAGAAGGATAATGCTATGAACATATTCCTAGATCAAAAGTTGATTGCATCAGGCTCGTTACATAATGGTATATTCATTCTAAATCAGAATACAGTCCTCAATATACAAAACACACACAAGAGGAAAAGTTCAGAAATGAACGAATCCTTCTTATGGCATTGTAGACTTGGTCATATCAATGCGACATGACTGGCTAAGTTACATAAGGATGGTTATTTGAATCCGTTCGAATTATCATCTTATGATACTTGCCATTCATGTCTCAAAGGAAAAATGACCAAAGCTCCGTTTAGTGGATACGGAGAAAGAGTTACAGAACTCTTAGGACTGATACATAGTGATGTATATGGTCCCATGTCTACGCATGCCAGGAACGGTTCTTCCTACTTCATTACATTCACTGACGATCTCTCTAGATACGGATATGTGTTTCTAATGAAACATAAGTCTGAAGCTTTTGAGAAATTCAGAGAATATAAGCATGAAGTAGAGAACCAAACGGGCAAAAGTATTAAGATTCTTCGATCTGATCGAGGTGGTGAATACTTAAGCAGTGAGTTCCTAGATTATCTAAAAGAGAATGGGATTCTCTCTCAGCTTACTCCTCCTTATACACCACAGCACAACGGTGTATCGGAACGAAGGAATCGGACCCTATTAGATATGGTGCGATCTATGATGAGCGATGCTGAGTTACCTATTTCTTTTTGGGGGTATGCGCTTAAGAAAGCCATATACATATTGAATCTAGTTCCATCTAAATCTATACCTACTACACCATATGAGATATGGAGTGGGAAGAGACCATATTTTAAACGAGTTGTGATATGGGGTTGTCCGGCCTATGTCAAAAGACAAAATCCAGACAAACTCGAGGCACGATCAGTTCTTTGCAAATTTGTGGGATATCCTAAGAATTCTCAAGGATGTATTTTCTTTCACGCTGAGGAACAAAAAGTGTTTGTTTCTCAATATGCCACCTTTTTAGAAAAGGAATTTCTTGCAAAAGAAATTAGTGGCAAGAGGTAGAGCTAGAAGACATTCCAGAAACACAAATTGCAACTGAAGATTTAGTAGAACCAGAGGATTCAGTAGTACCTGACGAACCCCAGCCTCTCCGCCGATCTAGCAGGGTTTCTCATCCACCTGAGAGATACTATGGTTTTCTCATTGATGGTGGAAGCGAGGATTGCATCATGGAAGATGATGACCCGACTAGTTTCGAGCAGGCCATCACGAGTAGTGACTCGGTGAAATGGCTGGATGCAATGCGATCTGAGATGGAATCTATGTACACCAATAAAGTATGGATTTTGGAAAATACTCTTGAAGGTGTAAAACCCATTGGGAGCAAGTGGATTTTTAAAAAGAAATTTGGTGTAGATGGAAAAGTTGAGACTTTCAAAGCTAGACTTGTAGCAAAGGGATTTCGTCAACGACTATGTGTGGACTATGACGAAACCTTTTCTCCAGTGGCTATGCTTAAGTCCATCCGGATCTTGCTTGCCATTGCTGCATACCATGACTACGAAATCTGGCAAATGGATGTTAAGACCGCCTTTCTAAACGGTGATTTAGAAGAGTGCGTGTACATGACTCAGCCAGAGGGCTTCGTAGATAGTGGGAGCAGCGAAAAGGTATGCAAGCTGCTTAAATCCATTTATGGGTTAAAGCAAGCATCGCGGAGTTGGAACATCTGTTTTGATGTTGTAGTCAAAGAGTTTGACTTCATCAAAAACATAGAAGAACCTTGTATCTATAAGAAGGTAGCAGAGAGTAAGGTTGTCTTCCTCGTATTGTACGTAGATGGCATACTCCTGATAGGAAATGATATTCCTATGCTGCAATCAGTCAAGCTCTTCTTATCACAGAGATTCTCAATGAAAGATCTAGGTGATGCCTCCTGTATATTGGGGATTAGGATCTATAGAGATAGATCCAAACGGATACTGGGATTGTCCCAATCCAGGTACATTGACACCATACTAAAGAGGTTTAGTATGGAAGAATCCAAGCGTAGGAACCAACCCATGATCTCTGGACTCACTCTCTCCAAAGAGATGTCTCCCAAGACTGATTTGGAGAGAGCTCGCATACAAGGGATACTCTATACTTCGGCAGTAGGCTCTATCATGTATGCGATGCTATGTACCAGACCCGATGTAGCATACTCACTAAGTGTAATGAGTCGGTATCGAGCAGATCCTGGAGAGAGTCACTGGACAGCTGTGAAGAACATTCTCAAGTACTTGCGAAGAACAGAGACATGTTCTTGGTGTATGGTAACGGAGAACTCCGGGTGGAGTCCTTTACCGATTCCAGCTTCCAAAGTGATAAGGACGATTCAAAGTCGCACTCGGGATTTGTCTTTACCCTCAATGGAGGGGCGGTATGTTGGAAAAGTTCCAAACAGGATACCGTTGCAGACTCGACGATGGAGGCTGAATACATCGCTGCCAACGATGCTGCCAAAGAGGCTGTCTGGATGAAGAAGTTCATCACTGAACTTGGTGTGGTTCCATCCATTGTACATCCAATACCTTTGTATTGCGATAACAATGGAGCTGTGGCTTTAGCCAAGGAACCCAGATCCCATCAGAAATCCAGACATATTCTGAGGCGGTATCACCTGATCAGGGAGATAGTTGATCGCCGGGAGATCGAGGTCAGGAGAGTAGATACGAAGGACAACACTGCGGATCCACTCACGAAGGCCATTCCCCAGATACAGTTTGAGAGATTATTCGGGATGCTAGGTATGAGATACTACAGCAGCTGGCCTTAGTGCAAGTGGGAGATTGTTAGTTATGTATATGCCCTAGAGGCCATTGTTGTACATATGATGTATATTATGATGGATGCTTGGATATATACGGAGAGAACTTTCTTTCTCGTCATGATAGTATGCTATTTGGCTTCACTTTATCTTAACATGTTGACTTGTATTGGTTTACTGTCTTTCTCTCACATGTTGATAAAGCCCTTAGGATCTGTACTCGACTACTGGGATTATGATGAGATCATACTAGTGAGGCCACGGTAGTCGATGAGTACATCCTATAAATGTTCCTAGTCGAGGGTATATCGATACAGGGCATCGATACACCAGAGTAGACTAGCGTATACGCATCTTGACCCATATGATGGGCGATGGATGATCCCATATCAATCGGTGTTTGACATCAAGGATGGTGTACGGGTGCTCAGTGGAGACTGGGTACACTGGACGGACTCGCCGAGAACTCCCAGTTGGTGATATACCACACGTCAGATGGCAGTTCTCCGGTGACACTGGTACAGGGTAGTCTGTAGACCCGAGATCATCATAGAGTCTTGTGTGATTCCCACTATGCTTTGATTTCCACCTTACCATGTCCAAGAGGGTGTGCAAAATGGTGGCTTTTGGGTACAGTCCCGAATCACATGGAGGCAATGAGCGATAGGAGGGGATTCGTCTCTCCCGGTATAGGGAGTTGATGTTGTGCTGTGTTCGATTGGCTATAACTGGAAGTCCCTGGCCTGGGCTGATATAGAGATATAATGGTAAGTGTTACCAGTAGTATCTCGACCTGTTATGAGCCTCACATCGACACGACTTATCGGTTACTGGGGTCTGACGTATACCACCCCTAGACTTGATATGCGACATATCAGACGAACAGACCGGACTGTACGGGAGTGTTACAGATTGGATTCACAGGAGAACGGACAGGCTAGCTTGTTGATCTTCTAATCGCTCAATACCTGGATGGCTGTTACGTTTAGCTGACCGCTTGTAGCTTGTCGGTGTTTGATATGATCATCACCTGCTACCGGCGTATTGACGATTCTTTAGAGTCCTACACAGAGGTTTCTTGGCTCAGGCAAAACGGAGTAGAGGCACATATGTGATATGTGCAGGACCGAGGATAATTCAATATGAGATACCGTATTATGTTCTCGCGATATTTAGATATGAATCGGGACATCGGATCAAGTGTTGATTCGATGAATCGGTACATGATATATTAGCCGGTTATATTCGATATAGCCGGATCGTTGGATCAAGTGTTGATTCGATGATTTAATGTATAATAATATATATGATGTATTATATTACATTATCTAATATTGGCTCTCTTTATTATTTCATTTTCTCACCGGATTAATACATTGATATATATGCGATATATATTAAATGTATTATTTTCTTTTGTTGCAAATATATAATATATATATGATATATATTATTGTAACATGATATGATTTATTATTAAACATGTTTAAGGATGATAATGAGGGATTAGGGTTTGATTAGGCTTAGCTCTTTCAAGTTCATTCTAGAAGGATTCTATTTTGTCTTGGTTAAGATATTATGGTTGATCTTTATCTTTAACCTAACAAAACCCTAACCCTAGTTTATTCTCTACAAACTCTTAGCCTATCATCCTTGACCATGGTTCAATAATCAATCATATATTCTTTACTTCTATTCATCACAAAAGGATTATCTTTTGGATTATCATCTTCTTCTCTCTTGATTTTGAGCTCACTAGTAATTCCATTTGTGATGATAAATTATGAGAAAGTGAATTAAAAAGAAAGCATAAATACTACTATCTCATCCTCATCTCATCTAGCCCATGAGATTAGGGTGTTCATCTCTTTAGAGTGAGAAATCTTAGGTTATTGCAACTTCGACGTAGATCATCAGAGATTCGGAACACTTCAAGCTAGCATGGATCGTTCGAGTTGTGGAGCCTCTCTTGAGTCCGGGAGATCATGGATCGCAGTGAAGGGACTTCTACTCGGAGCTTGTGAAGCGAAGGAGCGGACTACAAAGGTTGTAATCCCTCACACTTAGATAAAAAGATGTTATCTTGTATGCTAAACCCTAATAATCTAGCAAAGATCCCGGCTTTGGGTAGTTCGGCACGTCTAAATTTTTATCCGGGCATGTTTGATGCCTTAAGAAACTTCACAAGAGTGCCTAGGAACCCTACAGTCGAGACCCCGACGAGGGGCGGTGGCCGGTCTCACAAGCCACTGGTGTCAGTTGGTTCACCTAAGATGTATACAGGTGCTCATTAGGTTATGAGTACACCGGACAGGGCTCGCCGGGAACCTGCTAGTTGGGATTATACCTAATGTCAGATAGCAGTTCCCTGGTGACATGCGTACAGGTTAGTTCATCGACCTGAGATCGTCATTTGTCTCGTGTGAGTTCCCACTGTGCTTTGATTACTACCCTACCACGCTCAAAGGAGATGTGCAAACAGGTTTTAGTTGGGTACAGTCCCGAGCCACATGGAGGCAGTGAGCGGATCTGCAGGGGTTCGTCTCTCCCGGTATTGGGGGTGAGGTCGCGCTGTGTCTAGGAGAGCCAGAACATGAAAAGTCCTTGGCCAAGGCAGGAGATTTTCTGGTAGGTATTCCAGTAGTATCTCAGGGTGTTCTGGGCTACACTCCGACACGACTTGTACCGCTTTTGGGGGTCTGACTTTTACCAACCCCCTAGGCCCGCCATGCGATGCTCATAGACGAACGGACCGGACTGTACGGATATTGTCACTGACAGGCTCAGTAGGGTGTCAGGATGAGTTCGCTCATCGATGTCCCTTTTGGTCAATAGCTGGTGGCCCGTCACGTATGGCTAATACCTCTGACGTGCTAGTGGTTAAATCCACAGCCATAGTATTGACGAGTCTTTAGAGTCCACCACACACAGTTACTCAGGTTTCGGGCGAAAAGCTGTAGAGGCCGTATGGAGATATGGCAGGGTTCGATTAGATACGTGCGGTATTGCACGGATCGTAATCGGACGGTTTTTTACTGGCCGGCTTTGGCTTAAGCCGGATCCTAGTATTAGATAGTGTAGTTTTGTCTCTTTGCATTTGTGTTCAGTGGGAATACTAATGCGGGCATGTATTTGCAGTAGCGGGGTTTTCCTGTAATTTATTACGGGATCAGTTTTCTGAAGTTGCCAGTTTTCATTCCGTTCCGGCCGGTTTTTCTTTTATTCCTTCACGACCGGACTTTCAATGGAGGGGGTTATTTGCACATTTGCAAATAACATTTTGTGGAGGGGTTTCTTGCACATTTGTGGTTCAACCATCATGAGATTCTTTTCTTGTCCATTCTTTGCTTTCATGTGATGGTTTAGTGATTTGATGAGATGACAAGTGGGTGTGACATTATTCCTTGCATTATCTTTTCTTTTCCCCATGATAATTTCATTCCATTATCTCCACCATGGAGAAAACGGCCGGCCACTTTGAGGGTGAGGAGGAAATGAGAGAGGATCATTTTGTGAGGGGTGAAAGATCATTCTCATTCTCATGTTGCATCATAAATTCCATAGCCATTTCCAAAGCCCATTTTTCTTGATCCCTCCATACATGGCAACTTCTAACCCTCAAGAGACAAGTTTCATACACTAGCCTGCAGAAAACCTTGGACGCGTTGGCTCGCCAACTTCGTGCCCGAGTTGCCTCGGTCCTGAGGTGGGAGCCCGTAAAAGTATTCGGCTACGTGGTGCCCTTTTCGACGAGGAGAAGATGAACGGAGGTTCCGCGGGAGATCGGAGTGGAGACGGAGACCGAAGGACACGGATCGCTTGGTATACTTCTCTACCCGTATTTTACTTTGCTAGTTGCTAGGTTAATGGCCCGATCCGGGTGAAAAGTGCGCGGTGGTGCCTGTTTGCTAGTTTGCAAAGTTTTTGTTTCCGCATTTCCGGTGTCGGATCGACGGCCGGGGCGCCGCCCCGGACTTACATTGGTATCAGAGCCACGCCATTAACCATGCCTAGCTTGCTCTAGTATGTTTAAAACCCGATCGAACAAAAATCCCCGAAAACCGTATTTTCCAATGCCCAAGTTTCTGTCGAATTATTTTTGTCTCGAAAAATTTTTCAGGTTGTTTCAGAAACATATGTTGACAATTCTAAGAATTCTGGTAAAATTTGGAGCAGTGATTCGTTAGTACGACTGCGGAAACGCGGCCAAACCCCTGGTTTGGCCGCGGTTCCGCGGTGGTAAGGTGTCCTCACTGCACCAAAATTTCCCAGTAGGCTTTAGACTTGGAAATAGGGGTTTTGGGATATTCTTTTTGGGCCCAGATTTTCTGTAAGTGCTACAGTACTTCTTGGGGCCCACTTCGATAAATTTGTTCGATCGGATATTTTAAACATGCTAGTTCACAGTATTTACATTATATCTGCGACCGTGAATGTCACTCGATCGGTAAATCCTGTCTAACTGCTATAGCTCGGTTAGACGGATTTGCGAACGTGACATTCACGTTGATGTTCTGTGTTGTGCTGTGATGTTGCGGATCGGTCGTAGGGATAGCCTGGTTGCAGTGGTAGTACAGTTTTGTTTTATATGTACATTTGATATTGCAGGGCGAGCGTCCGACATGTGGACTGCCGTCACTGCCTGTTTGTATTATTCTTTTGGGGCACGACCAGGTTGCGGTCGATGTACCCGTTGTATGTATATTTTACTTTCTGTACTAGGATTACCCCATGGAGGGGTGCACGGATAGCCGGGTTCTAGAGGGCAACGGGCCCGCATCTCATGGCATTGAGACGGAGGGGGCTTTACTCTAGAATTGGCGGGCTATTCGCCGCACTCGTAGGGAGTTTACTCTAGAATTGGTTTGGGACAGTCGTATAGCCTTGTTGAATTTCGTCAAGGGCTTGTTCGGGTAGGTTCAAATCAACCTGGACAATGATGGGTATAACTTGACATGTGACTTATGATTTGTTGGCCTTCGTCAAGGTCATAAGAGCATGGGGCAATAATCCACATCGGGTGTTTCAAAAGAACTGAAACTTGCCAGATATGCGCATACCTTCTGGAGTGTCATAGCGTGAGCGGATTCCGTCACGTTATCATGCGATGATAGTTGGATCCCGATTCCCACTGATGAGTTGGTTTACTCCTCGGGTGATCCCGGCTTATTCTTCTTTCAGGTTTGGGGAAGAATTTGACGTTACAGTGGGAGGTTTCCAGATTAGATAAAGTGATAACTATTCTGATCTAGGCTAGAGTGCACGCTGAGTGTTTCTTTTCTCTCTCTCTTTGGCAGCGACCATTGACCCGACCTTAGACTATGACTCAGTGACCAAGTTGACCGAACCTTCTTAACACTGGCTTTTGGATTGTCAGAGTTGCAAACCTCATTGCCACTCCTACTTTTACCCTTTTCTCCGGGACACCCCGTATTACTACGAATGTCCACTTCCATTGGACAAAACCATCGTATGGTTATATACGAACTCGAAGGAATTCGAGGATGGTTTCTGGTTCTGGAGAAAACGAATAGGATTATTCAGTTGTCTTTTCCTTTTACCTTCTCTCAGGTTGCGAGTACTCCTTGGTTTAGGAGATAGTACACCTATTACGCAAATTGGATAGTCTTCTTCCAAACCATAGGCAGGTGCCGAACGGTAGGGAATGAAGAAAACCAATTAGCCTAAACGGTGTACAGAAGGTATTAAGTTAAGACAAAGAAAGGGATTAGTAAGAGGGCAAAGTAAATTGCGAGTGCTATTCACGACCAAACCAAGTATTTCTTCGCCAATCCTAAATCACCTTTGTATTTCTCTAGGACACTCCGTATCACTACGAAGATCCCAGTTTATTGGATAATCCATCGTATGGTTATATACGAACTCGAAAGGAACTTGTTCCAGTTCGGGGATGGATCCTGGTTCAGGAGAAATAGGAATAAAGTTCATTCAGGTGTCTTTTAACTTCACCTTCTCTCGCATTGCGAGTGCTCCTAGGATTAGGACAGTACACCCATTATGCTTATTGGATAGTCTTCTTCCAAACCATAGGCTGGTGCCGAACGGTAGAGAAGGAAGAAAACCATTTGGCCTAAAGGGGTGTACAGAAGGTAATGACTAAAGACATATAAAGGGATTTGGATAGATGGCAAAGAATTATACGGTTACAGTTGTGAATCTGGATAATGGAAGAGACATTACTAGGAATATCCGGATACCCCATCGAAACATTTCAATGTTTCAGGTTCACTGTGTACTGTTAAAAGAAAACTGATTTCCCGATTAGACACTTGCTCAGAGTATGTATTTACCAGGTATAATTCTCACATCTATATGGTTTTACAGATGATGAGTGTGAGTAAGTTATTAGGAATTAGGTGACCATCCTCATTATATCGGGATTCGTTGTAATTGGTGATATTTGAGGAAGTCACCGGGGTTGTTTGCCGGTCGGCAAATATTTGGTTTTGAATATCCGTTGTTATGCACCAATTTCAAATTGATATATATGTACGTCTATTTTTATAGAGTGAGATATAATTTTTGAAATTATGTCTATGACATTTACCTATATCAATGGATGGTTAGGTAAGGAGCATTGAACAGCGGTGTAATTCTTCTTAACCATAAATACAGTTTTCAACCTACGACACACAGTGAAAGAGTTGTTAGACTCAGCGGACTTATACAGAGTATTGTATATTGTCCAGTGTCCATTAGGACAGAGGGGTTGGTCCTCGTACTGTATTCAGTTTACTTATACCTTCTCCAGTTCTTAGACAAGTGTTTCGTAGAAACACAAGGTCGAAGTTTTGAGAAGTTATAGGTATAAGAATAAAGTAGAGAACCAGGTATTACAAGTATCGGGATTCTTCAAAGTGATCGAAGATGTAGATACTTGTATATGGTATTCAGATGATAGTAATGGTTAAGAGAACTTGCTTCTTTTTCAGGTTACTCATAATTGGAAGTATTCCTAAGTTGAGTAACGCTGATCGGCCTCCTTCCATTTAGATGACATGCACTGGAGACAGCTGCATGATTTGAATCTGGTTCAAATAAATCAGTGCCTCTGTTTCTATATTGGATATAGAACGGTTCATATCTTGACATTGTTAAGGTACGGGGAGTTGTCCGGCTTATGCTTAAAACCAGACACTGGACAACTCAAGGCACGTTTCTGTAATGGCTGTTTGTGGGTTGACCCGGGCTATGACGAGGGTTGATTTCTACCATCTGGAAGATCAATAGTGATGTTGTTCTTAACTCGCCACAGTTTTATTAAAAATGGATTTTTTCAGAAAACAGTAGTGGGAGTATGGTAGAACTGGAAGTGATTCCAGAACCGCAAACGATTACTGAATATTTGATAAGAACCTAAAGATTCAATCTGGTTTGACATTCCATTGGCCACTCCGCAGATATGGTGGGTAACCTCAGGCACCCGAGAGGTACTTCGGAATGCTCAAGGACGGTGGCAGAGAGGTTCTTGTTTACCCAGACTTGCCATTGCTGTTGTTCCAGACTGTGAAACCCGGCAGGAGGATGAGTATAGCGTCGTTCTAACTAGCTTTAGAAGTGTACGTCTATATGACTCTGCCAGAAGGTTGTCGTAGTCAGTGGGAGCAGCGGAAGCATTGGTGGACATCAGGCTTATGTCTATTTATAGACTAAAGCAGATATAGCGGAGATAGATCATCTATTTCTGATGTAACAGTCATAGGTTTGACTTCATCAGAATAGGGGATGGATCTGTTAAGAAGGTAGTAGGGTGTGATGTCCTGGTATTTGATGACATACACATAGTAGGAAGTAATATTCCTATACTACGATCGGTTATACTTTGGTCGTCACACAGTGGTTTCTCTACACAGGACTTGGACATTATATCAGATATTCTGGTTACTAGATCTATGGTTTTAGATCTAGATTTGGGTGGTTTCCCAATCTGGGTAGTTTGACCGCATTCTAAGAGTATTTAGAATGGACGACTCCTGACATGGTGGTATACCTGCAGGTAATGGAGTCACCCTCTCTAAAGGTGTCTTACAGACTAAAGGGGAGAGGGATGTGCATGATTGGCAGATCACTTGCTTAGGCAATTGAGTCAATCATGAGATGTTAAGTACCACACCAGATGTTGTTCTTGCAGTAGATGCAATAAGTTGATATCGATCCAATCCTGGGGAAACATTAGGAAGCAGTTTTAGAACATAAGTTGATGTTCTAGGGAAATGATAACGGCAGCCTTCTTCGGGAAACAGTTATCATTCCAGGCTTCCAAGGTGACCTGGATGGCAGAGTGGCTGTCAGAGTTATAGTTTTCCCTCTGATGAGGGGCAGTATTTTGGACAGGTGGTCCAGGTGGATACTGAGGGAAGGTATGGCGCAGGATACTGATTAAGTTCAGTTGACGATACAGTCTAAGAAGTTTGGATTTGGAGTTCATTTATGAGCTAGGTCCCATCAGACATCCAGACACATTCTAAGACAGGTATTGCTCATTTCGGGAGATGGCTTTCTCCGCGAACTTGAGACATAGAGAGACATAGAAAGAAACACCAGAGCGGATCCACTCACGGATGCTATTCCTCGAACGCAATAGTTTCGCAAACGAGCTTTGTGAGACTGACTAGTAGAGGATTTGGGTGTTCGGTATCACACGGGCTGTGAGTATGCGACATCGCAATAATTAGCCTTGAGTGCAAGTGGGAGATTGTTGGAGATAGTGCCCTCAGAGTCAATTATTGGATCATAGGCACGTGATTGCAATGATTGAGGGGAGGACCTGTCCCAGTAGGACAGTCTTACTCAAGATGATAGTATGCTATCTGGTTTATCTTTATCATCGTGTACTGCTTTAGGTGACCTTACGAGTCACTATTACACGTTGATAGAGCCCCTAGGATTCTTGCTTGACTACCAGCAGTATGAGGGCGATCATATAAGTGAGAGCTGGAGTCTATAAGCACGTCCTTAAAAGGTCCCTAGTCGTGGGAGTTTCGAGACAGGGCATCGATTCTCCAGAGTAGACTATTGTATACAGTCGAGACCCCGACGAGGGGCGGTGGCCGGTCTCATAAGCCACTGGTGTCAGTTGATTCACCTAAGATGTATACAGGTGCTCATTGGGTTATGAGTACACCGGACAGGACTCGCCGGGAACCTGCTAGTTGGGATTATACCTAATGTCAGATAGCAGTTCCCTGGTGACATGTGAACAGGTTAGTTCATCGACCTGAGATCGTCATTTGTCTCGTGTAAGTTCCCACTGTGCTTTGATTACTACCCTACCATGCTCAAAGGAGACGTGCAAACAGGATTTAGTTGGGTACAGTCCCGAGCCACATGGAGGCTGTGAGCGGATCTGCATGGGTTCGTCTCTCCCGGTATTGGGGGTGAGGTCGCGCTGTGTCTAGGAGAGCCAGAACATGAAAAGTCCTTGGCCAAGGTAGGAGATTTGCTGGTAGGTATTCCAGTAGTATCTCAGGGTGTTCTGGGCTACACTCCGACACGACTTGTACCGCTTTTGGGGGTCTGACTTTTACCAACCCCCTAGGCCCGCCATGCGATGCTCATAGACGAACGGACCGAACTGTACGGATATTGTCACTGACAGGCTCAGTAGGGTGTCAGGATGAGTTCGCTCATCGATGTCCCTTTTGGTCAATAGCCGGTGGCCCGTCACGTATGGCTAATACCTCTGACGTGCTAGTGGTTAAATCCACAGCCATAGTATTGACGAGTCTTTAGAGTCCACCACACACAGTTACTTAGGTTTCGGGCGAAACGCTGTAGAGGCCGTATGGAGATATGGCAGGGTTCAATTAGATACGTGCGGTATTGCACGGATCGTAATCGGACGGTTTTTTACTGGCCGGCTTTGGCTTAAGCCGGATCCTAGTATTAGATAGTGTCGTTTTGTATCTTTGCATTTGTGTTCAGTGGGAATACAAATGCGGGCATGTATTTGCAGTAGCGGGGTTTTCCTGTAATTTATTACGGGATCAGTTTTCTGAAGTTGCCAGTTTTCATTCCGTTCCGGCCGGTTTTTCTTTTATTCCTTCACGGCCGGACTTTCGATGGAGGGGGTCATTTGCACATTTGCAAATAACATTTTGTGGAGGGGTTTCTTGCACATTTGTGGTTCAACCATCATGAGATTCTTTTCTTGTCCATTCTTTGCTTTCATGTGATGGTTTAGTGATTTGATGAGATGAGAAGTGGGTGTGACATTATTCCTTGCATTATATTTTCTTTTCTCCATGATAATTTCATTCCATTATCTCCACCATGGAGAAAAGGGCCGGCCACTTTGAGGGGTGAGGAGGAAATGAGAGAGGATCATTTTGTGAGGGATGAAAGATCATTCTCATTCTCATGTCTCATCAAAAATTCCATAGCCATTTCCAAAGCCCATTTTTCTTGATCCCTCCATACATGGAAACTTCTAACCCTCAAGAGACAAGTTTCATACACTAGCCTGCAGCAAACCTTGGACGCGTCGGCTCGCCAACTTCGCGCCCGAGTTGCCTCGGTCCAGAGGTAGGAACCCGTAAAAGTATTCGGCTACGTGGTGCCCTTTTCGACAAGGAGAAGATGAACGGAGGTTCCGCGGGAGATCGGAGTGGAGACGAAGAACGAAGGATACGGATCGCTTGGTATACTTCTCTACCCGTATTTTACTTTGCTAGTTGCTAGGTTAATGGCCCGATCCGGGTGAAAAGTGCGCGGTGGTGCCGGTTTGCTAGTTTGCAAAGTTTTTGTTTCCGCGTTTCCGGCGTCGGATCGACGGCCGGGGCGCCGCCGCGGACTTACAAAGTATACATGCTAAGATAAAGAGCAACCAGATAGCGTACTATCATGTCGAGCAAGAAATTCCTACCTATATATGTCCCAGCATCCACTACAATATACATCTCATGTACAGTAATGGCCTCGAGGGCATACAAATAACTAACAATAACGGGTCGAGAAACTACTGGTAACACTTACCAGTAAATCTCTAAATTAACCCTGGCCAGGGACTTCCCTTTTATGGCCAATCGACCACAGCGCAACATCAACCCCCAATACCGGGAGAGACGAAACACCTCCTATCACTCATTGCCTCCATGTGACTCTGGACTGTACCCAAAAACCACCGTTTTGCACGCCCTCTTGGACGTGGTAAGGTGGAAATCAAAGCACAGTGGGAATCACACAAGACTCTATGACGATCTCGGGTCTACAGACTAACCTGCATAAGTGTCACCAGAGAACTGCCATCTGACGTGAGGTGTAATACCATCTGGGAGTTCTCGGTGAGTCCGTCCAGTGTACCCAGTCTCCACTGAGCACCCGTATACTGATTGAAATGAATTCTTGATGTGTAGTAAAAAAATTGTAAAGAAATCACAACCAAAAATTATTTGACCGCAATCAACTACGGTGTCGGATGTAGATTGTTAGTGAGTGCGGATCGTCCACAGGGAAAGTGTAATCGTTCGTCTTTTGAATTAGATGAGTCGAAACTTTAAAGAAAAGAAAACAAACAATTCATGATTTAAAATTGTATTTCAAGAAAAAAGAAAATATCTAGATCTAAGAAAGCATTAAAAGATAGAATCAAGAATTGATCGTTTGATGATTTTTCCAAACCAAATCTCAAGAATCGAAATGAGGCTCGTAGGAATCGATCGGATCTATAGATGTGATGTAATCTTAGAATTACGTATTCTTATCCTTCGATGAATTGATACTAGATCGATGATGATCGATGAGAATTAGAGACTTCTTGTGAAACTAGGGTTTCATCTTATCTCTTGTTCTTTCATTGATATCATTCATATTCTAGCCTCTAGTAAATTCAAGAAACGATCGTAGATCCCTAATTTCGAGCGATCACAATCAAGAAAGCATCGCTTACGAAACTAGGTCATCGATTCTTGAACTTGCTAGGGTTTACAAAACTCGTAGGACTTAAAAATCGTATTTAGATTTGTTACATCATCATTCTACAATCGTCTCGACTCCTCGACGAGCGGAGTTTTACTCACACATCACAACAAGAACAACAATTACAAATTGAGATCTAATCATGATGCAAGAATTAAAAGAAAGCAAGATTAAAGAATTTCACCTTTTATTTATATCAACAATTTAGTTACATTCGCTCAAGAACTACAAGAGGAAGAATTCGATCGTCGACTTGGCTTCGCTCGTCTCCGTGGATCGCGGATCGGCTCGGATCACTTGCCCGATTGAAGATCGGCTCGGCTCCTAAAAGGTTGAAGGCTTCTTGCTTGATTTGGTACTCAAGATCTTGGATTTGGAGTGGAATTAGGGTTAGGGTTTCGCACAAGCTTTGTCACGAAACTTGTGGAAGAAGATGATGTAGAATTATTCACTAAAGAGTGATTAGCCTTTAACCCTAGGTTTAGGTTCCTATTTATAGATAACTAACCCTAGATCTAGGATTTCAAATTCTAAGTTTCCCTCCTAAAGTTTGTTGAGGAAATTCAAATTTCCCTCCAAAAGTTAGTTAGGGGAGAAGGTTCTAGATGTGATTAGTTAGGAGGGGGCTTCTAGAAGAGGATTAATTAGGAGCTTAATTTAGGATTAGCCTTCTTAATTTTCTTTGCTGATCTGGCAGTAGCTTCGAGAGAATTATAGAATTTGACATATCATAATGAGATGTGGGACCAGAGCTAGGGATAATGCTGCAAAAATTCCATGCTGACGTGGCAGAACCGCCGCGCTTGCGCGGCTCAAGGCTGCTCCCGCCGCGCTTCCGCGGCTGAATGGGAGAATTGAAGCTTGGGTTTTCTGGGTTGAACTTGGGCTCACTTTTGGGCTTTTAATTCATATGTTGAATTGTCTAATTCCTTCTGCACTGCTGCCAGATCTGAAATGATTTAGTTGGCGTATTTTTTTTTGATCAGCTCTTTGGTCTTTTTCTTCCGTATTTTCCTGCATAGACTCAAGACAAGTGTTGCGCAAATACAGAAATGATGCGATGCCATGAAATGCGGTTAATTTCCTTTAAAGTGTCGGTTTAAAAGTCTAATACATGCAATCTCATATTTTGTGACAGATTTGCTAATATGTAGAATATGAATGCCAAACACTTCTAAATGTATGCAAATGTTAAGGAAATTGCCGGCTAAAATATACAATATTTTCGACTGATCAAATACCCCCAAACTTAATTTCGATCGTCTCGAGCGAATGTTTTATTAAAAAGAGAAGGAGAAAATAAAGAAAGAGAAAAACTAACTAGCACACTTTCGTAGGCAACACGATTGCACTGAGCACGTGCAACAAGCCTTTAAACCTCTAGGTGTCCCTAGTAGGAGGAGTGTTGTCTCCTGAGGGTTTTCAGCGGATTGCACCCACAAAATCCAATAATAAAAGCAAGATCATGAATATTACATTTAAAGAAAAGAATTGTAAAAGAGAAACATTGAAAATTAGGGTTTCCAACTAAGCTAGCTTTTCGGTTGTCATGAGCCCTATCTTAATGGTCATGAAAAGATGTCAGAAATCACGTCCTCCCTCAATAAAACATCGTCTTATTCTTCATTTCTATCTTTATTCCAAACATCGATCATATAACCCTGCGTGTGTGTAAAGACATCCCTACACCCGGAGAATTCAATTCAAGCTATCATACTCTTGCCTATCAGCCTGAGTATATATTTTTTTTTTCTCGATGAGCTCACACACTTTCATGCGACCGTTAATACTTCTTGAGGTACTAACCAACCGATTACTCATGTGCTTTCTTATTTGGTGTATTTTCCTAATCTTGCACCACCTTAGGTATAGCAGTGACTCCCAGACCAGTTGGCCTTAGGGCACTAGATGAAA
The DNA here is from genome assembly GCA_030015575.1 of Agapanthus africanus. Classification (NCBI taxonomy): domain Eukaryota; kingdom Viridiplantae; phylum Streptophyta; class Magnoliopsida; order Asparagales; family Amaryllidaceae; genus Agapanthus; species Agapanthus africanus. The sequence goes on along the minus strand of CM057345.1, from coordinate 294,621,052 downwards.
AGGCACCCTTGCTATATATTTTTTATTTCCCTTGGTGATAACAAAACCAGTGTCCATTTTTCTCACCATTTTTTTTTTCTTCATACTTTTGGCTTTAAGACAAGAGCATTTCAAGGTATCCTCTACTATCCCAGGCTTTAAGACGTGTGTTAGTGCGAATAGCAGGGTAGCAACGTTCAAAATGTTTGGCTTCCAGAATAGAAACTATTTTTCAGACTTATTTTTATCCTCAGATTAGTGACGTCTTTCATCTTACTAACCCTTGGGACAACGGCTCATAACTACTTATTACTAGTTCGTATAAGAAAACTTCTAATTTTCTTAGTTTTCTTAAATTTTTCTAATCTCATGGATGTAATTTTTCACTATCTAAACTTTTATTATCTTATTTATGTACAAAAAATATTTTTATAATTTTAAAATTTTTTTAAATTTTTATAGGTTTTTTCAAAAAAAAATGTTTTGTGCTTATGCAAATGATATGCAAATGATGCGAAAATAAGCACAAACCTCCCCCAAACTTGTTTTCAACAGTGTCCTCACTGTTGCCATCTGCTAAATCTCGAAAAACCTGTAAGCTTGGGAGGAATTTATTAGTGGGGGCAAAATATTTAAGTGAAGACCCTCCCCCAAACTTATTTTTGGCTCAAAATTTTGTAAAAATTTTCTTTTCAAGAGCCAGAAAATATATCCCCCCAAACTTGAGTTATGCAATGTTAAGCTTTGAAAATCATATGAGGGGGTCAAAAATCAGTGGTCGATGCCAAGCTTTGCAAAGACCGAATGTCAACACCAACCATTCAAAAATTTTATCAATGCAGTGCTCTGGTTGGTGGAAGAAGAAGTGGGGAAAGGTTAAGTGGTGGAATAGAATGTGTGTGCGTCTCATTTTGGAGAGACGATGCAGTGAATGTGATGGATTACTCGCATTCTTTTTACAAGTCAAAAGAAGGGGTGGAGGTTCAATTTCATTGATTGGGAGATGATTCATCTCAACACCCATGTCATTTAAAAATGCGAGTTCATCAGCGAAGATCTCCTCAAAAGTTCCATCCATACCCCGATGAATAATGTCATCACAAAGTGCGGGGTGATCTTCAGACTCTGAAAGCAGTTCATAATTAGTGTTAATTGTTGACCCGGACATCTCGGTGGAAGAGTCCGTATGTGTATGATACATAGTTGGGTCAAACAATAACGTAAGAAAAGAGTCATGATCAGTATCAGGAGGATCATCAAATTCGCTGCTGTCGACATCCATTAAGTCGACAGAACAGACCTGAGCAGTAAGTTCGGAGGGTACACTTCCCAACTTGTAAATGTTTAGTTCTATTGACCTATTCCCGAAAGATAGGGTCATAGAACCATTACGACAGTTGATAATAGCATTGGAAGTGGCCAAAAAGGGGCGACCTAAAATCACCGGAATTTGATTCCGTGGGTTCGCTACAGGCTGTGTATCAATTACAATAAAATCTACCGGGAATATAAATTCTCCGATTTTTATTAACACATCCTCCAGTTCACCCCTAGGTTTGGTGATTGATCGGTCAGCCATCTGGAGAGTGCAATTGGTTGGCTTCAACTCTCCGATCCCTAATTGCTCATAGACTGAGTATGGAAGCAAGTTAACACTAGCGCCAAGATCCAGTAGAGCACGGTTAATGTGTTTTTCCCCAATAGAAACGGAAATAGTAGGATATCCAGGATCCTTACGTTTCCTCGGTAATTGCTGGGGGAAAGCCGTGTCTATTGTTTTTTCCATAAATATCTTTTTGGGCACTGGATTCTTCCTCTTCCTAGTGCACAAGTTCTTAAGAGTTTTCGCATAGGACGGAACTTGTTGGATGGCATCTAGGAGAGGGATGTTGGTGTTTACTTGCTTAAAAATGTTCATAATCTTCTCCATATGTGGACTCGGTGTGTTAGCCCTTAACCGATTAGGATAAGGTGCTTTAGCAATAAGCGCTAGGTCCATCATAGGAGAAGAAAGTGGGTGTGGAACCGATCCCGGAATAGAAGTGGGAATCGTCCGTGGAGGGGTAAAAGAGGTGGGCTGTAGTGGCGAGCCTTTTGGGAGACGAAGAATAGGCTCGGAAGAAGGTGGGGTAGAAGAACTGGGGTAAGAAGTGTGTGTGTGAAGAAAGGTCTCAGCCGGGGTTCTATTGATTGATTTATCAGTATCATCAAACTCTTCCCCAAGGTGAGTGTCAAGCACTCTTCCAGATCTCAACGTGATCTCATCCACATGATGTGAATAGCTAGGATTGGGTAAAGGTTGAGCTGGAAGTTTCCCTTTCTCTCGTGCACTCATTTCGGCTTTTAGTTGTGCAATTTGTTCTTCCATCGATTTGATATTATCATTTTGAGAAATAATGATCTTCATTACATTCTCGACGGAAGATTGCAAACTTGCCGTTCCTTGGATGGATTGTTTCATGAAAGTATCCAAGGTTTGTGCTAGTGCAGAGGTATTATCTGTACCGGTCAATTGCAAAGGACTAGACGGTGCAAAAGTGTTGGCCGGATTTTGGAAATTTTGTGCTTGGAAGGGGTGCTGACTCAATTTAAGTGGTGGTTGCTGTTGTTGTGGAGGGGCCCCTTGGAAATTGTGTTGTGTTGGAACCGTGTTTTGAAATTGTGATTGGTTCCAAGCAAAGTTAGGGTTATTCCTCCAACCCTGATCATAAGTGGAGGAAGATGGATTGTTTCTAGGTCTTTGAAATGCGGCATTGGTATGCTCATGACCTTGAAACGGGCATTCTTCCGTCAAGTGAGACGGATCAGAACAACAGCCACATACAGTTTTGGAGAGTGATATTTGACTTAGGGCGGCTAAAAATTTGTTTTCCATAGTCTCGAGTTTCTTTTGCATAGCTGAAATGTCAGCTCTAACTCCTATGGAAATATCATTGCCATCCCTAGGTGATTGACTCACACCCTCCCACTGTAAAGATTTTTCAGCGAAATCTTCTAGAAATTTCCAGGCTTCCCCATCATCTTTAGTCATGAAGTTGCCTTGACACATGGATTCAAGGGTCTGTCTTGTGTAAGGAGTAATGCCCTCATAAATGATTCGGCACAGATCCCATCTCGGGATGCCGTGATGTGGACATTGGAGTAACAGATCCTTGAAACGTTCAAGACATTTTGAAAATGTTTCATTTGGAAGCTGGGTGAATTGATAGATTTCGCTACGGACTCGAGCTGTCTTGTGATGTGGGTAGAATTTCTTAAGGAATGCTTTAACGAATTCGTCCCAATTTGAAATGGAATGTGCGGTAGTGTTATATAGCCACTTCTCGGCTAAATCGCACAAAGTGAATGGGAGAAGACGTAGACGGAAAGCATCCACAGAAAGCTGTGAGGTACCCATCATTGCGCATACATTTTCAAATTTCGTGATAAACACGTATGCGTCCTCAGACTCGAGACCGTGAAATTTTGGTAGAAGGTTGATGTATTGGGGTTTTATTTGAAAATTTTCCCCGTTGGCTGGTGGAATGGAAAGACAGGTGGAAAGTGGGCCTCGTGTAGGATAGCATCTCTCTTGGAGAGAGATGCGGGGTGGATTCTGCGCACCAACGGACGGCGGCAGGGTAGTGGAAAAGAAGTTCGATGGAGAATGATCCATCGATGTGGGTGTGGTGGTGGGTAAAGAAAAGGTAAGTGTAGAAATACCGACTTTAGGGTCGATCAGGGGACGCGGACTAAACAGGCACTAGAAACCCGTGTCCAGCCTATCTTGTACTAAAAAGGGTTAGTACAAGTGGCAGCGTGAATTTATAATTAGGGAAAAGAATGAATGTGATTGGTGTTTGTTTTGAAAATTGATACGGATTTTTGAAAAAAAATGATGCAACAAAACAAATGCAACACACAAAACCCTAGAATCTAATGGTCACCTAGGTCTGGCTCTAGACCGCTCCTAACTGCCAAAAGACAAGTCGCAGGATAAATCCTCCACTGCCTCTTTGTCCCCCTGTGGCCGGATATGTGCCAGGTAAGTGGGAAGGAACCACCACTACAGTGGGCCTAATTAATAACCACTAGCCTTAGACACACTCGCCTTAGGCACCACAAGAAAACTCGGATAAGCAATGAATTACCCACGGCCTTCTCTTGTCCTAATTGAGCGCGACGGTCCTTAGAGTCATCTCTAGATTTCTTTTAATTAATGAGGGTCAATGCGGATGCAAGTTTTGCGATTTTCGGGACCTAGGAAGGGTAATGAAATCCCCACCTAATTTAGATTTGGTCGTGCCCCTTAAATTCCGTATTAATATGCAACAACCACAAGAATCAAAAACACGCACAAATTTATTTTGCTTTTGCGGCGCTGCGATTTATTTGCAAAGAAACCTGCAGCAAATTGTTATTGGAGCAGATGAGGTAAGAGATAAGAAAGATAGAAGCTTACAGAGAAAAAATTATGCAGTGAAGAGCTAGGGTTGCGGCGCTTCCGCCGCGGATAAGTGGTATATGCCGCGGATGGGCGGTTGGATTTACTGTTCAGTGCACAGAATTTCTTCAGCAAGCTCCTGTACAATTCTTCAGCTCTCTGGAATATTCACAAAAAATTTTCTCCAGCTCCAATGATTCCAGAATTTCTCGCAACAAATCACAACACTCGTATTAATGTTTGCACGAGTTTAGATCTAAAAATTGTAATGGAATAAATTGTTTAACTCAAATTTCAAAATACGAACTATTAGCGCACTATCCCCGGCAACGGCGCCATTTGATTGAAACGAATTCTTGATGTGTAGTAAAAAAATTGTAAAGAAATCACAACCAAAAATTATTTGACCGCAATCAACTACGGTGTCGGATGTAGATTGTTAGTGAGTGCGGATCGTCCACAGGGAAAGTGTAATCGTTCGTCTTTTGAATTAGATGAGTCGAAACTTTAAAGAAAAGAAAACAAACAATTCATGATTTAAAATTGTATTTCAAGAAAAAAGAAAATATCTAGATCTAAGAAAGCATTAAAAGATAGAATCAAGAATTGATCGTTTGATGATTTTTCCAAACCAAATCTCAAGAATCGAAATGAGGCTCGTAGGAATCGATCGGATCTATAGATGTGATGTAATCTTAGAATTACGTATTCTTATCCTTCGATGAATTGATACTAGATCGATGATGATCGATGAGAATTAGAGACTTCTTGTGAAACTAGGGTTTCATCTTATCTCTTGTTCTTTCATTGATATCATTCATATTCTAGCCTCTAGTAAATTCAAGAAACGATCGTAGATCCCTAATTTCGAGCGATCACAATCAAGAAAGCATCGCTTACGAAACTAGGTCATCGATTCTTGAACTTGCTAGGGTTTACAAAACTCGTAGGACTTAAAAATCGTATTTAGATTTGTTACATCATCATTCTACAATCGTCTCGACTCCTCGACGAGCGGAGTTTTACTCACACATCACAACAAGAACAACAATTACAAATTGAGATCTAATCATGATGCAAGAATTAAAAGCAAGCAAGATTAAAGAATTTCACCTTTTATTTATATCAACAATTTAGTTACATTCGCTCAAGAACTACAAGAGGAAGAATTCGATCGTCGACTTGGCTTCGCTCGTCTCCGTGGATCGCGGATCGGCTCGGATCACTTGCCCGATTGAAGATCGGCTCGGCTCCTAAAAGGTTGAAGGCTTCTTGCTTGATTTGGTACTCAAGATCTTGGATTTGGAGTGGAATTAGGGTTAGGGTTTCGCACAAGCTTTGTCACGAAACTTGTGGAAGAAGATGATGTAGAATTATTCACTAAAGAGTGATTAGCCTTTAACCCTAGGTTTAGGTTCCTATTTATAGATAACTAACCCTAGATCTAGGATTTCAAATTCTAAGTTTCCCTCCTAAAGTTTGTTGAGGAAATTCAAATTTCCCTCCAAAAGTTAGTTAGGGGAGAAGGTTCTAGATGTGATTAGTTAGGAGGGGGCTTCTAGAAGAGGATTAATTAGGAGCTTAATTTAGGATTAGCCTTCTTAATTTTCTTTGCTGATCTGGCAGTAGCTTCGAGAGAATTATAGAATTTGACATATCATAATGAGATGTGGGACCAGAGCTAGGGATAATGCTGCAAAAATTCCATGCTGACGTGGCAGAACCGCCGCGCTTGCGCGGCTCAAGGCTGCTCCCGCCGCGCTTCCGCGGCTGAATGGGAGAATTGAAGCTTGGGTTTTCTGGGTTGAACTTGGGCTCACTTTTGGGCTTTTAATTCATATGTTGAATTGTCTAATTCCTTCTGCACTGCTGCCAGATCTGAAATGATTTAGTTGGCGTATTTTTTTTTGATCAGCTCTTTGGTCTTTTTCTTCCGTATTTTCCTGCATAGACTCAAGACAAGTGTTGCGCAAATACAGAAATGATGCGATGCCATGAAATGCGGTTAATTTCCTTTAAAGTGTCGGTTTAAAAGTCTAATACATGCAATCTCATATTTTGTGACAGATTTGCTAATATGTAGAATTTGAATGCCGAACACTTCTAAATGTATGCAAATGTTAAGGAAATTGCCGGCTAAAATATACAATATTTTCGACTGATCATATACCATCTCTGATGTCAAACACCAATGGATATGGGATCATCCATCGCCCATCTCATGGGTCGAGAAGCGTATACGCTAGTCTACTCTGGTATATCCATGCCCCGTCTCGATACACCTACGACTAGGAACATTGAAGGATATACTTATGGACCACCATAGCCCCACTAGTATGATCTGCATCATAGTCCTTGTAGTCAAGTACACATCCTAAGGGCTTTACCAACATGTAACTATAAGACAGTATCAAGAGACAAGTATACATGTTAAGATAAAGAGCAACCTGATAGCATACTATCATATCGAGCAAGAAAGTCCTCTCTATATATGTCCAAGCATCCAATATAAAATACATCATCTGTACAATACTGGCCTCTAGGGCATACATACAACTAACAGATAAAGCCCTTAGGATGAGTACTTGACTACCAGGACTATGATGGAGATCATACTAGTGAGGACAGTGTAGTCGCCAAGTACATCCTTCAAATGTTCCTAGTCGTGGGAGTACCGAGACAGGGCATCGATACTTCAGAGTAGACTAGCGTATGTGCTTCTTGACCCATATGATGGGCGATGGATGATCTCATATCCATTGGTGTTTGACATCAGAGAAGGTATACGGGTGCTCAGTGGAGACTGGGTACACTGGACGGACTCACCGAGAACTCCCAGATGGTATTATACCTCACGTCAGATGGAAGTTCTCCGGTGACACTGGTACAGAGTAGTCTGTAGACCCGAGATCGTCATAGAGTCTTGTGTAATTCCTACTGTGCTTTGATTTCCATCATACCATGTCGAAAAGGGCGTGCAAAATGGTGGCTTTTGGGTACAGTCCCGAATCACATGAAGGCAATGAGCGATAGGAGGGTTTCGTCTCTCCTGGTATACGGAGTTGATGTTGCGCTGTGTTCGATTGGCTATAACTGGAAATCCCTTACCAGGGTTGCTGAGATTTACTGGTAAGTGTTATCAATAGTTTCTCGAACTGTTATAGACCTCATATCGACACGACTTATCAAGCTACTGGGTCTGACGTTTACCACCCTTAGGCGAGATATGCGACATATCAGACGAAGTGACCGGACTGTACGGGAGTGCTACTGGTTGGATTCATGGGAGAATGTACAGACTTGCTTGTTGATCTTCTGATTGCTCAATACCTGGGTGGCTGTTATGTTTAGCTGACCGCTTGCAGCTTGTGAGTGTTTGATATGATCATCACCTACTGCCGGCGTATTGACAATTCTTTAGAGTCCTACACAGAAGTTTCCTGGCTCAGGCAAAACGGAGTAGGAGCACATATGTGATATGTGCGGGACCGAGAACAATATGTGTATGTGATACCGTACTAGATTCTCGCGATATGTGATATCGGCCGGGTATATGTGATATGGCCGGGTCATCGGATCAAGTGTTGATTCGATGAACTGATACAGATTATATTAGTCGGTTATTTGTGAAATAGCCGAATTATCGGATCAAGTGTTTATTCGATAATTTAATGTATAATTATATATTTGATATATTAAATTACATTAACTAATATAAGCTCACTTAAAGATTCTTTTTCTCACTCGGGTAATACATTGATATATATGTGATATATGTTAATTGTATTATTTTATTTTGTTACAATAAATATTGTATATGTGATATATAATATTGTAACATGTTATGGTTATAAATGCAACATGTTTTGTGGAGAATAAATGTGGTTAGGGTTTGGATTAGGGTTAAGCTTTCATGAAGCTTTCAAGAAGCTTCTTGAAGCTTTGACTTTGACTTGGATATTTTGCATAGATATTTCCTTAACCCAACCCAACCCTTTAACCATAGTTGTTTCTCTATATGGGTTAAGTCTTCATACTTAACCCATGGTTGCATTTCTAATCTCACCACAATTCATTATTCATCACAAAGGAGTTAGCTTCTTCTTCTTCTTCCTTCTTGATGAAAAGCTTTCTACCTTTTTCATTAGTAATGAAAATGAGTGAGAAATTGAAAACAAATGATAGATAAATTCCTACTTCATCATTCTCATCCATTCTAGCCGCTTAGATTAGGGTGTTTGCTTTGCTAATACTTGATTAGCAAAGCAAGAGTTTGGGTTTGAGTTTCTTCAAGGTAAATCATCTTTGTTATCGAAGATCGAAAGCAAGCTTGCATCTTTCTTTTGTGGAGCCTCTCTAGAGTCCGGGTACTCGATGATCGCAACAAAAGGACCTCAACACGAAGCTTTAGAAGTGAAGGACCAGACTACAAAGTTTGTAATCCTAAACTCTTAGAAGTAAGGTTGTTTAGTTGCTTTGTTTCGCCTAATCTCTAGTCTAAGATCATGGTTAGGGTTGTTTGGCACGTCTAAATTTTAAATCGGGCATGGTTGATGCCTTGTAGAACCTTATGAGAGTGATTAGTAACCCTACAGTGATATCAGAGCCAAGCTAGAGCTTTAGGCGAAGTCTAGATGAAATTGAAAGTCCGATCGAACCCCGAAACGTCGCGATTTACCCCTTCTCTGGAAATTTTTAAAAATGTAGATTTTTTCATATTAAAAATACTCAGAAAAATAAGCAGGGAATTCTAAGAATTACTGTGAAGTACGAAGCCCCAACTCCATCATGGGAGCAAGGAACCATGGCCAAACCATAGGTTTGGCGGCGGTTCTGTGGCCATAATGAGGAGTCAGGGGCTCGTACTTCAAGGTATGATTCTTGGGTACTTTTCATGCTTCTGGGAATTTTTAATTTTACTCAAGTATTGAGTTTTCTGGAGATCTTTTGTATTCGTTGATTTGATCGGAAAGTTTAACTTCATTTATGTTTTTCCTGGAAATTTAGAACATGTTAAAAAGTTCGAACGGATATCAATAACTCGCTTTTTCCCCTGCCGGAAAATTTCCAAGTGTTGGATTTTTCCTAAGTTAAAAAGAACGTTCTAAGTCGTGCAGGTAACGCGGTGGACCCTCTAGAAGAACACAAACCTTAACTCGATTATGTAACCGTCTGAACCGCCTCTAAACCTTAAGGTTTGTGGCAGTACGGCGTTGCCACATGTGAGGCGTTGGTTTGACCATTCTATGGCTGGACCATTGATACTGTGGCATGTGGTGGATGCTTTTAAACTCCGCTCAAGTGTTGAGCTATTTGGGAAATCTTGGATGTTTGTTTATTCGATCAGAAAGTTTAACATTGTCTATTTATCTGGAATGTGATACAATATTTGGAATCCACAAGTAGTTATGTGATAACTAATTTGAATGTTATAAATCTAGCAGTTCAGTCTCAGATGATCGGTTGCCACGGGATTTCGATGCGATCAAAACTCCGTCGCAATCACGTAGCGTACGCGAATACTCGCCAGGTAAACTTAATAGACAGCCACGTCCCATAGCCCCAACTAAGTGACTGTAGGAGAACCTGTAGGGTTACTAGGCACTCTAATAAGGGTTAAGGAAGTATCAAACATGCCCGTTTAAAATTTTAGCCGTGCCGAATAACCCTAAACAAGATCGTTGCCAGAAAATTAGGGTTTCATGTGCAAGTAAACTATGTTTACATCTAAGTGAATACGAAATACAACCTTTGTAGATCGGTCCTTCACTTCTTTAGCTCCTTGATGAAGTCCCTTCGCTGCGGTCGTGGTTCTCCAAGACCCTTGCATGGCTTCACAAGGCGAAAGGTGCGACCTTGCTTGAAGTATCCGAGGCCAAAGATGATCTAAGTCGAGGGAATTCCGACTCAAGCTTCTACTTCACTAACTTGAGAATTAGTGAAGCAAACACCCTATACTAAAGTGCTAGTCTAGTAGAGGATGGAGAAATAGGAAGTGGGTTCTCTTTAGAATTTGTTTTCTCACAACCTTTCTCACTTTGGATCAAACCCTAGCTAGCTTTTCTTTTGAACAAATGAAGAAGATGAACAAAAGAAAGAGGAGAGGATAATGATCAAGTGAGTAGTCTAACCATGGTGAGTGAGTATCATATACTAACTTTTGTAGAGCCATAACCATAGCTAACACTTATGATTGGGTTAAGAAATATCTAGGATAAAAACAAACTCAAGTGGACTTAGTCAATGCATCCACAAGCCTCCACAAGCTTCATGCATTGATCTAATCCTCCACTTAATTTTGTAATTACTTAAAATATAAAAACCCAACATAATATATAGCATGGTGTAAGTCTCATACACTCAAGTCATGTGTATCATCAACCATGATACATTAAGAAAACACAATTTTAATATATATCATATATACATTAAAATTGTGCTCATGTGAGAAAAACACTAAAGTGAACAAGTGTTAGTAAATGTAAACTAGTATATCTAATATAAAATTATACACTTAATTATTAAATCAACACTTGACTTAATAATCCGGTCATATCTCATATAACCGACTAACATCCATTTTATCGACTTATCGAATCAACACTTGATTCGATAACCTGGCTATATCATATATAACCGACCGATACAAAAAGTCGCGAGAATAGAATACGGTATCACATATACGCATTATTCTCGGTCCCGCACATATTACATACGTGCCCTTATTTCGTTTTGCTTCAGCCAGTAAAACCTCTATGTAGGACTCTAAAGACTCGTCAATACGCCGGCACTAGGTGATGATCACATCAAGCACCCACAAGCCGTCAGCGGTACTGGCTAGACGTAACGGCTACCCGGGTATTGAGCGATCAGAAGATCAGCAAGCAAGCCCGCTCCAACTCCTGTAAAAGCCTGCCGGTAACACTTCCCGTACAGTCCGGTCTCCTCGTCTGATATGTCGCATATCAAGTCTTAGGGGTGGTAAACGTTAGACCCCAATAACCGATAAGTCGTGCTGATGTGAGGCTCATAACGGGTCGAGAAACTACTGGTAACACTTACCGGTAAATCTTTAAATCAGCCCTGGCCAGGGACTTCCCTGTTACAGCCAATCGAGCAGAGCGCAACATCAACCCCCAATACCGGGAGAGACGAAACCCCTCCTATCGCTCATTGCCTCCATGTGACTCGGGACAATACCCAAAAACCACTGTTTTGCACGCCCTCATGGACGTGGTAAGGTGGAAATCAAAGCACAGTGGGAATCACACAAGAGTCTATAACGATCTCGGGTCTACAGACTAACCAGCACAAGTGTCACCAGAGAACTGCCATCTGACGTGAGGTATAATACCATCTGGGAGTTCTCGGTGAGTCCGTCCAGTGTATCCAGTCTCCACTGAGCACCCGTATATCATCTCTGATGTCAAACACAAATGGATATGGGATCATCGATCGCCCATCTTATGGGTCGAGAAGCGTATACGCTAGTCTACACTGGTATATCGATGCCCCGTCTCGATAAACCCACGACTAGGGACCTTGAAGGATGTACTTATGGACTACCATGTCCCCACTAGTATGATCTGTATCATAGTCCAGGTAGTCATGTGCACATCCTAAGGGCTTTACCAACATGTAACTATAAAACAGTATAAAGAGACAAGTGTACATGTTAAGATAAAGAGCAACCAGATAGCATGCAATCATATCGAGCAAGAAAGTCCTCTCTATATATGTCCAAGCATCCAATATAATATACATCATCTGTACAATACTGGCCTCTAGGGCATACATACAACTAACAGAACCCCGTCGCCAAAAGCATCCGTTCGGGTGCTCGCGGCAGCGGTGTTCCTCCTTAGTGCACTTCGTCGACGGCATCCGGGGGTGCGGCTGTCTACTAAAGTGTCATGACCCGAAAGTACGGAACATGACCGGCACTTAAACTACGAAACGTCTCGAGGCGTACGTAATCTAAGTAAGCCGAAAACCCAGAAATCCAAACCAAGAAAAGCAATAGAGTGAAGGAAAAACCATTTTAAATCAAATAGTTTGCAACATACGCAGAAATATGCATTTTAAAATCACAAGTCCTTTCGAAAAATTTTGGCAGAGTTTCCTTTGTAAAAACTGACCCCAAACGGGTACAAAACCTGATAAAGCATATATAATGAAAAATGCATCCCCAAGCGGGAGCTAGCTCTTCGTCAATCGACGGTCACAACCACGCAAACAGTATAATATACAACGCCAAGGGCGAGGATCAAAACTCAAAAGGAAACTCAAACAGCAAGAAATCCATAGAAATGCAACGCACAACTCTAAGGTCGAAAGAATAAACAACACTGGTCTCTATCTGAAATAAATACATGTTTGATTGATGGAACTTCTAGATACAACAGAATAATAATATATAAGGTAAAATGATGGGTACGATACAAATAAACCCTCCTACTAGCAAGTCACCCGAAAAAGATGCAGTGCCAGCAAAGCCGTAATGAAACCTGTACGGCAAAACCTGCAAGAAACTGGGGCACAACGGGGGTGAGTTGCCAACTCATGAATAGAATACATCTACAAACAGAAATCGCATGTATGACGCAATCCTAGGTCATACGATCATAATATATCCTCGAATATATAACAGCTGCCTATAACAATGGCTAGGGTATACCTCTAAACAACGGTAATACCAAATGCTCGTGTCAGTGTCTCAGGTAGCAATATATCATATGGATGAGGTATGAATGCATGAAAAGTATGATGAAGTATTTAAATTGATATCAATACACATATATTAGCATCCCATTCCACTAATATTGGTGTAAGGGCATATATAACAGCGTCCTCATCCCGTGTTATATATACATATGAAGTATGATCAATGTAATTAAAGTCTGTATGTGATCAATGTCTATATATATGTGGATCCCGTCCATGTGTCACCCAATGACAAAAAGCATCATGCATGTAAATATGAGAATATAGTCAAAATCATGGAAAAACATCATGAAACCTATGCCTAGCATCAGCACAAAACATAGTCTCAATCTCAATATTGTTGGAGATAGTGCCCTCAGAGTCAATTATTGGATCACAGGCACGTGATTGCAATGATTGAGGGAGGACCTATCCCGGTAGGACAGTCTTACTCGAGATGATAGTATGCTATCTGGTTTACCTTTATCATCGTGTACTGCTTTAGGTGACCTGACAGGTCACTATTACACGTTGATAGAGCCCATAGGATTCTTGCTTGACTGCCAGCAGTATGAGGGCGATCATATAAGTGAGAGCTGGAGTCTATAAGCACATCCTTAAAAGGTCCCTAGTCGTGGGAGTTTCGAGACAGGGCATCGATTCTCCAGAGTAGACTAGTGTATACAGTCGAGACCCCGACGAGGGGCGGTGGCCGGTCACACAGGCCACTGGTGTCAGTTGGTTCACCTAAGATGTATACAGGTGCTCATTAGGTTATGAGTACACCGGACAGGACTCGCCGGGAACATGCTAGTTGGTCTTATACCTGACGTCAGATAGCAGTTCCCAGATGACATGTGTACAGGTTAGTTCATCGACCTGGGGATCGTCATTTGTCTCGTGTGAGTTCCCACTGTGCTTTGATTACTACCCTACCACGGCTCAAAGGAGTCATGCAAACAGGTTTTAGTTGGGTACAGTCCCGAGCCACATGGAGGCAGTGAGCGGATCTTCGGGGGGTCGTCTCTCCCGGTATTGGGGGTGAGGTAGCGCTGTGTCTAGGAGAGCCATTACACGAAGTCCTTGGCCAAGGCAGGAGATTTACTGGTAGGTATTCCAGTAGTATCTCAGGGTGTTCTGGGCTACACTCCGACACGACTTGTACCGCTTTTGGGGGTCTGACTTTTACCCACCCCCTAGGCCCGACATGCGATGCTCATAGACGAACGGACCGGACTGTACGGATATTGTCACTGACAGGCTCAGTAGGGTGTCAGGATGAGTTCACTCATCGACGTCCCTTTTAGTCAATAGCTGGTGGCCCGTTATGTATTGGCTTATACCTCTGACGTGCTAGTGGTTAAATCCACAGCCATAGTATTGACGAGTCTTTAGAGTCCACCACACTTTCAGTTACTCAAGCTTTCGGGCGAAACGCTGTAGAGACCGTATGGAGATATGGCAGGGTTCGATCAGATTCGTGCGGTATTGCACGGATCAGGATCGGACGAACATTACTAGCCGGTTTTGTTTTAAGCCGGATCCTAGTTTAGTACAGTGTAGATTTTGTCTCATTGCATTTGTATCCGGATGGAATACAGATGCGGGTGTGTATGCACAGTATCGGGGTTTTCCTGTAATTTATTACGGGACCAGTTTTCTGGAGTTGCCAGTTTGCATTCCGTTCCGGCCGGTTTTCCTTTGTTCTTTCCCGGCCGGACTTTTCCGATGGAGGGGGTTATTTGCAAGTTTGCAAATAACACTTTGTGGAGGGTTTTATTGCAAAAGTATTGATTATGATAGCATCATTATCTTTTGCACCATCACTTGCATTAATGAGGGTATGGGTTTGATTAATGTGTGAAGCATGGTTGATGTTTCTTTGTCTTTTGATGTGGTCAGCTTTTCTTCACTCCTACACTCACCTCCCTTCATGCTACATATCTATTCCCTCCACCATTTCCTCCAAGTCTTGGCCGGCCACAATTGATGAGGGAAAATGAGAGAGGTTGTTTTTGAGTGTTGCAATTTTATGATCTCATTTGGCTTGCTAAAAATTGATAGCATCATTTCCCTCAAAGTTCATTCTTCCTTCACCTCCATCAATGGCAAAATAACCCCAAAGTGAGACATGCACTCTACACTACATTCTACAGCAAATCTTGGACGTGTCGATTCGCCAGCTTCACGCCCGAGTTGCCTCGGTATTGAGGTGGGAGCCCGTAAAAGCTACAGGCGATGTGGTGCCCTTTCCGACGAGGAGGAGACGGACGGAGATCCCGCGAGGAGATCGGAGTGGAGATGAAGACCGGCGGACTCGGATCAGTCGGTACATCTCTTCCCTTTCTTGTTAGTAGCTTAGACTTGTTAATGGTTACGATCCGGGTGTTTTGTGCGCGGTGGTGCCGGTTTGCTAAGTCCGCAAAATTAAAGTTTATCACCGCTTCCGCATTTGGCCGTCGGATTGACGGCGGGGGCGCCGCCGT
Organism: Agapanthus africanus; assembly: GCA_030015575.1. Classification (NCBI taxonomy): domain Eukaryota; kingdom Viridiplantae; phylum Streptophyta; class Magnoliopsida; order Asparagales; family Amaryllidaceae; genus Agapanthus; species Agapanthus africanus. The sequence goes on along the minus strand of CM057345.1, from coordinate 294,605,461 downwards.
ACACTTACAGTGGTATCAGAGCCTCGCCATTAACTTCGTCTAGCTTCGTTTGATGTGTTTTTCAGTTCCGATCGACCAAAATTCCAAAAACCGTATTTTTCCTTCACATCAGTTTCTGTTGAAATTTTTTGGGCTCTAAAAATTTTTCAGGTGGTCTCAGAATGATGTGCAGGGAGTTCTAAGAACTCTGGGAAAAAAACGAGACAATGAACCCTCACCTCGAGCGCGGAACCGCGGCAATAACCCCCTTGTTGCCGCGATTCCGCCGCAGGTTGATGGGATCATTGCTTCGTAATTCTCCAGTAGGCTTCTGGGCTGCTATTAGGGGTTTTGGAATATTAAAGTTGGGCCAATTATTTCTGTGAGTGCTACAGTTTTCTTTGGGGCCCACTTGTTAATTGTTTGAACAATCAGAAAATTTTAAACACATTTTTCACAGTATTTACATTATATCTGCGACCGTGAATGTCACTCGATCGGTAAATCCAGTCTAACTGCTATAGCCCGGTTAGACGGATTTGCGAACGTGACTTTCACGTTGATGTTCTGTGTTTTGCTGTGTTGTTGCGGATCGGTCGTGGGGGATAGCCTGGATACAATGCTAGTACAGTTTTGTTGTATTATGTACTATTGATATTGCGGGGCGAGCGTCCGACATGTGGACTGCCGTCACTGCCTGTTTGTATTATTCTTTTGGGGCACGACCAGGTTGCGGTCGATGTACCCATTGTATGTATATTTTACTTTCTGTACTAGGATTACCCCGCGGAGGGGTGCACGGATAGCCGGGTTCTAGAGGGCAACAAGCCCGCATCTCAGGGCATTGAAACGGAGGGGGCTTCAGTCTGGAATTGGCGGGCTATTCGCCGCACTCGTAGGGGGTACAGGTTGACCCAGGAGGGATGCCCAAGTTACCGGATTCCGTGAAGTGTTGGGTGGTCCATTCACGGCGCTGAAGGGGACTGCCTCGCTTCAGGTTTTGGCGGGTGACTTGCCGCGCCCGTAGGGGTATAGGATTTCATTGCACAGGCTATCCACACGACCAGGGGAACGTCGGGTTTCAGCAGTGGCTCTGTGAAACCCGGGGATCCCAGATATCTGATTTGTTCTGTGATGCTGTACATTTCTGTGATGTTGCATTTTATTCATGCCTTGAGCGAAATACTATATATTGGTATATATATTAGTAGATGTTGTATATGTTTTTCATCCGCGCTAGTCCAGTCCCCGCTCTGCCGTTAGTTAGCTAACCTAACGGGTGATGACGGGACCCAGTGGCGAATGCGGGTGGCATATACGTACGTCAGTATATTTTCGTTCTTTGTGGTGTGATCAATTGATGGGACTGCGTTGATTCGGATCAATGCAAGTTAAACAAACCTATTCTAATGTTGTTGGAACACTTTTCAAAAAGCTGTTATTGCAAGGACGTTCACTTTTGTTTTGCATCGTGGTATTCATTTGGAATATCCTGCTCCTCAGTCGACGAGGCAAGGGCCGAGATCCCTTCACCGGGAGTGACCCCTTGGACAGAAGTTTGCGTCAGGGCATTAACTTCACTATAGCCGATTACTTTTGCTTTGCACAGTGATATTCGGTTATGAATATCCAGCACCCCATTCTACGGGGAAAGAGCCGAGATCCCTTCACCGGGAGTGACCTCTTTAGTAAAGGTTTTCGTCACTATATTTTCTAAAAAGCTATCCGTTCGTTCAACGATATCAAGTTCATTACGTTAAAGGTTTTCGCCAGAAACCATTCGTAGCCCTCCATCATTTCAGTTAAATATTCAGTAGTATTCAAGCTATGTATTTTGACCTCACGCCAAGGCATAGTGTTTGGTAGTTGCCGGGTATTTATCTGTTGCATAGATAGATGCGTTGGTTTGGGACAGTCGTACTACTATTTTGGCCTACGTCAAGGGTATGTACGGGTGGGTTCAAATTAACCTGGACAATAATGGGTAGAACTTGGAATGTGACTTATGATATTTTGACCTCACGCCAAGGTCATAAGAGCATGGGGTAGAAATCACATCGGGAGTTTCAAAAGAACTGAAACTTGCCAGATATGCGCATACCTTCTGGAGTGTGATACCGTGAGCGGATTCCGTCACATTATCGTGCGATGATAGTTGGATCCCGATTCCCACTGATGAGTTGGTTTACTCCTCGGGTGACCCCGACTAATTCTTCTTTCAGGTTTGGAGGAGAATTTGAGGTACAGTGGGAGGTTTCCAGATTAGATAAATTGGTAACCATTCTGATCTAGGGTAGAGTGCACGCTGAGTGATTCTTTTCTCTCTCTCTCTGGCAGCGACCATTGACCCGACCCTAAGACTATGACTCAGAGACCAAGTTGACCGAACTTTCTTAACACTGGCTTTTGGATTGTCAGAGTTGCAGACCTCATTGCCACTCCTACTTTTACCCTTTTCTCCAGGACACCCCGTTTTACTGCGAACGTCCACTTCCATTGGACAAAACCATCGTATGGTTAGATACGAACTCGAAGGAATTCGAGGATGGTTTCCGGTTCTGGAGAAAACGGATAGGATTATTCAGTTGTCTTTTCCCTTTTACCTTCTCTCAAGTTATGAGTACTCCTTGGTTTAGAAGATAGTACACCTATTACGCAAATTGGATAGTCTTCTTCCAAACTTTAGGCTGGTGCCGAACAGTGGGGAATGAGGAAAACCAATTAGCATAACGATGGTGTGCAGAAGGTATTAAGATTAAGACAAAGCAAGTGATTAGTAAGAGGGCAAAGTAAAATGCAACTGATATTCACGACCAAACCAAATATTTCTTCGCCAATCCTAAATCACCTTTGTATTTCTCCAGGACACTCCGTATCACTACGAAGATCCACAGTTTATTGGATACTCCATCGTATGGTTATATACGAACTCGAAAGGAACTTGTTCCAGTTCGGGGATGGATTCTGGTCCAGGAGAAATAGGAATATGGTTTATTCGGTTGTCTTTTATCTTCACCTTCTCTCGCATTGCGAGTGCTCCTAGGACTAGGACAGTACACCCATTATGCTTATTGGATAGTCTTCTTCCAAACCATAGGCTGGTGCCGAACGGTAGGGAAGGAAGAAAATCAATTGGCCTAAAGGGGTGTGCAGAAGGTAATGACTAAAGACATATAAAGGGATTTGGAGAGGTGGCAAAGAACTATACGGTTATAGTTGTGAATCTGGATAATGGTAGAGGCATTACTAGGAATACCAGGATACCCCATCGAAACATTTCAATGTTTCTGTTTCACTGTGTACTGTTAAATGAAAACTGATTACCTGATTAGACACTTGCTCCAGGGTATGTATTTACCAGGTTTGATTCTCACATCTGTATGGTTTTACAGATGGTGAGTGGGAGTAAGTTATTGGGAATTGGGTGATCATCCTCATTATATCGGGATTCGTTGTAATCGGTGATATTTGAGGAGATCACCTGGGCTGTTTGCCGGTCGGCAAACATTTGGTTTTGAATATCCGCTGTTGTGCACCAATTTCAAATTGATATATCTGTACGTCTATTTTCATAGAGTGAGATATACCTTTTGATATTATGTCGATGACATTTACCTATATCAGTGGATGGTTAGGTAAGGAGCATTAAACAGCGGTGTAATTCTTCTTAACCATAAGTACAGTTTTCAACCTACGACACACAGTGAAAGAGTTGTTAGACTCGGCGGACATATACAGAGTATTGTATGTTGTCCAGTGTCCATTAGGACAGAGGGGTTGGTCCTCATACTATATTCTGTTTACTTTTAACTTCTCTAGTTCTTAGACATGTTTTTCGTAGAAACACAGGGTCCAAGTTTTGAGGAGTTATAGGTATTTGAATAGAGTAGAGAACCAGGTGTAGCAAGTATCGGGATTCTTCAAGGTGATCGAAGATGTAGATACTTGTGTATGGTATTCAGTTGATAATAATGATAAAGAGAAATTTCTTCTCTTTCAGGTTACTCATAATTGGAAGCATTCCTAAGTTGAGTAACGCTGATCGGCCTCTCTCCATTTAGTTGACATGCACTGGAGACAGCTGCATGATTTGAATCTGGTTCAATTAAATCAGTGCCTCTGGTTCTATATTGGATATAGTACAGTTCATATCTTAACGTTGTTAAGGTACGGGGAGTTGTCTGGCTTATGATTAAAACCAGACACTGGACAGCTCAAGGCACGTTTCTGTAATGGCTGTTTGTGGGTTGACCCAGGCTATGACGAGGGTTGACTTTCTACCATCTGGGAGATCAATAGTAATATTGTTCTAGACTCGCCACAGTTTTAATAAAAATGGATTTTTCAGAAAACAGTAGTGGGAGTATGGTAGAACTGGAAGTGATTCCAGAACCGCAAACGATTACTAAAGATTTGATAAGGAACCTAAAGATTCAATCTGGTTTGACATTCCATTGGCCACTCCGCAGATAAGGTGGGTAACTTCAGGCACCCGAGAGGTACTCCGGTAGCCTCAAGCACGGTGACAGGGAAGTTCTTGTTTACCCACACTTGCCATTGCTGTTGTTCCAGGCTGCGAGACCCGGTGGGAGGATGAGTATAGCGTCGTTCTAAACTAGCTTTAGAATTGCACGTCTATATGACTCTGCCAAAGGGTTGTCGTAGTCAGCGAGAGCAACGGAAGCATTGGTGGACATCAGGCTTATGTCTATTTATAGACTAAAGAAGATATAGCGGAGATAGATCATCTATTTCTGATGTTACAGTCATAGGTTTGACGTCATCAGAATAGGGGATGGATCTGTTGAAAAGGTAGTAGGGTGTGATGTCCTGGTTTTGGATGACATACACAGAGTAGGAAAGGAAACTCCTATACTACGATCGGTTATATTTTGGTCGTCACACAGTGGTTTCTCTACAAGGGACTTGGACATTATATCAGACACACTGGTTACTAGATCTATGGTTTTAGATCTGGATTTGGGTGGTTTCCCAATCTGGGTACTTAGACAGCATTCTAAGAGTATTTAGAATGGACGACTCCTGACACGGTAGTGTACCTGCAGGTAATGGAGTCACCCTCTCTAAAGGTGTCTTATAGACTAAAGTAGAAAGGGATGTGCATGATTGGCAAATCACTTGCTTAGGCAATTGAGTCAATCATGAGATGTCAAGTACCACACCAGATGTTGTTCTTGCACTAGATGCAATAAGTTGATATTGATCCAATCATGGAGGAACAGTCGGAAGCAGTTTTAGAACATAAGTGGATGTTCTAAGGATATGATAACGACCGCCTCATTCGGGAGGCAGTTATCATTCCAGTCTTCCAAGGTGACCTGGACGACAGGGAGGTTGTCAGAGATATGGTTTTCCCTCTGACGAGGGGCAGTATTTTGGACAGGTGGTCCAAGGAAATACTGAGGGTGGCATGGCGCAGGATACTGATTAAGTTCAGTTGACGATACAGTCTAAGAAGTTTGGATTTGGAGTTCATTTATGAGCTCGGTCCCATCAGACATCCAGACATTCTAAGACAGGTATTGCTCATTTCGGGAGATGGTTTTCTCCGCGAACTTGAGATATAGAGAGACATAGAAAGGAACACCAGAGCGGATCCACTCGCTGAGGCTATTCCTCGAACGCAACAGTCTCGCAAACGAACTTTGTGAGACTGACTAGTAGAAGAGTTGGGTGTTCGGTATCACACGGGCTGTGAGTATGCGACATCGCAATAATTAGCCTTGAGTGCAAGTGGGAGATTGTTGGAGATAGTGCCCTCAGAGTCAATTATTGGATCACAGGCACGTGATTGCAATGATTGAGGGAGGACCTATCCCGGTAGGACAGTCTTACTCGAGATGATAGTATGCTATCTGGTTTACCTTTATCATCGTGTACTGCTTTAGGTGACCTGACAGGTCGCTATTACACGTTGATAGATCCCATAGGATTCTTGCTTGACTGCCAGCAGTATGAGGGCGATCATATAAGTGAGAGCTGGAGCCTATAAGCACATCCTTAAAAGGTCCCTAGTCGTGGGAGTTTCGAGACAGGGCATCGATTCTCCAGAGTAGACTAGTGTATACAGTCGAGACCCCGACGAGGGGCGGTGGCCGGTCTCACAGGCCACTGGTGTCAGTTGGTTCACCTAAGATATATACAGGTGCTCATTGGGTTATGAGTACACCGGACAGGACTCGCCGGGAACATGCTAGTTGGTCTTATACCTGACGTCAGATAGCAGTTCCCAGGTGACATGTGTACAGGTTAGTTCATCGACCTGGGGATCGTCATTTGTCTTGTGTGAGTTCCCACTGTGCTTTGATTATTACCCTACCACGGCTCAAAGGAGTCGTGCAAACAGGTTTTAGTTGGGTACAGTCCCGAGCCACATGGAGGCAGTGAGCGGATCTTCGGGGGGTCGTCTCTCCCGGTATTGGGGGTGAGGTCGCGCTGTGTCTAGGAGAGCCATTACACGAAGTCCTTGGCCAAGGCAGGAGATTTACTGGTAGGTATTCCAGTAGTATCTCAGGGTGTTCTGGGCTACACTCCGACACGACTTGTACCGCTTTTGGGGGTCTGACTTTTACCCGCCCCCTAGGCCCGACATGCGATGCTCATAGACGAACGGACCGGACTGTACGGATATTGTCACTGACAGGCTCAGTAGGGTGTCAGGATGAGTTCACTCATCGACGTCCCTTTTAGTCAATAGCTGGTGGCCCGTTATGTATTGGCTTATACCTCTGACGTGCTAGTGGTTAAATCCACAGCCATAGTATTGACGAGTCTTCAGAGTCCACCACACATTCAGTTACTCAAGCTTTCGGGCGAAACGCTGTAGAGACCGTATGGAGATATGGCAGGGTTCGATCAGATTCGTGCGGTATTGCACGGATCAGGATCGGACGAACATTACTAGCCGGTTTTGTTTTAAGCCGGATCCTAGTTTAGTACAGTGTAGATTTTGTCTCATTGCATTTGTATCCGGATGGAATACAGATGCGGGTGTGTATGCACAGTATCGGGGTTTTCCTGTAATTTATTACGGGACCAGTTTTCTGGAGTTGCCAGTTTGCATTCCGTTCCGGCCGGTTTTCCTTTGTTCTTTCCCGGCCGGACTTTTCCGATGGAGGGGGTTATTTGCAAGTTTGCAAATAACACTTTGTGGAGGGTTTTATTGCAAAAGTATTGATTATGATAGCATCAATATCATTTGCACCATCACTTGCATTAATGAGGGTATGGGTTTGATTAATGTGTGAAACATGGTTGATGTTTCTTTGTCTTTTGATGTGGTCACCTTTTCTTCACTCCTACACTCACCTCCCTTCATGCTACATATCTATTCCCTCCACCATTTCCACCAAGTCTTGGCCGGCCACAATTGATGAGGGAAAATGAGAGAGGTTGTTTTTGAGTGTTGCAATTTTATGATCTCATTTGGCTTGCTAAAAATTGATAGCATCATTTCCCTCAAAGTTCATTCTTCCTTCACCTCCATCAATGGCAAAATAACCCCAAAGTGAGACATGCACTCTACACTACATTCTACAGCAAATCTTGGACGCGTCGATTCGCTAGCTTCGCGCCCGAGTTGCCTCGGTATTGAGGTGGGAGCCCGTAAAAGCTACAGGCGATGTGGTGCCCTTTCCGACGAGGAGGAGACGGACGGAGATCCCGCGAGGAGATCGGAGTGGAGATGAAGACCGGAGGACTCGGATCAGTCGGTACATCTCTTCCCTTTCTTGTTAGTAGCTTAGACTTGTTAATGGTTACGATCCGGGTGTTTTGTGCGCGGTGGTGCCGGTTTGCTAAGTCCGCAAAATTAAAGTTTATCACCGCTTCCGCATTTGGCCGTCGGATTGACGGCCGGGGCGCCGCCATGCACTTACAAATATCTCAATGTCTCTGCACTCAATATCGCTATCTAGGGTGACGTCAATCCAGACCGGCCCCTACCATCAATCTCAAGACCACGACGGTATCCTCCAGATATCCGACGCGTCGGGTAATATCACCGGTCGGTAGTACTCCCCTGCCAGGCTCAACGCCATCATCTGCGATCCTCTTGTCCCGGGGTACCGCACCGGGTCCACCATGTACCCGAAACGGTTCCTCCACTCCTCAAACTCGGGTCTCACATGTCGCTCTCAGCACCGAGAAAACACATGTTGGACGCACTGAAATATCATATCAAGGGTAACCGGGGTTTTAAAACAATTACATAATCTCTTTGAAATACTCACGGTTCCCAAATCCAGAAATATCATAGAAAAAACATATCTCAATGCGCATAATCAGAAAGCATGATGTATGTGACATATAAATGAAATGCAAGTATAACAGTATGTCATGCAACATGGAATAATAGTATGCACATACAAGGGTCATATCCTTATGCGATAATACTACTGTGTAGTGACATGGCAATTACCGATGAAGATGTGTGTGAGCCGGCAAGTAAGTGTGCGTGGAACATACGCATCATCGGTAATGGTGCTGGTGTCCTAACAGCATGATATCAACAATACAATATGAAATCACAATATAAGTATGCGATGCGGAGCAAACAGCAATAATGAGCGGGAGCTGAATACTAGACACAATGATAGCTAATCTGCATTTAATGTCATAAGAGTCATACAGCTACACTAAACAATAGGGCTGAGCTAACAGGCTAATTGAAAGTAAGGAAATCGTCTAACATCTGAGTCGATACATATACATACATGTATATGTTAGTCGGTGATCCCGCCTCAATATTATCACATCCGATACAATATCTATAATCAGACATCCCCAATGCCAAGAGTGCGGATCAATCATCAATATTTAGCTCGTACGTAAATCCGTCATACGGCATCCCAAATCTGGGTACGGGTCGATATCACATTCATCACATTATTCATCTGATATCCTCTTTATCCGTGATTATAATCCGGGTACTGACCTACGTCTTGTACAATACTAATATCATCAATATGATCATGATCTGACTACTGATCGACAGTCTCGTATAAATCGATATCATCAGCACATATCATCATGAAGGAGGTATACCTCGCCCAATATGGCCTATCATCAGCCTCCTAGCATATCATATCTCATATCTGTAAGTTCACGGTAGAACCCCGGCCGTCTAACAGACGCCAAATGCGGAACAAAAACTTTTACAACTGGCGCTATCGCGTACTATAACCCGGATCTGCCATTAAAGCTAAAATAACAAACTACAAAGTAGGTAGAAATGTTATACCAAACGATCCGAGTCCTTTAGTCTTCAACCATCACCCCACGCTTTGTTGCGGCTGCTCCAATCTCCTGAATCTCCAATCTTCTCGTCCAGGTGGCACCACGTCGACGGATCTTTAAACGGGCTCCCGCCTCTGAACCGAGGCAACTCGATCATCAAGTTTTCTAAAAGAGATGACCAAGATTGATGTAGATAATGAGTAGAACACTTTGTCCCGTTATGTCCAAAGCTATGGACGAACGGTTAATGAAGTTTCCTTTTGGAGTGGAATGAAATGAGAAATTGGTATATGAAATTTCCATGAACCACTACTATAATCTTTTTCCTACAACCATAATCCTTTCCCCATCCATCATTAACCCAAATGAAAGGGGCCGACCACTTATAGAAGCAAGGGAGGTGAGTGTAGGAGCTAGGAGGTGACCACAACCATAAATGAAAGAATGAGTCATATAAACCTAGTCACCAAAAACCATTAATGAACTAATGAATCATGTAATCTAGTCATGCTACATTAATTGCACAATTAATGCACAAATGAATCACTAGCCACCTTACCATCCTAGTCATGATCTAGATGCTTCTAGAACCTTCCACACTCATCAAGAAAAGATAAATCCATCTTTAACCGAATGATAAAGACGGGTGATAGAAAACTGAAAACTGGCAACTTCCAAAAGCGATCCCGAAACGAATTTCAGGATAACCCCGTATCAGTATAAACATACCCGCATTTGTATTACGACCGAATACAAATGCAAATGAGACAAAGATATTATATCTACACAGTATAATACTCGGATCCGGCTTAAACCAAAGCCCACCAGTATTATCTGCCTGAAATATGACACGTGCGTAAACGCACGTGCATTTTCCGAACCCTGCCATAAAACCATACGGCCTTTACAACGTTTCGCCCGAACTTAGGAAACAGTCTGTGAGGGACTCTAATGACTCATCAACACACTGGCACTGGGTATAACCTCTAGCACGTCAGAGGTACAAGCTGTATGTAACGGTTTCCTATGTGTTGATTGGAAGGGAAGCTGACGAGCGAACTCATCCATAAACCCTACTGAGCCTGACAGTGACAATATCCATACAGTCCGGTCCGTTCGTCTAAAGAGTATCGCATATCGAGTCTAGGGGGTGGATAAAGTCAGATCCCTAATAACGCGATAAATCGTGTCGGCATGAAGCCCATCACCAACTGAGAAACTACTGATCCAAATCAGTAATTCTCCATTACCTCGGCCGAGGATCTCTAGTGATGGCCACCCGTGCACTGTGCGACATCAACCCCCAATACCGGGAGAGACGAATCCCCGACGATCCGCTCACTGCCTCCATGTGGCTCGGGACTGTACCCAAAAATACCTGTTTGCACGTCTCCTTTGAGCGTGGTAGGGTAGAAATCAAAGCACAGTAGGAACTCACACGATACAAATGACGATCTCAGGTCAACAAACTAACCTGTACACATGTCACCTGGGAACTGCTATCTGACGATATGTATAATACCAACTAGCATTTTCCCGGCGAGTCCTGTCCGGTGTACTTATAACCCAATAAGCACCTGTATACATCTTAGGTGAACCAACTGACACCAATGGCTTGTTAGACCGGCCACCGCCCCTCGTCGGGGTCTCGACTGTATACACTAGTCTACTCTGGAGTATCGATACCCTGTCTCGAAACTCCCATGACTAGGGACACTTTAAGGATGTGCTTATAGACCCCAGCTCCCACGTATATGATCACCATTATACTGCTGGTAGTCAAGCAAGAATCCTATGGGCTCTATCATCTGCAATAGTGAACTAAAGCATGTATACGATGATAAAGACAAACCAGATAACATACTATCATCTCGAGCAAGACTGTCATATCGGTATAGGTCCTGCCTCAATCATTGCAATCACGTACCTGCGATCCAATAATTGACTTTGATAGCACTATATCCAACAATCTCCCACTTGCACTTAAGGCTAATTATTGCGATGTCGCATACTCACAGCCCGTGTGATACCGAACATCCAACTCCTCAACTAATCAGTTTCACAAAGCTAGTTTGTAAAACTCTTGTGTTCGAGAAATAGCCTTAGTAGGTGGATTCGCCCTGATGTTTCTTTCTATGTCTCTCTTAATCTCAAGTTCGCGTAGAAAGCCATCTCCCGAATCGAGTAATACCTGTCTTAGAATATGTCTGGATATCTGATGGGATCTAGTTCATAAATAAACTCCAAATCCAAACTTCTTAGACTTTATTGATAACTGAACGTAATCAGTATCTAGCACCATGCCACCCACAGTATCCACTTGGACCACCTGTCCATAATACTGTCCCTTGTCAGAGGGAAAACTACGACTCTGACAATCACTCTGTCATCCTTGTCACCCCTGAAGCCTGGAACGATAACCGTCTCCCGAAGGAGGCTGCCGTCATCAAATCCGTAGAACATGCACTTATGTTCTAAAAATGCTTCCTTATGTTTCTTCAGGATTGGATTAATATAAACTTATCGCATCTAGTGCAAAAACAACATCTGGTGCGGTACTTGACATCTCACGATTGACTCAATTGCCTAAGCAAGTGATCTGCCAATCATGCACATCCCTCTCCCCTTTAGTCTATACGACACCTTTAGAGAGGGTGACTCCATCACCTGCAGGTACACCACCATGCCAGGAGTCATCTATTCTAAAATACCATTAGAATACTGTCAATGTACCCAAATTGGGAAACTACCCAATTCTATATCTAAAACCATAGATCTGGTAACCAGAATGTCTGATATTATATCCATGTCCTTTGTGGAGAAACAACTGTATGACGACCACAATACAACCGATCGTAGTATAGGAATTTTACTTCCTACTCTGTGTATGTCATCCAAATACCAGGACATCACACCCTATTACCTTCTTAACAGATCCATCCTCTATTCTGATGAAGTCAATGCCATGACTGTTACATCAAAATTAGATGATCTTATCTCCGCTATATCTGCTCAAGCCTATAAATAGACATAAGCTATTTGCCCACTATGCTTCCGCGACTCCCACTGACTATGACAACCCTCTGGAAGAATAATATATACGTACACTTCTAAAGCTAGTTTAGAACGACGCTATACATAACCTCCTGCCGGGTCTCATAGCCTGGAACAACCATAGTGTCAAGTCTTGGTAAACAAGAACATCCCTGTCACCATCCTTGAGGCTACCGGTGTACCTCAGAGTTAATTATTGGATCACAGGCACGTGATTGCAATGGTTGAGGGAGGACCTATACCGGTAGAACAGTCTTACTAAAGATGATAGTATGCTATCTGGTTTATCTTTATCATCGTGTACTGCTTTAGGTGACCTTACAGGTCACTATTGCACGTTGATAGAGCCCCTAGGATTCTTGCTTGACTGCCAGCAGTATGAGGGCGATCATATACGTGGGAGCTGGGGTCTATAAGCACATCCTTAAAAGGTCCCTAATCGTGGGAGTTTCGAGACAGAACATCGATACTCCAGAGTAGACTAGTGTATACAGTCGAGACCCCGACGAAGGGCAGTGGCCGGTCTCACAAGCCACTGGTGTCAGTTGGTTCATCTAAGATGTATACAGGTGCTCATTGGGTTATGAGTACACCGGACAGGACTCGCCGGGAACATACTAGTTGGTCTTATACCTGACGTCAGATAGCAATTCCCTGGTGACATGTGTACAGGTTAGTTCATCGACCTGAGATCGTCATTTGTCTCGTGTGAGTTCCCACTTTACTTTGATTACTACCCTACCACGCTCAAAGGAGACATGCAAACAGGTTTTAGTTGGGTACAGTCCCGAGCCACATGGAGGCAGTGAGCGGATCTTCAGGGGTTCGTCTCTCCCAGTATTGGGGGTGAGGTCGCGCTGTGTCTAAAAGAGCTATTACACGAAGTCCTTGGCCAAGGCAGGAGATTTACTGGTAGATATTCCAGTAGTATCTCAAGGTGTTCTGGGCTACATTCCGACACGACTTGTACCGCTATTGGGCGGTCTGACTTTTACCAACCCCCTAGGCCCGCCATGCGATGCTCATAGACGAACGGACCGGACTGTACGGATATTGTCACTGACAGGCTCAGTAGGGTGTCAGGATGAGTTCGCTCATCGACGTCCCTTTTGGTCAATACCTGGTAGCCCATCACGTATGGCTAATACCTTTAACGTGCTAGTGGTTAGATCCACAACCAAAGTATTGACAAGTCTTCAGAGTCCCCCACAGACCGTTTTCTCAAATTTCGGGCGAAACGCTGTAGAGGCCGTATGGAGATATGGCAGGGTTCGATCAGATACGTGCGGTATTGCACGGATCATAATCGGACGGATAATACTAGCGGGCTTTGGTTTAAGCCGGATCCTAGTATTGTACAGTATAGATTTTGTCTCTTTGCATTTGTATTCAGTGGGAATACAAATGCGGGTATGTATATACAGTAGCGGGGTTTTTCTGTAATTTATTACGGGATCATTTTTCTGAAGTTGCCAATTTGCATTCCGTTTCGGCCAGTTTTCCTTTGTTCCTTCACGGCCGGATTTTTCCGATGGAGGGGCTAATTTGCAATTGAGCAAATTAGCATTGTGGAAGGGGGTTATTTGAATTTATGGATTATGATATTTCTAGCATCATTAGATTCTTTATGGGTCATTTTCTTTTTCCTTAATGGTGATGGATTTTGATGGGAGTTGATTAGAAATTGGTGTGACCATTTTCTTCTTATATTCATTCCTTTTCTTCTCTTGATGATTCATTCATTTTTCCTCCACCATGGAGATTAGGGGCCGGACACTTTGAGAGGGTGAGGGATTCATTTTGAGTGGTGATTTCTTCATCTCATTTCATTATTCCTTGCTAGAAAAATGAGAGCACCATTTTCCTCCAAAGTTCTTTCTTTCTTCACCTCCATCAATGGCAACTTCAAACCCCATGAGACATACCTCTCTACACTTGCCTACAGCATTCCTTGGGCATGTTGGCTTGGCAACTTCATACCCGAGTTGCCTCGGTCCAGAGGTGGGAGCCCGTAAAAGAACCCGGCGATGTGGTGCATGTTCCGACGTGGAGATGAAGACCGGAGATTCCGCGAGGAGATCGGAGTGGAGGCCGAAGACCGAAGGACACGGATCACTCGGTATAGTATTCTACCCCATTCTCCATTTGCTAGCGTTAGGTTAATAGCCCGATCCGGGTTTTTAGTGCGCGGTGGTGCCGGTTTCTAGTTTTTAGAAAAGTTTCGTTTCCGCATTCCGGCGTCGGATTGACGGCCGGGGCGCCGCCGTGCACTTACAATGGTATCAGAGACACGCCATTAACCTAGTCTAGTTTGCTCTAACGTGTTTACAAGTTCGATCGAACGGATTTTCCAAAAACCCGATTTCAAGTGCATCAGTTTCTGTCGAATTTTTTTAGCTCAAAAAACAGTACATTTCAGAAATACATGCAGGGAATTCTAAGCATTCTGGAAAAATTCGATGCACTGATTCATCAGTAGGACCGCGGAACCGCGGCCAAACCCTGTTGTGGCCGCGGTTCCGCGGCGGGAAAGTGTGATCAATGCATCATATTTTTACAGAGAGCTTCTGGGTTCAAAATAGGGTTTTTGGAATGTTCTGTTTGGGCCCAGATTTTCTTTGAGTGCTACATTAGTGCTTGGGGCCCACTTCGGTAAATTTGATCGATCGAAAATTTTAAACATATTAATTCACAGTATTTACATTATATTTGCGACCGTGAATGTCATTTGATCGGTAAATCCTGTCTAACTCCTATAGCCCTTTTAGACGGATTTGCGAACGTGACATTTACGTTGATGTTCTGTGTTGTGATGTGATATTTCGGATTGGTCGTAGGGGATAGCCTGGATGCAATGGTAGTACAGTTTGGTTTGTTATGTACATTTGATATTGCGGGGCAAGCGTCCGACATGTGGACTGCTGTTACTGCCTGTTTGTATATTATTCTTTTGGGGCACGACCGGGCTGAGGTCGATGTACTCGTTGTATGTATATTTTACTTTCTGTACTAGGATTACCCCACGGAGGGGTGCACGGATAGCCGGGTTCTAGAGGGCAATGAGCCCGCATCTCATGGCGTTGAGACGAAGGGGGCTTCACTCTAGAATTGGCGGGCTATTCGCCGCACTCGTAGGGGGTATAGGTTGACCCAGGAGGGGTGCCCAAGTTACCGGATTCCGTGAAGTGTTGGGTGGTCCATTCACGCTGCTGAAGGTGGCTGCCTCACTTCAGGTTTTGGCGGGTGACTTGCCGCGCCCGCAGGGGTCTAGGATTTCATTGCACAGGCTATCCACACGACCAGGGGAACGTCGGGTTTCAGTAGCGGCTCTATGAAACCCAGGGATCCCAGATATCTGTATTGTTCTGTGATGCTTATTGCATATCTGTGATGTTGCATTTTATCACGCCTTGAGCGAATATTGTATATTGATATATTTACTAGTAGATGTTGTATATGTTTTGCATCCGCGCTAGTCCAGTACCCGCTCTGTCGTTAGTTAAGTAACCTAACGGGTGATGACAGGACCCAGTGGCGAATGCGGATGGCATATACGTACATCATTATTTTCGTTCTTTTGTGGTGTGATCAATTGATGGGACTGCGTTGATTCGGATCAATGCAAGCTAAACAAACCTATTCTGATGTTGTTGGAACATTTTTCAAAAAGCTGTTATTGCAAGGGCATTCACTTTTGTTTTGCACAGTGGTATTCGGTTATGAATATCCAGCTCCTCAGTCGACGAGGCAAGGGCCGAGATCCCTTCACCGGGAGTGACCCCTTGGATAGAAGTTTGCGTCAGGGCATTAACTTCACTATAGCCGATTACTTTTTCTTTGCATCGTGGTATTCAGTTGGAATATACTGCACCTCATTCCACGGGGAAAGAGCCGAGATCCCTTCACCGGGAGTGACCTCTTTAACAAAGGTTTTCGTCACTATATTTTTATAAAACTATCCGGTTCCTTCAACGATATCAAGTTCATTACGTTAAAGGTTTTTCGCTAGAAACCATTCGTAGCCCTCCGTCATTTCAGAAAGGTAGCACTTAGTATTCATGCTATGTATGTTGGCCTTGCTCAAGGCATAGTGTATGGTAGCTATTTGTTACTTTTCTGCAGCATAGATAGATGCGTTGGTTTGGGACAGTCGTACTACTATTTTGGCCTTCATCAAGGGTATGTACGGGTAGGTTCAAATTAACCTGGATAATGACGGGTAGAACTTGACATGTGACTTATGATATGTTGGCCTTCATCAAGGTCATAAGAGCATGGGGCAAAAATCACATCGGGAGTTTCTGAAGAAACTGAAACTTGCCAGATATGCGCATACCTTCTGGAGTGTGATAACGTGAGTGGATTCCGTTACGTTATCATGCGATGATAGTTGGATCCTGATTCCTACTGATGAGTTGGTTTACTCCTCGGGTGATCCCGACTAATTTTTCTTTCGGGTTTGGAGAAGAATTTGAGGTTACAGTGGGAGGTTTCCTGATTGGATAAAGTGATAACCATTCCGATCTAGGTTAAAATGCACGCTGAGTGTTTCTTTTCTCTCTCTCTTTGGCAGCGACCATGACCCGACCCTTAACTATGACTCAGTGACCAAAATTAACCGAACCTTCTTAAACACTGGCTTTTGGATTGTCAGAGTTGCAAACCTCATTGCCACTCCTACTTTTACCATTTTCTCCAGGACACCCCGTATTACTACGAACGTCCACTTCCATTGGACAAAACCATCGTATGGTTATATACGAACTCGAAGGAATTTATTCGAGGATGGTTTCCGGCTCTGGAGAAAACGAATAGGACTATTCAGTTGTCTTTTCCTTTTACCTTCTCTCAGGTTGTGAGTACTCCTTGGTTTAGGAGATAGTACACCTATTACGCAAATTGGATAGTCTTCTTCCAAACCTTAGGTTGGTGCCGAACGGTAGGGAATGAAGAAAACCAATTAGCATAACGATGGTGTGCAGAAGGTATTAAGTTAAGACAAAGAAAGGGATTAGTAAGATGGCAAAGCAAACTGCGACTGCTATTCACGACCAAACCAAGTATTTCATTACCATTCCCACTTCACCTTTGTATTTCTCCAGGACACTCCGTATCACTACGAAGATCCATAGTTTATTGGATACTCCATCGTATGATTAAATACGAACTCAAAAGGAACTTGTTCCAGTTCGGGGATGGATTCTGGTTCAGGAGAAATATGAATAAGGTTTATTCGGTTGTCTTTTATCTTCACCTTCTCTCGCATTGCGAGTGCTCCTAGGATTAGGACAGTACACCCATTATGCTTATTGGATAGTCTTCTTCCAAACCATAGGCTGGTGCCGAACGGTAGGGAAGGAAGAAAACCATTTAGCCTAAGAGGGTGTACAGAAGGTAATGACTAAAGACTGTTAGTTATATGTATGCCCTAGAGGCCATTACTGTACATTGGATGTCTATTGTAGTGGATGCTGGGACATATATAGGAATGACTTTCTTGCTCGACATGATAGTACGCTATCTGGTTGCACTTTATCTTAACATGTATACTTTCTGTCTCTCTGATTACATGTTGATAAAGCCCTTAGGATGTGTACTCGACTTCCAGGACTGTGATGCAGATCATACTAGTGGGGCCTGGATAGTCCATGAGTATATCCTTGAAATGTTCCTAGTCGAGGGAATATCGAGATGGGGCATCGATATTCCAGAGTAGACTAGCGTATATCTTCTCGACCCATGCGATGGGCGATGGATGATCCTATATCCATTGGTGTTTGACATCGGAGATGGTATGCGGGTGCTCAGTGGAGACTGGGTACACTGAACGGACTCGCCGAGAACTCCCAGATGGTATTATACCTCACGTCAGATGGCAGTTCTCTGGTGACACTGGTACAGCATAGTCTGTTGACCCGAGATCGTCATAGAGTCTTGTGTGTCTCCCACTGTGCTTTGATTTCCACCCTACCACGGCTCTACTGAGTTGTGCAAACAGGTGGTTTTTGGGTACAGTCCCGATTCACATGGAGGCAATGAGTGATAGGAGGGGATTCGTCTCTCCCGGTATTGGGGGTTGATGTTGTGCTATGCTCGACTGGCCATAACAGGAAATCCCTGGCCAGGGTTGCTGTGAAATACTGGTAAGAGTTATCAGTAGTTTCACGAATGTTATGGACCTCACGTCGGCATGACTTATCGAGCTATTGGGGTCTGACGTTTACCACCCCTAGGCAAGATATGCGACATATCAGACGAACAGACCGGACTGTATGGTAAGTGTTACTGGTTGGATTCGCAGGAGTGTGAGCGGGCTTGCTCGTCGATCTTTTGATCGCTCAATACCCGGGTGGCCGTTACGTTTAGCAGACCGCTTGCGGCTTGTGGATGCTTGATATGATCATCATCTGCTGCCGGCGTATTGACGAGTCTTTAGAGTCCTACACAGAGGTTTCCTGGCTCAAGCGAAACGAAATAGGAGCGCATATGGGATATGTGCGGGACCGAGAATAATTCGAGTATGTGATACCATATTCCATTCTCGCGATCAATGTATCGATTGGTTATATGCGATATAACCTAGTTATCGATTCAAGCGTTTATTTCGATAAGCCGATACGTTGGATACTAGCCGGTTATATGCGATATGACCGGATCATTGAATCAAGTGTTGATTTAATGATTTAATGTATAATTATATATTTGATATATTACTTTGCATTAACTAGTATTGGTTCACTTTAAATGGATTTACTCACTTGTATTGCACATTGTATATGTGATATATTTTTGTGCACATCATTGTATCATGTTTGATGATACATTCTTTCTTGGTTTTGTGTAAAGTATTGAACCATGGTTAGTTAGTGGTTAGCGTATCTTTTCATTTGATTATTCATTTATCTTTTTATTTATTTCATTTAGAAAAGATCAAGAGAATGATAAATGGTGGACTTATTTTGTTTTTAGTTGAAACTTCTTGAAACCTTGACTAAGTCCACCATTCTTGTCTCTTCTCTAACCCTAACCACTCATCTAACCTAAGTTAAGTCTCTACACTAAACCATGGTTGAAGATATGATAAGTATTGTATTTTCTTTTCTATTTTGAATTTAACTTATCATATCTTCTTCTTCTTCTTCATCTTCTTCTTCCATGGAGAAAGCTTGCTACTCCAATGGCAAGTGATGAAAGCTAGTGAGAAATCCAAAACTAAAGTCTACCCACTTCCTATTTCTTCATCCTCTATCTCTTGCCAAGTAGTATAGGGTGTTTCCTTCACAAGTTTTCCCGACTTGGTGACGTTTGAGCTTGTTCTAGCGATGCCTCGACGTAGATCATCTTCGGCATCGAACCGACGATCAAGCCCGCCCATTCTTCGATGATGCCAATGCTAGAGTCGTGAGTTCGATTTGGAAAGCGGAGGGAGATCATCGCGGAGCATACGAAGTGGTGGACCGGATCTACAAAGGTTGTAGCTCCTTTCCTTTTAGATAAAGTTGTTTATTTGCATCGTTTCTCCTAAATATCTAGTTAACGATCCGTTCTAGGCTTTCTCGGCACCGTAATCTATAGAAATTAGCGTGTTTGATCACTTGTGAGACTTCACTAGAGTGCCTAGGAACCCTACAGTGGTATCAGAGCCTAGCTAGAGCCTTAGGCGAAGTCCCGACGGAATCAGAAGCCCGATCGACCCAAAACCCCGACTAAGAATATGCTCTCTGTACATTTTCTAATTTCGAGGATTTTTCCACATTAAAAATATCCAGAAAAATCAGCAGGCTAATCTAAGAATTACTGTGAATTTCGATGGAGTAATTCCATCAAAGAGCCGCGGATCCGCGGCACGAGCATGGCTCGTGCGGCGGATCCGCCGCCATTTTGTCGTTTTGTGCATCCACTGTTACACAGTAATTCTTAGTTATCTATGCTGGATTTCCTGGGGATTTTAATAATTTTTTCCAGAGTTGCATTTTCTGGGTTGTATTGGGGACTCGGTGTATTCGATCGGACTGTCTAATTTTTGTCGGTGTGCTTTTCCGGGTATTCTTAGAATATGTTGAAAGGTTCGACCGGATATAAATACCCACTTTTTCCCCTGCCGGGAAATTTCCAATTGTTGGACTTTTCCGTAGTTTAACGACGTTCTAAGTAGTGCAAGTAACTCGATGGACCCTCTAGAAGACAACAAACCTTAACTCGATTATGTGACCGTCTTGAACTGCCCTTTGAACCTTCGGGTTTGGGGCAGTACGGCGTGCCACATGTGAGGCGTTGGCTTGACCCTTCTACGGCTGGACCGTTGGTACTGAGGCACGAACTGAATGTTGTTAGACTTATTTCATGTGTTGAGCTGTATCGGGAAAACTTGGGTGTTCGATTGTTCGATCGAAAAGTTTAGCATTTTCTATTTATCCGGAATGTGATACAATAATTGGAATTCACAAATTGTTATGAGATAACGGAATGAATATTGTAAACGTAGCAGTTTAGTCTCACTTGATCGGTTGCCACGGAGTTTTGATGTGATCAAAAGTCCGTCGCAATCACGTAGAGTACGCGGATACTCGCCGGGTAAACTTAATAGACAGCCTCACCCCATAGCCCCGACCAAGTGACTGTAGGAGAACCCCGTCGCCGAAAGCATCCGTTCGGGTGCTCCCGGTAGCGGTGTTCCGCCTTGGTGCACTTCGTCGACGGCGTCGGGGGTGCAGCCGCCTACTAAAGTTTGCGACGAGCATTCGATCAGAATGTCGGGAATCCTGTTGAATTGCCCGACTTGATATTGAAAAGAGTTTTCGATAATGAGACTAAAATGCGGGGTTTATAATTGTTAGGCATGCGATGTCTAAGTAATTCATTTGGTCAGGCATGCGATGTCTGAGGAGGTTGCGGATTCCAACTGTTGTACTTTTACATTTTCTTTTCTGTGACCGTAAGTGTAATATGTGATATCACCGGTTTCGTTGCTATATGTCAACGACAATTGGGATGCGCATATTTACTTACGTTGATGACATGTGTTGTTATGTGTTGCTGGATATGTTATATTGGATCGTCGTGTTTGAATAGCCGAGGGTTTTTATATGAGATGAGTGTTTTTCATTTTCATTCATGTAAAAACTTGTATGTAATATTCTTTTATTGGGGCACTTCCAGGTTGCGGATGTTGTCACCATTTGTATATTATTTACTTTTCTGCACTAGGATAGACCCAAGAAGGGGAGCACAAGTAACCGGGTTCTGGGGTCCAGTGGGAGACCATCTCGAGGAGTCGAGTCCGGGTCTCCTAACCCTAGAATTGGTAGGGTTGCTTGCCGCTCTCGTAGGGGTCTTGGGGTGTGGGATTGGCTATTCATCACGACCGTGGAATCCGTGTTTTATACTGGCTCGTATTGAAAACACGGACGTCCTAGTATATCCAATATTTCATATGTTTCTTCTGCTGTGATTTATCTGTGATCATGTGATGTTCTGTGACAGGTATAATATATAGTATATATGATATATTATATAGACGTTGCTTATGTTTTACACCCGCGCTAGCCCTGCCTCGCTCTGGTGTTAGTTACCTAACCTAACGGTGCAGACGGGACATCGAGGCAAATGCGGATGGCATAAGCGTACGTTATATTTATCTGTGATGTTTAGGTGGAATTAAATGATGGGATATTCATTAATGAGATTAATGAAAGAAAAATAAACCTAATTGATGTTGTAGAATCGAATTTCAAAATAAAAACAGGTAGCTACAGTTCTTGCTTTGCATCGTGGTGTTCCTTGTAGAACATCCTGCACCTTATTCGATAAGGAGAGGACCGAGATCCCTTCACCGGGAGTGACTCGTTTAACAATAACTGGCAGATGCTACAACCCTCGGTTTGTCTTTTGATCGCTTCTATAGTTTCTGCTTTGCACAGTGATATATATGATATATCCCGCACCTCATTCGACGAGGAAAGGGCCGACGATCCCTTCACCGGGAGTGACCCCTTTGGCAAAACTAGAAAAGCTTCAAAAACATTCCATTTAAAAACCATTTGATTCCGCAACGAGATCAAGTTCAAAGCGTTAAAGGTTTTCACAAAAACCAGCCGCAACCCTCCATCATTTTAGGAAGTAGAGTACTTAGTATTCGTGCTGTGTTTGTTGACCATAGTCAAGGCACAGTGTACGGTAGCTAAGTGATGTCTTCCTACACAGCATATGATGCGATTAGTTAGGACAGTCATGTGGCTTTGTTGACCTTAGCCAAGGGTCATGTGGGTGGGTCTAATTAATCATGAAATGACGGGTAGAACTTGACTGGTACCTATGATTTGTTGACCTTAGCCAAGGTCATAGGTACTAGGGGTAAAAACCATTATCGGGAGTTTCAAGTGTTGAAATTTGCAATGAGATTGCATACCTTCTATGTGATAGTTGGATCCCGATACCCACTGCGAGTAATTGTTACTCCTGGGAGAGTTTTGCACTTTGCAATAAGCCGATCAAGTAGGTGTCTAGAAAGGTGTCAACG
The DNA here is from genome assembly GCA_030015575.1 of Agapanthus africanus. NCBI lineage: Eukaryota > Viridiplantae > Streptophyta > Magnoliopsida > Asparagales > Amaryllidaceae > Agapanthus > Agapanthus africanus. The sequence goes on along the minus strand of CM057345.1, from coordinate 294,582,651 downwards.
GGGTTACGCCTCTGGGAAAACGAGGTTTACAGTAATTAGGTCCATGCGAGAGCACGGGTAACCTCCCTCAAAGTACCGACACTGGCCTGGCTGAAAGATTGGCGAACTTGTAGAGTGTAATTAATCCCGGCTAGTCTTTCCTTTTAGGGTTTGAAGGAAGATTTGATAAAAACAGTGGGAGCAATCCTGATTAGATAAAATATATAACCAATCTGATCTTGCAAGAGCGCACGCAGAGTGTTTTCTTCTCTCTCTCCTGGTAGCGACCATATCACGCCTTAATCAAGATAATAAAATAGATGTATTGACCGAACCCGCTTGTTATATTGAGCTGGGGAACGTTGGTTCCGCTCCAACTTATAATTGTTATAAGACATTGCAGGAAATAGGGGAATACCAGAATTCCTATGCCGCCCAAACGAGGAGAGTGCATGATGATGCATCATCTTCGGGTATGTTCATTATATAGAACTGTTTCTCAGTGTCCTTTACGTCCTGAGTATGTGATACCAGATCAGGATCCCAGATATGTAATCTGTTACATAGGGCTACAAAAAGGTAGAGAACTGAGAACGGGTGATAAGTTTCATGAGGCAGAAAACGGGGCAAGAGTTGCAGCCAAGTCTGTCGGTCACTGTCACCCTGTATTAGCAATACATTGATTCTGAACGAATGTTATTAGATACCGAACCTGATATACCAAATCATATCGGTCTCTTTGTTAGAAAAGAAAGGATATAATTTTGTATTGATGGATAATGTTTTGAACATTTCCTATTTCAAAAGTTGATCGGTTCAGGCACGTTATCTGAAAGCATTGACGTTCTAAATCAAACTACAGTTCCTCGTATACAGAACACACACAAGAGGAAGAGTTCAGAAATGAACGAATTCTTCTTGAGGTATTGTAGACTAGGTCATATCAATGCGACCCGACTAGCTGAAGTTACATTTAGATGCATATTTAAATCAGTTTGAATTTACATCTTGTGAAACTAGCCAGTCATGTCACAAAGATATAATGACACCAGCTCTGTTTACTGGAAACAGAGAAAGAGTTAGTAAACTCTTGGGACTGATACATGATGATGTATGTAAGGTCTCCTGTCTACACATGCCAAGACTGGTTCTTTTTACTTCATTATATTCTCTGATAATCTCTCAAGATGCAGTCATATGTTCCTGTTGAAACATAAGTCCGAACCTTTTGAGGTATTCACAGAATATAAGTTAGAAGTAGAGAACCAATAACCGGGTATAAGTATTATGTCCTATGATGAGATCAGGGAGGAGAATACTTGAGCATGGAATCCTTGGACCATTCTAAAGGAAAATGAGATTCTCTCTCAGTATTACTCCTCTGAATACACCACAGCACAACGGTGTATCGGGGCGGAGCAATCACACAATATTAGATATCGTGTGCTCTATGATGAGTATTACTGAGTTACCTATTTCCTTTTGGGTGTTATGTGCTTGAGAAGCTGCATACCTATTGAATTAGGTTCGAATCAAATTAGTGCCTACCATTCCATATGAGATATGGTATGGGAAGAGCCTATCTCTTAAGTAAGTTAAGATTTGGGATTGTCCGGCCTATGTCAAAAGAAAAATCCGGACAAGATCGAGGCAAGATCAGTTCTGTAGAACTGGAAAGGTTCCAGCTGTACAAAACTGCAGATAATTTGGTAGAACCAAAGGATTCAATAGTTCCCGACGAACCTCAGCCTCTCCGCCGATCTGGTAGGGTTCCTCCCCTGCTTGAGAGATACCTCGGTTTCTCGATGACAGTGGGAGCAAGGATTGCATCATGAGATGATGACCCAACTAGATTCGAGCAGGCCATCGAGAGTAGGGACTCTGTAAGAATGGCTGGATGCTTAGCGATCTGAGATGGAATCCATGTACACCAGCAAAGTATGGACTTTAGCTGCTATATCTGAAGGGTTAAATCCCCATCAGGAGCAAGTATATCTTGAGAAGATTACTTGGTGTAGATGGAAAAGTTGAGACTTTCAAAGCTAGACTTGTTAAAGGTTTTCGTCATCGACCAGGCGTGGATAATGATGAAACCTTTTTCAGTAGCTATGCTTAAGTCTGTCCAGATCCTACTTACCACGGTTACATACTATGACTACGATATCTGGCGGTTGGGTCCATGACTGCTTTTCTAAATACTGATTTAGAAGAGAACGTCTATAAGAACACAGCCAGAGGTCTTCGTAAACAGTGGGAGCAGCGGAAACGTGTGCAAGTTGCTTTACATAATGAAGCAGGCATCGCGGAGTTGGAACGTCTGTTTTGATGTGATAGTCAAAGTGTTTGACTTCATCAAAATGGTAGACAAACCTTGTATATAAAAAAGGGGTAGTAGAGAGTAAGGTGGTCATCTTCGTATTGTACGTAGACAACATACTCTTGATAGGAAAAGAGTTTCCTATACTACGATCGATCGATCTCCTATTATCACAAGGATTCTCCAAATAGGATAAAGATGATACCTCCTAAATCCTGAGATTTGGACCTATGAGATAGATCTAAAGGGATATTAGGGTTCTCACTAGGTATAGTGAGATTGTATCAATCGATCCTGGGGAGAATCACTGGAAGTGTTCCAGGGTGATAAAGACGACTGAATGTCAGTCACAGGCACTGTCTTTACCCTCAGTAAAGGGACGGTATGTTGGAAGAGTTCCAAGCTAGATACCGGGGCAAACTAGACGATAAAGGCTGGTAACATCGCTATTGAAGATACTACCAAAGAGGCAGTTTGGGTGTATATTGGTTCATAAGATGAACTTGGTTCCTGCCATTGTATGACAATGGAAGTGTGGCTTAGGCCCTGGAACCCTGGTCCCATCAGTGACCCAGACATATTCTGAGGAAGCATCACCTGATCATGAAGATAGTTGATCTCCAGGTTGATCAAGGTTAGGAGAGTAGACTCAGAGGACAACACGGCGGATCCACTCACGAAGGCCTTTTTCCCAAAGAGAGACTTTTAGGGGATGGTTGAGTATGTGATACTGCAACCACTGCTACAGATGGCCCTAGTGCAAGTGGGAGATTGTTAGTTATATGTATGCCCTAGAGGCCATTACTGTATATTGGATGTATATTGTAGTGGATACTGGGACATATATAGGAATGACTTTCTTGCTCGACATGATAGTACGCTATCTGGTTGCACTTTATCTTAACATGTATACTTTCTGTCTCTCTGATTACATGTTGATAAAGCCCTTAGGATGTGTACTCGACTTCCAGGACTGTGATGCAGATCATACTAGTGGGGCCTGGATAGTCCATGAGTACATCCTTGAAATGTTCCTAGTCGAGGGAATATCGAGACGGGGCATCGATATTCCAGAGTAGACTAGCGTATATCTTCTCGACCCATGCGATGGGCGATGGATGATCCTATATCCATTGGTGTTTGACATCGGAGATGGTATGCGGGTGCTCAGTGGAGACTGGGTATACTGAACGGACTCGCCGAGAACTCCCAGATGGTATTATACCTCACGTCAGATGGCAGTTCTCTGGTGACACTGGTACAGCTTAGTCTGTTGACCTGAGATCGTCATAGAGTCTTGTGTGTCTCCCACTGTGCTTTGATTTCCACCCTACCACGGCTCTACTGAGTTGTGCAAACAGGTGGTTTTTGGGTACAGTCCCGATTCACATGGAGGCAATGAGCGATAGGAGGGGATTCGTCTCTCCCGGTATTGGGGGTTGATGTTGTGCTATGCTCGACTGGCCATAACAGGAAATCCCTGGCCAGAGTTATCAGTAGTTTCACGAATGTTATGGACCTCACATCGGCATGACTTATCGAGCTATTAGGGTCTGACGTTTACCACCCCTAGGCGAGATATGCGACATATCAGACGAACAGACCGGACTGTACGGTAAGTGTTACTGGTTGGATTCGCAGGAGTGTGAGCGGGCTTGCTCGTCGATCTTCTGATCGCTCAATACCCGGGTGGCCGTTACATTTAGCAGACCGCTTGCGGCTTGTGGATGCTTGATATGATCATCATCTGCTGCCGGCTTATTGACGAGTCTTTAGAGTCCTACACAGAGGTTTCCTGGCTCAAGCGAAACGAAATAGGAGCGCATATGGGATATGTGCGGGACCGAGAATAATTCGAGTATGTGATACCGTATTCCATTCTCGCGATCAATGTATCGATTGGTTATATGCGATATAACCTAGTTATCGAATCAAGGATTGATTCGATAAGCCGATACGTTGGATACTAGCCGGTTATATGCGATATGACCGGATCATTGAATCAAGTGTTGATTTAATGGTTTAATGTATAATTATATATTTGATATATTACTTTGCATTAACTAGTATTGGTTCACTTTAAATGGATTTACTCACTTGTATTGCACATTGTATATGTGATATATTTTTGTGCACATCATTGTATCATGTTTGATGATACATTCTTTCTTGGTTTTGTGTAAAGTATTGAACCATGGTTAGTTAGTGGTTAGGGTATCTTTTCATTTGATTATGCATTTATCTTTTTATTTATTTCATTTAGAAAAGATAAAGAGAAAGATAAATGGTGGACTTATTTTGTTTTTAGTTGAAACTTCTTGAAACCTTGACTAAGTCCACCATTCTTGTCTCTTCTCTAACCCTAACCACTCATCTAACCTAAGTTAATTCTCTACACTAAACCATGGTTGAAGATATGATAAGTATTGTATTTTCTTTTCTATTTTGAATTTAACTTATCATATCTTCTTCTTCTTCTTCATCTTCTTCTTCCATGGAGAAAGCTTGCTACTCCAATGGCAAGTGATGAAAGCTAGTGAGAAATCCAAAACTAAAGTCTACCCACTTCCTATTTCTTCATCCTCTACCTCTTGCCAAGTAGTATAGGGTGTTTCCTTCACAAGTTTTCCCGACTTGGTGAAGTTTGAGCTTGTTCTAGCGATGCCTCGACGTAGATCATCTTCGGCATCGAACCGACGATCAAGCCCGCCCATTCATCAATGATGCCAATGCTAGAGTCGTGAGTTCGATTTGGACAGCGGAGGGAGATCATCGCGGAGCATACGAAGTGGTGGACCGGATCTACAAAGGTTGTAGCTCCTTTCCTTTTAGATAAAGTTGTTTATTTGCATCGTTTCTCCTAAATATCTAATTAACGATCCGTTCTAGGCTTTCTCGGCACCGTAATATTTAGAAATTAGCGTGTTTGATCACTTGTGAGACTTCACTAGAGTGCCTAGGAACCCTACAAAGACATATAAAGGGATTTGGAGAGATGGAAAAGAATTATACGGTTACAGTTTTGAATCTGGATAATAGAAGAGGCATTACTAGGAATACCGGGATAGTCCATCGAAACATTTCAATGTTTCAGTTTCACTGTGTACTGTTAAAAGAAAACTGATTTCCCAATTAGACACTTGCTCCAGGGTATGTATTTACCAGGTTTGATTCTCACATCTGTATGGTTTTACAGATGATGAGTGGGAGTAAGTTATTGGGAATTAGGTGATCATCCTCATTATATCAGAATTTGTTGTAATTGGTGATATTTGAGGAAATCGTCTGGGTAGTTTGCCAGACGGTAAATATTTTGTTTTGAATATCCGTCGTTATGCACCAATTTCAAATTGATATATCTGTACGTCTATTTTCATAAAGTGAGATACACCTTTTTGAAATTATGTCGGTGACATTTACCTATATCAGTTGATGGTTAGGTAAGGAGCATTAAACAGCGGTGTAACTCTTCATAACCATAGTACAGTTTTCAACCTACGACACACAGGGAATGAGTTATTAGACTCAAGGGACTTATACAGAGTATTGTGTGTTGTCCAGCGTCCATGAGGACAGAGGGGTTGGTTCTCATACTATATTCGGTTTACTTATGACTTCTCTAGTTTTTAGACAGGTGTTTCGTAGAAATATAGGGTCTAAGTTTTGAGAAGTTATAGGTATAAGAGTAAAGTAGAGAACAAGATATTGCAAGTATCGGGATTCTTCAAGGTGATCAAAGATGTAGATACTTGTGTGTGGTATTCAGTTAGTAGTAATGATTAAGAGAACTTGCTTCTCTTTCAGGTTACTGATAATTGAAAGCGTTCCTAAGTTGAGTAATACTGATCGGCCTTTTTCCATTTAGTTGACATGCACTGGAGACAGCTGCATGATTTGAATCTGGTTCAATTAAATCAGTGCCTCTGTTTCTATATTGGATATAGAACAGTTCGTATCTTAACGATGTTAAGGTACGGGGAGTTTTCCGGCTTATGCGCTAGCCCTCAGTCGCCGGGGGCTAGTGCGGTCCCTCATAAGAACTCACTTGACGTATTGGCTTTGTCGAACCTCTGCTAAAACCAGACTCTGGATAACTCAAGGCACGTTTCTCTAAACCATAGGGTTTGGGGCAGTACGGCGTGCCACATGTGAGGCGTTGGCTTGACCCTTCTATGGCTGGACCATTGGTATGTGGCATGTGATGGATGTTTTTTTAAAACTGATTTCAAGTGTTGAGATATATTGGGGAAATCTTGGGTGTTTGATTATTCGATCGGAAAGTTTAACATTGTCTACTTATCTGGAATGTGATACAATATTTAGAATCCACAAGTAGTTATGAGATAACTAATTTGAATGTTATAAACATAGCAGTTTAGTCTCAACTGATCAGTTGCTACGGAATTTTGATGTGATCAAAAGTCCGTCGCAATCACGTAGCGTACGCGGATACTCGCCAGGTAAATTTAATAGACAGCCATACCCCATAGCCCCGACCAAGTGACTGTAGGAGAACCCCGTCGCCGAAAGCATCCGTTCGGGTGCTCGCGGCAGCGGTGTTCCGCCTTGGGGCACTTCGTCGACGGCATCGGGGGTGCGGCCGCCTACTGAAGTTTGCGACCAGCATTCGATCAAAATGTCGAGAATCTTGTTGAATTGCCCGACTTAATATTGAAAAGTGTTTTCGATAATGAGACTAAAATGCGGGGTTTATAATTGTTAGGCATGCGATGTCTAAGTAATTCATTTGATTAGGCATGCGATATCTAAGAAAATTGCAGATTCCAACTGTTGTAGTTTTACACTTTCTTTTCTGCGACCGTAAGTGTAATATGTTATATCGCCGGTTTCGTTGCTATATGTCAACGACAATTGGGATGCGCATATTTACTTACGTTGATGACATGTGATGTTATGTGTTGCTGGATATGTTATATTGGATCGTCGTGTTTGAATAGCCGGGGTTTTTTATGTGAGATGAGTGTTTTTCATTTTCATTCATGTAAAAACTTGTATGTAATATTCTTTTATTGGGGCACTTCAAGGTTGCGGAAGATGTCACATGTTCCCCTCCGAATGGCGGTGCGCAAGACTGCGATGTCTTGGCACTGAGACTCGGGACAGATGCTAATTGGTGCTATCCGTCCACCTCTCCGAAGATACCAAGTTGATTTATGGCAACATGTATCGAAGGTTTAGACGGATGCGTCCGATGTAGCAGACTTCGTCAGATTCCCCCTCGCTTAAGGGGTTTTTGATTGTGGGGACGCTCTTCCCTGCAGGCGCAAGCCCCTGCAGTTAATTACGCTACCGCATTGCGGTAACAACTTTCTCCTTCTCCAGATGGTCACTTCGTGTCGTGGGTGTTTGTTTTGTGTTTTGTTGCCCGTGAATTGTATACGGAGACCAATTTATGTCGTCGCCCGTAGGACGTGGACTAGTCCAAATCCGTATTATCTTAGATTTGGGTTTGGGGGTTTGGTTTGAGGATACGTCAGCCATACTTGAGGCTAAGATCGACTCAAACGTTTGTTAAGGATACGTTAGTCTAACTTTGAGACTAAGATCAACTTAACGGGATCGTTTAGATCCGACAAAGGAGCGTTTGGCTTCATTGTTCCAGTTTAGGGACATGATGGTCCATCGTATGTATGGCCGTCGGGACCCGTCACCTCTCTGACGTCGTTGAGGGATTACAACGACGGATGTCAGAGGAGTTTAGAGATGTACCCTCGAGCCAGAGTTAATTGGGGGAATTCATAGTCCAGTCTTGTTTGAAGGTTTAAGGATACGTTAGCCATCTTTAAGGCTAAGATCAACTTAAACGGGACCGTTTAGATCCGACAAAAGAGCATGCGGGGCTCCATTGTTCTAGTTTAAGGACATTGCGGTCCATGGGTAGTTTAAGGACGTTGCGGTCCATGGGTAGTTTAAGGACATTGCGGTCCATGGGTAGTTTTAAGACATCTCGGTCGAGGTTAAGGACGTCGTAGTCCATGGGTTTAAGGACTCCATAGTCCGGTATGTGCGCTGGATGCTTCATACGGGTTCACTGCCGTGCTTGGCGAGGACCAGGCTCCGCTCTGGGCGTTTTCCGCAGGGTCAAAGAGTGACGTTATCCGCATTCCACGTAACCAGGAATTTTGCACTAGATGCTTCACACGGGTTTACTGCCGCGCTCGGCGAGGACTAGGCTCCGCTCTGGGCATTTTCCGCGGGGTCAAAGATTGACGTTATCCGCGTTCCACGCAACCAGGAATTTTGCATTAGACACGGGTTTAAGGACCCCACAGTCCATATCAATGTGTGGTCGTCGGGACCCGTCACCTCTTTGAAGACATTGAGGGATTACAATGCCAAGTATCAAAGGAGTGAAGAGATGTACCCTAGAACCGGAATGGCTTAAATAGTCCTTGACCCAATTTGGGATCAAGACCGATTAATTATGTTATGAGCCCATTAGCCCAGTTAATTACGAATTGAAGACTCATGGCCCAGCTTGGGCTAAGTCCGATCATGTCTGGAATATTGGCTTCTTGTTGGTCCATTGAAGGAGAGGCTTTGCCTCTATCCATTTAGCCAATTGGGCCAAAGCCTAGTGTTAAACACTACAGAGCAATCAGTGTTGAACACTGAGAATGTGGTTGACAAGTTAGTGTTTAACACTAAAAGATAATTGGTGTTAAACACCAGCAACAAGGCTATCAAATTATCATAAACACTAAAACAGATTAGTGTTGAACACTGGCAATTGAGATCTCAGATCAGTGTTAAATACTAAGGTAATCAGTGTTGAACACTGCGAATAAAGTTCTTTGATTAGTGTTGAACACTAGGGCCCAACAGTGTTTCAATACTGGATTCGAGAGTTCCAATTTAATGTTGAACACTAAGGCAAGAGGGGTCACGTGGCAACACGTGAGAGCGCCCTCCCTTCATTTATTCTGCTGAGATTATCGCATCTTTCAGAGCATCACGTGCCATCACGTGACGGGCATTCAAATGCTTGTGTGTTAAAGCTTCTGCCGAGGGTCACGTGAGTCACGTGGGGTGCTGCCTCAAAGGGGCTTTCTGTAGATCTCTTGGGGGGGTCACGTGGTGACACGTGACCCTGCCTCTATGTATGTTGTTTAGAGGATCTGTTAATCTTTTCCAGGAATTAAATTCCTCGTAGGGTTAAACCCTGACAGTAATTTCAGAGGAATTAAATTCCTACTTCCTTTTGAAGATTTATATTCTGAATAGAGTTGGACTCTGAATTTTCTGTAGGAATTAAATTCCTCATACATGTGAAGAACCGAATAGGGTTAAACCCTAATAAAAGCTTTTAAGGAATTAAATTCCCACTCTCTGTTAAATTATGATCAAGGGAATTAAATCCCCGCTGTTCCAACAGAACTAGGTTCTTAATTAGGGTTAAACCCTGTTTCTTTTTGTTCTGAAGGAATTAAATTCCCATAACACAGGGTCAAGCCCTAGTTTTATTTTAAAGGAATTAAATTCCTATAGTTCTGTGAGAATTAAATTCTCGTGCTTCCATTCCCTCTCTATGTTTTGGATCTGCATGGCAGGATCTCGACCCATTGAGAATTAAATTCTCAACTTCAAGGGGAGATGTGCACTTTGCAGATCCTCTATCAAAGAGAGAAGAAATATGTTCTTCTGTTTTATATATCAAAGTTAAACTCTATTGAGAATTAAATTCTCTTTTCTTTCAAGGAGTCTTCCCTTTCTTACCTAGGGTTTTCTTTTGCAGAAGATCCAAGTTCCTCGAAGTATCAAGGCTCTCTCTCCCTTTCTTCCCTCTGCGTGTATATCTCATTTTGTGTCTCTTGGCTCCTATTTATAGGAGAAGCAGCCGAATCAATTAGTTTTTGACGAATCTTCATTGAGAGGTTTGATTTGCATCCCTCATTCGTTTTTGACCTTTGGATTATTGGGTGAATTTTATTCACCATTGGATTTCAAGTCCCGGGACTCTCCTTTGTTATTTCGGCTAGATTTAAAGGGGAAATCTTTCCAAACCCGAGATTTTCCCATAGATAAATGATATTCAATCATCTTTAAATCTTTAATTCGATTGGTTCCAGATAATCGCTTTCCTTTGGAAAGATTCGAATCTCTTTCAGAATTTAATTCTGTCAACGAAATGGGCTTTGAAAGCCGGTCACGTGTGACCACGTGACTCATGGTCACGTGTGGGCACGTGACCCCCTTTGGAATGAGCCTTCTTCTTTCTTTCTGCGCTCTGACTTCTGGTTGTTGCTTAACCGTCACGTGCCACCACGTGACCCCTGGTCACGTATGAGCACGTGACCCTTGTCTGGACTCTTTTTCTTGATTTAACTGGAGAACAATTCTGATATTTTGAGCGTCACGTGCAAACACGTGACCTCTGGTCACGTGGGAGCACGTGACCTCTTTTGAAGCTTTTTCCTTGATTTGATCAGGGAACCGATGTGTCTTTGAATCCGCTTTAAAATGTTACGTGCCAACACGTGACCCTGGTCACGTGGGAGCACGTGACCCTTTCTGAAGCCCTTTTCTTTGATGTAGTCAGGAAGCTGAATCTGCCTTGATGATGCTTTTAGATGTCACGTGCCCACACGTGACTGCTGGTCACGTGTAAGCACGTGACCCTTTTCTGAAGCTTTTCCCATAAGCTTTTCTGATTTTAAATCAGGAAACAAATGCCCCCACAGCGTTGTTCTCACGTGTCAGCACGTGAGTGCAACGCTGTCATCTTTTGTGACCGTTGGATTCCTTTAGGGATTTGGGGAGATGAAGCGTTTCCATCGCCTTCTATAAATACCACCGTCTCTTCCGAGAAGCCTTCACTTTGCTCATCTTCTTCTTCTGAGAACTTTTTCCTTGAGAATTTAATTCTCGCTTCCTGAGCTTAGTTCTCTGTCTTGAAACAATTTTCAGAGTTTAACTCTGTTCGAAAAGAATTCTTTTCCTCAGGTAATGTTCTTGGACAAACGATGGACCTTCTCATTCCTCTGGATTTTAAATCCAAAACAAGGGTTTTTACCCTTTTTTCTTCCTGTTTTTCCATAAGAACATGAAACCGCTTAACCTTCAAACTGTAGATCTCTTAGGGTTTAGATGATCTTTGGGGAGATGATGATGGCGTTTCAACTCTATGGAATTTAATTCCATCCAAAAATGTTTTTGGGAATTTAATTCCCTTTTATTAATAAGGAATTTTAATTCCAATGAAGGACTTGATTTCTTCACGCGGAGGCTTCCTGGGGTCTCTTGGCCCGAGGTTGTTCTGTTGGAGATAGTGCCCTCAGAGTCAATTATTGGATCACAGGCACGTGATTGTAATGATTGAGTGAAGACCTATCCCGGTACGACAGTCTTACTCGAGATGATAGTTTGCTATCTGGTTTACCTTTATCATCGTGTACTGCTTTAGATGACCTGACAGGTCGCTATTGCACCTTGATAGAGCCCCTAGGATTCTTGCTTGACTGCCAGCAGTATGAGGGCGATCATATAAGTGAGAGCTGGAGTCTATAAGCACATCCTTAAAAGGTCCCTAGTCGTGGGAGTTTCGAGACAGGGCATCGATTCTCCAGAGTAGACTAGTGTATACAGTCGAGACCCCGACGAGGGGCGGTAGCCGGTCTCACAAGCCACTGGTGTCAGTTGGTTCACCTAAGATGTATACAGGTGCTCATTGGGTTATGAGTACACCGGACATGACTCGCCGGGAACATGCTAGTTGGTCTTATACCTGACGTCAGATAGCAGTTCCCAGGTGACATGTGTACAGGTTAGTTCATCGACCTGGGGATCGTCATTTGTCTCGTGTGAGTTCCCACTGTGCTTTGATTACTACCCTACCACGGCTCAAAGGAGTCGTGCAAACAGGTTTTAGTTGGGTACAGTCCCGAGCCACATGGAGGCAGTGAGCGGATCTTCAGGGGTTCGTCTCTCCCGGTATTGGGGGTGAGGTCGCGCTGTGTCTATGAGAGCCATTACACGAAGTCCTTGGCCAAGGCAGGAGATTTACCGGTAGGTATTCCAGTAGTATCTCAGGGTGTTCTGGGCTACACTCCGACACGACTTGTACCGCTTTTGGGGGTCTGACTTTTACCCACCCCCTAGGCCCGACATGCGATGCTCATAGACGAACGGACCGGACTGTACGGATATTGTCACTGACAGGCTCAGTAGGGTGTCAGGATGAGTTCGCTCATCGACGTCCCTTTTGGTCAATAGCTGGTGGCCCGTTACGTATTGGCTTACACCTCTGACGTGCTAGTGGTTAAATCCACAGCCATTGTATTGACGAGTCTTTAGAGTCCACCACACTTTCAGTTACTCAGCTTTCGGGCGAAACGCTGTAGAGGCCGTATGGAGATATGGCAGGGTCCGATCAGATACGTGCGGTATTGCACGGGTCAGGATCGGACGGTTTGTACTAGAGGCCGTATGGATATATGGCAGGGTTCGATCAGATACGTGCGGTATTGCACGGATCAGGATCGGACGAACATTACTAGCCGGCTTTGGATTAAGCCGGATCCTAGTTTAGTACAGTGTAGATTTTGTCTCTTTGCATTTGTATCCGGACGGAATACAGATGCGGGTGTGTATGCACAATATCGGGGTTTTCCTGTATTTTATTACGGGACCAGTTTTCTGGAGTTGCCAGTTTGCATTCCGTTCCGGCCGGTTTTCCTTTGTTCTTTCCCGGCCGGACTTTTCCGTTGGAGGGGGTTATTTGCATTTGTGCAAATAACATTTGTGGAGGGGGTTTCTTGCAAAAGTATTGATTATGATAGCTTCATTTCTTTTGCGCCATGACTTGCATTAATTAAGACATGAAAGGGTATGGGCTGGATTTAAATGAGTTATGGTTGATGTTTTGTTTTATGGTCACCCTTGCTTTCTACTACACTTACCTCCCTCTTGCATTTTGTTCACCACTCCACCACCATTTCCAAAAGAGCATGGCCGGCCAAAAATTTGTGAGGAGGAGAGAAAATGAGAGGTTTCATTTTGGTGAAAGAAATTAATCATCCATCTCATTTTCATTGCTACCAAAATCCCCAAGTTCATTTCTTGTTGATTCCTCCATCAAGGCAACATAACCCCAAAGAGACAAGCATCATCTACACTACATTCTACAGCACATCTTGGGCATGTCGACTTGCCAGCTTCATGCCCGAGTTGCCTCGGTATTGAGGTGGGATCCCGTAAAAGAAACAGGCGATGTGGTGCCCTTCCGGCGAGGAGGCGACGACCGGAGTTTCCGCGAGGAGATCGGAGTGGAGATGAAGACCGGAGGACTCGGATCACTCGGTATATCTCTTCCCTATCTTGTTACTTTGCTAGAACTAGTTTAATGGCCCGATCCGGGGTTTAGTGCGCGGTGGTGCCGGTTTGCAAAGTTCGCAAAATTAAAGTTTATCACCGTTTCCGCATTTGGCCGTCGGTTTGACGACCGGGGCGCCGCCGTGCACTTACATGTTCTTCTGCAATTAATGAAATGGTGGTTTTGTAATTATGTCTTCTGTGGGAATTTAATTCCTTTGATCTTGTTGGATTCATTGTAGAGCCCGAGATAGATCCCGTTGGGGGAATGTGCATGGTCATCATTCTTTATTAAATGAAGATATTCCCTTTGTTTCATTGTAACTATTTGGTCTCATTATTAATGAGCCGTCATCCGGATTCTGTGGGGCCCATGTGTTTTGTAGCCAATGGTCCCTGGAAACTCTGCTGTTGCTTTCTTCAACTAGTCTTCATGTTCATGCATGAATATATATTGCTAACTTTTCTTTTAACGGTCTTCCTTTATTGGATTTCAGGTGCAATGGCTTCTGTTCCACGCTTTCCCTTTTCTCGCTCGAAGGCTGCTTTTCCTCAGTCACCATCTGATGAGGAAGCGACGGCGATGATTCGGGCCCATGACCCGAACTGCACTAACCTTCTTCAATGGGGATCTTGGTACAGTCAGATTATTCAGGGTCGCCGGAGTTTTCTTTGCGCGGTGCCGACGGAACCCACTTTCCCATTTTTACCGATGGATCCTCCGAGGACAGTTTTTGCTGTGGAAATGCCCAACTGGACTCCAACGGGGAGGCTGGAGCCTTCGACGACCGGCATTCCGAACCATCCGATCCCGGCCATAGACATCTTGGGACGGCGTATCTGCCAGGGTGAGGCCCACCCGTGGGGGCAAATTTATAAGATAGGGCTCACTCCTAGGCATCCTACGGGCTACCTTCTCTTGGCTCGCTACATCCTTTCTGCCCATCGGGCGCGGTTGCAGAAAGTGGGGCTTTATCAGGCCATATACGCGTCATTATTCCATTATAAGTCCCCGCATGCCTGGTGGGTTAAGGCGTTTTTAAACCAATGGAATCTTCCTACCAACACTTTCATCCTAGGAGATCGTGAGGTCTCGATCTCTCTTGCAGAATTTTATGAAATCTCGGGATTGCCGATCAGGGGTGCACTGTATGAGGAGTTGTTGCCTCCTGACGAGTATGTCTTTGAGCCCGAGTCTGCACCGGCTGACGGCTTGTCTGTTGAGAACGTCGTTCGCCACAAGCGCCCCAGCTTGATCAAGGCGCTGGGTATTTTTGATCGATTGTTCACTGAATCTGAGGAGCAGGGTGTTACTTTTAAAAGCTTCATTTCCTGCTTCCTTCGTGAGGACGTCATATCGAAGACTGCTCCGAAGTTTGCTAACATCAAAGACCCCTTTGGGTTTGGTCCGAAGAAGCTACCGACCGCTGAATCGGACCTGCCACAATATTATATTCCCATCGTGTCGCCGATGTCTTTTGAGTCCGTTGCAGCACCCGGTATGGATGAGGAAACATTCTTCGTGGGGTTTGTCAGTGTTTGGCTTAGTTAGTTCGTTATTCCCATGCATCGCCGCTTCATGAGAGCCTCGGTCATCTACCCGGCTCATCGTATTACTAAGGGGACGCGGTTGGCCATCGGCATCCCAGCCTTGGTGCACCTCTATAATGGATTGGGCACCGCAGCTAATACCTCTACGCCTGGCGTGGATGTGGTAAACTTTTCGCTTCATTATTTCACGTCCTGGATCGAAATGCACGTATTGGGGGCTTTCGCCATGCATCAGAGGCCCTCATTTTACGATGCCTACCCCTTTCCACGACTTATGCAATTAGTGGATGCTTCTGCCGCCGACCCGACTCAATTCGGGGCTATTCGGGTGCTGATTTCTCCTCATGCTACCGCTGGCGGGTTGGTTTTTAATGATCGGGTCTTGTCTACTCCTTCGGGTCCCGTTCAACAACTCTGGGACCAGTCGAAAGACAACGCACCTTCTTTGAAGCCCCGGGAAGCCGCGCATTTGTATACAATTAGACCGGGCTACTTGGTGTTTCGCCAGGACAGTGCAGCTCTTTTCATGCGGTACAATCCGCATCGATTTGCCCGACAGCTTGGATACGACCAGGGCGTTCCTTTCGAGGCTTTTATAGTTGCCCCGATCCCTTCGCTCGATGCTGTTCGCGATGCCGCTCATCATTTCATGAGGCTGAACACCGGCTCTTATTTCATGGTCCCTGAAGCCGAGTACATGCCCCGATGTGTAGGTGCATTTACGGGCTGGTATCTTCATCGGATCAGCCCAATTATTGTTGAAGAAAGAAGGGTGCTTCTTAGTCACGACGCCCCTCCTCAGGTTTCGGGAGCTAAGCTACGACCGAGGGTTTCAGTGCGCTTCCCTTTGAGGGAGATTGGCACCGCGCTCATTCCGGGGGAGTCAGCGGTAGACCTTACTCCAACAGCTGGTATGCCCTTGGGTTCCCGATCGCGGGGTAAACGAGCCCCAGTGGTAGCACCTCTGCCGGTGGTGGCACCCCCCCCGTGGCGTCGACAATGGCGATGTCGTCCTCAGTTGTGGCACCGAGCGAGAGTAACAGGGATGAGGGCGCTGAGGGCGATGTGGGCCAGCGTCGCCCTAAGGCTTCGCGGGGAAGGAAGCGGTCATCCTCAGCGACCGGCTCTGGGTCTAAGCGGCGGAGGAAAGCGGCCACCACCCTGCTTGATTCTATGGAAGAGTCTGAGCCTATCCTTGCAGACGAACCATTGACCTTGCAAGAGTCAGACGCTGGACTTCTCTTCCCGAGTTCGGCTGATGAGGAGGCCGCACAATTGGCTGAGGCTATACGGCGTTCAAAAGACGCGTCTCATAACGCCAAGGTTCCGAAGAAGTCTTATCCCGCTGTGATTTTTTATGAAGACCCTTCGTGGATTCGGCGGCGATTTATCGGCCCTTTGGAGGAATGGGGGGAAAGGGCTTTGAAGCAGGCCGCTTCAGAAGATGCAGCTGACGCATTTTCTTTATGGACCGGCGGCCATGAGTCTACTCTCGAACCCCGGCGAGCCCACCTCCTTGAGAAGGAGCAGCGGCTTGAAGAAGCCATATTGAGGGCTTCTTTGCGTATCGGTACGTTGTGGTTCTTTTCGTAGTTCTTCAGATTGTTTGTGCCCGTGCATATGTATCATTATTCTTATTTGAGTCGTGCAGAATCTTCGACGCTGGGGGAGCTCCCTACTGGCCCATTAAAGCTAAAGCCCGCCGAAATTCTCAATGAAGCCTTGCTGGATGTGGAGGGGGCTGACGAGGCTGCTCCTCTCATGGTAGAGCTTCCAGCGGCGGTTCTTGATCAGGGAGTGCTTGCCCCTTTGGGGGAGGCTCCTTTGGAAGCCGTCGCCCCAATGACACTTACCGAGGGCGGCCCAAAGGCTGGAAGCGAGGTAGTCGGGACTACTCTCCCTTTGTTGGAGCCTGAGGTCACGGCGGAGACCGTTGAAGCTGCTATCCCCCCGGCTCAGAACGGGAGGAGTGTTGAAGGTATCCCTCTGCGTTTTAATTTAGCAACCCCTTCATAGTCTGAACTCTTTTATGTTTCCCAGAATTGCGCGGTTTGGCGGCCACGATCGCGGATCTGTCGCCTCGACAGTCATTTCAGCGTTTATTGGAGATGGCAGCTCCGCAGGCGATCTCCCCTCAGCATATTGTTCTTTCCTATGGGCAAGGTTAGTGTCATTCGCCCCCCCTTTTTTTTTACCATAGCATTGTTACTATTTTGCGAAATGACGTTGATGTCTCTTATAGTTTTGGAAGCCGACGATGAGGTCGAGGTCGTTGAAGGGCCAGGGGAACCTTCAGCTCCTACTTGCATGACTGTCGGTGAGTGACATTTTATTATAGTCCCGTTCGCTCTGCGTTTAAGAGTTTTGCTGACGTCTTCCAAATTTGAACAGCTCTGCCAGTCTCCACGGCGTTGGAGTCGCGCATCGTGATGTCGCCCGCCCCTTATGCCTTGCGGGCTTCAGAACGCTTGGCCCAATTAAGCCTCGTCTCCTTGTCGTCTCTGATCGAGGAGCTTCGTGCTGGCAGCGCGACCACGGCTGAAGCATTCGCTGCCGAGGCTAACGGTTCTCTTCCTTTTCTTGCCACCTACCACAGCGAAGAGGTGGTGCGAGTCTGGGTGGAGTTCTGCCGGCGGGTGGAGGCTTGCCTGCACGTCCTCGAATGTTCCCACCTTTCCTCGGAGGCCGTGGCTGCAAAGGCGGAGTTACGGGGGCTGATAGCACGGTGCGCGGCAAACATGACGTCATGTGAGAAGAGGCTCGGTCGCAAGTTCTCGGAGAGGGAGCTAGCTTCCAAGGCGCTGGGCGAGCTTCAAGCCAATCTCACAGCCAAAGCCAACAAAGCGTATGAACTCTGGCGGGTGCTTCAGGAGTCCATCAAAGAGGTGGTGGCTCTCGATAAAGCTGCCACGTTCACTCGTGAGAGGGTCGAGGCTCATAAGGCCACTGAGAAAGAGCTTGAAGCCCGGCTTGCTTCATATCAGACCCAACAAGCTCAGGCGGAGGCTCGTCTTTTGGAGATCTTGCGTCATGAAGCCGTGGTCCAACAAAGCAGGATGAGCTGACCAAGCTGCTGAATCGCCCGCCGGCTTGAAACATTTGTATCTTTTCCTTCCTTTTTGTACATACTCATGGATGAGAGTATTTTCTTTTTGTTTCTTTCTTGAATTGTACTTTGTACCCATTTTGGTTTATGAATAAAAGATACATTTTTCTTCTCAATGATGTGTCTCCTTTTCATTGAATGTATTCTGCGGATATTCTATCTTGATCTCCTTGCAGGACAGCAATGGCTCAGGATTCAGGGTTAAGATCTGCTTCCTAAGGCTTTTGCATCTTATGAGCCACGAGGGTCTCATAAAGAGTTTTTCTCCCTACAGGTCGAGAGGATCCCATGGGTGTAAGTTCTTTTTAGAGATCGTGAGGATTCTTAAGCGGGTTTTCCCTTGAGAGTCGTAAGGATCTCACAAGGGAGTTTTTTCTTCCTTACAGGTCGTGAGGACCTGCAAGTGCTGGATGTGGTCATCCTTATCCGTGTTTCACGGGGTCAGAGGCTGCTCCAGGTATCGTAGTTTAAAGACGTCGCGGTCAAGGTTAAGGACCTCATAGTCCGTGGATTTAGGGACTCCACCGTCCGATGTTAGTTTTAAGACATCACGGTCAAGGTTAAGGACCTCATAGTCCGTGGATTTAGGGACTCCACAGTCCAATGTTTGGTTGCAGGGACCCGTCACCTCTTTGAAGACGTTGAGGAATTACAACGCCAAGTATCAAAGGAGTGAAGAGATGTACCCTTAAACCAAGGCAGAATCCGTAGGGAATCGGGGTGGTTGATCGTTAGTTTTAAGACATCACGGTCGAGGTTAAGGACGTCATAGTCCATGGATTTTAAGGACTCCACAGTCCGGTATTTGCTCTGGATGCTTCACACGGGTTCACTGCCGTGCTTGGCGAGGACCAGGCTCCGCTCTGGATGCTTCACATGGGTTCACTGCCGTGCTCTGTGAGGACCAGGATCCGCTCTGGACGTTTTCCACGGGGTCAAAGAGTGACATTATCCGCGTTCCACGTAACCAGGAATTTTGCACTAGATGCTTCACACGGGTTCACTGCCGTGCTCGGCAAGGACTAGGCTCCGCTCTGGACATTTTCCACGGGGTCAAAGAGTGACATTATCCGCGTTCCACGTGACCAGGAATTTTGCACTAGATGCTTCGCACGGGTTCACTGCCGTGCTCGGCGAGGACTAGGCTCCGCTCTGGACGTTTTCCACGGGGTCAAAGAGTGACATTATCTGCGTTCCACGTGACCAGGAATTTTGCACTAGATGCTTCGCGCGGGTTCACTGCCGTGCTCGGCGAGGACTAGGCTCCGCTCTGGACGTTTTCCACGGGGTCAAAAAGTGACATTATCCGCGTTCCATATGACCTGGAATTTTGCACTAGATGCTTCACACGGGTTCACTGCCGCGCTCGGCGAGGACTGGGCTCCGCTCTGGATGCTTCACACGGGTTCACTGCCGTGCTCTGCGAGGACTAGGATCCGCTCTGGACGTTTTCCACGGGGTCAAAGAGTGACATTATCCGCGTTCCACGTAACCAGGAATTTTGTACTAGATGCTTCACACGGGTTCACTGCCGCGCTCGGCGAGGACTAGGCTCCGCTCTGGATGCTTCACATGGGTTCACTGCAGTGCTCTGCGAGGACCAGGATCCGCTCTGGACGTTTTCCACGGGGTCAAAGAGTGACATTATCCGCGTTCCACGTAACCAGGAATTTTGCACTAGATGCTTCACACGGGTTCACTGCCGCGCTCGGCGAGGACTAGGCTCCGCTCTGGATGCTTCACACGGGTTCACTGCCGTGCTCTGCGAGGACCAGGATCCGCTCTGGACGTTTTCCACGGGGTCAAAGAGTGACATTATCCGCGTTCCACGTAACCAGGAATTTTGCTGATTGTATCCGCATTTTACGGGATGGAGGTTTGACTGTTGGCGATATGTATACCACCGAGCCATGGAACTGGGAGTTGCCGCTGTTCCGCTTAGCTTGAAGTTGTGTTCGTTGTTACGAGACGAGTGTTGGGATGATCTCTAGGTCGCCTGTGGCCCGTCGAGATTTAGCTTCTTTCTCTGATGAAACCTGGGGGAGGGAGGTATGTTCCCTTTTTGTTTATTCTATTGGATTGTATACAGGGTGTGATGGAACATCACCTGTAAGGCATACATTTTATTTTTATTTTATTTCTTTTTCCGCGATGCTCTATCGTTTCAGCTTTTATATCGCGAAGGTCACGATTGCCCCATCATTTCGGCTATTTTTCGCGGTGCCCAATCATTTCGGATATTTATTTATTTTCTACTCGCTGCTTTTTATTGCGAGTTGCCCCATCGTTTCGGCTATTTTTCATCCATACATTTTTACTTGCTGCTTTTTATTGCAAGTTGCCCTATCATTTCGGCTATTTTGTAGGCATGTGTAGCTTGCTAGCTCTTTCGCCGCAAGCTTGGATTTTAGACACCGATTTCAGCATCAGCACCGCTACAACTGGGATGTTGCCAGGAGCGAATCATCATTTGCCTCTGTCGATATTGAACAAAGGTGGCTTAGTAAACAGGGTTAAGGGTCCTGTCGACCAAGGCTTTTGACTTCATGAGCCGTAAGGGTCTCACAAAGGTATTTCTCCCTACAAGTCGTGAGGATCTTGCAGGTGTATTTTCTCCTTAGGGATCGTGAGGATTCCTAAGTGTATGTTCCTCTGTAAGTCGTAAGGATCCTACAAGAGGGTTTTCTCCTTATGGGTCGAGAGGACCTACAAGGGTTGCTCATCATATGGGCATGTCTCTAGTCACGGGTGTGACTTTGCTGGGGAAATGTTTATTCGCGCCCGTGGATTGTATACAAGGGTCAGTATTGAGCCTCTTGTAGGGCAATATCGAAGGTTGTGGAGGATTTGCTTAAGAACAGGTTTAGGTTTCTGTAACTTAAGACTTTCAAATCTCATGAGCCGTGAGGGTCCCGTAAGAGAATTCTCCATACGAGTCGTGAGGATCTCGTAAGTGTATTTTCTCCTTAGGAATCGTGAGGATCCCTAAGTGTGTTGCTCCTTTGTGAGTCATAAGGATCTCACGCAGGTGGTTTCTCCTTACAAGGTCGAGAGGACCCTACAAGTGTCTTTTAACGAGGTTGCGCCCTTTCGGGTTTTCACAAACACTCGCCGGTAGTCCTGCTGTTTTTACTCACGGAGCCCTTTCGGGTTTTCATCCATGCCCATTTTGCTTATGGACATACCGTTTTTTTTTTATTCTTTTTCACTTTTTTTTTTACAAGGTCGCGCCCTTTCGGGTTTTCACGAACACTTGCCAGCAGCCCTGCTGTTTTTACTCACGGAGCCCTTTCGGGTTTTCATCCGTGCCCATTTTGCTTATGGACATACCATTTTTTTTTATTCTTTTTCATATATTTTTTTTTTATTTTTTCTTTCTCTCTCCTTTTTTTTATCTCGTCAGCCTAAAGATACTGCAGTAGTAGTTTTAGGGACGTTTCGGTCCGTCGTTAGTTTAAGGACGTTTCGGTCCGTCGATAGTTTAAGGACGTTTCGGTCCATCGTTAGTTTAAGGACGTTTCGGTCCGTCGATAGTTTAAGGACGTTTCGGTCCGTCGATAGTTTAAGGACGTTTCGGTCCATCGCTATGGGAAGGCCGGCTGCTGCTTGTAAAGTCTGAGCCTAGGAAGATAGTGAGCGGACATAGTCGTCATCATCTATCATTGACCTAGGCTGTGGCTCATTAAGCATAGTATTTCTTTAAGAAGCGGCCGTTTATTGGCCTGAAAGGCCTTTCACCGTGCATGTCCACGAGTAGATAGGCTCCACCCTGGTAGACCTTGTCTATGATGTACGGGCCTTCATAGTTTGGCTCAAATTTTCCTCGCTTGGCACGATTGGGGATCATAGGTCTTTTGACCACTAGTACGAGTTCGCCTTGGCGGAATGTCCTCGGCCTGGTCAATCTTTCGTACGAGCGCATCATCTTTGCTTTGTAGGCCTCTAGATGTTGTTGCGCTACGAGCCGGGTTTCGTCGAGGGCATCAAGCTCCTCAAGCCGAAGGTGAGCATTTTCTTCGTTCGTCAGCTCGTGGTGGACTGCTACTCGTAGAGAGGGTAACTCTATCTCGAGGGGGAGCACTGCCTCCGTCCTAAATACCAAAGCGTACGGCGTTGTGTTCGTGGCCGTCTTGAATGTAGTTCGATAAGCCCAAAGGGCTTCTTGCAGCCTTTCATGCCAGTCTCTCTTATTCCTGGAAACGGTCTTTTTTATGATCTTCGTCAAGGTCTTATTGAAGGCCTCGGCCAGACTGTTAGCTCGTGGATTGTAAACCGAAGAATATCTCCAGTCTATATTGTGCTGCTGTGCGAAGCGGCTAATCTTATGGCTTCGGTAGGCCGGCCCATTATCGGAGATAATCCACCGTGGAGTTCCGAACCGATAAATGACGTGCGTCTTGAAGAAATGGAGGATATTCTCCGTCGTCACTTCCCTCAGTGGTACTGCTTCTGCCCATTTGGAGAAGTAATCAGTTGTCGCCAGGATAAAACGGTGTCCCCGGGATGATGCTGGCTCAATGGGGCCGACTATGTCAGTCCCCCACATTTCGAACGGCCAGCTAGCTACCGTTGGGTGCAGTGGATTCGGATGTTGGTGGATGAAGTCTCCATGAATCTG
Source organism: Agapanthus africanus (assembly GCA_030015575.1). NCBI lineage: Eukaryota > Viridiplantae > Streptophyta > Magnoliopsida > Asparagales > Amaryllidaceae > Agapanthus > Agapanthus africanus. The sequence continues at coordinate 294,559,749 of CM057345.1, read as the reverse complement.
GCATGAGTGGCATTGCTTCGCATACTCGAGGCAGTCCTGGATCATCGTGGGCCAGTAGCAACCCATCCGTTTAATTTTTAACTTCATCTTTGGGCCTGCTTGGTGAGAACCGCAAAGTCCGTCATGAACTTCCTGAATGACTCTTTCTGCTTCGTCAGGTCCTAAGCATCTCAGCCATAGAGAATCAAACGATCTCTTGTATAGAATATCATTGACGAAAGAGAAAGATAGAGCTCGCTTCATGAGCTGATGTCTTGAGGACGCTTCTTTGGGCATTCGGTGGGACTTAAAGTAGTCTATGAAGACTTCCCTCCAGTCTTCGGCCTTCTCATGGTCTTTTATTTGTAGGGTCGTTTGCTCAGTTGCTCCCTTTTCTTCGCATGATTCCGGAGATATCTCTGTCGGGGCGAGCACTCGACGGCTTTGTACCACGATTCTGACGTCATCGAGGTTCTCGTCAGCCAGTTCTTTAGCAAGTTTGGCCAACGCGTCTGCTTTGCTGTTTTCCGTGCGCGGTATGTTCTCCAAAGTATAGGAGGGAATTTGGGTCAATAGTTGTTGCACCTTTTCGCCGTACTTCACCAACTCCGGCTTGCACGTTTGGTAGTCACCTTTTACTTGACTAACGACCAGCTGAGAATCCCCGTATATAAGGAGGTCTTCAATTCCCATGTCGATGGCGATTTCGAGGCCTACTATCAGAGCTTCGTATTCAGCTTCATTTTTTTGACCTCGGCTCTGTTAAAGAGAAGGCGAAGTGCATTATCCCTCCTTGTGGAGTTGCGAAGACGAGGCCTATCCCCGATTTGGTCATTGGGATACCTTGTTTCTGTTTCTTTATGGAGGACGCTCCATCGAAATAGAGTACCCATCGGGCGCTACCGCCGCCAATCGCATCAAATGCATGCTCGTCCGGCAAATCACAGTTCAGAGGAGAATCGGCCGGTATCGGGTGCTCAGCGAGGAAATCGGCAATGGCCTGGCCTTTCATTGCCTTGAGAGGTTGATACGTTATCGAGAACTCCATCAAGAGCAGGGCCCACTTAGCGAGTCGTCCCGTCAATATGGCTTTCGACATCAAGTACTTAAGGGGATCCACTTTTGAAATGAGACGAACTTCATGTGCCAACGCATAGTGCCTGAGCTTTGTTATCGCGAAGATTAACGCCAAGCAATGTTTTTCAATGGGAGAGTAGTTGTTTTCTGCCCCCAGTAGAACTCGACTTAAGTAGTAGAGTGCCCTCTCTTTCCCCTGATCGTTCTCTTGTGCCCATAACGCGCCCAAGGAACCTTCGAGGGCGGTCGTATAAAGAATGAGGGGTTTTCCCTTGACCGGCGCGGCCAACACCGGAGGGTTCTGCAGGTACTGCTTGATCTCGTCTAGTGCACCTTGGCATTTGTGATCCCAAGCGAATGGAGTTCCCTTCTTCATCAGGTGGCTGTAAGGACGGCATTTGCCTGAAAGATTAGCGATAAACCGCCGGATGTATGCGAGCTTCCCTTGGAGAGACCGCAACTGCTTAAGGGTTCTTGGCGGAGGCATTTCCATGATTGCTTTAATCTTTGACGGATCTATTTCAATACCTCGGTGTCAAACGATGAATCCCAGAAATTTGCCCGAGGAGACTCCAAACACGCATTTGAGGGGATTCATTTTCAAATTATATCGCCGAAGGCGTCGAAATACAGTCTCCAGATGCTTTAAATGATCTTCGTATGACATGCTCTTTACTACGAGGTCATCGATATAGCACTCGACGACGTCGTGTATAAGGTCATCAAAGATCTTTGTCATGGCTCTTTGATAGGTAGCGCCAGCGTTCTTTAGACCAAAGGGCATAACTCTGTAGCAGAATATACCCAAAGGGGTGCGGAAAGCGGTGTGCTTCTGGTCTTCGGGATGCATCTTTATCTGATTGTATCCTGACGAACCATCCATAAAGGAGAAAACCTCGTGAGTGGACATGTTATCTATCATTAGCTCGGTTACTGGTACTGGGAAATCATCCTTTGGACAGGCTTTATTGAGATCCCTGAAATCCACGCATATGCGTACCGTCCCATTCTTCTTCATTACCGGGACGATATTGGCGATCCAGTCGGGATATTGGACTTCTTGGATAAATCCAGAATCGATCAGCATCTTGACTTCGGAGTTGATGCTCATCTCAAGCTCGAGTCGCATCCTCCTTGGCGCCTGCTTGACTGGCTTGATATCTGGGGATATTGCTAATTTATGCACAGCAATCTCCGGATCTAATCCTGGCATCTCGGAGTAGTTCCACGCGAAGCAGTCTTTATGCCGTAGAACCACGTTCCTTAACGCAGCCACCCTTTCTTCGGATAGCAGCTCGCTGACAAATGTCGGTCGCGGGTCGTCTGCCGATCCTAACTCAATCTTCTTGAGGTTATCTGCAGTAGTATGTATACCATCTTCCAGTTCTTTCGGAGCGGGCGGAAATTCTGAGATCACCACATCATCGCTGTTCTCAAAGCACCGGGGAAGGTCATCTACGTTCTCGGGCTCTTCTCCTAATATCGTAATCATATAACAGGTGCGAACCCGCTCCCCGGACTGAGGTGGACCCGGTTCTGCTCTTGCGGCCTTGGGCTCATGCTTTTGCGGCGGCGTTACCTTCCAGCCGTCGGATAAAGCGAATCTGCCCTGTTGGTACTGGTCCTCGACCCAGTTCTTGAAGGTGAAGCAGTCTTCGGTAGGATGTCCTATGGCTCGGTGATAAGAGCAATAGCTCAGATGAGAAGCCTTGTTAGCTTGCTCAGGATGTCTAGACTCTGGAAGCGCGATCATTTGATGTTTTATAGCGAGCTTGAGTAACTTCTCTGTCTTGTCTCGGGGGAAGGAGTACACTCGACTCATCTTCTTCATGAGGGACAAATCCGAGCCGTGCAACACCCGACCACGTAACCCTCTAATCCTGCGTCGTTGTTGTCGGCTCCTCTTTCCGCTTCTTGATTTATTTCCGCCTCTGCGTCGGGCCTTTCGTACAACGGATTGACGAGGATAAGTGTCTTTGTCTTTTGCAGCATGTTGAAATAGACGTTGCATCCTGGCCTTCTCGTAGATGGCCATTTCGCGGTTGTGGTCTTCCCGAGCTTTCTGACCCACTTTCCTGATAGGCTTGCCCATTCGTTCTTCAAACGACGGACTCGGCGCTTCAATCGTGGGGTCTAGTTTTGATGGGGGGTTAGCATCTCCTGACAGGGCATCCTCCTCTTCATCAAAGGTATATATAGCGTAGCTGCTGTGAGCCCGTTCCCGTTTTCCGGCTCTTGCGTATCCAAGCCCGAGTGTTTCCATTTTCCCGTTGGGCAATTTGCGTTGAGTCCCGGGGACATCCCAAATCCTGTTGTAGAACCGAGCCTGCCGAACAGTCTATTTTAAGGGTACTCCTTGGCGCTTCAATAGCTTCTTTAATCCATTTGTATAGTATCTAGGCAGACGGATGGGTTGGAACCCATCAAGTGTAGCATCCGCGCCATGCCAGATCTCTTTCTCTACTTTCGACTCTGAGGATCGGTAGAATAGGATCACCTTCTCACCCCTTTGCCTGGGAGGGACGTAAAATGTTTGCAGGTCCTGCACATTGTGAGCCTGAAGCGTGTCGAGATCCTTGTAGTGTTCTCGCGGTACCATGGTGATTTGCAAACTATGGTCATCGCCAGGGGGTGTTTGTATTGACAGCCGATTGGAGAACACGGCATTAACTTCATCTTCTGAATCACTTCCGAAGACCAACATGGGGGCGGGCGTCCCCAGGTTGTTGCGTTGAGATGGCTCTGCATAAACTATCTCTTCCTCTTCTTCGGTATCGCTGCCGAAAACAGGGATGGTGGAGTCGGTTTTGTTTTCCGGATTGCGACACCTTTCTGTATCCTCGAAATCTGGCAAAAAGTACTTCGCATCTTCGTATTTGCGGACTTCGTTCATGGAAAATGGGTTTAGCTCTCCTGTTACAGTATACTCGAAACCATCCTTAAAGCACTTCATACACTGATGTTGTGTAGAAGGGATGATGTTGTACTCGTGTAGCCAAGGACGACCGAGCAAGGAGTTATAGTAGGTCTTGGCGTCAATGACATGGAATTTGGTGTCTGTGACGAGAAGTCCAAAGCGTAATGTTAGTATCACAGATCCGAGAGTCCGTGACGATTGTGAATCGAAACCGGAGATAGTAATTTTGTCACGAGCGAGGTGTTGCACACTCATGCAGATTTCCTTCAACACCCGAACATTAAGGAGATTGACGGAGGATCCATTATCCACCAGGATCTTACCTATCTTGATATCATGGCAGTATCCGGAGACATATAGGGGACGGTTGTGGTCGCATGTCCCGAGAAGGAGGTCTTCATCACCGAAAGTGATGTCGGCCGTATGCACTTCCTCCAGTTCATCCTTCATCTTTTCAGTGGCGAGGAAGGCTTGGAATTGCTCAGGTTCTTGTAACGCCTTAATTAGTGAGTCTCGCGCTTCTTTTGATAATAGGAGGGCATCGAGAATGCTAAGCTGAGAAGGTAGCTTCCTTAGGTGCGCGAGGATGTTATAGTCCACCTTACCCTTCCTAGGAGGGTCTTTGGCAGCCAGCTCTTTCATGACTTGGTCATCTAAAGTGATATCTTCAGTGACCTTTTCCTTTCCCTTATCTTTTCTACTCACGGGCCCGAGATTCTTTTCTGGGAGTGTGCGATTGCGCAGCTGAATGTTCTCGCAGGCCTCCGATTTCTCCTCTTTCCCTAAAACGGATTCTTTAAAGAGAGGGCCCAGAGCCATTTCTTCATCAGAGTCGCTCCCAAAGGTGAGAACTTGTGACCCCCCGGCGTAAGCCATACAACAGTTGCCAGTAGTTCTGTTGTGCCCATCGACGGTACTTCTTCGCTCCCGACGGATCTTACGTTTCATGCGCTTAAAATGTTGCCGATGAGCAACATATCCTTGCCACCATATCTTAAAGGCGTCACACTCCTCCGTGGGGTGTGATATTTTCCGGTGATATGCGCAATAATCAGGGTGCCTCTCCACCCCATCGTGTTTGTTTCCTTCCGAGGGCGGTAGCTTTATCCCCATTGACATGGCTTTGGTAAACCTTTTCCTCGTCTTGAATATCTTCTTGTCTACTTCGGATGCCTTTCGCTCTGGCGGAGGTAGTTCAACTCTTCCGTTCAGTCGCCTGCATTTGGTTCCTTCTGACGCTGCCACCTCACGCTCCTGATCCGCTTTACTTTTTAGACGAATCTCGTCTAGAAAAGCGTCGATCATTTCGTCTGTTGGCCATGCACGCTCTGGTACAGGCTCTGCCTCCAGCTTCTTAGTGCCAGGAGTTTTCCCATCATCGGTAAATGAGTGGGAGATTACGTTACAACTCGCCATATACCCTTCAGATTCCTCCGACGAGCTCTCTGTATCGTCTCCCTCTTGAAAGATGTGGTTGAGGAACTCTTGCAGTGTGACAGGAGTTCGCGCCTTTTGATTGTATTCTTCCAGCGCGTCGATATGCTTCTGCAAGTTCGTGTGCTCGTTTCCAAGCTTCACGGACTTCTTGGATTTCTTCTTCTTTTTCTTCGAAGATTTTGATGATTGGGCATGAGTATTTGGGCTCTTATCGCGAGTTTTTGTAGTTGGGCAGCGCCTTAGCATCCCTTCGATAATTTGAGGTTCAAGAGGGTCCTTCCATTCGATCGCAGGGCACGCATGAAGGTCTCTCAGCATTCTTTTGGTTTTAGTTGATAGCACGACCTCCCATGGAGCTTCTTCAATAAAAGAACAGGTTGCCCCCGGTGTATCCGCTTTCCTAGGAGTATGCGGCTGTGGTGGGTTCACCTTCCACTTTTCGGACAGTATAAACTTCCCCTGGAGGTACTGGTCTTCAATCCATCCTTTGAAGACGAAGCAATCTTCGATCGGATGACTTACCGTTTGATGGTAAGGGCAATAGTTAGGGTTATTCACCTCGGTGGGTTGCGGCGGTCGCCTTGGATTTGGTAGGTTTATAAGTCTGTTGCGTATTGCCAGCTCGAATAACCGTTTCGTCTTGTCTCGTGGGAACGAGTAGGGACGCTTCATCTTCTCATTATAATACCGACGTCTTTCCTCCAGTTGATCTGCCGGTTTCGGGGCGTTAGGTTGCTGTTGGGCATTCGCAACAAAGGTTGCCCTTCCTTTACCCTTGTCATTCCGAGGTTCCGACTTCGGGGGAGGTGGTCTATGACCCATCTGGTCCATCTGAGCCAACTTGTCGATTAAAGCCTGGAATGTGGTTGGCTTAAAGAACATCATAAACTGGGAGATAGTTGCGTGGGGGTCTAGGGTTCCCACGAACATGCCCACTGCGGGTGCCTCCTCAATGCGTTGTTCACATCTCGTCCACAAGTTCCGCCAGCGTATAGCATATTGGACCCAGGTTTCGCCTGGTTTTACCCTGGCGTTAATCAGTGCAGTTATTGGAGTGCGTTCGCTGGCACTTACGAATCGCTGAGTGAATAACAACTCCATTTCAGCGAACGTTTTGATAGAATCGTTCGGGAGTTCCGAATACCATTCGAACGCAGTTTCTGATAGGCTGCCCACGAACTGGCGGAGCAACAGTTTATCATCACCGCCGGTGTTACCGCAGAGGGCCCGGAACTGGGCGACATGTTGATGGGGGTTGCCGGTCCCCTTGTACACGTGGAATTTTGGTATCGTATAGCCTTGCGGGTATTTGATTTGGTCATACCAGCTTGGATACGGCCGCCCCGTTTTCACGACTTGACCAGCTGCCTCAGACGCGTGATGAACCCGGATTTGCTGGGCTATGTAGTCAACCAAGTCAGCCTTAGAGATTGCCTCCTCCTTGGCCGTTGAGAGGGCTGGTGGTGGATTTGACGTTTCTCCTCGGTCGTCTTCAAGAACGATTGGGGATCCTCGGCGGGTAAGTCCTGCTGGATCATCATTCCTATCATATCTTGGAAAAGAAGGCTCATACGTTGTATGTTGGCCGCTTGTTCAGCAGCCTCTTTGTCCTTTTTCTCCAGTATCCGGCGAAGGAATTCAGCGTCGGTTTCTTCCTCCTGGCGCGCGTCTGAGGACATTTCTGGGCTTTCTTTTGGCCCGGTAAGTGCGGCCATAGCATTCATCATTTCCTGAAGCTTTTGTTGCTGCTCCTGGGCTTTCGTCACGGATCGGGTTAGCGGTCGGTGGCCCGTAGAAGTGCGGCTTTCCTCCTTTCCAGAGGCCATGTAAACAGTGTGCACCACCATGCCCCCAGACTTAGGGCGTCTGGGCTCAGTGCTTTTAGTCGTCGTTGCATGCCGGGGGGTTTTCTCTGGCCTCTTCCTTTTATGAGCCATGGAGGTTGAGGGGGCCGTTGAGGTGGGCGTCCAGACAGCCTTTTGGGGTTTAGCCTGGCGACCAGCTTCCGGTTGGATTTTTAGCTTCTTGTGCTGGCGGGAGAAGTTTGGATCGATGATCGAGTCTCGGGCCTGCCGCCAAACCTTATAGATTTTGGAAGACAGCCGTTGAGGAGATCGGGGCTGTTCTGGTTTTATTTCCACAACCTTTTTTAATAGGGGAGGAGACCTCTTCAGCACTGCAGTAGGAGAATTCCTTCGCACCTTATTTAGCATTTCGAAGCTGTTCCCAGTTGGAACAGCAGCATTAACTTCTGCCACCGGGGCTGATGGAGTCAACCCGGAGGGGGAGTTGCCCCCAGCCTTCCTTACTCGGCGCCAATGGCGACGTCGAGCGTGTCGAGCGGACGGCGTAGGGTCAGCGGTGAGAATGGTTTCGTCTTGCCCCCTGTCTGGGTGGGGGGTCGCTGTTGGTATTAGCCTGTCAAAGACCGACGTCCTTTGGGCAACAGGAGCGGGAGCTAAAGCCGTCAATCTTGTAAAGACCGACCTTTTGGCCGGAGAAGTTGCCTTAACGATTTCGGGGGCAGGAGCGGCCACTTTCTTAGAAGCAGCCTTCTCTAAGATTGTAGGCCCTACGATGAGTTCGCAGGATTTCTGGCCCAATCTAGAGAAGACCGAGGCGTTGACGTTGGGCGACTCGTTGAGAGGAGCCGCGGCAGGCGTAAGACGATCAAAGACCGACTTCTTGAGAGCTTCCGTTGTCAGCACTGGAGCGGTGAAGCCTGTCGGCGGGAGCATGGTCCCAAAGAACAATCCTATGGTGGCGCGAGTGACCTGTTCCACGGGCATTGTGAATAACGAAGCAGCTTGGGGTCTGTAGGCTATACCTCCTGGTGAGGCATTGCAATTGCAGTCCAAGCAATTGGAGAATTTCGCAGAAGTAGAAGCCATCGATCCTTTGCTTTCTATAATAAGCAAGACGCCAAGTTTTAGTATCTTGAAACCCAAGGGCAACCATTAGCGAACCGCGATTGGTTCGCGAGTCACGACACACGAAGTGTGGAGTGGAAAGAGGAAAAGGTCCCACCGGGCGTGCCAGAATCTGTTCCCCTCCGAATGGCGGCGCGCAAGACTGCGATGTCTTGGCACTGAGACTCGGGGCAGATGCTAATTGGTGCTATCCGTCCACCTCTCCGAAGATGCCAAGTTGATTTATGGCACCATGTATTGAAGGTTTAGACGGATGCGTCCGATGTAGCAGACTTCGTCAGATTCCCCCTCGTTTGAGGGGTTTTTGATTGTGGGGACGCTCTTCCCTGCAGGCGCAAGCCCCTGCAGTTAATTACGCTACCGCATTGCGGTAACAACTTTCTCCTTCTCCAGATGGTCACTTCGTGTCATGGGTGTTTGTTTTGTGTTTTGTTGCCCGTGGATTGTATACGGAGAATAATTTATGTCGTCGCCCGTAGGACGTGGACTAGTCCAAATCCGTATTATCTTAGATTTGGGTTTGGGGGTTTGGTTTGAGGATACGTCAGCCATACTTGAGGCTAAGATCGACTCAAACGTTTGTTAAGGATACGTTAGTCTAACTTTGAGACTAAGATCAACTTAACGGGATCGTTTAGATCCGACAAAGGAGCGTTTGGCTTCATTGTTCCAGTTTAGGGACATGATGGTCCATCGTATGTATGGCCGTCGGGACCCGTCACCTCTCTGACGTCGTTGAGGGATTACAACGACGGATGTCGGAGGAGTTCAGAGATGTACCCTCGAGCCAGAGTTAATTGGGGGAATTCATAGTCCAGTCTTGTTTGAAGGTTTAAGGATACGTTAGCCATCTTTAAGGCTAAGATCAACTTAAACGGGACCGTTTAGATCCGACAAAAGAGCATGCGGGGCTCCATTGTTCTAGTTTAAGGACATTGCGGTCCATGGGTAGTTTAAGGACGTTGCGGTCCATGGGTAGTTTAAGGACATTGCGGTCCATGGGTAGTTTTAAGACATCTCGGTCAAGGTTAAGGACGTCGTAGTCCATGGGTTTAAGGACTCCGTAGTCCGGTATGTGCGCTGGATGCTTCACACGGGTTCACTGCCGTGCTTGGCGAGGACCAGGCTCCACTCTGGGCGTTTTCCGCGGGGTCAAAGAATGACGTTATCCGCATTCCACGTAACCAGGAATTTTGCACTAGATGCTTCACACGGGTTTACTGCCGCGCTCGGCGAGGACTAGGCTCCGCTCTGGGCGTTTTTCGCGGGGTTAAAGAGTGACGTTATCCGCGTTCCACGTAACCAGGAATTTTGCATTAGACACGGGTTTAAGGACCCCACAGTCCATATCAATGTGTGGTCGTCGGGACCCGTCACCTCTTTGAAGACATTGAGGGATTACAATGCCAAGTATCAAAGGAGTGAAGAGATATACCCTAGAACCGGAATGGCTTAAATAGTCCTTGACCCAATTTAGGATCAAGACCGATTAATTATGTTATGAGCCCATTAGCCCAGTTAATTACAAATTGAAGACTCATGGCCCAGCTTGGGCTAAGTCCGATCATGTCTGGAATATTGGCTTCTTGTTGGTCCATTGAAGGAGAGGCTTTGCCTCTATCCATTTAGACAATTGGGCCAAAGCCTAGTGTTAAACACTACAGAGCAATCAGTGTTGAACACTGGGAATGAGGTTGGCAAGTTAGTGTATAACACTAAAAGATAATTGGTGTTAAACACCAGCAACAAGGCTATCAAATTATCATAAACACTAAAACAGATCAGTGTTGAACACTGGCAATGGAGATCTCAGATCAGTGTTAAATACTAAGGTAATCAGTATTGAACACTGCGAATAAAGTTCTTTGATTAGTGTTGAACACTAGGGCCCAACAGTGTTTCAATACTGGATTCGAGAGTTCCAATTTAATGTTGAACACTAAGGCAAGAGGGGTCACGTGGCAACACGTGAGAGCGCCCTCCCTTCATTTATTCTGCTGAGATTATCGCATCTTTCAGAGCATCACGTGCCATCACGTGACGGGCATTCAAATGCTTGTGTGTTAAAGCTTCTGCCGAGGGTCACGTGAGTCACGTGGGGTGCTGCCTCAAAGAGGCTTTCTGTAGATCTCTTGGGGGGGTCACGTGGTGACACGTGACCCTGCCTCTATGTATGTTGTTTAGAGGATCTGTTAATCTTTTCCAGGAATTAAATTCCTCGTAGGGTTAAACCCTGACAGTAATTTCAGAGGAATTAAATTCCTACTTCCTTTTGAAGATTTATATTCTGAATAGAATTGGACTCTGAATTTTCTGTAGGAATTAAATTCCTCATACATGTGAAGAACCAAATAGGGTTAAACCCTAATAAAAGCTTTTAAGGAATTAAATTCCCACTCTCTGTTAAATTATGATCAAGGGAATTAAATCCCCGTTGTTCCAACAGAACTAGGTTTTTAATTAGGGTTAAACCCTGTTTCTTTTTGTTCTGAAGGAATTAAATTCCCATAACACAGGGTCAAGCCCTAGTTTTATTTTAAAGGAATTAAATTCCTATAGTCCTGTGAGAATTAAATTCTCGTGCTTCCATTCCCTCTCTATGTTTTGGATCTGCATGGCAGGATCTCGACCCATTGAGAATTAAATTCTCAACTTCAAGGGGAGATGTGCACTTTGCAGATCCTCTATCAAAGAGAGAAGAAATATGTTCTTCTGTTTTATATATCAGAGTTAAACTCTGTTGAGAATTAAATTCTCTTTTCTTTCAAGGAGCCTTCCCTTTCTTACCTAGGGTTTTCTTTTGCAGAAGATCCAAATTCCTCGAAGTATCAAGGCTCTCTCTCCCTTTCTTCCCTCTGCGTGTATATATCTTTTTGTGTCTCTTGGCTCCTATTTATAGGACAAGCAGCCGAATCAATTAGTTTATGACGAATCTTCATTGAGAGGTTTGATTTGCATCCCTCATTCGTTTTTGACCTTTGGATTATTGGGTGAATTTTATTCACCATTGGATTTCAAGTCCCGGGACTCTCCTTTGTTATTTCGGTTAGATTTAAAGGGGAAATCTTTCCAAACCCGAGATTTTCCCATAGATAAATGATATTCAATCATCTTTAAATCTTTAATTCGATTGGTTCCAGATAATCGCTTTCCTTTCGAAAGATTCGAATCTCTTTCAGAATTTAATTCTGTCAACGAAATGGGCTTTGAAAGCCGGTCACGTGTGACCACGTGACTCATGGTCACGTGTGGGCACGTGAACCCCTTTGGAATGAGCCTTCTTCTTTCTTTCTGTGCTCTGACTTCTGGTTGCTGCTTAACCGTCACGTGCCACCACGTGACCCCTGGTCACGTGTGAGCACATGACCCTTGTCTGGACTCTTTTTCTTGATTTAACTGGAGAACAATTCTGATGTTTTGAGCGTCACGTGCAAACACGTGACCTCTGGTCACGTGGGAGCACGTGACCTCTTTTGAAGCTTTTTCCTTGATTTGATCAGGGAACCGATGTGTCTTTGAATCCGCTTTAAAATGTCACGTGCCAACACGTGACCCTGGTCACGTGGGAGCACGTGACCCTTTCTGAAGCCCTTTTCTTTGATATAGTCAGGAAGCTGAATCTGCCTTGATGATGCTTTTAGATGTCACGTGCCCACACGTGACTGCTGGTCACGTGTAAGCACGTGACCCTTTTCTGAAGCTTTTCCCATAAGCTTTTCTGATTTTAAATCAGGAAACATCACCATTTGTATATTATTTACTTTTCCGCATTAGGTAGACCGAAGGCGGGGAGCACAAGTAACCGGGTTCTAGGGTCCAGTGGGAGACCATCTCGAGGAGTCGAGACCGGGTCTCCTAACCCTAGAATTGGCAGTGTTTCTTGCCGCTCTCGTAGGGGTCTAGGGATGTGGGTTTGGCTATTCATCGCGACCGTGGAATCCGTATTTTATACAGGCTCGTATTGGAAACACGGACGTCCTAGTATATCCAATATTTCATATATGTTCTTCTGCTGCAATGTTCTGTGATGAGATCATATTACTGCCTGAGACGAATGTTTATATTATATATATGAGATATATGTTATATATTGCAGATTTCGTTTCAAATGCTGATGCTTGTGAAGCACAATAAAAATGGGACTTCATTAATGAGATTAATGAAATAAAAGAAACCTAAAGATGTTGTAGAAACTTGTTTAAAAACAGTTAGCTCTAGTTTTTGCTTTGCATAGCGGTGTTCCTTGTAGAACATCCAGCACCTTATTCGATAAGGAAAAAGCCGAGATCCCTTCACCGAGAGTGACCTCTTTAGTGAAACTAGCAAATGCTACAAACTTGGTTTGTCTTTTGATTGCTTCTATAGTTCTTGTTTTGCATAGTGATATTTGTGAAATATCCTGCACCTTATTCGATGTGGAAAGGGCCAACGATCCCTTCACCGGGAGTGACCCCTTTAGCAAAACTAGAAAGGCCTCAAAAACATTCCATTTAAAATCACTCGATTCTACAATGATATAAAGTTCATTACGCAAAGGGTTTTCTTAAAAACTTGTCGTAGCCCTCCGTCATTTCAGATAAGTAATAGTTAGTATTCGTGCTGCGTTTGTTGACTCAGTCAAGGCGTAGTGTGCGGTAGCTGATTAGTGCTTATCTACAAAGCATATGATGCTATTGGATTAGGGTAGTCGTACGGCCTTGTTGACTCAGTCAAGGGTCGTGCAGGTGGGTTTAATTCAATCGGGAAATGATGGGTTGAACTTTACTTGCGGTCTATGGTTTGTTGACTCAGTCAAGGTCATAGATCGCTTGGGGCAAAATATTATTGGGAATTTCAAGTGTTGAAATTTGCAATGAGATTGCATACCTTCTATGAGATAGTTGGATCCCGATACCCGCTGCGAGTAATTGTTACTTCTGGGAGAGTTTTACACATTACAATTAGCCGATCAAGTAGGTGTCTAGAAAGGTGTTAATGGGGTTACGCCTCTGGGAAAATGAGGTTTACATTAATTAAGTTCGTGCGAAAGTACGGGGGACCTCCCTCAAAGTACCGACACTAACCTGGGTGAAAGATTGGTGAACTTGTAGCGTGTAATTAATCCCGGCTAGTCTTTCCTTTTAGGGTTTGAAGGAAGATTTGATTAAAACAGTGGGAGACATCCTGATTAGATATATTAGATAACCAATCTAATCTTGCAAGAGCATACGCTGAGTGTTTTCTTCTCTCTCTCTCTAGGTAGCGACCATATCACGCCTTAATCAAGATAATAATACGGATGTATTGACCGAACCCGCTTGGTATACTGAGCTGGGGAACGTTGGTCCCGCTCCAACTTATAAATGTTATAAGACAGAGCAGGATTTTGGGGAATACCAGATTTCCCGTGCCGCCCAAACGAACAAAGTGCATGTTGATGCATCATCTTCGAGTATATTCGTTACATAGACTGTTTCTCAGTATCCTTTACGTCCTGAGTATGTGATACCGGATCAAGATCCCGCATATGTAATCTGTTACATAGGCTACAGAAAGGTAGAGAACTGAGAACGGGTGATAAGTTTCATGAGATAGAAACGGTGCAAGTGTTGCAGCCAAGTCTGTTGGTCACTATCACCCTGTATTACCAGAATACATTGATTCTGAATGAATGTTATTAGATACCGAACCTGATATACAAAATCATATCAGCCTCTTTATTAGAAAAGAAAGGATATAATTTTGTGTTGTTGGATAATGTTTTGAACATTTCCTATATTAAGAGTTGATCGGTTCAGGCACGTTATCTAAAAGCATAGACGTTCTAAATCAAACTACAGTTCTTAATATACAGAATACACAAAAGAGGAAGAGTTCAGAAATGAACGGATCCTTCTTGAGGTATTGTAGACTATGTCATATCAATGCGACCCGACTAGCTAAGTTGCACATAGATGCATATTTAAATCTGTTTGAATTTACATCTTGTGAAAACTTGCTGGTCATGTCACAAAGATAAGATGACCACAGCTCTGTTTATTGGAAACAGAGAAAGAGTTAATGTACTCTTGGGATAATACATGTTGATGTATGTAGGTCCCCTGTCTACACATGCCAAGACCGATTCTTTGTATTTCATTATATTCTCTGATAATCTCTCAAGATTCAGACATATGTTTCTGTTGAAACACAAGTCTGAAGATTTTGAGATATTCACAGAATATAAGTTAGAAGTAGAGAACCAAAATACAGGTATAAGTATTATGTCCTTTGATGAGATCAAGGAGGAGAATACTTGAGCACGGAATTCCTGGACTATTCTAAAGGAGAATGAGATTCTCTCTCAGCATTACTCCTCCGTATACACCACAGCACGTCGGTGTATCGGGCTGGAGCAATAGCACCCTATGTGATATGGTGTGCTCTATGATGAGTACTACTAAGTTTCCTATTTCCTTTTGGGAGTTATGCACTTGAGAAGTTACATGCCTATTGAATAGGGTTCAAATCAAATCAGTTGCCTACCACTTCATATGTGATATGGAAAGGGAAGAGCCCATATCTTAAGTTTGTTAAGATTTAGGGTTGTCCGGCCTATGTCTAAAAGCAAAATCCGGACAAGCTCGAGGCAAGGTCTGTTATGTAGAACTGGAAATGTTCCAGCTATACAAACGACAGCTGATGATTTGGTAGAACCAAAGGATTCAATAGTTTCCAATGAACCTCAGCCTCTCCGCCGATCTAGTAGGGTTCCTCACCCACCTGAGAGATACTTCGGTTTCTCTATGACAGTGGGAGCGAGGATTGCATCATGAGATGATGACCCAACTAGTTTCGAGCAGGCCATCAGGAGTGGGACTCTGTAAGAATGGCTGGATGCTTATCGATCTGAGATGGAATCCTTATACACCAACAAAGTATGGACTTTGGTTGCTTTATCTGAAGGGTTAAATCCCCATCAGGAGCGAGTATATCTTGAGAAGATTACTTAGTGTACATGGAAAAGTTGAGACTTTCAAAGCTATGCTTAAGTCCATCCAGATCCTACTTGCCATGGCTACATATCATGACTACGATATCTGGTGGTTGGGTGTCATGACTACTTTTCTAAATGATGATTTGGAAGAGAGCGTCTATAAGTACACAGCCAGAGGGGTTCGTAGACAGTGGGAACAGCGGAAACGTGTGCAAGATGTCTTATATGATAAAACAGGCATCGCGGAGTTGGAACATCTTTTTTTGATATGGTAGTCAAAGAGTTTTACTTCATCAAAATGGTAGATGAACCTTGTATATACAAAAAGGTAGTAGGGAGTATGGTGATGCTCCTCGTAGAGTACGTGGATGACATATTCTTGATAGGGAAGGAGTTTCCTATGCTACGCTCGGTCAATATCCGCTTATCACCAGGATTCTCTATATAGGATCAAGGTGATACCTCCTAAATCCTAGGTTTTGGATCTATGAGATAGATCTAATTGGATGTTAGGATTCTCACTAGTTGTAGTGAGATGGTATCAATCAATCCTGGGGAGAATGACTGGAAAGGTTCCGGGGTGATAAGGACGACTGAATGTCAGTCGCAGGCATTGTCTTTACCCTCAGTGGTGGGACGGTATGTTGGAAGAGTTCCAAGCTAGATACCGTGACTTACTAAACGATTAGAGGCAAGATACATCGTTACCAAGGATGCTACCAAAGAGGCAATCGGATATATATAAGTTCATGAGATGAACTTCGTTCCTACCATTGTGTGACAATGGAGTTGTGGCTTTAGCCAAGGAACAACCGTCCCATCAGAAATCCAAATATAATTCTTAAGCAGTATCACCTGATCATGGAGATGGTTGATCTCCAGGGAGATCGAGGTTAGGAGAGTAGACACAAAGGACAACAGCGCGGATCCACTCACGAAGGCCTTTTTCCCAGTAGAGACATTTATGGGATGGTTGAGTATGAGATACTTCAACCACAGCTAATTGTTGGGTATGCGATACCACAACAGATGGCCCTAGTGCAAGTGGAAGATTGTTAGTTATATGTATGCCATAGAGGCCATTACTGTACATACGATATATATTATAATGGATGCTTGGACATATATAGGGAGGACTTTCTTGCCCGACATGATAGTATGCTATCTGGTTGTACTTTATCTTAACATGTACTCTGATTGTCTCTATATTACATGTTGATAATGTTAGTTATATGTATGCCCTAGAGGCCATTACTGTACATACGATGTATATTGTAATGGATGCTTGGACATATATAGGGAGGACTTTCTTACTCGACATGATAGTATGCTATCTGGTTATACTTTATCTTAACATGTACTCTGATTATCTCTATGTTACATGTTGATAAAGCCCTTAGGATATGTACTCGACTACTGGGACTATGATGAGATCATACTAGTGGGGCCACGGTAGTTGACGAGTACATCCTATAATTGTTCCTAGTCGAGAGTGTATCGACACAGGGCATCGATACACCAGAGTAGACTAGCGTATACGCATCTTGACCCATATGATGGGCGATGGATGATCCTATATCCATCCGTGTTTGATATCAAGGATGGTGTACGGGTGCTCAGTAGAGACTGGGTACACTGGACGGACTCGCCAAGAACTCCCAGATGGTATTATACCTTACGTCAGATGGCAGTTCTCCGGTGACACTGGTACAGAGTAGTCTGTTTTCCCGATATCGTCATAGAGTCTTGAGTGATTCCCACTGTGCTTTGATTTCCATCATACCACGTCCAAGAGGGCGTGCAAAAAGGTGGCTTTTGGGTACAGTCCCGAATCCCATGGAGGCAATGAGCGATAGGAGGGGACTCGTCTCTCCCGGTATAGAGAGTTGATGTTGTGCTGTGTTCGATTGGCTATAACCGGAAATCCCTGGCCAGGATTGCTGAAATTTACTGGTAAGTGTTATCAGTAGTTTCTCGAACTGTTATAGACATCATATCGACATGACTTATCAAGCTACTGGGGTCTGACGTTTACCACCCCTAGGCGAGATATGCGACATATTAGACGACGAGACCGGACTGTACGGGAGTGTTAGTGATTGGATTCACAGGAGAATGTACAGGCTTACTTGTTGATCTTCTGAGCGCTCAATACCTGGGTGGCTGTTACGTTTAGCTGACCGCTTGCAGCTTGTGGGTGTTTGATATGATCATCACCTACTGCCGGCGTATTGACGATTCTTTAGAGTCCTACACAGTGGTTTCTTGGCTCAGGCAAAACGGAGTAGGAGCACATATGTGATATGTGCGGGACCGAGGATAATGCGGTATATGATACAGTATTGGATTCTCGCGATATGAGATATCGGCCGGGTATATGTGATATACCCGGGTCATCGTATTAGTCGGCTATTTGTGAAATAGCCGGATTGTTGGATCAAGTGTTGATTCGATAATTTAATGTATAATAATATATATGATATATTAAATTATATTAACTAATATTAGCTCACTAAAAGATTCATTTTCTCACGGGATAATACATTGATATATATGCGATATATATTAATTGTATTATTTTCTATTGTTACAAAATATATTGTATATATGATATATAATATTGTAACATGTTAGGGTTACAAATTTAATAATGGTTTAGGGTTTAAACTTGGTTAGGGTTTGGATTAGGGTTAGCTTTTGCATGAAGCTTCCATGAAGCTTCATGAAGCTTTGACTTTGTGGTTGCTTGATATTTTTGTTAGATATTATGTTAACCCAATCCAAACCATTAACTCTAGTTAACTCTCTACAAGGGTTAACTCTTTCATGCTTTACCCTTGGTTAGATTTGTAATCACTACAATAATTCATTGTTCATCCCAAAAGGATTAAGTTATCATCTTCATTCATCTTCTTCTTCCTTGAGTTCCTTTTTGAAATAGCTTTCTTTTGTGATGAAAGTGAGTGAGAAAAAGATAATAAATGAGAGCAAAAATCCTACTTCATCATTCTCATCTATCCTTGCCATTTAGATGAGGGTGTTCACATCATTTCATGAGTGATAGCTTGTGTTAACGAAACTTCAAGGTAGATCATCTATGTTATCGAAGATCGGAAGTAAGGTTGCATCATTCTCTTCGTGAAGCCTCTCGAGAGTCCAGAACACGATGATCGCAGCGAAGGGACCTCAACACGGAGCTTAAGAAGTGAAGGACCGGATCTACAAAGGTTGTAATCACTCTCACTTAGTGTTAAAGTGTTTAACATGCATGTTTTCGCCTAAACCCTAGTTTAAAGATCCGGCTTCGGGTTGTTCGGCACGGCTAAAATTTTAATCGGGCAAGGTTTATGCCTCGTAGACTCTTGTGTGCGTACCTAGCAACCCTACAGTGGTATCAGAGCCAAGCTAGAGCTTTAGACGAAGTGTAGACGAAGTTTAAAGTTCGATCGAACCCGGATACCCCGATGTTTACCCCTCTCTGGATAATTTTCAAAAAGTTGTTTTTTTATGAATTAAAAATGCTCAGAAAAACAAGCAGGAAAAACTAAGAATTACTGTGAAGTACGGTTCACTAAGTCAATTATTTGACCGCGGAACCGCGGCCAAACCAAGGGTTTGGCGGCGGTTCCGCGGCCAAAATTTGGACTTAGTCCCTGGAATTTCATATATTTATTCTTAGGTCCTTTCTTGGCAATTTTTTCTGGGAATATTTTAATTCCACTCAATTGTTGAGTTTTCTAGGGTTGTATTGGGGACTCGTTGATTCGATCGGATAATTTAACTTTGTTTAGTTTGTCCAGATAATTTTAGAAACTGTTAAAAAGTTCGAACGGATATCAATAACTCACTTTTTCCCCTGTCGGAAAATTTTTCAAAAGTTGGATTTTTCTCGAGTTTAAGAACGTTCTAAGTCGTGCAAGTAACGCGGTGGACCCTCTAAAAGACAACAAACCTTAACTCGATTATGTGATCGTCTTGAACTGCCTCTGAACCTTAGGGTTTGTGGCAGTACGGCGTGCCACATGTGAGGCATTGGCTTGACCCTTCTACGGCTGGACCATTGGTACTGTGGCATGTGATGGATGTTTTTAAACTGATTTCAAGTGTTGAGATATATCGGGGAAATCTTGGGTGTTTGATTATTCGATCGGAAAGTTTAACATTGTCTATTTATCTGGAATGCGATACAATATTTGGAATCCACATGTAGTTATGAGATAACTAATTTGAATGTTATAAATCTAGCAGTTCAGTCTCAGATGATCGGTTGCCACGGAATTTTGATGCGATCAAAAGTCCGTCGCAATCACGTAGCGTACGCGGATACTCGCCGGGTAAACTTAATAGACAGCCATGCCCTATAACCCCGACCAAGTGACTGTAGGAGAACCCCGTCGCCGAAAGCATCTGTTCGGGTGCTCGCGGCAGCGGTGTTCCGCCTTAGTGCACTTCGTCGACGGCATCCGGGGGTGCAGCCGTCTACTAAAGTTTGCGACGAGCATTCGATCAGGATGTCGGGAATCTTGTTGAATTGCCCGAATTGATATTGAAAAGAGTTTTCGATAATGAGACTAAAATGCGGGGTTTATAATTGTTAGGCATGCGATGTCTATGGAATTCATTTGGTTAGGCATGCGATGTCTAAAGAGGTTGCGGATTCCAACTGTTGTAATTTTACACTTTCTTTTCTGTGACCGTAAGCGTAGTATGTGGTGTATCACCGGCTTCGTTGCTATACATCAACGATAATCGGGATACGCATACTTGCTTACGTTGATGATATGAGATATTATGTGTTGCTGTGATATGTTATATTGGATCGTCGTGTTCTGAATAGCCGGGGGTTTTATGTGAGATGAGAGTTTTTCTTTTTCATTCATGTAAAATTCATTTGTATGTAATATTCTTTTATTGGGGCACTTCCGGGCTGAGGATGATGTCACCGTTGTATATTATTTACTTTTCCGCATTAGGTAGACCCAAGGCGGGGAGCACAAGTAACTGGGTTCTAGGGTCCAGTGGGAGACCATCTCGAGGAGTCGAGACCGGGTCTCCTAGCCCTAGAATTGGCAGTGTTACTTGCCGCTCTCGTAGGGGTCTAGGGATGTGGGTTTGGCTATTCATCGCGACCATGGAATCCGTGTTTTATACAGGCTCGTATTAAAACACGGACGTCCTAGTATATCCAATATTTCATATATGTTCTTCTGCTGCAATGTTCTATGATGAGATCATATTACTGCCTGAGACGAATGTTTATATTATATATATGAGATATATGTTATATTGCAGATTTCGTTTCAAATTTGATGCTTGTGAAGCATATTAAAATGGGGCTTCATTAATGAGATTAATGAAATAAAAGAAACATAAGATGTTGTAGAAACTTGTTTAAAAACTGGTAGCTCTAGTTCTTGTTTTGGATAGCGGTATTCCTTATAGAACATCCAGCACCTTATTCGATAAGGAATGAGCCGAGATCCCTTCACCGGGAGTGACCTCTTTAGTGAAACTAGCAGATGCTACAAACTCGATTTGTCTTTTGATTGTTTCTATAGTTTTTGCTTTGCATAGTGATATTTATGAAATATCCTGCACCTTATTCGATGAGGAAAGGGCTGACGATCCCTTCACCTGGAGTGACTGTTGCGCCACGGCAGCGCCCCGGCCTTCTACTCGAGGCCAAAATGCGGAATCAAAATTTTTCTTATCTTTAACCGGCGCTACCGCAGACAATATACCCGGATCATGACCATTAACCTAATGCTAGCAAACAAGAGAAGGGGTGAGAAGTTATACCGAGCGATCCGTGTCCTCCGGTCTTCGTCTCCACTCCGATCTCCCGCGGAATCCTCGTCCGTCACCTCCTTGTCGAAAAGGGCACCACGTGGCCGAATGCTTTTAAGAGCTCCCACCTCTAGACCGAGGCAACTCGGACGCGAAGTTGGCTAGCCGACGCATCCAAGAGTACTGTAGGTTGTAGTGTAGAGGCTTGTCTCTTTGGGGTTTGTGAAGTTGCCATGGATGTGGAGGTGTAGGAAGAAAATGAACTTTGGAAAAATGGAGCTATCATTTTCTTGCAAGGAATGAGATGAGAAAATATGCTACCCTCAAAAAAAAACTCTCTCTCTCTCTCTCTTCCTCTTGTGGCCGCCCCCCCCTTTTGAAAATATGGTGGAGGAAATCACAAAACAAGAAGGAAGGTGAGTGTAGGAAAAGAGAATGGGTGACCACATCCAAAGACCATCATAACAATATCAAATCAATTCAAATCAACATAAAGTAAGAAAATGATGATAGAAAAGAATGGTATCAAAAGATGATTTCATAATCTCCCATTTCACAAATAACACCTCCACAAAGAGTTATTTGCAAACTTGCAAATAACCCCCTCCAACGGAAAGTCCGGCCGGGAAGGAACAAAGAAAAAACCGGCCGGAACGGAATATAAACTGGTAACTTCAGAAAACTGATCCCGTAATAAATTACAGGAAAAACCCCACAACTGCATATACATGCCCGCATTCGTATTCCCACTGAATACAAATGCAAAGAGACAAAATCTACACTGTCTAATACTAGGATCCGGCTTAAGCCAAAGCAGGCTAGTAAAATCTGTCCGATCACGATCCGTGCAATACCGCACGTATCTGATCGAACCCTGCAATATCTCCATACGGCCTCTACAGCGTTTCGCCCGAAACTTGAGTAACTGAGTGTGGTGGACTCAAAAGACTCATCAATACTATGGCTGTGGATTTAACCACTAGCACGTCAAAGGTATTAGCCATACGTGACGGGCCACCAGCTATTGACCAAAAGGGACGTCGGTGAGCGAACTCATCCTGACACCCTACTGAGCCTGTCAGTGACAATATCCGTATAGTCCGGTCCGTTCGTCTATGAGTATCGCATGGCGGGCCTAGGGGGTTGGTAAAAGTCAGACCCCCAAAAGCGGTACAAGTCGTGTCGGACTGTAGCCCAGAACACCCTGAGATCCTACTGGAATACCTACCAGTAAATCTCCTGCCTCGGCCGAGGGCTTTGTGTAATGGCTCTCCTAGACACAGCGCGACCTCACCCCCAATACCGGGAGAGACGAACCCCTGCAGATCCACTCACTGCCTCCATGTGGCTCGGGACTGTACCCAACTAAAACCTGTTTGCACGACTCCTTTGAGCCGTGGTAGGGTAGTAATCAAAGCACAGTGGGAACTCACACGAGACAAATGACGATCTCAGGTCGATGAACTAACCTGTACACATGTCACCAGGGAACTGCTATCTGACGTCTGGTATAATCCCAACTAGCAGGTTCCCGGCGAGTCCTGTCCGGTGTACTCATAACCCAATGAGCACCTGTATACCTCTTAGGTGAACCAACTGACACCAATGACTTGTGAGACCGGCCACCGCCCCTCGTCGGGGTCTCGACGGTATACACTAGTCTATTAATGGAGTATCGATGCCCAGTCTCAAAACTCCCACGACTAGGGACCTTTTAAAGATGTGCTTATAGACTCCAGCTCTCACGTATATGATCGCCCTCATACTGCTGGTAGTCAAGAAAGAATCCTAGGGGCTCTATCAACGTGTAATAGCGACTCGTAAGGTCACCTAAAGCAGTACACGATAATAAAGATAAACCAGATAGCATACTATCATCTTGAGTAAGACTGTCCTACCGGGATAGGTCCTCCCTCAATCATTGCAATCACGTGCCTGTGATCCAATAATTGACTCTGAGGGCACTATCTCCAACACTCTCCCACTTGCACTCAAGGCTAATTATTGCGATGTCGCATACTCACAGCCCGTGTGATACCGAACACCCAACTCCTCTACTAGTCAGTCTCACAAAGCTCATTTGCGAAACTATTGCGTTCGAGAAATAGCCTCAGTGAGTGAATCCGCTGTGATGTTTCTTTCTATGTCTCTCTATATCTCAAGTTCGCGGAGAAATCCATCTCCCAAAATGAGCAATACCTGTCTTAGAATGTGTCTGGATATCTGATGGGACCTAGCTCATAAATGAACTCCAAATCCAAACTCCTTAGACTGTATCGACAACTGAACTTAATCAGTATCCTGCGCCATGCCTTTCCCTAAGTATCCACCTGGACCACCTGTCCAAAATACTGCCCCTCGTCAGAGGGAAAACTATAACTCTGACAGCCAATCTGCCATCCAGGTCACCTTGGAAGCCTGGAATGATAACCGTCTCCTAAAAGAGGATGCCGTTATCAAATCCCTAGAACATTCACTTATGTTCTAAAGCTGCTTCCGATTGTTTCTTCAGGATTGGATTAATATCAACTTATTGTATCTACTGCAAGAACAACATCTGGTGTGGTACTTGACATCTCATAATTGATTCAATTTCCTAAGCAAGTGATCTGCCAATCATGCGTATCCCTCTCCCTTTTAGTCTGTAAGACACCTTTAGAGAGGGTGACTCCATCACCTGCAGGTACATTACCGTGCCAGGAGTCGTCCATTCTAAATACTCATAGAATGCTGTCAAAGTACCCAGATTGGGAAACCACCCAAATCTAGATCTAAAACCATAGATCCAGTAACCAGAATGTATAATATCCAAGTCCTATATGGAGAAACCACTGTGTGACAACCAAAGAATAACCGATCGTAGTATAGGAATATCACTTCCTACTCTGTGTATGTCATCCTAATACCAGGACATCACACCCTACTACCTTCTTAACAGATCCATCCCCTATTCTGATGAAGTCAAACCTATGACTGTCACATCAGAAATAGATGATCTATCTCCGCTATATCTGCTTAAGTCTATAAATAGACATAAGCCTCTTGCCCACTGTGCTTCCGTTGCTCCCACTGACTACGACAACCTTCTGGCAGAGTCATATAGACGTACACTTCTAAAGCTAGTTTAGAATGACGCTATATTCATCCTCCTGCCGGGTCTCACAGTCTGGAACAACAGCAATGGGAAGTCTGGGTAAACAAGAACCTCCCTGCCACCGTCCTTGAGCATACCGAGGTACCTCTAGGGTGCCTGAGGTTACCCACTTTATCTGCGGAGTGGCCAATGGTGTCAAATCAGATTGAATCTTTAGGTTCTTATCAAATCTTCAGTAATCGTTTGTGGTTCTGGAATTACTTCCAGTTCTACCATACTCCCACTACAGTTTTCTGAAAAAATCCATTTCTTTTAAAATTGTGGCGAGTCAAGAACAATATCACTATTGATCTTCCAGATGGTAGAAAATCAACCCTCGTCATAGCCTGGGTCAACCCACAAACAGCTATTACAGAAACGTGCCTTGAGTTATCCGGAGTCTGGTTTTAACCATAAGCCGGACAACTCCCCGTACCTTAACAATGTCAAGATATGAACTGTTCTATATCCAATACAGAAACAGAGGCACTGATTTAATTGAACCAGATTCAAATCATGCAGCTGTCTCCAGTGCATGTCAACTAAATGGAAGAGAGGCCGATCAGCGTTACTCAACTTAGGAGTACTTCCAATTATGAGTAACCTGAAAGAGAAGCTAGTTCTCTTAACCATTACTATCAACTGAATACCAAACACAAGTATCTACATCTTCGATCACCTTGAAGAATCCTGATACTTGCAACTCCTGGTTCTCTACTTTATTCATACACCTATAACTTCTCAAAACTTAGACCCTGTGTTTCTACGAAACACCTGCCTAAGGACTAGAGAAGTCATAAGTAAACTGAATATAGTACGAGGACCAACCCCTCTGTCCTAATGGACACTGGACAACATACAATACTCTGTATAAGTCCCATGAGTGTAATAACTCATTCCCTATGTGTTGTAGGTCAAAAACTGTACTATGGTTATGAAGAATTACACCGCTGTTCAATGCTCCTTACCTAACCAACCACTGATATAGGTAAATGTCACAGACATAATTTCAAAAAGGTATATCTCACTCTATAAAAATAGACGTACAGATATATCAATTTGAAATTGGTGCATAACAACGGATATTCAAAACCAAATATTTGCCGTCCGGCAAACAACCCATGTGACTTCCTCAAATATCACCAATTACAAAGAATTCCGATATAATGAGGATGATCACCTAATTCCCAATAACTTACTCCCACTCATCATCTGTAAAACCATACAGATGTGAGAATCATACCTGGTAAATACATACCCTGGAGCAAGTGTCTAATTGGGAAATCAGTTTTCTTTTAACAGTACACAGTGAAACTGAAACATTGAAATGTTTCGAAAGGGTATTCCGGTATTCCTAGTAATGCCTCTTCCATTATCCAGATTCACAACTGTAACCGTATAATTCTTTGCCATCTCTCCAAAATCCCTTTATATGTCTTTAGTCATTACCTTCTGTACACCCCTTTAGGCCAAATGGTTTTCTTCCTTCCCTACCGTCCGGCACCAGCCTATGGTTTGGAAGAAGACTATCCAATAAACCTAATGGGTGTACTGTCCTAATCCTAGGAGCACTCGCAATACGAGAGAAGGTGAAGATAAAAGACAACCGAATAAACCTTATTCCTATTTCTCCTGAACTAGGATCCATCCCCGAACTGGAACAAGCTCCTTTCGAGTTCGTATATAACCATACGATGGATTATCCAATAAACTTGGGATCTTCGTAGTGATACGGAGTGTCCTGGAGAAATACAAAGGTGATTTAGGATTGGCGAAGAAATACTTGGTTTAGTCGTGAACGGCAGTCGCAGCTTACTTTGCCCTCTTACTAATCCCTTTCTTTGTCTTAACTTAATACCTTCTGTACACTGTTTAGGCTAATTGGTTTTCTTCATTCCCTACCGGTCGGCACCTGCCTATGGTTTGGAAGAAGACTATCCAATTTGCGTAATAGGTGTACTATCTCCTAAACCAAGGAGTACTCGTAATGAGAGAAGGTGAAAGGAAAAGACAACTGAATAGTCCTATTCGTTTTCTCCAGAACCGGAAACCATCCTCGAATTCCTTCGAGTTCGTATATAACCATACGATGGTTTTCGTCCAATGGAAATGGACGTTCGTAGTAATACGGGGTGTCCTGGAGAAAAGGGTAAAAGTAGGAGTGGCAATGAGGTTTGCAACTCTGACAATCCAAAAGCCAGTCTTATAAGAAGGTTCGGTTAACTTGGTCACTGAGTCATAGTCTAGGGTCGGGTCAATGATCGCTGCCAAAAAGAGAGAGAAAAGAAACACTCAGCGTGCACTCTAACCTAGATCAGAATGGTTGTCACTTTATCTAATCAGGAAACCTCCCACTGTAACCTCAAATTCTTCTCCAAACCTAAAAGAAGAATTAACCGGGATCACCCGAGGAGTAAACCAACTCATCAGTGGGAATCGGGATCCAACTATCATCGCATGATAACTTGACGGAATCCACTCAAGTCACCACACTCCAGAAGGTATGCGCATGCCTGACAAGTTTCAGTTTCTTTAGAAACTCCCGATAAGATTTTTACCCCTAGGACTCAAGTGACCTTGACACAGTCAACAAATCAAAGAGTCCTAGTCAAGTTCAACCCGTCATTATCCTGGATTGCATTAAACCCACCCGTACGAGCCCTTGACGCAGTCAACAAGGCCGCACGACTGTCTTAACCAATCCCATTAATATGCTACAAATAAGCACTACTTAGCTACCGCACACTACGCCTTGACACAGTCAACAAACGCAGCACGAATACTAAGTAATACTTGTAAGAAATGACGGAGGGCTACGTCTAGTTTTTGGCGAAAAACCTTTTACCGTAATGAACTTGATATCATTGAAGGAACTGCATAGCCTTTTATAAAAATATAGTGGCGAAAACCTTTGCTAAAGAGGTCACTCCCGGTGAAGGGATCTCGGCTCTTTCCCCGTAGAATGAGGTGCAGGATATTCTAACTGAATACCACGATGCAAAGCAAAAGTAATCGGTTATAGTGAAGTTATTGCCCTGACGCAAACTTCTGTCCAAGGGGTCACTCCCGGTGAAGGGATCTCGACCCTTGCCTCGTCGAATGAGGAGCAGGATATTCCAACTGAATACCACGATGCATAACAAAAGAGAACGCCCTTGCAATAACAGCTTTTGAAAAATGTTCCAACAACATCAGAATAGGTTTGTTTATCTTGCATTGATCCGAATCAACGCAGTCCCATCAATTGATCACACCACAAAAGAACGAAAATAATGACGTACGTATATGCCATCCGCATTCGCCACTGGGTCCCGTCATCACCCGTTAGGTTACTTAACTAACGACAGAGCGGGGACTAGACTAGCGCGGATGCAAAACATATACAACATCTACTAGTATATATATAATATATAATTTTCGCTCAAGGCGTGATAAAATGCAACAACACATAAATGTATAGCAACACAGATCAATACAGATATCTGGGATCCCCGGGTTTCACAGAGCCGCTGCTGAAACCCGACGTTCCCCTGGTCGTGTGGATATCCTGTGTAATGAAACCCTAGACCCCTACGGGTGCGGCAAGTTACCCGCCAAAACCTGAAGCGAGGCAGCCCCCTTCAGCAACATGAATGGACCACCCAGCACTTCACGGAATCCGGTAACTTGGGCACCCCTCCTGGGTCAACCTGTACCCCCTACGAGTGCGGCGAATAGCCCGCCAATTCTAGAGTAAAGCCCCCTCCGTCTCAATGCCATGAGATGCGGGCCCGTTGCCCTCTAGAATCCGGCTATCCGTGCACCCCTCCGCGGGGCAATCCTAGTACAGAAAGTAAAATATACATACAACGGGTACACTGACCGCAACCTGGTCGTGCCCCAAAATAATAATACAAACAGGCAGTGACGGCAGTCCACATGTCGGACGCTCGCCCCGCAATATCAAATGTACATAATACAACAAAAACTGTACTAGCATTGCATCCAGGCGATCCCCACGACCGATCCGCAACAACACAGCACAACACAGAACATCAACGTGAATGTCACGTTCGCAAATCCGTCTAACCGGTCTATAGCAGATAGACTGGATCTACCGATCAAATGGCATTCACGGTCGCAGATATAATGTAAATACTGTGAACTAGCATGTTTAAAATATCCGATCGAACAAATGTACCCAAGTGGGCCCCAAGCACTACTGTAGTACTCACAGAAAATCTGGGCCCAAAAAGAATGTCCTAAAACCCATATTTTCATGTCCAAGAGCCTCTGGAAAAATTTGGCGCCGCGTGGACATATTATGGTCACGGAACCGCGGCCAATGCATGGGTGTGGCCACGGTTCCGTGGTGGAAAAGTGGAATCAGTTCACCAATTTTTTGCAGAATTCTTAGAACACTCTGAACATCATTCTGAAACAACCTGAAAAATTTTTGGAGTCCAAAAAATTTCGACAGAAACCTGATGCACACAAAATACGGTTTTTGGGATTTTTGTTCGATCGAGTCTTTAAACATACTAGAGCAAGCTAGACTAGGTTAATGGCGTGGCTCTGATACCATGTTGCGTCACGGCAGCGCCCCGACCTTCTACTCGAGGCCAAAATGCGGAATCAAAATTTTTCTTATCTTTAACCGGCGCTACCGCGGACAATATACCCGGATTGTGACCATTAACCTAATGCTAGCAAACAAGAGAAGGGGTGAGAAGTTATACCGAGCGATCCGTGTCCTCCGGTCTTCGTCTCCACTCCGATCTCCTGCGGAATCCTCGTCCGTCACCTCCTTGTCGAAAAGGGCACCACGTGGCCGAATGCTTTTACGGGCTCCCACCTCTGGACCGAGGCAACTCGGGCGCGAAGTTGACTAGCCGACGCGTCCAAGAGTACTGTAGGTTGTAGTGTAGAGGCTTGTCTCATTGGGGTTTGTGAAGTTGCTATGGATGTGGAGGTGTAGGAAGAAAATGAACTTTGGAAAAATGGAGCTATCATTTTCTTGCAAGGAATGAGATGAGGAAATATACTACCCTAAAAAAAAAACTCTCTCTCTCACTCTCTTCCTCTTGTGGCCGCCCCCCCTTTTGAAAATATGGTGGAGGAAATCACAAAACAAGAAGGAAGGTGAGTGTAGGAAAAGAGAATGGGTGACCACATCCAAAGACCATCATAACAATATCAAATCAATTCAAATCAAAATAAAGCAAGAAAATGATGATAGAAAAGAATGGTATCAAAAGATGCTTTCATAATCTCCCATTTCATAAATAACACCTCCACAAAGAGTTATTTGCAAACTTGCAAATAACCCCCTCCAACGGAAAGTCCGGCCGGGAAGGAACAAAGAAAAAACCGGCCGGAACGGAATATAAACTGGCAATTACAGAAAACTGATCCCGTAATAAATTACAGGAAAAACCCCGCAACTGCATATACATGCCCGCATTCGTATTCCCACTGAATACAAATGCAAAGAGACAAAATCTACACTGTCTAATACTAGGATCCGACTTAAGCCAAAGCCGGCTAGTAAAATCCGTCCGATCACGATCCGTGCAATACCGCACGTATCTGATCGAACCCTGCCATATCTCCATACGGCCTCTACAGCGTTTCGCCCGAAACTTGAGTAACTGAGTGTGGTGGACTCAAAAGACTCGTCAATACTATGGCTGTGGATTTAACCACTAGCACGTCAGAGGTATTAGCCATACGTAACGGGCCACCAGCTATTGACCAAAAGGGACGTCGATGAGCGAACTCATCCTGACACCCTACTGAGCCTGTCAGTGACAATATCCGTACAGTCCGGTCCGTTCGTCTATGAGTATCGCATGGCGGGCCTAGGGGGTTGGTAAAAGTCAGACCCCTAAAAGCGGTACAAGTCGTGTCGGAGTGTAGCCCAGAACACCCTGAGATCCTACTGGAATACCTACCACTAAATCTCATGCCTCGGCCGAGGGCTTTGTGTAATGGCTCTCCTAGACACAGCGCGACCTCACCCCCAATACTGGGAGAGACGAACCCCTGCAGATCCGCTCACTGCCTCCATGTGGCTCGGGACTGTACCCAACTAAAACCTGTTTGGACGACTCCTTTGAGCCGTGGTAGGGTAGCAATCAAAGCACAGTAGGAACTCACATGAGACAAATGACGATCTCAGGTCGATGGACTAACCTGTACACATGTCACCAGGGAACTGCTATCTGACGTATGGTATAATCCCAACTAGCAGGTTCCCGGCGAGTCCTGTCCGGTGTACTCATAACCCAATGAGCACCTGTATACATCTTAGGTGAACCAACTTACACCAATGGCTTGTGAGACCGGCCACCGCCCCTCGTCGGGGTCTCGACTGTATACATTAGTCTACTAATGGAGTATCGAATGCCCAGTCTCGAAACTCCCACGACTAGGGACCTTTTAAGGATGTGCTTATAGACTCCAGCTCTCACGTATATGATCGCCCTCATACTGCTGGTAGTCAAGCAAGAATCCTAGGGGCTCTATCAACGTGTAATAGCGACTCGTAAGGTCACCTAAAGCAGTACACGATGATAAAGATAAACCAGATAGCATACTATAATCTTGGGTAAGACTGTCCCACCGGGACAGGTCCTCCCTCAATCATTGCAATCACGTGCCTGTGATCCAATAATTGACTCTGAGGGCACTATCTCCAACAGTGACCCCTTTAGCAAGACTAGAAAAGCCTCAAAAACACTCCATTTAAAATCATTCGATTCTACAACGATATAAAGTTCATTACGCAAAGGGTTTTCTTAAAAACCTGTCGTAGCCCTCCGTCATTTCAGATAAGTAGTATTTAGTATTCGTGTTGCGTTTGTCGACTCAGTCAAGGCGTAGTGTGCGGTAGCTGATTAGTGCTTATTTGCAAAGCATATGATGCGATTAGATTAGGGTAGTCGTGCGGCCTTGTTGACTCAGTCAAGGGTCGTGTGGGTGGGTTTAATTCAATCGGGAAATGACGGGTTGAACTTTACTTGCGGTCTATGGTTTGTTGACTCAGTCAAGGTCATAGATCGCTTGGGGCAAAATATTATTGGGAATTTCAAGGGTTGAAATTTGCAATAAGATTGTATACCTTCTATGAGATAGTTGGATCCCGATACCCGCTGCAAGTAAGAGTTACTCCTGGGAGAGTTTTACACATTACAATTAGCCGATCAAGTAGGTGTTTAGAAAGGTGTCAACGGTGTTATGTCTCTGGGAAAACGAGGTTTACTTTAATTAGGTTCGTGCGAAAGCACGAGGGACCTCCCTCAAAGTACCGACACTGGCCTGGCTGAAAGATTGGCGAACTTGTAGCGTATAATTAATCTCGGCTAGTCTTTCCTTTTAGGGTTTGAAGGAAGATTTGATTAAAATAGTGGGAGACATCCTGATTAGATATATTAGATAACCAATCTAATCTTGCAAGAGCATACGCTGAGTGTTTTCTTCTCTCTCTCTCTCCAGGTAGCGACCATATCACGCCTTAATCAAGATAATAAAATGGATGAATTAACCGAACCCGCTTGTTATACTGAGCTGGGGAACGTTGGTCCCACTCCAACTTATAATTGTTATAAGACAGAGCAGGAAATTAGGGAATACCAGATTTCCCGTGCCGCCCAAACGAAGAAAGTGCATGCTGATGCATCATCTTCGGGTGTGTTCATTACATAGAACTGTTTCTCAGTATCCTTTACGTCCTGGGTATGAGATACCGGATCAGGATCCTGAATATGTAATCTGTTACATGGGCTACAGAAAGGTAGAGAACTGAGAACGGGTGATAAATTTCATGAGACGGAAAACGGTGCAAGTGTTGCAGCCAAGTCTGTTGGTCACTATCACCATGTATTACCAGAATACATTGATTCTGAACAAATGTTAATAGATACCGAACCTGATATACAACATCATATCAGTCTCTTTATTAGTAAAGAAAGGATATAATTTTGTATTGTTGGATAAAGTTTTGAACATTTCCTATATCAAGAGTTGATCGGTTCAGGCACGTTATCTAAAAGCATTGACGTTCTAAATCAAACTACAGTTCTTAGTATACAGAACACACACGAGTGGAAGAGTTCAGAAATGAACGAATCCTTCTTGAGGCATTGTAGACTAGGTCATATCAATGCGACCCGACTAGCTAAGTTACATTTAGATGCATATTTAAATCTGATTAAATTTACATCTTGTGAAACTTGCTGGTCATGTCACAAAGATAAGATGACCATAGCTCTGTTTATTGGAAACAGAGAAAGAGTTAGTGAACTCTTGGGATTGATACATGCTGATGTATGAAAGTCCCCTGTCTACACATGCCAAGACCGGCTCTTTGTACTTCATTACATTCTCTGATGATCTCTCAAGATTCAGACATATGTTCCTGTTGAAACACAAGTCCAAACCTTTTGAGATATTCACAGAATGTAAGTTAGAAGTAGAGAACCAAAATACGGATATAAGTATTATGTCCTTTGATGAGATCAAGGAGGAGAATACTTGAGCACGGAATTCCTGGACTATTCTAAAGGAGAATGAGATTCTCTCTCAGCATTACTCCTCCGTATACACCACAGCACATCGGAGTATCGGGGCGGAGCAATAGCACCCTATGTGATATGGTGTGCTCTATGATGAGTACTACTGAGTTTCCTATTTCCTTTTGGGTGTTATGCGCTTGAGAAGCTGCATACCTATTGAATAGGGTTCAAATCAAATCAGTTGCCTACCACTTTATATATATGATATGGAAAGGGAAGAGCCCATATCTTAAGTTTGTTATGATTTGGGGTTGTCCGGCCTATGTCTAAAAAGCAAAATCCGGACAAGCTCGAGGCAAAGTCAGTTCTGTGGAAGTTTGTTAGGTATCCCAAGCATTCGCAAGGGAATATCTTCTACCAAACCGAGGAACAAAAGATGTTTTGTTTCACAGCATGCCACCTTGGTGAAAGGGAATTTCTTGTGAAGAAATTAGTGGTCATGAGGTAGAACTGGAAGGAGTTCCAGCTATACAAACTACAGCAGATGATTTGGTAGAACCAAAGGATTCAATAGTAACCAACGAACCTCAGCCTCTCCGCGATCTAGTAGGGTTCGTCACCCACCTGAGAGTTACTTCGGTTTCTCTATGACAGTGGGAGCGAGGATTGCATCATGAGATGATGACCCAACTAGTTTCGACCTGGCCATCAGGAGTGGGACTCTGTAAGAATGGCTGGATGCTTAACGATCTGAGATGGAATCCTTATACACCAACAAAGTATGGACTTTAGTTGCTTTATCTGAAGGGTTAAATCCCCATCAGGAGCAAGTATATCTTGAGAAGATTACTTGGTATACATGGAAAAGTTAAGACTTTCAAAGCTATGCTTAAGTCCATCCAAATCCTACTTGCCACGGCTACATACCATGACTATGATATCTGGCGGTTGGTGTTGGATATAGTGCCCTCAAGGTCAATTATTGGATCGCAGGTACGTGATTGCAATGATTGCGGAGGACCTATACCGGTAGGACAGTCTTACTTGAGATGATAGTATGCTATCTGGTTTGCCTTTATCAGTCGTGTATAGGTTCAGGTGACTGATCACGATTACACTTTGATAGAGCCCTTAGGATCTTGCTTGACTACCAACAGTATGAGGGCGATCATATACGTGAGAGTTGGGTGGTCTATAAGCATATCCTTAATAGTGGTCCCTAGTCGTGGGAGTTTCGAGACAGGGCATCGATACTCCGGAGTAGACTAGTGTATACAGTCGAGACCCCGACGAGGGACGGTGGCCGGTCTCACAAGCCACTGGTGTCAGTTGGATCACCTAAGATGTATACAGGTGCTCATTGGGTTATGAGTACACCGGACAGGACTCGCCGGGAACCTGCTAGTTGGTATTATACATATCGTCAGATAGCAGTTCCCTGGTGACATGTATACAGGTTAGTTCATCGACCTGAGGTCGTCATTTGTCTCGTGTGAGTTCCCACTGTGCTTTGATTTCTACCCTACCACGGCTCAAAGGAGTCGTGTAAACAGGTAGTTTTTGGGTACAGTCCCGAGCCACATGGAGGCACGTGAGCGGATCGGCAGGGGATTCGTCTCTCCCGATATTGGGGGTAGAGGTCGCACTGTGTCTAGGAAAGCCATTACACCAAGTCCTTGGCCAAGGCAGGTGAGATTTACTGGTAGGTACTCCAGTAGTATCTCAGGGTGTTCAGGGCTTGTCTCCGACACGACTTATACAGCTATTGGGGGTCTGACGTTACTAGCCCCCTAGGCCGGATATGCGATACTCATAGACGAACGAACCGGACTGTATATACATTGTCACTGTTAGGCTCAGTAGGGTTTCTGGATGAGTTCGCTCATCAGCCTCCCTTGAGGTCAGTCCATGGGCAGTCGTTACGCATAGCTAGTGCCGCCGACGGCTTGTGGTTAAACCCACTGCCAGGGTACTGACGAGTCATTAGAGTCCCCCACAGATAGTTTCCCAAGTTCGGGTGAAACGTTGTAGAGGCGTATGGTTTTAAAGCAGGGTTCGGAAAATGCACGTGCGTTTACGCACGTGTTATTTTTCGGGCAGATACTACTGGTGGGCTTTGGTTTAAGCCGGATCCATGTATTATATAGAGTAGATATAATATCTTTGTCTCAGTTGCATTTGTATTCGGTCGTAAAACAAATGCGGGTATATTTATACAGTTACGGGGTTATCCTGAAATTCGTTTCGGGATCACTTTTGGAAGTTGCCAGTTTCCAGTTTTCTATCAGCCGTATTTAACATTTGGTTAAATACGGATTTTATCTTTTCTTGAGATGAGTGTGGAAGCTTCTAGAAGGTTCTAGAAGTAGTGAGGTGTTTAGTGAGTCATGGTTGCATTTAATGATTCCATTAATTCTTGATGACTAGGTTAATGATTCATCATTTCATTAAGTGTGTTCACACTTTGTGTTCACACTTGAGATATTTTCTTATTATCACCTCCCCCTCTCCTACACTCACCCCCACCTCTATATATGTGGCCGGCCTCTTCCCCCTCTCTCTCACTCACACACTTGATGTTTTATTTTGGTTAAAAAGATTATGATAGTTTCGGTGTATGGAATTTCACAGCTCATTTCATTCCATTACCCGATTCCCATGGAAACTTCATTAACCGTTCGTCCATGGTTTTGGACGAAGCGAGACAAAGTATTCCACTCATTCTCTACATCAATCTTGGTCGTCTCTTTTAGCAAACTTGACGACCGAGTTGCCTCGAGTCAGAGGCGGGAGCCCATTTAAAGATCCGATGACGTGGTGCCACCTGGACGAGGAGATCGGAGATCGACGAGATCGGAGCAGCCGCAACGAAGCGTGGGATGATGGTTAAAGAACCAAGGACTCGGATCGTTCGGTATAACCTTTCTTCCCTCTTTGTAGATTATTAGTTTAGCGTTAATGGCAGATCCGGGTTATAGTATGCGATAGCGCCAGTTATAAAAGTTTTTGTTCCGCATTTGGCATCTGAAAGACGGCCGGGGCGCTACCGTAGACTTACATGTTATCAGAGCCACGCCATTAATCTTTACTAACTTGTGCTAACATGTTTAAAAGATCGATCGAACGGATTTTCAAAAACTACAATTTTCAAGTCTAAAGTTTCTGTTGAATTTAAATCTGGTCTAAAAAAATTTTTTGAGCATCTCAAAAAGTCAAGCAGGCTTTTTAAAGAACATAGAAGAAATTCGACCCACTGATCCGACCGTACGGCCGCAGAACCGCCGCCAAAGCCATGCTTTGGCCGCGGAACCGCGGCCGTCTAGGTGAATCAGTGGACCATCTTTCTTCTGTGGATTCTACTTGGGAAATTGTGGTTTCTGGAACTGTTCATTTGGGCCCAGTATTTTTTACTGTACTAGGTTTTGCCCCGCGACGGAGTGCACGGATAGCCGGGTTCTGAGGGGCAACGGGTCCGCATCTCATGGCTTTGAGAGGCAGAGGGGCCTCACTCTAGAATTGGCAGACTATTCGCCGCACTCGTAGGGGGTACAGGTTGACCCAAGGAGGGGTGCCCAAGATTACCGGATTCCGTGAAGTGCTGGGTGGTCCATTCACTATGCTGTAAGGGGCTGCCTCGCTTCAGGTTTTGGCGAGTAACTTGCCGCACCCGTAGGGGTCTAGGTTTCATTGCACAAGCTATCCACACGACAGGGGAACGTCGGGTTTCAGCAGCGGCTCTGTGAAACTCGGGGATCCCAGATTATTTGTATTGTTCTGTGATGCTTATTACTTTTCTGTAATGTTGCATATTATCACGCCTGGAGCGATTATTGTATATTGGTTTATATACTATTAGATGTTGTATATGTTTTACACCCGCGCTAGTTCAGTCCCCGCTCTGTCGTTAGTTAAGTAACCTAACGGGTGATGACGGGACCCAGTGACGAATGCGGATGGCATATACGTACATTTTATTTTCGTTCTTTTCTGGTGTGATTATTGATGGGACTGTGTTGATTCTGATCAATGCAAAGTAAAACAAACCTGTTTGGATATTGTTGGAACAATTTTAAAAGTATTATTACAAAGACGTTTCCTTTTGTTTTGCATAGTGATATTCGGTTGGAATATCCTGCACCTCATTCGACGGGGCAAGGGCCGATATCCCTTCACCGGGACTGACCCCTTGGACAGAAGTTTGCGTCAGGGTAATAACTTCACTATAGTCGATTACATGTTTCTTTGCATCGCGGTATTCAGTGGAATATCCTGCACCTCATTCCACTAGGAAAGAGCCGAGATCCCTTCACCGGGAGTGACCTCTTTAGCAAAGGTTTTCGCCACTATATTTTTATAAAAAGCTATCAGGTTCCTTCAACGAGATCAAGTTCATTACGTTAAAGGTTTTTTCGCCAAAAACCAGCCGTAGCCCTCCGTCATTTCTTATGGATAGTCAGTAATATTCAAGCTATATTTGTTGGCTTTCGTCAAGGCATAGTGTTTGGTAGTTGCTGGGGTATTCATTTGTTGCATAGATAGATGAGTTGGTTTGGAACAGTCATATTACCTTGTTGGCTTTCGTCAAGGGTATGTACGGGTGGGTTCGAATTAACAAGATAATGACGGGCAGAACTTGACATGTGACTTATGATTTGTTGGCTTTCGTCAAGGTCATAAGAACATCGGGTAAAAATCACATCGGGAGTTTCTAAAGAAACTGAAACTTGCCAGGCATGCGCATACCTTCTGGAGTGTGATAACGCGAGTGGATTCCGTCACGTTATCATGCGATGAGAGTTGGATCCCGATTCCCACTGATGAGTTGGTTTACTCTTCGGGTGATCCCGATTGATTCTTCTTTCAGGTTTGGGGGAGAATTTGACAGTACAGTGGGAGGTTTCCGGATTAGATAAAGTGATAACCATTCTGATCTAGGTTAGAGTGCACGCAGAGTGTTTCTTTTCTCTCTCTCTCTCTTTGGCAGCGACCTTTGACCGACCCTAGACTATGACTCAGTGACCCAGTTGACCGAACCTTCTTAAAATACTGGCTTTTGGATTGTCTATGCTGCATAAGTCATTGCCACTCCTTCTTCTACCCTTTGTATTTCTCAGAACACCCGTATTACTACGGACATCCACTTCCATTGGATAGATCCATCGTATGGTTATATACGAACGCGAAGGGACTTCTTCGAGGATGGATCAAGGTTCAGGAGAAATAGAATTGGTTTATTCGGTTGTCTTTTATTATCACCTTCTCTCAGGTTGCGAGGGCTCCTTGGTTTAGGAGAGTACACCTATTACGCTTATTGGATAGTCTTCTTCCAAACCATAGGCAGGTGCCGAAAGGTAGGGAATGAAGAAAACCAATCAGCCTAAGTAGGGTGTACAGAAGGTAATATGTAAAGACAAAATAAAGGGATTAGGAAGAGGGCAAAGTAAGTTGCGACTGTTATCATTCACAACCAAACCGCGTACTTCATCGCCACTCCTATTTCACCTTTGCAAGAATAAGGTATTATTTAGTTGTCTTTTATCATCACCTTCTCTAAAGATGTGAGTACTCCTTGGTTTAGGAGAGTACACCTATTATGCTTACTGGATAGTCTTCTTCCAAACCATAGGCTGGTGCCGAACGGTAGGGAAGGAAGAAAACCATTTAGCCTAACGATGGTGTACAGAAGGTAACGACTAAAGACAAATAAAGGGATTTGGAGAGATGGCAAAGAAATATACGGTTAAAGTCATGAATTGGATTATGGAAGAGGCATTACTATGATTACCAGGATACCCCTACGTAACATTTTCATGTTTCAGTGCATTGTTAATGAAAAACTGTTTTCTCGATTAGATACTTACTCCAGGGTGTGTATTCACCAGGTTTCATTCTCAATCTGTATGGTTTTACAGATGATGAGTGGGAGGAAGTTATTGGGAATTAGGTGATCATCCTCATTATATCGGAATTCGTTGTAATTGGTGATATTTGAGGAAATCGCCAGGGTACAGTTTTCAACCTACGACGCACAGGTTTTGAGTTATTCAACTCAGCGGACTTATACAGAGTATTGTATGTTGTCCAGTGTCCATCAGGACAAAGGGGTAGGTCCTCGTACTATGTTCTATTTACTTATGACTTCTCTAGTTTTTAGACAAGTGTTTCGTAGAAATACAAAGTCTATGTTTTGAGAAGTTGTGGGTATAAGAATAAAGTAGAGAACCAGATGTCGCAAGTATCGGGATTCTTCAAAGAGATCGAAGATGTAGATACTTATGATCGGTATTCAGATGATAGTAAAAGTTTTGAGAAACTTGTTTCTCTTTCAGGTTACTCATAATTGGATGGATTCCTAAGTTGAGTAATGCTGATTAGCCTCTCTCCATTAAAGTTGATATGCACTAGAGACAGCTGCATGATTAGAATCTGGTTCCAATTAAATAAGTGCCAAAGTTTCTATATTGGATATAGAATGGTTCGTATCTTAACGATATTAAGGTACGGGGAGTTGTCCGGCTTATGCTTAAAACCAGACTCTGGATAACTCAGGGCACGTTTCTGTAATGGCAGTTTGTGGGTTGGCCCAGGCTATGACGGGGGTTGACTTTCTACCATTTGGAAGATCAATAGTGATATTGTTCTTGACTCGCCACAGTTTTAGCAAAATGGAATTTTTCAGAAAACAGTAGTGGGAGTATGGTAGAACTGGAAGTGATTCCAGAACCACAAACGATTACGAAAAATTTGATAGGACTTAAAGATTCAATCAGGTTTGACATTCCATTAGCCACTCCGCAGATTTGGTGGGTAACCTCAGACACCCGAGAAGTACTCCGGTATCCTCAAGGACGTTGACAGGGAGGTTCTTATCTACCCAGACTTGACACTACTGTTGTTCCAGGCTATGAGACCCGGTAGGAGGGTTGTTGTGGTCAGTAGGAGCAGCGGAAGCATAGTGGGCAAGTAGCTTATGTCTATTTATAGACTAGAGCAGTTATAGCGGAGATTGATCGTCTAATTTTGATGTGACAGTCATGGGTTTGACTTCATCAGAATAGGGGATGGATCTGTTAAGAAGGTAGTAGGGTGTGTTGTCCTGGTATTTGGATGACATACATAGAGTAGGAAGTAAAATTCCTATACTACGATCGGTTGTACTGTGGTCGTCACACAGTTGTTTCTCCAGACAGGATATGGATATAATATTTGACATTCTGGTTTCTAGATCTATGGTTTTAGATCTGGATTTGGGTAGTTTCCCAATGTGGGTGCTTTGAAAGTATTCTAATGGTTTTTAGAATAGATGACTCCTGGCATGGTAGTATACCTGCAGGTGATGGAGTCACCCTCTCTAAAGGTGTCTTACAGACTAAAGGGGAGAGGGATGTGCATGATTGGCAGATCACTTGCTTAGGCAATTGAGTCAATCATGAGATGTCAAGTACCACACCAAATGTTGTTTTTGCACTAGATGCAATAAGTTTGTTTTAATCCAATCCTGGAGAAATATAAGGAAGCAGTTTTAGAACATAAGTGCATGTTCTAAGGATTTGATGACGGCAGCCTCCTTCGGGAGACGGTTATCATTCCAGGATTCAAAGGTGACATGGATGACAGAGTGATTGTCAGAGTTATAGTTTTCCCTCTGACGAAGAGGGGCAGTATTATGGACAGGTGGTCCAAGAGGATACTGTGGGAGGCATGGTGCCGGATACTGATTAGGTTCAGTTATCGATACAGTCTAAGAAGTTTGGATTTGGAGTTCATTTATGAACTAGGTCCCATCAGATATCCAGACATATTCTAAGACAGATATTACTCAATTAGGGAGATGGCTTTCTCCGCGAACTTGAGAGTAAGAGAGACACAGAAAGAAACATCCGGGCGGATCCACTCACTGAGGCTATTTCTCGAACACAATAGTTTTACAAACGGGCTTTGTGAAACTGATTAGTAGAGGAGTTGGGTGTTGGTTTCACACAGGCTGTGAGTACGCAACATCGCAATAATTAGCCTTAAGTGCAAGTGGGAGATTGTTGGATATAGTGCCCTCAAGGTCAATTATTGGATCGCAGGTACGTGATTGCAATGATTCCGGAGGACCTATACCGGTAGGACAGTCTTACTCGAGATGATAGTATGCTATCTGGTTTGCCTTTATCAGTCGTGTATAGGTTCAGGTGACTGATCACGATTACACTTTGATAGAGCCCTTAGGATCTTTCTTGACTACCAACAGTATGAGGGCGATCATATACGTGAGAGTTGGGTGATCTATAAGCATATCCTTAATAGTGGTCCCTAGTCGTGGGAGTTTCGAGACAGGG
This sequence comes from Agapanthus africanus, assembly GCA_030015575.1. Classification (NCBI taxonomy): domain Eukaryota; kingdom Viridiplantae; phylum Streptophyta; class Magnoliopsida; order Asparagales; family Amaryllidaceae; genus Agapanthus; species Agapanthus africanus. Next base: position 294,518,712 of record CM057345.1, on the reverse strand, counting down.
CATCGATACTCCGGAGTAGACTAGTGTATACAGTCGAGACCCCGACGAGGGGCGGTGGCCGGTCTCACAAGCCACTGGTGTCAGTTGGATCACCTAAGATGTATACAGGTGCTCATTGGGTTATGAGTACACCGGACAGGACTCGCCGGGAACCTGCTAGTTGGTATTATACATATCGTCAGATAGCAGTTCCCTGGTGACATGTATACAGGTTAGTTCATCGACCTGAGGTCGTCATTTGTCTCGTGTGAGTTCCCACTGTGCTTTGATTTCTACCCTACCACGGCTCAAAGGAGTCGTGCAAACAGGTAGTTTTTGGGTACAGTCCCGAGCCACATGGAGGCACGTGAGCGGATCGGCAGGGGATTCATCTCTCCCGGTATTGGGGGTAGAGGTCGCGCTGTGTCTAGGAAAGCCATTACACCAAGTCCTTGGCCAAGGCATGTGAGATTTACTGGTAGGTACTCCAATAGTATCTCAGGGTATTCAGGGCTTGTCTCCGACACGACTTATACAGCTATTAGGGGTCTGACGTTACTAGCCCCCTAGGCCGGATATGCGATACTCATAGACGAACGGACCGGACTGTATATACATTGTCACTGTTAGGCTCAGTAGGGTTTCTGGATGAGTTCGCTCATCAGCCTCCCTTGAGGTCAGTCCATGGGCAGCCGTTACGCATAGCTAGTGCCGCCGACGGCTTGTGGTTAAACCCACTGCCAGGGTACTGACGAGTCATTAGAGTCCCCCACAGATAGTTTCCCAAGTTCGGGCGAAACGTTGTAAAGGCGTATGGTTTTATGGCAGGGTTCGGAAAATGCACGTGCGTTTACGCACGTGTTATTTTTCGGGCAGATAATACTGGTGGGCTTTGGTTTAAGCCGGATCCATGTATTATATAGAGTAGATATAATATCTTTGTCTCAGTTGCATTTGTATTCGGTCGTAATACAAATGCGGGTATATTTATACAGTTACGGGGTTATCCTGAAATTCGTTTCGAGATCACTTTTGGAAGTTGCCGGTTTCCAGTTTTCTATCAGCCGTATTTAACATTTGGTTAAATACGGATTTTATCTTTTCTTGAGATGAGTGTGGAAGCTTCTAGAAGGTTCTAGAAGTAGTGAGGTGTTTAGTGAGTCATGGTTGCATTTAATGATTCCATTAATTCTTGATGACTAGGTTAATGATTCATCATTTCATTAAGTGTGTTCACACTTTGTGTTCACACTTGAGATATTTTCTTATTATCACCTCCCCCTCTCCTACACTCACCCCCACCTCTATATATGTGGCCGGCCTCTTACCCCTCTCTCTCACTCACACACTTGATGTTTTATTTTGGTTAAAAAGATTATGATAGTTTCGGTGTATGGAATTTCACAGCTCATTTCATTCCATTACCCGATTCCCATGGCAACTTCATTAACCGTTCGTCCATGGTTTTGGACGAAGCGGGACAAAGTATTCCACTCATTCTCTACATCAATCTTGGTCGTCTCTTTTAGAAAACTTGACGACCGAGTTGCCTCGAGTCAGAGGCAGGAGCCCGTTTAAAGATCCGATGACGTGGTGCCACCTGGACGAGGAGATCGGAGATCGACGAGATCGGAGCAGCCGCAACGGAGCATGGGATGATGGTTAAAGAACGAAGGACTCGGATCGTTCGGTATAACCTGTCTTACCTCTTTGTAGATTGTTAGTTTAGATTTAATGGCAGATCCGGGTTATAGTATGCGATAGCGCCAGTTATAAAAGTTTTTGTTCCGCATTTGGCGTCTGAAAGACGGCCGGGGCGCTACCGTAGACTTACAGTTGGGTGTCATGACTGCTTTTCTAAATGATGATTTGGAAGAGTGCGTCTATAAGTACACAGCCAGAGGGCTTCATAGACAGTGGGAGCAGCGGAAACGTGTGCAAGATGTTTTATGTGATAAAACATGCATCGCGGAGTTGGAACATCTGTTTTGATGTGGTAGTCAAAGAGTTTGACTTTATCAAAATGGTAGATGAACCTTGTATATACAAAAAGGTAGTAGAGAGTATGGTGGTGATCCTCGTAGTGTATGTGGATGACATACTCTTGATAGGGAAGGAGTTTCCTATGCTACGCTCGGTCAATCTCCGCTTATCACAAGGATTCTCCATATAAGATCAAAGTGATACCTCCTAAATCCTGGGTTTTTGGGTCTATGAGATAGATCTAATTGGATGTTAGGATACTCACTAGTTGTAGTGAGAAGGTATCAATCGATCCTGGGGAGAATCACTGGAAAGGTTCCAGGGTGATAAGGACGACTGAATGTCAGTCGCAGGCATTGTCTTTACCCACAGTGGAGGGACGGTATGTTGGAAGAGTTCCAAGCTAGATACCGTGCCTTACTAGACGATTAAAGGCAAGATACATCGTTACCAAAGATGCTACCAAAGAGGCAGTCTGGATATATATAAGTTCATGAGATGAACTTCGTTCCTACCATTGTGTGACAATGGAGTTGTGGTTTATGCCAAGGAACCCCAGTCCCAAAAGAAATCCAGATATAATTCTTAGGCAGTATCACCAGATCATGGAGATGGTTGATCTCCAGGGAGATCGAGGTTAGGAGAGTAGACACAGAGGAAAACAACGCGGATCCACTCACAAAGGCCTTTTTCCCAGTAGAGACTTTTATGGGATGGTTGAGTATGAGATACTTCAACCGCAGCTAATTGTTGGGTATGTGATACCACAACAGATGGCCCAAGTGCAAGTGGGAGATTTTTAGTTATATGTATGCCGTAGAGGCCATTACTGTACATACGATGTATATTGTAATGGATGCTAGGACATATATAGGGAGGACTTTCTTGCTCGACATGATAGTATGCTATCTGGTTGTACTTTATCTTAACATGTACTCTGATTGTCTCTATGTTACATGTTGATAAAGCCCTTAGGATATGTACTCGACTACTGGGACTATGATGAGATCATACTAGTGGGGCCACGGTAGTTGACGAGTACATCCTATAACTGTTCCTAGTCGAGGGTGTATCGAGACAGGGCATCGATACACCAGAGTAGACTAGCGTATACGCATCTTGACCCATATGATGGGCGATGGATGATCCCATATCCATCCGTGTTTGACATCAAGGATGGTGTACGGGTGCTCAGTAGAGACTGGGTACACTGGACGGACTCGCCAAGAACTCCCAGATGGTATTATACCTTACGTCAGATGGCAGTTCTCCGGTGACACTGGTACAGAGTAGTCTGTTGACCCGATATCGTCATAGAGTCTTGTGTGATTCCCACTGTGCTTTGATTTCCATCATACCACGTCCAAGAGGGCGTGCAAAAAGGTGGCTTTTGGGTACAGTCCCGAATCACAGGGAGGCAATGAGCGATAGGAGGGGATTCGTCTTTCCCGGTATAGGGAGTTGATGTTGTGCTGTGTTCGATTGGCTATAACCGGAAATCCCTGGCCAGGGTTGCTGAAATTTACTGGTAAGTGTTATCAGTAGTTTCTCGAACTGTTATAGACATCATATCGACACGACTTATCAAGCTACTGGGGTCTGACGTTTACCACCCCTAGGCGAGATATGCGACATATCAGACGACGAGACCGGACTGTACGGGAGTGTTACTGATTGGATTCACAGGAGAATGTACAGGCTTGCTTGTTGATCTTCTGAGCGCTCAATACCTGGGTGGCTGTTACGTTTAGCTGACCGCTTGCAGCTTGTGGGTGTTTGATATGATCACCACCTACTGCCGGCATATTGAGGATTCTTTAGAGTCCTACACAGAGGTTTCTTGGCTCAGGCAAAACGGAGTAGGAGCACATATGTGATATGTGCGGGACCGAGGATAATGCGGTATATGATACAGTATTGGATTCTCGCGATATGAGATATCGGCCGGGTATATGTGATATACCCGGGACATCGTATTATTCGGATATTTGTGAAATAGCCGGAATGTTGGATCAAGTGTTGATTCGATAATTTAATATATAATAATATATATGATATATTAAATTACATTAACTAATATTAGCTCACTAAAAGATTCATTTTCTCACGGGATAATACATTGATATATATGCGATATATATTAATTGTATTATTTTCTATTGTTACAAAATATATTGTATATATGATATATAATATTGTAACATGTTAGGGTTACAAATTTAATAATGGTTTAGGGTTTAAACTTGGTTAGGGTTTGGATTGGGGTTAGCTTTTGCATGAAGCTTCCATGAAGCTTCATGAAGCTTTAACTTTGTGGTTGCTTGATATTTTTGTGAGATATTATGTTAACCCAATCCAAACCGTTAACTCTAGTTAATTCTCTACAAGGGTTAACTCTTTCATGCTTAACCCTTGGTTAGATTTGTAATCACTACAATAATTCATTGTTCATCACAAAAGGATTAAGTTATCATCTTCATTCATCTTCTTTTTCCTTGAGTTCCTTTTTGAAATAGCTTTCTTTTGTGATGAAAGTGAGTGAGAAAAAGATAATAAATGAGGGCAAAAATCCTACTTCATCATCCTCATCTATCCTTGCCATTTAGATGAGGGTGTTCACATCATTTCATGAGTGATAGCTTTTGTTAACGAAACTTCAAGGTAGATCATCTATGTTATCGAAGATTGGAAGCAAGGTTGCATCATTCTCTTCGTGAAGCCTCTCGAGAGTCCAGAACACGATGATCGCAGCGAAGGGACCTCAACACGGAGCTTAAGAAGTGAAGGACCGGATCTATAAAGGTTGTAATCCCTCTCACTTAGTGTTAAAGTGTTTAACATGCATTTTTTCGCTTAAACCCTAGTTTAAAGATCCGGCTTCAGGTTATTCGGCACGGCTAAAATTTTAATCGGGCATGGTTGATGCCTCGTAGACTCTTGTGCGCGTGCCTAGCAACCCTACAGATAAAACCCTTAGGATATGTACTCGACTACTGGGACTATGATGAGATCATACTAGTGGGGCCACGGTAGTCGACGAGTACATCCTATAACTGTCCCTAGTCGTGGGTGTATCAAGACGGGGCATCGATATACCAGAGTAGACTAGCGTATACCTTCTCAACCCATACAGATGGGCGATGGATGATCCCATATCCATTGGTGTTTGACATCAGAGATGATATACGGGTGCTCAGTAGAGACTGGGTACACTGGACGGACTCGCCGAGAACTCCCAGATGGTATTATACCTTACGTATGGCAGTTCTCTGGTGACACTGGTACAGGTTAGTCTGTTGACCCGAGATCATCATAGAGTCTTGTGTGATTCCCACTGTGCTTTGATTTCCACCTTACCATGTCCAAGAGGGCGTGCAAAACGGTGGTTTTTGGGTACAGTCCCGAATCACATGGAAGCAATGAGCGATAGGAGGGGATTCGTCTCTCCCGGTATAGGGAGTTGATGTTGTGCTGTGTTCGATTGGCTATAACCGGAAATCCCTGGCCAGGGTTGCTGAGATTTACTGGTAAGTGTTATCAGTAGTTTCTCGAAATGTTATGGACCTCATATCGACACGACTTATTGAGCTACTGGGGTCTAACGTTTACCACCCCTAGGCGAGATATGCGACATATCAGACGACGAGACCGGACTGTATGGGAGTGTTACTGTTTGGATTCACAGGAGAATGTACAGGCTTGCTTGTTGATCTTCTGAGCGCTCAATACCTGGGTAGCTGTTACGTTTAGCTGACCGCTTGCAGCTTGTGGTGTTTGATATGATTATCACCTACTGCCGGCGTATTGACGATTCTTTAGAGTCCTACACAGAGGTTTCTTGGCTCAGGCAAAACGGAGTAGGAGCACATATGTGATATGTGCGGGACCGGGGATAATGCGGTATATGATACCATATTGGATTCTCGCGATATGAGATATCGGCCGGGTATATGTGATATAGCCGGGTCATCGTATTAGTCGGTTATTTGTGATATAGCCGGATTATTGGATCAAGTGTTGATTCGATAATTTAATGTATAATAATATATATGATATATTAAATTACATTAACTAATATTAGCTCACTAAAAGATTCATTTTCTCAAAGGATAATACATTGATATATATGCGATATATGTTAATTGTATTATTTTCTATTGTTACAAAATATATTGTATATATAATATATAATATTGTAACATGTTAGGGTTACAAATTTAACAATGGTTTAGGGTTAAAACTTGGTTAGGGTTTGGATTAGGGTTAGCTTTTGCATGATGCTTCCATGAAGCTTCATGAAGCTTTGACTTTATGGTTGCTTGATATTTTTTTGTGAGATATTTTGTTAACCCAATCCAAACCATTAACTCTAGTTAACTCTCTACAAGGGTTAGCTCTCTCAAGCTTAACCCTTGGTTAGATTTGTAACCACTACAATTATTCATTGTTCATCACAAAAGGATTAAGTTATCATCTTCATTCAGCTTCTTCTTCCTTGAGTTCCTTCATGAAAAAGCTTTCTTTTGTGATGAAAGTGAGTGAGAAAAAGATTATAAATGAGAGCAAAAATCCTACTTCATCATCATCATCTATCCTTGCCATTTAGATGAGGGTGTTCACTTCATATTATGAGTGTTAGCTTGTCTTAACGAAACTTCAAGGTAGATCATCTTTGTATCGAAGATCGGAAGCAAAGGTTGCATCATTCTCTTCGTGAAGCCTCTCGAGAGTCCAGAACACGATGATCGCAGCGAAGGGAGCTCAACACGGAGCTTAAGAAGTGAAGGACCGGATCTACAAAGGTTGTAATCCCTCTCACTTAGTGTTAAAGAGTTTAACATGTTTGTTTTCGCCTAAACCCTAGTTTAAAGATCCGGCTTCGGGTTGTTCGGCACGGCTAATTTTTTAATTGGGCATGGTTGATGCCTCGTAGAACCTTGTGAGTGTGCCTAGCAACCCTACATACAGTCCGGTCCATTCGTCTAAAGAGTATCGCATATCGAGTCTAAGGGGGTGAACAAAGTCAGACCCCTAATAACGCGATAAATCGTGTCGGCATGAATCCCATCACCATCTGAGAAACTACTGATCCAAATCAGTAATTCTCCATTACCTCAGCCAAGGATTTCTAGTGATGGCCACCCGTGCACTGTGCGACATCAACCCCCAATACCGGGAGAGACGAATCCCCGACGATCCGCTCACTGCCTCCATGTGGCTCGGGACTGTACCCAAAAAATACCTGTTTGCACATCTCCTTTGAGCGTGGTAGGCTAGAAATCAAAGCACAGTGGGAACTCACACGAGACAAATGACAATCTCAGGTCGACAAACTAACCTGTACACATGTCACCTGAGAACGGCTATCTGACGATATGTATAATACCAACTAGCATGTTCCCGGCGAGTCCTGTCCGGTGTACTCATAACCCAATGAGCACCTGTATACATCTTAGGTGAACCAACTGACACCAATGGCTTGTGAGACCGGCCACCGCCCCTCGTCGGGGTCTCGACTGTATACACTAGTCTACTCTGTAGTATCGATGCCCTGTCTTGAAACTCCCACGACTAGGGACACTTTAAGGATGTACTTATAGACCCCAGCTCCCACGTATATGATCACCATCATACTGCTGGTAGTCAAGCAAGAATCCTATGGGCTTTATCATCATGCAATAGTGAACTAAAGCATGTATACGAAGATAAAGACAAACCAGATATTATACTATCATCTCGAGCAAGACTGTCATATCGGTATAGGTCCTGCCTCAATCATTACAATCACGTACCAGCGATCCAATAATTGACTTTGAGGGCACTATATCCAACAATATCACGATCACATGTCGACCATTTTATTTATTGTAGGGTTCTTAGGCACACTATAGAGGTCTCACAAGGTATCAACCATGCCAATTTCAAATTTTATGGGTGCCGAGAAACCCTAATATGGATCGTTGACTAGAAATTTAGGCGATAAACGAAACTAGTTAACATCTTAACTAAAGTTAAGAAGCTACAACCTTTGTAGATCCGGATATCCACTTCCTTAGCTCCACGTAGACGTCCTCTCGCTGTCCGTCTCAAATCCCGAACTCAATCGTCGGCTTCATCGGAGAAAAGGGCGGACTAGGTCGTCGGCTTCGTGCCGAAGATGATCTACGTCGAGGCATCACAAGTTCAAGCTCCGACTTCACAAATTTGTGGAACTTGTGAAGAAAACACCCAAAACAACTTGGCAAGAGGTAGAGGGTGAAGAAATAGAAGGTGGGTTCACTTTAGAATTGGATTTCTCACTTTAGAACTCAAGTTGCCATTGATGGCATCAAGCTTTTTCTTTTTAAGATGAAGAAGAAGATGAAGCTAGAATATGATGAGTATTATTTTAAAAAATGAACCTAATATGAATACTTATCATATACTAACCATGGTCAAGTGTAGAGATTAAACTAAGGTTAGTTGGAATGGTTAGGGTTAAGGATGAGATAAGAATGGTGGACTTTTTCAAAGCTTCAAGAAGCTTCAACATAGAAACAAAATAAGCCACCATTCTTAATAATATCCAAAATGAATAAATAAATAAATAACTAAGTAAATAATCAAAACCCTAACCATTCATATAACCATGGTTTAATCTTTACACAAACCCAAGGGAGCAAGTATCATCAAACATGATACAAATAAGTGCACAAAAATATATCACATATACAATGTGCATCAAGTGAGAAAATCCTTTTAAAATGAACCAATACTAGTTAATGCAAAGTAATATATCAAATATATAATTATACATTAAATCATTAAATCAACACTTGATTTAACGATCCGGTCATATCGCATATAACCGACTAGTATCCTATGTATCGGCTTATCGAATCAATCCTTGATTCGATATCTAGGTTATATCGTATATAACCAATCGATACAGTCATCGCGAGAATGAAATACGGTATCACATACACGCATTATTCTCGGTCCTGCACATATCTCATATGCGCTCCTATTTCGTTTCGCTTGAGCCAGGAAACCTCTGTGTAGGACTCTAAAGACTCGTCAATACACCGGTAGCAGATGATGATCATATCAAGCACCCACAAGCCGCAAGCGGTCTGCTAAACATAACGGCCATTCGGGTATTGAGCGATCAGAAGATCGACGAGCTAGCCCGCTTACACTCCTGTGAATCCAACTAGTAACACTTACCGTACAGTCCGGTCTGTTCGTCTGATATGTCGCATATCAAGTCTAAGGGTGGTAAACGTCAGACCCCAATAACCGATAAGTCGTGCCGATGTGAGGCTCATAACGGGTCGAGAAACTACTGGTAACACTTACCAGCAAATCTCTGATCAGCCCTGGCCAGGGACTTCCCTGTTACGGCCAATCGAGCACCGCGCAACATCAACCCCCAATACCGGGAGAGACGAAACCCCTCCTATCGTTCATTGCCTCCATGTGACTCGGGACTGTACCCAAAGACCACCGTTTTGCATGCCCTCATGGACGTGGTAAGGTGGAGATCAAAGCACAGTGGGAATCACACAAGACTCTATGACGATCTCGGGTCTACAGACTAACCTGTACAAGTGTCACCTGAGAACTGCCATCTGACGTGAGGTATAATACCATCTGGGAGTTCTCGGCGAGTCCGTCCAGTGTACCCAGTCTCCACTGAGCACCCGTATATCATCTCTGATGTCAAACACCAATGGATATGGGATCATCCATCGCCCATCTCATGGGTCGAGAAGCGTATACGCTAGTCTACACTGGTATATCGATGCCCTGTCTCGATACACCCACGACTAGGGACCTTGAAGGATGTACTTATGGACTACCATGTCCCCACTAGTATGATCTGCATCATAGTCCAGGTAGTCAAGTACACATCCTAAGGGCTTTATCAACATGTAACTATAAGACAGTTTAAAGAGACAAGTGTACATGTTAAGATAAAGAGTAACCAGATAGCATACTATCATATCGAGCAAGAAAGTCATCTCTATATATGTCCAAGCATCCAATATAATATACATCATCTGTACAATACTGGCCTCTAGGGCATACATACAACTAACAATCTCCCACTTGCACAAGGGCCAGCTGCTGTAGTATCGCATACCGAGCATCCCGAAGAGTCTCTCAAACTGTATCTGGGGAATGGCCCTCGTGAGTGGATCCGCCGTGTTGTTCTTCGTATCAACCCTCCTGACCTCGATCTCTCGGCGATCAACTATCTCCTGGATCAGGTGATACCGCCTCAGAATATGCCTGGATCGCTGATGGGACCTGGGTTCCTTGGCCAAAGCCACCGCTCCATTGTTATCGTAATACAAAGGTATTGGATGCTCAATGGATGGAACCACTCCAAGTTCAGTAATGAACTTCTTGATCCAGACAGCCTCTTTGGCAGCATCGTTGGCAGCGATGTATTCAGCCTCCATCGTCGAGTCTGCCACGGTTTCTTGCTTGGAACTCTTCCAGCTAACCGCCCCTCCGTAAAGGGTAAAGACAAATCCCGATTGCGACTTAGAGTCGTCCTTATCACTCTGGAAGCTCGAATCGGTAAATGACTCCACTTGGAGTTCTCCGTTACCATACACCAAGAGCATCTCTTTAGTCCTTCGTAAGTACTTGAGAATGCTCTTTACAGCTGTCCAGTGACTCTCTCCAGGATCAGCTTGATACCTGCTCACTACACTTAATGAGTATGCTACATCGGGTCTGATACATAGCATCGCATACATGATAGAGCCTACAGCCGAAGCATAGGGTATCCCTTGCATGCGAGCTCTCTCCAAATCAGTCTTGGGAGACATCTCTTTGGAGAGAGTGACTCCAGAGATCGTGGGCAAGTTCCCACGCTTGGATTCTTCCATACTAAACCTCTTTAGTATGGTGTCAATGTACCTGGATTAGGACAATCCCAATATCCGTTTGGATCTATCTCTATAGATCCTGATTCCCAATATGCAGAAGGCATCACCAAGATCTTTCATTGAGAATCTTTGTGATAAGAAGAGCTTGACCGATTGCAGCATAGGAATATCATTTCCTATCAAGAGTATGTCGTCCACGTACAATACGAGGAAGACAACCTTACTCTCTGCGACCTTCTAGTAGATACAAGGTTCATCTGGATTTTTGACGAAATCAAACTCTTTGATAACGACGTCAAAGCAGATGTTCCAACTCTGCGATGCTTGCTTTAATCCATAAATGGATTTAAGCAGCTTGCACACTTTTCCGCTGCTCCCACTGTCTACGAAGCCCTTTGGATGAGTCATGTACACGCACTCTTCTAAATCACCATTTAGAAAGGCGGTCTTAACATCCATTTGCCAGATTTCATAGTCATGATATGCAACGATGGCAAGCATGATCCGGATGGATTTAAGCATAGCCACTGGAGAAAAGGTTTCGTCATAGTCCACACCTGGTCTTTGACGAAAACCCTTTGCTACAAGTCTAGCTTTGAAAGTCTCCACTTTCCCATCTACACCAAGTTTCTTCTTGAAGATCCACTTGCTCCCAATGGGTTTTACCCCTTCAGGAGCAACATCCAAAGTCCATACTTTGTTGGTGTACATGGATTCCATCTCGGACCGCATAGCATCCAGCCATTTCACTGAGTCCCTACTCGTGATGGCCTGCTCGAAGCTAGTTGGGTCATCATCCTCCATGATGCAATCCTCGCTCCCACCATCCATGAGAAAACCATAGTATCTCTCAGGTTGGCGAGGAACCCTACTAGATCGGCGGAGTGACTGAGGTTCATTAGGAGCTACTGAATCCTCTGGTTCCACTAAATCTTCTGTTGTGTTTTGTTCAGCTGGAACCTCTTCCAGTTCTACCTCAGAGCCACTAATCTCTTTTGCAAGAAATTCCTTTTCTAAAAAGGTGGCATGTTGAGCAACAAATACTCTTTGTTCCTCACTGTGGTAGAAGATATACCCTCGCGAATGTTTGGGATATCCAACAAATTTACACAAAACAGACCTTGCCTCGAGTTTGTCCGGTTTTTGTCTTTTGACATAGGCCGGGCAACCCCATATCTTAATAAAATTAAGATATGGTCTCTTCCCTTCCCATATCTCATATGGTGTGGTAGGCACAGATTTGGTGGGAACCCTATTCAGTAGGTATGCTGCTGTTTCCAGTGCATACCCCCAGAAGGAAACAGGTAACTCAGCTATACTCATCATAGAGCGCACCATATCCAATAGGGTGCGGTTCCTTCGTTCTGATACACCGTTGTGCTGTGGTGTATATGGAGGAGTCAGCTGAGAGAGAATCCCATTCTCTTTTAGGAAGTCCAGGAATTCATTGCTTAAGTATTCTCCTCCTCGATCAGATCGAAGGATTTTAATACTTTTTTCGGTTTGGTTCTCGACTTCTTGTTTATATTCTCTAAATTTCTCAAAAGCTTCAGACTTGTGTCTTATTAAGTACACATGTCCGTATCTTGAGAGATCGTCAGTGAATGTAATGAAGTACGAAGAACCATCCCTGGCATGTGTAGACATGGGACCGCATACATCACTATGTATCAGTCCCAAGAGTTCGATAACTCTTTCTCCGTGTCCCGTAAACGGAGTTTTGGTCATCTTGCCTTTGAGACATGACTGGCAAGTGTCATAAGATGAAAATTCGAATGGTTTCAAATATCCATCCTTATGCAACTTAGCCAGTCGTGTCGCATTGATGTGACCCAGTCTACAATGCCACAAGAAGGATTCGTTCAGTTCAGAACTCTTCCTCTTGTGTGTGTTTGTTGTGCTTAGAACTGTTGATTGATTTAGAACATAAATGCCATTGCACAACGTGCCTGATCCAACCAACTTTTGGTTAAGGAAAATGTTCATAACATTGTCCTGTAATACAAAATTATATCCCTCTTTACTTAATAAAGAAACCGATATAATGTTGCATATCAGGTTCGGCATGTAATAGCATTCGTTCAGAACCAATGTATTACCAGTAGGTAATACAAGGTGATATTCCACGACAGTCTTAGCTGCAACAATTGCACCATTTCCAACTCTAATATCTTTATCACCTTCTCCAAGTTCTCTACATTTCCTAAGCCCATGTAACTGATTACATATATGGGATCCTGACCCGGTATCTAATACCCAGGACGTAGAGCAAATGGAGAAACAGTTCTCTGTAACGAACACACCCGAAGAAAATGCATCAACATGTACTTTCTTCATCCGGGTGGCATAGGAATCCTGGTATTCCCCTATATCCTGTTCATTCCTATAACTCTTATAAGAAAGAACGGAACCAACGTTCCCCAGCACAGTATAACATGCGGGTTCGGTCAATACATCCATATTATTATCTTTATTAAGGCATGAAATGGTCGCTACCTGGAGAGAGAGAGAAGAAAACACTTTAGCGTATGCTCGTGCAAGATCAGATTGGTTATTATCTTATCTAATCAGGATGGCTCCCACTGCTTTTTATCAAATCTTCCTTCAAACCCTAAAAGGAAAGATTAGCCGGGATTAATTACACACTACAAGTTCTCCAATCTTTCAGCCAGGCTAGTGTCGGTACTTTGAGGGAGGTCCCCCGTGCTTTCGCACGAACCTAATTAATGTAAACCTCGTTTTCCCAGAGGCGTAACCTCGTTAACACCTTTCTAGACACCTACTTGATCGACTAATTGTAATGTGTAAAACTCTCCCAGGAGTAACTCTTACTCGCAGTGGGTATCGGGATCCAACTATCTCATAGAAGGTATGCAATCTCATTGCAAATTTCAACGCTTGAAATTCCCGATAATATTTTTCCCCTAGCACCCTATGACCTTGACGGAGGTCAACAAGCCATAGGCTACTAGTCAAGTTCAACCCGTCATTTCTTGATCGAATTAAACCCACCCGCACGACCCTTGACGGAGGTCAACAAGGCCGCACGACTACCCTAATCCAATCTGCATCATATGCACAAGCAGATAAATACTAGTTAGCTACCGCACACTATGCCTTGACGGAGGTCAACAAACGTAGCACGAATACTAAATAGGACTTATCTGAAATGACGGAGGGCTACGACAGGTTTTTCTGAAAACCTATTGCGTAATGAACTTGATATCGTTGTAGAATCAAATGAAGTTTTGAAATGGAGTGATTTTGAGGCTTTTCTAGTTTTGCTAAAGGAATCACTCCCGGTGAAGGGATCGTCGGTCCTTTCCTCATCGAATAAGGTGCAGGGTATATCATATATACCACTGTGCAAAGCAGAAACTATAAAAGCAATCAAAAGTCAAACCGAGTGTGTAGCATCTGCCAGTTATTGCTAAAGGAGTCACTCCCGGTGAAGGGATCTCGGTCCTTTCCTCATCGAATAAGGTGCAGGGTACATCATATATACCGCTATACAAAGCAAGAACTGTAGCTACCTGTTTTATTTAAAATTTGATTCTACAACATCTTAGGTTTCTTTTCTTTCATTAATCACATTAATGAAGTCCCATCATTTAAATACCTAAACATCACATATAGATATGACGCACACTTATGCCATCCGCATTCGCCTCGATGTCCCCTCATGCACCGTTAGGTTAGGTAACTAACGACAGAGCAGGGCAGGGTTAGTGCGGGTGCAAAACATAAGTAACGTCTATATAATATATCATATATACTATATATAGTATCTATCACAGAACATCACAGATATCGCAGCAGAAGAAACATATGAAATATCGGATATACTAAGACGTCCGTGTTTTCAATAGAGCCAGTATAAAACACGGATTCCACGGTCGTGATGAATAGCCAATCCCACACCCCTAGACCCCTACGAGAGCGGCAAGCAACCCTACCAATTCTAGGGTTAGGAGACCCGGACTCGACTCCTCGAGTTGGTCTCCCACTGGACCCCAGAACCCGGTTACTTATGCTCCCCTCCTTGGGTCTATCCTAATGCGGAAAAGTAAATAATATACAAAGGGTGACAACTTCCGCAACCTGGAAGTGCCCCAATAAAAGAATATTACATACAAGTTTTTACATGAATGAAAATGAAAAACACTCATCTCACATAAAAAAACCCCGGCTATTCAAACACGGCAATCCAATATAACATATCCAGCAACACATAACATCACATGTCATCAACGTAAGTAAATATGCGCATCCCAATTGTCGTTGACATATAGCAACGAAACCGGCGATATCACATATTACACTTACGGTCACAGAAAAGAAAGTGTAAAACTACAACAGTTGGAATCCGCAATCTCTTTAGACATCGCATACCTAATCAAATGAAATACTTAGACATCACATGCCTAACAGTTATAAACCCCGCATTTTAGTCCCATTATCGAAAACTCTTTTCAATATCAAGTGAAACTAAACCGCTAGATTTATAACATTCATTCAGTTATCTCATAACTGTTTGTGAATTCCAATTATTGTATCCCATTCCGGATAAATAAAAAATATTAAACTTTCCGATCGAACATTCGAACACCCAAGTTTTCTCGAAACCGTTCAACACATGAAATAAGTTCAAAGACGTTCACTTCATGCCTCAGTACCAACGGTCCAGCCGTAGAAGGGTCAAGCCAACGCCTCACATGTGGCACGCCGTACTGTCCCAAACCCTAAGGTTCAAAGGGCAGTTCAAGATGGTCACATAATCGAGTTAAGGTTTGTTGTCTTCTAGAGGGACCATCGCGTTACTTGCACTACTCAGAACGTCCTTAAACCATAGAAAAATCCAACACTTGGAAATTTTTTCAGCAGGGGAAAAGTTGGGTATTCATATCCGGTCGAAATTTTTAACATATTCTAAAGTTATCCGGAAAAACACATAGACGAAGTTTAACAATCCGATCGAATCTACGATTCCCAATGCAACCCCAGAATACTCAACTCTTGAGTCAATTTAAAAATTCCCAGAAAACTCAGCATAATTAAATAGGAGTTACTGTGCAAACGAGGAGGGCTGACGTCATCATCAGGCCGCGGAACCGCCGCATAAGCCATGCTTATGCCGCGGTTCCGCCGCACTCTTTACTGTTCATGTGAAAAAATTTGCACCGTAATTCTTAGAATTCCCTACTGAATTTTTTAAGCATTTTTAATATGGAAAAATCCTAGATTTTAGAAAAAGTCCAGAGAGCATGAAAAAGGTAGGGTTTCGGGTTCGATCGGGTTTCAAACATCGTCTAGACTTCGCCTAAGGCTCTAGCTAGGCTCTGATACCACTGTAGGGTTCCTAGACACACTATAGAGGTCTCACAAGGCATCAACCATGCCAATTTCAAATTTTATGGGTGCCGAGAAACCCTAATACAGATCGTTGACTAGAAATTTAGACGATAAACGAAACTAGTTAACATCTTAACTAAAGTTAAGAAGCTACAACCTTTGTAGATCCGGATATCCACTTCCTTAGCTCCACGTAGACGTCCTCTCGCTGTCCGTCTCGAATCCCGAACTCAATCGTCGGCTTCATCGGAGAAAAGGGCGGACTAGGTCGTCGGCTTCGTGCCGAAGATGATCTACGTCGAGGCATCACAAGTTCAAGCTCCGACTTCACAAATTTGTGGAACTTGTGAAGAAAACACCCAAAACAACTTGGCAAGAGGTAGAGGGTGAAGAAATAGGAGGTGGGTTCACTTTAGAATTGGATTTCTCACTTTAGAACTCAAGTTGCCATTGATGGCATCAAGCTTTTTCTTTTTAAGATGAAGAAGAAGATGAAGCTAGAATATGATGAGTATTATTTTAAAAAATGAAACTAATATGAATACTTATCATATACTAACCATGGTCAAGTGTAGAGATTAAACTAAGGTTAGTTGGAATGGTTAGGGTTAAGGATGAGATAAGAATGGTGGACTTTTTCAAAGCTTCAAGAAGCTTCAACATAGAAACAAAATAAGCCACCATTCTTAATAATATCCAAAATGAATAAATAAATAAATAACTAAGTAAATAATCAAAACCCTAACCATTCATATAACCATGGTTTAATCTTTACACAAACCCAAGGGAGCAAGTATCATCAAACATGATACAAACAAGTGCATAAAAATATATCACATATACAATGTGCATCAAGTGAGAAAATCCTTTTAAAATGAACCAATACTAGTTAATGCAAAGTAATATATCAAATATATAATTATACATTAAATCATTAAATCAACACTTGATTTAACGATCCGGTCATATCGCATATAACCGACTAGTATCCTATGTATCGGCTTATCGAATCAATCCTTGATTCGATATCTAGGTTATATCGCATATAACCAATCGATACATTCATCACGAGAATGAAATACGGTATCACATACACGCATTATTCTCGGTCCTGCACATATCTCATATGCGCTCCTATTTCGTTTCGCTTGAGCCAGGAAACCTCTGTGTAGGACTCTAAAGACTCGTCAATACGCCGGTAGCAGATGATGATCATATCAAGCACCCACAAGCCGCAAGCGGTCTGCTAAACATAACGGCCATCCGGGTATTGAGCGATCAGAAGATCGACGAGCTAGCACGCTCACACTCCTGTGAATCCAACCAGTAACACTAACCGTACAGTCCGGTCTGTTCGTCTGATATGTCGTATATCAAGTCTAGGGGTGGTAAACGTCAGACCCCAATAACCGATAAGTCGTGCTGATGTGAGGCTCATAACGGGTCGAGAAACTACTGGTAACACTTACCAGCAAATCTCTGATCAGCCTTGGCCAGGGACTTCCCTGTTAAGGCCAATCGAGCACCGCGCAACATCAACCCCCAATATCGGGAGAGACGAAACCCCTCCTATCGCTCATTGCCTCCATGTGACTCGGGACTGTACCCAAAGACCACCGTTTTGCATGCCCTCATGGACGTCGTAAGGTGGAGATCAAAGCACAGTGGGAATCACACAAGACTCTATGACGATCTCGGGTCTACAGACTAACCTGTACAAGTGTCACCTGAGAACTGCCATCTGACGTGAGGTATAATACCATCTGGGAGTTCTCGGCGAGTCCGTCCAGTGTACCCAGTCTCCACTGAGCACCCGTATATCATCTCTGATGTCAAACACCAATGGATATGGGATCATCCATCGCCCATCTCATGGGTCGAGAAGCGTATACGCTAGTCTACACTGGTATATCGATGCCCTGTCTCGATACACCCACGACTAGGGACCTTGAAGGATGTACTTATGGACTACCATGTCCCCACTAGTATGATCTGCATCATAGTCCAGGTAGTCAAGTACACATCCTAAGGGCTTTATCAACATGTAACTATAAGACAGTTTAAAGAGACAAGTGTACATGTTAAGATAAAGAGTAACCAGATAGCATACTATCATATCGAGCAAGAAAGTCATCTCTATATATGTCCAAGCATCCAATATAATATACATCATCTGTACAATACTGGCCTCTAGGGCATACATACAACTAACATTTATATCACCATTCACATGGTATCGTCGTCCAAAGATCCGCTATCACATTATGACGTATCTCAAATACGAATCCTGCCATATCACCGATCTCAAGGTCTCAAATCACATCTCATCGACTCACCTCAAATCCTAAATACTATCCTCAAATCCATTATATGAACACATAGTCCCATACCCATATGAACACATAAATATATAATCTCATATACGCACATATGAAAGAGGAATGTATTCAAGTATGGGTGTGTGTATGTAGGTGTGGTGCAACCTCTACTCTAGGGTTTCGCATCACTAAACCAATCCAATCACACCGATAATCCATTTTTATCATCAATAATCTCAAACAATATATAACCAATATATGTGTGTATACGTATTCGTATACATCACCATGAACTGCGGGGGTGCTATACGCCATCCACCCGACTTCTCCCCGTAGATATAAATCTACTCACCTTGCTTCTCGTGTTCCGATGCCGATGTCACCATCTTTATCTTCAACGCCTCGTCGCCACGTGGGGTACCTATAAGGATATCACAAACACTAAAGCACATAAAAACCATATCGGAAACCAAAACGGCATACACTACGCCCATAGGTAAAAACCTATAGTCTCGCATGCAAACACAACCAATAACCCTTTGCCGTTGGCGTTCAAACGCCACCCGACAGAAACAAATCATCAAATACTAAAATCCATGCTAAAACAAGTCATAAATCATGCGCCAACTCAAGAAAATCATCCCAGATTCAACCCTAGATGGAATCAGACAAAATTGCACATGCCAGGGGTCAAGTTTACTGGAGATAGGGCTACAGAACAAAAACGAGGGGGTTCCAACCTGCTCTGGCCGCAATTTGCTGCCAGAAGGAATCAATCTACGTCCTGGGAAAGGAGATAGGGGCTAGGGCTTTAGGTGGTGGTTCCTAGGTGCCTGCACATCTCTCAGTCAAGTTAATTTAATTTTCAGGTGGCTCGGGTTAAAGCAGATTTCCAAAAAAAGTGACAGATTTACAGTTTTTCCCAATATCGATTCCATAATTCCGTATTCTGGGTTAAATTCTCTGGTTTGGTCCAACATAACATCACACCCGGGGTTATAACCTCAAATTACACCTCAATTCACATTTTATTTCAGATCAAACCCTAAATCCCTAACTTGAAATTTCAGAAGTCCATCAAACGACTCCATATCGACATGAAACTAGTATGGATGCAATAAGAATTGAAATACTATACTAGGGGTGCAGAAATTACCTCCTTTGGCAACTCAAGAAAATTCTTGAGTTGCTCAAAGTCCTCCAAATCCATTCTTTCTAGGTTCAATGTGTAGCTAGTGTGCTTGGGAGCAAGTTTTGTGAAGTGGGAATGGGGTTTTGGTGAGGGAATTGAGAGGGATCTATGGAGTGAAGGGGAGGGAGATGAGGGAGGAGCAGGAGCAGCAACAGATCTAGGAGAGGGGAGAGAGAAATGGGTGTGAGGAAATGATGGGAGTATGGTTCAAAAAGTGAAGGTTGACCTAGTCTCTCTTTCTCTCTCTCTTCATCATGAAACCTTTATCTTTTTCTTTTCTTTTTTTTTCCTTCTCACTCAATGGCAAACCCTAAGCAACCATACCCCAAAATATGTAACAAGTGTGGAAAAATGATATGTGCACATTTTTGCACAAAAATGCTAAAAACCCGATTAGCGATTTTTAATCGCGATTAACACTAAATTAGCATATAACTAACCATAAAAACTTTAAAATGGCATAATTCCCCAAAATACCCTATTTTAGAATTTTCCATAATTTTTTCCAAAATTTCCCCATTTATCGGTATTTAATTATACCGAAATATTAAAATATTCATTAAAATTAAATTAAATTACAAAAATTCCCAAAAATAATATTTTTTTTTTTAAATGTTACATAAATTTTGCGACGAGCATTCGATCAGGATATCGGAAATCTTATTGAATTGCCCGACTTAATATTGAAAAGAGTTTTCGATAATGAGACTAAAATGCGGGGTTTATAATTGTTAGGCATGCGATGTCTAAGGAATTCATTTGGTTAGGCATGAGATGTCTAAGAAGGTTGCGGATTCCAACTGTTGTAGTTTTACACTTTCTTTTCTGCGACCGTAAGTGTAATATGTGGTGTATCGCCGATTTCGTTGCTATAGATCAACGACTATTGGGATACGCATATTTACTTACGTTGATGATATGTGATATTATGTGTTGCTGTGATATGTTATATTGGATCGTCGTATTTGAATAGCCGGGGGTTTTATGTGAGATGAGAGTTTTTCTTTTTCATTCATGTAAAATTCATTTGTATGTAATATTCTTTTATTGGGGCACTTCCGGGATGAGGATGATGTCACCATTGTATATTATTTACTTTTCCGCATTAGGTAGACCCAAGGAGGGGAACACAAGTAACCGGGTTCTAAGGTCCAGCGGGAGACCATCTCGAGGAGTCGAGACCGGGTCTCCTAACCCTAGAATTGGCAGTGTTTCTTGCCGCTCTCGTAGGGGTTTAGGGATGTGGGTTTGCCTATTCATCACGACCATGGAATCCGCGTTTTATACAGGCTCGCATAAAACACGGAAATCCTAGTATATCCAATATTTCATATATGTTCTGCTGCAATGTTCTGTGATGAGATCATATTACTGCCTGAGATGAATGTTTATATTATATATATGAGATATATGTTATATTGCAAATTTCGTTTCAAATGTGATGCTTGTGAAGCATAATTAAAATGGGATTTCATTAATGAGATTAATAAAATAAAAGAAACCTAAAGATGTTGTAGAAACTTGTTTAAAAACTGGTAGCTCTAGTTCTTGCTTTGCATAGCGGTATTCCTTGTAAAATATCCAGCACCTTATTCGATAAGGAAAGAGCCGAGATCCCTTCACCGGGAGTGACCTCTTTAGCGAAACTAGCAGATGCTACGAACTCGGTTTGTCTTTTGATTGTTTTTATAGGTTTTGCTTTTCATAGTGATATTTGTGAAATATCCTGCACCTTATTCGATGAGGAAAGAGCCGAGATCCCTTCACCAGGAGTGACCTCTTTAGCAAAACTAGAAAAAACCTCAAAAACATTCCATTCAAAATCACTCGATTCTACGACGATATCAAGTTCATTATGCAAAGGGTTTTCTTAAAAACCTGTCGTAGCCCTCCGTCATTTCAGATAAGTCCTACTTAGTATTCGTGCTACGTTTGTTGACCTCCGTCAAGGCGTAGTGAGCTGTAGCTGACTAGTATTTATCTGTTTATGCATATGATGCGATTGAGTTAGGGTAGTCGTGTGACTTTGTTGGCCTGCATCAAGGGTCGTGCGGGTGGGTTTAATTCAATCGAGAAATGACGGGTAGAACTTGACTAGCAGCCTATGGTTTGTTGACCTCCGTCAAGGTCATAGGACGCTAGGGGCAAAATATTATTAGGAATTTCAAGTGTTGAAATTTGCAATGAGATTTCATACCTTCTATGAGATAGTTGGATCCCGATACCCGCTGCGAGTAAGAGTTACTCCTGGGAGAGTTTCACACATTACAATTAGCCGATCAAGTAGGTGTCTAGAAAGGTGTTAACGGGTTACACCCCTGGGAAAACGAGGTTTACTTTAATTAGGTCCGTGCGAAAGCACGGGGAACCTCCCTCAAAGTACCGACACTGGCCTGGTCGAAAGATTGGCGAACTTGTAGATTGTAATTAATCCCGGCTAGTCTTTCCTTTTAGGGTTTGAAGAAAGATTTGACTAAAACAGTGGGAGACATC
This sequence comes from Agapanthus africanus, assembly GCA_030015575.1. Classification (NCBI taxonomy): domain Eukaryota; kingdom Viridiplantae; phylum Streptophyta; class Magnoliopsida; order Asparagales; family Amaryllidaceae; genus Agapanthus; species Agapanthus africanus. The sequence continues at coordinate 294,496,513 of CM057345.1, read as the reverse complement.
CTGATTAGATATATTAATAACCAATCTAATCTTGCAAGAGCATACGCTGAGTGTTTTCTTCTATCTCTCTCCAGGTTGCGACTATGTCACGCCTTAATCAAGATAATAATACGGATGTATTGACCGAACCACTTTTTATACTGCGCTAAGGAACGTTGATCCCGCTCCAACTTATAATTGTTATAAGGCAGAGCAGGAAATAGGGGATTACCAGAATTCCCGTGCTGCCCAAACGAAGAAAGTGCATGTTGATGCATCATCTTCGGGTATGTTCATTACCGAGAACTGTTTCTCAGTATCCTTTACGTCCTGAGTATGAGATACTGGATCAGGATCCCGCAAATCTAATTTGTTACATGGGCTACAGATAGGTAGAGAACTGAGAACGGGTTATAAGATTCAAGAGTTGGAAATGATGCAAGTGTTGCAGTCAAGACTGTTGGCAGTTATCACCCTGTATTACCAGAATACATTGATTCTGAATGAATGTTATTAGATACCGAACCTGATATACAACATCATATCAGTCTCTTTATAAGTAAAGAAGGATATAATTTTGTATTGTTGGATAATGTTTTGAACGTTTCCTATATCAAGATTTGATCGGTTCAGGCATGTTATCTAAAAGCATAAACGTTCTAAATCAAACCACAGTCTTAGTGTACATAACACACACAAGAGGAAGAGTTCAGAAATGAACGAATCCTTCTTGAGGCATTGTAGACTAGGTCATATCAATGCGACCCGACTAGCTGAAGTTTTATAAAGATGCATATTTAAATTTGTTTGAATTTACATCTTGTGAAACTTACCAGTCATGTCACAAAGATAAGATGACCACAGCTCCGTTTAAGAAACAGAGAAAGAGTTAGTGAACTCTTAGGATTGATACATGCTGATATATGAAAGTCCCCTGTCTACACATGCCAAGACTGGTTCTCTGTACTTTGTTAGATTCACTGATTATCTCTCAAGATTCAGACATATGTTCCTGTTGAAACACAAGTCCAAAGCTTTTGAGATATTCACATAATATAAGTTAGAAGTAGAGAACCAAAAACGGGTTTAAGTATTATGTCCTTTGGTGAGATCAAGGAGAAGAATACTTAAGCACGGAATTCCTGGACTATTCTAAAGGAGAATAAGAGTCTCTCTCAGCATTACTCCTCCGTATACACCACAACACGTTGGTGTATCGGGGTGGAGCAATCGCACCCTATGTGATATGGTGTGCTCTATGATGAGTATTACTGAGTCGCCTATTTTCTTTTAGGGGTTATGCACTTGTGAAGCAGCATACCTATTGAATAGGGTTCCAATCAAATCAGGTGCCTGCCACTCCATATGTGATATGGTATGGGAAGAGCCCATCTCTTAAGGATGTTAAGATTTGGGGTTGTCCGGCCTATGTCAAAAGAAAAATCAGGACAAACTCGAGACAAGGTCAGTTCTGTGGAAGTTTGTTGGATATCCTGAGCATTAGCAAGGGAATATCTTCTACCATATCGAGGAGCAAAAGATGTTTTGTTTCTCAGCATGCCACCTTTGGGAAAGGGAATTTCCTGTGGTGTTGTTTATTTAGCCCAATTTGGATATGGTTTTATCAGTTTATTTGAGTGATTCGGGGTTTATTTCGAAGTTGATATTTTCTAACATTGTTTAAGTTTCGCAGTGCTTTACATTACTATCTGTGACCGTGAATGTCATTCGATCGGTAAAACTTGTCTAATTACTATAGTCCTTTTAGACGGGTTTTGCGAACATGACATTCACGTTGATGTTCTGTGTTGTGCTGTGATATTGCGGATTTTTCGTGGTGGATAGTTCCTATGCAATGGTAGTACTGCTTGAATTTATTTGTACATTTGATATTACAGGGCGAGCGTGCGACATGTAGACTGCCGTCACTGCCAGTTTGTATATTATTCTTTTGGGGAATGACCAAGTTAAGGTCGATGTACCCGTTGTATATATTTTCTTTTTTGTACTAGGATTACCCCATGGTAGGGTGCACGGATAGCCGGGTTCTAGAGGGCAACGGGCCTGCATCTCATGGCGTTGAGACGGAGGGGGCTTCACCCTAGAATTGGCGGGCTATTCGCCGCACTCGTAAGGGGTACAGGTTGACCCAAGGAGGGGTGCTCAAGTTACCGGATTCCATGAAGTGCTAGGTGGTCCATTCACTTTGTTGAAGGGGGCTGCCTCGCTTCAGGTTTTGGCGGGTAACTTGCCGCACTCGTAGGGGTCTAGGTTTCTTTGTACAGGCTATCCACACGACCAGGGGAATGTCGGGTTTCTTTTGCGGCTCAAACGAAACCCGGGGCTCCCAGATTATCTGTATTGTTCTGTGATGCTTATTACTTTTCCGTGATGTTGCATTTATCATGCCTGGAGCGATTATTATATATTGATACATATACTAGTAGATGTTGTATATGTTTTGCACCCGCGCAAGTCCAGTCCCCGCTCTGTCGTTAGTTAAGTAACCTAACGGGTGATGACGGGACCCAGTGGCGAATGCGGATGGCATATACGTACATCATATTTTCGTTCTTTTCTGTTGTGATCAATTGATGGGGCTGCATTGATTCCTATCAATGCAAGGATAAAACAAACCTATATTTGATGTTGTTGTGTAAGTGTACGGTAGCGCCCCGGCCCTCTTTCCGAGGCCAAAATGCGGAAACAAAAACTTTTCTTAAACAAGAAACCGGCGCTATCGTATACTTTTTCCCCGGATCTGACCATTAACCTACTACTATCTAACTGGAGAAAGGGTAGAGAGCTATACCGAACGATCCGTGTCCTTCGGTCTTCGGCCACCATCCCGATCTCCTCGCGGCATCTCCGGTCTCGATCTCCTCATCGAAAAGGACATCACATCACCGAGTCTTTTTACGGGCTCCCACCTCTGAACCGAGGCAACTCGGGCACGAAGTTAGCAAGCCGACGTGTCCAAGATTGCTGTAGACTGAGTGTAGAACGCTATGTCTCGAGGGTTAATGAAGTTGCCATTTTTGGATGGAGGAAGGAGATATGAACTTTTGAGATGGGCTAAGGAATTTTGTTGCAAGCAAAATGAGACCAATATTTTCCTACCCCAAAATTTGGACAGACCCCCCCATCTCCTAGTGGCCGGCCATATATTGGCAATGGGAAAATCAAAGGGGTGAGCATAAGGAAAGGTGGGGTGATCATAAGAAAAAGGTGGGTGATCATGAGGAATAATGATCACAACAAAGTCTAATCAAAAACCCATCACCAATCCCATCTCAAAAAGCAAGTAATGATGAACCATCATGAAGCAACCATGTGCCACAAAAACCACCCTCCATTTTGTAAAAGCCACTTTTATAAATAAGCCCCTCCCATCAATTTTCAGCCAAAGAAAGAAAGAAAGGAAAATGGCCGAAACGGAATGCAAACTGGCAACTTCAAAAAGCGATCCGGTAATAAATTACAGGAAAACCCTGCGACTGTACATACATACCCGCATTTGTATTCCGGCCGAATACAAATGCAATGAGACAAAATCTAAAATGTATAATACTAGGATCCGGCTTAAACCAAAGCCCGCTAGTATTATCCGTCCGAACTATAACACATGCACAAGTGCAGGCGTACGTTCGAACCCAGCCATAAATCCATTCGGCCTCTACAGCGTTTTGCCCGAAACTTGAGAAACTGTTTGTAGGGGACTCTAAAGACTCGTCAATACTTTGGTTGTGGATTTAACCACTAGCACGTTAGAGGTATTAGCCGTACGTAACGGGCTACCAGGTATTGACCAAAAGGGAAGTCGATGAGCGAACTCATCCTGACACCCTACTGAGCATGTCAGTGACAATATCCGTACAGCCCGGTCCGTTCGTCTATGAGTATCGCATGTCGAGCCTAGGGGGCTGGTAAAAGTCAGACCCCCAAAAGCGGTACAAGTCGTGTCGGAGTGTAATCCAGAACACCCTGAGATACTACTGGAATACCTACCAGTAAATCTCCTGCCTCGGCCGAGGGCTTCATGTAATGGCTCTCCTAGACACAGCGCGATCTCATCCCCAATACCGGGAGAGACGAAACCCCTGCCGATACGCTCACTTACCTCCATGTGGCTCGGGACTGTACCCAACTAAAACCTGTTTGCACGACTCCTTTGAGCCGTGGAAGGGTAGTAATCAAAGTACAGTGGGAACTCACACGAGACAAATGACGATCTCAGGTCGATGAACTAACCTGTACACGTCACCAGGGAACTGCTATCTGACGTCAGGTAAAATACCAACTGCCATGTTCCCGGCGAGTCATGTCCGGTGTACTCATAACCTAATGAGCACCTGTATACATCTTAGGTGAACCAACTGACACCAATGGCTTGTGAGACCGGCCACCGCCCCTCGTCGGGGTCTCGTTTGTATACACTATTCTACTAATGGAGTATCGATGCCCAGTCTCGAAACTCCCACGACTAGGGACCTTTTAAGGATGTGGCTCTATCAACGTGCAACAGTGATCTGTACCATCACCTAAAGCAGTACACGATGATAAAGGTAAACCAGATAGTATACTAATTTTCTATCAACGTGTAAAAGTGAACCGCAATCTCATTTAAAGTATGTACACGATGATAAAAACAAACCAGATAGTATACAAACCTTTCGAGTAAGACTGTCCTACCGGTATAGGTCCTCTCTCAATCATTGCAATCAGGTGCTTGCGATCCAATAATTGACTCTGAGGGCACTATATCCAACAATCTCCCACTTGCACTCAAGGCTAATTATTGCGATGTCGCGTACTCACAGCCCGTGTGATACCGAACACCCAACTCCTCTACTAATCAGTCTCACAAAGCCCGTTTACGAAACTATTGCGTTCGAGGAATAGCCTCAGTGAGTGGATCCGCCCTGATGTTTCTTTCTATGTCTCTCTTTATCTCAAGTTCGCGGAGAAAGCTATCTCCCGAAATGAGCAATACCTGTCTTAGAATATATCTGGATATCTGATGGGACCTAATTCATAAATGAACACCAAATCTAAACTTCTTAGACTGTATCGTCAACTGAAATCAATCAGCATCCTGCGCCATGCCTCCCTCGGTATCTTCTTGGACCACCTGTCCAAAATACTGCCCCTTGTTAGAGGGAAAACTATAACTCTGACAGTCACTCTGTCATTCAGGTCACCTTGGAAGCCTGGAATGATAACTGTCTCGTAAAAGAGGCCGTTGTTATCATATCCCAAGAATATCCACTTATGTTCTAAAACTGCTTCCGAATGTTTCTCCAGAGTTGGATCAATATCAACTTACTGCATCTCATGCAAAAACAATATCTGGTGTGGTACTTGACATCTCATGATTGACTCAATTGCCTAAGCAAGTGATCTGCCAATCATGCACATCCCTCTCCCCTTTAGTCTGTAAGACACCTTTAGAGAGGGTGACTCCATCACCTGCAGGAACACTACCGTGCCAGGAGTCGTCCATTCTAAATACCTTTAGAATGCTGTCTAAGTACCCTGATTGGGACACTTCCCAAATCTAGATCTAAAACCATAAATCTAGTAACCAGAATGTCCGATATTATATCTATATCCTTATGTGGAGAAACCACTGTGTGACAACCAAAGCATAACCGATCGTAGTATAGGAATTTCACTTCCTACTCTGTGTATGTCATACAAATACCAGGACATCACACCCTACTACCTTCTTAACAGATCCATCCTCTATTCTGATGAAATCAAACTTATGACTGTCACATCAGAAATAGATAATCTATCTCCGCTATATCTGCTTTAGTCTAAAAATAGATATAAGCTACTTGTCCACCAATGCTTCCGCTGCTCCCACTGACTACGACAACCCACTGGCAGAATAATATACACGTACACTTCTAAAGCTAGTTTAGAACGATGCTATACTCATCCTTCTGCCCGGTCTCACAGTCTGGAACAACAGCAATGGCAAGTCTGGGTAAACAAGAACCTCGCTGTCACCGTCTTTGAGCATACCGAAGTACCTCTCGAGTGCCTGAGATTACCCACCATATCTGCGGAGTGGCTAACGGAATGTCAAATCAGATTGAATCTTTAGGTTCTTATCAAATTTTCAGTAATCGTTTACGGTTTTAGAATCACTTCGAGTTCTACCATACTCCCACTACTGTTTTCTAAAAAAATCCATTTTTATTAAAACTGTGGCGAGTCTAGAACAATATCACTATTGATCTTCCAGATGGTAAAAAGTTGTCACGACCCGAAAGAGCACGTGACTGGCCCTTGAACCATACGAAGTCTATAGGACCCCATCTGATCCAAGTAAGCCAAAAGCCCAGAAATCTAAAACCATTTTAAGGAGTAAATAAAGAAAACTGGTTTTAAGAAGTAAAGAAATCATGTTTCGAAAATCAAAGTTTTTAAATAACTAAGCCGAATATGTATTTTTTTTAAAATGTGTAACCTTTCCTGAAAATTTCGGCAAAGTTTCCTTTGTAAAAACTGGCCCCCAACGGGGTACAACAAGAATAATATATATGAAACTATAAAAGGCATCCCCAAGCGGGAGCTAGCTCTTCGTCAATCGATGGTCACAACCACCCAAGTAATAATAATAATATACAACGCCAAAGGGCGAGGATCAAAACCCAAAAAGAAACTCAAAACAGCCAGAAAACCGTAATACTACAAGCGCAACTCTAAGGTCGAAATAATACAACACTGTTGTCTAAGTCTGAAAAAATATACAAGTTTTGGTTGATGGACTTTCTAGATACAATGAATAATACATGTACAATGGCGATTCTAATACAAAAGAACCCACCTACCCAAGCAAGTCACCCATAAGGAAGCAGTGTGCCAGAAATGCCGCTATGGAATCTGTACGGCAAAACCTGCAAGAACTGTGGCACAACGGGGGTGAGTTGCCAACCCGTGAATAGAAAATATCTACAAGCATAGATCAAATGTATGACCCATCCTAGGTCAATACGATCAGATATAAATAAGCCTCAATATGAATAAGTCTGAAGCATGCTAAACTGGCAATGTAATCTCTATACATGAGTGTAGTGCCAAGTGCTCGTGCCAATCCCTCAAGTAATAGCCTATCATGAATGTGAGGTATGATCAATGTAATCAAATCTGCATGTACGTAGATCCCGTCCACTCGTCACCCAATGACAATAACCATCATGCATGTAAATATCATCAGCATATACATGGAAATATGAGAATATAAACCACCTGTGTCCCTCGCGACACGTCGAAATCATGGAACCAGAGTGCCCAGCATCGACACTCGAAAACATCATGAAAACTATGCCCAGCATCGGCACGTAAATCCTCATATATCGGGCTCCGTCAGTCCGGATCGGCCCACGGGCTCTGTCTGCGGTATCGGCCCTCGGCCCCGGCAGTACGCCCATATCCATCTATCGAATCTGGTCAGTATCCTCCGGATAACCGCTAGGTCTAACCAATCACCGGTAGGTACTCGCCACCCCGGCAGGCTCATCGTCTACTCCACGAAAAACATTTCTTGCCTCGGGGAACCATACCGGGTCCACCATGTACCCGCAATCGGCCTCATCCGCCTCCTCGAATCGGGTTTCACATGTCGCTCTTAGCACCGAGAAAACACATTGTGGACGCACCGAAATATCATATCAAGGGTAACCGGGTTTTAAAACAATTACATATTCTCCTTTTAAAACACCCACGGTTCCCAAAATCCAAAAATATCATGGAAACAACATATCTCAATGCGTATAATCATAAAGCATGATGTATGCGACATGTAAAGAAATGTAGGCAACATACACTGAATGCAACAGTACTACAGTGTAGTGACATGGCAATTATCGATGATGAAGTGTGTGAGCCGGCAAACAAGTGTACGTGGAATATACGCATCATCGATAATGGTGCTGGTGTCCTAGCAGCATGACTGAAATATATCAACAATACAAGCGATGCAATGCAATTAGCATGAATATGCGGAATTGAATAATCAACGTAACAGTAAAGAACCTGCCTCAATAAATATATCATGCAATCTTGCCTTTTGAAATAAGACGAATCAGGGCTTTTGGTAAAATAAGGGCTACGGTGTTTTAAGAAAAGATGCGTCGCTTGAAAATATCTGTAGAATCCCTTTTTGCCTATCTTTAAAATATCCCCGATTCGTTAGTTTTGAAATAGGTATGACTCGGGTCAAGTCTAATGCTTACTATGCGAACTACGGACCCAACTATCAAGTCAATCGGGAGGGGCATGGAAACCATCTAAATCCGAGTCGATATACATACATACATATATATATATAGTCGGTGATCTCGCCTCAATAGTATCACGTACGATACAGTATATCATATAACATCCTCGAGTCATGAGTGCGGATCTAACATCAATATAAAGCTCGTACGGTAAATCGTCGTACGGCATCCCAATAGCTGGGTACGGTTCAATATCACATTCATCTCATCACATATCAGGTATCACTACCATCATATCACATCTCAAATACGAACTCTGTCATGTAGCCGAATCTCACGACCTCAATCAAACCTCATCGACTCATCTCAATCCCATGTATCATCCTCAATACCGTATATGAACACATAGTCCCATACCCATGTGTACATATACACACATCTATATGCGCACAGATAAATGAAAGAATGTATGCAAGTATATGTGTAAGTATATGTGTACGTGTATGTGTGGGTGCAACCACTATTCTAGGGTTCCGCACTATACTAAACCAATACATCCTTATTATCAATAATTCCATTATTACCATCAATAATCCTAAACAACACATAATAAATAGATGTGTGTATACATATTCGTATACATCACCACGGACTGCGGGGGTGCTATACGCCATCCACCCGACTTCTCCCGGTAGATATAAGTCTACTCACCTTGCTTCTCATGTGTCGATGCCGATGTCACCATCTTCATCTTCTTTGCCTCAACATCACGTAGGGTACCTACAAGTATATCACAACGCTAAAGCACATGAAAATCACATCGGAAACCAAAATAGCACACGCTACTCGCATAGGTAAAAACCTATCGTCTCGCATATAAACACGTTCAATATCCACTTGTCGTTGACGTCCAAACGCCATCCGACAGAAACGAATCACCAAATACCAAAATCCATGCTAAAACAAGTCGTAAATCATACGCCAACTCAAGGAAATCAACACAGATTTTACCCTAACAGGAATCAGTCAAAACTAGACATACCCAGGGTCAAGACTAGAGGAAATAGGGCCATGCACAAAAATCGAGACAGTTCCCTCCTGCTCTGGCCGCAATTTGCGGCCAGAAGGAATAAATTGGCGGCCGTACTTTGGAGTTGGGGGCTAGGGTTTGGTGTGGTGGTTCCATGGTGCCTGCACATCTCACTGTCAACTCAGTTTTATGTTAGTGTATATGCCCTAGAGGCCATTACTGTATCATACTAGTTTGTATATTACTTAATGGATGCTTGGGATATTCACCTTGTATATACAATCTTGCTCAAAATAGTAGTATGCTACTTGGTTTGTTTCTACTTCAATGTGTACTTGTGTTTATTTCAGTATATCACTTATACGCATTAGTGGAGCCCTTAGGATCTTTGCTTGATTACCAGCGTTGTGATGGCAGTCACACTAGTGGGGGCTGGGTAATCTATAAGCACATCCTTATACAGGTCCCTAGTCGCAGGACTATCGAGACAGGGCATCGATACTCCGGAGTAGACTAGCGTATGCGCTTCTCATCCCAGTGTGGGAGATGGTCTGTCCCACAGCCATCAGTACGTCGTACTGGAGATAGTATACGGGTGCTCGTTGGGTTACGAGTACACTGGACAGGACTCGTCGGGAACTGACAGGTTGGTATTATACCTATCGTCAGTCATCAGTTCCCAGGTGACATGAGTACAGCTTAGTCCGCTGACTTGACACTGGCACTTCGCCTCAAGTGTGTTCCCCCTGCACTTTGATCACTACCCTACCACGGCTCAAAGGAGTCGTGCAAACAGGTGGCGGTTGGGTGCAGTCCCGAAGCACTTGGAGGCAGTGACGGTTAAACAGGATTCGTCTCTCCCGGTATTGGGGGTTGACATCGCGCTGTGTCTAGGAGAGCCATTACACGAGTAGTCCCTGGCCAGGGCAAACGAGATATACTGGTAGGTTTCCAGTGTTATCTCAGGGTGTTTTGGGCTTCGCTCCGGCACGACTTGTACCGCTATTGGGGGACTGACGTTTACCGCCCCCTAGGCCTGCCATGCGATGTATCAGACGAACAGACCGGACTGTACGGAGACTGTCACATTCAGACTCAGTAGGAGTACAGATGGGGTTTCACCTCGTCAGCCTTCTTGTCGACATCTACCTGGGGACCGTTACGCACAGCTAGTGCCGCTTGCGGTCTGTGGTTAAACCCACTGCCAGCGTAGTGTCGAGTCTTTAGAGTCCCACACAGAGGGTATTCGCCTCTGGGCAAAACAGAGTAGAGGTCGCATGGTTTTGCGACAGGGTTCGTTCTCATCCGCGCACTTGTGCACGTTTGGAGTCCGGACGGATATTACCAGTGGGCTCTGTTTTGAGCCGGATGCTGGTATAGTATTTGGGGTTGCTTTTATCTCTTAGTATTCGTGTTCGTCGGAACAAGAATACAGGTGTGTATGCACAGTTCTTTTTGAGGAGGAGGAAGATGATTTTCTATTAGGGTTTCGGAACGGGTGCGTACGCACAGTTGACAGTTGTATTTTTCCAAACCCTAATGGATTTGTATTATATCATTTAATAATATATAATAAAATGAAATTGTGTCATGGTTAGTTTTTGTTGACTTGTTGACCATGGTTGAACATTTGACTACCATCATTACAAATGCAAGATGCTTTTTCATTCTTGCTTTTTCATTTAATGTTTGTAATGATATTAGTCATTCCTAAACTTTCCATCAAACCTTTTTCATTTTGATTATTATTATTATTTGATTATTCTTTTTCTTTTGTTATGGTTGCAAAAGGAAAAGAGAGGCTAATTCTATCATTCTCACTCTCTCTCTTCACTTCATCTTCTTCTTCCTCTAGTCAAGAGAAACCTTCTCATGAGTTGAGAATCCTTCTCTTGAAAAACAAAAGCAACCCTTAGAAACTCTCTACTCACTCTAGGATCAAGGGTCTAGCAAGCCGGCGATTCTAGTTCACTCCAAGTACGAGAAAGAGCCCAAAGGTCGAGCCTTCGAGGTGGATCCATCTTCGACGGAAGAAGGCGACAAAGGAGAACCATCAACCTCTACAAAGTTTGAAGACGAAGGAGTTCAAGTCTAGGTATAACCATGTTCATCCGAGTAGCTAACTCTCTTTAGCTAAGTTTGCTAGTTTTAGTTTAGGTAACGATCCCGACCCTAGCTTAGTCCATGTTGCCTCTTGCGAAAAAAAAATTCGTTTTTTATACCGTTTCCGCCTCCCCGTAAGCACCGGGGGTCGCAATATGGACTAACAGTGGTATCAGAGCCTAACTAAACTTAAACTAGCTTAGTAGTGAAGTGTAACGAAGTTCGGAACCGAAAAAAATCACAAAACCGGATAATCACAAAAACTGAGTTTCTGTTGAAATTTTTTCTGCTCAAAATGAAAAACTTTACACTTGTAAATTCGGCTCAGGGTTTTGTGTGAACACCCAAGAAAAACGATACAGTGATTCGCCTAAAGTGTCGCGCTTCCGCCGCGTGATCCTTCTTAGCCGCCGCGGAACCGCCGCGACTTGGTGTCTTCTCTGCATCGTTTTTCGTGCAGTGTGTTTGTGTGTTGGTTTTGGGATTTTTAAAATATATTATATGTGCCCAGATTTTCCAGAAAAGAAATTTCCTTTTGGGGTCCTATAATTCCGTATTTTTTCCGAACTTCACTGCACTTTGACTATGATGGTTATATCTGTGATGCTTGCATGTATTGAACGTCGGCTAATCGCTATAAGTCGATTAGTCGGGGTTATACATGATCTGTAATGTGCTGGAATGTGTATATGAATGTGTTGGACTGTCGCGGGTGAATAGCCGGGGTGGATGTGAGATGAGCTTTTGTTTTTCTTTCATTCATTGTAAATGTAAATTGATGTAATAATTATTATTTGTTTGACCGCACAACCGGGTCGGGGTTGTAGCCGTCATTGTATAATTCTTTTTACTGTTTTTGCTCCTAGGATAGACCCATGGAGGGGTGCACAAACTACCGAGTACTTGGCGGGTAGTTTGCCGCACCCGTAGGGGTCTTGGGTGGGGTATTTGGCTATTCACCGCGACCGTGTTATCCGCTTTTCGTTTCAGGCTCGAAAGGATTGCGGATTGCTAGTATATCCAATGCATTCATCTGTGATCTGTAATGTCTATCATTGCTTATTATTTAGGCGTTGCTTATGTTTTACAGACGCGCTAGCCCAGCCCCCGCTCTGTCGTTAGTTAAGTAACCTAACGGGTAATGACGGGGCCCAGTGGCGAATGCGAATGGCATAAGCGTACGTCATATTTTGGTTGTTTTCTGCAATGGTAGGGTTAAATGATGGGACGCATTAAAAGTACTAATGCAAGAATATCACGCATTAAAAGAACTAATGCAAGATAATAAACCAAGTTTAAAGTCGTTGGAACACTTTCGAAAAACCACTCGGTTCTTTTCAAAAATAACTTTTAAATGCGGAGCTTGAGCCACTCCTTCTAAAAGCTATCTCGTTCCATCGACTATATCAAGTTCACTACGTTCACGGTTTCGCCAAAACCATTCGTAGCCCTCCATCATTTCAGTTAAATGTACGGTAGTATTCAAGCTATGTATTTTGACCTCACGCCAAGGCATAGTGATTGGTAGCTGCCGGATATTTATCTGTTGCATAGATAGAATGCGTTGGTTTGAGACAGTCGTACTGCCATTTTGGCCTACGTCAAGGGTATGTACGGGTGGATTCAAATTAACCTGGATAATGATGGGACGAACTTGACATGTGACTTATGACATTTTGACCTCACGCCAAGGTCATAAGAGCATGGGGCAAAAATCCACATCGGGAGTTTCATAAGTACTGAAACTTGCTAGATTTGCATACCATTTGGAGTGTGGTGATTCTGGTAGGATTCCTTCAGTTTCATCACGCGATGATATTTGGATCCCGATCCTACTGTGAGTATATGCTACTCCTCGGGAAATTTCTCACTAAACGATCAATGCTATAAACCTAGTAGGTGCCTAGAAAGGTGTTAGCGGGGTTACGCCCCCAGGGAAAAGAGGTTATTTAATTAAGGAACTTCGCGAAAGCGTTGGAAAACCTCCCTCGAAGTACCGACACCGGCCTGGCTGAACGGTTAAGCAAGTATTGTGCGGTTGGATTGATCCTGACTAATTCTTCCTTTATGGTTTGAGGAGGGATTCGAGAAACAGTGGGAGCCATCCTGTTTAGACAAACTAAAAACCACTCTAAACTTGCAAGAGCATCATGCTGAGTGTTTCTTCTTCTCTCTCCTAATTGCAGCGACCAATCAACATGACTGGACTTAAGTTACTCCTAGATAAAAACAAGCTGACAGGGCCAAACTACAAAGATTGGCTCAGGAATGTCAAGATAGCAATCACTTATGACAAGCTGGGGTATCTTCTTACCACCAAAGCTCCCCCTGTCCCTGGTCCAACTTCCAGTGTCGCGGATAAGGAAATCCGCAAGACTTGGGAGATTGATAGCGCGAAGGCCAAATGCCTCCTGCTTGCCTCGATGGATAACGAACATCAGAGGAGGCATGAGAATATGGACATGGAGTCCATATTGCTCCATACAAAAGAACTGTATGGAGAGCAATCACGTATCGCAAGATACGAAGCGTCGAAAAAGTTATTTTCGACAAGAATGGCCATCGGATCATCAGTAGCCGAGCATGTGCTAAAGATGATCGGCTACATTGAGGAGCTCGCTGACCTAGGGATTACATTGGAGAGTGAGCTATATACGGATATAGTTCTCCAGTCCCTTCCTTCCACTTACGCCCAGTTTATAATGAACTTCAACCTACAAGAAAAGGAGGTTGAACTTTCAGAGCTCCTCAACCTGCTGAGGAGCGCAGAGGGCACCCTACAGAAAGGTAGGGAAACATCCACTTTGTTTGTAGGAGGATCATCTTCTTCTAGGTCCAAGGCGAAAGCCAAGGGAAAGAAGAAGAAGGCCCCCGCCAAACCAAGGGGCGGTGTTGGTAAAGTGGATACGAAGGGAAAAGGTAAAGCAACAAAGATAGCGGGGAAGCTTGTGGATAAGGAAGAATGCTTCTTTTGTCATAAGAAAGGACACTGGAAGAATGATTGCAGGGCCTGGAAGGCCAGAACACAGGAATTGAAGCAGGTTGCAGCTTCAGCTTCAGGTGTGTATGTTATTGAAAACTGTCTTTCAATAAACTCTACTTCCTGGGTATTGGATACCGGATCAGGATCTCATATCTGTAATTCTTTGCAGGCGTTGAGAAACCGTAGGGATTTGAAGGCAGGTGACATGACCCTCAGAGTTGCGAACGGAGCTAGCATGGATGCTAAAGCCGTGGGGGACTATCACCTGGGAATGTCAGATGGACATGTTTTGGTTTTGCGTAATTGCTTTTTTGTACCCAACGCAACTTGTAATATCATTTCTGTATCTTTAGTTTCTAAAGAAGGTTATGAATTTGCGTTTGTAAGTAATGTTGTAAACATTCACCTTAATCAAGTATTGATTGGGTCAGGTACTCTGAGTAATGGTATATACGTGTTAAACCAACCACAGATTTTTAATGTCCAGAATACACACAAAAGAAAGTCTCCAGAAATAAATCAGACTTTCTTATGGCATTGTAGATTGGGTCACATCAATGAGAGAAGGTTGACGAAGTTACATACAGAAGGGTATTTGAATGCGTTCGAATATCAGTCGTATGCCACTTGTCAATCCTGTCTCAAGGGAAAGATGACAAAGACTCCGTTTACTGGACATGGAGTAAGAGCGAGCGAGCTCTTGGGACTCGTACACAGTGACGTGTGCGGTCCAATGTCTACACATGCCCGAAGCGGACATTCTTACTTCATTACTTTTACGGATGACTTCTCAAGGTACGGTTATGTCTTCTTAATGAAACATAAGTCCGAGGCCTTTGGAAAATTCCAGGAGTATAAGAATGAAGTAAAGAAACAGACCGGCAAAAGTATTAAGATTCTAAGATCGGATCGAGGTGGAGAATACTTAAGTGCCGAGTTCCTGGACTATTTAAAAGAGAACGGAATTCTCTCTCAGCTTACTCCTCCTTACACCCCGCAACATAACGGTGTATCGGAGAGACGGAACCGCACCCTATTGGATATGGTGCGGTCCATGATGAGTAACGCTGAGTTGCCGCGATCATTCTGGGGGTATGCGCTAGAATCAGCTGCGTACCTTTTGAACCGAGTTCCTACTAAGACTGTGCCTACTACTCCATATGAGATGTGGAGTGGGAAGAAACCCTATCTTCAATATCTGAAGATCTGGGGATGTCCGGCTTTTGTCAAAAAGCAGCATGCGGACAAGCTCGAGGCACGCTCAGTACTGTGCAAGTTTGTGGGATACCCAAAGAACACCAGGGGGTATCTTTTCTACTACGCAGAGGAACAAAAAGTCCTTGTTTCTCGTAATGCCCACTTTCTAGAACACCAGTTCTTGGAAAAGGAGATTAGTGGGAGCGCAGTAGAACTGGAAGAAATTCCAGAACCACAGACTATTACTGAAAGGTTAGTGGAACCAGAGGGTTCAACAGAACAGGACATTCCTACGCCGCTCCGCAGGAGTAGTAGGCAGTCTCATCCGCCCGAGAGATACTACGGTTTTCTCATAGACGGGGATAGAGAGGATTGCATCATAGATTATGATGAGCCTACTAGCTTCCAGCAGGCCGTTCAGAGCGTTGACTCAGTGAAATGGCTGGATGCAATGCGGACCGAAATGGAGTCCATGTACACCAACAAGGTATGGACGTTGGACATTGCTCCAGACGGGGTAAAACCCGTAGGATGCAAGTGGATCTTCAAAAGGAAGATTGGTGTAGATGGACAGGTTGAGACCTATAAAGCTAGGCTAGTAGCAAAGGGTTTTCGTCAAAGACCTGGCTTGGACTACGACGAAACCTTTTCTCCAGTAGCCATGCTGAAATCCATTCGGATCCTTCTTGCCATTGCTGCCTTCCACGATTATGAGATCTGGCAAATGGACGTAAAGACAGCTTTTCTAAATGGAAATTTAGAGGAGTGTGTCTATATGGACCAGCCAGAGGGTTTCATTCAGAGTGGGAGCAGCGGAAAGGTGTGCAAGTTGCTTAAGTCCATCTATGGACTAAAGCAGGCATCGCGGAGTTGGAACATCTGTTTTGATGAGACGGTCAAGGAATTTGGCTTTATCAAAAATCCAGATGAACCATGCATCTATAGTAGATTTGTAGCGAGAACTGTAGTGTTCCTCGTTTTATACGTGGATGACATTCTCTTAATAGGAAATGACATTCCTATGCTACAATCTGTCAAGGGGTTCTTATCACAAAGGTTCTCCATGAAAGACCTGGGTGATGCCTCATACATCCTGGGGATCCGGATCCATCGTGATAGATCCAAGAGGATATTGGGACTTTCTCAGTCCAGGTACATCGACACCATAGTGAAAAGATTCGCTATGGAAGATTCCAAGCGCGGTAACCTACCGGCTTGTCACGGGATCACCCTCTCTAAAGAGATGTCTCCCAAGACTGATTTGGAGAGGGATCGCATGTCTATTATACCCTACGCTTTTGCGGTAGGCTCTATAATGTATGCGATGTTGTGTACCAGACCGAATGTAGCTTATGCACTGAGCGTGGTAAGCCGGTATCAGTCTAACCCTGGGGAGAAACACTGGATAGCAGTAAAGAACATTCTCAAGTACCTGAGAAGGACTAAGGAGATGTTCTTGGTGTATGGCGGAAAAGACCTCCAGATCGAGGCCTTTGCTGACTCCAGCTTCCAGAGTGACAAGGATGATTCCAAGTCCATGTCGGGTTTTGTCTTCACCCTCAATGGAGGGGCGGTGTGTTGGAAGAGTTCCAAACAGGAAACCGTTGCAGACTCGACGATGGAAGCGGAATACATCGCTGCATCTGATGCCGCAAAAGAAGCTGTCTGGATGAGGAAGTTCTTGAAAGAACTTCAGGTGGTTCCGTCCATTGTTGATCCAATACCTCTGTATTGCGACAACAACGGGGCTATAGCTTTAGCGAAGGAACCCAGGTCCCATCAGAGATCCAGGCACATCTTGAGGCGGTATCACCTGATCAGGGAGATCGTGGATCGCAAGGAGATCGAGGTTCGGAGAGTCGCTTCAGAAGACAACACTGCAGATCCATTCACCAAGGCCTTGCCCCAGACTCAGTTCGAGCGGCTGATCGAGATGATAGGTCTTCGATACGCCAGTACATGGCCTTAGTGCAAGTGGGAGATTGTTAGTGTATATGCCCTAGAGGCCATTACTGTATCATACTAGTTTGTATATTACTTAATGGATGCTTGGGATATTCACCTTGTATATACAATCTTGCTCAAAATAGTAGTATGCTACTTGGTTTGTTTCTACTTCAATGTGTACTTGTGTTTATTTCAGTATATCACTTATACGCATTAGTGGAGCCCTTAGGATCTTTGCTTGATTACCAGCGTTGTGATGGCAGTCACACTAGTGGGGGCTGGGTAATCTATAAGCACATCCTTATACAGGTCCCTAGTCGCAGGACTATCGAGACAGGGCATCGATACTCCGGAGTAGACTAGCGTATGCGCTTCTCATCCCAGTGTGGGAGATGGTCTATCCCACAGCCATCAGTACGTCG
The DNA here is from genome assembly GCA_030015575.1 of Agapanthus africanus. Lineage (NCBI taxonomy): Eukaryota > Viridiplantae > Streptophyta > Magnoliopsida > Asparagales > Amaryllidaceae > Agapanthus > Agapanthus africanus. The sequence continues at coordinate 294,478,621 of CM057345.1, read as the reverse complement.
TACTGGAGATAGTATACGGGTGCTCGTTGGGTTACGAGTACACTGGACAGGACTCGTCGGGAACTGACAGGTTGGTATTATACCTATCGTCAGTCATCAGTTCCCAGGTGACATGAGTACATCTTAGTCCGCTGACTTGACACTGGCACTTCGCCTTAAGTGTGTTCCCACTGCACTTTGATCACTACCCTACCACGGCTCAAAGGAGTCGTGCAAACAGGTGGCGGTTGGGTGCAGTCCCGAAGCACTTGGAGGCAGTGACGGTTAGACAGGATTCGTCTCTCCCGGTATTGGGGGTTGACATCGCGCTGTGTCTAGGAGAGCCATTACACGAGTAGTCCCTGGCCAGGGCAAACGAGATATACTGGTAGGTTTCCAGTGTTATCTCAGGGTGTTTTGGGCTTCGCTCCGGCACGACTTGTACCGCTATTGGGGGACTGACGTTTACCGCCCCCTAGGCCCGCCATGCGATGTATCAGACGAACAGACCGGACTGTACGGAGACTGTCACATTCAGACTCAGTAGGAGTACAGATGGGGTTTCACCTCGTCAGCCTTCTTGTCGACATCTACCTGGGGACCGTTACGCACAGCTAGTGCCGCTTGCGGTCTGTGGTTAAACCCACTGCCAGCGTAGTGTCGAGTCTTTAGAGTCCCACACAGAGGGTATTCGCCTCTGGGCAAAACAGAGTAGAGGTCGCATGGTTTTGCGACAGGGTTCGTTCTCATCCGCGCACTTGTGCACGTTTGGAGTCCGGACGGATATTACCAGTGGGCTCTGTTTTGAGCCGGATGCTGGTATAGTATTTGGGGTTGCTTTTATCTCTTAGTATTCGTGTTCGTCGGAACAAGAATACAGGTGTGTATGCACAGTTCTTTTTGAGGAGGAGGAAGATGATTTTCTATTAGGGTTTCGGAACGGGTGCGTACGCACAGTTGACAGTTGTATTTTTCCAAACCCTAATGGATTTGTATTATATCATTTAATAATATATAATAAAATGAAATTGTGTCATGGTTAGTTTTTGTTGACTTGTTGACCATGGTTGACTTGTTGACCATGGTTGAACATTTGACTACCATCATTACAAATGCAAGATGCTTTTTCATTCTTGCTTTTTCATTTAATGTTTGTAATGATATTAGTCATTCCTAAACTTTCCATCAAACCTTTTTCATTTTGATTATTATTATTATTTGATTATTCTTTTTCTTTTGTTATGGTTGCAAAAGGAAAAGAGAGGCTAATTCTATCATTCTCACTCTCTCTCTTCACTTCATCTTCTTCTTCCTCTAGTCAAGAGAAACCTTCTCATGAGTTGAGAATCCTTCTCTTGAAAAACAAAAGCAACCCTTAGAAACTCTCTACTCACTCTAGGATCAAGGGTCTAGCAAGCCGGCGATTCTAGTTCACTCCAAGTACGAGAAAGAGCCCAAAGGTCGAGCCTTCGAGGTGGATCCATCTTCGACGGAAGAAGGCGACAAAGGAGAACCATCAACCTCTACAAAGTTTGAAGACGAAGGAGTTCAAGTCTAGGTATAACCATGTTCATCCGAGTAGCTAACTCTCTTTAGCTAAGTTTGCTAGTTTTAGTTTAGGTAACGATCCCGACCCTAGCTTAGTCCATGTTGCCTCTTGCGAAAAAAAAATTCGTTTTTTATACCGTTTCCGCCTCCCCGTAAGCACCGGGGGTCGCAATATGGACTAACATTTTATTTTTGGGGTCTCGGGGTGATAGCAGATTCCTAAATACAATCACAGATTCACAGTTTTTCTCCGACATCGTCTCATAAATCCGTATTCTGGTTTCTAGTTCAGGTTTAGGTCCAAATTAGCATCATAGAAGGGGTTCTAAGGTCACCACAATCCTCAATTTCATCTTGATTTCAGATCAAACCCTAAACCCTAACTTGATGTTTCACAAATCCACCAAACGACACCATATCGATATGAAACTAGTATTGATGCATAAGAAATGAGATACTACTCTAATAGGTGCAGAAATTACCTCCTTTGGCAACTCAAGAAAATTCTTGAGTTGCTCAAAGTCCTCCAAATTCAATCTTGCTAGGTTCAAAGTGTAGCTAGTGAGCTTGGGAGCAAGTTTTGTGAAGTGGGAATAGGGTTTTGGGGTTGATTTCATTATGGATCTAGGGTTTTTGTGAAGAGGGAGAGAGAGGGATGGCAGCAGCAGCAGCAACAAGGGGAGGGAGAGGAGAGAGAATGAGAAGGGGAAAATGATGGGGAATGGTTCATAAAGTGAGGGTTGACTTGGTCTCTCTCTCTCTCTCTCTCTCTCATAATCATACTTACTTTTTCTTTCTTTTCTTTTATTTTCCTTCTTACTCCAATAGTGAACCCAAAAGAACAACCATGGCCATAGAAATGTAACACAAGTGTAACAAGTGTGGAAAATGATATGTGCACATTTTTGCACAAAAATACCAAAAATCCGATTAGCGGTTTTTAATCGCGATTAGCACTAAATTAGCATATAACTAATCATAAAAACTTTAAAATGGCATAATTCCATAAAATACCCTATTTTAGAATTTTCCAAAATTTTTCCCATTTATTTGTATTTAATTATACCGGAATATTAAAATATTCATTAAAATAATATTAAATTATAAAAATTCCCTAAAATAATATTTTATAATTTTGGAAACGTTACAAAAGTCAACCCTCGTCATAGCCCGGGTCAATCCACAAACAGCCATTACAGAAACGTGCCTTGAGTTATCCAGAGTCTGGTTTTAAGCATAAGCCGGACAACTCCCCGTACCTTAACATTGTTAAGATACGAACTATTCTATATCCAATATAGAAACAGAGGCACTGATTTAATTGGAACCAGATTCAAATCATGCAGCTGTCTCCAGTGTATGTCAACTAAATGGAGAGAGGCCGATCGGCATTACTCAACTTAGGAGGGCTTCCAATTATGAGTAACCTGAAAGAGAAGCAAGTTCTCTTAATCATTACTATCAACTGAATACCATACACGAGTATCTACATCTTCGATTACCTTGAATAATCCCGATACTTGCAACATCTGGTTCTCTACTTTACTCTTATACCTATAACTTCTCAAAACTTGGACCTTGTGTTTCTACGAAACACATGTCTAAGAACTAGAGAAGTCACAAGTAAACAGAATACAGCATGAGTACCAACCCCTCTGTCCTAATGGACACTGGACAACATACAATACTCTGTATAAGTCCCCTGAGTCTAATAACTCAATCCCTGTGTGTCGTAGGTTGAAAACTGTACTTATGGTTAAGAAGAATTACACCGATGTTTAATACTCCTTACCTAATCATCCACTGAGATAGGTAAATGTCATGGACATAATTTCAAAAAGTTATATCTCACTCTATTAAAATAGACGTACAGATATATCAATTTGAAATTGGTGCATAACAATGGATATTCAAAACCAAATATCTGCCGTCCGGCAAACAGCCCAGGTGATTTCCTCAAATATCAGCAATTACAACGAATCCCGATATATTGAGGACAATCACCTAATTCCCAATAACTTACTCCCACTCATACAGATGTGAGAATCATACCTGGTAAATACATACCCTGGAGTAAGGGCCAATTGGGAAATCAGTTTTCTTTTAACAGTACACAGTGAAACTGAAACATTGAAATGTTTCGTAGGGGTATCCGGGTATTCCTAGTAATGCATCTTCCATTATCCAGATTCACAACTGTAACCGTATATTTCTTTGTCATCTCTTCAAATCCCTTCATATGTCTTTAGTCATTACCTTCTGTACACCCTCTTAGGCTAAATGGTTTTCTTCCTTCCCTACCTTTCGGCACCAACCTATGGTTTGGAAGAGAACTATCCAATAAGCGTAATGGGTGTACTGTCCTAATCCTAGGAGCACTCGCAACCCGAGAGAAGGTAAAGATAAAAGACACCTGAATAAACCTTATTCCTATTTCTCCTAAACCAGAATGCATCCCCGAACTGGAACAAGTTCCTTTCGAGTTCGTATATAACCATACGATGGAGTATCCAAATAACTGTGGATCTTCGTAGTGATACAGAGTGTTCTGAAGAAATACAAAGGTGAAGTAGGAGTGGCGATGAAATACTTGGTTTGGTCATGAATAGCAGTCACAATTTACTTTGCCCTCTTTCTAATCCCTTTATTTGTATTTACTTAATACCTTCTGTACACCATCGTTTGGCTAATTGGTTTTCCTCATTCCCTACCGTTCGGCACATGCCTATGGTTTGGAAGAAGACTATCCAATAAGCGTAATAGGTGTACTGTCCTAATCCAAGGAGCACTCGCAACCTGAGAGAGGTAAAAAGGAAAAGACAACTGAATAGTCCTATTCGTTTTCTCCAGAACCAGAAACCATCCTCGAATCTGGAAGAAGTTCCTTTGAGATAGTATATAACCATACAATGGTTTTATCCAATAGAAGTCGACGTTCGTAGTAATACGGGGTGTTCTGGAGAAAAGGGTAAAAGAAGGAGTGGCAATGAAGTATGCAACTTTGACAATCCAAAAGCCAGTGTTTAAGAAGGTTCGGTTAATCTTGGTCACTGAGTCATAGCCAAGGGTAGGGTCATGGTCGCTGCCAAAGAGAGAGAGAAAAGAAACACTCTGCGTGCACTCTAACCTAGATCAGAATAGTTATCACTTTATCTAATCAGGAAACCTCCCACTGTATCCTCAAATTCTCCTCCAAACCTGAAAGAAGAATTAGTCAGGATCACCCGAGGAGTAGACCAACTCATCATTGGGAATCGGGATCAAACTATCATCGCATGATAACGTGACGGAATCCACTCACGTTATCACACTCTAGAAGGTATGCGCATGACTGGCAAGTTTCAGTTTCTTTGGAAACTCCCGATGTGATTTTTACCCCATGCTCTTATGACCTTGACGTAGGCCAACATATCATAAGTCACATGTCAAGTTCTACCCGTCATTATCGAGGTTAATTTGAACCCACCCGTACATACCCTTGACGTAGGCCAAAATAGCAGTACGACTGTCCCAAACTAACGCATCTATCTATGCAACAGAAAAGTAACGAACAGCTACCATACCCTATGCCTTAACGTAGGCCAACATACATAGAATGAATACTAGGTGCTACCTTTCTGAAATGACGGAGGGCTACGAATGATTTTTGGCGAAAAACCTTTAACGTAATGAACTTGATATCGTTGAAGGAACCGGATAGCTTTTTATAAAAAATATAGTGACGAAAACCTTTGCTAAAGAGGTCACTCCCGGCGAAGGGATCTCGGCTCTTTCCCCGTAGAATGAGGTGCAGGATATTCCAACTGAATACCACGCAAAGCAAAAGGCAATCGGCTATAGTGAAGATATTACCCTGATGCAAACTTCTGTCCAAGGGGTCACTCCCGGTGAAGGGATCTTGGCCCTTGCCTTGTCGACTGAGGTGCTGGATATTCATAACCGAATACCACTGTGCAAAACAAAAGAGAATGTCCTTACAATAACAGCTTTTTGAAAAATGTTCTAACAACATCAGAATAGGTTTGTTTAGCTTGCATTGATCTGAATCAACGCAGTCCTATCAATTGATCACACCACAAAAGAACGAAAATACGATGTACGTATATGCCATCCGCATTCGCCACTGGGTCCCGTCATCATCCGTTAGGTTACTTAACTAACGACAGAGCGGGGACTGGACTAGCGCGGATGCAAAACATTTATAACATCTACTAGTATATATATCAATATATAATAATCGCTCAAGGCGTGATAAAATGCAACATCACAGAAATGTAATAAGCATCACAGAACAATACAGATATCTGGGATCCCCGGGTTTCATAGAGCCGCTACTGAAACCCGACATTCCCCTGGTCGTGTGGATAGCCTGTGCAATGAAATCCTAGACCCCTACGGGCGCGGCAAGTTACCCGCCAAAACCTGAAGCGAGGCAGCCCCCTTCAACAACGTGAATGGACCACCTAGCACTTCACGGAATCCGGTAACTTGAGCACCCCTCCTTGGGTCAACCTGTACCCCCTACGAGTGCGGAGAATAGCCCGCCAATTCTAGAGTGAAGCCCCCTCCGTCTCAAAACCATGAGATGTGGGCCCGTTTCCCTCTGGAACCCGGCTATCCGTGCACCCCTCCGCGGGGTAATCCTAGTACAGAAAGTAAAATATACAACAGGTACATCGACCTCAGCCCGGTCGTGCCCCAAAAGAATAATATACAAACAGGCAGTGACGTCAGTCCACATATCGGACGCTCGCCCCGCAATATCAAATGTACATAATAATACCAAACTGTACTACCATTGCATCCAGGCTATCCACCACGACAAATCCGCAACATCACAGCACAACACAGAACATCAACATGAATGTCACGTTCGTAAATCCGTCTAAAAGGGCTATAGCAGTTAGACAGGATTTATCGATCAAGTGACATTCACGATCGCAGATATAATGTAAATACTGTGAACTAACATGTTTAAAATTTTCGATCGGCTAAATTTCCGAAGTGGGCCCCAAGCACAACTGCTGCACTGAAAATAATCTGGGCCCAAACAAATAATACCAAAAACCTCAATTCCAACATAGAGACCTACTGAAGAAATTTGGTGCACTGTGGCTACAGTACGGCCGCGGATCCGTGGCCAAAATGTGGTTACGGCCGCGGATCCGCCGCGCTACAGTAAAATCAGCCCACCAAATTTTCTCAGTTTTCTTAGAAAACCCTGCACAAATTTCTGCAATACACCAAATAATTTTTCGAGCACAAATAAAATTCGACAGAAACTGTTAAGTTGGAAATGCAATTTTTGAAATTTTCGTTCGATCGAAGTTCTAAACACGTTAGAGCAAACTAGTAAAGGTTAATGGCGTGGCTCTGATACCATGTAAGTGTACGGTAGCGCCCCGGCCGTCTTTCCGAGGCCAAAATGCGGAAACAAAAACTTTTCTTAAATAAGAAACTGGCACTATCGTATACTTTTTCCCTGGATCTGACTATTAACCTACTACTAGCTAACTGGAGAAAGGGTAGAGAGCTATACCGAGCGATCCGTGTCCTTCAATCTTCGGCCACCATCCCGATCTCCTCGCGGCATCTCCAGTCTCGATCTCCTCGTCGAAAAGGGCACCACATCACCAAGTCTTTTTACGGGCTCCCACCTCTGAACCGAGGCAACTCGGACACGAAGTTGGCAAGATGACGTGTCCAAGATTGCTGTAGACTGAGTGTAGAACTGTCACGACCCACCCCCAATACAGAGAGTATTGTCCGCTCTGGCCGAAGCCGCACGGTTTTGTCCTTCGGGGTGAACTGGACCCGACCAGGGGCCACTTCCTAGGAGGTCACCCATCCCAGGACTTCCCTGGCCCGAGCACGCTTAACTACGGAGTTCTCAAACTCCTATAGTGCCAGTTCACTTAAAAAGCGCCTCTGTATTGAAGAGAGGTATCATTCCATATATAGTATAGATCTGACCTCTTTCGGAATGTATTCCGAAGATTCCCCATGTTCTGCAGTGGGTCCCCATGCTTATCTGGTATAAATGGGTATACCAGATAAAACCTGGGGTATTACATTCTTCCCCACTAAGAACAATGGTTCGTCCTCGAACCACAAACCTACTATTGAGGAACCAGCTCTGATACCATTCTGTCACGACCCACCCCCAATACAGAGAGTATTGTCCGCTCTGGCCGAAGCCGCACGGTTTTGTCCTTCGGGGTGAACTGGACCCGACCAGGGGCCACTTCCCAGGAGGTCACCCATCCCAGGACTTCCCTGGCCCGAGCACGCTTAACTACGGAGTTCTCAAACTCCTATAGTGCCAGTTCACTTAAAAGGCGCCTCTGTATTGAAGAGAGGTATCATTCCATTTATAGTACAGATCTGACCTCTTTCGGAATGTATTCCGAAGATTCCCCATGTTCAACAGTGGGTCCCCATGCTTATCTGGTATAAATGGGTATACCAGATAAAACCTAGGGTATTACAAGAACGCTATGTCTCGAGGGTTAATGAAGTTGCCATTTTTGGATAGAGGAAGGAGATATGAACTTTTGAGATGGGCTAAGGAATTTTGTTGCAAGCAAAATGAGACCAATATTTTCCCACCCCAAAATTTGGACAAACCCCCCCCCCTCTCCTAGTGGCCGGCCATATATTGGCAATGGGAAAATCAAGGGGGTGAGCACAAGGAAAGGTGGGGTGATCATAAGAAAAAGGTGGGTGATCATGAGGAATAATGATCACAACAAAGTCTAATCAAAAACTCATCACCAATCCCATCTCAAAAAGCAAGTAATGATGAACCATCATGAAGAAACCATGTGCCACAAAAACCACCCTCCATTTTGTAAAAGCCACTTTTACAAATAAGCCCCTCCCATCAATTTTCAGCCAAAGAAAGAAAGAAAGAAAAATGGCCGAAACGGAATGCAAACCGGCAACTTCAAAAAGCGATGCGGTAATAAATTACAGGAAAACCCCGGGACTGTACATACATACCCGCATTTGTATTCCGACCGAATACAAATGCAATGAGACAAAATCTACACTGTATAATACTAGGATCCGTCTTAAACTAAAGCCCGCTAGTATTATCCGTCCCAGCTATAACACGTGCACAAGTGCACGCGTACGTTCGAACCCTGCCATAAATCCATACGGCCTCTACAGCGCTTTGCCCGAAACTTGAGAAACTGTCTGTAGGGGACTCTAAAGACTCGTCAATACTTTGGCTGTGGATTTAACCACTAGCACGTCAGAGGTATTAGCCGTACGTAACGGGCTACCAGGTATTGACCAAAAGGGAAGTCGATGAGCGAACTCATCCTGACACCCTACTAAGCCTGTCAATGACAATATCCATACATTCCGGTCCGTTCGTCTATGAGTATCACAAGTCGGGCCTAGGGGGCTGATAAAAGTCAGACCCCAAAAAGCGGTACAAGTCGTGTCGGAGTGTAGCCCAGAACACCCTGAGATACTACTGGAATACCTACCAGTAAATCTCCTGCCTCGGCCGAGGGCTTCACGTAATGGCTCTCCTAGACACAGCGCGATCTCACCCCCAATACCGGGAGAGACGAAACCCCTGCCGATACGCTCACTTGCCTCCATGTGGCTCGGGACTGTACCCAACTAAAACCTGTTTACACGACTCCTTTGAGCCGTGGTAGGGTAGTAATCAAAGTACAGTGGGAACTCACACGAGACAAATGACGATCTCAGGTCGATGAACTAACCTGTATACATGTCACCAGGGAACTGCTATCTGACGTCAGGTATAATACCAACTAGCATGTTCCCGGCGAGTCCTGTCCGGTGTACTCATAACCCAATGAGCACCTATATACATCTTAGGTGAACCAACTGACACCAATGGCTTATGAGACCGGCCACCTCCCCTCGTCGGGGTCTCGACTGTGTACACTAGTCTACTAATGGAGTATCAATGCCCAGTCTTGAAACTCCCACGACTAGGGACCTTTTAAGGATATGTTATAGACCTCAGCTCCCATGTATATGATCGCCATCATACTGCTGGTAGTCAAGCAAGAATCCTAAGGGCTCTATCAACGTGCAATAATGATCTGTACCATCACCTAAAGCAGTACACGATGATAAAGGTAAACCAGATAGTATACTAATTTTCTATCAATGTGTAAAAGTGAACCGCACTGTCATTTAAAGTATGTACACGATGATAAAAACAAACCAGATAGTATACAAACCTTTCGATTAAGACTGTCCTACCGGTATATGTCCTCTCTCAATCATTGCAATCATGTACCTGCGATCCAATAATTGACTCTGAGGGCACTATATCCAACATGTTGGAACCAAGATTTTTTCAAAAGCTGTTACAACAAAGGCGTTCTCTTTTGTTTTGCACGGTGGTATTCGGTTATGAATATCTAGCACCTCATTCGACGGGGCAAGGGCCGAGATCCTTTCATCGGGAGTGACCCCTTGGACAGGGGTTTGTGTCAAGGTAATAACTTCACTATAGTCGATTACTTTTTGCTTTGCATCGTGGTATTCAGTTTCGAATATCCTTCACCTCATTCAACGAGGAAAGAGCCAAGATCCCTTCACCGGGAGTGACCTATTTAGCAAAGGTTTTCGCCACTATATTTTTATACAAAAGATATTTGGTTCCCTCAACGATATCAAGTTCATTACGCTAAAGTTTTTTCGCCAAAAAATAGTTGTAGCCCTCCGTCATTTCTTTCAGGTAGTACCTAGTATTCGTGCTGTGTTTGTTGACCTTTGTCAAGGCGTAGTGTGCGGTAGCTGGGTATTACTTGTCTGTTGCATTGAGTTGCGATTATCTAGGACAGTCGTATAACCTTGTTGGCCTTTGTCAATGGTTTGTGCGGGTGGGTCTAGAGTAATCCAGGATAATGACGGGTTGAACTTGACTTGTGGTTTATGATTTGTTGGCCTTTGTCAAGGTCATAAACTGCTTGAGGTAAAAATCATATCGGGAGTTTCAAACATACAGGAAACTTTCAAGGCATGAGCATACCTTCTGGAGTGTGATAACGTGAGTGGATTCCATCACGTTATTGTTGGAGATAGTTCCATCAGAGTCAATTATTGGATCACAGTCACGTGATTGCAATGATTGAGGGGGGACCTATACCGGTAGGACAGTCTTACTCAAGATGATAGTATGCTATCTGGTTTATCTTTATCATCGTGTACTGCTTTAGGTGACCTTACAGGTCACTATTGCACGTTGATAGAGCCCTTAGGATTCTTGCTTTCCTACCAGCAGTATGAGGGCGATCATATACGTGGGAGCTGGGGTCTATAAGCACATCCTTAAAAGGTCCCTAGTCGTGGGAGTTTCGAGACAGGGCATCGGTACTCCAGAGTAGACTAGTGTATACAGTCGAGACCCCGACGAGGGGCGGTGGCCGGTCTCATAAGCCTCTGGTGTCAGTTGGTTCACCTAAGATGTATACAGGTGCTCATTGGGTTATGAGTACACCGGACAGGACTCGCCGGGAACATGCTAGTTGGTATTATACCTGATGTCAGATAGCAGTTCCCGGGTGACATGTGTATAGGTTAGTTCATCGACCTGAGATCGTCATTTGTCTCGTGTGAGTTCCCACTGTGCTTTGATTACTACCCTACCATGCTCAAAGGAGACGTGCAAACAGGTTTTAGTTGGGTACAGTCCCGAGCCACATGGAGGCAGTGAGCGGATCTGCAGGGATTCGTCTCTCCCAGTATTGGGGGTGAGGTCGCGCTGTGTCTAGGAGAGACAGTACATGAAAGTTTTTGGCCATGGCAGGAGATTTACTGGTAGGTATTCCAGTAGTATCTCAGGGTGTTCTGGGCTACACTCCGACACAACTTGTACCGCTTTTGGGGGTCTGACTTTTACCAACCCCTTAGTCCCGCCATGCGATGCTCATAGACGAACGGTCCGGACTGTACAGATATTGTCACTGACAGGCTCAGTAGGGTGTCAGCATGAGTTCGCTCACAGACGTCCCTTTTGGTCAATACCTGGTAGCCCGTTATGTATAGGCTAATACCTTTGACGTGCTAGTGGTTAAATCCACAACCAAGGTGTCGACGAGTCTTTAGAGTCCCCCACAGACCGTTTTCTCAAGTTTTGGGCGAAACGTTGTAGAGGCCGTATGGAGATATGGCAGGGTTCGATCAGATACGTGCGGTATTGCACGGATCATGATCGGACGGATAATACTAGCCGGCTTTGGTTTAAGCCGGATCCTAGTATTATACAGTGTAGATTTTGTCTCTTTGCATTTGTATTCAATGGAAATACAAATGCGGGTATGTATATACAGTCGCGGGGTTTTCCTGTAATTTATTACAGGATCAGTTTTCTGAAGTCGCCAGTTTGTATTCCGTTCCGGCCAGTTTTCCCTTGTTCCTTCAGGCCGGATTTTTCCGATGGAGGGGGTTATTTGCAAGTTTGCAAATTATCTTTTATGGAGGGGTTTCTTGTAAATGGTGGCTTCATGATGGTTCTACCATCATGAGATTTTTTTCCATCTCTTCTTTTGCATTTATTGTGATGGTTGATGAAGGGATTGATTTGGAGATGGTGTGACCATTATTTCTCTTTATCCTCACACATTTTCCTCACTTGTTTTTGATTCATTTTTTTTTCTCTTCCATGAGAGAGGCCGGCCACACTTGGGAGGGAGAGAGAGGGTTCATTTTTGTGAGGAAAATTCCATCATCTCATTTTTCTCTACTTGCCACAAAAATCTCCAAAGTTCATTCTTTCTCTTCTCCATCAAAAAGGCAACTTCAACCCCATTGAGACAAAGTGATTCTACACTTGCCTGCAGCATTCCTTGGGCACGTCGGCTCGCCAACTTCGTGCTCGAGTTGCCTCCGTCTAGAGGTGGGAGCCCGTAAAAGAACCCGGCGATGTGGTGCTCGTTTCGACGAGGAGGTGACGACCGAAGATTCCGCGAGGAGATCGGAGGAGAGGCGAAGATCGAAGGACACGGATCGCTTGGTATAGCTTTCTACCCTTTCTCGTATTGCTAGGAGTAGGTTAATGGCCCGATCCGGGATTTTAGTCCGCGGTGGTGCCGGTTTCTAGTTTTTAGAAAAGTTTCGTTTCCGCATTCCGGCGTCGGATTGACGGCCGGGGCGCCGCCGTGCACTTACAATGGTATCAGAGCCAGGCCATTAACCTAGTCTAGCTTGCTCTAACGTGTTTAGAACTTCGATCGGACGAATTTTCAAAAACTGCGTTTTCATTGCATTAGTTTCTGTCGAAATTTTTTTGGGCTCTAAAAATTTTTCAGGTTGTTGCAGAAACACATGCAGGCAATTATAAGCGTTCTATGAAAATTTGGTGGCATGTTCTTACTGTTGCACCGCGGAACCGCGGCCAAACCCATGCTTGGGCCGCGGTTCCGCCGCTACTTATACTGTTCATTTCACCAAATTTTCACAGAGAGCTTCTGGGTTGAAAATGGGGGTTTTGGAATATTCTTTTTGGGCCCAGATTTTCTTTGAGTGCTACAGTAGTGCTTGGGGGCCCACTTAGGTAAATTTGATCGATCGAAAAGTTTAAACATGTTAGTTCACAGTATTTACATTATATCTGCGACCGTGAATGTCATTTGATCGGTAAATCCTGTCTAACTGCTATAGCCCTTTTAGACGGATTTGCGAACGTGACATTCACATTGATGTTCTGTGTTGTGCTATGATGTTGCGGATGGTCGTGGGTGATAGCCTGGATGCAATATTAGTACAGTTTAGTTTATTATGTACATTTGATATTGCGGGGCGAGCGTCCGACATGTGGACTGCCGTTACTGCCTGTTTGTATATTATTCTTTTGGGGCACGACCGGGCTGAGGTCAATGTACCCGTTGTGTATATTTTACTTTCTGTACTAGGATTACCCCGCGGAGGGGTGCACGGATAGCCAGGTTCTAGAGGGCAACGAGCCCGCATATCATGGCATTGAGACGGAGGGGGTTTTACTCTAGAATTGGCGGGCTATTCGCCGCACTCGTAGGGGGTACAGGTTGACCCAAGGAGGGGTGCCCAAGTTACCGGATTCCGTGAAGTGCTGGGTGGTCCATTCACGTTGCTGAAGGGGGCTGCCTCGGTCCAGGTTCTGGCGGGTAACTTGCCGCGCCCGTAGGGGTCTAGGATTTCATTGCACAGGCTATCCACACGACCAGGGAAACGTCAGGTTTCAGTAGCGGCTCTATGAAACCCGGGGATCTCAGATATCTGTATTGTTCTATGCTGCTTATTACATTTCTGTGATGTTGCATTTTATCACGCCTTGAGCGAATATTATATATTGATATATATACTAGTAGATGTTGTATATGTTTTGCATCCGCGCTAGTCCAGTCCCCGCTCTGTTGTTAGTTAAGTAACCTAACGGGTGATGACGGGACCCAGTGGCGAATGCGGATGGCATATACGTACATCATTATTTTCGTTCTTTTGTGGTGTGATCAATTGATGGGATTGCGTTGATTCGGATCAATGCAAGCTAAACAAACCTATTCTGATGTTGTTGGAACATTTTTCAAAAAGCTGTTATTGCAAGGGTGTTCTCTTTTGTTTTGCACAGTGGTATTCGGTTATGAATATCCAGCTCCTCAGTCGACGAGGTAAGGGCCGAGATCCCTTCACCGGGAGTGACCCCTTGGACAGAAGTTTGCGTCAGGGCAATAACTTCACTATAGCCGATTACTTTTGCTTTGCATCGTGGTATTCAGTTGGAATATCCTGCACCTCATTCTACGGGGAAAGAGCCGAGATCCCTTCACCGGGAGTGACCTCTTTAACAAAGGTTTTCGTCACTATATTTTTATAAAGCTATCCAGTTCCTTCAACGATATCAAGTTTATTACGTTAAAGGTTTTCGTCAGAAACCATTCGTAGCCCTCCGTCGTTTCATATGGATAGTCAATATGTATTCAAGCTGTGTTTGTTGGCCAAAGTCAAGGCACAGTGATTGGTAGCTATTGGGTATTCATATGCAGCATAGATAGATGCGTTGGTTTGGGACAGTCATATAGCCTTGTTGGACAAAGTCAAGGGCTTGTACGGGTGGGTTCAAATTAACCTGGAGAATGATGGGTAGAACTTGATATGTGACTTATGATTTGTTTGCCAAAGTCAAGATCATAAGAGCATGGGGCAAAAATCACATCGGGAGTTTCTAAAGAAACTGAAACTTGCCAGATATGCGCATACCTTCTGGAGTGTGATAACGTGAGTGGATTCCGTCACGTTATCATGCGATGATAGTTGGATCCCGATTCCTACTGATGAGTTAGTTTACTTCTCGGGTGATCCCGACTAATTCTTCTTTTAGGTTTGGAGAAGAATTTGACGTTACAGTAGGAGGTTTCCTGATTAGATAAAGTGATAACCATTCTGATCTAGGTTAGAATGCATACTGAGTGTTTCTTTTCTTTATCTCTTTGGCAACGACCATGACCCGATCCTAGACTATGACTCAGTGAGTAAGATTAACCGAACCTTCTTATAAGACTGGCTTTTGGATTGTCAGAGTTGCAAACCTCATTGCCACTCCTACTTTTACCCTTTTCTCCAGGCACCCCGTATTACTACGAACGTCCACTTCCATTGGACAAAACCATCGTATGGTTATATACGAACTCAAAGGAATTTATTCGAGGATGGTTTCCGGTTCTGGAGAAAACGACTAGGACTATTCAGTTGTCTTTTCCTTTTACCTTCCCTCAGGTTGCGAGTACTCCATGGTTTAGGAGATAGTACACCTATTACGCAAATTGGATAGTCTTCTTCCAAACCTTAGGCTGGTGCCGAACGGTGGGGAATGAAGAAAACCAATTAGTATAACGATGGGGTATAAACGGTATTAAGTAAAGACATATCAAGGGATTAGTAAGAGGGCAAAGTAAATTGCGACTACTATTCACGACCAAACCAAGTATTTCTTCGCCAATCCTAAATCACCTTTGTATTTCTCCAGGACACTCTGTATCACTATGAAGATCCACAGTTTATTGGATACTCCATCGTATGGTTATATACGAGCTCGAAAGGAGCTTGTTCTAGTTCGGGGATGGATTCTGGTTCAGGAGAAATAGGAATAAGGTTTATTCGGTTGTCTTTTATCTTCACCTTCTCTCGCATTGCGAGTGCTCCTAGGATTAGGACAGTACACCCATTATGCTTATTGGATAGTCTTCTTCCAAACCATAGGCTGGTGCCGAACGGTAGAGAAGGAAGAAAACCATTTAGCCTAAAAGGGTGTACAGAAGGTAATGACTAAAGACATATAAAGGGATTTGGAGAGATGGCAAAGAATTATACGGTTATAGTTGTGAATCTGGATAATGGAAGAGGCATTACTAGGAATACCCGTATACCCCATCGAAACATTTCAATGTTTCAGTTTCACTGTGTACTGTTAAAAGAAAACTGATTTCCCAATTAGGCACTTGCTCCAGGGTATGTATTTACCAGGTATGATTCTCACATCTGTATGGTTTTACAGATGATGAGTGGGAATAAGTTATTGGGAATTAGGTGATCATCCTCATTATATCGGAATTCGTTGTAATTGGTGATATTTGAGGAAGCCACCTGGGTTGTTTGCCGGACGGCAAATATTTGGTTTTGAATATCCGTTGTTATGCACCAATTTCAAATTGATATATCTGTACGTCTATTTTTATAGAGTGAGATATACCTTTTTGAAATTATGTCTATGACGTTTACCTATATCAGTGGATAGTTAGGTAAGCAGTATTAAACAGCGATGTAATTCTTCATAACCATAGTACAGTTTTCAACCTACGACACACAGGGAATGAGTTATTAGACTCAAGGGACTTGTACAAAATATTGTATATTGTCCAGTGTCCATTAAGGCAGAGGTGTCACGACCCGAAGGTACGGAACATGACCGACACTTAAATTACGAAGCGTCTAGAGGCGCAACGTAATCTAAGTAAGCCAAAGCCCAGAAATCTAAACCATATAAAAGAAGAAGTAAAGGAAAATATGTAGAAAAACAAGTTTAAAAGCAACATCCAATTTTCTCAAAAATTTCGGCAGAGTCTCCTTTGTAAAAACTGGCCCCAAACGGGTACAAACAAGAATAATATATATACAGCAATAAAAAGGCATCCCCAAGCGGGAGCTAGCTCTACGCCAACAGGTGGAAACAACCACACCAAGCATAATAATATACAACGCCACAGGGCCAAGCTCAAAACTCAAAAGAAAACAAATTCACCAGATACCATAATAATACAAGCGTGACTCTAAGGTCGAAATAAATAACTGGTCCTTTAAACTTATCAAGTAATACAAGTTTGGTTGATGGAGCTTACTAGATACCAATGAAATAAATAAAGTACAACGGCGGTCCTGATACAAATGAACCAACATACCGTGCAAATCACCCTGAATGGAAAGATGTGCCAGCAAGCTGCCAAGGAAACTTGTACATCGAACCTGTAATAAAATTTGGCACAACGGGGGTGAGTTGCCAACTCGTGAGTAGAAGACATTTGCGAAAAGAAATCGAATGCACGACGCTGTCCTAGGTCATAATAATATACTAATATATCACTAGTCATCTAGTAGTGCAGGGTAATAAACTACGCGTAAGTGCAAATGCTCCGTGCTCGTGTCAGTGCCTCAAATAGTAATATGTCGTGTGAATGAGTATGCATGCACCATGAATATAAAACAATCAACCCTGAAATCTGGATATATCTGTATAAAAAGTCTTTAACTTTCACCATAGTAAAATGTGTATAGAAGTCTGAAATATCATCGATGAAATCCATGGAAATCCGTGTCAAGCATCGACACAAAACATGTAAATCTCAAGTCTCAATATCTTATAGTCTCAATATCTCGGGCTCCGTCAGTCCGGATCGGCCCATATCATCAAATCTCACGACAACGGTCGGTATCCCCCGGATATCCGCCGCGCCAGACATCACCGGTAGGTAGTCTTCCCCTGCTAGGCTCATCATCTATAACTCGATCTTCTTGCCCCGGGGTACCATACCGGGCCCACCATGTACCCGAGACGGTTCATCCACTCCTCAAATCGGGTCTCGAAATCCAACAGAAAACATGAAATCTCATGGTGGACGACACATACATCACGAAAAAACCGCAACTTATATTTTAAAAAGAGAGGGAGAAAGAGAGAGAAGTTTTTATATATATTTTTGCGGTTTTCCCCAAAATCCAGAAATCTCATAGAAATCCAAAATCCCAAAATCATGAGTAAGTAAATGGTAAGTGTCGGCATAAGCCCCATAATACTGCATGATAACATGAAAATGTGAATGCTTGAAATGTCTAAGTAATAAATGCAATGTCTAGAATAACACCTGAGAGTAATCATAATACTATATTGATCTAGCCTTTAGCTGATTCTATCATAAAAGATAATATGTTCTAAAGTGTACGTGACATGGCAATTACCGATGATGTGTGTGTGAGCCGGCAAATAAGTGTACGTGGGACATGCGCATCATCGGTAATGGTGCTGGTGTCCTAACAGGCAGAGTTTCATACTGACTAAAGAAACATATGTATGAACATGCAACTTGATGATTTCAATCTGAATGTATAGGTAAAATGTGTACTAAACACTCATTTGGAATACACATATCTAACTATAACTATATGACTCGAGCCTCAACTAGTATCTATCTAACCCCCTAAGGAACTATACTAAAGGAACTAGTCGATAGGAAATAAGAATCCACCTAAGGTCTGAGTCCATATCTGTAATAGTCGGCGATCCAGCCTCAATAGCGTCACGTACGTAGTATGGCTTCCTCGAATCAAGAGCGCAGATCAATCATCACATCTATGCCTCGTACGGTAAAATCCATCGTACGGCATCCCAATATCAGGGTACGGGTCAAGTATCACCCACGTACATCATCATTCGTATAATATCATCATCAAATAATGTCATGATCAAAGGTACTATATTGTAATCGCATACTTCCTAATATCATCAATCATATATCATTGTCTGCGAACATATACGTCGTCAATTGTTCCTCAGAAATATCATGTCATATATATCATATCGTAATCAGGTCACACATATATCATATCATAATCAAATCACACATATATCATATCATAACCAAGTCACACATATATCATATCGTAATCAAGTCACAGGTTACGGTCCGGGTTCTATTCTAGAGTCTCGTATATCTCAATGTCATCATCATCTATTATCGTTTATGTATACATATCCATTCTCTCATTTTCCAACAATCCGCTAAGATCATAATATGACTGTATAGCCAAGAGATCACGGCGTCAAGCCCAGTTATATCGTCTCATCCCCATGTATCATATAACATCCTTATATCACATATACATGTTGTGTATATATACACCTACACATATTCCTACTTATATATACACATACACATATACACCAAGCTAAGTTTCTGTGTGTGCGTGTGTGTGTCTACCTGAAACCTACGAATTTCCTCCAAGACATTCCTCCTCTGGTAAAGTCTATCTAAATCAGTCTAGTCCAGCCTAAGGTCTTTAATAGGGTCCTACTCGCCAAGAATCTACGGTCACGTCCGACTTCCTAATGACAATAAGCAATATTCCTATTCTACGTTTGCGGGGGTGCTAAACGCCATCCACCCGACTTCCCCCGTAGATATACATCTACTCACCTGGTCCTTGTCTGCCAAAGACGATGTCGCCCTCCTCTTCTTCCTCGTCCGAAGTCCACGCGAGGGGTACCTATACGCAAACATATATAATATCGTAAATTGAATCACGGACAAAACCAAAACGACGCACAAAACGCGCATAAGTTAAAACCTATGACCTGTACATGCAAAAGAACCAAATATCTCTCGATATCGGCGTACAAACGCCGATTGATCGAGATAAAACACAAAAAAACAACTCGTAGTTTTAAAACTCATTACTTATAATATAAAATACGATTTAATTCATCGAAACCCTAAAATCGATCAAATCGTCCAATTCCACAAAACCTTGAAAATGTCAATTTACCGTTTTACTTCAAAACTTGATATTTAAAAGAAACTAATGGTCATAATATTCATTAAATAATATAACTAGATTATATAAACCATTACCATATTTTTCTCACACCATTTTGTCTTAATTTAAAATTTCTAGTTTGCAAATTAGCCAAAATTAACACTTGTTAAGCAAAAATTCACAATTCCACTACTAAACTTGATTTTGCATATATTAAGGTGTTAAACCACTCCATGAAACCTTAAGAATGAGCTAAAACCCTAATTAGATTTTTAATACTACATTTTAAATTAATTTCTAAAACCTAGTTTAACGAAATAGCATATTTATCGCATTATATTAACTAACAATTTGAAACTAATAATTAGATTAGGTCTTTCATTCATTTAACATGTTAATATTCTCATTAAAACCACAATATAATGATAAAAACCTTAATTAGAATTTTAACACACCAATATATATAATTTATAAAAATCTAGTTAGCAAAATTGCTTAATTTAAACAATTTTTAATGCACAAATTATAATACATCAACCATGCTAGATTTTTCCCTTCTAAAAATGTTAAGCTACTTATTATAACACCGCTTAATTAATAAAAATCCTAACTTGATTTTAGAAACCCTATCTTGAATTTTAAACTTGCAAATAGAATTAATTAAGAAAATCTAAATATGCTAAATAAAAGCATTTAACAACAATTAATCATAAGAATAAAAATTATACCTTCAAAGCATGAGATCCAAACATAAAAATATGCTTCCAAAATAATGGTTTCCAACTCCAAATTCCATGCTAAATAGGTCAAAGGAAATTGAGGTTGAATGTTGATTTTTGAGGTTTATTTTTGAAATTTTTGATGAATTTTGATGACTTTTAATGCAAAAATGATGGGGGGGAAATTTTGGGGCTGCCCATAGAGATGAGGCCGGCCATGAGATGAGGAAAAGATAGGAAGAAGGAATGAAGAATAGTGTAGAACATTCTCCAAAGAAATACACCTTTTATGTCTTTTCATAATTTCTTTATTTTATTAATTTTCTTAATTCAATTCATCATAGAAAACTCTAGAATTTAAAGACGATTCAAGAAGAGATTAGCATACTAAAAACCTAATTCTAATATGTCATGGTTCACTTTTGAAAAATAAACCCATTGCAAATTGTAATTTACACTAATTTAATGTATATTTAAAAGCTTATGTTAATATTTAAAATAATTAATTTAGGAAAAATATTTCATTAAACTAAAAATTTATAAGTGAATAAATAAACACCATTTACTAGTAATTACATGATTAAAATAGGTCTTTTTAAATTTATAATGAAAAATAATTATGGTTAAATTTTACAAAAAATACGTTTTATTTTACCGAAAATCAGAAAATTCACTTAAAGGGTTTTATTTATCTAAATTTTTTTAATTATTTTTAAAACGTTACAAGAGGGGTTGGTACTCGTACTATATTCTGTTTACTTGTGACTTCTCTAGTTCTTAGACATGTGTTTCGTAGAAACACAGGGTCCAGGTTTTGAGAAGTTATAGGTATGTGGATAAAGTAGAGAACCAGGTGTTGCAAGTATCGGGATTCTTCAAGGTGATCGAAGATGTAGATACTTGTATGTGGTATTCAGTTGATAGTAATGATTAAGAGAACTTGCTTTTTTTTCAGGTTACTCATACTTGGAAGTACTCCTAAGTTGAGTAATGCTGATCGACCTCCTTCCATTTAGTTTACATGCACTGGAGACAGCTGCATGATTTGAATCTGGTTCAATTAAATCAGTGCCTCTGTTTCTATATTGGATATAGAACAGCTCATATCTTGACATTGTTAAGGTATGGTGAGTTGCCCAGCTTATGCTTAAAACCAGACTCTGGATAACTCAAGGCACGTTTCTGTAATGGCTGTTTGTAGGTTGACCCGGGCTATGACGAGGGTTGACTTTCTACAATCTGGAAGATCAATAGTGATATTGTTCTTGACTCGCCACAGTTTTAATCAAAATGGATTTTTTCAGAAAACAGTAGTGGGAGTATGGTAGAACTGGAAGTGATTCCAAAACCGCAAACGATTACTGAAGATTTGATAAGAACCTAAAGATTCAATCTGGTTTGACATTCCATTAAACACTCCACAGATATGGTGGGTAACCTCAGGCACTCGAGAGGTACTTCGGTATGCTCAAGGACGGTGGTAGGGAGGTTCTTGTTTACCCAGACTTTCCATTGTTGTTGTTCCAGACTGTGAGACCCGGCAGGAGGATGAGTATAGCGTCGTTCTAAACTAGCTTTAGAAGTGTACGTCTATATGACTCTGCCAGAGGGTTGTCATAGTCAGTGGGAGCAGCGGAAGCATGGTGGACAAGTGGCATATGTCTATTTATAGACTAAAGCAAATATAGCGGAGATAGATCATCTATTTCTGATGTGATAGTCATTGGTTTGACTTCATCAGAATAGAGGATGGATCTGCTAAGAAGGTAGTAGGGGGTGATGTCCTGGTATTTGGATGACATACACAGAGTAGGGAGTGATATTCCTATACTACGATCGGTTATACTTTGGTTGTCACACAGTGGTTTCCCTACTTAGGATATTAATCCTATCCTGGAGAAACGATCGGAAGCAGTTTTAGAACATAAGTGGATGTTCTAGGGATTTGATAACGGCAGCCTCCTTTAGGAGACGGTTATCATTCCAGGCTTCCAAGATGACCTAGATGACAGAGTGGCTGTCGGAGTTATAGTTTTCCCTCTGACGAGGGGCAGTATTTTGGACAGGTGGTCCAGGTGGATACTGAGAGAAGGATGGCGGAGGATACTGATTAAGTTCAGTTGACGATACAGTCTGAGAAGTTTGGATTTGGAGTTCATTTATGAACTAGGTCCCATCAGATATCCAGACATACTCTAAGACAGGTATTACTCATTTCGGGAGATGGTTTTCTCCGTGAACTAGAGATAAAGAGAGACATAGAAAGAAACATCACAGCAGATCCACTCACTGAGGCTATTCCTCGAACGCAATAGTTTTGCAAACGAGCTTTGTGAGACTGACTAGTAGAGGAGTTGGGTGTTCGGTATCACACGGGCTGTGAGTATGCGACATCGCAATAATTAGCCTTGAGTGCAAGTGGGAGATTGTTGGAGATAGTGCCCTCAGAGTCAATTATTGGATCACAGGCATGTGATTGCAATGATTGAGGGAGGACCTATACCGGCAGGACAGTCTTACTCAAGATGATAGTATGGTATCTGGTTTATCTTTATCATCGTGTACTGCTTTAAGTGACCTTACAGGTCACTATTGCACGTTGATAGAGTCCTTAGGATTCTTGCTTGACTACCAGCAGTATGAGGGCGATCATATACGTGGGAGCTGGGGTCTATAAGCACATCCTTAAAAGGTCCCTAGTCGTGGGAGTTTCGAGACAGGGCATCGATACTCCAGAGTAGACTAGTGTATACAGTCGAGACCCCGGCGAGGGGCGGTGGACGGTCTCACAAGCCACTGGTGTCAGTTGATTCACCTAAGATGTATACAGATGCTCATTGGGATATGAGTACACCGGACAGGACTCGCCGAGAACATGCTAGTTGGTATTATACCTGATGTCAGATAGCAGTTCCTTGGTGACATGTGTACAGGTTAGTTCATCGACCTGAGATCGTCATTTGTCTCATGTGAGTTCCCACTGTGCTTTGATTACTACCCTACCACGCTCAAAGTAGACTGCAAACAGGTTTTAGTTGGGTACAGTCCCGAGCCACATGGAGGCAGTGAGTGGATCTGCAGGGGTTCGTCTCTCCCGGTATTGGGGGTGAGGTCGTGCTATGTCTAGGAGAGCCAGTACATGAAAGTCCTTGGCCAAGGCAGGAGATTTACTGGTAGGTATTCCAGTAGTATCTCATGGTGTTCTGGGCTACACTCCGACACGACTTGTACCGCTTTTGGGGGTCTGACTTTTACCAACCCCCTAGGACCGCCATGCGATGCTCATAGACGAATGAGCCTGACTGTACGGATATTGTCACTGACAGGCTCAGTAGGGTGTCAGCATGAGTTCGCTCACAGACGTCCCTTTTGGTCAATACCTGGTAGCCCGTTACGTATAGGCTAATACCTCTGACGTGCTAGTGGTTAAATCCACAACCAAGGTGTCGACGAGTCTTTAGTCCCCCACAGACCGTTTTCTCAAGTTTCGGGGGAAACGCTATAGAGGCCGTATGGAGATATGGCAGGGTTCGATCAGATACGTGCAGTATTGCACGGATCATGATCGGACTGATAATACTAGCCGGCTTTGGTTTAAGCCGGATTCTAGTATTGTACAGTGTAGATTTTGTCTCTTTGCATTTGTATTCAGTGGGAATACAAATGCGGGTATGTATATACAGTCGCGGGGTTTTCCTGTAATTTATTACAGGATCGGTTTTCTGAAGTTGCAAGTTTGTATTCCGTTCCAGCCAGTTTTCCCTTGTTCCTTCACGGCCGGATTTTTCCGATGGAGGGGGTTATTTGCAAGTGTGCAAATTATCTTTTGTGGAGGAGTTTCTTGTAAATGGTGGCTTCATGATGGTTCTACCATCATGAGATTCTTTTTCCATCTCTTCTTTTGCATTTATTGTGATGGTTGATGAAGGGATTGATTTGGAGATGGTGTGACCATTATTTCTCTTTATCCTCACACATTTTCCTCACTTGTTTTTGATTCATTTTTTTTTCTCTTCCATGAGAGAGGCCGGACACACTTGGGAGGGAGAGAGAGGGTTCATTTTTGTGAGGAAAATTCCATCATCTCATTTTTCTCTACTTGCCACAAAAATCTCCAAAGTTCATTCTTTCTCTTCTCCATCAAAAAGGCAACTTCAACCCCATTGAGACAAAGTGATTCTATACTTGCCTGCAGCATTTCTTGGGCACGTCGGCTCGCCAATTTCGTGCTCGAGTTGCCTCCGTCCATAGGTGGGAGCCCGTAAAAGAACCCGGTGATGTGGTGCTCGTTTCGACGAGGAGGTGACGACCGGAGATTCCGCGAGGAGATCGGAGTGGAAGCGAAGATCGAAGGACACGGATCACTTGGTATAGCTTTCTACCCTTTCTCGTATTGCTAGGAGTAGGTTAATGGCCCGATCCGGGATTTTAGTGCGCGGTGGTGCCGGTTTCTAGTTTTTAGAAAAGTTTCGTTTCCGCATTCCGGCGTCGGATTGACTGCCGGGGCGCCGCCGTGCACTTACAATGGTATCAGAGCCAGGCCATTAACCTAGTCTAGCTTGCTCTAACGTGTTTAGAACTTCGATCGGACGAATTTTCAAAAACCGCGTTTTCATTGCATTAGTTTCTGTCAAAAATTTTTTGGGCTCTAAAAATTTTTCAGGTTGTTGCAGAAACACATGCAGGCAATTATAAGCGTTCTGTGAAAATTTGGTGGCATGTTCTTACTGTTGCACCGCGGAACCGCGGCCAAACCCATGCTTGGGCCACGGTTCCGCCGCTACTTATACTGTTCACTTGACCAAATTTTCACAGAGAGCTTCTGGGTTGAAAATGGGGGTTTTGGAATATTCTTTTTGGGCCCAGATTTTCTTTGAGTGCTATAGTAGTGCTAGGGGGCCCACTTCGGTAAATTTGATCGATCGAAAAGTTTAAACATGTTAGTTCACAGTATTTACATTATATCTGCGACCGTGAATGTCATTTGATCTGTAAATCCTGTCTAACTGCTATAGCCCTTTTAGACGGATTTGCGAACGTGACATTCACGTTGACATTCACGTTGATAGCCCTTTTCTGCATTCCGGCGTCGGATTGACGACCGGGGCGCCGCCGTGCACTTACAGTTATCATGCGATGATAGTTGGATCCCGATTCCCACTGATAAGTTGGACTACTCCTCGGATGATTCCGACTAATTCTTCTTTCAGGTTTGGAGGAGAATTTGAGGATATAGTAGGAGGTTTCCTGATTGGATAAAATGATTAACCATTCTGATTCAGGTTAGAGTGCACGCAGAGTGTTTCTTTTCTCTCTCTCTTTGACTGTGACCATGGCCCGACCTTTTATTATAACTCAGTGACCCAGTTGACCAAACTTTCTTAAAACGTTGGCTTTTGGATTGTCTGAGTTGTATACATCATTGTCACTCCTTTTACCCTTTGAGTTTCTCCAGAACACCTCGTATTATTACAAACATCCACTTCCATTGGATAAATCCATCGTATGGTTATATATGAACTCGAAAAAATTTCTTCGAGGATGGATTCTGGTTCTGGAGTGATTGAATAGGACTATTCAGTTGTCTTTTCCTTTTACCTTCTCTCAGATTGTGAGGGCTCCTAGGATTAGGAGAGGGTACACCTATTACGCTTATTGGATAGTCTTCTTCCAAACCATACGCAGGTGCCGAAAGGTAGGGAATGAAGAAAACCAATTAGCCTAAGTTGGGTGTACAGAAAGTAATAAGTAAAGAAGAATAAAGGGATCAGAAAGAGGGCAAAGTAAATTGCGACTGTTAACTTTCACGGCCAAACCACGTATTTCATCGCCATTCCTACTTCAGCTTTGTATTTCTCCAGAACACCCTGTATCACTACGAACATCCAATTCAATTGGATAAATCCATCATATGGTTATATACGAACTCGAAGGAACTTTTTCGAGGATGGATTCTGGTTCAGGAGAAATTGGAATAAGGTTTATTCAGTTGTCTTTTATCCTTACCTTCTCTCAGGTTGCGAGTGCTCCTAGGATTTGGAGAGTACACCTATTATGCTTATTGGATAGTCTTCTTCCAAACCATAAGCTGGTGCCGAATTGTAGGGAAGGAAGAAAACCACTTAGCCTAACGATGGTGTACAGAAGGTAATGAGTAAAGTTAAATAAAGGGAATTGGAGAGATGACAGGGAAATATATGGTTACAGTCATGAATCTGATAATAGAAGAGGCATTACTAGGAATACCCGGATACCCCTTCGAAACATATTCATGTTTCAGTTTCACTGTGTATTGTTAATAGAAAACTGATTTCCCAATTAGACCCTTGCTCCAGGGTATGTATTTACCAGGTATAATTCTCACATCTGTATGGTTTTACAGATGATGAGTGGGAGTAAGTTATTGGAAATTAGGTGATCATCCTCATTATATCGGAATTCGTTGTAATTGGTGATATTTGAGGAAATCGCCTAGGTACAGTTTTCAACCTTCGACGCATAGGGTTTGAGTTGTTCAACTCAGAAGACTTATACAAAGTATTGTATGTTGTCCAGTGTCCATTAGGACAAAGGGGTTGTTCCTCGTACTGTATTCTGTTTACTTGTGACTTCTCAAGTTTTAGACAAGTGTTTCGTAGAAATACAAGATCCAAGTTTGAGAAGTTATAAGTACGGGAATAAAGTAGAGAACCATGTGTTGCAAGTATCAGGATTCTTCAAGATGATCGAAGATGTAGATACTTGTGTATGGTATTCAGTTGATAGTAATGGTTTTGAGAAACTTGTTTCTCTTCCAGGTTACTCATAATTGGTTGCACACCTAAGTTGAGTAATGTTGATCGTCCTCTCTCCTTTCAATTGACATGCACTGGAGACAGCTGCATGTTTTTGAATCTGGTTCCAATTAAATTAGTGCATCTATTTCTGTATTGTATATAGACTGGTTCATACCTTAACGTTGTCAAAGTACGAGGAGTTGTCCGGCTTATGCTTAAAACCAGACTCTGGATAACTCAAGGCACGTTTCTGTAATGGCAGTTTGTGGGTTAACCCGGGCTATGACGAGGGTTAACTTTGTACCATCTGGAAGATCAATAGTGATATTGTTCTTGACTCTCCACGGTTTTAGTAAAATGGATTTTTTTCAGAAAACAGTAGTGGGAGTATGGTAGAACTGGAAGTAATTCCAGAACTGCAAACGATTACGGAAAATTTAATAGAACCTAAAGATTCAATCAGGTTTGACATTCCATTAGCCACTCCGCAGATATGGTGGGTAACCTCAGGCACCCGAGAGGTACTCTGGTAGCCTCAAGGACGGTGACAGGGAGGTTCTTGTTTACCCAGACTTGATACTACTGTTGTTCCAGACTATGAGACCCGGCAGGAGGATGAGTATAGCGTCGTTCCAAACTAACTTTAGAAGTGCACGTGTATATGACTCTGCCAGAGTGTTTTCATAGTCAGTAGGAGCAACGGAAGCGTAGTGGATAAGTAGCTTATGTCTATTTATAGACTAAAGTAGATATAGAGGAGATAGATCATCTATTTTTGATATTACAGTCATAGGCTTTGACTTCATCAGAATAGGAGATAGATCTGTTAAGGAAGTAGTAGGGTGTGAAGTCCTGGTACTTGGATGACATACACATAGTAGGAAGTGAAATTCCTACATTATGACCGGTTATACTGTGGTTGTCGTACAGTGTTTTCTCCACATAGGATATGGATATAATATCAGGCATTCTGGTCACTAGATCTATGATTTTAGATCTAGATTTGGGTAGTTTCCCAATCTGGGTACTTTGACAGCATTCTAAAGGTATTTTAGAATGAACGACTCCTGGCATGGTAGTGTACCTGCAGGTGATGGAGTCACCCTCTCTAAAGGTGTCTTATAGACTAAAGGGGGAGGGATGTGCATGATTGGCTTATCATTTGCTTAGACAATTGAGTCAATCATGAGATATCAAGTACCACACCAGATATTGTTTTTGCACTAGATGCAATAACTTGATATTAATCCAATCCTGGAGAAACGTTCGGAAGCAGTTTCAGAACATAAGTGGTTGTTCTAGGGATTTGATAATGACAGCCTCTTTCGGGAGACAGTTATCATTCCAGGCTTCCAAGACGACCCGGATGACAGAGTGACTGTCAGAGTTATAGTTTTCCCTCTGACGAGGGGCGGTAGTTTGGACAGATAGTCCAAGCGGATACTGAGGGAGGCATTGTTGGAGATAGTGCCCTCAGAGTCAATTATTGGATCACAGGCACGTGATTGCAATGATTGAGGGAAGACCTGTCCCAGTAGGACAGTCTTACTCGAGATGATAGTATGCTATCTGGTTTATCTTTATCATCGTGTACTGCTTTAGGTGACCTGACATGTCGCTATTACACGTTGATAGAGCCCCTAGGATTCTTGCTTGACTGCCAGCAGTATGAGGGCGATCATATACGTGGGAGCTGGTAGTCTATAAGCACATCCTTAAAAGGTCCCTAGTCGTGGGAGTTTCGAGACAGGGCATCGATACTCCAGAGTAGACTAGTGTATACAGTCGAGACCCCGACGATGGGCGGTGGCCGGTCTCACAAGCCACTGGTGTCAGTTGGTTCGCCTAAGATGTATACAGGTGCCCATTGGGTTATGAGTACACCGGACAGGACTCGCCGGGAACATGCTAATTGGTCTTATACCTGACGTCAGATAGCAGTTCCTTGGTGACATGTATACAGGTTAGTTCATCGACCTGGGGATCGTCATTTGTCTCGTGTGAGTTCCCACTGTACTTTGATTACTACCCTACCACGCTCAAAGGAGACGTGCAAACAGGTTTTAGTTGGGTACAGTCCCGAGCCACATGGAGGCAGTGAGCGGATCTTCAGGGGTTCGTCTCTCCCGGTATTGGGGGTGAGGTCGCGCTGTGTCTAGGAGAGCCATTACACGAAGCCCTCGGCCGAGGCAGGAGATTTACTGGTAGGTATTCCAGTAGTATCTCAGGGTGTTCTGGCTACACTCCGACACGACCTGTACCGCTTTTGGGGGTCTGACTTTTACCAACCCCCTAGGCCCTCCATGCGATGCTCATAGAAGAACGGACCGGACTGTACGGATATTGTCACTGACAGGCTCAGTAGGGTGTCAGGATGAGTTCGCTCATCGACGTCCCTTTTGGTCAATAGCTGGTGGCCCGTCACGTATTGGCTTATACCTCTGACGTGCTAGTGGTTAAATCCATAACCAAGGTGTTGACGAGTCATTAGAGTCCCCCACATTCAGTTACTCAAGTTTTCGGGCGAAACGCTGTAGAGGCCGTATGGAGATATGGCAAGGTCCGATCAGATATGTGCGGTATTGCACGGATCAGGATCGGACAGTTTGTACTACAGGCTGTATGGAGATATGGCCGGGTTCGATCAGATACGTGCGGTATTGCACGGATCAGGATCGAACGGATATTACTAGCCGGCTTTGGTTTAAGCCGGATCCTAGTATAGTACAGTGTAGATTTTGTCTCATTGCATTTGTATTTCGGTCGGAATACAGATGCGCGTGTGTATACACAGTATCGGGGTTTTCCTGTAATTTATTACGGGACCAGTTTTCTGGAGTTGCCAGTTAGCTTTCCGTTTCGGCCATTTTCTTTGTATCGTTCATTGGCCGAAGATTGGTGGAGGAGGGCTTATTTGCATTTGTGCAAACAAGTTTTTGTGGAGGGTGTTCTTTGCATTTTATTGTATCATGATGGTGCACCATCCTTTGACTTGACTTTTTGCTTCATGATGGTTTTCATGATTGCTTGACTTTGGACATCATGATGGTTGTGGTGGAGTGTTGGTTTTAGCTTGTTATCATGCTTGAGCATGATAGCCTTTTCTCTCTCTCTCTTGGATTATTTTGGGGCTACCTCTTTGTTACACTCACTCCCTCTCATTATCTATCTCCTCCCAAAAGCCATGGCCGGCCAAGCTTGATAAGGGCTGTCCCAATATTTCATTTGGGGATTTTTGGTCTTTTAGCTTCACAAAAATCCCATAGTTCCACCTCCAAAGTATAGTTCATTCTCCTCCAGAAAATAGCAACCTCCATGAACCCCAAATGAGACATAGCCTCTACACACATTCTACAGCAATCCTTGGGCACGTCGGCTCGCCAACTTCGTGCCCGAGTTGCCTCGGTATAGAGGTGGGAGCCCGTAAAAGAAGCCGGCGACATGGTGCCCTTTCCGGTGAGGAGGTGGAGACCAGACATTCCGCGGGAGATCGGGACGACGACGAGAAGACCGGAGGACTCGGATCGCTCGGTATATCTCTCTTCCCCATCTTGTAGTTAGCTAGGACTAGTTAATGGCCCGATCCGGGTTTTAGTGCGCGGTGGTGCCGGTTTGAAAAACTAAAGTTAACCACCGCTTCCGCATTTGGCCTCGGGATGGAGGCCGGGGCGCCGCCGTGCACTTACAGTGGTATCAGAGCCTCGCCATTAACATAGTCTAGCTTTGTCTAATGTGTTTTACATTTCCGATCGAACAATTTTCCGAAAACCGTATTTTTCTTCACATCAGTTTCTGTTGAAATTTTTTGAAGTCCAAAAATTTTTCAGGTTGTTTCAGAATGATGTGTAGGACAATCTGTTAGTTATATGTATGCCCTAGAGGCCATTACTATACATAGGATGTATATTGTAGTGGATGCTGGGACATATATAGGGAGGACTTTCTTGCTCGACATGATAGTATGCTATCTGGTTGATCTTTACCTTAACGTGTACACTGATTGTCTCCCTGTTACATGTTGGTAAAGTCCTTAGGATCTGTACTTGACTACCTGGACTATGATGCGGATCATACTAGTGGGGACATGGTAGTCCATAAGTACATCCTTCAAAGTCCCTAGTCGTGGGTGTATCGAGACGGGGCATCGATATACCAGAGTAGACTAGCGTATACCTTCTCGACCCATACAGATGGGCGATGGATGATCCCATATCCATTGGTGTTTGACATCAGAGATGATATACGGGTGCTCAGTGGAGACTGGGTACACTGGACGGACTCGCCGAGAACTCCCAGATGGTATTATACCTCACGTCAGATGGCAGTTCTCTGGTGACACTGGTACAGAGTAGTCTGTTGACCCGAGATCGTCATAGAATCTTGTGTGGTTCCCACTGTGCTTTGATTTCCATCTTACCACGTCCAAGAGGGCGTGCAAAACGGTGGTTTTTGGGTACAGTCCCGAGTCACATGGAGGCAATGAGCGATAGGAGGGGATTCGTCTCTCCCGGTATAGGGGGTTGATGTTGCGCTGTGTTCGATTGGCTATAACAGGAAATCCCTGGCCAGGGTTGCTGAGATTTACTGGTAAGTGTTACCAGTAGTTTCTCGAATAGTTATAGACCTCATATCGACACGACTTATCGAGCTATTGGGGTCTGACGTTTACCACCCCTAAGCGAGATATGCGACATATCAGACGATCAGACCGGACTGTACGGTAGTGTTACTGGTTGGATTCACTGGAGTGTGAGCGGGCTTGCTCGTCGATCTTCAGATCGCTCAATACCCGGGTGGCCGTTACGTTTAGCAGACCGCTTGCGGCTTGTGGGTGTTTGATATGATCATCGCCTGCTGCCGGCGTATTGACGAGTCTTTAGAGTCCTACACAGAGGTTTCCTGGCTCAAGCGAAACGAAATAGGAGCGCATATGAGATATGTGCGGGACCGAGAATAATGCGTGTATATGATACCGTATTCTATTCTCGCGATGAATGTATCGAATGGTTGTATGCGATATAACCTAGTTATCGAATCGAAGATTGATTCGATAGATCGATACATTGGATATTAGTCGGTTATATGCGATATGACCGGATCGTTAAATCAAGTGTTGATTTAATGATTTAATGCATAATTATATATTTGATATATTACTTTGCATTAACTAGTATCGGTTCACTTTTAATGGATTTTCTCGCTCGGATGTGCACATTGTATATGTGATATACTTTTTGTGCACTTCATTGTATCATGTTTGATGATACATGCTCACTAGGGTTTGTGTGAAGATTAAACCATGGTTGTATATTAGTTAGGGTTATGGTTTTCTTTTTTATTTATTTGTTTATTCTTATTGGAAAATATTATGCATAAAGAGGAAATGGTGGCTTTCTTTGTTTGTACATTGAAGCTTCATGAAGCTTTGACCTTGTGACCATTTTGTCTTGATGCTTAACCCTAACCCTTCATTCTAACCATGGTTTATTCTCTACACCAAACTATGGTTGCTAAATGATAAGGATTGATTTATTTTCCTTTTTGGGAAATACTTATTCTATTCTATCATCTTCTTCCTCTTCTTCTTCTTCATGAAGAAACCTTGCTACATCAATGGCAACTTGAGCAAATGAGTGAGAAATCCAATTCTAAAGTGAACCCACCTCCTATTTCTTCATCCTCTACCTCTTGCCAAGTAGTAGAGTGTGTTTCCTTCACAAGTTTTCTTGACTTGGTGAAGTTGGAGCTTGATCTAGCGATGCTTCGACGTAGATCATCTTCGGCATGGACATCGACGACCTAGCTCGCCTATTCTCCGATGAAGCCGACGCAAGAGCCCGGAATTTGTTTGGACAGCGAGAGGCCTTCATTGCGGAGCTATGGAGGTGGAGCACCGAATCTACAAAGCTTGTATTTCCGTATTCTCTTAGTAAAGTAGTTTACTAGTTGCTTTTTCGCCTAGACATCTAGCCAACGATCCGTAGTTTAGGGTTTCTCGGCACCGTAATTTTTAAATTGGCATGGTTGTGTAAGTGCACGGCGGCGCCCCGGCCGTCAATCCGACGGCCAAATGCGGAAGCGGTGATAAACTTTAATTTTGCGAACTTAGCAAACCGGCACCACCGCGCACTAAACACCCGGATCGGACCATTAAACTAGTTCTAGCTAACTACAAGACGGGTTAGAGATATACCGAGTGATCCGAGTCCTCCGGTCTTCTCGTCATCGTCCCGATCTCCCGCGGAAAGTCCTGTCTCCATATCGTCGCCTCCTCGCCAAAGGGGGCACCACATCGCCTGCATCTTTTACGGGCTCCTACCTCAATACCGAGGCAACTCGGGCGCGAAGTTGGCTGGCCGACGCGTCCAAGATTTGCTGTAGATTGTGTAGGGTTGAGGCTATGTCTCATTTGGGGTTTTGTTACCTTTGAAGATGATGGAGGAATCAAGATAAGAAAAATGGTGCTTGCATTTTTCTTAACATGAAAAGAGATCAAAATGCTACACTCTCAAAACTGAAGCTCTCATCTTCTCTTCTCTCAAATGTGTTCAACCATCTCCAAAAGAGAATGGTGGAGGAAGGAATACAAAATGCAAGAGGGAGGTGAGTGTAGTAAAAGGTAAGAGGTGACCATATCCAAATATCATCATAACTAACTCACATCAAACTCTAATCACCCTTTTGTGATGTAAAGAGAATCAAATGATGGTTGAAAAGAAAAGATGCCATCATAATCAAAACATTTGCAAGAAACCCCTCCACAATGTGTTATTTGCAAACTTGCAAATAACACCCTCCATCAGAAAAGTCCGGCCGGGAAAGAACAAAGGAAAACCGGCCGGAACGGAATGCAAAGTGGCAACTCCAGAAAACTGGTCCCGTAATAAATTACAGGAAAACCCCGATACTGTGCATACAGACCCGCATCTGTATTCCGTCCGGATACAAATGCAATGAGACAAAATCTACACTGTACTAAACTAGGATCCGGCTTAAACTAAAGCCGGCTAGTAATATCCGTCCGATCCTGATCCGTGCAATACCGCACGTATCTGATCGAACCCTGCCATATAACCATACGGCCACTAGTACAAACCGTCCGATCCTGATCCGTGCAATACCGCACGTATCTGATCGGACCCTGCCATATCTCCATACGGCCTCTGCAGCGTTTCGCCCGAAAGCTTGAGTAACTGAAAGTGTGGTGGACTCTAAAGACTCGTCAATACTATGGCTGTGGATTTAACCACCAGCACGTCAGAGGTATAAGCCAATACGTGACGGGCCACCAGCTATTGACCAAAAGGGACGTCGATGAGCGAACTCATCCTGACACCCTACTGAGCCTGTCAGTGACAATATCCGTACAGTCCGGTCCGTTCGTCTATGAGCATCGCATGGCGGGCCTAGGGGGTGGGTAAAAGTCAGACCCCCAAAAGCGGTACAAGTCGTGTCGGAGTGTAGCCCAGAACACCCTGAGATACTACTGGAATACCTACCAGTAAATCTCCTGCCTTGGCCAAGGACTTCGTGTAATGGCTCTCCTAGACACAGCGCGACCTCACCCCCAATACCGGGAGAGACGAACCCCCGAAGATCCGCTCACTGCCTCCATGTGGCTCGGGACTGTACCCAACTAAAAGCTGTTTACACGACTCCTTTGAGCCGTGGTAGGGTAGTAATCAAAGCACAGTGGGAACTCACACGAGACAAATAACGATCCCCAGGTCGATGAACTAACCTGTACACATGTCACCAGGGAACTGCTACCTGACGTCAGGTATAAGACCAACTAGCATGTTCCCGGCGAGTCCTGTCCGGTGTACTCATAACCCAATGAGCACCTGTATACATCTTAGGTGAACCAACTGACACCAGTGGCTTGTGAGACCGGCCACCGCCCCTCGTCGGGGTCTCGACTGTATACACTAGTCTACTCTGGAGTATCGATGCCCTGTCTCGAAACTCCCACGACTAGGGACCTTTTAAAGATATGCTTGTAGACCCCAGCTCTCACGTATATGATCGCCCTCATACTGCTGGTCGTCAAGCAAGAATCCTAGGGGCTCTATCAACGTGCAATAGCGACCTGTCAGGTCACCTAAAGCAATACACGATGATAAAGGTAAACCAGATAGCATACTATCATCTCGAGTAAGACTGTCGTACCGGGATAGGTCCTCCCTCAATCATTGCAATCACGTGCATGTGATCCAATAATTGACTCTGAGGGCACTATCTCCAACAGGTTGATGCCTTGTGAGACCTCTTGAGAGTGCCTAGGAACCCTACAGTGGTATCAGAGACTAGCTAGAGCCTTAGGCGAAGTCTAGACGGAATTTGAAACCCGATCGAACCCGAAACCCCAAATCAAAATTGCTCTCTGGAAATTTTCTAAAATCTGGGATTTTTCAACATTAAAAATATGGAGTAAAATCAGCAGGAAATTCTAAGGGATACTGCAAAATTCGAGCGCGTAATTCCATAATTTCGCCGCGGATCCGCGGCATGAGCATGCTCATGCGGCGGTTCCGCGGCAACTTTGTCTTTTTGTGCTTCGAAATTTGCACCTTAATTCTTAGTTTTCAGTTCTGGTTTTCCTGGGAATTTTTAATATTTTTTCCAGAGTTTTATTTTCTGAGTTGTTTTGGGGATTCGAAGGTTCGGTCGGATTATCAAATTTTGTCTGTGTGGCTTTCCGGATAATTTTTAGAATATGTTTAAAAGTTCGACCGGATATAAATACCCAATATTTCCCCTGTCGGGAAATTTCCAAGTGTTGGATTTTTCCGTAGTTTAACGACGTTCTAAGTAGTGCAAGTAACGCGATGGACCCTCTAGAAGACAACAAACCTTTACTCGATTATGTGACCGTCTTGAACTGCCCTTTGAACCTTCGGGTTTGGGGCAGTACGGCGTGCCACGTGTGAGGCGTTGGCTTGACCCTTCTACGGATGGACCGTTGGTACTGAGGCACGAACTGAATGTTGTTAGACTTATTTCATGTGTTGAGCTGTATCGGGAAAACTTGGGTGTTTGACTGTTCGATCGAAAAGTTTAACATTTTCTGTTTATCTGGAATGGGATACAATAATTGGAATTCACAAAAAGTTATGAGATAACTGAATGAATGTTATAAACATAGCACTTTAGTCTCACTTGATCGGTTGCCACGGAATTTTGATGTGATCAAAAGTCCGTCACAATCACGTAGCGTACGCGGATACTCGCCGGGTAAACTTAATAGACAGCCTCACTCCATAGCCCCGACCAAGTGACTGTAGGAGAACCCCGTCGCCGAAAGCATCCGTTCGGGTGCTCGCGGTAGCGGTGTTCCGCCTTGGTGCACTTCGTCGACGGCGTTAGGGGTGCAGCCGTCTACTGAAGTTTGCGACGAGCATTCGATCAGGATGCCGGGAATCTTGTTGAATTACCCGACTTGATATTGAAAAGTGTTTTCGATAATGAGACTAAAATGCGGGGTTTATAATTGTTAGGCATGCGATGTCTAAGAAATTCATTTGGTCAGGCATGCGATGTCTGAGGTGGTTGCGGATTTCAACTGTTGTAGTTTTACACTTTCTTTTCTGTGACCGTAAGTGTAATATGTGATATCGCCGGTTTCGTTGCTATATGTCAACGACAATTGGGATACGCATGTTTACTTACGTTGATGACATGTGATGTTATGTGTTGCTGGATATGTTATATTGGATCGTCGTGTTTGAATAGCCGGGGGTTTTTATGTGAGATGAGTGTTTTTCATTTTCATTCATGTAAAAACTTATATGCAATATTCTTTTATTGGGGCACTTCCAGGTTGCGGAAGATGTCACCTTTTGTATATTATTTACTTTTCTGCACTAGGATAGACCCAAGGAGGAGGGCACAAGTAACCGGGTTCTGGAGTCCAGTGTTGCGCCACGGCAGCGCCCCGGCCGTCTATCCGAGGCCAAAATGCGGAATCAAAAATTTTTCTTAACTTTAAACTGGCGCTACCGCGGACAATATACCCGGATCGAAACCATTAACCTATACTAGCTAACTAGAGATGGGGTGAGAGATGTACCGAGTGATCCGAGTCCTCCGGTCTTCTCGTCGTCGTCCCGATCTCCTGCGGAAACTCCGGTCGTCACATCCTTGCCGGAAGGGCACCACATCGTCTGCATCTTTTACGGGCTCCCACCTCAATACCGAGGCAACTCGGGCACGAAGCTGGCAAGTCGACGTGCCCAAGACTTTCTGTAGGATGTGTAGAGTCTATGTCTCATTGGGGTTTTAGTTGCCATGGAGGATGAAGGAGGAGGTTAGGAAAATTGGTGCTTTCAATTTTCTAGCAAGAGGAATATGAGAACAAGAATGATGCCACCACAACCAAAATGAAACCCTCTCATATTTTTCTCCCTTCCTTAAAGTGTTGGCCGGCCATCCTCAAATGGAAATGGTGGAGGGAATGAAGACATAAGGGAGGTGAGTGTAGGATAAAGAGAATGGTGACCATATCCAAAAACATCATCATAACAAAAGCACATCAAACCCATACCCATTCTTATCTCAATTAATGCAAGTAATGGTGCATTAAAAGAAAAGAAGGAAAAAGAATCTAAAGATGCTATCATAATGAATACATTTGCAAGAAACCCCCTCCACAAATGTTATTTGCACAATTGCAAATAACCCCCTCCATCGGAAAAGTCCGGCCGGGAAAGAACAAAGGAAAACCGGCCGGAACGGAAAGCAAACTGGCAACTCCAGAAAACTGGTCCCGTAATAAATTAC
The DNA here is from genome assembly GCA_030015575.1 of Agapanthus africanus. Classification (NCBI taxonomy): domain Eukaryota; kingdom Viridiplantae; phylum Streptophyta; class Magnoliopsida; order Asparagales; family Amaryllidaceae; genus Agapanthus; species Agapanthus africanus. The sequence continues at coordinate 294,440,763 of CM057345.1, read as the reverse complement.
AGGAAAACCCCGATACTGTGCATACACACCCGCATCTGTATTCCGTCCGGATACAAATGCAATGAGACAAAATCTACACAGTACTATACTAGGATCCGGCTTAAACCAAAGCCGGCTAGTAATATCCGTCCGATCCTGATCCGTGCAATACCGCACGTATCCGATCGAACCTTGCCATATATCAATACGGCCACTAGTACTAACCGTCCGATCCTGATCCGTGCAATACCGCACGTATCTGATCGGACCCTGCCATATCTCCATATGGCCTCTACAGCGTTTCGCCCGAAAGCTTGAGTAACAGAAAGTGTGGTGGACTCTAAAGACTCGTCAATACTATGGCTGTGGATTTAACCACTAGCACGTCAGAGGTATTAGCCAATACGTGACGGGCCACCAGCTATTGACCAAAAGGGACGTCGATGAGCGAACTCATCCTGACACCCTACTGAGCCTGTCAGTGACAATATCCGTACAGTCCGGTCCGTTCGTCTATGAGCATCGCATGGCGGGCCTAGGGGGTTGGTAAAAGTCAGACCCCCAAAGGCGGTACAAGTCGTGTCGGAGTGTAGCCCAGAACGCCCTGAGATACTACTGGAATACCTACCAGTAAATCTCCTGCCTCGGCCGAGGGCTTTGCGTAATGGCTCTCCTAGACACAGCGCGACCTCACCCCCAATACCGGGAGAGACGAACCCCTGCAGATCCGCCCACTGCCTCCATGTGGCTCGGGACTGTACCCAACTAAAACCTGTTTGCACGACTCCTTTGAGCCGTGGTAGGGTAGTAATCAAAGCACAGTGGGAACTCACACGAGACAAATGACGATCTCAGGTCGATGAACTAACCTGTGCACATGTCACCTGGGAACTGCTATCTGGCGTCTGGTATAATCCCAACTAGCAGGTTCCCGGCGAGTCCTGTCCGGTGTACTCATAACCCAATGAGCACCTGTATACATCTTAGGTGAACCAACTGACACCAGTGGCTTGTGAGACCGGCCACCGCCCCTCGTCGGGGTCTCGACTGTAGACACTAGTCTACTCTGGAGAATCGATGCCCTGTCTCGAAACTCCCACGACTAGGGACCTTTTAAGGATGTGCTTATAGACCACCAGCTCTCACGTATATGATCGCCCTCATACTGCTGGCAGTCAAGCAAAAATCCTAGGGGCTCTATCAGCGTGTAATAGCGACCTGTAAGGTCACCTGAAGCAGTACACGATGATAAAGGTAAACCAAATAGCATACTATCATCTCGTGTAAGACTGTCGCACCGGGATAGGTCCTCCCTCAATCATTGCAATCACGTGCCTGTGATCGAATAATTGACTCTGAGGGCACCATCTCCAACAATCTCCCACTTGCACTCAAGGCTAATTATTTCGATGTCGCATACTCACAGCCCGTGTGATACCGAACACCCAACTCCTCTACTAGTCAGTCGCACAAAGCCTGTTTGTGAAACTATTGCGTTCGAGGAAAAGCCTCAGTGAGTGGATCCGCCTAGATGTTTCTTTCTATGTCTCTCTATATCTCAAGTTCGCGGAGAAAACCATCTCCCGAAATGAGCAATACCTGTCTTGGAATGTCTGGATGTCTGATGGGACCTAGTTCATAAATGAACTCCAAATCCAAACTTCTTAGACTGTATCGTCAACTGAACTTAATCAGTATCCTGCGCCATGCCTCCCTCAGTATCTGCCTGGATCACCTGTCCAGAATACTGTCCCTCGTCAGAGGGAGAACTATAACTCTGACAACCTCCTTGTCGTCCATGTCACCTTGGAAGCCTGGAGTGATAACCGTCTCCTAAAGGAGGCAGCCGTTATCATATCCCTAGAACATTCACTTATGTTCTAAAACTGCTCCCGACAGTTCCTCCAGGATTGGATCAATATCAACTTATTGCATCTAGTGCAAGAACAACATCTGGTGTGGTACTTGACATCTCATGATTGACTCAATTGCCTAAGCAAGTGATTTGCCAATCATGCACATCCCTCTCTACTTTAGTCTATAAGACACCTTTAGAGAGGGTGAATCCATTACCTGCAGGTACACTACCATGCCAGGAGTCGTCCATTCTAAATACTCTTAGAATGCTGTCAAAGTACCCTGATTGGGAAACCACCCAAATCTAGATCTAAAACCATAGATCTAGTAACCAGAATGTCTGATATAATATCCAAGTCCTGTGTGGAGAAAACACTGTGTGACAACCAAAGTATAACCGATCGTATTATAGGAGTTTCCTTTCCTACTCTGTGTATGTCATCCAAAAACCAGGACATCACACCCTACTACCTTCTTAACAGATCCATCCCCTATTCAGATGACGTCAAACCTATGACTGTCACATCAGAAATAGATGATCTATCTCCGCTATATCTGCTTTAGTCTATAGACATAAGCCTGATGTCCACCAATGCTTCCGCTGCTCCCACTGACTACGACAACCCTCTGGCAGAGTCATATAGACGTGCACTTCTAAAGCTAGTTTAGAACGACGCTATACTCATCCTCCTGCCGGGTCTCGCAGCCTGGAACAACAACAATGGCAAGTGTGGGTAAACAAGAACTTCCCTGTCACCATCCTTGAGGCTACCGGAGTACCTCTCGGGTGCCTGAAGTTACCCACCTTATCTGCGGAGTGGCCAATGGAATGTCAAATCAGATTGAATCTTTAGGTTCCTTATCAAATCTTCAGTAATCGTTCGCGGTTCTGGAATCGCTTCCATTTCTACCATACTCCCACTACTGTTTTCTGAAAAATAACCATTTCCTTTTAAAATGTGGCGAGTTAAGAACAATATCACTATTGATCTTCCAGATGGTAGAAAGTCAACCCTCGTCATAGCCTGGGTCAACCCACAAACAGCCATTACAGAAACGTGCCTTGAGTTGTCCAGTGTCTGGTTTTAATCATAAGCCGGACAACTCCCCGTACCTTAACATCGTTAAGATATGAACTGTTCTATACCCAATATAGAACCAGAGGCACTGATTTAATTGAACCAGATTCAAATCATGCAGCTGTCTCCAGTGCATGTCAACTAAACGGAAGGAGGCCGATCAGCGTTACCCAACTTAGGAATGCTTCCAATTATGAGTAACCTGAAAGAGAAGCAAGTTCTCATTACTATCAACTGAATACCATACACAAGTATCTACATCTTCGATCACCTTGAAGAATCCCGATACTTGCAACACGTGGTTCTCTACTCTATTCAAATACCTATAACTCCTCAAAACTTAGACCCTGTGTTTCTACGAAACACATGTCTAAGAATTAGAGTAGTTAAAAGTAAACAGAATATAGTATGAGGACCAACCCCACTGTCCTAATGGACACTGGACAATATACAATACTCTGTATAAGTCCCTGAGTCTAACAACTCATTCACTGTGTGTCGTAGGTTGAAAACTGTACTTATGGTTAAGAAGAATTACACCGCTGTTTAATGCTCCTTACCTAACCATCCACTGATATAGGTAAATGTCATCGACATAATATCAAAAGGTATATCTCACTCTATGAAAATAGACGTACAGATATATCAATTTGAAATTGGTGTACAACAGCGGATATTCAAAACCAAATATTTGCCGACCGGCAAACAGCCCAGGTGATCTCCTCAAATATCACCGATTACAATGAATCCCGATATAATGAGGATGATCACCCAATTCCCAATAACTTACTCCCACTCATCATCTGTAAAACCATACAGATGTGAGAATCAAACCTGGTAAATACATACCCTGGAGCAAGTGTCTAATCAGGAAATCAGTTTTCTTTTAACAGTACACAGTTGAACTGAAACATTGAAATGTTTCGATGGGGTATCCTGGTATTCTTAGTAATGCCTCTACCATTATCCAGATTCACAACTATAACCGCATAATTCTTTGCCACCTCTCCAAATCCCTTTATATGTCTTTAGTCATTACCTTCTGCACGCCCCTTAGGCCAAATGGTTTTCTTCCTTCCCTACCGTTCGGCACCAGCCTATGGTTTGGAAGAAGACTATCCAATAAGCATAATGGGTGTACTGTCCTAATCCTAGGAACACTCGCAATGCGAGAGAAGGTGAAGATAAAAGACAACCGAATAAATCTTATTCCTATTTCTCCTGAACCAGAATCCATCCCCGAACTGGAACAAGTTCCTTTCGAGTTCGTCTATAACCATACGATGGAGTATCCAATAAACTGTGGATCTTCGTAGTGATACGGAGTGTCCTGGAGAAATACAAAGGTGATTTAGGATTGGCGAATAAGTACTTGGTTTGGTCGTGAATAATAGTCGCAATTTACTTTGCCCTCTTACTAATCCCTTTTTTTGTCTTAACTTAATACCTTCTGCACACCATCGTTATGCTAATTGGTTTTCTTCCTTCCCCACAATTCGGCACCAGCCTAAGATTTGGAAGAAGACTATCCAATTTGCGTAATAGGTGTACTATCTCCTAAACCAAGGAGTACTCGCAATGAGAGAAGGTGAAAAGAAAAGACAACTGAATAATCCTATTCGTTTTCTCCAGAACCAGAAACCATCCTCGAAGTCCTTCGAGTTCGTATATAACCATACGATGGTTTTGTCCAATGGAAGTGGACGTTCGTAGTAATACGGGGTGTCCTGGAGAAAAGGGTAAAAGTAGGAGTGGCAATGAGGTTTGCAACTCTGACAATCCAAAAGCCAGTGTTAAGAAGGTTCGGTCAACTTGGTCACTGAGTCATAGTCTAGGGTCGGGTCAATGGTCGCTGCCAAAGAGAGAGAGAAAAGAAACACTCAGCGTGCACTCTAACCTAGATCAGAATGGTTATCACTTTATCTAATCAGGAAACCTCCCACTGTAACCTCAAATTCTCTTCCAAACCTGAAAGAAGAATTAGTCGGGATCACCCGAGGAGTAAACCAACTCATCAGTGGGAATCGGGATCCAACTATCATCGCATGATAACGTGACGGAATCCACTCACGTCACCACACTCCAGAAGGTATGCGCATGTCTGGCAAGTTTCAGTTCTTTTGAAACTCCCGATATGATTTTTACCCCAAGCAGTTTATGACCTTGACTAGGTCAACAAACCATAAACCGCCAGTCAAGTTCAACCCGTCATTTTTCTGGATTGCATTAAACCCACCCGTACGTGCCCTTGACTAGGTCAACAAGGCCGCACGACTGTCTTAACCAATCCCACTTATGCAACAAACAAGTACCACTTAGCTACCGAACACTACGTCTTGACTAGGTCAACAAACGCAGCACGAATACCAAATAATACCTGTAGGAAATGACGGAGGGCTACGAATGGTTTTTGGCGAAAAACCTTTAACGTAATGAACTTGATATCGTTGAAGGAACTGCATAGCCTTTTATAAAAATATAGTGACGAAAACCTTCGCTAAAGAGGTCACTCCCGGTGAAGGGATCTCGGCTCTTTCCCCGTAGAATGAGGTGCAGGATATTCCAACTGAATACCACGATGCAAAGCAAAAGTAATCGGCTATAGTGAAGTTAATGCCCTGACGCAAACTTCTGTCCAAGGGGTCACTCCCGGTGAAGGGATCTCGGCCCTTGCCTCGTCGACTGAGGAGCAGGATATTCCAAATGAATACCACGATGCAAAACAAAAGTGAACGTCCTTGCAATAACAGCTTTTTGAAAAGTGTTCCAACAACATCAGAATAGGTTTGTTTATCTTGCATTGATCCGAATCAACGCAGTCCCATCAATTGATCACACCACAAAGAACGAAAATATACTGATGTACGTATATGCCATCCGCATTCGCCACTGGGTCCCGTCATTACCCGTTAGGTTAGCTAACTAACGGCAGAGCCGGGACTGGACTAGCGCGGATGAAAAACATATACAACATCTACTAATATATATACCAATATATAGTATTTCGCTCAAGGCGTGATAAAATGCAACATCACAGAAATATGCAGCATCACAGAACAATACAGATATCTGGAAGCCCCGGGTTTCACAGAGCCGCTGCTGAAACCCGACGTTCCCCTGGTCGTGTGGATAGCCTATGCAATGAAAACCTAGACCCCTACGGGCGCGGCAAGTCACCCGCCAAAACCTGAAGCGAGGCAGCCCCCTTCAGCAACGTGAATGGACCACCCAGCACTTCACGGAATCCGGTAACTCGGGCACCCCTCCTGGGTCAACCTGTACCCCCTACGAGTGCGGCGAATAGCCCGCCAATCCTGGAGTGAAGCCCCCTCCGTCCCAATGCCATGAGATGCGGGCTTGTTGCCCTCCAGAACCCGGCTATCCGTGCACCCCACCGTGGGGCAATCCTAGTACAGAAAGAAAAATATACATACACCGGGTACATCGACCGCAACCAGGTCGTGCCCCAAAAGAATAATACAAACAGGCAGTGACGGCAGTCCACATGTCGGACGCTCGCCCCGCAATAACAAATGTACATATAAAAAAACAGTACTAGCATTGCATCCAGGCTATCCCCACCGACCGATCCGCAACAACACAGCATAAACACAGAACATCAACGTGAAAATCACGTTCGCAAATCCGTCTAACCGGGCTATAGCAGTTAGACAGGATTTACCGATCAAGTGATATTCACGGTCGCAGATATAATGTAAATACTGTGAAATAATATGTTTAAAATATCCAATCGATCAAAAATTAACAAGTGGGCCCCCAAGTAATACTGTAGCACTCACAGAAAATCTGGGCCCAATATTAATATTCCAAAACCCCAAAAATTAGCCCAGAAGCCCACTGGAAAAATATGCTACAGTGAAGACACAAATGCGCTGCGGAACCGCGGCCCAAGGGGGGGTTTGGCCGCGGTTCCGCGCTTAGGTGATCGACTGACTGTGTCGAATTTTTCCAGTAGTCTTAGAATTTCCAGTACATTAGTTTTTTACAACCTGAAAAATTTTTAGAGCTCGGAAAAAATCGACAGAAAACTGATGCACACGAAATGTGGTTTTTAGGATTTTGTTCGATCGGAAATGTAAAACACACTAGAACAAGCTAGGAAAGGTTAATGGCGTGGCTCTGATACCATGTTGCGCCACGGCAGCGCCCCGGCCGTCTATCCGAGGCCAAAATGCGGAATCAAAAATTTTTCTTAACTTTAAACTGGCGCTACCGCGGACAATATACCCGGATCGAAACCATTAACCTATACTAGCTAACTAGAGATGGGGTGAGAGATGTACCGAGTGATCCGAGTCCTCCGGTCTTCTCGTCGTCGTCCCGATCTCCTGCGGAAACTCCGGTCGTCACATCCTTGCCGGAAGGGCACCACATCGTCTGCATCTTTTACGGGCTCCCACCTCAATACCGAGGCAACTCGGGCACGAAGCTGGCAAGTCGACGTGCCCAAGACATGCTGTAGGATGTGTAGAGTCTATGTCTCATTGGGGTTTTAGTTGCCATGGAGGATGAAGGAGGAGGTTAGGAAAATTGGTGCTTTCAATTTTCTAGCAAGAGGAATATGAGAACAAGAATGATGCCACCACAACCAAAATGAAACCCTCTCATATTTTTCTCCCTTCCTCAAAGTGTTGGCCGGCCATCCTCAAATGGAAATGGTGGAGGGAATGAAGACATAAGGGAGGTGAGTGTAGGATAAAGAGAATGGTGACCATATCCAAAAACATCATCATAACAAAAGCACATCAAACCCATACCCATTCTTATCTCAATTAATGCAAGTAATGGTGCATTAAAAGAAAAGAAGGAAAAAGAATCTAAAGATGCTATCATAATGAATACATTTGCAAGAAACCCCCTCCACAAATGTTATTTGCACAATTGCATATAACCCCCTCCATCGGAAAAGTCCGGCCGGGAAAGAACAAAGGAAAACCGGCCGGAATGGAAAGCAAACTGGCAACTCCAGAAAACTGGTCCCGTAATAAATTACAGGAAAACCCCGATACTGTGCATACACACCCGCATCTGTATTCCGTCCGGATACAAATGCAATGAGACAAAATCTACACAGTACTATACTAGGATCCGGCTTAAACCAAAGCCGGCTAGTAATATCCGTCCGATCCTGATCCGTGCAATACCGCACGTATCCGATCGAACCTTGCCATATATCAATACGGCCACTAGTACTAACCGTCCGATCCTGATCCGTGCAATACCGCACGTATCTGATCGGACCCTGCCATATCTCCATATGGCCTCTACAGCGTTTCGCCCGAAAGCTTGAGTAACAGAAAGTGTGGTGGACTCTAAAGACTCGTCAATACTATGGCTGTGGATTTAACCACTAGCACGTCAGAGGTATTAGCCAATACGTGACGGGCCACCAGCTATTGACCAAAAGGGACGTTGATGAGCGAACTCATCCTGACACCCTACTGAGCCTGTCAGTGACAATATCCGTACAGTCCGGTCCGTTCGTCTATGAGCATCGCATGGCGGGCCTAGGGGGTTGGTAAAAGTCAGACCCCCAAAGGCGGTACAAGTCGTGTCGGAGTGTAGCCCAGAACGCCCTGAGATACTACTGGAATACCTACCAGTAAATCTCCTGCCTCGGCCGAGGGCTTTGCGTAATGGCTCTCCTAGACACAGCGCGACCTCACCCCCAATACCGGGAGAGACGAACCCCTGCAGATCCGCGCACTGCCTCCATGTGGCTCGGGACTGTACCCAACTAAAACCTGTTTGCATGACTCCTTTGAGCCGTGGTAGGGTAGTAATCAAAGCACAGTGGGAACTCACACGAGACAAATGACGATCTCAGGTCGATGAACTAACCTGTACACGTGTCACCTGGGAACTGCTATCTGACGTCTGGTATAATCCCAACTGGCAGGTTCCCGACGAGTCCTGTCCGGTGTACTCATAACCCAATGAGCACCTGTATACATCTTAGGTGAACCAACTGACACCAGTGGCTTGTGAGACCGGCCACCGCCCCTCGTCGGGGTCTCGACTGTATACACTAGTCTACTCTGGAGAATCGATGCCCTGTCTCGAAACTCCCACGACTAGGGACCTTTTAAGGATGTGCTTATAGACCACCAGCTCTCACGTATATGATCGCCCTCATACTGCTGGCAGTCAAGCAAAAATCCTAGGGGCTCTATCAGCGTGTAATAGCGACCTGTAAGGTCATCTGAAGCAGTACACGATGATAAAGGTAAACCAGATAGCATACTATCATCTCGAGTAAGACTGTCGCACCGGGATAGGTCCTCCCTCAATCATTGCAATCACGTGCCTGTGATCCAATAATTGACTCTGAGGGCACCATCTCCAACATCCAGTGGGAGACCAACTCGAGGAGTCGAGTCCGGGTCTCCTAACTCCAGAATTGGTAGGGTTGCTTGCCGCTCTCGTAGGGGTCTAGGAGTGTGGGTTTGGCTATTCATCACGACCGTGGAATCCGTGTTTTATACTGGCTCGTATTAAAAACACGGATGTCCTAGTATATCCAATATTTCATATGTTTCTTCTGCTGCGATATCTGTGAGATGATCATGTGATGTTCTGTGACAGATACAGTATATAGTATATATGATATATTATATAGACGTTACTTATGTTTTACACCCGCGCTAGCCCTACCCCGCTCTGCCGTTAGTTACCTAACCTAACGGTGCACGAGAGGACATCGAGGTGAATGCGGATGGCATAAGTGTACGCCGTATTTATCTGTGATGTTTAGGTATTTAAATGATGGGACTTCATTAATGTGATTAATGAAATAAAAAGAAACCTAAGATGTTGTAGAATCGAATTTCAAAAATAAAACAGGTAGCTACAGTTCTTGCTTTGCACAGAAGTATATATGATATATCCTGCACCTTATTCGATGAGGAAAGGACCGAGATCCCTTCACCGGGAGTGACTCCTTTAGCAATAACTGGCAGATGCTACACACTCGGTTTGCTTTTGATTGCTTTTAAGAGTTTTTTCTTTGCACAGTGATATATATGATATATCCCGCACCTCATTCGACGAGGAAAGGACCGACGATCCCTTCACCGGGAGTGACTCCTTTAGAAAAACTAGAAAAGCCTCAAAAGCACTCCATTTTAAAATCATTTGATTCTACAACGATATCAAGTTCATTACGCAATAGGTTTTCAGAAAAACCTGTCGTAGCCCTCCGTCATTTCAGATAAGTACTAGTTAGTATTCGTGCTGCGGTTGTTTGGCATGCGTCAAGGCGTAGTGTACGGTAGCTAACTAGTGCTTAACTGCTAGCATATGATGCGATTGGATTAGGGTATTCGTACGACGTTGTTTGGCATGCGTCAAGGGTCGTGCGGGTGGGTTTAATTCAATCAAGAAATGTACGGGTTGAACTTGACTAGCAGACTATGGGTTGTTTGGCATGCGTCAAGGTCATAGCGAGCTAGGGGCAAAATATTATCGGGAATTTCAAGTGTTGAAATTTGCAATGAGATTGCATACCTTCTATGAGATAGTTGGATCTCGATACCCGCTGCGAGTAAGTGTTACTCCTGGGAGAGTTTTATACATTACAATTAGCCGATCAAGTAGGTGTCTAGAAAGGTGTTAACGAGGTTACGCCTCTGGGAAAACGAGGTTTACATTAATTAGGTTCGTGCGAAAGCACGGGGGCCCTCCCTCAAAGTACCGACACTGGCCTGGCTGAAAGATTGGCGAACTTGTAGTGTGTAATTAATCCCGGCTAGTCTTTCCTTTTAGGGTTTGAAGGAAGATTTGATAAAAAGCAGTGGGAGCCATCCTGATTAGATAAAATAATAACCAATCTATTCTTGACAGAGCGCATGCTGAGTGTTTTCTTCTCTCTCTCTCCAGGTAGCGACCACATCACGCCTTAATCAAGATAATAATACGGAATATTGACCGAACCCGCTTGTTATACTGAGCTGGGGAACGTTGGTCCCGCTCCAACTTATAATTGTTATAAGACAGAGCAGGAAATTGGGGATTACCAGAATTCCCGTGCCACCCAAACGAAGAGAGTGCATGCTGATGCATCATCTTCGGGTGTGTTCATTACAGAGAACTGTTTCTCAGTATCCTTTACGTCCTGGGTATGTGATACCAGATCAGGATCCCAGATATGTAATCTGTTACATAGGGCTACAGCTAGATAGAGAACTGAGAACGGGTGATAAGTTTCATGAGGCAGAAAACGGGGCAAGTGTTGCAGCCAAGTCTGTTGGTCACTGTCACCCTGTATCCCAAATACATTGATTCTGAACGAATGTTATTAGATACCGAACCTGATATACAAAATCATATCAGTCTCTTTATTAGTAAAGAAATGATAAAATTTTGTAATGTTGGATAATGTTTTGAACATTTCCTATATCAAAAGTTGATCGGTTCAGGCACGTTATCTAAAATCATTAATGTTCTAAATCAAACTACAGTTCTTAGTATATGGAACACACAAAAGAGGAAGAGTTCAGAAATGAACGAATTCTTCTTATGGCATTGTAGACTAGGTCATATCAATGCGACCCGACTGGCTGAAGTTACATTTTAGATGCATATTTAAATCAGTTTGAATTTACATCTTGTGAAACTTGCCAGTCATGTCACAGAGATAAGATGACCATAGCTCCGTTTACTATTAACAGAGAAAGAGTTTGTGAACTCTTGGGATGATACATGTTGATGTATGTAAGGTCCCCTGTCTACACATGCCAAGACCGGTTCTTTGTACTTCATTACATTCTCTGATGATCTCTTTTGATTCAGACATGTGTTCCTGTTGAAACACAAGTCAGAACCTTTTGAGATATTCACAGAATATAAGTTAGAAATAGAGAACCAAAACGGGTATAAGTATTATGTCCTTTGATGAGATCAAGGAGGAGAATACTTGAGCACGGAAATCCTGGACTATTCTAAAAGAGAATGAGATTCTCTCTCAGCATTACTCCTCCGTATACACCATGGCACGATGGTATATCGGGGCGGAGCAGATACACCCTATTTGATATGGTGTGCTCTATGATGAGTACTGCTGAGTTACCTTTTTCCTTTTTGGGAGTTATGCGCTTGAGAAGCTGCATACCTATTGAATAGGGTTCGAATCAAATCAGTTGCCTACCACTTCATATATGATATGGAAAGGGAAGAGCCCATGTCTTAAGTTAGTTAAGATTTGGGGTTGTCCGGCCTATGTCTAAAAGCAAAATTCGGACAATCTCGAGGCAAGGTTAGTTATGTAGAACTGGAAAGGTTCCAGCTATGCAAACTACAGAAGATGATTTGATAGAACCAAAAGGGTTCAGTAGATTCCAACGAACCTCAGCCTCTCCGCCGATCTAGTAGGGTTCCTCACCCACCTGAGAGATACTTCGGTTTCTCTATGACAGTGGGAGCGAGGATTGCATCATAAGATGATGACCCAACTAGCTTCGAGCAGGCCATCAGGAGTGAGACTCTGTAAGAATGGCTGGATGCTTAGCGATCTGAGATGGAATCCTTATACACCAACAAAGTATGGACTTTGGTTGCTATATCTAAAGGGTTAAATCCCCTTCAGAAGCAAGTATATCTTGAGAAGATTACTTGGTGTACATGGAAAAGTTGAGACTTTCAAAGCTAGACTTGTTAAAGGTTGTCATTATCGACCAGGCATGGATAATGATGAAACCTTTTCAAGTATCTATGCTTAAGTCCATCCAGATCCTACTTACCACGGCTACATACCATGACTACGATCTCTGGTGGTTGGGTGTCTTGACTGCTTTTCTAAATGATGATTTGGAAGAGAGCGTCTATAAGTACACAGCCAGAGGGCTTCGTAGACAGTGGGAGCAGCGGAAACGTGTGCAAGATGCTTTATAGGATAAAGCAGGCATCGCGGAGTTGGAACATCTGTTTTGATGGATTAGTCAAAGAGTTTGACATCATCAAAATGGTAGATGAACCTTGTATAAACAAAAAGGTAGTAGGGAGTATGGTGGCGATCCTCGTAGAGTACGTGGATAACATACTCTTGATAAGAAAGGAGTTTCCTATGCTACGCTCGATCAATCTCCGCTTATCACAAAGATTCTCCATATAGGATCAAAGTGATACCTCCTAAATCCTGGGTTTTTGGATCTATGAGATAGATCTAATTGGATGTTAGGACTCTCACTAGTTGTAGTGAGACGGTATCAACCGATCCTGGGGAGAATCACTGGAAGGGTTCCAGGGTGATAAAGACGACTGAATGTCAGTCACAGGCATTGTCTTTACCCTCACTGGAGGGACGGTATGTTGGAAGAGTTCCAAGCTAGATACCGTGGCATACTAGAAGATAAAGGAAGGATACATCGCTACTTAAGATACTACCAATGAGGATGTTTGGGTGTATATTGGTTCATGAGATGAACTACGTTCCAACCATTGTGAGACAATGGAGTTGTGGCTTATGCCAAGGAACGTCCGTCCCATCAGCGATCCAGACATATTCTAAGGCAGTGTCACCTGATCATGGAGATGGTTGATCTCCAGGGAGATCGAGGTTAGGAGAGTAGACTCAGAGGACAACACAGCGGATCCACTCACAAAGGCCTGTTCCCAGAGAGAGACTATTATGGGATGGTTGAGTATGAGATACTGCAACCACTGCTATCAGATGGCCCTAGTGCAAGTGGGAGATTGTTAGTTATATGTATGCCCTAGAGGCCATTACTATACATAGGATGTATATTGTAGTGGATGCTGGGACATATATAGGGAGGACTTTCTTGCTCGACATGATAGTATGCTATCTGGTTGATCTTTACCTTAACGTGTACACTGATTGTCTCCCTGTTACATGTTGGTAAAGCCCTTAGGATCTGTACTTGACTACCTGGACTATGATGCGGATCATACTAGTGGGGACATGGTAGTCCATAAGTACATCCTTCAAAGTCCCTAGTCGTGGGTGTATCGAGACGGGGCATCGATATACCAGAGTAGACTAGCGTATACCTTCTCGACCCATACAGATGGGCAATGGATGATCCCATATCCATTGGTGTTTGACATCAGAGATGATATACGGATGCTCAGTGGAGACTGGGTACACTGGACGGACTCGCCGAGAACTCCCAGATGGTATTATACCTCACGTCAGATGGCAGTTCTCTGGTGACACTGGTACAGAGTTGTCTGTTGACCCGAGATCGTCATAGAGTCTTGTGTGGTTCCCACTGTGCTTTGATTTCCATCTTACCACGTCTAAGAGGGCGTGCAAAACGGTGGTTTTTGGGTACAGTCCCGAGTCACATGGAGGCAATGAGCGATAGGAGGGGATTCGTCTCTCCCGGTATAGGGGGTTGATGTTGCGCTGTGTTCGATTGGCTATAACAGGAAATCCCTGGCCAGGGTTGCTGAGATTTACTGGTAAGTGTTACCAGTAGTTTCTCGAATAGTTATAGACCTCATATCGACACGACTTATCGAGCTATTGGGGTCTGACGTTTACCACCCCTAGGCGAGATATGCGACATATCAGACGATCAGACCGGACTGTACGGTAGTGTTACTGGTTGGATTCACTGGAGTGTGAGCGGGCTTGCTCGTCGATCTTCAGATCGCTCAATACCCGGGTGGCCGTTACGTTTAGCAGACCGCTTGCGGCTTGTGGGTGTTTGATATGATCATCGCCTGCTGCCGGCGTATTGACGAGTCTTTAGAATCCTACACAGAGGTTTCCTGGCTCAAGCGAAACGAAATAGGAGCGCATATGAGATATGTGCGGGACCGAGAATAATGCGTGTATGTGATACCGTATTCTATTCTCGCGATGAATGTATCGAATGGTTGTATGCGATATAACCTAGTTATCGAATCAAGGATTGATTCGATAGATCGATACATTGGATATTAGTCGGTTATATGCGATATGACCGGATCGTTAAATCAAGTGTTGATTTAATGATTTAATGCATAATTATATATTTGATATATTACTTTGCATTAACTAGTATCGGTTCACTTTTAATGGATTTTCTCGCTCGGATGTGCACATTGTATATGTGATATACTTTTTGTGCACTTCATTGTATCATGTTTGATGATACATGCTCACTAGGGTTTGTGTGAAGATTAAACCATGGTTGTATATTAGTTAGGGTTATGGTTTTCTTTTTTATTTATTTATTTATTCTTATTGGAAAATATTATGCATAAAGAGGAAATGGTGGCTTTCTTTGTTTGTACATTGAAGCTTCATGAAGCTTTGACCTTGTGACCATTTTGTCTTGATGCTTAACCCTAACCCTTCATTCTAACCATGGTTTATTCTCTACACCAAACTATGGTTGCTAAATGATAAGGATTGATTTATTTTCCTTTTTGGGAAATACTTATTCTATTCTATCATCTTCTTCCTCTTCTTCTTCTTCATGAAGAAACCTTGCTACATCAATGGCAACTTGAGCAAATGAGTGAGAAATCCAATTCTAAAGTGAACCCACCTCCTATTTCTTCATCCTCTACCTCTTGCCAAGTAGTAGAGTGTGTTTCCTTCACAAGTTTTCTTGACTTGGTGAAGTTGGAGCTTGATCTAGCGATGCTTCGACGTAGATCATCTTCGGCATGGACATCGACGACCTAGCTCGCCTATTCTCCGATGAAGCCGACGCAAGAGCCCGGAATTTGTTTGGACAGCGAGAGGCCTTCATTGCGGAGCTATGGAGGTGGAGCATCGGATCTACAAAGATTGTATTTCCGTATTCTCTTAGTAAAGTAGTTTACTAGTTGCTTTTTCGCCTAGACATCTAGCCAACGATCCGTAGTTTAGGGTTTCTCGGCACCGTAATTTTTAAATTGGCATGGTTGATGCCTTGTGAGACCTCTTGAGAGTGCCTAGGAACCCTACACAATCTAAGAGTTCTGGGAAAATTTGGTCTCGTGAACAGTCTAAACGACCGCGGAACCGCGGCCAAACCCATGCTTGGGCCGCAGTTCCGCCGCGACTTGAACTGATCAGTGTACCAAAATTTTCCAGAAAGCTCCTGAGTTGAAAATATGGGTTTTGGAATATTAATTTTGGGCCCAGAATTTCTTGATGTGCTACAGCAGTACTTGGGGCCCACTTGTTATAATTTTGATCGATCGGATATTATAAACACATTTGTTCACAGTATTTACATTATATCGGCGACCGTGAATGTCACTTGATCGGTAAATCCTGTCTAACCTCTATAGCTCGGTTAGACGGATTTGCGAACGTGACTTTCACATTGATGTTCTGTGTATTGCTGTGATGTTGCGGATCGGTCGTGGGGATAGCCTGGATGCAATGCTAGTACAGTTGTGGTTGTATTATGTACATTTGATATTGCGGGGCGAGCGTCCGACATGTGGACTGCCGTCACTGCCTGTTTGTATTATTATTTTGGGGCATGACCAGGTTGCGGTCGATGTACCCGTTGTATGTATATTTTACTTTCTGTACTAGGATTACCCCGCGGAGGGGTGCACGGATAGCCGGGTTCTAGAGGGCAACAAGCCCGCATCTCATGGCATTGAGACGGAGGGGGCTTCACTCTAGAATTGGCGGGCTATTCGCCGCACTCGTAGGGGGTACAGGTTGACCCAAGAGGGGTGCCCAAGTTGCCGAATTCCGTGAAGTGCCGGGTGGTCCATTCACGTCGCTGAAGGGGGCTGCCTCGCTTCAGGTTTTGGCGGGTAACTTGCCACGCCCGTAGGGGTCTAGGATTTCATTGCACAGGCTATCCACACGACCAGGGGAACGTCGGGTTTCAGTAGTGGCTCTGTGAAACCCGGGGATCCCAGATATCTGTATTGTTCTGTGATGCTGTACATTTCTGTGATGTTGCATTTTATCACGCCTTGAGCGAATATAACATATTGGTATATATATTAGTAGATGTTGTATATGTTTTGCATCCGCGTTAGTCCAGTCCCCACTCTGTCGTTAGTTAGCTAACCTAACGGGTAATGATGGGACCCAGTGGCGAATGCGGATGGCATATGCGTACATCATATTATTTTCGTTCTTTATGGTGTGATCAATTGATGGGACTGCGTTGATTCGGATCAATGCAAGTTAAAAACAAACCTATTCTGATGTTGTTGGAACACTTTTCAAAAAGCTGTTATCGCAAGGACGTTCACTTTTGTTTTGCATCGTGGTATTCAGTTGGAATATCCTGCTCCTCAGTCGACGAGGCAAGGGCCGAGATCCCTTCACCGGGAGTGACCCCTTGGACAGAAGTTTGTGTCAGGGCATTAACTTCACTGTAACCGATTACTTTTGCTTTGCATCGTGGTATTCAGTTGGAATATCCTGCACCTCATTCTACGGGGAAAAAGCCGAGATCCCTTCACCGGGAGTGACCTCTTTAGCAATGGTTTTCGTTACTATATTTTTATAAAAGCTATCCGTTCCTTCAACGATATCAAGTTCATTACGTTAAAGGTTTTCGCCAGAAACCATTCGTAGCCCTCCGTCGTTTCATATGGGTGGTCAATAGTATTCAAGCTGTGTATGTTGGCCAAAGTCAAGGCACAGTGATTGGTAGCTATAGGGGTATTCATATGCAGCATAGATAGATGCGTTGGTTTGGGACAGTCGTACTGCCATTTTGGCCAAAGTCAAGGGTAGGTACGGGTGGATTCAAATTAACCTGGAGAATGACGGGTAGAACTTGATATGTGACTTATGATATGTTGGCCAAAGTCAAGGTCATAAGAGCATGGGGCAGAAATCACATCGGGAGTTTCTAAAGAAACTGAAACTTGCCAGATATGCGCATACCTTCTGGAGTGTGATACCGTGAGCGGATTCCGTCACGTTATCATGCGATGATAGTTGGATCCCGATTCCCACTGATGAGTTAGTTTACTCCTCGGGTGATCCCGACTAATTCTTCTTTCAGGTTTGGAGGAGAATTTGACGGTACAGTGGGAGGTTTCCAGATTAGATAAATTGGTAACCATTCTGATCTAGGTTAGAGTGCACGCTGAGTGTTTCTTTTCTCTCTCTCTTCGGCAGCGACCATTGACCCGACCCTAAGACTATGACTCAGAGACCAAAATTAACCGAACCTTCTTAACACTGGCTTTTGGATTGTCAGAGTTGCAAACTTCATTGCCACTCCTGCTTTTACCCTTTTCTCCAGGACACCCCGTATTACTACGACCGTCCACTTCCATTGGACAAAACCATCGTATGGTTATATACGAACTCGAAGGAATTTATTCGAGGATGGTTTCCGGTTCTGGAGAAAACGAATAGGACTATTCAGTTGTCTTTTCCTTTTACCTTCTCTCAAGTTGAGAGTACTCCTTGGTTTAGGAGATAGTACACCTATTACGCAAATTGGATAGTCTTCTTCTAAACCTTAGGCTGGTGCCGAACGGTAGGGAATGAAGAAAACCAATTAGCCTAACGATGGTGTACAGAAGATATTATGTAAAGACAAAGCAAGGGATTAGTAAGAGGGAAAAGTAAATTGCAACTGATATTCATGACCAAACCAGGTATTTCATTACCACTCCCAAATCACCTTTGTATTTCTCCAGGACACTCCGTATCACTACGAAGATCCACAGTTTATTGGATAATCCATCGTATGGTTATATACGAACTCGAAAGGAACTTGTTCCAGTTCGGGGATGGATTCTGGTTCAGGAGAAATAGGAATAAGATTTATTCAGGTGTCTTTTATCTTCACCTTCTCTCGCATTGCGAGTGCTCCTAGGATTGGGACAGTACACCCATTATGCTTATTGGATAGTCTTCTTCCAAACCATAGGCTGGTGCCGAACGGTAAGGAAGGAAGAAAACCATTTGGCCTAAAGGGGTGTACAGAAGGTAATGACTAAAGACATATGAAGGGATTTGGAGAGGTGGCAAAGAAATATACGGTTACAGTTGTGAATCTGAATAATGGAAGAGGCATTACTAGCAATACCGGGATACCCCATCGAAACATTTCAATGTTTCAGCTTCGCTGTGTACTGTTAAAAGAAAACCGATTTCCCGATTAGATACTTACACCAGGGTATGTATTTACCAGGTATGATTCTCACATCTGTATGGTTTTACAGATGATGAGTGGGAGTAGGTCAGTGGGAATTAGGTGATCATCCTCATTATATCGGGATTCGTTGTAATCGGTGATATTTGAGGAGATCACCTGGGCTGTTTGCCGGTCGGCAAATATTTGGTTTTGAATATCCACAGTTATGCACCAACTTCAAGTTGATATATCTGTACGTCTATTTTTATAGAGTGAGATATACCTTTTTGAAATTATGTCTACGACATTTACCTATATCAGTGGATGGTTAGGTAAGGAGCATTAAACAGCGGTGTAATTCTTCTTAACCATAAGTACAGTTTTCAACCTACGACACACAGTGAATGAGTAATCAGACTCAAGGGACTTGTACAGAGTATTGTATGTTGTCCAGGGTCCATCAGGACTGAGGGGTTGGTCCTCGTACTATATTCGGTTTACTTATGACTTCTCTAGTTTTTAGATAGGTGTTTCGTAGAAACACAGGGTCCGAATTTTGAGAAGTTATAGGTATTTGAATAGAGTAGAGAACCAGGTGTAGCAAGTATCGGGATTCTTCAAAGTGATCGAAGATGTAGATACTTGTGTATGGTATTCAGTTGATAGTAATGATTAAGAGATCTTGCTTCTCTTTCAGGTGATTCATAATTGGAAGCATTCCTAAGTTGAGTAACGCTGATCGGCCTCTTTCCATTTAGTTGACATGCACTGGAGACAGTTGCATGATTTGAATCTGGTTCAATTAAATCAGTGCCTCTGGTTCTATATTGGATATAAAACAGTTTATATCTTAACGATGTTAAGGTACCGGGAGTTGTCTGGTTTATGATTAAAACCAGACTCTGGATAACTCAAGGCACGTTTCTGTAATGGCTGTTTGTGGGATGACCCAGGCTATGACGAGGGTTGACTTTCTACCATCTGGAAGATCAATAGCGATATTGTTCTAGACTCGCCACAGTTTTATTAAAAATGGATTTTTTTCAGAAAACCGTAGTGGGAGTATGGTAGAACTGGAAGTGATTCCAGAACCACAAACGATTACTGAAGATTTGATTGGAACCTAAAGATTCAATCTGGTTTGACATTCCTTTGGCCACTCAGCAGATAAGGTGGGTAATTTCAGGCATCCGAGAGATACTCCGGTAGCCTCAAGGACGGTGACAGGGAAGTTGTCACGACCCGAAAGTACGGAACGTGACTGGAACTTAGATTACGAGACGTCTAAAGGCGTAACGTAACCTAAGTCAGCCAAAGCCCAGAAAAATCTAAACCAAAATCAAAGCGAATGAAAGAAAACCTTTAATGAAGATGGTTTTTAAATCATTCAAGTTGCATAGAATCCCTTTAAAAAGAAAACATCAAAAATTTCCGAAAATTTCGGCAGAGTCTCCCCTGTATTTTCTATCCCCCAAAATGGGTACAACAAGATAATAAACCTGTAATCATAAAATGGCATCTCCGAGCGGGAGCTATCTCTTCGCCCAAGGCGGATCACAACCACATGCAATATATAAGTAATATCAAGAAAAGAGCATAAAAGAAACGCAAAATATCAGAAAACACAACGCCGGCTCAAGTGAGCTCGACCCAAAAGAAACCACAAATATACAAATCTCTCAGTCTCATCACTAGGTCGCATATACAATATAAAGTGGTAGATGGAGAATACTAGATACAATGATAAAGCAAAAGAAATAAAGTGTGATCGCAACCCACCTACGGGCGATGTCGCAAGTCTGAGCAAAAGGAGCTGATGATAAGATAGCCGCCGCTACAAGACTGATGAGTCCGACCTGCAAGACACTGTGGCACAACGGGGGTGAGTTGCCAGCTCGTGAGTAGAATATAACATCTAGTAAAGCAATCGTAAGAATGCACGCAATGCACCACAACATGTATGTCCATATGTGATACAATAGCTCTAGTATGCATGCACATGTATGCAATGTCATTACTAAATTTTTAAGTGTTTTAAATGCTAAGGATACTACATTCTTAACTTTAGAAAATGAATATCTGTATAATAGCTAAGTACCATCAAGAAATCATCTGAAAACCCGTGTCAAGCATCGACACCAAAAATGAATCATCTCTGTCTCAATATCTCACTGTATCAATGTCTCAAATATCGGGCTCCGTCAGTCCGGATCGGCCCACGTCATCAAATCTCACGACAACGGTCGGTATCCTCCGGATATCCGCCGCGCCAGACATCACCGGTAGGTAGTCTTCCCCTGCCAGGCTCATCGTCTACAACTCGATCTTCTTGCCCCGGGGTACCATACCGGGCCCACCATGTACCCGAGACGGTTCATCCACTCCTCGAATCAGGTCTCGAAATCCAACAGAAAACATGAAAACTCATGGTGGACGACACATACATCACGAGAAAACCGCAACTTTGTTTTAAAAATGATAAATACAAGCTTTTGTTAAATTCTTGCGGTTTTCCCCAAAAATCCAGAAATCACAGAAAAACTGAAATCCTCAAGAAAATCATAGTGTCCACATGTTAAATATGATAAATGTCTATGATATCAATGTATATGATGTGAATTTTGGATAGAATGTTTGGAAATATGATGATAATGCGAAGTATAAGCAAGCTATGCAATTTCATATATCATGTATGATTGCAAGTAGCGATACTAAGTTAAACAGGTTCTATAGTGCACGTGGCATGGCAACTACCAAAGGCGTGTGTGTCACATGAATAGTGCGCGTGCAACAGATGCCAATGGTAAGGTGTTCGTGTCCTACGAAATAATATCGCATAAGTATAGATGAATGTCCATGCAATCTAATATACTGTTCGCTATAAAGGTATGCAGTGTACATGAATGGATAAGCTACCTAACAATATAATCTTGCAAAAAGTAGGGTAATCCTAGCTAGGGGGGCGCATCGCGCCATCCAGATGATTCCCCCATAGATGAATACATCTACTCACCTGAAATCCCCGCTAACCCGATCCGACCACCGTCTTGCCTTTACGTGCCGTGTCCGATGTTTCCCCGACCGATCCTATATTTGCACAACACCAAGCATAAGATTACAAAATCTAAAACGATGCAAGTCACCATATACAATTATCGAAGCTCTCGAATTAAACATAACATACACTCGGTGCGCGGGAAAACGCACGAAAATCGCTAATCGTTAACTAGAATCGTCATTTCGGGGAAATCGACAAAACTAAAACCCGACTAGACGAAACCCCACGTTCGTGCACTCTAATAGTCCTATACGAAGCTAATTATATCGCTAACATAACGCAATTTGATCGCATTCAAATTTCTATAAAAATCTAGTAAGCAATTTTCAAACCGATTCGGTGCAAACGTCGCAATTTAACGATTTCGCGAGCGTAACCTTACGCAATTAACCACTCTAATCAACTAGGTAACCAAAGCCCTAACTTAACTCTAACAACCATGCTTCAAACCCTAGTTAAAAATAAAATCCCTTTCTTGATTTTTATGAACAATTAATTACAACTAAATTAATGCTTCAAAATTCAATTTTAGCACATTTAAACTACAAGTTAACAAACTAGTTTAGAAATTTCACCTTACAAGTTGAACCCTAGTTTCCTCAAGCCACCAAAGAAGCCTCCTTTCTTCTAGTTTTGAACTAAATTTGGTTGAGGAGAGAGAGGATTAGGGTTTTGTTTTGAATTGGAGAAGAAAATAATGTATTTTGTTGATTTTTTCATGATTTTAGAAGCAAGAAAAATGAAGAAAAATTTGGGCTGAAGGAGGGAGGGGCTCGGCCTGAGCTAGAGGGTGAGGGAGAGTGAGGGAAAAATGTAGAAGGTTCTAAGAAAAAGTCACTCTCAAATGTATTTAATGCTTAACATAACAATTTTTACAAAAAAAACCCTTTTTTGTTCATTTTTTCACTAAATTTCCAACCATAAAACCAAAATCTTGCAAGTCATGATACAATTTTATTAACACCATATTTTAGCTTATAAAGATTCCTAATTATAAAATTTACCTAATTAAATTTGTATTTATCACAAATTTAATGTATTTTAAAAAGCTTAAAATAATAAAAAAAAATTAATTACGAAAAAAAATTTATTTAACTAGAAAATTATAAGTGACATTTTAGTGACAAAATTATAGTAATATCTTATCTAAATTTTGTATAATTAGGTCTACAATGAAAAATATCTATTTTGACTTTTTACGGAAAAAGCCGAAAAATTAGCCGATTACCGAAAAACTGCCTAAACGATTTTCGAAGGGTTACAATCTTCCCCCCTTAAAGAAATTCGGTCCCCGAATTTAGAATTTAACGCGTACCTTCAAAAAAGATGGGGATATCTCTTCCTCATCTCGACCTCGGTCTCCCAGGTGACCTCCTCGCTGTTCGGGCCACGCCAAAGGACCTTGACGGACGGTATAACCTTCGACCTCAATTTCTTCACCTGCCGATCCAAAATGACCACCGGCTGCTCGGTGAAAGAAAGATCACGCTCTAGTTGGATCGTCTGGTGCTGAATCGCCTGGGAAGGATCATGAAGGTACTTGCGTAGCATCGAGACATGGAATACGGGGTGAACATCGGGGAAGCTGGGCGGAAGAGCTAACCGATAAGCGACTGGACCAACACGCTCTAGAATCTCGAAATGACCAACATATCTAGGACTCAGCTTCCCTTTCCGCCCAAATCTCATCACACCTTTCATCGAAAAGACCTTCAGGAAAACATGATCGCCAACAGCGAACTCGAGTCGGCGACGGTGCCTGTCAGCATATGATTTCTGCCTGCTCTGTGCCGCTCTCATCCTGTCCCGAATCAGCTGTATCTTCTCGGTCGTCTCCTGTACGATCTGCGGCCCCAAAATACTGCTCTCCCTGAGCTCTGTCCAACATACAGGCGATCGACATCTCCTCCCATATAAAGCCTCAAAAGGTGTCATCTGAATCGTCTCCTGGAAGCTATTATTGTAGGAAAACTCGATCAAAGGCAAATGACGATCCCAGCTACCACCGAAATCTAAAACACAAGCTCTGAGCGTGTCCTCAAGAGTCTGAATAGTACGCTCCGACTGACCGTCAGTCTGCGGATGAAAGGCTGTGCTAAAACTCAATCGGGTGCCCAATGCTTCCTGAAGTTTCTGCCACAATCGGCTGGTAAACTGGGTGCCCCGGTCGGACACGATGCAAGTCGGAACACCATGCAGTCGCACTATCTCATCAATATAAACCTGGGCGTACTAAGAAAATCCAAAAGTGGTCTTCACTGGCAGAAAGTGAGCCGCTTTCGTCAGTCGATCCACAATCACCCAAATAGAGTCATACCCTCGACTGGTCCTGGATAGACCCACAATGAAATCTATAGAGACCTGCTCCTACTTCCACTCAGGGATGGGCAAAGGCTGTAACTCGCCGGCTGGCCTCTGGTGCTCGGCCTTGACTTGCTGACAAGTCAGGCATCTCGATACAAAGTCTGTAATATCCTTCTTCATCCCGTCCCACCAGTAAACCTCTCTCAAATCACGGTACATCTTGGTGGAACCTGGATGCACACTATATACTGATCTATGTGCCTCCTCGAGAATATCACGCCTCAGTCCCTCTGAATCTGGCACACACAATCGAGTCCCAAATCGAAGTATCCCCTGATCATCAATAACGAACTCAGAAACTCTGCCCTGCCGAATCTGCTCAATAATCTCTAAGATACGGGCATCGCCGGACTGTGCCTCGCGGATACGGTCAAGTAACTGTGGGCGTGCTCTGAAATGGGCCAGCTGTCCCCCTGTAGGAGTAAACTCGAACTGCACTCTGCTATCACATAACACCTGCCAATCCGCCGTCGACTGCATCTGTAGTGCGCTCAAACAAGATAAGCTACCTCCGGGCCTCCTACTCAAAGCATCCGCCACCATATTCGCCTTGCCCGGATGGTATAAAATCTCGCAGTCATAATCCTTCACCAACTCCATCCAACGGCGCTGTCTCAGATTCAGATCTCGCTACTGGAAGATATACTTCAAACTCTTGTGGTCAGTGAATATCTGGCACGACTCACCGTATAGGTAATGTCTCCAGATCTTAAGTGCAAATACCACTGCAGCCATCTCTAAATCATAGGTGGGGTAGTTCTGTTCGTGTTTCCTCAGCTGCCGAGAAGCATACGCGATAACTCTGTCGTGCTGCATCAATACACATCCCAGCCCCACTCTAGAAGCATCACAATATACCACGAACCCGCCTGATCCTGAAGGCAATGCTAACACTGGTGCAGTAGTCAGACGTGTCTTCAACTGCTGGAAGCTATCCTCACATGCCTGGGTCCAATCAAAAGGAACCCCCTTCCGGGTCAACCCGGTCAATGGTGCAGCAATGCGGGAGAAATCCTGAACGAAACGTCGATAATAGCCGGCCAGACCTAGAAAGCTGCGAACCTATGTAACTGATACTGGTCTAGGCCAACGCTGAACTGCCTCGATCTTCTTCGAGTCCACACAAATACCGTCTCTCGTCACCACATGACCCAAGAAATCGATACTGTCTAGCCAGAATGCGCACTTGGAGAATTTGGCGAACAGCTGATGCTCCCTCAAAGTCTGCAATATGATACGTAAGTACTGCTCATGTTCCTCCCGGCTCCGAGAATAAACCAAGATGTCGTCAATGAACACAATGATGAACTGATCGAGATACGGCCTAAATACGCGGTTCATCAAATCCATAAATGCTGCCGGGGCATTGGTGAGCCCGAACGACATCACCAGAAACTCGTAATGACCATAACGAGTACGGAAAGCGGTCTTCGGAATATCCTCCTTCCGAACCCGCAACTGGTGATAACCTGACCGTAAATCAACCTTCGAGAAGAACCCTGCACCCTGGAGCTGATCGAATAAGTCATCAATGCGGGGTAGGGGATATCTGTTCCGCACAGTAACCCGGTTCAGCTGACGATAATCAATGCATAAACGCATACTTCCGTCCTTCTTCTTAACAAACAAGACGGGAGCACCCCAAGGTAACACACTCGGTCGGATAAGCCCTTTGTCCAGCAAGTCCTGTAACTGATCCTTTAGCTCTCTCAGCTCCGCCGGGGCCATCCGATAAGGCGGTATAGAAATAGGCCCCGTGCCAGGGATCAAGTCAATACAGAACTCAATCTCGCGTTCTGGTGGCAGACCAGGCAGCTCGTCAGGGAATACATCAGGAAACTCTCTCACAACAGGGACCTGGTCCAACGGAACCTCTGTGGAGCTAGTATCACAAATATAGGCTAAGAATCCCTGACACCCTTTCCTTAAGAGCTGACCAGCGCGAAGAGAAGAAATCAAGCTGGGAAGGGTAGCGCTACGATCTCCCTGAATAACAAGTACCGGCTCACCAGGAAAACTGAATCTGACTGCTTTCTCACGGCAGTCCACGGATGCATAACAGGTGGCTAGCCAATCCATACCAAGAAGAACGTCAAAGTCTAGCATATCGAGGAGAATCAAATCTACTGAAGAATCTCTCTCCCCGATACGAACGGAACACGATCGGTACACAAAACGGGCAACAAAAGACTCGCCTACCGGGGTAATAACGACAAGCGGTTGATCTAACGGAGAAGACTCTCGGCCTAACCTCGGTGCAAAGTACGTGGATACATAGGAATGTGTGGAGCCTGGATCAAATAATACCCGTGCATCAAAAGAACATACTGGCAGAGTACCTGTCACGACGGCATTGGATGCATGTGCATCCTGAGGAGTCAATGCGAACACTGGGGCCTGTCCACCACTAATAGCTGGCTGTCCTCTTCCTTTACCTCGGCCTCTGCCTCTGCCTCTATCGCCTCGTCCTCTCGGAACTGGACCGCCACGCCCACGGCCTCTAGAAGCATCTGACTGACGTGGAGCATCGTCAGGAGTAGGAAGTAAAGCTCTCTGAGAAGGCGGTGAGGGTGGTAAAGTCACATGCGGGACTGTCGCCGCGCCCGGACGTCCCATGGTACAGTCTCTGACACGGTGGTACTGACTCCCACACCGAAAACATCCTGGAGACGACTGCTGGGTCTGTGGATATGAACCAAACAACTGACCTCGTCTCAATCCTCTGCCTCCACCATCTCCCGGAAATAATCTATCACGGTGTCTACCCATCTGCCGCTGAGCTGGCGTATCAGTACGGATCCTCTTCGGCCCAAAAACGACCGGTGTCTCAGAAATACTCTCCTCCAAAAGTAAGGCTGCATCCATCGCGGCTGCGTATGTATCAAACTGCTGGGTGCCGATGGCAAGGAATAGCTGTGTATCAAGCCCTCGCACGAACCTCTTTATTCTCTTCTCTTCTGTGTCTACTAGGTACGGAGCATATCGAGACAACTGGGTAAACTGTATATCATACTCCGACACTGTCATCCCAGGAGTCTTGCGCAAAGACTCAAAACTACGGGCTCGAGCATCTCGGACACTCTCCGGAAGAAAACGGGCAAGAAATGCAGTTGTAAACTCATCCCAGGTCATAGAAGGTAGACCTGCAGCTCGGCCTCTCTCTACTGAATCGTACCATGTCTGGGCAAGACCCTCCAGACGAAAACTCGCAAACTCCACCAATCTATCATCAGAACACCTCAACGAACGGCAAATCCGAGCCACCCTATCAAGAAATGCCTGTGGGTCCTCTGTCGCATCCGTACCGGTAAAAGCTGGAGGTCTCAATCTCATGAACTCCTGTAGTGAAACAGGGATAGTCTCCGTAGTAGCAGCAGGAGTGACCATCTGTGCAGCAGGTACGATCGTGGTCTGTGCGGTGGAAGGAACGTCCTTGGATCTCTGTGCCCGGCTGGACTCAACTAAAGATCCCATCATCTGTCGCAACTCTTGCATGCCAGCCTCTAATCTGGCAATACGGTCAGGATAAGGCGGATCAGTATGACCCTGAGGGACAGGCGTA
This sequence comes from Agapanthus africanus, assembly GCA_030015575.1. Lineage (NCBI taxonomy): Eukaryota > Viridiplantae > Streptophyta > Magnoliopsida > Asparagales > Amaryllidaceae > Agapanthus > Agapanthus africanus. Next base: position 294,412,830 of record CM057345.1, on the reverse strand, counting down.
TCATCCCGCTCGATCCTCGCCTCAGACGAGCCCGCTCGAATCTCATCCCTAGCGGCAGCCCGCTGAGCTCTTGTAGTCTTTGGCGGCATCGAAGCTGGAATAAGAAACAGGACTGATAAGGACATTGCAATTGAATCAAGGAATGCAAGGAATCAAGAAAGGAAATACAAGCAATTATGTCCTAAGGTCACTTAGGCGGAGTACCGTATCGTAAGTATGCCGCGGATCATACCCACGCTACACCACTCTGCTTAAGTCACCTACTCCATCTACCAAGGTCGTCCTACACTCAGAAAGGTAAAACCTACGCTCTGATACCAACTTTGTCACGACCCGAAAGTACGGAACGTGACTGGCACTTAGATTACGAGACGTCTAAAGGCGTAACGTAACCAAAGTCAGCCAAAGCTCAGAAAAATCTAAACCAAAATCAAAGCGAATGAAGGAAAACCTTTAATGAAGACGGTTTTTAAATCATTCAAGTTGCATAGAATCCCTTTAAAAAGAAAACATCAAAAATTTCCGAAAATTTCGGCAGAGTCTCCCCTGTATTTTCTATCCCCCAAAATGGGTACAACAAGATAATAAACCTGTAATCATAAAATGGCAACCCCAAGTGGGAGCTATCTCTTCGCCCAAGGCGGATCACAACCACATGCAATATATAAGTAATATCAAGAAAAGAGCATAAAAGAAACGCAAAATATCAGAAAACACAACGCCGGCTCAAGTGAGCTCGACCCAAAAGAAACCATAAATATACAAATCTCTCAGTCTCATCACTAGGTCGCATATACAATATAAAGTGGTTGATGGAGAATACTAGATACAATGATAAAGCAAAAGAAATAAAGTGTGCTCGCAACCCACCTACGGGCGATGTCGCGAGTCTGAGCAAAAGGAGCTGATGATAAGATAGCCGCCGCTACAAGACTGATGAGTCCGACCTGCAAGATACTGTGGCACAACGGGGGTGAGTTGCCAGCTCGTGAGTAGAATATAACATCTAGTAAAGCAATCGTAAGAATGCACGCAATGCACCACAACATGTATGTCCATATGTGATACAATAGCTCTAGTATGCATGCACATGTATGCAATGTCATTACTAAATCTTTAAGTGTTTTAAATGCTAAGGATACTAAATTCTTAACTTTAGAAAATGAATATCTGTATAATAGCTAAGTACCATCAAGAAATCATCTGAAAACCCGTGTCAAGCATCGACACCAAAAATGAATCATCTCTGTCTCAATATCTCACTGTATCAATGTCTCAAATATCGGGCTCCGTCAGTCCGGATCGGCCCACGTCATCAAATCTCATGACAACGGTCGGTATCCTCCGGATATCCGCCGCGCCAGACATCACCGGTAGGTAGTCTTCCCCTGCCAGGCTCATCGTCTACAACTCGATCTTCTTGCCCCGGGGTACCATACCGGGCCCACCATGTACCCGAGACGGTTCATCCACTCCTCGAATCGGGTCTCAAAATCCAATAGAAAACATGAAAACTCATGGTGGACGACACATACATCACGAGAAAACCGCAACTTTGTTTTAAAAATGATAAATACAAGCTTTTTTTAAATTCTTGCGGTTTTCCCCAAAACTCCAGAAATCACAGAAAAACTGAAATCCTCAAGGAAATCACAGAAAAACTGAAATCCTCAAGAAAATCATAGTGTCCACATGTTAAATATGATAAATGTCTATGATATCAATGTATATGATGTGAATTTTGGATAGAATCTATGGAAATATGATGATAATGCGAGGTATAAGCAAGCTATGCAATTTCATATATCATGTATGAATGCAAGTAGCGATACTAAGTTAAACAGGTTCTATAGTGCTCGTGGCATGGCAACTACCAAAGGCGTGTGTGTCACATGAATAGTGCGCATGCAACAGATGCCAATGGTAAGGTGTTCGTGTCCTACGAAATAATATCGCATAAGTATAGATGAATGTCCATGCAATCTAATATACTGTTCGCTATAAAGGTATGCAGTGTACATGAATGGATAAGCTAGCTAACAATATAATCTTGCAAAAAGTAGGGTAATCCTAGCTAGGGGGCGCATCGCGCCATCCAGACGATTCCCCCATAGATGAATACGTCTACTCACCTGAAATCCCCGCTAACCCGATCCGACCACCGCCTTACCTTTACGTGCCGTGTCCGATGTTTCCCCGACCGATCCTATATTTGCACAACACCAAGCATAAGATTACAAAACCTAAAACGATTCAAGTCACCATATACAATTATCGAAGCTCTCGAATTAAACATAACATACACTCGGTGCGCGGGAAAACGCACGAAAATCGCTAATCGTTAACTAGAATCGTCATTTCGGGGAAATCGACAAAACTAAAACCCGACTAGACGAAACCCCGCATTCGCGCACTCCAATAGTCCTATACGAAGCTAATTATATCGCTAACATAATGCAATTTGATCGCATTCTAATTTCTATAAAAATCTAGTAAGCAATTTTCAAACCGATTCGGTACAAACGTCGCAATTTAACGATTTCGCGAGCGTAACCTTACGCAATTAACCACTCTAATCAACTAGGTAACCAAAGCCCTAACTTAACTCTAACAACCATGCTTCAAACCCTAGTTAAAAATCAAATCCCTTTCTTGATTTTTATGAACAATTAATTACAACTAAATTAATGCTTCAAAATTCAATTTTAGCACATTTAAACTACAAGTTAACAAACTAGTTTAGAAATTTCACCTTACAAGTTGAACCCTAGTTTCCTCAAGCCACCAAAGAAGCCTCCTTTCTTCTAGTTTTGAACTAAATTTGGTTGAGGAGAGAGAGGATTAGGGTTTTGTTTTGAATTGGAGAAGAAAATAATGTATTTTGTTGATTTTTTCATGATTTTAGAAGCAAGAAAAATGAAGAAAAATTTGGGCTGAAGGAGGGAGGGGCTCGGCCTGAGCTAGAGGTTGAGGGAGAGTGAGGGAAAAATGTAGAAGGTTCTAAGAAAAAGTCACTCTCAAATGTATTTAATGCTTAACATAACAATTTTTACAAAAAAAACCCTTTTTTGTTCATTTTTTCACTAAATTTCCAACCATAAAACCAAAATCTTGCAAGTCATGATACAATTTTATTAACACCATATTTTAGCTTATAAAGATTCCTAATTATGAAATTTACCTAATTAAATTTGTATTTATCACAAATTTAATGTATTTTAAAAAGCTTAAAATAATAAAAAAAATAATTAATTACGAAAAAAATTTTATTTAACTAGAAAATTATAAGTGACATTTTAGTGACAAAATTATAGTAATATCTTATCTAAATTTTGTATAATTAGGTCTACAATGAAAAATATCTATTTTGACTTTTTACGGAAAAAGCCGAAAAATTAGCCGATTACCGAAAAACTGCCTAAACGATTTTCGAAGGATTATAGAAGTTCTTGTTTACCCACACTTGCCATTGCTGTTGTTCCAGGCTGCGAGACCCGGCGGGAGGATGAGTATAGCGTCGTTCTGAACTGGCTTCAGAAGTGTACGTGTATATGACTCTGCCAGAGGGTTGTCGTAGTCAATGGGAGCAGTGGAAGCATTAGTGGACAGGTGGCTTATGTCTATTTATAGACTAAAGCAGATATAGCGGAGATAGATCATCAATTTCTGATGTGACAGTCATAGGTTTGACTTCATCAGAATAGGGGATGGATCTGTTGAGAAGGTAGTAGGGTGTCATGTCCTAGTATTTGGATGACATACACAGAGTAGGAAGTGATATTCCTATACTACGATCGGTTATACTTTGGTCGTCACACAGAGGTTTCTCCACATGGGACTTGGACATTATATCAGACATACTGGTTACTAGATCTATTGTTTTAGATCAAGATTTGGGTAGTTTCCCAATCAGGGTACTTAAACAGCATTCTAAGAGTATTTAGAATGGACGACTCCTGGCACGGTAGTGTACCTGCAGGTGATGGAGTCACCCTCTCTAAAGGTGTCTTACAGACTAAAGGGGAGAGGGATGTGCATGATTGGCAGATCACTTGCTCAGGCAATTGAATCAATCATGAGATATCAAGTACCATACCAGATGTTGTTCTTGCACTAGATGCAATAAGTTGACTTTGATCCAATCCTGGAGAAATAGTATGAAGCAGTTTTAGAACATAAGTGGATGTTCGAGGGATATGATAACGACAGCCTCATTCGGGAGACAGTTATCATTCCAGGCTTCCAAGGTGACCTGGACGACAAGGAGGTTGTCAAAGATATAGTTTTTCCTTCTGACAAGGGGCAGTATTTTGGACAGGTGGTCCAAGGAAATACTGAGGGAGGCATGGCGCAGGATACTGATTAAGTTCAGTTGACGATACAGTCTAAGAAGTTTGGATTTGGAGTTCATTTATGAGCTAGGTCCCATCAGACATCCAGACACATTCTAAGACAGGTATTGCTCATTTCGGGAGATGGCTTTCTCCGCGAACTTGAGATATAGAGAGACATAGAAAGAAATATCAAAGGGGATCCACTCAATGAGGCTATTCCTCGAACGCAATAGTTTCGCAAACGAGTTTTGTGAGACTGACAAGTAGAGGAGTTGGGTGTTCGGTATCACACGGGCTGTGAGTATGCGACATCGCAATAATTAGCCTTGAGTGCAAGTGGGAGATTGTTGGAGATAGTGCCTTCAGAGTCAATTATTGGATCATAGGCACGCGATTGCAATGATTGAGGGAGGACCTGTCCCAGTAGGACAGTCTTACTCGAGATGATAGTATGCTATCTGGTTTATCTTTATCATCGTGTACTGCTTTAGGTGACCTGACATGTCGCTATTACACGTTGATAGAGCCTCTAGGATTCTTGCTTGACTGCCAGCAGTATGAGGGCGATCATATACGTGGGAGCTGGTAGTCTATAAGCACATCCTTAAAAGGTCCCTAGTCATGGGAGTTTCGAGACAGGGCATCGATACTCCAGAGTAGACTAGTGTACACAGTCGAGACCCCGACGAGTGGCGGTGGCCGGTCTCACAAGCCACTGGTGTCAGTTGGTTCGCCTAAGATGTATACAGGTGCTCATTGGGTTATGAGTACACCGGACAGGACTCGCCGGGAACATGCTAGTTGGTCTTATACCTGACGTCAGATAGCAGTTCCCTGGTGACATGTGTACAGGTTAGTTCATCGACCTGGGGATCGTCATTTGTCTCGTGTGAGTTCCCACTGTACTTTAATTACTACCCTACCACGCTCAAAGGAGACGTACAAACAGGTTTTAGTTGGGTACAGTCCCGAGCCACATGGAGGCAGTGAGCGGATCTTCAGGGGTTCGTCTCTCCCGGTATTGGGGGTGAGGTCGCGCTGTGTCTAGGAGAGCCATTACACGAAGCCCTCGGCCGAGGCAGGAGATTTACTGGTAGGTATTCCAGTAGTATCTCAGGGTGTTCTGGGCTACACTCCGACACGACTTGTACCGCTTTTGGGGGTCTGACTTTTACCAACCCCCTAGGCCCGCCATGCGATGCTCATAGAAGAACGGACCGGACTGTACGGATATTGTCACTGACAGGCTCAGTAGGGTGTCAGGATGAGTTCGCTCATCGACGTCCTTTTTGGTTAATAGCTGGTGGCCCGTCACGTATTGGCTTATACCTCTGACGTGCTAGTGGTTAAATCCATAACCAAGGTGTTGATGAGTCCTTAGAGTCCCCCACATTCAGTTACTCAAGTTTTCGGGCGAAACGCTGTAGAGGCCGTATGGAGATATGGCAAGGTCCGATCAGATACGTGCGGTATTGCATGGATCAGTATCGGACAGTTTATACTACAGGCCGTATGGAGATATGGCAGGGTTCGATCAGATACGTGCGGTATTGTACGGATCAGGATCGAACGGATATTACTAGCCGGCTTTGGTTTAAGCCGGATCCTAGTATAGTACAGTGTAGATTTTGTCTCATTGCATTTGTATTTCGGTCGGAATACAGATGCGCGTGTGTATACACAGTATCGGGGTTTTCCTGTAATTTATTACGGGACCAGTTTTCTGGAGTTGCCAGTTAGCTTTCCATTTCGGCCATTTTCTTTGTATCGTTCATTGGCCGAAGATTGGTGGAGGAGGGCTTATTTGCATTTGTGCAAACAAGTTTTTGTGGAGGGTGTTCTTTGCATTTTATTGTATCATGATGGTGCACCATCCTTTGACTTGACTTTTTGCTTCATGATGGTTTTCATGATTGCTTGACTTTGGACATCATGATGGTTGTGGTGGAGTGTTGGTTTTAGCTTGTTATCATGCTTGAGCATGATAGCCTTTTCTCTCTCTCTCTTGGATTATTTTGGGGCTACCTCTTTGTTACACTCACTCCCTCTCATTATATATCTCCTCCCAAAAGCCATGGCCGGCCAAGCTTGATGAGGGATGTCACAATATTTCATTTGGGGATTTTTGGTCTTTTAGCTTCACAAAAATCTCATAGTTCCACCTCCAAAGTATAGTTCATTCTCCTCCACAAAATGGCAACCTCCATGAACCCTAAATGAGACATAGCCTCTACACACATTCTACAGCAATCCTTGGGCACGTCGGCTTGCCAACTTCATGGCCGAGTTGCCTCGGTATAGAGGTGGGAGCCCGTAAAAGAAGCCGGCGACGTGGTGCCCTTTCCGGCGAGGAGGTGGAGACCGGACATTCCGCAGGAGATCGGGGCGACGACGAGAAGACCGGAGGACTCGGATCGCTCGGTATATCTCTCTTCCCCATCTTGTAGTTAGCTAGGACTAGTTAATGGCCCGATCCGGGTTTTAGTGCGCGGTGGTGCCGGTTTGAAAAACTAAAGTTAACCATCGCTTCCGCATTTGGCCTCGGGATGGAGGCCGGGGCGCCGCCGTGCACTTACAGGCATGGTGCAGGATACTAATTAAATTCAGTTGACGATACAGTCTAAGAAGTTTGCGGGATTTGGAGTTCATTTATGAACTGGGTCCCATCAGATATCCAGACATATTCTAAGACAAGTATTGCTCATTTCGGGAGATGGCTTTCTCCGCGAACTTAAGAAAAAGAGAGACATGGAAAGAAACATCAGGGCGGATCCACTCACTGAGGCTATTTCTCAAACACAATAGTTTTACAAACGAACTTTGTGAAACTGGTTAGTAGAGAAGTTGGAAGTTCGGTTTCACACGAGCTGTGAGTACGCGACATCGCAATAATTAGCCTTAAGTGCAAGTGGGAGATTGTTGGATATAGTACCCTCAAAGTCAATTATTGGATCACAGGTACGTGATTGCAATGATTGAGGGAAGACCTATACCGATATGACAGTCTTGCTCGAGATGATAGTATGCTATCTGGTTTGTCTTTATCATCATGTACATGCTTTAGTTCACTATTGCATGTTGATAGAGCCCATAGGATTCTTGCTTGACCGCCAGCAGTATGATGGCGATCATATACGTGGGAGCTGGGGTCTATAAGCACAACCTTAAAGTGTCCCTAGTCGTGGGAGTTTCGAGACAGGGCATCGATACTCCAGAGTAGACTAGTGTATACAGTCGAGACCCTGACGAGGGACGGTGGCCGGTCTCACATGCCATTGGTGTCAGTTAGTTCACCTAAGATGTATACAGGTGCTCATTGGGTTATGAGTACACCAGACAGGACTCACCGGGTACATGCTAGTATGTATTATACATATCGTCAGATAGCAGTTCCCAGGTGACATGTGTACAGGTTAGTATGTCAACCTGAGATCGTCATTTGTCTCGTGTGAGTTCCCACTGTGCTTTGATTACTACCCTACCATGGCTCAAAGGAGTCGTGCAAACAGGTTTTAGTTGGGTACAGTCCCGAGCCACATGGAGGCAGTGAGCGGATCGTCAGGGATTCGTCTCTCCCGGTATTGGGGATGAGATCGCGCTGTATTTAGGAGAGCCATTACACGAAATCCCTGGCCAGGGTAATCGAGATTTACTGGTAGGTATTCCAGTAGTATCTCAGGGTGTTCTGGGCTTCTCTCTGACACGACTTATACCGCTATTGGGGGTCTGACGTTTACCAGCCCCCCTAGGCCCTATATGCGATACTCATAGACGAACAGACCAGACTGTACGGATATTGTCACTGTCACGCTCAGTAGGGTTTCAGGATGAGTTCGCTCGCCAGTTTCCCTTTCGTTCAATACATAGGCAACCGTTACGTACAGCTAGTACCTCTGACGTGCTAGTGGTTATACCCAGTGCCAGTGTATTGATGTGTCATTAGATTCCCCCAAAGACAGTTTCCCAAGTTCGGGCGAAACGTTGTAGAGGCCGTATGGTTTTATGGTAGGGTTCGAATATACACGTGCATATGTTCACGTGTCATAGATCGGACGGTTAATACTAGCAGGCTTTGGTTTAAGCCGGATCCTAGTATTGTATTGTAGGAATATTTTTGTCTCATTGCATTTGTATTCGGTCGGAATACAAATGCGGGTATATATTTACAGTTAAGGTGTAATCTCGTAATTCGTTACGGGATTATTTTAGGAGTTGCCGGTTTTCTTTTCCCGTCCAAAACATCACAATCTTTGTTTATTTATTGTGAGCAATTTGCCTTTGACTTTTCCTTCTTGCACTGTTTTTCTGGGCTGATCATTTCGAGTGCATTCATTAGGCAGGAGGCAGCATGGTCTTGCCTCATTTTATGAGGTATGGCCATTTATGAGGGATGGTCTTTGGTCTTGCTTCATTGTTTTAAAAAAGGTGGCTGACTTTAGCGGCTAAAGGAGTATTTGCAAATTTCGCATGCTTTAATGTGGGGGGGATTTTCTGTGGCGAGGGGTGTGGGTTTTGGAGTGAATAGTTTTTAATATGAGGTGTTTTAATTTGTAGTTGGATGATTGATTTTTCCACACACCACTTCATCTAAGAATTCCCCAGAGAGCTTCCTTGGCTGAGCCCCCTTTTGGTTTCTATTTTTTCCTTTGCTTAAAAAAATGTTGTGCTCATAGTTCACTCAAATTGGCAACTCTAATTAACCTCCACCCATGAGCTTGGGTATCATGAGACAAAGTATTCTACCATCTCTCTACTTCATTCTTGGACATGTCGGCTAGCAAACTTCATGTCCGAGTTGCCTCGGTACAGAGGCGAGAACCCGTATAAAGATTCGATGACGTGGTGCCACTGGGACGAGCGAGATCGGGAAGCGGACTTCGTCGGCGCAGCAGCGGGGAGTTTGGTGCGAAGATTAAAGACCGAAGGATACGGGTCGATCTGTATAATCTTTCCAAACTCTTTTACACTTTACTAGTTTACGGTTAATGGAACGATCCGGGATTTTGGGTTGCGGTAGCGCCAGTTTTCTAAAAAGTTTTTTTGTTCCGCATTTGGCCTCGGTTGACGGCCGGGGCGCCACCGTGGCCCAACACTTCTCGAACCATGTGATGGGTGATGGATGATCCCATATCCATTGGTGTTTGATATCAGAGATCATATACAGGTGCTCAGTGGAGACTGGGTACATTGAACGGACTCGCCGAGAACTCCTAGATGGTATTATATCTCATGTCAGATAGCAGTTCTCTGGTGACACTGGTACAGGTTAGTCTGTCGACCCGAGATCTTCATAGAGTCTTGTGTGTCTCCCACTGTGCTTTGATTTCCACCCTACCACGGCTCTACTGAGTCGTGCAAACAGGTGGTTTTTTGGTACAGTCTTGAGTCACATGGAGGCAACGAGCGATAGGAGGGGATTCATCTCTCCCAGTTTTGGGGGTTGATGTTGCGCTATGCTCGATTGGCCATAACTGGAAATCCCTGACCAGGGTAAATGAGATTTACCGGTAAGTGTTATCAGTAGTTTCCTGACCCGTTATGGACCTTACATCGGCATGATTTATCAAGCTATTAGGGTCTGACGTTTACCACCCCTAGACGAGATATGCGACATATCAGATGAAGATACCGGACTGTACAGTAGTGTTACTGATTGGATTCGCAGGAGTATAAGCAGGCTTGCTTGTTGATCTTCTGATCGCTCAATACCCGGATGGCTGTTACGTTTAGCAGGCCTCTTGCGGCTTGTGGGTGTTTGATATGATCATCACCTGCTACCGGCATATTGACGAGTCTTTAGAGTCCTACACAGAGGTTTCCTGGCTCAGGCGAAACGGAATAGGAGTACATATGTGATATGTGCGGAACCGAAATTAATACGCGTATGTGATACCGTATTCTATTCTCGCGATTTATAATATCAGCCGGTTATATGTGATATAGCCGGGTTATCGGATCAAGTGTTGATTCGATAAAATGATACATATTATATTACTCGGTTATATGAGATATAGCCGGATTATTAAATCAAGTGTTGATTTAATAATTTACTGTACAATTATATATTTGATATATTAAATTACATTAACTAATACATATGCTCACTTGACCATTTGTTTTTTCTCACTTATGCATACATGATATATATGTGATATTTGTTAATGTATAATGCTAGGTTATACATGCAACTTGGGTGTATGAGAATCATACCATGCTATATGATAATGATTAGGTTTTATTTATCTTATTAATTCAAAATTACTGGAAATTTGTCATGCTTGGAAGCTTGGAAAAGCTTGAAGCATCATTGATAAAGTCCACTTCTTTTGTTTTATCTAAGATATTTATTAACTTAAGCTTAATCAATTAGCCATGGTTTATTCTCTACAAAAGTTAGCCATGACATATACTAACCCATGGTTGCATTTCTAACCTAACTCTCATTCTCTTGATCACTTGATCATCTTCTTCTTCATCTCATTCTAGCTCTCTTGATCTTGAGAAAGTAATGAAATATTGTGCGAAAAATAAATCTAAAGTGAGCCATTTTCCTACTTCATCATCCTCTACTATTAGCCATTTAGTTTAAGGTGTTCTCTTCACAAAGTTCATCACCTAGTGAAGAGGTAGCTTGGGTTTGAGTCTCCTCAATGTAGATCATCTTCAGCCTCGAAGACTTCGAGCAAACTTGTTCATTTCTCCAAGGGAACCCATACTAGAGTTCGGGAGAACACTACTCGCAGCGAAGGGACTACTACACGGAGCTTTTTAAGTGAACGACTGGTCTACAAAGGTTGTATTCCTTGTTCACTTCTTGTAATGTTTGATTCCATGTTTAGTTTGTCTATTTACTATAGCTAGATGCTAGGCTAGGGTTCATTAGTACTCTTGAAAATTTTGAAATTGGCATGGTAGATGCTGTGAAAACCCAGTAGAGTGCTAAGGAATCCCAACATATGAGACTCACACCAAACTAAAGATAATTTTGGTGATTTAATTATTAAGGGAAAAACTAAAATTAGGTGGAAATTAGCATGGCTTAAGATGCTTATGGAAGCATGTCGAAGCCTTGACTAATTCCACTAATTTTGTTTTACTCTACATATTTTATAACCCAACCATTATTTTTAGCCATGGTTAACTCTCTACAAATATCTATGAGATATTTTCTTCACCAAGGTTCACTACTTGATCATCTTCTTCATCTCATTCTTTTGCTCTCTAGCTTTTCATGAGTTGAAAAAGAAAAAGAGACACAAAATTCTAAAGTGAGCAAACTTCCTACTTCATCAATCTATACCAAACTAGCCCTTTAATATAGCTTGTTTACTTTACTAATTCCTTAGTTAGTGAAGAGATAGCTTGAGTTAGAGATTCCTCAAGGTGGATCATCTTCGGCCTTGAAGATCCTTAAGCAAGCTCGTTGCTTCGCCAAGTGGAGCCTACGAAGAGTTCTAGGGACCACTGCTTGGAGCTAAGGGACTGCTACTTGGAGCTTTAGAAATGAAGGACCGGTCTACAAAGGTTGTATTCTTTATTCACTTAGTGTAAAGTTTGTTTACATGCATAGAAACCCTAATTCTCTAGTTTGATTTAGGATGACATGCATTAGTACACTAGATTTTTTAAAATTGTATACTTGATGCTTCTAAAAACCCAGTAGTGGTGCTAAGGCATACTTTCACCACTGTGCTTTGATTAATACCCTACCACGGCTCTACTGAGTCGTGCAAATAGGTTTTAGTTGGGTACAGTCCCGAACCACATGGAGGCGGTGAGCGGATCGTCAGGGATTCGTCTCTCCCGATATTGGGGGTAGATGTCGCACTGTGCACGGATGGCCATCACCAGAAATTCTTGGCCAAGGTGGACGATAATTACTGATTGTTGATCAGTAGTTTCTCAATGGGTGATAGGCTATACACCGACATGACTTATCGTGATGTTAGGAGTCTGACATTATCCATCCCCTAGGCCTGATATGCGATACTCATTAGACGAACAGACCGGACTGTACGGTATGTGTCAGTTATAGGCTCAGTAAGGGTTCGGACGGGCTTGCTTGTCGATCCTCCTTTTGTTCAATAGCTGGGTAGCCATTACGTACAGCTAGTGCTGTTGACGTACTTGTGGTTAAACCCACTGCCAGCGTATTATCGAGTCTTTAGAATCTCACACAGAGAGTTTCTTATCTTTGGCAAAACGATATAGTTGGGGTACATTGGTATGCACATTGGTCCGATTAAAACAAGTGTATTTTATACGCTGAAGATAATCAGATCTTTCTAATACTAGACGATCTTTTAAAAAGACGGATATTAAATCTAGTGTTGATTTAATATACGTTACATATATTGTATATATGTAATTACTAGTATTATGTCACATTCTATTTTTCCCACATATATATATATATATATATAAGGTTAATGGAGGAAAGGTGCCATAAGAGGGAATTTCCTCCTATGGCGTCGGAAAAATGCACCCTCCATCATTTTTTTCGACGATCGGCATACATCACGGCCATCTTTATCATCTAAGATTTGGATATACCAAATTTCATGTGATTATACCATATTTTCACCGTTGATATAGTTGGTACAAAATTAATGGTTTACTGACAATGGAACTTTTTATATTGCTAATTCAACGGTGAAAAGGTGGTGGAATCATATGAAATTTGGTGTATGCACATCTTAGATGATAACGATGATGATGATGATGGATGCCTATCGTCGGAAAAAATGGTGGAGGTTGTATTTTTTCGACGCCATAGGAGGAAATCCCCTCCTATGGCCTCTTTTCTCCATTATATATATATATATATATATATATATATTATCGTTATCATCTAAGATGTGTATACACCGAATTTCATGTGATTCCACCACTTCTGCACCGTTGAATTAGCAATGTAAAAAGTTCTATTGTCGGTAAACCATTAATTTTGCACCAACTAAATCAACGGTAAAAAAAAATGGTATAATCACATGAAATTTGGTATCCACATCTTAGATGATAAAGATGGAGGTGGTGTATGCCGATCATCGAAAAAAGTCATGAATGGTGCATTTTTCCGACGGCATAGGAGGAAATTCCCTCTTATGGCACATTTTCTCCATTAAACTTATATATAAAATTCCTATTACTGGTTGGTTTTCATTTAGCTATATTGTGCCATGGTTAGCACGCCCTAATCCATACACATAATATGGACATGTGGTGGGGAGAGAGTGGGATGGACACTTGGCTTTTGAGATGAAAATAAATGGATGAGATTTTTACAAGTTATGTTTACACACTAGTTAAAAATCTCTTCATAATTTTTCAAGCTCTTTTTCTTCATCTCCTTCCTCTAGCTCTCTACCCTCCACTAAAAGGAAAAAGGAAAAAGGAAAATAGGAATTTAAATGTGGGGAAATTATATGTGAAAGAATACTACATCCTTAGTTCACTAATCTAGCAAATTAGTGCTCTAAGTTAGCTTCTAGTTTAAATCTTGGAGCCATTGTCAAGAGCACTCAAGGTGGATCTTCTTTGATGGAGGAGGGTCTTCACCAAGCTTGTTCATTCACCTAGAAGTTTATATGGAGTCCAATCCAATTGGAGCATAAGAAGATGATACAAAGGTTGTAAATTCCTTACCTTGTATGAAAACTCTTTAGTATGTGTTTCTAGTTTGATATTCTAACCATGGTTCTTAGTTATTTGACTTGGAGCTCTCTTGATTTTTGAAAATCTCATGCATGCTTGCTTGTAAAATACGGTAGAGAGCCCTAGGTCCAACATATGTTATAATTAACAGTAAGTGCTTACGTTTATTGGGAGTCGCGAACCCAAGGACCTTTTGGTCAAATAAACTTTGAAAACTAAAACTTTTGTTTTGTTCCATCCTATTGTTGATATGTCATTTTGAACAAATCGGGCTAGTTTCGTATACTACATATATAGTACGTAAAAGTAAGCTCAAAACACTAAAAAATTATGCCACAACTTCAAAAAAAATTATAAAATTTTTAAGATTTTTTTTCAAAAAATTTTCAAGCAATATGGCACACATGCTGGGGGCCTACTATGTGGTTTTTTAAATGATCAAAAATGAATTCTTATACTTGGAAAAATCCATTTTAAGAGTATTTGCTCATGTTTCCAAACCAAATTAACATTTTTAAGAAAGAAATTTAGAGAAAATAAATTTCCGGTAGCTACATGCAGACGACCACCGTCCGGATGCGTCCACCGACGATTTAAAAAGATTTTTAGTCGAGTTTAAGAAATACAAATTTGGTAAAAATCGATGCAATTGACACACATTTGGACGACTTCTGTCTGCATACGCATCGTCGCAACATTTTAAAAGATTTACTTGATTTCCCAAAAAACAATTTTGGTAAAACTTCCATCTAATTGACACACATACGGACGAACTCCGTCCGCATACATGTCCTCAGCGAATATTTAAAGATTTTAATTGATTTTTACAGTGCGAAAATTGCCAAAAAAAAAGGCCTAATTGACAGGCATGCAGAAAATCTCCATTTATGTCATGATTATATCGAAAAAGTCCTTTTCCGGAGAAAAAATTTATCTGTGACTGTGTGGAAGAACCAGTCGTGATTTTCGTGTGTTTTTAAAGATGTTTATATAAAGTATCGGTGCCGATACCTTCCATATGTTTATACCGAGTGACAATAATTGTACACTGGTCCCAAACATTACTGCTAAATGCATGTTTTCTTGCTTCTCTAAATGTGGATGTGAGTGCTTCTACTTGTGTTTCAAAATCAGGATCATAAAGTTGGGAATGATATGTCATCCATAATAAAAAAATACTTACTAATTAAAGAAATGTATAATACCGATTGCAGAATAGAGAGCAGAATTTACAAGTAAGAATCGCAGTAAAATGCTATAGACTTGAACGCAGCAGAAGAGTTGTTAGTGTATATGTCCTAGAGGCCATTACTGTATCATACTAGTTTGTATATTACTTGATGGAAGCTTGGGATATTCACAGTTGTATATACAATCTTGCTCAAAATGGTAGTATGCTACTTGATTTGTCTCTGCTTTAATATGTGCATGTGTTTCTTTTAGCATATCGCTGATATACATATTAGTAGAGCCCTTAGGATCTTTGCTTGATTACCAGCGTTGTGATAGCGCTCACACTCGTGGGAGCTGGGTGATCTATAAGCACATCCTTATACAGGTCCCTAGTCGTTGGACTATCGAGACAGGGCATCGATACTCCGGAGTAGACTAGCATATGCGCTTCTCATCCCAGCATGGAAGACGGTCTGTCCCACAGCCGTCAGTACGTCGTACTTGAGATAGTATGCGGGTGCTCGTTAGGTTACGAGTACACTGGACAGGACTCGTCGGGAACTGTTGGTTGGTATTATACCTATCGTCAGTTATCAGTTCCCAGATGACATGAGTACAGCTTAGTCCGCTGACTTGACACTGTCACTTCGCCTCGAGTGTGTTCACACTGCACTTTGATTACTACCCTACCACGGCTCAAAGGAGTCGTGCAAACAGGTAGTTTTTGGGTGCAGTCCCGAAGCACTTGGAGGCAGTGACGGTTAGACAGGATTCGTCTCTCCCGGTATTGGGGGTTGACATCGCGCTGTGTCTAGGAGAGCCTTTACACGAGTAGTCCCTGGCCAGGGCAAGCGAGATATACTGGTAGGTTTCCAGTGTTATCTCAGGGTGTTCTAGGCTACACTCCGACACGACTTGTACCGCTATTAGGGGACTGACGTTCACCGCCCCCTAGGCCCGCCATGCGATGTATCAGACGAACAGACCGGAATGTACGGAGATTGTCACATACAGGCTCAGTAGGAGTTTGGATGGGGTTCACCTCGTCAGTCTTCTTATCGACATCTACCTGGGGACCGTTACGTACAGCTAGTGCCGCTTGCGGTCTGTGGTTAAACCCACTGCCAGCGTAGTGTCGAGTCTTTAGAGTCCCACACAGAGAGCTATTCGCCTTTAGGCAAAATGAGTAGAGGTCGCATGGTTTTACGACAGGGTATGTTCACATTCGCGCACTTGTGCACGTTTGCTGTCCGGACAGTTTATACTAGCGAGCTTTGATTTAAGCCGGATCCTAGTATATGATTTGGGATTGGTTTTTCTCATTGTATTTGTGTTCCTCGGATCACGAATGCGGGTGCATATGCACGGTTGCTTGAGATTGAGGGAGAGGACTTTGATTAGGGTTAATGACTATTGTCATTTTATTAACCCTAATGCTTTTTTGTGTATTATTGTTAATTGATATTAGTTTAATAATTGTGCATGGTTATGGTTGTTGACCATTTGACCCACCTTGACTTGTTGACCTTGTTGACACTTTGACCATCATCATTTCATTTGGAAGATGCTCTTTGATCCTTGCAATTTGAATTAAAAATGAAATGATAATGGTCATGTCTTGATTTAGCCATGACAATTATCTCACTAATTAGCTAATTACAATAATTCACATATATGAGAGAATGCTTCATATTATTCTCTCATTCTATCATATCCTTTCTCTCTCTTGTTCTTCCTCTCCCTCAAGCTCTCTCCCTCTCATGTGTTGAGAAACACTTGAGCTTGAGAAAAACCCTCTCTTGATCATCTTTACTCTCATCTAGGGTTCAAGGACTAGCACTTCTTGCACCCTAGTTACTTCTAGCTTGGAGTTGAAGCCAAAGGTTGAGGCTTTCGGGTGGATCTTTCTTCGACGTGAGAAGACGACCAAGGTGACCTCCTTCCACCACTCCAAGGAGCAAGGAGAGAAGGACTTAAAGCCCAAGTTGGCTTTCGGGTGGATCTTTCTTCGACGTGAGAAGACGACCAAGGTGACCTCCTTCCACCACTCCAAGGAGCAAGGAGAGAAGGACTTAAAGCCCAAGGTATAACCTTTCTAGCACTTAGCTAGTTACTAGTTAGCTTTAGCAAGTTTTTGTTTAGCAAAGATCCTTCTAGCTCTAGTCCATGTTGCCTAAGCTCATAAAAATCCGATTTTTATTCCGTTTTCCGCCTCCCCGCAAGCACCGGGGTGGGCAACGTGGACTTACAGTGGTATCAGAGCCTAATTAAACATAAACTAGCTAGGTAGTGAAGTGTGTCGAAGTTTGAAACGGAAAAATCGTAAAACCAAAATATCAAAACCCTAATTTTCTGTTAAATTTTTTTCTGGTCAAAACAAAATTTGTTATACTCCAAAAATCATCTCAGGGTTTTGTAAAGATAGCCACCAAAAAATATCAAGTGAATCGACCAACGTGCCGCGGTTCCGCGGTAATAGCAAGCTATTGCCGCGCAACCGCGGCCGTCTTGGCTCTTCACTTGGTCGAGTTTGGTGCAGTGTATCTCTGGCTTGGTTTTAGGATTTTTAAGATAGTTTATATGTGCCCAGATTTTCCAGAATAGAAATTTGTTTTTGGGGGCCTATAAATCCGTATTTTTTCCGAACTTCAATACACTTTGACTAATAGGTTATATCTGTGATGTTTGAATGTAATGAACGTCGGCTAATCGCTATATGTCGATTAGTCGGGGTTATACATATCTGTGATCTGTGATTGATACTGGTATGTGTATATGAATGGGTTGGATTGTCGCGGATGAATAGCCGGGGTGGATGTGAGATGAGTGTTGCTTTTTCTTTCATTCATTGTAATATGTAAATTGATGTATTATTATTTGTTTGGCCGCACAACCGGGTCGGGGTTGTAGCCGTCATTGTATAATTCTTTTTACTGTTTTTGCTCCTAGGATAGACCCATGGAGGGGGTGCACAAACTACCGGGTATCTCGAAGTGCCGAGTGGCCTACTCACGGTGGTGAGGGAGGTTGCTTCGCTTCGGGTACTTGGCGGGTAGTTTGCCGCACCCGTAGGGGTCTTGGGTGGGGTATTAGCTATTCACCGAAACCGTGTAATCCGCTTTTCGTTGCAGGCTCGAACGGATTGCGGATTCCTAGTATATCCAATGTATTCATCTGTGATCTGTAATGTCTATCATTGCTATATATTTATATATGATAACTATTTAGGCGTTGCTTATGTTTTACAGCCGCGCTAGCCCAGCCCCCGCTCTGTCGTTAGTTAAGTAACCTAGCGGGTGATGACGGGGCCCCGTGGAGAATGCGAATGGCATAAGCGTACGTCATATTTTGGTTGTTTTCTGCAATGGTAGGATTAAATGATGGGACGCATTAAAAGAACTAATGCAAGAAAATAAACTAAGTAAAAGTCGATTGGAACACTTTGAAAACCACTCGGTTCTTTTCAAAACTAAACTTTTAAACGCGGAGCTTGAACCACTCCTTTTAAAAGCTATCTCGTTCCATCGATTAGATCAAGTTCACTACGTTCACGGTTTCGCCAAAACCATTCGTAGCCCTCCGTCATTCCACATGAATGGTCAAAAAGTATTCAAGCTATGTATTTTGGCCAAAGTCAAGGCATAGTGATTGGTAGCTATTGGGTATTCATGTGCAGTATAGATAGATGCGTTGGTTTGGGACAGTCGTGCTGCCATTTTGGCCAAAGTCAAGGGTAGGTACCGGTGGGTCCAAATTAACCGGGAGAATGACGGGTAGAACTTGACATGTGACTTATGATATTTTGGCCAAAGTCAAGGTCATAAGAGCATGGGGCAAAAATCCACATCGGGAGTTTCATAAGTACTGAAACTTGCTAGCGCTGCATACCATTTGGAGTGTGATAATTCTGGTAGGATTCCTTCGGTTTTATCACGCGATGATATTTGGATCCCGATCCTACTGTGAGTATATGCTACTCCTCGGGAAAACTCTCACATAACGATCAATGCTATAAACTTAGTAGGTGTCTAGAAAGGTGTTAGCGGGGCTATGCCCACAGGGAAAAGAGGTTACTTAATTAAGGAACTTCGCGAAAGCGTTGGAAAACCTCCCTCGAAGTACCGACACTGGCCTGGCTGAACGGTTAAGCAAGTATTGTACGGTGAGATTGATCCTGACTAATCTTTTCTTTACGGTTTGAGAAGGGATTCGAGAGACAGTGGGAGCCATCCAGTTTAGACAAATTAAAAACCACTCTAAACTTGCAAGAGCATCATGCTAAAGTGTTTCTTTTCTCTCTCCTAATTGCAGCGACCATTCGACATGACCGGACTTAAGTTATTACTAGATAAAAACATATTGACAGGGCCAAACTACAAAGATTGGCTCAGGAATGTCAAGATGGCAATCACTTACGACAAGTTGGGGTATGTCCTTACCACCAAAGCTCCCCCTGTCCCAGGTCCCAAAACCAGTGTCGTAGATAGGGAAATCTACAAGACCTGGGAAATAGATTGCGCGAAAGCCAAATGCCTCGTACTTGCCTCGATGGACAACGAACATCAGAGGAGGCACGAGAATATGGACGTAGAGTCCATATTTCTTCATACAAAAGAACTGTATGGAGAGCAGTCTTGTATCGCAAGATACGAAGTGTCGAAGAAGTTATTTTCGGCAAGGTTGGCCGTCGGATCATCGGCAGCGGAACACGTGCTTAAGATGATTGGCTACATTGAGGAGCTCACGGACCTTGGGACCACGTTGGAGAATGAACTCTATACTGATTTGATTCTCCAGTCCCTTCCTTCCACTTACGCCCAGTTTATTCTTAACTTCAACATGCAAGGAAAGGAGGTTGAACTTTCCGAACTTCTGAACATGTTGAGGAGTGCTGAGGGCACCCTACAGAAGGGTAGGGAAACATCCACTTTGTTTGTAGGAGGATCTTCTTCTTCTCGGTCCAGGGCGAAAGCCAAGGGCAAGAAGAGGAAAGCCCCCGCCAAACCAAGAGGCGGTGTCAGTAAAGTGGATACGAAGGGAAAAGGAAAAGCAACAAAGGTAGCGGGAAAGCTGGTGGGGAAAGAAGAATGCTTCTATTGTCACAAAAGTGTTCACTGGAAACAGGATTGCAAGGCTTGGAAAGCCAGAACACAGGATTTGAAGCGAGTTGCAGCTTCAGCTTCAGGTGTGTATGTTATTGAAAACTGTCTATCAATAAACTGTACGTCCTGGGTATTGGATACCGGATCAGGATCTCATATCTGTAATTCTTTGCAGGCGTTGAGAGAGCGTAGAGTTTTGAAGGCAGGTGACATGACCCTCAGAGTTGCAAACGGTGCTAGCATGGATGCTGAGGCCGTGGGGGACTATCACCTGGGATTGTCGGATGGACATTTTTTGGTTTTGCGTAGTTGTTATTATGTACCAAATGCAACCTGTAATATCATTTCTGTATCTTTATTATCTAAAGAAGGTTATGAATTTGCATTTGTAAGTAATGTAGTGAACATTCACCTTAATCAAGTTTTGATTGGGTCAGGTACATTGAACAACGGTATATACGTATTAAACCAGCCACAGATTTTCAATGTCCAGACTACACACAAAAGAAAGTCTCCAGAAATTAATAAAACTTTCTTATGGTATTGTAGACTGGGTCACATCAATGAGAGAAGGTTGACTAAGTTACATGCAGAAGGATATTTGGATTCGTTCGAATATCAATCGTGTGCAACTTGTCAATCCTGTCTCAAAGGAAAGATGACAAAGACTCCGTTCACTGGACACGGAGTAAGAGCAAGCGAGCTCTTGGGACTCGTACACAGCGACGTGTGCGGTCCAATGTCTACACATGCACGAAGCGGTTATTCTTACTTCATTACTTTTACGGATGACTTTTCAAGGTACGGTTATGTCTTCTTAATGAAACATAAATCCGAGGCTTTTGAAAAATTCCAGGAATATAAGAATGAAGTAGAAAAACAAACAGGCAAAAGTATCAAGGCACTGAGATCTGATCGAGGTGGTGAATACTTGAGTGCCGAGTTCCTGGGTTACTTAAAAGAGAATGGAATTCTCTCTCAGCTTACTCCTCCATACACTCCGCAACATAACGGTGTATCGGAGAGACGGAACCGAACCCTATTGGATATGGTACGGTCCATGATGAGTAATGCTGAGTTGCCGCGATCGTTCTGGGGATATGCGCTAGAATCAGCTGCATACCTTTTGAACCGAGTTCCAACTAAGACTGTGCCTGCTACACCATATCAGATGTGGTGTGGGAAGAGACCCTATCTTAATCACATTAAGACATGGGGATGTCCATCTTTTGTAAAAAAGCAGCATGCGGACAAGCTCTAGGCACGCTCAGTACAGTGCAAGTTTGTGGGATATCCAAAGAGCTTCAAGGGATATTACTTCTATTGCGAAGAGGAACAAAAAGTCCTTGTTTCTCGCCATGCCCACTTTCTAGAACACCAGTTCATAGAAAAAGAATTAAGTGGGAGCGCAATAGAACTGGAAGAAATTCCAGAACCACGAGCTATTACTGAAAGCTTGGTTGAACCAGAGGGTTCGAAAGATCAGGACATTCCCACGCCACTCCGCAGGAGTAGTAGGCAGTCTCATCCGCCCGAGAGATACTACGGTTTTCTCATTGACGGGGATAGAGAGGATTGCATCATAGACTTTGATGAGCCTACTAGCTTCCAGCAAGCCATTCAGAGCGTCGACTCGGTAAAATGGCTGGATGCAATGCGGACCGAAATGGAGTCCATGTACACCAACAAAGTATGGACGTTGGACATTGCTCCAGATGGGGTAAAACCCGTAGGATGCAAGTGGATCTTCAAAAGGAAAATTGGTGTAGATGGACAGGTTGAGACCTATAAAGCTAGACTGGTAGCAAAGGGTTTTCGTCAGCGACCTGGTTTGGACTATGACGAAACCTTTTCTCCAGTAGCTATGCTGAAATCCATTCGGATCCTTCTTGCCATTGCTGCCTTCCATGATTATGAGATTTGGCAGATGGACGTAAAGACAGCTTTTCTAAATGGACATTTAGAGGAGTCTGTCTATATGGATCAGCCAGAGGGTTTCATTCAGAGTGGGAGCAGCGGAAAGGTGTGCAAGTTGCTTAAGTCCATTTATGGACTAAAGCAGGCATCGCGGAGTTGGAACATCTGTTTTGATGAGACGGTCAAGGAATTTGGCTTTATCAAAAATCCAGATGAACCATGCATCTATTGTAGATTTGTAGCGAGAACTGTGGTATTCCTCGTTTTATACGTGGATGACATTCTCTTAATAGGAAATGACATTCCTATGCTACAATCTGTCAAGGGGTTCTTGTCACACAGGTTCTCCATGAAAGACCTGGGTGATGCCTCATACATTCTGGGTATCCGGATCTACCGTGACAGATCCAAGAGGATATTAGGACTTTCGCAGTTCAGGTACATCGACACCATACTGAAGAGATTCAGTATGGAAGATTCCAAGCGCGGTAATCTACCGGCTTATCACGGGATCACTCTCTCCAAAGAGATGTCTCCCAAGACTGATTTAGAGAGGGATCGCATGTCTATTATACCCTACGCATCTGCGGTAGGCTCTATAATGTATGCGATGTTGTGTACCAGACCGGATGTGGCTTATGCACTGAGTGTGGTAAGCAGGTATCAGTCAAACCCTGGGGAGAAACATTGGATAGCAGTAAAGAACATTCTCAAGTACTTGAGAAGGACTAAGGAGATGTTCTTGGTGTATGGCGGAAAAGACCTGCAGATTGAGGCCTTTGCTGACTCCAGCTTCCAGAGTGACAAGGATGATTCCAAGTCCATGTCAGGTTTTGTCTTTACCCACAATGGAGGGGCGGTGTGTTGGAAGAGCTCCAAACTGGAAACCGTTGCTGACTCGACTATGGAAGCGGAATACATCGCTGCATCTGATGCCGCAAAAGAAGCTGTCTGGATGAGGAAGTTCTTGAGAGAACTTCAGGTGGTTCCGTCCATTGTTGACCCAATACCTCTGTATTGCGACAACAACGGGGCTATAGCTTTAGCGAAGGAACCCAGGTCCCATCAGAAATCCAGACACATCTTAAGGCGATATCACCTGATCAGGGAGATCGTAGATCGCCAGGAGATCGAGATCCGGAGAGTTGCATCAGAGGATAACACTACAGATCCATTCATCAAGGCCTTGCCCCAAACTCAGTTCGAGCGGCTGATCGAGATGATAGGTCTTCGATACGCCAGTACATGGCCTTAGTGCATGTGGGAGATTGTTAGTGTATATGCCCCAGAGGCCATTACTGTATCATACTGGTTTGTATATTACTTGATGGAAGCTTGGGATATTCACAGTTGTATATACAATCTTGCTCGAAATGGTAGTATGCTACTTGGTTTGTCTCTGCTTTAATATGTGCATGTGTTTCTTTTAGCATATCGCTGATATACATATTAGTAGAGCCCTTAGGATCTTTGCTTGATTACCAGCGTTGTGATGGCGCTCACACTCGTGGGAGCTGGGTGATCTATAAGCACATCCTTATACAGGTCCCTAGTCGTTGGACTATCGAGACAGGGCATCGATACTCCGGAGTAGACTAACGTATGCGCTTCTCATCCCAGCGTGGGAGACGGTCTGTCCCACAGCCGTCAGTACGTCGTACTTGAGATAGTATGCGGGTGCTCGTTAGGTTACGAGTACACTGGACAGGACTCGTCGGGAACTGTTGGTTGGTATTATACCTATCGTCAGTTATCAGTTCCCAGGTGACATGAGTACAGCTTAGTCCGCTGACTTGACACTGTCACTTCGCCTCGAGTGTGTTCCCACTGCACTTTGATTACTACCCTACCACGGCTTAAAGGAGTCGTTCAAACAGGTAGTTTTTGGGTGCAGTCCCGAAGCACTTGGAGGCAGTGACGGTTAGACAGGATTCGTCTCTCCCGGTATTGGGGGTTGACATCGCGCTGTGTCTAGGAGAGCCTTTACACGAGTAGTCCCTGGCCAGGGCAAGCGAGATATACTGGTAGGTTTCCAGTGTTATCTCAGGGTGTTCTAGGCTACACTCCGACACGACTTGTACCGCTATTAGGTGACTGACGTTCACCGCCCCCTAGGCCCGCCATACGATGTATCAGACGAACAGACCGGACTGTACGAAGATTGTCACATACAGGCTCAATAGGAGTTCGGATGGGGTTCACCTCGTCAGTCTTCTTATCGATATCTACCTGGGGACCGTTACGTACAGCTAGTGCCGCTTGCGGTCTGTGGTTAAACCCACTGCCAGCGTAGTGTCGAGTCTTTAGAGTCCCACACAGAGAGCTATTCGCCTTTAGGCAAAATGAGTAGAGGTCGCATGGTTTTGCGACAGGGTTCGTTCACATTCGCGCACTTGTGCACGTTTGCTGTCCGGACAGTTTATACTAGCGGGCTTTGGTTTAAGTCGGATCCTAGTATATGATTTGGGATTGGTTTTTCTCATTGTATTCGTGTTCCTCGGATCACGAATGCGGGTGCGTATGCACGGTTGCTTGAGATTGAGGGAGAGGACTTTGATTAGGGTTAATGACTATTGTCATTTTATTAACCCTAATGCTTTTGTGTGTATTATTGTTAATTGATATTAGTTTAATAATTGTTCATGGTTATAGTTGTTGACCGTTTGACCCACCTTGACTTGTTGACCTTGTTGACGCTTTGACCATCATCATTTCATTTGGAAGATGCTCTTTGATCCTTGCAATTTGCATTAAAAATGAAATGATAATGGTCATGTCTTGATTTAGCCATGACAATTATCTCACTAATTATCTAATTACAATAATTCACATATATGAGAGAATGCTTCATATTATTCTCTCATTCTATCATATCCTTTCTCTCTCTTGTTCTTCCTCTCCCTCAAGCTCTCTCCCTCTCATGTGTTGAGAAACACTTGAGCTTGAGAAAAACCCTCTCTTGATCATCTTTACTCTCATCTAGGGTTCAAGGACTAGCACCTCTTGCACCCTAGTTATTTCTAGCTTGGAGTTGAAGCCAAAGGTTGAGGCTTTCGGGTGGATCTTTCTTCGACGTGAGAAGACGACCAAGGTGACCTCCTTCCACCACTCCAAGGAGCAAGGAGAGAAGGACTTAAAGCCCAAGTTGGCTTTCGGGTGGATCTTTCTTCGATGTGAGAAGACGACCAAGGTGACCTCCTTCCACCACTCTAAGGAGCAAGGAGAGAAGGACTTAAAGCCCAAGGTATAACCTTTCTAGCACTTAGCTAGTTACTAGTTAGCTTTAGCAAGTTTTTGTTTAGCAAAGATCCTTCTAGCTCTAGTCCATGTTGCCTAAGCTCATAAAAATCCGATTTTTATTCCGTTTTCTGCCTCCCCGCAAGCACCGGGGTGGGCAATGTGGACTTACAAGAGTAATCAAGACGAGGCAATCGAGCTGCGTTCTGTTAATTGAACTTGAGGCTTGAAAATTGAGAGTTAAGACTTGAGAGAGAGATTATTTTTTTGCAAAATTGAGAGAGAAAGAGAGAGATGGATGATATTTGGTGTGAGATGAGATGAGCATGGGGTTCGTATTTATAAGGGTTCAAAAGTTGTGCCATTACAAGCAGGGGCGAGGTAAATCAATAGAATCGGACAATTAGCTAGGCATTGCACACGGATCTTGAGGCAAAGCGACTCGAGACGAATTTGACCGTTAGCGTGGAGAATGGATGCTAAAGCGAGGTAGGTCAAGACTAATATAGCCGTTGGAACTTGCCAACCGAATCGACTCATGAGTCGACGGGGCGAGCCAAGCTGATTCGCGAGTCAAACGAAGCGAATCGCGCCGAGTCAACTTTTCATTTTTCCCAAACCCGCTCGACTCGGCTAACTCGTCTGGATGAGGAGAGTCAACTCGTTGAATCGCCCATATTAGCAACGAGGCGAGTTAAATTCGCATCATTGCGAGGCGGGGAGGCCTCGTCTCATTTGCCAGGCCGAGCCTGGGGATCACATTCCTAGGAATTTGTAGATTCTGTTGGCTATAGTGGTCTCAAGGCAATTATCATAGTTGCGGACAGGTGATTATGATGATTGAGTGAGGACCTATACCGATAGAACAGTCTTACTCGAGATGATAGTATACTATCTGCTTTGTCTTTATTATCATGTACATGTTGATAGAGCCCATAGGATTATTGCTTAACTGCCAGTATTGTGATGGCGATCATACTTGTGGGAGATGGGGCCTTTAAGCACATCCTTAAATGTCCCTAGTCGTAGGAGTATCAAGATCGGATATCGACACTCCAGTGTAGAGTAGTAGTATGCAGGTGCTCATTGGGTTATGAGTACACTGGACGGACTCGCCGGGAACCAGCTAGTTGGTATTATACCTATTGTCGGATAGCAGTTCCCAGGTGACATGTGTACAGGTTAGTCTGTCGACCTAAGATCGTCATTTGTCTCGTGTGAGTTCCCACTGTGCTTTGATTACTACCCTACTACGGCTCAAAGGAGTCGTGCAAACAGGTTTTAGTTGGGTACAGTCCCGAGCCACGTGGAGGCAGTGATCGGATCGTCGGGGATTCATCCCTCCCGGTATTAGGGGTTGTTGTCGCATTGTGTACGGATGGCCATCACCACAGATCCATGGCCAGGGTAGACGAGGATTACCGATCCAGGATCGATAGTTTCTCACGAGGTGATAGGTATCATGCCGACACTAAATATCGTGTTGTTAGGGGGTCTGACTTTATCCACCCCCCTAGACTCGATATGCGATACTCTTAAATGAAAAGACCGGACTGTATGGATATTTTCACTGTCAGGCTCAGTAGGGGTTCAGGATGAGTGTCAAGACCCGAAAGAGCACGTGACTGGCCCTTGAACCATATGAAGTCTATAAGACTCCATCTGATCCAAGTAAGCCAAAAGCCCAGAAATCTAAAACCATTTTAAGAGTAAAGAAACATATTTTTGTAAATTTTTCCATTGAGCCATTTTATCAAACACTTACTATGCATAAACAATAGCACAACCCACATAAGAAAAATAATATACAATGCCGAAAGGCGAGGATCAAAACCCAAGAGAATCTCCAATAAGCAAGAAAATCGAAATACAACTGACCGCGACTCTAAGGTCGAAATAATACATCACTAGTGTCTAAGTCTGAAACAATATACAAGTTTTGGTTGATGGATTTCTAGATACAATGAAAAATATATGCACAACGGCAGTTCTTATACAAAGAACCCACCTACCAAGCAAATCACCCGCAAAGGAAAGCAGTGTGCCAGAAATGCCGCTATGGGACCTGTACGGCAAACCTGCAAGAACTGTGGCACAACGGGGGTGAGTTGCCAACTCGGGAATAGAAAATATCTACAAGCAGAAATTAGAAGCATGACATAATCCTAAGTCAAAACGATCAGATATAATATAAATCTCAAATAAATAAGTTTGAAGCATAGTAAGGTGGCAATGTAACATCTGAACATAAGTGTAGTTCCAAGTACTCGTGCCAGTGCCTCACGTAACAATATATCATAAATATGATGTATGTATGCGGTAAAATGAAAATAGGAGATATCATAAATGAAATCATCAGAAAATCAACATCGAGCATTGACACAAACTATATATCTCAATATCAAGTGAAACCCATATATCATGTATCCAATATGTATGCAACATCCATGAAGGTACTCTATCAGGTACTACTAATACATGATGCAATGCATATAAAATAAATGTGGGTAGGGGAGATATAATATACCATCGACCATAAAGGCTCTTCTCATATCGAGCACATAGGCTCCTTTTATATATATATCGGGCATCCGTCAGTCCGGGTCAGCCCGCACTCTCATATATCGGGCATCCGTCAGTCCGGGTCAGCCCCACTCTCATATATCGGGCATCCGTCAGTCCGGGTCAGCCCCACTCTCATATATCGGGCATCCGTCAGTCCGGGTCAGCCCCACTCTCATATATCGGGCATCCGTCAGTCCGGGTCAGCCCCACTCTCATATATCGGAATGCATATATAAGTATGTATAGATCATCATGATGGTATATTAAGTAGGTGTATATATATATATATATCGGCGTCCCATACCACTAATATATATATACTATGGGTATACATATATATTTCAGCGTCACATACCACTGATATATTTACGCAGGAGTAAAACAATCCAGAATCATCATATGCAACCATATCACAGTGCGAAATCCATGAATTATAATACATGCAGCATGAAACACTAATATGAGCATGGAACTATGTAAAGGCATATGCACAAATAAATATGAATCAATAACATATAAGCATGCAATGCAATGCGAGCCGTAGAATAAATGGTAAATGAATAATAATGCAGCTTGCCATTTGAAATAAGACAAATCGGGGTTTTTGGTAAACTAAGGGCTATAGTGTTTTTAAGATAATCCCGATTCGTTAGTTTTTGAAATAGGTATGACTCGGGTCTAGTCTAACATCTACTATGCAAACTACAGATCTAAGTATCACGTCAACCAGGAAGGGTATGGAATCCACCTAAATCTGAGTCGATATATATATATAGTCGGTGATCCCGCCTCAATAGTATTGCGTACGATACAGTATGTCATATGGCATCCTCAAGTCATGAGTGTGGATCTATCATCAATATAAAGCTCATACGGTAAATCGTCGTACGGCATCCCAATAGCTGGGTACGGGTCAGTATCGCATTCCTCTCATCAAATATCAGGTGTCATTATCATCGTATCGCATACTCTGGGGTATAGATCTAAGTCTAGTACAAATCAATACCATTTATATAAGTATGAATGCGGGGGTAAAACACATGCCCAACGGCCCGCTAAGATCACATGTCGTATCGCAAATATGAATCACATCACATCACCGATCTCACGGCACAATGCCCAAAATCATCGACTCCTCTCCAATGTCATCCAATATCATCAACACACTGTAAGTATAGTGAATATGCAAGGGTGCGCGTGTGGGTGTAAACCTATTCTAGGGTTCGCGACTATGAGCTATACTAGTTTACTTCTAACCTTAAGCTATCCATACTACACCTAACACAACATCCAGGACACACTGTACAATCAAGCATAATATATAGTATACCAACTACGGACTGCGGGGGTGCTATACGCCATCCACCCGACTTCCCCTGTAGATATAATCTACTCATCTTGAGTCTTCATTTGTCGACGTCGCCACGCGCTTGCTCGTCGTCCCGAAGTCTTCATGAGGTACCTACCATCAAAGTATCGTAAATGCATATCAAAACCAATTCCAAACTAAAACGGAAACACGAATCCAAAACAGCAACTAAGGAAATAGGCTCCAGATTTCACCCTAGGTCAAATTAGGCAAATCTATACATACCAGGGGTCTAATCTATACATGTAGGGGCTACAGAACCAAAACGACACAAAATGGGGCAAGTCTGGCCGCAAATTGCGGCCTATAGGATTAAATTGGCGGCCGGGAAAATGAGTTAGGGGCTGGGGTTTTGTGTGGTGGTTCCTGGGTGCCTGCACATCTCACTGTCCAATCAATTTTATTTTAGGATGTCTCGGGTGATAGCAGATCTCATATAAGCTTCCCAGATTTCACAAATTTTCGATATCGGTTTCTAAATCCATATTCTGGGTTTACGCTTCAGGTTTGGGTCGCAATTCATGCAGTAGGGTGTTTATATAACCTCTACTAAGCTCAATTTAACCTCACACACAAAATTCCCTCAAACCCTAACTAGGTTTTTCTCAAATCCACAAAACACACAATATCGGTTCTATCACAACATGGGGGTATAAATAATGCTAAAACTAAGCTAAGGGTTCAGTAATTACCTCATTTGGCAACTCAAGAATTTTCTTGAGTTGCCCCTAGTGGCCAAAATCCTTGCTTTCTTGGTCCTATGTGTAGATCTTGAGCTTGTGCACATATTTTGTGAAAAGAAGATGGGGTTTTGGTGTTGTTTTCATGATGATTTAGGGCTATTGAAGAGGGGAGGGAGGTGAAGAGCAGCAGCAGCAGCAAGGGCTGAAGAGGGAGAGGGATGAGTGAAGAGAATGAAGGAGATGGCTAAGTCCTTGGGTCAAAGGAGACCATACCTCTCTCTCTCACCAACCTCAATATAAAATTCCTTTTCCATTTCTTTTTCTTTTCCTCTCTAAACCCTTCTCACTAGAATAGTAAACCCAAAAGGAACATGGTGGAAAAATGCACAAGTGTAAGAAAAGATGATATGTGCATGTTTTGCATAAAAAGCTAGAAAAACCGATTAGCGATTTTTTAATCGCGATTAGCACTAAATTAGCATATAACTAATCATAAAAACTTTTAAAATGTCATAATTCTCTAAATTACCCTATTTTAGAATTTTCCATAATTTTCCAAAATTTTCCCCCATTTATTTGTATTTAATTATACCGAATTATTAAAATATTCAATAAAATAATATTAAATTATAAATTTCCCAAAAATAATATTTTTATTATTTCGAAATGTTACAATCTACCCCCTTAAATAAATTCGGTCCCCGAATTTAAATTTAAACCCCCAACTACTAAAACATTCAGTAACAATCCAAGTTGTCGGACACGTGATAATCGAATCACAAAATCACAAATCATAAATACCGTCGTCGGTAGTCCCTCATTCAAAGTCGAGAAGGTGCCGGTGCATCCAATACTAGCAGCGCAAGATATCCACTTGCCTCTTATTCACGGTCTGGCGTTCTCTATCTCTGGGGTCCTTATCTTCTCTGTGGATTACCTATCTCGCAATCAATCGGCTCAACGGCCCTATCAGGTGGTGCTAACGAGGACGATTCCACTTTGGCACTTCTCTAGTCATCTCTCGGTCAATCATCACGACCACTCGTAAAGCAGCAAGTCGCTTGCGTCGGCCTCTGGCTCTCTGAATGCACGTGACACATCCGATCCTGGGTGCAATTATTATTGCAGTAGTGTCCTGCAGGGAATCCCGCTCGAGGTCTCTTCCGATCTTGCCCATGCCGTATTGTACGGAGGCTGGCTCTCTTGCATAATCTCTCCTCACTCGATGGACATCTGTGTCCTCGGCACAACATCTTCTCGGAAATTGGTCGCATCCTAACGCCTCTGTAACTATATCAGGTCTCTAGTCTCAACGGGAAGTAATGACAGCTCCTCAGCGTCTCGCACGAACCTCTGGTTCCACTTGTCTCTATCGTCGTCCACTATGATGTTACGCCATGCTATCTACGCACTGCACTGTTCTCGGCCACGGTCAATCTGAAGTCTCTCGCATGGACTCGAAATCGCGTACTCTGTAGCTTCATCATTCTGTAGAAGATGTCTGGCCGAACAGGTCCTCGGGAACGCGTACTAACCATCGGAGAAATACTCAACACCCATCCGTCCTCGATCAACTCGCAACGCATCTGGGTAAGGTCCTTTATCCGAACCCGGTCAACTACCTCGTCGAGGATGCCGATCTCTGGCCTGCTGGGTGTGCACAATATAACCCATCCTGGGTCCAGGTCTTCTCGTGTCGTATTCCAGAAAGGTCCTGTCGAGGTCTCTCTCAAATCTCATTCCTGCCGAATTGCCCAGAAGTCATCGTCCTTTACTGAAGCTAATCCTTGTTTCGGAACGGCTGCATACTCCTCGCGACTCCTTCTGGAAGGTATATCCCTAAACTACGCCTCTGCATGCGTATCGCATCTTTGATGTCAGCGGAGTGGAACGTCACCTCATCAAATCTCTTGCGAACTCTTTACTTCACACTGCTTCAATATCGACTGATTCGGACTCAACTCATCATGACTGCACAGACCGCGCTCCAACGGCTATCCTCATATCTGGAGTCTCCCAAGAAATGCATCTCACCACCAAGAATCCGAAGGAAGTCGAACCATTCGATCGATTCGTCAAAACCACATAATCCCCCAAGAGCTCAACATCTTGGGTACAGTTTAACCGCATCGAGTACATACTACAGCATTAATGCTCCAGCCGTAGAAGAGCAAACCCAAGCCTCACTAATGGCGCCGCAGAACTGCCGCAAACCCTAAGGTTCAAAGGCTTTCACACGGTCATTATGTCGAGTTAGGGTTTCATTCTTCTAGAGGGTCCATAGAATTGCCTGCATGTCTTTCTGAATACTTTAAACTCGGAAAAGCAGGTTTCTGACATTCGATCGTCTCTGTCGACTCTCCACGTCCCCGCGTGAAGTCATCTCTAGCTGGAAGCAATCTATCTGATGACCTCGCATCGATAAGCGAACGAACCACACATCCTAGTCCTTCATCCTTAGTGACTAGTGACCTTCCATCATATCTCTAAGTGTATACTCATCCTGCAGCAGCTCCAATCATCTGGGCGATATCTCGTCATTTGCAGCAGCAACTGGCTCATTCGTCTGTACGCTGAACAGTGCCTCAATCCTCCAGGAAAGGCAATACATTGGCAGTCATCTCTAAGTCGGTCTGCTCTAGATCCGAGTAAGACTCTCCACACTAGAAATCTTTAACTCAACTGGGCATGCTCTAGCGCATAAATCGGATGAATCACCTTCGTCTCTCAAATCGGGTAGACAAGCTATCATCTGCCTCATATCTGCCTGGAAGCTCCGGCGATCTCAGCTCGCAAGCTCCGAAAGCGACATCCCATCAATTTCAGCAACAGCTAGCCCATCTTTCTGGCCCATCTATCTACACGGTAGGCGACATCATAAACTCTGAGGAATGCTATACATCAACAGTCCTCACTTAACTGGCAGCTCTAACAATGGCCCGATCATCCGGTGCAAAACCAAGCACTCGCCTCCACTAGAGGTCACAATCACCAATACTAACTCGAGACGTTCCCATGTCACCAAGAAACACAATGGCCGGCCCTCGTACCAGATGAGCTCGCACTGACCGTAACCCTAGTAGTAGCCCAAACTGCGCTCAAACATGGCGATAGGAAACTCAATCGAGTATCGAAGAGAGAAGATCAATGGCAAGAAAGAAAACAACAGATCCAGAGTGGATACATGATCATAAGAAGGAACAACATCAATGAAGGTATGATCATGAAACTAATAGAATTGAGGATCTCAAATGGATGTATAATCATGGATATGAAGAGAATCACTGATCTCGAAAATATGTTCATCCTAAGGTTCCTTAAGCGGAGTAGCGTATCGTAAGTATGCCGCGGAACATACCCACGGTACGTCACTCTACTTTAGTCACATATTCCATCAACCAAGGGTCATCCTACGGGACGAAAGTTCGGGTCTAATACCCCCTCGACTAAGTCTAAGTTTCGTAAGGTCAAGCCTAAGTTCCGTATATATATAGACGCCCTAGGCTCCACATAGTCAAACTTAGACTCGAACCAAGGTTAACCTAGCGCTCTGATACCAACTTTGTCATGACCCGAAAGAGCACGTGACTGGCCCTTGAACAATATGAAGTCTATAAGACTCTATCTGATCCAAGTAAGCCAAAAGCCCA
Source organism: Agapanthus africanus (assembly GCA_030015575.1). NCBI lineage: Eukaryota > Viridiplantae > Streptophyta > Magnoliopsida > Asparagales > Amaryllidaceae > Agapanthus > Agapanthus africanus. The sequence goes on along the minus strand of CM057345.1, from coordinate 294,379,146 downwards.
GAAATCTAAAACCATTTTAAGAGTAAAGAAACATATTTTTGTAAATTTTTCCATTGAGGCATTTTATCAAACACTTACTACGCATAAACAAGAGCACAACCCACATAAGCAAAATAATATACAACGACGAAGGGCGAGGATCAAAATCCAAGAGAATCTCCAATAAGCAAGAAAATTGTAATACAACTGAGCGTGACTAAGGCCGAAATAATACATCACTAGTGTCTAAGTCTGAAACAATATACAAGTTTTAGCTGATGGATTTCTAGATACAATGAAAAATACATGCACAAAGGCGGTTCTGATACAAAGAACCCACCTACCAAGCAAATCACCCGCAAAGGAAAGCAGTGTGCCAGAAATGCCGCTATGGGACCTGTACGGCAAACCTGCAAGAACTGTGGCACAACGGGGGTGAGTTGCCAACTCGTGAATAGAAAATATCTACAAGCAGAAATTGGAAGCATGACATAATCCTAAGTCAAAACGATCAGATATAATATAAATCTCAAATAAAGAAGTTTGAAGCATAGTAAGGTGGCAATGTAATATCTGAACATAAGTGTAGTGCCAAGTACTCGTGCCAGTGCCTCACGTAACAATATATCATAAATATGATGTATGTATGCGGTAAAATAAAAACAGGAGATATCATAAATGAAATCATCAGAAAATCAACGTCGAGCATTGACACAAACTATATATCTCAATATCAAGTGAAACCCATATATCATGTATCCAATATGTATGCAACATCCATGAAAGTACTCTATCAGGTACTACTAATACATGATGCAGTGTATATAAAATAAATGTGGGTAGGGGAGATATAATATACCATCGACCATAAAGGCTCCTCTCATATCGAGCACATAGGCTCCGAGCACATAGGCTCCTTTTATATATATATCGGGCATCCGTCAGTCCGGGTCAGTCCCCACTCTCATATATCAGGCATCCGTCAGTCCGACTCAGCCCCACTCTCATATATCGGGCATCCGTCAGTCCGGGTCAGCCCCACTCTCATATATCGGGCATCCATCAGTCCGGGTCAGCCCCACTCTCATATATCGGGCATCCGTCATTCCGGGTCAGCCCCACTCTCATATATCGGAATGCATATATAAGTTTGTATAGATCATCATGATGATATATTAAGTAGGTATATATATATATATATATATATATATCGTCGTCCCATACCACAAATATATATATACTATGGGTATACATATAAATTTCAGCGTCCTATACCACTGATATATATACGCAGGAGTAAAACAATCCAGAATCATCATATGCAACCATATCACAGTGCGAAAACCATGAATTATAATACATGCAGCATAAAACACTAATATGAGCATGGAACTATGTAAAGGCATATGCACAAATAAATATGAACCAATAACATATAAGCATGCAATGCAATGCGAGCCGTAGAATAAATGGTAAATGAATAATAATGCAGCTTGCCATTTGAAAAAAGACAAATCGGGGTTTTTGGTAAACTAAGGGCTACAGTGCTTTTAAGATATTCCAGATTCGTTAGTTTTTGAAATAGGTATAACTCGGGTCTAGTCTAACATCTACTATGCAAACTACAGATCTAAGTATCACGTCAACCGGGAGGGGTATGGAATCCACCTAAATCTGAGTCGATATATATATATAGTCGGTGATCCCGCCTCAATAGTATTGTGTACGATACAGTATGTCATATGGCATCCTCAAGTCATGAGTGCGGATTTATCATCAATATAAAGCTCGTACGGTAAATCGTCGTACGGCATCCCAATAGCTGGGTACGGGTCAGTATCGCATTCCTCTCATCAAATATCAGGTATCATTATCATCGTATCACATACTCTGGGGTACAGATCTAAGTCTAGTACAAATCAATACCATTTATATAAGTATGAATGCGGGGGTAAAACACATGCCCAACGGCCCGCTAAGATCACATGTCATATCGCAAATATGAATCACATCACATCACCGATCTCACGGCACAATGCCCAAAATCATCGACTCCTCTCCAATGTCATCCAATATCATCAACACACTGTAAGTATAGTGAATATGCAAGGGTGCGCGTGTGGGTGTAAACCTATTCTAGGGTTCGCGACTATGAGCTATACTAGTTTACTTCTAACCTTAAGCTATCCATACTACACCTAACACAACATCCAGGACACACTGTACTATCAAGCATAATATATAGTATACCAACTACGGACTGTGGGGGTGCTATACGCCATCCACCCGACTTCCCCTGTAGATATAATCTACTCACCTTGCGTCTTCATTTGTAGACGTCGCCACGCGCTTGCTCGTCGTCCCGAAGTCTTCATGGGGTACCTACCATCAAAGTATCGTAAATACGTATCAAAACCAATTCCAAACTAAAATGGAAACACGAATCCAAAACAGCAACTAAGGAAATAGGCTCCAGATTTCACCCTAGGTCAAATTAGGCAAATCTATACATACCAGGGGTCTAATCTATACATGTAGGGGCTACAGAACCAAAACGACACAAAATGGGGCAGGTCTGGCCGCAAATTGCGGCCAATAGGATTAAATTGGCGGCCGGGAAAATGAGTTAGGGGCTGGGGTTTTGTGTGGTGGTTGCTGGGTTCCTGCACATCTCACTGTCCAATCGATTTTATTTTAGGATGTCTCGGGTGATAGCAGATCTCATATAAGCTTCCCAGATTTCACAAATTTTCCGATATCGGTTTCTAAATCCGTATTCTGGGTTTACGCTTCAGGTTTGGGCCTCAATTCATGCACTAGGGTGTTTATATAACCTCTACTAAGCTCAATTTAACCTCACACACAAAATTCCCTCAAACCCTAACTAGGTTTTCCTCAAATCCACAAAACACACAATATCGGTTCTATCACAACATGGGGGTATAAATAATGCTAAAACTAAGCTAAGGGTTCAGTAATTACCTCATTTGGCAACTCAAGAATTTTCTTGAGTTGCCCCTAGTGGCCAAAATCCTTGCTTTCTTGGTCCTATGTGTAGATCTTGAGCTTGTGCACATATTTTGTGAAAAGAAGATGGGGTTTTGGTGTTGTTTTCATGGTGATTTGGGGCTATTGAAGAGGGGAGGGAGGTGAAGAGCAGCAGCAGTAGCAAGGGCTGAAGAGGGAGAGGGATGAGTGAAGGGAATGAAGGAGATGGCTAAGTCCTTGGGTCAAAAGAGACCATACCTCTCTCTCTAACCAACCTCAATATAAAATTCCTTTTCCATTTCTTTTTCTTTTCCTCTCTAAACCCTTCTCACTAGAATAGTAAACTCAAAAGGAACATGGTGGAAAAATGCAAAGTGTAAGAAAAGATGATATGTGCATATTTTGCACAAAAAGCTAGAAAAACCGATTAGCGATTTTTTAATCGCGATTAGCACTAAATTAGCATATAACTAATCATAAAAACTTTTAAAATGTCATAATTCTCTAAATTACCCTATTTTAGAATTTTCCATAATTTTCCAAAATTTTCCCCCATTTATTTGTATTTAATTATACCGAATTATTAAAATATTCAATAAAATAATATATAAATTATAAATTTCCCAAAAATAATATTTTTATTATTTCGAAATGTTACAATGAGTTTGCTCGTCGGCCTCCCTTTCGCTCAATACCTAGGTAGCTGTTACGTACAGCTAGTGTCGCTGACGTGCTTGTGGTTAAACCCACTGCCAGCGTATTGACGAGTCTTTAGAGTCCCACACAGAGCGTTTTCATGGTTCAGGCGATATGGTGTACATGGCGTATGTTGGTACATACAGATGTCCGATTAAATATGTGCACATGCTGTGCAGACTTTTATCGGACGGTTGATAATACTAGCGGCTTAGGATTAAGCCGGATTATTAAATCGAGTTTTGATTTAATAATTTATATATGTATTTGTATATACGTATTCTAGTATTATTGTTCACTATTCGTTTTCTCTCTTGGCTATTCGTATTTTTGTACAAATACGCGTATATGTATTTCGGTACATGTACCGGGAAGTATTCCGTATTTTATACGGAATGGCTTCTAGATGTTTTGCCACCTCATTATTGATTTTCCATTTATGGAAAAATCATTTGTTTTATAATGAGGTGGAGGGTGTGAGGTGGCATGAGGCATGGACCATGGTATGGTCTTTGAGGTATGGTCTCATTTGTTTAATGAAATTGAAAAGGAAAATGTTTTCTTTTTTGTGCGGAGAGATGGTAGGGGCCGGCCACTCTTTGGTGGGGGTTGATTTCATTTGATTATTATTCATTGTTGGATATGTATGCCCTAGAGGCCATTATTGTATAGTACTAGTTTGTATAATACATTTTGGAAGCTTGGGCTATATACACGGATTTACGCAGTCTTGCTCGATATAGTAGTATGCTACTTGGTTTATATCTATCTTAATATGTGTATATATTTCTTTTAACATATCGCTAATACATATTGATGGAGCCCCTAGGATTTTTGCTTGACTACCGGCGTTGTGATGGCGATCACACTAGTGAGGGCTGGGTAGTCTATAAGCACATCTTTATACAGGTCCCTAGTCGTAGGATTATCGAGACAGGGCATCGATACTCCAGAGTAGACTGGTGCATACACTTCTCATCCCAGCAGGGGAGATGGTCTGTCCCACAGCCATCAGTACGTCGTACTAGAGATAGTATGCAGGTGCTCGTTGGGTTACGAGTACACTGGACAGGACTCGTCGGGAACTGTTGGTTGGTATTATACCTATCGTCAGGTAGCAGTTCCCAGGTGACATGAGTACAGCTTAGTCCGTTGACTTGACACTGCTACTTCGCCTCAAGTATGTTCCACTGTTCTTTGATTGCTACCCTACCACGGCTCTATTGAGTCGTGCAAACAGGTAGTAGTTGGGTGCGGTCCCGAAGCACTTGGAGGCAGTGGCGGCTAGACAGGATTCGTCTCTCCCGGTATTGGGGGTTGATATCGCGCTGTGTCTAGGAGAGCCATTACACAAAGTCCCTGGCCAGGGCAAGCGAGATTTACTGGTAGTGTTTCCAGTAGTTTCTCAGGGTGTTCTGGGCTACACTCCGACACGACTTGTACCGCTATTAGGGGTCTGACGTTTACCGCCCCCTAGGCCCGACATGCGATACTCTTAGATGAACAGACCGGACTGTATGGAGATTGTCATATTCAGGCTCGGTAGGAGTTCAGATGGGTTCATCTCATCAGTCTTCTTATCGGTATCTACCTGCGGACCGTTACGTACAGCTAGTACCGCTTGCAGCCTGTGGTTAAACCCACTGCCAGCGTAGTGTCGAGTCTTTAGAGTCCCACACAGAGGGTTGTTCGCCTTTGGGCAAAACTGTAGGGTTCCTAGGCACTCTAATGGAGTCTCACAAGTGATCAAACATGGCCAATTGAAATTTTACAAGTGCCTATTAACCCTAATACGGATCGTTAACTAGATAAATAGGCGAAGCAAGCAAGTAAACGGAAATATAGCTAAAGGAAAGGGGCTACAACCTTTGTAGATCCGTTCCACCACCTCCTAAGCTCCGTGATGAAGTCCCCTCGCTGTCCAAATCATATCTTGGGCTCTAGCGTCGGCTTCATCGGAAAAAAACGGGCTAGGTCATCGACGACGATGCCGAAGATGATCTACGTCGAGGCATCGCTAGATCAAGCTCCAACTTCACCAAGTCAAGAAAACTTGTGAAGGAAACACCCTATACTACTTGGCAAGAGGTAGAGGATGAAGAAATAGGAAGTGGGTAGACTTTAGATTTGGATTTCACACACTTTTTCATCAATCACCATTGATGTAGCAAGCTTTCTTCTCATGGAGGAAGAAGAAGAAGATGAAGAAAAAGAATATGATAAGATTAAGTAAATGATAAATAAATCAATACTTATCATTTACTAACCCTTGGTTAGTTGTAGAGAATGGACCATGGTTAACTTGAATGGTTAGGGTTAAGGATGAGACAAGAATGGTGGACTAATTCAAAGCTTCAAGAATCTTCAACTAGCAAACAAAATTAGCAACCATTCTTTTCTCATCTTTTTCCAAAATAAATAAATAAATAAATAAGAAAAAAGAAAACCCTAATCATAATCTTAACCATGGTCTAATTCTTTACACTAACCCTAGCTTGCATGTATCATCAAACATGATACAATCATGTGCACAAAATATATCACATATGCAATGTGCACAAACCGAGTGAGTAAATCCATTTAAAGTGAACCAATACTAGTTAATGCAAAGTAATATATCAAATATATATAATTATACATTAAATCATTAAATCAACACTTGATTCAATGATCCGGTCATGTCGCATATAACCGGCTAGTATCCAATGTATCGGCTTATCGAATCAATCCTTGATTCGATAACTAGGTTATATCGCATACAACCATTCGACACATTCATCGCGAGAATGAAATACGGTATCACATACACGCATTATTCTCGGTCCCGCACATATCTCATATGCGCTCCTATTTCGTTTCGCTTGAGCCAGGAAACCTCTGTGTAGGACTCTAAAGACTCGTCAATACGCCGGTAGCGGATGATGATCATATCAAGCACCCACAAGCCGCAAGCGGTCTGCTAAACGTAACGGCCACCCGGGTATTGAGCGATCAGAAGATCGACGAGCAAGCCCGCTCACACTCCTGTGAATCCAACCAGTAACACTTACCGTACAGTCCGGTCTGTTCGTCTGATATGTCGCATATCTCGCCTAGGGGTGGTAAACGTCAGACCCCAATAGCTCGATAAGTCATGCCGACTTGAGGTCCATAACATTCGTGAAACTACTGATAACTCTTACCAGTATATCACTGCAACCCTGGCCAGGGATTTCCTGTTATGGCCAGTCGAGCATAGCACAACATCAACCTCCAATACCGGGAGAGACGAATCCCCTCATATCGCTCATTGCCTCCATGTGAATCGGGACTGTACCCAAAAACCACCTGTTTGCACAATTCAGTAGAGCCATGGTAGGGTGGAAATCAAAGCACAGTGGGAGACACACAAGACTCTATGACGATCTCGGGTCAACAGACTAAGCTGTACCAGTGTCACCAGAGAACTGCCATCTGACGTGAGGTGTAATACCATCTGGGAGTTCTCGGCGAGTCCGTTCAGTGTACCCAGTCTCCACTGAGCACCCGCATACCATCTTCGATGTCAAACACCAATGGATATGGGATCATCCATCGCCCATCGCATGGGTCGAGAAGATATGCGCTAGTCTACTCTGGAATATCGATGCCCCGTCTCGATATTCCCACGACTAGGAACAATGAAGGATGTACTCATTGACTACCCAGGCCCCACTAGTATGATCTGCATCATAGTCTTGGAAGTCGAGTAAACATCCTAAGGGCTTTATCAACATGTAATCAGAGAGACAGAAAGTATACATGTTAAGATAAAGAGCAACCAGATAGCATACTATCATGTCGAGCAAGAAAGTCCTACCTATATATGTCCCAGCATCCACTACAATATACATCCAATGTACAGTAATGGCCTCTAGGGCATACATATAACTAACAATCTCCCACTTGCACTAGGGCCATCTGTAGCAGTGGTTGCAGTATCACATACTCAACCATCCCATAAAGTCTCTCTTTGGGAAAAGGCCTTCGTGAGTGGATCCGCCGTGTTGTCCTCTGAGTCTACTCTCCTAACCTCGATCAACCTGGAGATTAACTATTTCCATGATCAGGTGATGCTGCCTCAGAATATGTCTGGGTCACTGATGGGACCAGGGTTCCAAGGGCCAAAGCCACACTTCCATTGTCATATAATGGCAGGAACCTAGTTCATCTTATGAACCAATATACACCCAAACTTCCTCTTTGGTAGTATCTTTAATAGCGATGTTACCAGCCTTTATCGTCTAGTTTGCCACGGTATCTAGCTTGGAACTCTTCCAACATACCGTCCCTTTACTGAAAGTAAAGACAATGCCTGTGACTGACATTCAGTCGTCTTTATCACCCTGGAACTCTTCCAGTGATTCTCCCTAGGATTGATTGATACCATCTCACTACATCTAGTGAGAATCCTAGCATCCAATTACATCTATCTCATAGATGATAACTCAGGATTTAGGAGGTATCACTTTGATCCTATTTGGAGAATCCTTGTGATAATAGGAGATTGACCGATCGTAGTATAGGAAACTCGTTTCCTATCAAGAGTATGTTGTCCACGTACAATACGAGGATGACCACCTTACTCTCTACTACCCTTTTGTATATACAAGGTTCGTCTACCATTTTGATGAAGTCAAACACATCAAAACAGACGTTCCAACTCCGCGATGCCTGCTTCATTATGTAAAGCAACTTGCACACGTTTCCGCTGCTCCCACTTGTTACGAAGACCTCTGGCTGTGTTCTTATAGACGTTCTCTTCTAAATCAGTATTTAGAAAAGCAGTCATGGCACCCAACCGCTAGATATCGTAGTCATGGTATGTAGCCGTGGTAAGTAGGATCTGGACAGACTTAAGCATAGCTACTGGAAAAAGGTTTCATCATTATCCACGCCTGGTCGATGACGAAAACCTTTAACAAGTCTAGCTTTGAAAGTCTCAACTTTTCCATCTACACCAAGTAATCTTCTCAAGATATACTTGCTCCTGATGGGGATTTAACCCTTCAGATATAGCAGCTAAAGTCCATAATTTGCTGGTGTACATGGATTCCATCTCAGATCGCTAAGCATCCAGCCAATCTTACAGAGTCCCTACTCTCGATGGCCTGCTCGAAACTAGTTGGGTCATCATCTCATGATGCAATCCTTGCTCCCACTGTCATCGAGAAACCGAGGTATCTCTCAGGCGGATGAGGAACCCTACTAGATCGGCGGAGAGGCTGAGGTTCGTCGGGAACTATAGAATCTTATGGTTCAGTCAAATCATCAACTGCAGTTTTGTATAGCTGGAACCTTTCCAGTTCTACAGAACTGATCCTGCCTCGATCTTGTCCGGATTTTGCTTTAAACATAGGCCGGACAACCCCAAATCTTAACTCACTTAAGAGATAGGCTCTTCCCATACCATATCTCATATGGAATGGTAGGCAGTGATTTGATTCGAACCTAATTCAACAGGTATGCAGCTTCTCAAGCGCATAACTCCCAAAAAGGAAATAGGTAACTCAGTAGTACTCATCATAGAGCACACGATATCTAATATTGTGTGATTGCTCCGCCCCGATACACCGTTGTGCTGTGGTGTATTCAGAGGAGTAATACTGAGAGAAAATCTCATTTTCCTTTAGAATAGTCCAGGAATTCCATGCACAAGTATTCTCCTCCTTGATCTCATCAAAGGACATAATACTTATACCCGGTTATTGGTTCTCTACTTCTAACTTATATTCTGTGAATACCTCAAAAGGTTCGGACTTATGTTTCAACAGGAACATACGACTGAATCTTGAGAGATTATCAGAGAATATAATGAAGTATAAAGAACCAGTCCTGACATGTGTAGACAGGAGACCTTACATACATCATTATGTATCAGTCCTAAGAGTTTACTAACTCTTCCTTTGTTTCCAATAAACAGAGCTATGGTCATCTTATCTTTGGGACATGACTGGCAAGTTTCACAAGATGTAAATTCAAACTGATTTAAATATGCATCTAAAATGTAACTTCAGCCAGTCGGGTCGCATTGATATGACCTAGTCTATAATGCCTCAAGAAGAATTCGTTCATTTCTGAACTCTTCTTCTTGTGTGTGTTCAGTATACTAGGAACTGTAGTTTGATTTAGAACGTTAATGCTTTTAGATAGCGTGCCTGAACCGATCAACTTTTGATATAGGAAGTGTTCAAAACATTATCCATGAATACAAAATTATATCCTTTCTTTACTAATAAAGAGACTGATATGATTTTGTATATCAGGTTCGGTATCTAATAGCATTTGTTCAGAATCAATGTATTCGTAATACAGGGTGACAGTGACCAACAGACTTGGCTGCAACACTTGCCCCGTTTTCTGTCTCATGAAACTTATCACCCGTTCTCAGTTTTTCTACCCTTTTGTAGCCCTATGTAACAGATTACATATCTGGGATCCTGATCCGGTATCATATACCCAGGATTCAGAGGATACTGAGAAACAGTTCTTTGTAATGAACACACCCGAAGGAGACGCATCATATGCACTTTCTTCGTTTGGGCGGCATAGGAATTCTGGTATTCCCCAATTTCCTGCTCTGTCTTATAACAATTATAAGTTGGAGCGGGACCAACGTTCCCCAGCTCAGTATAACAAGCGGGTTCGGTCAATACATCCGTATTATTATCTTGATTAAGGCGTGATATGGTCGCTACCTGGAGAGAGAGAGAAGAAAACACTCTGCGTGCGCTCTTGCAAGATTAGATTGGTTATGTATTTTATCTAATCAGGATGGCTCCCACTGTTTTTATCAAATCTTCCTTCAAACCCTAAAAGGAAAGACTAGCCGGGATTAATTACACTCTACAAGTTCGCCAATCTTTCAGCCAGGCCAGTGTCGGTACTTTGAGGGAGGTTCCCCGTGGTTTCGCACGGACCTAATTACTGTAAACCTCGTTTTCCCAGAGGCGTAACCCCGTTGACACCTTTCTAGACACCTACTTGATCGGCTAATTGCAAAGTGCAAAACTCTCCCAGGAGTAACAATTACTCGCAGTAGGTATCGGGATCCAACTATCACATAGAAGGTATGCAATCTCATTGCAAATTTCAACACTTGAAACTCCCGATAAAGGTTTTTACCCCTAGCACCTATGACCTTAACTATGGTCAACAAATCACAAGTACTAGTCAAGTTCTACCCGTCATTTCGTGATTAATTAGACCCACCCACATGACCCTTAACTAAGGTCAATAAAGTCACGCGACTGTCCTAACTAATCGCATCATATGCGGTATAGGAAGACATCACTTAGCTACCGTACACTGTGCCTTGACTATGGTCAACAAACACAGCACGAATACTAAGTACTCTACTTCCTAAAATGACGGAGGGTTGCGAATGGTTTTTGTGAAAACCTTTAACGCTTTGAACTTGATCTCGTTGCGGAATCAAATGGTTTTTAAATGGAATGTTTTTGAGGCTTTTCTAGTTTTGCTAAAGGGGTCACTCCCGGTGAAGGGATCGTCGGCCCTTTCCTCGTCGAATGAGGTGCGGGATATATCATATATATCACTGTGCAAAGCAGAAACTATAGAAGCGATCAAATACAAACCGAGTGTGTAGCATCTGCCAGTTATTGCTAAAGGAGTCACTCCCGGTGAAGGGATCTCGGTCCTTTCCTCATCGAATAAGGTGCAGGATGTTCTATAATGAACACCACAATGCAAAGCAAGAACTGTAGCTACCTATTTTTATTTTGAAATTCGATTCCACAACATCAATTAGGTTTATTTTCTTTCATTAATCTCATTAATGAATATCCCATCATTTAAGTCCACCTAACCATTACAGATAAATATAACGTACGCTTATGCCATCCGCATTCGCCTCGATGTCCCGTCTGCACCGTTAGGTTAGGTAACTAATGCCAGAGCGAGGCAGGGCTAGCGCGGGTGTAAAACATAAGCAACGTCTATATAATATATCATATATACTATATATAATACCTGTCACAGAACATCACATGATCTCATCACAGATAAAACACAGCAGAAGAAACATATGAAATATTGGATATACTAGGACGTCCGTGTTTTCAATACGAGCCAGTATAAAACACGGATTCCACGGTCGTGATGAGTAGCCAATCCCACACCCCTAGACCCCTACGAGAGCGGCAAGCAACCCTACCAATTCTAGGGTTAGGAGACCCGGACTCGACTCCTTGGTCTCCCACTGGACCCCAGAACCCGGTTACTTGTGCTCCCCTCCTTGGGTCTATCCTAGTGCAGAAAAGTAAATAATATACATCAACGGTGACATCTTCCGCAACCTGGAAGTGCCCCAATAAAAGAATATTACATACAAGTTTTTACATGAATGAAAATGAAAAACACTCACCTCACATAAAAAAAACCCGGCTATTCAAACACGACGATCCAATATAACATATCCAGCAACACATAACATCTCATGTCATCAACGTAAGTAAATATGCGCATCCCAATTGTCGTTGACATATAGCAACGAAACCGGCGATATCACATATTACACTTACGGTCACAGAAAAGAAAGTGTAAAACTACAACAGTTGGAATCCACAACCACTTCAGACATCGCATGCCTGACCAAATGAATTCTTTAGACATCGCATGCCTAACAATTATAAACCCGGCATTTTAGTCTCATTATCGAAAACTCTTTCCAATATCAAGTCGGGCAATTCAACAGGATTCCCGACATTCTGATCGAATACTCGTCGCAAACTTCAGTAGGCGGCCGCACCCCCCGACGCCGTCGACAAAGTGCACCAAGGCGGAACACCGCTGCCGCGAGCACCCGAATGGATACTTTCAGTGACGGGGTTCTCCTACAGTCACTTGGTCGGGGCTATGGGGTGAGGCTGTCTATTAAGTTTACTCGGCGAGTATCCGCGTACGCTACGTGATTGCGACGGACTTTTGATCACATCAAAATTCCGTGGCAACCGATCAAGTGAGACTAAACTGCTATGTTTATAACATTCATCCAGTCATCTCATAACTATTTGCGAATTCCAAGTATTGTATCACATTCCGGATAAATAGAAAATGCTAAACTTTTCGATCGAACAATCGAACACCCAAGTTTTCCTGATACAGCTCAACACATGAAATAAGTCTAACAACATTCAGTTCGTGCCTCAGTACCAACGGTCCAGCCGTAGAAGGGTCAAGCCAACGCCTCACATGTGGCACGCCGTACTGCCCCAAACCCGAAGGTTCAAAAGGTAGTTCAAGACGGTCACATAATCGAGTTAAGGTTTGTTGTCTTCTAGAGGGTCCATCGCGTTACTTGCACTACTTAGAACGTCATTAAACTACGGAAAAATCCAACACTTGGAAATTTCCCGACAGGGGAAAAGTTGGGTATTTATATCCGGTCGAACTTTTTAACATATTGTAAAATATCCGGAAAGCCACATAGACAAAATCTGATAATCTGATCGAACAATCGAATCCCCAAAACACCCCAGAAAATTCAACTCATGAATAAATTTTAAAAATTCCCAGAAAACACAGCACAATTTATCAGGAATTACTGTGCATCTATTTAGGGCTGACGTCACATAAATGCCGCGGAACCGCAGCAGAAGCCAGGCTTCTGCCGCGGTTCCGCCGCACTCTTCACTGTTCACCAAAAATATTTTGCACCGTAATTCTTATTTTTCCCTGCTGAATTTTTTAGTAATTTTTAATTCAGAAAAATCCAGATATTTCAAAAATGTCCAGAGAGTGGGTCGGATTAGGGTTTCGGGGTTTGTTCGGATTTCAAATTCCGTCTAGACTTCGCCTAAGGCTCTAGCTAGGCTCTGATACCACTGTAGGGTTCCTAGGCACTCTAATGGAGTCTCACAAGTGATCAAACATGGCCAATTGAAATTTTACAAGTGCCTATTAACCCTAATACGGATCGTTAACTAGATAAATAGGCGAAGCAAGCAAGTAAACGGAAATATAGCTAAAGGAAAGGGGCTACAATCTTTGTAGATCCGTTCCACCACCTCCTAAGCTCCGTGATGAAGTCCCCTCGCTGTCCAAATCATATCTTGGGCTCTAGCGTCGGCTTCATCGGAAAAAAACGGGCTAGGTCATCAACGACGATGCCGAAGATGATCTACGTCGAGGCATCGCTAGATCAAGCTCCAACTTCACCAAATCAAGAAAACTTGTGAAGGAAACACCCTATACTACTTGGCAAGAGGTAGAGGATGAAGAAATAGGAAGTGGGTAGACTTTAGATTTGGATTTCACACACTTTTTCATCAATCACCATTGATGTAGCAAGCTTTCTTCTCATGGAGGAAGAAGAAGAAGATGAAGAAAAAGAATATGATAAGATTAAGTAAATGATAAATAAATCAATACTTATCATTTACTAACCCTTGGTTAGTTGTAGAGAATGGACCATGGTTAACTTGAATGGTTAGGGTTAAGGATGAGACAAGAATGGTGGACTAATTCAAAGCTTCAAGAATCTTCAACTAGCAAACAAAATTAGCAACCATTCTTTTCTCATCTTTTTCCAAAATAAATAAATAAATAAATAAGAAAAAAGAAAACCCTAATCATAATCTTAACCATGGTCTAATTCTTTACACTAACCCTAGCTTGCATGTATCATCAAACATGATACAATCATGTGCACAAAATATATCACATATGCAATATGCACAAACCGAGTAAATCCATTTAAAGTGAACCAATACTAGTTAATGCAAAGTACTATATCAAATATATATAATTATACATTAAATCATTAAATCAACACTTGATTCAATGATCCGGTCATGTCGCATATAACCGGCTAGTATCCAATGTATCGGCTTATCGAATCAATCCTTGATTCGATAACTAGGTTATATCGCATACAACCATTCGACACATTCATCGCGAGAATGAAATACGGTATCACATACACGCATTATTCTCGGTCCCGCACATATCTCATATGCGCTCCTATTTCGTTTCGCTTGAGCCAGGAAACCTTTGTGTAGGACTCTAAAGACTCGTCAATACGCCGGTAGCGGATGATGATCATATCAAGCACCCACAAGCCGCAAGCGGTCTGCTAAACGTAACGGCCACCCGGGTATTGAGCGATCAGAAGATCGACGAGCAAGCCCGCTCACACTCCTGTGAATCCAACCAGTAACACTTACCGTACAGTCCGGTCTGTTCGTCTGATATGTCGCATATCTCGCCTAGGGGTGGTAAACGTCAGACCCCAATAGCTCGATAAGTCATGCCGACTTGAGGTCCATAACATTTGTGAAACTACAGATAACTCTTACCAGTATATCACTGCAACCCTGGCCAGGGATTTCCTGTTATGGCCAGTCGAGCATAGCACAACATCAACCCCCAATACCGGGAGAGACGAATCCCCTCCTATCGCTCATTGCCTCCATGTGAATCGGGACTGTACCCAAAAACCACCTGTTTGCACAACTCAGTAGAGCCGTGGTAGGGTGGAAATCAAAGCACAGTGGGAGACACACAGGACTCTATGACGATCTCGGGTCAACAGACTAAGCTGTACCAGTGTCACCAGAGAACTGCCATCTGACGTGAGGTATAATACCATCTGGGAGTTCTCGGCGAGTCCGTTCAGTGTACCCAGTCTCCACTGAGCACCTGCATACCATCTTCGATGTCAAACACCAATGGATATGGGATCATCCATCGCCCATCGCATGGGTCGAGAAGATATGCGCTAGTCTACTCTGGAATATCGATGCCCCGTCTCGATATTCCCACGACTAGGAACAATGAAGGATGTACTCATTGACTACCCAGGCCCCACTAGTATGATCTGCATCATAGTCCTGGAAGTCGAGTAAACATCCTAAGGGCTTTATCAACATGTAATCAGAGAGACAGAAAGTATACATGTTAAGATAAAGAGCAACCAGATAGCATACTATCATGTCGAGCAAGAAAGTCCTACCTATATATGTCCCAGCATCCACTACAATATACATCCAATGTACAGCAATGGCCTCTAGGGCATACATATAACTAACAAAAACAGAGTAGAGGTCGCATGGTTTTGCGACAGAGTTCGTTCACATACGCGCACTTGTGCACGTTTGGTGTCCGGGCAGTTATTACTAGCGGGCTTTGGTTTAAGCCAGCTCCTAGTATTTGTTTTGGGATTGGTTTTGTTTCATTGTATTCGTGTTCCTCGAAACACGGATGCGGGTGTGTATGCACAGTTGACAGAGGCAGAGGAACCTCATTAGGGTTGTTGACCGTTGACTTTTTCTAAACCCTAATGAGAATGAGAAATATGATTAATAATGTTAATTAAGGATAATTGTGCCATGGTTGAGGTTGGGTTGACCATTTGACTTTTGTTGACCATTTGACCATGATCATTTCTTTTGCAAGATGCTTCTTGAAGCTTGCAATTAGCATTAAATGTGAAATGATAATGGTCACTTCAACTAACCATCACAATTTTCTTTAGTTATTATTATTATTCTTATATTCTCTCATATGAGAGCATGGTTGTGATTTTTCTCTAATTCTCTCTTGCTCTTTCTCTCTCATGCTTTGCTTCCCTCTTCCTCTCTCAAAGCTCTCTTCTTTCATGTGTTGAAAAACATGAGCTTTATGAGATAAAACCATCAAGACAACTCTCTACTCTTTCTAGGGTTCTTAGTCTAGCAAGCCAAGCACTCTAGTTACCTCTTGGTTGAGATAGGAGCTCAAGCTAAAGGCCTTCGGATGGATCTTTCTTCGGCAAAGAGAAGACGAAGAGAAGGAGCCATCTACACCACTTCAAGGAGCAAGCAAGAAGGAGGGCCACAACAAGAAGAGAAGGAGTTCAAGATCTTAGTATAACCATCTAACCTAGTAGCTAGAACTTATAGTTAGTTTGTTAGTTTTTGTTTAGCGAAGATCCTCTAGTTTTAGTCCATGTTACCTTGTGTTTAAAAAAATCGTTTTTACCTATTCCGCCTCCCCGTAAGCACCGGGGTGGGTAACGTGGACCTAACAGTGGTATCAGAGCCTAGCTAAACAACAACTAATATGTTAGCAAAGTGTTTAGAACTTCAATCCGAAAAAATCGCAAAATACATCAAAATCTTGTGCCTTCTGCCGTTTTTTAAAACAGGTCTAAAAATATTTCCACACACCTGAAAAATACGTGCAGGGTTTTTTAGGAACACCCAAGAAAATCGAGCCCATGACTCGATCAGACTACCGCGGAAGCGCGGCGAAACCAAGCGTTTCGCCACGGATCCGCGGCCGAGTCGACTCGGTCGCGACTCGTTTTTCCTGCAGTGTGTTCAGACTGATGTTTTGTGATTTTTAAGATGATTTGTTTCTGCCGAGATTCTTCAGAGAACAGTATTGTTTTTGGGGTAGTTTCAAATTGGAATATTGATCGAAATTCTATAAACTTTAGCTAATTGGTTATATCTGTAATGTGATATATGTACTGAACGTTGACTAATCGCTATACGTCGATTAGTGGGAGTTGTGCATATCTGTGATCTGTGATGTTGGATTGTGTATATGAACTTGTTGGATTGTCGCGGATGAATAGCCGGGGTTGTGAGATGAGAGTTTCTTTATCTTTCATTTGATGTAAATTGTAAATTGATGTAATATTATTTTCATGGCCGCACATCCGGGTTGAGATTGTAGCCGCCATTGTATATTATTTCTTTTACTGTTTTTGCTCCTAGGATAGACCTAAGGTGGGGTGCACAAACTATCGGGTACTTTGAAGTGCCGAGTGGCCTACTCACGTTGTTGAGGGAGGTTGCTTCACTTCGGATACTTGGCGGGTAGTTTGCCGCATCCGTAGGGGTCTAGGATGGGGTTTGGCTATTCATCGCGACCGTGTAATCCTTCTTTCGTTGCAGGCTCGAACGAAACGCGGATTCCTAGCATATCCAATGTATTCATCTGTGATCTGGAATGGCTATCATTGCATCTGACGAATGTATATATCCATATATGATATCTAGTAGGCGTTGCTTATGTTTTGCATCCGCGCTAGTCCAGCCCCCGCTCTGTCGTTAGTTAAGTAACCTAACGGGTGATGACGGGGCCCCGTGGCAAATGCAGATGGCATAAGCGTACGTCATATTTTCGCTGTTTTCTGCAATGATGGGACGCATTATATTAATGCAAAGAAAATAAACCTAAAAGATGTTGTTGGAACAATTTTCAAAAAGCTGTTATTGCAAGGACGTTCTCTTTTGTTTTGCACAGAGGTATTCGGTTATGAATACCCAGCACCTCATTCGACGAGGCAAGGGCCGAGATCCCTTCATCGGGAGTGAACCCTTGGACAGAAGTTTGCTTCAGGGTAATAACTTCACTATAGTCAATTATTCTTGCTTTTCATCGAGGTATTCAGTTTGGAATATCCTGCACCTCATTCGACGAGGAAAGAGCCGAGATCCCTTCACAGGGAGTGACCTCTTTAGTAAAAGTTTTCGCCACTATATATTTTTAAAAGGGTTATCAAGTTCCTTCAACGATATCAAGTTCATTACGTTAACGGGTTTTTCGCCAAAAACCCAGCCGTAGCCCTCCGTCATTTCTTATAAGTTATACTTAGTATTCGTGCTGCGTTTGTTGATTGTGCCAAGGCGCAGTGAACGGTAGCTAAGTATTGCTTATCTATAGCATACAATGTGATTGGTTAGGACAGTCGTGTAACCTTGTTGACTGTGTTAAGGGTTATGCGGGTGGGTTTAATGCAATCAAAATAATGACGGGTTGAACTTGACTAGGACTCTTTGATTTGTTGACTGTGTTAAGGTCACTTGGGTCCTAGGGGCAAAAACCACATCGGAAGTTTCAAACATACAGGAAACTTGCAGATTCAGCATATCTTCTGGAGTGTGGTGACTAGAGTGGATTCCATCTAGGTCATCACACAATGATAGTTGGATCCCGATCCCACTGATGAGTTGGATTACACTCGGGAGATTATTTCACTTAACAATCAATGCTATAAACCAAGTAGGTGTCTAGAACGATGTTAACGGGGCTACGCCTCTAGGGAAAAGAGGTTTTATAATTAAGGGACTTCGTGAAAGCGTTGGAAAACCTCTCTCGAATTACCAACACTAGCCTGGCTGAAAGGTTAAGCAAGTATTATGACGTGCGATTAATCCTGACTAGTTCTTCTTTTAGGGTTTGAAGAAGAATTTGAGGAAACAGTGGGAGCTATCCTGGTTAGATAAATTAATAACCAATCTAATCTTGCAAGAGCGCACACTGAGTGTTCTTTTCTCTCTCTCTCCAGGTAGCAACCATTTCACGCCCTAATCAAGATAGTAAAATGTATCGCTTGACCGATCCGAATTCTTAATCGGGGCTGGGGAACGTCGGTTCGGCTCTAACTTATGACAACAGTCATAAGTATGAGCAAGGGAAAGAGTATTGTATGGATTCCAAGGAGACCCAGTTGAAGAAGAAGCATAGTTTTGCATCTACTTCAGGTGTTCTTGTAATTAAGAACTGCTTTTCGGTCAGCCCTACCTCCTGGGTACTTGATACCGGATCAGGATCTCATATCTGTAATTTATTGCAGGGACTGAGAAAAAGTAAGAAAGTTGCACCTGGTGATATGCCCCTCAGGATAGGGAACGGAGCACTAGTTAATGCTGCAGCCGTCGGTGAATACCACCTAGTGTTGCCAAATGGCAATACTATGGTTTTGAACAATTGCTACTATGTACCTTCCATGGTTTGCAACATCATATCAGTTTCTTTACTCGATAAAGATGGATATAACTTTGTTCTTGATAGAAATATCATGAACATTTACCTTGATAAGGTACTGGTTGCAGAAGGTACACTATGTAATGGTATCTATGTTCTAAATCAGAATACAGTTCTTAATGTACAAAACACAGGCAAGAGGAAGAATTCATATACGAATGAATCCTACTTGTGGCATTGTAGACTTGGTCATATCGGAGAGAAAAGACTAAGTAAGTTGCATAAAGATGGACTCTTGAATACGTTCGAGTTTTCATCTTTTGAAACTTGTCAGTCTTGTCTCAAAGGAAAGATGACCAAATCTCCGTTCACCGGACATAGAGAAAGAGCAACAGAGCTCTTGGGACTCATACACAGTGATGTATGTGGTCCAATGTCTATACATGCAAGGGGTGGGTTCTCATACTTCATCACATTCACTGACGATCTCTCTAGGTTCGGATATGTGTATCTGAAGAAACACAAATCTGAAACTTTTGAGAAATTCAGAGAATTCAGAAACGAAGTGGAGAACCAGATTGGCAAAAGTATCAAGATCCTCCGATCGGATAGAGGAGGGCAGTACTTAAGCACGGAATTCCTAGATTACTTAAAAGAGAATGGAATTCTCTCTCAGCTTACTCCTCCTTATACACCACAGAACAACGGTGTATCGGAGCGGAGGAATCGTACCCTATTGGATATGGTTCGCTCCATGATGAGTAGTGCTGAGTTGCCTCTTTCATTCTGGGGATATGCACTTCAAACAGCAGCACATCTATTGAATCAAGTGTTAGTGTATATGCCCTAGAGACCATTACTGTATCATACTAGTTTGTATATTACTTAATGGAAGCTTGGGATATTCACCTTGTATATACAATCTTGCTCAAAATAGTAGTATGCTACTTGGTTTGTTTCTACTTCAATGTGTACATGTGTTTATTTTTGTATATCGCCTATACACATTAGTGGAGCCCTTAGGATCTTTGCTTGATTACCAGCGATGTGATGGCCGTCACACTAGTGGGGCTGGGTAATCCATAAGCACATCCTTATGCAGGTCCCTGGTCGCAGGACTATCGAGACAGGGCATCGATACTCCGGAGTAGACCAGCGCATGCGCTTCTCATCCCAGTGTGGGAGGCGATCTGTCCCACAGCCGTCAGTACGTCGTACTTGAGATAGTATGCGGGTGCTCGTTAGGTTACGGGTACACTGGACAGGACTCGTCGGGAACTGACTAGTTGGTATTATGCCTATCGTCAGTTATCAGTTCCCAGGTGACATGAGTACAGCTTAGTCCGCTGACTTGACACTGTCACTTCGCCTCGAGTATGTTCCCACTGTACTTTGATCACTACCCTACCATGGCTCAAAGGATTCGTGCAAACAGGTAGTGGTTGGGTGCAGTCCCGAAGCACTTGGAGGCAGTGACGGTTAGACAGGATTCGTCTCTCCCGGTATTGGGGGTTGACATCGCGCTGTGTCTAGGAGAGCCATTACACGAGTAGTCCCTGGCCAGGGCAAACGAGATATACTGGTAGGTTTCCAGTGTTATCTCAGGGTGTTTTGGGCTTCGCTCCGGCACGACTTGTACCGCTATTGGGGGACTGACGTTTACCGCCCCCTAGGCCCGCCATGCGATGTATCAGACGAACAGACCGGACTGTACGGAGAATGTCACACTCAGGCTCAGTAGGAGTTCAGATGGGTTTCGCCTCGTCGGTCTTCTTGTCGGCATTACCTGGGGACCGTTACGCACAGCTAGTGCCGCTTGCGGTCTGTGGTTAAACCCACTGCCAGCGTAGTGTCGAGTCTTTAGAGTCCCATACAGAAAGCTTTTCGCCTTTAGGCAAAAGAGTAGAGGTCGCATGGTATTGCGACAGGTCGCATGGTATTGCGACAGGTCGCATGGTTTTGCGACAGAGTTCGGTCACATCCGTGCACTTGTGCACGTACAGTGTCCGGACAGTTTACACTAGCGGGCTTTGGTTTAAGCCAGATCCTAGTGTACCTTTTGGGATTGGATTTATCCGGTTTGCATTCGTGTTCCTCGGAACGCGGATGCGGGTGTGTATGCACAGTTGACAGGGAGGCAGAGGCAGCGGATTCTCATTAGGGTTGTTAACAGTTGACCGTTGACTATTTGACTTTTTGCTCAACCCTAATGAGAATTTGATATGAGATTAACTATTATATTAATTAAGTATTATGGTGACATGGTTGTTGACTTTTGTTGACTTTGTTGACTTGTTGACTTTTGTTGACTTGTTGACTTTGTTGACCGGTTGATTAGGCTTGACTAGTTGACCATCATGATAACCATAGCCATCATTTCATGGCAAAGACTTTTGTTTGCTTGCTCATTTGTGTAAAATGAGTGCATGAAATGATATGGTTATGGTTGCTTCAACTATCACATAAGACTTTTTTTAGTATGATGAGTTATCATGACTTTGGATTATGAGAGGGTGAGAGACAAAAGACTTGCTCATTCTTTCTTGCTCATTCTCTCTCTTGTTCTTGAGCTCTCCTGTTTTGCTCTCACCCTCTTGCTCTTTTTCCCTCTCTTTAATCTATGGTTCTCTTGTCTCATGAGTTGAGAATCAAGAACCATAGATAAAATCCCACACAAACTCTTCTCTACTCATTCTAGTTCACAAGGTTTAGCAAACCGAGTGAACTAGTTTCTTCAAAGAACGAAGAAGGAGCCAAAGGTTGGAGCTTTCAGGTGGATCTATCTTCGGCGTACGGAGACGACGGGAAGAAGCCAATCCGGACCACCATCGGAGTTTGAAGACGAAGGAGTTCAAGACAAGCAAGGTATAACCCCCTAACCGAGTAGCTAGAAACTCGTAGTTAGGTTGCTAGATAGATGTTTAACCAAGATCCGGGTTTTAGGTCCATTTTACCACCTCCGTAAAAATCGTTTTTTACTAAATTCCGCATTCCCGAAAGTACCGGGAGAGGTAACATGGACTTACAGTGGTATCAGAGCCTAGTTAAACTCTATCTAACATGTTAGCAAGTAACTAGAAGATCGATCAAAGAAAAAAGTCCCGAAAACGAACCCCAAAATTCGAAGTTTCTGTCGATTTTTATACTGTTCAAAAGTTGATTATTTTCACACCTAAAATCGGCTCAGGCTTTTCTGTGAACACCCACCAAAATTGGTCCAACGATCGAGTCAAAGAGCCGCGGAAACGCGGCGGGAGCACGCTCCTGCCGCGGATCCGCGGCCGAGTTGACTCGGCCGTGGTCCATTTTTGGTGCAGTGTTCTTCTGGGGGTATTTTGGGATTTTTGGAATATATATTTTCAACCCAGATTTTCCAGAACGAAAAATTTATTTTGGGGTCCTGAAAATCCGTATTTTTGATCGAACTTCTAAAAGACTTAAGCTAACGGGTTTTCTGTAATGTGATATTTGTATTGAACGTCTACTAATCGCTATATGTCGATTAGTGGGGGTTATACAAATCTGTGATCTGTAATGTTGCTGGAATGTGGATATGAATATGTTGGATTGTCGCGGGTGAATAGCCGAGGGTTGTGAGACGAGAGTTTTCTTTTCTTTCAATTCATGTAAATTTGTAAATTGATGTAATAATTATTTGTATGGCCGCACAACCGGGTCGGGGTTGTAGCCGTCATTGTATAATTTCTTTTTACTGTTTTTGCTCCTAGGATAGACCCATGGAGGGGGTGCACAAACTACCGGGTATGCCGAAGTGTCGAGTGGCGTACTCATGGAGATGAGGGAGGTTACTAAGCTTCGGGTACTTGGCGGGTAGTTTGCCGCACCCGTAGGGGTCTTGGGTGGGGTATTGGCTATTCACCGCGACCGTGTAATCTATCTTTCGTTACAGGTTCGTACGAATTACAGATTCCTAGTATATCCAATGTATTCATCTGTGATCTGAAATGTTTATCATTACAGTATATCTATATATGATATTATTTAGGCGTTGCTTATGTTTTATAGCCGCGCTAGCCCAGCCCCCGTTCTGTCGTTAGTTAAGTAACCTAACGGGTAATGACGGGGCCCCGTGGCGAATGCGAATGGCATAAGCGTACGTCATATTTTGGTTGTTTTTTGCAATGGTAGGATTAAATGATGGGACACATTAAAAGAACTAATGCAAGCATATCACGCATTAAAAGAACTAATGCAAGATAATAAACCAAGTTAAAGTCGTTGGAACACTTTCGAAAAACCACTCGGTTCTTTTCAAAACCAACTTTTAAATGCGGAGCTTGAGCCACTCCTTTTAAAAGCTATCTCGTTCCATCGATAAAATCAAGTTCACTACGTTCACGGTTTTGCCAAAACCATTCGTAGCCCTCCGTCGTTTCACATGAATAGTCAAAAAGTATTCAAGCTATGTATTTTGGCCAAAGTCAAGGCATAGTGATTGGTAGCTATTGGGTATTCATGTGCAGCATAGATAGATGCGTTGGTTTGGAACAGTCGCACTGCCTTGTTGGCCAAAGTCAAGGGTAAGTGCGGGTGGATTCAAATTAACCTGGAGAATGACGGGTAGAACTTGACATGTGACTTATGATTTGTTGGCCAAAGTCAAGGTCATAAGAGCATGGGGCAAAAATCCACATCGGGAGTTTCATAAGTACTGAAACTTGCTAGATTTGCATACCATTTGGAGTGTGATGATTCTGGTAGGATTCCTTCAGTTTCGTCACGCGATGATATTTGGATCCCGATCCTACTGTGAGTATATGCTACTCCTCGGGAAATTTCTCACTAATCGATCAATGCTATAAACCTAGTAGGTGCCTAGAAAGGTGTTAGCGGGGCTACGCCCCCAGGGAAAAGAGGTTCTTTAATTAAGGAACTCCGCGAAAGCGTTGGAAAACCTCCCTCGAAGTACCGACACCGGCCTGACTGAACGGTTAAGCAAGTATTGTGCGGTGGGATTGATCCCGACTAATTCTTCCTTTATGGTTTGAGGAGGGATTCGAGAAACAGTGGGAGCCATCCTGTTTAGACAAACTAAAAACCACTCTAAACTTGCAAGAGCATCATGCTGAGTGTTTCTTCTTCTCTCTCCTAATTACAGCGACCAAATCGACATGACTGGACTTAAGTTACTCCTAGATAAAAACAAACTGACAGGGCCAAACTACAAAGATTGGCTTAGGAATGTCAAGATAGCAATCACTTACGACAAGCTGGGGTATCTTCTTACCACCAAAGCTCCCCCTGCCCCTGGTCCCACTTCCAGCGTCGCGGATAAGGAAATCCGCAAGACTTGGGAGATTGATAGCGCGAAGGCCAAGTGCCTCGTACTTGCCTCGATGGACAACGAACATCAGAGGAGGCACGAGAATATGGACCTTGAATCCATATTTCTCCATACAAAAGAACTGTATGGAGAGCAATCTCGTATCGCAAGATACGAAGCGTCGAGAAAGTTATTTTCGGCAAGAATGGCCGTCGGATCATCAGTAGCCGAGCACGTGCTAAAGATGATCGGCTACATTGAGGAGCTCGCTGACCTAGGGATTACATTGGAGAGTGAGCTATATACGGATATAGTTCTCCAGTCCCTTCCTTCCACTTACGCCCAGTTTATAATGAACTTCAACCTACAAGAAAAGGAGGTTGAACTTTCAGAGCTCCTCAACCTGCTGAGGAGCGCAGAGGGCACCCTACAGAAAGGTAGGGAAACATCCACTTTGTTTGTAGGAGGATCATCTTCTTCTAGGTCCAAGGCGAAAGCCAAGGGAAAGAAGAAGAAGGCCCCCGCCAAACCAAGGGGCGGTGTTGGTAAAGTGGATACGAAGGGAAAAGGTAAAGCAACAAAGATAGCGGGGAAGCTTGTGGATAAGGAAGAATGCTTCTTTTGTCATAAGAAAGGACACTGGAAGAATGATTGCAGGGCCTGGAAGGCCAGAACACAGGAATTGAAGCAGGTTGCAGCTTCAGCTTCAGGTGTGTATGTTATTGAAAACTGTCTTTCAATAAACTCTACTTCCTGGGTATTGGATACCGGATCAGGATCTCATATCTGTAATTCTTTGCAGGCGTTGAGAAACCGTAGGGTTTTGAAGGCAGGTGACATGACCCTCAGAGTTGTGAACGGAGCTAGCATGGATGCTAAAGCCGTGGGGGACTATCACCTGGGAATGTCATATGGACATGTTTTGGTTTTGCGTAATTGCTTTTTTGTACCCAACGCAACTTGTAATATCATTTCTGTATCTTTAGTTTCTAAAGAAGGTTATGAATTTGCGTTTGTAAGTAATGTTGTAAACATTCACCTTAATCAAGTTTTGATTGGGTCAGGTACATTGAGTAATGGTATATACGTATTGAACCAACCACAGATTTTCAATGTCCAGAATACACACAAAAGAAAGTCTCCAGAAATAAATCAGACTTTCTTGTGGCATTGTAGACTGGGTCACATCAATGAGAGAAGGTTGACTAAGTTACATACAGAAGGATATTTGAATGCGTTCGAATATCAATCGTATGCCACTTGTCAATCTTGTCTCAAAGGAAAGATGACAAAGACTCCGTTTACTGGACATGGAGTAAGAGCGAGCGAGCTCTTGGGACTCGTACACAGTGACGTGTGCGGTCCAATGTCTACACATGCGCGAAGCGGCTATTCTTACTTCATTACTTTTACGGATGACTTCTCAAGATACGGTTATGTCTTCTTAATGAAACATAAGTCCGAAGCCTTTGGAAAATTCCAGGAGTATAAGAATGAAGTAGAGAAACAGACCGGCAAAAGTATTAAGATTCTAAGATCGGATCGAGGTGGAGAATACTTAAGTGCCGAGTTCCTGGACTATTTAAAAGAGAACGGAATTCTCTCTCAGCTTACTCCTCCATACACTCCGCAACATAACGGTGTATCAGAAAGATGGAACCGCACCCTATTGGATATGGTGCGGTCCATGATGGGTAACGCTGAGTTACCGCGATCATTCTGGGGATATGCGCTAGAATCAGCCGCATATCTTTTGAACCGAGTTCCTACTAAGACTGTGCCTGCTACGCCATATGAGATGTGGTGTGGGAAGAGACCCTATCTTAAGCACATTAAGACATGGGGATGTCCAGCTTTTGTCAAAAAGCAGCATGCGGACAAGCTCGAGGCACGCTCAGTACAGTGCAAGTTTGTGGGATATCCAAAGAATTCCAAAGGATATTTCTTCTACTGTGAAGAGGAACAAAAAGTTCTTGTTTCTCGTCATGCCTACTTCTTGGAAACTGAGTTTTTGGAAAACCAGATAAGTGGGAGCGCAGTAGAACTGGAAGAAATTCTAGAGCCACGGACTATTACTGAAAGTTTAGTTGAACCAGAGGGTTCGGAAGAACAGGACATTCCTACGCCGCTCCGCAGGAGTAGTAGGCAGTCTCATCCGCCCGAGAGATACTACGGTTTTCTCATAGACGGGGATAGAGAGGATTGCATCATAGATTATGATGAGCCTACTAGCTTCCAGCAGGCCGTTCAGAGCGTTGACTCAGTAAAATGGCTGGATGCAATGCGGACCGAAATGGAGTCCATGTACACCAACAAAGTATGGACGTTGGACATTGCTCCAGACGGGGTAAAACCCGTAGGATGCAAGTGGATCTTCAAAAGGAAGATTGGTGTAGATGGACAGGTTGAGACCTATAAAGCTAGGCTGGTAGCAAAGGGTTTTCGTCAAAGACCTGGTTTGGACTACGACGAAACCTTTTCTCCAGTAGCCATGCTGAAATCCATTCGGATCCTTCTTGCCATTGCTGCCTTCCACGATTATGAGATCTGGCAAATGGACGTAAAGACCGCTTTTCTAAATGGAAATTTAGAAGAGTGTGTCTATATGGACCAACCAGAGGGTTTCATTCAGAGTAGGAGCAGCGGAAAGGTGTACAAGTTGCTTAAGTCCATCTATAGACTAAAGCAGGCATCGCGGAGTTGGAACATCTGCTTTGATGAGACGGTCAAAGAATTTGGCTTTATCAAAAATCCAGATGAACCATGCATCTATAGTAGATTTGTAGCGAGAACTGTCGTATTCCTCATTTTATACGTGGATGACATTCTCTTAATAGGAAATGACATTCCTATGCAACAATCTGTCAAGGGGTTCTTGTCACACAGGTTCTCCATGAAAGACCTGGGTGATGCCTCATACATTCTGGGTATCCGGATCTACCGTGACAGATCCAAGAGGATATTGGGACTTTCTCAGTCCAGGTACATCGACACCGTACTGAAAAGATTCAGTATGGAAGATTCCAAGCGCGGTAACCTACCGGCTTGTCACGCGATCACCCTCTCTAAAGAGATGTCTCCCAAGACTGATTTGGAGAGGGATCGCATGTCTATTATACCCTACGCTTCTGCGGTAGGCTCTATAATGTATGCGATGTTGTGTACCAGACCGGATGTAGCTTATGCACTGAGTGTGGTAAGCCAGTATCAGTCAAACCCTGGGGAGAAACACTGGATAGCGGTAAAGAACATTCTCAAGTACCTGAGAAGGACTAAGGAGATGTTCTTGGTGTATGGCGGAAAAGACCTCCAGATCGAGGCCTTTGCTGACTCCAGCTTCCAGAGTGACAAGGATGATTCCAAGTCCATGTCGGGTTTTGTCTTTACCCTCAATGGAGGGGCGGTGTGTTGGAAGAGTTCCAAACAGGAAACCGTTGCAGACTCGACGATGGAAGCGGAATACATCGCTGCATCTGATGCCGCAAAAGAAGCTGTCTGGATGAGGAAGTTCTTGAAAGAACTTCAGGTGGTTCCGCCCATTGTTGATCCAATACCTCTGTATTGCGACAACAACGGGGCTATAGCTTTAGCGAAGGAACCCAGGTCCTATCAGAGATCCAGTCACATCTTGAGGCGGTATCACCTGATCAGGGAGATCGTGGATCGCCAGGAGATCGAGGTTCGGAGAGTCACTTCAGAAGATAACACTGCAGATCAATTCACCAAGGCCCTGCCCCAGACTCAGTTCGAGCGGCTGATCGAGATGATAGGTCTTCGATACGCCAGTACATGGCCTTAGTGCAAGTGGGAGATTGTTAGTGTATATGCCCTAGAGGCCATTACTGTATCATACTAGTTTGTATATTACTTAATGGAAGCTTGGGATATTCACCTTGTATATACAATCTTGCTCAAAATAGTAGTATGCTACTTGGTTTGTTTCTACTTCAATGTGTACATGTGTTTATTTTTGTATATCGCCTATACACATTAGTGGAGCCCTTAGGATCTTTGCTTGATTACCAGCGATGTGATGGCCGTCACACTAGTGGGGCTGGGTAATTCATAAGCACATCCTTATGCAGGTCCCTGGTCGCAGGACTATCGAGACAGGGCATCGATACTCCGGAGTAGACCAGCGCATGCGCTTCTCATCCCAGTGTGGGAGGCGATCTATCCCACAGCCGTCAGTACGTCGTACTTGAGATAGTATGCGGGTGCTCGTTAGGTTACGGGTACACTGGACAGGACTCGTCGGGAACTGACTAGTTGGTATTATGCCTATCATCAGTTATCAGTGCCCAGGTGACATGAGTACAGCTTAGTCCGCTGACTTGACACTGTCACTTCGCCTCGAGTGTGTTCCCACTGTACTTTGATCACTACCCTACCACGGCTCAAAGGAGTCGTGCAAACAGGTAGTGGTTGGGTGCAGTCCCGAAGCACTTGGAGGCAGTGACGGTTAGACAGGATTCGTCTCTCCCGGTATTGGGGGTTGACATCGCGCTGTGTCTAGGAGAGCCATTACACGAGTAGTCCCTGGCCAGGGCAAACGAGATATACTGGTAGGTTTCCAGTGTTATCTCAGGATGTTTTGGGCTTCGCTCCGGCACGACTTGTACCGCTATTGGGGGACTGACGTTTACCGCCCCCTAGGCCCGCCATGCGATGTATCAGACGAACACACCGGACTGTACGGAGAATGTTACACTCAGGCCTAGTAGGAGTTCAGATGGGTTTCTCCTCGTCGGTCTTCTTGTCGGCATTCCTGGGGACCGTTACGCACAGCTAGTGCCGCTTGCGGTCTGTGGTTAAACCCACTGCCAGCGTAGTGTTGAGTCTTTAGAGTCCCACACAGAAAGCTTTTCGCCTTTAGGCAAAAGAGTAGAGGTCGCATGGTATTGCGACAGGTCACATGGTTTTGCGACAGAGTTCGGTCACATCCGTGCACTTGTGCACGTACAGTGTCCGGACAGTTTACACTAGCGGGCTTTGGTTTAAGCCAGATCCTAGTGTACCTTTTGGGATTGGATTTATCCGGTTTGCATTCGTGTTCCTCGAAACGCGGATGCGGGTGTGTATGCACAGTTGACTGGGAGGCAGAGGCAGCGGATTCTCATTAGGGTTGTTGACAGTTGACCGTTGACTATTTGACTTTTTGCTCAACCCTAATGAGAATTTGATATGAGATTAACTATTATATTAATTAAGTATTTTGGTGACATGGTTGTTGACTTTTGTTGACTTTGTTGACTTGTTGACTTTTGTTGACTTGTTGACTTTGTTGACCGGTTGACTAGGCTTGACTAGTTGACCATCATGATAACCATAGCCATCATTTCATGGCAAAGACTTTTGTTTGCTTGCTCATTTGTGTAAAATGAGTGCATGAAATGATATGGTTATGGTTGCTTCAACCATCACATAAGACTTTTTTTAGTATGATGAGTTATCATGACTTTGGATTATGAGAGGGTGAGAGACAAAAGACTTGCTCATTCTTTCTTGCTCATTCTCTCTCTTGTTCTTGAGCTCTCTTATTTTGCTCTCACCCTCTTGCTCTTTTTCCCTCTCTTTAATCTATGGTTCTCTTGTCTCATGAGTTGAGAATCAAGAACCATAGATAAAATCCCACACAAACTCTTCTCTACTCATTCTAGTTCACAAGGTTTAGCAAACCGAGTGAACTAGTTTCTTCAAAGAACGAAGAAGGAGCCAAAGGTTGGAGCTTTCAGGTGGATCTATCTTCGGCGTACGGAGACGACGGGAAGAAGCCAATCCGGACCACCATCGGAGTTTGAAGACGAAGGAGTTCAAGACAAGCAAGGTATAACCCCCTAACCGAGTAGCTAGAAACTCGTAGTTAGGTTGCTAGATAGATGTTTAACCAAGATCCGGGTTTTAGGTCCATGTTACCACCTCCGTAAAAATCGTTTTTTACTAAATTCCGCATTCCCGAAAGTACCGGGAGAGGTAGCATGGACTTACATCAAGTTCCATCCAAATCCGTGCCTAAGACTCCGTATGAAATATGGAGTGGTAAGAGTTTGTATCTTAAACGTATTAAGATTTGAGGCTGCCCAGCTTATGTCAAAAAGCAGAACCCAGAAAAACTTAAGGCACGGTCAGTTTTGTGTAAGTTTGTGGGATACCCAAAAGATTCTAGTGGGTATCTATTCTACCATGCAGGGGAACAGAAGATTATTGTTTCCAGGAACGCCACATTTTTGGAAAAAGAATTTCTTATTAAAAATATTAGTGGCAGCACGGTAGAACTGGATGAAATTCCAGAGACACAAACTATAACTGAAAATTTGGCAGAACCGCTAGATTCGGTTATACCCAACGAACCTCAGCCACTCCGCAGATCTGGTAGGATTTCTCATCCGCCCGAGAGATACTATGGTTTTCTCATAGACGGAGATCGAAAGGATTGCATTTTGGAAGAAGATGATCCTACCAATTTCAGGCAGGCCATTATCAGTAGAGACTCTGATAAGTGGCTGGTGTAAGTGCACGGCGGCGCCCCGGCAGTCAATCCGACGCCGGAAAGCTGAAGCGGTGAAAAACTTTAATTTTGCGGACTTAGCAAACCGGCACCACCGCACACTAAACACCCGGATCGTAACCATTAACAAGTCTAAGCTAACTAGAAGATGGGTTAGAGATATACCGACGATCCAAGTCCTCCGGTCTTCTCGTCATGGTCCCGATCTCCTGCGGAATGTCCCGTCTCCTCCTCGTCGCCGGAAGTGCACCACATCGCCTACTTCTTTTACGGGCTCCCACCTCAATGCCGAGGCAACTCGGGCACGAAGCCGGCTACTCGACGTGCCCAAGATTTTCTGTAGAATGTGTAGTGAGCTATTGTCTCTATTGGGGTTGGAGGAGTTGCCATATGGTGGAGGAAAAGATACAAGAACTATGTGGAGGGACTTTGGGGATTTTGGAACATCAAATGAGCAAAAACCCCACTCCACAAAATTTGGACAGCCCCACTCAAGCTTTGGGCCGGCCACTATAATAGGGAGAGTGAGAATGAGGAGGTTGTATCAAAAGAATATGAGAGAGGCCAAAAATCATCACCCATCCAAGAGAGAGAGAGGAAAGGTTATCATCCAAAAGGAAATGATCACAAGTGTAAACCAACACTCCACCAACCTCACCCCTCATCATCAACAACCATCATGTCCCTCCATCATCACACAAAAGTCAAGCCATGATGAGGTTATGAAGTCAAGCCATCATGAAGAAATCAAGTCAAAAGATGGTGCTATCATGATACAACAAAATGCAAAGACCCCCTCCGCAAATGCCTATTTGCAACAATGCAAATAAGCCCTCCTCCACCAATCTTCGGCCAATGAACGATACAAAGGAAATCGGCCGAAACGAAAAGCAAACTGGCAACTCCAGAAAACTGGTCCCGTAATAAATTACAGGAAAACCCCGATACTGTGCATACACACCCGCATCTGTATTTCGACCGAAATACAAATGCAATGAGACAAAGTCTACACTGTACTATACTAGGATCCGGCTTATACCAAAACCGGCTAGTAATATCTGTTCGATCCTGATCCGTGCAATACCGCACGTATCTGATCGAACCCTGCCATATAACCATACGGCCTATAGTACAAACTGTCCGATCCTGATCCGTGCAATACCGCACGTATCTGATCGGACCTTGCCATATCTCCATACGGTCTCTACAACCTTTCGCCCGAAAGCTGAGTAACTGAATGTGGGGGACTCTAAAGACTCATCAACACCTTGGTTGTGGATTTAAACACTAGCACGTCAGAGGTATAAGCCAATACGTAATGGGCTACCAAGTATTGACTAAAAGGGACGTCTGTGAGTGAACTCAGCCTGACAACCCTACTGAGCCTGTCAGTGACAATATCCGTGCAGTCCGGTCCGTTCGTCTATGAGTATCGCATGGCGGGCCCAGGGGGTTGGTAAAAGTCAGACCCCCAAAAGCGGTACAAGTCGTGTCGGAGTGTAGCCCAGAACACCCTGAGATACTACTGGAATACCTACCAGTAAATCTCCTTGCCTTGGCCAAGGACTTTGTGTAATGGCTCTCCTAGACACAGCACGACCTCACCCCCAATACCGGGAGAGACGAACCCCTGAAGATACGCTCACTGCCTCCATGTGGCTCGGGACTGTACCCAACTAAAATCTGTTTGCACGACTCCTTTGAGCCGTGGTAGGGTAGTAATCAAAGTACAGTGGGAACTCACACGAGACAAATGACGATCCCCAGGTCGATGAACTAACCTGCACACATGTCACCAAGGAACTGCCATCTGACGTCTGGTATATGACCAACTAGCATGTTCCCGGCGAGTCCTGTCCGGTGTACTCATAACCCAATGAGCACCTGTATACATCTTAGGTGATCCAACTGACACCAGTGGCTTGTGAGACCGGCCACCGCCCCTCGTCGGGGTCTCGACTGTATACACTAGTCTACTAATGGAGTATCGATGCCCAGTCTCGAAACTCCTACGACTAGGGACCTTTTAAGGATAAGCTTATAGACCCCCAGCTCCCACTTATATGATCGCCCTCATACTGCTGGTGGTCAGGCAAGAATCCTAGGGGCTCTATCAACGTGTAATAGCGACGTGTCAGGTCACCTAAAACAGTACACGATGATAAAGGTAAACCAGATAGCATACTAACATCTCGAGTAAGACTGTCCTACCGGGATATGTCCTCCATCAATCATTGCAATCACGTACCTGTGACCTAATAATTGACTCTGAGGGCACTATCTCCAACAATCTCCCACTTGCACTCAAGGCTAATTATTGCGATGTCGCATACTCACAGCCCGTGTGATACCGAACACCCAACTCCTCTACTAGTCAGTCTCACAAAGCTCGTTTGCGAAACTATTGCGTTCGAGGAATAGCCTTAGTGAGTGGATCCGCTTTGTTGTTTCTTTCTATGTCTCTCTATATCTCAAGTTCGCGGAGAAAGCCATCTCCCGAAAAGAGCAATACCTGTCTCAGAATATGTCTGGATGTCTGATGGGACCTAGCTCATAAATGAACTCCAAATCCAAACTTCTTAGACTGTATCGTCAACTGAACTTAATCAGTATCCTGCGCGCCATGCCTCCCTCAGTATTGCCTTGGACCACCTGTCCAAAATACTGCCCCTCATCAGAAGGAAAACTATAACTCTGACAACCTCCTTGTCGTCCATGTCACCTTGGAAGCCTGGAATGATAACTGTCTCCTGAATGAGGCTGTCGTTATCATCTCCCTAGAACATCCACTTATGTTCTAAAACTGCTTCCGACTGTTTCTCCAGGATTGGATTAATGTCAACTTATTGCATCTAGTGCAAGAACAACATCTGGTGTGGTACTTGACATCTCACGATTGACTCAATTGCCTGAGCAAGTGATCTGCCAATCATGCCCGTCCCTCTCCCCTTTAGTCTGTAAGACACCTTTGGAGAGGGTGACTCCATTACCTGCAGGTACACTACCGTGCCAGGAGTCGTCCATCCTAAATACTCTTAGAATGCTGTCAAGTACCCTAATTGGGAAACCACCCAAATCTAGATCTAAGACCATAGATCTAGTAACCAGTATGTCTGATATAAAATCCATTTCCTTTGTGGAGAAACAACTGTGTGACGACCAAAGTATAACCAATCGTAGTGTAGGAGTTTCTTTTCCTATTCTGTGTATGTCATCCAAATACCAGGATATCACACCCTACTACCTTCTCAACAGATCCATCCCCTACTCTGATGAAGTCAAACCTATGACTGTCACATCAGAAATAGATGATCTATCTCCGCTACATCTGCTTTAGTCTATAAATAGACATAAGCTACCTGTCCACCAATGCTTCCGCTGCTCCCACTGACTACGACAACCCTCTGGCAGAGTCATATAGACGTACACTTCTAAAACTGGTTTAGAATGACGCTATACTCATCCTCCCGCCGGGTCTCGTAACCTGGAACAACAGCAATGGCAATTGTGGGTAAACAAGAACTTCCCTGTCACCGTCCTTGAGGCTACCGTAGTACCTCTTGGGTGCCTGAAGTTACCCACCTTATCTGCGGAGTGGCCAATGGAATGTCAATCCAGATTGAATCTTTAGGTTCCTTATCAAATCTTCAGTAATCGTTTGTGGTTCTGGAATTACTTCCAGTTCTACCATACTCCCACTACTGTTTTCTGAAAAAATCCATTTTTAATAAAACTGTGGCGAGTCTAGAACAATATTGCTATTGTTCATCCAGATGGTAGAAAGTCAACCCGCGTCATAGCCTGGGTCAACCCACAAACAGCCATTACAGAAACGTGCCTTGAGTTATCCAGAGTCTGGTTTTAAGCATAATCCGGACAACTCCCCGTACCTTAACATCGTTAAGATATGAACTGTTCTATATCCAATATAGAAACAGAGGCACTGATTTAATTGAACCAGATTCAAATCATGCAGCTGTCCCCAGCGCATGTCAACTAAATGGAAGGAGGCCGATCAGCGTTACTCAACTTAGGAATACTTCCAATTATGAGTAACCTGAAAGAGAAGCAAGATCTCTTTATCATTACTATCAACTGAACACCATACACAAGTATCTACATCTTCGATCACTTTGAAGAATCCCGATACTTGCTACACCTGGTTCTCTACTCTATTCAAATACCTGTAACTCCTCAAAACTTAGACCCTGTGTTTCTACGAAACACATGTCTAAGAACTAGAGAAGTTAAAAGTAAACAGAATATAGTATGAGGACCAACCCCTC
Source organism: Agapanthus africanus (assembly GCA_030015575.1). Lineage (NCBI taxonomy): Eukaryota > Viridiplantae > Streptophyta > Magnoliopsida > Asparagales > Amaryllidaceae > Agapanthus > Agapanthus africanus. The sequence goes on along the minus strand of CM057345.1, from coordinate 294,343,667 downwards.
TGTCCTAATGGACACTGGACAACATACAATACTCTGTATAAGTCCCTTGAGTCTGATAACTCTTTCACTGTGTGTCGTAGGTTGAAAACTGTACTTATGGTTAAGAAGAATTACACCGCTGTTTAATGCTCCTTACCTAACCATCCACTGATATAGGTAAATGTCGTAGACATAATTTCAGAAAGGTATATCTCACTCTATGAAAATAGACGTACAGATATATCATTTTGAAATTGGTGCATAACAGCGGATATTCAAAACCAAATATTTGCCGACCGGCAAACAGCCCAGGTGATTTCCTCAAATATCACCGATTACAACGAATCCCGATACAATGAGGATGATCACCCAATTCCCAATAACCTACTCCCACTCATCATCTGTAAAACCATACAGATGTGAGAATCGTACCTGGTAAATACATACCCTGGAGTAAGTGTCTAATCGGGAAATCAGTTTTCTTTTAATAGTACACAGTGAAACTGAAACATTGAAATGTTTCGTTGGGGTATCCTGGTATTCCTAGTAATGCCTCTTCCAGATTCACGACTGTAACCGTATAGTTCTTTGCCACCTCTCCAAATCCCTTCATATGTCTTTAGTCTTTACCTTCTGCACACCCTTTTAGGCCAAATGGTTTTCTTCCTTCCCTACTGTTCGGCACCAGCCTATGGTTTGGAAGAAGACTATCCAATAAGCATAATGGGTGTACTGTCCCAATCCTAGGAACACTCGCAATGAGAGAGGGTGAAGATAAAAGACAACCGAATAAACCTTATTCCTATTTCTCCTGAACCAGAATCCATCCCCGAACTGGAACCAGTTCCATTCGAGTTCGTATATAACCATACGATGGAGTATCCAAATAAACTGTGGATCTTCGTAGTGATACGGAGTGTCCTGGAGAAATACAAAGGTGATGTGGGAGTGGTAACGAAATATTTGGTTTGGTCGTGAATATCTGTTGCAATTTACTTTGCCCTCTTACTAATCCCTTGCTTTGTCTTAACTTAATACCTTCTGCACACCATCGTTAGGCTAATTGGTTTTCTTCATTCCCTACCGGTCGGCACCAGCCTAAGGTTTGGAAGAAGACAATCCAATTTGCGTAATAGGTGTACTACCCCTAAACCAAGGAGTACTCGTAACCTGAGAGAGGGTAAAAGGAAAAGACAACTGAATAATCCTATCCGTTTTCTCCAGAACCGGAAACCATCCTCGAATAAATTCTTTCGAGTTCGTATCTAACCATACGATGGTTTTGTCCAATGGAAGTGGACGTTCGTAGTAAAACGGGGTGTCCTGGAGAAAAGGGTAAAAGTAGGAGTGGCAATGAGGTTTAAAACTCTGACAATCCAAAAGCCGGTGTTTAAGAAGGTTCGGTCAACTTGGTCACTGAGTCAAAGTCTTAGGGTCGGGTCAATGGTCGCTGCCAAAGAGAGAGAGAAAAGAAACACTCAACGTGCACTCTAACCTAGATCAGAATGGTCACCAATTTATCTAATCTGGAAACCTCCCACTGTACCTCAAATTCTCCTCCAAACCTGAAAGAAGAATTAGTCGGGGTCACCCGAGGAGTAAACTAACTCATCAGTGGGAATCGGGATCCAACTCTCATCGCATGACAACGTGACGGAATCCGCTCACGGTATCACACTCCAGAAGGTATGCGCATATCTGGCAAGTTTCAGTTCTTTTGAAACTCCCGATGTGATTTCTACCCCATGCTCTTATGACCTTGACTTTGGCCAACATATCATAAGTCACATGTCAAGTTCAACCCGTCATTCTCCAGGTTAATTTGAGTCCACCCGTACATACCCTTGACTTTGGCCAAAATGGCAGTACGGCTGTCCCAAACCAACGCATCTATCTATGCTGCATATGAATACCCAACAGCTACCAAACACTGTGCCTTGACTTTGGCCAACATACACAGCTTGAATACTATTGACTATCCATATGAAACGACGGAGGGCTACGAATGGTTTCTGGCGAAAACCTTTAACGTAATGAACTTGATATCGTTGAAGGAACGGATAGCTTTTTTAAAAATATAGTGACGAAAACCTTTGCTAAAGAGGTCACTCCCGGTGAAGGGATCTCGGCTCTTTCCCCGTAGAATGGGGTGCAGGATATTCCAAATGAATACCGCGATGCAAAGCAAAAGTAATCGGCTATAGTGAAGTTAATGCCCTAACGCAAACTTCTGTCCAAGGGGTCACTCCCAGTGAAGGGATCTCGGCCCTTGCCTCGTCGACTGAGGAGCAGGATATTCTAAATGAATACCGCGATGCAAAACAAAAGTGAACGTCCTTGCAATAACAGCTTTTTGAAAAGTGTTCCAACAACATCAGATTAGGTTTGTTTTTAACTTGCATTGATCCGAATCAATGCAGTCCCATCAATTGATCACACCAAAAAGAACGAAAATATACTGATGTACGTATATGCCATCCGCATTCGCCACTGGGTCCCGTCATTACCCGTTAGGTTAGCTAACTAACGACAGAGCGGGGACTGGACTAGCGCGGATGCAAAACATATACAACATCTACTAATATATATACCAATATATTATATTCGCTCAAGGCGTGAATAAAATGCAACATCACAGAAATGTACAGCATCACAGAAACAATACAGATATCTGGGATCCCCGGATTTCACAGAGCCGCTGAAACCCGACGTTCCCCTGGTCGTGTGGATAGCCTGTGCAATGAAATCCTAGACCCCTACAGGCGCGGCAAGTCACCCGCCAAAACCTGAAGCGAGGCAGCCCCCTTCAGCTCCGTGAATGGACCACCCAGCACTTCACGGAATCCGGTAACATGGGCACCCCTCCTGGGTCAACCTGTACCCCCTACGAGTGCGGCGAATAGCCCGCCAATCCTAGAGTGAAGCCCCCTCCGTCTCAATGCCATGAGATGCGGGCTTGTTGCCCTCCAGAACCCGGCTATCCGTGCACCCCTCCGCGGGGCAATCCTAGTACAGAAAGTAAAATATACATACAACGGGTACATCGACCGCAACCAGGTCGTGCCCCAAAATAATAATACAAACAGGCAGTGACGGCAGTCCACATGTCGGACGCTCGCCCCGCAAAATCAAATGTACATAATACCACCACAACTGTACTAGCATTGCATCCAGGCTATCCCTACGACCGATCCGCAACAACACAGCAAATACATAGAACATCAACGTGAAAGTCACGTTCGCAAATCCGTCTAACCGGGCTATAGCAGTTAGACAGGATTTACCGATCGAGTGACATTCACGGTCGCAGATATAATGTAAATACTGTGAAAAATGTGTTTAAAATTTTCCGATTGACCAAAAATTAACAAGTGGGCCCCCAATCAAAACTGTAGCACTCACAGAAAACCTGGGCCCAATTTTAATATTCCAAAACCCATATTTTAAGCCCAGAAAGCCTCTGAAAAAAATTGGTGCAGTGATGTCTACAGTGCGCGGCGGAAGGGCGGCGGAATGGGGGTTTGTGCGGCGCTTCCGCGCTCTGACTGTGGAATCACTTCATCGAAATTTTACAGAGTTCTTAGATTTTCTAGTACATCAATATTTTACAACCTGAAAAATTTTTAGAGACCAAAAATTTTCAACAGAAACTGATGCGAAGGTTAAATGCAGTTTTGGAACTTTTTGATCGATCGGAAATGCAAACACATTAAACCAAGCTAGACTAAGTTAATGGCAAGGCTCTGATACCACTGTAAGTGCACGGCGGTGCCCCGGCCGTCAATCCGACGCCGGAAAGCGGAAGCGGTGAAAAACTTTAATTTTGCGGACATAGCAAACCGGCACCACCGCGCACTAAACACCCGGATCGTAACCATTAACAAGTCTAAGCTAACTAGAAGATGGGTTAGAGATATACCGACGATCCAAGTCCTCCGGTCTTCTCGTCATGGTCCCGATCTCCTGCGGAATGTCCCGTCTCCTCCTCGTCGCCGGAAGTGTACCACATCGCCTACTTCTTTTACGGGCTCCCACCTCAATGCCGAGGCAACTCGGGCACGAAGCCGGCTACTCGACGTGCCCAAGATTTGCTGTAGAATGTAGTGAGCTATTGTCTCTATTGGGGTTGGAGGAGTTGCCATATGGTGGAGGAAAAGATACAAGAACTATGTGGAGGGACTTTGGGGATTTTGGAACACCAAATGAGCAAAAACCCCACTCCACAAAATTTGGACAGCCCCACTCAAGCTTTGGGCCGGCCACTACAATAGGGAGAGTGAGAATGAGGAGGTTGTATCAAAAGAATATGAGAGAGGCCAAAAATCATCACCCATCCAAGAGAGAGAGAGGAAAGGTTATCATCCAAAAGGAAATGATCACAAGTGTAAACCAACACTCCACCAACCTCACCCCTCATCATCAACAACCATCATGTCCCTCCATCATCACACAAAAGTCAAGCCATGATGAGGTTATGAAGTCAAGCCATCATGAAGAAATCAAGTCAAAAGATGGTGCTATCATGATACAACAAAATGCAAAGACCCCCTCCGCAAATGCCTATTTGCAACAATGCAAATAAGCCCTCCTCCACCAATCTTCGGCCAATGAACGATACAAAGGAAATCGGCCGAAACGAAAAGCAAACTGGCAACTCCAGAAAACTGGTCCCGTAATAAATTACAGGAAAACCCCGATACTGTGCATACACACCCGCATCTGTATTTCGACCGAAATACAAATGCAATGAGACAAAGTCTACACTGTACTATACTAGGATCCGGCTTATACCAAAACCGGCTAGTAATATCTGTTCGATCCTGATCCGTGCAATACCGCACGTATCTGATCGAACCCTGCCATATAACCATACGGCCTATAGTACAAACTGTCCGATCCTGATCCGTGCAATACCGTACGTATCTGATCGGACCTTGCCATATCTCCATACGGTCTCTACAACCTTTCGCCCGAAAGCTGAGTAACTGAATGTGGGGGACTCTAAAGACTCATCAACACCTTGGTTGTGGATTTAAACACTAGCACGTCAGAGGTATAAGCCAATACGTAACGGGCTACCAAGTATTGACTAAAAGGGACGTCTGTGAGTGAACTCAGCCTGACAACCCTACTGAGCCTGTCAGTGACAATATCCGTGCAGTCCGGTCCGTTCGTCTATGAGTATCGCATGGCGGGCCCAGGGGGTTGGTAAAAGTCAGACCCCCAAAAGCGGTACAAGTCGTGTCGGAGTGTAGCCCAGAACACCCTGAGATACTACTGGAATACCTACCAGTAAATCTCCTTGCCTTGGCCAAGGACTTTGTGTAATGGCTCTCCTAGACACAGCACGACCTCACCCCCAATACCGGGAGAGACGAACCCCTGAAGATACGCTCACTGCCTCCATGTGGCTCGGGACTGTACCCAACTAAAACCTGTTTGCACGACTCCTTTGAGCCGTGGTAGGGTAGTAATCAAAGTACAGTGGGAACTCACACGAGACAAATGACGATCCCCAGGTCGATGAACTAACCTGCACACATGTCACCAGGGAACTGCCATCTGACGTCTGGTATATGACCAACTAGCATGTTCCCGGCGAGTCCTGTCCGGTGTACTCATAACCCAATGAGCACCTGTATACATCTTAGGTGATCCAACTGACACCAGTGGCTTGTGAGACCGGCCACCGCCCCTCGTCGGGGTCTCGACTGTATACACTAGTCTACTAATGGAGTATCGATGCCCAGTCTCGAAACTCCCACGACTAGGGACCTTTTAAGGATAAGCTTATAGACCCCCAGCTCCCACTTATATGATCGCCCTCATACTGCTGGTGGTCAGGCAAGAATCCTAGGGGCTCTATCAACGTGTAATAGCGACGTGTCAGGTCACCTAAAACAGTACACGATGATAAAGGTAAACCAGATAGCATACTTGTTAGTTATATGTATGCCCTAGAGGCCATTACTATACATAAGATGTATATTGTAGTGGATGCTGGGACGTATATAGGGAGGACTTTCTCGCTCGACATGATAGTATGCTATCTGGTTGATCTTTACCTTAACGTGTATACTGTTTGTCTCTCTGTTACATGTTGGTAAAGCCCTTAGGATCTGTACTTGACTACCTGGACTATGATGCGGATCATACTAGTGGGGACATGGTAGTCTATAAGTACATCCTTCAAAGTCCCTAGTCGAGGGTGTATCGAGACGGGGCATCGATATACCAGAGTAGACTAGCGTATACCTTCTCGACCCATACAGATGGGCGATGGATGATCCCATATCCATCGGTGTTTGACATCAGAGATGATATACGGGTGCTCAGTAGAGACTGGGTACACTGGACGGACTCGCCGGGAACTCCCAGATGGTATTATACCTCACGTCAGATGGCAGTTCTCTGGTGACACTGGTACAGAGTAGTCTGTTGACCCGAGATCGTCATAGAGTCTTGTGTGGTTCCCACTGTGCTTTGATTTCCATCTTACCACGTCCAAGAGGGCGTGCAAAACGGTGGTTTTTGGGTACAGTCCCGAGTCACATGGAGGCAATGAGCGATAGGAGGGGATTCGTCTCTCCCGGTATATGGGGGTTAATGTTGCACTGTGTTCGATCGGCTATAACAGGAAGTCCCTGGCCAGGGCTGCTCAGAGAATTGCTGGTAAGTGTTACCAGTAGTTTCTCGACCCGTTATGAGCCTCATATCGACACGACTTATTGAGCTATTGGGGTCTGACGTTTACCACCCCTAGGCGAGATATGCGACATATCAGACGATCAGACCGGACTGTACGGTAGTGTTACTGGTCGGATTCACTGGAGTGTGAGCGGGCTTGCTCGTCGATCTTCAGATCGCTCAATACCCGGGTGGCCGTTACGTTTAGCAGACCGCTTGCGGCTTGTGGATGCTTGATATGATCATCATCTGCTGCCGGCGTATTGACGAGTCTTTAGAGTCCTACACAGAGGTTTCCTGGCTCAAGCGAAACGAAATAGGAGCGCATATGAGATATGTGCGGGACCGAGAATAATGCGTGTATGTGATACCGTATTTTATTCTCGCGATAAATATATCGAATGGTTGTATGCGATATAACCTAGTTATCGATTCAAGCGTTGATTCGATAAGCCGATATATTGGATACCAGTCGGTTATGTGCGCATGACCGGATCATTGAATCAAATGTTGATTTAATGATTTAATATATAATTATATATTTGATATATTACTTTGCATTAACTAGTATCGGTTCAGTTTAGACGGATTTTCTCACTTGGTTCGTGCGCATTGCATATGCGATATGTTTTTGTGCACTTGTATGTATCATGTTTGATGATGCATGCTTTTTGATTAAGTGTAAAGTATTAAACCTTGGTTAATGATATGGTTAGGGTTTATAATTTAGTTATTCATTTATCTTATTTAGTTATTCATTTATTTTTGATAAATGAATATAAGAATGAGAAAAGGGTGGTGGCTTCTTTTGTTGTTATGTTAAAGCTTCATGAAGCTTTGACTTAGTCCACTATTCTTATCTCATCCTTAACCCTAACCATACCACTCAACCATGATTAATTCTCTACACTAAACCATGGTTCTAAGATGATAAGAATGCATTATTCTTTTCTTTTTAGAATGATCTTATGATAAGCTTTCTTCTTCTTCTTCCTTGACTTCAAGAAGAAAAGCTTTACCTCATCAATGGTGGATTGATGTTTTGAGTGAGAAATCCAATTCTAAAGTTAACCCACTTCCTATTTCTTCATCCTCTACCTCTTGCCAAGTAGTAGAGTGTGTTTCCTTCACAACTTTTCACGGTTTGGTGAAGGTGGAGCTTGATTCATCGATGCTTCGACGTAGATCATCTTCGGCATGGACATCGACGACCTAGCTTGCCCATTCTCCGACGAAGCCGATCCTAGAGCCCGGATTTGATTTGGACAGCGGAGAGGACCTCGTTGCGGAGCTATGGAGGTGGAGCACCGGATCTACAAAGGTTGTATTTCCGTATTTTATATAGTTAACTGTTAACTAGTACTTGTTCGCCTAGACCTCTAGTATACGATCCGTTGTCTAGGGTTTGTAGGCACCGTAATTTTTGAAATTGCCATGGTTGATGGCTTGGGAGACCTCACTAGAGTGCCTAGGAACTCTGCAGTGGTATCAGAGCCTAGCTAGAGCCTTAGGCGAAGCGTAGACGGAATTTGAAGTCCGAACGACACAAAACCGAAACCCAAAACATGCTCTCTGTACAATTTTTAAAATCTGGGATTTTTCAACATTAAAAATATTCAGAAAAATCAGCAGGAAATTCTATGAAATACTGTAAAATTCGGATGCCTAATTCCAACAGTTCGCCGCGCTTCCGCGGCACGAGCCTGGCTCGTGCGGCGCAAGCGCGGCCATTTTGTCGTTTCTGGAATCTATTTTTCTACAGTAATTCATATTAAGCTGTGCTGGTATTCCTGGGTATTTTTAATATTTTTTCAAGAGTTGAATTTTTCTGAGTTGATTTGGGGATTTCGGTGTTTCGATCGGGGTATCAAATTTTGTCTGTGTGGCTTTCCGGATAAATTTTAGGATATGTTAAAAAGTTCGACCGGATATAAATACCCAAATTTTCCCCTGTCGGGAAATTTCCAAGTGTTGGATTTTTCCGTAGTTTAACGACGTTCTAAGTAGTGCAAGTAACGCGATGGTCCCTCTAGAAGACACAAACCTTAACTCGATTATGTGACCGTCTTGAACTGCCCTTTGAACCTTCGGGTTTGGGGCAGTACGGCGTGCCACATGTGAGGCGTTGGCTTGACCCTTCTACGGCTGGACCGTTGGTACTGAGGCACGAACGGAATGTTGTTATACTTGTTTCATGTGTTGATCTGTATCGGGAAAACTTGGGTGTTCGATTGTTCGATCGAAAAGTTTAGCATTTTCTATTTATCTGGAATGGGATACAATAATTGGAATTCACAAGTAGTTATGTGATAACTAAATGAATGTTATAAACACAGCAGTTTAGTCTCACTTGATCGGTTGCCACGGAATTTTGATGTGATCAAAAGTCCGTCGCAATCACGTAGCGTACGCGGATACTCGCCGGGTAAACTTAATAGACAGCTTCACTCCATAGCCCCGACCAAGTGACTGTAGGAGAACCCCGTCGCCGAAAGCATCCGTCCGGGTGCTCGCGGTAGCGGTGTTCCGCCTTGGTGCACTTCGTCGCCGGTATCAGGGGTGCGGCCGTCTACTGAAGTTTGCGACGAGCATTCGATCAGGATGTCGGGAATCTTGTTGAATTGCCCGACTTGATATTGAAAAGTGTTTTCGATTTTGAGACTAAAATGCGGGGTTTATAAATGTTAGGCATGCGATGTCTAAAGAATTCATTTGGTCAAGCATGCGATGTCTGAGGTGATTGCGGATTCCAACTGTTGTAGTTTTACACTTTCTTTTCTGTGACCGTAAGTGTAATATGTGATATCGCCGGTTTCGTTGCTATATGTCAACGACAATTGGGATGCGCATATTCACTTACGTTGATGACATGTGATGTTATGTGTTGCTGGATATGTTATATTGGATCGTCGTGTTTGAATAGCCGGGGATTTTTATGTGAGATGAGTGTTTTTCATTTTCATTCATGTAAAAACTTGTATGTAATATTCTTTTATTGGGGCGCTTCCCGGTTGCGGGAGTTGTCACCTGTTGTATATTATTTACTTTTCCGCACTAGGATAGACCCAAGGAGGAGGGCACAAGTAACCGGGTTCTGGAGTCCAGTGGGAGACCAACTCGAGGAGTCGAGTCCGGGTCTCCTAACTCTAGAATTTGTAGGGTTGCTTGCCGCTCTCGTAGGGGTCTAGGGGTGTGGGTTTGGCTATTCATCATGACCGTGGAATCCGTGTTTTATACTGGCTCGTATTGAAAACACGGACGTCTTCATATGTTTATTCTGCTGCGATATCTGTGATGAGATCATGTGATGTTTCTGTGATGGATATAGTATATAGTATATATGATATATTATATAGACGTTACTTATGTTTTACACCCGTGCTAGCCCTGCCCTGCTCTGTCGTTAGTTACCTAACCTAACGGTGCACGAGGGGACATCGAGGCGAATGCGGATGGCATAAGTGTATGTCGTATTTATCTGTGATGATTAGGTACTTAAATGATGGGACTTCATTAATGTGATTAATGAAATAAAAGAAACCTAAGATGTTGTAGAATCGAATTTCAAAATAAAACAGGTAGCTACAGTTCTTGCTTTGCACAGCGGTATATGTGATATATCCTACACCTTATTCGATGAGGAAAGGACCGAGATCCCTTCACCGGGAGTGACTCCTTTAGCAATAACTGGCAGATGCTACAACCTTCGGTTTGTCTTTTGATTGCTTTTAAGAGTTTTTGCTTTGCACAGTGATATATATGATATATCCCGCACCTCATTCGACGAGGAAAGGACCGACGATCCCTTCACCGGGAGTGACTCCTTTAGCAAAACTAGAAAAGCCTCAAAAACACTCCATTTCAAAAATTCATTCGATCCTACAACGATATCAAGTTCATTACGCAATAGGTTTTCAGAAAAACCTGTCGTAGCCCTCCGTCATTTCAGATAAGTAGTAGTTAGTATTCGTGCTACGTTTGTTGGCCTGCGTCAAGGCGTAGTGTGCGGTAGCTAACTGGTGCTTATCTGTATATGCATATGATGTGATTGGATTAGGGTAGTCGTGCGACTTTGTTGGCCTGCGTCAAGGGTCGTGCGGGTGGGTTTAATTCAATCAGGAAATGACGGGTTGAACTTGACTAGCGGACTATGGTTTGTTGGCCTGCGTCAAGGTCATAGGACGCTAGGGGCAAAATATTATCGGGAATTTCAAGTGTTGAAATTTGCAATGAGATTGCATACCTTCTATGAGATAGTTGGATCCCGATACCCGCTGCGAGTAAGTGTTACTCCTGGGAGAGTTTTATACATTACAATTAGCCGATCAAGTAGGTGTCTAGAAAGGTGTTAACGAGGTTACGCCTCTGGGAAAACGAGGTTTACATTAATTAGGTTCGTGCGAAAGCACGGGGGACCTCCCTCAAAGTACCGACACTGGCCTGGCTGAAAGATTGGCGAACTTGTAGTGTGTAATTAATCCCAGCTAGTCTTTCCTTTTAGGGTTTGAAGGAAGATTTGATAAAAAGCAGTGGGAGCCATCCTGATTAGATAAAATAATAACCAATCTATTCTTGACAGAGCGCACGCTGAGTGTTTTCTTCTCTCTCTCTCCAGGTAGCGACCATATCACGCCTTAATCAAGATAATAATACGGAATATTGACCGAACCCACTTGTTATACTGAGCTGGGGAACGTTGGTCCCGCTCCAACTTATAATTGTTATAAGACAGAGCAGGAAATTGGGGATTACCAGAATTCCTGTGCCGCCCAAACGAAGAGAGTGCATGCTGATGCATCATCTTCGGGTGTGTTCATTATACAGAACTGTTTCTCAGTATCCTTTACGTCCTGGGTATGTGATACCAGATCAGGATCCCAGATATGTAATCTGTTACATAGGGCTACAGAAAGGTAGAGAACTGAGAACGGGTGATAAGTTTCATGAGGCAGAAAACGGGGCAAGTGTTGCAGCCAAGTCTGTCGGTCACTGTCACCCTGTATTACCAATACATTGATTCTGAACGAATGTTATTAGATACCGAACCTGATATACAAAATTGTATCTATCTCTTTATTAGTAAAGAAATGATAAAATTTTGTATTGTTGGATAATGTTTTGAACATTTCCTATATCAAAAGTTGATCGGTTCAGGCACGTTATCTAAAAGCATTGATGTTCTAAATCAAACTACAGTTCTTAGTATACGGAACACACACAAGAAGAAGAGTTCAGAAATGAACGAATTCTTCTTGAGGTATTGTAGACTAGGTCATATCAATGCGACCCGACTGGCTAGAGTGACATATAGATGCATATTTAAATCAGTTTGAATTTACATCTTGTGAAACTCGCCAGTCATGTCACAAAGAAAAGATGACCACAGCTCCGTTTACTGGAAACAGAGAAAGAGTTAGTGAACTCTTGGGATGATACATGTTGATGTATGTAGGTCCCCTGTCTACACATGCCAAGACCGGTTCTTTATACTTCATTATATTCTCTGATAATCTCTCAAGATTCAGTCATATGTTCCTGTTGAAACATGAGTCCGAACCTTTTGAGATATTCACAGAATATAAGTTGGAAGTAGAGAACCTAAACGGGTATAAGTATTATGTCCTATGATGAGATCAAGGAGGAGAATACTTGAGCACGGAAATCCTGGATTATTCTAAAGGAGAATGAGATTCTCTCTCAGCATTACTCCTCTGAATACACCATAGCACGATGGTATATCGGGGCGGAGCAGATACACCCTATTTGATATGGTGTGCTCTATGATGAGTACTACTGAGTTACCTTTTTCCTTTTGGGAGTTATGCGCTTGAGAAGCTGCATACCTATTGAATAGGGTTCGAATCAAATCAATGCCTACCACTTCATATGTGATATGAAAAGCGAAGAGCCCATGTCTTAAGTTAGTTAAGATTTGGGGTTGTCCGGCCTATGTCTAAAAGCAAAATCCGGACAAGCTCGAGGCAAGGTCAGTTATGTACAACTGGAAAGGTTCCAGCTATACTAACTACAGCTGATGATTTGAAAGAACCAAAGGATTCGATAGTTACCAACGAACCTCAGCCTCTCCGCCGATCTAGTAGGGTTCCTCACCCACCTGAGAGATACTTCTGTTTCTCTATGACAGTGGGAGCGAGGATTGCATCATGAGATGATGACCCAACTAGCTTCGAGCTGGCCATCAGGAGTAAGACTCTGTAAGAATGGCTGGATGTTTAGCGATCTGAGATGGAATCCTTATACACCAACAAAGTATGGACTTATGGTTGCAATATCTGAAGGGTTAAATCCCCATCAGGAGCAAGTATATCTTGAGAAGATTACTTGGTGTACATGGAAAGGTTGAGACTTTCGAAGCTAGACTTGTTAAAGGTTTTCATCATCAACCAGGCGTGGATAATGATGAAACCTTTTCAAGTAGCTATGCTTAAGTCCATCCAGATCCTACTTACCACGGCTACATACCATGACTACGATATCTGGTGGTTGGGTGTCATGACAGCTTTTCTAAATGATGTTTTAGAAGAGAACGTCTATAAGTACACAGCCAGAGGGCTTCGTAGACAGTGGGAGCAGCGGAAACGTGTGCAAGATGCTTTATAGGATAAAGCAGGCATCGCGGAGATGGAACATCTGTTTTGATGAATTAGTCAAAGAAGTTGACATCATCAAAATGGTAGATGAACCTTGTATATACAAAAAGGTAGTAGGGAGTATGGTGACGATCCTCGTAGAGTACGTGGATGACATACTCTTGATAGGGAAGGAGTTTCCTATGCTACGCTCGATCAATCTCCGCTTATCACAATGATTCTCCATAAAGGATCAAAGTGATACCTACTAAATCCTGGATTTTGGATCTATGAGATAGATCTAAATGGATGTTAGGATACTCACTAGATGTAGTGAGACGGTATCAAACGATCCTAGGGAGAATCACTGGAAGTGTTCCAGGGTGATAAAGACGACTGAGTGTCAGTCGCAGGCATTGTCTTAACCCTCAGTAAAGGGACGGTATGTTGGAAGAGTTCCAAGCTAGATACCGTGACAGACTAGACGATAAAGGCTGGATACATCGCTACTTAAGATGCTACCAAAGAGGCTGTTTGGATGTATATTGGTTCATGAGATGAACTACGTTCCAACCATTGTGAGACAATGGAGTTGTGGCTTATGCCAAGGAACGCCGGTCCCATCAGTGATCCAGACATATTCTAAGGCAGTATCACTTGATCATGGAGATGGTTGATCTCCAGGGAGATCGAGGTTTGGAGAGTAGACTCAGAGGACAACACAGCGGATCCACTCACAAAGGCCTGTTCCCAGAGAGAGACACATTTATGGGATGGTTGAGTATGAGATACTTCAAACCACTGCTACAGATGGCCCTAGTGCAAGTAGGAGATTGTTAGTTATATGTATGCCCTAGAGGCCATTACTATACATAGGATGTATATTGTAGTGGATGCTGGGACGTATATAGGGAGGACTTTCTCGCTCGACATGATAGTATGCTATCTGGTTGATCTTTACCTTAACGTGTATACTGTTTGTCTCTCTGTTACATGTTGGTAAAGCCCTTAGGATCTGTACTTGACTACCTGGACTATGATGCGGATCATACTAGTGGGGACATGGTAGTCTATAAGTACATCCTTCAAAGTCCCTAGTCGAGGGTGTATCGAGACGGGGCATCGATATACCAGAGTAGACTAGCGTATACCTTCTCGACCCATACAGATGGGCGATGGATGATCCCATATCCATCGGTGTTTGACATCAGAGATGATATACGGGTGCTCAGTAGAGACTGGGTACACTGGACGGACTCGCCGAGAACTCCCAGATGGTATTATACCTCACGTCAGATGGCAGTTCTCTGGTGACACTGGTACAGAGTAGTCTGTTGACCCGAGATCGTCATAGAGTCTTGTGTGGTTCCCACTGTGCTTTGATTTCCATCTTACCACGTCCAAGAGGGCGTGCAAAACGGTGGTTTTTGGGTACAGTCCCGAGTCACATGGAGGCAATGAGCGATAGGAGGGGATTCGTCTCTCCCGGTATATGGGGGTTGATGTTGCACTGTGTTCGATCGGCTATAACAGGAAGTCCCTGGCCAGGGCTGCTCAGAGAATTGCTGGTAAGTGTTACCAGTAGTTTCTCGACCCGTTATGAGCCTCATATCGACACGACTTATTGAGCTATTGGGGTCTGACGTTTACCACCCCTAGGCGAGATATGCGACATATCAGACGATCAGACCGGACTGTACGGTAGTGTTACTGGTCGGATTCACTGGAGTGTGAGCGGGCTTGCTCGTCGATCTTCAGATCGCTCAATACCCGGGTGGCCGTTACGTTTAGCAGACCGCTTGCGGCTTGTGGATGCTTGATATGATCGTCATCTGCTGCCGGCGTATTGACGAGTCTTTAGAGTCCTACACAGAGGTTTCCTGGCTCAAGCGAAACGAAATAGGAGCGCATATGAGATATGTGCGGGACCGAGAATAATGCGTGTATGTGATACCGTATTTTATTCTCACGATAAATATATCGAATGGTTATATGCGATATAACCTAGTTATCGATTCAAGCGTTGATTCGATAAGCCGATATATTGGATACCAGTCGGTTATGTGCGCATGACCGGATCATTAAATCAAATGTTGATTTAATGATTTAATGTATAATTATATATTTGATATATTACTTTGCATTAACTAGTATCGGTTCACTTTAGACGGATTTTCTCACTTGGTTCGTGCGCATTGCATATGCGATATGTTTTTGTGCACTTGTATGTATCATGTTTGATGATGCATGCTTTTTGATTAAGTGTAAAGTATTAAACCTTGGTTAATGATATGGTTAGGGTTTATAATTTAGTTATTCATTTATCTTATTTAGTTATTCATTTATTTTTGATAAATGAATATAAGAATGAGAAAAGGGTGGTGGCTTCTTTTGTTGTTATGTTAAAGCTTCATGAAGCTTTGACTTAGTCCACTATTCTTATCTCATCCTTAACCCTAACCATACCACTCAACCATGATTAATTCTCTACACTAAACCATGGTTCTAAGATGATAAGAATGTATTATTCTTTTCTTTTTAGAATGATCTTATGATAAGCTTTCTTCTTCTTCTTCCTTGACTTCAAGAAGAAAAGCTTTACCTCATCAATGGTGGATTGATGTTTTGAGTGAGAAATCCAATTCTAAAGTTAACCCACTTCCTATTTCTTCATCCTCTACCTCTTGCCAAGTAGTAGAGTGTGTTTCCTTCACAACTTTTCACGGTTTGGTGAAGGTGGAGCTTGATTCATCGATGCTTCGACGTAGATCATCTTCGGCATGGACATCGA
The DNA here is from genome assembly GCA_030015575.1 of Agapanthus africanus. Lineage (NCBI taxonomy): Eukaryota > Viridiplantae > Streptophyta > Magnoliopsida > Asparagales > Amaryllidaceae > Agapanthus > Agapanthus africanus. The sequence continues at coordinate 294,327,620 of CM057345.1, read as the reverse complement.
CGACCTAGCTTGCCCATTCTCCGACGAAGCCGATCCTAGAGCCCGGATTTGATTTGGACAGCGGAGAGGACCTCGTTGCGGAGCTATGGAGGTGGAGCACCGGATCTACAAAGGTTGTATTTCCGTATTTTATATAGTTAACTGTTAACTAGTACTTGTTCGCCTAGACCTCTAGTATACGATCCGTTGTCTAGGGTTTGTAGGCACCGTAATTTTTGAAATTGCCATGGTTGATGGCTTGGGAGACCTCACTAGAGTGCCTAGGAACCCTGCAATACTAACATCTCGAGTAAGACTGTCCTACCGGGATATGTCCTCCATCAATCATTGCAATCACGTACCTGTGACCTAATAATTGACTCTGAGGGCACTATCTCCAACAGCTGGATGCTATGCGATCCTAAATGGAGTCCATGTACACCAATAAAGTGTGGACCTTGGATATTGCTCCACCTGGGGTAAAACCCATTGGATGCAAATGGATCTACAAAAGAAAACTTGGTGTAGATGGGCAGGTGGAAACCTATAAGGCTAGACTCGTTGCAAAAGGTTTTCGTCAAAGACCTGGTGTGGACTATGACGAAACTTTTTCTCCAGTGGTTATGCTCAAATCCATCCGGATCCTACTTTCCATTGCTGCCTTCCATGACTATGAAATCTGGCAGATGGACGTAAAAACGGCTTTTCTAAATGGCAGTTTGGAAGAATGCGTTTATATGGATCAACCAGAAGGTTTTGTAGACAGTGGGAGCAGCGGGAAGGTATGCAAGTTGCTTAAATCCATTTATGGATTAAAGCAGGCATCGCGGAACTGGAACATCTGTTTTGATGAAGCAATCAAGGAATTTGATTTCATCAAGAACGAGGATGAGCCTTGTATTTATAAGAAGATTGTAGGAAGAACTGTCGTATTCCTAGTCTTGTACGTGGACGACATTCTTTTGATGGGAAATGGCATTCCTATGCTACAATCGGTCAAGCTATTCTTATCACAACGGTTCTCCATGAAGGACCTGAGTGATGCCTCGTACATTCTGGGGATCAAGATCTACAGAGATAGATCCAAGAGACTACTGGGACTTTCGCAGTCCAGGTACATAGAGACCGTACTAAAGAGGTTTAGTATGGAAGATTCCAAGCGCGGTAATATACCCGCATTGCACGGAATCACCCTCTCCAAGGAGATGTCTCCCAAGACTGACGAGGAGAGGGTTCGCATGAGCACTATACCCTACGCTTCGGCGGTAGGATCTATAATGTATGCGATGCTATGTACAAGACCAGATGTAGCTTACACGCTGTGCGTGGTTAGCCGGTATCAGTCAGATCCAGGTGAGAACCACTGGACAGCAGTGAAGAACATTCTCAAGTACCTGAGAAGGACTAAGGAGATGTTCTTGGTTTACGGTAATGGAGACCTCAGGTCGAGTCCTTTACCGATTCAAGCTTCCAGAGTGACAAGGATGATAGCAAGTTTGTCTCGGGTTTTGTGTTTACCCTCAACGGAAGGGCGGTGTGTTGGAGGAGTTCCAAACAGTATACCGTCGCAGACTCGACGATGGAGGCTGAATACATTGCTGCAAGCGATGCCGCAAAAGAGGCGGTCTGGATGAAGAAGTTCATTAGTGAACTTCAGGTGGTTCCGTCCATTTTTGACCCAATACCTTTGTATTGTGATAACAATGGGGCTATAGCTTTAGCGAAGGAACCAAGGTCCCATCAGAAGTCCAGACACATCTTAAGGCGGTATCACCTGATCAGGGAGATCATTGATCGCCAGGAGATCGAGGTACGAAAAGTGGACACTAAAGACAACACGGCGGATCTATTCACAAAAGCCCTCCCTCAAACACAGTTCGAACGACTTTTTGAGCTATTGGGTATGCGATATACCAGCAGCTGGCCTTAGTGCAGACGTTGGGTATGCGGTACACCAATTACTGGCCTTTAGTGCAAGTGGGAGATTGTTGGATATGTATGCCCTAGAGGCCATTATTGTATAGTACTAGTTTGTATAATACATTTTGGAAGCTTGGGATATATACACGGATTTACGACAGTCTTGCTCGATATAGTAGTATGCTACTTGGTTTATATCTATCTTAATATGTGTATATGTTTCTTTTAACATATCGCTAATACATATTGATGGAGCCCCTAGGATTTTTGCTTGACTATCGGCGTTGTGATGGCGATCACACTAGTGGGGGCTGGGTAGTCTATAAGCATATCCTTGTACAGGTCCCTAGTCGTAGGATTATCGAGACAGGGCATCGATACTCCAGAGTAGACTGGTGCATACGCTTCTCATCCCGGCAGAAGAGATGGTCTATCCCACAGCCATCAGTACGTCGTACTGGAGATAGTATGTAGGTGCTCGTTGGGTTACGAGTACACTGGACAGGACTCGTCGGGAACTGTTGGTTGGTATTATACGTATCGTCAGGTAGCAGTTCCCAGGTGACATGAGTACAGCTTAGTCCGTTGACTTGACACTGCTACTTCGCCTCAAGTGTGTTCCCACAGTTCTTTGATTGCTACCCTACCACGGCTCTATTGAGTCGTACAAACAAGTAGTAGTTGGGTGCGGTCCCGAAGCACTTGGAGGCAGTGGTGGCTAGACAGGATTCGTCTCTCCCGGTATTGGGGGTTGATATCGCGCTGTGTCTAGGAGAGCCATTACACAAAATTCTTGGCCAGGGCAAGCGAGATTTACTGGTAGTGTTTCCAGTGGTTTCTCAGGGTGTTCTGGGCTACACTCCGACATGACTTGTACCGCTATTAGGGGTCTGACGTTTACCGTCCCCTAGGCCCGACATGCGATACTCTTAGACGAATAGACCGGACTGTACGGAGATTGTCACATTCAGGCTCAGTATGTAACACCTGAGTTTAGGGTTAGTGGTAATCGTGTGTTAGGATGGGGTTTTTTGTAAAAAGTTTACCAAAATGGGTTTCTAGTAATTTATCTGGTTTTATAGTTATTTTTGTAGGAATTTATCTCGATCGCACACACTTGTGCACGATAGCTAAGGTTAGGGTTAGAGTGACCTAGCTTGGGTGTGCATGGTTGGTTAGCCATGTTTAGCCACCATGGTAGGATTAAGGCCTTGCTTAAATTAATTGAGTGGATTTTGGAGCAAATGAGTTTAACTAGGGTGGTTAGCTTTGACCAAGGGTGCTTAGGATGTTTCAAGTTGACTTGCTAGAGAGAGAGAGAGAGAGAGAGAGAGAGAGATGTGATGTTTGCCATGATGGTTTAAGGTTGTATCACACCAAACTTTTTGAATGTATCTTCTCACTCAAATCCCTCTCACTCACACTCAATTTCAGCCCCTAAAAACATCAGATCAGCCACCAAAAACCACGCCATCAGCCCAACCTCAATCCATTCCAGCACACCATCAGCCCCCCAACCCATCACTTTAACATCAGCTTCAGCTTTTGAATTCTTTCAGAACTCAGCAACATCAGCTGCATCAACAGCCATGTCATGATCACAGACACACCCCCACACCACCTTATACATAACCCTACACCACAACACACACACAAAGTCTTTCCCAGCTTCTACAGCAGCAACTCTACACCCAAAACCTTGGTTCTGCTTCAAAGAAAACAACAGCAGAAGCAGCTGGGCCTGGAGCAGCAACAGCATCTGCAGAGCAGATCAGCAGCTCAGGCAAGAGGCAGCCCCAGGAGCTACAGCAGAGGCACACCACTCCCTCCTTCTTCTTACCTCCTTCAACTAGGATCTGTAGAGGTATATTTTCCCCTAACCCAACTTCTCTTGGCTCATGTTATGGCTTTAGTATAGCTAGTGTTTATATTATGTAGTATAGTGCTAGTTGTAGAGATTTAGGGTGGGATTTAGTTAAGTAGTGGTTTTAATGGTTAGTATAACCTTAGTAAGTGCTGTTAAGGCTAGTGGAACCAAGATTTATTCAAGTTTTCACCAGAATAACTAATTTGCCCGACTTGGCGTAAATTAGCGATTTTAGGGATTTTTGAGCCTCTGTGGGATCTGCTGTTGACTCGAACCTTAAATCATAAAATTGGGAAGACTGTAGCACAGTGACCTTAGTAGAGACACATACACAGAGCACAGGGACCCACCTCCAAAATGAGGCCGCCGATTTATTCCTTCTGGCCGCAAATTACGGCCAGAACAGGGGAAATGGTGTTGGGTTTTTGGCTGTAGGGTTCTTCTGGGTAGCTTAGGCTTTTGGTATCTGTAACTTTTGTAGTTTGTCCCAGAGGAAAAATCTGGAGCTATAAACGCATTTTCGATGTTTTTAACCTTGTGCGACATGCGCGTGATCCGCATGGTTCTGTGGCACGCTGTGTGCCACAGCGCGTCGAAGTTGGTTCTGGTGGTACGCACGCGTCGCGACGTGTCGTATGCACGCGCGTCTAGTTTCACGCACGCGTATCCTTTTAGCGATAATTATACGATTTTGGTGATTTGTGTGGTTTGGTGTTAGTAATAGTTAGACTAGCCTAATTAGGTATGGTTAGACCAAGTTAACCTAGGAAACCACAGATTACACAAAAATACCCTAAGTTTTCAATTGGTACAAAACTTGGCGTTTTTGGAGCAAAACATAGCTTTTTGAGATCTGCTGCTACCCTTGTAAGTTCAGAATAAAATTGAGTAGACCATAGCCTACTGGTGACACACGGACCCAACTACCAGAACCCGACCCCACCACCTTCAACCCAGGCCGCCAGAAAATTCATTCTGGCCGCAAATTGCGGCCAGACTAGGGAGTTAAGTCCTAGGGTTTTTTCTTCAGGTGTCTGCTACATTTTATAGGTCTCTGGTATATTTAGTTTTGTAATATCCTTACCTGGGTAAAATCTGGGGTAGCATGTTGTTTTCTGGTGTTTTTGGTTTGCGCGATACGCGCGATACGCGTGTGGTTCTGTGATTCGGCGTATCGCGGCGTACCGGGTTAAGCGCTAGGCACATACACGCACGTTTCAGCGTATCGCACACACGCGCGTCAATTCGCGACACGAGTTCTCGTTTGTTTTATCGCGTATGCTAGATTTTGATTATATTTGGATTCTTGTGTAAATTCCAGGTTCGCAGGCGGGTACGTCAGACGCCGCCGGGAAAGGGAAGCAGGTGGTCGGCTATACTTAGCACACGACCAGGTGAGTAGATTTAACATCTACAGGGAAATCGCCCGTATGGCGTTAAGCGTCAGGGCGTAGTAGGATGTTTAGTTTTATATGTTCATGCAAACATACTAGAGTAGCATACCCTTGTTTCATATATAGACTGGTAGTATAGAACACTGCACTGTCACTAACGGTACATGCTGCACGAGCACGATTTATATGCTACACTCACACCGTTAGTGATTGTCATGACACTCACAGTATAGGATTGCTAAAAATTTTATGCTATATTGATTCCATTTCACTGATGTTGTCATGATTTGCCATATCCGCATATGCATATTTTTACCATGTTCACCTTGTAGCTCATCATAATGCTTATATATATATATATATATATATATATATATCTCTTGGACACCTATGCATCATTCCCACATTAGTGTACTTGTATATTGCTACACTCACTTAGCATATTTAGCTTCTCGCACATCCATACCTATACTCATTTTCATATGAAACATACATGGATGATATTGACTTGATTTAAAAAAAACTAAGGGACCGCATTTGGTATTTTCCAAATTGGGTATTTTTAGAAAAAGAGCGGTTTTCGCTTTTCTTCCATACGACACATGGCATGGATTTACGCATTAGATTGATTCATGTGATTTCTGGATTTTGGGAACCGGAGTACTATTTTAAGAAAAATACGCACTGTTTAAAAACCCGGTTTCCCTTGATTTGATATTTTAGTGCGTCCACCATGTGTTTTCTTAGTGCTAGAGCGATACATGAAAACCCGAGTCGAGGAGCTGGACGAGGCCGATTGCGGGTACATGGTGGACCCGGTATGGTACCCCGGGGCAAGAACGGATCGCTGTGCAGTAGACGGTGAGCCTGGCAGAGGGACTACTGTTAGTGTATATGCCCTAGAGGCCATTACTGTATCATACTAGTATGTATATTACTTAATGGAAGCTTGGGATATTCACCTTGTATTGACAATCTTGCTCAAAATAGTAGTATGCTACTTGGTTTGTTTCTGCTTCAATGTGTACATGTGTTTATTTTAGTATATCACCTATACACATTAGTGGAGCCCTTAGGATCTTTGCTTGATTACCAGCGTTGTGATGGCAGTCACACTAGTGGGGGCTGGGTAATCTATAAGCACATCCTTATGCAGGTCCCTAGTCGCAGGACTATCGAGATAGGGCATCGATACTCCGGAGTAGACTAGCGCATGCGCTTCTCATCCCAGAGTGGGAGATGGTCTGTCCCACAGCCATCAGTACGTCGTACTGGAGATAGTATGCGGGTGCTCGTTAGGTTACGAGTACACTGGACAGAACTCGTCGGGAACTGACCGGTTGGTATTATACCTATCGTCAGTTATCAGTTCCCAAGTGACATGAGTACAGCTTAGTCCGCTGACTTGACACTGTCACTTCTCCTCGAGTGTGTTCCCACTGTACTTTGGTTACTACCCTACCACGGCTCAAAGGAGTCGTGCAAACAGGTAGTAGTTGTAAGTGCACGGCGGCGCCCCGGCCGTCAATCCGACGGCCAAATGCGGAAGCGGTGATAAACTTTAATTTTGCGAACTTAGCAAACCGGCTCCACCGCGCACTAAACCCCGGATCGTACCATTAAACTAGATCTAGCAAAGTAACAAGATAGGTAAGAGAGATATACCGAGTGATTCGAGTCCTCCGGTCTTCTCGTCGTCGTCCCGATCTCCCGCGGAAAGTCCGGTCTCCATCTCCTCGCCGGAAGGGCACCACATCGCCTGTATCTTTTACGGGCTCCCACCTCAATACCGAGGCAACTCGGGCGCGAAGTTGGCTGGCCGACGCGTCCAAAATTTGCTGTAGAAAGTGTAGTGTAGAGGCTATGTCTCATTTGGGGTTTTGTCGCCATTTGAAGATGATGGAGGAAACAAGATACGGAAAAATGGTGCTTGCATTTTTCCTAGCATGAAATGATATCAAGAAAAATCCCACAAGCTCAAAATGAAACTCTCTCATATTTTTCTCACAAGTGTAGCCCTCTCTTCTAAGTGAGAATGGTGGAGGAATGATATATCAAACATAACAAGAAGGGAGGTGAGTGTAGGAAAAGGTGGAGGGTGACCCCTTCCTTCAAGGTAAACCTCAAATCAAACCCTTAATCAACCCATATCCTATGAAATCTCATAAAAGCAAAAACCATCATGAAAAAGCAAAGATGCTTAACATATCATAATGATACAAAAGCAAGATACCCCCTCCACAAAAGTTATTTGCACAATTGCAAATAACCCCCTCCATCGGAAAAGTCCGGCCGGGAAAGAACAAAGGAAAACCGGCCGGAACGGAATGCAAAATGGCAACTCCAGAAAACTGGTCCCGTAATAAATTACAGGAAAACCCCTATACTGTGCATACACACCCGCATCTGTATTCCGACCGGATACAAATGCAATGACACAAAATCTACACTGTACTATACTAGGATCCGGCTTAAACCAAAGCCGGCTAGTAATATCCGTCCGATCCTGATCCGTGCAATACCGCACGTATCTGATCGAACCCTGCCATATATCTATACGGCCTCTAGTACTAACCGTCCGATCCTGATCCGTGCAATACCGCACGTATCTGATCGGACCCTGCCATATCTCCATACGGCCTCTACAGCGTTTCGCCCGAAGGCTGAGTAACTGAATGTGTGGTGGACTCTAAAGACTCGTTAATACTATGGCTATGGATTTAACCACTAGCACGTCAGAGGTATAAGCCAATACGTAACGGGCCACCAGCTATTGACCAAAAGGGACGTCGATGAGTGAACTCATCCTGACACCCTACTGAGCCTGTCAGTGACAATATCCATACAGTCCGGTCCGTTCGTCTATGAGCATCGCATGTCGGGCCTAGGGGGTGGGTAAAAGTAAGACCCCCAAAAGCGGTACAAGTCGTGTCGGAGTGTAACCCAGAACACCCTGAGATACTACTGAAATACCTACCAGTAAATCTCCTGCCTTGGCCAAGGACTTCGTGTAATGGCTCTCCTAGACACAGCGCGACCTCACCCCCAATATCGGGAGAGACGAACCCCTAAAGATCCGCTCACTGCCTCCATGTGGCTCGGGACTGTACCCAACTAAAACCTGTTTGCATGACTCCTTTGAGCCGTGGTAGGGTAGTAATCAAAGTGTTAGTTATATGTATGCCCTAGAGGCCATTACTGTACATTGGATGTATATTGTAGTGGATGTTGGGACGTATATAGGGAGGACTTTCTTGCTCGACATGATAGTATGCTATCTGGTTGCTCTTTACCTTAACGTGTATACTGATTGTCTCTCTGTTACATGTTGGTAAAGCCCTTAGGATCTGTACTTGACTACCTGGACTATGATGCGGATCATACTAGTGGGGACATGGTAGTCCATAAGTACATCCTTCAAAGTCCTTAGTCGTGGGTGTATCGAGACGGGGCATCGATATACCAGAGTAGACTAGCGTATACCTTCTCGACCCATACAGATGGGCGATGGATGATCCCATATCCATTGGTGTTTGACATCGGAGATGATGTACGGGTGCTCAGTAGTGACTGGGTACACTGGACGGACTCGCCGAGAACTCCCAGATGGTATTATACCTCACGTCAGATGGCAGTTCTCTGGTGACACCGGTACAGAGTAGTCTGTTGACCCGAGATCGTTATAGAGTCTTGTGTGGTTCCCACTGTGCTTTGATTTCCATCTTACCATGTCCAAGAGGGTGTGCAAAACGGTGGTTTTTGGGTACAGTCCCGAGTCACATGGAGGCAATGAGCGATAGGAGGGGATTCGTCTCTCCCGGTATAGGGGGTTGATGTTGCGCTGTGTTCGATTGGCTATAACAGGAAATCCCTAGCCAGGGTTGCTGAGATTTACTGGTAAGTGTTACCAGTAGTTTCTCGAAGTGTTATAGACCTCATATCGACACGACTTATCGAGCTATTGGGGTCTGACGTTTACCACCCCTAAGCGAGATATGCGACAGATCAGACGATCAGACCGGACTGTACGGTAGTGTTACTGGTTGGATTCACTGGAGTGTGAGCGGGCTTGCTCGTCGATCTTCAGATCGCTCAATACCCGGGTGGCCGTTACGTTTAGCAGACCGCTTGCGGCTTGTGGATGTTTGATATGATCATCATCTGCTGCCGGCGTATTGACGAGTCTTTAAAGTCCTACACAGAGGTTTCCTGGCTCAAGCAAAATGAAATAGGAGCGCATATGAGATATGTGCGGGACCGAGAATAATGCGTGTATGTGATACCGCATTCCATTCTCGTGATGAATGTATCGGAAAAGTTATATGCGATATAACCTAGTTATCGATTCAAGCGTTGATTCGATAAGCCGATACATTGAATACTAGTCGGTTGTGTGCGACTTGACCGGATCGTTAAATCAAGTGTTGATTTATTGATTTAATGCATAATTATATATTTGATATATTAGTTTGCATCAACTAGTATCGGTTTACTTTAAATGGATTTTCTCACTTGGATTGTGCACATTGTATATGTGATATACATTTGTACATTTGATTGTATCATGTTTGATGATACATGATAGTTTAGTGTATGGATTAAACCATGGTTGGTCAATGGTTAGGGTTTCTTTTGCTTCATTTATTCATTTATTTATCCATTTTGTTTATTTTAGCAAAAGAAAATAATGAAGAGATAATGGTGGCTTTCTTTGTTTGTTTATGAACCTTCATGAAGGTTTGACCTTAGTCACCATTTTGTCTTCATGTCTTAACCCAACCATTCACTAACCCTTGTTAATTCTCTACACCTAACTATGGTTTGTTATGATAAGAATGGATAATTCTTTTCTTTTTGAATTATCTTATCTTATCATTATTTCTTCTTCTTCTTCCTTCAACAAAAGAAGAAAACCTTCACTTCAACAATGGCAAGTGATGAAAAAGAGTGAGAAATCCAAAACTAAAGTCTACCCACTTCCTATTTCTTCATCCTCTACCTCTTGCCAAGTAGTAGAGTGTGTTTCCTTCACAAGTTTTAGGGCTTGGTGAAGGTGGAGCTTGATTTAGCGATGCCTCGACGTAGATCATCTTCGGCATGGACATCGACGACCTAGCTCACTTTTTCTCCGACGAAGCCGACTCTAGAGCCCGGATTTGATTTGGACAGCGGAGATGACTTCGTTGCGGAGCTATGGAGGTGGAGCACCGGATCTACAAAGGTTGTATTTCCGTTTTCTCATTAGTTAAGTGTTAACTAGTTCTTTTTCGCCTAGACATCTAGTTATCGATCCGTAGTTTAGGGTTTCTCGGCACCATAATTTTTGAAATTGCCATGGTTGATGGCTTGGGAGACCTCACTAGCGTGCCTAGGAACCCTACAGTGGTATCAGAGCCTAGCTAGAGCCTTAGGCGAAGTCCAGACGGAATTTGAAACCGGAACGAACCCGAAACCAACTCCAAAATGTGCTCTCTGTACTTTTTCTAAAAACAGTGATTTTTCAGTATTAAAAATATGTAGAAAAACCAGCAGAGAAATATAAGAATTTCGGCACAAAAATTTTTTGATGAACAGTAAAAATCTGCGCGGATCCGCGGCATAATCTTGGATAATGCGGCGGATAAGCGGCGAAAATGTGACGTCATCAACCAATTTTTGCACAGTAATTCATTTGTTTCTGTGCTGACTTCTCTGGTTATTTTTAATATTTATTCAAGTGTTGAATAATCTGGGATGTTTTGGAGTTTTGATGATTCGATCGGGTTTATCAAATTTTGTCTGTGTGGCTTTCCGGATAAATTTTAGAATATGTTAAAAAGTTCGACCGGATATAAATACCCAATTTTTCCCCTATCGGGAAATTTCCAAGTGTTGGATTTTTCCGTAGTTTAACGACGTTCTAAGTAGTGCAAGTAACGCGATGGTCCCTCTAGAAGACAACAAACCTTAACTCGATTATATGACCGTCTTGAACTGCCCTTTGAACCTTCGGGTTTGAGGCAGTACGGCGTGCCACATGTGAGGCGTTGGCTTGACCCTTCTACGGCTGGACCGTTGGTACTGAGGTACGAACGGAATGTTGTTAGACTTATTTCATGTGTTGAGCTGTATCGGGAAAACTTGGGTGTTTGATTGATTCGATCGAAAAGTTTAATATTTTCTGTTTATCCGGAATGGGATACAATAATTGGAATTCACAAATAGTTATGAGATAACTAAATGAATGTTATAAACATAGCAGTTTAGTCTCACTTGATCGGTTGCCACGGAATTTTGATGTGATCAAAAGTCCGTCGCAATCACGTAGCGTACGCGGATACTCGCCGGGTAAACTTAATAGACAGCCTCACTCCATAGCCCCGACCAAGTGACTGTAGGAGAACCCCGTCGCCGAAAGCATCCGTTCGGGTGCTCGCGGCAGCGGTGTTCCGCCTCGGTGCACTTCGTCGACGGTATCGGGGGTGCGGCCGCCTACTGAAGTTTGCGACGAGTATTCGATCAGGATGTCGGGAATCTTGTTGAATTGCCCGACGTGATATTGAAAAGTGTTTTCGATTTTGAGACTAAAATGCAGGGTTTATAATTGTTAGGCATGCGATGTCTAAGTAATTCATTTGGTCAGGCATGCGATGTCTGAGGTGATTACGGATTCCAACTGTTGTAGTTTTACACTTTCTTTTCTGTGACCGTAAGTGTAATATATGATATCGCCGGTTTCGTTGCTATATGTCAACGACAATTGGGATGCGCATATTTACTTACGTTGATGACATGTGATGTTATGTGTTGCTGGATATGTTATATTGGATCGTCGTGTTTGAATAGCCGGGGGTTTTTATGTGAGATGAGTGTTTTTCATTTTCATTCATGTAAAAACTTGTATGTAATATTCTTTTATTGGGGCGCTTCCAGGTTGCGGAAGTAGTCACCCGTTGTATATTATTTACTTTTCTGCACTAGGATAGACCCAAGGAGGAGGGCACAAGTAACCGGGTTCTGGAGTCCACTGGGAGACCAACTCGAGGAGTCGAGTCCGGGTCTCCTAACTCTAGAATTGGTAGGATTGCTTGCCGCTCTCGTAGGGGTCTAGGGGTGTGGGTTTGGCTATTCATCACGACCGTGGAATCCGTGTTTTATACTGGCTCGTATTGAAAACACGGACGTCCTAGTATATCCAATATTTCATATGTTTCTTCTGCTGCGATATCTGTGATGTGATCATGTGATGTTCTCTGATAGCTACAGTTTATAGTATATATGATATATTATATAGACGTTACTTATGTTTTGCACCCGCGCTAGCCCTGCCCTGCTCTGTCGTTAGTTACCTAACCTAACGGTGCACGAGGGGACATCGAGGCGAATGCGGATGGCATAAGTGTACGTCATATCTATCTGTGATGTTTAGGTACTTAAATGATGGGACTTCATTAATGTGATTAATGAAATAAAAGAAACCTAAGATGTTGTAGAATCGAATTTCAAAATAAAACAGGTAGCTACAGTTCTTGCTTTGCATAGCGGTATATGAGATATATCCTGCACCTTATTCGATGAGGAAAGGACCGAGATCCCTTCACCGGGAGTGACTCCTTTAGCAATAACTGGCAGATGCTACACACTCGGTTTGTCTTTTGATTGCTTTTAAGTGTTTTTGCTTTGCACAGAGATATATGTGATATATCCCGCACCTCATTCGACGAGGAAAGGACCGACGATCCCTTCACCCGGAGTGACTCCTTTAGCAAAACTAGAAAAGCCTCAAAAACACTCCATTTCAAAATTCATTCGATCCTACAACGATATCAAGTTCATTACGCAATAGGTTTTCAGAAAAACCTGTCGTAGCCCTCCGTCATTTCAGATAAGTAGTAGTTAGTATTCGTGCTGCGTTTGTTGGCCTTTGTCAAGGCGCAGTGTGCGGTAGCTAACTGGTGCTTATCTGCTTATGCATATGATGCAGATTGAGTTAGGGTAGTCGTGCGACCTTGTTGGCCTTTGTCAAGGGCCGTGCGGGTGGGTTTAATTCAATCAGGAAATGACGGGTTGAACTTGACTAGCATCCTATGGTTTGTTGGCCTTTGTCAAGGTCATAGGAGGTTAGGGGCAAAACATTATCGGGAATTTCAAGTGCTGAGATTTGCAATGAGATTGCATACATTCTATGAGATAGTTGGATCCCGATACCCGCTGCGAGTAAGAGTTACTCCTGGGAGAGTTTTATACATTACAATTAGCCGATCAAGTAGGTGTCTAGAAAGGTGTCAATGGGGTTACGCCTCTGGGAAAACGAGGTTTACATTAATTAGGTCCGTGCGAAAGCACGGGGCACCTCCCTCAAAGTACCGACACTGGCCTGGCTGAAAGATTGGCGAACTTGTAGTGTGTAATTAATCCCGGCTAGTCTTTCCTTTTAGGGTTTGAAGGAAAATTTGATAAAAAGCAGTGGGAGCCATCCTGATTAGATAAAATAATAACCAATCTATTCTTGACAGAGCGCACGCTGAGTGTTTTCTTCTCTCTCTCTCCAGGTAGCGACCATATCACGCCTTAATCAAGATAATAATACGGATTTTTGACCGAACCCGCTTGTTATTCTGAGCTGGGGAACGTTGGTCCCGCTCCAACTTATAATTGTTATAAGACAGAGCAGGAAATTGGGGATTACCAGAATTCCCGTGCCACCCAAACGAAGAGAGTGCATGTTGATGCATCATCTTCGGGTGTGTTCATTATACAGAACTGTTTCTCAGTATCCTTTACGTCCTGGGTATATGATACCGGATCAGGATCCCAGATATGTAATCTGTTACATAAGGCTACAGAAAGGTAGAGAACTGAGAACGGGTGATAAGTTTCACGAGGCAGAAAACGGGGCAAGAGTTGCAGCCAAGTCTGTTGGTCACTGTCACCCTGTATTACCAATACATTGATTCTGAACGAATGTTATTAGATACCGAACCTGATATACCAAATCATATCACTCTCTTTGTTAGAAAAGAAAGGATATAATTTTGTATTGTTGGATAATGTTTTGAACATTTCCTATATCAAAGGATGATCGGTTCAGGCACGTTATCTAAAAGCATTAATGTTCTAAATCAAACTACAGTTCTTAGTATACGGAACACACACAAGAGGAAGAGTTCAGAAATGAACGAATCCTTCTTGAGGCATTGTAGACTAGGTCAGATCAATGCGACCCGACTGGCTAGAGTTACATATAGATGTATATTTAAATCAGTTTGAATTTACATCTTGTGAAACTCGCCAGTCATGTCACAAAGATAGGATGACCACAGCTCTGTTTATTGGAAACAGAGAAAGAGTTAGTAAACTCTTGGGATGATACATGTTGATGTATGCAAGGTCCCCTGTCTACACATGCCAAGACCGGTTCTTTATACTTCATTACATTCTCTGATAATCTCTCAAGATTCAGGCATATGTTCCTGTTGAAACATGAGTCCGAACCTTTTGAGATATTCGCAGAATATAAGTTAGAAGTAGAGAACCAAAACAGGTATAAGTATTATGTCCTTTGATGTGATCGAGGAGGAGAATACTTGAACACGGAAATCCTGGACTATTCTAAAGGAGAATGAGATTCTCTCTCAGCATTACTCCTCCGAATACACCATAGCACGATGGTATATCGGGGCGGAGCAGATACACCCTATTTGATATGGTGTGCTCTATGATGAGTACTGCTGAGTTACCTTTTTCCTTTTGGGAGTTATGCGCTTGAGAAGCTGCATACCTATTGAATAGGGTTCGAATCAAATCAGTTGCCTACCACTTCATATGTGATATGGAAAGGGAAGAGCCCATATCTTAAGTTAGTTAAGATTTGGGGTTGCCCGGCCTATGTCTAAAAACAAAATCCGGACAAGCTCGAGGCAAGGTCTGTAATGTAGAACTGGAAAGGTTCCAGCTATACGAACTACAGCAGATGATTTGATACAACCAAAGGATTCAGTAGATTCCAATGAATCTCAGCCTCTCCGCCGATCTAGTAGGGTTCCTCACCCACCTGAGAGATACTTCGGTTTCTCTATGACAGTGGGAGCGAGGATTGCATCATGAGATGATGACCCAACTAGTTTCGAGCTGGCCATCAAGAGTAAGACTCTGTAAGAATGGCTGGATGCTTAGTGATCTGAGATGGAATCCTTATACACCAACAAAGTATGGACTTTGGTTGCTATATCTGAAGGGTTAAATCCCCATCAGGAGCAAGTATATCTTGAGAAGATTACTTGGTGTACATGGAAAAGTTGAGACTTTCAAAGCTAGACTTGTTAAAAGTTTGCATCATTGACCAGGTATGGATAATGATGAAACCTTTTCAAGTAGCTATGCTTAAGTCCATCCAGATCCTACTTGCCACGGCTACATACCATAACTACGATATCTGGCGGTTGGGTGCCATGACTGCTTTTCTAAATGATGATTTAGAAGAGTGCGTCTGTAAGTACACAGCCAGAGGGCTTCGTAGACAGTGGGAGCAGCGGAAACGTGTGCAAGATGCTTTATAGGATAAAGCAGGCATCGCGGAGTTGGAACGTCTGTTTTGATGAAGCAGTCAAAGAGTTTGACATCATCAAAATGGTAGATGAACCTTGTATAAACAAAAAGGTAGTAGGGAGTATGGTAACGATCCTCGTAGAGTACGTGGATGACATACTCTTGATAAGAAAGGAGTTTCTTATGCTACGCTCGGTCAATCTCCGCTTATCACAAAGATTCTACATATAGGATTAAAGTGATACCTACTAAATCCTGGATTTTGGATCTATGAGATAGATCTAATTGGATGTTAGGAATCTCACTAGTTGTAGTGAGGTGGTGTCAATCGATCCTGAGAAGAATCACTGGAATGGTTCCAGGGTGATAAGGACGACTGAATGTCAGTCACAGGCATTGCCTTTACCCTCAGTAAAGGGACGGTATGTTGGAAAAGTTCCAAGCTAGATACCGTGACATACTAGACGATAAAGGTACGATACATCGCTACTTAAGATGCTACCAAATAGGCTGTTTGGGTGTATATTGGTTCATGAGATGAACTATGTTCCTCCCATTGTGTGACAATGGAGTTGTGGCTTATGCCAAGGAACCCCTATCCCATCAGTGATCCAGACATATTCTAAGGCAGTATCACCTGATCGTGGAGATGTTTGATCTCCATGGTGATCAAGGTTAGGAGAGCAGACTAAGAGGACAACACAGCGGATCCACTCACGAAAGGCCTTTTCCCGGAGAGAGACTTTTTATGGGATGGTTGAGTATGAGATACTACAACCACTGCTACAGATGGCCCTAGTGCAAGTGGGAGATTGTTAGTTATATGTATGCCCTAGAGGCCATTACTGTACATTGGATGTATATTGTAGTGGATGCTGGGACGTATATAGGGAGGACTTTCTTGCTCGACATGATAGTATGCTATCTGGTTGCTCTTTACCTTAACGTGTATACTGATTGTCTCTCTGTTACATGTTGGTAAAGCCCTTAGGATCTGTACTTGACTACCTGGACTATGATGCGGATCATACTAGTGGGGACATGGTAGTCCATAAGTACATCCTTCAAAGTCCCTAGTCGTGGGTGTATCGAGACGGGGCATCGATATACCAGAGTAGACTAGCGTATACCTTCTCGACCCATACAGATGGGCGATGGATGATCCCATATCCATTGGTGTTTGACATCGGAGATGATGTACGGGTGCTCAGTAGTGACTGGGTACACTGGACGGACTCGCCGAGAACTCCCAGATGGTATTATACCTCACGTCAGATGGCAGTTCTCTGGTGACACTGGTACAGAGTAGTCTGTTGACCCGAGATCGTCATAGAGTCTTGTGTGGTTCCCACTGTGCTTTGATTTCCATCTTACCACGTCCAAGAGGGCGTGCAAAATGGTGGTTTTTGGGTACAGTCCCGAGTCACATGGAGGCAATGAGCGATAGGAGGGGATTCGTCTCTCCCGGTATAGGGGGTTGATGTTGCGCTGTGTTCGATTGGCTATAACAGGAAATCCCTAGTCAGGGTTGCTGAGATTTACTGGTAAGTGTTACCAGTAGTTTCTCGATGTGTTATAGACCTCATATCGACATGACTTATCGAGCTATTGGGGTCTGACGTTTACCACCCCTAGGCGAGATATGCGACAGATTAGACGATCAGACCGGACTGTACGGTAGTGTTACTGGTTGGATTCACTGGAGTGTGAGCGGGCTTGCTCGTCGATCTTCAGATCGCTCAATACCCGGGTGGCCGTTACGTTTAGCAGACCGCTTGCGGCTTGTGGATGTTTGATATGATCATCATCTGCTGCCGGCGTATTGACGAGTCTTTAGAGTCCTACACAGAGGTTTCCTGGCTCAAGCAAAATGAAATAGGAGCGCATATGAGATATGTGCGGGACCGAGAATAATGCGTGTATGTGATACCGCATTCCATTCTCGCGATGAATGTATCGGAAAGGTTATATGCGATATAACCTAGTTATCGATTCAAGCGTTGATTCGATAAGCCGATACATTGAATACTAGTCGGTTGTGTGCGACTTGACCGGATCGTTAAATCAAGTATTGATTTAATGATTTAATGCATAATTATATATTTGATATATTAGTTTGCATCAACTAGTATCGGTTTACTTTAAATGGATTTTCTCACTTGGATTGTGCACATTGTATATGTGATATACATTTGTACATTTGATTGTATCATGTTTGATGATACATGATAGTTTAGTGTATGGATTAAACCATGGTTGGTCAATGGTTAGGGTTTCTTTTGCTTCATTTATTCATTTATTTATCCATTTTGTTTATTTTAGCAAAAGAAAATAATGAAGGGATAATGGTGGCTTTCTTTGTTTGTTTATGAACCTTCATGAAGGTTTGACCTTAGTCACCATTTTGTCTTCATGTCTTAACCCAACCATTCACTAACCCTTGTTAATTCTCTACACCTAACTATGGTTTGTTATGATAAGAATGGATAATTCTTTTCTTTTTGAATTATCTTATCTTATCATTATTTCTTCTTCTTCTTCCTTCAACAAAAGAAGAAAACCTTCACTTCAACAATGGCAAGTGATGAAAAAGAGTGAGAAATCCAAAACTAAAGTCTACCCACTTCCTATTTCTTCATCCTCTACCTCTTGCCAAGTAGTAGAGTGTGTTTCCTTCACAAGTTTTAGGGCTTGGTGAAGGTGGAGCTTGATTTAGCGATGCCTCGACGTAGATCATCTTCGGCATGGACATCGACGACCTAGCTCACTTTTTCTCCGACGAAGCCGACTCTAGAGCCCGGATTTGATTTGGACAGCGGAGATGACTTCGTTGCGGAGCTATGGAGGTGGAGCACCGGATCTACAAAGGTTGTATTTCCGTTTTCTCATTAGTTAAGTGTTAACTAGTTCTTTTTCGCCTAGACATCTAGTTATCGATCCGTAGTTTAGGGTTTCTCGGCACCATAATTTTTGAAATTGCCATGGTTGATGGCTTGGGAGACCTCACTAGCGTGCCTAGGAACCCTACACAAAGCACAGTGGGAACTCACACGAGACAAATGACGATCTCAGGTCGATGAACTAACCTGTACACATGTCACCAGGGAACTGCTATCTGACGTCAGGTATAAGACCAACTAGCAGGTTCCCGACGAGTCCTATCCGGTGTACTCATAACCCAATGAGCACCTGTATACATCTTAGGTGAACCAACTGACACCAGTGGCTTGTGAGACCGGCCACCGCCCCTCGTTGGGGTCTTGACTGTATACACTAGTCTATTCTGGAGAATCGATGCCCTGTCTCGAAACTCCCACGACTAGGGACCTTTTAAGGATGTGCTTATAGACTCCAGCTCTCACTTATATGATCGCCCTCATACTTCTGGCAGTCAAGCAAGAATCCTAGGGGCTCTATCAACGTGTAATAGCGACCTGTCAGGTCACCTAAAGCAGTACACGATGATAAAGGTAAACCAGATAGCATACTATCATCTCGAGTAAGACTGTCGTCCCGGGATAGGTCCTCCCTCAATCATTGCAATCACGTGCCGGTGATCCAATAATTGACTCTGAGGGCACTATCTCCAACAATCTCCCACTTGCACTCAAGGCTAATTATTGCGATGTCGCATACTCACAGCCCGTGTGATACCGAACACCCAACTCCTCTACTAGTCAGTCTCACAAAGCATGTTTGCGAAACTCTTGCGTTCGAGGATTAGCCTCAGTGAGTGGATCCGCCATGATGTTTCTTTCTATGTCTCTCTATATCTCAAGTTCGCGGAGAAAACCATCTCCCGAAATGAGCAATACCTGTCTTAGAATGTCTGGATGTCTGATGGGACCTAGCTCATAAATGAACTCCAAACCCAAACTTCTTAGACTGTATCGTCAACTAAACTTAATCAGTATCCTGCGCCATACCTTCCCTCAGTATCTACCTAGACCATCTGTCCAAAATACTGCCCCTCGTCAAAGGGAAAACTATAACTCTGACAACCTCCTTGTCGTCCATGTCACCTTGGAAGCCTGGAATGATAACTGTCTTCCAAATGAGGCCGTTGTTATCATATCCCTAGAACATCCACTTATGTTCTAAAACTGCTTCCGACTGTTTCTCCAGGATTGGATCAATGTCAACTTATTGCATCTTGTGCAAGAACAACATCTGGTGTGGTACTTGACATCTCATGATTGACTCAATTGCTTAAGCAAGTGATCTGCCAATCATGCACATCCCTCTCTACTTTAGTCTATAAGACACCTTTAGAGAGGGTGACTCCATCACCTGCAGGTACACTACCGTGCCAGGAGTCGTCCATTCTAAATACTCTTAGAATGCTGTCAAAGTACCCTGATTGGGAAACCACCCAAATCTAGATCTAAAACCATAGATCTAGTAACCAGTATGTCTGATACAAAATCCATTTCCTTTGTGAAGAAAACACTGTGTGACGACCAAAGTATAACCGATCGTAGTATAGGAATATCACTTCCTACTTTGTGTATGTCATCCAAAACCTGGATATCACACCCTACTACCTACTCAACAGATCCATCCCCTATTCTGATGAAGTCAAACCTATGACTATCACATCAGAAATAGATGATCTATCTCCGCTACATCTGCTTTAGTCTATAAATAGACATAAGACTGATGTCCACCAATGCTTCCGCTGCTCCCACTGACTACGACAACCCTCTGGCAGAGTCATATAGATGTGCACTTCTAAAGCTAGTTTAGAACGACGCTATACTCATCCTCCTGCCGGGTCTCGCAGCCTGGAACAACAACAATGGCAAGTGTGGGTAAACAAGAACTTCCCTGTCACCGTCCTTGAGGCTACCGGAGTACCTCTCGGGTGCCTGAAGTTACCCACCGTATCTGCGGAGTGGCCAATGGAATGTCAAAACAGATTGAATCTTTAGGTTCCTTATCAAATCTTCAGTAATCGTTTGCGGTTCTGGAATCACTTCCAGTTCTACCATACTCCCACTACTGCTTTTGAAAAATTCCATTTTTATTAAAACTGTGGCGAGTCCAGAACAATATTACTATTGATCTCCCAGATGGCAGAAAGTCAACCCTCGTCATAGCCTGGGTCAACCCATAAACAGCCATTACAGAAACGTGCCTTGAGTTATCCAGAGTCTGGTTTTAATCATAAGCCGGACAACTCCCCGTACCTTAACAATGTTAAGATATGAACTGTACTATATCCAATATAGAACCAGAGGCACTGATTTAATTGAACCAGATTCAAATCATGCAGCTATCTATAGTGCATGTCAACTAAATGGAAAGAGGCCGATCAGCGTTACTCAACTTAGGAATGCTTCCAATTATAAGTAACCTGAAAGAGAAGCAATTTCTCTTTATCATTATTATCAACTGAATACCATACACAAGTATCTACATCTTCGATCACTTTGAAGAATCCCGATACTTGTTACACCTGGTTCTCTACTCTATTCAAATACCTATAACTCCTCAAAACTTGGACCCTGTGTTTCTTCGAAACACATGTCTAAGAACTAGAGAAGTTAAAAGTAAACAGAATATAGTATGAGGACCAACCCCTCTGTCCTAATGGACACTGGACAACATACAATACTATGTATAAGTCTGCTGAGTCTAACAACTCTTTCACTGTGTGTCGTAGGTTGAAAACTGTACTTATGGTTAAGAAGAATTACACCGCTGTTTAATGCTCCTTACCTAACCATCCACTGATATAGGTAAATGTCATCGACATAATATCAAAAGGTATATCTCACTCTATGAAAATAGATGTACAGATATATCAATTTGAAAGTGGTGCACAACAGCGGATATTCAAAACCAAATATTTGCCGACCGGCAAACAGCCCAGGTGATCTCCTCAAATGTCACCGATTGCAACGAATCCCGATATAATGAGGATGATCACCCTATTCCCAATAACTTACTCCCACTCATCATCTGTAAAGCCATACAGATGTGAGAATCAAAACTGGTAAATACATACCCTGGAGCAAGTGTCTAATCAGGAAATCAGTTTTCTTTTAACAGTACACAGTTGAACTGAAACATTGAAATGTTTCGATGGGGTATCCTGGTATTCCTAGTAATGCCTCTACCATTATCCAGATTCACAACTATAACCGTATAATTCTTTGCCACCTCTCCAAATCCCTTTATATGTCTTTAGTCATTACCTTCTGCACACCCCTTTAGGCCAATTGGTTTTCTTCCTTCCCTACCGTTCGGCACCAGCCTATGGTTTGGAAGAAGACTATCCAATAAGCATAATGGGTGTACTGTCCTAGTCCTAGGAGCACTCGCAATGTGAGAGAAGGTGAAGATAAAAGACAACTGGATAAACCTTATTCCTATTTCTCCTGGACCAGAATCCATCCCCGAACTGGAACAAGTTCCTTTCGAGTTCGTATATAACTATACGATGGATTATCCAATAAACTGTGGATCTTCATAGTGATACGGAGTGTCCTGGAGAAATACAAAGGTGATTTAGGATTGGCGAAGAAATACTTGGTTTGGTCGTGAATATCAGTCGCAATTTACTTTTCCCTCTTACTAATCCCTTGCTTTGTCTTAATCTTAATACCTTCTGCACACCGTTTAGGCTAATTGGTTTTCTTCATTCCCTACCGGTCGGCACCAGCCTAAGGTTTGGAAGAAGACTATCCAATTTGCATAATAGGTGTACTATCTCCTAAACCAAGGAGTACTACAACTTGAGAGAATGTAAAAGGGAAAAAAACAACTGAATAATCCTATCCGTTTTCTCCAGAACCGGAAACCATCCTCGAATTCCTTCGAGTTCGTATCTAACCATACGATGGTTTTGTCCAATGGAAGTAGACGTTCGTAGTAATACGGGGTGTCCTGGAGAAAAGGGTAAAAGTAGGAGTGGCAATGAGGTCTGCAACTCTGACAATCCAAAAGCCAGTGAAAAGAAGGTTCGGTTAACTTGGTCTCTGAGTCATAGTCTTAGGGTCGGGTCAATGGTCGCCGCCAAAGAGAGAGAGAAAAGAAACACTCAGCGTGCACTCTAACCTAGATCAGAATGGTTACCAATTTATCTAATCAGGAAACCTCCCACTGTACCTCAAATTCTCCTCCAACCCTAAAAGAAGAATTAGTCGGGAATACCCGAGGAGTAAACTAACTCATCAGTGGGAATCGGGATCCAACTCTCATCGCATGATAACGTGACGTAATCCGCTCACGTCATCACACTCCAGAAGGTATGCGCATATCTGGCAAGTTTCAGTTCTTTTGAAACTCCCGATGTGATTTTTACCCCATGCTCTTATGACCTTGACTTTGGCCAACATATCATAAGTCACATGTCAAGTTCAACCCGTCATTCTCCAGGTTAATTTGAATCCACCCGTACCTACCCTTGACTTTGGCCAAAATGGCAATACGACTGTCCCAAACCAACGCATCTATCTATGTTGCATATGAATACCCAATAGCTACCAATCACTGTACCTTGACTTTGGCCAACATACACAGCTTGAATACTATTGACTACCCATATGAAACGACGGAGGGCTATGAATGGTTTCTGGCGAAAACCTTTAACGTAATGAACTTGATATCGTTGAAGGAACGGATAGCTTTTTAGAAAATATAGTGACGAAAACCTTTACTAAAGAGGTCACTCCCGGTGAAGGGATCTCGGCTCTTTCCCCGTAGAATGGGGTGCTGGATATTCATAACCGAATATCACTGTGCAAAGCAAAAGTAATCGGCTATAGTGAATTTAATGCCCTGACGCAAACTTCTGTCCAAGGGGTTACTCCTGGTGAAGGGATCTCGGCCCTTGCCTCGTCGACTGAGGAGCAGGATATTCCAAATGAATACCACGATGCAAAACAAAAGTGAACGTCCTTGCAATAACAGCTTTTTGAAAAGTGTTCCAACAACATCAGATTAGGTTTTTTTATCTTGCATTGATCCGAATCAATGCAGTCCCATCAATTGATCACACCACAAAGAACGAAAATATACTGACGTACGTATATGCCATCCGCATTCGCCACTGGGTCCCGTCATCACCCGTTAGGTTAGCTAACTAACGGCAGAGCGGGGACTGGACTAGCGCGGATGAAAAACATATACAACATCTACTAATATATATACCAATATACTATATTCGCTCAAGACGTGAATAAAATGCAACATCACAGAAATGTACAGCATCACAGAACAATACAGATATCTGGGATCCCCGGGTTTCACAGAGCCACTACTGAAACCCGACGTTCCTCTGGTCGTGTGGATAGCCTGTGCAATGAAATCCTAGACCCCTACGGACGCGGCAAGTTACCCGCCAAAACCTGAAGCGAGGCGACCCCTTTCAGCACCGTGAATGGACCACCCAGCACTTCACGGAATCCGGCAACTTGGGCACCCCTCCTGGGTCAACCTGTACCCCCTACGAGTGCGGCGAATAGCCCGCCAATTCTAAAGTGAAGCCCCCTCCATCTCAATGCCATGAGATGCGGGCTTGTTGCCCTCCAGAACCCAGCTATCCGTGCACCCCACCGCGGGGTAATCCTAGTAAAGAAAGTAAAATATACATACAACGGGTACATCGACCGCAACCAGGTCGTGCCCCAAAAGAATAATACAAACAGGCAGTGACGGCAGTCCACATGTCGGACGCTCGCCCCGCAATATCAAATGTACATAATACAACAAAACTGTACTAGTATTGCATCCAGGCTATCCCCCACGACCGATCCGCAACATCACAGCAAAAACACATAACATCAACGTGAAAGTCACGTTCGCAAATCCGTCTAACCGGGCTATAGCAGTTAGACAGGATTTACCGATCAAGTGACATTCACGGTCGCAGATATAATGTAAATACTGTGAAATAATGTGTTTAAAATATCCGATCGATCAAAAATTAACAAGTGGGCCCCCAAGCAATACTGTAGCACTCACAGAAATTCTGGGCCTAATTTTAATATTCCAAAACCCCTATTTTTTTAGCCCACAAGCCCACTGCAAAAAAAACGATGACATGATCCCTCATTCCTGCGGCGGAACCGCGGCCTAAGAGGGGTTATGGCCGCGGTTCCGCGGTCGTACGGAGGGATCGTGTTGTCGAATTTTTCCAGTGTTCTTAGAACTCCCTGCACATCATTCTGAGACAACCTGAAAAATTTTTGGACTTCAAAAAATTTCGACAGAAAACTGATGTAAAGAAAAACGCGGGTTTTTTTGGAATTTTGGTCGATCGGAAATGCAAACACATCAAACAAAGCTAGACGAAGTTAATGGCGAGGCTCTGATACCACTGTAAGTGCACGGCGGCGCCCCGGCCGTCAATCCGACGGCCAAATGCGGAAGCGGTGATAAACTTTAATTTTGCGAACTTAGCAAACCGGCTCCACCGCGCACTAAACCCCGGATCGTACCATTAAACTAGATCTAGCAAAGTAACAAGATAGGGAAGAGAGATATACCGAGTGATCCGGGTCCTCCGGTCTTCTCGTCGTCGTCCCGATCTCCCGCGGAAAGTCCGGTCTCCATCTCCTCGCCGGAAGGGCACCACATCGCCTGTATCTTTTACGGGCTCCCACCTCAATACCGAGGCAACTCGGGCGCAAAGTTGGCTGGCCGACGCGTCCAAGATTTGCTGTAGAAAGTGTAGTGTAGAGGCTATGTCTCATTTGGGGTTTTGTTGCCATTTGAAGATGATGGAGGAAACAAGATACGGAAAAATGGTGCTTGCATTTTTCCTAGCATGAAATGAGATCAAGAAAAATCCCACAAGCTCAAAATGAAACTCTCTCATATTTTTCTCACAAATGTAGCCCTCTCTTCTAAGTGAGAATGGTGGAGGAATGATATATCAAACATAACAAGAAGGGAGGTGAGTGTAGGAAAAGGTGGAGGGTGACCCCTTCCTTCAAGGTAAACCTCAAATCAAACCCTTAATCAACCCATATCCTATCAAATCTCATAAAAGCAAAAACCATCATGAAAAAGCAAAGATGCTTAACATATCATAATGATACAAAAGCAAGATACCCCCTCCACAAAATTAATTTGCACAATTGCAAATAACCCCCTCCATCGGAAAAGTCCGGCCGGGAAAGAACAAAGGAAAACCGGCCGGAACGGAATGCAAAATGGCAACTCCAGAAAACTGGTCCCGTAATAAATTACAGGAAAACCTCGATACTGTGCATACACACCCGCATCTGTATTCCGACCGGATACAAATGCAATGAGACAAAATCTACACTGTACTATACTAGGATCCGGCTTAAACCAAAGCCGGCTAGTAATATCCGTCCGATCCTGATCCGTGCAATACCGCACGTATCTGATCGAACCCTGCCATATATCTATACGGCCTCTAGTACTAACCGTCCGATCCTGATCCGTGCAATACCGCACGTATCTGATCGGACCCTGCCATATCTCCATACGGCCTCTACAGCGTTTCGCCCGAAAGCTGAGTAACTGAATGTGTGGTGGACTCTAAAGACTCGTCAATACTATGGCTGTGGATTTAACCACTAGCACGTCAGAAGTATAAGCCAATACGTAACGGGCCACCAGCTATTGACCAAAAGGGACGTCGATGAGCGAACTCATCCTGACACCCTACTGAGCCTGTCAGTGACAATATCCGTACAGTCCGGTCCGTTCGTCTATGAGCATCGCATGTCGGGCCTAGGGGGTGGGTAAAAGTCAGACCCCCAAAAGCGGTACAAGTCGTGTCGGAGTGTAGCCCAGAACACCCTGAGATACTACTGGAATACCTACCAGTAAATCTCCTGCCTTGGCCAAGGACTTCGTGTAATAGCTCTCCTAGACACAGCGCGACCTCACCCCCAATACCGGGAGAGACGAACCCCTGAAGATCCGCTCACTGCCTCCATGTGGCTCGGGACTGTACCCAACTAAAACCTGTTTGCACGACTCCTTTGAGCCGTGGTAGGGTAGTAATCAAAGCACAGTGGGAACTCACACGAGACAAATGACGATCTCAGGTCGATGAACTAACCTGTACACATGTCACCAGGGAACTGCTATCTGACGTCAGGTATAAGACCAACTAGCAGGTTCCCGGCGAGTCCTGTCCGGTGTACTCATAACCCAATGAGCACCTGTATACATCTTAGGTGAACCAACTGACACCAGTGGCTTGTGAGACCGGCCACCGCCCCTCGTCGGGGTCTCGACTGTATACACTAGTCTATTCTGGAGAATCGATGCCCTGTCTCGAAACTCCCACGACTAGGGACCTTTTAAGGATGTGCTTATAGACTCCAGCTCTCACTTATATGATCGCCCTCATACTGCTGGCAGTCAAGCAAGAATCCTAGGGGCTCTATCAACGTGTAATAGCGACCTGTCAGGTCACCTAAAGCAGTACACGATGATAAAGGTAAACCAGATAGCATACTATCATCTCGAGTAAGACTGTCGTCCCGGGATAGGTCCTCCCTCAATCATTGCAATCACGTGCCTGTGATCCAATAATTGACTCTGAGGGCACTATCTCCAACAGTAGTTGGGCGCAGTCCCGAAGCACTTGGAGGCAGTGACGGTTAGACAGGATTCGTCTCTCCCGGTATTGGGGGTTGACATCGCGCTGTGTCTAGGAAAGCCATTACACGAGTAGTCCCTGGCCAGGGCAAGCGAGATATACTGGTAGGCTTCCAGTGCTATCTCAGGGTGTATTGGGCTTCACTCCGACACGACTTGTACCGCTATTAGGGGACTGATGTTTACCGCCTCCCTAGGCCCGCCATGCGATGTATCAGACGAACAGAACGGACTGTACGGAGATTGTCACATTCAGGCTCAGTAGGAGTTCAGATGGGTTTCACCTCGTCAGTCTTCTTGTCGGCATCTACCTGGGGACCGTTATGCACAGCTAGTGCCGCTTGCGGTCTGTGGTTAAACCCACTGCCAGCGTAGTGTTGAGTCTTTAGAGTCCCACACAGAAAGCTATTCGCCTTTAGGCAAAAGAGTAGAGGTCGCATGGTTTTGCGACAGGTCGCATGGTTTTGCGACAGGTCGCATGGTTTTGCGACAGGGTTCGGTCACATCCGTGCACTTGTGCACGTACAGTGTCCGGACAGTTAACACTAGCGGGCTTTGGTTTAAGCCAGATCCTAGTGTATGTTTTGGGATTGGTATTATCCAGTATGTATTCGTGTTCCTCGGAACGCGGATGCGGGTGTGTATGCACAGTTGACGGAGAGACAGAGGCAGAGGATTCTCATTAGGGTTGTTGACCGTTGACTGTTGACTATTGACTTTTTGCCCAACCCTAATGAGAATATGATATATATAATTAGCAATAATATTAATTAAGTATTATAGTGACGTGGTTGTTGAGGGGGTGACTTTGTTGACTTGTTGACTTTGTTGACCGGTTGACTAGGTTGGACTAGGTGACCATCATCATCACAATGGTTGCCATTTTCATGCAAAGACTTTTGCTTGCTTGTTGTGGTTTGCAAAATGAGTTCATGGAAATGATATTGCCTTTCACATGATATGAACCATCACATAATAATACTTGATTAACATTATGGCTCATGATGCTTTTGGATTATGAGAGGGTGAAAGAGAAAAGAGAGGCTCATTCTTTCATGATCTTTCTCTCTCTTGGTTTTGAGCTCTCCCATTCTCTTGCTCTCACCCTCTTCCTCTTGCTCTCTCTTGTCTATGGTTCACTTGTCTCATGTGTTGAAAAGCAAGAACCATAGAGAAAATCCCATCACACTCTCCTCTACTCACTCTAGTTCACAAGGTTTAGCAAACCAAGTGAACTAGTTTCTTCAAAGTTCGAAGAAGAAGCCAAAGGTAGAAGCTTTCGGGTGGATCGATCTTCGGCGCAAGGAGACGACGGGGTGAAGCCAATCCGTACAGCATCAAGAGATGAAGAAGAAGGAGTTCAAGAAAGAAAGGTATAACCCTCTAACCGAGTAGTTAACAACTCGTAGTTAGGTTGTTAGGTAGATAGTTTAACAAAGATCCGGTTTTGAGTCCATGTTACCGCCTCTAGAAAATCGTTTTTCACCAAATTCCGCATGCCCGAAAGAACCGGGAGAGGTAGCATGGACTTACAGTGGTATCAGAGACTAGTTAAACTCTATCTAACATGTTAGCATAGTAGCTAGAAATTCGATCGGAGAAAAAGTCCCAAAATGAACCCGGATTTCAAACTTGCTGTCGATTTTCAAAGTTCTGTAAAAGTAATAAATCATGCTTCAAAAATCGACTCAGGGTTTTTATATTGCACTGAAGAAAAACGGTCAAGTGATCTCATCAAAGCGCCGCGGAAACGCGGCAATAGCTTGCTATTGCCGCGGTTCCGCGGCCACTTTAACTCCTCTGTGAATTTTCTTCACTGCAGTATACTTAGTGGGGTATTTTGGGAATTTTGGTATATGTTTTTTCAGCCCAGATTTTACAGAAAGAAAAATTTGTTTTTAAGGCTCTAAAAACCGTATTTTGATCGAGTTTCTAAAGACTTAAGCTGACGGGTATTTCTGTGATATGATATTTGTATTGAACGTCTGCTAATCGCTATATGTCGATTAGTGGGGGTTATACAAATCTGTGATCTGTAGTGTTGCTGGAATGTGTATATGAATTCATTGGATTGTCGCGGGTGAATAGCCGGGGGTTGTGAGACGAGAGTTTTCTTTTCTTTCAATTCATGTAAATTTGTAAATTGATGTAATAATTATTTGTATGGCCGCACAACCGGGTCGGGGTTGTAGCCGTCATTGTATAATTTCTTTTTACTGTTTTTGCTCCTAGGATAGACCCATGGAAGGGGTGCACAAACTACCGGGTATGCCAAAGTGCCGAGTGGCCTACTCACGGGGTTGAGGGAGGTTGCTTCGCTTCGGGTACTTGGCGGGTAGTTTGCCGCACCCGTAGGGGTCTTGGGTAGGGTATTGGCTATTCACCGCGACCGTATAATCTGCTTTTCGTTACAGGCTCGTACGAATTGTGGGTTCCTAGTATATCCAATGTGTTCATCTGTGATCTGAAATGGCTATCATTGCAATATATCTATATATGATATTATTTAGGCGTTGCTTATGTTTTACAGCCACGCTAGTCCAGCCCCCGCTCTGTCGTTAGTTAAGTAACCTAACGGGTAATGACGGGGCCCCGTGGCGAATGCGAATGGCATAAGCGTACGTCATATTTTGGTTGTTTTCTGCAATGGTAGGATTAAATGATGGGACGCATTAAAAGAACTAATGCAAGAATATCACGCATTAAAAGAACTAATGCAAGAAAATAAACCAAGTAAAAATCGTTGGAACACTTTCGAAAAACCACTCGGTTCTTTTCAAAACTAACTTTTAAATGCGGAGCTTGAGCCACTCCTTCTAAAAGCTATCTTGTTCCTTCGATTATATCAAGTTCACTACATTCAAGGTTTCGCCAAAACCATTCGTAGCCCTCCGTCGTTTCGTATGAATATTCAATAGTATTCAAGCTATGTTTGTTGACCTTCGTCAAGGCATAGTGATTGGTAGCTGTTGGGTGTTCATATGTAGCATAGATAAATGCGTTGGTTTGGGACAGTCGTATTACCTTGTTGACCTTCGTCAAGGGTATATATGGGTGGGTTCAAATTAACCTGGATAATGACGGGTAGAACTTGACATGTGACTTATGATTTGTTGACCTTCGTCAAGGTCAAAAGAGCATGGGGCAAAAATCCACATCGGGAGTTTCAAAAGAACTGAAACTTGCTAGCGCTGCATACCATTTGGAGTGTGATGATTCTGGTAGGATTCCTTCAGTTTTGTCACGCAATGATATTTGGATCCCGATCCTACTGTGAGTATATGCTGTAAGTCCACGTTGCGACCCCCGGTTCTTACGGGGAGGCGGAAACGGTATAAAATCAAAATTTTAACGCAAGAGGCAACATGGACTAAGCTAGGTCGGGATCTTTACCTAAACTAAAACTAGCATACTAAGCTAAAGATATTTAGCTACTCGGATGAAGATGGTTATACCTAAACTTGAACTCCTTCTCTTCAAGCTCCGATGGTGGTTCGATGGCTCCTTCTCGTTGTCTCCGTACGCCGAAGATAGATCCACTTGAAAGCTCCAACCTTTAGCTCCTTCTTCGTTCTTTGAAGAAACTAGTTCACTTGGTTTGCTAAACCTAGTGAACTAGAATGAGTAGAGATGATTTAGAATGGGATTTTATCTATGGTTCTTGATTCTCAACTCATGAGACAAGAGAACCATAGATCAAGAGAGGGAGCAAGAGGTTGAGGGTGAGAGCAAGAGGAGAGCTCAAGAACAAGAGAGAGAATGAGCAAGAAAGAAAATGAGCAACTCTTTTGTCTTTCACCCTCTCATAATCCAAAGTGATCATAACTCATCATATCAAAAAAGTCTTATGTGATGGTTAGAAGCAACCATAACCTTATCATGTCATGCACTCATTTTACTCAAAATGAGCTAGCAAGAAAAAGTCTTTGGCATGAAATGATAACCATGGTTATCATGATGGTCAACTAGTCAAGCCTAGTCAACCGGTCAACAAGTCAACAAGTCAACAAAGTCAACAAGTCAACGAAAGTCAACAAGTCAACAACCATATCACCATAATACTTAATTAATATAATAGTTAATCACATATCATATTCTCATTAGGGTTGAGCATAAAGTCAAATAGTCAACGGTCAACTGTCAACAACCCTAATGAGAATCCGCAGCCTCTGCCTCCCTGTCAACTGTGCATACACACCCGCATCCGCGTTCCGAGGAACACGAATGCAAACTGGATAAATCTAATCCCATAAGGTACACTAGTATCTGGCTTAAACCAAAGCCCGCTAGTGTAAACTGTCCGGACACTGCACGTGCACAAGTGCACGGATGTGACCGAACCCTGTCGCAAAACCATGCGACCTGTCGCAATACCATGCGACCTCTACTCTTTTGCCTAAAGGCGAAAAGCTTTCTGTGTGGGACTCTAAAGACTCGACACTACGCTGGCAGTGGGTTTAACCACAGACCGCAAGCGGCACTAGCTGTGCGTAACGGTCCCCAGGTAATGCCGACAAGAAGACCGACGAGGCGAAACCCATCTGAACTCCTACTGAGCCTGAGCGTGACATTCTCCGTACAGTCCGGTCTGTTCGTCTGATACATCGCATGGCGGGCCTAGGGGGCGGTAAACGTCAGTCCCCCAATAGCGGTACAAGTCGTGCCGGAGTGAAGCCCAATACACCCTGAGATAACACTGGAAACCTACCAGTATATCTCGTTTGCCCTGGCCAGGGACTACTCGTGTAATGGCTCTCCTAGACACATCTCGATGTCAACCCCCAATACCGGGAGAGACGAATCCTGTCTAACCGTCACTGCCTCCAAGTGCTTCGGGACTGCACCCAACCACCACCTGTTTGCACGACTCCTTTGAGCCGTGGTAGGGTAGTGATCAAAGTACAGTGGGTACACACTCGAAGCGGAGTGACAGTGTCAAGTCAGCGGACTAAGCTGTACTCATGTCACCTGGGAACTGATAACTGACGATAGGTATAATACCAACTAGTCAGTTCCCGACGAGTCCTGTCCAGTGCACCCGTAACCTAACGAGCACCCGCATACTATCTCAAGTACGACGTACTGATGGCTGTGGGACAGACCGTCTCCCACACTGGGATGAGAAGCGCATGCGCTGGTCTACTCCGGAGTATCGATGCCCTGTCTCGATAGTCCTGCGACCAGGGACCTGAATAAGGATGTGCTTATAGATTACCCAGCCCCCACTAGTGTGACTCCCATCACAACGCTGGTAATCAAGCAAAGATCCTAAGGGCTCCACTAATGCGTATAAGTGATATACTGAAATAAACACAAGTACACATTGAAGTAGAAACAAACCAAGTAGCATACTACTATTTTGAGCAAGATTGTATATACAAGGTGAATATCCCAAGCATCCATTAAGTAATATACAAACTAGTATGATACAGTAATGGCCTCTAGGGCATATACACTAACAATCTCCCACTTGCACTAAGGCCATGTACTGGCGTATCGAAGACCTATCATCTCGATCAGCCGCTCGAACTGAGTCTGGGGCAGGGCCTTGGTGAATGGATCAGCAGTGTTATCTTCTGAAGCGACTCTCCGAACCTCGATCTCCTGGCGATCTACGATCTCCCTGATCAGGTGATACCGCCTCAAGATGTGCCTGGATCTCTGATGGGACCTGGGTTCCTTCGCTAAAGCTATAGCCCCATTGTTGTCGCAATACAGAGGTGTTGGATCAACAATGGACGGAACCACCTGAAGTTCTTTCAAGAACTTTCTCATCCAGACAGTTTCTTTTGCGGCATCAGATGCAGCGATGTATTCCGCTTCCATCGTCGAGTCTGCAACGGTTTCTTGTTTGGAACTCTTCCAACACACCGCCCCTCCATTGAGGGTAAAGACAAAACCCGACATGGACTTGGAATCATCCTTGTCACTCTGGAAGCTGGAGTCAGCAAAGGCCTCGATCTGGAGGTCTTTTCCGCCATACACCAAGAACATCTCCTTAGTCCTTCTCAGGTACTTGAGAATGTTCTTTACCGCTATCCAGTGTTTCTCTCCAGGGTTTGGCTGATACCGGCTTACCACACTCAGTGCATAAGCTACATCCGGTCTGGTACACAACATCGCATACATTATAGAGCCTACCGCAGAAGCGTAGGGTATAATAGACATGCGATCCCTCTCCAAATCAGTCTTGGGAGACATCTCTTTAGAGAGGGTGATCCCGTGACAAGCCGGTAGGTTACCGCGCTTGGAATCTTCCATACTGAATCTCTTCAGTATGGTGTCGATGTACCTGGACTGTGAAAGTCCTAATATCCTCTTGGATCTGTCACGGTAGATCCGGATACCCAGAATGTACGAGGCATCACCCAGGTCTTTCATGGAGAACCTGTGTGACAAGAACCCCTTGACAGATTGTAGCATAGGAATGTCATTTCCTATTAAGAGAATGTCATCCACGTATAAAACGAGGAATACTACAGCTCTCGCTACAAATCTACTATAGATGCATGGTTCATCTGGATTTTTGATAAAGCCAAATTCTTTGACCGTCTCATCAAAGCAGATGTTCCAACTCCGCGATGCCTGCTTTAGTCCATAGATGGACTTAAGCAACTTGCACACCTTTCCGCTGCTCCCACTCTGAATGAAACCCTCTGGCTGGTCCATATAGACACACTCCTCTAAATTTCCATTTAGAAAAGCTGTCTTTACGTCCATTTGCCAGATCTCATAATCGTGGAAGGCAGCAATGGCAAGAAGGATCCGAATGGATTTCAGCATGGCTACTGGAGAAAAGGTTTCGTCGTAGTCCAAGCCAGGTCTTTGACGAAAACCCTTTGCTACCAGCCTAGCTTTATAGGTCTCAACCTGTCCATCTACACCAATCTTCCTTTTGAAGATCCACTTGCATCCTACGGGTTTTACCCCGTCTGGAGCAATGTCCAACGTCCATACCTTGTTGGTGTACATGGACTCCATTTCGGTCCGCATTGCATCCAGCCATTTCACTGAGTCAACGCTCTGAACGGCCTGCTGGAAGCTAGTAGGCTCATCATAATCTATGATGCAATCCTCTCTATCCCCGTCTATGAGAAAACCGCAGTATCTCTCGGGCGGATGAGTCTGCCTACTACTCCTGCGGAGTGGCGCAGGAATGTCCTGTTCTGTTGAACCCTCTGGTTCCACTAAGCTTTCAGTAACAGTCTGTGGTTCTGGAACTTCTTCCAGTTCTATTGTGTTCCCACTTATCCGGGTTTCCAAAAACTCAGTTTCTAAGAAGCGGGCATGCTGAGAAACAAAGACCTTTTGTTCCTCAGCTGAATAGAAAAGATACCCCCTAGAGTTCCTTGGGTATCCCACAAACTTACACTGTACTGAACGTGCCTCAAGCTTGTCCGCATGCTGCTTTTTTACAAAAGCTGGACATCCCCATACCTTAAGATACTTAAGACAGGGTTTCTTCCCAGTCCACATCTCATATGGGGTGGTAGGCACAGTCTTGGTGGGAGCCTTGTTCAAGAGATACGCAGCTGCTTCTAGTGCATATCCCCAGAATGATCGCGGTAACTCAGCGTTACTCATCATGGACCGAACCATATCCAATAGGGTTCGGTTCCGTCTCTCCGATACACCATTATGTTGCGGAGTGTATGGAGGAGTAAGCTGAGAGAGAATACCATTCTCTTTTAAGTAATTCAGGAATTCGGCACTTAAGTATTCTCCACCTCGATCCGATCTTAGAATCTTAATACTTTTGCCGGTCTGTTTCTCTACTTCATTCTTATACTCCTGGAATTTTCCAAAGGCCTCGGACTTATGTTTCATCAAGAAGACATAACCGTACCTTGAGAAGTCATCCGTAAAAGTAATGAAGTAAGAATGTCCGCTTCGGGCATGTGTAGACATTGGACCGCACACGTCACTGTGTACGAGTCCTAAGAGCTCGCTCGCTCTTACTCCTTGTCCAGTAAACGGAGTCTTTGTCATCTTTCCTTTGAGACAAGATTGACAAGTGGCATACGATTGATATTCGAACGCATTCAAATATCCTTCTGTATGTAACTTAGTCAACCTTCTCTCATTGATGTGACCCAATCTACAATGCCATAAGAAAGTCTGATTCATTTCCGGAGACTTTCTTTTGTGTGTATTCTGGACGTTGAAAATCTGTGGTTGGTTTAACACGTATATACCATTACTCAATGTACCTGACCCAATCAAAACTTGATTAAGGTGAATGTTTACAACATTACTTACAAACGCAAATTCATAACCTTCTTTAGAAACTAAAGATACAGAAATGATATTACAAGTTGCGTTGGGTACAAAAAAGCAATTACGCAAAACCAAAACATGTCCATCTGACATTCCCAGGTGATAGTCCCCCACGGCTTTAGCATCCATGCTAGCTCCGTTCGCAACTTTGAGGGTCATGTCACCTGCCTTCAAAACACTACGGTTTCTCAACGCCTGCAAAGAATTACAGATATGAGATCCTGATCCGGTATCCAATACCCAGAAAGTAGAGTTTATTGAAAGACAGTTTTCAATAACATACACACCTGAAGCTGAAGCTGCAACCTGCTTCAATTCTTG
Organism: Agapanthus africanus; assembly: GCA_030015575.1. NCBI lineage: Eukaryota > Viridiplantae > Streptophyta > Magnoliopsida > Asparagales > Amaryllidaceae > Agapanthus > Agapanthus africanus. The sequence continues at coordinate 294,291,743 of CM057345.1, read as the reverse complement.
TGTTCTGGCCTTCCAGGCCCTGCAATCATTCTTCCAGTGTCCTTTCTTATGACAATAGAAGCATTCTTCCTTATCCACAAGCTTCCCCGCTATCTTTGTTGCTTTGCCTTTTCCCTTCGTATCCACTTTACCAACACCGCCCCTTGGTTTGGCGGGGGCCTTCTTCTTCTTTCCCTTGGCTTTCGCCTTGGACCTAGAAGAAGATGATCCTCCTACAAACAAAGTGGATGTTTCCCTACCTTTCTGTAGGGTGCCCTCTGCGCTCCTCAGCATGTTGAGGAGCTCTGATAGTTCAACCTCTTTTTCTTGTAGGTTGAAGTTCAGTATAAACTGGGCGTAAGTGGAAGGAAGGGACTGGAGAACTATATCCGTATATAGCTCACTCTCCAATGTGATCCCTAGGTCAGCGAGCTCCTCAATGAAGCCGATCATCTTTAGCACATGCTCGGCTACTGATGATCCGACGGCCATTCTTGTCGAAAATAACTTTTTCGACGCTTCGTATCTTGCGATACGTGATTGCTCTCCATACAGTTCTTTTGTATGGAGCAATATGGACTCCATGTCCATATTCTCATGCCTCCTCTGATGTTCGTTGTCCATCGAGGCAAGCAGGAGGCACTTGGCCTTCGCGCTATCAATCTCCCAAGTCTTGCGGATTTCCTTATCCGCGACACTGGAAGTTGGACCAGGGACAGGGGGAGCTTTGGTGGTAAGAAGATACCCCAGCTTGTCATAAGTGATTGCTATCGTGACATTCCTGAGCCAATCTTTGTAGTTTGGCCCTGTCAGTTTGTTTTTATCTAGGAGTAACTTAAGTCCAGTCATGTTGATTGGTCGCTGCAATTAGGAGAGAGAAGAAGAAACACTCAGCATGATGCTCTTGCAAGTTTAGAGTGGTTTTTAGTTTGTCTAAACAGGATGGCTCCCACTGTTTCTCGAATCCCTCCTCAAACCATAAAGGAAGAATTAGTCAGGATCAATCCCACCGTACAATACTTGCTTAACCGTTCAGCCAGGCCGGAGTCGGTACTTCGAGGGAGGTTTTCCAATGCTTTCGCGAAGTTCCTTAATTAGAGAACCTCTTTTCCCTGGGGGCGTAGCCCCGCTAACACCTTTCTAGGCACCTACTAGGTTTATAGCATTGATCGTTAAGTGAGAAATTTCCCGAGGAGTAGCATATACTCACAGTAGGATCGGGATCCAAATATCATCGCGTGACGAAACTGAAGGAATCCTACCAGAATCATCACACTCCAAATGGTATGCAAATCTAGCAAGTTTCAGTACTTATGAAACTCCCGATGTGGATTTTTGCCCCATGCTCTTATGACCTTGACGAAGGTCAACAAATCATAAGTCACATGTCAAGTTCTGCCCATCATTATCCAGGTTAATTTGAATCCACCCGTATATACCCTTGACGAAGGTCAACAAGGTAATGCGAATGTCCCAAAACAACGCATCTATCTATGCTACATATGAATACCCAATAGCTACCAATCACTATGCCTTGACGAAGGTCAACAAACACAGCTTGAATACTATTGAATATTCATACGAAACGACGGAGGGCTATGAATGGTTTTGGCAAAACCGTGAACGTAGTGAACTTGATTTGGTCGATGGAACGAGATAGCTTTTAAAAGGAGTGGCTCAAGCTCCGCATTTTAAAAGTTGTTTTTGAAAAGAACCGAGTGGTTTTTCGAAAGTGTTCCAACGACTTTAGCTTGGTTTATTATCTTGCATTAGTTCTTTTAGTGCGTGATATTCTTGCATTAGTTCTTTTAATGCGTCCCATCATTTAATCCTACCATTGCAGAAAACAACCAAAATATGACGTACGCTTATGCCATTCGCATTCGCCACGGGGCCCCGTCATTACCCGTTAGGTTACTTAACTAACGACAGAGCGGGGGCTGGGCTAGCGCGTCTGTAAAACATAAGCAACGCCTAAATAGTATGATATATAGATATACTGCAATGATAAACATTTCAGATCACAGATAAATACATTGGATATACTAGGAATCTGTAATTTGTACGAGCCTGTAACAAAAACAGATTACACGGTCGCGGTGAATAGCCAAAACCCCACCCAAGACCCCTACGGGTGCGGCAAACTACCCGCCAAGTACCCGAAGCATAGCAACCTCCCTCATCTCCATGAGTAGGCCACTCGACACTTCGGCATACCCGGTAGTTTGTGCACCCCTCCATGGGTCTATCCTAGGAGCAAAAACAGTAAAAAGAAATTATACAATGACGGCTACAACCCCGACCCGGTTGTGCGGCCATACAAATAATTATTACATCAATTTACAAATTTACATGAATTGCAAGAAAAGAAAACTCTCGTCTCACAACCCCCGGCTATTCACCCGCGACAATCCAACATATTTATATACACATTCCAGCACATTACAGATCATGTATAACCCCGATCAATCGGCTTATAGCGATTAGCCGACGTTCAATACATGCAAACATCACAGATATAACCATCAAAGTCAAAGTGCAGTGAAGTTCGGAAAAAAAATACGGAATTATAGGACCCCAAAAGGAAATTTCTTTTCTGGAAAATCTGGGCACATATAATATATTCCAAAAATCCCAAAACCAACACAGACACACACTGCACGAAAAACGATGCAGAGAAGACGACAAACCGCGGCGCTTCCGCGGCACATGCCTACCTCGTGCGGCAGAAGCGCGGCGGTTTGAACGAATTAGGGCAACGTTTTTCTTGGGTGTTCACACAAAACCCTGAGCCGAATTTACGAGTGTAACGTTTTGCATTTTGAGCCAAAAAAAATTCAACAGAAACTCAGTTTTTGTAAAAGTTTGGTTTTTGGATTTTTCCGGTTCCGAACTTCGTTACACTTCACTACCAAGCTAGTTTAAGTTTAGTTAGGCTCTGATACCACTGTAAGTCCACGTTACGACCCCCGGTTCTTACGGGGAGGCGGAAACGGTATAAAATCAAAATTTTAACGCAAGAGGCAACATGGACTAAGCTAGGTCGGGATCTTTACCTAAACTAAAACTAGCATACTAAGCTAAAGATATTTAGCTACTCGGATGAAGATGGTTATACCTAAACTTGAACTCCTTCTCTTCAAGCTCCGATGGTGGTTCGATGGCTCCTTCTCGTTGTCTCCGTACGCCGAAGATAGATCCACTTGAAAGCTCCAACCTTTAGCTCCTTCTTCGTTCTTTGAAGAAACTAGTTCACTTGGTTTGCTAAACCTAGTGAACTAGAATGAGTAGAGATGATTTAGAATGGGATTTTATCTATGGTTCTTGATTCTCAACTCATGAGACAAGAGAACCATAGATCAAGAGAGGGAGCAAGAGGTTGAGGGTGAGAGCAAGAGGAGAGCTCAAGAACAAGAGAGAGAATGAGCAAGAAAGAAAATGAGCAACTCTTTTGTCTTTCACCCTCTCATAATCCAAAGTGATCATAACTCATCATATCAACAAAGTCTTATGTGATAGTTAGAAGCAACCATAACCTTATCATGTCATGCACTCATTTTACTCAAAATGAGCAAGCAAGAAAAAGTCTTTGGCATGAAATGATAACCATGGTTATCATGATGGTCAACTAGTCAAGCCTAGTCAACCGGTCAACAAGTCAACAAAAGTCAACAAGTCAACAAAGTCAACAAGTCAACAAAGTCAACAAGTCAACAACCATATCACCATAATACTTAATTAATATAATAGTTAATCACATATCATATTCTCATTAGGGTTGAGCATAAAGTCAAATAGTCAACGGTCAACTGTCAACAACCCTAATGAGAATCCGCAGCCTCTGCCTCCCTGTCAACTGTGCATACACACCCGCATCCGCGTTCCGAGGAACACGAATGCAAACTGGATAAATCCAATCCCATAAGGTACACTAGTATCTGGCTTAAACCAAAGCCCGCTAGTGTAAACTGTCCGGACACTGCACGTGCACAAGTGCACGGATGTGACCGAACCCTGTCGCAAAACCATGCGACCTGTCGCAATACCATGCGACCTCTACTCTTTTGCCTAAAGGCGAAAAGCTTTCTGTGTGGGACTCTAAAGACTCGACACTACGCTGGCAGTGGGTTTAACCACAGACCGCAAGCGGCACTAGCTGTGCGTAACGGTTCCCAGGTAATGCCGACAAGAAGACCGACGAGGCGAAACCCATCTGAACTCCTACTGAGCCTGAGCGTGACATTCTCCGTACAGTCCGGTCTGTTCGTCTGATACATCGCATGGCGGGCCTAGGGGGCGGTAAACGTCAGTCCCCCAATAGCGGTACAAGTCGTGCCGGAGTGAAGCCCAATACACCCTGAGATAACACTGGAAACCTACCAGTATATCTCGTTTGCCCTGGCCAGGGACTACTCGTGTAATGGCTCTCCTAGACACAGCGCGATGTCAACCCCCAATACCGGGAGAGACGAATCCTGTCTAACCGTCACTGCCTCCAAGTGCTTCGGGACTGCACCCAACCACCACCTGTTTGCACGACTCCTTTGAGCCGTAGTAGGGTAGTGATCAAAGTACAGTGGGAACACACTCAAGGCGGAGTGACAGTGTCAAGTCAGCGGACTAAGCTGTACTCATGTCACCTAGGAACTGATAACTGACGATAGGTATAATACCAACTAGTCAGTTCCCGACGAGTCCTGTCTAGTGTACCCGTAACCTAACGAGCACCCGCATACTATCTCAAGTACGACGTACTGACGGCTGTGGGACAGACCGTCTCCCACACTGGGATGAGAAGCGCATGCGCTGGTCTACTCCGGAGTATCGATGCCCTGTCTCGATAGTCCTGCGACCAGGGACCTGAATAAGGATGTGCTTATAGATTACCCAGCCCCCACTAGTGTGACTGCCATCACAACGCTGGTAATCAAGCAAAGATCCTAAGGGCTCCACTAATGCGTATAAGTGATATACTGAAATAAACACAAGTACACATTGAAGTAGAAACAAACCAAGTAGCATACTACTATTTTGAGCAAGATTGTATATACAAGGTGAATATCCCAAGCATCCATTAAGTAATATACAAACTAGTATGATACAGTAATGGCCTCTAGGGCATATACACTAACATATGCTACTCCTCGGGAAATTTCTCACTTAACGATCAATGCTATAAACCAAGTAGGTGTCTAGAAAGGTGTTAGCGGGGCTACGCCCACAGGGAAAAGAGGTTATTTAATTAAGGAACTTCGCGAAAACGTTGGAAAACCTCCCTCGAAGTACCGACACTAGCCTGGCTGAACGGTTAAGCAAGTATTGTACGGTGAGATTGATCCCGACTAATTCTTCCTTTATGGTTTGAGGAGGGATTCGAGAGACAGTGGGAGCCATCCTGTTTAGATAAATTAAAAACCAATCTAAACTTGCAAGAGCATCATGCTGAGTGTTTTCTTCTCTCTCTCTCTTAATTGCAGCGACCCAGTGACCACACCTAGGTTACATCTAGATAATAAAATGACTGAACCTGACTATTATGACTGGCAAAGGTCTGTCCAGATGTCCATTGCCCATAACAAGCTGGGACACCTCTTAACTGATCATACCCCTACCGTCTCAGGTCCAGTTTCCCCTGTCACGGATATTTACATCCGTAGGACATCGGAAAAGGATTGTGCGAAAGCCAAGTGCCTCGTGTTAGCCTCAGTTAATGGTGCAAACCAGAGGCAGCACGAGAAGATGGACTCAGTTTCTATCTTCCTCCATAACAAAGATTTATATGGAGAGCAATCTCGTATCGCAAGATATGAGATCTCGAACGAATTGCTTCAAGCGAGGTTGGCTGTCGGGTCATCTGTAGGGGACAACGTCCTTACAGAGGCCAGCTATTTTGAGCTCACGGACCTGGAGACCACATTGGAGAATAGGTCAAGTACTGACTTAATTCTACAGTCCCTGCCCTCTGCTTATACCTTGAAGGAAACCAGGGAAGAAAAAGGAAAAGCAAGGGCAAAAGTTTCAGGACTGGATGTAGTAAAAGAGGGACGTTCCTATTGTAACGGGAATGAACATTGGCAGAAGGATTGCAGGGCTTGCAAAGCCAGTAGCCAGAATTCGAAGCATGTTGTGGCTTCGGCTTCGAGTGTGTTTGTAATTGAGAACTGTATGTCAGTTAACCCTACTTCCTGGGTATTGGATACCGGATCAGGATCTCATATCTGTAATTCGTTACAGGCTCTGAGAAACCGTAGGGTTATCAGGAAAGGTGATATGACCCTCAGGGTTGCTAACGGAATGAGCATGGATGCTGAATCCGTAGGGGAATATCATCTTGGACTGACAACTGGGCAGATATTGATTTTGCATAACTGTTTGTATGTACCAGGTGCGACTTGTAATATCATATCTGTATCCTTACTTTCTAAGGAAGGATATGAATTTACTTTTGTAAGCAATGTAGTACACATCCACCTAAATCAAGTTCTGATTGGGTCAGGTACATTACAGAACGGAATATACGTGTTAAATCAAGCTCAGATTTTCAGTGTCCAGAACACACTTAAAAGAAAGTCTCCGGAAACAAATCAGGCTTTCTTATGGCATTGTAGACTGGGTCACATTAATGAGGCACGATTAACTAAGTTACATAAAGAAGGGTACTTGACTCCGTTCGAGTATCAGTCTTATGCCACTTGTGAATCTTGTCTCATGGGAAAGATGACAAAGACTCCGTTCACTGGACGCGGAGAAAGAGCGAGCAAGCTCTTGGGACTCATACACAGTGATGTGTGCGGTCCAATGTCTACACATGCGCGAAGTGGTTATTCATACTTCATTACTTTCACAGATGATTTCTCTAGGTATGGACATGTCTTCTTAATGAAGCACAAATCCGAGGCCTTTGGGAAATTTCAAGAATACAAGAATGAAGTTGAAAAACAAACCGGCAAAAGTATCAAGATTCTAAGATCGGATCGAGGTGGAGAATACTTGAGTGACGAGTTTCTGGACTACTTAAAAGAGAATGGAATTCTCTCTCAACTTACTCCTCCATACACACCACAACACAACGGTGTATCGGAAAGGCGGAATCGGACCCTATTGGATATGGTTCGTTCCATGATGAGTAAGGCTGAGTTACCGCGATCTTTCTGGGGTTATGCACTAGAAGCAGCTGCATATCTCTTGAACAAGGCTCCCACCAAGACTGTGCCTACCACCCTATATCAGATGTGGAGTGGGAAGAAACCCTGTCTTAAGTATCTTAAGGTATGGGGATGTCCAGCTTTTGTAAAAAAGCGGCATGCGGACAAGCTCGAGGCACGCTCAGTACTGTGTAAGTTTGTGGGATACCCAAAGAACTCCAGGGGGTATCTTTTCTATTCCGCAGAAGAACAAAAAGTTTTTTTTTCTCCGCACACCCACTTCTTAGAAACTGAATTTTTAGAAAATCAGATAAGTGGGGGCGCAATAGAACTGGAAGAAATTTCAGAACCACAAGCTGTTACTGAAAGCTTGGATGAACCAGACGTTTCAGGAGAACCGGACATTCCTACGCCACTCCGCAGAAGTAGTAGGCAGTCTCATCCGCCCGAGAGATACTTCGGTTTTCTCATAGACGGGGATAGAGAGGATTGTACAGTTAATTATGATGAGCCTACTAGCTTCCAGCAAGCCATTCAGAGCGGTGACTCAGTAAAATGGCTGGATGCAATGCGGACCGAGATGGAGTCCATGTACACCAACAAAGTTTGGACTTTGGACTTTGCTCCAGAAGGGGTAAAACCCGTAGGCTACAAATGGATCATCAGAAAGAAGATTGGTGTAGATGGGCTGGTTGAAACCTATAAAGCTAGGCTCGTTGCAAAGGGTTTTCGTCAAAGACCTGGTTTGGACTATGACGAGACCTTTTCTTCGGTAGCCATGCTTAAATCCATTCGGATCCTTCTTGCCATTGCTGCCTTCCACGATTATGAGATCTGGCAGATGGACGTAAAGACGGCTTTCCTAAATGGAAATTTGGAAGAGTGCGTCTATATGGATCAGCCAGAGGGATTCATTCAGAGTGGGAGCAGCGGTAAAGTGTGCAAGTTGCTCAAGTCTATCTATGGGCTTAAGCAGGCATCGCGGAGTTGGAACATCTGCTTTGATGATACTGTCAAAGAATTCGACTTTGTCAAAAACCCAGATGAACCATGCATTTACAGTAAGATTGTAGGGAAAAATATGGTATTCCTCATCTTGTACGTCGATGACATTCTCCTAATAGGAAATGATATTCCTATGCTACAGTCAGTCAAAGGATTCTTGTCGCAGAGGTTCTCCATGAAGGACCTGGGCGATGCCAACTACATTCTGGGGATCCAGATCTATCGTGATAGATCTAAGAGGATGTTGCGACTTTCACAGTCAAGGTACATCGACACCATACTGAAACGATTCAGTATGGAAGATTCCAAGCGCGGTAATCTGCCGGCTTGTCACGGAATCACCCTCTCCAAAGAGATGTCTCCTAAGACTGATTTGGAAAGGGCTCGCATGTCATCAATACCCTACGCATCTGCGATAGGCTCTATTATGTATGCGATGTTATGTACCAGACCAGATGTAGCATACGCATTGAGCATTGTAAGCCGGTATCAGTCGAACCCAGGGGAGAAACACTAGATAGCAGTAAAGAACATTCTCAAGTACCTGAGAAGGACTAAGGAGATGTTCTTGGTGTATAGCAGAAAAGACCTCCAGATTGAGGTCTTTGCTGACTCCAGCTTCCAGAGTGACAAGGATGACTCTAAATCCATGTCGGGTTATGTCTTTACCCTCAATGGAGGGGCGGTTTGCTGGAAGAGTTCCAAGCAGGAAACCGTTGCTGACTCAACTATGGAAGCGGAGTACATAGCTGCTTGCGATGCCGCAAAGGAAGCTGTCTGGATGAAGAAGTTCCTCACGGAACTTCAGGTGGTTCCTACCAGTGTTGATCCAATACCGCTGTATTGTGACAACAACGGCGCTATAGCTTTAGCGAAGGAACCCAGGTCCCATCAGAAGTCCAGGCACATTTTGAAGCGGTTCCACCTGATCAGGGAGATCATTGATCGCCGGGAGATCGAGGTAAAGAGAGTAAATTCAGAAGATAACACTGCAGATCCACTCACGAAGGCCCTACCCCAGACTCAGTTCGAGCGGCTGATCGAGATGATAGGTCTTCGATACGCCAGTACATAGCCTTAGTGCAAGTGGGAGATTGTTAGTGTATATGCCCTAGAGGCCATTACTGTATCATACTAGTATGTATATTACTTAATGGAAGCTTAGGATATTCACCTTGTATTGACAATCTTGCTCAAAATAGTAGTATGCTACTTGGTTTGTTTCTGCTTCAATGTGTACATGTGTTTATTTTAGTATATCACCTATACACATTAGTGGAGCCCTTAGGATCTTTGGTTGATTACCAGCGTTGTGATGGCAGTCACACTAGTGGGGGCTGGGTAATCTATAAGCACATCCTTATGCAGGTCCCTAGTCGCAGGACTATCGAGACAGGGCATCGATACTCCGGAGTAGACTGGCCCATGCGCTTCTCATCCCAGAGTGGGAGATGGTCTATCCTACAGCCATCAGTACGTCGTACTGGAGATAGTATGCGGGTGCTCGTTAGGTTACGAGTACACTGGACAGGACTCGTCGAGAACTGACCGGTTGGTATTATACCTATCGTCAGTTATCAGTTCACAGGTGACATGAGTACAGCTTAGTCCGCTGACTTGACACTGTCACTTCGCCTCGAGTGTGTTCCCACTGTACTTTGGTTACTACCCTACCACGGCTCAAAGGAGTCGTGCAAACAGGTAGTAGTTGGGTGCAGTCCCGAAGCACTTGGAGGCAGTGACGGTTAGACAGGATTCGTCTCTCCTGGTATTGGGGGTTGACATCGCGCTGTGTCTAGGAGAGCCATTACACGAGTAGTCCCTGGCCAGGGCAAGCGAGATATACTGGTAGGCTTCCAGTGCTATCTCAGGGTGTATTGGGCTTCACTCCGACACGACTTGTACCGCTATTAGGGGACTGACGTTTACCGCCCCCTAGGCCCGCCATGCGATGTATCAGACGAACAGACCGGACTGTACGGAGATTGTCACATTCAGGCTCAGTAAGAGTTCAGATGGGTTTCACCTCATCAGTCTTCTTGTCGGCATCTACCTGGGGAACCGTTACGCACAGCTAGTGCCGCTTGCGGTCTGTGGTTAAACCCACTGCCAGCGTAGTGTTGAGTCTTTAGAGTCCTACACAGAAAGCTATTCGCCTTTAGGCAAAAGAGTAGAGGTCGCATGGTTTTGCGACAGGTCGCATGGTTTTGCGACAGAGTCCGGTCACATCCGTACACTTGTGCACGTACAGTGTCCGGACAGTTAACACTAGCGGGCTTTGGTTTAAGCCAGATCCTAGTGTACGTTTTGGGATTGGTTTTATCCAGTATGTATTCGTGTTCCTCGGAACGCGGATGCGGGTGTGTATGCACAGTTGACGGAGAGACAGAGGCAGAGGATTCTCATTAGGGTTGTTGACTGTTGACTATTGACTTTTTGCTCAATCCTAATGAGAATATGATATATATAATTAGCAATAATATTAATTAAGTATTATAGTGGCGTGGTTGTTGAGGGGTTGACTTTGTTGACTTGTTGACTTTGTTGACCGTTTGACTAGGTTGGACTAGGTGACCATCATCATCACAATGGTTGTCATTTTCATGCAAAGTCTTTTGCTTGCTTGTTGTGGTTTGCAAAATGAGTGCATGGAAATGATATTGCCTTTGACATGATATGAACCATCACATAATAATACTTGATTAACATTATGGCTCATGATTCTTTTGGATTATGAGAGGGTGAAAGAGAAAAGAGAGGCTCATTCTTTCATGATCTTTCTCTCTCTTGGTTTTGAGCTCTCCCATTCTCTTGCTCTCACCCTCTTCCTCTTGCTCTCTCTCTTGTCTATGGTTCACTTGTCTCATGTGTTGAGAAGCAAGAACCATAGAGAAAATCCCATCACACTCTCCTCTACTCACTCTAGTTCACAAGGTTTAGCAAACCAAGTGAACTAGTTTCTTCAAAGTTCGAAGAAGAAGCCAAAGGTAGAAGCTTTCGGGTGGATCGATCTTCGGCGCAAGGAGACGACGGGGTGAAGCCAATCCGTACAGCATCAAGAGATAAAGAAGAAGGAGTTCAAGAAAGAAAGGTATAACCCCCTAACCGAGTAGTTAACAACTCGTAGTTAGGTTGTTAGGTAGATAGTTTAACAAAGATCCGGTTTTGAGTCCATGTTACCGCCTCTAGAAAATCGTTTTTCACCAAATTCCGCATGCCCGAAAGAACCGGGAGAGGTAGCATGGACTTACAACTACTACCTACCGGTGATTGGTTGGACGTGGCGGTTATCCGTAGGATACCGACCAAAGTCGCGAGATGGATACGGGACGACTCGTACTGCCGGGGCCGAGGGCCGATACCGCAGACAGAGCCCGTGGGCTAATCCGGGCTGACGGATGCCCGAGTTATGAGGTTTTGCGTGTCGATGCTGGACACGAGTTTTCTTGATATTTGGGTGCCGATGTTGGGCACTCACGATTTTATGAGATGAGGGCCGATGTGGATGACGGTGCCCGAGTTGTATTGGGATTGGGGTGTATTGATAGACACCAGTTATTTTTCCACGTTGGAATTCCGTGTAGACATTATTTCTTCCCATACTCAGCATTTATTACTTTACATCTCATCCTGTAGCTAGCATGCCTGATAGAGTACACATGCATGCATATCATTGCATACCCTGCTCATCATGTATAGGGTGGTTAGATCATATCGCCATGTCTGATTATCACATGTCTTGCTCATTACATAGAAATGCCATTAGATCATACATGTCGCATGATATTGAGCATTCAGTTCATCATATAGATGTTACATGTTGGCATAGTTTAGAGTATCACAGCTCGTGCATACTCGCGATTACCTTTATATGTTATCTACTACTCACGAGTTGGCAACTCACCCCCGTTGTGCCACAGTGTCTGCAGGTTGTCCTTTGGAGTAGTCGCGGCTGGCTGTTTACCGCACCTTTTGACACAGATACCATTGCTAGTTGGTGGGTTTTTGTACGGTATCTGTTTACTTTCAGTTGTATATTGATGTATCTAGTATTCTCCATCTACCCTCATGTATTGACTTAGAGACAGCTGTGAGGACGATTTATGTTATCTTGTACTCTGGTGTCGAGCTCGTTGTAAGCCAACTTTATTTATGCAGTCTTATATTTCTTGCTATCTTCATTGTATTTTTACCTAGTCGTATCATCATCATTGTGATTCTCTATTTATTCCATATGACAAATTCTTTTCTAAATGTTGTACTCAAATAAAATTATTAATTAACACATGAACTCAAAAAGGATTTCTACTAAATTAACTAAAGAGGCTTTCTAAACATTTAAAACCGTTTTTTCAGAAAATGTCTCAACACTCTACATTTAAATGGTTTTGATTTCTGGGTTATCGGCTTACTTAGTCATGTTACGCCTTTAGACGTTACGTGATTAAGTGCCGGTCACGGGCCGAACTTTGGGTCGTGACAAAGTTGGTATCAGAGCGTAGGTTTTACCTTCGGAGTGTAGGATGACCCTGGTATGATGGAGTAGGTAGCTGTGGCAGGGTGCCGTGGCGTGTGTATGTTCCGCGGCATACTCACGACGCGACACTCCACCTAAGCGACCTTAGGACTTATTGATTGAACTTCCTTCTTGATGTACATTCTTGTGATTCGAATTCCGTATCCTTATCAACTCCTACTTTCCTTTCAACCATTATGCCGCCAAAGACTACGAGGGCACAGAGAGCGGCCGTGAGGGCCGAGATGCGAGTTGACTCGTCCGAGACAAGGACTGATCCGGGCAGTATGCCTGTTGCACCCGAGCAGACTGTCCCTCCTATGACAGACCAGATCGCCACACTAGGGGCTGGTATGCAGGAGATGCGCCAGACGGTGGGATCCAGCATGCAAAAGATGCGTCAGATGATAGGGTCGCTAGTTGAGATGCTTCGAGCGCAGCGACCAGAGGTAGCTCCACTAGTCACGGGGACTGCGATGGTACCTACAGCACAGGCAGTTGCCCCTGCAGCCACGGAGGTGATTACAGTATCGTTAGCAGAATTCATGAGGCTGAAACCTCCGGCCTTCACAGGCACCGATCCAGCCGAGGACCCGCAGTCTTTCATTGACAGGATGGCCCGGATATGTCGTTCCCTCAGATGCTCAGATACGCGATGGGTAGAGTTCGCGAGCTTTCGCCTGGAAGGACTTGCGCAGAAATGGTGTGAATCAGTTAAGAAGGGCAAGGCAGCAGGTCTTCCTCCTATGACCTGGACAGAGTTCGTGGCGATGTTCCTTGCCCGCTTCCTTCCCCAGAGTGTTAGGGATGCCCGAGCACGCAGATTTGAGTCCTTGCGCCAGACGCCAGAGATGACCGTGGAAGAGTACGATGTGCTATTCACCGAGCTAGCAGTCTATGCTCCATACCTAGTGGCTACTGAGGAGTTGCGAGTCAGGAGATTTGTCCGAGGCTTGCTTACACCACTGTTCCTTGCGATCAGCGCACAGCATTACGAGACCTATGTAGCAGCCGTAAACGCAGCCCTATTAGTCGAGGCGCGCCTTGCAGAGACTTCGGCAGTCCCAGAGCCGAAGAGGGTTCGTACTGATACATCGGCACGGAGACGACCGTTCAGACGCCGCGACAGACACCTTGCAGGTGGTAGAGACTCGAGACGAGGGCAGCTTTTCAGCTCTTATCCCCAGGAGGGTCAGCCAGTATCATCCGGATGTTACCGATGCGGGAGTTCCTATCATCGTGTTCGAGAGTGTCCTGAGATACCCCGTAGAGAGGCAGCCGCACCGCATGTCACACTTCCTCCTTCTCCACCCCAGAGGGCGTTGCCCATTGTACCTACTGTTGCCCCGCGCCAGCCTCAGGCACAGAGAGGCCGTGGTCACGGAGGGTTTGTTCCTAGAGGGCGAGGCGGTCGAGGCAGAGGACAGCCAGCCACCGGTAGAGTACAGCCAGTTGCTAGTAGGGGACCGCCAGCTGCAGGTGGAGGACAGGCATGGGTCTTCGCATTGACGCATCAGGACGCACAGGCGTCCAATGCGGTGGTCTCAGGTACCTTATCTGTATGTTCTGTTGATGCACACGTATTATTCGATCCCGGATCCACGCACTCGTACGTTTCCACGCATTTTGTGCCGAGCTTGGGTAGAGAGTCTGGGTTGCTTGATCAACCGCTTGTTGTGACCACTCCAGTGGGAGAGTCATTTGTTGCTAGGCACGTGTTCCGATCCTGTGTTGTCCGTATTGGCGAGAGAGATTTGCCTGTCGACTTGATCCATCTAGAGATGTTGGACTTCGACGTTCTTTTGGGCATGGACTGGTTGACCACGTGCTATGCGTCAATGGAATGCCGCGAGAAGACAGTGAGATTTTGTTTTCCCGGCGAGTCGGCTTTTGTTGTGCAGGGGGACCGTGGTGCCGCCCCTCACAGATTGATTTCTTCTCTTCACGCTGGACAGCTTTTGAGGAAGGGATGTCAGGGATTTCTAGCCTATGTGTGCGATACTGGAGCCACAGATATTCCATTAGACCAGGTTCCGATTGCATGTGAGTTCCCTGACGTATTCCCTCATGAGCTCCCTGGGCTACCGCCTGAGCGTGATGTTGTGTTCTGTATTGATTTGATTCCCGGCACGGGGCCCATTTCTATACCGCCTTATCGGATGGCCCCGACGGAGCTTAGTGAGTTGAAGAGTCAGTTGCAAGATTTGTTGGACAAGGGACTTATTCGACCCAGTGTTTCTCCTTGGGGTGCTCCGGTCCTGTTTGTTAAGAAGAAGGACGGCAGTTTGCGTCTGTGTATCGACTACCGGCAGCTGAACCGGGTGACCGTGCGGAACAGATATCCGTTGCCACGCATCGACGACTTGTTCGACCAGCTTCAGAGGGCAGGATATTTTTCGAGGATCGATTTGCGGTCGGGCTATCATCAGCTGCGAGTTCGACAGGAGGACATTCCGAAGACAGCCTTCCGTACGCGTTATGGCCATTATGAGTTTTTAGTGATGTCGTTCGGACTCACCAACGCGCCAGCAGCCTTCATGGACTTGATGAACCGTATATTCAGGCCCTATCTTGACTTGTTCATCATCGTATTTATTAACGATATATTGGTGTATTCCCGGAGCAGAGAGGAGCACGAGCAGCATCTGCGGATCACACTGCAGGCCTTGAGGGAGCACCAGCTTTATGCAAAATTCTCCAAGTGCGCGTTCTGGTTGGACAGCGTGGACTTCTTGGGTCACGTGATTACACGGGATGGTATATGTGTAGACCCGAGGAAGGTCGAGGCCGTTCAGAGTTGGCCCAGACCTACATCTGTTACTGAGATACGCAGCTTTTTAGGACTGGCCGGCTACTACCGGCGATTTGTACAGGATTTCTCCCGTATTGTTGCACCCTTGACCGGATTGACTCGGAAGGGAGTCCCTTTCGTTTGGACGGAGGAGTGCGAGCGTAGCATCCAGCAGCTACGGACTTGCTTGACTACGGCGCCAGTGTTATCATTGCCTTCAGGATCGGGCGGATTTGTAGTCTATTGTGACGCTTCACGAGTAGGGCTAGGATGTGTACTGATGCAGCACGGCAGGGTGATCGCTTATGCTTCCCGGCAATTGAAGAAACATGAACAGAACTACCCCACTCACGATTTAGAGATGGCTGCAGTGGTCATTGCACTTAAGATCTGGCGACATTACCTTTATGGCGAATCGTGCAAGATATTTACTGATCACAAGAGCCTTAAGTATATATTTCAGCAGCGAGACCTGAATCTCCAACAGCGCCGCTGGATAGAACTGGTGAAAGACTACGACTGCGAGATCTTAAATCACCCGGGCAAGGCTAACGTAGTGGCAGATGCTTTGAGTAGGAGACCCGAGGGTAGTCTAGCGTGTCTTAGTGCAGTACTGAGGCAGTCGTCGGCGGATTGGCAGATAATATGTGGCAGCCGAGTGCAGTTCGAGTTCACGCAGATTGGGGGATAGCTTGCGCACGTTCGTGCACGCCCACAGTTGCTTGACCGTATATATGAGGCACAGCGCAGGGATGACCGTTGCTCAGAGATCATGGCACAGATTGGACAGGACAGATTCTCCGAGTTCGTGATTGATGACCAGGGGATATTACGATTTGGGTCTAGACTGTGCGTACCAGATGCCGAGGGATTGCGACGCGATATTCTTGAGGAGGCACATCGGTCAGTGTACAGTGTCCACCCTGGTTCCACCAAGATGTACCACGATATGAGAGAGACCTACTGGTGGGACGGAATGAAGAGGGACATCGCGGAGTTCGTATCGAGGTGTTTAACTTGTCAGCAAGTCAAGGCCGAGCATCAGAGGCCCGCGGGACAGCTACAGCCGTTACCCATTCCGGAGTGGAAATGGGAACAGATTTCGATGGATTTCGTTATGGGTCTACCCAGGACTAGGCGGGGGTATGACTCCATTTGGGTGATCGTGGATCGTCTGACGAAAGCGGCTCACTTCCTGCCGGTGAAGACGACTTTCGGATTTGCGCAGTACACCCAGATTTATATCGACGAGATTGTACGACTACATGGTGTCCCGATGTGTATTGTGTCCGATCGAGGCACCCAGTTTACCAGCAGACTATGGCAGAGGCTCCAGGAGGCTTTGGGCACTCGTTTGAGTTTCAGTATGGCATTTCATCCGCAGACCGACGGACAGTCAGAGCGGACCATTCAGACTCTCGAGGACATGCTCTGAGCTTGCGTGTTAGACTTTGGTGGTAGCTGGGATCATCATTTACCCCTGATAGAGTTCTCCTACAACAATAGCTTCCAGGACACTATTCAGATGGCACCTTTCGAGGCTTTGTATTGGAGGAGATGTAGATCGCCCGTCTGTTGGACAGAGCTGAGCGAGAGCAGTATTTTGGGGCCACAGATCATACAAGAGACGATCGAGAAGTTTCAGCTGATTCGAGACAGGATGAGGACAGCTCAGAGCAGGCAGAAATCGTATGCTGACAGACGCCGCCGCAGATTAGAGTTCGCAGTTGGCGATCACGTTTTTCTGAGGGTCTCACCAATGAAGGGAGTGATGAGATTTGGACGAAAGGGGAAGCTTAGCCCCAGGTTCATAGGTCCTTTCGAAATCCTCGAGCGAGTCGGCGCAGTCGCATATCGATTGGCTCTTCCACCCAGTCTTTCGGATGTTCATCCAGTCTTCCACGTATCGATGCTACGCAGATATCTTCATGACCCTTCCCACACGATCCAGCATCAGACAGTTCAGCTTGAGCCCGACCTTTCGTTCACCGTGCAACCAGTTGAGATATTGGATCGGCAGGTGAAGAAACTTCGATCTAGGGTCCTGCCGTCGGTGAAGGTTCTTTGGCGCAGCCCGAATGGTGAGGAGATCACCTGGGAGGCCGAGGGGGAGATGCGGAAGAAATTCCCTCATCTCTTTGAAGGTACGTATAGTTTTATGTTACTTTTTTTTTAAAATTCGGGGACGAATTTTCTTAAGGAGGGGAGATTGTAACACCTGAGTTTAGGGTTAGTGGTAATCGTGTGTTAGTGTGGGGTTTTTGGTAAAAAGTTTACCAAAATGGGTTTCTAGTAATTTATATGGTTTTATAGTTATTTTTGTAGGAATTTATCTCGATCGCACACACTTGTGCACGATAGCTAGGGTTAGGCTTAGAGTGACCTAGCTTAGGTGTGCATGGTTGGTTAGCCATGTTTAGCCACCATGGTAGGATTAGGGCCTTGCTTAAGTTAATTGAGTGGATTTTAGAGCAAATGAGTTTAACTAGGGTGGTTGGCTTTGACCAAGGGTGCTTAGGATGTTTCAAGTTGACTTGCTAGAGAGAGAGAGAGAGAGAGAGAGAGATGTGATGGTTGCCATGATGGTTTAAGGTTGTGTCACACCAAACTTTTTGAATGTATCTTCTCACTCAAATCCTTCTCACTCACACTCAATTTCAGCCCCTAAAAACATCAGATCAGCCACCAAAAACCACCCCATCAGCCCAACCTCAATCCATTCCAGCACACCATCAGCCCCCCAACCCATCACTTTAACATCAGCTTCAGCTTTTGAATTCTTTCAGAACTCAGCAACATCAGCTGCATCAACAGCCATGTCATAATCACACACACACACCCACACCACCTTATACATAACCCTACACCACAACACACACACAAAGTCTTTCCCAGCTTCTACAGCAGCAACTCTACACCCAAAACCTTGGTTCTGCTTCAAAGAAAACAACAGCAGAAGCAGCTGGGCCCGGAGCAGCAGCAGCATCTGCAGAGCAGATCAGCAGCTCAAGCAAGAGACAGCCCCAGGAGCTACAGCAGAGGTACACCACTCCCTCCTTCTTCTTACCTCATTCAACTAGGATCTGTAGAGGTATATTTTCCCCTAACCCAACATCTCTTGGCTCATGTTATGGCTTTAGTGTAGCTAGTGTTTATATTATGTAGTATAGTGCTAGTTGTAGAGATTTGGGGTGGGATTTAGTTAAGTAGTGGTTTTAATGGTTAGTATAACCTTAGTAAGTGCTGTTAAGGCTAGTGGAACCAAGATTTATCCAAGTTTTCACCAGAATAACCAATTTGCCCGACTTGGCGTAAATTAGCGATTTTAGGGACTTTTGAGCCTCTGTGGGATCTGCTGTTGACCCGAACCTTAAATCATAAAATTGGGAAGACTTTAGCACAGTGACCTTAGTAGAGACACACACACAGAGCACGGGGACCCACCTCCAAAATGAGGCCGCCGGTTTATTCCTTCTGGCCGCAAATTGCGGCCAGAACAGGGGAAATGGTGTTGGGTTTTTGGCTGTAGGGTTCTTCTGGGTAGCTTAGGCTTTTGGTATCTGTAACTTTTATAGTTTGTCCCAGAGGAAAAATCTGGAGCTATAAACGCATTTTCGATGTTTTTAACCTTGTCCGACATGCGCGTGATCCGCGTGGTTCTGTGGCACGCTGTGTGCCACAGCGCGTTGAAGTTGGTTCTGGTGATACGCACGCGTCGCAACATGTCGTATGCACGCGCGTCTAGTTTCACGGACACGTATCCTTTTAGCGATAATTATACGATTTTGGTGATTTGTGTGGTTTGGTGTTAGTAATAGTTAGACTAGCCTAATTAGGTATGGTTAGACCAAGTTAACCTAGGAAACCACAGATTACACAAAAATATCCTAAGTTTTCAATTGGTACAAAACTTGGCGTTTTTGGAGCAAAACATAGCTTTTTGAGATCTGCTGCTACCCTTGTAGGTTCAGAATAAAATTGAGTGGACCATAGCCTACTGGTGACACACGGACCCAACTACCAGAGCCCGACCCCACCACCTTCAACCTAGGCCGCCAGAAAATTCATTCTGGCCGCAAATTGCGGCCAGACTAGGGAGTTAGGTCCTAGGGTTTATTCTTCAGGTGTCTGCTACATTTTATAGGTCTCTGATATATTTAGTTTTGTAATATCCTTACCTGGGTAAAATCTGGGGTAGCATGTTGTTTTCTGGTGTTTTTGGTTTGCACGATACGCGCGATACGCGTGTGGTTCTGTGATTCGGCGTATCGGGTTAAGCGCTAGGCACATACACGCACGTTTCAGCGTATCGCACACACGCGCGTCAATTCGCGACACGAGTTCTCGTTTGTTTTATCGCGTATGCGAGATTTTGATTATATTTGGATTCTTGTGTAAATTCCAGGTTCGCAGGCGGGTACGTCAGACGCCGCCGGGAAAGGGAAGCAGGTGGTCGGCTATACTTAGCACACGACCAGGTGAGTAGATTTAACATCTACGGGAAAATCGCCCGTATGGCGTTAAGCGTCAGAGCGTAGTAGGATGTTTAGTTTTATATGTTCATGCAAACATACTAGAGTAGCATACCCATGTTTCATATATAGACTGGTAGTATAGAACACTGCACTGTCACTAACGGTACATGCTGCACGAGCACGATTTATATGCTACACTCACACCGTTAGTGATTGCCATGACACTCACAGTATAGGATTGCTAAAAATTTTATGTTATATTGATTCCATTTCACTGATGTTGTCATGATTTGCCATATCCGCATATGCATATTTTTACCATGTTCACCTTGTAGCTCATCATAATGCTTATATATATATATATATATATATATATATATATATATATATATATATATATATATATATATATCTTGGACACCTATGCATCATTCCCACATTAGTGTACGTGTATATTGCTACACTCACTTAGCATATTTAGCTTCTCGTACATCCATACCTATACTCATTTTCATATGAAACATACATGGATGATATTGACTTGATTTAAAAAAAACTAAGGGACCGCATTTGGTATTTTCCAAACTGGGTATTTTTAGAAAAAGAGCGGTTTCCCTTTTCTTCCATATGACACATGGCATGGATTTACGCATTAGATTGATTCATGTGATTTCTGGATTTTGGGAACCGGAGTACTATTTTAAGAAAAATACGTACTGTTTAAAAACCTGGTTTTCCTTGATTTGATATTTTTGTAGGGTTCCTAGGCACTCCCAAGAGGTCTCACAAGGCATCAACCATGCCAATTTCAAATTTAAACGGTGCCGAGAAACCCTAGAACGGATCGTTGGCTAGATTTCTAGGCGAAAAAGAAGCTAGTTTACAATTAAACTAAAAGAACGGAAATACAACCTTTGTAGATCCGGTGCTCCACCTCCACGGCTTCGCAATGAAGTCCTCTCCGCTGTCCAAATCGAACCATGACTCTCACGGTGGTTTCATCGGAGAAAAGACCGGGCTAGGTCGTCGACAACGTGCCGAAGATGATCTACGTCGAAGCATCACTAGATCAAGCTCCACCTTCACCAAGCCATGAAAACTTGTGAAGGAAACACACTCTACTACTTGGCAAGAGGTAGAGGATGAAGAAATAGGAAGTGGGTAGACTTTAGAATTGGATTTCTCACTCATTTCCATCAATCACCATTGATGGAGCTTGCTTTCTTCACTTGAAGAAAAGAAGAAGAAGAAGAAGCTAATGATGATAAGTTATTTAATAATAGAAAAAGAATTATACTTATCATAACTTAAACCAAGGTTAGATGTAGAGAGTTAACTCAAGTTAGATGAATGGTTAGGGTTTTAATAAGAAGACAAAAAGGTTGCACAAGTCAAAGTTGCATGAAGCTACAAGAAGCTTCATGTAAGAAAGCAACCTTTTTTATTTTCTTTTCACTTTTTCTTTTAATCCAAATTAAAAGATAATTGCATGAATAAATGAATAAAAACCTTAACCATTTATTTAACCAAGGTATTAACTCTTTACACAAACCCTAGCTATCATATATCATCATACATGATACAAGCATGTGTACAAAAGTATATCACATATACAATGTGCACAAACCAAGTGAGAAAATCCGTTTAAAGTGAACCGATACTAGTTAATGCAAAGTAATATATCAAATATATAATTATACATTAAATCATTAAATCAACACTTGATTTAACGATCCGGTCATATCGCATATAACCGAATAGTATCCTATGTATCGGCTTATCGAATCAACCTTTGATTCGATAACTAGGGTATATCGCATATAACCTAATCGATACATTCATCGCGAGAATGGAATACGGTATCACATACACGCATTATTCTCGGTCCCGCACATATCTCATATGCGCTCCTATTTCGTTTCGCTTGAGCCAGGAAACCTCTGTGTAGGACTCTAAAGACTCGTCAATACGCCGGCAGCAGATGATGATCATATCAAACACCCACAAGCCGCAAGCGGTCTGCTAAACGTAACGGCCACCCGGGTATTGAGCGATCAGAAGATCGACGAGCAAGCCCGCCCACACTCCAGTGAATCCAACCAGTAACACTACCGTACAGTCCGGTCTGATTGTCTGATATGTCGCATATCTCGCCTAGGGGTGGTAAACGTCAGACCCCAATAGCTCGATAAGTCGTGTCGATATGAGGTCTATAACAATTCGAGAAACTACTGGTAACACTTACCAGTAAATCTCAGCAACCCTGGCTAGGGATTTCCTGTTATAACCAATCGAACACAGCACAACATCAACTCCCTATACCGGGAGAGACGAATCCCCTCCTATCACTCATTGCCTCCATGTGACTCGGGACTGTACCCAAAAACCACCATTTTGCATGCCCTCTTGGACGTGGTAAGATGGAAATCAAAGCACAGTGGGAACCACACAAGACTCTATGACGATCTCGGGTCAACAGACTACTCTGTACCAGTGTCACCAGAGAACTGCCATCTGACGTAAGGTATAATACCATCTGGGAGTTCTCGGCGAGTCCGTCCAGTGTACCCAGTCTCTACTGAGCACCCGTATATCATCTCTGATGTCAAACACCAATGGATATGGGATCATCCATCACCCATCTGTATGGGTCGAGAAGGTATACGCTAGTCTACTCTGGTATATCGATGCCCCGTCTCGATACACCCATGACTAGGGACTTTGAAGGATGTACTTATAGACTATCTGTCCCCACTAGTATGATCTGCATCATAGTCACGGTAGTCAAGTACACATCCTAAGGGCTTTACCAACATGTAACAGAGAGACAGTCAGTGTACACGTTAAGGTAAAGATCAACCAGATAGCATACTATCATGTCGAGCAAGAAAGTCCTCCCTATATATGTCCCAGCATCCACTACAATATACATCCTATGTACAGTAATGGCCTCTAGGGCATACATATAACTAACAATCTCCCACTTGCACTAGGGCCATCTGTAGCAGTGGTTGTAGTATCTCATACTCAACCATCCCATAAAAGTCTCTCTCTGGGAAAAGGCCTTCGTGAGTGAATCCGCCGTGTTGTCCTCTGAGTCTACTCTCCTGTCCTCGATCCCCTGGAGATCAACCATCTCCATGATCAGGTGATACTGCCTTAGAATATGTCTGGATCACTGATGGGACCAGCGTTCCTTGGCATAAGCCACAACTCCATTGTCTCACAATGGTGGGAATGTAGTTCATCTCATGAACCAATATACACCCAAACAGCCTCTTTTGTAGCATCTTAAGTAGCGATGTATCCTGCCTTTATCGTCTAGTATGTCACGGTATCTAACTTGGAACTCTTCCAACATACCGTCCCTTTACTTAGGGTAAAGATAATGCCTGTGACTGACATTCAGTCATCTTATCACCCCGGAACCTTTCCAGTGATTCTCCCCAGGATCGATTGATACCATCTCACTACAGCTAGTGAGTATTCTAACATCCATTTAGATCTATCGCATAGATCCAAAATCCAGGATTTAGGAGGTATCATTTTGATCCTACGTGGAGAATCATTGTGATAAGCGGAGATTGACCGAGCGTAGCATAGGAAACTTCTTTCTTATCAAGAGTATGTCATCCACGTACTCTACGAGGATCAGCACCATACTCCCTACTACCTTTTTATTTATACAAGGTTCATCTACCATTTTGATGATGTCAAACTCTTTGACTAACACATCAAAACAAACGTTCCAACTCCGCGATACCTGCTTTATCCTATAAAGCATCTTGCACACGTTTCCGCTGCTCCCACTGTCTACGAGGCCCTCTGGCTGTGTACTTATAGACGCACTCTTCTAAAACATCATTTAGAAAAGCTGTCATGACACCCAACCACCAGATATCGTAGTCATGGTATGCAACCGTGGCAAGTAGTATCTGGATGGACTTAAGCATAGGTACTGGAAAAGGTTTCATCATTATCCACACCTGGTCAATGATGCAAACCTTTAACAAGTCTAGCTTTGAAAGTCTCAACTTTTCCATCTACACCAAGTAATCTTCTCAAGATATACTTGCTCCTGATGGGGATTTAACCCTTCAGATATAGCAACCAAAGTCCATACTTTGTTGGTGTATAAGGATTCCATCTCAGATCGATAAGCATCCAGCCATTCTTACAAAGTCACACTCCTGATGGCTAGCTCGAAACTAGTTGGGTCATCATCTCATGATGCAATCCTCGCTCCCACTGTCATAGAGAAACCAAAATATCTCTCAGGTGGGTGAGAAACCCTACTAGATCGGCGGAGAGGCTAAGGTTCGTTGGTAACTATTGAATCCTTTGGTTCTGTCAAATCATCAGCTTCAGTTTGTATAGCTGGAACTTTTCCAGTTCTACATAACAGATCTTGCCTCGAGCTTGTCCGGATTTTGCTTTTAGACATAGGCCGGACAACCCCAAATCTTAACTAGCTTAAGACATGGGCTCTTCCCTTTCCATATCGCATATGAAGTGGTAGGCAACTGATTTGATTGGAACCTATTCAATAGGTATGCAGCTTCTCAAACGCATAACTCCCAAAAGGAAACAGGTAACTCAGTATTACTCATCATAGAGCACACCTTATCACATAGGGTGTAATTGCTCCACCCTGATATACCATCGTGCTATGGTGTATACAGAGGAGTAATGCTGAGAGAGAATCCCATTCTCCTTTAGAATAGCCCAGGAATTCCATGCACAAGTATTCTCCTCCCTGATCTCATCATAGGACATAATACTTATACCCGTATTTTGGTTCTCTACTTCTCGCTTATATTCTGTGAATATCTCAAAAGGCTCAGACTCATGTTTCAACAGGAACATATGTCTGAATCTTGAGAGATTATCAGAGAATGTAATGAAGTATAAAGAACCGGTCTTGGCATGTGTAGACAGGGGACCTTACATACATCATCATGTATCAGTCCCAAGAGTTCACTAACTCTTTCTCTGTTTCCAGTAAACGGAGATATGGTCATCTTATCTTTGTGACATGACTGGCAAGTTTCATAAGATGTAAATTCAAACTGTTTTAAATATGCATCTATGTGGAACTTAGCTAGTCGGGTCGCATTGATATGACCTATTCTACAATACCTCAAGAAGGATTCGTTCATTTCTGAACTCTTCCTCTTGTGTGTGTTCCGTATACTAAGAACTGTAGTTTGATTTAGAACAGTAATGCTTTTAGATAATGTGCCTGAACCGATCAACTTCTGATATAGGAAATGTTCAAAACATTATCCAACAATACAAAATTATATCCTTTCTTTACTAATAAAGAGACAGATATGATTTTGCATATCAGGTTCGGTATCTAATAACATCTGTTCAGAATCAATGTATTGGTAATACAGGGTGACAGTGACCAACAGACTTGGCTGCAACACTTGCCCCGTTTTCTTCCTCATGAAACTTATCACCCGTTCTCAGTTCTTTACCTTTCTGTAGTCCTATGTAACAGATTACATATCTGGGATCCTGATCTGGTATCACATACCCAGGACGTAAAGGATGTTGGAGATAGTGCCCTCAGAGTCAATTATTGGATCACAGGCACGTGATTGCAATGATTGAGGGAGGACCTATCCCGGTAGGACAGTCTTACTCGAGATGATAGTATGATATCTGGTTTACCTTTATCATCGTGTACTGCTTTAGGTGACCTGACAGGTCGCTATTACACGTTGATAGAGCCCATAGGATTCTTGCTTGACTGCCAGCAGTATGAGGGCGATCATATAAGTGAGAGCTGGAGTCTATAAGCACATCCTTAAAAGGTCCCTAGTCGTGGGAGTTTCGAGACAGGGCATCGATTCTCCAGAGTAGACTAGTGTATACAGTCGAGACCCCGACGAGGGGCGGTGGCCGGTCTCACAGGCCACTGGTGTCAGTTGGTTCACCTAAGATGTATACAGGTGCTCATTGGGTTATGAGTACACCGGACAGGACTCGCCGGGAACATGCTAGTTGGTCTTATACCTGACGTCAGATAGCAGTTCCCAAGTGACATGTGTACAGGTTAGTTCATCGACCTGGGGATCGTCATTTGTCTCGTGTGAGTTCCCACTGTGCTTTGATTACTACCCTACCACGGCTCAAAGGAGTCGTGCAAACAGGTTTTAGTTGGGTACAGTCCCGAGCCACATGGAGGCAGTGAGCGGATCTTCGGGGGGTCGTCTCTCCCGGTATTGGGGGTGAGGTCGCGCTGTATCTAGGAGAGCCATTACACGAAGTCCTTGGCCAAGGCAGGAGATTTACTGGTAGGTATTCCAGTAGTATCTCAGGGTGTTCTGGGCTACACTCCGACACGACTTGTACCGCTTTTGGGGGTCTGACTTTTACCCACCCCCTAGGCCCGACATGCGATGCTCATAGACGAACGGACAGGACTGTACGGATATTGTCACTGACAGGCTCAGTAGGGTGTCAGGATGAGTTCCCTCATCGACGTCCCTTTTAGTCAATAGCTGGTGGCCCGTTACGTATTGGCTTATACCTCTGACGTGCTAGTGGTTAAATCCACAGCCATAGTATTGACGAGTCTTTAGAGTCCACCACACTTTCAGTTACTCAAGCTTTCGGGCGAAACGCTGTAGAGACCGTATGGAGATATGGCAGGGTTCGATCAGATTCGTGCGATATTGCACGGATCAGGATCGGACGAACATTACTAGCCGGTTTTGTTTTAAGCCGGATCCTAGTTTAGTACAGTGTAGATTTTGTCTCATTGCATTTGTATCCGGATGGAATACAGATGCGGGTGTGTATGCACAGTATCGGGGTTTTCCTGTAATTTATTACGGGACCAGTTTTCTAGAGTTGCCAGTTTGCATTCCGTTCCGGCAGGTTTTCCTTTGTTCTTTCACGGCCGGACTTTTCCGATGGAGGGGGTTATTTGCAAGTTTGCAAATAACACTTTGTGGAGGGTTTTATTGCAAAAGTATTGATTATGATAGCATCATTATCTTTTGCACCATCACTTGCATTAATGAGGGTATGGGTTTGATTAATGTGTGAAGCATGGTTGATGTTTCTTTGTCTTTTGATGTGGTCACCTTTTCTTCACTCCTACACTCACCTCCCTTCATGCTACATATCTATTCCCTCCACCATTTCCACCAAGTCTTGGCCGGCCACAATTGATGAGGGAAAATGAGAGAGGTTGTTTTTGAGTGTTGCAATTTTATGATCTCATTTGGCTTGCTAAAAATTGATAGCATCATTTCCCTCAAAGTTCATTCTTCCTTCACCTCCATCAATGGCAAAATAACCCCAAAGTGAGACATGCACTCTACACTACATTCTACAGCAAATCTTGGACGCGTCGATTCGCCAGCTTCGCGCCCGAGTTGCCTCGGTATTGAGGTGGGAGCCCGTAAAAGCTACAGGCGATGTGGTGCCCTTTCCGACGAGGAGGAGACAGACGGAGATCCCGCGAGGAGATCGGAGTGGAGATGAAGACCGGAGAACTCGGATCAGTCGGTACATCTCTTCCCTTTCTTGTTAGTAGCTTAGACTTGTTAATGGTTACGATCCGGGTGTTTTGTGCGCGGTGGTGCCGGTTTGCTAAGTCCGCAAAATTAAAGTTTATCACCGCTTCCGCATTTGTCCGTCGGATTGACGGCCGGGGCGCCGCCGTGCACTTACAGTGGTATCAGAGACTCGCCATTAACTTCGTCTAGCTTCGTTTGATGTGTTTTTCAGTTCCGATCGACCAAAATTCCAAAAACCGTATTTTTCCTTCACATCAGTTTCTGTTGAAATTTTTTGGGCTCTAAAAATTTTTCAGGTGGTCTCAGAATGATGTACAGGGAGTTCTAAGAACTCTGGGAAAAAACGAGACAATGAACCCTCACCTCGAGCGCGGAACCGCGGCAATAACCCCCTTGTTGCCGCGGTTCCGCTGCAGGTTGATGGGATCATTGCTTCGTAATTCTCCAGTGGGCTTCTGGGCTGCTATTAGGGGTTTTGGAATATTAAAGTTGGGCCAATTATTTCTGTGAGTGCTACAATTTTCTTTGGGGCCCACTTGTTAATTGTTTGATCAATCGGAAAATTTTAAACACATTTTTCACAGTATTTACATTATATCTGCGACCGTGAATGTCACTCGATCGGTAAATCCAGTCTAACTGCTATAGCCCGGTTAGACGGATTTGCGAACGTGACTTTCACGTTGATGTTCTGTGTTTTGCTGTGTTGTTGCGGATCGGTCGTGGGGATAGCCTGGATGCAATGCTAGTACAGTTTTATTGTATTATGTACTATTGATATTGCGGGGCGAGCGTCCGACATGTGGACTGCCGTCACTGCCTGTTTGTATTATTCTTTTGGGGCACGACCAGGTTGCGGTCGATGTACCCATTGTATGTATATTTTACTTTCTGTACTAGGATTACCCCGCGGAGGGGTGCACGGATAGCCGGGTTCTAGAGGGCAACAAGCCCGCATCTCAGGGCATTGAGACGGAGGGGGCTTCAGTCTGGAATTGGCGGGCTATTCGCCGCACTCGTAGGGGGTACAGGTTGACCCAGGAGGGGTGCCCAAGTTACCGGATTACGTGAAGTGCTGGGTGGTCCATTCACGGCGCTGAAGGGGACTGCCTCGCTTCAGGTTTTGGCGGGTGACTTGCCGTGCCCGTAGGGGTATAGGATTTCATTGCACAGGCTATCCACACGACCAGGGGAACGTCGGGTTTCAGCAGTGGCTCTGTGAAACCCGGGGATCCCAGATATCTGATTTGTTCTGTGATGCTGTACATTTCTGTGATGTTGCATTTTATTCATGCCTTGAGCGAAATACTATATATTGGTATATATATTAGTAGATGTTGTATATGTTTTTCATCCGCGCTAGTCCAGTCCCCGCTCTGCCGTTAGTTAGCTAACCTAACGGGTGATGACGGGACCCAGTGGCGAATGCGGGTGGCATATACGTACGTCAGTATATTTTCGTTCTTTGTGGTGTGATCAATTGATGGGACTGCGTTGATTCGGATCAATGCAAGTTAAACAAACCTATTCTGACGTTGTTGGAACACTTTTCAAAAAGCTGTTATTGCAAGGACGTTCACTTTTGTTTTGCATCGTGGTATTCATTTGGAATATCCTGCTCCTCAGTCGACGAGGCAAGGGCCGAGATCCCTTCACCGGGAGTGACCCCTTGGACAGAAGTTTGCGTCAGGGCATTAACTTCACTATAGCTGATTACTTTTGCTTTGCACAGTGATATTCGGTTATGAATATCCAGCACCCCATTCTACGGGGAAAGAGCCGAGATCCCTTCACCGGGAGTGACCTCTTTAGTAAAGGTTTTCGTCACTATATTTTCTAAAAAGCTATCCGTTCCTTCAACGATATCAAGTTCATTACGTTAAAGGTTTTCGCCAGAAACCATTCGTAGCCCTCCATCATTTCAGTTAAATATTCGGTAGTATTCAAGCTATGTATTTTGACCTCACGCCAAGGCATAGTGTTTGGTAGTTGCCGGGTATTTATCTGTTGCATAGATAGATGCGTTGGTTTGGGACAGTCGTACTACTATTTTGGCCTACGTTAAGGGTATGTACGGGTGGGTTCAAATTAACCTGGACAATGATGGGTAGAACTTGACATGTGACTTATGATATTTTGACCTCACGCCAAGGTCATAAGAGCATGGGGTAGAAATCACATCGGGAGTTTCAAAAGAACTGAAACTTGCCAGATATGCGCATACCTTCTGGAGTGTGATACCGTGAGCGGATTCCGTCACGTTATCGTGCGATGATAGTTGGATCCCGATTCCCACTGATGAGTTGGTTTACTCCTCGGGTGACCCCGACTAATTCTTCTTTCAGGTTTGGAGGAGAATTTGAGGTACAGTGGGAGGTTTCCAGATTAGATAAATTGGTAACCATTCTGATCTAGGGTAGAGTGCACGCTGAGTGTTTCTTTTCTCTCTCTCTCTGGCAGCGACCATTGACCCGACCCTAAGACTATGACTCAGAGACCAAGTTGACCGAACCTTCTTAACACTGGCTTTTGGATTGTCAGAGTTGCAGACCTCATTGCCACTCCTACTTTTACCCTTTTCTCCAGGACACCCCGTTTTACTGCGAACGTCCACTTCCATTGGACAAAACCATCGTATAGTTAGATACGAACTCGAAGGAATTCGAGGATGGTTTCCGGTTCTGGAGAAAACGGATAGGATTATTCAGTTGTCTTTTCCCTTTTACCTTCTCTCAAGTTATGAGTACTCCTTGGTTTAGGAGATAGTACACCTATTACGCAAATTAGATAGTCTTCTTCCAAACTTTAGGCTGGTGCCGAACAGTGGGGAATGAGGAAAACCAATTAGCATAACGATGGTGTGCAGAAGGTATTAAGATTAAGACAAAGCAAGGGATTAGTAAGAGGGCAAAGTAAAATGCAACTGATATTCACGACCAAACCAAATATTTCTTAGCCAATCCTAAATCACCTTTGTATTTCTCCAGGACACTCCGTATCACTACGAAGATCCACAGTTTATTGGATACTCCATCGTATGGTTATATACGAACTCGAAAGTAACTTGTTCCAGTTCGGGGATGGATTCTGGTCCAGGAGAAATAGGAATATGGTTTATTCGGTTGTCTTTTATCTTCACCTTCTCTCGCATTGCGAGTGCTCCTAGGACTAGGACAGTACACCCATTATGCTTATTGGATAGTCTTCTTCCAAACCATAGGCTGGTGCCGAACGGTAGGGAAGGAAGAAAACCAATTGGCCTAAAGGGGTGTGCAGAAGGTAATGACTAAAGACATATAAAGGGATTTGGAGAGGTGGCAAAGAACTATACGGTTATAGTTGTGAATCTGGATAATGGTAGAGGCATTACTAGGAATACCAGGATACCCCATCGAAACATTTCAATGTTTCTGTTTCACTGTGTACTGTTAAATGAAAACTGATTATCTGATTAGACACTTGCTCCAGGGTATGTATTTACCAGGTTTGATTCTCACATCTGTATGGTTTTACAGATGGTGAGTGGGAGTAAGTTATTGGGAATTGGGTGATCATCCTCATTATATCGGGATTCGTTGTAATCGGTGATATTTGAGGAGATCACCTGGACTGTTTGCCGGTCGGCAAACATTTGGTTTTGAATATCCGCTGTTGTGCACCAATTTCAAATTGATATATCTGTACGTCTATTTTCATAGAGTGTGATATACCTTTTGATATTATGTCGATGACATTTACCTATATCAGTGGATGGTTAGGTAAGGAGCATTAAACAGCGGTGTAATTCTTCTTAACCATAAGTACAGTTTTCAACCTACGACACACAGTGAAAGAGTTGTTAGACTCGGCGGACATATACAGAGTATTGTATGTTGTCCAGTGTCCATTAGGACAGAGGGGTTGGTCCTCATACTATATTCTGTTTACTTTTAACTTCTCTAGTTCTTAGACATGTGTTTCGTAGAAACACAGGGTCTAAGTTTTGAGGAGTTATAGGTATTTGAATAGAGTAGAGAACCAGGTGTAGCAAGTATCGGGATTCTTCAAGGTGATCGAAGATGTAGATACTTGTGTATGGTATTCAGTTGATAGTAATGATAAAGAGAAATTTCTTCTCTTTCAGGTTACTCATAATTGGAAGCATTCCTAAGTTGAGTAACGCTGATCGGCCTCTCTCCATTTAGTTGACATGCACTGGAGACAGCTGCATGATTTGAATCTGGTTCAATTAAATCAGTGCCTCTGGTTCTATATTGGATATAGTACAGTTCATATCTTAACGTTGTTAAGGTACGGGGAGTTGTCCGGCTTATGATTAAAACCAGACACTGGACAGCTCAAGGCACGTTTCTGTAATGGTTGTTTGTGGGTTGACCCAGGCTATGACGAGGGTTGACTTTCTACCATCTGGGAGATCAATAGTAATATTGTTCTAGACTCGCCACAGTTTTAATAAAAATGGATTTTTCAGAAAACAGTAGTGGGAGTATGGTAGAACTGGAAGTGATTCCAGAACCGCAAACGATTACTGAAGATTTGATAAGGAACCTAAAGATTCAATCTGGTTTGATATTCCATTGGCCACTCCGCAGATAAGGTGGGTAACTTCAGGCACCAGAGAGGTACTCCGGTAGCCTCAAGGACGGTGACAGGGAAGTTCTTGTTTACCCACACTTGCCATTGCTGTTGTTCCAGGCTGCGAGACCCGGTGGGAGGATGAGTATAGCGTCGTTCTAAACTAGCTTTAGAATTGCACGTCTATATGACTCTGCCAAAGGGTTGTCGTAGTCAGCGGGAGCAGCGGAAGCATTGGTGGACATCAGGCTTATGTCTATTTATAGACTAAAGCAGATATAGCGGAGATAGATCATCTATTTCTGATGTTACAGTCATAGGTTTGACGTCATCAGAATAGGGGATGGATCTGTTGAGAAGGTAGTAGGGTGTGATGTCCTGGTTTTGGATGACATACACAGAGTAGGAAAGGAAACTCCTATACTACGATCGGTTATATTTTGGTCGTCACACAGTGGTTTCTCCACAAGGGACTTGGACATTATATCAGACACACTGGTTACTAGATCTATGGTTTTAGATCTGGATTTGGGTGGTTTCCCAATCTGGGTACTTAGACAGCATTCTAAGAGTATTTAGAATGGACGACTCCTGGCACGGTAGTGTACCTGCAGGTAATGGAGTCACCCTCTCTAAAGGTGTCTTATAGACTAAAGTAGAAAGGGATGTGCATGATTGGCAAATCACTTGCTTAGGCAATTGAGTCAATCATGAGATGTCAAGTACCACACCAGATGTTGTTCTTGCACTAGATGCAATAAGTTGATATTGATCCAATCCTGGAGGAACAGTCGGAAGCAGTTTTAGAACATAAGTGGATGTTCTAAGGATATGATAACGACCGCCTCATTCGGGAGGCAGTTATCATTCCAGTCTTCCAAGGTGACCTGGACGACAGAGAGGTTGTCAGAGATATGGTTTTCCCTCTGACGAGGGGCAGTATTTTGGACAGGTGGTCCAAGGAAATACTGAGGGTGGCATGGCGCAGGATACTGATTAAGTTCAGTTGACGATATAGTCTAAGAAGTTTGGATTTGGAGTTCATTTATGAGCTCGGTCCCATCAGACATCCAGACATTCTAAGACAGGTATTGCTCATTTCGGGAGATGGTTTTCTCCGCGAACTTGAGATATAGAGAGACATAGAAAGGAACACCAGAGCGGATCCACTCGCTGAGGCTATTCCTCGAACGCAACAGTCTCGCAAACGAGCTTTGTGAGACTGACTAGTAGAGGAGTTGGGTGTTCGGTATCACACGGGCTGTGAGTATGCGACATCGCAATAATTAGCCTTGAGTGCAAGTGGGAGATTGTTGGAGATAGTGCCCTCAGAGTCAATTATTGGATCACAGGCATGTGATTGCAATGATTGAGGGAGGACCTATCCCGGTAGGACAGTCTTACTCGAGATGATAGTATGATATCTGGTTTACCTTTATCATCGTGTACTGCTTTAGGTGACCTGACAGGTCACTATTACACGTTGATAGAGCCCATAGGATTCTTGCTTGACTGCCAGCAGTATGAGGGCGACCATATAAGTGAGAGCTGGAGTCTATAAGCACATCCTTAAAAGGTCCCTAGTCGTGGGAGTTTCGAGACAGGGCATCGATTCTCCAGAGTAGACTAGTGTATACAGTCGAGACCCCGACGAGGGGCGGTGGCCGGTCTCACAGGCCACTGGTGTCAGTTGGTTCACCTAAGATGTATACAGGTGCTCATTGGGTTATGAGTACACCGGACAGGACTCGCCGGGAACATGCTAGTTGGTCTTATACCTGACGTCAGATAGCAGTTCCCAGGTGACATGTGTACAGGTTAGTTCATCGACCTGGGGATCGTCATTTGTCTCGTGTGAGTTCCCACTGTGCTTTGATTACTACCCTACCACGGCTCAAAGGAGTCGTGCAAACAGGTTTTAGTTGGGTACAGTCCCGAGCCACATGGAGGCAGTGAGCGGATCTTCGGGGGGTCGTCTCTCCCGGTATTGGGGGTGAGGTCGCGCTGTGTCTAGGAGAGCCATTACACGAAGTCCTTGGCCAAGGCAGGAGATTTACTGGTAGGTATTCCAGTAGTATCTCAGGGTGTTCTGGGCTACACTCCGACATGACTTGTACCGCTTTTGGGGGTCTGATTTTTACCCACCCCCTAGGCCCGACATGCGATGCTCATAGACGAACGGACCGGACTGTACGGATATTGTCACTGACAGGCTCAGTAGGGTGTCAGGATGAGTTCACTCATCGACGTCCCTTTTAGTCAATAGCTGGTGGCCCGTTACGTATTGGCTTATACCTCTGACGTGCTAGTGGTTAAATCCACAGCCATAGTATTGACGAGTCTTTAGAGTCCACCACACTTTCAGTTACTCAAGCTTTCGGGCGAAACGCTGTAGAGACCGTATGGAGATATGGCAGGGTTCGATCAGATTCGTGCGGTATTGCACGGATCAGGATCGGACGAACATTACTAGCCGGTTTTGTTTTAAGCCGGATCCTAGTTTAGTACAGTGTAGATTTTGTCTCATTGCATTTGTATCCGGATGGAATACAGATGCGGGTGTGTATGCACAGTATCGAGGTTTTCCTGTAATTTATTACGGGACCAGTTTTCTGGAGTTGCCAGTTTGCATTCCGTTCCGGCCGGTTTTCCTTTGTTCTTTCCCGGCTGGACTTTTCCGATGGAGGGGGTTATTTGCAAGTTTGCAAATAACACTTTGTGGAGGGTTTTATTGCAAAAGTATTGATTATGATAGCATCATTATCTTTTGCACCATCACTTGCATTAATGAGGGTATGGGTTTGATTAATGTGTGAAGCATGGTTGATGTTTCTTTGTCTTTTGATGTGGTCACCTTTTCTTCACTCCTACACTCACCTCCCTTCATGCTACATATCTATTCCCTCCACCATTTCCACCAAGTCTTGGACGGCCACAATTGATGAGGGAAAATGAGAGAGGTTGTTTTTGAGTGTTGCAATTTTATGATCTCATTTGGCTTGCTAAAAATTGATAGCATCATTTCCCTCAAAGTTCATTCTTCCTTCACCTCCATCAATGGCAAAATAACCCCAAAGTGAGACATGCACTCTACACTACATTCTACAGCAAATCCTGGACGCGTCGATTCGCCAGCTTCGCGCCCGAGTTGCCTCGGTATTAAGGTGGGAGCCCGTAAAAGCTACAGGCGATGTGGTGCCCTTTCCGACGAGGAGGAGACGGACGGAGATCCCGCGAGGAGATCGGAGTGGAGATGAAGACCGGAGGACTCGGATCAGTCGGTACATCTCTTCCCTTTCTTGTTAGTAGCTTAGACTTGTTAATGGTTACGATCCGGGTGTTTTGTGCGCGGTGGTGCCGGTTTGCTAAGTCCGCAAAATTAAAGTTTATCACCGCTTTCGCATTTGGCCGTCGGATTGACGGCCGGGGCGCCGCCGTGCACTTACAGAGGATACTGAGAAACAGTTCTCTGTAATGAACACACCCGAAGATGATGCATCAGCATGCACTCTCTTCGTTTGGGCGGCACGGGAATTCTGGTAATCCCCTATTTCCTGCTCTGTCTTATAACAATTATAAGTTGGAGCGGGACCAACGTTCCCTAGCTCAGTATAACAAGCGGGTTCGGTCAAATATCCGTATTATTATCTTGATTAAGGCGTGATATGGTCGCTACCTGGAGAGAGAAAGAAGAAAACACTCAGCGTGCGCTCTGTCAAAAATAGATTGGTTATTATTTTATCTAATCAGGATGGCTCCCACTGCTTTTTATCAAATCTTCCTTCAAACCCTAAAAGGAAAGACTAGCCGGGATTAATTACACACTACAAGTTCGCCAATCTTTCAGCCAGGCCAGTGTCGATACTTTGAGGGAGGTCCCCCGTGCTTTCGCACGAACCTAATTAATGTAAACCTCGTTTTCCCAGAGGCGTAACCCCGTTGACACCTTTCTAGACACCTACTTGATCGGCTAATTGTAATGTATAAACCTCTCCCAGGAGTAACACTTACTCGCAGCGGGTATCGGGATCCAACTATCTCATAGAAGGTATGCAATCTCATTGCAAATTTCAACACTTGAAATTCCCGATAATATTTTGCCCCGAACGATCTATGACCTTGACAAGGTCAACAAACCATAGACCGCAAGTCAAGTTCTACCCGTCATTTCTTGATTGAATCAAACCCACCCGCACGACCCTTGACAAGGTCAACAAGGCCGCACGACTACCCTAACCCAATCTGCATCATATGCATAAGCAGATAAATACTGGTTAGCTACCGCACACTGCGCCTTGACAAGGTCAACAAACGCAGCACGAATACTAAACAGGATTTATCTGAAATGACGGAGGGCTACGACAGGTTTTTCTGAAAACCTATTGCGTAATGAACTTGATATCGTTGTAGAATCAAATGATTTTAAAATGGAGTGTTTTTGAGGCTTTTCTAGTTTTGCTAAAGGAGTCACTCCCGGTGAAGGGATCGTCGGTCCTTTCCTCGTCGAATGAGGTGCGGGATATATCATATATATCACTGTGCAAAGCAGAACTCTTAAAAGCAATCAAAAGACAAACCGAGTGTGTAGCATCTGCCAGTTATTGCTAAAGGAGTCACTCCCGGTGAAGGGATCTCGGTCCTTTCCTCATCGAATAAGGTGCAGGATATATCACATATACCGCTGTGCAAAGCAAGAACTGTAGCTACCTGTTTTTATTTTGAAATTCGATTCTACAACATCTTAGGTTTCTTTTATTTTCATTAATCACATTAATGGAGTCCCATCATATAAGTACCTAAATATCACAGATAAATACGACGTACACTTATGTCATCCGCATTTGCCTCGATGTCCCCTCGTGCACCGTTAGGTTAGGTAACTAACGGCAGAGCGGGGCAGGGCTAGTGCGGGAGTAAAACATAAGTAACGCCTATATAATATATCATATATACTATATACAGCATCCATCACAGAACATATCACATCACAGATATCGCAGCAGAAGAATCATATGAAATATTGGATATACTAGGACGTCCGTGTTTTCAATACGAGCCAGTATAAAACACGGATTCCACGGTCGTGATGAATAGCCAAACCCACACCCCTAGACCCCTACGAGAGCGGCAAGCAACCCTACCAATTCTAGAGTTAGGAGACCCGGACTCGACTCCTCAAGTTGGTCTCCCACTGGACTCCAGAACCCGGTTACTTGTGCCCTCCTCCTTGGGTCTATCCTAGTGCGGAAAAGTAAATAATATACAAAGGGTGACAACTTACGCAACCTGGAAGTGCCCCAAATAAAAGAATATTACATACAAGTTTTTACATGAATGAAAATGAAAAAAAAAACACTCATCTCACATAAAAAACCCCGGCTATTCAAACACGACGATCCAATATAACATATCCAGCAACACATAACATCACATGTCATCAACGTAAGTAAATATGCGCATCCCAATTGTCGTTGACATATAGCAACGAAACCGGCAATATCACATATTACACTTACGGTCACAGAAAAGAAAGTGTAAAACTACAACAGTTGGAATCCGCAACCACCTCAGACATCGCATGCCTGACCAAATGAATTCCTTAGACATCACATGCCTAACAATTATAAACCCCGCATTTTAGTCTCATTATCGAAAACACTTTTCAATATCAAGTCGGGCAATTCAACAAGATTCCCGACATCCTGATCGAATGCTCGTCGCAAACTTCAGTAGGCGGCTGCACCCCTGATACCGTCGACGAAGTGCACCAAGGCGGAACACCGCTACCGCGAGCACCCGGACGGATGCTTTCGGCGACGGGGTTCTCCTACAGTCACTTGGTCGGGGCTATGGAGCGAGGCTGTCTATTAAGTTTACCCGGCGAGTATCCGCGTACGCTACGTGATTGCGACGGACTTTTGATCACATCAAAATTCCGTGGCAACCGATCAAGTGAGACTAAACTGCTATGTTTATAACATTCATTCAGTTATCTCATAACTTCTTGTGAATTCCAATTATTGTATCCCATTCCAGATAAATAGAAAATGTTAAACTTTTCGATCGAACAGTCAAACACCCAAATTTTCCCGATACAGATCAACTCATGAAATAAGTCTAACATTCAGTTCGTGCCTCAGTACCAACGGTCCAGCCGTAGAAGGGTCAAGCCAACGCCTCACATGTGGCACGCCGTACTGCCCCAAACCCGAAGGTTTAAAGGGCAGTTCAAGACGGTCACATAATCGAGTTAAGGTTTGTTGTCTTCTAGAGGGACCATCGCGTTACTTGCACTACTTAGAACGTCGTTAAACCACGGAAAAATCCAACACTTGGAAATTTCCCGACAGGGGAAAAATTGGGTATTTATATCCGGTCGAACTTTTTAACATATTCTAAAATTTATCCGGAAAGCCACACAGACAAAATTTGATAATCCGATCGAACATTCGAATCCCCAAAACAACCCTGAAAATCAAAACTCTGGAAAAAATATTAAAAATACCTAGGAAAACCAAAACTGATAAATAAGAATTAAGGTGCAAAATTCTATGCACAAAAGGACAAATTAGCCGCGGAACCGCCGCATGAGCATGCTCATGCCGCGGATCCGCGGCGATATTTTGGAATTAGGACCTAGAATTTTGCAGTAACCCTTATATCTTCCTGCTTATTTTTCTGAATATTTTTAATCTTGAAAAAACCACGATTTTAGAAAATGTCCAAAGAGCTATTTTGGGGTTAGGTTTTCGGTTCGTCCGGCTTTCAAACTCCGTCTAGACTTCGCCTAAGGCTCTAGCTAGGCTCTGATACCACTGTAGGGTTCTTAGGCACTCCCAAGAGGTCTCACAAGGCATCAACCATGCCAATTTCAAATTTAAACGGTGCCGAGAAACCCTAGAACGGATCGTTGGCTAGATTTCTAGGCGAAAAAGAAGCTAGTTTACAATTAAACTAAAAGAACGGAAATACAACCTTTGTAGATCCGGTGCTCCACCTCCACGGCTTCGCAATGAAGTCCTCTCCGCTTTCCAAATCGAACCATGAATCTCACGGTGGTTTCATCGGAGAAAAGACCGGGCTAGGTCGTCGACAACGTGCCGAAGATGATCTACGTCGAAGCATCACTAGATCAAGCTCCACCTTCACCAAGCCATGAAAACTTGTGAAGGAAACACACTCTACTACTTGGCAAGAGGTAGAGGATGAAGAAATAGGAAGTGGATAGACTTTAGAATTGGATTTCTCACTCATTTCCATCAATCACCATTGATGGAGCTTGCTTTCTTCACTTGAAGAAAAGAAGAAGAAGAAGAAGCTAATGATGATAAGTTATTTAATAATAGAAAAAGAATTATACTTATCATAACTTAAACCAAGGTTAGATGTAGAGAGTTAACTCAAGTTAGATGAATGGTTAGGGTTTTAATAAGAAGACAAAAAGGTTGCACAAGTCAAAGTTGCATGAAGCTACAAGAAGCTTCATGTAAGAAAGCAACCTTTTTATTTTCTTTTCACTTTTTCTTTTAATCCAAATTAAAAGATAATTGCATGAATAAATGAATAAAAACCTTAACCATTTATTTAACCAAGGTATTAACTCTTTACACAAACCCTAGCTATCATATATCATCATACATGATACAAGCATGTGTACAAAAGTATATCACATATACAATGTGCACAAACCAAGTGAGAAAATCCGTTTAAAGTGAACCGATACTAGTTAATGCAAAGTAATATATCAAATATATAATTATACATTAAATCATTAAATCAACACTTGATTTAACGATCCGGTCATATCGCATATAACCGACTAGTATCCTATGTATCGGCTTATCGAATCAACCTTTGATTCGATAACTAGGGTATATCGCATATAACCTAATCGATACATTCATCGCGAGAATGGAATACGGTATCACATACACGCATTATTCTCGGTCCCGCACATATCTCATATGCGCTCCTATTTCGTTTCGCTTGAGCCAGGAAACCTCTGTGTAGGACTCTAAAGACTCGTCAATACGCCGGCAGCAAATGATGATCATATCAAACACCCACAAGCCGCAAGCAGTCTGCTAAACGTAACGGCCACCCGGGTATTGAGCGATCAGAAGATCGACGAGCAAGCCCGCTCACACTCCAGTGAATCCAACCAGTAACACTACCGTACAGTCCGGTCTGATCATCTCATATGTCGCATATCTCGCCTAGGGGTGGTAAACGTCAGACCCCAATAGCTCGATAAGTCGTGTCGATATGAGGTCTATAACAATTCGAGAAACTACTGGCAACACTTACCAGTAAATCTCAGCAACCCTGGCCAGGGACTTCCTGTTAT
The DNA here is from genome assembly GCA_030015575.1 of Agapanthus africanus. Classification (NCBI taxonomy): domain Eukaryota; kingdom Viridiplantae; phylum Streptophyta; class Magnoliopsida; order Asparagales; family Amaryllidaceae; genus Agapanthus; species Agapanthus africanus. The sequence goes on along the minus strand of CM057345.1, from coordinate 294,251,372 downwards.
AGCCAATCGAACACAGCGCAACATCAACCCCCTATACCGGGAGAGACGAATCCCCTCCTATCGCTCATTGCCTCCATGTGACTCGGGACTGTACCCAAAAACCACCGTTTTGCATGCCCTCTTGGACGTGGTAAGATGGAAATCAAAGAACAGTGGGAACCACACAAGACTCTATGACGATCTCGGGTCAACAGACTACTCTGTACCAGTGTCACCAGAGAACTGCCATCTGACGTAAGGTATAATACCATCTGGGAGTTCTCGGCGAGTCCGTCCAGTGTACCCAGTCTCTACTGAGCACCCGTATATCATCTCTGATTTCAAACACCAATGGATATGGGATCATCCATCGCCCATCTGTATGGGTCGAGAAGGTATACGCTAGTCTACTCTGATATATCGATGCCCCGTCTCGATACACCCACGACTAGGGACTTTGAAGGATGTACTTATAGACTATCTGTCCCCACTAGTATGATCTGCATCATAGTCACGGTAGTCAAGTACACATCCTAAGGGCTTTACCAACATGTAACAGAGAGACAGTCAGTGTACACGTTAAGGTAAAGATCAACCAGATAGCATACTGTCATGTCGAGCAAGAAAGTCCTCCCTATATATGTCCCAGCATCCACTACAATATACATCCTATGTATAGTAATGGCATCTAGGGCATACATATAACTAACAATTTTAGTGCGTCCACCATGTGTTTTCTCGGTGCTAGAGCGATACATGGAAACCCGAGTCGAGGAGCTGGACGAGGCCGATTGCGGGTATATGGTGGACCCGGTATGGTACCCCGGGGCGAGAACGGATCGCTGTGCAGTAGACGGTGAGCCTGGCAGAGGGACTACTACCTACCGGTAATTGGTTGGACCAGGCGGTTATCCGGAGGATACCGACCAGAGTCGAGAGATGGATACGGGACGACTCGTACTGCCGGGTCCGAGGGCCGATACCGCAGACAGAGCCCGTGGGCTAATCCGGACTGACGGATGCCTGAGTTATGAGGTTTTGCGTGTCGATGCTGGACACGAGTTTTCTTGATATTTGGTTGCCGATGTTGGGCACTCACGATTTTATTAGATTACAAGATTTGAGGGCCGATGTGGATGACGGTGCCCGAGTTGTATTGGGATTGGGGTGTATTGATAGACACCAGTTATTTTTCCATGATGACATTCCGTGTAGACATTATTTCTTCCCATACTCGGCATTTATTACTTTACATCTCATCCTGTAGCTAGCATGCCTGATAGAGTACACATGCATGCATATCATTGCATATCCTGCTCATCATGTATAGGGTGGTTAGATCATATCGCCATGTCTGATTATCACATGTCTTGCTCATTACATAGAAATGCCATTAGATCATACATGTCGCATGATATTGAGCATTCAGTTCATCATATAGATGTTACATGTTGGCATAGTTTAGAGTATCACAGCACGTGCATACTCGCGATTACCTTTATATGTTATCTACTACTCACAAGTTGGCAACTCACCCCCGTTGTGCCACAATGTCTGCAGGTTGTCCTTTGGAGTAGTCGCGGCTGGCTGTTTACCGCACCTTGACACAGATACTATTGCTAGTTGGTGGGTTTTTGTACGGTATCTGTTTACTTTCAGTTGTATATTGATGTATCTAGTATTCTCCATCTACCCTCATGTATTGACTTAGAGACAGCTGTGAGGACGATTTATGTTATCTTGTACTGTGGTGTCGAGCTCGTTGTGAGCCGACTTTATTTATGCAGTCTTATATTTCTTGCTATCTTCATTGTATTTTTACCTAGTCGTATCATCATCATTGTGATGCTCTATTTATTCCATATGACAAATTCTTTTCTAAATGTTGTACTCAAATAAAATTATTAATTAATACATGAACTCAAAAAGGATTTCTACTAAATTAACTAAAGAGGTTTTCTAAACATTTAAAACCGTTTTTACAGAAAATGTCTCAACACTCTACATTTAAATTGTTTTGATTTCTGGGTTGTCGGCTTACTTAGTCATGTTACGCCTTTAGACGTTACGTGGTTAAGTGCCGGTCACGGGCCGAACTTTGGGTCGTAACAAGTTCAGATGGGTTCACCTCATCGGTCTTCTTATCGGTATCTACCTGCGGACCGTTACGTACAATTAGTACCGCTTGCGGCCTGTGGTTAAACTCACTACCAGCGTAGTGTCGAGTCTTTAGAGTCCCACATGTAAGTCCACGTTGCCCACCCCGGTGCTTGCGGGGAGGCGGAAACGTTATGAAAAATCGGATTTTTACATAACTAGGCAACATGGACTATGCTAAAGGAGAGATCTTTGCTAAACAAAACTAACTAACAAGCTAAAGAGTTAGCTACCCGAAAAGGGGGTTATACCTAGCTCTTCAAGTCCTTCTCTTCTTGCTCCTTCGAGTGAAAGAACGGGTTCTCCTTGTCACCTTCTCTTGCCGAAGAAAGATCCATCCGAGGGCCTCTACCTTTGGCTCCAACCTCAAACTAGAAGTAACTAAGGTGCTTGGTGTGCTAAACTTAGGACCTTAGAAAGAGTAGAGAGTATTTTTGAGTGTTTTATCTCAAGCTCAAATGGTTCCCAACTCATGAGAGGGGAGAGCTAGAGAGAGAGGAAGAGGAGGAGAGAGAATGAGAATGATAGAATGAGAAGAATAATCCAACCTTCTCACATATATGTGAATTATGAAAAATAGATAATTAGCTAAAGATAATTGTGATGGTTAATCAAGAAATGACCATTATCATTTCACATTAAATGCTTTTGCAAGGATCAAAGAGCATCTTTCATATGGAATGATGATGGTCAACTTGTCAACCTAGGTCAACAAGTCAAGTATAGTCAAATGGTCAACAACCCTAACCATGCACAATTATAATTAACTAATATTAATAAATCATATTTCACACATAAACATTAGGGTTAAGAAAATGACAATGGTCATTAACCCTAATGAAAGTCCTCTGCCTCTGCCTCAGTCAACTGTGCATACACATCCGTATCCGTGTTCCGAGGAAAACGAATACAATGAGATAAAAACCAATCCCAAATCATATACTAGGATACGGCTTAAACCAAAGCCCACTTGTATAAGCTGTCCGGACACCAAACGTGCACAAGTGCGCGGATGTGAACGAACCCCATCGCAAAACCATGCGACCTCTACTCATTTTGCCTAAAGGCGAATAACTCTCTGTGTGGGACTCTAAAGACTCGACACTACGCTGGCAGTGGGTTTAACCACAGACCGCAGCCGGCACTAGCTGTACGTAACGGTCCCCAGGTAGATGCAGATAAGAAGACTGATGAGATAAACCCATCTGAACTCCTACTGAGCCTGAATGTGATAATCCCCGTACAGTCCGGTCTGTTCGTCTAAGAACATCGCATGGCGGGCCTAGGAGGGCGGTAAACGTCAATCCCCTACTAGCGGTTCAAGTCGTGTCAGAGTGTAGCCCAGAACACCTGAGATAACACTGGAAACCTACCAGTCTATCTCGCTTGCCCTGGCCAGGGACTTTGTGTAATGGCTCTCCTAGACACAGCGCGATATCAACCCCCAATACCGGGAGAGACGAATCCTGTCTAACCGTCACTGCCTCCAAGTGCTTCGGGACTGCATCCAAAAACTACCTGTTTGCACGACTCCTTTGAGCCGTGGTAGGGTAGTAATCAAAGTACAGTGGGAACACACTCGAGGCGAAATGACAGTGTCAAGTCAACGGACTAAGCTGTACTCATGTCACCTGGGAACTGATAACTGACGATAGGTATAATACCAACTAACAGTTCCCGACGAGTCCTGTCCAGTGTACTCGTAACCTAACGAGCACCCGCATACTATCCCAAGTACGACGTACTGACGGCTGTGGGACAGGCCGTCTCCCAAGCAGGGATGAGAAGCGCATACGCTAATCTACTCCGGAGTATCGATGCCCTGTCTCGATAGTCCTACGACTAGGGACCTGCATAAGGATGTGCTTGTAGATTACCCAGCCCCCACGAGTGTGACTGCCATCACAACGCTGGTAATCAAGCAAAGATCCTAAGGGCTCCACTAATGTGTAAAGGCGATATGCTAAAAGAAACACATGCACACATTAAAGCAGAAACAAACCAAGTAGCATACTACTATTTTGAGCAAGATTATCAATACAAGGTGAATATCCCAAGCTTCCATCAAGTAATATACATACTAGTATGATACAGTAATGGCCTCTAGGGCATATACACTAACAATCTCCCACTTGCACTAAGGCCATGTACTGGCGTATCGAAGACCTATCATCTCGATCAGCCGCTCGAACTAAGTCTGGGGTAAAGCCTTCGTGAATGGATCGGTAGTGTTATCTTCCGTAGCAACTCTCCGAACCTCGATCTCCTGGCGACCCACGATCTCCCTGATCAGGTGATACCGCCTCAAGATCTGCCTGGACTTCTGATGGGACCTGGGTTCCTTCGCTAAAGCTATAGCCCCGTTGTTGTCGCAATACAGAGGTACTGGATCAACAATGGATGGAACCACCTGAAGTTCTGTTAGGAACTTCCTTATCCAGACGGCTTCTTTTGCGGCATCAGCAACAGCGATGTATTCCGCTTCCATCGTCGAGTCAGCAACGGTTTTCTGTTTGGAACTCTTCCAACACACCGCCCCTCCATAGAGGGTAAAGACATAACCCGACATGGACTTGGAATCATCCTTGTCACTCTGGAAGCTGGAGTCAGCAAAGGCCTCGATCTGGAGGTCTTTTCCGCCATACACCAAGAACATCTCCTTAGTCCTTCTCAGGTACTTGAGAATGTTCTTTACCGCTATCCAGTGTTTCTCCCCAGGGTTTGACTGATACCGGCTTACCACACTCAGTGCATAAGCTACATCTGGTCTGGTACACAATATCGCATACATTATAGAGCCTACCGCAGAAGCGTAGGGTATAATAGACATTCGATCCCTTTCCAAATCAGTCTTGGGAGACATCTCTTTAGAGAGGGTGATCCCGTGACAAGCCGGTAGATTACCGTGCTTGGAATCTTCCTTTTCAGTATGGTGTTGATGTACCTGGACTGTGAGAGTCCTAATATCCTCTTGGATCTGTCACGATAGATCCGGTCCCCAGAATGTATGAGGCATCACCCATGTCTTTCATGGAGAACCTGTGTGACAAGAACCCTTTGACAGATTGTAGCATAGGAATGTCATTTCCAATCAAGAGAATGTCATCCACGTATAATACGAGGAATACAACAGTTCTTGCTACAAATCTACTATAGATGCATGGTTCATCTGGATTTTTGATAAAGCCAAATTCTTTGACCGTCTCATCAAAACAGATGTTCCAACTCCGCGATGCCTGCTTTAGTCCATAGATGGACTTAAGCAACTTGCACACCTTTCCGCTGCTCCCACTCTGAATGAAACCCTCTGGCTGGTCCATATATACACACTCTTCTAAATTTCCATTTAGAAAAGCGGTCTTTATGTCCATCTGCCAGATCTCAAAGTCATGGAAGGCAGCAATGGCAAGAAGGATCCGAATGGATTTCAGCATAGCCACTGGAGAAAAGGTTTCGTCATAGTCCAAGCCAGGTCTTTGACGAAAACCCTTTGCAACAAGTCTAGCTTTATAGGTCTCAACCTGTCCATCTACACCAATCTTCCTTTTGAAGATCCACTTGCATCCTACGGGTTTTACCCCATCTGGAGCAATGTCCAACGTCCATACTTTGTTAGTGTACATGGACTCCATTTCGGTCCGCATTGCATCCAGCCATTTTACCGAGTCAACGCTCTGAATGGCCTGCTGGAAGCTAGTCGGCTCATCACAATCAATGATGCAATCCTCTCTATCCCCGTCTATGAGAAAACCATAGTATCTCTCGGGCGGATGAGACTGCCTACTACTTCTGCGGAGCGGCGTAGGAATGTCCTGATCTTTCGAACCCTCTGGCTCTACTAAGCTTTCAGTAACAGCTCGTGGTTCTGGAATTTCTTCCAGTTCTACTGCGCTTCCACTTATCTGATTTTCCAAAAACTCAGTTTCCAAGAAGTGGGCATGACGAGAAACAAAAACCTTTTGTTCCTCTTCGCAATAGAAGAAATATCCCTTGGAGTTCTTTGGATATCCCACAAACTTACACTGTACTAATGTAACGTTTTAAAAATAATTAAATAAATAATTAAATAAATAAAATTGTTTAAGTGAATTTTATGATTTTCGGTAAAGCAAAATGTATTTTTCGAAAAATCAAACCGCAATTGTTTTTCATTATAAATTCAAAAATACCTATTTAATTATGTAATTACTAGTAAATGGTGTTTATTTAGCCACTTATAAATTTTTAGTTTAATAAAATATTTTTCCTAAATTAATTATTTTAAATATTAACATAAACTTTATTTTTTTCACTAAATTAGTATAAATTACAATTTTGAATGGTTTTAATTTGTAAAAATGAACCATGGCATATTATAATTTAGTGTGTATCATGCAAAATTTATTTGCAAAATTTTTGAAAATTCTAGAGTTTTCTTGAGTTGTGTTAGAAATGAAATAAAAGAAATTGATTAAAATGTTGAAATGACATAAAGAGATGGATATTTGTGGGAAACTTTCTACATCATTCTCACTCTTTTCTCTCTCTCCCTCTCCTCCCCAAAGTGGCCGGCCTCCTCACCCCATGGCTGCCCCAAAAAAATTCCCCACTTCACTTGCATTAAAATCATCAAATTCCATCAAAAAATTCCAAAATAAACCCCAAAATCCATATTTAATCTTTACCCAATATTCTTTAACCTTTTGGGCATGGATCTTGGAGATGGAAACCATTATTTTGGAGGCTTATTTCATGCTTAGGTTTCATGTCATGAAGGTATAAATCTCATTCTTTTGTTTATTTTTTTTTAATGTTTCATTCTAGCATAATTATAATTAATAAATTAATTCTATTTCCAAGTTTTAAAAATTCAAGTTAGGGTGGTAAAATCAAGTTATGATTTTTATTAATTAATTAGGCTTATAATAACTAGTTTAACAATTTTAGAATGAGAAAATCTTATATGGTTGTTGAATTGTAATTTGCTCAATCAAATTGTTAATTCAAGCGATTTTATTGCAAACTAGATTTATGAATAATATATTTATTAGTGAGATAAATTTACAACTAATGTTTATAACACTAGAGTGTGATTTTTAAGAGAATTTTAACTTGTTGGTGGAATGAAAAACTCAATTTAGTTACTAGTTTTATTGATAGTGGATAAATTATGATGAAAATTGCTATTTTGCTAACTAGTTCTTGGAAATTCTTAATTAATTGAGAGTAAAAATTTAAATTATAGTTTCATTATATCATTATCATCATAAATTGTAGTTTAAGACATTAATTTATGCAAAATCACGTTTTGCGGTGGAATGGTGGTATTTTGCTTGAAAAATGTTAAAATTGTTAAAAGTTGCAAACTTGAAATTTCAAATAAATGCAAAATTGTGTAATAAAAATATAGTAATGGTTTGTATAGTCTAGTAATGCTATTTAATGAGTTTTATGACCATTAGTTTCATTTAAATGTCAAGTTTTGATGAAAAACGGTATACTGGCATTTTCGGGTTTTTGCGAAATTGGACGGTTTGATAGATTTTAGGGTTTCGATAGATTTAATCGTGTTCTATGGTATAAGTAATGTGTTTTAAAACTACAAGTTGGTTGATGATGTTATCTCGATCCATCGGAGTTTGTACGCCGATATCGAGCGGTATTTGGTTCTTTTGCGTGGACGGGACATAGGTTTTAACCTATGCTTGCTCCTTTAGATCGTTTGACTTTCGTATGTGATTCAGTTTACGATGCTATTTATATGTTTGCGTCTAGGTACCCCCCACGTGGACTGCGGGCAATGAAGAGGAGGATGGCGACACCGTCTTCGGCAGACATAGACCAGGTGAGTAGATGTATATCTACGGGGGGAAGTCGGGTGGATGGCGTTTAGCACCCCCGCAATGTAGAATAGGAATAGTACTTATCAACATTAGGAAACCAGACGTGACCCTTGTAGGACCCTAGTATTGGCCCTAGGCTGGACTAGACTGATTTAGGAAAACCATATCAGAGGATGAGTACCTTGGAAGAGGTTCGTAGGTTTCAGATAGAAACACACCCACGCACACACTGAAACTCGACGTGGGGTACGTGTATGTGTATATATATAGAACTAGGTATAGGTATATACATATATATACAACACGTATAGGTGATTCATTGATGTGATATGATATCCGAGGTATGATGAAACAGTATAACTGGGCTTGATGCCGTGATTCTTGACTATACAGTCGTAATAAAGTGTTAGCGGATCATTAGAGAATGAGATAATGAACATGAATATATAAATTATAAAGAGTGGTGGTGATATTGATGTACATGGGACGCTAGAATAGTACCCGGACTGTAACTTATGACTGATCACGATATGATATATGTATAACTTGATTATGACATTATATTGGTGTGACCTGATACCGATATCATATAAGTATGACCTAGTCACAATATGATACATATGACATGATATGTCTGAGGATAAACTAATGATGCTTATCATGATGGCAATGATATATGATTGATGTATGCAATCACAGTTTAACACCTTGATCATGAGATGTGCTGATGATGACATTATACGAATGAAGATACACCTAGGAGATACTTGACCGTTCCCCGATATTGGGATGCCGTACGATGGATTTTACCGTACGAGGCTTAGATTTGATGATTGATCCGCACTCTTGATTCGAGAAGGCCGTACTACGTACGTGACGTTATTGAGACAGGATCGCCGACTATTAGAGATATTGATTTAGACCTCAGGTAGACTCTAGTTTCTTACTGACTAGTCTATTAGGTTTAGTTCCTTAGGATGTTAGATGGACACTGGTTTAGGTTCGACTCACATAGTGGTAGTTGTACTCGTATCTCGCAGAGGAGTGGATAATGCACATCTGTATTTACATTCATACTGTAATCATCATGGTGCATGTTCTTTTATATGTTGCTATAATCAGTATAAACTTTACCTGTTAGGACACCAGCACCATTACCGATGATGCGCATATTCCACGCACACTTATTTGCCGGCTCACACACATCATCATCGGTAATTGCTATGTCATGTACACTTTGTTAGTTATATGTATGCCCTAGAGGCCATTACTATACATAGGATGTATATTGTAGTGGATGCTGGGACATATATAGGGAGGACTTTCTTGCTCGACATGATAGTATGCTATCTGGTTGACCTTTACCTTAACGTGTATGCTGATTGTCTCTCTGTTACATGTTGGTAAAGCCCTTAGGATCTGTACTTGACTACCTGGACTATGATGCGGATCATACTAGTGGGGACATGGTAGTCCATAAGTACATCCTTCAAAGTCCCTAGTCGTGGGTGTATCGAGACGGGGCATTGATATGCCAGAGTAGACTAGCGTGTACCTTCTCGACCCATACAGATGGGCGATGGATGATCCCATATCCATCGGTGTTTGACATCAGAGGAGATATACGGGTGCTCAGTAGAGACTGGGTACACTGGACGGACTCGCCAAGAACTCCTAGATGGTATTATACCTCACGTCAGATGGCAGTTCTCTGGTGACACTGGTACAGAGTAGTTTGTTGACCCGAGATCGTCATAGAGTCTTGTGTGGTTCCCACTGTGCTTTGATTTCCATCTTACCACGTCCAAGAGGGCGTGCAAAACGGTGGTTTTTGGGTACAGTCCCGAGTCACATGGAGGCAATGAGCGATAGGAGGGGATTCGTCTCTCCCGGTATAGGGAGTTGATGTTGTGCTGTGTTCGATTGGCTATAACAGGAAATCCCTGGCCAGGGTTGCTGAGATTTACTGGTAAGTGTTACCAGTAGTTTCTCGAACAGTTATAGACCTCATATCGACACGACTTATTGAGCTATTGGGGTCTGACGTTTACCACCCCTAGGCGAGATATGCGACAGATCAGACGATCAGACCGGACTGTACGGTAGTGTTACTGGCCGGATTCACTGGAGTGTGAGCGGGCTTGCTCGTCGATCTTCAGATCGCTCAATACCCGGGTGGCCGTTACGTTTAGCAGACCGCTTGCGGCTTGTGGGTGTTGTAAGTCCATGCTACCTCTCCCGGTACTTTCGGGAATGCGGAATTTGGTAGAAAACGATTTTCTTAAATATGGTAACATGGACCTAAAACCCGGATCTTGGTTAAACATCTATCTAACAACCTAACTATGAGTTTTAGCTACTCGGTTAGGGGGTTATACCTTGCTTGTCTTGAACTCCTTCGTCTTCAAAGCTCCGATGGTGGTCCGATGGCTTCTTCTCGTCGTCTCCGTACGCCGAAGATAGATCCACCTGAAAGCTCCAACCTTTAGCTCCTTCTTCGTTCTTTGAAGAAACTAGTTCACTTGGTTTGCTAAACCTAGTGAACTAGAATGAGTAGAGAAGAAATAGAATGGGATTTTATCTATGGTTCTTGATTCTCAACTCATGAGACAAGAGAACCATAGATCAAGAGAGGGAGCAAGAGGTTGAGGGTGAGAGCAAGAGGAGAGCTCAAGAACAAGAGAGAGAATGAGCAAGAAAGAATGAGCAAGTATTTTGTCTCTCACCCTCTCATAATCCAAAGCAATGATAACTCATCATATTAACAAAAGTCTTATGTGATGGTTAGAAGCAACCACAACCATATCATTTCATGCACTCATTTTACACAAATGAGCAAGTAAACAAAAGTCTTTGCCATGAAATGATGGCTATGGTTATCATGATGGTCAACTAGTCAAGCCTAGTCAACCGGTCAACAAGTCAACAAAAGTCAACAAGTCAACAAAGTCAACAAGTCAACAAGTCAACAACCATATCACCATAATACTTAATTAATATAATAGTTAATCACATATCATATTCTCATTAGGGTTGAGCATAAAGTCAAATAGTCAACGGTCAACTGTCAACAACCCTAATGAGAATCCGCTGCCTCTGCCTCCCTGTCAACTGTGCATACACACCCGCATCCGCGTTCCGAGGAACACGAATGCAAACTGGATAAATCCAATCCCATAAGGTACACTAGGATCTGGCTTAAACCAAAGCCCGCTAGTGTAAACTGTCCGGACACTGTACGTGCACAAGTGCATGGATGTGACCGAACCCTGTCGCAAAACCATGCGACCTGTCGCAATACCATGCGACCTCTACTCTTTTGCCTAAACGCGAAAAGCTTTCTGTGTGGGACTCTAAAGACTCGACACTACGCTGGCAGTGGGTTTAACCACAGACCGCAAGCGGCACTAGCTGTGCGTAACGGTCCCCAGGTAATGCCGACAAGAAGACGGACGAGGCGAAACCCATCTGAACTCCTACTGAGCCTGAGTGTGACATTCTCCGTACAGTCCGGTCTGTTCGTCTGATACATCGCATGGCGGGCCTAGGGGGCGGTAAACGTCAGTCCCCCAATAGCGGTACAAGTCGTGCCGGAGTGAAGCCCAATACACCCTGAGATAACACTGGAAACCTACCAGTATATCTCGTTTGCCCTGGCCAGGGACTACTCGTGTAATGGCTCTCCTAGACACAGCGCGATGTCAACCCCCAATACCGGGAGAGACGAATCCTGTCTAACCGTCACTGCCTCCAAGTGCTTCGGGACTGCACCCAACCACCACCTGTTTGCACGACTCCTTTGAGCCGTGGTAGGGTAGTGATCAAAGTACAGTGGGAACACACTCGAGGCGGAGTGACAGTGTCAAGTCAGCGGACTAAGCTGTACTCATGTCACCTGGGAACTGATAACTGACGATAGGTATAATACCAACTAGTCAGTTCCCGACGAGTCCTGTCCAGTGTACCCGTAACCTAACGAGCACCCGCATACTATCTCAAGTACGACGTACTGACGGCTGTGGGACAGACCGTCTCCCACACTGGGATGAGAAGCGCATGCGCTGGTCTACTCCGGAGTATCGATGCCCTGTCTCGATAGTCCTGCGACCAGGGACCTGAATAAGGATGTGCTTATAGATTACCCAGCCCCCACTAGTGTGACTGCCATCACAACGCTGGTAATCAAGCAAAGATCCTAAGGGCTCCACTAATGCGTATAAGTGATATACTGAAATAAACACAAGTACACATTGAAGTAGAAACAAACCAAGTAGCATACTACTATTTTGAGCAAGATTGTATATACAAGGTGAATATCCCAAGCATCCATTAAGTAATATACAAACTAGTATGATACAGTAATGGCCTCTAGGGCATATACACTAACAGGTGTTTGATATGATCATCGCCTGCTGCCGGCGTATTGACGAGTCTTTAGAGTCCTACACAGAGGTTTCCTGGCTCAAGCAAAACGAAATAGGAGCGCATATGAGATATGTGCGGGACCGAGAATAATGCGTGTATGTGATACCGCATTCCATTCTCGCGATGAATGTATCGATTAGGTTATATGCGATATACCCTAGTTATCGAATCAAAGGTTGATTTGATAAGCCGATACATTGAATACTAGTCGGTTATATACGATATGACCGGATCGTTAAATCAAGTGTTGATTTAATGATTTGATGCATAATTATATATTTGATATATTACTTTGCATCAACTAGTACCGGTTTACTTAAGATGGATTTTCTCACTCGGATTGTGCGCATTACATATGCAATATGATTTTGTGCACTTGATTGTATCATGTTTGATGATACATGATTACTTGGTTAAGTGCAAAGAATTAAACCATGGTTAAAAGAATGGTTAGGGTTTCATTTCCTTTATTTATTCATTTATTTATTTGTTTATTCATTTTGGAAAAGAGGAGAAAAGAATGGTGGCTTAATTTGGAGTTTAGTTGAAGCTTCATGAAGCTTTGTTCAAGTCAACCATCCTTATCTCATCCTTAACCCTAACCATTCCCACTAACCATGATTCATTCTCTACACTTGACCATGGTTAATTTTATGATAAGAATTCATTTTCTTTTCTTTTTCTATTAACTTATCATATCATTTTCCTTCTTCTTCTTCCTTGCTTCAAGTGAAGAAGCTTGAGGTCATCAATGGTGGATTGATGTTTTGAGTGAGAAATCCAATTCTAAAGTTAACCCACTTCCTATTTCTTCATCCTCTACCTCTTGCCAAGTAGTAGAGTGTGTTTTCTTCACAAGTTTCATGACTTGGTGAAGTGAGAGCTTGATCTTGCGATGCTTCGACGTAGATCATCTTCGGCATGGACATCGACGACCTAGCTTGCCCATTCTCCGACGAAGCCGACTCTAGAGCCCGGATTTGATTTGGACAGCGGAGATGACCTCGTTGCGGAGCCGTGGAGGTGGAGGACCGGATCTATAAAGGTTGTATTTCCGTATTCCCATTAGTTAAGTGTTAACTAGTTAGTTTTTCGCCTAGAAATCTAGTTATCGATCCGTAGTTTAGGGTTTGTAGGCACCATAATTTTTTGAAATTGCCATGGTTGATGGCTTGGGAGACCTCACTTGAGTGCCTAGGAACCCTACAGTGGTATCAGAGCCTAGCTAGAGCCTTAGGCGAAGTCTAGACGGAAATTGAAGTCCGAACGAACCCGAAACCCCGATTCAAACATGCTCTCTGTCCAATTTTTAAAATCTGGTATTTTTGAACATTAAAAATATTCAGAAATATCAGCAGGCAATTATAAGATATACTGCAAAATTCGAGTTACTGTTTCTATCATTCTGCCGCGTTTCCGCGGCACGAGCCTTGCTCGTGCGGCGGAAAGGCGGCCATTTTGTCGTTTTATGCAGCTTGTTTTCTACAGTAATTCTTATTGTGCTGTGCTGGTGTTTCTGGGAATTTTTAATATTTTTTCCAGAGTTGAATTTTTCTGAGTTGATTTGGGGATTCGGTGTTTCGATCGGAGTATCAAATTTTGTCTGTGTGGCTTTCCGGATAAATTTTAGAATATGTTAAAAAGTTCGACCGGATATAAATACCCAATTTTTCCCCTATCGGGAAATTTCCAAGTGTTGGATTTTTCCGTATGTTTAACGACGTTCTAAGTAGTGCAAGTAACGCGATGGTCCCTCTAGAAGACACAAACCTTAACTCGATTATGTGACCGTCTTGAACTGCCCTTTGAACCTTCGGGTTTGGGGCAGTACGGCGTGCCACATGTGAGGCGTTGGCTTGACCCTTCTACGGCTGGACCGTTGGTACTGAGGTACGAACTGAATGTTGTTAGACTTATTTCATGTGTTGATCTGTATCGGGAAAAGTTGGGTGTTCGATTGTTCGATCGGAAAGTTTAACATTTTCTGTTTATCTGGAATGGGATACAATAATTGGAATTCACAAGTAGTTATGTGATAACTGAATGAATGTTATAAACGTAGCAATTTAGTCTCACTTGATCGGTTGCCACGGAATTTTGATGTGATCAAAATTCCGTTGCAATCACGTAGTGTACGCGGATACTCGCCGGGTAAACTTAATAGACAGCTTCACTCCATAGCCCCGACCAAGTGACTGTAGGAGAACCCCGTCGCCGAAAGCATCCGTCCGGGTGCTCGCGGTAGCGGTGTTCCGCCTTGGTGCACTTCGTCGACGGCGTCGGGGGTGCGGCCGTCTACTGAAGTTTGCGACGAGCATTCGATCAGGATGTCGGGAATCTTGTTGAATTGCCCGACTTGATATTGAAAAGTGTTTTCGATTTTGAGACTAAAATGCGGGGTTTATAATTGTTAGGCATGCGATGTCTAAGTAATTCATTTGATTAGGCATGCGATGTCTATGCAGATTGCGGATTCCAACTGTTGTAGTTTTACACTTTCTTTTCTGTGACCGTAAGTGTAATATGTGATATCGCCGGTTTCGTTGCTATATGTCAACGACAATTGGGATGCGCATATTTACTTACGTTGATGACATGTGATGTTATGTGTTGCTGGATATGTTATATTGGATCGTCGTGTTTGAATAGCCGGGGGTTTTTATGTGAGATGAGTGTTTTTCATTTTCATTCATGTAAAAAACTTGTATGTAATATTCTTTTATTGGGGCGCTTCCAGGTTGCGGGAGTTGTCACCTGTTGTATATTATTTACTTTTCCGCACTAGGATAGACCCAAGGAGGGGAGCACAAGTAACCGGGTTCTGGAGTCCAGTGGGAGACCAACTCGAGGAGTCGAGTCCGGGTCTCCTAACTCTAGAATTGGTAGGGTTGCTTGCCGCTCTCGTAGGGGTCTAGGGGTGTGGGTTTGGCTATTCATCACGACCGTGGAATCCGTTTTTTATACTGGCTCGTATTGAAAACACGGACGTTCTAGTATATCCAATATTTCATATGATTCTTCTGCTGCGATATCTGTGATGTGATCATGTGATGTTCTGTGATAGATACAGTATATAGTATATATGATATATTATATAGACGTTACTTATGTTTTACACCCGCGCTAGCCCTGCCCTGCTCTGTCGTTAGTTACCTAACCTAACGGTGCACGAGGGGACATCGAGGCGAATGCGGATGGCATAAGTGTACGTCGTATTTATCTGTGATGATTAGGTACATAATTTATAGGACTTCATTAATGTGATTAATGAAATAAAAGAAACCTAAGATGTTGCAGAATCGAATTTCAAAATAAAACAGGTAGCTACAGTTCTTGCTTTGCACAGCGGTATATGAGATATATCCTGCACCTTATTCGATGAGGAAAGGACCGAGATCCCTTCACCGGGAGTGACTCCTTTAGCAATAACTGGCAGATGCTACACACTCGGTTTGTCTTTTGATTGCTTTAAAGTGTTTTTGCTTTGCACAGTGATATATATGATATATCCCGCACCTCATTCGACGAGGAAAGGACCGACGATCCCTTCACCGGGCGTGACTCCTTTAGCAAAACAAGAAAAGCCTCAAAAACACTCCATTTCAAAACTCATTCGATCCTACAACGATATAAAGTTCATTACGCAAAAGGTTTTCTTAAAAACCTGTCGTAGCCCTCCGTCATTTCAGATAGGTAATAGTTAGTATTCGTGCTGCGTTTGTTGACTCAGTCAAGGCGTAGTGTGCGGTAGCTGATTATTGCTTATCTGCAAAGCATATGATGCGGTTGGATTAGGGTAGTCGTGCGGCCTTGTTGACACAGTCAAGGGTCGTGCGGGTGGGTTTAATTCAATCGAGAAATGACGGGTTGAACTTTACTTGCGGTCTATGGTTTGTTGACTCAGTCAAGGTCATAGATCGCATGGGGCAAAATATTATCGGGAATTTCAAGTGTTGAAATTTGCAATGAGATTGCATACCTTCTATGAGATAGTTGGATCCCGATACCCGCTGCGAGTAAGAGTTACTCCTGGGAGAGTTTTATACATTACAATTAGCCGATCAAGTAGGTGTCTAGAAAGGTGTTAACGAGGTTACGCCTGTGGGAAAATGAGGTTTACATTAATTAGGTTCGTGCGAGAGCACGGGGGACCTCCCTCAAAGTACCGACACTGGCCTGGCTGAAAGATTGGCGAACTTGTAGTGTGTAATTAATCCCGGATGGTCTTTCCTTTTAAGGTTTGAAGGAAGATTTGATAAAAAGCAGTGGGAGCCATCCTGATTAGATAAAATAATAACCAATCTATTCTTGACAGAGCGCACGCTGAGTGTTTTCTTCTCTCTCTCCTGGTAGCGACCATATCACGCCTTAATCAAGATAATAATACGGATTATTGACCGAACCCGCTTGTTATACTGAGCTGGGGAATGTTGGTCCCGCTCCAACTTATAATTGTTATAAGACAGAGCAGGAAATTGGGGAATACCAGATTTCCCGTGCCGCCCAAACGAAGAGAGTGCATGCTGATGCATCATCTTCGGGTGTGTTCATTACAGAGAACTGTTTCTCAGTATCCTTTACGTCCTGGGTATGTGATACCAGATCAGGATCCCAGATATGTAATCTGTTACATAGGGCTACAGAAAGGTAGAGAACAGAGAACGGGTGATAAGTTTCATGAGGCAGAAAACGGGGCAAGTGTTGCAGCCAAGTCTGTCGGTCACTGTCACCCTGTATTACAATACATTGATTCTGAACGAATGTTGTTAGATACCGAACCTGATATACAAAATCATATCAGTCTCTTTATTGGTAAAGAAAGGATAAAATTTTGTATTGTTGGATAATGTTTTGAACATTTCCTATATCAAAAGTTGATCGGTTCAGGCACGTTATCTAAAAGCATTGATGTTCTAAATCAAACTACAGTTCTTAGTATACGGAACACACACAAGAGGAAGAGTTCAGAAATGAACGAATCCTTCTTGAGGCATTGTAGACTAGGTCATATCAATGTGACCCGACTAGCTAGAGTTACATATAGATGCATATTTAAATCAGTTTGAATTTACATCTTGTGAAACTCGCCAGTCATGTCACAAAGATAAGATGACCATAGCTCCGTTTACTGGAAACAGAGAAAGAGTTAGTAAACTCTTGGGATGATACATGTTGATGTATGTAGGTCCCCTGTCTACAAATGCCAGGACTGATTCTTTATACTTCATTATATTCTCTGATAATCTCTCAAGATTCAGTCATATGTTCCTGTTGAAACACAAGTCCGAACCTTTTGAGATATTCACAGAATATAAGTTAGAAGTAGAGAACCAAAATACGGGTATAAGTATTATGTCCTTTGATGTGATCAAGGAGGAGAATACTTGAGCACGGAAATCCTGGATTATTCTAAAGGAGAATGAGATTCTCTCTCAGCATTACTCCTCTGAATACACCATAGCACGATGGTATATCAGGGCGGAGCAGATACACCCTATTTGATATGGTGTGCTCTATGATGAGTACTACTGAGTTACCTATTTCCTTTTGGGTGTTATGCACTTGAGAAGCTGCATACCTATTGAATAAGGTTCGAATCAAATCAGTTGCCTACCACTTCATATTTGATATAGAAAGGGAAGAGCCCATATCTTAAGCTAGTTAAGATTTGGGGTTGTCCGGCCTATGTCTAAAAGCAGAATCCGGACAAGCTCGAGGCAAAGTCTGTAATGTAGAACTGGAAAGGTTCCAGCTATACAAACTGCAGCTGATGATTTGAAAGAACCAAAGGATTCAGTAGTTACCAACGAACCTCAGCCTCTCCGCCGATCTAGTAGGGTTCCTCACCCACTTGAGAGATACTTCGTTTTCTCTATGAAAGTGGGAGCGAGGATTGCATCATGAGATGATGACCCAACTAGTTTCGAGCAGGCCATCAGGAGTAAGACTCCGTAAGAATGGCTGGATGTTTAGCGAGCTGAGATGGAATCCTTATACACCAACAAAGTATGGACTTTGGTTGCTATATCTGAAGGGTTAAATCCCCATCAGGAGCAAGTATATCTTGAGAAGATTACTTGGTGTACATGGAAAAGTTAAGACTTTCAAAGCTAGACTTGTTAAAAGTTTGCATCATTGACCAGGTATGGATAATGATGAAACCTTTTCAAGTAGCTATGCTTAAATCCATCCAGATCCTACTTGTCACGGCTACATACCATGACTACGATATCTGGTGGTTGGGTGTCATGACTGCATTTCTAAATGATGATTTAGAAGAGAGCGTCTATAAGTACACAGCCAGAGGGCTTCGTAGACAGTGGGAGCAGCGGAAACGTGTGCAAGATGCTTTATAGGATAAAGCAGGCATCGCGGAGTTGGAACATCTGTTTTGATGAAATAGTCAAAGAGTTTGACATCATCAAAATGGTAGATGAACCTTGTATAAACAAAAAGGTAGTAGGGAGTATGGTGGCGATCCTCGTAGAGTACGTGGATGACATACTCTTGATAAGAAAGGAGTTTCTTATGCTACGCTCGATCAATCTCCGCTTATCACAAAGATTCTCCATATAGGATTAAAGTGATACCTACTAAATCCTGGATTTTGGATCTATAAGATAGATTTAATTGGATGTTAGGATTCTCACTAGTTGTAGTGAGATGGTATCAATCGATCCTAGGGAGAATCACTGGAAGTGTTCCAGGGTGATAAAGACGACTGAGTGTCAGTCACAGGCATTGTCTTTACCCTCAGTGAAGGGACGGTATGTTGGAAGAGTTCCAAGCTGGATACCGTGACATACTAGACGATAAAGGCACGATACATCGCTACTTA
Organism: Agapanthus africanus; assembly: GCA_030015575.1. NCBI lineage: Eukaryota > Viridiplantae > Streptophyta > Magnoliopsida > Asparagales > Amaryllidaceae > Agapanthus > Agapanthus africanus. The sequence goes on along the minus strand of CM057345.1, from coordinate 294,232,151 downwards.
AGATGCTACCAAAGAGGCTGTTTGGGTGTATATTGATTCATGAGATGAACTACGTTCCAACCATTGTGAGACAATGGAGTTGTGGCTTATGCCAAGGAACGCCGGTCCCATCAGTGATCCAGACATATTCTAAGGCAGTATCACTTGATCATGGAGATGGTTGATCTCCAGGGAGATCGAGGTTAGGAGAGTAGACTCAGAGGACAACACAGCGGATCCACTCACAAAGGCCTGTTCCCAGAGAGAGACACTTTTATGGGATGGTTGAGTATGAGATACTTCAAACCACTGCTACAGATGGCCCTAGTGCAAGTGGGAGATTGTTAGTTATATGTATGCCCTAGAGGCTATTACTATACATAGGATGTATATTGTAGTGGATGCTGGGACATATATAGGGAGGACTTTCTTGCTCGACATGATAGTATGCTATCTGGTTGACCTTTACCTTAACGTGTATGCTGATTGTCTCTCTGTTACATATTGGTAAAGCCCTTAAGATCTGTACTTGACTACCTGGACTATGATGCGGATCATACTAGTGGGGACATGGTAGTCCATAAGTACATCCTTCAAAGTCCCTAGTCGTGGGTGTATCGAGACGGGGCATCGATATGCCAGAGTAGACTAGCGTGTACCTTCTCGACCCATACAGATGGGCGATGGATGATCCCATATCCATCGGTGTTTGACATCAGAGGAGATATACGGGTGCTCAGTAGAGACTGGGTACACTGGACGGACTCGCCGAGAACTCCTAGATGGTATTATACCTCACGTCAGATGGCAGTTCTCTGGTGACACTGGTACAGAGTAGTCTGTTGACCCGAGATCGTCATAGAGTCTTGTGTGGTTCCCACTGTGCTTTGATTTCCATCTTACCACGTCCAAGAGGGCATGCAAAACGGTGGTTTTTGGGTACAGTCCCGAGTCACATGGAGGCAATGAGCGATAGGAGGGGATTCGTCTCTCCCGGTATAGGGAGTTGATGTTGTGCTGTGTTCGATTGGCTATAACAGGAAATCCCTGGCCAGGGTTGCTGAGATTTACTGGTAAGTGTTACCAGTAGTTTCTCGAACAGTTATAGACCTCATATCGACACGACTTATTGAGCTATTGGGGTCTGACGTTTACCACCCCTAGGCGAGATATGCGACAGATCAGACGATCAGACCGGACTGTACGGTAGTGTTACTGATCGGATTCACTGGAGTGTGAGCGGGCTTGCTCGTCGATCTTCAGATCGCTCAATACCCGGGTGGCCGTTACGTTTAGCAGACCGCTTGCGGCTTGTGGGTGTTTGATATGATCATCGCCTGCTGCCGGCGTATTGACGAGTCTTTAGAGTCCTACACAGAGGTTTCCTGGCTCAAGCAAAACGAAATAGGAGCGCATATGAGATATGTGCGGGACCGAGAATAATGCGTGTATGTGATACCGCATTCCATTCTCGCGATGAATGTATCGATTAGGTTATATGCGATATACCCTAGTTATCGAATCAAAGGTTGATTTGATAAGCCGATACATTGAATACTAGTCGGTTATATACGATATGACCGGATCGTTAAATCAAGTGTTGATTTAATGATTTGATGCATAATTATATATTTGATATATTACTTTGCATCAACTAGTACCGGTTTACTTAAGATGGATTTTCTCACTCGGATTGTGCGCATTACATATGCGATATGATTTTGTGCACTTGATTGTATCATGTTTGATGATACATGATTACTTGGTTAAGTGCAAAGAATTAAACCATGGTTAAAAGAATGGTTAGGGTTTCATTTCCTTTATTTATTCATTTATTTATTTGTTTATTCATTTTGGAAAAGAGGAGAAAAGAATGGTGGCTTAATTTGGAGTTTAGTTGAAGCTTCATGAAGCTTTGTTCAAGTCAACCATCCTTATCTCATCCTTAACCCTAACCATTCCCACTAACCATGATTCATTCTCTACACTTGACCATGGTTAATTTTATGATAAGAATTCATTTTCTTTTCTTTTTCTATTAACTTATCATATCATTTTCCTTCTTCTTCTTCCTTGCTTCAAGTGAAGAAGCTTGAGGTCATCAATGGTGGATTGATGTTTTGAGTGAGAAATCCAATTCTAAAGTTAACCCACTTCCTATTTCTTCATCCTCTACCTCTTGCCAAGTAGTAGAGTGTGTTTTCTTCACAAGTTTCATGACTTGGTGAAGTGAGAGCTTGATCTTGCGATGCTTCGACGTAGATCATCTTCGGCATGGACATCGACGACCTAGCTTGCCCATTCTCCGACGAAGCCGACTCTAGAGCCCGGATTTGATTTGGACAGCGGAGATGACCTCGTTGCGGAGCCGTGGAGGTGGAGGACCGGATCTACAAAGGTTGTATTTCCGTATTCCCATTAGTTAAGTGTTAACTAGTTAGTTTTTCGCCTAGAAATCTAGTTATCGATCCGTAGTTTAGGGTTTGTAGGCACCATAATTTTTGAAATTGCCATGGTTGATGGCTTGGGAGACCTCACTTGAGTGCCTAGGAACCCTACACACTTTAGATCATATTATCTTTTATTGATAGAATCAGTTAACAACTAAACCGATATAATATTGTGATCACTCTCTGATGTTAAGTATAAGACATGATATTCATTACTTAGACATTCATGCATTCATATTTTCGTGTTATCATGCAGTATTATGGGCATATGCCGACACTTATCATATAGTTACTCATGATTTTGAGATTTGGATTTCTATGAGATTTCTGGATTTTTTTGGGAAAACCGCAAAAATATATAAAAACTTCTCTCCCTCTCCTCTTCTCTTTTTAAAATAAGATGCGGTTTTCTCGTGATGTATGTGTCGTCCACCATGAGTATTTCATGTTTTCTGATGGATTTCGAGACCCGATTCGAGGAGTGGATGAACCGTCTCGGGTACATGGTGGGCCCAGTATGGTACCCCGAGGCAAGAAGATCGAGTTGTAGACGATGAGCCTGGCAGGGGAAGGCTACCTACCGGTGATGTCTGGCGCGGCGGATATCCGGAGGATACCGACCGTTGTCGTGGGATTTGATGATATGGGCCGATCCGGACTGACGGAGCCCGACATATTGAGACTTGAGGTTACATATGTTGTGTCGATGCTTGACACGGATTTCCATGGATTTCATTGTTGAGATTTCAGATGCTTATACACACTTTACTATGATAACAGCTAAAGTGTTCTCATACATATATATCTGGATTTCAGAATTTGTTACTTTACATTCATGGTGCATGCATTTCATTTCATATGACATAGTACTATATGAGGCACTGACACGACACGGAGTATTTGCACTTACACGTAGTATTACCTTGCTATTACTAGATGATTGGGATATAGTAGTGTATTATTATAACCTAGGATAGCGTCGTGCATTCGATTTCTTTTCGTAGATGTCTTCTACTCACGAGTTGGCAACTCACCCCCGTTGTGCCAAATTCTTTACAGGTTCGATGTACAGGTTTCCGTGGCAGCTTGTTGGCACATCTTTTCTTCAGGATGATTTGCACGGTAGGTTGGTTCACTTGTATCCGAACCACCATTGTACTTTTATTCATTCATTTGTATCTAGTAAGCTCCATCAACCATATTTGTATTACTTGATAAGTTTATTGGACCAGTTGTTTATTTCGACCTTAGAGTCGCGCATGTGTTATTCTGATCTGGTGGTTTTTGTTTTCTTTTGAGATTTGAGCCTCGCCCTTTGGCGTTGTATATTATTGTGATTGTTGTGGTTGTCTCCGCCTGTTGGCGTTGAGCTAGCACCCGTTGGGGATGCTTTTTATTGTTTATGTATATTATACTTGTTGTACCCGTTTGGGGACCAGTTTTTACAGAGGAGACTCTGCCGAAATTTTTGGAAAAATTTGCTGATGTTTTTATACTTGTTTTCTTTTCTTTTCTTCTTTTTCTTCTTTTATGGTTTAGATCTCTGGGCTTCGGCTTACTTAGGTCACGTGGCGCCTCTAGACGCTTTGTAATCTAAGTGCCGGTCACGTTCCGTACTTTCGGGTCGTGACAACTAAGCGTGCCTCAAGTTTGTCAACATGCTGCTTTTTGACAAAAGCTGGACATCCCCATGTTTTAATGTGATTAAGATAGGGTCTCTTCCCACACCACATCTGATTTGGTGTAGTAGGCACAGTCTTAGTTGGAACTCGGTTCAAAAGGTATGCAGCTGATTCTAGTGCATATCCCCAGAATGATCGCGATAACTCAGCGTTACTCATCATGGACCATACCATATCCAATAGGGTTCGGTTCCGTCTCTCCGATACACCATTATGTTGCGGAGTGTATGGAGGAGTAAGCTGAGAGAGAATTCCATTCTCTTTTAAGTAATCCAGGAACTCGGCACTCAAGTATTCACCACCTCGATCAGATTTCAGTGTCTTGATACTTTTGCCTGTTTGTTTTTCTACTTCATTCTTGTATTCCTGGAATTTTCCAAAGGCTTCGGATTTATGTTTCATTAAGAAGACATATCCGTACCTTGAAAAGTCATCCGTAAAAGTAATGAAGTAAGAATAACCGCTTCGTGCATGTGTAGACATTGGACCGCATACGTCGCTGTGTACGAGTCCCAAGAGCTCGCTCACTCTTACTCCGTGTCCAATGAACGGAGTCTTTGTCATCTTTCCTTTGAGACGGAATTGACAAGTTGCATATGATTGATATTCGAACGGATCCAAATATCCTTCTGTATGTAACTTCGTCAACCTCCTCTCATTGATGTGACCCAGTCTACAATGCCATAAGAAAGCCTGATTTGTTTCCGGAGACTTTCTTTTGTGTATATTCTGGACATTGAAAATCTGTGGTTGGTTTAATACGTATATACCATTGCTCAATGTACCTGACCCAATCAGAACTTGATTAAGGTGAATGTTTACAATATTACTTACAAACGCAAATTCATAACCTTCTTTAGAAATCAAAGATACAGAAATGATATTACAAGTTGCATTGGGTACAAAAAAGCAATTACGTAAAACCAAAACATGTCCATCTGACATTCCTAGGTGATAGTCCCCCACGGCCTCAGCATCCATGCTAGCTCCGTTTGTAACTTTGAGGGTCATGTCACCTGCCTTCAAAAACCTACGCTTTCTCAACGCCTGCAAAGAATTACAGATATGAGATCTTGATCCAGTATCCAATACCCAGGACATAAAGTTTATTGATAGACAGTTTTCAATAACATACACACCTGAAGCTGAAGCCGTAACTTGCTTCAGATCCTGTGTTCTGGCCTTCCAAGCCCTGCAATCTTTCTTCCAGTGTCCACTCTTGTGACAGTAAAAGCATTCTTCCTCATCCACAAGCTTCCCCGCTACCTTTGTTGATTTTGCCTTTCCCTTCGTATCCACTTTACTAACACCGCCCCTTGGTTTGGCGGGGGTTTTCTTCTTTTTTCCCTTGGCTTTCGCCTTGGACCTAGAAGAGGAAGATCCTCCTACAAACAAAGTGGATGTTTCCCTACCTTTCTGTAGGGTGCCCTCTGCACTCCTCAGCATGTTGAGGAGTTCTGAAAGTTCAACTTCTTTTTCCTGCAAGTTGAAGTTCAGGATGAACTGGACGTAAGTGGAAGGAAGGGACTGGAGAATTAAGTCCGTATATAGCTCATTATCCAACGTGGTCCCAAGTTCCGCGAGCTCCTCTATGTAGCCAATCATCTTAAGCACGTGTTCCGCTACCGATGATCCGACGGTCAATCTTGCCGAAAACAACTTCTTCGACACTTCGTATCTGGCGATACGAGATTGCTCTCCATACAGTTCTTTTGTATGGAGAAATATGGATTCGAGGTCCATATTCTCGTGCCTCCTCTGATGTTCGTTGTCCATAGAAGCAAGCACGAGGCACTTGGCCTTCGCACAGTCGATTTCCCAGGTCTTACGGATTTCCCTATCCGCGACGCTGGTTTTGGGACCTGGGACAGGGGGAGCTTTGGTGATAAGAAGATACCCCAACTTGTCATAAGTGATTGCCATTTTGACATTCCTGAGCCAATCTTTGTAGTTTGGCCCTGTCAGTATGTTTTTATCTAGAAGTAACTTAAGTCCAGTCATGATATTTGGTCGCTGCAATTAGGAGAAAGAGAAGAAACACTTTAGCATGATGCTCTTGCAAGTTTAGAGTGGTTTTTAATTTGTCTAAACAGGATGGCTCCCACTGTCTCTCGAATCCCTCCTCAAACCATAAAGGAAGAATTAGTCGGGATCAATCTCACCGTACAATACTTGCTTAACCGTTCAGCCAGGCCAGTGTCGGTACTTCGAGGGAGGTTTTCCAACGCTTTCGCGAAGTTCCTTAATTAAGTAACCTCTTTTCCCTGAGGGCGTAGTCCCGCTAACACCTTTCTAGACACCTACTTGGTTTATAGCATTGATCGTTAAGTGAGAAAGTTCCGAAGGAGTAGCATATACTCACAGTAGGATCGGGATCCAAATATCATCGCGTGACAAAACTGAAGGAATCCTACCAGAATCATCACACTCCAAATGGTATGCAGCGCTAGCAAGTTTCAGTTCTTTTGAAACTCCCGATGTGGATTTTTGCCCCATGCTCTTATGACCTTGACTTTGGCCAACAAATCATAAGTCACATGTCAAGTTCTACCCGTCGTTCTCCAGGTTAATTTGAGCCCACCCGCACATACCCTTGACTTTGGCCAACAAGGTAGAACGACTGCCCCAAACCAACACATCTATCTATACTGCACATGAATACCCAATAGCTACCAATCACTATGCCTTGACTTTGGCCAACAAACATAGCTTGAATACTTATTGACCATTCATGTGAAACGACGGAGGGCTACGAATGGTTTTGGCGAAACCGTGAACGTAGTGAACTTGATAAAATCGAAGGAACGAGATAGCTTTCAAAAAGGAGTGGTTCAAGCTCCGCATTTAAATTTTGGTTTTGAAAAGAACCGAGTGGTTTTGAAAGTGTTCCAACGACTTTTACTTGGTTTATTTTTTTCTTGCATTAATTCCAATGTGTCCCATCATTTAATCCTACCATTGCAGAAAACAACGAAAATATGACGTACACTTATGCCATCCGCATTCGCCACGGGGTCCCGTCATCACCCGTTAGGTTACTTAACTAACGACAGAGCGGGGGCTGGACTAGCGCGGATGCAAAACATAAGCAACGCCTAAATAGATATCGTATATAGATATATAGCAATAATAGCCATTCCAGATCACTGATGAACACATTGGATATACTAGGAATCCGCAATCCGTTCGAGCCTGTAACGAAAAGCGGATTACACGGTCGCGATGAATAGCCAAAACCCCACCCTAGACCCCTACGGGTGCGGCAAACTACCCTCCAAGTACCCGAAGTGAAGCAACCTCTCTCAACAACGTGAGTAGGCCACTCGGCACTTCGAGATACCCGGTAGTTTGTGCACCCCACCTTGGGTCTATCCTAGGAGCAAAAACAATAAAAAGAAATTATATAATGACGGCAACAACCCCGACCCGGTTGTGCGGCCATACAAATAATATTACATCAATTTACATATTACAAGAATTGAAAGAATAAGAAAACTCTCATCTCACAACCCTTCCCCCCCCCCGGCTATTCATCCGCGACAATCCAATGAATTCATATACACAAACCATCAACATTACAGATCACAGATATGTATAACCCCCACTAATCGACGTATAGCGATTAGCAGACGTTCAATACATATATCACATCACAGATATAACCCATTAGCCAAAGTGTAAAGAAGTTCGATCAAAATACGGATTTGTGACCACCCCAAAAACTAACTTGTTCTCTGGAAAATCTGGGTAGAAACAAACCATCCTAAAAATCCCAAAACAGCAACAGAAGAACACTGCAGGAAAAACGACCCACGGCCGAGTCAACTCGGCCGCGGTTCCGCGGTGAGTTGGTCGACTCACTGTTTCGTTTTTCTTAGGTGTTCTGTAAAAACCCTGAGCCGATTTTTAGTGTGTGATTTATTACTTTTAGAGCAGAAATAAAAATCGACAGAAACTTAGGGTTTTCGAAAAATGTTTTGCGATTTTTTCCGATCGAAGTTCTAGATACTTTGATAACTAGTTAGTTTGTGTTTAGCTAGGCTCTGATACCACTGTAAGTCCACGTTGCCCACCCCGGTGCTTGCGGGGAGGCAGAAACGTTATGAAAAATCTGATTTTTACAACACTAGGCAACATGGACTATGCTAAAGGAGGGATCTTTGCTAAACAAAACTAACTAACAAGCTAAAAGAGTTAGCTACTCGGAAAGGGGGTTATACCTAGGTCTTCAAGTCCTTCTCTTCTTGCTCCTTGGAGTGAAAGAACGGGTTCTCCTTGTTGCCTTCTCTTGCCGAAGAAAGATCCACCCGAGGGCCTCTACCTTTGGCTCCAACCTCAAACTAGAAGTAAATAAGGTGCTTGGTGTGCTAAACCTAGGAACTTAGAAAGAGTAGAGAGTATTTTTGAGTGTTTTATCTCAAGCTCAAATGGTTCTCAACTCATGAGAGGGGAGAGCTAGAGAGAGAGGAAGAGGAGGAGAGAGAATGAGAATGATAGAATAAGAAGAATAATCCAACCTTCTCACATATATGTGAATTATGAAAAATAGATAATTAGCTAAAGATAATTGTGATGGTTAATCAAGAAATGACCATTATCATTTCACATTAAATGCTTTTGCAAGGATCAAAGAGCATCTTTCATATGGAATGATGATGGTCAACTTGTCAACCTAGGTCAACAAGTCAAGTATAGTCAAATGGTCAACAACCCTAACCATGCACAATTATAATTAACTAATATTAATAAATCATATTTCACACATAAACATTAGGGTTAAGATAATGACAATGATCATTAACCCTAATGAAAGTCCTCTGCCTCTGCCTCAGTCAACTGTGCATACACACCCGTATCCGTGTTCCGAGGAACACGAATACAATGAGATAAAACCAATCCCAAATCATATACTAGGATACGGCTTAAACCAAAGCCCACTAGTATAAGCTGTCCGGACACCAAACATGCACAAGTGCGTGGATGTGAACGAACCCCGTCGCAAAACCATGCGACCTCTACTCATTTTGCCTAAAGGCGAATAACCCTCTGTGTGGGACTCTAAAGACTCGACACTACGCTGGCAGTGGGTTTAACCACAGACCGCAAGCGGCACTAGCTGTACATAACGGTCCCCAGGTCGATGCCGATAAGAAGACTGACGAGATAAACCCATCTGACCTCCTACTGAGCCTGAATGTGACAGTCTCCGTACAGTCCGGTCTGTTCGTCTAAGAACATCGCATGGCGGGCCTAGGGGGACGGTAAACGTCAGTCCCCTACTGGCGGTACAAGTCGTGTCGGAGTGTAGCCCAGAACACCTGAGATAACACTGGAAACCTACCAGTCTATCTCGCTTCCCCTGGCCAGGGACTTTGTGTAATGGCTCTCCTAGACACAGTGCGATATCAACCTCCAATACCGGGAGAGACGAATCCTGTCTAACCGTCACTGCCTCCAAGTGCTTCGGGACTGCACCCAAAAACTACCTGTTTGCACGACTCCTTTGAGCCGTGGTAGGGTAGTAATCAAAGTACAGTAGGAACACACTCGAGGCGAAGTGACAGTGTCAAGTCAACGGACTAAGCTGTACTCATGTCACCTGGGAACTGATAACTGACGATAGATATAATACCAAGCAACAGTTCCCGATGAGTCCTGTCCAGTGTACTCGTAAGCTAACGAGCACCCGCATACTATCCCAAGTACGACGTACTGACGGCTGTGGGATAGGTCGTCTCCCAAGCTGGGATGAGAAGCGCATACGCTAGTCTACTCCGGAGTATCGACGCCCTGTCTCGATAGTCCTATGACTAGGGACCTGCATAAGGATGTGCTTGTAGATTACCCAGCCCCCATGAGTGTGACTGCCATCACAACGCTGGTAATCAAGCAAAGATCCTAAGGGCTCCACTAATGTATAAATGCGATATGCAAAAAGAAACACATGCACACATTAAAGCAGAAACAAACCAAGTAGCATACTACTATTTTGAGCAAGATTGTCAATACAAGGTGAATATTCCAAGCTTCCATCAAGTAATATACATACTAGTATGATACAGTAATGGCCTCTAGGGCATATACACTAACACCACACAGAGGGTTGTTCGCCTTTGAGCAAAACAGAGTAGAGGTCGCATGGTTTTGCGATAGAGTTCGTTCACATACGCGCACTTGTGCACGTTTGGTGTCCGGGCAGTTATTACTAGCGGGCTTTGGTTTAAGCCAGCTCTTAGTATTTGTTTTGGGATTGGTTTTGTCTCATTATATTCGTGTTCCTCGGAACATGGATGCGGGTGTGTATGCACAGTTGATAGAGGCAGAGGAACCTCATTAGGGTTGTTGACCGTTGAATTTTTCTAAACCCTAATGAGAATGAGAAATATGATTAATAATATTAATGAAGGATAATTGTGCCATGGTTGAGGTTGGGTTAACCATTTGACTTTTGTTGACTATTTGACCATAATCATTTCTTTTGCAAGATGCTTCTTGAAGCTTGCAATTAGCATTAAATGTGAAATGATAATGGTCACTTCAACTAACCATCACAATTTTCTTTAGTTATTATTATTATTCTCATATTCTCTCATATGAGAGCATGGTTGTGATTTTTCTCTAATTCTCTCTTGCTCTTTCTCTCTCATGCTTTGCTCTCCCTCTTTCTCTCTCAAAGCTCTCTTCTTTCATGTGTTGAAAAACATGAGCTTTGTAAGATAAAACCATCGAGACAACTCTCTACTCTTTCTAGAGTTCTTAGTCTAGCAAGCCAAGCACTCTAGTTACCTCTTGGTTGAGGTAGAAGCTCAAGGTAGAGGCCTTCGGGTGGATCTTTCTTCGGTAAAGAGAAGACGAAGAGGAGGAGCCGTCTACACCACTTCAAGGAGCAAGCAAGAAGGAGGACCACAACAAGAAGAGAAGGAGTTCAAGATCTTGGTATAACCATCTAACCTAGTAGCTAGAACATGTAGTTAGTTTGTTAGTTTTTGTTTAGCGAAGATCCTCTAGTTTTAGTCCATGTTATCTTGTGTTAAAAAATCCGTTTTTACCTATTCCGCCTCCCCGTAAGCACCGGGATGGGTAACGTGGACCCAACAGTAGTATCAGAGCCTAGCTAAACAACAACTAACATGTTAGCAAAGTGTTTAGAATTTCGATCCAAAAAAAATCACGTTTTTACTTATTCCGCCTCCCCTTACTAGCTTGTTTAAACGTGCTTGAAAGATCGATCGACGGAAATTTCCAAAATCACGATTCCATTTTTCTTTTCTCTGCCGATTTTCAAAAGTGTTCAAAAATATTTTCCAGTAGCTTAAAAATCCGTTCAGGCGATTTTATGGTTGCAGAAAAAATTTGGGCCTCCGATTCCTCCAAAGCGCCACGGAACCGCCGCACTTACCCCCCATTGGCGGCGGATCTGCGGCCATTTAGTGGCGACGGGCTTCGAAGTTTTTCCTGTAGCACCCTGACTTGGAATTGTGATTTTTGACATATACTGTCTTGGCCCAGGTTTCAGTGAAGTGTTGTTTTTGCTATTGGGGCCAAATTGGAATTTAGTCGATCGATATTTTAAGTGTGCGTTTAACAGTACATACATTTCTATCTGCGACCGTGAATGTCATTTGATCGGTAAACTCGTCTAACTGCTATATGTTCTTTTAGACGGGTTTGCGAACGTGACATTCACGTTGATGTTCTGTGTTGTGCTGTGATGTTGGTTGGATCGTCGTGGTGGATAGCAATGGTGCAATGTTAATACAATTTTATTTCATTTGTACATTTGATATTGCGGGGCGAGCGTCCGACATATGGACTGCCGTCACTGCCAGTATGTATATTATTCTTTTGGGGCACGACCGGGTTGAGGTCGATGTCACCCTTGTATATTATTTTCTTTTCTGTACTAGGATTACCCGCGGTGGGGTGCACGAATAGCCGGATTCTAGAGGGCAACGGGTCCGCATCTCATGGCGTTGGGACGGAGGGGACCTTACTCTAGAATTGGCGGGCTATTCGCCGCACTCGTAGGGGGTATAGGTTTCATTGCACATGTTGTCCACACGACAGGGAACGTCGGGTCTCACTTGCGGCTCAAGTGAAACCCGGGGCTCCAGATTATCCACCATTCTGTGTTGCTTCTGTGATATTTCTATGATGTTGCTTTATATCATGCCTGGGATGAATGTTATATATATATATATACATTTATATATACTAGTAGATGTTGTATATGTTTTGCACCCACGCTAGCCCAGTCCCCGCTCTGTCGTTAGTTAAGTAACCTAACGGGTGATGACGGGACCCAGTGGCAAATGCGGATGGCATATACGTACATTTTATTTTCGTTCTTTTCTGGTGTGATTAATTGATGGGACTGCATAGATTCTTATCAATGCAAGGATAAAACAAACCTATATATGATGTTGTTGGAACCAATTTTTTTTAAAACTGACATTACAGATGTTCTCTTTTGCTTTGCACAATGGTATACGGTTATGAATATCCAGCACCTCATTCGACGAGGCAAGGGCCAAGATCCCTTCATCGGGAGTGACCCCTTGGGTAAAAGTTTGCGTCAACGTAATAACTTTACTATAGTCGATTATTTTTGCTTTGCATCGTGGTATTCAGTTTGGGATATCCTGCACCCCATTCGACGGGGAAAAAGCCGAGATCCCTTCACCGGGAGTGACCTCTTTAGCAAAAGTTTTCGCCACTATATATTTATAAAACCACTTGAATTCCTTCAACGATATCAAGTTCATTACGTTAAAGGTTTTTCGCCAAAAACCAGTCGTAGCCCTCCGTCATTTCTTACAAGTATTGCTTAGTATTTGTGCTGCGCTTGTTGACTGTGTCAAGGCGTAGTGTGCGGTAGCTAAGTAGTGCTTGTTTGTGGCATATTAATGCGATTGGTTACAGTCGTGCGGCCTTGTTGACTGTGTCAAGGGCTCGTACGGATGGATTTAATGCAATCCTGGATAATGACGGGTTGAACTTGACTAGGACTCTTTGATTTGTTGACTGTGTCAAGGTCACTTGGGTCCTAGGGGTAAAAACACACATCGGGAGTTTCAAACATACAGGAAACTTGCCAGGCTTGCGCATACCTTCTGGAGTGTGGTGACTTGACTGGCTTCCATCAAGTCATCATGCGATGATAGTTGGATCCCGATTCCCACTGATGAGTAGGATTACTCCTCGGGTGATTCCGACTAATTCTCCTTTTGGGTTTGGAGGAGAATTCGAGGAAATAGTGGGAGCCATCCAGATTAGATAAAATGATTAACCATTCTGATCTAGGTTAGAGTGCACGCTGAGTGTTTCTTCTCTCTCTCTCTCTCTGGCTCTGACTATGACCCGACCCTAAACTAAAACTCATGAACCAAGTTAACCGAACCTTCTTAAAACACTTTGGCTTTTTGGAATGTCAAGGTGCCGCATATATCATTGCCACTTCTATATCACCTTTGCATTTCTCCAGAACACCCCGTATCACTACGAACATCCACTTCCATTGGATAAATCCATCGTATAGTTGCATACGAACTCGAAGGAATTTTTTCGAGGATGGATTCTGGTTCTGGAGAGATTGAATAGGATTATTCGGTTGTCTTTTCTCTTTACCTTCTCTCAGCTTGTGAGGGCTCCTAGGATTAGGAGAGGGTACACCTATTGAGCTTATTGGATAGTCTTCCTCCAAACCATCGGCAGGTGTTGAACGGTAGGGAAGGAAGAAAACCAACAAGCTTAACTGTGGTGTACAGAAGGTAATAAGTAAAGACATATAAAGGGATTAGAATAATGACAAAGAAAATTGCGATCACCATCTTTCACGACAAAGACCATATATACCCCTGCCATTCCTACATCCACTTTGCATTTCTCTAGGACACTCCATATCACTACGGATATCCACTTCCATTGGATAAATCTATCGTATAGTTACATACGAACTCGAAGGAACTTTTTCGAGGATGGATTCTGGTTCAGGAGAAATTGAATAGGATTATTCAGATGACTTTTCTCTTTACCTTCTCTCAGGTTGCGAGGGCTCCTAGGATTAGGAGAGTACACCTATTACGCTTATTGGATAGTCTTCTTCCAAACCTTAGGCTGGTGCCGAAGGGTAGGGAATGAAGAAAACCAATTAGCGTAAAGGAGGTGTACAGAAGGTAATAAGTAAAGACATAATAAAGAGATTGCAGTGAGGGCAGGTAAGTATATGGTTACTGTCATGATTCAGAATAATGGAAGAGGCGTTACTAGGAATACCAGTTAACCCTTTTGGAACATTTTCATGTTTCAGTTTCGCTGTGCAATGTTAATTGAAAACTGTTTTCCCAATTGGAATCTAACTCCAGGGTATGTATTTACCAGATCAGTTTCTCACATCTATATGTTATTACAGATGGTGAGTAGGAGTAAGATATTGGGAATTGGATGATTAGATCCTCATTATATCGGAATTCATTGTAATTGGTGATATTTGAGGAAATCATCTGGATTTTTGCCGGATGGCAAATATTTGGTTTTGAATATCCGTATGTTATTACAAATGCACCAATTTCAAACTGATATATCTGTACATTTATTTTATAAAGTGAGATATAACTTTTTGATATTATGTCTATGACATTTACCTATATCAGCTGGTGATTAGGTAAGGTGCATTCAACAGCGGTGTAATTCTTCTTAACCATACTACAGTTTTTCAACTTACGACGCACAGGGTTTGAGTTATTGAACTCAGGGGACTTATAAAAAGTATTGTATGTTGTCCAGTGTTCATTAGGACAATTGGGTTGGTACTCGCACTGTATTCTGTCTACTCATAACTTCTCTGATTCTAGACATATATTTCATTGAAATGCAAGGTTCAGATTTTGAGAAGTTATAGGTATAAGAATAAAGTAGATAACCATTTATTAGAAGTATCGGGATTCTTCAAAGTATTCGAAGATGTTGATGCTTGTGTTTGGTATTCCGCTGAAAGTAATGGTTTTGAGAACTTGCTTCTCTTTCGGGTTACTCATATATGGGAGAACTTGCTTCTCTTTCGGGTTACTCATATATGGGTGCACTCCTAGATGAGTAATGCTGATTTTCCTCTTTCCATTTGGTTGATATGCACTGAAGACAGCTGCATGATTTTGAATCTAGTTCCAATTAAATTAGTGCTTTTGTTTCTATATCAGATATATATAGAATCAATTTATATCTTAACGATGTTAAGCTATAGGGAGTTGTCCGGCTGATGCTTAAAACCAGAATCCGGATAAATTCAAGGCACGTTTCAGTAATGGCAGTTTGTGGGTTATCCCGGGTTTTGATGAGGGTTAACTTTCTACCATCATGAAGATCAATATTTATATTGTTCTTGACTCTCCATAGTTTTAGTAAAATGGATTTTTTTCAAAAAACAAAAATGGGAGTATGGTAGAACTGGAAGTGATTCCAGAACCATAAACGATCACTGAAAATTTAATAGAACATAAGGATTCAATTGGATTTGATGTTCCATTAGCCACTCCGCAGATATGGTGGGTAATCTCAGGCACCCGAGAGGTATTTCGGTCTTCTCAGAGACGGTGATAGGGAGGTTCTTGTTTACCCAGACTTGCCATTGCTGCTGTTCTAGACTATAAGACCCGGCAGGAGAATGAGTATAGCGTCATTCTAAACTAGCTTTAGAAGTGCACGTGTATATGACTCTGCCAGAGGGTTGTGGTAGTCAGTGGGAGCAGCGGAAGCATAGTGGGCAAGTAGCTTGTGTCTATTTATAGACTAATGCAAGTATAGCGGAAATAGATCATCTATTTTTGATGTGACAGCCATAGGTTTTGACTTCATCAGAATAGGAGATGGATCTGCTAAGAAGACAGTAGGGTGTGATATCCTGGTATTTGGGATGACATGCAATTGATAGGAAGAGATATTCCTATACTACGATCGGTTATACTGTGGTTGTCACAATGTTGTTTCTCCACACAAGATATAGATATAATATTAGGTTTTCTGGTTACTAGATCTATGGTTTTAGATCTAGATTTAGGAAGTATCCAAGTCTGGGTACTTTGACATTAAATGGACGAATCCTAGCATGGTGGTATACCTGCAGGTGATGGATTGACCCTCTCTAAAGGTATCTTACAGACTAAAGGGGAGAGGGATCTGCATGATTAGCATATCACTTGCTTAGGCAATTGAGTTAATCATGAAATGTCAAGTATCACACCAGATATTGCTTTTGCACTAGATGCAATAAGCAGATATATTAATCCAATCCTGGAGAAACATTGGGAAGCAGTTTAAGGTGACCTGCATGACAGAGTGACTTTCAGAGTTATAGTTTTTCCATTCTTTTGAGGGACAGTATGTTGGACAGGTGGTCCAAGCAGATACTGAGGAAAGGCATGGCGCAGGATACTGCTTAAATTCAGTGGACGATACAGTCTAGGAAGTTTGCTAGAATTGGAGTTCTTTTGTGAACTGGGTCCCATCAGACATCCAGACAAATTCTAAGACAAGTATTGCTCATTTCGGGAGATAGTTTTCTCCGCGAAATTGAGATTAAGAGAGATACAGAAAGAAACATTGGAGCGGATCCACTCACTGAGGCTATTTCTCGAACGCAATCATTATCGCAAACGGGCTTTGCGAAACTGATTAGTAGAGAAGTTGGGTGTTCGGTATCACACGGGCTGTGAGTATGCAACATCGCAATAATTGGCCTTAAGTGCAAGTGGGATATTGTTGGCTATAGTGCCCTCAAGGCAATTATCATAGTCGCGGATAGGTGATTATGATGATTGAGTGAGGACCTATACCGATAGAACAGTCTTACTCGAGATGATAGTATGCTATCTGGTTTGTCTTTATCATCATGTACATGTTGATAGAGCCCATAGGATTATTGCTTGACTGCCAGCATTGTGATGGCGATCATACTTGTGGGAGCTGGGGTCTATAAGCACATCCTTAAATGTCCCTAGTCGTAGGAGTATCGAGATCGGATATCGACACTCCAGTGTAGACTAGTGTATACTGATCGAGACCCCGACGAGGGACGGTGGCCAGGTCTCACAAGCCATTGGTGTTAGTTTGTTCACCTAAGATAGTATGTGTTAGTTGTATGTATGCCCTAGAGGCCAGTATTGTACAGATGATGTATATTATATTGGATGCTTGGATATATATAGAGATGACTTTCTTGCTCGATATGATAGTATGCTATCTGGTTGTTATTTATCTTAACATGTATACTTGTCTCTTTATGCTGTCTTAGAGTTACATGTTGGTAAAGCCCTTAGGATGTGTACTTGACTACCTGGACTGTGATGCGGATCAAACTAGTGGGGACATGGTAGTCCATAAGTACATCCTTCAATGTCCCTAGTCGTGGGTGTATCGAGACGGGGCATCGATATACCAGTGTAGACTAGCGTATACGCTTCTCGACCCACGAGATGGGTGATGGATGATCCCATATCCATTGGTGTTTGACATCTGAGATGGTATACGAGTGCTCAGTGGAGACTGGGTACACTGGACGGACTCGCCGAGAACTCCCAGATAGTATTATACCTCACGTCAGATGGCAGTTCTCAGGTGACACTTGTGCAGGTTAGTCTGTAGACCCAAGATCGTCATAGAGTCTTGTGTGATTCCCACTGTGCTTTGATTTCCACCTTACCACGTCCATTAGGGCGTGCAAAACGGTGGTTTTTGGGTACAGTCCCGAGTCACATGGAGGCAATGAGCGATAGGAGAGCTTTCGTCTCTCCCGGTATTGGGGGTTGATGTTGCACTGTGCTCGATTGGCCGTAACAGGGAAGTCCCTGGCCAGGGCTGATTAAAGATTTACTGGTAAGTGTTACCAGTAGTTTCTCGACCCATTATGAGCCTCACATCGGCATGACTTATCGGTTATTGGGGTCTGACGTTTACCACCCCTAGACTTGATATGCGACATATCAGATGAGGAGACCGGACTGCACGGTAGTGTTGCCGGTTGGCTCGACGGGAGTTGTAGCAGGTTCGCTTGTTCTCTTCTGATCGTTCAATACCCGGGTGGCCGTTACGTTTAGCTGACCGCTTGCGGCTTGGGGGTGCTTGATATGATCATCACCCACTGCCGGCGTATTGACGAGTCTTAGAGTCCCACAAAGGAGTTACCTAGTCCAGGCGAAACGTTGTGGTGCGCGTATGCGATATGCGCACGGACCCGGTTAAAATGCGCGTATTGGATACCGTATATTGATCGGGCGGCTTGTTATTGGTGGGGTCATATGTGATATGACCGAATTGATAAATCAAGTGTTGATTTATCATTTAACCATTAGCTTCTCACTTGAAATCCTTTCTTGAGTTTGATGGATGTATGCATGCATGTATGCTTTCTTTATAGATTCATGCACATATGGATGTACATACATACACACATACATACATACATACATCCTTCATGGTTGTACATACATGAAAATGGTGGCAATATAAGACTCACACCATGATTTGATTTCTATATAAATTATTATTGCATTTGATTTAAAAACAAAAGAAAAGAAAAGGATAATTCATGGATGCTTTCTACACTCTTCTTGACCTAACCATACTCACCCACCATTTAACCATGGATTACTTTTCCTTTTGGTTTTTAACTCAAGTTCAATAATATCCTATTTGTTCAACCATGGTTTGAGATGAGAGATAAAAATATATATATAGATATATTTTCTATTTTCAAAAGAAGGTTTTTCTTTTCTCTTATTCAAAAAGGACACCATCTTCTTCCTCCATCTTTTGCTCTCTAGATTTATCTTGTGAGCAAGTTATTCATTAAGATAGGATTTTGAAGTGAGAAAAGCCACCACAACATCATTCTACACAAGTCTTGCCCACTTGTTTAGAGTGTTAGCTTCAATTTTTCATTCTTGATCTTGCGAAGTTGCTAGCTTGGACAAAGCGGACTCCGGGTGGATCATCGGTGACCTAGAAGAGTTCAAGCGGACCTTTTCCAAACCCCAAGCAGCCGAGGAGTCTAGCGTAGGGAGCTACAAAGGTTGTACTCTCAAAACCCTAGCATTTCTTACTTGTGATGAAGTATAAGTTTTGAAACCCTAATTTTCTAGGAACGATTCAATGTACGCTTACTTAGCACCCTAAAAATTCCATCTTTGGTACATGTGATGCTTCCAATCCCTTCATGAGGTGCTAGGTTAACCCAACATTGGTATCAGAGCCGACCTAGAACATTAGGCGACACTTTAACGAAGTTAAAACTCCGAACGAACCCGACAACGTCGAAATCAACCCCTCTCTGGACAATTTTTAAAATCTGGGATTTTTGTGAATTAAAAATATCTAAAAAAACAGCAAGATTTTCTAAGAATTATAGTGCAAGACGATGACCTGATTCGTACAAATGACCGCGGTTCCGCGGCAAATCCCTGCTTGTGCCGCGGAACCGCGGCGATATGGTGTCCTTTGGCTTCTCTGCTTGCACAGTAATTCTTGATTCTGTGATTGATATTTTCTGGGTATTTTTAATTTGACTCAAGTTTTAAGTATTCAGGGGTTCATTTTGTAATCGTCGATTCGATCGGAGAATTTAATTTTGTTTTGTTATTCCGGATAATTTAGTAAGTATTAAAATGTTCGAACGGATATCACTAACTCAATTTTTCCCGGTACGAAAAATATTCAAGCGTTGAATTTTTCTCGGGTTTAAATCTTTCGGAAAAACGTGCATTTGATGTGACGGACCCTCTAGAGGACAACAAACCTTAACTCGATTATGTGACCGTCTAGAACTGCCCTTTGAACCTTAGGGTTTGGGGCAGTACGGCGTGCCACATGTGAGGCGTTGGCTTGACCCTTCTACGGCTGGACCGTTGCTACTGTGACGTATTCTGGAATTTTTGAACTCCGCTCAAGTGTTGAGCTATTTAGGAAATCTTGGGTATTTGATAATCTGTTCGGAAAGTTTAATACTGTCTATTTATCTGGAATGTGATACAATATGTGGAATTCACACAGGTTAGGCATAAAATGCGAAATATGTGATATTTCGGATTTACGATGTCTAAAGAGTTTGTGGATTCCAAATGTTGTAGTTTTACACTTTCTTTTCTGTGACCGTAAGTGTAGTATGTAGTGGTATTGTCGATTTTCGTTGCTATACGTCAACGACGATCGGTGTATGCATACTTACTTACGTTGATGACATGTGATGTTATGTGTTGCTGAGATATGATGTGCAGGATTGTCGCGATTGAATAGCCGGGGGGTTTTATGTGAGATGAGAGTTTTATATTTTCATTCATGTAAATTCAAATGTAATGTAATATTCTTTTATTTGGGGCACTTCCGGGTTGAGGTTGATGCCACCAGTGTTGTATATTATTTACTTTTCCGCATTAGGATGGACCCAAGGAGGGGAGCACAGGTGACCGGGTTCTGGGGTTCAGTGGGAGGCCATCTCGAGGAGTCGAGACCGGGTCTCCTAAACTTCAGAATTGGTAGGGTCGCTTGCCGCTCTCGTAGGGGTCCAGGGTGTGGGCGTGGCTATTCATCGCGGCTGTGTAATCCGTATTTTCTATTGTTGGCTAAATACTAAATACGGACGTCCTAGTATATCCCACATTATATCTATGTTTCTGCTGCGATATCTGTGATGTGATCATGTGATGTGCTGTGATAGATACTTTATATAGTATATATGATATATTATATAGACGTTACTTATGTTTTACACCCGCACTAGCCCTGCCCTGCTCTGTCATTAGTTACCTAACCTAACGGTGCACGAGGGGACATCGAGGCGAATGCGGATGGCATAAGTGTACGTCGTATTTATCTGTGATGTTTAGGTGACTTAAATGATAGGACTTCATTAATGTGATTAATGAAAGAAAAGAAACCTAAAAGATGTTGTAGAATCAAATTTTCAAATAAAAGGGTAGCTACAGTTTTGCTTTGCATAGCGGTATATATGATATACCCTGCACCTTATTCGATGAGGAAAGAGCCGAGATCCCTTCACCGGAAATGACCTCTTTAGCAAAACTGGCAGATGCTACAACACTCGGTTTGACTTTTGATTGCTTTTGGAGTTTTGCTTTGCATAGTGATATATATGATATGTCCTGCACCTTATTCGATGAGGAAAGAGCCGAGATCTCTTCACCGGGAGTGACCTCTTTAGCAAAACTAATGAAAGCCTCAAAATCACTCCATTTCAAAACTTCACTTGATTCTACAATGATATCAAGTTCATTACGCAATAGGTTTTCAGAAAAACCTATCGTAGCCCTCCGTCATTTCAGATAAGAACTGTTTAGTATTCGTGCTGCGTTTGTTGGCATTTGTCAAGGCGTAGTGTGCGGTAGCTGAATAGTGCTTATCTGCTTATGTATATGATGCAAATTGTTTTAGGGTAGTCGTACGACCTTGTTGGCCTTTGTCAAGGGTCGTGCGGGTGGGTTTGATTCAATCAAGAAATGACGGGTTGAACTTGACTAGCATCCTATGATTTGTTGGCCTTTGTCTAGGTCATGGGGGTTAGGGGCAAAATATTATCAGGAATTTCAAGTGTTGAAATTTGCAATGAGATTGCATACCTTCTATGAGATAGTTGGATCCCGATACCCACTGCGAGTAATTGTTACTCCCGGGAGAGTTTTACACAGGACAATTAACCGATCAAGTAGGTGTCTAGAAAGGTGTCAACGGGGTTACGCCTCTCGGAAAACGAGGTTTACTTTAATTAGGTCCGTGCGAAAGCACGGGGAACCTCCCTCAAAGTACCGACACTGGCCTGGCTGAAAGATCGGCGAAGTTGTAGGGTGTAATTAATCCCGGATAGTCTTTCCTTTTAGGGTTTGAAGGAAGATTTGATAAAAACAGTGGGAGCCATCCTGATTAGATAAGATAATAACCAATCTGATCTTGAAAGAGCATACGCTAAAATGTTTTCTTCTCTCTCTCTCCAGGTAGCGACCATGTCATGCCTTAATCAAGATAATAATATGGATGTATTGACCGAACCCGCAAGTTATACTGTGCTGGGGAACGTTGGTTCCGTTCTTTCTTATAAGAGTTATAGGACTGAACAGGACATAGGGGAATACCAGGATTCCCATGCCACCCGAATGAAGAAAGTACATGTTGATGCATTTTCTTCGGGTGTGTTCGTTACAGAGAACTGTTTCTCCATTTGCCCTACGTCCTGGGTATTAGATACCGGGTCAGGATCCCATATATGTAATCAGTTACATGGGCTTAGGAAAGGTAGAGAACTTGGAGAAGGTGATAAAGACATAAGAGTTGGAAATGGTACAATTGTTGCAGCCAAGACCGTCGGGGAATATCATCTTGTATTACCAACTGGTAATACATTGATTCTGAACGAATGCTATTACATGCCGAACCTGATATGTAACATTATATCGGTTTCTTGTTGAGTAAAAAGGGATATAATTTTGCATTACAGGATAATGTTATGAACATTTTCCGTAATCAAAAGTTGGTTGGATCAGGCACGTTGTGCAATGGCATTTATGTTCTAAATCAATCAACAGTTCTAAGCATAACAAACACACACAAGAGGAAAAGTTCAGAACTGAACGAATCCTTCTTGTGGCATTGTAGACTGGGTCACATCAATGCGACATGACTAGCTAAGTTGCATAAGGATGGATATTTGAATCCGTTTGAATTTTCATCTTATGCACTTGCCAGTCATGTCTCAAAGGCAAGATGACCAAAACTCCGTTTACGGGACACGGAGAAAGAGTTACGGAACTCTTGGGACTGATACATAGTAATGTATGCGGTCCAATGTCTATACATGCCAGGGATGGTTCTTCGTACTTCATTACATTCACTGACGATCTCTCTAGATTCGGATATGTGTTCCTGATGAAACACAAATCAGAAGCTTTTGAGAAATTTAGAGAATATAAACTAGAAGTCGAGAACCAAACCGGGAAAAGTATTAAAATCCTTCGATCTGATCGAGGAGGTAAATACTTGAGCAATGAATTCCTGGACTTCCTAAAAGAGAATGGGATTCTCTCTCAGCTGACTCCTCCATATACACCACAGCACAACGGTGTATTAGAACGGAGGAACTGTAAGTGCACGGCGGCGCCCCGGCCGTCAATCCGACGCCGGAATGCGGAAACGGTGATAAACTTAAATTTTGCGGACTTTGCAAACCGGCACCACCGCGCACTAAACTCCGGATCGTAACCATTAACAAGTCTACGCTACTAATAAGAAAGGGAAAGATGTATACCGACGATCCAAGTCCTCCGGTCTTCATCTCCACTCCGATCTCCTCGCGGGATCTCCGTCCATCTCCTCCTCGTCGGAAAGGGCACCACGAAGCCGGGTACTTTTACGGGCTCCCACCTCAATACCGAGGCAACTCGGGCACGAAGCCGGCTACTCGACGTGCCCAAGATTCGCTGTAGGAAGTGTAGTGTAGAATTGTAGTCTCCTTTTGGGGTGGTGTTGCCATGATGGAGGAATCAAGATGATATGAACTTGGGGATTTTTGAGGCAATGAAAAATGATATGAATCAATAATTTTCCACACCCTCACCAAAAATGAAATGAACCATCATCCTTTCCTAATGTGGCCGGCCAAGTCATTTGTATGAAAATGGAGGGAGGAAAACAACTAAGGGAGGTGAGTGTAGGATCAATGGAAGAGGTGAGCACATCCAAAGTCAAAGAAACATCAACCATACTTTTTCCTCCATACCCTTTCCAATTCAATCAAATCTCATAAAGCAAAAGCATGGTTGAAAAAGCAAATATTCTTATCATATCAAACCCTTTTGCAAGAAAACCCCTCCACAAATGTAATTTGCAAAACTGCAAATTACCCCCTCCATCGGAAAAGTCCGGCCGGGAAAGAACAAAGGAAAACCGGCCGGAACGGAATGCAAACTGGCAACTCCAGAAAACTGGTCCCGTAATAAATTACAGGAAAACCCCGATACTGTGCATACACACCCGCATCTGTATTCCGTCCGGATACAAATGCAATAAGACAAAATCTACACTGTACTAAACTAGGACCGGCTTAAACCAAAGCCGGCTAGTAATATCCGTTCGATCCTGATCCGTGCAATACCGCACGTATCTGATCGAACCCTGCCATATACCTATATGGCTACTAGTACAAACCGTCCGATCCTGATCCGTGCAATACCGCACGTATCTGATCGGACCCTGCCATATCTCCATACGGCCTCTACAGCGTTTCGCCCGAAAGCTTGAGTAACTGAAAGTGTGGTGGACTCTAAAGACTCGTCAATACTATGGCTGTGGATTTAACCACTAGCACGTCAGAGGTATAAGCCAATACGTGACGGGCCACCAGCTATTGACTAAAAGGGACGTCGATGAGCGAACTCATCCTGACACCCTACTGAGCCTGTCAGTGACAATATCCGTGCAGTCAGGTCCGTTCGTCTATGAGTATCGCATGGCGGGCCTAGGGGGTTGGTAAAAGTCAGACCCCCAAAAGCGGTACAAGTCGTGTCGGAGTGTAGCCCAGAACACCCTGAGATACTACTGGAATACCTACCAGTAAATCTCCTTGCCTTGGCCAAGGACTTTGTGTAATGGCTCTCCTAGACACAGCACGACCTCACCCCCAATACCGGGAGAGACGAACCCCTGAAGATACGCTCACTGCCTCCATGTGGCTCGGGACTGTACCCAACTAAAACCTGTTTGCACGACTCCTTTGAGCCGTGGTAGGGTAGTAATCAAAGTACAGTGGGAACTCACACGAGACAAATGACGATCCCCAGGTCGATGAACTAACCTGCACACATGTCACCAGGGAACTGCCATCTGACGTCTGGTATATGACCAACTAGCATGTTCCCGGCGAGTCCTGTCCGGTGTACTCATAACCCAATGAGCACCTGTATACATCTTAGGTGATCCAACTGACACCAGTGGCTTGTGAGACCGGCCACCGCCCCTCATCGGGGTCTCGACTGTATACACTAGTCTACTAATGGAGTATCGATGCCCGGTCTCGAAACTCCCACGACTAGGGACCTTTTAAGGATATGCTTGTAGACCCCCAGCTCCCACTTATATGATCGCCCTCATACTGCTGGTGGTCAAGCAAGAATCCTAGGGGCTCTATCAACGTGTAATAGCGACATGTCAGGTCACCTAAAACAGTACACGATGATAAAGGTAAACCAGATAGCATACTATCATCTCGAGTAAGACTGTCCTACCGGGATAGGTCCTCCCTCAATCATTACAATCACGTACCTGTGACCTAATAATTGACTCTGAGGGCACTATCTCCAACAATCTCCCACTTGCACTCAAGGCTAATTATTGCGATGTCGCATACTCACAGCCCGTGTGATACCGAACATCCAACTCCTCTACTAGTCAGTCTCACAAAGCTCGTTTGCGGAACTATTGCGTTCGAGGAATAGCCTCAGTGAGTGGATCCGCTTAGTTGTTTCTTTCTATGTCTCTCTATATCTCAAGTTCGCGGAGAAAGCCATCTCCCGAAAAGAGCAATACCTGTCTCAGAATATGTCTGGATGTCTGATGGGACATAGCTCATAAATGAACTCCAAATCCAAACTTCTTAGACTGTATCGTCAACTGAACTTAATCAGTATCCTGTGCGCCATGCCTCCCTCAGTATTGCCTTGGATCACCTGTCCAAAATACTGCCCCTCATCAGAAGGAAAACTATAACTCTGACAACCTCCTTGTCGTCCATGTCACCTTGGAAGTCTGGAATGATAACTGTCTCCTGAATGAGGCTGTCGTTATTATATCCCTAGAACATCCACTTATGTTCTAAAACTGCTTCCGACTGTTTCTCCAGGATTGAATTAATATCAACTTATTGCATCTAGTGCAAGAACAACATCTGGTGTGGTACTTGACATCTCACGATTGACTCAATTGCCTGAGCAAGTGATTTGCCAATCATGCCCGTCCCTCTCCCCTTTAGTCTGTAAGACACCTTTGGAGAGGGTGACTCCATTACCTGCAAGTACACTACCGTGCTAGGAGTCGTCCATTCTAAATACCCTTAGAATGCTGTCTAAGTACCCAGATTGGGAGACCACCCAAATCTAGATCTAAAACCATAGATCTAGTAACCAGTATGTCTGATATAAAATCCATTTCCTTTGTGGAGAAACAACTGTGTGACGACCAAAGTATAACCGATCGTAGTGTAGGAGTTTCTTTTCCTACTCTGTGTATATCATCCAAATACCAGGATATCACACCCTACTACCTTCTCAACAGATCCATCCCCTATTCTGATGAAGTCAAACCCATGACTGTCACGTTAGAAATAGATGATCTATCTCCGCTACTTCTGCTTTAGTCTATAAATAGACATAAGCTACATGTCCACCAATGCTTCCGCTGCTCCCACTGACTACGACAACCCTCTGGCAGAGTCATATAGACGTACACTTCTAAAACTGGTTTAGAACGACGCTATACTCATCCTCCCGCCGGGTCTCGTAACCTGGAACAACAGCAATGGCAATTGTGGGTAAACAAGAACTTCCCTGTCACCGTCCTTGAGGCTACCGGAGTACCTCTCGGGTGCCTGAAGTTACCCACCTTATCTGCGGAGTGGCCAATGGAATGTCAATCCAGATTGAATCTTTAGGTTCCTTATCAAATCTTCAGTAATCGTTTGTGGTTCTGGAATCACTTCCAGTTCTACCATACTTCCACTACTGTTTTCTGAAAAAATCCATTTTTAATAAAACTGTGGCGAGTCTAGAACAATATCGCTATTGTTCATCCAGATGGTAGAAAGTCAACCCTCGTCATAGCCTGGGTCAACCCACAAACAGCCATTACAGAAACGTGCCTTGAGTTGTCCAGTGTCTGGTTTTAATCATGAACCGGACAACTCCCCGTACCTTAACATCGTTAAGATATGAACTGTTCTATATCCAATATAGAAACAGAGGCACTGATTTAATTGAACCAGATTCAAATTATGCAGCTGTCCCCAGCGCATGTCAACTAAATGGAAGGAGGCCGATCAGCGTTACTCAACTTAGGAAGCATTTCCATTTATGAGTAACCTGAAAGAGAAGCAAGTTCTCTTAAACATTACTATCAACTGAACACCATACACAAGTATCTACATCTTCGATCACTTTGAAGAATCCCGATACTTGCTATCCCTGGTTCTCTACTCTATTCAAATACCTATAACTTCTCAAAATTCGGACCCTGTGTTTCCACGAAACACTTGTCTAAAAACTAGAGAAGTCATAAGTAAACCGAATATAGTACGAGGACCAACCCCTCTGTCCTAATGGACACTGGACAACATACAATACTCTGTATAAGTCCCTTGAGTCTGATAGCTCTTTCACCGTGCGTCGTAGGTTGAAAACTGTACTTATGGTTAAGAAGAATTACACCGCTGTTTAATGCTCCTTACCTAACCATCCACTGATATAGGTAAATGTCATAGACATAATTTCAAAAGGGCATATCTCACTCTATGAAAATAGACGTACAGATACATCGATTTGAAATTGGTGCATAACGGCGGATATTCAAAACCAAATACCTGCCGTCCGGCAAATAACCCAGGTGACTTCCTCAAATATCACCGATTACAACGAATCCCGATATAACGAGGACAATCACCTAATTCCCAATAGCTTACTCCCACTCATCATCTGTAAAACCATACAGATGTGAGAATCGTACCTGGTAAATACATACCCTGGAGTAAGTATCTAATCGGGAAATCAGTTTTCCTTTAACATTACACAGTGAAACTGAAACATTGAAATGTTCCGATGGGGTATTCTGGTATTCCTAGTAATGCCTCTTCCAGATTCACGACTGTAACCGTATAATTCTTTGCCACCTTTCCAAATCCCTTCATATGTCTTTAGTCTTTACCTTCTGCACACCCCTTAGGCCAAATGGTTTTCTTCCTTCCCTACCGTTCAGCACCAGCCTATGGTTTGGAAGAAGACTATCCAATAAGCATAATGGGTGTACTGTCCTAATCCTAGGAACACTCGCAACACGAGAGAAGGTGAAGATAAAAGACACCTGAATGTACTTTATTCCTATTTCTCCTGAACCAGGATCCATCCCCGAACTGGAACAAATTCCTTTCGAGTTCGTATATAACCATACGATGGAGTATCCAATAAACTGTGGATCTTCGTAGTGATACGGAGTGTCCTGGAGAAATACAAAGGTGATTTAGGATTGGCGAAGAAAAACTTGGTTTGGTCGTGAATATCTGTTGCAATTTACTTTGCCTTCTTACTAATCCCTTGCTTTGTCTGAACTTAATACCTTCTGCACACTATCGTTATGCTAATTGGTTTTCTTCATTCCCTACCGGTCGGCACCAGCCTAAGGTTTGGAAGAAGACAATCCAATTTGCGTAATAGGTGTACTACCCCTAAACCAAGGAGTACTCGTAACCTGAGAGAGGGTAAAAGGAAAAGACAACTGAATAATCCTATCCGTTTTCTCCAGAACCTGAAACCATCCTCGAATAAATTCCTTCGAGTTCGTATCTAACCATACGATGGTTTTGTCCAATGGAAGTGGACGTTCGTAGCAATACGGGGTGTCCTGGAGAAAAGGGTAAAAGTAGGAGTGGCAATGAGGTCTGCAACTCTGACAATCCAAAAGCCGGTGTTTAAGAAGGTTCGGTCAACTTGGTCACTGAGTCAAAGTCTTAGGGTCGGGTCAATGGTCGCTGCCAAAGAGAGAGAGAAAAGAAACACTCAGCGTGCACTCTAACCTAGATCAGAATGGTTACCAATTTATCTAATCTGGAATCCTCCCACTGTACCTCAAATTCTCCTCCAAACCTGAAAGAAGAATTAGTCGGGGTCACCCGAGGAGTATACTAACTCATCAGTGGGAATCGGGATCCAACTCTCATCGCATGACAACGTGACGGAATCCGCTCACGGTGTCACACTCCAGAAGGTATGCGCATATCTGGCAAGTTTCAGTTCTTTTGAAACTCCCGATGTGATTTCTGCCCCATGCTCTTATGACCTTGGCGAAGGTCAACAAATCATAAGTCACATGTCAAGTTCTACCCGTCATTATCCAGGTTAATTTGAATCCACCCGTACATACCTTTGACTTTGGCCAAAATGGCAGCACGACTGTCCCAAACCAACGCATCTATCTATGCTGCATATGAATAACCAACAGCTACCAAACACTGTGCCTTGACTTTGGCCAACATACACAGCTTGAATACTATTGACTACCCATATGAAACGACGGAGGGCTACGAATGGTTTCTGGCGAAAACCTTTAACGTAATGAACTTGATATCGTTGAAGGAACGGATAGCTTTTTGAAAATATAGTGACGAAAACCGTTGCTAAAGAGGTCACTCCCGGTGAAGGGATCTCGGCTCTTTCCCCGTAGAATGAGGTGCAGGATATTCCAACTGAATACCGCGATGCAAAGCAAAAGTAATCGGCTATAGTGAAGTTAATGCCCTGACGCAAACTTCTGTCCAAGGGGTCACTCCCGGTGAAGGGATCTCGGCCCTTGCCTCGTCGACTGAGGAGCAGGATATTCCAATGAATACCACGATGCAAAACAAAAGTAAATGTCCTTGCAATAACAGCTTTTTGAAAAGTGTTCCAACAACATCAGATTAGGTTTGTTTTTAACTTGCATTGATCCGAATCAATGCAGTCCCATCAATTGATCACACCAAAAAGAACGAAAATATACTGATGTACGTATATGCCATCCGCATTCGCCACTGGGTCCCGTCATTACCCGTTAGGTTAGCTAACTAACGACAGAGCGGGGACTGGACTAGCGCGGATGCAAAACATATACAACATCTACTAATATATATACCAATATATTATATTTCGCTCAAGGCGTGAATAAAATGCAACATCACAGAAAATGAACAGCATCACAGAAACAATACAGATATCTGGGATCCCCGGGTTTCACAGAGCCACTGCTGAAACCCGACGTTCCCCTGGTCGTGTGGATAGCCTGTGCAATGAAATCCTAGACCCCTACGGGCGCGGCAAGTCACCCGCCAAAACCTGAAGCGAGGCAGCCCCCTTCAGCGCCGTGAATGGACCACCCAGCACTTCACGGAATCCGGCAACTTGGGCACCCCTCCTGGGTCAACCTGTACCCCCTACGAGTGCGGCGAATAGCCCGCCAATCCTAGAGTGAAGCCCCCTCCGTCTCAATGCCATGAGATGCGGGCTTGTTGCCCTCCAGAACCCGGCTATCCGTGCACCCCTCCGCGGGGTAATCCTAGTACAGAAAGTAAAATATACATACACCGGGTACATCGACCGCAACCAGGTCGTGCCCCAAAATAATAATACAAACAGGCAGTGACGGCAGTCCACATGTCGGACGCTCGCCCCGCAATATCAAATGTACATAATACAAACAAAACTGTACTAGCATTGCATCCAGGCTATCCCCCACGACCGATCCGCAACATCACAGCAAATACATAGAACATCAACGTGAAAGTCACGTTCGCAAATCCGTCTAACCGGGCTATAGCAGTTAGACCGGATTTACCGATCGAGTGACATTCACGGTCGCAGATATAATGTAAATACTGTGAAAAATGTGTTTAAAATATCTGACCGATCAAATTATATCAAGTGGGCCCCAAGACAATACTGTAGCAGTTACAGAAAATATGGGCCCAATTTAAATGTTCCAAAACCCATAATTTAAGCCCAGAAAGCCTCTGGAAAAAAAATGGTGCAGTGATTGCTACAGGGTGCGGCGGAAGGGCGGCATGAAGTGGGATAATGCGGCGGTTCCGCGCTCCGAATATCGTATCACTTCATCATATTTTTACAGAGTGCTTACATTTTTGAGTACATCAATATTTTACAACCTGAAAAAAATTTTGACACTAAAAATTTCCAACAGAAAACTGATGCGACAAAATACGGGTTTTGGGACTTTTTGATCGATCGGAAATGCAAACACATTTCACAAAGCTAGACTAAGTTAATGGGGAGTCTCTGATACCACTGTAAGTGCACGGCGGCGCCCCGGCCGTCAATCCGACGCCGGAATGCGGAAACGGTGATAAACTTAAATTTTGCGGACTTTGCAAACCGGCACCACCGCGCACTAAACTCCGGATCGTAACCATTAACAAGTCTACGCTACTAATAAGAAAGGGAAAGATGTATACCGACGATCCAAGTCCTCCGGTCTTCATCTCCACTCCGATCTCCTCGCGGGATCTCCGTCCATCTCCTCCTCGTCGGAAAGGGCACCACGAAGCCGGGTACTTTTACGGGCTCCCACCTCAATACCGAGGCAACTCGGGCACGAAGCCGGCTACTCGACGTGCCCAAGATTCGCTGTAGGAAGTGTAGTGTAGAATTGTAGTCTCCTTTTGGGGTGGTGTTGCCATGATGGAGGAATCAAGATGATATGAACTTGGGGATTTTTGAGGCAATGAAAAATGATATGAATCAATAATTTTCCACACCCTCACCAAAAATGAAATGAACCATCATCCTTTCCTAATGTGGCCGGCCAAGTCATTTGTATGAAAATGGAGGGAGGAAAACAACTAAGGGAGGTGAGTGTAGGATCAATGGAAGAGGTGAGCACATCCAAAGTCAAAGAAACATCAACCATACTTTTTCCTCCATACCCTTTCCAATTCAATCAAATCTCATAAAGCAAAAGCATGGTTGAAAAAGCAAATATTCTTATCATATCAAACCCTTTTGCAAGAAAACCCCTCCACAAATGTAATTTGCAAAACTGCAAATTACCCCCTCCATCGGAAAAGTCCGGCCGGGAAAGAACAAAGGAAAACCGGCCGGAACGGAATGCAAACTGGCAACTCCAGAAAACTGGTCCCGTAATAAATTACAGGAAAACCCCGATACTGTGCATACACACCCGCATCTGTATTCCGTCCGGATACAAATGCAATAAGACAAAATCTACACTGTACTAAACTAGGACCGGCTTAAACCAAAGCCGGCTAGTAATATCCGTTCGATCCTGATCCGTGCAATACCGCACGTATCTGATCGAACCCTGCCATATACCTATATGGCTACTAGTACAAACCGTCCGATCCTGATCCGTGCAATACCGCACGTATCTGATCGGACCCTGCCATATCTCCATACGGCCTCTACAGCGTTTCGCCCGAAAGCTTGAGTAACTGAAAGTGTGGTGGACTCTAAAGACTCGTCAATACTATGGCTGTGGATTTAACCACTAGCACGTCAGAGGTATAAGCCAATACGTGACGGGCCACCAGCTATTGACTAAAAGGGACGTCGATGAGCGAACTCATCCTGACACCCTACTGAGCCTGTCAGTGACAATATCCGTGCAGTCCGGTCCGTTCGTCTATGAGTATCGCATGGCGGGCCTAGGGGGTTGGTAAAAGTCAGACCCCCAAAAGCGGTACAAGTCGTGTCGGAGTGTAGCCCAGAACACCCTGAGATACTACTGGAATACCTACCAGTAAATCTCCTTGCCTTGGCCAAGGACTTTGTGTAATGGCTCTCCTAGACACAGCACGACCTCACCCCCAATACCGGGAGAGACGAACCCCTGAAGATACGCTCACTGCCTCCATGTGGCTCGGGACTGTACCCAACTAAAACCTGTTTGCACGACTCCTTTGAGCCGTGGTAGGGTAGTAATCAAAGTACAGTGGGAACTCACACGAGACAAATGACGATCCCCAGGTCGATGAACTAACCTGCACACATGTCACCAGGGAACTGCCATCTGACGTCTGGTATATGACCAACTAGCATGTTCCCGGCGAGTCCTGTCCGGTGTACTCATAACCCAATGAGCACCTGTATACATCTTAGGTGATCCAACTGACACCAGTGGCTTGTGAGACCGGCCACCGCCCCTCGTCGGGGTCTCGACTGTATACACTAGTCTACTAATGGAGTATCGATGCCCGGTCTCGAAACTCCCACGACTAGGGACCTTTTAAGGATATGCTTGTAGACCCCCAGCTCCCACTTATATGATCGCCCTCATACTGCTGGTGGTCAAGCAAGAATCCTAGGGGCTCTATCAACGTGTAATAGCGACATGTCAGGTCACCTAAAACAGTACACGATGATAAAGGTAAACCAGATAGCATACTATCATCTCGAGTAAGACTGTCCTACCGGGATAGGTCCTCCCTCAATCATTACAATCACGTACCTGTGACCTAATAATTGACTCTGAGGGCACTATCTCCAACAGGAACTGCACCCTATTAGATATGGTGCGCTCTATGATGAGCACAGCAGAGTTACCTATTTCCTTCTGGGGATATGCGCTGGAAACAGCAGCATACCTATTGAATCAAGTTCCATCTAAATATGTACCTACCACACCATATGAGATATGGAGTGGGAAGAGACCATGTCTTAAACGAGTTAAGATATGGAGTTGTCCGGCCTATGTCAAGAGGCAAAATCCGGACAAACTCGAGGCACGGTCAGTTCTATGCAAGTTTGTGGGATATCCCAAACATTCACATGGATATCTTTTCTACCATACTGAGGAACAAAAAGTGTTTGTTTCTCGACATGCCACCTTTTTAGAAAAGGAATTTCTTGCAAAAGAAATTAGTGGCAACAAGATAGAACTGGAAGAAATTCCGGCTACACAAACTCAAACTGAAGATTTAGTGGAACCAGAGGATTCGGTAATTCCCAACGAACCTCAGACTCTCCGCCGATCTAGTAGGGTTCCTCTCCAACCTGAGAGATACCACGGTTTTCTCATGGATGGTGGCAGCGAGGATTGCATCATGGAGGATGATGACCCAACTAGCTTCGAGAAGACCATTACGAGTGGGAACTCAGTGAAATGGCTGGATGCTATGCGGTCCGAGATGGAATCCATGTACACCAACAAAGTATGGACTTTGGAAGATGCTCCTGAAGGGATAAAACCCATTGGGAGCAAGTGGATCTTCAAGAGAAAACTTGGTGTAGATGGGAAAGTGGAGACTTTCAAAGCTAGACTTGTTGCAAAGGGTTTTCGTCAAAGACCAGGTGTGGACTATGACGAAACATTTTCTCCAGTGGCTATGCTTAAATCCATCCGGATCATGCTTGCCATCGCTACATATCATGATTACGAAATCTGGCAAATAGATGTTAAGACCGTCTTTCTAAACGGTGATTTAAAAGAGTGCGTGTACATAACTCAACCAGAGGGCTTCGTAGATAGTGGGAGCAGCGGGAAGGTGTGCAAGCTGCTTAAATCCATTTATGGATTAAAGCAAGCATCGCGGAGTTGGAACATCTGCTTTGACGTCGTTATCAAAGAGTTTGATTTCGTCAAAAACGTAGATGAACCTTATATTTACAAGAAGGAGGCAGAGAGTAAGGTTGTTTTCCTCGTATTGTACGTGGACGACATACTCTTGATAGGATATGATATTCCCATGCTGCAATCGGTCAAGCTCTTCTTATCACAAAGATTCTCAATGAAAGATCTAGGTGATGCCTCCTGCATATTGGGAATCAGGATCTAAAGAGATAGATCCAAACGGATATTGGGATTGTCCCAATCCAGGTACATTGACACCATACTAAAGAGGTTTAGTATGGAAGAATCCAAGCGTGGGAACTTACCCACGATCTCTGGAGTCACTCTCTCCAAAGAGATGTCTCCTAAGACTGATTTGGAGAGAGCTCGCATGCAAGGGATACCCTATACTTCGGCTGTAGGCTCTATCATGTATGCGATGTTATGTACCAGACCCGATGTAGTATACTCACTAAGTGTAGTGAGCAGGTATCAAGCTAATCCTGGAGAGAGTCACTGGAGAGCTGTGAAGAGCATTCTCAAGTACTTACGAAGGACTAAGGAGATGCTCTTGGTGTATGGTAACGGAGAACTCCAAGTGGAGTCCTTTACCGATTCGAGCTTCCAGAGTGATAAGGACGACTCTAAGTCGCAGTCGGGATTTGTCTTTACCTTTTACGGAAGGGCGGTTAGCTGGAAGAGTTCCAAGCAGGAAACCGTGGCAGACTCGACGATGGAGGCTGAATACATCGCTGCCAACGATGCTGCCAAAGAGGCTGTCTGGATCAAGAAGTTCATTACTGAACTTGGAGTGGTTCCATCCATTGAGCATCCAATACCTTTGTATTGCGATAACAATGGAGCGGTGGATTTGGCCAAGGAACCTAGGTCCCATCAGCGATCCAGGCATATTCTGAGGCGGTATCACCTGATCCGGGAGATAGTTGATCGCCGGGAGATCGAAGTCAGGAGGGTTGACACGAAGAATAACACAGCGGATCCACTCACGAAGGACATTCCCCAGATACAGTTTGAGAGACTCTTCGGGATGCTCGGTATGCAATACTACAGCAGCTGGCCCTAGTGCAAGTGGGAGATTGTTAGTTGTATGTATGCCCTAGAGGCCAGTATTGTACAGATGATGTATATTATATTGGATGCTTGGATATATATAGAGATGACTTTCTTGCTCGATATGATAGTATGCTATCTGGTTGCTCTTTATCTTAACATGTATACTTGTCTCTTTATGCTGTCTTAGAGTTACATGTTGGTAAAGCCCTTAGGATGTGTACTTGACTACCTAGACTGTGATGCGGATCATACTAGTGGGGACATGGTAGTCCATAAGTACATCCTTCAAAGTCCCTAGTCGTGGGTGTATCGAGACAGGGCATCGATATACCAGTGTAGACTAGCGTATACGCTTCTCGACCCATGAGATGGGCGATGGATGATCCCATATCCATTGGTGTTTGACATCTGAGATGGTATACGAGTGCTCAGTGGAGACTGGGTACACTGGACGGACTCGCCGAGAACTCCCAGATAGTATTATACCTCACGTCAGATGGCAGTTCTCAGGTGACACTTGTGCAGGTTAGTCTGTAGACCCGAGATCGTCATAGAGTCTTGTGTGATTCCCACTGTGCTTTGATTTCCACCTTACCACGTCCATTAGGGCGTGCAAAACGGTGGTTTTTGGGTACAGTACCGAGTCACATGGAGGCAATGAGCGATAGGAGGGGTTTCGTCTCTCCCGGTATTGGGGGTTGATGTTGCACTGTGCTCGATTGGCCGTAACAGGGAACTCCCTGGCCAGGGCTGATTAGAGATTTACTGGTAAGTGTTACCAGTAGTTTCTCGACCCATTATAAACCTCACATCGGCACGACTTATCGGTTATTGGGGTCTGACGTTTACCACCCCTAGACTTGATATGCGACATATCAGACGAGGAGACCGGACTGCACGGTAGTGTTGCCGGTTGGCTCGATGGGAGTTGTAGCAGGTTCGCTTGTTCTTTTCTGATCGTTCAATACCCGGGTGGCCGTTACGTTTAACTGACCGCTTGCGGCTTGGGGGTGCTTGATATGATCATCACCCACTGCCGGCGTATTGACGAGTCTTAGAGTCCCACAAAGGAGTTACCTAGTTCAGGCAAAACGTTGTGGTGCGCGTATGCGATATGCGCATGGACCCGGTTAAAATGCGTGTATTGGATACCGTATATTGATCGGGCGGCTTGTTATTGGTGGGGTCGTATGTGATATGACCGAATTGATAAATCAAGTGTTGATTTATCATTTAACCATTAGCTTCTCTGTTGAAATCCTTTCTTGAGTTTGATGGATATATGCATGCATGTATGCTTTCTTTATAGATTCATGCACATATGGATGTACATACACACATACATACATA
The DNA here is from genome assembly GCA_030015575.1 of Agapanthus africanus. Classification (NCBI taxonomy): domain Eukaryota; kingdom Viridiplantae; phylum Streptophyta; class Magnoliopsida; order Asparagales; family Amaryllidaceae; genus Agapanthus; species Agapanthus africanus. Next base: position 294,195,247 of record CM057345.1, on the reverse strand, counting down.
CATACATACATCCTTCATGGTTGTACATACATGAAAATGGTGGCAATATAAGACTCACACCATGGTTTGATTTCTATATAAATTATTATTGCATTTGATTTAAAAACAAAAGAAAAGAAAAGGATAATTCATGGATGCTTTCTACACTCTTCTTGACCTAACCATGCTCACCCACTGATTGATCGTTTTTCCCGTTGTGTAGTATATAGAGAAATTTGTAAAGAACTTCACAACCAAAAACTATTTTGACCGCAATCAAACTACGGTGTCGGATGTAGTTTGTAGTGAGTGCGGATCGTCCACAGGGATTGCACGATTCACTTGTATTTTGATACGTTTGAAATGAAAAGTTAAGCAACAATAAAAGAAAACATGATTCAAGAATGATTTGTATTCGAGTGTCACTATTCTTTATGCAAGAATCAAGAAACTATAAACAATCAAGAATCGGTTGTTTTGATAATATTTCCAATCAACAATCAAGAATATAAGAGAGGCTCGTAGGAATCGATAGGATCAATAGACGTGATGTAATCTAAAGATATCGTGTTCTTGTCCTTCGAAGGATTGATACTAGATTGATGATGATCGACGAGAGTTGGGGCTTTCTCGTGAAACTAGGGTTTCATCCTATAACCCTTGTTCTTTCGTCGATATCATTCCTTTTCTAGCCTCTACCAAATTCAAGAAACGATCGTAACTCCCCAATTTCGATCGATGTCAATCAAGAAAGCATCGAAACGAAATGGGTCGTCGTTTCTTGAACTAGCTAGGGTTTACAAAACTCGTGGGAATCAAGAATCGATTAAAGCTATGTTACATTATCATTCTATTATCCGTCTCGACTCCTCGACGAGCGGAGTTTTATTCACACATCACCACAAAGACAATATTAAAGATTTGTAAAGATAACATGATGCGGAATTTAAAGAAAACAAGATAAAAGAATATCACCTTTATTGATCTCAACAATTTTGATTACATTTGCTTCAAGAACTACAAGAAGAAGAATCTAGATTGTTGATCGGGCGTCGCTCGGCTTCGTGAGTCGTGGATCGGCTTCGTATCGCTTGCTCCGTTGAAATCGGCTCCGCTCCTAAAGGTTGTCGGGCTTCTTGCTTAATGGGTACTCGGGATTCTTGATGTTGGCTTGGAATTAGGGTTAGGGTTTCCTACAAGCTCTCTCACTAAACTTGAGGAAGAAGGAGATGAAGAATGGGATTGATTTTTCTAAACTTTCCCCAAGGTTGAATTCTCTCTTACAATGAGCCTAGGGTCTTATTTATAGAGCTCCCAAACCCTAGGTTTAGATTTGAATTTCCCTTTCCCTCCAAAAGTTTGTTGAAGAGTTTCTAGAAGGAGTTTGTTAGGAGTTAGCTTAGGGTTTAAGCTAGGGTTTAGGGAAAGTTCTAGAATGATTAGGCTAGTTTAGTGAAACTCAAGTGGTTGCTGATCTGGTAGAAATATCTGGAGTCTTCTGGAACTTCAAGTGCATTTCTGAGCAGTGGGCCCTGGCAGAAGCATACTGGGCTAAAAATTAGCTGATGACGTCACCTCTTAGCCGCGGATCAGCCGCAATTACCATGTAAATGCTGCGCTTCCGCGGCTTGTTAGTGGGCTTGGGCCTTGGGCTTTCTGCTGAAGCTTTTCACTGGAGTTTGGGTCTTTCTCTGATGTTTTGATTTGTATAATCCCTTCTGTGTTGATACCAGATTTGAGTTAAGTGAGTTTACGAGCAATTGTAATGGTCGAGCAATGTAATGATCGAGCAAGCTTCTCTTTTCCTGCACAGACTTCGAAACACGGGTTGCAAGATATAGAAAATATGCTATGTAATGCAATGCAGTCAATTTCCCTAGAAATGCCGGTTTTAAGGTCTAGTACATGTAATTTGATAATCTGTGATAGATTTGCTAATATGTAGAATACTGATGCCGAACACTTCTATATGTATGCAGATGATAAGGAAATTGCCTGTTAAAATATGCAATATTTTCGACTGATCAAATACCCCCAAACTTAATTTCGATCGTCTCGAGCGAATGTTTTATTAAAAAGAGAAGGAGAAAATAAAGAAAGAGAAAAAACTAGCTAGCACACTTTCGTAGGCAACACGATTGCACTGAGCACGTGCAACAAGCCTTTAAACCTCTAGGTGTCCCTAGTAGGAGGAGTGTTGTCTCCTGAGGGTTTTCAGCGGATTGCACCCACAAAATCCAATAATAAAAGCAAGATCATGAATATTACATTTAAAGAAAAGAATTGTAAAAGAAAGACTTTGAAAATTATGGTTTCCAACTAAGCTAGCTTTTCGGTTGTCATGAGCCCTATCTTAATGGTTATGAAAAGATGTCAGAAATCACGTCATCCCTCAATAAAACATCGTCTTATTCTTCATTCCTATCTGTTTTCCAAACATCGATCATATAACCCTGCGTGTGTGTAAAGACATCCCTACACCCGGAGAATTCAATTCAAGCTATCATACTCTTGCCCATCAGCCTCAGTACTTTTTAATTAATGAATATTTAGACGAGATTGCTCACACACTTTCATGCGACCGTTAATACTTCTTGAGGTACTAACCAACCGATTACTCCTGTGCTTGCTTACTTGGTGTATTTTCCTCGTCTTGCACCACCTCAGGCATAGCAGTGACTCCCAGACCAGTTGGCCTTAGGGCACTAGGTGAAGAAGCACCCTCGCTATACATTTTTTTATTGCCTTTGGTGATAACAAAACCAGTGTTCATTTTTCTCACCACTTTATATTTTCTTCATTTTTTTTATTTTTTTATTTCCTTCATACTTTTGGCTTTAAGACAAGAGCATTTCAAGGTATCCTCTACTATCCCAGGCTTCGAGACGTGTGTAAGTGCGAATAGCAGGGTAGCAACGTTCAAAATGTTTGGCTTTCAGAATAGAAACTATTTTTCAGACTTATTTTTATCCTCAGATTAGTGACGTCCTTCATCTTACTAACCCTTGGGACAACGGCTCATAACTACTTATTACTAGTTCGTATAAGAAAACTTCTAATTTTCTTAGTTTTCTAAAATTTTTCCAATCTCATGGATGTAATTGTTCACTATCTAAACTTTCATTATCTTATTTATATACAAAAATATATTTTTATAGTTTTGAAAATTTTTAAATTTTTATGGGTTTTGAAAATTTTTCAATTTTTATAGATTTTTAAGGAAATGTTTTGTGCTTATGCAGATGATATGCAAATGATGCAGAAATAAGCACAAACCTCCCCCAAACTTGTTTTCAACAGTGTCCTCACTGTTGCCTTCTGCTAAATCTCGAAAAACCTGTAAGCTTGGGAGGAATTTATTAGTGGGGGCAAAATATTTAAGTGAAGAACCTCCCCCAAACTTATTTTTGGCTCAAAATTTTGTAAAAATTTTCTTTTCAGGAGCCCGAAAAAATTATACCCCCCCCAAACTTGAATTATGCAATGTTAAACTTTGAAAATCACAAGTGGGGGTCAAAAATCATTGGTCGATGCCAAGCTTTGCAAAGACCGAAGGTTAACACCAACCATTCAAAAATTTTATCAATGCAGTGCTCGGGTTGGTGGAAGAAAAAGTGGGGAAAAGGTAAGTGGTGGAAGAGAATGTGTGTGCGTCTCATATTGGAGAGACGATGCAATGTATATGATGGATTACTCGCATTCTTCTTACATTTCAGAAGAAGGGGTGGAGGTTCAATTTCAGTGAGTTGGATATGATTCATCTCAACACCCGTGCTTTTTAGAAATGCGAGTTCATCAGCGAAGATTTCCTCAAAAGTTTCATCTATACCCCGAAGAATAATGTCATCACAAGGTGCGGGGTGATCTTCAGACTCTAAAAGCATTTCATAATCCGTGTTAATTGCAGACCCGGACATCTCGGTGGAAGAGTCCGTATGTGTATGATACATAGTTGGGTCAAACAACAACGTATGAAAAGAGTCAAGATCGGTATCAGGAGGATCATTAAATTCGCTGCTGTCGATATCCATTAAGTCGACAGAACAGACCTGAACAGTAGGTTCGGAGGGTACACTTCCTAACTTGTAAATGTTCATTTCAATTGTCCTGTTTCCAAAGGATAGGGTCATGGAACCGTTACGACAATTGATGATAGCATTGGAAGTGGCCAAAAAGGGGCGACCTAAAATCACCGGAATTTGATTCCGTGAGTTCGCTACAGGTTGTGTATCAATTACAATAAAGTCCACAGGGAAAATAAATTCTCCGATTTTTATTAACACATCCTCTAGTTCACCCCTAGGTCTGGTGATTGATCGGTCAGCCATCTGGAGAGTGCATGGAGATGGTTTCAACTCTCCGATTCCTAACTGCTCATAAACTGAGAAAGGAAGCAGGTTAACACTTGCCCCAAGATCTAGTAGAGCACGGTTAATGTGTTTCTCCCCAATAGAGATGGAAATTGTAGGATATCCAGGATCCTTACGTTTCCTCGGTAATTGTTGGGGGAAAGCTGTGTCTACTGTCTTAGCCATGAATATCTTCTTGGGCATTTGTTTCTTCCTCTTTCTAGTGCAAAAATCTTTAAGAACTTTAGCATATGCAGGGACTTGTTGAATTGCGTCTAGAAGAGGGATATTGATGTTAACCTGTTTAAACATCTCAGTGATCTTCTCCATTTGTGGACTTGGTGTGTTAGCCCTTAACCGATTAGGGTAAGGTGCTTTAGCAATAAGCGTTGGGTCCATCATAGGAGAAGGAAGTGTGTGTGGAACCGATCCCAGTATAGAAGTGGGTATCGTCCGTGGAGGGGTAAAAGAGGTGGGCTGTAGTGGCGAGCCTTTTGGGAAATGGAGAATAGACTCGGAAGAGGGTGGTGGGGTAGAAGAAGTAGGGTCAGAAGTGTGTGTGTGTGTGTGTGGAAAGGTCTCAGCCGGGGTGTTGATATGATTTTCAGTATCATCAACTTCTTCCCCAACATGATTGTCAAGCACTCGTCCAGATCTCAACGTGGTGATTGCATTCACGTGATGTGAATAGCCAGGATTGGGTAAGGGTTGAGCTGGAAGTTTCCCTTTCTCTCTTGCACTTAGTTCGGCTTTTAATCTTGCAATTTCTTCTTCCATCGATTTAATACTCTCGTTTTGGGACGCAGAGTTTTTCTTCATGTCATCGACGGAAGATTTCATTTCAGCCGAAACTTGCATGATATTTGTTAAGATCAAATTCATGTATTGCACAAAAGAAGAAGATTCATCAGTCCCGGTCAACTGTAAAGGACTAGACAGTGCAGGTGTGTTGACCGGATTTTGAAGATTATGTGCTTGAAAGGGGTGCTGACTCAATTGAAGTTGTGGCTGCTGTTGTGGTGGAGGGACCCTTTGGAAATTGTTTTGGTTTGGAACCGTGTTTTGTGATTGTGATTGGTTCCAAGAAAAATTGGGGTGATTCCTCCATCCCTGATTATATGTGGAAGAAAAAGGATCGTTTCTAGGTCGTTGAAATGCGGCATTGGTATGCTCACGACCTTGAAACGGACATTCTTCCGTCAAGTGAGACGGATCAGAACAGCAGCTACATACAGTTTTGGAAAGTGACATTTGGTTAAGGGAGGCGGCTAAAAATTTGTTTTCCATAGTCTCGAGTTTCTTTTGTATAGCTGAAATGTCAGCTCTAACTCCTATGGAAACATCTGATTGGTTGTTGCCACTCCTAAATGATGGACTTTCCCACTGTAAGGACTTTTCGGCGAACTCTTCTAAATATCGCCAAGCTTCCCCATCATCCTTAGACATAAAAGTACCTTGACACATGTTTTCAAGGCTCTGTTTAGTGTTAGGGTTACTGCCCTCATATATGATTCGGCAAAGCTCCCATCTCGGGATGCCGTGATGAGGACATTGAACCAATAGATCCTTGAAACGTTCAAAGCATTTAGAGAATGGTTCAGCGGGGAGCTGGGCAAATTGATTCAGTTCGCTACGGATTCGAGCCGTCTTTTGGACTGGGTAAAATTTCTTAAGGAATGCAGCGACGAATTCTCCCCAATTCGTAATAGAGTGTGCGGTAGTGTTGTATAGCCACTTCTCGGCTATATCGCACAAGGTAAATGGGAGAAGTCGTAGACGCATAGCATCCACTGAAGTTGTGACGTACCCATCATTGCGCATACGTTTTCAAATTTGGTAATGAAAACGTAAGCGTCCTCAGTCTCGAGTCCGTGGAATTTGGGTAAAAGATTGATATACTGGGGCTTTATCTCAAAGTTATCCCCATTAGCTGGTGGTGTGGATAAGCAGGTCGAAAGAGGACCTCTAAGTGGATAGCATCTTTCCTGGAGAGAAATGTGGGGTGGATTCTGCGCACCAACGGACGGTGGCAGATTAGGGTTAAAGAAGTTTGATGGATTCGGATCCATCGATGTGGGTGTGGTAGTGGGTAAAGAAAAGGTAAATGGAGAATTATCGACTTCGGAGTCGATAAAAGGTACGCGGACTAAACGGGCACTAGAATCCCGTGTCCAGCCTATCTTGCACTAAAAAGGGTTAGTACAAGTGGCAGCGTTAGCTTATAATTAGGGGTAAAATGAATGCGGTGCTTGCTTTTGAAAAAGGGACGGATTTTGAAAAAATGATGCGACAAAACAAATGCAGCACACAACCCTAGAATCTAATGGTCACCTAGGTCCGGCTCTAAACCGCTCCTAACTGCCAAAAGACAAGTCGCAGGATAGATCCTCCACTGCCTCTTTGTCTCCCTATGGCCGGATAAGTGCCAGGTAAGTGGGAAGGAACCACCACTACAGTGGACCTAATTAATAACCACTGGCCTTAGACACACTCGCCTTAGGCACCACAAGAAAACGCGGATAAGCAATGAATTACCCACGGCCTTCTCTTGTCCTATTGAGCGCGACAGTCCTTAGAGTCTTCTCTAGATTTCTTTTAATTAATGAGGGTAATGCGGATGCAAGTTTTGCGATTTTCGGGGCCTAGGAAGGGTAATGAAATCCCCACCTAATTTGGATTTGGCCGTGCCCCTTAAATTTCCATATTAGAATGCAATCAACCAAGAAATCAAAATCACACACAATTTTATTTTTGCTTTGCGGCGCTGCGATTTATTTGCAAAGAATCCTGCAGCAAAGGGTTAATTGGAGCTAAAAGAGGAGAGGGGAGAGAGCAAGAAATCACCTGCACTGAAAATTTTTCAGTGATCCTTTGACCAAGCCGCGGATCCGCCGCGTATGAAGGCTTTGTGCCGCCCTTCCGCGCTCCGACAGTGAGTTCACTGGATCAAACTTCTTCAGGGAGCTTATCTTGGCTCCCTCAGCTCTCTGGTATATCCCAAATAATTTTCCAGACTCCCAGTAAGCTCCAGATCACCTTGCAATCAATTCACAACACACGTATAAGAGTTTGTACGAATTTTGATTTCAAGAAGTAAAATGTAATAATTCTTTCACTTCAAACTAAAAAATGTAAATGAATTAGCGCGATCCCCGGCAACGGCGCCATTTTGATTGATCGTTTTTCCCGTTGTGTAGTATATAGAGAAATTTGTAAAGAACTTCACAACCAAAAACTATTTTGACCGCAATCAAACTACGGTGTCGGATGTAGTTTGTAGTGAGTGCGGATCGTCCACAGGGATTGCACGATTCACTTGTATTTTGATACGTTTGAAATGAAAAGTTAAGCAACAATAAAAGAAAACATGATTCAAGAATGATTTGTATTCGAGTGTCACTATTCTTTATGCAAGAATCAAGAAACTATAAACAATCAAGAATCGGTTGTTTTGATAATATTTCCAATCAACAATCAAGAATATAAGAGAGGCTCGTAGGAATCGATAGGATCAATAGACGTGATGTAATCTAAAGATATCGTGTTCTTGTCCTTCGAAGGATTGATACTAGATTGATGATGATCGACGAGAGTTGGGGCTTTCTCGTGAAACTAGGGTTTCATCCTATAACCCTTGTTCTTTCGTCGATATCATTCCTTTTCTAGCCTCTACCAAATTCAAGAAACGATCGTAACTCCCCAATTTCGATCGATGTCAATCAAGAAAGCATCGAAACGAAATGGGTCGTCGTTTCTTGAACTAGCTAGGGTTTACAAAACTCGTGGGAATCAAGAATCGATTAAAGCTATGTTACATTATCATTCTATTATCCGTCTCGACTCCTCGACGAGCGGAGTTTTATTCACACATCACCACAAAGACAATATTAAAGATTTGTAAAGATAACATGATGCGGAATTTAAAGAAAACAAGATAAAAGAATATCACCTTTATTGATCTCAACAATTTTGATTACATTTGCTTCAAGAACTACAAGAAGAAGAATCTAGATTGTTGATCGGGCGTCGCTCGGCTTCGTGAGTCGTGGATCGGCTTCGTATCGCTTGCTCCGTTGAAATCGGCTCCGCTCCTAAAGGTTGTCGGGCTTCTTGCTTAATGGGTACTCGGGATTCTTGATGTTGGCTTGGAATTAGGGTTAGGGTTTCCTACAAGCTCTCTCACTAAACTTGAGGAAGAAGGAGATGAAGAATGGGATTGATTTTTCTAAACTTTCCCCAAGGTTGAATTCTCTCTTACAATGAGCCTAGGGTCTTATTTATAGAGCTCCCAAACCCTAGGTTTAGATTTGAATTTCCCTTTCCCTCCAAAAGTTTGTTGAAGAGTTTCTAGAAGGAGTTTGTTAGGAGTTAGCTTAGGGTTTAAGCTAGGGTTTAGGGAAAGTTCTAGAATGATTAGGCTAGTTTAGTGAAACTCAAGTGGTTGCTGATCTGGTAGAAATATCTGGAGTCTTCTGGAACTTCAAGTGCATTTCTGAGCAGTGGGCCCTGGCAGAAGCATACTGGGCTAAAAATTAGCTGATGACGTCACCTCTTAGCCGCGGATCAGCCGCAATTACCATGTAAATGCCGCGCTTCCGCGGCTTGTTAGTGGGCTTGGGCCTTGGGCTTTCTGCTGAAGCTTTTCACTGGAGTTTGGGTCTTTCTCTGATGTTTTGATTTGTATAATCCCTTCTGTGTTGATACCAGATTTGAGTTAAGTGAGTTTACGAGCAATTGTAATGGTCGAGCAATGTAATGATCGAGCAAGCTTCTCTTTTCCTGCACAGACTTCGAAACACGGGTTGCAAGATATAGAAAATATGCTATGTAATGCAATGCAGTCAATTTCCCTAGAAATGCCGGTTTTAAGGTCTAGTACATGTAATTTGATAATCTGTGATAGATTTGCTAATATGTAGAATACTGATGCCGAACACTTCTATATGTATGCAGATGATAAGGAAATTGCCTGTTAAAATATGCAATATTTTCGACTGATCACCCACCATTTAACCATGGATTACTTTTCCTTTTGGTTTTTAACTCAAGTTCAATAATATCCTATTTGTTCAACCATGGTTTGAGATGAGAGATAAAAAATATATATAGATATATTTTCTATTTTCAAGAGAAGGTTTTTCTTTTCTCTTATTCAAAAAGGCCACCATCTTCTTCCTCCTTCATCTTTTGCTCTCTAGATTTATCTAGTGAGCAAGTTATTCATCAAGATAGGATTTTGAAGTGAGAAAAGCCACCACAACATCATTCTACACAAGTCTTGCCCACTTATTTAGAGTGTTAGCTTCAATTTTTCATTCTTGTTGCGAAGTTGCTAGTTTGGACAAAGCGGACTCCGGGTGGATCATCGGTGACCTAGAGAAGTTCAAGCGGACCTTTCCAAACCCCAAGTAGCCGAGGAGTCTAGCGTAGGGAGCTACAAAGGTTGTACTCTCAAAACCCTAGCATTTCTTACTTGTGATGAAGTATAAGTTTTGAAACCCTAATTTTCTAGGAACGATTCAATGTACGCTTACTTAGCATCCTAAAAATTCCATCTTTGGTACATGTGATGCTTCCAATCCCTTCATGAGGTGCTAGGTTAACCCAACAGTATGCAAGTGCTCATTGGGTTATGAGTACACTGGACGGACTCGCCGGGAACCTGCTAGTTGGTATTATACCTATTGTCATATAGCAGTTCCCAGGTGACATGTGTACAGATTAGTCTGTCGACCTGAGATCGTCATTTGTCTCGTGTTAGTTCCCACTGTGCTTTGATTACTACCCTACCACGGCTTAAAGGAGTCGTGCAAACAGGTTTTAGTTGGGTACAGTCCCGAGCCACATGGAGGCAGTGATCGGATCGTCGGGGATTCGTCTTTCCCGATATTGGGAATTGATGTCGCATTGTGTACGGATGGCCATCACCACAAATCCATGGCCATGGTAGATGAGGATTACCGATCCAGGATCGATAGTTTCTCACGAGGTGATGGGTATCATGCCGACACTAAATATCGCGTTGTTATGGGGTCTCACTTTATCCACCCCCTAGACTCGATATGCGATACTCTTAGACGAACAGACCAGACTGTACGGATATTGTCACTGTCAGGCTCAGTAGGGGTTCAGGATGAGTTTGCTCGTCGGCCTCCCTTTCACTCAATACCTGGGTAGCCGTTACGTACAACTAGTGCCGCTGACGTGCTTGTGGTTAAACTCACTGCCAGCGTATTGACGAGTCTTTAGAGTCCCACGCAGAGCGTTTTCACGGTTCAGGCGATATGGTGTACATGGCGTATGTTGGTACATACAGGTGTCCGATTAAATATGAGCACATGCTGTGCAGACTTTAATCGGACGGTTGATAATACTAGCGGCTTAGGATTAAGCCGGATTATTAAATCGGGTTTTGATTTAATAATTTATATATGTATTTGTATATACGTATTCTAGTATTATTGTTCACTATTCGTTTTCTCTCTTGGCTATTCGTATTTTTGTACAAATACGCGTATATGTATTTCGGTACATGTACCGGAAAGTATTCCGTATTTTATACGGAATAGCTTTTAGATGTTTTGCCACCTCATTATTGATTTTCCATTTATGGAAAAATCATTTGTTTTATAATGAGGTGGAGGGTGTGAGGTGGCATGAGGCATGGACCATGGTATGGTCTTTTGAGGTATGGTCTCATTTGTTTAATGAAATTGAAAAGGAAAATGTTTTTTTTTGTGTGGAAAGATTTGGGGGGGGAGGCCACTCTTTGGTGGGGGTTGATTTCATTTGATTATTATTCATTACACTAGCTCTCTCTCTCTCTCACTCTCTCATGCTTCAAAGAAACTTAGCCATCTTTGTTGCCTCATGCCAAAGTTTTCCTCACTCCATTCATCTTCTTCTTGCATTGCTCATTGAGCATATGGGTAGAGAGAAAAATATAGTGACACTTCCATACACCTCGACTCTCCATCGCTAGCGACTTTGGAGCGTCGGTTACCTCGTTCGACGAGGTTGGAGGTTGCGCCGTTTCTCTCGGGTGGATCATCGGAGATGGAGGAAGACCGGCAACCAAACTTCGTCAAGAAATCACTAGGATCTTGGAAAGAAGACCGAATGACTCGGATCATCTCGGTATAACCTTTCTAACTCTTAGTTAGCTCGCTAGAATAGAGTTTAAGGTCGATCCGGAAATCGGGTAACGGTAGCGCCGGTTTAATAAATTTTTTGTTCCGCATTTTGGCCGTGTTTCGATGGTCGGGACGCTGCCGGAACCCTTCAAATTCCTGGCTATTTTTCATTCCATGTACAAAGAGTCCCCTGACGATAACAATTCAGAGGTTTTAGGGCATTCAAAATTGAGTATCGGTGAAATGTAGCTCCAGTTTCTTCAGAAATGGTAAGACCTTTGTTGCAGCTGCAAAGTTTAAGAGGTTGGTTGCTCATGAATAAAACCGAGAGGTTTTTCATAAGTGGCCCAAACCTTTTGGTGTTTTTTTTGGTAAATACCTCTTCTATAAAAAAAATTTAATCCTTAAACTTGTTTTTAACTGTGGAAGGGAAACTGTATAGAAATAATTTTTTTTCCCCTCTACAAGCAGAGGAAATTACTATAAGAAAAGTTTCGTAGAAAACAACTACCAACTAAAATTGATTGCAACTTAAACCCAAGGAAAAGAGTTTAGCTCCACGACAAAACTTCCCTCTTGAAGACGGAAGGTATAATTAAAATGTTTTGAGGACAAATTATAATTTTATGCAGGATATACAGACTTGCAGTGTCCATGTAGTGTGCACACTATAGTGGAACATTTATGGCATGCATTTATTGGGTTTTGAATGGTGGTTTTGCATTTAGGTGCAACACCTAATAAAAAGGTGGCATGCATTTATTGGGTTTTGAATGGTGGTTTTGCATTTAGCTGCAACACCTAATGAAAAGGTGGAAGAACTTAAATGCAAACACATCATGCATAATCTAACGCAAGGATACCACATTTGCTCCATTATAGTGTGCACGCTAAGGACACTCCAAGGCCCGTATGCTCTTTTATGTGGCATAAATAGAGAAATATATGTTTTATACCTTAAGCGAAACTCGAACATAAAACTCGAAACATAAAACTCGAAACATGTATGTTTCGGGGCATGTACTCTGCATATCTATTATTTTAATATCTATTATTTTGAGGCCGTGACTTAAAACTACCTTTTTTTTTCAAAAGTATAAGAAACTATCCTACTTAAACCATGCCACGTTAGCTAAGCCACCACGTCAGCAAAAAAATTTAAAACCCCAAATTACCCTTCATCTAACCCTACCACTAATATTTTTATAAAAGAACTTTGTCTTGCTCCTCCACGGCCATCACCACCGTCCACCTCCTCCCGCCTTCCCCCACCTTGACCCTTCTTGCCCTCCGTTGCCCTCACCACCACCACCACCACCTTCTTCTTCTTCCTCCTCCTACCTATCCCCCCCCCCAACACACACACACCCCGGTCACCCACGCCTCGCCCCTGCAACCCTGCCTCCTTCCCCTCCCCCTCCGCCGCAATCATCATCATCATCATCATCTACTTCTTCCTCCTCCTCCTCCATTTCCCACCCAACTCTTCCCTCCTCGATTTGCCGCCGCTCCACTCTCCGACCCCGGAGCTCCCTCCTCCGCCCCACCCCTCCGTTATAATCACCACACCTACCTCCGCCATCATTTTTAACTTAATTAATTAATAATGCTTAATAATTATTTAAAATTATTGTTAATGTAACTATTAATTAATTAATTGATTGTATTATAAAAAGGGAAAAATAGTCTTTCTCTATGATATTCAACACCGTTAAGTTACCATAGTTTTCTGCCACGGGCTGAAACATGAGAGTTCTTGGATAAATATACCTACTATTTTTAACTGCTGGTCATGGCTAAATGGCAATCTAGAACCTCACCAATACATTTCAAAACCAAAGTGATCCATTGTTTATCATTCATATATAAATACATGAAGAGGTTCTTAATTCCATTAAAATATGTTGACATCTGCACATTTGATCATTTTTATACCAAAAGTGAAGAAGCCATTAGAACTCATGCCAGTTTAGAGATCTAGTCAGATTTCAGACCCTTGGGATTCTTTAGTCATACAAATAAAGGGCAGAAATTTGGCCTAAGCAATTGTGTGGCCATTGAACTATCATGAAAGCCCAACCGTGAAACATTTTGTCAAAGCTCATATAAAAAGTTCCTAACAGAGAAATGCAACCAATGCCATCTCTCTTCATGTAACATCTCAAACAAGCTCAGCCTCTTCAGATATCTCCAGCAAAAATAAAAAAAATCAAAGGCCCTTCAAATGCCATTAGCTCTACCATTTGAAAAATATCCCAGGCTCACTTTTATCTTCGTGGATCCTTTTCCTGCCTTCCAAAAACGGGAACACGTTTGTGTGCTCTCAAACGTTCTCCTAAACCATTGCATGTGTGGTTCTCTTTTCTTATCTCCTTTCTCTTTATACACATTTTCCTGGCCCTTTAAAAAAAGAACACATAATGCATTCTCCCCCTCTCCTTCACAATTATCAGCTCCTCTACAGAAAAATGGAGAACAAGCAAAATGAGAATGCAGGGAGCTTAGCTTGGCTCGAGGAGCTGAAACTACCCGAGATGATCAAATCTGAGAAGGTTCAATCGCTGTACGCGACGATCGATCAAAAATGGGACCCGATCCATCGGACCGCATGCCAAACTGCCGCGGGGCGAGCTCTATGGAACCATGTGATTCATGATCCTGTGGCTGGGGTTTTGGCCGGCGAGAGCTTTCTTAAGAGTCTCTATGAGAAGATGAGAAAAGATTGGATTAATAATGCAAGGGAAGTTTCGGGTGTGATATTAGCCGTCCGGACCTTATGGTTCGATTCCAGGCTTGAGGCTGCAATTGGCTTGTTTGAGGAGGATGGCGAGGGAGGGGCTCAGGTGGTTATGCTTGGTGCAGGTTAGTTTCAGTATTTGCATAAATTATAATCGCTTTAAGTATAATTTATAAATTGAAAGATGAAAATATCTTGTGTTTATAGTCCAAAGCAAACAAAACAGCAAATGCTGCATCAACGTACATAAAACGAATAAAGGGTAATTTGCAGTAAACATCTATCAGTTTCACCCGTAAAGCAGCATACTTTGTTGTTTTAAACAAAACTGTATTTTGCCACCTCATTTAACAGACATTTTCATTTTTCATTTTCCATAGATTTAAATTCCAAAATTATTATTGATTTTTTGTCATTTTTAAACAATATTGTGTACTTAATTAATGGGGTTATTTTGGGAATTAAAAATGCAGAAAAAACGGGGGGCAGGGGGGCGGGGGTAGCGTCTGTAAACAAAAGGGAGAGGTTTCAATTAGTCTTGAATTTACTTGTGAAAGCTTGGACTAAACATTAACCTTGGGAAAAGTAGATTTGAAGACAAATTAATCTTAAAAATAAATCAGCTAAGCTTCAATTATTTGGATAACCGGGACTAACTTACAGGTATGGATGCAAGAGCATACCGTCTTAATTGCCTCAAGCAATGCACCGTATTCGAAGTGGACTTCCCCGAATTGCTAGAAGTTAAAGCAAGTCTCATACAAGAAGCAATGGGATCCTCCGAGCACCATAAGAAAGCAATAACAGCCAAGTCCTTAATCAGAGTAGCCGCCGACATCAGAGACAGTGACTGGCTTGAGAAGCTCAAAACATATGGTTTCATTCCCAAAAAGAAAACAATCTGGTTGCTCGAAGGAATTCTTTATTACCTTCCTCATAATGAAGCCATGCAAGTTCTTGAATCAATAGTAGCTCACTGTACTAAAACACAGACTGTTCTTCTCGCTGATTTCATGAACAAATCCTCAGTTTCTCTTTCACATTCAACGTTTCATTTTTATAGCGATTGGCCTGATCAGCTTTTGCCAAGTCTAGGGTTTTCAGATGTTAAGCTATCGCAGATAGGAGATCCCGATGCCCATTTTGGATTATTGCACGATCCTCAGAATTTGTTTGATAGGTTAAGGAATTTGCCGAGATCCGTGCAGAATCACCCTGAGGATGGAACACCTTGCCGAAGGTTGTATTTGATAGAGGCTTCAGGTTGTCCTGATAGGGCGATTTAAGAAACAAATACTCGTCAATTTATACATTATACATATACATTTCTCGTTTTGAATTTGGACATGTTTGAAATTTAGATGTATTGGAATAGGGATATGACTCCAGTTTCTTGTAGTATCAAAATGAGTGCTTATAAATGATATTCCTCAATTTTCAGTTTGTCAAACATAATTCCCTACTGATGGTTTAGTCTAACTTGATTTTTCAATGAAGTTGAAGCATTTCTTCATAATTTTGTGGGCTGGTTGTTGATGATAAGGGTTTTAGTGTGCATCTTTCTAGGGAAATACCTCATTTAGGTGCAACTCATTATGGTGGCATTCTGCTAAAGGAAAAACAAAGAAGAGGGAAAGAAGAACGGACAAAAGAAAGCAAGCATGACTAGTAGGTATGTAAAATTTTAAATCCAAAAAAAGGTAAGAAAAAAGAAGGGAATATGAACTACGAAGCCTAAAATAGTCGAACGTGGTGGTAGGCTAATTTTAATACCTACCAAATGTATGTATAGTCATATAGCATGGAAACAGCGTGTGTGTGTGTGTGTGGTGATGTGGGGGCGGGGGGGGGGGGGGGCTAGTACATGTTCCTGATTAAACGGATATGCATAGCTATAGCTAGCTATAGCTAAAGTTATAAGAAGTATAGTACTAACAAATGCATCACTATCTAACTATCAAAAGAACTGACCCCTGACAGCATTTGCTCCAGCATAAGTTAACAGTTAAAGTTACATCCAAAAGACAGTGAAAGCAGGAAATTGACTAAATCAACAAATAAGAACGTAATTGACTGAACAGCAATACCATTGAGCGGGAAGATATACTATAAAAGCTAATTCGGTTTTCAAACCCAAATGAAGCATGATCTACCTTTGATGCTTTAAATGGGTATCCTACTAAAAACCGAAGATGCAAACCTTTGCGTCCTACCTGAAATAAGAGAGAAAAAATTCTGACAAATATATGTCATAGAGGTTTAAAATTAAAAAGAGACGTATTTCCTGCATCTACTTAAATCTCATATTACCTCAAAATAAAATAGATGATTCACATAAAGCTATGCCCTTGATGTTTGTTGGTTCTAGACAAGTCCAATGAAAGACCATATATCTTGGAACTTACAATCATCATTGCCAAAAACCCATAGAAATGGAAACATGCATTCGTTCTTTTTTGTGAAAATGAAACCCTGCCAAGATAAGGATACTGAGGACGGTAACCTGTTCTCATGCAAAGTGATGTTATACTCTGTCTCCATTCAACAAAGAGTGATGCATACAAAAGCAGTACTGGTGAAATGCCAAATATGTATTATCTATTCAAGATTAATCGATGAGTTCTTAAAATACTGATGGAATTGTGGATGCCTACATTCCACGGACAAAAAGTGATGCTATTTTCTGTCTCCATCCAACAAAGAGTGATGCATACAAAAGCAGTACTGGCGAAATGCCAATTATGTATTCTCTATTCATGATTAATCGATGAGTTCTTAAAATACTGATGGAATTGTGGATGCCTATATTCCACTGACAATTGCGATAATGCAGAACAGCGATAAAGGTTAAATAGCTCGATGGAGTGGACTTCTACTGAATACAACCCATGATTATCACCGCGATAAAGGAGCTCAATATAGATAAATATGTGCATGAGCATAACATTAGGAATAGCATGATACAGCATATCAAAGCCAAGGCTAAAAGAATACTCAATCACGAACAACTATTTTCCTAGCCTTTATCTAGACTTTTGGTGCCAACAGCATGAATCACCTTATTCCCATCGAACATTAGTAAATGCATCTTCTCTATCAAAGTAAAAACTAGCATGTCTTTGTTACCTACCTTCATTCATGTTCTCCATTAACTACAACACTGTAGCTGATTTGTGTATCTATTGGCCTCTGATGCACATGGCCAAATAATCTAAATCAGTCCCTACTCGTGTTATCCTCCATGGTAGCTATCTATCTCCAAATTCTTTTAAACGCATTCATTTATTGACAATGTTATATTCCATGAATGTGAATCCTTTCTAGCTACCCTTAGCAGTTATATTTTATAATGTGAATCCATTCTACTATTAGCAGTCCTACCCCATAATGTAGATCCTTTCTACTCTTTAGCGGCCATATTCAATAACGTGAATCATTTCTACTCATAGAGGTTATATTCCATAAATGTGAATCCTTCCAACTCTTTGGACGCGGAGGCTTACTCTACTCCAGGTACATTACCCTTATTTTAATTAGCTTAGACGCCACAGGGTGGTGGTGGGGTGATTATACCGATGCAAACTTGGCATTTTTCCATTTGGCTTGCAAAAAATTTAATGGTCTCCTTCAGAAAGACAGGCAAAAGGATAGTTCAGTTCTGCAACTTTAAATTATTGCATTCAACAGAACAGACTACAACAAAAAGAATATGGAATCGGCAAATGAAATCAACTAACTTCAGAAAAATAAAATGATTGAGTATACAATACAATGCAAAGCAGTAAAAGTAAATCGGTCATGTTCATCTTACAAAGAAACCAGTGTAAAGATTAGGTCATACAATCAAATGATTAGTTTCGCCTACTCTCGAAATAAACCTCTCCAAAGGTACCAGGGCATGATCCATAATGGCAGGTCAGTCAAACACCTAGGCGTTTTAAATATCGTTAAATATCGGATATCAGAAACGTATCGGACATATGCTTCATATTGCAGATATCGTCGATATATGGGGCGATATTATATCAGTTTTATCGTCGCTTGAGGTGCCAAAACGATATATCGGCCGGTATACCGGCCGGTATGACCGATATTTGATTCCCTGGTCCTTAATTCCCTGCTCAAATTTGTCAAGGGCAGAGATTGAATCCATAAGCCCATCTTCAACTTTTTCTCTGCAAAACACAGAAAACATAATAACAGAGTCTTTATGATTGTGCATGCAGAGCATTCATTATACCAGCCAAAAAGAATTTTATGCCCATGGACCCTACAATAATAGGGAGTAAAGAAGAGGGAGGAAAAACAACTGCCCTTTCCACATAAACAAAACAGATAAAAGAATGCTAAATAAGTTGTCAATGAACCATTTTCTACAGCCCTATTATCTGACATTTAAGAAGATATACTAGCTTCAAATGCTCAAAGTAGACTAATCCATGTATGACAATAAAAGAGCAGTATATGAAAAAATAGGGACAAAACAAGAAATAAATGGGTTTTCAATCAGTTAATGGTGACCTATCAGATATGGGCTGAAAATCACTTTTGTTTGCGGCAGTGTCGAGCAAGGAAAATGATCTGCACATAATGCCATTAGGTTGTTATTTCATTAACTAAACCTTATACAGCGATTGCATTCAAACAACGGAAATGGCATGATGCAAATGATAGGCTTAAATAGTCTAAGCAAATGTGCCGGTACTCAGTATAAAGATATAAGCAAAATGACTAGTCATAATAGTGTTGACATGTGCTTCCTTAACTTGACATTAAGTTTAATATCCGTGATCCTTTCTAGATTAGTTCACAATAATTTTAGGGCTTCTAGTAGAATATAAGGTTCTTCAGGTGATGTGAAATGATGAGACAAAACTAACAGAGATCTATTTATGGGGCTTGAAATAATAGTGACCTTAATCGCAATTTCACATGCACCAAACTGAGACCAAGCCTACCTAAAATGGTGTCCCAAAACCGAAACTACCCCAAGTGAATCTCAAGTTGGATCAAGTAGATGAGATATTACTTGCAGGCTACAGCAAACATCTTTAATTGGGTATTGCTTGAGCGACACAAATCCAATAATTGTAGCATAATGATGGGCATTATAAATGCTCGAATCATCGGCACAGATTATTTCTTCCCTATTGTGCACTGCCTGTCTTACAATCCTGTGTAATATACTAATATCTATAATATACTAATCTATATCGATGAAACTTGCACCGTTGAAAAGCTTATCGAGTCTAATTTCCCAAAAAACAAGTCTCAATAGATTTGAAGGTCTCTAGAGTGAGATATGGTGAAAAATATACAAACTACGCAGAAAAACTGCATATCGGTGTTCCGCCGGCAAGCGTTCTTTTCAAACTTTTTTTGCGTTTTTGCTTGGAATTTGATTTACAAAAGCTTTCTAACAGAGGTCCTTGGATATGATCCTTTTCTCCTTACTTTTTGAAGCAAAACTCATAAAGAGACAAACAAATAAGCAAGAAGAGAACCGAAATACTACACAATTTAACTATTTTTTTTGTTTTTGGGAGATTTTGATCTATGAAGAGAGTCCTAGGATGCGATCCTCCTCTCTTTTTCTAATAGATCTTGGTCTCAAGAATAAAAACAAGAAAATAAAGGGAGAAACACAAAAAGAAGAGCCATTGTACTTACATAAATAGAAAAACAAGATAGAAACGCATAAAAAGTGAAGAAAACACAAGGAACGGAAAAGTTGTTGTCCGAAGGATTCAAACTTAAACTAGATAATCTAGAACTAGAAAGTAGGGCCTTCACTCCTAAATCCTAATTCTAAATGGAAAAAATTGGGTCTTTCTTTCTCTAGCTTATGATTTTTGGGGATTTTTGGGATTTTTTGTGTTTTTGAGGGTTTTCAAAGCTAATCTAATGTGTATTTTCAGTTGAGAGGTGATGGAGGCTTAAGCTCTTGAAGAGATCAAGAGAAAAGATTGAGAGAGTGAAGGCCAAAAGATAGGAAGAAGGAGATGAGCCATGCTCAGAAGGCTTATTTAAAAAAGAAAGAGTGGTTGGAATATGATACAGAGGTTGTGATTGATTCTAAAGAATAGAATGGTTGAGATGTTGTAGAGATCACTAACCTCAACCATCACCTAAGTTTATCTCATAATGAAATGCTTAGACACCAAGCATTTCATAATAAAACAAAAAAGGTGAAAGTTAGGTATGCTTTTAGGTAAAAAGATACATGTTTTGGCGTCATGGGATGCAAATTAAGTTAATGGTTCACTAAGAAGAGAATTCTATGCTTTAGATTTGACAAATCAAGTGGCCATTAATTATCGCTAATCAAGTGTTTTGATAAAATGACTAACTTAATGAACCCATAATCGCACATATTCAAACCTATAGCAAATGATGTCTAAATGATCTTAAATTTCGCGGATAATTTTAAAAGTTCTCAAGGAATTTGACAAGTTAAATCGAATTTTATGATTTGGTAATTCATGATAAATCATTAAGAACCTCTACAAAAATCCTCATGACGAGTCATGCTAGATTCATGAGATACGGATTTTTGAGCGTCTTGAAAAGGGTATTTCGGTCATTTTCAGCAATTTAACCATACACTTTGCCTCCACGTATACCAAACATTTATTTCTATGCAAAAGTGCGGAGAATGACGTGATGCAGATGCACTGGCATGATAAGGATGCAAGGTTATAATACAAAAAAGTGATGCAGGGATAAAAGGGTAAATTCACAAATTGCTGCCTTACTGGGATGTCTACAGAAGGAAAATCCCTTCAAGAAGAAAGGTTAAGAATAGAAGAAAATGCTTTTTTCTTCCACCATCAAATAATCCTATAATTTTTAACTAGATTATTTTATGTTCAATTTGGAAACTCTAGACGTCGTATTCACTTCGATATCGATCACTTGTTCGAATTGGGAACTGGGGTTTCCAGATTTTATTGTGGTGAATTTGTAGGAAGAATATGAATTAAGTTAAAAGAAATTTATTTTTTTAAACCCTAATATTTCATTTTTATAAATAAGGGTATGAAGGTAAATTCAACTTAGCTATTAACGCCGTCAAGGTAGCAAACTGCAATTTGAAACATTATGGTATTTAAGTGCTAGAAAAAACTATATGGTATTATTCTGCAAAAAAGATGAAACATTATGGTATTATTATGGAATATATGAAAGGGTTCGTCCTTACCGTTGTAAAATATTTCTATAACTTCCTCAAGCACTCCGAAGTAAGGTCTTCCGGACTCGTCGACAATTGCAATGCTTCTATTCTGTATCGCTCTACAGCGCTTTATATTTTCAATTTCAAACTTATACCCGGCCACCCCGTAACCCTTGTAGAATGTGATCACACCTCTAGGTCCGCATAATAAATTACTAACCATCGGATCTATGTGTTCCCCATGTTCACTTTTTCGGGAAACTTCGGATTTAAACCAATCATGGAAAGTCCGCCTCTGTTCCTTTTCAATCTGCTCGCCAAATCTTCTAGTATGAGATTGAACGATAGTACTTTTGTGTGAGTTGTATATAACTTAAACATATTAGTTGTTTTGTAATCATAATTGTATGTTTATCACTTGATAATATTATTAAAATTATTTTGGAATTGATGTAAATTACCTGCTCCACAAATGGCTTAAAACAGTATGAGGAAACTAAGATATACGCATGCAAATTTGCTCGGAATTCTAGAGACATGCGACGAACGGCTCCAGCACCAATTGAACCGTCGGGGACCTGTCGTGGTTTGTTCAGTTTTGTGTGAACATCAACATTGAGAAAACGAGCACAAAACGTCATCACTTCTTGTAGTAGCTAACCTTCCACAATCGAACCTTTAAGACGATACTTATTGCGGATGTAGTTCTTAGCGTTAACAAGTAACTGATTAGAGTTTAAGGATATTACTTTAGAAACTTAAACTATTTCAGTTTACATAGCGAAATATGTATTAACGTACCTCTCGATAGGATACATCCATTTATAATGTACTAGACCGACGATCTTTGCCTTAGTTGATAGATGGATAGACAGATGCACAATTATGTCCAGGAATGAAGGTGGAAAAATGACTTCGAGGTGCAGAGGATCTCCGGAATTTGTTTTTCAAGATTATCTAAAGTCTTCATGTCTATAGACAATTGGAACACAATTCCCGAAAGTACAAAAGTTGCCAAGCACGACTTCGACTTGCGGACTAATCGATGTTCTCAAACACAATGGGAGTAGATGTTGCATCATTACATTATAATCATGACTCTTGATCCCGGTAATCTTTCCCTCTTTGACATGAACTTGTTTGCTTGAGTTAGATGAAAAACCATTGGGGACCTTCAACTTTTTTAGCACACGTAAGAGTCTTTGTTTCCCTTCTTTTTAAGATTGTATATCGCGGGCGGAATCAATTAATACCCTGGTCTTTGAGGATAAAGTATTGGGTGCAACTCTTTTCTTAAACCCATAACCATCAAATCACGTCGTGCATTGAAATTGTCCTTCGACTTTCCATCTTTACTAATTAGAATGTTAATGATGTGTTCGGCTACCCCCTTCTCGATATGCATGACATCTAGATTATGTCGTAAAAGTGGATCAGACCGGTGAGGTAGTTTTAAAAAAACACTAAACTCCTTCCAACCTTCTAGGTACGACCCTTCTCTAATATTTTGTGTCTTCCCGAATATGATATTATTATAATTTCTCTACAAGTTCAATATATTGTTGGCTATAGTGCCCTCAAGGTAATTATCACAATCGCAGACAGGCGATTATGATGATTGAGGATCTATACGGGTAGAACAGTCTTACTCGAGATGATAGTATGCTATCTGTTTCATCTCTATCATCATGTACATGTATTATGTGGTATTATAGATCACTATTACATATTGATAGAACACATAAGATTCTTGCTTGACTACCAGAATTATTGTGGCGATCATACTTGTGAGAACTGGGTAGTCTATAAGAAAATCCTTAAATGTCCCTAGTCGTGGGAATATCGAGACTGGGAATCGATATTCCAGAGTAGACTAGTGTATACACTTCTTGACCAAGCACGACTTCGACTTGCGGACTAATCGATGTTCTCAAATACAATAGGAGTAGATGTTGCATCATTACATTATAATCATGACTCTTGGTCCCGGTAATCTTTCCCTCTTTGACATGAACTTGTTTGCTTGAGTTAGATGAAAAACCATTGGGGACCTTCAACTTTTTTAGCACACGTAAGAGTCTTTGTTTCCCTTCTTTTTAAGATTGTATATCGCGGGCGGAATCAATTAATACCCTGGTCTTTGAGGATAAAGTATTGGGTGCAACTCTTTTCTTAAACCCATAACCATCAAATCACGTCGTGCATTGAAATTGTCCTTCGACTTTCCATCTTTACTAATTAGAATGTTAATGATGTGTTCGGCTACCCCCTTCTCGATATGCATGACATCTAGATTATGTCGTAAAAGTGGATCAGACCGGTGAGGTAGTTTTAAAAAAACACTAAACTCCTTCCAACCTTCTAGGTACGACCCTTCTCTAATATTTTGTGTCTTCCCGAATATGATATTATTATAATTTCTCTACAAGTTCAATATATTGTTGGCTATAGTGCCCTCAAGGTAATTATCACAATCGCAGACAGGCGATTATGATGATTGAGGATCTATACGGGTAGAACAGTCTTACTCGAGATGATAGTATGCTATCTGTTTCATCTCTATCATCATGTACATGTATTATGTGGTATTATAGATCACTATTACATGTTGATAGAACCCATAAGATTCTTGCTTGACTACCAGAATTATTGTGGCGATCATACTTGTGAGAACTGGGTAGTCTATAAGAAAATCCTTAAATGTCCCTAGTCGTGGGAATATCGAGACTGGGAATCGATATTCCAGAGTAGACTAGTGTATACACTTCTTGACCCCGACGAGGGGCGATGACCGGTCTCACAGCCATTGGTGTCAGTTAGTCACCAAAGATAGTATACAGGTGCTCATTAGATTATGAGTCACACTTGACGGACTCGCCGGAAACATACTAGATGGTATTATACCTATTGTCAGATAGCAGTTCTCAGGTGACATGAGTACAGGTTAGTTTGTCGACCTGAGATCGTCATTTGTCTCGTGTGAGTTCCCACTATACTTTGATTACTATCCTACCACAGCTCAAAAAAGTCATGCAAACAGGTTTTAGTTGGATACAGTTCCGAGCCACATGGAGGCAGTGAGCGGATCGTCGGGGATTCGTCTCTCAGTATTTGGGGATAGATGTCGCGCTGTTCGGGTGGCCATCACCAGAAATCCTTGGCCAAGATGGATGAGAATTACTGATTTTGGTCAGTAGTTTCTCAGTGGGTGGTGGGCTTCATACCAACATGAAATATCGCGTTATTAGGGGTCTGATTTTATCCACCCCTAAAACCGCTATGTGATACCCTTAGACGAACAGACCGAACTGTATGAAGATTGTCACAGACAGGCTCAGCAGGGGTACGGATGAGTTTGCTCGTCGGCCTTCCTTTCGCTCATTAGCTGGGTAGCCATTACGTACAACTAGTGTCGCTGACGTGCTTGTGGTTAACCCCACTACCAGCGTATTAACGAGTGCTTGTGGTTAACCCCACTACCAGCGTATTAACGAGTCTTTAGACTCCCACAGAGGGTTTTCCCAGTTCAGGAAAAATGATATAGTGGTCATATATTGATACAAGCAGGGTTCTGATTACGTATGTATGCTAGCCATACGGACTTTAATCGAACGGATAATAATACTAGTCGGTTTAGGATTAAGCCGGATTATTAAATCAAGTTTTGATTTAATAATTTATATATATATATATATATATATATATTTCGATATGTATATTCTAGTATTATGTTCATTGTATTTTTCTATCTCTTGGGTATTCGTATTTTGATACAAATACGGGCATGTATTTGCGAGGACATATTCTTGTATTCATACAAGAATACTTCTAGGACACCTCATTTCTAGATTTTTCTTTAAAAAGAAATTATGAAATAAGGTGGAAAAGAGAAATGGTGGATGGTATGGACAAATGAATTATTAATTCATTTGCATATACTATTCAAGCATGGTTATAATTTTAAAATGGTAAAAATTCTTTTAACAAAACAATTGAATCATGCTTGAATTTGTAAGATGAGTTTTTCATTCTACTTCTTGCTTCTCTCTTCCATGACTCCTCCTCCTTCATTATCTTCTACCATTCTCATGTGTTGAGGAATAAGAAGATAAAAGAGAAAGAAAAATGATAGAATACTCACACACATCCTTGGCATCCTAGATTCGCAACCTAGGATCCTTAGTTACTTCATTGATGAAGTTGAAGTTTGAACTCGGTTCTCTCGGGTGGATCATCTTCAGCAAAGGAAGACCAGCATGCAAGCACGATCCAGAGCTCTTGAGAGCATTCTAGAGTCCAACCCGATTGGAGCAAATAAAAATGCTACAAAGGTTGTGATTTCTATCATTTTGTATTTGCTAGTTTAGGTATTTGGATAGATTCTTGGGGGTGGGTTTCTAGTGCTATAATTTTTTTTGTTTTTGAATTCCGCATTGGCCGCGGGTTAGAGATAAGGGCACTAGGAACCAACATATATCTCCACCAAAAAGTGCTTTAGGACGCCTACAAATCTTTATATCTCCAACAAACATATCTTTTTCAAGTCGAAACTTATGATGTACGGGCAAGAAACGACGGTGATGCATGAAAGCATGTTTCCCACTATACTTCAACGGAACGCTTCCCGTATGGACATGACAAGAACACGCAAGTTTACCTTGAGTTGTCCATCCAGACAGCATGTCGTAAGCAGGTAAGTCATTAATTTTCTACAGCAACGCAGCACGCATTTGGAAGAATTGTTGACTGTAAGCATCGTGTGTTCTAACTCCGTGGTGCCACAATAACTCATTAATTAAAGGCTCAAGGTAAACATCGATATACTACCCAGGTGATGAAAGGCCATCAATTAGAAGTGACAACATCAAATAAGACCGATTCATGAACACCACGGCGGAAGATTATATACAATAATCAAGACAAGCCAAGTACTGCGGTTAGCGCCCCAAATCATCCCAAAAGAGCTGAAACCGTCGCTCGCAAGACTGAGTCTATCATTACGAGGATCTTCGTTAAACGTAGGATGTATCCGATCTAAAGCAATGTTTTAAATTGCGGCCATAACGGCCGCAATGGTGCTGCTATAGCGTTTTAGACCCTCAGGCGCTATACGGGATGCACCGGTATGGTTTTATACGGGTTAGGACATAGCGGGCGCCACGGCGTCCGCTACCCACAATATTTGTATTATAGAAGGCATCATGGCATCCGCAAATGATTATTCTACCTCCAACTCCGATATTGATGAAGATGGTTGAGTTTGCTTTTGTGATCATTGATTGTTTGTTGAAAACTTATTTCATTTTGATTTTCTGAATTATGATGCATGAAACTTATGGTTGTTTGCTAGCACTTTTACTATTTGGTTTTGGATAATGATGATTGTTTCTTTTATTTTGAACATTGATATGTATGGAAACTTATGTGAAATGTTATTTAATCTAATTCTATAATGAATTTCATTTCATTAACACTTGTAGAGCCATTTATATATAATCGCCGCCATAGAGGCCGCTATCCGATATCCGCCATGAAACCCCCGACCGCCATACGCGATTTACAACCTTGATCTAAAGTTTTCCACGACTCTGAATCTTTAAGATGGCTCATCTTCCCTTGTTCACGAGGAAAAAGATGGTGCCACTGCATTTATTTCGCCGTCTTCTCATACATATACGACCGTTTTAACCTCGGTATAAATGGGAAATGACAAAGGATCTTCACCGGGACATCTTTCGAATTGGAATCCTTAGGCTTGTATTTATCCGCCTGACAAATCGGACATTTTCCAAGCTTGTCGTGATCCTTCCAAAAAAGTACACAATCATTTCTACACGCATGAATCAGGTATAATTCAAACCCAAATTTGAGATTATCTTTTGCGACTCATACTAATTCGGTGGCACAACATTACCCTCGGAAAATGCATCTTTCAACAATCCTAAGAGTTCAGTGAAAGACATGTTACTTCATCTATTTGAACACTTGATGTTAAACAACCGTACGAAAAAAGACAACTTCAACAAGTTTTTGCAATTAGGATAAAGAGAGAATTTCGAATCGGCCTTATACTTCTCCAACTCTTCTTTTCCATCAAGCCATGCGGCATTTAGAAGCCCATCCATGTCATCCATCAGTGCGAATTCACCAAGGTTCGAGAACTCGGTTTCGGATAAGATTTCGGTCTCTCAAAATTTTATTAGTTCCGGTGAGTTTCGGTTAGTTTCGCTTTATCTCGATTCAGGTTTCAGCTTCGGTTTTGACGGTAATTCATATATACATATATGTAATTATATTAAATTTATGGTTGTATACCACAAAACAATGATCTTAGTGTTAAAAATTTCAACCAAGACAAGACATAATGCAAAATACATTGAAAAATGTACTTGGATAAGTATTAATATATGGTTTGGGTTGACTTTTGTGGCTTTACTAAGATAAAAATAACCTGACCAGTTGTACAACAAATGAAAACTATGGTCTCAATCTTGGTTTTGCACTAGATCACAAAAAATAATTTGGCAGCCCTGAAAGCTAAAAAATAGGTCTGACCAATTGTTTTTCAATCCCTTTTCTTACATCTCCCCCTCTATCTCAATCAGCTAGATGGTTCTTTCATCTTATACCTTTCTCAATAGTCAAGATCAACTGTCTTTGGCGAGTAAGTAGCGACTACTCACCATGAAAATATCTCAGATCTAACGGTGAAGATCTATAGTGATCACGATGATAGCAAAAAACGGCAAAAAATTAGTTATTTCATATTTTAGCCGAAACCTGATTGTATGGTTGGTTTCGTATCGATCTCCACCGAAACCTATACGAAACAATCACGTATCGGTGGTTTCGGACGAAACCTCGAACCTTGGAATTCACCATTAACCCTTTCGACATCATCTTCATCCAACTACAGTTCTTCATCTTCTTCTATTATACCTTCACATTCTTAATTTTGCACGTTATCGTGCCATTCTGTCACGTTGGCCCCTTCGAACAGTTCTTAGGTTGGTGCGTCTTCACTAAAGGCTCTTGTTGGATATAGTGCCCTCAAGACAATTATTGTAATCGAAAATATACGATTATGATAATTGAAAGAGGACCTATACAGATAAAACAGTCTTACTCAAGATAATAGTATGTTATTTGGTTTGTCTTTATCATTGATGAGTATACGTTTTGCTGGTTATTACGTGTCGTTAACACATAATAATAGAGCCCGTAGGATCTTTGCTTGACTACCAGAATTATGACGGCAATCATACTAGTGAAAGCTGGGTAGTCCATAACTACATTCTTAAATGCCCCTAGTCATGAGAGTATCGAGACTGGGCATCGATATTCCAGAGTAGACCAGTGTATACGTTTCTAGACCCTGACGAGGGACGGTAGCAGGTCTCAAAGCCATTGATGTGTTGCACCTAAGATTGTATACAGGTGATCGCTGGAGGTGGGTACACCGGACGGACTCGCCGAGAACTTCTAGATGGTATTATACCTATAGTCAGATAACAATTCTCAGCTGACATGAGTATAGATAGTCTGTTGACATAAGATCGTCATTTGTCTCGTGTGAGTTCCCACTGTACTTAGATTACTTTCCTACCACGGCTCTACTGAGTCGTGCAAACAGATTTTAGTTGGGTACAATCCCGAGCCACATGGAAGTAGTGAGCGATCGTCAGGGATCCGACTCTCCCGATATAGGGAGTCGATATCGCTCTGTGTTCGGTTGACCATCACCATAAGTCCCTGGTCATGGCGGATGAGATTTATTGATCGGAGATCAGTAGTTTCTCGGTTGGTAATGGGCTTGACACCGACACGACTTATCGGGTTATTAGGGGTCTGACGTTATCCACCCCGTAGGCCCGGTATGTGATACTCTTAGACGAAGAGACCGGACTGCACGGAGATTATCACTCACAGGCTCATCAGAGATACGGATGAGTTCGTTTGTCGACCTTCCTTTCGTTCAATACCTGGGTAGCCGTTACGTACAGCTAGTACTGCTGACGTGCTTGTGGTTAAACACAGTGTCGGCATATTGTCGAGTCTTTAAAGACCTACACATAGGATTTCCCAGTGCAGGTGAAACGATATAGTGTGTGCATATTTTGATACGCACTCAGGTTCGATTAAATACGTGTATTTACTGCACGTACTTTAATCGGACGTTTTGATAATACTGACAGATTTGAAAGATAGTCGGATCATTGTGAGCTAATATTATCTCTCTCATTATCTCTTTTGAGTATTCGTATTTTTATACGAATACGGATATTTGTATTTTGATACGAATACAATATTTATACGAATACGATTATTTGTATAAATACGGGTATTTGTATCTCAATACAAATACAGGTGTATATATTTTTTATACACATTTGGGTATATATGTGTGTACATATGTTATTGTCTCTTCTTTTTTAGAAGCTTGTAGTTAAGAGTAGGCTTATGACTCATGACATAAGTCATGAGGTGAGTCATATGGTGATTCACCACTTGACTAAGGATAAGAGTGAGAGAGAAAGGGTTTTGCTTAAGGATTTATTTTTTACATCGTCATCCTCTTCTCTCTTCTTCTTTTTTGAGCTTTCTATATTTTAAAGGAAATTTTACAAAGAGAGAAAACTTAAGATATCATCACTATATCACTCTCACAATCAATTCCTAGCAAGTTTTGATTGTGAGTTGCTTCACTTGATCACTTGATGTGAAGCTAAAACTTATATTCGTGTTCTCTTGGGTGGATCATCTTCGACGAGGAAAATCGACGTGCAAGCTCATTCCCAACGACTTCGGAGCCGAGCTAGAGTTCATGGAGCGGTGTAAGGGTCTTCCGCAATTGCGCGGACACACTACAAAAGTAGCTAACCCCCTAATCTTGTATGTGATTGTTGGATATAGTGCCCTCAAAATCAATTATTAGATCGCAGGCACGTGATTGCAATGATTAAAGGAGGATATATACCGGTAGGACAGTCTTACTCAAGATGATAGTATGCTATCTGGTTTATCTTTATCCTCGTGTACATAATTTAGGTGACATTACAGGTCACTATTGCACGTTGATAGAGCCCATAGGATTCTTGCTTGATGGCCAGCAGTATGATGGCGATCATATACATGGGAGCTGAGGTCTATAAACACATCCTTAAAAGGTCCCAAGTCAAGATAGGGCATCGATACTCCAGAGTAGACTAGTGTATACAGTCGAGACCCCGACGAGGGGCGATGGCCGGTCTCACAAGCCATTGGTGTCAGTTGGATCACCTAAGATGTATACAGGTGCTCATTGGGTTATGAGTACACCGGACAGGACTCGCCGGGAGCATGCTAGTTGGTATTATACCTGAAGTCAGATAGCAGTTCCCTGGTGACATGTGTACAGGTTAGTTCATCGACCTGAGATCGTCATTTGTCTCGTGTGAGTTCCCACTGTGCTTTGATTACTACCCTACCACGGCTTAAAGGAGTCGTGTAAACAGGTTTTAGTTGGGTACAGTCCCGAGCCACATGGAGGCAGTGAGCGGATCGGCAAGGGTTTCATCTCTCCCGGTATTGGGGATGAGATCGCGCTGTGTCTAGGAGAGTCATTACACGAAGTTCTTGGCCAAGGCAGGAGATTTACTGGTAGGTATTCCAGTAGTATCTCAGGGTGTTCTGGGCTACACTCCGACACGACTTGTACCGCTTTTGGGGGTCTGACTTTTACCAACCCCCTAGTCCCGACATGCAATACTCATAGATGAACGGACTGGACTGTACGGATATTGTCACTGACAGGCTCAGTAAGGTGTCAGGATGAGTTCGCTCATCGACCTCCCTTTTGGTCAATACCTGGTAGCCCGTTACGTACGGCTAGTACCACTGACGTGCTAGTGGTTAAATCCACAGCCAAAGTATTAACGAGTCTTTAGAGTCCCCCACAGACAGTTTCTCAAGTTTCGGACAAAAGGTTGTAGAGGCCGTATGATATATGGCAGGGTTCGATCATATACGTGCAGTAGTGCACGGATCATAATGGTACGGATCATACTAGTGGGCTTTGGTTTAAGCTGGATCCTAGTATTAGATTTGTTGGATTACTTTAGTCTCATTGCATTCGCATTCAGTCGGAATGCGGATGCAGGTATGTATATACAGGTGAGGGGTATCCTTATGATACGTCACAAGTTTACTTTAGATATATTATCGTATCTTTTTGTTGGACCAAACATTTGGACTAATGTTTGAATGGTGGAAATTGTGAGTGGATTTCATCATTTTGTGCAATAAATGAGACATGTACTTCATAGGTGACTCATGATCTCATTTCTTGTGCAAATGTCACATTATGTGATTGATTTATGAGTTGAAATGAGAGGGAGAGAGAGAAGGGCAGCCATAGTAAGGGGTTTGCTCTTGTGTTTTATCATTCTAACACTCTCACTCTCTCATTTTGATCATAGAAGAGATAAGAAAAGAAAAGGCTTCTTCTTCTTCCTCCTCTAGCTCACCATTTCCACCATGGCTTCATCTTCAACCTCCATCCATACACTCTCATGCGTTGAGAATCAATGGATGCTTGAGACAAAGTGATCACACACATTCTCTACTTCACCTTGGACACGTCGGCTAGCAAACTTCGTGTCCGAGTTGCTTCGGACGAAGCGGGAGCCCATAAAAAGACTCGAAGATGTGGTGCCCTTTCCGACGAGGAGACCGGAGATCGGAGATGCCGCGAGGAGCTAGGGATGGTGGCTAAAGACCGAAGGACACGGATCGATCGGTATAGCTTTTCTAACATTTCTCTAGCTGCTAGTTATAGGTTAATGGTTCGATCCGGGATTAAAGTCTGCGATAGCGTCGGTTTCAAGTTTTGAAAAAGTTTTCGTTTCTGCATTTTGGCCTCGGACAGACGGCCGGGGCGCTACCGTAGACTTACATTGTATCAGAGACAGGACATTAACCTTTACTAGCTTGCTCTAACGTGTTTAGAACATCGATCAAACAAAATTTCCGAAACCGCAATTTCAAAAGTCAAGTTTCTGTCGAATTTTTTTTTGTCGTCGAAAAATTATTTTGAGTGTTTCAGAAAATCAGGCAGGTTTTTTTAAGATCACTGTAGAAATTTAGTAGAGTGATCCCACAGGAGCGCCGCGGAACCGCGGCCGTACCAACGTTTTGGCCGCGGTTCCGCCGCGGTTCCGAGGATTCACTGCACTATTTTTCTTCAGGTGGTCTTTCTCTTGGAATTGTGGTTTCTGGAATTTTTGTTTTTGGCCCAGATTATTTTGAGTACAGCAGTTGTGCCTGGGGCCCGGGAAATTTTGTCGATCGAAAATTTTAAATATGTTAGTTCACAGTGCTTACTTTATATCTGTGACATGAATGTCATTTGATCGATAAATCTTGTCTAATTGCTATAAATCTTTTAGACGAATTTGCGAACGTGACATTCACGTTGATGTTCTGGGTTGTGCTGTGATGTTGCGGATTTGTCGTGGTGGATAGCCTGGATGCAATGGTAGTACAATTTGGTTATTATTTGTACATTTGATATTACGGGGCGAGCGTCCGACATGTGGACTGCCGTCACTGCCTGTTTGTATATTATTCTTTTGGGGCACGACCTGGCTGAGGTCGATGTACCCGTTATATATTTTACTTTCTGTATTAGGATTACCCCGCGGTGGGGTGTACGGATAGCCAGGTTCTAGAGGGCAACGAGCCCGCATCTCATGGCTTTGAGACGGAGGGGGCTTTACTCTAGAATTGGCGGGCTATTCGCCGCACTCATAGGGGTACAGGTTGACCCAAGGAGGGGTGCTCAAGTTACCGGATTCCGTGAAGTGCTGGGTGGTCCATTCACTTTGTTGTAGGGGGCTGCCTCGCTTCAGGTTTTGGCGGGTAACTTGCCGCGCCCATAGGGGTCTAGGATTTCATTGCACAGGCTATCTACACGACCAGTGGAACGTCGGGTTTCAGTAGCGGCTCTATGAAACCCGGGGATCTCAGATTATCTGTATTGTTCTGTGATACTTATTACATTTCTATGATGTTGCATTTTATCACGCATTGAGCGATTATTATATATTGATATATATACTAGTAGATGTTGTATATGTTTTACACCCGTGCTAGTCCAGTCCCCGCTCTGTCGTTAGTTAAGTAACCTAACGGGTGATGACGGGACCCAGTGGCGAATGCGGATGGCATATACGTACATCATATTTTCGTTCTTTTGTGGTGTGATTAATTGATGGGACTGCATTGATTCGGATCAATGCAAGCTAAACAAACCTATTCTGATGTTGTTGGAACATTTTTCCAAAAACCTGTTATTGCAAGGACGTTCTCTTTTGTTTTGCACAGTGGTATTCGGTTATAAATATCCAGCACCTCAGTCGACGAGGCAAGGGCCGAGATCCCTTCACCGGGAGTGACCCCTTGGACAGAAGTTTGCATCAGGATAATAACTTCACTATAGTCGATTACTTTTTGCTTTGCATCGTGGTATTCAGCTGGAATATCCTGCACCTCATTCTACGGGGAAAGAGCCGAGATCCCTTCACCGGGAGTGATCTCTTTAGCAAAGGTTTTCGCCACTATATTTTTATAAAAAGTTATCCGTTCCTTCAACGATATCAAGTTCATTACGTTAAAGGTTTTTCGCCAAAAACCAATCGTAGCTTTCCGTCATTTCAGACGGGTAGCACTTAGTATTCATGCTATATTTGTTGGACTTCGTCATGGCATAATGTATGGTAGCTATTTGTTACTTTTCTGTTGCATAGATAGATGCGTTGGTTTGGGACAATCGTATAGCCTTGTTGACTTTCATCAAGGGTTGTACGGGTGGGTTCAAATTAACCTGAACAATGACGGTAGAACTTGACATGTGACTTATGATTTGTTGACCTTCGTCAAGGTCATAAGAGCATGGGGTAAAAATCACATCGGGAGTTTCTAAAGAAACTGAAACTTGCCAGATATACGCATACCTTCTGAAGTGTGATAACGTGAGTGGATTCCATCACGTTATCATGCGATGATAGTTGGATCCCGATTCCTATTGATGAGTTGGTTTACTCCTCGGGTGATCCCAACTAATTCTTCTTTCAGGTTTGGAGGAGAATTTAACGATACAGTGGGAGGTTTCCTGATTAGATAAATTGATAACCATTCTGATCTAGGTTAGAGTACACGCTGAGTGTTTCTTTTCTCTCTCTCTTTGGCAGCGACCATGACCCGACCCTAGACTATAACTCAGTGACCAAGTTAACCGAACTTTCTTAAAACACTGGCTTTTGGATTGTCTGAGTTGCATACATCATTGCCACTCCTACTTTTACCCTTTTCTCCAGAACATCTCGTATTACTACGAACATCCACTTCCATTGGATAAAACCATCGTATGGTTATATACGAACTCGAAGGAACTTGTTCTAGATTCGAGGATGGTTTCTGGTTCTGGAGAAAATGAATAGGACTATTTAGTTGTCTTTTCCTTTTATCTTCTCTCAGGTTGCGAGCGCTCCTTGGATTAGGACAGTACACCTATTACGCTAATTGGATAGTTTTCTTCCAAACCATAAGCAGGTGCCAAACGGTAGGAAATGAAGAAAACCAATTAGCCTAATGATGGTGTACAGAAGATAATAAGTTAAGACAAATAAAGAGATTAGAAAGAGGGCAAAGTAAACTGCGACTACTATTCACGACCAAACCAAGTATTTCATCGCCACTCCTACTTCACCTTTGTATTTCTCCAAGACACTCCGCATCACTACGAAGATCCACAGTTATTTGGATACTCTATCGTATGGTTATATACGAACTCGAAGGAACTTGTTCCAGTTCGGGGATGGATTCTGGTTCAGGAGAAATAGGAATAAGGTTTTATTCAGTTCTCTTTTATCTTCACTTTCTCTCAGGTTACGAGTACTCCTAGGATTGGGAGAGTACACCCATTATGCTTATTGGATATTCTTCTTCCAAAGCATAGGCTGGTGCCGAACGGTAAAGAGGATAGAAAACCATTTAGCCTAAAGAGGTGTACAGAAGGTAATGACTAATGACATATAAAGGGATTTGGAGAGATGGCAAAGAAATATACGGTTACAGTTATGAATCTGATAATAGAAGAGGCATTACTAGGAATACCCGGATACCCCTTCGAAACATTTATATGTTTCAGTTTCACGTGTATTGTTAAAAGAAAAATGATTTCCCAATTAGCTCTTGCTGCAGGATATGTATTTACCAGGTTTGAATCTCACATCTGTATGGTTTTACAGATGATGAGTGGGAGTAAGTTATTGGGAATTGGGTGATCATCCGCATTATATCGGAATTTGTTGTAATTGGTGATATTTGAGGAAATCGCCTGGGTTGTTTGCCGGACGGCAAATATTTGGTTTTGAATATCCGTTGTTATGCACCAATTTCAAATTGATATATCTGTACGTTTATTTTTATAAAGTAAGATATAACTTTTTGAAATTATGTCCATGACATTTACCTATATCAGTGGATAGTTAGGTAAGGAGCATTAAACAGCGGTGTAATTCTTCTTAACCATAAGTACAGTTTTCAACCTACGACACACAGAGAATGAGTTATTAGACTCAGGGGACTTATACAGAGTATTGTATGTTGTCCAGTGTCCATTAGGACAGAGGGGTTGGTACTCGTACTATATTCTGTTTACTTATGACTTCTCTAGTTCTTAGACATGTGTTTCATAAAAATACAAGGTCCAAGTTTTGAGAAATTATAGTTATATGAATAAAGTAGAGAACCAGGTATTGCAAGTATCAGGATTCTTCAAGATGATCGAAGATGTAGATACTTGTGTATGGTATTCAGTTGATAGTAATGATTATAGGAACTTGCTTCTCTTTCAGGTTACTCATATCTGGATGTATTCCTAAGTTGAATAATGCTGATCGGCCTCTCTCTATTTAGTTGACATGCACTGGAAACAGCTGCATGATTTGAATCTGGTTCCAATTAAATCAGTGCATCTGTTTCTATATTGGATATAGAATAGTTAATATCTCAACAATGTTAAGGTACGGGGAGTTGTCCGGCTTATGCTTAAAACCAGACTCTGGATAACTCAAGGCACGTTTCTGTAATGGTTGTTTATGGGTTGACCCGGGCTATGACGAGGGTTGACTTTCTACCATCTGAAAGATCAATAGTGATATTGTTCTTAACTCGCCACAGTTTTAGTAAAATGGATTTTTTCAGCAAACAGTAGTGGGAGTATGGTAGAACTGGAAGTGATTCCAGAACCGCAAACGGTTACTGAAAATTTAATAGGACATAAAGATTCAATCTGGTTTGACATTCCATTGGCCACTCCGCAGATATGGTGGGTAACCTCAGGCACTCGAGAGGTACTTCGGTATGCTCAAAGATGGTGACAAGGAGGTTCTTGTTTACCCAGACTTGCCATTGCTGTTGTTCCAGACTGTGAGACCCGGCAGGAGGATGAGTATAGCGTCGTTCTAAACTAGCTTTAGAAGTGTACGTGTATATGACTCTGCCAGAGGGTTGTCGTAGTCAATGGGAGCAGCGGAAGCATAGTGGACAAGTAGCTTATGTCTATTTATGGACTAAAGCAGATATAGCGGAGATAGATCATCTATTTCTGATGTGACAGTCATAGGTTTGACTTCATCAGAATAGAGGATGGATCTGTTAAGAAGATAGTAGGGTGTGATGTCCTGGTATATGGATGACATACACATAGTAGGAAGTGAAATTCCTATACTACGATCGGTTATACTTTGGTTGTCACACAGTGGTTTCTCCACATAGGATATAGATATAATATCAGACATTCTGGTTACTAGATCTATGGTTTTAGATCTAGATTTGGGAAGTGTCCCAATCAGGGTACTTAGACAGCATTCTAAAGGTATTTAGAATGGATGACTCCTGGCATGGTGGTGTACCTACAGGTGATGGAGTCACCCTCTCTAAAGGTGTCTTACAGACTAAATGGGAGAGGGATGTGCATGATTGGCAGATCACTTACTTAGGCAATTGAGTCAATCATGAGATGTCAAGTACCACACCAGATATTGTTTTTGCACGAGATGCAGTAAGTTGATATTAGTCCTATCCTGGAGAAACATTCGGAAGCAGTTTTAGAACATAAGTAGATGTTCTAGGGATATGATAACGACAGCCTCCTTCGGGAGACGGTTATCATTACAGGCTTCCAAGATGACCTGGATGACAGAGTGACTGTCAGAGTTATAGTTTTCCTCTGACAGGGGCAGTTGTTTGGATAAGAGGTCCAAGCGGATACTGAGGGAGGCATGGCACAGGATACTGATTAAGTTCAGTTGACGATACAGTCTAAGAAGTTTGGATTTGGAGTTCATTTATGAACTAGGTCCCATCGGATATCCGGACATATTCTAAGACAGGTATTGCTCATTTCGGGAGATGACTTTCTCCGCGAACTTGAGATAAAGAGAGACATAGAAAGAAACATTAAGGCGGATCCACTCACTGAAGTTATTCCTCGAATGCAATAGTTTCGCAAACGGGCTTTGTGAAACTGATTAGTAGAGAAGTTGGGTGTTCGGTATCACACGGGCTGTGAGTATGCGGCATCGCAATAATTAGACTTGAGTGCAAGTGGGAGATTGTTGGATATAGTGCCCTCAAAGTCAATTATTGGATCGCAGACACGTGATTGCAATGATTGAAGGAGGACCTATACCGGTAGGACAGCCTTACTCAAGATGATAGTATGCTATCTGGTTTATCTTTATCATCGTGTACATGCTTTAGGTGACATTACAGGTCACTATTGCACGTTGATAGAGCCCATCGGATTCTTGCTCGATGGCCAGCAGTATGATGGCGATCATATACGTGGGAGCTAGGGTCTATAAGCACATCCTTAAAAGGTCCCTAGTCGAGAGAGTTTTGAGATAGGACATCGATACTCCAGAGTAGACTAGTGTATACAGTCGATACACCAACGAGGGGCGGTGACCGGTCTCACAAGCCATTGGTGTCAGTTGGATCACCTAAGATGTATACAGGTGCTCATTGGGTTATGAGTACACCGGACAGGACTAACCGGGAACATGCTAGTTGGTATTATACCTGAAGTCAGATAGCAGTTCCCTGGTGACATGTGTACAGGTTAGTTCATCGACCTGAGATCGTCATTTGTCTCGTGTGAGTTCCCACTGTGCTTTGATTACTATCCCACCACGGCTCAAAGGAGTCGTGCAAACAGGTTTTAGTTGGGTACAGTCCCGAGCCACATGGAGGCAGTGAGCGGATCGGCAGGGGTTTCGTCTCTCCCGATATTGGGGGTGAGATCGCGCTGTGTCTAGGAGAGCCATTAAATGAAGTTCTTGGCCAAGACGGGAGATTTACTGATAGGTATTCCGGTAGTATCTCAGGGTGTTTTGGGCTACACTCCGACACGACTTGTACCGCTTTTGGGGGTCTGAGTTTTACCAACCCCTTAGGCCCGACATGCGATACTCATAGACGAACGGACCGGACTGTACGGATATTGTCACTGACAGGCTCAGTAGAGTGTCATAATGAGTTCGCTCATCGACCTCCCTTTTGGTCAATACTTGGTAGCCCGTTACGTACGGCTAGTACCACTGACGTGCTTGTGGTTAAATCCACAACCAAAGTATTGACGAGTCTTTAGAGTCCCCCACAGACAGTTTCTCAAGTTTCGGGCGAAAGGTTGTAGAGGTCGTATGATATATGGCAGGGTTCGATCATATGCGTGCAGTAGTGCACGGATCATAATCGGACGGATTATGCTAGTGGGCTTTGGTTTAAGCCGGATCCTAGTATTAGATTTGTTGGATTACTTTAGTCTCATTGCATTCGCATTCAGTCGGAATGCGGATGCAGGTATGTATATACACGTGAGGGATATCCTTGTGATCCGTCATGAGTTTAGTTTAGATATTGCCGTATCTTTTTGTTGGACCAAACATTTGGATTAATATTTGGATGGTGGAAATTATGAGTGGATTTCATCATTTTGTGCATTAAATGAGACATGTACTTCATAGGTGACTCATGGTCTCATTTTTTGTGCAAATGTCACATTATGTGATTGATTTGTGAGTTGAAATGAGAGGGAAGGAGAGAAGGGCAGCCATAGTAAGGGGTTTGCTCTTGTGTTTTATCATTCTAACACTCTCACTCTCTCATTTTGATCATAGAAGAGATAAGAAAAGGAAAGGCTTCTTCTTCTTCTTCCTCTAGCTCACCATTTCCACCATGGCTTCATCTTCAACCTCCATCCATACACTCTCATGCGTTGAGAATCAATGGATGCTTGAGACAAAGTGATCACACACATTGTCTACTTCACCTTGGACACGTCGGCTAGCAAACTTCGTGTCCGAGTTGCTTCGGACGAAGCGGGAGCCCGTAAAAAGACTCGAAGATGTGCCCTTTCCGACGAGGAGATCGGAGATGCCGCGAGCAGCTAGGGATGGTGGCTAAAGACCGAAGGACACGGATCGATCGGTATAGCTTTTCTAACCTTTTTCTAGTTGCTAGTTATAGGTTAATGGTTCGATCCGGAATTAAAGTCTGCGATAACGCCGTTTCAAGTTTGAAAAAGTTTTCGTTTCCGCATTTTGGCCTCGGACAGACGGCCGGGGCGCTACCGTAGACTTACAGTGATGATAATAGTTTAGTGTTTGGAATCGATTCTAGGATTTTGGTCGCTAGTGCTTGCCTAAAAGTTTTTGTTTTCGCTTCCGCCTTCGCCGCGAATCTTGCGGCGCGAGCATTAGGGTCCTAACAGTGGTATCAGAGTCATGCCAAACACTTTAACTAGTTATAGACGATGTTTACGTTTCGAAACTGAAATTTTAACCGTATTCAATCACAAAAACAAGTTTATGTCCATTTTAGAAAACGGCACCCGAAAAAAATTAACTATTGCAGAGAACTATTCTTTTAAAAAGAAAACTTTTCCCAAAATTCGAGGCATTTTCATCGGTTTTTGGCCGCCAGTTTTGCTATTTGGTCGGCCCAATTTTTTAGTCTGGTCCGTGGGTTTTTGCAGGTGCTTGGTTGTTTGAAAACTTGATTTTTGGTGATATTTGTTTTTGCCCAGATTTTAGTTTGTGTTATCTTTGATTCGGGCAAGTTCGGGAAACTTTTCGGTCGAAACTAAAATATCGTTTATGCTCCGTATCATTGTTTGCGTGTTTGATAACATCGTCTAATTGCTATATATTCGATTAGATGGTGCTGCACACTGGTTACTTGTTATGTTTGCATATATATCTTGTGATGGTTTAGCCGGATTGTCGTGATTGGATAACCCCTCATGCGATTTGTGTGTATGGTTTTGATATGTTTGTATTCGTTTATTCGGGATGAGCGGCCGGATTGTGGTCGTCGTTGCCACTTCATATGTATATTCCTTTTGGGACACGTCCAGCTTGCGGGCGTTGTCACCGTTGTATATATATTTCATTACTTGTACAAGGATACCTCGCGACGGAGTACGCAGGTAGCCGAATTCGAGAATGCAACGGGTGACCATCTCGTGAAGTCAAGATTGGACTACCTCATTCTCGGATTGGCGGATTGCTCGCCACACTTATAGGGGGTGTAGCTCTGACCCACGGAGAAGTGCTCAAGTTACCGGATTCCAAGAAGTGTCGGGTGGCCCACTCATGACATTGAGTGAAGGTTGCCTCACTTTTAGAATTGGCGGGTAACTTGCCACACTCGTAAGGGTCTTGATTCGAGTTTGTACGGGTTATCCACACGACTGAGGAACGTTGGTTTTCGTTTGCGGCCCAAACGAAACACGGGACTCCTAACTTATCCGCCATTCCATCTTGTTTGTTGTTTATCGCAAGTCTAATGTTTATTACTTGCATGTGATATTGAGATATATATATATATATTAATAGATGCTTCTATACGTTTTGTATCCGTGCTAGCCATGTCCCTGCCCTACCGTAAGTTAAGTAACCTTACGGTGAAGATCCGGGACCCCGTGGCGAATGCGAATAGCATATAAAAGCATACTATTTTGGTTGTTTCAGATATGGCTTAGAAACATAAAATGATGGGATCGCATTATAAATTTAATGCAAAGAAAATAAACCTAAACGATGTTGTCGGAATCAAATTTCAAAACCACTCGGTTTTCTACAAAATCAATTGCTTTAAAAGCGGAGACTAAATCACTCATTTTCAAAGCCACTCAAGTTCCTTCAACGATATCAAGTTCATTACGTTAAAGGTTTTCGCCAAAAACCAGTCGTAGCCCTTCGTCATTTCAGACAGGTAGTGCCTAGCATTCGTGCTATGTTTATTAGCATCCGTCAAGGCATAGTGTACTGTAGCTTTGTGTTACTTTTCTGCAGCATAGAGATGTATTAATCTAGGACAGTCGTTCAGTCTTATTGGCATCCGTCAAGGGCGAGTACAGATGGGTCTAAATTAATCAGGCCAATAACGGGTAGAACTTAACTTGCGACTTATGATTTGTTATCATCCGTCAAGGTCATAAAACGCTTGAGGCAAAAAGCATATCGAGAGTTTCAAATATAAGGGAAACTTGCCAAGTATGCACATACCTTCTGAAGTGTGGTAAATTTGGTCGGCTTCCGTTAAAATTATCGCACAATGATAGTTGGGTCCCGATTCCCACTGATGAGCAGGTATTACTCTAGGGAGATTTTCACTTCACAACTAGCTAATTCATTAGGTGTCTACAAAGGTGTAAACAAGGTTAAGCCTCTGTGAAAACAGGGTTATTTAATTAGTTCCGTGCGAAAGCACGGGAAACCTCCCTCGGAGTACCAATACTGGCCTGGTTGAACGGTTAGCAAACTTGTAAGGTATCCATGATCCCGACTAATTCTCCTTTTAAGATTTGAAGGAGAATTCGAGGACACAGTAGATACCATCCTGATTAGATAAAGTGATTAACCAATCTAATCTTGATACAGTGAACATTGAGTGTTTCTTTTCTCTCTTTGGTAGTGACCCATGACTAATCTTAAACTAAAACTCATAAACCAAGTTAACCAAACCTTTTTACAAACTTTAATTTTGGATTGCCATGATTCACGGCAAAGTCGTATATATCCCTACCACTCCTACTTTACCCTTTGCTTTCTTCGGAAGGCTCTGTATCACTACAGAGATCCATATTGTTGGAATAGCCATCTCGTATAGTTACATACGAACTTGAAGAAGTTGCTTCAGTTAAGGATGGCAACAGGTTCTGAAGAAATTGAATTGTATAATTCGGTTGTCTTCCCTTCTTCACCCTTTTTCACCTTCTCTCAAGTTGAGAGCTCCTTGTATTAGAAGAGTACACCTGTTACACTTATTGGATAATCTTCTTCCAAATCTTAGCCAGATGCCGAAAAGTAGGGAAGAAAACCAACTAGCCTAAGTTGGTGTACAGAGGATAAGATGAGGAGACATAAAAGGATTGAAGTGGGGGCAAAAGAAATTGCAACTAGTGTCATGAATCTGGGAATTGGAAGAGGCATTACTAGGAATACCCGGCCATCTCCTTGAAACATTATGTTTCAGTTTTTCTGTGTAGTTTTAATTGAAAATTGTTTTCCCGGTTAATTCTGATTCCAGGGTATGTATATACCTGATAGGAATCTCGCATCTGCATGTCGTTACAGATGCTGTGAAGGAGCAGAGTATTGGGAATGGGTGATTTGATCATCAATATCGGAATTCATAGTAATTGGTGATATTGGGTTAAATCACCTGGTTTTGCCTTACGGCAAATATTGCGTTTTGAATAACCGTTGTTATGCACCAATTTTTAAGATAATATATCTGTATCTTTATTTTATAAAGTGGGATATAATTTTTTGAAAATTGTGTTCTAAACATTACCTTTATCAGTTGATGATAAGGTAAGATACATTGAATAACGGTATAGACGTTATTAACCAAAATACAGTTTTCAACTTACAACACACGGAGTTTGAGTTAGCAAACTCAAGAGACTTACACAAAGTATTGTATGTTGTCTGGTGTCTATTTGGACAAAGGATTGATACTCATACTATATTCCGTTTACTTCTGACTTCTCTGGTTTTAGACAAGTATTTCGTTGAAATGCAAAGTCTAAAGATTTTGAAAAGTTAATAGGAAAATAAAGTAAAAAACCAAACGTTGGAAGTATCAAGATTCTTCGAAGTGATCGAAAATGTGGATGCTTATACTAGGTTTTCCGTAATAGTAATAATGAGAATATGATTTCTCTCACAAGTTACTCATCCGTAGGTGCGCTCCTTGATGAGTAATGTTGTATCGTCTTTTTCCATTTAGAGAATATGCATTGGAAACAGCTGCATAAGATTTGAATCTGGTTCTATTTAAATTAGTGTCTTTGGTTCTATATGGACATAGAATGGTTGCATATCTTATGGTTGTTAAGATATGGAGTTATTCGGTATTTGTTTAAAAGCAGAATCCGGACCAACTCAAGACACGCTTCTGTGATGGCAGTTATGGGTTATCCCAAGCTTTCACAAGGATTTAGCTTCTACCATTTGCAAAATCAATAGTTGCACTGTTCTTGAGCCACTTTTTATAAATGGACTTCTTTGCAAAAGAATTTAGTGTGGGTATGATAAAACTGGAAGTGATTCTAAAACTACAAACGATTACTGAAAATTTAGTAGAACCCAAAAATTCAATTGGATTCGACAAACCATAACCATTCCTAGGATTTTAGTAGGTAACCTCAGCCACTGAGAGGTACTTCGATTTTCTTGTAGACGGTGACGGGGGTTTTGGATCATCGTTATGATGGCTCTACTAGTTATCAGCAAACCATTGGGAAGTGGTGACTTTCGGTTGATAGCCAGATGCCGGATATCCAAGTTGGACTCCACGCATTTCAGCAAATTATGGAATTTGTTAGGTGCTCCTGAAGGGGTAAAACCCATTAAGAGCAAGTAGATCTTTCAAGATCAGTGCAAGTGAAAAGATAATAACCTAATAAGGTTAGACTTGTAGTAAAAAGTTTTTATCAAATACCAACTGTGGATTGTGATGAAACTTTTTCTTCAATGTCTGTGCTGAAATCCATATGGATATTACTTACCACTGCTGCTATTCATGACTATGAAA
The DNA here is from genome assembly GCA_030015575.1 of Agapanthus africanus. Classification (NCBI taxonomy): domain Eukaryota; kingdom Viridiplantae; phylum Streptophyta; class Magnoliopsida; order Asparagales; family Amaryllidaceae; genus Agapanthus; species Agapanthus africanus. The sequence continues at coordinate 294,150,724 of CM057345.1, read as the reverse complement.
TCTGGCAGGTGGATGACTATAACGTCTTTCTAAATGGGAATTAAGAAGTGCACGTGTATATGACTCTGCCAGAGGGTTGTCAAAGTGGGAACGGCGGAAGGTGTGCAAGTTCCTTATGTCTATTCATAAACTAAAGCGGGCATAGCGGAGACGGGTCATCTGTTTTGATGTAAAAGTCAAAGTGTTTTGACTTCATCAAAAAAAAACATATGAACTTAGTAAGAAGGCTGTAGAAAGTACTTTCCCGGGATTTAGATGATATACTCCTAATAGAAAGTGATATTCCTATACTACAATCGGTTAAATTATGTTGTCACAAAAAAATTTCCTTATAAGATCTGGATAATATATCAGGGATTCTGGTAACTAGATTTATGTCGTTAGATCTAGATTTGGGAAGTGTCCCAATTTGAGTATTTAGACACCATTCTAAGGGATTTTAGAATGGAAGACTTCTGGCGTCGTGGTGTACACGCAGGTGATAGAGTCACCCTCTCTAAAGAGATGTCTTCTAAACTGATAAGGAGAGGGACTCGCATAAATGACATACCAATTACTTTGCCGATTGGGTCAATCATGCAATGTTAAGTACCAAATCAGAAGTTACTTTTGCACTTAGTGTAATAAGCAAATATTAATCCTGGAGAAACAAAAAGAAACAGTGAAAAACATATCAGGATGTTCTTAGGATGTGGTAATGGCTGCCTCCTTCAGGAAGTGATTACCGTTTCTAGCTTCCAAAGTGACCTAGATGACAGAGTGGCTATCACAATTATAAGTTTATCCTCGTCTGAGGAGCAGTATGTTAGACGGAGTTCCAAATAGAATACTGAGGTAGACATGACGCTGGTTGCTGATTATGATCAGCGGATGATACAACACAAGAAGTTTGTTGGATAAAATTGTTTATTAATGAACTTGGTATCATCGGGTATCCAGACAAATTCTTAGGCAGGGTATCGCTCAGTTCGGGAGATATTTGATCTCCATGAAGTTGAGATATAGAGAGAGAAAGTGAGAAGCATTATAGTGGATCCACTCACTGAGGCTATTTCTCGAACACACAAGTTGTTAGTAGAGAAGTTTGGTATTCGGTAGTACACAAGCTGTGGATATGCAATACCACAATAATTGGACTTTAAGTGCAAATGGGAGATTATTGGCTATAGTGCCCTCAAGGCAATTATTGTAATCGAAAATAGACGATTATGATAATTGAAGGACCTATACAGGTAAAACAGTCTTATCCGATATGATAGTATGTTATCTGGTTTGTCATTATCATTGATATATATACATTTTACTGGTTATTACGTGTCGTTAATACATAATAATAAAGCATGTAAGATCTTTGCTTAACTACCAGAGTTATGATGGCAATCATACCAGTGAGAGTTGGGTAGTCCATAATCACAAATGTCCGTGGTCATGGGAGTATCGAGACTGGGCATCGATATTCCAGAGTAAACTAGTGTATACGTTTCTAGACCCCGACAAGATACGGTAGCAGGTCTCAAAGCCATTGGTATGTTGCATCTAAAATTGTATATAGGTGCTCGCTGGAGGTGAGTACACCAGACGGACTAGCCAAGAACTTCTAGATGGTATTATACCTATCGTCAGATAGCGGTTCTCAGTTGACATGAGTGCGGGTAGTCTGTTGACCTGAGATCGTCATTTGTCTCGTGTGAGTTCCTATTGTACTTAGATTACTTCCCTACAACGGCTCTACTGAGTCGTGCAAACAGATTTTAGTTGGATACAGTCCCGAACCACATGAAGATGGTGAGCGATCATCAGGGATTCGTCACCCGGTATATGGAGTCGATATCGCGCTGTTTGGTTGGCTATCACCATAAATCCTTGGTCAGGACGGATGAGATTTACTGATCAGAAATCAGTAGTTTCTCGGTTGGTAATGGGCTTGACACCGACATGACTTATCGGGTTATTAAAGGTCTGACGTTATCCACCCCCAGACCCGGTATGTAATACTCTTAAACGAAGAGACCGGACTGTACGGAGATTGTCACTCACAGGCTCAGTAGGGGTACGGACGAGTTTGCTTGTCGACCTTCTTTTCGTTCAATACCTTGGTAGCTGTTACCTACAACTAGTGCCGCGACGTGCTGGTGGTTAAACTCATTGTCAGTGTATTGTCGAGTGTTTAGAGTCCACACAGAGGGTTTTCCGGTTCAGACAAAACGATGTAGTGTGTGTATTTTGATACGCACTCAGGTTCGATTAAATATGTGTATTTACTGCACATACTTTAATCGGACGTTTTGATAATACTGGCAGGTTTGAAAGATAGCCAGATCATTGTGAACTAGTATTATATTTCTCATTCTCTCTTTTGAGTATTCGTGTTTTTATATGAATACGGTTATTTGTATTTTGATACATATACGGTATTTATACGAATATGATTATTCGTATAAATACGGGTATTTTTATCTCGATACGGATACGGGTATTTTTATCTCGATACGGATACGGGTATTTTTATCTCGATACGAATACGGTATTCGTATTTTTATCTCGATACGAATACGGTATTCGTATTTTGATACGAATACGAGTGTATATATTTTTGATACACATTTGTATGTATTCTTGATACACATTTGTATGTATTCGTATTTTGATACAAATACAGATGTATGTATTTTTGATACTTATTTGTCTGTGTGTATGCGTGTGTACATATGTTATTGTCTCCTCCTTTTGGAAGCTTGTAGTTAAGTGTAGGCTCATGACTCATGACATGAGTCATAAGATGAGTCATATGGTTATTCACCACTTGACCAAGGATAAGAGTGAGAGAGAGAAAGGATTTTACTTAAGGATTTATTTTTTACATCCTCATCCTCTTTTCTCTTCTTCTCTTTTGAGCTTCCATTTTTTAGAGGAAATTTTACAAAGAGAAAACTTGAGATATTATCACTACATCACTCTCACAATCAATTCCTATCAAATTTTGATTGTGAGTTACTTCACTTGATCACTTGATGTGAAGCTAAAACTTGTATTCGTGTTCTCTCGGGTGGATCATCTTCGAGGAGGAAGATCAGCGTGTAAGCTCGTTCCCGACGACTTCAGAGCCGAGCTAGAGTCCATGGAGTGGTGTAGGGATCTTTCGCAATTGCACGGACACGCTACAAAAGTAGCTAAGCCTCCTAACCTTGTATGTTATGAAATCTAGTTTAGTGTTTGGAATCGATTCTAAGGTTTTGGTCACTAGTGCCTGTATAAAAGTTTTTGTTTTCGCTTCCGCCTTTGCCGTGAGTCTTGTGGCGCGAGCACTAGGATCCTAACAGCTCCTTCGATGTTTTCTCCATGAAGATTCCAAACTAAATAATCGCTAACAAACCCGTATTTCACGATGTGCATTTGAACGTCGTCCTTACCATGGAATCACTTATTTATACACTAAGAACAAGAACAAAATATAGGTGAGTCCTCTACATAACCAAGACAGCAATAAGCGTAATCGGTGAAGAAGTAAACACCGTGTACGAAATACGGATCCGTCCGTTTTTGATGTTCGGCATACATCCAACTCTTGTCGTGGAGGTATGTAAAATCCATCTCGCGGGAAGACTAAGATCTAAAAGGCAATAAGCGTCGTATTAGCAATTTAGTTAATCCGGTTTAAGTTTTTTGACATGAACATACGGTTTAAAAGGTATCCGACGGTTGTCGATGGTAAGGCTTCTATCCCATTAGGATCGTATAAAGTATACGTCCATTTACTTGTTATTTCATCCATCTCGAGAAAATTTCGGCATCACCTCTCCATTGTTCTCCAAGTACGCTGCAATAGGTTAGATGAACATCTCAATGCTATCAACATTGAGATGAGTATCCAATCTATATTTGTACAAGGAGAACCAGCGGAAAGGTGCCGACGAAACACATCTCAAAAAGAACAAAAACACAAGCAAATGCGGACGTTTGCTTTATGCATTCCTAAATTGTCCACAGCGGACAAACCTATTAGATAATATACGCCAAGTCTTCTAGTTGCATAGATTACGAAACGGATGTCAGCATCGAGCAATTAATTAACAGTCGACGTTGACAGCCTTCACGTAGTTTTATGTCACAAGGAAAACGGACGTATGATAACTGATAGACGGAATCTACGGCGCGTACTTTAGTTTAATTTATGTTAATGTTTGTTTAAGATTTTTGACTAATCTTTGAAGGTTTATGGTTATGGTTTAGGTTTTCGTTTAATTGCTGGTTGGTATTTAAGGTATAGTTTGAAGTTTAATTGTAAGGTTTTCGTCTACTTTTAATTTTAAGTAGTAGATATATGGTTAGGGTCTAGGTTTACGTTTTCAATTTCCAACTAATTATTTTAGAGTTAGGTTTCAACACTTATTTTTTTCAGCACTACACAACAACTTGAAAATTATAAACCCTCTTCTTCTACCTGTTCTCCTTCCTTTTCTAAATCACATAATAACCATTTTCTCAAACACAACTGTCAACAACATTATAATCATAACCATTACCAATAGAAATTCATAAACTTAATTAATTTCAAAAACAAACCAAAAAACCCTAACCGAAGAACTTAGGGTTTTCTTAAATATCACAAATAAGCAAATATAATTTGATAGATAATGTACCTTGTAGAGTATTCTTGCCCAAATTGCAAAAAAAATTGCAATTTTTCCTTGAGATCTTGAGAGCTTGACGGGGAAAAGAGAGTTCTTCGGATTTGAAGGCAAGATCCTAAGAAAGGAGAAGAAGATCTAGATAGGAAAGATCATGAGATACATCTTTCTAAATTTTTGGGGTTTTTTTTTAGATGGAGACCGATGGATTTTGGCGAGAAGAGATGAGGTTGCGGCTGCGGGCTCGAGGAGAAGAAGCGAAAATGAGATTGTTTTACCAAAAAAAATGCTATTTAATAAAACATTTCCAAAAATAATGCTCGCCCAAAACAAAATTCACAAAATAGGAGTACTAGCACATAGCGAGTGGCAGTTGGTGGGGGAATAAAACGTTACTGAGGTCAGTAGCGTTTTCCTTTTTATGAAAATGCTACTGTCAATAGCGTTTTCCTCCTAATGAAAACACTACTGTCAGTTGCGTTTTCAAACAAGCATATCCAACTAACACGAAAAGTCTCGGGTTGGGGGATTTATGCCAAATGAAAACGCTACTGTGTTGGGATCCAGCACCCGTGCCGCGGAGGCCGCGAGCGAGGCGAAAGCGAAAACAAAAACTTTTTTCGGGCACTGGACGCTCACACCCGAGAATTCGATCTAAACACCCTAAACTAGAAATCTAAAACATGCAAGGTTTGATAAATACAACTTTTGTCGCGTGCCCATCCAATTGTGGAAAACCCCTCCAAGCTCGTAGCCGCCGGGATCGCGCTTGAGAATCGACCACTCTTACCGAAAATGATCCACCTAAGAGAATGCGGAGGAGGCTCTAACCGACGATCCAAGCTCGCTACGTTAGGATGGTCGGTAATGTAGGAATACTCTACTAAATTTTTTTCTCTCATACCATGCTCAAAATGAGAGCAAGAAGAAAAAGGAGAAGAGCTAGAGAAAACATGAAGCATGAATGGAGCGTGGAGTATGAGCTCTAGTGAAGAAAAAGAAAACTCTTATCAAGTCCTCAAGTATAGAAATGAATGGCTATATTACTCAACCATGATGCAATTGTCACGACCCAAAAATAGCCCATGAGGGTCCTAATACTACGCAACGCCTAAAAACGTAACGCAGTAAAAGAAAGCCAAAATCCAGAAATCTAAACCAAGGAAATACGGAAAAGATAATATAAGTTCTTGAAACATTTGAAATCGCAACCCAAATTCTTTTAAAGTCTTACTTTCTTTCTTTAAAATTTTGGCAACACCCCCTTTTTGTAAAAACTAACCAAGATGAATACAATACAAATATACGACGCCATAACGAAGAAATAAAGACAATAGAGAGAAAGCTGTATATAAAAAGCAACAAATCCACAATTTGATATACAAATACGTCCTCACCAAGTCTCTAAATCCACAACATAATAGTAGATGGAGAGTACAAAATATAACGAATGTACAATATGAAATACAGATAATCATCTAACCCACCTAAGCAAAATGGTATACTGTGAGCTGATGCGATATCTGTAGCAAAAGATGATAAATGAGAAGCTGAATAGCCTGCCTCGACTACTCTGGGGAACAACCTGAAACACCTGTGGCACAACGGGGGTGAGTTGCCAACTCGTGAATAGTAGATAACATATGCAGGTAATCGCAGGAATGTACGTACAGTATGAATCTAAGGTATGCGATTGCAGTAATAACATGTCATGTGAATGCAGAATAATGGAAAGTACAATAGCAGGTACAATCAATATGTGAAGCGATAATGACATGATAATAGTATGCAATAACTATGCAATAGGGATATGAGAAAGTAGATATGCAACTATCATAAGGGTATACTAACAGGTACTACCAACATATGAAACTGTGCATAAAATAGATAAGTGTGAGGTATGGGATAAAATATGTCATTTCCACGGAAACCTGACATCGTGGTAGGATCACAATCTATCAAGACACTCAAATCCCAATTCCTCAAATCGGCCCCCACATTGGGCACTCACATCATATAAGTCTCACATCTCCTCAATGTACAATATCGAGTAATCTCCTGTATCCCGAATGTACAAATCAGCAATCACATGGGTATGTCCAGTGTCCAATCTTAATGAATCGCCTAATAACCCAAGTCAAACCTCCAGTAAGAATCTAACATCCTAAAGGTATATATACAGAAATAAATATGATGGGGGCAATACACATATATTAGCGTCCCATTCCACTAATATTGGTGTAAGGGTTATATAACAACGGCTAAATCCCCTGTTATATATACAAAGGTATTAAAAGAAATATCATGAAAACCAATGTGCCAAGCATCGACACAGAAATCCTGATCACGTATCATACACTATCCCGAAAGCACGAGTGCCTAGCTCTGACCCTCGCCTTTCGACGTATGCATACGTACATAACTCCCAACGGTGTCTCCGTGATCCCCCGCCGAGTCATGGGTACTGTCACCGGTAGGTACTCGCCCGCCTCTAGGCTCAATCGGCAAAATCCATCGATCTTCTTGCCGAGGGGAACCATACCGGGCCCCACCATGTACCCTCATACGGCAACCACACCTCGTATGGAGTATATAATCAGAACCGATAAATCTCATGGTGGCTGCGCAAATATCATATCAAGGAAACGGGGTTTTTCAATGTATGCATAATTTCATGAACTCCCGCGGTTCCCAAATCCAGAAAACATCATATAAAATCCAAATAAACAATGCGCAAATCCAGGAATAAATATATGCGATATATCTGAATGCGAGCATGTAAATGAAATTATGTAGCTGAAACCAGATGTATGCAAAATCAATAAGGTACAGCTAAGTATAGGTATCCACCTATAAGCAAATGATATGGTATACCCCACTGGGTATAAGTAAAATATGAGCAAGGTATACCTGTAGCTGTATCGTAAGGTGTATATGTACCTATCACTAAAGGTATGATACACTGTAGGTATACCGACAAGCTAGATGTCAAGTATGATAAGCAATATAGTATCTATAAAGGGTTGTGTGTGACATGGCAATTATTGACGGTGTGTGTGTAGCATACAATCCGTGCTCGTGCAACATGAACCGTCAATAATATGTGCAGTGTCCTACGGCTGCTAGTCACAGTACAACTATATCAAGAAAATAAAGTAAAGGCGCAATTCTAACAATGATGTAGAATATGCGACAGGTATTGAATCCTAGCTCAGACGCATAACGCCATGCGGGCGATTCCCCTGTAGATGTTAAATCTACTCACCTACGCCCCACGCTAGGTAAATCCTACTATCTGCTCCCCCCTATAGCAGTGTCCGTAGTTTCTGCCTGCAAACCTGCAAATAAGACATGGAAAATATATATAAGCCAAATATTCCGCGAAACGCGATATCGAACCAAAACGAGAAACTCGCGTCGCGAACTAAACGCGCGTGTGCACGATACGCTAAAACGTGTGGATACGCGTCTAAAACCATCGCGACACGCCGCGATACGCTGGATCACAGAACCCACTCACGTATCGCGCGTATCCCGCAAACACAACGGACATGCAAAACGATATATGATCTCAGATTTTCCTACAGGTCAAATATTACAAAACTATGCATGCCAAAACACTACAATACACTGCAGACAACCCTATCCAAGAACCCAACACCTATCTCCTCTCCCTGGCCGCAATTTGCGGCCATAAGGATTAAATTGGCGGCCAGCTTAGGGAATGAGGGGCTCGTGTTTTGGTGGTGTTGTCTAAACCTAATTAGCATGCTCCAGTTTCCTCAATTTTACCCTGAAGGGTCCGGGTCAATAGTAGATTACAAAATGCTAAAATATCGCTTCAAAAACACTAATTTGCACAAAACACAAACCTTATGGTATTTTAGTGTAATACAGGGTTAAACTCAGTTAAGGTGACCCTAACAACACTTAAATAAGTAGGGTTAACTAACACAATCACCACATTGCCACAGGTCCACACAATTTACCATAATCTAGCACAAAACTAGCTAATTAACACTAATCGAAGCAAATCAACACACAAGCTCAGCAACTAGGGGATTGGGTTAAGAAATTATACCCTAGAGAACCCTAGAAAGCAGGTGAAGAAGTGAAAGGAGCTGCTGCAAGTGCTGGGGCTGCTGTTGCTACAGCTGCAGATTCTGCTGATGATGATGATGGCTGCTGCTGCTATCTGTGTTGTTGTTGTTGTTGTTGATGCTGAGGTTGTTGTTGCTGCCCCTGGTGCTGCTGCCTTGCTTCTGCAGCTACTACTTGCTTCCCTTGTTGCTGCTGAAGCTCCTGCTGCTGCTCTTGCTAATGTTGCTGAAGCTAGAGCTGCTGTTGCTGCTGTGAGTGCTGCTGCTACTGCTGATGTTGTGGGGTGTGTGTGTTGTGTGAGAGAATGGGAGTGAGAGAATGAGAGTGAGAGAATGAGAGAACACAAACAAGTCAACCCCCTTCTCTCTCTCTTCATTTAATGAAGCATGGCAAAAGCCATCATGCCCCATTCTCACTCTCTCTCTCTCTCACCAAGGTCAACACAAGACAATCGTTTTGAATTTAAAACCCCATTTAAATCTATTTTATTTTAAAACAACCATAAACAAATAAAACCCAAAAGCACTTAAACAATAATAAACTAGATTAAGGAATGGTTAGTTCACCATATTGCTAATCATGGTTAAACCTCCAAAACAACCCTAGTTATCATGCACAAGTGTGTGCAAGCCTAGGAAAAATCTAATAAAATATTCATTAAATAGGATAAAATAATTAAAACCCAAATTGGTAAACCTTTTTATTAAAAACTATAAATAAAAATATAATTAGCTACAAAACACATTCTAAGGTGTTACAGCAATAGTGTATCCAAATGAATTTTTAACAACATAAAATAAAGCCATACCTCTTTACATTGTTTGCAACCATGCTTCACTTTACACCTCATATCCATCTCATTTCCCTTTTTATTTTTCTAAATAGAAAAATAAATATAAGATCTTCTTCTTCTAGAAGTATTCCGTATAAATACGGAATACTTCACCTGATATATGTATCGCTACATATACGTGTATCCGTATAAAAATACGGATAGCACCAAAGAGAGAAAATGAATATGAACAATAATACTAAAATATAAATACATATATAAATTATTAAATCAAAACCTGATTTAATAATCCGGCTTAATCCTAAACCGGCCAGTAATATCAACCATCCGATTAAAATCCGTGTATCGCGTACACGTAATTAATCGGACCCCTGCACGTACCACCGTACGGCTTCTACATCTGTGGCCTGAACCGGGAAAACCCTCTGTGTGGGACTCTAAAGACTCGACAGTACGCTGGAAGTGGGTTTAATCACAAGCACTGCTGGGTTCGCTTAGCACCCCCGACGGTTTTCAGCACGCATCAAGTATGCTAATTAAAAAATTTAAGGTGCCGAGCGAGCCCGACCAAGGATCTAACTAGAGAATTATGGTTTTTATAACATGTAAACAAACTTACACTAAGTGATATAGGAATACAACCTTTGTAGACCGGTCCTTCACTTTTAAAGCTCCGTGTAGTAGTCCCTTTGCTCCAAGTAGTGGTATCATGGACTCTCCTTAGGCTCCACTAGGCGAAAAGAATGAGCTTGCTCAAGGATCTTCAAGGCCGAAAATGATCTACGTCGAGAAATCTCCAACTCAAGCTACATCTTCACTAATTGAGAATTAGTGAAAGAAACAACCAATACTAAATGGCTAGTTTGGTATAGATTGATGAAGTAGGAATTTTGCTCAGTTTAAAATTATTTTTCTCTCTCTCCCTCTTTCTTCACCTCAAGAAAACCTAGCGAGCTCAAATGAGATGAAGGAGAAGAAGAAGTGGTGAATCATGGCAACCATGGGTGAGAAAATATCATATATGATATTTGTAGAGACTTAACTGTAACATTTCAGAAAATATAAAATATTATTTTTGGAATTTAATAATAAAATAATATTTTTCCCGAAAACTGCCCGATTTGCGAAATTGGGGTTTTCGAAAAAGGATATAAATATATACTAATAACTGTGAAGTAATTGGGAATTAAAATCATTTATTCATTTAAAAATATATTTAAAGGATTTGACATTTTAAAGATTTGTTATATGCAGTTTAAATGAAAACCCGATTAGTGCACTGCTAATCGCTATTAGGCAAAATCTGTGTTTTTACAGTTTTTCGTGGCTAGTGCACCATGTCATGTTGCATTTGGTTACATGTTGTCGCATTTGTGTTGTTTTGTGGGTATTATGGTGATTTGGTTTTAAAAGAGAAAAGAAAAGAAAAGAGGAATGGCAAAAGGGTAATTAGTGAGAGAGTGGGTGAGAATAAGAGAGGTGCCACGACCCGAAAGTATGGAACATGACCGGCACTTAAATTACGAAACGTCTCGAGGCGTACGTAATCTAAGTAAACCGAAAACCCAGAAATACAAACCAAGAAAAGTAGTAGAGTGAAGGAAAAACCAATTTAAATAAAGTAGTTTGCAACATACGCCGAAATATACGTTTTTAAAATCACAAGTCTTTTCTAAAAATTTCGGCAGAGTTTTCTTTGTAAAAACAGACCCCAAACAGGTACAAAACCTGATAAAGCATTTATAATGAATAAAGGCATCTCCAAGCGGGAGCTAGCTCTTCGTCAAACGACGGTCACAACCACGCAAGCAATAATATACAACGCCGAAAGGCGAGGATCGCGACAGAAAAGGAAACTCAAAACAGCATGAAATCCATAGAAATACAACGCGCGACTCTAAGGTTGAAAGAATAAATATCACTGGTCTCTATCTGAAATAAATACATGCTTGGTTGATGGAGCTTCTAGATACAACAGAATAATAATATAGAAAGTATAATGATGGTCACGATGCAAGTGAACCCACCTACTAGCAAATCACCCGGAAAAAAGAAGTAGTGCCAACAAAACCGTAATGAAACCTGTACGGCAAAACGTGTAAGAAACTGTGGCACAACGGGGGTGAGTTGCCAACTCGTGAGTAGAAAACATCTACGAGCAGAAATCACATGAATAACGCAATCCTAGGTCATACGATCACTATATATATAATCCTCAAAATGACAAGTCTGGAACATGAAAAGGTGGCAAGGGTAAATATCTAACCCAAGTGTAATCCCATGTGCTCGTGTCAGTGCCTCAGGTAGCAATATATCATATGGATGAGGTATGAATGCATGAAAATAGAATACATGTACATGAAGAAACTGCTTTCATAACTTAGTGAGATTTCTGTATTTTTAAAACGAGGTATCATAAATGAAATCAGTATAAACAGTGTCTAGTATCGACAGAAAACATAAATCCAAATCTCAGGCTCCGGCTATCCGGACTGGCCTGTATCATCAAATCTCAGTACCTCAATATCTCACTATTTAGGGCGCCGTCAGTCCAAACCGGCCCCTAACATCCATCACAAAACCACGACGGTATCCTCCAGATATCCGAATCGTCGGGTAAAATCACCGGTAGGTAGTCTTCCCCTGCCAGGCTCATCGTTTACTACTCGAACTTCTTGCCCCGGGGTACCTTACCGGATCCACCATGTACCCAAGACGGTTCATCCAACTTCTCGAATAGGGTCTCAAAATCCATCAGCAAACTCATGGTGGACGACTCATATATCATGGGAAAACCGCACTTTTCATTTTAAAAAGAGAGAGAGAAGAAGTTTATATATGTTCTTGCGGTTTTCCCTCAAATCCAGGAAATCTCATGAAAATCCGAACCCAAATCATCAATAGCACGTAAAACAATGAATATAAGCATAAAATCCATGAATGCAGTATAACAGTGAATAACAATATGCATGAAACAGCAAGTAATAACTATAATGTCTAAACTGGCATGTAAGGCAAGTACACTAATATCATGTCGAAACTATTAGCTAACAAGCTATGTCCATGAAATAGTATTCTCTAAAGTGTACGTGACATGGCAATTACCGATGATGATGTGTGTGAGCCGGCAAGTAAGTGTACGTGGAGCATACGCATCATCGGTAATGGTGCTGGTGTCCTAACAGCATGCTATCAATAATGGTATATAAATCACAATATAAGCATGCGATGCGGAGCGAACAGCAATAATGAGCGGGAGCTGAATACTAGACACAACGAAAACTAATCTGCATTTAATATAAATATAAATCATACAGTAGTGCCTTTTGAAATAATACGAATCACGGTGTTTTGAAAATAAGGGCTACGGTGTTTTTAAGAAAAGATACGTTCTTTAAAATATCTGTAGAATCCCTTGACCTGTCTTTTAAAATACCCACGATTCGTTAGTTTTTGAAATAGGTAGGAACCGAATCTAGTCTAACAACTACACTAAACTATAGGGCTGAGCTAACAGGCTAACTGAAGGTAAGAAAACTGCCGAACATCTGAGTCGATACATACATACATACATACACACACACACACACACACACACACACACATATATATATATATATATATATTAGTCGGTGATCTCGTCTCAATAATATCATATCCGATACCATATCTATAATCATACATTCCCAAGTCAAGAGTGCGGATCTATCATCAATATGTAGCTCGTACGTAAATCCGTTGTACGACATCCTAAATCTGGGTACGGGTCAATATCACATTCATCATATTATTCATCTGGTATCCTTTTTATCAAAGATCATAATCCGGGGTACTGATCTACGTCTAGTACAATACTGATATCATCAATATAATCATGATCTGACTACTGATCTACAGCCTCATACAAACCGATGTCATCAACACATATCATCATAAAGAAGTATATATCGCCCAATGCGACCTATTATAAATATCTTAACATATTTTATCTCAATCTCGATCATAAGTCAACTATTCTATGTATATCACTATTCACATGGTATCGTCGTCCAAATATCCGCTATAACATCATGACGTATCTCAAATACGAACTCTTCCATATCACTGATCTCACGGCCTCAAATCAAATCTCATCGACTCATCTCTAATCCCTAGTACTATCCTCAAATCCAGTATATGAACACATAGTCCCATACCCATGTGAACACATAAATATATATTCCTATATACGCACATGTGAAAGAAAGAATGTATGCAAGTATGTGTGTGCGTGTGGGTGGGGGTGCAACCACTACTCTAGGGTTTCGCAACTAACACTAAACCAATCCAGGAACACCAAAAATCCATCTTTATCATCAATAAACTCAATCAACATATAATAAATATATGTGTGTATACGTATTCGTATACATCACCATGAACTGCAGGGGTGCTATACGCCATCCACCCGACTTCTCCCCGTAGATACAAATCTACTCACCTTTGCTTGCCGATGCCGATGTCGCCACCCACTTGCTTGTCGCCTCTAAGTCTTCATGAGGGTACCTACATATAATAAACAATCGCAATTGCTATTAACATCAAGTCCAGAAACCAAAACGACACACGGATTACCTATGGGTCAAAACCTATAGTCCACGCGTGCAAAAACGACTAAACAACCCTTGTTGTTGCTGTACAAATATGCAACAACCCAATACGAATCCAAATATCAAGAATTAGCATTTCAAAATACGGAAAACATAGCCAAACTCACACTAGAATGCTTCCAGATTTTGACTCAGGTTAAAAGTAGTTTCCAAAACAAGTCTGGGGTGCTGTATATGATGTATATGACCTACTGGATCAACCCCGACACCCATTTCCTTCATGTGGCCGGCCACAAGGCCAAAAATTCCGGCTTCCTCGGCCAAAGGGTCTCTATTTGGGTTTGTCTGGTCATGGGGGTCTCCTAGTACTCTAATTTGGTCTCTGGAGTTGTTTGCTTTCCTCAAAAATCCCCCGGGTTGCTCCAGATTTCCCTGCACACCCTATATCCTCACAAAACCGTCATGCACAACAATCCTAAATCCGTATTTTGGTTACACACTCAATTCCAGCTCTTGAATCCAGTCCCTAAGGTTTGTAACATCCACTACACACCTCAAATCTATACAAACACCCAAACCCTTCTCTAGAATTTCCCAACATCAAAATTTCACGCTAAAACGACTTTTAAACTAAACTAGAATATAACAAACTAAAAACTAAACTAAATGGTAGAGATTATACCTCATTAATGCCACCAAGCAAAACCCTAGAAGTCTCACGTCTTCAAAATCTAAATTTGATCGGTCCAATGTGATGAGGGTGAGGTGGGGATCATTTTTTGTGAAAGGAGTTTGGGGTTTTGATTAGGTTTTGGAGATGGTTTCCATGGTAGTGAGGTGGAGGAAGAAGGAGATGAAGAAGGATGAGAGAGTTGAAGAAATGAAAATGAAGTCAAGAATGAGGTGGGGGTGGAGCCTTACCTCTTTCTCTCTCTCCCTCTCTCTCCCCTCAAGCATGCTTTGCCTCATGATTATGTCCCCTCTCTCATCATTTCCTTACTTTTTCTTTTCTTTTCTTTTCCTTTTATTTCCTTCTCCTTGCAATAGTAAACCCAAAACAAACCATTCACCCAAAACATGTAAGAAAATGTAGCAAGTGTGTAAAAATGATATGCGCATGTTTTGCACAAAAATGCTAAAAATCCGATTAGCGATTTTTAATCGCGATTAGCACTAAATTAACATATAATTAATCATAAAAACTTAAAAATGGCATAATTCCATAAAATACCCTATTTTAGAATTTTCCAAAATTTTTCCAAAATTTTTCCCATTTATCGGTATTTAATTATACCGAAATATTAAAATATTCAATAAAATAATATTAAATTATAAAAATTCCCAAAAATAATATTTTACTTTTTTTTTTGAAATGTTACAAGAGGAGAGAGAGAGAGGGCTCCCACTATAACCCTTCCCCATTATTTTCTCATCTCCTTCTTCCTCAAGTTCTCCCTCCACCTTCACCCCAAGAAACCATCTCCAAATCTCCACCAAAACCCTAAACCCTTTTCATTAAAAGTGTTCCCCTGCTTCTCCTCTACACAATGGACCAAGAAAAGAGAGATTTTGACAACTTTGGCAAACTAGAGTTTTCTTGGGTTGCCCAAATGAGGTAATTTCTGCACCAATTGTATCGTATTCCATTTACCTTAGCACCTATACATGTTTAGAATCGATATAGTGTTGTTTAGTGAGTATTGAAAATTTCTAGTTAGGATTTGAGGGACTTTTGAGTTGTGATAGTGTACTTGAGCTTAGTAGAGGCCACACTACCCCCCTAGTGCTAGAATTCAGACCAAACCTGAGACTTAAACCCCGAACACGAACTTTGAAATTTCTGCCGATATTGAAATTGTGATAGGAATTGGTGATCTGCTAACACCCGGAGCCTCTGAAAATTAATTAGCAAAGACAGAGAGATAAGCAGGCAACCTAGAAGCTTTACCCAAAACCTGAGCCACCCCCTCCATGTTCTGGCCGCACTTTTAATCGATCTGGCCGCAAATTGCGGCCAGGGTGGGATCATTTGGGTTCGTATTGGTTCTGTGGCTCCTTTATCAGTAAACCAGACCCTTGGCATATGCAAAATTGACTAATTTCAATTAGGGTAAAATCTGGGGCATATTAGTAAGTTTCCGATTTCGTTTTGCGACTTTTAATGAATCGAAAATTGGTATTTGATTTTGTGTTCCGTCATCTGATGTTTGTACGTTAGCGATGTGGGTTGTTTGGTGGTTTTGCAGGCGTAGTCCGTAGGTTTTAACCTATAGGCACTTCGCGTGTCGTTTTGGTTTCGAGTTGAATATTAACGCGTTTGCGATGTGCTATAATTTGTAGGTACCCCACGAAGGTTTCAAGACGATGAAGAAGAGGATGGCGACATCGACATCGGCAAGCAAGAATCAAGGTGAGTAGATATATATCTACGGGAAGAAGTCGGGTGGATGGCGTATAGCACCCCCACAAAGTCGTAAGAAATGATGTGATATGTTATAGATATACATTTATATGTTATGGAGAGATTGAACACTTAGCAAGAAAAGGTTAGGAGATTATGAGTTAGTGTTAGCGAGAATTGAAGAAAGGACTTTAGTTAGTCATAGTCGTGAACCCTAGAGTAAGATAGTTACACATACACATACACGCACGGGATATAGTTTTGGGTGTATATGTTATATGTTTATAGATAGATGTGGATGCGTGGGTTGATATATATACATTTACGTATACACGGATGATGAGGATGGTATATGATATTATGAGATGAGTCGTTGGGATTGGGCATGATGCCATGAGATCGGTGATGGGATTTGGTTCGTATTAGGAGATACGACATGATATTTTAGCGGACCTTTAGGCGATGTGTTTCAGACACATGCATATACATTATTGATGGTATCAGTATGTACTAGACTTAGATCAGTACCCCAGTTCATGATTTATGATGATAAGGATACCAGATAAGTAATGAGATAAATATGATAATTGAGCCGTACCCAGATTTGGGATGCCGTACGATAGATTTACCGTACAAGATATAATTATGATGATAGATCCACACTCTTGACTCGAGGAATGTCATATTATATATATTTTATTGCATGTGATACTATTGAGGCGAGATCACCGACTACTAGATATATATAGATCGACTCAGATTTAGGTGGATTTCCTTACCCTTTTGACTGGGCTCGAGTCATACTTGTTTTTAAAAGTGGAGAATTGAGAGTATTTTAAATACCAGAACTGTATGACTCGTATATTGGATAAGTATATTCTTCAGTGTTGTTGTTACTATATCATTTTCTGTATATTCATGATGTTTCATCGCATTGCATGCTTATACATATGTTATCTGTAATTATTATGAAACCATGTTGTCAGGACACCAGCACTATTACCGATGATGCGTATGCTCCATATAACTTGCTTGCCGGCTCACACACATCATCATCGGTAATTGCCATGTCACGTTCACTTTAGAGAATACTATTTCATTGACATAGCCTGCTAGCTGATAGTTGCAATATGTTATAGCTTTCATATGCTAGTTTAACTATTGCATTCATTGCATGATATCAGATGCATTCATATATTCATTGGTTATGCAGTATTATGGACATTTATGCCGGTTTTCACTTTTATTGACATGGTGATTTGATGTTTTTGGATCCTTCTTGGGATTTTCTGGATTTGGAAACCGCATGTGAAAGTTTTATAAACTGATGATGTATTTTAAAGAGAAAAATGCGGTTTTCCTTGATATGATGAGTCTTGTCCACCATGATGTTTTCTCGGTTCTGAGATAGTTTTCGAGACCCGATTCGAGGAGTTGGATGAACCGTCTGTGGGTACATGGTGGACCTGGTATGGTACCCCGGGGCAAGAAGCTCGAGTTATAGACGATGAGCCCGGCAGGGGCAGACTGCCTACCGGCGGATATCCGGAGGATACCGTTCGTGGTCGTGTGATTGATGATATGGGCCGATCCGGACCGACGGAGCCCGTGGTATTGAAATATTGAGATTTAAGACACTGAGATATTGAGATTTGAGATTTATGTTTTGTGTCGATGCTTGACACGGATCCTAGGTTGATTTCATTGATGATATCTCGATTTATATACATATGGAAATCTCATTAAATAAAGAAAAACAGTTCTTCGATTCATG
Organism: Agapanthus africanus; assembly: GCA_030015575.1. Classification (NCBI taxonomy): domain Eukaryota; kingdom Viridiplantae; phylum Streptophyta; class Magnoliopsida; order Asparagales; family Amaryllidaceae; genus Agapanthus; species Agapanthus africanus. Next base: position 294,132,438 of record CM057345.1, on the reverse strand, counting down.
ATGTACTCTGTTATCATTATATGCATTTGCATATCATTTTAGTTACATATTGCTACCTGACATTTGTATATCATATTAGTGACATGTTGTTATCTGAGGCACTGACACGAGTACTTAGTATCACACTTAGGGATAGATGTTTACCCTTACCATTATATTATGCTTCCGGCCATATTATTATTTTGAGAATATTATTGATCGTATGACCTAGGATAGCGTCATACATTCGATTTCTGCTTGTAGATGTTTTCTACTCATGAGTTGGCAACTCACCCCCGTTGTGCCATAGTTCCTTGCAGGTTTTGCCGTACAGGTTTCGTTGCGGCTTTGCTGGCACACTTTTCCTTTCGGGTGATTGCTTTGGTAGGTGGTTTCATTGTATTGTGACCACCATTGTATTTATATGTATTTTCAGTTGTATCTAGTAACTCCATCAACCAGACTTGTATTATTTGATAGACTTAGAGGACCGGTATTTATTCTTCGACCTTAAAGTCGCGCGCTGTATTATTATGGTTTTCTTGATGATGATGGTTTTTATCCTGAGTTTGATCCTCGCCTTTCGGCGTTATATATTATATTACTTGCGTGGTTGTGACCGTTGATTGACGAAGAGTTAGCTCCCGCTTGGGGATGCCTTTTATCATTTCGTATACTGCTCATGTTGTACCCCGTTTGGGGCCAGTTTTTACAAAGGAAACTCTGCCGAAATTTTCAGAAAAAACTTGAGATTTTAAAATGCATACTTCGGCTTATGTTGTTAAACTTCTTGCTTTAAAAAAATTGGTTTTTCCTTCACTCTACTGCTCTACTTGGTTTTGATTTCTGGGTTTTGGCTTACTTCGATTACGTACGCCTCAAGACGTTTCGTAATTTAAGTGCCGGTCATGTTCCGTACTTTTCGGGTCGTGACAAAATTGGTAGCAGAGCGTTAGGTTTTACCTCCTGAGTGTAGGATGAACCTTGGTTGATGGAGTAGGTGACTTAAGAAGAGTGACGTACCGTGTGTATGTTCCGCGGCATATTTACGATACGCTACTCCGCTTAAGATGTCTTAGGTTGTATATTTCCTTCCACATCATTATATTCATTCCTATGATCTAGCCTCATCAGTACCAGTTATGGTTTTGTTACCACGGTTACACGGGCAGAGAGAGCTACGGCTAGAGTTGCGTCAGCATGAGCTCGTCATGGACGAGGACTGACCACGGCGTGATTCCAGGGACATATGATTTGCATAGATGCGTCGTTTAGTTGTGTTTTCGCGACATGAGCGTTTGATGGATCGCTTCTACGAGATTTCTCGGACGTGCAGATCAACACCAGAGGATTTGAGCCACTGATAGAGGCCGGCCAGAATGTGATGACCATTGATGTATCGCTTATTCATGATGATTGAGGCACTGTTCGGCGTGCAGACGAATGAGCCAGTTATTGTTGCGAACGACGAGATATCGTCCCAGATGTTGGAGTTTTTGCAGTACGAGTTGTACTTAGAGATATGATAGATGGTCGCTAGTCACCCGAGGATGAATGACTAGGACATGTGGTTCGTTCGCTTACCCCGATGCAAGGTCATCAGATAGATTGATTCCAGATAGAGACGACTTCACATAGATACGTTGGTAGTCGATAGACGATCGAATGTCAGGAGCCATTTTCCAAGTTTAAAATATTCAGAGACAAATGCAAGTAATGCTATGGACCCTCTAAAAGAATGAAATCCTAACTCGACATATGACCATGGAACGCCTTTGAATCTTAGGGTTTGCGGCAGTTCAGCGGTGCCATTAGTGAGGCTTGGATTTTCCCTTCTATGGTCGGTCCACAGGTGCTGTGGCATTTATTTGATACTATTAAACTGTATCCAAGATATTGAGCCCTTGGGGGATTATGGAACATTGACGAATCGATCGAAAAGTTCGACATCATTCGAATATCATATGATGGGATGCATTGCTTGGGAGACTCCAGATACGAGTATAGCCGTTGGAGCGCAGTCCATACAGCCACGAGGAGACGAGTCCGAATCGGTCGACATTAGAGAAAAGTGGAGTAAGAGGTTCGTACGAGATCTTGATGAGATGATGTTCCACTCCGCCGACATCAGAGATGTGACACGCATACAGAGGCGTTATATATGGATATACCTTTCAGAAGGAGTCGTGATGAGTATGCAGCCATTCCGGAGTAAGAGGTAGATTTAGTAAAAGATGATGACTTCCGGGAAGTTCGGCAGAAACGAGATTTGGGAGAGACCTCGACAGGACCTTTCTGAAATAATTTACGAGAAGATTTGGACCCAGGAGCGGTCCTATTACGCACACCCAGCAAGCCAGAGTTCGGCATCATCGACGAGACATGTTATGAGTGACCACGATAGTTGTCCAGAGACTCTTAGAGGATGTGCTTGAGCGAGACTATTCCTCCATACTTGATTCGGTATTTTGGGCGATCTATTCACATGATTGAGTTTTGATGACTGAGTTTTATGATATTTGTTTTCGTGCACCATGGGTGCACCTACTGAGTATTTACGTTTTGTGCATAGTTATTGCACTTTAGATATGCTTTTGTAACGTTTTAAAAATAATTAAATAAATAATTAAATAAATAATTAAATGAATAAAATTGTTTAAGTGAATTTTATGATTTTCGGTAAAGTAAAATGTATTTTTCGTAAAATCAAACCGTGATTGTTTTTCATTATAATTTTAAAAATATCCATTTTAATTATGAAATTACTAGTAAATGGTGTTTATTTAGCCACTTATAAATTTTTAGTTTAATAAAATATTTTTCTTAAATTAATTATTTTAAATATTAACATAAGCTTTATTTTTTACACTAAATTAGTGTAAATTACAAATTTAAATGGTTTTAATTTGTAAAAATGAACCATGGCATGTTAGAATTTAGTATGTATCATGCAAATATTATTTGCAAATTTTTCCTATTTTCTAGAGCTTTCTTGAGTTGCTATAGTAAACAAATAAATAAATAATTAAATAAACCATGAAAAGACCTTTAAGTGATATTTCTCCTCTTGAAACTTCTACACTTTTCCTTAATCATTTCTTTCTCTCCTTCACTCCCTCAAAGCCGGCCACAACCCCCCATGGCTGCCCCCCCCATTTCCCACCTCATTTTTGCACAAAAATCCATCAAATTACATCAAAAATTCAACAAAAAATACACAAAATCCTAATCTCTTCATACCCTTTATTCTCTACCCTTTTTTATATGGATTTTGGAGTGGGAAAGCATGTATTTTGGAGGCTCATTTCTTGTTTGGATTTCACATTTTGGAGGTATAATTTTCTTTCTTTTGATTTATTGTTATTAGTGTAAGTCGATGTACAACACCCCACGACTTGCGGGGGGGCGGAAAAATGAAAAACGATCTTGTTCTTTGCTTAAATATCGACTAACCGCACGAATCGAAGCTAAACGATAACTAACATCAAACATAGTTGTTAACAACTACTATGTAAAGGGATTATACCTAAAGAACCGTGTCCTTCGTCTTTACGAACTCCTCCTCCTCCTCGGCCTTCTCGAAGTAGTAGACGATCCACCCGAGAGCTTTACTCCAAGCTTAGCCTCTAAACTTGAGGCAACTAACCTTCTTTAAGTGCTAATCAAAGAAGCTAGGTGATATAGAGTGAGGGTTATGGTTTAATTAGTCTAACTAATCCTTGTACTCAACACATGAGAGGGGAGGATTAGGGTTTGAAGAGGGAGAGCTTGAGGAGAGAGAAGATGAAGATAATAATGAAGTGAGAAGAATGAGTTATCATAATATATATCAAGCATTTCTTTTTATCAAGAAAAGAAAAGAAATGAATTTACAACCATGCTTGATAAATATCTAGTGGTGATTCATCTCCATGAGTCATTAAGCAATTATGAAGCATTAATGACATGGATGAATCATCCATATGACTCACTAATCACATTCATTGTATATGCCACCTAAACCTCCTTAGTCACCATCTTCTAGAAGCTTCTCGCGCAATTACGAGAACGCCCCTCCTTTCCGCAAAAGTACGGAAAAACTTTAGACTGTATAAATCCAATAACCGGATACCAGTAACTGGCTTAAACCAAAGCCGACTGGTAAAAACTGTCCGAAAGTCGTACGTGCGTAAACACACGTATGCGTCCGAACCCTTGTCGTAAAACCATACGACCTCTATATCGTTTCGCCTGGAGTAGGGAAACTCTCTGTGTGGGACTCAAGAGACTCAACTACTACGCTGGCAGTGGGTTTAACCACAGACCGCAAGCGGCACTAGCTGTACGTAACGGTCCCCAGGTAGATGTCGATAAGAAGGCCGATGAGGAAACCCATCCGAACTCCTACTGAGCCTGATGTGACAATCTCTATACAGTCCGGTCCGTTCGTCTTAGACTATCGCATATCGGGCCTAGGGGGCGGCAAGCGTCAGTCCCCTAATAGCGGTATAAGTCGTGTCGGAGCGAAACCCATTACACCCTGAGAAACTACTGGAACCTACCAGCAAATCTCGCTTGCCCTGGCCAGGGACTTTGCGTAATGGCTCTCTGACACAGCGCGATATCAACCCCCAATACCGGGAGAGACGAATCATGTCTAACCGCCACTGCCTCCAAGTGCTCGGGACTGCACCCAACTGCTACTTGTTTGCACGACTCCTTTGAGCCGTGGTAGGGTAGCAATCTAAGAACAGTGGGACACACTCGAGGCGAAGTAGCAGTGTCAAGTCTGCGGACTATGCTGTACTCATGTCACCTGGGAACTGTTCACTGACGACTGGTATAAAACCAACCAACAGTTCCCTGTGAGTCATGTCCAGTGTACCCGTAACCTAACGAGCACCTGCATACTATCTCCAGTACGACGTACTGACGGCTGTGGGACAGACCATCTCCCAACTGGGATGAGAAGCGTACACACTAGTCTACTCCGGAGTATCGATGCCCTGTCTCGATAATCCAACGACTAGGGACCTGAATAAGGATGTGCTTATAGACTACCCAGCCCCCACTAGTGTGACTGCCATCACAACGCCCGTAGTCAAGCAATATCCTAAGAGCTCTATCAATACGTATACTCACATATTAAGATAGAAAAACCAAGTAGCATACTACCATGTTTAGCAAGACTGTTATATACATGTGAATATCCCAAGCTTCCATTAAGTAATATACAAACTAGTATGATACAGTAATGGCCTTCTAGGGTATAAACACTAACAATCTCCCACTTGTACTAGGGCCATGTACTGGCGTATCGTAGACCGATGATCTCGAGTAGCCTCTCGAACTGAATCTGAGGTAGGGCCTTCGTGAATGGATCAGCAATGTTCTCTTCAGAAGCAACTCTCCGAACCTCGATCTCCTGACGATCAATGATCTCCCTGATCAGGTGATACCGCCTTAAGATGTGTCTGGATTTCTGATGGGACCTTGGTTCCTTTGCTAAAGCTATAGCTCCGTTGTTGTCGCAATACAGAGGTATTGGATCAACTATGGTAGGAACCACCTGAAGTTCTGTTAGGAACTTCTTCATCCAGACTGCTTCTTTTGCAGCATCGCAAGCAGCTATATACTCCGCTTCCATCGTCGAGTCAGCAACGGTGTCCTGCTTGGAGCTCTTCCAGCACACCGTCCCTCCATTGAGGGTAAATACATATCCCGACATGGACTTGGAATCGTCCTTATCACTCTGGAAGCCGGAATCAGCAAAGGCCTCCAACCTGAGGTCTTTTCCGCCGTAAACCAAGAACATCTCCTTAGTCCTTCTCAGGTACTTGAGAATGTTCTTTACTGCTATCCAGTGCTTCTCTCCTGGGTCTGACTGATACCGGCTTACCACGCTCAGTGCGTAAGCTACATCTGGTCTGGTGCACAACATCGCATACATTATAGAGCCTACCGCAGAAGCGTAGGGTATAATAGACATGCGTTCCCTTTCCAAATCAGTCTTGGGAGACATCTCTTTGGAGAGGGTGATTCCGTGACAAGCCGGTAGATTACCGCGCTTAGAATCTTCCATACTGAATCTTTTCAGTACAGTGTCGATATACTTGGACTGCGAAAGTCCCAACATCCTCTTGGATCTATCACGATAGATCCGGATCCCCAGAATATAAGAGGCATCACCCAGGTCTTTCATGGAGAACCTGTGTGACAAGAATTCTTTGACAGATTGTAGCATAGGAATGTCATTTCCTATCAATAGAATGTCATCCACGTACAAGACGAGGAATACGACACTTCTGGCTACAACTTTACTATATATGCACGGTTCATCTGGATTTTTGATAAAGTCATATTCTTTGACTGTCTCATCAAAACAGATGTTCCAACTCCGCGATGCCTGCTTTAGTCCATAAATGGACTTAAGCAGCTTGCATACTTTCCCGCTGCTCCCACTCTGATTGAAACCCTATGGCTGATCCATATAGACGCACTCTTCTAAATTTCCATTCAGAAAAGCCGTCTTTATGTCCATCTGCCAGATTTCATAATCATGGAAGGCAGCAATAGCAAGAAGGACCCGAATGGATTTGAGCATAGCCACTGGAGAAAAAGTTTCGTCATAGTCCAAACCAGGTCTTTGACGAAAACCCTTTGCAACAAGTCTAGCCTTATAGGTTTCCACCTGTCCATTTACACCAATCTTTTTCTTGAAGATCCATTTGCATCCTATGGGTTTTACCCCATCTGGAGCAAAGTCCAAAGTCCATACTTTGTTGGTGTACATGGACTCCATTTCGGTCCGCATTGCATCTAGCCATCGTACCGAGTCGCCGCTCTGGATGGCCTGCTGGAAGTCAGTAGGTTCATCATCATCTATGATGCAATCCTCTCTATCCCCATCTATGAGAAAACCGTAGTATCTCTCAGGCGGATGAGACGGCTTACTACTCCTGCGGAGGGGTGCGGGAATGTCCTGTTCTTCTTGAACTACCGGTTCTACCAAACTTTCAGTATCAGCTTGTGGTTCTGGAATTTCTTCCAGTTCTATTTCGCTCCCACTCTTCTGATTTTCTAAAAATTCAGTTTCCAAGAAGCGGGCATGACGAGAAACAAAAACCTTTTGTTCCTCTGCGTAATAGAAACAATATCCCATAGAGTTCTTTGGATATCCTACAAACTTACACTCTACTGAGCGTGTCTCGAGCTTGTCCGGATGCTGCTTTTTTACAAAAGCTGGACATCCCCATGTCTTCAGGTACTGAAGATAGGGTTTCTTCCCACTCCACATCTGATATGGTGTGGTAGGCACAGTTTTGGTTGGAACTCTGTTCAAAAGATATGCTGCTGATTCTAGCGCATAACCCCAGAAAGATCGTGGTAACTCAGCATTACTCATCATGGATCGTACCATATCCAATAGGGTTCGATTCCGTCTCTCCGATACACCGTTATGCTGTGGAGTGTATGGAGGAGTAAGCTGAGAGAGAATTCCTTTCTCTTTTAGGTAACCTAGGAACTCGGCACTCAAGTATTCACCACCTCGATCAGATCTAAGTGTCTTGATACTTTTGCCGGTTTGGTTTTCTACTTCATTCTTATACTCTTGGAATTTCTCAAAAGCCTCGGATTTATGTTTCATCAGATAAATGAATCCGTACCTTGAGTAATCATCCGTGAAAGTAATGAAATAGGAAAAACCACCTCTTGCATGTGTAGACATTGGACCGCATACATCGCTGTGTATGAGTCCTAAGAGCTCGCTCGCTCTTACTCCTTGTCCAGTAAATGGAGTCTTTGTCATTTTTCCTTTGAGACAAGATTGACAAGTGTCATAAGTTTGATATTCGAACGATTCCAAATATCCTTCTCTATGCAACTTAGTCAACCTTCTCTCATTGATGTGACCCAGTCTACAATGACATAAGAAAGCTTTATTTAAATCTGGAGACTTTCTTTTAAGTGTGTTCTGGACATTGAAAATTTGGAGTTGGTTTAAAACATATATACCGTTATTTAGTGTACCGGACCCAATCAAACCATGATTAAGGTGGATGTTAACAACATCTCTTACAAACGTGAAATCATAACCTTTATTTGATAACAAGGAAACTGATATGATATTACACAGCTTGGTACAAAAAACATTTATGTAAAACCAAAATGTGTCCACTCGTCAATCCTAGGTGATAATCCCCGACGGACGCAGCTCCCACGCTAGCTCCGTTAGCAACCTTTAGGGTCATATCACCTTCCTTCAGCACTCTACGGTTTCTCAGTGCCTGCAATGAATTGCAAATATGAGATCCTGATCCAGTATTCAATACCCAGGAAGTAGAGTTGATCGACAGACAATTCTCAATTACAAACACACCTGAAGTCGAAGCCACAGCTTGCTTCGGTTCTTGGTTCTTGGCGTTCCACGCCTTGCAATCCTTCTTCCAGTGCCCTTTCCTGTGACAATGGAAGCACTCATCCTGGCCAACTACCGGTACCGCAAACTTTTTCTTTTCCTTCCCTCCCACCTTACTAACACCTCCTCTAGGTTTGGTGGCGGCCTTCTTCTTCCTTCCTTTGGCCTTAGCCTTGGACCCGGATGAAGATGCACCGCTAACAAACATAGCGGGTGTTTCCCTTGTTTTCTGCAAGGTGCCCTCTGCACTCCTTAACATGTTCAGGAGTTCCGGAAGTTCAACTTCTTTTCTTTGAAGGTTGAAGTTCAGGATAAACTGGGCGTAGGTGTGAGGAAGGGACTGGAGAATAAGGTCTGTATAGAGCTCATTATCTAAAGTCGTCCCAAGGTCTACGAGCTCTTCAATATAGCCGATCATCTTTAGGACATGTTCTCCTACCGATGACCCGACAGCCAACCTCGCTCGAAACAAGTTCTTAGAGGTCTCGTATCTTGCTATACGAGATTGCTCTCCATAAAGTTCCTTTGTATGGAGAAATATGGCATCTAGGTTCATATCCTCGTGCCTCCTCTGATGTTTATTGTTCATTGAGGCAAGCACGATGCACTTGGCTTTCGCGCAATCTAAATCCCAGGTTTTGCGGATTTCCTTATCCGCATTGCTGGATTTGGGACCAGGGACAGCAGGTGCCGTAGCTGTGAGAACGTACCCCAATTTGTCATAGGTCAAAGCCATTTTGACATTCCGCAGCCAATCTTTATAGTTTGGCCCTGTCAGTATATTTTTCTCTAAAAGTAACTTAAGTCCAGTCATTTTCAAGGTCGCTGCAATTAGGAGAGAGAGAAGAAAACTCTTTAGCATGATGCTCTTGCAAGTTTAGAGTGGTTTTTAGTTTATCTAAACTGGATGGCTCCCACTGTTTCTCGAATCTTCCTCAAACCATAAAAGAAGAATTAGCCAGGACTATTCTCACTGTACAGTACTTACTTAACCGTTCAGCCAGGCTAGAGTCGATACTTCGAGGGAGGTTTTCCAACGCTTTCGCGAAGTTCCTTAATTAAATAACCTCTTTTTTCTGGGGGCGTAACCCCGCTGACACCTTTCTTGACACCTACTTGGTTTATAGCATTGATCGTTAAGCGACGAATCTCCTGATAAGTAGCATATACTCACAGTAGGATCGGGATCCAAATATCATCGTATGATAATGTTGAAGGAATCCTACCAACATTTATCAAACTCCAAATGGTATGCATCTCTTTGCAAATTTCAGTTTCTTTAGAAATTCCCGATATAGGTTTTTGCCCCATGCTCTTATGACCTTGACATAAGCCAACAAATCATAAGTCACATGTCAAGTTCTGCCCATCATTATCTTGTTAATTTGAACCTACCAGTATATACCCTTGACGTAAGCCAACAAGGTAATGCGACTGTCCCAAACCAACATATTTATCTATGCAACAAATGAATACCCAGTAGCTACCAAACACTATGCCTTGACGAAAGCCAACAAACATAGCTTGAATACTACTGACTATCCATAAGAAATGACGGAGGGCTACGACTGGTTTTGGCGAAACCGTGAACATAGTGAACTTGATATAACCGAAGGAACCTGATAGCTTTTAAAATGAGTGGTTAAAGCTCCGCATTAAAAAATATCTGTTTTTAAAATTAACCGAGTGGTTTCTTTTAAATTGTTCCAACGATTAACTTTTGGTTTATTTTCTTTGCATTATAAATAATGCGTCCCATCATTAACCTATCATTGCAGAAAACAACGAAAAATACAACGTCCTCTTATGCCATCCGCATTCGCCACGGGGTTCCGTCATCACCCGTTAGGTTACTTAACTAACGACAGAGCGGGGGCTGGGCTAGTGCGGATGTAAAACATAAGTGACGTCTAAATAGCTATCATATATAGATATTGTACATTCGTCAGACGCAATAATAGGCATTCCAGATCACAGATGAACTTTATTGGATTTGCAAGCAATCCGTGTTTGTTTTGAGCCTGCAACAAAAGACGGATTACACAGTTGTGATGAATAGCCATTACCCCACCCAAGACCCCAACGGGTACGGCAAACTACCCGCCCGGCAGTTTGTGCACCCCACCTTGGGTCTGTCCTAGGAGCAAAAACAGTAAAATGAAATAATACAATGGTGGCTACAACCGCAACCTGGATGTGCCCCGCAAAATAATATTACAACAAATTACATTTACATCAAATGAATTAAATAATAACCCATCACATAACCCCGGCTATACATCACAACAGTCCAACACAGTTCATATTCACAAACAGATAAAATCCATTACAGAAATGTGCAACCCCCTGCCAACCGACATACTAGCAGTTAGGGGAGGTTTACGAACACATTATACAAACACAGATATAATCCATCAAGCAAATAATGTATAATTTCGATCGATTAAACACTTTTAATTTTGCTCCAATACTTCTCTGTAAATCTGAAACCTGAGCAAAAATAAAAACTTCCAGAAAATACCAAATATCACAGAGAAGCAACACAGGAAATTTGGGTTCCTGAATCGCCAACTCGGCTGCGGAAGCGCAGCGGATCGGTGCGATCCGCCGCGGTTCCGCGGCGCTTTAGGCGATTCAGGGGCCCAAATTTCTTGGGCGTTCTTCTACTGTCTTTTTAAGCTTTCTGAACCTCCCTGAAAAATTTTTGAACTTCATTTAAAAATCGACAGAAACTTGTGATTTCGGGTTTTTCCGGTTTCGTTTTTTCCGTTCGAAATTCATACAAATTTGCAAGTAAGTTATTTATTGTTTAGCGAGGCTCTGATACCACTGTAAGTCGATGTACAACACCCCATGACTTGCGGGGGGGGCGGAAAAATGAAAAACGATCTTGTTCTTTGCTTAAACATCGACTAACCGCACGAATCGAAGCTAAACGATAACTAACATCAAACATAGTTGTTAACAACTACTATGTAAAGGGATTATACCTAAAGAACCATGTCCTTCGTCTTTACGAACTCCTCCTCCTCCTCGGCCTTCTCGAAGTAGTAGACGATCCACCCGAGAGCTTTACTCCAAGCTTAGCCTCTAAACTTGAGGCAACTAACCTTCTTTAAGTGCTAATCAAAGAAGCTAGGTGATATAGAGTGAGGGTTATGGTTTAATTAGTCTAACTAATCCTTGTACTCAACACATGAGAGGGGATGATTAGGGTTTGAAGAGGGAGAGCTTGAGGAGAGAGAAGATGAAGATAATAATGAAGTGAGAAGAATGAGTTATCATAATATATATCAAGCATTTCTTTTTATCAAGAAAAGAAAAGAAATGAATTTACAACCATGCTTGATAAATATCTAGTGGTGATTCATCTCCATGAGTCATTAAGCAATTATGAAGCATTAATGACATGGATGAATCATCCATATGACTCACTAATCACATTCATTGTATATGCCACCTAAACCTTCTTAGTCACCATCTTCTAGAAGCTTCTCGCGCAATTACGATAACGCCCCTCCTTTCCGCAAAAATACGGAAAAACTTTAGACTGTATAAATCCAATAACCGGATACCAGTAACTGGCTTAAACCAAAGCCGACTGGTAAAAACTGTCCGAAAGTCGTACGTGCGTAAACACACGTATGCGTCCGAACCCTTGTCGTAAAACCATACGACCTCTATATCGTTTCGCCTGGAGTAGGGAAACTCTCTGTGTGGGACTCTAGAGACTCGACTACTACGCTGGCAGTGGGTTTAACCACAGATCGCAAGCGGCACTAGCTGTACGTAACGGTCCCCAGGTAGATGTCGATAAGAAGGCCGATGAGGAAACCCATCCGAACTCCTACTGAGTCTGATGTGACAATCTTCATACAGTCCGGTCCGTTCGTCTAAGACTATCGCATATCGGGCCTAGGGGGCGGCAAGCGTCAGTCCCCTAATAGCGGTATAAGTCGTGTCGGAGCGAAGCCCATTACACCCTGAGAAACTACTGGAACCTACCAGCAAATCTCGCTTGCCCTGGCCAGGGACTTTGCGTAATGGCTCTCTGACACAGCGCGATATCAACCCCCAATACCGGGAGAGACGAATCCTGTGTAACCACCACTGCCTCCAAGTGCTTGGGACTGCACCCAACTGCTACCTGTTTGCACGACTCTTTTGAGCCGTGGTAGGGTAGCAATCTAAGAACAGTGGGACACACTCGAGACGAAGTAGCAGTGTCAAGTCTGCGGACTATGCTGTACTCATGTCACCTGGGAACTATTCACTGACGACTGGTATAAAACCAACCAACAGTTCCCTGTGAGTCCTATCCGGTGTACCCGTAACCTAACGAGCACCTGCATACTATCTCCAGTACGACGTACTGACGGCTGTGGGACAGACCATCTCCCCAACTGGGATGAGAAGCGTACACACTAGTCTATCCCGGAGTATCGATCCCTGTCTCGATAATCCAACGACTAGGGACCTGAATAAGGATGTGCTTGTAGACTACCCAGCCCCCACTAGTGTGACTGCCATCACAACGCCGGTAGTCAAGCAAGATCCTAAGAGCTCTATCAATACGTATACTCACATATTAAGATAGAAAAACCAAGTAGCATACTACCATGTTTAGCAAGACTGTTATATACATGTGAATATCCCAAGCTTCCATTAAGTAATATACAAACTAGTATGATACAGTAATGGCCTTCTAGGGCATAAACACTAACAATTAGATGATCATTTAAGCTTAATTAGATTTAATGAATTAATTCTATGTTTTTTTTTAAAAATGCAAGTTAGGGTTGTAAATTCAAGTTAGGGTTTTTAATAATTAATTAGGGTTATAATAGTTAGTTTAACACTTTTAGAATTGGAAAATATTGCATGGTTGATAAATTGTAAAATTTTCATTTAAAATTGTTTTAAATAAGGAAATTAGCTAACTAGATTTTTCTAAAATGTGTTTGTGGGTAATATAAAATTCCAATTAAAGTTGCTATCATTAGATTGTAGTTTTAGTGAGAATATTAGCATGTAAATGGAAAGAAAAACTTAGTTTGATCACTAGATTACTTTGAGAATTGGAAAATACTAATAAAATGCTATTATTTTGTAAACTAGATTTTGAAAATTCCTAAATGAATGAGATTAAAAATATAATTTATGGTTTCATTAAATCATTATCATCATGAATTGTGGTTTAATACATTAATTCATGCAAAATCATGTTTTGGTGGACTGCGGGCGATGGACGCTGATATCGAGCGATATCGAGCGATATTCGGTTCTTTTGCGTGGACGGGACATAGGTTTTAACCTATGCTTGTTCCTTTAGATCGTTCGACTTTCGTATGTGATTCAGTTTACGATGCTATTTATATGTTTGCGTCTAGGTACCCCCCCACGTGGACTGCGGGCGATGAAGAGGAGGATGGCGACACTGTCTTCGGCAGACATGGACCAGGTGAGTAGATGCATATCTACGGGGGGAAGTCGGGTGGATGGCGTTTAGCACCCCCGCAACGTAGAATAGGAATAGTACTTATTGACATTAGGAAACCGGATGTAACCCTAGATTCTTACTGAGTAGGACCCTGGTAATGACCCTAGGCGGGACTAGACTGATTTAGGAAAACCACACCTGAGGATGAATACTTTAGGAGAGGTTCGTAGGTTTCTGATAGAAACACACACGCACACACCAAAACTTGACATGGCGTATACGTATATGCGTGTATATATATAAAACTAGGTATAGGTGTATATATATACACAACACGTATATGGGATTCATTGATGTGATATGATATTTGAGGCATGATGAAACAGTATAACTGGGCTTGATGCCGTGATTCTTGACTATACAGTCGTATTAAAGTGTTAGCGGATCATTAGAGAATGAGATAATGAACATGAACATATAAATTATAAAGGGTGGTGGTGATATTGAGGTACATGGGACGCTAAAATAGTACCTGGGTTGTAGCTTGTGACTGATCACGATATGATATATGTATGACTTGATTACGACATCATATAGGTGTGACCTGATGTCGATATCGTATAGGTGTGACTTGATGACGATAAGATATCGGTATGATTTAATCACAATATTACACATATGACATGATATTTCTGTGGATAAACTAATGATGCTTATCATGATGGCAATGATATATGATTGATGTATGCGATCACAGTTTAGCACCTTGATCATGAGATGTGTTGATGATGACATTATACGAATGAGGAGACACCTAGGAGATACTTGACCGTACCCCGATATTGGGATGCCGTACGATGGATTTTACCGTACGAGGCTTAGATTTGATGATTGATCCGCACTCTTGATTCGAGGAAGCCGTACTACGTACGTGACGCTATTGAGGCGGGATCGCCGACTATTAGAGATATTGAATTAGACCCTAGGTAGACTCCAGTTTCTTACTGACTAGTCTATTAGGTTTAATTCCTTAGGATGTTAGATGGACACTGGTTTAGGTTCGACTCACATAGTGGTAGTTGTACTCGTATCTCGCAGAGGAGTGGATAATGCACACCTGTATTTACATTCATACTGTAATCATCATGGTGCATGTTCTTTTATATGTTGCTATAATCAGTATAAACCTTACCTATTAGGACACCAGCACCATTACCGATGATGCGCATACTCCACGCACACTTATTTGCCGGCTCACACACATCATCATCGGTAATTGCTATGTCACGTACAGTTTAGATCATATTATCTTTTATTGATAGAATCAGTTAACAACTAAACCGATATAATATTGTGATCACTCTCTGATGTTAGTATAAGACATGATATTCATTACTTAGACATTCATGCATTCATATTTTCATGTTATCATGCAGTATTATGGGCATATGCCGACACTTATCATATAGTTACTCATGATTTTGAGATTTGGATTTCTATGAGATTTCTGGATTTTTGGGGAAAACCGCAAAAATATATAAAAACTTCTCTCTCTCTCCTCTTCTCTTTTTAAAATAAGATGCGGTTTTCTCGTGATGTATGTGTCGTCCACCATGAGTATTTCATGTTTTCTGTTGGATTTCGAGACCCGATTCGAGGAGTGGATGAACCGTCTCGGGTACATGGTGGGCCCGGTATGGTACCCCGGGGCAAGAAGATCGAGTTGTAGACGATGAGCCTGGCAGGGGAAGGCTACCTACCGGTGATGTCTGGCGCGGCGGATATCTGGAGGATACCGACCGTTGTCATGAGATTTGATGATATGGGCCGATCCGGACTGACGGAGCCCGAGGTATTGAGACTATGAGACTTGAGATTTACATGTTTGTGTCGATGCTTGACACGGATCTCCATGGATTTCATTGTTGAGATTTCAGATTCTTATACACATTTTACTATGATAACAGCCAAAGATTTCTTATACAGATATACCTGGATTTCAGGATTGCTTATTTTACATTTATGGTGCATGCATATCCATTCATATAACATAGTATTATATGAGGCACTGACACGAACACGGAGTATCTGCACTTACACGTAGTATTACCCTGCTATTACTAGATGTTTGGGATATAGTAGTGTATTATTATGACCTAGGATAGCGTCGTGCATTCGATTTCTTTTCGTAGATGTCTTCTACTCACGAGTTGGCAACTCACCCCCGTTGTGCCAAATTTTATTACAGGTTCGATGTACAGGTTTCCGTGGCAGCTTGTTGGCACATCTTTTCTTCAGGGTGATTTGCACGGTAGGTTGGTTCACTTGTATCCGAACCACCATTGTACTTTTATTCACTCATTTGTATCTAGTAAGCTCCATCAACCATATTTGTATTACTTGATAAGTTTATTGGACTAGTCTTTTATTTCGACCTTAGAGTCGCGCATGTATTATTCTGATCTGGTGGTTTTGTTTTCTCTTGAGTTTGAGCCTCGCCTATTGGCGTTGTATATTATTGTGCTTGTTGTGGTTGTTTCCGTCTGTTGGCGTTGATGCTAGCTCCTGTTTGGGGATGCTTTTTATTGTTGTTTATGTATATTATATTTGTTATACCCGTTTGGGGGCCAGTTTTTATAGAGGAGACTCTGCCGAAATTTTTGGGAAAATTTGCTGATGTTTTAAACTTATTCCTTCATGTTTTCTTTTACCGCTTCTTCTTCTTTTTCATGGTTTAGATTTCTGGGCTTCGGCTTACTTAGGTTACGTGGCGCCTCTAGACGCTTCGTAATCTAAGTGCCGGTCACGTTCCGTACTTTCGGGTCGTGACAGCTTTGTACATCGTTGTGTTAATTTATGATTTGTGCAGGTTTATTACACTTGATTCAGTTTTGTGCCTTGGCTGCACATGTTTATGATTTCATGGATTTCATACAGCTGATTTGATTTTGTGCAGGTGGTATGCACTCGATTTGGTTCTTGCACTCGGTATAGCTTATATGTACTTGCAGTGCATGGATACGTGTTTTGTTCACGCAGTTGCATGCATTTATGATTTTATACACCTTGGCACACTCGGTGTTGCTTTTTATACGCATTTGAGTTATTGATGCATTTCCGTGCACTTGTTGCGCCCGATTTGTATTTTGTGCAGTTGTTGCACTAGATTTTTATGCTGTGCATTGTTGCACCATATTGTATTTTGTGCACTGGATGCACTGTATTTGGTATTTCGTGCCCTGTATGCACTGTATTTGGTATTTCGTGCACTGGATGCACTGTATTCGTCATTTCGTGCACCGGATGCACTGTATTTGTTTTCGTGCCCCTTGTGCAATGGATTTGGATTTTCGCGCATATTGGGCGTATGATATGAGATGCGATTTTAGTGCACACCTGATGCACTAAATCGGGATTCCTTGTGCATGTCAGATGCACCTGATGTTGCTGTCAGGCACACCCGTTGCTTATGACAGGTGTTTCGTGTGTAGGACCACGGCGGCGCCCCGGCCGTCTTTCCGAGGCCAAAATGCGGAAACAAAAATTTTCTTAACTTTAAACCGGCGCCACCGCGGACCATAAACCCGGATCGGGCCATTAACCTACTCCTAGCTAACTAGAGAACGGGTAGAGAGATATACCGAGCGATCCGTGTCCTTCGGTCTTCTCGTCGTCGTCCCGATCTCCCCGCGGAATCTCCGGTCTTCATCTCCTCGTCGGAAGGGCACCACATCGTCGGGTTCTTTTACGGGCTCCCACCTCTGGATCGAGGCAACTCGGGCACGAAGTTGGCGAGTCGACGTGTCCAAGAATTGCTGTAGAATAAGTGTAGTGCTATGTCTCATTGGGTTACTAGAAGTTGCCCTTTTATGAAATGGAAAGGAGATGTGAATTTTTGATGGCTTAGGGAATTTTTAGCAAGCAAATGAGAAGCAAAATCCCCTCCCATATTTTTGGACAGCCCCCAAGGCTTGTGGCCGGCCATGCATCAAAAGGAGAGGGGGAGGTGAGCACACACAAGGTGGGTGAGCATAAGGAGAGAAATAATGAGTGATGATGATAAAAAGAATGATCACAACAAATCCCCACTCCATCACCTAATCATCACTCCAAAAGTCAAGCAATGATGGTTAAAAGAAAGTCAAGGGATGGTGGAACCATCATGAAACCATCATGATGCAACTACTTGCAAAAACAACCCTCCAAATTGCTAATTTGCATATATGCAAATAAGCCCCCCTCCACCAATTTTCAGCCATGGAAAGAAACAAAGGAAAATGGCCGAAACGGAATGCAAACTGGCAACTTCAAAAAACTGATTCCGTAATAAATTACAGGAAAACCCCGCTACTGTATATACATACCCGTATTTGTATTCCAACCGAATACAAATGCAATGAGACATAATCTACACAGTACAATACTAGGATCCGGCTTAAACCAAAGCCCTCTAGTATTATCCGTCCGATCATGATCCGTGCAATACCGCACGTATATGATCAAACCCTGCCATATCTTCATACGGCCTCTACTGCGTTTCGCCCGAAACTTGAAAAAACGGTTTGTGGGGGATTCTAAAGACTCGTCAATACTTTGGTTGTGGATTTAACCACTAGCACGTCAGAGGTATTAGCCATACGTAATGGGCTACTAGGTATTGACCAAAAGGGACGTCGATGAGCGAACTCATCCTGACACCCTATTGAGCCTGTCAGTGACAATATCCGTACAGTCCAGTCCGTTCGTCTATGAGCATCACATGGCGGGCCTAGGGGGTTGGTAAAAGTCAGACCCCCAAAAGCGGTACAAGTCGTGTCGGAGTGTAGCCAAGAACACCCTGAGATACTACTGGAATACCTACCAGTAAATCTCCTGCTTCGGCCGAGGGCTTTGTGTAATGGCTCTCCTAGACACAGCGCGACCTCACCCCCAATACCGGGAGAGACGAACCCCTGACGATCCGCTCACTGCTTCCATGTGGCTCGGGACTGTACCCAACTAAAACCTGTTTGCACGACTCCTTTGAGTCGTGGTAGGGTAGTAATCAAAGTACAGTGGGAACTCACATGAGACAAATGACGATCTCAGGTCGATGAACTAACCTGTACACATGTCACCAGGGAACTGCTATCTGACGTCAGGTATAAGACCAACTAGCATGTTCTCGGCGAGTCCTGTCCGGTGTACTCATAACCCAATGAGCACCTGTATACATCTTAGGTGAACCAACTGACACCAGTGGCTTGTGAGACCGGCCACCGCCCCTCGTCGGGGTCTCGACTGTATACACTAGTCTACTCTGGAGTATCGATGCCCTGTCTCGAAAACTCCCACGACTAAGGACCTTTTAAGGATGTGCTTATAGACCCCAGCTCCTACGTATATGATCGCCATCATACTGCTGGCCGTCAAGCAAGAATCATAAGGGCTCTATCTGTAAGTCGATGTACAACACCCTAATACTTGTAGGGAGGCGGAATTTTCAAAAACGAACTTTTTTAGTGAACAAACATCGACTAATCGCTTGAATCGAAGCTAAACGATAACTAACTTAAAACATAGAGTTTCTATGCTACTATGTTTAGGGATTATACCTAACGAATCGTGTCCTTCGTCTTTGCGAACTCCACCTCCTCCTCGGCCTTCTCGAAGTAGTAGACGATCCACCCGAGAGCTTTACTCCAAGCTTAGCCTCTAAACTTGAGGCAACTAACCTTCTTTAAGTGCTAATCAAAGAAGCTAGGTGATATAGAGTGAGGGTTATGGTTTAATTAGTCTAACTAATCCTTGTACTCAACACATGAGAGGGGAGGATTAGGGTTTGAAGAGGGAGAGCTTGAGGAGAGAGAAGGTGAAGATAATAGTGAAGTGAGAAGAATGAGTTATCATAATATATATCAAGCATTTCTTTTTATTAAGAAAAGAAAAGAAATCATTTTACAACCATGCTTGATAAATATCTTGTGGTGATTCATCTCCATGAGTCATTAAGCAATTATGAAGCATTAATGACATGGATGAATCATCCATATGACTCACTAATCTCATTCAATGTATATGCCACCTAAACCTCCTTAGTCACCATCTTCTAGAAGCTTCTCGCGCAATTACGAGAACGCCCCTCCTTTCCGCAAAAATACGGAAAAACTTTAGACTGTATAAATCCAATAACCGGATACCAGTAACTGGTTTAAACCAAAGCCGACTGGTAAAAACTGTCCGAAAGTCGTACGTGCGTAAACACACGTATGCGTCCGAACCCTTGTCGTAAAACCATACGACCTCTATATCGTTTCGCCTGGAGTAGGGAAACTCTCTGTGTGGGACTCTAGAGACTCGACTACTACGCTGGCAGTGGGTTTAACCACAGACCGCAAGCGGCACTAGCTGTACGTAACGGTCCCCAGGTAGATGTCGATAAGAAGGCCGATGAGGAAACCCATCCGAACTCCTACTGAGCCTGATGTGACAATCTCCATACAGTCCGGTCCGTTCATCTTAGACTATCGCATATCGGGCCTAGGGGGCGGCAAGCGTCAGTCCCCTAATAGCGGTATAAGTCGTGTCGGAGCGAAGCCCATTACACCTTGAGAAACTACTGGAACCTACCAGCAAATCTCGCTTGCCCTGGCCAGGGACTTTGCGTAATGGCTCTCTGACACAGCGCGATATCAACCCCCAATACCGGGAGAGACGAATCCTGTCTAACCGCCACTGCCTCCAAGTGCTCGGAACTGCACCCAACTGCTACCTGTTTGCACGACTCCTTTGAGGCCTGGTAGGGTAGCAATCTAAGAACAGTGGGACACACTCGAGGCGAAGTAGCAGTGTCAAGTCTGCGGACTATGCTGTACTGTAGCGTCTTGAAAAGTCGTTTTGGTGTTTTCCTGAAATTCGGTGAAAATTCGGTATTTTTCCGAAAACCGTCTTTCTTGTTATTTTGCAGTTTAGGGCTATTTATACCTAAAATGGATAGGTAATTGCTTGTTTTTAGTAGCTAATGAGTTAATTATGAAATTCTGGTCGTTTAAAAATTTTCCCTAATTTTTCATTTTTTTAATATTATTTTAAGCCGGTAAGAAAATACATTAAATAAGCGATAAATACAAATTTTTCCGGGCTAATTTTAATCTCTAAAATTATGATAATTATAATCTAGTGATAACATAAATTTTTAGTAATTTATTTTGATTTTTAACAAATTTTTATGATATGAAACGAATTTATTGAATTTTGAGCTAAAACTTGCAATTTTTGGGTTGTAGGGGGCCTTTTTGCATAAAATTTCTTTTGTAAAACCCCTCTCTCTTTTTCCTCAGCCCTAGAACAGCCCCACCTTGTGTGAGAACAGAAATTTTTGGCCTCTTTTCTTTAGTTGCTTTCTTGAGTTGATTTAAGGGTTTTTTGATTTATTTTAAATATAATGAATAAGTTATGATACATTTGACTTTGGAACTTGACCCTTGACTTTCCCCACTTGCCCACACCCTCCCCCATTCCTCTATTCTGGCCGAAACCTGCACATCATCCCCTTCATCTCTTTTCTTTCCATTTCTTCCAATTTCTTCAAGTTTAATTCAAAAGAAAATTCAAATTAAAGCTTGCAAATTCAAACCATTCTTCATCCTTCTTTTCCTTCACCTCCCTAGCTTGGATCTTGATGCTTGAGGCCATCAATTGGAGCAAAATTTTCTTGCTTGATCCATAGATCAAGAGGTATAATTTCTATCATGTTAAATTCTTTTGTTTAAGTTTCTTATGTTGTATGGTTTAGTGTTAATTTAGTGTAGTTTAATCTAGTTTTCTTAGGTTTTGCTTGAAAAATCTAACTAGGGTTTGAAAGCCATAATAGTTAATTAAGTTGTTTTATAATTAATCTAGTTGTTAATGAACTAATCTATATGGTTACCTTGTTATGTAGTCTTTTAATTGTGTTAATTTAGTTAACTTTAAAAGTTCGATTTTAGTTGTAATTGTCGTTTTAAGGAATTTCAAGAGAGGGTTAGTGTATGGAATTGAGTTGTGAAGCTTGATTAGTGAGTTGATTAAGGTTTAGAAAACATTATTTAGTTGATTGAACCTAATTTGTTATCTAGTATTTTGCTAACCTAAATCTAAGGGGTGAACTTGCTAATTGGGTTTGAAATTAGTGTTAATTAAGTTTTTCAAGTATGGATTTTGATTTGCAATTGCTATTTATAAAAATCAAGAAAGGGTTTGGTTGTGGAATATAGGTTTTGGAGCATGGTTAATGTGTTGTAATTAGTGTGTGTGGATTGCTTGTAGTGTGCTTGGGTGAGTATGCTAGATTGTAGTCGTTTTGTCGCAAATCGGCGACGTTGCACCGATTTTTGGAATGTATCTGCTTACTAGATTTTTATATAAATTATGTGATGGATTATTTTCGACATCTTGATGATTGTAATGGCTTGTCCTACGACTTTTAGGATGCATGAGTGCGGATTTTTGGGTAGTCGGGTTTTAGTTTCGCCGGGCGACCCAAATCGGCGTTTTTTGGCAGTTTTTGCGATTTTCGCGTGTGTTCCGCGCACTTTGTGCACGTTGTACCTAGCTAGCGAACTTTAGTAGTTTAGTTGGGGTTTTGCGTCGTTCTTGATATGTAACCTTATATTTGGTATTGATGTAAATTCCAGGTTCGGTCGCGGAGACGTCAGACGCGGCGCGAAAGGGAAAGGCGGTGATTGGACACAGCTAGCCAGGGATCCCGGTGAGTAGATTTAACATCTACGGGGGACGATCGTTTGGATGGCGCAAGTCGCCCGATAGATTTAGTAAACTGAAAAATAGTAAACTGGATAACCACTTGTGACATTAGAATAATAATACTGGCATGATAATTGCTGCAATTAGATCAATATGTTATACCCATATACGCAAACTCAATTGTAGGACACATGCACCATTACCAGGTTTTTATATGCAGCACGAGCACTATTCATGTTGACACACACCCTGGTAATTGCCATGTCACAACACTAGATAACCTTTAAATTTAAACCTGTTACTAATTGATACTTAAACTTGTGCTATTGCTTTTAATTCCTTAAAACGAAACCGTAGGATTGCTATTCATGTGCATGTACTTTATCATATTAATTGTTCATGCTTAATATATTAACCACACATCGCAACTTGATTATTGATACCATATGCATTCATTATCATTGATATATGCACTTATGAGGATTTCTTGAGATTTTATGATATTGCTGGATTTCGGGGGAAAGCCGCAAGATTTCTAAACTTATTATATTTTTAAAATATGTAAATTGCGGTTTTCTAGTGATGTAAGTGTCGTCCACCATGAGTTTGCTGTGGCTTTGGAAATCCGTGTCGAGGAGTGGAGGAACCGGCACGGGTACATGGTGGGCCCGGTAAGGTACCCCGGGGCAAGAGGAATGTGGTGTTGACGTTGAGCCTGGCAGGGGACGGATTACCTACCGGTGACTGTTTGGGACGGCGGATATCCAGAGGATACCGACCGTGGCCGCTAGATGATGATATATTGATATTTGAGATGGGTCAGCCGGACGGCTGAGGCCAGAGATACATTTATGAGATTGAGACAGCTTTTAGGTGTCGTTGCTGGACACCGGTTTTCGTCGATTCTTTGATATTATGCTGGCATTCTAAAAGCGCTTCAAAAACAAAAAGAGAATAAATATTTTATATATAAACCTATTGAGACCTCAGATATTCATGTTGCATACATATTCGTACACTGATGTTGTATACATACCTGCTAGTATATCCATATTGCATACATACTCGCCATTATGTCCTGCCTTACCTGTATATAGATGCTAGGATGCTTGTGTGCATGCATTCGATAGCCTGTGTAAATGTTATTTATTACTCACGAGTTGGCAACTCACCCCCGTTGTGCCACAGTCTTTTGCAGGTCCGCTCCGTCAGTTCAGTAGCGGCGGGCGCACTTGTCCTTTTGCCTCTTTTGCCTGAGCTCGAGATTTGCTCATAGGTGGGTTATGTTATTATTTTTGTACCACCTTGTATATTCTTGTATCTAGTGTACTCCATCTACTGTTTCTACCAGATTTATTGTATATTGACCTAGAGATGAGACTGTGAGGTTTGTGGATTTTATGCTGTATTTTGGGGTCGAGCTCACTTGAGCCGACATGCTACTTTTTCATGCTTCCTTATGCTTTATTATGATTATTATGCTTGCTGTCATTTACATTGCGTGGGATTTGTGACCGCCTTATGGCGAAGAGCTAGCTCCCGCTTGGGGATGCCCTATTTTGTTGGATTCATGTATATATTTTGTTGAACCCATTTTTGAGGGTCAGTATTTACAAAGGAGACTCTGCCGAAATTTTCGGGAAAAATTGGTATTGTTTTTAAAAAGGGTTTTACATGACTTATTTGATAACTTGCTTTCAAATGATTGGGTTTTCTACACTCTTTTGCTTCATTGGTTTTGTTTTCTGGGCTTTGGCTTACTTATTTTACGGACGCCTTTAGTCGTTTTGTAAACTTAAGTGCCAGTCACGTTCCGTACCCTGCGGGTCGTGACAAAGTTGGTATCAGAGCGATAGGTTTTACCTTTGTGAGTGTAGGATGACCCTTGGTAGATGGAGTAAGTGACTTAAGCAGGGTAACGTAGCGTGCGTATGTCCGCGGCATACTTACGATACGGTACTCCGCCTAAGTGACTTTAGGATACTTGCTTGGAAATTTCCTTCTTCAATTCCGTGTATCCTATGATCCTATTCCACTGTCCTTACTATCCGTTTTCCTGTAACAGCCACTATGCCACCGAAGGCTACGAGGGCACAGAGGGCTGCCGCCAGAGACGAGATTCGAGCTGGCTCGTCCGAGACTAGGACTGAGCAGGGTGGTATGCCTACGCCGCAGGGACAGACCGATCCACCTTCCCCAGGCCGTATGGATAGGCTCGAGACCGGTATGGAGGAGTTGCGACAGATGATGGGAGGCATGCAGGAGCTACGTCAGATGGTAGGATCCCTAGTTGCAGCCAGTCGTACACCGAGGCCGGATGACGTACCTACTACATCACAGATGACCATGATACCTGCTCCTACTACTACCACCGTGGCCATTCCGGTTTCACTACAGGATTTCATGAGGCTGAGACCTCCAGTATTCACCGGCACCGAGACAGCGGAGGACCCACAGACGTTCCTTGACAGTTTAGCCAGGATCTGCCGTTCGCTGAGATGTTCGGATGATCGATGGGTAGAGCTTGCGAGTTTCCGACTAGAGGGTATCGCGCAGACATGGTGGGAGTCAGTCTTGAGAGGTCGAGCTGCAGGTCTGCCGCCTATAACTTGGGCCGAGTTTACAGCGGTCTTTCTAGCCCGTTTCCTTCTAGAGAGCGTTCGTGACGCCAGAGCTCGCAGCTTCGAGGCCTTAGTTAAGACACCTGGGATGACGGTGTCTGAGTATGACATCCAGTTTTCACAGTTATCCCGATATGCTCAGTATTTGGTGGATACCGAGGAGAAGATGGTGAAGAGGTTCGTACAGGGACTTGATGCCCAGCTATATCTTGCCATTGGCGCCCAGCACTACGACACTTATTCAGCTGCTATGGATACGGCATTGCGGATGGAGGCACGCATATCACGGACTTCGGCCGTTTCTGGGCCGAAGAGGATGCGCACCGATGTACCGTCTCAGAGGCAGCGCGCCAGATTCTTTCCGAGAGATAGGCCTGGCAGAGGATTTGGGCGGGGACAGTTATATGGTTCTTATCCCCAGGGGCAGCAGCCGTCGCCAGGATGTTTTGGGTGCGGGAGTTTGCACCATCTTGTCAGAGACTGTCCGGTGAGACGACAGGGAGCAGCGACAGTTCCGCATGTGACCCTACCACCATCACCACCCCCTCCTCAGAGAGCCCTACTTCCTACCCCAGGCGATGCTACACGCCAGTTAGGTGCACCGAGAGGCCGTGGACGCGGCGGTCCTGTTCAGAGAGGACGAGGAGGCAGAGGCCGAGGTTGAGGTCAGCCCGCTATCGGTGGAGGACAGGCCCGAGTTTTTGCTTTGACACCGCAGGATGCGCAGGCATCCAATGCCGTTGTGACAGGTACCTTGCCAGTTTGTTCTTTCGACGCACGGGTATTATTCGACCCAGGTTCCACACATTCGTACGTCTCTACACACTTTGCACCGATGTTGGGCCGTGAGTCGTCGTCGTTAGATCAGCCTCTTGTTGTTGTTACTCCGGTAGGCGAGTCGTTTGTCGCTCGTTTTGTATTTCGTTTGTGTTCCGTTCGTATCGGGGAGAGGGATTCATCAGTTGATTTGATACTCCTCGATATGTTGGACTTTGATGTGCTTCTGGGCATGGATTGGCTAGCCACTTGTTATGCTTCGGTGGACTGCCGTGAGAAGGCAGTCAGATTTAGCTTTCCGGGAGAGCCAGTCCTTGTTATTCAGGGAGAGCGCAGTGTCACCCTTCCCAGCTTAATTTCGTCTCTTCGCGCTGGTCAGCTCTTGCGGAAGGGATGTCAGGGATTCTTAGCGTTTGTTTGTGATACTCGAGCTACAGAGGTTCCGTTAGACCGGGTCCCGGTAGTTTGTGAGTTCCCTAATGTTTTCCCTGATGAGTTACCTGGGCTACCGCCTGAGCGCGATGTTGAGTTCTGCATTGATTTGATTCCCGGTTCGGGGCCTATTTCTATACCGCCTTATCGGATGGCCCCGGCAGAGCTTCGAGAGCTGAAGGATCAGTTGCAGGATTTGTTAGATAAGGGGCTTATTCGACCGAGTGTTTCTCCATGGGGTGCTCCGGTCCTGTTTGTCAAGAAGAAGGATGGAAGCTTGCGCTTATGTATCGACTACCGCCAGCTGAACAAAGTTACCGTTCGGAACAGATATCCGTTGCCGCGCATTGAAGATTTGTTCGACCAGCTTCAGGGTGCGGGGTATTTTTCGAGGATCGACTTGCGATCAGGATACCATCAGCTGCGAGTTCGACAGGAGGATATACCGAGGACAGCTTTCCGCACGCGCTACGGCCACTACGAGTTTTTGGTGATGTCGTTCGGACTCACCAACGCCCCAGCAGCATTCATGGATTTGATGAACCGTACATTCAGGCCGTATCTTGACTTGTTCATCATCGTGTTTATCGACGACATCTTGGTGTACTCCCGGAGCAGAGAGGAGCACGAGCAGCACTTGCGGATTACGTTACAGACTCTGAGGGAGCACCAGCTGTTCGCAAAGTTCTCCAAGTGTGCATTCTGGCTGGATAGCGTCGGATTCTTGGGTCACGTGGTTACGAGAGACGGCATTTGTGTGGACCCGAAGAAGATTGAGGCTGTTCAGCAGTGGCCCCGACCTACATCGGTTATTGAGATCCGTAGTTTTCTAGGCCTGGCGGGCTACTACAGGCGTTTTGTTCAGGACTTCTCCCGTATAGCTGCACCGTTGACCAGTTTGACCCGGAAGGGAGTTCCTTTCGTTTGGACAGAGGAGTGCGAGCGCAGTTTTCAGCAGCTACGGACTTGTTTGACTACGGCGCCGGTATTATCTTTGCCTTCGGGATCAGGCGGATTTGTTGTCTACTGTGATGCTTCGCGAGTGGGATTAGGATGCGTATTGATGCAGCATGGCCGGGTGATCGCTTATGCTTCTCGGCAGTTGAAGAAGCATGAACAGAACTACCCCACTCATGATTTGGAGATGGCTGCAGTGGTCTTTGCACTGAAGATTTGGCGACATTACCTTTACGGCGAGTCGTGTCAGATATTCACCGATCACAAGAGCTTAAAGTACATATTTCAGCAGCGAGACCTGAACCTCAGACAGCGTCGTTGGATGGAGTTGGTGAAAGACTACGACTGCGAGATCTTATATCACCCCGGCAAGGCGAATGTGGTGGCGGATGCGTTGAGTAGGAGGCCCGGGGGTAGTCTATCCTTTTTGCGCGCAGTGCAGAGGCAGTCGTCAGCAGATTGGCAGATGTTATGCGACAGCCGAGTGGAGTTCGAGTTCACTCAGACAGGGGGACAGCTCGCGCATGTTCGTGCACGCCCACAGTTGCTTGACCGTATATATGAGGCACAGCGCAGTGACGACCGTTGCTCAGAGATCATGGCACAGATGGGACAGGGCAGATTTTCCGAGTTCGTGGTTGACGATCAGGGGATTTTACGATATGGATCTAGACTGTGCGTACCAGATGTTGATGGATTGCGGCGCGACATTCTTGAGGAGGCACACCGATCAGTGTATAGTGTCCACCCCGGTTCCACCAAGATGTACCATGATATGAGAGAGACCTACTGGTGGGACGGGATGAAGAGGGACATTGCGGAGTTCGTTTCGAGATGCCTGACTTGTCAGCAAGTCAAGGCCGAGCACCAGAGGCCCGCAGGAGAGCTACAGCCGTTACCCATTCCAGAGTGGAAATGGGAGCAGATTTCGATGGATTTCGTTGTGGGTCTACCCAGGACCAGTCGAGGGTACGACTCCATCTGGGTGATCGTGGATAGATTGACGAAAGCGGCTCACTTCCTGCCAGTGAAGACGACTTTCAGCTTCGCTCAGTATGCTCAGCTCTATATTGACGAGATCGTGCGACTACATGGCGTACCGACTTGTATCGTGTCAGATCGAGGCACTCAGTTCACCAGCCGACTTTGGCAGAGACTTCAGGAGGTTTTGGGCACTCGTTTGAGCTTCAGCACAGCGTTTCATCCGCAGACAGACGGACAGTCAGAGCGGACCATTCAGACTCTCGAGGACATGCTCAGAGCATGCGTTTTAGACTTTGGTGGTAGCTGGGATCGTCATTTACCTCTAGTGGAGTTCTCCTACAACAACAGCTTCCAGGATACTATTCAGATGGCACCTTTCGAGGCATTGTATGGGAGGAGATGCAGATCGCCCGTTTGTTGGACAGAGCTCAGCGAGAGCAGCATTTTGGGGCCGCAGCTTGTTGAGGAGACGACATCGAAGATCCAGTTGATCCGAGACCGGATGAGAGCGGCTCAGAGCAGACAGAAATCGTATGCAGACAGGCGCCGTCGCAGATTAGAGTTCGCAGTTGGCGACCATGTTTTTCTGAAAGTCTCTCCGATGAAGGGCGTGATGCGTTTTGGGCGAAAGGGGAAGCTTAGCCCTAGATTCGTAGGTCCCTTCGAGATCCTCGAGCGTGTCGGCGCTGTTGCTTATTGTTTGGCTCTTCCACCCAGCTTTCCCGATGTTCACCCCGTTTTTCATGTTTCGATGCTCCGCAAGTACCTTCACGACCCTTCGCATGCGATTCAGCACCCGACAGTCCAGCTAGAGCGCGACCTTTCTTTTGCAGAGCAGCCGGTGGCCATCTTGGATTGGCAGGTGAAGAAGTTGAGGTCGAAGATTATACCAACCGTCAAGGTCCTTTGGCGTAGCCCGAGCAGCGAGGAGGTTACCTGGGAGGCCGAGGGCGAGATGAGGAAGAAATATCCCCATCTCTTCGAAGGTACGCGTAGCTATATTTTTTAAATTCGGGGACCGAATTTCTTTAAGGGGGGAAGATTGTAGCGTCTTGAAAAGTCGTTTTGGTGTTTTCCTGAAATTCGGTGAAAATTCGGTATTTTTCCGAAAACCGTCTTTCTTGTTATTTTGCAGTTTAGGGCTATTTATACCTAAAATGGATAGGTAATTGCTTGTTTTTAGTAGCTAATGAGTTAATTATGAAATTCTGGTCGTTTAAAAATTTTCCCTAATTTTTCATTTTTTTTATATTATTTTAAGCCGGTAAGAAAATACATTAAATAAGCGATAAATACAAATTTTTCTGGGCTAATTTTAATCTCTAAAATTATGATAATTATAATCTAGTGATAACATAAATTTTTAGTAATTTATTTTGATTTTTAACAAATTTTTATGATATGAAACGAATTTATTGAATTTTGAGCTAAAACTTGCAATTTTTGGGTTGTAGGGGGCCTTTTTGCATAAAATTTCTTTTGTAAAACCCCTCTCTCTTTTTCCTCAGCCCTAGAACAGCCCCACCTTGTGTGAGACCAGAAATTTCTGGCCTCTTTTCTTTAGTTGCTTTCTTGAGTTGATTTAAGGGTTTTTTGATTTATTTTAAATATAATGAATAAGTTATGATACATTTGACTTTGGAACTTGACCCTTGACTTTCCCCACTTGCCCACACCCTCCCCCATTCCTCTATTCTGGCCGAAACCTGCACATCATCCCCTTCATCTCTTTTCTTTCCATTTCTTCCAATTTCTTCAAGTTTAATTCAAAAGAAAATTCAAATTAAAGCTTGCAAATTCAAACCATTCTTCATCCTTCTTTTCCTTCACCTCCCTAGCTTGGATCTTGGTGCTTGAGGCCATCAATTGGAGCAAAATTTTCTTGCTTGATCCATAGATCAAGAGGTATAATTTCTATCATGTTAAATTCTTTTGTTTAAGTTTCTTATGTTGTATGGTTTAGTGTTAATTTAGTGTAGTTTAATCTAGTTTTCTTAGGTTTTTCTTGAAAAATCTAACTAGGGTTTGAAAGCCATAATAGTTAATTAAGTTGTTTTATAATTAATCTAGTTGTTAATGAACTAATCTATATGGTTACCTTGTTATGTAGTCTTTTAATTGTGTTAATTTAGTTAACTTTAAAAGTTCGATTTTAGTTGTAATTGTCGTTTTAAGGAATTTCAAGAGAGGGTTAGTGTATGGAATTGAGTTGTGAAGCTTGATTAGTGAGTTGATTAAGGTTTAGAAAACATTATTTAGTTGATTGAACCTAATTTGTTATCTAGTATTTTGCTAACCTAAATCTAAGGGGTGAACTTGCTAATTGGGTTTGAAATTAGTGTTAATTAAGTTTTTCAAGTATGGATTTTGATTTGCAATTGCTATTTATAAAAATCAAGAAAGGGTTTGGTTGTGGAATATAGGTTTTGGAGCATGGTTAATGTGTTGTAATTAGTGTGTGTGGATTGCTTGTAGTGTGCTTGGGTGAGTATGCTAGATTGTAGTCGTTTTGTCGCAAATCGGCGACGTTGCACCGATTTTTGGAATGTATCTGCTTACTAGATTTTTATATATAAATTATGTGATGGATTATTTTCGACATCTTGATGATTGTAATGGCTTGTCCTACGACTTTTAGGATGCATGAGTGCGGATTTTTGGGTAGTCGGGTTTTAGTTTCGCCGGACGACCCAAATCGGCGTTTTTTGGCAGTTTTTGCGATTTTCGCGTGTGTTCCGCGCACTTTGTGCACGTTGTACCTAGCTAGCGAACTTTAGTAGTTTAGTTGGGGTTTTGCGTCGTTCTTGATATGTAACCTTATATTTGGTATTGATGTAAATTCCAGGTTCGGTCGCGGAGACGTCAGACGCGGCGCGAAAGGGAAAGGCGGTGATTGGACACAGCTAGCCAGGGATCCCGGTGAGTAGATTTAACATCTACGGGGGACGATCGTTTGGATGGCGCAAGTCGCCCGATAGATTTAGTAAACTGAAAAATAGTAAACTGGATAACCACTTGTGACATTAGAATAATAATACTGGCATGATAATTGCTGCAATTAGATCAATATGTTATACCCATATACGCAAACTCAATTGTAGGACACATGCACCATTACCAGGTTTTTATATGCAGCACGAGCACTATTCATGTTGACACACACCCTGGTAATTGCCATGTCACAACACTAGATAACCTTTAAATTTAAACCTGTTACTAATTGATACTTAAACTTGTGCTATTGCTTTTAATTCCTTAAAACGAAACCGTAGGATTGCTATTCATGTGCATGTACTTTATCATATTAATTGTTCATGCTTAATATATTAACCACACATCGCAACTTGATTATTGATACCATATGCATTCATTATCATTGATATATGCACTTATGAGGATTTCTTGAGATTTTATGATATTGCTGGATTTCGGGGGAAAGCCGCAAGATTTCTAAACTTATTATATTTTTAAAATATGTAAATTGCGGTTTTCTAGTGATGTAAGTGTCGTCCACCATGAGTTTGCTGTGGCTTTGGAAATCCGTGTCGAGGAGTGGAGGAACCGGCACGGGTACATGGTGGGCCCGGTAAGGTACCCCGGGGCAAGAGGAATGTGGTGTTGACGTTGAGCCTGGCAGGGGACGGATTACCTACCGGTGACTGTTTGGGACGGCGGATATCCAGAGGATACCGACCGTGGCCGCTAGATGATGATATATTGATATTTGAGATGGGTCAGCCGGACGGCTGAGGCCAGAGATACATTTATGAGATTGAGACAGCTTTTAGGTGTCGTTGCTGGACACCGGTTTTCGTCGATTCTTTGATATTATGCTGGCATTCTAAAAGCGCTTCAAAAACAAAAAGAGAATAAATATTTTATATATAAACCTATTGAGACCTCAGATATTCATGTTGCATACATATTCGTACACTGATGTTGTATACATACCTGCTAGTATATCCATATTGCATACATACTCGCCATTATGTCCTGCCTTACCTGTATATAGATGCTAGGATGCTTGTGTGCATGCATTCGATAGCCTGTGTAAATGTTATTTATTACTCACGAGTTGGCAACTCACCCCCGTTGTGCCACAGTCTTTTGCAGGTCCGCTCCGTCAGTTCAGTAGCGGCGGGCGCACTTGTCCTTTTGCCTCTTTTGCCTGAGCTCGAGATTTGCTCATAGGTGGGTTATGTTATTATTTTTGTACCACCTTGTATATTCTTGTATCTAGTGTACTCCATCTACTGTTTCTACCAGATTTATTGTATATTGACCTAGAGATGAGACTGTGAGGTTTGTGGATTTTATGCTGTATTTTGGGGTCGAGCTCACTTGAGCCGACATGCTACTTTTTCATGCTTCCTTATGCTTTATTATGATTATTATGCTTGCTGTCATTTACATTGCGTGGGATTTGTGACCGCCTTATGGCGAAGAGCTAGCTCCCGCTTGGGGATGCCCTATTTTGTTGGATTCATGTATATATTTTGTTGTACCCATTTTTGGGGGTCAGTATTTACAAAGGAGACTCTGCCGAAATTTTCGGGAAAAATTGGTATTGTTTTTAAAAAGGGTTTTACATGACTTATTTGATAACTTGCTTTCAAATGATTGGGTTTTCTTCACTCTTTTGCTTCATTGGTTTTGTTTTCTGGGCTTTGGCTTATTTATTTTACGGACGCCTTTAGACGTTTCGTAAACTTAAGTGCCAGTCACGTTCCGTACCCTGCGGGTCGTGACATGTACTCATGTCACCTGGGAACTGTTCACTGACGACTGGTATAAAACCAACCAACAGTTCCCTGTGAGTCCTGTCCGATGTACCCGTAACCTAACGAGCACCTGCATACTATCTCCAGTACGACGTACTGACGGCTGTGGGACAGACCATCTCCCCAACTGGGATGAGAAGCGTACACACTAGTCTACTCCGGAGTATCGATGCCCTGTCTCGATAATCCAACGACTAGGGACCTGAATAAGGATGTGCTTGTAGACTACCCAGCCCCCACTAGTGTGACTGCCATCACAACGCCGGTAGTCAAGCAAGATTCTAAGAGCTCTATCAATACGTATACTCACATATTAAGATAGAAAAACCAAGTAGCATACTACCATGTTTAGCAAGACTGTTATATACATGTGAATATCCCAAGCTTCCATTAAGTAATATACAAACTAGTATGATACAGTAATGGCCTTCTAGGGCATAAACACTAACAATCTCCCACTTGCACTAGGGCTATGTACTGGCGTATCGAAGACCGATGATCTCGAGTAGCCTCTCGAACTGAATCTGAGGTAGGGCCTTCGTGAATGGATCAGCAATGTTCTCTTCAGAAGCAACTCTCCGAACCTCGATCTCCTGACAATCAATGATCTCCCTGATCAGGTGATACCGCCTTAAGATGTGTCTGGACTTCTGATGGGACCTTGGTTCCTTCGCTAAAGCTATAGCTCCGTTGTTGTCGCAATACAGAGGTATTGGATCAACTATGGTAGGAACCACCTGAAGTTCTGTTAGGAACTTCTTCATCCAGACTGCTTCTTTTGCGGCATCGCAAGCAGCTATATACTCCGCTTCCATCGTCGAGTCAGCAACGGTGTCCTGCTTGGAGCTCTTCCAGCACACCGCCCCTCCATTGAGGGTCAAGACATAACCCGACATGGACTTGGAATCGTCCTTATCACTCTGGAAGCCGGAATCAGCAAAGGCCTCCAACCTAAGGTCTTTTCCGCCGTAAACCAAGAACATCTCTTTAGTCCTTCTCAGGTACTTGAGAATGTTCTTTACTGCTATCCAGTGCTTCTCCCCTGGGTCTGACTGATACCGGCTTACCACGCTCAGTGCGTAAGCTACATCTGGTCTGGTGCACAACATCGCATACATTATAGAGCCTACCGCAGAAGCGTAGGGTATAATAGACATGCGTTCCCTTTCCAAATCAGTCTTGGGAGACATCTCTTTGGAGAGGGTGATTCCGTGACAAGCCGGTAGATTACCGCGCTTAGAATCTTCCATACTGAATCTTTTCAGTACAGTGTCGATATACCTGGACTGCGAAAGTCCCAACATCCTCTTGGATCTATCACGATAGATCCGGATCCCCAGAATGTAAGAGGCATCACCCAGGTCTTTCATGGAGAACCTGTGTGACAAGAATCCTTTGACAGATTGTAGCATAGGAATGTCATTTCCTATCAATAGAATGTCATCCACGTACAAGACGAGGAATACGACACTTCTGGCTACAACTTTACTATATATGCACGGTTCATCTGGATTTTTGATAAAGTCATATTCTTTGACTGTCTCATCAAAACAGATGTTCCAACTCCGTGATGCCTGCTTTAGTCCATAAATGGACTTAAGCAGCTTGCATACTTTCCCGCTGCTCCCACTCTGATTGAAACCCTCTGGCTGATCCATATAGACGCTCTCTTCTAAATTTCCATTCAGAAAAGCCGTCTTTACGTCCATCTGCCAGATTTCATAATCATGGAAGGCAGCAATAGCAAGAAGGACCTGAATGGATTTGAGCATAGCCACTGGAGAAAAAGTTTCGTCATAGTCCAAACCAGGTCTTTGACGAAAACCCTTTGCAACAAGTCTAGCCTTATAGGTTTCCACCTGTTTATCTACACCAATCTTTTTCTTGAAGATCCATTTGCATCCTATGGGTTTTACCCCATCTGGAGCAAAGTCTAAAGTCCATACTTTGTTGGTGTACATGGACTCCATTTCGGTCCGCATTGCATCTAGCCATCGTACCGAGTCGCCGCTCTGGATGGCCTGCTGGAAGTCAGTAGGTTCATCATCATCTATGATGCAATCCTCTCTATCCCCATCTATGAGAAAACCGTAGTATCTTTCAGGAGGATGAGACGGCCTACTACTCCTGCGGAGGGGTCCGGGAATGTCCTGTTCTTCTTGAACTACCGGTTCTACCAAACTTTCAGTATTAGTTTGTGGTTCTGGAATTTCTTCCAGTTCTATTTCGCTCCCACTTGATTCCTTTTCTAAAAACTGATGTTCTAGAAAATGGGCATTACGAGAAACAAATACCTTTTGTTCCTCTGCGTAATAGAATAGATATCCCCTGGAGTTCTTTAGATATCCCACAAACATACACTTTACTGATCGTGCCTCGAGCTTGTCCACATGCTG
Organism: Agapanthus africanus; assembly: GCA_030015575.1. Classification (NCBI taxonomy): domain Eukaryota; kingdom Viridiplantae; phylum Streptophyta; class Magnoliopsida; order Asparagales; family Amaryllidaceae; genus Agapanthus; species Agapanthus africanus. The sequence goes on along the minus strand of CM057345.1, from coordinate 294,096,949 downwards.
CTTTTTAACAAAAGCTGGACATCCCCAAATCTTTATATACTGTAGATGGGGTTTCTTCCCGCTCCACATCTGATATGGAGTGGTAGGCACAGTCTTGGTAGGAACTATGTTCAAAAGATATGCCACTGATTCCAGCGCATAACCCTAGAAAGATCGCGGTAACTCAGCATTACTCATCATGGATCGTACCATATCTAATAGGGTTCGATTCCGTCTCTCCGATACACCGTTATGCTGTGGAGTGTATGGAGGAGTAAGCTGAGAGAGAATTCCTTTCTCTTTTAGGTAACCTAGGAATTCGGCACTCAAGTATTCACCACCTCGATCAGATCTAAGTGTCTTGATACTTTTGCCGGTTTGGTTTTCTACTTCATTCTTATACTCTCGGAATTTCTCAAAAGCCTCGGATTTATATTTCATCAGATAAATGAATCCGTATCTTGAGTAATCATCCATGAAAGTAATGAAATAGGAAAAACCACCTCTTGCATGTGTAGACATCGGATCTCATACATCGCTGTGTATGAGTCCTAAGAGCTCGCTCGCTCTTACTCCATGTCCAGTAAATGGAGTCTTTGTCATCTTTCCTTTGAGACAAGATTGACAAGTGTCATAAGTTTGATATTCGAACGAGTCCAAATATCCTTCTCTACGCAACTTAGTCAACCTTCTCTCATTGATGTGACCCAGTCTACAATGCCATAAGAAAGCTTTATTTAAATCTGGAGACTTTCTTTTTAGTGTGTTCTGGACATTGAAAATTTGGAGTTGGTTTAAAACATATATACCGTTATTTAGGGTACCGGACCAATCAAACCATGATTAAGGTGGATGTTAACAACATCTCTTACAAACGTGAAATCATAACCTTTATTTGATAACAAGGAAACTGATATGATATTACACGTTAAGCTTGGTACAAAATAACAGTTATGTAAAACCAAAATGTGTCCACTCGTCAATCCTAGGTGATAATCCCCGACGGACGCAGCTCCCACGCTAGCTCCGTTAGCAACCTTTAGGGTCATATCACCTTCCTTCAGCACTCTACGGTTTCTCAGTGCCTGCAATGAATTGCAAATATGAGATCCTGATCCGGTATCCAATACCCAGGAAGTAGAGTTGATCGACAAACAATTCTCAATTACAAACACACCTGAAGTCGAAGCCACAGCTTGCTTCGGTTCTTGGTTCTTGGCGTTCCACGCCTTGCAATCCTTCTTCCAGTGCCCTTTCCTGTGACAATGGAAGCACTCATCCTGGCCAACTACCGATACCGCAAACTTTTTCTTTCCCTTTCCTCCCACCTTACTAACACCTCCTCTACGTTTGGTGGCGGCCTTCTTCTTCCTTCCTTTGGCCTTAGCCTTGGACCCGGAAGAAGATGCACCGCTAACAAACATAGCGGGTGTTTCCCTTGTTTTTTGCAAGGTGCCCTCTGCACTCCTTAACATGTTCAGGAGTTCCGGAAGTTCAACTTCTTTTCTTTGAAGGTTGAAGTTCAGGATAAACTGGGCGTAGGTGTGAGGAAGGGACTGGAGAATAAGGTCTGTATAGAGCTCATTATCCAAAGTCGTCCCAAGGTCTGCGAGCTCTTCAATATAGCCGATCATCTTTAGGACATGTTCTCCTACCGATGACCCGACAGCCAACCTCGCTCGAAACAAGTTCTTAGAGGTCTCGTATCTTGCTATACGAGATTGCTCTCCATAAAGTTCCTTTGTATGGAGAAATATGGCATCTAGGGTCATATCCTCGTGCCTCCTCTGATGTTCATTGTTCATTGAGGCAAGCACGATGCACTTGGCTTTCGCGCAATCTAAATCCCAGGTTTTGCGGATTTCCTTATCCGCATTGCTGGATTTGGGACCAGGGGCAGCAGGTGCCGTAGCGGTGAGGACGTACCCCAATTTGTCATAGGTCAAAGCCATTTTGACATTCCCAAGCCAATGTTTATAGTTTGGCCCTGTCAGTATATTTTTCTCTAAAAGTAACTTAAGTCCAGTCATTTTCAGGGTCGCTGCAATTAGGAGAGAGAGAAGAAAACTCTTTAGCATGATGCTCTTGCAAGTTTAGAGTGGTTTTTAGTTTATCTAAACTGGATAGCTCCCACTGTTTCTCGAATCCTTCCTCAAACCATAAAAGAAGAATTAGCCAGGACTATTCTCACTGTACAATACTTGCTTAACCGTTCAGCCAGGCTAGTGTCGATACTTCGAGGGAGGTTTTCCAACGCTTTCGCGAAGTTCCTTAATTAAATAACCTCTTTTCTCTGGGGGCGTAACCCCGCTGACACCTTTCTGGACACCTACTTGGTTTATAGCATTGATCGTTAAGTGACGAATCTCCTGATAAGTAGCATATACTCACAGTAGGATCGGGATCCAAATATCATTGTATGATAATGTTGAAGGAATCCAACCAACATTCATCAAACTCCAAATGGTATGCAACTCTTTGCAAATTTCAGTTTCTTTAGAAATTCCCGATATATATTTCTTCCCCATGCTCTTATGACCTTGGCGTTAGGTCAAAATGTCATAAGTCATATGTCAAGTTCTACCCATCATTATCTTGTCAATTTGAACCCATCCGTATATATCCTTGACGTTCGGCCAAAATGATAATACGACTGTCCCAAACTAACTCATCTATCTATGCAACAAATGAATACCCAGTAGCTACCAAACACTATGCCTTGGCGTTAGGTCAAAATACATAGCTTGAATACTACTGAATACCCAGATGAAATGACGGAGGGCTACGAATGGTTTTGGCGAAACCGTGAACGTAGTGAACTTGATATAACCGAAGGAACCTGATAGCTTTTAAAAGGAGTGGTTAAAGCTCCGCATTTAAAAATATCTGTTTTTAAAATTAACCGAGTGGTTTCTTTTAAATTGTTCCAACGATTAAACTTTTTGGTTTATTTTCTTTGCATTATAAATAATGCGTCCCATCATTAACCTATCATTGCAAAAAACAACGAAAATACAACGTCCTCTTATGCCATCCGCATTCGCCACGGGGTCCCATCATCACCCGTTAGGTTACTTAACTAACGACAGAGCGGGGGCTGGGCTAGCACGGGTGTAAAACATAAGTGACGTCTAAATAGCTATCATATATAGATATTGTACATTCGTCAGACGCAATAATAGGCATTCCAGATCACAGATGAACTTTATTGGATTTGCAAGCAATCCGTGTTTGTTTTGAGCCTGCAACAAAATACGGATTACACAGTTGTGATGAATAGCCATTACCCTACCCAAGACCCCTACGGGTGCGGCAAACTACCCGCCCGGCAGTTTGTGCACCCCACCTTGGGTCTGTCCTAGGAGCAAAAAACAGTAAAATGAAATAATACAACGGTGGCTACAACCGCAACCTGGATGTGCCCCGCAAAATAATATTACAACAAATTACATTTACATCAAATGAATTAAATAATAACCCATCACATAACCCCGGCTATACATCACAACAGTCCAACACAGTTCATATGCACAAACAGATAAAAATCCATTACAGAAATGTGCAACCCCCTGCCAACCGACATACTAGCAGTTAGGGGAGGTTTACGAACACATTACACAAACACAGATATAATCCAATAAGCAAATACTGTATAATTTCGATCGATTAAACACATTTAATATTGCTCCAATACTTCTCTGTAAACTTGAAACCTGAGCAAAATTAAAAAATACCAGAAAATCCCAAATATCACTGAGAACCATCACAAGAAAAATGGGTCCCTGAATCGTCAACTCGGCGGCGGAAGCGCGGCGGATCGGTGCTATCCGCCGCGGTTCCGCGGCGCCGTAGGCGATTCAGGGGACCAAATTTTTTGTGTGTTCTACTACTGTCATTTTAAGCTTTCTGAACATCCCTGAAAAATTTTTGGACTTCATTTATAAATCGACAGAAACTTGATATTTTAGGGTTTTCCGGTTTCGTTTTTTCCGTTCGAAATTCATACAAATTTGCAAAAAAGTTATTTATTGTTTAGCGAGGCTCTGATACCACTGTAAGTCGATGTACAACACCCCAATACTTGTGGGGAGGCGGAATTTTCAAAAACGAACTTGTTTAGTGAACAAACATCGACTAACCGCTTGAATCGAAGCTAAACGATAACTAACTTAAAACATAGAGTTTCTATGCTACTATGTTTAGGGATTATACCTAACGAATCGTGTCCTTCGTCTTTGCGAACTCCACCTCCTCCTCGGCCTTCTCGAAGTAGTAGACGATCCACCCGAGAGCTTTACTCCAAGCTTAGCCTCTAAACTTGAGGCAACTAACCTTCTTTAAGTGCTAATCAAAGAAGCTAGGAGATATAGAGTGAGGGTTATGGTTTAATTAGTCTAACTAATCCTTGTACTCAACACATGAGAGGGGAGGATTAAGGTTTGAAGAGGGAGAGCTTGAGGAGAGAGAAGGTGAAGATAATAGTGAAGTGAGAAGAATGAGTTATCATAATATATATCAAGCATTTCTTTTTATCAAGAAAAGAAAAGAAATCATTTTACAACCATGCTTGATAAATATCTTGTGGTGATTCATCTCCATGAGTCATTAAGCAATTATGAAGCATTAATGACATGGATGAATCATCCATATGACTCACTAATCTTATTCAATGTATATGCCACCTAAACCTCCTTAGTCACCATCTTCTAGAAGCTTCTCGCGCAATTACGAGAACGCCCCTCCTTTCCGTAAAAATACGGAAAAACTTTAGACTGTATAAATCCAATAACCGGATACCAGTAACTGGCTTAAACCAAAGCCGACTGGTAAAAACTGTCCGAAAGTCGTAGGTGCGTAAACACACGTATGCGTCCGAACCCTTGTCGTAAAACCATACGACCTCTATATCGTTTCGCCTGGAGTAGGGAAACTCTCTGTGTGGGACTCTAGAGACTCGACTACTACGCTGGCAGTGGGTTTAACCATAGACCGCAAGCGGCACTAGCTGTACGTAACGGTCCCCAGGTAGATGTCGATAAGAAAGCCGATGAGGAAACCCATCCGAACTCCTACTGGGCCTGATGTGACAATCTCCATACAGTCCGGTCCGTTCGTCTTAGACTATCGCATATCGGGCCTAGGGGGGCGGCAAGCGTCAGTCCCCTAATAGCGGTATAAGTCGTGTCGGAGCGAAGCCCATTACACCCTGAGAAACTACTGGAACCTACCAGTAAATCTCGCTTGCCCTGGCCAGGGACTTTGCGTAATGGCTCTCTGACACAGCGCGATATCAACCCCCAATACCGGGAGAGACGAATCCTGTCTAACCGCCACTGCCTCCAAGTGCTCGGACTGCACCCAACCGCTACCTGTTTGCACGACTCCTTTGAGCCGTGGTAGGGTAGCAATCTAAGAACAGTGGGACACACTCGAGGCAAAGTAGCAGTGTCAAGTCTGCGGACTATGCTGTACTCATGTCACCTGGGAACTGTTCACTGACGACTGGTATAAAACCAACCAACAGTTCCCTGTGAGTCCTGTCCGGTGTACCCGTAACCTAACGAGCACCTGCATACTATCTCCAGTACGACGTACTGACGGCTGTGGGACAGACCATCTCCCCAACTGGGATGAGAAGCGTACACACTAGTCTACTCCGGAGTATCGATGCCCTGTCTCGATAATCCAACGACTAGGGACCTGAATAAGGATGTGCTTGTAGACTACCCAGCCCCCACTAGTGTGACTGCCATCACAACGCCGGTAGTCAAGCAAGATCCTAAGAGCTCTATCAATACGTATACTCACATATTAAGATAGAAAAACCAAGTAGCATACTACCATGTTTAGCAAGACTGTTATATACATGTGAATATCCCAAGCTTCCATTAAGTAATATACAAACTAGTATGATACAGTAATGGCCTTCTAGGGCATAAACACTAACACTATCAACGTGCAATAGTGACCTGTAAGGTCACCTGAAACAGTACACGATGATAAAGATAAACCAGATAGCATACTATCATCTTGAGTAAGACTGTCTTACCGGCATAGGTCCTCGCTCAATCATTGCAATCACGTGCCTGTAATCCAATAATTGACTCTGAGGGCACTATATCCAACAATCTCCCACTTGCACTCAAGGCTAATTATTGCGATGTCGTATACTCACAGCCCGTGTGATACTGAACACCCAACTCTTCTACTAATCAGTCTCACAAAACCCGTTTGCGAAACTAATGCGTCTGAGGAATAGCCTCAGTGAGTGGATCCGCTTTGATGTTTCTTTCTATGTCTCTCTTAATCTCAAGTTCGCGAAGAAACCCATCTCCCGAAATGAGCAATACCCGTCTTAGAATATGTCTGGATATCTGATGGGACCTAGTTCACAAATGAACTCCAAATCCAAACTTCTCAGACTGTATCGTCAACTGAACTTAATCAGTATCCTGCGCCATGTCTCCCTCAGTATCTACCTTGACCACCTGTCCAATTACTGCCCCTCGTCAGAGGGAAAACTATAACTCTGACAGTCACTCTGTCATCCAGGTCACCTTGGAAGCCCGGAATGATAACCGTCTCCTAAAGGAGGGTGCCATTATCATATCCCTAGAACATCCACTTATGTTCTAAAACTGCTTCTGACCGTTTCTCCAGGATTGGATTAATATCAACTTATTGCAACTACTGCAAAAACAACATCTGGTGTGGTACTTGACATCTCATGATCAACTCAATTGCCTAAGCAAGTGATCTGCCGATCATGCACATCCCTCTCCCCTTTAGTCAATAAGACACCTTTAGAGAGGGTGACTCCATCACCTGCAAGTACACTACCGTGCCTGGAGTCGTCCATTCTAAAACACCTTCAAAATGCTGTCTAAGTACCCTGATTGGGAAACTACCCAAATCTAGATCTAAAACCATAGATCCAGTAACCAGAATGTCTTGATATGAAATCTATTTCCTTTATGGAGAAACCACTGTGTGACGACCAAAGTATAACTGATCGTAGTATAGGAACTTCACTTCCTACTCTGTGTATGTCATCCAAATACCAGGACATCACACCCTACTACCTTCTTAACAGATCCATTCCCTATTCCGATGAAGTCAAACCTATGACTGTTGTTAGTGTATATGCCCTAGAGGCCATTACTGTATCATACTAGTTTGTATATTACTTGATGGAAGCTTGGGATATTCACAGTTGTATATACAATCTTGCTCGAAATGGTAGTATGCTACTTGGTTTGTCGCTGCTTTAATATGTGCATGTGTTTCTTTTAGCATATCGCTGATATACATATTAGTAGAGCCCTTAGGATCTTTGCTTGATTACCAGCGTTGTGATGGCGCTCACACTCGTGGGAGCTGGGTAATCCATAAGCACATCCTTATACAGGTCCCTGGTCGTTGGACTATCGAGACAGGGCATCGATACTCCGGAGCAGACCAGCGTATGCGCTTCTCATCCCAGCGTGGGAGACGGTCTGTCCCACAGCCGTCAGTACGTCGTACTTGAGATAGTATGTGGGTGCTCGTTAGGTTACGAGTACACTGGACAGGACTCGTCGGGGACTGTTGGTTGGTATTATACCTATCGTCAGTTATCAGTTCCCAGGTGACATGAGTACAGGTTAGTCCGCTGACTTGACACTGTCACTTCGCCTCGAGTGTGTTCCCACTGCACTTTGATTACTACCCTACCACGGCTCAAAGGAGTCGTGCAAACAGGTAGTTTTTGGGTGCAGTCCCGAAGCACTTGGAGGCAGTGACGGTTAGATAGGATTCGTCTCTCCCGGTATTGGGGGTTGACATCGCGCTGTGTCCAGGAGAGCCATTACACGAGTAGTCCCTGGCCAGGGCAAGCGAGATATACTGGTAGGTTTCCAGTGTTATCTCAGGGTGTTCTGGGCTACACTCCGACACGACTTGTACCGCTATTAGGGGACTGACGTTCACCGCCCCCTAGGCCCGCCATGCGATGTATCAGACGAACAGACCGGACTGTATGGAGACTGTCACATACAGGCTCAGTAGGAGTTCAGATGGGGTCACCTCGTCAGTCTTCTTATCGACATCTACCTGGGGACCGTTACGTACAGCTAGTGCCGCTTGCGGTCTGTGGTTAAACCCACTGCCAGCGTAGTGTCGAGTGTTTAGAGTCCCACACAGAGAGCTATTCGCCTTTAGGCAAAATGAGTAGAGGTCGCATGGTTTTGCGACAGGGTTCGTTCACATCCGCGCACTCGTGCACGTTTGCTGTCCGGACAGTTTATACTAGCGGGCTTTGGTTTAAGCCGGATCCTAGTATATGATTTGGGATTGGTTTTTTTCTCATTGTATTCGTGTTTCTCGGATCACGAATACGGGTGCGTATGTACGGTTGCTTGAGACAGAGGGAGAGGACTTTGATTAGGGTTAATGACCATTGTCATTTTATTAACCCTAATGCTTATGTGTGTATTATGGTTAATTGATATTAGTTTAATATAATTGTGCATGGTTATGGTTGTTGACCATTTGACTATCTTGACTTGTTGACCTAGGTTGACACTTTGACCATCATCATTTCATTTGGAAGATGCTCTTTGATCCTTACAATTTGCATTAAAAATGAAATGATAATGGTCATGTCTTGATTAACCATGACAATTATCTAGCTAATTATCAATTTATAATAATTCACACATATATGTGAGAATGGTTGTTTATTCTCTCATTCTATCATTTACTTTCTCTCTCTTGTTCTTCCTCTCCCTCAAGCTCTTCCCTCTCATGTGTTCAGAAACACTTGAGCTTGAGAAAAACCTCTTCTTGATAATCTCTACTCTCATCTAGGGTTCTAGGATTAGCACTTCTAGCACCCTAGTTACTTCTAGCTTGAAGTTGAAGCCAAAGGTTGAGGCTCTCGGGTGGATCTTTCTTCGACGTGAGAAGACGACAAAGGTGATCTCTTTCTACTAGTCCAAGGAGCAAGGAGAGAAGGACATAAAGCCCTAGGTATAACCATTCTACCATTAGCTAGTTTCTAGTTAGTTTTAGCTTGTTTTTGTTTAGCAAAGATCCTTCTTTGTCTAATCCATGTTGCCTAAAGTGATAAAAAATTTGATTTTTATTCCGTTTTCCGCCTCCCCCGCAAGCACCGGGGTGGGCAACGTGGATTCACAGTGGTATCAGAGCCTAACTAAACATAAACTAGCTAGGTAGTAAAGTGTATGAAAGTTCAATCGGAAAAATCGCAAAACCGAGTTTACAAAAACCCAAGTTTCTGTTAAAATTTTTTCTGCTCTAAAAAATAAAAAATTATACGTCAAAAATCATCTCAGGGTTTTGTGAAGAAAGCCACCAAAAACGATCCAGTGAATCGTTCAACACACCGCGGTTCCGCGGCAATAGCAAGCTATTGCCGCGCAACCGCGGCCGTTTTGGCTCGGTTCTGGGTCGAGTTTGGTGCAGTGTCTTTCTGGCATGGTTTTGGGATTTTTAAGATGGTTTATATGTGCCCAGGTTTTCCAGAAAAGAAATTTGTTTCTGGGGGCCTATAAATCCGTATTTTTGATCGAACTTCAATACACTTTGACTAAAGGGTAATATCTATGATGTTTATATGTATTCAACGTCGGCTAATCGCTATATGTCGATTAGTGGGGGTTATACATATCTGTGATCTGTGTTTGATTATGGTATGTGTATATGAATGCGTTGGATTGTCGCGGGTGAATAGCCGGGGTGGATGTGAGATGAGTGTTTCTTTTTCTTTCATTCATTGTAATATGTAAATTGATGTATTATTATTTGTATGGCCGCGCAACCGGGTTGGGGTTGTAGCCGTCATTGTATAATTCTTTTTACCGTTTTTGCTCCTAGGATAGACCCATGGAAGGGGTGCACAAACTACTGGGTATCTCGAAATGCCGAGTGGCCTACTCACGGTGTTGAGGGAGGTTGCTTCGCTTCGGGTACTTGGTGGGTAGTTTGCCGCACTCGTAGGGGTCTTGGGTGGGGTATTTGGCTATTCACCGCGACCGTGTAATCCGCTTTTCGTTGCAGGCTCGAACGGATCGCGGATTCCTAGTATATCCAATGTATTCATCTGTGATCTGTAATGTCTATCATTGCTATATATTTATATATTAAAACTATTTAGGCGTTGCTTATGTTTTACAGCCGCGCTAGCCCAGCCCCCGCTCTGTCGTTAGTTAAGTAACCTAACGGGTGATGACGGGGCCCCGTGGCGAATGCGTATGGTATAAGCGTACGTCATATTTTGGTTGTTTTCTGCAATGGTAGGATTAAATGATGGGACGCATTAAAAGAACTAATGCAAGAATATAAACCAAGTAAAAGTCGATTGGAACACTTTGAAAACCACTCGGTTCTTTTCAAAACTAAACTTTTAAACGCGGAGCTTGAACCACTCCTTTTAAAAGCTATCTCGTTCCATCGATTATATCAAGTTCACTACGTTCACGGTTTCGCCAAAACCATTCGTAGCCCTCCGTCATTCCACATGAATGGTCAAAAGTATTCAAGCTATGTATTTTGGCCAGAGTCATGGCATAGTGATTGGTAGCTATTGGGTATTCATGTGCAGCATAGATAGATGCGTTGGTTTGGGACAGTCGTGCTGCCATTTTGGCCAAAGTCAAGGGTAGGTACGGGTGGGTCCAAATTAACCAGGAGAATGACGGGTAGAACTTGACATGTGACTTATGATATTTTGGCCAAAGTCAAGGTCATAAGAGCATGGGGCAAAAATCCACATCGGGAGTTTCATAAGTACTGAAACTTGCTAGCGCTGCATACCATTTGGAGTGTGATAATTCTGGTAGGACTCCTTCGGTTTTATCACGCGATGATATTTGGATCCCGATCCTACTGTGAGTATATGCTACTCCTCGGGAAAACTCTCACTTAACGATCAATGCTATAAACCTAGTAGGTGTCTAGAAAGGTGTTAGCGGGGCTATGCCCACAGGGAAAAGAGGTTACTTAATTAAGGAACTTCGCGAAAGCGTTGGAAAACCTCCCTCGAAGTACCGACACTGGCCTGGCTGAACGGTTAAGCAAGTATTGTACGGTGAGATTGATCCTGATAATCCTTTCTTTACGGTTTGAGAAGGGATTCGAGAGACAGTGGGAGCCATCCTGTTTAGACAAACTAAAAACCATTCTAAACTTGCAAGAGCATCATGCTAAAGTGTTTCTTTTCTCTCTCCTAATTGCAGCGACCATTCAACATGACCGGACTTAAGTTATTACTAGATAAAAACATATTGACAGGGCTAAACTACAAAGATTGGCTCAGGAATGTCAAGATGGCAATCACTTACGACAAGCTGGGGTATCTCCTTACCACCAAAGCTCCCCCTGTCCCAGGTCCCAAAACCAGTGTCGCGGATAGGGAAATCCGTAAGACCTGGGAAATAGATTGCGCGAAGGCCAAATGCCTCGTACTTGCCTCGATGGACAACGAACATCAGAGGAGGCACGAGAATATGGACCTAGAGTCCATATTTCTTCATACAAAAGAACTGTATGGAGAGCAGTCTCGTATCGCAAGATACGAAGTGTCGAAGAAGTTATTTTCGGCAAGGTTGGCCGTCGGATCATCGGTAGCGGAACACGTGCTTAAGATGATTGGCTACATAGAGGAGCTCGCGGAACTTGGGACCACGTTGGAGAATGAGCTCTATACGGACTTGATTCTCCAGTCCCTTCCTTCCACTTACGCCCAGTTCATTCTGAACTTCAACTTACAGGAAAAGGAAGTTGAACTTTCAGAGCTCCTCAACATGTTGAGGAGTGCAGAGGGCACCCTACAGAAAAGTAGTGAGACATCCACTTTGTTTGTAGGAGGATCTTCCTCTTCTAGATCCAGGGCGAAAGCCAAGGGTAAGAAGAAGAAAGCCCCCGCCAAACCAAGAGGCGGTGTCAGTAAAGTGGATACGAAGGGAAAAGGAAAAGCAACAAAGGTAGCGGGAAAGCTGGTGGGGAAGGAAGAATGCTTCTACCGTCACAAAAGTGGTCACTGGAAACAGGATTGCAAGGCTTGGAAGGCCAGAACACAGGATTTGAAGCGCGTTGCGGCTTCAGCTTCAGGTGTGTATGTTATTAAAAACCGTCTATCAATAAACTCTACATCCTGGGTATTGGATACCGGATTAGGATCTCATATCTGTAATTCTTTGCAGGCGTTGAGAAGGCGTAGAGTTTTGAAGGCAGGTGACATGACCCTCAGAGTTGCAAACGGTACTAGCATGGATGCTGAGGCCGTGGGGGACTATCACCTGGGACTGTCGGATGGACACTTTTTGGTTTTGCGTAGTTGTTATTATGTACCAAATGCAACCTGTAGTATCATTTCTGTATCTTTATTATCTAAAGAAGGTTATGAATTTGCATTTGTAAGTAATGTAGTGAACATTCACCTTAATCAAGTTTTGATTGGGTCAGGTACATTGAACAACGATATATACGTATTAAACCAACCACAGATTTTCAATGTCCAGAATACACACAAAAGAAAGTCTCCAGAAATCAATAAAACTTTCTTATGGCCTTGTAGACTGGGTCACATCAATGAGAGAAGGTTGACTAAGTTACATACAGAAGGATATTTGGATCCGTTCGAATATCAATCGTATGCAACTTGTCAATCCCGTCTCAAAGGAAAGATGACAAAGACTCCGTTCACTGGACACGGAGTAAGAGCGAGCGAGCTCTTGGGACTCATACACGGTGACGTGTGCGGTCCAATGTCTACACATGCACGAAGCGGTTATTCTTACTTCATTACTTTTACGGATGAATTTTCAAGGTACGGTTATGTCTTCTTAATGAAACATAAATCCGAGGCTTTTGAAAAATTCCAGGAATATAAGAATGAAGTAGAAAAACAAACAGGCAAAAGTATCAAGGCACTAAGATCTGATTGAGGTGGTGAATACTTGAGTGCCGAGTTCCTGGGTTACTTAAAAGAGAATGGAATTCTCTCTCAGCTTACTCCTCCATACACTCCGCAACATAACGGTGTATCGGAGAGACGGAACCGAACCCTATTGGATATGGTACGGTCCATGATGAGTAACGCTGAGTTGCCGCGATCGTTCTGGGGATATGCGCTAGAATCAGCTGCATACCTTTTGAACCGAGTTCCAACTAAGACTGTGCCTACTACACCATATCAGATGTGGTGTGGGAAGAGACCCTATCTTAATCACATTAAGACATGGGGATGTCCAGCTTTTGTAAAAAAAGCAGCATGCGGACAAGCTCGAGGCACGCTCAGTACAGTGCAAGTTTGTGGGATATCCAAAGAACTCCAAGGGATATTTCTTCTATTGTGAAAAGGAACAAAAGGTTTTTGTTTCTCGCCATGCCCACTTTCTAGAACACCGTTCATTGAAAAAGAAATAAGTGGGAGCGCAATAGAACTGGAAGAAATTCCAGAACCACGAGCTATTACTGAAAGCTTAGTAGAACCAGAGGGTTCAAAAGATCAGGACATTCCCACGCCACTCCACACGATTAGTAGGCAGTCTCATCCGCCCGAGAGATACTACAGTTTTCTCATTGACGGGGATAGAGAGGATTGCATCATAGATTGTGATGAACCTACTAGCTTCCAGCAAGCCATTCAGAGCGTCGACTCGGTAAAATGGCTAGATGCAATGCGGACCGAAATGGAGTCGATGTACACCAACAAAGTATGGACGTTGGACATTGCTCCAGATGGGGTAAAACCCGTAGGATGCAAGTGGATCTTCAAAAGGAAGATTGGTGTAGATGGACAGGTTAAGACCTATAAAGCTAGGCTGGTAGCAAAGGGTTTTCGTCAGCGACCTGGTTTGGACTATGACGAAACCTTTTCTCCAGTAGCTATGCTGAAATCCATTCGGATCCTTCTTGCCATTGCTGCCTTCCACAATTATGAGATTTGGCAGATGGACGTAAAGACAGCTTTTCTAAATGGACATTTAGAGGAGTGTGTCTATATGGAACAGCCAGAGGGTTTCATTCAGAGTGGGAGCAGCAGAAAGGTGTGCAAGTTGCTTAAGTCCATTTATGGACTGAAGCAGGCATCGCGGAGTTGGAACATCTGTTTTGATGAGACGGTCAAGGAATTTGGCTTTATCAAAAATCCAGATGAACCATGCATCTATTGTAGATTTGTAGCGAGAACTGTAGTATTCCTCGTTTTATACGTGGATGACATTCTCTTAATAGGAAATTACATTCCTATGCTACAATCTGTCAAGGGGTTCTTGTCACACAGGTTCTCCATGAAAGACCTGGGTGATGCCTCATACATTCTGGGTATCCGGATCTACCGTGACAGATCCAAGAGGATATTAGGACTTTCACAGTCCAGGTACATCGACACCATACTGAAAAGATTCAGTATGGAAGATTTCAAGCGCGGTAATCTACCGGCTTGTCACGGGATCACCCTCTCCAAAGAGATGTCTCCCAAGACTGATTTGGAGAGGGATCGCATGTCTATTATACCCTACGCTTCTGCGGTAGGCTCTATAATGTATGCGATGTTGTGTACCAGACCAGATGTAGCTTATGCACTAAGTGTGGTAAGCAGGTATCAGTCAAACCCTGGGGAGAAACATTGGATAGCGGTAAAGAACATTCTCAAGTACCTGAGAAGGACTAAGGAGATGTTCTTGGTGTATGGAGGAAAAGACCTCCAGATTGAGGCCTTTGCTGACTCCAGCTTCCAGAGTGACAAGGATGATTCCAAGTCCATGTCGGGTTTTGTCTTTACCCTCAATGGAGGGGCGGTGTGTTGGAAGAGCTCCAAACAGGAAACCGTTGCTGACTCGACTATGGAAGCGGAATACATCGCTGCATCTGATGCCGCAAAAGAAGCTGTCTGGATGAGGAAGTTCTTGAAAGAACTTCAGGTGGTTCCGTCCATTGTTGACCCAATACCTCTGTATTGCGACAACAACGGGGCTATAGCTTTAGCGAAGGAACCCAGGTCCCATCAGAAATCCAGACATATCTTGAGGCGGTATCACCTGATCAGGGAGATCGTGGATCGCCAGGAGATCGAGGTTCGGAGGGTTGCTTCAGAAGATAACACTGCAGATCCATTCACCAAGGCCTTGCTCCAGGCTCAGTTCGAGCGGCTAATCGAGATGATAGGTCTACGATACGCCAGTACATGGCCTTAGTGCAAGTGGGAGATTGTTAGTGTATATGCCCTAGAGGCCATTACTGTATCATACTAGTTTGTATATTACTTGATGGAAGCTTGGGATATTCACAGTTGTATATACAATCTTGCTCGAAATGGTAGTATGCTACTTGGTTTGTCTCTGCTTTAATATGTGCATGTGTTTCTTTTAGCATATCGCTGATATACATATTAGTAGAGCCCTTAGGATCTTTGCTTGATTACCAGCGTTGTGATGGCGCTCACACTCGTGGGAGCTGGGTAATCCATAAGCACATCCTTATACAGGTCCCTGGTCGTTGGACTATCGAGACAGGGCATCGATACTCCGGAGCAGACCAGCGTATGCGCTTCTCATCCCAGCGTGGGAGATGGTCTGTCCTACAGCCGTCAGTACGTCGTACTTGAGATAGTATGCGGGTGCTCGTTAGGTTACGAGTACACTGGACAGGACTCGTCGGGGACTGTTGGTTGGTATTATACCTATCGTCAGTTATCAGTTCCCAGGTGACATGAGTACAGCTTAGTCCGCTGACTTGACACTGTCACTTCGCCTCGAGTGTGTTCCCACTGCACTTTGATTACTACCCTACCACGGCTCAAAGGAGTCGTGCAAACAGGTAGTTTTTGGGTGCAGTCCCGAAGCACTTGGAGGCAGTGACGGTTAGACAGGATTCGTCTCTTCCGGTATTGGGGGTTGACATCGTGCTGTGTCCAGGAGAGCCATTACACGAGTAGTCCCTGGCCAAGGCAAGCGAGATATACTGGTAGGTTTCCAGTGTTATCTCAGGGTGTTCTGGGCTACACTCCGACACGACTTGTACCGCTATTAGGGGACTGACGTTCACCGCCCCCTAGGCTCGCCATGCGATATATCAGACGAACAGACCGGACTGTACGGAGACTGTCACATACAGGCTCAGTAGGAGTTCAGATGGGGTCACCTCGTCAGTCTTCTTATCGACATCTACCTGGGGACCGTTACGTACAGCTAGTGCCGCTTGCGGTCTGTGGTTAAACCCACTGCCAGTGTAGTGTCGAGTCTTTAGAGTCCCACACAGAGAGCTATTCGCCTTTAGGCAAAATGAGTAGAGGTCGCATGGTTTTGCGACAGGGTTCGTTCACATCCGCGCACTCGTGCACGTTTGCTGTCCGGACAGTTTATACTAGTGGGCTTTGGTTTAAGCCGGATCCTAGTATATGATTTGGGATTGGTTTTTTTCTCATTGTATTCGTGTTCCTCGGATCACGAATACGGGTGCGTATGCACAGTTGCTTGAGACAGAGGGAGAGGACTTTGATTAGGGTTAATGACCATTGTCATTTTATTAACCCTAATGCTTATGTGTGTATTATGGTTAATTGATATTAGTTTAATATAATTGTGCATGGTTATGGTTGTTGACCATTTGACTATCTTGACTTGTTGACCTAGGTCGACACTTTGACCATCATCATTTCATTTGGAAGATGCTCTTTGATCCTTGCAATTTGCATTAAAAATGAAATGATAATGGTCATGTCTTGATTAACCATGACAATTATCTAGCTAATTATCAATTTATAATAATTCACACATATATGTGAGAATGGTTGTTTATTCTCTCATTCTATCATTTACTTTCTCTCTCTTGTTCTTCCTCTCCCTCAAGCTCTCCCCTCTCATGTGTTCAGAAACACTTGAGCTTGAGAAAAACCTCTTCTTGATAATCTCTACTCTCATCTAGGGTTCTAGGATTAGCACTTCTAGCACCCTAGTTACTTCTAGCTTGGAGTTGAAGCCAAAGGTTGAGGCTCTCGGGTAGATCTTTCTTCGACGTGAGAAGACGACAAAGGTGACCTCTTTCTACTACTCTAAGGAGCAAGGAGAGAAGGACATAAAGCCCTAGGTATAACCATTCTACCCTTAGCTAGTTTCTAGTTAGCTTTAGCTTGTTTTTGTTTAGCAAAGATCCTTCTTTGTCTTGTCCATGTTGCCTAAAGTGATAAAAAATTTAATTTTTATTCCGTTTTTCGCCTCCCCGCAAGCACCGGGGTGGGCAACGTGGATTCACAACTGTCATATCAGAAATAGATGATCTATCTCCGCTACATCTGTTTTAGTCTATAAATAGACATAAGCCACTTGTCCACCAATGCTTCCGCTGCTCCCACTGACTACGACAACCCTCTGGCAGAGTCATATACACGTACACTTCTAAAGCTAGTTTAGAACGACGCAATACGCATCCTCCTGTCAGGTCTCGCAGCCTGGAACAACAGCAATGGCAAGTCTGGGTAAACAAGAACCTCCCTGCCACCGTCCTTGAGGCTACCGGAGTACCTCTCGGGTGCCTGAGGTTACCCACCTTATCTGCAGAGTGGCCAATGGAATGTCAAACCAGATTGAATCTTTAGGTTCTTATCAAATTTTTAGTAATTGTTTGCGGTTCTGGAATCACTTCCAGTTCTACCATACTCCCATTACTGTTTTCTGAAAAAAATCCATTTTTATTAAAACTGTGGCGAGTCAAGAACAATATCACTATTGATCTTCCAGATGGTAGAAAGTCAACCCTCGTCATAGCCCGGGTCAACCCATAAACAGCCATTACAGAAACGTGCCTTGAGTTGTCCAGAGTCTGGTTTTAAGCATAAGCTGGACAACTCCCCGTACCTTAACATCGTTAAGATATGAATTGTTCTATATCCAATACAGAAACAGAGGCACTAATTTAATTGAACCAGATTCAAATCATGCAGCTGTCTCCAGTGCATGTCAACTAAATGGAGAGAGGCCGATCATCATTACTCAACTTAGGAGTACTTCCAATTATGAGTAATCTGAAAGAGAAGCAAGCTCTCTTAATCATTACTATTAACTGAAAACCATACACAAGTATCTACATCTTCGATCACCTTGAATAATCCTGATACTTGCGATATCTGGTTCTCTACTTTACTCTTATACCTATAACTTCTCAAAACTTAGACCTTGTATTTCTACGAAACACATGTCTAAGAACTAGAGAAGTCACAAGTAAAACAGAATATAGTACGAGTACCAATCCCTCTGTCCTCATGGACAATGGACAACATACAATACTCTGTATAAGTCCCCTGAGTCTAATAACTCATTCCCTGTGTGTTGTAGGTTGAAAACTGTACTTATGGTTAAGAAGAATTACACCGCTGTTTAATGCTCCTTACCTAACCATCCACTGATATAGGTAAATGTCATGGACATAATTTCAAAAAGGTATATCTCACTCTATAAAAATAGACGTACAGATGTATCAATTTGAAATTGGTGCATAACAGCGGATATTCAAAACCAAATATTTGTCGTCCGGCAAACAACCCAGGTGACTTCCTCAAATATCACCAATTACAACAAATTCCGATATAATGAGGATGATCATCTAATTCCCAATAAGTTACTCCCACTCATCATCTGTAAAACCATACAGATGTGAGAATCATACCTGGTAAATACATACCCTGAAGCAAGTGTCTAATTGGGAAATCAGTTTTCTTATTAACAGTACAAAGTGAAACTGAAACATGTAAATGTTTCGTAGGGGTATCCGGATATTCCTAGTAATGCCTCTTCCATTATCCAGATTCACAACTGTAACCGTATAATTCTTTGCCATCTCTCCAAATCCCTTTATATGTCTTTAGTCATTACCTTCTGTACACCCTCTTAGGCTAAATGGTTTTCTTCCTTCCCTACCGTTCAGCACCAGCCTATGGTTTGGAAGAAGACTATCCAATAAGAATAATAGGTGTACTGTCCTAATCCTAGGAACACTCGCAATGCGAGAGAAGGTGAAGATAAAAGACAACCGAATAAACCTTGTTCCTATTTCTCCTGAACCAGAATCTATCCCCGAACTGGAACAAGTTCCTTTCGAGTTCGTATATAACTATACGATGGAGTATCCAAATAAACTGTGGATCTTCGTAGTAATACGGAGTGTTCTGGAGAAATACAAAGGTGAAGTGGGGGTGGTAATGAAATACTTGGTTTGGTCGTGAATAGCAGTCGCAGTTTACTTTGCCCTCTTACTAATCCCTTCATTTGTCTTTACATAATACCTTCTATACACCATCGTTAGGCAAATTGGTTTTCTTCATTCCCTATCGGTCGGCACCTGCCTATGGTTTGGAAGAAGACTATCCAATTTGCGTAATAGGTGTACTATCCCCTAATCTAAGGGGCACTCGCAACCTGAGAGAAGGTAAAAAGAAAAGACAGCTGAATAGTCCTTATTCGTTTTCTCCAGAACCAGAAACCATCCTCGAATAAATTCCTTCGAGTTCGTATATAACCATACGATGGTTTTACCCAATGGAAGTGGACGTTCGTAGTAATACGGGGTGTCCTGGAGAAAAGGGTAAAAGTAGGAGTGACAATGAGGTTTGCAACTCTGACAATCCAAAAGCCAGTGTTTAAGAAGGTTCGGTTAATTTTGGTCACTGAGTTATAGTCAAGGGTCTGGTCATGGTCGCTGCCAAAGAGAGAGAGAAAAGAAACACTCAGCGTGCACTCTAACCTAGATCAGAATGGTTATCAATTTATCTAATCAGGAAACCTCCCACTGTAACGTCAAATTCTTCTCCAAACCTGAAAGAAGAATTAGTCGGGATCACCCGAGAAGTAAACTAACTTATCAGTGGGAATCGGGATCCAACTATCATCGCATGATAACGTGACGGAATCCACTCACGTCACCACACTCCAGAAGGTATGCGCATATCTGGCAAGTTTCAGTTTCTTTAGAAACTCCCGATGTAAGTTTTTACCTTTAGGACCCAAATGACCTTGACGGAGTCAACAAATCAAAGAGTCCTAGTCAAGTTCAACCCGTCATTATCTGGATTGCATTAAAACCACCCGTACGTGTCCTTGACGGAGTCAACAAAGCCGCACGACTGTCCTAACCAATCCTATTTATGCAACAAACAAGCACCACTTAGCTACCGTACACTACGCCTTGACGGAGTTAACAAACGCAGCACGAATACTAAATTATACCCGTAAGAAATGACGGAGGGCTACGGCTGGTTTTTGGCGAAAAAACCTTTAACGTAATGAACTTGATAGCGTTGAAGGAACTGCATAGCTTTTTATAAAAATATAGTGACGAGAACCTTTTGCTAAAGAGGTCACTCCCGGTGAAGGGATCTCGGCTCTTTCCCCGTAGAATGAGATGCAGGATATTCCAACTGAATACCACGATGCAAAGCAAAAGTAATCGACTATAGTGAAGTTATTACCCTGACGCAAACTTCTGTCCAAGGGGTCACTCCCGGTGAAGGGATCTCGGCCCTTGCCTCGTCGACTGAGATACTGGATATTCATAACAGAATACCACTGTGCAAAACAAAAGAGAACGTCCTTGCAATAACAGCTTTTTTAAAAATTGTTCCAACAACATCAGAATAGGTTTGTTTAGCTTGCATTGATCTGAATCAATGCAGTCCCATCAATTGATCACACCAATAAAGAACGAAAATAATGATGTACGTATGTGCCATCCGCATTCGCCACTGGGTCCCGTCATCACCCGTTAGGTTACTTAACTAACGACAGAGCGGTGACTGGACTAGCGCGGATGCAAAACATATACAACATCTACTAGTATATATATCAATATATAATATTCGCTCAAGGCGTGATAAAATGCAACATCACAGAAATGTAATAAGCATCACAGAACAATACAGATATCTGGGATCCCCGGGTTTCATAGAGCCGCTACTGAAACCCGACGTTCCCCTGGTCGTGTGGATAGCCTGTGCAATGAAATCCTAGACCCCTACGGGTACGGCAAGTTACCCGCCAAAACCTGAAGCGAGGCAGCCCCCTTCAGCAACGTGAATGGACCACCCAACACTTCATGAAATTCGGTAACTTGGGCACCCCTCCTTGGTCAACCTGTACCCCCTACGAGTGCGGCGAATAGCCCGCCAATTCTAGAGTGAAGCCCCCTCCGTCTCAACGCCATGAAATGCAGGCCCGTTGCCCTCTAGAACCCGGCTATCCGTGCACCCCACCTTGGGGTGATCCTAGTACAGAAAGTAAAATATACATACAACGGGTACATCGACCTCAGCCCGGTCGTGCCCCAAAAGAATAATATACAAACAGGCAGTAACGGCAGTCCACATGTCGGACGCTCGCCCTGCAATATCAAATGTACATAATAAACCAAACTGTACTACCATTGCATCCAGGCTATCCCTCACGACCAATCCGCAACATCACAGCACAACACAGAACATCAACGCGAATGTCACGTTCGCAAATCCGTCTAAAAGGGCTATAGCAGTTAGACAGGATTTACCGATCAAGTGACATTCACGGTCGCAGATATAATATAAATACTGTGAACTAACATGTTTAAAATTTTCGATCGACTAAATTTTCCCAAGTGGGCCCCAAGCACAACTGTAGCACTCAAAGAAAATCTGGACCCAAACAAAATATTCCAATAACCCCATTTCCAAGTCTAAAGAGCTCTGTAGAAAATTGGTAGGGTGCTCACACTTTACTGCGGCGGAACTGCGGCCAGAACAGGGTTTTAGCCGCGGTTCCGCAGCCTATCTACGGTATCACAATACCAATTTTTCACAGAAGTCTTAAAAATACCTGCATGTATTTCTGCAACACTCCAAACAATTTTTCAAGCCAAAAATATTTCGACAGAAACTGATGCAAATGGAAACGGGGTTTTGGAATTTTTTTTTGATCGAAAATGTAAACACGTTACAGCAAGCTAGACTAGGTTAATGGCATGGCACTGATACCATGTAGGACCACGGCGGCGCTCCGGCCGTCTTTCCGAGGCCAAAATGCGGAAACAAAAATTTTCTTAACTTTAAACCGGCGCCACCACGGACCATAAACCCGGATCGGGCCATTAACCTACTCCTAGCTAACTAGTGAACGGGTAGAGAGATATACCGAGCGATCCGTGTCCTTCGGTCTTCTCGTCGTCATCCCGATCTCCCCGTGGAATCTCCGGTCTTCATCTCCTCGTCGGAAGGGCACCACATCACCGGGTTCTTTTACGGGCTCCTACCTCTGGACCGAGGCAACTCGGGCACGAAGTTGGCGAGTCGACGTGTCCAAGAATTGCTGTAGAATAAGTATAGTGCTATGTCTCATTGGGTTACTAGAAGTTGTCCTTTTATGAAGTGGAAAGGAGATGTGAATTTTTGATGGCTTAGGGAATTTTTAGCAAGCAAATGAGAAGCAAAATACCCTCCCATATTTTTGGACAGCCCCCAAGGCTTGTGGCCGGCCATGCATCAAAAGGAGAGGGGGAGGTGAGCACACACAAGGTGGGTGAGCATAAGGAGAGAAATAATGAGTGATGATGATAAAAAGAATGATCACAACAAATCCCCACTCCATCACCTAATCATCACTCCAAAAGTCAAGCAATGATGGTTAAAAGAAAGTCAAGGGATGGTGGAACCATCATGATACAACTACTTGCAAAAACAACCCCCCAAATTGCTAATTTGTATATATGCAAATAAGCCCTCCTCCACCAATTTTCAGCCATGGAAAGAAACAAAGGAAAATGGCCGAAACGGAATGCAAACTGGCAACTTCAAAAAACTGATCCCGTAATAAATTACAGGAAAACCCCGCTACTGTATATACATACCCGCATTTGTATTCCAACCGAATACAAATGCAATGAGACAAAATCTACACAGTACAATACTAGGATCCGGCTTAAACCAAAGCCCGCTAGTATTATCCGTCCGATCATGATCCGTGCAATACCGCACGTATATGATCGAACCCTGCCATATCTCCATACGGCCTCTACAGCGTTTCGCCCGAAACTTGAGAAAACGATCTGTGGGGGACTCTAAAGACTCGTCAATACTTTGGTTGTAGATTTAACCACTAGCACGTCAGAGGTATTAGCTATACGTAACGGGCTACCAGGTATTGACCAAAAGGGACGTCGATGAGCGAACCCCTACTGAGCCTGTCAGTGACAATATCCGTACAGTCCGGTCCGTTCGTCTATGAGCATCGCATGGCGGGCCTAGGGGGTTGGTAAAAGTCAGACCCCCAAAAGCGGTACAAGTCGTGTCGGAGTGTAGCCCAGAACACTCTGAGATACTACTGGAATACCTACCAGTAAATCTCCTGCCTCGGCCGAGGGCTTTGTGTAATGGCTCTTCTAGACACAGCGCGACCTCACCCCCAATACCAGGAGAGACGAACCCCTGACGATCCGCTCACTGCCTCCATGTGGC
Organism: Agapanthus africanus; assembly: GCA_030015575.1. Taxonomy (NCBI): domain Eukaryota; kingdom Viridiplantae; phylum Streptophyta; class Magnoliopsida; order Asparagales; family Amaryllidaceae; genus Agapanthus; species Agapanthus africanus. The sequence goes on along the minus strand of CM057345.1, from coordinate 294,073,497 downwards.
TCGGGACTGTACCCAACTAAAACTTGTTTGCACGACTCCTTTGAGTCGTGGTAGGGTAGTAATCAAAGTACAGTGGGAACTCACACGAGACAAATGACGATCTCAGGTCGATGAACTAACCTGTACACATGTCACCAGGGAACTGCTATCTGACGTCAGGTATAAGACCGACTAGCATGTTCCCGGCGAGTCCTGTCCGGTGTACTCATAACCCAATGAGCAACTGTATACATCTTAGGTGAACCAACTGACACCAGTGGCTTGTGAGACCGGCCACCGCCCCTCGTCGGGGTCTCGACTGTATACACTAGTCTACTCTGGAGTATCAATGCCCTGTCTCGAAAACTCCCACGACTTGGGACCTTTTAAGGATGTGCTTATAGACCCCAGCTCCCACGTATATGATCGCCATCATACTGCTGGCCGTCAAGCAAGAATCCTAAAGGCTCTATCAATGTGCAATAGTGACCTGTAAGGTCACCTGAAACAGTACACGATGATAAAGATAAACCAGATAGCATACTATCATCTTGAGTAAGACTGTCTTACCGGCATAGGTCCTCGCTCAATCATTGCAACCACGTGCCTGTGATCCAATAATTGACTCTGAGGGCACTATAACCAACATCGTGCACGCCCGTTGCACTTAGATATTGTTTCTGTGCCCATGTATGGCATATTTATGGATTTCAATTTTTCCGTGCACACCAGACGCACGTAGCATTCTTATGCACATTTTGGGATTGATTTTTATGGAGCAGTACGTTTTGATGATATTTACTATTTGTTTCGTACTGAGCAGGACTAGTCAGAGGACAGTACCTGGATATATTTTGCATGCATTGATAGTTATCGAAGGGATTTCCAAAAAGGGAGCTATAGTCTCAGTATTTACCTACGTGTCTGAGATGACACGAAACGTTTAAAACAAGAAAACCCTTCTAAATTATTTTCAAAACGGCGAGGCGTGCATATTAAACAAAGGATATATATAGATATAGCTATTTTCTTACAATAAACGTCTGCCACCGTGCCGTGTTACGCGCATCGTACAGCAACTTAAAAAGGTTTCGGCATGCATTTCTTTCAGATGTTTGACGAAATTACAACGATATGTACCTGTATAGTTTTGATGCATATTATGTTGGTTTTCGTATTGGATTTGAAATTGGTGTTTTCACCATGACTCTGATGATTGCGGGATGCTTGACGGAGTTTTGATTTTGAGTTATCTGCTCATTCTTCATGCGCATGCATTGCGCTATGATGCGTTTTATGTATTGATGATTTCGGAGCCCCGACGACTTGGACTTTTTATTGAAATGTTTTAGAAATTGAGGGGTTTAAATTTAAATTCGGGGACCGAATTTCTTTAAGGGGGGAAGATTGTAACATTTCAGAAAATATAAAATATTATTTTTGGAATTTAATAATAAAATAATATTTTTCCCGAAAACTACCCGATTTGCGAAATTGGGGTTTTCGAAAAAAGATATAAATATATACTAATAATTGTGAAATAATTGGGAATTAAAATAATTTATTCATTTAAAAATATATTTAAAGGATTTGGCATTTTTAAGATTTGTTATATGCAGTTTAAATGAAAACCCGAGTGCACTGCTAATCGCGATTAGGCCAAATCCGTGTTTTTACAGTTTTCCGTGGCTAGTGCACCATGTCATGTTGCATTTGGTTACATGTTGTCGCATTTATGTTGTTTTGTGGGTATTATGATGATTTGGTTTTAAAAGAGAAAAGAAAAGAAAAGAGGAATGGCAAAAGGGTAATTAGTGAGAGAGTGGGTGAGAGTGAGAGAGTGGGTGAGAATAAGAGAGAGGAGAAAGAGAGAGGGCTGCCACCATAACCCTTCCCCATTATTTTCTCATCTCCTTCTTCCTCAAGTTCTCCCTCCACCTTCACCCCAAGAAACCATCTTCAATTCTCCACCAAAACCCTAAATCTCTTTCATTAAAAGTGTTCCTCTCCTTCTCCTCTACACAATGGACCAAGAAAAGAGAGATTTTGACAACTTTGGCAAACTAGGGTTTTCTTGGGTTGCCCAAATAAGGTAATTTCTGCACCAATTGTATCGTATTCCATTTACCTTAGCACCTATACATGTTTAGAATCGATATAGTGTTGTTTAGTGAGCTTTGAAAATTTCTAATTAGGGTTTGAGGGACTTTTGAGTTGTGATAGTGTACTTGAGCTTAGTAGAGCCCACACTACCCCCTAGTGCTAGAATTCAGACCAGACCTGAGACTTAAACCCGGAACACTAACTTTGAAATTTCTGCCGATGTTGAAATTGTGATAGGAATTGGTGATCTGCTAACACCCGGAGCCTCTGAAAATTAATTAGCAAAGACAGAGAGATAAGCAGGCAACCTAGAAGCTTTACCTAAAACCTGAGCCACCCCCTCCATGTTCTGGCAGCACTTTTAATTGATCTGGACGCAAATTGCGGCCAGGATGGGATCATTTGGGTACGTATTGGTTCTGTGGCTCCTTTATCAGTAAACCAGACCCTTGGCATATGCAAAATTGACTAATTTCAATTAGGGTAAAATCTGGGGCATATTAGTAAGTTTCCGATTTCGTTTTGCGACTTTTAATGAATTAAAAATTGGTATTTGATTTTGTGTTCCGTCGTCCGATGTTTGTACGTCAGCGAGGGGGGTTGTTTGGTGGTTTTGCAGGCGTAGTCCGTAGGTTTTAACCTATAGGCACTTCGCGTGTCGTTTTGGTTTCGAGTTGAATATTAACGTGTTTGCGATGTGCTATGATTTGTAGGTACCCCACGAAGGTTTCAAGATGATGAAGAAGAGGATGGCGACATCGACATTGGAAAGCGAGAATCGAGGTGAGTAGATATATATCTACGGGGAGAAGTCGGGTGGATGGCGTATAGCACCCCCGCAAAGTCGTAAGAAATGATGTGATATGTTATAGATATGCATTTATATGTTATGGAGAGATTGAACACTTAGCAAGAAAAGGTTAGGAGATTATGAGTTAGTGTTAGCGAGAATTGAATAAAAGACTTTAGTTGGTCATAGTCCCGAACCCTAGAGTAAGATCGTTACACATATACGCACGGGATATAGTTTTGGGTGTATATGTTATATGTTTATAGATAGATATGGATGCGTGGGTTGATATATATACATTTACGTATACACGGATGATGATGATGGTATATGATATTATGAGATGAGTCATTGGGATTGGGTATGATGCCGTGAGATCGGTGAAGGGATTTGGTTCGTATTAGGAGATACGACATGATATTTTCGCGGACCTTTAGACGATGTGTTTCAGACACACGCATATACATTATTGATGGTATCAGTATGTACTAGATTTAGATCAGTACCCCAGTTCATGATTTATGATGATAAGGATACCAGATAAGTAATGAGATAAATATGATAATTGACCCGTATCTAGATTTAGGATGCCGTACGATAGATTTACCGTACGAGATATAATTATGATGATAGATCCGCACTCTTGACTCGAGGATTGTCATATTATATATATTGTATCGCACGCGATACTATTGAGGCGAGATCACTGACTACAAGATATATATAGATCGACTCAGATTTAGGTGGATTTCCTTACCCTTTTGACTGGGCTCGAGTCATACTTGTTTTCAAAAGTGGAGAATTGAGAGTATTTTAAATACCAGAACTGTATGACTCGTATATTGGATAGGTATATTCTTCAGTGTTGCTGTTACTATATCACTTTCTGTATATTCATGATATTTCATCGCATTGCATGCTTATACATATGTTGTCTGTAATTATTATGAAACCATGCTGTCAGGACACCAGCACCATTACCGATGATGCGTATGCTCCATATACACTTGCTTGCCGGCTCACACACATCATCATCGGTAATTGCCATGTCATGTACACTTTAAAGAATACTATTTCATTGACATATCCTGCTAGCTGATAGTTGCAATATGTTATAGCTTTCATATACTAGTTTAACTATTGCATTCATTGCATGATATCAGATGCATTCATATATTCATTGGTTATGCAGTATTATGGACATTTATGCCGGTTTTCACTTTTATTGACACGGTGATTTAATGTTTTTGGATCCTTCTTGGGATTTTCTGGATTTGGAAACCGCATGTGAAAGTTTTATAAACTGATGATGTATTTTAAAGAGAAAAATGCGGTTTTCCTTGATATGATGAGTCTTGTCCCCCATGACGTTTTCTCGGTTCTGAGATAGTTTTCGAGACTCGATTTGAGAAGTTGGATGAACCGTCTGCGGGTGCATGGTGGACCCGGTATGGTACCGCGGGGCAAGAAGCTTGAGTTCTAGACGATGAGCCCGGCAGGGGCAGACTGCCTACCGGTGATTGTCTGGCATGGCGGATATCCGGAGGATACCGTTCGTGGTCGTGTGATTGATGGTATGGGCGATTCAGACTGACGGAGCCCGAGGTATTGAGATATTAAGATATTGAGATTTGAGACACTGAGATATTGAGATTTGAGATTTGAGATTTATGTTTTGTGTCGATACTTGACACGGATCCTAGTTTGATTTCATTGGTGATATCTCGATTTATATACATACGGAAATCTCATTAAATAAAGAAAAACAGTTCTTCGATTCATGATGTACTCTGTTATCATTATATGCATTTGCACATCATTTTAGTTACATATTGCTACCTGACATTTGTACATCTTATTAGTGACATGTTGTTACCTGAGGCACTGACACGAGTACTTAGTATCACACTTAGAGATAGATGTTTACCCTTACCATTATAGTATGCTTCCGGTCATATTATTATTTTGAGGATGTTATTGATCGTATGACCTAGGATAGCGTCATACATTCGATTTCTGCTTGTAGATGTTTTCTACTCACGAGTTGGCAACTCACCCCCATTGTGCCACAGTTCCTTACAGGTTTTTCCGTACAGGTTTCGTTGCGGCTTTGCTGGCATACTGTTCCTTTAGGGTGATTGCTTTGGTAGGTGGTTTCATTGCATCGTGACCACCATTGTATTTATATGTATTTTTAGTTGTATCTAGTAACTCTATCAACCAGACTTGTATTATTTGATAGACTTAGAGGACCAGTGTTTATTCTTCGACCTTAGAGTCGCGCGCTGTATTATTATGGTTTTCTTGATGATGATGGTTTTTATCTTGAGTTTGATCCTCGCCTTTCAGCGTTGTATATTATATTGCTTGCGTGGTTGTGATCGTCGATTGACGAAGAGCTAGCTCCCGCTTGGGGATGCCTTTTATCATTTCGTATACTGTTCATGTTGTACCCCGTTTGGGGGCAGTTTTTACAAAGGAAACTCTGCCGAAATTTTCAGAAAAGACTTAAGATTTTAAAATGCATACTTCGGCTTATGTTGTTAAACTTCTTGCTTTAAAAAAATTGGTTTTTCCTTCACTCTACTGCTCTACTTGGTTTTGATTTCTGGGTTTTGGCTTACTTAAATTACGTACGCCTTGAGACGTTTCGTAATTTAAGTGCCGGTCATGTTCCGTACTTTTCGGGTCATGACATTAACCATGGCTAAAGATAATGGTTGGATTAATAAATATTTAGAGTAAAATAAAATTAGTGGACTAAGTCAATGTTTCCACAAGCTTCTACAAGCATCTTAAACCATGGCTTTTTCTACCTAATTTTGTTTCCCCCTTAATAATTAAATCCCTAAAATTATCTTCAGTATGGTATGAGTCTCATACACCTTATGTTCAATGTATCATCAAGCATGACACAATAAATACATTAACATATATCACATGTATATTAAATGTATAAGTAGAAAAGAAATTCTTAAGTGAGCTAATATTAGTTAATATATATTAATATATCAAATATATAATTATATATTAAATTATTAAATTAACACTTGATTTAATAATCCGGCTATATCACATATAACCGACTAATATCATATATTGTGAGATTAGAATACGGTATCACATACACGTATTAATCTTGGTCCTGCATATATCACATATGTGCCCTACTTCATTTCCCTTGAGCCAGAAAACCTCTGTGTAAGACTCTAAAGACTTGTCAATACGCCAGTAGTAGGTGATGATCATATCAGTCACCCACAAGCCGTCAGCGGTACTAGCTGGATGTAATGGCTACCCGGGTATTGAGCAATCAGAAGATCAACATGCAAGCTTGTTCATACTCCCTTGAATCCAGTAAGTAACACTACCGTACAGTCCGGTCTCTTTGTCTGATATGTTGCATATCGAGTCTGGGGGTGGTAAACTTTAGACCCCAATAACTTGATAAGTCATGCCGATGTGAGGCTCATAATGGGTCGAGAAACTATTGATAACACTTACCAGTAAATCTCATCATCGGCCCTGACCAGGGACTTCCTGTTATGGCCAATCGAGCACAGCGCAACATCAACCCCCAATACCGGAAGAGATGAAACCCCTCCTATCGCTTATTACCTCCATGTGACTCGGGACTGTACCCAAAAACTACCTGTTTGCACGCTCTCTTGAACGTGGTAGGGTGTAAATCAAAGCACAGTGGGAATCACACAAGACTCTATGACGATCTCGGGTCTACAGACTAACCTGTACCAGTGTCACCAGAGGACTGCTATCTGACGTTAGGTATAATACCATCTAGGAGTTCTCGGCGAGTCCTGTTCAGTGTACCCAGTCTCCATTGAGCACCCGTATACAATCTTTGATGTCAAACACCAATGTATATGGGATCATCCATCGCCCATCAAATGGGTCAAAAAACGTATACGCTAGTCTATTCTGGAATATCGATGCCCCGTCTCGATACACCCACGACTAGGAACAATTAAAGGATGAACTTATGGACTACCCTGGCCCCACTAGTATGATCCGCATCATAATCTTGGTAGTCAAGTACATATCCTAAGGGCTTTACCAACATGTGAGAGCAAGACAGTATCACAATACTAGTCTACATGTTAAGATAAAGAGTAACCAGATAGCATATTATCATGTCGAGCAAGAAAGTCCTCCCTATATATGTCCAAGCATCCATTATAATATACAATCATGTACAATAATGGCCTCTAGGGCATACATACAACTAACAATCTCCCACTAAGGCCAGTTGTTGTAGTATCTCATACCCAACATCCCAAAATCTCTCAAATTGTATCTGGGATATGGCCTTCGTGAGTGGATTCGCCGTATTATTCTTCGTCTCAACTCTCCCGACCTCGATCGCCCGAAGATCAATTATCTCCCTAATCAGGTGATACTGCCTAAGAATATGTCTGGATCACTGATGTGACTGGGGTTCCTAGGCTAAAGCCACAGTTCCATTGTCATCACAATGGTAGGAACCTCACCAAGGTCATCTCATGAACATCTTCATCTAGACAGTCTCTTTGGCAGCATCGTTGGTAGCGATGTATTCAGCCTTTATCGTTGAGTCTGCTACGGTATCTAGGTTGAAACTTTTCCAACATACCATCCCTCCACTGAGGGTAAAGGCAAAACCTGAGACTGTCTTACAGTCGACCTTATCACTCTGGAAGCTCGAATCGGTAAAGGACTCCATCCGGAGTTCACCGTTACCATACACCAAGAACATTTCTTTAGTCCTTCTCAAGTACTTAAAAATATTCTTCACAGCTGTCCAGTGATTCTCCCCAGGATGTAAGGGGCATAACCCAAATCCTTCATGGAGAAGCTTATTGATAAGATGAGCTTGACTGAGTGTAGCATAGGAACATCATTTCCTATCAAGAGTATGTCATCCACGTACAATACGAGGAAGACAACCTTACTCTCTACAACCTTTTTGTATATACAAGGTCCATCTACCTTTTTGATGAAGTCAAACTCTTTGACTGCTACATCAAAATAGATGTTCCAACTCCGCGAAGTCCGCTTTAACCCGTAGATTAATGTAAGCAGCTTGCATACCTTTCTGCTGCTCCCACTGTCTACGAAGCCCTCTGGAAGTGTCATGTACACGCTCTCTTCTAAATCACCATTTAGAAAAGCGGTCTTGACGTCCATCTGCCAGATTTCGTAGTCATGGTATGCAGCAATGGCAAGTAGGATCCGGATGGACTTAAGCATAGCCACTGGAGAAAAGGTTTTATCACAATCCACACCTGGTTGTTGACGAAAACCTTTTGCAACAAGTCTAGCTTTGAAAGCTCCAACTTTTCCATCTACACCAATTATCTTCATAAGATCCACTTGCTCCCGATGGGTTTTACCCCTTCAGGTGCAACATCCAAAGTCCATACTTTTTTGGTGTACATGGATTCAATCTCTCAGACCGCATTGCATCCAGCCATTTCACAGAGTCCCCACTCATGATGGTTTGCTCGAAACTAGTTGGGTCATCATCTTCCATGATGCAATTCTCGCTCCCACCATCAATGATAAAACCGTAGTATCTCTCAGGTGGATGAGGAACCCTACTAGATCGGCGAAGAGGCTGAGGTTCGTTGAGGACTATCAAATTCTCTCCACCAAATCTTCCGTTGAAGTTTGTATAGCTGGAACTTCTTCTAGTTCTACCTCTTTGCCACTAATTTCTTTCACAAGAAATTTCTTTTCTAAAACGGTGGCATTCTGAGAAACAAACATCTTTTGTTCCTCAGTGTGGTAGAAGATATACCCCTGCTAATGCTTGGGATATCCTATAAACTTGCATAGAACTGACCTTGCCTCGAGTTTGTCCGGATTTTGCTTTTTAATATAGGCCGGACAACCCCATATCTTAACTCGTTTAAGAGATGGTCTCTTCCCATTCCATATCTCATATGGGGTGGTAGACACTGATTTGGTCGGAACTCTATTCAATAGGTATGCGGCTTCTCAAGCGCATAACCCCAAAAGGAAACAGGTAACTCAGCATTACTCATCATAGAGCGCACAATATCTAATAGGGTGCGAATTCTCTGCTCCAATACACTGTTGTGTTGTGGTGTATACGAAGGAGTAAGCTAAGAGAGAATCTTATTTTCTTTTAGATACTCCAGGAACTCCGTGCTTAAGTATTCTCCTCCCTGATCAGATCGAAGGATTTTAAAACTTATTCCCATTTGGTTCTCCATTTAGCACTTATATTCCTTGAATTTCTCAAAAGCTTCGGACTTGTGTTTCAACAGGAACACATGTCCGTATCTTGAGAGATCATCAGTGAATGTAATGAAGTACGAGGAACCATTCCTGACATTTGTAGACATGGGACCGCATACATCACTATGTATTAGTCCCAAGAGTTCAGTAGCTCTTTCTCCGTGTCCAGTAAACGGAGTTTTGGTCATTTTACCTTTGAGACATGACTGGCAAGTTTCATATGATGTAAATTTGAACGAATTCAAATATCTATCCTTATGCAACTTAGCTAGTCGTGTCGCATTGATATGACCTAGTTTACAATGCCATAAGAAGAATTCGTTCATTTATGAACTTTTCCTCTTGTGTGTGTTCTGTACGTTAAGAACTGTATTTTTATTTAGAACGTATATGCCATTACATAACGTGCCTGATCCAATCAACTTTTGATTTAGGAAAATGTTCATAACATTATCCTGCAATACAAAATTATATCCTTCTTTACTTAATAAAGAAACTGATATAATATTGTATATTAGGTTCGGTATGTAATAACATTCGTTCAGAATCAATGTATTACCAGTTGGTAATACAAGGTGATATTCGCCAACTTCTTTGGCTGGAACATTTGCACCATTCCTTACTTTTAGAGAATGATCACCTTTTCCCAGTTCTCTACCTTTCTTTAGCCCATGTAACATATTACATATGTGGAATCCTGATCCGGTATCTAATACCCAGGACATAGAGTATACTGAGAAACAGTCCTCGGTAACGAACACACCCGAAGAAAATGCATCAATATGCTTATTCTTCATTCAGGTCGTGTGGGAATCCGGATATTCCCCTATTTTCTGCTCAGACTTATAACAATTATAAGATAGAGCGAAACCAACGTTCCCCGGTTCAGTACAACAAGCGGGTTCGGTCAATACATCAATATTATTATCTTGATTAAGGCGTGACATGGTTGCTACCTGGAGAGAGAGAGAGAGAGAAGAAAATACTTAGCATATGCTCTTGCATGATTAGATTGGTTATTATCTTATCTAATCAGGATGGCTCCCACTGTTTTTATCAAATCTTCCTTCAAACCCTAAAAGGTAAGACTAGCCGGGATTAATTGCACCCTACAAGTTCGCCAATCTTTCAGCCAGGCCAGTGTCGGTACTTTGAGGGAGGTTTCCCGTGCTTTTGCACAGACCTAATTAAAATAAACCTCGTTTTTCCAGAGGCATAACCCCATTGACACCTTTCTAGTCACCTACTTGATCGGCTAATTGTAAAGTGCAAAATTCTCTCAGGAGTAACTCTTACTCGCAGTGGGTATCGAGATCCAACTATCTCATAGAAGGTATGCAATCTCATTGCAAATTTCAACACTTGAAATTCCCGATAGTGTTTTGCCCCTAGCGACTTATGACCTTGACGGAGGTCAACAAACCATAGGTCGTTAGTCAAGTTCAACCCGTACATTTCGTGATTGAATTAAACCCATCCGCACGACCCTTGACGGAGGTCAACAAGGCCGTACGACTACCCTAATCCAATCGCATCATATGCAGCAGATAAGCACTAATCAGCTACCGCACACTACGCCTTGACGGAGGTCAACAAACGTAGTACTAATACTAAATAATCCTTATCTGAAATGACGGAAGGCTACGACAGGTTTTTAAGAAAACCATTTGCGTAATGAACTTAATATCGTTGTAGAATCGAGTGATTTGAAAAGGAGTGGTTTAAGCTCATCTTTTAAAATCGAGTTTTTCAAAATAAACCGAGTGGGTGCAGCATCTGCTAGCTTTTGCTAAAGAGGTCACTCCCGGTGAAGGGATCTAGGCTCTTTCCTTATCGAATGAGGTGCTTGATATTCATCAAGGAATACCACTATGCAAAGCAAAAACTAGAGCTACCGGTTTTGAAAATTTGATTCTATAACATCATTGGGTTTCTTTCCTTTTCATTAATCTCATTAATGAAGTCCCATCATTTATGCTTCCTAAGCATCACAGATAAAGAAACAAAAATACAACGTACGCTTATACCATCCGCATTCGCCACGGGGTCCCGTCATGCACCGTTAGGTTAGTTAATGTTAGTTATATGTATGCCCTAGAGGCCATTACTGTACATACGATGTATATTGTAGCGGATGCTTGGACATATATAAGGAGGACTTTCTTGCTCGACATGATAGTATGCTATCTGGTTGCTCTTTATCTTAATATGTACACTTATTGTCTCTCTTTATTACATGTTGATAAAGCCCTTAGGATGAGTACTTGACTACCAGGATTATGATGCAGATTATACTAATGGGGCAGAGGTCGTCGGTAAGTTCATCCTCAAATGCTCCTAGTTGTGGGAGTATCGATACATGGCATCGATAATCCAGAGTAGACTAGCGTATGCGCTTCTTGACCCTTATGATGGGCGATGGATGATCCCACATCCATTAGTGTTTGACATTAGAGAAGGTATACGGGTGCTCAGTGGAGACTGGGTACACTGAACGGACTCGCCGAGAACTCCTAGATGGTATTAAACCCATCGTCAGATCGCAGTTCTCTGGTGACACTGGTACAGGTTAGTCTGTCGACCCGAGATCATCATAGAGTCTTGTGTGATTCCCACTATGCTTTGATTTCCACCTTACCACGTTCAAGAGATCGTGCAAAACTGTGGTTTTTGGGTATAGTCTTGAGTCACATGGAGGCAATGAGCGATAGGAGGGGATTCGTCTCTCCCGGTATTGGGGGTTGATGTTGCGCTATGCTCGATTGGCCATAACAGGAAATCCTTGGCCAGGGTTGCTGAGATTTACTGGTAAGTGTTATCAGTAGTTTCTCAAACCGTTATGGACCTTGTATCGGCATGACTTATCAGGCTATTGGGGTCTGACGTTTTACCACCCCCAGGCTGTGATATACGACATATCAGACAAAAAGACCGGACTGTACGGTAGTGTTACTTGATTGGATTCACAGGAGTATGAGCAGGCTTGCTTGTTGATCTTCTGATCGCTCAATACCCGGGTGGCCGTTACGTTTAGCAGACCGCTTGCGGCTTATGGGTAACTGATATGATCACCACCTAATTCCGGCATATTGACGAGTCTTTAGAGTCCTACATAGAGGTTTCCTGATTTAAGCAAAACGAAGTAGGAGCATGTTCCCTTCCGAAAGACGCGGCGGAGACGCGGCGGACGTCTTGCCTGAAATTCGGGGCAAATGCTAATTGGTGCTATCCGTCCACCTCTCCGAAGATACCATGTTGATTTATGGCACCATATATCGAAGGTTTAAACGGATGCGGCCGATGTAGCAGACTTCGTCAGATTCCCCCTCGTTTGAGGGGTTTTTGATTGTGGGGACGCTCTTCCTTGTAGGTGCAAGCCCCTGCAGTTAATTACGCTACCACATGGCGGTAACAACTTTCTCCTTCTCCAGATGGTCACTTCATGTCGTGGGTATTTGTTTTGTGTTTGGTTGCCCGTGGATTGTATACGGAGACTAAGTTATGTTGTTGCCTGTAGGGCGTGTACTAGTCCAAATCCGTATCTTTCTTAGATTTGGGTTTGGGGGTTTGGGTTTAAGGATACGTTAGCCTCATTTGAGACTAAGATCAACTTAAACGTTCGTTAAGGATACGTTAGTCTCATTTTAGACTAAGATCAACTTAAAGGATCGTTTAGATCCGACAAGAGAGTAATTGGGCTCTATTGTTTAGTTTAGTGACATTGCGGTCGATAATTAGTTTAAGGACATTACGGTCCATTGGTAGTTTAAGGACATCTCGGTCCAATGTTAGTTTAAAGACATCGCGGTCGAGGTTAAGGACATCATAGTCCGTGAGTTTAGGGACCTCACAGTCCGATTTTAGTTTTAAGACATCACGGTCGAGGTTAAGGACATCATAATCCCTGGGTTTAAGGACTCCACAGTCCATTGTTAGTTTTAAGACATCACGGTCGAGGTTAAGGACATCATAGTCCATGAGTTTAAGGACCCCACAGTCCATTGTTAGTTTTAAGACATCACGGTCGAGGTTAAGGACATCATAGTCCAGTTTAAAGACGTCATAGTCTGTGAAAGGTGTGGTTGTCGGGACCCGTCACCTCTTTGAAGACATTGAGGAATTACAACGACAAATATCAAAGGAGTGAAGAGATGTACCCTTGAACCAAGGTGAATTAAATGATCTGTAGCTCAGTTTGGAACTAAGACCAATTAATTATATTATGAGCACAATAGCTCAGTTAAGTCTGAATTGAGGACTTATGGCCAATTTGGGCTAAGTCCAATCAAGTTAAAATGTTTAACATTCGTTTTGGGCTGTTAAGCATTTGTTTGGGCTTGGCTCTTTTAACAATGCGGAGCATTGATTTAAATTCTGACAATGTTTGTCTTTTATTGAGTGCTAAGCATTCATCATAGCTCTGGGGCTTATCCCAAGAACAATTTATGTTCTGCCCAAGCGCAGATAAAAGTGTATAGCGCGCTTATCACTAGCGCCAGTCGATGAGCATAGTGCGCCATAGTTAAAGCGCTAATGCGCTTGGCGCTTTGCGCCAGATGTTAAGCGCTGATGCGTTTAGCGCTTTGCGCTGAGTGAAGAACGCAGATGCGCTTAGCGCTTTGCGCTAAATGAAGAGTGCTGATGCGCTACAATTGAAGCGTTGAGGCGCTTGGTGCTGATGCCATATAATGAGCGTGAAGCGCTTTTAGTAATGCAGCGCACACGTGAAGAGCACGTGGTGCGCTCAGCGCTAGCCAATGAGCGCAGTGCGCTGTTGTTTGAAGTGCTATGGCACTGCAGCGCTTTGCGCTAGATGAAGAGCACTAAGGCACTTTTAAATTAGGAGCGCTAAGGCTCTTCTTAGGTTAACTTTACGCTATGAAGATTATCTTCTTTGATAAGAGACTTTGTCTCAAAATTCCAAGAACAAAGTTCTTAACTTATAGGAGATACTTCAATCTCTTTTTGATGAAAGGCTTTGCCTTTATGGATCTGTGATCCCAAGAGAATTGAATAATTCTCCCCCCCTTTATAATGAGATGTTCATGATCTCAGAAAGACAATTTGTCTTATAGATCTATGATATGTGAAGTAAATATTTCTTTGTTTTATGATAAGATCTTTTTGATCTCTTTATAAAAGACCTTGGTCTTTGTGGATCTATGATCTTTTAAGAAGAGAATTCTTCTCTTTAATTATGAGATGGTTTCATCTCTTTATTCATCACCATTCTTTTTACCTTGAAGAAAAATCTTCTTTCGTCGAGAGCTATTTCTTCTTGTTGAGATTTTTTCAAAGTTTATGGAGGGGGGGTTCCTCCTTTTTTAGACTTGAAGTCTTGGGTCCTTTATATAGAGGAAGCTGATTTGTTGAATCAGTTAAAGAGATTTATTCTCCAATTGATTTGGGAATTTCCTCACTGTTGGATCCTTGATCTAAGGGCTTCTGATTTACAGAAGATAATCTTCTTGTTTTAACAAGATTGAAAAATCTTTCCTTCTTTGCAGAATTTGTTCTGTATTTTAGTGATTTTTAATCACCATTGGATCATTGATCCAACGGTATTCCAAATTCAGGACACAATCTTTTCTGTTTGGAAAGATTCAACAGAATTTTATTCTTGTTAACTGATGATTTAATCATACCCGTTGGATATTTGATCCAACGGTGAGGAACATTTAGTTCCAGCGCTAGCGCTTATGCGCTCTGCCCATGGTGCGCTTTGCCCATGGTGCGCTACTTGGAGCGCAACGCTCCTAGAGCTAGCGCACACGTGCTTTGCACGTGGTGCGCTACTTGGAGCGCATCGCACCTAGAGCTAGCGTCTATTTGCTTTACACGGGGTGCGCTAGTTGTAGCGAAGCGCTTTTATAAAAGCGTAGCTTTAATTCAAATTTTGAATTCTGAACAGAGCTTTGCTCTAATTAGGGAAACAAATGCCCCCCCACCGTTGCGCTCACGGGGCCCACACGTGGGTGCAGCAGTGGCAACATCTCGACTCTTGGATCACCCAAGGAACTGAAACGGCGCTTAGTGCCTATAAATAGGACCCTTGGCCCTTGAGATGACTTCTGTTCATCTTCAATCCTTCTTGAAAATTTATTTTCTTCTTCACAGCGCAGCTCTTCTTCTTAAGAACTTTTAAGGACAGAACTTTGTCGGATTAGGTAAAAGATTAAATCTTTTTGAGACATTTTTTAGGGTTTCACCCATTAACAGAGCTTTGCTCTTCATAGATTTTTGATCTAAAGAAAATCCTTTTTAGGGTTTTATTAATAGAGCTTTGCTCTCTTGGAATCATAGATCTAAAAGGATCTTGCTTATGATTTCTTAATCTATTAATGGAGCTTTGCTCCTTTCAGATCATATAGAAGAACTCTTAAGAGTTTGTTCATGGATCTTGAAGATTAAAAATGGAATTTTATTTTTGATGAGTTATATCATCTTCTTAGAGCAAGGCTCTCAGTGTTCTCGGGGAATTTCTTTAAATTCCCTCCATAATTGATTTCGACAGGTGTCACTCCTGTCTGCAGAGCATTGCTCTCGAGGAGTTTAACTCCCTGTGCCTGTTTTTAATAAGAATTTCGCTTAATCGATCTGTCCGCTAATTCTTGTTGATTTTCTTTTTCAGGAGTAATGGACGCTCATATGTATGACCTCGACGAGATTATCTCTTATGGAGACATCCGCTCACTCGGCCGTTCTCAAAATCAAGAATTCACAGGCACCGAGTGTGCCGAAATCATGAATCGCTTTGACGCATACGATGGTCGGCTGCTTCCTTGACGTTCCTCTCTCCTGAAGCTTGTTGTGGGAGCGATCTGGGAAGCGCTTCCTTTATTCTGTACCGGCGTGCCGCTTAGGGCATTGGATGCCGCCGAGGATAAGGTGCACTCGGTGTATCTGATGAGCCTAATCTCAAAGAGAAAGCGAGAAAATCTTGTCGATCTCCTGCATCAGGCTTTTCAACAGTCGGCCATACTTGCTGTTTATCGGAGGGTGGAGGATATCCGTGGGGATCCCGACGCTTGTGATCGCGAAAGAAAGCATACTAGGATGGTTCGAAAGGCCTGGAAGATTCTGGACAAGGTCACTTTTGAATTCCTCAATCCATGCCCTGGGTCTGAGGTCTTGCCATTATAACCATCTCGATAATGTTTTTGTTTACCGCTTTCATGACTGTAAGAACTTTTTCGCAGTATGAATGGCAAATTTTTCATTTCAGCGTGTTTTATTTTATGTATTAAATCTTTTGCACATGCCTGAATGAGTATACCTTGGACGCTTAATTAAATGCAAATCAGATATTCTTTCTGTCGCTTTCTTCTCTTTGCTGTGTTGTTGCCATATGATTTTAGCAAGTGTGATCTGTAGATAGTATATAGCTATCAATCTTGTGCTCTTTGTAAGGTGCTGATGGCTTAGAAAACAGGGTTAGGATCTGTCACCTAAGACTTTTCAACTTTATGAGCCGTGAGGGTCTAATAAAGAATTTTCTCCCTACCGGTCAAGAGGATCCCGTGGGTATAATTTCTCCTTAAGAATCGTGAGGATTCCTAAGTGCGTTTTCTCTTGAAAGTCGTAAGGATCTCACAAGAGAATTTACTCCCTTACGAGTCGTGAGGACCCGTAAGAGATGGGTGAAGTTTCCCTTATCTGCATTTCACGGAGCTAGGGGTTGCTCTGGATACTTCCCATGGGTTCACTGCCGTGTTCTGCGAGGACCAGGCTCCGCTCTGGACGTTTTCCAGGATACCGTAGTTTAAATACACTGCGGTCGAGGTTAAGGACATCATAGTCTGTGGATTTAAGGACTCCACAGTCTGTTGTTTAGTTTTAAGACATCACGGTCGAGGTTAAGGACATCATAGTCCATGAGTTTAAGGACCTCACAGTCCAATGTTAGTTTTAAGACATCACGGTTGAGGTTAAGGACATCATAGTCCATGGGTTAAGAACCCCACAGTTCGTTGTTAGTTTTAAGACATCACGGTCAAGGTTAAGGACATCATAGTCCATGGGTTTAAGGACCATACGGTCCAATTTTTTCTCTGGATGCTTCCCACGGGTTCACTGCCGTGTTCGGCGAGGACCAGGCTCCGCTCTAGATGCTTCACACGGGTTCACTGCCGTGCTCTGCGAGGACCAGGATTCGCTCTGGACGTTTTCCACGGGGTCAGCAATGACATAATCCGCGTTCCACGTAGCCAGGAATTTAGCTCTAGATGCTTCCCACGGGTTCACTGCCGTGTTCGGCGAGGACTAGGCTCCGCTCTGGATGCTTTACACGGGTTCACTGCCATGCTCTGCGAGGACCAGGATCCGCTCTGGACGTTTTCCACGGGGTCAGAAGTGACATAATCCGCATTCCACGTCGCCAGGAATTTTGCTCTAGATGCTTCCCATGGGTTCACTGCCGTGTTCGGCGAGGACTAGGCTCCGCTGTGGATGCTTTTCACGGGTTCACTGCCGTGCTCTGCGAGGACCAGGATCTGCTCTGGACGTTTTCCACGGGTTCAGAAGAACAACTATTTCTTTTTCTCCTCCTCTGAGGAGTCAGAAGTGACATAATCCGCGTTCCACGTAGCCAGGAATTTTGCTCTGGATGCTTCCCACGGGTTCACTGCCGTGTTCGGCGAGGACCAGGCTCCGGTCTGGATGTTTTCCAGGATACCATAGTTTAAAGACATCGCGGTCGAGGTTAAGGACATCATAGTCCGTGGATTTTAAGGACTCCACAGTCCGCTGTTAGTTTTAAGACATCACGGTCGAGGTTAAGGACATCATAGTCAATGAGTTTAAGGACCTCACAGTCCAATGTTAGTTTTAAGACATCACGGTCGAGGTTAAGGACATCATAGTCCATGAGTTTAAGGACCTCATAGTCCGGTATTAGTTTTAAGACATCACGGTCGAGATTAAGGACATCATAGTCCATTAGTTTAAGGACCTCACAGTCCGGTATTAGTTTTAAGACATCACGGTCGAGGTTAAGGACATCATAGTCCATGAGTTTAAGGACATCATAGTCCAATGTTAGTTTTAAGACATCACGGTCGAGGTTAAGGACGTCATAGTCCATGAGTTTAAAGACCTCACAGTCCAATGTTTGCTCTGGATGCTTCCCACGGGTTCACTGCCATGTTCGGAGAGGACCAGGCTCCGCTCTGGATGCTTCACACGGGTTCACTACTGTGCTCTGCGAGGAACAGGATCCGCTCTGGACGTTTTCCACGGGGTCAGAAGTGACATAATCCGCGTTCCACGTAGCCAGGAATTTTGCTCTAGATGCTTCTCACGGGTTCATTTCCATGTTCGGCGAGGACTAGGCTCCGCTCTGGATGCTTTACACGGGTTCACTGCCGTGCTCTGCGAGGACCAGGATCCGCTCTGGACGTTTCCCACGGGGTCAGGAGTGAGATAATCCGCGTTCCACATGACCAGGAAGGGTTGACTTTATCCTCATTTCACGGAGTCGGAGTTTGACTCTCGGTTAGCTGTACTCGGCCGAGTCATGGAACTGGGAGTTGCTGCTGTTCCGCTTTGCTTGATGTTGTGTTCGTTGTAATAAGACGAATGTTGAGATGATCTCTAGGCTGTCTATGAACCATTGAGATTTGGCCTCTCCTTCTGATGAAGCTTGGGGAGGAAGGGTGTGATCCCCTCTTTGTTTGCGCCCCTGGATTGTATATAGGGATTGACATGATATCACCTGTAGGGCAATCATTTCATTTTTTTTATTTCTTTCCGCGATGCTCTATCATTTCAGCTTTTATATCGCGAAGGTCGCGATTGCCCAATCATTTCGGCTATTTTTTGCGGTGCCCAATCATTTCGGCTATTTATTTTATTTTTATTCGCTTCTTTTTATTGGGAGTTGCCCAATCATTTCGGCTATTTCGCATGCATATATTTTTACTTGCTGATTTTGTTTGCAAGTTGCCCCATCATTTCGGCTGTTTCATATGCATGTGTGGCTTGCTGGCTTTTCATTGCAAGCTTGGATTTAGACACCGATTTCGGCATCAGCACCACTACAACTGGGATATTGCCAGGAGCGAATCATCATTTTCCTTCATCGATGTCGAGCAAAGGTAGCTTAGTAGACAGGGTTAGGATTCTGTCGACTAAGGCTTTTGACTTCATGAGCCGTAAGGGTCTCCTGAAGGTATTTCTCCCTACAAGTCGTGAGGATCTCGTAGGTGCGTTTTCTCCTTAGGAGTCGTGAGGACTCCTAAGTGTATGTTCTTCTATAAGTCGTAAGGATCTTATAAGAGAGTTTTCTCCTTATAAATAGAGAGGACTTACGAGGGTTGTTCACCATATAGACATATCCCTAGTCACGGATGTGACTTTGTTAGGGAAATGTTTATTCGCGCTCGTGGATTGTGTACAAGGGTCAGCATTGATCCGCTTGTAGGGCAGTATTGGAGGTTGTGGGGGCTGCTTAAGAACAGGTTCAGATCCATGTAGTTTAAGACTTTTGAATTTTACGAATCGTGAGGGTCCCATAAGAGGATTCTCCTTACGAGTCGTGAGGATCTCGCAAGTGTAATTTCTCCTTAGGAATCGTGGGGATCCCTAAGTGTGTTGCTCCCTTGTGAGTCATAAGGATCTCACGCAGGTGGTTTCTCCTTACAAAGTCGAGAGGACCTTGCAAGTGTCTTTTAACGAGATTGCGCTCGCTGGTAGCCCTGTTGTTTTTATTCACGGAGCCCTTTCGGGTTTTCATCCGTGCCCATTTTGCTTATGAACATACTGTTTTCTTTTTTTTCTTTTTTTTTTCTCTTTTTTTTAACGAGGATGCGCCCTTTCGGGTTTTCACAAAACTCGCCGGTAGCCCTGCTGTTTTTACTCACGGAGCCCTTTCGGGTTTTCATCCGTGCCCATTTTGCTTATAGACATACCGTTTTTCTTTTCTTTTTTTTATTCTCTTTTTTTTGTATCAGCTTTGGGACGCTGCAATCCGCCGTAGTTTATCGACATCTCGGTCAACAGTTTGTTTTAGGACATAGTGGTCTGTTGTTAGTTTAAGGACGTTTCGGTCCGTCGTTAGTTTAAGGACGTTTCGGTCCATTAGCCGGCTATTACTTATAGAGTTTGGGCTTAGGAAGATATCGAGCAGACATAGGCATCGTCATCTATCATTAACCTAGGCTGTGACTCGTCAAGCGTAGTACTTCTTCAGGAAGCGACCGTTTATTGGCCTAAAGGGACTTTCACCATGCATGTCCATGAGTAGATAGGCTCCACCCTTCGGGTTTTCACAAAACTCGCCGGTAGCCCTGCTGTTTTTATTCACGGAGCCCTTTCGGGTTTTCATCCGTGCCCATTTTGCTTATAAACATACCGTTTTTCTTTCCTTTTTTTTATTCTCTTTTTTTTGTATCAGCTTTGGGATGCTGCAATCCGCCGTAGTTTATCGACATCTCGGTCAACAGCTAGTTTTAGGACATAGTGGTATGTTGTTAGTTTAAGGACGTTCCGGTCCATCGTTAGTTTAAGGACGTTTCGGTCCGTCGTTAGTTTAAGCAAGTTTCGGTCCGTTAGCCGGCTATTACTTATAGAGTTTGGGCTTAGGAAGATAGCGAGCGGACATAGGCGTCGTCATCTATCATTAACCTAGGCCGTGACTCGTCAAGCGTAGTACTTCTTCAGGAAGCGACCGTTTATTGGCCTAAAGGGCCTTTCACCATGCATGTCCATGAGTAGATAGGCTCCACCCTGGTAGACTTTATCTATAATATACGGGCCTTCATACTTCGGCTCGAATTTCCCTCGTTTAGCACGATTGGGGATCATAGGTCTTTTGACCACTAGCACGAGTTCGCCTTGGCGGAATGTCCTCGGCCTAGTCAATCTTTCGTATGAGCGCGTCATCTTTGCTTTATAAGCCTCCAGATTTTGTTGCGCTATGAGCCGGGTTTCATCAAGGGCATCAAGCTCCTCGAGGCGAAGGTGAGCGTTTTCTTCGTCCGTTAGCTCGTAATGAACTGCCACTCATAGAGAGGGTAACTCTATCTCGAGGGGGAGCACCGCCTCGGTACCGAATACTAATGCATACGGCGTTATGTTCGTGGCCGTTTTGAACGTAGTCCAGTATGCCCAAAGAGCTTCATGCAGTCTCTCGTGCCAGTCTTTCTTATTTCGTGACACCGTCTTTTTCACGATCTTTGTCAAGGTTTTGTTGAAAGGCTCAGCTAGACCGTTAGCTCGAGGATTGTAAACTGAGGAGTATCTCCAGTCTATGTTGTGTTGCTGTGCGAAGCGGCTGATCTTGTGGCTTTGTAGGCTGGCCCGTTATTGGAGATGATCCGTCTCGGAGTTCCAAACCGATAAATGACGTGCGTCTTGAAGAATGGAGGATATTCTCCGTCTTCACTTCCCTCAGCGGTACTGCTTCTGCCCATTTAGAGAAGTAATCAGTTGTCGCCAAAATGAATCGATGTCCTCTGGACGATGCTGGTTCGATGAGGCCGATTATGTTAGTCCCCCACATTTCGAATGGCCAGCTAGCCACTGTCGGATGTAGTGGATTTGGATGCTGATGGATGAAGTCCCCGTGAATCTGGCATGAGTAGCACTGCTTCACGTATTTGAGGCAGTCTTGGATCATCGTAGGCCAATAATAACCCATCTGTTTGATCTTCAGCTTCATCTTCGGCCCGGCTTGGTGAGAACCGCATAGTCCGTCGTGAGTTTCTTGGACGACCCTTTTTGCTTCTTCAGGTCCCAGGCATCTTAACCACAGAGAATCAAATGACCTCTTGTACAGAGTATTATTGACGAAGGCGAAAGATAGGGCTCGCTTCATGAGCTGATGTTTTGAGGACGCATCTTCAGGCGTCCGACGGGATTTGAAGTAGTCTATAAAGACTTCTCTCCAATCCTCAGCCTTTTCCTGATCTTTCACTTGTAGGGCCGTTTGCTCGGTCATCCCCTTTTCCTCGGACGACTCTGGAGATATTTCTGCCGGTGCGAGAACCCGACGGCTTTGTACCACGATTCTTACGTCATCGAGGTTTTCGTCAGCCAGTTCTTTAGCAAGCTTGGCTAACGCATCTGCCTTGCTATTTTCCGCACGCGGTATGCCTTCCAAGGTGCAGGAAGGTATTTGGGTCAGCAGTTGCTGCACCCTCTCACCGTACCTTACCAACTCTGGCTTGCACGTTTGATAATTGCCGTTTACTTGACTAACGACCAACTGGGAGTCTCCGTATATGAGGAGGTTTTCAATCCCCATGTCGATGGTGATCTCGAGACCTACCATCAAAGCTTCATACTCGACTTCATTGTTTGTCCTTGGCTCTGTCAAGGAGAAAGTAAAGCGCATTATCCCTCTTGTGGAGTTACGAAGATGAGGCCTACCCCTGATTTGATTATGGGGGTGCTTTGCTTGCGCTTCTTTATGGAAGACGCTCCATCGAAGTAAAGTTCCCATCGGGTGCCATTACTGTCGATCGTGTCAAACGCATGCTCGTCTGGTAATTCACAATTCAAAGGGGAATCGGCAGGTATTGGATGCTCAGCGAGGAAGTCGGCAATGGCCTGTCCCTTCACTGCCTTAAGAGGCTAATACGTTATTGAGAATTCCATCAAGAGCAAGGCCCATTTAGCGAGCCGCCCCATCAATATGGCCTTTGACATCAAATATTTGAGAGGATCCACCTTCGATATGAGACGGACGTCATGTGCCAATGCATAGTGCCTGAGCTTCGTTATCGCGAAGATTAATGCCAGGCAGTGTTTTTCGATGGGAGAATAATTGCTTTCTGCCCCCAGCAGAACTCGACTCAAATAGTATAGCACTCTCTCCTTCCCTTGGTCGTTCTCCTGTGCCCATAATGCGCCTAAGGAATCTTCAAGGGCGGTTGTATACAGAATGAGAGGTTTTCCCTTGACCGGAGCAGCCAGTACTGGCGGATTCTGCAGGTATTGCTTGATTTCGTCCAGCGCGCTTTGCCATTTGTGATCCCAGACGAACGGGGTTCCCTTCTTCATCATGTGACTGTAAGGACAGCACTTGCCTGAGAGCTTGGCTATGAATCGCCGGATATACGCGAGCTTCCTTTGGAGAGATCGCAATTGCTTGAGAGTCCTCGGTAGGGGCATCTCCATAATTGCCTTGATCTTTGACGGATCTATCTCGATGCCTCGGTGTCGGACGATGAATCCTAGGAATTTGCCCGAGGAAACACCGAACGCGCATTTGAGAGGGTTCATGTTCAAGTTGTATCGCCGGAGGCGTTGAAACACGATCTTCAGATGCTCTAAATGCTCCTCATATGATTTGCTTTTCACCATGAGGTCGTCGATATAGCATTCGACGATTTCATGTATAAGATCATCGAAGATCTTCGTTATGGCTCTTTGATAGGTGGCGCCAGCGTTCTTTAGACCGAAAGGCATCACCTTGTAGCAAAATATACCCAAAGGGGTCTGGAAGGCGGTATGGTTCTGGTCCTCAGGATGCATCTTTATCTGATTATATCCTGACGATCCATCCATGAAGGAGAAGCCTTCGTGGGTGGATGTATTGTCTATCATCAGCTCGGTGACCGGTACCGGGAAGTCATCCTTCGGGCAGACTTTATTAAGATCCCGAAAGTCTACACATATGCGCACCGCCCCATTTTTCTTCATCACCGGGACGATGTTGGCGATCCAGTCAGGATACTGAACCTCTTGGATGAAGCCAGAGTCGTTCTGCTTCTTGACTTTGGCGTTGATGCTCATCTCAATCTCGAGCCGCATTCTTCTCGGTGCTTGTTTGATCGGCTTGACGTCCAGCGATATCGCCAATTTGTGTACAGCAATCTCGGGGTCTAGTCCTGGCATCTCAGAATAATTCCATGCGATGCAATCTTTATGCTGCATGAGCACGTCCTTCAGTGTAGCCCCCTTTCTTCAGACAGCAATTCGCTGACGAACGTCGGCCGCGGGTCACTTGCCGTCCCCAAATCAATTTTCTTGAGCTCATCTGCAGTGGTATGTATTCCATCTTCCAGCTCTTTCGGCGCCGGCGGAAACTCTGAGATCACCTCGTTATCGTTGTTTTCGAAGCACCAGGGGAAGTCATCCATATTCTCGGGGTCTTCTTTTGGTAGCGTTATCATATGATAAGTACGAGCTCGCTTCCAAGACCGACGTTGATCTGGTTCTACCCTCGTGGATTTGGGTTCATGCCTTTGCGGCGGGGTTACCCTCCAGCTGCTGGATAGAGCGAACCTGCCCTGTCGATATTGATCTTCGACCTAGTTCTTGAAGGTGAAGCAGTCTTCAATAGGATGTCCTATTGCCCTATGATAGGAGCAATAGTCCGGATGAGAGACTTCGCCTGCTTGCTCGGGGTGCTTGGACTCCGGGAGTATAATCAGTCGATGTCTTATGGCGAGATCGAGTATCTTCCGTGTTTTGTTCTGAGGAAAAGAGTATGCTCGACTCATCTTCTTTATAAGAGACGAATCTGGATTACTCGATTCCTGATCGCGTGGCTTCTTGGTCCCACTTTGTCGCTCTCGAACACCTTTCCCATTCTTTAGTTTGTTTCTGCCTCTGCGTCGGGCCTTTTGTACAACGGGTTGACAGGGAGGAGCATTTTCATCTTTCGCAACCTGTTGACGAAGGCTTTGCGTCCTGACTTTCTCGTAGATGGCCATTTCGCGATTGTGGTTGTCTCGAACCTTTTGACCTGCTTCCCTTATAAGCTTGTCCATTTGTTCTTCGAACGAGGAACTGGGCATTTTCATGACGGGGTCTCTTTCTGGTTCAGGGTTAGCATCTTCCCACAGAGCACCACCTTCTTTATCAAAGTCATATATGACGCAGCAGTCGCGGAGTAGCTTCCGTTTCTTGGATTGAACATACCCAAGCCCGGTCGTTTCCATTTTCCCGTTGGGCAATTTCCGCTGAGTTCCAGGGACGTTCCAGATCCTGTTATAGAACCGTGCTTGTCGAGCAGTTTGTTTAAGGGGTACACCTTGGCGTCTCAAGAGTCTCCTTAGTCCGTCTGTGTAATATCTGGGTAAACGGATGGGCTGGAGCCTGTCGAGTGTGGACCGCGCCGTGCCAGATTTCCCTCTCTACTTTAGTTTTCCCGGATCGGTAGAATAGGATCGCCTTTTCACCTTCTCGCCTGGGAGGGACATAGAACGTCTGCAGCTCTTCCACATTGTAAGTATTAAGCGCGTCTAGCTCTTTATGATGCTTGGGCGGAACCATGGAAACTTGCAAATTTTGCTCTTCATCAGCGAAGGTTTGTATTGAAGGCCGAGCAGAGAATATAGCAAGGACCTCATCTTCCGAATCGCTGCCAAAGATCAACATAGGAGCGGACGGTCCTGGTTTGTTGTAATGGGGCGGCCCCGAATAAACTATCTCTTCCTCTTCCTCGGTATCACTCCCGAAGACCGGAATGGTGGTGATAGCTTTGTTCTCCGGTTTATGACATCTCTCTATGTCTTCAAAGTCTGGTAAGAAGTATTTTGCATCTTTGTACTTTCGGACTTCGTTCACGGAGAATGGGTTCAGCTCTCCCGTCACAGTGTACTCGAGACCATCCTTGAAGTATTTTATACACTGATGTTGTGTAGAAAGGATGATGTTGTACTCGTGTAACCAGGGCCGACCGAGCAAAGCATTGTAGCATGTCTTGGCATCGATGACGTGAAATTTAATATCTGTGACGAGTATTCCGAAGCGCAGCGTCAGTATCACAAACCCGAGGGTCCGTGATAATTGGGAATTGAAGCCGGAGATGGTGATTTTATCACGAGCGAGGTGCTGAACGCTCATGCAGATTTCCTTCAACACTCGCACGTTGAGGAGATTGACGGAAGACCCATTGTCGACCAGGATCTTGCCTATTTTGATATCGTGACAGTATTCGGAGACATAAAGGGGACGATTGTGCTCGCGCGTCCCAAGGAGGAGATCTTCATCGCCGAAGGTGATATCGGCTGTGTGTACTTCTTCCAGCTCGTCTTTCATCCTTTCTTCGGCGAGGAAAGCTTGGAATTGCTCTGGCTCTTGCAGCGCCTTAATCAATGAGTCTCTTGCTTCTTTTGATAGTAAAAGAGCGTCGAGAGTGCTGAGCTGCGAGGGTAACTTCCTCAAGTGTGCCAGAATGTTGTAGTCCACCTTACTTTTCCTTGGCGGGTCTTTGGCGGTCAGCTCTTTCATGACTTGGTCATCTAGGGCGATATCTTCATAGACCTTCTCTTTTCCTTTATCTTTTCTGTTCGCGGGTCTGAGATTCTTTTCTGGAAGCATACGATTGCGGAGCTGGATATTTTCTCAAGCCTTCGGTTCTTCTTCTTTTCCCGAAGTGGACTCTTTAAAGAGAGGGCCAAGAGCCATTTCCTCGTCAGAGTCGCTCCCGAATGTGAGAACTTATGATCCCCCGACGTTAATCACGTGACAATTGCCAGTGGTTCTTTTATGCTCCTCGGTCGTATTTCTTTGCCCCCGGCGAGTTTTGCGTTTCATCCGCTTGAAATGCTGCCGGTGAGCAACATATCCCTGCCACCATCTTGTAAAAGCGTTGCACTCTTCGGTGGGGTGCAAAATCTTTCGATGATATAGACAGTAGCTAGGATGTGTTTCTCCTTCACCGAGAGTGTTTCCTTTGGAGGGTGGTAGCTTCATTCCCATTGATATGGCTTTAGCAAACCTTTTCCTCGTCTTGAACTTGTTTTTATTCGCGATGGATGTCCCTTGATTCGGCGGAAGTGTCTTGACTCTTTCGTCCAGTCGCCGACGCTTGGCCTTTTTAAATATGGCTATCTCATGCTCCCGATCGGCTTTACTTTTCAGATGAATTTCACTCAGGAAGGCGTCGATCATTTCGTCTGACGGCCATAGAAGTTCCGGTTCAGGACCTGCCCCCAGCCTTTCGGTGGAAGGAGCTTCCTTATTGTGTGTAGACGAATGAGAGATCATATGGCAACTTGCTACGTAATCCTCAGACTCATCCGACAAGTCTTCTCCATCATCTCCATCTTCAAGGACGTGGCCGAGGAACTCTTGGAGCGTGATTGGAGTCCGCGCCTTCTGGTTGTACTCTTCCAGCGCATCGATCTATCTCCGCAGGTCCGTGCTCTTGTCATCAGGCTTCACGGGCTTCTTGGATTTCTTCTTCTTTTTCGAAGATTTCGACGGCTGGGTGTGTGTGCTTTGGCTATCACCACCAATCCTTGGAGTCGGACGCGGTTTTAGCATTCCTTCGATGATCTGGGGTTCCAGCGGATTCTTCCACCTGATCGCCGGGCATGTCTGAAGATCATTCAGCATCCTTTTGGTTTTGGCCGAAAGAGCCACCTCCCATGGAGCTTCTTCAATAAAAGAGCACGTTGCCCCCGGTGTATCCATCTTCTTAGGAGTGTGCGGCTGTGGTGGGTTTACTTTCCAATTCTCCGACAGCGCAAACTTACCTTGTAGGTACTGATCCTCGATCCATCCCTTAAAGACGAAGCAATCCTCGATCGGATGGCTTACCGTTTGGTGGTAAGGGCAATAATTGGGATTATTTACTTCACCGGGTTGCGATGGTCATTTTGGATTCGGCAAATTGATAAGCCTGTTGCGCATCGCTAGTTCGAACAGCCTCTTCGTTTTATCCCGTGGGAATGAGTAAGGGCGCTTCATTTTCTTATTATAATACCGCCGTCTCTCTTCTAGTTGATCCGCTAGTTTTGGGGCACTGGGCTTCTGTTGGGTGTTCGCAACAAAGATCGCCTTCCCTTTACCCTTTTCGTTCTGCGGTTCCGGTTTCGGGGGAGACGGTCTGTGACCCATTTGATCCATCTGGGCTAGCTTGTAAATTAAAGCCTGGAATGCGGTCGGTTTGAAGAACATCATGAACTGTGAAATAGTTGCATGAGGGTCTAGGGTGCCCACGAACATGCCTACCGCTGGTGCTTCTTCGATGCGCTGTTCACACTTTGACCATAGATTCCGCCATCGGATCGCGTACTGAACCCACGTCTCGCCCGGCTTCACCCTGGCATTGATCAGTGCCATGATTGGGGTACGTTGTCTAGCACTTGCGAATCGCTGGGTGAACAACAACTCCATTTCTGCAAAAGTTTTGACGGAATCATTTGGAAGTTCAGAGTACCACTCAAACGCCGTTTGCGATAAGCTGCCGACGAATTGGCGGAGCAAAAGTTTATCATCGCCGCCGGTGTTGCCACAAAGAGCCCTGAACTGGGCGACATGTTGATGGGGATTGCCCGTCCCCTTGTACACATGGAATTTCGGGATCGTGTAGCTGTAACGTTTTGAAAATCGTTTCGGTGAAATTTCGGAAAATCGGTAAAATAAGGGGGTTTTCTGTAAAAAGTCAAAATACAAATATCTTAATTATAAAATTAAATATACATATTCTAGCTATGTAATTGCTAGTATTTGGTGCTTATCGAGCCATTGGTGAAATTTCAAATTTTCTGAAATTTTTTCCGAAATTAATTATTTTAATATTATTTTAAGCCGTCACTAATACATTTAATTAGGGAAAATTACAAATTAGAATGAGTCGAAACAAATTTTGTGTATCATAACACATTAAATAAAATTTTAACATGTGGTTTTTGAATTTAAATGAAGTTGATAATCGGTTTAAGAAAATATTGAAGAAAAAGGCTTATTTTGTGAAAATAAAAGGGTTTTGGTGCATATTGAATTGGTGTTTGGTGTTCTTTGCTTCACACACACACCCCCTCTCTCCTCCCCACCATGTGGCTGGCCCACTTTGACAGCCCTCCCTCTTTTTCTCTCTCCAATCACCTCCTTTTGAATATAAAAGAAAAGAAAGAAATGAAAAGAATGAGAATAGATAAAAGAGTTTGGTCTTTTGTTGATTTGGACTTTTCCCTCACCATACCTCACACCGCACTCCCTCTCTCCTCTCCCCCACCTGCATTGGCTAAGCCCCCCCTCCATTTTCAGCCCCTTCATTCTTCATCTCTCTTTCTCTTTAAAAAATTCATCAAAAAATGCTTGAAAATCCACAAAAATCAAGCTAAAATCCAAATCTAATCCCTACCCATTTATCATTAGCCCAACTTGCATGGATCTAGGGAACAAGTTAGCATTTTAGAGGCTTTGATTTCCATATTTGATCTCTTGATCATGAGGTATAATTCTAACCTTTTTGTTTAATTTGTTGTTAATTGCTTTAGGTTAGCTTAATTAAATGTTTAATTAGGTTTTTTAATTAGTTCTAAGTGCATGATTTAAAATTCAAGAGAGGGGTTTGAATTCAAATTGGTATTTTGTGTTGTGAGATTATGTTTGTGTGATGTAATTGACATATTAATGTTATGCTAAAAATAATTTTGTTGGTAGTTGCAAAAGGTTAAATATAAAATGTAGTAATTTTAAGAAATTGCAAACTAGGTTTTAGTGAAATACATATATAATTGAGATTAAAATGTAATTAAGTTTTTCATGACTTTATTAACATTTTAATTTGTTGTTTAGCAACTTAGATTATGAAAAACCAAGCTTAATTGTAAAATTTTGAATTTTACTTTAAAAAGAGTTAAAATCGGTATTTTTTTTTGCAAACTAGGAATTTGGAATTTATACAAATTGATGAGATTAATTTATGAAAGTTATTTGTATGATCTAATTATGTTATTTAATGAGCATTTTGGCCATTTGAATCGTTAAAATTTGTAGATAGGTTAAAACATCAAGTTTTGAACCGAAATGGGAATTTATGCTAACTAGTTATTTTGAAAATAAAACGATTGGTTTAATTTTATGGATTTGACGAATTAATCCCTATTTCTTATACGGTTAATGAGTTTTGAAACCATGATTGGTTTGTTTGGTGTTTTTCTCGATGGTTTGGCGTTTGTACGCCGACGTCGAGGGTTTTTTGGTTGATTTGTGAAAGCAGCCATAGGTTTTGACCTATGTGGGATTCGTGTGTCATTTTGGTTATGAATCGGATTTTAATGCGATACGATGCTATATATGACGTGTAGGTACCCCATGTGGACTTCGAGACGATAAGCAAGCGTGTGGCGATGTCGACACCGGCGAGCGAAGATCAGGTGAGTAGATTTATATCTACGGGGAGAAGTCAGGTGGATGGCGTATAGCACCCCTGCAGTCCGTAGTATAGTTAATATATATATATATATATATATATGTTTATATAGGTGTTTTATGATACGAGAATGTTTATTCATGATATGATTATGTGTTCATGGATTAGCTTTGGGTTAGTTGCGAAACCCTAGAGTAGTTGTTACACCCACATACGCACACACATACTTGCATACATTACTTTCTTGTGCGTAGATGGGGATGTGTATATATGTATCTACGCGTGGGTATGGGACTATGCATATATACATTCATATACACATGCATGGATGATGAGGATAGTACTTGGGATTTGAGATGAGTCGATGAGATTTGATTTGAGGCCGTGAGATCGGTGATATGGCAGGGTTCGTATTTGAGATACGACATGACGTTGTAGCGGGTCCTTGACGCAGTGTTTCACACACGTGCATGCATACTTAGGCGGTATCAGTATTGTACTAGACGTAGATCAGTACCCCGATCATGATATTTGATAAAGAGGATACCGGATGAATAGTATGATGAATGTGATATTGACCCGTACCCAGATTTGGGATGCCGTACGACGAATTTACGTACGAGCTATATATTGATGATTGATCCGCACTCTTGACTTGGGATGTCTGATTTTAGATATGGTATCGGATATGATATTATTGAGGCGGGATCACCGACTATACATATACAGGTATATATATGTATTGACTCAGATGATAGGCGGTTTCCTTATCTGTAGTTCAGCTTGTTAGTTCAGCCGTATAGTTTAGTGTAGTTGTTAGATTAGATTAGACTCCTACCTATTTCAAAACTAGCGGATCGTGGGTATTTTAAAAGAGAGGTCAAGGGATCTATGGATATTTCAAAAGACGTATCCTTTCTTAAAACCACCGTAGCCCTTATTTTCAAAACCCCACGATTTGTGTTATTTTAAATAGCACCATTGTTTAATATTTAGCTCCCGCTCATTATGGTTGCTCGCTCCGCATCGCATACTTACATTGTTATTTCATATTGCATTGTTGATATTATGCTGTTAGGACATCAGCACCATTACCGATGATGCGTATGTACCACGTACACTTACTTGCCGGCTCACACACATCTTCATCGGTAATTGCCATGTCACGTACTCCTTAGAAAATATTATGGCTTAACTTAGCTTGATAGCTAGTAGTTTGACATGATATTAGTGTACTTACCTTATATGCCAGCTTAGATATTGTAGTTATTACTTGTCACTTCATGCATACTGTTATTCATTGTTATGTCGTATTCATGGATTCTCATGCCTATATTCATGGTTTTACATGCTATTGATGATTTGGATTCGGATTTCCATGAGATTTCTGGATTTAGGGAAAAACCGCAAAACTTGTATAATCTTCTTTCCTCTCTTTTAAATAAAAAGTGCGGTTTTCCCATGATGTATGAGTCGTCCACTATGAGTTTGCTGATGGATTTCGAGACCCGATTCGAGGAGATGGATGAACCGTTTCGGGTACATGGTGGGCCCGGTGCGGTACCCCGGGGCAAGAAGATCGTGTTGTTGACGTTGAGCCTGTGCAGGGGAGCACGACCGACCGGCGATATTACCCGAGGCGTCGGATATCCGGAGGATACCGTCGTGGTCATGAGATGGATGGTAGGGGCCGGCTTGGACTGACGGCGCCCTAGTCATTATGATTGAGACATTGAGATTTTGAGATATTGAGGTACAGAGACTGTGATACAGAGATATCGAGATATTGGGATTACGTTTTGTGCCGATGCTAGGCACCGTTTTATGCTGATTTCATTATGATACCTCATTTTAAAAATATAGAAATCTCACTAATTTATGAAAGCAGTTTTCTTCAGTACATGCATTCTGTTTCATGTATTCATACATCATCCATATGGTATATTGCTACCTGAGGCGCTGACACGGGCATATGGGATTACACTTGGGTTAGATATTTACCCTAGTCATTGTTATAGACTGCTGGTTATATTTGAGGATTATATATTATGATCGTATGACCTAAGATTGCGTTATACATGCGATGTCTATTCGTAGATGTTTTTCTATTCACGAGTTAGCAACTTACCCCCGTTGTGCCCCAGTTTCTTGCAGGTTTGCCGTACAGGTTTCATTACGGCTTTGCGGGCACAGTTTCGTTCGGGTAACTTGCTAGTAGGTGGGTTTATTGGTATCATAACCATCATATTACCTTGTATAATATTTTTTAGTTGTATCTAGTAAATTCCATCAACCAAACATGTATTTATTTTGAGATAGAGACCGGTGATGTTATTCTTTCGACCTTAGAGTCGCGCGTTATATTTCTGTGGATTTCATGGTGTTTTGAGTTTCCTTTTGAGTTTTGATCCTCACCCTTGGCGTTGTATATTATATTGCTTGTGTGGTTATGACCGTCGATTGACGAAGAGCTAGCTCCCGCTTGGGGATGCCTTTTTTTATTGATTTCGTATACTATTCATGTTGTATCCCGTTTGGGGGCCAGTATTTACAAAGGAGACTCTGCCAAAGTTTTCAGAAAATACTTGATGTTTTTAAAACGCATAATTCGGTTTATGCTATTAAAACTACTTGATTTTAAATTGGTTTTCCTTCACTCTACTACTTTTCTTGGTTTTGATTTCTGGGTTTTCGGCTTACTTAGATTACATACGTCTCGAGACGTTTCATAGTTTAAGTGCCGGTCATGTTCCGTACTTTCGGGACGTGACAAAGTTGGTATCAGAGCGTTAGGTTTTACTTTCGGAGCGTAGGATGACCCTTGGTCGATGGAATAGGTGACTAAAGTAGAGTGACGTACCGTGGGTATGTTCCGCGGCATACTTACGATACGCTACTCCACTTAAGAAGCCTTAGGATGTACATTTCCTTGTTCGGTATTATATTCATTCCTGATCTAGCCTCATCGGTACCAGTTATGGTTTGCTGCCACGATTACGGGCAGGGAGAGCTACGGCTAGAGTTGCGGTCAGCACGAGCTCGTCACGAACGAGGACTGACCAGGGCATGATTCCAGGGACATACGATTGCATTGAGAGGCGTCGTCTGATTGTGTTTTCACGCCATGAGCGTTTGACAGATCGCTTTTATGAGATTACTCGGACGTGCAGATCAGCGCCATAGGATTGAGCCAATGATAGAGGCCGGCCGGATTTTGATGACCGTTGGCGTATTGCTTACTCCTGATGATTGAGGCCATGTTCAGTGTGCAGACGGGTGAGCCAGTCATTGCTGCGAACGACGAGATATCGCCCCAGACGTTGGAGCTATTGCAGTACGAGTTGTACGAAGAGGTGATAGAAGGTCGCTAGTCACCAAGGATGAATGACTAGGACATGTGGTTCGTTCGCTACCCTGATGCGAGGTCATCAGATAGATTGATTCCAGCTAGAGACGACTTCACACGGAGACGTTGAGAGTCGACAGAGACGATCGAATGTCAGCAACCTATTATTCTAAGTTTAAAGTATTCGGAAAGACATGCAGGCAATTCTATGGACCCTCTAGAAGAATGAAACCCTAACTCGACTTAATGACCGTGTGAAAGCCTTTGAACCTTAGGGTTTGCGGCAGTTCCGCGGCGCCATTAGTGAGGCTTGGGTTTGCCCTTCTACGGCTGGACCATCGATGCTGTGGTACGTACTCGATACTGTTAAACTGTACCCAAGATGTTGAGCTCTTGGGGGATTATGAGGTTTTGAAAAATCGATCGGATGGTTCGACTTCATTCGGATGCCAGGTGGTGAGATGCATTTCTTGGGAAACTCCAGATACGAGGATAGCCGTAGGAGCTCAGTCCATGCAGCCACGACGAGACGAGTCCGAAGCAGTCGACATTAAAGAAAGTGGAGTAAGAGGTTCGTACGAGATCTTGATGAGATGACGTTCCACTCCGCCGACATCAGAGATGCGATACGCATGCCGAGACATTGTACTTGGATATACCTTCCAGAAGGAGTCACGATGAGTATGCAGCCGTTCCGGAATGAGAACAGATCTAGTAAGGGAGGATGACTTCCGGACAGTTCGGCAGAGACGAGATTTGGGAGAGATCTCGACAGGACCTTTCTGAAATGAATTCCGAGAAGACTTGGACTCAGGAGTGGTCATGTTACGCACACCGGCAGGCCAGAGTTCAGGATCGTCGACGAGACATGCCATGAGTGACCACGACAGTTGGCCAGAGGTTCTTAGAGGAAGTGCTTGAGCGGGGACTATTCTGCCATATTTGATTCGGTATTTTGGGCGATCTATTCGCATGATTGATTTTGATGATTTAGTTTCATGATATTTGTTTTCATGGACGATGGATGCACTTGCTGAGTATTTGTGATTTTTGCACAGTTGTTGCACTTGATCTCGTTTTCGTGCCTTGGTTTCTCACGTTTATGATTTTATGGGTTCCATACAGTTGAGTTGATTTTGTGCGTATATACGCACACGATTTGGTTTTTGCACTCGGTATGATTCATATATGCTTGCAGTGCAGTGATACGCATTTTGTGCACTTAGATGCACTGGACTCCGATTTCGATTGTGATGCTCGATATTGGTTTTGTGCACCTTGTGCACCTGATTGGATTTTGCGCATGTTCGGCGCTTGATATTGGATTTCATGATTTCGTGCATAATAGATGCACCTGGTTTGGATTTTCGCGCATGTTGAGCGCATGTTTTGAGAAGCGATTTTGGTGCACACCAGATGCACTAAATCGAGATTCTTCGTGCGTGTCAGACGCACTTGTCCTTGCTGTCAGGCACACACATTGCCTATGGCAGATGTTTTGTACACACCCGATGCACTTAGATGTTGTTTCTGTGCGCA
This sequence comes from Agapanthus africanus, assembly GCA_030015575.1. Classification (NCBI taxonomy): domain Eukaryota; kingdom Viridiplantae; phylum Streptophyta; class Magnoliopsida; order Asparagales; family Amaryllidaceae; genus Agapanthus; species Agapanthus africanus. Next base: position 294,038,421 of record CM057345.1, on the reverse strand, counting down.
TGTATGGCACATGTATGGATTTTGATTTCCGTGCGCACCAGACGCACATAGCATTTATATGCATATTTTAGGATTGATTTCTTATGGAGTAGTACGTTTTTATGATCATTGCTATGAGTTTTTATACTGAGCAGGACTAGTCAGAGGACAGTACCTGAATATATTTTGCATGCATTAATTGAAGGGATTTCTAAAAAGCGAGCTATAGTCTCAGTATTTACCTACGTGTCTGATATGACACGAAATGTTTAAAACAAGGAGACCCTTCTAAATTGTTTCCAAAACGGCGGAACGTACATATTGAACAAAGGATATATATAGATATGTAGTTATTTTCTCACAATAGACGTCCCCCACTGTACAGTGCTGCGAGCATCGCACAGCGATTTGAAGAAGATTTGGCATGCATTGCTTCCAGATGTTTTAATGAGGTATATCATATTGATTTTCATTTTGGATTTAGACATTGTGTCTTCACCATGACTCCGATGATTGCGGGATGATGGATGGAGTTTTGATTTTGAGTTACATGCTTATTTTTCATGCGCATGCGCTGTGCTATGATTTGTTTTATGTAATTATGACTTCGGAGCCCCGACGACTTGATGGTTTTTCTCAAATATTTTAGTGTTTGGAGGGAGTTTTAATTTAAATTCGGGGAACGAATTTCTTTAAGGGGGGAAGATTGTAACGTTTTGAAAATCGTTTCGGTGAAATTTCGGAAAATCGGTAAAATAAGGGGGTTTTCTGTAAAAAGTCAAAATACAAATATCTTTATTATAAAATTAAATATACATATTCTAGCTATGTAATTGCTAGTATTTGGTGCTTATTGAGCCATTGGTGAAATTTCAAATTTTCTGAAATTTTTTCCGAAATTAATTATTTTAATATTATTTTAAGTCGTCACTAATACATTTAATTAGGAAAAATTACAAATTAGAATGGGTCGAAACAAATTTTGTGCATCATAACACATTAAACAAAATTTTAACATGTGGTTTTTGAATTTAAATGAAGTTGTTAATCGGTTTTAGAAAATATTGAAGAAAAAGGCTTATTTTGTGAAAATAAAAGGGTTTTGGTGCATATTGAATTGGTGTTTGGTGTTCTTTGCTTCATACACACATCCCCTCTCTCCTCCCCACCATATGGCCGGCCCACTTTGACAGCCCTCCCTCTTTTTCTCTCTCCAATCACCTCCTTTTGAATAGAAAAGAAAAGAAAGAAATGAAAAGAATGAGAATAGATAAAAGAGTTTGGTCTTTTGTTGACTTGGACTTTTCCCTCACCATACCTCACATCACACTCCCTCTCTCCTCTCCCCACCTGCATTGGCCGAGCCCCCCCTCCATTTTCAGCCCCTTCATTCTTCATCTCTCTTTCTCTTTAAAAAATTCATCAAAAAATGCTTGAAAATCCACAAAAATCAAGCTAAAATCCAAATCTAATCCCTACCCATTTATCATTAGCCCAACTTGCATGGATCTAGGGAACAAGTTGGCATTTTAGAGGCTTTGATTTCCATATTTGATCTCTTAATCATGAGGTATAATTCTAACCTTTTTGTTTAATTTGTTGTTAATTGCTTTAGGTTAGCTTAATTAAATGTTTAATTAGGTTTTTTAATTAGTTCTAAGTGAATGATTTAAAATTCAAGAGAGGGGTTTGAATTCAAATTGGTATTTTGTGTTGTGAGATTATGTTTGTGTGATGTAATTGACATATTAATGTTATACTAAAAATAATTTTGTTGGTAGTTGCAAAAGGTTAAATTTAAATTGTAGTAATTTAAAGAAATTGCAAACTAGGTTTTAGTGAAATACATATATAATTGAGATTAAAATATAATTAAGTTTTTCATGACTTTATTAACATTTTAATTTGTTGTTTAGAAACTTAGATTATGAAAAACCAAGCTTAATTGTAAAATTTTGAATTTTACTTTAAAAAGAGTTAAAATCGGTATTTTTTTTTGCAAACTAGGAATTTGGAATTTATACAAATTGATGAGATTAATTTGTGAAAGTTATTTGTATGACCTAATTATGTTATTTAATGAGCATTTTGGCCATTTGAATCGTTAAAATTTCTAGATAGGTTAAAATATTAAGTTTTGAACCGAAATGGGAATTTATGCTAACTAGTTTTTTTGAAAATAAAACGATTGGTTTAATTTTATGGATTTGACGAATTAATCTCTATTTCTTATACGGTTAATGAGTTTTGAAACCATGATTGGTTTGTTTGGTGTTTTTCTCGATGGTTTGGCGTTTGTACGCCGACGTCGAGGGTTTTTGGGTTGATTTGTGAAAGCAGCCATAGGTTTTGACCTATGTGGGATTCGTGTGTCGTTTTGGTTATGAGTCGGATTTTAATGCGATATGATGCTATATATGACGTGTAGGTACCCCATGTGGACTTCGAGACGATAAGCAAGCATGTGGCGACGTCGACACCGGCGAGCGAAGATCAGGTGAGTAGATTTATATCTATGGGGAGAAGTCGGGTGGATGGCGTATAGCACCCGCAGTCCGTAGTATAGTTAATATATATATGTTTATATAGGTGTTTTATGATACGAGAATGTTTATTCATGATATGATTATGTGTTCATGGATTAGCTTTGGGTTAGTTGTGAAACCCTAGAGTAGTTGTTATACCCACATACGCACACACAGACTTGCATACATTACTTTCTTGTGCGTAGATGGGGATGTGTATATATGTATATACGCGTGGGTATGGGACTATGCATATATACATTCATATACACATGCATGGATGATAAGGATAGTACTTGGGATTTGAGATGAGTCGATGAGATTTGATTTGAGGCCGTGAGATCGGTGATATGGCAGGGTTCGTATTTGAGATACGACATGACGTTATAGCGGGTCCTTGATGTAGTGTTTCACACACGTGCATGCATACTTAGGCGGTATCAGTATTGTACTAGACGTAGATCAGTACCCCGATCATGATATTTGATAAAGAGGATACCGGATGAATAGTATGATGAATGTGATATTGAACCGTATCCAGATTTGGGATGCCGTACGACGGATTTACGTGCGAGCTATGTAAGTGCACGGCGGCGCCCCGGCCGTCAATCCGACGGCCAAATGCGGAAACGGTGATAAACTTTAATTTTTCGAACTTTGCAAACCGGCACCACCGCGCACTAAACCCCGGATCGGGCCATTAAACTTGTCCTAGCTAACTAACAAGATAGGGAAGAGATATACCGAGTGATCCGAGTCCTCCGGTCTTCTCGTCATCGTCCCGATCTCCCGCGGAAACTCCGGTCGTCGCATCCTTGCCGGAAGGGCACCACATCGCCTGTTTCTTTTACGGGCTCCCGCCTCTATACCGAGGCAACTCGGGCATGAAGTTGGCAAGTCGACATGCCCAAGACTTGCTGTAGAAAGTGTAGTGCTTTGTCTCTTTGGGGTTTTAGTTGCCATGGAGGATGAAGGAGGAGGTTAGGAAAATTGGTGCTTTCAATTTTCTAGCAAGAGGAATATGAGAACAAGAATGATGCCATCACAACCAAAAAGAAAACCTCTCATATTTTTCTCCCTCTCATCTTAATGTGGCCGGCCATCATCCATGTGAGAATGGTGGAGTGATCAAATACATATATATAACAAGAAGGGAGGTGAGTGTAGGAGATGAGAAGAGGTGACCCCATCAAAAAAGGAAAGTTTCAAATCAAACCCTTAATCAACCCATACCCTTTCTTATCTCATTAATGCACCATCATGGATGAAAGATATCATAATCAATACAATTGCAAGAAACCCCCTCCACAAATATTATTTGCACAATTGCAAATAACCCCCATCCATCGGAAAAGTCCGGTCGGGAAAGAACAAAGGAAAACCGGCCGGAACGGAATGCAAACTGGCAACTCCAGAAAACTGGTCCCGTAATAAATTACAGGAAAACCCCGATACTGTGCATACACACCCGCATCTGTATTCCGTCCGGATACAAATGCAAAGAGACAAAATCTACACTGTACTAAACTAGGATCCGGCTTAAACCAAAGCCGGCTAGTAAAATCCGTTCGATCCTGATCCGTGCAATACCGCACGTATCTGATCGAACCGTGCCATATATCTATACGGCCTCTAGTACAAACCGTCCGATCCTGATCCGTGCAATACCGCACGTGTCTGATCGGACCCTGCCATATCTCCATACGGCCTTTACAGCGTTTCGCCCGAAAGCTGAGTAACTGAATGTGTGGTGGACTCTAAAGACTCGTCAATACTATGGCTGTGGATTTAACCACTAGCACGTCAGAGGTATAAGCCAATACGTGACGGGCCACCAGCTATTGACCAAAAGGGACGTCGATGAGCACACTCATCCTGACACCCTACTGAGCCTGTCAGTGACAATATTCGTACAGTCCGGTCCGTTCGTCTATGAGCATTGCATGGCGGGCCTAGGGGGTTGGTAAAAGTCAGACCCCCAAAAGCGGTACAAGTCGTGTCGGAGTGTAGCCCAGAACACCCTGAGAAACTATTGGAATACCTACCAGTAAATCTCCTGCCTTGGCCAAGGACTTCGTGTAATGGCTCTCCTAGACACAGCGCGACCTCACCCCCAATACCGGGAGAGACGAACCCCTGAAGATCCGCTCACTGCCTCCATGTGGCTCGGGACTGTACCCAACTAAAACCTGTTTGCACGACTCCTTTGAGCCGTGGTAGGGTAGTAATCAAAGTACAGTGGGAACTCACACGAGACAAATGACGATCCCCAGGTCGATGAACTAACCTGTACACATGTCACCTGGGAACTGCTATCTGACGTCAGGTATAAGACCAACTAGCATGTTCCCGGCGAGTCTTGTCCGGTGTACTCATAACCCAATGAGCACCTGTATACATCTTAGGTGAACCAACTGACACCAGTGGCCTGTGAGACCGGCCACCGCCCCTCGTCGGGGTCTCGACTGTATACACTAGTCTACTCCGGAGAATCGATGCCCTGTCTCGAAACTCCCACGACTAGGGACCATTTAAGGATGTGCTTAAAGACTACCAGCTCCCACTTATATGATCGCCCTCATATTGCTGGTGGTCAAGCAAGAATCCTAGGGGCTCTATCAACGTGTAATAGCGACCTGTAAGGTCACCTGAAACAGTACACGATGATAAAGGTAAACCAGATAGCAAACTATCATCTCGAGTAAGACTGTCGTACCGGGATAGGTCCTCCCTCAATCATTGCAATCACGTGCCTGTGATCCAATAATTGACTCTGAGGGCACTATCTCCAACAAGCTATATATTGATGATTAATCCGCACTCTTGACTTGGGATGTCTGATTATAGATATGGTATCGGATATGATATTATTGAGGCGGGATCACCGACTATACATATACATGTATGTATATGTATCGACTCAGATGATAGGCGGTTTCCTTACCTGTAGTTCAGCTTGTTAGTTCAGCCGTATAGTTTAGTGTAGTTGTTAAATTAGATTAGACTCCTACCTATTTCAAAACTAGCGGATCGTGGGTATTTTAAAAGACAGGTCAAGGGATCTACGGATATTTCAAAAGACGTATCCTTTCTTAAAACCACCGTTGCCCTTATTTTCAAACCCCCACGATTCGTGTTATTTCAAATGGCACCATTGTTTAATATTTAGCTCCCGCTCATTATAGTTGCTCGCTTCGCATCGCATACTTACATTGTTATTTCATATTGCATTGTTGATATTATACTGTTAGGACACCAGCACCATTACCGATGATGCGTATGTACCACGTACACTTACTTGCCGGCTCACACACATCTTCATCGGTAATTGCCATGTCACGTACACCTTAGAAAATATTATGGCTTAACTTAGCTTGATAGCTAGTAGTTTGACATGATATTAGTATACTTACCTTATATGCCAGCTTAGATATTGTAGTTATTACTTGTCACTTCATGCATACTGTTATTCATTGTTATGCCATATTCATGGATTCTCATGCCTATATTCATGGTTTTACATGCTATTGATGATTTGGATTCGGATTTCCATGAGATTTCTGGATTTGGGGGAAAACCGCAAAACTTGTATAAGCTTCTTTCCTCTCTTTTAAATAAAAAGTGCGGTTTTCCCATGATGTATGAGTCGTCCACCATGAGTTTGCTGATGGATTTCGAGACCCGATTCGAAGAGATGGATGAACCGTTTCGGGTACATGGTGGGCCCGGTGCGGTACCCCGGGGTAAGAAGATCGTGTTGTTGACATTGAGCCTGTGCAGGGGAGCACGACCGACCGGTGATATTACCCGACACGTCGGATATCCGGAGGATATCGTCGTGGTCATGAGATGGATGGTAGGGGACGGCCTGAACTGACGGCGCCCTAGTCATTATGATTGAGACATTGAGATTTCGAGATATTGAGGTACAGAGACTGTGATACAGAGATATCGAGATTACATTTTATGCCGATGCTAGGCACTGTTTTATGCTGATTTAATTATGATACCTCATTTTAAAAATATAGAAATCTCACTAATTTATGGAAGCCGTTTTCTTCAGTACATGCATTCTGTTTCATGCATTCATACATCATCCATATGATATATTGCTACCTGAGGTACTGACACGGGTATATGGGATTACACTTGGGTTAGATATTTACCCTAGTCATTGTTATGGACTGCTGGTTATATTTGAGGATTATATATTATGATCGTTTGACCTAAGATTGCGTCATACATGCGATGTCTATTCGTAGATGTTTTTCTATTCACGAGTTGGCAACTCACCCCTGTTGTGCCCCAGTTTCTTGCAGGTTTGCCGTACAGGTTTCATTACGGTTTTGCGGGCACAGTTTCATTCGGGTAACTTGCTAGTAGGTGTGTTTATTGGTATCGTAACCATCATATTACCTTGTATAATATTTTTAGTTGTATCTAGTAAATTCTATCTACCAAACATGTATTTATTTTGAGATAGAGACCAGTGATGTTATTCTTTCGACCTTAGAGTCGCGCGTTATATTTCTGTGGATTTCTTGGTGTTTTGAGTTTCCTTCTGAGTTTTGATCCTCGCCCTTGGCGTTGTATATTATATTGCTTATGTGGTTGTGACCGTCGATTGACGAAGAGCTAGCTCCCATTTGTGGATGCCTTTTTTTTATTGATTTCGTATACTATTCATGTTGTATCCCGTTTAGGGGCCAGTATTTACAAAGGAGACTCTGCCGAAATTTTCAGAAAATACTTGATGTTTTTAAAACGCATAATTCGGCTTATGCTATTAAAACTACTTAATTTTAAATTGATTTTCCTTCACTCTACTACTTTTCTTGGTTTGGATTTCTGGGTTTTCGGCTTACTTAGATTACATACGCCTCGAGACGTTTCGTAGTTTAAGTGCCGGTCATGTTTCGTACTTTCGGGACGTGACAGTAGTCCGGCGGGTACTTTATCTGATCATACCAGCCTGGATACGGTCGCCCAGTTCTAAAAATTTGCCCTGCTGCTTCATTCGCCTGGTGAACTCGTATCTGCTGAGCGATGTAATCATCCAGGGCGGACTTGGAAATAGTTTCTTCCTTTGCTGCTGAAAGAGCCGGAGGTGGATTTGATATTTCTCCTCTATCATCTTCAATTATTACTGGAGGATCTACGGCTGGGGGATCCGGCTGGATCATCATGCCCACCATATCTTGGAACAGAAGGGCCATTTGTTTTATATTGGCCGCTTGTTCCGCGGCCTCTTTGTCCTTCTTTTCAAGCATTCTCCGAAGGAATTCAGCGTCAGTTTCCTGCTCATGGCGTTACTCCGAGGATGCCTCTGGTCTTGCCTTCGGTCCTGTGAGTGCGGCCATAGTTGTTAACATCTCTTGGAGCTTTTGTTGCTGCTGCTCCTGAGCCTTAGTCACTGATCGCGCAAGCGGTCGATGACCTGTGGAGATACAGCTATCCTCTTTTCCGGATGCCATATAGACGGTATGCACCACCATGCCCCCAGACTTAGGGCGTTTGGGCTCCGCGTTTTTGTGGTCCGCTACGTTCACAGGGGCTTTCTATGGCCTCCTTTTCTTTTGAGTAGTCGACGTGGAGGGGGCCGTTGTAGCGGGCACCTAAGTGGTTGTTGTCTTTTGTGGCTTAACAGGACGGTTTTCTTCCCGTCGGACGCTCAGCTTCTTTTGTCGGCGGAGGTAGTCTTGATCGATCACTGAATCTCGGACTTGTCGCCAGATTTTGTAAGCTTTAGAAGACAGTCGTTGAGGGGATTGTTCCGGCTCCACTTCCGCGACAGTCTCTACCGGTGGAGGAGATCTTTTTAGTATGGTGGTAGGCGAGTTCCTACGCACCTTGTTCAGCAATTCAAAACTGTTCCCGGTCGGAACAGCAGCATTGACTTCCGCCATTAGAGCTGGTGGAGTTAGCCCAGAGGGGGAGTTGCCCCCAGCCTTCCTCACTCGGCGCCAGTAGCGACGTCAAGCGTGTTGAGCTGTTGGGGTCGGTTCAGTGATGAGGACGGCTTTGTCTTGCCCCCTATCCAGATGAGGCGCCGCTGGTGCCAGCCTCTTGAAGACTGACGTCTTTTGAGTGGCGGTATCCAATCTGTCAAAGACGGACCTTCGAGCAGGAACGAGAGCTAGAATAGTCAGCCTTGTAAAGACCGACTCTTTGGTAGGAGAAGCCGTCTTGACGACTTCAGGAGCAGAGATGGCTATCTTCTTTGGGATGGCTACTTCAGGTGTCATGGGCTTCTTGGCAGGCCCATCGGAGTCCAGGCTCAGTCTGGCGAAGACCGAGGAGTTGGAGCTGGACGACCCACTGAGAAGGGCCATGGTAATAGCAAGCCGATCGAAGACCGACTTCTTGGGAGCTTCTTGTGTGGGCATAGGAACGGTGAAGCTCGTTGGCGGGAGCATGGTCCCGAAAAACAATCTCGTGGTAGCTTGAGTGACCTGTTCCACCGGCATCGTGAACAGGGAGGCTGCTTGGGGCCCGTAGGCTATGCCTCCGGATGAGGCAGAGCGCGAGTTGCAGTTGCATGTGAAACACTTCTAGCAGGTGAACGCCATTGATCTTTGCTTTCTGCACCAAGAAAAATGCCAAATCTCAGTATCTCGAACCCAAGGGCAACCATTAGCAAACCGCGATTAGTTCATGAACACGACACACAAAGTGTGGACTGGAAAGAGAAAAAGGTCCCACCGGGCGTGCCAGAATCTGTTCCCCTCCAAAAGACGCGGCAGAGACGCGGCGGACGTCTTGTCTAAAATTCGGGGCAGATACTAATTGGTGCTATCCGTCCACCTCTCCGAAGATGCAGTTGATTTATGGCACCATGTATCGAAGGTTTAAACGGATGCGGCCGATATAGCAGACTTCATCAGATTCCCCCTCGTTTGAGCGGTTTTTGATTGTGGGGACGTTCTTCCCTGCAGGCGTAAGCCCCTGCAGTTAATTACGCTACCGCATGGCGGTAACAACTTTCTCCTTCTCCAGATGGTCACTTCGTGTCGTGGGTGTTTGTTTTGTGTTTGATTGCCCGTGGATTGTATACGGAGACTAAGTTATGTTGTCGCCCGTAGGGCGTGCACTAGTCCAAATCCATATCTTTCTTAGATTTGGGTTTGGGGGTTTGGGTTTAAGGATACGTTAGCCTCATTTGAGACTAAGATCAACTTAAACGTTTGTTAAGGATACGTTAGTCTCATTTTAGACTAAGATCAACTTAACGGGATCGTTTAGATCCGACAAGAGAGCAATTGGGCTCTACTATTTAGTTTAGTGACATTGCGGTCGATAATTAGTTTAAGGACATTACGGTCCACTGGTAGTTTAAGGACATCTCGGTCCAATGTTAGTTTAAAGACATCGCGGTCGAGGTTAAGGACATCATAGTCCATGAGTTTAGGGACCTCACAGTCCGATTTTAGTTTTAAGACATCACGGTCGAGATTAAGGACATCATAGTCCATAGATTTTAAGGACTCCACAGTCCATTGTTAGTTTTAAGACATCACGGTCGAGGTTAAGGACATCATAGTCCATGAGTTTAAGGACCCCACGGTCCATTGTTAGTTTTAAGACATCACGGTCGAGATTAAGGACATCATAGTCCAGTTTAAAGACGTCATAGTCTATGAAAGGTGTGGTTGTTGGGACCCGTCACCTCTTTGAAGACGTTGAGGAATTACAACGACAAATATCAAAGGAGTGAAGAGATGTACCCTTGAACCAAGGTGAATTAAATGATCTGTAGCCCAGTTTGGAACTAAGACCAATTAATTATATTATGAGCACAATAGCTCAGTTAAGTCTGAATTGAGGACTTATGGCCAATTTGGGCTAAGTCCAATCAAGTTAAAATGTTTAACATTCGTTTTGGGCTGTTAAGCATTTGTTTGGGCTTGGCCCTTTTAACAATGCGGAGCATTGATTTAAATTCTGACAATGTTTGTCTTTTATTGAGTGCTAAGCATTCATCATAGCTCTAGGGCTTATCCAAAGAACAATTTATGTTCTGCCCAAGCGCACATAAAAGTGTATAGCGCGCTTGGCACTAGCGCCAGTCGATGAGCGCAGCGCGCCATAGTTAAAGCGCTAATGCGCTTGGCGCTTTGCGCCAGATGTTAAGCGCTGACGTGTTTAGCGCTTTGCGCTAAATGAAGAGTGCTGATGCGCTACAATTGAAGCGTTGAGGCGCTTGGTGCTGATGCCATATAATGAGCGTGAAGCGCTTTTAGTAATGCAGCGCACACGTGAGGAGCACGTGGTGCGCTCAGTGCTGAGCACTAACCAATGAGCGCAGTGCGCTGTTGTTTGAAGTGCTATGGCACTGCAGCGCTTTGCGCTAGATGAAGAGCACTAAGGCACTTTTAAATTAGGAGCGCTAAGGCTCTTCTTAGGTTAACTTTACGCTCTGAAGATTATCTTCTTTGATAAGAGACTTTGTCTCAAAATTCCAAGAACAAAGTTCTTAACTTATAGGAGATACTTCAATCTCTTTTTGATGAAAGGCTTTCCCTTTATGGATCTGTGATCTCAAGAGAATTGAATAATTCTCCCCCCACTTTATAATGAGATGTTCATGATCTCAGAAAGACAATTTGTCTTATAGATCTATGATCTGTGAAGTAAGTACTTCTTTGTTTTATGATAAGATCTTTTTGATCTCTTTATAAAAGACCTTGGTCTTTGTAGATCTATGATCTTTTAAGAAGAGAATTCTTCTCTTTAATTATGAGATGGTTTCATCTCTTTATTCATCACCATTCTTTTTACCTTGAAGAAAAATCTTCTTTTGCCGAGAGCTATTTCTTCTTGTTGAGATTTTTTCAAAGTTTATGGGGGGGGGGGGTTTCCTCCTTTTTTAGACTTGAAGTCTTGGGTCCTTTGTATAGGGGAAACTGATTTGTTGAATCAGTTAAAGAGATTTATTATCCAATTGATTTGGGAATTTCCCCACCGTTGGATCCTTGATCCAAGGGCTTCTGATTTACATAAGATAATCTTCTTGTCTTAACAAGATTGAGAAATCTTTCCTTCTTTACAGAATTTGTTCTGTATTTTAGTGATTTTTAATCACATTGGATCATTGATCCAACGGTATTCCAAATTCAGGGCACAATCTTTTCTGTTTGGAAAGATTCAACAGAATTTTATTCTTGTTAACTGATGATTTAATCATATCCGTTGTGTGAGGAACATTTAGTTCCAGCGCTAGCGCTTATGCGCTCTGCCCATAGTGCGCTTTGCCCATGGTGCGCTACTTGGAGCGCAGCGCACCTAGAGCTAGCGCCTATGTGCTTTGCACGGGGTGCGCTAGTTGTAGCGAAGCGCTTTTATAAAAGCACAACTTTAATTCAAATTTTGAATTCTGAACAGAGCTTTGCTCTGATTGGGGAAACAGAGCACATATGTGATATGTGCGGGACCGAGATTAATACGCGTATGTGATACCGTATTCTATTCTCGCGATATGTGATATCGGTCGGTTATATATGATATAGCCGGGCTGTCGAATCAAGTGTTGATTCGACAAGTTGATACATTTGATATTAGTCGGTTATATGTGATATGGCCGGATTATTAAATCAAGTGTTGATTTAATAATTTAATATATAATTATATATTTGATATATTATCTTACATTAATTAATATTAGCTCACTTAAGATTTCTTTTTCTCACTAGTGTACACTTAGTATATATGTTAATGTACATCTTTTGTGTCATGCTAGATACCACATGCTACATGGGTGTATGAGACTCACACCATGCTTATAATAATGTGAGGTTTTATTTATTTAAAGTAATTCAATATTAGTTGGAAATTGTCATGCTTGGAAGCTTGGAGAAGTTTAAAGCATCTTTGATTTAGTCCACTAGTTTTGTTTTACTTGTAGATATTTATTAACCTAACCATTATTGTTAGCCATGGTTTATTCTCTACATAAGTTAGTGTATGACACTAACTCACCCAAGGTTGCTATTCTCAGATCATGAGTTTTCATTCTCTTCTCTCTTCATCTTCTTCTTCATCAAGAGCTTAGCTCTCTAGGTTTATAGGAGATGAAGAAAAATAGTAAGAAAATTATTTCTAAAGTGAGCAAAATTCCTACTTCATCAACCTCTTCTCTACTAGCCATTTAGATTGGGTTGTTTCTTCACTAGTTCATCACTTAGTGAAGAGGTAGCTTGAGTTAGTGTCTCCTCGACGTAGATCATCTTCGACCTCGAAGACTTCAAGCAAGCCTGTTCATTTCACCTTGTGGAGCCTCACTAGAGTCCGGAAGATCACTACTTGGAGCGAAGGGACTACTACACGGAGCTATTGAAGTGAAGGACCGGTCTACATATAAGTCGACGTTACACACTCCACTAGATACGGGGAGGCGGAATAGGTAAAACATTCATTTTGTTCAAGGTAACATCGACTATCAAAAGGATCTTTGCTAAACCCTAAATAACAAACTATCTAGAAGTGGTTAACTACTATGATAGATGATTATACCTTAAGATGCTAGTCCTTCTCGTTCTCCTTCTCGTCGGCCTCCTCGATGTAATAGAAGATCCACCCGAGAGTTCCTTCTACAAGCTTTAACCTCTAACTTGAGGTAACTAAGTGGCTTAGATTGCTAATCTAAGTGACCTAGAGGATATAGAGATGGATTAAGGATCTATTAGTCTTGCTAACCCAATGATTCTCAACTCATGAGATACTTAGGGCTAGGTTGAAGAAGATGAGAGAGCTTGAGGAGAGAGAATGTATTTGTGATAATGAAATGAACTTAGCTCATTTGGAATAATATATGAAGCATGAAAAATATCTTCATAATAATATATTTAAACATCAACCATGCTTCATTTAATTCCTTGAGATGAATCATCTCATGAGTCATGGTTCATTTAATGAACATTACACATCATCTCCTCCACCTCATTAAGTTTAATTCACAAATGAATTAAACCTAAATGAGCCATCTTCTTTCTAGAAGCTTCCCGATTAATTACGAGAATGCCTCTCCCATCCGTATTTATGAAAAACAAGGATATACTGAGACTGCATAAATCCAATAATCCAATACTAGAATCTGGCTTAAACCAAAGCCCGCTAGTATAATCTGTCCGAATATCATATGTGCACAAGTACACGTATATATCCGAACCCTGTCGTAAAACCATACGACCTATATATCGTTTCGCCTGAAGCAGGGAAACCCTCTGTGTGGGACTCTAAAGACTCGACACTACACCGACAGTGGGTTTAACCACAGGCCGCAAGCGGTACTAGCTGTACGTAACGGTCCCCAGGTAGATGTCGATAAGAAGGTCGATGAGGAAACCCATCCGAACTCCTACTGAGCCTGATGTGACAATCTCCGTACAGTCTGGTCTGATCGTCTAGGACTATCACATATCGGGCCTAGCGGGTGGCAAGTGTCAGTCCCTTAATAGCGGTATAAATCGTGTCGGAGTGAAGCCCATTACACCTTGAGAAACTACTGGAACATCTACCCGTAAATCTCGCTTGTCCTGGCCAGGGACCTTGCATAATGGCTCTCCAAACACAGCGCGATATCAACCCCCAATACCGGGAGAGACGAATCCTATCTAACCGCCACTGCCTCCAAGTGCTTCAGGACTGCACCCAACTATTACCTGTTTGTACGACTCAGTAGAGCCGTAGTAGGGTAGCAATCTAAGAACAGTGCGAACACACTCAAGGCGAAGCAGCAGTGTCAAGTCAACGGACTATGCTATACTTATATCACCTGGGAACTGTTAACCGACGACGGGTATAATACCAACTAACAGTTCCCTGCGAGTCCTGTCCGGTGTACCCGTAACCCAACGAGCACCTGCATACTATCTCCAGTACAACGTACTAATGACTGTGGGACAGACCATCTACCCTACTGGGACGAGAAGCATATACACTAGTCTACTCCGGAGTATCGATGCCCTGTCTCGATAATCCTATGACTAGGGACCCGAAAAAGGATGTGCTTGTGGACTACCCAGCCCCTACTAGTGTGACTGCCATCACAACGCTGGTAGTCAAGAAAGATCCTAAGAGCTCTATCAATATGTATTCGCGATATGCTAAAAGAAACATATACACATATTAAGATAGATACAAACCAAGTAGCATACTACTATTTTTGAGCAAGACTGTTATAAACCCGTGTATATATCCCAAGCTTCCAAAATGTAATATACAAGCCGGTACGATACAATAATGGCCTCTAGGGCATATAACACTAACACTACAAAGGTTGTTTTCCTCGTTCACATAGATGTAAAGATATTTACATGCTTGTTTGTCTAATTCTCTAGTTTAAATTCTAGCATTAGGGTTTTTTAGCGCGGCAAATTTTTGAAAACGGCATGGTCGATGCCTCCCGAAACCCAGCGGCCGCCTAGGGAACCCTGCAGTGGTATTAGAGCCATGCTAGAGAATTAGACGATGTTTATAGGATTACGAAACCGAAACAACTCCAAAACACTCGAAATAAAAACCAAGTTTCTGTCGAAATTTTTAAGGTGTCTAAAATTTTTTTAAGCAGTTGCAGAATGTTATATGAGATGTAACATGAACACCACAAAAATTTGACCCCCCCTCACCGGAATTTAGCCTGCGACTTCACCAGAAAATTCGGCCTGGCCGGCCCTGTTCACAGGTCTGAGCTTTGAATTCTTGTGGTGTTCCAGTCTCTGGGTTTTGGTGTTTCAGGTGTTGCTTGTTTTTGCTGAAATTGCATGAGATGTTAACTTTCTGTAAAGGCAATTCGGAGTGTTTCATAGTCGTAATTGTAACATCATTTCGGGTTATTTAGACGACGTTAAAAAGTTCGAACGGATATCAATAACCCAATTTTTCCCTCGCTGGAAATTTTCCAAGAGTTGGATTTTTTCCAAGTTTAAAATCTTCAGAAAATCGTGCAGGTGTTTTCTAGGGATCCTCTAGAAGAACGAAACCCTAACTCGATTCTGTGACCATCGGAACTGCCGACGAACCCTAGGGTTTGTTGTAGTTCTGCGGCGCCATAGGTGAGGCAAGGGTTGACCCTTCTACGGTTGGTCCATTGGTGCTGTGGCATGTTCTGGGTACTTTTTAAACTCCGCTCAAGTGTTGAGCTCTTTGGGAAATTTTGGGTGTTTGTTGATTCAATCGAAAAGTTTAACATCGTCTAGCTAACTGTGATTGTGATCCAATATTTGGAATCCATATATTTAGTTTTGTGAAAACTAATTTGAATTTATAAATCTAGCAGTTCTGTCTCATTTGATCGGTTGCCACGGAATTTTGATGTGGATCAAAAGTCCGTCGTAATTACGTAGTGTACGCGGATACTCGTGGGTAACCTTACCAGATAGCCACGCCCCATAGCCCCGACCAAGTGACTGTAGGAGAACCCCGTTGCCAAAAGCATCCGCTCGTATGCTCGCGGCTACGGTGTTCTGCCTAAGTGCACTTCGTCGACGGCATCGAGGGTGCGGCCGTCTACTAAAGTTTCCGACGAGTATTCGATCTAGTTGTCGGGAATCTTGTTGAATTACCCGACTGGTTATTGAAAAGTGTTTTCAATATCGAGACTAAAATGCGGGGTTTATAATTGTTAGGCATGTGATGTCTAAGGAATTCATTTAGTTAGGCATGAAATCCAAAGTATGTGATACATCGGGTTTATGATGTCTATGGTGGTTGCGGATTCCAATTGTTATAGTTTTGCACTTTCTTTTCTGCGACCGTAAGTGTAATATGTGGTGTATCGCCGGTTTCGTTGCTATATGTCAACGACAATTGGGATACGCATATTTACTTACGTTGATGACGTGTGATGTTATGTGTTGCTGTGATATGTTATATTGGATCGTCGTGTTTTGAATAGCCGGGTTTTTTTTATGTAAGATGAGAGTTTTTCATTTTCATTCATGTAAAAACTTGTATGTAATATTCTTTTATTGGGACACTTCCGGGTTGAGGTTGATGTCACCATTGATGTATATTATTTACTTTTCCGCATTAGGATTGACCCAAGGCGGGGAGCACAAGTAACCGGGTTCTAGGGTCCAATAGGAGACCATCTCAAGGAGTTGAGATCGAGTCTCCTAACTCTAGAATTGGTAGGGTTGCTTGCCGCTCTCGTAGGGGTCTAGGGATGTGGGTTTGGCTATTCATCGCGACCGTGGAATCCGTGTTTTATACTGGCTTAATTTAAAATACAGAATTCCTAGTATATCCAATATTTCATATGTGGATCTTCTGCTGCTGATATTCTGTGATGTGAACACTTGATATTCTGAGATGAATACTTATATTATATATATGATATATAATAAACATTGCTGCTTTCATTTCTTCTTTGATACTTAGGAAGCATAATTGATGGGACTTCATTAATGAGATTAATGAAATAAAAGAAACCTAAAGATGTTGTAGAATCTTGTTTTAAAAACTGTAGCTCTAATTCTTGCTTTGCATAGCGGTATTCCTTGTAGAATATCCAGCACCTTATTCGATAAGGAAAGAGCCAAGATCCCTTCACCGGGAGTGACCTCTTTAGCGAAACTGGCAGATGCTACAACCCACTCGGTTTTGTCTTTTGATTGCTTTTTTAGTTCATGCTTTGCATAGTGGTATTTGTGAAATATCCAGCACCTCATTCGATGAGGAAAGAGCCGAGATCCCTTCACCGGGAGTGACCTCTTTAGCAAGACTAGTAAAAGCCTAAAAAAAACTCCTTTTAAAATCACTCGACTCTACAACGATATCAAGTTCATTACGCAAAAGGTTTTCTTAAAAACCTGTCGTAGCCCTCCGTCATTTTAGATAAGGACTATATAGTATTCGTGCTGCGTTTGTTGACCTTGTCAAGGCGTAGTGTGCGGTAGCTGATTAGTGCTTATCTGCTAAGCATGATATGCGATTGGATTAGAGTAGTCGTGCGGCCTTGTTGACCTTGTCAAGGGTCGTGCGGGTGGGTTTAATTCAATCATGAAATGTACGGGTTGAACTTGACTTGCGGTCTATGGTTTGTTGACCTTGTCAAGGTCGTAGATCGCTTGGGGCAAAATATTATCGGGAATTTCAAGTAGTGAAATTTGCAATGAGATTGCATACCTTCTATGAGATAGTTGGATCCCGATACCCACTGCGAGTAAGAGTTACTCCTGGGAGAGTTTTGCACATTACAATTAGCCGATCAAGTAGGCGTCTAGAAAGGTGTTAACAGGATTACGCCCCTGGGAAAATGAGGTTTATTTTAATTAGGTCCGTGCGAAAGCACGGGGAACCTACCTCAAAGTACCGACAGTAGCCTGGCTGAAAGATTGGCGAACTTGTAGGGTGTAATTAATCCCGGCTAGTCTTACCTTTTAGGGTTTGAAGGAAGATTTGATAAAAATAGTAGGAGCCATCCTGATTAGATAAAATAATAACCAATCTGATCTTGCAAGAGCGCACCCAGAGTGTTTTCTTCTCTCTCTCTCCTGGTAGCGACCATATCATGCCTTAATCAAGATAATAATATGGATGTATTAACCGAACCTGCTTATTATACTCAGCTGGGGAACGTTGGTTCCGCTCTATCTTATAATTGTTATAAGTCCGAGCAGGAAATAGGGGAATATCCGGATTCCTATGCGACCCGATCTAAAAGAAAAAGCATGTTGATGCATATTCTTCGGGTGTGTTCATTACCAAGAACTGTTTCTGAGTATCCTCTACGTCCTGAGTATGTGATACCGGATCAAGATCCCGCATATGTAATATGTTACATGGGCTACAGAAATGTAGAGAACTGGGAATGGGTGATATGTCTCTAAGTGTAGAGAATGGTGCAAGTGTTGCAGCCAAATCAGTTGGCAGATATCACCTTGTATTAAATACATTGATTCTCAACGAATGTTATTACATACCGAACCTGATATACAATATTACATCGGTTTCTTTGATAAGTTAAAGAAGGATATAATTTTGTATTGATGGATAATGTTGCGAACATTTTCCTTAATCAAGAGTTGATTGGATCAGCCACATTATGTAAAGGCATATACGTTCTAAATCAAACCACAGTTCAAAGTATCTAGAACACACACAAGAGGAATAGTTCAGAAATGAACAAATCCTTCTTATGGCATTGTAGACTAGGCCATATCAATGAGACACGATTAGCTAAGTTACATAAGGATGAATATTTGAATCTGTTCGAATTTTTCATCTAATGATACTTGCCAGTCTTGTCTCAAAAGGTAAAATGACCAATACTCCGTTTACTGGAAACGGAGGAAGAGTTGTTGAACTCTTGGGACGGATACATGATGATGTATATGGTCCAATGTCTACACAATGCCAGGGTTGGTTCTTTGTACTTCATTACATTCATCGATGATCTCTCAAGATTCGGACATGTGTTCCTGTTGAAACACAAGTCTGAAGCTTCTGAGAAATTCAAGGAATATAAGTACGAAGTAGAGAACCAAACGGGTAGAAGTATTAAAGTCCTTCGATGTGATCGAGAAGGAAAATACTTGGGCATGGTGTTCCTGGAGTTTCTAAAAGGAGAATGTGATTCTCTCTCAGCTTATTCCTTCGAGTACACCACAGCACAAACGGTGTATCAGGGCGGAGGTAACGCACCCTATGAGATATGGTGTGCTCTATGATAAGTACTGCTGAGTTACCTGTTTCCTTTTGGAGCTATGCACTTGAGAAGCTGCATACCTATTGAATAGGGTTCCGACTAAATCAGTGCCTACCACTCCATATGCGATATGGTATGGGAAAAGACCATGTCTTAAACGAGTTAAGATATGGGGTTGTCCGGCCTATGTTGAAAAGCAAAATCCGGACAAACTCGAGGCAAGGTCAGTTCTGAAAGTTTGTTGGATATCCTGAACATTAGCGAGGGCATATCTTCTACCATACTGAGGAGCAAAAGGTGTTTTGTTTCTCAGCATGCCACCTTTTTAGAAAAGGAATTTCTTGTGAAGAAATTTGTGGTCATGAGGTAGAACTGGAAGGAGTTCCAGCTAAACAAACTAACAGCTGATGATTTGGTGAAACCAAAGGATTCAATAGTCTCCATCGAACCTCAGCCTCTCCGCGAATCTGGTAGGGTTCCTCATCCACTTGAGAGATACTACGGTCTTCTCAGAGACAGTGGGAGCGAGGATTGCATCATGGTTGATAATGGCCCTACTAGGTTCAGGCAGGCCATCACAAGTGGAGACTTTGTGAAATGGCTGGATGCTATGCAATCAAAGATGGAATCCATGTACACCAACAAAGTATGACTTTGTATGTTGCACCTAAAGGGGTAAAACCCATTAGGAGCAAACGAATCTTGAGAAGATTCTTGGCGTAGATGGAAAAGTTGAGACTTTCAAAGCTATGCTTAAGTCCATCAGGATTATAGTAGGCATCGCGGAGTTGGAACATCTATTTTGATGTGGCAGTCAAAGTGTTTGACTTCATTAAAAAGGTAGATGAACCTTGTATATACAAGAAGGTTGTAGAGAGTAAGGTTATCTTCCACGTATTGTACGTAGATGACATACTCTTGATAGGAAATGGTTTCCTATGCTACACTCGGTCAAGCTCCTCTTATCACGATGATTCTTCATGGCAGATCTGGATGATACCTACTACATCTTGTAGATTATGAGCTATGATGATAGATCTAAGAGGATGTTGGGAGTGTCCCAAATCCAGGTACATTAACACCATACTAAAGAGGTTTAGTATGGAGGATTCTAAGCGTAGTGGTTTGCCCACTTACTCAGGAATCACTCTCTCTAAAAGGATGTCTTCTAAGACTGACTTGCAGAGAGCTCACGTGAAAAGGATAACCTATGCTTCGGCAGTAGGCTCTATCATGTATGGGATGTTATGTACTAGACTAGATATAGCTAACTCACTAGGTTTAGTGATCAGGAATCAATCGGATCTTGGGAGTCACTGGACAGCTATGGAGGACATTCTTAAGTACTTGAGAAGCACTAAAAGAATATTCTTGGCTCGAGCTTCCAGAGTGATAAGGTCAACTGATAGTCAGTCTCGGGCTTTGTCTTTACCCTTAGTGGAGGGACGGCATGTTGGAAGAGTTCCAAACTAGATACCGTGACATACTAGACGATAAAGGCTGAATACATCGCTACCAACGATACTACCAAAGTGGATGTCTGGATAATTCTTCTTCATGAGATGAACATAGTTCCTACCATTGAGCGTCCAATAACGTTATTGTGACAACAATGGAGTTGTGGTTTTGGCCTAGGAACGCCGGTCCCATCAGCGATCCAAACATATTCTGATGTAGTATCACCTGATCAGGGAGATGGTTGATCTCCAGGGGATCGAGGTCAGGAGAGTTGACGCAAAGGATAACACGGTAGATCCACTCACAAAGGCCTTTCCCTAGAGAGAAATCTATAGGACGTTGAGTATGAGATACTACAACAAATGGCCTTAGTGCAAGTGGGAGATTGTTAGTTATATGTATGCCCTAGAGGCCATTACTGTACATACGATGTATATTGTAGTGGATGCTTGAACATATATAGGGAGGACTTTCTTTCTCGACATGATAGTATGCTATCTGGTTGCTCTTTATCTTAACATGTACACTTATTGTCTCTCTCTATTACATGTTGATAAAGCCCTTAGGATGAGTACTTGACTACCAGGATTATGTTGCATATCATACTAGTGGAGCAGAGGTAGTCGGTAAGTACATCCTTCAAATGTTCCTAGTCGTGGGAGTATCGAGATAGGGTATCGATATTCCAGAGTAGACTAGCGTATGCGCTTCTTGACCCATATGATGGGCGATGGATGATCCTACATCCATTGGTGTTTGACATCAGAGAAGGTATACGGGTGCTCAGTGGAGACTAAGTACACTGAACGGACTCGCCGAGAACTCCTAGATAGTATTATACCTATCGTCAGATAGCAGTTCTCTGGTGACACTGGTACATGTTAGTCTGTCGACCCGAGATCGTCATAGAGTCTTGTGTGATTCCTACTGTGCTTTGATTTCCACCTTACCACGTTCAAGAGATTGTGCAAAACGGTGGTTTTTGGGTACAGTCCCGAGTCACATGGAGGCAATGAGCGATAGGAGGGGATTCGTCTCTCCCGGTATTTGGGGTTGATGTTGCGCTATGCTCGATTGGCCATAACAGGAAATCCCTAGCCAGGGTCGCTGAGATTTACTGGTAAGTGTTATCAGTAGTTTCTCGAACCGTTATGGACCTTGTATCGGCATGACTTATCAGGCTATTGGGGTCTGACGTTTTACCACCCCCAGGCTGTGATATGCGACATATCAGACGAAGAGACCGGACTGTACGGTAGTGTTACTTGATTGGATTCACAGGAGTATGAGCAGGTTTGCTTGTTGATCTTCTGATCGCTCAATATTTGGGTGGCCGTTACGTTTAGCCGACCGCTTGCGGCTTGTGGGTGACTGATATGATCACCACCTACTGCCGGCGTATTGACGAGTCTTCAGAGTCCTACACAGAGGTTTCCTGGCTCAAGCGAAACGAAGTAAGAGCACATATGTGATATGTGCGAGACCGATATTAATACATGTATGTGATACCGTATTCTATTCTCGCGATATATGATATCGGTCGGTTATATATGATATAGCCGGGCTGTCGAATCAAGTGTTGATTCGACAAGTTGATACATTTGATATTAGTCGGTTATATGTGATATAGCCGGATTATTAAATCAAGTGTTGATTTAATAATTTAATGTATAATTATATATTTGATATATTATCTTACATTAACTAATATTAGCTCACTTAAGATTTCTTTTTCTCACTAGTGTACACTTAGTATATATGTGATATATATTAATGTACATCTTTTGTGTCATGCTAGATGCCACATGCTATATGGGTGTATGAGACTCACACCATACTTATAATAATGTGAGGTTTTATTTATTTAAAGTAATTCAATATTAGTTGGAAATTGTCATGCTTGGAAGCTTGGAGAAGTTTAAAGCATCTTTGACTTAGTCCACTAGTTTTGTTTTACTTGTAGATATTTATTAACCTAACCATTATTGTTAGCCATGGTTTATTCTCTACATGAGTTAGTGTATGACACTAACTAACCCATGGTTGCTATTCTTAGATCATGAGTTTTCATTCTCTTCTCTCTTCATCTTCTTCTTCATCAAGAGCTTAGCTCTCTAGGTTTATGGGAGATGAAGAAAAATAGTGAGAAAATTATTTTTAAACTGAGCAAAATTCCTACTTCATCAACCTCTTCTCTACCAGCCATTTAGATTGGGTTGTTTCTTCACTAGTTCATCACTTAGTGAAGAGGTAGCTTGAGTTAGTGTCTCCTCGACGTAGATCATCTTTGGCCTCGAAGACTTCATGCAAGCTTGTTCATTTCACCTTATGGAGCCTCACTAGAGTCCGGGAGATCACTACTTGGAGCGAAGGGACTACTATACGGAGCTATTGAAGTGAAGGACCGGTCTACAAAGGTTGTATTCCTCGTTCACTTAGATGTAAAGATGTTTACATGCTTGTTCGTCTAATTCTCTAGTTTAGATTCTAGCGTTAGGGTTCTTTAGCACGGCAAATTTTTGAAAACGGCATGGTCGATGCCTCCTGAACCCCAGCGGCCGCCTAGGGAATCCTGCAGTTAACTAATGGCCGAGCGGGGGCAGGACTAGCGTGTAAGGTTACTAGGCACTGTCACAAGGGTCTATAAGGCATCAACCATACCGTATTTAAAATTTTCAAGTGCCGAACAACCTAAAGCGAGGATCTTTGCTAGATAATTAAGGTTAACAAAGCATGTAAACATCTTTACATCTAAGAGAAAGGGATTACAACCTTTGTAGACCATTCCTTCGCTTCATAAGCTCCGAGTAGTAGTCCCTTCGCCACGATCCATGAACTTCCGGACTCTAGAGAGGCTCCACAAGCCGAATGATCCATGCTTGCTTGAAGTCTTCCTTTTCGAAGATGATCTACCTTGAAGAATCTTTAACCCAAGCTTACACTTCACTAAACAACTTATTAGAGAAGTGAACACCCTAATCTAAGTGACTAGAATAGATGAGGATGATGAAATAGGAATTTAGCTCTCTTTTATTTTCAATTTCTCATTTGAATTCATCACTTTACAAAAAGCTAGCAAGCTTTTCAAGGAGGAAGAAGAAGAAGAAGTCTTTTGTGATGAATAATGTATTTATTGCTATAGTTACAAATACAACCCTTGAGTTAAGAATGAGTGGCTTAACTCATGTAGAGAATGAATCTAGGGTGAAGGGTTTGGGTTGGGTTAGAAAAATCTACACAAAATATCTTAACAAAATATCTAAGCTAGAAACAAAATAAAGCTTCTAGAAGCTTCATGAAAAAGCTAACCCAAATCAAACCCTAACTATGTTTAATCTCCACAAATCATGTTGCATTTGTAATCATAACTTGTTACAATATTATATATCACATATATAATATATATTTGTAACAAAAGAAAATAATATAATTAACATATATCGCATATATATCAATGTATTATCCGGTGAGAAAATGAATCAATAAAGCGAGCTTATATTAGATAATGTAATGTAATATATCACATATATAATTATATAATAAATCATCGAATCAACACTTGATCCGACAATCCGGCTATATCGCATATAACCGACTAATATAACATGTACCGATTCATCGAATCAACACTTGATCCGATGACCCGGCTATATCACATATACCCGGCCGATATCATATATCGCGAGAATAGAATACGGTATCTCATATCGTATTATTCTCGGTCCCGCACATATCACATATGTACTCCAACTCTGTTTTGCCTGAGCCAAGAAACCTCTGTGTAGGACTCTAAAGAATCGTCAATACGCCGGCAGTGGGTGATGATCATATTAAACACCCACAAGCTACAAGCGGTCAGCTAAATGTAACAGCCACTCAGGTATTGAGCAATCAGAAGATCAACAAGCAAGCCTGTACATTCTCCTGTGAATCCAATCAGTAACACTACCGTACAGTCCGGTCTTTTCGTCTGATATGTCGCATATCTAGTCTAGGGGTGGTAACATCAGACCCCAGTAACCGATATGTCGTGTCGATGTGAGGCTCATAACAGGTCAAGAACCTACTGATAACACTTACCAGTAGTACTCAATATCCGCCCTGGCCAGGGACTTCCAGTTATAGCCAATCGAACACAGCACAACATCAACTCCCTATACCGGGAGAGACGAATCCCCTCCTATCGCTTATTGCCTCCATGTGATTCGGGACTGTACCCAAAAGCCACCATTTTGCACGCCCTCTTGGACATGGTAAGGTGGAATTGAAAGCATAGTGGGAATCACACAAGACTCTATGCCGATCTCGGGTTTACAGACCAACCTGTACCAGTGTCACCAGAGAACTGCCATCTGACGTGAGGTATAATACCATCTGTGAGTTCTCGGCGAGTCCGTCCAGTATACCCAGTCTCCACTGAGCACCCGTACACCATCTTTGATGTCAAACACCGATGGATATGGGATCATCCATCGCCCATCATATGGGTCAAGATGCGTATACGCTAGTCTACTCTGGTGTATCGATGCCTTGTCTCGATACACCCTCGACTAGGAACAGTTATAGGATATACTCGTTGACTACCATGGCCCCACTAGTATGATCTCATCATAGTCCTAGTAGTCTAGTACATATCCTAAGGGCTTTATCAACATGTGAGAGCAAGACAATAAACTAATACAAGTCAACATGTTAAGACAATGTGAAACCAAATAGCATACTATCATGTCGAGTAAGAAATTCCTCTCTATATATATCCAAGCATCCACTATAATATACATCATATGTAAAATAATGGCCTCTAGGGCATATACATAACTAACAATCTCCCACTTGTACTAAGGCCAGCTGTTGTAGTATCTCATACCTAACATCCCGAAGAGTCTCTCAAATTGTATCTGGGGAATGACCTTTGTGAATGGATCCGCAGTGTTGTCGTTCGTATCAACTCTCCTGACCTCGATCTCCCAGATCAGGTGATACCGCCTCAGAATATGTCTGGACTTCTGATGGGACCTGGGTTCCTTGGCCAAAGCCACAGCTCCAATGTTATCACAATACAAAGGTATTGGATGCTCAATGGACGGAACCACACCAAGTTCAGTGATGAACTTCTTTATCTAGACAACCTTTTTGGCAGCATCGTTGGTAGCGATGTATTCAGCCTCCATCGTCGAGTCTGCAACGGTTTCCTGTTTGAAACTTTTCCAACACACCGCCCCTCCATTGAGGGTAAATACAAATCCCGAGTGCGACTTAGAGTCGTCCTTATCACTTTGGAAGCTGGAATCGGTAAAGGACTCCACCTGGAGTTCACCGTTACTATACACCAAGAACATCTCCTTAGTCCTTCGTAAGTACTTGAGAATGTTCTTCACAGCTGTCCAGTGACTCTCTCCAGGATCTGCTTGATACCGACTCACTACACTTAGTGGGTATGCTACATCGGGTCAGGTACATAGCCTCACATACATGATAGAGCCTACTGTCGAAGCATAGGGTATCCCTTGCATGCGAGCTCTCTCCAAATCAGTTTTAGGAGACATCTCTTTGGAGAGAGTGAGTCCAGAGATCGTAGGTTGGTTCCCACGCTTGGATTCTTCCATACTAAACCTCTTTAGTATGGTGTCAATGTACCTGGATTGGGACAATCCCAGTATCCGTTTAGATCTATCTCTATAGATCATAACTCCCAAAATGCAAAAGGCATCACCAAGATCTTTCATTGAGAATCTTTGTGATAAGAAGAGCTTGACTGATTGCAGCATAGGAACATCATTTCCTATCAAGAGTATGTCATCCACGTACAATACGAGGAAGACGACCTTACTCTCTGCAACCTTCTTGTAAATACAAGGTTCATCTACGTTCTTGATGAAGTCAAACTTTTTGACTACAACATCAAAACAGATGTTCCAACTCCGCGATACTTGCTTTAACCCATAAATGGATTTAAGCAGCTTGCACACCTTTCCGCTGCTCCCACTATCTATGAAGCCCTCTGGCTGAGTCATGTACACGCACTCTTCTAAATCACCATTTAGAAAGGCGGTCTTAACATCCATCTGCTATATTTCATAGTCATGGTATGCAACAATGGCAAGTAGGATCCGGATGGACTTAAGCATAGCCACTGGAGAAAAGGTTTCGTCATAATCCACACCTGGTCATTGACGAAAACCCTTTGCAATAAGTCTAACTTTGAAAGTCTCAACTTTTCCATCTACACCAAGTTTCTTCTTAAAGATCCATTTGCTCCCAATAGGTTTTACCCCTTCAGGAGCAACTTCCAAAGTCCATACTTTGTTGGTGTACATGGATTCCATCTCAGATCGCATTGCATCCAGCCATTTTACAGAGTCACCACTCGTGATGGCCTGCTCGAAACTAGTCGGGTCATCATCTTCTATGATGCAATCCTCTCTCCCACCATCAACGAGAAAACCGTAGTATCTCTCAGGTGGATGAGGAACCCTACTAGATCGGTGGAGCGGCTGGGGTTCGTCGGGAACTACTGAATCCTCTGGTTCCTATAAATCATCAGTCATAGTTTGTGCTGCTGGAACTTCTTCCAGCTCTACCTCTTCACCACTAATTTCTTTTATAAGAAATTCCTTTTCTAAAAAGGTGGCATATTGAGAAACAAACACCTTTTGTTCCTCACCGTGGTAGAAGATATATCTATAGAAATCTTTTGGATATCCCACAAACTTACACAGACTTGATCTTGCCTCGAGCTTTTCCGGATTTTGCTTTTTAACATAGGCCGGACAACCCCATATCTTAAATCGTTTAAGAGATGGTCTCTTCCCATTCCAAATCTCATATGGAGTGGTAGGCACTGATTTAGTTGGAACTCTATTCAATAGGTATGTGGCTGTCTCCAGCGCATAACCTCAAAAGGAAATAGG
Source organism: Agapanthus africanus (assembly GCA_030015575.1). Taxonomy (NCBI): domain Eukaryota; kingdom Viridiplantae; phylum Streptophyta; class Magnoliopsida; order Asparagales; family Amaryllidaceae; genus Agapanthus; species Agapanthus africanus. The sequence goes on along the minus strand of CM057345.1, from coordinate 294,010,903 downwards.
TAACTCAGCGATGCTCATCATAGAGCGCACTATATCCAATAGGATGCGATTCTTCCGCTTCGATACGCCGTTGTGCTGTGGTGTATAGGGAGGAGTAAGCTGAGAGAGAATCCCATTCTCTTTTAGATAATCCCGGAACTCATTGCTCAAGTATTCTCCTCCTCGATCAGATCGAAGGATTTTAACACTTTTACCTGTTTGGTTCTCTACTTCGTTCTTATATTCTCTGAATTTCTCAAAAGCTTCAGACTTGTGTCTCATCAGAAACACATGTCATTATCTTGAGAGATCGTCAGTGAATGTAATGAAGTATGAGGAACCGTTCCTGGCATGTGTAGACATGGGACCACATATATCACTATGTATCAGTCCCAAGAGTTTTGTAACTCTTTCTCCATGTCCACTAAACGGAGTTTTGGTCATCTTGCCTTTGAGACATGACTGGCAAGTGTCATAAGATGAAAATTCGAACGGATTCAAATATCCATCCTTATGCAATTTGGCCAGTCGTGTCGCATTGATGTGACCAAGTCTACAATGCCACAAGAAAGATTCGTTCATTTCTGAACTCTTCCTTTTGTGTGTTTTGTACATTAAGTACAGTATTTTGGTTGAGAACGTACATGCCATTATTTAACGATCTTGATCCTATCAACTTTTGATTCAGGAATATATTCATAACATTATCCTGTACTACAAAATTATATCCTTCTTTATTCAATAAAGAAACTGATATAATATTGCATATCAGGGTCGGAACGTAATAGCACTCGTTCAGAACCAATGTATTACCATTTGGTAACACAAGGTGATATTCGCCAACTGCTTTGGCTGCAAGATCTGCACCATTCCCTACTCTTACAGAATAATCACCCATTCCCAGTTCTCTACCTTTAAGTAGCCCACGTAACAAATTGCATATGTGGGATCCCGATCCGGTATCTAATACCCAGGACGTAGAGTGAACTGAGAAACAGTTCTCAATAACTAACACACCCGAAGAAGATGCATCAGCATGCTTGTTCTTCGTTTAGGCGGTGTGAGAATCCAGATATGTTAGTGTATATGCCCTAGGGGCCATTATTGTATCATACTAGATTGTATATTACTTAATAGAAGCTTGGGTTATTCACAGTTGTATATACAGTCTTGCTAAAAATGGTAGTATGCTACTTGGTTTGTGTCTACTTTAATATGTGCATATGTTTCTTATAATGTATCACTTATACATATTAGTAGAGCCCATAGGTTCTTTGCTTGATTACCAGCGTTGTGATGGCAGTCACACTAGTGGGGGCCGGGTAGTCTATAAGCAACATCCTATACAGGTCCCTAGTCGTAGGATTATCGAGATAGGGCATCGATACTCCAGAGTAGACTAGTGTGTACGCTTCTCATCCCAGTTGGGGAGATGGTCTGTCCTATAGCCATCAGTACGTCGTACTGGAGATAGTATACAGGTGCTCGTTAGGTTACGGGTATACCGGACATGACTCGCAGGGGAACTGTTGGTTGATATTATACCCATCATCAGTTAAACAGTTCCCAGGTGACATAAGTACAGCATAGTCCGCAGACTTGACACTGCTACTTCGCCTCGAGTGTGTCCCACTGTTCTTAGATTGGTACCCTACCACGGCTCAAAGGAGTCGTGCAAACAGGTAGCAGTTGGGTGCAGTCCCGAGCACTTGGAGGCAGTAGCGGTTAGATAGGATTCATCTCTCCCGGTATTGGGAGATGATATCGCGCTGTGTCAGAGAGCCATTACGCAAAGTCCCTGACCAGGGCAAGCGAGATATACCGGTAGGTTCCAGTAGCTTCTCAGGGTGTAATGGACTTTGCTCCGACACGACTTATACAGCTATTAGGGGACTGACGCTGTTGGGTTAGCATAGCACCTCATGAAGGGTTTGGAAGCATCACATGAACCAAATATGTAGTCTTTAGGGTGCTAAGCTCATGAACAAAGAATCGTTCCTAGAATCGATTAGGGTTTCAAAATTTTCATATCGACATATGAAAGAAATGCTAGGGTTTAGAGAGTACAACCTTTGTAGCTCCCTACGCTAGACTCCTCGGCTACTTGGGGTTTGACAGAACTCCACTTGAACACCTCGACGTCACCGATGATCCACCCGGAGTCCGCTTTGTCCAAGCTTGCGACTTTTTCCGATCAAGTGAACGAAATCGAGTCAACACTCCAAACAAGTGGGCTAGGCTTGTGTAGAATGGTGTTGTGGTTCTCTTTCTCACTTCAAAATCCTAACTTGTTGATTATATAGCTCACTACAAAAATCTAGAGAGCTATGAAGGAGGAGGAAGAAGATGATGGCAACATTAGAAGATGATAAGTTCAACTCTAAAAGAAAAAATAGAAAAATATATCAATATATATTTTCCATCTATCATCTCAAACCATGGTTGAATCATTATTGTACTAGAGTTAAAACACAAAAGGAAACTTAACCAAAGGTTAAATGGTGGGTGAGAATGGTTAGGTCAAAAGAAGAGTGTAGAAGAAAACAATAATGAACCTTTTCTTTCCTTTTATGTTTAAACATAAATACAATAATAATTCATAAATAAAACCATGGTGTGAGTCTTATATTGCCACCATTTTCATGTATATGCAACCATGAAAGATGTATGTATGTATGTGTATATATACATCCATATGTGCATGAATAAAAAAGAAGGCATACATGCATGCATACATCCAACTAACTCAAGAAAGGATTTCAAGTGAGAAGCTAATGGTTAAATGATAAATCAACACTTGATTTATCAATCCGGCCATATCACATATGACCCCTACCAAAAGCAAGCCGCCCGACCAATATACGGTATCCCATACGCGCATTTTAATCGGGTCCATGCGCCTATCGCATACGCGCACCACAACGTTTCGCCTGGACTAGGAAACTCCATTGTGGGACTCTGAGACTCGTCAATACGCCGGCAGTGGGTGATGATCATATCAAGCACCCCCAAGCCGCAAGCGGTCAGCTAAACGTAACGGCCACCCGGGTATTGAGCGATCAGAAGAGAACAAGCGAACCTGTTACAACTCCCGTCGAGCCGATCGGCAACACTTCCCGTATAGTCCGGTCTCCTCGTCTGATATGTCGCATATCAAGCCTAGGGGTGGTAAACGTCAGACCCCAATAACCGATAAGTCGTGCCGATGTGAGGCTCATAACGGGTCGAGAAACTACTGGTAACACTTACCAGCAAATCTCTGATCAGCCCTGGCCAGGGACTTCCCTGTTACGGCCAATCGAGCACAGCGCAACATCAACCCCCAATACCGGGAGAGACGAAACCCCTCCTATCGCTCATTGGCTCCATGTGACTCGGGACTGTACCCAAAAACCACTGTTTTGCATGCCCTCATGGACGTGGTAAGGTGGAGATCAAAGCACAGTGGGAATCACACAAGACTCTATGACGATCTCGGGTCTACAGACTAACCTGTACAAGCGTCACCTGAGAACTGCCATCTGACGTGAGGTATAATACCATCTGGGAGTTCTCGGCGAGTCTGTCCAGTGTACTCAGTCTCCACTGAGCATCCGTATACCATCTCTGATGTCAAACACCAATGGATATGGGATCATCCATCGCCCATCTCATGGGTCGAGAAGCGTATACGCTAGTCTACACTGGTATATCGATGCCCCGTTTCGATACACCCACGACTAGGGACCTTGAAGGATGTACTTATGGACTACCATGTCCCCACTAGTATGATCTACATCATAGTCCAGGTAGTCAAGTACACATCCTAAGGGCTTTACCAACATGTAACTATAAGACAGTTTAAAGAGACTAGTATACATGTTAAGATAAAGAGCAACCAGAGAGCATACTATCATATCGAGCAAGAAAGTCATCTCTATATATGTCCAAGCATCCAATATAATATACATCATCTGTACAATACTGGCCTCTAGGGCATACATATAACTAACAATCTCCCACTTGCACTAGGGCCAGCTGCTGTAGTATCGCATACCGAGCATCCCGAAGAGTCTCTCAAACTGTATCTGGGGAATGGCCTTCGTGAGTGGATCCGCCGTGTTGTTCTTCGTGTCAACCCTCCTAACCTCGATCTCCCGGTGATCAACTATCTCCCGGATCAGGTGATACCGCCTCAGAATATGCCTGGATCGCTGATGGGACCTGGGTTCCTTGGCCAAAGCCACCGCTCCATTGTTATCGCAATACAAAGGTATTGGGTGCTCAATGGATGGAACCACTCCAAGTTCAGTAATGAACTTCTTGATCCAGACAGCCTCTTTGGCAGTATCGTTGGCAGCGATGTATTTAGCCTCTATCGTCGAGTCTGCCACGGTTTCCTGCTTGGAACTCTTCCAGCTAACCGCCCCTCCGTAAAGGGTAAAGACAAATCCCGACTGCGACTTAGAGTCATCCTTATCACTCTGGAAGCTCGAATCGGTAAAGGACTCCACTTGGAGTTCTCCGTTACCATACACCAAGAGCATCTCTTTAGTCCTTCGTAAGTACTTGAGAATACTCTTCACAGCTGTCCAGTGACTCTCTCCAGGATCAGCTTGATACCTGCTCACTACACTTAGTGAGTATGCAACATCGGGTCTGGTACATAGCATCGCATACATGATAGAGCCCACAGCCGAAGCATAGGGTATCCCTTGCATGCGAGCTCTCTCCAAATCAGTCTTGGGAGACATCTTTTTGGAGAGAGTGACTCCAGAGATCGTGGGCAGGTTCCCACGCTTGGATTCTTCCATACTAAACCTCTTTAGTATGGTGTCAATGTACCTGAATCGGGACAATCCCAATATCCGTTTGGATCTATCTCTATAGATCCTGATTCCCAATATGCAGGAGGCATCACCAAGATCTTTCATTGAGAATCTTCGTGATAAGAAGAGCTTGACCGATTGCAGCATAGGAATATCATTTCCTATCAAGAGTATGTCGTCCACGTACAATACGAGGAAGACAACCTTACACTCTGCCACCTTCTTGTAGATACAAGGTTCATCTGGATTTTTGACGAAATCAAACTCTTTGATAACGACGTCAAAGCAGATGTTCCAACTCCGCGATGCTTGCTTTAATCCATAAATGGATTTAAGAAGCTTGCACACCTTCCCACTGCTCCCACTGTCTACGAAGCCCTCTGGCTGAGTCATGTACACGCACTCTTCTAAATCACCGTTTAGAAAGGCGGTCTTAACATCCATTTTCCAGATTTCGTAGTCATGATATGCAGCGATGGCAAGCATGATCCGGATGGATTTAAGCATAGCCACTGGAGAAAAGGTTTCGTCATAGTCCACACCTGGTCTTTGACGAAAACCTTTTGCAACAAGTCTAGCTTTGAAAGTCTCCACTTTCCCATCTACACCAAGTTTTTTCTTGAAGATCCACTTGCTCCCAATGGGCTTTACCCTTTCAGGAGCAACTTCCAAAGTCCATACTTTGTTGGTGTACATGGATTCCATCTCGGACCGCATAGCATCCAGCCATTTCACTGAGTCCCTACTCGTGATGGCCTGCTCGAAGCTAGTTGGGTCATCATCCTCCATGATGCAATCTTCGCTTCCACCGTCAATGAGAAAACCGTAGTATCTCTCAGGTGGACGAGAAACCCTACTAGATCGGCGGAGAGGCTGGGGTTCGTCGGGTACTACTGAATCCTCTGGTTCTACTAAATCATTAGTTGTAGTTTGTGGTGCTGGAACCTCTTCCAGCTCTACCTCTTTGCCACTAATTTCTTTTGCAAGAAATTCCCTTTCCAAAAAGGTGGCATGTTGAGCAACAAACACTCTTTGTTCCTCAGCTTGGTAGAAAAAATATCCTTGAGAATTCTTTGGATATCCCACAAACTTGCAAAGAACTGATCGTGCCTCGAGTTTGTCCGGATTTTGCTTTTTGACATAGGCCGGACAACCCCATATCTTAATTCGTTTAAAATATGGTCTCTTCCCACTCCATATCTCATATGGTGTGGTAGGTACAGATTTAGACGGAACCAGATTCAATAGGTATATGGCTGTCTCAAGCGCATACCCCCAAAAAGAAATAGGTAACTCAGCATTGCTCATCATTGAGCGCACCATATCTAATAGGGTGCGATTCCTTCATTCCGATACACCGTTGTGCTGTGGTGTATAAGGAGGAGTAAGCTGAGAGAGAATCCCATTCTCTTTTAGATAATCCAGGAATTCAATGCTTAAGTATTCACCTCCTCGATCAGATCGAAGAATCTTAATACTTTTGCCCGTTTGGTTCTCTACCACGTGCTTATATTCTTTGAATTTCTCAAAAGCTTCAAACTTGTGTTTCAACAGAAACACATGCCCGTATCTAGAGAGATCGTCAGTGAATGTAACGAAGTAGGAAGAACCGTTTCTGGCATGTGTAGACATAGGACCGCATACATCACTATGTATCAGTCCCAAGAGTTCAGTAACTCTTTCTCCGTGCCCCGTAAACGGAGTTTTGGTCATCTTTCCTTTGAGACATGATGTAACGTTTTAAAAATGATTAAATAAATAATTAAATGAATAAAAGTGTTTAAGTGAATTTTAGGATTTTCGGTAAAATAAAATGTATTTTTCGTAAAACCAAACCGTGGTTGTTTTTCATTATAATTTTAAAAATATCTATTTTAATTATGAAATTACTAGTAAATAGTGTTTATTTAGCCACTTATAAATTTTTAGTTTAATAAAATATTTTTCCTAAATTAATTATTTTAAATATTAACATAAGCTTTATTTTTACACTAAATTAGTGTAAATTACAAATTTAAATGGTTTTAATTTGTAAAAAATGAACCATGGCATGTTAGAATTTAGTATGTATCATGCAAAATTATTTGCAAATTTTTCCTATTTTCTATAGCTTTCTTGATTTGCTATAGTAAATAAATAAATAAATAAATAAATAAAGCATGAAAAGACTTTTATTGATGTTTCTTCTCTTGAAACTTCTACACACTTTTCCCACTCTCTTCTTTCTCTCCCTCACCTCTCTAGGGCTGGCCACAAACCCCCCATGGCTGCCCCCCCATTTTCCACCTCATTTTTATTCAAAATTCATCAAAAACACATCAAAAATTCAATTAAAATTCCACAAAATCCTATTTATTCCATACTCTTTATTCCTTGCTCATTTTTATATGAAATTTGGAGATGGAAAGCATACATTTTGGAGGCTCAATTCTTGTTTGGATTTCACATTTTGAAGGTATAATTTTCTTTCTTTTGATTTATTGTTATTAGATGTTCATATTAAGCTTAATTAGATTTAATGAATTAATTCTATGTTCTTTTTTTTAAAATGCAAGATAGGGTTCTAAATTCAAGTTATGATTTTTAATAATTAATTAGGGTTATATTAGTTAGTTTAACACTTTTAGTATTAGGAAATCTTGCATGGTTATTGTTTAACAAATTGTTATTCAAAAATTGTTTTAAATTAGGAATTTAGTTAACTAGGTTTTTGCAAAATGTGGTTGTGGTTAATATAAAATTCTAATTTGGGTTGTTATCATTGGATTATAGTTTTAGTGGAAATATTAGCATGTTAATGGAAAGAAAAACTTAGTTTGATTGCTAGTTTCTATGGTTAATTGATAAATTGTGATAAAAATTGCTAATTTTGTAAACTAGATTTTAGAAATTCCTATATAAATGAGATTAAAAATATAATTATGGTTTCATTATATAATTATCATCATGAATTATGGTTTAAGTCATTAATTTATGCAAAATCATGTTTTGTGGTGGAATTGTGGTATTTTGCTTGAAAAATGTTGAAAATTGTTAAAGGGTGCAAACTAGAAATTTCAAATTTATACAAATATGTGTAATAAAAATATAGTAATAGTTTGTATAGTCTAGTTATGCTATTTAATGAGTTTTATGACCTTTGGTTTCATTTAAATGTCAAGTTTTGATGAAAAACGGTAAATTGGCATTTTCGGGTTTTTCGAAAACGGACGATTTGATCGATTTTAGTGTTTCGATGAATTTGATCATTTTTTACAATATAAATAATGTGTTTTAAAACTACGAGTTATCTGTTGATGTTTATCTCGATCCATCGGAGTTTGTACGCCGATATCGAGCGATATTTGGTTCTTTTGCGTGGACGGGACATAGGTTTTAACCTATGCTTGTTCCTTGTATCGTTTGACTTTTGTATGTGATTCGGTTTACGATGCTATTTATATGTTTGCGTTTAGGTACCCTTCAAGTGGACTGCGGGCGATGAAGAGGAGGATGGCGACGCCGTCGTCGGCAGACATGGACCAGGTGAGTAGATGCATATCTACGGGGGGAAATCGGGTGGATGGCGTTTAGCACCCCGCAACGTAGAATAGGAATAGTACTTATTGACATTAGGAAACCCGATGTGACCCTAGATTCTTACTGAGCAGGACCCTAGTAATGACCCTAGGCGGGACTAGACTGATTTAGGAAAACCATACCTGAGGATGAATACTTTGGGAGAGGTTCGTAGGTTTCTGATAGAAACACACACGCACACACTAAAACTTGACATGGCGTATACGTATATGTGTGTATATATATAAAACTAGGTATAGGTGTATATATATACACAACACGTATATGGGATTCGTTGATGTGATATGATATCTGAGGTATGATGAAACAGTATAACTGGGCTTGATGCCGTGATTCTTGACTATACAGTCGTATTAAAGTGTTAGCGGATCATTAGAGAAAGAGATAATGAACATGAATATATAAATTATGAAGGGTGGTGGTGATATTGAGGTATATGGGACGCTAAAATAGTACCTGGGCTGTAGCTTGTGACTTGATGACGATAAGATATCGGTATGACTTAATCACAATATGATACAAATGACATGATATTTCTGAGGATAAACTAATGATGCTTATCATGATGGCAATGATATATGATTGATGTATGCGATCACAGTTTAGCACCTTGATCATGAGATGTGTTGATGATGACATTATACGAATGAGGAGACACCTAGGAGATACTTGACCGTACCCCGATATTGGGATGCCGTACGATAGATTTTACAGTACGAGGCTTAGATTTGATGATTGATCCGCACTCTTGATTCGAGGAAGCCGTACTACGTACGTGACGCTATTGAGGCGGGATCGCCGACTATTAGAGATATTGATTCAGACCTTAGGTAGACTCTAGTTTCTTACTGACTAGACTATTAGGTTTAGTTCCTTAGGATGTTAGATGGACACTAGTTTAGGTTCGACTCACATAGTGGTAGTTGTACTCGTATTTCGCAGAGGAGTGGATAATGCACATCTGTATTTACATTCATACTGTAATCATCATGGTGCATGTTCTTACATATGTTGCTATAATCAGTATAAACCTTACCTGTTAGGACACCAGCACCATTACCGATGATGCGCATATTCCACGCACACTTATTTGCCAGCTCACACACATCATCATCGGTAATTGCTATGTCACGTACACTTTAGATCATATTATCTTTTATTGATAGAATCAGTTAACAACTAAACCGATATAATATTGTGATTACTCTCTGATCTTAGTATAAGACATGATATTTATTACTTAGACATCCATGCATTCATATTTTCATGTTATCGCACAGTAGTATGGGCATATGCCGACACTTATCATATACTTACTCATGATTTTGAGATTTGGATTTCTATGAGATTTCTGGATTTTTGGGGAAAACCGCAAAAATATATAAAAACTTCTCTCTCTCCCCTCTTCTCTTTTTAAAATAAGATGCGGTTTTCTCGTGATGTATGTGTCGTCCACCATGAGTATTTCATGTTTTCTGTTGGATTTCGAGACCCGATTCGAGGAGTGGATGAACCGTCTCGGGTACATGGTGGGCCCGGTATGGTACCCCGGGGCAAGAAGATCGAGTTGTAGACGATGAGCCTGGCAGAGGAAGGCTACCTACCGGTGATGTCTGGCGCGGCGGATATCCGGAGGATACCGACCGTTGTCGTGAGATTTGATGATATGGGCCGATCCGGATTGACGGAGCCCGAGGTATTGAGACTATGAGACTTGAGATTTACATGTTTGTGTCGATGCTTGACACGGATTTCCATGGATTTCATTGTTGAGATTTCAGATTCTTATACACATTTTACTATGATAACAGCCAAAGATTTCTTATACAGATATACCTGGATTTCAGGATTGCTTATTTTACATTCATGGTGGATGCATATCCATTCATATAATATAGTACTATATGAGGCACTGACACGAGCACGGAGTATCTGCACTTACACGTAGTATTATCCTGCTATTACTAAGGATTGAGATTAGTAGTGCATTATTATGACCTAGGATAGCGTCGTGCATTCGATTTCTTTTTGTAGATGTCTTCTACTCACGAGTTGGCAACTCACCCCCGTTGTGCCAAATTTTATTACAGGTTCGATGTACAGGTTTCCCTGGCAGCTTGCTGGCACATCTATTCTTTCAAGGTGATTTGCACGGTAGGTTGGTTCACTTGTATCTGAACCACCATTGTATTTTATTTATTCATTTGTATCTAGTAAGCTCCATCAACCATACTTGTATTAATTGATAATTTTTTTGGACCAGTCTTTTATTTCGACCTTAGAGTCGCGTATGTATTATTCTGATCTGGTGGTTTTGTTTTCTTTTGAGTTTTGAGCCTCGCCTTTTGGCGTTGTATATTATTGTGCTTGTTGTGGTTGTTTCAGCCTATTGGCGTTGATGCTAGCTCCCGTTTGGGGATGCTTTTTATTGTTTATGTATATTATACTTGTTGTACCCGTTTGGGGGCCAGTTTTTACAGAGGAGACTCTGCCGAAATTCTTGGTAAAATTTGCTGATGTTTTTTTTAGACTTGTTTTCTTTTTCTTCTTCTTCTTCTTGTATGGTTTAGATTTCTGGGCTTCGGCTTACTTAGGTTACGTGGCGCCTCTAGACGCTTCGTAATCTAAGTGCTGGTCACGTTCCGTACATTCGGGTCGTGACAAAGTTGGTTTCAGAGCGCTAGGTTTAACCCTGTATAAGTCTAGGTGACCCTTGGTTGATGGAGTAGGCGATTTAGGTAGAGTAACGTACCGTGGGTATGGTCCGCGGCATACTTACGATACGCTACTCTGCTTAAGGAGCCTTAGGATGTACATTTGTTTGCACCGTATTTCATTCGTTCCATTGATCTATCTTCGTCGATGCCGGAGGGTGGTTCCTGTTACCACGGGGCGCACTGGCAGAGGGAGCTGCTGCTCGAATGCGATAACCATTAGAGTATTGGTTATTCTTGAGGATTGAAGCATTGCTTAGCGTGCGGACGAAGGGTATTCACATGCCGTCCGGATGAAGTTAAAGTGTTCGAACGATTATCAGAAAACCATTTTCCCAAGTTTAAGGTATTCGGAAGAACATGCAGGTATTTCGATGGACCCTCTAGAAGAATGAAACCCTAACTCGACATAATGACCCCGAGAACGCCCTTGAACCTTAGGGTTTACGGCAGTTCCGCGGTGCCATTAGTGAGGCTTGGGTTTGCCCTTCTACGGCCGGATCATCGATGTTGGGGTATGTACCGGATATTTTTAAACTGTACTTGAGTGTTGAGCTCTCGGGGAATTATGGGATTTTGATGGATCGATCGAAAAGTTTAATGTAGTCCGGATATCAAGTGAAGGGATCGACTATGTGGGAGACTCTAGACATGAGTATTGCCGTTGGTAGCGCAGTCAGCACACCTATGAAAGAACGAGTTCGAAGCAGTCGACATCAGAGGAAAGAGGCGCACATTGACGATAGTGTTTACGATTGTGATTTAGTGATTTGAATTTCATATTTTCGTTGATTGGATTTTTGTATTTTGAGGACTTTGTTCTACGATTGGTATTTCATGTGTGTACCTTTATTCTATCTGTGTTTCATATATTAGTTGTATTGATGTTGTTTAGTACACACCCAGTACACTTGATTTGTTTTTATATATTTTGAGATTTTTGATTTGATTTTGTGCATAGGGGTTACACATGATTTTGACATATGTTTCGACCTAGTTTTCATGCATTTTTGTACTATGATTTTGATTTTGATATTCGATGTATGTTTTCGTGCACCATGTGCACCTGATTAGGATTCTTGCGCATACTTGGCCCACTTGATGCGATTTTATGCACACCAGATGCACTAAATCGGGGTTTTGTGCAGATTAGATGCACCTGATATTGAGTCGTGCACGCCCGTTGCACTTGACAGATGTTTTTGGTATACACCTGTTGCATTTAGTTTTGTTTTTGTGTGTATTCATGGTATCTTTAGTTGGTTTCGATTTCAGTGCGCACCGGACGCACATGATATTTTTATGATGTTATTGGGATTGATTTCAGTTTGAGCAGTATGTTTTCATAGTCATTATTATTTGATTTAGTAACCAGGAGGGACGTGTATGTTAAATAAAAGATATATATATATATATATAGTTATTTTTTTAAAATAAACGTCCGCTACTTATACCGTGACACGTGCATTGCACGGCGAATTTTCAAGAGGGGTTTTTGTATGCTTCTTTATTATGAGGCTTAGGCGATTTTACTAGGATGCGAAATATATATAAGTTATAGATTGATGTATATTATGATGGTTTTAACATTGGGTTATGATATTTTATTCTCGCCATAATTCCGATGATTGCGTTACGCTTGACGGAGTTGATTTTAGTTATGTATTGATGATTTCGGAGCCCCGACGATTTGAATGTTTTGCTAAACGTTTTAGTATTTGGAGGGGGAGTTTTAATTTAAATTCGGGGAATGAATTTCTTAAAGGGGGGAAGATTGTAACGTTTTAAAAATGATTAAATAAATAATTAAATGAATAAAAGTGTTTAAGTGAATTTTAGGATTTTCGGTAAAGTAAAATGTATTTTTCGTAAAACCAAACCGTGATTGTTTTTCATTATAATTTTAAAAATATCTATTTTAATTATGAAATTACTAGTAAATGGTGTTTATTTAGCCACTTATAAATTTTTAGTTTAATAAAATATTTTTCCTAAATTAATTATTTTAAATATTAACATAAGCTTTATTTTTACACTAAATTAGTGTAAATTACAAATTTAAATGGTTTTAATTTGTAAAAAATGAACCATGGCATGTTAGAATTTAGTATGTATCATGCAAAATTATTTGCAAATTTTTCCTATTTTCTAGAGCTTTCTTGAGTTGCTATAGTAAAGAAATAAATAAATAAATAAATAAAGCATGAAAAGACTTTTATTGATGTTTCGTCTCTTGAAACTTCTACACACTTTTCCCACTCTCTTCTTTCTCTCCCTCACCTCTCTAGGGCCGGCCACAAACCCCCCATGGCTGCCCCCCCATTTTCCACCTCATTTTTATTCAAAATTCATCAAAAACACATCAAAAATTCAATTAAAATTCCACAAAATCCTATTTATTCCATACTCTTTATTCCTTGCTCATTTTTATATGAAATTTGGAGATGGAAAGCATACATTTTGGAGGCTCAATTCTTGTTTGGATTTCACATTTTGAAGGTATAATTTTCTTTCTTTTGATTTATTGTTATTAGATGTTCATATTAAGCTTAATTAGATTTAATGAATTAATTCTATGTTCTTTTTTTTAAAATGCAATCTAGGGTTCTAAATTAAAGTTATGATTTTTAATAATTAATTAGGGTTATAGTAGTTAGTTTAACACTTTTAGTATTAGGAAATCTTGCATGGTTATTGTTTAACAAATTGTTATTCAAAAATTGTTTTAAATTAGGAATTTAGTTAACTAGGTTTTTGCAAAATGTGGTTGTGGTTAATATAAAATTCTAATTTGGGTTGTTATCATTGGATTATAGTTTTAGTGGAAATATTAGCATGTTAATGGAAAGGAAAACTTAGTTTGATTGCTAGTTTCTATGGTTAATTGATAAATTGTGATAAAAATTGCTAATTTTGTAAACTAGATTTTAGAAATTCCTATATAAATGAGATTAAAAATATAATTATGGTTTCATTATATCATTATCATCATGAATTGTGGTTTAAGTCATTAATTTATGCAAAATCATGTTTTGTGGTGGAATTGTGGTATTTTGCTTGAAAAATGTTGAAAATTGTTAAAGGGTGCAAACTAGAAATTTCAAATTTATACAAATATGTGTAATAAAAATATAGTAATAGTTTGTATAGTCTAGTTATGCTATTTAATGAGTTTTATGACCTTTGGTTTCATTTAAATGTCAAGTTTTGATGAAAAACGGTAAATTGGCATTTTCGGGTTTTTCCGAAAACGGACGATTTGATCGATTTTAGTGTTTCGATGAATTTGATCATGTTTTACAATATAAGTAATGTGTTTTAAAACTACGAGTTATCTGTTGATGTTTATCTCGATCCATCGGAGTTTGTACGCCGATATCGAGCGATATTTGGTTCTTTTGCGTGGACGGGACATAGGTTTTAACCTATGCTTGTTCCTTGTATCGTTTGACTTTTGTATGTGATTCGGTTTACGATGCTATTTATATGTTTGCGTTTAGGTACCCTTCAAGTGGACTGCGGGCGATGAAGAGGAGGATGGCGACGCCGTCGTCGGCAGACATGGACCAGGTGAGTAGATGCATATCTACGGGGGGAAATCGGGTGGATGGCGTTTAGCACCCCGCAACGTAGAATAGGAATAGTACTTATTGACATTAGGAAACCCGATGTGACCCTAAATTCTTACTGAGCAGGACCCTAGTAATGACCCTAGGCGGGACTAGACTGATTTAGGAAAACCATACCTGAGGATGAATACTTTGGGAGAGGTTCGTAGGTTTCTGATAGAAACACACACGCACACACTAAAACTTGACATGGCGTATACGTATATGTGTGTATATATATAAAACTAGGTATAGGTGTATATATATACACAACACGTATATGGGATTCGTTGATGTGATATGATATCTGAGGTATGATGAAACAGTATAACTGGGCTTGATGCCGTGATTCTTGACTATACAGTCGTATTAAAGTGTTAGCGGATCATTAGAGAAAGAGATAATGAACATGAATATATAAATTATGAAGGGTGGTGGTGATATTGAGGTATATGGGACGCTAAAATAGTACCTGGGCTGTAGCTTGTGACTTGATGACGATAAGATATCGGTATGACTTAATCACAATATGATACAAATGACATGATATTTCTGAGGATAAACTAATGATGCTTATCATGATGGCAATGATATATGATTGATGTATGCGATCACAGTTTAGCACCTTGATCATGAGATGTGTTGATGATGACATTATACGAATGAGGAGACACCTAGGAGATACTTGACCGTACCCCGATATTGGGATGCCGTACGATGGATTTTACAGTACGAGGCTTAGATTTGATGATTGATCCGCACTCTTGATTCGAGGAAGCCGTACTACGTACGTGACGCTATTGAGGCGGGATCGCCGACTATTAGAGATATTGATTCAGACCTTAGGTAGACTCTAGTTTCTTACTGACTAGACTATTAGGTTTAGTTCCTTAGGATGTTAGATGGACACTAGTTTAGGTTCGACTCACATAGTGGTAGTTGTACTCGTATTTCGCAGAGGAGTGGATAATGCACATCTGTATTTACATTCATACTGTAATCATCATGGTGCATGTTCTTACATATGTTGCTATAATCAGTATAAACCTTACCTGTTAGGACACCAGCACCATTACCGATGATGCGCATATTCCACGCACACTTATTTGCCAGCTCACACACATCATCATCGGTAATTGCTATGTCACGTACACTTTAGATCATATTATCTTTTATTGATAGAATCAGTTAACAACTAAACCGATATAATATCGTGATTACTCTCTGATGTTAGTATAAGACATGATATTTATTACTTAGACATCCATGCATTCATATTTTCATGTTATCGCACAGTAGTATGGGCATATGCCGACACTTATCATATACTTACTCATGATTTTGAGATTTGGATTTCTATGAGATTTCTGGATTTTTGGGGAAAACCGCAAAAATATATAAAACCTTCTCTCTCTCTCCTCTTCTCTTTTTAAAATAAGATGCGGTTTTCTCGTGATGTATGTGTCGTCCACCATGAGTATTTCATGTTTTCTGTTGGATTTCGAGACCCGATTCGAGGAGTGGATGAACCGTCTCGGGTACATGGTGGGCCCGGTATGGTACCCCGGGGCAAGAAGATCGAGTTGTAGACGATGAGCATGGCGGAGGAAGGCTACCTACCGGTGATGTCTGGCGCGGCGGATATCCGGAGGATACCGACCGTTGTCGTGAGATTTGATGATATGGGCCAATCCGGACTGACGAAGCCCGAGGTATTGAGACTATGAGACTTGAGATTTACATGTTTGTGTCGATGCTTGACACGGATTTCCATGGATTTCATTGTTGAGATTTCAGATTCTTATACACATTTTACTATGATAACAACCAAAGATTTCTTATACAGATATACCTGGATTTCAGGATTGCTTATTTTACATTCATGGTGCATGCATATCTATTCATATAACATAGTACTATATGAGGCACTGACACGAGCACGGAGTATCTGCACTTACACGTAGTATTACCCTGCTATTACTAAGGATTGAGATTAGTAGTGCATTATTATGACCTAGGATAGCGTCGTGCATTCGATTTCTTTTTGTAGATGTCTTCTACTCACGAGTTGGCAACTCACCCCCGTTGTGCCAAATTTTATTACAGGTTCGATGTACAGGTTTCCCTGGCAGCTTGCTGACACATCTATTCTTTCAGGGTGATTTCCACGGTAGGTTGGTTCACTTGTATCTGAACCACCATTGTATTTTATTTATTCATTTGTATCTAGTAAGCTCCATCAACCATACTTGTATTAATTGATAAGTTTTTTGGACCAGTCTTTTATTTCGACCTTAGAGTCGCGTATGTATTATTCTGATCTGGTGGTTTTGTTTTCTTTTGAGTTTTGAGCCTCGCCTTTTGGCGTTGTATATTATTGTGCTTGTTGTGGTTGTTTCAGCCTGTTGGCGTTGATGCTAGCTCCCGTTTGGGGATGCTTTTTATTGTTTATGTATATTATACTTGTTGTACCCGTTTGGGGGCCAGTTTTTACGGAGGAGACTCTGCCGAAATTCTTGGTAAAATTTGCTGATGTTTTTTTAAGACTTGTTTTCTTTTTCTTCTTCTTCTTCTTGTATGGTTTAGATTTCTGGGCTTCGGCTTACTTAGGTTACGTGGCGCCTCTAGACGCTTCGTAATCTAAGTGCCGGTCACGTTCCGTACATTCGGGTCGTGACAAAGTTGGTTTCAGAGCGCTAGGTTTAACCCTGTATAAGTCTAGGTGACCCTTGGTTGATGGAGTAGGCGATTTAGGTAGAGTAACGTACCGTGAGTATGGTCCGCGGCATACTTACGATACGCTACTCTGCTTAAGGAGCCTTAGGATGTATATTTGTTTGCACCGTATTTCATTCGTTCCATTGATCTATCTTTGTCGATGCCGGAGGGTGGTTCCTGTTACCATGGGGCGCACTGGCAGAGGGAGCTGCGGCTCGAATGCGATAACCATTAGAGTATTGGTTATTCTTGAGGATTGAAGCATTGCTTAGCGTGCGGACGAAGGGTATTCACATGTCGTCCGGATGAAGTTAAAGGGTTCGAACGATTATCAGAAAACCATTTTCCCAAGTTTAAGGTATTCGGAAGAACATGCAGGTATTTCGATGGACCCTCTAGAAGAATGAAACCCTAACTCGACATAATGACCCCGAGAACACCCTTGAACCTTAGGGTTTACGGCAGTTCCGCGGTGCCATTAGTGAGGCTTGGGTTTGCCCTTCTACGGCC
Source organism: Agapanthus africanus (assembly GCA_030015575.1). NCBI lineage: Eukaryota > Viridiplantae > Streptophyta > Magnoliopsida > Asparagales > Amaryllidaceae > Agapanthus > Agapanthus africanus. Next base: position 293,992,987 of record CM057345.1, on the reverse strand, counting down.
GGATCATCGATGTTGGGGTATGTACCGGATATTTTTAAACTGTACTTGAGTGTTGAGCTCTCGGGGAATTATGGGATTTTGATGGATCGATTGAAAAGTTTAATGTAGTCCGGATATCAAGTGAAGGGATCGACTATGTGGGAGACTCTAGACATGAGTATTGCCGTTGGTAGCGCAGTCAGCACACCTATGAAAGAACGAGTTCGAAGCAGTCGACATTAGAGGAAAGAGGCGTACATTGACGATAGTGTTTACGATTGTGATTTAGTGATTTGAATTTCATATTTTCGTTGATTAGATTTTTGTATTTTGAGGACTTTGTTCTACGATTGGTATTTCATGTGTGTACCTTTATTCTATCTGTGTTTCATATATTAGTTGTATTGATGTTGTTTAGTACACACCCAGTACACTTGATTTGTTTTTATATATTTTGAGATTTTTGATTTGATTTTGTGCATAGGGGTTACACATGATTTTGACATATGTTTCGACCTAGTTTTCATGCATTTTTGTACTATGATTTTGATTTTGATATTCGATGTATGTTTTCGTGCACCATGTGCACCTGATTAGGATTCTTGCGCATACTTGGCCCACTTGATGCGATTTTGTGCACACCAGATGCACTAAATCGGGGTTTTGTGCAGATTAGATGCACCTGATATTGAGTCGTGCACGCCCGTTGCACTTGACAGATGTTTTTGGTATACACCTGTTGCATTTAGTTTTGTTTTTGTGTGTATTCATGGTATCTTTAGTTGGTTTCGATTTCAGTGCGCACCGGACGCACATGATATTTTTATGATGTGATTGGGATTGATTTCAGTTTGAGCAGTATGTTTTCATAGTCATTATTATTTGATTTAGTAACCAGGAGGGACGTGTATGTTAAATAAAAGATATATATATATATATATAGTTATTTTTTTAAATTAAACGTCCGCTACTTATACCGTGACACATGCATTGCACGGAGAATTTTCAAGAGGGGTTTTTGTATGCTTCTTTATTATGAGGCTTAGGCGATTTTACTAGGATACGAAATATATATAAGTTATAGATTGATGTATATTATGATGGTTTTAACATTGGGTTATGATATTTTATTCTCGCCATAATTCCGATGATTGCGTTACGCTTGACGGAGTTGATTTTAGTTATGTATTGATGATTTCGGAGCCCCGACGATTTGAATGTTTTGCTAAACGTTTTAGTATTTGGAGGGGGAGTTTTAATTTAAATTCGGGGAACGAATTTCTTAAAGGGGGGAAGATTGTAACGTTTTAAAAATGATTAAATAAATAATTAAATGAATAAAAGTGTTTAAGTGAATTTTAGGATTTTCGGTAAAGTAAAATGTATTTTTCGTAAAACCAAACCGTGATTGTTTTTCATTATAATTTTAAAAATATCTATTTTAATTATGAAATTACTAGTAAATGGTGTTTATTTATCCACTTATAAATTTTTAGTTTAATAAAATATTTTTCCTAAATTAATTATTTTAAATATTAACATAAGCTTTATTTTTACACTAAATTAGTGTAAATTACAAATTTAAATGGTTTTAATTTGTAAAAAATGAACCATGGCATGTTAGAATTTAGTATGTATCATGCAAAATTATTTGCAAATTTTTCCTATTTTCTAGAGCTTTCTTGAGTTGCTATAGTAAAGAAATAAATAAATAAATAAATAAAGCATGAAAAGACTTTTATTGATGTTTCGTCTCTTGAAACTTCTACACACTTTTCCCACTCTCTTCTTTCTCTCCCTCACCTCTCTAGGGCCGTCCACAAACCCCCCATGGCTGCCCCCCCCATTTTTCACCTCATTTTTATTCAAAATTCATCAAAAACATATCAAAAATTCAATTAAAATTCCACAAAATCCTATTTATTCCATACTCTTTATTCCTTGCTCATTTTTATATGAAATTTGGAGATGGAAAGCATACATTTTGGAGGCTCAATTCTTGTTTGGATTTCACATTTTGAAGGTATAATTTTCTTTCTTTTGATTTATTGTTATTAGATGTTCATATTAAGCTTAATTAGATTTAATGAATTAATTCTATGTTCTTTTTTTTAAAATGCAATCTAGGGTTCTAAATTCAAGTTATGATTTTTAATAATTAATTAGGGTTATAGTAGTTAGTTTAACACTTTTAGTATTAGGAAATCTTGCATGGTTATTGTTTAACAAATTGTTATTCAAAAATTGTTTTAAATTAGGAATTTAGTTAACTAGGTTTTTGCAAAATGTGGTTGTGGTTAATATAAAATTCTAATTTGGGTTGTTATCATTGGATTATAGTTTTAGTGGAAATATTAGCATGTTAATGGAAAGAAAAACTTAGTTTGATTGCTAGTTTCTATGGTTAATTGATAAATTGTGATAAAAATTGCTAATTTTGTAAACTAGATTTTAGAAATTCCTATATAAATGAGATTAAAAATATAATTATGGTTTCATTATATCATTATCATCATGAATTGTGGTTTAAGTCATTAATTTATGCAAAATCATGTTTTGTGGTGGAATTGTGGTATTTTGCTTGAAAAATGTTGAAAATTGTTAAAGGGTGCAAACTAGAAATTTCAAATTTATACAAATATGTGTAATAAAAATATAGTAATAGTTTGTATAGTCTAGTTATGCTATTTAATGAGTTTTATGACCTTTGGTTTCATTTAAATGTCAAGTTTTGATGAAAAACGGTAAATTGGCATTTTCGGGTTTTTCGAAAACGGACGATTTGATCGATTTTAGTGTTTCGATGAATTTGATCATGTTTTACAATATAAGTAATGTGTTTTAAAACTACGAGTTATCTGTTGATGTTTATCTCGATCCATCGGAGTTTGTACGCCGATATCGAGCGATATTTGGTTCTTTTGCGTGGACGGGACATAGGTTTTAACCTATGCTTGTTCCTTGTATCGTTTCACTTTTGTATGTGATTCGGTTTACGATGCTATTTATATGTTTGCGTTTAGGTACCCTTCAAGTGGACTGCGGGCGATGAAGAGGAGGATGGCGACGCCGTCGTCGGCAGACATGGACCAGGTGAGTAGATGCATATCTACGGGGGGAAATCGGGTGGATGGCGTTTAGCACCCCGCAACGTAGAATAGGAATAATACTTATTGACATTAGGAAACCCGATGTGACCCTAGATTCTTACTGAGCAGGACCCTAGTAATGACCCTAGGCGGGACTAGACTGATTTAGGAAAACCATACCTGAGGATGAATACTTTGGGAGAGGTTCGTAGGTTTCTGATAGAAACACACACGCACACACTAAAACTTGACATGGCGTATACGTATATGTGTGTATATATATAAAACTAGGTATAGGTGTATATATATACACAACACGTATATGGGATTCGTTGATGTGATATGATATCTGAGGTATGATGAAACAGTATAACTGGGCTTGATGCCGTGATTCTTGACTATACAGTCGTATTAAAGTGTTAGCGAATCATTAGAGAAAGAGATAATGAACATGAATATATAAATTATGAAGGGTGGTGGTGATATTGAGGTATATGGGACGCTAAAATAGTACCTGGGCTGTAGCTTGTGACTTGATGACGATAAGATATCGGTATGACTTAATCACAATATGATACAAATGACATGATATTTCTGAGGATAAACTAATGATGCTTATCATGATGGCAATGATATATGATTGATGTATGCGATCACAGTTTAGCACCTTGATCATGAGATGTGTTGATGATGACATTATACGAATGAGGAGACACCTAGGAGATACTTGACCGTACCCCGATATTGGGATGCCGTACGATGGATTTTACAGTACGAGGCTTAGATTTGATGATTGATCCGCACTCTTGATTCGAGGAAGCCGTACTACGTACATGACGCTATTGAGGCGGGATCGCCGACTATTAGAGATATTGATTCAGACCTTAGGTAGACTCTAGTTTCTTACTGACTAGACTATTAGGTTTAGTTCCTTAGGATGTTAGATGGACACTAGTTTAGGTTCGACTCACATAGTGGTAGTTGTACTCGTATTTCGCAGAGGAGTGGATAATGCACATCTGTATTTACATTCATACTGTAATCATCATGGTGCATGTTCTTACATATGTTGCTATAATCAGTATAAACCTTACCTGTTAGGACACCAGCACCATTACCGATGATGCGCATATTCCACGCACACTTATTTACCAGCTCACACACATCATCATCGGTAATTGCTATGTCACGTACACTTTAGATCATATTATCTTTTATTGATAGAATCAGTTAACAACTAAACCGATATAATATTGTGATTACTCTCTGATGTTAGTATAAGACATGATATTTATTACTTAGACATCCATGCATTCATATTTTCATGTTATCGCACAGTAGTATGGGCATATGCCGACACTTATCATATACTTACTCATGATTTTGAGATTTGGATTTCTATGAGATTTCTGGATTTTTGGGGAAAACCGCAAAAATATATAAAAACTTCTCTCTCTCTCCTCTTCTCTTTTTAAGATAAGATGCGGTTTTCTCGTGATGTATGTGTCGTCCACCATGAGTATTTCATGTTTTCTGTTGGATTTCGAGACCCGATTCGAGGAGTGGATGAACCGTCTCGGGTACATGGTGGGCCCGGTATGGTACCCCCGGGCAAGAAGATCGAGTTGTAGACGATGAGCCTGGCGGAGGAAGGCTACCTACCGGTAATGTCTGGCGCGACGGATATCCGGAGGATACCGACCGTTGTCGTGAGATTTGATGATATGGGCCGATCCGGACTGACGGAGCCCGAGGTATTGAGACTATGAGACTTGAGATTTACATGTTTGTGTCGATGCTTGACACGGATTTCCATGGATTTCATTGTTGAGATTTCAGATTCTTATACATATTCTACTATGATAACAGCCAAAGATTTCTTATACAGATATACCTGGATTTCAGGATTGCTTATTTTACATTCATGGTGCATGCATATCCATTCATATAACATAGTACTATATGTGGCACTGACACGAGCACGGAGTATCTGCACTTACACGTAGTATTACCCTGCTATTACTAAGGATTGAGATTAGTAGTGCATTATTATGACCTAGGATAGCGTCGTGCATTCGATTTCTTTTTGTAGATGTCTTCTACTCACGAGTTGGCAACTCACCCCCGTTGTGCCAAATTTTATTACAGGTTCGATGTACAGGTTTCCCTGGCAGCTTGCTGGCACATCTATTCTTTCAAGGTGATTTGCACGGTAGGTTGGTTCACTTGTATCTGAACCACCATTGTATTTTATTTATTCATTTGTATCTAGTAAGCTCCATCAACCATACTTATATTAATTGATAAGTTTTTTGGACCAGTCTTTTATTTCGACCTTAGAGTCGCGTATGTATTATTCTGATCTGGTGGTTTTGTTTTCTTTTGAGTTTTGAGCCTCGCCTTTTGGCGTTGTATATTATTGTGCTTGTTATGGTTGTTTCCGCCTGTTGTCGTTGATGCTAGCTCCCGTTTGGGGATGCTTTTTATTGTTTATGTATATTATACTTGTTGTACCCGTTTGGGGGCCAGTTTTTACAGAGGAGACTCTGCCGAAATTCTTGGTAAAATTTGCTGATGTTTTTTTTAGACTTGTTTTCTTTTTCTTCTTCTTCTTCTTGTATGGTTTAGATTTCTGGGCTTCGGCTTACTTAGGTTACGTGGCGCCTCTAGACGCTTCGTAATCTAAGTGCCGGTCACGTTCCGTACATTCGGGTCGTGACAAAGTTGGTTTCAGAGCGCTAGGTTTAACCCTGTATAAGTCTAGGTGACCCTTGGTTGATGGAGTAGGAGATTGTGGTAGAGTAACGTACCGTGGGTATGGTCCGCGGCATACTTACGATACGCTACTCTGCTTAAGGAGCCTTAGGATGTACATTTGTTTGCACCGTATTTCATTCGTTCCATTGATCTATCTTCGTCAATGCCGGAGGGTGGTTCCTGTTACCACGGGGCGCACTGGCAGAGGGAGCTGCGGCTCGAATGCGATAACCATTAGAGTATTGGTTATTCTTGAGGATTGAAGCATTGCTTAGCGTGCGGACGAAGGGTATTCACATGCCGTCCGGATGAAGTTAAAAGGTTCGAACGATTATCAGAAAACCATTTTCCCAAGTTCAAGGTATTCGGAAGAACATGCAGGTATTTCGATGGACCCTCTAGAAGAATGAAACCCTAACTCGACATAATGACCCCGAGAACGCCCTTGAACCTTAGTGTTTACGGCAGTTCCGCGGTGCCATTAGTGAGGCTTGGGTTTGCCCTTCTACGGCTGGATCATCGATGTTGGGGTATGTACCGGATATTTTTAAACTGTACTTGAGTGTTGAGCTCTCGGGGAATTATGGGATTTTGATGGATCGATCGAAAAGTTTAATGTAGTCCGGATATCAAGTGAAGGGATCGACTATGTGGGAGACTCTAGACATGAGTATTGCCGTTGGTAGCGCAGTCAGCACACCTATGAAAGAACGAGTTCGAAGCAGTCGACATCAGAGGAAAGAGGCGCACATTGACGATAGTGTTTACGATTGTGATTTAGTGATTTGAATTTCATATTTTCGTTGATTGGATTTTTGTATTTTGAGGACTTTGTTCTACGATTGGTATTTCATGTGTGTACCTTTATTCTATCTGTGTTTCATATATTAGTTGTATTGATATTGTTTAGTACACACCCAGTACACTTGATTTGTTTTTATATATTTTGAGATTTTTGATTCGATTTTGTGCATAGGGGTTACACATGATTTTGACATATGTTTCGACCTAGTTTTCATGCATTTTTGTACTATGATTTTGATTTTGATATTCGATATATGTTTTCGTGCACCATGTGCACCTGATTAGGATTCTTGCGCATACTTGGCCCACTTGATGCGATTTTGTGCACACCAGATGCACTAAATCGGGGTTTTGTGCAGATTAGATGCACCTGATATTGAGTCGTGCACCCCCGTTGCACTTGACAGATGTTTTTGGTATACACCTGTTGCATTTAGTTTTGTTTTTGTGTGTATTCATGGTATCTTTAGTTGGTTTCGATTTCAGTGCGCACCGGACGCACATGATATTTTTATGATGTGATTGGGATTGATTTCAGTTTGAGCAGTATGTTTTCATAGTCATTATTATTTGATTTAGTAACCAGGAGGGACGTGTATGTTAAATAAAAGATATATATATATATATATAGTTATTTTTTTAAATTAAACGTCCGCTACTTATACCGTGACACGTGCATTGCACGGCGAATTTTCAAGAGGGGTTTTTGTATGCTTCTTTATTATGAGGCTTAGGCGATTTTACTAGGATGCGAAATATATATAAGTTATAGATTGATGTATATTATGATGGTTTTAACATTGGGTTATGATATTTTATTCTCGCCATAATTCCGATGATTGCGTTACGCTTGACGGAGTTGATTTTAGTTATGTATTGATGATTTCGGAGCCCCGACGATTTGAATGTTTTGCTAAACGTTTTAGTATTTGGAGGGGGAGTTTTAATTTAAATTCGGGGAACGAATTTCTTAAAGGGGGGAAGATTGTAACGTTTTAAAAATGATTAAATAAATAATTAAATGAATAAAAGTGTTTAAGTGAATTTTAGGATTTTCGGTAAAGTAAAATGTATTTTTCGTAAAACCAAACCGTGATTGTTTTTCATTATAATTTTAAAAATATCTATTTTAATTATGAAATTACTAGTAAATGGTGTTTATTTAGCCACTTATAAATTTTTAGTTTAATAAAATATTTTTCCTAAATTAATTATTTTAAATATTAACATAAGCTTTATTTTTACACTAAATTAGTGTAAATTACAAATTTAAATGGTTTTAATTTGTAAAAAATGAACCATGGCATGTTAGAATTTAGTATGTATCATGCAAAATTATTTGCAAATTTTTCCTATTTTCTAGAGCTTTCTTGAGTTGCTATAGTAAAGAAATAAATAAATAAATAAATAAAGCATGAAAAGACTTTTATTGATGTTTCTTCTCTTGAAACTTCTACACACTTTTCCCACTCTCTTCTTTCTCTCCCTCATCTCTCTAGGGACGGCCACAAACCCCCCATGGCTGCCCCCCCCATTTTCCACCTCATTTTTATTCAAAATTCATCAAAAACACATCAAAAATTCAATTAAAATTCCACAAAATCCTATTTATTCCATACTCTTTATTCCTTGCTCATTTTTATATGAAATTTGGAGATGGAAAGCATACATTTTGGAGGCTCAATTCTTGTTTGGATTTCACATTTTGAAGGTATAATTTTCTTTCTTTTGATTTATTGTTATTAGATGTTCATATTAAGCTTAATTAGATTTAATGAATTAATTCTATGTTCTTTTTTTTAAAATGCAAGCTAGGGTTCTAAATTCAAGTTATGATTTTTAATAATTAATTAGGGTTATAGTAGTTAGTTTAACACTTTTAGTATTAGGAAATCTTGCATGGTTATTGTTTAACAAATTGTTATTCAAAAATTGTTTTAAATTAGGAATTTAGTTAACTAGGTTTTTGCAAAATGTGGTTGTGGTTAATATAAAATTCTAATTTGGGTTGTTATCATTGGATTATAGTTTTAGTGGAAATATTAGCATGTTAATGGAAAGAAAAACTTAGTTTGATTGCTAGTTTCTATGGTTAATTGATAAATTGTGATAAAAATTGCTAATTTTGTAAACTAGATTTTAGAAATTCCTATATAAATGAGATTAAAAATATAATTATGGTTTCATTATATCATTATCATCATGAATTGTGGTTTAAGTCATTAATTTATGCAAAATCATGTTTTGTGGTGGAATTGTGGTATTTTGCATGAAAAATGTTGAAAATTGTTAAAGGGTGCAAACTAGAAATTTCAAATTTATACAAATATGTGTAATAAAAATATAGTAATAGTTTGTATAGTCTAGTTATGCTATTTAATGAGTTTTATGACCTTTGGTTTCATTTAAATGTCAATTTTTGATGAAAAACGGTAAATTGGTATTTTCGGGTTTTTCGAAAACGGACGATTTGATCGATTTTAGTGTTTCGATGAATTTGATCATGTTTTACAATATAAGTAATGTGTTTTAAAACTACGAGTTATCTGTTGATGTTTATCTCGATCCATCGGAGTTTGTACGCCGATATCGAGCGATATTTGGTTCTTTTGCGTGGACGGGACATAGGTTTTAACCTATGCTTGTTCCTTGTATCGTTTCACTTTTGTATGTGATTCGGTTTACGATGCTATTTATATGTTTGCGTTTAGGTACCCTTCAAGTGGACTGCGGGCGATGAAGAGGAGGATGGCGACGCCGTCGTCGGCAGACATGGACCAGGTGAGTAGATGCATATCTACGGGGGGAAATCGGGTGGATGGCGTTTAGCACCCCGCAACGTAGAATAGGAATAATACTTATTGACATTAGGAAACCCGATGTGACCCTAGATTCTTACTGAGCAGGACCCTAGTAATGACCCTAGGCGGGACTAGACTGATTTAGGAAAACTATACCTGAGGATGAATACTTTGGGAGAGGTTCGTAGGTTTCTGATAGAAACACATACGCACACACTAAAACTTGACATGGCATATACGTATATGTGTGTATATATATAAAACTAGGTATAGGTGTATATATATACACAACACGTATATGGGATTCGTTGATGTGATATGATATCTGAGGTATGATGAAACAGTATAACTGGGCTTGATGCCGTGATTCTTGACTATACAGTCGTATTAAAGTGTTAGCGGATCATTAGAGAAAGAGATAATGAACATGAATATATAAATTATGAAGGGTGGTGGTGATATTGAGGTACATGGGACGCTAAAATAGTACCTGGGCTGTAGCTTGTGACTTGATGACGATAAGATATCGGTATGACTTAATCACAATATGATACATATGACATGATATTTCTGAGGATAAACTAATGATGCTTATCATGATGGCAATGATATATGATTGATGTATGCGATCACAGTTTAGCACCTTGATCATGAGATGTGTTGATGATGACATTATACGAATGAGGAGACACCTAGGAGATACTTGACCGTACCCCGATATTGGGATGCCGTACGATGGATTTTACAGTACGAGGCTTAGATTTGATGATTGATCCGCACTCTTGATTCGAGGAAGCCGTACTTCGTACGTGACGTTATTGAGGCGGGATCGCCGACTATTAGAGATATTGATTCAGACCTTAGGTAGACTCTAGTTTCTTACTGACTAGTCTATTAGGTTTAGTTCCTTAGGATGTTAGATGGACACTAGTTTAGGTTCGACTCACATAGTGGTTGTTGTACTCGTATTTCACAGAGGAGTGGATAATGCACATCTGTATTTACATTCATACTGTAATCATCATGGTGCATGTTCTTACATATGTTGCTATAATCAGTATAAACCTTACCTGTTAGGACACCAGCACCATTACCGATGATGCGCATATTCCAGGCATACTTATTTGCCAGCTCACACACATCATCATCGGTAATTGCTATGTCACGTACACTTTAGATCATATTATCTTTTATTGATAGAATCAGTTAACAACTAAACCGATATAATATTGTGATTACCCTCTGATGTTAGTATAAGACATGATATTTATTACTTAGACATCCATGCATTCATATTTTCATGTTATCGCACAGTAGTATGGGCATATGCCGACACTTATCATATACTTACTCATGATTTTGAGATTTGGATTTCTATGAGATTTCTGGATTTTTGGGGAAAACCGCAAAAATATATAAAAACTTCTCTCTCTCTCTCCTCTTCTCTTTTTAAAATAAGATGCGGTTTTCTCGTGATGTATGTGTCGTCCACCATGAGTATTTCATGTTTTCTGTTGGATTTCGAGACTCGATTCGAGGAGTGGATGAACCGTCTCGGGTACATGGTGGGCCCGGTATGGTACCCCGGAACAAGAAGATCAAGTTGTAGACGATGAGCCTGGCAGGGGAAGGCTACCTACCGGTGATGTCTGGTGCGGCGGATATCCGGAGGATACCGACCGTTGTCGTGAGATTTGATGATATGGGCTGATCCGGACTGACGGAGCCCGAGGTATTGAGACTATGAGACTTGAGATTTACATGTTTGTGTCGATGCTTGACACGGATTTCCATGGATTTCATTGTTGAGATTTCAGATTCTTATACACATTTTACTATGATAACAACCAAAGATTTCTTATACAGATATACCTGGATTTCAGGATTGCTTATTTTACATTCATGGTGCATGCATATCCATTCATATAACATAGTACTATATGAGGCACTGACACGAGCACGGAGTATCTGCACTTACACGTAGTATTACCCTGCTATTACTAAGGATTGAGATTAGTAGTGCATTATTATGACCTAGGATAGCGTCGTGCATTCGATTTCTTTTTGTAGATGTCTTCTACTCACGAGTTGGCAACTCACCCCCGTTGTGCCAAATTTTATTACAGGTTCGATGTACAGGTTTCCCTAGCAGCTTGCTGGCACATCTATTCTTTCAGGGTGATTTGCACGGTAGGTTGGTTCACTTGTATCTGAACCACCATTGTATTTTATTTATTCATTTGTATCTAGTAAACTCCATCAACCATACTTGTATTAATTGATAAGTTTTTTGGACCAGTCTTTTATTTCGACCTTAGAGTCGCGCATGTATTATTCTGATCTGGTGGTTTTGTTTTCTTTTGAGTTTTGAGCCTTGCCTTTTGGCGTTGTATATTATTGTGCTTGTTGTGGTTGTTTCCGCCTGTTGGCGTTGATGCTAGCTCCCGTTTGGGGATGCTTTTTATTGTTTATGTATATTATACTTGTTGTACCCGTTTGGGGGCCAGTTTTTACAGAGGAGACTCTGCCGAAATTTTTGGTAAAATTTGCTGATGTTTTTTTTAGACTTGTTTTCTTTTTCTTCTTCTTCTTCTTGTATGGTTTAGATTTCTGGGCTTCGGCTTACTTAGGTTACGTGGCGCCTCTAGACGCTTCGTAATCTAAGTGCCGGTCACGTTCCGTACATTCGGGTCGTGACACATGAATGGCAAGTGTCATAAGATGATAATTCGAATGAATTCAAATATCCATTCTTATGTAACTTAGCTAGTCGTGTCTCATTGATATGACCAAGTCTACAGTGCCACAAGAAGGATTCGTTCATTTCTGAACTTTTCCTCTTGTGTGTGTTTTGTATATTGAGGACTGTATTTTGATTGAGAATGAATATGCCATTATGTAACGAGCCTGATGCAATCAACTTTTGATCTAGGAATATGTTCATAACATTATCCTTTACTACAAAATTATATCCTTCTTTACTTAATAAAGAGACTGATATAATGTTGCACATCATGTTCGGTATATAATAGCACTCATTCAGAACTAGTGTATCACCATTTGGTAATACCAGGTGATATATGCCAACTGCTTTGGCTGCAACATTTGCCCCATTCCCTACTTGAACGGAATGATCACCTTTTCCCAGTTCTCTACCTTTCCGTAGCCCATGTAACTGCTTACATATGTGGGATCCTGATCCGGTATCTAATACCCAGGACGTAGGGTGAACTGAAAAACAGTTCTCAATAACTAACACACCTGAAGAAGATGCATCAACATGCATGTTCTTTTGGGCGGCTTGAGAATCTAGATATTCTCCTATTCCCTGTTCAGTCTTATAACTCTTGTAAGAAAGAACGGGTCCAACGTTCCCCTGCACAGAATAACATGCGGGTTCGGTCAATACATCCATATTATTATCTTGATTAGGGCATGACATGGTCGCTACCTGGAGAGAGAGAGAAGAAAACATTTTAGCGTATGCTCTTGCAAGATCATATTGGTTATTATCTTATCTAATCAGGATGGCTCCTACTGGTTTTTATCAAATCTTCCTTCAAACCCTAAAAGGAAAGACTAGCCGGGATTAATTACACCCTACAACTTCGTCGATCTTTTAGCCAGGCCAGTGTCGGTACTTTGAGGGAGGTTCCCCATGCCTTCGCACGGACCTAATTAAAGTAAACCTCGTTTTCCCAGAGGCGTAACCCCATTGACACCTTTCTAGACACCTACTTCATCGGCTAATTGTAATGAGTAAAACTCTCTCAGGAGTAAGTCTTACTCGCAGTGGGTATCGGGATCCAACTATCTTATAGAAGGTATGCAATCTCATTGCAAATTTCAACACTTGAAATTCCCAATAATGCTTTTGCCCCTAGCGATCTATGACCTTGACTAAGTCAACAAACCATAAATCGCTAGTCAAGTTCAACCCGTGCATTTCTCGATTGAATTAAACCTACCCGTACGACCCTTGACTGAGTCAACAAGGCCGTGCGAATGCCCTAATCCAATCACATCTCATGTTGTAACAGATAAACATTATTTAGCTACCGTACACTATGCCTTGACTAAGTCAACAAACATAGTACGAATACTAAATAATATCTATCTGAAATGACGGAGGGCTACGCAGGTTTTTCAGAAAAACCATGAGCGTAAAGAACTTGATATCATTGTAGAATCAAGTGAAGTTTTGAAATGGAGTGATTTTGAGGCTTTTCTAGTTTTGCTAAAGGGGTCACTCCCGGTGAAGGGATCGTCGGCCCTTTCCTCGTCGAATGAGGTGCGGGATATATCATATATATCGCTGTGCAAAGCAGAAACTATAGAAGCAATCAAAAGTCAAACCGAATGTGTAGCATCTGCCAGTTATTGCTAAAGGGGTCACTCCCGGTGAAGGGATCTCGGCCCTTTCCTCATCGAATAAGGTGCAGGGTATATCATATATACCGCTATGCAAAGCAAAAACTGTAGCTACCCTTTTTATTAAAAATTTGATTCTACAACATCTTTTAGGTTTCTTTTCTTTCATTAATCACATTAATGAAGTCCCATCATTTAAGTCATCTAAATATCACAGATAAATACGACGTACACTTATGCCATCCGCATTCGCCTCGATGTCCCCTCGTGCACCGTTAGGTTAGGTAACTAACGACAGAGCAGGCAGGGCTAGTGCGGGTGCAAAACATAAGTAATGCCTATATAATATATCATATATACTATATACTGTATCCATCAGAACATATCAAATGATCACATCACAGATATCGCAGCAGAAATATAGATATAATGTAGGATATACTAGGACGTCCGTATTTAATACTTAGCCAAAATAGAAAATACGGATTCCACAGTCGCGATGAATAGCCAAGCCCACACCCTGGACCCCTACGAGAGCGGCAAGCGACCCTACCAATTCTGGAGTTTAGGAGACCCGGTCTCGACTCCTCGAGATGGCCTCCCACTGAACCCCAGAACCCGGTCACCCGTGCTCCCCTCCTTGGGTCCATCCTAATGCGGAAAAGTAAATAATATACAACACAGGTGGTATCGACCTCAACCCGGAAGTGCCCCAAATAAAAGAATATTACATTACATTTGAATCCTAATGAAAATATAAAACTCTCATCTCACATAAAAACCCCCCGGCTATTCAATCGCGACAATCCTGCACATCACATCTCAGCAACACATAATATCCCATATCATCAACGTAAGTAAGTATGCATACACCGATTGTCGTCGACGTATAGCAACGGCAATCGGCAATACCACTACATACTACACTTACGGTCACAGAAAAGAAAGTGTAAAACTGCAATATTTGGAATTCACATTCTACTTAGACATCGTAAATACGAAATATCACATACCTCGTATTTCATGTCTTATTATATGAATTCCACACATCGCATCACATTCCAGATAATTAGACAGTATTAAAGTTTTCGAACGACCGATCAAATACCCAAGATTCACTAAAGCTCAACACTTGAGCGAAGTTCAAAAACTTGGAGTGTGACACAGTAGTAGCGGTCCAGCCGTAGAAGGGTCAAGCCAACGCCTCACATGTGGCACGCCGTATTGCCCCAAACCCTAAGGTTGAGCGCATGTATACTAGTCTCTTTAAACTGTCTTATAGTTACATGTTGGTAAAGCCCTTAGGATGTGTACTTGACTACCTGGACTATGATGTAGATCATACTAGTGGGGACATGGTAGTCCATAAGTACATCCTTCAAGGTCCCTAGTCGTGGGTGTATCGAAACGGGGCATCGATATACCAGTGTAGACTAGCGTATACGCTTCTCCGAGTAGTTAAACCTCTAATAGATCGTTAGCAATGGTTTAGATAACGATTCATGCGCTCAAGTCCGTGTTACGAAGTTTTGATAATCGTTTTTCATATATTCCGCCTCCCCGCAAGTTCGTGGGGTGCGTGACATGGACTTACAGTGGTATCAGAGACAACTAAACCATTACTAGCTTGTTAGCAACTAGTTAGAAGTTCGATCGACGGAAAACGCGAAAACGAAACACCCCGAATCCCAAGTTTCTATTAATTTTAAAAGTGTCTGAAAAAATATTTGACATACCTTAAAATTCACAGCAGGGTATTTTAAGAATACTGGGAAAATACGAGGTTCCAACTCGGTGTTATGGCCGCGGATCCGCCGCCGAGTCAACTCCGAGTCGACTCGGATTTGCTCTGTTATTCTTGTTTTATGGTGTTCTGTTTTTCAGTATGTTCTGTTTCTACCCAGGTTACTT
Organism: Agapanthus africanus; assembly: GCA_030015575.1. Classification (NCBI taxonomy): domain Eukaryota; kingdom Viridiplantae; phylum Streptophyta; class Magnoliopsida; order Asparagales; family Amaryllidaceae; genus Agapanthus; species Agapanthus africanus. Next base: position 293,977,275 of record CM057345.1, on the reverse strand, counting down.
CAGTGCAGGTTTGCTTTTGGGGTAGACACGGAAAAGGGAAGTCGATCGATATTCTAAGTTATTTGCTAATTGGGTTTTTATCTGTAATGTTTAATGTGTTCGTAAACCTCCCCTAACTGCTAGTATGTCGGTTGGCAGGAGATTGCACATTTCTGTAATGTTTACTGTTTGTGTATATGGACTTGATTGGAATGTTGTGATGATTAGCCGGGGTTTGAGATGGGTTTTATATTCATTCATTCGATGTAAATGTAATATGATGTAATATTCTTTTGTGGGGCACATCCAGGTTGCGGTTGTAGCCACCGTTGTATTATTTCTTTTTACTGTTTTTTGCTCCTAGGATAGACCCAAAGTGGGGTACACAAACTACCGGGTACTTTGAAGTGTTTAGTGGCCTACTCACTTTGTTGAGGGAGACCGCTTCACTTCGGGTACTTGACGGGTAGTTTGCCGTACCCGTAGGGGTCTAGGGTGGGGTAATGGCTATTCATCACAACTGTGTAATCCGTCTTTTATTGCAGGCTCAAAGCAAATGCGGATTGCTAGTATATCCAATTAAGTTCATCTATGATCTGGAATGCTTATTATTGCGTCTGACGAATATACAATATCTATATATGATAGCTATTAGACGTCACTTATGTTTTACACCCGCGCTAGCCCAGCCCCCGCTCTGTCGTTAGTTAAGTAACCTAACGGGTGATGACGGGACCCCGTGGCGAATGCGGATGGCATAAGAGGACGTGGTATTTTCGTTGTTTTCTGCAATGATAGGATAAATGATGGGACGCATTATTATAATGCAAAGAAAATAAACCAAAGTTAATCATTGGAACAAATTTAAAAGAAACCACTCGGTTATTTTAAAAGATCAGATTTTTTAATTGCGGAGCTTTAACCACTCCTTTTTTAAAAAGTATCAGATTCCTTCGATTATATCAAGTTCACTACGTTCATGGTTTTGCCAAAACCATTCGTAGCCCTCCGTCATTTCATTTGGATATTCAGTAGTATTCAAGCTATGCATTTGACCAACGCCAGGGCATAGTGTTTGGTAGCTGCTGGGGTATTTCATTTGTTTGCATAGATAGATATGTTAGTTTGGGACAGTCGTATTATCATTTGGCCAACGTCAGGATGGGTTCAAATTAACTAGGACAATGATGGGTAGAACTTGACATGTGACTTATGACATTTTGACCAACGCCAAGGTCATAAGAGCATGGGGCAAAAATCTATATCGGGAATTTCTAAAGAAACTGAAATTTGCAGAGACAGCATACCATTTTGGAGTTTGATGAATGTTGGTAGGATTCCTTCAACATTATCATACGATGATATTTTGGATTTCGATCCTACTGTGAGTATATACTACTTATCAGGAGATTCGTCACTTAACGATCAATGCTATAAACCAAGTAAGTACCTAGAAAGGTGTCAGCGGGGTTACGCCCCCAGAGAAAAGAGGTTATTTAATTAAGGAACTTCGCGAAAACGTTGGAAAACCCCCCTCGAAGTATCGACACTGGCCTGGCTGAACGGTTAAGCAAGTATCGTACGGTGAGAATGATCCTGGCTAATTCTTCTTTTATGGTTTAGGGAAGGATTCGAGAAACAGTGGGAGCCATCCTGTTTAGATAAATTAAAAACCAATCTAAACTTGCAAGATCATCATGCTAATAGTATTTTCTTCTCTCTCTTAAATTGCAGCGACCTTGTGACCACACATAGATTACATCTAGATAATAATTTGATTGAATCTTACTTATATGAGTGGCAAAAGTTTGTCCAGATGTCCATTGCCTATGACAAGCTGGACCACCCTATTACTACTCAAGATCCCGCCGTCCCAGGTCCAGTTTCCACTGTTGCGAATATGGATATCCGTCAGACAAGGGAAAAAGATAAAGTGAAAGCTAAGTGCCTCGTGTTAGCTTCAGTTGATGGCGTATACCAGAAGCAACACGAGAAGATGGACTTAGTTTCCATCTTTCTCCATAATAAAGATTTATATGGAGAGCAATCTCATATCACTAGATATGAAACCTCGAACGAATTAATTCAAGCGAGGTTGGCTGACGGGTCATCTGTAGGGGACAACGTCCTTACAATGACTAGCTGTATTGATGAGCTCCAGGACCTGGAGACCGCGTTGGGAAACGAGTCAAATACTGACTTGATTCTACAGTTTCTGCCTCCTACCCTGAAGGAAACCAGGGAAGGAGAAAGAAAGAGAAAGGCAAAAGTTTCGGGACTGGATATAGTAAAAGAGGGACGTTCCTATTGTTACAGGAATGAACATTGGCAGAATGATTACAGGGCCAGCAAAGCCAGTAGCCAGGATTTGAAGCATGTTATGGCTTCAGCTTCAGGTGTGTTTGTAATTAAGAACTGTTTGTCAATTAACTCTACTTCCTGGGTACTAGATACCGGAGCAAGATCTCATATCTGTAATTCATTACATGCTTTGAGAAACCGTTAAGTTATACAGGTAGGTGATTGGTCTCTCAGAGTTGCAAACGGAATGAGCGTGGACGCTGAATCCGTGGGAGAATATCGCCTAGGTTTGACAAGTGGGCAGATATTGATTCTACGTAACTGTCTGTATGTACCTAGTTTGACTTGTAATATCATATCAGTGTCCTTACTTTCAAGAGAGGGATATGACTTTACATTCGTAAGCGATGTAGTTCACATCCACCTAAATCAAGTTCTGATTGGGTCTGGTACATTAGATGACGGTATATACGTATTGAATCAAGCTCAGGTTTTCAATGTACAGAACACACTTAAAAGAAAGTCTCCAGAAATAAATCAGGCTTTCTTATGGCATTGTAGACTAGGTCACATCAATAAGAGAAGGTTGACTAAGTTACATAGAGAAGGATATTTGAATCCGTTCGAATATCAATCTTATGCTACTTGTGAATCTTGTCTCAAAGGAAAGATGACAAAGACTCCGTTCACTGGACACGGAGTAAGAGCAAGCGAGCTCTTAGGACTCGTACACAGTGACGTGTGCGGTCCAATGTCTACACATGCGCGGGGTGGTTATTCCTACTTCATTACTTTTACGGATGATTTCTCTAGGTATGGATATGTCTTCTTAATGAAGCATAAATCCGAGGCTTTTGAGAAATTCCAAGAATACAAGAATGGAGTGGAAAAACAAACAGGCAAGAGTATAAAGACACTGAGATCTGATCGAGGTGGTGAATACTTAAGTGCCGAGTTCCTGGGTTACTTAAAAGAGAATGGAATTCTCTCTCAGCTAACTCCTCCATACACGCCACAACATAACGGTGTATCGGAAAGGAGGAATCGAACCCTATTGAATATGGTTCGTTCCATGATGAGTAACGCTGAGTTTCCACGATCATTCTGGGGATATGTGCTAGAATCAGCAGCATATCTTCTGAAGAGGGTTCATACCAAGACAGTGCCTACCACCCCATATCAGCTGTGGAGTGGGAAAAAACCCTATCTTCAGTATCTGAAGATTTGGGGATGTCCGGTTTTTGTTAAAAAACAGCATGCGGACAAGCTCGAGGCACGATCAGTACAGTGTAAGTTTGTGGGATATCCAAAGAACTCCAAGGGATATCTATTCTATTACGCAGAGGAACAAAAGGTTTTTGTTTCTCGTAATGCCCAATTTTTAGAACAGCAAGTTTTAGAAAAGGATATAAGTGGGAGCAAAATAGAACTGGAAGAAATTCCAGAACCACAAGCTATTACTGAAAGCTTGGAAGAACCAGAAGGTTCGGGAGAACAGGACATCCCGACGCCACACCGCAGGAGTAGTAGGCAATCTCATCCGCCCGAGAGATATTACGGTTTTCTCATAGACGGGGATAGAGAGGATTGCACTATTGACTATGATGAGCCTACTAGCTTCCAGCAAGCCATTCAGAGCGGTGACTCAGTAAAATGGCTGGATGCAATGTGGACCGAAATGGAGTCCATGTACACTAACAAAGTATGGACTTTGGACATTGCTCCAGATGGGGTAAAACCCGTAGGATGCAAATAGATCTTCAAAAAGAAGATTGGTGTAGATAGACAGGTTGAAACCTATAAGGCTAGACTTGTTGCAAAGGGTTTCCGTCAAAGACCTGGTTTGGACTATGACGAAACTTTTTCTCCAGTGGCTATGCTTAAATCTATTCGGGTCCTTCTTGCTGTTGCTGCCTTCCACGATTATGAAATCTGGCAGATGGACGTAAAGACGGCCTTTCTAAATGGAAATTTGGAAGAGAGCGTCTATATAGATCAGACAGAGGGATTCAATTAGAGTGGGAGCAGCGGTAAAGTATGCAAGTTGCTTAAATCCATTTATGGACTAAAGCAGGCATCGCGGAGTTGGAACATCTGTTTTGATGATGCTGTCAAAGAATTTGACTTTATCAAAAATCCAGATGAACCATGCATGTACAGTAAGATTGTAGGGAGAGCTGTAGTATTCCTCGTCTTGTACGTGGATGACATTCTCCTAATAGGAAATGATATTCCTATGTTACAGTTAGTCAAAAGATTCTTATCACAAAAATTCTCCATGAAAGACCTGGGTGATGCCACCTACATTCTGGGGATCCGGATCTATCGTGATAGATCAAAAAGGATGTTGGGACTTTCACAGTCCAGGTACATAGACACCATAGTGAAGAGATTCAAAATGGATGATTCTAAGCGCGGTAACCTACCGGCTTGTCACGGAATCACCCTCTCCAAAGAGATATCTTCCAAGACTGATTTGGAAAGGGATCGCATGTCGATTATACCCTACGCTTCTGCGGTAGGCTCTATGATGTATGCGATGTTATGTACCAGACCAGATGTAGCATATGCATTGAGCGTAGTAAGCCGGTATCAAGCAAACCCAGGGGAGAATCACTGGATAGCAGTAAAGAACATTCTCAAATACCTGAGAAGGACTAAGGAGATGTTCTTGGTGTATGGCGGAAAAGACCTCCAGATAGAGGCCTTTGCCGACTCCGGCTTCCAGAGTGACAAAGATGACTCCAAGTCCATGTCGGGTTATGTCTTTACCCTCAATAGAGGGGCGGTCTGTTGGAAGAGTTCCAAGCAGGAGACCGTTGCTGACTCAACAATGGAAGCGGAGTACATAGCTGCTTGCGATGCCGCAAAAGAAGCTGTCTGGATGAAGAAGTTCCTTACAGAACTTCAGGTGGTTCCTTCCAGTGTTGGTCTAATACCTCTGTATTGTGACAACAACGGCGCTATAGCTTTAGCGAAGGAACCCAGGTCCCATCAGAAGTCCAGACACATCTTTGTAGGGTTCTTAGGCACCCTAATGAGGTCTCACAAGGCATCAACCATGCCAATTTAAAATTTAACGGTGCCGAGAAACCCTAAACTACGGATCGTTGGCTAGAAATCTAGGCGAAAATGAAACTAGTTAACAACTTAACTAAAGTTTAAACGGAAATACAACCTTTGTAGATCCGGTGCTCCACCTCCATAGCTCCGCAACGAAGTCCCCTCGCTGTCCAAATGAATTCCCGGGCTCTAGCGTCGGCTTCGTCGGAGAAATGGCGAGCTAGGTCGTCGATGTCCATGCCGAAGATGATCTACGTCGAGGCATCGCTAGATCAAGCTCCAACTTCACCAAGTCAAGAAAACTTGTGAAGGAAACACACTCCACTACTTGGCAAGAGGTAGAGGATTAAGAAATAGGAGTGGGTAGACTTTAGAATTGGATTTCTCACTCATTTTCATCAATCACCATTGATGAAGTGAATCTTTCTTCATGAAGGAAGATGAAGAAGAAGAAGCTAATTGTTATGATAAGTTATTAGAATAGAATAAAAATCAATCCTTATCATAATTCTAACTATGGTTATGTGTAGAGAATTGACCAAGGTTAAAGCAATGGTTAGGGTTAAGGATGAGATAAGAATGGTGGACTAGGTCAAAGCATCATGAAGCTTCAACTAAACAACAAATAAAGCCACCATTCTTTTTTCTTTTCCATTTATTTTCCAAAATATATAAACAAATAAATAAATGAATATGTAAGTAATGGAAAATAAAACCCTAATTATATGTTTAACCATGGTTTAATTCTTTACACTTAACCAAGTAAACATGTATCATCAAACATGATACAATCATGTGTACAAAAGTATATCACATATACAATGTGCACAAACCGAGTGAGAAAATCCATTTAAAGTGAACCAATACTAGTTAACGCAAAATAATATATCAAATATATAATTATGCATTAAATAAATAAATCAACACTTGATTTAACGATCCGGTCATATCGCATATAACCGACAAGTATCCAATGTATCGGCTTATCGAATCAACCCTCGATTCGATAACTAGGTTATATCGCATATAACCATTCGACACATTCTTCGCGAGAATGAAATACGGTATCACATACACGCATTATTCTCGGTCCCGCACATATCTCATATGCGCTCCTATTTCGTTTCGCTTGAGCCAGGAAACCTCTGTGTAGGACTCTAAAGACTCGTCAATACGTCGGCAGCAGGTGATGATCATATCAAACACCCACAAGCCGCAAGCGGTCTGCTAAACGTAACGGCCTCCCGGGTATTGAGCGATCATAAGATCGACGAGCAAGCCCGCTCACACTCCAGTGAATCCAACCAGTAACACTACCGTACAGTCCGGTCTGATCGTCTGATATGTCGCATATCTCGCCTAGGGGTGGTAAACGTCAGACCCCAATAGCTCGATAAGTCGTGTCGATATGAGGTCTATAACAATTCGAGAAACTACTGGTAACACTTACCAGTAAATCTCAGCAACCCTGGCCAGGGATTTCCTGTTATAGCCAATCGAACACAGCGCAACATCAACTCCCTATACCGGGAGAGACGAATCCCCTCCTATCGCTCATTGCCTCCATGTGACTCGGGACTGTACCCAAAAACCACCGTTTTGCATGCCCTCTTGGACGTGGTAAGATGGAAATCAAAGCACAGTGGGAACCACACAAGACTCTATGACGATCTCGGGTCAACAGACTACTCTGTACCAGTATCACCAGAGAACTGCCATCTGATGTGAGGTATAATACCATCTGGGAGTTCTCGGCGAGTCTGTCCAGTGTACCCAGTCTCTACTGAGCACCCGTATATCATCTCTGATGTCAAACACCAATGGATATGGGATCATCCATCGCCCATCTGTATGGGTCGAGAAGGTATACGCTAGTCTACTCTGGTATATCGATGCCCTGTCTCGATACACCCACGACTAGGGACCTTGAAGGATGTACTTATGGACTACCATGTTCCCACTAGTATGATCCGCATCATAATCCAGGTAGTCAAGTACACATCCTAAGGGCTTTACCAACATGTAACAGAGAGACAATCAGTATACACGTTAAGGTAAAGAGCAACCAGATAGCATACTATCATGTCGAGCAAGAAAGTCCTCCCTATATATGTCCAAGCATCCACTACAATATACATCCTATGTACAGTAATGGCCTCTAGGGCATACATATAACTAACAATCTCCCACTTGCACTAGGGCCATCTGATAGCAGTGGTTGTAGTATCTCATACTCAACCATCCCATAAAAATCTCTCTCTGGGAACAGGCCTTTGTGAGTGGATCCGCTGTGTCGTCCTCTGAGTCTACTCTCCTAACCTCGATCACCCTGGAGATCAACCATCTCCATGATCAGGTGACATCGCCTTAGAATATGTCTGGATCACTGATGGGACCGGCGTTCCTCGGCATAAGCCACAACGTCATTGTCTCACAATGGTAGGAACGTAGTTCATCTCATGAACCAATATACACCCAGACTGCCTCTTTGGTAGCATCTTAAGTAGCGATGTATCCAGCCATAATCGTCTAGTATGCCACGGTATCTAGCTTGGAACTCTTCTAACATACCGTCCCTTTACTGAGGGTAATGACAATGCCTGTGGCTGACATTCAGTCGTCTTTATCACCCTGGAACCCTTCCAGTGATTCTCCCCAGGATCGATTGATACCATCTCACTACAACTAGTGAGAATCCTAACATCCAATTAGATCTATCTCATAGATCCAAAACCCAGGATTTAGGAGGTATCATCTTGATCCTATGTGGAGAATCATTGTGATAAGCGGAGATTGATCGAACGTAGCATAGGAAACTCCTTCCCCATCAAGAGTATGTCATCCACGTACTCTACGAGGATCACCACCATACTCCCTACTACCTTTTTGTTTATACAAGGTTCATCTACCATTTTGATGATGTCAAACTCTTTGACTTATCCATCAAAACAGATGTTCCATCTCCGCAATGCCTGCTTTATCCTATAAAACATCTTACACACGTTTCCGCTGCTCCCACTGTCTACAAAGCCCTCTGGCTGTGTACTTATAGACGCCCTTTTCAAAAACATCATTTAGAAAAGCTGTCATGACACCCAACCACCAGATATCGTAGTCATGGTATGTAGTCGTGGCAAGTAGGATCTGGATGGACTTAAGCTTGGTTACTTGAAAAAGGTTTCATCACAATCCACGCCTGGTAAATGATGCAAACTTTTAACAAGTCTAGCTTTGAAAGTCTCAACTTTTCGATGTACACCAAGTAATCTTCTCAAGATATACTTGCTCCTGATGGGGATTTAACCCTTCAGATATAGCAACCAAAGTCCATACTTTGTTGGTGTACATGGATTCCATCTCAGATCACTAAGCATCCAGCCATTCTTACAGAGTCCTACTCCTGATGGCCAGCTCGAAACTAGTTGGGTCATCATCTCATGATGCAATCTTCGCTCCCACTGTCATAGAGAAACCGAAGTAGCTCTCAGGTGGGTGAGGAACCCTACTAGATCGGCGGAGAGGCTGAGGTTCATTGGTAACTATTGAATCCTTTGGTTGTACCAAATCATCTACTGTAGTTTGTATAACTGGAACTTTTCCAGTTTTGCATTACAGACCTTGCCTCGAGCTTGTCCGGATTATGCTTTTAGACATAGGCCAGACAACCCCAAATCTTAACTAACTTAAGATATGGGCTCTTCCCTTTCCATATCACATATGAAGTGGTAGGCAACTGATTTGATTCGAACCCTATTCAATAGGTATGTAACTTCATAAGTGCATAACTCCCAAAAGGAAAAAAGGTAACTCAGTAGTACTCATCATAGAGCACACCATATCAAATAGGGTGTATCTGCTCCGCCCCGATATACCATCGTGCTATGGTGTATACAGAGGAGTAATGCTGAGAGAGAATCTCATTCTCCTTTAGAAAAGTCCAAGAATTTCGTGCTCAAGTATTCTCCTCCCTGATCACATCATAGGACATAATACTTATACCCGTATTCTGGTTTTCTACTTCTCGCTTATATTCTGTGAATATCTCAAAAGGTTTGGACTTGTGTTTCAACAGGAACATAGGTCTGAATCTCGAAAGATCATCAGAGAATGTAATGAAGTATAAAGAACCAGTCCTGGCATGTGTAGACAGGAGACCTTACATACATCATCATGTATCAGTCCCAAGAGTTCATTAACTCTTTCTCTGTTTCCAATAAACAGAGCTGGTGTCATTATATCTCTGTGACATGACTAGCGAGTTTCACAAGATGTAAATTCAAACTGATTTAAATATGCATCTACATGTAACTTCAGCCAGTCGGGTCGCATAGATATGACCTAGTCTACAATGCCTTAAGAAGGATCCGTTCATTTCTGAACTCTTCCTCTTATGTGTGTTCCATATACTAAGAACTGTAGTTTGATTTAGAACATCAATGCTTTTAGATAACGTGCCTGAACCGATCAACTTTTGATATAGGAAATGTTCAAAACATTATTCAACAATACAAAATTATATCCTTTCTTTACTAATAAAGAGACTGATATGATTTTGTATATCAGGTTCGGTATCTAATAATATTCGTTCAGAATCAATGTATTGGTAATACATGGTGACAGTGACCAACAGACTTGGCTGCAACTCTTGCCCCGTTTTCTGCCTCATGAAACTTATCACCCGTTCTCAGTTCTTTATCTTTCTGTAGCCCATGTAACATATTACATATGTGGGATCCTGATCCGGTATCATATACCCAGGACGTAAAGGACACTGAGAAACAGTTCTCTGTAATGAACACACCCGAAGATGATGCATCAGCATGCACTCTCTTCGTTTGGGCGGCACGGGAATTCTGGTATTCCCCAATTTCCTGCTCTGTCTTATAACAATTATAAGTTGGAGCGGGACCAACGTTCCCCAGCTCAGTATAACAAGCGGGTTCGGTCAATAATCCGTATTATTATCTTGATTAAGGCGTGATATGGTCGCTACCTGGAGAGAGAGAGAAGAAAACACTCAGCGTATGCTCTTGCAAGATCAGATTGGTTATTATTTTATCTAATCAGGATGGCTCCCACTGCTTTTTATCAAATCTTCCTTCAAACCCTAAAAGGAAAGACTAGCCGGGATTAATTACACACTACAAGTTCGTCAATCTTTCAGCCAGGCCAGTGTCGGTACTTTGAGGGAGGTCCCCCGTGCTTTCGCACGAACCTAATTAATGTAAACCTCGTTTTCTCAGAGGCGTAACCTCGTTAACACCTTTCTAGACACCTACTTGATCGGCTAATTGTAATGTATAAAACTCTCCCAGGAGTAACTCTTACTCGCAGCGGGTATCGGGATCCAACTATCTCATAGAAGGTATGCAATCTCATTGCAAATTTCAACACTTGAAATTCCCGATAATATTTTGCCCCTAACGTGCTATGACCTTGACGAAAGCCAACAAACCATAGCCCGCTAGTCAAGTTCAACCCGTACATTTCTTGATTGAATTAAACCCACCCGCACGACCCTTGACGAAAGCCAACAAAGCCGCACGACTACCCTAATCCAATCGCATCGTATGCTGGCAGATAAGCAGCATATAGCTACCGCACACTGCACCTTGACGAAAGCCAACAAATGCAGCACGAATACTATATACAACTTATCTGAAATGACGGAGGGCTACGACAGGTTTTTCTGAAAACCTATTGCGTAATGAACTTGATATCGTTGTAGAATCAAATGATTTTAAAATGGAGTGTTTTTGAGGCTTTTCTAGTTTTGCTAAAGGAGTCACTCCCGGTGAAGGGATCGTCGGTCCTTTCCTCGACGAATGAGGTGCGGGATATATCATATATATCACTGTGCAAAGCAAAAACTCTTAAAAGCAATCAAAAGACAAACCGAGTGTGTAGCATCTGCCAGTTATCGCTAAAGGAGTCACTCCCTGTGAAGGGATCTCGGTCCTTTCCTCATCGAATAAGGTGCAGGATATATCACATATACAGCTGTGCAAAGCAAGAACTGTAGCTACCTGTTTTATTTTGAAATTCGATTCTACAACATCTTTAGGTTTTTTTTATTTCATTAATCTCATTAATGAAGTCCCATCATTTAAGTACCTAATCATCACAGATAAATACAACGTACACTTATGCCATCCGCATTCGCCTCGATGTCCCCTCGTGCACCGTTAGGTTAGGTAACTAACGGCAGAGCGGGGCAGGGCTAGCGCGGGTGTAAAACATAAGTAACGCCTATATAATATATCATATATACTATATACTGTATCTATCATAGAACATCACATGATCACATCACAGATATCGCAGCAGAAGAATCATATGAAATATTGGATATATTAGGACGTCCATGTTTTCAATACGAGCCAGTATAAAACACGGATTCCACGGTCACGATGAATAGCCAAACCCACACCCCTACCCCTACGAGAGCGGCAAGCAACCCTACCAATTCTAGAGTTAGGAGACCCGGACTCGACTCCTCGAGTTGGTCTCCCACTGGACTCCAGAACCCAGTTACTTGTGCTCCCTTCCTTGGGTCTATCCTAGTGCGGAAAAGTAAATAATATACAAAGGGTGACATCTTCCGCAACCTGGAAGTGCCCCAATAAAAGAATATTACATACAAGTTTTTACATGAATGAAAATGAAAAACACTCATCTCACATAAAACCCCCCGGCTATTCAAACACGACGATCCAATATAACATATCCAGCAACACATAACATCACATGTCATCAACGTAAGTAAATATGCGCATCCCAATTGTCGTTGACATATAGCAACGAAACCGGCGATATCACATATTACACTTACGGTCACAGAAAAGAAAGTGTAAAACTACAACAGTTGGAATTCGCAATCTGCATAGACATCGCATGCCTAATCAAATGAATTACTTAGACATCGCATGCCTAACAATTATAAACCCCGCATTTTAGTCCCATCATCGAAAACACTTTTCAATATCAAGTCGAGCAATTCAACAAGATTCCCGACATCCTGATCGAATGCTCGTCGCAAACTTCAGTAGACGGCCGCACCCCCGATACTGTCGACGAAGTGCACCAAGGCGGAACACCGCTACCGCGAGCACCCGAACGGATGCTTTCGGCGACGGGGTTCTCCTCCAGTCACTTGGTCGGGGCTATGGAGTGAGGCTGTCTATTAAGTTTACCTGGCGAGTATCCGTGTACGCTACGTGATTGCGACGGACTTTTGATCACATCAAAATTCCGTGGCAACCGATCAAGTGAGACTAAATTGCTAGATTTACAACATTCATTCAGTTATCTCATAACAACTTGTGAATTCCAATTATTGTATCCCATTCCGGATAAATAGAAAATGTTAAACTTTCCGATCGAACATTCAAACACCCAAGTTTTCCCGATACAGATCAACTCATGAAATAAGTTCAAAGACATTCACTTCATGCCTCAGTACTAACGGTCCAGCCGTAGAAGGGTCAAGCCAACGCCTCACATGTGGCACGCCGTACTGCCCTAAACCCGAGGGTTCAAAGGGCAGTTCAAGACGGTCACATAATCGAGTTAAGGTTTGTTGTCTTCTAGAGGGTCCATCGCGTTACTTGCACTACTTAGAACGTCTTTAAACTTCGGAAAAATCCAACACTTGGAAATTTCCCGACAGGGGAAAAATTGGGTATTTATATCCGGTCGAACTTTTTAACATATTCTAAAATTTATCCGGAAAGCCTCATAGACAAAATCTGATACTCCGATCAAAACACCGAATCCCCAAAACAACTCCAGAAAATTCAACTCTTGAATAAATTTTAAAAATACCCAGAGAACTCAGCACCTGAAACAATGAATTACTGTGCAAACAGTTAGGGATGACGTCACAATTCTGCCGCGGAACCGCCGCATAAGCTAGGATTATGCCGCGGTTCCGCCGCCGATTACACTGTTCATGCAAAACTTTTTGCGCCGTAATTCTTAGATTTCCCTGCTGAGTTTTCTGCATATTTTTAATTTGGAAAAATCCACGATTTTAGAAAAAGTACAGAGAGCAATTTTTGGGGTTGGGTTTCGGTTCGATCGGACTTCAAACTCCGTCTAGACTTCGCCTAAGGCTCTAGCTAGGCTCTGATACCACTGTAGGGTTCCTAGACACCCTAATGAGGTCTCACAAGGCATCAACCATGCCAATTTAAAATTTAACGGTGCCGAGAAACCCTAAACTACGGATCGTTGGCTAGAAATCTAGGCGAAAATGAAACTAGTTAACAACTTAACTAAAGTTTAAACGGAAATACAACCTTTGTAGATCCGGTGCTCCACCTCCATAGCTCCGCAACGAAGTCCCCTCGCTGTCCAAATGAATTCCAGGGCTCTAGCGTCGGCTTCGTCGGAGAAATGGCGAGCTAGGTCGTCGATGTCCATGCCGAAGATGATCTACGTCGAGGCATCGCTAGATCAAGCTCCAACTTCACCAAGTCAAGAAAACTTATGAAGGAAACACACTCCACTACTTGGCAAGAGGTAGAGGATGAAGAAATAGGAAGTGGGTAGACTTTAGAATTGGATTTCTCACTCATTTTCATCAATCACCATTGATGAAGTGAAGCTTTCTTCATGAAGGAAGATGAAGAAGAAGAAGCTAATTGTTATGATAAGTTATTAGAATAGAATAAAAGTCAATCCTTATCATAATTCTAACTATGGTTATGTGTAGAGAATTGACCAAGGTTAAAGCAATGGTTAGGGTTAAGGATGAGATAAGAATGGTGGACTAGGTCAAAGCATCATGAAGCTTCAACTAAACAACAAATAAAGCCACCATTCTTTTTTCTTTTCCATTTATTTTCCAAAATATATAAACAAATAAATAAATGAATATGTAAGTAATGGAAAATAAAACCCTAATTATATGTTTAACCATGGTTTAATTCTTTATACTTAACCAAGTAAACATGTATCATCAAACATGATACAATCATGTGTACAAAAGTATATCACATATACAATGTGCACAAACCGAGTGAGAAAATCCATTTAAAGTGAACCAATACTAGTTAACGCAAAGTAATATATCAAATATATAATTATGCATTAAATAATTAAATCAACACTTGATTTAACGATCCGGTCATATCGCATATAACCGACTAGTATCCAATGTATCGGCTTATAGAATCAACCCTCGATTCGATAACTAGGTTATATCGCATATAACCATTCGACACATTCTTCGCCAGAATGAAATACGGTATCACATACACGCATTATTCTCGGTCCCGCACATATCTCATATGTGCTCCTATTTCGTTTCGCTTGAGCCAGGAAACCTCTGTGTAGGACTCTAAAGACTCGTCAATACGCCGGCAGCAGGTGATGATCATATCAAACACCCACAAGCCGCAAGCGGTCTGCTAAACGTAACGGCCACCCGGGTATTGAGCGATCAGAAGATCGACGAGCAAGCCCGCTCACACTCCATTGAATCCAACCAGTAATATTACCGTACAGTCCGGTCTGATCGTCTGATATGTCGCATATCTCGCCTAGGGGTGGTAAACGTCAGACCCCAATAGCTCGATAAGTCGTGTCGATATGAGGTCTATAACAATTCGAGAAACTACTGGTAACACTTACCAGTAAATCTCAGCAACCCTGGCCAGGGATTTCCTGTTATAGCCAATCGAACACAGCGCAACATCAACTCCCTATACCGGGAGAGATGAATCCCCTCCTATCGCTCATTGCATCCATGTGACTCGGGACTGTACCCAAAAACCACCGTTTTGCACGCTCTCTTGGACGTGGTAAGATGGAAATCAAAGTACAGTGGGAACTACACAAGACTCTATGACGATCTCGGGTCAACAGACTACTCTGTACCAGTGTCACCAGAGAACTGCCATCTGACGTGAGGTATAATACCATCTGGGAGTTCTCGGCGAGTCCGTCCAGTGTACCCAGTCTCTACTGAGCACCCGTATATCATCTCTGATGTCAAACACCAATGGATATGGGATCATCCATCGCCCATCTGTATGGGTCGAGAAGGTATACGCTAGTCTACTCTGGTATATCGATGCCCTGTCTCGATACACCCACGACTAGGGACCTTGAAGGATGTACTTATGGACTACCATGTTCCCACTAGTATGATCCGCATCATAATCCAGGTAGCCAAGTACACATCCTAAGGGCTTTACCAACATGTAACAGAGAGACAATCAGTATACACGTTAAGGTAAAGAGCAACCAGATAGCATACTATCATGTCGAGCAAGAAAGTCCTCCTTATATATGTCCAAGCATCCACTACAATATACATCCTATGTACAGTAATGGCCTCTAGGGCATACATATAACTAACAATCTTAAGGCGGTATCACCTGATCAGGGAGATCGTAGATCGCCGGGAGATCGAGGTGAAAAGAGTAGAGACGGAGAATAACATTGCTGATCCATTCACAAAGGCCATTCCTCAGACACAGTTCGAGAGGCTATTCGAGATGATAGGTCTACGATATGCCAGCTCATGGTCCCAGTGCAAGTGGGAGATTGTTAGTGTATATGCCCTAGGGGCCATTATTGTATCATACTAGATTGTATATTACTTAATGGAAGCTTGGGTTATTCACAGTTGTATATACAGTCTTGCTAAAAATGATAGCATGCTACTTGGTTTGTGTCTACTTTAATATGTGCATATGTTTCTTGTAACGTATCACTTATACATATTAGTAGAGCCCATAGGTTCTTTGCTTGATTACATGCGTTGTGATGGTAGTCACACTAGTGGGGGCTGGGTAGTCTATAAGCAACATCCTATACAGGTCCCTAGTCGTAGGATTATCGAAGCAGAGCATCGATACTCCAGAGTAGACTAGTGTGTACGCTTCTCATCCCAGTTGGGGAGATGGTCTGTCCCATAGCTATCAGTACGTCGTACTGGAGATAGTATACAGGTGCTCGTTAGGTTACGGGTACACCGGACAGGACTCGCAGGGGAACTGTTGGTTGGTATTATACCCATCGTCAGTTAAACAGTTCCCAGATGACATGAGTACAGCATAGTCCGCAGACTTGACACTGCTACTTCGCCTCGAGTGTGTCCCACTGTTCTTAGATTGCTACCCTACCACGGCTCAAAGGAGTCGTGCAAACAGGTAGCAGTTGGGTGCAGTCCTGAGCACTTGGAGGCAGTAACGGTTAGATAGGATTCGTCTATCCCGGTATTGGGAGATGATATCGCGCTGTGTCAGAGAGCCATTACGCAAAGTCCCTGGCCAGGGCAAGCGAGATATACTGGTAGGTTCCAGTAGCTTCTCAGGGTGTAATGGGCTTCGCTCCGACACGACTTATACAGCTATTAGGGGACTGACGCTTGCCGCCCCCTAGGCTTGATATACGATAGTCTTAGAGGAACAGACCGGACTGTACGAAGATTGTCACATCAGGTTCAGTGGGAGTTCGGATGAGTTTCCTCATCGGCCTTCTTATCGACATCTACCTGGGGATCGTTACGTACAGCTAGTGCCGCTTGCGGTCTGTAGTTAAACCCACTGCCAGCTAGTGTTGAGTCTTTAGAGTCCCACACAGAGAGTTTCCCTGCTCCAGGTGAAACGATATAGAGGTCGTATGGTTTTACGACAAGGGTTCAGACGCGTACGTGTGTTTACGCACGTACGACTTTTCGGACAGTTTTTACTAGCCGGCTTTGGTTTAAGCCAGATTCTAGTATCGGGTTATTGGATTTATACAGTCTAAAGTTTTTCCGTGTTTTCACGGATTGGAGGGGCGTTCTCGTAATTTGTCGAGAAGCTTCTAGAAGCATGGTGACTTGGGGGGTGTAAGGTGGCATTGCATTAAATGAGATTAGTGACTCATTTGTGTGATTCATCCATGTCATTAATGCATCATAATGCTTAATGACTCATGGAGATGAATCACTCATAGATATTTATGAAGCATGGTTGTTAATTCTATTATTTGATTTTTGGATAAATAATAATGCTTCATATATATTATGATACCATCATTATCTCATTTCATTCTCATCTTCACCTTCTCTCTCCTCAAGCTCACTCTCTCTTCAAACCCTAACCCTAGCCTCTCATGTGTTGAGATCAAGGGTTAGCTACACTAATACATCCATAACCTCACTCTATATCCCCTAGGTAGCTTAGATTAGCACTTTAAGCAACCTAGTTATCTCAAGTTTGAGATTAAGCTTGGCGTAGGAGCTTTCGGTTGGATCGTCTTTGATTCGAGGATGCCGTTGTGGTGCCGATGTTCCAAGGAGCCCACGAGGAGTGGATGACAGCGATGAAGACCCAAAGGACATGTAACGTGAGGTATAACTTCGAATCCGAGTAGTTAAACCTCTGGTAGATCGTTAGCAATGGTTTAGATAACGATTCATCCGTTCAAGTCCGTGTTACGAAGCTTTGATAATCGTTTTTCATATATTCCGCCTCCCCGCAAGTTCATAGGGTGCGTGACATGGACTTACAAGATATTCTCCTATTTCCTGCTCAGTCTTATAACACTTATAAGAAAGAACGGGACCAACGTTCCCCTGCTTAGTATAATAAGCGGGTTCAGTCAATACATCCATATTATTATCTTGATTAAGGCCTGATATGGTCGCTACCTGGAGAGAGAAGAAGAAAACACTTTAGCGTGCGCTCTTGCAAGATTAGATTGGTTATTATCTTATTTAATCAGAATGGTTCCCATTGTTTTAATCAAATCTTCCTTCAAACCTTAAAAGGTAAGATTAGCCAGGATTAATTACACCCTACAATTTCGTCAATCTTTCAGCCAGATCAGTGTTGGTACTTTGAAGGAGGTTCCCCGTGCTTTCGCATGGACATAATTAAAATAAAGCTCGTTTTCCCAGAGGCATAACCCCGTTAACACCTTTTTAGACACCTACTTGATCGGCTAATTGTCCTGTGTAAAATTCTCCCAGGAGTAACTCTTACTCGCAGTGGGTATCGGGATCTATCTATCTCATAGAAGGTATGCAATCTCATTGCAAATTTCAACATTTGAAATTCCCGATAATACTTTTACCCCTAGTGACTTATGACCTTAACTATGGTCAACAAATTATAAGCACTAGTCAAGTTCTACCCGTCATTTCTTGATTAATTTAGACCCACTCACATGACCCTTAACTATGGTCAACAAAGTCATATGACTATTCTAATTAATCACATCATATGTTATATAGGAAAACATCACTCAGCTACCGTGCACTGCGCCTTAACTATGGTCAACAAACGCAGCATGAATACTAAGTACTCTATTTCCTAAAAATGACGGAGGGTTACGCAGGTTTTTCAGAAAACCATGAGCGTAATGAACTTGATATCGTTGTAGAAACAAGCGATTTTGAAAAGGAGTGTTTTTTAGGTTTTTCTAGTTTCGCTAAAGAGGTCACTCCTGGTGAAGGGATCTCGGCTCTTTCCTCATCGAATAAGGTGCAGGATATTTCATAAATACCGCTGTGCAAAGCAAGAACTATAGAAGCAATCAAAAACCAAGTCGTGAGTTTGTAGCATCTGCCAGTTTTGCTAAAGAGGTCACTCCCGGTGAAGGGATCTCGGCTCTTTCCTCATCGGATAAGGTGCAGGATGTAGGGTTCCTAGGCATTCATACAAGGGTCTATAAGGTATCAACCATGCCCGATTCAAAATTTAGACGTGCCGAACAACCCAAAGCAGGGATCTTTGCTAGATTATTAGGGTTTAACATGCAAGTAAACATCTTTACAACTAAGAGTGAGGGATTACAACCTTTGTAGTCCGCTCCTTCGCTTCATAAGCTCCGAGTAGAAATCCCTTCGCCGCGATCCATGATCTCCCGGACTCAAGAGAAGCTTCACAACCCGAATGATCCATGCTAGCTAGTAGTCTTCCTTTTCTCCGTTGATCTACCTCGAAGTTTCTTTAACTCAAGCTCTTTCTCACTAATGAGGTGAACACCCTAATCTAATTGGCTAGATTAGATGAGGATGATGAAGTAGGATTTATGCTCTCTTTTATTATCAAATTCTCACTTTAATTCATCATCTAAAGAAAACCTAGAAAGCTTTTTCAAAGCTCAAGCAAGAAGAAGAAGAAGGAAATTCCTTTTGTGATGAATAGTGAAATTCAAGTGATAATTACAAATGCAACCAAAGTTGATAATGAGTAGGCTAACCCATGTAGATACTTAACTAGGGTTAAGGGTGTGGTTTGGGTAAGGAAAATATCTCACAAAATATCCATCATAATATCTTTGCAAGAAACAAAAGGAAACCTTCTAGAAGGTTCATGAAAGAACTAACCCAAAATCAAACCCTAACCATGTTTAATCTCCACTAATCATGTTGCATTAGTAATTATAACATGTTACAATATTATATATCACATATATAATATATTTTGTAACAAAAGAAAATAATACAATTAACATATATCACATCAATGTATTATCCGGTGAGAAAATGAGATAATAAAGCGAACCAATATTAGATAATGTAATGTAATATATCACATATATAATTATACATTAAATTATCGAATCAACACTTGATTCGACAATCCGGCTATATCGAATATAACCGACTAATATATCATGTACCGCTTCATCGAATCAACACTTGATCCGATGACCCGGCTCATATCAAAATATCGTGAGAATATAATACGGTATCTCATATCGTATTATCCTCGGTCCTGCACATATCACATATGTGCCCCTACTCCGTTTTGCCTGAGTCAAGAAACCTCTGTATAAGACTCTAAAGAATCGTCAATACGCCGGTAGCATGTGATGATCATATCAAACACCCACAAGCTGCAAGCAGTCAGCTAAACGTAACATCCATCCAGGTATTGAGCGATCAGAAGATCAACAAGCAAGCCTGTACATTCTCCTGTGAATCCAATCAGTAACACTCCCGTACAGTCCGGTCTCTTCGTCTGATATGTTGCATATCTAGTCTAGGGGTGGTATACGTCAGACCCAAGTAACCGATAAATCGTGTCGATATGAGGCTCATAACAGGTCGAGAACCTACTGATAACACTTACCAGTAGTACTCAATATCCGCCCTGGCCAGGGACTTCCAGTTATAGCCAATCGAACACAACACAATATCAACTCCTTATATCGGGAGAGACGGATCTCCTTCTAACGCTCATTGCCTCCATGTGATTCGGGACTGTACCCAAAATCCACCGTTTTGCACGCCCTCTTGGACGTGGTAAGGTGGAAATCAAAGAACATTGGGAATCATACAATACTCTATGACGATCTCGGGTCTACAGACTACCCTGTACCAGTGTCACCGGAGAACTGCCATCTGACGTGAGCTATAAAACCATCTGGGAGTTCTCGGCGAGTCCGTACAGTGTACCCAGTCTCCACTGAGCACCCGTACACCATCCTTGATGCCTTGATGTCAAACACCGATGGATATTGGATCATCCATCGCCCATCATATGGGTCAAGATGCGTATACGCTAGTCTCCTCTGGTGTATCGATGCCCTGTCTTGATATACCCTCGACTAGAAACAGTTATAGGATGTACTCATTGACTACCGTGGCCCCACTAGTATGATCTTATCATAGTCCCAGTAGTCGAGTACAGATCCTAAGGGCTTTATCAACATGTGAGAGTAAGACAATCAACTAATATTAATCAACATGTTAAGATAAAGTGAAACCAAATAGCATACTATCATAACGAGCAAGAAAGTCCTTTCTATATATCCAAGCATCCATTATAATATACATCATATGTACAACAATGGCCTCTAGGGCATATACATAACTAATAATCTCCCACTTGCACTAAGACCAACCGCTGTAGTATCTCATACCTAGCATCCCGAATAATCTCTCAAACTGTATCTGGGGAATGGCTTTCGTGAGTGGATCCGCAGTGTTGTCTTTGTATCTACTTTCCTGACCTCGATCTCCCGGCGATCAACTATTTCCCTGATCAGGTGATACCGTCTCAGAATATGTCTGGACTTCTGATGGGACCTGGGTTCCTTGGCCAAAGCCACAGCTCTATTGTTATCGCAATACAAAGGTATTGGATGCTCAATGGACGGAACCACACCAAGTTCAGTAATGAACTTCTTTATCCAGACAGCCTTTTTGGCAGCATCGTTGGCAGCGATGTATTCAGCCTCCATCGTCGAGTCTGCAACGGTATCCTGTTTGGAACTCTTCCAACACACCGCCCCTCCATTGAGGGTAAAGACAAATCCCTAGTGCAACTTAGAGTCGTCCTTATCACTTTGGAAGCTCGAATCGGTAAAGGACTCCACCTGGAGTTCTCCGTTACCATACACCAAGAACATCTCTTTAGTTCTTCGCAAGTACTTGAGAATGTTCTTCACAGCTGTCCAGTAACTCTCTCCAGGATCTGCTTGATACCGACTCACTACACTTAGTGAGTATGCCACATCGGGTCTGGTACATAGCATCGCATACATGATAAAGTCTACTGCCGAAGCATAGGGTATCCCTTGCATGCGAGCTCTTTCCAAATCAGTCTTGGAAGACATCTCTTTCGAGAGAGTGAGTCCAGAGATCCTGAGTTGGTTCCCACGCTTGGATTCTTCCATAATAAACCTCTTTAGTATGGTGTCAATGTACCTGGATTGGGACAATCCCAGTATCCGTTTAGATCTATCTCTATAGATCATGATTCCCAATATGCAGGAGGCATCACCTAGATCTTTCATTGAGAATCTTTGTGATAAGAAGAGCTTGACTGATTGCAGCATAGGAACATCATTTTCTATCAAGAGTATGTCATCGACGTACAATACGAGGAAGACTACCTTACTCTCTGCAACCTTCTTATAAATACAAGGTTCATCTACGTTTTTGATGAAGTCAAACTCTAAACTCTTTGACTACAACATCAAAGCAGATGTTCCAACTCCGCGATGCTTGCTTTAACCCATTGATGGATTTAAGCAGTTTGCACACCTTTCCGCTGCTCCCACTATCTACGAAGCCCTCTGGCTGAGTCATGTACACGCACTCTTCTAAATTACCGTTTAAAAAGGCGGTCTTAATATCCATTTGCCAGATTTCGTAGTCATGGTATGCAGCAATGGCAAGTAAGATCTGGATGGACTTAAGCATAGCCACTGGAGAAAAGGTTTCGTCATAATCCACATCTGGTCATTGATGAAAACCCTTTGCAACAAGTCTAGCTTTGAAAGTCTCAACTTTTCCATCTACACCAATTTTCTTTTTAAAGATTCAATTGCTCCTGATGGGTTTTACCCCTTCAGGAGCATTTTCCAAAGTCCATACTTTGTTGGTGTACATGGATTCCATCTCAGATCGCATTGCATCCAGCCATTTCACAGAGTCACCACTCGTAATGGCCTGTTCGAAACTAGTCGGGTCATCATCTTCCATGATGCAATCCTCGCTTCCACCATCAATGAGAAAACCGTAGTATCTCTCAGGTGGATGAGAATCCCTACTAGATCGGCGGAGAGGCTGGGGTTCGTCGGGTATTACCGAATTCTCTAGTTCCACTAAATCTTCAGTTGCAGTTTGTGTTGCTGGAACTTCTTCCAGTTTTACCTCAGAGCCACTAATCTCTTTTGCAAGAAATTCCTTTTCTAAAAAGGTGGCATGTTGAGCAACAAACACCTTTTGCTCCTCACTATGGTAGAATAGATATCCATACGAATTGCTTGGATATCCTACAAACTTACAAAGAACTGATCGTGCCTCGAGCATGTCCGGATTTTGCTTTTTAACATAGGCCGGACACCCCATATCTTAACTCTTTTAAGAGATGGTCTCTTCCCATTCCATATCTCATATGGAGTGGTAGGCACAGATTTGGTTGGAACTCTATTCAATAGGTATATGGCTGTTTCAAGCGCATACCCCCAGAAGGAAATAGGCAACTCAGCAATGCTCATCATAGAGCGCACCATATCTAATAGGGTGCGATTCTTCCGCTCCGATACACCGTTGTGCTGTGGTGTATAGGGAGGTGTAAGCTGAGAGAGAATCCCATTCTCTTTTAGATAATCTAGGAACTCATTGCTTAAGTACTCTCCTCCTCGATCAGATCGAAGGATCTTAATACTTTTGCCCGTTTGGTTCTCTACTTCGTGCTTATATTCTCTGAATTTCTCAAAAGTTTCAGACTTATGTTTCATCAGGAACACATGTTCGTATCTAGAGAGATCGTCAGTGAATGTAATGAAGTAAGAAGAACCGTTCCTGGCATGTGTAGACATGAGACCGCATACATCACTATGTACCAGCCCTAAGAGTTCCGTAACTCTTTATCTGTGTCCACTAAACGGAGTTTTGGTCATTTTTCCTTTGAGACATGAATGGCAAGTATCATAAGATGATAATTCGAACGGATTCAAATATCCATCCTTATGTAACTTAGCTAGCCGTGTCGCATTGATATGACCAACTCTACAATGCCATAAGTAGGATTCATTCATTTATGAACTTTTCCTCTTATTTGTGTTTTGTATATTAAGGACAGTATTTTGATTGAGAACGTATATGCCATTATGTAACGAGCCTGATCCAATCAACTTTTGTTCTAGGAATATGTTCATAACATTATCCTGTACTATAAAATTATATCCTTCTTTACTTAATAAAGAAACTGATATAATGTTGCACATCATGTTCGGTATATAATAGCACTCGTTCAGAATCAATGTATTACTACTTGGTAATACAAGGTGATATTCGCTAACTGCTTTGGCTGCAATACTTGCACCATTCCCCACTTGTATGGAATGATCACCCTTTCACAGTTCTCTACCTTTACATAGCCCACGTAACAATTTACATATGTGGGATCCCGATCCGGTATCTAATACTCAGGACGTAGGGTGAACCGAGAAACAGTTCTCAATAACTAACACACCCGAAGAAGATGCATCAGCATGCATGTTCTTTGTTTGGGCGGCATGAGAATCCAGATATTCTCCTGTTTCCTGTTCAGTCTTATAACTCTTATAAGAAAGAACGGGACCAATGTTCTCTTGCTCAGTATAATAAGCGGGTTCAGTCAATACATCCATATTATTATCTTGATTAAGTCCTGACATGGTCGCTACCTGGAGAGAGAGAGAAGGAAACACTTTAGCGTATGCTCTTGCAAGATTAGATTGGTTATTATCTTATCTAATCAGGATATCTCCTACTGTTTTTATCAAATCTTCCTTCAAACCCTAAAAGGTAAGATTAGCCGGGATTAATCACACCCTACAATTTCGTCAATCTTTCAGCCAGATCAGTGTTGGTACTTGAGGGAGGTTCCCCGTGCTTTCGCATGGACCTAATTAAAATAAACCTCGTCTTCCCAGAGGCATAACCCCGTTAACACCTTTCTAGACACCTACTTGATCGGCTAATTGTCCTGTGTAAAACTCTCCCAGGAGTAACTCTTACTCGTAATGGATATCAGAATCCATCTATCTCATAGAAGGTATGCAATATCATTGTAAATTTCAACACTTGAAATTCCCGATAATTCTTTTGCCCTTAGCAACTTATGACCTTGGCTAAGGTCAACAAATCATAAGTGCTAGCCAAGTTCAACTCGTCATTTCCCGATTGAATTAAACCCACCCGTATGACCCTTGGCTAAGGTCAACAAAGTCGTACGACTACCTTAACTCAATCACATCTCATGCTTTAGCAGATAAATACTAATTAGCTACCGTACACCACGCCTTGGCTAAGGTCAACAAACGCAGCACGAATACTAACTAGTCTCTATCTGAAATGACGGAGGGCTATGCAGGTTTTTCAGAAAACCATGAGCGTAAAGAACTTGATATCGTTGTAGAAATAAGTGATTTTGAAAAGAAGTGTTTTTGAGGCTTTTCAAGTTTGGCTATAGAGGTCACTCCCGGTGAAGGGATCTCGGCTCTTTCCCCATCGAATAAGGTGCAGGGTATATCATATATACCGTTGTGTAAAGCAAAAAACTATATAAGCTGTCGAAAACTAAACCGCGAGTTTGTAGCATCTGCCAGTTTAGCTAAAGAGGTCACTCCCGGTGAAGGGATCTCGGCTCTTTCCTCATCGAATAAGGTGCAGGGTATATCATATATACCGCTGTGCAGAGCAAAACTGTAGCTACCCTTTTTATAAAGTTTTGATTCTACAACATCTTTTAGGTTTCTTTTCTTTTATTAATCTCATTAATAAAATCCCATCAATTAATGCTTCCTAAGCATCATAGTAGAAACGAAAGCAGTAATATTTATATATCAGCATATATATATAGTATAAGCATTCGTCTCAGGCAGTAATATGATCTCATCACAGAACATTGCAGCAGAAGAACATATATGAAATATTGGATATATTAGGATGTCCGTGTTTTAATACGAGCCTGTATAAAACATGGATTCCACGGTCGCGATGAATAGCCAAACCCACATCCCTAGACTCCTACAAGAGCGGCAAGCAACACTGCTAATTCTAGGGTTAGGAGACCCGGTCTCGACTCCTCGAGATGGCCTCCCACTGGACCCTAGAACCCGGTTACTTATGCTCCCCTCCTTGGGTCTACCTAATGCGGAAAAGTAAATAATATACACTGATGACATCAACCTCATCCCGGAAGTACCCCAATAAAAGAATATTACATACAAATGAATTTTACATGAATGAAAATAAAAACCCTCATCTCACATAAAACCCCCGGCTATTTAGAACACGACAATCCAATATAACATATCACAACAACACATAATATCTCATATCATCAACGTAAGTAAGTATGCATACACCGATCGTCGTTGATGTGTAGCAACGAAAATCGGCAATACAACTACATACTACACTTACGGTCACAGAAAAGAAAGTGTAAAACTACAACATTTGGAATCCACAATCTCTTTAGATATCGTAAATCCGAAATATCACATACTTCGTATTTCATGCCTAACTATATGAATCCCACATATTGTATCACATTCCAGATAAATAGACAATATTAAACTTTCCGATCGAATAATCAAATACCCAAGATTTCTTAAATTGTTCAACACTTGAGCGGAGTTCAAAAAGTTTCAGAATATATCACAGTACCAATGGTCCAGCCGTAGAAGGGTCAAGCCAACGCCTCACATGTGGCAACACCGTACTGCCCCAAACCCTAAGGTTTAGAGGCGGTTCAGACGGTCACATAATCGAGTTAAGGTTTGTGTTCTTCTAGAGGGTTCACCGCGTTACTTGCACGTTTTTCCGGAAGATTTAAACTCAAGAAAAATTCAACACTTGAAAGTTTTTCGTGCTGGGAATAAGTGAGTTAATGATATCCGTTCAAACATTTTAACAGTTTCTAAAATATCCGGAAAACAAAATGAAATTAAATTTTCCGATCGAATCAACGAATACAAAATAATCCCCAGAGCACTCAAAACTTGAGTAAGATTAAAAATACCCAGAATAATATACAAGTACCTACGGATGTACTGTGCTAAAAATCTAACCCTAATTCTACAGTGCCGCCGCGGAACCGCCGTGCAAGGCATGGTTCTGCCGCGGCTCCGCGGCGCTTTAGTGGAATTGTGGTGTCATTTTTCACAGTAACTCTTAGAATTCTCTGCTGATTTTTCTGAGTATTTTTAATGCAGAAAAAAATCACATTTTTACAAAATTTCCAGAGAGGAGGTCAAGTTCGATATTTCGGGGTTCGATCGGAGTTTTAACTTCGTATACACGTCGTCTAATGCTCTAGCTAGGCTCTGATACCACTGTAGGGTTCCTAGGCACTCATACAAAGGTCTATAAGGCATCAGCCATGCCCGATTCAAAATTTAGATGAGCCGAACAACCCAAAGCCAGGATCTTTGCTAGATTATTACGGTTTAACATGCAAGTAAACATCTTTACAACTAAGAGAGAGGGATTACAACCTTTGTAGTCCGCTCTTTCGCTTCATAAGCTCCGAGTAGAAGTCCCTTCGCCACGATCCATGATCTTCCGGACTCAAGAGAAGCTTCACAACCCGAATGATCCATGCTAGCTAGTAGTCTTCCTTTTCTCCGATGATCTACCTCGAAATTTCTTTAACTCAAGCTCTTTCTCACTAATGAGGTGAACACCCTAATCTAATTGGCTAGATTAGATGAGGATGATGAAGTAGGATTTATACTCTCTTTTATTATCAAATTCTCACTTTAATTCATCACCTAAAGAAAACCTAGAAAGCTTTTTCAAAGCTCAAGCAAGAAGAAGAAGAAGGAAATTCCATTTGTGATGAATAATGAAATTCAAGTGATAATTACAAATGCAACCATAGTTGATAATGAGTAGGCTAACCCATGTAGAGACTTAACTAGGGTTAAAGGTGTGGTTTGGGTAAGGAAAATATCTCACAAAATATCCATCATAATATCTTTGCAAGAAACGAAAGGAAACCTTCTAGAAGGTTCATGAAAGAACTAACCCTAAATCAAACCCTAACCATGTTTAATCTCCACTAATCATGTTGCATTAGTAATTATAACATGTTTCAATATTATATATCACATATATAATATATTTTGTAACAAAAGAAAATAATACAATTAACATATATCGCATATATATCAATGTATTATCCGGTGAGAAAATGAAATAATAAAGCGAGCCAATATTAGATAATGTAATGTAATATATCACATATATAATTATATATTAAATTATCGAATCAACACTTAATCCGACAATCCGGCTATATCGAATATAACCGACTAATATATCATGTACCGATTCATCGAATCAACACTTGATCCGATGACCCGGCTCATATCAAAATATCGCAAGAATATAATACGGTATCTCATATCGTATTATCCTCGGTCCTGCACATATCACATATGTGCCCCTACTCCGTTTTGGCTGAGTCAAGAAACCTCTGTGTTGGACTCTAAAGAATCGTCAATACGTCGGTAGCAGGTGATGATCATATCAAACACCCACAAGCTGCAAGTGGTCAGCTAAACGTAACGGCCACCCAGGTATTGAGCGATCAGAAGATCAACAAGCAAGCCTGTACATTATCCTGTGAATCCAATCAGTAACACTCCCGTACAGTCCGGTCTCTTCGTCTGATATGTTGCATATCTAGTCTAGGGGTGGTATACGTCAGACCCCAGTAACCAATAAGTCGTGTCGATGTGAGGCTCATAACAGGTCGACAACCTACTGATAACACTTACCAGTAGTACTCAATATCCGCCCTGGCCAGGGACTTCCAGTTATAGCCAATCGAACACAGCACAACATCAACTCCTTATACCGGGAGAGACGAATCCCCTCCTATCACTCATTGCCTCCATGTGATTCGGGACTGTACCCAAAAGCCACCATTTTGCACGCCCTCTTGGACGTGGTAAGGTGGAAATCAAAGCACAGTGGGAATTACACAAGACTCTATGACGATCTCGGGTCTACAGACTACCCTGTACCAGTGTCACCGGAGAACTGCCATCTGACGTGAGGTATAAAACCATCTGGGAGTTCTCGGCGAGTCCGTCCGGTGTACCCAGTCTCCACTGAGCACCCGTACACCATCCTTGATGCCAAACACCGATGAATATGGGATCATCCATCGCCCATCATATGGGTCAAGATGCGTATACGCTAGTCTACTCTGGTGTATCGATGCCCTGTCTCGATATACTCTCGACTAGGAACAGTTATAGGATGTACTCATCGACTACCGTGGCTCCACTAGTATGATCTCATCATAGTCCCAGTAGTCGAGTACAGATCCTAAGGACTTTATCAACATGTGAGAGTAAGACAATAAACTAATATAAATCAACATGTTAAGATAAAGTGAAACCAAATAGCATACTATCATGACGAGCAAGAAAGTCCTCTCTATATATATCCAAGCATCAATTATAATATACATCATATGTACAACAATGGCCTCTAGGGCATATACATAACTAACACAGGGTATATCATATATACTGCTGTGCAAAGCAAAAAACTGTAGCTACCCTTTTTTGAAAATTTGATTCTACAACATCTTTTAGGTTTCTTTTTTTTATTAATCTCATTAATAAATCCCATCAGTTAATGCTTCCTAAGCATCACAGAAGAAACGAAAGCAGTAATATTTATATATCATCATATATATTGTATAAGCATTCGTCTCAGGCAGTAATATGATCTCATCACAGAACATTGCAGCAGAAGATAACATATGAAATATTGGATATACTAGGACGTCCGTGTTTTATTTCGAGCCTGTATAAACCACGGATTCCACGGTCGCGATGAATAGCCAAACCCACATCCCTAGACCCCTACGAGAGCGGCAAGTAACACAGCCAATTCTAGGGTTATGAGACCCGCTCTCGACTCCTCAAGATGGCCTCCCACTGAACCCTAGAACCCGGTTATTTGTGCTCCCCTCCTCGGGTCTACCTAATGCGGAAAAGTAAATAATATACAATGGTGACATCAACCTCAACCCGGAAGTGCCCCAATAAAAGAATATTACATACAATGAATTTTACATGAATGAAAATAAAAACCCTCATCTCACATAAAACCCCCGGCTATTCAGAACACGACGATCCAATATAATATATCACAACAAGACATAATATCTCATATCATCAACGTAAGCAAGTATGCGTATCCCGATTGTCGTTGATGTATAGCAACGAAGCCGGCGATACACCACATACTATGCTTACGGTCATAGAAAAGAAAGTGTAAAACTACAACATTTGTAATCCACAATCACTTTAGACATCATAAATCCGAAATATCACATACTTCGCATTTCATGCCTACTATATGAATTCCACATATTGTATCACATTCCAGATAAATAGACAAAGTTAAACTTTCCGATCGAATAATCAAACACCTAAGATTTCCCAAATAGCTCAACACTTGAGCAGAGTTCAAAAATCCCAAAACATGTCACAGCCCCAATGAACCAGCCGTAGAAGGGTCAAACCAACGCCTCACATGTGGCAACGCTAAACTACCACAAACCCTAGGGTTCAGTGACAGTTTTGACGGTCACATAATCGAGTTAAGGTTACGTTCTTCTAGAGGGTCCATATATATGCTTGCATGTTTTTCCGAAAGTTTCAAACTCAAGAAAAATTCAACACTTGAAAGTTTTCCGTTATGGGAAAAAATGAGTTATTGATATCCGTTCGAACCTTTTAACACGTTCAAAATTACCCTGAAAACTAAACGATGTTAAACTTTCCGGTCAAATCAACGAATTCCAAAGATCTCCAGAAAACTCAACACTTGAGTAATATTAAAAATTCCCAGCAGCATGTAGTAATACCTACGGATGTTACCCAAAAGTATCTGTCCCTAATACCCAAGTACGGCCACGGAACCGCCGCGCAAAGCATGGTATTGCCTCGGTTCCGCGGCGACTTGAGGGAATTAGGAGTTCGTATTTCACAGTTATCCATAGAATCACCTGCTTAATTTTCTGAGTATTTTTAATATAGAAAAAACCACCTTTTAAAAAAAATTCCAGAGAGGGGGTCAAATTTGACGTTTCGGGGTTCGATCGGACTTTTAACTTCGTATACACGTTGCCTAATGCTCTAGCTAGGCTCTGATACCACTGTAAGGTTACTAAGCACTGTCACAAGGGTCTATAAGGCATCAACCATGCCGTATTTAAAATTTTCAAGTGCCGAACAAGCTAAAGCGAGGATCTTTGCTAGATAATTAGGGTTAACAAAGCATGTAAACATCTTTACATCTAAGAGAAAGGGATTCCAACCTTTGTAGTTCGTTCCTTCGCTTCATAAGCTCCGAGTAGTAGTCTCTTCGCCGCGATCCATGAACTTCCGGACTCTAGAGAGGCTCCATAAGCCGAATGATCCATGCTTGCTTAAAGTCTTCCTTTTCGAAGATGATCTACCTTGAAGAATCTTTAACCCAAGCTTACACTTCACTAAACAACTTATTAGAGAAGTGAACACGCTAATCTAAGTGGTTAGAATAGATGAGGATGATTAAGTAGGAATTTAGCTCTCTTTTATTTTCAATTTCTCATTTTAATTCATCACTTTACAAAAAGCTAGCAAGCTTTTCAAGGAGGAAGAAGAAGAAGAAGTCTTTTGTGATGAATAATGAATTTATTGCTATGGTTACAAATACAACCCTTGAGTTAAGAATGAGTGGCTTAACTCATGTAGAGAATGAACCAAGGGTGAAGGGTTTGGGTTGGGTTAGAAAAATCTACACAAAATATCTTAACAAAATATCTAAGCTAGAAACAAAATAAAGCTTCTAGAAGCTTCATGAAAAAGCTAACCCAAATCAAACCCTAACTATGTTTAATCTCCACAAATCATGTTGCATTTGTAATCATAACTTGTTACAATATTATATATCACATATATAATATATATTTGTAACAAAAGAAAATAAATAATTATACATTAAATCATCGAATCAATACTTGATCCAACAATCCGGCTATATCGCATATAACCGACTAATATAACATGTGCTGATTCATTGAATCAACACTTGATCCGATGACCCGGATATATCACATATACCCGGCCGATATCATATATCGTGAGAATAGAATACGGTATCTCATATCGTATTATCCTCGGTCCCGCACATATCACATATGTGCTCCAACTCCGTTTTGCCTGAGCCAACAAACCTCTATGTAGGACTCTAAAGAATCGTCAATACGCTGGCAGTGGGTGATGATCATATCAAACACCCACAAGCTGCAAGCGGTCAGCTAAACGTAACAGCCACCTAGGTATTGAGCGATCAGAAGATCAACAAGCAAGCCTGTACATTCTCCTGTGAATCCAATCAGTAACACTACCGTACAGTCCGATCTCTTCGTCTGATATGTCGCATATCTAGTCTAGGGGTGGTAAACGTCAGACCCCAATAACCGATAAGTCGTGTCGATGTGAGGCTCATAACAGGTCGAGAACCTACTGATAACACTTACCAGTAGTACTCTATATCCTCCCTGGCCAGGGACTTCCAGTTATAGCCAATCGAACATAGCACAACATCAACTTCCTACACCGGGAGAGGCGAATCCCCTCCTATCGCTCATTGCCTCCATGTGATTCGGGACTGTACCCAAAAGCCACCATTTTGCACGCTCTCTTGGTCGTGGTATGATGGAAATCAAAGCACAGTGGGAATCACACAAGACTCTATGACGATCTCGGGTCTACAGACTAACCTGTACCAGTGTCCCCAGAGAACTGCCATCTGACGTGAGGTATAATACCATCTAGGAGTTCTCGGCGAGTCCGTCCAGTGTACCCAGTCTCCACCGAGCACCCGTACACCATCTTTGATGTCAAACAACGATGGATATGGGATCATCCATCGCCCATCATATGGGTCAATATGCGTATACGCTAGTCTACTCTGGTGTATCGATGCTCTATCTCGATACACCCTCGATTAGGAACAGTTATAGGATGTACTCGTTGACTACCATGGCCCCACTAGTATGATCTCATCATAGTCCCAGTAGTCGAGTACATGTCCTAAGGGCTTTATCAACATGTGAGAGCAAGACAATAAACTAATATAAGTTAACATATTAAGACAAAGTGAAACCAAATAGCATATTATCATGTCGAGTAAGAAAGTCCTCTCTATATATATCCAAGCATCCACTATAATATACATCATATGTACAATAATAGCCTCTAGGGCATATACATAACTAACATAGCGCGGATGCAAAACATAAGCAACGTTTAATATATATCATATATATAATATAAAGCATTCGTCTCACGCAGTTATATGATCTTATCACAAAATA
Source organism: Agapanthus africanus (assembly GCA_030015575.1). Taxonomy (NCBI): domain Eukaryota; kingdom Viridiplantae; phylum Streptophyta; class Magnoliopsida; order Asparagales; family Amaryllidaceae; genus Agapanthus; species Agapanthus africanus. The sequence goes on along the minus strand of CM057345.1, from coordinate 293,944,087 downwards.
TTGCAGCAGAAGTCAACATATGAAATATTGTATATACTAGGAGGTCCGTGTTTTAAATTAAGCCAGTAAAAAACACGGATTCCACGGTCGTGATGAATAGGCAAACCCACATCCCTAGACCCCTACGAGAGAGGCAAGCAACCCTACCAATTCTAGAGTTAGGAGACCCGGTCTCGACTCCTCGAGATGGTCTCCTACTGGACTCTGGAACTCGGTTACTTATGCTCTCCGCCTTGGGTCTATCCTAATGTGGAAAAGTAAATAATATACATCAATGGTGACATCATCCTTAACCTGGAAGTGTCCCAATAAAAGAATATTATATACAAGTTTTTTACATGAATGAAAATGAAAAGCTCTTTTTTGACGCAAAAACCCCGGCTATTCAAACACGACGATCCAATATAACATATCACAGCAACACATAACATCACATGTCATCAACGTAAGTAAATATGCGTATCCCAATTGTCGTTGATGTATAACAACAAAACCGGCGATACACCACATATTACACTTACGGTCGCAGAATAGAAAGTGAAAACTATAATAATTGGAATCCGCAACCACCTTAGACATCATAAACCCGAAATATCACATACTTCAGATTTCATGCCTAACTGTATAAATTCCTTAGACATCATAAACCCGGAATATCACATATTCCGAATTTCATGCCTAACAATATAAACCCGGCATTTTAGTCTCAAATTGAAAACACTTTTCAATATCCAGTCGGGCAATTCAACAAGATTCCTAACGTATGATCGAATGCTCGTCGGAAACATTAGTAGACGGCAACACCCCCGATGCCGTCGATGAAGTGCACTTAGGCGGAACACAGCAGCCGTGAGCACCCGAACAGATGCTTTTGGCTACGGGGTTCTCCTACAGTCACTTAGTCGGGGCTATGGAGCGAGGCTATCCAGTAGTGTTACCCGACGAGCGTTCGCATACAATACGAGATTGCGACGGAGTTTTGATCCGAATCAAAACCCCGTGGAAACCGATCAAAAGAGACTAAATTGCTAGATTTACAAAGTTCTAATTAGTTTTCACAAAACTAATTATTGTGGATCCCAAATATTGTATCACAAATCACAAATATCTAGACGATATTAAACATTTTGATCGATTTATCAAACACCCAAAATTCCAAGAGAGCTCAACACTTGAGTCACAGTTAAAAATACCCAGAGAGTGCCTTAAGTACCTACGGACCTACACAAGAAGGCACGCTCCCTGTCTCACCAACGGCGCTGCGGAACTGCCGCCAAAGGCATGCTTTGGCCGCGCTTTCATGGTCGTTTGGTCGAGTTGGGCCGTTGTTTTTCTTGTGGATCCATAGAAAACCCTGCACATTTTTCTGAATATTTTTAACTTGAAAAATTCCAACTTTTGAAATTTTTTCCAGAGAGTGGGATTTTTCGGTTTCGAATAGTCGATCGAACACTTTAACTTCGCTTAAAGAACTCCTAATGCTCTAGCATGGCTCTGATACCACTGCTGGGTTCGCTTAGCACCCCCGACGGTTTTCGGCACGCATCAAGTATGCTAATTTAAAAATTTAGGGTGCCGAGCGAGCCCGACCAAGGATCTAAGTAGAGAATTAGGGTGTTTATAGCATTTAAACAAATTTTACACTAAGTGATATAGGAATACAACCTTTGTAGACCGGTCCTTCACTTCTAAAGCTCCGTGCAGTAGTCCCTTTGCTCCAAGTAGTGGTGTCCCAGACTCTCTTTAGGCTCCACTAAGCGAAAGGAACGAGCTTGCTCAAGGATCTTCGAGGCCGAAGATGATCTACGTCGAGAAATCTCCAACTCAAGCTACCTCTTCACTAATTGAGAATTAGTGGAAGAAACAACTTATACTAAATGGCTAGTTTGGTATAGATTGATGAAGTAGGAATTTTGCTCACTTTAGAATTATTTTTCTCTCTCTTTTTCTTCACCTCAAGAAAACCTAGTGAGCTCAAATGAGATGAAGGAGAAGAAGAAGTGGTGAATCATGGCAATCATGGGTGAGAAAATGTCATATATGATATTTGTAAAGACTTAACCATGGCTAAAAATAATGGTTGGGTTAATAAATATCTAGAGTAAAACAAAATTAGTGGACTAAGTCAATGTTTCCACAAGCTTCTACAAGCATCTTAAACCATGGTTTTTTCCACCTAATTTTGTTTTTCCCTTAATAATTAAATCCCTAAAATTATCTTAAGTATGGTATGAATCTCATACACCCATGTTCAATGTATCATCAAGCATGACACAATAAATACATTAACATATATCACATATATATTAAATGTATAAGTAGAAAAGAAATTCTTAAGTGAGCTAATATTAGTTAATATATATTAATATATCAAATATATAATTATATATTAAATTATTAAATCAACACTTGATTTAATAATCTAGCTATATCACATATAACCGACTAATATCATATATCGCGAGATTAGAATACGGTATCACATACACGTATTAATCTCGGTCCCGCACATATCACATATGTGCCCTACTTCGTTTCGCTTGAGCCAGGAAAACCTCTGTGTAGGATTCTAAAGACTCGTCAATACGCCAGCTGTAGGTGATGATCATATCAGTCATCCACAAACCGTTAGCGATACTAGCTGGATGTAACGGCTACTCGGATATTGAGTGATCAGAAAATCAACAAGCAAGCTTGTTCATACTCTCGTGAATCCAGTAAGTAACATTACCATACAGTCTGGTCTCTTTGTCTGATATGTCGCATATCGAGTCTGGGGGTGGTAAACGTCAGACCCCAATAACTTGATAAGTTATGCCCATATGAGGCTCATAACGGGTCGAGAAACTACTGATAACACTTGCCAGTAAATCTCATCATCAGCCCTGGCCAGGGATTTCCTGTTATGGCCAATCGAGCAAAGCGCACCATCAACCCCCAATACCGGGAGAGATGAAACCCCTCCTATCGCTCATTGCCTCTATGTGACTCGGGATTGTACCCAAAACCACCTGTTTGCACGCTCTCTTGAATGTGGTAGGGTGGAAATCAAAGCACAGTGGGAATCATATATGACTCTATGACGATCTCGGGTCTACAAACTAACCTGTACCAGTGTCACCAGAGAACTGCAATCTGACGTTAGGTATAATACCATCTAGGAGTTCTCGGCGAGTCCTGTTCAGTGTACCCAGTCTCCAATGAGCACTCGTATACAATCATTGATGTCAAATACCAATGGATGTGGGATCATCCATCGCCCATCAAATGGGTCAAGAAACGTATATGCTAGTCTACTCTAGAATATCGATGCCCCGTCTCGATACACCCATGACTAGGAACAATTAAAGGATGAACTTTTGGACTACGCTGGCCCTACTAGTATGATCTGCATCATATTCCTGGTAGTCAAGTACACATCCTAAGGGCTTTACCAACATGTGAGAGTAAGAAAGTATCACAATACTAGTTTACATGTTAAGATAAAGAGTAACCAGATAGCATACTATCATTTCGAGCAAGAAAGTCCTCCTTATGTATGCCTAAGCATCCATTATAGTATACAATCATGTACAATAATGGTCTCTAGGGCATACATACAACTAATAAGCATGTCAGCGGCATTAGCTGTACGTAATGGCTACCCAGGTACTTGTCGAAAAGGAGGTCGACAATCAAGTGCATCCTTACCCTACTGAGCCTGAATGTGACAATCTCGGTACAGTCCGGTTTCTTCATCAAAGAGTATCGCATATCGGATCTAGGGATGGATAATGTCAGTGTCACGACCCGGAAAAGGCATGTGACTGGCACTTGAATCATGTGAAGTCTATAGGACCCCACCTAATTCAAGTAAGCCAAAATCCCAGAAATCTAAACCTTTTTATGGGAAAATAACGGAGGTGAAGTTTTGAAACAACGATATAATGAAAACAAGTTCTTTCTTTAAAATATAAGCGATAACATATGAAAAATAGAATCTCAGTATTTAACTTGAAAAACCTTTTCGTCATTTAAAATTTCGCCAGCAGCTCCTTTGTATAATTTAACCCGAAAAAAATGGTACAAGCAATAAATATAGGAATCCCCAAGCGCGAGCTAGCTCTTCGCCAATTGGCGGAAACAACCACACAAGTAATGCAAATATACAACGCCGAAGGCCAGGATCAAAACTCAGAAAGAAAGCAAGAAAACTAAATATCAGGAAAACCAGAAACAACAATAAATACATAAGCGCGACACTAAAGCCGAAAGAATATACAAACTGTGGTTATCTAAGTCTACTAAATATACAAGTCTGGTTGATGGAGCTTTAAGTAGATATAACTGAAATAAAATATACAAGTAATAATAGTGGTCACGATGCAATGTGTTCCACCTATCAAAGCAAACACCCTGAAGGAAGTGGTGTGCTAGCAAGCCGCAATGGAACCTGTACGGCAGAACCTGCAAGAAACTGTGGCACAACGGGGGTGAGTTACCAACTCGTGAGTAGAAGACATCAGCGAGTAGAAACCGAATGTACGACCATCTCCTAGGTCATACAGTACAATAAAATAATAGTAATAACACAGTAATAGTGAGTAACAGTATGAGTAATCAATATAAGCGGATTTATAAAGTCAAGTACTCGTGTTCGTGTCACAGAGTAACTACATGTTATGTATGCTATGCATGAATGAATAATCCATGGGTATGTCTAGCATCGATATACAAAAATCATGATAAACCTGAGTGCCAAATATCGACACTCGAAAACATCATAAAATCCGTGTCCATCAGCGACACATAATACAATATATTTCGGGCTCCGTCAGTCCGGATCGGCCCAAATCACCTGATCACACGACTACGGTCGGTATCCTCCGGATGTCCGCCGCGTCAAATATCACCGGTAGGCGGTGCTCCCTTGCCAGGCTCAACTTCTCGCTATAAGACCTTCTTGCCCCGGCGTACCTTACCGGGTCCATCATGTACCCGCAGACGACGTCTCTCTCCTCGAATCGGGTATATGTTCGAGTTCACCAATACTCTAACACAAACTCATAAGTAGTAAGAGTGTCCCTTTGGGTTTTCGTTAAATACGTGGCTCAGTAACCGAGAAAACGCATGGTGGACGCCACACATCATATCACGAGAAACCGCATCTTTTTTTAAAATTTTAGTATATTTTTTCAAATTCGCATGCGGTTTCCCCAAATCCAGAAATCTCATGGAAAAACCGAAATCTCAAAATCATGAGTATATATAATGAGATAATGGATATCGACATAGAGCCCAACTGCGGTATAAAATCAGAATATAGGTAAACAATGCATGTGGCATCTAAATACAAAATGCAATGTTATAATTGGCGTATGATATCAGAAAGGCTACCTAGCTACCACAATCAGTGTATACAATGCAATAACGGTTACTATAGTGTGCGTGACATGGCAATTACTGATGATGATGTGTGTGAACCGGAAAGCAAATGTACGTGGAACATACGCATCATCGGTAATGGTGTATGTGTCCAAGCAGACGAGATCATAACAGAAATAAGCATGCAGAAGCAACAATAAGGTATATAAACTATATACGAGCCATACCGTTTATTGTGTTTAAATAGCATGAATCGTTGTTTTTAGAAAAGTAGGGACTACGGTGTTTTGAGAAAAGAGATATCTTTTGAAAATCCATAGCGTCCCTCATTTTATTCTTTGAAAAATCCTACGATTCATCAGTTTTGAAAATAGGTATGACTCGAGCTTAAGTTAACCTATATCTATGCAACTAAAGACTAAACTAAGTATCTAGTCGAAGGTGATAAGAAATCTATAATATCCCGAGTCGATATATCTAATAGTCGGCGATCCAGCCTCATATCATCACGTACGGTAATAATACATCATATGACATTCTCGAGTCAAGAGTGCGGATCAATCATCATATACATCTCGTATGGTAAATCCATCGTACGGCATCCTAAAAAATCGAGGGTACAGGTCACATATCATATATATCATCAGTTATACGGTATCATCATCGTACAAATCTATTATCAAGGGGTACGGATCTAGAGTCTCGTACAAATCAATTATCATCAATTCACATGTTATCGTATGTATGAATACATATCGCCCAACGATCCATCATAATATCATATCATATACGGTGTTTCGACTCAAATACAAATCATATCCTCACGGTATCTTGCCAGATCATATCGACTCAAATCCATATAGCATATACTATCCTCATCTCACGTGTATGTGTGTGTGTGTGTGTGTGTGTAAACATACACACACACATATATACACACACATATACACACCAACATATATATACCAAGTGTATGCGTGTGTGTGACTAAGTAAACCGACGACTCATGACTATGGAACTAAACTAAGAGTAAACTATCCTACAGGTATGCCAATTCTAATCTATAGTCTCATAGTAACCCTATTTACTAGGTATCCAAGTCTCACATAAACATATATAATATATATAACCTATTCTACGGTTGCGGGGGTGCTATACGCCATCCACCCGACTTCCCCCGTAGATATACATCTACTCACCTTGATTCTCGCTTGCCGAAGTCGATGACCCCATGCTCTCCCTTGTCGTACAAATTCCACACGGGGTACCTACAGTTTTCAATGCGTTATATCATAGACACGAATCAAACATGAAAACTAAAACGGCACACGAAACGCACATAGATTAGAATCTATGATCTACGCATGCAAAAATAGCCAAATAACCCTCGCCGTTGACGTACAAACGTCCAACGACCAAATCCAAGTTCAAAAACCATAAACTAAGTTTTAGAAATCGGAAAACATAGTAAATCCCAACATAAAATGCTTCCAGATTTTGCCTCAGGTCAAATGGGACAAAACTAACAACACAGAGGCTAAGTCATAGTGTGTGTGAGCTATAGGCAAAACCCCCTACACCAATACTAAAAATTAGCTCGGTGAGATATCAATTTTGACCGGTGTCACCGGGTGAGTATGGGTATTATGGGCTCGTTTTGTCGTGGTGGTCTTATAGTGGTATATCTAGGTCATTCTACTTGTTTGATTTTCTTACAAATACCTCAGCTTGCTCCAGATTCCCTGTAGTCCTCATAATATCCACAAAACCGACATTTGAAATATCTAAACTCATGTTTTGGGTTTTCTACATTAAGTGTTTGTCCAGAATTTACACTAAAGGGGTTGTAGTGATGACTAAACCTTAATTACACCTTTACAAACCATAATATCCCCTAATTCCTCTTCTTGAAAATTCTAATATCGCTAATCTAGACAAGTTTAACTCTAAACTACACTAAGATGTTAGAAAGTCTAAAAACTTAACTAAAGACATGGGATTTACCTCATTTGGCAACTAAGGAAAAACCCTAGATGTTCCCAAGTGCTCAAAGTCTAATTTTGATTCCACCATGGGGTTTAGAATGGGGTTTAGGTTATTTTTTGTGAAGGGGAGATGAGGTTTTGATTGAGTTTTTGAGGTGATTGTGGGTGGTAGAGAGGAGGTGGAGGAAGTGGAGAAATGAGATGAAGAGGATGAAGATGAGAGAGATGAAGAAGAAATAAAACAAGAGCCATGAAAGGTGTAGAAGGTTCACTCCTTCTCTTTCTCTCTCTCTCACTCACATGGTCCTACCTCTCTCTCTCTTCTTTTTCTTTTTCTTTATTATCTCATTTTCTTGTAAAAACCACAAATGGAAAGAAACACATTGAAATGATACCATGCATAAATAAGAAACAATGTGTCATAGTCAACAAAGCTAAATAAAAATGGATTTGGTTTAAACATGATTAGTAGTGCACTAATCGGGTTTAATATAAACTTGCACAAAATTAGTTACATAATTATGTATAAAATACCCAAATCCAATAAATACCTTCAAAATCAATAATTCATTTTGATTTCCCAAATAATTTTCCAACTATTGGTATATAATTATACCATTTCATTTAAAACCAATCTCCATATTTTATAATATTTATAAAATTAATTATTTTATTTATTTAAATTCAAAAATAATATTTTGCTTTTCTGGAATGTTACAATCTTCCCCCCTTAAATAAATTCGGTCCCTGAATTTAATTTTAAACGCCCCCGAATTTAAATTTAAACTCCCCCAAATACTTAAATCCGCAAAATGATCAAACCGTCGGGGCTCCGAAATCGTGAACACACAAAACATATCGTAGTGCAGTGTATGCGTGTGAAAACGAGGGCAAAACTCAAAATCAAAACTCCATCAAGCGTCACGCCATCATGGGAGTTAATGCGAAAACACTAGTGTAAGTCCATGTCACGCACCTCACGAACTTGCGGGGAGGCGGAATATATGAAAAACGATTATCAAAGCTTCGTAACACGGACTTGAGCGCATGAATCGTTTCTAAACCATTGCTAACAAACAACTAGAGGTTTAACTAATTGGATACGAAGTTATACCTCACGATACTAGTCCTTCGGGTCTTCATCGCGGTCCTCCACTCCTCGTAGGCTCCTTGGAACATCGGCACCTCAACGGCCTCCTCGAATCAAAGACGATCCACCCGAAAGCTCCTACGCTAAGCTTAATCTCAAACTTGAGATAACTAGGTTGCTTAAAGTGCTAATCTAAGCTACCTAGGGGATAAAGAGTGAGGTTATGGATGTATTAGTCTAGCTAACCCTTGATCTCAACACATGAGAGGGTAGGGTTAGGGTTTGAAGAGAGAGTGAGCTTGAGGAGAGAGAAGGTGAAGATAAGAATGAAATGAAATAATGATGTTATCATAATATATATGAAGTATTATTATTTATCCAAAAATCAAATAATAGAATTAACCACCATGCTTCATAAATATCTATGAGTGATTCATCTCCATGAGTCATTAAGCATTTATGATGCATTAATGACTTGGATGAACACACAAATGAGCCACTAATCTCATTTAATGCAATGCCACCTTAACCCCTTAGTCACCACTCTTCTAGAAGCTTCCCGACAAATTACGAGAATGCCCCTCCAATCCGTGAAAACACGGAAAAACTTTAGACTGTATAAATCCAGTAACCCGATACTAGAATCTGGTTTAAACCAAAGCCGACTAGTAAAAACTGTCCGAAAAAGTCGTACGTGCGTAAACACACGTATGCGTCCGAACCCTTATCGTAAAACCATACGACCTCTATATCGTTTCGTCTGGAGCAGGGAAACTCTCTGTGTGGGACTCTAAAGACTCGACACTAAGCTGACAGTGGGTTTAACCACAGACCGCAAGTGGCACTAGCTGTACGTAACGGTCCCCAGGTAGATGTCGATAAGAAGGCCGATGAGGAAAACCATCCGAACCCCTACTGAGCCTGATGTGACAATCTCCATACAGTCCGGTCTGTTCATCTAAGACTATCGCATATCAATCCTAGGGGGCGGCAAGCGTCAGTCCCTTAATAGCTATATAAGTTGTGTCGGAGCGAAGCCCATTACACCCTGAGAAGCTACCAGAACCTACCAGTATATCTCGCTTGCCCTGGCCAGGGACTTTGCATAATGGCTCTCTGACACAGCGCGATATCATCTCCCAATACCGGGAGAGACGAATCCTATCTAACCACTACTGCCTCCAAGTGATCGGGACTGCACCCAACTGCTACCTGTTTGCATGACTCCTTTGAGCCATGGTAGGGTAGCAATCTAAGAACAGTGGGACACACTCGAGGCGAAGTAGCAGTGTCAAGTCTGCGGACTATGCTATACTCATGTCATCTGGGAACTGTTAACTGACGATGGGTATAATACCAACCAATCAGTTCCCCTACGAGTCCTGTCCGGTGTACCCGTAACCTAACGAGCACCAGCATACTATCTCCAGTACGACGTACTAATGGCTATGGGACAGACCATCTCCCCAACTAGGATGAGAAGCGTACACACTTAGTCTACTCCGGAATATCGATGCCCTATCTCGATAATCCAACGACCAGGGACCTGTATAGGATGTTGCTTACAGACTACCCAGCCCCCACTGGTGTGACTGCCATCACAACACTGGTAATTAAGCAAAGATCCTATGGGCTCTACTAATATGTATAAGTGATACGTTGCAAAAAACATATGCACATATTAAAGTAGACACAAACCAATTAGCATACTACCATTTTTTGCAAGACTGTATATACAACTGTGAATATCCCAAGCTTCCATTAAGTAATATACAATCTAGTATGATACAATAATGGCCCCTAGGGCATATACACTAACAATCTCCCACTTGCACTAGGGCCATGAGCTGGCATATCGTAGACCTATCATCTCGAATAGCCTCTCGAACTGCGTCTGGGGAAGGGCCTTTGTGAATGGATCAACAATGTTATTCTCTGTCTCTACTCTTTTCACCTCGATCTCCCGGCGATCTACGATCTCCCTGATCAGGTGATACCGCCTTAAGATGTGTCTGTATTTCTGATGGGACCTGGGTTCCTTCGCTAAAGCTATAGTGCCGTTGTTGTCACAATACAGAGGTATTGGACCAACACTGGAAGGACCACCTAAAGTTCTGTGAGGAACTTCTTCATCCAGACAGCTTCTTTTGCGGCATCGCAAGCAGCTATGTACTCCGCTTCCATCGTTGAGTCAGCAACGGTCTCCTGTTTGGAACTCTTCCAACAGACCGCCCCTCCGTTGAGGGTAAAGATATAACTCGACATGGACTTGGAGTCATCTTTGTCACTCTGGAAGTCGGAGTCGGCAAAGGCCTCCATCTGGAGGTCTTTTCCGCCATACACCAAGAACATCTCCTTAGTCCTTCTCAGGTACTTGAGAATGTTCTTTACTGCTATCCAGTGCTTCTCTCCTGGGTTTGCCTGATACCGGCTTACAACGCTCAATGCGTATACTACATCTGGTCTGGTACATAATATCGCATACATTATAGAGCCTACTGCAGACGCGTAGGGTATAATCGACATGCGATCCCTTTCCAAATCAGTCTTGGGAGACATCTCTTTGGAGAGGGTGATTCCGTAACAAGCCGGTAGGTTACCGCGCTTAGAATCATCCATACTGAATCTCTTCACTATGGTGTCTATGTACCTGGACTGCGAAAATCCCAACATCCTCTTTGATCTATCACGATAGATCCGGATCCCCAGGATGTAGGTGGCATTACCCAGGTCTTTCATGGAGAATTTGTGTGACAAGAATCTTTTGACTGACTGTAACATAGGAATATCATTTCCTATTAGGAGAATGTCATCCACGTACTAGACGAGGAATACTACAGCTCACCCTACAATCTTACTGTATATGCAAGGTTCATCTGGATTTTTGATGAAGTCGAATTCTTTGACAGCATCATCAAAACAGATGTTCCAACTCCGCGATGCCTGCTTTAGTCCATAAATGGACTTAAGCAGCCTGCATACTTTACCGCTGCTCCCATTCTGAATGAATCCCTCTGGCTGATCCATATAGACGCTCTCTTCCAAATTACCATTTAGAAAGGCCGTCTTTACATCCGTCTGCCAGATTTCATAATCGTGGAAGGCAGCAATAGCAAGAAGGACCGGAATAGATTTAAGCATAGCCACTGGAGAAAAGGTTTCATCATAGTCCAAACCAGGTCTTTGACGGAAACCCTTTGCAACAAGTCTAGCTTTACAGGTTTCAACCTGTCTATCTACACCAATCTTCTTTTTGAAGATCCATTTGCATCCTACGGGTTTTACCCCATCTGGAGCAACGTCCAAAGTCCATACTTTGTTAGTGTACATGGACTCCATTTCGGTCCGCATTGCATCCAGCCATTTTACCGAGTCACCGCTCTGAATGGCTTGCTGGAAGCTAGTAGGCTCATCATAGTCAATAGTGCAATCCTCTCTATCCCCGTCTATGAGAAAACCGTAGTATCTCTCGGGCGGATGAGATTGCCTACTATTCCTGCGGAGTGGCGTCGGGATGTCCTGTTCTCCTGAACCTTCTTGTTCTACTAAGGTTTCAGTAATAGTTTGTGGTTCTGGAATTTCTTCCAGTTCTATTGCGCCCCCACTTATCTGATTTTCTAAAAACTCAGTTTCCAAGAAGCGAGTATTATGAGAAACAAAAATCTTTTGTTCTTCTGCGTAATAGAAATAATATCCCTTGGAGTTCTTTGGATATCCCACAAACTTACACTGTACTGATCGTGCCTCGAGCTTGTCCACAAGCTGCTTCTTTACAAAAGCTGGACATCCCCATATCTTAATGTGCTTAAGATAGGGTTTCTTCCCACACCACATCTGATATGGTGAAGTAGGCACAGTCTTAGTTGGAACTCGGTTCAAAAGGTATGCAGCTGATTCTAGTGCATATCCCCAGAATGATCGTGGTAACTCAGCCTTACTTATCATGGAACGAACCATATCCAATAGGGTTCGATTCCTTTTTTCGGATACACCGTTGTGTTGTGGTGTGTATGGAGGAGTAAGCTGAGAGAGAATTCCATTCTCTTTTAAGTAACCTAGAAACTCGGCACTTAAGTATTCACCACCTCGATCAGATCTCAGTGTCTTGATACTTTTGCCGGTTTGTTTTTCCACTTCATTCTTGTATTCTTGGAATTTCTTAAAGGCCTCAGATTTATGCTTCATTAAGAAGATATATCTATACCTAGAGAAATCATCCGTAAAAGTAATGAAGTAGGAATAACCACCTCACGCATGTGTAGACATTGGACCGCATACGTCACTGTGTATGAGTCCCAAGAGCTCGCTTGCTCTTACTCCGTGTCCAGAAAACGGAGTCTTTGTCATCTTTCCCATGAGACAAGATTCACAAGTAGCATAAGATTGATATTCGAACGGATTCAAATATCCTTCTCTATGTAACTTAGTTAACCTTCTCTCATTGATGTGACCTAGTCTACAATGCCATAAGAAAGCCTGATTTAATTCTGGAGACTTTCTTTTAAGTGTATTCTGGATATTGAAAACCTGAGCTTGACTTAATACGTATATGCCGTTATCTAATGTACCTGACCCAATCAGAACTTGATTTAGGTGGATGTTAACTACATCGCTTACGAATGTAAAATCATACCCCTCTCTCGAAAGTGAGGACACTGATATGATATTACAAGTCATACTAGGTATATATAAACAGCTACGTAAAATCAATATATGCCCACTTGTCAAACCTAGGCAATATTCTCCCACGGATTCAGCATTCACTGTCATCCCGTTTGCAACTTTGAGAGACCAATCACCCACCTTTATAACTTTACGGTTTCTCAAAGCATGTAATGAATTACAGATATGAGATCCTGCTCCGGTATCTAATACCCAGGAAGTAGAGTTAATTGACAAACAGTTCTCAATAACAAACACACTTGAGGCTGAAGCCACAACATGCTTTGTATCTTGGTTACTGGCTTCCAAAGCCCTGCAATCATTCTGCCTATGCCCAATCCCATAATAATAGGAACTATCCTCTTTTACTGCATTAAGTTCCGAAACTTTTGCCCTTCTCGTTCCTTCACATCCCTGGTTTCCTTCAGGGTAGAAGGCAGAGACTGTAGAATCAAGTCAGTATCTGACTCGTTTCCCAACGCGGTCTCCAGGTTCTGGAGCTCATCAATACAGCTAGTCATTGTAAGGACGTTGTCCCCTACAGATGACCCGTCAGCCAACCTCGCTTGAATTAATTCGTTCGAGGTTTCATATCTAGTGATATGAGACTGCTCTCCATATAAATCTTTGTTATGGAGAAAGATGGAAACTAAGTCCATCTTCTCGTGTTGCTTCTGGTAGACACCATCAACTGAAGCTAACACGAGGCATTTGGCTTTTGCTTTATCCTTTTCCCTTGTCTGGAGGATATCCATATCCGTGACGGTGGAAACTGGACCTGGGACGGCGGGATCTTGAGTAGTAATAGGGTGGTCCAGCTTATCATAGGCAATGGACATCTGGACAGACCTCTGCCAGTCATATAAGTCAGATTCAGTCAAATTGTTATCTAGATGTAACCTATGTGTGGTCACAAGGTCGCTGCAATTAAGAGAGAGAGAGAAGAAAACATTTTAGCATGATGCTGTTGCAAGTTTAGATTGGTTTTATGTTTATCTAAACAGGATGGCTCCCACTGTTTCTCGAATCCCTCCTCAAACCAAAAAGGAAGAACTAGCCAGGACTATTCTCACCGTACAATACTTGCTTAACCGTTCAGCCATGCCAGTGTCGATACTTCAAGGGAGGTTTTCCAACGCTTTCGCGAAGTTCCTTAATTAAATAACCTCTTTTCTCTGGGGGCGTAACCCCGCTGACACCTTTCTAGGCATCTACTTGGTTTATAGCATTGATCGTTAAGTGACGAATCTCCTGATAAGTAGTATATACTCACAGTAGGATCGGGATCCAAAATATCATCGTATGATAATGTTGAAGGAATCTTACCAACATTCATCAAACTCCAAAATGGTATGCATCTCTCTACAAATTTCAGTTTCTTTAGAAATTCCCGATGTGGATTTTTTCCCCATGCTCTTATGACCTTGACTTTGGCCAAACAAATCATAAGTCACATGTCAAGTTTTACCCGTCATTATCCAGGTTAATTTGAACCCACCCGTACATACCCCTGACTTTGGCCAAACAAGGTAGTACGACTGTCCCAAAACAACGCATCTATCTATGCTACAAGTGAATACCCAGCAGCTACCAAACACTATGCCTTGACTTTGGCCAAAATACATAGCTTGAATACTATTGAATACCTAAATGAAATGACGGAGGGCTACGAATGGTTTTGGCAAAACCGTGAACGTAGTGAACTTGATATAATCGAAGGAACCTGATAGCTTTTTAAAAGGAGTGGTTAAAGCTCCGCAATTAAAAATTCTGCTCTTTTTAAAATAACCGAGTGGTTTCTTTTAAATTTATTCCAATGATTCAACTTTGGTTTATTTTCTTTGCATTATAATAATGCGTCCCATCTTTTATCTTATCATTGCAGAAAACAACGAAAATACCACGTCCTCTTATGCCATCCGCATTCGCCACTGGGTCCCGTCATCACCCGTTAGGTTACTTAACTAACGACAGAGCGGTGGCTGGGCTAGCGCGGGTGTAAAACATAAGTGACGTCTAATAGCTATATATATATAGATATTGTACATTCGTCAGACGCAATAATAAGCATTCCAGATCTCAGATAAACTTTATTGGATATGCAAGCAATCCGTGTTTCTTTTGAGCCTGCAAGGAAAGACGGATTACATAGTTGTGATGAATAGCCATTAGCCCACCCTAGACCCCTACGGGTACGGCAAACTACCCGCCAAGTACCAGAAGCGAAGCGGTCTGCCTCAACACTTCAAAATACCCGGTAGTTTGTGCACCCCACCTTGGGTCTATCCTAGGAGCAAAAATAGTAAAAAGAAATAATACAACGGTGGCTACAACCGCAACCTGGATGTGCCCCGCAAAATAATATTACAACTTATTACAATTACATCGAATGAATTAATACAATAACCCATCACAAAACCCGGCTAATCATCACAATAATCCAATACAGTTTATATACACAAATAGTTAAAAATTAACATCACAGATATGTGCAACCCCCTGCCAACCGACATACTAGCAGTTAGGGGAGGTTTACGAACACATAAAACATTACAGATAATAACCCGATTAGCAATTAATTTAGAACATCGATCGATTACCTTTATCCGTGTCTACCCCAAAATCAAATCAGCACAGAGGCAACCTGGGCAGAAACAGAACATACAAGAAAACAGAAAACCAAAAATTATGAATTACAGAGGAAATCCGAGTCAACTCGGAGTTGACTTGGCGGCAGATCCGCGGCCAAAAGCACCTTTGTGCCGCGGTTCCGCGGCCGAGTTGCCGAGTTAGGGGCTCGTATTTTCTCAGTTTTCATTAAATTCCCTGCTGTGAATTTTAAGGTATGTCAAATAATTTTTCAGACAGTTTTAAAATTAACAGAAACTTAGGGTTTTGGTTTTCCGTTTTTCGTATTTTCCGTCGATCGAACTTCTAATCATCTGCTAACAAGCTAATAATGGTTTAGCTGGCTCTGATACCACTGTAAATCCATGTTACGCACCCCACGAACTTGCGGGGAGGCGGAATATATGAAAAACGATTATCAAAGCTTCGTAACACGGACTTGAGCGCATGAATCGTTTCTAAACCATTGCTAACAAACAACTAGAGGTTTAACTACTTGGATACGAAGTTATACCTCACGATACTAGTCCTTTGGGTCTTCATCGCGGTCCTCCACTCCTCATAGGCTCCTTGGAATATCAGCACCTCAACGGCCTCCTCGAATCAAAGACGATCCACCCGAAAGCTCTTACGCCAAGCTTAATCTCAAACTTGAGATAACTAGGTTGCTTAAAGTGCTAATCTAAGCTATCTAGGGGATATAGAGTGAGGTTATGGATGTATTAGTCTAGCTAACCCTTGATCTCAACACATGAGAGGCTAGGGTTAGGGTTTGAAGAGAGAGTGAGCTTGAGGAGAGAGAAGGTGAAGATGAGAATGAAATGAGATAATGATGTTATCATAATATATATGAAGCATTATTATTTATCCAAAAATCAAATAATAGAATTAACAACCATACTTCATAAATATCTATGAGTGATTCATCTCCATGAGTCATTAAGCATTTATGATGCATTAATGACTTGGATGAATCACACAAATGAGTCACTAATCTCATTTAATGCAATGCCACCTTAACCCCTTAGTCACCACTCTTCTAGAAGCTTCCCGACAAATTACGAGAACGCCCCTCCAATCCGTGAAAACACGGAAAAACTTTAGACTGTATAAATCCAGTAACCCGATACTAGAATCTGGCTTAAACCAAAGCCGACAGCTTAAACCAAAACTTTAGACTGTATAAATCCAGTAACCCGATACTAGAATCTGGCCCCTCCAATATGTATAAGTGATATGTTGCAAGAAACATATGCACATATTAAAGTAGACACAAACCAAGTAGTATACTACCATTTTTATCAAGACTGTATATACAACTGTGAATATCCCAAGCTTCCATTAAGTAATATACAATCTAGTATGATACAATAATGGCCCCTCGGGCATATATACTAACAACTAGTGCCAAGATCCATTACGAAAATCAAATACGATATAATTAAGACTATAACATGTATATCGTACGCATCGTTGTGAAATTTTCAAAATATCTAAATAGAAATGCATGCAAAACCTTTTTCAAATTGCCGTGCGATACGCGTATCACGGCACGAGTAGCGGACGTTCATTGTAAGGAAAATAGCTATATATACACATATCTTTTGTTTAACAAATACGTCCCGCCTTTTGAAAATAATTTAGAAGGGTTTCCTTTGTAAAGTTTCGTGTCATCTTGGACACGTAGAAAAATATCGAGACTATAGCTCCCTTTGGGAAATCCCTTCGGCAATTACCGATGCATGCAAGAATACTTAGGTACTGTTCTTAGAACGGTCCTGCTCGGTTACTAAACCGGATAGTATATATCATGAAAACATAGTGCTCGAAACGAAATCAATCTCGAAACAGAGTATACAAATGCCACGTGCGTTTGGTGCGCGCGGAAATCGAAATCAAATACAGGTGCCACAAATGTGCACAGAAACAAAACTGAGTGCAACGGGTGTGCAAAAAAACATCTGTCAAGTGCAACGGGTGTGCCTGACAACAATATCAGGTGCATCTGATATGAACTAAGAATCTCGATTTAGTGCATCTGGTATGCACAAAATCGCATCAAGTGCGCCAAGTGGGCGCAAGAATCCTAATCAAGTGCACATGGTGCACGAAAACATAAATCCAGTGCATTAGGGTGCACGAAACAATATGGAATATCAAAATCGAAATTAACGGTATACGGCATACACCAAATCAATTCAAGTATACCGTGGCAATAAACTCCTAACATGTGCATCTGTGAGCAAAAAATCATATCAATACTGAAAGTGGGTGTAAATCGTCGAATGCATAAGTCAAAATCATGTGCATACTATATGCACGAAATCAAAATTAAGTGCAATGGGTATGCGTAAAATGAAAATCAGTACAACTGATATATGAGAATACAATCAAGTGCAACTACGGTGCACATAAGAAATGTCAATCATAAACGAATCGTCGAAATACCGAATATCTAGAACAACAAAAATGTGATATCCGAATCACCAAATTGCAAACCATAAATACCGTCATCGACGTGCCCCTCCTTCAATGTCGAAGGTGTCGGTGCATCTAAGGCTGGCAGAGCAAGAATATCTACTTGCCTCTTGCCCACAGTCTGACGTCCTCTGCTCTTAGATCCTTGTTTTTCTTTGCGAATTGCCAGTTACATGACTTCTCGGCTCAACATCCCGATACATAGTGATGACAGAAACAGACCCGTTCTGGCGCTTCTCTGAAATCTTTTGACCAATTGATATGGTCACTCATAACGTATCCTATCAATGATGGTAAACTCTAGCTCACCGAGTGTGCGTACTACGACCAATCCTGGGTCCAAGTCTTCTCGTGCAGTATTCCAGAAAGTTCCTATCGGAGTCTCTCCCAAATCTCATCTCTGAACGACTGCTCGGAAGTAGCACTCTTTATTAAATCCATTTCTTGTTCCAGAACAGCTGCATTCTCTTCATGACATTTCTCTGAAATTATGGCAACATTCAACGCGTCTACCTGCGTATCAAGTCTCTGATATCAACGGAGTAGAACGTCATCTCATCAAGATCTCACACGAACCTCTTACTCCGCTTCCATTCGGTATGGACCAATTTGGAATCATCCCTTCGTAGCTGTGTGGACGGTGCTCCATTTGGCTGTATTCGTATCTAGAGTCTCTTTCGAAACTACGAACTCGGCAGCTTTAATATTCTGTAGAAGGCGTCTGGCCAAAACGTCCTCGGGAACTCGTCCAAATCATCGGAGCGATGCATTTATGCTTGTCCTGTCTCGATCGACTCACCACATGCCTGTGTGAGGTCCTCTTCCACCTGAAGTTAGTCAATCTGAGGATCTCGCATCGGAGTATACAAACGAACATGTCCCAGTCATTTATCCAGGGGTGACTGGCGATCTTCTATCACATCTCCATGTATAGACTCACGTTGCATTAACTTCTGAAGTCTAGGGGTGATATCTTATCAACTTAGCAACAGCTGGCTCATCTGTCCACACTGTAGACAACGCCTCTATCATCTGGAGTAGATGGTACCTTAATAATCTTTGCAATCTAGCTGGCCTCTAGCAATGGCCCGATCTATATTTATTGCTTATCCTTATTGCTTATCCTCGTTCATGACGAGCTCGTACTGACCGCATATCTAGCCATAGCTCTCTCTACTCGTGTAACCAAGGTAACGGAAACCACAATCCGACATTGATAAGGATAGATCATAGGAAAGAATAGAAATACAATGCCTAAGAAATGTACATCCTAAGGCTTCTTAAGCGGAGTAGCGTATCGTAAGTATGCCGCGGAACATACACACGGTACGTCACTCTACTTAAATCACCTACTCCATCAACCAAGGTCAACCTACGCGAAAAAAGTTCGGGTCTAATACCCCCTCGGCCAAGTCTAAGTTCCGTAAGGTCAAACCTAAGTTCCGAATATAAATATACGCCATAG
This sequence comes from Agapanthus africanus, assembly GCA_030015575.1. NCBI lineage: Eukaryota > Viridiplantae > Streptophyta > Magnoliopsida > Asparagales > Amaryllidaceae > Agapanthus > Agapanthus africanus. The sequence goes on along the minus strand of CM057345.1, from coordinate 293,924,415 downwards.
ACTCCGCATAGTCAAACCTAGACTCGAACCAAGGTTAAACCTAACGCTCTGATACCAACTTTGTCATGACCCGGAAAAGGCACACGACTGGCACTTGAATCATGTGAAGTCTATAGGACCCCACCTAATTCAAGTAAGCTAAAAGCCCAGAAATCTAAACCTTTTTAGGGGAAAATAATGGAGGTGAAGTTTTGAAACAACGGTATAATGAAAAAAAATTCTTTCTTTAAAATATAAGCGATAACATATGAAAAACAGAATCTCAGTATTTAACTTGAAAAACCTTTTCGTCATTTAAAATTTCGGCAGCACCTCCTTTGTATCTTTTAACCTGAAAAAACGGTATAAGCAATAAATATAGGCATCCCTAAGCGGGAGCTAGCTCTTCACCAATTGGCGGAAACAACTACACAAGTAATGCAAATATACAACGCCGAAGGCGAGGATCAAAAATCAGAAAGAAAGCAAGAAAACTAAACATCAGGAAAACCAGAAACAACAATAATTACATAAGCCCGACTCTAAGGCCGAAAGAATATACAAACTGTGGTTATCTAAGTCTACTAAATATACAAGTCTGGTTGATGGAGCTTTAACTAGATATAACTGAAATAAAATATACAAGTAATAATAGTGGTCACGATGCAATGTGTTCCACCAATCAAAGCAAGCACCCTGAAGGAAGTTGTGTACCAGCAAGCCGCAACGGAACCTGTATGGCAAAACCTGCAAGAAACTGTGGCACAACGGGGGTGAGTTGCCAACTCGTGAGTAGAAGACATCAGCGAGTAGAAACCAAATGTACGACCATCTCCTAGGTCATACAGTACAATACAATAATAGTAATAACACGGTAACAGTGAGTAACAGTATGAGTAATCAATATAAGCGGATGTATAAGGTCAAGTACTCGTGTCCGTGTCACAGAGTAACTACATGTTATGTATGCTATGCATGAATGCATCATCCATGGGTATGTACAGCATCGACATACAGAAATCATGATAAACCTGAGTGCCAAACATCGACACTCGAAAACATCATAAAATACGTGTCCATCAGCATTACATAATACAATATATCTCGGGCTCCGTCAGTCCGGATCGGCCCAAATCATCTGATCACACGACTACGGTCGGTATCCTCAGGATGTCCGCCGCGTCAAATATCACTGGTAGGTAGTGCTACCCTGCCAGGCTCAACATCTCGCTATAAGACCTTCTTGCCCCGGGATACCTTACCGGGTCCACCATGTACCCGCAAACGGCGTCTCTCTTCTCGAATCTGGTATATGTACATACGCGGCTCAATAATCGAGAAAACTCATGGTGGGCGCCATACATCATATCACAAGAAACCGCATCTTTCTTTAAAAGTTTAGTATATGTTTTCAAATTCGCATGCGGTATCCCCAAATCCAGAAATCTCATGGAAAAACCGAAATCTCAAAATCATGAGTATATATAATGAGATAATGGATATCGGCATAGAGCCCAACTGCAGTATAAAATCAGAATATAGGTAAACAATGCATGGGACGTCTAAATACAAAATGCAATGTTATAATTGGCGTATGATATGAGAAATGCTACCTATCTATCACAATCAGTGTATACAATGCAATAACGGTCACTACAGTGTGCGTGACATGGCAATTACTGATGCTGATGCATGTGAGCCGACAAGAAAATGTACGTGGAACATACACATCATCGGTAATGGTGCAGATGTCCTAGCGGACGAGATCATAACAGAAGTAAACATGCAGAAGCAACAATAAGGTATATAAAACTATATACGAGCTATACCGTTTATTATTTTAAATAGCACGAATCGTTATTTTTAGAAAAGTAAGGACTGCATTGTTTTGAGAAATGAGATGTCTTTTGAAAATCCGTAGCGTTCCTCATTTTATTCTTTGAAAAAGCCTACGATTCGTCGGTTTTGAAAATAGGTATGACTCGAGTCTAAGTTAACCTATATCTATGCAACTAAAGACTAAACTAAGTATCTAGTCGAAGGTGATAAGAAATCTATAATATCCCGAGTCGATATATCTAATAGTCGGCGATCCAGCCTCATATCATCATGTACGGTAATAATACATCATACGACATCCTTGAGTCAAGAGTACGGATCAATCATCATATACATCTCGTATGGTAAAATCAATCGTACGACATCCTCAAAAATCGAGGGTACGGGTCACATATCATATATATCATCAGTCGTACGATATCATCATCGTACAAATCTATTATCAAGGGGTACGGATCTAAAGTCTCGTACAAATCTATTATCATCAATTCACATGTTATCGTATGTATGAATACATATCGCCTAACGATATATCATAATATCATATCATATATGGTGTTTCGACTCAAATACAAATCATATCCTCACGGCATCATTCCCGATCATATCGACTCAAATCCATATAACATATACTATCCTCATCTCACGTGTGTGTGTATCTATATATATATATATATATATATATATATATATATATATATATAAACACAGATACACACACACACACATACAGACACCAACATATATATACCAAGTGTATGCGTGTGTGTGACTAAGTAAACCGACGACTCACGACTATGGAACTAAACTAAGAGTAAACTATCCTACAGGTATGCCAATTCTAATCTATAGTCTCCTAGTAACGCTATTTACTAGGTATCCAAGTCTCACATAAACATATATAATATATATAATCTATTTTACGGTTGCGGGGGTGCTATACGCCATCCACCCGACTTCCCTCGTAGATATACATCTACTCACCTTGATCCTCACTTGCCGAAGTCGATGATGCCATGCTCTCCCTTGTCGTACAAAGTCCACGTGGGGTACCTACAGTTTTCAATGCGTTATATCATAGACACGAATCAAACACGAAAACTAAAACGGCACACGAAACACACATATGTTAGAACCTATGGTCTACGCATGCAAAAATAGCTAAATAACCCTCGCCGTTGACGTACAAACGTTCAACGACCAAATCCAAGTTCAAAAACCATAAACCAAGTTTTAGAAATCGGAAAACATAGTAAATTCCAACCTAAAATGCTTCCAGATTTTGCCTCAGGTCAAATGGGACAAAACTAACAACACAGAGGCTAAGTCATAGTGTGTGTGAGCTACAGGCAAAAACCCCTACACCAATACTAAAAATTAGCCCGGTGAGATATCAATTTTGACCGGTGTCACCGGGTGAGTATGGGTATTATAGGCTCGTTTTGTCGTGGTGGTCTTATAGTGGTATATCTAGGTCATTCTACTTGTTTGATTTTCTTACAAACACCTCAGCGTGCTCCATATTCCCTTTAGTCCTCATAATATCCACAAAACCGACATTTGAAATATCTAAACTCAAGTTTTTGGTTTTCTACAGTAAGTGTTTGTCCAGAATTTACACTACAGGGGTTGTAGTGATGACTAAACCTTAATTACACCTTAATTACACCTTTACAAACCATAATATCCCCTAACTCCTCTTCTTGAAAATTCTAATATCGCTAATCTAGACAAGTTTAACTCTAAACTACACTAAGATGTTAGAAAGTCTAAAAACATAACTAAAGACATGGGATTTACCTCATTTGGCAACTAAGGAAAAACCTTAGATATTCCCAAGTGCTTAAAGTCCAATTTTGATTCCACCATAGGGTTTAGGATAGGGTTTAGGTTATTTTTTGTGAAGGGGAGATGAGGTTTTGATTGAGTTTTTGAGGTGATTGTGGTTGGTAGAGAGGAGGTGGAGGAAATGGAGAAATGAGATGAAGAGGATGAAGATGAGAGAGATGAAGAAATAAAACAAGAGCCATGAAGAGTGTAGAAGGTTCACTCCTTCTCTCTCTCTCTCACTCACATGGTCCCAGCTCTCTCTCTCTTATTTTTCTTTTTCTTTATTATCTCATTTTCTTGTAAAAACCACAAATGTCAAGAAACACATTGAAATGAAACCATGCATAAATAAGAATACAATGTGTCATGGTCAACAAAGCTAAATAAAAATGGATTTGGCTTAAACATGATTAGTAGTGCGCTAATCGGGTTTAATATAAACTTGCACATAATTAGTTACATAATTATGTATAAAATACCCAAATCCAATAAATACCTTCAAAATTAATAATTCATTTTGATTTCCCAAATAATTTTCCAACTATCGGTATATAATTATAACATTTCATTTAAAACCAATCTCCATATTTTATAATATTTATAAAATTAATTATTTTATTTATTTAAATTCAAAAATAATATTATATTTTTCTGGAATGTTACAGTCAGACCGCTACTAACTCGATAAGTCATGTCTGAGTCTAGCTCATCATCAACTGAGATACTAATGATCAACTATCAGTAAATCTCGCTCACCGTGGCTACGGATTTCTGGTGATAGCCAACTGAACACAGCGCGACATCGACTCCTAATACCAGGAGAGACGAATCCCTGACAGTCAACCACTGCTTCTATGTGGGACTGTACCCAATTGAAACCTGTTTGCACGACTCCTTTGAGCCGTGGTAGGGTAGTAATCAAAGTACAATGGGAACTCACACGAGACAAATGACGACTTCAGGTCTAAGGACTAACCTGTACTCATGCCACCTGAGAACTTCCATCTGACGATAGGTATAATACCATCTAGAAGTTCTCGGCGAGTCTGTCCAGTGTACTCACCTCCAATGAGCACCTGTACTCTATCTTAGGTGACAAAACACCAATGACTTGTGAGGCCGGCCACTGCCCCTCGTCGGGGTCTCGAAACGTATATACTAGTCTACTATGGAATATCGATGCCCAGTCTCGATACTCCCACGACTGGGGACATTTAAGGATATGCTTATAGGCTACCCAACTCTCACGTATATGATCGCCATCATAATGCTGGTAGTCAAGCAAGAATCCTACGGGCTTCATCATTATGTATTAGAGACACGCAATAACAAGTAAAACGTGTACACATCAATGATAAAGACAAACCAGATAGTATACTATCATTTCAAGTAAGATTATTCTACTTGTATAGGTCCTCCCTCAATTTTCATAACTGTGTGCCTGCAATTACAATAATTGCCTTGAGGGCACTATATCCAACAATCTCCCACTTGCACTTAGGGCTAATTATTGCGGCATCGCATATCCACATCCCGTATGCTATCGAATACCCAACTTCTCTACTAATCAGTTCCTCAAATCTCGTTTGAGGAACATCCGTGTTTGAGAAATAGCTTCAGCGAGTGGATGCGCTATAATGTTTCAACTTCTTCTCTCTATATCTCACTTTTGCGGAGATCAACGATCTCCCAAACTGTGCGATAACCCGCCTCAAGAATTTGTCTGGATACCTAATAGGACCAAGTTCATCAATGAACAACTCCTATCCAACAAACTTCTTAGGCTGTATCCTCTGTTGAGTTATAACCGGCATCCTGCACCTTAATTACCTCAGTATCCTTATTGGAATACTATCCAATATACTGATCCTCAGAAGATGCTAAACTCAAAACTTGACAGCATCTCTGTCATCCAGGTCACCTTGGAAGCCTTAACCGATAACCACCTCCCAGAGAAGGCTGTCGTTATCCTATTCCAAGAACATCCTCTTATGTTCTTTACTGCTTCCCTTTGTTTCTTGAGGATTGGATTAATATATGCTTGTTGCATCTAGTGCAAAAGCAATATCTGGTGTTGTACAAGACTTTATATAATTGACTCAATTGCCTAAGCAAATGATGTGTCATTCATGCCTGCCCCTCTCTTCATCAGTCCAAAAAAACATCTTTTAGAGAGGGTGACTCCATCACCTGCGGGTACACTACCACGCCAAGAGTCGTCCATTCTAAGATACTTTTAGAATGCTGTCTAAGTATCCAATTTGGGAATCATCCCAAATCTAGATCTAAAACCATAGATCTAGTCACCAGAACTCCTGATATACTATCCATATCCAACGTGGAGAAAATACTGTGTGACAACCAAAATCTGACAGATTGTAGTATAGGAACATCACTTCCTATCTGGAGTATGTCATCTAAATCATGGATAGTACTTCCTACATCCTTCTTACTAGGTTCATCTTTTGTTTTGATGAAGTCAACTATCTTGACTATTACATCAATAACAGATGATCCGTCTCCGCTATCCTTGCTTTAGTCTACGAATAGACATAAGCATCTTGCACACCTTCCGCTGCTCCCACTGACTACGATAACCCTTTGGCAGAGTCATATACACATGCACTTACAAAATCCCATTTGGAAAGATGTTATAGTCATCTACCTGCCAGATATCATAGCCATGAACTGCATCAGCGCCAAAATATATCCATATGGACTTCAGCATAGACACTGAAGTAAAAGTCACATCACAATCCACAACGGGTATTTGATGAAAACTCTTTACAACAAGTCTAGCCTTATTAAGTTAGCACCTTTCCACCTGCACAGATCTCAAAAGATCTTCTTGCTCTTAATGGGTTTTATCCCTTCAAGAGCAAAACAAAGTCCAAAATCCATAATTTGCTGAAGTGCATGGAGTACATCTTAGATATTAAGCATCTGATCATCTGGAAGTTACCACTTCCTATGACCTACTGATAACTAGTAGGATCATCATCACTATGATGCCGACCTCCCTATCACCGTCTACGAGAAAACCGAAGTATCTCTTGGGTGTCTAAGATCACCTACTAAAATCTGTGGAGTGGCTAACGGTTTGTCAATTCCAATTGAATTCTTAAGTCATACTAAATTTTCGGTAACCATTTGTGGTTCTGGAATCACTTCCAATTTTAGCATACTCCCACTAGTTTCTTTTGGAAAAAGATCCTTTTATAAAATGGTGGCGAGTCAAGAACAATGTAACCATTTACTTTGAAAATGATAGAAACAAAATCCCAGTGAATGCTTGGGATAATCCACAAACTGCCATTATCGAAGCGTGCCTCGAGTTTGTCCGGGTTTTGCTTTTAAGCAGAAACCAGATAACTCCATATCTTAACAATCTGAAGATATGCAACCATTCTATATCCATATAGAATCAAGGCACACTAATTTAGATGGAACCAGATTCAAAAGTCTTGCAGCTGTTTCCAGTGCATATCACCTAATGGAAAAATGCCAATACAACATTACTTATCATGGAGCGTGTCCACCGATGAGTAACCTGTAAGAGAATCAAGTTCTTGATATTACTATAATAGAATACCTAGCATAAGTATCTACATCTTCGATTACCTAGAAGAATCCCGATACTTCCAACGCATGGTTCTCTACTTTATTCTTATACCTACAAACTTCTCAAAATCTTTGGACCTTGCATTACTACGAATGCATGTCTAAAACCAGCGAACTCATAGGTAATCCTGAATTAAGTAAGAGTACGAACCCCTTGTCCCGAAAGACACTGGACAACATACATCTCCATGTATAAGTTCCAAGAGTATACCAACTCAAATTTTGTGTTTTGTAAGTTGAAAACTGTATTTTGGTTAAGAATGTCTTACACCGTTATTCAATACACCTTTCCTTATCCTCAACTGATAAAGCTAAATGTTTATAACACATTTTTCAAAATGTATATCTCACTTTATAAAAATAAAGGTACAGATATTTTATTTTAAAATCTGGTGCATAACGACGGTTATTCGAAACCAAATATTTGCTGTCAGGCAAAAACCAGGCGATTTAATCCAATATCACCAATTACAACGAATTCCGATATTGAGGATCAAATTGCCCATTTCCCAATATTCTGCTCCTACTCATCATCTGTAACACCGTACAGATGTGAGATCCAAATCTGGTAAATACATACACTGGAGTCGGAATTAATTGGGAAAACAGTTCTCTTTTACATGTACACAGAAATACTGAAACATGAAAAATGTTTCATTAGGTATGGTCAAGTATTCCTAGTAATGCCTTTTCTATTATCCAGATTCATGACAGTAGTCGCAATTTCCTTTGCCCTCACTTCAATCTCTTTATATGTCTCTACATCTTACCTTCTGCACACCGTCCTTAAGCTAATTGATTTTCTTCCTTTCGTACCTTTCGGCACTAGCCTGAGGTTTGGAAGAAGACTATCCAATAAACGTAACAGGTGTAATCTCCTAATGCAAGGAGCTCTCACAATCTGAGAGAAGGTAAAGGGAAGAGACAACCGAATAATCCTATTCAATTTCTTCAGAACCTATGGCCATCCTCGACTGAAGTAACTTCTGCGAGTTCGTATGTAACTATACAATGGCCGTTCCAAGCAATATGGATCATCACAGTGATATGACGTGTTCTGAAGAAATGCAAAGGGTAAAGCAGTTGTGGTAGGGATATGTGCGACTTTGTCGCGAATCAAGACAATCTAAAGCCAAGGGTGTAAAAAGGTTCGGTCAAATTGGTTCATAAGTTTTAAGGTAGGTCATGGGTCGATGTACCAGAGAGAGAGAAAATAAACACTCAGCGTGTACTCTATCAAGATCAGATTGGTTATCACTTTATCTGATCAGGATGGCTCTCACTGTTTCCTCGAATTCTCCTTCAAACCCTAAAAGGAGAACTAGTCGGGATCGTTTACATTTTACAAGTTCGCTAACCGTTCAGCCAGGCCAGTGTTAGTACTCTGAGGGAGGTCCCCCGTGCTTTCACACGGACCCAATTAATAACCCTATTTCCGCAGAAGCGTAACCTTGTCAACACTTTCTAGACACCTAATAGGTTTGCTTATTGCGAAGTGAAGAAATCTCCTGAGTAGTAATACATACTCATCAGTGGGAATCGGGACCCAACTATCATCATGTGATAACTTGACGGAATCCGCTCAAGTCACCACACTCCAGAAGGTATGCGCATGCCTGGAAAGTTTCCCGTATGTTTGAAACTCCCGATATGGTTTTTGCCCCAAGCATCTTATAACCTTGACGAAGGCTAACAAATCATAAGTCGCAAGTCAAGTTCTACCCGTCATTGTCCTGATTAATCTAAACCTACCCATACTCTCCCTTGACGAAGGCCAACAAGGCAGTACGACTGTCCTAGATTAATGCATATCCATGCAACAAAAAAGTAACACATATCTACCATACACTATGCTTTGACGAAGGCCAACAAATATAGCATGAATACTAGGCGCTACCCGTCTGAAATGACGGAGGGCTACAACAGGTTTTTGGCGAAAAACATTTAACGTAATGAACTTGATATCGTTGAAGGAACTCGAGTGGCTTTGAAATGGAGTGGTTTAAGCTCCGTTTTTTTAAACTAGTGACATAAACTTTTGCTTAAGAGCGAACTCCCAATGAAAGGATCGAGGCTCTTCCTTCATAGAATGAGGTACGAGATATTCCTAACCGAATACTTCTATGCAAAGCAAAAGAATACGACTATGAGTTTTGAAGAAAACCGAGTAGTTTTAAAATTGGTTCCAACAACATTATTTAGGTTTATTTTTCCTTGCATTATGTCGATAATGTGTTCCCATCTGTAACATTTCAGAAAAATAAAATATTATTTTTGGGGAATTTTCATAATTTAATATTAATTTTTAATGAATATTTTAATATTTCGGTGTAATTAAATACCGATAAATTGGGAAAAATTTGGAAAATTATAGAAATTACTAAAAAGAGCGTGTTTTATGTGAATTATGCAAATTTTAAGTTTTTATGATTTATTTGACACTAATTTAGTGCTAATCGCGATTAAAAATCGCTAATCGGATTTTTAGCATATTTTATGCAAACATGCACCATATCATTTTACACTTGTTACATAATTTTTTCATGGCTTTCTTCATGTTTTAGCATGGTTGTTGATTGTTGGAAAATAGAAAAGAAAAAGGGGAAAAAGAAAAGATATGAATAGAATATTAGGTATGGGTGTGAGAGAGAAAGTGAGGGGGATTATCTTTGACTTGCATCTCACCATTTCCTTCATTTTCCTCTCTCCTCTCCTCTTCATTCCCTGCTGCTGCTGCTGCTGCTGCTCCTTCTCCCTGCCCTCTTCACCTCCTCAAATCACCTCAATAAACACTCCGAAACCCTATCCCTATTTCACAAAAGTGATGCACAAGCTCAAGGGAAACACATTGGACCAAGAAAGAAAGGATTTTGGCCACTTGGGGGCAACTCAAGAATTTTCTTGAGTTTCCAAATGAGGTATTTTCTGAACCATAAGCTTAGTGTTTGCATTACTTTTACCCCCGTGTTATGATAGAACCGATATCGAGTGATTTTGTAGACTTAGGAAAACTCTAGTTAGGCTTATTGGAAATTGAGAGTTGTGGCGAGCAATTAAGCTCACTAGAGGCCACACAAATCCCCTAGTGCTAGAATTCTGACCTAAACCAGAGACTAGAAACCCGAAATACGGATTTAGAAACCGATATCGGAAGAATTGTGGAATCTGTGAGGGTTATTTAAAATCTGCTATTATTAGAAGACTCTGGAAATTATTTTGTAAGGACAGTGAGGCATGCAGGCACCCAGGAAGCTACCACCAAAACCCTAGCCCCTAATTCCCCAGACAGGCCGCAGATTTAATCAATTTGGCCGCAAATTGCGGCCTGGGTCCCACCAATTTGGTTCGTGTTTGCTCTGTAGCTTTATTTCATGTAAATTAGACCCCTGGCATATGCAAAATTGTCTGATTTGACCTAGGGTGAAATCTGAGACCCTTTTCTATAGTTGCTGTTTTGGATTCGTGTTTCCGTACTGCGTATTTTAAATTCTGGATTTGCGTATTGTGCTTTACCTCGATCACTTGACGTTTGTACGAAGAGATCGAGGTTCGTTTGATGGTTTTGAAAGAGTAGTCTATAGGTTCTAACCTATAGGCGTTAGCGTGTCGTTTTGGGTATACCCGATGTGATTTTAATACGCATTCCAATTATCTTATCTATGTAGGTACCATCATGTGGATTCCATACGATGAAGAAGAGGAATGCGACATCGACACCGACACGCAGGATGCAAGGTGAGTAGATTATATCTACGGGGGATGTCGGGTGGATGGCGTATAGCACCCCCGCAGTCCGATATTTAGTATAGTATATATATACTATATATGGTAGCTTATTGTGCGTCGTGGATATTTGAGATGAGATTAGGTGTACTATGGTTAGATTAGGGCGTAGAAATAAACTAGTATAGTTCCTAGTTGCGAACCCTAGAATAGGTTTACACCCATACGCACACACATGCTTATTGCTATACATATACCTACATGATGAGGATAGTGGATGATTTTTTGGAGGTGAGTCGATGAGATTGGGTATAGTGCCATGAGATCGGTGATGTGATGTGATTCGTATTTGGGATACGACATGTGATTTTAGCGGACCTTGGGACGTGTGTTGCACACACGCATTTATATTTATATAGAGGGTATCGATTTGCACTAGACTTAGATCAGTACCCCAGATCATGAGATATGATGATAAGGATACCTGATAATTGATGAGAGGAATGTAATATTGACCCGTACCCAGCTTTTGGGATGCCGTACGATGGTTTACCGTATGAGCATCATATTGATGACAGATCCACACTCATGACTCGAGGATGCCATATGATATTGTATCGTACGCGGTACCTTTGAGGCTGGATCACCGACTATTATACTTATATATATATATATATATATATATATATATCGACTCAGATTTAGGTGGTTTCCATACCCCTCCTGATTGACTTGTTAGTTAGAGCTGTAGTTTTGCTAGTAGATGTTAGGCTAGGTTGATGTCTTAACTATTTCAAAAACTAACGAATCGGGAGTATTTTAAAGACAGGCAAAGGGATTCTACGGATATTTTCAAAAGACACATTTTTTCTTAAAAACACCGTAGCCCTTATTTTCAAAACACCGCGATTCGTGTTATTTCAAAAGGCACTACTGTATGACTTATATTTATATTAAATGCAGATTAGTTATCATTGTGTTTATCATTCAGCTCCCGCACATTATTGCTGTTCGCTCCGCATCGTATACTTATATTGTGATTTCATATACCATTATTACACTCATGCTGTTAGGACACCAGCACCATTATCGATGATGCATATGTTCCACGTACACCTGCTTGCCCGCTCACACACTTCATCATCGATAATTGCCATGTCACTACACTGTAGTACTGTTGCATTCAGGATATGATCTCTTGCATGGCATACTTGTGTACATACCCATTGTACACCCATGTTTATATACATAAGTATTTGCACATACATAGATAATTTTGGTTTGATTAGAGATTTAGGAACCACAAGATACTCTTTAAAACCGATTCATTTTAAAAGAGCGGTTTCCTTCATTGTGTGCATATTACTATTCCATGTTGCATGACAGACTGATATGCTTACATTCTTTTATACGTCGCATATATCATGCTTTATGATTATACGCATTGAGATATATTGTTTCCATGATATTTCTGGATTTGGGAACCGTGGGTATTTCAAAAGAGAGTATGTATTGTTTTAAAAACCCGGTTATCCTTGATATGATATTTCAGTGCGTCCACCATGCGTTTTCTCGGTTCTGAGACGTGTGCTTGAAACTCGATTTGAGGAGTTGGATGATCCGTTTGCGGGTTCATGGTGGACCCGGTATGGTTCCCCGGGGAGAGAAATATTTTTCGTGGAGCAGACGATGAGCCTGGCAGGGTGGCGAGTACCTACCGGTGATTGTATTTGAGCTCGGCAGATATCCGGAGGATACTGACTGGAGTTGAGAGATGATATGGGCCGATCCAGACTGACGGAGCCCGATATATGAGGATTTACGTGCCGATGCTAGGCACATGTTTCATGATGTTTTCGAGTGTCGATGCTTGACACTCAGGTTCCATGATTTGATATGTCGCGAGCGACACAGGTTGATTTACATCCTCATATTTCCATGCATATACTTTATGATATTTACATGCATGGTGTTTATTGTCATTGGGTGACACGTGGACGATTTCCACATACATATATTGACATTGATGACATTGATCATATAGTTGGATGATATCCACTTTTTCATAGACTTCATGATATAGTCGACATTGGTCATACCTCATACTTATGATATGTTATTACCTGAGGCACTGGCACGAGCACTTGGCACTACACTCATGTATAGATGTTACATTGCCACCTTATCATGCTTCAGACTTATTCATTGAGGTTTGTATATATATTGATCGTATTGACCTATGATTGTGTCATACATACGATTTCTACTCTGCGATGTTTTCTATTCACGAGTTGGCAACTCACCCCCGTTGTGCCACAGTTCTTGCAGGTTTTGCCATACAGGTTCCATTGCGTCTTTTCTGGCACACTGCTTCCTTTCTGGGTGATTGCATTGGTAGGTGGGTTCACTTGCATCGTGACCACCCTTGTATTATTTTATTCAGTTGTATCTAGAAATTCCATCAACCAAACTTGTATATTGTTTCAGACTTAGAAAACCAGTTATGTATTATTTCGACCTTAGAGTCGCGCGTTGTAGTATTATGGTTTTCAAGCTGATTTGAGTTTTTCCTTTGAGTTTTGATACTCGCCCTTTGGCGTTGTATATTATATTGATTGCGTGGTTATGACCGTCAATTGACGAAGAGCTAGCTCCCGCTTGGGGATGCCTTTTATCATTGTATATATGCTTTTATCATGTTGTACCCCGTTCGGGGCCAGTATTTACAAAGGAAACTCTGCCGAAATTTTCAGAAAGGACATTGAGGATTTTACAAATGCATATTCGGCTACTTCTTTAAAAACCTGGTTCTTTAAACATGTTTTCTTACTTCTTAAAAACTAGTTTTCCTTATTTACTCCTTAAAATGGTTTTAGATTTCTGGGCTTTTGGCTTACTTGAATTAGATGGGGTCCTATAGGCTTCATATGATTCAAGTGCCAGTCACGGGCTATTTCGGGTCGTGACAAAGTTGGTATCAAAGCGCTAGGTTGACCTTGGTTCGAGTCTAAGTTTGACTATGTGGAGCCTAGAGCGTCTATATATATACGGAACTTAGGCTCGACCTTACGGAACTTAGACTTAGTCGAGGGGGTATTATACCCGAACTTTCGTCGTGTAGGATGACCCTTGGTTGATGGAGTAGGTAGCTTGAGTAGAGTGACGTACCGTACGTATGTTCCGCGGCATATTTACGATACGCTACTCCGCTTAAGAAACCTTAGGATGTACATTTCTTTGCACAGTATTATATTCATTCCTATGATCTACCCTCATCGATATTGGTTATGATTTTGCTGCCACGATTACACGGGCAGAGAGAGCTACGGCTAGAGTTGCGTCAACTTGAGCTCGTCACGGACGAGGACTGACCAGGGCGTGATTCCAGAGACGTACGATTGCATAGAGAGGCGTCGTTTTATTGTGTTCTCGCGCCATGAGCGTTTGACAGATCGCTCTTACGAGATTTCCCGGATGTGCTGATCAGCACCAGAGGATCAGGTTACTGCTAGAGGCCAGCCAGAATGTGATGAACATTGATATATCGCTTACTCAGGATGATAGAGGCGCTATTTAGTGTATAGACGAATGAGCCAGTTGCTGCTGCAAATGATGAGATATCGCCCAGATGTTGAAGCTACTGCAGCATAAGTATATACTTAGAGATATGATGGAAGGTCGCTAGTCACCCAAGGATGAATGACTAGGACATGTGGTTCGTTTGCTTACCCCGATGTGAGGTCATCAGATAGATTGATTCCAGCTAGAGACGACTTCACGCAGATTCGTTGAGAGTCGATAGAGACGATCGAATGTCAGAAACCCATATTCCAAGTTTAAAGTATTCGGAAAGACATGCAAGTGATTCTATGGACCCTCTAGAAGAATGAAATCCTAACTTGACATAATGACCGTGTGAAAGCCTTTGAACCTTAGGGTTTGCGGCAGTTCCGCGGCGCCATTAGTGAGGCTTGGGTTTGCCCTTCTACGGCTGGTCCACCGATGCTGAGGTATGTACTCGATACTATTAAACTGTACTCAAGATGTTGATCTCTTGGGGGATTATGAGGTTTTGACAAATCAATCAGATGGTTCGACATTTTTCGGATATCATGTGACGGGACACATTGCTTGGGAGACTCCATATACACGTATAGCCGTTGGAGCGCAGTCCATGCAGCCATGAGAAGACGAGTCCGAATCAGTCGACATTGGAGCAGAGTGGAGTAAAGAGTTCGCACGAGATTTCGACGGGATGACCTTCCACTCCGCTGACATCAGAGATGCGACACGCATACAAAGGCGTTGTATATGGATATGCCTTCCAGAAGGAGTCGCGATGAGAATACAGCCGTTTCGGAACAAGAAACAGATATAGTAAGGGTGGTAACTTTCGGGCAATTCGGCAGAAACGAGAATTGAGAGAGACTTCGGATTGACCGTAGCCGAGAACATTTGCAGTGCGCAGATAGAGACATGACATCGGAATAGACGATGATATAGACAAGTGGGACAAAAGGTTGAGGCGAGATGCTGACGAGCTGTTGTTACTCCCCGTTAAGATTAAAGGTCGGATATGTCTACAGAGGCGTTGGGATGCGACCAGTTTCCGAGGAAATGCTGTGCTGAGGACGCAGATGATCAGAGAAGTGCCAAGACGGAATCGTCCCCGTTAGCACACCTGACAGGGCCGATGAGCCGAATGATTGCGAGATAGGCAATCCGTAGAGAAGGTAAGGACCCAGAGACAGAGGATGCCAGATCGTGAGAAAGAGGCAAGTAGATATCTTGCGCTGCTAGCATTGGATGCACCGACACCTTCCCGACTTTGAAGGAGGATATACCGACGATGGTATTTATGATTTGTGATTTTGTGATTCGATTATCATGTATCCGTTACCTAGGATTTCGGTATTTTGGGTGATCTATTCGCATGATTTAGTCTTGATGGCTGAGCTTCATGATATTTGTTTTCTTGCACCATGGTTGCACCTAATGGGTATTTATATTTTGCGCATGGTTATTACGCTTGAGGTATTGATTGTGATTTCATGCCTATTTTATGCCTGCGATTTGATTTATGCTTCCAGCATAGTTTTCATGCACTTTTAGTGTTTTGCTTTGATTTGTGCACGCTGATGCACATGGTTGTGAGCTTATATACTGCGGTATACCTGATTTGGATTGAGCCGTATAGTATACCGTCGATTTTGATTCTGATATTGATGTTGATTTATTGCACTCCATGCTTTTGATTTGGATTTTCGCGTGTGATGAGCGCATGTTTTGAGATACGATTTTGGTGCACACCAGATGCACTAAATCGGGATTCTTCGTGCATGTCAGATGCACCTGATTTTGCTGTCAGGCACGCCCGTTGCCCTTGGCAGATGTTTCGTGCACACCCGTTGCACCTAGATGATATTTTTATGCACATGTATGGCACATATATTGATTTTGATTTCCGTGCGCACCAGACACACAGGGTATTCTTATATACATTTTTGGGATTTATTCCTTATGGACCAGTACATTTTTATGATATTTGCTATTTGTTTTCATACTGAGCAGGACTAGTCAGAGGACAGTGCCTGGATATACCTTTCATGCATTTTCTTCAGATATTTACATGTATAGTTTTGATTTATGTCATATTGGTTTTGTTTTGGATTTGACAGTGTGTCTGTACCATAACTCCGATGATTGCGGGATGCTTAATGGAGTTTTTTTTTGAGTGATCTGCTCATTGTTCTTACGCATGCATTGCGCTATGATGCGTTTATGTATTAATGATTTCGGAGCCCCGACGACTTGGACTTTTACAGAAATGTTTTGGTATTTGAGGGATTTAAATTTAAATTCGGGGACCGAATTTCTTTAAGGGAGGAAGATTGTAACATTTCAGAAAAATAAAATATTATTTTTGGGGAATTTTCATAATTTAATATTAATTTTTAATGAATATTTTAATATTTCGGTGTAATTAAATACCGATAAATTGGGAAAAATTTGGAAAGTTATAGAAATTACTAAAAAGAGCGTGTTTTATGTGAATTATGCAAATTTTAAGTTTTTATGATTTATTTGACACTAATTTAGTGCTAATCGCGATTAAAAATCGCTAATTGGATTTTTAGCATATTTTGTGCAAACATGCACCATATCATTTTACACTTGTTACATAATTTTTCCATGGCTTTCTTCATGTTTTAGCATGGTTGTTGATTGTTGGAAAATAGAAAAGAAAAAGGGGAAAAAGAAAAGATATGAATAGAATATTAGGTATGGGTGTGAGAGAGAAAGTGAGGGGGGGTTATCTTTGACTTGCATCTCACCATTTCCTTCATTTTCCTCTCTCCTCTCCTTTTCATTCCCTGCTGATGCTGCTGCTGCTCCTTCTCCCTCTCCTCTTCACCTTCTCAAATCACCTCAATAAACACTCCAAAACCCTATCCCTATTTCACAAAAGTGATGCACAAGCTCAAGGGAAACACATTGGACCAAGAAAGAAAGGATTTTGGCCACTTGGGGCAACTCAAGAATTTTCTTGAGTTGCCAAATGAGGTAATTCTGAACCATAAGCTTAGTGTTTGCATTAATTTTACCCCCATGTTATGATAGAACCGATATCGAGTGATTTTGTAGACTTAGGAAAACTCTAGTTTGGCTTATTGGAAATTGAGAGTTGTGGTGAGCAATTAAGCTCACTAGAGGCCACACAAATCCCCTAGTTCTAGAATTCTGACCTAAACCAGAGACTAGAAACCCGGAATATGGATTTAGAAATCGATATCGGAAGAATTGTGGAATCTGTGAGGGTTATTTAAAATCTGCTATCATTAGAAGACTCTGAAAATTATTTTGTAAGGACAGTGAGATATGCAGGCACCCAGGAAGCTACCACCAAAACCCTAGCCCCTAATTCCCCAGACAGGCCGCAGATTTAATCAATTTGGCCGCAAATTGCGGCCTGGGTCCCACCAATTTGGTTCGTGTTGGCTCTGTAGCTTTATTTCATGTAAATTAGACCCCTGGCATATGCAAAATTGTCTGATTTGACCTAGGGTGAAATCTGGGACCCTTTTCTATAGTTGCTGTTTTGGATTCGTGTTTCCGTATTGCATACATCCTTTAATGTTTCTAGTCGTGGGTGTATCAAGACGGGGCATCGATATACCAGAGTAGACTAGCGTATACGCTTCTCGACCCATGAGATGGGCGATGGATGATCCCATATCCATTGGTGTTTGACATCAGAGATGATATACAGGTGCTCAGTGGAGACTGGGTACACTGGATGGACTTGCCGAGAACTCCCCGATGGTATTATACTTTACGTCAGATGGCAGTTCTCTGGTGACACTTATACAGGTTAGTCTATAGACCCGAGATCGTCATAGAGTCTTGTGTGATTCCCACTGTGCTTTGATTTCCACCTTACCACGTCCAAGAGGGCATGCAAAACGGTGGTTTATGGGTACAGTCCTGAGTCACATGGAGGCAATGAGCG
Source organism: Agapanthus africanus (assembly GCA_030015575.1). NCBI lineage: Eukaryota > Viridiplantae > Streptophyta > Magnoliopsida > Asparagales > Amaryllidaceae > Agapanthus > Agapanthus africanus. The sequence continues at coordinate 293,905,913 of CM057345.1, read as the reverse complement.
ATAGGAGGGGTTTCGTCTCTCCCGGTATTGGGAGTTGATGTTCGCTGTGCTCGATTGGCCATAACAGGGAAGTCCCTGGCCATGGCTGTTTTAGAGATTTACTGGTAAGTATTATCAGTAGTTTCTCGACCAGTTATTGTAAGTGCACGGCAGCGCCCCGGCCGTCTGTACGAGGCTAAAATGCGGAAATCAAAAACTTTTCTATAAACTAGAACCGGCGCTACCGCGGACTTTGAACCCGGATCGGGCCATTAATCTAGTGCTAGCTAACTAGAGAAGGGGTAGAGAGATATACCGAGCGATCCGTGTCCTTCGGTCTTCTCGTCGTCATCCCGATCTCCCCGCGGAATCTCTGGTCTTCATCTCCTTGTCGGAAGGGCACCACATCGTCGGGTTCTTTTACGGGCTCCCACCTCTGGACCGAGGCAACTCGGGCACGAAATTGGCGAGTCGACGTGTCCAAGGATGCTGTAGGCTAAGTGTAGATCACTATGTCTCTAGGGGTTGTAAGAAGTTGCCATTTGGAAGTGGGAAAGGAGATGTGAATTTTGTGATGGCTCTAGAGTTTTTGTTGCAAGCACAAGAGATAAAAACCCCACCCCAATTTTTGGACAGCCCCTTGCTCTCTTGTGGCCGGCCATTATAGAATGAGGGGAGAGAGTGAGTGGGAAAAATAATACAAGAGAGAGAAAGGGTGATGATGAGAAAAAATGATCACAACCAAGTCTCCACTCCATCACCTAATCATATTCCAAAAGTCAAGCAATCATGAACAATCATGAACCAAGAAGTCAATGTATGGTAGAACCATCATGAAGCAACAAGTTACAAAGACCACCCTCCACAATACCAATTTGCATGCTTGCAAATAACCCCCTCTCCACCAATTTCCAGCCAATGAAAGATACAAAGAAAATGGCCGAAACGGAAAGCAAACTGGCAACTTCAAAAATCTGATCCCGTAATAAATTACTGGAAAACCCCGCGACTGAATATACATACCCGCATTTGTATTCCGACCGAATACAAATGCAATGAGACAAAATCTACGCCGTATAATACTAGGATCCGGCTTAAACCAAAGCCCGCTAGTATTATCCGTCCGATCATGATCCGTGCAATACCGCACGTATATGATCGAACCCTGCCATATCTCCATACGGCCTCTACAGCGTTTCGCCCGAAACTTGAGAAACTGTTTGTGGGGGACTCTAAAGACTCGTCAATACTTTGGCTGTGGATTTAACCACTAGCACGTCAGAGGTATTAGCCATACGTAACGGGCTACCAGCTATTGACCAAAAGGGACGTTGATGAGTGAACTCATCCTGACACCCTACTGAGCCCATCAGTGACAATATCCGTACAGTCCGGTCCGTTCGTCTATGAGCATCACATGGCGGGCCTAGGGGGTTGGTAAAAGTCAGACCCCGAAAAGCGGTACAAGTCATGTCGGAGTGTAGCCCAGAACACCCTGAGATACTACTGGAATACCTACCAGTAAATCTCCTGCCTTGGACAAGGACTTCGTGTAATGGTTCTCCTAGACACAGCGTGACCTCACTCCCAATACCGGGAGAGACGAACCCCTGCAGATCCGCTCACTGCCTCCATGTGGCTCGGGACTGTACCCAACTAAAACCTGTTTGCACGACTCTTTTGAGCCGTGGTAGGATAGTAATAAAAGTACACTGGGAACTCACATGAGAAAAATGACGATCTTAGGTCGATGAACTAACCTGTACACATGTCACCAGGGAACTGCTATCTGACGTCAGGTATAAGACCAATTAGCATGTTCTCGGCGAGTCCTGTCCAGTGTACTCATAACCCAATGAGCACCTGTATACATCTTAGGTGAACCAACTGACACCAGTGGCTTGTGAGACCGGCCACCGCCCCTCGTTGGGGTCTCGACTGTATACACTAGTCTACTCTGGAGTATCGATGCCCTGTCTTGAAAACTCCCATGACTAGGGACCTTTTAAGGATGCGCTTATAGACCCCAGCTCCCACGTATATGATCGCCATCATACTGCTGGCCGTCAAGCAAGAATCCTAAGGGCTCTATCAACGCGCAATAATGACCTGTAAGGTCACCTAAAGCAATACACGGTGATAAAGATAAACCAGATAACATACTATCATCTTGAGTAAGACTGTCCTACCGGTATAGGTCCTCCCTCAATCATTGCAATCACGTGCCTGTGATCCAATAATTGACTCTGAGGGCACTATATCCAACAATCTCCCACTTGCACTCAAGGCTAATTATTGCGATGTCGCATACTCACAGCCTGTGTGATACCGAACACCCAACTCCTCTTCTGATCAGTCTCACAAAACCCGTTTGCGAAATTATTGTGTTCGAGGAATAGCCTCAGCGAGTAGATCCGCTCTGATGTTTCTTTCTATGTCTCTCTTTATCTCAAGGAGAAAGCCATCTCCCGAAATGAGCAATACCTGTCTTAGAATATGTCTGGATATCTGATGGGACCTAGCTTATAAATGACTCCAAATCCAAACTTCTTAGACTGTATCGTCAACTGAACTTAATCAGTATCCTGCGCCATGCCTCCCTCAATATCCGCCTGGACCACCTGTCCAAAATACTGCCCCTCATCAGAAGGAAAACTATAACTCTGACAGCCACCCAGTCATCCAGGTCACCTTAGAAGTCTAAAATGATAACTGTCTCCTAAAAGAGGCTGTTGTTATCATATCCTTAGAACATCCACTTATGTTCTAGCACTGCTTCCTAATGTTTCTCCAGGATTGGATTAATATCAACTTATTGCATCTACTGTAAAAACAACACCTGGTGTGGTACTTGACATCTCATGATTGACTCACTTGCCTAAGCAAGTGATCTGCCAATCATGCACATCCCTCTCCCCTTTAGTCTGTAAGACACCTTAGAGAGGGTGACTCCATCACCTGCAGGTACACTACCGTGCCAGGAGTCGTCCATTCTAAAACACCTTTAGAATGCTGTCTAAGTACCCTGATTGGGACACTTCCCAAATCTAGATCTAAAACCATAGACTTAGTAACCAGAATGCCTGATATTGTTAGTTATATGTATGCTCTAGAGGCCATTACTGTACATTGGATGTATATTGTAGTGGATGCTGGGACATATATAGGTAGGACTTTCTTGCTCGACATGATAGTATGCTATCTGGTTGCTCTTTATCTTAACATGTATACTTGCTGTCTCTCTATTACATGTTGATAAAGCCCTTAGGATGTGTGCTCGACTTCTAGGACTATGATGTAGATCATATTAGTGGGGCCTGGGTAGTCCATGAGTACAACCTTCAATGTTCCTAGTCGTGGGAATATCGAGACGGGGCATCGATATTCCAGAGTAGACTAGCGTATATCTTCTCGACCCATGTGATGGGCGATGGATGATCCCATATCCATTGGTGTTTGACATCAGAGATGGTATGCGGGTGCTCAGTGGAGACTGGGTACACTGAACGGAATCGCCGAGAACTCCCAGATGGTATTATACCTCACGTCAGATGGCAGTTCTCTGGTGACACTGGTACAGCTTAGTCTGTTGATCCGAGATCCTCATAGAGTCTTGTGTGTCTCCCACCGTGCTTTGATTTCCACCCTACCACAGCTCTACTGAGTCGTGCAAACAGGTGGTTTTTTGGGTACAGTCCCGATTCACATGGAGGCAATGAGCGATAGGAGGGGATTCGTCTTTCCCGGTATTGGGGGTTGATGTTGCGTTATGCTCGACTGGCCATAACTGGAAATCCTTGGCCAGGGTTACATTGATTTACTGGTAAGTGTTATCAGTAGTTTCATGCTTATTATGGACCTTATATCGGCATGACTTATCAAGCTACTGGGGTCTGACGTTTACCACCCCTAGGCGAGATATGCGACATATCAGACGAACAGACCGGACTGTACGGTAAGTGTTACTGGTTGGATTCACAGGAGTGTGAGCGGGCTTGCTCGTTGATCTTCTGATCAGTCAATACCCGGGTGGCCGTTACGTTTAGCAGACCGCTTGCGGCTTGTGGGTGTTTGATATGATCATCACCTACTGCCGGCGTATTGACGAGTCTTTAGAGTCCTACACAGAGGTTTCCTGGCTCAAGCGAAACGAAATAGGAGCGCATATGAGATATGTGCGGGACCGAGAATAATACCAGTATGTGATACTGAATTCTATTCTCGCGATTTGTATCATCGGACGGTTATATAAGATATAGCCGGGTTACCGAATCAAATGTTGATTCGATATGTTGATGCACTTGATATTAGTCGGTTATATACAATATGACCGGATCATTAAATCAAGTGTTGATTTAAGGATTTAATGTATAATTATATATTAGATATATTACTTTACATTGACTAGTATTGCTCACTTAAGATGGATTTTCTCACTTGATTTGCACAAGTTGTATATGTGATATATTTTTGTGCACTAGTTTGTATCATGTTTGATGATACATGCAAACTTGGGTGTGTGTATGCTTTAAACCATGTTTAGGTTAATGGTTAGGTTTTCATTTACTTTATTTATTTTGGTTAAAAAACTAAGTGGTTGCTTTTGTTCATTTGGTAGAAGCTTCATGCATCTTTGAAAAAGTAACCATTTTGTTTTTATTCCTTAACCTAACCATTTCACCTAAACCTTAGTTTATTCTCTACATTAGTTACCTCACCCATGGTTGCTAAAAGATAAGCATCACTTGATTTTTATTTGGAGGATTATTCATTCTTTTCTTTCTTCTTCTTCTTCTTCATGAAGAGAAGAAAACCTTGCTAGAAAAATTCCAAGTGATGAATCCAAGTGAGAAATCCAAATCCAAAGTGAACCCACTTCCTATTTCTTCATCCTTTACCACTTGCCATGTAGTAGAGTGTGTTATCTTCACAAGTTTCATGACCTAGTGAAGATGGAGCTTGAGTTTGAGTCATCTCGACGTAGATCATCTTCGGCATCGAAGTCAACGACCTAGCCCGCCCATTTCTCCGATGAAACCAACGCTAGAGTCCGGGATTCCGATGATCGCAGCGGAGGGACGTCAACACGGAGCTAGAGAAGTGGAGGACCGGATCTACAAAGGTTGTAGTCTCTTTCACTTAGTAGCAAAGTAGTTTGCTTAATTTGTTTCGCCTTACCTCTAGTTAACGATCTAGCATTAGGGCTTCTCGGCACATGTAAAATTTGATTTTGGCATGGTTGATCCGTTGTGGAACCTCCTGTTAGTTGTATGTATGCCCTAGAGGCTAGTATTGTACAGATGATGTATATTATATTGGATGCTTGGACATATATAGAGATGACTTTCTTGCTCGATATGATAGTATGCTATCTGGTTACTCTTTATCTTAACATGTACACTAGTCTCTTTATACTGTCTTATAGTTACATGTTGGTAAAGCCCTTAGGATGTGTACTTGACTACCTGGACTATGATGCGGATCATACTAGTGGGGACATGGTAGTCCATAAGTACATCCTTCAAGGTCCCTAGTCGTGGGTGTATCGAGACGGGGCATCGATATACCAGTGTAGACTAGCGTATACGCTTCTCGACCTATATGATGGGCGATGGATGATCCCATATCCATTGGTGTTTGACATCAGAGATGGTGTACGGGTGCTCAGTGGAGACTGGGTACACTGGACGGACTCGCCGAGAACTCCCAGATGGTATTATACCTCACGTCAGATGGCAGTTCTCAGGTGACACTTGTACAGGTTAGTCTGTAGACCCGAGATCGTCATAGAGTCTTGTGTGATTCCCACTGTGCTTTGATCTCCACCTTACCACATCCATGAGGGCGTGCAAAACGGTGGTCTTTGGGCACAGTCCCGAGTCATATGGAGGCAATGAGCGATAGGAGGGGTTTCGTCTCTCCCGGTATTGGGGTTGATGTTGCGCAGTGCTCGATTGGCCGTAGCAGGGAAGTCCCTGGCCAGGGCTGATCAGAGATTTGCTGGTAAGTGTTACCAGTAGTTTCTCGACCCGTTATGAGCCTCACATCGGCATGACTTATCGGGTTATTGGGGTCTGACGTTTACCACCCTTAGACTTGATATGCGACATATCAGACGAAGAGACCGGACTGTACGGTAAGTGTTACTGGTCGGATTCGCAGGAGTGCGAGCGGGCTAGCTCGTCGATCTTCTGATCGCTCAATACCCGGGTGGCCGTTACGTTTAGCAGACCGCTTGCGGCTTGTGGGTGTTTGATATGATCATCATCTGCTATCGGCGTATTGACGAGTCTTTAGAGTCCTACACAGAGGTTTCCTGGCTCAAACGAAACGAAATAGGAGCGCATATGAGATATGTGCAGGACCGAGAATAATGCGTGTATGTGATACCGTATTCCATTCTCACGATATATGTATCGAATGGTTATATTCGATATAACCTAGTTATCGAATCGAAGATCGATTCGATAAGCCGATACATTGGATACTAGTCGGTCATGTGCGACATGACCGGATCATTGAATCAAGTGTTGATTTAATGATTTAATGTATAATTATATATTTGATATATTACTTTGCATTAACTAGTATTGGTTCACTTTAAACGGATTTTTCTCACTTGGATTGCACATTGTATATGTGATATACTTTTGTGCACTTTTTTGTATCATGTTTGATGATACTTGATCATATGGTTAAGTGAATAGAATTAAACCATGGTTATTATGATAATTAGGGTTTTTCATATTTATTTATTCATTTATTTGTTTATTCATTTATTTGGATAAGTTTAAAGAGAATGGTGGCTTTCTTTTGTCATTAGTTGAAGCTTCATGAAGCTTTGACTTCTTTAACCATTCTTGTCTTCTTGCTTAACCCTAACCCACTTAATTCACCATGGTTTATTCTCTACACTTAACCCTAGTTTAAGTTATGATAAGTATTGGTTTTCGATTTCTTTTTAATAGAACTTATCATAACCATCTTCATCTTCTTCTTCTTCTTCAAGCTTGCTACTTTAATGGCAACTTGAGATCTAGTGAGAGAAATCCAAATCTAAAGTGAACCCACCTCCTATTTCTTCTTCCTCTACCTCTTGCCAAGTGGTTTTGGGTCTTTTCTTCACAAGTTTCACTACTTTGTGAAGTCGGAGCTTGAGCTTGTGCAACCTCGACGTAGATCGTCTTTGACAAGAAGCCGACGACCTATTCCGCACGTTTCTCCGATGAAGCCGTCACGAGAGTCCAAGGTTCAAGATGGACAGCGAGAGGACGCCCTCGTGGAGATAAGGAAGTGGAAATCCGGATCTACAAAGGTTGTAGCATCTAACTTCTAGTTAAATAGTTAACTAGTTTCTTGTTTCGCCTAAACATCTAGTCTAAGATCCGTAGTTTAGGGTTTCTCGGCACCATTTTTTTAAATTGGCATGTTCGATGCCTTGTGAGAACTCTATAGGGTGCCTAGGAACCTTTCACTGGTATCAGAGCCTAGCTAGAGCCTTAGGCGAAGTCTAGACGGAGTTTGAAGTCCGAACGAACCCGAAACCATAATTCCAAGGTGCTCTCTGGAAAATTTCTGAAATTTTGGATTTTTGTCAATTAAAAATATGCAGAAAATCATGCAGGGTCTTATATGAAATACTGTGAAATTCGAGGGCCTGATTCAACTTTTCCACCGCGGAACCGCGGCATGAGCCATGCATGCGCGGCGGTTCCGCGGCCGTACTGTCCCCTTGTCTGGTTATGTTTTCACAGTAATTCATGAATTCAGATATTATATTTTCTGGGTATTTTTATTGTGACTCTACAGAAGAGTATTTTGGGGTTGCTTTGGGGATTCAATTATTCGTTCGGGTTATCAGATTTTGTCTAAGTAGATTTCCGGATAACTTTAGAATATGTTAAAAAGTTTGACCGGATATAAATACCCAATTTTTCCCCTGTCGGGAAATTTCCAAGTGTTGGATTTTTCCGTAGTTTAACGACGTTCTAAGTAGTGCAAGTAACGCGATGGACCCTCTAGAAGACAACAAACCTTAACTCGATTATGTGACCGTCTTGAACTGCCCTTTGAACCTTCGGGTTTGGGGCAGTACGGCGTGCCACATGTGAGGCGTTGGCTTGACCCTTCTACGGCTGGACCGTCGGTACTGAGGCACGAACTGAATGTTGTTAGACTTATTTCATGTGTTGAGCTGTATCGGGAAAACTTGGGTATTCGACTGTTCGATCGGAAAGTTTAACATTTTCTGTTTATCTGGAATGTGATACAATAATTGGAATTCACATACAGTTATGTGATAACTGAATGAATGTTGTAAATTTAGCAGTTTAGTCCCATATGATATTGAAAAGAGTTTTCGATAATGAGACTAAAATGCGGGATTTATATCTGTTAGGCATGTGATGTCTAAGTATTTCATTTAATTAGGCATGCGATGTCTAAAGAAGTTGCGGATTCCAATTGTTGTAGTTTTACACTTTTTTTTCTGTGACCGTAAGTGTAGTATGCAGATATCGCCGGTTTCGTTGCTATATGTCAACGACAATTGGGGTATGCATACTTACTTACGTTGATGACATGTGATGTTATGTGTTGCTGGATATGTTATATTGGATCGTCGTATTCGAATAGCCGGGGTTTTTTTATGTGAGATGAGTGTTTTTCATTTTCATTCATGTAAAAACTTGTATGTAATATTCTTTTATTTGGGGCACTTCCAGGTAGCGGAAGATGTCACCTTTTGTATATTATTTACTTTTCCGCATTAGGATAGACCCAAGGAGGGGAGCACAAGTAACCGGGTTCTGAGGTCCAGTGGGAGACCAACTCGAGGAGTCGAGTCCGGGTCTCCTAACCCTAGAATTGGCAGGGTTGCTTGCCGCTCTCGTAGGGGTCTAGGGGTGTGGGATTGGCTATTCATCATGACCGTGGAATCCGTGTTTTATACTGGCTCGTATTGAAAACACGGACGTCCTAGTATATCTAATATTTCATATGTTTATTCTGCTGCGATATCTGTGTTGTGACTCTGTGATGGATATAGTATATAGTATATATGATATATTATATAGACGTTACTTATGTTTTACACCCGCACTAGCCCTGCCCTGCTCTGTCGTTAGTTACCTAACCTAACGGTGCACGAGAGGACATCGAGGCGAATGCGGATGGCATAAGTGTACGTCATATCTATCTGTGATGTTTAGGTATTTAAATGATGGGACTTCATTAATGTGATTAATAAAAGATAAGAAACCTAAGATGTTTTAGAATCAAAATTTAAAATAAAACAGGTAGCTACAGTTCTTGCTTTGCACAGCGGTATATATAATATACCCTGCACCTTATTCGATGAGGAAAGGACCGAGATCCCTTCACCGGGAGTGACTCCTTTAGCAATAACTGGCAGATGCTACACACTCGGTTTGCTTTTGACTGCTTTTTGGGTTTTTGCTTTGCACAGCGATATATATGATATATCCTGCACCTCATTCTACGAGGAAAGGACCGAGATCCCTTCGCCGGGAGTGACTCCTTTAGCAAAACTAGAAAAGCCTCAAAATCACTCCATTTCAAAACTTCATTTGATTCTACAACGATATCAAGTTCATTACGCAATAGGTTTTCAGAAAAACCTGCGTAGCCCTCCGTCATTTCAGATAGGTTACATATAGTATTCGTGCTACATTTGTTGGCTTTCGTCAAGGTGTAGTGTGCGGTAGCTATGTGCTGTTTATCTGCTGCATATGATGCGACTGGATTAGGGTAGTCGTACGGCTTTGTTGGCTTTCGTCAAGGGTCGTGCGGGTGGGTTTAATTCAGTCAAGAAATGTACGGGTTGAACTTGACTAGCGGGCTGTGGTTTGTTGGCTTTCGTCAAGGTCATAGCACGCTAGGGGCAAAAGCATTATCGGGAATTTCAAGTGTTGAAATTTGCAATGAGATTGCATACCTTCTATGAGATAGTTGGATCCCGATACCAACTGCGAGTAAGAGTTACTCCTGAGAGAGTTTTATACATTGCAATTAGCTGATCAAGTAGGTGTCTAGAAAGGTGTCAACGGGGTTACGCCTCTGGGAAAACGAGGTTTACATTAATTAGGTTCGTGCGAAAGCACGGGGGACCTCCCTCAAAGTACCGACACTGGCCTGGCTGAAAGATTGGCGAACTTGTAGTGTGTAATTAATCCCAGCTAGTCTTTCCTTTTAGGGTTTGGAGGAAGATTTGATAAAAAGCAGTGGGAGCCATCCTGATTAGATAAGATAATAACCAATCTGATCTTGCACGAGCATACGCTAAAGTGTTTTCTTCTCTCTCTCTCCAGGTAGCGACCATTTCATGCCCTAATGAAGATAATAATATGGATGTATTGACCGAACCCGCATGCTATACTGTGCTGGGGAACGTTGGTTCCGTTCTTTCTTATAAGTGTTATAGGAATGAACATGATATAGGGGAATACCAGGATTCCCATGCCACCCGAATGAAGAAAGTACATGTTGATGCATTTTCTTCGGGTGTGTTCGTTACTGAGAACTGTTTCTCCATTTGCTCTACGTCCTGGGTATTAGATACCGGGTCAGGATCCCATATATGTAATCAGTTACATGGGCTCAGGAAAGGTAGAGAACTTGGAGAAGGTGATAAAGACATTAGAGTTGGAAATGGTGCAATTGTTGCGGCTAAGACTGTCGGGGAATATCACCTTACATTACCAACTGGTAATACATTGGTTCTGAACGAATGCTATTACATGCCGAACCTGATATGCAACATTATATCGGTTTCTTTACTGAGTAAAGAGGGATATAATTTTGTATTACAGGATAATGTTATGAACATTTTCCATAACCAAAAGTTGATTGGATCAGGCACGTTATGCAATGGCATTTATGTTCTAAATCAATCAACAGTTCTGAGCATAACAAACACACACAAGAGGAAGAGTTCTGAACTCAACGAATCCTTCTTGTGGCATTGTAGACTGGGTCACATCAATGTGACACGACTGGCTAAGTTGCATAAGGATGGATATTTGAAACCTTTCGAATTTTCATCTTATGACACTTGCCAGTCATGTCTCAAAGGCAAGATGACCAAAACTCCGTTTACGGGACACGGAGAAAGAGTTACCGAACTCTTGGGACTGATACATAGTGATGTATGTGGTCCCATGTCTACACATGCCTGGGATGGTTCTTCGTACTTCATTACATTCACTGACGATCTCTCAAGATACGGACATGTGTACTTAATAAGACACAAGTCTGAAGCTTTTGAGAAATTTAGAGAATATAAACAAGAAGTCGAAAACCAAACCGGAAAGAGTATTAAAATCCTTCGATCTGATCGAGGAGGTGAATACTTGAGCAATGAATTCCTGGACTTCCTAAAAGAGAATGGGATTCTCTCTCAGCTGACTCCTCCATATACACCACAGCACAACGGTGTATCAGAACGGAGGAATCGCACCCTATTAGATATGGTGCGCTCTATGATGAGCACAGCTGAGTTACCTATTTCCTTCTAGGGGTATGCGCTTGAAACAGCCATACATCTACTGAATATGGTCCCCACCAAATCAGTGCCTACCACTCTATATGAGATATGGAAAGGGAAGAGACCATGTCTTAACTATGTTAAGATATGGGGTTGTCCAGCCTATGTCAAACGACAAAATCCGGACAAACTCGAGGCACGGTCTGTTCTATGCAAATTTGTAGGATATCCCAAGAATTCTCAAGGGTATATCTTCTACCACCCTGAGGAACAAAGAGTGTTTGTTTCTCGGCATGCCACCTTTTTAGAAAAGGAATTTCTTGAAAAAGAGATTAGTGGTCATGAGGTAGAACTGGAAGAAGTTCCAGCTGCAGAAGCTACAACAGAAGATCTGGTGGAACCAGAGGATTCCGTAGTTCCCGATGAACCCCAGCCACTCCGCCGATCTAGTAGGGTTTCTCGTCCACCTGAGAGATACTACGGTTTTCTCATTGATGGTGGGAGCGAGGATTGCATCATGGAGGATGATGACCCAACTAGCTTCGAGCAGGCCATCACGAGTGGGGACTCAGTGAAATGGCTGGATGCTATGCGGTCTGAGATGGAATCCATGTACACCAACAAAGTATGGACTTTGGACGTTGCTCCTGAAGGGGTAAAACCCATTGGGAGCAAGTGGATCTTCAAGAAGATACTTGGTGTAGATGGGAAAGTGGTGACTTTCAAAGCTAGACTTGTAGCAAAGGGTTTTCGTCAAAGACCAGGTGTGGACTATGACGAGACCTTTTCTCCAGTGGCTATGCTTAAATCCATCCGGATCATGCTTGCCATCGCTGCATATCATGATTACGAAATCTGGCAAATGGATGTTAAGACCGCCTTTCTAAACGGTGATTTAGAAGAGTGCGTGTACATGACTCAGCCAGAGGGCTTCGTAGACAGTGGGAGCAGCGGGAAGGTGTGCAAGCTGCTTAAATCCATTTATGGATTAAAGCAAGCATCGCGGAGTTGGAACATCTGCTTTGACGTCGTTATCAAAGAGTTTGATTTCGTCAAAAATCCAGATGAACCTTGTATCTACAAGAAGGTGGCAGAGAGTAAGGTTGTCTTCCTCGTATTGTACGTGGACGACATACTCTTGATAGGAAATGATATTCCTATGCTGCAATCGGTCAAGCTCTTCTTATCACAAAGATTCTCAATGAAAGATCTTGGTGATGCCTCCTGCATATTGGGGATTAGGATCTATAGAGATAGATCCAAAAGGATTTTGGGATTGTCCCAATCCAGGTACATTGACACCATACTAAAGAGGTTTAGTATGGAAGAGTCCAAGCGTGGGAACTTACCCACGATCTCTGGAGTCACTCTCTCCAAAGAGATGTCTCCCAAGACTGATTTGGAGAGAGCTCGCATGCAAGGGATACCCTATGCTTCGGCAGTAGGCTCTATCATGTATGCGATGCTATGTACCAGACCCGATGTAGCATACTCACTAAGTGTAGTGAGCAGGTATCAAGCTGATCCTGGAGAGAGTCACTGGACAGCTGTGAAGAGCATTCTCAAGTACTTGCGAAGGACTAGAGATATGTTCTTGGTGTATGGTAACGGAGAGCTCCAAGTGGAGTCCTTTACCGATTCGAGCTTCCAGAGTGATAAGGACGACTCTAAGTCGCAGTCGGGCTTTGTCTTTACCCTTTATGGAGGGGCGGTTAGCTGGAAGAGTTCCAAGCAGGAAACCGTGGCAGACTCGACGATGGAGGCTGAATACATCGCTGCCAACGATGCTGCCAAAGAGGCTGTCTGGATCAAGAAGTTCATTACTGAACTTGGAGTGGTTCCATCCATTGAGCGTCCAATACCTTTGTATTGCGATAACAATGGAGCGGTGGCTTTGGCCAAGGAACCCAGGTCCCATCAGCGGTCCAGGCATATTCTGAGGCGGTATCACCTGATCCGGGAGATAGTTGATCGCCGGGAGATCGAGGTCAGGAGGGTTGACACGAAGAACAACACCGCGGATCCACTCACGAAGGCCATTCCCCAGATACAGTTTGAGAGACTCTTCGGGATGCTCGGTATGCGATACTATAACAGCTGGCCCTAGTGCAAGTGGGAGATTGTTAGTTGTATGTATGCCCTAGAGGCCAGTATTGTACAGATGATGTATATTATATTGGATGCTTGGACATATATAGAGATGACTTTCTTGCTCGATATGATAGTATGCTATCTGGTTACTCTTTATCTTAACATGTACACTAGTCGCTTTATACTGTCTTATAGTTACATGTTGGTAAAGCCCGTAGGATGTGTACTTGACTACCTGGACTATGATGCGGATCATACTAGTGGGGACATGGTAGTCCATAAGTACATCCTTCAAGGTCCCTAGTCGTGGGTGTATCAAGACGGGGCATCGATATACCCGTGTAGACTAGCGTATACGCTTCTCGACCTATGTGATGGGCGATGGATGATCCCATATCCATTGGTGTTTGACATCAGAGATGGTGTACGGGTGCTCAGTGGAGACTGGGTACACTGGACGGACTCGTCGAGAACTCCCAGATGGTATTATACCTCACGTCAGATGGCAGTTCTCAGGTGACACTTGTACAGGTTAGTCTGTAGACCCGAGATCGTCATAGAGACTTGTGTGATTCCCACTGTGCTTTGATCTCCACCTTACCACGTCCATGAGGGCATGCAAAACGGTGGTCTTTGGGCACAGTCCCGAGTCACATGGAGGCAATGAGCGATAGGAGGGGTTTCGTCTCTCCCGGTATTGGGGGTTGATGTTGCGCAGTGCTCGATTGGCCGTAGCAGGGAAGTCCCTGGCCAGGGCTGATCAGAGATTTGCTGGTAAGTGTTACCAGTAGTTTCTCGACCCGTTATGAGCCTCACATCGGCACGACCTATCGGGTTTTTGGGGTCTGACGTTTACCGCCCCTAGACTTGATATGCGACATATCAGACGAAGAGACCGGACTGTACGGTAAGTGTTACTGGTCGGATTCGCAGGAGTGTGAGCGGGCTAGCTCGTCGATATTCTGATCGCTCAATACCCGGGTGGCCGTTACGTTTAGCAGACCGCTTGCGGCTTGTGGGTGTTTGATATGATCATCACCTGCTGCCGGCGTATTGACGAGTCTTTAGAGTCCTACACAGAGGTTTCCTGGCTCAAGCGAAACGAAATAGGAGCGCATATGAGATATGTGCAGGACCGAGAATAATGCGTGTATGTGATACCGTATTCCATTCTCGCGATATATGTATCGAATGGTTATATTCGATATAACCTAGTTATCGAATCGAAGATCGATTCGATAAGCCGATACATTGGATACTAGTCGGTCATGTGCGACATGACCGGATCATTGAATCAAGTGTTGATTTAATGATTTAATGTATAATTATATATTTGATATATTACTTTGCATTAACTAGTATTGGTTCACTTTAAACGGATTTTTCTCACTTGGATTGCACATTGTATATGTGATATACTTTTGTGCACTTTTTTGTATCATGCTTGATGATACTTGATCATATGGTTAAGTGAATAGAATTAAACCATGGTTATTATGATAATTAGGGTTTTGCATATTTATTTATTCATTTATTTGTTTATTCATTTATTTGGATAAGTTTAAAGAGAATGGTGGCTTTCTTTTGTCATTAGTTGAAGCTTCATGAAGCTTTGACTTCTTTAACCATTCTTGTCTTCTTGCTTAACCCTAACCCACTTAATTCACCATGGTTTATTCTCTACACTTAACCCTAGTTTAAGTTATGATAAGTATTGGTTTTCTATTTCTTTTTAATAGAACTTATCATAACCATCTTCATCTTCTTCTTCTTCTTCAAGCTTGCTACTTTAATGGCAACTTGAGATCTAGTGAGAGAAATCCAAATCTAAAGTGAACCCACCTCCTATTTCTTCATCCTCTACCTCTTGCCAAGTGGTTTTGGGTGTTTTCTTCACAAGTTTCACTACTTTGTGAAGTCGGAGCTTGAGCTTGTGCAACCTCGACGTAGATCGTCTTTGACACGAAGCCGACGACCTATTCCGCACGTTTCTCCGATGAAGCCGTCACGAGAGTCCAAGGTTCAAGATGGACAGCGAGAGGACGCCCTCGTGGAGCTAAGGAAGTGGAAATCCGGATCTACAAAGGTTGTAGCATCTAACTTCTAGTTAAATAGTTAACTAGTTTCTTGTTTCGCCAAAACATCTAGTCTAAGATCCGTAGTCTAGGGTTTCTCGGCACCATTTTTTTAAAATTGGCATGTTCGATGCCTTGCGAGAACTCTATAGGGTGCCTAGGAACCTTTCACCTCCTGAGTGTGCCTAGGATCCCTACAGTGGTTTCAGAGCCTAACTAGAGCTTTAGGCGAAGTGTAGACGAAGTTAGAAATCCGATCGAACCCCGAAACCCTAAATTATACTCTTCTCTGTATATTTTTTAAAACTGTGGATTTTTCTAAATTAAAAATGCTCAAAAATTTAAGCAGGAAAAACTAAGAATTACTGTGAAGTATGGACCTGTAACTCAAATATTTGACCGCGTAACCGCGGCCAAACCAAGGGTTTGGCGGCGGTTCCGCGGCCAAAATTGTGAATTAGTCCCTGGAACTTCATATATTTATTCTTAGGTCCTTTCTTGTCATTTTTTTCTGGGTATTTTTTAATTCCACTCAAGTGTTGAGTTTTCTAGGGTTGTATTGGGGACTCGTTGATTCGATCGGATAATTTAACTTTGTTTAGTTTGTCCGGGTAATTTATAGAATGTGTTAAAAAGTTCGGATGAATATCAATAACTCACTTTTTCCCCTGCCGGAAAATTTCCAAGCGTTGGATTTTTCCGTAGTTTAAGAACGTTCTAAGTCGTGCAAGTAACGCGATGGACCCTCTAGAAGACAACAAACCTTAACTCGATTATGTGACCGTATTGAACTGCCTTTTGAACCTTAGGGTTTGGGGCAGTACGGCGTGCCACATGTGAGGCATTGGCTTGACCCTTCTACGGCTAGACCGTTGGTACTGTGGCATGAAATGGATGTTTTTGAACTTATTTCAAGTGTTGAGCTATTTGGGAAAACTTGAGTGTTTGATCATTCGATCGGAAAGTTTAACATTGTTTAATTATCTGGAATGTGATACAATATTTGGAATCCACATGTAGTTATGCGATAACTAATTTGAATGCTATAAATCTAGCACTTTAGTCTCACTTGATTGGTTGCCACAGAATTTTGATGTGATCAAAAGTCCGTCGCAATCACGTTGCGTACGCGGATACTCGCCGGGTAAACTTAATAGATAGTCACGCCCCATAGCCCCGACCAAGTGACTGTAGGAGAACCCCGTCGCCAAAAGCATCCGTTCGGGTGCTCGAGGCAGCGGTGTTCCGCCTTAGTGCACTTCGTCGACGGTATCGGGGGTGCGGCCGTCTACTAAAGTTTGCGACGAGCATTCGTTCAGGATGTCGGGAATCTTGTTGAATTGCCCGACTTGATATTGAAATGAGTTTTCGATAATGAGACTAAAATGCGGGGTTTGTAATTGTTAGGCATGCGATGTCTAAGAAGGTTGCGGATTCCAACTGTTGTAGTTTTACACTTTCTTTTCTGCGACCGCAAGTTTAATATGTGATATCGCCGGTTTCGTTGCTATATGTCAACGACAATTGGGATAGGCATATTTACTTACATTGATGACATGTGATGTTATGTGTTGCTGGATATGTTATATTGGATCGTCGTGTTTGAATAGCCGGATTTTTTTTATGTGAGATGAGTGTTTTTCTTTTTCATTCATGTAAAAACTTGTATGTAATATTCTTTTATTGGGGCACTTCTAGGTTGCGGAAGATGTCACCATTGTTTATTATTTACTTTTCTGCATTAGGATAGACCCAAGGAGGGGAGCACAAGTAACCGGGTTCTAGGGTCCAGTGGGAGACCATCTCGAGGAGTCGAGTCCGGGTCTCCTAACTCTAGAATTGGTAGGGTTTCTTTCCGCTCTCGTAGGGGTCTAGGGGTGTGGGATTGGCTGTTCATCACGACCGTAGAATCTGTGTTTTATATAGGCTCAAAATAAAACACGGACGTCCTAGTATATCCAATATTTCATATGATATTTTCTGCTGCGTTATCTGTGATGTGATGTGATCATGTGATTTGTTCAGATAGATATTGAATATAGTATATATGATATATTATATAGACGTTGCTTATGTTTTACAGCCGCGCTAGCCCTGCCTCGCTTTGGCATTAGTTACCTAACCTAACGGTGCAGACGGGACATCGAGGCGAATGCGGATGGCATAAGCGTACGTTGTATTTATCTGTGATGTTTAGGTGGACTTAAATGATGGGACATTCATTAATGAGATTAATGAAAGAAAATAAACCTAAAAGTTGTTGTGGAATCGAATTTCAAAATAAAATTTGGTAGCTCTAGTTGTTGCTTTGCATAGTGGTGTTCCTTGTAGAGCATCATGCACCTTTTTCGATGAGGAAAGAGCCGACGGTCCCTTCACCGAGAGTGACCCCTTTAGCAATAACAGGCAGATGCTACAACCCTCGGTTTGCCTTTTGATTGCTTCTATAGTTTTTGCTTTGCACAGCGGTATATATGATATATCCTGCACCTTATTCGATGAGGAAAGGGCCGACGATCTCTTCACCGGGAGTGACCCCTTTAGCAAAACTAGAAAAGCCTAAAAAACACTCCATTTAAAAACCATTTGATTCCGCAACGAGATCAAGTTCAAAGCGCTAAAGGTTTTCTTAAAAACCATCCGCAACCCTCCGTCATTTTAGGAAGTAAGTACTTAGTATTCGTGCTACGTTTGTCGACCATAGCCGAGGCGTAGTGTACGGTAGCTAAGTGATGTCTTCTTACACAGCATATGATGCGATTAGTTAGGACAGTCATGTGGCTTTGTTGACCTTAGCCAAGGGTCATATGGGTGGGTCTAATTAATCACGAAATGACGGGTAGAACTTGACTAGTGCTTATGATTTTTTGACCTTAGCCAAGGTCATAGGTGCTAGGGGTAAAAACCATTATCGGGAGTTTCAAGTGTTGAAATTTGCAATGAGATTGCATACCTTCTATATGATAGTTGGATCCCGATACCCACTGCGAGTAATTGTTACTCCTGGGAGAGTTTTGCACTTTGCAATTAGCCGATCAAGTAGGTGTCTAGAAAGGTGTCAACGGGGTTACGCCCCTGGGAAAACGAGGTTTACTTTAATTAGGTCCGTGCGAAAGCACGGGGAACCTCCCTTAAAGTACCGACACTGGCCTGGCTGAAAGATTGGCGAACTTGTAGAGTGTAATTAATCCCGGCTAGTCTTTCCTTTTAGGGTTTGAAGGAAGATTTGATAAAAACAGTGGGAGCCATCCTGATTAGACAAAATATATAACCAATCTAATCTTGCAAGAGCGCACGCAGAGTGTTTTCTTCTCTCTCTCTCCAGGTAGCGACCATATCACGCCTTAATCAAGATAATAATATGGATGTATTGACCAAACCCGCTTGTTATACTGAGCTGGGGAACGTTGGTCCCACTCCAACTTATAATTGTTATAAGACAGAGCAGGAAATAAGGGAATACCAGGATTCCCATGCCGCCCAAACGAAGAAAGTGCATATGATGCATCTCCTTCGGGTGTGTTCATTATAAAGAACTGTTTCTCAGTGTCCTCTACGTCCTAGGTATTATATACCGGATCAGGATCCCGCAAATATAATCCGTTACATGGGCTACAGAAAGGTAGAGAACTGAGAACGGATGATAAGTTTCATGAGACAGAAAACGGTGCAAGTGTTGCAGCCAAGTCTGTTGGTCACTGTCACCCTGTATTTCCAAATACATTAATTCTGAACAAATGCTATTAGATATCGGACCTGATATACAAAATCATATCAATCTCTTTATTTATTAAAGAAGGATATAATTTTGTATTGTTGAATATTGTTTTGAACATTTCAAAAGTTGATCGGTTCAGGCACGTTATCTAAAAGCATTAACGTTCTAAATCAAACTACAGTTCCTAATATACAGAACACACACAAGAAGAAGAGTTCAGAAATGAACGATTCCTTCTTGAGGTATTGTAGACTAGGTCATATCAATGTGACCCGACTAGCTTAAGTTACATTTTAGATGCATATTTAAATCAGTTTGAGTTTACATCTTGTGAAACTTGCCAGTCATGTCACAAAGATAAGATGACCATAGCTCCGTTTACTAGAAACAGAGAAAGAGTTAGTAAACTCTTAGGACTGATACATGATGATGTATGTAAGGTCCCCAGTCTACATATGCCACGACCGGTTCTTTGTACTTCATTACATTCACTGATGATCTCTCTAGATTTAGACATATGTTCCTGTTGAAACACAAGTCCGAAACTTTTGGGATGATCACCGAATATAAGTTAGAAGTAGAGAACCAAAAATGGGTATAAGTATTATGTCCTTTGATGTGATCAGGGAGGAGAATACCTGAGCACAGGATTCCTGGACTATTCAAAAGGAGAATGAGATTCTCTCTCAGCATTACTCCTCCGTATACACCACAGCACATCGGTGTATCGGGGCGGAGCAATCACACCCTATATGATATGGTGCGCTCTATGATGAGTACTGCTGAGTTACCTGTTTCCTTTTGGGGGTTATGCACTTGAGAAGCTGCATACCTATTGAATTAGGTTCGAATCAAATCAGTGCCTACCACTCCATATAAGATATGGTATGGGAAGAGCCTATCTCTTAAGTAAGTTAAGATTTGGGATTGTCCGACCTATGTCAAAAGCAAAATCTGGACAAGATCGAGGCAAGGTTAGTTCTGTAGAACTGGAAAGGTTCCAGCTATACAAACTGCAGCTGATGATTTGATAGAACCAAAGGATTCAATGGTCCCCGACGAACCTCAGCCTCTCCGCCGATCTAGTAGGGTTCCTCGTCCACCTGAGAGATACTTTGGTTTCTCGATGACAGTGGGAGCTGTTGGAGATAGTGCCCTCAGAGTCAATTATTGGATCACAGGCACGTGATTGCAATGATTGAGGGAGGACCTGTCCCAGTAGGACAGTCTTACTCAAGATGATAGTATGCTATCTGGTTTATCTTTATCATCGTGTACTGCTTTTGGTGACCTTACGAGTCTCTATTACACGTTGATAGAGCCCCTAGGATTCTTGCTTGATTACCAGCAGTATGAGGGCGATCATATACGTGAGAGCTGGGGTCTATAAGCACATCCTTAAAAGGTCCCTAGTCATGGGAGTTTCAAGACAGGGCATCGATACTCCAGAGTAGACTAGTGTATACAGTCGAGACCTCGACGAGGGACGGTGGCCGGTCTCACAAGCCACTGGTGTCAGTTGGTTCACCTAAGATGTATACAGGTGCTCATTAGGTTATGAGTACACCGGACAGGACTCGCCGGGAACCTGCTAGTTGAGATTATACCAGACGTCAGATAGCAGTTCCCTGGTGACATGTGAACAGGTTAGTTCATCGACCTGAGATCGTCATTTGTCTCGTGTGAGTTCCCACTGTGCTTTGATTACTACCCTACCACGCTCAAAGGAGACGTGCAAACAGGTTTTAGTTGGGTACAGTCCCGAGCCACATGGAGGCAGTGAGCAGATCTGTAGGGGTTCGTTTCTCCTGTTATTGGGGGTGAGGTCACGCTGTGTCTAGGAAAGCCAGAACATGAAAAGTCCTTGGCCAAGGCAGGAGATTTGCTGGTAGGTATTCCAGTAGTATCTCAGGGTGTTCTGGGCTACACTCCGACATGACTTGTACCGCTATTGGGGGTCTGACTTTTACCAACCCCCTAGGCCCGCCATGCGATGCTCATAGACGAACGGACCGGACTGTACGGATATTGTCACTGACAGGCTCAGTAGGGTGTCAGGATGAGTTCGCTCATCGACCCCTTTTGGTTAATAGCTGGTGGCCCGTTATGTATTGGCTGATACCTCTGACGTGCTAGTGGTTAAATCCACAGCCATAGTATTGACGAGTCTTTAGAGTCCACCACACACAGTTACTCAGGTTTCGGGTGAAACGCTGTAGAGGCCGTATGGAGATATGGCAGGGTTCGATCAGATACCTGCGGTATTGCACGGATCATGATCGGACGGTTTTTACTAGCCGGCTTTGGCTTAAGCCGGATCCTAGTATTTGATAGTGTAGTTTTGTCTCTTTGCATTTGTGTTCAGTGGGAATACAAATGCGGGCATGTATATGCAGTAGTGGGGTTTTCCTGTAATTTATTACGGGATCAGTTTTCTGAAGTTGCCAGTTTGCATTCCGTTCCGGCCGGTTTTCTTTTATTTCATCACGGCTGGACTTTCTGTAGAAGGGGTTATTTGCACATTTGCAAATGACATTTATGGAGGGGCTTTCTTGCTTAAGTGAGGCATCATGATTGTTCTCTCATGATGAGATTCTTTTCTTGTCCATTCTTTGCTTTCATGTGATGGTTTAGTGATTTGATGAGATGAGAAGTGGGTGTGACCTTTTTCCTTGCATTTATCTTTTCTTTTCTCCATGATAATTTTCATTCCATTATCTCCACCATGGAGAAGAGGGGCCGGCCACACTAGTGAGAAGGGAGAGGTTTCATTTGAGTGAGGGAAAATGTATTCATTTCATTTTTCATGCTACCAAATTCCTAAGCTCATTTCCATAGTTGCTTTCTTCACCTCCACCAAATCATGGCAACCTCATAACCCCAAAAGAAACAAGCTTCTACACTATTCTACAGCACATATTGGACGCGTCGGCTAGCCAACTTCGCGCCCGAGTTGCCTCGGTCAAGAGGTGGGAGCCCGTAAAAGATTCCGGCTACGTGGTGCCCTTTCCGACGAAGAGGAGATGGACGGAGTTTCCGCAGGAGATCGGAGTGGAGACGAAGACCGAAGGACACGGATCGCTTGGTATACTTCTCTACCCGTATTTTACTTTGCTAGTTGCTAGGTAAATGGCCCGATCCGGGTGAAAAGTGCGCGGTGGTGCCGGTTTGCTAGTTTGCAAAATTAAAGTTTTTCGCTTCCGCATTTTGGCGTCGGATCGACGGCCGGGGCGCCGCCGCGGGCTTACATTGTTATCAGAGCCACGCCATTAACCTATGCCTAGTTTTCTCTAGTATGTTTAGAACTCGATCGAACAAAATCCCCAAAAACCGTATTTTCAATGCATTGTGTTTTCTGTCGAAATTTTTTCTGCTCCAAAAATTTTTCAGGTCATTGCAGAAACACAAGCAGGAAATTATAAGAATTCTGGTAAAATTTGATACAGTGATCGCTTAGTACGGCCGCGGAAACGCGGCCAAACCCCTGGTTTGGCTGCGGTTCCGCGGCGGGAAGGTGTGCTCATTGCACCAAAATTTCCCAGTAGACTTTGGACTTGGAAATAGGGGTTTTGGGATATTATTTTTGGGCCCAGATTTTCTGTAAGTGCTACAGTACTGCTTGGGGCCCACTTAGTAATATTTGTTCGATCGGATATTTTAAACATGCCAGTTCACAGTATTTACATTATATCTGCGACCGTGAATGTCACTTGATCGGTAAATCCTGTCTAGCTGCTATAGCCCGGTTAGACGGATTTGCGAACGTGACATTCACGTTGATGTTCTGTGATTTTGCTGTGATGTTGCGGATTGGTCGTGGGGGATAGCCTGGATGCAATGTTAGTACAGTTCTGTTTTATATGTACATTTGATATTGCGGGGCGAGCGTCCGACATGTGGACTGCCGTCACTGCCTGTTTGTATTATTATTTTGGGGCACGACCAGGTTGCGGTCGATGTACCCGTTGTATGTATATTTTACTTTCTGTACTAGAATTGGCCCGCGGAGGGGTGCACGGATAGCTGGATTCTAGAGGGCAACGAGCCCGCATCTCATGGCATTGAGACAGAGGGGGCTTCACTCTAGAATTGGCGGCCTATTCGCCGCACTCGTAGGGGGTATAGGATTGACCCAAGGAGGGGTGCCCAAGTTACCGGATTCCGTGGAGTGCTGGGTGGTCCATTCACGTTGCTGAAGGGGGCTGCCTCGCTTCAGGTTTTGGCGGGTAACTTGCTACGCCCGTAGGGGTCTAGGATTTTCATTGCACAGGCTATCCACACGACTAGGGGAACGTCGGGTTTCAGTAGCGGCTCTATGAAATCCGGGGATCCCAGATATCTGTATTGATCTGTGATGCTGTATATTTCTGTGCTGTTGCATTTTATCACGCCTTGAGCGAAAATTATATATTATATATATACTAGTAGATGTTGTATATGTTTTGCATCCGCGCTAGTCCAGTCCCCGCTCTGTCGTTAGTTAGCTAACCTAACGGGTGATGACGGGACCCAGTGGCGAATGCGGATGGCATATACGTACGTCAGTATATTTTCGTTCTTTGAGGTGTGATCAATTGGTGGGACTGCGTTGATTCGGATCAATGCAAGATAAACAAACCTATTCTGATGTTGTTGGAACACTTTTCAAAAAGCTGTTATTGCAAGGGCGTTCTCTTTTGTTTTGCATCGTGGTATTCAGTTGGAATATCCAGCTCCTCAGTCGACGAGGCAAGGGCCGAGATCCCTTCACCTGGAGTGACCCCTTGGACAGAAGTTTGCGTCAGGGCAATAACTTCATTATAGCCGATTGCTTTTGCTTTGCATCGTGGTATTCAGTTGGAATATCCTGCACCTCATTCTACGGGGAAAGAGCCGAGATCCTTTCACCGGGAGTGACCTCTTTAGCAAAGGTTTTCGTCACTATATTTTTATAAAGCTATCAGTTCCTTCAACGATATCAAGTTCATTACGTTAAAGGTTTTCGCCAGAAACCATTCGTAGCCCTCCGTCGTTTCATATGGATAGTCAATAGTATTCAAGCTGTGTTTGTTGGCCATAGTCAAGGCACAGTGTTTGGTAGCTGTTGGTTATTCATATGTAGCATAGATAGATGCGTTGGTTTGGGACAGTCGTATAGCCTTGTTGGCCCTAGTCAAGGGCTTGTACGGGTGGGTTCAAATCAACCTGGAGAATGACGGGTAGAACTTGACATGTGATTTATGATTTGTTGGCCATAGTCAAGGTCATAAGAGCATGGGGCAAAAATCACATCGGGAGTTTCAAAAGAACTGAAACTTGCCAGATATGCGCATACCTTCTGGAGTGTGATAACGTGAGTGGATTCCGTCACGTTATCATGCGATGAGAGTTGGATCCCGATTCCCACTGATGAGTTGGTTTACTCCTCGGGTGATCCCGGCTAATTCTTCTTTCAGGTTTGGGGGAGAATTTAACATTACAGTGGGAGGTTTCCAGATTAGATAAAGTGATAACCATTCTGATCTAGGTTAGAGTGCACGCTGAGTGTTTCTTTTCTCTCTCTCTTTGGCAGCGACCATTGACCCGACCCTAGACTATGACTCAGTGACCAAGTTGACTGAACCTTCTTAACACTGGCTTTTGGATTGTCAGAGTTGCAAACCTCATTACCACTCCTACTTTTACCCTTTTCTCCAGGACACCCCGTATTACTACGAACGTCCACTTCCATTGGACAAAACCATCGTATGGTTATATACGAACTCGAAGGAATTCGAGGATGGTTTCAGGTTCTGGAGAAAACGAATAGGACTATTCAGTTGTCTTTTCCTTTTTCCTTCTCTCAGATTACGAGTACTCCTTGGTTTAGGAGATAGTACACCTATTACGCAAATTGGATAGTCTTCTTCCAAACCATAGGCAGGTGCTGACCGGTAGGGAATGAAGAAAACCAATTAGCCTAAATGGTGTACAGAAGGTATTAAGTTAAGACAAAGCAAGGGATTAGTAAGAGGGCAAAGTAAACTGCGACTGCTATTCACGACCAAACCAAGTATTTCTTCGCCAATCCTAAATCACCTTTGTATTTCTCCAGGACACTCCGTATCACTACGAAGATCCCAAGTTTATTGGATAGTCCATCGTATGGTTATATACGAACTCGAAAGGAACTTGTTCCAGTTCGGGGATGGATCCTGGTTCAGGAGAAATAGGAATTAAGTTCATTCGGTTGTCTTTTATCCTCACCTTCTCTCGCATTGCGAGTGCTCCTAGGATTAGGACAGTACACCCGTTATGCTTATTGGATAGTCTTCTTCCAAACCATAGGCTGGTGCCAAACGGTAGGGAAGGAAGAAAACCATTTAGCCTAAAGGGGTGTACAGAAGGTAATGACTAAAGACATATAAAGGGATTTGGAGAGATGGCAAAGAGATATACGGTTACAGTTGTGAATCTGGATAATGGAAGAGGCATTACTAGGAATACTGGGATACCCCATCGAAACATTTCAATGTTTCAGTTTCACTGTGTACTGTTAAAGAAAACTGATTTCCCAAGTAGACACTTGCTCCAGGGTATGTATTTACCAGGTTTGATTCTTACATCTGTATGGTTTTACAGATGATGGGTGGGAGTAAGTTATTGGGAATTGGGTGATCATCCTCATTATATTGGGATTCGTTGTAATTGGTGATATTTGAGGAAGTCACCTGGGTTGTTTGCCGGACGACAAATATTTGGTTTTGAATATCCGTTGTTATGCACCAATTTCAAATTGATATATCTGTACGTCTATTTTTATAGAGTGAGATATACCTTTTTGAAATTATGTCTATGACATTTACCTATATCAGTGGATAGTTAGGTAAGGAGCATTGAACAGCGGTGTAATTCTTCTTAACCATAAGTACAGTTTTCGACCTACGACACACAGTGAATGAGCTGTAAGACTCAGCGGACTTATACAGAGTTTTGTGTATAGTCCAGTTTCCATTAGGATAGAGGGGTTGGTCCCGTACTATATTATGTTTACTTATGACTTCTCTAGTTCTTAGACAGGTGTTTCGTAGAAACACAAGATCAAAGTCTTGAGAAGTTATAGGTATAAGAATAGAGTAGAGAACCAGGTATTGCAAGTATCGGGATTCTTCAAGGTGATCGAAGATGTAGATACTTGTATATGGTATTCCGTTGATAGTAATGGTTAAGAGAACTTGCTTCTCTTTCAGGTTACTCATAATTGGAAGTATTCCTAAGTTGAGTAACGCTGATCGGCCTCCTTCCATTTAGTAGACATGCACTGGAGACAGCTGCATGATTTGAATCTGGTTCAATTAAATCAGTGCCTCTGTTTCTATATTGGATATAGAACAGTTCATATCTTGACATTGTTAAGATACGGGGAGTTGTCCGGCTTATGCTTAAAACCAGACACTGGACAACTCAAGGCACGTTTCAGTAGTGGCTGTTTGTGGGTTGACCCAGGCTATGACGAGGGTTGACTTTCTAACATCTGGAAGATCAATAGTGATATTGTTCTTGACTCGCCACAGTTTTAATAAAAATGGATTTTTTCAGAAAACAGTAGTGGGAGTATGGTAGAACTGGAAGTGATTCCAGAACCGCAAACGATTACTGAAGATTTGATAAAGAACCTAAAGATTCAATCTGGTTTGACATTCCATTGGCCACTCCGCAGATATGGTGGGTAACCTCAGGCACCCGAGAGGTACTTCGGTATGCTCAGGGACGGTGGCAGGGATGTTCTTGTTTACCCAGACTTACCATTACTGTTGTTCCAGACTGTGAGACCCGGCGGGAGGATGAGTATATCGTCGTTCTAAACTAGCTTTAGAAGTGTACGTCTATTTGACTTTGCCAGAGGGTTGGTCAGTGGGAGAAGCGGAAGCATTGGTGGACAGGAGGCTTATGTCTATTTATAGGCTAAAGCAGATATAGCGGAGATAGATCATCTATTCCTGATGTGACAGTCATAGGTTTGACTTCATCAGAATAAGGGATGGATCTGTTAAGAAGGTAGTAGGGTGTGATGTCCTGGTATTGGATGACATACACAGAATAGGAAGTGATTTTCCTATACTACGATCGGTTATACTTTGGTTGTCACACAGTTGTTTCTCCACATAGGAATTGGATCTTATATCGGACATTCTGGTTACTGGATCTATGGTATTAGATCTAGATTTGGGTGGTTTCCCAATCTGGGTACTTAGACAGCATTCTATGAGTATTTAGAATGGACGACTCCTGGCATGGTGGTGTACCTGCAGGTGATGGAGTCACCCTCTCTAAAGGTGTCTTACAGACTAAAGGGGAGAGGGATACGCATGATTGGCAGATCACTTGCTTAGGCAATTGAGTCAATCATAAGATGTCAAGTACCACACCAGATGTTGTTCTTGCAGTAGGTGCAATAAGTTGATATTCATCCAATCCCGGGGAAACAGTCGGGAGCAGTTTTAGAACATAAGTGGATGTTCTAGGAAAATGATAACGACAGCCTCATTCAGGAGACAGTTATCATTCCAGGCTTCTAAGGTGACCTGGATGGCAAAGTGGCTGTCAGAGTTATAGTTTTCCCTCTGACGAGGGGCAGTATTTTGGACAGGTGGTCCAGGTGGATACTGAAGGAAGGCATGGCGCAGGATACTGATTAAGTTCAGTTGACAATACAGTCTAAGAAGTTTGGATTTGGAGTTCATTTATAAGCTAGGTCCCATCAGATATCCAGACATTCTAAGACATGTATTGCTCATTTCGGGAGATGGCTTTCTCCACGAACTTGAGATATAGAGAAACATAGAAAGAAACATCACAGCGGATCCACTCACTGAGGCTATTCCTCGAACACAATAGTTTCACAAACGAGCTTTGTGAGACTGACTAGTAGAGGAGTTGGGTGTTCGGTATCACACGGGCTGTGAGTATGCGACATCGCAATAATTAGCCTTGAGTGCAAGTGGGAGATTGTTGGAGATAGTGCCCTCAGAGTCAATTATTGGATCACAGGCACGTGATTGCAATGATTGAGGGAGGACTTATCCCAGTAGGACAGTCTTACTCAAGATGATAGTATGCTATCTGGTTTATCTTTATCATCGTGTACTGCTTTTGGTGACCTTACGAGTCGCTATTACACGTTGATAGAGCCCCTAGGATTCTTGCTTGACTACCAGCAGTATGAGGGCGATCATATACGTGAGAGCTGGGGTCTATAAGCACATCCTTAAAAGGTCCCTAGTCGTGGGAGTTTCGAGACAGGGCATCGATACTTCAGAGTAGACTAGTGTATACAGTCGAGACCTCGACGAGGGGCGGTGGCCGGCCTCACAAGCCACTGGTGTCAGTTGGTTCACCTAAGATGTATACAGGTGCTCATTGGGTTATGAGTACACCGGACAGGACTCGCCGGGAACCTGCTAGTTGAGATTATACCAGACGTCAGATAGCAGTTCCCTGGTGACATTGTACAGGTTAGTTCATCGACCTGAGATCGTCATTTGTCTCGTGTGAGTTTCCACTGTGCTTTGATTACTACCCTACCACGCTCAAAGGAGACGGGCAAACAGGTTTTAGTTGGGTACAGTCCCGAGCCACATGGAGGCAGTGAGCAGATCTGCAGGGGTTCGTCTCTCCCGGTATTGGGGGTGAGGTCGCGCTGTGTCTAGGAGAGCCAGAACATGAAAAGTCCTTGGCCAAGGCAGGAGATTTGCTGGTAGGTATTCCAGTAGTATCTCAGGGTGTTCTGGGCTACACTCCGACACGACTTGTACCGCTATTGGGGGTCTGACTTTTACCAACCCCCTAGGCCCGCCATGCGATGCTCATAGACGAACGGACCAGACTGTACGGATATTGTCACTGACAGGCTCAGTAGGGTGTCAGGATGAGTTTGCTCATCGACGTCCCTTTTGGTCAATAGCTGGTGGCCCGTTATGTATTGGCTGATACCTCTGACGTGCTAGTGGTTAAATCCACAGCCATAGTATTGACGAGTCTTTAGAGTCCACCACACACAGTTACTCAGGTTTCGGGCGAAACGCTGTAGAGGCCGTATGGAGATATGGCAGGGTTCGATCAGATACCTGCGGTATTGCACGGATCATGATCGGGCGGTTTTTACTAGCCGGCTTTGGCTTAAGCCGGATCCTAGTATTTGATAGTGTAGTTTTGTCTCTTTGCATTTGTGTTCAGTGGGAATACAAATGCGGGCATGTATATGCAGTTGTGGGGTTTTCCTGTAATTTATTACGGGATCAGTTTTCTGAAGTTGCCAGTTTGCATTCCGTTCCGGTCGGTTTTCTTTTATTTCTTCACGGCTGGACTTTCTGTAGAGGGGGTTATTTGCACATTTGCAAATGACATTTGTGGAGGGTCTTTCTTGCTTATGTGAGGCATCATGATTGTTCTCTCATGATGAGATTCTTTTCTTGTCCATTCTTTGCTTTCATGTGATGGTTTAGTGATTTGATGAGATGAGAAGTGGGTGTGACCTTTTTCCTTGCATTTATCTTTTCTTTTCTCCATGATAATTTTCATTCCATTATCTCCACCATGGAGAAGAGGGGCCGGCCACACTAGTGAGAAGGGAGAGGTTTCATTTGAGTGAGGGAAAATGTATTCATCTCATTTTTCATGCTACCAAATTCCTAAGCTCATTTCCATAGTTGCTTTCTTCACCTCCACCAAATCATGGCAACCTCATAACCCCAAAAGAGACAAGCTTCTACACTATTCTACAGCACATATTGGACGCGTCGGCTAGCCAACTTCACGCCCGAGTTGCCTCGGTCAAGAGGTGGGAGCCCGTAAAAGATTCCGGCTACGTGGTGCCCTTTCCGACGAAGAGGAGATGGACGGAGTTTCCGCAGGAGATCGGAGTGGAGACGAAGACCGAAGGACACGGATCACTTGGTATACTTCTTTACCCGTATTTTACTTTGCTAGTTGCTAGGTTAATGGCCCGATCCGGGTGAAAAGTGCGCGGTGGTGCCGGTTTGCTAGTTTGCAAAATTAAAGTTTTTCGCTTCCGCATTTTGGCGTCGGATCAACGGCCGGGGCGCCGCCGCGGGCTTACAGGAGCGAGGAATGCATCATAAGTTGATGACCCAACTGGTTTCGAGCAGGCCATCGAGAGTAGGGACTCTGTAAGAATGGCTGGATGCTTAGCGATCTGAGATGGAATCCATGTACACCAACAAAGTATGGACTTTGGTTGCTATATCTGAAGGGTTAAATCCCCATCAGGAGCAAGTATATCTTGAGAAGATTACTAGGTGTAGATGGAAAAGTTGAGACTTTCAAAGCTAGACTTGTTAAAGGTTTTTGTCATCGACCAGGCGTGGATAATGATGAAACCTTTTTCTAATAGCTATGCTTAAGTCCATCCGGATCATACTTGCCATTGCTACATACCATGACTACGATATCTGGTGGTTGTGTGCCATGACTGCTCTTCTAAATAAATGATTTAGAAGAGAACGTCTATAAGAACACAGCCAGAGGGCTTCGTAAACAGTGGGAGCAGCGGAAACGTATGCAAGTTGCTTTACAGAATAAAGCAGGTATCGCGGAGTTGGAACGTCTGTTTTGATGTGATAGTCAAAGTGTCTGACTTCATCAAAATGGTAGATGAACCTTGTATATACAAAACGGTAGTAGAGAGTAAGGTGGTCATCCTCGTATTGTACGTGGACAACTTACTCTTGATAGGAAAAGAGTTTCCTATACTACGCACAGTCAATCTCCGCTCATCACAAGGATTCTCCAATAGGATAAAGGTGATACTCCTAAATCCTGGGATTTGGATCTATGAGATAGATCTAAATGGATGTTAGGCTTCTCACTAGGTTTAGTGAGATGGTATCAATCGATCCTGGGGAGAATCATTGGAAAAGTTCCAGGGTGATAAGGACGACTGAACGTCAGTTGCTGGCATTGTCTTTACCCTCAGTGGAGGGACGGTATGTTGGAAGAGTTCCAAGCTAGATACCATGGCAAACTAGACAATAAAGGCTGGTAACATCGCTATTAAAGATACCACCAAAGAGGCAGTTTGGGTGTATATTGGTTCATAAGATGAACTAGGTTCCTACCATTGTGTGACAATGAAAGTGTGGCTTTGGCCCAGGAACCCCGGTCCCATCAGTGACCCAGACATATTCTGAGGCAGCATCACCTGATCATGGAGATAGTTGATCTCCAGGGTGATCGAGGTATGGAGAGTAGACTCAGAGGACAACACGGCGGATCCACTCACAAAGGCTTTTTCCCAGAGAGAGACTTATATGGGATGGTTGAGTATTAGATACTGCAACCACTGCTACAGATGGCCCTAGTGCAAGTGGGAGATTGTTAGTTATATGTATGCCCTAGAGGCCATTACTGTACATTGGATGTATATTGTAGTGGATGCTGGGACATATATAGGTAGGACTTTCTTGCTCGACATGATAGTATGCTATCTGGTTGCTCTTTATCTTAACATGTATACTTGCTGTCTCTCTATTACATGTTGATAAAGCCCTTAGGATGTGTGCTCGACTTCCAAGACTATGATGTAGATCATACTAGTGGGGCCTGGGTAGTCCATGAGTACATCCTTCAATGTTCCTAGTCGTGGGAATATCGAGACGGGGCATCGATATTCCAGAGTAGACTAACGTATATCTTCTCGACCCATGTGGTGGGCGATGGATGATCCCATATCCATTGGTGTTTAACATCAGAGATGGTATGCGGGTGCTCAGTGGAGACTGGGTACACTGAACGGACTCGCCGAGAACTCCCAGATGGTATTATACCTCACGTCAGATGGCAGTTCTCTGGTGACACTGGTACAGCTTAGTCTGTTGATCCGAGATCGTCATAGAGTCTTGTGGGTCTCCCACTGTGCTTTGATTTCCACCCTACCACGGCTCTACTGAGTCGTGCAAACAGGTGGTTTTTTAGGTATAGTCCCGATTCACATGGAGGCAATGAGCGATAGGAGGGGATTCGTCTCTCCCGGTATTGGGGGTTGATGTTGCGCTATGCTCGACTGGCCATAACTGGAAATCCCTGGCCAGGGTTGCATTGATTTACTGCTAAGTGTTCTCAGTTGTTTCATGCTTGTTATGGACCTTATATCGGCATGACTTATCAAGCTACTGGGGTCTGACGTTTACCACCCCTAGGCGAGATATGCGACATATCAGACGAACAGACCAGACTGTACGGTAAGTGTTACTGGTTGGATTCACAGGAGTGTGAGCGGGCTTGCTCGTTGATCTTCTGATCGCTCAATACCCGGGTGGCCGTTACATTTAGCAGACCGCTTGCGGCTTGTGGGTGTTTGATATGATCATCACCTACTGCCGGCGTATTGACGAGTCTTTAGAGTCCTACACAGAGGTTTCCTGGCTCAAGCGAAACGAAATAGGAGCGCATATGAGATATGTGCGGGAACGAGAATAATACCAGCATGTGATACTGAATTCTATTCTCGCGATTTGTATCATCGGACGGTTATATAAGATATAGCCGGGTTACTGAATCAAATGTTGATTCGATATGATGATGCACTTGATATTAGTCGGTTATATACAATATGATCGGATCATTAAATCAAGTGTTGATTTAATGATTTAATCTATAATTATATATTAGATATATTACTTACATTGACTAGTATTGTTCACTTAAGATGGATTTTCTCACTTGATTTGCACAAGTTGTATATGTGATATATTTTTGTGCACTAGTTTGTATCATGTTTGATGATACATGCAAACTTGGGTGTGTGTATGCTTTAAACCATGTTTAGGTTAATGGTTAGGTTTTCATTTACTTTATTTATTTTGGTTAAAAAACTAAATGGTTGCTTTTGTTCATTTGCTAGAAGCTTCATGCATCTTTGAAAAAGTAACCATTTTGTTTTTATTCCTTAACCTAACCATTTCACCTAAACCTTAGTTTATTCTCTACATTAGTTACCTCACCCATGGTTGCTAAAAGATAAGCATCACTTGATTTTTATTTGGAGGATTATTCATTCTTTTCTTTCTTCTTCTTCTTCTTCATGAAGAGAAGAAAACCTTGCTAGAAAAATTCCAAGTGATGAATCCAAGTGAGAAATCCAAATCCAAAGTGAACCCACTTCCTATTTCTTCATCCTCTACCACTTGCCATGTAGTAGAGTGTGTTATCTTCACAAGTTTCATGACCTAGTGAAGATGGAGCTTGAGTTTGAGTCGCCTCGACGTAGATCATCTTCGGCATCGAAGTCAACGACCTAGCCCGCCCATTTCTCTGATGAAACCGACGCTAGAGTCCGGGATTCCGATGATCGCAGCGGAGGGACGTCAACACGGAGCTAGAGAAGTGGAGGACCGGATCTACAAAGGTTGTAGTCTCTTTCACTTAGTAGCAAAGTAGTTTGCTTGCTTTGTTTCGCCTTACCTCTAGTTAACGATCTAGCATTAGGGTTTCTCGGCACATGTAAAATTTGATTTTGGCATGGTTGATCCGTTGTGGAACCTCCTGAGTGTGCCTAGGTTCCCTACAGATATAATATCTATATCCTATGTGGAGAAACCACTGTGTGACAATCAAAGTATAACCGATCGTAGTATAGGAATTTCACTTCCTACTTTGTGTATGTCATCCAAATACCAGGACATTACACCCTACTACCTTCTTAGCAGATCTATCCCCTATTCTGATGAAGTCAAACCTATGACTGTCACATCAGAAATAGATGATCTCTCTCCGCTATATCTGCTTTAGTCTATAAGTAGACATAAGCCACTTGTCTATAATGCTTCCGCTGCTCCCACTGACTACGACAACCCTGTGGCAGAGTCATATAGACGTACACTTCTAAAGCCAGTTCAGAATGACGCTATATGCATCCTCCTGCCGGGTCTCATAGTCTGGAACAACAACAATGGCAAGTCTGGGTAAACAAGAACCTCCCTGTCACCGTCTTTGAGCATACTGAAGTACCTCTCGAGTGCCTGAGGTTTCCCACCTTATCTGCGGAGTGGCCAATGGAATATCAAATCAGATTGAATCTTTAGGTTCTTATCAAATTTTCTGTAATTGTTTGCGGTTCTGGAATCAGTTCCAGTTCTACCATACTCCCACTATTGTTTTCTGAAAAAATCCATTTTTTTTAAAACTGTGGCGAGTCTAGAACAATATCACTATTGATCATCCAGATGGTAGAAAGTCAACCCACGTCATAGCCCGGGTCAACCCACAAACAGCCATTACGAAAACGTGCCTTGAGTTATCCAGAGTCTGGTTTTAAGCATAAGCCGGAAAACTCCCCGTACCTTAACATCGTTAAGATATGAACTGTTCTATATCCAATATAGAAACAGAGGCATTGATTTAATTAAACTAGATTCAATTCGTGTAGCTGTCTCCAGTGCATGTCAACTAAATGGAAAGAGGCCGATCACTATTACTCAACTTAGGAGTGCTTCCAATTATGAGTAATCTGAAAGAGAAACAAGTTTCTTAAAATCATTACTATTAACTGAATACCATACACAAGTATCTACATCTTCGATCACCTTGAAGAATTCCGATACTTGCAATACCCGGTTCTCTACTTTACTCTTATACCTATAACTTCTCAAAACTCAGACCTTGTGTTTCTACGAAACACTTGTCTAAGAACTAGAGAAGTTATAAGTAAATCGAATATAGTACGAGGACCAACCCCTCTGTCCTAATGGACACTGGACAACATACTGTTGGAGATAGTGCCCTCAGAGTCAATTATTGGATCACAGGCACGTGATTGCAATGATTGAGGGAGGACCCATCCCGGTAGGACAGTCTTACTCAAGATGATAGTATGCTATCTGGTTTATCTTTATCATCGTGTACTGCTTTAGGTGACCTTACAGATCACTATTGCACGTTGATAGAGCCCCTAAGATTCTTGCTTGACTACCAGCAGTGTGAGGGCGATCATATACGTGGGAGCTGGAGTCTATAAGCACATCCATAAAAGGTCTCTAGTCGTGGGAGTTTCAAGACAGGGCATCGATTCTCCAGAGTCGACTAGTGTATACAGTCGAGACCCCGACGAGGGGCGATGGCCGGTCTCACAAGCCACTGGTGTCAGTTGGTTCACCTAAGATGTATACAGGTGCTCATTGGGTTATGAGTACACCGGACAGGACTCGCCGGGAACATGCTAGTTGGTCTTATACCTGACGTCAGATAGCAGTTCCCTGGTGACATGTGTACAGGTTAGTTCATCGACCTGAGGATCGTCATTTGTCTCGTGTGAGTTCCCACTGTACTTTGATTACTACCCTACCACGCTCAAAGGAGACGTGCAAACAGGTTTTAGTTGGGTACAGTCCCGAGCCACATGGAGGCAGTGAGCAGATCTTCAGGGGTTCGTTTCTCCCGGTATTGGGGGTGAGGTCGCGCTGTGTCTAGGAGAGCCATTACACAAAGCCCTTGGTCGAGGCAGGAAATTTACTGGTAGGTTTTCCAGTAGTATCTCAGGGTGTTCGGGGCTACACTCCGACATGACTTTTACCGCTTTTGGGGGTCTGACTTTTACCAACCCCCTAGGCCTGCTCTGCGATGCTCATAGACGAACGGACCGGACTGTACGGATATTGTCACTGACAGGCTCAGTAGGGTGTCAGGATGAGTTCGCTCATCGACGTCCCTTTTGGTCAATACCTGGTAGCCCGTTACGTATAGGCTAATACCTCTGACGTGCTAGTGGTTAAATCCACAATCAATGTGTTGACGAGTCTTTAGAGTCCCCCACAGACCAGTTTCTCATGTTTCGGATGAAACGCTGTAGAGGCCGTATGGAGATATGGCAGGGTTCGATCAGATACGTGCGGTATTGCATGGATCATGATCGGACGGATAATACTAGCAGGCTTTGGTTTAAGCCGGATCCTAGTATTACAGTGTAGATTTTGTCTCATTGCATTTGTATTCGATCCGAATACAAATGCGGGTATATATATCAGTAGCGGGGTTTTCCTGTAATTTATTACGGGATCAGTTTTTGGAGTTGCCAGTTTGTTTTCCGGTTTCGGCCATTTTTCTTTGTATCTTTCTTTGACCGAAAAAATGGTGGAGGAGGGCTTATTTGCAATTGTGCAAATAAGCATTGTGGGGGTGGCTTTTTGCATATTGTTGTGTCATGATGATTGCACCATCCCTTGACTTCTTGATTTCTTCATGATTGCTTGACTTTGTGATGAGATGATTGGTTGATGGAGTGTGGGTTTTAGTGGGTGATCATTTCCTTTTTCATGATAACCCTTTTCTCTATCTTGTTTTTGGGCTCACTCCTTTTTGATACACACACTCCCTCTCTCATTCTCTTCTCTCCATTCACTTTGGCCGGCCAAGCTCTTTGGAGGGCTGTCCAAAATTTGGTGTGGGGATTTTTGTTCTTTTCATGTTTGAAAAATCCCCAAGTTCATCTAGAAAAAGTTCACATATCATTTCCTCCACCATATGGCAACTTCTACAACCCCAAAGAGACATAGAGCACTACACTACATTCTACAGCAAATCTTGGGCACGTCGACTCGCCAACTTCGTGCCCGAGTTGCCTCGGTCCAGAGGTGGGAGCCCGTAAAAGAAGCCGGCGACGTGATGCCCTTCCGGCGAGGAGGTGGAGACCGGAGATTCCGCGGGGAGATCGGGACGACGACGAGAAGACCGAAGGACACGGATCGCTCAGTATATCTCTCTACCCCTTCTTTTGTTAGCTAGGACTAGATTAATGGCCCGATCCGGGATTTTTGTGCGCGGTGGTGCCGGTTTACAAGTTCGTAAAAGGTTTCGTTTCCGCATTCCGGCGTCGGATTGATGGCCGGGACGCCGCCGTGCACTTACACTGGTATCAGAGCCAGGCCATTAAGCTAGTCTAGCTTGCACTAGTATGTTTAAAGCTTCGATCGTGCAAATATTCCAAAACCGTATTTTTCAGTGCATCAGTTCTCTGTCGAGATTTTTTTGGCTCCAAAATTTTTTCAGTATGTTTCAAAATGACATGCAGGGAGTTGTAAGGTATCTGTAAAAAAATGGTTCAGTGATACGTTGTAAAGGCCGCGGAACCGCGGCCAATGCCCACTTATGGCCGCGGTTCCGCCGCAGGAATATGAGTTCACTCTGCCAATTTTTTCTAGTGGGCTTATAACTTGAAATTGGGGGTTTTGGAATATTATTTTTGGGCCCAGAATTTCTTCAAGTGCTACAGTAATGCTTGGGGCCCACTTGGGTAAATTTGATCGATCGAAAATTTTAAACACATTAGTTCACAGTATTTACATTATATCTGCGACCGTGAATGTCACTTGATCGGTAAATCCTGTCCAACTGCTATAGCCCGGTTAGACGGATTTGCGAACGTGACATTCACGTTGATGTTCTCTGTTGTGCTGTGATATTGCGGATTGGTCGTGGGGGATAGCCTGGATGCAATGCTAGTATAGTTTTGGCTGTATTATGTACATTTGTTATTGCGGGGTGAGCGTCCGACATATGGACTGCTGTCACTGCCTGTTTGTATTATTCTTTTGGGGCAAGACCGGGTCGAGGTCGATGTACCCGTTGTATGTATATTTTACTTTCTGTACTAGGATTGCCCCGCGGAAGGGTGCATGGATAGCCGAGTTCTGGAGGGCAAAGAGCCCGCATCTCATGGCATTGAGACGGAGGGGGCTTCACTCTAGAATTGGCGGGCTATTCGCCGCACTCGTAGGGGGTACAGGTTGACCCAGGAGGGGTGCCCAAGTTACCGGATTCCGTGAAGTGCTGGGTGGTCCATTCATGTTGCTGAAGGGGGCTGCCTCGCTTCGGGTTTTGGCGGGTAACTTGCCGCGCCCGTAGGGGTCTAGGATTTCATTGCACAGGCTATCCACACGACCAGGGGAACGTCGGGTTTCAGTAGCGGCTCTGTGAAACCCGGGGATCCCAGATATCTGTATTGTTCTGTGATGCTGTACATTTCTGTGATGTTGCATTTTATCATGCCTTGAGCGAAATATTATATATTGATATATATACTAGTAGATGTTGTATATGTTTTGCATCCGCTCTAGTCCAGTCCCCGCTCTGTCGTTAGTTAACTAACCTAACGGGTAATGACGGGACCCAGTGGCGAATGCGGATGGCATATACGTACGTCATTATTTTCGTTCTTTATTGGTGTGATCAATTGATCGGACTGCGTTGATTAGGATCAATGCAAGTTAAACAAACCTAATCTGATGTTGTTGGAACACTTTTCAAAAAGCTGTTATTGCAAGGACGTTCACTTTTGTTTTGCACAGTGGTATTCAGTTGGAATATCCTGCTCCTCAGTCGACGAGGCAAGGGCTGAGATCCCTTCACCGGGAGTGACCCCTTGGACAGAAGTTTGCGTCAGGGCAATAACATCACTATAGTCGATTACTTTTGCTTTGCATCGTGGTGTTCAGTTGGAATATCCTGCACCTTATTCTACGGGGAAAGAGCCGAGATCCCTTCACCGGGAGTGACCTCTTTAGCAAAGGTTTTCGTCACTATATTTTTATAAAGCTATCAGTTCCTTCAACGATATCAAGTTCATTACGTTAAAGGTTTTTCGCCAGAAACCATTCGTAGCCCTCCGTCGTTTCAGACGGGTAGCAAGTAGTATTCATGCTATGTTTGTTGGACTTCGTCAAGGCATAGTGTATGGTAGCTGCTTGTTGCCTTTCTGCAGCATAGATAGATGCGTTGGTTTGGGACAGTCGTATAGCCTTGTTGGCTTTCGTCAAGGGCTTGTACGGGTGGGTTCAAATTAACCTGGAGAATGACGGGTAGAACTTGACATGTGACTTATGATTTGTTGGCCTTCGTCAAGGTCATAAGAGCATGGGGCAAAAATCACATTGGGAGTTTCTAAAGAAACTGAAACTTGCCAGATATGCGCATACCTTCTGGAGTGTGATAACGTGAGCGAAGTCCGTCACGTTATCATGCAATGATAGTTGGATCTTGATTCCCACTGATGAGTTGGTTTACTCCTCGGCTGATCCCGACTAATTCTTCTTTCAGGTTTGGAGGAGAATTTGACGGTACAGTGGGAGGTTTCCAGATTAGATAAATTGGTAACCATTCTGATCTAGGTTAGAGTGCACGCTGAGCGTTTCTTTTTTCTCTCTCTCTCTGGCAGCGACCATTGACCCGACCCTTGACTATGACTCAGTGACCAAATTAACCGAACCTTCTTAAACACTGGCTTTTGGATTGTCAGAGTTGCACACTTCATTGCCATTCCTGCTTTTACCCTTTTCTCCAGAACACCCCGTATTACTACAAACGTCCACTTCCATTGGACAAAACCATCGTATGGTTATATACGAACTCGAAGGAATTTATTCGAGGATGGTTTCCGGTTCTGTAGAAAACGAATAGAACTATTCAGTTGTCTTTTCCTTTTACCTTCTCTCAGCTTACGAGTACTCCTTGGTTTAGGAGATAGTACACCTATTACGCAAATTGGATAGTCTTCTTCCAAACCTTAGGCTGGTGCCGAACGGTGGGGAATGAAGAAAACCAATTAGCATAACGATGGTGTACAGAAGGTATTAAGTAAAGACAAAGAAAGGGATTAGAAGGAGGCCAAAGTAAATTGCGACTGATATTCACGACCAAACCAAGTATTTCATTACCACTCCCACT
This sequence comes from Agapanthus africanus, assembly GCA_030015575.1. NCBI lineage: Eukaryota > Viridiplantae > Streptophyta > Magnoliopsida > Asparagales > Amaryllidaceae > Agapanthus > Agapanthus africanus. The sequence continues at coordinate 293,865,856 of CM057345.1, read as the reverse complement.
TCACCTTTGTATTTCTCCAGGACACTCCGTATCACTACGAAGATCCACAGTTTATTGGATACTCCATCGTATGGTTATATACGAACTCGAAAGGAACTTGTTCCAGTTCGGGGATGGATTCTGGTTCAGGAGAAATAGGAATAAGGTTTATTCGGTTGTCTTTTATCTTCACCTTCTCTCGCATTACGAGTGTTCCTAGGATTAGGGCAGTACACCCATTATGCTTATTGGATAGTCTTCTTCCAAACCATAGGCTGGTGCCGAACGGTAGGGAAGGAAGAAAACCATTTGGCCTAAAGGGGTGTGCAGAAAGTAATGACTAAAGACATATAAAGGGATTTGGAGAGGTGGCAAAGAAATATACGGTTATAGTTGTGAATCTGGATAATGGAAGAGGCATTACTAAGAATACCCGAATACCCATACGAAACATTTCAATGTTTCAGTTTTACTGTGTACTGTTAAAAGAAAACTGATTTCCCGATTAGACACTTGCTCCAGGGTATGTATTTACCAGGTTTGATTCTCACATCTGTGTAGTTTTACAGATGATGAGTGGGAGTAAGTTATTTGGAATTAGGTGATCATCCTCATTATATCGGAATTCGTTGTAATTGGTGATATTTGAGGAAGTCACCTGGGTTGTTTGCCGGACGACAAATATTTGGTTTTGAATATCCGTTGCTATGCACCAATTTCAAATTGATATATTTGTACGTCTATTTTCATAGAGTGAGATATACCTTTTTGAAATTATGTCTATGACATTTACCTATATCAGTGGATGGTTAGGTAAGGAGTATTGAACAGCGGTGTAATTCTTCTTATCCATAAGTACAGTTTTCAACCTATGACACACAGTGAATGAGTTATTAGACTCAAGGGACTTATACAGAGTATTGTTTGTTGTCCAGTGTCCATTAGGACAGAGGGGATGGTCCTCGTACTATATTCGGTTTACTTATGACTTCTCTAGTTTTTAGACATGTGTTTCGTGGAAACACAAGGTCCAAGTTTTGAGAAGTTATAGGTATATGAATAAAGTAGAGAACTAGGTGTTGCAAGTATCGGGATTCTTCAAGGTAATCGAAGATATAGATACTTGTGTATGGTATTCAGTTGATAAGTAATGATTAAGAGAACTTGCTTCTTTTTCGGGTTACTCATAATTGGAAGTACTCCTGAGTTGAGTAACGCTGATCGGCCTCCTTCCATTTAGTTGACATGCGCTGGAGACAGCTGCATGATTTGAATCTGGTTCAATTAAATCAGTGCCTCTGCTTCTATATTGGATATAGAACAGTTCGTATCTTGACGATGTTAAGGTACGGGGAGTTGTCCGGCTTATACTTAAAACCAGACTCTGGATAACTCAAGGCATGTTTCTGTAATGGCTGTTTGTGGGTTGACCCAGGCTATGACGAGGGTTGACTTTCTACCATCTGGAAGATCAATAGTGATATTGTTCTTGACTCGCCACAGTTTTAACAAAAATGGATTTTTTCAGAAAACAGTAGTGGGAGTATGGTAGAACTGGAAGTGATTCCAGAACCGCAAACGATTACTGAAAGTTTGATAAGAACCAAAAGATTCAATCTGGTTTGACATTCCATTGGCCACTCCGCAGATATGGTGGGTAACCTCAAGCACCCGAGAGGTACTCCGGTGGCCTCAAGGACGGTGACAGGGAGGTTCTTGTTTACCCAGACGTGCCATTGCTGTTGTTCCAGGCTGCGAGGCCTGGCAGGAGGATGAGTATAGCGTCGTCCTAAACTAGCTTCAGAAGTGTACGTCTATATGACTCTGCCAGAGGGTTGTCGTAGTCAGTGGGAGCAGCGGAAGCATTGGTGGACAAGTGGCTTATGTCTATTTATAGACTAAAGCAGATATAGCGGAGATAGATCATCTATTTCTGATGTGACAGTCATAGGTTTGACTTCATCAGAATAGAGGATGGATCTGTTAAGAAGGTAGTAGGGTGTGATGTCTTGGTATATTGGATGACATACACAGAGTAGGAAAAGAAATTCCTATACTACAATCGGTTATACTTTGGTTGTCACACAGTAGTTTCTCCACATAGGACTTGGATATAATATCAAGACATTCTGGTTACTGGATCTATGGTTTTAGATCTGGATTTGGGTAGTTTCCTAATCAGGGTACTAAGACAGCATTCTAAGAGTTTATAGAATGGACGACTCCTGGCACGGTAGTGTACTTGCAGGTGATGGAGTCACCCTCTCTAAAGATGTCTTACAGACTAAAGGGGCGAGGGATGTGCATGATTGGCAGATCACTTGGTTAGGCAATTGAGTCAATCATGAGATGTCAAGTACCACACCAGATGTTGTTCTTGCAGTAGATGCAATAAGTTGATATTGATCCAATTCTGGAGAAACATTCGGAAGCAGTTTTAGAACATAAGTGGATGTTCTAGGGATATGATAACGACAGCCTCATTCAGGAGACAGTTATCATTCCAGGCTTCCAAGGTGACCTGGACGGCAGGGTGACCGTCAGAGTTGTAGTTTTCCCTCTGACGAGGGGCAGTATTTTGGACAGGTGATCCAAGCAGATACTGAGGGAGGCATGGCGCAGGATACTGATTAAGTTCAGTTGACGATACAGTCTAAGAATTTTGGATTTGGAGTTCATTTATGAAATAGGTCCCATCAGACATCCAGACACATTCTAAGACAGGTATTGCTCATATCGGGAGATGGTTTTCTCCGCGAACTTGAGATATAGAGAGATATAGAAAGAAACATCAAAGCAGATCCACTCACTGAGGCTATTCCTCGAACGCAATAGTTTCGCAAGCGGGTTTTGTGAGACTGACTAGTAGAGGAGTTGGGTGTTCGGTATCACACAGGCTGTGAGTATGCGACATCGCAATAATTAGCCTTGAGTGAAAGTGGGAGATTGTTGGAGATAGTGCCCTCAGAGCCAATTATTGGATCACAGGCACGTGATTGCAATGATTGAGGGAGGACCCATCCCGGTAGGACAGTCTTACTCAAGATGATAGTATGCTATCTGGTTTATCTTTATCATCGTGTACTGGTTTAGGTGACCTTACAGATCACTATTGCACGTTGATAGAGCCCCTAGGATTCTTGCTTGACTACCAGCAGTATGAGGGCGATCATATACGTGGGAGCTGGAGTCTATAAGCACATCCATAAAAGGTCTCTAGTCGTGGGAGTTTCGAGACAGGGCATCGATTCTCCAGAGTAGACTAATGTATACAGTCGAGACCCCGACGAGGGGTGGTGGCAGGTCTCACAAGCCACTGGTGTCAGTTGGTTCACTTAAGATGTATACAGATGCTCATTGGGTTTTGAGTACACCGGACAGGACTCGCCGAAAACATGCTAGTTGGTCTTATACCTGACGTCAGATAGCAGTTCCCTGGTGACATGTGTACAGGTTAGTTCATCGACCTGAGGATCGTCATTTGTCTCGTGTGAGTTCCCACTGTACTTTGATTACTACCCTACCACGCTCAAAGGAGACGTGCAAACAGGTTTTAGTTGGGTACAGTCCCGAGCCAACTTTGATTACATCCCTTCATATGTCTTTAGTCATTACCTTCTGCACACCCCTTTAGGCCAAATGGTTTTCTTCCTTCCCTACCGTTCGGCACCATCCTATGGTTTGGAAAAAGACTATCCAATAAGCATAATGGGTGTACTGTCCTAATCCTAGGAGCACTCGCAATGCGAGAGAAGGTGAAGATAAGAGACAACCGAATAATCCTTATTCCTATTTCTCCTGAACCAGAATCCATCCCCGAACTGGAACAAGTTCCTTTCGAGTTCGTATATAACCATACGATGGAGTATCCAAATAACTTTGGATCTTCGTAGTGATACGGAGTGTCCTGGAGAAATACAAAGGTGAAGTGGGAGTGGTAATGAAATACTTGGTTTGGTCGTGAGTAGCAGTCGCAATTTACTTTACCCTCCTTCTAATCCCTTTATTTGTCTTAACTTAATACCTTCTGTACACCACACTTAGGCTAATCGGCTTTCTTCATTCCCTACCGTTCGGCACCAGCCTAAGCTTTGGAAGAAGAGTATCTAATAAGCGTAACAGGTGTACTATCCCCTAATCCAAGGAGCACTCACAACCTGAGAGAAAGTAAAAGGAAAAGACAACTGAATAGTCCTATTCATTTTCTTCAGGACCGGAAACCATCCTCGAATAAATTCCTTCGAGTTCGTATATAACCATACGATGGTTTTATCCAATGGAAGTGGACGTTCGTAGTAATACGGGGTGTTCTGGAGAAAAGGGTTAAAGTAGGAGTGGCAATGAGGTATGCAACTCTGACAATCTAAAAGCCAGTGTTTAAGAAGGTTCGGTCAACTTGGTCACTGAGTCATAGTCAAGGATCGGGTCATAGTCGCTGCCAAAGAGAGAGAGAAAAGAAACACTCAGCGTGCACTCTAACCCAGATCAGAATGGTTATCGCTTTATCTAATCAGGAAACCTCCCACTGTAACCTCAAATTCTCCTCCAAACCTGAAAGAAGAATTAGTCGGGATCACCCGAGGAGTAAACCAACTCATCAGTGGGAATCGGGATCCAACTATCATCGCATGATAATGTGATGGAATCCACTCACGTTATCACACTCCAGAAGGTATGCGCATACCTGACAAGTTTCAGTTTCTTTAGAAACTCCCGATGTGATTTTTTCCCCTTGCTCTTATGACCTTGACGTAAGCTAAAATATCATAAGTCACATGTCAAGTTTTACTCGTCATTATCCAGGTTAGAACCCACCCGTACCTACCCTTGAATTTGGCCAACAAGGCAGTATGACTGTCCCAAACCAACGCATCTATCTATGCTGCAGAAAAGTAACAAATAGCTACCATACACTATGCCTTGACGTAGGCCAACATACATAGCATGAATACTAAGTGCTACCTTCCTGAAATGACGGAGGGCTACGAACGGTTTTTGGCGAAAAAATTTAACGTAATAAACTTGATATCGTTGAAGGAACCGGATAGCTTTTATAAAAATATAGTGACGAAAACCTTTGCTAAAGAGGTCACTCCCGGTGAAGGGATCTCGGCTCTTTCCCCGTAGAATGAGGTGCAGGATATTCTAACTGAATACCACGATGCAAAGCAAAAGTAATCGATTATAGTGAAGTTATTGCCCTGACGCAAACTTCTGTCCAAGGGGTCACTCCTAGTGAAAGGATCTCGGCCTTTGCCTCGTCGACTGAGGTGCTGGATATTCATAACCGAATACCACTGTGCAAAAAAAAAGAGAACGTCCTTACAATAACAGCTTTTTAAAAAATGTTCCAACAACATCAGAATAGGTTTGTTTAACTTGCATTGATCCGAATCAACGCAGTCCCATCAATTGATCACACCAATAAAGAACGAAAATAATGATGTACGTATATGCCATCCGCATTCGCCACTGGGTCCCGTCATCACCCGTTAGGTTACTTAACTAACGACAGAGCGGGGACTGGACTAGCGCGGATGCAAAACATATACAACATCTACTAGTATATATATCAATATATAATATTCGCTCAAGGCGTGATAAAATGCAACATCACAGAAATGTAATAAGCATCACAGAACAATACAGATATCTGGGATCCCCGGGTTTCACAGAGCCGCTACTGAAACCCGACGTTCCCCTGGTCGTGTGGATAGCCTGTGCAATGAAATCCTAGACCCCTACGGGCGAGGCAAGTTACCCGCCAAAACCTGAAGCGAGGCAGCCCCCTTCAACAACGTGAATGGACCGCCCAGCACTTCACGGAATCCGTTAACTTGGGCACCCCTCTTGGGTCAACCTATACCCCCTACGAGTGCGGCGAATTGTCCACCAATTCTAGAGTGAAGCCCCCTCCGTCTCAAAGCCATGAGATGCGGGCCCGTTGCCCTCTAGAACCCGGCTACCCGTGCACCCCTCCGTGGGGTAATCCTAGTACAGAAAGTAAAATATACATACAACGGGTACATCGACCTCAGCCCGGTCGTGCCCCAAAAGAATAATATACAAACAGGCAGTAACGGCAGTCCCCATGTCAAACACTCGCCCAGCAATATCAAATGTACATATACAACCAAACTGTACTACCATTGCATCCAGGCTATCCACCACGACAAATCCGCAAGATCACAGCACAACACAGAACATCAACGTGAATGTCACGTTCGCAAATCCATCTAAAAGGGCTATAGCAGTTAGACAGGATTTACCGATCAAATGACATTCACGGTCGCAGATATAATGTAAATACTGTGAAGTAACATGTTTAAAATTTTCGATCGACTAAATTTCCCGAAGTGGGCCCCAAGCACTACTGTAGCACTTAAAATAAATCTGGGCCAAAAACGAAAATACCAGAAACCTTATTTCCATGTCATAAACCCACTGTAGAAATTTGGTGTTGTTTAGCCACAGAACGGCGGCGGATCCGCGCCCAAAACGTGGTTTTGGCCGCTGATCCGCCGCGCTACAGTAATATCAGCCGACCAAATTTTCATAGAATGCATAAAAAACCCTGTACGTAATTTTACAATATACCAAATAATTTTTAGAGCACTGGAAAAATTCGACAGAAACTTGACATGGAAATGCGGTTTTTGGAAAATCCATTCGATCGAACTTGTAAACACGTTAGAGCAAGCTAGACTAGGTTAATGGCATAGCTCTGATACCAGTGTAAGTGCACGGCAGCGCCCCGGCCGTCTGTACAAGGCCAAAATGCGGAAATCAAAAACTTTTCTATAAACTAGAACCGGAGCTACCACAGACTTTGAACCCGAATCGGGCCATTAATCTGGTGCTAGCTGACTAGAGAAGGGGTAGAGAGATATACCGAGCGATCCGTGTCCTTCGGTCTTCTCGTCGTCATCCAGATCTCCCCGCGGAATCTCCGGTCTTCATCTCCTCGTCGAAAGGGCACCACATCGCCGGGTTCTTTTACGGGCTCCCACCTCTGGACCAAGGCAACTCGGGCACGAAGTTGGTGAGTCGACGTGTCCAAGGATGCTGTAGGCTAAGTGTAGATTACTATGTCTCTAGGGGTTGTAAGAAGTTGCCATTTGGAAGTGGGAAAGGAGATGTGAATTTTGTGATGGCTCTAGAGTTTTTGTTGCAAGCACAAGAGATAAAAACCCCACCCCAATTTTTGGACAGCCCCTTCCTCTCTTATGGTCGGCCATTATAGAATGAGGGGAGAGAGTGAGTGCGAAAAATAATACAAGAGAGAGAAAGGGTGATGATGAGAAAAAATGATCACAACCAAGTCTCCACTCCATCACCTAATCATATCCCAAAAGTCAAGCAATCACGAACAATCATGAACCAAGAAGTCAATGTATGGTAGAACCATCATGAAGCAACAAGTTACAAAGACCACCCTCCACAATGCCAATTTGCATGCTTGCAAATAACCCCCTCTCCACCAATTTCCAGCCAATGAAAGATACAAAGAAAATGGCCGAAACGGAAAGCAAACTGGCAACTTCAAAAAACTGATCTCGTAATAAATTACAGGAAAACCCCGCGACTGTATATACATACCCGCATTTTTATTCCGACCGAATACAAATGCAATGAGACAAAATCTACACTGTACAATACTAGGATCCGGCTTAAACCAAAGCCCGCTAGTATTATCCGTCCGATCATGATCCGTGCAATACCGCACGTATATGATCGAACCCTGCCATATCTCCATACGGCCTCTACAGCGTTTCGCCCGAAACTTGAGAAACTGTCTGTGGGGGACTCTAAAGACTCGTCAATATTTTGGCTGTGGATTTAACCACTAGCACGTCAGAGGTATTAGCTATACGTAACGGGCTACCAGCTATTGACCAAAAGGGACGTCGATGAGCGAACTCATCCTGACACCCTACTGAGCCTGTCAGTGACAATATCCATACAGTTCGGTCCGTTCGTCTATGAGCATCGCATGGCGGGCCTAGGGGGTTGGTAAAAGTCAGACCCCCAAAAGCGATACAAGTTGTGTCGGAGTGTAGCCCAGAACACCCTGAGATACTACTGGAATACCTACCAGTAAATCTCCTGCCTTGGCCAAGGACTTCGTGTAATGGCTCTCCTAGACACAGCGCGACCTCACCCCCAATACCGGGAGAGACGAATCCCTGCAGATCCGCTCACTGCCTCCATGTAGCTCGGGACTGTACCCAACTAAAACCTGTTTGCACGACTCCTTTGAGCAGTGGTAAGGTAGTAATCAAAGTACAGTGGGAACTCACACGAGACAAATGACGATCTCAGGTCGATGAACTAACCTATACACATGTCACCAGGGAACTGCTATCTGACGTCAGGTATAAGACCAACTAGCATGTTCCCGGAGAGTCCTGTCCAGTGTACTCATAACCCAATGAACACCTGTATACATCTGAGGTGAACTAACTGACACCAGTGGCTTGTGAGATCGGCCACCGCCCCTCATCGGGGTCTCGACTGTATACACTAGTCTACTCTGGAGTATCGATGCCCTGTCTCGAAAACTCTCACGACTAGGGACCTTTTAAGGATGTGCTTATAGACCCCAGCTCCCACGTATATGATCGCCATCATACTGCTGGCCGTCAAGCAAGAATCCTAAGGGCTCTATCAATGCGCAATAGTGACTTGTAAGGTCACCTAAAGCAATACACGATGATAAAGATAAACCAGATAGCATACTATCATCTTGAGTAAGACTGTCCTACCGGTATAGGTCCTCCCTCAATAATTGCAATCACGTGCCTGTGATCCAATAGTTGACTCTGAGGGCACTATATCCAACAGTTATGAGCCTCACATCGGCATGACTTATCGGTTATTGCGGTCTGACGTTTACCACTCCTAGACTTGATATGCGACATATCAGACGAGGAGACCAGACTGTACGACAATTGTTACCGTCAGGCTTTTGCAGCAGTTGGAGAGGGCTTGCTTGCTGATCTTCTGATCACTCAATACCCGAGTAGCCCTTACGTCCAGCTAGTACCGCTGATGGGTTGTGGGTGCTTGATGTGATCGTCACTTACTGCCGGTGTATTGATGAGTCTTTAGAGTCCTACATAGAGGTTTTACTGGCTCAGGCAAAACGAAATAGGAGCACATATGTGATATGTGCGGTACCGAGAATAATGCGTGTATGTGATACCATATTCTATTCTCGCGATTTTGTACCGGTCGGTTATATGCGATATAGCCGGGTTATCGAATCAAGGGTTGATTCGATAAGTCGATACATGTGGATGTTAGTCGGCTACATGTGATATAGCCGGATTATTAAGTCATGTGTTGATTTGATAATTTAGTGTATAATTGTATATTTGATATACTAATTTACATTAACTAACATTAGCTCACTTAAGCATTCTTTTCTCATTTATGTGTACATGTAATATATATGTGATATATATTAATGTGCATTGTTTATATGTGTGTCATGGTTGTTGATACACACTTCATGGGTGTATATGACATACACCATTTTAATTATAATGGTGGGGTTTTAATATTCAAAGTAAATACAAAATTAGTGGATAATTGTTTAAAGCATGAAGCTTGTAGAAGCTTGTGAGTGCTTTAACAAAGTCCACCTATTTTGTTTTACTTAGGATATTTATTAACCTAACCACTATAATTAACCATGGTTATGTCTCTACATGAGTTAGTATATGATACCCACTCACCCATGATTAGCTCACTTACTTGATTATTATTCATTCTCATCTCTTTCTTCATCTTCTTCCTCAAGCCAAAAGAAAAAGCTTTCTAGGGTTTGATAAAAGTGAGAAAGTATTGTGAGATAAATAATTCTAAAGTGTACCCACTTCCTATTTCATCTTCCTCTACCAGATTAGCACTTTAGTATAGGGTGTTTGCTTCATCAGTGAAGTAGAAGTTTGAGCTAGTACTCACTCGACGTAGATCATCTTCGGCCTCGAAGACTGCAAGCAAGAACGTTCCATTCACCTTGTGAAGCCATGCAAGATTCCGGGTGTTCGACGATCGCAGCGAAGGGACTACTACATGGAGCCTATGAAGTGAAGGACCGATCTACAAAGGTTGTATTTTTAGTTCACTTAGAAGTAAAACTGTTTACTTTATATTTTCGTATTGTTTTCTAGTTAACGATTCTAGTTTAGAGTTCCTTTTCACGGCAATTTTTTGAAAATGGCATGGATGATACCCCCCGAAACCTTGCTGCCGTCGATATGAACCCTACAACACTTTCTTGAAATAATACCACGGTTCTCAAATCCATAAATCACTTGAAATCCATATCTCAATGCGTAAATCCATGAAATGTGATATATGCAACATAAAACAGTAATATGAGCATATCAAGGGAAAACCGCTGTTTTAAATGAATCCAGTTTTTAAATATATCACGCGGTTCCCAATTCCTCCAAAATCCAACGCAACATCATATAAAGGTGTACATGTAACTATGTATGCACGATGCATTTCATATGTGCAATAGAACAGGAATCAATGTCTCAATGTCAATAACAATACAATACCGCATATGTGTATAGGTTGTGCGTGTCATGGCAATTACCGACGGTGTGGGTGTAGCATACAATTTAGTGCTCGTGCAACATGAACCGTCAGTAATGGTGCAGTGTCCACTAGGTACTAAGTCAAGGCACAACAAGTAATGGTATGTAATGATGCTCATGCACAATCAACATATATGAATATAAACATGCAGCTATAATATCATATCAAGCCCTGACGCATAACGCCATACGGGCGATTTCCCCGTAGATGTTAAATCTACTCACAGATGATTTCGAGCTAAGTAAATCCGACCACCTGCTTCCCTTTCTTTGCAGCGTCTGAAGTTCCCGCACTCGCCCCTAAAGTTACACAAAACACAGCAAGTGCAACTTAGAAATCGACCAATAATACGTACAAACTACGTAAATAATAACGAACACAATACCAATTTAACGATTCGGTTCCCTTAAGCTATAAAAGGGTTCGCTTAGCGGCTAACGAGTGTAGTGACCATCTAAAACAACCCTACGTGCAGCAAGTTACACAAACGACGCGAACCATGTCGGATATCATAATGCGCGTAGTCAAAACACTAAAGAATAGCAATTAGATCTCAGATTTTACATACTGTCAAAACCTAAAAATCAAGCAGTACCAGACACCCTAAAACAACTGCAGACAGCTACCCTAAAAATTACAACACCCCAGTCCCCCATACGGCCGAGCTCGCCGGAATTTACCCCAGTGTCGCCGGTCGAACAGCGTCAGGTGGGGTTCGTGTTTCAGGTGTACACTCAGGGTCTCTAGTACAACATTACTACACTGCTAGTTTTTCCAGTAACAACTCGGTGTCACAGCAGATCACAGACATCCTAAAATGACACTAAAAACATGATACGTGCACAAAACTATATCTTTATCGTTCTAAACAGTGACTACCAAGCTACACAACAAATTAACAACCTAATTAACAGTTTAGAGGTCGTGACCTATCCACACTTGCTCAAAACCCTAGCTTTCCATGCTCCAAATGATCCTAGTGGCTAATCTTGGCTTTGTGAAGGGTTTTAGTGAGTTGTAGTGGAGATTTGGTTTGGGTTTGTGAGGATTGGTGAAGGTTTTGGGTTGGGTTTCAGTTGAGGGTGTGAGGGAGATAATGAGATGAAGAAAATAATGAGAATGAGAGTTGTGAATGAGAGAGTGAGGGAAATAAGAGTGTGTGTGAGTGAGGGATGAAGGTAAACTCCTCATTTAATGCATGCCATGCTTGCCCATGCCTCATCATGCCCTCTCTCTCTCTCTTCCTCAAGTCAACAAATTCAAACCTCTTTTATTTTTAAAACTAAATACTTTAAATAAATACATATTACAACTTAATTGAAATGGGGTTAGGGTGCCATGGCTACCTAAGCATGGTTAACCCTAATTAACCCTAGGTTAACATGCACATGTGTATGTAAGCCCAAAATAAATATTAATTAATTTTTATAAAATATTTGAAAACTATTTTGGTAAACTTTTTATTAAAAACCCGCATTATCGCTTAATTAACACTAATCGCATTCTAAGATTTTACATATGTCCAAGCTCCAACATCAAGTGAGGTAACTGTTAGTTATATGTATGCCCTAGAGGCCATTACTGTACATTGGATGTATATTGTAGTGGATGCTGGGACATATATAGGTAGGACTTTCTTGCTCGACATGATAGTACGCTATCTGGTTGCTCTTTATCTTAACATGTATACTTTCTATCTCTCTGATTACATGTTGATAAAGGCCTTAGGATGTGTACTCGACTTCCAGGACTATGATGAAGATCATACTAGTGGGGCCTGGGTAGTCCATGAGTACATCCTTCAATGTTCCTAGTCGTGGGAATATCGAGACGGGGCATCGATATTCCAGAGTAGACTAGCGTATATCTTCTTGACCCATGTGATGGGCGATGGATGATCCCATATCCATTGGTGTTTGACATCGGAGATGGTATGCGGGTGCTCAGTGGAGACTGGGTACACTGAACGGACTCGCCGAGAACTCCCAGATGGTATGATACCTCACGTCAGATGGCAGTTCTCTGGTGACACTGGTACAGCTTAGTCTGTTGACCCGAGATCGTTATAGAGTCTTGTGTGTCTCCCACTGTGCTTTGATTTCCACCCTACCACGGCTCTACTGAGTCGTGCAAACAGGTGGTTTTTGGGTACAGTCCCGATTCACATGGAGGCAATGAGCGATAGGAGGGGATTCGTCTTTCCCGGTATTGGGGGTTGATGTTGCGCTATGCACGACTGGCCATAACAGGAAATCCCTGGCCAGGGTTGCAGTGATATACTGGTAAGAGTTATCAGTAGTTTCACGATTGTTATGGACCTTACGTCGGCATGACTTATCGAGCTGTTGGGGTCTGACGTTTACCACCCCTAGGCGAGATATGCAACATATCAGACGAGCAGACCGGACTGTACGGTAAGTGTTACTGGTTGGATTCACAGGAGTATGAGCGGGCTTGCTCGTCGATCTTCTGATCGCTCAATACCCGGGTGGCCGTTACGTTTAGCAGACCGCTTGCGGCTTGTGGGTGTTTGATATGATCATCATCTGCTGCCGGCGTATTGACGAGTCTTTAGAATCCTACACAGAGGTTTCCTGGCTCAAGCGAAATGAAATGGGAGCGCATATAAGATATGTGCGGGACCGAGAATAATGCGTGTATGTGATACCGTATTCCATTCTCGCGATGAATGTTGATTTAATGATTTCGGATTGTGTAGTTGGGAAATTGTAAAGAAATCACAACCAAAAATTATATTTGACCGCAATCAACTACGGTGTCAGTTGTAGATCGTAAGCGAGTGCGGATCGTCCACAGGGATTGTGCGATTCGTTTCTTTGTTTAATTTGTTTGAATCGAAAAGTAAATCAAAAAGAAAAGAAAACATGATTCAAGAATTTATCGATTGATTCAGGTGTAACGATGTTTAATCAAGAATCAAGAAACTGATAAACAAATCAAGAATCGGTGTTTTGATAATATTTCCAACCAAAATATCAAGAATCTAAATGAGGCTCGTAGGAATCGATCGGATCTATAGACGTGATGTAATTTCAAGATTTCGTGTTCTTGTCCTTCGAAGGATTGATACTAGATCGATGATGATCGATGAGAGTTAGGGCTTTCTTGATGAAACTAGGGTTTCATCGTTTAACCCTTGTTCTTTCATCGATATCATTCACATTCTAGTCCTCTAACAATTTCAAGAAACGATCGTAGCTCCCCAATCTCGAGCGATATCAATTAAGAAAGCATCGCAACGAATTGGGTCGTCGATTCTTGAACTTGCTAGGGTTTACAAAACTCGTAGGATTCAAGAATCGATTTAAGATATATTACATCATCATTCTATTGATCGTCTCGACTCCTCGACGAGCGGAGTATTACTCAAACATCATTACACAGAAAGTATTCAAGAATTGAAAAGATATCATGATGCGAGAATTTAAAGAAAACAAGATAAAAGAATATCACCTTTTATTTATATCAACAATTTGGTTACAGTCGCTCAAGAACTACAAGAGGAAGAACTAAATTGTTGAATCGGCGTCGCTCGGCTCCGTGAGTCGTGGATCGGCTTGGACCACTTGCTCTGTTGAAGATCGGCTCGGCTCATAAAAGGTTGCAAGGCTTCTTGCTTGATGGGTACTCGGGATCTTGGCTTTTGATTGGAATTAGGGTTAGGGTTTCACACAAATCCTCTCACTAGATTTGTGGAAGAAGAAGATGAAGAGAGTAAAATGAAGAAGTATCTAAGTTTGGATAATGGATCCAAGTATCAAGTCTCTCCTTTTAACCCTAGGTTTAGGCTTCTATTTATAGACTTCCCAAACCCTAGGTCTAGGTTTGAAATTACAATTCCCTCCAAAAATTTGTTGAGGAGTTTCTAGAAAGAGTTTGTTAGGAGCTAGCTTAGGGTTTAAGCTAGGATTAATTAAGCATTAGAAACCCTAGTTTGCTGATCTGGCAGAAATCTCTGGAGTCTTCTGAAATTTGTCATGTCTTTCTGAGCTTCTGGAAGTGAGGTAAGAGTTTTGCAGCAAAATTGGATTGATGATGTGTCGGGGCCGCCGCGGAACCGCGGCGCAAGCCGGCTCCGGCCGCGGTTCCGCGGCCAAGTGGTGGCTTGATGGCTTCAAACTTCTGTTGGGGTCTTGGGTTGATACTTGGGCTTTTATCTGATATGTTGATTTGTATTTGTCCCTTTGGATTGGTACCGGATTTGAAATCATTGAGTTGGCGTAAAGTTTGATCGGTACCGTATAAATTTTGGCCTTTCTTCTGGATTTTCCTGCATAGATCTCAAAACAAGTGTTGCGCAATATAGAGATAATGCGATGCCATGATATGCAGTCAATTTCCTTCATAGTGTCGGTTTTAGAGTCTAATACATGTAATCTGATATTTTGTGACAGTTTTGCTAATATATAAAATATGAATGCCGAACACTTCTATATGGATGCAAATGATGAGGAAATTGCCGGCTAAAATATGCAATATTTTCGACTAATCAAATTCCCCCAAACTTAATTTCGATCGTCTCGAGCGAACTGTTTGATTAAAAAGAGAAGGAGAAAATAAAGAAAGAGAAAAACTACCTAGCACACTTTCGTAGGCAACACGATTGCACTGAGCACGTGCAACAAGCCTTTAAACCTCTAGGTGTCCCTAGTAGGAGGAGTGTTGTCTCCTGAGGGTTTTCAGCGGATTGCACCCACAAAATCCAATAATAAAAGAAAGATCATGAGTTTTACATTTAAAGACAAGAATTGTAAAAGAAAGACTTTTAAAATTAGGGTTTCCAACTAAGCTAGCTTTTCGGTTGTCATGAGCCCTATCTTAATGGTCATGAAAAGATGTCAGAAATCATGTCCTCCCTCAATAAAACATCGTCTTATTCTTCATTCCTATCTTTCTTCCAAACATCGATCATATCACCCTGCGTGTGTGTAAAGACATCCCTACACCCGGAGAATTCAATTCAAGCTATCATACTCTTGCCCATCAGCCTCAGTACTTTTTAATTAATGAATATTTAGATGAGATTGCTCACACACTTTCATGCGACCGTTAATACTTCTTGAGGTACTAACCGACCGATTACTCCTGTGCGTGCTTACTTGGTGTATTTTCCTCGTCTTGCACCACCTCAGGCATAGCAGTGACTCCCAGACCAGTTGGCCTTAGGGCACTAGGTGAAGAAGCACCCTTGCTATACATTTTTTTATTGCCCTTGGTGATAACAAAACCAGTGTCCATTTTTCTCACCACTTTATATTTTCTTTATTCATTTTTTTTCTTTTTATTTCCTTCATACATCGGCTTTAAGACAAGAGCATTTCAAGGTATCCTCTACTATCCCAGGCTTCAAGACGTGTGTAAGTGCGAATAGCAGGGTATCAACGTTCAAAATGTTTGGCTTCCAGAATAGAAACTATTTTTTAGACTTATTTTTATCCTCAGATTAGTGACGTCTTTCATCTTACTAACCCTTGGGACAACGGCTCATAACTACTTATTACTAGTTCGTATAAGAAAACTTCTAATTTTCTTAGTTTTCTAAAATTTTTCTAATCTCATGGATGTAATTATTCACTATCTAAACTTTCATTATCTTATTTATGTACAAAAAGTGTAAATATTAAAATTATTTTTATACTTGGAAATTTTTAAATTTTTATTGGTTTTGAATTTTTTTTCCATTTTTATAGATTTTTTTTTAAAGAAATGTTTTGTGCTTATGCAAATGATATGCAAATGATGCAAAAATAAGCACAAACCTCCCCCAAACTTGTTTTCAACAGTGTCCTCACTGTTGCCAATCGCTATACCTACAAAAACTGTAAGCCTGGGGGGGATTATTAATGGGGGCAAAATATATAAGTGAAGAACTTCCCCCAAACTTATTCTTTTCACTCACCATCATTCAAAAAGATGATGCAGTGATATACTGGATATGAAGGCGAGGCGGAGGAATTTTAATCTAAATAAACTGGCTCTTGTAAGAACAAGAGCTCCTCCGTGGGGTCAGTGGAAAAATATGGCTTTAGTCTATGTCCATTTACTTTGAAAAAGGTGCCGTTTTTAACATTTTCTACTTCTACTGCCCCGTGCGGGTATACAGACCGCACAACAAAAGGTCCCTTCCATCGAGATCGGAGCTTACCCGCGTGAATGTGTAATCGTGAATCATAAAGAAGGACTTGTTGACCAGGTGAAAATGTTTTCCTCAAAATCTTTTTATCGTGAAAAACCTTAGTCCTATTCTTTGTGATTACAGCGTTATCATAAGCTTCATCGCGGAGTTCGCTTAGCTCATTTATTTGCAGCTTCCGAAAGTTGCAAGCAAGGTTTAGATCAAAATTTATTTCTTTTATAGCCCACAATGCTTTATGCTTTATCTCGACAGGTAAATGACTTGCTTTCCCAAACACTATCCTATATGGAGACATTCCTAGGTCGGTCTTATATGCAGTTCTGAATGCCCAAAAGAGCATCCGTCAGTTTGGTCGACCAGTCTTTTCTATTTTTAGCAACAGTTTTCTCCAGGATAAGTTTGATTTGTCTGTTTGAGATTTCAGCCTGCCCGCTTGTTTGGGGATGATAGGGTGTAGAAAGTCGGTGGTTGATTGAGTATTTTCGCATCAGAGTCTCGAAAGATCTGTTGCAGAAATGTGTCCCATTATCGCTAATAATAGCGCGTGGGTGTCCAAATCGCGAAAAGATATTCTCTTTCAAGAACTTAATGACAACTTTCTTGTCATTAGTGCGACATGGAATGACTTCTACCTACTTTGAGACATAATCAACCGCCAGCAGAATGTACAAATTCCCAAAGGAGTTGGGAAAAGGACTCATAAAATCAATGCCCCAAACATCAAATATTTCAACAACCAGAATGGGTTGCTGAGGCATTTCATTCCTCCGGGAGATTCTACCCGAGTACTGACACTGTGTACAGGTTTTGCAATACTCAAATGCGTCCTTGAATAAGGTCGGCCAATAAAATCCACATTGCAAAACCTTTTCCGCTGTCTTTCTAGGACCAAAGTGACCCCCACAGGCCTGATCATGACAAAATGAAAGAACACTCTTGAACTCTTCATTCGGGACACACCGGCGAATGATCTGATCAGGACAATATTTAAACAAATAGGGTTCATCCCAGTAAAAGTGTTTTACTTGGGATAGAAAACGGTATTTGTCCTGTTTTGACCAATCGCTCGGTATAAGTCCGGTGGCATGATAGTTCACAATATCCCTGAACCATGGTTCAGCGGATATGCTCAAGAGTTGTTCGTCAGGGAACGAATCATTGATCGGCAGGGTCACAGGGGAAGAAATGATGCGTGAAAAATGGTCAGCTACTACGTTTTCACATCCTTTCTTATCTTTGATAACAAGATCGAATTCTTGTAACAGAAGGATCCAACGTATTAGTCGACCTTTTGTATCTTTCTTCGCCAGAAGATGTTTTAAAGCAGAATGGTCAGTATACACAACTATAGGTGAGCCAATTAAGTAAGGCCTGAATTTTTCTAATGCAAATACAACCGCTAAGAGTTCTTTTTCTGTGGTTGTATAATTGATTTGCGCATCATTCAGGGTCTTACTTGCATAGTATATCACGTGTGGCATCTTATCGATGTGCTGTCCTAAGACTGCACCTACTGCAAAATCAGATGCGTCACACATCAGCTCAAAGGGGTAGTCCCAGTTTGGTGATGATAGCACGAGGGCTGAAATGAGTGAGTGTTTAAGTGAGTCGAAAGCTGTCTCGCAGTCCGAGTCAAAGTGGAAGGTCGTATCCTTAGCCAGGAGAAGAGTTAAAGGTCTAGCAATTTTGCTAAAGTCCTTAATGAATCTCCTATAAAAGCCCGCATGGCCAAGGAATGATCGAATATCTTTGACGTTTTTGGGATGAGGGAGGTTTTGAATGACATCTATCTTAGCTCTGTCAACCTCAATGCCTTTCTGTGAAATGACATGTCCAAGTACTATTCCTTCTTGGACCATAAAATGGAATTTTTCCCAGTTCAAAGTCAAGTTCTTCTCTTTGCAACGAGTAAGAACAGCGTCAAGATTCGATAGGCAATCAGAAAAAGAGTCTCTAAAAATCGAGAAATCGTCCATAAAGATCTCCAGAAAATTCTCTACCATATCAGAGAATATCCCCATCATACACCGCTGAAAGGTAGCGGGAGCATTGCATAACCCAAAGAGCATGCGACTGTAAGCAAAGGTACCAAAAGGACAAGTAAAAGTGGTTTTATCTTGATCCTTTTTGGCGATGGGGACCTGATTATAGCCTGAGTATCCGTCCATAAAGCAATAATACTCTCGTCCCGCTAAGCGTTCCAGCATTTGATCAATGAATGGTAGAGGAAAGTGGTCTTTCCTGGTGGCAGCATTGAGTTTTCTATAATCAATACATACACGCCACCCAGTTTGGGCGCGTGTCCGAATCAACTCATTTGCTTCATTGGTAATTACAGTGATGCCGGATTTCTTAGGAACGACATGTATAGGACTCACCCACTGGCTATCGGAGATGGGGTATATAATACCATTATCTAAGCATTTGACGATCTCTTTCATGACCGCTTCCTTCATGACGGGATTCAACCGTCTCTGTGGTTCTCGGGTTGGTCTGGCATCATCCATCACATGTATATGATGTTCAACTATCAAGGGACTAATCCCTTTGATGTCCGCCATACTCCAACCAAACGCCTCTTTGTTAGATCTCAATACCGATAAAAGTGCATTCTCTTGCTCTGATGCAAGAGATGCGGATATGATAACCGGTAAAGACTCATTCTCACCTAGATATGCATATTTAAGGTGAGAAGGTAAAATTTTGAGATCTAATTCGGGCGGAGAAATGATAGAAGGAGGGATCATTGAGTGATTTTTGGATTTACAAAGAAGCTCAGAGCCTGTGAAAGATACAGACTCGGGTGGAGAAAAGTCAGAAGTGCAGGACTCAAGTGTAGAGAAAGTGTCCTCACTAAGATCATGTGTGAAATCAAACAGAGATGTGGTAATGTCATCGAGATCAGTAAAGCAAAGTTCCTCGGCTCCACAACTATTGGGAGCGATCTCATGGACAGAGCACACATCTAAAATATGAGCAGAGGGTTCTGATGGCTGACTTCCAACTTTGTAGATATTTAGTTCAATGGTCATATTTCCAAATGATAAGTTCATTGAACCATTTCTACAGTTTATAACAGCGTTGGAAGTGGCAAGGAAAGGACGACCCAGAATCACCGGAATTTGGCCCCGGGGGTTTGCTACAGGATGTGTGTCGAGCACAATGAAGTCTACAGGGAAAACAAATTCCCCGACCTTTATCAATACATCCTCTAATTCACCCCTTGGTTTGGTGATAGATCGGTCTGCCATCTGGAGAGTGCAGTGAGCAGGTTTTAGCTCTCCAATCCCTAATTGCTCATAGACAGAATAAGGGAGCAGGTTAACACTTGCGCCAAGGTCTAAAAGAGCATGATTTATGTTTTTACCCCCAATCGAAATCGATATTGTAGGACATCCTGGGTCCTTTCGTTTCTTTGGTAGTTGGGGTATAAAAGCAGTGCTAATATTATTAGACATGAAGACCTTCTTTGGCACTTGAGTCTTCCTCTTCCTAGTGCACAAGTCCTTAAGAATTTTCGCATACGCAGGGACTTGCTGAATCGCATCTAGGAGAGGGATATTGATGTTAACCTGTTTGAACATTTCCATTATTTTCTCCATATGAGGACTCGTTCTATTAGCCCTTAACCGGTTCGGGTAAGGAACTTTCGCAATAAGCGCAGGGTCCATCACAGGAGAAGGAAGAGGGGGTAGACGAGGTCCCAAAAGAGGTGTGGGGACCGTCTGTGGAGAACTATAAGGGTTGGGAGAAGGTGTCGAGCCTAGTGGGAAATGGAGAATAGGCTCTCGAGAAGATGGTGTGGTAGAAGAAGAAGGATCAGAAGGAGAAGTGTGTGTGTGTGGAAAGGTCTCAGCCGGGGTGTTGATATGATTTTCAGTATCATCAATACCTTCCCCGACATGGTTGTTCAGCACTCTTCCCGATCTCAACGTTGTGATGGCATTTACATTGTAATGCCCAGGATTCTGTAGGGGTTGAGAGGGAAGTTTCCCTTTTTCTCTCGCACTCATTTCGGCTTTTAGGCGTGCGATTTCAGCTTCCATCGATTTGATACTCTCAGCTTGGGACGCTGAGTTTTTCTTTATCTCACTGACGGAAGATCTAACCTCAGTCGAAACCTCTATGAAATTTGATAAAAGTGATTTCATGGTTTGAGTGAATTGAGAGAACTCGTCAGAACAGGACTGCATAGGATTAGACTGTGCAGGAGTGTTGCCCTGGTTTTGGAAATTTTGTGACTGATAGGGGTGCTGAGTGAGTTGAAGGGGTTGCTGTTGTGGTGGAGGAAGAACCCTTTGAAAATTATTCGTGTTTGGAACCGTGTTTTGAGATTGGTTTTGATTCCAAGCAAAATTCGGGTGATTCCTCCAACCCTGATTGTACGTGGAAGAATATGGATCGTTTCTAGGTCTTTGAAATGCGGCATTAGAATGCTCGTGACCTTGAAACGCAGAGTTTAATGGACATTCTTCCGTTAAATGAGACGGATCAGAACAGCACCCACAAACAGTTTTCGGGAGTGACACTGGGTTTAGGGAGGCTGTTGCAAATTTGTGTTCCATAGCGTCGAGCTTCTTTTGCATTGCTGCCATTTCAGCTCGAACACCTATGGACACATCTATTTGGTGTACGCCACCCCTATTCAATGGTTGGGTTCCACTCTCCCACTGTAGTGATTTTTCAGCGAACTCTTCTAAATACTTCCAAGCTTCCCCATCATCTTTGGTCATAAAAGTACCTTGACACATGTTTTCAAGGCTCTGTTTAGTGCTTGGGTTAATGCCCTCATAAATGATTCGGCAAAGCTCCCATCTCGGGATGCCGTGATGAGGACACTGAACCAATAGATCCTTGAAACGTTCAAAGCATTTTGAAAATGGTTCAGCAGGGAGCTGGGCAAATTGATTCAGTTCGCTACGGATTCGAGCTGTCTTTTGTATTGGGTAAAATTTCTTAAGGAATGCAGCGACGAATTCTTCCCAATTCATGATAGAGTGTGCGGTAGTGTTATATAGCCACTTCTCGGCTATATCGCACTAAGTAAATGGAAGAAGTCGTAGACGCATAGCATCCACTGAAAGTTGTGACGTACCCATCATTGCGCATACGTTTTCAAATTTGGTAATGAAAACGTAAGCGTCCTCAGTCTCGAGTCCGTGGAATTTGGGTAAAAGATTGATATACTGGGGCTTAATCTCAAAGTTATCCCCGTTGGCTGGTGGTGTGGATAAGCAGGTCGAAAGAGGACCTCGAATAGGGTAGCACCTCTCCTGGAGAGAGATACGGGGTTGATTCTGCGCACCAACGGACGACGGCAGATTAGGGTTAAAGAAGTTTGATGGATTCGGATCCATCGGTGTGGGTGTGGTAGTGGGTAAAGGAAAGGTAAATGGAGAAATATCGACTTCGGAGTCGATAGGAGGTACGCGGACTAAACGGGCACTAGAATCCCGTGTCCAGCCTATCTTGCACTAAAAAGGGTTAGTACAAGTGGCAGCGTGGCTTATAATTAGGGGTAAATGAAGTGAATGCGGTGTTTGCTTTGAAAAAGGGACGGATTTTTTTGAAAAAATGATGCGACAAAACAAATGTAGCACACAAACCCTAGAATCTAGTGGTCACCTAGGTCCGGCTCTAGACCGCTCCTAACTGCCAAAAGACAAGTTGCAGGATAGAATCCTCCACTGCCTCTTTATCCCCCTGTGGCCGGATAAGTGCCAGGTAAGTGAGAAGGTACTCCACTACGTAAGTAGTGGGCCTAATTAAAAACCACTAGCCTTAGACACACTCACCTTAGGCACCACAAGAAAACGCGGATAAGCAATGAATTACCCACGGCCTTCTCTTGTCCTAATTGAGCGCGACGGTCCTTAGAGTTATCTCTAGATTTCTTTTAGTTAATGTGGGTCAATGCGGATGCAAGTTTTACGATTTTCGGGGCCTAGGAAGGGTAATGAAATCCCCACCTAATTTAGATTTGGCCGTGCCCCTTAATTTCCGTATTTAGAATGCAAACAACCAAGAAATCAAAATCACGCACAAATTTAATTTTGCTTTTGCGGCGCTGCGATTATTTGCAAAGAATCCTGCAGAAAATGTTAGTTGGAGCTAAAAAGAGGAGAGAGGAGAAGGTAAGAAGTCACCTGAAGAAAAATTAATCAGAGAACCCTCAAAAGGGCCGCGTTTCCGCCGCGTTTGGCCACTCCCACCGCGCTTCCGCTGTTGAACAATGGGATCAATGCACAAAACTTCACCAGGGTGCTTCTATAGACTCCCTCTGCTCTCTGGTATATCCCAAAAATTTTCTTCAATTTCCAAACAGCTCCAGATTTTCTTGCAATGAACAACAGCAAATCGTTTAGGGTTTGCACGAATTTTGATCTCAAAAATCACAATGAAATAAATCTTTCAATTCAAACTTTGATATAAAACGAATTAGCGCGCGATCCCCGGCAACGGCGCCATTTTGATTCAGTGTATTTCTCGGATGTGTTTGTAAAAGCAAGTATCGAATCAAATAGTCAAATGATCCCCGGCAACGGCGCCATTTGATTTAATGATTTCGGATTGTGTAGTTGGGAAATTGTAAAGAAATCACAACCAAAAATTATATTTGACCGCAATCAACTACGGTGTCAGTTGTAGATCGTAAGCGAGTGCGGATCGTCCACAGGGATTGTGCGATTCGTTTCTTTGTTTAATTTGTTTGAATCGAAAAGTTAATCGAAAAGAAAAGAAAACATGATTCAAGAATTTATCGATTGATTCAGGTGTCACGATGTTTAATCAAGAATCAAGAAACTGATAAACAAATCAAGAATCGGTGCTTTGATAATATTTCCAACCAAAATATCAAGAATCTAAATGAGGCTCGTAGGAATCGATCGGATCTATAGACGTGATGTAATTTCAAGATTTCGTGTTCTTGTCCTTCGAAGGATTGATACTAGATCGATGATGATCGATGAGAGTTAGGGCTTTCTTGATGAAACTAGGGTTTCATTGTTTAACCCTTGTTCTTTCATCGATATCATTCACATTCTAGTCGTCTAACAATTTCAAGAAATGATCGTAGCTCCCCAATCTCGAGCGATATCAATCAAGAAAGCATCGCAACGAATTGGGTCGTCGATTCTTGAACTTGCTAGGGTTTACAAAACTCGTAAGATTCAAGAATCGATTTAAGATATATTACATCATCATTCTATTGATCGTCTCGACTCCTCGACGAGCGGAGTATTACTCAAACATCATCACACAGAAAGTATTCAAGAATTGAAAAGATATCATGATGCGAGAATTTAAAGAAAACAAGATAAAAGAATATCACCTTTTATTTATATCAACAATTTGATTACAGTCGCTCAAGAACTACAAGAGGAAGAACTAAATTGTTGAATCGGCGTCACTCGGCTCCGTGAGTCGTGGATCGGCTTGGACCACTTGCTCTGTTGAAGATCGGCTCGGCTCATAAAAGGTTGCAAGGCTTCTTGCTTGATGGGTACTCGGGATCTTGGCTTTTGATTGGAATTAGGGTAAGGGTTTCACACAAATCCTCTCACTAGATTTGTGGAAGAAGAAGTTGAAGAGAGTAAAATGAAGAAGTATCTAAGTTTGGATAATGGATCCAAGTATCAAGTCTCTCCTTTTAACCCTAGGTTTAGGCTTATATTTATAGACTTCCCAAACCCTAGGTCTAGGTTTGAAATTACAATTCCCTCCAAAAGTTTGTTGAGGAGTTTCTAGAAAGAGTTTGTTAGGAGCTAGCTTAGGGTTTAAGCTAGGATTAATTAAGCATTAGAAACCCCAGTTTGCTGATCTGGCAGAAATCTCTGGAGTCTTCTGGAATTTGTCATGTCTTTCTGAGCTTCTGGAAGTGAGGTAAGAGTTTTGCAGCAAAATTGGATTGATGATGTGGCAGGGCCGCCGCGGAACCGCGGCGCAAGCCGGCTCTGGCCGCGGTTCCGCGGCCAAGTGGTGGCTTGATGGCTTCAAACTTCTGTTGGGGTCTTGGGTTGATACTTGGGCCTTTATCTGATATGTTGATTTGTATTTGTCCCTTTGGATTGGTACCAGATTTGAAATCATTGAGTTGGCGTAAAGTTTGATCGGTACCGTATAAATTTTGGCCTTTTTCTGGATTTTCCTGCATAGATCTCAAAACAAGTGTTGCGCAATATAGAGATAATGCGATGCCATGAAATGCAGTCAATTTCCTTCAAAGTGTCGGTTTTATAGTCTAATACATGTAATCTGATATTTTGTGACAGTTTTGCTAATATGTAAAATATGAATGCCGAACACTTCTATATGGATGCAAATGATGAGGAAATTGCCGGCTAAAATATGCAATATTTTCGACTAATCAAATGTGTCGAATGGTTGTATGCGATATAACCTAGTTATCGAATGGAGGATTGATTCGATAAGCCGATACATTGGATACTAGTCGGTTATATGCGACATGACCGGATCATTGAATCAAGTGTTGATTTAATGATTTGATGTATAATTATATATTTGATATATTACTTTGCATTAACTAGTATTGGTTCACTTTAAATGGATTTTCTCACTTGAAGTTCACTTGAAATGCACATTGTATATGTGATATATTTTTTGTGCACAAGATTGTATCATGTTTGATGATACATGCTAGCTTGGGTTTGTGTAAAGAATTAAACCATGGTTAGTTAGTGGTTAGGGTTTCATTTGATTTACTTATTCATTTATCTATTTATTCATTTTGGCATAAAGAGAAAATGGTGGCTTTCTTTGTTTGTTGTTGAAGCTTCATGAAGCTTTGACTAAGTGACCATTTTGTCTTCATGCTTAACCCTAACCATTCCAACTAATCATAGTCTATTCTCTACACCTAATCATGGTTGCTATATGATAAGTATTGATATTATTTTCTTTTTGAAAGAGACTTATGATATTCATTATCTTCTTCTTCTTCTTCTTCAAGATGAAGAAGCTTGCCTCCATCAATGGAAACTAGTGAAAAAGAGTGAGAAATCCAATTCTAAAGTGAACCCACTTCCTATTTCTTCATCCTCTACCACTTGCCAAGTAGTATAGGGTGTTTTCTTCACAAGTTTCATGGCTTGGTGAAGTTGGAGCTTGATCTAGTGTTGCCTCGACGTAGATCATCTTCGGCATCGAAGTCGACGACCTAGCCCGCCCATTTCTCCGATGAAGCCGACGCTAGAGTCCGGGATCCGATATGGACAGCGAGGGGACTTCATCACGGAGCCATGGAGGTGGAGAATCGGATCTACAAAGGTTGTACCCTCTTTCTCTTAGTTAAGTTGTTAACTAGTTTCTTTTTTCGCCTAAACTCTAGTCAACGATCCGTATTAGGGTTTCCCGGCACTTGTAAAATTTGAAATTGGCATGGTTGATGCCTTATGAGACCTCATTAGTGTGCCTAGGAACCCTACAGTGGTATCAGAGCCTAGCTAGAGCCTTAGGCGATGCGTAGACGGAGTTAGAA
Source organism: Agapanthus africanus (assembly GCA_030015575.1). NCBI lineage: Eukaryota > Viridiplantae > Streptophyta > Magnoliopsida > Asparagales > Amaryllidaceae > Agapanthus > Agapanthus africanus. The sequence goes on along the minus strand of CM057345.1, from coordinate 293,839,607 downwards.
GTCCGATTGAACCGAAACCCTAATTCAAACTTGCTCTCTGTACATTTTCTGAAATCGTGGATTTTTGAGAATTAAAAATATGCAGAAAACCCAGCAGGAGATTCTAAGAATTACTGAGAAGTCCGTACTCCTGAGTCCATCAAAGCGCGGCGGAACCGCGGCATTAGCATGCTAATGCGGCGGTTCCGCGGCCCTTTAGTCTCCTCTTGCATTGAATTTTGCACAGTAATTCCTATTTTGCAGTGCTGCATTTTCTGGGAATTTTTAATATTTACTCAAGAGTTGAGTTTTCTGGGTTGTATTGGGGACTCGGTGTATCGATCGGATTGTCTAATTTTGTCAGTGTGTTTTTCCGGGTAATTTTAGAATATGTTAAAAAAAGTTCGACCGGATATAAATACCCACTTTTTCCCCTGCCAGGAAATTTCCAATTGTTGGATTTTTCTGTACTTTAAAGACGTTCTAAGTAGTGCAAGTAACGCGATGGACCCTCTAGAAGACAACAAACCTTAACTCGATTATGTGACCGTCTTGAACTGCCCTTTGAACCTTAGGGTTTGGGGAAGTACGGCGTGCCACATGTGAGGCGTTGGCTTGACCCTTCTACGGCTGGACCGTTGGTACTGAGACATGAACTGAATGTTTTTAGACTTATTTCATATGTTGAGCTGTATCAGGAAAACTTGGGTGTTCGATTGTTCGATCGGAAAGTTTAACATTTTCTATTTATCCGGAATGTGATACAATACTTGGAATTCACAAGTTGTTTTGAGATAACTGAATGAATGTTATAAACATAGCACTTTAGTCTCACTTGATCGGTTGCCACGGAATTTTGATGTGATCAAAAGTCCGTCGCAATCACGTAGCGTACGCGGATACTCACCGGGTAAACTTAATAGACAGCCTCGCCCCATAGCCCCGACCAAGTGACTGTAGGAGAACCCCGTCGCCGAAAGCATCCGTTCGGATGCTCGCGGCAGCGGTGTTCCGCCTTGGTGCACTTCGTCGACGGCGTCGGGGGTGCGGCCGCCTACTAAAGTTTGCGACGAGTATTCGATCAGGATGTCGGGAATCCTGTTGAATTGCCCGACTTGATATTGAAAAGTGTTTTCGATGATGAGACTAAAATGCGGGGTTTATAATTGTTAGGCATGCGATGTCTAAGGAATTCATTTGATTAGGCATGCGATGTCTAAAGAGATTGCGGATTCCAACTGTTGTAGTTTTACACTTTCTTTTCTGTGACCGTAAGTGTAATATGTGATATTGCCGGTTTCGTTGCTATATGTCAACGACAATTGGGATACGCATGTTTACTTACGTTGATGACATGTGATGTTATGTGTTGCTGGATATGTTATATTGGATCGTCGTGTTTGAATAGCCCGGGGTTTTTTATGTGAGATGCGTGTTTTTCATTTTCATTCATGTAAAAACTTGTATGTAATATTCTTTTATTGGGGCACTTCCAGGTTGCGGAAGATGTCACCTTTTGTATATTATTTACTTTTCCGCACTAGGATAGACCCAAGGAGGGGAGCACAAGTAACCGGGTTCTGGAGTCCAGTGGGAGACCAACTCGAGGAGTCGAGTCCGGGTCTCCTAACTCTAGAATTGGTAGGGTTGCTTGCCGCTCTCGTAGGGGTCTAGGGTTGTGGGTTTGGCTATTCATCGCGACCGTGGAATCCGTGTTTTATACTGGCTCGTATTGAAAACACGGACGTCCTAGTATATCCAATATTTCATATGTTTCTTCTGCTGCGATATCTGTGATGTGATCATGTTATTTGTTCAGATAGATATAGTATATAGTATATGATATATTATATAGACGTTGCTTATGTTTTACACCCGCGCTAGCCCTGCCTCGCTCTGGCGTTAGTTACCTGACCTAACGGTGCAGACGGGACATCGAGGCGAATGCGGATGGCATAAGCGTACGTTATATTTATCTGTGATGTTTAGGTGGACTTAAATGATGGGATATTCATTAATGAGATTAATGAAAGAAAATAAACCTAATTGATGTTGGGGAATCGAATTTCAAAATAAAAACAGGTAGCTACAGTTCTTGCTTTGCATCGCGGTGTTCATTGTAGTACATCCTGCACCTTATTCGATGAGGAAAGGACCGAGATCCCTTCACCGGGAGTGACTCCTTTAGCAATAACTGGCAGATGCTACAACCCTCGGTTTGTCATTTGATTGCTTCTATAGTTTCTGCTTTGCACAGTGATATATATGATATATCCCGCACCTCATTAGACGAGGAAAGGGCCGACGATCCCTTCACCGGGAGTGACCCCTTTAGCAAAACTAGAAAAGCCTCAAAAACATTCCATTTAAAAAACATTTGATTCCGCAACGAGATCAAGTTTAAAGCGTTAAAGGTTTTCACAAAAACCATTCACAACCCTCCGTCATTTTAGGAAGTAGAGTACTTAGTATTCGTGCTGTGTTTGTTGACCTTAGTTAAGGCACAGTGTACGGTAGCTAAGTGATGTCTTCCTACACCGCATATGATGCGATTAGTTAGGACAGTCGCGTGACTTTGTTGACCTTAGTTAAGGGTCATGTGGGTGGGTCTAATTAATCACGAAATGACGGGTAGAACTTGACTAGTGCTTATGATTTGTTGACCATAGTTAAGGTCATAAGTGCTAGGGGTAAAAACAATTATCGGGAGTTTCAAGTGTTGAAATTTGCAATGAGATTGCATACCTTCTATGTGATAGTTGGATCCCGATACCCACTGCGAGTAATTGTTACTCCTGGGAGAGTTTTGCACTCTGCAATTAGCCGATCAAGTAGGTGTCTAGAAAGGTGTCAACGGGGTTACGCCTCTGGGAAAACGAGGTTTACTGTAATTAGGTCCGTGCGAAAGCACGGGGAACCTCCCTCAAAGTACCGACACTGGCCTGGCTGAAAGATTGGCGAACTTGTAGAGTGTAATTAATCCCGGCTAGTCTTTCCTTTTAGGGTTTGAAGGAAGATTTGATAAAAACAGTGGGAGCCATCCTTATTAGATAAAATATATAACCAATCTGATCTTGCAAGAGCGCACGCTGAGTGTTTTCTTCTCTCTCTCTCGTGGTAGCAACCATATCACGCCTTAATCAAGATAATAAAATGGATGTATTGACCGAACCCGCTTGTTATACTGAGCTGGGGAACGTTGGTCCCGCTCCAACTTATAATTGTTATAAGACAGAGCAGGAAATTGGGGAATACCAGAATTCCCGTGCCGCCCAAACGAAGAAAGTGCATGTTGATGCATCATCTTCGGGTGTGTTCGTTACAAAGAACTGTTTCTCTGTATCCTCTACGTCCTGGGTATGTGATACCAGATCAGGATCCCAGATATGTAATCTGTTACATAGGGCTACAGCTAGGTAGAGAACTGAGAACGGGTGATAAGTTTCATGAGGCAGAAAACGGGGCAAGTGTTGCAGCCAAGTCTGTTGGTCACTGTCACCCTGTATTACAAATACATTGATTCTGAACGAATGTTATTAGATACCGAACCTGATATACAAAATCATATCAGTCTCTTTATAAGTAAAGAAATGATAAAATTTTGTATTGTTGGATTATGTTTTGAACATTTCCTATATCAAAAGTTGATCGGTTCAGGCACGTTATCTAAAAGCATTGATGTTCTAAATCAAACTACAGTTCTTAGTATACGGAACACACAAAAGAGGAAGAGTTCAGAAATGAACGAATTCGTCTTGAGGCATTGTAGACTAGGTCATATCAATGCGATCCGACTGGCTGAAATTACATTTTAGATGCATATTTAAATCAGTTTGAATTAACATCTTATGAAACTTGCCAGTCATGTCACAGAGATAAGATGACCATAGCTCCGTTTACTGGAAACAGAGAAAGAGTTAGTGAACTCTTGGGATGTTACATGTTGATGTATGTAAGGTCCCCTGTCTACACATGCCAAGACCGGTTCTTTGTACTTCATTACATTCTCTGATAATCTCTTTAGATTCAGACATATGTTCTTGTTGAAACACAAGTCCGAACCTTTTGAGATATTCAAAGAATATAAGTTAGAAGTAGAGAACCAAAACGGGAATAAGTATTATGTCCTTTGATGTGATCAAGGAGGAAAATACTTGAGCACGGAATTCCTGGACTATTCTAAAGGAGAATGAGATTCTCTCTCAGCATTACTCCTCCGTATACACTATGGCACGATGATATATCGGGATGGAGCAATTGCACCCTATTCGATATGGTGCGCTCTATGATGAGTAATACTGAGTTACCTGTTTCCTTTTTGGGAGTTATGCGCTTGAGAAGCTGCATACCTATTGAATAGGGTTCGAATCAAATCAGTTGCCTACCACTTCATATGTGATATGGAAAGGGAAGAGCCCATATCTTAAGTTAGTTAAGATTTGGGGTTGTCTGGCCTATGTCTAAAAGCAAAATCCGGACAAGCTCAAGGCAAGATCTGTTATGTAGAACTGGAAATGTTCCAGCTATACAAACTGCAGCTGATGATTTGAAAGAACCAAAGGATTCAATACTTACCAACGAACCTCAGCCTCTCCGCCGATCTAGTAGGGTTCCTCACCCACCTGAGAGATACTTCGGTTACTCTATGACAGTGGGAGTGAGGATTGCATCATGAAATGATGACCTAACTAGTTTCAAGCAGGCCATCGAGAGTAGGGACTCTGTAAGAATGGCTGGATGCTTAGCAATCTGAGATGGAATCCTTATACACCAACAAAGTATGGACTTTGGTTGCTATATCTGAAGGGTTAAATCCCCATCAGGAGCAAGTATATCTTGAGAAGATTACTTGGTGTAGATGGAAAAGTTGAGACTTTCAACGCTAGACTTGTTAAAGCTTTTCGTCATCGACCAGGCGTGGACAATGATGAAGCCTTTTCAAGTGGCTATGCTTAAGTCCATCCAGATCCTACTTGCCACGGCTACATACCATGACTACGATATCTGGCGGTTGGGTGCCATGACTGCTTTTCTAAATGATGTTTTAGAAGAAAACGTCTATAAGTACACAGCCAGAGGGCTTCGTAGACAGTGGGAGCAGCGGAAACGTGTACAAGATGCTTTATAGGATAAAGCAGGTATCGCGGAGTTGGAACATCTGTTTTGATGTGGTAGTCAAAGAGTTTGACTTCATCAAAATGGTAGATGAACCTTGTATAAACAAAAAGGAAGTAGGGAGTATTGTGAAGATCCTCGTAGAGTACGTGGATAACATACTCTTGATAGGGAAGGAGTTTCCTATGCTACGCTCGATCAATCTCCGCTTATCACAATGATTCTCCACATAGGATCAAAGTGATACCTCCTAAATCCTGAGTTTTCATCTATGAGATAGATGTAATTGGATGCTAGGATTCTCACTAGATGTAGTGAGATGGTATCAATCGATCCTAGGGAGAATCACTGGAAGGGTTCCAGGGTGATAAAGACGACTGAATGTCAGTCACATGCATTGTCTTCACCCTCAGTAAAGGGACGGTATGTTGGAAGAGTTCCAAACTAGATACCGTGGCAAACTAGACGATAGAGGCTGGTAACATCGCTATTAAAGATACTACCAAAGAGGAAGTTTGGGTGTATATTGGTTCATAAGATGAACTAGGTTCCTACCATTGTGTGACAATGGAAGTGTGGCTTTGGCCTGTGAACCCTGGTCCCATCAGTGACCCAGACATATTCTGAGGCAGCATCACCTGATCATGGAGATGGATGATCTCCAGGGTGATCATGGTTAGGAGAGTAGACTTAGAGGAAAATAGGGCGGATCCACTCACAAAGGCTTTTTCCCAGAGAGAGACTTATATGGGATGGTTGAGTATGTGATACTGCAACCACTGCTACAGATGGCCCTAGTGCAAGTGGGAGATTGTTAGTTATATGTATGCCCTAGAGGCCATTACTGTACATTGGATGTATATTGTAGTGGATGCTGGGACATATATAGGTAGGACTTTCTTGCTCGACATGATAGTACGCTATCTGGTTGCTTTATCTTAACATGTATACTTTCTGTCTCTCTGATTACATGTTGATAAAGCCCTTAGGATGTGTACTCGACTTCCAGGACTATGATGAAGATCATACTAGTGGGGTCTGGGTAGTCAATGAGTACATCCTTCAATGTTCCTAGTCGTGGGAATATCGAGACGGGGCATCGATATTCCAGAGTAGACTAGCGTATATCTTCTTGACCCATGTGATGGGCGATGGATGTGTACGTGCATGGCGGCGCCCCGGCCGTCAATCCGACGGCCAAATGCGGAAGGGGTGATAAACTTTAATTTTTCTTGAACTGGCAAACCGCCGCGCACTAATACCCGGATCGAACCATTAATTAGTCCTAGCTAACTACAAGAATGGGAAGAGAGATATACCGACAGATCCGAGTCCTCCGGTCTTCTCATCATCGTCCCGATCTCCTGCGGAATCTCCGGTCGTCGCCACCTTGCCGGAAGGGCACCACATCGTCTCCATGTTTTACGGGCTCCCACCTCAATGCCGAGGCAACTCGGGCACGAAGCTGGCTAGTCGACGTGCCCAAGATGTGCTGTAGAATGTAGTGTGGATTACTATGTCTCATTTTGGGGTTGTAGAATTGCCTTTGGTGGAGGGATTGAACTTGGAGCTTTTGAGAATGATCTTGTGGGATTTTTGCAACATGAAATGAGCTAAAAACCCCACCCAAAAAATTGGGACAGCCCCCACTAAGGGAGTGACCGGCCAAGACTTCAAGAGAGGGAGGAATGAGAGAGGAGGTCATGGTAAAGCATGAGAAAGATATGCAATAATCCAAGGGAGAGAAAGAGAAGGCTATCATGCAAAGAATCATCATTCCAATAATTCCAACACTCAACCAACAACCATGATAGCAAATAAAACAACACTCCAACACCACCATCATCACCTCACAAAGTCAAGCAAGAAAGGTCAAGGGATGAGCTCCATCATGAAACCATCATGATACAAATATAAGCAAAGAACACCCTCCACAAACACTTATTTGCAACAATGCAAATAAGCCCTCCTCCACCAAACTTCGGCCAATGAACGATACAAAGAAAATTGGCCGAAACGGAAAGCAAACTGGCAACTCCAGAAAACAGGTCCCGTAATAAATTACAGGAAAACCCCGATACTGTGCATACACACCCGCATTTGTATTCCGACCGAAATACAAATGCAATGAGACAAAATCTACACTGTACTATACTAGAATCCGGCTTATACCAAAACCGGCTAGTATGATCCGTTCGATCCTGATCCGTGCAATACCGCACGTACCTGATCGAACCCTGCCATATAACCATACGGCCTGTAGTACAAACTGTCCGATCCTGATCCGTGCAATACCGCACGTATCTGATCGGACCCTGCCATATCTCCATACGGCCTCTACAACCTTTCGCCCGAAAGCTGAGTAACAGAATGTGGGGGACTCTAAAGACTCATCAACACCTTGGTTATGGATTTAACCACTAGCACGTTAGAGGTATAAGCCAATACATAACGGGCTACCAGGTATTGGCCAAAAGGGACGTCTGTGAGCGAACTCAGCCTGACTCCCTACTGAGCCTGTCAGTGATAATATCCGTACAGTCCGGTCCGTTCGTCTATGAGCATCGCATGGCGGGCCTAGGGGGTTGGTAAAAGTCAGACCCCCAAAAGCGGTACAAGTCGTGTCGGAGTGTATCCCAGAACACCTGAGATACTACTGGAATACCTACCAGTAAATCTCCTTGCCTCGGCCGAGGGCTTCGTGTAATGGCTCTCCTAGACACAGCGCGACCTCACCCCCAATACCGGGAGAGACGAACCCCTGAAGATGCGCTCACTGCCTCCATGTGGCTCGGGACTGTACCCAACTAAAACCTGTTTGCACGACTCCTTTGAGCCGTGGTAGGGTAGTATTCAAAGTACAGTGGGAACTCACACAAGACAAATGACGATCCCCAGGTCGATGAACTAACCTGTACGCATGTTACCAGGGAACTGCCATCTGACGTCTGGTATATGACCAACTAGCATGTTCCCGGCGAGTCCTGTCCGGTGTACTCATAACCCAATGAGCACCTGTATACATCTTAGGTGATCCAACTGACACCAGTGGCTTGTGAGACCGGCCACCGCCCCTCGACGGGGTCTCGACTGTATACACTAGTCTACTCTGGAGTATCGATGCCCTGTCTCGAAACTCTCACGACTAGGGACCATTTAAGGATATGCTTATAGACTGCCAGCTCCCACGTATATGATCGCCCTCATACTGCTGGTGGTCAAGCAAGAATCCTATGGGCTCTATCAACGTGTAATAGCAACTTGTCAGGTCACCTAAAACAGTACACGATGATAAAGGTAAACCAGATAGTATACTATCATCTCGAGTAAGACTGTCCTACCGGGATAGGTCCTCCATCAATCATTGCAATCACGTACCTGTGACCTAATAATTGACTCTGAGGGCACTATCTCCAACAATCTCCCACTTGCACTCAAGGCTAATTATTGCGATGTCGCATACTCACAGCCCGTGTGATACCGAACACCTAACTCCTCTACTAGTCAGTCTCACAAAGCTCGTTTGCAAAACTATTGCGTTCGAGGAATAGCCTCAGTGAGTGGATCCGCTTTGATGTTTCTTTCTATGTCTCTCTATATCTCAAATTCGCGGAGAAAGCCATCTCCCGAAAAGAGTAATACCTGTCTTAGAATGTGTCTGGATGCCTGATGGGACCTAGCTCATAAATGAACTCCAAATCCAAACTTCTTAGACTGTATCGTCAACTGAACTTAATCAGTATCCTGCGCCATGCCTCCCTCAGTATTGCCTTGGACCACCTGTCCAAAATACTGCCCCTCATCAGAAGGAAAAACCATAACTCTGACAACCTCCTTGTCGTCCATGTCACCTTGGAAGCCTGGAATGATAACTGTCTCCCGAATGAGGCTGTCGTTATCATATCCCTAGAACATCCACTTATGTTCTAAAACTGCTTCCGACTGTTTCTCCAGGATTGGATCAATATCAACTTATTGCATCTAGTGCAAGAACAATATCTGGTGTGGTACTTGACATCTCATGATTGACTCAATTGCCTGAGCAAGTGATCTGCCAATCATGCACATCCCTTTCCCCTTTAGTCTATAAGACACCTTTAGAGAGGGTGACTCCGTCACCTGCAGGTACACTACCGTGCCAGGAGTCGTCCATCCTAAATACTCTTAGAATGCTGCCTAAGTACCCTGATTGGGAAACCACCCAAATCTAGATCTAAAACCATAGATCTAGTAACCAGTATGTCTGATATAAAATCCAAGTCCTTTGTGGAGAAACCACTGTGTGACGACCAAAGTATAACCGACTGTAGTATAGGAGTTTCTTTTCCTACTCTGTGTATGTCATCCAAATACCAGGATATCACACCCTACTACCTTCTCAACAGATCCATCCCCTATTCTGATGAAGTCAAACCCATGACTGTCACGTCAGAAATAGATGATCTATCTCCGCTACATGTGCTTTAGTCTATAAATAGACATAAGCCACCTGTCCACCAATGCTTCCGCTGCTCCCACTGACTACGACAAACCTCTGGCAGAGTCATATAGACGTACACTTCTAAAACTAGTTTAGAACGACGCTATACTCATCTTCCCGCCGGGTCTCGCAGCCTGGAACAACAGCAATGGTAATTGTGGGTAAACAAGAACCTCCCTGCCACCGTCCTTGAGGCTACCGTAGTACCTCTCAGGTGCCTGAGGTTACCCACCGTATCTGCGGAGTGGCCAATGGAATGTCAAACCAGATTGAATCTTTAGGTTCCTATGAAATCTTCAGTAATCGTTTGTGGTTCTGAAATTACTTCCAGTTCTACCATACTCCCACTACTGTTTTCTGAAAAAATCCATTTTTAATAAAACTGTGGCGAGTCTAGAACAATGTTGCTATTGTTCATCCAGATGGTAGAAAGTCAACCCTCGTCATAGCCTGGGTCAACCCACAAACAGCCATTACAGAAACGTGCCTTGAGTTGTCCAGTGTCTGGTTTTAATCATAAGCCGGACAACTCCCCGTACCTTAACACCGTTAAGATATGAACTGTTCTATATCCCATATAGAAACAGAGGCACTGATTTAATTGAACCAGATTCAAATCATGCAGCTGTCTCCAGTGCATGTCACCTAAATGGAAGGAGGCCGATCAGCGTTACTCAACTTAGGAATACTTCCAATTATGAGTAACCTGAAAGAGAAGCAATTTCTCTTAATCACTACTATCAACTGAATACCATATACAAGTATCTACATCTTCGATCACTTTGAAGAATCCCGATACTTGCTACACCTGGTTCTCTACTCTATTCAAATACCTATAACTTCTCAAAATTCGGACCATGTGTATCCAGGAAACACCTGTCTAAAAACTAGAGAAGTCATAAGTAAACCGAATATAGTGCGAGGACCAACCCCTCTGTCTTGATGGACCCCGGACAACATACAATACTCTGTATAAGTCCCTTGAGTCTGATAACTCATTCACTGTGTGTCGTAGGTTGAAAACTGTACTTATGGTTAAGAAGAATTACACCGCTGCTTAATGCTCCTTACCTAACCATCCACTGATATAGGTAAATGTCGTAGACATAATTTCATAAAGGTATATCTCACTCTATGAAAATAGACGTACAGATATATCAATTTGAAATTGGTGCATAACAGCGGATATTCAAAACCAAATATTTGCCGACCGGCAAACTGCTCAGGTGATTACCTCAAATATCACCGATTACAACGAATCCCGATATAATGAGGATGATCACCCAATTCCTAATAACTTACTCCCACTCATCATCTGTAAAACCATACAGATGTGAGAATCTTACCTGGTAAATACATACCCTGGAGTAAGTATCTAATTGGGAAATCAGTTTTCCATTAACAGTACACAGTGAAACTGAAACATCGAAATGTTTCGATGGGGTATCCTGGTATTCCTAGTAATGCCTCTTCCAGATTCATGACTGTAACCGTATAGTTCTTTGCTACCTCTCCAAATCCCTTCATATGTCTTTAGTCTTTACCTTTTGCACACCCCTTTAGGCCAAATGGTTTTCTTCCTTCCCTACCGTTCGGCACCAGCCTATGGTTTGGAAGAAGACTATCCAATAAGCATAATAGGTGCACTGTCCCAATCCTAGGAACACTCGCAATGAGAGAGGGTGAAGATAAAAGACAACCGAATAAACCTTATTCCTATTTCTCCTGAACCAGAATCCATCCCCGAACTGGAACAAGTTCCTTTCGAGTTCGTATATAACCATACGATGGAGTATCCAATAAACTGTGGATCTTCGTAGTGATACGGAGTGTCCTGGAGAAATACAAAGGTGATGTGGGAGTGGTAACGAAATACCTGGTTTGGTCATGAATATATGTTGCAATTTACTTTGCCCTCTTACCAATCCCTTGCTTTGTCTTAACTTAATACCTTCTGTACACCATCGTTAGGCTAATTGGTTTTCTTCATTCCCTACCGGTCGGCACCAGCCTAAGGTTTGGAAGAAGACTAACCAATTTGCGTAATAGGTGTACTATCTCCTAAACCAAGGAGTACTCACAACCTGAGAGAAGGTAAAAGGAAAAGACAACTGAATAATCCTATCCGTTTTCTCCAGAACCGGAAACCATCCTCGAATAAATTCTTTCGAGTTCGTATCTAACCATACGATGGTTTTGTCCAATGGAAGTGGATATTCGTAGTAAAACGGGGTGTCCTGGAGAAAAGGGTAAAAGTAGGAGTGGCAATGAGGTTTGCAACTCTGACAATCTAAAAGCCAGTGTTAAGAAGGTTCGGTCAACTTGGTCACTGAGTCATAGTCTTAGGGTCGGGTCAATGGTCGCTGCCAAAGAGAGAGAGAAAAGAAACACTCAGCGTGCACTCTAACCTAGATCAGAATGGTTACCAATTTATCTAATCAGGAAACCTCCCACTGTACCTCAAATTCTCCTCCAAACCTGAAAGAAGAATTAGTCGGGGTCACCCGAGGAGTAAACTAACTCATCAGTGGGAATCGGGATCCAACTCTCATCGCATGATAACGTGAAGGAATCCGCTCACGGTATCACACTCCAGAAGGTATGCGCATATCTGGCAAGTTTCAGTTCTTTTGAAACTCCCGATGTGATTTTTGCCCCATGCTCTTATGACCTTGGCGTGAGGTCAAAATATCATAAGTCACATGTCAAGTTCTACCCATCATTATCCAGGTTAATTTGAATCCACCCGTACATACCCTTGACGTAGGCCAAAATAGTAGTACGACTGTCCCAAACCAACGCATCTATCTATGCAACAGATAAATACCCTGCAGCTACCAATCACTATGCCTTGGCGTGAGGTCAAAATACATAGCTTGAATGCTACCGAATATTTAACTGAAATGACGGAGGGCTACGAATGGTTTCTGGCGAAAACCTTTAACGTAAAGAACTTGATATCGTTGAAGGAACTGATAGCTTTTTTAAAAATATAGTGACGAAAACCGTTGCTAAAGAGGTCACTCCCGGTGAAGGGATCTCGGCTCTTTCCCCGTAGAATGGGGTGCAGGATATTCCAAATGAATACCGCGATGCAAAGCAAAAGTAATCGGCTATAGTGAAGTCATTGCCCTGATGCAAACTTTTGTCCAAGGGGTCACTCCCGGTGAAGGGATCTCGGCCCTTGCCTCGTCGACTGAGGAGCAGGATATTCCATCTGAATACCACGATGCATAACAAAAGTGAACGTCCTTGCAATAACAGCCTTTTGAAAAGTGTTCCAACAACATCAGATTAGGTTTGTTTTTAACTTGCATTGATCCGAATCAATGCAGTCCCATCAATTGATCACACCACGAAGAACGAAAATATACTGATGTATGTATATGCCATCCGCATTCGCCACTGGGTCCTGTCATTACCCGTTAGGTTAGCTAACTAACGACAGAGCAGGGACTGGACTAGCGCGGATGCAAAACATATACAACATCTACTAATATATATACCAATATATTATATTCGCTCAAGGCGTGAATAAAATGCAACATCACAGAAATATACAGCATCACAGAACAATACAGATATCTGGGATCCCCGGGTTTCACAGAGCCGCTGAAACCCGACGTTCCCCTGGTCGTGTGGATAGCCTGTGCAATGAAAACCTAGACCCCTACGGGCGCGGCAAGTTACCCGCCAAAACCTGAAGCGAGGCAGCCCCCTTCAGCACCGTGAATGGACCACCCAGCACTTCACGGAATCCGGTAACTTGGGCACCCCTCCTGGGTCAACCTGTACCCCCTACGAGTGCGGCGAATAGCCCGCCAATCCTAGAGTGAAGCCCCTTCCGTCCCAATGCCATGAGATGCGGGCTTGTTGCCCTCTAGAACCCGGCTATCCGTGCACCCCTCCGCGGGGTAATCCTAGTACAGAAAGTAAAATATACATACAACGGGTACATCGACCGCAACCAGGTCGTGCCCCAAAATAATAATACAAACAGGCAGTGACGGCAGTCCACATGTCGGACACTCGCCCCGCAATATCAAATGTACATAATACAACCACAACTGTACTAGCATTGCATCCAGGCTATCCCCCACGACCGATCCGCAACATCACAGCAAAAACACAACATCAACGTGAAAGTCACGTTCGCAAATCCGTCTAACCGGGCTATAGCAGTTAGACCGGATTTACCGATCGAGTGACATTCACGGTCGCAGATATAATGTAAATACTGTGAAATAATGTGTTTAAAATATCCGATCGATCAAAAATTAACAAGTGGGCCCCCAAGCAATACTGTAGCACTCACAGAAATTCTGGGCCCAATTTTAATATTCCAAAACCCCAATTTTAACCCCAGAAAGATACTGTAGAAATTTGGTGCAGGGAACCCAACAGTGTGCGGCGGAACCGCGGCCCAAAGGGGTGTTTGGCCGCGGTTCCGCGCTCCTACTGTGGAGTTGTTTCATTGAATTTTTATAGAACTCTTATAATCTCCAGTACATCAATTTTATACAACCTGAAAAAATTTTTGGAGACCAAAAAATTTCAACAGAAAACTGATGCAAGTAAAAATGCGGATTTTGGAATTTTGGTCGATCGGAAATGCAAAACACATTAAACAAAGCTAGACTAAGTTAATGGCGAGGCTCTGATACCACTGTAAGTGCGTGGCGGCGCCCCGGCCGTCAATCCGACGGCCAAATGCGGAAGCGGTGATAAACTTTAATTTTTCTTGAACTGGCAAACCGCCGCGCACTAATACCCGGATCGAACCATTAATTAGTCCTAGCTAACTACAAGAATGGGAAGATAGATATACCGACAGATCCGAGTCCTCCGGTCTTCTCATCATCGTCCCGATCTCCTGCGGAATCTCCGGTCGTCGCCACCTTGCCGGAAGGGCACCACATCGTCTCCATGTTTTACGGGCTCCCACCTCAATGCCAAGGCAACTCGGGCATGAAGCTGGCTAGTCGACGTGCCCAAGATGTGCTGTAGAATGTAGTGTGGATTACTATGTCTCATTTTGGGGTTGTAGAATTGCCTTTGGTGGAGGGATTGAACTTGGAGCTTTTGAGAATGATCTTGTGGGATTTTTGCAACATGAAATGAGCTAAAAACCCCACCCAAAAAATTGGGACAGCCCCCACTAAGGGAGTGGCCGGCCAAGACTTCAAGAGAGGGAGGAATGAGAGAGGAGGTCATGGTAAAGCATGAGAAAGATATGCAATAATCCAATGGAGAGAAAGAGAAGGCTATCATGTAAAGAATCATCATTCCAATAATTCCAACACTCAACCAACAACCATGATAGCAAATAAAACAACACTCCAACACCACCATCATCACCTCACAAAGTCAAGCAAGAAAGGTCAAGGGATGGGCTCCATCATGAAACCATCATGATACAAATATAAGCAAAGAACACCCTCCACAAACACTTATTTGCAACAATGCAAATAAGCCCTCCTCCACCAAACTTCGGCCAATGAACGATACAAAGGAAATTGGCCGAAACGGAAAGCAAACTGGCAACTCCAGAAAACTGGTCCCGTAATAAATTACAGGAAAACCCCGATACTGTGCATACACACCCGCATTTGTATTCCGACCGAAATACAAATGCAATGAGACAAAATCTACACTGTACTATACTAGAATCCGGCTTATACCAAAACCGGCTAGTATGATCCGTTCGATCCTGATCCATACAATACCGCACGTACCTGATCGAACCCTGCCATATAACCATACGGCCTGTAGTACAAACTGTCCGATCCTGATCCATGCAATACCGCACGTATCTGATCGGACCCTGCCATATCTCCATACGGCCTCTACAACCTTTCGCCCGAAAGCTGAGTAACAGAATGTGGGGGACTCTAAAGACTCATCAACACCTTGGTTGTGGATTTAACCACTAGCACGTTAGAGGTATAAGCCAATACATAACGGGCTACCAGGTATTGACCAAAAGGGACGTCTGTGAGCGAACTCAGCCTGACTCCCTACTGAGCCTGTCAGTGACAATATCCGTACAGTCCGGTCCGTTCGTCTATGAGCATCGCATGGCGGGCCTAGGGGGTTGGTAAAAGTCAGACCCCCAAAAGCGGTACAAGTCGTGTCGGAGTGTAGCCCAGAACACCTGAGATCTACTGGAATACCTACCAGTAAATCTCCTTGCCTCGGCCGAGGGCTTCGTGTAATGGCTCTCCTAGACACAGCGCGACCTCACCCCCAATACCGGGAGAGACGAACCCCTGAAGATGCGCTCACTGCCTCCATGTGGCTCGGGACTGTACCCAACTAAAACCTGTTTGCATGACTCCTTTGAGCCGTGGTAGGGTAGTAATCAAAGTACAGTGGGAACTCACACAAGACAAATGACGATCCCCAGGTCGATGAACTAACCTGTACGCATGTCACCAGGGAACTGCCATCTGACGTCTGGTATATGACCAACTAGCATGTTCCCGGCGAGTCCTGTCCGGTGTACTCATAACCCAATGAGCACCTGTATACATCTTAGGTGATCCAACTGACACCAGTGGCTTGTGAGACCGGCCACCCCCCCTCGACGGGGTCTCGACTGTATACACTAGTCTACTCTGGAGTATCGATGCCCTGTCTCGAAACTCTCACGACTAGGGACCATTTAAGGATATGCTTATAGACTGCCAGCTCCCACGTATATGATCGCCCTCATACTGCTGGTGGTCAAGCAAGAATCCTAGGGGCTCTATCAACGTGTAATAGCAACTTGTCAGGTCACCTAAAACAGTACACGATGATAAAGGTAAACCAGATAGCATACTATCATCTCGAGTAAGACTGTCCTACCGGGATAGGTCCTCCATCAATCATTGCAATCACGTACCTGTGACCTAATAATTGACTCTGAGGGCACTATCTCCAACAGGATGATCCCATATCCATTGGTGTTTGACATCAGAGATGGTATGCGGGTGCTAAGTGGAGACTGGGTACACTGAACGGACTCGCCGAGAACTCCCAGATGGTATGATACCTCACGTCAGATGGCAGTTCTCTGGTGACACTGGTACAGCTTAGTCTGTTGACCCGAGATCGTCATAGAGTCTTGTGTGTCTCCCACTGTGCTTTGATTTCCACCCTACCACGGCTCTACTGAGTCATGCAAACAGGTGGTTTTTGTTGGAGATAGTGCCCTCAGAGTCAATTATTGGATCACAGGTGCATGATTGCAATGATTGAGGGAGGACCTATCCCGGTAGGACAGTCTTACTCGAGATGATAGTATGCTATCTGGTTTATCTTTATCATCGTGTACTGCTTTAGGTGACCTTACGAGTCGCTATTACACGTTGATAGAGCCCCTAGGATTCTTGCTTGACTACCAGCAGTATGAGGGCGATCATATATGTGAGAGCTGGAGTCTATAAGCACATCCTTAAAAGGTCCCTAGTTGTGGGAGTTTCGAGACTGGGCATCGATACTCCATTAGTAGACTAGTGTATACAGTCGAGACCCCGACTAGGGGCGGTGACCGGTCTCACAAGCCATTGGTGTCAGTTGGTTCACCTAAGATGTATACAGGTGCTCATTGGGTTATGAGTACACCGGACAGGACTCACCGGGAACCTGCTAGTTGGGATTATACCAGACGTCAGATAGCAGTTCCCTGGTGACATGTGTACAGGTTAGTTCATCGACCTGAGATCGTCATTTGTCTCGTGTGAGTTCCCACTGTGCTTTGATTACTACCCTACCACGGCTCAAAGGAGTCGTGCAAACAGGTTTTAGTTGGGTACAGTCCCGAGCCACATGGAGGCAGTGAGCGGATCTGCATGGGTTCGTCTCTCCCGGTATTGGGGGTGAGGTCGCACTGTGTCTAGGAGAGCCATTACACAAAGCCCTCGGCCGAGGCAGGAGATTTACCGGTAGGTATTCCAATAGTATCTCAGGGTGTTCTGGGCTACACTCCGACACGACTTGTACCGCTTTTGGGGGTCTGACTTTTACCAACCCCCTAGGCCCGCCATGCGATACTCATAGACGAACGGACCGGACTGTACGGATATTGTCACTGACAGGCTCAGTAGGGTTTCAGGATGAGTTCGCTCATCGACGTCCCTTTTGCTCAATAGCTGGTGGCCCGTCACGTATGGCTAATACCTCTGACGTGTTAGTGGTTAAATCCACAGCCATAGTATTGACGAGTCTTTAGAGTCCACCACACACTCAGTTACTCAAGTTTCGGGCGAAACGCTGTAGAGGCCGTATGGAGATATGGCAGGGTTCGATCAGATACGTGCGGTATTGCACGGATCGTGATCGGACGGTTTTTACTAGCCGGCTTTGGCTTAAGCCGGATCCTAGTATTGTACAGTGTAGATTTTGTCTCTTTGCATTTGTGTTCAGTGACAATACAAATGCGGGCATGTATATGCAGTAGTGGGGTTTTCCTGTAATTTATTACGGGATCAGTTTTCTGTAGTTGCCAGTTTGCATTCCGTTCCGGCCGGTTTTCCTTTGTTCTTTCCCGGCCGGACTTTTCCGATGGAGGGGGGTTATTTACAAGTTTGCAAATAACATTTGTGGAGGGGGTTTCTTGCTTTTGTGGCATTATGATAAGTTAAGAATCTTTGCTTTTTCATGATGGCTTGCTTTTTGAGATTAGAAAGGATTAGGATGGATTTGATGTTGATTTGATATTGTTATCATGGTTTTGGGTGTGGTCACCTTTATTCTTCTCCTACACTCACCTCCCTTGGTTTTTCTCTCCACCATTTTGAGAAGGGGGGCCGGCCACATGACTGGAGGGGAAAGAGGGGATTCATTTTGTAGAGTGATATCTTCATCTCATTTCATTTTTCCTTTGCTAGAAAATTGATTCCACACATCTCTCCATAGTTCATTCTTTGATTCCTCCATCACCAAGGCAACTTTACCCCATTGAGATAAAGGTTTTCTACACTAGTCTACAGCATCTCTTGGACGCGTCGGCTCGCCAACTTCGCGTCCGAGTTGCCTCGGTCCAGAGGTGGGAGCCCGTAAAAGAACCCGGCGATGTGGTGCCCGTTTCGACTAGGAGGCGACGGACGGAGATTCCGCGGGAGATCGGGATGACGACGAGAAGACCGAAGGACACGGATCACTCGGTATATCTTTCACCCCTTCTCTTGTTAGCTAGTATTAGGTTAATGGTCACGATCCGGGTTTTATTGTCCGCGGTACCGCCAGTTTAAAAGTTAAGAAAATTTTTGATTCCGCATTTTGGCCTCGAGTAGAAGGCCGGGGCGCTGCCGTGGCGCAACATGGTATCAGAGCCACGCCATTAACCTAGTCTAGCTTGGTCTAGTATGTTTAAAGCTTCGATCGATCAAATATCCGAAAACCCGATATCGTATACATCAGTTTTCTGTCGAATTATTTTTGGCTCGAAAATTTTTTCAGTAAGTTGCAGGATGATGTGTAGGGAATTTTAAGCATTCTGGGAAAATTTGGTCATGTGATTCCACCATATCACCGCGGAACCGCGGCCAAACCCACACATTGGCCGCGGTTCCGCCGCCGTCTAGACTCTTCACTGTACCAAAATTTTCCAGAGGGCTTTTGAGTTCAAAATGGGGTTTTTGGAATGTTAGTTTTTGGGCCCAGATTTCCTTAAGTGCTACAGTAGTGCTTGGGGCCCACTTGGTAATTTTTGATCGATCAGATATTTTAAACACATTAGTTCACAGTATTTACATTATATCTGCGACCGTGAATGTCACTTGATTGGTAAATCCAGTCTAACTGCTATAGCCCGGTTAGACGGATTTGCGAACGTGACTTTCACGTTGATGTTCTGTGTATTGCTGTGATGTTGCGGATCGGTCGTGGGGGATAGCCTGGATGCAATGGTAGTACAGTTTTGTTTTATATGTACATTTGATATTGCGGGGCGAGCGTCCGACATGTGGACTGCCGTCACTGCCTGTTTGTATTATTCTTTAGGGGCACGACCAGGTTGCGGTCGATGTACTCGTTGTATGTATATTTTACTTTCTGTACTAGGCTTACCCCGCGGAGGGGTGCACGGACAGCCGGGTTCTAGAGGGCAACGAGCCCGCATCTCATGGCATTGAGATGGAGGGGGCTTTACTCTAGAATTGGTGGGCTGTTCGCCGCACTCGTAGGGGGTACAGGTTGGCCCAAGGAGGGGGGCCCAAGTTACCGGATTCCGTGAAGTGCTGGGTGGTCCATTCACGTTGCTGAAGGGGGCTGTCTCGCTTCAGGTTTTGGCGGGTGACTTGCCGCGCCCGTATGGGTCTAGGATTTTCATTGCACAGGCTATCCACACGACCAGGGGAACGTCGGGTTTCAGTAGCGGCTCTATGAAACCCGGGGATCCCAGATATCTGTATTGTTCTGTGATGCTGGTTACTTTTCTGTGATGTTGCACTTTATCACGCCTTGAGCGAAAATTATATATTATATATATACTAGTAGATGTTGTATATGTTTTGCATCCGTGCTAGTCCAGTCCCCGCTCTGCCGTTAGTTAGCTAACCAAACGGGTGATGACGGGACCCAGTGGCGAATGCGGATGGCATATACGTACGTCAGTATATTTTCGTTCTTTTATGGTGTGATCAATTGATGGGACTGCGTTGATTCGGATCAATGCAAGATAAACAAACCTATTCTGATGTTGTTGGAACATTTTTCAAAAAGCTGTTATTGCAAGGGCGTTCACTTTTGTTTTGCATCGTGGTATTCAGTTGGAATATCCTGCTCCTCAGTCGACGAGGCAAGGGCCGAGATCCCTTCACCGGGAGTGACCCCTTGGACAGAAGTTTGCGTCAGGGCAATAACTTCACTATAGCCGATTACTTTTGCTTTGCATCGTGGTATTCAGTTGCAATATCCTGCACCTCATTCTATGGGGAAAGAGCCAAGATCCCTTCACCGAGAGTGGCCTCTTTAGCAAAGGTTTTCGTCACTATATTTTTATAAAAGGCTATGCAGTTCCTTCAACGATATCAAGTTCATTACGTTAAAAGTTTTTCGCCAAAAACTAGACGTAGCCCTCCGTCATTTCTTACAAGTATTACTTAGTATTCGTGCTGCGTTTGTTGACTGTGTCAAGGCGTAGTGTGCGGTAGCTAAGTAGTGTTTGTTTGTAGCATATTAATGGAATTGGTTAGGAGAGTCGTGCGGCCTTGTTGACTGTGTCAAGGGCTCGTACGGGTGGGTTTAATGCAATCCAGGATAATGACGGGTTGAACTTGACTAGGACACTTTGATTTGTTGACTGTGTCAAGGTCACTTGAGTCCTAGGGGTAAAAATCACATCGGGAGTTTCTTGTAGCGTCTTGAAAAGTCGTTTTGGTGTTTTCCTGAAATTCGGTGAAAATTCGGTATTTTTCCGAAAACCGTCTTTCTCGATATTTTGCAGTTTAGGGCTAATTATACCTTAAATGGATAGGTAATTACTTGTTTTTAGTAGCTAATGAGTTAATTATGAAATTTTGGTCATTTAAAAAAATTTCCCTATTTTTCAATTTTTAATATTATTTTAAGCCGGTAAGAAAATACATTAAATAAGCGATAAATACAAATTTTTCCGGGCTAATTTTAATCTCTAAAATTATGATAATTATAATCTAGTGATAACATGAATTTTTAGTAATTTATTTTGATTTTTAACAAATTTTTTATGAATTGAAACGAATTTATTGAATTTTGAGCAAAAACTTGCAATTTTTGAGTTGTAGGGGGCCTTTTTGCATAAAATTTCTTTTGTAAAACCCCTCTCTCTTTTTCCTCAGCCCTAGAACAGCCCAACCCTGACCAAGACCAGAAATTTCTGGGCTCCTTTCTTTGGTTGCCTTCTTGTGTGAAATTGGGATTGTTTATGGATTTATTTTAAATATATTGGACAAAGTATGGTGCATTTGACTTTGGAACTTGACCCTTGACTTTCCCCACTTGCCCACACCCTCCCCCTCACCTCAATTCTGGCCGAAACCTGCACCATCCCCCATCTCCATTATTTTCCTTCTCTTTCTCTCTCATTTTCTTCAAAATTTGCAACAAAATTCAATAAAAATCCACAAATCCTTCTCTTTTTCAACACAAAATCCTTATGCTATCATTTTCCATAGCCATTCTTACTTGGAATCTTGGTGCTTGAGGCCATCTATTGGAGCAAAAATTTTCTTGCTTGATCCATAGATCAAGAGGTATAAATTCCATCAAAGTTACTTTCTTTTGTTGCTAATTCCTTTAAATGCATGGTTTAGTGTTAAAAGTTATATAATTTCTAATCTAGTTTAATAAAAAGAGTAGTTTGTTTAACTAGGGTTTGAAGCCATGATAATTAATTAAGTTGTTTTATAGTTAATCTAATGGTTAATTAACTAATCTATATAGTTAACTTGTTGTTATAGTTTTCAATTTTGCTAAATTAGTTAATTTTAGAAAGGTGAAATCGTTGTCTTAAATTTTCAAGAGAGGGTTTATGTTTGGTAATGGGTTGTGAAACATGATTAGTGAGTTGATTAAGTTTTAGAAAACATTATTTAGTTGATTGAACCTAAATTGTTATCTAGTATTTTGCTAACCTAACCTAAGAGGTTAATTTTCTTAAGTGGGCTTTTGTTGTGTTAAATCAAGCTTTCAAGTGTGGAAATGGATTTGGAAATTGCTAGGTTATGAATTCAAGAATGGTTGTTTATGGAAACTAGGATTGGAATCATTGTTGTTGTGTTATAATTAGTGTTTGTAGATTGCTTGTAGTGTGGTTGGGTGATTGTGCTAGATTGTAGTCGTTTTGTCGCTAATCGGCGATTTTTGCACCGATTTTGGATTGAAATGCTTACTAGTTTTGTATAAAAATTATGTGATGAATTATTTTTGATATCTTGATGATTGTAATGGCTTGTCCTACGACTTTTAGGATGCGTGAGTGCGGTTTTTGGGTAGTCGGGTTTTAGTTTTGCCGGGCGACCCAAATCGGCGTTTTTTTGGCAGTTTTTGCGATTTTCGTGTGTGTTCCGCGCACTTTGCGCACGTTGTACCTAGTTAGCGAACTTTAGTTGTTTCGTTGGGGTTTTGCGTCGTTCTTGATATGTAACCTTATATCTGGTATTGATGTAAATTCCAGGTTCGGTCGCGGAGACGTCAGACGCGGCGTGAAAGGGAAAGGCGGTGATCGGACACAGCTAGCCAGGAATCCCGGTGAGTAGATGTAACATCTACGGGGGACTATCGTTGGATGGCGCAAGCCGCCCGATAGTTTTAGTAACTTACAAGACCCTAAGAGGATACCGACCGGGGCCGCGAGAGGATGATATATTGATACTGAGATGGGTCAGCCGGATGGCTGAGGCCAGAGACACTATGACATGGATTTATGAGATTTGAGACAGCTTTTGGGTGTCGTTGCTGGACACCGATTTTCGTCGATTCATTGATATTATACTGGCATTCTAAAAGAGTTTCAAAAACAAAAAGAGATAAAATATTTCTTATATATACCTATTGAGACCTCAGATATTCACGTTGCATACATATTAGTACACTGATGTTATATACACACCTGCTAGTGCATCCAGTCATACCTGTATTATAGATGCTAGGATGCTTGTGTGCATGCATACGATAGCCTTTGTAGATGTTATTTATTACTCACGAGTTGGCAACTCACCCCCGTTGTGCCACAGTCTTTTGCAGGTCCGCTCCGTCAGTTCAGTAGCGGCGGGCGCACTTGTGCTTTTGCCTCTTTTGCCTGAGCTCGAGATTTGCTCATAGGTGGGTTATGTTATCATTTTTGTACCACCTTGTATATTCTTGTATCTAGTGTACTCCATCTACTGTTTCCACCAGATTATTGTATATTGACCAAGAGATGAGACAGTGAGGTTGTGGATTTTATGCTGTATTTTGGGGTCGAGCTCACTTGAGCCGACATGTTACTTTTTTCATGCTTCCTTATGATTATTATGCTTATTGTCATTTACATTGCGTGGGATTTGTGACCGCCTTATGGCGAAGAGCTAGCTCCCGCTTGGGGATGCCCTATTTTGTTGGATTCATGTATATATTCTTGTTGTACCCATTTTTGGGGGCCAGTATTTACAAAGGAGACTCTGCCGAAATTTTCGGAAAAATTGGTATTGTTTTTAAAAAGGGTTTTACATGACTTATTTGATAGCTCGCTTTCAATTGATTGGGTTTTCTTCACTCTTTTGCTTAATTGGTTTTGTTTTCTGGGCTTTGGCTTACTTATTTTACGGACGTCTTTAGACGTTTCGTAAACTTAAGTGCCAGTCACGTTCCGTACCCTGCGGGTCGTGACATTTCTAAAGAAACTGAAACTTGCCAGGCATGCGCATACCTTCTGGAGTGTGGTGACGTGAGTGGATTCCGTCACGTTGTCATGCGATGATAGTTGGATCCCGATTCCCACTGATGAGTTGGTTTACTCCTCGGGTGATCCCGACTAATTCTTCTTTCAGGTTTGGGGAAGAATTTGACGTTACAGTGGGAGGTTTCCTGATTAGATAAAGTGATAACCATTCTGATCTAGGTTAGAGTGCACGCTGAGTGTTTCTTTTCTCTCTCTCTTTAGCAGCGACCATTGACCCGACCCTAGACTATGACTCAGTGACCAAGTTGACCGAACCTTCTTAACACTGGATTTTGGATTGTCAGAGTTGCAGACCTCATTACCACTCCTACTTTTACCCTTTTCTCCAGGACACCCCGTATTACTACGAACGTCCACTTTCATTGGACAAAACCATCGTATGGTTATATACGAACTCGAAGGAATTCGAGGATGGTTTCAGGTTCTGGAGGAAACGGATAGGACTATTCAGTTGTCTTTTCCTTTTACCTTCTCTCAGGTTGAGAGTACTCCTTGGTTTAGGAGATAGTACACCTATTACGCAAATTGGATAGTCTTCTTCCAAACCTTAGGCTGGTGCCGAATGGTGGGGAATGAAGAAAACCAATTAGCCTAAACGGTGTACAGAAGGTATTAAGTTAAGACAAAGCAAGGGATTAGTAAGAGGGCAAAGTAAATTGCGACTGCTATTCACGACCAAACCAAGTATTTCTTCACCAATCCTAAATCACCTTTGTATTTCTCCAGGACACTCCGTATCACTACGAAGATCCCAAGTTTATTGGATAATCCATCGTATGGTTATATACGAACTCGAAAGGTACTTGTTCCAGTTCGGGGATGGATCCTGGTTCAGGAGAAATAGGAATAAGGTTTATTCGATTGTCTTTTATCTTCACCTTCTCTCGCATTGCGAGTGCTCCTGGGATTAGGACAGTACACCCATTATGCTTATTGGATAGTCTTCTTCCAATCCATAGGCTGGTGCCGAACGGTAGGGAAGGAAGAAAACCATTTGGCCTAAAGGGGTATGCAGAAGGTAATGACCAAAGACATAAAAAGGGATTTGGAGAAGTAGCAAAGAATTATACAGTTACAGTTGTGAATCTGGATAATGGAAGAGGCATTACTAGGAATACCCGGATACCCCATCGAAACATTTCAATGTTTCAGTTTCACTGTGTACTGTTAAAGGAAAACTGATTTCCCAATTGGACACTTGCTCCAGGGTATGTATTTACCAGGTATGATTCTCACATCTGTATGGTTTTACAGATGATGAGTGGGAGTAAGTTATTGGGAATTAGGTGATCCTCCTCATTATATCGGGATTCGTTGTAATTGGTGATATTTGAGGAACTCACCTGGGTTGTTTGCCGGAAGGCAAATATTTGGTTTTGAATATCCGCGGTTATGCACCAATTTCAAATTGATATATCTGTACGTCTATTTTCATAGAGTGAGATATAACTTTTTGAAATTATGTCTATGACATTTACCTGTATCAGTGGATGGTTAGGTAAGGAGCATTGAACAGTGATGTAATTCTTCTTAACCATAGTACAGTTTTCAACCTACGACACACAGTGAATGAGTTATTAGACTCAAGGGACTTATACAAAGTATTGTATATTGTCCAGTGTCCATTAGGACAGAGGGCTTGGTCCTCGTACTATATTCTGTTTACTTGTGACTTCTCTAGTTCTTAGACAGGTGTTTCGTAGAAACACAGGGTCCAAGTTTTGAGAAGTTATGGGTATAAGAATAAAGTAGAGAACCAGGTATTGCAAGTATCGGGATTCTTCAAGGTGATCGAAGATGTAGATACTTGTGTATGGTATTCAGTTGATAGAAATGATTAAGATAACTTGCTTCTCTTTCAGGTTACTCATAATTGGAAGTATTCCTAAGTTGAGTAATGCTGATCGGCCTCTCGCCATTTAGTTGACATGCACTGGAGACGGCTGCATGATTTGAATCTGGTTCAATTAAATCAGTGCCTCTATTTCTATAGTGGATATAGAACAGTTCATATCTTGACATTGTTAAGGTACGGGGAGTTGTCCGGCTTATGCTTAAAACCAGACTCTGGATAACTCAAGGCACGTTTCTATAATGGTTGTTTGTGGGTTGACCCGGGCTATGACGAGGGTTGGCTTTCTACCATCTGGAAGATCAATAGTGATATTGTTCTAGACTCGCCACAGTTTTAAATAAAAATGGATTTTTTCCAGAAAAACAATAGTAGGAGTATGGTAGAACTGGAAGTGATTCCAGAACCGCAAACGATTAGTGAAGATTTGATAAGAACCTAAAGATTCAATATGATTTGACATTCCATTGGCCACTCCGCAGATATAGTGGGTAACCTCAGGCACCTGAGAGGTACTTCGGTATGCTCAAGGACGGTGGCAGGGAGGTTCTTGTTTACCCAGACTTGTCATTGCTGTTGTTCCAGACTGTGAGACCCGGCAGGAGGATAAGTATAGCGTCATTCTAAACTGGCTTTAGAAGTGTACGTTTATATGACTCTGCCAGAGGGTTGTCGTAGTCAGTGGGAGCAACGGAAGCACAGTGGGCAAAAGGCTTATGTCTATTTATAGACTTAAGCAGATATAGCGGAGATAAATCATCTATTTCTGATGTGACAGTCATAGGTTTGACTTCATCAGAATAGAGGATGGATCTGTTAAGAAGGTAGTAGGTTGTGATGTCCTGGTATTTGGATGACATACACAGAGTAGGAAGTAATATTCCTATACTATGATCGGTTATTCTTTGGTTGTCACACTGTGGTTTCTCCACAAAGGACTTGGATATTATATCAGACATTCTGGTTACTGGATCTATGGTTTTAGATCTAGATTTGGGTGGTTTCCCAATCTGGGTACTTAGACAGCATTTTATAAGTATTTAGAATGGACGACTCCTGGCACGGTAGTGTACCTGCAGGTGATGGAGTCACCCTCTCTAAAGGCGTCTTATAGACTAAAGGGGAGAGGGATGTGCATGATTGGCAGATCACTTGCTTAGGCAATTGAGTCAATCATGAGATGTCAAGTACCACACCAGATGTTGTTCTTGCACTAGATGCAATAAGTTGATATTAATCCAATCCTGAAGAAACAATCGGAAGCAGCTTTAGAACATAAGTGAATGTTCTAGGGATTTGATAACGGCTGCCTCCTTTAGGAGACGGTTATGATTCCAGGCTTCCAAGGTGACATGGATGGCAGAGTGGCTGTCAGAGTTTTAGTTTTCCCTCTGACGAGGGGCAGTATTTTGGACAGGTGGTCCAGGTGGATACTGAGGGAAAGGCATGGCGCAGGATACTGATTAAGTTCAGTTGACGATACAGTCTAAGAAGTTTGGATTTGGAGTTCATTTATGAGCTAGGTCCCATCAGATATCTAGACACATTCTAAGACAGGTATTGCTCATTTCGGGAGAAGGCTTTCTCCGTGAACTTGAGATAAAGAGAGACATAGAAAGAAACACGACAGCGGATCCACTCACTGAGGCTATTCCTCGAACGCAATAGTTTCGCAAACGAGCTTTGTGAGACTGACCAGTAGAGGAGTTGGGTGTTCGGTATCACACGGGCTGTGAGTATGCGACATCGCAATAATTAGCTTTGAGTGCAAGTGGGAGATTGTTGGAGATAGTGCCCTCAGAGTCAATTATTGGATCATAGGTGCGTGATTGCAATGATTGAGGGAGGACCTATCCCGGTTGGACAGTCTTACTCGAGATGATAGTATGCTATCTGGTTTATCTTTATCATCGTGTACTGCTTTAGGTGACCTTACGAGTCGCTATTACACGTTGATAGAGCCCCTAGGATTCTTGCTTGACTACCAGCAGTATGAGGGCGATCATATATGTGAGAGCTGGAGTCTATAAGCACATCCTTAAAAGGTCCCTAGTTGTGGGAGTTTCGAGACTGGGCATCGATACTCCATTAGTAGACTAGTGTATACAGTCAAGACCCCGACTAGGGGCGGTGGCTGGTCTCACAAGCCATTGGTGTCAGTTGGTTCACCTAAGATATATACAGGTGCTCATTGGGTTATGAGTACACCGGACAGGACTCGCCGGGAACCTGCTATTTGGGATTATACCAGACGTTAGATAGCATTTCCCTGGTGACATGTGTACAGGTTAGTTCATCGACCTGAGATCGTCATTTGTCTCGTGTGAGTTCCCACTGTGCTTTGATTACTACCCTACCACGGCTCAAAGGAGTCGTGCAAACAGGTTTTAGTTGGGTACAGTCCCGAGCCACATGGAGGCAGTGAGCGGATCTGCAGGGGTTCGTCTCTCCCGGTATTGGGGGTGAGGTCGCGCTGTGTCTAGGAGAGCCATTACACAAAGCCCTCGGCCGAGGCAGGAGATTTACCGGTAGGTATTCCAGTAGTATCTCAGGGTGTTCTGGGCTACACTCCGACATTACTTGTACCGCTTTTGGGGGTCTGACTTTTACCAACCCCCTAGGCCCGCCATACGATACTCATAGACGAACGGACCGGAATGTACGGATATTGTCACTGACAGGCTCAGTAGGGTGTCAGGATAAGTTCGCTCATCGACGTCCCTTTTGGTCAATAGCTGGTGGCCCGTCACGTATGGCTAATACCTCTGACGTGCTAGTGGTTAAATCCACAGCCATAGTATTGACGAGTCTTTAGAGTCCACCACACATTCAGTTACTCAAGTTTCGGGCGAAACGCTGTAGAGGCCGTATGGAGATATGGCAGGGTTCGATCAGATACGTGCGGTATTGCACGGATCGTGATCGGACGGTTTTTACTAGCCGGCTTTGGCTTAAGCCGGATCCTAGTATTGTACAGTGTAGATTTTGTCTCTTTGCATTTGTGTTCAGTGAGAATACAAATGCGGGCATGTATATGCAGTAGTGGGGTTTTCCTGTAATTTATTACGGGATCAGTTTTCTGTAGTTGCCAGTTTGCATTCCGTTCCGGCCGGTTTTCCTTTGTTCTTTCCCGGCCGGACTTTTCCGATGGAGGGGGGTTATTTGCAAGTTTGCAAATAACATTTGTGGAGGGGGTTTCTTGCTTTTGTGGCATTATGATAAGTTAAGCATCTTTGCTTTTTCATGATGGCTTGCTTTTTGAGATTAGAAATGATTAGGATGGATTTGATGTTGATTTGATATTGTTATCATGGTTTTGGGTGTGGTCACCTTTATTCTTCTCCTACACTCACCTCCCTTGGTTTTTCTCTCCACCATTTTGAGAAGGGGGGCCGGCCATATGACTTGAGGGGAAAGAGGGGATTCATTTTGTAGAGTGATATCTTCATCTCATTTCATTTTTCCTTTGCTAGAAAATTGATTCCACACATCTCTCCATAGTTCATTCTTTGATTCCTTCATCACCAAGGCAACTTCACCCTATTGAGATAAAGGTTTTCTACACTAGTCTACAGCATCTCTTGGACGCGTCGGCTCGCCAACTTCGCGTCCGAGTTGCCTTGGTCCAGAGGTGGGAGCCCATAAAAGAACCCGGCGATGTGGTGCCCGTTTCGACGAGGAGGCGACGGACGGAGATTCCGCGGGAGATCGGGACGACGACGAGAAGACCGGAGGACACGGATCACTAGGTATATCTCTCACCCCTTCTCTTGTTAGCTAGCATTAGGTTAATGGTCACGATCCGGGTTTTATTGTCCGCGGTAGCGCCAGTTTAAAAGTTAAGAAAATTTTTGATTCCGCATTTTGGCCTCGAGTAGAAGGCCGGGGCGCTGCCGTGGCGCAACAGTTTTTGGGTACAGTCCCGATTAACTTGGAGGCAATGAGCGATAGGAGGGGATTCGTCTCTCCCGGTATTGGGGATTGATGTTGCGCTATGCACGACTAGCCATAACAGGAAATCCCTGGCCAGGGTTGCAGTGATATACTGATAAGAGTTATCAGTAGTTTCACGATTGTTATGGACCTCACGTCGGCATGACTTATCGAGCTGTTGGGGTCTGACGTTTACCACCCCTAGGCGAGATATGCGACATATCAGACGAACAGACCGGACTGTACGGTAAGTGTTATTGGTTGGATTCACAGGAGTATGAGCGGGCTTGCTCGTCGATCTTCTGATCGTTCAATACCCGGGTGGCCGTTACGTTTAGCAGACCGTTTGCGGCTTGTGGGTGTTTGATATGATCATCATCTGCTGCCGGCGTATTGACGAGTCTTTAGAGTCCTACACAGAGGTTTCCTGGCTCAAGCGAAACGAAATGGGAGCGCATATGAGATATGTGTTAGTGTATATGCCCTAGAGGCCATTACTGTATCATACTAGTTTGTATATTACTTAATGGATGCTTGGGATATTCACCTTGTATATACAATCTTGCTCAAAATAGTAGTATGCTACTTGGTTTGTTTCTACTTCAATGTGTACTTGTGTTTATTTCAGTATATCACTTATACGCATTAGTGGAGCCCTTAGGATCTTTGCTTGATTACCAGCGTTGTGATGGCAGTCACACTAGTGGGGGCTGGGTAATCTATAAGCACATCCTTATTCAGGTCCCTGGTCGCAGGACTATCGAGACAGGGCATCGATACTCCGGAGTAGACCAGCGCATGCGCTTCTCATCCCAGTGTGGGAGACGGTCTGTCCCACAGCCGTCAGTACGTCGTACTTGAGATAGTATGCGGGTGCTCGTTAGGTTACGGGTACACTCGACAGGACTCGTCGGGAACTGACTAGTTGGTATTATACCTATCGTCAGTTATCAGTTCCCAGGTGACATGAGTACAGCTTAGTCCGCTGACTTGACACTGTCACTTCGCCTCGAGTGTGTTCCCACTGTACTTTGATCACTACCCTACCACGGCTCAAAGGAGTCGTGCAAACAGGTAGTGGTTGGGTGCAGTCCCGAAGCACTTGGAGGCAGTGACGGTTAGACAGGATTCGTCTCTCCCGGTATTGGGGGTTGACATCACGCTGTGTCTAGGAGAGCCATTACACGAGTAGTCCCTGGCCAGGGCAAACGAGATATACTGGTAGGTTTCCAGTGTTATCTCAGGGTGTTTTGGGCTTCGCTCTGGCACGACTTGTACCGCTATTGGGGGACTGACGTTTACCGCCCCCTAGGCCCGCCATGCGATGTATCAGACGAACAGACCGGACTGTACGGAGAATGTCACACTCAGGCTCAGTAGGAGTTCAGATGGGTTTCGCCTCGTCGGTCTTCTTGTCGGCATTACCTGGGGACCGTTACGCACAGCTAGTGCCGCTTGCGGTCTGTGGTTAAACCCACTGCCAGCGTAGTGTCGAGTCTTTAGAGTCCCACACAGAAAGCTTTTCGCCTTTAGGCAAAAGAGTAGAGGTCGCATGGTATTGCGACAGGTCGCATGGTTTTGCGACAGGGTTCGGTCACATCCGTGCACTTGTGCACGTACAGTGTCCGGACAGTTTACACTAGCGGGCTTTGGTTTAAGCCAGATCCTAGTGTACCTTATGGGATTGGATTTATCCAGTTTGCATTCGTGTTCCTCGGAACGCGGATGCGGGTGTGTATGCACAGTTGACAGGGAGGCAGAGGCTGCGGATTCTCATTAGGGTTGTTGACAGTTGACCGTTGACTATTTGACTTTATGCTCAACCCTAATGAGAATATGATATGTGATTAACTATTATATTAATTAAGTATTATGGTGATATGGTTGTTGACTTGTTGACTTTGTTGACTTGTTGACTTTTGTTGACTTGTTGACCGGTTGACTAGGCTTGACTAGTTGACCATCATGATAACCATGGTTATCATTTCATGCCAAAGACTTTTTCTTGCTTGCTCATTTGAGTAAAATGAGTGCATGACATGATAAGGTTATGGTTGCTTCTAACCATCACATAAGACTTTTTTGATATGATGAGTTATGATCACTTTGGATTATGAGAGGGTGAAAGACAAAAGAGTTGCTCATTCTTTCTTGCTCATTCTCTCTCTTGTTCTTGAGCTCTCCTCTTGCTCTCACCCTCAACCTCTTGCTCCCTCTCTTGATCTATGGTTCTCTTGTCTCATGAGTTGAGAATCAAGAACCATAGATAAAATCCCATTCTAAATCATCTCTACTCATTCTAGTTCACTAGGTTTAGCAAACCAAGTGAACTAGTTTCTTCAAAGAACGAAGAAGGAGCTAAAGGTTGGAGCTTTCAAGTGGATCTATCTTCGGCGTACGGAGACAACGAGAAGGAGCCATCGAACCACCATCGGAGCTTGAAGAGAAGGAGTTCAAGTTTAGGTATAACCATCTTCATCCGAGTAGCTAAATATCTTTAGCTTAGTATGCTAGTTTTAGTTTAGGTAAAGATCCCGACCTAGCTTAGTCCATGTTGCCTCTTGCGTTAAAATTTTGATTTTATACCGTTTCCGCCTCCCCGTAAGAACCGGGGGTCGCAACGTGGACTTACAGTGGTATCAGAGCCTAACTAAACTTAAACTAGCTTGGTAGTGAAGTGTAACGAAGTTCGGAACCGAAAAAAATCCAAAAACCAAACTTTTACAAAATCTGAGTTTCTGTTGAAATTTTTTCTGGTCAAAATGAAAAACTTTATACTCCTAAATTCGGCTCAGGGTTTTGTGTGAACACCCAAGAAAAACGATACAGTAATTCGTCTAAACCGCCGCCCTTCCGCCGCGCGAGCTAGGCATCCGCCGCGGAAGCGCCGCGCTTTGTCGTCTTCTGTGCATCGTTTTTCGTGCAGTGTGTGTTTGTGTTGGTTTTGGGATTTTTGAAATATATTATATGTGCCCAGATTTTCCAGAAAAGAAATTTCCTTTTGGGGTCCTATAATTCCGTATTTTTTTCCGAACTTCACTGCACTTTGACTATGATGGTTATATCTGTGATGTTTGCATGTATTGAACGTCGGCTAATCGCTATAAGTCGATTGGTCGGGGTTATACATGATCTGTAATGTGCTGGAATGTGTATATAAATATGTTGGATTGTCGCGGGTGAATAGCCGGGGGTTGTGAGACGAGAGTTTTCTTTTCTTGCAATTCATGTAAATTTGTAAATTGATGTAATAATTATTTGTATGGCCGCACAACCGGGTCGGGGTTGTAGCCGTCATTGTATAATTTCTTTTTACTGTTTTTGCTCCTAGGATAGACCCATGGAGGGGTGAACAAACTACCGGGTATGCCGAAGTGTCGAGTGGCCTACTCATGGAGATGAGGGAGGTTGCTACGCTTCGGGTACTTGGCGGGTAGTTTGCCGCACCCGTAGGGGTCTTGGGAGGGGTTTTGGCTATTCACCGCGACCGTGTTATCTGTTTTTGTTACAGGCTCGTACAAATTACAGATTGCTAGTATATCCAATGTATTTATCTGTGATCTGAAATGTTTATCATTGCAGTATATCTATATATGATATTATTTATGCGTTGCTTATGTTTTACAGACGCGCTAGCCCAGCCCCCGCTCTGTCGTTAGTTAAGTAACCTAACGGGTAATGACGGGGCCCCGTGGCGAATGCGAATGGCATAAACGTACGTCATATTTTGGTTGTTTTCTGCAATGGTAGGATTAAATGATGGGACGCATTAAAAGAACTAATGCAAGAATATCACGCATTAAAAGAACTAATGCAAGATAATAAACAAAGTTAAAGTCGTTGGAACACTTTCGAAAAACCACTCGGTTCTTTTCAAAAACAACTTTTAAATGCGGAGCTTGAGCCACTCCTTTTAAAAGCTATCTCATTCCATCGACCATATCAAGTTCACTACGTTCACGGTTTTGCCAAAACCATCCGTAGCCCTCCGTCGTTTCACATGAATAGTCAATAGTATTCAAGCTGTGTATGTTGGCCAAAGTCAAGGCACAGTGATTGGTAGCTATTGGGTGTTCATGTGTAGCATAGATAGATGCGTTGGTTTGGGACAGTCGTACTGCCATTTTGGCCAAAGTCAAGGGTAGGTACGGATGGATCCAAATTAACCTGGATAATGACGGGTAGAACTTGACATGTGACTTATGATATTTTGGCCAAAGTCAAGGTCATAAGAGCATGGGGCAAAAATCCACATCGGGAGTTTCATAAGTACTGAAACTTGCTAGATTTGCATACCATTTGGAGTGTGATGATTCTGGTAGGATTCCTTCAGTTTCGTCACGCAATGATATTTGGATCCCGATCCTACTGTGAGTATATGCTACTCCTCGGGAAATTTCTCACTTAACGATCAATGCTATAAACCTAGTAGGTGCCTAGAAAGGTGTTAGCGGGGCTGCGCCCCCAGGGAAAAGAGGTTCTTTAATTAAGGAACTTCGCGAAAGCGTTGGAAAACCTCCCTCGAAGTACCGACACCGGCCTGGCTGAACGGTTAAGCAAGTATTGTACGGTGGGATTGATCCTGACTAATTCTTCCTTTATGGTTTGAGGAGGGATTCGAGAAACAGTGGGAGCCATCCTGTTTAGACAAACTAAAAACCACTCTAAACTTGCAACAGCATCATGCTGAGTGTTTCTTCTTCTCTCTCCTAATTGCAGCGACCAATCAACATGACTGGACTTAAGTTACTCCTAGATAAAAACAAACTGACAGGGCCAAACTACAAAGATTGGCTCAGGAATGTCAAGATAGCAATCACTTATGACAAGCTGGGGTATCTTCTTACCACCAAAGCTCCCCCTGTCCCTGGTCCAACTTCCAGCGTCGCGGATAAGGAAATCCGTAAGACTTGGGAGATTGATAGCGCGAAGGCCAAATGCCTCCTGCTTGCCTCGATGGACAACGAACATCAGAGGAGGCATGAGAATATGGACATGGAGTCCATATTGCTCCATACAAAAGAACTGTATGGAGAGCAATCACGTATCGCAAGATACGAAGCGTCGAAAAAGTTATTTTCGACAAGAATGGCCGTCGGATCATCAGTAGCCGAGCACGTGCTAAAGATGATCGGCTACATTGAGGAGCTCGCTGACCTAGGGATCACATTGGAGAGTGAGCTATATACGGATATAGTTCTCCAGTCCCTTCCTTCCACTTACGCCCAGTTTATACTGAACTTCAACCTACAAGAAAAAGAGGTTGAACTATCAGAGCTCCTCAACATGCTGAGGAG
Organism: Agapanthus africanus; assembly: GCA_030015575.1. NCBI lineage: Eukaryota > Viridiplantae > Streptophyta > Magnoliopsida > Asparagales > Amaryllidaceae > Agapanthus > Agapanthus africanus. Next base: position 293,804,544 of record CM057345.1, on the reverse strand, counting down.
CGCAGAGGGCACCCTACAGAAAGGTAGGGAAACATCCACTTTGTTTGTAGGAGGATCATCTTCTTCTAGGTCCAAGGCGAAAGCCAAGGGAAAGAAGAAGAAGGCCCCCGCCAAACCAAGGGGCGGTGTTAGTAAAGTGGATACGAAGGGAAAAGGTAAAGCAACAAAGATAGCGGGGAAGCTTGTGGATAAGGAAGAATGCTTCTATTGTCATAAGAAAGGACACTGGAAGAATGATTGCAGGGCCTGGAAGGCCAGAACACAGGAATTGAAGCAGGTTGCAGCTTCAGCTTCAGGTGTGTATGTTATTGAAAACTGTCTTTCAATAAACTCTACTTCCTGGGTATTGGATACCGGATCAGGATCTCATATCTGTAATTCTTTGCAGGCGTTGAGAAACCGTAGGGTTTTGAAGGCAGGTGACATGACCCTCAGAGTTGCAAACGGAGCTAGCATGGATGCTAAAGCCGTGGGGGACTATCACCTGGGAATGTCAGATGGACATGTTTTGGTTTTGCGTAATTGCTTTTTTGTACCCAACGCAACTTGTAATATCATTTCTGTATCTTTAGTTTCTAAAGAAGGTTATGAATTTGCGTTTGTAAGTAATGTTGTAAACATTCACCTTAATCAAGTTCTGATTGGGTCAGGTACATTGAGTAATGGTATATACGTGTTAAACCAACCACAGATTTTTAATGTCCAGAATACACACAAAAGAAAGTCTCCAGAAATAAATCAGACTTTTTTATGGCATTGTAGATTGGGTCACATCAATGAGAGAAGGTTGACTAAGTTGCATACAGAAGGATATTTGAATGCGTTCGAATATCAATCATATGCCACTTGTCAATCTTGTCTCAAAGGAAAGATGACAAAGACTCCGTTTACTGGACATGGAGTAAGAGCGAGCGAGCTCTTGGGACTCGTACACAGTGACGTGTGCGGTCCAATGTCTACACATGCCCGAAGCGGACATTCTTACTTCATTACTTTTACGGATGACTTCTTAAGGTACGGTTATGTCTTCTTAATGAAACATAAGTCCGAGGCCTTTGGAAAATTCCAGGAGTATAAGAATGAAGTAGAGAAACAGACCGGCAAAAGTATTAAGATTCTAAGATCGGATCGAGGTGGAGAATACTTAAGTGCCGAGTTCCTGGACTATTTAAAAGAGAACGGAATTCTCTCTCATCTTACTTCTCCATACACCCCGCAACATAACGGTGTATCGGAGAGACGGAACCGCACCCTATTGGATATGGTGCGGTCCATGATGAGTAACGCTGAGTTACCGCGATCATTCTGGGGGTATGCGCTAGAATCAGCCGCATACCTTTTGAACCGAGTTCCCACTAAGACTGTGCCTACCACACCATTTGAGATGTGGTGTGGGAAGAGACCCCATCTTAATCACATTAAGATATGGGGAAGTCCAGCTTTTGTCAAAAAGCAGCATGCGGACAAGCTCGAGGCACGCTCAGTACTGTGCAAGTTTGTGGGATATCCAAAGAATTCCAAGGGATATTTCTTCTACTGTGAAGAGGAACAAAAAGTTCTTGTTTCTCGTCATGCCCACTTTCTAGAACACCAGTTCATAGAAAAAGAAATAAGTGGGAGCGCAGTAGAACTGGAAGAAATTCCAGAACCACAGACTGTTACTGAAAGCTTGGTGGAACCAGAGGGTTCAACAGAACAGGACATTCCTACGCCGCTCCGCAGGAGTAGTAGGCAGTCTCATCCGCCCGAGAGATACTACGGTTTTCTCATAGACGGGGATAGAGAGGATTGCATCATAGATTATGATGAGCCTACTAGCTTCCAGCAGGCCGTTCAGAGCGTTGACTCAGTGAAATGGCTGGATGCAATGCGGACCGAAATGGAGTCCATGTACACCAACAAGGTATGGACGTTGGACATTGCTCCAGACGGGGTAAAACCCGTAGGATGCAAGTGGATCTTCAAAAGGAAGATTGGTGTAGATGGACAGGTTGAGACCTATAAAGCTAGGCTGGTAGGAAAGGGTTTTCGTCAAAGACCTGGCTTGGACTACGACGAAACCTTTTCTCCAGTAGCCATGCTGAAATCCATTCGGATCCTTCTTGCCATTGCTGCCTTCCACGATTATGAGATCTGGCAAATGGACATAAAGACAGCTTTTCTAAATGGAAATTTAGAGGAGTGTGTCTATATGGACCAGCCAGAGGGTTTCATTCAGAGTGGGAGCAGCGGAAAGGTGTGCAAGTTGCTTAAGTCCATCTATGGACTAAAGCAGGCATCGCGGAGTTGGAACATCTGCTTTGATGAGACGGTCAAAGAATTTGGCTTTATCAAAAATCCAGATGAACCATGCATCTATAGTAGATTTGTAGCGAGAACTGTAGTATTCCTCGTTTTATACGTGGATGACATTCTCTTAATAGGAAATGACATTCCTATGCTACAATCTGTCAAGGGGTTCTTGTCACACAGGTTCTCCATGAAAGACCTGGGTGATGCCTCATACATTCTGGGTATCCGGATCTACCGTGACAGATCCAAGAGGATATTAGGACTTTCACAGTCCAGGTACATCGACACCATACTGAAAAGGTTCAGTATGGAAGATTCCAAGCGCGGTAACCTACCGGCTTGTCACGGGATCACCCTCTCTAAAGAGATGTCTCCCAAGACTGATTTGGAGAGGGATCGCATGTCTATTATACCCTACGCATCTGCGGTAGGCTCTATAATGTATGCGATGTTGTGTACCAGACCGGATGTAGCTTATGCACTGAGTGTGGTAAGCCGGTATCAGTCTAACCCTGGGGAGAAACACTGGATAGCGGTAAAGAACATTCTCAAGTACCTGAGAAGGACTAAGGAGATGTTCTTGGTGTATGGCGGAAAAGACCTCCAGATCGAGGCTTTTGCTGACTCCAGCTTCCAGAGTGACAAGGATGATTCCAAGTCCATGTCGGGTTTTGTCTTTACCCTCAATGGAGGGGCGGTGTGTTGGAAGAGTTCCAAACAGGAAACCGTTGCAGACTCGACGATGGAAGCGAAATACATCGCTGCATCTGATGCCGCAAAAGAAGCTGTCTGGATGAGGAAGTTCTTGAAAGAACTTCAGGTGGTTCCGTCCATTGTTGATCCAATACCTCTGTATTGCGACAACAACGGGGCTATAGCTTTAGCGAAGGAACCCAGGTCCCATCAGAGATCCAGGCACATCTTGAGGCGGTATCACCTGATCAGGGAGATCGTGGATCACCAGGAGATCGAGGTTCGGAGAGTCGCTTCAGAAGACAACACTGCAGATCCATTCACCAAGGCCTTGCCCCAGACTCAGTTCGAGCGGCTGATCGAGATGATAGGTCTTCGATACGCCAGTACATGGCCTTAGTGCAAGTGGGAGATTGTTAGTGTATATGCCCTAGAGGCCATTACTGTATCATACTAGTTTGTATATTACTTAATGGATGCTTGGGATATTCACCTTGTATATACAATCTTGCTCAAAATAGTAGTATGCTACTTGGTTTGTTTCTACTTCAATGTGTACTTGTGTTTATTTCAGTATATCACTTATACGCATTAGTGGAGCCCTTAGGATCTTTGCTTGATTACCAGCGTTGTGATGGCAGTCACACTAGTGGGGGCTGGGTAATCTATAAGCACATCCTTATTCAGGTCCCTGGTCGCAGGACTATCGAGACAGGGCATCGATACTCCGGAGTAGACCAGCGCATGCGCTTCTCATCCCAGTGTAGGAGACGGTCTGTCCCACAGCCGTCAGTACGTCGTACTTGAGATAGTATGCGGGTGCTCGTTAGGTTACGGGTACACTGGACAGGACTCATCGGGAACTGACTAGTTGGTATTATACCTATCGTCAGTTATCAGTTCCCAGGTGACATGAGTACAGCTTAGTCCGCTGACTTGACACTGTCACTTCGCCTCGAGTGTGTTCCCACTGTACTTTGATCACTACCCTACCACGGCTCAAAGGAGTCGTGCAAACAGGTAGTGGTTGGGTGCAGTCCCGAAGCACTTGGAGGCAGTGACGGTTAGACAGGATTCGTCTCTCCCGGTATTGGGGGTTGACATCGCGCTGTGTCTAGGAGAGCCATTACACGAGTAGTCCCTGGCCAGGGCAAACGAGATATACTGGTAGGTTTCCAGTGTTATCTCAGGGTGTTTTGGGCTTCGCTCCGGCACGACTTGTACCGCTATTGGGGGACTGACGTTTACCGCCCCCTAGGCCCGCCATGCGATGTATCAGACGAACAGACCGGACTGTACGGAGAATGTCACACTCAGGCTCAGTAGGAGTTCAGATGGGTTTCGCCTCGTCGGTCTTCTTGTCGGCATTACCTGGGGACCGTTACGCACAGCTAGTGCCGCTTGCGGTCTGTGGTTAAACCCACTGCCAGCGTAGTGTCGAGTCTTTAGAGTCCCACACAGAAAGCTTTTCGCCTTTAGGCAAAAGAGTAGAGGTCGCATGGTATTGCGACAGGTCGCATGGTTTTGCGACAGGGTTCGGTCACATCCGTGCACTTGTGCACGTACAGTGTCCGGACAGTTTACACTAGCGGGCTTTGGTTTAAGCCAGATCCTAGTGTACCTTATGGGATTGGATTTATCCAGTTTGCATTCGTGTTCCTCGGAACGCGGATGCGGGTGTGTATGCACAGTTGACAGGGAGGCAGAGGCTGTGGATTCTCATTAGGGTTGTTGACAGTTGACCGTTGACTATTTGACTTTATGCTCAACCCTAATGAGAATATGATATGTGATTAACTATTATATTAATTAAGTATTATGGTGATATGGTTGTTGACTTGTTGACTTTTGTTGACTTGTTGACTTTGTTGACTTGTTGACTTTTGTTGACTTGTTGACCGGTTGACTAGGCTTGACTAGTTGACCATCATGATAACCATGGTTATCATTTCATGCCAAAGACTTTTTCTTGCTTGCTCATTTGAGTAAAATGAGTGCATGACATGATAAGGTTATGGTTGCTTCTAACCATCACATAAGACTTTTTTGATATGATGAGTTATGATCACTTTGGATTATGAGAGGGTGAAAGACAAAAGAGTTGCTCATTCTTTCTTGCTCATTCTCTCTCTTGTTCTTGAGCTCTCCTCTTGCTCTCACCCTCAACCTCTTGCTCCCTCTCTTGATCTATGGTTCTCTTGTCTCATGAGTTGAGAATCAAGAACCATAGATAAAATCCCATTCTAAATCATCTCTACTCATTCTAGTTCACTAGGTTTAGCAAACCAAGTGAACTAGTTTCTTCAAAAAACGAAGAAGGAGCTAAAGGTTGGAGCTTTCAAGTGGATCTATCTTCGGCGTACGGAGACAACGAGAAGGAGCCATCGAACCACCATCGGAGCTTGAAGAGAAGGAGTTCAAGTTTAGGTATAACCATCTTCATCCGAGTAGCTAAATATCTTTAGCTTAGTATGCTAGTTTTAGTTTAGGTAAAGATCCCGACCTAGCTTAGTCCATGTTGCCTCTTGCGTTAAAATTTTGATTTTATACCGTTTCCGCCTCCCCGTAAGAACCGGGGATCGCAACGTGGACTTACAATATGTGCGGGACCGAGAATAATGCGTGTATGTGATACCGTATTCCATTCTCGTGATGAATGTGTCGAATGGTTGTATGCGATATAACCTAGTTATCGAATCGAGGATTGATTCGATAAGACGATACATTGGATACTAGTCGGTTATATGCGACATGACCGGATCATTGAATCAAGTGTTGATTTAATGATTTGATGTATAATTATATATTTGATATATTACTTTGCATTAACTAGTATTGGTTCACTTTAAATGGATTTTCTCACTTGAAGTTCACATGAAATGCACATTGTATATATGATATATTTTTTGTCCACAAGATTGTATCATGTTTGATGATACATGCTATTTGTGTAAAGAATTAAACCATGGTTATTTAGTGGTTAGGGTTTCATTTGATTTACTTATTCATTTATCTATTTATTCATTTTGGCATAAAGAGAAAATGGTGGCTTTCTTTGTTTGTTGTTGAAGCTTCATGAAGCTTTGGCTAAGTGACCATTTTGTTTTCATGCTTAACCCTAACCATTCCAACTAACCATAGTCTATTCTCTACACCTAATCATGGTTGCCATATGATAAGTATTGATATTATTTTCTTTTTGAAAGAGACTTATGATATTCATTATCTTCTTCTTCTTCTTCTTCAAGATGAAGAAGCTTGCCTCCATCAATGGCAACTAGTGAAAAAGAGTGAGAAATTCAATTTTAAAGTGAACCCACTTCCTATTTCTTCATCCTCTACCACTTGCCAAGTAGTATAGGGTTGTCTTCACAAGTTTCATGGCTTGGTGAAGTTGGAGCTTGATCTAGTGTTGCCTCGACGTAGATCATCTTCGGCATCGAAGTCGATGACCTAGCCCGCCCATTTCTCCGATGAAGCCGACGCTAGAGTCCGGGATCCGATATGGACAGCGAGGGGACTTCATCACGGAGCCATGGAGGTGGAGAACCGGATCTACAAAGGTTGTAGCCTCTTTCTCTTAGTTAAGTTGTTAACTAGTTTCTTTTTTCGCCTAAACTCTAGTCAACGATCCGTATTAGGGTTTCCCGGCACTTGTAAAATTTGAAATTGGCATGGTTGATGCCTTGTGAGACCTCATTAGTGTGCCTAGGAACCCTACAGTAACTTAGTGATCTAATGTGCTAGATGAGATTACTAAGTAGATGTAGAGTGTGATCTATGAATTATTTAGTCTCAAAGCTCAATGGATCACAACACATATGAAGGGATGAGCTTGAGGGAGAAGGAGAGCAAAACCTAGGAGAGAGAATGAGAATGTGATAATGATGTAGAGAATGAGATGAGAGAATGGCTAAGTATTGTGACAAAATTCAAGCATGGAATATTTTAGTCTCAAAATAATCAACCATGCTTGAATAGGAACTCCAAATGAATAAACAATTAACAAAGGAATGCTTTCAACCCATTCTTCAAGTGTCTCCTAATTTCCACTTCATTAATCCTTTATCAAAAAAGGATAAATCAATAATGAGGTGTCTCCTTCTAGAAGTTCATTCTTATGAAATTACAAGAATGCCCTCATCGTATATACATACCCATATCCGTATTCCGAAGAATACGGATACACAGAGACAAGTATAATCCAATAGTATAATACTAGGATCCGGCTTAAACCAAAGCCCAGTAGTATTATCCGTCCGAACATCATTCGTGTAGCCAGTACACGTATGGGATCGAAACCCTGCTGTAAGACCATACGGCCTCTACATCGTCTCGCCTGATCCAGGGAAACCCTCTGTGTAGGACTCTAAAGACTCGACAGTACGCTGGCAGTGGGTTTAACCACAAGTCCGTCAGTGGCACTAGCTGTACGTAACGGCAACCCAGGTACATGTCGAAAATGAGGCCGACGAGTGAACTCATCTGAAACCCCTATCGAGCCTATCCGTGACAATCTCCGTGCAGTTTGGTCTGTTCGTCTGAGAGCATCGCATGTAAGGTCTAGGAGGGCGGAAAACTGTTGGAGATAGTGCCCTCAGAGTCAATTATTAGGTCACAGGTACGTGATTGTAATGATTGAGGGAGGACCTATCCCGGTAGGACAGTCTTACTCGAGATGATAGTATGCTATCTGGTTTACCTTTATCATCGTGTACTGCTTTAGGTGACCTGACACGTCGCTATTACACGTTGATAGAGCCCCTAGGATTCTTGCTTGACCACCAGCAGTATGAGGGCGATCATATAAATGGGAGCTGGGGGTCTATAAGCTTATCCTTAAAAGGTCCCTAGTCGTGGGAGTTTCGAGACTGGGCATCGATACTCCATTAGTAGACTAGTGTATACAGTCGAGACCCCGACGAGGGGCGGTGGCCGGTCTCACAAGCCACTGGTGTCAGTTGGATCACCTAAGATGTATACAGGTGCTCATTGGGTTATGAGTACACCGGACAGGACTCGCCGGGAACATGCTAGTTGGTCATATACCAGACATCAGATGGCAGTTCCCTGGTGACATATGTGCAGGTTAGTTCATCGACCTGGGGATCGTCATTTGTCTCGTGTGAGTTCCCACTGTACTTTGATTACTACCCTACCACGGCTCAAAGGAGTCGTGCAAACAGGTTTTAGTTGGGTACAGTCCCGAGCCACATGGAGGAAGTGAGCGTATCTTCAGGGGTTCGTCTCTCCCGGTATTGGGGGTGAGGTCGTGCTGTGTCTAGGAGAGCCATTACACAAAGTCCTTGGCCAAGGCAAGGAGATTTACTGGTAGGTATTCCAGTAGTATCTCAGGGTGTTCTGGGCTACACTCCGACACGACTTGTACCGCTTTTGGGGGTCTGACTTTTACCAACCCCCTAGGCCCGCCATGCGATACTCATAGACAAACGGACCGGACTGCACGGATATTGTCACTGACAGGCTCAGTAGGGTTGTCAGGCTGAGTTCACTCACAGACGTCCCTTTTAGTCAATACTTGGTAGCCCGTTACGTATTGGCTTATACCTCTGACGTGCTAGTGGTTAAATCCACAACCGAGGTATTGACGAGTCTTTAGAGTCCCCCACATTCAGTTACTCAGCTTTCGGGCGAAAGGTTGTAGAGGCCGTATGGAGATATGGCAAGGTCCGATAAGATACGTGCGGTATTGCACGGATCAGGATCGGACAGTTTGTACTATAGGCCGTATGGTTATATGGCAGGGTTCGATCAGATACGTGCGGTATTGCATGGATCAGGATCGAACAGATATTACTAGCCGGTTTTGGTATAAGCCGGATCCTAGTATAGTACAGTGTAGATTTTGTCTCATTGCATTTGTATTTCGGTCGAAATACAGATGCGGGTGTGTATGCACAGTATCGGGGTTTTCCCGTAATTTATTACGGGACCAGTTTTCTGGAGTTGCCAGTTTGCTTTCCGTTTCGGCCAATTTCCTTTGTTCCGTTCATTGGCCGAAGATTGGTGGAGGAGGGTTTATTTGCATTGTTGCAAATAGGCATTTGTGGAGGGGTTCTTTGCTTATTTTTGTATCATGATGGTTTTCATGATGAGCACCATCATTGACTTCTCCTTCTCATGATGGATTGACTTTGGTTATGTTGATGGTTGTTTTGAGTGTTGGACTTTCCTAGCTATCATTTCTTCACATCATAACTTGACACTCCCTTGTATGATGGTTCCACCACTCCCCCTTGGCTTCACACTCTCTCTCTCCATTCACAAAAGGTGGTGGCCGGCCAATTTTTGGTGGGGGTTGATTGATTCATTTTGGTGTGGCATATTTGTTTTCTTATGCTTGCTAGAAAAGCCCTCTAGTTCTTTTTAAAAAGAAGTTCCTCTCTTTTCCTCCACAAAATGGCACAACTCCATAACCCTATATGAGACTTGAGTGCTACATTATATTCTACAGTAAATCTTGGGCACGTCGAGTAGCCGGCTTCGTGCCTGAGTTGCCTCGGCATTGAGGTGGGAGCCCGTAAACAAAGTAGGCGATGTGGTGCACTTCCGGCGACAAGGAGGAGACAGGACTTTCCGCAGGAGATCGGGACCATGACGAGAAGACCGGAGGACTTGGATCGTCGGTATATCTCTAACCCATCTTCTAGTTAGCTTAGACTTGTTAATGGTTACGATCCGGGTGTTTAGTGCGCGGTGGTGCCGGTTTGCTAAGTCCGCAAAATTTAAGTTATTCACCGCTTCCGCATTCGGCCGTCGGATCGACGGCCGGGGCGCCGCCGTGCACTTACAGTGGTATCAAAGCCTCGCCATTAACTTAGTCTAGCTTTGTGTAATGTGTTTTTTAGTTCCGATCGATCGAAATGTCCAAAAACCCGTATTTGCCCACATCAGTTTTCTGTTGGAAATTTTTGGTGTCGAAAATTTTTTCAGGTTGTAAAATATTGATGTACTGGAAAATCTAAGAGCTTTGTAAAAATTCGACGAAGTAACTCCACAGTGGGAGCGCGGAACCGCCGCGAAAACCACCTTCCCGCCGCCCTTCCGCCGCGCACTGTGGAGATCACTTCACCAATTTTTTACAGAGGCCTTCTGGGCTTAAAATATGGGTTTTGGAATATTAAAATTGGGCCCAGGTTTTCTGTGAGTGCTACAGTTTTGATTGGGGGCCCACTTGTTAATTTTTGGTCAATCGGAAAATTTTAAACACATTTTTCACAGTATTTACATTATATCTGCGACCGTGAATGTCACTCGATCGGTAAATCCGGTCTAACCGCTATAGCCCGGTTAGACGGATTTGCGAACGTGACTTTCACGTTGATGTTCTATGTATTTGCTGTGATGTTGCGGATCGGTCGTGGGGGATAGCCTGGATGCAATGCTAGTACAGTTGTGGTTGTATTATGTACATTTGATATTGCGGGGCGAGCGTCCGACATGTGGACTGCCGTCACTGCCTGATTGTATTATTATTTTGGGGCACGACCTGGTTGCGGTCGATGTACCCGGTGTATGTATATTTTACTTTCTGTACTAGGATTGCCCCGCGGAGGGGTGCACGGATAGCCGGGTTCTGGAGGGCAACAAGCCCGCATCTCATGGCATTGAGACGGAGGGGGCTTCACTCTAGGATTGGCGGGCTATTCGCCGCACTCGTAGGGGGTACAGGTTGACCCAGGAGGGGTGCCCAAGTTACCGGATTCCGTGAAGTGCTGGGTGGTCCATTCACGGTGCTGAAGGGGGCTGCCTCGCTTCAGGTTTTGGCGGGTGACTTGCCGCGCCCGTAGGGGTCTAGGATTTCATTGCACAGGCTATCCACATGACCAGGGGAACGTCGGGTTTCAGCGGCTCTGTGAAACCCGGGGATCCCAGATATCTGTATTGTTTCTGTGATGCTGTTCATTCTCTGTGATGTTGCATTTCTTTCACGCCTTGAGCGAATATAATATATTGGTATATATATTAGTAGATGTTGTATATGTTTTGCATCCGCGCTAGTCCAGTCCCTGCTCTGTCTTTAGTTAGCTAACCTAACGGGTAATGACGGGACCCAGTGGCGAATGCGGATGGCATATACGTACATCAGTATATTTTCGTTCTTTGTGGTGTGATCAATTGATGGGACTGCATTGATTCGGATCAATGCAAGTTAAAAACAAACCTAATCTGATGTTGTTGGAACACTTTTCAAAAAGCTGTTATTGCAAGGACGTTCACTTTTGTTTAGCATCGTGGTATTCATTGGAATATCCTGCTCCTCAGTCGACGAGGCAAGGGCCGAGATCCCTTCACCGGGAGTGACCCCTTGGACAGAAGTTTGCGTCATGGCATTAACTTCACTATAGCCGATTACTTTTGCTTTGCATCGTGGTATTCATTTGGAATATCCTGCACCCCATTCTACGGGGAAAGAGCCGAGATCCCTTCACCGGGAGTGACCTCTTTAGCAAAGGTTTTCGTCACTATATTTTCAAAAAGCTATCCGTTCCTTCAACGATATCAAGTTCATTACGTTAAAGGTTTTCGCCAGAAACCATTCGTAGCCCTCCGTCGTTTCAGACGGGTAGCACGTAGTATTCATGCTATGTTTGTTGACCTTCGTCAAGGCATAGTGTATGGTAGCTGCTTGTTACCTTTCTGCTGCATAGATAGATGCGTTGGTTTGGGACAGTCGTATAGCCTTGTTGACCTTCGTCAAGGGCTTGTACGGGTGGATTCAAATTAACCTGGATAATGACGGGTAGAACTTGACATGTGACTTATGATTTGTTGACCTTCGCCAAGGTCATAAGAGCATGGGGCAGAAATCACATCGGGAGTTTCAAAAGAACTGAAACTTGCCAGATATGCGCATACCTTCTGGAGTGTGATAGCGTGAGCGGATTCCGTCACGTTATCATGCAATGATAGTTGGATCCCGATTCCCACTGATGAGTTAGTTTACTCCTCGGGTAACCCCGACTAATTCTTCTTTCAGGTTTGGAGGAGAATTTGAGGTACAGTGGGAGGTTTCCAGATTAGATAAATTGGTGACCATTCTGATCTAGGTTAGAGTGCACGCTGAGTGTTTCTTTTCTCTCTCTCTTTGGCAGCGACCATTGACCCGACCCTAAGACTTTGACTCAGTGACCAAGTTGACCGAACCTTCTTAAACACCGGCTTTTGGATTGTCAGAGTTGCAAACCTCATTGCCACTCCTACTTTTACCCTTTTCTCCAGGACACCCCGTATTACTACGAACGTCCACTTCCATTGGACAAAACCATCGTATGGTTAGATACGAACTCGAAAGAATTTATTCGAGGATGGTTTCCGGTTCTGGAGAAAACGGATAGGATTATTCAGTTGTCTTTTCCTTTTACCCTCTCTCATGTTACGAGTACTCCTTGGTTTAGGGGTAGTACACCTATTACGCAAATTGGATTGTCTTCTTCCAAACCTTAGGCTGGTGCCGACCGGTGGGGAATGAAGAAAACCAATTAGCATAACGATGGTGTGCAGAAGGTATTAAGTTAAGACAAAGCAAGGGATTAGTAAGAGGGCAAAGTAAATTGCAACAGATATTCATGACCAAACCAAATATTTCGTTACCACTCCCACATCACCTTTGTATTTCTCCAGGACACTCCGTATCACTACGAAGATCCACAGTTTATTTGGATACTCCATCGTATGGTTATATACGAACTCGAATGGAACTTGTTCCAGTTCGGGGATGGATTCTGGTTCAGGAGAAATAGGAATAAGGTTTATTCGGTTGTCTTTTATCTTCACCCTCCCTCATTACGAGTGTTCCTAGGATTGGGACAGTACACCCATTATGCTTATTGGATAGTCTTCTTCCAAACCATAGGCTGATGCCGAACGGTAGGGAAGGAAGAAAACCATTTGGCCTAAAAGGGTGTGCAGAAGGTAAAGACTAAAGACATATGAAGGGATTTGGAGAGGTGGCAAAGAACTATACGGTTACAGTCGTGAATCTGGAAGAGGCTTTACTAGGAATACCAGGATACCCCAACGAAACATTTCAATGTTTCATTTTCACTGTGTACTATTAAAAGAAAACTGATTTCCCGATTAGACACTTACTCCAGGATATGTATTTACCAGGTACGATTCTCACATCTGTATGGTTTTACAGATGATGAGTGGGAGTAGGTTATTGGGAATTGGGTGATCATCCTCATTATATCGGGATTCGTTGTAATCGGTGATATTTGAGGAAATCACCTGGGCTGTTTGCCGGTCGGTAAATATTTGGTTTTGAATATCCGCTGTTATGCACCAATTTCAAAATGATATATCTGTACGTCTATTTTCATAGAGTGAGATATACCTTTCTGAAATTATGTCTACGACATTTACCTATATCAGTGGATGGTTAGGTAAGGAGCATTAAACAGCGGTGTAATTCTTCTTAACCATAAGTATAGTTTTCAACCTACGACACACAGTGAATGAGTTATCAGACTCAAGGGACTTATACAGAGTATTGTATGTTGTCCAGGGTCCATCAGGACAGAGGGGTTGGTCCTCGTACTATATTCGGTTTACTTATAACTTCTCTAGTTTTTAGACAGGTGTTTCGCGGAAACACAGGGTCCGAATTTTGAGAAGTTGTAGGTATTTGAATAGAGTAGAGAACCAGGTGTAGCAAGTATCGGGATTCTTCAAAGAGATCGAAGATGTAGATACTTGTGTATGGTATTCAGTTGATAGTAATGATAAAGAGATCTTGCTTCTCTTTCAGGTTACTCATAATTAGAGGCATTCCTAAGTTGAGTAACGCTGATCGGCCTCCTTCCATTTAGTTCACATGCGCTGGAGACAGCTGCATGATTTGAATCTGGTTCAATTAAATCAGTGCCTCTGGTTCTATATTGGATATAGAACAGTTCATATCTTAACGATGTTAAGGTACGGGGAGTTGTCCGGTTTATGCTTAAAACCAGACACTGGACAACTCAAGGCACGTTTCTGTAATGGCTGTTTGTGGGTTGACCCAGGCTATGACGAGGGTTGACTTTCTACCATCTGGATGAACAATAGCGATATTGTTCTAGACTCGCCACAGTTTTATTAAAAATGGATTTTTTCAGAAAACAGTAGTGGGAGTATGGTAGAACTGGAAGTGATTCCAGAACCACAAACGATTACTGAAGATTTGATAAGGAACCTAAAGATTCAATCTGGATTGACATTCCATTGGCCACTCCGCAGATTAGGTGGGTAACTTCAGGCACCCGAGAGGTACTACGGTAGCCTCAAGGACGGTGACAGGGAAGTTCTTGTTTACCCACAATTACCATTGCTGTTGTTCCAGGCTGCGAGACCCGGCAGGAGGATGAGTATAGCATCGTTCTAAACTAGTTTTAGAAGTGCACGTCTATATGACTCTGCCAGAGGGTTGTCGTAGTCAGTGGGAGCAGCGGAAGCATTGGTGGACAGGTAGCTTATGTCTATTTATAGACTAAAGCAGATGTAGCGGAGATAGATCATCTGTTTCTGACGTGACAGTCATGGGTTTGACTTCATCAGAATAGGGGATGGATCTGTTGAGAAGGTAGTAGGGTGTGATATCCTGGTATTTGGATAATATACACAGAGTAGGAAAAGAAACTCCTACACTACAATCGGTTATACTTTGGTCGTCACACAGTGGTTTCTCCATAAAGGAAATGGATTTTATATCTGACATACTGGTTACTAGATCTATGGTTTTAGATCTAGATTTGGGTGGTTTCCCAATCAGGGTACTTGACAGCATTCTAAGAGTATTTAGGATGGACGACTCCTGGCACGGTATTGTACCTGCAGGTAATGGAGTCACCCTCTCCAAAGGTGTCTTACAGACTAAAGGGGAGAGGGACGTGCATGATTGGAAGATCACTTGCTCAGGCAATTGAGTCAATCGTGAGATGTCAAGTACCACACCAGATGTTGTTCTTGCACTAGATGCAATAAGTTGACATTAATCCAATCCTGGAGAAACGGTTGGAAGCAGTTTTAGAACATAAGTAGATGTTCTAGGGATATGATAACGACAGCCTTATTCAGGAGACAGTTATCATTCCAGGCTTCCAAGGTGACATGGACGACAAGGAGGTTGTCAGAGTTATAGTTTTCCTTCTGATGTGGGGCAGTATTTTGGACAGGTGGTCCAAGGCAATACTGAGGGAGGTGTTAGTTGTATGTATGCCCTAGAGGCCAGTATTGTACAGATTATGTATATTATATTGGATGCTTGGACATATATAGAGATGACTTTCTTGCTCGACATGATAGTATGCTATCTGGTTGCTATTTATCTTAACATGTACACTAGTCTCTTTATACTGTCTTATAGTTACATGTTGGTAAAGCCCTTAGGATGTGTACTTGACTACCTGGACTATGATGCAGATCATACTAGTGGGGACATGGTAGTCCATAAGTACCTCCTTCAAGGTCCCTAGTCGTGGGTGTATCGAGACGGGGCATCGTTATACCAGAGTAGACTAGCGTATACGCTTCTCGACCCATGTGATGGGCGATGGATGATCCCATATCCATTGGTGTTTGACATCAGAGATGGTGTACGGGTGCTCAGTGGTGACTGGGTACACTGGACGGACTCGCCGAGAACTCCCAGATGGTATTATACCTCACGTCAGAAGGCAGTTCTCAGGTGACACTTGTACAGATTAGTCTGTAGACCCGAGATCGTCATAGAGTCTTGTGTGATTCCCACTGTGCTTTGATCTCCACCTTACCACGTCCATGAGGGCGTGCAAAACGGTGGTCTTTGGGTACAGTCCCGAGTCACATGGAGGCAATGAGCGATAGGAGGGGTTTCGTCTCTCCCGGTATTGGGAGTTGATGTTGCGCAGTGCTCGATTGGCCGTAACAGGGAAGTCCCTGGCCAGGGCTGATCAGAGATTTGCTGGTAAGTGTTACCAGTAGTTTCTCGACCCGTTACGAGCCTCACATCAGCACGACTTATCGGGTTATTGGGGTCTGACGTATACCACCTCTAGACTTGATATGCGACGTATCAGACGAAGAGACTTGACTGTATGGTAAGTGTTACTGGTCGGATTCGCAGGAGTGTGAGCGGGCTAGCTCGTCGATCTTCTGATCGCTCAATACCCGGGTGGCCGTTACGTTTAGCAGACCGCTTGCGGCTTGTAGGTGTTTGATATGATCATCACCTGCTACCGGCGTATTGACGAGTCTTTAGAGTCCTACACAGAGGTTTCCTGGCTCAAGCGAAACGAAATAGGAGCGCATATGAGATATGTGCAGGACCGAGAATGATGCGTGTATGTGATACCGCATTTCATTCTCGCGACATATGTTTCGAATGGTTATATTCGATATGACCTAGTTATCGAATCATTGATTCGATAAATCGATGCATTGAATACTAGTCGGTTATGTGCGACATGACCGGATCATTGAATCAAGTGTTGATTTAATGATTTAATGTATAATTATATATTTGATATGTTACTTTACATTAACTAGTATTGGTTCACTTTAAACGGATTTTTCTCACTTGGATTGCACATTGTATATGTGATATACTTTCGTGCACTTTTCTGTATCATGTTTGATGATGCTTGACCATATTGTTAAGTGTATGGAATTAAACCATAGTTAACTTGAGATTAGGGTTTTATTTATGCATTTATTCATTTAATTGTTTATTCATTTATTTGGATAAAGTTTTGGATGAGAATGGTGGCATTTCTTGTTTTATGTTGAAGCTTCAAGAACCCTTGACTTATGCAACCATTCTTGTCCTCATGCTTAACCCTAACCCACTCATTTGACCATGGTTTATTCTCTACACTTAACCCTAGTTATTGTTATGATAAGTATTGATTTATTATTCATTTTGAATAACACATATCATAATTCTAGCTCTTCTTCTTCTTCATCTTCAAAAGAAAAGCTCAAGGTCCATCAATGGCATCTTGAGTTATAGTGAGCTAAATCCAAATCTAAAGTGAACCCACCTCCTATTTCTTCACCCTCTACCTCTTGCCAAGTTGTTTTGGGTGTTTACTTCACAAGTTTCACAAGTTTGTGAAGTCGGAGCTTGAGTTTGTGCAACCTCGACGTAGATCGTCTTTGACACAAAGCCGACGACCTATTCCGCTCGCTTTCCCGATGAAGCCGATGATCGAGTCAAGGATTCATGATGGACAGCGAGGACATGATCACGTGGAGCTAAGGAGGTGGAAATCCGGATCTACAAAGGTTGTATATCCGTATCCTAGTAGTTAACAGTTAACTAGCTTTCTTTTTCGCCTAATCATCTAGTTAAAGATCCGTAGTCTAGGGTTTCTCGGCACTAAAAATTTTAATTTGGCATGTTCGATGCCTTGTGAGAACCCACTAGGGTGCCTAGGAACCTTTCACTGGTATCAGAGCCAAGCTAGAGCCTTAGGCGAAGTCCCGACGACGTTTGAAGTCCGAACGAACTCGAAACCCTAGAATTTTAGAGCTCTCTGGACATTTTCATAAATCTGGGAATTTTTGATATTAAAAATGTCTAAAAAATTCAGCATAGAATTCTAAGCATTACTGTGCAAAACGATCCCATCAACTGTTCATTCTGCCGCGGAAGCGCGGCAGAAGCATGCTTTCTGCCGCCCTTCCGCGGTCAAATAGTGACGTCATCCCATTTTTTTTTGCACAGTAATACCTGATAAATTCTGGTGAGTTTTCTGGATATTTTTAAATTAATTTAAGGGTTGAGTGCTCTGGAGTTATATTGGGAATCGATGAATTCGATCGGAATATCAAACTTTGTCTAAGTGTTTTTCCAGATAACTGTAGAATATGTTAAAGAGTTCGACCGGATAAAAATACCCAGGTTTTCCCCTGCCAAAATATCCAAGTGTTGGATTATTGTGTGGTTAAAAGACGTTCTGAGTAGTGCAAGTAACGCGATGGTCCCTCTAGAAGACACAAACCTTAACTCGATTATGTGACCGTCTTGAACTGCCCTTTGAACCTTCGGGTTTGGGGCAGTACGGCGTGCCACATGTGAGGCGTTGGCTTGACCCTTCTACGGCTGGACCGTTGGTACTGAGGTATGAAGTGAATGTTTTTGAACCTATTTCATGTGTTGATCGGTGTCGGGAAAACTTGGGTGTTCGAAAGTTCGATCGGAAAGTTTGATATATTCTATTTATCCGGAATTGGATACAATAATTGGAATTCACAAAAGGTTATGAGATAACTGGATGAATGTTATAGATCTAGCAGTTTAGTTTCACAAGATATCGAAAAGAGTTTTCGATGATGGGACTAAAATGCGGGATTTATAACTGTTAGGCATGTGATGTCTAAAGAGATTGCGGATTCCAATTGTTGTAGTTTTACACTTTCTTTTCTGTGACCGTAAGTGTAGTATGTTCATATCGCCGGTTTCGTTGCTATACGTCAACGACAATTGGGGTATGCATACTTACTTACGTTGATGACATGTGCTGTTATGTGTTGCTGGATATGTTATATTGGATCGTCGTGTTTGAATAGCCGGGGGTTTTTATGTGAGATGAGTGTTTTTCATTTTCATTCATGTAAAAACTTGTATGTAATATTCTTTTATTCGGGGCACTTCCAGGATGCGGGAGTTGTCACCCTTTGTATATTATTTACTTTTCTGCACTAGGATAGACCCAAGGAGGGGAGCACAAGTAACCGGGTTCTGGGGTCCAGTGGGAGACCAACTCGAGGAGTCGAGTCCGGGTCTCCTAACCCTAGAATTGGCAGGGTTGCTTGCCGCTCTCGTAGGGGTCTAGGGGTGTGGGATTGGCTATTCATCACGACCGTGGAATCCGTGTTTTATACTGGCTCGTATTGAAAACACGGACGTCCTAGTATATCCAATATTTCATATGTTTATTCTGCTGCGATATCTGTGTTGTGATTCTGTGATGGATATAGTATATAGTATATATGATATATTATATAGACGTTACTTATGTTTTACACCCGCGCTAGCCCTGCCCTGCTCTGTCGTTAGTTACCTAACCTAACGGTGCACGAGGGGACATCGAGGCGAATGTGGATGGCATAAGTGTACGTCATATCTATCTGTGATGTTTAGGTATTTAATGATGGGACTTCATTAATGTGATTAATGAAAGATAAGAAACCTAAGATGTTGTAGAATCAGATTTTAAAATAAAACAGGTAGCTACAGTTCTTGCTTTGCATAGCGGTATATATGATATACCCCGCACCTCATTCGACGAGGAAAGGACCGAGATCCCTTCACCGGGAGTGACTCCTTTAGCAATAACTGGCAGATGCTACACACTCGGTTTGGTTTTGATTGCTTTTAAAGAGTTTTCGCTTTGCACAGTGATATATATGATATATCCCGCACCTCATTCGACGAGGAAAGGACCGAGATCCCTTCACCGGGAGTGACTCCTTTAGCAAAACTAGAAAAGCCTCAAAATCACTCCATTTCAAAACTTCATTTGATTCTACAACGATATCAAGTTCATTACGCTCATGGTTTTATGAAAACCTGCGTAGCCCTCCGTCATTTCAGATAAGTACTAATTAGTATTCGTGCTACGGTAGTTTGGCATTCGTCAAGGCGTAGTGTACGGTAGCTAACTAGTATTTATCTGCTTATGCATATGATGCAGATTGGATTAGGGTATTCGTACGGCGTTGTTTGGCATTCGTCAAGGGTCGTGCGGGTGGGTTTAATTCAATCAAGAAATGTACGGGTTGAACTTGACTAGTGGACTATGGGTTGTTTGGCATTCGTCAAGGTCATAGAACACTAGGGGCAAAATATTATCGGGAGTTTCAAGTGTTGAAATTTGCAATGAGATTGCATACCTTCTATGAGATAGTTGGATCCCGATACCCGCTGCGAGTAAGAGTTACTCCTGGGAGAGTTTTACACATTGCAATTAGCTGATCAAGTAGGTGTCTAGAAAGGTGTTAACGAGGTTACGCCTCTGGGAAAACGAGGTTTACATTAATTAGGTTCGTGCGAAAGCACGGGGGACCTCCTTCAAAGTACCGACACTGGCCTGGCTGAAAGATTGGCGAACTTGTAGTGTGTAATTAATCCCGGCTAGTCTTTCCTTTTAGGGTTTGGAGGAAGATTTGATAAAAAGCAGTGGGAGCCATCCTGATTAGATAAGATAATAACCAATCTGATCTTGCACGAGCTTACGCTAAAGTGTTTTCTTCTCTCTCTCTCCAGGTAGCGACCATTTCATGCCTTAATAAAGATAATAAAATGGATGTATTGACCGAACCCGCATGTTATACTGTGCAGGGGAACGTTGAACCCGTTCTATCTTATAAGTGTTATAAGAATGAACAGGAAACTGGAGAATATCTGGATTCTCACACCGCCCAAACGAAGAACATGCATGTTGATGCATCATCTTCGGGTGTGTTTGTCATTGAGAACTGTTTCTCAGTTCACCCTACGTCCTGGGTATTAGATACCGGATCAGGATCCCACATATGTAAGATGTTACATGGGCTGCGAAAAGGTAGAGAACTGGGAAAAGGTGATCATTCCGTTCAAGTAGGGAACGGTGCAAGTGTTGCAGCCAAAGCAGTTGGCGAATATCACCTAGTATTACCAAGTGGTGATACATTAATTCTGAATGAGTGCTATTATATACCGAACATGATGTGCAACATTATATCAGTTTCTTTATTAAGTAAAGATGGATATAATTTTGTAGTAAAGGATAATGTTATGAACATATTCCTAGATCAAAAGTTGATTGCATCAGGCTCGCTACATAATGGCATGTTCATTCTAAATCAAAATACAGTCCTCAATATACAAAACACACACAAGAGGAAAAATTCAGAAATGAACGAATCCTTCTTGTGGCATTGTAGACTTGGTCATATCAATGCGACACGACTGGCTAAGTTACATAAGGATGGTTATTTGAATCCGTTCGAATTATCATCTTATGATACTTGCCATTCATGTCTCAAAGGAAAAATGACCAAAGCTCCGTTTAGAGGACACGGAGAAAGAGTTACTGAACTCTTAGGACTGATACATAGTGATGTATGCGGTCCTATGTCTACACATGCCAGGGATGGTTCTTCCTACTTCATTACATTCACTGACGATCTCTCTAGATACGGGCATGTGTTCCTGTTGAAACACAAGTCTGAAGCTTTTGAGAAATTCAGAGAATATAAGCACGAAGTAGAGAACCAAATGGGCAAAAGTATTAAGATCCTCCGATCTGATCGAGGAGGAGAATACTTGAGCAATGAGTTCCAAGATTATCTAAAAGAGAATGGGATTCTCTCTCAGCTTACTCCACCTTATACACCACAGCACAACGGTGTATCGGAACGAAGGAATCGCACCCTATTAGATATGGTGCGTTCAATGATGAGCACAGCTGAGTTACCTATTTCCTTCTGGGGGTATGCGCTTGAGACAGCCATACATCTATTGAATATGGTTCCTACCAAATCAGTGCCTACCACTCCATATGAGATATGGAGAGGGAAGAGACCATCTCTTAAGTATGTTAAGATATGGGGTTGTCCAGCCTATGTCAAAAGACAAAATCCGGACAAACTCGAGGCAAGATCTGTCTTATGTAAGTTTGTAGGATATCCCAAAAATTCACAAGGGTATATCTTCTACCACCCCGAGGAACAAAAGGTGTTTGTTTCTCGACATGCCACTTTCTTAGAAAAAGGTTTTCTTATGAAACAGATTAGTGGCATTGAGGTAGAACTGGAAGAAGTTCCAGCAACACAAACTGTAACAGAAGACTTGGTGGAACCAGAGGATTCAGTAGAACTCAACGAACCCCAGCCTCTCCGCCGATCTAGTAGGGTATCTCGTCCACCTGAGAGATACTACGGTTTTCTCATTGACGGTGGAAGCGAGGATTGCATCATGGAGGATGATGACCCAACTAGCTTCGAGCAGGCCATCACGAGTAGGGACTCAGTGAAATGGCTGGATGCTATGCGGTCCGAGATGGATTCCATGTACACCAACAAAGTATGGACTTTGGAAGTTGCTCCTGAAGGGGTAAAACCCATTGGGAGCAAGTGGATCTTCAAGAAGAAACTTGGTGTAGATGGGAAAGTGGAGACTTTCAAAGCTAGACTTGTAGCAAAGGGTTTTCGTCAAAGACCAGGTGTGGACTATGACGAGACCTTTTCTCCAGTGGCTATGCTTAAATCCATCCGAATCATGCTTGCCATTGCTGCCTTTCATGACTACGAAATCTGGCAAATGGATGTTAAGACCGCCTTTCTAAATGGTGATTTAGAAGAGTGCGTGTACATGACTCAGCCAGAGGGCTTCGTAGACAGTGGGAGCAGCGGGAAGGTGTGCAAGCTGCTTAAATCCATTTATGGATTAAAGCAAGCGTCGCGGAGTTGGAACATCTGCTTTGACGTCGTTATCAAAGAGTTTGATTTCGTCAAAAATCCAGATGAACCTTGTATCTACAAGAAGGTGGCAGAGAGTAAGGTTGTATTCCTCGTATTGTACGTGGACGACATACTCTTGATAGGAATTGACATTCCTATGCTGCAATCGGTCAAGCTCTTCTTATCACAAAGATTCTCAATGAAAGATCTTGGTGATGCCTCCTGCATATTGGGAATCAGGATCTATAGAGATAGATCCAAACGGATTTTGGGATTGTCCCAATCCAGGTACATTGACACCGTACTAAAGAGGTTTAGTATGGAAGAGTCCAAGCGTGGGAACTTACCCACGATCTCTGGAGTCACTCTCTCCAAAGAGATGTCTCCCAAGACTGATTCGGAGAGAGCTCGCATGCAAGGGATACCCTATGCTTCGGCAGTAGGCTCTATCATGTATGCGATGCTATGTACCAGACCCGATGTAGCATACTCACTAAGTGTAGTGAGCAGGTATCAAGCTGATCCTGGAGAGAGTCACTGGACAGCTGTGAAGAGCATTCTCAAGTACTTACGAAGGACTAGAGATATGTTCTTGGTGTATGGTAACGGAGAACTCCAGGTGGAGTCCTTTACCGATTCCAGCTTCCAAAGTGATAAGGACGACTCTAAGTCGCAGTCGGGTTTTGTCTTTACCCTTTACGGAGGGGCGGTTAGCTGGAAGAGTTCCAAGCAGGAAACCGTGGCAGACTCGACGATGGAGGCTGAATACATCGCTGCCAACGATGCTGCTAAAGAAGCTGTCTGGGTCAAGAAGTTCATTACTGAACTTGGAGTGGTTCCATCCATTGAGCATCCAATACCTTTGTATTGCGATAACAATGGAGCGGTGGCTTTGGCCAAGGAACCCAGGTCCCATCAGCGATCCAGGCATATTCTGAGGCGGTATCACCTGATCCGGGAGATAGTTGATCGCCGGGAGATCGAGGTCAGGAGAGTTGACACGAAGAACAACACGGCGGATCCACTCACGAAGGCCATTCCCCAGATACAGTTTGAGAGACTCTTCGGGATGCTCGGTATGAGATACTACAGCAGCTGGCCCTAGTGCAAGTGGGAGATTGTTAGTTGTATGTATGCCCTAGAGGCCAGTATTGTACAGATTATGTATATTATATTGGATGCTTGGACATATATAGAGATGACTTTCTTGCTCGACATGATAGTATGCTATCTGGTTGCTATTTATCTTAACATGTACACTAGTCTCTTTATACTGTCTTATAGTTACATGTTGGTAAAGCCCTTAGGATGTGTACTTGACTACCTGGACTATGATGCAGATCATACTAGTGGGGACATGGTAGTCCATAAGTACCTCCTTCAAGGTCCCTAGTCGTGGGTGTATCGAGACGGGGCATCGTTATACCAGAGTAGACTAGCGTATACGCTTCTCGACCCATGTGATGGGCGATGGATGATCCCATATCCATTGGTGTTTGACATCAGAGATGGTGTACGGGTGCTCAGTGGTGACTGGGTACACTGGACGGACTCGCCGAGAACTCCCAGATGGTATTATACCTCACGTCAGATGGCAGTTCTCAAGTGACACTTGTACAGGTTAGTCTGTAGACCCGAGATCGTCATAGAGTCTTGTGTGATTCCCACTGTGCTTTGATCTCCACCTTACCACATCCATGAGGGCGTGCAAAACGGTGGTCTTTGGGTACAGTCCCGAGTCACATGGAGGCAATGAGCGATAGGAGGGGTTTCGTCTCTCCCGGTATTGGGAGTTGATGTTGCGCAGTGCTCGATTGGCCGTAACAGGGAAGTCCCTGGCCAGGGCTGATCAGAGATTTGCTGGTAAGTGTTACCAGTAGTTTCTCGACCCGTTACGAGCCTCACATCAGCACGACTTATCGGGTTATTGGGGTCTGACGTATACCACCTCTAGACTTGATATGCGACGTATCAGACGAAGAGACTTGACTGTATGGTAAGTGTTACTGGTCGGATTCGCAGGAGTGTGAGCGGGCTAGCTCGTCGATCTTCTGATCGCTCAATACCCGGGTGGCCGTTACGTTTAGCAGACCGCTTGCGGCTTGTGGGTGTTTGATATGATCATCACCTGCTACCGGCGTATTGACGAGTCTTTAGAGTCCTACACAGAGGTTTCCTGGCTCAAGCGAAACGAAATAGGAGCGCATATGAGATATGTGCAGGACCGAGAATGATGCGTGTATGTGATACCGCATTTCATTCTCGCGACATATGTTTCGAATGGTTATATTCGATATGACCTAGTTATCGAATCATTGATTCGATAAATCGATGCATTGAATACTAGTCGGTTATGTGCGACATGACCGGATCATTGAATCAAGTGTTGATTTAATGATTTAATGTATAATTATATATTTGATATGTTACTTTACATTAACTAGTATTGGTTCACTTTAAACGGATTTTTCTCACTTGGATTGCACATTGTATATGTGATATACTTTCGTGCACTTTTCTGTATCATGTTTGATGATGCTTGACCATATTGTTAAGTGTATGGAATTAAACCATAGTTAACTTGAGATTAGGGTTTTATTTATGCATTTATTCATTTAATTGTTTATTCATTTATTTGGATAAAGTTTTGGATGAGAATGGTGGCATTTCTTGTTTTATGTTGAAGCTTCAAGAACCCTTGACTTATGCAACCATTCTTGTCCTCATGCTTAACCCTAACCCACTCATTTGACCATGGTTTATTCTCTACACTTAACCCTAGTTATTGTTATGATAAGTATTGATTTATTATTCATTTTGAATAACACATATCATAATTCTAGCTCTTCTTCTTCTTCATCTTCAAAAGAAAAGCTCAAGGTCCATCAATGGCATCTTGAGTTATAGTGAGCTAAATCCAAATCTAAAGTGAACCCACCTCCTATTTCTTCACCCTCTACCTCTTGCCAAGTTGTTTTGGGTGTTTACTTCACAAGTTTCACAAGTTTGTGAAGTCGGAGCTTGAGTTTGTGCAACCTCGACGTAGATCGTCTTTGACACAAAGCCGACGACCTATTCCGCTCGCTTTCCCGATGAAGCCGATGATCGAGTCAAGGATTCATGATGGACAGCGAGGACATGATCACGTGGAGCTAAGGAGGTGGAAATCCGGATCTACAAAGGTTGTATATCCGTATCCTAGTAGTTAACAGTTAACTAGCTTTCTTTTTCGCCTAATCATCTAGTTAAAGATCCGTAGTCTAGGGTTTCTCGGCACTAAAAATTTTAATTTGGCATGTTCGATGCCTTGTGAGAACCCACTAGGGTGCCTAGGAACCTTTCAGGAGGCATGGCGCGCAGGATACTGATTAAGTTCAGTTGACGATACAGTCTAAGAAGTTTGGATTTGGAGTTCATTTATGAGCTAGGTCCCATCAGACATCCAGACATATTCTGAGACAGGTATTGCTCTTTTCGGGAGATGGCTTTCTCTACGAACTTGAGATGTAGAGAGACATAGAAAGAAACAACTAAGCGGATCCACTCACTGAGGCTATTCCTCGAACGCAATAGTTTCGCAAACGAGCTTTGTGAGACTGACTAGTAGAGGAGTTGGGTGTTCGGTATCACACGGGCTGTGAGTATGCGACATCGCAATAATTAGCCTTGAGTGCAAGTGGGAGATTGTTGGAGATAGTGCCCTCAGAGTCAATTATTAGGTCACAGGTACGTGATTGTAATGATTGAGGTAGGACCTATCCCGGTAGGACAGTCTTACTCGAGATGATAGTATGCTATCTGGTTTACCTTTATCATCGTGTACTGCTTTAGGTGACCTGACACGTCGCTATTACACGTTGATAGAGCCCCTAGGATTCTTGCTTGACCACCAGCAGTATGAGGGCGATCATATAAGTGGGAGCTGGGGGTCTATAAGCTTATCCTTAAAAGGTCCCTAGTCGTGGGAGTTTCGAGACTGGGCATCGATACTCCATTAGTAGACTAGTGTATACAGTCGAGACCCCGACGAGGGGCGGTGGCCGGTCTCACAAGCCACTGGTGTCAGTTGGATCACCTAAGATGTATACAGGTGCTCATTGGGTTATGAGTACACCGGACAGGACTCGCCGGGAACATGCTAGTTGGTCATATACCAGACGTCAGATGGCAGTTCCCTGGTGACATGTGTGCAGGTTAGTTCATCGACCTGGGGATCGTCATTTATCTCGTGTGAGTTCCCACTGTAATTTGATTACTACCCTACCACGGCTCAAAGGAGTCGTGCAAACAGGTTTTAGTTGGGTACAGTCCCGAGCCACATGAAGGCAGTGAGCGTATCTTCAGGGGTTCGTCTCTCCCGGTATTGGGGGTGAGGTCGTGCTGTGTCTAGGAGAGCCATTACACAAAGTCCTTGGCCAAGGCAAGGAGATTTACTGGTAGGTATTCCAGTAGTATCTCAGGGTGTTCTGGGCTACACTCCGACACGACTTGTACCGCTTTTGGGGGTCTGACTTTTACCAACCCCCTAGGCCCGCCATGCGATACTCATAGATGAACGGACCGGACTGCACGGATATTGTCACTGACAGGCTCAGTAGGGTTGTCAGGCTGAGTTCACTCACAGACGTCCCTTTTAGTCAATACTTGGTAGCCCGTTACGTATTGGCTTATACCTCTGACGTGCTAGTGGTTAAATCCACAACCGAGGTGTTGACGAGTCTTTAGAGTCCCCCACATTCAGTTACTCAGCTTTCGGGCGAAAGGTTGTAGAGGCCGTATGGAGATATGGCAAGGTCCGATCAGATACGTGCGGTATTGCACGGATCAGGATCGGACAGTTTGTACTATAGGCCGTATGGTTATATGGCAGGGTTCGATCAGATACGTGCGGTATTGCACGGATCAGGATCGAACAGATATTACTAGCCGGTTTTGGTATAAGCCGGATCCTAGTATAGTACAGTGTAGATTTTGTCTCATTGCATTTGTATTTCGGTCGAAATACAGATGCGGGTGTGTATGCACAGTATCGGGGTTTTCCCGTAATTTATTACGGGACCAGTTTTCTGGAGTTGCCAGTTTGCTTTCCGTTTCGGCCAATTTCCTTTGTTCCGTTCATTGGCCGAAGATTGGTGGAGGAGGGTTTATTTGCATTGTTGCAAATAGGCATTTGTGGAGGGGTTCTTTGCTTATTTTTGTATCATGATGGTTTTCATGATGAGCACCATCATTGACTTCTCCTTCTCATGATGGATTGACTTTGGTTATGTTGATGGTTGTTTTGAGTGTTGGACTTTCCTAGCTATCATTTCTTCACATCATAACTTGACACTCCCTTGTATGATGGTTCCACCACTCCCCCTTGGCTTCACACTCTCTCTCTCCATTCACAAAAGGTGGTGGCCGGCCATTTTTTGGTGGGGGTTGATTGATTCATTTTGGTGTGGCATATTTGTTTTCTTATGCTTGCTAGAAAAGCCCTCTAGTTCTTTTTAAAAAGAAGTTCCTCTCTTTTCCTCCACAAAATGGCACAACTCCATAACCCCATATGAGACTTGAGTGCTACATTATATTCTACAGTAAATCTTGGGCACGTCGAGTAGCCGGCTTCGTGCCCGAGTTGCCTCGGCATTGAGGTGGGAGCCCGTAAACAAAGTAGGCGATGTGGTGCACTTCCGGCGACAAGGAGGAGACAGGACTTTCCGCAGGAGATCGGGACCATGACGAGAAGACCGGAGGACTTGGATCGTCGGTATATCTCTAACCCATCTTCTAGTTAGCTTAGACTTGTTAATGGTTACGATTCGGGTGTTTAGTGCGCGGTGGTGCCGGTTTGCTAAGTCCGCAAAATTTAAGTTATTCACCGCTTCCGCATTCGGCCGTCGGATCGACGGCCGGGGCGCCGCCGTGCACTTACAAAAACGTCAGACCCCTAATAACCAGACAAGTCGTGTCGGTGTGGCTCAAGACCATCCGAGAATCTACTGGTCCGACCACCAGTAATTCTCAATCAGCCCTGGACAGGGACTTATGGTAATGACCAACCGATCACAACGTTATATCGACTCCCTATACCGGGAGAGACGAATCCCCAACAGTCGCTCACTGCCTCCATTTGGCTCGGGACTGTACTCAACTAAAACCTGTTTGCATGACTCCTTTGAGCCATGGTAGGGTAGCAATCAAAGCACGGTGGGAACTCACACGAGACAAATGACGACCTCAGGTCGATAGACTATCTGCACTCATGTCACCAGAGAACTGCTATCTGACGCTAGGTGTAATACCAACTAGTCAGTTCTCGGCGAGTCCTGTCCGGTGTACTCACACCCAGTGAGCACGTGTATACAATCTTAGGTGCATCTCACCAATGGTTGCGGGACCAATCCGTCACCCCTTGTCAGGGTCTAGATATGTATACACTAGTCAACTCTGGAGTAACAATGCCCAGTCTCGATACTCCTACGACTAGGGGCGCTTTTAAGGATGTGCCTTTTGACTACCGAGCTCCCACAAGTATAATCGCCATCACAACGCAGGTAGTCAGGCAAAGATCCTACGGGCTTTATCAACATGTATATAAGATATGAAATACAAAGTAAAACACATCACATGTTTAGATAAAGACAAACCAAATAGCATACTATCATACCAAGCAAGATTGTCCTTACATATATATCCCTAGCATCGTATACAATGAAGGCCTCTAGGGCATACATATCTAACAATCTCCCACTTGCACTAAGGCCTGTAATTGGCGCAATGAGTACCCACTGTCTGCACTAGATCCAGCAGATGGCGTACCGCATGCCCAACATCTCAAACAGTCTCTCGAACTGGATTTGAGGGATGGCCTTGGTGAATGGATCTGCTGTGTTGTCTTTTGTGTCCACTCTCCGTACCTCGATCTCCTGGCGATCCATGATAAGGTGATACCGCCTCAAGATATGTCTGGATTTCTGATGGGACCGTGGTTCCTTTGCCAAAGCCATGGCTCCGTTGTTATCGCAATACAAATGTATTGGATTAGCAATGGATGGAACCACCTGAAGTTCAGAAACGAACTTCCTGATCCAGACTGCCTCTTTTGCGACATCGCTCGCAGCGATATACTTAGTATCACGACCCGAAATATTAGCTCGTGACCAGCACTTGAATCACGAAACGTCTAAAGGCGTAATGTAATTCAAGTAAGCTGAAACCCAGAAATCTAAACCTTTTTTAGAAAATAAAAGAGGTGAAGTTTTGAAATAAGGGTATAATGAAATCAAGTTTTCTTAATGCATAGAAAAGGAACATAAATAATGCAAGTGAAACTTACTAGTTCGAAAACATGTTTCGTCTTTTAAAAATTTGGGCAGCACCTCCTTTGTATATTTTGATCCAAAACCACAATACATAAAAATGATAAAGGCATCCCCAAGCGGGAGCTAGCTCTTCGCCAACCGGCGGATCACGACCACGCAAAGCATAAATATAAGTATACGATGCCCAACGGCGAAGATCACCACAAAAGATAAAGTAAAGAAAGACATCAACCCCAAAAGCGAACATAAAACCTATCGCTCATGTCTCGCACTACAAGTCTTGCTAAGTCTCATTACTCATACAAATACCAGTTTTGATTTGATGGAGTTAACTAGATACAACATGAAATAGTAAAAACAAGAGCGGGTACGATACTGTTAGTTATATGTATGCCCTAGAGGCCATTGCTATACATAGGATGTATACTGTAGTGGATGCTGGGACATATATAGGGAGGACTTTCTTGCTCGACATGATAGTATGCTATCTGGTTACTCTTTACCTTAACGTGTACACTGAATGTCTCTCTGTTACATGTTGGTAAAGCCCTTAGGATGTGTACTTGACTACCTGGACTATGATGCGGATCATACTAGTAGGGACATGGTAGTCCATAAGTACGTCCTTCAAGGTCCCTAGTCGTGGGTGTATCAAGACGGGGCATCGATATACCAGAGTAGACTAGCGTATACCTTCTCGACCCATACAGATGGGCGATGGATGATCCCATATCCATTGGTGTTTGACATCAGAGATGATATACGGGTGCTCAGTAGAGACTGGGTACACTGGACGGACTCGCCGAGAACTCCCAGATGGTATTATACCTTATGTCAGATGGCAGTTCTCTGGTGACATTGGTACATGTTAGTCTGTAGACCCGAGATCGTCATAGAGTCTTGTGTGATTCCCACTGTGCTTTGATTTCCACCTTACCACGTCTAAGAGGGCGTGCAAAACGGTGGTTTTTGGATACAGTCCCGAATCACATGGAGGCAATGAGCGATAGGAGGGGATTCGTCTCTCCCGGTATAGGGAGTTGATGTTGCGCTGTGTTCGATTGGCTATAACCGGAAATCCCTGGCCAGGGTTGCTGAGATTTACTAGTAAATGTTACCAGTAGTTTCTCGAACTGTTATAGACCTCATATCGATACGACTTATCGAGCTATTGGGGTCTGACGTTTACCACCCCTAGGCGAGATATGCGACATATCAGACGACGAGACCGGACTGTACGGTAAGTGTTGCTGGTTGGATTCACAGGAGTATGAGCGGGCTTGCTCGTCGATCTTCTGTTCGCTCAATACCCGGGTGGCCATTATGTTTAGCAGACCGCTTGCGGCTTGTGGATGCTTGATATGATCATCACCTGCTGCCGGCGTATTGACAAGTCTTTAGAGTCCTACACAGAGGTTTCCTGGCTCAAGCGAAACGAAATAGGAGCGCATATGAGATATGTGCGGGACCGAGAATAATGCGTGTATGTGATACCGTATTCTATTCTCGCGATGAATGTATCGAATGGTTGTATGCGATATAACCTAGTTATCGAATCAAGGATTGATTCGATAAGACGATACATTGGATATTAGTCGGTCATATGCGATATGACCGGATCGTTAAGTCAAGTGTTGATTTAATGATTTAATGTATAATTATATATTTGATATATTACTTTACATTAACTAATATTTGTTCACTTAAAAAGGATTTTCTCACTTGATGTGCACATTGTATATGTGATATACTTTTGTGCACTTGATTGTATCATGTTTGATGATACATGAAAGTTTGTGTGTATGATTAAACCATGGTTATGTTAATGGTTAGGCTTTTGTTTATTTACTTATTCATTTATTTATTTATTCATTTTGGAAAGATAAATAGAATGGTGGCTTATTTTTTTCTTTTGTTGAAACTTCATGAAGAGTT
This sequence comes from Agapanthus africanus, assembly GCA_030015575.1. Lineage (NCBI taxonomy): Eukaryota > Viridiplantae > Streptophyta > Magnoliopsida > Asparagales > Amaryllidaceae > Agapanthus > Agapanthus africanus. The sequence goes on along the minus strand of CM057345.1, from coordinate 293,772,886 downwards.
GAAAGCTTGACCATTTTGTTTCTTTCCTAAACCTAACCATTCACCTAACCCTAGTTTATTCTCTACACTTAACCATGGTTGCTATATGATAAGATCACTCGATTTAATATAATTAATTAAGTGATTTTATTATTCTTATCATAATTCTTTTCTTCTTCTTCTTCTTCTTCAACAATGAAGAAAAGCTTGCTACCATTAATGGAAACTTGAGAAAAAGAGTGAGAAATTCAATTCTAAAGTGAACCCACTTCCTATTTCTTCATCCTCTACCACTTGCCAAGTAGTATAGGGTGTTTTCTTCACAAGTTTCATGGCTTGGTGAAGTTGGAGCTTGATCTTGTGTTGCCTCGACGTAGATCATCTTCGGCATCAAAGTCGACGACCTAGCCCGATCATTTCTTCGAAAAAACCATTACTAGAGTCCGGGATCCGATGATAGCAGCGGAGGGACGTCAACGCGGAGCAATGGAGGTGGAGGACCGGATCTACAAAGGTTGTATTTCCGTTCACTTAGTTAAGTTGTTAACTAGTTGCATGTTTTGCGTAAACTCTAGTTAACGATCCGTATTAGGGTTTGTAGGCACCGGAAATTTTTGAAATTGGCATGGTTGATGCCATGTAAGACCTCATTAGTGTGCCTAGGAACCCTACAGTGGTATCAGAGCCTGGCTAGAGGCTTAGGCGATGCGTAGACGATGTTAGAAACCCGATCGAACCCCGAAACCCTAAATTTCAACCCTCTCTGGACATTTTTTCAAAACTGGGTTTTTTCCAGATTAAAAATTCTTAAAAAATTCAGAAGGAAGTTCTAAGAATTACAGTGAAAAACGACCTCCTGAATCATCTAAACCGCCGTGGAACCGCGGCATGAGGCTGGCTCCGGCGGCGGTTCCGCGGCCGTATGGTCGTATCCTCCATTAATTTTTGCACCGTAATTCTTATTTTTAGGTGCTGTATTTTCTGGGAATTTTTAAATATCACTCAAGAGTTGAGTATTCTGGGTTGTATTGGGAGTTCGTATATTCGATCGGATAATCAGACTTTGTCTATATGTCTTTCCGGGTAATTTTTGAATATGTTAAAAAGTTCGACCGGATATAAATACCCACTTTTTCCCCTGTCGGGAAATTTCCAAGTGTTGGGTCTTTCCGTGGTTTAATGACGTTCTAAGTAGTGCAAGTAACGCGATGGTCCCTCTAGAAGACAACAAACCTTAACTCTATTATGTGACCGTCTTGAACAGCACTTTGAACCTTAGGGTTTGGGGCAGTACGGCGTGCCACATGTGAGGCGTTGGCTTGACCCTTCTACGGCTGGACCGTTGGTACTGAGGCATGAACTGGATGTTTTTAAACTTGTTTCATGTGTTGATCTGTTTCGGGAAAACTTGGGTGTTTGATTGTTCGATCGGAAAGTTTAACATTTTCTATTTATCTGGAATGGGATACAATACTTGGAATCCACAAGTAGTTATGAGATAACTGATTTGAATGTTATAAACATAGCACTTTAGTCTCACTTGATCGGTTGCCACGGAATTTTGATGCGATCAAAAGTCCGTCGCAATCACGTAGCGTACGCGGATACTCGCCGGTAAACTTAATAGACAGCCACGCTCCATAGCCCCGACCAAGTGACTGTAGGAGAACCCCGTCGCCGAAAGCATCCGTTCGGGTGCTCGCGGCAGCGGTGTTCCGCCTTGGTGCACTTCGTCGACGGCGTCGGGGGTGCGGCCGCCTACTGAGGTTTGCGACGAGCATTCGATCAGGATGTCGAGAATCTTGCTGAATTGCCCGACTTGATATTGAAAAGTGTTTTCGATTTTGAGACTAAAATGCGGGGTTTATAATTGTTAGGCATGCGATGTCTAAGGAATTCATTTGATTAGGCATGCGATGTCTATGCAGGTTGCGGATTCCAACTGTTATAGTTTTACACTTTCTTTTCTGTGACCGTAAGTGTAATATGTGATATCGCCTGTTTCGTTGCTATATGTCAACGACAATTGGGATACGCATGTTTACTTAAGTTGATGACATGTGATGTTATGTGTTGCTGGATATGTTATATTGGATCATCGTGTTTGAATAGCCGGGGTTTTTTTATATGAGATGAGTGTTTTTCATTTTCATTCATGTAATAACTTGTATGTAATATTCTTTTATTGGGGCACTTCCAGGTTGCGGAAGATGTCACTTTTTGTATATTATTTACTTTTCCGCACTAGGATAGACCCAAGGAGGGGAGCACAAGTAACCGGGTTTTGGAGTCCAGTGGGAGACCAACTCGAGGAGTCGAGTCCGGGTCTCCTAACTCTAGAATTGGTAGGGTTGCTTGCCGCTCTCGTAGGGGTCTAAGGGTGTGGGTTTGGCTATTCATCGCGACCGTGGAATCCGTGTTTTATACTGGCTCATATTGAAAACACGGAAGTCCTATTATATCCAATGTTTCATATGTTTATTCTGCTGCGATATCTGTGATGTGATCATGTGATATGTTCTGTGATAGATACTGTATATACTATATATGATATATTATATAGATGTTACTTATGTTTTACACCCGCGCTAGCCTTGCCCTGCTCTGCTGTTAGTTACCTAAGCTAACGGTGCACGAGGGGACATCGAGGCGAATGCGGATGGCATAAGCGTACGTCGTATTTATCTGTGATGTTTAGGTACTTAAATGATAGGACTTCATTAATGTGATTAATGAAATAAAAGAAACCTAAAGATGTTGTAGAATTGAATTTCAAAAATAAAACAGGTAGCTACAGTTCTTGCTATGCACAGCGGTATATGTGATATATCCTGCACCTTATTCGATAAGGAAAGGACCGAGATCCCTTCACCGGGAGCGACTCCTTTAGCAATAACTGGCAGATGCTATTCACTCGGTTTGTCTTTTGATAGCTTCTATAGTTTCTGCTTTGCACAGCGATATAAATGATATATCCCGCACCTTATTCGACGAGGAAAGGGCCGACGATCCCTTCGCCGGGAGTGACCCCTTTAGCAAAACTAGAAAAGCCTCAAAAAACACTCCATTTTAAAATCATTTGATTCTACAACGATATCAAGTTCATTACGCAATAGGTTTTTAGAAAAACCTATCGTAGCCCTCCGTCATTTCAGATAAGTAGTAGTAGTATTCGTGCTACGTTTGTTGGCCTGCGTCACGGCGTAGTGTGCGGTAGCTAACTAGTATTTATCTGCTTATGCATATGATGCAGATTGGATTAGGGTAGTCGTGCGACTTTGTTGGCCTGCGTCAAGGGTCGTGCGGGTGGGTTTAATTCAATCAGGAAATGACGGGTTGAACTTGACTAGCGGACTATGGTTTGTTGGCCTGCGTCAAGGTCATAGGTCGCTAGGGGCAAAATTATCGGGAATTTCAAGTGTTGAAATTTGCAATGAGATTGCATACCTTCTATGATATAGTTGGATCCCGATACCCGCTGCGAGTAATTGTTACTCCTGGGAGAGTTTTACACATTACAATTAGCCGATCAAGTAGGTGTCTAGAAAGGTGTCAACGGGGTTACGCCTCTGGGAAAACGAGGTTTACATTAATTAGGTTCGTGCGAAAGCACGGGGGACCTCCCTCAAAGTACCGACACTGGCCTGGCTGAAAGATTGGCGAACTTGTAGCGTGTAATTAATCCCGGCTAGTCTTTCCTTTTAGGGTTTGAAAGAAGATTTGATAAAAAACAGTGGGAGCCATCCTGATTAGATAAAATATATAACCAATCTATTCTTGCAAGAGCGCACGCTGAGTGTTTTCTTCTCTCTCTCTCCAGGTAGCGACCATATCACGCCTTAATCAAGATAATAATACAGATGTATTGACCGAACCCGCTTGTTATACTGAGCTGGGGAACGTTGGTCCCGCTCCAACTTATAATTGTTATAAGACAGAGCAGGAATTAGGGGATTACCAGTATTCCCGTGCCGCCCAAACGAAGAAAGTGCATATGATGCATCTCCTTCGGGTGTGTTCATTGCAAAGAACCGTTTCTCTGATTCTCTACGTCCTGGGTATCTAATACCGGAACAGGATCCCAGATATGTAATCTGTTACATAGGGCTACAGAAAGGCAGAGAACTGAGAACGGGTGATAAGTTTCATGAGACAGAAAACGGCGCAAGTGTTGCAGCCAAGTCTGTTGGTCACTGTCACCCTGTATTACTAGTACATTGATTCTGAACGAATGTTATTAGATACCGAACCTTATATACAAAATCATATCTGTCTCTTTATTAGTAAAGAAATGATAAAATTTTGTATTGATGGATAATGTTTTGAACATTTCCTATATCAAAAGTTGATCGGTTCAGGCATGTTATCTAAAAGCATTGATGTTCTAAATCAAACTACAGTTTTTAAGTATACAGAACACACACAAGAGGAAGAGTTTAGAAATGAACGAATTCTTCTTAAGGTATTGTAGACTAGGTCATATCAATGCGACCCGACTAGCTTAAGTTACATTTAGATGTATATTTAAATCAGTTTGAATTTACATCTTGTGAAACTTGCCAGTCATGTCACAAAGATAAGATGACCATAGCTCCGTTTACTGGAAACAGAGAAAGAGTTAGTGAACTCTTGGGATTGATACATGTTGATGTATAAAGGTCCCCTGTCTACACATGCCAAGACCGGTTCTTTGTACTTCATTACATTCTCTGATGATCTCTTTAGATTCAGACATATGTTCCCGTTGAAACATAAGTCTGAAACTTTTGAGATATTCACAGAATATATGTTAGAAGTAGAGAACCAAAATACGGGTATAAGTATTATGTCCTATGATGAGATCAAGGAGGAGAATACTTGAGCACGAAATTCCTGGACTATTCTAAAGGAGAATGAGATTCTCTCTCAGCATTACTCCTCCGTATACACCATAGTACGATGGTATATCGGGGTGGAGCAATAGCACCCTATGTGATATGGTGTGCTCTATGATGAGTACTACTGAGTTTCCTATTTTCCTTTTTGGGAGTTATGCACTTGAGAAGCTGCATACCTATTGAATAGGGTTCAAATCAAATCAGTTGCCTACCACTTCATATGTGATATGATAAGGGAAGAGCCCATATCTTAAGTTAGTTAAGATTTGGGGTTGTCCGGGCTATGTCTAAAGGCAAAATCCGGACAAGCTCGAGGCAATGTCAGTTATGTAGAACTGGAAAGGTTCCAGCTATACATACTACAGCAGATGATTTGGTAGAACCAAAGGATTTGATAGACTCCAATGAACCTCAGCCTCTCCGTCGATCTAGTAGGGTTCCTCACCCACCTGAGAGATATTTCGGTTTCTATATGACAGTGGGAGCGAGGATGGCATCATGAGATGATGACCCAACTAGTTTCGAGCTGGCCATCAGGAGTAAGACTCTGTAAGAATGGCTGGATGCTTAGTGATCTGAGATGGAATCCATGTACACCAACAAAGTATGGACTTTGGTTGCTATATCTGAAGGGTTAAATCCCCATCAGGAGCAAGTATATCTTGAGAAGATTACTTGGTGTAGATGGAAAAGTTGAGACTTTCAAAGCTAGACATGTTAAAGCTTTTCATCATTGACCAGGCGTGGATAATGATGAAACCTTTTTCAGTGGCTATGCTTAAGTCCATCCACATCCTACTTGCCACGGCTACATACCATGACTACGATATCTGGCGGTTGGGTGTCATGACTGCTTTTCTAAAATGATGTTTTAGAAGAGAGCGTCTGTAAGTACACAGCCAGACGGCTTCGTAGACAGTGGGAGCAGCGGAAACGTGTGCAAGATGCTTTATAGGATAAAGCAGGCATCGCGGAGTTGGAACGTCTGTTTTGATGTCGTAGTCAAAAAGTTTGACTTCATCAAAATGGTAGATGAACCTTGTATATACAAAAAGGTAGTAGGGAGTATGGTGGTGATCCTCGTAGAGTACGTGGATGACATACTCTTGATGGGGATGGAGTTTCCTATGCTACGCTCGGTCAATCTCCGCTTATCACAATGATTCTCCAAATAGGATCAAAGTGATACCTACTAAATCCTGGGTTTTGGATCTATGAGATAGATCTAATTGGATGTTAGGATTCTCACTAGATGTAGTGAGATGGTATCAATCGATCCTGGGGAGAATCACTGGAAGTGTTCCAGGGTGATAAGGACGACTGAATGTCAGTCACAGGCATTGTCTTTACCCTTAGTAAAGGGACGGTATGTTGGAAGAGTTCCAAGCTAGATACCGTGGCATACTAGACGATAAAGGCTGGATACATCGCTACTTAAGATGCTACCAAAGAGGCAGTCTGGATGTACATTAGTTCATGAGATGAACTTCGTTCCTACCATTGTGAAACAATGGAGTTATGGCTTATGGCCAAGGAACGTCCGTCCCATCAGTGATCCAGACATATTCTGAGGCAGTGTCACCTGATTATGGAGATGGTTGATCTCCAAGGGATCGAGGTTAGGAGAGTAGACTCAGAGGACAACACGGCGGATCCACTCACAAAGGCCTTTTCCCAGAGAGAGACTTTTATGGGATGGTTGAGTATGAGATACTACAACCACTGCTATCAGATGGCCCTAGTGCAAGTCGGAGATTGTTAGTTATATGTATGCCCTAGAGGCCATTGCTATATATAGGATGTATATTGTAGTGGATGCTGGGACATATAAAGGGAGGACTTTCTTGCTCGACATGATAGTATGCTATCTGGTTACTCTTTACCTTAACGTGTACACTGAATGTCTCTCTGTTACATGTTGGTAAAGCCCTTAGGATGTGTACTTGACTACCTGGACTATGATGCGGATCAGACTAGTGGGGACATGGTTGTCCATAAGTACATCCTTCAAGGACCCTAGTCGTGGGTGTATCGAGACGGGGCATCGATATACCAGAGTAGACTAGCGTATACCTTCTCGACCCATACAGATGGGCGATGGATGATCCCATATCCATTGGTGTTTGACATCAGAGATGATATACGGCTGCTCAGTGGAGACTGGGTACACTGGACAGACTCGCCGAGAACTCCCAGATGGTATTATACCTTACGTCAGATGGCAGTTCTCTGGTGACACTGGTACAGGTTAGTCTGTAGACCCGAGATCGTCATAGAGTCTTGTGTGATTCCAACTGTGCTTTGATTTCCACCTTACCACGTCCAAGTGGGCGTGCAAAACGGTGGTTTTTGGGTACAGTCCCGAATCACATGGAGGCAATGAGCGATAGGAGGGGATTCGTCTCTCCCGGTATAGGGAGTAGATGTTGCGCTGTGTTCGATTGGCTATAACCGGAAATCCCTGGCCAGGGTTGCTGAGATTTACTGGTAAGTGTTACCAGTAGTTTCTCGAACTGTTATAGACCTCATATCGACATGACTTATCGAGCTATTGGGGTCTGACGTTTACCACACCTAGGCGAGATATGCGACATATCAGACGACGAGACCGGACTGTACGGTAAGTGTTGCTGGTTGGATTCACAGGAGTATGAGCGGGCTTGCTCGTCGATCTTCTGATCGCTCAATACCCGGGTGGCCGTTACGTTTAGCAACCACTTGTGGCTTATGGGTGCTTGATATGATCATCACCTGCTGCCGGCGTATTAACGAGTCTTTAGAGTCCTACACAGAGGTTTCCTGGCTCAAGCGAAACGAAATAGGAGCGCATATGAGATATGTGTTGGATATAGTGCCCTCTAAGTCAATTATTGGATCGCAGGTACGTGATTGCAATGATTGAGGGAGGACCTATACCGATAAAACAGTCTTACTCGAGATGATAGTATGCTATCTGGTTTGTCTTTATCATCATGATAGAGCCCATAGGATTCTTGTTTGACTACCAGCAGTATGATGGCGATCATATATGTGGGAGCTGGGGTCTATAAGCACATCCTTAAAGTGTCCCTAGTCGTGGGAGTTTCGAGACAGGGCATCGATACTCCAGAGTAGACTAGTGTATACAGTCGAGACCCCGACGAGGCGGTGGCCGGTCTCACAAGCCACTGGTGTCAGTTGGATCACCTAAGATGTATACAGGTGCTCATTAGGTTATGAGTACACCGGACATGACTCGCCGGGAACATGCTAGTTGGTATTATACATATCGTCAGATAGCAGTTCCCTGGTGACATGTGTACAGGTTAGTTCATTGACCTGAGCTCGTCATTTTTCTCGTGTGAGTTCCCACTGTGCTTTGATTTATACCCTACCACGGGTCAAAGGAGTCGTGCAAACAGGTATATTTTAGGTACAGTCCCGAGCCACATTGGAGGCAAGTGAGCGGATCTTCGGGGATTCGTTACCCCCGGTATTGGGGGTGAGATCGCGCTGCGTTTAGGAGAGCCACTACACGAAATCCCTGGCCAGGGTAATCGAGATATACTGGTAGGTATACCAGCAGAATCTCAGGGTGTTCTGGGCTACTCTCTGACACGACTTATGCAGCTATTGGGGGTCTGACGTTTACCGACCCCCTAGGCCGTATATGCTATACTCATAGACGAATGTTCCGGACTGTACGGATATTGTCACTGTCAGGCTCAGTAGGGTTTATAGATGAGTTCGCTCGTCAGCTTTCCTTCCAATCAATACATAGGCAAACCGTTACGTACAGCTTGTACCTCTGACGTGCTAGGGGTTATACCCAGTGCCAGTGTATTGATGAGTCATTAGAGTCCCCCACAGACACTTTCCCAAGTTCGGGCGAAACGTTGTAGATGCCGTATGGTATTATGGCAGGGTTCGGAAAATGCACGTGCGTTTTCGCACGTGTCATTTTTCAGGCAGATAATACTGGTAGGCTTTGGTTTAAGCCGGATCCCAGTATTATACTGTGTAGATATAATTTCTTTGTCTCAGTTGCATTTGTATTCGGTCGTAATACAAATGCGGGTATGTTTATACCGATATGGGGTTATCCTGAAATTCGTTTCGGGATGATTTTTGGAAGTTGCCAGTTTTCAGTTTTCTATCACCCGTCTTTAACATTCGGTTAAAGACGGATTTATCTTTTCTTCATTTGGTGAGTCATGGTTCTAGAAGATTCTAGATATAGTGACTAGATTCATGATTCATTTGTGAGCATTAATGGTGTGATGAGTTGTTAAGGTGACTAAGTTTATGTTCATTGGTTGCATTTAATGATAGTTGATGATTCATTATTTCTTTAAATGTGATGATAAGTATGAAGGCTATGGTCATCCTCTTGTGAGCTCCTACACTCACCCTCCTCTTCATTATATAGTGGCCGGCCCCCTCTTGTGGCATAAGGATTGATTCATTTGAAAAAGATTATGATACTTTAGCATATGGAAATTTCATATAGTTCAATTTCCATTCACCCGATTTCCAATTGGCAACTTCTTTTAACCGTTCGTCCATAGCCTTGGACGTAATGAGGCAAAGTGTTCTACTCATTCTCTACATCAATCTTGGTCGTCTCTTTTAGCAAACTTGACGATCGAGTTGCCTCGGTTCAGAGGCGGGAGCCCGTTTAAAGATCCGTCGACGTGGTGCCACCTGGACGACGAGACCGGAGATCGAGCAAGTTCAGATCAGTTGCAACATAGCATGGGATGAAGGTTGAAGACCGAAGGACTCGAATCATTCGGTATAACAATTCTATCCTCTTTACAATTTGTTAGTTTAGCTTTAATGGACGATCCGGGATAAAGTACGCGATAGCGCCAGTCGTAAAAGTTTTGTTCCGCATATTGGCGTCTGTTAGACGGCCGGGGCGCTGCCGCAGACTTACAGTGGTATCAGAGCCTCACCATTAAGCTATATTAACTTGTGCTAACATGTTTAAAAGATCGATCGAACAGATTTCGCGAAATCACAATTTTCTGTACATGATGTTTATGTCGATTTTTAAAATGTTCTAAAATTCATTTTAAGCATTTCAGAAAATCATGCAGGGCTTTTTAAGAATACTGGTGAAATTTGGGCACGTTATCCCACAAAACGACTGCGGATCCGCGGCCTAAACCATGGTTTGGCCGCTGATCCGCCGCGCTTTTGTGGGAACGGTGCACCAAATTTTTTCAGTGGGTTTCTCATAGGATATGGTGATTTTTGGTATATGTCTTTTGGGCCAAAATTTTGTTACTGTACACCAGATGTATGTGGGGCCCACTTCGGGAAATTTAGTCGATCGAAATTTTAAACTTGTTAGTTTTTCAGTACTTTCATTATATCTCCGACCGGGAATGTCATTTGATCGGTAAACCGTGTCTGATTGCTATAGTTCTTTTATACGGGTTTGCGAACGTGACATTCGCGTTGATGTTCTGTGTTGTGCTGTAATGTTGCGGATTTGTCGTGGTGGATAGCAGGGTGCAATGATAGTGTTGTTTAAATTTATTTGTACATTTGATATTTCGGGGCGAGCGTCCGACTTGTGGACTGCCGTCACTTCCTGTTTGTATAATATTTTTTTTTTGGCACGACCAGGTTGCGGTCGATGTACCTATTGTACTATTTTTATTTCTGTACTAAGTTTACCCCGTGGTGGGGTGCACGAATAACCGGGTTCTGGAAGGCAACGGGTTCGTATCTCATGGCATTGAGAGGCAAAGGGACCACACTCTAGAATTGGCAGACTATTCGCCGCACTCGTAGGGGGTAAGGTTGACCCAAGGAGGGGTGCTCAATTTACCGAATTCCGTGAAGTGCCGAGTATTCCATTCACTATATTGTGGGGACTACCTCGCTTCAGGTTTTGGTGGGTAACTTGCCGCACCCGTAGGGGTCCAGGTTTCATTGCAAAGGCTATCCACACGACCAGGGGAACGTCGAGTTTCAGCAGCGGCTCTATGAAACCCGGGGATCCCAGATTATCTGTATTGTTCTGTGATGCTTATTACTTTTCTGTAATGTTGCATTTATCATGCCTGGAGCGATTATTGTATATTAGTATATATACTATTAGATGTTGTATATGTTTTACACCCGCGCTAGTCCAGTCCCCGCTCTGTTGTTAGTTAAGTAACCTAACGGGTGATGACGGGACCCAGTGACGAATGCGGATGGAATATACGTACATTTTATTTTCGTTCTTTTCTGGTGTGATTGATTGATGGGACTGCGTTGATTCTTATTAATGCAAAGATAAAACAAACCTATATTTGATGTTGTTGGAACAAATTTTAAAAGGAAATTATTACAAAGACGTTTCCTTTTGTTTTGCATAGCGGTATTCAGTTGGAATATCCTGCACCTCATTCCACGAGGAAAGAGTCGAGATCCCTTCACTGGGAGTGACTTCTTTAGCAAAAGGTTTTCGCTACTATATATTTTTATAAAGCTATCAGGTTCCTTCAACGAGATCAAGTTCATTACGTTAAAGGTTTTTCGCCAAAAACCAGCCGTAATCCTCCGTCGTTTCTTATGGATGGTCAGTAGTATTCAAGCTATGTTTGTTGGCCTACGTCAAGACATAGTGTTTGGTAGCTGCTGGGTATTCATTTGTTGCATAGATAGATGCATTAGTTTAAGTCAGACGTACACCTTGTTGGCCTACGTCAAGGGCTTGTACGATGACTTAAGTTGATCAGGACAACGACGGGTAGAACTTGACATGTTGCTTATGATTTATTGGCCTACGTCAAGGTCATAAGAGCATGGGATAAAAATTACATCGGGAGTTTCAAACATACAAGAAACTTGCCAGACTTGCGCATACCTTTTGGAGTGTGTTAACTTGAGTGGCTTCCATCAAGTTATCATGCGATGATAGTTGGATCCTGATTCTCACTGATGAGTTGGTTTACTCTTCGGGTGACTCCGACTAATTCTTCTTTCAGGTTTGGAGGAGAATTTGAGAAAACAGTGGGAGGTTTCCTAATTAGATAAAATGATAACCATTCTGATTTAGGCTAGAGTGCACGCAGAGTGTTTTTTCTCTCTCTCTCTCTTTGGCAGCGACTTTTGACCGACCCTAGACTATAACTCAGTGACCAAAGTTGACCGAACCTTCTTAACTTACTGGCTTTTGGATTGTCTATAGTTGCATAAGTCATTGCTGCTCTTTCTTTTACCCTTTGTATTTCTCAGAACACCCCGTATTACTACGGACATCCACTTCCATTGGATAGATCCATCGTATGGTTATATACGAACTCGAAGGGACTTCTTCGAGGATGGATCCAGGTTCAGGAGAAATAGAATTGGTTTATTCTGTTGTCTTTTATTGTCACTTTCTCTCAGGTTGCGAGGGCTTCTTGGTTTAGGAAAGTACACCTATTACGCTTATTGGATAGGCTTCTTCCAAACCATAGGCTGGTGCCGAACGGTAGGGAATAAAGAAAACCAATTAGCCTAAGTAGGGTGTGCAAAAGGTAATATGTAAAGACAAGATAAAGGAATTAGAAAGAGGGCAAAGTGAATTGCGACTATTTACATTCATGACCAAATCACATATTTCATCGCCACTCCTACTTCACCTTTGATTTCTCCAGAACAACCCGTATCACTACGAACATCCAATTCCATTGGATAAATCCATCGTATGGTTATATACGAACTCGAAGGACATTTTTTCGAGGATGGATTCTGGTTCAGGAGAAATAAGAATAAGGTATTATTCAGTTGTTTTTATCATCACCTTCTCTCAAGTTGCGAGTACTCCTAGGATTAGGAGGGTACACCTATTATGCTTACTGGATATTCTTCTTCCAAACCATAGGCTGGTGCCGAACGGTAGGGAAGGAAGAAAACAACTTAGCCTAATGATGGTGTACAGAAGATAACGACTAAAGACAAATAAAGGGAAATGGAAAGATGGCAGGGAAATATACGGTTAAAGTCATGATTTGGATTATGGAAGAGGCATTACTAGGAATACCAGGAAACCCTTACAAAACATATTTATGTTTCATATTCACTGTGCATTGTTAATAGAAAACTGATTTCCCGATTGGATACTTACTCCAGGGTATGCATTTACCAGGAACGATTCTCACATCTGCATGGTTTTACAGATGTTGAGTGGGAGCGAGTTATTGGGAATTAGGTGATCATCCTCATTATATCGGAATTCGTTGTAATTGGTGATATTTGAGGAAATCGCCTGGGAACAGTTTTCAACCTACGACGTACAGGTTATGAGTTATTCAACTCAGTGGACTTATACAGAGTAATGTATGTTGTCCAGTGTCCGTCAGGACAAAGGGGGTTGGTCCTCGTACTATATTCTGTTTACTTGTAACTTCTCTAGTTTTTAGACAAGTGTTTCGTAGAAATACAATGTCTAAGTTTTGAGAAGTTGTGGGTATAGGAATAAAGTAGAGAACCAAGTGTCACAAGTATCGGGATTCTTCAAAGAAATCGAAGATGTAGATTCTTGTGAATGGTATTCAATTAATAGTAATGGTTTTTGAGAAACTTGTTTCTCTTTCAGGTTACTCATAATTGGATAGATTCCTAAGTTGAATAATACTGATTAGCCTCTCTCCATTAAGTTGATATGCACTGAAGACAGCTGCATGATTAGAATTTGGTTCCAAATTAAAATAAGTGCCTATGTTTCTATATTGGATATAGATTGCTTCATATCTTAACGATGTTAAGGTAAAGGGGAGTTGTCCAGCTTATGCTTTAAAACAGACACTGGAAAACTCAAGGCACGTTTCTGTAATGACAGTTTGTGGGTTGACCCTAGCTTTGACGAGGGTTGATTTCTACCATCCGGAAGATCAATAGTGATATTGTTCTTGAATCGCCACAGTTTTATTAAAATGGATTTTTTCAGAAAACAGTAGTGGGAGCATGGTAGAACTGGAAGTGATTCCAGAACTGCAAACGATTAAGAAAAGTTTAATAGGACCTTTATATTCAATCAGGTTTGACATTCCAATAGCCACTCCGCAGATGTGGTGGGTAACCTCAGACACCCGAGAAGTACTCCGGTAGCCTCAAGGACGGTGACAGGGAAGTTTTTGTTTACCCAGACTTGACACTACTGTTGTTCCAGACTATGAGACCCGGCAGGAGGAAATGTATAGCGTCGTTCTAAACTAGTTTTAGAAGTACACGTATATATTATTCTGCCAGAGGGTTGTTGTAGTCAGTGGGAGCAGTGGAAGCATAGTGGGCAAGTAGCTAGTGTCTATTTATAGACTTGAGCAGAAATAGCAGAGATAGATCATCTATTTTTGATATGACAGTCATGGGTTTGACTTCATCAGAATAAGGGATGGATCTGTTAAGAAGGTAGTAGGGTGTGATGTCCTGGTATTTGGATGACATACACAGAGTAGGAAGTAAAATTCCTATACTGAACGGTTGTACTGAGGTCGTCACACAGTTGTTTCTCTACAAAGGACATGGATGTAATATCCGACATTCTGGATACAAGATCTATGGTTTTAGATCTAGATTTGGGTAGTTTCCTAATGTGGGTTCTTTGACAGTATTCTAATAGTATTTTAGAATAAATGACTCCTGGCATGATGGTGTACCTACAGGTAATGGAGTAACCCTCTCTAAAGGTGTCTTACAGACTAAAGGGGAGAGGGATGTGCATGATTGGCAGATCACTTGCTTAGTTAATTGAGTCAATCGTGAGATGTCAAGTACCACACCAGATGTTATTGCACTAGATGCGATAAGTTTATATTAATCCAATCCTGGAGAAACATTAGGAAGCAGTTTTTAGAACATAAGTGGATGTTCTACGGATTTGATAACGGCGGCCTCCTTCGGGAGACGGTTATCATTCCAGGCTTCAAAGGTGACATAGATGACAGAATGATTGTCAAGGTTATAGTTTTTCCTCAGACGAGGGACAGTATTATGGACAGGCGGTCCAAGAGGATACTGTGGGAGGCATGGTGCTGGACACTGATTGGTTTCAGTGATCGAAACAGTCTAAGAAGTTTGGATTTTGAGTTCATTTATGAACTAGGTCCCATCAGATATCCAGACATATTCTAAGACACGTATTACTCAATTCGGGAGATGGTTTTCTCCGCGAACTTGAGATTAAGAGAGACATAGAAAGAAACATCATGGCGGATCCACTCACTTAGGCTATTTCTCGAACACATTAGTTTCGCAAACAGGCATCGTGAAACTGATTAGTAGAGGAGTTGGATGCTCGGTATCGCACGAGCTGTGAGTACTCGACATCGCAGTAATTAGCCTTAAGTGCAAGTGGGAGATTGTTGGATATAGTGCCCTCTAAGTCAATTATTGGATCGCAGGTACGCGATTGCAATGATTTAGGGAAGACCTATACCGATAAAACAGTCTTATTCGAGATGATAGTATGCTATCTGGTTTGTCTTTATCATCATGATAGAGCCCATAGGATTCTTGTTTGACTACCAGCAGTATGATGGCGATCATATATGTGGGAGCTGGGGTCTATAAGCACATCCTTAAAGTGTCCCTAGTCGTGGGAGTTTCGAGACAGGGCATCGATACTCCAGAGTAGACTAGTGTATACAGTCGAGACCCCGACGAGGGGCGGTGGCCGGTCTCACAAGCCACTGGTGTCAGTTAGATCACCTAAGATGTATACAGGTGCTCATTAGGTTATGAGTACACCGGACAGGACTCGCCGGGAACATGCTAGTTGGTATTATACATATCGTCAGATAGCAGTTCCCTGGTGACATGTGTACAGGTTAGTTCATTGACCTGAGGTCGTCATTTGTCTCGTGTGAGTTCCCACTGTGCTTTGATTTATACCCTACCATGGGTCAAAGGAGTCGTGCAAAGAGGTATATTTTGGGTACAGTCCCGAGCCACATTGGAGGCAAGTGAGCGGATCTTCGGGGATTCGTCTCTCCCGGTATTGGGGGTGAGATCGGGCTGTGTTTAGGAGAGCCACTACACGAAATCCCTGGCCAAGGTAATCGAGATATACTGGTAGGTATACCAGCAGAATCTCAGGGTGTTCTGGGCTGCTCTCTGACACGACTTATGCAGCTATTGGGGGTCTGACGTTTACCGACCCCCTAGGCCGTATATGCTATACTCATAGACGAATGTTCCGGACTGTACGGATATTGTCACTGTCAGGCTCAGTAGGGTTTATAGATGAGTTCGCTCGTCAGCTTCCCTTCCAATCAATACATAGGCAAACCGTTACGTACAGCTTGTACCTCTGACGTGCTAGGGGTTATACCCAGTGCCAGTGTATTGATGAGTCATTAGAGTCCCCCACAGACACTTTCCCAAGTTTGGGCGAAATGTTGTAGATGCCGTATGGTATTATGGCAGGGTTCGGAAAATGCACGTGCGTTTTCGCACGTGTCATTTTTCAGGCAGATAATACTGGTAGGCTTTGGTTTAAGCCGGATCCCAGTATTATACTGTGTAGATATAATATCTTTGTCTCAGTTGCATTTGTATTCGGTCGTAATACAAATGCGGGTATGTTTATACCGATACGGGGTTATCCTGAAATTCGTTTCGGGATGATTTTTGGAAGTTGCCAGTTTCCAGTTTTCTATCACTCGTCTTTAACATTCGGTTAAAGACGGATTTATCTTTTCTTCATTTGGTGAGTCATGGTTCTAGAAGATTCTAGATATAGTGACTAGATTCATGATTCATTTGTGAGCATTAATGGTGTGATGAGTTGTTAAGGTGACTCGGTTTATGTTCATTGGTTGCATTTAATGATAGTTGATGATTCATTATTTCTTTAAATGTGATGATAAGTATGAAGGTTATGGTCACCCTCTTGTGAGCTCCTACACTCACCATCCTTTTCATTATATAGTGGTCGGCCCCCTCTTGTGGCATAAGGATTGATTCATTTGAAAAATATTATGATACTTTAGCATATGGAAATTTCATATAGTTCAATTTCCATTCACCCGATTTCCAATTGGCAACTTCTTTTAACCGTTCGTCTATAGTCTTGGACGTAACGAGACAAAGTGTTCTACTCATTCTCTACATCAATCTTGGTCGTCTCTTTTAGCAAACTTGACGATCGAGTTGCCTCGGTTCAGAGGCGGGAGCCCGTTTAAAGATCCGTCGACGTGGTGCCACCTGGACGATGAGACCGGAGATCGAGCAAGTTCGGATCAGTTGCAACATAGCGTGGGATGATGGTTGAAGACCGAAGGACTCGGATCATTCGGTATAACAATTCTATCCTCTTTACAATTTGTTAGTTTAGCTTTAATGGACGATCCGGGATAAAGTACGCGATAGCGCTAGTCGTAAAAGTTTTGTTCCGCATATTGGCGTCTGTTAGACGGCCGGGGCGCTGCCGTGGACTTACAATATGTGCGGGACCGAGAATAATGCATGTATGTGATACCATATGCTATTCTCGCGATGAATGTATCGAATGGTTGTATGCGATATAACCTAGTTATCGAATCAAGGATTGATTCGATAAGCCGATACATTGGATATTAGTCGGTCATATGCGATATGACCGGATCGTTAAGTCAAGTGTTGATTTAATGATTTAATGTATAATTATATATTTGATATATTACTTTACATTAACTAATATTTGTTCACTTAAAAAGGATTTTCTCACTTGATGTGCACATTGTATATGTGATATACTTTTGTGCACTTGATTGTATCATGTTTGATGATACATGAAAGTTTGTGTGTATGATTAAACCATGGTTATGTTAATGGTTAGGGTTTTGTTTATTTATTTATTCATTTATTTATTTATTCATTTTGGAAAGATAAATAGAATGGTGGCTTATTTTGTTCTTTTGTTGAAACTTCATGAAGAGTTGAAAGCTTGACCATTTTGTTTCTTTCCTAAACCTAACCATTCACCTAACCCTAGTTTATTCTCTACACTTAACCATGGTTGCTATATGATAAGATCACTTGATTTAATATAATTAATTAAGTGATTTTATTATTCTTATCATAATTCTTTTCTTCTTCTTCTTCTTCAACAATGAAGAAAAGCTTGCTACCATTAATGGCAACTTGAGAAAAAGAGTGAGAAATCCAATTCTAAAGTGAACCCACTTCCTATTTCTTCATCCTCTACCACTTGCCAAGTAGTATAGGGTGTTTTTTTCACAAGTTTCATGTCTTGGTGAAGTTGGAGCTTGATCTTGTGTTGCCTCGACGTAGATCATCTTCGGCATCAAAGTCGACGACCTAGCCCGATCATTTCTTCGACGAAATCACTACTAGAGTCCGAGATCCGATGATCGCAGTGGAGGGACGTCAACGCGGAGCAATGGAGGTGGAGGACCGGATCTAGAAAGGTTGTACTTCCGTTCACTTAGTTAAGTTGTTAACTAGTTGCATGTTTCGCCTAAACTCTAGTTAACGATCCGAATTAGGGTTTGTAGGCACCGGAAATTTTTGAAATTGGCATGGTTGATGCCATGTGAGACCTCATTAGTGTGACTAGGAACCCTACGGATAAAAATGTCCCACCTACCAAGCAAACCACCCAAAAGTAGCTATGTGCCAGCGATGCCGCTACTGATCCGTGCGGTCAAACTCGTGAATAGAAAAACATTTACAAGTAGAAATCGAATAAACAACGACTCCTAGGTCAACTATGTCATAAAGGTAATACTATGATATCTAGGGTGACCGGGTCATCATATGTGCCAACAATGTAATCAACATCTATGTGTATGCGGATATCATCCAACCATATGATCAATGTATGTGTGCATGTGGATATCGTCCACCATATAATTGTAACACCTTAGATTGTGATTAGGGGTTATTGTGCTTTAATGTGTGGTTTTTAGTAAAAAGTTTACCAAAACGGTTTTCAAATATTTTATCAAAATTAATGAATATTTTATTAGAATTTAATTGGGCTTGCACACACATATGCATGTTAACTAAGGCTAAATTTAGGGTTAAACCATGTTTAGACAACCATGGTGGACTAACCCATTTAATTAGGCTAATATGAGTTAATTAGGTGCATTAGTTTTCTTTCTTTTTTTATAATATAATTAGCTTGTGTTAGGGGTTGACTTGAGTTGGAGAGAGAAAGAGAGCATGATGGGCTTGAGCCATGCTTGGTAATTAATGAGGAGAGAGAGAGAGAGGGGTTGACTCTCATATCTCTCATTTCTTTTTCAATCACTCAAACACTCACACACTCATTCTTACTTCTCTCTCTCCCTCTCACTTTCACACACACACAACTGCAGCAACAGCAGCAGCAGCTAAAGCAACAACAACAGCACTAGCTTCAGCATCAGCATCAGCAGCAGCAGCAGCACTAGCAACAGCAACAACAACAACACAACAACAACAACAGCAGTAGCAAGCAGCAACGGCAATAGAAAGCAGCAGCTGCAGCAGAACCCCCTCCTCCTCTTCTTCTTCTCCTTCTTCTTACACCCTAGGATCACTTGAGGTATAATTCTTAAACTCAACTCCTTTCTTTTGCTAGCATGTGGTTATTTAGCTTCGATTAGTGTTTAATGTGGATTTTTGAGCTAGTTTATGGTTTGAGTGGGGTTTAAGCTAAGTTGGGATTATTATGGCTTAATTGACTTAGGTAGGTGTGTTATTAGTGCTGTTTTAACCTAGTAGCACCACTAGATTTCGCTAAATCACCTTAATGTCGCAACCTTGAAATTTTAAAATACGGTTTTGAAGCAAATTGTGGGATATATGAGATCTGCTGCATCGGTGATCATTTTCTAGTTTAGCAAACATGTTCAGAGTAGTGTGCAGGCCTTGTAAAGTAGTGTGTTGGATTTCGTGCCCGTTTCCCTCCATGAAATCCGGCGACCTCCCCCTGTATTCTGACGTTGCCGGCCCCCCTTTTGAGTTGAGTGTTGGTGCTGTGCTGAGTGGTGCCTGTAGGTTTTTGTCTGTGTTTGGTTTTTGGGTTTTTACCGTGGACAGAATCTTGGGTGGTTTAGCTAATTTTAGTATTTTGAGGGTGTTGTGATGTTTTGATGGTTTAGGTGGGAATTCTGTTAAATTAGGATTTTTATGGTTAAGTTAGATAGATTCTGTGCTGTTGGTATCACTTAATTCAAGTAATTTCACCTGATTTTAGAAGAATACCTTAATGTTGCAATTTAGTGTTTTTAAAACTAAAACTTTAGGATACATAGAATCTGCTATATCTAGGGTTATTTCCTTGATGAGCAAACATATACTTTAGGTTATGAATTGTGCTAGGAGTGTAATGTGGAAACTTGGACCACTTTTACCTGAAATTGGCCGATATCAAGCTTATGGCGGCTGACCCATTTTTCTTGGAACTTGTTTAATTTTTACAGGTAGCTTTCTATAGGTATTATAAGAGATTTGGTCTTATTTATTTTTCTTGTTTTTGCTCTAGATAAAATCTGGGACCTATTACCTATAATTTTTGTAGTGGGACTTGCGCGATACGTGCGTTACGAGTTAGGTTGGTGTTGCTGTGTGTCACAACGTGTCGGGGTGGTTTTTGATGTATACGCACACGCGTTGGTATGTACACACGTTACGTATACACACGTGTTTAGATCGTGACGCTAGTTCTTGTTTGGACTTGATATCGCATTTTTGCGGGATTTTGCCTTACGTGTGTTATTTTTTGTAAACTTTATTTTCACAGGAGGAGACTTCGGACGCCGTGAAGATGGGAAAGCAGGTGGTCGGATACGCTTAGCACCGGATCACCAGTGAGTAGATTTAACATCAATGGGGAAATCGCCCGTAGGCGTTATGCATCAGGGCTTAATAGGATGTTGTAGCTGCATATTTGCATTCATATACATTGATCTCGCATGGCTACTATTTGTTGCATACTATATTCCCTGCTATATATGGACCTAGAATGAATAGGACACCGCACTGTTACTAACGGTTCATGTTGCACGAGCACTAAACTACATGTTACACACACATCGTTAGTAATTGCCATGACACTCACACTATAGAATTGCCATGAATAATAGACTGTAGCTCATCTTGTATACGATTCGACATGATTATGTTACTTGCGCACGTACACATTGGTATACCCATACTGGTGCACATATTGATACATCTCTACTTGTACACATACCCATTTGCATATCTATATTGGTGAACATACACATTGATACACCTATACTTGTGCACATACACATTTGTATATGTATATTGGTGCACCTACACATTGATACATCCATACTTACGCATATACACAATATACCTACCTGGATGAACTAGTTTTGGGAAAACTGAGGGCCACAAGATATATTTTAAAACTGAATTTATTTAAAGAGTGATTTTTCCCCTTTTTCTCATAGTACGACTTATGATGCATACATCACATCGCATGGATTTACGCATTGGGTTTGGATTTCATGTGATTTCTGGATTTGAGAACCGTGGTATTATTTCAAAAAAGTATGCATTGTTTTAGAAAACACGGTTTCTCTTGATAAGATATTTCGGTGCGTCCACCATGCGTTTTTCTCGGTTCTGAGACGTGTGCTTGAAACCCGATTCGAGGAGTTAGATGATCCGTTTGCGGGTTCAGGTAGACCCGGTATGGTTCCCGGGGCGAGAAATGTTTCTCGTGGAGCAGACGATGAGCCTGGCAGGGTGGCTAGTACCTACCGATGATTGGTTGGACCTGGCGGTTATCCGGAGGATACTGACCAGAGTCGAGAGATGGATACGGGACGACCCATACTGCAGGGGCCCGAGGGCCGATGCCGTAGACGGAGCCCGTGGGCCGATCCGGACTGACGGAGCCTGACATAGGAGGATTTGCGTGTCGATGCTGGATATGAGTACTTCATGATGTTTTCGAGTGCCGATGTTGGGCACTCCGTTTCTATGAGATTTACAGGACATGAGGGCCGATTTGATTGACGGTGCCTGAGTTTTGGGAGTTAGTGTGTATTTTGTAGACACCGAGGTTTTTCCACGATGATGATTCGTGTTGGTGATTTATTTTCCCATGCTCAGCACTTATTTACATGCATTTCATCATATATCTTTAGTACCTGATAGAGTACTTCACATGATTATTGTATACCTAGATTACCATATTGATGTTATCTATGGCACATGTTAGAGTATCGCAGTACGTGCATACCTGCGATTACCTTTATATGTTATTTACTATTCATGAGTTGGCAACTCACCCCCGTTGTGCCACAGTTCTTGCAGGTAGACCCTCAGAGTAGTCGCGGTAGGGCTACATCCTTGTATCTTTTTGTTGCGGACACCGCTACAGTTGGCGTACGAGCCATTTTTGCTATAGGTGGGTTGCAGTTATCTGTTTACATTTCATTGTACATTTCATTGTATCTAGTACTCTCCATCTACCAGTTATGTATTGGCTTAGAGACCGTTTGTGAGGATGATATTGTATATTATTTTGTTACTCTGGTGTCGAGCTTATGTGAGCCGACTTTTATTTATGCAGTTTTATTTCTCTTTATTTCTTTTCAGGCCGTTTACACTTATAATGTTCATTTCTTCGCTACGGCGTCGTATAGTATTTGTGTGGTGGTTGTTCCGCCGTTGGGCGTGATTGCTCCCGTTTGGGGATGCTCTTTATATTTCATCAGTTGTTTTACCTTTTTCTTATGTTGTACCCGTTTCGGGGCTTGTTTTTACAAAAGAGGTGCTGCCGAAATTTTTAATAAAATAATTTAAACTTGAAAGATTTTTACTTGAGATTTCTAAATATTTTAACAAATGTTTTCAATAAATGTTTTCAACACTTATTCTTTTATGGTTTAGATTTCTGGGTTTCGGCTTACTTAAATTGCGTTACGCCTGGGGACGTTACGTGGTTTAAGTGCCGGTCATGAGCTGAACTTCGGGTAGTGACAAAGATGGTATCAGAGTATAGGTTTTACCTTTCGGTGTGTAGGATGACCTTGGTATGATGGAGTAGGTAGCTGAAGCAGAGTGGCGTAGCGTGTGTATGTTCCGCGGCATACTCACGACACGGTACTTCGCCTAAGTGAACTTAGGACTTGTTGGTTGAAATTCTTCCGAAATTATATACATTCTTGCGATTCGATTTCCGTATCCTTATCAAACCCTGCTTCCTTTCAGCCAATTATATCGCCGAAGACTATGAGGGCGCAGGAGAGGCAGCGAGTGCCGAGATCAGAGTTGACTCGTCTGAGACGAGGACTGACCCGGGCAGTACACCCGTTGTACCAGAGAAGACTGTCCCCCTTCGAC
This sequence comes from Agapanthus africanus, assembly GCA_030015575.1. Lineage (NCBI taxonomy): Eukaryota > Viridiplantae > Streptophyta > Magnoliopsida > Asparagales > Amaryllidaceae > Agapanthus > Agapanthus africanus. The sequence continues at coordinate 293,749,748 of CM057345.1, read as the reverse complement.
AGACCAGATCGCTATGCTAGGGGCCGGTATGCAGGAGATGCGCCAGATGATGGGGTCGTTAGTTGAAGCACTTTGAGCGCAGCGGCCAGAGGTAGTTCCACCCGTTACGGGGACTGCGATGGTATCTACAGTTCCGGTAGATGCCCCTGCAGCCACGGAGGTTATCATAGTATCGTTATCCGTGTTTATGAAGCTGAAGCCTTCAGTATTCACAGGCACCGATGCAGCCGAGGATCCACATACTTTTATTGATCGGTTGTATAGGATATGCCGTTCATTAAGATGCGCCGATGCGAGATGGATGGAGTTCGCGATCTTTCGCTTGGATGGTCTTGCGCAGAAGTTGTGCGAGTCGGTTGAGAAGGGCAGAGCAGCAGGTCTTCCTTCTATGACCTGGACCGAGTTCGTGACGGTGTTTCTCGTCCGTTTCCTTCCACAGAGTGTCAGAGATTCTTGAGCGTGCAGGTTCGAGTCATTACGCCAGACGCCGGATATGACAGTGGTGGAGTATGATGTGCAGTTTACCGAGCTATCTGTTTATGCCCTATATTTAGTAGCTACTGAGGAGATGCGAGTCAAGAGGTTTGTCCGAGGCCTGCTTACATCGTTGTTTCTTGCGATCAGCGCACAGCATTGCGAGACTAATGCAGCAGCTGTGGATGCAACCCTATTAGTAGAGGAGCGTCTTGCCGAGACTTCGGTAGTTCCAGAGTCGAAGAGAGTTCTGTAAGTGCACGGCGGTGCCCCGGCCGTCAATCCGACGCCGGAATGCGGAAGCGGTGAAAACTTAAATTTTGCGGACTTAGCAAACCGGCACCACCGCGCACTAAACACCCGGATCGAAACCATTAACAAGTCTAAGCTAACTAGAAGATGGGTTAGAGATATACCGACGATCCAAGTCCTCCGGTCTTCTCGTCATGGTCCCGATCTCCTGCGGAAAAGTCCCGTCTCCTCCTCGTCGCCGGAAGTGCACCACATCGCCAACTTTGTTTACGGGCTCCCACCTCAATGCCGAGGCAACTCGGGCACGAAGCCGGCTACTCGACGTGCCCAAGATTCGCTGTAGAATGAGTGGTGTAGAGATCCATGTCTCATTTTGGGGTTAAGGAGGTGCCATTTGGTGGAGGATAATGAGATGAGCTTTTTGGAGATGGTGTAGTGGGAATTTTCCAACATGAAAGAACCAAAAATTCCCACAACAAAGTTTTGGACAGCCCCAAATTATCTTGGCCGGCCACACCCTATCGAGAATGGAGAGAATGAGAGAGTGAGCTAAAAGAATGGGGGGGAAACTCTATCATGCAAGAGAGATGAAAAGACAATCATGTGAACCAATGATAGCAAGGTGAAAACCACACTCTTCTATCACTCATCAACCATGATGATATCCAAAGTCAATCCATCATGAAGTATGAAGTCAAGCAAGTCAATGAATGGTGCTATAATCATGACATGATAATATGCAAGGACCCCCTCCACAAAAATCTATTTGCAACAATGCAAATAAACCCTCCTCCACCAATCTTCGGCCAATGAACGGAACAAAGGAAATTGGCCGAAACGGAAAGCAAACTGGCAACTCCAGAAAACTGGTCCCGTAATAAATTACGGGAAAACCCCGATACTGTGCATACACACCCGCATCTGTATTTCGACCGAAATACAAATGCAATGAGACAAAATCTATACTGTACTATACTAGGATCCGGCTTATACCAAAACCGGCTAGTAATATCTGTTCGATCCTGATCCGTGCAATACCGCACGTATCTGATCGAACCCTGCCATATACCCATACGGCCTATAGTACAAACTGTCCGATCCCGATCCGTGCAATACCGCACGTATTTGGTCGGACCTTGCCATATCTCCATACGGCCTCTACAACCTTTCGCCCGAAAGCTGAGTAACTGAATGTGGGGGACTCTAAAGACTCATCAACACCTTGGTTGTGGATTTAACCACTAGCACGTCAGAGGTATAAGCCAATACGTAACGGGCTACCAGGTACTGACTAAAAGGGATGTCTGTGAGTGAACTCAGCCTGACAACCCTACTGAGCCTGTCAGTGACAATATCCGTGCAGTCCGGTCCGTTCGTCTATGAGTATCGCATGGCGGGCCTAGGGGGTTGGTAAAAGTCAGACCCCCAAAAGCGGTACAAGTCGTGTCGGAGTGTAGCCCAGAACACCCTGAGATACTACTGGAATACCTACCAGTAAATCTCCTTGCCTTGGCCAAGGACTTTGTGTAATGGCTCTCCTAGACACAGCACGACCTCACCCCCAATACCGGGAGAGACGAACCCCTGAAGATACGCTCATTGCCTCCATGTGGCTCGGGACTGTACCCAACTAAAACCTGTTTGCACGACTCCTTTGAGCCGTGGTAGGGTAGTAATCAAAGTACAGTGGGAACTCACACGAGACAAATGACGATCCCCAGGTCGATGAACTAACCTGCACACATGTCACCAGGGAACTGCCATCTGACGTCTGGTATATGACCAACTAGCATGTTCCCGGCGAGTCCTGTCCGGTGTACTCATAACCCAATGAGCACCTGTATACATCTTAGGTGATCCAACTGACACCAGTAGCTTGTGAGACCGGCCACCGCCCCTCGTCGGGGTCTCGACTGTATACACTAGTCTACTATGGAGAATCGATGCCCTGTCTCGAAACTCTCACGACTAGGGACCTTTTAAGGATAAGCTTATAGACCCCAGCTCCCACTTATATGATCGCCCTCATACTGCTGGTGGTCAAGCAAGAATCCTAGGGGCTCTATCAACGTGTAATAGTGACGTGTCAGGTCACCTAAAGCAGTACACGATGATAAAGGTAAACCAGATAGCATACTATCATCTCGAGTAAGACTGTCCTACCGGGATAGGTCCTCCCTCAATCATTACAATCACGTACCTGTGACCTAATAATTGACTCTGAGGGCACTACCTCCAACAATCTCCCACTTGCACTCAAGGCTAATTATTGCGATGTCGCATACTCACAGCCCGTGTGATACCGAACATCCAACTCCTCTACTAGTCAGTCTCACAAAGCTCGTTTGCGGAACTATTGCGTTCGAGGAATAGCCTCAGTGAGTGGATCCGCTTAGTTGTTTCTTTCTATGTCTCTCTATATCTCAAGTTCGCGGAGAAAGCCATCTCCCGAAATGAGCAATACATGTCTTAGAACGTGTCTGGATGTCTGATGGGACCTAGCTCATAAATGAACTCCAAATCCAAACTTCTTAGACTGTATCGTCAACTGAACTTAATCAGTATCCTGCGCGCCATGCCTCCCTCAGTATTGCCTTGGACCACCTGTCCAAAATACTGCCCCTCATCAGAAGGAAAACTATAACTCTGACAATCTTCTTGTCGTCCATGTCACCTTGGAAGCCTGGAATGATAACTGTCTCCTGAATGAGGCTGTCGTTATCATCTCCCTAGAACATCCACTTATGTTCGAAAACTGCTTCCGACTGTTTCTCCAGGATTGGATTAATGTCAACTTATTGCATCTAGTGCAAGAACAACATCTGGTGTGGTACTTGACATCTCACGATTGACTCAATTGCCTGAGCAAGTGATCTGCCAATCATGCCCGTCCCTCTCCCCTTTAGTCTGTAAGACACCTTTGGAGAGGGTGACTCCATTACCTGCATGTACACTACCGTGCCAGGAGTCGTCCATCCTAAATACTCTTAGAATGCTGTCAAGTACCCTAATTGGGAAACCACCCAAATCTAGATCTAAGACCATAGATCTAGTAACCAGTATGTCTGATATAAAATCCATTTCCTTTGTGGAGAAACAACTGTGTGACGACCAAAGTATAACCGATCGTAGTGTAGGAGTTTCTTTTCCTACTTTGTGTATATCATCCAAATACCAGGATATCACACCCTACTACCTTCTCAACAGATCCATCCCCTATTCTGATGAAGTCAAACCCATGACTGTCACGTCAGAAATAGATGATCTTTCTCCGCTACATCTGCTCTAGTCTATAAATAGACATAAGCAACCTGTCCACCAATGCTTCCGCTGCTCCCACTGACTACGACAACCCTCTGGCAGAGTCATATAGACGTACACTTCTAAAACTGGTTTAGAACGACGCTATACTCATCCTCCCGCCGGGTCTCGTAACCTGGAACAACAGCAATGGCAATTGTGGGTAAACAAGAACTTCCCTGTCACCGTCCTTGAGGCTACCGGAGTACCTCTCGGGTGCCTGAAGTTACCCACCTTATCTGCGGAGTGGCCAATGGAATGTCAATTCAGATTGAATCTTTAGGTTCCTTATCAAATCTTCAGCAATCGTTTGTGGTTCTGGAATCACTTCCAGTTCTACCATACTCCCACTACTGTTTTTCTGAAAAAATCCATTTTTAATAAAACTGTGGCGAGTCTAGAACAATATCGCTATTGTTCATCCAGATGGTAGAAAATCAACCCTCTGCATAGCCTGGGTCAACCCACAAACAGCCATTACAGAAACGTGCCTTGAGTTGTCCAGTGTCTGGTTTTAATCATAAACCGGACAACTCCCCGTACCTTAACATCGTTAAGATATGAACTGTTCTATATCCAATATAGAAACAGAGGCACTGATTTAATTGAACCAGATTCAAATCATGCAGCTGTCCCCAGCGCATGTCAACTAAATGGAAGGAGGCCGATCAGCGTTACTCAACTTAGGAATACTTCCAATTATGAGTAACCTGAAAGAGAAGCAAGATCTCTTTATCATTACTATCAACTGAATACCATACAAGTATCTACATCTTCGATCTCTTTGAAGAATCCCGATACTTGCTATACCTGGTTCTCTACTCTATTCAAATACCTATAACTTCTCAAAATTTAGACCCTGTGTTTCCGCGAAACACCTGTCTAAAAACTAGAGAAGTCATAAGTAAACCGAATATAGTACGAGGACCAAGCCCTTTGTCCTGATGGACCCTGGACAACATACAATCCTTTGTATAAGTCCCTTGAGTCTGATAACTCATTCACTGTGTGTTGTAGGTTGAAATCTGTACTTATGGTTAAGAAGAATTACACCGCTGTTTAATGCTCCTTACCTAACCATCCACTGATATAGGTAAATGTCATAGACATAATTTCAAAAAGGTACATCTCACTCTATGAAAATAGACGTACAGATATATCAATTTGAAATTGGTGCATAACTGCGGATATTCAAAACCAAATATTTGCCAACCGGCAAACAGCCCAGGTGATTTCCTCAAATATCACCGATTACAACGAATCCCGATATAATGAGGATAATCACCCAATTCCCAATAACTTACTCCCACTCATCATCTGTAAAACCATACAGATGTGAGAATCGTATCTGGTAAATACATACCCTGGAGTAAGTATCTAATCGGGAAATCAGTTTTCTATTAACAGTACACAGTGAAACTGAAACATTGAAATGTTTCGATGGGGTATCCTGGTATTCCTAGTAATGCCTCTTCCAGATTCACGATTGTAACCGTATAATTCTTTGCCACCTCTCCAAATCCCTTCATATGTCTTTAGTCTTTACCTTCTGCACACCCTTTTAGGCCAAATGGTTTTCTTCCTTCCCTACCGTTCGGCACCAGCCTATGGTTTGGAAGAAGACTATCCAATAAGCATAATGGGTGTACTGTCCCAATCCTAGGAACACTCGCAATGAGAGAGGGTGAAGATAAAAGACAACCGAATAAACCTTATTCCTATTTCTCCTGAACCAGAATCCATCCCCGAACTGGAACAAGTTCCATTCGAGTTCGTATATAACCATACGATGGAGTATCCAATAAACTGTGGATCTTCGTAGTGATACGGAGTGTCCTGGAGAAATACAAAGGTGATTTTAGGATTGGCGAAGAAATACCTGGTTTGGTCGTGAATATCTGTTGCAATTTACTTTTCCCTCTTACTAATCCCTTGCTTTGTCTTAACTTAATACCTTCTGCACACCATCGTTAGGCTAATTGGTTTTCTTCATTCCCTACCGGTCGGTACCAGCCTAAGGTCTGGAAGAAGACAATCCAATTTGCGTAATAGGTGTACTACCCCTAAACCAAGGAGTACTCGTAACCTGAGAGAGGGTAAAAGGAAAAGACAACTGAATAATCCCATCCGTTTTCTCCAGAACCGGAAACCATCCTCGAATAAATTCTTTCGAGTTCGTATCTAACCATACGATGGTTTTGTCCAATGGAAGTGGACGTTCGTAGTAATACGGGGTGTCCTGGAGAAAAGGGTAAAAGTAGGAGTGGCAATGAGGTTTGCAACTCTGACAATCCAAAAGCCGGTGTTTAAGAAGGTTCGGTCAACTTGGTCACTGAGTCAAAGTCTTAGGGTCGGGTCAATGGTCGCTGCCAAAGAGAGAGAGAGAAAAGAAACACTCAGCGTGCACTCTAACCTAGATCAGAATGGTTACCAATTTATCTAATCTGGAAACCTCCCACTGTACCTCAAATTCTCCTCCAAACCTGAAAGAAGAATTAGTCGGGGTTACCTGAGGAGTAAACTAACTCATCAGTGGGAATCGGGATCCAACTATCATTGCATGATAACGTGACGGAATCCGCTCACGCTATCACACTCCAGAAGGTATGCGCATATCTGGCAAGTTTCAGTTCTTTTGAAACTCCCGATGTGATTTTTTTTTTTACCCCATGCTCTTATGACCTTGACTAAGGCCAACAAATCATAAGTCACATGTCAAGTTCTACCCGTCATTATCCAGGTTGATTTGAACCCACCCGTACAAGCCCTTGACTAGGGCCAACAAGGCTATACGACTGTCCCAAACCAACGCATCTATCTATGCAGCATATGAACACCCAACAGCTACCAAACACTGTGCCTTGACTATGGCCAACAAACACAGCTTGAATACTATTGACTACCCATATGAAACGACGGAGGGCTATGAATGGTTTCTGGCGAAAACCTTTAACGTGATGAACTTGATATCGTTGAAGGAACGGATAGCTTTTAAAAATATAGTGACGAAAACCATTGCTAAAGAGGTCACTCCTGGTGAAGGGATCTCGGCTCTTTCCCCGTAGAATAGGGTGCAGGATATTCCAAATGAATACCGCGATGCAAAGCAAAAGTAATCGGCTATAGTGAAGTTAATGCCCTGACGCAAACTTCTGTCCAAGGGGTCACTCCCGGTGAAGGGATCTCGGCCCTTGCCTCGTCGACTGAGGAGCAGGATATTCCAATGAATACCACGATGCAAAACAAAAGTAAACGTCCTTGCAATAACAGCTTTTTGAAAAGTGTTCCAACAACATCAGATTAGGTTTGTTTTTAAACTTGCATTGATCCGAATCAATGCAGTCCCATCAATTGATCACACCAAAAAGAACGAAAATATACTGATGTACGTATATGCCATCCGCATTCGCCACTGGGTCCCGTCATTACCCGTTAGGTTAGCTTACTAACGACAGAGCGGGGACTGGACTAGCGCGGATGCAAAACATATACTACATCTACTAATATATATACCAATATATTATATTCGCTCAAGGCGTGAATAAAATGCAACATCACAGAGAATGAACAGCATCACAGAAACAATACAGATATCTGGGATCCCCGGGTTTCACAGAGCCGCTGAAACCCGACGTTCCCCTGGTCGTGTGGATAGCCTGTGCAATGAAATCCTAGACCCCTACGGGCGCGGCAAGTTACCCGCCAAAACCTGAAGCGAGGCAGCTCCCTTCAGCAACGTGAATGGACCACCCAGCACTTCACGGAATCCGGTAACTTGGGCACCCCTCCTGGGTCAACCTGTACCCCCTACGAGTGCGGCGAATAGCCCGCCAATCCTAGAGTGAAGCCCCCTCCGTCTCAATGCCATGAGATGCGGGCTTGTTGCCCTCCAGAACCCGGCTATCCGTGCACCCCTCCGCGAGGCAATCCTAGTACAGAAAGTAAAATATACATACAACGGGTACAACGACCGCAACCAGGTCGTGCCCCAAAAGAATAATACAAACAGGCAGTGACGGCAGTCCACATGTCGGACGCTCGCCCCGCAATATCAAATGTACATAATACAACAAAACTGTACTAGCATTGCATCCAGGCTATCCCCCACGACCGATCCGCAACATCACAGCAAAAACAAAACATCAACGTGAAAGTCACGTTCGCAAATCCGTCTAACCGGGCTATAGCAGTTAGACCGGATTTACCGATCAAGTGACATTCACGGTCGCAGATATAATGTAAATACTGTGAAAAATGTGTTTAAAATTTTTCGATTGACCAAAAATTAACAAGTGGGCCCCCAATCAAAACTGTAGCACTCACAGAAAACCTGGGCCCAATTTTAATATTCCAAAACCCATATTTTAAGCCCAGAAAGCCTCTGAAAAAAAATGGTGCAGTGATGTCTACAGTGCGCGGCGGAAGGGCGGCGGAATGGGGGTTTGTGCGGCGCTTCCGCGCTCTTACTGTGGAATCACTTCATCGAAATTTTACAGAGTTCTTAGATTTTCTAGTACATCAATATTTTACAACCTGAAAAATTTTTAGAGACCAAAAATTTTCAACAGAAACTGATGCGAAGGTAAAATGCAGTTTTGGAACTTTTTGATCGATCGGAAATGCAAACACATTAAACCAAGCTAGACTAAGTTAATGGGGAGGCTCTGATACCACTGTAAGTGCACGGCGGCGCCCCGGCCGTCAATCCGACGCCGGAATGCGGAAGCGGTGAAAACTTAAATTTTGCGGACTTAGCAAACCGGCACCACCGCGCACTAAACACCCGGATCGAAACCATTAACAAGTCTAAGCTAACTAGAAGATGGGTTAGAGATATACCGACGATCCAAGTCCTCCGGTCTTCTCGTCATGGTCCCGATCTCCTGCGGAAAAGTCCCGTCTCCTCCTCGTCGCCGGAAGTGCACCACATCGCCAACTTTGTTTACGGGCTCCCACCTCAATGCCGAGGCAACTCGGGCACAAAGCCGGCTACTCGACGTGCCCAAGATTCGCTGTAGAATGAGTGGTGTAGAGATCCATGTCTCATTTTGGGGTTAAGGAGGTGCCATTTGGTGGAGGATAATGAGATGAGCTTTTTGGAGATGGTGTAGTGGGAATTTTCCAACATGAAAGAACCAAAAATTCCCACAACAAAGTTTTGGACAGCCCCAAATTATCTTGGCCGGCCATACCCTATCGAGAATGGAGAGAATGAGAGAGTGAGCTAAAAGAATGGGGGGAAACTCTATCATGCAAGAGAGATGAAAAGACAATCATGTGAACCAATGATAGCAAGGTGAAAACCACACTCTTCTATCACTCATCAACTATGATGATATCCAAAGTCAATCCATCATGAAGTATGAAGTCAAGCAAGTCAATGGATGGTGCTATAATCATGACATGATAATATGCAAGGACCCCCTCCACAAAAATCTATTTGCAACAATGCAAATAAACCCTCCTCCACCAATCTTCGGCCAATGAACGGAACAAAGGAAATTGGCCGAAACGGAAAGCAAACTGGCAACTCCAGAAAACTGGTCCCGTAATAAATTACGGGAAAACCCCGATACTGTGCATACACACCCGCATCTGTATTTCGACCGAAATACAAATGCAATGAGACAAAATCTACACTGTACTATACTAGGATCCGGCTTATACCAAAACCGGCTAGTAATATCTGTTCGATCCTGATCCGTGCAATACCGCACGTATCTGATCGAACCCTGCCATATACCCATACGGCCTATAGTACAAACTGTCCGATCCCGATCCGTGCAATACCGCACGTATTTGGTCGGACCTTGCCATATCTCCATACGGCCTCTACAACCTTTCGCCCGAAAGCTGAGTAACTGAATGTGGGGGACTCTAAAGACTCATCAACACCTTGGTTGTGGATTTAACCACTAGCACGTCAGAGGTATAAGCCAATACGTAACGGGCTACCAGGTACTGACTAAAAGGGATGTCTGTGAGTGAACTCAGCCTGACAACCCTACTGAGCCTGTCAGTGACAATATCCGTGCAGTCCGGTCCGTTCGTCTATGAGTATCGCATGGCGGGCCTAGGGGGTTGGTAAAAGTCAGACCCCCAAAAGCGGTACAAGTCGTGTCGGAGTGTAGCCCAGAACATCCTGAGATACTACTGGAATACCTACCAGTAAATCTCCTTGCCTTGGCCAAGGACTTTGTGTAATGGCTCTCCTAGACACAGCACGACCTCACCCCCAATACCGGGAGAGACGAACCCCTGAAGATACGCTCACTGCCTCCATGTGGCTCGGGACTGTACCCAACTAAAACCTGTTTGCACGACTCCTTTGAGCCGTGGTAGGGTAGTAATCAAAGTACAGTGGGAACTCACACGAGACAAATGACGATCCCCAGGTCGATGAACTAACCTGCACACATGTCACCCAGGGAACTGCCATCTGACGTCTGGTATATGACCAACTAGCATGTTCCCGGCGAGTCCTGTCCGGTGTACTCATAACCCAATGAGCACCTGTATACATCTTAGGTGATCCAACTGACACCAGTGGCTTGTGAGACCGGCCACTGCCCCTCGTCGGGGTCTCGACTGTATACACTAGTCTACTATGGAGAATCGATGCCCTGTCTCGAAACTCTCACGACTAGGGACCTTTTAAGGATAAGCTTATAGACCCCAGCTCCCATTTATATGATCGCCCTCATACTGCTGGTGGTCAAGCAAGAATCCTAGGGGCTCTATCAACGTGTAATAGCGACGTGTCAGGTCACCTAAAGCAGTACACGATGATAAAGGTAAACCAGATAGCATACTATCATCTCGAGTAAGACTGTCCTACCGGGATAGGTCCTCCCTCAATCATTACAATCACGTACCTGTGACCTAATAATTGACTCTGAGGGCACTACCTCCAACAAGTTCGTACTGGTATATTAGCACGGAGACAAACATTTAGACGCCACGACAGGTTTTGTTCAGGCACGAGAAGTAGCAGAGACTCGGGATGAGGCCAGATGTTTAGCTCGTATCCCCAGGAGAGTCAGCAGTCGTCGCATGGGTGCTTTAGGTGCGGCAGTCTACTTCACCTTGTTAGAGATTGTCTTGAGATACACTGGAGGGAGGAAGCGGTTCCACAGGTTACCTTACCACCTTTTCCACCTCAGAGAGCGTTGCCTCTTGCACCTGTTGTTACTCCGCGTCAGACTTATGCACAGAGAGGTCGTGATTGCAGAGGGTTCATTCAGAGAGGTCAGGGCGATAGAGGCAGAGGACAGCCAGTTGCCGGTAGAGGACGGCCAGTCACAGGTGGAGGGCAGGCATGGGTATTTGCTTTGACGCATCAGGACGCGCAGGCGTCCAATGCAGTGGTCTCAGGTACTCTCCCAGTATGTTTTTTTGATGCACACCTGTTGTTTGATACGGGGTCTACACACTCGTGTGTCTCTACACACTTCGCGCCGAGTTTAGGCAGAGAGTCGGGTTTGCTTAGTCAGCCGCTTGTTGTGACCACTCCTATTGGAGAGTTGTTTGTTGCGAGGCACGTGTTTCGATCGTGTGTTGTCCGTATTGACGAGAGAGTTTCCTGTCGACTTGATCCTTCTTGAGATGTTGGACTTCGACGTTCTCCTGGGCATGGATTGGCTAGCTACGTGCTATGCGTCTATGGACTACCGCGTGAAGACAGTTAGGTTTTGTTTTCCTGGCGAGTCGGTTTTTGTTGTGCAGGGGAACCATGGTGCCACCCCTCACAGTTTGATTTCTTCTCTTCGAGCTGGACAGCTTTTGAGGAAGGGATTTCAGGGATTTCTAGCTTATGTTTGCGATGCTAGGGCTACAGAGGTTCCATTGGACCAGGTCCTGATTGTTAGTGAGTTCCCTGATGTTTTCCCTGACGAGCTGCCTGGATTACCGCCTGAGCGCGATATTGTTTTCTACATTGATTTGATTCCCGACACGGGGCCTATTTCCATACCGCCTTATCGGATGGCCCCGGCGGAGCTTAGAGAGTTGAAGAGTCAGTTGCAAGATTTGCTGGATAAAGGGCTTATTCGACCTAGTGTGTCTCCTTGGGGTGCTCCAGTCCTGTTCATCAAGAAGAAGGACGGCAATTTGCGCTTGTGTATTGATTACCGCCAACTGAACAGATTTACCGTACGGAATAGATATCTCTTGCCACGTATCGATGATTTGTTCGACCAGCTTCACGGTGCGGGATACTTTTTGAGGATTGACTTGCGATCGGGTTACCATCAGTCGTGGGTGCGGCAAGAGGATATTCCGAGGACGGCTTTACGCACACGTTACGGGCAATATGAGATTTTGGTGATGTCATTCGGACTCACTAAGCACCAACCGCCTTTATGGATTCGATGAACCGCATTTTCAGGCTGTATCTTGATCTGTTCATCATCGTGTTTATTGACGACACTTAGTGTATTCCCGGAGCCGAGAGGAGCATGAGTAGCATTTTCCGATCACGTTGCACACGTTGAGAGAGCACCAGCTGTTCGCGAAGTTTTCTAAGTGCAAATTTTGGCTTGACAACGTTGATTTCTTGGGTCACGTGATTACAAGAGATGGCATATGTGTGAACCCGAAGAAGATCGTGGCCGTTCATCATTGGCCCAGATCGACATCAGTTACGGAGATCCGCAGCTTCCTAGGCCTGGGGGGCTACTACCGACGATTTGTTCAGGACTTCTCCCGTATCGCTGCACCGTTGACCGGGTTGACCCGGAAGGGAGTTCCTTTTGATTGGACCGAGGCGTGCGAGCATCGCTTCCAGCGGTTGAAGGCTCGTCTGACTACTGCACCAGTGTTGTCATTGCCTTCGGGATCGGGCGGATTCGTGGTTTATTGCGACGCTTCGTTAGTAGGACTAGGTTGCGTGTTGATGCAGCACGACAGAGTTATCACGTATGCTTCTCGGCAGCTGAAGACACATGAACAGAATTATCCTACTCACGATTTAGAGATGGCTGCGGTGGTGTTTGCACTCAAGATCTGGAGACATTACCTATACGGGGAGTCGTGCTAGATATTCACGGACCACAAGAGCTTTAAGTACATATTTTAGCAACGAGACCTAAATCTGAGACAGCGCCGTTGGATGGAGCTAGTGAAAGACTACGATTGCGAGATCCTTTATCATCCGGGCAAGGCGTACGTAGTAGCAGATGCTTTGAGCCGGAGGCCCGGAGGTAGTTTATCTTGTTTGAGCACCGTGCAGCGGCAGTCGTCGGCTGATTGGCAGATTCTATTCGACAGCAGAGTGCACTTCGAGTTCACTCCGATCGGGGGACAACTTGCACATATTCATGCACGTCCGCAGTTGCTTGACCGTATCCGAGAGGTCCAGTCCGGTGATGACCGTCTTTCAGAGATCATGGAGCAGATTAGGCAGGGCAGAGAGTCTGAGTTCGTGATCAATGATCAGGGGATACTACACTTTGGGACTCGATTGTGCGTACTAGATTCTGAGGGACTGCGGCGTGAGATTCTTGAGGAGGCGTATAGATCAGTATATAGCATTCATCCAGGTTCCACCAAGATGTACCATGATCTGATAGATGTTTATTGGTGGGACGGAATGAAGAGGGACATCACAGACTTCGTGTCGAGATGCCTGACTTGTCAGCAAGTCAAGGCCGAGCACCAGAGGCCCACGGGAGAGTTGTAGCCTTTGCCCATTCCGGAGTGGAAATAGGAGCAGATTTCTATGGATTTCATTGTGGGTCTACCCAGGACCACTCAAGGGTATGACTCCATTTGGGCGATCGTGGATCGTTTGACGAAAGCGGCTCACTTCCGGCCAGTGAAGACTACTTTCGGATTTGCTCGGTATGCCCAGATTTACATCGACGAGATCGTACGGTTGCATAGCGTCCCGACTTGTATCGTGTCCGACCGAGGCACCCAGTTCACCAACCGACTATGGCAGAGATTTCAGGAGGCTTTGGGCACCCGCTTGAGTTTCAGCATAGCATTTCATCCGCAGACCGACGGACAGTCAGAGCGGACTATTCAGACTCTTGAGGATATGCTCCGAGCTTGCGTGTTAGATTTTGGTGGTAGCTGGGATCATCATTTACTCTTAGTGGAGTTCTCCTACAACAATAGCTTCTAGGATACTATTCAGATGGCACCATTTGAGGCTCTATATAGGAGGAGATGTAGATCGCCCGTCTGTTGGACAGAGCTCAGCGAGAGCAGTATTTTGGGGCCGGAGATCGTGGAGGAGACGACCGAGAAGATACAGTTGATTCGAGACCGGATGAGTGCAGCTCAGAGTAGGCAGAAATCGTATGCTGACAGACGCCGTCGCAGACTAGAGTTCGTAGTTGGCGATCATGTTTTTCTGAGGATCTCTCCGATGAAGGGCGTGATGAGATTTGGGCGAAAAGGAAAGCTTAGTCCCAGATTTATGGGTCCTTTCGATATCCTCGAGCATGTCGGCGCAGTTGCATATCGTTTGGCTCTTCCGCCCAGCTTTCCGGACGTTCACCCCGTATTCCATGTGTCGATACTTCGCAGATATCTTCATGACCCTTCTCACATGATTCAGCACCAGACCGTTCAGTTTGAGCGCGATCTTTCGTTCACCGAGCAGCCAGTAGTGATATTGGATCGGCAGGTGAAGAAACTTCGATCAAAGGTCTTGCAATCTGTGAAGGTTCTTTGGCGCAGCCCGAATGGTAAAGAGATCACGTGGGAGGCCGAGGGCGAGATGCGGAGGAAATTTCCTCATCTCTTTGAAGGTACGCGTAGCTAAATTTTAAATTCGGGGACGAATTTTCTTTAAGGGGGAAAGATTGTAACACCTTAGATTGTGATTAGGGGTTATTATGATTTAATGTGTGGTTTTTAGTAAAATGTTTACCAAAATGGGTTTCAAATATTTTATCAAAATTAATGAATATTTTATTAGAATTTAATTGGGTTTGCACACACATGTGTATGTTAACTAGAGCTAAGTTTAGGATTAAACTATGTTTAGACAACCATGGTGGACTAACCCATTTAATTAGGCTAATATGAGTTAATTAGGTGCATTAGTTTTCTTTTCTTTTTTTAATATAATTAGCTTGTGTTAGGGGTTGACTTTAGTTGGAGAGAGAAAGAGAGCATGATGGGCTTGAGCCATGCTTGGTAATTAATGATGAGAGAGAGAGAGGGGGGTTGACTTTCATATCTCTCATTTCTTTTTCAAACACTCAAAGACACACACACTCATTCTCACTTCTCTCTCTCCCTCTCACTTTCACACACACACATAACTGCAGCAACAACAGCAGCAGCTGAAGCAACAGCAGCAACACCAGCTTCAGCATCAGCAGCAGCAGCACTAGCAACAGCAGCAACAACAACACAACAACAGCAACAACAGTAGCAAGCAGCAACAGCAACAGCAAGCAACAGCTGTAGCAGAACCCCCTCTTCTTCTTCTTCTTCTCCTTCTTCTTGCACCCTAGGATCACTTGAGGTATAATTCTTAAACTCAATTCCTTTCTTTTGCTAGCATGTGGTTATTTAGCTTCGGTTTGTGTTTAATGTGGATTTTTGAGCTAGTTTATGGTTTGAGTGGGGTTTAAGCTAAGTTGGGATTATTATGGCTTAATTGACTTAGGTAGGATTAGTGCAGTTTTAACCTAGTACAGAATGCTGGGCTCCTAAGAAGCATCATACACAGAAGATGCACGTAGCGGAGATGCGCATGCTTCGTTGGATGTGCGGTAACACTAGAAAAGACAAGGTGCGAAATGAGGATATTCGTGCAAAAGTTGGTGTAGCACCCGTGGAGGAGAAGATGCGGGAAAACCGGCTTAGATGGTTTGGTCATGTGCGACGCAGACCTATGGAAGCACCGGTTCGACAAATAGATACTCTCGATATGGGTAATGGCAAAAGGGCAAAAGGGAGACCGAAGAAAACATGGATGGAGGTGATACGAAACGATATGGTTGCCAAAGGACTCAATGAAAGTATATTGTTCGATAGAAGTGAGTGGAGACAGAGGATTCATGAGCCGGACCCGGCGTGATTCTCATGTTGGTTCATGTAGCCTACCCCATATGCTTGGGATAAAAGGCTCAGTTGTTGTTGTTGTTGTTGTAGTACCACTAGATTTTGCTAAATCACCTTAATGTCGCAAACTTGAAATTTTAAAATTCGGTTTTGAAGCAAATTGTAGGATATATGAGATCTGCTGCATCAGTGATCATTTTCTAGTTTAGCAAACATGTTCAGAATAGTGTGCAGGCCTTGTAGAGTAGTGTGTTGGATTTCGTGCCTGTTTCCCTCCATGAAATCCGGCGACCTCCCCTTGTATTCCGGCGTCGCCGGCTCCCCTTTTGAGTTGAGTGTTGGTGCTGTGTTGAGTGGTGCCTGTAGGTTTTTGTCGGTGTTTGGTATTGTTTGGTTTTTGGGTTTTTATTGTAGACAGAATCTGGGGTGGTTTAGCTAATTTTAGTGTTTTGAGGGTGTTGTGATGTTTTGATGGTTTAGGTGGGAATCCTGTTAAATTAGGATTTTTATGGTTATGTTAGATAGATTCTGTGCTGTTGGTATCACTTAATTCAAGTAATTTCACCTGATTTCATAAGAATACCTTAATGTTGCAATTTAGTGTTTTTAAAACTAAAACTTTAGGATACGTAGAATCTGCTATATCTGGGGTTATTTTATTGATGAGTAAACATATACTTTAGGTTATGAATTGTGCTAGGAGTGTAATGTAGAAACCTGGACCACTTTTACCTGAAATTGGCCGATATCAAGCCTATGGTGGCCGGCCCATTTTTCTTGGAACTTGTTTAATTTTTGCAGGTAGCTTTCTATAGGTATTATAAGAGATTTGGTCTTGTTTATTTTTCTTGTTTTTGCTCCAGATAAAATCTGGGACCTATTACCTATAATTTGTGTAGCGAGACTTGCGTGATACGTGCGTTACGAGTTGGGTTGGTGTTACTGTATGTCACAGCGTGTCGGGGTGGTTTTTGACGTATACGCACATGTGTTGGTATGCATACACATTACGTATACACACGTGTTTAGATCGCAACGCTAGTTCTCGTTTGGACTTGATATCGCGTTTTTGTAGGATTTTGCCTTACGTGTGTTATTTTGTGTAAACTCTAGGTTCGCAGGCGGAGACTTCGGACGCCGCGAAGAAGAGGAAGCAGGTGGTCGGATACGCTTAGCATCAGATCACCAGTGAGTAGATTTAACGTCTACGGGGAAATCGCCCGTATGACGTTATGCGTCAGGGCTTGATAGGATGTTGTAGCTGCATATTTGCATTCATATATGATTGTTTTAAAATTCCGATTGTGTGTATCAAATCAAGTGAATAAGTTTCTTTGTGTCGGTATTTAGAAAATTGTAAAGAAATCACAACCAAAAATTATATTTGACCGCAATCAACTACGGTGTCAGTTGTAGATCGTAAGCGAGTGCGGACCGTCCACAGGGATTGTGCGATTCATTTCTATGTTTAATTTGTTTGAATCGAAAAGTTAATTGAAAAGAAAAGAAAACATGATTCAAGAATTTATCGATTGATTCAGGTGTCACGATGTTTAATCAAGAATCAAGACTGATAAACAAATCAAGAATCGGTGTTTTGATAATATTTCCAACCAAAATGTCAAGAATCTAAATGAGGCTCGTAGGAATCGATCGGATCTATAGACGTGATGTAATTTCAAGCTTTTGTGTTCTTGTCCTTCGAAGGATTGATACTAGATCGATGATGATCGACGAGAGTTAGGGCTTTCTTGATGAAACTAGGGTTTCATCGTTTAACCCTTGTTCTTTCATCGATATCATTCACATTCTAGCCTCTAACAATTTCAAGAAACGATCGTACCTCCCTAATCTCGAGCGATATCAATCAAGAAAGCATCGCAACGAATTGGGTCGTCGATTCTTGAACTTGCTAGGGTTTATAAAACTCATAGGATTCAAGAATCGATTAAAGATATATTACATCATCATTCTATTGATCGTCTCGACTCCTCGACGAGCGGAGTATTACTCAAACATCATCACACAGAAAGTATTCAAGAATTGAAAGGATATCATGATGCGAGAATTTAAAGAAAACAAGATAAAAGAATATCACCTTTTATTTATATCAACAATTTGATTACAGTCGCTCAAGAACTACAAGAGGAAGAACTAGATTGTCGATTTGGCGTCGCTCGGCTTCGTGAGTCGCGGATCGGCTTGGACCACTTGCTCTGTTGAAGATTGGCTCGGCTCATAAAAGGTTGCAAGGCTTCTTGCTTGATGGGTACTCGGGATCTTGGCTTTTGATTGGAATTAGGGTTAGGGTTTCCCACAAGCCCTCTCACTAGACTTGTGGAAGAAGATGAAGAAAGAGAGTGGACCTAGATTGATACTAAAATTTTTGGGATTTCTCCAAGATTCCAAGATGATTTACAAGTGAGCCTAGGGTCTTATTTATAGAGCACCCAAACCCTAAGCCTTCTTGAGTTCCCTCCAAAAGTTTGTTGAAAGACTTTTAGAAAGAGTTTGTTAGGCTTAGCTTAGGGTTTAAGCTAGGGTTTAGGGAGAAGTTTCTAGAATACAAGGCTTAGTTTAGTGTAGGAACAAGGGTTTGCTGATCTGGCATAAGTCTCTGGAGTCTTCTGGAAATTGGAGTGTCTTTTTGAAGTGTAGGAGCTGAGCTAGGAGTTCTGCAGCAAAACTGGAGTGATGATCTGTTAAGGCCGCCGCGGAACCGCGGCACAAGGCGGCTTAGGCCGCGGTTCCGCGGCCAAGTAGGCTCTTTGTGGCTTGGTTCTTCTGGTGTGGTCTTGGGATGCTATTTGGAGCTTAATTTGATATGTTGAATTTTACTTTGCCTTTTGGATTGGTACCAGAACTGAAATCATTGAGTTGACGTAATATTTGATCGGTACCGTATAAATTTTGGCCTTTCTTCTGGATTTTCCTGCACAGATCTCAAAACAAGTGTTGCGCAAATGTAGGGATGATGCGATGCCATGAAATGCAGTCAATTTCCTTTATAGTGCCGGTTTTAGAGTCTAACACATGCAATCTGATATTTTGCGACAATTTTGCTAATATGTAAAATATGAATGCCGAACACTTCTATATGGATGCAAATGATGAGGAAATTGCCGGCTAAAATATACAATATTTTCGACTAATCAAATTCCCCCAAACTTAATTTCGATCGTCTCGAGCGAACTGTTTATTAAAAAGAGAAGGAGAAAATAAAGAATGAGAAAAACTAACTAGCACACTTTCGTAGGCAACACAATTGCACTGAGCACGTGCAACAAGCCTTTAAACCTCTAGGTGTTCCTAGTAGGAGGAGTGTTGTCTCCTGAGGGTTTTCAGCGGATTGCACCCACAAAATCCAATAATAAAAGAAAGATAATGAATATTACATTTAAAGAAAAGAATTGTAAAAGAAAGACTTTGAAAATTAGGGTTCTCAATTAAGCTAGCTTTTCGGTTGTCATGAGCCCTATCTTAATGGTCATGAAAAGATGTTAGAAATCACGTCCTCCCTCAATAAAACATCATCTTATTCTTCATTCCTATCTTTCTTCCAAACATCGATCATATAACCCTGCGTGTGTGTAAAGACATCCCTATACCCGGAGAATTCAATTCAAGCTATCATACTCTTGCCCATCAGCCTCAGTACTTTTTAATTAACGAATATTTAGATGAGATTGCTCACACACTTTCATGCGACCGTTAATACTTCTTGAGGTACTAACCGACCGATTACTTATGTGCTTGCTTATTTGGTGTATTTTCCTCGTCTTGCACCACCTTAGGCATAGCAGTGACTCCTAGACCAGTTGGCCTTAGGGCACTAGGTGAAGAAGCACCCTCGCTATATATTTTTTATTGCCCTCGGTGATAACAAAACCAGTGTCCATTTTTCTCACCATTTTATATTTTTTTATTCACTTTTTTTTTTATTTCCTTCATACTTTTGGCTTTAAGACAAGAGCATTTCAAGGTATTCTGTACTATCCCAGGCTTCAAGACTTGTGTAAGTGCGAATAGCAAGGTATCAACATTCAAAATGTTTGGCTTTCAGAATAGAAACTATTTTTCAGACTTATTTTTATCCTCAGATTAGTGACGTCCTTCATCTTACTAACCCTTGGGACAACGGCTCATAACTACTTATTACTAGTTCGTATAAGAAAACTTCTAATTTTCTTGGTTTTCTTAAATTTTTCTAATCTCATGGATGTAATTGTTCACTATCTAAACTTTCATTATCTTATTTATGTACAAAAAAGTGTAAATATTAAAATTATTTTTATACTTGGAAATTTTTAAATTTTTATGGGTTTTGAAAATTCTTCAATTTTTATAGATTTTTAAAGAAATGTTTTGTGCTTATGCAAATGATATGCAAATGATGCAAAAATAAGCACAAACCTCCCCCAAACTTGTTTTCAACAGTTTCCTCACTGTTGAGAATCGCTATACCTACAAAAACTGTAAGCCTGGGGGGAGTTATTAGTGGGGGCAAAATATATAAGTGAAGAACTTCTCCCAAACTTACTCTTTTCACTCACCTTCATTCAAAAGATGATGCAATGATATACAGGATATGAAGATGAGACGGAGGAATTTTAATCAAAATAAACTGGCTCTTGTAAGAACAAGAGCTCCTCCGTGGGATCAGTGGAAAAATACGGCTTAAGTCTATGTCCATTTACTTTGAAAACGGTGCCGTTTTTAACATTTTCTACTTCTACTGCCCCGTGCGGGTATACAGACCGCACAACAAAAGGTCCCTTCCATCGAGATCGGAGCTTACCCGCGTGAAGGTGTAGTCGTGAATCATAAAGAAGGACCTGTTGACCAGGTGAAAATGTTTTGCTCAAAATGTTTTTATCGTGAAAAACCTTAGTCCTATTCTTTGTGATTACAACGTTATCATAAGCTTCATCGCGGAGTTCGCTTAGCTTATTAATTTGCAGCTTCCGAAAGGTGCAAGCAATGTTTAGATCAAAATTTATTTCTTTTATAGCCCACAATGCTTTATGCTCTATCTCGATAGGTAAATGACATGCTTTCCCAAACACTATCCTATATGGAGACATTCCTAGGTCGGTCTTATATGCAGTTCTGAATGCCCAAAGAGCATCCGTCAGTTTGGTCGACCAGTCTTTTCTATTTTTAGCAACAGTTTTCTCCAGGATAAGTTTGATTTGTCTGTTTGAAATTTCAGCCTGCCCGCTTGTTTGGGGATGATAGGGTGTAGAAAGTCGGTGGTTGATTGAGTATTTTCGCATCAGAATCTCGAAAGATCTGTTGCAGAAATGTGTCCCATTATCGCTAATGATAGCGCGTGGGTGTCCAAATCGTGAAAAGATATTCTCTTTTAAGAACTTAATGACAACTTTTTTGTCATTAGTGCGACATGGAATGGCTTCTACCCATTTGGAGACATAATCAACCGCCAGCAGAATGTACAAATTCCCAAAGGAGTTGGGAAAAGGACCCATAAAATCAATGCCCCAAACATCAAATATTTCAACAACCAGAATGGGTTGCTGAGGCATTTCATTCCTCTAGGATATTCTACCCGTATACTGACATTGTGTACAGGTTTTGCAATACTCAAATGCGTCCTTGAATAAGGTCGGCCAATAAAATCCACATTGCAAAACCTTTTCCGCCGTCTTTTTGGGATCAAAGTGACCCCCACAGGCCTGATCATGACAAAAAGAAAGAACACTCTTGAACTCTTCATTCGGGACACACCGGCGAATGATCTGATCAGGACAATATTTAAACAAATAGGGTTCATCCCAGTAAAAGTGTTTTACTTGGGATAGAAAACGGTATTTGTCCTGTTTTGACCAATCGCTGGGTATCAGTCCCGTGGCATGATAGTTCACAATATTCCTGAACCAAGGTTCAGCGGATATGCTCAAGAGTTGTTCGTCAGGGAACGAATCATTGATCGGCAGGGTCACAGGGGAAGAAGTGATGCGTGAAAGATGGTCAGCTACTACGTTTTCACATCCTTTCTTATCTTTGATAACAAGATCAAATTCTTGTAACAGTAGGATCCAACGTATTAGTCGACCTTTTGCATCTTTCTTCGCCAGAAGGTGTTTTAAAGCGGAATGGTCAGTATACACAACTATAGGTGAGCCAATTAAGTAAGGCCTGAATTTTTCTAATGCAAATACAATCGCTAAGAGTTCTTTTTCTGTGGTTGTATAATTGATTTGCGCATCATTCATGGTCTTACTTGCATAGTATATCACGTGTGGCATCTTATCGATGTGCTGTCCTAAGACTGCACCTACTGCAAAATCAGATGCGTCACACATCAGCTCAAAGGGGTAGTCCTAGTTTGGTGATGATAACACGGGGGCTGAAGTGAGTGAGTGTTTAAGTGAGTCGAAAGCTGTCTCGCAGTCCGAGTCAAAATGGAAGGTCGTATCCTTGGCCAGGAGTAGTGTTAAAGGTCTAGCAATTTTGCTAAAGTCCTTTATGAATCTCCTATAAAAGCCCGTGTGGCCAAGAAAGGATCGAATGTCTTTGACGCTTTTGGGGTGAGGGAGGTTTTGAATGACATCTATCTTAGCTCTGTCAACCTCAATGCCTTTCTGTGAAATAATATGTCCAAGTACAATTCCTTCTTGGACCATGAAATGGCATTTTTCCCAGTTCAAAGTCAAGTTCTTCTCTTTGCAACGAGTAAGAACAGCGTCAAGATTCGATAGGCAATCAGAAAAAGAGTCTCCAAAAATTGAGAAATCGTCCATAAAGATCTCCAGAAAATTCTCTACCATATCAGAGAATATCCCCATCATACACCGCTGAAAGGTAGCGGGAGCATTGCACAACCCAAAGGGCATGCGACTATAAGCAAAGGTACCAAAAGGACAAGTAAAAGATGTTTTATCTTGATCCTTTTTGGCGCTGGGGACCTGATTGTAGCCTGAGTATCCGTCCATAAAACAATAATACTCTCGTCCCGCTAAGCGTTCCGGCATCTGATCAATGAATGGTAGAGGAAAGTGGTCTTTCCTCGTGGCAGCATTGAGTTTTCTATAATCGATACATACATGCCACCCAGTTTGGGCAAGTGTCTGAATCAACTCATTTGCCTCATTGGTTATAACAGTGATGCCGGATTTCTTAGGAATGACATGTATAAGACTCACCCACTGGCTATCGGAGATGGGGTATATAATACCATTATCTAGGCATTTGACGATTTCTTTCATCACTACTTCCTTCATGACTGGATTCAACCGTCTCTGTGGTTCTCGGGTTGGTCTGGCATCATCCATCACATGTATATGATGTTCAACTATCAAGGGACTAATCCCTTTGATGTCCGTCATACTCCAACCAAATGCCTCTTTGTTAGATCTCAATACCGATAAAAGGGCATTCTCTTGCTCTGATGCGAGAGATGCGGATATGATAACCGGTAAAGACTCATTCTCACCTAGATATGCATATTTAAGGTGAGAAGGTAAAATTTTGAGATCTAATTCGGGCGGAGAAATGATAGAAGGAGGGATCATTGAATGATTTTTGGATTTACAAAGAAGCTCAGAGCCTGTGAAAGATACAGACTCGGGTGGAGAAAAGTCAGAAGTGCAGGACTCAAGTGTAGGTAAAGTGTCCTCACTAAGATCATGTGTGAAATCAAACAGAGATGTGGTAATGTCATCGAGATCAGTAAAGCAAAGTTCCTCAGCTCCACAACTATCGGGAGCGATCTCATGGACAGAGCACACATCTAGAATATGAGCAGAGGGTTCTGATGGCTGACTTCCAACTTTGTAGATATTTAGTTCAATGGTCATATTTCCAAATGATAAGTTCATTGAACCATTTCTACAGTTTATAACAGCGTTGGAAGTGGCAAGGAAAGGACGACCCAGAATCACCGGAATTTGGCCCCGGGGGTTTGCTACAGGATGTGTGTCGAGCACAATGAAGTCTACAGGGAAAACAAATTCCCCGACCTTTATCAACACATCCTCTAATTCACCCCTTGGTTTGGTGATAGATCGGTCTGCCATTTGGAGAGTGCAGTGAGCAGGTTTCAGCTCTCCAATCCCTAATTGCTCATAGACAGAATAAGGGAGCAGGTTAACACTTGCGCCAATGTCTAAAAGAGCACGATTTATGTTTTTACCCCCAATCGAAATCGATATTGTAGGACATCCTGAGACCTTTCGTTTTTTTGGTAGCTGGGGTATAAAAGCAGTGCTAATATTATTAGACATGAAGACCTTCTTCGCCACTTGAGTCTTCCTCTTCCTAGTGCACAAGTCCTTAAGAATTTTCGCATAAGCGGGGACTTGTTGAGTCGCACCTAGGAGAGGGATATTGATGTTAACCTGTTTGAAAATTTCCATTATTTTCTCCGGACTCGTTCTATTAGCCCTTAACCGATTCGGATAAGGAGCTTTCGCAATAAGTGCAGGGTCCATCACAGGAGAAGGAAGAGGGGGTAAACGCGGTCCCAAAAGAGGTGTGGGGACCGTCTGTGGAGAACTAGAAGGGCTATACTGAGGTGTCGAGCCTAATGGAAAATGGAGAATAGGCTCGCGAGACGGTGGCGTGGTAGAAAAAGAAGGATCAGAAAGAGAAGTGTGTGTGTGTGGAAAGGTCTCAGCCGGGGTGTTGATATGATTTTCAGTATCATCAATACCTTCCCCGACATGATTGTTCAGCACTCTTCCCGATCTCAACGTTGTGATGGCATTTACATTGTAATGCCCAGGATTCTGCAGGGGTTGAGAGGGAAGTTTCCCTTTTTCTCTCGCACTCATTTCGGCTTTAAGTCGTGCGATTTCAGCTTCCATCGTTCTGATACTCTCAGCTTGGGATGCTGAGTTTTTCTTTATCTCACCGACGGAAGATCTAACCTTAGCCGAAACCTCTATGAAATTTGACAAAAGTGATTTCATGGTTTGAGTGAATTGAGAGAACTCGTCAGAACAGGTCATAGGATTAGACTGTGAAGGAGTGTTTGTAAGTGCACGGCGGCGCCCCGGCCGTCAAACCGACGGCCAAATGCGGAAGCGGTGATAAACTTTAATTTTGCGAACTTAGCAAACCGGCACCACCACGCACTAAGCCCCGGATCGGGCCATTAAACTAGATCTAGCTAACTACAAGATGGGAAGAGATATACCGAGTGATCCGAGTCCTCCGGTCTTCTCGTCGTTGTCCCGATCTCTTGCGGAAACTCCGGTCGTCGCCTCCTCGCCGGAAAGGCACCACATCGCCTGTATCTTTTACGGGCTCCCGCCTCTATACCGAGGCAACTCGGGCATGAAGATGGCAAGTCGACATGCCTAAGATGTGCTGTAGAATGTAGTGTAGATGATGCTTGTCTCTTTGGGGTTATGTTGCCTTGATGGAGGAATCAACAAGAAATGAACTTGGGGATTTTGGTAGCAATGAAAATGAGATGGATGATTAATTTCTTTCACCAAAATGAAACCTCTCATTTTCTCTCCTCATCAAAATGTGTGGCCGGCCACTACCATGTGAGAATGGTGGAGGGAACAAATACATATCATGAAGGGAGGTGAGTGTAGGAGATGAAAGAGGTGACCATATCAAAAGACAAAAAAACATCAACCATGCTTAAACCCATATCACCATCTAATCACAATAAATGCATCATGGATGAAAGATATCATAATCAATACAATTTCAAGAAAACCCCCTCCACAAAAGTTATTTGCACAATTGCAAATAACCCCCTCCATCGGAAAAGTCCGGCCGGGAAAGAACAAAGGAAAACCGGCCGGAACGGAATGCAAACTGGCAACTCCAGAAAACTGGTCCCGTAATAAATTACAGGAAAACCCCAATACTGTGCATACACACCCGCATCTGTATTCCGTCCAGATACAAATGCAAAGAGACAAAATCTACACTGTACTAAACTAGGATCCGGCTTAAACCAAAGCCGGCTAGTAATATCCGTTCGATCCTGATCCGTGCAATACCGCACGTATCCGATCGAACCTTGCCATATATCTATACGGCCTCTAGTACTAACCGTCCGATCCTAATCCGTGCAATACCGCACGTATCTGATCGGACCCTGCCATATCTCCATACGGCCTCTACAGCGTTTCGCCCGAAAGCTGACTAACTGAATGTGGGGGACTCTAAAGACTCGTCAACACCTTGGTTGTGGATTTAACCACTAGCACGTCAGAGGTATAAGCCAATACGTAACGGGCCACCAGCTACTGACCAAAAGGGACGTCGATGAGCGAACTCATCCTGACACCCTACTGAGCCTGTCAGTGACAATATCCGTACAGTCCGGTCCGTTCGTCTATAAGCATCGCATGTCGGGCCTAAGGGGTTGGTAAAAGTCAGACCCCCAAAAGCGGTACAAGTCGTGTCGGAGTGTAGCCCAGAACACCCTGAGATACTACTGGAATACCTACCAGTAAATCTCCTGCCTTGGCCAAGGACTTCGTGTAATGGCTCTCCTAGACACAGCGCGACCTCACCCCCAATACCGGGAGAGACGAACCCCCGAAGATCCGCTCACTGCCTCCATGTGGCTCGGGACTGTACCCAACTAAAACCTGTTTGCACGACTCCTTTGAGCCGTGGTAGGGTAGCAATCAAAGTACAGTGGGAACTCACACGAGACAAATGACGATCCCCAGGTCGATGAACTAACCTGTACACATGTCACCTGGGAACTGCTATCTGACGTCAGGTATAAGACCAACTAGCATGTTCCCGGCGAGTCCTGTCCGGTGTACTCATAACCCAATGAGCACCTGTATACATCTTAGGTGAACCAACTGACACCAGTAGCTTGTGAGACCGGCCACCGCCCCTCGTCGGGGTCTCGACTGTATACACTAGTCTACTCTGGAGAATCGATGCCCTGTCTCGAAACTCCCACGACTAGGGACCATTTAAGGATGTGCTTGTAGACCCCAGCTCTCACGTATATGATCGCCCTCATACTGCTGGCAGTCAAGCAAGAATCCTAGGGGCTCTATCAACGTGCAATAGTGACTTGTCAGGTCACCTGAAGCAGTACACGATGATAAAGGTAAACCAGATAGCAAACTATCATCTCGAGTAAGACTGTCGTACCGGGATAGGTTCTCCCTCAATCATTGCAATAACGTGCCTGTGATCCAATAATTGACTCTGAGGGCACTATCTCCAACAGTGTTGACCTGATTTTGGAAATTTTGTGACTGATAGGGGTGCTGAGTGAGTTGAAGGGGTTGCTGTTGTGGTGGAGGAAGAGCCCTCTGAAAATTATTCGTGTTTGGAACCGTGTTTTGAGATTGGTTTTGGTTCCAAGCGAAATTCGGGTGATTCCTCCAACCCTGATTGTACGTGGAAGAATAAGGATCGTTTCGAGGTCTTTGAAATGCGGCATTAGAATGCTCGTGACCTTGAAACGCAGAGTTTAATGGACATTCTTTCGTTAAATCAGACGGATCAGAACAGCACTCACAAACAGTTTTGGGGAGCGATATTGGATTTAGGGAGGCTGCTGCAAACTTGTGTTCCATAGCGTCAAGCTTCTTTTGCATTGTTGCCATTTCAGCTCGAACACCTATGGACACATCTATTTGGTGTACGCCACCCCTATTCAATGGTTGGGTTCCACTCTCCCACTGTAGTGATTTTTCAGCGAACTCTTCTAAATACTTCCAAGCTTCCCCATCATCTTTGGTCATAAAAGTACCTTGACACATGTTTTCAAGGCTCTGTTTAGTGCTTAGGTTAATGCCCTCATAAATGATTCGGCAAAGCTCCCATCTCGGGATGCCGTGATGAGGACACTGAACCAATAGATCCTTGAAACGTTCAAAGCATTTTGAAAATAGTTCAGTAGGGAGCTGGGCAAATTGATTCAGTTCGCTATGGATTCGAGCTGTCTTTTGTATTGGGTAAAATTTCTTAAGGAATGCAGCGACGAATTCTTCCCAATTCGTAATAGAGTGTGCGGTAGTGTTATATAGCCACTTCTCGGCTATATCGCACAATGTAAATGGAAGAAGTCGTAGACGCATTGCATCCACTGAAAGTTATGACGTTCCCATCATTGCGCATACGTTTTCAAATTTGGTAATGAAAACGTAAGCGTCCTCAGTCTCGAGTCCGTGAAATTTGGGTAAAAGATTGATGTACTGGGGCTTAATCTCAAAGTTATCCCCGTTGGCTGGTTGTGTGGATAAGCAGGTCGAAAGAGGACCTCGAATAGGGTAGCACCTCTCCTGGAGAGAGATGCGGGGTGGATTCTGCGCACCAACGGACGGTGGCAGATTAGGGTTAAAGAAATTTGATGGATTCAGATCCATCGGTGTGGGTGTGGTAGTGGGTAAAGGAAAGGTAAATGGAGAAATATCGACTTCGGAGTCGATAGGAGGTACGCGGACTAAACGGGCACTAGAATCCCGTGTCCAGCCTATCTTGTACTAAAAAGGGTTAGTACAAGTGGCAGTGTTGACTTATAATCAGGGGTAAATGCTGAATGCGGTGCTTGCTTTTTTTGAAAAAGGGACGGATTTTGAAAAAAAATGATGCAACACACAAAATCCTAATTCTAGGGGTCGCCTAGGTCAGATCTCTAGACCGCTCCTAACTGCCAGAAGACAAGACGCAGGATAGAATCCTCCACTGCCTCTTTGTCCCTCCTGCGGCCAGGTAAGTGCCAGGTAAGTGGGAGGTTCTCCACTACGTAAGTAGTGGGCCTAATTAAGTAACCACTAGCCTTCGACACACTTTCCTAGGCACCACAAGAGAAATGCGGATAAGTAATGAATTACCCACGGCCTTCTTCTGTCCTAAGTGAGCGCGACGGTCCTTAGAGTCATCTCTAGATATTTTTTAGTTAATGAGGGACAAATGCGTATGCAAGTTTTGTGATTTTCGGGGCCTAGGAAGGGTAATGAACTCCCCACCTAATTTGGATTTGGCCGTGCCCCTTAATTTCCGTATTTAGAATGCAAACAACCAAGAAACAAAATCACGCACAAATTTAATTTTGCATTTGCGGCGCTGCGATTATTTGCAAAGAAACCTGCAGAAAATTGTTAATTGGAGCTAAAAAGAGGAGAGAGGAGAAGGTAAGAAAATACCTGAAGCAAAAATTTTGCAGAGATGCCCCAGGATTCCCGCGGTTCCGCCGCAAATTCCCTCTAATGCCGCGCTTCCGCGGTCTCTTGATGAGATCACTCCACTAAAAATTTTCAGGGAGCTTCTGTAGACTCCCTCTGCTCTCTGGTATATCCCAAAAATTCTCTTTAATTTCCAAACAGCTCCAGATTTCCTTGCAATGAACCACAACAAATTGTTTAGGGTTGCACGAATTTTGATCTCAAAATAACAATAGAATAATTCTTTCAATTCAAACTATAATATGAAACGAATTAGCGCGCGATCCCCGGCAACGGCGCCATTTTGATTGTTTCAAAATTCCGATTGTGTGTATCAAATCAAGTGAATAAGTTTCTTTGTGTCGGTATTTAGAAAATTGTAAAGAAATCACAACCAAAAATTATATTTGACCGCAATCAACTACGGTGTCAGTTGTAGATCGTAAGCGAGTGCGGATCGTCCACAGGGATTGTGCGATTCATTTCTATGTTTAATTTGTTTGAATCGAAAAGTTAATTGAAAAGAAAAGAAAACATGATTCAAGAATTTATCGATTGATTCAGGTGTCACGATGTTTAATCAAGAATCAAGACTGATAAACAAATCAAGAATCGGTGTTTTGATAATATTTCCAACCAAAATGTCAAGGATCTAAATGAGACTCGTAGGAATCGATCGGATCTATAGACGCGATGTAATTTCAAGCTTTCGTGTTCTTATCCTTCGAAGGATTGATACTAGATCGATGATGATCGACGAGAGTTAGGGCTTTCTTGATGAAACTAGGGTTTCATCGTTTAACCCTTGTTCTTTCATCGATATCATTCACATTCTAGCCTCTAACAATTTCAAGAAACGATCGTAGCTCCCCAATCTCGAGCGATATCAATCAAGAAAGCATCGCAACGAATTGGGTCGTCGATTCTTGAACTTGCTAGGGTTTACAAAACTCGTAGGATTCAAGAATCGATTTAAGATATATTACATCATCATTCTATTGATCATCTCGACTCCTCGACGAGCGGAGTATTACTCAAACATCATCACACAAAAAGTATTCAAGAATTGAAAAGATATCATGATGCGAGAATTTAAAGAAAACAAGATAAAAGAATATCACCTTTTATTTATATCAACAATTTGATTACAGTCGCTCAAGAACTACAAGAGGAAGAACTAGATTGTCGATTTGGCGTCGCTCGGCTTCGTGAGTCGCGGATCGGCTTGGACCACTTGCTCTGTTGAAGATTGGCTCGGCTCATAAAAGGTTGCAAGGCTTCTTGCTTGATGGGTACTCGGGATCTTGGCTTTTGATTGGAATTAGGGTTAGGGTTTCCCACAAGCCCTCTCACTAGACTTGTGGAAGAAGATGAAGAAAGATAGTGGATCTAGATTGATACTAAAATTTTTGGGATTTCTCCAAGATTCCAAGATGATTTACAAGTGAGCCTAGGGTCTTATTTATAGAGCACCCAAACCCTAAGCCTTCTTGAGTTCCCTCCAAAAGTTTGTTGAAAGACTTTTAGAAAGAGTTTGTTAGGCTTAGCTTAGGGTTTAAGCTAGGGTTTAGGGAGAAGTTTCTAGAATACAAGGCTTAGTTTAGTGTAGGAACAAGGGTTTGCTGATCTGGCATAAGTCTCTGGAGTCTTCTGGAAATTGGAGTGTCCTTTTAAAGTGTAGGAGCTGAGCTAGGAGTTCTGCAGCAAAACTGGAGTGATGATCTGTTAAGGCCGCAGCGGAACCGCGGCACAAGGCGGCTTAGGCCGCGGTTCCGCGGCCAAGTAGGCTCTTTATGGCTTGGTTCTTCTGGTGTGGTCTTGGGATGCTATTTGGAGCTTAATTTGATATGTTAAATTTTACTTTGCCTTTTGGATTGGTACCAGAGCTGAAATCATTGAGTTGACGTAATATTTGATCGGTACCGTATAAATTTTGGCCTTTCTTCTGGATTTTCCTGCACAGATCTCAAAACAAGTGTTGCGCAAATGTAGGGATGATGCGATGCCATGAAATGCAGTCAATTTCCTTTATAGTGCCGGTTTTAGAGTCTAACACATGCAATCTGATATTTTGCGACAGTTTTGCTAATATGTAAAATATGAATGCCGAACACTTCTATATGGATGCAAATGATGAGGAAATTGCCGGCTAAAATATGCAATATTTTCGACTAATCAATATACATTGATCTCGCATGGCTACTATTTGTTGCATACTATATTCCCTGCTATATATGGACCTAGAATGAATAGGATACCGCACTGTTACTAACGGTTCATGTTGCACGAGCACTAAACTGCATGTTACACACACCGTTAATAATTGCCATGACAGTCACACTATAGAATTGTGATTGATGTCAAAAACTGTATTTACCGCAATCAGAAACGGCGTCGCTTCGCAGCTAGCCGGTGAGTGCGGGTCGATCCACAGAGACGGGTAAATTCCTTTTATGTGTTTTAACGAGTTGATTCATTTTGTCGTTTTGGTTGGTTTATGAAAATCTAGATCTATCACTAAACTTAATTAATTTAATTTAAATTCTTGCTAGGGTTAGGCTTCGGGGAAGTTTTGGAGATTGACGTTTTCCTCACCGCTTTCATTGCCATATTTTAGATCTGTTAGATGTTATGATAATTATCAATAAAGTGGATCCGAATCTTTTGGGAAGATGTTTCTACCTCTAGATTCGCATCCTTCCTTTGTTGATAATTACCCTAACCCCCATGGAAAACACGCGCAACCGGCCCTTTATACTACGGTTCATCGTTACCTCGAGGGGTAGGATGCCGTAGGGAGCGGTTGTGTGTGTATGCATGGAGTGCTAACTATTAGGTGTGGATGGCATGAAAGGGGTGAGAGATATCATCTCTCAAACCTTTCCCTAAGGCTAACCCTAACAAGCGAGGAGACTACTCGCTCATTAGGGGATGATAAAATATTAAAAGAATAAAAAAAACACTTACTAATTTGACGGCTCCCTCCAAGCGATAAAGAACAGATCTGAATAATTATTCCCAGAAATTCTGAACTTTTATTTATTGAAAAGAGGCATCCGTTTTTCAGATTTCAATTTACAATTTATAGGAAAATAGGAAACCTAGGGTTACAGACTCTCGCGCGCGCATGCGCAATTACAGATTTGCCCCCTAAGAATCCCAACACCCGCACCGACGCCCAAGCTCAGAAAAACTCCACCTACATGCGCACTATATGGCCGCGGATCCGCGGCATTTGTTGCCTTGGGCCGCGGATCCGCGGCCCTTTAGTGGTCTTGGGCCACCAACTTTCTGTGGTTGGTTTTTCTTCTCTTGGGCTTCCTAGTTTCATTGTTCTTTTCTCTGTTGGGCTTCTTAGTGTTCTCCAGATCCTTAGTGAAAACTTGTTCGTATCTTTTGACCGTTCACTTGACATTTTTGGACCATGTACTGTTCTTTGACTAGGCTTGACCAGGGTCCGTCTACTTGTTTGTCAAAAGTCACTTTTCTGTATCAGCTTTCGTCTTTTTCACTGTATCTGCATCCAAGCCCTGTATCCTGTAACATGCAACAAACGTGCGTCAAGAGTACCTATTTACTTATAAAAAGGATAAGAATAGAGGGATGAAAAATGCAATATTATGGTCTGAACAAATACCCCCAAACTTACCTTTTGCTCGTCCTCGAGCAAACTTATTATTTTATTCTCTAAAATCCTAACCACACTTTCGCAGGGAAACGCGATTGCACTGAGCATGTGCAACAAGCCGTTAAACCTCTAGGTGTCCCTAGTAGGAGGAGTGTTGTCTCCTGAGGGTTTTCAGCGGATTACACCCACAAAATCCTATCAACTTGGCCCATTGACTTTTGTTCTTCATTTAGGTCTTCTAACAAGGAATTCTATTATCTTCCACTTGTAAATCATCCACCCATATTCTTCACACTTCCTCATTATTTAACTTAAGATTATATATGTTATGTAGACCTACTTAGCTTTCGGCATCTTTTAAGTCTTCCTTCTAGGGTTTCATCTCAACTTAGGAATTTTCTATCAACTCCATTAAAGATACAAATTTTATCTTTCATTCCTCTCTTTTATCTAAATTCCAATCACATACCCCTACGTGTGTGTATAGATCACCCCTACACTTGGAAATTCAATTCAAGCAATCATGCCCTAGTCCATTGTCCAAGGTACTTATTAATTGGTGAATTTAAATGGAATTCGCTTACACATCCTTCATGCGACCGTTAATACTTCTTGAGGTACCAACGACCGATTACAAAATGCGTTTGCACTTTAAAGCGTACTTCCTAGTCCTTGCAACACCCAAGGCTTTAGCAGTGACTCCCAAACCAGTTGGTCTAAGGCACTAGGTGATGAAGCACCCTCGCTAAATATTTTTCTATCTTTACAGCCTTAAGTAATCACAAAAACCAGTGTCCATTTTTTTTTTTATTCACCTTCTTTTTTTTTTCTTTTCATTGTACTAAGGACTTTAGACAAGAGCATTTCAAGGTCTCTTCTACTATTCCAAGTTTCAAGGTGCGTGATAGTGCAAATTGTAGGGTATACATTTTCAGAATCTAGACTTAAGCTAGGAACTATTTTTCAAACTTATACTTTAATAAGAACATCAATACTTTTCCTTTATTTTGACTTAACCCAAGAAGTGAACCCAAAATTTGCCTATTTCTAAATAAACTACAAGGCATATACTTTCTACCGTTAAACTTTAAGGAATGTTATCTTTAGGGTTTTTAATTCACTAAGTCTAAGATCTAGTTGTTCCTAGCCAGTTAACCTATCTGTCAAACTCTAGTCAAATAAGCCAAAATTGAATACATTAATTTTTATAATTTTTGAAATTTTTCAAATTTTTATGAGTTTTCAAATAAGTATGCAAATGCAAAATATGTACAAATAAATGCGAAGGAAGAAGACGTACCGAGCATACCCCCAAACTTGAACTTGACAGTGTCCTCACTGTCATGCTATACCAAGAGGGTCAAAATACCGGCACTTCCCTGTTTATTTATTTATAATTTTTTTATTGTTAAGAAATACAAAAAAAAATATACAAAAAGGCTCTCCCCCAAACTTCATTTAAACTATGTTAGACAATACTGCCAAACCTTGCATCGGCCAAAAGTTAACACCAACCAGTTGAAAAATTTATCAGTAAAGAATATTGGGTGGTGGAAAAATAAGTTGTGGTGGTCCGCAAAGAATTGGGGAAGATAGAAGTAGTGGTATGGGAGGTGTGGAGGTAAATATATAGGTGATGGTGATGCATCGAAACGAGAATGTAAATGATCAGCAATCAGTGGAGTGTTGGCATTCTCGTACCTTATTAAAAGAAATGGGGGTATTTCAACTTCTAAGGGAGGAGGTTGACTCACCACAATACCCCCAAGATGTTCCTGTGGGTCCTCTATTGGCATGGCATCATCCATCAATGTATGATATTCAAATATGAGGGAACTGATCTCCTCGATGTCCGCCATAGTACAACTGACAACTTGCCGCCTATCTTGTAAGACCGTTAAGAGGGCGTTCTCTTGCTCGATGGCTAGAGAGGCCGATATGATAATGGGAAAGGTCTCATTCTCACCTATGTAGGCATATCTAAGGTGAGACGGCAAGGGCGTGAGTTCGAATTTCTGAGGCGAAAGAATCATTGCGGAATCTACCTCGAACTCAAAGGACTCTAACACAGGTTCGAAATCACTGCAAACAACCGATTCGGATGGTTTGACTGACTCATCCAAAAATTCAAACGACTCATATTCGGGCTGTGAGTCGTCATCATCCAAAAAAGTGAAACATTCATAATCAACATCGGTTGTGTCAATGGTGGTAGGCTCAAGGAGGGACGCACTAGTGGCGTCAAAACTGTTTTCATCAAATAGAAATCTTTCAAGCTCGCAGTCCTCCTGTGTGATTTCGTGAATAGAGCAAACTTCTCGTGTACTACTTTTAGGTACGGGGGGCAGACTTCCCATCTTATAAATATTGAACTCACTAGACCTCTTTCCGAAGGATAGAGTCATGGAGCCATTGCGACAATTTATCACGGCATTGGAAGTGGCCAAAAATGGTCGACCAAGAATCACCGGAATTTGGTTTCTTGGGTTAGAAACAGGTTGTGTATCCATAACGATAAAATCAACGGGGAATATGAATTCCCCGACTTTGATCAACACATCCTCTAGTTGACCCCTTGGATAGGTGATTGATCGATCAGCCATTTGGAGAGTGCAACGAGTGGGTTTCAACTCTCCAACCCCTAATTGTTCGTACACGGAATAAGGAATCAGGTTAACACTAGACCCAAGATCTAAAAGTGCTCGATTAATTTTCTTATCCCCAATTGTGATTGAAATAGTAGGACAGCCGGGGTCCTTTCGTTTTTGGGGTAAGGTTTGATGGTGGTTAATAGCATTGCTCACTGCACTAGCCACTAGCACTTTCTTGGGTACTTGAGATGCCTTTCTCTTCGAGGTGCATAAGCCCTTTAAGATTTTCGCGTATGAAGGGACTTGTTGGATAGCATCCAAGAGAGGTATATTTATGCTAACCTGCTTAAATATCTCCACAATCTTCTCCACTTGTGTATTTGGTTTATTAGGACTCAACCTGTTTGGAAATGGTGCATTTTGAAAATTAGTTGAGTCAAATGTTTGTGGAGCAGACTGTGGATTAGGAACGGATCCCGGTGTAGATGTGTTCGTGTTGTGAGAAATGGGTCCGTTAGAGCTAGAAGAAGTAGAGCCATGTGAAGGGTGGAGAATAGGCTCTAAAGAAAAAGGTGAAGAAGGAAGTGAAGAAAATGAAGAAGGGGAAGAAGAAGAAGAACCACCGGCGGGGATGTCATCACTAGTTTTCACATTATTTTGCAACTCTCTTCCGGATCTCAACGTGGTCACCGCATTTACATTGTGATTGTGATATGCGTTTTGTGCGTGACAGGGATTGGGCAATGGTTGAGATGGAAGCTTTCCCTTTTCTCTCTCGCTCAACGCAGCAGTTAATTGTGCAATTTGTGCCTCAATAGATTTGATACTTTGATCGTGTGAGGCATTGTTATTCATTAAAGATTGAACATAACTTTCAAATCTTGCTGCGGATTCTGTAGTTTGCTTGAGAAATGCTTCTAGACTTTTCTCGAGCGAGCTAACCTTATCATCATTTGGTTGAACCAAATTGTTTGTTTGATTTGTATAAGGTTGTTGTTGGAAAGGTTGCTGGTTTTGAGTTTGTAAGGGTGCTTGTTGTTGTTGTGGAGGAGGTCTTTGAAAATTATTATTCCCTTGGAACTGTTGATTTGGGTGACTCCTCCACCCCTGATTGTATGTCGAAGAGTACGGATCATTTCTTTGTCATTGCTGAAATGCAGCATTGACTTGATCCTGTCCTTGAATGGGTGCATTAAAAGGACACTCTTTGGTTAGGTGCGACGGGTTCGAACAACAAGCACAAACATTTCGTGTGGGTAGAGTAGGGGCAGGAGAAGACGATGAGATTTTGGTCTCAATGGCTTCTAGTTTTTTCATAAGTGAGGCCATCTCGGTCTTCATAGCAATCGACATATCTATTTGATGTATGCCTGCCCTAGATTGACCAACTGAAGAAGATGATGTGGTCTTGGTACTCTTCCACTGAATTGTTTGCTCACTTATGTCCTCAAGAAACTGCCAAGCTTCGTCGCTAGACTTGGAGAGAAAATGACCTTGACATATTGTTTCTAGCAACTGCTTCGTTGCTGCGTTCAATCCCTCGTATAATGTTTGGCAAAGTTGCCAATTTTCTATCCCATGATGAGGGCATTGAACGAGTAGGTCTTTAAATCTCTCGAAGCACTTCCAAAATGGTTCGGAAGGAAGCTGTGAAAATTGTATAATCTCGTTTCGGATTCTAGCAGTTTTGTGGTGAGGATAGAACTTTTTCAGAAAAGCTCTCACAAACTCGTCCCAATTTCTAATGGAATGTGATGCGGTGCTGTATAGCCACTTCTCGGCTAGGTCACATAAGGTGAAAAGAATGACCCTTAGCCTTATTGCGTCATCACTTAATTGGGTTGTCTTCATCATGGCGCAAACGTTTTGGAATTTATTAATGAAAATATATGCATCTTCGGATTCCAAACCATGAAACTTAGGCAGCATATTGATGAAGTGTGGTTTTATTTCAAAATTATCCCCATTTGCCGGTGGGGGTGAAAGACATGTGGGTAAAGAAGTGCGGACGGGGTAGAAGAGATCCTGGAGCGCAACTCGTGCGGGCGCTACAACAGGCGGTAGATTCGGGTTATTCGCACCTGGCGGAGGTGGAACCATTCCCGTCGGTAAGGTATCGTTGGGGTTGAATCCCGACATACCTTCGAAAGAAGAATTTAAAGGTGGAGGTAAGGAAATGGAGGGAATTTCGATGAAGGGTTCGCCGAAGGGTTCGTTGGTCGGTACCAACGAAACACGGACTAATCGGGCGTTAGTATCCCTAGTCCAAAATGACATACACTAAAGGGTAGTGCAGTCAGAAAAAAAAAGAAAAACAGAATGTGGGGGTAAGATAACGTCAGTGAGAAGAAGTGGTGGAAGTGAGTTTGCAAGTTTTCTTTAGCGGCAAGTTGCAAGTTTTTAAAAGATTTTTCTTTTTCTTTTTCTTTTATTTATGTGAAGGTTTTGCAAAGAGGTTTTAGGAAAGGGACTCGTGACACCAATGTGTCAACCACACATGCACAATCAGGCCTAGATCTAGGGTCGCCTAGGTCTGCTAGACAGCTCCTAATTAGGGCTAGAAATAGACCTCAAACCGCCTCTTCACGGACAAGTACGGCCAGGTAAGTGGGAAGGAACCACCACTACAGTGGGCCTAATTAATAACCACTAGCCTAGACACCGCAATGTCGGTTAGGATAAACGGCTGATGCCTACCCTAGTCCTTTTCCTATTGAGCTCGCTGTCCTTAGGTCTGAGTCTAATATTTTTTAATTAGTTGTGGTCGATGCAAAATGCTTTAGATGTTTTCTGGGGTCCTGGGAAGGGTGATGAAATCCCCACCCAATCTGAGTTTGGTCAATTAGCCCCTTAGAGTCCGATTAAATTATGCAAAACAAATAAAATCACTTGCAATCAATTTTAGCGCGGCGCAAAGAAACCTGCAGAAATCTGTTATTTAGAAGGGGAAGAAAGACTTTTTACGCAAAGAATTCCTGCAGAAAATTTGTACAGTGGAGATATGGAGGTTACAGAGGAGAGGGAGAGAAAAAAAACCACACAAATTTTTAGGGCTGACGTGGCAATGCAAGCGCGGAACCGCGGCCGTGGACCCTTATTTGCGGCGGAAGCGCGGCCGAGAAGAGGGATCGGGCTCTGGAAATTTTTGTACTGTTCTGCGCTTATAATTTCTCTCTGTTCTTATGCTCCTTCTCCTGTTTTGACCTTCTGTAAAACTCCAGATCCAAAACTCTTTGCTGTTCCTGCAAGATTCAAATAGCAAACCCTTCAAACAGATCAAAGTTGATAATTTTTTTGTATTTTTTTTTTTATATTTTCAGATTTTTATAATTTTTAAAATTTATATCAACCCGAAAATTCACAAAAAGAAAGATTACGCCGTCCCCGGCAACGGCGCCATTTGATTGATGTCAAAAACTGTATTTACCGCAATCAGAAACGGCGTCGCTTCGCAGCTAGCCGGTGAGTGCGGGTCGATCCACAGAGACGGGTAAATTCCTTTTATGTGTTTTAACGTGTTGATTCAATTTGTCGTTTTGGTTGGTTTATGAAAATCTAGATCTATCACTAAACTTAATTAATTTAATATAAATTCTTGCTAGGGTTAGGCTTCGGGGAAGTTTTGGAGATTGACGTTTTCCTCACCGCTTTCATTGCCATATTTTAGATCTGTTAGATGTTATGATAATTATCAATAAAGTGGATCCGAATCTTTTGGGAAGATGTTTCTTCCTCTAGATTCGCATCCTTCCTTTGTTGATAATTACCCTAACCCCCATGGAAAACACGCGCAACCGGCCCTTTATACTACGGTTCATCGTTACCTCGAGGGGTAGGATGCCGTAGGGAGCGGTTGTGTGTGTATGCATGGAGTGCTAACTATTAGTTGTGGATGGCATGAAAGGGGTGAGAGATATCATCTCTCAAACCTTTCCCTAAGGCTAACCCTAACAAGCCTAACAAGCGAGGAGACTACTCGCTCATTAGGGGATGATAAAACATTAAAAGAATAAAAAAAACACTTACTAATTTGACGGCTCCCTCCAAGCGATAAAGAACATATCTGAATAATTACTCCCAGAAATTCTGAACTTTTATTTATTGAAAAGAGGCATCCATTTTTCAGATTTCAAATTACAATTTATAGGAAAATAGGAAACCTAGGGTTACAGACTCTCGCGCATGCGCAATTACAGATTTGCCCCCTAAGAATCCCAACACCCGCACCGACGCCCAAGCTCAGAAAAACTCCACCGACATGCGCACTATATGGCCGCGGATCCGCGGCATTTGTTGGCTTGGGCCGCGGATCCGCGGCCCTTTAGTGGTCTTGGGCCACCAACTTTCTGTGGTTGGTTTTTCTTCTCTTGGGCTTTCTAGTTTCATTGTTTATTTCTCTGTTGGGCTTCTTAGTGTTCTCCAGATCCTTAGT
Organism: Agapanthus africanus; assembly: GCA_030015575.1. NCBI lineage: Eukaryota > Viridiplantae > Streptophyta > Magnoliopsida > Asparagales > Amaryllidaceae > Agapanthus > Agapanthus africanus. The sequence goes on along the minus strand of CM057345.1, from coordinate 293,709,917 downwards.
GAAAACTTGTTCGTATCTTTTGACCGTTCACTTGACATTTTTGGACCTTGTACTGTTCTTTGACTAGGCTTGACCAGGGTCCGTCTACTTGTTTGTCAAAAGTCACTTTTCTGTATCAGCTTTCGTCTTTTTCACTGTATCTGCATCCAAGCCCTGTATCCTGTAACATGCAACAAACGTGCGTCAAGAGTACCTATTTACTTATAAAAAGGATAAGAATAGAGGGATGAAAAATGCAATATTATGGTCTGAACAAATTGCCATGAATAATAGACTATAGCTCATCTTGTATACGATTCGACATGATTATGCTACTTGCGAACGTACACATTGGTATACCGATACTGGTGCACATATTGATACATCTCTACTTGTGCACATACCCATTTGCATATCTATATTGGTGCACACACATTGATACACCTATACTTGTGCACATACACATTTGTATATCTATATTGGTGCACCTACATATTGATACATCCATACTTACGCATATACACATTATACCTACCTGGATGAACTGGTTTTGGGAAAACTGGGGGCCGCAAGATATATTTTAAAACTGAATTTATTTAAAGAGCAGGTTTTCCTATTTTTCTCCTAGTACGACTTATGATGCATACATCACATCGCATGGATTTACGCATTGGGTTTGGATTTCGTGTGATTTCTGGATTTGAGAACCGTGGTATTATTTCAAAAAAGTATGCATTGTTTAAGAAAATCCGGTTTCTCTTGATATGATATTTCGGTGCGTCCACCATACGTTTTTCTCGGTTCTGAGACGTGTGCTTGAAACCCGATTCGAGAAGTTGGATGATCCGTTTGCGGGTTCATGGTGGACCCGGTATGGTTCCCCGGGACGAGAATTGTTTCTCGTGGAGCAGACGATGAGCCTGGCAGTATGGCTAGTACCTACCGGTGATTGGTTGGACATGGCGGTTATCCGGAGGATACTGACCAGAGTCGAGAGATAGATACGGGCCGACCCGTACTGCAGGGGCCTGAGGGCCGATGCCGCAGACGGAGCCCGTAGGCCGATCCGGACTGATGGAACCCGACATTTGAGGATTTACGTGTCGATGCTGGACACGAGTACTTCATGATGTTTTTGAGTGCCGATATTGGGCACCCCGTTTCTATGAGATTTACAGGACATGAGGGCCGATTTGATTTACGATGCCTGAGTTTTAGGAGTTAGGGTGTATTTGGTAGACACCGAGGTTTTTCCACGATGATGATTCGTGTTGGTGATTTATTTTCCCATGCTCAGCACTTATTTTCATGCATTGCATCATGTATCTTTAGTACTTGATAGAGTACTTCGCATGATTATTGTATACCCAGATTACCATATTGATGTTATCTGTTGCACATGTTAGAGTATCGCAGTACGTGTATACCTACGATTACCTTTATATGTTATTTACTATTCACGAGTTGGCAACTCACCCCCATTGTTCCACAGTTCTTGCAGGTAGACCCTCAGAGTAGTCGCGTCAGGTCTACATCCTTGTATCTTTTTGTTGCGGATACCGCTACAGTTGGCGTGCGAGCTATTTTCTATAGGTGGGTTGCGATTATCTGTTTACGTTTCATTGTATATTTCATTGTATCTAGTACTCTCCATCTACCAGTTATGTATTGGCTTAGAGACCGGTTGTGAGGATGATGTTGTATATTATTTTGTGACTCTGGTGTCGAGCTCATGTGAGCCGACTTTTATTTATGCAGTTTTATTTCTCTTTATTTCTTTTCAGGCCGTTTACACTTATATTGTTCATTTCTTCGCTACGGCGTCGTATAGTATTTGTGTGGTGGTTGTTCTGCCGTTGGGCGTGATTGCTCCCGTTTAGGGATGCTCTTTATATTTCATCAGTTGTTTTACCTTTTTCTTATGTTGTACCCGTTTCGGGGCTTGTTTTTAAAAAGGAGGTGCTGACGAAATTTTTAATAAAATAATTTAAACTTGAAAGATTTTTACTTGAGATTTCTAAATGTTTTAACAAATGTTTTCATTAAATGTTTTCATCACTTATCCTTTTATGGTTTAGATTTCTGGGTTTCGGCTTACTTAAATTGCATTACGCCTGGGGGCGTTACGTGGTTTAAGTGCCGGTCACGAGCTGAATTTCGGGTCGTGACAAAGATGGTATTAGAGCGTAAGTTTTACCTTTCGGAGTGTAGGATGACCTTGGTATAATGGAGTAGGGAGTTGAATTAGAGTGGCGTAGCGTGTGTATGTTCCGCGGCATACTCACGACACGGTACTTCGCCTAAGTGACATTAGGACTTGTTGGTTGAAATTCTTCCGAAATTATATACATTCTTGCGATTCGATTTCCTTATCCTTATCAAACCCTGTTTCCTTTCAGCCAATTATGCCGCCGAAGACTAAGAGGGCGTAGAGAGCGGCCACGAGAGCGGAGATCAGAGTTGACTCGTCTGAGACGAGGACTGACCCGGGCAGTACACCCATTTTACCAGAGCAGACTGTTCCCCCTTCGACAGACTAGATCGCTATGCTAGGGGCCGGTATGCAGGAGATGCGCCAGATGATGGGGTCGTTAGTTGAGGCACTTCGAGCGCAGCGGCCAGAGGTAGTTCCACCCGTTACGGTTTCTGTGATGGTATCTATAGTTCCGGTAGATGCACCTGCAGCCACAGAGGTTATCACAGTATCATTATCCGAGTTTATAAGGATGAAGCCTCCGGTCTTCACAGGCACCGATGCAGCCGAGGATCCACGGTCTTTTATTGATCGGATGTCCAGGATATGATGTTCACTGAGATGCGCCGATGCGAGATGGGTGGAGTTCGCGAGCTTTCGCTTGGAAGGTCTTGCGTAGAAGTGGTGCGAGTCGGTAGAGAAGGGCAGAGCAGCAGGTCTTCCTTCTATGACCTGGATCGAGTTCATGACGGTGTTTCTCCCCCGTTTCATTCCACAAAGTGTCAGAGATTCTCGAGCGCGCAGGTTCGAGTCATTACGCCAGACGACGGATATGACAGTGGCGGAGTATGATGTGCAGTTCACCGAGCTATCTATTTATGCCCCATATTTAGTAGCTACTGAGGAGTTGCGAGTCAAGAGGTTTGTCCGAGGCTTGCTTACATCGTTGTTTCTTGCGATCAGCGCACAGCATTGCGAGACTTATGCAGCAGCTGTGGATGCAGCCCTATTCGTCGAGGAGCGTCTTGCCGAGACTTCGGTAGTTCCAGAGCCGAAGAGAGTTCGTACTGGTATATCAGCACGGAGACAGATATTTAGACGCCGCGACAGGTTTCGTTCAGGTACGAGGAGTAGCAGAGACTCGGGACGAGGCCAAATATTTAGCTCGTACCCTTGGGAGAGTTAGCAGTCGTCGCATGGGTGCTTTAGGTGCGACAGTCTACTTCACCTCGTTAGAGATTGTCCTGAAATACACCGGAGGGAGACAGCGGTTCACAGGTTACCTTACCACCTTCTCCACCCCAGAGAGCGTTGCCTCATGCACCTGTTATTACTCCGCGTCAGACTTATGCGCATAGAGGTCATGATCACAAAGGGTTCGTTCAGAGAGGTCGGGGCGATAGAGGCAGAGGACAGACAGTTGCCGGTAGAGGACGACCAGTCACAGGTGGAGGGCAGGCACGGATGTTTGCTTTGACGCATCAGGACGCGCAGGCGTCCAATGCAGTGGTCTCAGGTACTCTCCCAGTAAGTTCTTTTGACGCACACGTGTTGTTTGATCCGGGGTCTACACACTCATATGTCTCTACACACTTCGCACCGAGTTTAGGCAGAGAGTCGGTTTGCTTAGTCATCCGCTTGTTGTGACCACTCCCATTGGAGAGTCATTTATTGCGAGGCACGTGTTTCGATCGTGTGATGTCCATATTGGCGAGAGAGAGTTGCCTATCGACTTGATCCTTCTTGAGATGTTGGACTTCAACGTTCTCCTGGGCATGGATTGGCTAGCTATGTGCTATGCGTTTATGGACTGCCGCGAGAAGACAGTTAGGTTTTGTTTTCCCAGCGAGTCGGTTCTTGTTGTGCAGGGGGACCGTGGTGCCATCCCCCACAGTTTGATTTCTTCTCTTCGCGCTGGACAGCTTTTGAGGAAGGGATGTCAGGGATTTCTAGTTTATGGTTGCGATGCTAGGGCTACAGAGGTTCTATTAGATCAGGTCCCGATTGTTAGTGAGTTCCCTGATGTTTTCCCTGACGAGCTGCCTAGATTACCGCCTGAGTGCGATATTGTTTTCTCAATTGATTTGATTCCCGACACAGGGCCTATTTCCATACCGCCTTATCGGATGGCCCCGGCGGAGCTTAGAGAGTTGAAGAGTCAATTGCAAGATTTGCTGGATAAAGGGCTTATTCGACCTACTGTGTCTCCTTGGGGTGCTCCAGTCCTGTTCATCAAGAAGAAGGACGGCAGTTTGCGCTTGTGTATTGATTACCGCCAGCTAAACAGGGTTACCGTACGGAACAGATATCCCTTGCCATGTATCGATGATTTGTTCGACCAGCTTCAGGGTGCGGGATACTTTTCGAGGATTGACTTGCGATCGGGTTACTATCAGTTGTGGGTGCGGCAAGAGGATATTCCCAGGACGGCTTTCCGCACACGTTACGGGCACTATGAGTTTTTGGTGATGTCGTTCGGACTCACCAATGCACCAGCCGCGTTTATGGATTTGATGAACCGCATTTTCAGGTCGTATCTTGATCTGTTCATCATTGTGTTTATTGACGACATCTTAGTGTATTCCCGGAGCCGAGAAGAGCACGAGCAGCTTTTGTGGATCACGTTGCAGACGTTGAGAGAGCACCAGCTGCTCGCGAAGTTTTCCCAATACGCATTTTGGCTTGACAGCGTTGATTTCTTGGGTCACGTGATTACGAGAGATGACATATGTGTGGACCCGAAGAAGATCGAGGCCGTTCTGCATTGGTCCAGACCGACATCAGTTACGGAGATCCACAGCTTCCTAGGCCTGGGTGGCTACTACCGACGATTTGTTCAGGACTTCTCCCGTATCGCTGCACCGTTGACCTGGTTGACCCGGAAGCGAGTTCCTTTTGATTGGACCGAGGCGTGCGAGCATAGCTTCCAGCAGTTGAAGACTCGTCTGACTACTGCACCAGTGTTGTCATTGCCTTCGGGATCGGGCGGATTCGTGGTTTATTGCGACGCTTCGCGAGTGGGACTAGGTTGCGTGTTGATGCAGCACGACAGAGTTATCGTGTATGCTTCTCGGCAGCTGAAGACACATGAACAGAATTATCCTACTCACGATTTAGAGATGGCTGTGGTGGTGTTTGCACTCATGATCTGGAGAAATTACCTATACGGCGAGTCGTTCCAGATATTCACGGACCACAAGAGCTTGGAGTACATATTTCAGCAGCGAGACCTGAATCTGAGACAGCGCCGTTGGATGGAGCTGGTGAAAGACTATGATTGCGAGATCCTTTATCATCCGGGCAAGGCGAACGTAGTAGCAGATGCTTTGAGTCGGAGCCCGGAGGTAGTTTATCTTGTTTGAGCGCTGTGCAGAGGCAGTCCTCAGCTGATTGGCAGATTCTATGTGACAGCTGAGTGCAGTTCGAGTTCACTCCGATCGGGGGACAACTTGCACATATTCATGCATGTCCGAAGTTGATTGACCGTATCCGAGAGGTCCAGTCCGGTGATGACCGTCTTTCAGAGATTATAGAGCAGATTAGGCAGGGTAGAGAGTCTGAGTTCGTGATCGATGATCAGGGGGTACTACGCTTTGGGACTCAATTGTGCGTACCAGATTCTGAGGGACTGCGGCGTGAGATTCTTGAGGAGGTGCATAGATCAGTATATAGCGTTCGTCCAGGTTCCACCAAGATGTACCACGATCTGAGAGATGTTTATTGGTGGGACAGAATGAAGAGGGACATCACAGACTTCGTGTCGAGATGCCTGACTTGTCAGCAAGTCAAGGTCGAGCGCTAGAGGCCCACGGGAGAGTTGCAGCCTTTGCCTATTCCGGAGTGGAAATGGGAGCAGATTTCTATAGATTTCATTGTGGGTCTACCCAGGACCACTCGAGGGTATGACTCCATTTGGGTGATCGTGGATCGTTTGACGAAAGCGGCTCACTTCCTGCCAGTGAAGACTAATTTTGGATTTGCTCAGTATGCCCAGATTTACATCGACGAGATCGTACGGTTGCATGGCGTCCCGATTTGTATCGTGTCCGACCGTGGCACCCAGTTCACCAGCCGACTATGGCAGAGACTTCAGGAGGCTTTGGGCACCCGCTTTAGTTTCAGCATAGCATTTCATACGTAGACGGACGGACACTCAGAGCAGACTATTCAGACTCTTGAGGACATGCTCCGAGCTTGCGTGTTAGATTTTGATGGTAGCTGGGATCATCATTTACTCTTAGTGGAGTTCTCCTACAACAATAGCTTCCAGGATACTATTCAGATGGCACCATTTGAGGCTCTATATGGGAGGAGATGTAGATCGCCCGTCTGTTGGACAGAGCTCAGCGAGAGCAGTATTTTGGAGCCGGAGATCGTGGAGGAGACGACCGAGAAGATACAGTTGATTCGAGACCGAATGAGAGCAGCTCAGAGTAGGCAGAAATCGTATGCTGACAGACGCCATCGCAGACTAGAGTTCGCAGTTGGCGATCATGTTTTTCTGAGGACCTCTCCGATGAAGGGCGTGATGAGATTTGGGCGAAAAGGAAAGCTTAGTCCCAGATTTGTGGGTCCCTTCGAGATCCTCGAGCGTGTCGGCGCAGCTGCATATCGTTTGGCTCTTCCGCCCATCTTTCCGAACGTTCATCCCGTATTCCATGTATCGATACTTCACAGATATCTTCATGACCCTTCTCACATGATTCAGCACCAGACCGTTTAGCTTGAGCGCGATCTTTCGTTCACCGAGCAGCCAGTAGTGATATTGGATCGGCAGGTGAAGAAACTTCGATCAAAGGTCTAACCATCTATGAAGGTTCTTTGGCACAGCCCGAATGGTGAAGAGATCACTTGGGAGGCCGAGGGAGAGATGCGGAGGAAATTCCCTCATCTCTTTGAAGGTACTCGTAGCTATATTTTAAATTCGGGGACGAATTTTCTTTAAGGGCGGAAGATTATAACACCTTAGATTGTGATTAGGGGTTGTTGTGCTTTAATGTGTGGTTTTTAGTAAAAAATTTACCAAAACGGTTTTCAAATATTTTATCAAAATTAATGAATATTTTATTAGAATTTAATTGTTCTTGCACACACATGTGCATGTTAACTAGGGCTAACTTTGGGGTTAAACCATGTTTAGACAACCATTGTGGGCTAAACCATTTAATTAGGCTAATATGAGTTAATTAGGTGCATTAGTTTTCTTTTCTTTTTTTTTAATATAATTAGCTTGTGTTAGGGGTTGACTTGAGTGGGAGAGAGAGAGAGAGAGCATGATGGGCTTGAGCCATGCTTGGTAATTAATGAGGAGAGAGAGAGGGGGGTTGACTCTCATATCTCTGTTAGTGTATATGCCCTAGAGGCCATTACTGTATCATACTAGTATGTATATTACTTGATGGAAGCTTGGGATATTCACAGTTGTATAGACAATCTTGCTCGAAATGGTAGTATGCTACTTGGTTTGTCTCTGCTTTAATGTGTACATGTGTTTCTTTTAGTATATCACATATACGCATTAGTAGAGCCCTTAGGATCTTTGCTTGATTACCAGCGTTGTGATGGCAGTCACACTCGTGAAGGCTGGGTAATCTACAAGCACATCCTTATATTTACGTACCTGGTCGTGGGATTATCGAGACGGGGCATAGATACTCCGGAGTAGACTAGCGTATGCGCTTCTCATCCCAGCAGGGGAGACGGCCTGTCCCACAACCGTCAGTATGTCGTACTTGAGATAGTATACGGGTGCTCGTTAGGTTACGAGTACACTGGACAGGACTCGTCGGGAGCTGTTGGTTGGTACTATACCTATCATCAATTATCAGTTCCCAGGTGACATGAGTACAGCTTAGTCCGCTGACTTGACACTGTCACTTCGCCTCGAGTGTGTTCCCACTGTACTTTGATTACTACCCTACCACGGCTCAAAGGAATCGTGCAAACAGGTAGTAGTTGGGTGCAGTCCCGAAGCACTTGGAAGCAGTGACCGTTAGATAGGATCCGTCTCTCCCGGTATTGGGAGTTGATATCGCGCTGTGTCTAGGAGAGCCATTACACATTGTCGTCCCTGACCAGGGCAAGCGAGATATACTGGTAGGTTTCCAGCGTTATCTCAGGGTGTTCTGGGCTACACTCCGACATGCCTTATACCGCTATTAGGGGACTGACGTTTACCACCCCCTAGGCCTGACATGCGATATTATCAGACGAAAAGACCGGACTGTACGGAGATTGTTACATACAGGCTCGGTAGGAAGTTTGGATGGGTTCGCCTCATCAGTCTTCTTATCGGCATCTACCTGGGGGCCGTTACGTACAGCTAGTGCCGCTTGCGGTCTGTGGTTAAACCCACTGTCAGCGTAGTGTCGAGTCTTTAGAGTCTCACACAGAGGGTTATTCTCCTTTGGGCAAAACAGAGTAGAGATCGCATGGTTTTGCGACGGGGTTTGTTCACATCCGCGCACTTGTGAACGTTGTTGTCCGGACAGTCATTACTAGCGGGCTCTGGTTTGAGCCAGATCCTAGTATATGTTTTGGGGTTAGTTTTATCTCATTGTATCGTGTTCCTCGGAACACGAATGCGGGTGTGTATGCACAGTTGTTTGAGGCGGAGGAAGAGATATTTTCCCTTAGGGTTTTGGAATGGGTGTTGTATGCACAGTTGACAATTGTCTTTTCCAAACCCTAATGAATATGTGAAATATCAATTAATAATATTAATTAAATGAAAATGAGTTATGGTTAGGGTTGTTGACTTATTGACCAAGGTTGACTTGTTGACCAAGGTTGAAACATTGACCATCATCATTTCACTCCAAAGATGCTCTTTGATCTTTGCAAAAATATTTAATGTGAAATGATAATGGTCTTATCAAACCAACCATCACCTTTTTCATTTTGATTAATTTTATTAGTTGATTAATTCATATATATTTGGTAAAGCTCTTGTTAGTTCAAGTTGAGGTATAACCCCTAACCTAGTAGGTAAAGCTCTTGTTAGTTGCTAGTGTGTTGTTTAGCAAAGATCCATATTTTATAGTCCATGTTACCTAAGCCTAAAACTCGTTTCTTCACCATTTCCGCAAGCCCGAAAGAACCGAGAGAGCTAACATGGACTTACAGTGGTAATCAGAGCCTAAGTAAACACACCCTAGCATGTTAGCAAAGTATCTAGAATTTCGACCGGACAAAAAACCGCAAAACACCCCGGAAAATTCAAGTTTCTGCGATTTTTATTTCTGCTAAAAAATAATAATCATGTACTAAAAATTGGCTCAGACTTTTTAAAGAACAGGCAAGAAAAACGATCCAGTGAGTCGACCAACTCACCGCGGATCCGCGGCAAGAGATTGCTTCTACCGCGGATCCGCGGCCGAGTTGACTCGGCCGTGATCGTTTCTCCTGCAGTTTTCTTTTGTTGGTGTTCTTGTGATTTTTGAGATGGTTTGTTTCTGCCCAGAAATTCCAGAGAACAAAGTTCTGTTTTTGTGGTGGTTACAATCCGTATTTTGATCGATTTTCTGTAGACTTTGGCTAATGGGTTGTATCTGTAATGTTATATATGTATTAAACGTCTGCTAATCGCTATACGTCGATTAGTTGGGGTTATACATATCTGTGATCTGTAATGTTGATGGTATGTGTATATGAATTCGTTGGATTATCATGGATGAATAGCCGGGGGTTGTGAGATGAGAGTTTTTTTCTTTATCTTTCAATTCATGTAATATGTAAATTTGATTTAATATTATTTGTATGGCCGCATATCCAGGATGAGGTTGTAGCCGTCATTGTATAATTTCTTTTTACTATTTTCGCTCCTAGGATAGACCCAAGTGAGGTGCATAAACTACCGGGTATCTCAAAGTGCCGAGTGGCCTACTCACGTCGTTGAGGGAGGTTGCTTCGCTTCGGGTACTTGGCGGGTAGTTTGCCCGCACCCGTAGGGGTCTAGGGTGGGGGTATTGGATACTCATTGCGACCGTGTAATCCGCTTTTCGTTACAGGCTCGAACGGAATGCGGATTCCTAGTATATCCAATGTATTCATCTGTGATCTGAAATGGCTATCATTGCATCTGACGAATGTGTATATATCTATATATGATATCTATTTAGGCGTTGCTTATGTTTTGCATCCGCGCTAGTCCAGCCCCCGCTCGGTCGTTAGTTAAGTAACCTAACGGGTGATGACGGGACCACGTGGCGAATGCGGATGGCATAAGCGCACGTCATATTTTCGTTGTTTTCTGCAATGGTAGGATTAATTGATGGGACGCATTAAAATTAATGCAAGAAAATAAACCAAGTAAAAGTCGTTGGAACACTTTCAAAACCACTCGGTTCTTTTCAAAAACCAACTTTTAAATGCGGAGCTTTAACCACTCCTTTTAAAAGCTATCTCATTCCATCGATTATATCAAGTTCACTACGTTCACGGTTTCGCCAAAACCATTCGTATCCCTCCATCATTTCAGTTAAATATTCGGTAGTATTCAAGCTATGTATTTTGACCTCATGCCAAGGCATAGTGATTGGTAGCTGCCGGATATTTATCGTTGCATAGATAGAATGCATTGGTTTGAGACAGTCGTACTGCCATTTTGGCCTACGTCAAGGGTAGGTACGGGTGGGTTCAAATTAACCTGGATAATGATGGGTAGAACTTGACATGTGACTTATGACATTTTGACCTCACGCCAAGGTCATAAGAGCATGGGGCAAAAATCCACATCGGGAGTTTCAAAAGAATCTGAAACTTGCTAGCGCTGCATACCATTTGGAGTGTGATGATTCTGGTAGGATTCCTTCAGTTTTGTCACGCGATGATATTTGGATCCCAATCCTACTGTGAGTATATGCTACTCTTTGGGAAATTTCTCACTTAATGATCAATGCTATAAACCTAGTAGGTGTCTAGAAAGGTGTTAGCGGGGCTACGTCCCCAGGGAAAAGAGGTTATTTAATTAAGGAACTTCGCAAAAGCATTGGAAAACCTCCCTCGAAGTACAGACACTGGCCTGGCTGAACGGTTAAGCAAGTATTGTACGGTGAGATTGATCCCGACTAATTCTTCCTTTATGGTTTGAGGAGGGATTCGAGAGACAGTGGGAGCCATCCTGTTTAGACAAACTAAAAACCACTCTAAACTTGCAAGAGCATCATGCTAAAGTATTTCTTCTCTCTCTCCTAATTGCAGCGACCAATCGACATGACTGGACTTAAGTTATTAATAGATAAAAATATACTGACAGGACCAAACTACAATGATTGGCTCAGGAATGTCAAAATGGCAATCACTTACGATAAGTTGGGGTATCTCCTTACCACCAAAGCTCCCCCTGTCTCAGGTCCCACCTCCAGCGTCGCGGATGTAGAAATCCGTAAGACATGAGATATCGACTGCGCGAAGGCCAAGTGACTCGTGCTTGCCTCTATGGACAATGAACATCAGAGGAGGCACGAGAATATGAACCTAGAATCCATATTTCTTCATACAAAGAACTGTATAGAGAGCAATCCCGTATCGCCAGATACGAAGTCTCGAAAAAGTTGTTTTCGGCGAGATTGACCATCGGATCATCGGTAGCGGAACACGTGCTTAAGATGATTGGCTTCATTGAAGAGCTCGCGGACCTTGGGACCACATTAGAGAACGAGCTCTACACGGACTTGATTCTCCAGTCCCTTCCTTCCACTTACGCCCAGTTTATCCTAAACTTCAACATGCAAGGAAAGGAGGTTGAACTTTCCGAACTTCTGAACATGTTGAGGAGTGCTGAGGGCACCCTACAGAAAGGTAGGGAAACATCCACTTTGTTTGTAGGAGGATCTTCCTCTTCTAAGTCCAAGGCGAAAGCTAAGGTAAAGAAGAAGAAAGCCCACGCCAAACCAAGGGGCGGTGTTAGTAAAGTGGATACGAAGGGAAAGGCAAAGAAAACAAAGGTAGCAGGAAAGCTTGTGGGAAAGGAAGAATGCTTTTACTGTTATAAGAGTGGACACTGGAAAAAGGATTGCAGGGCTTGGAAAGCCAGAAACCAGGATCTGAAGCAAGTTGCGGCTTCGGCTTCAGGTGTGTATGTTATTGAAAACTGTCTTTCAATAAACTCTACTTCCTGGGTATTGGATACCGGATCAGAATCTCATATCTGTAATTCTTTGCAGGCATTGAGAAGGTGTAGGGTTTTGAAGGCAGGTGATATGACCCTCAGAGTTGCAAACGGAGCTGGCATGGATGCTGAGTCCGTGGGGGACTATCACCTGGGAATGTCAGATGGACATGTTTTGGTTTTGCGTGATTGTTATTTTGTACCCAATGCAACCTGTAATATCATATCTGTATCTTTATTATCTAAAGAAGGTTATGAATTTGCATTTGTAAGTAATGTTGTGAACATTCACCTTAATCAAGTTTTGATTGGGTCGGGTACATTAAACAATGGTATATACGTATTAAACCAACCACAGATTTTCAATGTCCAGAATACACACAAAAGAAAGTCTTCAGAAATCAATCATGCTTTCTTATGGCATTGTAGACTGGGTCACATCAATGAGAGAAGGTTGACGAAGTTACATACAGAAGGATATTTGGATCCGTTCGAATATCATTCATATGCAACTTGTCAATCATGGCTCAAAGGAAAGATGACAAAGACTCCGTTCACTGGACACGAAGTAAGAGCGAGCGAGCTCTTGGGGTTCGTACACAGTGATGTGTGTGGTCCAATGTCTACACATGCGCGAAGCGGTTATTCTTACTTCATTACTTTTACGGATGATTTTTCAAGGTTCGGACATGTTTTCTTAATGAAGAATAAATCTAAAGCCTTTGAAAAGTTCCGAGAATACAAGAATGAAGTAGAAATACAAACAGGCAAAAGTATCAAGACACTAAGATCTGATCGAGGTGGTGAATACTTAAGTGCCGAGTTCCTGGATTACTTAAAAGAGAATGGAATTCTCTCTCAGCTTACTCCTCCATACACTCCGCAACATAACGGTGTATCGGAGAGACGGAACCGAACCCTATTGGATATGGTACGGTCCATGACGAGTAACGCTGAGTTGCCGTGATCATTCTGCGGATATGCGCTAGAATCAACCGCATACCTTTTGAACCGAGTTCCAACTAAGACTGTGCCTACCACACCATATAAGTTATGAAGTGGGAAGAAACCCTATCTTCAATATCTGAAGATCTGGGGATGTCCAGCTTTTGTCAAAAAGCAGCATGCGGACAAACTCGAGGCACGCTCAGTACTGTGCAAGTTTGTGGGATACCCAAAGAACTCCAGGGGGTATCTTTTCAATTACGCAGAGGAACAAAAGGTCTTTGTTTCTCGTAATGCCCACTTTCTTGAACACCAGTTCTTAGAAAAGGAAATTAGTGGAAGCGCAATCGAACTGGAAGAAATTCCAGAACCACAGACTATTACTGAAGGCTTAGTTGAACCGGAAGGTTCGAAAGAACAGGACATTCCTACGCCGCTCCGCAGGAGTAGTAGGCAATCTCATCCGCCCGAGAGATACTATGGTTTTCTCATAGACGGGGATAGAGAGGATTGCATCATTGGTAATGAGGATGAGCCGACTAGCTTCCAGCAGGCCATTCAGAGCGTTGACTCAGTAAAATGGCTGGATGCAATGCGGACCGAAATAGAGTCCATGTACACCAACAAAGTATGGACTTTGGACGTTGCTCCAGATGGGGTAAAACCCGTAGGATGCAAGTGGATCTTCAAAAGGAAGATTGGTGTAGATGGACAGGTCGAGACCTATAAGGCTAGACTTGTTGCAAAGGGTTTTCGTCAAAGACCTGGTTTGGACTATGACGAAACCTTTTCTCCAGTGGCTATGCTGAAATCCATTCGGATCCTTCTTGCCATTGCTGCCTTCCACGATTATGAAATCTGGCAGATGGACGTAAAGACCGCTTTTCTAAATGGAAATTTAGAGGAGTGTGTCTATATGGACCAGCCAGAGGGTTTCATTCAGAGTGGGAGCAGCGGAAAGCTGTGCAAGTTGCTTAAGTCCATTTATGGACTAAAGCAGGCATCGTGGAGTTAGAACATCTATTTTGATGAGACGGTCAAAGAATTTGGCTTTATCAAAAATCCAGATGAACCATGCATCTATAGTAGATCTGTAGCATGAACTGTCGTATTCCTCGTTTTATACGTGGATGACATTCTCTTGATAGGAAATGACATTCCTATGCTACAATCTGTTTAAGGATTCTTGTCACACAGGTTCTCCATGAAAGACCTGGGTGATGCCTCTTACATTCTGGGGATCCGGATCCATCATGATAGATCCAAGAGGATATTAGGACTTTCACAGTCCAGGTACATCGACACCATACTGAAAAGATTCAGTATGGAAGATTCCAAGCGCGGTAATCTACCGACTTGTCACGGGATCACCCTCTCCAAAAAGATGTCTCCCAAGACTGATTTGGAAAGGGATCACATGTCTATTATACCCAACGCTTCTGCGGTAGGCTCTATAATGTATGCGATGTTGTGTACCAGACCAGATGTAGCTTATACACCGAGTGTGGTAAGCCGGTATCAGTCAAACCCTGGGGAGAAGCACTGGATAGCGGTAAAGAACATTCTCAAGTACCTGAGAAGGACTAAGGAGATGTTCTTGGTGTATGGCGGAAAATACCTCCAGATTGAGGCCTTTGCTGACTCCAGCTTCCAAAGTGACAAGGATGATTCCAAGTCCATGTCGGGTTTTGTCTTTGTAGGGTTCCTAGGCACGCAAGTGAGGTCTCCCAAGCCATCAACCATGGCTATTTCAAAAATTACGGTGCCTACAAACCCTAAACTATGGATCGATAACTAGATGTCTAGGCGAACAGAACTAGTTAACAAATTAACTAATGAGAATACGGAAATACAACCTTTGTAGATCCGGTCCTCCACCTCCACGGCTCCGCAACGAGGTCGTCTCCGCTGTCCAAATCAAATCCGGGCTCTAGAGTCGGCTTCGTCGGAGAATGGGCAAGCTAGGTCGTCGATGTCCATGCCGAAGATGATCTACGTCGAGGCATCGCTAGATCAAGCTCACAACTTCACCAAGTCATGAAACTTGTGAAGTAAACACACTCTACTACTTGGCAAGAGGTAGAGGATGAAGAAATAGGAAGTGGGTAAACTTTAGAATTGGATTTCTCACTCAAAACATCAATCCACCATTGATGACCTCAAGCTTCTTCACTTGAATCAAGGAAGAAGAAGAAGAAGCTTATATGATAAGTTCAAAGAATAATAAAAGAAAATGAATTCTTATCATAATTTTAACTAGAGTCAAGTGTAGAGAATGAATCATGGTTAGTGGGAATGGTTAGGGTTAAGGATGAGATAAGAATGGTTGACTTGAACAAAGCTTCATGAAGCTTCAACTAAAGAACAAAAGAAGCCACCATTCTTTTTTCTCATTTTCTTTTATTCATTTATCAAAAATAAATGAATAATTAAATAAGATAAATGAATAATAAATAATAAACCCTAACCATTTCATTAACCAAGGTTTAATCTTTACACTTGAACCCTAGCATGACTTGTATCATCAAACATGATACAATCAAGTGCACAAAAGTATATCGCATATACAATGCGCACATCCGAGTGAGAAAATCCATCTTAAGTAAACCGATACTAGTTGATGCAAAGTAATATATCAAATATATAAATATGCATTAAATCATTAAATCAACACTTGATTCAATGACCCGGTTATGTCGCACACAACCGACTAGTATACAATATATCGGCTTATCGAATCAACGCTTGAATCGATAACTAGGTTATATCGCATACAACCATTCGATATATTTATCACGAGAATAGAATACGGTATCACATACACGCATTATTCTCGGTCCCGCACATATCTCATATGCGCTCCTATTTCGTTTCGCTTGAGCCAGGAAACCTCTGTGTAGGACTCTAAAGACTCGTCAATACGCCGGCAGCAGATGATGATCATATCAAGCACCCACAAGCCGCAAGCGGTCTGCTAAACGTAACGGCCACCCGGGTATTGAGCGATCTGAAGATCGACGAGCAAGCCCGCTCACACTCCAGTGAATCCGACCAGTAACACTACCGTACAGTCCGGTCTGATCGTCTGATATGTCGCATATCTCGCCTAGGGGTGGTAAACGTCAGACCCCAATAGCTCAATAAGTCGTGTCGATATGAGGTCTATAACTGTTCGAGAAACTACTGGTAACACTTACCAGTAAATCTCAGCAACCCTGGCCAGGGATTTCCTGTTATAGCCAATCGAACACAGCGCAACATCAACCCCCTATACCGGGAGAGACGAATCCCCTCCTATCGCTCATTGCCTCCATGTGACTCGGGACTGTACCCAAAAACCACCATTTTGCACGCCCTCTTGGACGTGGTAAGATGGAAATCAAAGCACAGTGGGAACCACACGAGACTCTATGACGATCTCGGGTCAACAGACTACTCTGTACCAGTGTCACCAGAGAACTGCCATCTGACGTGAGGTATAATACCATCTGGGAGTTCTCGGCGAGTCCGTCCAGTGTACCCAGTCTCTACTGAGCACCCGTATATGATCTCTGATGTCAAACACCGATGGATATGGGATCATCCATCGCCCATCTGTATGGGTCGAGAAGGTATACGCTAGTCTACTCTGGTATATCGATGCCCCGTCTCGATACACCCTCGACTAGGGACTTTGAAGGATGTACTTATGGACTACCATGTCCCCACTAGTATGATCCGCATCATAGTCCAGGTAGTCAAGTACAGATCCTAAGGGCTTTACCAACATGTAACAGAGAGACAATCAGCATACACGTTAAGGTAAAGTTCAACCAGATAGCATACTATCATGTCGAGCAAGAAAGTCCTCCCTATATATGTCCCAGCATCCACTACAATATACATCCTATGTACAGTAATGGCCTCTAGGGCATACATATAACTAACAATCTCCCACTTGCACTAGGGCCATCTGTAGCAGTGGTTGCAGTATCTCATACTCAACCATCCCATAAAAGTCTCTATCTGGGAACAGGCCTTTGTGAGTGGATCCGCTGTGTTGTCCTCTGAGTCTACTCTCCTAACCTTGATCCCTTAGAGATCAACCATCTCCATGATCAGGTGATACTGCCTTAGAATATGTCTGGATCACTGATGGGACCGGCGTTCCTTGGCATAAGCCACAACTCCATTGTCACACAATGGGAGGAACATAGTTCATCTCATGAACCAATATACACCCAAACAGCCTCTTTGGTAGCATCTTAAGTAGCGATGTATCCTGCCTTTATCGTCTAGTATGTTACGGTATCTAGCTTGGAACTCTTCCAACATACCGTCCCTTTACTGAGGGTTAAGACAATGCCTGCGACTGACATTCAGTCGTCTTTATCACCGTGGAACCCTTCCAGTGATTCTCCCCAGGATCGTTTGATACCATCTCACTACAACTAGTGAGAATCCTAACATCCAATTAAATCTATCTCATAGATCCAAAATCCAGGATTTAGGAGGTATCACTTTGATCCTATATGGAGAATCATTGTGATAAGCAGAGATTGATCGAGCGTAGCATAGGAAACTCCTTCCCTATCAAGAGTATGTCATCCACGTACTCTACGAGGATCACCACCATACTCCCTACTACCTTTTTGTTTATACAAGGTTCATCTACCATTTTGATGATGTCAACTTCTTTGACTAATCCATCAAAACAGATGTTCCAACTCCGCAATGCCTGCTTTATCAGATAAAACATCTTGCACACGTTTCCGCTGCTCCCACTGTTTACAAAGCCCTCTGGCTGTGTACTTACAGACGCACTCTTCTAAATCATCATTTAGAAAAGCAGTCATGGCACCCAACCACCAGATATCGTAGTCATGGTATGTAGCCGTGGCAAGTAGGATCTGGATGGACTTAAGCATAGCTACTTGAAAAGGTTTTATCATTATCCACACCTGGTCAATGATGCAAACTTTTAACAAGTCTAGTTTTGAAAGTCTCAACTTTTCCATCTACACCAAGTAATCTTTTCAAGATATACTTGCTCCTGATGGGGATTTAACCCTTTAGATATAGCAACTAAAGTCCATACTTTGTCGGTGTATAAGGATTCCATCTCAGATCGATAAACATCCAGCCATTCTTACAGAGTCTTACTCCTGATGGCCAGCTCGAAACTAGTTGGGTCATCATCTCATGATGCAATCCTCGCTCCCACTGTCATAGAGAAACCGAAGTATCTCTCAAGTGGGTGAGGAACCCTACTAGATCGGCGGAGAGGCTGAGGTTCGTTGGAATCTACTGAATCCTTTGGTTCTATCAAATTATCTGCTGTAGTTCGTATAGCTGGAACTTTTCCAGTTGTACATAACAGACCTTGCCTCGAGCTTGTCCGGATTATGCTTTTAGACATAGCCCGGACAACCCTAAATCTTAACTAACTTAAGAAATGGGCTCTTCCCATTCCATATCACATATGAAGTGGTAGGCAACTGATTTGATTGGAACCCTATTCAATAGGTATGCAACTTCATAAGTGCATAACTCCCAAAAGGAAATAAGTAACTCAGTAGTACTCATCATAGAGCACACCTTATCATATAGGGTGTTATTGCTCCGCCCCGATATACCATCGTGCTATGGTGTATACGGAGGAGTAATGCTGATAGAGAATCTCATTCTCCTTTAGAATAGTCCAGGAATTCCGTGCTCAAGTATTCTCCTCCCTGATCTCATCATAGGACATAATACTTATACCCGTTTTGGTTCTCTACTTCTAACTTATATTCCGTGAATATCTCAAAAGGTTCGGACTTGTGTTTCAACAGGAACATAGGACTGAATCTTGAGAGATTATCAGAGAATATAATGAAGTATAAAGAACCAGTCCTGGCATGTGTAGACAGGGGACCTGCATACATCAACATGTATCATCCCAAGAGTTCACTAACTCTTTCTCTGTTTCCATTAAACGGAGCTATGGTCATCTTATCTTTGTGACATGACTGGCGAGTTTCACAAGATGTAAATTCAAACCGATTTAAATATGCATCTAAATGTAACTCCAGCCAGTCGGGTCACATTGATATGACCTAGTCTACAATGCCTCAAGAAGGATTCGATCATTTCTGAACTATTCTTCTTGTGTGTGTTGCACATACTAAGAACTGTAGTTTGATTTAGAACATCAATGCTTTTAGATAACGTGCCTGAACCGATCAACTTTTGATATAGGAAATGTTCAAAACATTATCCAACAATACAAAATTTTATCATTTCTTTACTTATAAAGAGACTGATATGATTTTGTATATCAGGTTCGGTATCTAACAACATTCGTTCAGAATCAATGTATTGGTAATACAGGGTGACAGTGACCGACAGACTTGGCTGCAACACTTGCCCCGTTTTCTGCCTCATGAAACTTATCACCCGTTCTCAGTTCTCTACCTATCTGTAGCCCTATGTAACAGATTACATATCTGGGATCCTGATCCAGTATCATATACCCAGGATGCAGAGGATACTGAGAAACAGTTCTTTGTAATGAACACACCCGAAGGAGATGCATCATATGCACTTTCTTCGTTTGGGCGGCATAGGAATTCTGGTATTCCCCTATTTCCTGCTCTGTCTTATAACAATTATAAGTTGGAGCGGGACCAACGTTCCCCAGCTCAGTATAACAAGCGGGTTCGGTCAAAAATCCGTATTATTATCTTGATTAAGGCGTGATATGGTCGCTACCTGGAGAGAGAGAGAAGAAAACACTCAGCGTGCGCTCTGTCAAGAATAGATTGGTTATTATTTTATCTAATCAGGATGGCTCCCACTGCTTTTTATCAAATCTTCCTTCAAACCCTAAAAGGAAAGACTAGCCGGGATTAATTACACACTACAAGTTCGCCAATCTTTCAGCCAGGCCAGTGTCGGTACTTTGAGGGAGGTCCCCCGTGCTTTCGTACGAACCTAATTAATGTAAACCTCGTTTTCCCAGAGGCGTAACCCCGTTAACACCTTTCTAGACACCTACTTGATCGGCTAATTGTAATGTATAAAACTCTCCCAGGAGTAACACTTACTCGCAGCGGGTATCGGGATCCAACTATCTCATAGAAGGTATGCAATCTCATTGCAAATTTCAACACTTGAAATTCCCGATAATATTTTGCCCCTAGCTCGCTATGACCTTGACGGAGGCCAAACAACCCATAGTCCGCTAGTCAAGTTCAACCCGTCATTTCCTGATTGAATTAAACCCACCCGTATGACCCTTGACGGAGGCCAAACAACGCCGTACGAATACCCTAATCCAATCGCATCATATGCTAGCAGATAAGCACTAGTTAGCTACCGTACACTACGCCTTGACGGAGGCCAAACAACCGCAGCACGAATACTAACTAGTACGTATCTGAAATGACGGAGGGCTACGACAGGTTTTTCTGAAAACCTATTGCGTAATGAACTTGATATCGTTGTAGGATCGAATGAATTTTGAAATGGAGTGCTTTTGAGGCTTTTCTTGTTTTGCTAAAGGAGTCACTCCCGGTGAAGGGATCGTCGGTCCTTTCCTCGTCGAATGAGGTGCAGGATGTTCTATAATGAACACCGCGATGCAAAGCAAGAACTGTAGCTACCTGTTTTATTTTGAAATTCGATTCTACAACATCTTTAGGTTTCTTTTATTTCATTAATCACATTAATGAAGTCCCATCATTTAAGTACCTAAACATCACAGATAGATATGACGTACACTTATGCCATCCGCATTCGCCTCGATGTCCCCTCGTGCACCGTTAGGTTAGGTAACTAACGACAGAGCGGGACAGGGCTAGCGCGGGTGTAAAACATAAGTAACGTCTATATAATATATCATATATACTATATAATGTATCTATCACAGAACATCACATGATCACATCACAGATATCGCAGCAGAAGAATCATATGAAATATTGGATATACTAGGACGTCCGTGTTTTCAATACGAGCCAGTATAAAACACGGATTCCATGGTCGTGATGAATAGCCAAACCCACACCCCTAGACCCCTACGAGAGCGGCAAGCAACCCTACCAATTCTAGAGTTAGGAGACCCGGACTCGACTCCTCGAGTTGGTCTCCCACTGGACTCCAGAACCCGGTTACTTGTGCCCTCCTCCTTGGGTCTATCCTAGTGCGGAAAAGTAAATAATATACAAACGGTGACTACTTCCGCAACCTGGAAGCGCCCCAATAAAAGAATATTACATACAAGTTTTTACATGAATGAAAATGAAAAACACTCTTCTCACATAAAAACCCCGGCTATTCAAACACGACGATCCAATATAACATATCCAGCAACACATAACATCACATGTCATCAACGTAAGTAAATATGCGCATCCCAATTGTCGTTGACATATAGCAACGAAACCGACGATATCACATATTACACTTACGGTCACAGAAAAGAAAGTGTAAAACTACAACAGTTGGAATCCGCAATCTCTTCAGACATCGCATGCCTGACCAAATGAATTCTTTAGACATCGCATGCCTAACAATTATAAACCCCGCATTTTAGTCTCAAAATCGAAAACACTTTTCAATATCAAGTCGGGCAATTCAACAGGATTCCCGACATCCTGATCGAATGCTCGTCGCAAACTTCAGTAGACTGCTGCACCCCCGATACCGTCGACGAAGTGCACCAAGGCGGAACACCGCTACCGCGAGCACCCGGACGGATGCTTTCGGCGACGGGGTTCTCCTACAGTCACTTGGTCGGGGCTATGGAGTGAAGCTGTCTATTAAGTTTACCCGGCGAGTATCCGCGTACGCTACGTGATTGCGACGGACTTTTGATCACATCAAAATTCCGTGGCAACCGATCAAGTGAGACTAAACTGCTGTGTTTATAACATTCATTTAGTTATCACATAACTATTTGTGAATTCCAATTATTGTATCCCATTCCAGATAAACAGAAAATGTTAAACTTTCCGATCGAACTATCGAACACCCAAGTTTTCCCGATACAGATCAACACATGAAACAAGTCTAACAACATTCAGTTCGTGCCTCAGTACCAACGGTCCAGCCGTAGAAGGGTCAAGCCAACGCCTCACATGTGGCACGCCGTACTGCCCCAAACCCGAAGGTTCAAAGGGCAGTTCAAGACAGTCACATAATCGAGTTAAGGTTTGTGTCTTCTAGAGGGACCATCGCGTTACTTGCACTACTTAGAACGTCGTCAAACTATGGAAAAATCCAATACTTGGAAATTTCCCGACAGGGGAAAAATTGGGTATTTATATCCGGTCGAACTTTTTAACATATTCTAAAATTTATCCGGAAAGCCACACAGACAAAATTTGATACCCCGATCGAAATACCGAATCCCCAAATCAACTCAGAAAAATTCAACTCTTGAAAATATATTAAAAATACCCAGGAATACCAGCAATGTTAAATAGGAGTTACTGTGGAATCAATACTTCACAACACGACAAACTGGACGCGCTTCCGCCGCACGAGCTATGCTTGTGCCGCGGAAGCGCGGCGCTTTAATTGAATTAGGGTATACGACTTCACAGTAACTCTTAGATATTCCTGCTGATATTTCTACATATTTTTAATACTGAAAAATCCCTGTTTTTAGAAAAAGTACAGAGAGCTATTTTGGTTCGGGGTTTCGGGTTCGTTCGGACTTCAATTTCCGTCTGGACTTCGCCTAAGGCTCTAGCTAGGCTCTGATACCACTGTAGGGTTCCTAGGCACGCAAGTGAGGTCTCCCAAGCCATCAACCATGGCTATTTCAAAAATTACGGTGCCTACAAACCCTAAACTACGGATCGATAACTAGATGTCTAGACGAACAGAACTAGTTAACAAATTAACTAATGAGAATACGGAAATACAACCTTTGTAGATCCGGTCCTCCACCTCCACGGCTCCGCAACGAGGTCGTCTCCGCTGTCCAAATCAAATCCGGGCTCTAGAGTCGGCTTCATCGGAGAATGGGCAAGCTAGGTCGTCGATGTCCATGCCGAAGATGATCTACGTCGAGGCATCGCTAGATCAAGCTCACAACTTCACCAAGTCATGAAACTTGTGAAGTAAACACACTCTACTACTTGGCAAGAGGTAGAGGATGAAGAAATAGGAAGTGGGTAAACTTTAGAATTGGATTTCTCACTCAAAACATCAATCCACCATTGATGACCTCAAGCTTCTTCACTTGAATCAAGGAAGAAGAAGAAGAAGCTTATATGATAAGTTCAAAGAATAATAAAAGAAAATGAATTCTTATCATAATTTTAACTAGAGTCAAGTGTAGAGAATGAATCATGGTTAGTGGGAATGGTTAGGGTTAAGGATGAGATAAGAATGGTTGACTTGAACAAAGCTTCATGAAGCTTCAACTAAAGAACAAAAGAAGCCACCATTCTTTTTTCTCATTTTCTTTTATTCATTTATCAAAAATAAATGAATAATTAAATAAGATAAATGAATAATAAATAATAAACCCTAACCATTTCATTAACCAAGGTTTAATCTTTACACTTGAACCCTAGCATGACTTGTATCATCAAACATGATACAATCAAGTGCACAAAAGTATATCGCATATACAATGCGCACATCCGAGTGAGAAAATCCATCTTAAGTAAACCGATACTAGTTGATGCAAAGTAATATATCAAATATATAAATATGCATTAAATCATTAAATCAACACTTGATTCAATGACCCGGTTATGTCGCACACAACCGACTAGTATACAATATATCGGCTTATCGAATCAACGCTTGAATCGATAACTAGGTTATATCGCATACAACCAATCGATATATTTATCGCGAGAATAGAATACGGTATCACATACACGCATTATTCTCGGTCCCGCACATATCTCATATGCGCTCCTATTTCGTTTCGCTTGAGCCAGGAAACCTCTGTGTAGGACTCTAAAGACTCGTCAATACGCCGGCAGCAGATGATGATCATATCAAGCACCCACAAGCCACAAGCGGTCTGCTAAACGTAACGGCCACCCGGGTATTGAGCGATCTGAAGATCGACGAGCAAGCCCGCTCACACTCCAGTGAATCCGACCAGTAACACTACCGTACAGTCCGGTCTGATCGTCTGATATGTCGCATATCTCGCCTAGGGGTGGTAAACGTCAGACCCCAATAGCTCAATAAGTCGTGTCGATATGAGGTCTATAACTGTTCGAGAAACTACTGGTAACACTTACCAGTAAATCTCAGCAACCCTGGCCAGGGATTTCCTGTTATAGCCAATCGAACACAGCGCAACATCAACCCCCTATACCGGGAGAGACGAATCCCCTCCTATCGCTCATTGCCTCCATGTGACTCGGGACTGTACCCAAAAACCACCGTTTTGCATGCCCTCTTGGACGTGGTAAGATGGAAATCAAAGCACAGTGGGAACCACACGAGACTCTATGACGATCTCGGGTCAACAGACTACTCTGTACCAGTGTCACCAGAGAACTGCCATCTGACGTGAGGTATAATACCATCTGGGAGTTCTCGGCGAGTCCGTCCAGTGTACCCAGTCTCTACTGAGCACCCGTATATGATCTCTGATGTCAAACACCGATGGATATGGGATCATCCATCGCCCATCTGTATGGGTCGAGAAGGTATACGCTAGTCTACTCTAGTATATCGATGCCCCGTCTCGATACACCCTCGACTAGGGACTTTGAAGGATGTACTTATGGACTACCATGTCCCCACTAGTATGATCCGCATCATAGTCCAGGTAGTCAAGTACAGATCCTAAGGGCTTTACCAACATGTAACAGAGAGACAATCAGCATACACGTTAAGGTAAAGTTCAACCAGATAGCATACTATCATGTCGAGCAAGAAAGTCCTCCCTATATATGTCCCAGCATCCACTACAATATACATCCTCTGTACAGTAATGGCCTCTAGGGCATACATATAACTAACAGTCTTTACCCTCAATGGAGGGGCGGTGTGTTGGAAGAGTTCCAAACAGGAAACCGTTGCTGACTCGACAATGGAAGTGGAATATATCGCTGCATCTGATGCCGCAAAAGAAGTCGTCTGGATGAGGAAGTTCTTGAAAGAACTTCAGGTGGTTCCGTCCATTGTTGATCCAATACCTCTGTATTGCGACAACAACGGGGCTATAGCTTTAGCGAAGGAACCCAGGTCCCATCAGAAATCCAGACACATCTTGAGGCGGTATCACCTGATCAGGGAGATCGTGGATCGCCAGGAGATCGAGGTTCGGAGGGTTGCATCAGAAGATAACACTGCAGATCCACTCATGAAGGCCTTACCCCAGACTCAGTTCGAGCGGCTGATCGAGATGATAGGTCTTCGATACGCCAGTACATGGCCTTAGTGCAAGTGGGAGATTGTTAGTGTATATGCCTTAGAGGCCATTACTGTATCATACTAGTATGTATATTATTTGATGGAAGCTTGGGATATTCACAGTTGTATAGACAATCTTGCTCGAAATGGTAGTATGCTACTTGGTTTGTCTCTGCTTTAATGTGTACATGTGTTTCTTTTAGTAAATCACCTATACGCATTAGTAGAGCCCTTAGGATCTTTGCTTGATTACCAGCGTTGTGATGGCAGTCACACTCGTGGGGGCTGGGTAATCTACAAGCACATCCTTATATTTACGTCCTTGGTCATGGGATTATCGAGACGGGGCATCGATACTCCGGAGTAGACTAGCGTATGCGCTTCTCATCCCAGCAGGGGAGACGGTCTATCCCACAGTCGTCAGTACGTCGTACTTGAGATAGTATGCGGGTGCTCGTTAGGTTACGAGTACACTGGACAGGACTCGTCGGGAGCTGTTGGTTGGTACTATACCTATCGTCAGTTATCAGTTCCCAGGTGACAAGAGTACAGCTTAGTCCGCTGACTTGACACTGTCACTTCGCCTCGAGTGTGTTCCCACTGTACTTTGATTACTACCCTACCACGGCTCAAAGGAGTCGTGCAAACAGGTAGTAGTTGGGTGCAGTCCCGAAGCACTTGGAGGCAGTGACGGTTAGATAGGATTCGTCTCTCCCGGTATTGGGAGTTGATATCGCGCTGTGTCTAGGAGAGCCATTACACATTGTCGTCCCTGGCCAGGGTAAGCGAGATATACTGGTAGGTTTCCAGTGTTATCTCAGGGTGTTCTGGGCTACACTCCGACACAACTTGTACCGCTATTAGGGGACTGACGTTTACCACCCCCTAGGCCCGCCATGCGATATTATCAGACGAACAGACCGGACTGTACGGAGATTGTCACATACAGGCTCAGTAGGAGTTCGGATGGGTTTGCCTCATCAGTCTTCTTATTGGCATCTAACTGGGGGCCGTTACGTACAGCTAGTGCCGCTTGCGGTCTATGGTTAAACCCACTTCCAGCGTAGTGTCGAGTCTTTAGAGTCCCACACAGAGGGTTATTCGCCTTTGGGAAAAACAGAGTAGAGGTCGCATGGTTTTGCGACGGGGTTCGTTCACATTCCCGCACTTGTGCACGTTTGGTGTCCGGACAGTCATTACTAGCGGGCTCTGGTTTGAGCCTGATCCTAGTATATGTTTTGGGGTTAGTTTTATCTCACTGTATTCATGTTCCTCGGAACACGAATGTGGGTGTGTATGCACAGTTGTTTGAGGCGGAGGAAGAGGATTTTCCTTAGGGTTTTGGAACGGGTGTGTATGCACAGTTGACAGTTGTCTTTTTCCAAACCCTAATGAATATGTGAAATATTAATTAATAATATTAATTAAATGAAATTGAGTTATGGTTAGGGTTGTTGACTTGTTGACCAAGGTTGACTTGTTGACCAAGGTTGAAACATTGACCATCATCATTTCACTCCAAAGATGCTCTTTGATCTTTGCAAAAACATTTAATGTGAAATGATAATGGTCTTATCAAACCAACCATCACCTTTTTCATTTTGATTAATTTTATTAATTGATTAATTCACATATATTTGGTTATGGTTGTAAAACTATTATCATTCTCTCATTCTCATTCTCCCTCATCCTTTCTTCTTCCTCTTCCTCTAGCTCAAGGAAAATTCATCTCTTGTGTTGAGAAACATTTCCTTTGAGATAAAACACCCAAAGCCACTCTCTACTCATCCTAAGGTTGAAGGTCTAGCAAGCCTGACACTTTAGTTTCCTCAAGTTCGAGGAAGGTGCTCAAGGTAGAGACTCTCAGGTGAATCCATCTTCGGCAAGAGAAGGCGACGAGGAGAGAACCATCCGACCACCATAAGGAGTCCAAGAGAAGGAGTTCAAGTTGAGGTATAACCCCTAACCGAGTAGGTAAAGCTCTTGTTAGTTGCTAGTGTGTAGTTTAGCAAAGATCCGTATTTTATAGTCCATGTTACTTAAACATAAAAATCGTTTTTCACCGTTTCCGCAAGCCCGAAAGAACCGGGAGAGGTAACATGGACTTACAATCTCTCATTTCTTTTTCAAACACCCAAACACTCACACACTCATTCTCACTTCTCTCTCTCCTTCTCACTTTCACACACACAAACATAACTGCAGCAACAACAGCAGCAGCTAAAGCAACAGCAGCAGCACCGGCTTCAGCATCAGCAGCAGGAGCAACACTAGCAACAGCAGCAGCAACAGCAGTAGCAAGCAGCAACAGCAACAGCAAGCAGCAGCTGCAGCAGAACCCCCTCTTCTTCTTCTTCTCCTTCTTCTTGCACCCTAGGATCACTTGAGGTATAATTCTTAAACTCAACTCCTTTCTTTTGCTAGCATGTGGTTATTTAGATTCGGTTAGTGTTTAATGTGGGTTTTTGAGCTAGTTTATGGTTTGAGTGGGGTTCAAGCTAAGTTGGGATTATTATGGCTTAC
Source organism: Agapanthus africanus (assembly GCA_030015575.1). Classification (NCBI taxonomy): domain Eukaryota; kingdom Viridiplantae; phylum Streptophyta; class Magnoliopsida; order Asparagales; family Amaryllidaceae; genus Agapanthus; species Agapanthus africanus. The sequence continues at coordinate 293,681,805 of CM057345.1, read as the reverse complement.
TTGACTTAGGTAGGTATTATTAGTGATGTTTTAACTTAGTATTACCACTAGATTTCGCTAAATCACCTTAACGTCGCAAACTTGAAGTTTTAAAATACGGTTCTGAAGCAAATTGTAGGATATATGAGATCTGCTGCATCAGTGATCATTTTCTAGTTTAGCAAACATGTTCAAAGTAGTGTGCAGGCCTTGTAGAGTAGTGTGTTGGATTTCGTGCCCGTTTCCCTCCATGAAATCTGGTTACCTCCCCCTGTATTCCGGCGTCGCCGGCTCCCCTTTTGAGTTGAGTATTGGTGCTGTGTTGAGTGGTGCCTGTAGGTTTTTGTCTGTGTTTGGTATTGTTTTGTTTTTGGGTTTTTACTGTGGACAGAATCTGGGGTGGTTTAGCTAATTTTAGTGTTTTGAGGGCGTTGTGATGTTTTGATGGTTTAGGTGGGAATTCTGTTAAATTAGGATTTTTATAGTTAGGTTAGATAGATTCTGTGCTGTTGGTATCACTTAATTTAAGTAATTTCACCTGATTTCATAAGAATACCTTAATGTTGCAATTTAGTGTTTTTAAAACTAAAACTTTAGGATACGTAGAATCTGCTATATCTGGGGTTATTTCCTTGATGAGCAAACATATAGTTTAGGTTATGAATTGTGCTAGGAGTGTAATGTAGAAACCTGGACCACTTTTACCTCAAATTGGCCGATATCAAGCCTATGGTAGGCGGCCCATTTTTCTTGGAACTTGTTTAATTTTTGCAGGTAGCTTTCTATAGGTATTATAAGAGGTTTGGTCTTATTTATTTTTCTTGTTTTTGCTCCAGATAAAATCTGGGACCTATTACCTATAATTTGTGTAGCGGGACTTGCGCGATACGCGCGTTACGAGTTGGATTGGTGTTGCTGTGTGTCACAGCATGTCGGGGTGGTTTTTGACGTATACGCACACGCAATGGTATGCACACACGTTACGTATACACACGTGTTTAGATCGCGACGCTAGTTCTCGTTTGGACTTGATATCGCGTTTTTGTAGGATTTTGCCTTACGTTTGTTATTTTATGTGAACTCTAGGTTCGCAGGTGGAGACTTTAGACGCCGCGAAGAAGGGGAAGCAGGTGGTCGGATATGCTTAGCACCAGATCAACAGTGAGTAGATTTAACATCTACGGGAAAATCGCCCGTATGGCGTTATACGTCAGGGCTTGATAGGATGTTGTAGCTGCATATTTGCATTCATATACATTGATCTTACATGGCTACTATTTGTTGCATACTATATTCCCTGCTATATATGGACCTAGAATGAATAGGACACCGCACTGTTACTAATGGTTCATGTTGCACGAGCACTAAACTGCATGTTACACACACACCGTTTGTAATTGCCATGACACTCACACTATAGAATTGCCATAAATAATAGACTGTAGCTCATCTTGTATACGATTCGACATGATTATGTTACTTGCACACGTACACATTGGTATACCCATACTGGTGCACATATTGATACATCTCTACTTGTGCACATACCCATTTGCATATCTATACTGGTGCACACACATTGATACACCTATACTTGTGCACATACACATTTGTATATCTATATTGGTGCACCTACACATTGATACATCCATACTTACGCATATACACATTATACCTACCTGGATGAACTGGTTTTGGGAAAACTGGGGGCCGCAAGATATATTTTAAAACTGAATTTATTTAGAGAGCGGTTTTCCCCTTTTCTCATAGTACGACTTATGATGCATACATCACATCGCATGGATTTACGCATTGGGTTTGGATTTCATGTAATTTCTGGATTTGAGAACCGTGGTATTATTTCAAAAAAGTATGCATTGTTTTAGAAAACCCGGTTTCTCTTGATATGATATTTCGGTGCGTCCACCATGCGTTTTTCTCGGTTCTGAGACGTGTGCTTGAAACTCGATTCGAGGAGTTGGATGATTCGTTTGCGGGTTCATGATGGACCAGGTATGGTTCCCCGGGGCGAGAAATGTTTCTCGTGGAGCATACGATGAGCCTGGCAGGGTGGCTAGTACCTACCGGTGATTGGTAGGACCTGGCGTTTATCCGGAGGATACTGACCAGAGTTGAGAGATGGATACGGGCCGACCCGTACTGTAGGGGCCCGAGGGCCAATGCCGCAGACGGAGCCCGTGGGCCGATCCGGACTGACGGAGCCCGACATATGAGGATTTGCGTGTCGATGCTGGACACGAGTACTTCATGATGTTTTTGAGTGTCGATGTTGGGCACTCTGTTTCTATGAGATTTACAGGACATGAGGGCCGATTTGATTGACGGCGCTTGAGTTTTAGGAGTTAGGGTGTATTTGGTAGACATCGGGGTTTTTTCACGATGATGATTCGTGTTGGTGATTTATTTTCCCATGCTCAGCACTCATTTACATGCATTGCATCATGTACCTTTAATACCTGATAGAGTACTTCGCATGATTATTGAATACCCAGATTACCATATTGATGTTATCTGTTGCAAATGTTAGAGTATCGCAGTACGTGCATAACTGCGATTACCTTTATATGTTATTTACTATTCACGAGTTGGCAACTCATCCCCGTTGTTCCACAGTTCTTGCAGGTAGACCCTCAGAGTAGTCGCGGCAGGGCTACATCCTTGTATCTTTTTGTTGCGGATACCGCTACAGTTGGCGTGCGAGCCATTTTTGCTAGAGGTAGGTTGCGGTTATCTGTTTACATTTCATTGTACATTTCATTGTATCTAGTACTCTCCATCTACCAGTTATGTATTGGCTTAGAGACCGGTTGTGAAGACGATGTTGTATATTATTTTGTGACTCTGGTGTCGAGCTCATGTGAGCCGACTTTTATTTATGCAGTTTTATTTCTCTTTATTTCTTTTCAGGCCGTTTACACTTATATTGTTCATTTCTTCGCTACGGCGTCGTATAGTATTTGTGTGGTGGTTGTTCCGCCGTTGGGCGTGATTTTTCCCGTTTGGGGATGCTCTTTATATTTCATCAGTTGTTTTACCTTTTTCTTATGTTGTACCCGTTTTCGGGCTTGTTTTTACAAAGGAGGTGCTGCTGAAATTTTTAATAAAATAATTTAAACTTGAAAGATTTTTACTTGAGATTTCTAAATGTTTTCACAAATGTTTTCATTAAATGTTTTCATCACTTATCCTTTTATGGTTTAGATTTCTGGGTTTCGGCTTACTTAAATTGCGTTACGCCTGGGGACGTTACGTGGTTTAAGTGCCGGTCATGAGCTGAACTTCGGGTAGTGACAAAGATGGTATCAGAGTATAGGTTTTACCTTTCGGTGTGTAGGATGACCTTGGTATGATGGAGTAGGTAGCTGAAGCAGAGTGGCGTAGCGTGTGTATGTTCCGCGGCATACTCACGACACGGTACTTCGCCTTCGTGACTCTAATCAATGTATGTGTGCATGTGGATCTCGTATACCATATAATCAATGTATGTGTGCATGAAAATATGAGGATATAAATCAACGTGTGTCCCTCGCGACACAGCAAAATCACGGAACCTGAGTGTCCAGCATCGATACGTAAATCCTCATCTTTCGGGCTCCGTCAGTCCGGATCAGCCCATCTCATCTCTTGACTCCGGTCGGTATCCTCCGGATATCCGCCAAGCCCAAATACTATCACCGGTAGGTAGTAGTCCCTCTGCTGGCTCACCGTCTACTGCACAGCAAATCCGTTCTCGCCCCGGGGTTCTATACCGGGTCCACCATGTACCCATAATCGGCCTCGTCCAGCTCCTCGAATTGGGTTTCACATGTCACACGTCTCAGAACCGAGAAAACGCATGGTGGACGCACTAAAATATCATATCAAGAGAAACCAGGTTTTAAAACAATACATACTTTCTTTTAAAATGACCACGGTTCTCAAATCCTGAAATCTCATAAAAACAACATATCTCAATGCGTAAAATCATAAAGCATGATGTATGCGACATATGATAGAAATGTAAGTATATCCGAATACAAAGCAACATGGAACAGTGATATGACATATTAAGGGAAAACCGCTCTTTTAAATGGATCCAGTTTTGAAAATATATCATGCGGTTCCCAATTTCTCTAAAGTCAAATGCAACATCATCTATATATGTGCAATAAGTATGTATGTAGGCATGGATGTACAATATGTATGTACGCAAGTATGGATGTACAATATTTATGTACGCAAGTATGGATGTAAAAGTGGGTATATACGCAAGTATGAGTGTACAATATGCATGTGCGCCAATATGGATGTACAAGTGAGTATATACGCAAGTATGAGTGTACAATATGCATATCATGATGCAGCAACCCTACTGTGTAGTGACATGGCAATTATCGATGATGAAGTGGGTGAGCCGGCAAATCTGTGTAAGTGTAACATACGCATCATCGATAATGGTGCAGGTGTACTAGCACAGGTATAAACAATGCAATGAGAATAATATGAATGCAGCATAAGGTAAATCATATGCAAATACTGACGGGTATAAGTATCAAACATGACCGAGTCGGTGAATCTATCAATTGGCATCTAGCCACACAACATCACATACGGTATAATCTATCGTACGGCATCCTCTAGTCAAGGGTATGGATCAAACATCAAGTCAAACTCATCACGTACGGCCAATCATCGTACGGCATCCTCTAGTCAAGGGTATGGATCAAACATCAAGTCAAACTCATCACGTACGGCAAATCATCGTACAACATTCTCTAGTCAAGGGTATGGATCAAACATCAAGTCAAACTCATCACGTACAGAAAATCATCGTACGGCGGCATTAAGCTATCAGGGATCCTATCAATCTATAAGACGAGGAGGGTACGGACCTAACGTCTCGTATGAATATCACTCACAATTCACAACATATATAAATATCTCTATATACCTATGTCCCAGGTCACATCCGCAACCTTCTTATATCAGGGGACCGACAGGGTATCAATCATCTCAATCGACTTGCATCCGTATACCAACATATCACAAAATTCATCATATCGCATCGTACATTCTTTTCATCACAATTATATCTCACATCAAATCAAATGTTATATATACATTCTACCTTTACTTTAAGAATACTTATCTAATCTAACATACACACCCGAACCATACAAACAGTTTTTGAAAGATGCGAACGTAGCTTTGAAAGTAGGGGCTACGGTGTTTTAAGGAAAAGATATCATTTGAAAATCCGTAACGTCCCTCAAGGTATCTGTTTAAAAGATGCATACGATTCTTCAGTTTGGAAATAGATACGGTTCGGATGACACATCTACGTCGACTATCTAGTCTTATAATACCCTAAACGGCAATATCATCAAATATCGTCCTCAAATCCCGTCATCACATACTAGTCGTATCATATCACTTCTAACTATCCTTTAGTTTCTAATATGGTTCTCTAACAACCTTTTAACTCTATCTATAGTTTTCTATTAAAGGTTTCATTAACCATAATCTATATATAAACCGGTTTCCATCAAAGTGTGCGGGGGTGCTATACGCCATCCACCCGACTTCCCCCGTAGATATAGATCTACTCACCTGATCTTCGCTTGTTGGAGTCGATGACGCCACGCTCATCCTCGCCGTCTCGAAGTCCACATGGGGTACCTACATATCACATATATCATCGTAAACGAAATCACGCACGAAAACCAAAATGTCGCATGAATCACCCATAGGTTAAAACCTATAGTTTACACATGCAAGAATAACCAAACAACTCTCGACGGTCGACGTATAAACGTGAATCGACCGAGATAAAACACAAATTCCAATTTCCAGTTCATTAAAACCCGCAAAATGAATTCGGAAACTTGAAAACTTGCTCCAGATTTTACCCCAGGTCAAATTAGCCACAGTTGCACATATAAAGGGTCTAGTTTACCGGAGAACAAGACATGGACCAAACACGAAGGGGTTCCACCCCACCCTGGCCACAAATTGCGGCCAAGAAGAATAAATCTGCGGCCTGATGTTGGGGGTTGGGTACAGGGTTTCAATGGTAGCTCCTAGGGTGCCTGCTTGTATCACTGTGTTTGCTAAATAATTTTCCAGGTCCCCGAGTGTTAGCAGATTTCAATTTCCCTACACAATTCCTACAAAATACGACATCGGGGATTTCTAAGTTCGCTAATTGGGGTTCTAGTCTCTGGTTTATGTCTAGAATCACCTCTAAAGTCTTATTGACAGCCACTAAATATTATCAATTTCCCAAACCCTTCTCTAGAATTTCAAAGTTCAAAAACCCATTTTAAAACAATTTCCAATCTAAACTAGAATGTTAGGAAAACTTGAAACTAAAATAAGTGAAGGGATTATACCTCCTAAATGAAACTCAAGAGAACCCTATCTTCCCAAAGTTGTCAAAATCCCACTTTGCTTGGTCCAATGTGTAGAGCAAGAGATGAGGATTAATTTTTATGAAGGGAGTATAAGGTTTTGGGGATTATTTGGAGATAGATCTAGGGGTAGAAGAGGAGGGAAGTGAGCTTGAGGAGATGAAAAAGGAGATGAAAATGATGGGGAGGAAAGTTATGGCAGCCCCCCCTCTCACTTATTCTCACACTCTCTCTCTCTCCAATCATTCACCTTTTTAACCCTTTTTCATTTCTTTTCTTTTCTCTTTTAAATTTCAAAACCAAGTCACATAATACCCATAAAACAACACAAATACAACAACATGTAACCAAATGTAACATGACATGGTGCACTAGCCATGGAAAACTGTAAAAACACGGATTTGACTTAATTGCGATTAGCAGTGCACTAATCGGGTTTTTACCCAAACTACATATAATAAAATTTAAAAATGCCAAATTCATTAAATATATTATTAAATGAATAAATAATTTTAATTTCCATTTATTTCATAATTATCGGTATATATTTATACCCTTTTTCGAAAACCCCAATTTCGCAAATCGGGCAGTTTTCGGGAAATATATTATTTTAATATTAAATTCCAAAAATAATATTTTATATTTTCTGAAATGTTACAATCTCCCCCCCTTAAATAAATTCGGTCCCCGAATTTAATTTTAAACCCCCAAAATCTAAAACATTTCGATAATCAGCTCAAAACAACGGGGCTCCGAAATCACGGAAGATACAGAATACTACAGCGCATCGCGCGCGCCTGAAAACGAATACGAAACTCAAAATCGAACTCCGTCAAGTGATTGAGCGAAGGTTTGCGTGTGCGTTTTTAAATCAAAGAATTAACCGTAATCAAGAACGGTGTCGCTTGGTAGCTAGCCGGTTGAGTACGGGTCGGTCCACAGGGAAAATGTGTATTTTCCAATTGTTCTAACGAGTCAATTCCTATTTGTGGTAGATTTTTATTTTCTATAAAAACTGAGGTTGAAATTGATTTGGATTAAAACCTTGCTAAGGGTTAGGATTAGGTTAGTTTGGAAAGTCAATTATTCTCACCGCTTTCTTTGCCCTAATTAAGAACTTTTAGGTGTTAAAGTAATAGTTAACAAAGGGGATTAGCACGATCGGGAAGAAACTAGATTTCTTCCCTTTGGTCCTTGTCCGTCATTTCTTAACTTTTAGCCCTAACCTCTATGGAAATCAAACACAACCGGTCTTTAACTATGGAATCACCGCTACCTCGTGGGATAGGGTGCCGTAGTGAGTGGTGTGTGGTTGTTTGCATAGAGTCCTTATTTTAAAATATTGAACGGGCAAGAAAGGGGTGAGATATTTTCATCTCTTAAACCTTCTCTAAACCTAACCCTAACAAGTGAGGAACTACTCACTCATTAGGGAATTAATAAAGGAATTCATTTTTATGGTTTTTATTTAATAGCCTAATTAACTTGCGAAAATTAACTACGGCAGATAAAAAATTGCAGAGGAATAAAATTGCAGATAATAAGAAATTCAAGATAAAAGACTTAATTTTTTTATTGATGCACTCTTTGACAATTACAAGGAATGAAATTTTAAACTAGGGAAATAAAAAGAGGCATGCTCCAAAAAGAGCAGTAGGCTTCCTATTTATAGATAATAGAAAACCTAGGGTTTACATCTGATCCATATCTAAAATTACAAAACTACCCTAAGAACCCTGGTCAACGCACCGACACCCACCGACAAAATGCACCGGCATGTGCTCAGCACGGCCGCGGAACCGCGGCCATAAGCCATGTTTGGCCACGGATCCACAGCCATATGATGGGGTCACTGTCTCTATTTCTCTGGGTTGCTTCATGTTGCTATTTGCTTCTGTTTTCTTCACTTCGTTCTTCAGAATCTTTTCTAGTTTCTTCCAGATTTCCACAGTGCAGAAATGTTGTGGACTTTTATCGTTCGCTTCGTGTTGTAGTCTTGAATCTTGTGCTGCCTTCCTGCTTTGTGAAATCGAACTGTTCATTGATCTTCATTTTTTCCTTAACTGTAGTCGGCATCTTGCAGATTCATCTATTTGTTGGTCGTAGTCTTACTTTTGTAGCGTTTTTTCTCCATTTTCACTGTATTGTTCCGAGAACCGATAACCTGCAACTATTTAGCAGACATGGATCAAAAGCACCTATTTATTTGCAATATGATTAAGAATGGGGAATATAATAATGCAAAATTATGATATGAACAAATACCCCCAAACTTATCTTTTGCTCGTCCCGAGCAAAACTAGTTCATTCTCGAAAAAACCTAACCTCACTTTCGCAGGGAAACGCGATTGCACTGAGCTCATGCAACAAGCCGTTAAACCTCTAGGTGTCCCTAGTAGGAGGAGTGTTGTCTCATGAGGGTTTTCAGCGGATACTACCCACAAAATCCAATCAATTTGGCTTATTGATTTTCATTCTTCAATTCGGTGTTCTAGCAAGAAATTCTATTATCTTTAACTCTGAAATTATCAACCCGTATTTTTCACACTCACTTATCATTTAACTTAAGATTGTATATGTTCTGTAAATTTACTTAGCTTTCAGCATCTTTTGAGTTTTCCTTCTAAGCTTCCATCTCAACTTAGGAATTTTTATCATCTCTACTAAACATATAAGTCCTATTTTTCATTCCTATCTCTCATCCAAACCCCAATCATATACCCCTACGTGTGTGTATGTATCACCCCTACACTTGGAAATTCAATTCAAGCTATTATACTCTTGTCCATCGTCCAAAGTACTTTTAGTTGGTGAATTTTTAGATGAAATTGCTCACACATCGTTCATCCGACTGTTAATACTTCTTGAGATACTAACAACCGATTACAAAATGTGTTTGCGTATTAAGGCTTAATTCCTCATCTTGCAATACCTAAGGTTTTAGCAGTGACTCCCAAACCAGTTGGTCTAAGGCACTAGGTGATAAAGCACCCTCGCTATATATTTTTTTATTTTACGCAGCCTTAAGTAATTACAAAATCAGTGTTCATTTTTTATATCTGTTTATTCACACTTATAATTTTATTTTCCATCATACTAAGGATTTTAGACAAGAGCATTTCAAGGTATCCTCTACTATTCCAAGTTTCAAGGTTCGTGTTTGTGCCAGTTGTAGGGTATATATCTTTAGAATTTAGATTTAAGGTTCAGAGTTATTTTTCAGACTTACACTTCAATAAAAATTTCAATACTCTTCCCTTATTTTAACTTAGCCCAAGAAGTGAACTCAAAATTTGCCTATTTCGAAGTAAACTATAAGGACATATATTTTCTACCGTTAAATTTTAAGAAAGGTTATTTTTAGGGTTTTTAATTTACTAAGTTTAGGATCTAGTTTTTCCTAGCTATTTAACCGTCTTGTCAAACTTAAGTCAATTATGGCCAAAATTGAATTTTTTAATTTTTATAATTTTTAAAAATTTTCAGTTTTTATTTGATTTTTTTCTTTTTATATTTTTTTTCATTTTTTTTCAATTTTTATAATTTTTTATGAAAATGCAATGCAGAATTAAACATGCAAAAGAAAAAGAAAAAATATATACAATTTTTTTTAAAAAAATATGCAATGCAATGATAACTATTTACAACCACCTCCTCCCCAAAACTTACCAAAAGCAGTGCCCTCACTGCTCGGCCCTACGCCGCCCCCTTTAGTGTGAACGTGAACGCTCCTTCCTAGCTTGCAGGGTTCAGACCCCTTGCTCTACCTCTATCAGACGCCGATCATGCTCCCTCATCATCCCCCTCAATTCGTCAATCCACTACTACAAACAAGGGTTGCCCCTACGGATTTAACCGTAGGGGAAAACCACTGCCCCTACGGATATATCCGTAGGGGCGAAAAAATAATCTGTAGGTGCAAACGCCGTAGGTGCAAGTTGAAGCCCTGAACTCCCCTACGGGCAAAAACTTGCCCTTACGGAGTTCTGTGTAGGTCCATTTTCACCTACGGATTAGGGCGTAGGGGAAAAAAGTTATTTTATTTACGGTTATTTTAATTATATTAACTGTACCTACGGATTTATCCGTAGGGCAAAGTACTATCCCCTACGGATATATGCGTAGGTACTTATCCGTAGGGGCAAAATATCAGAAATCCTGATATTTTGCCTTACGGATATATCCGTAGGGGTCTTTGTTTTCCCCTACCAACATATCCGTAAGGGCAAGCCCAACCCCCTGATACTGAGATCAGGGGGGACATATCAGTTAATGCTGATATTTTGCCCCTACGGTTTAAACCGTAAGGGCAACATGTGTACCTACGGATTAATCCGTAGGTACACATTATCTGTTTTTTTTAAAAAATGGGCTTCCTGATTTTTTCTCGCCCTGTGCATAATAATATATATATATCAATAAAATATAAAATTAATAATCACACAACATATATCCCAGTATTCATAATCACATCTCACGCATATAATATACAAAAGAAACCCAAATACTGAATATGATATAAAAAAACCAATATCAAAATCAATATCGTTTCAAAATGTAGTACAATATGTATGATATAAATAAATACATGTTTCAAAAAATAGGAATAAAAAAGCTACCCTAGCTCGGTCCAGCTCCACCTCTGATAAACGATAGAATAAGGCGCGCCTGCTCCTCGGTCAATAAACCATGCAATTCGGCACGAGCGAGAGTCTGAGCGTCCTGTGGAGCTGGCGATGTGGTCTGCGCAGCCACCGTCGAGGGAGTCGCTTGCGGAGCCGCGGCTGCGGGAGTCTGAGCGGGCGGTGGAGCTATAGGAGCTGTCTGCGGAACCGAAGCCGATATAGTGGCTTGCAGAGCCGCAGCCGAAGGAGATGCATGCCATGTACCCTGTCGCGTCTGGACCTAACGTGTGCAAGAAGCGTGTAAGAACTATGTATTATTCGAAATCGTATCATTATCAAGTTATTTGGATATCTAATTTGGAAAACCGTTGTTTATTTTAGTTACATATGTATGTATGATTAATCAAACCTAAGTCTAAAACCAAATAAGCTCAAGCTACGTACTAATTATGGATATGTTGATATCTATAATATGACATGATATTTTACTATGAAGTAGTACACATACCAGAATCTCCTTCAACTCCTGAACGGTAGCCCTCAAGCTCTCCAGTTCCTGCTGGACACGTCGCTCACTGGAGACGGAGGAAGTAACCGCCGGGGTGGAGTCCAACCTCATATGGGCCCTGCTAGGGCCCAGTCCCCGGCCTCTCTCCCAACCTCCGTAGTGCCCTCCGTGTGCGGCATCCAGAACTGGGGTCAGCAGCCTCGGATCGCTCTGTCCGGTAAAATCGATCCCCGAGGCCTCGGCCTGCTCAACCACCCGCTCCTACACCCACATTAAGCAGTAAAGTATAAGTATAAAATTTAAAGTTGAACCTTCCAAAACTAAAATTTCAAATATGGATAGAATAAATATTAACACTTACGCAATACTCCTGGGTAGCGACGTCAGGATATTGAAGCTCGCCCGTGGCGGGATCTGTCGAGGTGCCGTGGACGGCAAGATATGTGGACAGCATGCTCGGTGTACCACCTTGCGCCACGGTCTGAGCTGTCTGCAATATTAGAAAATAACTCTTAATATTAGAAATATTAGAAAATAACTCTTAATATTGCAGAATATCACAAAGGTCGGTCTATTGTTATTTACCGATAACTCCATGGCTCGAGTAATATTCCTCGAGCCACCTGTGTAAGTGGGGCGACCCCTCTTCGCCGACTTCCTGTTCTCTGTATTCTGAGCGGCCTGTTTCTACACAACACATTAACATTTAGTTTTCTAATTAAGGAACACAAAAAAATAAATTATATCCTAAACAATGAATTACATTTAAAATACATACCTGTTTACGTTGGGAGTCGAAATATTCGCACAATAGAGGCCATGTCTCTACATCGACTCTCGCAAACGCCGGAGTAGATAGGAGGGCCGCTCTTTCTGCCTCGGGGGTCGCCATCCATAGGGAGTAGCAGTCGGCCTTTAGCTCATTCCTGTTGTATCGGACCTAGGTCTGCATGTTCTTCATCAGGCCATTGTACAGAGCATGAAGGTCGAGCACCCTCCCAGGGTGATCAGGGTCGGGTACAGGCTGAAAATCGTAATCTGACTGAAAATACAAAAAAAACATTGTTATTAGATTGCAAGTGTTAATAATAAATATATTGGATAAATCAAATGAAAATATATATTAGTACGTACCTGAGCCTGATCAAAGAAGAGGGCGAATGAGCGCCGGTGCTGCTCGCCCCACTCAACGTGAAGTGGATAGTTCTTCACGAGCCGGCTCTCGTCCCCCATATACCGGCCGAACCTCTCGGCATGAGGACCGGTATAGCGATAGTCAAGGGTAAAAAAGAGGGGGAATGCTGCCTCCCCCTAGCTCTGTCAGGCCTCAGCCTATGGGACTGATTCGGGCCTCGAGTCCCCCTCTGGGGATGGAGAGGCCCTGCGTCTGCAAGAAATATCAAGACAATCAATATTAAGACAAAGTTTTATTAAGAAATCAAGCTTAAACGAAAATTGAAGTGTGATATATACCTCCGGTAACTATCGCACGAGCCTGGGCCCGGGCAGCAGCACGAGCGGGACGATAGTTCCTCCGGTGAGGAACAACCGGGGTCCCGGATGCGGACGCATCCCCTCCAACTAGAAAATAAACATTGACGCTAAATTTCCATGAAGTTCATATTTATTCTATAGAGCATATGTAAAATGAATAAATATTTTATATTTATTCATACTAACCTGCAGACGATGCGGATGGTATGGAAGCGGTAGGAGTGGCCCCTGCGGAAGATATGGACGCACCACCTATAATTAGACAATTAAAAATAGATTATATAAGTAATTACAAAAAGAATGTGTAGATCAATAATATAATGTTCTAAATCAGTATGCATGCACTATAGGATATATAAACATACCCGCAGGTGCGGTGGTGTCACCACCTACTGCTAGACAATAATAAAAATTGCTAAGTAAGAGCAAAATGAGTGTGTGTATATTTATGATATAGCATTCTAAATCAATATACATGCACTATATGATATATAAACATACCTGGAGGAGCGGGAGTGGCCTCTGTCCCAGATGTGGACGCATCACCAACAACTAGACAATCAAACATCGACAATATAAGTAATTTTGACATAAACAGGCATGAATATCTGTAATATTACATTCAAAATGGATATGCGTGCAGTATACCTGGAGGTGTGGCAAAATCCACACGGAAGGAGGCATCCGAAGGGGTCTCCGATCTGGGTGCAAAACCGGCCCTCTGAAGCTCCCTACGAAGCTCTCCGGGTGGCAGAACCGCTCTGCCTCTGCCGCGGCTGGAGCTCCTACCGCCCCTCGCTACTCCCGACATCGTCATCAAATCTAGATAAACGGTTTGTGGACGCATTAGACAATCATTAAAAGTATTGACTATATATGTATAGAGCGTAAAATGTGAAGTAATAATATAACATTACTGATAACCTTTTTCGTTTCGTGGGCGCATTATACATATCTACTTGGATTTCATCGTCGATGTCATTTCTAACCCACGTAACTTCATGATCGGTCGAAGACAACCCGTCCTTCGAAACAGACGGTCGGAGCACTTTAAGCCTTCTTTCTTTTTCGTCCTCATCGCTGTCCTTGAATTCTAGGACATCATAGACATCTCTGGGTTTCCATCGGCATACAACACTCCATCCCGGATGCTTCAGACACTGTGAGTAGTATACTTGGAACGCTTGGTTTGGAAAGATAAACGGATCTTGCTGACCATAAAATCGAAGTGTGGTCACACTGGTCAATCCATATTCATCTTTCTAAGTTATAAGATTGCTTCTCCACTTGTCCGTATCGGTTCGCGTATCGTACCAAGTACACTGGAATATATAAAAGGGTTCTGATCGTCCGGGATAGTGGATGCCGAGTATACAATTTAAGTACCCATAATAAATCACACCGTCCGATCCTACCATCGCAATCCCACTATTCTGAGTGGTTCTAGATGTTTCTATGTCCTTAACTTCGAATTTGTATCCAAGGACACCAAATCCTTTGTAATATGCAACCTCCGTACTAGGAAATTGAGCTAAACATCTTGAATCACTCTCAAATGATGCAGACAAGTTCGGATCGTGGATCTAACAAAACAAATTTTACGACAAATACATAATGATACAAGTTTAGATTAAAACTGCTAGCAATAAAATGTTATTCGAATAACTTACATGATCTGTGACCCAATCACAAAAATTATCCTGATGAAATTTTTCTAATTGTTCTTCGTTCCAATCAGGATGCCCCTCACGTACCTCGTTAAAATGAATTCTGTTTTCGACAAATAATGGTGACATTAATATTATATCATTTCATACACACACAAACACAGATATAACAATTAATCCAAATATACTTACTCTCTAATTTGTTCAAGACATGCGCAATTAAGCAAGATAAACCGGTATATCTTGTTGATAAACATAGTGTCTACCCTCTTATACTCGGCTTTACCATATGGCCCGTCTTGAATTCTTCATGGCCGGTTAAGCCTTGTCTCAATGTTCTCGTCTAGATAGCGGGAACAAAATGTGGTTGCTTCATCAAGAAGATAACCTTGCATGATAGAACCCTCTGGTCGATTTTTATTGCGTATATACTTCTTAAGAGTGTAGAGGTACCTAATGAAAATATGTTGAATAAATAAATACGGGTATACAGGACAACAATAAATTTATAAATTGCGCGAAACGAAAAATTACACGTACCTCTCGACGGGATACATCCATCGATATTGTACCGGTCCGGCTAACTTCGCCTCAGTTGCAGGATGAACCGTCAAGTGTATTATGATATCGAAGAATGACGGTGGGAAAATACGCTCAAACTTGCAAAGTATCAACGCAATAGAATTTTCTAGTTTATCCAGCATCATAAGCTCCAGTGTTTTAGCACACAACTCCCTGAAAAAACAACATAAGTCGTTGATTACTAGACCAACCGATTCAGGGAGTGAAGTCATGAGGGCTAATGGAAGAAGGTGCTCCACGATAACATGGTGATCATGACTTTTCAGCCCATCGATCTTGCCCTTCACAATTTTTATTTTCTTGCTGAATGATCCTGAAAAACCTGTGGGAACTTTCAAATCATGCAACACCTGCAGGAATCTTTTCTTCTCCGGTTGTGACATATGATAAGCGGCATTGGAAAGTACAAATTTGCCCGGTTTACCCGCTACCGGTCTAGGGGGCAATTCACTTCTTATTCCCCACTCTTGTAGATCCATCCGAGCATTCAGGTTATCTTTCGATTTCCTGTCTTTACAAAGAAGCAAGTTAAGAATGTGCTCTGATACTCCCTTCTCTATATGCATGACGTCCAGACAATGACGCACTGAATTTGTAGACCAGTACGGAAGCTCGAAGAAAATGCTTAACTTGTTCCAAAATGGTGGTTTGACCTGTTTCGTCGGATCCATCCCGAAGGTCACATTATTGTAACCATCCCATTTAGCAGTCACGTCCTCTCCGGATAATGGGGATGGAGGTCCAAGAAGCTCTTGATGACCATCAAAGTGAACCGTGTCTAACCTATAAGGGTGGTCTGGAGGCAGGAAACGTCGATGGCCGCAATAACAAACCTTCCTGCTAAAATTCAAGAATTTCGATGTTGCGTGTTCATGGCAATGAGGACATGCTTTGTGACCTTGTGCGGACCAACCTGATAGCATTCCATACGCAGGAAAGTCATTAATTGTCCACATTAGAGCCGCACGCAGTATGAAGGTTTTATTTGTGTTTGCATCATATGTCTCTACACCATCAATGAACAAAGATTTCAACTCCTCGATCAGAGGTCGGAGATAGACGTCAATATTGTTCCCCGATGAATTTGGTCCGTCGATAAGAAGAGGCATCATAAAGTATGATTGGTCCATAGCCAACCAAGGCGACAGATTATAAATTATCATTACAACGGGCTATGTGCTGTGACTTCCAGCCATATAGTTGAATGGGCAGAAGCCATCAGTAGCCAGTCCGAGCCGGACATTGCGAGGATCACTACTGAATATTGCGTGCCTCCTATCGAAATCCTTCCATGCCGGTGAATCTCTTGGATGGCTCATTTTTCCATCTTCACTTGGAAGAGCACGGTGATGCCAAATCATTGCCTCGGCTGTTTTCTTGCACCTGAATAGCCTCTGTAGCCTCTGTGTTATGGGAAAGTTTCGTGCTATCTTGACAGGTATAGCGGGCTTCTTATCAGAATCTTTCGGCTTATACATGGCCTCTCCGCATGTCGGACACTCTTTCAAATCTGAATTCTCTTTCCGGTACAACACACAATTTTTAGGACATGCTTGAATCTTCTCGCACTTTAGACCCAAATTAGACATCATCTTCTGGGCTCCGTACCAGCTGTCGGGCACGTTATTTCCCGGAGGCATAGAATCTTTCAAGAACGAAAGAAGCATTGTGAATGACTTGTTGCTCCATCCATTTAGGCACTTAATTTGGAAAAGTTGGACGAACCATGAGAGGGTGGAATACTTCGCATTCTCATAAATTGGTTTCCTAGCATCATTCATGAAATTTTCATATTTATCCGCACGCGGTCCTTGACCGGAAGGAATGTCATCTTCGGTACGAATAGATTCACCTAGGGCAGCCTCTACCATATCCTCCATTTCTTCTGATGGAAATAAATTATCATCTTCTCTTTCTGCCGCATTACCGAATTCTTCTTCTTCTCCTGCCGCATTATCGTGTTCTCCTTCTTCTTCTGCCGCAGTACTGCATTCTTCTCCTTCCCCATGATATTTCCAAGTTGTATAAAGTCTAGTAAACCCATGTTTTACAATATGAAGCTCTGCCAATTCTACCTTCTGCCAATACTTATTGCCACATCTATCGCACGGACAGAGAATCTTCTCTATTATGATCTTATTATGTGCGCGTGCAAATTCAAGGAAAGCAGCAACTCCTACGACAAACATAGGTTGCATACATTGTTTCCAATCCACATACATCCAGTCCTTAACTCTGACTTACTCATTGGCCATGTTAGACAGTATAACATATAAATTGTAGGTTATGCTGACTATATTGAGAACTATAAGAACGGGATAGTTACTGACAAAGGAGAAAATCCGTGTATATGCTTTGTGTGTGCGTTTTTTGTTGAAAAGAATAAATTATCGCACGTATGTTAACCGATAGACGGGGACTAAGTGGCGCTTTTAGTTTCATATATGAGTATCGATGAGAATATGAAGATTTCATATTATCATATACTGGTTTTAACTTGAAAATCTCGAATTACTCTCTAATTATGTGTTTGTTGTGTATTCTTAATGTATGTGTGTGTTTCGTCTGTCGGGGGTAGGCTTCTATCGCATTAAGAATGTATAGAGCGAACACCCATCACTTGTGCTTTCAACCGTTTCGAGTAAATTTCGGCAGCACCTCCCCGCTGTTCTCCGAGTACACTGTAATAGAATAGATAATCATTTCAAAGCTGTGAAACAACTTTGAAATGAACATCTAATCTATCTTTGTACACGGAGAACCAGCGGAAAGGTACCGACGAAATATCTCGAAACGGATGAAAACACAAATGAATGAAGGTGTTGGCTTTATACATTCTTAACTTGTCCACACGGAACAAATCTATGGGTTACCATACAATTGAATTTTCTCGTCGCGCAGACTATACGACGGTTATTAGTATCGAGCTATACCATCCGATATTTAACAACCTTCGTATAATTCTATGTCACGACGAGCATCGCACGTATGTTAACCGATAGACGGGGACTAAGTGGCGCTTTTAGTTTCATATATGAGTATCGATGAGAATATGAAGGTTTCATATTATCATATATTGGTTTTAACTTGAACATCTTGAATCACTCTCTAATTATGCGTTTGTTGTGTATTCTTGTTGTATGTGTGTGTTCCGGCTGTCGGGGGTCGGCTTCTATCCCATTAAGAATGTATAGAGCGAATACCCATCACATGTGCTTTCAACCGTTTCAAGTAAATTTCGGCAGCACCTCCCCGCTGTTCTCCGAGTGCACTGTAATAGAATAGATAATCATTTCAAAGCTGTGAAACAACGTTGAATTGAACATCTAATCTATCTTTGTACACGGAGAACCAGCGGAAAGGTACCGACGAAATATCTTGAAACGGATGAAAACACAAGTGAATGAAGGTTTTCTTTATACATTCTTAACTTGTCCATACGGGACAAATCTATGGGTTACCATACGATTGAATTTTCTCGTCGCGTAGACTATACGACGGTTGTTAGTATCGTGTTATACTGTCCGATATTTAAAAACCTTCGTATAGTTCTATGTCACGATGAGCATCGCACGTATGTTAACCGATAGACGGAGACTAAGTGGCGCTTTTAGTTTCATATATGAGTATCGATGAGAATATGAAGGTTTCATATTATCATATATTGGTTTTAACTTGAACATCTCGAATCACTCTCTAATTATGCGTTTGTTGTGTATTCTTGTTGTATGTGTGTGTTTCGGCTGTCGGGGCTAGGCTTCTATCCCATTAAGAATGTATAGAGCGAACACCCATCACTTGTGCTTTCAACCGTTTCGAGTAAATTTCGGCAGCATCTCCCCGCTGTTCTCCGAGTACACCGTAATAGAATAGATAATCATTTCAAAGCTGTGAAACAACATTGAAATGAACATCTAATCTATCTTTGTAAACGGAGAACCAGCGGAAAGGTACCGACGAAATATCTCGAATCGGATGAAAACACAAGTGAATGAAGGCGTTTGCTTTATACATTCTTAACTTGTCCACACGGGACAAATCTATCAGTTACCATACAATTGAATTTTCTCGTCGCGTAGACTATACGACGGTTGTTAGTATCGAGCTATACCGTCCGATATTTAACAACCTTCGTATAGTTCTATGTCACGATGAGCATCGCACGTATGTTAACCGATAGACGGGGACTAAGTGGCGCTTTTAGTTTCATATATGAGTATCGATGAGAATATGAAGGTTTCATATTATCATCGAGTGTCATATATTGGTTTTAACTTGAACATCTCGAATCACTCTCTAATAATGCATTTGTGTGTATTCTTGTTGTATGTGTAACATGATTTTAAACCATTGAGATCAAGATTGATAGAACTGATCATCCAACATTGCAATGGCATTCATCAACCAAAAACTATTATTGCAATGGCATTCATCTATAACAATCAACAATTAAAACTATAAATGTAGGATACTGATATCATAAAGCGTTATACGCAACATATAAATTCACATGACTGAAACATGCATCAAAAAAATATGTTCATCCAAAAGAAAGGCCACTGTCAACAAATATAGACAAATACGTCATAAAAAAAGTAACTAATTAACAAGTTGATTAGCATCTGGATCAAGAAAATGATAGGAGAAACAATTGACTATGATCTATAATGACAAGTCTATTGCCATGACTCTCGACTAACAAAGGTGGCTTTTCGTCCTCGGTAGCTTGATAATTGGGATTTCATAGCGAATAAAAATATGCATATGCCGTTTGATTGAGAACTTCAATAGGAAACTCAATGAGGTCGGGTGTACTGAAGTACGCTTTGAATTTCGCTATATCAGGTGATGAAGCCCAAGCCCTAGCTAGCCCCAGCCCTACCCCAACCGAACCCTATCGAAGGTAAAGAACGTCCTTACACTTTCATATTTCTATTAATGATGCAAGTCTCCACCAAGTCAAATTCTTGCAATATCATTCTTTTTAAAGTTTGTCTAATTTAATAGATAGAATTTTCAAAGTTGGGCAACCAAGAAAAAGTAATAAGGGATTTTACATACATGCCAAAGCTTTGATTATTTATTTATTTATTTTCCATTTCATATTAGTACTTTTATATGTTTGATGATGGCAAGAAATACAAATTATATTAGAACATTGTACATACCTAATTTCCACTTGAAATCGGTTTTTTCTTTTATAAGTACTCGTTGACATATAGTAACAAACAATGTTTGATTAGAAGAACCCAAGATTTTCTCGATCAATAATAATTTTAGTAATCAAACTAGGCTAAACTTGCTGGAAATTCCTCTCAGGTTTGCCAAATTTAGCAAACCCCAACCCCAACCTTACCCTAACCCCAGACCCAGCCCCACCCCAACCTCAACCTAACCCTAGCCCCAGCCCTAGCCTAGCCCAGCCCCAGCCTAACCCTAACTCCAGCCCCAGCCCCAGCTAAACCCCAACCCTAACCCTAACCCCAGCCCCAGCCCCAGCCGAACCCCAACCCTAACCCTAACCCCAACCCCAACCCCAACCGCAACCCCTGCCGAACCCCAACTCCAACCGCAACCCTAGCCCCAGCCATGAACCCTAGCCCTAAATAATCAAAAAATTGTTTAGTTGAAGATTTACTAACCTGTGCGATGGTGGCAATGACCGATCGGTGGCGACGACGAAACGGAGGCGACGACGAAAACGGCGACGAGGAAGAACGGTGACGAGAACGGCGGTGGCGACGACGAGAACGGCGGGAATGATTTGGGGATTTTGGTTCACGCGCGATCGAGAGAGAGAGAAAGAGATAAGGGGCGTAGGCGATCTGTGCCTTTTTAATTAAATCGCTATTTAGTTTCCCCTACAGATTTGTCCGTAGGTCCTTGGTTTGCGGCTCCATAGGGGCAAACACCAAATTAAGAATTAATATTTTTATTCATGAACGTCTTGGACCGTAGGGGCAACCTTCTTGACCTACGGATTAATCCGTAGGGCCAACATAAATCTGCCCCTACGGATTTTAATATCCGTAAGGACAACCCCCTATTTTAGTAGTGATCCCCCTAATGGCTCTTCTCATTAAATGCGCATGTTTTAAGGGGGTGAGCTCTCCCTCGCTCGCGGTCGAGCTGGAGCTAGGTGTTCTGGAGGGCACATGTTCCGTCGGTTCTGTTCGTGACCAAACATTTGTCAAGCGTGTATAGGACGTAGATACGCCCTCAATGAGAGGCCTGATGGGTATACCTCCATGCATGTAAAATTCGAATTCCTCCACAGGGAGGAAATAGCGACACAGTTGTGTCACTAACATAGGGCATGGGCAGTTCGCGGCCCTTTTGCCCGCACCAATTGAGTTAAGCAGAACCGTGCACATGTCGAATCTAGGGTTTCTAGTCATTAGTTGTGTGCACGATATGAAGTGACGGGGTGAAAAATGTAGTGTTATGGGAACTCCCAAAAATATTGTTTTGTGCCCACCGGCACATAGTTAAAACATTAGCAAAAAGGGTTGTCGCTTGTATTTCTTTCCTCGGTTGCCTCGAGCAATCATTACCCATTAAGGGCATATAATCTTCAAACTGAAAGGGTTGATCATGAACAGGTAACCTAAGGATCAAAATGACTTCATGTATGAAGTCTCTATTAATAATTATCTCCCTATCGCCCCACAGTAACTTGATAAATCCGTATTATGCAAGGCACCCTTCTTCCATGCACTCGTAAAAATGAGTGACTAGATCTGGAAGGGCGCAAGCATTTGGGTGATTATAGATTAAAAAATTCCAGCCCCTCCGTATTATTTCATCAGCAAAATAATTTCCATATATCGAGTGTGAAAAAATTTGTGAGAAATCACGCTCTAACTGCATATTTGGAGCCATCACAGAAATTTTACAGATCTAAAAAATTTAACAGAGAAGTATTTAAGAGATTGAACCTCCTCTGAAAAACTCAGAGGGTGAAGACACGGAGACGCGGTGGAAGCGTGGCAGGAACAGGCCTTCGGCGGCGGCTGCGCGGCCGCTAGGAGGGATCGTTCTGCAGAAATTGCAGCGGCGGCTAGGGTTTGCTGAGGGCAATTTTTTTAGGGTTTGTGAAACAGAGACGGTCGAGGTTTATTTATAGGGGGAAATGTTGGCTATTTGTAAAAAACCCCTCTCAAAAAGCGGAAATTATTTGCAAATTTTTATTTTCATTTTCATTTTATTAAATCTGGCAATTTACAAAAAATACCTAATTTTTTTTTTAATTTTCAAATTTTTAATTTTTTATGTTATTTTGTTTTTATAAAATTACAAATGATACATACCCCCAAACTTGTTTAAAACAGTGTTTTGGCTTGATAATTGAAAATTTGGGGGTAGATGGAGGAAGATCAGTCAATGTAGATTGGCTCCTGTAAAAACAGGAGCTCCTCCGACGGGTCTGCAGTGAGGAACGACTTAAGTCGATATCCGTTTAATTTAAACAGTGTACCGTCCTCCAGGTTTTCTAGATCTACCGCACCGTGCAGATATACGGTGCGTATCATAAAGGGCCCTTTCCATCGAGATTTCAGCTTGCCGGGATGGAAATGTAATCGAGTATCGTAAAGCAAAACCTGTTGACCAGGTTTGAAAGTCTTACGCATAAGGTGCTTGTCATGGAACACCTTCGTTCGGTTTTTAACGACTACTGCGTTCTCATAGGCCTCATCCCGCAGCTCATCTAATTCATTCAATTGCAGCTTTCTACTGCTGCCCGCATCTCCCAAAGATAGGTTCAACTCTTTAATTGCCCAAAATGCCTTATGCTCTATTTCAACAGGAAGGTGGCAACCCTTTCCATAAACAAGCCTGTATAGAGACATACCAAGATCGGTCTTATAGGCAGTACGGAATGCCCATAGTGCATCAATCAGTTTTGATGGCCAATCTTTACGGTTTTTAGAAACCGTTTTCTCCAATATTTGTTTAATCTGCCGATTCGAAATCTCGGCTTGCCCACAAGTTTGGGGATAATATGGCGTTGACAGTTTGTGAGTAATGGAGTATTTGCACATTAAGGACTCAAAAGTCCTATTACAAAAGTGAGATCCATTATCACTGATAATCGCGCGAGGATGCCCAAACCGAGAAAAAATGTTTTCTTTGAGAAATCTAACGACAACCTTGTTGTCATTAGTTCGGCTGGGCACAGCCTCGATCCATTTGGAAACATAGTCAACAGCAAGTAGAATATACATGTTCCCAAAGGAATTGGAAAATGGTCCCATGAAGTCTATTCCCCAAATATCAAAAATTTCAACAACCAAAACTGGTTGGAGCGGCATTTCATTTCTCCGAGATATCCGGCCCAAGTGTTGGCACCGGGAGCATGTCTTGCAGTATTCGTATACATCTTTAAAAAGTCGTGGCCAGTAGAAGCCACACTGCAAGATTTTTTCTGCTGTCTTCTTGGGGCCAAAATGCCCGCCACACGCTTGATCGTGGCAGAATGACAGCTGATCAGTCGAAAATATTGTATATTTTAGCCGGCAATTTCCCCATCTTTTGCATACATTTAGAAGTGTTCGGTATTCATATTTCACATATTAGCAAATCAATCGTAAAATACCAGATTGCATGTATTAGACTTTTAAACCGACACTTTAAAGGAAATTGACCGCATTTCATAGCATCGCATCATTTCTGTATTTGCGCAACACTTGTCTTGAGTCTGTGCAGGAAATACGGAAGAAAAGCAAAAGAGCTGATCAAAAATACACCAACTAAATCATTTCAGATCTGGTAGCAATACAAAAGGAGATATTAAATTCAGCAAATAAAATAAAGGCCCATACAACAGCCCAAGACCACTGCAGAAAACACAAGCCATGAAGACTCCAATGTGCCGCGTATCCGCGGCAGGAGCTTGCTTACGCCGCGGATCCACCGCATTCTTGCCACGTCAGCAGTTTATTTTTAGTGCAGAATCTCAATCTATGGGCCCACATTCATTTCTGATGTATCAAATTCCAGAATTCTCTCGAAGCTACTGCCAGATCAGCAAAGATCATTAAGCATGGCCAATCCAAATTAAGCTCCTAACTAACCTCTTCTAGAAGCTACCTCCTAACTAATCACATCTAGAAGCTTCTCCCCTAACTAACTTTTGGAGGGAAATTTGAATTCCCTCAACAAACTTTTGGAGGGAAACTTAGAATTTGAAATCCTAGATCTAGGGTTAGTTATCTATAAATAGGAGCCAAAATCGAAGCGTTGAGGTTGTTCTTTAGTTAGCTAGTTCATTAAATAATCTCTCATTCCCTCTTTCATCATCTTCTTCCACAAGTCTCGTGACAAGGCTTGTGCGAAACCCTAACCCTAATTCCACTCCAAATCCAAGATCTTGAGTACCAAATCAAGCGAGAAGCCTTCAACCTTTTAGGAGCCGAGCCGATCTTCAATCGGGCAAGTGATCCAAGCCGATCCGCGATCCACGGAGACGAGCGAAGCCAAGTCGACGATCGAATTCTTCCTCTTGTAGTTCTTGAGCGAATGTAATGAAATTGTTGATATAAATAAAAGGTGAAATTCTTTAATCTTGCTTTCTTTTAATTCTTGCATCATGATTAGATCTCAATTTGTAATTGTTGTTCTTGTTGTGATGTTTGAGTAAAACTCCGCTCGTAAAGGAGTCGAGACGATTGTAGAATGATGATGTAACAAATCTTAATACGATTTTTAAGTCCTACGAGTTTTGTAAACCCTAGCAAGTTCACGAATCGATGACCTAGTTTCGTAGCGATGCTTTCTTGATTGTGATCGCTCGAAATTAGGGATCTACGATCGTTTCTTGAATTTACTAGAGGCTAGAATATGAATGATATCAATGAAAGAACAAGAGATAAGATGAAACCCTAGTTTCACAAGAAGTCTGTAATTCTCATCGATCATCATCGATCTAGTATCAATTCATCGAAGGATAAGAATACGTAATTGTAAGATTACATCACATCTATAGATCCGATCGATTCCTACGAGCCTCATTTCGATTCTTGAGATTTGGTTTGGAAAAATCATCAAACGATCAATTCTTGATTCTATCTTTTACTTTTCTTAGATATAGATATTTTCTTTTTCCTGAAATACAAAATTTAAATCATGAATTGTTTTGTTTTCTTTTCTTAAAGTTTCGACTCATCTAATTCAAAAGACGAACGATTACACTTTCCCTGTGGACGATCCGCACTCATTTACAATCTACATCCGACACCGTAGTTGATTGCGGTCAAATAATTTTTGGTTGTGATTTCTTTACAGTTTTTTCAAATACTACACAACGAGAAATTCTTATTCAATCAAATGGCGCCGTTGCCGGGGACTATTTGATTCCATTCACACAATCCGAAATCTTTTTCAATCAAATGGCGCCGTTGCCGGGGATCATTTAAATTAATACTTTTACATCCAATCAAGAAAATATTACAATCAAATGGCGTCGTTGCCGGGGATAGTGCGCTAATAGTTCGTATTTTGAAATTTGAGTTGAACAATTTATTCCATCACAATTTTTAGATCTAAACTCGTGCAAACACTAATACGAGTGTTGTGATTTGATTGCGAGGGAATCTGGAATCATTGGAGCTGTGGAAAATTTTTTCTGTATAATCCAGAGAGCTCCTGAGGTGAACAGAAACCAATCCTAAAAATTTGGTGCAGTGATTCCTTGATAGGACCGCGCTTCCGCGGCAAAAGACCCTCATCCGCGGCTGATCCGCCGCAGTTCTAACTCCTCTGTGCATAAAGTTTGCTCTGTGAGTCCCTCACTTTCTTATCTCTTACCTCATCTGCTCCAATAAAAATTTTACTGCAGGTTTCTTTGCAAAATAATCGCAGCGCGCAAAAGCAAAATAAAAATTTGTGCGTGTTTTTGATTCTTGGTTGTTTGCATTTTAATACGGAAATTAAGGGGCACGACCAAATTCAAATTAGGTGGGGAGTTCATTACCCTTCCTAAGCCCCGAAAATCACAAACTTGCATCCGCATTTACCCTCATTAATTAAAAGAAATCTAGAGATGACTCTAAGGACCGTCACGCTCAATTAGGACAAGAGAAGGCCGTGGGTAATTCATTGCTTATCCGCGTTTTCTTGTGGTGCCTAAGGCGAGTGTGTCTAAAGCTAGTGGTTTTTAATTAGGCCCACTACTTACGTAGTGGAGTACCTTCCTACTTACCTGGCACTTATCCGGCCACAGGGGGACAAAGAGGCAGTGGAGGATTGATCCTGCGACTTGTCTTTTGGCAGTTAGGAGCGGTCTAGAGCCGGACCTAGGTGACCATTAGAAACTAGGGTTTTTGTGTGTTGCATTTGTTGTGTTGCATCATATTTTTTCAAAATCCGTATCAATTTTCAAAACAAACACCGCATTCATTCATTTCCCCTAATTATAAATTCACGCTGCCACTTGTACTAACCCATTTTAGTACAAGATAGGCTGGACAACAGGATTCTAGTGCCTGTTAGTCCGCGTCCCCCGATCGACCCTAAAGTCGGTATTTCTACATTTACCTTTTCTTTACCCACCACCATACCCACATCGATGGATCCACCTCCATCGAACTTCTTTTCCACTACTCTGCCGCCGTCCGTTGGTGCGCAGAATCCACCTCGCATCTCTCTCCAAGAAAGATGCTATCCTACACGAAGCCCACTTTCCACCTGTCTTTCCATTCCACCAGCCAACGGGGAAAATTTTCAAATAAAACCCCAATACATCAACCTTCTACCAAAATTTCACGGTCTCGAGTCTGAAGACGCATACGTGTTTATCACGAAATTTGAAAATGTATGCGCAATGATGGGTACCTCACAGCTTTCTGTGGATACTTTCCGTCTACGTCTTCTCCCATTCACTTTGTGCGATTTAGCCGAGAAGTGGCTATATAACACTACCGCACATTCCATTTCAAATTGGGACGAATTCGTCAAAGCATTCCTTAAGAAATTCTACCCACACCACAAATCAGCTCGAGTCCGTAGCGAAATCTATCAATTCACCCAGCTTCCAAATGAAACATTTTCAAAATGTCTTGAACGTTTTAAGGATCTGTTAGTCCAATGTCCACATCATGGCATCCCGAGATGGGAATTGTGCCGAATCATTTATGAGGGCATTACTCCTTACACGAGACAGACCCTTGAATCCATGTGTCAAGGCAACTTTATGACCAAAGATGATGGGGAAGCCTGGAACTTTCTAGAAGATTTCGCTGAAAAATCTTTACAGTGGGAGGGTGTGAGTCAATCGTCTAGGGATGGCAATGATATTTCCATAGGAATTAGAGCTGAAATTTCAGCTTTACACAAGAAATTTGACGCTATGGAAAATAAATTTTTAGCCGCCGCCCTAAGTCAAATATCACTCTCCAAAACTGTATGTGGATGCTGTTCTGATCCGTCTCACTTGACGGAAGAATGCCCGTTTCAAGGTCATGAGCATACCAATGCCGTATTTCAAAGACCTAGAAACAATCCATCTTCCTCCACATATGATCAGGGTTGGAGGAATCACCCTAACTTTGATTGGAACCAATCCCAATTTCAAAACACGGTTCCAACCCAAAACAATTTCCAAGGGGCCCCTCCACCACAACAGCACCCACAACTTCAATTGAGTCAGCACCCCTTTCAAGCACAAAATTTCCAAAATCCGGCCAACACTTTTGCACCACATGAAATTTTTTTGCAATTGACCGGTACAGATAATACCTCTGCACTAGCACAAACTTTAGATACTTTCATGAAACAATCCATCCAAGGGACGGCAAGTTTGCAATCTTCCGTCGAGAATGTGATGAAGATCATTATCTCTCAAAATGATAATATCAAATCGATGGAAGAACAAATTGCACAACTAAAAGCCGAAATGAGTGCAAGAGAGAAAGGGAAACTTCCAGCTCAACCATTACCTAATCCTAGCTATTCACATCATGTGGATGAGATCACGTTGAGATCTGGAAGAGTGCTTGACTATCACCTTAGGGAAGAGTTTGATGATACCGATAAATCAATCAATAACACCCCGGCTGAGACCTTTCTTCACACACACACTTCTTACCCCAGTTCTTCTACCCCACCATCTTCTTCCGAGCCTATTCTTCATTTCCCAAAAGGCTCGCCACTACAGCCCACCTCTTTTACCCCTCCACGGACGATCCCCACTTCTATTTTGGGATCGGTTCCACACACACTTTCTTCTCCTATGATGGACCCAGCGCTTATTGCTAAAGCACCTTATCCTAATCGGTTAAGGGCTAACACACCGAGTCCACATATGGAGAAGATTATGAACATTTTTAAGCAAGTAAACACCAACATCCCTCTCCTAGATGCCATCCAACAAGTTCCTTCCTATTCGAAAACTCTTAAGAACTTGTGCACTAGGAAGAGGAAGAATCCAGTGCCCAAGAAGATTTTTATGGAAAAAACAATAGACACGGCTTTCCCCCAACAATTACCGAGGAAACGTAAGGATCCAGGATATCCTATTATTTCCGTTTCTATTGGGGAAAAACACATTAACCGTGCTCTTTTAGACCTTGGCGCCAGCGTTAACTTGCTTCCATACTCAGTCTATGAGCAATTAGGGATCGGAGAGTTGAAGCCAACCAATTGCACTCTCCAGATGGCTGACCGATCAATCACCAAACCTAGGGGTGAACTGGAGGATGTGTTAATAAAAATCGGGGAATTCATATTCCCTGTGGACTTTATTGTAATTGATACACAGCCTGTAGCGAACCCACGGAATCAAATTCCGGTGATTTTAGGTCGCCCCTTTTTGGCCACTTCCAATGCTATTATCAACTGTCGTAATGGTTCTATGACCCTATCTTTCGGGAATAGGTCAATAGAACTAAACATTTACAAGTTGGGAAGTGTACCCTCCAAACCTACTGCTCAGGTCTGTTCTGTCGACTTAATGGATATCGACAGCAGCGAATTTGATGATCCTCTTTATACTGATCTTGACTCTTTTTATACGTTGTTGTTTGACCCAACTATGTATCATACACATACGGACTCTTCCACCGAGATGTCCGGGTCAACAACTAACACTGATTATGAACTGCTTTTGGAGTCTAAAGATCACCCCGCACTTTGTGATGACATTATTCACCGGGGTATAGATGGAACTTTCGAGGAGATCTTCGCTGATGAACTCGCATTTTTAAATGACACGGGTGTTGAGATGAATTATGTCCCAATCAATGAAATTGAACCTCCACCCCTTCTTCTGAACTGTAATAAGAATGCGAGTAATCCATCACATTCATTGCATCGTCTCTCCAAAATGAGACGCACACACACTCTCTTCCACCACTTAACCTTTCCCCACTTCTTCTTCCACCAACCAGAGCACTGCATTGATAAAATTTTTGAATGGTTGGTGTTAACATTCGGTCTTTGCAAAGCTTGGCATCGACCAATGATTTTTGACCCCCTCATATGATTTTGAAAGATTAACATTGCATAAGTTTGGGGGGGACATTTTTTCTGGCTCCTGAAAAGAAAATTTTTACAAAATTTTGAGCCAAAAATAAGTTTGGGGGAGGTTCTTCACTTAAATATTTTTCCCCCACTAATAAATTCCTCCCAAGCTTACAGGTTTTTCGAGATTTAGCAGATGGCAACAGTGAGGACACTGTTGAAAATAAGTTTGGGGGAGGTTTGTGCTTATTTTCGCATCATTTGCATATCATTTGCATAAGCACAAAACATTTTTTTCGAAAACCCATAAAAATTTAAAAATTTTCAAAACTATAAAAAGATTTTTGTACATAAATAAGATAATAAAATATTAGATAGTGAAAAATTACATCCATGAGATTAGAAAAATTTAAGAAAACTAAGAAAATTAGAAGTTTTCTAATACGAACTAGTAATAAGTAGTTATGAGCCGTTGTCCCAAGGGTTAGTAAGATGAAGGAAGTCACTAATCTGAGGATAAAAATAAGTCTGAAAAATAGTTTCTATTCTGGAAGCCAAACATTTTGAACGTTGATACCCTGCTATTCGCACTTACACACGTCTTAAAGCCTGGGATAGTAGAGGATACCTTGAAATGCTCGTCTTAAAGCCGATGTATGAAGGAAATAAAAAAAAGTGAATAAAAAAATATAAAATAGTGAGAAAAATGGACACTGGTTTTTTTATCACCGAGGGCAATAAAAAATTTATAGCAGGGTGCTTCTTCACCTAGTGCCCTAAGGCCAACTGGTCTGGGAGTCACTGCTATGTCTGAGGTGGTGCAAGACGAGGAAAATACACCAAATAAGCAAGCACATAAGTAATCGGTCGGTTAGTACCTCAAGAAGTATTAACGGTCGCATGAAATTGTGTGAGCAATTTCGTCTAAATATTCATTGATTAAAAAGTACTGAGGCTGATGGGCAAGAGTATGATAGCTTGAATTGAATTCTCCGGGTGTACGGATGTCCTTTACACACACGCAGGGTTATATGATCGATGTTTGGAAGAAAGATAGGAATGAAGAATAAGACGATGTTTTATTGAGGGAGGACGTGATTTCTGACATCTTTTCATGACTATTAAGATAGGGCTCATGACAACCGAAAAGCTAGCTTAGTTGGAAACCCTAATTTTCAAAGCTTTTCTTTTACAATTCTTGTCTTTAAATGTAATATTCATGATCTTCCTTTTATTATTGGATTTTGTGGGTGCAATCCGCTGAAAACCCTCAGGAGACAACACTCCTCCTACTAGGGACACCTAGAGGTTTAAAGGCTTGTTGCACGTGCTCAGTGCAATCGTGTTGCCTACGAAAGTGTGCTAGTTAGTTTTTTCTCTTTCTTTATTTTCTCCTTTTCTTTTTAATAAAACATTCGCTCGAGACGATCGAAATTAAGTTTGGGGGTATTTGATCAGTCGAAAATATTGTATATTTTAGCCGGTAATTTCCCCATCTTTTGCATACATTTAGAAGTGTTCGGTATTCATATTTCACATATTAGCAAATCAATCGTAAAATACCAGATTGCATGTATTAGACTTTTAAACCGACACTTTAAAGGAAATTGACCGCATTTTATGGCATCGCATCATTTCTGTATTTGCGCAACACTTGTCTTGAGTCTGTGCAGGAAATACGGAAGAAAAGCAAAAGAGCTGATCAAAAATACACCAACTAAATCATTTCAGATCTGGTAGCAATACAAAAGGAGATATTAAATTCAGCATATAAAATAAAGGCCCATACAACAGCCCAAGACCACTGCAGAAAACACAAGCCATGAAGACTCCAATGTGCCGCGTATCCGCGGTAGGAGCTTGCTTACGCCGCGGATCCGCCGCATTCTTGCCACGTCAGCAGTTTATTTTTAGTGCAGAATCTCAATCTATGGGCCCACATTCATTTCTGATGTATCAAATTCCAGAATTCTCTCGAATCTACTGCCAGATCAGCAAAGATCATTAAGCATGGCTAATCCTAATTAAGCTCCTAACTAACCTCTTCTAGAAGCTACCTCCTAACTAATCACATCTAGAAGCTTCTCCCCTAACTAACTTTTGGAGGGAAATTTGAATTCCCTCAACAAACTTTTGGAGGGAACTTAGAATTTGAAATCCTAGATCTAGGGTTAGTTATCTATAAATAGGAGCCAAAATCGAAGGGTTGAGGTTGTTCTTTAGTTAGCTAGTTCATTAAATAATCTCTCATTCCCTCTTTCATCATCTTCTTCCACAAGTCTCGTGACAAGGCTTGTGCGAAATCCTAACCCTAATTCCACTCCAAATCCAAGATCTTGAGTACCAAATCAAGCGAGAAGCCTTCAACCTTTTAGGAGCCGAGCCGATCTTCAATCGGGCAAGTGATCCAAGCCGATCCGCGATCCACGGAGACGAGCGAAGCCAAGTCGACGATCGAATTCTTCCTCTTGTAGTTCTTGAGCGAATGTAATGAAATTGTTGATATAAATAAAAGGTGAAATTCTTTAATCTTGCTTTCTTTTAATTCTTGCATCATGATTAGATCTCAATTTGTAATTGTTATTCTTGTTGTGATGTTTGAGTAAAACTCCGCTCGTAAAGGAGTCGAGACGATTGTAGAATGATGATGTAACAAATCTTAATACGATTTTTAAGTCCTACGAGTTTTGTAAACCCTAGCAAGTTCAAGAATCGATGACCTAGTTTCGTAGCGATGCTTTCTTGATTGTGATCGCTCGAAATTAGGGATCTACGATCGTTTCTTGAATTTACTAGAGGCTAGAATATGAATGATATCAATGAAAGAACAAGAGATAAGATGAAACCCTAGTTTCACAAGAAGTCTCTAATTCTCATCGATCATCATCGATCTAGTATCAATTCATCGAAGGATAAGAATACGTAATTGTAAGATTACATCACATCTATAGATCCGATCGATTCCTACGAGCCTCATTTCGATTCTTGAGATTTGGTTTGGAAAAATCATCAAACGATCAATTCTTGATTCTATCTTTTACTTTTCTTAGATATAGATATTTTCTTTTTCTTGAAATACAAAATTTAAATCATGAATTGTTTTGTTTTCTTTTCTTAAAGTTTCGACTCATCTAATTCAAAAGACGAACGATTACACTTTTCCTGTGGACGATCCGCACTCATTTACAATCTACATCCGACACCGTAGTTGATTGCTGTCAAATAATTTTTGGTTGTGATTTCTTTACAATTTTTTCAAATACTACACAACGAGAAATTCTTATTCAATCAAATGGCGCCGTTGCCGGGGACTATTTGATTCCATTCACACAATCCGAAATCTTTTTCAATCAAATGGCGCCGTTGCCGGGGATCATTTGAATTGATACTTTTACATCCAATCAAGAAAATATTACAATCAACAGCACACTCTTAAACTCGTTGTCGGGGATACACCGACGAATTATTTGGTCGGAACAGTATTTAAAGAGATACGGTTCATCCCAGTAAAAATGTTTTACTTGGGACAGGAATCGGAGTCTGTCCTGATTCGACCAATCGTTTGGTATCACTCCGGTGGCTAAATAATTTACAATATTAGCGAACCAAGGTTCGCTAGACACGGTTAAGAGCTGCTCATTGGGAGAAACGTCTTTGATTGGAATTTGAAGTGTAGGCGAAGAAGGGAGTCGTGAAAGGTGGTTGGCGACTACGTTTTCGCATCCTCTCTTGTCTCTTATGACAAGGTCAAACTCTTGTAGCAATAGGATCCAACGTATTAGCCAAGATTTAGCACCCTTCTTCGCAAAAAGATGGCGAAGATCTGAGTGGTCCGTGTAAACAATGATTGGAGAGCCGATTAAATAGGGCCTGAATTTTTCTAGTCCAAACACAACGGCTAAGAATTCTTTTTCAGTAGTTGTGTAATTCAATTGGGCCTCGTTTAATGTTCGTCTTGTAAGTCCGCGGCGGCGCCCCTGCCGCCAATCCGACGCCAAAAATAGGATCCAACGTCTTGTAAGACACCTTTAGAGAGGGTGACTCCATTACCTGCAGGTACACTACCGTGCCAGGAGTCGTCCATTCTAAATACTCTCAGAATGCTGTCTAAGTACCCTGATTGGGAGACTACCCAAATCTAGATCTAAAACAATAGATCTAGTAACCAGTATGTCTGATATAAAAACCATTTCCTTTGTGGAGAAACCACTGTGTGACGACCAAAGTATAACCGATCGTAGTATAGGAATATCACTTCCTACTCTGCGTATGTCATCCAATACCAGGATATCACACCCTACTACCTTCTCAATAGATCCATCCCCTATTCTGATGACGTCAAACCTATGACTGTCACATCAGAAATAGATGATCTATCTCCGCTACATCTGCTTTAGTCTATAAATAGATATAAACAACCTGTCCACCAATGCTTCCGCTGCTCCCACTGACTACGACAACCCTCTGGTAGAGTCATATAGACGTACACTTCTAAAGCTAATTTAGAACGACGCTATATTCATCCTTCTGCCGGATCTCACAGTCTGGAACAACAGCAATGTTAATTGTGGGTAAACAAGAACTTCCCTGTCACCGTCCTTGAGGCTACCGTAGTACCTCTCGGGTGCCTGAAGTTACCCACCTTATCTGCGGAGTGGCCAATGGAATGTCAAATCAGATTCAAATCATGCAACTGTCTCTAGTGCATGTCAACTAAATGGAAGGAGGCTGATCAGCGTTACTCAACTTAGGAATGCTTCCAATTATGAGTAACCTGAAAGAGAAGCAAAAATCTCTTATCATTACTATCAACTGAATACCATGGACAAGTGTCTACATCTTCGATTGCTTTGAAGAATCCCGATACTTGCTACACCTGGTTCTCTACTCTATTCAAATACCTATAACTTCTCAAAATTCGGACCCTGTGTTTCCACGAAACACTTGTCTAAAAACTAGAGAAGTCATAAGTAAACCGAATATAGTACGAGGACCAACCCCTCTGTCCTGACGGACCTTGGACAACATACAATACTCTGTATGAGTCCCCTGAGTCTGATAACTCATTCACTGTGTGTCGTAGGTTGAAAACTGTACTTATGGTTAAGAAGAATTACACCGCTGTTTAATGCTCCTTACCTAACCATCCACTGATATAGGTAAATGTCATCGACATAATATCAAAAGGTATATCTCACTCTATAAAAATAGACGTACAGATATATCAATTTGAAATTGGTGCACAGCAACGGATATTCAAAACCAAATATTTGCCGACCGGCAAACAGCCCAGGTGATTTCCTCAAATATCACCGATTCCAACGAATCCCGATATAATGAGGATAATCACCCAATTCCCAATAACTTACTCCCACTCATCATCTGTAAAACCATACAGATGTGAGAATCATACATGATAAATACATACCCTGGAGTAAGGACTAATTGGGAAATCAGTTTTCCATTAACAGTACACAGTGAAAATGAAACATTGAAATGTTTCGTTGGGGTATCCTGGTATTCCTAGTAATGCCTCTTCCATTATCCAGATTCACAACTGTAACCGTGTAATTCTTTGCCACCTCTCCAAATCCCTTCATATGTCTTTAGTCATTACCTTCTGCACATCCCTTTAGGCCAAATGGTTTTCTTCCTTCCCTACCATTCGGCACCAGCCTATGGTTTGGAAGAAGACTATCCAATAAGCATAATGGGTGTACTGTCCTAATCCTAGGAACACTCGCAATGCGAGAGAAGGTGAGGATAAAAGACAACCGAATAAACCTTATTCCTATTTCTCCTGAACCAGAATCCATCCCCGAACTGGAACAAGTTCCTTTCAAGTTCGTATATAACCATACGATGGAATATCCAATAAACTGTGGATTTTCGTAGTGATACGGAGTGTCCTGGAGAAATACAAAGGTGATTTAGGATTGGCGAAGGAATACTTGGTTTGGTCGTGAATATCAGTTGCAATTTACTTTGCCCTCTTACTAATCCCTTGCTTTGTCTTTACATAATACCTTCTGTACACCATCGTTAGGCTAATTGGTTTTCTTCATTCCCTACCGGTCGGCACCTGCCTATGGTTTGGAAGAAGACTATCCAATTTGCGTAATAGGTATACTATCTCCTAAACCAAGGAGTACTCGCAACTTGAGAGAAGGTAAAAAAGGAAAAGACAACTGAATAATCCTATCCGTTTTCTCCAGAACCGGAAACCGTCCTCGAATAAATCCCTTCGAGTTCGTATCTAACCATACGATGGTTTTGTCCAATGAAAGTGGACGTTCGTAGTAACACGGGGTGTCCTGGAGAAAAGGGTAAAAGTAGGAGTGGCAATGAGGTTTGCAACTCTGACAATCCAAAAGCCAGTGTTAAGAAGGTTCGGTCAACTTGGTCACTGAGTCATAGTCTTAGGGTCGGGTCAATGGTCGCTACCAAAGAGAGAGAGAAAAGAAACACTCAGCGTGCACTCTAACCTAGATCAGAATGGTTACCAATTTATCTAATCAGGAAACCTCCCACTGTACCTCAAATTCTCCTCCAAACCTGAAAGAAGAATTAGTCGGGGTCACCCGAGGAGTAAACTAACTCATCAGTGGAAATCGGGATCCAACTCTCATCGCATGATAATGTGACGGAATCCGCTCACATCATCACACTCCAGAAGGTATGCGCATATCTGGCAAGTTTCAGTTCTTTTGAAACTCCCGATGTGATTTCTGCCCCATGCTCTTATGACCTTGGCGAAGGTCAACAAATCATAAGTCACATGTCAAGTTCTACCCGTCATTATCCAGGTTAATTTGAATCCACCCGTACAAGCCCTTGACGAAGGTCAACAAGGCTATACGACTGTCCCAAACCAACGCATCTATCTATGCAGCAGAAAGGTAACAAGCAGCTACCATACACTATGCCTTGACGAAGGTCAACAAACACAGCATGAATACTACGTGCTACTCGTCTGAAACGACGGAGGGCTACGAATGGTTTCTGGCGAAAACCTTTAACGTAAAGAACTTGATATCGTTGAAGGAACTGATAGCTTTTAAAAATATAGTGACGAAAACCGTTGCTAAAGAGGTCACTCCCGGTGAAGGGATCTCGGCTCTTTCCCCGTAGAATGGGGTGGAGGATATTCCAACTGAATACCACGGTGCAAAGCAAAAGTAATCGGCTATAGAGAAGTCATTGCCCTGACGCAAACTTTTTGTCCAAGGGGTCACTCCCGGTGAAGGGATCTCGGCCCTTGCCTCGTCGACTGAGGAGCAGGATATTCTAAATGAATACCACGATGCAAAACAAAAGTGAACGTCCTTGCAATAACAGCTTTTTGAAAAGTGTTCCAACAACATCAGATTAGGTTTGTTTTTAACTTGCATTGATCCGAATCAATGCAGTCCCATCAATTGATCACACCACAAAGAACGAAAATA
Organism: Agapanthus africanus; assembly: GCA_030015575.1. Classification (NCBI taxonomy): domain Eukaryota; kingdom Viridiplantae; phylum Streptophyta; class Magnoliopsida; order Asparagales; family Amaryllidaceae; genus Agapanthus; species Agapanthus africanus. The sequence goes on along the minus strand of CM057345.1, from coordinate 293,644,638 downwards.
TACTGATGTACGTATATGCCATCCGCATTCGCCACTGGGTCCCGACATTACCCGTTAGGTTAGCTAACTAACGACAGAGCGGGGACTGGACTAGCGCGGATGTAAAACATATACAACATCTACTAATATATATACCAATATATTATATTCGCTCAAGGCGTGAATAAAATGCAACATCACAGAGAATGAACAGCATCACAGAAAACAATACAGATATCTGGGATCCCCGGGTTTCACAGAGCCGCTGAAACCCGACGTTCCCCTGGTCGTGTGGATAGCCTGTGCAATGAAATCCTAGACCCCTACGGGCACGGCAAGTTACCCGCCAAGACCTGAAGCGAGGCAGCCCCCTTCAGCAACGTGAATGGACCACCCAGCACTTCACGGAATCCGGTAACTTGGGCACCCCTCCTGGGTCAACCTGTACCCCCTACGAGTGCGGCGAATAGCCCGCCAATCCTAGAGTGAAGCCCCCTCCGTCTCAATGCCATGAGATGCGGGCCCGTTGCCCTCTAGAACCCGGCTATCCGTGCACCCCTCCGCGGGGTAATCCTAGTACAGAAAGTAAAATATACATACAACGGGTACATCGACCGCAACCAGGTCGTGCCCCAAAAGAATAATACAAACGGGCAGTGACGGCAGTCCACATGTCGGACGCTCGCCCCGCAATATCAAATGTACAAAATACAACAACACACTGTACTAGCATTGCATCCAGGCTATCCCCACGACCGATCCGCAACATCACAGCAAATACATAGAACATCAACGTGAATGTCACGTTAGCAATTCCGTCTAACCGGGCTATAGCAGTTAGACCGGGTTTACCGATCGAGTGACATTCACGGTCGCAGATATAATGTAAATACTGTGAAAAATGTGTTTAAAATATCCGACCGATCAAAATTTAACAAGTGGGCCCCAAAATAATACTGAAGCAGTTAAAGAAATTATGGGCCCAAAATTAATGTTCCAAAACCCCTAAAATAAGCCCAGAGGCCCACTGGAAAAATCCGACCCATTGAACCTTTCATTCTGCGGCGGAACCGCGGCCCAAGGTGGGTATTGGCCGCAGTTCCGCGCTCTGACTGAAAAGTCAACGGCTCGAATTTTCCCAGAAGTCTTATGTCATCCTGTACAATACTTTTATACAACCTGAAAAATTTTTGGGGACCAAAAAATTTCAACAGAAAACTGTCGTGAGCAAATACGGGTTTTTGGACATTTCGATCGATCGGAACTGAAAAACACATTACACAAAGCTAGACTAAGTTAATGGGGAGGCTCTGATACCACTGTAAGTCCGCGGCGGCGCCCCTGCCGCCAATCCGACGCCAAAAATGCGGAAGCGAAAAACTTTAATTTTGCAAACTAGCAAACCGGCACCACCGCGCACTAAACACCCGGATCGACCCATTAACTAGTCCTAGCTAACTACAAGATAGGTTAGAGATATACCGAGTGATCCGAGTCCTCCGGTCTTCTCGTCATCGTCCCGATCTCCGCGGAAACTCTGGTCGTCGCATCCTTGCCGGAAGGGCACCACATCGTCTGCATCTTTTACGGGCTCCCACCTCAATGCCGAGGTAACTCGGGCACGAAGCTGGCTAGTCGACGTGCCCAAGACTTGCTGTAGAATGTGTAATGAACTTTTGTCTCTTTGGGGTTTGAAGAGGAGTTGCCATGATGGAGAAATTTATGCACAAGGATTTTTCCATGGATGCTTGCTGAAAAGGAAATGGAGCATGCTCTGTAAAAGAGCTCGGCCAGAAACAAACAGCCACTGCACAAAAATTTTGTGCTCTTACAAAACCAATCAGCCCCCCTTGCACCTTATATTAGCTCAATGCCACCACTAATAAATTAATCCCTCTTCTCAATCAGGTTGCACTCCAGCACACTCAATTTGCCCATTCCTCACTTAATAAATTAATCCACCTTCTCAATCAGGTTGCACTCCAGCACACTCAATTTGCCCATTCCTCACTTAATAAATTAATCCACCAACACATGAATGTTTCACTCCAGTACACTTACAAAATGCTCAGCCACCCTTTTTTAATTAAATCATCATGTCACCCATGATAAGAAACATCACACTCAAAAGGGGGAAGGGGGGGGCACACGTTTCCTTAAAGAAATTAATCATCCATCACTCCCAAAAACAAATAGTGGCCGGCCATACCTCTTGTGTGAGTGGAGAGGGAGAGCATGGTCAAGGTATGGAGCAACCATTAAGATAAAACAATAATGCAAAGACCCCCTCCACAATTGCTTATCTGCAACAATGCAAATAAGCCCTCCTCCACCAATCTTCGGTCAATGAACGGAACAAAGGAAATCGACCGAAACGAAAAGCAAACTGGCAACTCCAGAAAACTGGTCCCGTAATAAATTACAGGAAAACCCCGATACTGTGCATACACACCCGCATTTGTATTTCGGCCGAAATACAAATGCAATGAGACAAAACTACACTATTTTATACTAGGATCCGGCTTAAGCCAAAACCGGCTAGTAAAAACCCGTCCGATCCTGATCCGTGCAATACCGCACGTATCCGATCGAACCCTGCCATATCTCCATACGGCCTTTACAACTTTTCGCCCGAAAACCTGAGTAACTGAATGTGGGGGACTCTAAAGACTCGTCAACACCTTAGTTGTGGATTTAACCACTAGCACGTTAGAGGTATAAGCCAATACATAACGGGCTACCAGGTATTGACTAAAAGGGATGTCTGTGAGCGAACTCAGCCTGTCACCCTACTGAGCCTGTCAGTGACAATATCCGTACAGTCCGGTCCGTTCGTCTATGAGTATCGCATGGCGGGCCTAGGGGGTTGGTAAAAGTCAGACCCCCAAAAGCGGTACAAGTCATGTCGGAGTGTAGCCCAGAACACCCTGAGATACTACTGGAATACCTACCAGTAAATCTCTTTGCCTCGGCCGAGGGCTTCGTGTAATGGCTCTCCTGGACACAGCACGACCTCACCCCCAATACCGGGAGAGACGAACCCCTGAAGATACGCTCACTGCCTCCATGTGGCTCGGGACTGTACCCAACTAAAACCTGTTTGCACGACTCCTTTGAGCCGTGGTAGGGTAGTAATCAAAGTACAGTGGGAACTCACACGAGACAAATGACGATCCCCAGGTCGATGAACTAACCTGTACACATGGCACCAGGGAACTGCCATCTGACGTCTGGTATATGACCAACTAGCATGTTCCCGGCGAGTCCTGTCCGGTGTACTCATAACCCAATGAGTACCTGTATACATCTTAGGTGATCCAACTGACACCAATGGCTTGTGAGACCGGCCACCGCCCCTCGTCGGGGTCTCGACTGTATACACTAGTCTACTCTGGAGTATCGATGCCCTGTCTCGAAACTCTCACGACTAGGGACCATTTAAGGATGTGCTTATAGACCCCAGCTCCCACTTATATGATCGCCCTCATACTGCTGGTAGTCAAGCAAGAATCCTAGGGGCTCTATCAACGTGTAATAGCGACTTGTCAGGTCACCTGAAGCAGTACACGATGATAAAGGCAAACCAAATAGCAAACTATCATCTCGAGTAAGACTGTCCTACCGGGATAGGTCCTCCCTCAATCATTGCAATCATGTGCCTGTGATCCAATAATTGACTCTGAGGGCACTATCTCCAACACGTCTAGCATAATAAATTATATGCGGCATCTTATTTATGTGCTGTCCAAGGACAACACCAATGGCGAAATCAGATGCATCGCACATAATTTCGAATGGATGCGTCCAGTCGGGAGATAAAAGAATGGGTGAGAAATATGTGAGTGTTTCAATGACTCGAACGCTTTCATACAGGTTGAGTCAAAATCAAAAGTGGTGTCCTTGGCCAACAAAAGAGTCAAGGGTCTAGCTATCTTGCTAAAATCCTTGATGAACCGTCTATACAAACCGGCATGGCCAAGGAAGGCTCGGATGTCTTTGACGCACTTGGGAGGAGGAAGATTGGAAATGACTTCAATCTTGGCTTTATCAACCTCAATGCCGTTTTGCTAGATGATATGTCCTAAGACAATACCCTCTCGTACCATAAAGTGACACTTCTCCCAATTTAAAATGAGGTTCTTATCCCTACAACGGGTAAGAACTGCGTCCAAATGTAGCAAACACTCATCAAAGGAGTCGCCGAAAATGGAGAAATCATCCATAAAAATCTCCAATAATTTTTCCACCATGTCTGAAAAGATCCCCATCATACACCGCTGGAAAGTAGCGGGTGCATTGCATAATCCAAAGGGCATGCGACGGTAAGCGAATGTACCGAAGGGACAAGTAAATGTGGTCTTGTCTTGGTCCTTTTCGGCGATGGGAACTTGATTATAGCCGGAGTAGCCATCCAAAAAGCAGTAAAATTCATGCCCAGCCAATCGTTCTAGCATTTGGTCAATAAAAGGTAACGGAAAATGGTCTTTCCATTTCTCGGCATTGAGTTTTCTATAATCGATGCAAACTCGACACCCAGTTTGTGTGCGAGTAGGTATTAACTCATTCGCCTTATTGGTTATGATCGCTATGCCTGATTTCTTTGAGACAACGTGAATGGGGCTAACCCACTGGCTATCAGAGATAGGGTAAATGATACCACTATCAAGACATTTTACAATCTCCTTTTTAACAGCCTCTTTCATTATGAGGTTGAGGTGTCTCTGTGGATCCCTTACTGGCTTAGCATCATCCATCATATGTATATGATGTTCAACTATGAGGGGACTAATCCCCTTGATGTCCGCCATAGTCCAGCCAAAAGCTTGCCGATTGTTTTGTAAGACCATTAAAAGGGCTTTCTCTTGCTCGAGGGCTAGAGATGCCGATATGATAACAGGAAGGGTCTCATTCTCACCTAAGTAAGAATATTTAAGGTGAGACGGCAATAGCTTGAGTTCGAGTTTCGGAGGTGAAACAATTGAAGGTAAAATTGGTAAAACTGTCTCGAACTCGAAGGATCCCAACAATGGTTCGAAACGAGTGTAAGCAACCGAGTCGGATGGTTCAGCTAACTCATCCGAAAATTCAAAGGACTCAAACTCGGATGGTGATTCTTCAAAATCGTCCAAAAAAGTGAAACACTCGTAATCGTTATCGGTTGTGAAAGCTGTGTCAGATTCACGGAGGAACGCACTAGTGGCGTCAAAACTGCTGTGATTGAACAGAAATTTTTCGAGCTCACAGTCCTTCTGTGTGATCTCTTGGATCGAGCAAACATCAAGTATATTAGCATTAGGCTCAGAGGGCTGATTCCCCAACTTAAAAATGTTGAGTTCAATTGTCATATTTCCAAAAGATAGGTTCATCGAACCATTTCGACAATTGATCACCGCATTAGAAGTCGCAAAGAATGGTCGACCGAGTATCACCAGAATTTGACTCCGGGGGTTAGCTACAGGCTGTGTGTCCATAACAATGAAATCAACGGGGAAAATGAAGTCCCCTACTTTAATTAACACATCCTCTAACTCACCCCTAGGATGGGTGATGGATCGGTCGGCCATTTGGAGAGTACAATGTGTGGGTTTCAGCTCTCCAACGTCTAATTGTTCATATACTGAATGGGGAAGCAAATTAATACTAGCACCAAGATCTAACAGTGCGCGATTGATGTTCTTATCCCCAATTGTTATTGAAATTGTAGGACAGCCAGGGTCCTTATGTTTTTTGGATAAAGGTTGTGTAAGAGTATCACTTACCGCACTAGCCAAGAAAACTTTCTTAAGTACTTGCGATTTCCTCTTCTTGGTGCATAAGTCCTTTAAGATTTTAGCGTAAGAATGGACTTGTTGGATTGCATCCAAGAGAGGTATGTTAATGCTAACCTGTTTGAATAACTCCACAATCTTCTCCATTTGTGGAGTAGGTTTATTGGATCTCAACCTGTTTGGAAATGGAACATTTTGAAATTTTGTTGAGTCCAATGTTTGTGGAGTAGATTGTGGAGTTGGAACGGATCCCAGTGTTGGTGTTTTCGTGGAGTGAGATGTGGGTCCATTCGAATTAGTAGAAGTAGAGCCTTGTGAAGAATGAAGAAGGGCTCTGAAGAAGATGAAGAAGATGAAGAAGAAGAAGAAGAAGCGGCAGCCGGGGTGTCATCATTATTACCAACGTTGTTGTGTAATACCTTTCCAGATCTCAATGTAGTCACGGCACTCACATTATGATTTTGTTGTTCATGAGCAACATATGTATTTTGTGTGTGACCGGGATTTGGCATTGGTTGAGATGGAAGTTTACCCTTTTCTCGCTCTCTTAACGCAGCATTCCGTTGTGCAATTTGGGCTTCAATTGTTTTGATGCTTTGATCATGTGAAGCAGTATGTTGCACCAAAGATTGAATGGACGATTGGATGCTGGCTGAGGATTGTGTAGATTGTTTTAAAAATGCATCCAGAGTTCGTTCTAGCGAGGAGACCTTATCGTTATTCGGCTGAACAAAATTGTTTTGAGGATAGGAGTTGTTTGGTACAAAATTTTTCATTTGGTTTTGGTAAGGTTGGGGTTAGAAAGGTTGCTGGAGTTTGTTGAGGGGTTTGTTGTTGTGGAGGAGGCCTCTGAAAGTTGTTGTTGCCTTGGAATTGTTGTTGATTTTGATTCCAAGCAAAATTTAGGTGGCTCCTCCAACCAGGATTGTAAGTTGAAGAGTATGGATCATTTCTTTGTCTTTGCTGAAAAGCAGCATTGACTTGATCTTGTCCTTGAACAGGTGGGTTGTAAGGACACTCTTCGGTTAGATGGGACGGATCCGAACAACAAGCGAAAACTGTGCATTGGGGTAAAGCCGGGGCAGGAGAAGGCGATGAGAATTTGCTCTCAATTGCTTCTAGTTTTTCGTGAGTGCAGCTATTTCGGCCTTCATTGCAATTGACATATCAAGTTGATGTATGCCTGCCCTAGACTGACCTGATGAAGTAGATGAAGTGGTCTTAGTGCTTTCCCACTGAAGTGTTTGTTCAGCAAGATTGTCGAGAAATTGCCAAGCTTCCTCGCTTGATTTTGTAAGAAAGTGACCTTGACAAATGGTTTCCAACAACTGCTTAGTTGTTAGGTTCAATACTTCGTATAAAGTTTGGCAAAGTTGCCAATTCTCGATACCGTGGTGAGGGAACTGAACAAGTAGGTCCTTAAATTTTTCAAAACCCTTCCAATAAAGTTCGGAAGGAAGCTGGGAAAATTGAATAATTTCATTGCGAATTCTCGCGGTCTTGTGGTGTGGGTAAAACTTTTTTAGAAAAGCCTTAACAAACTCTTCCCAATTTTTTATGGAGTGTGATGCTGTGCTATATAACCATTTTTCAGCTGGGTCACATAAAGTGAATGGAATGACACGTAGCCTTATAGCATCATCGGAAAGTTGTGTGGTCTTCATCATTGCGCAAACATTCTGGAATTTTTTAATGAAGATGTAGGCATCTTCGGATTCCAGCCCGTGAAATTTGGGCAACATATTGATGAAGTGGGGTTTAATTTCAAAGTTATCCCCATTAGCCCGTGGAAGTGAAAGACAAGTGGGAAGTGCGGTGCGGATAGGATAGAAAAGATCCTGGAGCGCGATTCATTGGGGCGTTTTGACAGGAGGGTATGGTGGGTTATTCGCACCCAGTGGAGGTGGAATCAATCCCGTAGGTAAGGGGTTTTTAGGATTGAATCCCGACATCTCCTTAGAAGATGATGAATTTGAAGATGAAGGTAAAGAAGTGGATGGAATTTCGACTTCGGAGTCGAAAGCGTCATCAATCGGCACTAACGGGACACGGACTAAATGGGCTCTAGTGTCCCTAGTCCAACTGGACATACACTAAAGAGGTGTAGTGTAGTCAAAAAGAAAAAACAGAAGGTGGGGGTAAGAAAATGTCAATGAGAGAAAGTGGGGTGCAATGGATTTCTAGCGACAAAATGGCAAGTTTTTGTAAAAAATTTGTTTTGTGGTTTTTTTTATAAAAAGATTTTTATAAGGAGTTAGACACACTTTCAAGCAATCAAAATATGCACAATCAAGCCTAGAGCTAGGGTCTCCTAAGTCAACTAGACTGCTCCTAACTGTTCCAAATGACAAGTTATGAGATCCTCAAATCGCCTCTTCACCGCCAATTGTGGCCAGGTAAGCACAAGTAAAGAAAGGAGGGATCCGCTCACGAATCACCATGAGACGGGCCTTTTAAAATTACCTTTCCCACTTGTCTAGCCTAAGCACCACAAAATCAGGCTTAGATAAACGACCGATGTCTACAACCTTTCCTTTGTCCTAATAAGCACGACAATCCTTATTGGCTGAGTCTAATATTTTTTAATTAACTCGAAGGTTGATGCAAAATGCTTTTTGTGATTTTTGGGGTCCTAGGAAGGGTAATGAAATCCCCACCCAATCTGGATTGATGTTATAGCCCCTTAAAAGTCCGTTTTAAAAATGAAAAGCAGTAAACAAACAAAATCTAAAACACTTGCCAATTTTTTTTTTATTTGCAGTGCAAAGAATCCTGCACAAGATCAAGTTATTGGAGAAGGGGGAGAAGTTTTGCGCAAAGAACCCTGTAGAAATTTTTTTTAGAGGACTACAGAGGACAGAAGAGAGGAAAAGAATGCTTACAGCGAAATTCAGAGGGCTGATGTCAGCAATGCACGGCAGAAGCGCGGTCAAAAGCACAGTTTTGCGGCGGTTCCACGGTTGAACAATTGATTCAGGCCTCCAAACTTTTTCTGTTTCTCTGTTGTGGTTACCCTCTGTTTGTTCAGATCTGCTGCTTGCTGTTTTGCTCACTGGATTTTTCCAGATCTGAATCTGTTCGTTTTTCCGATCCTGCACAATTCACACGAAAACCCTTCAAAAAATAACAAGATGATAATTTTTTATATATTTTTTTATATTTTTCAATTTTTATGATTTTTTAAATTTTTTTAATTAACCCAAAATTACAAAAAGAAAATAACTACGCCATCCACGGCAACGATGCCATTTGATTGAGCGAAGATTTGCGTGCGCGTTTTTAAATCAAAGAATTAACCGCAATCAAGAACGGTGTCGCCGGGTAGCTAGATGAATGAGTACGGGTCGGTCCACAGGGAAAACGTGTATTTTCCAGTTGTTCTAACGAGTCAATTCCTATTTGTGGTAGGTTTTGATTTTCTATAAAAACTGAGGTTGAAATTGATTCGGATTAAAACCTTGCTAGGGTTAGGATTATGTTAGTTTGGAAAGTCAATTATTCTCACCGCTTTCTTTGCCCTAATTAAGAACTTTTAGGTGTTAAGGTAATAGTTAACAAATGGGATTAGCACGATCGGGAAGAAACTAGTTTTCTTCCCATTGGTCCTTGTCCGTCCTTTCTTAACATTTAGCCCTAACCTCTATGGAAATCAAACACAACCGGTATTTAACTATGGAATCACTGCTACCTCATAGGATAGGGTGCCGTAGTGAGCGGTGTGTGGTTGTTTGCATAGAGTCCTTATTTTAAAATATTGAACAGGCAGGAAAGGGGTGAGAGATTTTCATCTCTCAATCCTTCTCTAAACCTAACCCTAACAAGTGAGGAACTACTCACTCATTAGGGAATTAATAAAGGAATTCATTTTTATGGTTTTTATTTAATAGCCTAATTAACTTGCGAAAATTAACTACGGTAGATAAAAAATTGCAGAGGAATAAAATTGCAGATAATAAGAAATTCAAGATAAAAGACTTTTTTTTATTGATGCACTCTTTGACAATTACAAGGAATGAAATTTTAAACTAAGGAAATAAAAAAGAGGCATGCTCTAAAAAGAGCAGTAGGCTTCCTATTTATAGATAATAGAAAACCTAGGGTTTACATCTGATCCATATCTAAAATTACAAAACTACCCTGAGAAGCCTGGTCAACGCATTGACACCCACCGACAAAATGCACCGACACGTGCTCAGCACGGCCGTGGAACCGCGGCCATAAGCCATGTTTAGCCGTGGATCCGCAGCCATATGATGGGGTCTCTGTCTCTATTTCTCTGGGTTGCTTCATGTTGCTATTTGCTTCTGTTTTCTTCACTTCGTTCTTAAGAATCTTTTCTAGTTTCTTCCAGATTTCCACAGTGCAGAAATGTTGTAGACTTTTACCGTTCGCTTCGTGTTGAAGTCTTGAATCTTGTGCCGCCTTCGTGCTTTATCAAATCGAACTATTCATTGATCTTCATTTGTTCCTTAACTGTAGGCGGCATCTTGCAGATTCATCTATTTGTTGGTCGTAGTCTCACTTTTGTAGCCTCTTTTCACCATTTTCACTGTATTGTTCCGAGAACCTATAACCTACAACTATTTAGCAGACATGGATCAAAAGCACCTATTTATTTGCAATATGATTAAGAATGAGGAATATAATAATGCAAAATTATGATATGAACATCAAGCGTCACGCAAATCGTCTGATTTGCATGCATATCCTCGGAGTTACAAACAGAGATACAGATCTCGAAATCCACTACTGAAATCCAATATGCACTAGTCAAATACTATAATACGTGTATAGTACACATCTTTGGAAAACTTTCAAGAACTGAATAAAACTCATGCAAAATCTTTTCTAAATCGCCACGTGAAGGCGTAACTCACGGCATAAGTGACGGATGCTCATTTATAAAATAATAATATATGTCCATATATGTTTTGCTAAATATACGTTCCGTCATTTCAAAATATCCCAAAAGGTTTTCCTTAAAAAAAACGTGCTCACGGACACGTAGGAATAGCGAGACTATAGCTCTTTTTTTTCAAAAACCTCTTGGTAAACTTTTTAAATGCATGCAAAGTACTCAGGTACTGTCCTCAGATCAGTCCTGTTCGGCTACTTCATACTATAGTGCCCATCATGAAAACAAGGTGCTCAAAAGCAAAATCAGCCTCAAAAGGCGTATCCAATAATCACGTGCGTCTGGTGCGCACGGAAATCAAATCGAAATACAAGTGCCACAATATGCACAAATCCAAAACTAAGTGCAACGGGTGTGCACGAAAGCATCTGTCCAGTGCAACAAGTGTGCACGACAATAATATCAAGTGCACCTAGAGTGCACGAAAATCTCAATCCAGTGCAACTAACGTGCACGAATAAAAAAAATTCCCAAATCGAGTGCATCCGGTGTGCACAAAATCACATCTTACATCATGCGCCCAACATGCGCGAAAATCCAAATCAGGTGCATCCATCATGCACGAAAGTAATCTAAATCAAGTGCATCCAACATGCACGAATAAAATTTAAATCAAGTGCATCCAATCATGCACGAATAAAATCTAAATCAAGTGCATCCAACATGCACGAATAAAAATCTCACTCAAGTGCATCCGATGCACACAAAAATTCAAAATCAAGTGCCTAATATGCGTAAAAATCCAACCAAAGCGCATCGGGTCCGTGAAAGCATATAGTGCAGTAGCATGCTTGAAAACAAACAGCATGTGTCAACGCGCACGAAAACACAAATCGGATAACACAAATGCTCAAAGACATAAATCGGTGCAACCAAGGTACGGAGTGTAAATCTAGTGCAACCATTGCATGAAATACCGATATGGTGCAACCAATGCACAAAATATAAATCTGGCACGACAAACGCACAAAATATAAATCTCGTGTAACAAATGCATGAAATGAAAATCCAGTGTAACAAATGCACGAAAAGAAAAATCTAGTGCAACAAATGCACGAAAGGAAAATCTAGTGCAACAAATGCACGAAACGAAAATCCAGTGCATCCAGTGGACGAAATACAAACCTGGTGCATCTAGTGCATGGAATACAAATCTGGTGCATCCAGTGCACAAAATATAAACCCAGTGCATCCAGTGCACGAAATACAATTACAGTGCATCCAATGCACGAAATTCCAATCAATAACTCAAATGCGTAAATAGCAACACCGAGGGTACCAAGGTGTATAAAATCATAAACGGGTGCAACTGCGTGCACAAAACACATATTAATGCACTACAAGCACATAGAAGCTATATCGAGTGCAAAAATCAAGTCGAGTGCGTACCACACGCACAAAAATCAATCAACTGTATGAAATCCACGAAATGATAACCACGTGCAGCCAAGGCACAAAACCGATCTCAAGTGCAATAGATATGCACAAATCATAAACAAACACAACAGTGTGTAAAATGTATGTCATGTGCAATAAATACGCACAAATCGCAAACCGATGTAGCGGTGTATAAACATGAAACAAGTGGCAATACTATGCACAACATGCAAATGCCCGGTAGGTGCAGCCATGGTGCACGAAAACGATATCATGAAACTCAATCATCAAAACTCAAATCCAAGCGATATAAGCGTGAGACTCAGATCAAAAACGCAAATCGCAATAAATGACATTGAGGTACACCTCCTACAATGTCGAAGAATAAACCGGTGTGCCTAAAACCGGCAGAACAAGAACATCCGCTTACCTCCTGCTCACAGTCTGGCGTCTCCTGTCTCTGGGTCCTCATTTCTCTGTGGATTCACCAATCTCGCAATCCATCGGCTCGTCGGCCCAGTCAGGTGTGCTAACGGGAACGATTCCGTTCTGGCACTTCTCTGGTCATCTCTCGGTCAGTCATCACGACCACTCGTAAAGCAGCACGTCACTGGCGTCGGCCTCTGGTCCTCTGAATACACGTGACACAACTGATCCTGGATGGAAATCTCATTGCAGTAGTGTCCTGGAAGGAATCCTGCTCAAGGTCACTTCCGATCTCGCCTATGCCGAATTGTACGGAGGCTGGTACTCTTACATAATCTTTTCTCGTTTTCTGGACATCTGCGTTCTCAGCACAACATTTCCTCGGGAATTGGCCGCATTCCAACGCCTCTGTATACATATTAGATCTCTAATCTCGACGGGGAGTAACAACAGCTCGTCGGCATCTTGCACGAACCTCTAGTTGCACTCGTCTTTATTATCATCCACTTCGACGTCATGTCATACCATCTGCGTACTGCAACGTTCTCGGCTACAGTCAATTCGAAATCTCTCACAAGGACTCGAAGTCACGAACTCGGTATCTTCATCACTCTGTAGAAGATATCTGGCCCAATACGTCCTCGGGAACTCGTCCCAACCATTGGAGGAATACTCAATACTCGTCCGTCCTCAATTAACTCACAACGCATCTGGGTGAGGTCCTCTATCCGAAGCTGGTCAGCTTACTGGTCTCTTATCACAAGACATCCAAATGACGTCAAACCTTTTCGATCGAGTCATCAAAGTCCCATAATTTCCCGAAAGCTCAACACTTGAGCACAGTATAAAAATATCTGGTACATACCACAGTACTTCTGGACCAGCCGTAGAAAGGCAAACCCAAGCCTCACTGATGGCACCGCTAAACTGCCGCAAACCCTAAGGCTCAAAAGCGGTTCCATGGTCATCATGTCGAGTTAGGGTTTCATTCTTCTAGAGGGTCCACAGAATTACTTGCATGTGTTGGATATAGTGCCTCAAAGTCAGTTATTGGATCGCGGGTACGTGATTGCAATGGTTGAGGGAGGACCTATACCGATAGGACAGTCTTACTCGAGATGATAGTATGCTATCTGGTTTGTCTTTATCATCATGTACATGTTGATAGAGCCCATAGGATTCTTGCATGAAAGCCAGCAGTATGATGGCGATCATATACGTGAGAGCTGGGGTCTATAATCATATCCTTAATGTGTCCCTAGTCGTTGGAGTTTCGAGACTGGGCATCGATACTCCAGAGTAGACTAGTGTATACAGTTCGAGACCCCGACGAGGGGCGGTGGCCAGTCTCATAAGCCACTGGTGTCAGTTAGTTCACCTAAGATGTATACAGGTGCTCATTCGGTTATGAGTACACCGGACAGTACTCGCCGGGAACATGCTAGTTGGTATTATACCTATTGTCAGATAGCAGTTCCCTGGTGACATGTGTACAGGTTAGTATGTCGACCCGAGATCGTCATTTGTCTCGTGTGAGTTCCCACTGTACTTTGATTACTACCCTACCACGGCTCAAAGGAGTCGTGCAAATAGGTTTAAGTTGGGTACAGTCCCGAGCCACATGGAGGCAGTGAGCGTATCGTCGGGGATTCATCTCTCCCGGTATTGGGGGTTGATGTCTCACAGTGCACGGGTGGCCATCACCAGAAATCCTTAGCCAAGGTAATCGAGAATTACTGATTCAGATCAGTAGTTTCTCAGGTGGTGATGGGTTTCATACCGACACGAATTATCGCGTTATTAGGGGTCTGACTTTATCTACCCCCTAGACCCGATATGCGATACTCATAGACGAACAGACCGGACTGTATGGATATTGTCACTGTTAGGCTTAGTAGGGTTTCAGGATGAGTTCGCTCGTCAGCTTCTCTTTCGTTCAATACATGGGCAATCGTTACGTACATCTAGTACCACTGACGTGCTTGTGGTTAAACCCACTGCCAGTGTATTGATGAGTTATTATAGTCCCCCACAGACAGTTTTCCAAGTTCGGGCGAAACATTGTAGAGACCGTATGGTTTTATGGAAGGGGTTCGAACATGCACGTGCACTTGTGCACGTGTCATGGTTCGGACAAATAATACTAGTTGGCTTTGGTTTAAGCCGGATCCTAATATTATATTGTGTTGGAACACTTTTGTCTCGTTGTATTCTTATTCGGTCGGAATACAGATGTGGTATGTATATACAGTTGAGGGATAATCTTATAATTCGTTACGGGATTATTTTTGGAGTTGCCATTTCTTGTTTTGTTATTAAACATTAAGTTTTAATTAATAGTGGAAATTGTGAGCTTTGTTTTTGGCCAATTTTCTTTGATATGCTGGCTATGGAATTTCATGGGCTAGGGGCAATTTCGAATATGGTGGTGGCTGGGTTTTTTATTGGTGCATGCATTTTGTGTTGTGTCATTGTGCATTAAATGGGCATGGTGAGGTGCTTGCATTTGTGAGGGATGGGCAAGTGATGAGTCATTGTTTTACTTTGAATAAGCATGGGTTTTATTTGTGAGGTGGCAGTGGACTTTTTGGGTGAGGGTTTTGTGTGTGCTGTGTTTTCTTTTTATGAGAAAATGGGGTTCTAAATGTGGCATTATTTAACACACACACACACTTGATCAACTCAATTCATAGAGCATTCTTTTCCTTGAAATGGCCGAGCACCTTGCCATGGCCGAGCCCCACTTTTGCAAGTTCATTCTCTTTTCACCAAGCTAGAAATCCCTTTGCTCACAATTTCCATTCCAAGGCAACTTCATTTACCTCCACCCAATTCATTGGGTGCCTTGAGACAAAATATTCTACACTCTCCCTACTATAATCTTGGACATGTCGGCTAGCAAACTTCATGTCCGAGTTGCCTCGGTTTTGAGGCGGGAGCCCGTATAACGATTCATAGACGTGGTTCCACTTCGAGGGGCGTGATCGGGGAGCGGACTTCATCGGTGTAGCAGCGAGGAGTTTGGCACGGAGATTGAAGACCGAAGGACACGGATCGATCGGTATAATCTTTCCAAACTCTTTTACAGTTTACTAGTTTACGGTTAATGGAACAATCCGGGTATTTGGTTGCGGTAGCGCCGGTTTTGTAAAAGGTTTCTTGTTCCGCATTTGGCGTTGGATTGACGGCCAGGGCGCTGCCGTAACCCAACATGGTATCAGAGCCACGCCATTAACCTATACTAGCTTGTTCTAACATGTTTAAAAGCTCGATCGGACAAAATTTCCAAAATCGAATTTTCAATTTCAAAGTTTCTGTCGAATTTTTTTGTGGTCTAAAAATTTTTTTGGGTACGTCAGAAAATCAGGCAGGCTTTTCTAAGACATCTGTAGAAATTTGGGAAGGTGATTCCACTGTAAGGCCGCGGAACCGCGGCCATACCCACGTTTTGGCCGTGGTTCCGCCGCAGTTAAGTGGCTTCAGTGCACCATATTTCTTAAGGTGGTCTTCTGTGTGGAAATGTGGTTTCTGGAATTTTTTAGTTTTGGCCCAGATTATTTTGAGTGCTGGATTTGTACTTGGGGCCCACTTCGGGAATTTTTGTCGATCAAAATTTTAAATATGTTAGTTTACAGTGTTTACATTATATCTGCGACCGTGAATGTCATTCGAGCGGTAAATCTTGTCTAATTGCTATAGCTCTTTTAGACGGGTTTGCGAACGTGATATCCGCGTTGATGTTCTGTGTTGTGCTGTGATGTTGCGGATTGGTCGTGGTGGATAGCTTGGTGCAATATTAGTGCTTTTTAGTTTTATTTGTATATTTGATATCATGGGACGAGCGTCCGACATGTGGACTGCCGTCACTGCCTGTTTGTATATTATTCTTTTGGGGCACGACCGGATTGATGTCGATGTACCCGTTGTATATATTTTCTTTTCTGTACTAGGATTACCCCGCGGTAGGGTGCACGGATAACCGGGTTCTAGAGGGCAATGGGCCCGCATCTCATGGTGTTGAGAGGGAGGGGGCTTCACTTTAGAATTGGCAGGCTATTCGCCGCACTCATAGGGGGTACAGGTGACCCAAGGAGGGGTTCTCAAGTTACCGGATTCCGTGAAGTGCTGGGTTGTCCATTCACTTTGCTGAAGGGGGCTGCCTCGCTTCTGGTTTTGGCGGGTAACTTGCCGCGCTCGTAGGGGTGGTCAAGTGAACGTCGGGTTTCATTTGCGGCTCAAAGGAAACCCGGGGCTCCCAGATTATCTGTATTGTTCTGTGATGCTTATTACTTTTCTGTGATGTTGCATTTATCACGCCTGGAGCGATTATTATTTATTGATTTATATACTAGTAGATGTTGTATATGTTTTACACCCGCGCTAGTCCAGTCCCCGCTCTGTCGTTAGTTAAGTAACCTAACGGGTGATGACGGGACCCAGTGGCGAATGCGGATGTCATATACGTACATTATATTTTCGTTCTTTTGTGGTGTGATTAATTGATGGGACTGCGTTGATTCTTATCAATGAATGGATAAAACAAACCTATATATGATGTTGTTGGAACCAAGTTTTTAAAACTGATATTACAGACGTTCTCTTTTGCTTTGCACAGTGGTCTTCGGTTTTGAATATCCAGCACCTCATTCGATGAGGCAAGGGCCGAGATCGCTTCATCGGGAGTGACCCCTTGGGCATAAGTTTCTGTCAGCGTAATAACTTCACTATAGTCGTTTCCTTTTGCTTTGCATCATGGTATTCAGTTTGGAATATCCTGCACTTCATTCTACGGGGAAAGAACCGAGATCCCTTCACCGGGAGTGACCTCTTTAGCAAAAGTTTTCGCCACTATACTGTTAGTTATATGTATGCCCTAGAGGCCATTACTATACATAGGATGTATATTGTAGTGGATGCTTGGACATATATAGGGAAGACTTTCTTGCTCGACATGATAGTATGCTATCTGGTTGCTCTTTACCTTAACGTGTACACTGATTGTCTCTCTGTTACATGTTGGTAAAGCCCTTAGGATGTGTACTTGACTACCTGGACTATGATGCGGATCATACTAGTGGGGACAGGGTAGTCCATAAGTACATCCTTCAAGGTCTCTAGTCGTGGGTATATCGAGACGGGGCATCGATATACCAGAGTAGACCAGCGTATACCTTCTCGACCCATACAGATGGGCGATGGATGATCCCATATCCATTGGTGTTTGACATCAGAGATGATATACGGGTGCTCAGTGGAGACTGGGTACACTGGACGGAATCGCCGAGAACTCCCAGATGGTATTATACTTTACGTCAGATGGCAGTTCTCTGGTTACACTGGTACAGAGTAGTCTGTTGACCCGAGATCGTCATAGAGTCTTGTGTGGTTCCCACTCTGCTTTGATTTCCACCTTACCACGTCTAAGAGGGCGTGCAAAATGGTGGTTTTTGGGTACAGTCCCGAGTCACATGGAGGCAATGAGCGATAGGAGGGGATTCGTCTCTCCCGGTATAGGGAGTTGATGTTGCGCTGTGTTCGATTGGCTATAACCGGAAATCCCTGGCCAGGGTTGCTGAGATTTACTGGTAAGTGTTACCTGTAGTTTCTCGAACTGTTATAGACCTCATATCGACACGACTTATCGAGCTATTGGGGTCTGACGTTTACCACCCCTAGGCGAGATATGCGACATATCAGACGACGAGACCGGACTGTACGGTAAGTGTTACTGGTTGGATTCACAGGAGTATGAGCGGGCTTGCTCGTCGATCTTCTGATCGCTCAATACCCGGGTGGCCGTTACGTTTAGCAGACCGCTTGCGGCTTGTGGGTGTTTGATATAATCATCACCTGCTGCCGGCGTATTGACGAGTCTTTAGAGTCCTACACAGAGGTTTCTTGGCTCAAGCGAAACGAAATAGGAGCGCATATGAGATATGTGCGGGACCGAGAATAATGCGTGTATGTGATACCGTATTCTATTCTCACGATGAATGTATCGATTGGTTGTATGCGATTTAACCTAGTTATCGAATCAAGGATTGATTCGATAAGCCGATACATTGGATATTAGTCGGTTATATGCGATATGACCGGATCGTTAAATCAAGTGTTGATTTAATGATTTAATGTATAATTATATATTTGATATATTACTTTGCATTAACTAATATTGGTTCACTTTAAATGGTTTTTCTCACTTGTTTGTGCACATTGTATATGTGATATATTTTTGTGCACAAGTTTGTATCATGTTTGATGATGCATGCTAACTTGGGTTTGTGTAAAGATTAAACCATGGTTATATGAATGGTTAGGGTTTTATTTTCTTATTCATTTATTTATTTATTTATTCTTTTTGGAAAATAATAAGCAAAAAGAGAAAATGGTGGCTTTCTTTGTTTGCATCTTGAAGCTTCATGAAGCTTTGACTAAGTGACCATTTTGTCTCATGCTTAACCCTAACCACTCCACTTAACCCTAGTTCATTCTCTACACTTAACCATGGTTGCAACATGATAAGGGTCACTTGTTTTTCCATTTTAATTAATTGATTCTTATTCATTTCTTTCTTCTTCTTCTTCATGAGCAAGAAAGAAAAGCTTTCTACTTCAATGGCAAGTAATGAAATCAAGTGAGAAATCCAATTCTAAAGTGAACCCACTTCCTATTTCTTCATCCTCTACCTCTTTCCAAGTGGTATAGGGAGTTTTCTTCACAAGTTTCATGGCTTGGTGAAGTTGGAGCTTGATCTTGAGTTGCCTCGACGTAGATCATCTTCGGCATCGAAGCCGACGACCAAGCCCGCCCATTTTTCCGATGAAGCCGATGATAGAGTCCGGGATCCGATTTGGACAGCGGAGGGACATCATCGTGGAGCTCAGGAAGTGGTGGACCGGATCTACAAAGGTTGTATTTCCGTTCACTTAGTTAAGTTGTTTACTAGTTATTGTTTCTCCTAAAATTCTAGTTAACGATCCGTATTAAGGTTTCTCGGCACCGGAAAAATTTGAAATTGGCATGGTTGATGCCTTGTGAGACCTCATTAGTGTGCCTAGGAACCCTACATATACATTTGTGAAACCACTCGGTTCATTCAACGATATCAAGTTCATTACGTTAAAGGTTTTTCACCAAAAACCAGCCGTAGCCCTTCGTCATTTCCTACGAGTAGTACTTAGTATTCGTGCTGCGTTTGTTGACTCCGTCAAGGTGTAGTGTGCGGTAGCTGAGTGGTTCTTGTTTGTAGCATGGATATGCGATTGGTTAGGACAGTCATACGGCCTTGTTGACTACGTCATAGGCTCGTGCGGGTGGGTTTAATGCAATCAAGATAATGATGGGCCGAACTTGACTAGGACTCTTTGATTTGTTGACTCCGTCAAGGTCACTTGGGTCTTAGGGGTAAATATCATATCGGGAATTTCAAACATACAGGAAACTTGCCAGGCAAGCACATACCTTCTGGAGTGTGGTGACTTGAGTGGCTTCCATCAAATTATCATGCGATGATAGTTGGATCCCTATTCCCACTGATGAGTTGGTTTACTCCTCGGGTGATTCCGACTAATTCTTCTTTCAGGTTTGTAGGAGAATTTGAGGATACAGTGGGAAACATTCAGGTTAGAGTGCACGCAGAGTGTTTCTTTCTTTCTCTCTTTGGCTACGACCATGGCCGACCCTGGAATATAACTCAGAAAAACCAAGTTAACCGAACTTTCTCAAAACACTGGCTTTTGGATTGTCTAAGTTGCATACATCATTACTACTCCTTCTTTTACCTTTTGCATTTTTCCAGAACACCCCGTATTACTATGAACGTCCACTTCCATTGGATAAATCCATCGTATGGTTATATACGAACTCGAAGGATCTTTTTCGAGGATGGATTCTGGTTCTGGAGAGAATGAATATGACTATTCAGTTGTCTTTTCCATTTACCTTCTCTCAGGTTGTGAGGGCTCCTAGGATTAGGAGAGGGTACACCTATTACACTTATTGGATAGTCTTCTTCCAAACCATAGGCAGGTGCCGAAAGGTAAGGTAAGGAGAAAACCAATTAGCCTAAGTTGGATGTACAGAAGGTAATTGTAGGGTTACTAGGCACTGTCACAAGGGTCTACAAGGCATCAACCATGCCCGATTTAAAATTTAGACATGTTGAACAACCCTAACCAAGATCTTAAACTAGAGATTAGGCGAAACAAAGCAAGTGAACAACTTTACTTCAAAGAGTTTGGGATTACAACCTTTGTAGTCCGGTCATTCACTTTTAAAGCTCCGTGTTGAGGTCCCTTCGCTGCGATCATCGAGTATCCGGACTCTAGAGAGGCTCCACAAAAGAAAGATGCAAGCTTGCTTCCGATCTTCGATAACTAAGATGATTTACCTTGAAGTTTCTTTAACACAAGCTCTCACTCACTAAATGAAGTGAACACCCTAATCTAATTGGCAAGAATAGATTAGGATGATGAAGTAGGAATTTAGCTCTCATTTGTTTTCTTATTCTCACTCATTTTCATCACAAAGAAAAAAGCTAGAGAGCTTTTCACCAAGGAAGAAGAAGAAGAATGTCCAAAACCTTTTGTGATGAATAATGAATCCATAGTGAGGTTAAAAATGCAACCATGGTTGATAAAAGAAAAGCTAACCATTGTAGAGAGTTAACTAGGGTTAAAGGGTTGGGTTGGGTTAAACAAATATCTCACAAAATATCATAACAAATATCTTTGCTTAAAACAAAAGCAAAGCTTCTAGAAGCTACTAGAAAGTTTAACCCAAATCAAACCCTAACCATGTTTAATCTCCACTAATAATGTTGCATTTATAACCATAACATGTTACATTATTATATATCACATATACAATATTTATTGTAACAAAATAAAATAATACAATTAACATATATCGCATATATATCAATGTATTACCCGAGTGAGAAAAAGAATCTTTTAGTGAGCTTATATTATTGAATGTAATTTAATATATCAAATATATAATTATACATTAAATTATCGAATCAACACTTGATCCGATAATCCATCTATTTCACAAATAACAGACTAATATAATCTGTATTAGTTCATCGAATCAACACTTGATCCAATGACCCGTCTATATCACATATACCCGGCCAATATCTCATATCGCGAGAATCTAATACGGTATCATATACACGTATTGTTCTCGGTCCCGCACATATCATATATGTGCTCCTATTCCTTTTGCATGTGCCAGGAAACCTCTATGTAGGACTCTAAAGAATCGTCAATACGCCGGCAGTAGGTGATGATCATATCAAACACCCACAAGCTGCAAGCGGTCAGCTAAACGTAACAGCCACCCAGGTATTGAGCGATCAGAAGATCAACAAGCATGCCTGTACTTTCTCCCGCGAATCTAATCAGTAACACTCCCGTACAGTCCGGTCTCTTCGTCTGATATGTCGCATATCTCGCCTAGGGGTGGTAAACGTCAGAACCCAGTAGCTTGATAAGTCGTCTCGATATGAGGTCTATAACAGTTCAAGAAACTACTGATAACACTTACCAGTAAATCTCAGCAACCCTGGTCAGGGATTTCCAGTTATAGCTAATCGAACACAGCACAACATCAACTCCCTATACCGGGAGAGACGAATCCCCTCCTATCGCTCATTGCCTCCATGTGATTCTGGACTGTACCCAAAAGCCATCTTTTTGCATGCCCTCTAGGACGTGGTATGATGGAAATCAAAGCACAGTGGGAATTACACAAGACTCTATGACGATCTCGGGTCTGCAGACTAACCTGTACCAGTGTCATCAGAGAACTGCCATCTGACGTGAGGTATAATACCATCTGGGAGTTCTCGGCGAGTCCGTCTAGTGTACCCAGTCTCCACTGAGCACCCGTATACCTTCTCTGATATCAAACACTAATGGATATGGGATCATCCATCGCCCATCAAATGGGTCAAGAAGCGCATACGCTAGTCTACTCTGGAGTATCGATGCCCTGTCTCGGTACTCCTACGACTAGGAACAATTGAAGGATGTACTTGGCGACTACACTATCCGCACTAGTATGATCTGCATCATAGTCCTGGTAGTCGAGTACATATCCTAAGGGCTTTATCAACATGTAACATAGAGACAATCAGAGTACATGTTAAGATAAAGTTCAACCAGATAGCATACTATCATGTTGAGCAAGAAAGTCCTCCCTATATATGTCCAAGCATCCGTTACAATATACATCATATGTACAGTAATGGCCTCTAGGGCATACATATAACTAACAATCTCCCACTTGCACTAGGGCCATCTGTTGTGGTATCACATACCCAACAATTAGCTGTGGTTGAAGTATCTCATACTCAACCATCCCATAAAAGTCTCTACTGGGAAAAAGGCCTTTGTGAGTGGATCCGCGCTGTTGTCCTCTGTGTCTACTCTCCTAACCTCGATCTCCCTGGAGATCAACCATCTCCATGATCAGGTGATATTGCCTAAGAATTATATCTGGATTTCTGATGGGACGAGCGTCCTTAGGCCAAAACCATTACTCCATTGTCACACAATGGTTGGAACGAAGTTCATCTTATGAACTTATATATATCCAGACTGCCTCTTTAGTAGCATCCTTGGTAACGATATATCTTGCCTTTAATCGTCTAGTAAGTCACGGTATCTTGCTTGGAACTCTTCCAACACACCGTCCCTCCACTGAGGGTACTGAGGGTAAAGACAATGCCTGCGACTGACATTCAGTCGTCCTTATCACCCTGAAACCTTTTCCAGTGATTCTCCCCAGGATCGATTGATACCATCTTACCACAACTAGTGAGAATCCTAAAATCCAATTAGATCTATCTCATAGATCCAAAACCCAGGATTTAGGAGGTATCGCTTTGATCCTATATGGAGAATGCTTGTGATAAGCGGAGATTGACCGAGCGTAGCATAGGAAATTCCTTCCCTATGAAGAGTATGTCATCCACGTACTCTACGAGGATCACCACCATACTCTCTACTACCTTTTTGTATATACAAGGTTCATCTACCATTTTGATGAAGTCAAGCTCTTTGACTATCACATCAAAACAGATGTTCCAACTCCGCGATGCCTGTTTTATTTCATAAAACAACTTGCACACGTTTCCGCTGCTCCTACTGTCTACGAAGCCCTCTGGCTGTGTACTTATAGACGCTCTCTTCTAAAATATCATTTAAAAAAGCAGTCATGACACCCAACCACCTGATATCTTAGTCATGGTATGTAGCAGTGGCAAGTAGGATCTGGATAGACTTAAGCATAGCTTTGAAAGTCTCAACTTTTCCATGTACACAAAATAATCTTCTCAAGATATACTTTCTCCTGATGGGGATTTAACCCTTCAGATAAAGCAACCAAAGTCCATACTTTGTTGGTGTATAAGGATTCCATCTCAGATCGCTAAGCATCCAGCCATTCTTACAGAGTCACACTCCTGATAGCCTGCTCGAAACTAGTTGGGTCATCATCTCATGATGCAATCCTCTCTCCCACTGTCATAGAGAAAACTGAAGTATCTCTTAGGTGGGTGAGGAACCCTACTAGATCGGCGGAGAGGATGAGGTTCGTTGGTTACTATTGAATCCTTTGGTTCTACCAAATCATCAGCTGCAGTTTGAATAGCTGGAACTTTTTCCAGTTCTACCTCATGACCATCTAATTTCTTCACAAGAAATTCCCTTTCACAAAGGTGGCATGTTGAGAAACAAAAAATCTTTTGTCCCTCGGTTTGGTAGAAGATATTCCCTTGCTAATGCTTGGGATATCCAACAAACTTCTACAGATTTGTCTTTGCCTCGAGCTTGTCTGGATTTTGATTTTAGACATAGGCCGGACAACCCTAAATCCTAACTTACTTAAGATATGGGCTCTTCCCATTTCATATCACATTTGAAGTGGTAGGAAACTGATTTGATTGGAACCCTATTCAATAGGTATGCAGCTTCACAAGTGCATAACTCCCAAAAGGAAATAGGAAATTCAGTAGTACTCATCATAGAGTGCACCATATCAAATAGGGTGTGATTGCTCCGTCCCGATACACCGACGTGCTGTGATGTATATGGAGGAGTAATGCTGAGAGAGAATCTCATTCTCCTTTAGAATAGTCCAGGAATCCCGTGCTCAAGTATTCTCCTCCCTGATCACATCAAAGGTCATAATACTTATAACCATTTTTGGTTCTCTACTTCTAACTTATATTCATTGAATTTCATAAAAGTTCCAGACTTGTGTTTCAACAGGAACATATGTCCGGATCTTGAGAGATAATCAATGAATGTATTGAAGTACAAAGAACCGGTCTTGGCATGTGTAGACAGGGGACCTTCATGTTAGTTGTATGTATGCCCTAGAGGCCAGTATTGTACAGATGATGTATATTATATTGGATGCTTGGATATATATAGAGAGGACTTTCTTGCTCGATATGATAGTATGCTATCTGGTTGCTCTTTATCTTAACATGTATACTTGTCTCTTGATATTGTCTTATAGTTACATGTTGGTAAGCCCTTAGGATGTGTACTTGACTACCTGGACTATGATGCGGATCATACTAGTGGGGACATGGTAGTCCATAAGTACATCCTTCAAGGTCCCTAGTCGTGGGTGTATCGAGACGGGGCATCGATATACCAGTGTAGACTAGCGTATACGCTTCTCGACCCATGAGATGGGCGATGGATGATTCCATATCCATTGGTGTTTGACATCAGAGATGGTATACGGGTGCTCAGTGGAGACTGGGTATACTGGACAGACTCGCCGAGAACTCCCAGATGGTATTATACCTCACGTCAGATGGCAGTTCTCTGGTGACATTTGTGCAGGTTAGTCTGTAGACCCGAGATCGTCATAGAGTCCTGTGCGATTCCCACTGTGCTTTGATTTCCACCTAACCACATCTACGAGGGCGTGCAAAACGGTGGTTTTTGGGTACAGTCCCGAGTCACATGGAGGCAATGAGCGATAGGAGGGTTTCGTCTCTCCCGGTATTGGGGGTTGATGTTGCGCTGTGCTCGATTGGCCGTAACAGGGAAGTCCCTGGCCAGGGCTGATTCAGAGATTTGCTGGTAAGTGTTACCAGTAGTTTCTCGACCCGTTATGAGCCTCACATCGGCACGACTTATCGGTTATTGGGGTCTGACGTTTACCACCCCTAGACTTGTTATGCGACATATCAGATGAGAAGACCGGACTGTACGGGAAGTGTTGCCGGCTGGCTTTTACAGGAGTTGGAGCGGGCTTGCTTGTTGATCTTCTAATCGCTCAATACCTGGGTAGCCATTACGTCCAGCTAGTACCGCTGACGGCTTGTGGGTGCGTGATGTGATCATCACCTACTGCCGGCGTATTGACGAGTCTTTAGAGTCCTACACAGAGGTTTTACTGGCTCAGGCAAAACGAAATTGGAGCACGTATGTGATATGTGCGGGATCGAGAATAATGCGTGTATGTGATACCGTATTTTATTCTCGCGACTTTTTGTATCGGTCGGTTATATATGATATGACCGGGTTATCGAATCAAGTGTTGATTCGATAAGTCGATACGATGAATGTTAGTCGGTTATATGAGATATGACCGGATTATTAAGTCAAGTGTTGATTTAATAATTAAGTGTATAATTGTATATTAGATATACTAGTTTACATTTACTAACACTTGTTCACTTAGGGTTTTTACTCACATGTACACATTTTTACTATATATGATATATATATGAAAATGTGTTGTATTTTTGTATCATGGTTGATGATACACTATACATGGGTGTATGAGACTTACACTATGCTAATTTTTATTTAGGGTTTTTAATATCTAAAGTAATCACAAAATCAAATGGAGGATTAGAAAATGCATGAAGCTTGTGGAAGCTTGTGGATGCATTGACTAATTCAACTTGGTTTTGTTTTTACTATGGATATTTCTTAACCCAACCATAAAGATTAGCCTAGGGTTAAGTCTCTACAAGGGTTAGTATATGATACTCACTCACCATGGTTACTCTTTACACTTGATCATTATCCTCATTCCTTTCTTTTGTTCATCTTCTTCATTGAGCAAAAGAAATTGCTTGCTAGGGTTTTGAAAAAAGAGTGAAACTTTGTGAGAATTAAAAATCCAAAGAGAACCCACATCCTATTTCTTCATCCTCATCAAGAATAGCACTCATGTATAGGGTGTTTGCTTCACTAATTCTCAAATTAGTGAAGTAGTAGCTTGAGTCGGAATTCCCTCGACGTAGATCATCTTCGGCCTCGGAGACTTCAAGCAAGGTCGCACCTTTCGCCTCGTAAAACCATGCAAGGGTCCGGGAGATCCACGATCGCAGCGAAGGGACTTCAACAAGGAGCAAATAAAGTGAAGGACCGATCTACAAAGGTTGTATTTCGTATCCCTTTAGAGTAAAGTTGTTTACTTGCTTATTGATTCGCCTAAACTCTAGTATACGATCTTGCTTAGTGTTATTCGGCACAAAAAAATTTAATTTTGGCATGGTCGATGCCTTGTAGAGCCTTGTTAGTGTGTCTAGTAACATTACAGTGGTATCAGAGCCTAGCTAGAGTATTAGGCGATGTGTTAACGAAGTTAAAACTCCGAACGAACCCGATAACGTCAAAATCAACCCCTCTCTAGAAATTTTTTAAAATCTGTGATTTTTCTGAATTAAAAATACCTGAAAAATTCAGCAGGGAAATATAAGAATTGTGGTGAAAAACGACATCCTAATCCGTACATTCCACCGCGGAACCGCGACAATACCCTGCTTGGGCCGCGGTTCCGCGGCCATACAGAGGAGATAGGCCATCATTTTTGCTCTGTAATTTCTACTTCTGTAATTTATATTTTCTGGGTATTTTTAAAAGTGACTCAAGTGTTGAGTATTTTGGGGTTTATTTTTTAATCGTCGATTCGATCGGGAATTTTAAATTCGTATTCTGTTTTCCAGATAATTTAGTAAGTATTAAAATGTTCGAACGGATATCATTAACTCAATTTTTCCCGGCACGAAAAACGTTCAAGTGTTGAATTTTTCTCGGGTTTAAATCTTTCGGAAAAACGTGCAAAGAATGTGATGGACCCTCTAGAAGACAACAAACTTTAATTCGATTATATGACCATCTTGAACTGCCCTTTGAACCTTAGGGTTTGTGGCAGTACGGCGTGCCACATGTGAGGCGTTGGCTTGACCCTTCTACGGCTGGACCGTTGCTACTGTAACGTATTCTGGGATTTTTGAACTCCGCTCAAGTGTTGAGCTATTATGGAAATCTTGAATATTTGATTATCTGTTCGGAAAGTTTAATACTCTCTATTTATCTGGAATGTGATACAATATGTGGAATTCATACAGTTAGGCATGAAATACGAAATATGTGATATTTCGGATTTACGATGTCTAAAGAGATTATGGATTCCAAATGTTGTAGTTTTACACTTTCTTTTCTACGACTGTAAGTGTAATATGTGATATCGCCGGTTTCGTTGCTATATGTGTTGCTGGATATGTTATATTGGATCGTCGCATTCTGAATAGCCGGGGTTTTTTAAGTGAGATGAGAGTTTTTATTTTCATTCATGTAAAATTTAAATGTATGTAATATTCTTTTATTGGGGCACTTCCGGGTCGAGGTTGATGTCACCATTTGTACATTATTTACTTTTCCGCACTAGGATAGACCCAAGAAGGGGAGCACAAGTAACCGGGTTTTAGGGTCCAGTGGGAGACCAACTTGAGGAGTCGAGTCCGGGTCTCCTAACCCTAGAATTGGAAGGGTTGCTTGCCGCTCTCGTTGGGGTCTAGGGGTGTGGGTTTTCCTATTCATCGCGACCGTGGAATCTGTGTTTTATAGAGGCTCAAAATAAAACACGGACGTCCTAGTATATCCAATGTTTCATATGTTTCTTCTGCTGCGATATCTGTGATGTGATCATTTGATGTTCTATGACAAATACTGTATATAGTATATATGATATATTATATAGACGTTACTTATGTTTTACACACGCGCTAGCCCTGCCCTGCTCTGCCGTTAGTTACCTAACCTAACGGTGCACGAGGGGACATCGAGGCGAATGCGGATGGCATAAGTGTACGTCGTATTTATCTGTGATGTTTAGGTGACTTATATGATGGGACTTCATTAATGTGATTAATGAAAGAAAAGAAACCTAAAAGATGTTGTAGAATCAAAACTTTATAAAAAGGGTAGCTACAGTTTTGCTTTGCATAGCGGTATATATGATATACCCTGCACCTTATTCGATGAGGAAAGAGCCGAGATCCCTTCACCTGGAGTGACCTCTTTAGCGAAACTGGCAGATGCTACAAAACTCGGTTTGTCTTTTGATTGCTTTTAGAGTTTTGCTTTGCACAGTGATATATATGATATGTCCTGCACCTTATTCGATGAGGAAAGAGCCGAGATCCCTTCACCGGGAGTGACCTCTTTAGCAAAATTAATGAAAGCCTAAAAACACTCCATTTCAAAATTTCACATGATTCTACGACGATATCAAGTTCATTACGCTCATGGTTTTCTGAAAAACCTACGTAGCCCTCCGTCATTTCAGATAAAGACTAGTTAGTATTGGTGCTACGTTTGTTGACTATGTTAAGACGTAGTGTGCGGTAGCTAATTAGTACTTATCTGCTAAAACATGAGATGTGATTGGATTAGGGTAGTTGTACGACTTTGTTGACTATGTTAAGGGTCGTGCATGTGGGTTTAATTCAATCGGGAAATGACGGGTTGAACTTGGCTAGCAATTATGATTTGTTGACTATGTTAAGGTCATAAATTGCTAGGGGCAAAATATTATCGGGAATTTCAAGTGTTGAAATTTGCGATGAGATTGCATACCTCCTATGAGATAGTTGGATCCCGATACCCACTGTGAGTAATTGTTACTCCTGGGAGAGTTTTACACAGGATAATTAGCCGATCAAGTAGGTGTCTAGAAAGGTGTCAACGGGGTTACGCCTCTGGGAAAACGAGCCTTACTTTAATTAGGTCCATGCGAAAGCACGGGGAACCTCCCTCAAAGTACCAACACTGGCTTGGCTGAAAGATTGGTGAAGTTGTAGGGTGTAATTAATCCCGGCCAGTCTTTCCTTTTAGGGTTTGAAGGAAGATTTGATAAAAAACAGTGGGAGCCATCCTGATTAGATAAGATAATAACCAATCTGATCTTGCAAGAGCATACGCTAAAGTGTTTTCTTCTCTCTCTCTCCAGGTAGCGACCATATCATGCCTTAATAAAGATAATAATATGGATGTATTGACCGAACCCGCATGTTATACTGTGCTGGGGAACGTTGGTTCCGTTCTTTCTTATAAGAGTTATAAGACTGAACAGGATATAGGGGAATACCAGGATTCTCATGCCACCCGAATGAAGAAAGTACATGTTGATGCATTTTCTTCGGGTGTGTTCGTTACGGAGAACTGTTTCTCCATTTGCTCTACGTCCTGGGTATTAGATACCCGGTCAGGATCCCATATATGTAATCAGTTACATGGGCTTAGAAAAGGTAGAGAACTTGGAGAAGGTGATAAAGACATAAGGGTTGGAAATGGTGCAATTGTTGCAGCTAAAACCGTCGGGGAATATCACCTTGTATTGCCAACTTGTAATACGTTGGTTCTGAACGAATGTTATTACATGCCGAACCTGATATGCAACATTATATCAGTTTCTTTACTAAGTAAAGAGGGATATAATTTTGTATTACAGAATAATGTTATGAACATTTTCCTTAACCAAAAGTTGGTTGGATCAGGCACGTTATGCAATAGCATTTATGTTCTAAATCAATCAACAGTTGTGAGCATAACAAACACACACAAGAGGAAGAGTTCAGAACTGAACGAATCCTTCTTATGGCATTGTAGACTCGGTCATATAAATGCGACACGGCTAGCTAAGTTGCATAAGGATGGATACTTGAAACCGTTCGAATTTTCATCTTATGACACTTGCCAGTCATATCTCAAAGGCAAGATGACCAAAACTCCGTTTACGGGACACGGAGAAAGAGTTACCGAACTCTTGGGACTGATACATAGTGATGTATGCGGTCCCATGTCTACACATGCCAGGGATGGTTCTTCGTACTTCATTACATTCACTGACGATCTCTCTAGATTCAGATATGTGTTCCTGATGAAACACAAATCAGAAGCTTTTGAGAAATTTAGAGAATATAAACAAGAAGTCGAGAACCAAACCGGAAAAAGTATTAAAATCCTACGATCTGATCGAGGAGGTGAATACTTGAGCAACGAATTCCTGGACTTCCTAAAAGAGAATAGGATTCTCTCTTAGCTGACTCCTCCATATACACAACAGCACAACGGTGTATCGGAATGGAGGAATCGCACCCTATTGGATATGGTGCGCTCGATGATGAGTACAGCTGAGTTACCGATTTCCTTCTGGGGTTATGCGCTTGGGACAACAGCATACCTATTGAATCAAGTTCCGTTTAAATCTGTACCTACCACACCATATGAGATATGGAGTGGGAAGAGACTATATTTTAAACGAGTTAAGATATGGGGTTGTCCGGCCTATGTCAAAAGGCAAAATCCAGACAAACTTGAGGCACGGTCAGTTCTTTGCAAGTTTGTGGGATATCCTAAGAATTCCCAAGGATATTTTTTCTACCACGCTGAAGAACAAAAAGTGTTTGTTTCTCAATATGCCACCTTTTTGGAAATGGAATTTCTTGCAAAAGAAATTAGTGGCAAAGTGGTAGAGCTGGAAGAGGTTCCAGATACACAAACTGCAACTGAAGATTTAGTGGAACCAGAGGATTCGGTAGTTCCCAACGAACCTCAGCCTCTCCGCCGATCTAGTAGGGTTCCTCACCCACCTGAGAGATACTACGGTTTTCTCATGGATGGTGGGAGCGAGGATTGCATCATGGTTGATGATGACCCAACTGGCTTCGAGCAGGCCATCGCGAGTGGGCACTCAGTGAAATGGCTGGATGCAATGCGGTCCGAGATGGAATCCATGTACACCAACAAAGTGTGGACTTTGGAAGTTTCTCCTGAAGGGGTAAAACCCATTGGGAGCAAGTGGATCTTCAAGAAAAAACTTGGTGTAGATGGGAAAGTGGAGACTTTCATAGCTAGACTTGTTGCAAAGGGTTTTCGTCAAAGACCAGGTGTGGACTATGACGAAACCTTTTCTGCAGTGGCTATGCTTAAATCCATCCGGATCATGCTTGCCATCGCTGCATATCATGACTACGAAATCTGGAAAATGGATGTTAAGACCGCCTTTCTAAACGGTGATTTAGAAGAGTGCGTGTACATGACTCAGCCATAGGGCTTCGTAGATAGTGGGAGCAGCGGGAAGGTGTGCAAGCTTCTTATATCCATTTATGGATTGAAGCAAGCATCACGGAGTGGAACATCTGCTTTGACGTCGTTATCAAAGAGTTTGATTTCGTCAAAAACGTAGATGAACCTTGTATCTACAAGAAGGTGGCAGAGAGTAAGGTTGTCTTCCTCATATTGTACGTGGACGACATACTCTTGATAGGAAATTACATTCCTATGCTGCAATCGGTGAAGCTCTTCTTCTCACAAAGATTCTCAATGAAAGATCTTGGTGATGCCTCCTGCATATTGGGAATTATGATCTATAGAGATAGATCTAAAAGGATATTGGGATTGTCCCAATCCAGGTACATTGACACCATACTAAAGAGGTTTAGTATGGAAGAGTCCAAACGTGGGTTTTTACCCACAATCTCAGGGCTTACTCTCTCCAAAGAGATGTCTCCCAAGACTGATTTGGAGAGAGCTCGCATGTAAGGGATACCCTATGCTTCGGCTGTAGGCTCTATCATGTACACGATGCTATGTACCAGACCCGATGTAGCATACTCACTAAGTATAGTGAGTAGGTATCAAGCTGATCCTGGAGAGAGTCACTGGACAGCTGTGAAGAGCATTCTCAAGTACTTACGAAGGACTAAAGAGATGCTCTTGGTGTATGGTAACGGAGAACTCCAAGTGGAGTCCTTTCCCGATTCGAGCTTCCAGAGTGATAAGGACGACTCTAAGTCGCAGTCGGGTTTTCTCTTTACCCTTTACGGAGGGGCGATTAGCTGGAAGAGTTCCAAGCAGGAAACCGTGGCAGACTCGACGATGGAGGCTGAATACATCGCTGCCAACGATGCTGCCAAAGAGGCTGTCTGGATCAAGAAGTTCATTACTGAACTTGGAGAGGTTCCATCCATTGAGCATCCAATACTTTTGTATTGCGATAACAATGGAGCGGTGGCTTTGGCCAAGGAACCCAGGTCCCATCAGCGATCCAGATATATTCTGAGGCGGTATCACCTGATCCGGGAGATAGTTGATCGCCGGGAGATCGAGGTCAGGAGGGTTGACATGAAGAACAACACAGTGGATCCACTCACGAAGGCCATTCCCCAGATACAGTTTGAGAGACTCTTCGGGATGCTCGGTATGCGATACTACAGCAGCTGGCCCAAGTGCAAGTGGGAGATTGTTAGTTGTATGTATGCCCTAGAGGCCAGTATTGTACAGATGATGTATATTGTATTGGATGCTTGGACATATATAGAGAGGACTTTCTTGCTCGATATGATAGTATGCTATCTGGTTGCTTTTTATCGTAAAATGTATACTTGTCTCTTGATATTGTCTTATAGTTACATGTTGGTAAAGCCCTTAGGATGTGTACTTGACTACCTGGACTATGATGCGGATTATACCAGTGGGGACATGGTAGTCCATAAGTACATCCTTCAAGGTCCCTAGTCATGGGTGTATCGAGACGGGGCATCGATATACCAGT
The DNA here is from genome assembly GCA_030015575.1 of Agapanthus africanus. Classification (NCBI taxonomy): domain Eukaryota; kingdom Viridiplantae; phylum Streptophyta; class Magnoliopsida; order Asparagales; family Amaryllidaceae; genus Agapanthus; species Agapanthus africanus. The sequence continues at coordinate 293,611,290 of CM057345.1, read as the reverse complement.
GTAGACTAGCGTATACGCTTCTCGACCCATGAGATGGGCGATGGATGATCCCATATCCATTGGTGTTTGACATCAGAGATGGTATACGGGTGCTCAGTGGAGACTGGGTACACTGGAAGGACTCGCTGAGAACTCCCAGATGGTATTATACCTCACGTCAGATGGCAGTTTTCTGGTGACACTTGTGCAGGTTAGTCTGTAGACCCGAGATCGTCATAAAGTCTTGTGTGATTCCCACTGTGCATTGATTTCCACCTTACCACGTCCATGAGGGCATGCAAAATGGTGGTTATTGGGTACAGTCCCGAGTCACATAGAGGCAATGAGCGATAGGAGGGGTTTCGTCTCTCCCGGTATTGGGTGTTGATGTTGCGCTGTGCTCGATTGGCCGTAACAGGGAAGTCCCTGGCCAGGGCTGATTCAGAGATTTGCTGGTAAGTGTTACCAGTAGTTTCTCGACCCGTTATGAGCCTCACATCGGCACGACTTATTGGTTATTGGGGTCTGACGTTTACCACCCCTAGACTTGATATGCGACATATCAGATGAGGAGACCGGACTGTACGGGAAGTGTTGCCGGCTGGCTTTTACAGTAGTTGGAGCGGGCTTGCTTGCTGATCTTCTGATCGCTCAATACCCGGGTAGCCGTTACGTCCAGCTAGTACCGCTGACGGCTTGTGGGTGCGTGATGTGATCATCACCTACTGCCGGCGTATTGACGAGTCTTTAGAGTCCTACACAGAGGTTTTACTGGCTCAGGCAAAACGAAATTGGAGCACGTATGTGATATGTGCGGGACCAAGAATAATGCGTGTATGTGATACTGTATTTTATTCTCGCGACTTTTTGTATCGGTCGGTTATATATGATATGACCGGTTTATCGAATCAAGTGTTAATTCGATAAGTCGATACGATGAATGTTAAGTCAAGTGTTGATTTAATAATTAAGTGTATAATTGTATATTAGATATACTAGTTTACATTTACTAATACTTGTTCACTTAGGGTTTTTCCTCACATGTACACATTTTTACTATATATGATATATATATGAAAATGTGTTGTATTTTTGTATCATGGTTGATGATACACTATATATGGGTGTATGAGACTTACACTATGCTAATTTTTATTTAGGGTTTTTAATATCTAAAGTAATTACAAAATCAAGTGGAGGATTAGAAAATGCATGAAGCTTGTGGAAGCTTGTGGATGCATTGACTAATTCAACTTGGTTTTGTTTTTACTATGGATATTTCTTAACCCAACCATAAAGATTAGCCTTGGGTTAAGTCTCTACAAGGGTTAGTATATGATACTCACTCACCATGGTTACTCTTTACACTTGATCATTATCCTCATTCCTTTCTTTTGTTCATCTTCTTCATTGAGCAAAAGAAATTGCTTACTAGGGTTTTGAAAAAAGAGTGAAACTTTGTGAGAATTAAAAATCCAAAGAGAACCCACTTCCTATTTCTTCATCCTCATCAAGACTAGCACTCTTGTATAGGGTGTTTGCTTCACTAATTCTCAAATTAGTGAAGTAGTAACTTGAGTCGGAATTCCCTCGACGTAGATCATCTTCGGCCTCGGAGACTTCAAGCAAGGTCGCACCTTTCGCCTCGTGAAGCCATGCAAGGGTCTGGGAGATCCACGATCGCAGCGAAGGGACTTCAACAAGGAGCAAATGAAGTGAAGGACCGATCTACAAAGGTTGTAATTCGTATCCCTTAGAGTAAAGTTGTTTACTTGCTTATTGATTCGCCTAAACTCTAGTATACGATCTTGCTTAGTGTTATTCGGCACAAAAAAATTTAATTTTGGCATGGTCGATGCCTTGTAGAGCCTTGTTAGTGTGCCTAATAACCCTACACTTCATACATCAGCATGCATCAATTCCAAGAGTTCACTAACTCTTTCTCTGTTTCCAATAAACTGAGCTGTGGTCATTTTATCTCTGTGACATGACTGGCAAGTTTTACAAAATGTAAATCCAAACTAATTTAAATTTGCATCTTTATGTAACTTCTGCTAGTCGGGTCGCATTGATATGACCTAGTCTACAATACCTCAAGAATGATTCGTTCATTTCTGAACTCTTCATCTTGTGTGTGTTCTGTACGTTAAGAACTGTGGTTTGATTTAGAACATCTATGCTTTTAGATAACATGCCTGAACCGATCAACACTTGATATAGGAAATGTTCAAAACATTATCCAACAATACAAAATTATATCTTTTCTTTACTAATAAAGAGACTGATATGATGTTGTATATCAGGTTCGGTATCTAATAACATTCGTTCAGAATCAATGTACTCTGGTAATACAGAGTGATAACTACCAACAGACTTGGCTGCAATACTTGCACCATTTCTATCTCATGAAACTTATCATCCGTTCTCAGTTCTCTACCTATCTATAGCCCATGTAACAAATTACATATGTGGGATCCTGATCCGGTATCAAATACCTAGGACGTAAAGGATATTGAGAAATAGTTCTGTGTAATGAACACACCCGAAGAAGATGCATCAACATGCACTTTCTTCGTTTGGGCGACACGGGAATTCTGGTAATCCCTTATTTCCTGCTTTGTCTTATAACAATTATAAGTTAGAGCGGGACCAACGTTCCCTAGCGCAGTATAACAAGCGGGTTCGGTCAATACATCCGTATTATTATCTTTATTAAGGCGTGACATAGTCGTAACCAGGAGAGAGAGAGAAGAAAACACTCAGCGTATGCTCTTGCAAGATTAGATTGGTTATCAATATATCTAATCAGGATGTCTCCCACTGTTTTAGTCAAATCTTCCTTCAAACCCTAAAAGGAAAGACTAGCCGGGATTAATTACACTCTATAAGTTCGCCAACCTTTCAGCCAGGCCAGTGCCGGTACTTTGAGGGTGATTCCCCGTGCTTTCGCACGGACCTAATTAAAGTAAACCTCATTTTCCCAGGGGCGTAACCCTGTTAACACCTTTCTAGACACCTACTTGATTGGCTAATTGTAATGTGTGAAACTCTCCCAGGAGTAACTCTTACTCGCAGTGGGTATCGGGATCCAACTATCTCATAGAAGGTATGCAATCTCATTGCAAATTTCAACTCTTGAAATTCCTAATAATATTTTACCCCTAACGTGCTATGACCTTGATGCATGCCAAACAACCCATAGTCCACTAGTCAAGTTCTACCCGTGCATTTCCTGATTGAATTAAACCCACCCGTACGCCCCTTGACGCATGCCAAACAATGCCGTACGAATACCCTAATCCAATCGTATCCTATGCTAGCAGATAAGCACTAGTTAGCTACCGTACACTACGCCTTGACGCATGCCAAACTACCGTAGCAAGAATACTAAGTAGTACTTATCTGAAATGACGGAGGGCTACGCAGGTTTTTAAGAAAACCATGAGCGTAATGAACTTGATTTCATTATAGAATCGAGTGATTTTAAATGGAGTGTTTTTGAGGCCTTTGCTAGTTTCGCTAAAGAGGTCACTCCCGATGAAGGGATCGTCGGCTCTTTCCTCATCGAATAAGGTGCAGCATATTTCACAAATATCACTATGCAAAGAAAAAACTATAAAAATAATTAAAAGACAAACCGAGTTTGTAGCATCTGCTAGTTTCGCTAAAGAGGCACTCCCGGTGAAGGGATCTTGGCTCTTTCCTTATCGAATAAGGTGCTGGATGTTCTACAAGGAACACCGCTATGCAAAGTAAGAACTAGAGCTACCAGTTTTTAAACAAGTTTCTACAACATTTTTAGGTTTCTTTTAGTTTTCATTAATCTCATTAATGAAGTCCCATTTTATTATGCTTCACAAGCATCACATTTGAAATGAAATCAGCAATATAACATATATCTCATATATATAATATAAACATTCATCTCAGGCAGTAATATGATCTCATCACAGAATATTGCAGCAGAAGAACACATGAAATATTGGATATACTAGGACGTCCGTGTTTTAATATGAGCCTGTATAAAACACAGATTCTACGGTCGTGATGAATAGCCAAACCCACATCCCTAGACCCCTACGAGAGCGGCAAGTAACCCTGTTAGTTCTAGTGTTAGGAGACCCGATCTTGACTCCTCGAGTTGGTCTCCCACTGGACCCTAGAACCCGGTTACTTATGCTCCCAGCCTTGGGTTTACCTAATGTGGAAAAGTAAATAATATACAATGGTGACATCATCCTCAGCCCGGAAGTGCCCCAATAAAAGAATATTACATACAAATGAATTTTACATGAATGAAAATAAAAACCCTCATCTCACATAAAACCCCCGGCTATTCAGAACACGACGATCCAATATAACATATTACAACAACACATAATATCTCATATCATCAACATAAGTAAATATGCATATCCCAATTGTCGTTGATTTATAGCAACGAAACCGGCAATACACCGCATATTACACTTATGGTGGCAGAAAAGTAAATGTAAAACTACAACAGCTGGAATCCACAACCTCCTTAGACATCTCATGCCTAACCAAATTAATTCCTTAGACATCGCATGCCTAACAATTATAAACCCCGCATTTTAGTCTCGATCTCGAAAACACTTTTCAATATGGGGTCGGGCAATTCAACATGATTCCCGACATCCTGATCGAATGCTCGTCGCAAACTTTAGTAGACGGCCGCACCCCCATATGCAGTCGACGAAGTGCACTAAGGCGGAACACCGCTGCCGCGAGCACCCGAACGGATGCTTTTGGCGACGGGGTTCTCCTACAGTCACTTGGTCAGGGCTATGGGGCGTGGCTATCTATTAAGTTTACCCGGCGAGTATCCGTGTACGCTACGTGATTGCGATGGACTTTTGATCCCATCAAAATCCCGTGGCAACCGATCAAATGAGACTAAACTGCTAGATTTATAAGATTCAAATTAGTTATCTCATAACTGCTTGTGGATTCCAAATATTGTATCACATTCCAGATAAATAGACAATGTTAAACTTTCCGATCGAATAAACAAACACCTAAGATTTCCCAAATAGCTCAACACTTGAGCGGAGTTCAGAAATGTTAGTTATATGTATGCCCTAGAGGCCATTACTATACATAGGATGTATATTGTAGTGGATGCTGGGACATATATAGGGAGGACTTTCTTGCTCGACATGATAGTATGCTATCTGGTTAATCTTTACCTTAACGTGTACACTGATTGTCTCCCTGTTACATGTTGGTAAAGCCCTTAGGATCTGTACTTGACTACCTAGACTATGATGCGGATCATACTAGTGGGGACATGGTAGTCCATAAGTACATCCTTCAAAGTCCCTAGTCGTGGGTGTATCGAGACGGGGCATCGATATACCAGAGTAGACTAGCGTATACCTTCTCGACCCATATAGATGGGCTATGGATGATCCCATATCCATCGGTGTTTGACATCAGAGATGATATACGGGTGCTCAGTAGAGACTGGGTACACTGGACGGACTCGCCGAGAACTCCCAAATGGTATTATACCTCACGTCAGATGGCAGTTCTCTGGTGACACTGGTACAGAGTAGTCTGTTGACCCGAGATCGTCATAGAGTCTTGTGTGGTTCCCACTGCGCTTTGATTTCCATCTTACCACGTCCAAGAGGGCGTGCAAAACGGTGGTTTTTGGGTACAGTCCCGAGTCATATGGAGGCAATGAGCGATAGGAGGGGATTCGTCTCTCCCGGTATAGGGAGTTGATGTTGCGCTGTGTTCGATTGGCTATAACAGGAAATCCCTGGCCAGGGTTGCTGAGATTTACTGGTAAGTGTTACCAGTAGTTTCTCGAACAGTTATATACCTCATATCGACACGACTTATTGAGCTATTGGGGTCTGACGTTTACCACCCCTAGGCGAGATATGCGACATATCAGACGATCAGACCGGACTGTACGGTAGTGTTACTGGTTGGATTCACTGGAGTGTGAGCGGGCTTGCTCGTCGATCTTCAGATCGCTCAATACCCGGGTGGCCGTTACGTTTAGCAGACCGCTTGCGGCTTATGGATGTTTGATATGATCATCATCTGCTGCCGGCGTATTGACGAGTCTTTAGAGTCCTACACAGAGGTTTCCTGGCTCAAGCGAAAAGAAATAGGAGCGCATATGAGATATGTGCGGGACCGAGAATAATACGGTATGTGATACTGTATTCGATTCTCGCGATGTGACATTGATCGGTTATATGCGATATAGCCAGGTTATCGGATCAAGTGTTGATTCGATAAGTTGTTACTGATGATACCAGTCGGTTATGTGCGACATGACCGGATCGTTAAATCAAGTGTTGATTTAATGATTTAATGCATAATTGTATATTTGATATATTACTTTGCATTAACTAGTATCGGTTCACTTTAAAATGGATTTTCTCACTCGGGTGTGCGCATTGCATTGTAAGTCCACGTTGCGACCCCCGGTTCTTACGGGGAGGCGGAAACGGTATAAAAATCAAATTTTTAGCGCAAGGGGCAATATGGACTAAACAAAGTCGGGATCTTTTCCTAAACTAAAACTAGCAAACTTGCTAAAGAGAGTTAGCTACTCGGATGAAGATGGTTATACCTAAACTTGAACTCCTTTTTCTTCAAACTTTTGTAGAGGTTGATGGTTCTCTTCTTGTCGCCTTCTTCCGTCGAAGATGGATCCACCTCGAGGGTTCAACCTTTGGGCTCTTTCTCGAACTTGGAGTGAACTAGAATCTCCGGCTTGCTAAACCCTTGATCCTAGAGTGAGTAGAGAGTGTCTAAGGGGTGCTTTTCTTTTTAAAGAGAGGGATTCTCAACACATGAGAAGGGTTCTCTTTTGCTAGAGGAAGAAGAAGATGAAGTGAGGAGAGAGAAGCTAAATGAGATAATGAGCTCTCTTTTTCTTTCTTGCAACCATAATGCCAAAAGAAAAAGAATTATCTAAATTAATAATAATAATAATGAAAATGAAAAGGTTGATGGAAAGTTTAGGAATGACCATTATCATTTCAAACATTAAATGAATTTGCTAGAATCAAAGAGCATCTTTCTTTTGTAATGATGATGGTCAAAACTTCAACCATGGTCAACAAGTCAACCATGGTCAACAAGTCAACATAAAAACCAACCATGACACAATTTCATTTTATTATATATTATTAATTGATAAAACAAAAATCCATTAGGGTTTGGAAAAAGACGACTGTCAACTGTGCATACGCACCCGTTCCGAAACCCTAATGAAAGTCCTCTTCCTCTTCCTCAAATAACTGTGCATACACACCTGCATCCTTGTTCCGAGGAACATGAATACTGAGAGATAAAAGCAACCCCAAAACATATACCAGCATCTGACTCAAACCAGAGCCAGCCAGTAATATCCGTCCGGACTCCAAACGTGCACAAGTGCGCGGATGAGAACGAACCCTGTCGCAAAACCATGCGACCTCTACTCTGTTTTGCCCAGAGGCGAATACCCTCTGTGTGGGATTCTAAAGACTCGACACTATGCTGGCAGTGGGTTTAACCACAGACCGCAAGCGGCACTAGCTGTGCGTAACGGTCCCCAGGTAGATGTCGACAAGAAGGCTGACGAGGTGAAACCCCATCTGTACTCCTACTGAGTCTGAATGTGACAGTCTCCGTACTGTCCGGTCTGTTCGTCTGATACATCGCATGTCGGGCCTAGGGGGCGGTAAAACGTCAGTCCCCCAATAGCGGTACAAGTCGTGTCGGAGTGAAGCCCAAAACACCCTGAGATAACACTGGAACCTACCAGTATATCTCGCTTGCCCTGGCCAGGGACTACTCGTGTAATGGCTCTCCTAGACACAGCGCGATGTCAACCCCCAATACCGGGAGAGACGAATCCTGTCTAACCGTCACTGCCTCCAAGTGCTTCGGGACTGCACCCAACCAACACCTGTTTGCATGACTCCTTTGAGCCGTGGTAGGGTAGTGATCAAAGTGCAGTGGGAACACACTTGAGGCGAAGTGCCAGTGTCAAGTCAGCGGACTAAGCAGTACTCATGTCACCTGGGAACTGATAACTGACGATAGGTATAATACCAACCTGTCAGTTCCCGACGAGTCCTGTCCAGTGTACTCGTAACCCAACGAGCACCCGTATACTATCTCCAGTACGACGTACTGATGGCTGTGGGACAGACCATCTCCCATACTGGGATGAGCAGCGCATACACTAGTCTACTCCGGAGTATCGATGCCCTGTCTCGATAGTCCTATGACTAGGGACCTGTATAAGGATGTGCTTATAGATTACCCAGCCCCCACTAGTGTGACTGCCATCACAACGCTGGTAATCAAGCAAAGATCCTAAGGGCTCCACTAATGCGTATAAGTGATATACTGAAATAAACACAAGTACACATTGAAGTAGAAACAAACCAAGTAGCATACTACTATATTGAGCAAGATTGTTTATACAAGGAGAATATCCCAAGCTTCCATCAAGTAATATACAAACTAGTATGATACAGTAATGGCCTCTAGGGCATATACACTAACAATCTCCCACTTGCACTAAGGCCATGAACTGGCGTACCGAAGACCTATCATCTCGATCAGCCGCTCGAACTGAGTCTGGGGTAAGGCCTTGGTGAATGGATCTGCAGTGTTCTCTTCTGAAGCAACCCTCCGAACCTCGATCTCCTTGCGATCCACGATCTCCCTGATTAGGTGATACTGCCTCAAGATGTGCCTGGATCTCTGATGGGACCTGGGTTCCTTCGCTAAAGCTATAGCCCCGTTGTTGTCGCAATACAGAGGTATTGGGTCAACAATGGACGGAACTGTAAGTGCACGGCGGCGCCCCGGCCGTCAATCCGACGCCGGAATGCGGAAGCGGTGATAAACTTAAATTTTGCGGACTTAGCAAACCGGCACCACCGCGCACTAAACCCCGGATCGTGACCATTAACTAGTCTAAGCTACTAACAAGATGGGTTAGAGATATACCGACGATCCAAGTCCTCCGGTCTTCTCGTCATGGTCCCGATCTCCTGCGGAAAAGTCCCGTCTCCTCCTCGTCGCCGGAAGTGCACCACATCGCCTACTTTGTTTACGGGCTCCCACCTCAATGCCGAGGCAACTCGGGCATGAAGCCGGCTACTCGACGTGCCCAAGATTCGCTGTAGAATATGTAGTGGATTACATGTCTCATTTGGGATTATGGAGTTGCCTTTTGTGGAGGAATTGAAGGATGTTTTTGGATGAACAAGAGAGCATTTTTCTTGGCACCATGAGAGCTAAAATTACCACACCCACAATGAAATGAATCCCATCATCCCATTAGGAATGGCCGCCCCCCCCCCTTTTTGGTGTGATTGGAGAGAGAGTGCAAAGACAAGGGGGTGGGTGGAAAGTGAGTGATGATGAAAGAAAAACAAATGATCACAAGGAAATCCACACTCCATCAACAACAACCATGATGCTAACAAAGTCAAGCCATCATGAAGTATGAAGTCAAGCAAGTCAATGGATGGTGCTATAATCATGACATGATAAAAAATGCAAAGACCCCCTCCACAATTGCTTATTTGCAACAATGCAAATAAGCCCTCCTCCACCAATCTTCGGCCAATGAACGGAACAATGGAAATCGGCCGAAACGAAAAACAAACTGGCAACTCCAGAAAACTGGCCCCGTAATAAATTACAGGAAAACCCCGATACTGTGCATACACACCCGCATCTGTATTTCGACCGAAATACAAATGCAATGAGACAAAATCTACACTGTGCTATACTAGGATCCGGCTTATACCAAAGCCGGCTAGTATTATCCATTCGATCCTGATCTGTGCAATACCGCACGTATCTGATCGAACCCTGCCATATAACCATACGGCCTATAGTACAGACTGTCCGATCCTGATCCGTGTAATACCGCACGTATCTGATCGGACCCTGCCATATCTCCATACGGCCTCTACAACCTTTCGCCCGAAAGCTGAGTAACTGAATGTGGGGGACTCTAAAGACTCGTCAACACCTCGGTTGTGGATTTAACCACTAGCACGTCAGAGGTATAAGCCAATACGTAACGGGCTACCAAGTATTGACTAAAAGGGACGTCTGTGAGTGAACTCAGCCTGACAACCCTACTGAGCCTGTCAGTGACAATATCCGTGCAGTCCGGTCCGTTCGTCTATGAGTATCGCATGGCGGGCCTAGGGGGTTGGTAAAAGTCAGACCCCCAAAAGCGGTACAAGTCGTGTCGGAGTGTAGCCCAGAACACCCTGAGATACTACTGGAATACCTACCAGTAAATCTCCTTGCCTTGGCCAAGGACTTTGTGTAATGGCTCTCCTAGACACAGCACGACCTCACCCCCAATACCGGGAGAGACGAACCCCTGAAGATACGCTCACTGCCTCCATGTGGCTCGGGACTGTACCCAACTAAAACCTGTTTGCACGACTCCTTTGAGCCGTGGTAGGGTAGTAATCAAAGTACAGTGGGAACTCACACGAGACAAATGACGATCCCCAGGTCGATGAACTAACCTGCACACATGTCACCAGGGAACTGCCATCTGACGTCTGGTATATGACCAACTAGCATGTTCCCGGCGAGTCCTGTCCGGTGTACTCATAACCCAATGAGCACCTGTATACATCTTAGGTGATCCAACTGACACCAGTGGCTTGTGAGACCGGCCACCGCCCCTCGTCGGGGTCTCGACTGTATACACTAGTCTACTAATGGAGTATCGATGCCCAGTCTCGAAACTCCCACGACTAGGGACCTTTTAAGGATAAGCTTATAGACCCCCAGCTCCCACTTATATGATCGCCCTCATACTGCTGGTGGTCAAGCAAGAATCCTAGGGGCTCTATCAACGTGTAATAGCGACGTGTCAGGTCACCTAAAACAGTACACGATGATAAAGGCAAACCAGATAGCATACTATCATCTCGAGTAAGACTGTCCTACCGGGATATGTCCTCCATCAATCATTGCAATCACGTACCTGTGACCTAATAATTGACTCTGAAGGCACTATCTCCAACAATCTCCCACTTGCACTCAAGGCTAATTATTGCGATGTCGCATACTCACAGCCCGTGTGATACCGAACATCCAACTCCTCTACTAGTCAGTCTCACAAAGCTCGTTTGCGGAACTATTGCGTTCGAGGAATAGCCTCAGTGAGTGGATCCGCTTAGTTGTTTCTTTCTATGTCTCTCTATATCTCAAGTTCGCGGAGAAAGCCATCTCCCGAAAAGAGCAATACCTGTCTCAGAATATGTCTGGATGTCTGATGGGACCTAGCTCATAAATGAACTCCAAATCCAAACTTCTTAGACTGTATCGTCAACTGAACTTAATCAGTATCCTGCGCGCCATGCCTCCCTCAGTATTGCCTTGGACCACCTGTCCAAAATACTGCCCCTCATCAGAAGGAAAACTATAACTCTGACAACCTCCTTGCCGTCCATGTCACCTTGGAAGCCTGGAATGATAACTGTCTCCTGAATGAGGCTGTCGTTATCATCTCTCTAGAACATCCACTTATGTTCTAAAACTGCTTCCGACTGTTTCTCCAGGATTGGATTAATGTCAACTTATTGCATCTAGTGCAAGAACAACATCTGGTGTGTTACTTGACATCTCACGATTGACTCAATTGCCTGAGCAAGTGATCTGCCAATCATGCCCGTCCCTCTCCCCTTTAGTCTGTAAGACACCTTTAGAGAGGGTGACTCCATTACCTGCAGGTACACTACCGTGCTAGGAGTCGTCCATTCTAAATACCCTTAGAATGCTGTCTAAGTACCCAGATTGGGAGACTACCCAAATCTAGATCTAAAGCCATAGATCTAGTAACCAGTATGTCTTATATAAAATCCATTTCCTTTGTGGAGAAACAACTGTGTGACGACCAAAGTATAACCGATCGTAGTGTAGGAGTTTCTTTTCCTACTTTGTGTATATCATCCAAATACCAGGATATCACACCCTACTACCTTCTCAACCGATCCATCCCCTATTCTGATGAAGTCAAACCCATGACTGTCACGTCAGAAATAGATGATCTATCTCCGCTACATCTGCTCTAGTCTATAAATAGACATAAGCAACCTGTCCACCAATGCTTCCGCTGCTCCCACTGACTACGACAACCCTCTGGCAGAGTCATATAGACGTACACTTCTAAAACTGGTTTAGAACGACGCTATACTCATCCTCCCGCCGGGTCTCGTAACCTGGAACAACAGCAATGGCAATTGTGGGTAAACAAGAACTTCCCTGTCACCGTCCTTGAGGCTACCGTAGTACCTCTCGGGTGGCTGAAGTTACCCACCTTATCTGCGGAGTGGCCAATGGAATGTCAATCCAGATCGAATCTTTAGGTTCCTATGAAATCTTCAGTAATCGTTTGTGGTTCTGGAATTACTTCCAGTTCTACCATACTCCCACTACTGTTTTCTGAAAAAAAAACATTTTTAATAAAACTGTGGCGAGTCTAGAACAATATCGCTATTGTTCATCCAGATGGTAGAAAATCAACCCTCGTCATAGCCTGGGTCAACCCACAAACAGCCATTACAGAAACGTGCCTTGAGTTGTCCAGTGTCTGGTTTTAATCATAAACCGGACAACTCCCCGTACCTTAACATCGTTAAGATATGAACTGTTCTATATCCAATATAGAACCAGAGGCACTGATTTAATTGAACCAGATTCAAATCATGCAGCTGTCTCCAGTGCATGTCAACTAAATGGAAGGAGGCCGATCAGCGTTACTCAACTTAGGAATACTTCCAATTATGAGTAACCTGAAAGAGAAGCAAGATCTCTTTGTCATTACTATCAACTGAATACCATACACAAGTATCTACATCTTCGATCTCTTTGAAGAATCCCGATACTTGCTATACCTGGTTCTCTACTCTATTCAAATACCTATAACTTCTCAAAATTTGGACCCTGTGTTTCCGCGAAACTCCTGTCTAAAAACTAGAGAAGTCATAAGTAAACCGAATATAGTACGAGGACCAACCCCTCTGTCCTGATGGACCCTGGACAACATACAATCCTTTGTATAAGTCCCTTGAGTCTGATAACTCATTCACTGTGTGTCGTAGGTTGAAAAACTGTACTTATGGTTAAGAAGAATTACACCGCTGTTTAATGCTCCTTATCTAACCATCCACTAATATAGGTAAATGTCGTAGACATAATTTCAGAAAGGTATATCTCACTCTATGAAAATAGACGTACAGATATATCAATTTGAAATTGGTGCATAACAGCTGATATGCAAAACCAAATATTTGCCGACCGGCAAACAGCCCAGGTGATTTCCTCAAATATCACTGATTACAACGAATCCCGATATAATGAGGATAATCACCCAATTCCCAATAACTTACTCCCACTCATCATCTGTAAAACCATACAGATGTGAGAATCGTATCTGGTAAATACATACCCTGGAGTAAGTATCTAATCGGGAAATCAGTTTTCTATTAACAGTACACAGTGAAACTGAAACATTGAAATGTTTCGATGGGGTATCCTGGTATTCCTAGTAATGCCTCTTCCAGATTCACGATTGTAACCGTATAATTCTTTGCCACCTCTCCAAATCCCTTCATATGTCTTTAGTCTTTACCTTCTGCACACCCTTTTAGGCCAAATGGTTTTCTTCCTTTCCTACCGTTCGGCACCAGCCTATGGTTTGGAAGAAGACTATCCAATAAGCATAATGGGTGTACTGTCCCAATCCTAGGAACACTCGCAATGAGAGAGGGTGAAGATAAAAGACAACCGAATAAACCTTATTCCTATTTCTCCTGAACCAGAATCCATCCCCGAACTGGAACAAGTTCCATTCGAGTTCGTATATAACCATACGATGGAGTATCCAAATAAACTGTGGATCTTCGTAGTGATACGGAGTGTCCTGGAGAAATACAAAGGTGATGTGGGAGTGGTAACGAAATATTTGGTTTGGTCGTGAATATCTGTTGCAATTTACTTTGCCCTCTTACTAATCCCTTGCTTTGTCTGAACTTAATACCTTCTGCACACCATCGTTATGCTAATTGGTTTTCTTCATTCCCTACCGGTCGGCACCAGCCTAAGGTTTGGAAGAAGACAATCCAATTTGCGTAATAGGTGTACTACCCCTAAACCAAGGAGTACTCGTAACCTGAGAGAGGGTAAAAGGAAAAGACAACTGAATAATCCTATCCGGTTTCTCCAGAACCTGAAACCATCCTCGAATAAATTCTTTCGAGTTCGTATCTAACCATACGATGGTTTTGTCCAATGGAAGTGGACGTTCGTAGTAAAACGGGGTGTCCTGGAGAAAAGGGTAAAAGTAGGAGTGGCAATGAGGTTTGCAACTCTGACAATCCAAAAGCCGGTGTTTAAGAAGGTTCGGTCAACTTGGTCACTGAGTCAAAGTCTTAGGGTCGGGTCAATGGTCGCTGCCAAAGAGAGAGAGAAAAGAAACACTCAGCGTGCACTCTAACCTAGATCAGAATGGTCACCAATTTATCTAATCTGGAATCCTCCCACTGTACCTCAAATTCTCCTCCAAACCTGAAAGAAGAATTAGTCGGGGTCACCCGAGGAGTAAACTAACTCATCAGTGGGAATCGGGATCCAACTATCATTGCATGATAACGTGACGGAATCCGCTCACGTCATCACACTCCAGAAGGTATGCGCATATCTGGCAAGTTTCAGTTCTTTTGAAACTCCCGATGTGATTTCTGCCCCATGCTCTTATGACCTTGACTTTGGCCAACATATCATAAGTCACATGTCAAGTTCTGCCCGTCATTCTCCAGGTTAATTTGAATCCACCCGTACATACCCTTGACTTTGGCCAAAATGGCAGCACGACTGTCCCAAACCAACGCATCTATCTATGCTACATATGAATAACCAACAGCTACCAAACACTGTGCCTTGACTTTGGCCAACATACACAGCTTGAATACTATTGACTACCCATATGAAACGACGGAGGGCTACGAATGGTTTCTGACGAAAACCTTTAACGTAATGAACTTGATATCGTCGAAGGAACGGATAGCTTTTAAAAATATAGTGACGAAAACCGTTGCTAAAGAGGTCACTCCCGGTGAAGGGATCTCGGCTCTTTCCCCGTAGAATGGGGTGCAGGATATTCCAAATGAATACCGCGATGCAAAGCAAAAGTAATCGGCTATAGTGAAGTTAATGCCCTGACGCAAACTTCTGTCCAAGGGGTCACTCCCGGTAAAGGGATCTCGGCCCTTGCCTCGTCGACTGAGGAGCAGGATATTCCAACTGAATACCACGATGCAAAACAAAAGTGAACGTCCTTGCAATAACAGCTTTTTGAAAAGTGTTCCAACAACATCAGATTAGGTTTGTTTTTAAACTTGCATTGATCCGAATCAATGCAGTCCCATCAATTGATCACACCAAAAAGAACAAAAATATACTGATGTACGTATATGCCATCCGCATTCGCCACTGGGTCCCGTCATTACCCGTTAGGTTAGCTTACTAACGACAGAGCGGGGACTGGACTAGCGCGGATGCAAAACATATACGACATCTACTAATATATATACCAATATATTATATTCGCTCAAGGCGTGAATAAAATGCAACATCACAGAAATGTACAGCATCACAGAAACAATACAGATATCTGGGATCCCCGGGTTTCACAGAGCCACTGCTGAAACCCGACGTTCCCCTGGTCGTGTGGATAGCCTGTGCAATGAAATCCTAGACCCCTACGGGCGCGGCAAGTTACCCGCCAAAACCTGAAGCGAGGCAGCCCCCTTCAGCGCCGTGAATGGACCACCCAGCACTTCACGGAATCCGGTAACTTGGGCACCCCTCCTGGGTCAACCTGTACCCCCTACGAGTGCGGCGAATAGCCCGCCAATCCTAGAGTGAAGCCCCCTCCGTCTCAATGCCATGAGATGCGGGCTTGTTGCCCTCCAGAACCCGGCTATCCGTGCACCCCTCCGCGGGGCAATCCTAGTACAGAAAGTAAAATATACATACAACGGGTACATCGACCGCAACCAGGTCGTGCCCCAAAATAATAATACAAACAGGCAGTGACGGCAGTCCACATGTCGGACGCTCGCCCCGCAATATCAAATGTACATAATACAACCACAACTGTACTATCATTGCATCCAGGCTATCCCCCACGACCGATCCGCAACATCACAGCAAAAACAAAACATCAACGTGAAAGTCACGTTCGCAAATCCGTCTAACCGGGCTATAGCAGTTAGACCGGATTTACCGATCAAGTGACATTCACGGTCGCAGATATAATGTAAATACTGTGAAAAATGTGTTTAAAATATCCGATCAATCAAATTTTAACAAGTGGGCCCCAAAGCAATACTGTAGCAGTTAAAGAAATTCTGGGCCCAAATTTAATATTCCAAAAACCCTATTTTCTCCCCAGAAGCCCACTGTAAAAACCCAACCCACTAATTCCTGCATGCTGCGGCGGAAGCGCGGCCACAAGTGGGTTTTGGCCGCCCTTCCGCGCTCTGGTGAGAGGATTAGTGCCTCGAATTTGAACAGTGTTCTTATAATTTTTAGTACATAAATATTTTACAACCTGAAAAATTTTTCGAGACTAAAAATTTCCAACAGAAAACTGATGTGAGCAAATACGGGTTTTTGGACATTTCGATCGATCGGAACAGAAAAACACACTACACCAAGCTAGACTAAGTTAATGGCGAGGCTCTGATACCACTGTAAGTGCACGGCGGCGCCCAGGCCGTCAATCCGACACCGGAATGCGGAAGCGGTGATAAACTTAAATTTTACGGACTTAGCAAACCGGCACCACCGCGCACTAAACCCCGGATCGTGACCATTAACTAGTCTAAGCTACTAACAAGATGGGTTAGAGATATACCGACGATCCAAGTCCTCCGGTCTTCTCGTCATGGTCCCGATCTCCTGCGGAAAAGTCCCGTCTCCTCCTCGTCGCCGGAAGTGCACCACATCGCCTACTTTGTTTACGGGCTCCCACCTCAATGCCGAGGCAACTCGGGCACGAAGCCGGCTACTCGACGTGCCCAAGATTCGCTGTAGAATATGTAGTGGATTACATGTCTCATTTGGGATTATGGAGTTGCCTTTTGTGGAGGAATTGAAGGATGTTTTTGGATGAACAAGAGAGCATTTTTCTTGGCACCATGAGAGCTAAAATTACCACACCCACAATGAAATGAATCCCATCATCCCCTTAGGAATGGCCGCCCCCCCTTTTTTGGTGTGATTGGAGAGAGAGTGCAAAGACAAGGGGGTGGGTGGAAAGTGAGTGATGATGAAAGAAAAACAAATGATCACAAGGAAATCCACACTCCATCAACAACAACCATGATGCTAACAAAGTCAAGCCATCATGAAGTATGAAGTCAAGCAAGTCAATGGATGGTGCTATAATCATGACATGATAAAAAATGCAAAGACCCCCTCCACAATTGCTTATTTGCAACAATGCAAATAAGCCCTCCTCCACCAATCTTCGGCCAATGAACGGAACAATGGAAATCGGCCGAAACGAAAAACAAACTGGCAACTCCAGAAAACTGGCCCCGTAATAAATTACAGGAAAACCCCGATACTGTGCATACACATCCGCATCTGTATTTCGACCGAAATACAAATGCAATGAGACAAAATCTACACTGTACTATACTAGGATCCGGCTTATACCAAAGCCGGCTAGTATTATCCGTTCGATCCTGATCTGTGCAATACCGCACGTATCTGATCGAACCCTGCCATATAACCATACGGCCTATAGTACAGACTGTCCGATCCTGATCCGTGTAATACCGCACGTATCTGATCGGACCCTGCCATATCTCCATACGGCCTCTACAACCTTTCGCCCGAAAGCTGAGTAACTGAATGTGGGGGACTCTAAAGACTCGTCAACACCTCGGTTGTGGATTTAACCACTAGCACGTCAGAGGTATAAGCCAATACGTAACGGGCTACCAAGTATTGACTAAAAGGGACGTCTGTGAGTGAACTCAGCCTGACAACCCTACTGAGCCTGTCAGTGACAATATCCGTGCAGTCCGGTCCGTTCGTCTATGAGTATCACATGGCGGGCCTAGGGGGTTGGTAAAAGTCAGACCCCCAAAAGCGGTACAAGTCGTGTCGGAGTGTAGCCCAGAACACCCTGAGATACTACTGGAATACCTACCAGTAAATCTCCTTGCCTTGGCCAAGGACTTTGTGTAATGGCTCTCCTAGACACAGCACGACCTCACCCCCAATACCGGGAGAGACGAACCCCTGAAGATACGCTCACTGCCTCCATGTGGCTCGGGACTGTACCCAACTAAAACCTGTTTGCACGACTCCTTTGAGCCGTGGTAGGGTAGTAATCAAAGTACAGTGGGAACTCACACGAGACAAATGACGATCCCCAGGTCGATGAACTAACCTGCACACATGTCACCAGGGAACTGCCATCTGACGTCTGGTATATGACCAACTAGCATGTTCCCGGCGAGTCCTGTCCGGTGTACTCATAACCCAATGAGCACCTGTATACATCTTAGGTGATCCAACTGACACCAGTGGCTTGTGAGACCGGCCACCGCCCCTCGTCGGGGTCTCGACTGTATACACTAGTCTACTAATGGAGTATCGATGCCCAGTCTCGAAACTCCCACGACTAGGGACCTTTTAAGGATAAGCTTATAGACCCCCAGCTCCCACTTATATGATCGCCCTCATATTGCTGGTGGTCAAGCAAGAATTCTAGGGGCTCTATCAACGTGTAATAGCGACGTGTCAGGTCACCTAAAACAGTACACGATGATAAAGGCAAACCAGATAGCATACTATCATCTCGAGTAAGACTGTCCTACCGGGATATGTCCTCCATCAATCATTGCAATCACGTACCTGTGACCTAATAATTGACTCTGAGGGCACTATCTCCAACAGGAACCACCTGAAGTTCTTTCAAGAACTTCCTCATCCAGACAGCTTCTTTTGCGGTATCAGATGCAGCGATGTATTCCGCTTCCATAGTCGAGTCTGCAACGGTTTCCTGTTTGGAACTCTTCCAACACACCGCCCCTCCATTGAGGGTAAAGACAAAACCCGACATGGACTTGGAATCATTCTTATCACTCTGGAAGCTGGAGTCAGCAAAGGCCTCGATCTGGAGGTCTTTTCCGCCATACACCAAGAACATCTCCTTAGTCCTTCTCAGGTACTTGAGAATGTTCTTTACTGCTATCCAGTGTTTCTCCCCAGGGTTTGACTGATGCCGGCTTACTACACTCTGTGCATAAGCTACATCCGGTCTGGTACACAACATTGCATACATTATAGAGCCTACCGCAGAAGCGTAGGGTATAATAGACATGCGATCCCTCTCCAAATCAGTCTTGGGAGACATCTCTTTAGAGAGGGTGATCCCGTGACAAGCCGGTAGGTTACCGCGCTTGGAATCTTCCATACTGAATCTTTTCAGTACGGTGTCGATGTACCTGGACTGTGAAAGTCCTAATATCCTCTTGGATCTATCACGATGGATCCGGATCCCCAGGATGTAAGAGGCATCACCCAGGTCTTTCATGGAGAACCTGTGTGACAAGAAACCCTTGACAGATTGTAGCATAGGAATGTCATTTCCTATTAAGAGAATGTCATCCACGTATAAAACAAGGAATACTACAGTTCTCGCTACAAATCTACTATAGATGCATGGTTCATCTGGATTTTTGATAAGGTCAAATTCCTTGACCGTCTCATCAAAACAGATGTTCCAACTCCGCGATGCCTGCTTTAGTCCATAGATGGACTTAAGCAACTTGCACACCTTTCCGCTGCTCCCACTCTGAATGAAACCCTCTGGCTAATCCATATAGACACACTCCTCTAAATTTCCATTTAGAAAAGCGGTCTTTACGTCCATCTGCCAAATCTCATAATCGTGGAAGGCAGCAATGACAAGAAGGATCCGAATGGATTTCAGCATAGCCACTGGAGAAAAGGTTTCATCATAGTCTAAGCCAGGTCTTTGACGGAAACCCTTTGCTACAAGTCTAGTTTTATAGGTCTCAACCTGTCCATCTACACCAATCTTCCTTTTGAAGATCCACTTGCATCCTACGGGTTTTACCCCGTCTGGAGCAATGTCCAACGTCCATACTTTGTTGGTGTACATGGACTCCATTTCGGTCCGCATTGCATCCAGCCATTTTACCGAGTCAACGCTCTGAACGGCCTGCTGGAAGCTAGTAGGCTCATCATAGTCTATGATGCAATCCTCTCTATCCCCGTCTATGAGAAAACCGTAGTATCTCTCGGGCGGATGAGACTGCCTATTACTTCTGCGGAGCGGCATAGGAATGTCCTGTTCTTTTGAACCCTCTGGTTCCACTAAGCTTTCAGTAATAGTCTGAGGTTCTGGAATTTCATCCAGTTCTACTGCGCTCCCACTTATCTGATTTTCTAAAAACTCAGTTTCCAAGAAGTGGGCATGACGAGAAACAAGGACTTTTTGCTCCTCTGCGTAATAGAATAGATACCCCTTGGAGTTCTTTGGGTATCCCACAAACTTGCACTGTACTGAGCGTGCCTCGAGCTTGTCCGCATGCTGCTTTTTTACAAAAGCCGGACATCCCCATGTCTTAAAGGATTTAAGACAGGGTTTCTTCCCACTCCACATCTGATATGGTGTGGTAGGCACAGACTTAGTAGGAACTTGGTTCAGGAGATGTGCAGCTGTTTCTAGTGCATAACCCCAGAAAGATCGCGGTAACTCAGCCTTACTCATCATGGAACGAACCATATCCAATAGGGTTCGATTCCTTCTTTCCGATACACCGTTATGTTGCGGAGTGTATGGAGGAGTACGCTGAGAGAGAATTCCATTCTCTTTTAAATAATCCAGGAACTCGGCACTCAAGTATTCACCACCTCGATCCGATCTTAGAATCTTAATACTTTTGCCTGTTTGTTTTTCAACTTCATTCTTGTAATCCCGAAATTTCTCAAAGGCCTCGGATTTGTGCTTCATTAAGAAGACATGTCCATACCTAGAGAAATCGTCTGTGAAAGTAATGAAGTATGAATAACCGCTTCGCACATGTGTAGACATTGGACCACACACGTCACTGTGTATGAGTCCCAAGAGCTCGCTCGCTCTTTCTCCGTGTCCAGTGAACGGAGTCTTTGTCATCTTTCCCATGAGACAATATTCACAAGTGGCATAAGACTGATACTCGAACGGATCCAAGTATCCTTCTTTATGTAACTTAGTCAACCGTGTCTCATTGATGTGATCCAGTCTACAATGCCATAAGAAAGCATGATTGATATCTGGAGACTTTCTTTTGTGTGTATTCTGGACATTGAAAATCTGTGGTTGGTTTAATACGTATATACCATTGCTCAGTGTACCTGACCCAATCAGAACTTGATTAAGGTGAATGTTTACAACATTACTTACAAACGCAAATTCATAACCTTCTTTAGAAACCAAAGATACAGAAATGATATTACAAGTTGCGTTGGGTACAAAAAAGCAATTACGCAAAACCAAAACATGCCCATCTGACATTCCCAGGTGATAGTCCCCCACGGCTTTAGCATCCATGCTAGCTCCGTTCGCAATTCTGAGGGTCATGTCACCTGCCTTCAAAACCCTACGGTTTCTCAACGCCTGCAAAGAATTACAGATATGAGATCCTGATCCGGTATCCAATACCCAGGAAGTAGAGTTTATAGAAAGACAGTTTTCAATAACATACACACCTGAAGCTGAAGCCGCAACCTGCTTCAGTTCCTGTGTCCTGGCTTTCCAAGCCCTGCAATCTTTCTTCCAGTGTCCACTCTTATGACAATAGAAGCACTCTTCCTTTCCAACAAGCTTCCCCGCAATCTTTGTTGCCTTTTCCTTTCCCTTCGCACCCACTTTACTAACACCGCCTCTTGGTTTGGCGGGGGCTTTCTTCCTCTTTCCCTTGGCTTTCGCCTTGGACCTAGAGGAAGAAGATCCTCCTACAAACAAAGCGGGTGTTTCCCTACCCTTCTGTAGGGTGCCCTCTGCGCTCCTCAGCAGGTTGAGGAGTTCTGAAAGTTCAACTTCCTTTTCTTGTAAGTTGAAGTTCAGTATAAACTGGGCGTAAGTGGATGGAAGGGACTGGAGAATTAAATCCGTATAGAGTTCACTGTCCAACGTGGTCCCAAGTTCCGCGAGCTCCTCAGTGTAGCCAATCATCTTAAGCACGTGGTCCGCTACCGATGATCCGACGGCCAACTTAGTCGAAAATAACTTCTTCGACACTTCGTATCTTGCGATACGAGACTGCTCTCCATACAGTTCTTTTGTATGGAGAAATATGGACTCGAGGTCCATATTCTCATGCCTCCTCTGATGTTCGTTGTCCATAGAGGCAAGCACGAGGCACCTGGCCTTCGCGCAATCAATCTCCCAAGTCTTACGGATTTCCTTATCCGCGACGCTGGAGGTGGGACCTGGGACGGGGGGAGCTTTGGTGGTAAGAAGATACCCCAGCTTGTCGTAAGCGATTGCCAATTTGACATTCCTGAGCCAATCTTTGTAGTTTGGCACTGTCAGTATGTTTTTATCTAGAAGTAACTTAAGTCCAGTCATTTCGAATTTGGTCGCTGCAGGGGGGGAGAGAAGAAACACTTTAGCACGATGCTCTTGCAAGTTTAGAATGGTTTTTAATTTGTCTAAACAGGATGGCTCCCACTGTCTCTCGAATCCCTCCTCAAACCACAAAGGAAGAATTAGCCGGGATCAATCCCACCGCACAATACTTGCTTAACCGTTCAGCCAGGCCAGTGTCGGTACTTCGAGGGAGGTTTTCCAACGCTTTCGTGAAGTTCCTTAATTTAAGAACCTCTTTTCCCTGGGGGCGTAGCCCCGCTAACACCTTTCTAGGCACTTACTAGGTTTATAGCATTGATCGTTTAGTGAGAAATTTCCCGAGGAGTAGCATATACTCACAGTAGGATCGGGATCCAAATATCATCGTGTGACGAAAATGAAGGAATCCTACCATAATCACCACACTCCAAATGGTATGCAAATCTAGCAAGTTTCAGTACTTATGAGACTCCTGATGTGGATTTTTGCCCCATGCTCTTATGACCTTGACTAAGGACAACAAATCATAAGTCACATGTCAAGTTCTTCCCGTCGTTATCCAGGTTAATTTGAACCCACCCGTATATACCCTTGACTATGGCCAACAAGGTAATACGACTGTCCCAAACCAACGCATTCTATCTATGCAACATATGAATATCTACCAGCTACCAAACACTGTGCCTTGACTAAGGCCAACAAACACAGCTTGAATACTGTTGAATATTCATATGAAACGACGGAGGACTACGGATGGTTTTGGCGAAACTGTGAACGTAGTGAACTTGATATAATCGATGGAATGAGATAGCTTTTAGAAGGAGTGGCTCAAGCTCCGCATTTAAAAGTTAGTTTTGAAAAGAACCGAGTGGTTTTTCGAAAGTGTTCCAACGACTTAACTTGGTTTATTATCTTGCATTAGTTCTTTTAATGCGTGATATTCTTGCATTAGTTCTTTTAATGCGTCCCATCATTTAATCCTACCATTGCAGAAAACAACCAAAATATGACGTACGCTTATGCCATTCGCATTCGCCACGGGGTCCCGTCATCACTCGTTAGGTTACTTAACTAACGACAGAGCGGGGGCTGGGCTAGCGCGGCTGTAAAACATAAGCAACGCCTAAATAGAAAGCAATGATAGACATTACAGATCACAGATGAATACATTGGATATACTAGCAATCCGCAATCCTTTCGAGCCTGCAACGAAAAGCGGATTACACGGTCGCGGTGAATAGCCAAATACCCCACCCAAGAGCCCTACGGGTGCGGCAAACTACCCGCCAAGTACTCGGCAGTTTGTGCACCCCCTCCATGGGTCTATCCTAGGAGCAAAAACAGTAAAAAGAATTATACAATGACGGCTACAACCCCGACCCGGTTGTGCGGCCAAACAAATAATATTATTACATCAATTTACATTTACAATGAATGAAAGAAAAACAAAAGCTCATCTCACATCCACCCCGGCTATTCACCCGCGACAGTCCAACACATTTATATACACATTCCAATATCAAACACAGATCATGTATAACCCCGACCAATCGGCTTATAGCGATTAGCCGACGTTCAATACATGCAAACATCACAGATATAACCAACATAGCCAAAGTGTAGCGAAGTTCGAAAAAAAATATGGAATTACAGGACCCCAAAAGTAAATTTCTGTTCTGGAAAATCTGGGCACATATAATATATCTTAAAAATCCCAAAACCAACACAGAGACACACTGCACGAAAAACGATGCAGAGAGGACAACAAACGGCGGCGGTTCCGCGGCAAATGCCTACCTCATGCCGCGGAACCGCGGCGGTTTAGATGAATCAATGGATCGTTTTTCATGGGTGTTCACACAAAACCCTGAGCCGAATTTAGAAGTATAAAGTTTTTCATTTAGAGCAGAAAAAATTTCAACAGAAACTTAGGGTTTTAGTTTTTCCGGTTTTGCGATTTTTCGGTTTCGAACTTCCACACACTTCGCTACCAAGCTAGTTTAAGTTTAGTTAGTCTCTGATACCACTGTAAGTCCACGTTGTGACCCCCGGTTCTTACGGGGACGCGGAAACGGTATAAAAATCAAATTTTTAGCGCAAGGGGCAACATGGACTAAACAAAGTCGGGATCTTTTCCTAAACTAAAACTAGCAAACTTGCTAAAGAGAGTTAGCTACTCGGATGAAGATGGTTATACCTAAACTTGAACTCCTTCTTCTTCAAACTTTTGTAGAGGTTGATGGTTCTCTTCTTGTCTCCTTCTTCCGTCGAAGATGGATCCACCTCGAGGGTTCAACCTTTGGGCTCTTTCTCGAACTTGGAGTGAACTAGAATCTCCGGCTTGCTAAACCCTTGATCCTAGAGTGAGTAGAGAGTGTCTAAGGGGTGCTTTTCTTTTTAAAGAGAGGGATTCTCAACACATGAGAAGGGTTCTCTTTTGCTAGAGGAAGAAGAAGATGAAGTGAGGAGAGAGAAGCTAAATGAGATAATGAGCTCTCTTTTTCTTTCTTGCAACCATAATGCTAAAAGAAAAAGAATTATCTAAATTAATAATAATAATAATGAAAATGAAATGGTTGATGGAAAGTTTAGGAATGACCATTATCATTTCAAACATTAAATGAATTTGCTAGAATCAAAGAGCATCTTTCTTTTGTAATGATGATGGTCAAAACTTCAACCATGGTCAACAAGTCAACCATGGTCAACAAGTCAACATAAAAACCAACCATGACACAATTTCATTTTATTATATATTATTAATTGATAAAACAAAAATCCATTAGGGTTTGGAAAAAGACGACTGTCAACTGTGCATACGCACCCGTTCCGAAACCCTAATGAAAGTCCTCTTCCTCTTCCTCAAATAACTGTGCATACACACCTGCATCCTTGTTCCGAGGAACATGAATACTGAGAGATAAAAGCAACCCCAAAATATATACCAGCATCTGACTCAAACCAGAGCCAGCCAGTAATATCCGTCCGGACTCCAAACGTGCACAAGTGCGCGGATGAGAACGAACCCTGTCGCAAAACCATGCGACCTCTACTCTGTTTTGCCCAGAGGCGAATACCCTCTGTGTGGGACTCTAAAGACTCGACACTACGCTGGCAGTAGGTTTAACCACAGACCGCAAGCGGCACTAGCTGTGCGTAACGGTCCCCAAGTAGATGTCGACAAGAAGGCTGACGAGGTGAAACCCCATCTGTACTCCTACTGAGTCTGAATGTGACAGTCTCCGTACAGTCCGGTCTGTTCGTCTGATACATCGCATGTCGGGCCTAGGGGGCGGTAAAACGTCAGTCCCCCAATAGCGGTACAAGTCGTGTCGGAGTGAAGCCCAAAACACCCTGAGATAACACTGGAACCTACCAGTATATCTCGCTTGCCCTGGCCAGGGACTACTCGTGTAATGGCTCTCCTAGACACAGCGCGATGTCAACCCCCAATACCGGGAGAGACGAATCCTGTCTAATCGTCACTGCCTCCAAGTGCTTCGGGACTGCACCCAACCACCACCTGTTTGCACGACTCCTTTGAGCCGTGGTAGGGTAGTGATCAAAGTGCAGTGGGAACACACTCGAGGCCAAGTGCCAGTGTCAAGTCAGCAGACTAAGCTGTACTCATGTCACCTGGGAACTGATAACTGACGATAGGTATAATACCAACCTGTCAGTTCCCGACGAGTCCTGTCCAGTGTACTCGTAACCCAACGAGCACCCGTATACTATCTCCAGTACGACGTACTGATGGCTGTGGGACAGACCATCTCCCACACTGGGATGAGAAGCACATACGCTAGTCTACTCCGGAGTATCGATGCCCTGTCTCGATAGTCCTACGACTAGGGACCTGTATAAGGATGTGCTTATAGATTACCCAGCCCCCACTAGTGTGACTGCCATCACAATGCTGGTAATCAAGCAAAGATCCTAAGGGCTCCACTAATGCGTATAAGTGATATACTGAAATAAACACAAGTACACATTGAAGTAGAAACAAACCAAGTAGCATACTACTATATTGAGCAAGATTGTTTATACAAGGTGAATATCCCAAGCTTCCATCAAGTAATATACAAACTAATATGATACAGTAATGGCCTCTAGGGCATATACACTAACATGCATATGCGATATGATTTTGTGCACTTGCTTGTATCATGTTTGATGATGCATGCCAAACTTGGTTAAGTGTAAAGAATGAACCATGGTAATGAATGGGTTAGGGTTTTGATTTTTATTTATTCATTTATCTTTCTTATTTATTCTTTTTGGAAAAAGGAAAAAGAAAGATAAATGGTGGCATATTTTGGATTTAGTTGAAGATTCTTGAAACTTTGACTAAGTCTTCATTCTTGTCCTATACTTAACCCTAACCATTTTAACTAACCTAAGTTAATTCTCTACACTTAACTAGAGTTAAAAGTATGATAAGTATTGTTTTATTTTTCTATTTATAAAAAGAGACTTATCATATCATCTTCATCTTCTTCCATTCTTCAAGTGAAGAAAGCTTCATTTTCATCAATGGTGATTGATGATTAAGAGTGAGAAATCCATTTCCAAAGTCTACCCACTTCCTATTTCTTCATCCTCTACCTCTTGCCAAGTAGTAGAGTGTGTTTACTTCACAAGTTTCATGACTTGGTGAAGTTATGAGCTTGATCTAGCGATGCCTCGACATAGATCATCTTCGGCATGGACATCGACGACCTAGCTTGCCCATTCTCCGACGAAGCCGACGCTAGAGCCCGGATTTGATTTGGACAGCGGAGAGGACCTCATCTCGGAGCCATGGAGGTGGAGGACCGGATCTACAAAGGTTGTATTTCCGTTTCCCATTAGTTAATTGTTAACTAGTTTATTTTTCGCCTAGTTTTCTAGCAAACGATCCGTATTAGGGTTTCCCGGCACCGTTAAAATTTGAAATTGGCATGGTTGATGCCATGTGAGACCTCACTAGTGTGACTAGGAACCCTACAGTGGTATCAGAGCCTAGCTAGAGCCTTAGGCGAAGTCCAGACGAAGTTTGAAACCCGAACGAACCCGAAACCCCAACTCAAATGTGCTCTCTGTACTTTTTCCAAAAACAGGGATTTTTCAGTATTAAAAATATGTAAAAATATCAGCAGGAAAATATAAGAGTAACTGTGCAATTCGTAACCCTAATTTCATTAAAGCGCCGCGCTTCCGCGGCACGAGCATGGCTCGTGCGGCGGAACCGCGGCCTGTTTGTCGTTTTGTGTGGTGATGTTTGCACAGTAACTCCTATTTAACAGTGCTGGTTTTCCTGGGTATTTTTAATATTTATTCAAGTGTTGAATAATTCTGGGGTTCTTTTGGGGATTCGAATGTTCGATCGGATTATCAAATTTTGTCTGTGTGGCTTTCCAGATAAATTTTAGAATATGTTAAAAAGTCCGACCGGATATAAATACCCAATTTTTCCCCTGTCGGGAAATTTCCAAGTGTTGGATTTTTTCGTGGTTTAACGACGTTCTAAGTAGTGCAAGTAACGCGATGGTCCCTCTAGAAGACAACAAACCTTAACTCGATTATGTAACCGTCTTGAACTGCCCTTTGAACCTTCGGGTTTGGGGCAGTACGGCGTGCCACATGTGAGGCGTTGGCTTGACCCTTCTACGGCTGGACCGTTGGTACTGAGGTACGAACTGAATGTTGTTAGACTTGTTTCATGTGTTGATTTGTATCAGGAAAACTTGGGTGTTAGAATGTTCGATCGGAAAGCTTAACATTTTCTAATTATCCGGAATGGGATACAATAATTGGAATTCACAATAAGTTATGAGATAACTGAATGAATATTATAAACATAGCAGTTTAGTCTCACTTTTTCGGTTGCCACGGAATTTTGATGTGATCAAAAGTCCGTCGCAATCACGTAGCGTACGCGGATACTCGCCGGGTAAACTTAATAGACAGCCTCACTCCATAGCCCCGACCAAGTGACTGTAGGAGAACCCCGTCGCCGAAAGCATCCGTTCGGGTGCTCGCGGTGGCGGTGTTCCGCCTTGGTGCACTTCGTCGACGGTATCGGGGGTGCGGCCGTCTACTGAAGTTTGCGACGAGCATTCGATCAGGATGTCGGGAATCTTGTTGAATTACCCGACTTGGTATTGAAAAGTGTTTTCGATAATGAGACTAAAATGCAGGGTTTATAATTGTTAGGCATGCGATGTCTAAGTAATTCATTTGGTCAGGCATGCGATGTCTGAGGAGGTTGCGGATTCCAACTGTTATAGTTTTACACTTTCTTTTCTGTGACCGTAAGTGTAATATGTGATATCGCCGGTTTCGTTGCTATATGTCAACGACAATTGGGATGCGCATATTTACTTACGTTGATGACATGTGATGTTATGTGTTGCTGGATATGTTATATTGGATCGTCGTGTTTGGATAGCCGGGGGTTTTTATGTGAGATGGGTGTTTTTCATTTTCATTCATGTAAAAACTTGTATGTAATATTCTTTTATTGGGGCACTTCCAGGCTGCGGAAGTTGTCACCTTTTGTATATTATTTACTTTTCCGCACTAGGATAGACCCAAGGAGGGGAGCACAAGTAACCGGGTTCTGGAGTCCAGTGGGAGACCAACTCGAGGAGTCGAGTACGGGTCTCTAAACTCTAGAATTGGTAGGGTTGCTTGCCGCTCTCGTAGGGTCTAGGGGTGTGGGTTTGGCTATTCATCACGACCGTGGAATCCGTGTTTTATACTGGCTCGTATTGAAAACACGGACGTCCTAGTATATCCAATATTTCATATGTTTCTTCTGCTGCGATATCTGTGATGTGATCATGTGATGTTCTGTGATAGATACAGTATATAGTATTTATGATATATTATATAGGCGTTACTTATGTTTTACACCCGCGCTAGCCCTGCCCCGCTCTGTCGTTAGTTACCTAACCTAACGGTGCACGAGGGGACATCGAGGCGAATGCGGATGGCATAAGTGTACGTTGTATTTATCTGTGATGTTTAGGTACTTAAATGATGGGACTTCATTAATGTGATTAATGAAAATAAAAGAAACCTAAGATGTTGTAGAATCGAATTTCAAAATAAAACAGGTAGCTACAGTTCTTGCTTTACACAGCGGTATATGTGATATATCCTGCACCTTATTCGATAAGGAAAGGACCGAGATCCCTTCACCGGGAGTGACTCCTTTAGCAATAACTGGTCGATGCTACGCCCTCGGTTTGTCTTTTGATTGCTTTTAAGAGTTTTTGCTTTGCACAGTGATATATGTGATATATCCCGCACCTCATTCGACGAGAAAAGGACCGACGATCCCTTCACCGGGAGTGACTCCTTTAGCAAAACTAGAAAAGCCTAAAAAACACTCCATTTTAAAAATCATTTGATTCTCCAACGATATCAAGTTCATTACGCAATAGGTTTTCAGAAAAACCTGTCGTAGCCCTCCGTCATTTCAGATAAGTACTAGTTAGTATTCGTGCTGCGGTTGTTTGGCATGCGTCAAGGCGTAGTGTACGGTAGCTAACTAGTGCTTATCTGCTAGCATACGATGCGATTGGATTAGGGTATTCGTACGGCGTTGTTTGGCATGCGTCAAGGGTCGTGCGGGTGGGTTTAATTCAATCAAGAAATGTACGGGTTGAACTTGACTAGCAGACTATGGGTTGTTTGGCATGCGTCAAGGTCATAGCGAGCTAGGGGCAAAATATTATCGGGAATTTCAAGTGTTGAAATTTGCAATGAGATTGCATACCTTCTATGAGATAGTTGGATCCCGATACCCGCTGCGAGTAAGAGTTACTCCTGGGAGAGTTTTATACATTACAATTAACCGATCAAGTAGGTGTCTAGAAAGGTGTTAACGAGGTTACGCCTCTGGGAAAACGAGGTTTACATTAATTAGGTTCGTGCGAAAACACGGGGGACCTCCCTCAAAGTACCGACACTGGCCTGGCTGAAAGATTGGCAAACTTGTAGTGTGTAATTAATCCCGGCTAGTCTTTCCTTTTAGAGTTTGAAGGAAGATTTGATAAAAAGCAGTGGGAGCCATCCTGATTAGATAAAATAATAACCAATCTATTCTTGCAAGAGCGCACGCTGAGTGTTTTCTTCTCTCTCTCTCCAGGTAGCGACCATATCACGCCTTAATCAAGATAATAATACGGAATATTGACCGAACCCGCTTGTTATACTGAGCTGGGGAACGTTGGTCCCACTCCAACTTATAATTGTTATAAGACAGAGCAGGAAATTGGGGATTACCAGAATTCCCGTGCCGCCCAAACGAAGAGAGTGCATGCTGATGCATCATCTTCGGGTGTGTTCGTTACAAAGAACTGTTTCTCTGTATCCTCTACGTCCTGGGTATGTGATACCAGATCAGGATCCCAGATATGTAATCTGTTACATAGGGCTACAGAAAGGTAGAGAACTGAGAACGGGTGATAAGTTTCATGAGGCAGAAAACGGGACAAGTGTTGCAGCCAAGTCTGTTGGTCACTGTCACCCTGTATTGTAATACATTGATTCTGAACGAATGTTGTTAGATACCGAATCTGATATACAAAATCATATCACTCTCTTTATTATTAAAGAAATGATAAAATTTTGTATAGTTGGATAATGTTTTGAACATTTCCTATATCAAAAGTTGATCGGTTCAGGCACGTTATCTAAGAGCATTAATGTTCTAAATCAAACTACAGTTCTTAGTATATGGAACACACACAAGAGGAAGAGTTCAGAAATGAACGGATTCTTCTTGAGGTATTGTAGACTAGGTCAGATCAATGTGACCCGACTAGCTGAAGTTACATTTAGATGTATATTTAAATTAGTTTGAATTTACATCTTGTGAAACTTGCCAGTCATGTTACAGAGATATAATGACACCAGCTCTGTTTATTGAAAACAGAGAAAGAGTTAGTGAACTCTTGGGATGATGCATGTTGATGTATAAAGGTCCCCTGTCTACACATGCCAAGACCGGTTCTTTGTACTTCATTACATTCTCTGATAATCTCTCACGATTCAGACATATGTTCCTGTTGAAACACAAGTCCGAACCTTTTGAGATATTCACAGAATATGATTTAGAAGTAGAGAACCAAAACGGGTATAAGTATTATGTCCTTTGATGAGATCAAGGAGGAGAATACTTGAGCACGGAAATCCTGGACTATTCTAAAGGAGAATGAGATTCTCTCTCAGCATTACTCCTTCGTATACACCATAGCACGATGGTATATCGGGGTTGACCCGAGACTCGCCGAGAACTCCCAAATGGTATTATACCTCACGTCAGATGGCAGTTCTCTGGTGACACTGGTACAGAGTAGTCTGTTGACCCGAGATCGTCATAGAGTCTTGTGTGGTTCCCACTGTGCTTTGATTTCCATCTTACCACGTCCAAGAGGGCGTGCAAAACGGTGGTTTTTGGGTACAGTCCCGAGTCACATGGAGGCAATGAGCGATAGGAGGGGATTCGTCTCTCCCGGTATAGGGAGTTGATGTTGCGCTGTGTTCGATTGGCTATAACAGGAAATCCCTGGCCAGGGTTGCTGAGATTTACTGGTAAGTGTTACCAGTAGTTTCTCGAACAGTTATAGACCTCATATCGACACGACTTATTGAGCTATTGGGGTCTGACGTTTACCACCCCTAGGCGAGATATGCGACATATCAGACGATCAGACCGGACTGTACGGTAGTGTTACTGGTTGGATTCGCTGGAGTGTGAGCGGGCTTGCTCGTCGATCTTCAGATCGTTCAATACCCGGGTGGCCGTTACGTTTAGCAGACCGCTTGCGGCTTGTGGATGTTTGATATGATCATCATCTGCTGCCGGCGTATTGACGAGTCTTTAGAGTCCTACACAGAGGTTTCCTGGCTCAAGCGAAACGAAATAGGAGCGCATATGAGATATGTGCGGGACCGAGAATAATACGGTATGTGATACTGTATTCGATTCTCGCGATGTGACATTGATCGGTTATATGCGATATAGCCGGGTTATCGGATCTAGTGTTGATTCGATAAGTTGTTACTGATGATACCAGTCGGTTATGTGCGACTTGACCGGATCGTTAAATCAAGTGTTGATTTAATGATTTAATGCATAATTGTATATTTGATATATTACTTTGCATTAACTAGTATCGGTTCTCTTTAAAATGGATTTTCTCACTCGGGTGTGCGCATTGCATATGCGATATGATTTTGTGCACTTGCTTGTATCATGTTTGATGATGCATGCCAAACTTGGTTAAGTGTAAAGAATGAACCATGGTAATGAATGGGTTAGGGTTTTGATTTTTATTTATTCATTTATCTTTCTTATTTATTCTTTTTGGAAAAAGGAAAAAGAAAGATAAATGGTGGCATATTTTGGATTTAGTTGAAGTTTCTTGAAACTTTGACTATGTCTTCATTCTTGTCCTATACTTAACCCTAACCATTTTAACTAACCTAAGTTAATTCTCTACACTTAACTAGAGTTAAATGTATGATAAGTATTGTTTTATTTTTCTATTTTTAAAAAGAGACTTATCATATCATCTTCATCTTCTTCCATTCTTCAAGTGAAGAAAGCTTCATTTTCATCAATGGTGATTGATGATTAAGAGTGAGAAATCCATTTCTAAAATCTACCCACTTCCTATTTCTTCATCCTCTACCTCTTGCCAAGTAGTAGAGTGTGTTTACTTCACAAGTTTCATGACTTGGTGAAGTTATGAGCTTGATCTAGCGATGCCTTGACGTAGATCATCTTCGGCATGGACATCGACGACCTAGCTTGCCCATTCTCCGACGAAGCCGACGCTAGAGCCCGGATTTGATTTGGACAGCGGAGAGGACCTCATCTCGGAGCCGTGGAGGTGGAGGACCGGATCTACAAAGGTTGTATTTCCGTTTCCCATTAGTTAATTGTTAACTAGTTTACTTTTCGCCTAGTTTTCTAGCAAACGATCCGTATTAGGGTTTCCCGGCACCGTTAAAATTTGAAATTGGCATGGTTGATGCCATGTGAGACCTCACTAGTGTGCCTAGGAACCCTACAAGAAAGTATCCATCACATGCCACAGTACCAATGGTCCAGCCGTAGAAGGGTCAAACAAACGCCTCACATGTGGCAACGCCGTACTGCCCCAAACCCTAAGGTTTAGAGGCGGTTCAGACGGTCACATAATCGAGTTAAGGTTTGTGTTCTTCTAGAGGCTCCACCGCGTTTCTTGCACGACTATGAATTTTCTTTAATTAAGGAAAAAATCCAACACTTGGAAATTTTCCGGCAGGGGAAAAAGTGAGTTATTGATATCCGTTTGAACCTTTTAACACGTTCTAAAATTACCCAGAAAAAACTTAAACGAAGTTAAACTTTCCGATCGAATCAATGAATACAAAAGATCTCCAGAAAACTCAACTCTTGAGTGATATAAAAAATTCCCAGAAGCATCAGGAAATGCATACGGATGTTACTGTGCAAATGCCAAACCCTAATTCTACTGTTCGGCCGTGGAACCGCCGCGCAAGGCTTGGTCTTGCCGCGGTTCCTCGGCGCTTTAAGCGAATTGATGGCTCGTTTTTCACAGTATTCCTTATAATTCCCGGCTTATTTTTCTGAGTATTTTTAATACAGAAAAAATCACATTTTTAGAAGATTTCCAGAGAGGGGTAAAAACCAGGGTTTTGGGGTTCGATCAGACTTTAAACTTCGTCTAGACTTCGCCTAAAGCTCTAAATTGTCTCTGATACCACTGTAGGGTTACTAGGCATTGTCACAAGGGTCTACAAGGCATCAACCATGTCCGATTTAAAATTTAGACGTGGCGAACAACCCTAACCAAGATCTTAAACTAGAGATTAGGCGAAACAAAGCAAGTGAACAACTTTATTTCTAAGAGTTTGGGATTACAACCTTTGTAGTCCGGTCCTTCACTTCTAAATCTCCGTATTGAAGTCCCTTCGCTGCGATCATCGAGTATCCGGACTCTAGAGAGGCTCCACAAAAGAAAGATGCAAGCTTGCTTCCGATCTTCGATAACTAAGATGATCTACCTTGAAGTTTCTTTAACACAAGCTCTCACTCACTAAATGAAGTGAACACCCTAATCTAATTGGCAAGAATAGATTAGGATGATGAAGTAGGAATTTAGCTCTCATTTTTTTTCTTAATCTCACTCATTTTCATCACAAAGAAAAAAGCTAGAGAGCTTTTCACCACGGAGGAAGAAGAAGAATGTCCAAAACCTTTTGTGATGAATAATGAATCCATAGTGAGGTTAAAAATGCAACCATGGTTGATAAAAGAAAAGCTAACCATTGTAGAGAGTTAACTAGGGTTAAAGGGTTGGGTTGGGTTAAACAAATATCTCACAAAATATCATAACAAATATCTTTGCTTAAAATAAAAGCAAAGCTTCTAGAAGCTACTAGAAAGTTTAACCCAAATCAAACCCTAACCATGTTTAATCTCCACTAATCATGTTGCATTTATAAACATAACATGTTACAATATTATATATCACATATACAATATTTATTGTAACAAAATAAAATAATACAATTAACATATATCGCATATATATCAATGTATTACCCGAGTGAGAAAAAGAATCTTTTAGTGAGCTTATATTAGTTAATGTAATTTAATATATCAAATATATAATTATACATTAAATTATCGAATCAACACTTGATCCGATAATCCGGCTATTTCACAAATAACCGACTAATATAATCTGTATCAATTCATCGAATCAACACTTGATCCGATGACCCGGCTATATCACATATACCCGGCCGATATCTCATATCGCGAGAATCTAATACGGTATCACATACACGTATTGTTCTCGGTCCTGCACATATCATATATGTGCTCCTATTCCTTTTGCCTGAGCCAGGAAACCTCTATGTAGGACTCTAAAGAATAGTCAATACGCCGGCAGTAGGTGATGATCATATCAAACACCCATAAGCTGCAAGTGGTCAGCTAAACGTAACAGCCACCCAGGTATTGAGAAATCAGAAGATCAACAAGAAAGACTGTACTTTCTCCCGCGAATCTAATCAGTAACACTCCCGTACAGTCCGGTCTCTTCGTCTGATATGTCGCATATCTCACCTAGGGTTGGTAAACGTCAGACCCCAGTAGCTTGATAAGTCGTGTCGATATGAGGTCTATAACAGTTCGAGAAACTACTGATAACACTTACCAGTAAATCTCAGCAACCTTGGCCAGGGATTTTCAGTTATAGCCAATTGAACACAGCACAACATCAACTCCCTATACCGGGAGAGACGAATCCCCTCCTATCGCTTATTGCCTCCGTGTGATTCGGGACTGTACCCAAAAGCCACCTTTTTGCACGTCCTCTTGGACGTGGTATGATGGAAATCAAAGCACAGTGGGAATCACACAAGACTCTATGACGATCTCGGGTCTACAGACTAACCTGTACCAGTGTCACCAGAGAACTGCCATCTGACGTGAGGTATAATACCATCTAAGAGTTCTCAGCGAGTCCGTCTAGGGTACCCAGTCTCCACTCAGGATACCCAGTCTCCACTGAGCACCCGTATACCTTCTCTGATGTCAAACACCAATGGATATAGGATCATCCATCGCCCATCAAATGGGTCAAGAAGCGCATACGCTAGTCTACTCTGGAGTATCGATGCCCTGTCTCGGTACTCCTACGACTAGGAGCAATTGAAGGATGTACTTGTAAGTCTACGGTAGCGCCCCGGCCGTCTGTCCGAGGCCAAAATACGGAAACGAAAACTTTTTCAAACTAGAAAACCGGCGCTACCGCGGACTATAAACCCGGATCGGACCATTAACCTACTACTAGCTAACAGGAGAAAGGGTAGAAAGCTATACCGAGCGATCCGTGTCCTTCGTTCTTCGGCCACCATCCTGATCTCCTCGCGGAATCTCCGGTCTCGATCTCCTCGTCGGAAAGGGCACCACATCACCGAGTCCTTTTACGGGCTCCCACCTCTGAACTGAGGCAACCCGGACACGAAGTTGGCAAGCCGACGTGTCCAAGATTGCTGTAGACTGAGTGTAGAACGGTTTGTCTCACGGGGTTTTATGAAGTTGCTATTTTAGAGTGGAGGAGAAATGAACTTTGGAGTGAGGTTAAAGAATTTAGTTGCAAGCAAGAATGAGATGAATATTTTTCCCACACCAAAAAAAAAAATCCCCCCAATCTAGTGGCCGGTCATGCTTGATGGAGAAGGGAAAAATAATGGAATAAAGCAAGTGGGGAAGATGTGCGATAAAGAGAAAAATATGTCACCCTCATTTCCTATCCAAATCCCATCTCATTTAATGCAAAGGAAATGATGCAAAAGGAATCAAATGATGCTAGAACCATCATGTAAAACCTCCATTACAAAAAAACCCCTCCACAATGCTAATTTGCACATTTGCAAATAAGCCCCTCCCATCAATTTTCAGCCAAAGAAAGGAAGAAAGAAAATTGGCCGAAACGGAATGCAAACTGGCAACTTCAAAAAAAGCTATCCTGTAATAAATTACAGGATAACCCTGCGACTGTATATAGATACCCGAATTTGTATTCCGACCGAATACAAATGCAATGAGACAAAATCTATACTGTATAATACTAGGATCCGGCTTAAACCAAAGCCCGCTAGTATTATCCGTCCGATCATGATCCATGCAATACCGCACGTATATGATCGAACCTTGCCATATATCCAGACGGCCTCTACAGCGTTTCGCCCGAAACTTGAGAAACTGTCTGTGGGGGACTCTAAAGACTCGTCAATACTTTGGCTATTGATTTAACCACTAGCACGTTAGAGGTATTAGCCGTACGTAACGGGCTATCAGGTATTGACCAAAAGGGAGGTCGATGAGCGAACTCATTCTGACACCCTACTGAGCCTGTCAGTGACAATATCCGTACAGTTCGGTCCGTTCGTCTATGAGCATCGCATTGCGGGCCTAGGGGGTTGGTAAAACTCAGACCCCCAAAAGCGGTACAAGTCGTGTCAGAGTGTAGCCCAGAATACCATAAGATACCACTGGAATACCTACCAGTAGATCTCCTGCCTTAGCCAAGGGCTTCATGTAATGGCTCTCCTAGACACAGCGCGACCTCATCCCCAATACCGGGAGAGACGAACCCCTGCAGATCCGCTCACTGCCTCCATATGGCTCGGGACTGTACCTAACTAAAACCTGTTTGCACGACTCCTTTGAGCCGTGGTAGGGTAGTAATCAAAGCACAGTAGGAACTCACACGAGACAAATGACGATCTCAGGTCGATGACTAGCCTGTACACATGTCACCAGGGAACTGCTATCTAACGTCAGGTATAATACCAACTAGCATGTTCTCGGCGAGTCATGTCCGATGTACTCATAACCTAATGAGCACCTGTATACATCTTAGGTGATCCTACTGACACCAATGGCTTGTGAGACCGGACAACGCCCCTCGTCGGGGTCTCGACTGTATACACTAGTCTAGTCCGGAGTATCGATGCCCTGTCTCGAAAACTCCCATGACTAGGGACCACTTTAAGGATGTGCTTATAGACCCCAGCTCCCACGTATATGATCGCCATCATACTGCTGGCAGTCAAGCAAGAATTCTAAGGGCTCTATCAATGTGTAATAATGACCTCTAAGGTCACCTAAAGCAGTACACGATGATAAAGATAAACTAGATAGCATACTATCATCTTGAGTAAGACTGTCCTACCGGTATAGGTCCTCCCTCAATCATTGCAATCACGTGCCTGCGATCCAATAATTGACTCTGAGGGCAATATATCCAACAATCTCCCACTTGCACTCAAGGCTAATTATTGCGATGTCGCATACTCACAGCCCGTGTGATCCCGAACACCCAACTCCTCTACTAATTAGTCTGACAAAGCCCGTTTGCGAAACTATTGCGTTCGAGGAATAGCCTCAGTGAATGGATCTGCCATGATGTTTCTTTCTATGTCTCTCTTTATCTCAAGTTCGCGGAGAAAGCCATCTCCCGAAATGAGCAATACCTGTCTTAGAATATGTCTGGATATCGGATGGGACCTAGTTCATGAATGAACTCTAAATCCAAATTTCTTAGACTCTATCATCAACTGAACTTAATCAGTATCCTGCACCATGCCTCCCTCAGTATCCGCTTGGACCACCTGTCCAAAATACTGCCCCTCGTCAGAGGGAAAACTATATCTTTAGAAGCCACTCTGTCATCCAGGTCACCTTGAAAGCCTGGAATAATAACCGTCTCCTAAAGGAGGCTGCCGTTATCAAATCCTTAGAACATCCACTTATGTTCTAAAACTGGTTCCGATCGTTTCTCCAGGATGGGATTAATATCAACTTACTGCATCTTGTGCAGAAACAATATCTGGTGTAGTACTTGACATATCATGATTGACTCAATTGCCTAAGCGAGTGATCTGCCAATCATGCACATCCCTCTCCGCTTTAGTCTGTAAGACACCTTTAGAGAGGTTGACTCCATCACCTGCAGGTACACTACCGTGCCAGGAGTCGTCCATTCTAAAACTCTTATAATGCTGTCTAAGTACCCTGATTGGGAAACCACCCAAATCTAGATCTATAGATTTAGTAACCAGAATGTCTTGATATTATATCCAAGTCCTATGTGGAGAAACCACTATGTGACAACCAAAGTATAACCGATCGTAGTATAGGAATTTCACTTCCTACTCTGTGTATGTCATCAAAATACCAGGACATCACACCCTACTACCTTCTTGTAAGTGCACGGCGGCGCCCCGGGTGTCAATCCGACGCCGGAATGCGGAAACAAAACTTTTCTAAAAACTAGAAACCGGCACCATCACGCACTAAAAATCACGGATCGGGCTATTAATCTAACTCTAGCAAATACGAGAAAGGGTAGAATGCTATACCGAGCGATCCGTGTCTTTCGGTCTTCGCCTCCACTCCGATCTCCTCGCGGAATCTCCGGTCTTCATTTTTTCGTCGGAACGGGCACCACATCGCCGGGTTCTTTTACGGGCTCCCACCTCTGGACCGAGGCAACCCGGGCATGAAGTTGGCGAGCCGACGTGCCTAAGAAATGTTGTAGGCTAGTGTAGAACAATTTGTCTCTATTGGGGTTGAAGTTGCCATTTGATGGAGAAGGAAAAATGAACTTTGGAGAGGTGTTAGGAATTTTGCAAGCAAGCCAATGAAATGAATGATTTTCCCTCACCAAAAAAAATGAACCTCTCTCTTTCTCTAGTTGTGGCCGGCCATGGATGATGGAAAAATGAGGAGGAGAGAGAGAAAAAAGGCATATACAAAATGTGTGATAACAAGAAAAGAAAATGTCACACTTTTTCATATCCAAATCCCATCTCATTAAATCAAGTAATGATGCATAAAAAGGAATCTAAATAAAGCAATCTTTCTAGAATTCTCATGAAGCATCTAATCACAAAACCCCCCCTCCACAATACTAATTTGCACATTTACAAATCAGCCCCTCCCATCATAAAAGTCTAGCCGTGAAGGAACAAAGGAAAACTGGCCGAAAAGGAATGCAAACTGGCAATTTCAAAAAACTGATCCCGTAATAAATTACAGGAAAACCCCGCGACTGTATATACATACCCGCACTTGTATTCCCACTGAATACAAATGCAAAGAGACAAAATCTACACTGTATAATACTAGGATCCGTCTTAAACCAAAGCCCGCTAGTATTATCCGTCCGATCATGATCCGTGCAATACCGCACGTATCTGATCGAACCCTGCCATATCTCGATACGGCCTCAACAGTGTTTCGCCCGAAACTTGAGAAAACGGTCTGTGGGGGACTCTAAAGACTCGTCAATACTTTGGCTGTGGATTTAACCACTAGCACGTCAGAGGTATTAGCCATACGTGATGGACTACCAGGTATTGACCAAAAGGGACGTCGATGAGCGAACTCATCCTGACACCCTACTGAGCCTGTCAGTGACAATATCCGCACAGTCCGGTCCATTCGTCTATGAGCATCGCATGGCGGGCCTAGGGGGTTGGTAAAAGTCAGACCCCCAAAAGCGGCACAAGTCGTGTCGGTGTGTAGCCCAGAACACCATGAGATACTACTGGAATACCTACCAGTAAATCTCCTCCCTTGGCCAAGGACTTCGTGTAATGGCTCTCCTAGACACAGCGTGACCTCACCCCCAATACCGGGAGAGACGAACCCCTGCAGATCCGCTCACTGCCTCCATGTGGCTCGGGACTGTATCCAACTAAAACCTGTTTGCACGTCTCCTTTATGCGTGGTAGGATAGTAATCAATGTACAGTGGGAACTCATACGAGACAAATGACGATTTTAGGTCGATGAACTAACCTGTACACATGTCACCAGGGAACTGCTATCTGACGTCAGGTATAGGACCAACAAGCAGGTTCCCGGCGAGTCCTGTCCGGTTTACTCATAACCCAATGAGCACCTGTATACATCTTAGGTGAACCAACTGACACCAGTGGCTTGTGAGACCGGCCACCGCCCCTCGTCGGGGTCTCGACTGTATACACTAGTTTACTCTGGAGTATCGATGCCCTATCTCAAAACTCCCACGACTCGGGACCTTTTAAGGATGTGCTTTTAGACCCCAGCTCCCACGTAAATGATGTAAGTACAC
This sequence comes from Agapanthus africanus, assembly GCA_030015575.1. Taxonomy (NCBI): domain Eukaryota; kingdom Viridiplantae; phylum Streptophyta; class Magnoliopsida; order Asparagales; family Amaryllidaceae; genus Agapanthus; species Agapanthus africanus. The sequence goes on along the minus strand of CM057345.1, from coordinate 293,569,936 downwards.
GGCGGCGCCCTGGCCGTCAATCCGACGGCCAAATGCGGAAGTGGTTATAAACTTTAATTTTTGCAAACTAGCAAACCGGTACCACCGCGCACTAAACACCCGGATCGAACCATTAACTAGTCCTAGCTAACTACAAGATGGGGAAGAGAGATATACCGACTGATCCGAGTCCTCCGGTCTTCTCATCGTCGTCCCGATCTCCCGCGGAATGTCCTGTCTCCACCTCGTCGCCGGAAGTGCACCACATCGCCTACATCTTTTACGGGCTCCCACCTCAATACCGAGGCAACTCGGGCACGAAGCTGGCTAGTCGACGTGCCCAAAGTTTGCTGTAGAATGTGGTGTAGAACTTGTGTCTCATTTTGGGGTTCATGGAGGTGCCATTTTGGTGGAGGGATGATACATGAACTATATAGAGGAACTTGGGGATTTTTGGAACATTAAATGAACAAAAACTCCACACCAATAAAAATGGACAGCCCCTAGCCTTTCTTGGCCGGCCATGGCATGGTGGGAGAGGAGAGAATGTAGTGTGTATCAAAAGAATGAGAGAGGCCACCCAATCATCCAAGGGAGAGAGAGAAAAGGTAATCGTGCAAAGAAATGATCACTAGGAAAGTCCAACACTCAAACAACAATCATCACACTTCATCATCAACAAGCATGATGACAATCAAAGGCCAACACTCCACCACTACCATCATGAAAACATAAGTCAAGCCATCATGGTCAAAAGAGGTCAAATGATGGTGCAAGTATCATGATACAATAATATGCAAAGACCCCCTCCACAAAAGCTTATTTGCACAAATGCAAATAAGCCCTCCTCCACCAGACTTCGGCCAATGAATGATACAAAGAAATATGGCCGAAACGGAAAGCAAACTGGCAACTACAGAAAACTGGTCCCGAAATAAATTACAGGAAAACCCCGATACTGTGCATACACACCCGCATTTGTATTCCGACCAAAATACAAATGCAATGAGACAAAATCTACACTGTACTATACTAGGATCCGGCTTAAACCAAAACCGGCTAGTATTATCCGTCCGATCCTGATCCGTGCAATACCGCACGTATCTGATCGAACCTTGCCATATCTCCATACGGCCTCAACAGCTTTTCGCCCGAAAAATTGAGCAACTGAATGTGGGGGACTCTAAAGACTCGTCAACACCTTGGTTGTGGATTTAACCACTAGCACGTCAGAGGTATAAGCCAATACGTAACGGGCCACCAGCTATTGACCAAAAGGGACGTCGATGAGCGAACTCATCCGGACACCCTACTGAGCCTGTCAGTGACAATATCCGTACCGTCCGGTCCGTTCGTCTATGAGCATCGCATGCCGGGCCTAGGGGGTTGGTAAAAGTCAGACCCCAAAAAGCGGTACAAGTCGTGTCGGAGTGTAGCCCAGAACACCCTGAGATACTACTGGAATACCTACCAGTAAATCTCCTGCCTCGGCCGAGGGCTATGTGTAATGGCTCTCCTAGACACAGCGCGACCTCACCCCCAATACCGGGAGAGACGAACCCCTGAAGATCCGCTCACTGCCTCCATGTGGCTCGGGACTGTACCCAACTAAAACCTGTTTGCACGTCTCCTTTGAGCGTGGTAGGGTAGTAATCAAAGTACAGTGGGAACTCACACGAGACAAATGACGGTCCTCAGGTAGATGAACTAACCTGTACACATGTCACCAGGGAACTGCTATCCGACGTCAGGTATAAGACCAACTAGCATGTTCCCGGTGAGTCCTGTCCGGTGTACTCATAACCCAATGAGCACCTGTATACATCTTAGGTGATCCAACTGACACCAATGGCTTGTGAGACCGGCCACCGCCCCTCGTCGGGGTCTCGACTGTATACACTAGTCTACTCTGGAGTATCGATGCCCTGTCTCGAAACTCCCACGACTAGGGACCTTTTAAGGATGTGCTTATAGACTACCAGCTCCCACTTATATGATCGCCCTCATACTGCTGGTGGTCAAGCAAGAATCCTAGGGGCTCTATCAACATGTAATAGCGACATGTCAGGTCACCTAAAGCAGTACCCGATGATAAAGATAAACCAGATAGCATACTATCATCTTGAGTAAGACTGTCCTACCGGGATAGGTCCTCTCTCAATCATTGCAATCACGTGCCTGTGATCCAATAATTGACTCTGAGGGCACTATCTCCAACAATCTCCCACTTGCACTCAAGGCTAATTATTGCAATATCGCATACTCAGAGCCTGTGTGATACCGAACACCCAACTCCTCTACTACTCAGTCTCACAAAGCCAGTTTGCGAAACTATTGCGTTCGAGGAATAGCCTCAGTGAGTGGATCCGCTTTGTTGTTTCTTTCCATGTCTCTCTTAATCTCAAGTTCGCGGAGAAACCCATCTCCCGAAATGAGCAATACCTGTCTTAGAATGTGTCTGGATGTCTGATGGGACTAGCTCATAAATGAACTCCAAATCCAAACTTCTTAGACTGTATTGTTAACTGAACATAATCAGTATCCTGCGCCATACCTCCCTCAGTATTGCCTTGGATCACCTGTCCAAAATACAGCCCCTCGTCAGAAGGAAAAACTATAACTCTGACAACCTCCTTGTCATCCAAGTCACCATGGAAGCCTGGAATGATAACTGTCTCCTGAAAGAGGCTGTCGTTATCATATCCTTCGAACATCCACTTATGTTCTAAAACTGCTTCCGACTGTTTCTCCAGGATTGGATTAATATCAACTTATTGCATCTAGTGCCAGAGCAACATCTGGTGTGGTACTTGACATCTCATGATTGACTCAATTGCCTGAGCAAGTGATATGCCAATCATGCACATCCCTCTCCCCTTTAGTCTGTAAGACATCTTTAGAGAGGGTGACTCCATCACCTGCAGGTACACTACCGTGCCAGGAGTCGTCCATTCTAAATACTCTTAGAATGCTGTCTAAGTACCCTGATTGGGAAACCACCCAAATCTAGATCTAATACCATAGATCTAGTAACCAGTATGTCTGATATAATGTCCAAGTCCTGTGTGGAGAAACAACTGTGTGACGACCAAAGTATAACCGATCGTAGTATAGGAGTTTCCTTTCCTACTCTGTGTATGTCATCCAAATACCATGACATCACACCCTACTACCTTCTTAACAGATCCATCCCCTATTCTGATGAAGTCAAACCTATGACTGTCACATCAGAAATTGATGATCTATCTCCGGTATATCTGCTTTAGTCCATAAATAGACATAAGCCACCTGTCCACCAATGCTTCCGCTGCTCCTACTGACTACGACAACCCTCTGGCAGAGTCATATACACGTACATTTCTAAAGCCAGTTTAGAACGACGCTATACTCATCCTCCTGCCGGGTCTCACAGTCTGGAACAACAGCAATGGTAAGTGTGGGTAAACAAGAACTTCCCTGTCACCGTCCTTGAGGCTACCGAAGTACCTCTCGGATGCCTGAAGTTACCCACCTTATCTGCGGAGTGGCCAATGGAATGTCAATCCAGATTGAATCTTTAGGTTCCTATCAAAATCTTCAGTAATCGTTTGTGGTTCTGGAATCATTTCTAGTTCTACCATACTCCCACTACTGTTTTCTGAAAAAATCCATTTTTATTAAAACTGTGGCGAGTTTAGAACAATATCGCTATTGATCTTTTAGATGGTAGAAAGTCAACCCTCGTCATAGCCTGGGTCAACCCACAAACAGCCATTACAGAAACGTGTCTTGAGTTATCCAGAGTCTGGTTTTAAGCATAATCCGGACAACTCCCCGTACCTTTATATCGTTAAGATACGAACTGTTCTATATCCAATATAGAACCATAGGCACTTATTTAATTGAACCAGATTCAAATCATGCAACTGTCTCCAGTGCATGTCAACTAAAATGGAAGGAGGCCGATCAGCGTTACTCAACTTAGGAATGCTTCCAATTATGAGTAACCTAAAAGAGAAGCAAGTTCTCTTAATCACTACTATCAACTGAATACCATACACAAGTATCTACATCTTCGATCACTTTGAAGAATCCCGATACTTGCAATACCTGGTTCTCTACATTATTCAAATACCAATAACTTCTCAAAATTCGGACTCTGTGTTTCTACGAAACACCTGTCTAAAAACTAGAGAAGTCATAAGTAAACCGAATATAGTACGAGGACCAACCCCTCTGTCCTGATGGACACTGGACAACATACAATACTCTGTATAAGTCCCTTGAGTCTGATAACTCATTCACTGTGTGTCGTAGGTTGAAAACTGTACTTATGGTTAAGAAGAATTAATGGTCCTTACCTAACCATCCACTGATATAGGTAAATGTCACATACATAATTTCAAAAAGATATATCTCAATCTATTAAAATATACGTACAGATGTATCAATTTGAAATTGGTGCATAACAGCGGATATTCAAAACCAAATATTTGCCGACCGGCAAACAGCCCAAGTGATTTCCTCAAATATCACCGATTACAACGAATCCCGATATAATGAGAATGATCACCTAATTCCCACTAATCTACTCCCACTCATCATCTGTAAAACCATACAGATGTGAGAATCATACCCGGTAAATACATACCCTGGAGCAAGTGTCTAATTGGAAAATCAGTTTTCTTTTAACCGTACACAGTGAAACTGAAACATAGAAATGTTCCGTAGGGGTATCCCGGTATTCCTAGTAATGCCTCTTCCAGATTCACAACTGTAACCGTGTAATTCTTTGTCACCTCTCCAAATCCTTTTTTATGTCTTTAGTCATTACCTTCTGCACACCCCTTTAGGCCAAACGGTTTTCTTCCTTCCCTACCGTTCGGCACCAGCCTATGGTTTGGAAGAAGACTATCCAATAAGCATAATGGGTGTACCGTCCTAATCCTAGGAGCACTCGCAATGCGAGAGAAGGTGAAGATAAAAGACAACCTGAATAAATCTTATTCCTATTTCTCCTAAACCAGAATCCATCCCCGAACTGGAACAAGTTCCTTTCGAGTTCGTATATAACCATACGATGGAATATCCAATAAACTGTGGATCTTCGTAGTGATACGGAGTGTCCAGGAGAAATACAAAGGTGAAGTGGGAGTGGTAATGAAATACTTGGTTTGGTCGTGAATATCAGTCGCAATTTACTTTGCCCTCTTACTAATCCCTTGCTTTGTTTTAACTTAATACCTTCTGTACACCATCGTTATGCTAATTGGTTTTCTTCATTCCCCACCGTTCGGCACCAGCCTAAGGTTTGGAAGAAGACTATCCAATTTGCGTAATAGGTGTACTATCTCCTAAACCAAGGAGTACTCGCAACCTGAGAGAAGGTAAAAGGAAAAGACAACTGAATAGTCCTATCCGTTTTCTCCAGAACCAGAAACCATCCTCGAATAAATTCTTTCGAGTTCGTATATAATCATACGATGATTTTGTCCAATGGAAGTGGACGTTCGTAGTAATACGGGGTGTCCTGGAGAAAAGGGTAAAAGTAGGAGTGGCAATGAGGTATGCAACTCTGACAATCCAAAAGGCAGTGTTAAAGAAGGTTCGGTTAATTTTGGTCTCTGAGTCATAGTCTTAGGGTCGGGTCAATGGTCGCTGCCAAAGAGAGAGTGAAAAGAAACACTCAGCGTGCACTCTATCCTAGATCAGAATGGTTACCAATTTATCTAATCTGGAAACCTCCCACTGTACCGTCAAATTCTCCTCCAAACCTGAAAGAAGAATTAGTCGGGATCGCCCGAGGAGTAAACCAACTCATCAGTGGGAATCGGGATCTAACTATCATCGCATGATAATGTGACGGAATCCGCTCACGTTATCACAATCCAGAAGGTATGCGCATATCTGGCAAGTTTCAGTTCTTTTGAAACTCCCGATGTGATTTTTACCCCATGCTCTTATGACCTTGGCGTGAGGTCAAAATATCATAAGTCACATGTCAAGTTCTACCCATCATTATCCAGGTTAATTTGAACCCACCCGTACATACCCTTGACGTAGGCCAAAATAGTAGTACGACTGTCCCAAACCAACGCATCTATCTATGCAACAGATAAATACCCGGCAGCTACCAAACACTATGCCTTGGCGTGAGGTCAAAATACATAGCTTGAATACTACCGAATATTTAACTGAAATGATGGAGGGCTACGAATGGTTTCTGGCGAAAACCTTTAACGTAATGAACTTGATATCGTTGAAGGAACGGATAGCTTTTTAGAAAATATAGTGACGAAAACCTTTACTAAAGAGGTCACTCCCGGTGAAGGGATCTCGGATCTTTCCCCGTAGAATGGGGTGCAGGATATTCCAAATGAATACTACGATGCAAAGCAAAAGTAATCGGTTATAGTGAAGTCAATGCCCTGACGCAAACTTCTGTCCAAGGGGTCACTCCCGGTGAAGGGATCTCGGCCCTTGCCTCGTCGACTGATGTGCTGGATATTCATAACCGAAATTCACTGTGCAAAACAAAAGTGAACGTCTTTGCAATAACAGCTTTTTGAAAAGTGTTCCAACAACATCAGATAAGGTTTGTTTTTAACTTGCATTGATCCGAATCAACGCAGTCCCATCAATAGATCACACCACAAAGAACGAAAATATACTGATGTACGTATATGCCATCCGCATTCGCTACTGGGTCCCATCATTACCCGTTAGCTTAGCTAACTAACGACAGAGCGGGGACTGGACTAGCGCGGATGCAAAACATATACAACATCTATTAATATATATACCAATATATAATATTTCGCTCAAGGCGTGATAAAATGCAACATCACAGAAAAGTACAGCATCACAGAACAATACTGATATCTGGGATCCCCGGGTTTCACAGAGCCACTACTGAAACCCGACGTTCCCCTGGTCGTGTGGATAGCCTGTAGAATGAAATCCTAGACCCCTACGGGCGCGGCAAGTTACCCGCCAAAACCTGAAGCGAGGCAGCCCCCTTCAGCAACGTGAATGGACCACCCAGCACTTCACGGAATCCGGTAACTTGGGTACCCCTCCTAGGTCAACCTGTACCCCCTACGAGTGCGGCGAATAGCCCGCCAATTCTAGAGTGAAGCCCCCCCGTCTCAATGCCATGAGATGCGGGCTTGTTGCTCTCTAGAACCAGGCTATCCGTGCACCCCTCCGCGGGGCAATCCTAGTACAGAAAGTAAAATATACATACAACGGGTACATCGACCGCAACCTGGTCGTGCCCCAAAATAATAATACAAACAGGCAGTGGCGGCAGTCCACATGTCAGACGCTCGCCCCGCAATATCAAATGTACACAATACAACAAAAATTGTACTAGCATTGCATCTAGGCTATCCCCACGACCGATCCGCAACATCACAACAATACATAGAACATCAACGTGAAAGTCACGTTCGCAAAACCGTCTAACCGGGCTATAGCAGTTAGACAGGATTTACCGATCAAGTGACATTCACGGTCGCAGATATAACGTAAATACTGTGAATTAATGTGTTTAAAATTTTCCGATCGATCAAATTTTTACCAAGTGGGCCCCAAGCACTACTGTAGCACATCAAGAAATTCTGGGCCCAAATTTAATATTCCAAAAACCCTAAAATCAACCCAGAGAGCAACTGCAGAAATTTGATGCAGTGATCTCAACACAGTGCGGCGGAACCGCAGCCCAAAGGGGTTTTTGGCCGCGGTTCCGCGCTCCCACTGTGGAGTCACTGTATCGAATTTCTACAGTGTTCTTAGAATTTCCAGTACATCAGTTTTCTGCAACCTGAAAAAATTTTCGAGCAAGAAAAAATTCAACAGAAAACTGATGTGAAGAAAGCGCGGATTTTGGAATTTTGGTCGATCGGAAATGTAAACACATTAAACAAAGCTAGACTAAGTTAATGGCGAGGCTCTGATACCACTGTAAGTGCACGGCGGCGCCCCGGCCGTCAATCCGACGGCCAAATGCGGAAGCGGTGATAAACTTTAATTTTTGCAAACTAGCAAACCGGTACCACCGCGCACTAAACGCCCGGATCGAACCATTAACTAGTCCTAGCTAACTACAAGATGGGGAAGAGAGATATACCGACTGATCCGAGTCCTCCGGTCTTCTCGCCATCGTTCCGATCTCCCGCGGAATGTCCTGTCTCCACCTCGTCGCCGGAAGTGCACCACATCGCCTACATCTTTTACGGGCTCCCACCTCAATACCGAGGCAACTCGGGCACGAAGCTGGCTAGTCGACGTGCCCAATGTTTGCTGTAGAATGTGGTGTAGAACTTGTGTCTCATTTTAGGGTTCATGGAGGTGGTGGAGGGATGATACATGAACTAAGTAGAGGAACTTGGGGATTTTTGGAACATCAAATGAACAAAAACCCTACACCAATAAAAATGGACAGCCCCTAGCCTTTCTTGGCCGGCCATGGCATGGTGGGAGAGGAGAGAATGGAGTGTGTATCAAAAGAATGAGAGAGGCCACCCAATCATCCAAGGGAGAGAGAGAAAAGGTAATCATGCAAAGAAATGATCACTAGGAAAGTCCAACACTCAAACAACAATCATCACATTTCATCATCAACAAGCATGATGACAATCAAAGGCCAACACTCCACCACTACCATCATGAAAACATAAGTCAAGCCATCATGGTCAAAAGAGGTCAAATGATGGTGCAAGTATCATGATACAATAATATGCAAAGACCCCCTCCACAAAAGCTTATTTGCACAAATGCAAATAAGCCCTCCTCCACCAAACTTCGGCCAATGAACGATACGAAGAAATATGGCCGAAACGGAAAGCAAACCGGCAACTCCAGAAAACTGGTCCCGTAATAAATTACAGGAAAACCCCGATACTGTGCATACACACCCGCATTTGTATTCCGACCGAAATACAAATGCAATGAGACAAAATCTACACTGTACTATATTAGGATCCGGCTTAAACCAAAACCGGCTAGTATTATCCGTCCGATTCTGATCCGTGCAATACCGCACGTATCTGATCGAACGCTGCCATATCTCCATACGGCCTCTACAGCTTTTTGCCCGAAAACTTAAGAAACTGAATGTGGGGGACTCTAAAGACTCGTCAACACTTTGGTTGTGGATTTAACCACTAGCACGTCAGAGGTATAAGCCAATACGTAACGGGCCACCAGCTATTGACCAAAAGGGACGTCGATGAGCGAACTCATCCTGACACCCTACTGAGCCTGTCAGTGACAATATCCGTACAGTCCGGTCCATTCGTCTAGGAGCATCGCATGGCGGGCCTAGGGGTTTAGTAAAAGTCAAACCCCCAAAAGCGGTACAAGTCGTGTCGGAGTGTAGCCCAGAACACCCTGAGATACTACTGGAATACCTACCAGTAAATCTCCTGCCTCGGCCGAGGGCTATGTGTAATGGCTCTCCTAGACACAGCGCGACCTCACCCCCAATACCGGGAGAGACGAACCCCTGAAGATCCGCTCACTGCCTCCATGTGGCTCGGGACTGTACCCAACTAAAACCTGTTTGCACGTCTCCTTTGAGCGTGGTAGGGTAGTAATCAAAGTACAGTGGGAACTCACACGAGACAAATGACGATCCTCAGGTCGATGAACTAACCTGTACACATGTCACCAGGGAACTGCTATCTGACGTCAGGTATAAGACCAACTAGCATGTTCCCGGCGAGTCCTGTCCGGTGTACTCATAACCCAATGAGCACCTGTATACATCTTAGGTGATCCAACTGACACCAATGGCTTGTGAGACCAGCCACCGCCCCTTGTCGGGGTCTCGACTGTATACACTAATCTACTCTGGAGTATCGATGCCCTGTCTCGAAACTCCCACGACTAGGGACCTTTTAAGGATGTGCTTATAGACTACCAGCTCCCACTTATATGATCGCCCTCATACTGCTGGTGGTCACGCAAGAATCCTAGGGGCTCTATCAACATGTAATAGCGACATGTCAGGTCACCTAAAGCAGTACACGATGATAAAGATAAACCAGATAGCATACTATCATCTTGAGTAAGACTGTCCTACCGGGATAGGTCCTCTCTCAATCATTGCAATCACGTGCCTGTGATCCAATAATTGACACTGAGGGCACTATCTCCAACATATGATCGCCCTCATACTGCTGGCAGTCAAACAAGAATCCTAGGGGCTCTATCAACGTGCAATAGTGATTTGTAAGGTCACCTAAAGCAGTGCACGATGATAAAGATAAACCAGATGGCATACTATCATCTTGAGTAAGACTGTCCTACCGGCATAGGTCCTCCCTCAATCATTGAAATCACGTGCCTGTGATCCAATAATTGACTCTGAGGGCACTATATCCAACAATCCCCCACTTGCACACAAGGCTAATTATTGTGATGTCGCATACTCACAGCCTTTGTGATACCGAACACCCAACTCTTCAACTAGTCAGTCTCACAAAGCTCATTTGCGAAACTATTGCGTTCGAGGAATAGCCTCAGTGAGTGGATCCACTGTGATGTTTCTTTTTATGTCTCTCTTAATCTTAAGTTCGCGGAGAAAGCCATCTTCCTAAATGAGCAATACCTGTCTTAGAGTTTGTCTAGATATCTGATGGGACCTAGTTCATAAATGAACTCCAAATCCAAACTTCTCAGACTGTATCGTCAACTGAACTTAATCTGTACCCTGCGCCATGCCTCCCTCAGTAACCGCCTGGATCACCTGTCCAAACTACTGCCCCTCGTCGGAGGGAAAACTATAACTCTGACAGCCACTCTGTCATCCAGGTCACCTTGGAAGCCTGGATTGATAACCGTCTCCTAAAGGAGGCTGCCGTTATCATATCCCTAGAACATTCACTTATGTTCTAAAACTGCTTCCGAATGTTTCTCCAGGATTGGATCAATATCAACTTATTGCACCTACTGCAAAAACAACATCTGGTGTGGTACTTGACATCTCATGATTGACTTAATTGCCTAAGCAAGTGATCTACCAATCATGCACATCCCTCTCCCCTTTAGTCAGTAAGACACCTTTAGAGAGGGTGACTCCATCACCTGCAGGTACACTACCGTGCCGGGAGTCATCCATTCTAAAACCTCTTAGAATGCTGTCTAAGTACCCTGATTGGGAAACTACCCAAATCTAGATCTATAGATTTAGTAACCAGAATGTCTTGATATTACATCCAAGTCCCATGTGGAGAAACCACTGTGTGACAACCAAAGTATAACCGATCGTAGTATAGGAATTTCACTTCCTACTCTGTGTATGTCAGCCAAATACCAGGACATCACACCCTACTACCTTCTTAACAGATCCATCCCCTATTCTGTTGAGGTCGAACCTATGACTGTCAAATCAGAAATAGATGATCTATCTCCGCTATATCTGCTTTAGTCTATGAATAGACATAAGCCACTTGTCCACTAAGCTTCCGCTGCTCCTACTGACTACGACAACCCTCTGGCAGAGTCATATAGACGTACATTTCTAAAGCTAGTTCAGAACGACGCTATACTCATCCTCCTGCCGGGTCTCATAGTCTGGAACAACAGTAGTGTCAAGTCTGGGTAAACAAGAACCTCCCTGTCACCGTCCTTGAGGCTACCGGAGTACCTCTCGGGTGCCTGAGGTTACCCACAACATCTGCGGAGTGTCCAATGGAATGTCAAATCAGATTGAATCTTTAGGTTCTTGTCAAATCTTTAGTAATCGTTTGCGGTTCTGGAATCACTTCCAGTTCTACCATACTCCCACTACTGTTTTCTAAAAAAAATCCATTTTTATTAAAACTGTGGCGAGTCAAGAACAATATCACTATTGATCTTCCAGATGGTAGAAAGTCAACCCTCGTCATAGCCTGGGTCAGCCCACAAACAGCCATTACAGAAACGTGCCTTGAGTTATCCAGAGTCCGGTTTTAAGCATAAGCCGGACAACTCCCCGTACCTTAACATCGTCAAGATACGAACTGTTCTATATCCAATACAGAAACAGAGGCACTGATTTAATTGAACCAGATTCAAATCATGCATCTGTCTCCAGTGCATGTCAACTAAATGGAAGGAGGCCGATCAGCGTTACTCAACTTAGGAGTGCTTCTAATTATGAGTAACCTGAAAGAGAAGCAAGTTCTCGTAATCATTACTATTAACTGAATACCACACACAAGTATCTACATCTTCGATCACCTTGAAGAATCCTGATACTTGCAATACCTGGTTCTCTACTTTACTCTTATACCTATAACTTCTCAAAACTTAGACCCTGTGTTTCTACGAAACACTTGTCTAAAAACTAGAGAAGTCATAAGTAACCGAATATAGTATGAGGACCAATCCCTCTGTCCTAATGGACACTGGACAATATATAATAATCTGTATAAGTCCCCTGAGTCTAGTGACTCATTCACTGTGTGTCGTAGGTTGAAAACTGTATTTATGGTTAAGAAAAATTACACCGCTGTTCAATGCTCCTTATCTAACCATCCACTGATATAGTTAAATGTCATAGACATAATTTCAAAAAGGTATATCTCACTCTATAAATTAGACGTACAGATATATCAATTTGAAATTGGTGCATAACAACGGATATTCAAAACCAAATATTTGCCGTCCGGCAAACAACCCAGGTGACTTCTTCAAATATCACCAATTACAACGAATCCCGATATAATGAGGATGATAACCTAATTCCCAATAACTTACTCCCACTCATCATCTGTAAAACTATACAGATGTGAGAATCAAATCTGGTAAATACATACCCTGGAGCAAGTGTCTAATTGGGAAATCAGTTTTCTTTTAACAGTATACAGTGAAACTGAAACATTGAAATGTTTCGATGGGGTATCCCGGTATTCCTAGTAATGCCTCTTCCATTATCCAGATTCACAACTGTAACCGTATAATTTTTTGCCATCTCTCCAAATCCCTTTATATGTCTTTAGTCATTACCTTCTGTACACCCTCTTAGGCTAAATGGTTTTCTTCCTTCCCTACCGTCCGGCACCAGCCTATGGTTTGGAAGAAGACTATCCAATAAGAATAATAGGTGTACTGTCCTAATCCTAGGAGCACTCGCAATGCGAGAGAAGGTGAAGATAAAAGACACCTGAATAAACCTTATTCCTATTTCTCCTGAACCAGAGTCTATCCCCGAACTGGAACAAGTTCCTTTCGAGTTCGTATATAACCATACGATGGAGTATCTAATAAACTATAGATCTTCGTAGTGATACGGAGTGTCCTGGAGAAATACAAAGGTGATTTAGGATTGGCGAAGAAATACTTGGTTTGGTTGTGAATAGCAGTCGCAATTTACATTGCCCTCTTACTAATCCCTTGATATGTCTTTACTTAATACCTTCTGTAAACCATCGTTATGCTAATTGGTTTTCTTCATTCCCTACCGTTCGGCACCAGCCTAAGCTTTGGAAAAATACTAACCAATTTGCGTAATAGGTATACTATCTCCTAAACCAAGGAGTACTCGCAACCTGAGAGAAGGTAAAAGGAAAAGACAACTGAATAGTCCTATTCGTTTTCTCCAGAACCGGAAACCATCCTCGAATAAATTCCTTCGAGTTTGTATATAACCATACGATGGTTTTGTCCAATGGAAGTGGACGTTCGCAGTAATACGGGGTGTTCTGGAGAAAAGGGTAAAAATAGGAGTGGCAATGAGGTTTGTAACTCTGACAATCCGAAAGCCAGTATTTAAGAAGGTTCGGTTAATTTTGGTCACTGAGTCATAGTCTAGGGTCGGGTCATGGTCGCTGCCAAAGAGAGAGAGAAAAGAAACACTCAGCATGCATTCTAACCTAGATCAGAATGGTTATCACTTTATCTAATAAGGAAACCTCCCACTGTAACCTCAAATTCTTCTCCAAACCCGAAAGAAGAATTAGTCGGGATCACCCGAGGAGTAAACCAACTCATCAGTAGGAATCGGGATCCAACTATCATCGCATGATAACGTGACGGAATCCGCTCACGTTATCACACTCCAGAAGGTATGCGCATATCTGGCAAGTTTCAGTTTCTTAAGAAACTCCCGATGTGATTTTTTACCCCATGCTCTTATGACCTTGGCGTGAGGTCAAAATGTCATAAGTCACATGTCAAGTTCTACCCATCATTATCCAGGTTAATTTGAACCCACCCGTACATACCCTTGACGTAGGCCAAAATAGTAGTACGACTGTCCCAAACCAACGCATCTATCTATGCAACAGATAAATATCCGGCAGCTACCAATCACTATGCCTTGGCGTGAGGTCAAAATACATAGCTTGAATACTACCGAATATTTAACTGAAATGATGGAGGGCTACGAATGGTTTCTGGCGAAAACCTTTAATGTAATGAACTTGATATCGTTGAAGGAACCGGATAGCTTTATAAAAATATAGTGACTAAAACCTTTGCTAAAGACGTCACTCCCGGTGAAGAGATCTCGGCTCTTTCCCCCTGGACTGAGGTGTAGGATATTCCAACTGAATACTACGATGCAAAGCAAAAGTAGATGGCTATAGTGAAGTTATTGCCCTGACGCAAACTTCTATCCAAGGGGCCACTCCCGGTGAAAGGGATCTCGACCCTTGCCTCGTCGACTGAGGAACTGGATATTCATAACCGAATACCACTGTGCAAAACAAAAGAGAACGCCCTTGCAATAACAGCTTTTTGAAAAATGTTCCAACAACATCAGAATAAGTTTGTTTAGCTTGCATTGATCCGAATCAACGCAGTCCCATCAATTGATCACACCACAAAAAACGAAAATAATGATGTACGTATATGCCATCCGCATTCGCCACTGGGTCCCGTCATCACCTGTTAGGTTACTTAACTAACGACAGAGCGGGGACTGGACTAGCGCGAATACAAAACATATACAACATCTACTAGTATATATATCAATATATAATATTCGCTCAAGGCGTGATACATGCAACATCACAGAAATGTAATAAGCATCACAGAACAATACAGATATCTGGGATCCCCGGGTTTCATAGAGCTGCTACTGAAACCCGACGTTCCCCTGGTCGTGTGGATAGCCTGTGCAATGAAATCCTAGACCCCTACGGGCGTGGCAAGTTACCCGCCAAGACCTGAAGCGAGGCAGCCCCCTTCAGCAACGTGAATGGACCACCCGGCACTTCACGGAATCCGGTAACTTGGGCACCCTTCCTGGGTCAACCTATCCCCCCTACGAATGCGGCGAATAGCCCGCCAATTCCAGAGTGAAGCCCCCTCCGTCTCAAAGCCATGAGATGCGGGCCCGTTGCCCTCTAGAACCCGGCTATCCGTGCACCCTACCTTGGGGTAATCCTAGTACAGAAAGTAAAATATACGTACAACGGGTACATTGACCTCAGCCCGGTCGTGCCCCAAAAGAATAATATACAAACAGACAGTGATGGTAGTCCACATGTCGGATGCTCGCCCTGCAATAACAAATGTACATAATAAACCAAACTGTACTACCATTGCATCCAGGCTATCCACCATGACAAATCCGCAACATTACAGCACAACACAGAATATCAACGTGAATGTCACGTTCGCAAATCCGTCTAAAAGGGCTATAGCAATTAGACAGGATTTACCGATCAAGTGACATTCACGGTCGCAGATATAATGTAAATACTGTGAACTAACTTGTTTAAAATTTTCGATCGACTAAATTTACCGAAGTGGGCCCCAAGCACTACTGTAGCACTCAAAGAAAATCTGGGCCCAAAAAGAATATTCCAAAAACCCCATTTCACAGTCTAAGACCTGCTGAAAAAAATTGGTGCAACAAGGACTCATTATGGCTGCGGAACCGCGGCCAATGCATGGGTTTGGCCGCGGTTCCGCAGTGCAACAGTGAAGTCATGCCACCAAATTTTTGCAGAAGTCTTAGAAAACCCTGCACGTATTTATGCACTGTACTGAAAAAATTTTAGAGCAGAAAACAAAATCGACAGAAAGTGCACTTTTGAAATCGGGTTTTCGGAAAATCCATTTGATCGAACTTGTAAACACGTTAGAGCAAACTAGACTAGCTTAATGGCGTGGCTCTGATACCAGTGTAAGTGCACGGCGGTTCCCCGGGCGTCAATCCGACGCCGGAATGCGGAAACAAAACTTTTCTAAAAACTAGAAACCGGTACCACCACGCACTAAAAATCCCGGATTGGGCCATTAACCTAACTCTAGCAAATACGAGAAAGGGTAGAATGCTATACCGAGCGATCCGTGTCCTTCGGTCTTCGCCTCCACTCCGATCTCCTCGCGGAATCTCCGGTCTTCATTTCCTCTTCGGAACGGGCACCACATCGCCGAGTTCTTTTACGAGCTCTCACCTCTGGACCGAGGCAAATCGGGCACGAAGTTCGCGAGCCGACGTGCCCAAGAAATGCTGTAGGCTAGTTTAGAACAGTTTGTCTCTATTGGGGTTGAAGTTGCCATTTGATGGAGAAGGAAAAATGAACTTTGGAGAGGTGTTAGGAATTTTGCAAGCAAGTCAATGAGATGAATGATTTTCCCTCACCCAAAAAACAATGAACCTCTCTCTTTCTCTAGTTGTGGCCGGCCATGGATGATGGAAAAATGAGGAGGAGAGAGAGAGAAAAGGCATATACAAAATGTGTGATAACAAGAAAAGAAAATGTCACACTTTTTCATATCCAAATCCCATCTCATTAAATCAAGTGATGATGCATAAAAAGGAATCTAAATAAAGCAAGCTTTCTAGAATTCTCATGAAGCATCTAATCACAAAACCTCCCCACCACAAAACTAATTTGCACAATTGCAAATTAGCACCTCCCATCATAAAAGTCCGGCCGTGAAGGAACAAAGGAAAACTGGCCGAAACGGAATGCAAAATGGCAACTTCAAAAAACTGATCACGTAATAAATTACAGGAAAACCCCACGACTGTATATACATACCCGCACTTGTATTCCCACTGAATAAAAATGCAAAGAGACAAAATCTACACTATACAATACTAGGATTCGGCTTAAACCAAAGCCCGCTAGTATTATCCGTCCGATCATGATCCGTGCAATACCGCACGTATCTGATCGAACCCTGCCATATCTCGATACGGCCTCTACAGCGTTTCGCCCGAAACTTGAGAAAACGGTCTGTGGGGGACTCTAAAGACTCGTCAATACTTTGGCTGTGGATTTAACCACAAGCACGTCAGTGGTATTAGCCATACGTGACGGGCTACCAGGTATTGACCAAAAGGGACGTCGATGAGAGAACTCATCCTAACACCCTACCGAGCCTGTCAGTGACAATATCCGTATAGTCCGGTCCGTTCGTCTATGAGCATCGCATGGCGGGCCTAGGGGGTTGGTAAAAGTCAGACCCCCAAAAGCGGTACAAGTCGTGTCAGAGTGTAGCCCAGAACACCCTGAGATACTACTGGAATACCTATCAGTAAATCTCCTCCCTTGGCCAAGGACTTCGTGTAATGGCTCTCCTAGACACAGTGCGACCTCACCCCCAATACCGGGAGAGATGAACCCCTGCAGATCCGCTCACTGCCTCCATGTGGCTCGAGACTGTACCCAACTAAAACCTGTTTGCACGTCTCCTTTGAGCGTGGTAGGGTAGTAATCATAGTACAGTGGGAACTAACACGAGACAAATGACGATCTCAGGTCGATGAACTAACCTGTACACATGTCACCAGGGAACTGCTATCTGATGTCAGGTATAAGACCAACTAGTAGGTTCCCGGTGAGTCCTGTCCGGTGTACTCATAACCTAATGGGCACCTGTATACATCTTAGGTGAACAAACTGACACCAGTGGCTTGTGAGACCGGCCACCGCCCCTCATCGGGGTCTCGACTGTATACACTAGTCTACTCTGGAGTATCGATGCCCTGTCTCGAAACTCCCACGACTAGGGACCTTTTAAGGATGTGCTTATAGACCCCAGCTCCCACGTATATGATCGCTCTCATACTGCTGGCAGTCAAGCAAGAATCCTAGGGGCTCTATCAACATGCAATAGTGATTTGTAAGGTCACCTAAAGCAGTACACGATGATAAAGATAAACCAGATAGCATACTATCATCTTGAGTAAGACTGTCCTACTGGCATAGGTCCTCCCTCAATCATTGCAATCACGTGCCTATGATTCAATAATTGACTCTGAGGGCACTATATCCAACTCTTCTTAACAGATCCATCCCCTATTCTGATGAAATCAAACCTATGACTGTCACATCAGAAATAGATGATCTATCTCCGCTATAACTGCTTTAGTCCATAAATAGACATAAGCTACTTGTTCACTATGCTTCCGCTGCTCTCACTGACTACGAAAACCTTCTGGCAGAGTCATATACACGTACATTTCTAAAGCCAATTCAGAACGACGCTATACTCATCCTCCTGCCCGGTCTCATAGTCTGGAACAACAGTAGTGTCAAATCTGGGTAAACAAGAACCTCCCTGTCACCGTCTTTGAGCATACCGAAGTACCTCTTGAGTGCCTGAGGTTACCTACCTTATCTGCGGAGTGGCAAATAGAATGTTAAATCAGATTGAATCTTTAGGTTCTTATCAAATTTTCAGTAATCGTTTGCGGTTCTGAAATCACTTCCAGTTCTACCATACTCCCACTACTGTTTTCTGAAAAAATCCATTTTACTAAATCTGTGGCGAGTCAAGAACAATATCACTATTGATCTTCCAGATGGTAGAAAGTCAAAACTCGTCATAGCCCGGGTCAACCCACAAACAGCCATTACAGAAACGTGCCTTAATTTATCCAGAGTCTGGTTTTAAGCATATGCCGGACAACTCCCCGTACCTTAACATCGTTAAGATATGAACCGTTCTATATCCAATATAGAAACAGAGGCACTGATTTAATTGGAACCAGATTCAAATCATGCAACTGTCACCAGTGCATGTCAACTAAATGGAAGGAGGCCGATCAGCATTACTCAACTTAGGAGTGCTTCCAATTATGAGTAACCTGAAAGAAAAACAAGTTCTCTTAATCATTACTATCAACTGAATACAATATACAAGTATCTACATCTTCGATCACCTTGAAGAATCCTGATACTTGCAATACCTGGTTCTCTACTTTATTCATATATCTATAACTTCTCAAAACATAGACTTTGCTTTTCTACGAAATACATGTCTAAGAACTAGAGAAGTCACAAGTAAACAGAATATAGTACGAGTACCAACCCCTCTGTCCTCATGGACACTGGACAACATACAATGCTCTGTATAAGTCCCCTGAGTCTAATAACTCACTCCCTGTGTGTCGTAGGTTGAAAACTGTACTTATGGTTAAGAAGAATTATACCGCTGTTTAATGCTCCTTACCTAACCATCAACTGATATAGGTAAATGTCACCGACATAATTTCAAAAAGTTATATCTCACTTTATGAAAATAATCGTACAGATATATCAATTTGAAATTGTTGCATAACAACGGATATTCAAAACCAAATATTTGCCGTCCGGCAAACAGCCCAGGCGATTTCCTCAAATATCATCAATTACAACGAATCCTGATATAATGAGGATAATCACCCAATTCCCACCAACTTACTCCCACTCATCATCTGTAAAACCATACAAATGTGAGAATCAAACCTGGTAAATACATACCCTGGAGCAAAGGCTAATTGGGAAATCGGTTTTCTTTTAACAATGCACAGTGAAACTGAAACATATAAATGTTTCGAAGGGGTATCCGGGTATTCCTAGTAATGCCTCTTCCATTATTAGATTCACAACTGTAACCGTATTTTTCTTTGCCATCTCTCCAAATCCCTTTATATGTCTTTAGTCATTACCTTCTGCACACCCTTTAGGCCAAATGGTTTTCTTCCTTCCCTACCGTTCGGCACCAGCCTATGGTTTGGAAGAAGACTATCCAATAAGCATAATGGGTGTACTGTCCTAATCCTAGGAGCACTCACAATGCGAGAGAAAGTGAAGATAAAAGACAACCGAATAAACCTTATTCCTATTTCTCCTGAACCAGAATCCATCCCCGAACTGGAACAAGTTCCTTCGAGTTCGTATATAACCATGCGATGGAGTATCCAAATAACTGTGGATCTTCATAGTGATACGGAGTGTCCTGGAGAAATACAATGGTGAAGTAGAAGTGGCGATGAAATACTTAGTTTGTTCGCGAATAGCAGTCGCAATTTACTTTGCTCTCCTTCTAATCCCTTTATTTGTCTTTACTTAATACCTTCTGTACACCTTTTAGGCTAAATGGTTTTCTTCATTCCCTACCGTTCGACACCTGCCTATGGTTTGGAAGAAGACTATCCAATTAGCATAATAGGTGTACCGTCCTAATCCAAGGAGCACTCACAACCTGAGAGAAGGTAAAAGGAAAAGACAACTGAATAATCCTATTCGTTTTCTCTAGAACCGGAAACCATCCTCGAATAAATTCCTTCGAGTTCGTATATAACCATACAATGGCTTTATCCAATGGAAGTGGATGTTCGTAGTAATACGGGGCGTTCTGAAGAAAAGGGTAAAAGTAGGAGTGGCAATGAGGTATGCAACTCTGACAATCCAAAAGCCAATGTTTTAAGAAGGTTCGGTTAACTTGGTCACAGAGTCATAGTCAAGGATCGGGGCATGG
The DNA here is from genome assembly GCA_030015575.1 of Agapanthus africanus. NCBI lineage: Eukaryota > Viridiplantae > Streptophyta > Magnoliopsida > Asparagales > Amaryllidaceae > Agapanthus > Agapanthus africanus. Next base: position 293,549,281 of record CM057345.1, on the reverse strand, counting down.
TCGCGGCCAAAGAGAGAGAGAAAAGAAACACTCAGCGTGCACTCTAACCTAGATCAGAATGGTTATCAATTTATCTAATCAGGAAACCTCCCACTGTATCCTCAAATTCGCCTCCAAACCTGAAAGAGGAATTTGTCAGGATCACCCGAGGAGTAAACCAACTCATCGGTGGGAATCAAGATCCAACTATCATCGCATGATAACGTGATGGAATCTACTCACGTTATCACACTCTAGAAGGTATGCGTATATCTGGCAAGTTTCAGTTTCTTTAGAAACTCCCGATGTGATTTTTACCCTATGCTCTTATGACCTTGACTTTGGCCAACAAATCATAAGTCACATGTCAAGTTCTACCCGTCATTATCCAGGTTGATTTGAACCCACCCGTACCAACCCTTGACATTGGCCAACAAGGCAGTACGACTGTCCCAAACCAACGCATCTATCTATGCTGCAGAAAAGTAACAAATAGCTACCATACACTATAACTTGACTTTGGCCAACAAACATAGCATGAATACTACGTGCTACCCGTCTGAAATGACGGAGGGCTACGAATGGTTTTTGACGAAAAACCTTTAATGTAATGAACTTGATATCGTTGAAGGAACCGGATAGCTTTTATAAAAATATAGTGGCGAAAACCTTTGCTAAAGAGGTCACTCCCCGTGAAGGGATCTCGGCTCTTTCCCCATAGAATGAGGTGCAGGATATTCCAACTAAATACCACGATGTAAAGCAAAAATAATCGACTATAGTGAAGTTATTGCCCTGATGCAAACTTCTGTCCAAGGGGTCACTCCCGGTGAAGGGATCTCGGCCCTTGCCTCGTCAACTGAGGTGCTGGATATTCATAACCGAATACCACTGTGCAAAACAAAAGAGAACGTCCTTGCAATAACAGCTTTTTGAAAAATTGTTCCAACAACATCAGAATATGTTTATTTAGCTTGCATTGATCCGAATCAACGCAGTCCCATCAATTGATCACACCAATAAAGAACGAAAATAATGATGTACGTATATGCCATCGGCATTCGCCACTGGGTCCCGTCATCACCCGTTAGGTTACTTAACTAACGACAGTGCGGGGACTGGACTAGCGCGGGTGTAAAACATATACAACATCTACTAGTATATATATCAATATATAATAATCGCTTAAGGCATGATAAAATGCAACATCATAGAAATGTAATAAGCATCTCAGAACAATACGGATATCTGGGATCCCCGGGTTTCATAGAGCCGCTACTGAAACCCGACGTTCCCCTGGTCGTATGGATAGCCTGTGCAATGAAATCCTAGACCCCTACAGGCGCGACAAGTTACCCGCCAAAACCTGAAGCGAGGCAGCCCCCTTCAACTATAAGTGCACGGCGGCGCCCCGGCAGTCAATCCGACGCCGGAATGCGGAAACGGTGATAAACTTAAATTTTGCGGACTTTGCAAACCGGCACCACCGCGCACTAAACTCCGGATCGAACCATTAACTAGTCTACGCTACTAAAAGAAAGGGAAGAGATGTATACCGACGATCCTAGTCCTCCGGTCTTCATCTCCACTCCGATCTCCTCGCGGGATCTCCGTCCGTCTCCTCCTCGTCGGAAAGGGCACCACGAAGCCGGGTACTTTTACGGGCTCCCGCCTCTATACCGAGGCAACTCGCGCATGAAGCCGGCAACTCGACATGCCCAAGGCTTGCTGTAGGATGTGTAGGGTTTATGTCTCATTGGGGTTTTGGTTGCCTTTTGAAGATGGAGGAATGAAGGTATGAAAAATGGTGCTTTCATTTTTCTTGGCATGAAAAGAGATCAAGAATGAAAAACACTCTCAAGGATGAAGCTCTCTCCTTCTCTTTTCTTCTTCTCACTCAACCATGAAAAAAACTTATCAACTTAGAAAAATGGAGGAGGAAAGAATATGAAGCAATAAGGGAGGTGAGTATAGGAGATGAGAAAGGTGACCATATCCAAGGTCAAAGAAACAAAACACCATGCTTCATATCAAATCCAACCATACCCTTTCATGTCACAATAAAGCAAAAGCATGGTGGAAAAAAATATGAAAGCTATCATATCAATCTTTTACAAGAAAACCCCTCCACAATTGTAATTTGCAAAACTGCAAATTACCCCCTCCATCTAAAAAGTCCGGCCGGGAAAGAACAAAGGAAAACCGACCGGAACGGAATGCAAACTGGCAACTCCAGAAAACTGGTCCCGTAATAAATTACAGGAAAACCCCGATACTGTGCATACACACCCGCATCTGTATTCCGTCCGGATACAAATGCAATGAGACAAAATCTACACTGTACTAAACTAAGACCAGCTTAAGCCAAAGCCGGCTAGTTAAATCCGTTCGATCCTGATCCGTGCAATACCGCACGTATCTGATCGAACCCTGCCATATAACCATACGGCTACTAGTACAAACCGTCCGATCCTGATCCGTGCAATACTGCACGTATCTGATCGGACCCTGCCATATCTCCACACGGCCTCTACAGCGTTTCGCCCGAAACTTGAGTAACTGAAAGTGTGGTGGACTCTAAAGACTCGTCAACACTTTGGTTGTGGATTTAACCACTAGCACGTCAGAGGTATAAGCCAATACGTGACGGGCTACCAGGTACTGACCAAATGGGACGTCGATGAGGAAGCTCACCCCGACACCCAACTGAGCCTGTCAGTGACAATATCCGTGCAGTCCGGTCCGTTCGTCTATGAGTATCGCATGGCGGGCCTAGGGGGTTGGTAAAAGTCAGACCCCCAAAAGCGGTACAAGTCGTGTCGGAGTGTAGCCCAGAACACCCTGAGATACTACTGGAATACCTACCAGTAAATCTCCTTGCCTTGGCCAAGGACTTTGTGTAATGGCTCTCCTAGACACAGCACGACCTCACCCCCAATACCGGGAGAGACGAACCCCTGAAGATACGCTCACTGCCTCCATGTGGCTCGGGACTGTACCCAACTAAAACCTGTTTGCACGACTCCTTTGAGCCGTGGTAGGGTAGTAATCAAAGTACAGTGGGAACTCACATGAGACAAATGACGATCCCCAGGTCGATGAACTAACCTGCACACATGTCACCAGGGAACTGCCATCTGACGTCTGGTATATGACCAACTAGCATGTTCCCGGCGAGTCCTGTCCGGTGTACTCATAACCCAATGAGCACCTGTATACATCTTAGGTGATCCAACTGACACCAGTGGCTTGTGAGACCGGCCACCGCCCCTCGTCGGGGTCTCGACTGTATACACTAGTCTACTAATGGAGTATCGATGCCCAGTCTCGAAACTCCCACGACTAGGGACCTTTTAAGGATAAGCTTATAGACCCCCAGCTCCCACTTATATGATCGCCCTCATACTGCTGGTGGTCAAGCAAGAATCCTAGGGGCTCTATCAACGTGTAATAGCGACGTGTCAGGTCACCTAAAACAGTACACGATGATAAAGGTAAATCAGATAGCATACTATCATCTCGAGTAAGACTGTCCTACCTGGATAGGTCCTCCCTCAATCATTACAATCACGTACCTGTGACCTAATAATTGACTCTGAGGGCACTATCTCCAACAATCTCCCACTTGCACTCAAGGCTAATTATTGCGATGTCGCATACTCACAGCCCGTGTGATACCGAACATCCAACTCCTCTACTAGTCTGTCTCACAAAGCTCGTTTGCGAAACTATTGCGTTCGAGAAATAGCCTCAGTGAGTGGATCCGCTTAGTAGTTTCTTTCTATGTCTCTCTATATCTCAAGTTCGCGGAGAAAGCCATCTCCCGAAATGAGCAATACATGTCTTAGAACGTGTCTGGATGTCTGATGGGACCTAGCTCATAAATGAACTCCAAATCCAAACTTCTTAGACTGTATCGTCAACTGAACTTAATCAGTATCCTGCGCGCCATGCCTCCCTCAGTATTGCCTTGGACCACCTGTCCAAAATACTGCCCCTCATCAGAAGGAAAACTATAACTCTGACAACCTCCTTGTCGTCCATGTCACCTTGGAAGCCTGGAATGATAACTGTTTCCTGAATGAGGCTGTCGTTATCATATCCCTAGAACATCCACTTATGTTCTAAAACTGCTTCGGACTGTTTCTCCAGGATTGGATTAATGTCAACTTATTGCATCTAGTGCAAGAACAACATCTGGTGTGGTACTTGACATCTCACGATTGACTCAATTGCCTGAGCAAGTGATCTGCCAATCATGCCCGTCCCTCTCCCCTTTAGTCTGTAAGACACATTTAGAGAGGGTGACTCCATTACCTGCAGGTACACTACCGTGCCAGGAGTCGTCCATCCTAAATACTCTTAGAATGCTGTCAAGTACCCTGATTGGGAAACCACCCAAATCTAGATCTAAAACCATAGATCTAGTAACCAGTACGTCTGATATAAAATCCATTTCCTTTGTGGGGAAACAACTGTGTGACGACCAAAGTATAACCGATTGTAGTATAGGAGTTTCTTTTCCTATTCTGTGTATGTCATCCAGATACCAGGATATCACACCCTACTACCTTCTCAACAGATCCATCCCCTATTCTGATGAAGTCAAACCCATGACTGTCACGTCAGAAATAGATGATCTATCTCCGCTACATCTGCTTTAGTCTATAAATAGACATAAGCTGCCTGTCCACCAATGCTTCCGCTGCTCCCACTGACTACGACAACCCTCTGGCAGAGTCATATAGACGTACACTTCTAAAACTAGTTTAGAACGACGCTATACTCATCCTCCCGCCGGGTCTCGCAGCCTGGAACAACAGCAATGGTAATTGTGGGTAAACAAGAACTTCCCTGTCACCGTCCTTGAGGCTACCGTAGTACCTCTCGGGTGCCTGAAGTTACCCACCGTATCTGCGGAGTGGCCAATGGAATGTCAATCCAGATTGAATCTTTAGGTTCCTTATCAAATCTTCAGTAATCGTTTGTGGTTCTGGAATTACTTCCAGTTCTACCATACTCCCACTATTGTTTTCTTGAAAAAATCCATTTTTTATAAAACTGTGGCGAGTCTAGAACAATATCGCTATTGTTCATCCAGATGGCAGAAAGTCAACCCTCGTCATAGCCTGGGTCAACCCACAAACAGCCATTACAGAAACGTGCCTTGAGTTGTCCAGTGTCTGGTTTTAATCATAAACCGGACAACTCCCCGTACCTTAACATCGTTAAGATATGAACTGTTCTATATCCAATATAGAAACAGAGGCACTGATTTAATTGAACCAGATTCACATCATGCAGCTGTCTTCAGTGCATGTCAACTAAATGGAAAGAGGCCGATCAGCGTTACTCAACTTAGGAATACTTCCAATTATGAGTAACCTGAAAGAGAAGCAAGATCTCTTTATCATTACTATCAACTGAATACCATACACAAGTATCTACATCTTCGATCTCTTTGAAGAATCCCGATACTTGCTATACCTGGTTCTCTACTCTATTCAAATACCTATAACTCCTCAAAACTTAGACCCTGTGTTTCCACGAAACACCGGTCTAAAAATTAGAGGAGTCATAAGTAAACCGAATATAGTACGAGGACCATCCCCTCTGTCCTGATGGACCCTGGACAACATACAATACTCTGTATAAGTCCCTTGAGTCTGATAACTCATTCACTGCGTGCCATAGGTTGAAAACTGTACTTATGGTTAAGAAGAATTACACCGCTGTTTAATGCTCCTTACCTAACCATCCACTGATATAGGTAAATGTCGTAGACATAATTTCAGAAAGGTATATCTCACTCTATGAAAATAGACGTACAGATATATCAATTTGAAATTGGTGCATAACAGCGGATATTCAAAACCAAATATTTGCCGACCGGCAAACAGGCCAGGTGATTTCCTCAAATATCACCGATTACAACGAATCCCGATATAATGAGGATAATCATCCAATTCCCAATAACCTACTCCCACTCATCATCTGTAAAACCATACAGATGTGAGAATCATACCTGGTAAATACATACCCTGGAGTAAGTGTCTAATTGGGAAATCAGTTTTCTTTTAATAGTACACAGTGAAACTGAAACATTGAAATGTTTCGTTGGGGTATCCTGGTATTCCTAGTAATGCCTCTTCCAGATTCACGACTGTAACCGTATAGTTCTTTGCCACCTCTCCAAATCCCTTCATATGTCTTTAGTCTTTACCTTCTGTACACCCCTTAAGCCAAATGGTTTTCTTCCTTCCCTACCGTTCGGCACCAGCCTATAGTTTGGAAGAAGACTATCCAATAAGCATAATGGGTGTACTGTCCCAATCCTAGGAACACTCGCAATGAGAGAGGGTGAAGATAAAAGACACCTGAATGTACTTTATTCCTATTTCTCCTGAACCAGGATCCATCCCCGAACTGGAACAAGTTCCATTCGAGTTCGTATATAACCATACGATGGAGTATCCAAATAAACTGTGGATCTTCGTAGTGATACGGAGTGTCCTGGAGAAATACAAAGGTGATGTGGGAGTGGTAACGAAATATTTGGTTTGGTCGTGAATATCTGTTGCAATTTACTTTGCCCTCTTACTAATCCCTTGCTTTGTCTGAACTTAATACCTTCTGTACACCATCGTTATGCTAATTGGTTTTCTTCATTCCCTACCGGTCGGCACCAGCCTAAGGTTTGGAAGAAGACAATCCAATTTGCATAATAGGTGTACTACCCCTAAACCAAGGAGTACTCGTAACCTGAGAGAGGGTAAAAGGAAAAGACAACTGAATAATCCTATCCGTTTTCTCCAGAACCAGAAACCATCCTCGAATTCCTTCGAGTTCGTATCTAACCATACGATGGTTTTGTCCAATGGAAGTGGACGTTCGCAGTAATACGGGGTGTCCTGGAGAAAAGGGTAAAAGTAGGAGTGGCAATGAGGTCTGCAACTCTGACAATCCAAAAGCCGGTGTTTAAGAAGGTTCGGTCAACTTGGTCACTGAGTCATAGTCTTAGGGTCGGGTCAATGGTCGCTGCCAAAGAGAGAGAGAAAAGAAACACTCAGCGTGCACTCTAACCTAGATCAGAATGGTCACCAATTTATCTAATCTGGAATCCTCCCACTGTACCTCAAATTCTCCTCCAAACCTAAAAGAAGAATTAGTCGGGGTCACCCGAGGAGTAAACTAACTCATCAGTGGGAATCGGGATCCAACTATCATTGCATGATAACGTGACAGAATCCGCTCACGCTATCACACTCCAGAAGGTATGCGCATATCTGGCAAGTTTCAGTACTTTTGAAACTCCCGATGTGATTTCTGCCCCATGCTCTTATGACCTTGGCGTGAGGTCAAAATATCATAAGTCACATGTCAAGTTCTGCCCATCATTATCCAGGTTAATTTGAATCCACCCGTACATACCCTTGACGTAGGCCAAAATAGTAGTACGACTGTCCCAAACCAACGCATCTATCTATGCAACAGATAAATACCCGGCAGCTACCAAACACTATGCCTTGGCGTGAGGTCAAAATACATAGCTTGAATACTACCGAATATTTAACTGAAATGATGGAGGGCTACGAATGGTTTCTGGCGAAAACCTTTAACGTAATGAACTTGATATCGTTGAAGGAACGGATAGCTTTTTAGAAAATATAGTGACGAAAACCTTTACTAAAGAGGTCACTCCCGGTGAAGGGATCTCGGCTCTTTCCCCGTAGAATGAGGTGCAGGATATTCCAACTGAATACCACGGTGCAAAGCAAAAGTAATCGGCTATAGTGAAGTTAATGCCCTGACGCAAACTTTTTGTCCAAGGGGTCACTCCCGGTGAAGGGATCTCGGCCCTTGCCTCGTCGACTGAGGAGCAGGATATTCTAAATGAATACCGCGATGCAAAACAAAAGTGAACGTCCTTGCAATAACAGCTTTTTGAAAAGTGTTCCAACAACATCAGATTAGGTTTGTTTTTAACTTTGCATTGATTCGAATCAATGCAGTCCCATCAATTGATCACACCACAAAGAACGAAAATATACTGATGTACGTATATGCCATCCGCATTCGCCACTGGGTCCCGTCATTACCCGTTAGGTTAGCTTACTAACGACAGAGCGGGGACTGGACTAGCGCGGATGAAAAACATATACAACATCTACTAATATATATACCAATATATTATATTTCGCTCAAGGCGTGAATAGAATGCAACATCACAGATACGAATAGCATCACAGAAACAATACAGATATCTGGGATCCCCGGGTTTCACAGAGCCACTGCTGAAACCCGACGTTCCCCTGGTCGTGTGGATAGCCTGTGCAATGAAATCCTAGACCCCTACGGGCGCGGCAAGTCACCCGCCAAAACCTGAAGCGAGGCAGCCCCCTTCAGCACCGTGAATGGACCACCCAGCACTTCACGGAATCCGGTAACTTGGGCACCCCTCCTGGGTCAAACCTGTACCCCCTACGAGTGCGGCGAATAGCCCGCCAATCCTAGAGTGAAGCCCCCTCCGTCTCAATGCCATGAGATGCGGGCTTGTTGCCCTCTAGAACCCGGCTATCCGTGCACCCCTCCGCGGGGCAACCCTAGTACAGAAAGTAAAATATACATACACCGGGTACATCGACCGCAACCAGGTCGTGCCCCAAAATAATAATACAATCAGGCAGTGACGGCAGTCCACATGTCGGACGCTCGCCCCGCAATAACAAATGTACATAATACAACAAAAACTGTACTAGCATTGCATCCAGGCTATCCCCACGACCGATCCGCAACATCACAGCAAATACATAGAACATCAACGTGAAAGTCACGTTCGCAAATCCGTCTAACCGGGCTATAGCAGTTAGACCGGATTTACCGATCGAGTGACATTCACGGTCGCAGATATAATGTAAATACTGTGAAAAATGTGTTTAAAAAATTTCCGATTGATCAAACAATTAACAAGTGGGCCCCAAAGAAAACTGTAGCACTCACAGAAACAATTGGCCCAACTTTAATATTCCAAAGCCCATATTTTAAGCCCAGAAGGCCTCTGTAAAAAAATGGTGAAGTGATGTGAATAGTGCGCGGCGGAAGGGCCGCACAAAGGTGGTTTTCGCGGCGGTTCCGCGCTCCAACTGTGGAGTTACTTCATCAAATTTTTACAGAACTCTTAGATTATCCAGTACATCAATATTTTACAACCTGAAAAATTTTTCGAGACTGAAAAATTTCAACAGAAACTGTCGTGGGTAAAATGCAGTTTTGGAACTTTTTGATCGATCGGAAATGCAAACACATTACACAAAGCTAGACTAAGTTAATGGGGAGGCTCTGATACCACTATAAGTGCACGGCGGCGCCCCGGCAGTCAATCCGACGCCGGAATGCGGAAACGGTGATAAACTTAAATTTTGCGGACTTTGCAAACCGGCACCACCGCGCACTAAACTCCGGATCGAACCATTAACTAGTCTACGCTACTAAAAGAAAGGGAAGAGATGTATACCGACGATCCTAGTCCTCCGGTCTTCATCTCCACTCCGATCTCCTCGCGGGATCTCCGTCCGTCTCCTCCTCGTCGGAAAGGGCACCACGAAGCCGGGTACTTTTACGGGCTCCCGCCTCTATACCGAGGCAACTCGCGCATGAAGCCGGCAACTCGACATGCCCAAGGCTTGCTGTAGGATGTGTAGGGTTTATGTCTCATTGGGGTTTTGGTTGCCTTTTGAAGATGGAGGAATGAAGGTATGAAAAATGGTGCTTTCATTTTTCTTGGCATGAAAAGAGATCAAGAATGAAAAACACTCTCAAGGATGAAGCTCTCTCCTTCTCTTTTCTTCTTCTCACTCAACCATGAAAAAAACTTATCAACTTAGAAAAATGGAGGAGGAAAGAATATGAAGCAATAAGGGAGGTGAGTATAGGAGATGAGAAAGGTGACCATATCCAAGGTCAAAGAAACAAAACACCATGCTTCATATCAAATCCAACCATACCCTTTCATGTCACAATAAAGCAAAAGCATGGTGGAAAAAAATATGAAAGCTATCATATCAATCTTTTACAAGAAAACCCCTCCACAATTGTAATTTGCAAAACTGCAAATTACCCCCTCCATCTAAAAAGTCCGGCCGGGAAAGAACAAAGGAAAACCGACCGGAACGGAATGCAAACTGGCAACTCCAGAAAACTGGTCCCGTAATAAATTACAGGAAAACCCCGATACTGTGCATACACACCCGCATCTGTATTCCGTCCGGATACAAATGCAATGAGACAAAATCTACACTGTACTAAACTAAGACCAGCTTAAGCCAAAGCCGGCTAGTTAAATCCGTTCGATCCTGATCCGTGCAATACCGCACGTATCTGATCGAACCCTGCCATATAACCATACGGCTACTAGTACAAACCGTCCGATCCTGATCCGTGCAATACTGCACGTATCTGATCGGACCCTGCCATATCTCCACACGGCCTCTACAGCGTTTCGCCCGAAACTTGAGTAACTGAAAGTGTGGTGGACTCTAAAGACTCGTCAACACTTTGGTTGTGGATTTAACCACTAGCACGTCAGAGGTATAAGCCAATACGTGACGGGCTACCAGGTACTGACCAAATGGGACGTCGATGAGGAAGCTCACCCCGACACCCAACTGAGCCTGTCAGTGACAATATCCGTGCAGTCCGGTCCGTTCGTCTATGAGTATCGCATGGCGGGCCTAGGGGGTTGGTAAAAGTCAGACCCCCAAAAGCGGTACAAGTCGTGTCGGAGTGTAGCCCAGAACACCCTGAGATACTACTGGAATACCTACCAGTAAATCTCCTTGCCTTGGCCAAGGACTTTGTGTAATGGCTCTCCTAGACACAGCACGACCTCACCCCCAATACCGGGAGAGACGAACCCCTGAAGATACGCTCACTGCCTCCATGTGGCTCGGGACTGTACCCAACTAAAACCTGTTTGCACGACTCCTTTGAGCCGTGGTAGGGTAGTAATCAAAGTACAGTGGGAACTCACATGAGACAAATGACGATCCCCAGGTCGATGAACTAACCTGCACACATGTCACCAGGGAACTGCCATCTGACGTCTGGTATATGACCAACTAGCATGTTCCCGGCGAGTCCTGTCCGGTGTACTCATAACCCAATGAGCACCTGTATACATCTTAGGTGATCCAACTGACACCAGTGGCTTGTGAGACCGGCCACCGCCCCTCGTCGGGGTCTCGACTGTATACACTAGTCTACTAATGGAGTATCGATGCCCAGTCTCGAAACTCCCACGACTAGGGACCTTTTAAGGATAAGCTTATAGACCCCCAGCTCCCACTTATATGATCGCCCTCATACTGCTGGTGGTCAAGCAAGAATCCTAGGGGCTCTATCAACGTGTAATAGCGACGTGTCAGGTCACCTAAAACAGTACACGATGATAAAGGTAAACCAGATAGCATACTATCATCTCGAGTAAGACTGTCCTACCTGGATAGGTCCTCCCTCAATCATTACAATCACGTACCTGTGACCTAATAATTGACTCTGAGGGCACTATCTCCAACATCAACAACGTGAATGGACCACCCAGCACTTCATGGAATCCGGTAACTTGGGCACCCCTCCTTGGGTCAACCTATACCCCCTACGAGTGCGGCGAATAGCCCGCCAATTCTAGAGTGAAGCCCCCTCAATCTCAAATCCATGAGATGCGGGCCCGTTGCTATCTAGAACCCGGCTATCCGTGAACCCCACCGCGGGGTAATCCTAGTACAAAATGTAAAATATACAACGGGTACATCGACCTCAGCCCGGTCGTGCCCTAATAGAATAATATACAAACAGGCAGTGACGGCAGTCTACATGTCGGACACTCGCCCCGCAATATCAAATGTACAAATATAATCAAACTGTACTACCATTGCATCCAGGCTATCCACCACGACAAATCCGCAACATCACAGCACAACACAGAACATCAACGTGAATGTCACGTTCGCAAATCCGTCTAAAAGAACTATAGCAATTAGACAGGATTTACCGATCAAATGACATTCACGGTCGCAGATATAATGTAAATACTGTGAACTAATATGTTTAAAATTTTCGATTGACAAAATTCACGAAGTGGGCCTCAAGCACAACTGTAGCACTCAAAATAAATCTGGGCCCAAACAGAATATACCAAGGACCCCAATTCCAAGTCAGGGACAAATCTGGAAATTTTGGTGCACTGTTGTTTCATTTCGGCGGTGGAACCGCAGCCAAAACGTGGTTTTGGCCGCGGTTCTGTGGTGCTACAAGTATGTCAGTGAACCAAAATTTCCCAGAACTCTTAAAAAACCCTGCACGTATTTCTGCAATACACCAAATAATTTTTTGAGCACAAAACAGAATCGACAGAAACTGTGTTTTTGAAATTGTGGTTTTGGAATTTTTGTTCGATCGAAGTTCTAAACACGTTAGAGCAAGCTAGAAATGGTTAATGGCGTGGCTCTGATACCATGTAAGTCTACGGTAGCGCCCCGGCCGTCTGTCCGAGGCCAAAATGCGGAAACGAAAACTTTTTCAAACTAGAAAACCGGCGCTACCACTGACTATAAACTCGGATCAGACCATTAACCTACTCCTAGCTAACAGGAGAAAGGGTAGAAAGCTATACCGAGCGATTCGTATCCTTCGGTCTTCGGCCACCATCCCGATCTTCTCGCGGAATCTCCGGTCTCGATCTCCTCGTCGGAAAGGGCACCACATCACCGAGTCCTTTTACGGGCTCCCACCTCTGAACCGAGGCAACTCGGACACGAAGTTGGCAGGCCGATGTGTCCAAGATTGCTGTAGACGGAGTGTAGAACGATTTATCTAAAGGGGGTTTATGAAGTTGCCATTTTAGAGTGGAGGAGAAATGAACTTTGGAGAGAGGTTAAAGAATTTAGTTGCAAGCAAGAATAAGATGAATATTTTTCCCACACCAAAAAAAATCCCCCCAATCTAGTGGCCGGCCATGCTTAATGGAGAAGGGGAAAATAATGGAATAAAGCAAGTGGGGAAAATGTGTGATAAAGAGAAAAATATGTCACCCTCGTTTCCTATCCAAATCCCATCTCATTTAATGCAAAAGAAATGATGGAAAAGGAATCAAATGATGCTAGAACCATCATGTGAACCCTCCATAACAAAAAACGCCCTCCATAATGCTAATTTGCACATTTGCAAAAAAGCCCCTCCCATCAATTTTCGGCCAAAGAAAGGAAGAAAGAAAATTGGCCGAAACGGAATGCAAACTGGCAACTTTAAAAAAAGTGATCCCGTAATAAATTACAGGATAACCCCGCGACTGTATATACATACCCGCATTTGTATTCCGACCGAATACAAATGCAATGAGACAAAATCTACACTGTATAATACTAGGATCCGGCTTAAACCAAAGCCCGCTAGTATTATCCGTTCGATCATGATCCGTGCAATACCGCACGTATATGATCGAACCCTCCCATATATCCAGACGGCCTCTACAGCGTTTCGCCCGAAACTTGAGAAACTGTTTGTGGGGGACTCTAATGACTCGTCAATACTTTGGCTGTGGATTTAACTACTAGCACGTTAGAGGTATTAGCCATACGTAACGGGCTACCAGGTATTGACCAAAAGGGAGGTCGATGAGCGAACTCATCCTGACACCCTACTGAGCCTGTCAGTGACAATATCCGTACAGTCCGGTCCGTTCGTCTATGAGCATCGCATGGCGGTCCTAGGGGGTTGGTAAAAGTCAGACCCCCAAAAGAGGTACAAGTCGTGTCGGAGTGTAGCCCAGAACACCCTGAGATACCACTGGAATACCTACCAGTAGATCTCTTGCCTTGGCCAAGGACTTCGTGTAATGGCTCTCCTAGACACAGCACGACCTCACCCCCAATACCGGGAGAGACGAACCCCTGCAGATCCGCTCACTGCCTCCATGTGGCTCGGGACTGTACCTAACTAAAACCTGTTTGCACGACTTCTTTGAGCCATGGTAGGGTAGTAATCAAAGCACAGTGGGAACTCACACGAGACAAATGACGATCTCAGGTCGATGAACTAACCTGTACATATGTCACCAGGAAACTGCTATCTGACGTCAGGTATAATACCAACTAGCATGTTCCCAGCGGGTCCTGTCCGGTGTACTCATAACCTAATGAGCATGTGTATACATCTTAGGTGATCCTACTGACACCAATGGCTTGTGAGACCGGCCACTGCCCCTCGTCGGGGTCTCGACTATATACACTAGTCTACTCCGGAGTATCGATGCCCTGTCTCGAAAACTCCCACGACTAGGGACCACTTTAAGGATGTGCTTATAGACCCCAGCTCCCACATATATGATCACCATCATACTGCTGGCAGTCAAGCAAGCCTAAGGGCTCTATCAATGTGTAATAGTTACCTCTAAGCTCACTTAAAGCAGTACACGATGATAAAGATAAACCGGATAGCATACTATCATCTTGAGTAAGACTGTCCTACCGGTATAGGTCCTCCCTCAATCATTGCAATCACGTGCCTGTGATCCAATAATTGATTCTGAGGGCACTATATCCAACAGTACTTGGCGACTACACTGTCCCTACTAGTATGATCCGCATCATAGTCCTGGTAGTCGAGTACATATCCTAAGGGCTTTATCAACATATAACATAGAGACAATCAGTGTACATGTTAAGGTAAAGTACAACCAGATAGCATACTATCATGTCGAGCAAGAAAGTCCTCCCTATATATGTCCAAGCATCCATTACAATATACATCATATGTACAGTAATGGCCTCTAGGGCATACATATAACTAACAGTAATAAGTAAAGAAAAAATAAAGGGATTAGAAAAGAGGGCAAAGTAAATTGCGATTGCTATCATTCACGACCGAACCACGTATTTCATCGCCACTCCTACTTCACCTTTGTATTTCTCCATAACACCTCGTATCACTACGAACATCCAATTCCATTGGATAAATCCATCGTATGGTTATATACGAACTCGAAGGAACTTGTTCCAGTTCGGGGATGGATTCTGGTTCAGGAGAAATAAGAATAAGGTTTATTCAGTTGTCTTTTATCATCACCTTCTCTAAGGTTGCGAGTGCTCCTAGGATTAGGAGAGTCACCTATTACGCTTATTGGATAGTCTTCTTCCAAACCATAGGCTGGTGCCGAACAGTAGGGAAGGAAGAAAACCATTTAGCCTAACGATGGTGTACAGAAGGTAATGAGTAAAGACAAATAAAGGGATTTGGAGAGATGGCAAAGAAATATACGGTTATAGTCATGAATCTTTATAATGGAAGAGGCATTACTAGCAACACCCGGAGACCCCTTCAAAACATTTTTATGTTTCATTTTCACTGTGCATTTTTGTAAACTGATTTCCCAATTAGACCCTTGCTCTGGGGTATGTATTTACCAGGTATGATTCTCACATCTGTATGGTTTTACAGATGATGAGTGGAGTAAGTTATTGGGAATTAGGTGACTATCCTCATTATATCGGAATTCGAGATAGTTGGTGATATTTGAGGAAATCGCCTGGGTATTGTTTTCAACCTACGACGCACAGGATTTGAGTTATTCAACTCAGCGAATTTATACAAAATATTGTATGTTGTCTAGTGTCCATTAAGACAAAGGGGTTGGTCCTCGTACTGTATTTTATTTACTCATGACTTCTTTAGTTTTTAGATAAGTGTTTCGTAGAAATACAAGATCTAAGTCTTGAGAAGTTATAGGTATAAGAGTAAAGTAGAGAACCACATGCTGCAAGTATCAGGATTCTTCAAGGCAATTGAAGATGTAGATACTTGTGTTTGGTATACAGTTGATAGTAATGGTTTTGAGAACTCGTTTCTATTTCAGGTTACTCATAATTGGATGCACTCCTAAGTTGAGTAATGCTGATCGGCCTCTCTCCATTTTGTTGACATGCACTGAGACAGATGTATGTTTTGAATCTGGTTCTAATTAAATTAGTGCCTTTATTTCTATATTGAATATATATAGAATCAATTTATATCTTAACGATATTAAGGTATAGAGAGTTGTCCGGCTGATGCTTAAAACCAGAATCCGGATAAACTCAAGGCATGTTTCTGTAATGGCAGTTTGTGGGTTGACCCGGGCTATGACGAGGGTTGACTTTCTACCATCTGGAAGATCAATAGTGATATTGTTCTCGACTCACCACAGTTTTAGTAAAATGGATTTTTTCAGAAAACAGTAGTGGTAGTATGGTAGAACTGGAAGTGATTCCAGAACCGCAAACGATTACTGAAAATTTAATAGAACCTAAAGATTCAATCAGGTTTGACATTCCGTTAGCCACTCCGCACATATGGTGGGTAACCTCAGGCACCCGAGAGGTACTCCGGTAGCCTCAAGGATGGTGACAGGGAGGTTCATGTTTACCCAGACTTGATACTACTGCTGTTCCAGACTATGTGACCCGGCAGGAGGATGAGTATAGCGCCGTTCTAAACTAGTTTTAGAAGTGCACGTGTATATGACTCTGCCAGAGGGTTGTTGTAGTCAGTGGAGCAGCGGAAGCATAGTGGACAAGTAACTTATGTATGTTTATAGACTAAACCAGATATAGCGGAGATAGATCATCTATTTTTGATGTTACAGTCATAAGTTTTTTGACTTCATCAGAAAAGGGGATGGATCTATTAAGAAGGTAGTAGGGTGTGATGTCCTGGTATTTGGATGACATACACAGAGTAGGAAGTAAAATTTATATAACGATCGGTTATAATATGGTTGTCACACAGTGGTTTCTCCACATAGGATATGGATATTATATCAGGCATTCTGGTTACTAGATCTATAGTTTTAGATCTAGATTTTGGTAGTTTCCAAATCCGGGTACTTAGACAGTATTCTAAAGATATTTAGAATGAACGACTCCTAGTATGGTGCAGGTGATGGAGTCACCCTCTCTAAAGGTGTCATATAGACTAAAGAGGAGAGGGATGTGCAAGATTGGCATATCACTTGCTTAGGTAATTGAGTCAATCATGAGATGTCAAGTACCGCACCAGATGTTGCTTTTGCACTAGATGCAATAAGTTATGATATTAATCCAATCCTGGAAAAACGTTAAGAAGCAGTTTTAGAATATAAGCAAATGTTCTAGGGATTTGATAACGACAGCCTCCTTTAGGAGACGGTTATCATTCCAGGCTTCCAAGGTGACTTGGATGACAGAGTGACTGTTAGAGTTATAGTTTTCCCTCTGACGAGGGGCAGTAGTTTGGACAGCAGGTCCAAGCGGATACTGTGGGTGGCATGGTGCAGGATGCTGATTAAATTCAGTTGACAATACAGTCTAAGATGTTTGCTGGATTTGGAGTTCATTTGTGAACTGGGTCCCATCAGATATCTAGACATATTCTAAGACAGGTATTGCTCATTTCGGGAGATGGCTTTCTCCACGAATTTAAGATTAAGAGTGACATAGAAAGAAACATCAGAGCAGATCCACTCACTAAGGCTATTTCTCGAACGCAAGAGTTTCACAAATAGGCTCTGTGAGACTGCTTAGTAGAGAAGTTGGGTGTTCGATATCACACGGGTTGTGAGTATGCAACATCTCAATAATTAGCCTTGAGTGCAAGTGGGATATTGTTGGATATAGTGCCCTCGAAGTCAATTATTGGATTGCGGGTACGTGATTGCAATGATTGAGGGAGGACCTATACCGGTAGGACAGTCTTACCCAAGATGATAGTATGCTATCCGGTTTGTCTTTATTCTCATATACATGTTGATAGAGCCCATAGGATTCATTCTTGACAGCCAGCAGTATGATGGCGATCATATACGTAGGAGCTGAGGTCTATAAGCACATCCTTAATGTGTCCCTCATCATTGGAGTTTTGAGACTGAGCATCGATACTCCAGAGTAGACTAGTGTATACAGTTCCAGATCTCGATAAGGGGCGGTGTCCGGTCTCACAAGCCACTGGTGTCAGTTAGTTCACCTAAGATGTATACAGTTGCTCATTCGGTTATGAGTACACCGGATAGGAGTCGCCAGGAACATGCTAGTTGGTATTATACCTATTGTCAGATAGCAGTTCCCTGGTGACATGCGTACAGGTTAGTCTGTCGAACTGAGATCGTCATTTGTCTCGTGTGAGTTCCCACTGTACTTTGATTACTACCCAACCACGGCTCAAAAAAGTCGTGCAAACAGGTTTTAGTTGGGTACAGTCCTGAGCCACATGGAGGCAGTGAGCGGATCGTCGGGGATTCGTCTCTCCCGGTATTGGGGGTTGATGTCTCACAGTGCATGGGTGGCCATCACTAGAAATCCTTGGCCAAGATTATCGAGAATTACTGATTCGGATCAATAGTTTCTTAGGTGGTGATGAGTTTCATACCGACACGAATTATCGCATTATTAGGGGTCTGACTTTATCTACCCCCCTAGACCCGATATGCGATACTCATAGACGAACAGACCGGACTGTACGGATATTGTCACTGTTAGGCCCAGTAGAGTTTCAGGATGAGTTCGCTCGTCAGCTTCCCTTTCGTTCAATACATGGGCAACCGTTACGTATAGCTAGTACCACTGACTTGCTTGTGGTTAAACGCACTGCCAGTGTATTGATGAGTCATTAGAGTCCCCCACAGACAGTTTCCCAAGTTCGGACGAAACGTTAGAGGCCGTATGGTTTTATGGCAGGGGTTCGAACATGCACGTGCACTTGTGCACATGTCATGGTTCGGACAGATAATACTAGCTGGCTTTGGTTTAAGCCGGATCCTAATATTATATTGTGTTGGAACACTTTTGTCTCATTGTATTCGTATTCGGTTGGAATACGGATGTGGGTATGTATATACAGTTGAGAGATAATCTTGTAATTCGTTACGGGATTATTTTTGGAGTTGCCATTTTCTTGTTTTGTTATTAAACATTAAGTTTTAATTAATAGTGGAAATTGTGAGCTTTGTTTTTGGCCAATTTTCTTTGATATGCTGACTAAGAAATTTCATGGGCTGGGGGCAATTTCGAATATGGTGGCGGCTGGGTTTTTTATTGGTGCATGCATTTTGTGTTGTGTCATTGTGCATTAAATGGGCATGGTGAGGTCCTTGCATTTCTGAGGGATGGGCATGTGATGAGTCATTGTTTTACTTTGAATAAGCATGGGTTTTCTTTGTGAGGTGGCAGTGGACTTTTTGGGTGAGGGTTTTGTGTGTGCTGTGTTTTCTTTTTGTGAGGAAATAGTGTTGGATATATGTATGCCCTAGAGGCCATTATGTGATAGTGGATGTATCTATACATGTATATATATATTCAGTTTGCATTCCTGCTCAACATGATAGTATGCTATCTGGTTCTTCTTTATCTGACATGTTGATTTGATCATGCTTTTATTCGTTCATACATGCTGATAAAGCCCTGAGAATATCGGCTTGACTACTCTGATTATGATGGAGATCATACTAGTGGGACATTTGTGGTCTATAAGCATATCCTGGAATGTCCCTAGTCGTAGGTATATCGAGACGGGGCATTGATATACCAGAGTAGACTAGCGTATATGATACTAGACCCATACGATGGGCGATGGATGTTCCCACATTCATCGATGTTTGACATCAAGATCATATACGGGTGCTCAGTGGTGACTGGATACACTGGACGGACTCACCGAGAACTCCTATATGGAATTATATCTATCGTCGGATAGCAGTTCTCAGGTGACACTGGTACAGGTTAGTCTGTAGACCCGAGATCGTCATGGAGTCTTGTGTGTTCTCCCACTGTACTTTGATTGCCACCCTACCACGGCTCTACTGAGTCTTGCAAACAGGTGGCCGTTGGGTAAAGTCCCGAGACACACGAAGACGATGAGCGATAGGAGGGGTTTCGTCTCTCCCGGTAATGGGAGTTGATACTGTGCTGTGCCCGACTGGTTATAACAGCAAGTCCCTGGCCAGGGCTGCTGAGATTTGCTGATAAGTGTTATCAGTAGTTTCTCGATCTGTTATAGACCATTCACCGACATGACTTATTGAGTTATTGGGGTCGACGTGACCATCCCTAGGCTCGATATGCAGCATATCTGACGAAGAGACCGGACTGTACGGTAGTGTTGCCGGATGGCTCGACGGCAGTTGTAGCAGGTTCGCTTGTTGTCTTCTAATCGCTCAATACCCGGGTGGCCGTTACGTTTAGCTGACAGCTTGCGGCTTGAGGGTACCTGATATGATCATCACCCTCTGCCGGCGTATTGACGAGTCTTAGAGTCCCACAAAGGAGTTACCCAGTCCAGGCGAAACGTTGTGGTGCGCATATGCGATATGCGCATGCACCCGATTGAAATGTGCGTATATGATACCGAACATTGATCGGGTGAACTGCTTTTGGTGGGGTCATATGAGATATGACCGGATTGATAAATCAAGTGTTGATTTATCATTTAACCAATAGTTTTCTCACTTAAAACCTTTTCTTAGATGATAGATGTGTGCATGCATGTGTGCTTTTCTTTCTTTCTTTCATGCTAGTTTCATGCACATGTGGATGTGCATACATGCACACATACATACACTCATCCATCATGGTTGTTAGCATATGGAAATGGTGGCAATATAAGACTCACACCATGGATTATATAATGGATTATTATTTAATTTTGGATTTAAAAGAAAATGAAAAAGGAAAGGATAATCATTCTTGCTTCTACATTCTTCCTTTGACCTAACCATGCTCAACTACCACTAACCTAAGGTTATCCTTCTCTTTATCATTCCAAACTAAAGTTAAATAATGTCTCCATCACTTTAACCATGGTTCATAGCATGAGGGAATAAAATATATATTGATATATTTATTTTTCTTCACTTGAGTTATCTTTTTACCTCTTGTCAAAAAAATTGCCACCATCTTCTTCCTCTTGCTCTTTTGCTCTCTAGTTTTTTCTAGTGAGCAAATACCACTTAAAGATAGGTTTTTGAAGTGAGAAACCTAACCACAACATCATTCTACACAATTTTAGCCGTTTTGTTTAGAGTGTTCACTTCGGTTTGACGAAGTTGCGAGCTTGGACGAAGAACTCCGTGGTGGATCGTCGTGGACACAAGGGGACTTCAAGAGGACCTTCGTTCAACACCCTAGAGACCAAGGAGTCCAGCGAAAGGGAGCTACAAAGGTTGTAGCCTTCAAACCCTAGATTAGTTCGCTTTTTATTTTGTAACCCTAATTTTCTAGGATCGATCCCTTTGCATGTTAGTTTAGCACCATAAAAATTAAAACTTTGGGTCATGTGATGCTTCAAAACTCTTCATCGGGTGCTAAACAAACCTTTCATTGGTATCAGAGCCGACCTAGAACATTAGGCGACGTTTTTACGAAGTGAAAACCCCGATCGGACAAAAATACGGTATTTTTGGGTGCTCTCTGGAAATTTTCTAAAATTTGATAATTTGCAGAATTAAAAATATGTAAAAAATACAGTAGGAAAAAATAAGAGTTACGGTACAAAATTTTTCCAGTGAACAGTGATTATCGCCGCGGAAACGCGGCCTAAGCTTGCTTAGGCCGCGGTTCCGCGGCCGTATATATGTATTGATGAATATTTTTTGTACAGTAATTGATGAATCTGCTTGTATAATTTTTGAATGTTTTTAATCTGTATTTGGTTTTGAAAAATTTTGGAGATGGTTTTGAACTCGTCATTTCGATCGGGATTTTTATTTCATAGCTTTTCCGGGTAAATTAGAAAGTATTGAAGTGTTTGAACGAGTATCATTTACTCACTATTCACGGGGTTTAAATACTTTGGAGATACGTGCAAGTCTTTTTGCGGTGGTCCCTCTAGAAGACAACAAACCTTAACTCGATTATGTGACCGTCTCGAACTGCCCTTTGAACCTTAGGGTTTGGGGCAGTACGGCATGCCACATGTGAGGCGTTGGCTTGACCCTTCTACGGCTGGACCGCTACTACTGTGTCACACTCCGGATTTTTGAACCCTGCTCAAGTGTTGAGCTTTAGTGAATCTTGGGTGCTTGATCGTTCGTTCGAAAACTTTAATACTGTCTGTTTGTCTGGAATGTGATACAATATGTGGAATTCATATAGTTTAGGCATGAAATACGAAATATGTGATATTTCGCATTTATGATGTCTAAAGAGAATCTGGATTCCAAATATTGTAGTTTTACACTTTCTTTTCTGTGACCGTAAGTGTAGTATGTATGATATCGCCGGTTTCGTTGCTATACATCAACGACAATCGGGGTACGCATACTTACTTACGTTGATGATATGTGATATTATGTGTTGCTGAGATATGATGTGCAGGATTGTCGCGATCGAATAGCCAGGGGTTTTTTATGAGATGAGAGTTTTATATTTTCATTCATGTAAATTCAAATGTAATATTCTTTTATTTGGGGCACTTCCAGGTTGCGGTTGTGTCACCAGTGTTGTATATTATTTACTTTTCCGCATTAGGATGGACCCAAGGAGGGGAGCACCGGTGACCGGGTTCTGGGGTTCAGTGGGAGGCCATCTCGAGGAGTCGAGACCGGGTCTCCTAAACTCCAGGATTGGTAGGGTCACTTGCCGCTCTCGTAGGGGTCCAGGGTGTGGGCTTGGCTATTCATCGCGACTGTGGAATCCGTATTTTCTATTCTGGCTAAATACTAAATACGGACGTCTAGGATATCCCACGTTATATCTATGTTTCTGCTGCCTATGTTCTGTGATATCTGAGACGAATGACATATTATATATATGATATATAGTAGACGTTGCTTATGTTTTACACCCGCGCTAGTCCCGTCCCGGTATGCCGTTAGTTAAGTAACCTAACGGTGCATAACGGAACATTGCGTCGAATGCGGATGGCATAAGCGTACGTGTTATTTTCGTTTCTTTTCTGTGATTGGCTTAAGGACTTAAATGATGGGATTACATTAATGTGATTAATGTAAAGAAAATAAACCTAAAAAGATGTTGTAGAATCGGATTTAAAAACTACTCGGCTATTTATGAAAAAGCTACATTTCAAAACTGCGGAGCTTAAGCCACTCCTTTTTTGAAAAACTGTTTGATTCTACAACGATATCAAGTTCAAAGCGTCAAAGATTTTCTTAAAAATCATTCGCACCCCTCCGTCATTTTAGGAAGTAGAGTACTTAGTATTTGTGCTACGTTTGTTGACTTTAGTTAAGGCGTAGTGTACGGTAGCTAAGTGATGTCTTCCTACACTGCATATGATGCAGATTAATTAGGACATTCATGCGACTTTGATGACCATAGTTAAGGGTCATATGGGTGGGTCTAATTAATCAAGAAATGACGGATAGAACTTGACTGGTACTTATGATTTGTTGACCATAGTTAAGGTCATAAGTACTAGGGGTAAAAATTACATCGGGAATTTCAAGTGTTGAAATTTGCAATGAGATTGCATACCTTCCATGTGATGGTTGGATCCCGATCCCACTGTGGGCAATAGTTGCTCCTAGGAGAGTTTTACAGTTTAGAATTAGCTAACTCATTAGGTGTCTAGAAAGGTGTTAACGGGGCTCCGCCTCTGAGAAAACGAGGTTTACTCTAATTAGGTCCGTGCGAAAGCACGGGGAACCTCCCTCAAAGTACCGACACTGGCCTGGCTGAACGGTTAGCGAAGTTGTAGACTGTAATTAATCCTGGCTAGTTTTTCTTTTTAAGGTTTGAAAGAAAAACTTCATAAAAAGCAGTGGGAAACATCGATTAGACAAGATAATAAACCAATCTAATCTGTGCTAGAGCTTTCGCTGAGTGTATTCTTTTCTCTCTCTTAACGGCAGATACCAATGACTGGACTTAAGCTTCTACTAGATAAAAACAAACTGAATGGGACCAACTATAAAGACTGGCTAAGGAATCTGAAGATCGCCTTGACTTATGATAAAGTATCATATGTCCTCACGGCTTCAGCCCCGCCAGTCCCTGGTCCAAAATCCTCAGTTGCGGACATTGAAGTCCGCAAGACATGGGACGCTGACTGTGCCACGGCCACATGCCTCGCGCTTGCATCGATGGATAACACACATCAAAAGCAGCACGAGGACATGGACATTCACGGTATATTGCTCAATACAAAGGAGTTGTATGGGGAGCAATCCCGCGTATTACGATACGAAGCATCAAAGAAATTGTTTCAGATGCGAATGGCCCCTGGCACACCAGTAGGAGACCATGTTCTGAAGATGATAGCTCTTATAGAAGAGCTTGAGGACCTTGGATGGACGATGGACAATGAACAATATATAGATATTATTCTGCAGTCCCTCCCCTCCACCTTTGCTCAGTTCATAGTGAACTTCAACATGCATGGCATGGAGAAGGACCTCCCTGAACTCCTTAATATGTTAAGGAGTGCAGAGAGCACTATGAAGTTAGCAAAAACTCCCGTTATGACTATTGGACAGTCTTCCTCTTCTCGCCCGAAAGCCAAGGCCAAGGGAAAGTAAAGGAAGAAACCCACTAATCCTAAAGGGGGAGTTAAAAAGGTGAAGGGAAAGGGAAAGTCCAAGGCTGGAGACTCAGGGAAGGGCGAATGTTTCCATTGCCACAAGAAAGGACACTGGAAGCGCAATTGCACGGAGTACTTAAGTCTCAAGAAGAAGCATGGTGATGCTTCTGCTTCAGGTGCGTTTGTGACTGAAAACTGTTTTTCTATAAACTCTGCTTCCTGGGTATTGGATACCGGTTCAGGTTCTCACATTTGCAATTCTATGCAGGGGCTGAGAAATAGCAAGGTTTTGAAGACAGGTGACCATACTCTCCGCGTTGGAAATGGTTCCAATGTACATACAGTCGCAGTGGGAGAGTATCACTTGGGGTTGCCATCTGGATGTATTTTGATTTTGAATCCATGTTATTTTGTACCAAGTATGCCATGTAATATAATATCCGTTTCTTTGTAGGACAATGAAGGATATAATTTTGTGTTGCAGAACAATGTTATGAACATTCACCTAAATCAAATGTTGGTTGGGTATGGTGCGCTTAATAACGGAATATATGTCCTAAATCAACACACAGTTTTCAGTATACAACACACTAATAAAAGAAAACTTTCAGAATTAAATGAAGCTTTTCTTTGGCACTGTAGACTTGGTCATATTAACGAAACAAGACTAAACAAGTTACACAAAGATGGATATTTAAATTCTTTTGAATATAAATCTTATGCGACTTGCCAGTCTTGTATCAAGGGTAAAATGACCAAAACTACGTTTACCGGACACGGAGAAAGAGCTACTCAGCTCCTGGGCCTCATACATAGTGATGTATGTGGACCTATGTCTACACAGGCTAGAGACGGTTTTTCATACTTCATTACATTCACTGACGATTTCTCAAGATTCGGTCATGTATTTTTATTAAAGCACAAGTCCGACGCTTTCGAGAAATTCATTGAATATAAATAAGAAGTAGAAAAACAAACCGGCTTGAGTATTAAGATGCTTCGATCAGATCGAGGTGGAGAGTATCTCAGTACAGAATTTGCAAACTTCCTAAAAGAGAATGGGATTCTCTCTCAGCTCACTCCTCCTTACACACCATAGCACAACGGTGTGTCAGAGCGACGGAATAGGACCCTATTAGATACGGTCCGGTCCATGATGAGTGACGCTGAGTTACCCGTCTCATTTTGGGGGCATGCATTGGAGACTGCAGCATTTCTGCTAAACAAGGTTCCAACCAAAGCCGTGTCTACCACTCCATATGAGATATGGAATGGGAAGAGACCATCTTTTAAGAGAATTAAGATTTGGGGTTGCCCGGCCTATGTTAAAAAGCAGAATCCGGACAAACTCGAGACACGGTCAGTCATGTGTAACTTTATGGGATATCCAAAGAATTCTTATGGATATCTGTTCTACCACAAAGAGGAACAAAAAGTGTTTGTTTCTCAGTATGCCACATTCTTGGAAAAAGAGTTTTTCACAGATAAAGATGATGGCAAGGTAGTAGATCTAGAAGAGGTTCTGGAGACACAAACTACAAATGACGATTTGGTTGAACCGACTGTTGCAACAGAAACTGAAGAACCTCGGCCACTCCGTAGGTCTGGCAGGACTTCTCGCCCACCGGAGAGGTACTACGGTTTCCTCATTGATGGTGACAGAGATGATTGCATCATGGATGATGATGATCCTACCAGTTTTCAGGAAGCTATCACAAGTGGTGACTCTGTGAAGTGGCTGGATGCCATGAGATCCGAAATGGAGTCTATGTACACCAACAAAGTATGGACTTTGGACGTTGTACCCCCTGGGGTAAAACCTGTACGGTGCAAGTGGATCTTTGAAAGAAAGATTGGTGTGGATGGGCAGGTAGAGACCTATAAGGCAAGACTTGTGGCGAAAGGTTTTCGTCAAAGACCATGTTTGGACTATGACGAAACTTTTTCGCCCGTAGCCATGCTTAAATCCATTCGGATCCTACTTGCTATTGCTGCTCACTACGACTTTGAAATCTGGCAGATGGACGTTAAAACAGCATTTCTAAATGGAGATTTAGAAGAATGCGTTTATATGGATCAGCCAGAGGGCTTCATTGACAGTGGGAGCAGCGAGAAAGCATGTAGATTGCTTAAATCCATATATGGGTTAAAGCAGGCATCTCGGAGTTGGAACATCTGTTTCGATGATGTTATCAAAGAGTTTGATTTCATTAAAAATCCAGATGAACCTTGTGTTTATAAGAAGGCTGTAGGAAGAGCTGTCACATTCCTCGTATTGTACGTGGATGATATTCTTCTGATAGGAAATGATATTCCTATGCTACAGTCGGTCTAATCATTCTTATCACTAAGGTTCTCCATGAAGGACCTGGGTGATGCCACATACATCCTGGGCATAAGGGTCTATAGGGATAGATCCAAAAAGTTATTGGGATTTTCCCAAACCAGGTACATCAACACCATCCTAAAGTGGTTTAGTATGGAAGACTCCAAGCGGGGTGCCTTACCCGCTTGCCATGGAGTCACTCTCTCCAAGGATTCTTGTCCAAAGACCGATGAAGAGAGAGCTCGCATGAGCATTATACCTTATGCTTCGGCAGTAGGATCTATAATGTATGCGATGTTATGTACACGCCCAGATAAAGCTTATGCACTTAGTGTTGTAAGCAGGTATCAATCCAACCCAGGGGAGAACCACTGGACGGCTGTGAAGAACATTCTTAAGTACTTGCGAAGGACTAAAGAATTGTTCTTAGTGTATGGTAATAAAGATCTCCAAATGGAGGCCTTTACCGATTCGAGCTTCCAGAGCGATAAGGATGACAGCAAATCTATCTCAGGGTTTGTATTTACCCTCAATGGAGGGGCGGTAAGTTAGAAGAGTTCCAAACAAGATACCGTTGCAGACTCTACGATGGAAGCTGAGTACATTGCTGCAAATGATGCCGCCAAGGAAGCCGTCTGGATGAAGAAGTTCGTCTCGGAGCTAGGAGTAGTTCCAACCATTATTGATCCAATACCTTTGTATTGTGACAATAATGGGGCGATGGCGTTAGCCAAGGAGCCCAGATCCCATCAGCGGTCCAGACATATCCTGAGGCGCTTTCATTTGATACGGGAGATTGTAGATCGCCGCGAGATCGAGATTAAGAGAGTAGATACAAAGAACAACGCCGCGGATCCACTCACCAAGGCCCTCCCTCAGCCACAGCGTGAGCGACTTTTTGAGATGTTGGGTATGAGACACGCCAATAACTGGCCTTAGTGCAAGTGGGAGATTGTTGGGTATATGTATGCCTTAGAGGCCATTATGTGATAGTGGATGTATCTATACATGTATATATATATATATATATTCAGTTTGCATTCTTGCTCGACATGATAGTATGCTATCTGGTTCTTCTTTATCTGACATGTTGATTTGATCATGCTTTTATTCATTCATACAAGCTGATAAAGCCCTGAGGATATCGGCTTGACTACTCTGATTATGATGGAGATCATACTAGTGGGACATTTGTGGTCTATAAGCATATCCTGGAATGTCCCTAGTCGTAGGTATATCGAGACGGGGCATTGATATACCAGAGTAGACTAGCGTATATGATACTAGACCCATACGATGGGCGATGGATGTTCCCACATTCATCGATGTTTGACATCAAGATCATATATGGGTGCTCAGTGGTGACTGGGTACACTGGACGGACTCACCGAGAACTCCTATATGGAATTATATCTATCGTCGGATAGCAGTTCTCAGGTGACACTGGTACAGGTTAGTCTGTAGACCCGAGATCGTCATGGAGTCTTATGTGTTCTCCCACTGTACTTTGATTGCCACCCTACCACGGCTCTACTGAGTCGTGCAAACAGGTGGCCGTTGGGTACAGTCCCGAGACACACGAAGACGATGAGCGATAGGAGGGGTTTCGTCTCTCCCGGTATTGGGAGTTGATGCTGTGCTGTACCCGACTGGTTATAACAGCAAGTCCCTGGCCAGGGCTGCTGAGATTTGCTGATAAGTGTTATCAGTAGTTTCTCGATCTGTTATAGACCATTCACCGACACGGCTTATTGAGTTATTGGGGTCGACGTGACCATCCCTAGGCTCGATATGCAGCATATCTGACGAAGAGACCAGACTGTACGGTAGTGTTGCCGGATGGCTCGATGGGAGTTGTAGCAGGTTCGCTTGTTGTCTTCTGATCGCTCAATACCCGGGTGGCCGTTACGTTTAGCTGACCGCTTGCGGCTTGAGGGTACCTGATATGATCATCACCCTCTGCCGGCGTATTGACAAGTCTTAGAGTCCCACAAAGGAGTTATCCAGTCCAGGCGAAACGTTGTGGTGCGCATATGCGATATGCGCATGCACCCGATTGAAATGTGCGTATATGATACCGAACATTGATCGGGTGAACTGCTTTTGGTGGGGTCATATGAGATATGACCGGATTGATAAATCAAGTGTTGATTTATGATTTAACCATTAGTTTTCTCACTTAAAACCTTTTCTTAGATGATAGATGTGTGCATGCATGTGTGCTTTTCTTTCTTTCTTTCATGCTAGTTTCATGCACATGTGGATGTGCATACATGCACACATACATACACTCATCCATCATGGTTGTTAGCATATGGAAATGGTGGCAATATAAGACTCACACCATGGATTATATAATGGATTATTATTTAATTTTGGATTTAAAAGAAAATGAAAAAGGAAAGGATAATCATTCTTGCTTCTACATTCTTCCTTTGACCTAACAATGCTCAACTACCACTAACCTAAGGTTATCCTTCTCTTTATCATTCCAAACTAAAGTTAAATAATGTCTCCATCACTTTAGCCATAGTTCATAGCATGAGGGAATAAAATATATATTGATATATTTATTTTTCTTCACTTTAGTTATCTTTTTACCTCTTGTCAAAAAAATTGCCACCATCTTCTTCCTCTTGCTCTTTTGCTCTCTAGTTTTTTCTAGTGAGCAAATACCACTTAAAGATAGGTTTTTGAAGTGAGAAACCTAACCGCAACATCATTCTACACAAGCTTAGCCGTTTTGTTTAGAGTGTTCTCTTCGGTTTGACGAAGTTGCGAGCTTGGACGAAGATCTCCATGGTGGATCATCGTGGACACAAGGGGACTTCAAGAGGACCTTCGTTCAACACCCTAGAGACCAAGGAGTCCAGCGAAAGGGAGCTACAAAGGTTGTAGCCTTCAAACCCTAGATTAGTTCGTTTTTTATTTCGTAACCCTAATTTTCTAGGATCGATCCCTTTGCATGTTAGTTTAGAACCATAAAAATTAAAACTTTGGGTCATGTGATGCTTTAAAACTCTTCATCGGGTGCTAAACAAACCTTTCAAATAGGGTTTTAAATGTGGCATTAATTTAACACACACACATACACTTGATCAACCCAATTCACAGAGCATTCTTTTCCTTGAAATGGCCGAGCACCTTGCCATGGCCGAGCCCCACTTTTGCAAGTTCATTTTCTTTTCTCAAAGCTAGAAATTCCTTTGCTCACAATTTTCATTCCAAGGCAACTTCATTTACCTCGACCCAATTCATTGGGTGCCTTGAGACAAAGTATTCTACACTCTCTCTACTTCAATCTTGGACATATCGGCTAGCAAACTTTATGTCCGAGTTGCCTCGGTTTTGAGGCAGGAGCCTGTATAAAGATTCATAGACGTGGTGCCACTTCGAGGGGCATGATCGGGGAGCGGACTTCGTCGGTGTAGCAGCGAGGAGTTTGGCGCAGAGATTGAAAACCGAAGGACACAGATCGATCGGTATAATCTTTCCAAACTCTTTTACAGTTTACTAGTTTACGGTTAATAGAATGATCCGGGTATTTAGTTGCGGTAGCGCCAGTTTAGTAAAAGGTTTTTTGTTCCGCATTTGGCGTCGGATTGACGGCCGGGGCGCTGTCGTAACCAAACAGCATGTTCCTCCGAACACTTTAAACTTGGAAAAATGGGTTTCTGACACTCATTCGAACTTTTTAACTTCGCCTGGGCGACATACGAATACCCTTCGTCTGTTAGTTATATGTATGCCCTAGAGGCCATTACTGTACATAGGATGCATATTGTAGTGGATGCTGGGACATATATAGGGAGGACTTTCTTGCTCGACATGATAGTATGCTATCTGGTTGATCTTTACCTTAACGTCTATACTGATTGTCTCTCTGTTACATGTTGGTAAAGCCCTTAGGATGTGTACTTGACTACCTGGACTATGATGCAGATCATACTAGTGGGGACATGGTTGTCCATAAGTACATCCTTCAAAGTTCCTAGTCGTGGGTGTATCGAGACGGGGCATCGATATACCAGAGTAGACTAGCGTATACCTTCTCGACCCATACAGATGGGCGATGGATGATCCCATATCCATTGGTGTTTGACATCAGAGATGATATACGGGTGCTCAGTGTAGACTGGGTACACTGGACGGACTCGCCGAGAACTCCCAGATGGTATTATACCTTACGTCAGATGGCAGTTCTCTGGTGACACTGGTACAGAGTAGTCTGTTGACCCGAGATCGTCATAGAGTCTTGTGTGGTTCCCACTGTGCTTTGATTTCCATCTTACCACGTCCAAGAGGGCGTGCAAAACGGTGGTTTTTTGGTACAGTCCCGAATCACATGGAGGCAATGAGCGATAGGAGGGGATTCGTCTCTCCCGGTATAGGGAGTTGATGTTGCGCTGTGTTCGATTGGCTATAACCGGAAATCCCTGATCAGGGTTGTTGAGATTTACTGGTAAGTGTTACCAGTAGTTTCTCGAACTGTTATAGACCTCATATCGACACGACTTATTGAGCTATTGGGGTCTGACGTTTACCACCCCTAGGCGAGATATGCGACATATCAGACGATCAGACCGGACTGTACGGTAAGTGTTACTGGTTGGATTCACAGGAGTGTGAGCGGGCTTGCTCGTCGATATTCTGATCGCTCAATACCCGGGTGGCCGTTATGTTTAGCAGACCGCTTGCGGCTTGTGGGTGTTTGATATGATCATCACCTGCTGCCGGCGTATTGACGAGTCTTTAGAGTCCTACACAGAGGTTTCCTGGCTCAAGTGAAACGAAATAGGAGCGCATATGAGATATGTGCGGGACCGAGAATAATACGTGTATGTGATACCGTATTCTATTCTCGCGATGAATGTATCGAATGGTTGTATGCGATATAACCTAGTTATCGAATCAAGGATTGATTCGATAAATCGATACATTATATACTAGTCGGTTGTGTGCGACATGACCGGATCATTGTATCAAGTGTTGATTTAATGATTTAGTGCATAATTATATATTTGATATATTACTTTGCATTAACTAGTGTTGGTTCACTTTAAATGGATATTCTCACTCGGATGTGCACATTGTATATGTGATATACTTTTGTGCACTTGATTGTATCATGTTTGATGATATATGTTTACTAGGGTTTTTGTGTAAAGATCAAACCATGGTTACATGATAATGGTTAGGGTTTTGTTTTTCATTTTCTTATTCATTTATTTACTAGTTTATTCATTTTGGAAATGAAAAGAAAAGAATGGTGGCTTTATTTGTAGTTTAGTTGAAGCTTCATGAAACTTTGACCTAGTCCACCATTCTTGTCTCTTGCTTAACCCTAACCATCATTTCTAACAATGGTCTATTCTCTACACTAAACTAGGGTTAGTATTATGATAAGTATTGTTTTTCCTTTTCATTTTAATAACTTATCATAATATTATCTTCTTCTTGAAGAAAAATCTTGCCTCATCAATGGCAACTTGATGAAAAGAGTGAGAAATCCAATTCTAAAGTGAACGCACTTCCTATTTCTTCATCCTCTACCTCTTGCCAAGTAGTATAGGGTGTTTCCTTCACAAGTTTTCATGGCTTGGTGAAGGTGGAGCTTGATCTAGTGATGCCTCGACGTAGATCATCTTCGGCATCGTCGTCGATGACCTAGCCCGCTTTTTCTCCGATGAAGCCGATGCAAGAGTCATGGTTCGATTTGGACAGCGGAGAGGACTTCATCATGGAGCTATGGAGGTGGAGAACCGGATCTACAAAGGTTGTATTTCCGTTCTCTTAGTAAAGTAGTTTACTAGTTGCATCTTTCGCCTAGATATCTAGTTAATGATCCGTATTAGGGTTTCTCGGCATCCGTAAAATTTGAAATTGGCATGGTTAATGCCTTGTGAGACCTCTTGGGAGTGTCTAGGAACCCTACAGTGGAATCAGAGCCTAGCTAGAGCCTTAGGCGATGTCTAGACGGAGTTTGAAATCCGAACGAATCGAAACCCTAATCCATAAAGTGCTCTCTGGACTTTTTCTAAAAACTGGGTTTTTTCCAGATTAAAAATTCTTAAAAAATTCAGCAGGGAATTCTAAGAATTACGATGCAAAATTTTTTTCATGATACCTCTAATGCGCGGCGGAACCGCGGCAGAAGCCTGCCTTCTGCGGCGGTTCCGCAGCCTCTTGACTTGATTGGCCTTCAATCTTTGCATAGTAATTCATGCTTTCTGGTGCTGGTTTTCCTGGGAATTTTTAATATTTATTCAAGAGTTGAATTTTCTGGGGTTGTTTTGGGGATTCGATGATTCGATCGGATTATCAGACTTTGTCTTTGTGGCTTTCCGGATAATTTTTTGAATATGTTAAAAAGTTCGACCGGATATAAATACCCAATTTTTTCCCTGTCGGGAAATTTCCAAGTATTGGATTTTTCCGTAGTTTAACGACGTTCTAAGTAGTGCAAGTAACGCGATGGTCCCTCTAGAAGACAACAAACCTTAACTCGATTATGTGACCGTCTTGAACTGCCCTTTGAACCTTCGGATTTGGGGCAGTACGGCGTGCCACATGTGAGGCGTTGGCTTGACCCTTCTACGGCTGGACCGTTGGTACTGAGGCACGAACTGAATGTTTTTAGACTTATTTCATGTGTTGATCTGTATCGGGAAAACTTGGGTGTTTGACTGTTCGATCGAAAAGTTTAACATTTTCTATTTATCTGGAAAGGGATACAATAATTGGAATTCACAAAAGTTATGAGATAACTGAATGAATGTTGTAAATCTAGCAATTTAGTCTCACTTGATCGGTTGCCACGGAATTTTGATGTGATCAAAAGTCCGTCGCAATCACGTAGCGTACGCGGATACTCGCCGGGTAAACTTAATAGACAGCCTCACTCCATAGCCCCGACCAAGTGACTGTAGGAGAACCCCGTCGCCGAAAGCATCCGTTCGGGTGCTCGCGGCAGCGGTGTTCCGCCTTGGTGCACTTCGTCGACGGTATCGGGGGTGTAGCCGCCTACTGAAGTTTGCGACGAGCATTCGATCAAATTGTCGGGAATCCTGTTGAATTGCCCGACTAGGTATTGAAAAGTGTTTTCGATTTTGAGACAAAAATGCGGGGTTTATAATTGTTAAGCATGCGATGTCTAAGGAATTCATTTGATTAGGCATGCGATGTCTTTGGAGGTTGCGGATTCCAACTGTTGTAGTTTTACACTTTCTTTTCTGTGACCGTAAGTGTAATATGTGATATCGCCGGTTTCGATGCTATATGTCAACGATAATTGGGATGCGCATATTTACTTACGTTGATGACATGTGATGTTATGTGTTGCTGGATATGTTATATTGGATCGTCGTGTTTGAATAGCCGGGGGTTTTTATGTGAGATGAGTGTTTTTCATTTTCATTCATGTAAAAACTTGTATGTAATATTCTTTTATTTGGGGCACTTCCAGGTTGCGGAAGTTGTCACCGTTTGTATATTATTTTCTTTTCCGCACTAGGATAGACCCAAGGAGGAGGGCATAAGTAAATGGGTTCTGGAGTCCAGTGGGAGACTATCTCGAGGAGTCGAGTCCGGGTCTCCTAACTCTAGAATTGGTAGGGTTACTTGCCGCTCTCGTAGGGGTCTAGGGGTGTGGGTTTTGGCTATTTATCACGATCGTGGAATCCGTGTTTTATACTGGCTCGTATTGAAAACATGGACGTCCTAGTATATCCAATGTTTCATATGATTCTTTTGCTGCGATATCTGTGATGTGATCATGTGATGTTCTGTGATAGATACAGTATATAGTATATGTTATATATTATATAGGCGTTACTTATGTTTTACACCCGCGCTAGCACTGCCCCGCTCTGCCGTTAGTTACCTAACCTAACGGTGCACGAGGGGACATCGAGGCGAATGCGGATGGCATAAGTGTACGTCGTATTTATCTGTGATGTTTAGGTACTTAAATGATGGGACTTCATTAATGTGATTAATGAAAGAAAAAGAAACCTAAAGATGTTGTAGAATCGAATTTCAAAATAAAACAGGTAGCTACAGTTCTTGCTTTGCACAGAGATATATATGATATATCCTGCACCTTATTCGATGAGGAAAGGACTGAGATCCCTTCACCGGGAGTGACTCCTTTAGCAATAACTGGCAGATGCTACACACTCGGTTTGTCTTTTGATTGCTTTTAAGAGTTTTTGCTTTGCACAGTGATATATGTGATATATCCCGCATCTCATTCGACGAGGAAAGGACCGACGATCCCTTCACCGGGAGTGACTCCTTTAGCAAAACTAGAAAAGCCTCAAAAGCACTCCATTTTAAAATCATTTGATTGTACAACGATATCAAGTTCATTACGCAATAGGTTTTCAGAAAAACCTGTCGTAGCCCTCCGTCATTTCAGATATGTACTGGTTAGTATTCGTGCTGCGTTTGTTGCACTCTGTCAAGGCGTAGTGTGCGGTAGCTGATTAGTGCTTATCTGTATAAGCATATGATGTGATTGATTTAGGGTAGTCGTGCGACCTTGTTGACCTCTGTCAAGGGTCGTGCGGGTGGGTTTACTTCAATCAGGAAATGACGGGTTGAACTTGACTAGCAGCCTATGGTTTGTTGACCTCTGTCAAGGTCATAGGACGCTAGGGGCAAAATATTATCGGGAATTTCAAGTGTTGAAATTTGCAATAAGATTGCATACCTTCTATGAGATAGTTGGATCCCGATACCCACTGCGAGTAAGAGTTACTCCTGGGAGAGTTTTACACATTACAATTAGCCGATCAAGTAGGTGTCTAGAAAGGTGTCAACGGGGTTACGCCTCTGGGAAAACGAGGTTTACATTAATTAGGTTCGTGCGAAAGCACGGGGGACCTCCCTCAAAGTACCGACACTGGCCTGGATGAAAGATTGGCGAACTTGTAGTGTGTAATTAATCCCGGCTAGTCTTTCCTTTTAGGGTTTGAAGGAAGATTTGATAAAAAGCAGTGGGAGCCATCCTGATTAGATAAAATAAAACCAATCTATTCTTGCAAGAGCGCACGCTGAGTGTTTTCTTCTCTCTCTCTCCAGGTAGCGACCATATCACGCCTTAATCAAGATAATAATACGGATTATTGACCGAACCCGCTTGTTATACTGAGCTGGGGAACATTGGTCCCGCTCCAACTTATAATTGTTATAAAACAGAGCAGGAAATTGGGGAATACCAAATTTCCCGTGCCGCCCAAACGAAGAGAGTGCATGCTGATGCATCATCTTCGGGTGTGTTCATTACAAAGAACTGTTTCTCAGTATTCTCTGCGTCCTGGGTATTTGATACCAGATCAGGATCCCAGATATGTAATCTGTTACATAGGGCTACAGAAAGATAGAGAACTGAGAACGGGTGATAAGTTTCATGGGACAGAAAACGGGGCAAGTGTTGCAGCCAAGTCTGTTGGTCACTGTCACCCTGTATTACGAATACATTGATTCTGAACAAATGTTATTAGATACCGAACCTGATATACAAAATCGTATCTATCTCTTTATTAGTAAAGAAATGATAAAATTTTGTATTGTTGGATAATGTTTTGAACATTTCCTATATCAAAAGTTGATCGGTTCAGGCACGTTATCTAAAAGCATTAATGTTCTAAATCAAACAGCAGTTCTTAGTATATGGAACACACACAAGAGGAAGAGTTCAGAATTGAACGATTCCTTCTTAAGGTATTGTAGACTAGGTCAGATCAATGTGACCCGACTAGCTAGAGTTACATAAAGATGCATATTTAAATTAGTTTGAATTTACATCTTGTGAAACTCGCCAGTCATGTCACAAAGATAAAATGACCATAGCTCCGTTTATTGGAAACATAGAAAGAGTTATGTAAACTCTTGGGATGATACATGTTGATGTATGTAGGTCCCCTGTCTACACATGCCAAGACCGGTTCTTTGTACTTCATTACATTCTCTGATGATCTCTCAAGATTCAGACCTATGTTCCTGTTGAAACACAAGTCCGAACCTTTTGAGATATTCACAGAATATAAGATAGAAGTAGAGAACCAAAATACGGGTATAAGTATTATGTCCTATGATGTGATCACGGAGGAGAATACTTGAGCACGGAATTCTTGGACTATTCTAAAGGAGAATGAGATTCTCTCTCAGCATTACTCCTCTGTATACACCATAGCACGATGGTATATCGGGGGCGGAGAATCACACCTTATATGATAAGGTGTGCTCTATGATGAGTACTACTGAGTTACCTATTTCCTTTTGGGAGTTATGCACTTGAGAAGCTGCATACCTATTGAATAGGGTTCCAGTCAAATCAGTTGCCTACCATTTCATATGTGATATGGAAAAGGAAGAGCCCATGTCTTAAGCTAGTTAAGATTTGGGGTTGACCGGCCTATGTCTGAAAGCAAAATCCGGACAAGCTCGAGGCAAAGTCTGTAATGTAGAACTGGAAAGGTTCCAGCTATACAAACTGCAGCTGATGATTTGATAGAACCAAAGGATTCAGTAGATTCCAACGAACCTCAGCCTCTCCGCCGATCTAGTAGGGTTCCTCACCCACCTGAGAGATACTTCTGTTTCTCTATGACAGTGGGAGCGAGGATTGCATCATGAGATGATGACCTAACTAGCTTCGAGCTGGCCATCGAGAGTAAGACTCTGTAAGAATGGCTGGATGTTTACCGATCTGAGATGGAATCTTTATACACCAACAAAGTATGGACTTTGGTTGCTATATCTGAAGGGTTAAATCCCCATCAGGAGCAAGTATATCTTGAGAAGATTACTTGGTGTAGATGGAAAAGTTGAGACTTTCAAAGCTAGACTTGTTAAAGGTTTTCGTCATTGACCAGGCGTGGATAATGATGAAACCTTTTTCCAGTATCTATGCTTAAGTCCATCCAGATTCTACTTGCCATGGCTACATACCATGACTACGATATCTGGTGGTTGGGTGTCATGACAGCTTTTCTAAATGATGTTTTAGAAGAGGGAGTCTATAAGTACACAGCCAGAGGGCCTCGTAGACAGTGGGAGCAGCGGAAACGTGTGCAAGATGTTTTATAGGATAAAGCAGGCATCGCGGAGTTGGAACATCTGTTTTGATGAAGTAGTCAAAGAATTTGACATCATCAAAATGGTAGATGAACCTTGTATAAACAAAAAGGTAGTAGGGAGTATGGTGACGATCCTCGTAGAGTACGTGGATGCCATACTCTTGATAAGGAAAGAGTTTCCTATGCTACGCTCGATCAATCTCCGCCTATCACAATGATTCTCCACATAGGATCAAAGTGATACCTACTAAATCCTGGGTTTTGGACCTATGAGATAGATCTAAATGGATGTTAGAATACTCACTAGCTGTAGTGAGATGGTATCAATTGATCCTGGGAAGAATCACTGGAAGTGTTCCAGGGTGATAATGACGACTGAGTGTCAGTCACAGGCATTGTTTTTACCCTCAGTAAAGGGACGGTATGTTGGAAGAGTTCCAAACTAGATACCGTGACATACTAGACGATTAAAGGCAGGATACATCGCTACTTAAGATGCTACCAAAGAGGCAGTCTGGGTGTATATTGGTTCATGGGATGAACTACGTTCCTCCCATTGTGAGACAATGGAGTTGTGGCTTATGCCAAGGAACGACTGTCCCATCAGTGATCCAGACAAATTCTGAGGCAGCATCACCTGATCATGGAGATAGTTGATCTCCAGGGTGATCGGGGTTAGGAGAGTAGACTCAGAGGACAACACGGCGGATCCACTCACAAAGGCCTTTTCCCAGAGAGAGACTTTTATGGGATGGTTGAGTATGAGATACTACAACCATTGCTACAGATGGCCCTAGTGCAAGTGGGAGATTGTTAGTTATATGTATGCCCTAGAGGCCATTACTGTACATAGGATGTATATTGTAGTGGATGCTGGGACATATATAGGGAGGACTTTCTTACTCGACATGATAGTATGCTATCTGGTTGATCTTTATCTTAACGTGTATACTGATTGTCTCTCTGTTACATGTTGGTAAAGCCCTTAGGATGTGTACTTGACTACCTGGACTATGATGGGGATCATACTAGTTGGGACATGGTAGTCCATAAGTACATCCTTCAAAGTCCCTAGTCGTGGGTGTATCGAGACGGGGCATCGATATACCAGAGTAGACTAGCGTATACCTTCTCGACCCATACAGATGGGCGATGGATGGTCCCATATCCATTGGTGTTTGACATCAGAGATGATATACGGGTGCTCAGTGTAGACTGGGTACACTGGACGGACTCGCCGAGAACTCCCAGATGGTATTATACCTTACGTCAGATGGTAGTTCTCTGGTGACACTGGTACAGAGTAGTCTGTTGACCCGAGATCGTCATAGAGTCTTGTGTGGTTCCCACTGTGCTTTGATTTCCATCTTACCACGTCCAAGAGGGCGTGCAAAACGGTGGTTTTTGGGTACAGTCCCGAATCACATGGAGGCAATGAGCGATAAGAGGGGATTCGTCTCTCTCGGTATAGGGAGTTGATGTTGCGCTGTGTTCGATTGGCTATAACCGGAAATCCCTGGCCAGGGTTGCTGAGATTTACTGGTAAGTGTTACCAGTAGTTTCTCGAACTGTTATAGACCTCATATCGACACGACTTATCGAGCTATTGGGGTCTGACGTTTACCACCACTAGGCGAGATATGCAACATATCAGACGATCAGACCGGACTGTACGGTAAGTGTTACTGGTTGGATTCACATGAGTGTGAGCGGGCTTGCTCGTCGATCTTCTGATCGCTCAATACCCGGGTGGCCGTTAAGTTTAGCAGTCCGCTTGCGGCTTATGGGTGTTTGATATGATCATCACCTGCTGCCGGCGTATTGACGAGTCTTTAGAGTCCTACATAGAGGTTTCCTGGCTCAAGCGAAACGAAATAGGAGCGCATATGAGATATGTGCGGGACCGAGAATAATACGTGTATGTGATACCGTATTCTATTCTCGCGATGAATGTATCGAATGGTTGTATGCGATATAACCTAGTTATCGAATCAAGGATTGATTCGATAAATCGATACATTGTATACTAGTCGGTTGTGTGCGACATGACCGGATCATTGTATCAAGTGTTGATTTAATGATTTAATGCATAATTATATATTTGATATATTACTTTGCATTAACTAGTGTTGGTTCACTTTAAATGGATATTCTCACTCGGATGTGCACATTGTATATGTGATATACTTTTGTGCACTTGATTGTATCATGTTTGATGATACATGTTTGCTAGGGTTTTTGTGTAAAGATCAAACCATAGTTACATGATAATGGTTAGGGTTTTGTTTTTCATTTTCTTATTCATTTATTTACTTGTTTATTCATTTTGGAAATGATAAGAAAAGAATGGTGGCATTATTTGTAGTTTAGTTGAAGCTTCATGAAACTTTGACCTAGTCCACCATTCTTGTCTCTTGCTTAACCCTAACCATCATATCTAACCATGGTCTATTCTCTACACTAAACTAGGGTTAGTATTATGATAAGTATTGTTTTTCCTTTTCATTTTAATAACTTATCATAATATTATCTTCTTCTTCTTCATCTTCTTCTTGAAGAAAAAGCTTGCCTCATCAATGGCAACTTGATGAAAATAGTGAGAAATCCAATTCTAAAGTGAACCCACTTCCTATTTCTTCATCCTCTACCTCTTTCCAAGTAGTATAGGGTGTTTCCTTCACAAGTTTTCATGGCTTGGTGAAGGTGGAGCTTGATCTAGTGATGCCTCGACGTAGATCATCTTCGGCATCGTCGTCGATGACCTAGCCCGCTTTTTCTCCGATGAAGCCGATGCAAGAGTCATGGCTCGATTTGGACGGCGGAGAGGACTTCATCATGGAGCTATGGAGGTGGAGATCCGGATCTACAAAGGTTGTCTTTCCGTTCTCTTAGTAAAGTAGTTTACTAGTTGCATCTTTCGCCTAGATATCTAGTTAACGAACCGTATTAGGGTTTCTCGGCACCCGTAAAATTTGAAATTGGCATGGTTGATGCCTTATGAGACCTCTTGGGAGTGCCTAGGAACCCTACATCATCCTCATGCTAAACAATGCCTCAATCCTCCAGGAAAGGCGCTACATCAACGGTCATCTCTGGATCGGTCTGCTTTAGATCTGAGTAAGATTCTCTACACAGAAAATCTTCAACTCAACTGGCCTGCGTCGGCGCATCAGTCTGACGAATCAACTTCATCTCTCAAATCGGAGTAGACTAGCTATCATCTGTCGCATTGCTGCCTGGAAGCTCCGGCGATCTCAGCTCGTAAGCTCTGGAAGCGACATCACATCAATCTCAGCAACAGCTGGTGTAAGTGCACGGCGGCGCCCCGGCCGTCAATCCGACGCCGGAATGCGGAAGCGGTGAAAACTTAAATTTTGCGGACTTTGCAAACCGGTACCACCGCGCACTATAACCGGATCGAACCATTAACTAGTCCTAGCTATCTACAAGAAAGGTTAGAGATATACCGACGATCCAAGTCCTCCGGTCTTCTCGTCATGGTCCCGATCTCCTGCGGAAAAGTCCCGTCTCCTCCTTGTCGCCGGAAGTGCACCACATCGCCTACTTTGTTTACGGGCTCCCACCTCAATGCCGAGGCAACTCGGGCACGAAGCCGGCTACTCGACGTGCCCAAGGTTCGCTGTAGAATATGTAGTCCTCAAGTCTCATTTGGGGTTTTGGAGCTTTGCCATTTGGTGGAAGAAAAAGAGAGCTTGGAGAGAGGTGGGGAAAAATGTAGCATACCAAAAATGAGAGTAACATTTTTCCACCCAAAAATGAAATGAATCCCATCCCCTTGGAATGGCCGGCCCCTCCCCACTTCACAAGTGTGATTGGAGAGAGAAAGAGAAAAGGTCAAGGGGGAGTGGTGGAACCATCATACAAGGGAGTGTCAAGTTATGATGTGAAGAAATGATAGCTAGGAAAGTCCAACACTCAAAACAACCATCAACATAACCAAAGTCAATCCATCATGAGAAGGAGAAGTCAATGATGGTGCTCATCATGAAAACCATCATGATACAAAAATATACAAAGAACCCCCTCCACAAAAGCCTATTTGCAACAATGCAAATAAACCCTCCTCCACCAATCTTCGGCCAATGAACGGAACAAAGGAAATTGGCCGAAACGGAAAGAAAACTGGCAACTCCAGAAAACAGGTCCCGTAATAAATTACGGGAAAACCCCGATACTGTGCATACACACCCGCATCTGTATTTCGACCGAATTACAAATGCAATGAGACAAAATCTACACTGTACTATACTAGGATCCGGCTTATACCAAAAACCGGCTAGTAATATCCGTTCGATCCTGATCCGTGCAATACCGCACGTATCTGATCAAACCCTGCCATATAACCATACGGCCTATAGTACAAACTGTCCGATCCCGATCCGTGCAATACCGCACGTATCTGGTCGGACCTTGCCATATCTCCATACGGCCTCTACAACCTTTCGCCCGAAAGCTGAGTAACAGAATGTGGGGGACTCTAAAGACTCGTCAACACCTCGGTTGTGGATTTAACCACTAGCACGTTAGAGGTATAAGCCAATACATAACGGGCCACCAGGTATTGACCAAAAGGGACGTCTGTGAGCGAGCTCAGCCTGACAACCCTACTGAGCCTGTCAGTGACAATATCCGTGCAGTCCGGTCCGTTCGTCTATGAGTATCGCATGGCGGGCCTAGGGGGTTGGTAAAAGTCAGACCCCCAAAAGCGGTACAAGTCGTGTCGGAGTGTAGCCCAGAACACCCTGAGATACTACTGGAATACCTACCAGTAAATCTCCTTGCCTTGGCCAAGGACTTTATGTAATGGCTCTCCTAGACACAGCACGACCTCACCCCCAATACTGGGAGAGACGAACCCTTGAAGATACGCTCACTGCCTCCATGTGGCTCGGGACTGAACCCAACTAAAACCTGTTTGCACGACTCCTTTGAGCCGTGGTAGGGTAGTAATCAAAGTACAGTGGGAACTCACACGAGACAAATGACGATCCCCAGGTCGATGAACTAACCTGCACACATGTCACCAGGGAACTGCCATCTGACGTCTATATAACCAACTAGCAGGTTCCCGGCGAGTCCTGTCCGGTGTACTCATAACCCAATGAGCACCTGTATACATCTTAGGTGATCCAACTGACACCAGTGGCTTGTGAGACCGGCCACCGCCCCTCGTCGGGGTCTCGACTGTATACACTAGTCTACTAATGGAGTATCGATGCCCAGTCTCGAAACTCCCACGACTAGGGACCTTTTAAGGATAAGCTTATAGACCCCCAGCTCCCACTTATATGATCGCCCTCATACTGCTGGTGGTCAAGCAAGAATCCTAGGGGCTCTATCAACGTGTAATAGCGACGTGTCAGGTCACCTAAAGCAGTACACGATGATAAAGGTAAACCAGATAGCATACTATCATCTCGAGTAAGACTGTCCTACCGGGATAGGTCCTCCCTCAATCATTACAATCACGTACCTGTGACCTAATAATTGACTCTGAGGGCACTATCTCCAACAATCTCCCACTTGCACTCAAGGCTAATTATTGCGATGTCGCATACTTACAGCCCGTGTGATACCGAACATCCAACTCCTCTACTAGTCAGTCTCACAAAGCTCGTTTGCGGAACTATTGCGTTCGAGGAATAGCCTCAGTGAGTGGATCCGCTTAGTTGTTTCTTTCTATGTCTCTCTATATCTCAAGTTCGCGGAGAAAGCCATCTCCCGAAAAGAGCAATACCTGTCTCAGAATATGTCTGGATGTCTGATGGGACCTAGCTCATAAATGAACTCCAAATCCAAACTTCTTAGACTGTATCGTCAACTGAACTTAATCAGTATCCAGCGCGCCATGCCCCCATCAGTATTGCCTTGGACCACCTGTCCAAAATACTGCCCCTCATCAGAAGGAAAATTATAACTCTGACAACCTCCTTGTCGTCCATGTCACTTTGGAAGCCTGGAATGATAACTGTTTCCCGAATGAGGCTGTCGTTATCATATCCCTAGAACATCCACTTATGTTCTAAAACTGCTTCCGACTGTTTCTCCAGGATTGGACTAATGTCAGCTTATTGCATCTAGTGCAAGAACAACATCTGGTGTGGTACTTGACATCTCACGATTGACTCAATTGCCTGAGCAAGTGATCTGCCAATCATGCCCGTCCCTCTCCCCTTTAGTCTGTAAGACACCTTTGGAGAGGGTGACTCCATTACCTGCAGGTACACTACCGTGCCAGGGGTCGTCCATCCTAAATACTCTTAAAATGCTGTCAAGTACCCTGATTGGGAAACCACCCAAATCTAGATCTAAAACC
Organism: Agapanthus africanus; assembly: GCA_030015575.1. Lineage (NCBI taxonomy): Eukaryota > Viridiplantae > Streptophyta > Magnoliopsida > Asparagales > Amaryllidaceae > Agapanthus > Agapanthus africanus. The sequence continues at coordinate 293,505,018 of CM057345.1, read as the reverse complement.
ATAGATCTAGTAACCAGTATGTCTGATATAAAATCCATTTCCTTTGTGGAGAAACAACTGTGTGACGACCAAAGTATAACCGATCGTAGTGTAGGAGTTTCTTTACCTACTCTGTGTATATCATCCAAATACCAGGATATCACACCCTACTACCTTCTCAACAGATCCATCCCCTATTCTGATGAAGTCAAACCCATGACTGTCACGTCAGAAATAGATGATATATCTCCGCTACATCTGCTCTAGTCTATAAATAGACATAAGCAACCTGTCCACCAATGCTTCCGCTGCTCCCACTGACTACGACAACCCTCTGGCAGAGTCATATAGACGTACACTTCTAAAACTGGTTTAGAACGACGCTATACTCATCCTCCCGCCGGGTCACGTAACCTGGAACAACAGCAATGGCAATTGTGGGTAAACAAGAACTTCCCTGTCACCGTGCTTGAGGCTACCGGAGTACCTCTCGGGTGCCTGAAGTTACCCACCTTATCTGCGGAGTGGCCAATGGAATGTCAATTCAGATTGAATCTTTAGGTTCCTTATCAAATCTTCAGTAATCGTTTGTGGTTCTGGAATCACTTCCAGTTCTACCATACTCCCACTACTGTTTTTCTGAAAAAATCCATTTTTAATAAAACTGTGGCGAGTCTAGAACAATATCGCTATTGTTCATCCAGATGGTAGAAAATCAACCCTCGTCATAGCCTGGGTCAACCCACAAACAGCCATTACAGAAACGTGCCTTGAGTTGTCCAGTGTCTGGTTTTAATCATATACCGGACAACTCCCCGTACCTTAACATCGTTAAGATATGAACTGTTCTATATCCAATATAGAAACAGAGACACTGATTTAATTGAACCAGATTCAAATCATGCAGCTGTCCCCAGCGCATGTCAACTAAATGGAAGGAGGCCGATCAGCGTTACTCAACTTAGGAATACTTCCAATTATAAGTAACCTGAAAGAGAAGCAAGATCTCTTTATCATTACTATCAACTGAATACCATACACAAGTATCTACATCTTCGATCTCTTTGAAGAATCCCGATACTTGCTATACCTGGTTCTCTACTCTATTCAAATACCTATAACTTCTCAAAATTTGGACCCTGTGTTTCCGCGAAACACCTGTCTAAAAACTAGAGAAGTCATAAGTAAACCGAATATAGTATGAGGACCAACCCCTCTGTCCTAATGGACACTGGACAACATACAATACTTTGTATAAGTCCGCTGAGTCTAACAACTCTTTCACTGTGTGTCGTAGGTTGAAAACTGTACTTATGGTTAAGAAGAATTACACCGCTGTTTAATGCTCCTTACCTAACCATCCACTGATATAGGTAAATGTTATCGACATAATATCAAAAGGTATATCTCACTCTATGAAAATAGACGTACAGATATATCAATTTGAAATTGGTGCACAACAGCGGATATTCAAAACCAAATATTTGCCGACCGGCAAACAGCCCAGGTGATCTCCTCAAATATCACCGATTACAACGAATCCCGATATAATGAGGATGATCACCCAATTCCCAATAACTTACTCCCACTCATCATTTGTAAAACTATACAGATGTGAGAATCATACCTGGTAAATACATACCCTGGAATAAGTATCTAATCGGGAAATCAGTTTTCCTTTAATATTACACAGTGAAACTGAAACATTGAAATATTCCGATGGGGTATTCTGGTATTCCTAGTAATGCCTCTTCCAGATTCACGACTGTAACCGTATAGTTCTTTGCCACCTCTCCAAATCCCTTCATATGTCTTTAGTCTTTACCTTCTGCACACCCTTTTAGGCCAAATGGTTTTCTTCCTTCCCTACCGTTCGGCACCAGCCTATGGTTTGGAAGAAGACTATCCAATAAGCATAATGGGTGTACTGTCCCAATCCTAGGAACACTCACAATGAGAGAGGGTGAAGATAAAAGACAACCGAATAAACCTTATTCCTATTTCTCCTGAACCAGAATCCTTCCCCGAACTGGAACCAGTTCCATTCGAGTTCGTATATAACCATACGATGGAGTATCCAAATAAACTGTGGATCTTCGTAGTGATACGGAGTGTCCTGGAGAAATTCAAAGGTGATGTGGGAGTGGTAACGAAATATTTGGTTTGGTTGTGAATATCTGTTGCAATTTACTTTGCCCTCTTACTAATCCCTTGCTTTGTCTGAACTTAATACCTTCTGCACACCATCGTTATGCTAATTGGTTTTCTTCATTCCCTACCGGTCGGCACCAGCCTAAGGTTTGGAAGAAGACAATCCAATTTGCGTAATAGGTGTACTACCCCTAAACCAAGGATTACTCGTAACCTGAGAGAGGGTAAAAGGAAAAGACAACTGAATAATCCTATCCGTTTTCTCCAGAACCGGAAACCATCCTCGAATAAATTCTTTCGAGTTCGTATCTAACCATACGATGGTTTTGTCCAATGGAAGTGGACGTTCGTAGTAAAACGGGGTGTCCTGGAGAAAAGGGTAAAAGTAGGAGTGGCAATGAGGTTTGCAATTCTGACAATCCAAAAGCCGGTGTTTAAGAAGGTTCGGTCAACTTGGTCACTGAGTCAAAGTCTTAGGGTCGGGTCAATGGTCGCTGCCAAAGAGAGAGAGAGAAAAGAAACACTCAGCGTGCACTCTAACCTAGATCAGAATGGTCACCAATTTATCTAATCTGGAAACCTCCCACTGTACCTCAAATTCTCCTCCAAACCTGAAAGAAGAATTAGTCGGGGTTACCCGAGGAGTAAACTAACTCATCAGTGGGAATCGGGATCCAACTATCATTGCATGATAACGTGACGGAATCCGCTCACGCTATCACACTCCAGAAGGTATGCGCATATCTGGCAAGTTTCAGTTCTTTTGAAACTCCCAATGTGATTTCTGCCCCATGCTCTTATGACCTTGACTTTGGCCAACATATCATAAGTCACATGTCAAGTTCTACCCGTCATTCTCCAGGTTAATTTGAATCCACCCGTACATACCCTTGACTTTGGCCAAAATGGCAGTACGACTGTCCCAAACCAACGCATCTATCTATGCTGCATATGAATACCCCAATAGCTACCAATCACTGTGCCTTGACTTTGGCCAACATACACAGCTTGAATACTATTGACCACCCATATGAAACGACGGAGGGCTACGAATGGTTTCTGGCGAAAACCTTTAACGTAATGAACTTGATATCGTTGAAGGAACGGATAGCTTTTTTTAAAAATATAGTGACGAAAACCTTTGCTAAAGAGGTCACTCCCGGTGAAGGGATCTCGGCTCTTTCCCCGTAGAATGGGGTGCAGGATGATCCAAATGAATACCACGGTGCAAAGCAAAAGTAATCGGCTATAGTGAAGTTAATGCCCTGACGCAAACTTCTGTCCAAGGGGTCACTCCCGGTGAAGGGATCTCGGCCCTTGCCTCGTCGACTGAGGAGCAGGATATTCCAATGAATACCACGATGCAAAACAAAAGTAAACGTCCTTGCAATAACAGCTTTTTGAAAAGTGTTCCAACAACATCAGATTAGGTTTGTTTTAACTTGCATTGATCCAAATCAATGCAGTCCCATCAATTGATCACACCAAAAAGAACGAAAATATACTGATGTACGTATATGCCATCCGCATTCGCCACTGGGTCCCGTCATTACCCGTTAGGTTAGCTAACTAACGACAGAGCAGGGACTGGACTAGCGCGGATGCAGAACATATACAACATCTACTAATATATATACCAATATATAGTATTTCGCTCAAGGCGTGAATAAAATGCAACATCACAGAAATGTACAGCATCACAGAAACAATACAGATATCTGGGATCCCCGGGTTTCACAGAGCCGCTGAAACCCGACGTTCCCCTGGTCGTGTGGATAGCCTGTGCAATGAAATCCTAGACCCCTACGGGCGCGGCAAGTTACCCGCCAAAACCTGAAGCGAGGCAGCCCCCTTCAGCAACGTGAATGGACCACCCAGCACTTCACGGAATCCGGTAACTTGGGCACCCCTCCTGGGTCAACCTGTACCCCCTACGAGTGCGGCGAATAGCCCGCCAATCCTAGAGTGAAGCCCCCTCCGTCTCAATGCCATAAGATGCGGGCTTGTTGCCCTCCAGAACCCGGCTATCCGTGCACCCCTCCGCGGGGCAATCCTAGTACAGAAAGTAAAATATACATACAACGGGTACATCGACCGCAACCAGGTCGTGCCCCAAAATAATAATACAAACAGGCAGTGACGGCAGTCCACATGTCGGACGCTCGCCCCGCAATATCAAATGTACATATTACAACAAAACTGTACTAGCATTGCATCCAGGCTATCCCCCACGACCGATCCGCAACATCACAGCATAAACATAGAACATCAACGTGAAAGTCACGTTCGCAAATCCGTCTAACCGGGCTATAGCAGTTAGACCGGATTTACCGATCAAGTGACATTCACGGTCGCAGTTATAATGTAAATACTGTGAAAAATGTGTTTAAAATTTTCCGATTGACCAAAAATTAACAAGTGGGCCCCAAACCAATACTGCAGCACTCACAGAAATAATTGGCCCAATTTTAATATTCCAAAACCCCAGAAATTAACCCAGAAAGAAACTGGAAAAATATGATAACATGATGAAGCTACAGTGCGGCGGAAGGGCGGCGGGAAGTGGGTTTTCGCGGCGCTTCCGCGCTCCTGTAGATGAATCACTATATCGTATTTTTGCAGAATTCTTATATATTTTGGTAGATCACTTTTCTGTCACCTGAAAAATTTTTGGACACCAAAAAATCTTAACAGAAAACTGATGTGAAGACAAATTGGGTTTTCGGAATTTTGGTCGATCGGAACTGAAAAACACATCAAACGAAGCTAGACGAAGTTAATGGCGAGGCTCTGATACCACTGTAAGTGCACGGCGGCGCCCCGGCCGTCAATCCGACGGCGGAATGCGGAAGCGGTGAAAACTTAAATTTTGCGGACTTTGCAAACCGGTACCACCGCGCACTATAACCGGATCGAACCATTAACTAGTCCTAGCTATCTCCAAGAAAGGTTAGAGATATACCGACGATCCAAGTCCTCCGGTCTTCTCGTCATGGTCCCGATCTCCTGCGGAAAAGTCCCGTCTCCTCCTTGTCGCCGGAAGTGCACCACATCGCCTACTTTGTTTACGGGCTCCCACCTCAATGCCGAGGCAACTCGGGCACGAAGCCGGCTACTCGACATGCCCAAGGTTCGCTGTAGAATATGTAGTCCTCAAGTCTCATTTGGGGTTTTGGAGCTTTGCCATTTGGTGGAAGAAAAAGAGAGCTTGGAGAGAGGTGGGGAAAAATGTAGCATACCAAAAATGAGAGTAACATTTTTCCACCCAAAAATGAAATGAATCCCATCCCCTTGAAATGGCCGGCCCCTCCCCACTTCACAAATGTGATTGGAGAGAGAAAGAGAAAAGGTCAAGGGGGAGTGGTGGAACCATCATACAAGGGAGTGTCAAGTTATGATGTGAAGAAATGATAGCTAGGAAAGTCCAACACTCAAAACAACCATCAACATAACCAAAGTCAATCCATCATGAGAAGGAGAAGTCAATGATGGTGCTCATCATGAAAACCATCATGATACAAAAATATGCAAAGAACCCCCTCCACAAAAGCCTATTTGCAACAATGCAAATAAACCCTCCTCCAACAATCTTCGGCCAATGAACGGAACAAAGGAAATTGGCCGAAACGGAAAGCAAACTGGCAACTCCAGAAAACAGGCCCCGTAATAAATTACGGGAAAACCCCGATACTGTGCATACACACCCGCATATGTATTTCGACCGAATTACAAATGCAATGAGACAAAATCTACACTGTACTATACTAGGATCCGGCTTATACCAAAAACCGGCTAGTAATATCCGTTCGATCCTGATCCGTGCAATACCGCACGTATCTGATCAAACCCTGCCATATAACCATACGGCCTATAGTACAAACTGTCCGATCCCGATCCGTGCAATACCGCACGTATCTGGTCGGACCTTGCCATATCTCCATACGGCCTCTACAACCTTTCGCCCGAAAGCTGAGTAACAGAATGTGGGGGACTCTAAAGACTCGTCAACACCTCGGTTGTGGATTTAACCACTAGCACGTTAGAGGTATAAGCCAATACATAACGGGCCACCAGGTATTGACCAAAAGGGACGTCTGTGAGCGAGCTCAGCCTGACAACCCTACTGAGCCTGTCAGTGACAATATCCGTGCAGTCCGGTCCGTTCGTCTATGAGTATCGCATGGCGGGCCTAGGGGGTTGGTAAAAGTCAGACCCCCAAAAGCGGTACAAGTCGTGTCGGAGTGTATCCCAGAACACCCTGAGATACTACTGGAATACCTACCAGTAAATCTCCTTGCCTTGGCCAAGGACTTTGTGTAATGGCTCTCCTAGACACAGCACGACCTCACCCCCAATACCGGGAGAGACGAACCCCTGAAGATACGCTCACTGCCTCCATGTGGCTCGGGACTGTACCCAACTAAAACCTGTTTGCACGACTCCTTTGAGCCGTGGTAGGGTAGTAATCAAAGTACAGTGGGAACTCACACGAGACAAATGACGATCCCCAGGTCGATGAACTAACCTGCACACATGTCACCAGGGAACTGCCATCTGACGTCTGGTATATGACCAACTAGCAGGTTCCCGGCGAGTCCTGTCCGGTGTACTCATAACCCAATGAGCACCTGTAAACATCTTAGGTGATCCAACTGACACCAGTGGCTTGTGAGACCGGCCACCGCCCCTCGTCGGGGTCTCGACTGTATACACTAGTCTACTAATGGAGTATCGATGCCCAGTCTCGAAACTCCCACGACTAGGGACCTTTTAAGGATAAGCTTATAGACCCCCAGCTCCCACTTATATGATCGCCCTCATACTGCTGGTGGTCAAGCAAGAATCCTAGGGGCTCTATCAACGTGTAATAGCGACGTGTCAGGTCACCTAAAGCAGTACACGATGATAAAGGTAAACCAGATAGCATACTATCATCTCGAGTAAGACTGTCCTACCGGGATAGGTCCTCCTTCAATCATTACAATCACGTACCTGTGACCTAATAATTGACTCTGAGGGCACTATCTCCAACAGCTGGGTCATCTGTCCGCACGATAGACGACACCACAATCTCAGAAGTAGGCTGTACATCAACAGTCCTCTCACAACTGGCAGCTCTAACGATGGTCCGATCATCCGGTGTAAAACCAAACACTCGCCTCAACAAGAAGTCACAACACAAACACTACCTCGAGACGTTCCCATGTCACCAGAAAACACAATGGTCAGTCCTCATCCATGACGAGCTCGCCCTGACCGCATCACTAGCAGCAGCTCAATCTGTGCTCAAACTATGGTGACAGGAACCTCAATCGAGTATCGAAAAAAGCAGATCAACGGCATGAAAGGAAACGACAGATCCAAAATGGATACATGATCATAAGAAGGAACAACATCAATGAGAGTATGATCATGGAAACGAATAGAATCAAGGATCTCAAATGGATGTATAATCATGGGTACGAAAAGAATCACTGATCTTAAAATATGTACATCCTAAGGTTTCTTAAGTGGAGTATCGTATCGTAAATATTCCGCGGAACATACGTACGATACGTCACTCTACTCAAGCTACCTACTCCATCAATCAGGGTCAGCCTATGAAACGAAAGTTTGGGTCTAATACCCCCTGTTCAAGTCTAAGTTTCGTAAGGTCAAGCGTAGGATCCGAAATACATACCCATCCCAGACTCCGCATAGTCAAACATAGACTCGAACCAAGTTTAAATCTAGCGCTCTGATACCAACTTTGTCACGACCCGAAATATTAGCTCGTGACCAGCACTTGAATCACGCAACGTCTAAAGGCGTAATGTAATTCAAGTAAGCTGAAACCCAGAAATCTAAATCTTTTTTAGAAAATAAAAGAGGTGAAGTTTTGAAATAAGGGTATAATGAAATCAAGTTTTCTTAATGCATAGAAAAGGAACATGAATAATGCAAGTGAAACTTACTAGTTTGAAAACATGTTTCGTCCTTTAAAAATTTGGGCAGCACCTCCTTTGTATATTTTGATCCAAAACCACAATACATAAAAATGATAAAGGAATCCCCAAGCGGGAGCTAGCTCTACGCCAACCGGCGGATCACAACCACGCAAAACATAAATATAAGTATACGACGGCCAACGGCAAAGATCACCACAAAAGATAAAGTAAAGCAAGACATCAACCCCAAAAGTGAACATAAAACCCATCGCTCAAGTCTCGCACTATAAGTCTTGCTAAGTCTCATTACTCATACAAATACTAGTTTTGATTTGATGGAGTTAACTAGATACAACATGAAATAGTAAAAACAAGAGTGGGTACGATACAAATATCCCACCTACCAAGCGAACCACCTAAAAGTAGCTATGTGCCAGCGATGCCGCTACTGATCCGTGTGGTCAACCTGCAAGGACCGTGGCACAACAGGGGTGAGTTGCCAACTCGTGAATAGAAAAACATCTACAAGTAGAAATCGAATAAACAACGACTCCTAGGTCAACTATATCATAAAGGTAATACTATGATATCTAGGGTGACCGGGTCATCATATGTGCCAACAATGTAATCAACACCTATGTGTATGCGGATATCATCCAACCATATGATCAATGTATGTATGCATGTGGATCTCGTCCACCATATAATCAATGTATGTGTGCATGTGGATCTCGTCCACCATATAATCAATGTATGTGTGCATGAAAATATGAGGATATAAATCAACCTGTGTCCCTCGCGACACATCAAAATCATGGAACCTGAGTGTCCAGTATCGACACTCGAAACATCATGAAACCCGTGTCCAGCATCGACACGTAAATTCTCATCTATCGGGCTCCGTCAGTCCGGATCGGCCCATCTCATCTCTTGACTCCGGTAAGTATCCTCCGGATATCCACCGAGCATAAATACTATCACCGGTAGGTAGTAGTCCCTCTGCCAGGTTTGTAAGTCGATGTACAACACCCCACGACTTGCGGGGAGGCGGAAATATGAAAAACGATCTTGTTCTTATGCTAAACATCGACTAACCGCATGAATCGAAGCTAAACAATAACTAACATCAAACATAGTTGTTAACAACTACTATGTAAAGGGATTATACCTAAAGAACCGTGTCCTTCGTCTTTACGAACTCCACTTCCTCCTCGGCCTTCTCGAAGTAGTAGACGATCCACCCGAGAGCTTTACTCCAAGCTTAGCCTCTAAACTTGAGGCAACTAAACTTCTTTAAGGGCTAATCAAAGAAGCTAGGTGAAATAGAGTGAGGGTTATGATTTAATAAGTCTAACTAATCCTTGTACTCAACACATGAGAGGGGAGGATTAGGGTTTGAAGAGGGAGAGCTTGAGGAGAGAGAAGGTGAAGATAATAATGATGTGAGAATAATGAGTTATCATAATATATATCAAGCATTTCTTTTTATCAAGAAAAGAAAAGAAAATGATTTACAACCATGCTTGATAAATATCTAGTGGTGATTCATCTCCATGAGTCATTAAGCAATTATGAAGCATTAATGACATCGATGAATCATCCATATGACTCACTAATAACATTCATTGTATATGCCACCTAAACCTCCTTAGTCACCATCTTCTAGAAGCTTCTCGCGCAATTACGAGAACGCCCCTCCTTTCCGCAAAAATACGGAAAAACATTAGACTGTATAAATCCAATAACCGGATACCAGTAACTGGCTTAAACCAAAGCCGACTGGTAAAAACTGTCCGAAAGTCGTACGTGCGTAAACACACGTATGCGTCCGAACCCTTGTCGTAAAACCATACGACCTCTATATCGTTTCGCCTGGAGTAGGGAAACTCTCTGTGTGGGACTCTAGCGACTCGACTACTACGCTGGCAGTGGGTTTAACCACAGACCGCAAGCGGCACTAGCTGTACGTAAAGGTCCCCAGGTAGATGTCGATAAGAAGGCCGATGAGGAAACCCATCCGAACTCCTACTGAGTCTGATGTGACAATCTCCGTACAGTCCGGTCCGTTCGTCTAAGACTATCGCATATCGGGCCTAGGGGGCGGCAAGCGTCAGTCCCCTAATAGCGGTATAAGTCGTGTCGGAGCGAAGCCCATTACACCCTGAGAAACTACTGGAACCTACCAGCAAATCTCGCTTGCCCTGGCCAGGGACTTTGCGTAATGGCTCTCTGACACAGCGCGATATCAACCCCCAATACCGGGAGAGACGAATCCTGTCTAACCGCCACTGCCTCCAAGTGCTCGGGACTGCACCCAACTGCTACCTGTTTGCACGACTCCTTTGAGCCGTGGTAGGGTAGTAATCTAAGAACAGTGAGACACACTCGAGGCGAAGTAGCAGTGTCAAGTCTGCGGACTATGCTGTACTCATGTCACCTGGGAACTGTTCACTGACGACTGGTATAAAACCATCCAACAGTTCCCTGTGAGTCCTGTCCGGTGTACCCGTAACCCAATGAGCACCTGCATACTATCTCCAGTACGACGTACTGACGGCTGTGGGACAGACCATCTCCCCAACTGGGATGAGAAGCGTACACACTAGTCTACTCCAGAGTATCGATGCCCTGTCTCGATAATCCAACGACTAGGGACCTGAATAAGGATGTGCTTGTAGACTACCCAGCCCCCACTAGTGTGACTGCCATCACAACGCTGGTAGTCAAGCAAGATCCTAAGAGCTCTATCAATACGTATACTCACATATTAAGATAGAAAAACAAAGTAGCATACTACCATGTTTAGCAAGACTGTTATATAGATGTGAATATCCCAAGCTTCCATTAAGTAATATACAAACTAGTATGATACAGTAATGGCCTTCTAGGGCATAAACACTAACAATCTCCCACTTGCACTAGGGCCATGTACTGGCGTATCGAAGACCGATGATCTCGAGTATCCTCTCGAACTGAATCTGAGGTAGGGCCTTTGTGAATGGATCAGCAATGTTCTCTTCAGAAGCAACTCTCCGAACCTCGATCTCCTGACGATCAATGATCTCCCTGATCAGGTGATACCGCCTTAAGATGTGTCTGGACTTCGGATGGGACCTTGGTTCCTTTGCTAAAGCTATAGCTCCGTTGTTGTCGCAATACAGAGGTATTGGATCAACTATGGTAGGAACCACCTGAAGTTCTGTTAGGAACTTCTTCATCCAGACTGCTTCTTTTGCGGCATCGCAAGCAGCTATATACTCCGCTTCCATCGTTGAGTCAGCAACGGTGTCCTGCTTGGAGCTCTTCCAGCACACCGCCCCTTCATTGAGGGTAAAGACATAACCCGACATGGACTTGGAATCGTCCTTATCACTCTGAAAGCCGGAATCAGCAAAGGCCTCCAACATGAGGTCTTTTCCGCCATAAACCAAGAACATTTCCATAGTCCTTCTCAGGTACTTGAGAATGTTCTTTACTGCTATCCAGTGCTTCTCCCCTGGGTCTGACTGATACCGGCTTACCACGCTCAGTGCGTAAGCTACATCTGGTCTGGTGCACAACATCGCATACATTATAGAGCCTACTGCAGAAGCGTAAGGTATAATAGACATGCGTTCCCTTTCCAAATCAGTCTTGGGAGACATCTCTTTGGAGAGGGTGATTCCGTGACAAGCCGGTAGATTACCGCGCTTAGAATCTTCCATACTAAATCTTTTCAGTACAGTGTCGATATACCTGGACTGCGAAAGTCCCAACATCCTCTTGGATCTATCACGATAGATCCGGATCCCCAGAATGTAAGAGGCATCACCCAGGTCTTTCATGGAGAACCTGTGTGACAAGAATCCTTTGACAGATTGTAGCATAGGAATGTCATTTCCTATCAATAGAATGTCATCCACGTACAAGACGAGGAACACGACACTTCTGGCTACAACTTTACTATATATGCACGATTCATCTGGATTTTTGATAAAGTCATATTCTTTGACTGTCTCATCAAAACAAATGTTCCAACTCCGCGATGCCTGCTTTAGTCCATAAATGGACTTAAGCAGCTTGCATACTTTCCCGCTGCTCCCACTCTGATTGAAACACTCTGGCTGATCCATATAGACGCACTCTTCTAAATTTCCATTTAGAAAAGCCGTCTTTACGTCCATCTGCCAGATTTCATAATCATGGAAGGCAGCAATAGCAAGAAGGACCCGAATGGATTTGAGCATAGCCACTGGAGAAAAAGTTTCGTCATAGTCCAAACCGGGTCTTTGACGAAAACCCTTTGCAACAAGTCTAGCCTAATAGGTTTCCACCTGTCCATCTACACCAATCTTTTTCTTGAAGATCCATTTGCATCCTATGGGTTTTACCCCATCTGGAGCAAAGTCCAAAGTCCATACTTTGTTGGTGTACATGGACTCCATTTCGGTCCGCATTGCATCTAGCCAACGTACCGAGTCGCCGCTCTGGATGGCCTGCTGGAAGTCAGTAGGTTCATCATCATCTTGTTGGATATATGTATGCCCTAGAGGCCATTATGTGATAGTGGATGTATCTATACATGTATATATATATTCAGTTTGCATTCTTGCTCGACATGATAGTATGCTATCTGGTTATTCTTTATCTGACATGTTTATTTGATCATGCTTCTATTCATTCATACATGCTGATAAAGCCCTAAGGATATCGGCTTGACTACTCTGATTATGATGGAGATCATACTAGTGGGACATCTGTAGTCTATAAGCATATCCTGAAATGTCCCTAGTCGGAGGTGTATCGAGACGGGGCATCGATATACCAGAGTAGACTAGCGTATATGATACTAGACCCATGTGATGGGCGATGGATGTTCCCACATTCATCGATGTTTGACATCAAGATCATATACGGGTGCTCAGTGGTGACTGGGTACACTGGACGGACTCGCCGAGAACTCCTATATGGAATTATATCTATCGTCGGATAGCAGTTCTCAGGTGACACTGGTACAGGTTAGTCTGTAGACCCGAGATCGTCATGGAGTCTTGTGTGTTCTCCCACTGTACTTTGATTGCCACCCTACCACGGCTCTACTGAGTCGTGCAAACAGGTGGCCGTTGGGTACAGTCCCGAGACATACGAAGACGATGAGCGATAGGAGGGGTTTCGTCTCTCCCGGTATTGGGAGTTGATGCTGTGCTGTGCTCGACTGGTTATAACAGCAAGTCCCTGGCCAGGGCTGCTGAGATTTGCTGATAAGTGTTATCAGTAATTTCTCGATCTGTTATAGACCATTCACCGACACGACTTATTGGGTTATTGGGGTCGATGTGACCATCCCTAGGCTCGATATGCAGCATATCTGACGAAGAGACCGGACTGTACGGTAGTGTTGCCGGATGGCTCGACGGGAGTTGTAGCAGGTTCGCTTGTTGTCTTCTGATCGCTCAATACCCGGGTGGCCGTTACGTTTAGCTGACCGCTTGCGGCCTGAGGGCACTTGATATGATCATTACCCTCTGCCGGCGTATTGACGAGTCTTAGAGTCCCACAGAGGAGTTACCCAGTCCAGGCGAAACGTTGTGGTGCGCATATGCGATATGCGCATGCACCCGATTGAAATATGCGTATATGATACCGAACATTGATCGGGTGAATTGCTTTTGGTGGGGTCGTATGAGATATGACCGGATTGATAAATCAAGTGTTGATTTATCATTTAACCATAAGTTATCTCACTCAAAACCTTTCTAGGGTTTGATGGATGTATGCATGCATGCATGTGTTTCTATTTTTCTTTTCTAGTTTCATGCACATGAAGATGTGCATACATGTACACATACATACATCAAACCATCATGGTTGTTTATATATGGAAATGGTGGCAATATAAGCCTCACACCATAGATTAAACTATGGATAATTATTTAATTTTGGTTTTAAAAGTAAATGAAAAGGAAAGGATAATTATGCTAGTTTCTACATGCTTCTTTTAAACTAACCATTCTCACCCACCACTAAACCATGGTTATCTTTTCCTTTATCATTCTAAACCCAAGTTAAATTAATCATCCATCATTTAATCATGGTTAGAGTCATGAAGGATTAAATATATATAGTGATATTTATTTTCTTTTGCAAGTTAACCTTATGGTTATCATTTTAACTCTTGAAAGAAAAAGCCACCATTTTCATCCTCCTTCATCTTCTTCTCTCTAGTTCTTTTCTAGTGAGTGAAACACAACAAAGGAAAGGTTTTTGAAGTGAGATCCAAAGCCACAACAACATTCTACACAAGCTTAGCCGTTTCGTTTAGAGTGTTATCTTCGGTTTGACGAAGTAGCGAGCTTGGACGGATATCTCCGCGGTGGATCATCGTGGACACAAGGGGAGTTCAAGAGGACCTCGTTTCAACACTAAAGAGCCTAAGGAGCGAAGCAAAAACGGGAGCTACAAAGGTTGTAGCCTTCAAACCCTAATTTTTGTTAGCTTTAAGTATAGTAAACCCTAATTTTCTAGGATCTATCCTTTGCATGTTAGTTTAGCACCTTAAAAATTAAAACTTTGGGTCATGTGATGCTTCATAACTTTTCATAGGGTGCTATACTAACCTTACATTGGTATCAGAGATGACCTAGAATGTTAGGCGACCTTTTTGCGAAGTGAAAAGTCCGATCGAACCAAAATACGGATTTATGGGATGCTCTCTGGAAATTTTTTAAAAACTGATCTTTTTCAGAATTAAAAATTCCCAAAAAATAGAGCAGGTAAAAATTAGACAATCTGGAAAATCCGTACACATGAACAGTAAGTTTGACCGCGGAAGGGCGGCATAAGCAAGCTTAGGCCGCGCTTCCGCGGCCAAATGAGGGGCTCTCTGACATTTTTTTGCACAGTACCTTTCTTTACCTGCTACAGTACATTTTGAGAGTATTTAATCTGAATCTTCTGTTGATAATTCTGGAGGTGGTTTTGAACTCGTCTTTTCGATCGGAATTTTCATTTCGTTTTTCTTTTCCGGGTAAACTAGAAAGTATTGAAGTGTTTGAACGAATATCATTTACTCAATATTCACGGGGTTTAAATAGTTTGGAGATGTGTGCAAGTCTTTTTGCGGTGGTCCCTCTAGAAGACAACAAACCTTAACTCGATTATGTGACCGTCTCGAACTGCCCTTTGAACCCTCGGGTTTGGAGCAGTACGGCGTGCCACATGTGAGGCGTTGGCTTGACCCTTCTACGGCTGGACCGCCGCTACTGTGTCACACTCCGGTTTTTTGAACCCTGCTCAAGTGTTGAGCTTTAGTGAATCTTGGGTGCTTGACAGTTCGTTCGAAAACTTTAATACTGTCTGTTTATCTGGAATGTGATACAATATGTGGAATTCATATAGTGTACACATGAAATACGAAATATGTGATATTTCGCATTTATGATGTCTAAAGTGAATCTGGATTCCAAATATTGTAGTTTTACACTTTCTTTTCTGCGACCGTAAGTGTAGTATGTTAGATATCGCCGGTTTCGTTGCTATACATCAACGACAATCGGGGTACGCATACTTACTTACGTTGATGATATGTGATATTATGTGTTGCTGAGATATGATGTGCAGGATTGTCGCGATTGAATAGCCGGGGTTTTTTTTGTGAGATGAGAGTTTTATATTTTCATTCATGTAAATTCAAATGTAATGTAATATTCTTTTATTTTGGGGCACTTCCAGGTTGCGGTTGTGTCACCAGTGTTGTATATTATTTACTTTTCCGCATTAGGATGGACCCAAGGAGGGGAGCACAGGTGACCGGGTTCTGGGGTTCAGTGGGAGGCCATCTCGAGGAGTCGAGACCGGGTCTCCTAAACTCCAGGATTGGTAGGGTCACTTGCCGCTCTCGTAGGGGTCCAGGGTGTGGGCTTGGCTATTCATCGCGATTGTGGAATCCGTATTTTCTATTCTGGCTAAATACTAAATACGGACGTCCTAGTATATCCCACGTTATATCTATATTTCTACTGCCTGTGTTCTGTGATATCTGAGACGAATGACTTATTATATATATGATATATAGTAGACGTTGCTTATGTTTTACACCCGCGCTAGTCCCGTCCCGGTATGCCGTTAGTTAAGTAACCTAACGGTACATAACGGAACATTGCGGCGAATGCGGATGGCATAAGCGTACGTGTTATTTTCGTTTCTTTTCTGTGATTGGCTTAAGGACTTAAATGATGGGATTACATTAATGTGATTAATGTAAAGAAAATAAACCTAAAAGATGTTGTAGAATCTGATTTAAAAACTACTCGGCTATTTATGAAAAAGCTATATTTCAAAACTGCGGAGCTTAAGCCACTCCTTTTGAAAAACTGTTTGATTCTACAACGATATCAAGTTCAAAGCGTTAAAGATTTTCTTAAAAATCATTCGCAACCCTCCGTCATTTTAGGAAGTAGAGTACTTAGTATTCGTGCTACGTTTGTTGACTTTAGTTAAGGCGTAGTGTACGGTAGCTAAGTGATGTCTTCCTACACTGCATATGATGCAGATTAATTAGGACATTCATACGACTTTGTTGACCATAGTTAAGGGTCATATGGGTGGGTCTAATTGATCAAGAAATGACGGGTAGAACTTGACTGGTACTTATGATTTGTTGACCATAGTTAAGGTCATAAGTGCTAGGGGTAAAAATTACATCGGGAATTTCAAGTGTTGAAATTTGCAATGAGATTGCATACCTTCCATGTGATGGTTGGATCCCGATCCCACTGTGGGCAATGGTTGCTCCTAGGGGAGTTTTACAGTTTACAATTAGCTAACTCATTAGGTGTCTAGAAAGGTGTTAACGGGGATCCGCCTCTGGGAAAACGAGGTTTACTCTAATTAGGTCCGTGCGAAAGCACGGGGAACCTCCCTCAAAGTACCGACACTGGCCTGGCTGAACGGTTAGCGAAGTTGTAGACTGTAATTAATCCTGGCTAGTTTTTCTTTTTAAGGTTTGAAAGAAAAACTTGATAAAAAGCAGTGGGAAACATCGATTAGACAAGATAATAAACCAATCTAATCTATGCAAGAGCTTTCGCTGAGTGTATTCTTTTCTCTCTCTTAATGGCAGATACCAATGACTGGACTTAAGCTTCTACTAGATAAAAACAAACTGAACGGGACCAACTATAAAGACTGGCTAAGGAATCTGAAGATCGCCTTGACTTATGATAAAGTATCATATGTCCTCACGGCTTCAGCCCCACCCGTCCCAAGCCCAAAATCCTCAGTTGCGGACATAGAAGTCCGCAAAACATGGGACGCTGACTGTGCCACGGCAAAATGCCTCGCGCTTGCATCGATGGACAACACACATCAAAAGCAGCACGAGGACATGGACATTCACGGGATACTGCTCCATACAAAGGAGTTGTATGGGGAACAGTCCCGCGTATTACGATACGAAGCATCGAGGAAACTGTTTCACATGCGAATGGCCCCTAGCACACCAGTAGGAGACCATGTGTTGAAGATGATAGCTCTTATAGAAGAGCTTGAGGACCTTGGATGGACAATGGAAAATGAACAATATATAGATATTATTCTGCAGTCCCTCCCCTCCACCTTTGCTCAGTTCATAGTGAACTTCAACATGCATGGCATGGAGAAGGACCTCCCTGAACTCCTTAATATGTTAAGGAGTGCAGAGAGCACTATGAAGTCAGCAAAGACTCCCGTTATGACCATTGGACAGTCTTCTTCTTCTCGCCCAAAAGCTAAGGCCAAGGGAAAGAAAAAGAAGAAACCCACTAATCCTAAGGGCGGAGTCAAAAAGGTGAAGGGAAAGGGAAAGTCCACGGCTGGAGACCCAGGGAAAGGCGAGTGTTTTCATTGCCACAAGACAGGACATTGGAAGCGCAATTGCACGGAGTACCTAAGTCTCAAGAAGAAGCATGGTGATGCTTCTGCTTCAGGTGCGTTTGTGACTGAAAACTGTTTTTCTATAAACTCTGCTTCCTGGGTATTGGATACCGGTTCAGGTTCTCACATTTGCAATTCTATGCAGGGGCTGAGAAATAGCAAGGTTTTGAAGACAGGTGACCATACTCTCCGCGTTGGAAATGGTTCCAATGTACATACAGTCGCAGTGGGAGAGTATCACTTGGGGTTGCCGTCTGGATGTATTTTGATTTTGAATCCATGTTATTTTGTACCTGATATGCTATGTAATATAATATCCGTATCTTTGTTGGACAATGAGGGATATAATTTTGTGTTGCAGAACAATGTTATGAACATTCACCTAAATCAAATGTTGGTTGGGTATGGTACACTTAATAACGGAATATATGTCCTAAATCAACACACAGTTTTCAGTATACAACATACTAATAAAAGAAAACTTTCAGAATTAAATGAAGCTTTTCTTTGGCACTGTAGACTTGGTCATATTAACGAAACAAGACTAAACAAGTTACATAAAGATGGATATTTAAACTCTTTTGAATATAAATCCTATGCGACTTGCCAGTCTTGTATCAAGGGTAAAATGACCAAAACTCCGTTTACTGGACACGGAGAAAGAGCTACTCGGCTCCTGGGCCTCATACATAGTGATGTATGTGGGCCTATGTCTACACAGGCTAGAGGCGGTTTTTCATACTTCATTACATTCACCGATGATTTCTCAAGATTCGGTCATGTATTTTTATTAAAGCACAAGTCCGACGCTTTCGAGAAGTTCGTTGAATATAAATAAGAAGTAGAAAAACAAACCGGCTTGAGTATTAAGATGCTTCGATCAGATCGAGGTGGTGAGTATCTCAGTACAGAATTTGCAAACTTCCTAAAAGAGAATGGGATTCTCTCTCAGCTCACTCCGCCTTACACACCACAGCACAACGGTGTGTCAGAACGACGGAATAGGACCCTATTAGATATGGTCCAGTCCATGATGAGTGACGTTGAGTTACCAGTCTCGTTTTTGGGGGCATGCATTGGAGACTGCAGCGTTTCTGCTAAACAGGGTTCCAACCAAAGCCGTATCTACCACGCCATATGAGATATGGAATGGGAAGAGACCATCTCTTAAAAGAATTAAGATTTGGGGTTGCCCGGCCTATGTTAAAAAGCAGAATCTGGACAAACTCGAGACACGGTCAGTCATGTGTAACTTTGTGGGATATCCAAAGAATTCTTATGGATATCTGTTCTACCACAAAGAGGAACAAAAAGTGTTTGTTTCTCAGTATGCCACATTCTTAGAAAAAGAGTTTTTCACGGATAGAGATGATGGCAAGGTGGTAGATCTAGAAGAGGTTCTGGAGACACAAACTACAAATGACGATTTGGTTGAACCGGCTGTTGCAACAGAAACTGAAGAACCTCAGCCACTCCGTAGGTCTGGTAGGACTTCTCGCCCACCGGAGAGGTACTACGGTTTCCTCATTGATGGTGACAGAGAAGACTGTATCATGGAAGATGATGATCCTACCAGTTTTCAGCAAGCTATCACGAGTGGTGACTCTGTGAAGTGGCTGGATGCCATGAGATCCGAAATGGAGTCTATGTACACCAACAAAGTATGGACTTTGGACGTTGTACCCCCTGGGGTAAAACCTGTAGGGTGCAAATGGATATTTAAAAGAAAGATTGGTGTGGATGGGCAGGTAGAGACCTATAAGGCAAGACTTGTGGCGAAAGGTTTTCGTCAAAGACCAGGTTTGGACTATGACGAAACTTTTTCGCCCGTAGCCATGCTTAAATCTATTCGGATCCTACTTGCTATTGCTGCTCACTACGACTATGAAATCTGGCAGATGGACGTTAAAACATCATTTCTAAATGGAGATTTAGAAGAATGTGTTTATATGGATCAGCCAGAGGGCTTCATTGACAGTGGGAGCAGCGAGAAAGCATGTAGATTGCTTAAATCCATATATGGGTTAAAGCAGGCATCTCGGAGTTGGAACATCTGTTTCGATGATGTTATCAAAGAGTTTGATTTCATCAAAAATCCAGATGAACCTTGTGTTTATAGGAAGGCTGTAGGAAGAGCTGTCACATTCCTCGTATTGTACGTGGATGACATTCTTCTGATAGGAAATGATATTCCTATGCTACAGTCGGTCAAATCATTCTTATCACTGAGGTTCTCCATGAAGGACCTGGGTGATGCCACATACATCCTGGGCATAAGGATCTATAGAGATAGATCCAAAAAGTTATTGGGACTGTCCCAAACCAGGTACATCAACACCATCCTAAAGAGGTTTAGTATGGAAGACTCCAAGCGGGGTGCCTTACCCGCTTGCCATGGAGTCACTCTCTCCAAGGATTCTTGTCCAAAGACCGATGAAGAGAGAGCTCGCATGAGCATTATACCTTATGCTTCGGCAGTAGGGTCTATAATGTATGTGATGTTATGTACATGCCCAGATGTAGCTTATGCACTTAGTGTTGTAAGCAGGTATCAATCCAACCCAGGGGAGAACCACTGGACAGCTGTGAAGAACATTCTTAAGTACTTACGAAGGACTAAAGAATTGTTCTTGGTGTATGGTAATAAAGATCTCCAAATGGAGGCCTTTACCGATTCGAGCTTCCAGAGCGATAAGGATGACAGCAAATCTATCTCAGGGTTTGTATTTACCCTCAATGGAGGGGCGGTAAGTTGGAAGAGTTCCAAACAGGATACCGTTGCAGACTCTACGATGGAAGCTGAGTACATTGCTGCAAATGATGCCGCCAAGGAAGCCATCTGGATGAAGAAGTTCGTCTCGGAGCTAGGTGTAGTTCCAACCATTATTGATCCAATACCTTTGTATTGTGACAATAATGGGGCAATGGCGTTAGCCAAGGAGCCCAGATCCTATCAACGGTCCAGACATATCCTGAGGCGCTTTCATTTGATCCGGGAGATTGTAGATCGCCGCGAGATCGAGATTAAGAGAGTAGACACAAAGAACAACGCCGCGGATCCATTCACCAAGGCTCTCCCTCAGCCGCAGCATGAGCGACTTTTTGAGATGTTGGGTATGAGATACGCCAATAACTGGCCTTAGTGCAAGTGGGAGATTGTTGGATATATGTATGCCCTAGAGGCCATTATGTGATAGTGGATGTATCTATACATGTATATATATATTCAGTTTGCATTCTTGCTCGACATGATAGTATGCTATCTGGTTATTCTTTATCTGACATGTTTATTTGATCATGCTTCTATTCATTCATACATGCTGATAAAGTCCTAAGGATATCGGCTTGACTACTCTGATTATGATGGAGATCATACTAGTGGGACATCTGTAGTCTATAAGCATATCCTGAAATGTCCCTAGTCGGAGGTGTATCGAGACGGGGCATCGATATACCAGAGTAGACTAGCGTATATGATACTAGACCCATGTGATGGGCGATGGATGTTCCCACATTCATCGATGTTTGACATCAAGATCATATACGGGTGCTCAGTGGTGACTGGGTACACTGGACGGACTCGCCGAGAACTCCTATATGGAATTATATCTATCGTCGGATAGCAGTTCTCAGGTGACACTGGTACAGGTTAGTCTGTAGACCCGAGATCGTCATGGAGTCTTATGTGTTCTCCCACTGTACTTTGATTGCCACCCTACCACGGCTCTACTGAGTCGTGCAAACAGGTGGCCGTTGGGTACAGTCCCGAGACATACGAAGACGATGAGCGATAGGAGGGGTTTCGTCTCTCCCGGTATTGGGAGTTGATGCTGTGCTGTGCTCGACTGGTTATAACAGCAAGTCCCTGGCCAGGGCTGCTGAGATTTGCTGATAAGTGTTATCAGTAATTTCTCGATCTGTTATAGACCATTCACCGACACGACTTATTGAGTTATTGGGGTCGACGTGACCATCCCTAGGCTCGATATGCAGCATATCTGACGAAGAGACCGGACTGTACGGTAGTGTTGCCGGATGGCTCGACGGGAGTTGTAGCAGGTTCGCTTGTTGTCTTCTGATCGCTCAATACCCGGGTGGCCGTTACGTTTAGCTGACCGCTTGCGGCCTGAGGGCACTTGATATGATCATTACCCTCTGCCGGCGTATTGACGAGTCTTAGAGTCCCACAGAGGAGTTACCCAGTCCAGGCGAAACGTTGTGGTGCGCATATGCGATATGCGCATGCACCCGATTGAAATATGCGTATATGATACCGAACATTGATCGGGTGAATTGCTTTTGGTGGGGTCGTATGAGATATGACCGGATTGATAAATCAAGTGTTGATTTATCATTTAACCATAAGTTATCTCACTCAAAACCTTTCTAGGGTTTGATGGATGTATGCATGCATGCATGTGTTTCTATTTTTCTTTTCTAGTTTCATGCACATGAAGATGTGCATACATGTACACATACATACATCAAACCATCATGGTTGTTTATATATGGAAATGGTGGCAATATAAGCCTCACACCATAGATTAAACTATGGATAATTATTTAATTTTGGTTTTAAAAGAAAATGAAAAGGAAAGGATAATTATGCTAGTTTCTACATGCTTCTTTTAACCTAACCATTCTCACCCACCACTAAACCATGGTTATCTTTTCCTTTATCATTCTAAACCCAAGTTAAATTAATCATCCATCATTTAATCATGGTTAGAGTCATGAAGGATTAAATATATATAGTGATATTTATTTTCTTTTGCAAGTTAACCTTATGGTTATCATTTTATCTCTTGAAAGAAAAAGCCACCATTTTCATCCTCCTTCATCTTCTTCTCTCTAGTTCTTTTCTAGTGAGTGAAACACAACAAAGGAAAGGTTTTTGAAGTGAGATCCAAAGCCACAACAACATTCTACACAAGCTTAGCAATTTCGTTTAGAGTGTTATCTTCGGTTTGACGAAATAGCGAGCTTGGACGGATATCTCCGCGGTGGATCATCGTGGACACAAGGGGAGTTCAAGAGGACCTCGTTTCAACACTAAAGAGCCTAAGGAGCGAAGCAAAAACGGGAGCTACAAAGGTTGTAGCCTTCAAACCCTAATTTTTGTTAGCTTTAAGTATAGTAAACCCTAATTTTCTAGGATCTATCATTTGCATGTTAGTTTAGCACCTTAAAAATTAAAACTTTGGGTCATGTGATGCTTCATAACTTTTCATAGGGTGCTATACTAACCTTACACATCTATGATGCAATCCTCTCTATCCCCATCTATGAGAAAACCGTAGTATCTCTCAGGCGGATGAGACGGCCTACTACTCCTGCGGAGGGGTGCGGGAATGTCCTGTTCTTCTTGAACTACTGGTTCTACCAAACTTTCAGTAGCAGTTTGTGGTTCTAGAATTTCTTCCAGTTCTATTTCGCTCCCATTTATTTCCTTTTCTAAAAACTGATGTTCCAGAAAATGGGCATTACGAGAAACAAAAACCTTTTGTTCCTCTGCGTAATAGAAATAATATCTCTTGGAGTTCTTTGGATATCCCACAAACATACATTTTACTGATCGTGCCTCGAGCTTGTCCACATGCTGCTTTTTAACAAAAGCTGGACATCCCCAAATCTTCATATGCTGAAGATGGGGTTTCGTCCCAGTCCACATCTGATATGGAGTGGTAGGCACAGTCTTGGTAGGAGCCCTGTTCAGAAGATATGCTGCTGATTCTAGCGCATAACCCCAAAAAGATCGCGGTAACTCAGCATTACTCATCATGGATCGTACCATATCCAATAGGGTTCGATTCCGTCTCTCCGATACACCGTTATGCTGTGGAGTGTATGGAGGAGTAAGCTGAGAGAGAATTCCTTTCTCTTTTAGGTAACCTAGGAACTCGGCACTCAAGTATTCACCACCTCGATCAGATCTAAGTGTCTTGATACTTTTGCCGGTTTGGTTTTCTACTTCATTCTTATACTCTTGGAATTTCTCAAAAGCCTCAGATTTATGTTTCATCAGATAAATGAATCCGTACCTTGAGTAATCATCCGTGAAAGTAATGAAATAGGAAAAACCACCTCTTGCATCTGTAGACATTGGACCGCATACATCGCTGTGTATGAGTCCTAAGAGCTCGCTCGCTCTTACTCCTTGTCCAGTAAATGGAGTCTTTGTCATCTTTCCTTTGAGACAAGATTGACAAGTGTCATAAGTTTGATATTCGAACGAGTCCAAATATCCTTCTCTATGCAACTTAGTCAACCTTCTCTCATTGATGTGACCCAGTCTACAATGTCATAAGAAAGCTTTATTTAAATCTGGAGACTTTCTTTTAAGTGTGTTCTGGACATTGAAAATTTGGAGTTGGTTTAAAACATATATACCGTTATTTAGTGTACCGGACCCAATCAAACCATGATTAAGGTGGATGTTAACAACATCTCTTACAAACGTGAAATCATAACCTTTATTTGATAACAAGGAAACTGATATGATATTACACGTTAAGCTTGGTACAAAAAAACAGTTATGTAAAACCAAAATGTGTCCACTCGTCAATCCTAGGTGATAATCCCCGACGGACGCAGCTCCCACGCTAGCTCCGTTAGCAACCTTTAGGGTCATATCACCTTCCTTCAGCACTCTATGGTTTCTCAGTGCCTGCAATGAATTGCAAATATGAGATCCTGATCCGGTATCCAATACCCAGGAAGTAGAGTTGATCGACAGACAATTCTCAATTACAAACACACCTGAAGTCGAAGCCACAGCTTGCTTCGGTTCCTGGTTCTTGGCGTTCCACGCCTTGCAATCCTTCTTCCAGTGCCCTTTCCTGTGACAATGGAAGCACTCATCCTGGCCAACTACCGGTACCGCAAACTTTTTCTTTCCCTTCCCTCCCACCTTACTAACACCTCCTCTAGGTTTGGTGGCGGCCTTCTTCTTCCTTCCTTTGGCCCTAGCCTTGGACCCGGAAGAAGATGTACCGCTAACAAACATAGCAGGTGTTTCCCTTGCTTTCTGTAAGGTGCCCTCTGCACTCCTTAACATGTTCAGGAGTCCCGGAAGTTCAACTTCTTTTCTTTGAAGGTTGAAGTTCAGGATAAACTGGGCGTAGGTGTGAGGAAGGGACTGGAGAATAAGGTCTGTATAGAGCTCATTATCCAAAGTCGTCCCAAGGTCTGCGAGCTCTTCAATATAGCCGATCATCTTTAGGACATGTTCTCCTACTGATGACCCGACAGCCAACCTCGCTCGAAACAAGTTCTTAGAGGTCTCGTATCTTACTATACGAGATTGCTCTCCATAAAGTTCCGTTGTATGGAGAAATATGCCATCTAGGTTCATATCCTCTTGCCTCCTCTGATGTTCATTGTTCATTGAGGCAAGCACGATGCACTTGTCTTTCGCGCAATCTAAATCCCAAGTTTTGCGGATTTTCTTATCCGCATTGCTGGATTTGGGACCAGGGACAGCAGGTGCCGCAGCGGTGAGGACGTACCCCAATTTGTCATAGGTCAAAGCCATTTTGACATTCCGCAGCCAATCTTTATAGTTTGGCCCTGTCAGTATATTTTTCTCTAAAAGTAACTTAAGTCCAGTCATTTTCAGGGTCGCTTGAATTAGGAGAGAGAGAAGAAAACTCTTTAGCATGATGCTCTTGCAAGTTTAGAGTGGTTTTTAGTTTATCTAAACTGGATGGCTCCTACTGTTTCTCGAATCCTTCCTCAAACCATAAAAGAAGAATTAGCCAGGACTATTCTCACTGTACAATTCTTGCTTAACCGTTCAGCCGGGCTAGTGTCGATACTTCGAGGGAGGTTTTCCAACGCTTTCGCGAAGTTCCTTAATTAAATAACCTCTTTTCTCTGGGGGCGTAACCCCGCTGACACCTTTCTTGACACCTACTTGGTTTATAGCACTGATCGTTAAGTTACGAATCTCCTGATAAGTAGCATATACTCACAGTAGGATCGGAATCCAAATATCATCGTATGATAATGTTGAAGGAATGCTACCAACATTCATCAAACTCCAAATGGTATGCATCTCTTTGCAAATTTCAGTTTCTTTAGAAATTCCCGATATAAGTTTTTGCCCATGCTCTTATGACCTTGGCTTTGGTCAAAATGTCATAAGTCACATGTCAAGTTCTACCTGTCATTATCTTGTCAAATTTGAACCCATCCGTATATATCCCTGACTTTGGTCAAATGATAATACGACTGTCCCAAACCAACTCATCTATCTTATGCAACAAATGAAAATCCAGCAGCTACCAAACACTATGCCTTGACTTTGGCCAAAATGCATAGCTTGAATACTACTGAATACTAAAATGAAATGACGGAGGGCTACGAATGGTTTTGGCGAAACCGTGAACGTAGTGAACTTGATATAACCGAAGGAACCTGATAGCTTTTAAAAGGAGTGGTTAAAACTCCGCATTTAAAAATATCTGTTTTTAAAATTAACCGAGTGGTTTCTTTTAAATTGTTCCAATGATTAAACTTTTTGGTTTATTTTCTTTGCATTATAAATAATGCGTCCCATCATTACCTATCATTGCAGAAAACAACGAAAATACAACGTCCTCTTATGCCATCTGCATTCGCCACGGGGTCCCGTCATCACCCGTTAGGTTACTTAACTAACGACAGAGCGGGGGCTGGGCTAGTGCGGGTGTAAAACATAAGTAACGTCTAAATAGCTATCATATATAGATATTGTACATTCGTCAGACGCAATAATAGGCATTCCAGATCACAGATGAACTTTATTGGATTTGCAAGCAATCCGTGTTTGTTTTGAGCCTGCAACAAAAGACGGATTACACAGTTGTGATGAATAGCCATTACCCCACCCAAGACCCCAACAGGTACGGCAAACTACCCACCCGGCAGTTTGTGCACCCCACCTTGGGTCTGTCCTAGGAGCAAAAACAGTAAAATGAAATAATACAACGGTGGCTACAACCGCAACCTGGATGTGCCCCGCAAAATAATATTACAACAAATTACATTTACATCAAATGAATTAAATAACAACCCATCACATAACCCCGGCTATACATCACAACAGTCCAACACAGTTCATATCCACAAACAGTAAAAACCATTACAGAAATGTGCAACCCCCTGCCAACCGACATACTAGCAGTTAGGGGAGGTTTACGAACACATTATACAAACACAGATATAATCCAACAAGCAAATACTGTATAATTTCGATCGATTAAACACTTTTAATTTTGCTCCAATACTTCTCTGTAAATCTGAAACCTGAGCAAAAATAAAAACTTCCAGAAAATACCAAATATCACAGAGAAGCAACACAGGAAATTTGGGTTCCTGAATCGCCAACTCGGCGGCGGAAGCGCGGCGGATCGGTGCGATCCGCCGCGGTTCCGCGGCTCTTTAGGCGATTCAGGGGCCCAAATTTCTTGGGTGTTCTTATACTGCCTTTTAAAGCTTTCTGAACCTCCCTGAAAAATTTTAGGACTTCATTTAAAATTCGACAGAAACTTGTGATTTCGGGGTTTTCAGGTTTCGTTTTTTCCGTTCGAAATTCATACAAATTTGCAAGTAAGTTATTTATTGTTTAGCGAGGCTCTGATACCACTGTAAGTCGATGTACAACACCCCACGACTTGCGGGGAGGCGGAAATATGAAAAACGATCTTGTTCTTATGCTAAACATCGACTAACCGCATGAATCGAAGCTAAACGATAACTAACATCAAACATAGTTGTTAACAACTACTATGTAAAGGGATTATACCTAAAGAACCGTGTCCTTCGTCTTTACGAACTCCACCTCCTCCTCGGCCTTCTCGAAGTAGTAGACGATCCACCCGAGAGCTTTACTCCAAGCTCAGCCTCTAAACTTGAGGCAACTAAACTTCTTTAAGTGCTAATCAAAGAAGCTAGGTGAAATAGAGTGAGGGTTATGGTTTAATAAGTCTAACTAATCCTTGTACTCAACACATGAGAGGGGAGGATTAGGGTTTGAAGAGGGAGAGCTTGAAGAGAGAGAAGGTGAAGATAATAATGATGTGAGAATAATGAGTTATCATAATATATATCAAGCATTTCTTTTTATCAAGAAAAGAAAAGAAAATGATTTACAACCATGCTTGATAAATATCTAGTGGTGGTTCATCTCCATGAGTCATTAAGCAATTATGAAGCATTAATGACATGGATGAATCATCCATATGACTCACTAATCACATTCATTGTATATGCCACCTAAACCTCCTTAGTCACCATCTTCTAGAAGCTTCTCGTGCAATTACGAGAACGCCCCTCCTTTCCGCAAAAATACGGAAAAACATTAGACTGTATAAATCCAATAACCGGATACCAGTAACTGGCTTAAACCAAAGCCGACTGGTAAAAACTGTCCGAAAGTCGTACGTGCGTAAACACACGTATGCGTCCGAACCCTTGTCGTAAAACCATATGACCTCTATATCGTTTCGCCTGGAGTAGGGAAACTCTCTGTGTGGGACTCTAGAGACTCGACTACTACGCTGGCAGTGGGTTTAACCACAGACCACAAGCGGCACTAGCTGTACGTAACGGTCCCCAGGTAGATGTCGATAAGAAGGCCGATGAGGAAACCCATCCGAACTCCTACTGAGTCTGATGTGACAATCTCCATACAGTCCGGTCCGTTCGTCTAAGACTATCGCATATCGGGCCTAGGAGGCGGCAAGCGTCAGTCCCCTAATAGCGGTATAAGTCGTGTCGGAGCGAAGCCCATTACACCCTGAGAAACTACAGGAACCTACCAGCAAATCTCGCTTGCCCTAGCCAGGGACTTTGCGTAATGGCTCTCTGACACAGCGCGATATCAACCCCCAATACCGGGAGAGACGAATCCTATCTAACCGCCACTGCCTCCAAGTGCTCGGGACTGCACCCAACTGCTACCTGTTTGCACGACTCCTTTGAGCCGTGGTAGGGTAGTAATCTAAGAACAGTGGGACACACTCGAGGCGAAGTAGCAGTGTCAAGTCTGCGGACTATGCTGTACTCATGTCACCTGGGAACTGTTCACTGACGACTGGTATAAAACCATCTAACAGTTCCCTATGAGTCCTGTCCGGTGTACCCGTAACCCAACGAGCACCTGCATACTATCTCCAGTACGACGTACTGACGGCTGTGCGACAGACCATCTCCCCAACTGGGATGAGAAGCGTACACATTAGTCTACTCCGGAGTATCGATGCCCTGTCTCGATAATCCAACGACTAGGGACCTGAATAAGGATGTACTTGTAGACTACCCATCCCCCACTAGTGTGACTGCCATCACAACGCTGGTAGTCAAGCAAGATCCTAAGAGCTCTATCAATACGTATACTCACATATTAAGATAGAAAAACCAAATAGCATACTACCATGTTTAGCAAGACTGTTATATACATGTGAATATCCCAAGCTTCCATTAAATAATATACAAACTAGTATGATACAGTAATGGCCTTCTAGGGCATAAACACTAACAAGGTTCACCGTCTACTGCTCAGCAAATCTGTTCTCGCCCCGGGGTACCATACCGGGTCTATCATGTACCCGCAATCGGCCTCGTCCAGCTCTTCGAATCAGGTTTCACATGTCACAAGTCTCAGAACCAAAAAAACGCATGGTGGACGCACTGAAATATCATATCAAGAGAAACCGGGTTTTAAAACATTACATACTTTCTTTTAAAATGACAATGGTTCTTAAATCCAGAAATGTCATGAAAACAGCATATCTCAATGCGTAAAATCATAAAGCATGATGTATGCGACATATGATAGAAATGTAAGCATATTCGAATACCAAGCAACATGGAACAGTGATATGACATATTAAGGGAAAACCGCTCTTTTAAATGGATCCAGTTTTGAAAATATATCATGCGGTTCTCAATTTCTCCAAAGTCAAATGCAACATCATCTATATATGTGCAATAAGAATGTATGTAGGCATGGATCTATAATATGTATGTACGCAAGTATGGATGTACAATATGTATGTACGCAAGTATGGATATACAAGTGGGTATATACGCAAGTATGGGTGTACAATGTGCATGTGCGCCAATATGGATGTACAAGTGAGTCTATACACAAGTATGAGTGTACAATATGCATATCATGATGTAGCAATCCTACTGTGTAGTGACATGGCTATTATCGATGATGAAGTGTGTCAGCCGGCAAATTTCTGTAAGTGTAACATACGCATCATCGATAATGGTGCAGGTGTACTAGCACATGTATAAGCAATGCAATGAGAATAATATGAATGCAGCACAAGGTAAATCATATGCAAATGCTGACGGGTATACGTATTTAACATGACCGAGTCGGTGAATCTATCAATCGGCATCTAGCCACACAATATCACGTACGGTATAATCCATCGTACGGCATCCTCTAGTCAAGGGTATGGATCAAACATCAAGTCAAACTCATCACGTACGGCCAATCTGTTGGAGATAGTGCCCTCAGAGTCAATTATTAGATCACAGGCACGTGATTGCAATGATTGAGGGAGGACCTATCCCGGTAGGACAGTCTTACTCAATATGATAGTATGCTATCTGGTTTATCTTTATCATCGTGTACTGCTTTAGGTGACCTGACAGGTCGCTATTACACGTTGATAAAGCCCCTAGGATTCTTGTATGACTGCCAGCAGTATGAGGGCGATCATATACGTGGGAGCTGGTAGTCTATAAGCACATCGTTAAAAGGTCCCTAGTCGTGGGAGTTTTGAGACAGGGTATCGATACTTCAGAGTAGACTAGTGTATACAGTCGAGACCCCGACGAGGGGCGGTGGCCGGTCTCACAAGCCACTGGTGTCAGTTGGTTCACCTAAGATGTATACAGGTGCTCATTGGGTTATGAGTACACCGGACAGGACTCGCCGGGAACATGCTAGTTGGTCTTATACCTGACGTCAGATGGCAGTTCCCTGGTGACTTATGTATATGTTAGTTCATCGACTTGAGGATCGTCATTTATCTCGTGTGAGTTCCCACTGTACTTTGATTACTACCCTACACGCTCAAAGGAGACGTGCAAACAGGTTTTAGTTGGGTACAGTCCCGAGCCACATGGAGGCAGTGAGCGGATCTTCAGGGGTTCGTCTTTCCCGGTATTGGGGGTGAGGTCGCGCTATGTCTAGGAGAGCCATTACACAAAGCCATCGGCCGAGGCAGGAGATTTAGTGGTAGATATTCCAGTAGTATCTCAGGGTGTTCTGGGCTACACTCCGACCTGACTTGTATCGCTTTTGGGTGTCTGACTTTTACCAACCCCCTAGGCCCGCCATGCGATGCTCATAGACGAACGGACCGGACTGTACGGATATTGTCACTGACAGGCTCAGTAGGGTGTCAGGATGAGTTCGCTCATCGACGTCCCTTTTGGTCAATACCCGGTCGCCCATTACGTATAGGCTAATACCTCTGACGTGCTAGTGGTTAAATCCACAACCAAAGTATTGACGAGTCTTTAGAGTCCCCTACAGACCGTTTTCTCAAGTTTCGGGCGAAACGCTGTAAAGACCGTATGGAGATATGGCAGGGTTCGATCAGATACGTGTGGTATTGCACGGATCATAATCGAACGGAAAATACTAGCGGGCTTTGGTTTAAGCCGGATCCTAGTATTGCACAGTGTAGATTTTGTCTCATTGCATTTGTATTTCGGTCGGAATACAAATGCGGGTATGTATATACAGTAGCGGGGTTTTCTTGTAATTTATTACGGGATCAGTTTTTGGAGTTGCCAGTTTGCTTTCCGTTTCGGCCATTTTTCTTTGTATCTTTCATTGGCCGAAGATTGGTGGAGGAGGGCTTATTTGCATTTGTGCAAATTAGCATTATGGAGGGTTGTCCTTGCATATTGTTGTGTCATGATCACTTGACTTTCTTTAGTCATCATGGTTTGATTTGTGGAGATATGATGGCTTGACCTTTGGTGTCATGATGAGGTTTTGGAGTGTGGATTTGGTTCTAATGATTCTTGATCATGATCACTTTCTTCTCTCTCTCTCTCTTGCATGATGAGGTTCACTCCCTTTTTGATTTCCACTTGACTCCATTCTCATTCCCATCCACCTTGAATGGCCGGCCAAGTAGAGGGGCTGCCCATGATTTTTGTGGGGATTTTTGGCTCTCTC
This sequence comes from Agapanthus africanus, assembly GCA_030015575.1. Lineage (NCBI taxonomy): Eukaryota > Viridiplantae > Streptophyta > Magnoliopsida > Asparagales > Amaryllidaceae > Agapanthus > Agapanthus africanus. The sequence goes on along the minus strand of CM057345.1, from coordinate 293,472,873 downwards.
ATGCTTGCAAATATCCCCAAGTTCAACACAAAATTCCATATATCATTCCTCCACTCAAATGGCAACTTCCACAACCCCAAAAGAGACATAGCTTTCTACACTTATTCTACAGCAACTTTTGGGCACGTCGACTCGCCAACTTCGTGCCCGAGTTGCCTCGGACCAGAGGTGGGAGCCCGTAAAAGAAGCCGGCAATGTGGTGCCCTTCCGGCGAGGAGGTGATGACCAGAGATTCCGCGGGAGATCGGGACGACGACGAGAAGACCGGAGGACACGGATCACTCGGTATATCTCTTTACCCCTTCTCTTGTTAGCAAGGACTAGATTAATGGCACGATCCGGGATTTTAGTGCGCGGTGGTGCCGGTTCAAAAGGTTAAAGAAAATTATCGCTTCCGCATTTTGGTCTCGGGATGACGGCCGGGGCGCCGCCGTGCACTTACAGTGGTATCAGAGCCTTGCCATTAACCTAGTCTAGCTTGGTCTAATGTGTTTACACTTCCGATCGAACAAATGTTCCAAAACCGCGCTTTTCAAAACATCAGTTTTCTGTCAAAATTTTTTTAGCTCGAAATTTTTTTCAGGTCATTGCAGAATGATGTGCAGAGAAAGATAAGACATCTGTGAAAATTTGGTGAACTGATACAGTAGGATGACCGCGGAACCGCGGCCAAACCCCCCTTCTGGCCGTGGTTCCGCCGCAGTACAGTGCTTTCAGTGCACCATTTTTGCACAGTGATCTTTTTACAAGGAAATTGGGGTTTTGGAATATTCTTTTTTGGCCCAGAATTTCTTTATGTGCTACAGTAATGCTTGGGGCCCATTTGGTAAATTTTGATCGATCGGAAAATTTTAAACATATTAGTTCACAGTATTTATATTATATCTGCGACCGTGAATGTCACTTGATCAGTAAATCCTGTCTAACTGCTATAGCCCGGTTAGACGGATTTGCGAACGTGACATTCACGTTGATGTTCTGTGATTGTGATGTGATGTTGCGGATTGGTCATGGGGGATAGCCTGGTTGCAATGCTAGTACAGTTTTTGTTGTATTATGTACATTTGATATTGCGGGGCGAGCGTCCGACATGTGGACTGCCGTCACTGCCTGTTTGTATATTATTCTTTTGGGGCACGACCAGGTTGCGGTCGATGTACCCGTTGTATGTATATTTTACTTTCTGTACTAGGATTGCCCCGTGGAGGGGTGCACGGGTAGCCGGGTTCTAGAGGGCAACGGGCCCGCATCTCATGGCATTGAGACGGAGGGGGCTTTACTCTAGAATTGGTGGGCTATTCGCCGCACTCGTAGGGGGTACAGGTTGACCCAGGAGGGGTGCCCAAGTTACCGGATTCCGTGAAGTGCTGGGTGGTCCATTCACGTTGCTGAAGGGGGCTTCCTCGCTTCAGGTTTTGGCGGATAACTTGCCGCACCAGTAAGGGTCTAGGATTTCATTGCACAGGCTATCCACACAACCAGGGGAACGTCGGGTTTCAGTAGCGGCTCTGTGAAACCCGGGGATCCCAGATATCTATATTTTTCTGTGATGCTGTACATTTCTGTGATGTTGCATTTTATCACGCCTTGAGCGAAATATTATATATTGATATATATACTAGTAGATGTTGTATATGTTTTGCATCCGCGCTAGTCCAGTCCCCGCTCTGTCGTTAGTTAGCTAACCTAACGGGTAATGACGGGACCCAGTGGCGAATGCGGATGGCATATTCGTACGTCATTATTTTCGTTCTTTATTGGTGTGATCAATAGATGGGACTGCGTTCATTCGGATCAATGCAAGTTAAAACAAACCTAATCTGATGTTGTTGGTACATTTTTCAAAAATCTATTATTGCAAGGACGTTCACTTTTGTTTTGCACAGTGGTATTCAGTTGGAATATCCTGCTCCTCAGTCGACGAGGCAAGGGCCGAGATCCCTTCACCGGGAGTGACCCCTTGGACAAAAGTTTGCGTCAGGGCAATAACTTCACTATAGCCGATTACTTTTGCTTTGCATCGTGGTATTCAGTTGGAATATCCTGCACCACATTCTACGGGGAAAGAGCTGAGATCCCTTCACCGGGAGTGACCTCTTTAGCAAAGGTTTTCGTTGCTATATTTTTATAAAAGCTATCCAGTTCCTTCAACGATATCAAGTTCATTACGTTAAAGGTTTTCGCCAGAAACCATTCGTAGCCCTCCGTCGTTTCAGACGGGTAGCACGTAGTATTCATGCTATGTTTGTTGACCTTCGTCAAGGCATAGTGTATGGTAGCTGCTTGTTGCATTTCTGTTGCATAGATAGATGCGTTGGTTTGGGAAAGTCGTATAGCCTTGTTGACCTTCGTCAAGGGCTTGTACGTGTGGGTTCAAATTAACCTGGATAATGACGGGTGGAACTTGACATGCGACTTATGATTTGTTGACCTTCGTCAAGGTCATAAGAGCATGGGGCAAAAATCACACCGGGAGTTTCTAAAGAAACTGAAACTTGCCAGATATGCGCATACCTTCTGGAGTGTGATAGCGTGAGCGGATTCCGTCACGTTATCATGCGATGATAGTTGGATCCCGATTCCCACTGATGAGTTGGTTTACTCCTCGGGTGATCCCGACTAATTCTTCTTTCAGGTTTGGAGGAGAATTTGACGGTACAGTGGGAGGTTTCCAGATTAGATAAATTGGTAACCATTCTGATCTAGGTTAGAGTGCACGCTGAGTGTTTCTTTTCTCTCTCTCTTTGGCAGCGACCTTTGACCCGACCCTAGACTATGACTCAGAGACCAAGTTGACCGAACCTTCTTAAACACTGGCTTTTGGATTGTCAGAGTTGCAAACTTCATTGCCACTCTTACTATTACACTTTTCTCCAGGACACCCCGTATTACTACGAACGTCCACTTCCATTGGACAAAACCATCGTATGGTTATATACGAACTCGAAGGGATTTATTCGAGGATGGTTTCCGGTTCTGGAGAAAACGAATAGGACTATTTAGTTGTCTTTTCCTTTTACCTTCTTTCGGGTTGCGAGTGCCCCTTAGAATAGGGGATAGTACACCTATTACGCAAATTGGATAGTCTTCTTCCAAACCATCGGCAGGTGCCGACCGGTAGGGAATGAAGAAAACCAATTAGCCTAACGATGGTGTACAGAAGGTATTATGTAAAGACAAAGAAATGGATTAGAAGGAAGGCAAAGTAAATTGCGACTGATATTCACAACCAAACCAAGTATTTCATTACCACTCCCACTTCACCTTTGTATTTCTCCAGAACACTCCGTATCACTACGAAGATCCACAGTTTATTGGATATTCCATCGTATGGTTATATACGAACTCGAAAGGAACTTGTTCCAGTTCGGGGATGGATTCTGGTTCCGGAGAAATAGGAATAAGGTTTATTCAATTTTCTTTTATCTTCACCTTCTCTCGCATTGCGAGTGCTCCTAGGATTGGGACAGTACACCCATTATGCTTATTGGATAGTCTTCTTCCAAACCATAGGCTGATGCCGAACGGTAGGGAAGGAAGAAAACCATTTGGCCTAAAGGGGTGTACAGAAGGTAATGACTAAAGACATATGAAGGGATTTGGAGAGGTAGCAGAGATTTATACGGTTACAGTTGTGAATCTGGATAATGGAAGAGGCATTACTAAGAATACCCTGATACCCCATCGAAACATTTCAATGTTTCAGTTTCACTGTGTACAGTTAAAAGGAAATTAATTTCCCAATTAGTCCTTACTCCAGGATATGTATTTACCAGGTGTGATTCTCACATCTGTATGGTTTTACAGATGATGAGTGGGAGTAAGTTATTGGGAATTGGGTGATCATCCTCATTATATCGGGATTCGTTGTAATCGGTGATATTTGAGGAAGTCACCTGGGATGTTTGCCGGACGGCAAATATTTGGTTTTGAATATCCGCTGTTATGCACCAATTTCAAATTGATATATCTGTACGTCTATTTTTTATAGAGTGAGATGTACCTTTTTGAAATTATGTCTATGACATTTACCTATATCAGTGGATGGTTAGGTAAGGAGCATTAAACAGCGGTGTAATTCTTCATAACCATAAGTACAGTTTTCAACCTACGACACACAGGGAATGAGTTATTAGACTCAAGGGACTTATACAGAGTATTGTATGTTGTCCAGTGTCCATTAGGACAGAGGGGTTGGTCTTCGTACTATATTCGGTTTACTTATAACTTCTCTAGTTTTTAGATAAGTGTTTCGTAGAAACATAAGGTCCGAATTTTGAGAAGTTATAGGTATATGGTTAAAGTAGAGAACAGGTATTGCAAGTATCAGGATTCTTCAAGGTGATCGAAGATGTAGATACTTGTGTGTGGTATTCAGTTGATAGTAATGATTAAGAGAACTTGCTTCTCTTTCAGGTTACTCATAATTGGAAGCATTCCTAAGTTGAGTAACGTTGATTGGCCTCCTTCCATTTAGTTGACATGCACTGGAGACAGCTGCATGATTTGAATCTGGTTCAATTAAATCAGTTCCTCTGTTTCTATATTGGATATAGAACAGTTCATATCTTAACGATGTTAAGGTACGGGGGGTTGTCCGGATTATGCTTAATACCAGACTCTGGATAACTCAAGGCACGTTTTTGTAATGGCTGTTTGTGGGTTGACCCAGGCTATGACGAGGGTTGACTTTCTACCATCTGGAAGATCAATAGTGATATTGTTCTTGACTCGCCACAGTTTTAATAAAAATGGATTTTTTCAGAAAACAGTAGTGGGAGTATGGTAGAACTGGAAGTGATTCCAGAACCGCAAACGATTTCTGAAGATTTGATAAAGAACCTAAAGATTCAATCTGGTTTGACATTCCATTGGCCACTCCGCAGATACGGTGGGTAACCTCAGGCACCCGAGAGGTACTCCGGTAGCCTCAAGGACGGTGACAGAGAGGTTCTTGTTTGCCCAGACTTGCCATTGCTGATGTTCCAGGCTGCGAGACCCGGCAGGAGGATGAGTATAGCGTCGTTCTAAACTAGCTTTGGATGTGTACGTCTATATGACTCTGCCAGAAGGTTGTCGTAGTCAGTGGGAGCAGCGGAAGCATAGTGGACAAGTGGCTTATGTCTATTTATAGACTAAAGCAGATATAGCGGAGATAGATCATCTATTTCTGATGCGACAGTTATAGGTTTGACTTCATCAGAATAGGGGATGGATCTGTTAAGAAGGTAGTAGGGTGTGATGTCCTGGTATTTGGATAACATACACAGGGTAGGAAGTGATATTTCTATACTACGATCGGTTATACTTTGGTTGTTACACTGTAGTTTCTCCACAATAGGACTTGGATATTATATCAGACATTCTGGTTATTGGATCTATGGTTCTAGATCTGGATTTGGGTGGTTTCCCAATCAGGGTACTTAGACAGCATTCTAGAGGTGCTTTAGAATGGACGACTCCAGGCATGGTGGTGTACCTATAGGTGATGGAGTCACCCTCTCTAAATGTGTCTTACAGACTAAAGGGGAGAGGGGTGTGCATGATTGGCAGATCACTTGCTTAGGCAGTTGAGTCAATCATGAGATATCAAGTACCACACCAGCTGTTGTTTTTGCAGTAGATGCAAGAAGTTGACATTAATCCAATCCTGTAGAAACAATCGGAAGCAGTTTAGAACATAAGTGGATGTTCTAAGGATATGATAACGACAACCTCATTCGGGAGACAGTTATCATTCCAGGCTTCCAAGGTGACCTGGATGACAGAGAGGTTGTCAGAGTTATAATTTTCCCTCTGACGAGGGGTGCTATTATGGACAGGTGGTCCAGGAGGATACTGAGGGAGGCATGGCGCAGGATACTGATTAAGTTCAGTTGACGATACTGTCTAAGATGTTTGGATTTGGAGTTCACTTATGAGCTAGGTCCCATCGGACATCCAGACACATTCTAAGACAGGTATTGCTCATTTCGGGAGATGGCTTTCTCCGCGAACTTGAGATATAGAGAGACATAGAAAGAAACATCAGAGCGGATCCACTCACTGAGGCTATTCCTCGAACGCAATAGTTTCGCAAACGAGCTTTGTGAGACTGACAACTAGAGGAGTTGGGTGTTCGGTATCACACGGGCTGTGAGTATGCGACATCGCAATAATTAGCCTTGAGTGCAAGTGGGAGATTGTTGGAGATAGTGCCCTCAGAGTCAATTATTGGATCACAGGCACGTGATTGCAATGATTGAGGGAAGACCTATCCCGGTAGGACAGTCTTACTCAAGATTATAGTATGCTATCTGGTTTATCTTTATCATCGTGTACTGCTTTAGGTGACCTGACAGGTCGCTATTACACGTTGATAGAGCCCCTAGGATTCTTGCTTGACTGCCAGCAGTATGAGGGCGATCATATACGTGGGAGCTAGTAGTCTATAAGCACATCCTTAAAAGGTCCCTAGTCGTGGGAGTTTCGAGACAGGGCATCGATACTCCAGAGTAGACTAGTGTATACAGTCGAGACCCCGACGAGGGGCGGTGGCCGGTCTCACAAGCCACTGGTGTCAGTTGGTTCACGTAAGATGTATACAGGTGCTCATTTGGTTATGAGTACACCGGACAGGACTCGCCGGGAATATGCTAGTTGGTCTTATACCTGACGTCAGATGGCAGTTCCCTGGTGACATGTGTACAGGTTAGTTCATCGACCTGAGGATCGTCATTTGTCTCGTGTGAGTTCCCACTGTACTTTGATTACTGCCCTACCACGCTCAAAGGAGACGTGCAAACAGGTTTTAGTTGGGTACAGTCCCGAGCCACATGGAGGCAGTGAGCGGATCTTCAGGGGTTCGTCGCTACCGGTATTGTGGGTGAGGTCGCGCTGTGTCTAGGAGAGCCATTACACAAAGCCCTCGGCCGAGGCAGGAGATTTACTGGTAGGTATTCCAGTAGTATCTCAGGGTGTTCTGGGCTACACTCCGACACGACTTGTACCGCTTTTGGGGTTCTGACTTTTACCAACCCCTTATGTTAGTTGTATGTATGCCCTAGAGGCCAGTATTTTACAGATGATGTATATTATATTGGATGCTAGGACATATATAGAGATTACTTTCTTGCTCGATATGATAGTATGCTATCTGGTTTCTCTTTATCTTAACATGTATACTACTCTCTTTATACTGTCTTATAGTTACATGTTGGTAAAGCCCTTAGGATGTGTACTTGACTACCTGGACTATGATGAGGATCATACTAGTGGGGACATGGTAGTCCATAAGTACATCCTTCAAGGTCCCTAGTCGTGGGTGTATCGAGACGGGGCATCGATATACAAGTGTAGACTAGCATATACGCTTCTCGACCAATGAGATAGGCGATGGATGATCCCATATCCATCGGTGTTTGACATCAGAGATGGTATACGGGTGCTCAGTGGAGACTGGGTACACTGGACGGACTCGCCGAGAACTCCCAGATGGTATTATACCTCAAGTCAGATGGCAGTTCTCAGGTGACACTTGTGCAGGTTAGTCTGTAGACCCGAGATCATCATAGTGTCTTATGTGATTCCCACTGTGCTTTGATTTCCACCTTACCACATCCATGAGGGCATGCAAAACGGTGGTTTTTGGGTACAGTCCCGAGTCACATGGAGGCAATGAGCGATAGGAGGGGTTTCGTCTCTCCCGGTATTGGGGGTTGATGTTGCGCTGTGCTTGATTGGCCGTAACAGGGAAGTCCCTGGCCAGGGCTGATTCAGAGATTTGCTGGTAAGTGCTACCAGTAGTTTCTCGACCCGTTATGAGTCGCACATCAGCACGACTTATCGGTTATTGGGGTCTGACGTTTACCACCCCTAGACTTGATATGCAACATATCAGACGAGGAGACCGGACTGTACGGGAAGTGTTGCCGGTTGGCTCGACGGGAGTTGAAGCAGGTTTGCTTGTTCTCTTCTGATCGTTCAATACCCGGGTGGCCGTTACGTTTAGCTGACCGCTTGCGGCTGGGGGGTGCTTGATATGATCATCACCCACTGCCGGCGTATTGATGGGTCTTAGAGTCCCACAATGGAGTTACCTAGTCCAGGCGAAATGTTGTGGTGCGCGTATGCGATATGCGCATGGACCCGATTAAAATGCGTGTATAGGTTACCGTATATTAATCGGGCGGCTTGCTTTTGGTTAGGGTCGTATGTGATATGGCCGGATTGATAAATCAAGTATGGATTTATCATTTAACCATTAGATTCTCACTAGAAATCTTTTCTTGTATCTTTGGATGTATGGATGCATGTATGCATTCCTTGTTGATTCATGCACATATGGATGTGCATGCACACATACATACATACATCATCTATCATGGTTGTTTATACATAGAAAATGGTGGATATATATGTAAGTGCACGGCGGCGCCCCGGCCTCCATCCCGAGGCCAAATGCGGAAGCGATGGTTAACTTTAATTTTTCTTGACCGGCACCACCGCGCACTAAAACCCGGATCGTACCATTAACTAGTCCTAGCTAACTACAAGATTGGGAAGAGAGATATACCGAGCGATCTGTGTCCTCCAGTCTTCTCGTCGTCGTCCCGATCTCCCGTAGAGTGTCCGATCTCCACCTCCTCACCGGAAGGGCACCACGTCGCCGGCTTCTTTTACGGGCTCTCACCTCTATACCGAGGCAACTCGGGCACGAAGTTGGCGAGCCGACGTGCCCAAGGTTTGCTGTAGAATGCGTGTAGTGATATGTCTCATTTGGGGTTTAGGGAGGTTGCCTTTTGGTGGAGGGATGATACAAGCTAATGGAGATTGATCTTGTGGGATTTTTATCAAAGCAAAAGCACAAAAACCCCACCTCTAGAATTTTAGACAGCCCCCAAGGAGCTTGGCCGGCCATGCATGATGGAGTGGAGAGAAATGAGAGTGTGAATTAAAAATGAGAGAGGCCACACAATGATGCAAGAGGGAATCAAAAGAAATCATGAAAGAACATGATCACAAACACATCCACACTCAACCACAACCATCATCTAACATGATGACTCCAAAAGTCAAGCAATGATGAAGTGAACAAGTCAAGGTCAACAAGAGCTATCATGAAGCAACAAAATGCAAAGAACCCCTCCACTAATGCTTATTTGCACAAATGCAAATAAGCCCTCCTCCACCAATCTTCGGCCAATGAAGGATACAAACGAAAATGGCCTAAACGGAAAACAAAATGGCAACTCCAGAAAACTGGTCCCGTAATAAATTACAGGAAAACCCCGATACTGTGTATACACACCCGCATTTGTATTCCGACCGAAATACAAATGCAATGAGACAAAATCTACACTATACAATACTAGGATCCGGCTTAAACCAAAGCCGGCTAGTAATATCCGTTCGATCCTGATCCGTGCAATACCGCACGTATCTGATCGAACCCTGCCATATCTCCATACGGCCTCTACAGCGTTTCGCCCGTAAACTTGAGCAACTGAATGTGGGGGACTCTAAAGACTCGTCAACACCTTGGTTGTGGATTTATCCACTAGCACGTCAGAGGTATAAGCCAATACGTGACGGGCCACCAGCTATTGACCAAAAGGGACGTCGATGAGCGAACTCATCCTGACACCCTACTGAGCCTGTCAGTGACAATATCCGTACAGTCCGGTCCGTTCGTCTATGAGCATCGCATGGCGGGCCTAGGGGGTTGGTAAAAGTCAGACCCTCAAAAGCGGTACAAGTCGTGTCGGAGTGTAGCCCAGAACACCTTGAGATACTACTGGAATACCTACCAGTAAATCTCCTGCCTCGGTCGAGGGCTTTGTGTAATGGCTCTCCTAGACACAGCACGACCTCACCCCCAATACCGAGAGAGACGAATCCCTGAAGATCCGCTCACTGCCTCCATGTGGCTCGGGACTGTACCCAACTAAAACCTGTTTGCACGTCTCCTTTGAGCGTGGTAGGGTAGTAATCAAAGTACAGTGGGAACTCACACGAGACAAATGACGATCCCCAGGTCGATGAACTAACCTGTACACATGTCACCAGGGAAATGCTATCTGACGTCAGGTATAAGACCAACTAGCAAGTTCCCGGCGAGTCCTGTCCGGTGTACTCATAACCCAATGAGCACCTGTATACATCTTAGGTGATCCAACTGACACTAATGGCTTGCGAGACCGGCCACCGCCTCTCGTCGGGGTCTCGACTGTATACACTAGTCTACTCTGGAGTATCGATACCCAGTCTCGAAACTCCCACGACTAGGGACCTTTTAAGGATGTGCTTATAGACTGCCAGCTCTAACGTATATGATCGCCCTCATACTGCTGCCAGTCAAGCAAGAATCCTAGGGGCTCTATCAACGTGTTTTTGGAGATAGTGCCCTCAGAGTCAATTATTGGATCACATGCACGTGATTGCAATGATTGAGGGAGGACCTATCCCGGTACGACAGTCTTACTCGAGATGATAGTATGCTATCTGGTTTACCTTTACCATCGTGTACTGCTTTAGGTGACCTGACAGGTCGCTATTGCACGTTAATAGAGCCCCTAGGATTCTTGCTTGACTGCCGGCAGTATGAGGGCGATCATATAAGTGAGAGCTGGAGTCTATAAGCACATCCTTAAAAGGTCCCTAGTCGTGGGAGTTTCGAGACAGGGCATCGATTCTCCAAAGTAGACTAGTGTATACAGTCGAGACCCCGACGAGGGGCGGTGGCCGGTCTCACAAGCCACTGGTGTCAGTTGGTTCACCTAAGATGTATACAGGTGCTCATTGGGTTATGAGTACACCGGACAGGAATCGCTGGGAACCTGCTAGTTGGGATTATACTTGACGTCAGATAGCAGTTCCCTGGTGACATGTGTACAGGTTAGTTCATCGACCTGGGGATCGTCATTTGTCTCGTGTGAGTTCCCACTGTACTTTGATTACTACCCTACCACGGCTCAAAGGAGTCGTGCAAACAGGTTTTAGTTGGGTACAGTCCCGAGCCACATGGAGGCAGTGAGCGGATCTTCAGGGGTTTGTCTCTCCCGGTATTGGGGGTGAGGTCACGCTGTGTCTAGGAGAGCCATTACACAAAGTCCTTGGCCAAGGCAGGAGATTTACTGGTAGGTATTCCAGTAGTATCTCAGGGTGTTCTGGGCTATACTCCGACACGACTTGTACCGCTTTTGGGGGTCTGACTTTTACCAACCCCCTAGGCCCGACATGCGATGCTCATAGATGAACGGACCGGACTGTACGGATATTGTCACTGACAGGCTCAGTAGGGTGTCAGGATGAGTTCGCTCATCGACGTCCCTTTTAGTCAATAGCTGGTGGCCCGTCACGTATTGGCTTATACCTCTGACGTGCTAGTGGTTAAATCCACAGCCATAGTATTGACGAGTCTTTAGAGTCCACCACACCTTCAGTTACTCAGCTTTCGGGCGAAACGCTGTAGAGGCCGTATGGAGATATGGCAGGGTTCGATCAGATACGTGCGGTATTGCACGGATCGTGATCGGACGGTTTTTACTAGCCGGCTTTGGCTTAAGCCGGATCTTAGTATTTGATAGTGTAGTTTTTGTCTCTTTGCATTTGTATTTCGGTCGGAATACAGATGCGGGTGTGTATGCACAGTATCGGGGTTTTCCTGTAATTTATTACGGGACCGGTTTTCTGGAGTTGCCAGTTTGCATTCCGTTCCGGCCGGTTTTTCTTTGTTCTTTCCCGGCCGGACTTTTCCGATGGAGGGGGTTATTTGCAATTGTGCAAATAACACTTTATGGAGGGGTTTATTGCATATGTTTTGATTTGATTGCATCTTTGCTCCATGATGAATTAATTAAAACATGTATGAGTATGGGTTTTGTGGTGGGCCGGCCACTGTGGGGAATGGAGTGAGTTTTATTTTGTATAGTGGATTAATTTATATTGATTGCATTGTGATCATTTATGGGTGTGCTGGAATTGTTTTGAGGGGTTGATGAATTAATATTTATATTCTTTAAGTGCTTAGAGAGTGCTGAGGTTTTTATTTTGGCTGAGCTCATTAGTGAGCTTGCTTCATTCCTTTTTCTTCCAGTGAGCACACAATGAATTGGCCGAGCTCCTTTTTCCCATGGATGCTCCATTATTCTTTCAAGCATCCATGAATATTCTTGTGCAAAATTCCTCCACAAATGGCAACCTTATAAATCCCAAAGAGACAACTATACTATACATTCTACAGCAAATCTTGGGCGCGTCGGTTAGTCAACTTCGCGCCCGAGTTGCCTCGGTATAGAGGTGGGAGCCCGTAAAAGAATCCGGCTACGTGGTGCCCTTCCGGCGACGAGGTGGAGACCGGACATTCCGCGGGAGATCGGGACGACGACGAGAAGACCGGAGGACTCGGATCAGTCGGTATATCTCTAACTCGTCTTGTAGGTTGCTAGATCTAGTTTAATGGCCCGATCCGGGGTTTAGTGCGCGGTGGTGCCGGTTTGCTAAGTTCGCAAAATTAAAGTTTATCACCGCTTCCGCATTTGGCCGTCGGATTGACGGCCGGGGCGCCGCCGTGCACTTACACGTGTAATAGCGACATGTCAGGTCACCTAAAGCAGTACACGATGATAAAGATAAACCAGATAGTATACTATCATCTCGAGTAAGACTGTCCTACCGGGATAGGTTCTCCCTAAATCATTGCAATCACGTGCCTATGATCCAATAATTGACTCTGAGGGCACTATCTCCAACAATCTCCCACTTTCACTCAAGGCTAATTATTGCGATGTGGCATACTCACAGCCCGTGTGATACCGAACACCCAACTCCTCTACTAGTCAGTCTTACAAAGCTCGTTTGCGAAACTATTGCGTTCGAGGAATAGCCTCAGTGAGTGGATCCGCTTTGATGTTTCTTTCTATGTCTCTTTATATCTCATTTTCGCGAAGAAAGCCATCTCCCGAAATGAGCAATACCTGTCTTAGAATGTGTCTGGATGTCTGATGGGACCTAGCTCATAAATGAACTCCAAATCCAAACTTCTTAAACTGTATCATCAACTGAACTTAATCAGTATCCAGCGCCATGCCTCCCTCAGTATCTGCTTGGATCACCTGCCCAAAATACCGCCCCTCGTCAGAAGAAAAACTATAACTCTGACAACCTCCTTGTCGTCCAAGTCACCTTGGAAGCCTGGAATGATAACTGTCTCCCGAATGAGGCTGTCGTTATCTTATCCCTAGAACATCCACTTATGTTCTAAAACTGCTTCCGACTGTTTCTCCAGGATTGGATCAATATCAACTTATTGCATCTACCGCAAAAACAACATCTGGTGTGGTACTTGACATCTCATGATTGACTCAATTGCCTAAGCAAGTGATCTGCCAATCATGCACATCCCTCTCTACTTTAGTCTGTAAGACACCTTTAGAGAGGGTGATTCCATTATCTGCAGGTACATTACCGTGCTAGGAGTCGACCATTCTGAATATTCTTAGAATGCTGTCTAAGTACCCTTAATTGGGAAACCGCCCAAATCTAGATCTAAAACCATAGATCTAGTAACCAGTATGTCTTATATAATGTCCAAGTCCCATGTGGAGAAACCACTGTGTGACGACCAAAGTATAACCGATCGTAGTATAGGAATATCACTTTCTACTCTTTGCATGTCATCCAAAATACCAGGACATCACACCCTACTACCTTCTTAACAGATCCATCCCCTATTCTGATGAAGTCAAGCCTATGACTGTCATGTCAGAAATAGATGATCTGTCTCCGCAATATCTGCTTTAGTCTATAAATAGACATAAGCCACCTGTCCACCAATGCTTCCGCTGCTCCCACTGACTACGACAACTCTCTGGCAGAGTCATATAAACGTACACTTCTAAAGCAAGTTTAGAACGACGCTATACTCATCCTCCTGCCGGGTCTCACAGTCTGGAACAACAGCAATGGCAAGTGTGGGTAAACAAGAACTTCCCTGTCACTGTCCTTGAGGCTAGCGGAGTACCTCTCGGGTGCCTGAAGTTACCCACCGTATCTGCGGAGTGGCCAATGGAATGTCAAACCAGATTGAATCTTTAGGTTCCTATCAAAATCTTCAGTAATCGTTTGTGGTTCTGGAATCACTTCCAGTTCTACCATAATCCCACTACTGTTTTCTGAAAAAATCCATTTTTAATAAAACTGTGGCGAGTCAAGAACAATATCATTATTGATCTTCCATATGGTAGAAAGCCAACCCTCGTCATAGCCTGGGTCAACCCACAAACAGCCATTACAGAAACGTGCCTTGAGTTATCCAGAGTCTGGTTTTAATCATAAGCCTGACAACTCCCCGTACCTTAACATCGTTAAGATACGAACTGTTCTATATCCAATAGAGGACCAGAGGCACCGATTTAATTGAACAAGATTCAAATCATGCAGCTGTCCCCAGTGCATGTCAATTAAATGGAAGGAGGCCGATCAGCGTTACTTAACTTAGGAATGCTTCCAATTATGAGTAACCTGAAAGAGAAGCAAGGTCTCTTAATCATTACTATTAACTGAATACCATATACAAGTATCTACATCTTCGATCACTTTAAAGAATCCCGATACTTGCTACACCTGGTTTTCTACTCTATTCAAATACCTATAACTTCTCCAAATTCGGACCCTGTTTTTCCACGAAATACCTGTCTAAAAACTAGATAAGTCATAAGTAAACCGAATATAGTACGAGGACCAACCCCTCTGTCCTGATGGACCCTGGACAACATACAATACTCTGTATAAGTCCCTTGAGTCTGATAACTCATTCACTGTGTGTCGTTGGTTGAAAACTGTACTTATGGTTAAGAAGAATTACACCGCTGTTTAATGCTCCTTACCTAACCATCCACTGATATAGGTAAATGTCATAGATATAATTTCAGAAAGGTATATCTCACTCTATGAAAATAGACGTACAGATATATCAATTTGAAATTGGTGCATAACAGCGGATATTCAAAACCAAATATTTGCCGTCCGGCAAACAACCCAGGTGATTTCCTCAAATATCACCGATTACAACGAATCCCGATATAATGAGGATGATCACCCAATTCCCAATAACCTACTCCCAATCATCATCTGTAAAACCATACAGATGTGAGAATCATACCTGGTAAATACATACCCTGGAGTAAGTATCTAATCGGGAAATCAGTTTTCTTTTAACATTACACAGTGAAACTGAAACATTGAAATGTTTCGATGGGGTATCCCGGTATTGCTAGTAATGCCTCTTCCATTATCCAGATTCACAACTGTAACCGTATATCTCTTTGCCACCTCTCCAAATCCCTTTATATGTCTTTAGTCATTACCTTCTGCACACCCCTTTAGGCCAAATGGTTTTCTTCCTTCCCTACCATTCGGCACCAGCCTATGGTTTGGAAGAAGACTATCCAATAAGCATAATGGGTGTACTGTCCCAATCCTAGGAACACTCGCAATGCGAGAGAAGGTGAAGATAAAAGACACCTGAATAAACCTTATTCCTATTTCTCCTGAACCAGAATCCATCCCCGAACTGGAACAAGTTCCTTTCGAGTTCGTATATAACCATACGATGGAGTATCCAATAATCTGTGGATCTTCGTAGTGATACGGAGTGTCCTGGAGAAGTACAAAGGTGAAGTGGGAGTGGTAATGAAATACCTGGTTTGGTCGTGAATATCAGTTGCAATTTACTTTGCCCTCTTACTAATCCCTTGCTTTGTCTTAACTTAATACCTTCTTTACACCATCGTTAGGCTAATACGTTTTCTTCATTCCCTACCGGTCGGCACCTGCCTATGGTTTGGAGTAAGACTATCCAATTTGCGTAATAGGTGTACTATCTCCTAAACCAAGGAGTACTCACAACTCGAGAGAAGGTAAAAGGAAAAGACAACTGAATAATCCTATCCGTTTTCTCCAGAACCTGAAACCATCCTCGAATAAATCCCTTCGAGTTCGTATATAACCATACGATGGTTTTGCCCAATGGAAGTGGACGTTCGTAGTAGTACGGGGTGTCCTGGAGAAAAGGGTAAAAATAGGAGTGGCAATGAGGTCTGCAACTCTGAAAATCCAAAAGCCAGTGTTAAGAAGGTTCGGTTAATTTGGTCACTGAGTCATAGTCTTAGGGCCGGGTCAATGGTCGCTGCCAAAGAGAGAGAGAAAAGAAACACTCAGCGTGCACTCTAACCTAGATCAGAATGGTTACCAATTTATCTAATCTGGAAACCTCCCACTGTAACCTCAAATTCTTCTCCAAACCCGAAAGAAGAATTAGTCGGGATCACCCGAGGAGTAAACCAACTCATCAGTGGGAATCGGGATCCAACTATCATCGCATGATAACGTGACGGAATCCGCTCACGTCATCACACTCCAGAAGGTATGCGCATATCTGGCAAGTTTCAGCTCTTTTGAAACTCCCGATGTGATTTTTACCCCATGCTCTTATGACCTTGACTTTGGCCAACAAATCATAAGTCACATGTCAAGTTCTATCCGTCATTCTCCAGGTTAATTTGAATCCACCCGTACCTACCCTTGACTTTGGCCAACAAGGCAGTACGACTGTTCCAAACCAACGCATCTATCTATGCTGCATATGAATAACCAACAGCTACCAAACACTGTGCCTTGACTTTGGCCAACAAACACAGCTTGAATACTATTGACTATCCATATGAAACGTCGGAGGGCTACAAATGGTTTCTGGCGAAAACCTTTAACGTAATGAACTTGATATCGTTGAAGGAACGGATAGCTTTATAAAAATATAGTGACGAAAACCTTTGCTAAAGAGGTCACTCCCGGTGAAGGGATCTCGGCTCTTTCCCCGTAGAATGAGGTGCAGGATATTCCAACTGAATACCACGGTGCAAAGCAAAAGTAATCGGCTATAGTGAAGTTATTGCCCTGACGCAAACTTTTTTTCCAAGGGGCCACTCCCGGTGAAGGGATCTCGGCCCTTGCCTCGTCGACTGAGGAGCAGGATATTCCAACTGAATACCACGATGCAAAGCAAAATTGAACGTCCTTGCAATAACAGCTTTTTGAAAAAGTTCCAACAACATCAGATTAGGTTTGTTTTTAACTTGCATTGATCCGAATCAACGCAGTCCCATCAATTGATCACACTACAAAGAACGAAAATATACTGATGTACGTATATGCCATCCGCATTCGCCACTGGGTCCCGTCATTACCCGTTAGGTTAGCTAACTAACGACAGAGCGGGGACTGGACTAGCGCGGATGCAAAACATATACAACATCTACTAATATATATACCAATATATTATATTCGCTCAAGGCGTGATAAAATGCTACATCACAGAAATGTACAACATCACAGAACAATACAGATATCTGGGATCCCCGGGTTTCACAGAGCCACTACTGAAACCCGACGTTCCCCTGGTCGTGTGGATAGCCTGTGCAATGAAATCCTAGACCCCTACGGGCGCGGCAAGTTACCCGCCAAAACCTGAAGCGAGGCAGCCTCCTTCAGCACCGTGAATGGACCACCCAGCACTTCACGGAATCCGGTAACTTGGGCACCCCTCCTGGGTCAACCTGTACCCCCTACGAGTGCGGCGAATAGCCTGCCAATTCTAGAGTAAAACCCCCTCCGTCTCAATGTCATGAGATGCGGGCTTGTTGCCCTCTAGAACCCGGCTATCCGTGCACCCCTCCGCGGGGTAATCCTAGTACAGAAAGTAAAATATACATACAACGGGTACATCGACCGCAACCTGGTCGTGCCCCAAAATAATAATACAATCAGGCAGTGGCGGCAGTCCACATGTCGGACGCTTGCCCCGCAATATCAAATGTACATAATACAACAAAAACTGTACTAGCATTGCATCCAGGCTATCCCCCACGACTAATCTGCAACATCACTGCAAAATCACAGAACATCAACGTGAAAGTCACGTTCGCAAATCCGTCTAACCGGGCTATAGCAATTAGACAGGATTTACCGATCAAGTGACATTCACGGTCGCAGATATAATGTAATTACTGTGAACTAATGTGTTTAAAATATCCGATCGATCAAATTTTACCAAGTGGGCCCCCAAGTACTAATGTAGCACATCAAGAAATTCTAGGCCCAAAAATAATATTCCAAAACCCCTATTTCCAAGTCAGGAGCTTTCTGAAAAATTTTGGTACACTGAACAGTTCAAGTCGTGGCGGAACCGCGGCCCAAGCATAGGTTTGGCCGCGATTCCGCGGTGGTTTGGACTGTTCACGAGCCCAAATTTTCACAGAACTCTTAGAATGTCCTACACATCATTCTGAAACAACCTGAAAAATTTTTGGACTTCCAAAAATTTCGACAGAAACTGATGTTAAGAAAAATACGGTTTTTGAAAATTGTTCGATCGGAAATATAAAACACATTAGACAAAGCTAGACTAAGTTAATGGCGAGGCTCTGATACAACTGTAAGTGCACGGGGGCGCACCGGCCTCCATCCCGAGGCCAAATGCGGAAGCGATGGTTAACTTTAATTTTTCTTGACCGGCACCACCGCGCACTAAAACCCGGATCGTACCATTAACTAGTCCTAGCTAACTACAAGATGGGAAAGAGAGATATACCGAGCGATCCGTGTCCTCCGGTCTTCTCGTCGTCGTCCCGATCTCCCGCGGAGTGTCCGGTCTCCACCTCCTCACCGGAAGAGCACCACGTCGCCGGCATCTTTTACGGGCTCCCACCTCTATACCGAGGCAACTCGGGCATGAAGTTGGCGAGCCGACGTGCCAAGGTTTGCTGTAGAATGCGTGTAGTGATATGTCTCATTTGGGGTTTAGGGAGGTTGCCTTTTGGTGGAGGGATGATACAAGCTAATGAAGATTGATCTTGTGGGATTTTTATCAAAGAAAAAGCATAAAAACCCCACCTCTAGAATTCTGGACAGCCCCCAAGGAGCTTGGCCGGCCATGCATGATGGAGTGGAGAGAAATGAGAGTGTGAATTAAAAATGAGAGAGGCCACACAATAATGCAAGAGGGAATCAAAAGAAATCATGAAAGAACATGATCACAAACACATCCGCACTCAACCACAACCATCATCAAACATGATGACTCCAAAAGTCAAGCAATGATGAAGTGAACAAGTCAAGGTCAACAAGAGCTATCATGAAGCAACAAAATGCAAAGAACCCCTCCACTAATGCTTATTTGCACAAATGCAAATAAGCCCTCCTCCACCAATCTTCAGCCAATGAAGGATACAAAAGAAAATGGCCGAAACGGAAAACAAACTGGCAACTCCAGAAAACTGGTCCCGTAATAAATTACAGGAAAACCCCGATACTGTGTATACACACCCGCATTTGTATTCCGACCGAAATACAAATGCAATGAGACAAAATCTACACTATACTATACTAGGATCCGGCTTAAACCAAAGACGGCAAGTAATATCCGTTCGATCCTGATCCGTGCAATACCGTACGTATCTGATCGAACCCTGCCATATCTCCATACGGCCTCTACAGCGTTTCGCCCAAAAACTTGAGCAACTGAATGTGGGGGACTCTAAAGACTCGTCAACACCATGGTTGTGGATTTAACCACTAGCACGTCAGAGGTATAAGCCAATACGTGACGGGCCACCAGCTATCGACCAAAAGGGACGTCGATGAGCGAACTCATCCTGACACCCTACTGAGCCTGTCAGTGACAATACCCGTACAGTCTGGTCCGTTCGTCTATGAGCATCGCATGGCGGGCCTAGGGGGTTGGTAAAAGTCAAACCCCCAAAAGCGGTACAAGTCGTGTCGGAGTGTAGCCCAGAACACCCTGAGATACTACTGGAATACCTACCAGTAAACCTCCTACCTCGGCCGAGGGCTTTGTGTAATGGCTCTCCTAGACACAGCGCGACCTCACCCCTAATACCGGGAGAGACGAAACCCTGAAGATCCGCTTACTGCCTCCATGTGGCTCGGGACTGTACCCAACTAAAACCTGTTTGCACGTCTCCTTTGAGCGTGGTAGGGTAGTAATAAAAGTACAGTGGGAACTCACACGAGACAAATGACGATCCCCAGGTCGATGAACTAATCTGTACACATGTCACCAGGGAACTGCTATCTGACGTCAGGTATAAGACCAACTAGCAAGTTCCCGGCGAGTCCTGTCCGGTGTACTCATAACCCAATGAGCACCTGTATACACCTTAGGTGATCCAACTGACACCAATGGCTTGTGAGACCGGCCACCGCCCCTCGTCGGGGTCTCGACTGTATACACTAGTCTACCTTGGAGTATCGATGCCCAGTCTCGAAACTCCCACGACTAGGGACCTTTTAAGGATGTGCTTATAGACTGCCAGCTCTCACGTATATGATCGCCCTCATACTGCTGGCAGTCAAGAAAGAATCCTAGGGACTCTATCAACGAGTAATAGCGACATGTCAGGTCACCTAAAGCAGTACACGATGATAAAGATAAACCAGATAGCATACTATCATCTCGAGTAAGACTGTCCTACCGGGATAGGTCCTCCTTCAATCATTGCAATCACGTGCCTGTGATCCAATAATTGACTCTGAGAGCACTATCTCCAACAATATAAGACTCACACCATGGTTTATTTTATGGATATTTATTTCTATTTTTGCTAAAATAAAAGAAATGATATAAGATTGAATCATTGTCAAAAGTTTCTACACTCTTCTTTTGACCTAACCATTTGCACCTAACTTTTGACCATGGTTTAATCTTTCTCTTGTGTTTAACTAAAGTAAAATAAAATATCCTTAAAGAGATAACCATGGTTTGATATGAAGAAAGAAAAATATATATTTTTATGTTTTTCTTTTTCTCTAAAGGATGATTCTTCTCTTTTTGAAAAATATCCATCATCTTCTTCAACCTTGAGCTCTTGGTCTCATGAATTTTCAAGTGAGAAAAATATTCATCAAGATAGGATTTTGAAGTGAGAAAGAGAACCACAACACCATTCTACACAAGTCTAGCCTACTTGTTTAGAGTGTTAGCTTCGTTTCATCTTCTTGATAAAGTGAAGTTGCAAGCTAGGACAAAGCGGACTCCGGGTGGATCATCGTGGACCTAGAGGAGATCAAGCGGACTTTTTCCAAACCCCAAGTGGCCGAGGAGTCTAGCGTAGGGTGCTACAAAGGTTGTACTCTCAAAACCTTAGCTTTTCTTACTTGTGATGAAGCGTAGTTTTCGAAACCCAAATTTTTCTAGGAACGATCCGATGTTTGTTAACTTAGCACCATAAAAATTTGAACTTTGTGACATGTGATGCTTCCAAACTCAACATAGGGTGCTAGGTAAACCTTTCATTGGTATCAGAGCCGACCTAGAACATTAGGCGACAATTTTACGAAGTTAAAACTCCGATCGAACCGAAATACGGATTTTTTGGCGCTCTCTGGTCATTTTTTCTAAACTGCTGTTTTTCAGAATTAAAAATATGTAAAAAATTCAGCAGGTAAATATCAGAATTACTGTAAAATTTGTCAAAGTGAACAGTCCATATTGCCGCGGAAACGCGGCCTAAGCTTGCTTGGGTCGCGGTTCCGTGGCCATTTACATCAATCGCTGCATAATTTTTATACTGTAATTCTTAATTATACTTGTATATTTTTTTAGGGTATTTTTAATCTGAATTTTGTGTTGTTTGTTCTGGAGTTGGTTTTGGACTCGTCGATTCGATCGAAATTTTCATTTCGTGGCTTTTCCGGATAAATTAGAAAGTATGGAAGTGTTTGAACGAGTATCATTTGCTCACTTTTCACGGGGTTTAAATATTTTGGAGACACATGCAAGTTTTGTGGTGGTCCCTCTAGAAGACAACAAACCTTAACTCGATTATGTGACCGTCTCGAACTGCCCTTTGAACCTTAGGGTTTGGGGCAGTGCGGCGTGCCACATGTGAGGCGTTGGCTTGACCCTTCTACGGCTGGACCGCTACTACTGTGTCACACTCCGGTTTTTGAACTCTGCTCAAGTGTTGAGCTTTAGTGAATCTTGGGTATTTGATCGTTCGTTCGAAAACTTTAATACTGTCTAATTATCTGGAATGTGATGCAATGTGTGGAATTCACATTATAAGACATGAAATACGAGGTATGTGATACTTCGCATTTACGATGTCTAAAGAGAATGTGGATTCCAGATATTGCAGTTTTACACTTTCTTTTCTGTGACCGTAAGTGTAGTATGTAGTGGTATTACCGATTGTCGTTGCTATACGTCGACGACAATCGGTGTATGCATACTTACTTACGTTGATGATATGAGATATTATGTGTTGCTGAGATATGATGTGCAGGATTGTCGCGATTGAATAGCCGGGGTTTTTTTATGTGAGATGAGAGTTTTATATTTTCATTCATGTAAATTCAAATGTAATGTAATATTCTTTTATTTGGGGCACTTCCGGGTTGAGGTCGATGCCACCTGTGTTGTATATTATTTACTTTTCCGCATTAGGATGGACCCAAGGAGGGGAGCACAGGTGACCGGGTTCTGGGGTTCAGTGGGAGGCCATCTCGAGGAGTCGAGACCGGGTCTCCTAAACTCCAGAATTGGTAGGGTCGCTTGCCGATCTCGTAGGGGTCCAGGGTGTGGGCTTGTCTATTCATCACGACTGTGGAATCCGTATTTTCTATTGTTGGCTAAATACTAAATACGGACGTCCTAGTATATCCCACATTATATCTTTGTTTCTGCTGCGATATCTGTGATGTGATCATTAGATATGTTCTGTGATGAATACAGTATATAGTATATATGATATATTATATAGATGTTACTTATGTTTTGCACCCGCACTAGCTCTGCCCTGCTCCGTCGTTAGTTACCTAACCTAACGGTGCACGAGGGGACATCGAGGCGAATGCGGATGGCATAAGTGTACGTCGTATTTATCTGTGATGTTTAGGTGACTTAAATGATGGGACTTCATTAATGTGATTAATGAAAGAAAAGAAACCTAATAGATGTTGTAGAATCAAATTTTTAAATAAAAAGGGTAGCTAGAGTTTTGCTTTGCATAGCGGTATATATGATATACCCTGTACCTTATTCGATAAGGAAAGGGCCGAGATCCCTTCACCGGGAGCGACCCCTTTAGCAATAACCGGCAGATGCTACACACTCGGTTTGTCTTTTGATTGCTTCTATAGTTTCTGCTTTGCACAGTGATATATATGATATATCCCGCACCTCATTCGACGAGGAAAGGGCTGACGATCCCTTCACCGGGAGTGACCCCTTTAGCAAAACTAGAAAAGACTCAAAATCACTCGATTTAAAAACTTCACTTGATTCTACAACGATATCAAGCTCATTACGCAATAGGTTTTCAGAAAAACCTGTCGTAGCCCTCCTTCATTTCAAATAAATCCTACTTAGTATTCGTGCTACGTTTGTTGACCTCCGTCAAGACGTAGTGTGCGGTAGCTAACTAGTATTTATCTGCTTATGCATGTGATGCAGATTGGATTAGGGTAGTTGTACGACCTTTTTGTCCACCGTCAAGGGTCGTGCGGGTGGGTTTGATTCAATCAAGAAATGACGGGTTGAACTTGACTTGCACCCTGTGGTTTGTTGACAACCGTCAAGGTCATAGGATGCTTGGGGCAAAATATTATCGGGAATTTCAAGTGTTGAAATTTGCAATGAGATTGCATACCTTCTATGAGATAGTTGGATCCCGATACCCACTGCGAGTAATTGTTACTCCTGGGAGAGTTTTACACAGTACAATTAGCCGATCAAGTAGGTGTCTAGAAAGGTGTCAACGGGGTTACGCCCCTGTGAAAACGATGTTTACTTTAATTAGGTCCGTGCGAAAGCACGGGGAACCTCCCTCAAAGTACCGACACTGGCCTGGCTGAAAGATCGGCGAAATTGTAGGGTGTAATTAATCCCGGCTAGTCTTTCCTTTTAAGGTTTGAAGGAAGATTTGATAAAAACAGTGGGAGCCATCCTGATTAGATAAGATAATAACCAATCTGATCTTGCAAGAGCATACGCTAAAGTATTTTCTTCTCTCTCTCTCCAGGTAGCGACCATGTCATGCCTTAATAAAGATAATAATATGAATATATTGACTGAACCCGCATGCTATACTATGCTGGGGAACGTTGGTTCCGTTCTTTCTTATAAGAGTTATAAGACTGAACAGGATATAAGGGAATACTAGGATTCCCATGCCACCCGAATGAAGAAAGTACATGTTGATGCATTTTCTTCGGGTGTGTTCGTTATAGAGAACTGTTTCTCTATTTGCCCTACGTCGTGGGTATTAGATACCGGGTCAGGATCCCATATATGTAATCAGTTACATGGGATTAGGAAAGGTAGAGAACTTGGAGAAGGTGATAAAGACAGAAGAGTTGGAAATGGTGCAATTGTTGCAGCTAAGACTGTTGGGGAATATCACCTTGCATTACCAACTGGTAATACATTGGTTCTGAACGAATGCTATTACATGCCGAACCTGATATGCAACATTATATCGATTTCTTTGTTGAGTAAAGAGGGATATAATTTTGTATTACCGGATAATGTTATGAACATTTTTCGCAACCAAAAGTTGGTTGGATCAGGCACGTTGTGCAATGGCATTTATGTTCTAAATCAATCAACAGTTCTAAGCATAACAATCACACACAAGAGGAAAAGTTCAGACCTGAACGAATCCTTCTTGTGGCATTGTAGACTGGGTCACATCAATGCGACACGACTAGCTATGTTACATAAGGATGGATATTTGAATCCGTTTGAATTTTCATCTTATGACACCTGCCAGTCATGTCTCAAAGGCAAGATGACCAAAACTCCATTTACGGGACACGGAGAAAGAGTTACCGAACTCTTGGGACTGATAAATAGTGATGTATGCGGTCCCATGTCTATACATGCCAGGGATGGTTCTTCGTACTTCATTACATTCACTGACGATCTCTCTAGATTCGGATATGTGTTCCTGATGAAACACAAATCAGAAGCTTTTGAGAAATTTAGAGAATATAACCAAGAAGTCGAGAACCAAACCGGAAAAAGTATTAAAATCCTACGATCTGATCGAGGAGGTGAATACTTGAGCATTGAATTTCTGGACTTCCTAAAAGAGAATGGGATTCTCTCTCAGCTGACTCCTCCATATACACCACAGCACAACGGTGTATCAGAACGGAGGAACCGCACCCTATTAGATATGGTGCGCTCTATGATGAGTGTAGCTGAGTTACCTATTTCCTTCTGGGGATATGCACTGGAAACAGCAGCATACCTACTGAATACGGTTCCTACCAAATCTGTGCCTACCACCCCATATGAGATATGGGAGGGGAAGAGACCATATCTTAATTTTATAAAGATATGGGGTTGCCCGGCCTATGTCAAAAGACAAAAAACGGACAAACTCGAGGCAAGGTCTGTTTTGTGTAAATTTGTTGGATATCCCAAGCATTCGCGAGGGTATATCTTCTACCACAGTGAAAAACAAAGAGTATTTGTTGCTCAACATGCCACCTTTTTAGAAAAAGGAATTTCTTGCAAAAGAGATTAGTGGCTCTGAGGCAGAACTGGAAGAGGTTCCAGCTGAACAAAACACAACAGAAGATTTAGTAGAACCAGAGGATTCAGTAGCTCCCAACGAACCCCAGCCTCTCTGCCGATCTAGTAGGGTTCCTCGCCAACCTGAGAGATACTACGGTTTTCTCATGGATGGTGGGAGCGAGGATTGCATCATAGAGGATGATGACCCAACTAGCTTCGAGCAGGCCATCATGAGTGGGGACTCAGTGAAATGGCTGGATGCAATGCGGTCCGAGATGGAATCCATGTACACCAACAAAGCATGGACTTTGGAAGTTGCTCCTAAAGGGGTAAAACCCATTGGGAGCAAGTGGATCTTCAAGAAAAAACTTAGTGTAGATGGGAAAGTGGAGACTTTCAAAGCTAGACTTGTAGCAAAGGGTTTTCGTCAAAAACCAGGTGTAGACTATGACGAGACCTTTTCTCTAGTAGCTATGCTTAAATCCATCCGGATCATGCTTGCCATCGCTGCATATCATGATTACGAAATCTGGCAAATGGATGTTAAGACCGCCTTTCTAAACGGTGATTTAGAAGAGTGCGTGTACATGACTCAGCCAGAGGGCTTCGTAGACAGTGGGAGCAGCGGGAAGGTGTGCAAGCTGCTTAAATCCATTTATGGATTAAAGCAAGCATCGCGGAGTTGGAACATCTGCTTTGACGTCGTTATCAAAGAGTTTGATTTCGTCAAAAATCCAGATGAACCTTGTATCTACAAGAAGGTGGCAGAGAGTAAGGTTGTCTTCCTCGTATTGTACGTGGACGACATACTCTTGATAGGAAATGATATTCCTATGCTGCAATCGGTCAAGCTCTTCTTATCACAAAGATTCTCGATGAAAGATCTTGGTGATGCCTCCTGCATATTGGGAATTAGGATCTATAGAGATAGATCCAAACGGATATTGGGATTGTCCCAATCCAGGTACATTGACACCATACTAAAGAAGTTTAGTATGGAAGAATCCAAGCGTGGGGACTTACCCATGATCTCTGGAGTCACTCTCTCCAAAGAGATGTCTCCCAAGACTGAGTTGGAGAGAGCTCGCATGCAAGGGATACCCTATGCTTCGGCTATAGGTTCTATCATGTACGCGATGCTATGTACCAGACCCGATGTAGCATACTCACTAAGTGTAGTGAGTAGGTATCAAGCTGATCCTGGAGAGAGTCACTGGACAGGTGTAAAGAGCATTCTCAAGTACTTACGAAGGACTAAAGAGATGCTTTTGGTGTATGGTAACGGAGAACTCCAAGTGGAGTCCTTTACCGATTCGAGCTTCCAGAGTGATAAGGACGACTCTAAGTCGCAGTCGGGATTTGTCTTTACCCTTTACAGAGGGGCGGTTAGCTGGAAGGGTTCCAAGCAGGAAACCGTGGCACACTCGACGATGGAGGTTGAATACATCGCTGCCAACGATGCTGCCAAAGTGGCTGTCTGGATCAAGAAGTTCATTACTGAACTTGGAGTGGTTCCATCCATTGAGCATCCAATACCATTGTATTGTGATAACAATGGAGCGGTGGCTTTGGCTAAGGAACCCAGGTCCCATCAGCGATCCAGGCATATTCTGAGGCGGTATCACCTGATCCGGGAGATAATTGATCGCCGGGAGATCGAGGTCAGGAGGGTTGACACGAAGAACAACACAGCAGATCCACTCACGAAGGCCGTTCCCCAGATACAGTTTGAGAGACTCTTCGGGATGCTCGGTATGCGATACTACAGCAGCTGGCCCTAGTGCAAGTGGAAGATTGTTAGTTGTATGTATGCCCTAGAGGCCAGTATTGTACAGATGATATATATTGTATTGGATTCTTGGACATATATAGAGAGGACTTTCTTGCTCGATATGATAGTATGCTATCTGGTTACTCTTTATCTTAACATGTATACTAGTCACTTTATACTGTCTTATAGTTACATTTTGGTAATGCCCTTAGGATGTGTACTTGACTACCTGGACTATGATGAGGATCATACTAGTGGGGACATGGTAGTCCATAAGTACATCCTTCAAGGTCCCTAGTCGTGGGTGTATCGAGACGGGGCATCGATATACCAGTGTAGACTAGCGTATATGCTTCTCGACCCATGAGATGGGCAATGGATGATCCCATATCCATCGGTGTTTGACATCAGAGATATTATACGGGTGCTCAGTGGAGACTGGGTACACTGGACGGACTTGCCGAGAACTCCCAGATGGTATTATACCTCACGTCAGATGGCAGTTCTCAGGTGACACTTGTGCAGGTTAATCTGTAGACCCGAGATCGTCATAGTGTCTTGTGTGATTCCCACTGTGCTTTGATTTCCACCTTACCACGTCCATGAGGGCGTGCAAAACGGTGGTTTTTGGGTACAGTCCCGAGTCACATGGAGGAAATGAGCGATAGGAGGGGTTTCGTCTCTCCCGGTATTGGGGGTTGATGTTGCACTGTGCTCGATTGGCCGTAACAGGGAAGTCCCTGGCCAGGGCTGATTCAGAGATTTGCTGGTAATTGTTACCAGTAGTTTCTCGACCCGTTATGAGACTCACATCGGCATGACTTATCGGTTATTGGGTTCTGACGTTTACCACCCTTAGACTTGATATGCGACATATGAGACGAGGAGACCGGGCTGTACGGGAAGTGTTGCCGGTTGGCTCGATGGGAGTTGTAGCAGGTTCGCTTGTTCTCTTCTGATCGCTCAATACCCGGGTGGCCGTTACGTTTAGCTGACCGCTTGCGGCTTGGGGGTGCTTGATATAATCATCACCCACTGCCGGCGTATTGACGAGTCTTAGAGTCCCACAATGGAGTTACCTAGTCCAGGCGAAACGTTGTGGTGCGCGTATGCGATATGCGCATGGACCCGATTAAAATGCGTGTATAGGATACCGTATATTGATCGGGCGGCTTGCTTTTGGTTAGGGTCGTATGTGATATGGCCGGATTGATAAATCAAGTGTTGATTTATCATTTAACCATTAGATTCTCACTAGAAATCTTTTCTTGTATCTTTGGATGTATGGATGCATGTATGCATTCCTTGTTGATGCATGCACATATGGATGTTCATGCACACATACAAACATACATCATCTATCATGGTTGTTTATACATAGAAAATGGTGGATATATAAGACTCACACCATGGTTTATTTTATGGATATTTATTTCTATTTTTGCTAAAACAAAAGAAATGAGATAAGATTGAATCATTGTCAAAAATTTCTGCACTCTTCTTTTGACCTAACCATTTGCACCTAACTTTTGACCATGGTTTACTCTTTCTCTTGTGTTTAACTAAAGTAAAATAAAATATCCATAAAGAGATAACCATGGTTTGAGATGAAGAAAGAAAAATATATATTCTTATGTTTTTCTTTTTCTCTAAAGGATGATTCTTCTCTTCTTGAAAAATATCCATCATCTTCTTCAACCTTGAGCTCTTGCTCTCTTGAATTTTCAAGTGAGCAAAATGCTCATCAAGATAGGATTTTGAAGTGAGAAAGAGAACCACAACACCATTCTACACAAGTCTAGCCCACTTGTTTAGAGTGTTAGCTTCGTTTCATCTTCTTGATAAAGTAAAGTTGCAAGCTTGGACAAAGCGAACTCCGGGTGGATCATCGTGGACCTAGAGGAGATCAAGCGGACTTTTTCTAAACCCCAAGTGGCCGAGGAGTCTAGCATAAGGAGCTACAAAGGTTGTACTCTCAAAACCCTAGCTTTTCTTACTTGTGATGAAGTGTAGTTTTCGAAACCCTAATTTTTCTAGGAACGATCCGATGTTTGTTAACTTAGCACCATAAAAATTTGAACTTTGTGACATGTGATTCTTCCAAACTCAACATAGGGTGCTAGGTAAACCTTTCACCCTAGGCCCGCTATGCGATGCTCATAGACGAACGGACCGGACTGTACGGATATTGTCACTGACAGGCTCAGTAGGGTGTCAGGATGAGTTCGCTCATCGACGTCCCTTTTGGTCAATACCTGGTATCCCGTTACGTATAGGCTAATACCTCTGACGTGCTAGTGGTTAAATCCACAACCAAAGTATTGATGAGTCTTTAGAGTCCCCCACAGACCGTTTTCTCAAGTTTCGGGCGAAATGCTGTAGAGGCCGTATGGAGATATGGCAGGGTTTGATCAGATACGTGCGGTATTGCACGGATCATGATCGAACGGAAAATACTAGCGGGCTTTGGTTTAAGCCGGATCCTAGTATTGCACAGTGTAGATTTTGTCTCATTGCATTTGTATTTCGTTCGGAAAACAAATGCGGGTATGTATATACAGTAGCGGGGTTTTCCTGTAATTTATTACAGGATCAGATTTTGGAGTTGCCAGTTTGCTTTCCGTTTTGGCCATTTTTCTTTGTATCTTTCATTGGCCGAAAATTGGTGGAAGAGGGATTATTTGCATTTCTGCAAATTAGCATTGTGGAGGGTTGTCCTTGCATATTGTTGTGTCATGATCACTTGACTTTCTTTAGTCATCATGGTTTGATTTATGGAGATATGATGGCTTGACCTTTGGTGTCATGATGAGGCTTTGGAGTGTGGATTTGGTTCTAATGATTCTTGATCATGATCACTTTCTTCTCTCTCTCTCTCTTGCATGATGAGGTTCACTCTCTTTTTGATTTCCACTTGACTCCATTCTCATTCCCATCCACCTTGAATGGCCGGCCAAGTAGAGGGGCTGCCCATGATTTTTGTGGGGATTTTTGGCTCTCTCATGCTTGCAAAAATCCCCAAGTTCAACACAAAATTCCATATATCATTCCTCCACTCAAATGGCAACTTCCACAACCCCAAAAGCGATATAGCTTTCTACACTTATTCTACAGCAACTCTTGGGCACGTCGACTCGCCAACTTCGTGCCCGAGTTGCCTCGGACCAGAGGTGAGAGCCCGTAAAAGAAGCCGGCGATGTGGTGTCCATACGGCGAGGAGGTGATGACCAGAGATTCCACGGGAGATCGGGACGACGACGAGAAGACCGGAGGACACGGATCACTCGGTATATCTCTTTACCGCTTCTCTTGTTAGCTAGGACTAGATTAATGGCACGATCCAGGATTTTAGTGCGCGGTGGTGCCGGTTCAAAAGGTTAAAGTAAATTATCGCTTCCGCATTTTGGCCTCGGGATGACGGCCGGGGCGCCACCGTGCACTTACACAATCATCGTACGTCATCTTCTAGTCAAGGGTATGGATCAAACATCAAGTCAAACTCATCACGTACGGCAAATCATCGTACGACATCCTCTAGTCAAGGGTATGGATCAAACATCAAGTCAAACTCATCACGTACGGAAAATCATCGTACGGTGGCATTAAGCTATCAGGGATCCTATCAACCTATAAGACAAGGAGGGTACGGACCTAACGTCTCGTACGAATATCACTCACGATTCACAACATATATAAATATCTCTATATACCTATGTCCCAGGTCACATCCGCAACAATCTCATATCAGGGGACCGGCCGGGTATCAATCATTTCAATCGACTCGCATCTGTATACCAACATATCACCAAATTTATCATATCGCATCTTACATTCTTTTGATAACAATTATATCTCACATTGAATCAAATGTTATATATACATTCTACCTTCACTATAAGAATACTTATCTAATCTAACATACACACCCGAACCATACAAACAGTTTTTGAAAGATGCGAGTCGTAGTTTTGAAAGTGGGGACAATGGTGTTTTAAGGAAAAGATATCATTTGAAAATCCGTAACGTCCCTCAAGGTATCTGTTTAAAAGATGCATACGATTCTTCAGTTTGAAAATAGGTATGGTTCGGATGACACATCTACGTCGACTACCTAGTCTTATAATACCCTAAACGGCAATATCATCAAATATTGTCCTCAAATCCCGTCATCACATACTAGTCGTATCATATCACTTCTAACTATTCTTTAGTTTCTAATATGGTTCTCTAACTACCTTTTAACTCTATCTATAGTTTTCTATTAAAGGATTCGTTAATCATAATCTATATATAAATCGGTTTCCATCAAAGTGTGCGGGGGTGCTATACGCCATCCACCCGACTTCCCCCGTAGATATAAATCTACTCACCTGATCTTCGCTTGTTGGAGTCGATGACGCCATGCTCATCCTCGCCTTCTTGAAGTCCACATGGGGTACCTACATATCACATATATCATCGTAAACGAAATCACGCACGAAAACCAAAATATCGCACGTATCACCCATAGGTTAAAACCTATAGTTTATGCATACAAGAATAACCAAACAACTCTCGACGATCGACGTATAAATGTGAATCGACCGAGATAAAACACAAATACCAATTTCCAGTTCATTAAAACCCGCAAAACGAATTCAGAAACTTGAAAACTTGCTCCAGATTTTACCCCAGGTCAAATTAGCCAAAGTTGCACATATAAAGGGTCTAGTTTACTGGAGAACAAGACATGGACCAAACACAAAGGGGTTCCACCCCACCCTGGCCGCAAATAGCGGCCGGAAAGAATAAATCTGCGGCCTGATGTTGGGGGTTGGGTCCAGGGTTTCAATGGTAGCTCCTAGGGTGCCTACTTATATCACCGTGTTTGCTAAATATTTTTCCAGGTCCCCGAGTGTTAGCAGATTTCAATTTCCCTACACAATTCCTACAAAATACGATATCGGGGATTTCTAATTTCGCTAATTGGGGTTCTAGTCTCTGGTTTAGGTCTAGAATCACCTCTAAAGTCTTATTAACAGCCACTAAACATCATCAATTTCCCAAACCCTTCTCTAGAATTTCAAAGTTCACAAACCCATTCGTAAACAATTTCCAATCTAAACTAGAATGTTAATAAAACTTGAAACTAAACTAAGTGAAGGGATTATACCTCATAAATGAAACTCAAGAGAACCCTAGCTTCCCAAAGTTGTGAAAATCTCACTCTGCTTGGTCCAATGTGTAGAGAAATAGATGGGGATTAATTTTTGTGAAGGGAGTATAAGGTTTTGGGGATTATTTGGAGATGGATCTAGGGGTAGAAGAGGAGGGAAGTGAGCTTGAGGAGATGAAGAAGGAGATGAAAATGATGGGGGAAAAAGTTATGGCAGCGGCCCCCCTCTCTCTCACTTATTCTTACACACACTCTCTCTCTCCAATCATTCACCTTTTTAACCCTTTTTCATTTCTTTTTCTTTTATCTTCTAAATTTCAAAACCAAATCACATAATACCCATAAAACAACACAAATGTAACAACGTGTAACCAAATGTAACATGACATGGTGCACTAGCCATGGAAAACTGTAAAAACACGGTTTTGGCTTAATTGTGATTAGTAGTTCACTAATCGGGTTTTTACCCAAACTGCATATAATAAAATTTAAAAATTTCAAATCCTTTAAATATATTATTAAATGAATAAATCATTTTAATTTCCATTTATTTCATAATTATCGGTATATATTTATACCCTTTTTCGAAAACCCCAATTTCCCAAATCGAGCAGTTTTCGGGAAATATATTATTTTAATATTAAATTCCAAAACTAATATTTTATATTTTCTGAAATGTTACACTCAACCTCCATCGTCGAGTCTGCTACGGTATCCTGTTTGGAGCTATTCCATCAGACCGCCCCTCCGTCGAGTCTGCTACGGTAACCCGAGACAGATTTAGAGTCATCCTTATCACTTTGGAAGCCAGAGTCGGTAAAACCCTCGATCTGAAGGTCCCCATTACCGTACACCAGGAACATCTGTTTAATCCTTCATAGATACTTAAGAATGTTCTTAACTGCTATCCAATGTTTTGTAAGTCGACGTTAGACACCTCACATGATGCGGGGAGACGGAATTGGTAAAACAATCATTTTGTTTAAACTAACATCGACTAACTTTATGGATCTTTGCTAAACCCTAACTAACAATTATATAGAAGTGATTAGCTACTATGATAGATGTTATACCTAATGAATCAAGTCCTTCTTGTTCTCGTTGACCACCTCCTCGTCGGCCTCCTCGTTGTGATAGAAGATCCACCCGAAAGCTACTTCTCCAAGTTTTAACCTCTTACTTGAGGTAACTAGGTTGCTATGAGTGCTAATCAAGGTAACCTAGAGGATATAGAACAGGATTAGGGATCTATTAGTCTTGCTAACTCTTGGATCTCAACACATGAGAGGTTAGGGTTAGATCTTTGAAGAGAGAGAGCTTGAGGAGAGAGAAGGTGAGAGTGAGAATGATATGAATAATATCTCATTTGTGAATATATATGAAGCATGATAATTATTAAATGAGTAACATATGATAATATCAACCATGCTTCATTAACTCACTATGTGCGAATCACCTCATGAGTCATTAAGCAATAAATGCTTCATTAACTCATTTGGATGAATCACACTATGAGTCATTAATCCATTTAATGTGAATTCCACCTAAGCCTCTAACTCATCAATCTTCTAGAAGCTTCTCGACTAATTACGAGAATGCCCCTCCCATCCGTGAAAACACGGAAATACCAAGACTGTATAAATCCAATAATCTAATACTAGAATCTGGCTTAAACCAACGCCTGCTAGTATAAACTGTCCGAACATCGTACGTGCGTAAAAACACGTATGTGTCCGAACCTTGTCGTAAAACCATACGACCTCTATATCGTTTCGCCCGAAGCAGGGAATCTCTCCATGTGGGACTCTAAAGACTCGACACTACGCTGGCTGTGGGTTTAACCACAGACCGCATGCGGCACTAGCTGTATGTAACGGTCCCCAGGTAGATGTCAATAAGAAGGCCGATGAGGAAACCCATCCAAACACCTACTGAGCCTGATGTGACAATCTCCGTACAGTCCGGTCTGTTTGTCTAGGACTATCGCATATCAGGCCTAAGGGGCGGCAAGCGTCAGTCTCCTAAAAGCTGTATAAGTCGTGTAGGAGCAAAGCCCATTACACCTTGAGAAGCTACTGGAAATCCTACCAATATATCTCGTTTGCCCTGGCCAGAGACTTTGCGTAATGGCTTTCCAAACACAGCGCGATATCAACTCCCAATATCGGGAGAGACGAATCCTATCTAACCACCACTGCCTCCAACTGCTTTGGGACTGCACCCAACTGCTACCTGTTTGCACGACTCCTTTGAGTCATGGTAGGGTAGCAATCTAAGAACAATGGGAACACACTCGAGATGAAGCAGCAGTGTCAAGTCTGCGGACTATGCTGTACTCATGTCACCTGGGAACTGTTAACCGACGACGGGTATAATACCAACCAACAGTTCCCTGTGAGTCTTGTCCGGTGTACCCGTAACCCAACGAGCACCTGTATACTATCTCCAGTACAACGTACTGATGGCTGTGGGACAGACCATCTCCCCAACTGGGATGAGAAGCATACACACTAGTCTACTCCGGAGTATCGATGCCCTGTTTCGATAATCCTACGACTAGGGACCTGAAAAAGGATGTGCTTGTAGACTACCCAGTCCCCACTAGTGTGACTTCCATCACAACGCTGGTAGTCAAGCAAGATCCTAAGGGTTCTATCATTATGTATTCTCGATATGCTAACATATACAAATATTAAGATAGATATAAACCAAGTAGCGTACTACCGTGTTTAGCAAGACTGTTAATATAACTGTGAATATCCCAAGCTTCCATTAAGTAATATACAAGCTAGTATGATACAATAATGGCCCCTGGGGCATATACACTAACAATCTCCCACTTGCACTAGGGCCATGTACCGGCGTATCGAAGACCTATCATCTCGAGTAGCCTCTCGAACTGAATCTGAGGTAAGGCCTTAGTGAATGGATCTGCAGTGTTCTCCTCTGTAGAAACTCTCCGGACCTCGATCTCCTGGCGATCTATGATCTCCTTGATCAGGTGATACCGCCTCAAGATGTGTCTGGACTTCTGATGGGACCTGGGTTCCTTCGCTAAAACTATAGCTCCGTTGTTGTCACAATACAGTGGTATTGGACCAACAATGGTAGGAACCACCTGAAGTTCTGTTAGGAACTTCTTCATCCAGACTGCTTCTTTTGTGGCATCGCAAGCAGCGATATACTCCGCTTCCATCGTCGAGTCAGCAACGGTGTCCTGCTTGGAACTCTTCCAGCACACCGCCCATCCATTGAGGGAAAAGACATAACCTGACATGGACTTGGAGTCATCCTTATCACTCTGGAAGCTGGAGTCGGCAAAAGCCTCGATCTGGAGGTCTTTTCCACCGTAAACCAAGAACATATCCTTAGTCCTTCTCAGGTACTTGAGAATGTTCTTTACTGCTATCCAGTGCTTCTCCCCTGGGTCTGACTGATACCTGCTTACCACGCTCAGTGCGTAAGCTACATCTGGTCTGGTACACAACATCGCATACATTATAGAGCCTACCGCAGAAGCGTAGGGTATAACTGACATGCGATCCCTTTCCAAATCAGTCTTGGAAGACATCTCTTTAGATAGGCTGATTCCGTGACAAGCCAGTAAATTACCGCGCTTAGAATCTTCCATACTGAATCTTTTCAGTTTAATGTTGATATACCTGGACTGCGAAAGTCCCAACGTCCTCTTAGATCTATCACGATAGATCTGGATCCCCAGAATGTATGAGGCATCACCCAGGTCTTTCATGGAGAACCTGTGTGACAAGAATCCTTTGACAGATTGTAGCATAGGAATGCCATTTCCTATCAATAGAATGTCATCCATGTACAAGACGAGGAATACGACAGTTCGTGCTACAATTTTACTATATATACATGGTTCAACTGGATTTTTGATAAGTCATATTCTTTGACCGTTTCACCAAAATAGATGTTCCAACTCCGCAATGCCTGCTTTAGTCTATAAATGGACTTAAGCAACTTGCACACTTTCCCGCTGCTCCCACTCTGATTGAAACCTTCTGGCTGATCCATATAGACGCACTCTTCTAAATTACCATTTAGAAAAGCCGTCTTTACGTCCATCTGCCAGATCTCATAATCATGGAAGGCGGCAATGGCAAGAACGATCCAAATGGATTTGAGCATAGCCACTGGAGAAAAAGTTTCGCCATAGTCCAAACCAGGTCTTTGATGAAAACCCTTTGCAACAAGTCTAGCCTTATAGGTTTCCACCTGTCCATCTACACCAATCTTTTTCTTGAAGATCCATTTGCATCCTATGGGTTTTACCCCATCTGGAGCAAAGTCCAAAGTCCATACTTTGTTGGTGTACATGGACTCCATCTCTGTCCGCATTGCATCGAGCCATCTTACCGAGTCGCCGCTCTAAATGGCCTGCTGGAAGCTAGTAGGTTCATCATTATCAATGACGCAATCCTCTCTATCCCCATCTATGAGCAAAACCGTAGTATCTCTCAGGCGGATGAGACGGCCTACTACTCCTGCGGAGGGGTGCAGGAATGTCCTGTTCTTCTTGAATTACTGCTTCTACCAAACTTTCAGTAGTAGTTTGTGGTTCTGGAATTTCTTCCAGTTCTATTGCGCTCCCACTTTTTTCCTTTTCTAAAAACTGCTGTTCTAGAAAATGGGCATTACGAGAAACAAAAACCTTTTGTTCCTCTGCGTAATAGAAGAAATACCCCTTGGAGTTCTTTGGATATCCCACAAAATTACACTGTACTGATCGTGCCTCGAGTTTGTCCGCATGCAGCTTTTTAACAAAAGCTGGACATCCCCATATCTTCAGATACCGAAGATAGGGTTTCTTCCCACTCCACATCTGATATGGCGTGGTAGGCACAGTTTTGGCAGGAGCCCTGTTCAAAAGACATGCTGCTGTTTCTAGCGCATAACCCCAGAAAAATCGCGGTACCTCAGCATTACTCATCATGGAATGTACCATATCTAATAGGATTCGGTTCCGTCTTTCCGATACACCATTATGCTGTGGAATGTATGGAGGAGTAAGCTGAGAGAGAATTCCTTTCTCTTTTAGGTAACCTAGGAACTCGGCACTTAAGTATTCACCACCTCGATCAGATCTCAATGTCTTGATACTTTTGTCGGTTTGGTTTTCTACTTCATTCTTATATATATTCTTGGAATTTCTCAAAGGCCTCGTATTTATGTTTCATTAAGAAAATGAATTCATACCTAGAGTAATCGTCCGTAAAAGTAATGAAATATGAAAAACCACCTCTTGCATGTGTAGACATTGGACCACATGCATCGTTGTGTATGAGTCCTGAGAGCTCGCTCGCTCTTACTCCATGTCCAGTGAATGGAGGCTTTGTCATCTTTCCTTTGAGACATGATTGACAAGTTGCATAAGATTGATATTCGAACGGATCCAAATACCCTTCTCTATGTAACTTAGTTAACCTTGTCTCATTGATGTGACCCAGTCTACAATGCCATAAGAAAGCCTGATTTATATCTGGAGACTTTCTTTTTAGTGTGTTCTGGACATTGAAAATCTGTAATTGGTTTAATACGTATATACCGTTATTTAGTGTACCGGACCCAATCAAACCATGATTAAGGTGGATGTTAACAACATCGCCTATAATCGTGAAATCATAACCTTCTTTTGATAACAACGATACTGATATGATAATACACGTTAAACTAGGTACACAAAAACAGTTGCGCAAAACCAAAATATGTCCACTCGTCAATCGAAGGTGATAATCCCCTACGGACACAGCACCCACGCTAGCTCCATTACCAACCTGGAGGGTCATAACACCAACCTTCAGCACTCTACGGTTTCTCAGTGCCTGCAATGAATTGCATATATGAGATCCTGATCTGGTATCCAATACCCAGAAAGTAGAGTTGATCGACAGACAATGTTCAATTTCTAACACACCTGAAGTCGAAGCCACAGCTTGCTTCGGGTCCTGGTTCTTGGCAATCCAAGCTTTGCAATCTTTCTTCCAATGGCCTTTCCTACGACAGTGGAAGCCCTCGTCCTTTACCACTACTGGCTCCGTAACCTTTGTTTTTCCCTTAACTCTCACCTTACTAACACCACCTCTTGGTTTGGTAGCGGCCTTCTTCTTCCTTCCTTTGGCCCTAGCCTTGGACCCGGAAGAGGAAGCACCACGAACAAACATAGTGGGTGTTTCCCTTGCTTTCTGCAAGGTGCCCTCTGCACTCCTCAACATGTTAAGGAGTTCTGGAAGTTCAATTTCTTTTCCTTGAATGTTGAAATTCAGAATAAACTGGGCGTAGGTAGAAGGAAGGGACTGAAGAACCAAGTCTGTATATAGCTCGTTCTCTAATGTTGTCCCAAGATCCACGAGCTCTTCTATATAGCCAATCATCATAAGGACATGTTCTCTTACAGATGACCCGACGGCCAGCCTCGACTGAAACAAGTTCTTTGAGGTCTCGTATCTAGCTATACGAGATTGCTCTCCATACAGATCCTTTATGTGGAGAAATATGGATTCAAGATCTATATTCTCATGCCTCCTCTGATGTTCATTATTCATAGAGGCAATCACGATGCATTTGGCCTTCACCCAATCAATCTCCCAGGTCTTGTGGATTTCCTTATTCACGGCATTGGATTCTGGACCAGGGACAGCAGGTGCTTTAGTGGTAAGGACATACCCTAATTTTTCATAACTAATAGCCATCTTAACATTCCGGAACCAATCTTTATAGTTTGGTCCTGTCAAAATAATTTTATCTAATAGTAACTTAAGGCCTGTCATGTTCTGGGTCGCTGCAAAGATGTTAGTTATATGTATGCCCTAGAGGCAATTACTGTACATATGATGTATATTGTAATGGATGCTTGGACATATATAGGGAGGACTTTCTTGCTCGACATGATATTATGCTATCTGGTTGTACTTTATCTTAACATGTACTCTGATTGTCTCTATGTTACATGTTGATAAAGCCCTTAGGATATGTACTCGACTACTAGGACTATGATGAGATCATACTAGTGGGGCCATGGTAGTCGACAAGTACATCCTATAATTGTTCCTAGTCGAGGGTGTATCGAGACAGGGCATCGATGCACCAGAGTAGACTAGCGTATACGCATCTTGACCCATATGATGGGCGATGGATGATCCCATATCCATTGGTGTTTGACATCAAGGATGGTGTACGGGTGCTCAGTGGAGACTGGGTACACAGGACGGACTCGCCGAGAACTCCCAGATGGTATTATACCTCACGTCAGATGGCAGTTCTCCGGTGACATTGGTACAGAGTAGTCTGTTGACCCCAGATCGTCATAGAGTCTTGTGTGATTCCCACTGTGCTTTGATTTCCATCATACCACGTCCAAGAGGGCGTGCAAAAAGGTGGCTTTTGGGTACAGTCCCGAATCACATGGAGGCAATGAGCGATAGGAGGGGATTCGTCTCTCCCGGTATAGGGAGTTGATGTTGTGCTGTGTTCGATTGGCTATAACCGAAAATCCCTGGCCAGGGTAGCTGAGATTAACTGGTAAGTGTTATCAGCAGTTTCTCGAACTGTTATAGACCTCATATCGACACAACTTATCGAGCTACTGGGGTCTGACGTTTACCACCCCTAGGCGAGATATGCGACATATCAGACGACGAGACCGGACTGTACGGGAGTGTTACTGATTGGATTCACAGGAGAATGTACAGGCTTGCTTGTTGATCTTCTAAGCGCTCAATACCTGGGTGGCTATTACGTTTACCTGACCGCTTGCATCTTGTGGATGTTTGATATGATCAACACCTACTGCCGGCGTATTGTCGATTCTTTAGAGTCCTACACAGAGGTTTCTTGGCTCAGGAAAAACGGAGTAGGGGCATATATGTGATATGTGCGGGACTGAGGATAAAGCGATATGAGATACCGTATTCTATTCTTGCGATATATGATATCAGCCGGATCATCGGATCAAGTGTTGATTCGATGAATCTGTACGGATAAATATTAGTCGGTTATATACGATATAGACGGATTGTCGGATCAAGTGTTGATTCGATAATTTAATGTATAATAATATATATGATATATTAAATTACATTAACTAATATTAGCTCACTAAAAGATTCTTTTTCTCACTCGGGTAATACATTGATATATATGCGATATATGTTAACTGTATTATTTTATTTGGTTACAATAAATATTATATATGTGATATATAATATTGTAACATGATATGATAACTAATGCAACCTGTTTAGTGGAGATTAAACATGGTTAGGGTTTGTTTTGGGGTAGTTCTTTCTTGATGATTCTAGAAAGTTTCTTTTTGTTTTGTGCAAGATATTTTGTAATGACTCATGCTTTAACCCAACCTAAACCCTAACCCTAGTTAATTCTCTACATGGGTTTAGTTGACCATGGTTTCATTAATCATCATATTTATCCTTTCATTATTCATCACAAAAGGTTTTATGTTGATTGATCATCTTCTTCCTTGAGTTCCTTCTTAGAAAAAGCTTTCTAGCTTTTTGCTAAGTGATGAAAGTGAGTGAGAATATGAAAACAAATGAGAGCAAAAATCCTACTTCATCATCCTCATCTATCCTTGCCCTTTAGATGAGGGTGTTCACTTCATTTAGTGAG
Source organism: Agapanthus africanus (assembly GCA_030015575.1). Classification (NCBI taxonomy): domain Eukaryota; kingdom Viridiplantae; phylum Streptophyta; class Magnoliopsida; order Asparagales; family Amaryllidaceae; genus Agapanthus; species Agapanthus africanus. The sequence goes on along the minus strand of CM057345.1, from coordinate 293,431,716 downwards.
TTAGCTTGTGTTAATGAAACTTCAAGGTAGATCATCTTTGCTATCGAAGATCGGAAGCAAAACTGCATCTTTCTCTTCGTGGAGCCTCTCGAGAGTCTGGGACACGATGATCGCAATGAAGGGACTTCAACACGGAGCTTAAGAAGTGAAGGACCGGATTTACAAAGGTTGTAATCCCTCTCACTTAGTGTTAAAGTGTTTAACATGCTAGTTTTCGCATAAACTCTAGTTTAAAGATCCGGCTTTAGGTTGTTCGGCACGGCTAAAATTTTAATCGGGCATGGTTGATGCCTCGTAGACTCTTGTGCGTGTGCCTAGGAACCCTACAGTGGTTTCAGAGCCAAGCTATATGTTTAGGTGAAGTCTAGACGAAGTTTAAAGTCCGATCGAACACTGAAACCCTAATTTGAACCCCTCTCTGGATATTTTTCAAAAATGTGATTTTTTATGAATTAAAAATGCTTAGAAAATAGAGCAGGAAAAACTAAGAATTACTGTGAAATACGGACCACTAATGCTTTTATATGACCGCGGAACCGCGGCCAAAACAAGGGTTTGGCGGCGGTTCCGCGGCCAAAATTTGGACTTAATCCCTCATATTTCATATATTTATTCTTAGGTCCTTTCTTGTCATTGTTTTCTGGGAATTTTTTTCATTCCACTCAAGTGTTGAGTTTTCTGGGTTGTATTGGGGACTCGTTGATTCGATCGGATAATTTAACTTTGTTTAGTTTTTCCGGATAATTTTAGAAACTGTTAAAAAGTTCGAACGGATATCAATAACTCACTTTTTCCCCTGTCGGAAATTTTTTCAAATGTTCGATTTTTTCTCGAGTTTAAGAACGTTCTAAGTCGTGCAAGTAACGCTGTGGACCCTCTAGAAGAACACAAACCTTAACTCGATTATGTGACCGTCTTGAACTGCCTCTATACCTCAAGGTTTGGGGCAGTACGGCGTGCCACATGTGAGGCGTTGGCTTGACCCTTCTACGGCTGGACCATTGGTACTGTGGCATATGATGGATGTTTTAAAACCGATTTCAAGTGTTGAGATATATTGGGGAAAACTTGGGTGTTTGATTATTCGATCGGAATGTTTAACACTGTCTTTTTATCTGGAATGTGATACAATATTTGGAATCCACAGGTAGTTATGAGATAACTAATTTGAATGTTATAAATCTAGCAGTTTAGTCTCAAATTGATCGGTTGCCACGTAATTTTGATGTGATCGAAAGTCCATCGCAATCACGTAGTGTATGCGGATACTCGCCGAATAAACTTAACAGATAGCCACGCCCCATAGCCCCGATCAAGTGACTGTAATAGAACCCCGTCGTCGAAAGCATTCGTTCGGGTGCTCGCGGCAGCGGTGTTCCGCCTTAGTGCACTTCGTCGACGGCATCCGGGGGTGCGGCCGTCTACTAAAGTTTGCGACGAGCATTCGATCAGGACGTCGGGAATCTTGTTGAATTGCCCGACTTGATATTGAAAAGAGTTTTCGATAATGAGACTAAAATGCGGGGTTTATAATTGTTAGGCATGCGATGTCTAAGGAATTCATTTGGTTAGGCATGCGATGTCTAAGGAGGTTGCGGATTCCAACTGTTGTAGTTTTGCACTTTCTTTTCTGTGACCGTAAGTGTAGTATGTGGTGTATCACCGGCTTCGTTGCTATACATCAACGACAATCGGGATACGCATACTTGCTTACATTGATGATATGAGATATTATGTGTTGCTGTGATATGTTATATTGGATCGTCGCGTTCTGAATAGCCGGGGGTTTTATGTGAGATGAGAGTTTTTCTTTTTCATTCATGTAAAATTCATTTGTATGTAATATTCTTTTATTGGGGCACTTCCGTGCTGAGGAAGATGTCACCATTGTATATTATTTCCTTTTCCGCATTAGGTAGACCCAAGACAGGGAGCACAAGTAACTGGGTTCTATGGTCCAGTGGGAGACCATCTCGAGGAGTCGAGACCGAGTCTCCTAACCCTGGAATTGGCAGAGTTACTTGCCGCTCTCGTAGGGGTCTAGGGATGTGGGTTTGGCTATTCATCGCGACCGTGGAATCCGTGTTTTATACAGGCTCGTATTAAATCACGGACGTCCTAGTATATCCAATATTTCATATATGTTCTTCTGCTGCAATGTTCTGTGATGAGATCATATTACTGCCTGAGACGAATGTTTATATTATATATATGAGATATATGTTATATTGCAGATTTCATTTCAAAAGAGATGCTTGTAAAGCATAACAAAATGTGACTTCATTAATGAAATAAAAGAAACCTAAGATGTTGTAGAAACTTGTCTTAAAAACTGGTAGCTCTATTTCTTGCTTTGCATAGCGGTGTTCCTTGTAGAACATCCAGCACCTTATTCGATAAGGAAAGAGCCGAGATCCTTTCACCGGGAGTGACCTCTTTAGTGAAACTAGCAGATACTACAAACTCGGTTTGTCTTTTGATTGCTTCTATAGTTTTTGCTTTGCACAGCGATATTTATAAAATATCCTGCACCTTATTCGATGAGGAAAGGGCCGACGATCCCTTCACCGGGAGTGACCCCTTTAGCAAAACTAGAAAAGCCTAAAAAACACTCCATTTAAAATCACTCGATTCTACAACGATATCAAGTTCATTACGCAGAGGGTTTTCTTAAAAACCCGTCGTAGCCCTCCGTCATTTCAGATAAGTATTTCATAGTATTCGTGCCGGGTTTGTTGACCTTGTCAAGGCGTAGTGTGCGGTAGCTATTTATGCTTATCTGCATAAGCATATGATGCGATTGAGTTAGAATAGTCGTGTGACTTTGTTGAACTTGTCAAGGGTCATGCGGGTGGGTTTAATTCAATCGGGAAATGACGGGTTGAACTTGACTTGCGGTCTATGGTTTGTTGACCTTGTCAAGGTCATAGATCGCTCGGGGCAAAATATTATCGGGAATTTCAAGTGTTGAAATTTGCAATGAGATTGCATACCTTCTATGAGATAGTTGGATCCCGATACCCGCTGCGAGTAAGAGTTACTCCTGGGAGAGTTTTACAAATTACAATTAGCCAATCAAGTAGGTGTCTAGAAACGTGTCAACGGGGTTACGCCCCTGGGAAAACGAGGTTTACATTAATTAGGTTCGTGCGAAAGCACGGGGAACCTCCCTCAAAGTACCGATACTGGCCTGGCTGAATGATTTGCGAACTTGTAGGGTGTAATTAATCCCGGCTAGTCTTTCCTTTTAGGGTTTGAAGGAAGATTTGACTAAAACAGTGGGAGACATCCTGATTAGATATATTAGATAACCAATCTAATCTTGCAAGAGCATACGCTGAGTGTTTTCTTCTCTCTCTCTCCAGGTAGCGACCATATCACGCCTTAATCAAGATAACAATACGGATGAATTGACCGAACCCGCTTGTTATACTGAGCTGGGGAACGTTAGTCCCGCTCCAACTTATTATTGTTATAAGTCAGAGCAGGAAATAGGGGATTACCAGAATTCCCGTGCCGCCCAAACGAAGAAAGTACATGTTGATGCATCATCTTCGGGTGTGTTCATTACAGAGAACTGTTTCTCAGTATTCTTTACGTCCTGGGTATGAGAAACCGGATCAGGATCCCGCATATGTAATCTGTTACATGGGCTACATATAGGTAGAGAACTGAGAACGGGTGATAAGTTTCATGAGATAGAAAACGGTGCAAGTGTTGCAGCCAAGTCTGTTGGTCAGTATCACCCTGTATTACCAGAATACATTGATTCTGAACGAATGTTATTAGATACCGAACCTGATATACAACATCATATCAGTTTCATTATTAGTAAAGAAAGGATATAATTTTGTATTGCTGGATAATGTTTTGAACATTTTCTATATCAAGAGTTGATCGGTTCAGGCACGTTATCTAAAAGCATAGACGTTCTAAATCAAACCACAGTTCTTAACATACAGAACACACACAAGAGGAAGAGTTCAGAAATGAATGAATCTTTCTTGAGGCATTGTAGACTAGGTCATATCAATGCGACCCGACTGGCTGAAATTACATATAGATGCATATTTAAATTAGTTTGAATTTACATCTTGTGAAACTTGCCGGTCATGTCACAAAGATACGATGACCATAGCTCTGTTTATTGGAAACAGAGAAAGAGTTAATGAACTCTTAGGATTGATACATGATGATGTATGAAGGTCACTTGTCTACACATGCCAAGATCGGTTCTTTGTACTTCATTATATTCACTGATGATCTCTCAAGATTCAGACATATGTTCCTGTTGAAACACAAGTCTGAAACTTTTGAGATATTCACAGAATATAAGTTAGAAGTAGAGAACCATAAATGGGTATAAGTATTATGTCCTTTGATGAGATCAGGAAGGAGAATACTTGAGCACGGGATTCCTGGACTATTCTAAAGGAGAATGAGATTCTCTCTCAGCATTACTCCTCCGAATACACCATAGCACGATGGTATATCGGGGCGGAGCAATAGCACCCTATATGATATGGTGTGCTCTATGATGAGTACTACTGAGTTTCCTATTTCCTTTTGGGAGTTATGCACTTGAGAAGATGCATACCAATTGAATAAGGTTCAAATCAAATCAGTTGCCTACCACTTCATATGTGATATGGAAAGGGAATAGCCTATATCTTAAGTTTGTTAAGATTTGGGGTTGTCCGGACTATGTCTAAAAGAAAAATCCGGACAAGCTCGAGGCAAGGTCTGTTATGTAGAACTGGAAAGGTTCCAGCTATACAAACTGCAGCTGATAATTTGGTAGAACCAAAGGATTCAATAGAATCTAACGAACCTCAGCCTCTCCGCCGATCTAGTAGGGTTCCTCACCCACTTGAGAGATACTTCGGTTTCTCTATGACAGTGGGAGCAAGGATTGCATCATGAGATGATGACCCAACTAGTTTCGAGCTGGCCATCAGGAGTAGGACTCTGTAAGAATGGCCAGATGCTTAGCGATCTGAGATGGAATCCTTATACACCAACAAAGTATGGACTTTGGTTGCTTTATCTGAAGGGTTAAATTCCCATCAGGAGCAAGTATATCTTGAGAAGATTACTTGGTGTACATGGAAAAGTTGAGACTTTCAAAGCTTTGCTTAAGTCCATCCAGATCCTACTTGCCACTGCTACATACCATGACTACGATATCTGGTAGTTGGGTGTCACGACTGCTTTTCTAAATGATGTTTTAGAAGAGAGTATCTATAAGTACACAGCCAGAGGGTTTCGTAGACAGTGGGAGCAGCGGAAACGTGTGCAAGATGCTTTTATGTGATAAAGCAGGTATCGCGGAGTTGGAACATCTGTTTTGATATGGTAGTCAAAAAGTTTGACTTCATCAAAAATGGTAGATGAACCTTGTATATACAAAAAAGGTAGTAGGGAGTATGGTGGTGATCCTCGTAGAGTACGTGGATGACATACTCTTGATAGGGAAGGAGTTTCCTATGCTACGCTCGGTTAATCTCCGCTTATCACAAGGATTCTCCATATAGGATCAAAGTGATACCTCCTAAATTCTGGGTTTTGGATCTATGAGATAGATCTAATTGGATGTTAGGATACTCACTAGTTGTAGTGAGATGGTGTCAATCGATCCTGGAGAGAATCACTGTAAAGGTTCCAGGGTGATAAGGACGACTGAATGTCAGTCCCAGGCATGTCTTTACCCTCAGTGGAGGGACGGTATGTTGGAAGAGTTCCGAACTAGATACCGTGACATACTAGACGATTAAAGGCAAGATACATTGTTACCAAAGATGCTACCAAAGAGGCAGTCTGGATACATATAAGTTAATGAGATGAACTTCGTTCCTACCATTGTGTGACAATGGAGTTGTGGCTTATGCCAAGGAACGCCCGTCCCATCAGAAATCCAGATATAATTCTTAGGTAGTATCACCTGATTATGGAGATGGTAGATCTCCAGGGAGATCGAGGTTAGGAGAGTAGACACAGAGGACAACAGCGTGTATCCACTCACAAAGGCCTTTTCCCCAGTAGAGACTTTTATGGGATGGTTGCGTATGAGATACTTCAACCGAAGCTAATTGTTGGGTATGCGATACCACAACAGATGGCCCTAGTGCAAATGGGAGATTGTTATTTATATGTATGCCCTAGAGGCCATTACTGTACATATGATGTATATTGTAATGGATGCTTGGACATATATAGGGAGGACTTTCTTGCTCGACATGATAGTATGCTATCTGGTTGTACTTTATCTTAACATGTACTCTGATTGTCTCTATGTTACATGTTGATAAAGCCCTTAGGATATGTACTCGACTACTAGGACTATGATGAGATCATACTAGTGGGGCCACGGTAGTCGACGAGTACATCCTATAATTGTTCCTAGTCGAGACAGGGCATTGATGCACCAGAGTAGACTAGCGTATACGCTTCTTGACCCATATGATGGGCGATGGATGATCCCATATCCATCGGTGTTTGACATCAAGGATGGTGTACGGGTGCTCAGTGGAGACTGGGTACACTGGACGGACTCGCCGAGAACTCCCAGATGGTATTACACCTCACTTCAGATAGCAGTTCTCCGGTGACACTGGTACAGAGTAGTCTGTTGACCCGAGATCTTCATAGAGACTTATGTGATTCCCACTGTGCTTTGATTTCCATCATACCACATCTAAGAGGGCGTGAAAAAATGTGGCTTTTGGGTACAGTCCCGAATCACATGGAGGCAATGAGCGATAGGAGGGGATTCATCTCTCCCGGTATAGGGGGTTGATGTTGTGCTGTGTTCGATTGGCTATAACCAGAAATCCCTGGCCAGGGTTTCTGAGATTTACTGGTAAGTGTTATCAGTAGTTTCTCGAACTGTTATAGACCTCATATCGACATGACTTATCGAGCTACTAGGGTCTGACGTTTACAACCCCTAGGCGAGATATGCGACATATCAGACGACGAGACCGGACTGTACGGGAGTGTTACTGATTGGATTCACAGGAGAATGTACAGGCTTGCTTGTTGATCTTCTGAGCGCTCAATACCTTGGTGGTTGTTACGTTTAGCTGACCGCTTGCAGCTTGTGGGTGTTTGATATGATCATCACCTACTGTCGGCGTATTGACGATTCTTTAGAGTCCTACACAGAGGTTTTTTGGCTCAGGCAAAACGGAGTAGGGGCACATATGTGATATGTGCGGGACCGAGGATAATGCGATATGAGATAGCGTATTCTATTCTCGCGATATATGATATCAGCCGGATCATCGGATCAAGTGTTGATTCGATGAATCGGTACGGATAAATATTAGTCGGTTATATGCGATATAGCCGGATTGTCGGATCATGTGTTGATTCGATAATTTAATGTATAATAATATATATGATATATTAAATTACATTAACTAATATTAGCTCACTAAAAGATTCTTTTTCTCACTCGGGTAATACATTGATATATATGCGATATATGTTAATTGTATTATTTTATTTGGTTACAATAAATATTATATATGTGATATATAATATTGTAACATGATATGATAACTAATGCAACATGTTTAGTGGAGATTAAACACGGTTAGGGTTTGTTTTGGGTTAGTTCCTTCTTGATGATTCTAGAAGGTTTCTTTTTGTTTTGTGCATGATATTTTGTAATGACTCATGCTTTAACCCAACCCAAACCCTAACCCTAGTTAATTCTCTACTTGGGTTTAGTTGACCATGGTTGCATTAATCATCATATTTATCCTTTCATTATTCATCACAAAAGGTTTTATGTTGATTGATCATCTTCTTCCTTGAGTTCCTTCTTGGAAAAAGCTTTCTAGCTTTTTGCTAAGTGATGAAAGTGAGTGAGAATATGAAAAAAAATGAGAGCAAAAATCCTACTTCATCATCCTCATCTATCCTTACCCTTTAGATGAGGGTGTTCACTTCATTTTGTGAGTGTTAGCTTGTGTTAATGAAACTTCAAAGTAGATCATCTTTGTTATCGAAGATCGGAAGCAAGACTGCACCTTTCTCTTCATGGAGCCTCTCGAGAGTCCGGGACACGATGATCGCAGTGAAGGGACTTCAACACGGAGCTTAAGAAGTGAAGGACCGGATCTACAAAGGTTGTAATCTCTCTTACTTAGTGTTAAAGTGTTTAACATGCTAGTTTTCGCATAAACTCTAGTTTAAAGATCCGGCTTTGGGTTGTTCGGCACGGCTAAAATTTTAATTGGGCATGGTTGATGCCTCGTAGACCCTTGTGCGTGTGTCTAGGAACCCTACAAAAGAGAGAGAGAGAGAGGGAACACTTTAGCATGATGCTCCTGCAAGTTTAGAGTGGTTTTTAGTTTATCTAAACAGGATGGCTCCCACTGTTTCTCGAATCCCTCCTCAAACCAAAAAGGAAGAACTAGTCAGGACTATTCTCACCGTACAATTCTTGCTTAACCGTTCAGCAGGCTGGTGTCGGTACTTCGAGGGAGGTTTCACGATGCTTTCGCGAAGTTCCTTAATTAAATAAGCTCTTTTCTCTGGGGGTGTAGCCCCGCTGACACCTTTCTCGACACCTACTTGGTTTATAGCATTGATCGTTAAGTGATGAATCTCCTGATGAGTAGCGAATACTCACAGTAGGATCGGGATCCAAATATCATCGTGTGATAAAGCTGAAGGAATCTAACCAAAATTATCACACTCCAAATGGTATGCAACTCTTAGCAAATTTCGGTTTCTTTAGAAATTCCCGATATAAATTTCTGCCCTATACTCTTATGACCTTGGCGTTGCTCAAAATGTCATAAGTCACATGTCAAGTTCTACCCATCATTATCTTGTTAATTTGAACCCATCCGTACATACCCCTGACGTTGGCCAAATAATTATACGACTGTCCCAAACTAACTCATCTATCTATGCAACAAATGAATACCCAGCAGCTACCAAACACTATGCCTTGGCGTTGGTCAAAATACATAGCTTGAATACTACTAAATACCCAAATGAAATGACGGAGGGCTACGAATGGTTTTGGCGAAACCGTCAACGCAGTGAACTTGATATGATCGAAGGAACCTGATAGCTTTTAAAAAGAGTGGTTTAAGCTCCGCAATTTAAAAATATCTTCTGTTTTAAAATAACCTAGTGGTTTCTTTTAAACTGTTCCAACGATTCAACTTTGGTTTATTTTTCTTTGCAATAATATAATGCGTCCCATCAATTAACCTATCATTGCAGAAAACAACGAAAATACAACGTCCTCTTATACCATCCGCATTCGCCACTTGGTCCCGTCATTCACCCGTTAGGTTACTTAACTAACGACAGAGCGGGGGCTGGGCTAGCACGGGTGTAAAACATAAGTGACGCCTAATAGATATCATATATAGATATTGTACATTCGTCAGATACAATAATAGGCATTCCAGATCACAGATGAACATATTGGATTTTCTACGAATCCGCATTCCTTTTGAGCCTGCAAAGAAAGACGGATTACACAGTCGCGATGAATTGTTAGTTATATGTATGCCCTAGAGGCCATTACTGTACATAGGATGTATATTGTACTGGATGCTGGGACATATATAGGGAGGACTTTCTTGCTCGACATGATAGTATGCTATCTGGTTGCTCTTTATCTTAACGTGTACACCGATTGTCTCTCTGTTACATGTTGGTAAAGCCCTTAGGATGTGTACTTGACTACCTGAACTATGATGCGGATCATACTAGTGGGGACATGGTAGTCCATAAGTACATCCTTCAAGGTCCCTAGTCGTGGGTGTATCGAGACGGGGCATCGATATACCAGAGTAAACTAGCGTATACCATCTCGACCCATACAGATGGGCGATGGATGATCCCATATCCATTGATGTTTGACATCAGAGATGATATACGGGTACTCAGTGGAGACTGGGTACAGTGGACGGACTCGCCGAGAACTCCCAGATGGTATTATACCTTACGTCATATGGCAGTTCTCTGATGACACTGGTACATAGTAGTCTGTTGACCCGAGATCATCTTAGAGTCTTGTATGATTCCCACTGTGCTTTGATTTCCACCTTACCACATCCAAGAGGGCGTGCAAAACGGTGGTTTTTGGGTACAGTCCCGAATCACATGGCGGCAATGAGCGATAGGAGGGGATTCGTTTCTCCCGGTATAGGGAGTTGATGTTGCGCTATGTTCGATTGGCTATAACTGGAAATCCCTGGCCAGGGTTGCTGAGATTTACTGGTAAGTGTTACCAGTAGTTTCTCGAACTGTTGTAGACCTCATATCGACACGACTTATCGAACTATTGGGGTCTGACGTTTACCACCCTTAGGCAAGATATGCGACATATCAGACGACAAGACCGGACTGTACGGTAAGTGTTACTGGTTGGATTCACAGGAGTGTGAGCGGGCTTGCTCGTTGATCTTCTAATCGCTCAATACCCGGATGGCTGTTACGTTTAGCAGACCGCTTGCGGCTTGTGGGTGTTCGATATGTTCATCACCTGCTGCCGGCGTATTGACGAGTCTTTAGAGTCCTACACAGAGGTTTCCTGGCTCAAGCGAAACGAAATAGGAGCGCATATGAGATATGTGCGGGACCGAGAATAATACCAGTATGTGATACTGTATTCTATTCTCGCGATTTGTATCATTGGACGGTTATATGAGATATAGCCGGGTTACCGAATCAAGTGTTGATTCGATACATTGATACACTTGATATTAGTCGGTTATATGCAGTATGACCGGATCATTAAATCAAGTGTTGATTTAGTGATTTAATGTATAATTATATATTTGATATATTACTTTACATTAACTAGTATTGGTTCACTTAAGATCATTTTCTCACTAGATAGTGCACATTGTATATATGATATATTTTTGTGCACTTGTTTGTATCATGTTTAATGATACATGCAAACTTGGGTGTGTGTATACTTTAAACTATGATTAGGTTAATGGTTAGGGTTTGATTTACTCATGTATTTATTTTTATTCATTTATTTTTGGGCAAAAACAAATATGGTGGCTTTCTTTGTTTTATCCTTGGAGTTTCATGAAGCTTCACCATTTTGTTTTTATTCTTAAAACTAACCATTACCTAAACCTTAGTTTATTCTCTACATGAGTTATAGTAACCCATGGTTGCTATATGATAAGAATCACTTGATTTTTCTAATTAATTAATTCTTTTCTTTCTTCTTCTTCTACTTCTTCAAGAAGAAAGAAAAACCTTTGCTAGAAAATTCTAAGTGATGATTCCAAGTGAGAAATCCAAATCCAAAGTGAACCCACTTCCTATTTTTTCATCCTCTACCACTTGCCATGTTGTATAGGGTGTTTTCTTCACAAGTTTCATGAGCTAGTGAAGATGGAGCTTGAGTTAGAGTTGCCTCGACGTAGATCATTTTCGGCATCGAAGTCAATGACCTAGCCCGCTCATTTCTCCGACGAAACCATCGCTAGAGTCCGGGATCCCGGTGATCGCAGCGAAGGGACGTCATCACGGAGCTAAAGAAGTGGTGGACCGGATGTACAAAGGTTGTAGTCCCTTTCACTTAGCAATAAAGTTGTTTACTTGCTTGTTTCGCCTAATATCTAGTTAACGATCTAGCATTAGGGTTTCTCGGCACAAGAAAAATTTGATTTTGTCATGGTTGATGCCTTATGGAACCTCTTGAGTGTGCCTAGGAACTCTACATTGGTATCAGAGCCTAGCTAGAGCCTTAGGCGATGATTAGACGAAGTTAGAAACCCGATCGAACCCCGAAACCCTAAAAATAACCATTCTCTGTACATTTTTCAAAACAGTGGAATTTTCCATATTAAAAATTCGCAGAAAATAGAGCAGGAAATTCTAAGAATATTGGAAGAAAATGAAACCCTAATTCTACTGTATCGCCGCGGAACCGCGGCATTTGCCTCTATTTGCGGTAGTTCCGCGGCCGTATGTACTGATTATGGTCTCGAGTTTCTACAGTTATGCCCGTTGCAGTTTCCTCTGTTCTCTGGAAATTTTTAATCTGTACTCAAGAGTTGAGTTTTCTGGGTTGTATTGGGAGTTCGTAGATTTGATCGGATTATCTAATTTTGTCTATGTGTTTTTCCGGATAATTTAGAATATGTTAAAAAGTTCGACCGGATATAAATACCCAATTTTTCCCTTGCCGGGAAATTTCCAAGTGTTGGATTTTTTCGTAGTTTAAGAATGTTCTAAGTAGTGCAAGTAACGCGATGGACCCTCTAGAAGACAATAAAGCTTAACTCGATTATGTGACCGTCTTGAACTGCCCTTTGAACCTTAGGATTTGGGGCAGTACGGCGTGCCACATGTGAGGCGTTGGCTTGACCCTTCTACGGCTGGACCGTTGGTTCTGTGGCATGAAGTGAATGTTCTTAAACTTGTTTCATGTGTTGAGCTGTTTCGGGAAAACTTGGGTGTTTGACTGTTCGATCGGAAAGTTTAACATTTTCTGTTTATCTGGAATGTGATACAATATTTGGAATCCACATGTAGTTATGAGATAACTGAATGAATGTTATAAACATAGCAGTTTAATCTCACTTGATCGGTTGCCACGGAATTTTGATGCGATCAAAAGTCCGTTGCAATCACGTAGCGTACGCGGATACTCGTCGGGTAAACTTAATAGACAGCTACACCCCATAGCCTCCACCAAGTGACTGTAGGAGAACCCCGTCGCCGAAAGCATCCGTTCGGGTGCTCGCGGCAGCGGTGTTCCGCCTTGGTACACTTCGTCGACGGTATCGGGGGTGCGGTCGTCTACTGAAGTTTGCGACGAGCATTCGATCAGGATGTCGGGAATCTTGTTGAATTGACCGACTTGGTATTGAAAAGTGTTTTCGATTTTGAGACTGAAATGCGGGGTTTATAATTGTTAGGCATGCGATGTCTAAGGAATTCATTTTGTTAGGCATGCGATGTCTAAATAGATTGCGGATTTCAACTGTTGTAGTTTTACACTTTCTTTTCTGTGACCGTAAGTGTAATATGTGATATCGCCGGTTTCGTTGCTATATGTCAACGACAATTGGGATGGGCATATTTACTTACGTTGATGACATGTGATATTATGTGTTGCTGGATATGTTATATTGGATCGTCGTGTTTGAATAGCCGGGGTTTTTTTTATGTGAGATGAGTGTTTTTCCATTTTCATTCATGTAAAAACATGTATGTAATATTCTTTTATTGGGGCACTTCCAGGTTGCGGATGCTGTCACCATTTATATATTATTTACTTTTCCGCACTAGGATAGACCCAAGGAGGGGAGCACAAGTAACCGGGTTCTACGGTCCAGTGGGAGACCAACTCGAGAAGTCGAGTCCGGGTCTCCTAACCCTAGAATTGGAAGGGCTGCTTGCCGCACTCGTAGGGGTCTAGGGGTGTGGGTTTGGCTATTCATCACGACCATGGAATCCGTGTTTTAGACTGGCTCGTATAAAAAACACGGACGTCCTAGTATATCCAATATTTCATATGTTTCTTCTGCTGCGATATCTGTGATGTGATCATTTGATGTTCTGTGATAGATACTGTATATAGTATATATGATATATTATATAGACGTTACTTTTGTTTTACACTCACGCTAGCCCTGCCCCGCTCTGTCGTTAGTTATCTAACCTAACGGTGCACGAGGGGACATCGAGGCGAATGCGGATGGCATAAGTGTACGTCGTATTTATCTGTGATGTTTAGGTGTTTTAAATGATGGGACTTCATTAATGTGATTAATGGAAGAAAAGAAACCTAAAGATGTTGTGGATTCGAATTTCAAAAATAAAACAGGTAGCTACAGTTCTTGCTTTGCACAGCAGTATATATGATATATCCTGCACCTTATTCGATGAGGAAAGGGCCGACGATCCCTTCACCGGGAGTGACCCCTTTAGCAATAACTGGCAGATGCTACAACTCTCGGTTTGTCTTTTGATTGCTTCTATAGTTTCTGCTTTGCACAGCGATTTATATGATATATCCCGCACCTCATTCAACGAGGAAAGGGCCGACGATCCCTTCATCGGGAGTGACCCCTTTAGCAAAACTAGAAAAGCCTAAAAAACACTCCATTTCAAAATTCATTCGATCCTACAACGATATCAAGTTCATTACGTAATAGGTTTTCAGAAAAACCTGCCGTAGCTCTCCGTCATTTCAGATAAGTCCTACTTAGTATTCGTACTACGTTTGTTGACCTCCGTCAAGGCGTAGTGTGCGGTAGCTAACTAGTATTTATCTGCTTATGCATATGATGCAGATTGGGTTAGGGTAGTCGTACGGCCTTGTTGACCTCCGTCAAGGGTCGTGCGGGTGGGTTTGATTCAATCAAGAAATGACGGGTTGAACTTGACTAGTAGCCTATAGTTTGTTGACCTCCGTCAAGGTCATAGGGTGCTAGGGGCAAAATTATCGGGAATTTCAAGTGTTGAAATTTGCAATGAGATTGCATACCTTCTATGAGATAGTTGGATCCCGATACCCGCTGCGAGTAAGAGTTACTCCTGGGAGAGTTTTACACATTACAATTAGCCGATCGAGTAGGTGTCTAGAAAGGTGTTACGAGGTTACGCCTATGGGAAAATGAGGTTTACATTAATTAGGTTCGTGCGAAAGCACGGGGGACCTCCCTCAAAGTACCGACACTGGCCTGGCTGAAAGATTGGCGAACTTGTAGTGTGTAATTAATCCCGGCTAGTCTTTCCTTTTAGGGTTTGAAGGAAGATTTGATAAAAACAGTGGGAGCCATCCTGATTAGATAAAATAATAACCAATCTGATCTTGCAAGAGTGCACGCTGAGTGTTTTCTTCTCTCTCTCTCCAGGTAGCGACCATATCACGCCTTAATCAAGATAATAATACGGATTATTGACCGAACCCGCTTGTTATACTGAGCTGGGGAACGTTGGTCCCGCTCCAACTTATAATTGTTATAAGACCGAGCAGGAATTAGAGGATTACCAGAATTCCCGTGCCGCCCAAATGAAGAAAGTGCATACTGATGCATCATCTTCGGGTGTGTTCATTGCAGAGAACTGTTTCTCAGTATCCTTTACATCCTGGGTATGTGATACCGGATCAGGATCCCGCATATGTAATCTGTTATATGGGCTACAGATAGGTAAAGAACTCAGAACGGATGATAAGTTTCATGAGACAGAAAACGGTGCAAGTGTTGCAGCCAAGTCTGTTGGTCACTGTCACCCTGTATTTCCAAATACATTGATTCTGAACAAATGCTATTAGATAACGAACCTGATATACAAAATCATATCAATCTCTTTATTTAATAAAGAAAGGATATAATTTTGTATTGTTGGATTATGTTTTGAACATTTCCTATATCAAAAGTTTATCGGTTCAGGCACGTTATCTAAAAGCATTAACGTTCTAAATGAAACTACAGTTCTTAGTATACAGAACACACACAAGTGGAAGAGTTCAGAAATGAACGAATTCTTCTTGAGGTATTGTAGACTAGGTCATATCAATGCGACCCGACTAGCTGAAGTTACATATAGATGCATATTTAAATCAGTTTGAATTCACATCTTGTGAAACTTGCCAGTCATGTCACAAAGATAAGATGACCATAGCTCCGTTTACTGGAAATAGAGAAAGAGTTAGTAAACTCTTGGGATTGATACATGTTGATGTATGTAAGGTCCCCCGTCTACACATGCCAAGACCGGTTCTTTGTACTTCATTACATTCTCTAATGATCTCTCAAGATTCAGTCATATGTTCCTGTTGAAACACAAGTCCGAACCTTTTGAGATATTCACAGAATATAAGTAAGAAGTAGAGAACCAATACGGGTATAAGTATTATGTCCTTTGATGAGATTAAGGAGGAGAATACTTGTGCATAGAATTCCTGGACTATTCTAAAGGAGAATGAGATTCTCTCTCAGCATTACTCCTCCGTATACACCATAGCACGATGGTATATCGGGGCGGAGCAATTGCACCTTATTCGATATGGTGCGCTCTATGATGAGTACTACTGAGTTACCTGTTTCCTTTTGGGGAGTTATGCGCTTGAGAAGCTGCATACCTATTGAAAAGGGTTCAAATCAAATTAGTTTCCTACCACTTCATATGTGATATAGAAAGGGAAGAGTCCATATCTTAAGTTTGTTAAGATTTGGGGTTGTCCAGCCTATGTCTAAAAAGCAAAATCCGGACAAGCTCGAGGCAAGATCTGTTACGTAGAACTGGAAATGTTCCAGCTATACAAACTGCAGCTGATGATTTGAAAGAACCAAAGGATTCAATAGTTACCAACGAATCTCAGCCTCTCCGCCGATCTAGTAGGGTTCCTCACCCACCTGAGAGATACTTCTGTTTCTCTATAACAGTGAGAGCGAGGATTGCATCATGAGATGATGACCCAACTAGTTTCGAGCTGGCCATCAGGAGTGGGACTCTGTAAGAATGGCTGGATGCTTAGCGATCTGAGATGGAATCCTTATACACCAACAAAGTATGGACTTTGGTTGCTTTATCTGAAGGGTTAAATCCCCATCAGAAGCAAGTATATCTTGAGAAGATTACTTGGTGTACATGGAAAAGTTGAGACTTTCAAAGCTAGACTTGTTAAAAGTTTGCATCATAGACCAGTTGTGGCTAATAATGAAACCTTTCTGGGGCCTATGCTTAAGTCCATCCAGATCCTACTTGCCACGGCTAGATACCATGACGACGATATTTGGTAGTTGGGTGTCATGACAGCTTTTCTAAATGGTGTTTTAGAAGAGGGCGTTTATAAGTACAATGCCAGAGGGCTGTAAGTCCACGTTGCCCACCCCGGTGCTTGCGGGGAAGCGGAAAACGGAATAAAAATAGGATTTTTATCGATCTAGGCAACATAGACTAACTAAAGGAGGATCTTTGCTAAACAAAAACTAACTACAAGCTAACTAGTCTTAGCTACATGGAAGAAAGGTTATACCTTGGGCTTTATGTCCTTCTCTCCTTGCTCCTTGGAGTGAAAGAAAGTGTTCACCTTGTCGCCTTCTCTAGTCGAAGAAGGATCCACCCGAGAGCCTTAACCTTTGGCTTCAACTTCAAGCTAGAAGTAACTAAGGTGCTAGAAGTGCTAATCCTAGAACCTTAGATGAGAGTAGAGATTACTTTAGAGAGGTTTATCTCAAGCTCATGTGTTTCTCAACTCATGAGAGGGGAGAGCTTGAGAGAGAGGAAGAGGAGGAGAGAGAATCTATACGATAGAATGAGAGAAATAATGAACCATTCTCTCATATATGTGTGAATTATGTAAATTAGATAATTAGCTAGATAATTGTCATGGTTAATCAAGACTTGACCATTATAATTTCACATTAAATGTAAATTGCAAGGATCAAAGAGCATCTTTTATATGGAATGATGATGGTCAACATGTCAACCTAAGTCAACAAGTCAAGATAGGTCAAATGGTCAACAACCCTAACCATGCACAATTATATATAACTAATATCAATTATTCATAATACACACATAAGCATTAGGGTTAAGAAAATGACAATGGTCATTAACCCTAATCAAAGTCCTCTCCCTCTGTCTCAGTCAACTGTGCATACGCACCCGCATCCGTGATCCGAGGAACATGAATACAATGAGATAAACCAATCCCAAATCATATACTAGGATCCGGCTTAAACCAAAGCCCGCTAGTATAAGCTGTCTGGACAGCAAACGTGCACAAGTGCGCGGATGTGAACGAACCCTGTCGTAAAACCATGCGACCTCTACTCATTTTGCCTAAAGGCAAATAACTCTCTGTGTGGGACTCTAAAGACTCGACACTACGCTGGCAGTGTGTTTAACCACAGACCGCAAGTGGCACTAGCTGTACGTAACGGTCCCCAGGTAGATGCCGATAAGAAGACTGACAAGGTGAACCCATCTGAACTCTTACTGAGCCTGAATGTGACAGTCTCCGTACAGTCCGGTCTGTTAGTCTGATACATCGCATGGCGGGCCTAGGGAGGCGGTAAAGGTCAGTCCCCTAATAGCGGTACAAGTCGTGTCGGAGTGTAGCCCAGAACACCCTGAGATAACACTGGAAACCTACCAGTATATCTCGCTTGCCCTGGCCAGGGACTACTTGTGTAATGGCTCACCTAAACACAGCGTGATGTCAACCCACAATACTGGGAGAGACGAATCCTGTCTAACCGTCACTGCCTCCAAGTGCTTCGGGACTGCACCCAACTACTACCTGTTTGCATAACTCCTTTGAGCCGTGGTAGGGTAGTAATCAAAGTACAGTGGGAACACACTCGAGGCGAAGTGACAGTGTCAAGTCAGCGGACTAAGCTGTACTCATGTCACGTGGGAACTGATAACCGACGATAGGTATAATACCAACCAAAAGTTCCCGACGAGTCCTGTCCAGTGTACTCGTAACCTAACGAGCACCAGCATACTATCTCAAGTACGACGTACTGACGACTGTGAGACAGACCGTCTCCCACGCTGGGATGAGAAGCGCATACGCTAGTCTACTCCGGAGTATCGATGCCCTGTCTCGATAGTCCTATGACTAGGGACCTGTATAAGGATGTGCTTATAGATTACCCAGCCCCCACGAGTGTGAGCGCCATCACAACTCTGGTAATCAAGCAAAGATCCTAAGGGCTCCACTAATGCGTATAGGTGATATAATAATAGAAACACATGTACACATTAAAGCAGAGACAAACCAAGTAGCATACTACCATTTCGAACAAGATTGTATATACAACTGTGAATATCCCAAGCTTCCATCAAGTAAATACATACTAGTATGATACAGTAATGGCCTCTAGGGCATATACACTAACAATCTCCCACTTGCACTAAGGCCATGTACTGGCGTATCGAAGACCTATCATCTCGATCAGCCGCTCGAACTGTGTCTGGGGTAAGGCCTTCGTGAATGGATCTGCAATGTTATCTTCTGAAGCAACCCTCCGAACCTCGATCTCTTGGCGATCCACGATCTCCCTGATCAGATGATACCGCCTTAAGATGTGTCTGGATTTCTGATGGGACCTGGGTTCCTTCGCTAGAGCTATAGCCCCGTTGTTGTCGCAATACAGAGGTATTGGATCAACAATGGACGGAACCACATGAAGTTCTTTCAAGAACTTCCTCATCCAGACGACTTCTTTTGCGGCATCAGATGCAGCGATGTATTCCGCTTCCATAGTCGAGTCAGCAACGGTATCCTGTTTGGAGCTCTTCCAACACACCGCCCCTCCATTGAGGGTAAAGACAAAACCAGACATGGACTTGGAATCATCCTTGTCACTCTGGAAGCTGGAGTCAGCAAAGGCCTCAATCTGGAGGTCTTTTCAGCCATACACCAAGAACATCTCCTTAGTCCTTCTCAAGTACTTGAGAATGTTCTTTACCGCTATCCAATGTTTCTCCCCAGGGTTTGACTGATACCTGCTTAACACACTCAGTGCATAAGCCACATCTGGTCTGGTACACAATATCGCATACATTATAGAGCCTACCGCAGAAGCGTAGGGTATAATAGACATGCGATCCCTCTCCAAATCAGTCTTGGGAGACATCTCTTTGGAGAGGGTGATCCCGTGACAAGCCGGTAGATTACCGCGCTTGGAATCTTCCATACTGAATCTTTTCAGTATGGTGTCGATGTACCTGGACTGTAAGAGTCCTAAAATCCTCTTGGATCTGTCACGGTAGATCCGGATCCCCAGAATGTATGAGGCATCACCCAGGTCTTTCATGGAGAACCGGTGTGACAAGAACCCCTTGACAGATTGTAGCATAGAAATGTCATTTCCTATTAAGAGAATGTCATCCACGTATAAAACGAGGAATACTACAGTTCTCGCTACAAATCTACAATAGATGCATGGTTCATCTGGATTTTTGATAAAGCCAAAATCCTTGACCGTCTCATCAAAACAGATGTTCCAACTCCGCGATGCCTGCTTTAGTCCATAAATGGACTTGAGCAACTTGCACACCTTTCCGCTGCTCCCACACTGAATGAAACCCTCTGACTGGTCCATATAGACACACTCCTCTAAATGTCCATTTAGAAAAGCGGTCTTTACGTCCATCTGCCAAATCTCATAATCGTGGAAGGCAGCAATGGCAAGAAGGATCCGAATGGATTTCAGCATAGCAACTGGAGAAAAGGTTTCGTCATAGTCCAAACCAGGTCTCTGATGAAAACCCTTTGCAACCAGTCTAGCTTTATAGGTCTCAACCTGTCCATCTACACCAATCTTCCTTTTGAAGATCCACTTGCATCCTACGGGTTTTACTCCATCTGGAGCAATGTCCAATGTCCATACTTTGTTGGTGTACATGGACTCCATTTCGGTCCGCATTGCATCCAGCCATTTTACCGAGTCAACGCTCTAAATGGCTTGCTGGAAGCTAGTAAGCTCATCACAATCAATGATACAATCCTCTCTATCCCCGTCTATGAGAAAACCGTAGTATCTCTCGGGCGGATGAGACCGCCTACTACTCCTGCGGAGTGGCGTGAAAATGTCCTGATCTTTCGAACCCTCTGGTTCTACTAAACTTTCAGTAATAGCTTGTGGTTCTGGAATTTCTTCCAGTTCTATTGCGCTCCCACTAATTTCCTTTTCCAAGAACTGGTGTTCGAGAAAGTGGGCATGGCGAGAAATAAAAACCTTTTGTTCCTCTTCGCAATAGAAGAAATATCCCTTGGAGTTCTTTGGATATCCCACAAACTTGCACTGCACTGAGCGTGCCTCGAGCTTGTCCGCATGCTGCTTTTTGACAAAAGCTGGACATCCCAATGTCTTAATGTGATTAAGATAGGGTCTCTTCCCACACCACATCTGATATGGCATAGTAGGCACAGTCTTAGTTGGAACTCGGTTCAAAAGGTATGCAGCTGATTCTAGCGCATATCCCCAGAATGATCGCGGTAACTCAGCGTTACTCATCATGGACCGTACCATATCCAATAGGGTTCGGTTCCGTCTCTCCGATACACCGTTATGTTGCGGAGTGTATGGAGGAGTAAGCTGAGAGAGAATTCCATTCTCTTTTAAGTAATCCAGGAACTCGGCACTCGAGTATTCACCACCTCGATCAGATCTCAGTGCCTTGATACTTTTGCCTGTTTGTTTTCTACTTCATTCTTGTATTCATGGAATTTTTCGAAGGCCTCGGATTTATGTTTCATTAAGAAAACATAACCGTACCTTGAAAAGTCATCCGTAAAAGTAATGAAGTAAGAATAACCGCTTCGTGGATGTGTAGACATTGGACCGCACACGTCACTGTGTACGAGTCCCAAGAGCTCGCTCGCTCTCACTCCGTGTCCAGTGAACGGAGTCTTTGTCATCTTTCCTTTGAGACAAGATTGACAAGTTGCATACGATTGATATTCGAACGGATCCAAATATCCTTCTGTATGTAACTTAGTCAACCTTCTCTCATTGATGTGACCGAGTCTACAATGCCATAAGAAAGTCTGATTGATTTCTGGAGACTTTCTTTTGTGTGTATTCTGGACATTGAAAATCTGTGGTTGGTTTAATACGTATATACCATTACTCAATGTACCTGACCCAATCAGAACTTGATTAAGGTGAATGTTTACAACATTACTAACAAACGGAAATTCATAACATTCTTTAGAAAACAAAGATACAGAAATGATATTACAAGTTGCATTGGGTACAAAAAAGCAATTACGTAACACCAAAACATGTCCATCTGACATTCCCAGGTGATAGTCCCCCACGGCCTCAGCATCCATGCTAGCTCTGTTTGCAACTTTGAGGGTCATGTCACCTGCCTTCAAAAACCTACGCTTTCTCAACCCCTGCAAAGAATTACAGATATGAGATCCTGATCCAGTATCCAATACCCAGGAAGTAGAGTTTATTGATAGACAGTTTTCAATGACATACACACCTGAAGCTGAAGCCGCAACTTGCTTCAGATCCTGTGTTCTGGCCTTCCAAGCCTTGCAATCTTTCTTTCAGTGTCCACTCTTATGACAGTAGAAGCATTCTTCTTTCCCCACAAGCTTCCATGCTACCTTTGTTGCTTTTGCCTTTCCCTTCGTATCCACTTTACTAACACCGCCCCTTGGTTTGGCAGGGGCTTTCTTCTTCTTTCCCTTGGCTTTCGTCCTGGACTTAGAAGAGGATGATCCTCCTACAAACAAAGTGGATGTTTCCCTACCTTTCTGTAGGGTGCCCTCTGCACTCCTCAGCATGTTGAGGAGCTCTGAAAGTTCAACTTCCTTTTCCTGTAAGTTGAAGTTCAGGATGAACTGTGCGTAAGTGGAAGGAAGGGACTGGAGAATCAAGTCCGTATAGAGCTCATTCTCCAACGTGGTCCCAAGTTCCGCGAGCTCCTCTATGTAGCCAATCATCTTAAGCCGCTACCGATGATCTGACGGCCAATCTTGCCGAAAACAGCTTCTTCGACACTTCGTATCGTGCGATACGAGACTGCTCTCCATACAGTTCTTTTGTATGAAGAAATATGGATTCTAAGTCCATATTCTCGTGCCCCCTCTGATGTTCGTTGTCCATAGAGGCAAGCACGAGGCATTTGGCCTTCGCGCAATCTATTTCACAGGTCTTATAGATTTCCCTATCTACGACACTGGTTTTGGGACCTGGGACAGGAGGAGCTTTGGTTGTAAGAAGATACCCCAACTTGTCATAAGTGATTGCCATATTGACATTCCTGAGCCAATCTTTGTAGTTTGGCCCTGTCAGTATGTTTTTATCTAGTAATAACTTAAGTCCGGTCATCTTGATTGGTCGCTGCAATTAGGAGAGAGAAAAGAAACACTTTAGCATGATGCTCTTGCAAGTTTAGAGTGGTTTTTAATTTGTCTAAACAGGATGGCTCCCACTGTCTCTCGAATCCCTCCTCAAACCATAAAGGAAGAATTAGTCGGGATCAATCTCACCGTACAATACTTGCTTAACCGTTCAGGTAGGCCAGTGTCGGTACTTCGAGGGAGGTTTTCCAACGCTTTCGCGAAGTTCCTTAATTAAGTAACCTCTTTTCCCTGTGGGCGTAGCCCCGCTAACACCTTTCTAGACACCTACTAGGTTTATAGCATTGATCGTTAAGTGAGAAATTTCCCGAGAAGTAGCATATACTCATAGTAGGATCGGGATCCAAATATCATCGCGTGATAAAACCGAAGGAATCCTACCAGAATCATCACACTCCAAATGGTATGCAGCGCTAGCAAGTTTCAGTACTTATGAAACTCCCGATGTGGATTTTTGCCTCATGCTCTTATGACCTTGACTTTGGCCAAAATATCATAAGTCACATGTCAAGTTCTACCCGTCATTCTCCTGGTTAATTTGGACCCACCCGTACCTACCCTTGACTTTGGCCAAAATGGCAGTACGACTGTCCCAAACCAACGCATCTATCTATGCTGCACATGAATACCCAATAGCTACCAATCACTATGCCTTGCCTTTGGCCAACATACATAGCTTGAATACTTATTGACCATTCATGTGGAATGACGGAGGGCTACGAATGGTTTTGGCGAAACCGTGAACGTAGTGAACTTGATATAATCGATGGAATGAGATAGCTTTTAAAAGGAGTGGTTCAAGCTCCGCATTTAAAAGTTTAGTTTTGAAAAGAACCGAGTGGTTTTGAAAGTGTTCCAATGACTTTTACTTGGTTTATTTTCTTGCATTAGTTCTTTTAATGCGTCCCATCACTTAATCCTACCATTGCAGAAAACAACCAAAATATGGTGTACGCTTATGCCATCCGGATTCGCCACGGGGTCCCGTCATCATCCGTTAGGTTACTTAACTAACGACAGAGCGGGGGCTAGACTAGCGCGGATGCAAAACATAAGCAACACCTAAACAGATATCATATATAGATATATAGCAATGATAGTCAATCCAGATCACAGATGAACACTTTGGATATACTAGGAATCCGCGATTCGTTCGAGCCTGCAAGGAAAAGCGGATTACACGGTCACGATGAATAGCCAATACCCCACCCAAGACCCCTACGGGTGCGGCAAACTACCCGCCAAGTACCCGAAGCGAAGCAACCTCCCTCAACGACGTGAGTAGGTCACTCGGCACTTCGAGATACCCGGTAGTTTGTGCACCCCACCATGGGTCTATCCTAGGAGTAAAAACAGTAAAAAGAAATTATACAATGACGGCTATAACCCCGACCCAGTTGTGCGGCCAAATAAATAATATTACATCAATTTACATATTACATGAATGAAAGAAAAAGAAACTCTCATCTCACACCCATTCCCGGCTATTCATCCGCGACAATCCACCGAGTTCATATACACAAACCAACAAGCATTACAGATCACAAATATGTATAACCCCCACTAATCGACGTATAGCGATTAGCAGACGTTCAATACATATAAACATCACAGATATGTATAACCCAATAGTCAAAGTATAGTGAAGTTCGATCAAAAAATACGGATTTATAGCCACCCAAATACAAATTTCTATTCTGGAAAATCTGGGCAGAAATAAAATATCTTAAAAATCCCAAAACCATTACAGAAGAACACTGCACCAAACTCGGTCCAGAACCGAGTCAAATCGGCCGCGGATCAGCGGCAATAGCATACTATTGCCGCGGAACCGCGGCGCTTTGAACGGTTCACTGGATCATTTTTAGTGTGCTTCTTAACAAAACCCTGAGCCGATTTTTGAAGTATGATTTATTATTTTTAGAGCAGAAAAAAAATCAACAGAAACTTAAGGTTTTGAAATTTTAGTTTTGCGATTTTTTCCGATCGAACTTCTATACACTTTACTAACTAGCTAGTTTATGTTTAGTTAGTCTCTGATACCACTGTAAGTCCACGTTGCCCACCCCGGTGCTTGCGGGGAGGCGGAAAACGGAATAAAAATAGGATTTTTATCGAACTAGGCAACATGGACTAACTAAAGGAGGATCTTTGCTAAACAAAAACTAACTACAAGCTAACTAGTCTTAGCTATATGGAAGAAAGGTTATACCTTGGGCTTTATGTCCTTCTCTCCTTGCTCCTTGGAGTGAAAGAAAGTGTTCACCTTGTCGCCTTCTCTAGTCGAAGAAGGATCCACCCGAGAGCCTTAACCTTTGGCTTCAACTTCAAGCTAGAAGTAACTAAGGTGCTAGAAGTGCTAATCCTAGAACCATAGATGAGAGTAGAGATTACTTTAGAGAGGTTTATCTCAAGCTCATGTGTTTCTCAACTCATGAGAGGGGAGAGCTTGAGAGAGAGGAAGAGGAGGAGAGAGAATCTATAGGATAGAATGAGAGAAATAAAGAACCATTCTCTCATATATGTGTGAATTATGTAAATTAGATAATTAGCTAGATAATTGTCATGGTTAATCAAGACTTGACCATTATCATTTCACATTAAATGTAAATTGCAAGGATCAAAGAGCATCTTTTATATGGAATGATGATGGTCAACATGTCAACCTAAGTCAACAAGTCAAGATAGGTCAAATGGTCAACAACCCTAACCATGCACAATTATATATAACTAATATCAATTATTCATAATACACACATAAGCATTAGGGTTAAGAAAATGACAATGGTCATTAACCCTAATCAAAGTCCTCTCCCTCTGTCTCAGTCAACTGTGCATACGCACCCGCATCCGTGATCCGAGGAACATGAATACAATGAGATAAACCAATCCTAAATCTTATACTAGGATCCGGCTTAAACCAAAGCCCGCTAGTATAAGCTGTCCGGACAGCAAACGTGCACAAGTGCGCGGATGTGAACGAACCCTGTTGCAAAACCATGCGACGTCTACTCATTTTGCCTAAAGGCGAATAAATCTCTGTGTGGGACTCTAAAGACTCGACACTACGCTGGCAGTGGGTTTAACCACAGACCGCAAGTGGCACTAGCTGTACGTAACGGTCCCCAGGTAGATGCCGATATGAAGACTGACGAGGTGAACCCATCTGAACTCCTACTGAGCCTGAATGTGACAGTCTCCGTACAGTCCGGTCTGTTCGTCTGATACATCGCATGGCGGGCCTAGGGGGCGGTAAACGTCAGTCCCCTAATAGCGGTACAAGTCGTGTCGGAGTGTAGCCCAGAACACCCTGAGATAACACTGGAAACCTACCAGTATATCTCGCTTGCCCTGGCCAGGGACAATTTGTGTAATGGCTCTCCTTGACACAGCGCGATGTCAACCCCCAATACCGGGAGAGACGAATTCTGTCTAACCATCACTGCCTTATGTAGGGTTCCTAGGCACACTATAGAGGTCTCACAAGGCATCAACCATGCCAATTTCAAATTTTATGGGTGCCGAGAAACCCTATTACGGATCGTTGACTAGAAATTTAGGCGATATATGAATCTAGTTAACAACTTAACTAAAGATAGGAAGCTACAACCTTTGTAGATCCGGATATCCACTTCCTAAGCTCCACGTAGACGTCCTTTCGCTGTCCGTCTCGAATCTTGGACTCTCGCATCGGCTTCATCGGAGAAGTGAGCGGAATAGGTCGTCGGCTTCGTGCCGAAGATGATCTACGTCGAGGCTACACTGGATCAAGCTCCGACTTCACCAAGTTGTGAAACTTGTGAATAAAACACCCAAAACAACTTGGCAAGAGGTAGAGGGTGAAGAAATAGGAGGTGGGTTCAGTTTAGAATTGGATTTCTCACACTTTTGCTCAAGATGCCAATGTTGAAGACAAGGTTTTTCTTGAAGAAGAAGAAGGAGAAGAAAAAAGAATATGATAAGTTTCTTATTTAAAAAAGAAACTAATATGAATACTTATCATATACTAACCATGGTCAAGTGTAGAGATTAAATTAAGGTTAGTTAGAATGGTTAGGGTTAAGGATGAGATAAGGATGGTGGACTTTGTTAAAGCTTCAACATAGAAACAAAATAAGCCACCATTCTTAATAATATCCAAAATGAATAAAAAAATAAATAACTAAGTAAATAATCAAAACCCTAACCATTCATATAACCATGGTTCAATCTTTACACAAACCCAAGTGAGAAAGTATCATCAAACATGATACAAACAAGTGCACAAAAAATATATCACATATACAATGTGCATCAAGTGAGAAAATCCTTTTAAAATGAACCAATACTAGTTAATGCAAAGCAATATATCAAATATATAATTATACATTAAATCATTAAATCAACACTTGATTTAACGATCCGGTCATATCGCATATAACCGACTAGTATCCAATGTATCGGCTTATCGAATCAATCCTTGATTCGATATCTAGGTTATATCGCATATAACCAATCGATACATTCATCGCGAGAATGAAATACGGTATCACATACACGCATTATTCTCGTTCCCGCACATATCTCATATGCGCTCCTATTTCGTTTCGCTTGAGCCAGGAAACCTCTGTGTAGGACTCTAAAGACTCGTCAATACGCCGGTAGCAGATGATGATCATATCAAGCACCCACAAGCCGCAAGCGGTCTGCTAAACGTAACGGCCACCCGGGTATTGATTGATCAGAAGATCAACGAGCTAGCCCGCTCACACTCCTGTGAATCCAACCAGTAACACTTACCGTATAGTCCGGTCTGTTCGTCTGATATGTCGCATATCAAGTCTAGGGGTGGTAAACGTCAGACCCCATTAACCGATAAGTCGTGCCGATGTGAGGCTCATAACGGGTCGAGAAACTACTGGTAACACTTACCAGCAAATCTCTAATCAGCCCTGGCCAGGGACTTCCCTGTTACGGCCAATCGAGCACAGCGCAACATCAACCCCCAATACCGGGAGAGACGAAACCCCTCCTATCGCTCATTGCCTCCATGTGACTCGGGACTGTACCCAAAGACCACCGTTTTGCATGCCCTCATGGATGTGGTAAGGTGGAGATCAAAGCACAGTGGGAATCACACAAGACTCTATGACAATCTCGGGTCTACAGACTAACCAGTATAAGTGTCACCTGAGAACTGCCATCTGACGTGAGGTATAATACCATCTGGGAGTTCTCGGCGAGACCGTCCAGTGTACCCAGTTTCCACTGAGCACCCGTATACCATCTCTGATGTCAAACACCAATGGATATGGGATCATCCATTGCCCATCTCATGGGTCGAGAAGCGTATACGCTAGTCTACACTGGTATATCGATGCCCTGTCTCGATACACCCATGACTAGGGACCTTGAAGGATGTACTTATGGACTACCATGTTCCCACTAGTATGATCTGCATCATAGTCCAGGTAGTCAAGTACACATCCTAAGGGCTTTATCAACATGTAACTATAAGAAAGTTTAAAGAGACAAGTGTACATGTTAAGATAAAGAGTAACCAGATAGCATACTATCATATTGAGCAAGAAAGTCATCTCTATATATGTCCAAGCATCCAATATAATATACATCATCTGTACAATACTGGCCTCTAGGGCATACATACAACTAACAATCTCCCACTTGCATTAGGGCCAGCTGCTGTAGTATCGCATACCGAGCATCCCGAAGAGTCTCTCAAACTGTATCTGGGGAATGGCCTTCGTGAGTGGATCCGCCGTGTTGTTCTTCGTGTCAACTCTCCTGACCTCGATCTCCCGGCGATCAACTATCTCCCGGATCAGGTGATACCGCCTCAGAATATGTCTGGATCGCTGATGGGACCTGGGTTCCTTGGCCAAAGCCACCGCTCCATTGTTATCGCAATACAAAGGTATTGGATGCTCAATGGATGGAACCACTCCAAGTTCAGTAATGAACTTCTTGACCCAGACAGCCTCTTTGGCAGCATCGTTGGCAGCGATGTATTCAGCCTCCATCGTCGAGTCTGCCACGGTTTCCTTCTTGGAACTCTTCCAGCTAACCGCCCCTCCGTAAAGTGTAAAGACAAAGCCCGACTGCGACTTAGAGTCGTCCTTATCACTCTGGAAGCTCGAATCGGTAAAGGACTCCACTTGGAGTTCTCCGTTACCATACACCAAGGGCATCTCTTTAGTCCTTTGCAAGTACTTGAGAATGCTCTTCACAGCTGTCCAGTGATTCTCTCCAGGATCGGCTTGATACCTGCTCACTACACTTAGTGAGTATGCTACATCGGGTCTGGTACATAGCATTGCGTACATGATAGAGCCTACTGCCGAAGCATAGGGTATCCCTTGCATGCGAGCTCTCTCCAAATCAGTCTTGGGAGACATCTCTTTGGAGAGAGTGACTCCAGAGATCGTGGGCAAGTTCCCACGCTTGGATTCTTCCATACTAAACCTCTTTAGTATGGTGTCAATGTACCTGGATTGGGACAATCCCAGTATCCGTTTGGATCTATCTCTATAGATCCTGATCCCCAATATGCAGGAGGCATCACCAAGATCTTTCATTGAGAATCTTTGTGATAAGAAGAGCTTGACCGATTGCAGCATAGGAATATCATTTCCTATCAAGAGTATGTCGTCCACGTACAATACGAGGAAGACAACCTTACTCCCTGCCACCTTCTTGTAAATACAAGGTTCATCTGGGTTTTTGACGAAATCAAACTCTTTGATAACGACGTCAAAGCAGATGTTCCAACTCCGCGATGCTTGCTATAATCCATAAATGGATTTAAGCAGCTTGCACACCTTCCCGCTGCTCCCACTGTCTACGAAGCCCTCTGGCTGAGTCATGTACACGCACTCTTCTAAATCACCATTTAGAAAGGCGGTCTTAACATCCATTTGCCAGATTTCGTAATCATGATATGCAGCGATGGCAAGCATGATCCGGATGGATTTAAGCATAGCCACTGGAGAAAAGGTTTCTTTATAGTCCACACCTGGTCTTTGGCGAAAACCTTTTGCAACAAGTCTAGCTTTGAAAGTCTCCACTTTCCCATCTATACCAAGTTTCTTCTTGAAGATCCACTTGCTCCCAATGGGTTTTACCCCTTCAGGAGCAACTTCTAAAGTCCATACTTTGTTGGTGTACATGGATTCCATCTCGGACCGCATAGCATCCAGCCATTTCACTGAGTCCTTACTCGTGATGGCCTGCTCGAAGCTAGTTGGGTCATCATCCTCCATGATGCAATCCTCGCTCCCTCCATCCATGAGAAAACCGTAGTATCTCTCAGGTTGGCGAGCAACCCTACTAGATCGGCGGAGTGGCTGGGGTTCATCGGGAACTACGGAATCCTCTGGTTCCACCAGATCTTCCGTTGTAGCTTCTGCAGCTGGAACCTCTTCCAGTTCTACCTCATGACCACTAATCTCTTTTTCAAGAAATTCCTTTTCTAAAAAGGTGGCATGCCGAGAAACAAACACTCTTTGTTCCTCGGGGTGGTAGAAGATATACCCTTGAGAATTCTTGGGATATCCTACAAATTTGCATAGAATAGACCGTGCCTCGAGTTTGTCCGGATTTTGTCGTTTGACATAGGCCGGAGAACCCCATATCTTAACAT
Organism: Agapanthus africanus; assembly: GCA_030015575.1. NCBI lineage: Eukaryota > Viridiplantae > Streptophyta > Magnoliopsida > Asparagales > Amaryllidaceae > Agapanthus > Agapanthus africanus. The sequence goes on along the minus strand of CM057345.1, from coordinate 293,401,219 downwards.
TGTTAAGACTTGGTCTCTTTCCTTTCCATATCTTATATGGAGTGGTAGGCACAGATTTGGTTGGGACCATATTCAATAGATGTATGGCTGTCTCAAGCGCATACCCCCAGAAGGAAATAGGTAACTCAGCTGTGCTCATCATAGAGCGCACCATATCTAATAGGGTGCGGTTCCTCCGTTCTGATACACCGTTGTGCTGTGGTGTATATGGAGGAGTCAGCTGAGAGAGAATCCCATTCTCTTTTAGGAAGTCCAGGAATTCATTGCTCAAGTATTCACCTCCTCGATCAGATCGAAGGATTTTAATACTTTTTCCGGTTTGGTTCTCGACTTCTTGTTTATATTCTCTAAATTTCTCAAAAGCTTCAGACTTGTGTCTTATCAAGTACACATGTCTGTATCTTGAGAGATCGTCAGTGAATGTAATGAATTACGAAGAACCATCCCTGACATTTGTAGACATTGGACCGCATACATCACTATGTACTAGTCCTAAGAGTTCAGTAACTCTTTCTCCGTGTCCCGTAAACGGAGTTTTGGTCATCTTGCCTTTGAGACATGACTGGCAAGTGTCATAAGATGAAAATTCGAATGGTTTCAAATATCCATCCTTATACAACTTAGCCAGTCGTGTCGCATTGATGTGACCCAGTCTACAATGCCACAAGAAGGATTCGTTCAGTTCTGAACTCTTCCTCTTGTGTGTGTTTGTTATGCTCAGAACTGTTGATTGATTTAGAACATAAATTCCATTGCACAACGCGTCTGATCCGACCAACTTTTGGTTACGGAAAATGTTCATAACATTGTCCTGTAATACAAAATTATATCCCTCTTTACTTAATAAAGAAACTGATATAATGTTGCATATCAGGTTCGGCATGTAATAGCATTCGTTCAGAACCAATGTATTACCAGTTGGTAACACAAGGTGATATTCCCTGACAGTCTTAGCTGCAACAATTGCACCATTTCCAACTCTAATGTCTTTATCACCTTCTCCAAGTTATCTACCTTTTCTAATCCCATGTAACTAATTACATATATGGGATCCTGACCCGGTATCTAATACCCAGGACGTAGAGCAAATGGAGAAACAGTTCTCTGTAACGAACACACCCGAAGAAAATGCATCATCATGTACTTTCTTCATTTGGGTGGCATGGGAATCCTGGTATTCCCCTATATCCTGTTTATTCCTATAACTCTTATAGGAAAGAACGGAACCAACGTTCCCCAGCACAGTATAACATGCGGGTTTGGTCAATACATCCATTTTATTATCTTTGTTAGGGCATGAAATGGTCGCTACCTGGAGAGAGAGAGAAGAAAACACTTTAGAGTATGCTCTTGCAAGATCAGATTGGTTATTATCTTATCTAATCAGGATGGCTCCCACTGGTTTTTATCAAATCTTCCTTCAAACCCTAAAAGGAAAGACTAGCCGGGATTAATTACACCCTATAACTTCGTCGATCTTTCAGCCAGGCCAGTGTCGGTACTTTGAGGGAGGTTCCCCATGCTTTCGCACGGACCTAATTAATGTAAACCTCTTTTTCCCAGAGGCGTAACCCCGTTGACACCTTTCTAGACACCTACTTGATCGGCTAATTATAGTGTGTAAAACTCTCCCAGGAGTAACTCTCACTCGCAGTGGGTATCGGGATCCAACTATCTCATAGAAGGTATGCAATCTTATTGCAAATTTCAACACTTGAAATTCCCGATAATGCTTTTGCCCCTAGCGTGCTATGACCTTGACGAAAGCCAACAAACCACAGCCCGCTAGTCAAGTTCAACCCGTACATTTCTTGACTGAATTAAACCCACCCGCACGACCCTTGACGAAAGCCAACAAAGCCGTACGACTACCCTAATCCAGTCGCATCATATGCAGCAGATAAACAGCACATAGCTACCGCACACTACACCTTGACGAAAGCCAACAAATGTAGCACAAATACTATATGTAACTTATCTGAAATGACGGAGGGCTACGATAGGTTTTTCTGAAAACCTATTGCGTAATGAACTTGATATCGTTGTAGAATCAAATGAAGTTTTGAAATGGAGTGATTTCGAGGCTTTTCTAGTTTTGCTAAAGGGGTCACTCCCGGTGAAGGGATCGTCGGCCCTTTCCTCGTCGAATGAGGTGCGGGATATATCATATATATCACTGTGCAAAGCAGAAACTATAGAAGCAATCAAAAACAAACCGAGTGTGTAGCATCTGCCATTTATTGCTAAAGGAGTCACTTCCGGTGAAGGGATCTCGGTCCTTTCCTCATCGAATAAGGTGCAGGGCATATCATATATACCACTATGCAAAGCAAGAACTGTAGCTACCTGTTTTATTTAAAATTTGATTCTACAACATCATTTGGTTTATTTTCTTTCATTAATCACATTAATGAAGTCCCATCATTTAAATACCTAAACATCACAGATAAATACGACGTACACTTATGCCATCCGCATTCGCCTCGATGTCCCCTCGTGCACCGTTAGGTTAGGTAACTAACGACAGAGCAGGGCAGGGCTAGTGCGGGTGCAAAACATAAGTAACGTCTATATAATATATCATATATACTATATACTGTATCTATCGCAGAACATCACATGATCACATCACAAATATCGCAGCAGAAAATATCATATGAAATATTGGATATACTAGGACGTCCGTGTTTTTAATACGAGCCAGTATAAAACACGGATTCCACGGTCGTGATGAATAGCCAATCCCACACCCCTAGACCCCTACGAGAGCGGCAAGCAACCCTACCAATTCTAGGGTTAGGAGACCCGGACTCGACTCCTCGAGATGGTCTCCCACTGGACCCTAGAACCCGGTTACTTATGCTCCCCTCCTTGGGTCTATCCTAGTGCAGAAAAGTAAATAATATACAAAGGGTGACAACTTCCGCAACCTGGAAGTGCCCCAATAAAAGAATATTACATACAAGTTTTTACATGAATGAAAATGAAAAACACTCATCTCACATAAAAACCCCCGGCTATTCAAACACAGCAATCCAATATAACATATCCAGCAACACATAACATCACATGTCATCAACGTAAGTAAATATGCGCATCCCAATTGTCGTTGACATATAGCAACGAAACCGGCGATATCACATATTACACTTATGGTCACAGAAAAGAAAGTGTAAAACTACAACAGTTGGAATCCGCAACCTCTTTAGACATCACATGCCTAATCAAATGAAATACTTAGACATCACATGCCAAACAGTTATAAACCCCGCATTTTAGTCCCATTATCGAAAACTCTTTTCAATATCAAGTGAGACTAAACCGCTAGATTTATAACATTCATTCAGTTATCTCATAACTGTTTGTGAATTCCAATTATTGTATCCCATTCCGGATAAATAAAAAATATTAAACTTTCCGATCGAACATTCGAACACCCAAGTTTTCCCGAAACCGTTCAACACATGAAATAAGTTCAAAGACGTTCACTTCATGCCTCAGTACCAACGGTCCAACTGTAGAAGGGTCAAGCCAACGCCTCACATGTGGCACGCCGTACTGCCCCAAACCCTAAGGTTCAAAGGGCAGTTCAAGACGGTCACATAATCGAGTTAAGGTTTGTTGTCTTCTAGAGGGACCATCGCGTTACTTGCACTACTCAGAACGTCCTTAAACCATAGAAAAATCCAACACTTGGAAATTTTTTCGGCAGGAGAAAAGTTGGGTATTCATATCCGTTCGAAATTTTTAACATATTCTAAAGTTATCCGGAAAAACACATAGACGAAGTTTAACAATCCGATCGAATCTACGATTCCCAATGCAACCCCAGAATACTCAACTCTTGAGTCAATTTAAAAATTCCCAGAAAACTCAGCATAATTAAATAGGAGTTACTGTGCAAACGAGGAGGGCTGACGTCATCATCAGGCCGCGGAACCGCCGCATAAGCCATGCTTATGCCGCGGTTCCGCCGCACTCTTTACTGTTCATGTGAAAAAATTTGCACCGTAATTCTTAGAATTCCCTGCGGAATTTTTTAAGCATTTTTAATATAGAAAAATCCCAGATTTTAGAAAAAGTCCAGAGAGCATGAAAAAGTTAGGGTTTAGGGTTCGATCGGGTTTCAAACATCGTCTAGACTTCGCCTAAGGCTCTAGCTAGGTTCTGATACCACTGTAGGGTTCCTAGGCACACTATAGAGGTCTCACAAGCCATCAACCATGCCAATTTCAAATTTTATGGGTGCCGAGAAACCCTAATACGGATCGTTGACTAGAAATTTAGGCGATATATGAATCTAGTTAACAACTTAACTAAAGATAAGAAGCTACAACCTTTGTAGATCCGGATATCCACTTCCTAAGCTCCACGTAGACGTCCTTTCGCTGTCCATCTCGAATCTTGGACTCTCGCATCGGCTTCATCGGAGAAGTGAGCGGAATAGGTCGTCGGCTTCGTGCCGAAGATGATCTACGTCGAGGCTACACTGGATCAAGCTCCGACTTCACCAAGTTGTGAAACTTGTGAAGAAAACACCCAAAACAACTTGGCAAGAGGTAGAGGGTAAAGAAATAGGAGGTGGGTTCACTTTAGAATTGGATTTCTCACACTTTTGCTCAAGATGCCATTGTTGAAGACAAGGTTTTTCTTGAAGAAGAAGAAGGAGAAGAAGAAAGAATATGATAAGTTTCTTATTTAAAAAAGAAACTAATATGAATACTTATCATATACTAACCATGGTCAAGTGTAAAGATTAAACTAAGGTTAGTTAAAATGGTTAGGGTTAAGGATGAGATAAGGATGGTGGACTTTGTCAAATCTTCAAGAAGCTTCAACATAGAAACAAAATAAGCCACCATTCTTAATAATATCCAAAATGAATAAAAAAATAAATAACTAAGTAAATAATCAAAACCCTAACCATTCATATAACCATGGTTCAATCTTTACACAAACCCAAGTGAGCAAGTATCATCAAACATGATACAAATAAGTGCACAAAAAATATATCACATATACAATGTGCATCAAGTGAGAAAATCCTTTTAAAATGAACCAATACTAGTTAATGCAAAGCAATATATCAAATATATAATTATACATTAAATCATTAAATCAACACTTGATTTAACGATCCGGTCATATCGCATATAACCGACTAGTATCCAATGTATCGGCTTATCGAATCAATCCTTGATTCGATATCTAGGTTATATCGCATATAACCAATCGATACATTCATCGCGAGAATGAAATACAGTATCACATACACGCATTATTCTCTCTCCCGCACATATCTCATATGCGCTCCTATTTCGTTTCGCTTGAGCCAGGAAACCTCTGTGTAGGACTCTAAAGACTCGTCAATACGCCGGTAGCAGATGATGATCATATCAAGCACCCACAAGCCGCAAGCGGTCTGCTAAACGTAACGGCCACCCGGGTATGGATCGATCAGAAGATTGACGAGCTAGCCCGCTCACACTCCTGTGAATCCATCCAGTAACACTTACCGTACAGTCCGGTATGTTCGTCTGATATGTCGCATATCAAGTCTAGGGGTGGTAAACGTCAGACACCAATAACCGATAAGTCGTGCCGATGTGAGGCTCATAACGGGTCGAGAAACTACTGGTAACACTTACCAGAAAATCTCTGATCAGCCCTGGCCAGGGACTTCCCTGTTACGGCCAATCGAGCACAGCGCAACATCAACCCCCAATACCGGGAGAGACGAAACCCCTCCTATCGCTCATTGCCTCCATGTGACTCGGGACTGTACCCAAAGACCACCGTTTTGCACGCCCTCATGGACGTGGTAAGGTGGAGATCAAAGCACAGTGGGAATCACACAATACTCTATGACGATCTCGGGTCTACAGACTAACCTGTACAAGTGTCACTTGAGAACTGCCATCTGACGTGAGGTATAATACCATCTGGGAGTTCTCGGCGAGTCCGTCCAGTATACCCAGTTTCCACTGAGCACCCGTATACCATCTCTGATGTCAAACACCAATGGATATAGGATCATCCATTGCCCATCTCATGGGTCGAGAAGCGTATACGCTAGTCTACACTGGTATATCGATGCCCTGTCTCGATACACCCACGACTAGGGACCTTGAAGGATGTACTTATGGACTACCATGTCCCCACTAGTATGATCTGCATCATAGTCCAGGTAGTCAAGTACACATCCTAAGGGCTTTATCAACATGTAACTATAAGACAGTTTAAAGAGACAAGTGTACATGTTAAGATAAAGAGTAACCAGATAGCATACTATCATATTGAGCAAGAAAGTCGTCTCTATATATGTCCAAGCATCCAATATAATATACATCATCTGTACAATACTGGCCTCTAGGGCATACATACAACTAACACCTCCAAGTGCTTCGGGACTGCACCCAACTACTACCTGTTTGCATGACTCCTTTGAGCCGTGGTAGGGTAGTAATCAAAGTACAGTGGGAACACACTCGAGGCGAAGTGACAGTGTCAAGTCAGCGGACTAAGCTGTACTCTTGTCACCTGGGAACTGATAACTGACGATAGGTATAATACCAACCAAAAGTTCCCGACGAGTCCTGTCCAGTGTGCTCGTAACCTAACGAGCACCCGCATACTATCTCAAGTACGACGTACTGGCGGCTGTGGGACAAACCGTCTCCCACGCTGGGATGAGAAACGCATACGCTAGTCTACTCCTGAGTATCGATGCCCTGTCTCGATAGTCCTACGACTAGGGACCTGTATAAGGATGTGCTTATGGATTACCCAGCACCCACGAGTGTGAGCGCCATCACAACGCTGGTAATCAAGCAAAGATCCTAAGGGCTCCACTAATGCGTATAGGTGATATAATAAAAGAAACACATGTACACATTAAAGCAGAGACAAACCAAGTAGCATACTACCATTTCGAGCAAGATTGTATATACAACTGTGAATATCCCAAGCTTCCATCAAGTAATATACATACTAGTATGATACAGTAATGGCCTTTAGGGCATATATACTAACAAGGGCTTCGTAGACAGTGGGACCAGCGGAAACGTGCACAAGTTGCTTTATAGGATAAAGCAGGAATCGCGGAGTTGGAACGTCTGTTTTGATGTGGTAGTCAAAGAGTTTGACTTCATCAAAATGGTAGATGAACCTTGTATATACAAAATGGTAGTAGGGAGTATGGTGGTGATCCTCATAGAGTACGTGGATGACATACTATTGATAGGGAAGGAGTTTCCTATGCTACGCTCAGTCAATATCCGCTTATCACAAGGATTATCCATATAGGATCAATGTGATACCTACTAAATCCTATGTTTTAGATCTATGAGATAGATCTAATTGGATGTTAGGATACTCACCAGATGTAGTGAAATGGTATCAATTGATCCTGGGGAGAATCACAGGAAGGGTTCCAAAGTGATAAGGAAGACTGAATGTCAGTCACAGGCATTGTCTTTACCCATAGTAAAGGGACGGTATGTTGGAAGAGTTCCAAGCAAGATACCGTGGCTCACTAGACGATAAAGGCTGGATAAATCACTACTTAAGATGCTACCAAAGAGGCAGTCTGGATGTATATTAGTTCATGAGATGAACTTCGTTCCTCCCATTGTGAGACAATGGAGTTGTGGCTTATGCCTAGGAACGCCTGTCCCATCAGTGATCCAGATATATTCTAAGGCAGTATCACCTGATCATGGAGATGGTTGATCTCCAGGGTGATCGAGGTTAGGAGAACAGACTCAGAGGACAACACGGCGGATCCACTCACAAAGGCCTTTTCCCAGAGAGAGACTTTTATGGGATGGTTGCGTATGAGATACTACAACCACTGCTACAGATGGCCCTAGTGCATGTGGGAGATTGTTAGTTATATGTATGCCCTAGAGGCCATTACTGTACATAGGATATATATTGTAGTAGATGCTGGGACATATATAGGGAGGACTTTCTTGCTCGACATGATAGTATGCTATCTGGTTGCTCTTTATCTTAACGTGTACACTGATTGTCTCTCTGTTACATGTTGGTAAAGCCCTTAGGATGTGTACTTGACTACCTGAACTATGATGAGGATCATACTAGTGGGGACATGGTAGTCCATAAGTACATCCTTCAAGGTCCCTAGTCGTGGGTGTATCGAGACGGGGTATCGATATACCAGAGTAGACTAGCGTATACCTTCTCGACCCATACAGATGGGCGATGGAGGATCCGATATCCATTGATGTTTGACATCAGAGATGATATACGGGTGCTCAGTGGAGACTGGATACACTGGACGGACTCGCCGAGAACTCCTAGATGGTATTATACCTTACGTCAGATGGCAGTTCTCTGGTGACACTGGTACATAGTAGTCTGTTGACCCGAGATCGTCATAGAGTCTTGTGTGATTCCCAGTGTGCTTTGATTTCCACCTTACCACGTCCAAGAGGGCCTGCAAAACGGTGGTTTTTGGGTACAGTCCCGAATCACATGGAAGCAATGAGCGATAGGAGGGGATTCGTCTCTCCCGGTATAGGGAGTTGATGTTGCATTGTGTTCGATTGGCTATAACCGGAAATCCCTGGCCAGGATAGCTGAGATTTACTGGTAAGTGTTACCAGTAGTTTCTCGAACAGTTGTAGGCCTCATATCGACACGACTTATCGAGCTATTGGGGTCTGACGTTTACCACCTCTAGGCAAGATATGCAACATATCAGACGACGAGACCGGACTGTACGGTAAGTGTTACTGGTTGGATTCACAGGAGTGTGAGCGGGCTTGCTCGTTGATCTTCTAATCGCTCAATACCCGGGTGGCCGTTACGTTTAGCAGACCGCTTGCGGCTTGTGGGCGTTTGATATGATCATCACCTGCTGCCGGCGTATTGAGGAGTCTTTAGAGTCCTACACAGAGGTTTCCTGACTCAAGCGAAACAAAATAGGAGCGTATATGAGATATGTGCGAGACCGAGAATAATACCAGTATGTGATACTGTATTCTATTCTCGCGATTTGTATCATTGGACGGTTATATGAGATATAGCCGGGTTATAGAATCAAGTGTTGATTCGATACAAGATACACTTGATATTAGTCGGTTATATGCAGTATGACCGCATCATTAAATCAAGTGTTGATTTAGTGATTTAATGTATAATTATATATTTGATATATTACTTTACATTAACTAGTATTGGTTCACTTAAGATTATTTTCTCACTAGATAGTGCATATTGTATATATGATATATTTTTGTGCACTTGTTTGTATCATGTTTAATGATACATGCAAACTTGGGTGTGTGTATGCTTTAAACTATGATTAGGTTAATGGTTAGGATTTGATTTACTCGTGTATTTATTTTTATTTATTTATTTTCGGGCAAAAACAAATATGGTGGCTTTCTTTGTTTTATCCTTGGAGTTTCATGAAGCTTCACCATTTTGTTTTTATTCTTAAAACTAACCATTACCTAAACCCTAGTTTATTCTCTACATGAGTTATACTAACCCATGGTTGCTATATGATAAGAATCACTTGAATTTTCTAATTAATTAATTCTTTTCTTTCTTCTTCTTCTTCTTCTTCAAGAAGAAAGAAAAACCTTTGCTAGAAAATTCTAAGTGATGATTCCAAGTGAGAAATCCAAATCCAAAGTGAACCCACTTCCTATTTCTTCATCCTCTACCACTTGCCATGTTGTATAGGGTGTTTTCTTCACAAGTTTCATGAGCTAGTGAAGATGGAGCTTGAGTTAGAGTTGCCTCGACGTAGATCTCTTCGGCATCGAAGTCAACGACCTAGCCCGCTCATTTCTCCGACGAAACCATCGCTAGAGTCCGGGATCCCGGTGATCGCAGCGAAGGGACGTCATCACGGAACTAAAGAAGTGGTGGACCGGATCTACAAAGGTTGTAGTCCCTTTCACTTAGCAATAAAGTTGTTTACTTGCTTGTTTCGCCTAATATCTAGTTAACGATCTAGCATTAGGGTTTCTCGGCACAAGAAAATTTTGATTTTGGCATGGTTGATGCCTTTTGGAACCTCTTGAGTGTGCCTAGGAACCCTACATGAATAGCCAAAGCCCCACCCTAGACCCTTACGGGTACGACAAACTACCTGCCAAGTACCCGAAGTGAAGCGGTTTCCCTCAACAACGTGAGTAGGCCACTAAACACTTCAAAGTACCCGGTAGTTTGTGCACCCCATCTTGGGTCTATCCTAGGAGCAGAAAATAGTAAATGAAATAATACAACGGTGGTGATTGTTAGGATACGAGCGTGTTCAAGTTTAAGTTTAAATACCGCAATCAAGACGGTTTCGAACGTAGCTAGCCGGTTGAGTACGGGTCGTCCGCAGGGAGATGGGAATCTTTTTCTATGTGTTTTTCGACGAGTTAAGTCCGGTTGTTCAGATTTTGTTGTGGTTATCTAAGTGTAAGTTGATATTTAAAGAGAGCATGTTAGGGTTAGGATTATGTTAGTTTGAGTTAGGAGTCTCCACATCTTTCGTTGCCCCTCTTAATGTCGTGTTACGGTAATCGGCAACAATGGGGATTAGCACGACTAGGAAGGACTTTGCGAGTATAAGCTAGGCTTTCCAACGCATAGTCTTCCTTTTGGTGCTTGTCCGTCCGTTCTTGGCTCTTAGCCATAACCTCTGGTTAATCCAACCACAACCGGTCTCACTACGGAATCACCGCTATCATGTAGGATAGGGTGCCGTAAGGAGCGGATTGTGGATGGATTAACGGGAGTCGATTTAAGCTGTTGGGCAAGGAAAGAGTGTGAGAGATTTTCTTCTCTCAAACTTCCCTTATCCTACCCTAACAAGAATGAACTACTCACACTTCATGATACGGAAAAATAAAACAACACAAAAGAGGAAGATAGAAAGAAGGAGATTAGAAGAATACGACTAACTATTTGCGACCTCACCTTGGCGAGGATCAAGCGTAAGTATCATGGTCGTATGAATGATAAAGAAAAAGAGAGAAGAAAGAAACAATCAAGCAAATAACAAAAACTACTTAACAATTAAAATTACAACAAATTACAACAAGTAAAGAAAGAGACAAGCATGATAATAAAAATGGTCTTCTTTATTCATCACTCTTCACTCAAAAGCTCACTACAAGTTTAATGGAGAAGAGGTGAGAAGAGGAAGAAGAACAACACTAAAACTAGGCAAAATGAAAATACAAAATTGGACCCTTTCCTTCACAAACTTCTGGGCTATTTATAGGCCAGAGAATGAAACCCTAGGGCAACCACCAGAACCCAAACAGAATGACCAAACTACCCCCGAAAAATTATCAGCTGCCGCCACTATATGGCCGCGGATCCGCGGCCTGGACCCCACTTTGGCCGCGGATCCGCGGCCTTCTGGTCGAATTGGGCCCCCCAATTTCTTGTGGTTCCCTGGTCTTCAGTGTACCTAATTCTGGTATATTTATTTTCTCAATTTGGCTCCCCGATTTTTCCAGAATTTCTGTTGAGGGAAAGGTGGACTTTTTGTCAAGATTTTGTCATGATTGCCTCGAGCTCCGCGTAGATCTCTTGGATTTTGTGCTACCATTGAGCCTTGTGCATGAGAATGACATTGATTTGACCTTTTGTCTTCCTATTGATATCTGGCAACATACGGATGAAGAGCAGAGACCGTGTTTTATCTGTGGTTGGCAGGAACCCGGACTTTTTTCGTGTTTTCCATGAATTTCACCGTTTTAGAACCGAGAACCTGTATCCTGCAATTGACTAGCAAACACGGCTCAAGAGTATCTACGGATATGCAAATGTGATAAAAATTGGGCGGTATGAAAATGCAAAAATCTGATATGAACAAATACCCCCAAACTTATCATTTGCTCGTCCCGAGCAAAGTTCATTTATTCACAAAAAATTTCCTAACCTCACTTTCGCAGGGAACGCGATTGCACTGAGCATGTGCAACAAACCGTTAAACCTCTAGGTGTCCCTAGTAGGAGGAGTGTTGTCTCCTGAGGGTTTTCAGCGGATACTACCCACAAAATCCGGTCAAGTTGGTTTGTAAAAATGACTAAGTTTCAAACCCTAAAGTTTTGTTTTAGAAAATAACAATTCTATAATCCTAAATCTAGACTATCGAACCTTTATTTTTCACACCTCGCTTCTTATTTAACTACAGATTTTATATGTCTTTACGTGCAGTGCAAATAGTGTCGTTAAGTTCCCGAAAGGTCGAATAAAGTCATCATGTCTCACAATAAAGCCCAGATAACAATTTTAAAAGGATCACATAAGTTTTATAAAGAGTTAAGCATTTTCAAGTTTCGTTTTCCAGTAAGGTTTCAACTTCAGAATTTCTATCTTCCATAACAGGAAACTAAGTCGTATTTTTCACTCCACCTTTTTCTTGTTTTCATTTCATACACACCTCTGTGAACGTGCAATAGTCTTTATCATAGAATAAAACCTTCATATCTCCGTTAAAATTTTTATAAAAGCTTGTCTTTTATCAAGATTATTCTCACACAAAGAACCGTTAGGAATTTTAACTCGGAGAGAACACTTGCTTGACTTTGTTTTAAACTGGACTTTCTAGGTTTCTTAGCGAGCTTTGGGCCAATGCACCCAAACCAGTTGGTTTTAGGGCATTAGGTGTAGAAACACCCCAGCGGACTTAATTACTCAAGTTACCTAGGTCCAAAAACAAAAGACAGTTTGGCGTGAAAATCAGATGATTTAATACGAACGGAGATATAACCGGCAGTTCAATTATTTTTTCGGATAAAAGACGTGTTTAGTGGGTTTGGTGTGTAATCATTCCAATCAAGTTTCAGATGTGTTATTTTTCAGACTTAGCTCCAATTACGGCATCAATAACATTCCTTCATATTCGCTTTACTTCATAAACTATTCTTGACATTACTTATTTCAGAACAAACCTATTTGATCCTCAGAAAATCATTTATCTGTTTAAAAGTTTAAACATGAAAGACTTGTCATCTAATTCCCAAAATCTTACGACACGTGTAGTGTGATGTAAAGACGTATATCAGCTATAGTTAACTTCAAAGGAGAGTTATCTTTCAGGTTTTCAAAATCCAAACAGAAGATCTAGTTATTCCTATTTTTTCAAACAAAAACCGTCGAATGTTGAATCAGAGTTCTTCCACAAGCTAACTTGACAAAAAAGTTTTTATATTTTTAGAAAATTTTCAAATTTTTATGGATTTTATGGATATTAAATATGCAGATGCAAAATATACATATGAATGCGAAGGTAAGAAATGCGTACCGAGTGTACCCCCAAACTTAAACTGGACAGTGTCCTCACTGTCGTAGCATGAAGAGAGCAGTTGGAAGGTTCAAAATTGTCGGTTAGTGATACACAAATTTTTATTTGTTTTTGTTTTTAAAGAAAAGAAAAAGAATATACACAAATATAAACAAAATGGTTTGTACATACCCCCAAACTTATTTGGAACAGTGTCCACTGTTCTTGGCTGGATAACCGAAGTTTGGAGGTAGGCAGAGGAAGATTAAGCAAGGTAAACCGGCTCCTGTAAGAACAGGAGCTCCTCTGTTGGTTCGGCGCTAAGGTACGGTTTGCATCGGTGTCCATTGACCTTGAAGAGTGAACCGTCCTTTGGATTTTCCAAATCCACAGCGCCCTGCGGATATACATTCCGCACAAAATACGGCCCTTTCCAGCGAGATCGGAGCTTTCCCAGATGGAAGTGAGTCGGGTGTCGTAAAGTAGTACCTGCTGACCAGGTACGAAGGTTTTGCGCAAAAGGTGTTTATCATGAAACACCTTCGTTCGATTCTTAACGACAACCGCGTTGTCGTAAGCCTCATCCCTAAGCTCGTTCAGTTCGTTCAGCTGCAGCTTCCGATGGCTGCCCGCGTCCTCCAGAGACAGATTCAGCTCCTTTATCGCCCAAAATGCGCGATGCTCGATTTCGACAGGAAGGTGGCAGGCTTTTCCGTACACAAGCCGATAGGGAGACATGCCAAGGTCGGTCTTATAAGCGGTTCTAAATGCCCAAAGGGCATCAGTGAGTTTCAGAGACCAATCCTTACGGTTCTTGGAAACCGTCTTCTCCAGTATCTGCTTGATTTGCCGATTTGAAACTTCGGCCTGCCCGCAGGTTTGGGGATGGTAGGGCGTAGAAAGCTTATGATTAATGGAGTATTTCCGCATCAAGGCCTCGAAAGTCCTGTTGCAGAAATGACTTCCATTGTCGCTAATGATCGTTCGGGGGTGCCCAAACCGGGAGAAAATGTTTTCTTTAAGGAACCTAACGACAACCTTGTTGTCGTTAGTCCGGCTAGGCACAGCCTCGACCCATTTAGAGACGTAATCAACAGCTAGAAGGATGTACAAGTTCCCGAAAGAGCTGGGAAACGGCCCCATGAAATCTATCCCCCAAACATCGAAAATCTCCACAACCAAGATCGGTTGGAGCGGCATCTCGTTCCTCCGGGATATCCGGCCCATGTGTTGGCACCGGGAGCAAGTCTTGCAATAGTCGTGAGCGTCTTTGAAAAGTTGTGGCCAGTAGAAACCACATTGCAAGATCTTCTCAGCTGTCTTTCTGGGGCCAAAATGCCCGCCACACGCTTGATCGTGGCAAAAGGACAGCACACTCTTGAATTCCTCATCCGGGACACACCGACGAATAATCTGGTCGGGACAGTACTTGAACAAGTAGGGTTCATCCCAGTAAAAGTGTTTTACTTGGGATAAGAAGCGAAGTCTGTCCTGACTTGACCATTCGGTCGGTAGTAATCCCGTGGCCAAATAGTTCACAATATCTGCGAACCAGGGTTCGCACGATACTGTCAAGAGTTGTTCATCCGGGAAAACGTCATTGATCGGAATTGGAAGCGAAGGCGAAGAAGGAAGTCGTGAGAGATGATCGGCAACCACGTTTTCACATCCTCGTTTGTCCTTAATGACAAGGTCAAACTCTTGGAGCAAGAGGATCCAACGTATTAACTGAGATTTTGCATCTTTCTTCGCAAAAAGATGGCGCAGAGCTGAATGGTCCGTATAGACAATGACTGGAGAGCCGATGAGGTAGGGCCTGAACTTTTCTAAAGCAAATACAACAGCCAAGAATTCCTTCTCAGTTGTTGTATAATTGAGTTGGGCGTCGTTCAGGGTTCGGCTCGCGTAATAGATTACGTGCGGCATCTTGTTGATGTGCTGTCCAAGGACAGCACCGATGGCAAAGTCGGATGCATCGCACATAATCTCGAATGGGTGCGTCCAGTCAGGAGAAGAAAGAACGGGAGCAGAAGTGAGTGAGCGTTTCAGTGACTCGAAGGCAGTCACACAGCTCGAGTTGAAGTCAAATGGTGTATCCTTGGCCAGCAAAAGAGTCAAGGGCCTAGCAATCTTGCTAAAGTCCTTGATAAACCGTCTATAGAAACCGGCATGGCCAAGGAAGGCTCGGATATCTCTGACGCAACGGGGAGGAGGCAGATTGGAAATGACCTCAATCTTTGCTTTGTCGACCTCTATGCCATTTTGCGAGATGATATGTCCTAGGACAATACCTTCGCGCACCATGAAGTGGCATTTCTCCCAGTTCAAAGTGAGATTCTTGTCCTTACATCGGGTAAGGACAGCGTCAAGATGCAGCAAACACTCGTCAAAGGAGTCGCCGAAGATGGAGAAGTCATCCATGAAAATCTCCAGAAATTTCTCTACCATGTCTGAGAAAATCCCCATCATACACCGCTGGAAGGTAGCGGGCGCATTGCATAACCCAAAGGGCATGCGTCGATATGCAAACGTGCCGAAAGGACAAGTGAAAGTGGTCTTGTCCTGGTCTTTTTCGGCGATGGGAATTTGATTATAGCCAGAGTAGCCATCAAGAAAGCAATAGTACTCATGTCCGGCCAATCGTTCGAGCATCTGGTCAATAAAAGGTAGCGGAAAGTGGTCTTTCCGCGTTGCAGCGTTGAGTTTTCTGTAATCAATGCAAACTCGCCACCCGGTTTGGGTGCGAGTAGGGATTAACTCATTCGCCTCGTTGGTTATGACCGTGATGCCCGACTTCTTGGGGACAACGTGAATGGGGCTAACCCACTGGCTATCAGAGATAGGGTAAATGATACCACTATCTAGACATTTGACGATCTCCTTCTTCACAGCCTCCTTCATGACTGGATTAAGACGTCTTTGTGGATCCCGGGCTGGTTTGGCATCATCCATCAGATGAATGTGATGCTCAACGATTAGGGGACTAATCCCCTTGATGTCCGCCATGGACCAGCCAAAAGCTTGCCTGTTGCTGTGCAAGACCGCGAGAAGGGCTTTCTCTTGCTCTGGAGCTAGAGAAGCCGAAATGATGACAGGGAGGGTCTCGTTCTCACCTAAGTAAGCATACTTAAGGTGAGACGGCAGCGGCTTGAGTTCGAGCGTTGGAGGTGAAATGATGGAAGGCAAGACTGGTGCAAAGGTCTCGAACTCAAAGGACTCCAGCAAAGGTTCAAAACGAGTGTAGGCAACCGAGTCGGATGGTTCAGGTAACTCATCCGAAAAGTCGAAAGATTCAAACTCGGGTTGTGCGCGGCTAAGATCGTTCGAGAATGTGAAACACTCGTATTCGTTGTCGGGCGCAGAAGCAGCAGCAGGTTCGAAGAGAAACGCACTAGTGGCGTCAAGATTATCGTGTTCAAACAGAAACTCCTCGAATTCACACTCTTCTGGTGTGATCTCCTGGATCGAGCAAACATCCAGTATATGAGCATTAGGTTCGGCGGGCTAATTCCCCAACCTAAAAATGTTGAGTTCAATCGTCATATTTCCAAAAGAGAGGTTCATTGAACCATTGCGACAATTGATCACAGCATTTGAGGTTGCGAGAAATGGGCGACCGAGTATCACCGGAATTTGATTCCGGGGGTTAGCTACAGGCTGTGTATCTAAGACAATGAAGTTGACGGGGAATATGAAGTCCCCGACTTTTATTAACACATCCTCTAGCTCACCCCTAGGGTGGGTGATCGATCGGTCGGCCATTTGGAGAATGCAGTGTGTGGGTTTCAACTCTCCGACGCCTAATTGCTCGTATACTGAATACGGAAGCAAGCTAACACTGGCACCAAGATCTAATAGTGCGCGGTTGATGTTATTATCCCCAATAGTAATTGAAATCGTAGGACAGCCAGGGTCCTTCCGTTTTTGTGGTAAAGATTGGGTAAGGGCATCACTCACAGCACTAACCAAGAAAACTTTCTTGGGTACCTGAGACTTCCTCTTTTTCGTGCATAAGTCCTTTAAGATTTTTGCGTAAGATGGGACTTGTTGGACAGCATCTAAAAGAGGAATGTTAATGTTAACTTGCTTGAATAACTCCAAAATCTTCTCCATTTGTGGATTTTGTTTGTTAGACCTCAACCGATTTGGAAATGGAACATTTTGAAAATTGGTTGAGTCTAATGCTGGAGGAGGAGATTTTGGAGTTGGAACGGATCCCAGAATAGGTGTTTTCGTGGAGTGAGAATTGGGTCCGTTCAGAGCAGAAGAAGAAGAGGGAGAGCCTTGTGAAGAACGGAGAATAGGCTCGGAAGACGAAGAAGAAGAAGGAGAAGAAGAAGAAGAAGAAGAAGCAGCGGACGGGGCATCATCGTTGATCCGTTTGCCAATGTTGTTTGGCAGCATCCTCCCTGATCTCAGTGTGGTCACGGCACTCACATTATGGTTTTGTTGTTCAAGAGCAACATGTGCATTATGTGGGTGACCGGGATTTGGAAGTGGCTGGGACGGGAGCTTCCCCTTCTCTCGCTCGCTCAAGGCCGCGTTCAGTTGTGCAATCTGGGCCTCGATGGTCTTGATGCTTTGCCCGTGTGCGGCAGTGTGTTGCACTAAAGATTGAATCGAAGACTGGATGTTGGCGGTGGATTGGGTCGACTGTTTAACGAACGCCTCCAGACTTCGCTCGAGCGAGGAAACCTTATCAGTGTTTGACGGAACAAAATTGTTTGGTGGAAAAGAGTTGTTCGGTGCAAAGTTGTTCGTCTGGTTTTGGAAGGGTTGGGGTTGGAAGGGCTGCTGATACTGAGTTTGCTGCTGTGCTTGTTGTTGCGGTGGAGGGGCCCTTTGGAAATTGTTTCCCTGGAATTGATTCTGATTCTGATTCCAGGCGAAATTGGGGTGGTTCCTCCAACCGGGATTGTAGGTGGAAGAGTATGGATCATTCCTCGGTCTTTGCTGGAAGGCAGCATTAACCTGATCCTGTCCTTGCGAGGGTGGATTGTAAGGACACTCTTCGGTCAAGTGGGAAGGATCAGAACAACAAGCGCAGATGGTACGAAGGGGGAGAACAGGTGTGGGGGCAGGAGCAGAAAATTTGCTCTCTATCGCTTCAAGCTTTCGTGTTATTGCAGCCATTTCAGCTTTCATCGCAATAGAGACATCGAGTTGGTGGATTCCTACCCTAGACTGACCGGTAGAAGTGGAGGTAGAAGAAGAAGAAGTCGGTCTAGTGCTCTCCCACTGTAGCGTTTGCTCCGCAAGATCGTCAAAGAACTGCCACGCTTCCTCGTCAGATTTGGATAGGAAGTGGCCCTGACAGATGGTTTCCAGCAACTGCTTCGTTGCTGGGTTCAGTCCCTCGTATAAGGTTTGGCAGAGCTGCCATTTCTCTATTCCGTGGTGAGGACACTGAACAAGAAGGTCTTTGTATCGGTCAAAGCACTTCCAGAAGGGTTCAGAAGGAAGCTGGGAGAATTGGTTGATCTCATTTCGAATTCTTGCGGTCTTATGATTTGGGTAGAATTTTTTCAGAAACGCTTTAACAAACTCGTCCCAGCTGGTGATTGAGTGGGAAGCGGTGCTATACAGCCATTTTTCTGCGAGATCGCATAAAGTGAACGGAATGACCCGTAGACGTATAGCATCGTCCGACAGCTGGGTTGTTTTCATCATGGCACAGACATTTTGAAATTTGTTGATGAAGATATAGGCATCTTCAGATTCAAGCCCATGAAAACGTGGAAGCATGTTGATGAAATGGGGCTTAATTTCAAAGTTGTCCCCATTGGCCGGAGGAAGAGAAAGGCAGGTGGGAAGTGCAAAACGGGTAGGGTAGAAACGATCCTGGAGCGCAATTCGCTGCGGCGCTACAACAGGCGGAGGTGGTGGAAGATTGGTCTCCGTAGGAGGTGGAGCCAATCCAGGGGTGGTCAAGGAGTTGTTCGGATTAAATCCCAACATCGCGGAAGAAGAGGTTGGTGAAGGTGAAGGTGAAGATGTATGAACAGAATTCCGGTCAACGTCGGAGTTGGCCGGCAAAGGAAGGGGAGAAAGAGGAGTGGACGGAGTATCGACTTCGGAGTCGATCGCGTAGTCGGTCGCGACTAACGTAACGCGGACTAGACGGGCGCTAGTGTCCCGAGTCCAAGCGGACATACACTAAACGAGTTTAGTATAGTCAAAGCGAAGAAGGTGAGGGTAAGAAAACGTCAAAGGAGAAAGGCGACTGGTGGTGGGTGAAAATGGATTTGGCGACAAAAGGGCAAGTTTTTGTAAAAGTTTTTGATTTTCTTCTTTTTTTTTTGTTTTTAGAAAAAGATTTACAGAAGTATGTACGGAAATACGGCTTAAGCAATCATAAACAAGATATGCACAATCACACCTAGATCTAGGGTAACCTAGGTCTATTAGACCTGCTCCTGAACTTGATTGTCGAAGTTAAACAATGTCGAGAAACGGGCTTAAAAATACACTGATCACGAGGCCAGGTAAGTGCAGAGATAAGGGGAGGTTGTCCAACGCTTTCGCGAAGTTCCTTAATTAAATAACCCTTTTCTCTTTCGGCGGTTGCGCCTTTAACACTTTCCTAGACACCCCGTAAACAATATACGGTTAAGCGAGGTTCTAAACAAGGTTTATCTTCTCCTAATGAGCGCGAAGTCCTTAGGGCTGAAGTCTAGTATTTTTTAATTTACAATGGACAATGCATATGCTTTAGTGATTTCCGGGGTCCTGGGAAGGGTGATGAAATCCCCACCCAATCTGGATTGGTTTCAAGCCCCTTAAGTCCGTATTAAAGAAATGCAATGCAGTAACAAATCAACTGCAAACAATTTTTATTTGCGGCGCAAAGAATCCTGCACAAGAACAGTTTATTGGAAGGGGGAGAAGAATTTGCGCAAAGAAGCCTGCAGAAAACACAACTCAGTGGAGTTCAGAGGAGTGGAGAGAGGCGTAGAGAGTTACCCAGAAAAATTGGCAGCCCAAAGGCACCAAGTGGCCGCGGAACCGCGGCCTAATCCCTCTATTGCCGCGGTTCCGCGGCAGGAGCAGGGACTTGGGGCTCTAAAATTTTGCTGTGGGCTGTTTTGGGTGTCCTTTGCTTGTCTGGATGTGGGGAATTCTGATTTGCTCACTGTAACAGTTCCAGATCTTGACAGTAGACCGTGTGCTTCATTTTGTCCGTCGCGGTGTAGCCGCGAAATGTGGGTCTATCTTCCCACGTCTTTGGCACTGTACTTGAACTCCGTATTATCCGACGTCTTTGGCGTCGATCTTGAACTTCGTATTTTCCTGCACACTTGCACAAAAACTAATCAAGAATAACAAGATGGTTTCTTTTACAAAGTATATTTTTTTTTCATTTTTTTTTACTTACAAATTAACCCGAAATTACACAAAGAAATAAACTACCGTCTCCCCGGCAACGGCGCCATTTGATTGTTAGGATACGAGCGTGTTCAAGTTTAAGTTTAAATACCGCAATCAAGACGGTTTCGCACGTAGCTAGCCGGTTGAGTACGAGTCGTCCGCAGGGAGATGGGAATCTTTTTCTATGTGTTTTTCGACGAGTTAAGTCCGGTTGTTCAGATTTTGTTGTGGTTATCTAAGTGTAAGTTGATATTTAAAGAGAGCATGTTAGGGTT
Organism: Agapanthus africanus; assembly: GCA_030015575.1. Classification (NCBI taxonomy): domain Eukaryota; kingdom Viridiplantae; phylum Streptophyta; class Magnoliopsida; order Asparagales; family Amaryllidaceae; genus Agapanthus; species Agapanthus africanus. The sequence goes on along the minus strand of CM057345.1, from coordinate 293,380,309 downwards.
AGGATTAGGTTAGTTTGAGTTAGGAGTCTCCACATCTTTCGTTGCCCCTCTTAATGTCGTGTTACGGTAATCGGCAACAACGGGGATTAGCACGACTAGGAAGGACTTTGCGAGTATAAGCTAGGCTTTCCAACGCATAGTCTTCCTTTTAGTGCTTGTCCGTCCGTTCTTGGCTCTTAGCCATAACCTCCGGTTAATCCAACCACAACCGGTCTCACTACGGAATCGCCGCTATCATGTAGGATAGGGTGCCGTAAGGAGCGGATTGTGGATGGATTAACGGGAGTCGATTTAAGCTGTTGGGCAAGGAAAGAGTGAGAGAGATTTCCTTCTGTCAAACTTCCCTTATCCTACCCTAACAAGAATGAACTACTCACACTTCATGATACGGAAAAATAAAACAACACAAAAGAGGAAGATAGAAAGAAGGAGATTAGAAGAATACGACTAACTATTTGCGACCTCACCTTGGCGAGGATCAAGCGTAAGTATCATGGTCGTATGAATGATAAAGAAAAAGAGAGAAGAAAGAAACAATCAAGCAAATAACAACAACTACTTAACAATTAAAATTACAACAAATTACAACAAGTAAAGAAAGAGACAAGCATGATAATAAAAATGGTCTTCTTTATTCATCACTCTTCACTCAAAAGCTCACTACAAGTTTAATGGAGAAGAGGTGAGAAGAGGAAGAAGAACAACACTAAAACTAGGCAAAATGAAAATACAAAATTGGACCCTTTCCTTCACAAACTTCTGGGCTATTTATAGGCCAGAGAATGAAACCCTAGGGCAACCACCAGAACCCAAACAGAATGACCAAACTACCCCCGAAAAATTATCAGCTGCCGCCACTATATGGCCGCGGATCCGCGGCCTGGACCCCACTTTGGCCGCGGATCCGCGGCCTTCTGGTCGAATTGGGCCCCCCAATTTCTTGTGGTTCCCTGGTCTTCAGTGTACCTAATTCTGGTATATTTATTTTCTCAATTTGGCTCCCCGATTTTTCCAGAATTTCTGTTGAGGGAAAGGTGGACTTTTTGTCAAGATTTTGTCATGATTGCCTCGAGCTCCGCGTAGATCTCTTGGATTTTGTGCTACCATTGAGCCTTGTGCATGAGAATGACATTGATTTGACCTTTTGTCTTCCTATTGATATCTGGCAACATACGGATGAAGAGCAGAGACCGTGTTTTATCTGTGGTTGGCAGGAACCCGGACTTTTTTCGTGTTTTCCATGAATTTCACCGTTTTAGAACCGAGAACCTGTATCCTGCAATTGACTAGCAAACACGGCTCAAGAGTATCTACGGATATGCAAATGTGATAAAAATTGGGCGGTATGAAAATGCAAAATTCTGATATGAATAGGTGGTTACAACCTCAACCCGGATATGCCCCGCAAAAGAATATTACAACAATTTACAAATTACATTTGAATGAAAGAAACACTCATCTCATATCCCCGGCTATCTATTCACGACAATCCAACAAGTCCACAAACATAAACCAGTAAAAATCATTACAGAAATGTGCAACCCCCTGCTAACCGACATACTAGCAGTTAGGAGAGCTTTACGAACACATTAAACACATCGCAGATATAATCAAGTTTGCCGAACATCTTAGAATTTCAATCAAGTAAACACAAATGATTCTACTCTAAAAAATTCTCTGTGCACCTGAAACCTGAGCAGAAACAAAACATCCAAGAAAATACAACATCAACACAGAAGAGTTACTGGGAAAATTTGGGCTGTCTCGGCTTCAACTCGGCCGCGGATCCGCAGCGGATCGCTTGGATCGGCCGCGGTTCTGCGGCGGTTTGGCCGAGTCACGATCCCAAATTTCTCCAGTAATCTTATAATTCCCTGCTTGTATATTTAAGGGTCCCTGAAAAATTTTTAGACCCCGTTTTAAAGACGGCAGAAACTTGGTTAAAATGATGTTTTTTTGGGTTCGTTTTGCGATTGAATTTCTAATGACTTTGCTAACAAATTAGTTATGGTTTAGCGAGGCTCTGATAGCACTGTAAGTCGACGTTAGACACCTCACATGATGCGGGAAGGCGGAATAGGTAAAACAATCATTTTGTTTAAACTAATATCGACTAACTTTATGGATCTTTGCTAAACTCTAACTAATAACTATATAGAAGTGATTAGCTACTATGATAGATAATTATACCTAATGAATCAAGTCTTTCCTGTTCTCGTTGACCACCTCCTCGTCGGCCTCCTCGTTGTGATAGAAGATCCACCCGAGAGCTATTTCTCCAAGTTTTAACCTCTCACTTGAGGTAACTAGGTTGCTATGAGTGCTAATCAAGGTAACCTAGAGGATATAGAAGAGGATTAGGGATCTATTAGTCTTGCTAACCTTTGGATCTCAACACATGAGAGGTTAGGGTTAGTTCTTTGAAGAGAGAGAGCTTGAGGAGAGAGAAGGTGAGAGTGAGAATGATATGAATAATATCTCATTTGTGAATATATATGAAGCATGATAATTATTAAATGAATAACATATGATAATATCAACCATGCTTCATTAACTCACTATGTGTGAATCACCTCATGAGTCATTAAGCAATAAATGCTTCATTAACTCATTTGGATGAATCACACCATGAGTCATTAATCCATTTAATGCGAATTCCACCTAAGTCTCCAACTCATCAATCTTCTAGAAGCTTCTCGACTAATTACGAGAATGCTCCTCCCATCCGTGAAAATACGGAAATACTAAGACTGTATAAATCCAATAATCCAATACTAGAATCTGGCTTAAACCAAAGCCTTCTAGTATAGACTGTCCGAACATCGTACGTGCGTAAAACCACGTATGTGTCCAAACCCTGTCGTAAAACCATACGACCTCTATATCGTTTCGCCCGAAGCAGGGAATCTCTCCATGTGGGACTCTAAAGACTCGACATTACGCTGGCAGTGGGTTTAACCACAGACCGCAAGCGGCACTAGCTGTACGTAACGGTCCCCAGGTAGATGTCGATAAGAAGGCAGATAAAGAAACCCATCCAAACTCCTACTGAGCCTGATGTGACAATCTCCGTACAGTCCGGTCTGTTCATCTAGGAATATCGCATATCAGGCCTAGGGAGTGGCAAGCATCAGTCCCCTAAAAGCTGTATAAGTTGAGTCGGAGCAAATCCCATTACACCTTGAGAAGCTACTGGAAATCCTACCAGTATATCTCGTTTGCCCTGGCCAAGGACTTTGCGTAATGGCTTTCCAAACACAACGCGATATCAACTCCCAATACCAAGAGAGACGGATCCTATCTAACCGCCACTTCCTCCAAGTGCTTTGGGACTGCACCCAACTGCTACCATTTTGCACGACTCCTTTGAGCCGTGGTAGGGTAGCAATCTAAGAACAGTGGGAACACACTTGAGACGAAACAACAGTGTCAAGTCTTCGGACTATGCTGTACTCATATCACCTGGGAACTGTTAACTGACGACGGGTATAATACCAACCAACAGTTCCCTGCGAGTCCTGTCCGGTGTACCCGTAACCCAACGAGCACCTGTATACTATCTCCAGTACAACTTACTGATGGCTATGGGACAGACCATCTCCCCAACTAGGATGAGAAGCATACACACTAGTCTACTCCGGAGTATCGATGCCCTGTCTCGATAATCCTATGACTAAGGACCTGAAAAAGGATGTGCTTGTAGACTACCCAGCCCCCACTACTGTGACTGCCATCACAACGCTGGTAGTCAAGCAAGATCCTAAGGGCTCTATCAATATGTATTCTCGATATGCTAACATATACACATATTAAGATAGATATAAACCAAGTAGCGTACTACCATGTTTTGCAAGACTGTTAATATAACTGTGAATATCTCAAGCTTCCATTAAGTAATATACAAGCTAGTATGATACAATAATGACCCCTAGGGCATTTACAATAACATGTTTCTCACCTGGGTCTGACTGATACCTGCTTACCACACTTAGTACGTAAGCTACATCTGGTCTGGTACATAACATTGCATACATTATTGACCCTACCACTGAAGCGTAGGGTACTATGCTCATGCGAGCCCTCACATCATATTTCTTAGGAGACATGTCTTTGGAGAGGGTGATTCCGTGACAAGCGGGCAAATTGCCACGCTTAGAATCTTCCATACTAAACCTCTTTAGTACGGTGTCTATGTACCTCAACTGTGAAAGTACCAACATTCTTTTAGATATGTCACGATAGATCTTAATCCCCAGAATGTACGAGGCTTCCCCCAGGTCTTTCATAGAGAACTTCTGTAACAAGAACAACTTGGCCGATTGTAGCATAGGAATATCATTTCCTATCAGGAGAATGTCATCAATGTATAAAACGAGGAATACCACAGCTCTCCCAACAATCTTCTTATAAATACAAGGTTCATCGACATTTTTGATAAAGTCCAATTCTCTGACCGTCTCATCAAAGCAGATGTTCCAACTCTGCGATGCCTGCTTTAATCCATAAATGGATTTAAGCAACTTGCACACTTTTCCACTGCTCCCACTGTCTATGAAGCCCTCTGGTTGATCCATGAAAACACACTTTTCTAAACTTCCATTTAGAAAGGCGGTTTTAACATCCATCTGCCAGATCTCATAGTCATGGAAGGCAGCAATGCCAGGTAGGATCCGAATAGATTTAAGCATAGCCACTGGTGAAAAAGTTTCGTCATAATCCAATCCTGGTCTTTGACGAAAACCTTTAGCAACAAGTCTAGATTTGTAGATATCTACCTGACCATCTACACCAATCTTCTTTTTGAAGATCCATTTGCACCGTACAGGTTTTACCCCAGTAGGAGCAAAATCCAAAGTCCAAACTTTGTTTGTGTACATGGATTCCATCTCGGTTCGCATAGCATCCAGCCACTTCACCGAGTCTTTAATCGTGATGGCTTGCTGAAAACTAGTGGGCTCATCATCATCGATGATGCAATCTTCTCGATCCCCGTCTATGAGAAAACCGTAGTATCTCTCGGGCGAATGAGATAGCCTACTAGATCCGCGGAGTGGCGTGGGTATGTCCTGTTCCATTGAAGTCTCAGGTTCTACTAAGATTTTAGTAATAGTCTGAAGTTCTGGAATTTCTTCCAGCTCCATTGTGCTCCCACTTATCTCTTTTTCGAGTAATTGAGTTTCCATGAAGCGGGCATGTCACGACCCGAAAATATTAGCTCGTGACCGGCACTTAAATCACGCAACGTCTACAGGCGTAACGTAACTAAGTAAGCCGAAGCCCAGAAATCTAAACCTGTCAAAAAAAGTACGTAATGAAAACATTGATACAACATTAAGTTAAAGTCCTTAAATTTAATTTTATTTCATTAAAAATTTCGGCAGCACCTCCTTTGTAAAAACTAGCCCCGAAACGGGTACAAACATAGAATATAAATAAAGCATCCCCAAACGGGAGCAAATCATGCCCAACGATGGAAACTATCACCACAAGAATATAAATATACAACGCCTAAAGGCGAAGATCAACACAAAGGAAAATGAAAATCAAGACATCAAACCCAGCAAGCGAACATATAACCCATCGCTCTAAGTCTTGCAACTACAAGTCTTGCTAAGTCTTACTACATATACAAATACTAGTTTCTGATTGATGGAGTTGACTAGATACAACAAGAATAATAATACAAGAGGGGCACGATCCAACATGTACCACCTACCAAAGCAAATCACCCGAATGCAAGCTGTGTGCCAGCGATGCTGCTACTGATCCATGCGGTCAACCTGCAAGAACTGTAGAACAACGGGGGTGAGTTGCCAACTCGTGAGTAGAAAACATCATCAGGTAGAAATCGAAAAAAAACAACGATTCCTAGGTCAACTATATCATAAAGGTAATACTATGATATCTAAGGTGACCGTATCTGCATATGTGCCAACAACATAATCAATGCCTATCAGCAAGTGGATATCATCCAACCAAATAATTAATGCCTGTATGCATGTGGATCTCATCCACGTGTTAACCAATGACACAACAACATCATGCATGTAAATATCATGAAAACATATGCATGTAAATATGAGGATATAAATCAACGTGTGTCCAGCAACGACACATTAAAATCATGAAACCTGAGTGTCCCACATCGACACTCGAAATATCATGAAACCCGTGTAGGGTTACTAGGCACTCTCACAAGGGTCTATAAGGCATCAACCATGCCCGATTTAAAATTTAGACGTGCCGAACAACCCTAACCAAGATCTTTAAACTAGAGATTAGGCTAAACAAAGCAAGTAAACAACTTTACTTCTAAGAGTTTGGGATTACAACCTTTGTAGTCCGGTCCTTCACTTCTAAAGTTCCGTGTTGAGCTCCCTTCGCTCCGATCATCGAGTACCCAGACTCTAGAGAGGCTCCACGATGAGAAAGAAGCAAGCTTGCTTCCGATCTTCGATAACAAAGATGATCTACCTTGAAGTTTCTTTAACACAAGCTCTCACTCACTAAATGAAGTGAACACCCTAATCTAATTGGCAAGAATAGATTAGGATGATGAAGTAGGAATTTAGCACTCTTTTGTTTTCTTAATCGCACTCAAAATCATCACTAATGAAAGAGCTAGAAAGCTTTTCCATTCAAAAGAAGAAGGAAGAAGAAGAAGCCTTTCTTTTGTGATGAATAATCAAAAAGTGTGTTGTGATTACTAATGCAACCATGGTCAAAGATGAAGAGGCTAACCAATGTAGAGAGTTAATTAGGGTTAAAGGGTGTGGGTTGGGTTATGAAATATCTTGCAAAATATCTAAACTAAATATCTTTGCAAGAAATAAAATAAAAAGCTTCTAGAAACTTCTAGAAAAGTTTAACCCAAATCAAACCCTAACCTCGTTTAATCTCCACTAATCATGTTGCATTAGTAACTATAACACGTTAGAATATTATATATCACATATATAATATATTTTTGTAACAAAAGAAAATAATACAATTAACATATATCGCATATATATAAATGTATTACCCGAGTGAGAAAAAGAATCTTTTAGTGAGCTTATATCAGTTAATGTAATTTAATATATCAAATATATCATTATACATTAAATTATCGAACCAACATTTGATCCGATAATCCGGCTATTTCACAAATAACCGACTAATATAATCTGTATCAGTTCATCGAATCAACACTTGATCCGATGACTCGGCTATATCACATATTCCTGGCCGATATCTCATATCGTGAGAATCTAATACGGTATCACATACACGTATTGTTCTCGGTCCCGCACATATCATATATGTGCTCCTATTCCGTTTTGCTTGAGCCAAGAAACCTCTGTGTAGGACTCTAAAGAATCCTCAATACGCCGGCAGTAGGTGATGATCATATCAAATACCCACAAGCTGCAAGTGGTCAGCTAAACGTAATAGCCACCCAGGTATTGAGCGATCAGAAGATCAACAAGCAAGCCTGCACATTCTCCTGCGAATTCAATCAGTAACACTCCCGTACAGTCCGGTCACTTCATCTGATATGTCGCATATCACGCCTAGGGGTGGTAAACATCAGATCCCAGTAGCTTGATAAGTCGTGTCGATATTGTTGATGTAGTGCCCTCAAAGTTAATTATTGGATCCCAGGTATATGATTGCAATGATTGAGGAGGACCTATACCGGTAGGACAGTCTTACTCGAGATGATAGTATGCTATCTTGTTTGCCTTTATCAGTCATGTACAGCTTCAGGTGACTGATCACTATTACACGTTGATAGAGCCCTTAGGATCTTGCTTGACTACCAACAGTATGATGGCGATCATATACGTGAGAGTTGGGTAGTCTATAAGCACAACCTTAAAAGCGGTCCTTAGTCGTCGGAGTTTCGAGACAGGGCATCGATACTCCGGAGTAGACTAGTGTATACAGTCGAGACACCGATGAGGGGCGGTGGCCGGTATCACAAGCCACTGGTGTCAGTTGGATCACCTAAGATGTATACAGGTGCTCATTGGGTTATGAGTACACCGGACAGGACTCGCCGGGAACCTGCAAGTTGGTATTATACCTAGCGTTAGATAGCAGTTCCCTGGTGACATGTGTACATGTTAGTTCATCAACCTGAGATCGTCATTTGTCTCATGTGAGTTCCCACTGTGCATTGATTTCTACCCTACCATGGCTCAAAGGAGTCGTGCAAACAGGTCTTTTTTGGGTACAGTCCCGAGCCACATGGAGGCCAGTGAGCGGATCGGCAGGGGATTCGTCTCTCCCGGTATTGGGGGTGAGATCACGCTGTGTCTAGGAGAGCCATTACACAAAGCCCTCGGCCGAGGCAGGAGATCTGGTAGGTACTCCAGTAGTATCTCAGGGTGTTCTGGGCTACACTCTGACACGACTTATACCACTATTGGGGGTCTGACGTTACCAGCCCCCTAGGCCCGATATGCGATACTCATAGACGATCGGACCGGACTGTATGTATATTGTCACTGTTAGGCTCAGTAGGGTTCCAGGATGAGTTCGCTCATCGGCTTCCCTTGAGGTCAGTACATGGGCAGCTGTTACGCACAGCTAGTGCCGCTGACGTGCTTGTAGTTAAACCCACTGCCAGGGTACTGATGGGTCATTAGAGTCCCCCACAGATAATTTCCCATGTTCGGGCGAAATGTTGTAGAGGCCGTATGGTTTTATGGAAGGGTTCGGAAAATGCACATGCGTTTGCGCACGTGTCATATTTCGGGCAGATAATACTGGTGGGCTTTGGTTTAAGCCAGATCCATGTATTATATTGAGTCGGAATATTTTAGTCTCTCGTATTCGTATTCGGTCGGAATACGGATACAGGTATGTATATACAGGCGAGGGGTATTTTCGTAATCCGTTAGAAGAATATTTTAGAAGATGTATTTCTTTTTGGATTAATCATTTTGGTTTAAATGATTATTTGGTTTTGGAAATGGTGACTCATTATGGATGACACATTTATTCTAGCATGTTCCTTAGTGACTCATACTAATGAGTCACTAAGTGAGTCATGAAGAATTAAATGTGTTTTGTTTTGGGTTTGGATATTTGAGGAGATATTTTCATTAGATATTTGTTTATGGTTTTGATTATATATCCTCACATATCTATTCATAAGATGAGTATAAAAAAAGAACACAAGTATTTTGATCTTCATTTTCTTTTGGATCACTAATGTTTCTTGAGTTCACCATTTCCAATCCTAAATATCTTCTTCTACCTCCACCCTAGCCCTCTCATGCGATGAGAACCTTAGGGTGTTTGAGACAAAATATTCAACTTGTTCTCTACTTCATCTTGGTCATCTCTTTTAGCAGACTTGATTACCGAGTTGCCTTGGTATAGAGACGGGACCCCGTTTAAAGATCCGTACATGTGGTGCCATCTCGACAAGGAGCAAAGAGATTGGAGTTGCCGCGAGGAGCGTGGGATGATGGCTGAAGACCGAAGGACTCAGATCGATCGGTATAGCCTTTCTAGCTCTTTACAGTTTGTTAGTTTGGCATTAATGGCAAGATCCGGGTTATAGTATGCGATAGCGCCAGTTATAAAAGTTTTGTTCCGCGTTTGCCGTCAAAATGACGGCCGGGGCGCTATCGTAGACTTACATGGTATCAGAGACACGCCATTAACGTTTACTAACTTGCTCTAACGTGTTTAAAACAACGATCGAACGAAATTTCCAAAACCGCAATTTTCAGGCCAAAGTTTCTGTCGATTGTTTAAACAGGTCTAAAAATCATTTTGAGCATCTCAGAAAATCGAGCAGGCCTTTTAAAGAATTCTGGTGAAATTTGGTCGACTGACTCTACAGTACTGCCGCGGAACCGCCGCACAAACCAGGGTTTGGCCGCGGTTCCACCGCAGGTTTGGAGCATCAGACTACCATTTTTCTACAGTAACCTCCTGCATAGAAAATTGTAGTTTCTAGAATATTTCTTTTGAGCCCTGATTTTGTTTGTGTACTGGAGATGTACGTGGGGCCCACTTCGGGAAGTTTTGTCGATCCGAATTTTAAACTTGTTAGTTAACAGTACTTACGTTATATCTCCGACCGTGAATGTCATTCGAGCGGTAAATTGCGTCTAATTGTTATAGTCCTTTTAGATGGGTTTGCGAACGTGACATTCGTGTTGATATTCTGTGTTGTGCTGTGATGTTGCGGATTTGTCGTGGTGGATAGCAGTGTGCAATGGTAGTGCAGTTTGGAATTATTTGTACATTTGATATTACGGGGCGAGCGTCCAACATGTGGACTGTCGTCATTGCCTGTTTGTATAATATTCTTTTGGGGCACGACCGGACTGAGGTCGATGTACCTGTTGTACATATTTTTCATTTCTGTACTAGGTTTACCCCGCGACGGAGTGCACGGATAGCCGAGTTCTGGAGGGCAACGGATCCGCATCTCATGGCTTTGAGAAGCAGAGGGGCCTCACTCTAGAATTGGCAGACTATTCGCCGCACTCGTAGGGGGTACAGATTGACCCAAAGAAGGGTGCTCAAGTTACTGGATTCCGTGAAGTGCAGGGTGGTCCATTCACTTTGCTGTAGGGGGCTGCCTCGCGTCAGGTTTTGGCGGGTAACTTGCCGCACCCGTAGGGGTCTAGGTTTCATTGCACAGGCTATCCACACGACCAGGGGAACGTCGGGTTTCAGCAGCGGCTCTGTGAAACCTGGGGATCCCAGATTATCTGTATTATTCTGTGATACTTATTACTTTTCTGTAATGTTCCATATTATCACGCCTGGAGCAATTATTGTATATTGGTATATATACTAGTAGATGTTGTAGATGTTTTGCACCCGTGCTAGTCCAGTCCCCGCTCTGTCGTTAGTTAAGTAACCTAACGGGTAATGACGGGACCCAGTGGCGAATGCGGATGGCATATACGTACATTTTATTTTCGTTCTTTTCTGGTGTGATTAATTGATGGAACTGCATTGATTCTGATCAATGCAGTGGAAAACAAACCTGTTTGGATGTTGTTGGAACAGTTTTAAAAAGCGTTATTACAAAGACGTTTTCTTTTGTTTTGCACAGTGGTATTTAGTTGGAATATCCTGCACCTCATTCGACGAGGCAAGGGCCGAGATCCCTTCACCGGGAGTGACCCCTTGAGCAGAAGTTTGCATCAGGGTACAAACTTCTCTATAGTCGATTGCATGCTGCTTTGCATCGCGGTATTCAGTTGGAATATCCTGCACCTCATTCCACGAGGAAAGAGCCAAGATCCCTTCAGCGGGAGTGACCTCTTTAGCAAAGGTTTTCGCCACTATATTTTTATAAAAATCTATCAGGTTCCTTCAACGAGATCAAGTTCGTTACGTTAAAGTTTTTTCGCCAAAAACCAGCCGTAGCCCTCCGTCATTTCTTTTGGGTATTCAGTAGTATTCAAGCTATGTATTTTGACCAAATCCAAGGCATAGTGTTTGGTAGCTGCTGGGTATTCATTTGTTGCATAGATAGATGAGTTGGTTTGGGACAGTCGTTCTGCCATTTGGTCAAAGTCAGGGGCATATGCGGGTGGGTTCAAATTGACAAGATAATGATGGGTAGAACTTGGCATGTGACTTATGGCATTTTGGCCAATGTCAAGGTCATAAGAGCATGGGGCAAAAATCACATCGGGAGTTTCTAAAGAAACTGAAACTTGCCTGGCATGCGCATACCTTCTGGAGTGTGATAACGTCAGTGGAATCCGTCACGTTATCATGCGATAAGAGTTGGATCCCGATTCCCACTGATGAGTTAGTTTACTCTTCCGGTAATCCCGATTGATTCTTCTTTCAGGTTTGGAGGAGAATTTGACAGTACAGTGGGAGGTTTCCTGATTAGATAAAGTAATAACCATTCTGATCTAGGTTAGAGTGCACACAGAGTGTTTCTTTTCTCTCTCTCTTTGGCAGCGACCTTTGACCGACCCTTGACTATGACTCAGTGACCAAGTTGACCGAACCTTCTTAAAATACTGGCTTTTGGATTGTCCTAGTTGCATAAGTCATTGCCGCTCCTTCTTTTACCCTTTGCATTTCTTAGAACACCTCGTATCACTACGAACATCCACTTCCATTGCATAGATCCATCATATGGTTATTTACGAACTTGAAGGGCCTTCTTCGAGGATGGATCCAGGTTCAGGAGAAATAGAATTGGTTTATTCAGTTGTCTTTTATCATCACATTCTCTCAGGTTGCGAGGGCTCCTTAGTTTAGGAGAGTACACCTATTACGCTTATTGGATAGTCTTCTTCCAAACCTTAGGCAGGTGCCGAAAGGTAGGGAATGAAGAAAACTAATTAGCCTAAGTAGGTTGTACAAAAGGTAATAAGTAAAGACAACATAAAGGGATTAGGAAGAGGGCAAAGTAAATTGCGACTGCTATCATTAACGACCAAACCGCGTACTTCATCGCCACTCCTATTTCACCTTTGCTTTTTTCCCCAGTTCGGGAGAAATAGAATAAGGTATTATTCAGTTGTATTTTATCATCACCTTCTCTCAGGTTGTGAGTACTCCTTGGTGTAGGGTTCCTAGGCACACCAAGGAGGTCTCACAAGGCATCAACCATGCCAATTTCAAATTTTACGGTGCCGAGAAACCCTAAACTACGGACCGTCGGCTAGATGTCTAGGCGAAAAGATAAACTAGTTAACACTTAACTAAGAGATACGGAAATACAACCTTTGTAGATCCGGTTCTCCACCTCCATAGCTCCGCAATGAAGTCTCCTCGCTGTCCATAATAAGTCCCGGGCTCTAGCGTCGGCTTCATCGGAGAATGGACGGGCTAGGTCATCGATGTCCATGCCGAAGATGATCTACGTCGAGGCATCGCTAAATCATGCTCCGACTTCACGAAGTCAAGAAACTTGTGAAGTAAACACACTCTACTACTTGGCAAGAGGTAGAGGATGAAGAAATAGGAGTTGGGTTCACTTTAGAATTGGATTTCTCACTCAAAAACATCAATCACCATTGATGAAGAGAGCTTTCTTCTTGTGAGGAAGAAGAAGAAGAAGAAGATAATGTTATGATAAGTTATATGTAAAAAGAAAATAATAATAACACTTATCATCTCTCAACCATGGTCAAGTGTAGAGAACAAATCATGGTTAGTAGGAATGGTTAGGGTTAAGCAAGAGACAAAATAGTCACAAAGTCAAAAGCTTCATGAAGCATAATAATCCATCCAAAGAAAGCCACCATTTATTCTTTAAGCTAATCATTTTCCAAAAAGAATAAAGAATAAATAAATAGATATGAAAAACAAAACCCTAACCATTTAAATAACCATGGTTTAATCTTTACACTTAACCAAATAAGCATGCACCATCAATCATGATACAAACTTGTGTACAAAAGTATATCACATATACAATATGCACAATCCGAGTGAGAAAATCCATTTAAAGTGAACCAATACTAGTTAATGCAAAGTAATATATCAAATATATAATTATACATTAAATCATTAAATCAACACTTGATTTAACGATCCGGTCATATCGCATATAACCGACTAGTATCCTATGTATCGGCTTATCGAATCAATACTTGATTCGATAACTAGGTTATATCGCATACAACCAATCGATACATTCATCGCGAGAATAGAATACGGTATCACATACACACATTATTCTCGGTCCCGCACATATCTCATATGCGCTCCTATTTCGTTTCGCTTGAGCCAGGAAACCTCTGTATAGGACTCTAAAGACTCGTCAATACGCCGGCAGCAGATGATGATCATATCAAGCACCCACAAGCCGCAAGCGGTCTGCTAAACGTAACGGCCACCCGGGTATTGAGCGATCAGAAGATTGACGAGCAAGCCCGCTCACACTCCAGTGAATCCAACCAGTAACACTACCGTACAGTCCGGTCTGATCGTCTGATATGTCGCATATCTCGCCTAGGGGTGGTAAACGTCAGACCCCAATAGCTTGATAAGTCGTGTCGATATGAGGTCTATAACAATTCGAGAAACTACTGGTAACACTTACCAGGAAATCTCAGCAACCCTGGCCAGGGATTTCCTGTTATAGCCAATCGAACACAGCGCAACATCAACTCCCTATACCGGGAGAGACGAATCCCCTCCTATCGCTCATTGTCTCCATGTGACTCGGGACTGTACCCAAAAACCACCGTTTTGCACGCCCTCTTGGACGTGGTAAGATGGAAATCAAAGCACAGTGGGAACCACACAAGACTCTATGACGATCTCGGGTCAACAGACTACTCTGTACCAGTGTCACCAGAGAACTGCCATCTGACGTGAGGTATAATACCATCTGGGAGTTCTCGGCGAGTCCGTCCAGTGTACCAAGTCTTTACTGAGCACCCGTATATCTCCTCTGATGTCAAACACCAATGGATATGGGATCATCCATCGCCCATCTGTATGGGTCGAGAAGGTATACGCTAGTCTACTCTGGTATATCGATGCCCCGTCTTGATACACCCACAACTAGGGACTTTGAAGGATGTACTTATGGACTACCATGTCCCCACTAGTATGATCCGCATCATAGTCCAGGTAGTCAAGTACAGATCCTAAGGGCTTTACCAACATGTAACAGGGAGACAGACAGTATACACGTTAAGGTAAAGAGCAGCCAGATAGCGTACTATCATGTTGAGCAAGAAAGTCCTCCCTATATATGTCCCAGCATCCACTACAATATACATCCTATGTATAGTAATGGCCTCTAGGGCATACATATAACTAACAATCTCCCACTTGCACTAGGGCCATCTGATAGCAGTGGTTGTAGTATCTCATACTCAACTATCCCATAAAAATCTCTCTCTGGGAACAGGCCTTTGTGAGTGGATCCGCTGTGTTGTCCTCTGAGTCTACTCTCCTAACCTCGATCTCCCTGGAGATCAACCATCTCCATGATCAAGTGATACTGCCTTAGAATATGTCTGGATCACTGATGGGACCGGCGTTCCTTGGCATAAGCCACAACTCCATTGTCACACAATGGGAGGAACATAGTTCATCTCATGAACCAATATACACCCAGACTGCCTCTTTGGTAGCATCTTAAGTAGCGATGTATCCAGCCTTTATCGTCTAGTATGTCACGGTATCTAGCTTGGAACTTTTCCAACATACCGTCCCTTTACTGAGGGTTAAGACAATGCCTGTGACTGACTTTCAGTCGTCCTTATCACCCTGGAACCCTTCCAGTGATTCTCCCCAGGATCGACTGATACCATCTCACTACAACTAGTGAGTATCCTAATATCCAATTAGATCTATCTCATAGATACAAAATCCAGGATTTAGGAGGTATCACTTTTGATCCTATATGGAGAATCATGGTGATAAGCGGAGATTGAACGAGCGTAGCATAGGAAACTCCTTCCCTATCATGAGTATGTCATCCACGTACTCTACGAAGATCATCACCATACTCCCTACTACCTTTTTGTTTATACAAGGTTCATCTACTATTTTGATGAAGTCAAACTCTTTGATTACCACATCAAAACAGATGTTCCAACTCCGCGATACCTGCTTTATCCTATAAAGCATCTTGTACACGTTTCCGCTGCTCCCACTGTCTACGAAGCCCTCTGGCTGTGTACTTATAGACGTTCTCTTCTAAAACATCATTTAGAAAAGCAGTCATGGCACCCAATCGCCAGATATCGTAGTCATGGTATGTAGCCGTGGCAAGTGGGATCTGGATGGACTTAAGCATAGCTACTTGAAAAGGTTTCATCATTATCCACGCCTGGTCGATGACGAAAAGCTTCAACAAGTCTAGCTTTGAAAGTCTTAACTTTTCCATCTACACCAAGTAATCTTCTCAAGATATACTTGCTCCTGATGGGGATTTAACCCTTCAGATATAGCAACCAAAGTCCATACTTTGTTGGTGTATAAGGATTCCATCTCAGATTGCTAAGCATCCAGCCATTCTTACAGAGTCCCTACTCTCGATGGCCAGCTCGAAACTAGTTGGGTCATCATCTCATGATGCATTGCTCGCTCCCACTGTCATAGAGAAACAGAAGTATTTCTCAGGTGCGTGAGGAACCCTACTAGATCGGCGGAGAGGCTGAGGTTCGTTAGTAACTATTGAATCCATTGGTTCTATCAAATCATCAGCTGTAGTTTGTATGGCTGGAACATTTCCAGTTCTACATAACAGACCTTGCCTCGAGCTTGTCCGGATTTTGCTTTTAGACATAGGCCGGACAACCCCAAATCTTAACTAACTTAAGATATGGGCTCTTCCGTTTCCATATCACATATGAAGTGGTAGGCATTGATTTGATTTGAATCCTATTCAATAGGTATGCAACTTCTCAAGTGCATAAATCCCAAAAAGGAAATAGGTCACTCAGTAGTAATCATCATAGAGCACACCTTATCATATAGGGTGTAATTGCTCCACCCCGATAAACCATCGTGCTATGGTGTATTCGGAGGAGTAATGCTGAGAGAGAATCTTATTCTCCTTTAGAATAGTCCAGGAATTCCGTGCTCAAGTATTCTCCTCCCTGATCACATCAAAGGACATAATGCTTATACCCGTATTCTGGTTCTCTACTTCTCACTTATATTCTATGAATATCTCAAAAGGTTCAGACTTGTGTTTCAACAGGAACATATGTCTGAATCTTGAGAGATTATCAGAGAACGTAATGAAGTACAAAGAACCAGTCCTGGCATGTGTAGACAGGGGACCTTACATACATCAACATGTATCATCCTAAGAGTTTACTAACTCTTTCTCTGTTTCCAATAAACAGAGCTGTGGTCATCTTATCTTTGTGACATGACTGGCGAGTTTCACAAGATGTAAATTCAAACTGATTTAAATATGCATCTATATGTAACTCTAGCTAGTCGGGTCACATTGATATGACCTAGTCTACAATACCTCAAGTAGGATTCGTTCATATCTGAACTCTTCCTCTTGTGTGTGTTCCGTATACTAAAGAACTGTCGTTTGATTTAGAACATCAACGCTTTTAGATAACGTGCCTGATCCAATCAACTTTTGATATAGGAAATGTTCAAAACATTATCCAACAATACAAAATTTTATCATTTCTTTACTAATAAAGAGACTGATATGATTTTGTATATCAGGTTCGGTATCTAACAACATTCGTTCAGAATCAATGTATTGGTAATACAGAGTGACAGTGACCAATAGACTTGGCTGCAACACTTGCCCCGTTTTCTGCCTCATGAAACTTATCACCCGTTCTCAGTTCTTCTACCTTCCTTTAGCCCTATGTAACATATTACATATGCGGGATCCTGATCCGGTATCATATACCCAGGACGTAAAGGACACTGAGAAACAGTTCTCTGTAATAAACACACCCGAAGATGATGCATCAGCATGCACTCTCTTCGTTTGGGCGGCACGGGAATTCTGGTAATCCCCTATTTTCTGCTCTGTCTTATAACAATTATAAGTTGGAGCGGGACCAACGTTCCCCAGCTCAGTATAACAAGCGGGTTCGGTCAATAATCCGTATTATTATCTTGATTAAGGCGTGATATGGTCGCTACCTAGAGAGAGAGAGAAGAAAACACTCAGCGTGCGCTCTGTCAAGAATAGATTGGTTATTATTTTATCTAATCAGGATGGCTCCACTGCTTTTTATCAAATCTTCCTTCAAACCCTAAAAGGAAAGACTAGCCGGGATTAATTACACACCACAAGTTCGCCAATCTTTCAGCCAGGCCAGTGTCGGTACTTTGAGGGAGGTCCCCCGTGCTTTCGCACGAACCTAATTAATGTAAACCTCGTTTTCCCAGAGGCGTAACCTCGTTGACACCTTTCTAGACACCTACTTGATTGGCTAATTGTAATGTATAAAACTCTCCCAGGAGTAACTCTTACTCGCAGCGGGTATCGGGATCCAACTATCTTATAGAAGGTATGCAATCTCATTGCAAATTTCAACACTTGAAATTCCCGATAATATTTTGCCCCGAACGATCTATGACCTTGACAAGGTCAACAAACCATAGACTGCAAGTCAAGTTCAACCCGTCATTTCTTGATTGAATCAAACCCACCCGCACGACCCTTGACAAGGTCAACAAGGCCGCACGACTACCCTAACCCAATCTGCATCATATGCATAAGCAGATAAATACTGGTTAGCTACCGCACACTGCGCCTTGACAAGGTCAACAAACGCAGCACGAATACTAAACAGGATTTATCTGAAATGACGGAGGGCTACGACAGGTTTTTCTGAAAACCTATTGCGTAATGAACTTGATATCGTTGTAGAATCAAATGATTTTAAAATGGAGTGCTTTTGAGGCTTTTCTAGTTTTGCTAAAGGAGTCACTCCCGGTGAAGGGATCGTCGGTCCTTTCCTCGTTGAATGAGGTGCGGGATATATCATATATATCACTGTGCAAAACAAAAACACTTAAAAGCAATCAAAAGACAAACCGAGTGTGTAGCATCTGCCAGTTATTGCTAAAGGAGTCACTCCCGGTGAAGGGATCTCGGTCATTTCCTCATCGAATAAGGTGCAGGATATATCATATATACCGCTATGCAAAGCAAGAACTGTAGCTACCTGTTTTATTTTGAAATTCGATTCTACAACATCTTAGGTTTCTTTTATTTCATTAATCACATTAATGAAGTCCCATCATATAAGTACCTAAACATCACAGATAAATACGACGTACACTTATGCCATCCGCATTCGCCTCGATGTCCCCTCGTGCACCGTTAGGTTAGGTAACTAACGGCAGAGCGAGGCAGGGCTAGCACGGGTGTAAAACATAAGTAACGTCTATATATAATATATCATATATACTATATACAAGTATCTATCACAGAACATCACATGATCACATCACAGATATCGCAGCAGAAGAATCATATGAAATATTGGATATACTAGGACGTCCGTGTTTTCAATACGAGCCAGTATAAAACACGGATTCCACGGTCGTGATGAATATCCAAACACACACCCCTAGACCCCTACGAGAGCGGCAAGCAACCCTACCAATTCTGGAGTTAGGAGACCCGGACTCGACTCCTCGAGTTGGTCTCCCACTGGACTCCAGAACCCGGTTACTTGTGCCCTCCTCCTTGGGTCTATCCTAGTGCGGAAAAGTAAATAATATACAAAGGGTGACAACTTCCGCAACCTGGAAGTGCCCCAATAAAAGAATATTACATACAAGTTTTTACATGAATGAAAATGAAAAACACTCATCTCACATAAAAACCCCCGGCTATTCAAACACGACGATCCAATATAACATATCCAGCAACACATAACATCATATGTCATCAACGTAAGTAAATATGTGCATCCCAATTGTCGTTGACATATAGCAACGAAACCGGCGATATCACATATTACACTTACGGTCACAGAAAAGAAAGTGTAAAACTACAACAGTTGGAATCCGCAACCACCTCAGACATCGCATGCCTGACCAAATGAATTCCTTAGACATCGCATGCCTAACAATTATAAACCCCGCATTTTAGTCTCAAAATCGAAAACACTTTTCAATACCAAGTCGGGCAATTCAACAAGATTCCCGACATCCTGATCGAATGCTCGTCGCAAACTTCAGTAGGCGGCCGCACCCCCGACGCCGTCGACGAAGTGCACCAAGGCGGAACACCGCTACCGCGAGCACCCGGACGGATGCTTTCGGCGACGGGGTTCTCCTACAGTCACTTGGTCGGGGCTATGGAGCGAGGCTGTCTATTAAGTTTACCCGGCGAGTATCCGCGTACGCTACGTGATTGCGACGGACTTTTGATCACATCAAAATTCCGTGGCAACCGATCAAGTGAGACTAAACTGCTATGTTTATAACATTCATTCAGTTATCTCATAACTACTTGTGAATTCCAATTATTGTATCCCATTCCGGATAAATAGAAAATGTTAAACTTTCCGATCGAACGATCGAACACCCAAGTTTTCCCGATACAGCTCAACACATGAAATAAGTCTAACAACATTCCGTTCGTGCCTCAGTACCAACGGTCCAGCCGTAGGAGGGTCAAGCCAACGCCTCATATGTGGCACGCCGTACTGCCCCAAACCCTAAGGTTCAAAGGGCAGTTCAAGACGGTCACATAATCGAGTTAAGGTTTGTTGTCTTCTAGAGGGACCATCGGGTTACTTGCACTACTTAGAACGTCGTTAAACTACGGAAAAATCCAACACTTGGAAATTTCCCGACAGGGGAAAAATTGGGTATTTATATCCGGTCGAACTTTTTAACATATTCTAAAATTTATCCAGAAAGCCACACAGACAAAACTTGATACTCTGATCGAAACACCGAATCCTCAAAACAATTCCCAGAAAATACAACTCTGGAATAAAAAATAAAAATTTCCAGAAGACTCAGCACTTTGACACAAGAATTACTGTGCAAGACACGTGGTCTAAATCAGCAACATGGCCGCGGAACCGCCGCTAAACCCAGGGTGGGGACGCGGTTCCGCGCCTCTTTTGTCGATTTAGAGCCACGTGCTTCACAGTAACTCTTAGGATTCCCTGCTGAATTTTTTTTAACAATTTTTAATTCACAAAAAACCCTGTTTTTAGAAAATTTCCAGAGAGCAATTTTGATTTGGGGTTTCGGGTTCGATCGGGTTTCAAATTCCGTCTAGACTTCGTCTAAGACTCTAGCTAGGCTCCGATACCACTGTAGGGTTCCTAGGCACACCAAGGAGGTCTCACAAGGCATCAACCATGCCAATTTCAAATTTTACGGTGCTGAGAAACCCTAAACTACGGACCGTCGGCTAGATGTCTAGGCGAAAAGATAAACTAGTTAACACTTAACTAAGAGATACGGAAATACAACCTTTGTAGATCCGGTTCTCCACCTCCATAGCTCCGCAATGAAGTCTCCTCGCTGTCCATAATAAGTCCCGGGCTCTAGCGTCGGCTTCATCGGAGAATGGACGGGCTACGTCATCGATGTCCATGCCGAAGATGATCTACGTCGAGGCATCGCTAAATCAAGCTCCGACTTCACGAAGTCAAGAAACTTGTGAAGTAAACATACTCTACTACTTGGCAAGAGGTAGAGGATGAAGAAATAGGAGTTGGGTTCACTTTAGAATTGGATTTCTCACTCAAAAACATCAATCACCATTGATGAAGAGAGCTTTCTTCTTGTGAGGAAGAAGAAGAAGATGAAGATAATGTTATGATAAGTTATATGTAAAAAGAAAATAATAATAACACTTATCATCTCTCAACCATGGTCAAGTGTAGAGAACAAATCATGGTTAGTGGGAATGGTTAGGGTTAAGCAAGAGACAAAATAGTCACAAAGTCAAAAGCTTCATGAAGCTTCATAATCCATCCAAAGAAAGCCACCATTTATTCTTTAAGCTAATAATTTTCCAAAAAGAATAAAGAATAAATAAATAGATATGAAAAACAAAACCCTAACCATTTAAATAACCATGGTTTAATCTTTACACTTAACCAAATAAGCATGCACCATCAATCATTATACAAACTTGTGTACAAAAGTATATCACATATACAATGTGCACAATCCGAGTGAGAAAATCCATTTAAAGTGAACCAATACTAGTTAATGCAAAGTAATATATCAAATATATAATTATACATTAAATCATTAAATCAACACTTGATTTAACGATCCGGTCATATCGCATATAACCGACTAGTATCCTATGTATCGGCTTATCGAATCAATACTTGATTCGATAACTAGGTTATATCGCATACAACCAATCGATACATTCATCGCGAGAATAGAATACGGTATCACATACACGCATTATTCTCGGTCCCGCACATATCTCATATGCGCTCCTATTTCGTTTCGCTTGAGCCAGGAAACCTCTGTGTAGGACTCTAAAGACTCGTCAATACGCCGGCAGCAGATGATGATCATATCAAGCACCCACAAGCCGCAAGCGGTCTGCTAAACGTAACGGCCACCCGGGTATTGAGCGATCAGAAGATCGACGAGCAAGCCCGCTCACACTCCAGTGAATCCAACCAGTAACACTACCGTACAGTCCGGTCTGATCGTCTGATATGTCGCATATCTCGCCTAGGGGTGGTAAACGTCAGACCCCAATAGCTTGATAAGTCGTGTCGATATGAGGTCTATAATAATTCGAGAAACTACTGGTAACACTTACCAGTAAATCTCAGTAACCCTGGCCAGGGATTTCCTGTTATAGCCAATCGAACACAGCGCAACATCAACTCCCTATACCGGGAGAGACGAATCCCCTCCTATCGCTCATTGTCTCCATGTGACTTGGGACTGTACCCAAAAACCACCGTTTTGCACGCCCTCTTGGACATGGTAAGATGGAAATCAAAGCACAGTGGGAACCACACAAGACTCTATGACGATCTCGGGTCAACAGACTACTCTGTACCAGTGTCACCAGAGAACTGCCATCTGACGTGAGGTATAATACCATCTGGGAGTTCTTGGCGAGTCCGTCCAGTGTACCCAGTCTTTACTGAGCACCCGTATATCTCCTCTGATGTCAAACACCAATGGATATGGGATCATCCATCGCCCATCTGTATGGGTCGAGAAGGTATACGCTAGTCTACTCTGGTATATCGATGCCCCGTCTCGATACACCCACGACTAGGGACTTTGAAGGATGTACTTATGGACTACCATGTCCCCACTAGTATGATCCGCATCATAGTCCAGGTAGTCAAGTACAGATCCTAAGGGCTTTACCAACATGTAACAGGGAGACAGACAGTATACACGTTAAGGTAAAGAGCAACCAGATAGCGTACTATCATGTTGAGCAAGAAAGTCCTCCCTATATATGTCCCAGCATCCACTACAATATACATCCTATGTATAGTAATGGCCTCTAGGGCATACATATAACTAACACTTGGTTTAGGAGAGTACACCTCTTATGCTTACTGGATAGTCTTCTTCCAAACCATAGGCTGGTGCCGAACGGTAGGGAAGGAAGAAAACCATTTAGCCTAACGATGGTGTACAGAAGGTAACGATTAAAGACAAATAAAGGGATTTAGAGAGATGGCAAAGAAATATACGGTTACAGTCATGAATTGGATTATGGAAGAGGCATTACTAGGAATACCAGGATACCCCTACGAAACATTTTCATGTTTCAGTTTCACTGTGCATTGTTAAAGGAAAACTGTTTTCCCGATTAGATACTTACTCCAGGGTATGTATTTACCAGTTATGTTTCTCACATCTGTATGGTTTTACAGATGATGAGTGGGAGTAGGTTATTGGGAATTAGGTGATCATCCTCATTATATCGGAATTCGTTGTAATTGGTGATATTTGAGGAAGTCGCCTGGGTTTTTGCCGGACGACATGTATTTGGTTTTGAGTATCCGTTGTTGTGTACCAATTTCAAAATGATATATCTGTATGTTAAGTTTTTGAGATATAAGTTTTTGATATTATTTCGATGACATTTACCTATATCAGTTGATGATTGGGTAAGGAGCATTGAACAGCGGAGTGGTTCTTAACCATAAGTACAGTTTTCAACCTACGATGCACAGGTTTTGAGTTATTCGACTTAGCGGACTCATACAGAGTATTGTATGTTGTCCAGTGTCCATCAGGACAAAGGGGTTGGTCCTCGTACTATGTTCTCTTTACTTGTGAGTTCTCTAGTTTTTAGACAAGTGTTTCGTAGAGATATAAGGTCTAAGTTTTGAGAACTTGTGGGTATAGAAATAAAGTAGAGAACCAGGTGTCACAAGTATCAGGATTCTTCAAAGAGATCGAAGATGTAGATTCTTGTGATTGGTATTCTGTTAATGGTTTTGAGAAACTTTTTTCTCTTTCAGGTTACTTATAATTGGATGTATTCCTAAGTTGAGTAATGCTGATCGGCCTCTCTCCATTAAGTTAATATGCACTGGAGACAGCTGCATGATTTGAATCTAGATCCAATTAAATAAGTGCCAAAGTTTCTATATTGGATATATAATGGTTCATATCTTAAGGATGTTAAGGTACGGGGAGTTGTTCGGCTTATGCTTAAAACCAAACTCTGGATAACTCAGGGCACGTTTCTGTAATGGCAGTTTGTGGGTTGGCCCGGGCTATGACGAGGGTTGACTTTCTACCATCTGAAAGATCAATAGTGATATTGTTCTTGACTCGCTACAGTTTTAGTAAAATGGATTTTTTCAGAAAACAGTAGTGGGAGTATGGTAGAACTGGAAGTGATTCCAGAACAGCAAACGATTACGGAAAATTTAATAGGACCTATAGATTCAATCAGGTTTGACATCCCATTAGCCACTCCGCAGATATGGTGGGTAACCTCAGACACCCGAGAGGTACTCCGGTAGCCTCAAGGACGGTGACAGGGAGGTTCTTGTTTACCCAGACTTGACACTACTGTTGTTCCAGGCTATGAGACCCGGCAGGAGGTTATGTATAGCGTCATTCTAAACTAGCTTTAGAAGTGCACGTATATATTATTCTGCCAGAGGGTTGTTGTAGTCAGTGGGAGCAGTGGAAGCATAGTGGGCAAGTAGCTTATGTCTATTTATAGACTAGAGCAGATATAGCGGAGATAGTTCATCTATTTTTGATGTGACAGTCATAGGTTTGACTTCATCAGAATAAGGGATGGATCTGTTAAGAAGGTAGTACGGTGTGATGTCCTAGTATTTGGATGACATACACAGAGTAGGAAGTAAAATTCCTATACTACGATCGGTTGTACTGTGGTTGTCACACAGTTGTTTCTCCACAAAGGATATGGATATAATATCAGACATTCTGGTTACTAGATCTACGGTTTTAGATCTAGATTTGGGTAGTTTTCCAATGTAGGTACTTTGACTGTATTCTAATAGTATTTTAGAATAGTTGACTCCTGGCATGGTGGTGTACCTGCAGGTGATGGAATCACCCTCTCTAAAGGTGTCTTACAGACTAAAGAGGAGAGGGATGTGCATGATTGGCATATCACTTGCTTAGGCAATTGAATCGTGAGATGTCAAGTACCACACCAGATGTTGTTTTTGCACTAGATGCGATAAGTTTATATTAATCCAATCCTGAAGAAATATAAGGAAGCAGTTTTAGAACATAAGTGCATGTTCTACGGAAGTGATAACGGCAGCCTTCTTCGGGGGACGGTTATCATTCCAGGCTTCAAAGGTGACATGAATGACAGAGAGATTGTCAGAGTTATAGTTTTCCCTCTGACGAAGGGGGCGGTATTATGGACAGGTGGTCCAAGAGGATACTGTGGGAGGCATGGTGCAGGATACTGATTAAGTTCAGTAGTCAATACAGTCTAAGAAGTTTGGATTTGGAGTTCATTTATGAACTAGGCCCCATCGGATATCAAAACATATTCTAAGATAGGTATTACTCAATTCGGGAAATGGCTTTCTCCGCGAACTTGAGATTAAGAGAGACATAGAAAGAAACATCGGGGCGGATCCACTCACTGAGACTATTTCTCGAACACAAGAGTTTTACAAACGAGCTTTGTGAAACTGATTAGTAGAGGAGTTAGGTGTTCGGTATCACACGGGCTGTGAGTATGCGACATCGCAATAATTAGCCTTAAGTGCAAGTGGGAGATTGTTGGATGTAGTGCCCTCAAAGTAAATTATTGGATCGCAGGTATGTGATTGCAATGATTGAGGAGGACCTATACCGGTAGGACAGTCTTACTCGAGATGATAGTATGCTATCTAGTTTGCCTTTATCAGTCGGGTACAGGTTCAGGTGACTGATCACTATTACATTGATAGAGCCCTTAGGATCTTGCTTGACTACCAACAGTATGATGGCGATCATATATGTGAGAGTTGGGTAGTCTATAAGCACATCCTTAAAAGTGGTCCCTAGTCGTGGGAGTTTCGAGACAGGGCATCGATACTCCAAAGTAGACTAGTGTATACAGTCGAGACCCCGACGAGGGGCGGTGGCCGGTCTCACAAGCCACTGGTGTCAGTTGGATCACCTAAGATGTATACAGGTGCTCATTGGGTTATGAGTACACCGGACAGGACTCGCCGGGAACCTGCTAGTTGGTATTATACCTAGCGTCAGATAGCAGTTCCCCGGTGACATGTGTACAGGTTAGTTCATCGACCTGAGGTCGTCATTTGTCTTGTGTGAGTTCCCACTGTGCTTTGATTTCTACCCTACCACGGCTCAAAGGAGTCGTGCAAATAGGTCTTTTTTGGGTACACTCCCGAGCCACATGGAGGCCAGTGAGCGGATCGGCAGGGGATTCGTCTCTCCCGGTATTGGGGGTGAGATGACGCTGTATCTAGGAGAGCCATTACACAAAGCCCTCGGCCGAGGTAGGAGATTTACTGGTAGGTACTCCAGTAGTATCTCAGGGTGTTCTGGGCTACACTCTGACACGACTTATACCGCTATTGGGGGTCTGACGTTACCAGCCCCTAAGCCCGATATGCGATACTCATAGACGAACGGGCCGGACTGTATGTATATTGTCACTGTTAGGCTCAGTAGGGTTCCAGGAAGAGTTCGCTCATCGGCTTCCTTTGAGGTCAGTACATGGGCAGCCGTTACGCACAGCTAGTGCCGCTGACGTGCTTGTGGTTAAACCCGGGTACTGATGAGTCATTAGAGTCCCCCACAGATAGTTTCCCAAGTTCGGGCGAAACGTTGTAGAGGCCGTATGGTTTTATGGCAGGGTTCGGAAAATGCACGTGCGTTTGCGCACGTGTCATATTTCGGGCAGATAATACTAGTGGGCTTTGGTTTAAGCTAGATCCATGTATTATATTGAGTCGGAATATTTTTGTCTCTCGTATTCGTATTCGGTCGGAATACGGATACATGTATGTATATACAGGCGAGGGGTATTTTCATAATCCGATACGAGAATATTTTAGAAGATGTATTTCTTTTTGGATTAATCATTTTGGTTTAAATGATTATTTGGTTTTGGAAATGGTGACTCATTATGGATGACACATTTATTCTAGCATGTTCCTTAGTGACTTATGATAATGAGTCATGAAGAATTAAATGTATTTTGTTTTGGGTTTGGATATTTGCGGAGATATTTTCATTAGATATTTGTTTATGGTTTTGATTATATATCCTCTCATATCTATTCACAAGATGACTATAAAAAAAGAACACAAGTATTTTGAGCTTAGTTTTCTTTTGGCTCACTAGTATTTCTTGAGTTCACCATTTCCAATCCTAAACATCTTCTTCTACCTCCACCCTACCCCTCTCATGCGATGAGAACCCTAGGGTGTTTGAGACAAAGTATTTTACTTGTTCTCTACTTCATCTTGGTCATCTCTTTTAGCATACTTGATGACCGAGTTGCCTCGGTATAGAGGCGGGAGCCCGTTTAAAGATCCGTAGATGTGGTGCCACCTCGATGAGGAGCAAAGAGATCGGAGTTTCCGCGAGGAGCGTGGGATGATGGCTAAAGGCCGAAGGACTCGGATCGATCGGTATAGCCTTTCTACCTCTTTACAGTTTGTTAGTTTAGCGTTAATGGCAAGATCCGGGTTATAGTATGCGATAGCGCCAGTTATAAAAGTCTTGTTCCGCGTCTGGCATCAGAATGACGGCCGGGGCGCTACCGTAGACTTATAGATATGAGGTATATAACAGTTCGAGATACTACTGATAACATTTACCAGTAAATTTCAGCAACCCTGTCCAGGGATTTCTAATTATAGCCAATCGAACACAGAGCAACATCAACTCCCTATACCGAGAGAGACGAATCCCCTCCTATCGCTCATTGCCTCCATGTGATTCGGGACTATACCCAAAAGACACCTTTTTGCTCGCCCTATTGGACGTGGTATGATGGAAATCAATGCACAGTGGGAATCACACAAGACACTATGACGATCTCGGGTCTACAGACTAACCTATACCAGTGTCACCAGAGAACTGCCATCTGACGTGAGGTATAATACCATCTGGGAGTTCTCGGCGAGTCCGTCCAGTGTACCCAGTCTCTACTGAGCACCCGTATACCTTCTCTGATGTCAAACACCAATGGATATGGGATCATCCATCGCCCATAATATGGGTCAAGAAGCGCATACGCTAGTCTACTCTGGAGTATCGATGCCCTGTCTCGGTACTCCCACGACTAGGAACATTTGAAGGATGTACTTGGCGACTACACTGTCCCCACTAGTATGATCTGCATCATAGTCTTGATAGTCAAGTACTCATCCTAAGGGTTTTATCAACATGTAACATAGAGATAATCAGAGTACATGTTAAGATAAAGAGCAACCAGATAGCATACTATCATGTCGAGCAAGAAATTCCTCCCTATATATGTCCCAGCATCCACTACAATATACAACGCATGTACAGTAATGGCTTCTAGGGCATACATATAACTAACAATCTCCCACTTGGATTAGGGCCATCTGTTGTAGTATCTCATACCCAACAATTAGCTGTGGTTGAAGTATCTCATACTCAACCATCCCATAAAAGTCTCTACTGGGAAATAGGCGTTTGTGAGTGGATCCGCGCTGTTGTCCTCTGTGTCTACTCTCCTAACCTCGATCTCCCTGGAGATCAACCATCTCCATGATCAGGTGATACTGCCTAAGAATATGTCTAGATCTCTGATGGGATGGGGGTTCCTTGGCAAAAGCCAGAACTCCATTGTTACACAATGGTAGGAACGAAATTCATCTCATGAACTTAAATATATCCAGACTGCCTCTTTGGTAGCATCCTTGGTAACGATGTATCTTGCCTTTAATCGTCTAGTAAGTCACGGTATATAGCTTGGAACTCTTCCAACATACCGTCCCTCCACTGAGGGTAAGGACAATGCCTGCGACTGACATTCAGTCGTTCTTATCACCCTGGAACCTTTGCAGTGATTCTCCCCAGGATCGATTGATACCATCTCACTACAACTAGTGAGAATCCTAACATCCATTTACATCTATCTCATAGATCAAAACCCAGGATTTAGGAGGTATCACTTTGATCCTTCTGGAGAATCTTTGTGATAAGAGGAGTTGACCGAGCGTAGCATAGGAAACTCCTTCCCTATCAAGAGTATGTCATCCACGTACTCTACGAGGATTACCACTATACTCTCTAATACCTTTTTGTATATACAAGGTTCATCTACAATTTTGATGAAGTCAAACTCTTTGACTACAACATCAAAACAAACGTTCCAACTTCGCGATGCCTGATTTATCACATAAAACATCTTGCTCACATTTCCACTGCTCCCATTATCTACGAAGCCCTCTGGCTGTGTACTTATAGACGCTCTTTTCCAAATCATCATTTAGAAAAGCGGTCATGACACCTAACCGCCAGATATCGTAGTCATGGTATGTAGCCGTGGCAAGTAGGATCTAGATGGATTTAAGTATAGCTTTGAAAGTCTCAACTTTTCCATGTACACCAAGTAATCTTCTCAAGATATACTTGCTCCTGATGGGGATTTAACCCTTCAGATAAAGCAACCAAAGTCCATACATTGTTTGTGTATAAGGATTCCATCTCAGATCACTAAGCATCCAGCCATTCTTACAGAGTCCCACTCCTGATGGCCAGCTCGAAACTAGTTGGGTCATCATCTCATGATGCAATCCTAGCTCCCACTGTTATAGAGAAAACCGAAGTATCTCTCAGGTGGGTTAGGAACCCTACTAGATCGGCGGAGAGGCTGAGGTTCGTTGGAAACAATTGAATCCTTTGGTTCTACCAAATCATCAGCTGCAGTTTGTATAGCTGGAACTCTTTCCAGTTCTACCTCATGACCACTAATTTCTTCACAAGAAATTCCCTTTCACAAAGGTGGCTTGCTAAGAAACAAAACATCTTTTGTTCCTCGGTTTGGTAGAAGATATTCCCTCGCGAATGTTTGGGACATCCAACAAGCTTCTACAGAACTGACTTTGCCTCGAGCTTGTCCGGATTTTGCTTTTAGACATAGGCCGGACAGACCCAAATCTTAACATACTTAAGATATGGGCTCTTCCCATTCCATATCACATATGAAGTGGAAGGCAACAAATTTGATTTGGAACCCTATTCAATAGGTATGCAGCTTCTCAAGTGCATAACTCCCAAAAGGAAATAGGAAGCTCAGTAGTACTCATCATAGAGCACACCATATCACATAGGGTGTGATTGCTCCGCCTCGATACACCGAGGTGTTGTGGTGTATTCGGAGGAGTAATGCTGAGAGAGAATCTCATTCTCCTTTACAATAGTCCAGGAATTCCATGCTTAAGTATTCTCCTCCTTGATCTCATCAAAGGACATAATATTTTTACCCGTTTTTGGTTCTCTACTTCTAACTTATATTCATTGAATTTCTCAAAAGTTCCATACTTGTGTTTCAACAGGAACATATGTCCGGATCTTGAGAGATAATCAGTGAATGTAATGAAGTACAAAGAACCGGTCTTGGCATTGTGTAGATATGGGACCTTCATACATCAGCATGTATCAATCCCAAGAGTTCACTAACTCTTTCTCTGTTTCTAATAAACGGAGCTGTGGTCATCTTATCTTTGTGACATGACTGGCAAGTTTTACAAGATGTAAATCCAAACTTATTTAAATATGCAATTTTATGTAACTTCAGCTAGTCGGGTCGAATTGATATGACCTAGTCTACAATGCCTCAAGAAGGATTTGTTCATTTCTGAACTCTTCCTCTTGTGTGTGTTCTGTATGTTAAGGACTGTGGTTTGATTTAGAACGTCTATGCTTTTAGATAACGTGCCTGAACCGATCAACTCTTGATACAGGAAATGTTCAAAACATTATCCAACAATACAAAATTATATCCTTCTTTACTAATAAAGAGACTGATATGATGTTGTATATCATGTTCGGTATCTAATAACATTCGTTCAGAATCAATGTATTCTGATAATACAGGGTGATTACTACCAACAGACTTGGCTGCAACACTAGCACCGTTTCTATCTCATGAAACTTATCACCCGTTCTCAGTTCACTACCTATCTGTAGCCCATGTAACAAATTACATATGTGGGATCCTGATCCGGTATCAAATACCTAGGACGTAAAGGATATTGAGAAACAGTTCTGTGTAATGAACACACCCGAAGAAGATGCATCAACATGCACTTTCTCCGTTTGGGCGGCACGGGAATTCTGGTAATCCCCTATTTCCTGCTGTGTCTTATAACAATTATAAGTTGGAGCGGAACCAACGTTCCCTAGCGCAGTATAACTAGCGGGTTCGGTCAATACATCCGTATTATTATCTTGATTAAGGCGTGACATAGTCGTAACCAGGAGAGAGAGAGAGAAGAAAACACTCAGCGTAAGATCTTGCAAGAAGAGATTGGTTATTTATATATCTAATCAGGATGTCTCCCACTGTTTTAGTCAAATCTTCCTTCAAACCCTAAAAGGAAAGACTAGCCGGGATTAATTACACCCTACAAGTTCGCCAATTTTTCAGCCAGGCCAGTGCCGGTACTTTGAGGGAGGTTCCCCGCGCTTTCGAACGGACCTAATTAAAGTAAACCTCGTTTTCCCAGGGGCGTAACCCCGTTAACACCTTTCTAGAAACCTACTTGATCGGCTAATTGTAATGTGTAAAACTCTCCCAGGAGTAACTTTTACTCGCAGCGGGTATCGGGATCCAACTATCTCATATATTGTATGCAATCTCATTGCAAATTTCAACACTTGAAATTCCCAATAATATTTTTCCCCAAGCCTCCTATGACCTTGACAAAGGCAAACAAACCATAGGCTGCTAGTCAAGTTCAACCCGTCATTTCATGATTGAATCAAGCCCACCTGCACGACCCTTGACAAAGGCTAACAAGGTTGTACGACTACCCTAATCCAATCTGCATCATAAGCATAAGCAGATAAGTACTATTCAGCTACCGCACACTACGCCTTGACAAAGGCCAACAAACGCAACACGAATACTAAACAGTCCTTATCTGAAATGACGGAGGGCTACGAAAGGTTTTAAGAAAACTCTTTGCGTAATGAACTTGATATCGTTGTAGAATCGAGTGAATTTAAATGGAATGTTTTTGAGGCCTTTTCTAGTTTTGCTAAAGAGGTCACTCCCGGTGAAGGGATCGTCGGCTCTTTCCTCATCGAATAAGGTGCAGGATATTTCACAAATATCACTATGCAAAGCAAGAACTATAGAAACAATCAAAAGACTATCCGAGTTTGTGGCATCTGTTAGTTTCTCTAAAGAGGTCACTCCCGGTGAAGGGATCTCGGCTCTTTCCTTATCGAATAAGGTGCTGGATGTTCTACAATGAACACCGCTATGCAAAGCAAGAACTAGAGCTACCTGTTTTTGAGACAAGTTTCTACAACATTTTTAGGTTTCTTTTAGTTTCATTAATCTCATTAATGATGTCCCATTTTATTATGCTTCACAAGCATCACATTTGAAACGAAATCAACAATATATAATATATATCTCATATATATAATATAAACATTCGTCTCATGCAGTAATATGATCTCATCACAGATCATTGCAGCAGCAGAACATATATGAAATATTTGATATACTAGGATGTCCCTGTTTTAATACAAGCCTGTATAAAACACGGATTCCATGGTCGCGATGAATAGCTAAACCCACATCCCTAGACCCCTACGAGAGCTGCAAGTAACACTGCCAATTCTAGGGTTAGGAGACCCAGTCTCGACTCCTCGAGATGGCCTCCCACTGGACCTTAGAACCCGGTTACTTGTGCTCCCCTCCTTGGGTCTACCTAATGCGGAAAAGTAAATAATATACAATGGTGACATCATCCTCAGCCCGGAAGTGCCCCAATAAAAGAATATTACATACAAATGAATTTTACATGAATGAAAATAAAAAATCTCATCTCACATAAAACTCCCGGCTATTCAAACACGACGATCCAATATAACATATCACAGCAACACATAATATCTCATATCATCAACATAAGTAAGTATGCATACATCGATTGTCGTCGATGTATAGTAACGAAAACCGGTGATACAACTACATACTACACTTACGGTCACAGAAAAGAAATTGTAAAACTACAACAGTTAGAATCCGCAACCTCCTTAGACATCGCATGCCTGACCAAATGAATTCCTTAGACATTGCATGCCTAACAATTATAAACCCCGCATTTTAGTCTCATTATCGAAAAATCTTTTCATTATCAAGTCGGGCAATTCAACAAGATTCCCGACATTCTGATCGAATGCTCGTCGCAAACTTTAGTAGACGGGCGCACCCCCGATGCCGTCGACGAAGTGCAATAAGGCGGAACACCGCTGCCGCGAGCACCCGAACGAACGCTTTTGGCGACGGGGTTCTTCTACAGTCACTTGGTCGGGGCTATGGGGCGTGGCTATCTATTAAGTTTACCCGACGAGTATCCGTGTACGCTACGTGATTGCGACGGACTTTTGATCACATCAAAATCCCGTGGCAACCGATCAAATGAGACTAAATTGCTAGATTTATAATATTCAAATTAGTTATCTCATAACTTCTTATGGATTCCAAATATTGTATCACATTCCAGATAAATAGACATTGTTAAACTTTCCGATCGAATAAACAAACACCCAAGATTTCCCTAATAGCTCAACACTTGAGCGGAGTTTCAAAAAGTATCCATCACATGCCACAGTACCAATGGTCCAGCCGTAGAAGGGTCAAGCCAACGCCTCACATGTGGCAACGCTGTACTGCCCCAAACTCTAACGTTCAGAGACGGTTCAGACGGTCACATATCGAGTTAAGGTTTGTGTTCTTCTAGAGGGTCCACCGCGTTACTTGCACGATTTTCCGAAAGTTTCAAACTCAAGAAAAAAACCAACTTCTGAAAATTTTCCGACAGGGGGAGAAATGAGTTATTGATATCCGTTCGAACTTTTTAACACGTTCTAAAATTATCCGGAAAAAATTAAACGAAGTTAAACTTTCCGATCGAATCAACGAGTTCCCAATACAACCCAGAAAACTCAACACTTGAGTATAATTAAAAATTCTCAGAAGCATCAGAAAGTGCCTACGGATGTTACTGTGCAAACAGTAAACCCTAATTCTCCAATACGGCCGCGGAACCGCCGCGCAAGGCATGGTATTGCCGCGGTTACGCGGCTCTTTAGTGGGATTAGTGTCTCGTTTTGCACAGTAATTCCTAAAATACCCTGCTTAATTTTCTGAGCATTTGTAATACTAAAAAATCAACATTTTGAAATTTTTTCCAGAAACTAGTGTTTTACGAGTATTCGGAGTTCGATCGGACTTTAAACTTTGCCAGGACTTCGCCTAAATCTCTAGCTTGGCTCTGATACCACTGTAGGGTTACTAGGCACTCTCACAAGGGTCTATAAGATATCAACCATGCCCGATTTAAAATTTATACGTGCCGAACAACCCTAACCATGATCTTTAAACTAGAGATTAGGCGAAACAAAGCAAGTAAACAACTTTACTTCTAAGAGTTTGGGACTACAACCTTTGTAGTCCGGTCCTTCACTTCTAAAGCTCCGTGTTGAGGTCCCTTCGCTGCGATCATCGAGTACCCGGACTCTGTAAGTGCACGGCGGCGCCCCGGCCGTCAATCCGACGCCGGAATGCGGAAGCGGTGAATAACTAAAATTTTGCGGACTTTGCAAACCGGCACCACCGCGCACTAAACTCCGGATCGAACCATTAACTAGTCTAAGCTATCTACAAGAAAGGGAGTAGAGATATACCGACGATCCAAGTCCTCCGGTCTTCTCGTCATGGTCCCGATCTCCTGCGGAAAAGTCCCGTCTCCTCCTCGTCGCCGGAAGTGCACCACATCGCCTTCTTCGTTTACGGGCTCCCACCTCAATGCCGAGGCAACTCGGGCACGAAGCCGGCTACTCGTCGTGCCCAAGGTTCGTTGTAGAATGTGTAGTAGAAGAAGTCTCATTTGGGGTTATGGAGTTGTGCCATTTTGTGGAGGAAAAGAGAGGAACTTTTGGAGAGGGTTCTTGTGTGATTTTTGGAGAATGAAGAGAACCAAAAATTGCCCAACCAAAAACAATCACCCCACTCCTTAAGAATGGCCGGCCCTCTTGTGAATGGGGAGAGAGTGTGAGTGAGGAGAGAGCCAAGGATTAATCAATCACCACCATAATGCAAGGGAGAGAGAAAAGCTCATGATATCAAGAAATGATCACAAGCAAAACCAACACTCATCCAACCATCATCACCAAACTCATCATCAACAACCATGATGATCACTAAAAGTCAAGCAATCATGAAGCTAGAAGTCAAGGTCAATGAGAGGCTATCATGATAAAACAAAGATGCAAAGACCCCCTCCACAAATGCCTATTTGCAACAATGCAAATAAGCCCTCCTCCACCAATCTTCGGCCAATGAACGGAACAATGGAAATTGGCCGAAACGGAAAGCAAACTGGCAACTCCAGAAAACTGGTCCCGTAATAAATTACAGGAAAACCCCGATACTGTGCATACACACCCGCATCAGTATTTCGACCGAAATACAAATGCAATGAGACAAAATCTACACTGTACTATACTAGGATCCGGCTTATACCAAAACCGCCTAGTAATATCTGTTCGATCCTGATCCGTGCAATACCGCACGTATCTGATCGAACCCTGCCATATATCCATACGGCCTATAGTACAGACTGTCCGATCCTGATCCGTGCAATACCGCACGTATCTGATCGGACCTTGCCATATCTCCATACGGCCTCTACAACCTTTCGCCCGAAAGCTGAGTAACTGAATGTGGCGGACTCTAAAGACTCGTCAACACCTTGGTTGTGGATTTAACCACTAGCACGTCAGAGGTATAAGCCAATACGTGACGGGCTACCAGGTACTGACCAAATGGGACGTCGATGAGGAAGCTCACCCCGACACCCAACTGAGCCTGTCAGTGACAATATCCGTGCAGTCCGGTCCGTTCGTCTATGAGTATCGCATGGCGGGCCTAGGGGGTTGGTAAAAGTCAGACCCCCAAAAGCGGTACAAGTCGTGTCGGAGTGTAGCCCAGAACACCCTGAGATACTACTGGAATACCTACCAGTAAATCTCCTTGCCTTGGCCAAGGACTTTGTGTAATGGCTCTCCTAGACACAGCACGACCTCACCCCCAATACCGGGAGAGACGAACCCCTGAAGATACGCTCACTGCCTCCATGTGGCTCGGGACTGTACCCAACTAAAACCTGTTTGCACGACTCCTTTGAGCCGTGGTAGGGTAGTAATCAAAGTACAGTGGGAACTCACACGAGACAAATGACGATCCCCAGGTCGATGAACTAACCTGCACACATGTCACCAGGGAACTGCCATCTGACGTCTGGTATATGACCAACTAGCATGTTCCCGGCGAGTCCTGTCCGGTGTACTCATAACCCAATGAGCACCTGTATACATCTTAGGTGATCCAACTGACACCAGTGGCTTGTGAGACCGGCCACCGCCCCTCGTCGGGGTCTCGACTGTATACACTAGTCTACTAATGGAGTATCGATGCCCGGTATCGAAACTCCCACAACTAAGGACCTTTTAAGGATATGCTTGTAGACCCCCAGCTCCCACTTATATGATCGCCCTCATACTGCTGGTGGTCAAGCAAGAATCCTAGGGGCTCTATCAACGTGTAATAGCGACGTGTCATGTCACCTAAAGCAGTACACGATGATAAGGGTAAACCAGATAGCATACTATCATCTCGAGTAAGACTGTCCTACCGGGATAGGTCCTCCCTCAATCATTACAATCACGTACCTGTGACCTAATAATTGACTGTGAGGGCACTATCTCCAACAATCTCCCACTTGCACTCAAGGCTAATTATTGCGATGTCGCATACTCACAGCCCGTGTGATACCGAACATCCAACTCCTCTACTAGTCAGCCTCACAAAGCTCGTTTGCGGAACTATTGCGTTCGAGGAATAGCCTCAGTGAGTGGATCCGCTTAGTTGTTTCTTTCTATGTCTCTCTATATCTCAAGTTCGCGGAGAAACCCATCTCCCGAAATGAGCAATACCTGTCTTAGAATGTGTCTGGATGTCTGATGGGACATAGCTCATAAATGAACTCCAAATCCAAACTTCTTAGACTGTATTGTCAACTGAACTTAATCAGTATCCTGCGCGCCATGCCTCCCTCAGTATTGCCTTGGACCACCTTTCCAAAATACTGCCCCTCATCAGAAGGAAAACTATAACTCTGACAACCTCCTTGTCGTCCATGTCACCTTGGAAGCCTGGAATGATAACTGTTTCCTGAATGAGGCTGTCGTTATCATATCCCTAGAACATCCACTTATGTTCTAAAACTGCTTCGGACTGTTTCTCCAGGATTGGATTAATGTCAACTTATTGCATCTAGTGCAAGAACAACATCTGGTGTGGTACTTGACATCTCACGATTGACTCAATTGCCTGAGCAAGTGATCTGCCAATCATGCCCGTCCCTCTCCCCTTTAGTCTGTAAGACACCTTTGGAGAGGGTGACTCCATTACCTGCAGGTACACTACCGTGCCAGGAGTCGTCCATCCTAAATACTCTTAGAATGCTGTCAAGTACCCTGATTGGGAAACCACCCAAATCTAGATCTAAAACCATAGATCCAGTAACCAGTATGTCAGATATAAAATCCATTTCCTTTGTGGAGAAACAACTGTGTGACGACCAAAGTATATCCGATCGTAGTGTAGGAGTTTCATTTCCTATTCTGTGTATGTCATCCAGATACCAGGACATCACACCCTACTACCTTCTCAACAGATCCATCTCCTATTCTGATGAAGTCAAACCCATGACTGTCACGTCAGAAATAGATGATCTATCTCCGCTACATCTGCTCTAGTCTATAAATAGACATAAGCAACCGGTCCACCAATGCTTCCGCTGCTCCCACTGACTACGACAACCCTCTGGCGGAGTCATATAGACGTACACTTCTAAAACTAGTTTAGAACGATGCTATACTTATCCTCCCGCCGGGTCTCGCAGCCTAGAACAACAGCAATGGTAATTGTGGGTAAACAAGAACTTCCCTGTCACCGTCCTTGAGGCTACCGTAGTGCCTCTCGGGTGCCTGAAGTTACCCACCTAATCTGCCGAGTGGCCAATGGAATGTCAAACCGGATTGAATCTTTAGGTTCCTTATCAAATCTTCAGTAATCGTTTGTGGTTCTGGAATCACTTCCAGTTCTACCATACTCCCACTACTGTTTTCTGAAAAAATCCATTTTTAATAAAACTGTGGCGAGTCTAGAACAATATCGCTATTGTTCATCTAGATGGTAGAAAATCAACCCTTGTCATAGCCTGGGTCAACCCACAAACAGCCATTACAGAAACGTGCCTTGAGTTGTCCAGTGTCTGGTTTTAATCATAAACCGGACAACTCCCCGTACCTTAACATCGTTAAGATATGAACTGTTCTATATCCAATATAGAAAAAGAGGCACTGATTTAATTGAACCAGATTCAAATCATGCAGCTGTCCCCAGCGCATGTCAACTAAATGGAAGGAGGCCGATCAGCGTTACTCAACTTAGGAATACTTCCAATTATGAGTAGCCTGAAAGAAAAGCAAGATCTCTTTATCATTACTATCAACTGAATACCACAAGTATCTACATCTTCGATCTCTTTGAAGAATCCCGATACTTGCTACACCTGGTTCTCTACTCTATTCTAATACCTGTAACCTCTCAAAATTCGGACCCTGTGTTTCCACGAAACACCGGTCTAAAAACTAGAGAAGTCATAAGTAAACCGAATATAGTACGAGGACCTACCCCTCTGTCCTGATGGACCCTGGACAACATACAATACTCTGTATAAGTCCCTTGAGTCTGATAACTCATTCACTGTGTGTCGAAGGTTGAAAACTGTACTTATGGTTAAGAAGAATTACACCGCTGTTTAATGCTCCTTACCTAACCATCCACTGTTATAGGTAAATGTCGTAGACATAATTTCAGAAAGGTATATCTCACTCTATGAAAATAGACGTACAGATATATCAATTTGAAATTGGTGCATAACAGCGGATATTCAAAACCAAATATTTGCCGACCGGCAAACAGCCCAGGTGATTTCCTCAAATATCACCGATTACAACGAATCCCGATATAATGAGGATAATCACCCAATTCCCAATAACTTACTCCCCCTCATCATCTATAAAACCATACAGAAGTTAGAATCGTACCTGGTAAATACATACCCTGGAGTAAGTATCTAATCGGGAAATCAGTCTTCCTTTAACATTACACAGTGAAACTGAAACATTGAAATGTTCCGATGGGGTATTCTGGTATTCCTAGTAATGCCTCTTCCAGATTCACGACTGTAACCGTATAGTTCTCTGCCACCTCTCCAAATCCCTTCATATGTCTTTAGTCTTTACCTTCTGCACACCCTTTTAGGCCAAATGGTTTTCTTCCTTCCCTACCGTTCGGCACCAACCTATGGTTTGGAAGAAGACTATCCAATAAGCATAATGGGTGTACTGTCCCAATCCTAGGAACACTCGCAACACGAGAGAAGGTGAAGATAAAAGACACCTGAATGTACTTTATTCCTATTTCTCCTGAACCAGGATCCATCCCCGAACTGGAACATGTTCCTTTCGAGTTCGTATATAACCATACGATGGAGTATCCAATAAACTGTGGATCTTCGTAGTGATACGGAGTGTCCTGGAGAAATACAAAGGTGATGTGGGAGTGGTAACGAAATATTTGGTTTGGTCGTGAATATCTGTTGCAATTTACTTTGCCCTCTTACTAATCCCTTGCTTTGTCTGAACTTAATACCTTCTGCACACCATCGTTATGCTAATTGGTTTTCTTCATTCCCTACCGGTCGGCACCAGCCTAAGGTTTGGAAGAAGACAATCCAATTTGCGTAATAGGTGTACTACCCCTAAACCAAGGAGTACTCGTAACCTGAGAGAGGGTAAAAGGAAAAGACAACTGAATAATCCTATCCGTTTTCTCCAGAACCTGAAACCATCCTCGAATAAATTCCTTCGAGTTCGTATCTAACCATACGATGGTTTTGTCCAATGGAAGTGGACGTTCGTAGCAATACGGGGTGTCCTGGAGAAAAGGGTAAAAGTAGGAGTGGCAATGAGGTCTGCAACTCTGACAATCCAAAAGCCAGTGTTTAAGAAGGTTCGGTCAACTTGGTCACTGAGTCATAGTCTTAGGGTCGGGTCAATGGTCGCTGCCAGAGAGAGAGAAAAGAAACACTCAGCGTGCACTCTAACCTAGATCAGAATGGTTACCAATTTATCTAATCTAGAATCCTCCCACTGTACCTCAAATTCTCCTCCAAACCTGAAAGAAGAATTAGTCGGGGTCACCCGAGGAGTAAACTAACTCATCAGTGGGAATCGGGATCCAACTCTCATCGCATGACAACGTGACGGAATCCGCTCACGGTGTCACACTCCAGAAGGTATGCGCATATCTGGCAAGTTTCAGTTCTTTTGAAACTCCCGATGTGATTTCTGCCCCATGCTCTTATGACCTTGGCGAAGGTCAACAAATCATAAGTCACATGTCAAGTTCTACCCGTCATTATCCAGGTTAATTTGAATCCACCCGTACAAGCCCTTGACGAAGGTCAACAAGGCTATACGACTGTCCCAAACAACGCATCTATCTATGCAGCAGAAAGGTAACAAGCAGCTACCATACACTATGCCTTGACGAAGGTCAACAAACATAGCATGAATACTACGTGCTACCCGTCTGAAACGACGGAGGGCTACGAATGGTTTCTGGCGAAAACCTTTAACGTAATGAACTTGATATCGTTGAAGGAACGGATAGCTTTTTGAAAATATAGTGACGAAAACCGTTGCTAAAGAGGTCACTCCCGGTGAAGGGATCTCGGCTCTTTCCCCGTAGAATGAGGTGCAGGATATTCCAACTGAATACCGCGATGCAAAGCAAAAGTAATCGGCTATAGTGAAGTTAATGCCCTGACGCAAACTTCTGTCCAAGGGGTCACTCCCGGTGAAGGGATCTCGGCCCTTGCCTCGTCGACTGAGGAGCAGGATATTCCAATGAATACCACGATGCAAAACAAAAGTAAATGTCCTTGCAATAACAGCTTTTTGAAAAGTGTTCCAACAACCTCAGATTAGGTTTGTTTTTAACTTGCATTGATCCGAATCAATGCAGTCCCATCAATTGATCACACCAAAAAGAACGAAAATATACTGATGTACGTAT
Organism: Agapanthus africanus; assembly: GCA_030015575.1. Classification (NCBI taxonomy): domain Eukaryota; kingdom Viridiplantae; phylum Streptophyta; class Magnoliopsida; order Asparagales; family Amaryllidaceae; genus Agapanthus; species Agapanthus africanus. The sequence goes on along the minus strand of CM057345.1, from coordinate 293,338,983 downwards.
ATGCCATCCGCATTCGCCACTGGGTCCCGTCATTACCCGTTAGGTTAGCTAACTAACGACAGAGCGGGGACTGGACTAGCGCGGATGTAAAACATATACAACATCTACTAATATATATACCAATATATTATATTTCGCTCAAGGCGTGAAAGAAATGCAACATCACAGAGAATGAACAGCATCACAGAAACAATACAGATATCTGGGATCCCCGGGTTTCACAGAGCCACTACTGAAACCCGACGTTCCCCTGGTCGTGTGGATAGCCTGTGCAATGAAATCCTAGACCCCTACGGGTGCGGCAAGTTACCCGCCAAAACCTGAAGCGAGGCAGCCCCCTTCAGCGCCGTGAATGGACCACCCAGCACTTCACGGAATCCGGTAACTTGGGCACCCCTCCTGGGTCAACCTGTACCCCCTACGAGTGCGGCGAATAGCCCGCCAATCCTAGAGTGAAGCCCCCTCCGTCTCAATGCCATGAGATGCGGGCTTGTTGCCCTCCAGAACCCGGCTATCCGTGCACCCCTCCGCGGGGTAATCCTAGTACAGAAAGTAAAATATACATACAACGGGTACATCGACCGCAACCAGGTCGTGCCCCAAAATAATAATACAAACAGGCAGTGACGGCAGCCCACATGTCGGACGCTCGCCCCGCAATAACAAATGTTCATAATACAACCACAACTGTACTAGCATTGCATCCAGGCTATCCCCACGACCGATCCGCAACATCACAGCAAATACATAGAACATCAACGTGAAAGTCACGTTCGCAAATCCGTCTAACCGGGCTATAGCAGTTAGACCGGATTTACCGATCGAGTGACATTCACGGTCGCAGATATAATGTAAATACTGTGAAAAATGTGTTTAAAATATCCGACCGATCAAATTATATCAAGTGGGCCCCAAAACAATACTGTAGCAGTTACAGAAAATATGGGCCCAATTTAAATATTCCAGAAACCCAAATTTAAGCCCAGAAGCCCACTGTAAAAACCCAACCCACTGATCCCTGTAGACTGCGGCGGAAGCGCGACCAAACATGGGTTTTGGCCGCCCTTCCGCGGTCACGTGAGAGGAACAGTACGTCGAATTTGAACAGTGTTCTTAGAATTTCTAGCACAGTACTTTTATGCAACCTGAAAAATTTTTGGAGACAGAAAAATTTCAACAGAAACTGTCGTGGGTATATTGGGGTTTTCGGACATTTCGATCGATCGGAACAGAAAAACACATTACACAAAGCTAGACTAAGTTAATGGGGAGTCTCTGATACCACTGTAAGTGCACGGCGGCGCCCCGGCCGTCAATCCGACGCCGGAATGCGGAAGCGGTGAATAACTAAAATTTTGCGGACTTTGCAAACCGGCACCACCGCGCACTAAACTCCGGATCGAACCATTAACTAGTCTAAGCTATCTACAAGAAAGGGAGTAGAGATATACCGACGATCCAAGTCCTCCGGTCTTCTCGTCATGGTCCCGATCTCCTGCGGAAAAGTCCCGTCTCCTCCTCGTCGCCGGAAGTGCACCACATCGCCTTCTTCGTTTACGGGCTCCCACCTCAATGCCGAGGCAACTCGGGCACGAAGCCGGCTACTCGACGTGCCCAAGGTTCGTTGTAGAATGTGTAGTAGAAGAAGTCTCATTTGGGGTTATGGAGTTGTGCCATTTTGTGGAGGAAAAGAGAGGAACTTTTGGAGAGGGTTCTTGTGTGATTTTTGGAGAATGAAGAGAACCAAAAATTGCCCCACCAAAAACAATCACCCCACTCCTTAAGAATGGCCGGCCCTCTTGTGAATGGGGAGAGAGTGTGAGTGAGGAGAGAGCCAAGGATTAATCAATCACCACCATAATGCAAGGGAGAGAGAAAAGCTCATGATATCAAGAAATGATCACAAGCAAAACCAACACTCATCCAACCATCATCACCAAACTCATCATCAACAACCATGATGATCACTAAAAGTCAAGCAATCATGAAGCTAGAAGTCAAGGTCAATGAGAGGCTATCATGATAAAACAAAGATGCAAAGACCCCCTCCACAAATGCCTATTTGCAACAATGCAAATAAGCCCTCCTCCACCAATCTTCGGCCAATGAACGGAACAATGGAAATTGGCCGAAACGGAAAGCAAACTGGCAACTCCAGAAAACTGGTCCCGTAATAAATTACAGGAAAACCCCGATACTGTGCATACACACCCGCATCAGTATTTCGACCGAAATACAAATGCAATGAGACAAAATCTACACTGTACTATACTAGGATCCGGCTTATACCAAAACCGCCTAGTAATATCTGTTCGATCCTGATCCGTGCAATACCGCACGTATCTGATCGAACCCTGCCATATATCCATACGGCCTATAGTACAGACTGTCCGATCCTGATCCGTGCAATACCGCACGTATCTGATCGGACCTTGCCATATCTCCATACGGCCTCTACAACCTTTCGCCCGAAAGCTGAGTAACTGAATGTGGGGGACTCTAAAGACTCGTCAACACCTTGGTTGTGGATTTAACCACTAGCACGTCAGAGGTATAAGCCAATACGTGACGGGCTACCAGGTACTGACCAAATGGGACGTCGATGAGGAAGCTCACCCCGACACCCAACTGAGCCTGTCAGTGACAATATCCGTGCAGTCCGGTCCGTTCGTCTATGAGTATCGCATGGCGGGCCTAGGGGGTTGGTAAAAGTCAGACCCCCAAAAGCGGTACAAGTCGTGTCGGAGTGTATCCCAGAACACCCTGAGATACTACTGGAATACCTACCAGTAAATCTCCTTGCCTTGGCCAAGGACTTTGTGTAATGGCTCTCCTAGACACAGCACGACCTCACCCCCAATACCGGGAGAGACGAACCCCTGAAGATACGCTCACTGCCTCCATGTGGCTCGGGACTGTACCCAACTAAAACCTGTTTGCACGACTCCTTTGAGACGTGGTAGGGTAGTAATCAAAGTACAGTAGGAACTCACACGAGACAAATGACGATCCCCAGGTCGATGAACTAACCTGCACACATGTCACCAGGGAACTGCCATCTGACGTCTGGTATATGACCAACTAGCATGTTCCCGGCGAGTCCTGTCCGGTGTACTCATAACCCAATGAGCACCTGTATACATCTTAGGTGATCCAACTGACACCAGTGGCTTGTGAGACCGGCCACCGCCCCTCGTCGGTGTCTCGACTGTATACACTAGTCTACTAATGGAGTATCGATGCCCGGTCTCGAAACTCCCACGACTAGGGACCTTTTAAGGATATGCTTGTAGACCCCCAGCTCCCACTTATATGATCGCCCTCATACTGCTGGTGGTCAAGCAAGAATCCTAGGGGCTCTATCAACGTGTAATAGCGACGTGTCATGTCACCTAAAGCAGTACACGATGATAAAGGTAAACCAGATAGCATACTATCATCTCGAGTAAGACTGTCCTACCGGGATAGGTCCTCCCTCAATCATTACAATCACGTACCTGTGACCTAATAATTGACTGTGAGGGCACTATCTCCAACAGACTCTAGAGAGGCTCCACGATGAGAAAGATGCAAGCTTGCTTCCGATTTTCGATAACAAAGATGATCTACCTTGAAATTTCTTTAACACAAGCTCTCACTCACTAAATAAAGTGAACACCCTAATCTAATTGGCAAGAATAGATTAGGATGATGAAGTAGGAATTTAGCACTCTTTTGTTTTCTTAATCTCACTCAAAATCATCACTAATGAAAGAGCTAGAAAGCTTTTCCATTCAAAAGAAGAAGGAAGAAGAAGAAGCCTTTCTTTTGTGATGAATAATGAAAAAGTGTGTTGTGCTTACTAATGCAACCATAGTCAAAGATGAAGAGGCTAACTAATGTAGAGAGTTAACAAGGGTTAAAGGATGTGGGTTTGGTTATGAAATATCTTGCAAAATATCTAAACTAAATATCTTTGCAAGAAACAAAATAAAAGCTTCTAGAAGCTTCTAGAAAAGTTTAACCCAAATCAAACCCTAACCTCGTTTAATCTCCACTAATCATGTTGCATTAGTAATTATAACATGTTACAATATTATATATCACATATATGATATATTTTTGTAACAAAAGAAAATAATACAATTAACATATATCGCATATATATCAATGTATTACCCGAGTGAGAAAAAGAATCTTTTAGTGAGTTTATATCAGTTAATGTAATTTAATATATCAAATATATAATTATACATTAAATTATCGAATCAACACTTGATCCGATAATCCGGCTATTTCACAAATAACCGACTAATATAATCTGCATCAGTTCGTCGAATCAACACTTGATCCGATGACCCGGCTATATCACATATACCCGGCCGATATCTCATATCGTGAGAATCTAATACGGCATCACATACACGTATTGTTCTCGGTCCCGCACATATTATATATGTGCTCCTACTCCGTTTTGCCTGAGCCAAGAAACCTCTGTGTATGACTCTAAAGAATCGTCAATACGCCGGCAGTAGGTGATGATCATATCAAACACCCACAAGCTGCAAACGGTCAGCTAAACGTAACAGACACCCAGGTATTGAGCGATCAGAAGATCAACAAGCAAGCCCGTACATTCACCTGCAAATCCAATCAGTAACACTCCCGTACAGTCCGGTCTCTTCATCTGATATGTCGCATATCTCGCCTAGGTGTGGTAAACGTCAGACCACAGTAGCTTGATAAGTCGTATTGATATGAGGTCTATAATAGTTCGAGAAATTACTGATAACACTTACCAGTAAATCTCAGCAAGCCTGGCCAGGGATTTCCTGTTATAGCCAATCGAACACAGCGCAACATCAACTCCCTATACCGGGAGAGACGAATCCCCTCCTATCGCTCATTGCCTCCATGTGATTCGGGACTGTACCCAAAAGCCACCTTTTTGCATGCCCGCTTGGACGTGGTATGATGGAAATCAAAGTACAGTGGGAATCACACAAGACTCTATGACGATCCCGGGTCTACAGACTAACCTGTACCAGTGTCACTAGAGAACTGCCATCTGACGTAAGGTATAATACCATCTGGGAGTTCTCGGCGAGTCCGTCCAGTGTACCCAGTCTCTACTGAGCACCCTTATACCTTCTCTGATGTCAAACACCAATAGATATGGGATCATCCATCGCCCATCATATGGGTCAAGAAGCACATACGCTAGTCTACTCCGGAGTATCGATGCCCTGCCTTTGTACTCCCAAGACTAGGAACATTTGAAGGATGTACTTGGCGACTACACTGTCCCCACTAGTATGATCTGCATCATAGTCCTGGTAGTCAAGTACTCATCCTAAGGGCTTTATCAACATGTAACATAGAGACAATCAGAGTACATGTTAAGATAAAGAGCAACCAGATAGCATACTATCATGTCAAGCAAGAAAGTCCTCCCTATATATGTCCCAGCATCCACTACAATATACAACGCATGTACAGTAATGGCCTCTACGGCATACATATAACTAACAACCCGTGTCCAACATTGACACGTAAATCCTCATATCTCTCGTGCTCCATCATGTCTGCGGGATTGACCCTCAGGCCCCGGCAGTACAGATCGGCCCATATCCATCTCTCGACTCCGGTCGGTATTCTCAAGATATCCGCCGAGCTCTATAAAATCACCGATAGGTAGTACTCCCTCTGCCAGGCTCATCGTTTACACCATGAAAATCACCTCTTGCCCTAGGGAACCTTACCGGGTCCACCATGTACCCGCAGACGGTGCCTCCCGCTCCTCGAATCGGGTTTCTAACACAAGTCTCAGAATTAGGAAAACTCATGGTAGACGCACTGAAGTATCATATCAAGAGAAACCGGGTTTTCAAAACAATACATAATTTCCTTTGAAATATAACCACGGTTCTCAAATCCAGAATCTCATGAAAACAGCATCTCAATGCGTAATATAGTCGTAAGCATGATGTATGCAAACATATAACAAAAATGTGAGCATATCCGTATATCATGCAACATGGAACAGTGATGTGAACATAACATGTAAATCATGCAACATAGCATAGTGATGTGAGCATAGCAAGTAATATCATGGCATGATGTAGCAATTCTACTGTTTAAGTGACATAGCAATTATCGATGATGAAGGTGTGTGAGCCGGCCAATCTGTGTAAGTGTAACATACGCATCATCGATAATGGTGTAGATGTACTAGCACAGGTATATGCAATGCAATGCGAATAACATGAGCGTAGCATAAAGTACATCGTAAGCGAAAAGCTACAAGGTATATGCATCTACAATATATCCGAGTCGGTGAATCTATCAATCGGCATCCAGCCTCACAACATCACATACGGTATAATCTATCATACGACATCATCTAATCAAGGGTATGGATCAATCAACAGGTAAAACTCATCGTGTACGGTTATCCATCGTACGAAGGCATTAAACAATTGGGGATTCTATCAACCTGTACAACAACGGGGGTATGGATCTAAGTCCCGTACGGCATATCTCACATTATGCACATCTATATCCATATATATATATATATATATATATATATACACACCTATCTCTCAGGTCATATTCGTATCAATCTCGTATCAGGGGACCGGCAAGGTATCTGTAAGTGCACGGCGGCGCCCCGGCCGTCAATCCGACGGCCAAAAGCGGAAGCGGTGATAAACTTTAAATTTTCTTGAACTGGCAAACCGCCGCGCACTACTACCCGGATCGAACCATTAACTAGTCCTAGCTAACTACAAGATGGGAAGAGAAGTATACCGACAGATCCGAGTCCTCCGGTCTTCTCGTCGTCGTCCCGATCTCCTGCGGAATGTCCCGTCTCCTCCTCGTCGCCGGAAGTGCGCCACATCGCCTACTTCTTTTACGGGCTCCCACCTCAATGCCGAGGCAACTCGGGTACGAAGCCGGCTACTCGACGTGCCCAAGATATGCTGTAGAATATCTAGAGAAGAAGTCTCATTTGGGGTTGTAGGAGTTGCCTTTTACTCGAGGGATTGAACTTGGAGCTTTATGGATTGATCAAGTGGGATTTTTGCAACATGAAATGAGTCAAAACATCCCCACAAAAATTTGGGACAGCCCCTACAAACTTGGGCCGGCCATGAGAGGTGTGGGAGAGGAAAGAATGAGAGAGCCATCCATAATGGAGAGAGTGGGAAGGCTATATTGCAAAAGGAAAATCATGAAAAGAATATGGTCACAATCACACCCACTCTCAACTACTCACCAACAACCATGATAGCACCAAAACCAACACTCCAACAAGCTAATGATCACTTCCAAAAGTCATGCCATCATGAAGATAGAAGTCAAGGTAAGGTGCTCATCATGAAAACCATCATGATGTAACAAGATGCAAAGAACCCCCTCCACTAATGCCTATTTGCAACAATGCAAATAAGCCCTCCTCCACCAATCTTCGGCCAATGAACGGAACAATAGGAATTGGCCGAAACGGAAAGCAAACTGGCAACTCCAGAAAACTGGTCCCGTAATAAATTACAGGAAAACCCCGATACTGTGCATACACACCCGCATTTGTATTCCGACCGAAACACAAATGCAATGAGACAAACTCTACACTGTACTATACTAGGATCCGGCTTATACCAAAACCGGCTAGTAATATCTGTTCGATCCTGATCCGTGCAATACCGCACGTATCTGATCGAACCCTGCCATATAACCATACGGCCTATAGTACAAACTGTCCGATCCTGATCCGTGCAATACCGCACGTATCTGATCGGACCTTGCCATATCTCCATACGGCTTCTACAACCTTTCGCCCGAAAGCTGAGTAACTGAATGTGGGGGACTCTAAAGACTCATCAACACCTTGGTTGTGGATTTAACCACTAGCACGTCAGAGGTATAAGCCAATACGTAATGGGCTACCAGGTACTGACTAAAAGGGATGTCTGTGAGCGAACTCAGCCCGACAACCCTACTGAGCCTGTCAATGACAATATCCGTGCAGTCCGGTCCGTTCGTCTATGAGTATCGCATGGCGGGCCTAGGGGGGTGGTAAAAGTCAGACCCCCAAAAGCGGTACAAGTCGTGTCGGAGTGTAGCCCAGAACACCCTGAGATACGACTGGAATACCTACCAGTAAATCTCCTTGCCTTGGCCAAGGACTTTGTGTAATGGCTCTCCTAGACACAGCACGACCTCACCCCCAATACCGGGAGAGACGAACCCCTGAAGATACGCTCACTGCCTCCATGTGGCTCGGGACTGTACCCAACTAAAACCTGTTTGCACGACTCCTTTGAGCCGTGGTAGGGTAGTAATCAAAGTACAGTGGGAACTCACACGAGACAAATGACGATCCCCAGGTCGATGAACTAACCTGCACACATGTCACCAGGGAACTGCCATCTGACGTCTGGTATATGACCAACTAGCATGTTCCCGGCGAGTCCTGTCCGGTGTACTCATAACCCAATGAGCACCTGTATACATCTTAGGTGATCCAACTGACACCAGTGGCTTGTGAGACCGGCCACCGCCCCTCGTCGGGGTCTCGACTGTATACACTAGTCTACTAATGGAGTATCGATGCCCAGTCTCGAAACTCCCACGACTAGGGACCTTTTAAGGATAAGCTTATATACCCCCAGCTCCCACTTATATGATCGCCCTCATACTGCTGGTGGTCAAGCAAGAATCCTAGGGGCTCTATCAACGTGTAATAGCGACGTGTCAGGTCACCTAAAACAGTACACGATGATAAAGGTAAACCAGATAGCATACTATCATCTCGAGTAAGACTGTCCTACCGGGATATGTCCTCCATCAATCATTGCAATCACGTACCTGTGACCTAATAATTTACTCTGAGGGCACTATCTCCAACAATCTCCCACTTGCACTCAAGGCTAATTATTGCGATGTCGCATACTCACAGCCCGTGTGATACCGAACACCCAACTCCTCTACTAGTCAGTCTCACAAAGCTCGTTTGCGAAACTATTGCGTTCGAGGAACAGCCTCAGTGAGTGGATCCGCTTAATTGTTTCTTTCTATGTCTTTCTATATCTCAAGTTCGCGGAGAAAGCCATCTCCCGAAAAGAGCAATACCTGTCTCAGAATATGTCTGGATGTCTGATGGGACCTAGCTCATAAATGAACTCCAAATCCAAACTTCTTAGACTGTATCATCAACTGATCTTAATCAGCATCCTGCGCGCCATGCCTCCCTCAGTATTGCCTTGGACCACCTGTCCAAAATACTGCCCCTCATCAGAAGGAAAACTATAACTCTGACAACCTCCTTGTCGTCCATGTCATCTTGGAAGCCTGGAATGATAACTGTCTCCTGAATGAGGCTGTCGTTATCAGCTCCCTAGAACATCCACTTATGTTCTAAAACTGCTTCCGAGTGTTTCTCCAGGATTGGATTAATGTCAACTTATTGCATTTAGTGCAAGAACAACATCTGGTGTGGTACTTGACATCTCACGATTGACTCAATTGCCTGAGTAAATGATCTGCCAATCATGCCCGTCCCTCTCCCCTTTAGTCTGTAAGACACCTTTGGAGAGGGTGACTCCATTACCTGCAGGTACACTACCGTGCCAGGAGTTGTCCATCCTAAATACTCTTAGAATGCTGTCAAGTACCCTGATTGGGAAACCACCCAAATCTAGATCTAAGACCATAGATCTAGTAACCAGTATGTCTGATATAAAATCCATTTCCTTTGTGGAGAAACAACTGTGTGACGACCAAAGTATAACCGATCGTAGTGTAGGAGTTTCTTTTCCTATTCTGTGTATGTCATCCAAATACCATGACATCACACCCTATTACCTTCTCAACAGATCCATCCCCTATTCTGATGAAGTCAAACCCATGACTGTCACGTCAGAAATAGATGATCTATCTCCGCTATATCTGCTTTAGTCTATAAATAGACATAAGCTACCTGTCCACCAATGCTTCCGCTGCTCCCACTGACTACGACAACCCTCTGGCAGAGTCATATAGACGTACACTTCTAAAACTAGTTTAGAACGACGCTATACTCATCCCCCCCGGGTCTCGCAACCTGGAACAACAGCAATGGTAATTGTGGGTAAACAAGAACTTCCCTGTCACCGTCCTTGAGGCTACCGTAGTACCTCTCGGGTGCCTGAAGTTACCCACCTTATCTGCGGAGTGGCCAATGGAATGTCAATCCAGATTGAATCTTTAGGTTCCTTATCAAATCTTCAGTAATCGTTTGTGGTTCTGGAATCACTTCCAGTTCTACCATACTCCCACTACTGTTTTCTGAAAAAATCCATTTTTATTAAAACTGTGGCGAGTCTAGAACAATATCGCTATTGTTCATCCAGATGGTAGAAAATCAACCCTTGTCATAGCCTGGGTCAACCCACAAACAGCCATTACAGAAACGTGCCTTGAGTTGTCCAGTGTCTGGTTTTAAGTATAAACCGGACAACTCCCCGTACCTTAACATCGTTAAGATATGAACTGTTCTATATCCAATATAGAAACAGAGGCACTGATTTAATTGAACCAGATTCAAATCATGCAGCTGTCTCCAGTGCATGTCAACTAAATGGAAGGAGGCCGATCAGTGTTACTCAACTTAGGAATACTTTCAATTATGAGTAACCTGAAAGAGAAGCAAGATCTCTTTATCATTACTATCAACTGAATACCATACACAAGTATCTACATCTTCGATCACTTTGAAGAATCCCGATACTTGCTACACCTAGTTCTCTACTCTATTCAAATATCTATAACTTCTCAAAATTTGGACCCTGTGTTTCCGCGAAACACCTGTCTAAAAACTAGAGAAGTCATAAGTAAACCGAATATAGTACGAGGACCAAGCCCTCTATCCTGATGGACCCTGGACAACATACAATCCTTTGTATAAGTCCCTTGAGTCTGATAACTCATTCACTGTGTGTCGTAGGTTGAAAACTGTACTTATGGTTAAGAAGAATTACACCGCTGTTCAATGCTCCTTACCTAACCATCCACTGATATAGGTAAATGTCATAGACATAATTTCAAAAAGGTACATCTCACTCTATGAAAATAGACGTACAGATATATCAATTTGAAATTGGTGCATAACTGCGGATATTCAAAACCAAATATTTGCCGACCGGCAAACAGCCCAGGTGATTTCCTCAAATATCACTGATTACAACGAATCCCGATATAATGAGGATGATCACCCAATTCCCAATAACTTACTCCCACTCATCATCTGTAAAACCATACAGATGTGAGAATCATACTTGGTAAATACATGCCCTGGAGCAAGTGTCTAACTGGGAAATCAGTTTTCCTTTAACATTACACAGTGAAACTGAAACATTAAAAATGTTTCGATGGGGTATCCTGGTATTCCTAGTAATGCCTCTTCCATTATCCAGATTCACAACTGTAACCGTATATTTCTTTGCCACCTCTCCAAGTCCCTTCATATGTCTTTAGTCGTTACCTTCTGCACACCCTATAGGCCAAATGGTTTTCTTCCTTCCCTACCGTTCGGCACCAGCCTATGGTTTGGAAGAAGATTATCCAATAAGCATAATGGGTGTACTGTCCCAATCCTAGGAACACTCGCAATGGGAGAGGGTGAAGATAAAAGACAACCGAATAATCTTATTCCTATTTCTCCTGAACCAGAATCCATCCCCGAACTGGAACCAGTTCCATTCGAGTTCGTATATAACCATACGATGGAGTATCCAAATAAACTGTGGATCTTCGTAGTGATACGGAGTGTCCTGGAGAAATACAAAGGTGATGTGGCAGTGGTAACGAAATATTTGGTTTGGTCGTGAATATCTGTTGCAATTTACTTTGCCCTCTTACTAATCCCTTGCTTTGTCTGAACTTAATACCTTCTGCACACCATCGTTATGCTAATTGGTTTTCTTCATTCCCTACCGGTTGGCACCAGCCTAAAAGACAATCCAATTTGCGTAATAGGTGTACTATCTCCTAAACCAAGGAGTACTCGCAACCTGAGAGAAGGTAAAAGGAAAAGACAACTGAATAGTCCTATCCGTTTTCTCCAGAACCGGAAACCATCCTCGAATAAATCCCTTCGAGTTCGTATATAACCATACGATGGTTTTGTCCAATGGAAGTGGACGTTCGTAGTAATACGGGGTGTCCTGGAGAAAAGGGTAAAAGTAGGAGTGGCAATGAGGTATGCAACTCTGACAATCCAAAAAGCCAGTGTTTAAGAAGGTTCGGTCAACTTGGTCACTGAGTCAAAGTCTTAGGGTCGGGTCAATGGTCGCTGCCAAAGAGAGAGAGAAAAGAAACACTCAGCGTGCACTCTAACCTAGATCAGAATGGTCACCAATTTATCTAATCTGGAAACCTCCCACTGTACCTCAAATTCTCCTCCAAACCTGAAAGAAGAATTAGTCGGGGTCACCCGAGGAGTAAACTAACTCATCAGTGGGAATCGGGATCCAACTATCATCACATGATAACGTGACGGAATCCGCTCACGCTACCACACTCCAGAAGGTATGCGCATATCTGGCAAGTTTCAGTTCTTTTGAAACTCCCGATGTGATTTCTGCCCCATGCTCTTATGACCTTGACTTTGGCCAACATATCATAAGTCACATGTCAAGTTCTACCCGTCATTCTCCAGGTTAATTTGAATCCACCCGTACATACCCTTGACTTTGGCCAACATGGAAGTACTACTGTTCCAAACCAACGCATCTATCTATGCTGCATATGAATAACCAACAGCTACCAAACACTGTGCCTTGACTTTGGCCAACATACACAGCTTGAATACTATTGACTATCCATATGAAACGACGGAGGGCTACGAATGGGTTCTGGTGAAAACCTTTAACGTAATGAACTTGATATCGTCGAAGGAACGGATAGCTTTTAAAAATATAGTGACGAAAACCTTTGCTAAAGAGGTCACTCCCGGTGAAGGGATCTCGGCTCTTTCCCCGTAGAATGGGGTGCAGGATATTCCAAATGAATACCACGATGCAAAGCAAAAGTAATCGGCTATAGTGAAGTTAATGCCCTGACGCAAACTTCTGTCCAAGGGGTCACTCCCGGTGAAGGGATCTCGGCCCTTGCCTCGTCGACTGAGGAGCAGGATATTCCAATGAATACCACGATGCAAAACAAAAGTAAACGTCCTTGCAATAACAGCTTTTTGAAAAGTGTTCCAACAACATCAGATTAGGTTTGTTTTAACTTGCATTGATCCGAATCAATGCAGTCCCATCAATTGATCACACCAAAAAGAACGAAAATATACTGATGTACGTATATGCCATCCGCATTCGCCACTGGGTCCCGTCATTACCCGTTAGGTTAGCTTACTAACGACAGAGCGGGGACTGGACTAGCGCGGATGCAAAACATATACAACATCTACTAATATATATACCAATATATTATATTCGCTCAAGGCGTGAATAAAATGCAACATCACAGAAATGTACAGCATCACAGAAACAATAAAGATATCTGGGATCCCCGGGTTTCACAGAGCCACTACTGAAACCCGACGTTCCCCTGGTCGTGTGGATAGCCTGTGCAATGAAATCCTAGACCCCTACGGGCGCGGCAAGTCACCCGCCAAAACCTGAAGCGAGGCAGCCCCCTTCAGCGCCGTGAATGGACCACCCAGCACTTCACGGAATCCGGCAACTTGGGCACCCCTCCTGGGTCAACCTGTACCCCCTACGAGTGCGGCGAATAGCCCGCCAATCCTAGAGTGAAGCCCCCTCCGTCTCAATGCCATGAGATGCGGGCTTGTTGCCCTCCAGAACCCGGCTATCCGTGCACCCCTCCGCGGGGCAATCCTAGTACAGAAAGTAAAATATACATACAACGGGTACATCGACCGCAACCAGGTCGTGCCCCAAAATAATAATACAAACAGGCAGTGACGGCAGTCCACATGTCGGACGCTCGCCCCGCAATATCAAACGTACATAATACAACAAAACTGTACTAGCATTGCATCCAGGCTATCCCCCACGACCGATCCGCAACATCACAGCAAAAACAAAACATCAACGTGAAAGTCACGTTCGCAAATCCGTCTAACCGGGCTATAGCAGTTAGACCGGATTTACCGATCAAGTGACATTCACGGTCGCAGATATAATGTAAATACTGTGAAAAATGCGTTTAAAATATCCGATCGATCAAAAATTAACAAGTGGGCCCCCAATCAAAACTGTAGCACTCACAGAAAACCTAGGCCCAATTTTAATATTCCAAAACCCATATTTTAAGCCCAGAAGGCCTCTGTAAAAAATTGGTGAAGTGATCTCCACAGTGTGCGGCGGAAGGGCGGCGGGAAGGGGGTTTTCGCGGCGGTTCCGCGCTCGCACTGTGGAGTTACTTCGTCGAATTTTTACAGAGCTCTTAGATTTTCCAGTACATCAATATTTTACAACCTGAAAAATTTTTCGACACCAAAAATTTCCAACAGAAAACTGATGCTAACAAAAATGTAGTTTTGGAACATTCGATCGATCGAAACAGAAAAACACACTACACCAAGCTAGACTAAGTTAATGGCGAGGCTCTGATACCACTGTAAGTGCACGGCGGCGCCCCGGCCGTCAATCCGACGGCCAAAAGCGGAAGCGGTGATAAACTTTAAATTTTCTTGAACTGGCAAACCGCCGCGCACTACTACCCGGATCGAACCATTAACTAGTCCTAGCTAACTACAAGATGGGAAGAGAAGTATACCGACAGATCCGAGTCCTCCGGTCTTCTCGTCGTCGTCCCGATCTCCTGCGGAATGTCCCGTCTCCTCCTCGTCGCCGGAAGTGCGCCACATCGCCTACTTCTTTTACGGGCTCCCACCTCAATGCCGAGGCAACTCGGGTACGAAGCCGGCTACTCGACGTGCCCAAGATATGCTGTAGAATATCTAGAGAAGAAGTCTCATTTGGGGTTGTAGGAGTTGCCTTTTGCTGGAGGGATTGAACTTGGAGCTTTATGGATTGATCAAGTGGGATTTTTGCAACATGAAATGAGCCAAAACATCCCCACAAAAATTTGGGACAGCCCCTACAAACTTGGGCCGGCCATGAGAGGTGTGGGAGAGGAAAGAATGAGAGAGCCATCCATAATGGAGAGAGTGGGAAGGCTATATTGCAAAAGGAAAATCATGAAAAGAATATGGTCACAATCACACCCACTCTCAACTACTCACCAACAACCATGATAGCACCAAAACCAACACTCCAACAAGCTAATGATCACTTCCAAAAGTCACGCCATCATGAAGATAGAAGTCAAGGTAAGGTGCTCATCATGAAAACCATCATGATGTAACAAGATGCAAAGAACCCCCTCCACTAATGCCTATTTGCAACAATGCAAATAAGCCCTCCTCCACCAATCTTCGGCCAATGAACGGAACAATAGGAATTGGCCGAAACGGAAAGCAAACTGGCAACTCCAGAAAACTGGTCCCGTAATAAATTACAGGAAAACCCCGATACTGTGCATACACACCCGCATTTGTATTCCGACCGAAACACAAATGCAATGAGACAAACTCTACACTGTACTATACTAGGATCCGGCTTATACCAAAACCGGCTAGTAATATCTGTTCGATCCTGATCCGTGCAATACCGCACGTATCTGATCGAACCCTGCCATATAACCATACGGCCTATAGTACAAACTGTCCGATCCTGATCCGTGCAATACCGCACGTATCTGATCGGACCTTGCCATATCTCCATACGGCCTCTACAACCTTTCGCCCGAAAGCTGAGTAACTGAATGTGGGGGACTCTAAAGACTCATCAACACCTTGGTTGTGGATTTAACCACTAGCACGTCAGAGGTATAAGCCAATACGTAACGGGCTACCAGGTACTGACTAAAAGGGATGTCTGTGAGCGAACTCAGCCCGACAACCCTACTGAGCCTGTCAGTGACAATATCCGTGCAGTCCGGTCCGTTCGTCTATGAGTATCGCATGGCGGGCCTAGGGGGTTGGTAAAAGTCAGACCCCCAAAAGCGGTACAAGTCGTGTCGGAGTGTAGCCCAGAACACCCTGAGATACTACTGGAATACCTACCAGTAAATCTCCTTGCCTTGGCCAAGGACTTTGTGTAATGGCTCTCCTAGACACAGCACGACCTCACCCCCAATACCGGGAGAGACGAACCCCTGAAGATACGCTCACTGCCTCCATGTGGCTCGGGACTGTACCCAACTAAAACCTGTTTGCACGACTCTTTTGAGCCGTGGTAGGGTAGTAATCAAAGTACAGTGGGAACTCACACGAGACAAATGACGATCCCCAGGTCGATGAACTAACCTGCACACATGTCACCAGGGAACTGCCATCTGACGTCTGGTATATGACCAACTAGCATGTTCCCGGCGAGTCCTGTCCGGTGTACTCATAACCCAATGAGCACCTGTATACATCTTAGGTGATCCAACTGACACCAGTGGCTTGTGAGACCGGCCACCGCCCCTCGTCGGGGTCTCGACTGTATACACTAGTCTACTAATGGAGTATCGATGCCCAGTCTCGAAACTCCCACGACTAGGGACCTTTTAAGGATAAGCTTATAGACCCCCAGCTCCCACTTATATGATCGCCCTCATACTGCTGGTGGTCAAGCAAGAATCCTAGGGGCTCTATCAACGTGTAATAGCGACGTGTCAGGTCATCTAAAACAGTACACGATGATAAAGGTAAACCAGATAACATACTATCATCTCGAGTAAGACTGTCCTACCGGGATATGTCCTCCATCAATCATTGCAATCACGTACCTGTGACCTAATAATTTACTCTGAGGGCACTATCTCCAACAGTATCAACTATTTCTTATCGACTCGCATCCATATAACGACATATCGACCAAGTCATCATATCTCATCGTATACTCTTTTCATCGCATCAATCCCTCACATCAAGTCATTTTACATATGCATTCTATCATATGAATCTCATGTCACGCTACTCTAAATCTCATACTTAATCTCGTGCAACTACATACCTATATATTGTGATTCACATTCACTTTTTATATCCTTATATCAATTCGAGACATCATTTCTATCATATCATGTCCAAGAGTTATGTCCCTATTACTTTCATCTCATATCTCGATATATATATATTCAATCATTAATATCACCTCTAACTATTTTTTAACCACATCTATAGTTTTCTATTGTTGGTTTCTCCTACTGTATTATATATATATTTATATCGGTTTCCATTCATAATTTGCGGGGGTGCTATACGCCATCCACCCGACTTCCCCCGTAGATATAAATCTACTCACCTGTGGAACTCCTTGTCCAGCCGTAGTCGATGTGCTCCGTCATCTCGGAATCCACACGAAGGTACCTACAAATCAACACATATCGCCACGTTATGAAAACCAAATCCGGAAAACCGATACGGCACACGGTGCGCTCATAAGTTAGAACCTATAGACTACGCTTGCAAAATGACCAAACAACCCTCATCGTTGACGTACAAACTGTAAGTCTACACCAGCGCCCCGGCCATCACTCCGTGGCGAAATGCAGAACAAAAACTTTTAAATTTGGCGCTAACGTAACCCTAAAACCCGAATCGAACCATTAACCCTATACTAGTAAACTGTAACGTGGTTAAAAGATTATACCGATCGATCCGTGTCTTTCGGTCTTCAATCTCTGTCCTTAGCATGTTGCGGCGGCCTCAACGAAGTTCACTCTCCTGTCACGCTCGTCGAAAAGGACACACGTCGAGAATTCTTTATACGGGCTCCTCCTTCTAAACTGAAGCAATTCGGGCATCAAGTTTGCTAGCCTAGATAGCCAAGATGAAGTAGAGAAAGTGTGTGAATATTTTGTCTTAAGGCGCCCAAGGATTTGGGCGGAGGTAAATGAAGTTGCCATCGATGGAAAATTGTGAGCTAAATGATTTTTTTTTTGCTTGTGTGAAGAAATTTGGGCTCGGCCAAAACAGCAAAGAAAAGTTCTCTGTGGATTTCTAATGGAAATGGTGGGTGTTTATTAATAAAGCCACATCATAAATTAAAACCCACCAAATAATCCACAGCCAACCAAAACCTCTCTCCAAAATATCAACCCATGAAAATATCTAACCAAATATCCTAAGGTTGACAAAACCAATTGAAGCACAAATGATGAGTCACGAAATTTGCCTTGCCCCCAAAAAAATACATAGCTACCACTATTCTCTAATCCAAATATCCTAAGCAAAATATCTCATGTAAATATCCTACACAAAACAAAAGGCATTAATGTCAAAGCATGAGTCATGAAAATTTTCTAGCTCATAAAAAGCCCACGAAATTTCCAGCAAGGAACATGGCCAAAATTCAAGATCCACAATTTCAATTAATTATATTTTTAAATGAATAAATCCTTTTAATCTCCCAATTATTTCACAAATATTGGTATATATTTATACCATTTTACGAAAAC
This sequence comes from Agapanthus africanus, assembly GCA_030015575.1. NCBI lineage: Eukaryota > Viridiplantae > Streptophyta > Magnoliopsida > Asparagales > Amaryllidaceae > Agapanthus > Agapanthus africanus. Next base: position 293,320,473 of record CM057345.1, on the reverse strand, counting down.
CCCAAATTCGCAAATCGGTAGTTTTCACGAAATATATTATTTTAATATTAAATTCCAAAAATAATATTTTATATTTTCTGAAATGTTACAATCTTTCCCCCTTAAATAAATTCGGTCCCCAAATTAAATTTAAACCCCTAAATACTAAACCATTTCAATAATCAGCTCTATCACGGGGCTCCGAAATCACGGAAGATACAGAAATACCACAGCGCATCATGTGCGCCTGAAAATGAGTACGAAAATCAAAATCGAACTCCGTCAAGCGTCACGTAAATCATCAGATTTGCACGCAAATCATCGAAATTCCAATGGAGATACAGATCTCGAAATCCACTACTGAAATCCAATATACACTAGTCAAATACTATAATACAGGTATAGTACGCATCCTTGGAAAAATCTTTTAAAACTGAATAAAACACATGCAACATCTTTTCTGAATTGCCGTGTGATGCATAACTCACGGCACAAGTGACAAACGCTCATTCATAAATTAATAAGTATGCGCTCATATATGTTTTGCTCAAATATACGTTCCGCCGTTTTGAAATATCCCCAAAGGTTTTCCTTTATAAACGTTCGTGTCGCTTGCGGACACGTAGGAAATGGCGAGACTATAGCTCCATTTTGAAAATCTCATGTTAAACTTTTAATGCATGCAAAGTACTCAGGTACTGTCCTCGGATCAGTCCTATTTGGCTACTACATAATATAATGCCCATCATGAAAACAAAGTGCTCAAGAGCAAAATCAGCCTCAAAAGGCGTATCCAACAATCATGTGCGTCTAGTGCGCACGGAAATCAAATCCAAATACAGGTGCCACAATATGCACAAAAGTAAAACTAAGTGCAACGGGTGTGCACGAAAGCATCTATCCAATGCAACTGGTGTGCACGACAACAACAACTAGTGCATCTATAGTGCATGAATGAAATCGAAATCAAGTGCATCCCATATGCACGAATAAAATCGCATCCAACATGCACGGATAAAAATCTAAATCAAGGGCATCCAACATGCACGAGTAAAATCTCACTCAAGTGCATCCGATGCGCACAAAATCCAAAACCAAGCGCTTAATATGCGCAAAAATCCAATACCAAGCGCCTAATATGCGGAAAAATCCAACCCAAGCACGTCCGGTTCGTAAAAAGCATCTAGTGCAGTAGCTTGCACGAAAACAATGTCAAGGGTAAACGCGCGCAAAAACATAAATCTGTTAAAACAAATACTCAAAGACATAAATCAGGTGCAACCACTGCACGGAGTATAAGTCTAGTGCAACTAATGCACGAAATACCCGTCCGGTGCAACAAATGCATGAAATGCAGTATAGTGCAACAAAGGCACGAAATACGAATCTGGTGCAACAAATACACAAAATATAAATCCGGTGCATCTAGTGCATGAAATATAAATCCAGTGCATCTAGTGCACGAAATACAAATACAGTACATCCAGTGCACGGCGTAAAAATCTAGAGCAACCATTGCACAAAATACAAACCGGGTGCAACAAGTGCACGGAAACACATCAATAACTCAAATGCATATAAAAACAATACCGAGTGTACCAAGGTGTATGAAATCAAAAACGTGTGCAACTATGTGCACAAATCCGTATCAATGCACTGCAAGCACAAGTGAGCTATACCGAATGCAAAAATCAAATCGAGTGCGTACCATATGCACAAGATCAAATTAACTGTATGAAATCCACGAAATCATGAACATGTGCTACCGAGGCACAAAATCGACATCAAGTGCAATCGACATGCACAAATCATAAAGCAACACAACGGTGTATAAAACGTATATCAAGTGCAACAACTATGCACAAAATGCAAATACCCAGTAGGTGCAGCCATGGTGCACGAAAACGATATCATGAAACTCAATCATCCAAAACTCAAATCCATGCGATATAAGCGTGATACTCGAATCACAAATGCAAATCGAAACAAATGACATTGAGGTACACCTCCTATAATGTCGAAAATGTCGGTTCGCCCAAAACTAGCAGAGCAAGAACATCCGCTCGCCTCCTGCTCACGGTCTGGCGTCTTCTGTCTCTGGGTCCTCATTTCTCTATGGATTACCAATCTCGCAATACATCGACCCGGTCGGGTGTGCTAACGGAAACGATTCCACTCTGGCACTCCCCTGGTCATTTCTTGGCCAATTAGCATGACCACCCGTAAAGCAGCATGTCACTGGCGTCGGCCTCTGGCTCTCTGAACACACGTGACACAACTGATCCTAGGTTCAAATCTTATCGCAGCAGTGTCCTGGAAGGCACCTGCTCAAGGTCTCTTCCAATCTCGCCTATGCCGAACTATACGGAGGCTGGTACTCTTGCATAATCTTTTCCCGTTTTCTGGACATCTGCGTTCTCAGCACAGCATTTCTTCGGAAACCGGCCGTATCCCAATGCCTCTGTATACATATCCGATCTCTAATCTCAACGGGGAGTAACAACATCTCGTTAACATCTCGCACGAACATCTTGTTCCACTCGTCTTTATTTTCGTCCACCTCGACATCACGTCTTTCTATCTACGTACTACAATTGTTCTCGGCTATGGTCAATCTGGAATCTCTCACACGGACTCGAAATTACGAACTCGGTATCTTCATCACTCTGTAGAAGATATCTAGCCGAACACGTCCTCGGGAACTCGTCCCAACCATCGGAGGAATACTCAATACCCGTCCGTTCTTGATCGACTCACAACGTATCTGGGTGAGGTCCTCTATCCGTAACTGGTCATCTTACTGATCTCCTATCGGATCATCCAACGAACAACGTCATCTATGGATCGATCTACTCTAGATCTGGGTAAGATTCTCCATACAGGAAATCTTCAACTCAACTGGGCCTGCATCGGCGCATCAAATCTAACGAATCACCTTGTCTCTCAACTCAACATAGTCTAGCTATCATCTGTCGCATCTCCGCCTGAAAGCTCCAGCGATCTCAGCTCATAAAGTCTGGAGGTAACATCCCATCAATCTCAGCAACAGCTGGGTCATCCGTCTGCATGGTAGACGACATCACAAACTCTGAGGTAGGCTGTACATCAATAGTCCTCTTACAACAGACAGCCTCTAACAATGGCCCGATCATCCGGTGCAAAACTGAACACTCGTCTCAACAAGAGGTGACAACACAAACACTAAATCAATACGTTCCCATGTTACCAAGAAAAACACGATGTTCAGTCCTCGTCCATGACGAGCTTGCTCTGACCGCATCACTAGCAGCAGCTCAATCTGCGCTCAAACCATGGTGACAGGAACCTCAAGCAAGTATCGACGAAAATAAATCAAAGGGGTGAAAAGAATCAACAGATCCCAAAATAGATACATGATCATAAAGAGGAACGGAATCAGTGAGAGTATGATCATAGAAACGAATAGAATCAAGGATATCAAATGGATGTATGATCAAGGGAACGAAGAGAATCACAGATCTCAAGATATATACATCCTAAGGTTTCTTAAGTGGAGTATCGTATCGTAAATATGCCGCGGAACATACGTACGGTACGTGACTCTACTCAAGCAACCTACTCCATTAATCAGGGTCAGCCTATGTGTAGGGTTCCTAGGCACACTCAAAAGGTTCCACAAGGCATCAACCATGCCAAAATCAAATTTTTCTATGTGCCGAGAAACCCTAATCAAGATCGTTAACTAGGGGTAAGGCGAAACTACAAGCAAGCAAACTACTTTGCTACTAAGTGAAAGGGATTATAAGCTTTGTAGATCCGGTCTTCCTCTTCTAAAGCTCCGTGATGACGTCCCTCCGCTGCGATCATCGGGATCCTGGACTCTAGCGATGGTTTTTTCGGAGAAATGAGCGGGCTAGGTCGTTGACTTCGATGCCGAAAATGATCTTCGTCGGGGAGACTCAAACTCAAGCTATTCCTTCACTTGGTCAAAAACTTTATGAAGAGAATACCCTATACTACATGGCAAGTGGTAGAGCATGAAGAAATAGGAAGTGGGTTCACTTTGGATTTGGATTTCTCACTCTAAATCTCATGGCACATTAGAGATAGCAAGCTTTCTTCTTCTTGAAGAAGAAGAAGAAAGAAAGAAATAATGAATAAAGAATGAAACTTATCCTTTTAATTATGGCACCATGGTTGAGTTAAGCCCTCATGCTTAACTCATGTAGATAATTAACCAAAGTATTAGGTTAAGAGCTGGGTTAACTAATATCCTAAGGAAATGACAAGATTTGACTTTGTCAAAGTTTCTTCATTAGGGTTTACTAATTTCCTAACAAATAACAAAAGAGATGGACTTTGGTCAAAGTTATCAAGCTTCATGAAGCTTGATAACTTTGACCAAAGTCCACCTCTTTTGTTATTTGTTAGGAAATTAGTAAACCCTAATTTAACCTTGATTTAGTTTAAGTCTCATACACACAACTTGTACGTATCATCAAGCATGATACAAACATTTACACTTGCATATATCACATATAAACAATGTGGACATTTAAGTGATAAAATCAATCTTAAGTGAACCAATACTAGTTAATGTAAAGTAATATATCAAATATATAATTATACATTAAATCATTAAATCAACACTTGATTTAACGATCCGGTCATATTGCATATAACCGACTAATATCTAGTGTATCAATGTATCGAATCAACACTTGATTCGGTAACCCGGCTATATCTCATATAACCGATCAATGATACAAATCGCGAGAATAGAATACAGTATCACATACTGGTATTATTCTCGGTCCCGCACATATCTTATATGCGCTTCTATTTCATTTCGCTTGAGCCAGGAAACCCCTGTGTAGGACTCTAAAGACTCGTCAATACGCCGGCAGTAGGTGATGATCATATCAAACACCCACAAGCCGCAAGCGGTGTGCTAAACGTAACGGCCACCCGGGTATTGAGTGATCAGAAGATCAACAACCAAGCCTGGTAGTACTCCTGTGAATCCAATCAGTAACACTCCCGTACAGTCCGGTCTCGTCGTCTGATATGTCGCATATCTCGCCTAGGGGTGGTAAACGTCAGACCCCAGTAGCTCGATAAGTCATGTCGATTTGAGCTCTATAACAGTTTGAGAAATTACTGGTAACACTTACCAGTAAATCTCAGCAACCCTGGCCAGGGATTTCCGGTTATAGCCAATCGAACATAGCACAACATTAACTCCCTATACCAGGAGAGACGAATCCCCTCCTATCGCTCATTGCCTCCATGTGATTCGGGACTGTACCCAAAAACCACCGTTTTGCACGTCCTATTGGACGTGGTAAGGTGGAAATCAAAGCACAGTAGAAATTACACAAGACTCTATGACGATCTCGGGTGAACAGACTACTCTGTACCAGTGTCACCGGAGAACTGCCATCTGACGTGAGGTATAATACCATATGGGAGTTCTCGGCGAGTCCGTCCAGTGTACCCAGTCTCCACTGAGCGCCCATACACCATCCTTGATGTCAAACACCGATGGATATGGGATCATCCATCGCCCATCATATAGGTCAAGATGCGTATACGCTAGTCTACTCTGGTGCATCGATGCCCTGTCTCAATACACCCTCGACTAGGAACAGTTATAGGATGTACTCGTCGACTACCGTGGCCCCACTAGTATGATCTCATCATAGTCCCGGTAGTCGAGTATATATCCTAAGGGCTTTATCAACATGTATTAGAGACAACCAGAGTACATGTTAAGATAAAGTACAACCAGATAGCATACTATCATGTCGAGCAAGAAAGTCCTCCCTATATACGTCCCAGCATCCACTACAATATACATCGTATGTACAGTAATGGCCTCTAGGGCATACATATAACTAACAATCTCCCACTTGCAGTAAGGCCATCTGTTGTGGTATCACATACCCAACAATTAGCTGTGGTTGAAGTATCTCATACTCAACCATCCCATAAAAGTCTCTACTGGGGAAAAGGCCTTTGTGAGTGGATCCGCGCTGTTGTCCTCTGTGTCTATTCTCCTAACCTCGATCTTCCTGGAGATCAACCATCTCTATGATCAGGTGATACTGCCTAAGAATTATTTCTGGATTTCTGATGGGACGGTAGTTCCTTGGCTAAAGCCACAACTCCATTGTCACACAATGGTAGGAACGAAGTTCATCTCATGAACAATTATCTATCCAGACTGCCTCTTTTGTAGCATCCTTGGTAACGATGTATCTTGCCTTTAATCGTCTAGTATTTCACGGTATCTGGCTTGGAACACTTCCAACATACCGTCCCTCCATTGAGGGTAAAGACAATGCCTACGACTGACATTCAGTCGTCCTTATCACTCTGGAACTTTTCCAGTGATTCTCCCCTGGATCGATTGATACCATCTTACTACAACTAGTGAGAATCCTAACATCCAATTAGATCTATCTCATAGATCAAAACTTAGGATTTAGGAGGTATCACTTTGATCCTATATGGAGAATTCTTGTGATAAGCGGAGATTGACGGAGCGTAGCATAGGAAACTCCTTCCCTATCAAGAGTATGTCATCCACGTACTCTACGAGGATCACCACCATACTCTCTACTACATTTTTGTATATACATGGTGTTAGTTATATGTATGCCCTAGAGGCCATTACTGTACATTGGATGTATATTGTAGTGGATGCTGGGACATATATAGGTAGGACTTTCTTGCTCGACATGATAGTACGCTATCTGGTTGCTCTTTATCTTAACATGTATACTTTTTGTCTCTCTATTACATGTTGATAAAGCCCTTAGGATGTGTACTCGACTTCCAGGACTATGATGCAGATCATACTAGTGGGGCCTGGGTAGTCTATGAGTACATCCTTCAATGTTCCTAGTCGTGGGAATTTCGAGACGGGGCATCGATATTCCAGAGTAGACTAGCGTATATCTTTTCAACCCATGTGATAGGCGATGGATGATCCCATATCCATTGGTGTTTGACATCAGAGATGGTATGCGGGTGCTCAGTGGAGACTGGGTACACTGAACGGAATCGCCGAGAACTCCCAGATGGTATTATACCTCACGTCAGATGGCAGTTCTCTGGTGACACTGGTACAGCTTAGTCTGTTGACCCGAGATCGTCATAGAGTCTTGTGTGTCTCCCACTGTGCTTTGATTTCCACCCTACCATGGCTCTACTGAGTCGTGCAAACAGGTGGTTTTTGGGTACAGTCACGATTCACATGGAGGCAATGAGCGATAGGAGGGGATTCGTCTCTCCCGGTATTGGGGGTTGATGTTGCGCTATGCACGACTGGCCATAACAGGAAATCCCTGGCCAGGGTTGCAGTGATATACTGGTAAGAGTTATCAGTAGTTTCACGATTGTTATGGACCTCACGTCGGCATGACTTATCAAGCTATTGGGATCTGACGTTTACCACACCTAGGCGAGAATGCGACATATCAGACGAACAGACCGGACTGTACGGTAAGTGTTACTGGTTGGATTCACAGGAGTGTGAGCGGGCTTGCTCATCGATCTTCTGATCGCTCAATACCGGGGTGGCCGTTACGTTTTGCAGACCGCTTGCGGCTTATGGGTGCTTGATATGATCATCATCTGCTGCCGGCGTATTGACGAGTCTTTAGAGTCCTACACAGAGGTTTCCTGGCTCAAGCGAAACGAAATAGGAGCGCATATGAGATATGTGTTAGTTGTACGTATGCCCTAGAGGCCAGTATTGTACAGATGATGTATATTATATTGGATGCTTGGACATATATAGAGATGACTTTCTTGCTCGACATGATAGTATGCTATCTGGTTGCTATTTATCTTAACATGTACACTAGTCTCTTTATACTGTCTTATAGTTACATGTTGGTAAAGCCCTTAGGATGTGTACTTGACTACCTGGACTATGATGCAGATCATACTAGTGGGGACATGGTAGTCCATAAGTACATCCTTCAAGGTCCCTAGTCGTGGGTGTATCGAAACGGGGCATCGATATACCAGAGTAGACTAGCGTATACGCTTCTCGACCCATGAGATGGGCGATGGATGATCCCATATCCATTGGTGTTTGACATCAGAGATGGTGTACGGGTGCTCAGTGGAGACTGGGTACACTGGACGGACTCGCCGAGAACTCCCAGATGGTATTATACCTCACGTCAGATGGCAGTTCTCAGGTGACACTTGTACAGGTTAGTCTGTAGACCCGAGATCGTCATAGAGTCTTGTGTGATTCCCACTGTGCTTTGATCTCCACCTTACCACGTCCATGAGGGCGTGCAAAACGGTGGTCTTTGGGTACAGTCCCGAGTCACATGGAGGCAATGAGCGATAGGAGGGGTTTCGTCTCTCCCGGTATTGGGGGTTGATGTTGCGCTGTGCTCGATTGGCCGTAACAGGGAAGTCCCTGGCCAGGGATGATCAGAGATTTGCTGGTAAGTGTTACCAGTAGTTTCTCGACCCGTTGTGAGCCTCACATCGGCACGACTTATCGGTTATTGGGGTGTAACGTTTACCACCCCTAGACTTGATATGCGACGTATCAGACGAACAGACCGGACTGTACGGTAAGTGTTACTGGTTGGATTCACAGGAGTGTGAGCGGGCTAGCTCATCGTTCTTCTGATCGCTCAATACCCGGATGGCCGTTACGTTTAGCAGACCGCTTGCGGCTTGTGGATGCTTGATATGATCATCATCTGCTGCCGGCGTATTGACGAGTCTTTAGAGTCCTACACAGAGGTTTCCTGGCTCAAGCGAAAAGAAATAGGAGCGCATATGAGATATGTACGGGAGCGAGAATAATGCGTGTATGTGATACCGCATTTCATTCTCGCGATTAATGTTTCGATTGGTTATATTCGATATGACCTAGTTATCGAATCATTGATTCGATAAATCGATACATAGTATACTAGTCGGTTATGTGCGACATGACCGGATCATTGAATCAAGTGTTGATTTAATGATTTAATGTATAATTATCTATATATTTGATATATTACTTTGCATTAACTAGTATTGGTTCACTTTATATGGATTTTCTCACTAGATGTGCAAGAAGTATATATGATATACTTTTGTGCACTACTTTGTATCATGTTTGATGATACTTGATCTTTTTGTTAAGTGTAAAGAATTAAAAACCATGGTTAAGTGTTGATTAGGGTTTTGCATATTCATTTATTTATTTGTTCATTTATTTATTTGAAAATGATTTAAATAGAATGGTGGCTTTCTTTTGTCATTAGTTGAAGCTTCATGAAGCCTTGACTTTTTCAACCATTCTTGTCCTCATGCTTAACCCTAACTCTCCAAATGACCATGGTTTATTCTCTACACTTAACCCTTGTTAGATTATGAAAAGTATGCATTTTTCTTTTTCTTTTTAATAACTTATCATAAACTAGCTTCTTCTTCTTCTTCATCTTCAAGATAGAAACCTTGATGCCATCAATGGCAACTTGAGTTCTAGTGAGAGAAATCCAATTCTAAAGTGAACCCACCTCCTATTTCTTCACCCTCTACCTCTTGCCAAGTTGTTTTGGGTGTTTTCTTCACAAGTTTCACAACTTGGTGAAGTCGGAGCTTGAACTTGTGATGCCTCGACGTAGATCATCTTCGGCACGAAGCCGACGACCTAGTTCGCCCAATTCTTCGATGAAGCCAACGTTCGAGTTTGGGAATCGAGATGGACAGCGAGAGCATGCCTTCGTGGAGCCAAGGAAGAGGGTAACCGGATCTACAAAGGTTGTAGCATCTAACCTTTAGTTAATTTGTTAACTAGTTTTGTTTTTCGCCTAGAATTCTAGTCTAAGATCCGCGTTAAGGTTTCGCGGCACCCATAAAATTTGAAATTGGCATGTTCGATGCCTCGTGAGACCTCTATAGGGTGCCTAGGAACCTTTCAATATGTGCAGGACCGAGAATAATGCGTGTATGTGATACCGTATTCTATTCTCGCGATGAATGTATCGAATGGTTGTATGCGATATAACCTAGTTATCGAATCAAGGATTGATTCGATAAGTCGATACATTGAATACTAGTCGGTTATATGCGACATGACCGGATCATTGAATCAAGTGTTGATTTAATGATTTAATGTATAATTATATATTTGATATATTACTTTGCATTAACTAGTATTGGTTCACTTTAAATGGATTTTCTCACTTGAAATGCACATTGTATATGTGATATATTTTTTTGTGCATAAGATTGTATCATGTTTGACGATATATGAATGTTTGGGTGTATGTTTAGTTTAAACCATGGTTATGTTAATGGTTAGGGTTTTGATTTACTTATCTATTCATTTATTTATTTATTCATTTTTTGAAAGATAAAGAGAAATGGTGGCTTGATTTGTTTTCTAGTTGAAGCTTCATGAAGCTTTGAATAAGTCCACCATTTTTGTTTCATGCTTAACCCTAACCATTCAACCTAACCCTAGTTTATTCTCTACACCCAACTATGATTGTAAATATGATAAGTATCAATTTATTTTGAATAATACTTATGATATTCCTTCTTCTTCTTCTTCTTCTTCAACAAAGAAGAAAGCTTGCATCCATTAATGGCAACATGAGAAAAAGAGTGAGAAATCCAATTCTAAAGTGAACCCACTTCCTATTTCTTCATCCTCTACCACTTGCCAAGTAGTATAGGGTGTTTTCTTCACAAGTTTCATGACTTGGTGAAGTTGGAGCTTGATCTTGAGTTGCCTCGACGTAGATCATCTTCGGCATCGAAGTCGACGACCTAGCCCGATCAATTCTTCGATGAAACCACCGCGAGAGTCTGGGATCCGAAGGGTACAGTGGAGGGTCGTCAACACGGAGCTAGAGAGGTGGAGGACCGAATCTATAAAGGTTGTAATCACTTTCCTCTTAGTTAAAGTCGTTTACTTGCTTGCATCGCCTTATCATCTAGTTAACGATCCGTATTAGGGTTTGTAGGCACATGAAAATTTTTGAATTGGGCATGTTTGATCTGTTGTGAGACCTCATTAGTGTGTCTAGGAACCCTACAGTGGTATCAGAGCCTAGCTAGAGCCTTAGGCGATGCGTAGACGGAGTTAGAAGTCCGATCGAACCGAAACCCTAATCTCAAATTGCTCTCTGTACATTTTTTGAAATCGGGGATTTTTGTGAATTAAAAATTCTCAGAAAATAGAGCAGGAAATTCTAAGAGTTACTGTTGAAAACGAACCCCTAACTCCACTAAACCACCGCGGAACCGCGGCATTAGCATGCTATTCGCGGCGGTTCCGCGGCCGTATGTACAGATTAGAGGTTAATTTTTATACAGTAATGCCCGTATCGGTTTCCTCTGTTCTCTGGGAAGTTTTAATCTGCACTCAAGAGTTGAGTTTTCTGGGTTGTATTGGGGACTCGGTGTTTCGATCAGATTGTCTAATTTTGTCTGTGTGTTTTTCCGGGTAATTTTAGAATATGTTAAAAAGTTCGACCGGATATAAATACCTAATTTTTCCCCTCCCGGGAAATTTCCAATTGTTGGATTTTTCCGTAGTTTAATGACGTTCTAAGTAGTGCAAGTAACGCGATGGTCCCTCTAGAAGACAACAAACCTTAACTCGATTATGTGACCGTCTTGAACTGCCTTTTGAACCTTAGGATTTGGGGCAGTACGGCGTGCCACATATGAGGCGTTGGCTTGACCCTTCTACGGCTGGACCGTTGGTACTGAGGCACGAAGTGAATGTTTTTAAACTTATTTCATGTGTTGAGCTGTTTCGGGAAAACTTGGGTGTTCGATTGTTCGATCGGAAAGTTTAACATTTTCTATCTTATCCGGAATATGATACAATAATTGGAATTCACAAATAGTTATGAGATAACTAAATGAATGTTATAAATCAAGCACTTTAGTCTCACTTGATCGGTTGCCACGGAATTTTGATGTGATCAAAAGTCCGTCGCAATCACGTAGCGTACGCGGATACTCGCCGGGTAAACTTAATAGACAGCCTCACCCCATAGTCCCGACCAGGTAACTGTAGGAGAACCCCATCGCCGAAAGCATCCGTTCGGGTGCTCGCGGTAGCGGTGTTCCGCCTTAGTGCACTTCGTCGACGGTATCGGGGGTACAGCCGCCTACTAAAGTTTACAACGAGCATTCGATCAAAATGTCGGGAATCTTGTTGAATTGCCCGACTTGATATCGAAAAGAGTTTTCGATAATGAGACAAAAATGCGGGGTTTATAATTGTTAGGCATGTGATGTCTAAATATTTCATTTGATTAGGCAAGCGATGTCTAAAGAGGATGCGGATTCCAACTGTTGTAGTTTTACACTTTCTTTTATGTGACTGTAAGTGTAATATGTGATATCGCCGGTTTCGTTGCTATATGTCAACGACAATTGGGATGGGCATATTTACTTACGTTGATGATATATGATGTTATGTGTTGCTGGATATGTTATATTGGATCGTCGTGTTCGAATAGCCGGGGTTTTTTATGTGAGATGAGTGTTTTTCATTTTCATTCATGTAAAAACTTGTATGTAATATTCTTTTATTGGGGCACTTCCAGGTTTCGGATGATGTCACCATTTGTATATTATTTACTTTTCCGCATTAGGATAGACCCAATGAGGGGAGCACAAGTAACCGGGTTCTGGGGTCCAGTGGGAGACCATCTCGAGGAGTCGAGTCCGGGTCTCCTAACCCTAGAATTGGTAGGGTTGCTTGCCGCTCTCGTAGGGGTCTAGGGGTGTGGGATTGGCTATTCATCACGACCGTGGAATCCGTGTTTTATACTGGCTCGTATTAAAAACACGGACGTCCTAGTATATCCAATATTTCATATGATATTTTCTGCTGCGTTATCTGTGATGTGATCATGTGATTTGTTCAGATATATATTGTATATAGTATATATGATATATTATATAGACGTTGCGTATGTTTTACACCCGCGCTAGCCCTACCTCGCTTTGGCGTTAGTTACCTAACCTAACGGTGCAGACGGGACATCGAGGCGAATGCGGATGGCATAATCGTACGTTATATTTATCTGTGATGTTTAGGTGGAATTAAATGATGGGATATTCATTAATGAGATTAATGAAAGAAAATAAACCAAATTGATGTTGTGGAATCGAATTTCAAAAATAAAACAGGTAGATACAGTTCTTGCTTTGCATCGCGGTGTTCATTGTAGAACATCCTGCACCTTATTCGATGAGGAAAGGACCGAGTGTAAGTGCACGGCGGCGCCCCGGTCGTCAATCCGACGGCCAAATGCGGAAACGGTGATAAACTTTAATTTTGCGAAGTTTGCAAACCGGCACCACAGCGCACTAAACCTCGGATCGGGCCATTAAACTAGTTCTAGCAAAGTAACAAGATAGGGAAGAGATATACCGACTGATCCGAGTCCTCCGGTCTTCATCTCCACTCCGATCTCCTCGCGGAAACTCCGGTCGTCGCCTCCTCGCCGGAAGGGCACCACATCGCCTGTATCTTTTACGGGCTCCCACCTCTATACCGAGGCAACTCGGGCATGAAGCTGGCAAGTCGACATGCCCAAGAAGTGCTGTAGGAAGTAGTGTAGAGTGCTATGTCTCACTTGGGGTTTTGTTGCCATTTGAAAGATGATGGAGGAATCAAGAAGAAAAATGGTGCTTGCATTTTTCTAGCATCAAAATGAGATCAAGAATGCCACAAGCTAAAAATGAAATTCTCTCATTCCCCTTCAAGAAGTGGCCGGCCAAAAAACTAATGGGAAATGGTGGTGGAGTGATAATATAAATCAAGAGGGAGGTGATTGTAGGAGAAGTAGAAAGGTGACCACACCCAAAACATCATCATAACAAAACCCATACCCTTTCATGTCTTAATTAATGCAAGTGATGGATGAAAGATATCATAATCAATACTTTTGCAATAAAACCCTCCACAAAGTGTTATTTGCAAACTTGCAAATAACCCCCTCCATCGGAAAAGTCCGGCCGGGAAAGAACAAAGGAAAACCGGCCGGAACGGAAAGCAAACTGGCAACTCCAGAAAACTGGTCCCGTAATAAATTACAGGAAAACCCCGATATTGTGCATACAAACCCGCATCTGTATTCCATCCGGATACAAATGCAAATAGACAAAATCTACACTGCACTAAACTAGGATCCGGCTTAAACCAAGCCGGCTAGTAAGGTTCGTCCGATCCTGATGCGTGCAATACCGCACGTATCAGATCGAACCCTGCCATATACCTATACGGCCTCTAGTACAAACCGTCCGATCCTGATCCGTGCAATACCGCACGTATCTGATCGGACCCTGCCATATCTCCATACGGCCTCTACAGCGTTTTGCCCGAAAGCTGAGTAACTGAAAGTGTGGTGGACTCTAAAGACTCGTCAATACTATGGCTGTGGATTTAACCACTAGCACGTCAGAGGTATAAGCCAATACATGACGGGCCACCAGCTATTGACTAAAAAGGGACGTCGATAAGCGAACTCATCCTGACACCCTACTGAGCCTGTCAGTGACAATATCCGTACAGTCCGGTCCGTTCGTCTATGAGCATCGCATGTCGGGCCTAAGGGGTGGGTAAAAGTCAGACCCCCAAAAGCGGTACAAGTCGTGTCGGAGTGTAGCCCAGAACACCCTGAGATACTACTGGAATACCTACCAGTAAATCTCCTGCCTTGGCCAAGGACTTCATGTAATGGCTCTCCTAGACACAGACAGCGCGACCTCACCCCCAATACCGGGAGAGACGAACCCCCGAAGATCCGCTCACTGCCTCCATGTGGCTTGGGACTGTACCCAACTAAAACCTGTTTGCACGACTCCTTTGAGCCGTGGTAGGGTAGTAATCAAAGTAGAGTGGGAACTCACACGAGACAAATGACGATCCCCAGGTCGATGAACTAACCTGTACACATGTCACCTGGGAACTGCTATCTGACGTCAGGTATAAGACCAACTAGCATGTTCCCGGCGAGTCCTGTCCGGTGTACTCATAACCCAATGAGCACCTGTATACATCTTAGGTGATCCAACTGACACCAGTGGCTTGTGAGACCGGCCACCGCCCCTCGTCGGGGTCTCGACTGTATACACTAGTCTACTCTGGAGAATCGATGCCCAATCTTGAAACTCCCACGACTAGGGACCTATTAAGGATGTGCTTATAGACTCCAGCTCTCACTTATATGATCGCCCTCATACTGCTGGCAGTCAAGCAAGAATCCTAGGGGCTCTATCAACGTGCAATAGCGACTTGTCAGGTCACCTAAAGCAGTACACGATGATAAAGATAAACCAGATAGCAAACTATCATCTCGAGTAAGACTGTCGTACCGGGATAGGTCCTCCCTCAATCATTGCAATCACGTGCCTGTGATCCAATAATTGACTCTGAGGGCACTATCTCCAACACCGAGATCCCTTCACCGGGAGTGACTCCTTTAGCAATAACTGGAAGATGCTACACACTCGGTTTGTCTTTTGATTAGTTCTATAGTTTCTGCTTTGCACAGTGATATATATATGATATATCCCGCACCTCATTCGACGAGGAAAGGGCCGACGATCCCTCCACCGGGAGTGGCCCCTTTAGCAAAACTAAAAAAGCCTAAAAAACATTCCATTTAAAAACCATTTGATTCTGCAACGAGATCAAGTTCAAAGCGTTAAAGGTTTTCTTAAAAACCATTCGCAACCCTCCGTCATTTTAGGAAGTAGAGTACTTAGTATTCGTGCTATGTTTGTCGACCATAGCCGAGGCGTAGTGTGCGGTAGCTAAGTGATGTCTTCCTACACAGCATATGATGTGATTAGTTAGGACAGTCATGTGGCTTTGTTGACCTTAGCCAAGGGTCATGTGGGTGGGTCTAATTAATCACCGAATGACGGGTAGAACTTAACTAGTACCTATGATTTGTTGACCTTAGCCAAGGTCATAGGTGCTAGGGGTAAAAACCATTATCGGGAGTTTCAAGTGTTGAAATTTGCAATGAGATTGCATACTTTCTATGTGGTAGTTGGATCCCGATACCCACTGCGAGTAATTGTTACTCCTGGGAGAGTTTTGCACTTTACAATTAGCCGATCAAGTAGGTGTCTAGAAAAGTGTCAATGGGGTTACGCCTCTGGGAAAATGAGGTTTACTGTAATTAGGTCCGTGCGAAAGCACGAGGAACCTCCCTCAAAGTACCGACATTGGCCTGGCTGGAAGATTGGCGAACTTGTAGAGTGTAATTAATCCCGGCTAGTTTTTCCTTTTAAGGTTTGAAGGAAGGTGATAAAAACAGTGGGAGCCATCCTAATTAGATAAAATATATAACCAATCTGATCTTGCAAGAGCACACGCTGAGTGTTTTCTTCTCTCTCTCTCCAGGTAGCGACCATATCACGCCTTAATCAAGATAATAATATGGATGTATTGACCGAACCCGCTTGTTATACTGAGCTGGGGAACGTTGGTCCCGCTCCAACTTATAATTGTTGTAAGACCGAGCAGGAATTAGGGGAATACCAGGATTCCCATGCCGCCCAAACGAAGAAAGTGCATGAGATGCATTTCCTTCGAGTGTGTTCATTATAAAGAACTGTTTCTCAGTATCCTCTACGTCCTGGGTATTTGATACCGGATCAGGATCCCAGATATGTAATCTGTTACATAGGGCTACAAAAAGGTCGAAAACTGAGAACGGGTGATAAGTTTCATGAGACAGAAAACGGGGCAAGTGTTGCAGCCAAGTCTGTTGGTCACTGTCATCCTGTATTACCAATACATTGATTCTGAACAAATGCTATTAGATACCGAACCTGATATACAAAATCATATCAGTCTCTTTATTAGTAAAGAAGGATATAATTTTGTATTGATGGATAATGTTTTGAACATTTCCTATATCAAAAGTTGATCGGTTCAGGCGCGTTATCTAAAAGCATTGACGTTCTAAATCAAACTACAGTTCTTAGTATTCAGAACACACACAAGTGGAAGAGTTCAGAAATGAACGGATCCTTCTTGAGGCATTGTAGACTAGGTCACATCAATGCGACCCGACTGGCTGAAGTTACATTTTAGATGCATATTTAAATCAGTTTGAATTTACATCTTGTGAAACTTGCCAGTCATGTCACAAATATTAGATGACCATAGCTCTGTTTATTAGAAACAGAGAAAGAGTTAGTAAACTCTTGGGACTGATATATGATGATGTATGTAAACTCCCCTGTCTACACATGCCAGAACCGGTTCTTTGTACTTCATTATATTCTCTGATAATCTCTCAAGATTCAGTCATATGTTCCTGTTGAAACATAAGTCCGAAGCTTTTGAGGTATTCACAGAATATAAGTTGGAAGTGGAGAACCAAAATACGGGTATAAGTATTATGTTCTATGATGAGATTAGGGAGGAGAATACTTATGCATGGAATCCTTGGACTATTCTAAAGGAAAATGAGATTCTCTCTCAGTATTACTCCTCTGAATACACTACAGCACAACGGTGTATCGGGGCGGAGCAATCGCACAATATTAGATATGGTGTGCTCTATGATGAGTATTACTGAGTCACCTATTTCCTTTCGGGGTTGCGCACATGAGAAGCTGCATACCTATTGAATTAAGTTCGAATCAAATCAGTGCCTACCATTCCATATAAGATATGGTATGGGAAGAGCCTATCTCTTAAGTAAGTTAAGATTTAGGATTTTCCGGCCTATGTCTAAAGCAAAATCCGGACAAGATCGAGGCAAGGACAGTTCTGTAGAACTGGAAAGGTTCCAGCTATACAAAACTGCAGCTGATGATTTGACAGAACCAAAGGAATCAATAGTTCCCGACGAACCTCTGCCTCTCCGCCAAACTAGCAGGGTTCCTCATCTGCTTGAGTGATACTTCCGTTTCTCGATGACAGTAGGAGCGAGGAATGCATCATGAGATGATGACCCAACTAGTTTCTAGCAGGCCATCGAGAGTAGGGACTCTGTAAGAATGGCTGGATGCTAAGCGATCAGAGATGGAATCCATGTACACCAACAAAGTATGGACTTTGATTGCTATATCTGAAAGGTTAAATCCCCATCAGGAGCAAGTATATCTTGAGAAGATTACTTGGTGTAGATGGAAAAGTTGAGACTTTCAAAGCTAAACTTGTTAAAGGTTTTCGTCATCAACCAGGCATGGATAATGATGAAACCTTTCCAGGGACTATGCTTAAGTCCATCCAGATCCTACTTGCCATTGCTACATACCATGACTACGATATCTGGTGGTTGGGTGCCATGACTACTTTTCTAAATAATGATTTAGAAGAGAATGTCTATAAGAACGCAGCCAGAGGGCTTCGTAAACAGTGGGAGCAGCGGAAATGTGTGCAGGTTGCTTTACAGGATAAAGCAGGCATCGCGGAGTTGGAACATCTATTTTGATGTGGTAGTTAAAGAGTTTGACTTCATCAAAATGGTAGATGAACCTTGTATGTACAAAAGGGTAGTGCTACGATCGGTCACAAAGGCTTTTTCCCAGAGAGAGACTTGTATGGGATGGTTGAGTATGTGATACTACAACCACTGCTACAGATTGCCCTAGTGCAAGTGGGAGATTGTTAGTTATATGTATGCCCTAGAGGCCATTACTGTACATTGGATGTATATTGTAGTGGATGCTGGGACATATATAGGTAGGACTTTCTTGCTCGACATGATAGTATGCTATCTGGTTGCTCTTTATCTTAACATGTATACTTTCTGTCTCTCTATTACATGTTGATAAAGCCCTTAGGATGTGTACTCGACTTCCAGGACTATGATGCAGATCATACTAGTGGGGCCTGGGTAGTCCATGAGTACATCCTTCAATGTTCCTAGTCGTGGGAATATCGAGACGGGGCATCGATATTCTAGAGTAGACTAGCGTATATTTTCTCGACCCATGTGATGGGCGATAGATGATCCCATATCCATTGGTGTTTAACATCAGAGATGGTATGCGGGTGCTCAGTGGAGACTGGGTACACTGAACGGACTCACCGAGAACTCCCAGATGGTACTATACCTCACGTCAGATGGCAGTTCTCTGGTGACACTGGTACAGCTTAGTCTGTTGACCCGAGATCGTCATAAAGTCTTGTGTGTCTCCCACTGTGCTTTGATTTCCACCCTACCACGGCTCTACTGAATCATGCAAACAGGTGGTTTTTGGGTACAGTCCAGATTCATATGGAGGCAATGAGCGATAGGAAAGGATTCGTTTCTCCCGGTATTGGGGGTTGATGTTGCGCTACGCACGACTGGCCAAAACAGGAAATCCCTGGCCAGGGTTGCAGTGATATACTGGTAAGAGTTATCAGTAGTTTCACGATTGTTATGGACCTCACGTCGGCATGTCTTATCAAGCTATTGGGGTCTGACGTTTACCACCCATAAGCGAGATATGCGACATATCAGACGAACAGACCGGACTGTACGGTAAGTGTCACTGGTTGGATTCATAGGAGTGTGAGCGGGCTTGCTCGTCGATCTTCTGATCGCTCAATACCCGGGTGTCCGTTACGTTTGGCAGACCGCTTGCGGTTTGTGGGTGCTTGATATGATCATCATCTGCTGCCGGCGTATTGACGAGTCTTTAGAGTCCTACACAGAGGTTTCCTGGCTCAAGCGAAACGAAAAAGGAGCGCATATGAGATATGTGCGGGACCGAGAATAATGCGTGTATGTGATACCATATTCTATTCTCGCGATGAATGTATCGAATGGTTGTATGCGATATAACCTAGTTATCGAATCAAGGATTGATTCGATAAGTCGATACATTGGATACTAGTCGGTTATATGCGACATGACCGAATCATTGAATCAAGTGTTGGTTTAATGATTTAATGTATAATTATATATTTGATATATTACTTTGCATTAACTAGTATTGGTTCGCTTTAAATGGATTTTCTCACTTGAAATGCACATTGTATACGTGATATATTTTTTTGTGCCCAAGATTGTATCATGTTTGATGATACATGAATGTTTGGGTGTATGTTTAGTTTAAACCATGGTTATGTTAATGGTTAGGGTTTTGATTTACTTATCTATTCATTTATTTATTTATTCATTTTTTGAAAGATAAAGAGAAATGGTGGCTTGATTTGTTTTCTAGTTGAAGCTTCATGAAGCTTTGAATAAGTCCACCATTTTTGTTTCATGCTTAACCCTTACCATTTAACCTAACCCTAGTTTATTCTCTACACCCAACTATGGTTGCAAATATGATAAGTATCAATTTATTTTGAATAATACTTATGATATTCCTTCTTCTTCTTCTTCTTATTCAACAAAGAAGAAAGCTTGCATCCATTAATGGCAACATGAGAAAAAGAGTGAGAAATCCAATTCTAAAGTGAACCCACTTCCTATTTCTTCATCCTCTACCACTTGCCAAGTAGTATAGGGTGTTTTCTTCACAAGTTTCATGACTTGGTGAAGTTGGAGCTTGATCTTGAGTTGCCTCGACGTAGATCAACTTCGGCATCGAAGTCGACGACCTAGCCCGATCAATTCTTCGATGAAACCACCGGGAGAGTCCGGGATCCGAAGGGTACAGCGGAGGATCGTCAACATGGAGCTAGAGAGGTGGAGGACCGGATGTACAAAGGTTTTAATCACTTTCCTCTTAGTTAAAGTCGTTTACTTGCTTGCATCGCATTATCATCTAGTTAACGATCCGTATTAGGGTTTGTAGGCACATGAAATTTTTTGAATTGGGCATGTTTGATCTATTGTGAGACCTCATTAGTGTGCCTAGGAACCCTACACAAGGTTCATCTACCATTTTGATGAAGTCAAACTCGTTGACTACCACATCAAAACAGACGTTCCAACTCCGCGATGCCTGCTTTATCCTATAAAGCAACTTGTACACGTTTCCGCTGCTCCCACTGTCTTCGAAGCACTTTGGCTGTGTACTTATAGACGCTCTCTTCTAAAACATCATTTTAGAAAAGCTGTCATGACACCCAACAACCAGATATCGTAGTCATGGTATGTAGCCGTGGCAAGTAGGATCTGGATGGACTTAAGCATAGGCCCCGGAAAAAGGTTTCATCATTAGCCACAATTGGTCTATGATGCAAACCTTTAACAAGTCTAGCTTTGAAAGTCTCAACTTTTCCATGTACACCAAGTAATCTTCTCAAGATATACTTGCTCCTGATAGGGATTTAACCCTTCAGATAAAGCAACCAAAGTCCATACTTTGTTGGTGTATAAGGATTCGATCTCAGATCACTAAGCATCCAGCCATTCTTACAGAGGCCCACTCCTGATGGCCAGCTCGAAACTAGTTGGGTCATCATCTCATGATGCAATCCTCGCTCCCACTGTCATAGAGAAACCGAAGTATCTCTCAGGTGGGTGAGGAACCCTACTAGATCGGCGGAGAGGCTGAGGTTCGTTGGAATCTACTGTATCCTTTGGTTCTACCAAATTATCTGCTGTAGTTTGTGTAGCTAGAACTCTTTCCAGTTCTACCTCATGACCACTAATTTCTTCACAAGAAATTCCCTTTCATAAAGGTGGCATGTTGAGAAGCAAAACATTTTTGTTCCTCGGTTTGGTAGAAGATATTCCCTTGCTGATGCTTGGGATATCCAACAAACTTCCACATATCTGACTTTGCCTCGAGCTTGTCCAGATTTTGCTTTTTAGACATGGGCCGGACTGCCCCAAATCTTAACAAACTTAAGATATGGGCTCTTCCCTTTCCATATCACATATGAAGTGGTAGGCAACTGATATGATTTGAACCCTATTCAATAGGTATGCAGCTTCTCAAGTGCATAACTCCCAAAAAGAAATAGGAAACTTAGTACTACTCAACAAAGAGCACACCATATCACATATGGTGCTATTGCTCCGCCCCGATATACCATCGTGCTATGGTGTATACGGAGGAGTAATGCTGAGAGAGAATCTCATTCTCCTTTAGAATAGTCCAGGATTTCCGTGCTCAAGTATTCTCCTCCCTGATCACATCAAAGGACATAATACTTATACCCGTACTTTGGTTCTCTACTTTTAACTTATATTCTGTGATTATCTTAAAAGTTTCGGACTTGTGTTTCAACAGGAACATATATCTGAATCTTGAGAGATCATCAGTGAATGTAATGAAGTACAAAGAACTGGTCTTGGCATATGTAGATAGGGGACCTTCATACATCAGCATGTATTAATCCCAAAAGTTCATCAACTCTTTCTCTGTTTCCAATAAACAGAGCTGTGGTCATTTTATCTTTGTGACATGACCGGCAAGTTTCATAAGATGTAAATTCAAACTAATTTAAATATGCATCTAAATGTAACTTCAGCTAGCCGGGTCGCATTGTTATGACCTAGTCTACAATGCCTCAAGAAGAAGTCGTTCATTTCTGAACTCTTCCTCTTGTTTGTGTTCTGTGTACTAAGAACTGTAGTTTGATTTAGAACGTCAATGCTTTTAGATAACGTGCCTGAACCGATCAACACTTGATATAGGAAATGTTCAAAATATTATCCAACAATAAAAAATTATATCATTTCTTTACTAATAAAGAGACTGATATGATGTTGTATATCAGGTTCGGTATCTAATAACATTCATTCAGAATCAATGTATTCTGGTAATACAGGGTGATAGTGACCAACAGACTTGGCTGCAACACTTGCACCGTTTTCTGCCTCATGAAACTTATCACCCGTTCTCAGTTCTCTGTTAGTGTATATGCCTTAGAGGCCATTACTGTATCATACTAGTTTGTATATTACTTAATGGAAGCTTGGGATATTCACCTTGTATATACAATCTTGCTCAAAATAGTAGGATGCTACTTGGTTTGTTTCTACTTCAATGTGTACTTGTGTTTATTTTAGTATATCATCTATACACATTAGTGGAGCCCTTAGGATCTTTGCTTGATTACCAGCGTTGTGATGGCAGTCACACTAGTGGGGGCTGGGTAATCTATAAGCACATCCTTATGCAGGTCCTTAGTCGCAGGACTATCGAGACAGGGCATCGATACTCCAGAGTAGACTAGCGCATGCGCTTCTCGTTCCAGTGTGGGAGACGGTCTGTCCCACAGCCGTTAGTACGTCGTACTGGAGATAGTATGCAGGTGCTCGTTAGGTTACGAGTACACTGGACAGGACTCGTCGGGAACTGACCGGTTGGTATTATACCTATCGTCAGTCATCAGTTCCCAGGTGACATGAGTACAGCTTAGTCCGCTGACTTGACACTGTCACTTCGCCTCGAGTGTGTTCCCACTGTACTTTGATTACTATCCTACCACGGCTCAAAGGAGTCATGCAAACAGGTAGTAGTTGGGTGTTGTCCCGAAGCACTTGGAGGCAGTGATGGTTAGACAGGATTCGTCTCTCCCGGTATTGGGGGTTGACATCATGCTGTGTCTAGGAAAGCCATTACACGAGTAGTCCCTGGCCAGGGCAAGCGAGATATACTGGTAGGCTTCCAGTGTTATCTCAGGGTGTATAGGGCTTCACTCCGACACGACTTGTACCGCTATTAGGGGACTGACGTTTACCGCCCCCTAGGCCCGCCATGCGATGTATCAGACGAACAGACCGGACTGTACGGAGACTGTCACAGTCAGACTCAGTAGGAGTTCAGATGGGTTTCACCTCGTCAGTCTTCTTGTCGGCATCTACCTGGGGACCGTTACGCACAGCTAGTGCCGCTTGCGGTCTGTGGTTAAACCCACTGCCAGCGTAGTGTCGAGTCTTTAGAGTCCCACACAGAAAGCTATTCGCCTCTAGGTAAAAGAGTAGATGTCGCATGGTTTTGCGACAGGTCGCATGGTTTTGCGACAGGGTTCGGTCACATCCGCGCACTTGTGCACGTACAG
The DNA here is from genome assembly GCA_030015575.1 of Agapanthus africanus. NCBI lineage: Eukaryota > Viridiplantae > Streptophyta > Magnoliopsida > Asparagales > Amaryllidaceae > Agapanthus > Agapanthus africanus. The sequence continues at coordinate 293,296,583 of CM057345.1, read as the reverse complement.
TGTCCGGACAGTTAACACTAGCGGGCTTTGGTTTAAGCCAGATCCTGGTGTACGTTTTGGGATTGGTTTTATCTCGTTTGTATTCGTGTTCCTCGGAACGCGGATGCGGGTGTATATGCACAGTTGACAGAGAGACAGAGGCAGAGAATTCTCATTAGGGTTGTTGACCGTTGACTGTTGACTATTGACTTTTTGCTCAACCCTAATGAGAATATGATATGTAATTAACAATAATATTAATTAAGTATTATAGTGACATGGTTGTTGAGGGGTTGACTTTGTTGACTTGTTGACTTTGTTGACCGGTGGACTAGGTTGGACTAGTTGACCATCATGATGACAATGGCTATCATTTCATGGTAAAGACTTTTGCTTGCTTGATCTCTTTTGCAAAATGAGTGCATGAAATGATATAGCCATTTTGACTTAAACCATTTACACAATACTTGATTAGTATTTTTGTTATGATGGCTTTTGGATTATGAGAGGTGAGAATGAGATGAGTATGGTTCATTCTATCATTTGCTTTCTCTCTCTTGAGCTCTCTCATTCTCAAGCTCTCTCTCTTCCTCTTGCTCTCTCTACCTCAAGGCAAACCATTCTCATGTGTTGAGATTCATTTCCTTAGAGATAAAAAGACACCAAAACATTCCTCTACTCATTCTAGTTCACAAGGCCTAGCAAGCCAAGAGATCTAGTTTCTTCAAAGTTCGAAGAAGAAGCCAAAGGTAGAAGCTTTCGGGTGGATCCATCTTCGGCGCAAGGAGACGACGAGATGAAGCCGATTCGTACACCATCGAGGTTTGAAGACGGAGGAGTTCAAGAAAGAAAGGTATAACCCCTTAACCGAGTAGTTAACAACTCCTACTTAGGTTGTTAGTTAGATGTTTAACAAAGATCCGGTTTTGAGTCCATGTTACCACCTCTAGAAAATTGTTTTTCATCAAATTCCGCATGCCCGAATGTACCGGGAGAGGTAGCATGGACTTACAGTGGTATCAGAGCCTAGTTAAACTCTATCTAACATGTTAGAAAAGTAACTAGAAGGTCGATCAAAGAAAAAGTCACGAAATACACCAAAAATTCATGCTTGCTGTCGATTTTCAAAGTTCTGTAAAAGTAATAAATCATGCTTCAAAAATCGACTCAGGGTTTTTAGAGTATACTGTAGAAAGACGGTCCTCTGATCTCATCAAAGCGCCGCGGAAACGCGGCAATAGATTGCTATTGCCGCGATTCCGCGGCCGTATTGGCTCCTCTCTGGATCTTCTTTGCTACAGTATATTCAGTGGGGTATTTTGGGATTTTTGAAATATGTCTTTTCAGCCCAGATTTTCCAGAACGAAAATTTTGTGTTTGGGGCCTAAAAATCCGTATTTTTGATCGAACTTCTAAAGAATTAAGCTGACGGGTTTTTATCTGTGATGTGATATTTATATTGAACGTCTGCTAATCGCTATATGTCGATTAGTGGGGGTTATACAAATCTGTGTTCTGTAATGCTGCTAGAATGTGTATATGAATTCATTGGATTTTCGCGGGTGAATAGCCGGGGGTTGTGAGACGAGAGTTTTCTTTTCTTTCAATTCATGTAAATTTGTAAATTGATGTATTAATTATTTGTATGGCCGCACAACCGGGTCGGGGTTGTAGCCGTCATTGTATAATTTCTTTTTACTGTTTTTGCTCCTAGGATAGACCCATGGAGGAGGTGCACAAACTACCGGGTATGCCGAAGTGCCAAGTGGCCTACTCACGGAGTTGAGGGAGGTTGCTTCGCTTCGGGTACTTGGCGGGTAGTTTGCCGCACCCGTAGGGGTCTTGGGTGGGGTATTGGCTATTCACCGCGACCGTGTAATCTACTTTTCGTTACAGGCTCGTACGAATTGCAGGTTCCTAGTATATCCAATGTGTTCATCTGTGATCTGAAATGGCTATCATTGCAATATATCTATATATGATATTATTTAGGCGTTGCTTATGTTTTACAGCCGCGCTAGCCCAGCCCCGCTCTGTCGTTAGTTAAGTAACCTAACGGGTAATGACGGGGCCCCGTGGCGAATGCGAATGGCATAAGCGTACGTCATATTTTGGTTGTTTTCTGCAATGGTAGGATTAAATGATGGGACGCATTAAAAGAACTAATGCAAGAATATCACGCATTAAAAGAACTAATGCAAGAAAATAAACTAAGTAAAAGTCGTTGGAACACTTTCGAAAAACCACTCGGTTCTTTTCAAAACCAGCTTTTAAATGCGGAGTTTAAGCCACTCCTTTTAAAAGCTATCTCGTTCCATCGATTATATCAAGTTCACTACGTTCACAGTTTCGCCAAAACCATTCGCAGCCCTCCGTCGTTTCACAAAAATAGTCAATAGTATTCAAGCTATGTATGTTGGCCAAAGTCAAGGCATAGTGATTGGTAGCTATTGGGTATTCATGTGTAGCATAGATAGATGCGTTGGTTTGGGACAGTCGTACTGCCATTTTGGCCAAAGTCAAGGGTAGGTACGGGTGGATCCAAATTAACCTGGAGAATGACGGGTAGAACTAGACATGTGACTTATGATATTTTGGCCAAAGTCAAGGTCATAAGAACGTGGGGCAAAAATCCACATCGGGAGTTTCAAAAGAACTGAAACTTGCTAGTGTTGCATACCATTTGGAGTGTGATGATTCTGGTAGGATTCCTTCAGTTTCGTCACACGATGATATTTGGATCCCGATCCTACTGTGAGTATATGCTACTCCTCGGGAAATTTCTCACTTAACTATCAATGCTATAAACCAAGTAGGTGTCTAGAAAGGTGTTAGCGGGGCTACGCCCCCAGGGAAAAGAGGTTATTTAATTAAGGAACTTTGCGAAAGCGTTGGAAAACCTCCCTCGAAGTACCGACACTGGCCTGGCTGAACGGTTAAGCAAGAATTGTACAGTGAGATTGATCCTGACTAATTCTTCCTTTTTGGTTTGAGGAGGGATTCGAGAAACAGTGGGAGCCATCCTGTTTAGACAAATTAAAAACCACTCTAAACTTGCAAGAGCATCATGCTGAGTGTTTCTTCTCTCTCCTAATTGCAGCGACCAATCGACATGACTGGACTTAAGTTACTTCTAGATAAAAACATACTGACAGGGCCAAACTACAAAGATTGGCTCAGGAATGTCAAGATGGCAATCACTTATAACAAGCTGGGGTATCTTCTTACCACCAAAGCTCCCCCTGTCCCAGGTCCCAAAACCAGCGTCGCGGATAAGGAAATCCTTAAGACCTGGGAACTAGACCGCGCGAAGGCTAAGTGCCTCGTGCTTGCCTCTATGGACAATGAACATCAGAGGAGGCACGAGAATATGGACCTGGAATCCATATTCTTCATACAAAAGAACTGTATGGAGAGCAATCTCGTATCGCAAGATACGAAGTGTCGAAGAAGTTATTTTCGGTAAGATTGGCCGTCGGATCATCGGTAGCGGAACACGTGCTTAAGATGATTGGCTACATTGAGGAGCTCGCGGACCTTGGGACCACGTTGGAGAATGAGCTCTATACGGATTTGATTCTCCAGTCCCTTCCTTCCACTTACGCCCAGTTTATCCTGAACTTCAACTTACAAGAAAAGGAAGTTGAACTTTCAGAACTCCTCAACATGCTGAGGAGTGCAGAGGGCACCCTACAGAAAGGTAGGGAAACATCCACTTTGTTTGTAGGAGGATCTTCCTCTTCTAGGTCCAAGGCGAAAGCCAAGGGAAAGAAGAAGAAAGCCCCCGCCAAACCAAGGGGCGGTGTTAGTAAAGTGGATACGAAGGGAAAGGCAAAAGCAACAAAGAAAGTGGGAAAGCTTGTGGATAAGAAAGAATGCTTCTATTGTCATAAGAAGGGACACTGGAAAAATGATTGCAGGGCTTGGAAGGCCAGAACACAGGATCTGAAGCAGGTTACGGATTCAGCTTCAGGTGTGTATGTTATTGAAAACTGTCTTTCAATAAACTCTACTTCCTGGGTATTGGATACCGGATCAGGATCTCATATCTGTAATTCTTTGCTGGCGTTGAGAAACCGTAGGGTTTTGAAGGCAGGTGACATGACCCTCAAAGTTGCAAACGGAGCTAGCATGGATGCTAAGGCCGTGGGGGGCTATCACATGGGAATGTCAGATAGACATGTTTTGGTTTTGCGTAATTGCTTTTTTGTACCCAACGCAACTTGTAATATCATTTCTGTATCTTTGGTTTCTAAAGAAGGTTATGAATTTGCGTTTGTAAGCAATGTTGTAAACATTCACCTTAATCAAGTTCTGATTGGGTCAGGTACATTGAGCAATGGTATATACGTCTTAAACCAACCACAGATTTTCAATGTCCAGAATACACACAAAAGAAAATCTCCAAAAATCAATCAGACTTTCTTATGGCATTGTAGACTGAGTCACATCAATGAGAGAAGGTTGACGAAGTTACATACAGAAGGATATTTGAATCCGTTCGAATATCAATCGTATGCCACTTGTCAATCCTGTCTCAAAGGAAAGATGACAAAGACTCCGTTTACTGGACACGGAGTAAGGGCGAGCGAGCTCTTGGGACTCGTACACAGCGACGTGTGCGGTCCAATATCTACACATGCGCGAAGCGGTTATTCTTACTTCATTACTTTTACGGATGACTTTTCAAGGTACGGTTATGTCTTCTTAATAAAACATAAGACCGAAGCCTTTGGAAAATTCCAGGAATATAAGAATGAAGTAGAAAAACAAACCGGCAAAAGTATCAAGATTCTAAGATCGGATCAAGGTGGAGAATACTTAAGTGCCGAGTTCCTGGACTATTTAAAAGAGAACGGAATTCTCTCTCAACTTACTCCTCCATACACTCCGCAACATAACGGTGTATCGGAGAGACGGAACCGAACCCTATTGGATATGGTACGGTCCATGATGAGTAACGCTGAGTTACCGCGATCATTCTGGGGGTATGCGCTAGAATCAGCTGCAAACCTTTTGAACCGAGTTCCCACTAAGACTATGCCTACTACACCATATGAGATGTGGTGTGGGAAGAGACCCTATCTTAATCACATTAAGAAATGGGGAAGTCCAGCTTTTAACAAAAAGCAGCATATGGACAAGCTCGAGGCACGCTCAGTACAGTGCAAGTTCGTGGGATATCCAAAGAACTCCAAGGGATATTTCTTCTATTGCGAAGAGGAACAAAAGGTTTTTGTTTCTTGTCATGCCCACTTTCTAGAACACCAGTTCTTAGAAAAGGAAATTAGTGGGAGCGCAGTAGAACTGGAAGAAATTCCAGAACCACGAGCTATTACTGAAAGCTTAGTGGAACCAGAGGGTTCAAAAGAACAGGACATTCCTACGCCACTCCGCAGGAGTAGTAGGCAGTCCCATCCGCCCGAGAGATACTACGGTTTTCTCATAGACGGGGATAGAGAGGATTGCATCATAGATTATGATGAGCCTACTAGCTTCCAGCAGGCCGTTCAGAGCGTTGACTCAGGAAAATGGTTGGATGCAATGCGGACCGAAATGGAGTCCATGTACACCAACAAAGTATGGATGTTGGACATTGCTCCATACGGGGTAAAACCCGTAGGATGCAAGTGGATCTTCAAAAGGAAGATTGGTGTAGATGGACAGGTTGAGACCTATAAAGCTAGACTTGTTGCAAAGGGTTTCCGTCAAAGACCTGGCTTGGACTATGACGAAACCTTTTCTCCAGTGGCTATGCTGAAATCTATTCGGATCCTTCTTGCCATTGCTGCCTTCCACGATTATGAGATCTGGCAAATGGACGTAAAGACCGCTTTTTTAAATGGAAATTTAGAGGAGTGTGTCTATATGGACCAACCAGAGGGTTTCATTCAGAGTGGGAGCAGCGGAAAGGTGTGCAAGTTGCTTAAGTCCATCTATGGACTAAAGCAGGCATCGCGGAGTTGGAACATCTGTTTTGATGAGACGGTCAAGGATTTTGTCTTTATCAAAAATCCAGATGAACCATGCATCTATAGTAGATTTGTAGCGAGAACTGTAGTATTCCTCGTTTTATACGTGGATGACATTCTCTTAATAGGAAATGACATTCCTATGCTATAATCTGTCAAGGGGTTCTTATCACACAGGTTCTCCATGAAAGACCTGGGAGATGCCTCATACATCCTGGGGATCCGGATCCATCGTGATAGATCCAAGAGGATATTAGGACTTTCACAGTCCAGGTACATCGACACCATACTGAAAAGATTCAGTATGGAAGATTCCAAGCGCGGTAACCTACCGGCTTCTCACGGGATCACCCTCTCTAAAGAGATGTCTCCCAAGACTGATTTGGAGAAGGATCGCATGTCTATTATATCCTATGCTTCTGCGGTAGGCTCTATAATGTATGCGATGTTGTGTACCAGACCGGATGTAGCTTATGCACTGAGTGTGGTAAGCCGGTATCAGTTAAACCCTGGGGAGAAACACTGGATAGTGGTAAAGAACATTCTCAAGTACCTAAGAAGGACTAATGAGATGTTCTTGGTGTATGGCGGAAAAGACCTCCAGATCGAGGCCTTTGCTGACTCCAGCTTCCAGAGTGACAAGGATGATTCCAAGTCCATGTCGGGTTTTGTCTTTAACCTCAATGGAGGGGCGGTGTGTTGGAAGAGTTCCAAACAGGAAACCGTTGCTGACTCGACTATGGAATCGGAATACATCGTTGCATTTGATGCCGCAAAAGAAGCCTTCTGGATGAGGAAGTTCTTGAAAGAACTTCAGGTGGTTCCATCCATTGTTGATCAAATACCTCTGTATTGCGACAACAACGGGGCTATAGCTTTAGCGAAGGAACCCAGGTTCCATCAGAGATCCAGACACATCTTGAGGCGGTATCACCTGATCAGGGAGATCGTGGATCGCCAGGAGATCGAGGTTCGGAGGGTTGCTTCAGAAGATAACACTGCAGATCCATTCACCAAGGCCTTGCCCCAGACTCAGTTCGAGCGGCTGATCGAGATGATAGGTCTTCGATACGCCAGTACATGGCCTTAGTGCAAGTGGGAGATTGTTAGTGTATATGCCCTAGAGGCCATTACTGTATCATACTAGTTTGTATATTACTTAATGGAAGCTTGGGATATTCACCTTGTATATACAATCTTGCTCAAAATAGTAGTATGCTACTTGGTTTGTTTCTACTTCAATGTGTACTTGTGTTTATTTTAGTATATCACCTATACACATTAGTGGAGCCTTTAGGATCTTTGCTTGATTACCAGCGTTGTGATGGCAGTCATACTAGTGGGGGCTGGGTAATCTATAAGCACATCCTTATGCAGGTCTCTAGTTGCAGGACTATCGAGACAGGGCATCGATACTCCGGAGTAGACTAGCGCATGCGCTTCTCGTTCCAGTGTGGGAGACGGTCTGTCCCACAACCGTTAGTATGTCGTACTGGAGATAATATGCGGGTGCACGTTAGGTTATGAGTACACTGGACAGGACTCGTCGGGAACTGACCGGTTGGTATTATACCTATCGTCAGTCATCAGTTCCCAGGTGACATGAGTACAGCTTAGTCCGCTGACTTGACACTGTCACTTCGCCTCAGTGTGTTCCCACCGTACTTTGATTACTACCCTACTACGGCTCAAAGGAGTCGTACAAACAGGTAGTAGTTGGGTGCAGTCCCGAAGCACTTGGAGGCAGTGACGGATAGACAGGATTCGTCTCTCCCGGTATTGGGGGTTGACATCGCGCTGTGTCTAGGAGAGCCATTACACGAGTAGTCCCTGGACAGGGAAAGAGAGATATACTGGCAGGCTTCCAGTGTTATCTCAGGGTGTATTGGGCTTCACTCCGACACGACTTGTACCGCTATTAGGGGACTGACGTTTACCGCCCCCCTAGGCCCGCCATGCGATGTATCAGACGAATAGACCGGACTGTACGGAGACTGTCACAGTCAGACTCAGTAAGAGTTCAGATGGGTTTCACCTCGTCAGTCTTCTTGTCGGCATCTACCTGGGGACCGTTACGCACAGCTAGTGCCGCTTGCGGTCTGTGGTTAAACCCACTGCCAGCGTAGTGTCGAGTCTTTAGAGTCCCACACAGAAAGCTATTCGCCTCTAGGCAAAAGAGTAGATGTCGCATGGTTTTGCGACAGGTCGCATGGTTTTGCGACAGGGTTCGGTCACATCCGTGCACTTGTGCACGTACAGTGTCCGGACAGTTAACACTAGCGGGCTTTGGTTTAAGCCAGATCCTAGTGTACGTTTTGGGATTGGTTTTATCTCGTTTGTATTCGTGTTCCTCGGAACGCGGATGCGGGTGTGTATGCACAGTTGACAGAGAGACAGAGGCAGAGGATTCTCATTAAGGTTGTTGAACGTTGATTGTTGACTATTGACTTTTTGCTCAACCCTAATGAGAATATGATATATAATTAACAATAATATTAATTAAGTATTATAGTGACATGGTTGTCGAGGGGTTGACTTTGTTGACTTGTTGATTTTGTTGACCGGTTGACTAGGTTGGACTAGTTGACCATCATGATGACTATGGCTATCATTTCATGGCAAAGACTTTTGCTTGCTTGATCTCTTGTGCAAAATGAGTGCATGAAATGATATAGCCATTTTGACTTAAACCATTTACACAATACTTGATTACTATTTTTGTTATGATGGCTTTTGGATTATGAGAGGTGAGAATGAGATGAGTATGGTTCATTCTATCATTTGCTTTCTCTCTCTTGAGCTCTCTCATTCTCAAGCTCTCCCTCTTCCTCTTGCTCTCTCTACCTCAAGGCAAACCATTCTCATGTGTTGAGACTCATTACCTTAGAGATAAAACGACACCAAAACATTCCTCTACTCATTCTAGTTCCCAAGGCCTAGCAAGCCAAGTGATCTAGTTTCTTCAAAGTTCGAAGAAGAAGCCAAAGGTAGAAGCTTTCGGGTGGATCCATCTTCGGCGCAAGGAGACGACGAGGTGAAGCCGATCCGTACACCATCGAGGTTTAAAGACGGAGGAGTTCAAGAAAGAAAGGTATAACCCCCTAACCGAATAGTTAACAACTCCGAGTTAGGTTGTTAGTTAGATTTTAACAAAGATCCGGTTTTGAGTCCATGTTATCGCCTCTAAAAAATTGTTTTTCATCAAATTCCGCATGCCCGAAAGTACCGGGAGAGGTAGCATCGACTTACATTCTCTATCTATTTGTAGCCCATGTAACAGATTTACATATGCGGGATCCTGTTCCGGTATCACATACCCAGGACGTAAAGGATACTGAGAAACAGTTCTCTGTAATGAACACACCCGAAGATGATGCATCAGCATGCACTTTCTTCGTTTGGGCGGCACGGGAAATCTGGTATTCCCTAATTTCCTGCTCTGTCTTATAACAATTATAAGTTGGAACGGGACCAACGTTCCCCGGCTCAGTATAACAAGCGGGTTCGGTCAATATATCCGTTTTATTATCTTGATTAAGGCGTGATATGGTCGCTACCTGGAGGGAGAGAGAAGAAAACACTCAGCTTATGTTCTTGCAAGATTAGATTGGATATTATTTTATCTAATCAGGATGGCTCACACTGTTTTTGTCAAATTTTCCTTCAAACCTTAAAAGGAAAGATTAGTCGGGATTAATTACAAGCTACAAGTTAACCAATCTTTCAGCCAGGCCGGTGTCGGTACTTTGAGGGAGGTCCCCCATGCTTTCGCACGAACCTAATTAAAGTAAACCTCGTTTTCCCAGAGGCGTAACCTCGTTAACACCTTTCTAGACACCTACTTGATCGGCTAATTGTAATGTGTAAAACTCTCCTAGGAGTAACTCTTACTCACAGCGGGTATCGGGATCCAACTATCTCATAGAAGGTATGCAATCTCATTGCAAATTTCAACACTTGAAATTCCCGATAATATTTTGCCCCAAGCCTCCTATGACCTTGACAAAGGCCAACAAATCATAGGCTGATAGTCAAGTTCAACCCGTCATTTCTTGATTGAAATAAACCCACCCGCACGGCCCTAGACAAAGGCCAACAAGGTCGCATGACTACCCTAATCCAATCTGCATCATATGCATAAGCAGATAAGTACTATTCATCTACCGCACACTATGTCTTGACAAAGGCCAACAAACACAGCACGAATACTAAACAGTCCTTATTTGAAATGACGGAGGGCTACGACAGGTTTTTCTGTAAACCTATTGCGTAATGAACTTGATATCGTTGTAGAATCAAATAATTTTAAAATGGGGTGTTTTTTAGGCTTTTTCTAGTTTTGCTAAAGGGGTCACTCCCGGTGAAGGGATCGTCGGCCCTTTCCTCATCGAATAAGGTGCAGGATGTTTCACAAATATCACTATGCAAAGCAAGAACTATGAAAGCAATCAAAAGACAAACCGAGTGTGTAGTATCTGCCAGTTATTGCTAAAGGGGTCACTCCCGGTGAAGGGATCTCGGTCCTTTCCTTATCGAATAAGGTGCAGATTGTTCTACAAGGAATACCACGATGCAAAGCAAGAACTGTAGCTACCTGTTTTTGAAAATTCGATTCCACAAAATCTTTTAGGTTTCTTTTTCTTTCATTAATCACATTAATGAAGTCCCAACATTAAAGTCACCTAAACATCACAGATAAATACGACGTACACTTATGCTATGCGCATTCGCCTCGATTTCCTCTCGTGCACCGTTAGGTTAGGTAACTAACGGCAGAGCAGGGCAGGGCTAGCGCGGGTGTAAAACATAAGTAACGTCTATATAATATATCATATATACCATATACAGTATTTATCACAGAACATCAAATGATCACATCACAGATATCACAGCAGAAGAAACATATGAAACATTGGATATATTAGGACGTCCGCGTTTTATTTTGAGCCTCTATAAAACACGGATTCCACGGTCGCGACGAATAGCCAAACCCATACCCCTAGACCCCTACGAGAGCGGCAAGCAACCCTACCAATTCTAGAGTCAGGAGACCCGGACTCGACTCCTCGAGTTGGTCTCCCACTGGACTCTAGAACCCGGTTACTTGTGCTCTCCTCCTTGGGTCTATCCGAGTGCGGAAAAGTAAATAATATACAAATGGTGACATCAACCTCATTCCGGAAGTGCCCCAATAAAAGAATATTACATACAAGTTCTTACATGAATGAAAACGAAAAACACTCATCTCACATAAAAAACCCCGGCTATTCAAAACGCGACGATCCAATATAACATATCCAGCAACACATAACATCATATGTCATCAACGTAAGTAAATATGCCCATCCCAATTGTCGTTGACATATAGCAACGAAACCGGCGATATCACATATTACACTTACGGTCGCAGAAAAGAAAGTGTAAAATTACAACAGGTGGAATCCGCAACCTCTTTAGACATCGCATGCCTAATCAAATGAATTCCTTAGACATCGCATGCCTAACAATTATAAACCCCGCATTTTAGTCTCATTATCGAAAACTCTTTTCAATATCAAGTCGGGCTATTCAACAAGATTCCCGACATCCTGAACGATTGCTCGTCGCGAACTTTAGTAGACGGCCGCACCCCCGATACCGTCGACGAAGTGCACTAAGGCGGAACACCGCTGCCGTGAGCACCCAAACGGATGCTTTTTGGCGATGGGGTTCTCCTACAGTCACTTGGTCGGGGCTATAGGGCGTGGCTATCTATTAAGTTTACCGGCGAGTATCCACGTACGCAACGTGATTGCGACGGACTTCAATCACATCAAAATTCTGTGGCAACCGATCAAGTGAGACTAAACTGCTACATTTATAACATTCAAATGTTGTTGATTCCAATTATTGTATCACATTCCAGATAAATAGACAATGTTAAACTTTCCGGTCGAATAATCAAACACCCAAGTTTTCCCGAGAAGCTCAACACATGAAATAAGTTTAAAAACATCCACTTCATGCCACAGTACCAACGGTCCAGCCGTAGAAGGGTCAAGCCAACGCCTCACATGTGCCACGCCGTACTGCCCCAAACACTAAGGTTCAAAAGGCAGTTCAAGACGGTCACATAATCGAGTTAAGGCTTTTTGTCTTCTAGAGGGTCCATCGCGTTACTTGCACTATTTAGACGTTCTTAAACAACGGAAAAATCCAACACTTGGAAATTTCCCGGCACGGGAAAAAGTGGGTTATTTATATTCGGTAAAACTTTTTAACACATTCTAAAATTACCCGGAAAAACATAAACAAAGTTAAACCATCCGATCGAAACATCGAGTCCCCAAAACAACCCAGAAAACTCAACTGTTGAGTATAGATTAAAAATTCCCAGAAGAAATAGGAAACACCTACGGATATAACTGCAGAAAAAGAAGTGCCTAGTCATCACATACGGCCGCGGAACCGCCGCAATAGGTAGGGTAGAGCCGCGGTTCCGCGGCACCACTGTAGCCCTAGGTTGTCGTTTTCTGCAGTATTCCTTATAATTTCCTACTCTATTTTTTGAGCATTTTTAATTCACAAAAATCCACTGTTTTGAAAAATGTACAGAGAAGGGTTTTGTTTAGGGTTTCGGGGTTCGATCGGGTTTCTAACTTCACCTACACTTCTCTTAAAGCTCTAGCTAGGCTCTAATACCACTGTAGGGTTCCTAGGCACACTCAAGAGGTTCCACAAGGCATCAACCATGCCAAAATCAAATTTTTCTATGTGCCGAGAAACCCTAATCAAGATCGTTAGCTAGAGGTAAGGCGAAACTACAAGCAAGTAAACTAATTTGCTACTAAGTGAAAAGGATTACAACCTTTGTAGATCCGGTCCTCCACTTCTAAAGCTCAGTGATGACGTCCCTCCGCTGCGATCATCGGGATCCTGAACTCTAGCGATGGTTTCTTCGGAGAAATAAGCAGGCTAGGTCGTTGACTTCGATGCCGAAGATGATCTACGTCGGGGAGACTCAAACTCAAGCTATTCCTTCACTTGGTCAAAAACTTTGTGAAGAGAACACCCTATACTACATGGCAAGTGGTAGAGGATGAAGAAATAGGAAGTGGGTTCACTTTGGATTTGGATTTCTCACTCTAAATCTCATGGCACCATTAGAGGTAGCAAGCTTTCTTCTTCTTGAAGAAGAAGAAGAAGAAAGAAATAATGAATAAAGAATGAAACTTATCCTTTTAATTATGGCACCATGGTTGAGTTAAGCCCTCATGCTTAACTCATATAGAGAATTAACCAAAGTATTAGGTTAAGGGTTGGATTAACTAATATCCTAAGGAAATGACAAAAGATTTGACTTTGTCAAAGTTTCTTCAAGCTTCATGAAGCTTGATAACTTTGACCAAAGTCCACCTCTTTTGTTATTTGTTAGGAAATTAGTAAACCCTAATTTAACCTTGATTTGGTTTAAGTCTCATACACACAACTTGTATGTATCATCAAGCATGATACAAACATGTACACTTGCATATATCACATATAAACAATGTGCACATTCAAGTGAGAAAATCAATCTTAAGTGAACCAATAGTAGTTAATGTAAAGTAATATATCAAATATATAATTATACATTAAATCATTAAATCAAGACTTGATTTAACGATCCGGTCATATTGCATATAACCGACTAATATCTAGTGTATCAATGTATCGAATCAACACTTGATTCGGTAACCCGGCTATATCACATATACCTGACCGATGATACAAATCACGAGAATAGAATACAGTATCACATACTGGTATTATTCTCGGTCCCGCACATATCTCATATGCGCTCCTATTTCATTTCGCTTGAGCCAGGAAACCCCTGTGTAGAACTCTAAAGATTCGTCAATACGCCGGCAGTAGGTGATGATCATATCAAACACCCACAAGCCGCAAGCGGTGTGCTAAACGTAATGGCCATACGGGTATTGAGCGATCAGAAGATCAACAAGCAAGCCTGCTAGTACTCCTGTGAATCCAATCAGTAACACTCCCGTACAGTCCGGTCTTGTCGTCTGATATGTCGCATATCTTGCCTAGGGGTGGTAAACGTCAGACCCCAGTAGCTCGATAAGTCGTGTCGATATGAGGTCTATAACAGTTCGAGAAACTACTGGTAACACTTACCAGTAAATCTCAGCAACCCTGGCCAGGGATTTCTGGTTATAGCCAATCGAACACAGCACAACATCAACTCCCTATTCCGGGAGAGAAGAATTCCCTCCTATCGCTCATTGCGACCATGTGATTCGGGACTGTACCCAAAAACCACCGTTTTGCATGCCCTCTTGGACGTGGTAAGGTGGAAATCAAAGCACAGTGGGAATCACACAAGACTCTATGATGATCTCGGGTCAACAGACTACTCTGTACCAGTGTCACCGGAGAACCGCCATCTGACGTGAGGTATAATGCCATCTGGGAGTTCTCGGCGAGTCCGTCCAGTGTACCCAGTTTCCACTGAGCACCCGTACACCATCCTTGATGTCAAACACCGATGGATATGGGATCATCCATCGCCCATCATATGGGTCAAGATGCGTATACGCTAGTCTACTCTGGTGCATCGATGCCCTGTCTCGATACACCCTCGACTAGGAACAGTTATAGGATGTACTCATCGACTACCGTGGCCCCACTAGTATGATCTCATCATAGTCCCAGTAGTCGAGTACATATCCTAAGGGCTTTATCAACATGTATTAGAGACAATCAGAGTACATGTTAAGATAAAGTACAACCAGATAGCATACAATCATGTCGAGCAAGAAAGTCCTCCCTATATACGTCCCAGCATCCACTACAATATACATCGTATGTACAGTAATGGCCTCTAGGGCATACATATAACTAACACTATGTAACGAAAGTTCGGGTCTAATACCCCTCTGTTCCAGTCTATGTTCCGTAAGGTTAAGCCTAGGATCCGAAATAAATTACGTCCCAGACTCCACATAGTCAAACCTAAACTCGAACTAAGGTTAAACCTAACGCTCTGATACCAACTTTGTTACGAACCGAAAATATTAGCTCGTGACCGGCACTTAAATCACGCAACGTCTACAGGCGTAACGTAACTAAGTAAGCCGAAGCCTAGAAATCTAAACCTGTCAAAAGAAGTACGTAATGAAAACATTGATACAACATTAAGTAAAAGTCCTTAAACTTAATTTTATTTACTTAAAAATTCCGGCCGCACCTCCTTTGTAAAAACTAGCCCCGAAATGGGTACAAATATAGAATATAAATAAAGCATCCCCAAACGGGAGCAAATCATGCCCAATGGTGAAAACAACCACCACAAGCATATAAATATACGACGCCCAAAGGCGAAGATCAACACAAAGGAAAATGAAAAGTAAGATATCAAACCCACCAAGCGAACATATAACCCATCGCTCTAAGTCTCGCAACTACAAGTCTTGCTAAGTCTTACTACATATACAAATACTAGTTTCTGATTGATGGAATTGACTAGATACAACAAGAATAATAATACAAGAGGGGCACGATCCAACATGTACCACTTACCAAAGTAAATCACCCGAATGCAAGCTGTGTGCCAGCGATGCCGCTACTGATCCATGCGGTCAACCTGCAAGAACTGTGGCACAACGGGGGTGAGTTGCTAACTCGTGAGTAGAAAACATCATCAGGTAGAAATCGAAAAAAAACAACGATTCCTAAGTCAACTATATCATAAAGGTAATACTATGATATCTAGGATGACCGTATCTGCATATGTGCCAACAACATAATCAATGCCTATCAGCAAGTGGATATCATCCAACCAAATAATCAAAGTCTGTATGCATGTGGATCTCATCCACGTGTCAACCAATGACACAACAACATCATGCATGTAAATATCATGAAAACATATGCATGTAAATATGAGAATATAAATCAACGTGTGTCTAGCAATGACACATCAAATTCATGGAACCTGAGTGTCCCACATCGACACTCGAAACATCATGAAACCCGTGTCCAACATCGACACGTAAATCCTCATATCTCTCGGGCTCCTTCATGTCTGCGGGATCGGCCCTCGGGCCCCGGCAGTATGGATCGGCCCATATCCATCTCTCGACTCCGGTTGGTATCCTCAAGATATCCGCCGAGCTCTATAAAATCACCGGTAGGTAGTACTCCCTCTGCCAGGCTCATCGTCTACACTACGAAAATCACCTCTTGCCCCGTGGAACCATACCGGGTCCACCATGTACCCACAGACGGTGCCTCCCGCTCCTCGAATCGGGTTTCTAACACAAGTCTCAGAACCGAGAAAACTGATAGTGGACGCACTGAAATATCATATCAAGAGAAACTGGGTTTTCAAAACATTACATAATTTCCTTTTAAATATTACCACGGTTCTCAAATCCAGAATCTTATGAAAACAGCATCTCTATGCGTAATATAGTCGTAAGCATGATGTGTGCAAACATATAACAAAATGTGAGCATATCTGTATATCATGCAACATGGAACAGTGATGTGAACATAGCAAGTAAATCATGCAACATAGCATAGTGATGTAAGCATAGCAAGTAATATCATGGCATGATGTAGCAATTCTACTGTTTAAGTGACATAGCAGTTATCGATGATGAAGGTGTGTGAGCCGGCCAATCTTTGTAAGTGTAACATACGCATCATCGATAATGGTGTAGGTGTACTAGCACAGGTATATGCAATGCAATGCGAATAACATGAGCGTAGCATAAAGTACATCGTAAGCGAAAAGCTACAAGGTATATGTGTCTACAATATATCCGAGTCGGTGAATCTATCAATCGGCATCCAGCCTCACAACATCACATACGGTATAATCTATCGTACGGCATCCTCTAATCAAGGGTATGGATCAATCAACAAGTAAAACTCATCGCGTACGGTAATCCATCATACGACGGCATTAAACAATTAGGGATTCTATCAACCTGTACAACAACAGGGGTACGGATCTAAGTCCCGTACGGCATATCACTCATTATGCACATCAGTATCCATATATATATATATATATATATATACTTATCTCTCAAGTCACATCCGTATCAATCTCGAATCAGGGGACCGGCAAGATATCAACTATCTCTTATCGACTCGCATCCATATAACGACATATCAATCAAGTCATCATATCTCATCGTATACTCTTTTCATCGCATCAATCTCTCACATCAAGACATTTTACATATGCATTCTATCATATGAATCTCATGTCACGCTACTTTAAATCTCATACTTAATCTCGTGCAACTACATACCTATATATTATGATTCACATTCACTTTTTATATCCTTATATCAATTCGAGACATCATTTCTATCATATCATGTCCAAGAGTTATGTCCCTATAGCTTTCATCTCATATCTCGATATATATATATTTAATCATTAATATCACCTCTAACTATCTTTTAACCACATCTATAGTTTTCTAATATAGGTTTCTCCTACTGTATTATATATATATATATATATATATATCGGTTTCCATTCATAATTTGCGAGGGTGCTATACGCCATCCACCCAACTTCCCCCGTAGATATAAATCTACTCACCTGTGGAACTCCTTGTCCAGTCGTAGTCGATGTGCTCCGTCGTCTCGGAATCCACGCGAAGGTACCTACAAATCAACACATATCGCCACGTTATGAAAACCAAATCCGGAAAACCGATACGGCACACGGTGCGCTCATAGGTTAGAACCTATAGCCTACGCATGCAAAAACGACCAAACAACCCTCGTAGTTGATGTACAATGAGGTTCTAGTAGCATCAAGAATGCCAAATTCAAATTTTTATTAGTTGCTAAGCTAGACCAACAAGATCTTTACTAGATTATTCGGGTTTGCCTTTGTGATGTGATGAACTTAAAGAGAAGAAAAGAGCATACAACCTTTGTAGTTCGAGTCCTTTACTTCACATGCTCCATATAGTAGTCCCGCGACTCCACAAGGCTCCACTTGAGGGTTTTGACGGGCTTCCTCCAATGAACTTCATGCTGAAGATGATCCACGCAAAGTCCCTTCACCTCAAGCTACCTTTACACTAAACTCTTTAGCGTAGTAAACACGCTACACTCGATCGCTAGTCAAGTGTAGGATTGTGAAGCAGGGGATGTTAAAAGCTCACAAGTTTGTGTTCAAGCTTCATGATTCACATCTCATGTGAGGGTTGAAGCTTGAACCATGGCAATTGACGAAGAAGATTGTAAGTGCACGGTGGCGCCCCGGCCGTCGTTCCGACGCCGGAAATGTGGAAACGAAAAACTTTGCAAACTAGCAAACCGGCACCACCGCACACTTTTAACCCGGATCGGGCCATTAACCTAGCTACTAGCAAAATACAAGATGGGTGGAGAAGTATACCAAGCGATCCGTGTCCTTCGGTCTTCGTCTCCACTCCGATCTCCCGCGGAATCTCCGTCCGTCACTTCCTCGTCGGAATGGGCACCACGTAGCCGGATTCTTTTACGGGCTCCCACCTCTGGACCGAGGCAACTCGGGCGTGAAGTTGGCTAGCCGACGCGTCCAAAGGTACTGTAGGCAAGTGTAGAAAGGTATGTCCCCTGGGGTTTATGTTGCCATTGGTGATGGAGAATAGAATCAAATGAACTTTCAAGTGGAGCTAGAATTTTGTAGCAAGAAAAAGAGATGAAAAAATTTTCCCTCATCCAAAAATGAACCACCCCATCACACAAATTGTGGCCGGCCCCTATTAGGAAAAATGGTGGAGAGAAAACAAGAAGGGAGATGAGTGTAGGATATAAAAGAGGTGACCACATCCAAAGCAAACCTCACAACATTTCTAATCCATTCTAATCTCAATTAATGCAAGCAAGTGATGGAAAAAGAATATAATGATGATGGTCATATCATAATGCCACAAAATGCAAGAAAACCCCTCCACTAAACTTGTTAGTCCATATTGCGACCCCCGGTGCTTACGGGGAGGCGGAAACGGTATAAAAAACGAATTTTTATCGCAAGAGGCAACATGGACTAAGCTAGGTCGGGATCGTTACCTAAACTAAAACTAGCAAACTTAGCTAAAGGGAGTTAGCTACTCGGATGAAGATGGTTATACCTAGACTTGAACTCCTTCGTCTTCAAACTTTGTAGAGGTTGATGGTTCTACTTTGTCGCCTTCTTCCGTCGAAGATGGATCCACCTCGAAGGCTCGACCTTTGGGCTCTTTCTCGTACTTGGAGTGAACTAGAATCGCCGGCTTGCTAGACCCTTGATCCTAGAGTGAGTAGAGAGTGTCTAAGGGTTGCTTTTGTTTTTCAAGAGAAGGATTCTCAACTCATGAGAAGGTTTCTCTTGACTAGAGGAAGAAGAAGATGAAGTGAAGAGAGAGAGTGAGAATGATAGAATGAGCCTCTCTTTTTCTTTTGCAACCATAACAAAAGAAAAAAGAATAATTAAATAATAATAATAATCAAAATGAAAAAGGTTTGATGGAAAGTTTAGGAATGACTAATATCATTACAAACATTAAATGAAAAAGCAAGAATGAAAAAGCATCTTGCATTTGTAATGATGGTAGTCAAATGTTCAACCATGGTCAACAAGTCAACCATGGTCAACAAGTCAACAAAAACTAACCATGACACAATTTCATTTTATTATATATTATTAAATGATATAATACAAATCCATTAGGGTTTGGAAAAAGACGACTGTCAACTGTGCATACGCACCCGTTCCGAAACCCTAATGAAAGTCATCTTCCTCCTCCTCAAATAACTGTGCATACACACCTGCATTCTTGTTCCGAGGAACATGAATACTAAGAGATAAAAGCAACCCCAAATACTATACCAGCATCCGGCTCAAACCAGAGCCCACTGGTAATATCCGTCCGGACTCCAAACGTGCACAAGTGCGCGGATGAGAACGAACCCTATCGCAAAACCATGCGACCTCTACTCTGTTTTGCCCAGAGGCGAATACCCTCTGTGTGGGACTCTAAAGACTCGACACTACGCTGGCAGTGGGTTTAACCACAGACCGCAAGCGGCACTAGCTGTGCGTAACGGTCCCCAGGTAGATGTCGACAAGAAGGCTGACGAGGTGAAACCCTATCTGTACTCCTACTGAGTCTGAATGTGACAGTCTCCGTACAGTCCTGTCTGTTCGTCTGATACATCGCATGGCGGGCCTAGGGGGCGGTAAACGTCAGTCCCCCAATAGCGGTACAAGTCGTGCCGGAGCGAAGCCCAAAACACCCTGAGATAACACTGGAAACCTACCAGTATATCTCGTTTGCCCTGGCCAGGGACTACTCGTGTAATGGCTCTCCTAGACACAGCGCGATGTCAACCCCCAATACCGGGAGAGACGAATCCTGTCTAACCGTCACTGCCTCCAAGTGCTTCGGGACTGCACCCAACCGCCACCTGTTTGCACGACTCCTTTGAGCCGTGGTAGGGTAGTGATCAAAGTGCAGTGGGAACACACTTGAGGCGAAGTGCCAGTGTCAAGTCAGCGGACTAAGCTGTACTCATGTCACCTGGGAACTGATGACTGACGATAGGTATAATACCAACCTGTCAGTTCCCGACGAGTCCTGTCCAGTGTACTCGTAACCCAACGAGCACCCGTATACTATCTCCAGTACGACGTACTGATGGCTGTGGGACAGACCATCTCCCACACTGGGATGAGAAGCGCATACGCTAGTCTACTCCGGAGTATCGATGCCCTGTCTCGATAGTCCTGCGACTAGGGACCTGTATAAGGATGTGCTTATAGATTACCCAGCCCCCACTAGTGTGATTGCCATCACAACGCTGGTAATCAAGCAAAGATCCTAAGGGCTCCACTAATGCGTATAAGTGATATACTGAAATAAACACAAGTACACATTGAAGTAGAAACAAACCAAGTAGCATACTACTATTTTGAGCAAGATTGTATATACAAGGTGAATATCCCAAGCATCCATTAAGTAATATACAAACTAGTATGATACAGTAATGGCCTCTAGGGCATATACACTAACAATCTCCCACTTGCACTAAGGCCATGTACTGGCGTATCGAAGACCTATCATCTCGATCAGCCGCTCGAACTGAGTCTGGGGCAAGGCCTTGGTGAATGGATCTGCAGTGTTGTCTTCTGAAGCGACTCTCCGAACCTCGATCTCCTTGCGATCCACGATCTCCCTGATCAGGTGATACCGCCTCAAGATGTGCCTGGATCTCTGATGGGACCTGGGTTCCTTCGCTAAAGCTATAGCCCCGTTGTTGTCGCAATACAGAGGTATTGGATCAACAATGGACGGAACCACCTGAAGTTCTTTCAAGAACTTCCTCATCCAGACAGCTTCTTTTGCGGCATCAGATGCAGCGATGTATTCCGCTTCCATCGTCGAGTCTGCAACGGTTTCCTGTTTGGAACTCTTCCAACACACCGCCCCTCCATTGAGGGTGAAGACAAAACCCGACATGGACTTGGAATCATCCTTGTCACTCTGGAAGCTGGAGTCAGCAAAGGCCTCGATCTGGAGGTCTTTTCCGCCATACACCAAGAACATCTCCTTAGTCCTTCTCAGGTACTTGAGAATGTTCTTTACTGCTATCCAGTGTTTCTCCCCAGGGTTAGACTGATACCGGCTTACCACACTCAGTGCATAAGCTACATCCGGTCTGGTACACAACATCGCATACATTATAGAGCCTACCGCAGAAGCGTAGGGTATAATAGACATGCGATCCCTCTCCAAATCAGTCTTGGGAGACATCTCTTTAGAGAGGGTGATCCCGTGACAAGCCGGTAGGTTACCGCGCTTGGAATCTTCCATAGCGAATCTTTTTACTATGGTGTCGATGTACCTGGACTGAGAAAGTCCCAATATCCTCTTGGATCTATCACGATGGATCCAGATCCCCAGGATGTATGAGGCATCACCCAGGTCTTTCATGGAGAACCTTTGTGACAAGAACCCCTTGACAGATTGTAGCATAGGAATATCATTTCCTATTAAGAGAATGTCATCCACGTATAAAACGAGGAATACTACAGTTCTCGCTACAAATCTACTATAGATGCATGGTTCATCTGGATTTTTGATAAAGCCAAATTCCTTGACCGTCTCATCAAAACAGATGTTCCAACTCCGCGATGCCTGCTTTAGTCCATAGATGGACTTAAGCAACTTGCACACCTTTCCGCTGCTCCCACTCTGATTGAAACCCTCTGGCTGGTCCATATAGACACACTCCTCTAAATTTCCATTTAGAAAAGCTGTCTTTACGTCCATTTGCCAGATCTCATAATCGTGGAAGGCAGCAATGGCAAGAAGGATCCGAATGGATTTCAGCATGGCTACTGGAGAAAAGGTTTCGTCGTAGTCCAAGCCAGGTCTTTGACGAAAACCCTTTGCTACCAGCCTAGCTTTATAGGTCTCAACCTGTCCATCTACACCAATCTTCCTTTTGAAGATCCACTTGCATCCTACGGGTTTTACCCCGGCTGGAGCAATGTCCAACGTCCATACCTTGTTGGTGTACATGGACTCCATTTCGGTCCGCATTGCATTCAGCCATTTTACCGAGTCAACGCTCTGAACGGCTTGCTGGAAGCTAGCAGGCTCATCATAATCTATGATGCAATCCTCTCGATCCCCGTCTATGAGAAAACCGTAGTATCTCTCGGGCGGATGAGACTGCCTACTACTCCTGCGGAGCGGCGTAGGAATGTCCTGTTCTGTTGAACCCTCTGGTTCCACTAACCTTTCAGTAATAGTCTGTGGTTCTGGAATTTCTTCCAGTTCTACTGCGCTCCCACTAATCTCCTTTTCCAAGAACTGGTGTTCTAGAAAGTGGGCATTACGAGAAACAAGGACTTTTTGTTCCTCTGCGTAGTAGAAAAGATACCCCCTGGTGTTCTTTGGGTATCCCACAAACTTGCACAGTACTGAGCGTGCCTCGAGCTTGTCTGCATGCTGCTTTTTGACAAAAGCCGGACATCCCCAGATCTTCAGATATTGAAGATAGGGTTTCTTCCCACTCCACATCTCATATGGAGTAGTAGGCACAGTCTTAGTAGGAACTCGGTTCAAAAGGTACGCAGCTGATTCTAGCGCATACCCCCAGAATGATCGCGGCAACTCAGCGTTACTCATCATGGACCGCACCATATCCAATAGGGTGCGGTTCCGTCTCTCCGATACACCGTTATGTTGCGGGGTGTAAGGAGGAGTAAGCTGAGAGAGAATTCCGTTCTCTTTTAAATAGTCCAGGAACTCGGCACTTAAGTATTCTCCACCTCGATCCGATCTTAGAATCTTAATACTTTTTCCGGTCTGTTTCTCTACTTCATTCTTATACTCCTGGAATTTTCCAAAGGCCTCGGACTTATGTTTCATTAAGAAGACATAACCGTACCTTGAGAAGTCATCCGTAAAAGTAATGAAGTAAGAATGTCCGCTTCGGGCATGTGTAGACATTGGACCGCACACGTCACTGTGTACGAGTCCCAAGAGCTCGCTCGCTCTTACTCCATGTCCAGTAAACGGAGTCTTTGTCATCTTTCCCTTGAGACAGGATTGACAAGTGGCATACGACTGATATTCGAACGCATTCAAATACCCTTCTGTATGTAACTTCGTCAACCTTCTCTCATTGATGTGACCCAATCTACAATGCCATAAGAAAGTCTGATTTATTTCTGGAGACTTTCTTTTGTGTGTATTCTGGACATTAAAAATCTGTGGTTGGTTTAACACGTATATACCATTACTCAGAGTACCTGACCCAATCAATACTTGATTAAGGTTAATGTTTACAACATTACTTACAAACGCAAATTCATAACCTTCTTTAGAAACTAAAGATACAGAAATGATATTACAAGTTGCGTTGGGTACAAAAAAGCAATTACGCAAAACCAAAACATGTCCATCTGACATTCCCAGGTGATAGTCCCCCACGGCTTTAGCATCCATGCTAGCTCCGTTCGCAACTCTGAGGGTCATGTCACCTGCCTTCAAATCCCTACGGTTTCTCAACGCCTACAAAGAATTACAGATATGAGATCCTGATCCGGTATCCAATACCCAGGAAGTAGAGTTTATTGAAAGACAGTTTTCAATAACATACACACCTGAAGCTGAAGCTGCAACCTGCTTCAATTCCTGTGTTCTGGCCTTCCAGGCCCTGCAATCATTCTTCCAGTGTCCTTTCTTATGACAAAAGAAGCATTCTTCCTTATCCACAAGCTTCCCCGCTATCTTTGTTGCTTTACCTTTTCCCTTCGTATCCACTTTACCAACACCGCCCCTTGGTTTGGCGGGGGCCTTCTTCTTCTTTCCCTTGGCTTTCGCCTTGGACCTAGAAGAAGATGATCCTCCTACAAACAAAGTGGATGTTTCCCTACCTTTCTGTAGGGTGCCCTCTGCGCTCCTCAGCAGGTTGAGGAGCTCTGAAAGTTCAACCTCCTTTTCTTGTAGGTTGAAGTTCATTATAAACTGGGCGTAAGTGGAAGGAAGGGACTGGAGAACTATATCCGTATATAGCTCACTCTCCAATGTAATCCCTAGGTCAGCGAGCTCCTCAATGTAGCCGATCATCTTTAGCACATGCTCGGCTACTGATGATCCGACGGCCATTCTTGTCGAAAATAACTTTTTCGACGCTTCGTATCTTGCGATACGTGATTGCTCTCCATACAGTTCTTTTGTATGGAGCAATATGGACTCCATGTCCATATTCTCATGCCTCCTCTGATGTTCGTTATCCATCGAGGCAAGCAGGAGGCATTTGGCCTTCGCGCTATCAATCTCCCAAGTCTTGCGGATTTCCTTATCCGCGACACTGGAAGTTGGACCAGGGACAGGGGGAGCTTTGGTGGTAAGAAGATACCCCAGCTTGTCATAAGTGATTGCTATCTTGACATTCCTGAGCCAATCTTTGTAGTTTGGCCCTGTCAGCTTGTTTTTATCTAGGAGTAACTTAAGTCCAGTCATGTTGATTGGTCGCTGCAATTAGGAGAGAGAAGAAGAAACACTCAGCATGATGCTCTTGCAAGTTTAGAGTGGTTTTTAGTTTGTCTAAACAGGATGGCTCCCACTGTTTCTCGAATCCCTCCTCAAACCATAAAGGAAGAATTAGTCAGGATCAATCCCACCGCACAATACTTGCTTAACCGTTCAGCCAGGCCGGTGTCGGTACTTCGAGGGAGGTTTTCCAACGCTTTCGCGAAGTTCCTTAATTAAATAACCTCTTTTCCCTGGGGGCGTAACCCCGCTAACACCTTTCTAGGCACCTACTAGGTTTATAGCATTGATCGTTTAGTGAGAAATTTCCCGAGGAGTAGCATATACTCACAGTAGGATCGGGATCCAAATATCATCGCGTGATGAAACTGAAGGAATCCTACCAGAATCACCACACTCCAAATGGTATGCAAATCTAGCAAGTTTCAGTACTTATGAAACTCCCGATGTGGATTTTTGCCCCATGCTCTTATGACCTTGGCGTGAGGTCAAAATGTCATAAGTCACATGTCAAGTTCGTCCCATCATTATCCAGGTTAATTTGAATCCACCCGTACATACCCTTGACGTAGGCCAAAATGGCAGTACGACTGTCTCAAACCAACGCATTCTATCTATGCAACAGATAAATATCCGGCAGCTACCAATCACTATGCCTTGGCGTGAGGTCAAAATACATAGCTTGAATACTACCGTACATTTAACTGAAATGATGGAGGGCTACGAATGGTTTTGGCGAAACCGTGAACGTAGTGAACTTGATATAGTCGATGGAACGAGATAGCTTTTAGAAGGAGTGGCTCAAGCTCCGCATTTAAAAGTTATTTTTGAAAAGAACCGAGTGGTTTTTCGAAAGTGTTCCAACGACTTTAAACTTGGTTTATTATCTTGCATTAGTTCTTTTAATGCGTGATATTCTTGCATTAGTACTTTTAATGCGTCCCATCATTTAACCCTACCATTGCAGAAAACAACCAAAATATGACGTACGCTTATGCCATTCGCATTCGCCACTGGGCCCCGTCATTACCCGTTAGGTTACTTAACTAACGACAGAGCGGGGGCTGGGCTAGCGCGTCTGTAAAACATAATCAACGCCTAAATAATAAGCAATGATAGACATTACAGATCACAGATGAATGCATTGGATATACTAGCAATCCGCAATCCTTTCGAGCCTGAAACGAAAGGCGGATAACACGGTCGCGGTGAATAGCCAAATACCCCACCCAAGACCCCTACGGGTGCGGCAAACTACCCGCCAAGTACTCGGTAGTTTGTGCACCCCTCCATGGGTCTATCCTAGGAGCAAAAACAGTAAAAAGAATTATACAATGACGGCTACAACCCCGACCCAGTTGTGCGGTCAAACAAATAATAATTATTACATCAATTTACATTTACAATGAATGAAAGAAAAACAAAAGCTCATCTCACATCCACCCCGGCTATTCACCCGCGACAGTCCAACACATTCATATACACATTCCAGCACATTACAGATCATGTATAACCCCGACTAATCGACTTATAGCGATTAGCCGACGTTCAATACATGCAAGCATCACAGATATAACCATCATAGTCAAAGTGCAGTGAAGTTCGGAAAAAATACGGAATTATAGGACCCCAAAAGGAAATTTCTTTTCTGGAAAATCTGGGCACATATAATATATTTTAAAAATTCCAAAACCAACACACAAACACACTGCACGAAAAACGATGCAGAGAAGACACCAAGTCGCGGCGGTTCAGCGGCGGCTAAGAAGGATCACGCGGCGGAAGCGCGGCACTTTAGGCGAATCACTGTATCGTTTTTCTTGGGTGTTCACAAAAAACCCTGAGCCGAATTTACAAGTGTAAAGTTTTTCATTTTGAGCAGAAAAAATTTCAACAGAAACTCAGTTTTTTGTGATTATCCGGTTTTGTGATTTTTTTCGGTTCCGAACTTCGTTACACTTCACTACTAAGCTAGTTTAAGTTTAACCTGGCTTTGATACCACTGTTAGTCCATATTGCGACCCCCGGTGCTTACGGGGAGGCGGAAACGGTATAAAAAACGAATTTTTATCGCAAGAGGCAACATGGACTAAGCTAGGTCGGGATCGTTACCTAAACTAAAACTAGCAAACTTAGCTAAAGGGAGTTAGCTACTCGGATGAAGATGGTTATACCTAGACTTGAACTCCTTCGTCTTCAAACTTTGTAGAGGTTGATGGTTCTACTTTGTCGCCTTCTTCCGTCGAAGATGGATCCACCTCGAAGGCTCGACCTTTGGGCTCTTTCTCGTACTTGGAGTGAACTAGAATCGCCGGCTTGCTAGACCCTTGATCCTAGAGTGAGTAGAGAGTGTCTAAGGGTTGCTTTTGTTTTTCAAGAGAAGGATTCTCAACTCATGAGAAGGTTTCTCTTGACTAGAGGAAGAAGAAGATGAAGTGAAGAGAGAGAGTGAGAATGATAGAATGAGCCTCTCTTTTTCTTTTGCAACCATAACAAAAGAAAAAAGAATAATCAAATAATAATAATAATCAAAATGAAAAAGGTTTGATGGAAAGTTTAGGAATGACTAATATCATTACAAACATTAAATGAAAAAGCAAGAATGAAAAAGCATCTTGCATTTGTAATGATGGTAGTCAAATGTTCAACCATGGTCAACAAGTCAACCATGGTCAACAAGTCAACAAAAACTAACCATGACACAATTTCATTTTATTATATATTATTAAATGATATAATACAAATCCATTAGGGTTTGGAAAAAGACGACTGTCAACTGTGCATACGCACCCGTTCCGAAACCCTAATGAAAGTCATCTTCCTCCTCCTCAAATAACTGTGCATACACACCTGCATTCTTGTTCCGAGGAACATGAATACTAAGAGATAAAAGCAACCCCAAATACTATACCAGCATCCGGCTCAAACCAGAGCCCACTGGTAATATCCATCCGGACTCCAAACATGCACAAGTGCGCGGATGAGAACGAACCCTGTCGCAAAACCATGCGACCTCTACTCTGTTTTGCCCAGAGGCGAATACCCTCTGTGTGGGACTCTAAAGACTCGACACTACGCTGGCAGTGGGTTTAACCACAGACCGCAAGCGGCACTAGCTGTGCGTAACGGTCCCCAGGTAGATGTCGACAAGAAGGCTGACGAGGTGAAACCCCATCTGTACTCCTACTGAGTCTGAATGTGACAGTCTCCGTACAGTCCGGTCTGTTCGTCTGATACATCGCATGGCGGGCCTAGGGGGCGGTAAACGTCAGTCCCCCAATAGCGGTACAAGTCGTGCCGGAGCGAAGCCCAAAACACCCTGAGATAACACTGGAAACCTACCAGTATATCTCGTTTGCCCTGGCCAGGGACTACTCGTGTAATGGCTCTCCTAGACACAGCGCGATGTCAACCCCCAATACCGGGAGAGACGAATCCTGTCTAACCGTCACTGCCTCCAAGTGCTTCGGGACTGCACCCAACCGCCACCTGTTTGCACGACTCCTTTGAGCCGTGGTAGGGTAGTGATCAAAGTGCAGTGGGAACACACTTGAGGCGAAGTGCCAGTGTCAAGTCAGCGGACTAAGCTGTACTCATGTCACCTGGGAACTGATGACTGACGATAGGTATAATACCAACCTGTCAGTTCCCGACGAGTCCTGTCCAGTGTACTCGTAACCCAACGAGCACCCGTATACTATCTCCAGTACGACGTACTGATGGCTGTGGGACAGACCATCTCCCACACTGGGATGAGAAGCGCATACGCTAGTCTACTCCGGAGTATCGATGCCCTGTCTCGATAGTCCTGCGACTAGGGACCTGTATAAGGATGTGCTTATAGATTACCCAGCCCCCACTAGTGTGACTGCCATCACAACGCTGGTAATCAAGCAAAGATCCTAAGGGTTCCACTAATGCGTATAAGTGATATACTGAAATAAACACAAGTACACATTGAAGTAGAAACAAACCAAGTAGCATACTACTATTTTGAGCAAGATTGTATATACAAGGTGAATATCCCAAGCATCCATTAAGTAATATACAAACTAGTATGATACAGTAATGGCCTCTAGGGCATATACACTAACAAAACTTATTTTCACACTTGCAAATAACCCCCCTCCATCGGAAAGTCCAGCCGCGAAGGAACAAAGGAAAACCGGCCGGAACAGAATCCAAACTGGCAACTTTCAGAAAACTGATCCCGTAATAAATTACAGGAAAACCCCGCTACCGCATATACATGCCCGCATTTGTATTCCCACTTAACACAAATGCAAAGAGACAAAATTACACTGTCTAATACTAGGATCCGGCTTAAACCAAAGTCGGCTAGTAAAATCCGTCCGATCACGATCCGTGCAATACCGCACGTATCTGATCGAATCCTGCCATATCTCCATACGGCCTCTACAGCGTTTCGCCCGAAACTTGAGAAACCGGTCTGTGGGGGACTCTAAAAACTCGTCAATACTTTGGCTGTGGATTTAACCACTAGCACGTCAGAGGTATTAGCCAATACGTGACGGGCTACCAGGTATTGACCAAAAGGGACGTCGATGAGCGAACTCATCCTGACACCCTACTGAGCCTGTAAGTGATAATATCCGTACAGTCCGGTCCGTTCTTCTATGAGCATCGCATGGCGGGCCTAGAGGGTTTGTAAAAGTCAGACCCCCAAAAACGGTACAAGTCGTGTCGGAGATAAGTCCAGAACACCCTAAGATACAACTGGAATACCTACCAGTAAATCTCCTGCCTTGGCCAAGGAATTTCATGTTCTGGCTCTCCTAGACACAGCACGACCTCACCCCCAATACCGGGAGAGACGAACCCCTACAGATCCGCTCACTGCGTCCATATGGCTCGGGACTGTACCCAACTAAAACCTGTTTGCACGTCTCCTTTGAGCGTGGTAGGGTAGTAATCTAAGTACAGTGGGAACTCACACAAGACAAATGACGATCTCAGGTCGATGAACTAACCTGTACACATGTCACCAGGGAACTGCTATCTGACGTCTGGTATAATACCAACTAGCAGGTTCCCGGCGAGTCCTGTCCGGTGTACTCATAACCCAATGAGCACTTGTATACATCTTAGGTGAACCAACTGACACCAGTGGCTAGTGAGACCGGCTACCGCCCCTCATCGGGGTCTCGACTGTATACACTAGTCTACTCTGGAGAATCGATGCCCTGTCTCGAAACTCCCACGACTAGGGACCTTTTAAGGATTTGCTTATGGACCCCAGCTCCCAGGTATATGATCGCCCTCATACTGCTGGTAGTCAAGCAAGAATCCTATGGGCTCTATCAACGCGTAATAGTAACCTGTAAGGTCACCTAAAGCAGTACACGATGATAAAGATAAACCAGATAGCATACTATCATCTCGAGTAAGATTGTCCTACCGGTATAGGTCCTCCCTCAATCATTGCAATCACGTGCCTATGATCCAATAATTGACTCTGAGGGCACTATCTCCAACAAAGATGAAGCTAGAGAGCAACCATGGGAGCAACTCAAGAAAATGGCTAAGTGTTGAGAATGGGCCAAGAATGAAGGGCAACTCTTGACCCCCACTCATTCATGTTGGATATATGTATGCCCTAGAGGCCATTATATGTATAGTGGATGCTTGGACAAGTATATATATATAAAGATGACTTTCTTGCTCGATATGATAGTATGCTATCTGGTTGTACTTTATTTTAATATGTTTACTTGATTGTGTTATACTGTTCATTTCATACATGTTGATAAAGCCCTTAGAATATCTGCTTAACTTCCATGACTATGATGGAGATCGTACTAGTAGGGCATGTGTAGTTTATAAGCATATCCTAGAATATTCCTAGTCGTGGGAATATCGAGACAGGGCATCGATATTCCAGGATAGTCTAGCGTATACGTTTCTTGACCCATATGATGGGCGATGGATGATCCCATATCCATTGGTGTTGTGACATCGAAGATTGTATATGGGTGCTCAGTGGAGACTGGGTACACTGAATGGACTCACTGAGAACTCTTATATGGTATTATATCTATCATCAGATAGCAGTTCTCAGGTGACACTAGTACATGCTAGTCTGTAGACCCAAGATCGTCATAGAGTCTTGTGTGTTCTGCCACTGTGCTTTGATTTCCACCCTACCATGGCTCTACCGAGTCGTGCAAACATGTGGCTTTTGGGTACAGTCCCGAGACACATAGAGGTAATGAGCGATAGGAGGGGTTTCGTCTCTCCCGGTATTGGGAGTTGATGTTGTGCTATGCGTGATTGGCTTTGACTCGAAATCCCTGGCCAGGGCTGATGAGATTTACTGATAAGTGTTATCAGTAGTTTCTTGACCGGTCATAGTCTATATTGGCATGACTTATTAAGTTATTGGGGCTCGACGATTCCATCCCTATACTTGATATGCAACATATCAGACGAAGAGATCAGATTGTACGGTAAGTGTTGCCAGTTGGCTCGACGGGAGTTTTGACAGGTTTGCTTGTTTTTCTTCTGATCGCTCAATATTTAGGAGCCGTTACGTATAGCTAGTGCCGCTGACGGTTTGTGGGTATGTGATATGATCACTGCCCGCTGCTAGCGTATTGACGAGTCTTAGAGTCCCACACATGAGTTTCCTAGCTTAGGCGAAACGATGTGGTGTGCATATGAGATATGCTCGGGAGCTCGATTAAATGTGTGTATATGATACCGTATTTTAATCGGCTGTTTTCTATTGGTCGGGTCGTATATGATATGACCGGTTTATTAAATCAAGTGTTGATTTTATATTGACTTTTAGCTCACTTTTATTAAACCTTTTCTATTTGATTATATGCATGGATATATACTTATATTTATACATACACATGTTGATGTGAATGCACACATACATGCATACATGCGTGTCATGGTTGTTGATACATTGGAGATGGCAATGCAAGACTCATATGGTATAAATATACATATATATTTATTATTGAGAAAAAGAAAAAGGAAATTAAAACATAATGAATGTTTCTACACTCTTCTCTCTCTAACCTTGACTTCAACCATGGGTTTAATTTCTTTTGTTCATTAACTCACTAATAAAAATATCTAGATATTTATTTACCATGGTTTATGTGAGTGTGACTCTCATATATAAATTCTTTTTCTTTTCTCTTTTTATTAAGTGATTATCATTATTGAGCTCAAGCTTGACCATCTCCTTCTTCCTCCTCCTTCATGCTCTCTTGAGTTTTCTATTGAGTGAGGAATATAAAAAGAAAGGGTTTTTTAAGTGAGAATACAAACCACTTCACCAATCTATACTACTCTAGCCCATTAGTGTAGGTTGTTATGCTTCATTCATCTTAGTTTTGTGAAGCAAAGAGTTTGAGCGAAGATACTCCGGGTGGATCATCGTAGACGACGAAGGACCTTGAGCGGAATCGATCCAAGCTTCGAGTGGAGCTGTAGGAGTCCAAAGAGAGTGAAGGAGTTGACTACAAAGGCTGTAGTTCCTTATCTTTTAGCTTAGACTTCCTTTTATTGTTGCATTTACCCTAATCTCTAGTTTCGATTCGGAGTTTGTTTGTATTAGCCCTCTAAATTTGAAAAGTTCATTACTTTATGCTGTTTAAACCTAACTAGAGACACTACTACACACCAACATGGTATCAGAGCATTGTTAGAGCTTTAGGGTAACCTAGACGGCATTAAAAAACTCAATCGAACATTAAAAATGCGATTTTTACATGCTCACTGGAAATTTTTTCAAATGTTGGAATTTTGTGGTTTAAAAATATTCAGAAAGTAGTGCAGGGTTTTCTGTGGATCCCCAAGAAGAACGAGCGCCTAACTCGACACAACGACCGTGGAACCGCGGCCAAATCATGGAATTCGCGGCGGTTCCGCGGCGCCATTGGTGAGGCTTGGACCGTGCCTTCTGGTGCTGATCCATGGATACATTCTGTGCTCTGTGGGAATTTTTAAAATAGGTTCAAGTGTTGAGATCTATGAGAACAATGGGTATGTTGATGTATTGATTGATATATTTAACGTCGTTTAATTTTTCTGAATGTGATACAATATTTGGAATCTACGCTAATTAGTTTTGAGAAAATTAATTGGTTATTTGTAAATCTAACATTTCGGTCTCGTTGGATATCGGGAATTTTGTTGAATTACTTAATCTCTTTTGAAAATGTGTTTTCATTATTAAGACCTAAATGTAAGATCTACAGTGTTAGCATGAAATCCGGGGCATGTGATATTCCAAGTTTGCGATGTCTAAGGAAAAGTGCAGATTCCAAATGTTGTAGTTTTACATTTCTTTTCTGCGACCATAAGTGTAATATGTGGTGTATTGCCGGTTTCGTTGCTATATATCAATGACAATTGGGATACGCATATTTACTTACGTTGATGACATGTGATATTATGTGTTGCTGTGATATGATGTATAGGATCGTTGTGATTGAATGGCCGGGTTTTTTTTATGTGAAACGAGAGTTTTTCTTTTCATTCATGTAAAATTCTTTGTATGTAATATTCTTTTATTGGGGCACTTCCGGGTTGAGGATGATATCACCATTGATGTATATTATTTACTTTTCCATATTATGATAGACCCAAGGAGGGGAGCACGAGTGACCGGGTTCTAGATAGCATACTATCATGTTGAGCAAGAAAGTCCTCTATATATATATCCAAGCATCCATTATATCATCAATAATGGCCTCTAGGGCATACATATTCCTAACAATCTCCCATTTGCACTAAGGCCAGTTGTTGTAGTATCTCATACCCAACGTCCCAAAAGTCTCTCGAATAGCATCTGGGGGATGGCCTCGGTGAGTGGATCCTCTGTGTTATCCTTTGTGTCAACTCTCCTGACCTCGATCTCCCAGAGATCAACTATCTCCCTAATCAGGTGATATTGTCTAAAAATATGTCTGGATCGCTGACGGGACCGTGGTTCCTAGGCCAAAGCCACAGCTCTATTGTCATCACAATACACAGGTATTAGATGCCCAATGGTAGGAACCAAGTTCATCATATGAACTTATTCATCCAGACAACTTCTTTGGCAGTATCGTTGGTAGCGATGTAATTAGCCTCTATCAACGAGTCTGCTATGGTATATAGCTTGGAACCCTTCCAACATACCGTCCCTCCACTGAGGGTGAAGAAAAAACCAGAGACTGACTTTCAGTCATCCTTATCACTCTGGAAGCTTGAATCGGTAAAGGACTCCATTTGGAGTTCACCGTTACCATACACCAAGAACATCTCTTTAGTCCTTCTCAAGCACTTAAGAATGTTCTTCAGTTGTCCAGTAGTTTTCCCAAAGATCTTTTCGATACTTATTCACTACACCTAGTGAGTAAGATACATCTGGTCTGGTACATAATATCGCATACGTGATTGACCCGTCTGCCAAAGAATAGGGTATCCCTTATATGCGAGCCCTCTGCAAATCTATCTCGAGAGACATCTCTTTGGAGAGAGTGATTCCTGAACAAGCGGGTACATTACCACGCTTAGAATCATCTATACTAAACCCCTTTTAGCATGGTGTCTATGTACCTAGATTGGAACAATCCCAAATCCATTTAGATCTATCTCTATAGATCTATATCCCCAGGTTGTAGGAGACATCAGTTAGATCTTTCATGGAGAACCTGTGTGATAAGAGGTGCTTGACCGAGTGTAGCATAGGAACACCCTTTTCTATCAAGAGTATGTCATCCGCGTACAACACTGTCACGACCCGAAATGGCACGTGACTGGCCCTTGAATCATATGAAGTCTATAGAACCCCATCTAATTCAAGTAAGCCAAAAATCTTAGAAATCTAAACCATTTTAAATAATAAGTGAAGGAAAACTTGTTTTAAAGCAAGTGGTTTTAATAGCATAAGCCGAAATATTTGTTTCTAAAACATCAGGTCTTTTCTAAAAATTTCGGCAGAGTTTCCTTTGTAAATACTGGCCCCAAACGGGGTACAACATGAGTAATATATGCATAATGATAAAAGGCATCCCCAAGCGGGAGCTAGCTCTTCGTCAATAGACGTTCATAACCACGCAAGCAATATAATATACAACGCCGAAGGGCGAGGATCAAAACTCAAAAAGAAACTCAAAATCATCAAGAAAACAAATAATAATACAACACGTGACTCAAAAGTCGAAATTATATACAACTGGTCTTCTAAGGTTATAAAATATACAAGTCTGGTTGATGGAGTTACTGGATACAACTAAATAAATAAATGTACAATGGTGGTCACGATACAAGTGAACCCACCTACCAAAGCAATCACCCGGAATGAAATCAGTGTGCCAGCAAAGCCGCAACGAAACCTGTACGGCAAAACCTGCAAGAAACTGTGGCATAACGGGGTGAGTTTCAACTCGTGAGTAGAAAACATCACAGAACTGAAATCGTATGTATGACTCAACCTAGGTCAATACGATCAGATATATAAATCCTCAATATGATAAGGTCTGATGCATGAAAAGGTGGCAAGGGTAAACATCTACACATAAGTGTAATACCAAGTGCTTGTGTCAGTGCCTCAGGTAGAAACATATCATAAGTATGAGGTATGAATGCATGAAAATGGAATACATGTAAATGAGAAAACTGTTTTCATATCTCAGTGAGATTTATGTATATAAAATCGAGATATCATCAATGAAATCAACATAAAACAGTGTCTAGCATCGACACAAAATATATATCTCGCTGTCTCAATATCCAGGGCTCTGGCTATCCGAACTGGCCCCTGGGCTTCGGCTATTCGGACTGGCCCAAACTCCGATCGGTATCCTCTGGATATCCGATGAGTCACAATGAAGTCACCGGTCGGTAGTGTTCCCCTGCCAGGCTCGACGCCATCATCTGCGACCTTCTCGCCCCGGAGTACCGCACCGGGTCCACCATGCACCCACAGACGGTTCCTCCTCCTCCTCGAATCGGGTGTATGATATCGCTCAAGAGCCGAGAAAACTCATGGTGGACATATCTCAAATCATATCATGAGGAAACTGCAACTTTCATTTTAAAATGATAATAAGTTTATTAAAATCCTTGCGGTTTCTCCAAATCCATAAATCTCATGGAAATCCGAAATCTCAATATTTCAACGTAAACAAACAAGGAATTCTAAAATATTGGGCTCCGGCAAATCCGGACTGGCCATAAATAATAATGCATGAAAAATGAACGTATAAATATGCATGACAATCACAATAATAAATGCAATATCTAAGCTACCACAATAATAGTATATCGGAACTATTAGCTAACAAGTGATATCAATGAATTAATATTCGCTACAATGTACGTGGCATGGCAATTACCAATGATGATGTGTGTGAGCCGACAAGTAGGTGTACGTGGAACATACACATCATCGGTAATGGTGCTGGTGTCCTGACAGCATGGTTTCATTAATAGCATATGGAAACACAATATAAGTATGCAATGCGATGCGAACAGCAAGAATATGCGGGAGCTGAATAATAAACACAACAATAAATAATCTACATTAAAATATATGGGTCATACAGTTTGCCGTTTGAAATAACATGAATCGTGGTGTTTACAAAATAGGGCTACGGTGTTTTTAAGAAAAGGTGCGTCCTTTGAAATATCTGTAGAATTCCTTGGCCTGTCCTTAAAATACTCACGATTCATTAGTTTTGAAATAGGTATGACCCGAGTCCAGTCTAACATCTACAAGTAATCTACTGGACTAAACTAACAGACTGATCAAAAGGGTAAGGAAAACAATCTATGTCTGAGTCGATATATATAAATATAACAGTCAGTGATCCCGCCTCAATAGTATCACATACGATACAATATATATAATATGACATCCTCGAGTTAAGGATGCGGATCTATCATCAATATATAGCTCGTACGGTAAATCCATTGTACGGCATCCCAAATCTGGGTACGGGTCTAATATTATGTTTATCTCATTTCTCATCTGGTATCCTTTTCATCATATATCCTGATCTGGGGGTACTGATCTACGTCTAGTATGTACTGATACTCTACAAATATATATGCGTGTGTATGAAAACACATCGCCTAAAGACCCGCTATACTAATCATGGCGTATCTCATAATACGAACCATGTCTCATCACCGATCTCATGGCATCTGCCCAATCACATCGACTCATCTCTAAGTACCATGTACTATCCTCATCATCCAAGTATATGTATACGTATATCTATCTATCTATCTATCTATCTATATATATATATATACATAGTCACATACCTATGTGTGTGTGTGTGTGTGTATATATATATATACATATCCCCATATACGCACAAGTAAATAAAATGTATGTGCGTGGGTGCGTGTGGGTGTAATCTTTACTCAAGGGTTTCGCGACTAAGAAGCTAAACTACATTAGTTCTAACTACACTAATCTAACCCATGAACACATAACCCTATCCTGATAAGCATCCACATATCACAATACTTAAGGTTTATTTAATATATATATATATATATAAATATATATATATACACACACATACATACAATACTACGCTACGAACTGCGGGGGTGCCATACACCATCCACCCAATTTCCCCCGTAGATATATATCTACTCACCTTGATCTTCGCTTGCCGATGCCGACGTCGCCACACGCTTACTAGTCGTCTCGAAGTCCTTGTGGCGGTATCTACATATCATAGCACATCGTGCCGCATTAAAATCCAATTCAAAACCAAAACGACACACGAATCTCACATAAGTCAAAACCTATGGTCTACTCACGCAAATCGACCAATTAACAATCGATATAGACGTACAAACGTCAAGTGACCGAATACAATACCAAATACTAAAACCAAGAATTCAAAATACGTAAAAAAAATAACACCGAATCAAAACAACAACTCAAAAATTCACTCCCCGATTTTAGTTCAGGTGAAAACAAGGTGCACAAACAGTACTAGAGTGCTATATCTGGTGTATGTGAGCTACTGAAGCAACCTGGACCCTAACCCCCACCACATGGCCGGTCACATGCCCCCCAGATCCGGCCTCCTCGGTTTTGTATGCCCAGAAAGTGTTCGTATTGGTAGGGTGGCCTCGTAGTGGTCAATCTAGGCTTGTGGTGTTGTTTGCTTTTCCAGTAAAAGTCTAAGGTTATCCTAGATTCCCTGCACCCTCAATTTACCCCCAAACCAACACGGAAGTTTCTAAATTTTTTATTGTGGGTTTTGTTTCAGTTTGGTCTGGGTTTCTAGCACCAAGGGGGTCTAAGGTCACCACTAAGCTCAAATTCACCATTTCACTTCAAGGATTCCTCAAAACCTCTTCTAGGAATTTTCAAAGTTCACAAACTACACTAAATCGATTTTAAACTTAAATAGAGGCTATAGAAACTTAACTAATGCATAAACGGTGAAAAGATTACCTCATTTGGCAACTCAAGAACTTTCTTGAATTGCCCCAAGTGCTCAAAATCCATCCTTTCTTGGTCCAAAGTGCTTGTTGTGAGCTTGTGCATGATTTTTGTGAAGTGGAGATGAACTTTGGATGTGTTTTTAATGGGGTTGTCAGGGGTTTGAGGTGGTAGGAGAGAGGGCAGCAGCCATGGAGGAAGAAAGAGGAAAGAATGATGAAGATGATGAGATGAAACAAGAGCCATGCCCAAGGTTTGACCCCTCACCCTCTCTCTCTCTCATGCCCATCCCTCATTTCTTTATCATTTTCTTTTCTTTTCTTATCTCTTCTTATCTAAAGAAAATGAGAACCATGCTAGAAAATAGGAAAGAAGAAATGATAAAAATGTAACAAGTGTTAAAATGTGACATGGTGCATGTAATGTGCACAAAACCGGATTAATGCAAGATTAGCGATATTTAATCGCGATTAGCATTAGAATTATATATAATTAATTATAAAAAATCATGATTTGCCTAAATCACATAAAACATCCTCATTTCAGTAATTTCTCTAATTTTCTAAATATTTTCCGATTTATCGATATTTAATTATACCGCACTAATAAAATATTCATTATATTTATTATTTAATTAAATAATATTTTATTTTTCTGAAATGTTACAGTCTTCCCCCCTTAAAGATATTCGGTCCCCGAATTTAAATTTAAACCACTCAAATACTAAAACATTTCAGTAAAAGACTAAGTCGTCGGGGTCCGGAAATCATAAATACAAAAAGCACACAGTGGCGCAATGCATGCGCATGAAAACGAGTATATCAATCAAAAGCAAAACTCCATCAAGTATCCCGCAATCATCGGAGTCATGGGGAAGACATCAATGTCTAAATCCAATACGAAAACCAACATGATATACATCAATACTATACATGTAAACATCAAAACTATACATGAAAATATTTGAAGGAAATGCATGCCAAACCTTTTTAAGTCGCGGTGCAATGCGCGTATCACGGCATAAGAAGCGGGCGTTCATTGTATGAAAATAATTCTATATGCATATATGTATCTTTTGTTTAACATACGTCCCGCCGTTTTGAAAATAATTTAGAAGGGTTTCCTTTGTTAAACGTTTTGTGTCATCTCACACACGTAGGTAAATACTGAGACTATAGCTCCTTTTTGGAAATCCCTTCGAAAACTATCAATGCATGCAAAAATATATTCAGGTACTGTCCTCGGACTAGTCCTGCTCAGCTACTATACCAAATAGTAAATATCATAAAACATACTACTCAAGGAAATCAATCCCAAAATGTGCATAAGAATGCCACGAGTGTCTGGTGCGCACGGAAATCGAAATCAATAAATGTGCCATACATGTGCACAGAACAAAATCTAAGTGCAATGGGTGTGCACGAAAACACCTGTCAAAGGCAACGGGTGTGCCTGATAGCAATATCAGGTGTATCTGATATGCACGAAGAATCTCGATTTAGTGCATCTGACGTGTACCAAAATCGCATCAAGCGCGTCAAGTATGCGCAAGAATCCAAATCAAGTGCATAAGGTGCACGAAAACAAATGTCGAATATCACGATCGAAATCGACGGTATACAACACATTTCAATCCAAATCCAAATCAAGTATACCGTGGTATGAAATCTCAAAACCATGTGCATCAGCGTGCAAAAATCAAATCAAAATACTAAAAGTGCATGAAAACTATGCCGGAAGCATAAGTCAAATCACATGCATACCATAGGCATGGAATCAAAATCAATATCTCAAATGACATCAATCCGAAGTCAAGTGCAACTGTGGTGCACAAAATCTCAATCATGTAAATAAATCGCCCAAAATATCAGGCATGAAATCAAAATCAACGTCCCGAATGACATCAAATCGAAGTCAAGTGCAACTGTGGTGCACAAAATCTCAATCATGAAAATAAATCGTCCAAAATACCAAAATCAAATATGGCGGAAACAGTCCCGCTCTAGCACATTCCCTATAGATCTCTGGCCAACCGTTATGGTCACTCATAACATGTCTCGTCGACGATACCGAACTCTAGCCTACTGGGTGTGCACAATATGACCGATCTTGGGTCCAAGCCTTCTCGTATAGTATTCCAGAAAGGTTCTGTCGATGTCTCTCCCAAATCTCGTTTCTGCTAAACTACCCGGAAGTCATCATCCTTTACTAAATCTGTTTCTTGTTCTAGGACGGCTGCATACTCATCACGACTCCTTCTGGAAGATATATTCATATACAACGCCTCTGCATGCGTATCACATCTCTGATGTCAGGGGAGTGGAACTTCATCTCGTCAAGATCTCGTACGAACCTCTTACTCCACTTTTCTCTAATGTCGATTGATTCTGACTCATCTCTTCGTGGCTGCATGGACCGCGCTCCAATGACTATACTCGTATCTAGAGTCTCCCAAGCAATGCATCCCATCACATAATATCCGAATGAAATCGAACCTTTCGATCGATTCGTCAAAACCTCATAATCCCCCAAGAGCTCAACTCTTGAGTACAGTTTAATAGTATCCAGTACCTGCCACAGTACCTGTGGACCGGCCGTAGAAGGGCAAATCCAAGCCTCATTAATGGCACCGCTGAACTGCTGCAAACCCTAAGGTTTCAGAGCGTTCTCATGGTCATTATATCGAGTTAGGGTTTCATTCTTCTAGAGGGTCCATAGAATTACTTGCACGTTTTTCCGAATACTTTAAACTTGGAAATGGGCTTCTGACATTCGATCGTTTTCTTTCGACTCCCAACATACCTGTGTGAAGTCTTCTCAAGCTGGAATCAATCAATCTGATGACCTCGTATCGGGGTAAGTGAACGAACCACATGTCTTAGTCCTTCATCCTCGGGTGACTAGCGACCTTCTATCATATCTATAAGTATAAACTCGTGCTGCAGTAGCTCCAACATCTGGGGCGATATCGCGCCGTTCGCAGCAACAACTGGCTCATTCGTTTGTACGCTGAACAGTGCCTCAATCACTAAGAATACTCTGTGCATTGACGGTCATCACATTCTGGCTGGCCTCTAGCAGTGGCCTGATCCTCTGGTGCTGATCTGCACGTCCGAGAAATCTTGTAAAAGCGATCCATCAAATGCTCATGGCGTGAAAACACAATAAAACGATGCCTCTATGCAATCGTACGTCCCTGGAATCACGCCCTGGTCAGTCCTCGTCCGTGACGAGCTCGTGCTGACCGAAACTCTAGCCGTAGCTCTCTCTGCCCGTGTAATCATGGCATCAAAACTATAAACCGAAATCAATGAGGATAGATCATGAATGAATATAATACTGTGCAAGAAAATGTACATCCTAAGGCTTCTTAAGTGGAGTAGCGTATCGTATGCATACCGCGGAACATACACACGGTACGTCACTCTCCTTAAGTCACCTACTCCATCAACCAAGGTCAACCTATGCGACGAAAGTTCAGGTCTAATACCCCCTCGACCAAGTCTAAGTTCCGTAAGGTCAAGCCTAGGTTCCGAATATGTCATGCCCCGCTTCTCGGTGTACGGCGAAGGGGACGCGACGGGGTCTGCTACGTATATACTTAGAAGTACATACGCTAAGCGTATCTAAGCAATATAAAAGTAAATCACAAGAGACAAGAGATATAGAAATAACAACAACTTTATTAATAACATTCTTTTGTATAATGCATGAAAAGTAAATACAACTGAAATGAAAAGCGATGCCTAAACAATGGCATAACAAGAAATGAAAATATTGAATAGAACAAGGTACAATGTCTAGAGCTCGGGGTCTTCGTGAAACTGCTCCAAGTCTTCACCGGAGGGCTCGCTCTCTACCGGGTCCAAAACACCTGACGACATTCAAAGAAGAAAGAAATAGAATGTCGTCAGCGAACAGGTCGCTCGGTAAGTCCCAAAGATAAAGAAGAATTAAAAAAACATAATAAGAGGTATTCTCTAAAGTATAATGTTGTAGAATATTGTGTTCACACTGTTGTTTGTAGCTTGGTACGGAAGGATGCCAGTGTATACGAGAGGGGTCTCAGTATGCTAGAGACCAGGGCAAATGGAATGTACAAGGAACCGTTAAGCCACGGTACAACAGCAACGGAATATAGGTTAGGTGTCTTAGTCTTACCGCCTCGTGCCACTTCTAACACCTTCCGCACCAATATACCCTTTAAACCCCGTAGTGTTTTGATTGTATTGTTGTATTGTATTGTATAAGTTGGATGACCGACCTAAACCATGATATCAGTAAACAGATTGTAACTGCATAATCAGGTAAATGGAATAACGGAACAATGGATGTATATCCATGGTTTGATTCAGTCAAGTTGTATAGATTGTTAACTGGATTCTGGGATTCATGTGTTCATATTGAGTTGGAATATTAAAGAATATAGATTGACTTGAATCATATTCAAGTCAGAAATAATCAGACTCAAGCCCGAGTCAGACCAAAAGAAATATAAGTCGAAGTTCTATAATTGTTAGGGTCCTTATTGTAATTTATAAAACTTGAGGGGGTTTTATGTAAAAATACTTTTGTATAGTTTTCAAGATACACCTCAAGTATTAATTATTCGTCTTTATAGTTATAATGAGTGTAATTTTTTTTGTGATATTTCTAGTGAAAGTATCCTAATTACATAAATAAAGGTATTTATCTGTAATTTTGATTTATTTGAAATTCATGGTATTGTAATGTAAAAATCTAGTCTTATGATTTTTAGAAAAAGTAGGATATTTATATTATAACAAAATAGATCCCTTAATGATAATATACATATATTTATACAAAAATAATTTCAATAAATATTTTATATTAAAATATCATTTTCTTAAGATATCGTATTTTAAACCTTTCGAGACCGAATGCTCCTTGCGGAGGTCTGAATCTCGCGCTACTAAGCCGAGGGTGCACGATAAACCGTACTATCCCTAACGGGTTCCCCAAAGGTGGGTTGTAGTGGCGCTTTGCAAAGATTTATAAATACTAAAGCTTTAGAATTTGTTTTTATTAAAGTAAATGGTATTTATTTGCAAAAGTCAATTTTCCGTATTTTAGGTTTTAAGGTTTCTTATTTCAACTAGACTAATTTTAAATGATCTAAACAACAAGTTGTTAGAAGTCTCAAATCGCCTCTTCACCGACAATTGTGGCCAGGTAAGTACAAGTGAGGAAGGAGGGATCCGCTCTCGAATCGTGAGACGGGCCTTTTAAAGTTACATTTGCTCACTTGCCTAGCCTAGACACCACAAAGTCAGTTTTAGATAAACGATCGATGTCCACAACTTATCGTATTTTCCTATTAAAAGATATTTGTTTTAAAAGTGTAGCAACCTAAAACTTTTAGAAAAGGTTTCATTAAGAAAATGGTATTTTAATGTAAAATCTTATTTTATCATATTCTAAGATTTCAAGGTAGCGTGTTATGTTTGCATATGAGTGTGTGTGGAGGTAGGTCATTACCTCGTGAACTACTTTAAGATATAGCAATGTTAAAGGGTTAAATGTGAAAACTAAACATTATGGTATTTAAGTGCCAAAATACGATATATTGCAAAAGCTATCATTTCATGTGAGAAAACTTGTTCAAATTAG
The DNA here is from genome assembly GCA_030015575.1 of Agapanthus africanus. NCBI lineage: Eukaryota > Viridiplantae > Streptophyta > Magnoliopsida > Asparagales > Amaryllidaceae > Agapanthus > Agapanthus africanus. The sequence goes on along the minus strand of CM057345.1, from coordinate 293,252,511 downwards.
TTGTTAAGTGATTAATAGTCAACATAAGGATGTTTAAATATTATGGAATTGGTGATAAGTGAGATTTTATAGAAAACCGAATCGGAAATCGGTTTGTTCCGATTTCCGACGGGTTTGAAAAGTTGTATTTTTATGGAAGAAAAGAAAGGTAGAAAAGGCGGACTTACGGGTTTTGACAACGCTAGAGAGTGAGAGGGAGGTAGAGGGTTTGCTGGTGCGTCGAAACGTCGTTGAGAGGTCCTAGCACGATCACCGGAATTTCGCCGTCGATTTCGTCAGCGCTTCGCCTTTCGCTCGTTTTCTAACGTACCAAGTTCTCTTGGAATTTTGAGAGAGTGGACTTAGAGATTTAGGATGAGAGCGTAAAGGGTATGGGGGGTTTATATAGGATTAGTCTAGGGTTAGGGTTTTTAATAAAAAAAATATAAAAAAATATAAAAATTATATAAAAATCATTAAAAATCATTAAACCTTGGAGTAAAAGGGATTTATTGGGCATTTGGTAACCAATCCAGGCATTTAGAGTGTGCAGGAGGGTTGACCAAGTCCAGATGCAACTTTTTCGTGTTGACGACTCGACCGTCCGGCCGGCGGCGCCGGACCGAGTCGGCCGGTTCGCCGGCTGACTCTGCCGAGTCAAAGTGTCGGGGGCCGGGGAATCTTTTGGGGAATTTAATGGTATATTTAGTTTTTTATGTCCAGTACAAATTTTGTGAGTTATGGCGTTTTGACTGTTGACTTCCAAAAGAAATTAAAACAAAATAAATACAAAAATAATGTGGGGCATGTGATTTGAACTCTGGTGGCTTGGTTCAGCAGTGTAAGGTGTTACCAATGAGCTACAAGCTCCTTCTTGTAATTATGGAGTGAAATAAATACTTAAAGAGATATCTGCCACAATAAATACTCCAAGTATACATTGAATTTAAATCAATTCTTTGTACATTAAAAATGGAGTTGTTACAGTCTGCCCTCCTTATAAAAATTTCGTCCTCGAAATTTACAACTTTTATTTGGGGACTAGTTTACAAAGAGGTGTGGATATCTAGTACGCATTTCATCCTCCCTTTCCCAAGTGGACTCTCCTGGAGTGTCTTTCCTCCACATCACTCGAACCAAGTTAACTTCCTTGTTCCGAAGTATCTTCACCTTCCTGTCCAGGATCTCCACGGGCTGATGCTCATAAAACAAATCGGGCTGTATAGTGAGCTCGGAATGATCAAGTACATGGCTGGGGTTACTCACATACTTTCGGAGTTGGGATATATGGAACACAATATGCACTCCTTCCAACGAAGGTGGAAGCGCTAAGCGGTATGCCACTTCACCGACTCGTTCGAGTATGTCAAACGGTCCAATATATTTCGGACTCAATTTACCCCGTCTTCCACATCGGATCACTCCGCGGTTCGGAGATATCTTCAAGAATACGTGATCTCCTGGCTGGAACTCCAAGTGTCACCTCTTTGCATCAGCCCAGTGCTTCTGTCGATCTTGGGCTATGCGCATCCTTTCCCTGATAGTACGGACCACATCAACAGTCGCTACTATCATCTCTGGTCCAAGAAGTTCCCTATCTCCGATGTCGTCCCAACTTAATGGCGATCGACACTTCTTTCCATACAATGCTGCAAAAGGTGCCATTCCTATGCTTGCTTGGTGGCTGTTGTTGTACAAACACTCCACAAGATGTAGGTGATCTTCCCACGATCCTTTGAAGTATAGCATACACGCTCTAAGCATATCCTCCAAGATCTGAATAGTTCGTTCCGACTGACCATCTGTTTGTGGATGATAAGCCGTGCTGAAGTTCAAACTTGTTCCTAAGCTTGCTTGCAGACCCTGCCAAAATTGCGATCGGAACCTGGTGTCACGATCGGAGACAATGCAGACCGGTACTCCATGAAGTCTCACAATTTCCTCCATGTACTTCTTCGCTAGTGTCTCAGTAGATTGACCAACTCAAAATGGGATGAAGTGAGCCAACTTTGTGAGTCGATCAACAACGACCCATATGGCATCGTTACCCTTTGTGCTGCGAGGAAGAGCAGTCACAAAGTCCATCGTGATATGTTGCCACTTCCATTCTGGGATTGGTAACGGTTGAAGTAATCTAGCAGTCCTGTGATGTTCAGCCTTTACTTGCTGACACACCAAGTATTTTGCGACGCTTCTGACTACTTCACGCTTCATTCCATACCACCAATAATTCTGACGTAGATCTTTGTACATTTTGGTACCTTCAGGGTGTACTGACTAGGGAGAGCTATGAGCTTGTTTCATTAACTTTTCCCGAACAGGACCTTTTGGTACACACAATCTGCTGCCGTATCTCAAAGATCCGTCTTCGTGGATGATGAAGTCTGTTCTGAGTCCATTCTGCACTTGTTCTCTGATCTTTTGCAACTTAGCATCACTTGCTTGAGCTGCTTTGATCTGATTGACAATGGTTGATTGAACTTGTAAATTCATCAAACTTGAAACATTACCTGGCATGATTACTTCAATTTCCATCTGATGCAAGTCTTGCTGAAGCTTCCACTGAGCGGTGAGATTCATCGATAATGGTTGGCGACTAAGAGCATCAGGTACTACATTCACCTTCCCTGGGTGATATTGCAAGTTGATGTCAAAGTCTGCCATGAGTTCTAACCATCTTCTTCGCCGCATATTCAACTCCTTCTGAGTAAATACGTACTTCAGACTTTTATGATCTGTGTAGATGTTCACTCATTCACCAAGTAAATAATGACGCCAAATCTTGAGAGCAAAGATGACGGCTGCCAACTCCAGATCATGCGTCGGATAATTACGCTCGTGAAGATTCAGCTGTCTTGAAGCATAAGCCACAACCTTACCGTGCTGATGTAGAACACATCCTAATCCCTTACCGGATGCATCGCAATGCACTTCGAATCCTCCAGATTGATCCGGTATGACGAGAATAGGTGCTGATGTCAACCTTGACTTGAGTTCTACGAAACCTTGTTCGCATGCTTCTGACCAAACAAATTCTTCATCTTTACGTGTGAGCTTGGTCAGAGGCGTTGCTATCTTCAAAAAGCCTTCAATAAACCTTCTGTAATATCCAGCTAAACCCAAGAAACTTTGAATATCCATCACTGACTTTGGTGTAGGCCATTCCCTAACTGCCGAAACTTTCGCTGGATCCACAGAGATTCCTTCTCCTGATACGATATGTCTAAGAAAACCAACTTGATTTAGCCAAAACTCGCACTTGTTGTACTTGGCATAAAGCTGATGTTGACGAAGAGTTTCCAGGACAATTCGTAGATGTTCTGCATGTTCTTTCCGACTCTTAGAATATACCAGGATGTCGTCGATGAAGATGACAACAAACTTGTCTAGATACTCCCGGAAAACTTGATTCATAAGGTTCATGAATATTGCGGGTGCGTTGGTCACTCCGAATGGCATCATTAGAAATTTATAATGTCCATAGCGAGTTCTGAAAGCTGTTTTGTGAATATCAGCTTCCTTGACCTTCACTTGATGATAACCTGAACGAAGATCCAATTTAGAGAAAACACAAGATCCACTTAGCAGATCGAATAAATAATCGATGCGCGGGAGTGGATACTTGTTCTTTATAGTGACTTCGTTCAAAGCTCTGTAATCGATGCACATTCTGTATGAACCTTCCTTCTTCTTCACAAGTAGTACAGGTGATCCCCAACTTGAAGTGCTGGGACGAATCCATCCTTTCGCCAGTAATTCGTCCATTTGTGTTCGGACTTACTTCAAACCTTCCAGATTTAAACGATAGGATGCTTTGATCACTGGTTGTGCTCCTGGTACTAAATCAATACTAAATTCAAGAGCTCGATCGGGAGGCAAACCTGATATATCGTCAGGAAATACATTGTCAAACTCTCGAACCACATCTGGTCTTGATTCTTCTTCGGCTTGAGCTGCTGCAACTACTGCTTCTCTTGGCATCACTTTGTAGGTACTTGGCTCCAGTGTACGGTCTCTGCTTTTAAAATAGAAGACCCTATGGTCTGGAATCTCGAATACTACCCTCCTTTGACGATAGTCTATGGTAGCATAAAAACTTCTAAGCCAATCCATTCCTAGAACCACATCGAAGTTCGGTATGTCCAGCACTTTAAAGTCAGCATAAAACTCTCGACTGCAGACGACGACTGGACACAAGCTGTATCCCATAGTTGCCTTTAGAACTCCATTTCCGGAACTGACATTCCAGCTGGATACAAGCGGTGAGACTAGAATCGCATGGGTTCGAACAAACCGTTGCGACATAAAGCAGTGTGATGCTCTAGTATCAAACAGTGCTAGTGCAGGGATTGAGGATACTAAGATTGTACCTAATGTATGTAGGATATGTTTTAGGTATAGAAAATATGTAGCTAAGTGGCAGGATAGAAAAGCAAAGTTTGAAAAGAAAAGTTTACCAGTGATGACTTGGCCAGTAGCCTCAGCTTCTTCCACGGACATCGTGAAAGCCTGGCGCTTTGGTACATTTCTCCTGGCCTAAGGAGCATTCCTCGCAACATTCCTTTGAGCTTGATGGAACTGACGAGGACGTGGTGCAACTTGTGGTCCTCAGGGTGGTGCAAGTAGTGCAGATCTGGGAGCAGGTGCCTGAAGAGCTGGTCGCTGCGGATAAGTAATTTCCGGCCTGGGTGCAGCAACTGGGCTTTGTCTTTAGGGACAAGACCCAATATCGTGAGTAGCTGAGCCACAAACTAAACAAAGGCGGTTGGGTCGACGGCAGTCCTTCATCATATGTCCAGTTCTCTTGCAGTAGGTAGAAAAGGCTGGGCTGGGATGATGGTTCGGTACTCCGGGTCGCCTTGGCACGAAAGGTGGCCTGGACGAGGCTCCACCTGCCATCTGGTTGGCAGGGCGTTTGACTCCTGCAGACTGAGGTCTACCCCTTGCTTTTATCACTGCCTCATAACCGCGGGCAGCTTCCAGAGCATCCTCATTAGTCAGAAATTTTCCCGTGGCTAGAGCAGCCTGAATCTCCGTGTCCAGTCCTTGTTAAAAGCGACGGGCTCTGATCTCGTCCGTCGGTATCAAGTGTGCCGCGAATCTGTTTAAAGATTGTGTTAGCTGTGTGGTATGTGATATTTAAAAATTGAACTATTGTGACATATCTTACCGGCTTAACATGGTGAATTCAGCGTCGTATTCATCTACTGATTTGTCCCATATTGAACCCTGTTGTAGATGAATAAACTGCTGCTCCATGGAAAACTTGGCAGTCACAGAGAAGTATTTCATGTCGAACTTCTCGTGAAAAGTCTTCCATTCAATAGGCTGTACCAGACAACTTTCTTCCGCCTTCCACCAGTTGCGAGCATTGTCCGTGAGCTGTAGTTTTGCCATACAGACCCAAGCGATGTCTGGCACTTGAACTGCTACCAGATCGTCTTCTATGCTTTATGCCCATTCTTCAGCTTCAAGAGGGCTTCCTTTACCAGAGAACTGCTTGGGGTGCAAAGCCCTGAATTTCTTAGCCCCAGGTGCGTCGATCTCAGGACGGTTCAAGAGTTGTTGCTGTCCCTCAATAAGGTTGCGGATCGCCTCAAGTAGCACAGTTTGCTCGGTGGGTGGCGCAGAAACAGCTGGTGCGAGAGGTAGTGCCGGAGGTGTGTTGTTGACGTTGGTTCTGGTGTTGTTCGGGGAATCCATAATCTTGAAGAAAAATTGGGTTAGGACAGATTCAAATATATGAAATGATAAGATTCAAGGAATAGAAATTTGTAAGATTCAAGAAACATGAATTGTAAAGAATGTTTTAGTTGCTGGTCCTTGTGTTATATTGCTTAGGTTGTTCACGCAGAACAGAACTGCATGATAGGGATTCATACAGCTCTGACCTGCATGGGCCACCAACAAAACCTGTCACGCCCCGCTTCCCGGTGTACGGCGAAGGGGACGTGACGATGTCCGCTACGTATATACTTAGAAGTACTTATGCTAAGTGTATCTAAGCAATATAAAAGTATATCACAAGAGACAATAGATATAGAAATAACAGCAACTTTATTAATAACATTCTTTTGTACAATGCATGAAAAGTAAATACAACTGAAATGAAAAGCGAAGCCTAAACAATCGCATAACGGGAAATGAAAATACTGAATAGAACAGGGTACAATGTCTAGAGCTCGGGGTCTTCGTGAAACTGCTCCAAGTCTTCACCGGAGGGCTCGCTCTCTACCGGGTCCAAAACACCTGACAACATTCAAAGAAGAAAGAAATAGAATGTCGTCAGCGAACATGTCGTTCGGTAAGTCCCAAAGATAAAGAAGAATTAGAAAGGACAGAAAAAGTGGTAACCTCTAAAGTATAATGTTGTAAAATATTGTGTTCACGCTGTTGTTTGTAGCTTGGTACGGAAGAATGCCAGTGTATACGAGAGGGGTCTCAGTATGCTAGAAACCAGGGCAAACGGAATGTACAAGGAACTGTTAAGCCACGGTACAACAGCAATGGAATATAGGTTAGGTGTCTTAGTCTTACCGCCTCATGCCACTTCTAACACCTTCCGCACCAATCTACCCCTTAAACCCCGTAGTGTTTTGATTGTATTGTTGTATTGTATTGTATAAGTTGGATGACCGACCAAAACCATGATATCAGTAAACAGATTGTAACTGCATAATCTGGTAAATGGAATAACGGAACAATGGATGTATATCTATGGTTTGATTCAGTCAAGTTGTATAGATTGTTAACTGGATTCTGGGATTCATGTGTTCATATTGAGTTGGAATATTAAAGAATGTAGATTGACTTGAATCATATTCAAGTCAGAAATAATCAGACTCAAACCCGAGTCAGACCAAAAGAAATGTAAGTCGAAGTTCTATAATTGTTAGGGTCCTTATTGTAATTTATAAAACTTGAGGGGGTTTTATGTAAAAATACTTTTGTATAGTTTTCAAGATACACCTCAAGTATTTATTATTCGTCTTTATAGTTATAATAAGTGTAATTTTATTTGTGATATTTCTAGTGAAAGTATCCTAATTACATAAATAAAAGTATTTATCTGTAATTTTGATTTATTTGAAATTCATCGTATTATAATGTAAAAATCTAGTCTTGTGATTTTTAGAAAAAGTAGGATATTTATATTATAAAAAAATAGATCGCTTAATGATAATATACATATATTTATACAAAAATAATTTCAATAAATATTTTATATAAAAATATCATTTTCTTTAGATATCGTATTTTAAACCTTTCGAGACCGAATGCTCCTTGCGGAGGTCTGAATATCGCACTACTAAGCCGAGGGTGCACGATAAACCGTACTATCCCTAACGGGTTCCCCAAAGGTGGGTTGTAGTGGTGCTTTGCAAAGATTTATAAATACTAAACCTTTAGAATATGTTTTTATTAAAGTAAAAGGTATTTATTTGCAAAAGTCGATTTTCCGTATTTTAGGTTTTAGGGTTTCTTATTTCAACTAGACTAATTTTAAATGATCCAAACAACAAGTTGTTAGAAGCCTTAAATCGCCTCTTCACCGCCAATTGTGGCCAGGTAAGTACAAGTGAGGAAGGAGGGATCCGCTCACGAATCGTGAGACGGGCCTTTTAAAGTTACCTTTGCTCACTTGCCTAGCCGAGACACCACAAAGTCAGGTTTAGATAAACGATCGATGTCCACAACTTATCGTATTTTCCTATTAAAAGATATTTGTTTTAAAAGTGTAGCAACCTAAAACTTTTAGAAAAGGTTTCATTAAGAAAATGGTATTTTAATGTAAAATCTTGTTTTATCGTATTCTAAGTTTTCAAGGTAGCGTGTTATGTTTGCATATGAGTGTGTGCGGAGGTAGGTCATTATCTCATGAACTTCTTTAAGGTATAGCAATGTTAAAGGGTTAAATGTGAAAACTAAACATTATGGTATTTCAGTGCAAAAATGCGATATATTGCAAAAGCTATCATTTCATATGAGAAAACTTGTTCAAATTAGTTGTTAAGTGATTAATAGTCAACATAAGGATGTTTAAGTATTATGGAATTGGTGATAAGTAAGATTTTATAGAAAACCGAATCGGAAATCGGTTTGTTCCGATTTCCGTCGGGTTTGAAAAGTCGTATTTTTATGGAAGAAAAGAAAGGTAGAAAAGGGGGACTTACGGGTTTTTGGAAAATGCTAGAGAGTGAGAGGGAGGTAGAGGGTTTGCCGGTGCGTCCAAACGTCGTTGAGTTGTCCTAGCACGATCACCGGAATTTTGCCGTCGATTTCGTCAGCGCTTCGCCTTTCGCTCGTTTTCTAACGTACCAAGTTCTCTTGGAATTTTGAGAGAGTGGATTTAGAGATTTAGGATGGGAGGGTAGAGGGTATGGGGGGTTTATATAGGGTTAGGCTAGGGTTAGGGTTTTTAATAAAAAAATATAAATATATATAAAAATTATATAAAAAATCATTAAAAATCATTAAACCTTGGAGTAAAAGGGATTTATTGGGCATTTGGTAACTGATCCAGGCATTTAGAGTGTGCAGGAGGGTTGACCAAGTCTAGATGCAACTTTTTCGTGTTGACGACTCGGGCGTCCGGCCGAGTCAAAGTGTCGGGGGCCGGGGAATCTTCTGGGGAATTTAATGGTATATTTACTTTTTTATGTGCAGTACAAATTTTGTGAGTTATGGCATTTTGACTGTTGACTTCCAAAAGAAATTAAAACAAAATAACTACAAAAATAATGTGGGGCATGGGATTTGAACTCTGGTGGCTTGGTTCAGCAGTGCAAGGTGTTACCAATGAGCTACAAGCTCCTCCTTGTAATTATGGTGTGAAATAAATACTTAAAGAGATATCAGCCACAATAAATACTCCAAGTATACATTGAATTTAAATCAATTCTTTGTACTTTAAAATGGAGTTGTTACAGAATCTAAATATATGCTCTAGACTCCGCATAGTCAAACATAGACTCGAACCAAGGTTAACCTAGCGCTCTGATACCAACTTTTTCACGACCCGAAATGGCACATGACTGGCCCTTTAATCATATGAAGTATATAGAACCCCATCTCATTCAAGTGAGCCAAAAATCCAAGAAATCTAAACCATTTTAAATCATAAGTGAAGGAAAACTTGTTTTAAAGCAAGTGGTTTTAATAGCATAAGCTGAAATATGCGTTTTTAAAACATCAAGTCTTTTTTGAAAATTTCGGCAGAGTTTCCTTTGTAAATACTGGCCCCAAACGGGGTACAACATGAGTAATATATGCATAATGACAAAATGCATCCCCAAGCGGGAGCTAGCTCTTCGTCAATCGACGGTCACAACCACGCAAACAATATAATATACAACGCCGAAGGGCGAGGATCAAACTCAAAAGGAAACTCAAAATCATCAAGAAAACCCATAATAATACAACGAGCGACTCAAAGGTCGAAATTATATACAACTGGTCTTCTAAGGTTATAAAATATACAAGTTTGGTTGATGGAGTTACTAGATACAACTGAATAAATAAATGTACAATGGTGGTCACGATACAAGTGAACCCACCTACCAAAGAAATCACCCGGAATGAAAGCAGTGTGCCAGCAAAGCCGCAACGAAACCTGTACGGCAAAACCTGCAAGAAATTGTGGCACAACGGGGGTGAGTTGCCAACTCGTGAGTAGAAAATATCACAGAGCAGAAATCGTATGTATGACTCAACCTACGTAAATACGATCAGTAATATAAATCCTCAATATGATAAGGTCTGAAGCATGAAAAGGTGGCAAGGGTAAACATCTACACATAAGTGTAATACCAAGTGCCCGTGTCAGTGCCTCAGGTAGCAACATATCATAAGTATGAGGTATGAATGCATGAAAATGGAATACATGTAAATGAGAAAACTATTTTCATATCTCAGTGAGATTTATGTATATAAAATTGAGATATCATCAATGAAATCAACATAAAACAGTGTCTAGCATCGACACAAAATATAAATCTTGCTCTCTCAATATCTAGGGCTCCGGCTATCCGGACTTGCCCCTGGGCTCCGGCTATCCGGACTGGCCCCTAGGCTCCGGCTATCCGGACTGGCCCCTGGGCTCCAGCTATCCGGACTGGCCTAAACTCCAATCGATATCCTTCGGATATCCGACGAGTCACAATGAAGTTACCGGTCGGTAGTGTTCCCCTGCCAGGCTCAACACCATCATCTGCGACCTTCTCGCCCCGGGGTACCGCACCGGGTCCACCATGCACCCACAGACGGTTCCTCCTCCTCCTCGAATCGGGTGTATGATATCGCTCAAGAGCCGAGAAAACTCATGGTGGACATATCTCAAATCATATCATGAGAAAACCGCAACTTTCATTTTAAAATGATAATAAGTTTATTAAAATACTTGCGGTTTCTCCAAATCCATAAATCTCATGGAAATCCGAAATCTCAATATTTCAACGTAAATAAACAAGGAATTCTAAAATATTGGGCTCCGGCAAATCCGGACTGGCCCTAAATAATAATGCATGAAAATGAACGTATAAATATGCATGACAATCACAATAATAAATGCAATGTCTAAGCTACCACAATAATAGTATATCGGAACTATCAACTAATAAGTGATATCAATGAATTAATATTCTCTACAGTGTACGTGCCATGGCAATTACCGATGATGATGTTTGTGAGCTGGCAAGCAGGTGTACGTGGAACATACGCATCATCGGTAATGGTGCTGGTGTCCTGACAACATGGTTTCATTAATAGCATATGGAAACACAATATAAGTATGCAATGCGATGCGAACAACAAGATAATGCGGGAGCTGAATAATAAACACAACAATAAATAATCTACATTAATATATATGGGTCATATAGTTTGCCGTTTGAAATAACATGAATCATGGTGTTTAGAAAATAGGGCTATGGTGTTTTTAAGAAAAGGTACGTCCTTTGAAATATCTGTAGAATCCCTTGGCCTGCCTTTAAAATACTCACGATTCGTTAGTTTTGAAATAGGTATGACCCGAGTCTAGTCTAACATCAACAAGTAAACTACTGGACTAAACTAGCAGACTGATCGAAAGGGTAAGGAAAATCACCTAAATCTGAGTCGATATATATAAATATAACAGTCGGTGATCCCGACTCAATAGTATCACATACGATACACAATATATATTATGACATCCCCGAGTTAAGAGTGCGGATCTATCATCAATATATAGCTCGTACGGTAAATCCATCGTACGACATCCCAAATCTAGGTACGGGTCGAATATCACATTTATCTCATTTCTCATATGGTATCATTTTCATCATATATCTGATCTGGGGGTACTGATCTACGTCTAGTACGTACTGATACCATCTACAAATATATATGCGTGTGTATGAAAACACATCGCCTAAAGACCCGCTATACTAATCATGTCGTATCTCATAATACGAACTATGTCTCATCACCGATCTCATGGCATCTTGCCCAATCACATCGACTCATCTCCAAGTACCATGTACTATCCTCATCATCCAAGTATATTTACACACACACACACACACACACACACACACACACACACACACACACACATATATATATATATACATAGTCCCATACCTATGTGTGTGTGTGTGTGTGTATATACATATCCCCATATACGCAAAAGTAAATAAAATGTATGTTTGTGTGTGCGTGTGGGTGTAATCTTTACTCTAGGATTTCGCAACTAAGAAGCTAAACTACATTACTTCTAACTACACTAATCTAACCCATGAACACATAACCCTATCCTGATAAGCATCCATATATCACAATACTTAAGGTTTATAATATATATATATATATATATATATATATATATACAGTTCTACGCTATGAACTGCGGGGGTGTTATACGCCATCCACCCGATTTCCGCCGTAGATATATATCTATTCACCTTGATCTTCGCTTGTCGATGCCGACATCGCCATGCGCTTGCTTGTCGTCTCGAAGTCCTCGTGGGGGTACCTACTCATCATAACACATCGTGCCGCATTAAAATCCAATTCAAAACCAAAACGACACACGAATCTCACATAGGTCAAAACCTATGGTCTACTCACGCAAATCGACCAATTAACACTCGATATAGACGTACAAACGTCAAGTGACCGAATACAATACCAAATACTAAAACCAAGAATTCAAAATACGTAAAACATAACCCCGAAACAAAACAGCAACTCAAGAATTCACTAACAGATTTTAGTTTAGGTGAAAACAAGGTGCACAAACAGTACTAGGGTGCTATATAGGGTGTATGTGAGCCACTGAAGCAACCTGGACCCTAACCCCCACCACATGGCCGGCCACATGTCCCCCAGATCCGGCCTCCTCAGTTTGGTATGCCCAGAAAGTGTTCGTATTGGTAGGGAAGCCTCGTAGTGGTCAATCTAGGCTTGTGGTGTTGTTTGCTTCTCCAGTAAAAGTCCATGGTTATCCCAGATTCCCTGCACCCTCAATTTACCTTCAAACCGACACGGAAGTTTCTAAATTCTATATTTTGGGTTTTGTTTCAGTTTGGTCTGGGTTTCTAGCACCAAGGGGGTTTAAAGTCACCACTAAGCTCAAATTCACCACCTCACTTCAAGGATTCCTCAAAACCTCTTCTAGGAATTTTCAAAGTTCACAAACTACACTAAATCGATTTTAAACTTAAATAGAGGCTATAACAACTTAACTAATACATAAATGGTAAAAAAATTACCTCATTTGGCAACTTAAGAACTTTCTTGAGTTGCCCCAAGTGCTCAAAATCCATCCTTTCTTGGTCCAAAGTGCTTGTTGTGAGCTTGTGCATGATTTTTGTGAAGTGGAGATGAACTTTAGATGTGTTTTTAATGGGGTTATGAGGGGTTTGAGGTGGTGGGAGAGAGGGCAGCAGCTATGGAGGAAGAAAGAGGAGAGAATGATGAAGATGATGAGAAGAAACAAAAGCCAAGCCCAAAGTTTGACCCCTCACCCTCTCTCTCTCATGCCCATCCCACATTTCTTTATCGTTTTCTTTTCTTTTCTTATCTTTTCTTATCTAAAGAAAATGAGAACCGTGCTAGAAAAATAGGAAAGAAGAAATGATAAAAATGTAACAAGTGTTAAAATGTGACATGGTGCATGTAATGTGCACAAAACCGGATTAATGCAAGATTAGCGATATTTAATCGCAGTTAGCATTAGAATTATATATAATTAATTATAAAAATTAATAATTTGCCTAAATCACATAAAACATCCTCATTTCAGTAATTTCTCTAATTTTCCAAATATTTTCCGATTTATCGGTATTTAATTATACCACACTAATAAAATATTCATTATATTTATTATTTAATTAAATAATATTTTATTTTTCTGAAATGTTACAAACACGAGGAAGACAACCATACTCTCTACAACCTTCTTATTTATACATGGTTCATCAACCTTTTTGATGAAGTCAAACTCTTTGACAGCTTTATTAAAACAGATGTTCCATCTCCGCGATGCCTGCTTTAACCCGTATATGGATTTAAACAGCTTGCACATGCTTCCGCTGCTCCTACTGTTTACGAAGCCCTCTAGCAGTGTCATATACGCTCTCTTCTAAATCACCATTTAGAAAAGAGGTTTTGACGTGCAGTCTGCCATATTTCGTAGTCATGGTATGCAGCAATGGCAAGTAGGATCCTGATGGACTTAAGCATAGTTTTGAAAGTCTTAACTTTTCCATCTTGCTCCCGATGGGTTTTACCCCTTCAGGAGCAACATGCAAAGTCAACACTTTGCTGGTGTATATAGATTCCATCTCAGATCGCATAGTATCCAGCCATTTCACATAGTCTCTACTTGTGATGGCTTGCTCGATACTAGTTGGGTCATCATCTACATGATGCAATCTTCGCTCCTACCGTCTACGAGAAAACCGTAGTATCTCTTAGGTGGATGAGGAACTCAACTAGATATGTGGAGTGGCTGCAGTTCGTCGGGGACTATCGAATCCTCCGGTTCCACCAATTCGTCAGTTATAGTTTGCTTTGCTGGAATTTCTTCCAGTTCTACATCATCGCTGTTGGTTTATGGCAGCGCCCCGGCCGTCTTTCCGAAGCCAAATGCGGAACAAAAACTTTTCAAATCTTGGCGCTACCATAACCAAATACCCCGATCGTTCCATTAACTGTAAACTAGCTAACTACAAAGAAGTTAGAATGGCTATACCGATCGATCCGTGTCCTTCGGTCTTTAGCCACCATCCCTAGCTCCTCGCGGCATCTACGATCTCGCTCGATCTTCGGTCTCCTCGTCGAAAGGGCACCACGTCTAGAAGCCCTTTTACGGGCTCCCGCTTCAAAGCAAAGCAACTCGGACATGAAATTTGCTAGCCGACATGTCCAAGGTGAAGTAAAGAATGTGTGTAATAATTTTGTCTCTAAACATCCATTGATTCTCAACACATGAGATTGTATGAATGGAGCTTGAAGATGAAGCCATGGTGGAAGATGTGAGCTAGAGAAGAAGATGAAGAAGAGCTCCTTTTGTTATTGTGTTGTATGAATTGTGAGAGTGCTAGAATCAAATCTCAATACCAACCCCAAACCTAGTGGCTTCCCTCTCTCTCTCCTCATATCATTTCAACACAATAATCAATCAAAAAAGGTGACATTGCACAAAAAATAAGACCATGAGTCATCTTCCATGCACATGCCTCATTTAATGCCCATCATCATGATTTCCACTCACAATTTCCACCACTAAACATTTAAACCAAAATGTTTAATCCAAAAAGAGAATGGCAACATCTAAAGTAAACTCGCGACGGATCACAAGGATACCCCTCACCTATATTTACATACCTGCATCCGCATTCCGACTGAATGCGAATGCAATGAGACGAAAGTAATCCAAAAAATCTAATACTAGGATCCGGCTTAATCCAAAACCCACTAGTATAATCCGTCCGATCATGACACGTGCACAAGTGCACGTGTATGTTCGAACCCTGCCATAAAACCATACGGCCTCTGCAACGTTTCTCCCAAACTTGAGAAACTTTCTGTGGGGGACTCTAATGACTCATCAATACGTTGGAAGTAGGTTTAACACAAGCACATCAGTGGTACTAACTGTACGTAATGGCCGCTCATGTATTGAGTGAAAGGGAAACTGACGAGCGAACTCATCCTGAAACCCTACTTAGCCTGACAGTGACAATATCCATACAGTCCGGTCCGTTCGTCTATGAGTATCGCATATCGGGTCTAGGGGGGTGGATAAAGTCAGACCCCTAACAACGCGATAATTCGTGTTGGTATGAAACCCATCACCACCGGAGAAACTATCGATCCTGGATCGACAATTCTCGTATACCCTAGCCGAGGATTTCTGGTGATGGCCACTCGTACACTGCGCGACATCAACCCCTAATACCGGGAGAGACGAATCCCTAACGATCCACTCACCGCCTCCATGTGGCTCGGGACTGTACCCAACTAAAACCTGTTTGCACGACTCCTTTGAGCCATGGTAGGGTAGTAATCAAAGCACAGTGGGAACTCACACGAGACAAATGGCGATCTCAGGTCGACATTCTAACCTGTACACATGTCACCAGGGAACTGCTATCTGACAATAGGTATAATACCAACTAGCATGTTCCCGGCGAGTCCGTCTAGTGTACTCATAACCCAATGAGCACCTGTATACTATCTTAGGTGAACAACTGACACCAATGGCTTATGAGATCGGCTACCGCCCCTCGTCAGGGTCTAGATAAGTGTACACTAGTCTACTCCGGAGTATCGATACCCAGTCTCGATACTCCCACGACTAAGGACAATTAAGGATGCGCTTATAGACCCCAGCTCCCACGTATATGATCGCCATCATACTGCTGGCAGTCAGGCAAGAATCCTATAGGCACTATCAACATATGATGATAAAGACAAACCAGATAGCACACTATCATCTCGAGTAAGACTGTTTTATCGGTATAGGTCCTCTCTCAATCATCACAATCGCCTACCTATGACTATGATAATTGCTTTGAGAGCACCATTGCCAACAATCTCCCACTTGCACTTAAGGCTAATTATTGTGATGTCGCATACTCACAGCCCGTGTGATACCGAACACCCAACTTCTCTACTAATTAGTCTCACAAAGCTCGTTTGTAAAACTAATGCGTTCAAGAAATAGCCTCAGTGAGTGGATCCGCCATGATGTTTCTTTCTATGTCTCTCTTAATCTCAAGTTCGCGGAGAAACCTATCTCCCGAAATGATCAATACCTGTCTTAGAATATATCTGGATATCTGATGGGACCCAGTTCACAAATGAACTCCAAATCCAGTAAACTTCTTAGACTGTATCGTCAACTGAATTTAATCAGTATCTCGTGCCATGCCTCCCTCAGTATCCGCTTGGACTACCTGTCCAAAATACTGCCCCTCGTCAGAGGGAAAACTATAACTTAGACGGTCACTTCGTCATCCAGGTCACCTTGAAAGCCTGGAATGATAACCGTCTCCCGAAGGAGGCTGTCGTTATCAAATCCCTAGAACATCCACTTATGTTCTAAAACTGCTTCCGAACGTTTCTCCGGGATTGGATTAGTATCTCAACTTATTGTATCTAGTATAAAAACAACATCTGGTGAGGTACTTGACATCTCATGATTGACTCAATTTCCCAAGTAAGTGATATTCCAATCATGTACATCCCTCTCCCCTTTAGTTTGTAAGACACCTTTGGAGAGGGTGACTCCATCTCCTGCAGGTACAACACCGTGCCCGGAGTCGTCCATTCTAAAACACCTTTAGAATACTGTCTAACTACCTAGATTGGGACACTTCCCAAATCAAGATCTAAATCCATATATCTAGTAACCAGAATGCCTGATATAGTATCAATATTCTTTGTGGAGAAAACACTGTGTGACAACCACTGTATAACCGACCATAGTATAGGAATTTCACTTTCTACTCTGTGTATGTCATCCAAATATCAGGACATCACACCCTACTACCTTCTTAACAGATCCATCCCTATTCTGATGAAGTCAAAGCCCATGACTGTTATATCAGAAATAGATGATCTATCTCCGCTATATCTGCTTTAGTCTATAAATAGACATAAGCTACTTGTCCACTACGCTTCCGCTGCTCCCACTGACTATGACAACCCTCTGGCAGAGTCATATACACGTGCATTTCTAAAGCTAGTTTAGAACGACGCTACACTCATCCTCCTGCCGGGTCTCATAGTCTGGAACAGCATTAATTGCAAGTCTGGGTAAACAAGAACCTCCCTGCCACCGTCTTTGAGGACACTGGAGTACCTCTCGGGTGCCTGAGGTTACCCACCATATCTGCGGAGTAGCTAATGGAATGTCAATCCTGATTGAATCTTTAGGTCCTATTAAATTTTCAGTAATCATTTGCGGTTCTGGAATCACTTCCAGTTCTACCATACTCCCACTACTGTTTTCTGAAAAAGTCCATTTTATTAAAACTGTGGCGAGTCAAGAACAATATCACTATTGATCTTCCAGATGGTAGAAAATTAACCCTCATCATAGCCCGGGTTAACCCACAAACAACCATTACAGAAACGTGCCTTGATTTATCCAGAGTCTGGTTTTAAGCATAAGCCGGACAACTCCTCGTAGCTTAACATCGTTAAGATATGAACCATTCTATATACAATATAGAAACAGAGGCACTGATTTAATTGGAACCAGATTCAAATCATGCAGCTGTCTCCAGTGCATGTCATCCAAATAGAGAGAGGCCGATCAACATTACTCAACTTAGGAGTACATCCAGATATGAGTAACCTGAAAGAGAAGCAAGTTCTCATAACCACTACTATCGACTGAATACCAAACACAAGTATCTATATCTTCGATCACCTTGAAAAATCGTGATACTTGCAACACATGGTTCTCTACTTTATTCCTCTACCTATAACTTCTCAAAACTTAGACCTTGTATTTCTACGAAACACATGTCTAAAACTGCAGAAGTCACAAGTAAACAGAATATAGTACGAGTAGCAACCCCTTTGTCCTAATGGACACTGGACAACATACAATACTTTGTATAAGTCCCCTGAGTTGAATAACTCAAACCCTGTGCGTCGTAGGTTGAAAACTGTCCTATGGTTAATAAGAATTACACCGCTGTTGAATGCTCCTTACGTAACCATCAACTGATATAGGTAAATGGCATGGACATAATTTCAAAAAGTTATATCTCACTTTATAAAATAAACGTACAGATATATCAGTTTGAAATTGGTGCATAACAACAGATATTCAAAACCAAATATTTGCAGTCCGGCAAAATCCCAGGTGATTTCCTCAAATATTACCAATTACAACGAATTCCGATATAATGAGGATGATCACCTAATTCCTAATAACTTACTCCCACTCATAATCTGTAAAACCATATAGACGTGAGAATCAGACCTGGTAAATACATACGTTGGAGCAAGAATCTAATTGGGAAATCAGTTTTCAATTAACAACGCATAGTGAAACTGAAACATGAAAATGTTTCGAAGGGGTATCTGGGTATTCCGAGTAATGCCTCTTCCATTATCCAGATTCATGACTGTAACCATATATCTCTTTACCATCTCTCCAAATCCTTTTATTTGTCTTTACTCATTACCTTTCGTACACCCTCTTAGGCCAAATGGTTTTCTTCCTTCCCTACCGTTCGGCACCGGCCTATGGTTTGGAAGAAGACTATCCAATAAGCGTAATAGGTGTACTCTCCTAATCCTAGGAGCACTCGCATCCTGAGAGAAGGTAAAGATATAAGACAACTGAATAAACCTTATTCTTATTTCTCCTGAACCAGAATTCATCCCCGAACTGGAACAAGTTCCTTCGAGTTCGTATATAACCATACGATGGATTTATCCAATGGAAGTGGATGTTCGTAGTGATACGGGGTGTTCTGGAGAAATACAAAGGTGAAGTAGGAGTGGCGATGAAATATGTGGTTTGGTCGTGAATGATAACAGTCTCAATTAACTTTGCCCTCTTTCTAATCCCTTTATTTTGTCTTTACTTATTACCTTCTGTACACCACCTTTAGGCTAATTGGTTTTCTTCATTCCCTACCCTTCGGCACCAGCCTAAGGTTTGGAAGAAGACTATCAAATGAGCTCAATAGGTGTACCCTCTCCTAATCGTAGAAGCCCTCACAACCTGAGAGAAGGTAAAGAGAAAAGACAACCGAATAATCTTATTCTATCTCTCCAGAACCAGAATCCATCCTCGAACAAGTTCCTTCGAGTTCGTATGTAACTATACGATGGATTTATCCAATAGGAGTGGATGTTCGATACGGGGTGTTCTAGAGAAATGAAAAGGTGATATAAAAGTGGCAATGATATTTTGCGACTCCGTAACATTCCAAAATCCAAAGTGTTTTAAGGAGGTTTGGTTAACTTGGTTCATAAGTTTTAGTTTAGGGCGGGTCATAGTCGCAGCCAAAGAGAGAGAGAGAGAAAAGAAACACTCAGCGTGCACTCTAATCTAGATCAGAATGGTTAATTAGTTTATCTAATCTGGATGGCTCCCACTGTTTCCTCAAATTCTCCTCCAAACCTGAAAGAAGAATTAGTCGGGA
Source organism: Agapanthus africanus (assembly GCA_030015575.1). Lineage (NCBI taxonomy): Eukaryota > Viridiplantae > Streptophyta > Magnoliopsida > Asparagales > Amaryllidaceae > Agapanthus > Agapanthus africanus. The sequence goes on along the minus strand of CM057345.1, from coordinate 293,232,871 downwards.
TCACCCGAGGAGTAAACCAACTCATCAGTGGGAATCGGGATCCAACTATCATCGCATGATAACGTGATGGAATCCACTCACGTTATCACACTCCAGAAGATATGCGCATGCCTCGCAAGTTTCCTGTATGTTTGAAACTCCCGATGTGATTTTTATCCCATACTCTTATGACCTTGACGCAGGCCAACAAATCATAAGTCACATGTCAAGTTCTACCCGTCATTGTCCAGGTTAATTTGAACCCACCCGTACATACCCTTGACATAGGCCAACAAAGTAGTATGACTGTCCCAAACTAACACATCTATTTATGCAACAGAAAAGTAACAAATAGCTACCATACACTATGCCTTGACGTAGGCCAACAAACATAGCATGAATACTAAGTGCTACCCGTCTGAAATGACGGAGGACTACGAATGGTTTTTGGCGAAAAACCTTTAACGTAATGAACTTGATATCTTCGAAGGAACCTAATAGCTTTTTACAAATATATAGTGTCGAAAACCTTTGCTAAAGAGGTCACTCCCGGTGAAGGGATCTCGGCTCTTTCCCCGAAGAATGAGGTGCAGGATATTCCAAACTGAATACTACGATGCAAAGCAAAAATTAATCGACTATAGTGAAGTTATTGCCCTGACACAAACTTCTGTCCAAGGGGTCACTCCCGATGAAGGGATCTCGGCCCTTGCCCCATCGAATGAGGTGCTGGATATTCATAACCGAATATCTCTATGCAAAACAAAACAGAACGTCCTTGCAATAACAGCTTTTTGAAAAATGTTCCAACAACATTGAATAGGTTTGTTTTTTTTTCATTGATCAGAATCAATGCAGTCCCATCAATTAATCACACCACAAAAGAACGGAAATATAATGTACGTATATGCCATCCGCATTCGCCACTGGGTCCCGTCATCACCCCTTAGGTTACTTAACTAACAACAGAGCGGGGACTGGACTAGCGCGGGTGTAAAACATATACAACATCTACTAGTATATATATATCAATATATAATAATCGCTTCAGGCGTAATAAATGCAACATCACATAAAAGTAATAAACATCACAGAAAGCAACACAGAATGGTGGATAATCTTGGAGCCCCGGGTTTCACTTGAGCAGCAAATGAGACCCGACGTTCCCAATCGTGTGGATAGCCCATGCACTGAAACCTAGACCCCTACGAGCGCGGCAAGTTACCCGCCAAAACCAGAAGCGAGGCAATCCCCTTCAACAACATGAATGGGCCACCCAGCACTTCACGGAATCCGGTAACTCGAGCACCTCTCCGTGGGTCAACCTATACCCCTACGAGTGTGGCGAATAGCCCGCCAATTCTAGAGTAAGGTCCCCTCTCTCTCAAAGCCATGAGATGCGAGCCCGTTGCCCTCTAGAATCTGGCTACCCGTGCACTCCACCAAGGGGTAATCCTAGTACAGAAAAGAAAAATATGTACAACGGTGACATCGACCTCAACCCGGTCGTGTCCTAAAACAATAATATACAAACAGGCAGTGACGGCAGTCCACATGTCGGACGCTCGCCCCGCGATATCAAATGTACAAATAAAACTAAAATGTACTAATATTGCTCCAAGCTATCCATCACGACAAATCCGCAGCATCACAGCACAACACAGAACATCGACGTGAATGTCACGTTCGTAAACTCGTCTAAATGGACATATAGCAATTAGACGAGTTGTACCGCTCGAATGACATTCACGGTCCCAGATAGAAATGTAACTACTGTGGACTAACGTATTTAAAATTTCGATCGACAAAACTTCCTAAAATGGCCCCAAGTGCAAAACCCAGCACTCAAACAAATCTGGGCAAAAATAAAAAATTCCAGAACCCATAATTCCTTAATTAAGAGCTCCAGAAGAAAGATTGCGCACTGTTACCCCAAAATGGCGGTGGAACCACGGCCAAAACATGGCTTATGCCGCGGTTCTGCGGCGTTCTTGTTGGTTCAGTCACCCAATTTTCTTCTGTAGTCTTAAAAAAGCCTGCACGATTTTCTGACACACTGAAAATATTTTTTCGACCACTTTTAAATTCCGACAGAAACTTTAAGAATGGAATTGCGGTTTTGGAAATTTCGTTCGATCGATATTTTAAACATGTTAGAACAAGTTAGTATGTGTTAATGGCGTGGCTCTGATACCATGTTGGGTTACGGCAGCGCCCTGGCCGTCTTTCCGAGGCCAAATGCGGAACAAAAACTTTTCAAAACTTAGCGCTACCATAACCAAATACCCGGATTGTTCCATTAACTGTAAACTAGCTAATTACAAAGAAGTTAGAATGGCTATACCGATCGATCCGTGTCCTTCGGTCTTTAGCCACCATCCATAGCTCCTCGCGGCATCTCCAATCTCGCTCGATCTCCCTCTCCTCGTCGAAAGAGCACCACGTCAAGAAGCCCTTTTACGGGCTCCCGCTTCAAAGTGAAGCAACTCGGACATGAAGTTTGCTACCCGACATGTCCAAGATGAAGTAAAGAATGTGTGTAATAACTTTGTCTCTAAACATCCATTGATTCTCAACACATGAGATTGTATGGAAGGAGGTTGAAGATGAAGCCATGGTGGAAGATGTGAGCTAGAGAAGAAGATGAAGAAGAGCTCCTTTTGTTATTTTGTTGTATGAATTGTGAGAGTACTAGAATCAAATCTCAAGACCAACCCCAAACCTAGTGGCTGCCCTCTCTCTCTCTTCATATCATTTCAACACAATAATCAATCAAAAAAGGTGACATTGCACAAAAAATAAGACCATGAGTCATTACCCATGCACATGCCTCATTTAATGCCCTTCATCATGATTTCCATTCATAATTTCCACCATTAAACATTTAAACCAAAATGTTTAATCCAAAAAGAGAATGGCAACATCTAAAGTAAACTCGCGACAGATCACAAGGATAACCTTCACCTGTATTTACATACCTACATCCGCATTCCGACTGAATGCGAATGCAATCAGACAAAATTAATCCAACAAATCTAATAGTAGGATCCGGTTAAAACCAAAGCACACTATTATAATCCGTTTGATCATGACACGTGCACAAGTGCACGTGTATGTTTGAACCCTGCCATAAAACCATACGGCCTCTACAACGTTTCGCCCGAACTTGAGAAACTTTCTGTGGAGGACTCTAATAACTCATCAATACGCTAGCAGTGGGTTTAACCTCAAGCACCTCAGTGGTACTAGCTGTATATAATGGCTGCTCATGTATTGAGTGAAAGGAAAGCTGACGAGCGAACTCATCCTAAAACCCTACTGAGCCTGACAGTGAAAATATCCGTACAGTTCGGTCCGTTCGTCTATGAGTATCGCATATCAGGTCTAGGGGGTGGATAAAGTCAGACCCCTAACAACGCGATAATTCGTGTCGGTATGAAACCCATCACCACCTGAGAAACTATCGATCCTGGGTCGGTAATTCTCGTATACCCCAGCGGAGGATTTCTGGTGATGGCCACCCGTGCTCTGCACGACATCAACCCCCAATACTGGGAGAGACGAATCCTTGACGATCCACTCACTGCCTCTATGTGGCTCGGGACTGTACCTAACTAAAACCTGTTTACAAGACTCCTTTGAGCCGTGGTAGGGTAGTAATCAAAGCACAGTGGGAACTCACACGAGACAAATGGTGATTGATTGGTCGAAAATATTGCATTTTTAACACATCAATTTCCCTACCATTTGCACTCATCTAGAGGTGTTCGGTATGAATATAGCACATATTAGAAAAACAGCTGTAAAATACCAAATAACATGTGTTATATATTATAACCAACATTTTTGAGGGAAATTGAGTGTTTATCATTGCATGCATCTTCTGTGTATAGCGCAACACTTGTTTCGAGAATCTGTGCAGGAAATTACAGGTGAAAAAGCCGAAACTGTTAAAAGTGCTGATAAAAATGCGCCAAGTCCAATACTCGAGATCTGGCAGAAATAGAGAAAGCAAAATGATATTCAACACATCAGAAAAGTGCCACAATATCAGCCCAAGAAATATCAGAGAATTCCATGCATTAAAGCCTCAATTGGGCCACGGATCCGCGGCCAATAGGTGCTTCCCGCCGTGGATCCGCGGCGCTATGATGACATCATCTCCTCAGTTTTCCTCCACGTGGCTCCTGTAACGGCCTTCGCTTCCATATGACTCCATAAATACATGTGGCTTCTGTTGGAGTTAGTGCCCTCAGAGTCAATTATTGGATCACAGGCACGTGATTGCAATGATTGAGGGAGGACCTATCCCGGTAGGACAGTCTTACTCGAGATGATAGTATGCTATCTGGTTTATCTTTATCATCGTGTACTGCTTTAGGTGACCTGACATGTCGCTATTACACGTTGATAGAGCCCCTAGGATTCTTGCTTGACGACCAGCAGTATGATGGCGATCATATACGTGGGAGCTGGTAGTCTATAAGCACATCCTTAAAAGGTCCCTAGTCGTGGGAGTTTCGAGACTGGGCATCGATACTCCATTAGTAGGCTAGTGTATACAGTCGAGACCCCGACGAGGGGCGGTGGCCGGTCTCACAAGCCACTGGTGTCAGTTGGTTCACCTAAGATGTATACAGGTGCTCATTGGGTTATGAGTACACCGGACAGGACTCGCCGGGAACATGCTAGTTGGTCTTATACCCGACGTCAGATAGCAGTTCCCTGGTGACATGTGTACAGGTTAGTTCATCGACCTGAGGATCGTCATTTGTCTCGTGTGAGTTCCCACTGTGCTTTGATTACTACCCTACCACGGCTCAAAGGAGTCGTGCAAACAGGTTTTAGTTGGGTACAGTCCCGAGCCACATGGAGGCAGTGAGCGGATCTTCAGGGGTTCGTCTCTCCCGGTATTGGGAGTGAGGTCGCGCTGTGTCTAGGAGAGCCATTACGCAAAGCCCTCGGCCGAGGCAGGAGATTTACTGGTAGGTATTCCAGTAGTATCTCAGGGCGTTCTGGGCTACACTCCGACATGACTTGTACCGCTTTTGGGGGTCTGACTTTTACCAACCCCCTAGGCCCGCCATGCGATACTCATAGACGAACGGACCGGACTGTACGGATATTGTCACTGACAGGCTCAGTTGGGTGTCGGGGTGAGCTTCCTCAACGACGTCCCTTTTAGTCAATAGCTGGCGGCCCGTCACGTATTGGCTTATACCTCTGACGTGCCAGTGGTTAAATCCACAGCCATAGTATTGACGAGTCTTTAGAGTCCACCACACTTTCAGTTACTCAGCTTTCGGGCGAAACGCTGTAGAGGCCGTATGGAGATATGGCAGGGTCCGATCAGATACGTGCGGTATTGCACGGATCAGGATCGGACAGTTTTGTACTAGTGGCCGTATAGTTATATGGCAGGGTTCGATCAGATACGTGCGGTATTGCACGGATCAGGATCGAACGGATTTTACTAGCCGGCTTTAGCTTAAGCCGGTCCTAGTCTAGTACAGTGTAGATTTTGTCTCATTGCATTTGTATCCGGTCGGAATACAGATGCGGGTGTGTATGCACAGTGTCGGGGTTTTTCCTGTAATTTATTACGGGACCAGTTTTCTGGAGTTGCCAGTTTGCATTCCGTTCCGGCCGGTTTTCCTTTGTTCTTTTCCGGCCGGACTTTTCCGATGGAGGGGGTTATTTGCAGTTTTGCAAATAACACTTTGTGGGGGGGGGTTTCTTGCAAAAGTGTTTATTATGATATCTTTCAACCATGCTTTGTGTGATTGAAAGGGTATGGGTTTGACTTGATGTGAGTATGGTTGATGTTTGGTTGACTTTGGATATGGTCACCTCCTTCTTGATCCTACACTCACCTCCCTTGTATTAGATTTTCCCTTCACCATTTCCATAAAAGACTTGGCCGGCCACTTCTTTTGAGGATGATGGATCATTTCATTTTTGGTGAGGGTGTGGGAAAATTAATGTTTCATATCATTTTTCATTGCCTCAAAAATCCCCAAGTTCATATCACCCTGATTCCTCCATCATGGCAACAAAACCCCATTGAGACAAAGCGTATTCTACACTACATTCTACAGCACTTCTTGAGCATGTCGAGTTGCCGGCTTCATGCTCGAGTTGCCTCGGTATTGAGGCGGGAGCCCGTAAAAGACGAAGGCGATGTGGTGCCCTTTCCGGCGAGGAGGCGACGATGTGGAGCAAAGACTTTCCGCGGGAGATCGGGATGACGAAGAGAAGACCGGAGGACTCGGATCACTCGGTATACTTCTCACCCCATCTCTTGTTAGCTAGCGTAGGTTAATGGTAAACGATCCGGGTTTTCTTTGTCCGCGGTAGCGCCGGTTTCCGAGTAAGGAAAAATTTTGATTCCGCAATTTGGCCTCGAGTAAGACGGCCGGGGCGCTGTCGTGGTGCAACATGGTATCAGAGCCACGCCATTAACCTTACCTAGCTTTTGTGTAATGTGTTTTACGTTTCCGATCGAACAAAGTCCCGAAAACACGTATTTCATGTACATCAGTTTTCTGTCGTTTTTTTCTGGGCTCGAAAAATTTTTCAGGTTGTTTCAGAATGATGTGTAGGACATTATAAGAGATCTGCAAAAATTTGGAATCGTGAACAGTAAACTTCGCCGCGGAAGCGCGGCCAAAGCCATGCTTTGGCCGCGCTTCCGCCGCGGGTTCGACTGTTCAGTCACCCAAATTTTTGTAGTTTGTTTCTGTGTTGAAAATGTGGTTTCTGGAATATTAATATTGGGCCCAGGTTTTCTGTGAGTGCTACAGTTTTAATTGGGGGCCCACTTATTATTCTTTGGTCAATCGGAAAATTTTAAACACATTATTTCACAGTATTTACATTATATCTGCGACCGTGAATGTCACTCGATCGGTAAATCCGGTCTGACTGCTATAGCCCGGTTAGACGGATTTGCGAACGTGATTTTCACGTTGATGTTCTATGTTTATGCTGTGTTGTTGCGGATCGGTCGTGGGGGATAGCCTGGATGCAATGCTAGTACAGTTTTGTTGTATTTTATACATTTGATATTGCGGGGCGAGCGTCCGACATGTGGACTGCCGTCACTGCCTGTTTGTATTATTCTTTTGGGGCACGACCTGGTTGCGGTCGATGTACCCGGTGTATGTATATTTTATTTTCTGTACTAGGGTTGCCCCGCGGTGGGGTGCACGGATAGCCGGGTTCTGGAAGGCAACGGGCCCGCATCTCAGGGCATTGAGACGGAGGGGGCTTCAGTCCAGGATTGGCGGGCTATTCGCCGCACTCGTAGGGGGTACAGGTTGACCCAGGAGGGGTGCCCAAGTTACCGGATTCCGTGAAGTGCTGGGTGGTCCATTCACGGTACTGAAGGGGGCTGCCTCGCTTCAGGTTTTGGCGGGTGACTTGCCGCGCCCGTAGGGGTCTAGGATTTCATTGCACAGGCTATCCACACGACCAGGGGAACGTCGGGTTTCAGCAGCGGCTCTGTGAAACCCGGGGCTTCCAGATATCTGTATTGTTCTGTGATGCTGTACATTTCTGTGATGTTGCATTTTATTTACGCCTTGAGCGAAATACTATATATTGGTATATATATTAGTAGATGTTGTATATGTTTTACACCCGCGCTAGTCCAGTCCCCGCTCTGCCGTTAGTTAGCTAACCTAACGGGTGATGACGGGACCCAGTGGCGAATGCGGATGGCATATACGTACGTCAGTATATTTTCGTTCTTTGTGGTGTGATCAATTGATGGGACTGCATTGATTCGGATCAATGCAAGATAAACAAACCTAATCTGATGTTATTGGAACATTTTTCAAAAAAAAGCTGTTATTGCAAGGACGTTCACTTTTGTTTTGCATCGTGGTATTCATTTGGAATATCCTGCTCCTCTGTCGACGAGGCAAGGGCCGAGATCCCTTCACCGGGAGTGACCCCTTGGACAGAAGTTTGCGTCAGGGCATTAACTTCACTATAGCCGATTACTTTTGCTTTGCGTCGTGGTATTCAGTTGGAATATCCTGCACCTCATTCTACGGGGAAAGAGCCGAGATCCCTTCACCGGGAGTGACCTCTTTAGTAAAGGTTTTCGTCACTATATTTTCTAAAAAGGTTATCCAGTTCCTTCAACGATATCAAGTTCATTACGGTAAAAGGTTTTTCGCCAAAAACCATCCGTAGCCCTCCGTCATTTCAGATTAGTATTACTTAGTATTCGTGCTACGTATGTCGTGTATTGCCGAGGCGTAGTGTTCGGTAGCTGTGTAATATTTTTCTGTCGCTTGGATAAGTGGATTGGTCAGGACAGTCGTACAGTTATGTTGGCATTGTCAAGAACTCGTACGGGTGGGTTTAATGCAATCAAGATAATGACGGGCTGAACTTGACTAGGACTCTTTGATATGTTGGCATTGTCAAGGTCACTTGGGTCCTAGGGGTAAAAACAATTATCGGGAGTTTCAAAAGAACTGAAACTTGCCAAGCATGCGTATACCTTCTGGAGTATGGTGACTTGAGTGGATTCCGTCAAGTTATCATGCGATGATAGTTGGATCCCGATTCCCACTGATGAGTTAGTTTACTCCTCGGGTGGCCCCGACTAGTTCTTCTTTCAGGTTTGGAGGAGAATTTGAGGTACAGTGGGAGGTTTCCAGATTAGACAAAGTGGTAACCATTCTGATCTAGGTTAGAGTGCACGCTGAGTGTTTCTTCTCTCTCTCTCTGGCAGCGACCATTGACCCGACCCTGGACTATGACTTAGTGACCAAGTTGACCGAACCTTCTTAACACTGGCTTTTGGATTGTCAGAGTTGCAGACCTCATTGCCACTCCTACTTTTACCCTTTTCTCCAGGGCACCCCGTATTACCGCGAACGTCCACTTCCATTGGACAAAACCATCGTATGGTTAGATACGAACTCGAAGGACTTCGAGGATGGTTTCTGGTTCGGGAGAAAACGGATAGGACTATTCAGTTGTCTTTTCTTTTCACCTTCTCTCAGGTTGCGAGTACTCCTTGGTTTAGGAGTAGTACACCTATTACGCAAATTGGATAGTCTTCTTCCAAACCTTAGGCTGGTGCCGAACAGTGGGGAATGAAGAAAACCAATTAGCATAACGATGGTGTGCAGAAGGTATTGAGTTAAGACAAAGAAAGGGATTAGTAAGAGGGCAAAGTAAATTGCGACTGCTATTCACGACCGAACCAAGTATTTCTTCGCCAATCCTAAATCACCTTTGTATTTCTCCAGGACACTCCGTATCACTACGAAGATCCACAGTTTATTTGGATACTCCATCGTATGGTTATATACGAACTCGAAAGGAACTTGTTCCAGTTCGCGGATGGATTCTGGTTCAGGAGAAATAGGAATAAAGTACATTCAGGTGTCTTTTATCTTCACCTTCTCTCGCATTGCGAGTGCTCCTAGGATTAGGACAGTACACCCTTTATGCTTATTGGATAGTCTTCTTCCAAACCATAGGCTGGTGCCGAACGGTAGGGAAGGAAGAAAACCAATTGGCCTAAAGGGGTGTGCAGACGGTAATGACTAAAGACATATAAAGGGATTTGGACAGGTGGCAAAGAATTATACGGTTATAGTTGTGAATCTGGATAATGGTAGAGGCATTACTAGGAATACCAGAATACCCCACAGAAACATTACAATGTTTCAGTTTCACTGTGTACTGTTAAAAGAAAACTGATTTCCCGATTAGACACTTATTCCAGGGTATGTATTTACCAGGTATGATTCTCACATCTGTATGGTTTTACAGATGATGAGTGGGAGTAAGTTATTGGGAATTGGGTGATCATCCTCATTATATCGGGATTCGTTGTAATCGGTGATATTTGAGGAAGTCACCTGGGTTGTTTGCCGGTCGGCAATTATTTGGTTTTGAATATCCGCGGTTATGCACCAATTTCAAATTGATATATCTGTACGTCTATTTTCATAGAGTGAGATATACCTTTTGATATTATGTCGATGACGTTTACCTATATCAGTGGATGGTTAGGTAAGGAGCATTGAACAGCGGTGTAATTCTTCTTAACCATAAGTACAGTTTTCAACCTGCGACGCACAGTGAAAGAGTTGTTAGACTCAGCGGACTTATACAGAGTATTGTATGTTGTCCAGTGTCCATCAGGACAGAGGGGTTGGTCCTCGTACTATATTCGGTTTACTTATGACTTCTCTAGATTTTAGACAGCTGTTTCATGGAAACACAGGGTCTAAGTTTTGAGGAGTTATAGGTATTTGAATAGAGTAGAGAACCAGGTGTAGCAAGTATCGGGATTCTTCAAAGAGATCGAAGATGTAGATACTTGTGTATGGTATTCAGTTGATAGTAATGATGAAGACAGATTGCTTCTCTTTCAGGATACTCATAATTGGAAGCATTCCTAAGTTGAGTAACGCTGATCGACCTCTCTCCATTTAGTTGACATGCACTGGAGACAGCTGCATGATTTGAATCTGGTTCAATTGAATCAGTGCCTCTGTTTCTATATTGGATATAGAACAGTTCATATCTTAACGATGTTAAGGTACGGGGAGTTGTCCGGCTTATGCTTAAAACCAGACTCCGGATAACTCAAGGCACATTTCTGTAATGGCTGTTTGTGGGTTGACCCAGGCTATGACGAGGGTTGATTTTCTACCATCTGGCAGATCAATAGAAATATTGTTCTAGACTCGCCACAGTTTTATTAAAAATGGATTTTATTTCAAAAACAGACGTGGGAGTATGGTAGAACTGGAAGTGATTCCAGAACCGCAAACGATTACTGAAGATTTAATAAGGAACCTAAAGATTCAATCTGATTTGACATTCCATTGGCCACTCCGCATATAAGGTGGGTAACTTCAGGCACCCGAGAGGTACTCCGGTAGCCTCAATGACGGTGACAGGGAAGTTCTTGTTTACCCACACTTGCCATTGTTGTTGTTCCAGGCTGCGAGACCCGGCAGGAGGATGAGTATAGCGTCGTTCTAAACTAGCTTTAGAAGTGCACGTCTATATGACTCTGCCAGATGGTTGTCGTAGTCAGTGGGAGCAGCGGAAGCATTGGTGGACATCAGGCTTCTGTCTATTTATAGACTAAAGCAGATGTAGCGGAGATAGATCATCTGTTTCTGATGTGACAGTCATGGGTTTGACGTCATCAGAATAGGGGATGGATCTGTTGAGAAGGTAGTAGGAAGTGATATTCCTATACTACGATCGGTTATACTTTGGTCGTCACACAGTGGTTTCTCCACAAGGGACTTGGACATTATATCAGACATACTGGTTACTAGATCTATGGTTTTAGATCTAGATTTGGGTGGTTTCCCAATCAGGGTACTTTGACAGCATTCTAAGAGTATTTAGAATGGACGACTCCTGGCACGGTAGTGTACCTGCAGGTAATGGAGTCACCCTCTCTAAAGGTGTCTTACAGACTAAAGGGGAGAGGGATACGCATGGTTGACAGATCACTTGCTTAGGCAATTGAGTCAATCATGAGATGTCAAGTACCACACCAGATGTTGTTCTTGCACTAGATGCAATAAGTTGATATTAATCCAATCCTGGAAAAACAGAAGGAAGCAGTTTTAGAACATAAGTGAATGTTCTAGGGATATGATAACGGCTGCCTCCTTTAGGAGACGGTTATCACTCCAGGCTTCCAAGGTGACATGGACGACAAGGAGGTTGTCAGAGTTGTAGTTTTTTCCTTCTGACAAGGGGCAGTATTTTGGACAGGTGCTCCAAGGCAATACTGAGGGAGGCATGGCACAGGATACTGATTAAGTTCAGTTGACGATACAGTCTAAGAAGTTTGGATTTGAAGTTCATTTATGAGCTAGGTCCCATCAGACATCCAGACGTTCTGAGACAGGTATTGCTCATTTCGGGAGATGGCTTTCTCCGCGAACATGAGATATAGAGAGACATAGAAAGAAACATCATAGCGGATCCACTCACTGAGGCTATTCCTCGAACGCAATAGTTTCGCAAACGGGTTTTGTGAGACTGACTAGTAGAGGAGTTGGGTGTTCGGTATCACACGGGCTGTGAGTATGCAACATCGCAATAATTAGCCTTGAGTGCAAGTGGGAGATTGTTGGAGTTAGTGCCCTCAGAGTCAATTATTGGATCACAGGCACGTGATTGCAATGATTGAGGGAGGACCTATCCCGGTAGGACAGTCTTACTCGAGATGATAGTATGCTATCTGGTTTATCTTTATCATCGTGTACTGCTTTAGGTGACCTGACATGTCGCTATTACACGTTGATAGAGCCCCTAGGATTCTTGCTTGACGACCAGCAGTATGATGGCGATCATATACGTGGGAGCTGGTAGTCTATAAGCACATCCTTAAAAGTCCCTAGTCGTGGGAGTTTCGAGACTGGGCATCGATACTCCATTAGTAGGCTAGTGTATACAGTCGAGACCCCGACGAGGGGCGGTGGCCGGTCTCACAAGCCACTGGTGTCAGTTGGTTCACCTAAGATGTATACAGGTGCTCATTGGGTTATGAGTACACCGGACAGGACTCGCCGGGAACATGCTAGTTGGTCTTATACCAGACGTCAGATAGCAGTTCCCTGGTGACATGTGTACAGGTTAGTTCATCGACCTGAGGATCGTCGTTTGTCTCGTGTGAGTTCCCACTGTGCTTTGATTACTACCCTACCACGGCTCAAAGGAGTCGTGCAAACAGGTTTTAGTTGGGTACAGTCCCGAGCCACATGGAGGCAGTGAGCAGATCTTCAGGGGTTCGTCTCTCCCGGTATTGGGAGTGAGGTCGCGCTGTGTCTAGGAGAGCCATTACGCAAAGCCCTCGGCCGAGGCAGGAGATTTACTGGTAGGTATTCCAGTAGTATCTCAGGGCGTTCTGGGCTACACTCCGACACGACTTGTACCGCTTTTAGGGGTCTGACTTTTACCAACCCCCTAGGCCCGCCATGCGATACTCATAGACGAACGGACCGGACTGTACGGATATTGTCACTGACAGGCTCAGTTGGGTGTCGGGGTGAGCTTCCTCATCGACGTCCCTTTTAGTCAATAGCTGGCGGCCCGTCACGTATTGGCTTATACCTCTGACGTGCCAGTGGTTAAATCCACAGCCATAGTATTGACGAGTCTTTAGAGTCCACCACACTTTCAGTTACTCAGCTTTCGGGCGAAACGCTGTAGAGGCCGTACGGAGATATGGCAGGGTCCGATCAGATACGTGCGGTATTGCACGGATCAGGATCGGACAGTTTTGTACTAGTGGCCGTATAGTTATATGGCAGGGTTCGATCAGATACGTGCGGTATTGCACGGATCAGGATCGAACGGATTTTACTAGCCGGCTTTAGCTTAAGCCGGTCCTAGTCTAGTACAGTGTAGATTTTGTCTCATTGCATTTGTATCCGGTCGGAATACAGATGCGGGTGTGTATGCACAGTGTCGGGGTTTTTCCTGTAATTTATTACGGGACCAGTTTTCTGGAGTTGCCAGTTTGCATTCCGTTCCGGCCGGTTTTCCTTTGTTCTTTTCCGGCCGGACTTTTCCGATGGAGGGGGTTATTTGCAGTTTTGCAAATAACACTTTGTGGGGGGGGTTTCTTGCAAAAGTGTTTATTATGATATCTTTCAACCATGCTTTGTGTGATTGAAAGGGTATGGGTTTGACTTGATGTGAGTATGGTTGATGTTTGGTTGACTTTGGATATGGTCACCTCCTTCTTGATCCTACACTCACCTCCCTTGTATTAGATTTTCCCTTCACCATTTCCATAAAAGACTTGGCCGGCCACTTCTTTTGAGGATGATGGATCATTTCATTTTTGGTGAGGGTGTGGGAAAATTAATGTTTCATATCATTTTTCATTGCCTCAAAAATCCCCAAGTTCATATCACCCTGATTCCTCCATCATGGCAACAAAACCCCATTGAGACAAAGCGTATTCTACACTACATTCTACAGCACTTCTTGAGCATGTCGAGTTGCCGGCTTCATGCTCGAGTTGCCTCGGTATTGAGGCGGGAGCCCGTAAAAGACGAAGGCGATGTGGTGCCCTTTCCGGCGAGGAGGCGACGATGTGGAGCAAAGACTTTCCGCGGGAGATCGGGATGACGAAGAGAAGACCGGAGGACTCGGATCACTCGGTATACTTCTCACCCCATCTCTTGTTAGCTAGCGTAGGTTAATGGTAAACGATCCGGGTTTTCTTTGTCCGCGGTAGCGCCGGTTTCCGAGTAAGGAAAAATTTTGATTCCGCAATTTGGCCTCGAGTAAGACGGCCGGGGCGCTGTCGTGGTGCAACAGCTTCATCCAGAAGGCTCGGCCTAACAACCTAGCCCTAGAATATACCTTATTCTAGAATATTCCCTCCAACAAACTTCTTCTAGAAGCCTCTCTCTAACAAACTTTTTGAAGGGAAATTTGAATTTTGAATTCTAGATCTAGGGTTGAGATAGTTATAAAAGGAAACTTAGATCTAGGGTTTTGGGTTGTTCATTAATCATTACATCAATCTCCACCCACAAGTTGAGTGACATAACTTGTGCATTCAAACCCTAACCCTAATCCAATCACCAAAGCCAAATTCAAGATCCCCGAGTACAATTCAAGCAAGAAGTCTTCAACGTTTTAGGAGCGAAGCCGATCTTCATCCGAGCAAGTGGTCCAAGACGATCCGCGACTCACGAAGACGTGCGACGCCAAATCGACGATCAAGTTCTTTCCTCATTGTAGATCTTGAGAGAATTGTAACAAAATTGTTGATAAATAAAAGGTGAAATTCTTTATCTTGCTTTCTTTACTTTCTTGCATCATGATTAGATCTCAATTCTTGATTGTGTTCTTTGATATGATGTTTGAGTAAACCTTCGCTCATGGAGGAATCGAGAAAATTGATAGATGACGATGACTAAATTCTTGAACGATTCTTAAGTCCTATGAGTTTTGTAAACTCTAGAAAATTGAATAATCGACAATCTAGTTTCGAGCGAGATGCTTTCATAAATGTTTTCGCTCTTAATTAGTGATCAACGATCGATGCTTGAATTTCCTAGAGATTAGAATTTGAATGAAAATCAATGAAAGGACAAGGGATAGATGATGAAACCCTAGTTTCCGCAAGAAATCCCTAATTCTCGTTGATCTTCATCGTCTAGCTGTTGGATATAGTGCCCTCAGAGTCAATTATTGGATCACAGGCATGTAATTGCAATGATTGAGGGAGGACCTATGCCGGTAGGACAGTCTTACTCAAGATGATAGTATGCTATCTGGTTTTTCTTTATCATCGTGTACTGCTTTAGGTGACATTACTGATCACTATTGCACATTGATAGAGCCCCTAGGATTCATGCTTGACTACCAGCAGTATGAGGGCGATCATATACGTGGGAGCTGGGGTCTTTAAGCACATCCTTAAAAGGTCCCTAGTCATGGGAGTTTCAAGACAGGGCATCGATACTCCAGAGTAGACTAGTGTATACAGTCGAGACCCCGATGAGGTGCGGTGGCCGGTCTCACAAGCCACTGGTGTCAGTTGGTTCACCTAAGATGTATACAGGTGCTCATTGGGTTATGAGTACACCGGACAGGACTTGCCGGGAACCTGCTAGTTGGTCTTATACCTGGCGTCAGATAGTAGTTCCCTGGTGACTTGTGTACAGGTTAGTTCATCGATGTGATATCTTCATTTGTCTCGTGTGAGTTCCCACCGTGCTTTGATTACTACCCTACCACGCTCAAAGGAGACGTGCAAACAGGTTTTAGTTGGGTACAGTCCCGAGCGACATGGAGGCAGTGAGCGGATCTGCAGGGGTTCGTCTCTCCCAGTATTGGGGGTGAGGTCGCGCTGTGTCTAGGAGAGCCATTACACGAAGTCCTTGGCCAAGGCAGGAGATTTAATGGTAGGTATTCCAGTAGTATCTCAGGGTGTTCTGGGCTATACTCCAACACGACTTGTACCGCCTTTGGAGGTCTGACTTTTACCAACCCCCTAGGCCTGCCATGCGATGCTCATAGACGAACGGACCGAACTGTACGGATATTGTCACTGACAGGCTCAGTAGGGTGTCAGGATGAGTTTGCTCATCGACGTCCCTTTTGGTCAATACCTGGTAGCCCGTTACGTATGGCTAATACCTCTGACGTGCTAGTGGTTAAATCCACAACCAAGGTGTTGACGAGTCTTTAGAGTCCCCCACAGACCGTTTTCTCAAGTTTCGGGCGAAACGCTGTAGAGGCCGTATGGAGATATGGCAGAGTTCGATCTTATACATGCGGTATTGCACGGATCATGATCGGACGGATAATACTAGCGGGCTTTGGTTTAAGCCAGATCCTAGTATTGTACAGTGTAGATTTTGTCTCATTGTATTTGTATTCGGTCAGAATACAAATGCGGGTATGTATATACAGTCACAGGGTTTTCCTGTAATTTATTACGGGATCAGTTTTCTGAAGTTGCCAGTTTGCATTCTGTTCCGGCCAGTTTTCCTTTGTTCCTTCACGGCCGGATTTTTCCATTGGAGGGGGTTATTTGCAAGTGTGCAAATTATCTTTTGTGGAGGTGTTATTTGTCATTTGTGGCTTCATGATGGTTCTTAGCATTTTGAGATTCTTTTTCCATCTTCTCCTTAGCATTTAATGTGATGGAATTGTGATTGGATTTGATTTGGCTTAGGGTTACCATTTGCTATCCCTACACTCACCTCCCTTGTTGCTTTTCCCTCTCATATTTGGCCGGCCACATTTTTTGGTGAGTAAGAGAGAGGTTCATTTTGGTGAGGGAAATTCATTCATCTCATTTTGCTTGCTTGCAAAATTCTTAACACCTCTCCAAAGCTCATTTTTCCTTCTCCATCATCAAAGGCAACTTCAACCCCATTGAGACAATCCACTCTACACTAGCTTACAGCATTTCTTGGGCACGTCGGCTCGCCAACTTTGTGCTCGAGTTGCCTCGCTCTAGAGGTGGGAGCCCGTAAAAGAACCCGGCGATGTGGTGCCCGTTCCGACGAGGAGGTGAAGACCGGAGATTCCGCGAGGAGATCGGAGTGGAGGCTGAAGGCCGAAGGACACGGATCGCTCGGTATAGCATTCTACCCTTTCTCGTATTTGCTAGGAGTAGGTTAATGGCCCGATCCGGGTTTTATAGTGCGCGGTGGTACCGGTTTTCTAATTTTTGAAAAGTATCGTTTCCGCATTCCGGCGTCGGATTGACGGCCGGGGCGCCGCCGTGCACTTACACTAGCAACAAGTCATCAATGGATAAGAATACGTAATCACAAGTCTTCATCCTCACTATCGATTCGATCGATTCCTACGAGCCTCATTACAAATCTTGATTACTAATTCGATTTGGATATCATCAATTCTTGATTCTTGATTTGAGTTTTCTTGATATTAGATCTAGATTTTGATAATTCTTGAAATTCACTTTTAATTCTTGAATTGAATTCTCTCTTCTTTTCTTTTTAATTTTCAATTCATCTAAATCAATTACGACCAAATCTCACTTTCCCTGTAGACGATCCGCACTCGCTAACGAACCTACAATTGACACCGTTATTGATTGCGTTTTACAAATTTCTTTGGTTGTGATTTCTATACATTTTCTACCTACACACCGAGATTTCATTCAATCAAATGGCATTGTTGCCGGGGATAGTATGCTAATTTGTTCGTTTTTGAAATTTGAGTTGAAAGATTTATTAATCCATCAAAATTTTTAGATCAAAATTTGCGCAAACACTAAACGATTCGTTGTGATTTGTTGCGAGAAAATCTGGGATCTGTGGAGCGAAAGGATTTTCAGACCATTCAGGAGAGCTCATGGAGGCAACAGAAACATTATCTGAAAATTTTGTGCAGTGAGCAAATTATCAAGCGGCGGAACCGCGGCGGTAGCAGCTTATTGCGGCGGAACTGCGGTGCTCCTGTAGCTACAGTGCACGAAAATTGCTCAGTATAATCCTCACTTTCTTATCTCCTCGCTCATCTGCTCCAATAACAATTTTCTGTAGGTTTCTTTGCAAAAATTCGCAGCGCCGCAAAAATAAAAAAAAATTGTGCGTATTTGATCTTGGTTGTTTGCATTTTTAATACGGAAATTAAGGGGTAAAGAACAAATTCAGATTAGTTGGGGAGTTCATTACCCTTCCTAAGCCCCGAAAATCACAAAACTGCATCCGCATTATCCTCATTAATTAAAAGAAAACTCTACATGACTCTAAGGACCGTCGCGCTCACTTAGGATAGGAGAAGGTCGTGGGTAATCTATTGCTTATCCACGTTTCTTTTGTGGTGTCTAAAGCAAGTGTGTCTAAAGCAAGTGGTTACTTAATTAGGCCCACTACTTACGTAGTGGAGAACCTCCCACTTTCCTGGCACTTACCTGGCTACAGGAGGGACATAAGGTAGTAGAGGATTGATCCTGCGATTTGTCTTCTGGCAGTTAGGAGCGGTCTAGATACTTGACCTATGTGACCATTAGACTTAGGGTTTTGCTTGTGCATTTGTTGTGATTTGCATCATTTTTTTAAAAATCCGTATCTTTTTCAAAACAAACACCACTTCATTCTTTCCCCTAATTATATTAACGCTGCCACTTGTGTTAAACCCTTTAGTGCAAGCTCGGCTGGACACGGGATTCTAGTTTCCGTCTTGTCCGCGTTTTCCACATCGACCCCAAAGTCGGTATTTCTACATTTTCTTTTTCCCACCACCACCGCGATGGACGGATTTCCATCAAACTTTTATACCACTCTGCCACCGCCCGTAGGTGCGAAGAATCCTCCACGCATTTCTCTCCAAGAGAGATGCTATCCTACACGTGTTCCCCTTCCCACCTATCTTTCTATACCACCATCCAACGGGGAAAATTTTGAAATCAACCCCCAATTCATCAAACTGTTACCCAAATTTCACGGTCTTGATTCTGAAGACGCATACGTTTTTATTCCAAATTCGAAAACGTATGCGCAATGATTAGAACATCACAACTGTCTTTGGATGCTCTGCGTTTACGTTTTCTCCCATTCACTCTGTGCGATTTAGCCGAGAAGTGGCTTTATAATACAACCGCACATTCTATTTCAAAATGAGATGAATTTGTTACAGCATTCCTTAAGAAATTTTATCCCAATCACAAGACCAGCCGTATTCGGAGCGAAATCTTCAAATTTACCCAACTTCCCAATGAACCATTCTGGAAATGCTTTGAACGGTTCAAGGATCTTCTTTTACAATGCCCTCATCACGGAATCTCCAGATGGGATTTGTGTCGAATTCTCTATGAGGGTATTGATCTCACTACTAGACAGATGCTTGAAACCATGTGTCATTGCCAATTCCTATCTAAAGATGATGGTGAAGCTTGAAAATACCTAGAAGATTTAGCTCAAAACACATTACAATGGGAAAGTGTTAGACCACCACCGCCTAGGGAAGATGTCAATCAGCTCGATATTTCCGTCATAATGAGAGCCGAAATGGCCACAATACAAAGGAAACTCGACGCTATAGAAAACAAAATCTCTTCAGCCTTCCTAAACCAATACACACTTCCCAAAACCGTGTTTGGCCGCTGTTCAAACCCTTCACATTTGACTGAAGAATGTCCTTTGAATGTACCGTTTCAAGGTCACACTAATGCTGTATTTCAGCAATGACCTGGAAACGATCCTTCTTCTTCCTCATATACTCAAGATTGGAGGAATCATCCTAATTTTGCTTGGAACCAATCACTAACTCAAAACGCGGTTCCAATCCAGAACAATTTCCAAAGGGCTCCTCCACCACAACAGCAACCACTTCAATTGAGTCAGCACCCCTTCCAAGCATAAAACTTCCAAAATTCGGTCAACACACTTGCACCGTCTAGTTCTTTGCAGTTAATCGGTACTGATGAATCCTCTTCACTCGCTCAAACTGTGAATTTGCTTTTGACAAATTTCATGCAAGTTACGGCAAATCTTCAGTCTTCCGTCGATAAAATCGAGAAAAACTCTGCATCCCAAAGCGAGAATATTAAGTCGATGGAAGCACAAATTGCACAATTAAAAGCCAAAATGAGTGCAAGAGAGAAAGAGAATCTTCCAGCTCAACCTCTACCTTATCCTGGACCTTCACATTACACAAATGTGGATGCACTTACCACGTTGAGATCTGGAAGAGTGCTAGACAATCATGTGGGTGAACAAATTGATAATGATGAATTGATCATTAACACCCCAGCTTCTACTTCCACTTCCACTCCCACTTCTAATTCTTACCCTATTTCGTCTAATTTACCATCTTCTTCCGAGCATATTCTCCATTTTCCCAAAGGCTCAAACCCTCCACCCACTTCATCTTTTCTACCCCCACAACCTTCTCCACAAATGTTGGACCCAACACTTATTGATAGAGCTCCATTTCCAAATAGTTTGAGGCCCAACAAACCCAATGCCCAAATGGAGAAGCTTGTGGACATATTTAAGCAAGTTAACATCAACATCCCTCTTCTAGATGTTATCCAACAAGTTCCGTCCTATGCGAAAACTCTTAAGAACTTGTGCACTAGGAAAAGGAAGACTCAAGTCCCCAAGAAGATATTCATGGCAAAGACTGTAGACACGGCTTTCCCCCAACAATTATCACGGAAATGTAAGGACCCTGGCTGTCCTACTATTTCTATTTCTATTGGGGATAAACACATTAACCGTGCTTTACATGACCTTGGCGCTAGTGTCAACTTGCTTCCATACTCGGTTTACGAGCAGTTAGATATCGAAGTGTTAAAGCCCTCCAGCATAACTCTCCAGATAGCTGACCGATCAATCACCAAACTAGGGGTGAACTGGAGGATGTGTTAATAAAAATTGGCGAATTTGTATTCCGTGTGGACTTTATTGTACTTGATACACAGCCTGTAGCGAACCCACGGAATCAAATTCCGGTGATTTTAGGTCGCCTCTTTTTGGCCACTTCCAATGCTATCATCAACTATCGTAACGGCTCTATGACCCTATCCTTCGGGAATAGGTCAATTGAGCTGAACATTAACAAGTTGGGAAGTGTACCCTCCGAACCTACTGCTCAAGCATGTTCTGTCGAATTAATGGATGTCGACAGCAGCGAATTTGATCAGCCATATGGTACTGATCTAGACTCTTTTCATATGTTTTTGTTTGACCCAACTATGTATCATACACATATGGACTCTTCCACTGAGTTGTTCGGGTCAACAACTAACACCGATTATGAACCGTTTTTGGAGTCTGAAGATCACCCCGCACTTTGTGATGACATTATTCTTCGGGGTATTGGTGGGACTTTTGAGGAAATCTTCGCTGATGAACTCGCATTTCTGAACAACACGGGTGTTGAGATGAATCATCTCTCAAACAATGAAATTGAACCTCTACCCCTTCTTCTGAACTGTAAAAAGAATGCGAGTAATCTAGCACAATCACTGAGTTGTCTCTCCAAAACGAGACGCAAACACATTCTATTCCATCACTTACCCATTCCCCACTTCTTCTTCCACCAACCTGAGCACTATATTGATAAAATTTTCGAATGGTTGATGTTGATCTTCGGTCTTTGCAAAGCTTGGCATCGACCAATAATTTTTGACCCCTTCTTATGATTTTCAAAGATTAACATGGCTTAACTCAAGTTTGGGGGGGGGTATAATCTGGTTCCTGAAAAGAAATTTTTTACTCAAAATTGTGAGCCGAAGTATAAGTTTGGGGGAGCATTTTCACTTATATATTTTACCCCCGTTAATAAATTTCCTCCCAAGCTTACAGGTTTTTATGATTTAGCAGAAGGCAACAGTGAGGACACTGTTGAAAACAAGTTTGGGGGAGGTTTGTGCTTATTTTCGTATCATTTGCATCATACTTTGCATAAGTACAAAACATTTAAAAACCTATAAAAGTTTAAAATTTTTGAAAAAATAAAAATATTTTTTGTACATAAATAAGATAATAAAATATTAGATAGTGAAAAATTACATCCAAAAGATTGGAAAAATTTAAGAAAACCAAGAAAATTAGAAGTTTTCTTAAACGAACTAGTATTAAGTAGTTATGAGCCGTTTTCCCAAGAGTTAGTAAGATGAAGGAAGTCACTAATCTGAGAATAAAAATAAGTCTGAAAAATGGTTCCTATTCTGGAAGCCAAACATTTTGAACGTTGATGCCCTACTATTTGCACTTACACACGTCTTGAAGCTCGGGATAATAGAGGATACCTTGAAATGCTCTTGTCTAAAAGCTAAAGTATGAAGGAAATAAAAAAAAAGAATAAAATATAAAATTGGTGAGAAAAATGAACACTGGTTTTGTTATCGCCAAGGCAGCAAAAAAAAATATAGCGAGGGTGCTTCATCACCTAGTGCCTTAGACCAACTGGTCTGGGAGTCACTGCTAAGCCTTAGGTGGTGCAAGACGAGGAAAAACACCAGATAAGCAAGCACATGAGTAATCAGTCGGTTAGTACCTCAAGAAGTATTAATGGTCACATGAAAGTGTGTGAGCAAATTCATCTAAATATTCATTAATTAAAAAGTACTGAGGTAGATGGACAAGAGTATAATAGCTTGAATTGAATTCTCCGGATGTAGGGATGTTCTTTACACACACGTAGGGTTATATGATCGATATTTGGAAGAAAGATAGGAATGAAGAATAAAGACAATGTTTTATCGAGGGATGATGCGATTTAAAAAAAAATTTCATGACCGTTAAGATATGGCTCATGACAACCGAAAAGCTAGCATAGTTGGAAACTCTAATTTTCAAAGTCTTTCTTTTATATTCTTATCTTTATATGTAATCTTCACGGTCTTCTTTTTATTATTGGATTTTGTGTGTGCAATCCGCTGAAAACCCTCAGGAGACAACACTCCTCCTACTAGGGACACCTAGAGGTTTAAAGGCTTGTTGCACGTGCTCAATGCAATCGTGTTGCCTACGAAAGTGTGCTAGTTAGTTTTTCTGTTTCTTTATTTTCACCTTCTCTTTTTAATAAAACAATTCGTTCGAGACGACCGAAAATAAGTTTGGGGGAATTTGATCAGTCAAAAATATTGCATTTTTAACACATCAATTTCCATACCATTTGCACTCATCTAGAGGTGTTCGGTATGAATATAGCACATATTAGCAAAACATCTGTAAAATACCAAATAACATGTGTTATATATTATAACCGACATTTTTGAGGGAAATCGAGTGTTTATCATTGCATGCATCATCTGTGTATAGCGCAACACTTGTCTCGAGAATCTGTGCAGAAAATTGCAGGAGAAAAAGCCGAAACTATTAAAAGTGCTGATAAAAATGAGCCAAGTCCAAGACTTGAGATCTGGCAGAAATAGAGAAAGCAAAATGATATTCAACACATCAGAAAAGTGCCACAATATCAGCCCAAGAAATATCAGAGAATTCCATGCATTAAAGCCTCAATTGGGCCGCGGATCCGCGGCCAATAGGTGCTTCCCGCCGCGGATCCGCGGCGCTATGATGACATCATCTCCTCAGTTTTCCTCCACGTGGCTCTTGTAACGGACTTAGCTTTCAGAAGACTCCAGAAATACACGTTGCTTCATCCAGAAGGCTCGGCCTAACAACCTAGCCCTAGAATATACCTTATTCTAGAATATTCTCTCCAACAAACTTCTTCTAGAAACCTCTCTCTAACAAACTTTTTGGAGGGAAATTTGAATTTTTAATTCTAGATCTAGGGTTGAGATGGTTATAAAAGGAAACCTAGATCTAGGGTTTTGGGTTGTTCATTAATTATTACATCAATCTCTACCCACAAGTTGAGTGACACAACTTGTGCATTCAAACCCTGACCCTAATCCAATCACCAAAACCAAATTCAAGATCCCCGAGTACAATTCAAGCAAGAAGCCTTCAACCTTTTAGGAGCAAAGCCGATCTTCATCCAAGCAAGTGGTCCAAGATGATCCGCGACTCACGAAGACGTGCAACGCCAAATCGACGATTAAGTTCTTTCCTCATTGTAGATCTTTAGAGAATTGTAACAAAATTGTTGATAAATAAAAGGTGAAATTCTTTATCTTGCTTTCTTTACATTCTTGCATCATGATTAGATCTCAATTCTTGATTGTGTTCTTTGATATGATGTTTGAGTAAACCTCCACTCGTGGAGTAATCGAGAAAATTGGTAGATGACGATGATTAAATTCTTGAACGATTCTTAAGTCCTATGAGTTTTGTAAACTCTAGAAAATTGAATAATTGACAACCTAGTTTCGAGCGTGATTCTTTCTTGAATGTTTTCGCTCTTAATTAGTGATCAACGATCGATGCTTGAATTTCCTAGAGGCTAGAATTCGAATGAAAATCAACGAAAGGACAAGGGATAGATGATGAAACCCTAGTTTCCGCAAGAAATCCCTAATTCTCGTTGATCTTCATCGATCTAGCAACAAATCATCAATGGATAAGAATACGTAATCACAAGTCTTCATCCTCACTATCGATTCAATCGATTCCGACGAGCCTCATTACAAATCTTGATTACTAATTCGATTTGGATATCATCAATTTTTGATTCTTGATTTTGAGTTTTCTCGATATTAGATCTAGATTTTGATAATTCTTGAAATTCACTTTTAAATCTTGAATTGAATTCTCTTTTCTTTTCTCTTTAATTTTCAATTCATCTAAATCAATTACGGCCAAATCTCACATTCCCTGTGGACGATCCGCACTCGCTAACGAACCTACAATTGACACCGTTATTGATTGCGGTTTACAAATTTCTTTGGTTGTGATTTCTATACATTTTCTACCTACACACCGAGATTTCATTCAATCAGCGATCTCAGGTCGACAGAATAACCTGTACACATGTCACCAGGGAACTGCTATCTGACAATAGGTATAATACCAACTAGCATGTTCCCGGCGAGTCGGTCCAGTGTACTCATAACCAAATGAGCACCTGTATACTATCTCAGGTGAACAACTGACACCAATGGCTTGTGAGATCGGCCACCGCCCCTCGTCAGGATCTAGATAAGTGTACACTAGTCTACTCGGGAGTATCGATACCCAGTCTCGATACTCCCATGACTAGGGACATTTAAGGATGCGCTTATAGACCCCAGCTCCCACGTATATGATCACCATCATACTGCTGGCAGTCAAGCAAGAATCCTATGGGCTCTATCAACATATGATGATAAAGACAAAGCAGATAGCACACTATCATCTCGAGTAAGAATGTTTTACCTGTATAGGTCCTCTCTCAATCATCACAATCGCGTACCTGCGACTATTATAATTGCCTTGAGAGCACCATTGCCAACAATTGCCACTAATTTCTTCCACAAGGAATTCCTTTTCTAAAAAGGTGGAAAGTTGAGAAACAAAACACCTTTTGTTCCTCGGTATGGTAGAAGATATACCCTCACGAATGTTTGGGATATCCTACAAACTTGCACAGAACTGACCTTGCCTCGAGCTTGTCTGGATTTTGCTTTTCAACATAAGCCGGACAACCCCATATCTTAACTCGTTTAAGAGATGGTCTCTTCCCATTCCATATCTCATATGGAGTGGTAGGCAACAAATTTGATCGGAACTCTATTCAATAGGTATGCAGCTTCTCTAGTGCATGTCCCTGAAAGGAAATAGGCAATTCAGCAGAACTCATCATATAGCACACCATATCAATAGGGTGCGATTCCTCCACCCCGATATACCGTTGTGGTGTGGTTTATATGGAGAAGTAAACTGAGAGAGAATCTCATTCTCTTTTAAATAGTCTCGGAATTCCGTGCTCAAGTATTCAACTCCCTGATCATATCGAAGGATTTGAATACCTTTACCCATTTGGTTCTCATCTTCGTACTTAAATTCCTTGAAATTCTTAAAAGTTTCAGTTTTGTGTTTCAACAAGAATACATGTCCGTATCTTGAGAGAACAACAGTGAATGTAATAAAGTATGCGGAACCATCCCTGGCATATGTAGACATAGGACCACATACATCACTATGTATCAGTCCAAGAGTTCAGTAGCTCTTTCTATGTTTCCAGTAAATGGAGATTTGGTCATCTAGTCTTTGAGACATGACTGGCAAGTTTCATAAGATGTAAATTCAAATGGATTCAAATATGCATCCTTATGGAACTTCAGCTAGTCTTGTTTCATCGACATGACCTAGTCTACAATGCCTCAAGAAGACTTCGTTCATTTCTGAACTGGTCCTCTGGTGTGTTGTTTATATCATAATTTTGCATTATTATATTCCCCATTCTTATTCATTTTACAAATAAACAGGTGCTTTTGATCCATGTCTTCTACATAGTTGCCGGTTACAGGTTCTCGGAACAAAACAGTGAAAATGATGAAAAGACGATACAAAAGTGAGACTACGACCAACAAATAGAAGAATCTTGATCATGCCTACAGTTTGAGGGAAAAACAAAGATAAATGGACAATTTCACAAAGCACAAAGGAAGCACAAGGTTCAAGACATCGACACGAAGCAAAGGGTAAAAGACCACGGCATTATGCACTGTGGAAATCTGGAAGAGAACTAGAAGACAATCTAAGAAACCAAGTGAAGAAACAAGAAGCCAAATGCAACCAGAAGAACACCAGAAGATTTCAGCCAACAAGCCCTCTATATGGCCGTGGATCCGCGGCCAAACATGGCTTTTTGCCGCGGTTCCACGGCCATGATAAGCCCGTGTCGGTGCGAACTTTGACGGTGTGGTCGTACGTTGACTAGTCTTCTTAGGGGTAATTTTGTAAATGCAGATGTGTATCGAATGTAACCCTAGGGTTTCTATGATCTATAAATAGAAACCCTAAACCTCTTTTTGAGGTATGCCTCTTTTCATTGATCAAAAATTCAGAATTCTATGTATGAAGAGAGCATCAAATAAAGTAAGTAGTTTTTCATTTCCATGCCCTAGTCCTTAATTTCCTTTCTGCCTTAGTATAGATTTATTGTCTGCCCTAGTTAATTAGTTTAGCACTTTTATTAATCTGCCGTATTTTAGATAGTTATTCTTTTTAAATTGACAAATCATAAAAAATATGTCTTTCATCAATCACCTAATGAGTGAGTAGTTCTTCACTTGTTAGGGTTAGGAATAGGAAAGATTGGAGAGATGAAAAATCTCTCACCCCTTTCTTGCCCATCACATATTAATTCATAGGACTCTATGCATACATACACACACCGCTCCCTTAAGCACCCCACCCACGAGGTAACGGTGATACCGTAGTTTAAAAGACCGGTTGTGTATGTTTTCCATGGAGGTTAGGGTAATAATTAAGAAATGACGGACAAGGACCTAGAAGAAGAAACATCGTTTCTTCCCGATCGTCCTAATCCCCTTTATTAATTTTTACCATAACATCTAAATAGATCTAAATTAGGGCATTGAAAGCGGTGGGAAATCTTAAATTTCCAAACTTAACCTAAACCTAACCCTAGCAAGATTCTAATCCAAGTTTAAATCAACTTTAGTTTTTAGTGATAATCAATCCAACACCGTTTGAAATTAACTCGTTAGAACAAATTGAGAATATACAAAATCCCCGTGGACCGACCCGTATTCACCGGCTAGCTACCAAGCGATGCCATTCTTGATTGCGGTAAAATATTCTTTGATCACAAAATCTCACATTCAATCAAATGGCGCCATTGCCGGGGATGGCGTAGTATTTTCTTTTTGCAATTTCGGGTTAATATAAAATCATAAAATCATAAAAAACTGAAAAAATAAAAAAAAATAAAAAAAATTTATCATTTTGTTATTTTGTGAAGGGTGTTTCGTTTGAATTGTGCAGGATCGACGAACGGATTCAGATCTTGAAAATTCCAATGAGCAAAACAGCAAACATCAGATCTGAACAGACAAAGGAAAATCAAAACAGAGAAACAGAAAAACAGTTAGGATCTGAACCTCCAAGTCAACCGCAGAACCGCGGTCAAAGGAACGTTCCCGCAGCTGATCCGTGGCCTGGTGGTGACGTCAGCAAGAAAAAATATCCCTGTAAGCTTTCTTTTCTTCTTTGTAACCCCGTGATCTCCTCTGAAAAATTTTCATGCAGGGTTCTTTTCGCAAAAATTTCTCCCTTTCTCTAATAACTTGATCTTGTGCAGGATTCTTTGCACCGCAATAAAATAAAAAAAAAATTGGCAAGTGTTTGTGTGTTTACTGCTTTGCATCTTTTGAAACTGACTTTAAAGGGCTTTAACACCAATCCAGATTGGGTGGGGATTTTATTACCTTTCCTAGGACCCCAAAAATCATAAAAAGCATTTTGCATTAACCATTAAGTTAATTTAAAAAGATTAGACTCAGCCTTAAGGACTGTCGCGCTCAATAGGACGAAAGAATAGTTGTAGGCATCGATCGTTTATCTAAACCAGACTTTGTGGTGCCTAGGCTAGACAAGTAGGGAAAGGTAATTTTAAAAGGCTCGTCTCACGATAATTCATGAGCGGATCCCTCCTTTCTTTACTTGTTCTTATCTGGCCACAATTGGCGGTGAAGAGGCGATTTGAGGTCCACACAACTTGCCCTTTGGAACAGTTAAGAGCAGTCTAGTTGACCTAGGTGACCCTATATCTAGGCTTGATTGTGCATATTATGATTTATTGAACGTGTGTCTAAGCTTCTTATTAAAAATTTTTTTGCAAAAAGTTTCTTATAAAAAAAACACAAAACAGAAAATTTTACAAAAATTTGCCGCTTGTCGCTAAGAAATCCATTGCACCCCACTTGCACCCACATTCTTCTCCTTCTCCTTCTTACATCATGGGTACCACACCTCGCAAAACTCTTGCCGAACTTTGGTACCCTCATCCAAACATTGCTTCCTACGCGAATTGTTTTGGTCGAATTACGGACGACCCCTCCATGCCCAAAATTTCTTTGAAAGATCGAATAGAAGCGACTAAGAGAAACATTTCGATTCCGGAATCCACTTTGTATCAACCATTTCAAGCTTCACCTCCTTCTTACGTTTATACTACTTTTTCGAGTTCTGTTGTAACTTCGAAACCCATGTCTATTGCTGAACATATCGAACAATCTCGTAATCGATCTTTCATTTCTTTCAACACTTCCAGTTCTTGGGATCAACAAGTCTATTCACCTTCTTATCCAAATGTTGATCCTACTCCTGTCCAACCATTCAATTCCTACCAGTTCTACCCGACTTTCACACCTTCCCTAGACATTTCTTCTACACAACCATTTGGGAGTTTCACGTATCTAAACAACTTTGAATCTTTTACTGAAACCCCTTCACAACCCATGTCTAGTCTGGAACAGTCGTTGGAAGCTTATATTATAGCGTCAAACCAACAGATGAGGAATTTAGATGCGTCCATTGCCGCCCTTATGCAACCTAGTGACCCGGTAGCTAGTTTCCAACTAGCTCTAAAAATTCTAATATATGATGAGGCGGTTGGACAGATTGAGAATTTGAGTGGATAGAGTTAGCTGTGCACCCTTCCAAATTAAACCTACCCATCACCAATTGAATCCCACAACTCCGGTTTTGAATGTCAATCAAGTGTCCTAAATGATTCACCAGTTGAAAATAAAACATTTAATGAGTTGTGCGACTTTGTAGTGCTTGATTTGCTAGATTGTGAAGGGTCCCTTTCGAGTGAAACCATCATCAATTCTTTCGACCTCTACACCTCCAATCTAGAACCTGAATTGATAAATATCCATGCTTTTGATGAGGTGTCCGAAAAAATTGATTTTCACTTGATTGAGGATATTGACGCAGGGAATAATTTGGATGATGAACCCGCAGATTTGACTGAATTTTTCTCTCCAATTCATCATCCTGAGTCATTAAATGTTTTTCCCGAACTTCATATGCGTCTTGATTTTGATGATAATTGCATGGATGAGATAACTTTTGAGGAGAATTATGAGGATAGTATTGAGGAGAGTATTGAGGATGAACCAGTTTTTTTTGATGAGTCGGATTTTCCAACTCATCCTCCTGATCCTTTAACTGTTATATTTTCTAAATCACCCCCTTCATCCTTTCCATCGTTCTGAACACGCAAGAGATCACGCAGGAGGACTGTAAGCTTGAAAAATTTCTGTTCGATCACTGCAGTTTTGACGCCACTAGTGCGTTCCGCCTTGAATCTGACACAGTTCTCACAACCGATAACGATTACGAGTGTTTCACTTTTTCGGACGATTTTGAAGACTCACCGCCCGAGTTTGAGTCCTTTGAATTTTCAGATGAGTTAGTTGAACCATTAGACTCGGTTGCTTACAGTCATTTCGAACCATTGATGGAATCCTTCGAGTTCGTGATAGTTTCACCAATTCACCTTCAATTGTTTCACCTCTGAAACTTGAATTCAAGCTGTTGCCGTCTTACCTTACATATGCTTACTTAGGTGAGAATGAGACCCTTCCTAAATCACTCCCCTTCGTCCTTTCCATCGTTTCCACCGCGCAAGAATCCGTCATGCTTCCATTTTCAATGGATGGTTTACTAAGTTCAACGTACCCATGTTTTCTCGCGAATCTTGAGGGATTTAACCCCATTTCTCGACGGGTTGATAGATTAGCATAATCGCTTTTAACACATCGGTCATCACAAATTGTGCTAATTTATTCACTCAATTTACACCCTCAAGTTCGTACTACAATTCTTTCTCTTTTCCACCATTCTTCTCCTAATATACTGAGACCATACTCCACCTTTCTTTCCATACGGTCTCGTGTGTTTCTTATTTCTTTTCTGTACACTCCATTCTTTCACCAACCACACCATTATAATGGTAAAATTTTTGAATGATTGGTGCTAACCTTTGGCCTGTGTAAATCCTTGTATAGCTTGATACTGTGTTTTTCTCCTCCCTAACTCTGAACTTTGACGCTTAATCAGTGGAAACACTGTTTCACTTAAGTTTGGGGGGAACTTTTTGTATATATATATATATTTTTTTTCTGTTAACAATAAAAAAAATTATATAAAAAAAAAATAAACAGGAGAGTGCCGACAATTTTGACCCTCTTTGTGTAGCCAGACAGTGAGGACACTGTCAAGTTTAAGTTTGGGGGTGTGCTCGGTAAGCTTTCTTCCTTCGCATTCATATGTATATTTTTGCATTTGCATATTTATTTTAAAATCAAATAAAAACTGAAAAAATTTGAAAAATTATAAAAATTAAAACATTCAATTTGGGGGTAATTGACTTGAGTTTGACAAAAAGGTTAACTAGCTAGAAACAACTAGATCTTAGACTTAGTAAATTAAAAACCCTAAAAAAATAACCTTTCTTAAAATTTAACGGTAGAAATATATATCTTTGTAGTTTAATTAGAAATAGGAAAATTTCGAGTTCACTTCTTGGGCTAAGTTAAAACAAGAGAAAAGTATTGATATTTTTATTAAAGTATAAATCTGAAAATTAA
Source organism: Agapanthus africanus (assembly GCA_030015575.1). Classification (NCBI taxonomy): domain Eukaryota; kingdom Viridiplantae; phylum Streptophyta; class Magnoliopsida; order Asparagales; family Amaryllidaceae; genus Agapanthus; species Agapanthus africanus. The sequence continues at coordinate 293,201,409 of CM057345.1, read as the reverse complement.
TTCCTAAGCTTAAGTCTAAATTCTGAAAATATATACCTTACAAATTAAGCTTAAGTCTAAATTCTGAAAATATATAACCTACAAATTGCATAAACACAAACCTTAAAACTTGAAATAGTAGAAGAGATCTTGAAATGCACTTATCTAAAGTCTTTAGTACGAAGAAAAATAAAATAAAAATACAAGTTTGAATAAAGAGATAAAAAAAATGAACACTGGTTTTTGTAATTACTTAAGGCTGCATAAATAGAAAAAAATATTTAGCGAGGGTGCTTTATCACTAGTGCCTTAGACTAACTGGTTTGGGAGTCACTGCTAAAGCCTTAAGTGTTACAAGACTAGGAATTACGTTTTAATGTGCAAACACATTTTGTAATCGGTCGTTGGTACCTCAAGAACTATTAACGGCCGCATGAAGGATGTGTGAGCAAATTTCATCTAAAAATTCACCAATTAAGAAGTACTTTGGACGATGGACAAGAGTATAATAGCTTGATTTGAATTTCCAACTGTAGGGGTGATATATACACACACGTAGGGGTATGTGATTGGGGTTTAGATAAGAGATGGGAATGAAAAAATAGGACTTATATTTTTAGTAGAGATGATAAAAATTCCTAAGTTGAGATGGAACCTTAGAAGGAAAACTCAAAAGATGGTAAAAGCTAAATAAATTTACAGAACATATTCAATCTTAAGTTAAATGATAAGGAAGCGTGAAAAATACGGGTTGATAATTTTTGAGTTAAAGATAATAGAATTTCTTGTTAGAAAACTGAATTGGAGAATAAAAGTCAATAGGCCGAATTGATAGGATTTTGTGGGTAGTATCCGTTGAAAACCCTCAGGAGAAAACACTCCTCCTACTAGGGACACCTAGAGGTTTAATGGCTTGTTGCACGTGCTCAGTGCAATCGCGTTTCCCTGCGAAAGTGAGGTTAGGTCTTTTTCGAGAATAAAACTGGTTTTGCTCGAAGACGAGCAAAAGAAAAGTTTCGGGGTATTTGTTCATATCATAATTTTGCATTATTATATTCCCCATTCTTATTCATTTTACAAATAAACAGGTGCTTTTGATCCATGTCTGCTACATAGTTGCAGGTTACAGGTTCTCGGAACAAAACAGTGAAAATGATGAAAAGACGATCCAAAAGTGAGACTACGACCAACAAATAGAAGAATCTTGATCATGCCTACAGTTTGAGGGACAAAAGAAGATCAATGGACAATTTCACAAAGCACAAAGGCAGCGCAAGGTTCAAGACTTCGACACGAAGCAAAGGGTAAAAGTCCACGACATTATGCACTGTGGAAATCTGGAAGAAAACTAGAAGACAATCTGAGAAACCAAGTGAAGAAACAAGAAGCCAAATGCAACCAGAAGAACACCAGAAGATTTCAGCCAACAAGCCTTCTATATGGCCACGGATCCACGGCCAAACATGGCTTTTGGCCGCGGTTCCGCGGCCATGATAAGCCCGTGTCGGTGCGAACTTTGACGATGTGGCGGTGCGCTGACTAGTCTTCTTTGGGGAAATTTTGTAAATGCAGATGTGTATCGAATGTAACCCTAGGGTTTCTATGAACTATAAATAGAAACCCTAAACCTCTTTTTAAGGTATGCCTCTTTTCATTGATAAAAAATTCAGAATTCTATGTATGAAGAGAGCATTAAATAAAGTTAGTAGTTTTTCATTTCCATGCCCTAGTTCTTAATTTCCTTTCTTCCTTAGTATAGATTTATTATCTGCCCTAGTTAATTAGTTTAGCTATTTTATTAATCTGCCGTAGTTTAGATAGTTAGTCTTTTTAAATTGACAAATCATAAAAAATATGTCTTTCATCAATCCCCTAATGAGTGAGTAGTTCCTCACTTGTTAGGGTTAGGAATATGAAAGGTTTGAGAGATGAAAAATTACTCACCCCTTTCTTGCCCATCACATATTAATTCATAGGACTCCATGCATACATACACACACCGCTCCCTACAGCACCCTACCCACGAGGTAACGGTGATACCGTAGTTTAAAAGACCAGTTGTGCATGTTTTCCATGGAGGTTAGGGTAATAATTAAGAAAGGATAGACAAGAACCTAGAGGAAGAAACATCGTTTCTTCCCGATCGTCCTAATCCCTTTTATTAATTATTACCATAACACCTAAATAGATCTAAATTAGGGCATTGAAACCTCTGGGAAATCTTAAATTTCTAAACTTAACCTAAACCTAACTCTAGCAAGATTCTAATCCTAGTTTAAATCAACTTTAGTTTTTTGTGATAATCAATCCAACACCGTTCGGAATTAACTCGTTAGAACAAATTGAGAATACACAAAATCCCTGGGGACCGACCAGTACTCACCAGCTAGCTACCAAGCGACGCTGTTCTTGACTGCGGTAAAATATTCTTTGATCACAAAATCTCACATTCAATCAAATGGCGCTGTTGCCGGAGATGGCATAGTATTTTCTTTTTGCAATTTCGGGTTAATATAAAATCATAAAAAAACTGAAAAAATATTTAAAAAATATAAAAAATTTATCATCTTGTTATTTCTTGAAGGGTGTTTCGTTTGAATTATGCAGGATCGACGAACGGATTCAGATCTGGAAAATTCCAGTGAGCAAAACAGCAAGCATCAGATCTGAACAGACAGAAGAAAATCAGAACAGAGAAACAGAAAAACAGTTGGGATCTGAACCACTAAGTCAACCGCGGAACCGCGGTCAAAGGCACGTTCCAGCGGCGGTACCGCAGCCTGGTGGTGACGTCAACAAGCAAAAATATCTCTGTAAGCTTTCTTTTCTTCTCTGTAACCCCCTGATCTCCTCTGAAAAGTTTTCCTGCAGGGTTCTTTGCGCAAAAACTTCTCCCCTTCTCTAATAACTTGATCTTGTGCAGGATTCTTTGCGCCGCAATAAAATAAAATAAAATTTGGCAAGTGTTTGTGTGTTTACTGCTTTGCATCTTTTAAAACTGACTTTAAGGGGCTTTAACACCAATTCAGATTGGGTGGGATTTCATTACCCTTCCTAGGACCCCAAAAATCACAAAAAACATTTTGCATTAACCATCAAGTTAATTAAAAAAGATTAGACTCAGCCTTAAGGACTGTCGCGCTCAATAGAACAAAGGAATAGTTGTAGGCATTGATCGTTTATCTATATCAGACTTTGTGGTGCCTAGGCTGGACAAGTAGGGAAAGGTAATTTTAAAAGGCCCATCTCACGATAATTCGTGAGTGGATCCCTCCTTTCTTTATTGTTCTTACCTGGCCACAATTGGCGGTGAAGAGGCGATTTGAGGTCCTCACAACTTGCCCTTTGGAACAGCTAGGAGCAGTCTAGTTGACCTAGGTGACCCTAGATCTAGGTTTGATTATGCATATTGTGATTTATTGAACGTGTGTCTAAGCTTCTTATTAAAAATTTTTTTGCAAAAAGCTCCTTATAAAAAAAAACACAAAACATAAAATTTTACAAAAACTTGCCACTTGTCGCTAAGAAATCCATTGCACCCCACTTGCACCCACATTCTTCTCCTTCTCCTTCTCCTTCTTACATCATAGGTACCCCATCTCGCAAAACTCTTGCCGAACTTTGGTACCCTCATCCAAACATTGCTTCCTACGCGAATTGTTTTGGTCGAATTACGGACGACCCCTCTATGCCCAAAATTTCTTTGAAAGATCGAATAGAAGCGACTAAGAGAAACAGTTCGACTCCGCAATCCACTCTGTATCAACCATTTCAAGCTTCATCACCTTCTTACGTTGATACTACTTTTTCGAGTTCTGTTGTAACTCCGAAACCCATGTCTATTGCTGAACATATCGAACAATCTCGTAATCGATCTTTCATTTCTTGCAACACTTCCAGTTCTTGGGATCAACAAGTATATTCACCTTTTTATCCAAATGTTGATTCTACTCCTGTCTAACCATTCAATTCCTACCAGTCCTACCCGACTTTCGCACCTTCCCTAGACATTGCTTCTACACAACCATTTGGGAGTTTCACGTATCCAAAAAACTTTGAATCTTTTACTGAAACCCCTTCACAACCCATGTCTCGTCTGGAACAGTCGTTGGAAGCTTATATTGTATCGACAAACCAACAGATGAAGAATTTGGATGCGTCCATTGCCGCCCTTATGCAACCTAATGACCCGGTAGCTAGTTTCCAACTAGCTCTAAAAATTGCAATGTACGATGAGGCGGTTGGACAGATTGAGAATTTGAGTGGAGAGAGTGAGCTGTGCACCCTTCCAAATTAAACCTACCCATCACCAATTGAATCCCACAACTCCGGTTTTGAATGTCTATCAAGTGTCCCAAATGATTCACCAGTTGAAAATAAAACATTTAATGAGTTGTGCGACTTTGTAGTGCTTGATTTGCTAGATTGTGAAGGGTCCCTTTCGAGTGAAACCATCACCAATCCTTTCGACCTCTACACCTCCAATTTAGAACCTGAATTGATAAATATCCATGCTTTTGATGAGATATCCGAAAAAAATGATTTTCACTTGATTGAGGATATTGACGCAGGGAATACTTTGGATGATGAACCCGCAGATTTGACTGAATTTTTCTCTCCAATTCATCATCCCGAGTCATTAAATGTTTTTCCCGAACTTCATATGCGTCTTAATTTTGATGATAATTGCATGGATGAGATAACTTTTGAGGAGAATTATGAGGATAGTATTGAGGAGAGTATTGAGGATAGTATTGAGGATGAACTGGTTTTGTTTGATGAGTCGGATTTTCCAGTTCATCCTCCTGAACCTTTAACTGTTATACATCCTAAATCACCCGCCTTCATCCTTTCCATCGTTCCGACCACGCAAGAGATCATGCAGGAGGACTGTGAGCTTGAAAAATTTCTGTTCGATCACAGCAATCAAGTTCTACCCGTCATTTCTTGATTGAATTAAACCCATCCGCACGACCCTTGACAAGGTCAACAAGGCCGCACGACTACCCTAACCCAATCGTATCTCATGCTGGCAGATAAGCACTAATCAGCTACCGCACACTACGCCTTGACAAGGTCAACAAACGCAGCACAAATACTAAATAGTACTTATCTGGAATGACGTAGGGCTACGCAGATTTTTAAGAAAACCATGAGCGTAATGAACTTGATATCTTTGTAGAATCTAGTGATTTTATAAAGGAGTGTTTTTGAGGCTTTTCTAGCTTCGCTAAAGAGTTCACTCCAGGTGAAGGGATCTCGGCTCTTTCCTCATCGAATGAGGTGCTGGATATTCATGAATACCACTATGGAAAGCAAGAACTAGAGAAGCAATCTAAAGAAAAAACCGAGTGGGTTGTAGCATTTGCTAGTTTCGCTAAAGAGGTCACTCCTAGTGAAGGGATCTCGACTCTTTCCTCATCGAATGAGGTGCTGGATATTCATGAATACCACTATGCAAAGTAAGAACTAGAGAAGCAGTCAAAAGACAAAACCAAGTGGGTTGTAGCATTTGCTAGTTTCACTAAAGAGGTCACTCCCGGTGAAGGGATCTCGACTCTTTCCTCATCGAATAAGGTGCTGGATATTCATCAAGGAATACCACTATGCAAAGCAAAAACTAGAGCTACCCTTTTTGAAAATTTGATTCTACAACATCTTTTGGTTTCTTTTTTTTCATTAATCTCATTAATGAAGTCCCATCAATTAATGTTTCCTAAACATTACATAAAAATAAAACGAAAATAGAACATACGTTTATGCCATCCGCATTCGTCATGGGGCCCCGTCATGCACCGTTAGGTTACTTAACAACCGGCAGAGCGGGGGCTGAACTAGCGCGGGTGCAAAACATAAGCAACGTTTATTATATATTATATATATAATATTACATTCGTCTCACGCAGTTATATGATCAACATCACAGAATCAAGCAGCAGAAGCAACATATGAAATATTGGATATACTAGGATGTCCGTGTTTTAAATTTAGCCAGTAATGTAAAACACGGATTCCATAGTCGTGATGAATAGCCAAACCCACATCCCATAGACCCCTATGAGAGCGGAAAGTAACCCTACCAATTCTAGAGTTAGGAGACCCGGTCTTAACTCCTTGAGATGGTCTGCTACTGGACTCTAGAACCCGGTTACTTGTGCTCCCCGTCTTGGGTCTATCCTAATGCGGAAAGTAAATAATATACAACAGTGGTGACATCATCCTCAACCGGATGTGCCTCAATAAAAGAATATTACATACAAATTTTACATGAATGAAAATATAAAAACTCTCATCTCACATAAAACCCCCGTCTATTCAACCACGACGATCCAATAAAACATATCACCAGCAACACATGATATCACATATCATCAACGTAAGCAAATATGCGTATCCCTAAAACTTATTGACATATAGCAACGATATTGGGATACCCCACATATTACACTTACGGTCGCAGAAAAGAAAATAGAAAACTACAATAATTAGAATCCGCAATATCCTTAGACATCATAAACCCGGAATATCTCATGTTCCGGATTTCATGCCTAACTTATAAAACTTGCATTTTAGTCTCAAATTGAAAACTCTTTTCAATTGGTTGTCGGATAATTCAACAAGATTCCCGGCTTAGTGATCGCGTACAATACGCAATTGCGACGGAGTTTTGATTCGAATCAAAACTTCATGGCAATCGATCAATTGAGACTAAACGGCTAGCTTTACAATATACTAACTACTTTTCATAAAACTAATTAATCCGGATTCTAATAATTTTATCACACGCATCACAAAGCTTGTAAAGTAACCGCGACATTAGAATTCCGCATGCAATTAGCAAACTTAACCAATTTTTCCAAGACTTGAAAAATCCAGTAAGCTAAAGTTCCAAAACCGATCGTTTTAAGCCAATCCGGGAGTCGAAACGAACTCGAAACCCGCCCGAATCTTCGCGGGGGAGAAGATCCCAAAATTAACTATCGAATGGAGGGCTTAGAAGGGGTACCCTACCCTCGAAGCCACCACGAAGTGGCCAGGGGGTGAGGCAGACCCGAAACTGCCTAAGGTGGGGCAGTTTCGGGTCCCCACCGCCAAGACCATCTTATGGTGGCCTTGGGGAGTGGGCCCAGCCGTTCGGTCCTCCCCGGAGTGTCCCCGAGATGCGCACGCTCGACCCTGCGGCTTCTCGGTTCAAAACGTGAGCCCGCAGGGTGTGCAAACAACTCAAAACATCATTTTGGAACTGTTTTTATCAGCAGTTTTTGCGCGACAAAAACGATGGATTTCTAACATCGCTACAAGTTACCCAAATGTTCTAGGTTGGCTCTGATACCATGAAAGTCGACTTTTGCACCACCATGAGGTTCTAATAGTATCAAGCATGCCAAATTCAAATTTTTATTAGGTGCTAAACTAGACTAACAAGATCTTTACTAGATTATTAGGGTTTGCCTTTGTGATGTTATGAACTTAAAGAGAAGAAAAGAGCATACAAACTTTGTAGTTCGAGTCCTTCACTTCACATGCCCTTTGTACTAGTCCCACGACTCCACAAGGCTCCACTTAAGGCTTTGGACGAGCTTCCTCCGATGACCTTCATGCCGAAGATGATCCACGCGAAGTCCCTCCACCTCCAGCTACCTCTACACTAAACTCTTTAGCGTAATAAACACGCTACACTCGATCGCCAGTCAAATGTAGGATGGTGAAGTAGGGGATGTTAAAAGCTCACAAGTTTGTGTTCAAGCTTCATGATTCACATCTCATGTGAGGGTTGAAGCTTGAACCATGGCAATTGAGGAAGGAGATGAAGCTAGAGAGCAACTATAGGAGCAACTCAAGAAAATGGCCAAGTGTTGAGAATGAGCCAAGAATGAATGGCAACTCTTGACCCCCACTCATTCAAGCATGGAATTTTGCAATATAAAATTGCAACCATGCTTGAATAGTGAGTCAAGATGAATAAACAAATATAACTCAATGCTTGCAACCATGCTATCATTTTACACCTCATTTTTATTTTTTCTCAAAAAATAGAAAATCAAGCCGTGCTTCATTATTATATATATATATATATATATATTAATATATATAATGAAGAATAATAAGTGAGCTAATGATATTAGTTAAGATATAATTATATCACATATAATGTATATCACATTATTAAATCAACACTTGATTTAATAATCCGGTTATATCACATATGACCGACTAATATCATTTATCTGTATATCACTTTATCAAATCAACTCTTGATTCGACAATCTGGTTATATTACATATAACCGAACCGATAACTGCCAGATTACAATACGGTATCACATACACGTATTTAATCAGGCCCACACACATATCACATATGTGTCATACTTCATTTCGCTTGAACCAGAGAACTTCTGTATGGGACTCTAAAGACTCGTTAAAACGCTAGCCGTAGGTGATGATCACATCAGTCACCTACAAGCCGTCAGTGGTACTAGCTGGACGTAACGGCTACCCAGGTATTGAGCGATATGAAGATCAACAAGCAAGCTTTTCTATAGTCTCCATGAAGCCTATCAGTAACACTACCATACAGTCCGGTCTTTTTTTCTGATATGTCGCATATCATGTCTACGGGTGGTAAATGTCAGACCCCAGTAACGTGATAAGTCATGCCGATGTCGGGCCTATAACGGTTCGAGAAACGACTAATAACACTTATCAGTAAATCTCAGCAGCAGCCCTGGCCGGGGACTTCCAGTTATAGCCAATCGAGTATAGCGCAACATCAACCCCTAATACCGGGAGAGACGAAACCCCTCCTATCGCTCATTGCCTCCTTGCGACTCAGGACTGTACCCAAAATCTACCTGTTTGTACGTCTCCTTTGAGCATGGTAGGGAGGAAATCAAAGCACAGTGGGAGTCGCACAAGATTCTATGACGATCTTGGGTCTACAGACTAACCTGTACCAGTGTCACCAGAGGACTGCTATCTGACAATAGGTATACTACCACATAGGAGTTCTCGGCGAGTCCTGTTCGGTGTACCTATTCTCCAATGAGCACCTGTGTACAATCTTTGATGTCACACACCAATGGTTGTAGGATCAACCATCGCCCTCTAAGGGATAAGAAACGTACACACTAATCTACTCTGGAATATCGATGCCCCTGTCTCGATATTCCCACGACAAGGAACTGATTAAAGGACGTACTTTTGGACCACCATGGCCCTACTAGTATGATCTCATCATAATCCTGGTAGTCAAGTACATATCCTAAGGGCTTTATCAACATATAAGAGACAGACAATATAAATACCAGTCTACATATTAAGATAAAGGTAACCTGATAGCATACTATCATGTCGAGCAAGAAAGTCCTCTATATATATGTCCAAGCATCCACTATATTATCAATAATGGCCTCTAGGGCATACATATTCCTAACATACATGTCCATACCTAGAGAAATTATCTGTGAAAGTAATGAAGTAGAAATAGCCACTTTATGCATGTGTAGACATTGGCCCACACACGTCGCTGTGTATGAGTCCCAGGAGCTCAGTGGCTCTTTTTTTGTGTCCAGTGAACGGAGTTTTTGTCATCTTTTCTATGATACATGATTGACAAATTGCATACGATTGATACTCAAACAGATCTAAGTATCCTTGTTTATGTAACTTAGTCAGTCATGTTTCATTGATATGACCGAGTCTACATTGCTATAGAAAAGCATGGTTTAATTCTGGTGTTTTTCTTTTTAGTGTGTTTTGGACGTTGAAAACTTGATGCTGATTGAGAATGTATATTCCGTTGCTTAATGTACCCTGTTAGTGATATGTATGCCCTAGAGGCCATTACTGTACATACAATGTATATTGTAGTGGATGCTTGGACATATATATGGAGGACTTTCTTGCTCGATATGATAGTATGCTATCTGGTTGCTCTTTATCTTAACATGTACTCTGATTGTCTCTATGTTACATGTTGATAAAGACCTTAGGATGAGTACTTGACTACCAGGACTATGATGTAGATCATACTAGTGGGGGCACTATAGTCGCTAAGTACATACTTCAAATGTTCTTAGTCGTAGGTGTATCGAGACAGGGCATCGATATACCAGAGTGGACTAGTGTATGCTTCTCGACCCATATAGATGGGCGATGGATGTGTTAGTGTATATGCCCTAGAGGCCATTACTGTATCATACTAGTTTGTATATTCCTTGATGGAAGCTTGGGATATTCACAGTTGTATAGACAATCTTGCTCAAAATGGTAGTATGCTACTTGGTTTGTTTCTACTTCAATATGTGCATGTGCTTCTTTTAGCATATTGCTTATACATATTAGTAGAGCCCTTAGGATCTTTGCTTGATTACCAGCGTTGTGATGGCAGTTACACTTGTGGGGGCTGGGTAATCTATAAGCACATCCTTATACAGGTCCCTAGTCGTAGGACTATCAAGACAGGGCATCGATACTCCGAAGTAGACTAGCGTATGCGCTTCTCATCCCAGCAGGGGAGATGGATTGTCCCACAGCCATCAGTACGTCGTACTGTAGATAGTATGCGGGTGCTCGTTAGGTTACGAGTACACAGGACAGGACTCGTTGGGAACTGTTGGTTGGTATTATACCTATCGTCAGTTATCAGTTATCAGTTCCCAGGTGACATGAGTACAGCTTAGTCCGCTGACTTGACACTGTCACTTCGCCTCGAGTGTGTTCCTACTGTACTTAGATTACTACCCTACCACGGCTCAAAGGAGTCATGCAAACATGTAGTAGTTGGCTGCAGTCCCGAAGCACTTGGAGGCAGTGACGGTTAGACAGAATTTGTCTCTCCCGGTATTGGGGGTTGATATCGCGCTGTGTCTAGGAGAGCCATTACACATGTAGTCCCTGGCCAGGGCAAGCGAGATATACTGGTAGGTTTCCAGTGTTATCTCAGGGTGTTCTGGGCTACACTCCGACACGACTTGTACCGCTATTAGGCGACTGACGTTTACCACCCCCTAGGCCCGCCATGCGATATTCTCAGACGAACGGACCGGACTGTACGGAGATTGTCACATACAGGCTCAGCAGGAGTTCGGATGGGTTTACCTCATCGGCCTTCTTATCGACATCTACCTGGAGACCGTTACGTACAGCTAGTGCCGCTTGCGGTCTGTGGTTAAAGCCACTGCCAGCGTAGTGTCGAGTCTTTAGAGTCCCACACAGAGTGTTTCCCTGCACTGAGCGAAACGTGTAGAGGTCGTATGGTTTTACGGTAGGGCTACGATCACTTACGTGCGTATGCTGTTCGGGCAGGCAATACTAGTGGGCTTTGGTTTAAGTCGGATCCAAGAATTGCACGGATGGATTTGTTTTGTCTTCTGTGGATTCGCATTCGACGGAATGCGGATGCGGGTGTGTATGCACAGTATTGAGGAGCGAAGAAGAAGGAGGTGCCTCATTAGGGTTTTGACAGTTGATTCGGTCAAAACCATTTTGAGGCGGGCTCATTAGGGTTTTGGCAGTTGGTTCGGTCAAAACCATTATGAGCCGGGGACATTATTTACTAATATTTTTAGTGATAATTGTGTGATGGCTAATTGCTTTGACCATTTGACCATACTTAACTTTGTTGACCGTTTGACCAAAGTTGTCTTAGACCTTCATGAGAGGTCTAGGGTTTTCTTTGGATTTCTTTTTATTTATGGATTATGAAAATGGTCAATTCAATTTGGAGCCATCAACTTTATCATGAAAGGATTGGTAATGATGATGTTTATGTATTATTGCAACCATGGTGCTTTTTCTTTAGTGAATAATTCATTTCTCATTTCTCATTCTCTCTCTTGTGAGAAGAAAAGAAAAGAGCTCCATGGTTGCTAGTTTTTCTTCCTCCTCTTGAAAAATCCTTTGATCTCATGTGTTGAGAGAAAAAGGATCCAAATAGACAAACACTTCCATCTACCTCTTCTACACATCCTAGGACATCAAGACTAGCGATCTTGTTGCCCTAGTTGCTTCGGCTCGAGGTGGAGCTCGGAGCACATCTCTCGGGTGGATCGTCTTCGACTCAAGAAGGCCGCGGAAGTGATCAAGATCCGGATCGATCCTCGGAGCTTGGATGGACGAGCAGGACAGCGGAGAGAAGACCCGAAGGACCGGTATCGTGAGGTATAATCTCTATGGCATAGTAGATAGCACCTCTAATAGTTTGCTAGTTTGTAGTTTAGCAAAGATCCTTCTTATAGTCCATGTTGCCTTTGCGGCAAAAAAATTGTTTTTCGCCGTTTCCGCCTCCCCGTAAGAACTGGGGTGAGCATCGTGGACTTACAGTGGTATCAGAGCCTAGGTAAACATAAACTAGCAAGTTAGCAAAGTATTTAGAATTTCGATCGGAAAAAATTTGCAAAACAAGTCCGGAAAATTCAACTTTCTGCCGATTTTCAGATCTGTTCAAAAAATAATTTAACATACATGAAAAATCGGCTCAGGGTTTTCTAAAGACACCCACCAAAAACGATCCAGTGAGTCGGTTAAAGCGCCGTGAATCCACGGCAGGAACATGCTTCTTGCCGTGGATCCGCGGCCGAGTTGACTCGGCCGTGGACCGTTTTTGGTGCAGTGTACTTAGTTGGTGTTTTGGGATTTTTAGTATAGTTTGTTTTTGCCCGGATTTTCCAAAGAACAAATTTGTTTTTGGGGTGGTTACAAATCCGTATTTTGGTCGAAATTCCGTAGACTTTGGCTAATGGATATTATCTGTGATGTGATATATGTATTGAACGTTTGCTAATCGCTATACGTCGATTAGTGGGGGTTATACATATCTGTGATCTGTAATGTTGATGGTTTGTGTATATGAAGTCGTTGGATTGTCGCGGATGAATAGCCGGGTGGATGTGAGATGAGAGTCTCTTTTACTTTCATTCATGTAAAATTTGTAATTGATGTAATATTATTTTATGGACGCACATCCGGGATGAGGTTGTAGCCGCCATTGTATAATTTCTTTTACTGTTTTTGCTCCTAGGATAGACCCAAGGTGGGGAGCACAAACTACCGGGTATCTCAAAGTGCCGAGTGGCCTACTCACGTTGTTGAGGGAGGTTGTTTCGCTTCGGCTACTTGGCGGGTAGTTTGCCGCACCCGTAGGGGTCTAGGGTGGGGTATTGGCTATTCATCGTGACCGTGTAATCCGCTTTTCGTTGCAGGCTCGAACGAATCGTAGATTCTTAGTATATCCAAAGTGTTCATCTGTGATCTGGAATGGCTATCATTGCATCTGACGAATGTATATATCTATATATGATATCTATTTAGGCATTGCTTATGTTTTGCATCCGTGCTGGTCCAGCCCCCGCTCTGTCGTTAGTTAAGTGACCTAACGGGTGATGACGAGACCCCGTGGCGAATGCGGATGGCATAAGCGTACGTCATATTTTCGTTGTTTTCTGCAATGGTAGGATTAAATGATGGAACACATTAAAATTAATGCAAGAAAATAAACCAAGTTAAGTCGTTGGAACACTTTCAAAACCACTCGGTTCTTTTCAAAAACCAACTTTTAAATGCGGAGCTTGAACCACTCCTTTTAAAAGCTATCTCGTTCTATCGATTATATCAAGTTCACTACGTTCACGGTTTCGCCAAAACCATTCGGAGCCCTCCGTCATTTCAGTTAAATATTCAATAGTATTCAAGCTATGTATTTTGACCTTCGCCAAGGCATAGTGATTGGTAGCTGCTGAATATTTATCTGTAGCATAGATAGATGCGTTGGTTTGGGACAGTCGTACTACTATTTTGGTCTTCATCAAGGGTATGTACGCGTGGGTTCAAATTAACCTGGATAATGACAGGTAGAACTTGACATGTGTTTTATGATATGTTGGCCTTCGTCAAGGTCATAAGAGCATGGGGCAAAAATCCACATCGGGAGTTTCTAAAGAAACTGAAAATTGCTAATGCTGCATACCATTTGGATTGTGATGATTCTGGTAGGATTCCTTCAGTTTTATCACACGATGATATTTGGATCCCGATCCTACTGTCAGTATATGCTACTCCTCGGGAACTTTCTCACTTAACGATCAATGCTATAAACCAAGTAGGCGTCTAGAAAGGTGTTAGCGGGGCTACGCCCACAGGGAAAAGAGGTTACTTAATTAAGGAACTGTTGGAAATAGTGCCCTCAGAGTCAATTATTGGATCACAGGCACGTGATTGCAATGATTGAGGGAGGACCTATCCCGGTACGACAGTCTTACTCGAGATGATAGTATGCTATCTGGTTTACCTTTATCATCATGTACTGCTTTAGGTGACCTGACAGGTCACTATTACATGTTGATAGAGCCCCTAGGATTCTTGCTTGACGGCCAGCAGTATGAGGGCGATCATATAAGTGAGAGCTGGAGTCTATAAGCACATCTTTAAAAGGTCCCTAGTCGTGGGAGTTTCGAGACAGGGCATCGATTCTCCAGAGTAGACTAGTGTATACAGTCGAGACCCCGACGAGGGGCGGTAGCCGGTCTCACAGGCCACTGGTGTCAGTTGGTTCACCTAAGATGTATACAGGTGCTCGTTGGGTTATGAGTACACCGGACAGGACTCGCCGGGAACATGCTAGTTGGTCTTATACCTGACGTCAGATAGCAGTTCCTAGGTGACATGTGTACAGGTTAGTTCATCGACCTGGGGATCGTCATTTGTCTCGTGTGAGTTCCCACTGTGCTTTGATTACTACCCTACCACGGCTCAAAGGAGTCGTGCAAACAGGTTTTAGTTAGGTACAGTCCCGAGCCACATGGAGGCAGTGAGCGGATCTTCAGGGGTTCGTCTCTCCCGGTATTGGGGGTGAGGTCGCGCTGTGTCTAGGAGAGCCATTACACGAAGTCCTTGGCCAAGGCAGGAGATTTACTGGTAGGTATTCCAGTAGTATCTCAGGGTGTTCTGGGCTACACTCCGACACGACTTGTACCGCCTTTGGGGGTCTAATTTTTACCAACCCCCTAGGCCCGACATGCGATGCTCATAGACGAACGGACCGGGCTTTACGGATATTGTCACTGACAGGCTCAGTAGGGTGTCAGGATGAGTTCGCTCATCGACGTCCCTTTTTGGTCAATAGCTGGTGGCCCGTTACGTATTGGCTTATACCTCTGACGTGCTAGTGGTTAAATCCACAGCCATAGTATTGACGAGTCTTTAGAGTCCACCACACTTTCAGTTACTCAAGCTTTCGGACGAAACGCTGTAGAGGCTGTATGAAGATATGGCAGGGTCCGATCAGATACGTGTGGTATTGCACGGATCAGGATCGGACGGTTTGTACTAGAGGCCGTATAGATATATGGCAGGGTTCGATCAGATACGTGCGGTATTGCATGGATCAGGATCGGACGAACATTACTAGCCGGCTTTGGTTTAAGCCGGATCCTAGTTTAGTACAGTGTAGATTTTGTCTCTTTGCATTTGTATCCGGACGGAATACAGATGCGTGTGTGTATGCACAGGATCGGGGTTTTCCTGTAATTTATTACGGGACCAGTTTTCTGGAGTTGCCAGTTTGCATTCCGTTCCGGCCGGTTTTCGTTTGTTCTTTCCCTGCCGGACTTTTCCGATGGAGGGGGTTATTTGCAAGTTTGCAAATAACATTTTGTGGAGGGGTTTATTGCAAAAGGATTTATTATGATAGCTTCTTTTGATTCCTTTTCCTTCTTTTCTTTTAATGCACCATTACTTGCATTAAATGAGATTAGAAAGGGTATGGGTTGGATTTAAATGAAGCATGGTTGATGTTTGTTTATGGTCACCTTTTCTTCTCTCCTACACTCACCTCCCTTCATGCTACATATCCATTCCCTCCACCATTCTAAAGTGGCCGGCCAATTTTAGATGAGGGAGAGAGAGAGGTTCATTTGTGTGGAGATATATTTGATCATCTCATTTTCTTTGAAAAAGATTGATAGCTTCATTTCCCTCAAAAACTCATTCTTCCTTCACCTCCATCAAAGGCAACATAACCCCAAAGTGAGACATGACATCTACACTACATTCTACAGCACTTCTTGGGCATGTCGACTCGCCAGCTTCATGCCCGAGTTGCCTCGGTATAGAGGCGGGAGCCCGTAAAAGATGCAGGCGATGTGGTGCCCTTCCGGCGAGGAGGCGACGACCGGAGTTTCCGCGGGAGATCGGGACGATGACAAGAAGACCGGAGGACTCGGATCACTCGGTATATCTCTAACCCGTCTTGTTGTTAGCTAGATCTAGTTTAATAGCCCGATCCGGGGTTCAGTGCGCGGTGGTGCCGGTTTGCAAAGTTCGTAAAATTAAAGTTTATCACCGCTTCCGCATTTGGCCGTCGGTTTGACGGCCGGGGCGCCGCCGTGCACTTACAGTGGTATCAGAGCCTCGCCATTAACTTCGTCTAGCTTCGTTTGATGTGTTTTGCATTTCCGATCGACCAAAATTCCAAAACTTGCTTTTTTGTTCACATCAGTTTTCCGTTGAAATTTTTTGAAGTCCAAAAATTTTTCAGGTTGTCTCAGAATGATGTGCAGGGAGTTCTAAGACTGCTGTAAAAATTCGACGCAGTGAGTCGATCATTGAAGCGCGGAACCGCAGCCAAACCCCCCCTTGGGCCGCGGTTCCGCCGTACATTGGTGTCCTCATTGTGTCCAATTTCTCCAGTGGGCTTCTGGGCTGATTTTAGGGGTTTTGGAATATTAATATTGGACCCAGATTTTCTGTGAGTGCTACAGTATTGCTTGGGGGCCCACTTGTTAATTTTTGATCGATCGGATATTTTAAACACATTTTTCACAGTATTTACATTATATCTGCGACCGTGAATGTCACTTGATCGGTAAATCTGGTCTAACTGCTATAGCCCGGCTAGACGGATTTGCGAACGTGACTTTCACGTTGATGTTCTGTGTTTTGCTGTGATGTTGCGGATCGGTCGTGGGGATAGCCTGGATGCAATGCTAGTACTGTTTCTGTTGTATTATGTACATTTGATATTGCGGGGCGAGCGTCCGACATGTGGACTGCCGTCACTGCCTGTTTGTATTATTCTTTTGGGGCACGACCTGGTTGCGGTCGATGTACCCGTTGTATGTATATTTTACTTTCTGTACTAGGACTGCCCCGCGGTGGGGTGCTCGAATAGCCGGATTCTGGAGGGCAACAAGCCCGCATCTCAGGGCATTGAGACGGTGGGGGCTTCAGTCTGGAATTGGCGGGCTATTCGCCGCACTCGTAGGGGGTACAGGTTGACCCAGGAGGGGTGCCCAAGTTGCCGGATTCCGTGAAGTGCTGGGTGGTCCATTCACGGTGCTGAAGGGGGCTGCCTCGCTTCAGGTTTTGGCGGGTAACTTGCCGTGCCCGTAGGGGTCTACGATTTCATTGCACAGGCTATCCACACGACCAGGGGAACGTCGGGTTTCAGTAGTGGCTCTGTGAAACCCGGGGATCCCAGATATCTGTATTGTTCTGTGATGCTGTACATTTCTGTGATGTTGCATTTTATTCACGCCTTGAGCGAAATACTATATATTGGTATATATATTAGTAGATGTTGTATATGTTTTTCATCCGCGCTAGTCCAGTCCCCGCTCTGCCGTTAGTTAGCTAACCTAACGGGTGATGACGGGACCCAGTGGCGAATGCGGATGGCATATACGTACGTCAGTATATTTTCTTTCTTTGTGGTGTGATCTATTGATGGGACTGCATTGATTCGGATCAATGCAAGTTAAACAAACCTAATCTGATGTTGTTGGAACACTTTTCAAAAAGCTGTTATTGCAAGGACGTTCACTTTTGTTTTGCATCGTGGTATTCATTTGGAATATCCTGCTCCTCAGTCGACGAGGCAAGGGCCGAGATCCCTTCACCGGGAGTGACCCCTTGGACAGAAGTTTGCGTCAGGGCATTAACTTCACTATAGCCGATTACTTTTGCTTTGCACCGCGGTATTCATTTGGAATATCCTGCACCCCATTCTACGGGGAAAGAGCCGAGATCCCTTCACCGGGAGTGACCTCTTTAGTAAAGGTTTTCGTCACTATATTTTCTAAAAAGCTATCCGTTCCTTCAACGATATCAAGTTCATTACGTTAAAGGTTTTCGCCAGAAACCATTCGTAGCCCTCCGTCGTTTCAGACGGGTAGCACGTAGTATTCATGCTATGTTTGTTGGCCTTCGTCAAGGCATAGTGTTTGGTAGCTGCTTGTTGCCTTTCTGCAGCATAGATAGATGCGTTGGTTTAGGACAGTCGTATAGCCTTGTTGGCCTTCGTCAAGGGCTTGTGCGGGTGGGTTCAAATCAACCTGGAGAATGACGGGTAGAACTTGACATGTGACTTATGATTTGTTGGCCTTCGTCAAGGTCATAAGAGCATGGGGGTAAAAATCCACATCGGGAGTTTCAAAAGAACTGAAACTTGCCAGATATGCGCATATCTTCTGGAGTGTGATAGCGTGAGCGGATTCCGTCACGTTATCATGCGATGATAGTTGGATCCCGATTCCCACTGATGAGTTGGTTTACTCCTCGGGTGACCCCGACTAATTCTTCTTTCAGGTTTAGAGGAGAATTTGAAGTACAGTGGGAGGTTTCCAGATTAGATAAAGTGATAACCATTCTGATCTAGGTTAGAGTGCACGCTGAGTGTTTCTTTTCTCTCTCTCTTTGGAAGCGACCATTGACCCGACCCTAGACTTTGACTCAGTGACCAAGTTGACCGAACCTTCTTAACACAGGCTTTTTGGATTGTCAGAGTTGCAAACCTCGTTGCCATTCCTACTTTTACCCTTTTCTCCAGGACACCCCGTATTACTACGAACGTCCACTTCCATTGGACAAAACCATCGTATGGTTAGATACGAACTCGAAGGAATTATTCGATGATGGTTTCTGGTTCTGGAGAAAACGAATAGGACTATTCAGTTGTCTTTTCCTTCTACCTTCTCTCAGCTTGCGAGTACTCCTTGGTTTAGGGGTAGTACACCTATTATGCAAATTGGATAGTCTTCTTTCAAACCATAGGCAGGTGTCGACCGGTAGGGAATGAAGAAAACCAATTAGCCTAAATGGTGTGCAGAAGGTATTAAGATTAAGACAAAGCATGGGATTAGTAAGAGGGCAAAGTAAATTGCGACTGATATTCACGACCAAACCAAGTATTTCTTCGCCAATCCTAAATCACCTTTGTATTTCTCCAGGACACTCCGTATGACTACGAAGATCCACAGTTTATTGGATACTCCATCGTATGGTTATATACGAACTCGAAAGGAACTTGTTCCAGTTCGGGGATGGATTCTGGTCCAGGAGAAATAGGAATAATGTTTATTCAGTTGTCTTTTATCTTCACCTTCTCTCGCATCGCGAGTGCTCCTAGTATTAGGACAGTACACCCATTATGCTTATTGGATAGTCTTCTTCCGAACCATAGGCTGGTGCCGAACGGTAGGGAAGGAAGAAAACCATTTGGCCTAAGGAGTGTGCAGAAGGTAATGACTAAAGACATATAAAGGGATTTGGAGAGGTGGCAAAGAATTATACGGTTATAGTTGTGAATCTGGATGATGGTAGAGGCATTACTAGGAATACCAGAATACCCCGTCGAAACATTTCGATGTTTCAGTTCAACTGTGTACTGTTAAAAGAAAACTGATTTCCCGATTAGATACTTACTCCAGGGTATGTATTTACCAGGTATGACTCTCACATCTGTATGGTTTTACAGATGATGAGTGGGAGTAAGTTATTGGGAATTGGGCGATCATCCTCATTATATCGGGATTCGTTGTAATCGGTGATATTTGAGGAGATCACCTAGGCTGTTTGCCGGTTGGCAAATATTTGGTTTTGAATATTCGCTGTTGTGCACCAATTTCAAATTGATATATCTGTACGTCTATTTTCATAGAGTGAGATATACCTTTTGATATTATGTCGATGACATTTACTTATATCAGTGGATGGTTAGGTAAGGAGCATTAAACAGCGGTGTAATTCTTCTTAACCATAAGTACAGTTTTCAACCTATGACACACAGTGATTGAGTTATCAGACTCAAGGGACTTATACAGAGTATTGTATGTTGTCCAGGGTCCATCAGGACAGAGTGGTTGGTCCTCGTACTATATTCAGTTTACTTATGACTTCTCTAGATTTTAGACAAGTGTTTCGTGGAAAACAGGGTCCGAATTTTGAGAAGTTATTGGTATTTGAATAAAGTAGAGAACCAGGTATTGCAAGTATCGGGATTCTTCAAAGTGATCGAAGATGTAGATACTTGTGTATGGTGTTCAGTTGATAGTAATGATTAAGAGAACTTGCTTCTCTTTCAGGTTATTCATAATTGGAAGCATTCCTAAGTTGAGTAACGCTGATCGGCCTCCTTCCATTTAGTTGACATGCACTGGAGATAGCTGCATGATTTGAATCTGGTTCAATTAAATCAGTGCCTCTGGTTCTATATTGGATATAGTACAGTTCATATCTTAACATTGTTAAGGTACGGGGAGTTTTCCGGCTTATGATTAAAACCAGACTCTGGATAACTCAAGGCACGTTTCTGTAATGGCTGTTTGTGGGTTGACCCAGGCTATGACGAGGGTTGACTTTCTACCATAAGAAAGATCAATAGTGATATTGTTCTTGACTCGCCACAGTTTTAATAAAAATGGATTTTTTCAAAAACAGTAGTGGGAGTATGGTAGAACTGGAAGTGATTCCAGAACCGCAAGCGATTACTGAAGATTTGATAAGGAACCTAAAGATTCAATCTGATTTGACATTCCATTGGCCACTCCGCAGATAAGGTGGGTAACTTCAGGCACCCGAGAGGTACTCCGGTAGGCTCAAGGACGGTGACAGGGAAGTTCTTGTTTACCCACACTTGCCATTGCTGTTGTTCCAGGCTGCGAGACCCGGTGGGAGGATGAGTATAGCGTCGTTCTAAACTAGCATTAGAAGTGCACGTCTATATGACTCTGCCAGAGGGTTGCCGTAGTCAGTGGGAGCAGCGGAAGTATTGGTGGACAGGTAGCTTATGTCTACATATAGACTAAAGCAGATATAGCGGAGATAGATCATCTATTTCTGATGTGACAGTCATAGGTTTGACGTCATCAGAATAGGGGATGGATCTGTTGAGAAGGTAGTAGGGTGTGATATCCTGGTATTCGATGACATACACAAAGTAGGAAGCGATATTCCTATACTACGATCGGTTATACTTTGGTCGTCACACAGTGGTTTCTCCACAAAGGAAATGGATTTTGTATCAGACATACTGGTTACTAGATCTATGGTTTTAGGTCTAGATTTGGGTGGTTTCCCAATCAGGGTACTTCGACAACATTCTAAGAGTATTTAAAATGGACGACTCCTGGCACGGTAGTGTACCTGCAGGTGATGGAGTCACCCTCTCTAAAGGTGTCTTATAGACTAAAGTAGAGAGGGAAGTGCATGATTGGCAGATCACTTGCTTAGGCAATTGAGTCAATCATGAGATGTCAAGTACCACACCAGATGTTGTTCTTGCACGAGATGCAACAAGTTGACATTGATCCAATCCTGGAGAAACAGTCGGAAGCAGTTTTAGAACATAAGTGGATGTTCTAGGGATATGATAACGACAGCCTCATTGGGAGACAGTTATCATTCCAGGCTTCCTAGGTGACCTGGACGACAAGGAGGTTGTCTGAGTTATAGTTTTCCTTCTGACGAGGGGCAGTATTTTGGACAGGTGGTCCAAGGAAATACTGAGGGTGGCATGGCACAGGATACTGATTAAGTTCAGTTGACGATACAGTCTAAGAAGTTTGGATTTGGAGTTCATTTATGAGCTCGGTCCCATCAGACATCCAGACATTCTAAGAAAGGTATTGCTCATTTCGGGAGATGGCTTTCTCCGCGAATTTGAGATATAGAGAGACATAAAAGAAACATTATGGCAGATCCACTCACTGAGGCTAATCCTCGAACGCAAGATTTTCGCAAACATGCTTTGTGAGACTGACTAGTAGAGGAGTTGGGTGTTCGGTATCACACGGGCTGTGAGTATGCGACATCGCAATAATTGGCCTTGAGTGCAAGTGGGAGATTATTGAAGATAGTGCCCTCAGAGTCAATTATTGGATCACAGGCATGTGATTGCAATGATTGAGGGAGGACCTATCCCGGTACGACAGTCTTACTCGAGATGATAGTATGCTATCTGGTTTACCTTTATCATCGTGTACTGCTTTAGGTGACCTGACATGTCACTATTACACGTTGATAGAGCCCCTAGGATTCTTGCTTGACGGCCAGCAGTATGAGGGCGATCATATAAGTGAGAGCTGGAGTCTATAAGCACATCCTTAAAAGGTCCCTAGTCGTGGGAGTTTCGAGACAGGGCATCGATTCTCCAGAGTAGACTAGTGTATACAGTCGAGACCCCGACGAGGGGCGGTGGCCGGTCTCACAGGCCACTGGTGTCAGTTGGTTCACCTAAGATGTATACATGTGCTCGTTGGGTTATGAGTACACCGGACATGACTCGCCGGGAACATGCTAGTTGGTCTTATACCTGACGTCAGATAGCAGTTCCCAGGTGACATGTGTACAGGTTAGTTCATCGACCTGGGGATCGTCATTTGTCTCGTGTGAGTTCCTACTGTGCTTTGATTACTACCCTACCACGGCTCAAAGGAGTCGTGCAAACAGGTTTTAGTTGGGTACAGTCCCGAGCCACATGGAGGCAGTGAGCGGATCTTCAGGGGTTCGTCTCTCCCGGTATTGGGGGTGAGGTCGCGCTGTGTCTAGGAGAGCCATTACACGAAGTCCTTGGCCAAGGCAGGAGATTTACTGGTAGGTATTCCAGTAGTATCTCAGGGTGTTCTGGGCTACACTCCGACACGACTTGTACCGCTTTTGGGGGTCTGACTTTTACCAACCCCCGAGGCCCGACATGCGATGCTCATAGACGAACGGACCGGACTGTACGGATATTGTCACTGACAGGCTCAGTAGGGTGTCAGGATGAGTTCGCTCATCGACGTCCCTTTTTGGTCAATAGCTGGTGGCCCGTTACGTATTGGCTTATACCTCTGACGTGCTAGTGGTTAAATCCACAGCCATAGTATTGACGAGTCTTTAGAGTCCACCACACTTTCAGTTACTCAAGCTTTCGGGCGAAACGCTGTAGAGGCTGTATGAAGATATGGCAGGGTCCGATCAGATACGTGTGGTATTGCACGGATCAGGATCGGACGGTTTGTACTAGAGGCCGTATAGATATATGGCAGGGTTCGATCAGATACGTGCGGTATTGTACGGATCAGGATCGGACGAACATTACTAGGCGGCTTTGGTTTAAGCCGGATCCTAGTTTAGTACAGTGTAGATTTTGTCTCTTTGCATTTGTATCCGGACGGAATACAGATGCGGGTGTGTATGCACATGATCGGGGTTTTCCTGTAATTTATTACGGGACCAGTTTTCTGGAGTTGCCAGTTTGCATTCCGTTCCGGCCGGTTTTCGTTTGTTCTTTCCCGGCCGGACTTTTCCGATGGAGGGGGTTATTTGCAAGTTTGCAAATAACATTTTGTGGAGGGGTTTATTGAAAAAGGATTTATTATGATAGCTTCTTTTGATTCCTTTTCCTTCTTTTCTTTTAATGCACCATTACTTGCATTAAATGAGATTAGAAAGGGTATGAGTTGGATTTAAATGAAGCATGGTTGATGTTTGTTTATGGTCACCTTTTCTTCTCTCCTACACTCACCTCCCTTCATGCTACATATCCATTCCCTCCACCATTCTAAAGTGGCCGGTCAATTTTAGATGAGGGAGAGAGAGAGGTTCATTTGTGTGGAGATATATTTGATCATCTCATTTTCTTTGAAAAAGATTGATAGCTTCATTTCCCTCAAAAACTCATTCTTCCTTCACCTCCATCAACATAACCCCAAAGTGAGACATGACATCTACACTACATTCTACAGCACTTCTTGGGCATGTCGACTCGCCAGCTTCATGCCCGAGTTGCCTCGGTATAGAGGCGGGAGCCCGTAAAAGATGCAGGCGATATGGTGCCCTTCCGGCGAGGAGGCGACGACCGGAGTTTCCGCGGGAGATCGGGACGATGACGAGAAGACCGGAGGACTCGGATCACTCGGTATATTTCTAACCCGTCTTGTTGTTAGCTAGATCTAGTTTAATGGCCCGATCCGGGGTTCAGTGCGCGGTGGTGCCGGTTTGCAAAGTTCGCAAAATTAAAGTTTATCACCGCTTCCGCATTTGGCCGTCGGTTTGACGGCCGGGGCGCCGCCGTGCACTTACAGGAACTTCGCGAAAGCGTTGGAAAACCTCCCTCAAAGTACCGACACTGGCCTGGCTGAACGGTTAAGCAAGTATTGTATGGTGAGATTGATCCCGACTAATTCTTCCTTTATAGTTTGAGGAGGGATTCGAGAGACAGTGGGAGCCATCCTGTTTAGATAAATTAAAAACCAATCAAAACTTGCAAGAGCATCATGCTAGGTGTTTTCTTCTCTCTCTCTTAATTGCAGCGACCCAGTGACCACACCTAGGTTACATCTAGATAATAAAATGACTGAATCTGACTGTTATGACTGGAAAAGGTCTGTCCAGATGTCCATTGCCCATGACAAGCTGGGACACCTTTTAACTAATCCAACCCCTGCCGTCTCAGGACCTGTTTCCCCTGTCACCGATATTGATATCCATAAAACATCGGAAAAAGACTATGCGAAAGCCAAGTGCCTCATGTTAGCCTCAGTTGATGGTGCATACCAGAGGCAGCACGAGAAGATGGACTTAGTTTCTATCTTCCTCCATAACAAAGATTTATATGGAGAGCAATCTCGTATCGCAAGATATGGGACCTCGAACGAATTGCTTCAAGCGAGGTTGGCTATCGGGTCATCTGTAGGGGGCAACGTCCTTACAGAAACCAGCTATTTTGAGCTCATGGACCTGAAGACCACGTTAAAGAACGGGTCAGATGCTGACTTGATTCTACAGTCTCTACCTTCTACCCTGAAGGAAACCAGGGAAGTAGAAGGAAAGGGAAGGGCAGAAGTTTCGGGACTGGATATAGTAAAAGAGGGACGTTCCTATTGTTACAGGAATGAACATTGTCAGAAGGATTGCAGGGCTAGCAAAGCCAGTAGCCAGAATTCGAAGCATGTTGTGGCTTCGGCTTCAGGTGTGTTTGTAATAGAGAACTGTATGTCAGTTAACCCTACTTCCTGGGTATTGGATACCGGATCAGGATCTCACATCTGTAATTCGTTACAGGCTCTGAGAAACCGTAAGGTTATCAAGATAGGTGATATGACTCTCAGGGTTGCTAACGGAATGAGCATGTACGCTGAATCCGTAGGGGAGTATCATCTTGGACTGACAACTGGGCAGATATTGATTCTGCGTGACAGTTTTTATATACCAGGTGCGACTTGTAATATCATATATGTATCCTTACTTTCTAAGGAAGGAAATGATTTTACTTTTGTAAGCAATGTGGTTAACATCCACCTAAATCAAGTTCTGATTGGGTGAGGTACATTAAAAAATGGGATATACGAATTAAATCAAGGTCAGATTTTCAGTGTCCAGAACACACTTAAAAGAAAGTCTCCGGAATTAAATCAGGCTTTCTTATGGCATTGTAGACTGGGTCACATTAATGAGACACGGTTAACAAAGTTACATAAAGAGGGATACTTGAATCCGTTTGAGTATCAGTCTTATGCCACTTGTGAATCTTGTCTCATGGGAAAGATGACAAAGACTCCGTTCACTAGACACGGAGAAAGAGCAAGCAAGCTCTTGGGACTCATACACAGTGACGTGTGTGGTCCAATGTCTACACATACGCGAAGTGATTATTCATACTTCATTACTTTCACAGATGATTTCTCTAGGTATGGACATGTCTTCCTGATGAAGCATAAATCCGAGGCCTTTGAGAAATTTCAGGAGTACAAGAATGAAGTTGAAAAACAAACAGGCAATAGTATCACGACACTGAGATCTGATCGAGGTGGTGAATACTTGAGTGCCGAGTTTCTGGGCTACTTAAAAGAGAATGGAATTCTCTCTTAGCTTACTCCTCCATACACACCACAACACAACGGTGTATCGGAAAGGCGGAATCGAACCCTATTGGATATGGTTCGTTCCATGATGAGTAAAGCTGAGTTACCACGATCCTTCTGGGGTTATGCACTAGAATCAGCTGCATATCTTTTGAACAAGGTTCCCTTCAAGACTGTGCCTACCACACCATATCAGATGTGGTGTGGGAAGAAACCCCATCTTCAATATCTGAAGATATGGGGATGTCCAGCTTTTGTTAAAAAGCAGCATGCGGACAAACTCGAGGCACGCTCAGTACTGTGTAAGTTTGTGGGATACCCAAAGAACTCCAGGGGGTATTTTTTCTATTACGCAGAGGAACAAAAGGTTTTTGTTTGTCGTCATGCCCACTTTCTAGAATATCAGTTTTTCGAAAAAGGATCAAGTGGGAGCGCAATAGAACTGGAAGAAATTCCAGAACCACAAGCTATTACTGAAAGCTTGGAAGAACCAGAAGATTCAGGAGAACCGGACATCCCAGCGCCACTCCGCAGGAGTAGTAGGCAGTCTCATCCGCCCGAGAGATACTACGGTTTTCTCATAGACGGGGATAGAGAGGATTTCACTATTGATTATGCTGAGCCTACTAGCTTCCAGCAAGCCATTCAGAGCGGTGACTCGATAAAATGGCTGGATGCAATGCGGACCGAGATGGAGTCCATGTACACCAACAAAGTTTGGACTTTGGACTTTGCTCCAGAAGGGGTAAAAACCATAGGCTGCAAATGGATCTTCAGAAGGAAGATTGGTGTAGATGGGCAGGTTGAAACCTATAAAGCTAGACTTGTTGCAAAGGGCTTTCGTTAAAGACCTGGTTTGGACTATGACGAGACCTTTTCTCCAGTGGCTATGCTCAAATCCATTCGGATCCTTCTTGCCATTGCTGCCTTCCACGATTATGAAATCTGGCAGATGGACGTTAAGACGGCTTTTCTAAATGGAAATTTAGAGGAGTGCGTCTATATGGATCAGCCGGAGGGATTCATTCAGAGTGGGAGCAGCGGTAAAGTGTGCAAGTTGCTCAAGTCCATCTATGGACTAAAGCAGGCATCGCGGAGTTGGAACATCTGCTTTGATGATACAGTCAAGGAATTCGACTTTATCAAAAACCTAGATGAACCATGCATTTATAGTAAGATTGTAGGGAGAACTGTGATATTCCTCGTCTTGTATGTAGATGACATTCTCCTAATAGGAAATGATATTCCTATGCTACAGTCAGTCAAAGGATTCTTGTCACAGAGGTTCTCCATGAAGGACCTGGGCGATGCCAACTACATTCTGGGGATCCAGATCTATCGTGATAGATCTAAGAGGATGTTGGGACTTTCGTAGTCCAGGTACATTGACACCATACTGAAACGGTTCAGTATGGAAGATTCCAAGCGCGGTAATTTACTGGCTTGTCACGGGATCACCCTCTCCAAAGAGATGTCTCCCAAGACTGATTTGGAAAGGGATCGCATGTCTATTATACCCTACGCTTCTGCGGTAGTCTCTATAATGTATGCGATGTTATGTACCAGACCAGATGTAGCATACGCATTGAGCGTTGTAAGCCGGTATCAGTCGGACTCATGGGAGAAACACTGGATAGCGGTAAAGAACATTCTCAAGTACCTGAGAAGGACTAAGGAGATGTTCTTGGTGTATGGCGGAAAAGCCCTCCAGATCGAGGCCTTTGCTGAATCCAGCTTCTAGAGTGACAAGGATGACTCCAAGTCCATGTCGGGTTATGTCTTTACCCTCAATGGAGGGGCGGTTTGCTGGAAGAGTTCCAAGCAGGAAACCGTTGCTGACTTAACTATGGAAGCGGAGTACATAGCTGCTTGCGATGCCGCAAAGGAAGCTGTCTGGATGAAGAAGTTCCTCATGGAGCTTCAGGTGGTTCCTACCATTGTTAATCCAATACCGCTGTATTGCGACAACAGCGGTGCTATAGCTTTAGCGAAGGAACCCAGGTCCCATCAGAAGTCCAGACACATTTTGAGGCGGTACCACCTAATCAGGGAGATCGTTGATCGCCGGGAGATCGAGGTGAAGAGAGTAAATTCGGAGAATAAAATGCAGATCAACTCATGAAGGCCCTACCCCAAACTCTGTTCGAGCGGCTGATCGAGATGATAGGTCTTCGATACACCAGTACATGGCCTTAGTGCAAGTGGGAGATTGTTAGTGTATATGCCTTAGAGGTCATTACTGTATCATACTAGTTTGTATATTACCTGATGGAAGCTTGGGATATTCACAGTTGTATAGGCAATCTTGCTCAAAATGGTAGTATGCTACTTGGTTTGTTTCTACTTCAATATGTGCATGTGTTTCTTTTAGCATATTGCTTATACATATTAGTAGAGCCCTTAGGATCTTTGCTTGATTACCAGCGTTGTGATGGCAGTCACACTTGTGGGGGCTGGGTAATCTATAAGCACATCTTTATACAGGTCCCTAGCCATAGGACTATCGAGACAGGGCATCGATACTCCGGAGTAGACTAGCGTATGCGCTTCTCATCCCAGCAGGGGAGATGGTTTGTCCCACAGCCATCAGTACGTCGTACTGGAGATAGTATGCGGGTGCTCATTAGGTTACGAGTACACTGGACAGGACTCGTCGGGAACTGTTGGTTGGTATTATACCTATCGTCAGTTATCAGTTCCCAGGTGACATGAGTACAGCTTAGTCCGCTGACTTGACACTGTCACTTCGCCTCGAGTGTGTCCTACTGTACTTAGATTACTACCCTACCACGGTTCAAAGGAGTCGTGCAAACAGGTAGTAGTTGGGTGCAGTCCCGAAGCACTTGGAGGCAGTGACGGTTAGACAGGATTCGTCTCTCCCGGTATTGGGGGTTGATAACGCGCTGTGTCTAGGAGAGCCATTACACATGTAGTCCCTGGCCAGGGAAAGCGAGATATACTGGTAGGTTTCCAGTGTTATCTCAGAGTGTTCTGGGCTACACTCTGACACGACTTGTACCGCTATTAGGGGACTGACGTTTACCACCCCTTAGGCCCGCCATGCGATATTCTCAGACGAACGGACCGGACTGTACGAAGATTGTCACATACAGGCTCAGTAGGAGTTCAGATGGGTTTACCTCATCGACCTTCTTATCGACATCTATCTGGGGACCGTTACGTACAGCTAGTGCCGCTTGCGGTCTGTGGTTAAACCCACTGCCAGCGTAGTGTTGAGTCTTTAGAGTCCCACACAGAGAGTTTCCCTGCTCTGAGCGAAACGTGTAGAGGCCGTATGGTTTTACGGCAGGGCTACGATCACTTACGTGCACTTGTATGCGTATGCTGTTCGGGCAGGCAATACTAGTGGGCTTTAGTTTAAGCCGGATCCTAGTATTGCACGGATGGATTTGTTTTGTCTTCTGTGCATCCGCATTCTACGGAATGCGGATGCGGGTGTGTATGCACAGTATTGAGGAGCGAAGAAGAAGGAGGTGCCTCATTAGGGTTTTGACAGTTGATTCGGTCAAAACCATTTTGAGGCGGGCTCATTAGGGTTTTGGCAGTTGGTTCGGTCAAAACCATTATATGCCGGGGACATTATATACTAATCGTTTTAGTGATAATTGTGTGATGGCTAATTGCTTTGACCATTTGGCCATACTTGACTTTGTTGACCGTTTGACCAAAGTTGACTTGGACCTTCATGAGAGGTCTAGAGTTTTCTTTGGATTTCTTTTTATTTATAGATTATGAAAATGGTCAATTCAATTTGTAGCCATCAACTTTATCATGAAAGGATTGGTAATGATGATGTTTATATATTATTGCAACCATGGTGCTTTTTCTTTAGTGAATAATTCATTTCTCATTTCTCATTCTCTCTCTTGTGAGAAGAAAAGAAAAGAGCTCCATGGTTGCTAGTTCTTCTTCCTCCTCTTGAAAAATCCTTTGATCTCATATGTTGAGAGAAAAAGGATCCAAATAGACAAACACTTCCATCTACCTCTTCTACACATCCTAGGACATCAAGACTAGCGATCTTGTTGCCCTAGTTGCCTCGGCTCGTGGTGGAGCTCGGAGCACATCTCTCGGGTGGATCTTCTTCGACTCAAGAAGGCCGCGGAGGTGATCAAGATCCGGATCGATCCTCGGAGCTTGGATGGACGAGCAGGACAGCGGAGAGAAGACCCGAAGGACCGGTATCGTGAGGTATAATCTCTATGGCATAGTAGATAGCACCTCTAGTAGTTTGCTAGTTTGTAGTTTAGCAAAGATCCTTCTTATAGTCCATGTTGCCTTTGCGCCAAAAAAATTGTTTTTCGCCGTTTCCGCCTCTCCGTAAGAACCGGGTTGAGCAACATGGACTTACAGGATGATCCCATATCCATTGGTGTTTGATATCAGAGATAGTATAGGAGTGCTCAGTGGAGACTGGGTACACTGAACGGACTCCCTGAGAATTTCCGGATGGTATTATACCTCACGTCAGATGGCAGTTCTCTGGTGACACTGGTACAGGTTAGTCTGTAGACCCGAGATCGTCATAGAGTCTTGTGTGATTCCCACTGTGCTTTGATTTCCACCTTACCACGTTAAAGAGAACGTGCAAAACAGTGGCTTTTGGATACAGTCCCGAATCACATGGAGGCAATGAGCAATAGGAGGGGTTTCGTCCTTCCCGGTATTGGGAGTTGATGTTGCGCTGTGTTCGATTGGCTATAACTGGAAATCCTGGCCAGGGTTGCTGAGAGTTACTGGTAAGTGTTATCAGTAGTTTCTCGAACTGTTATGGACCTCATATCGAAACGACTTATCGATTACTAGGGTCTGACGTTTACCACCCCTAGATTAGATATGCGACATATTAGACGAAGAGACCGGACTGTACGGGAGTGTTACTGGTTGGATTCGCAGGAGAATGTACATGCTTGCTTGTTGATCTTCTGATCGCTCAATACCTGGGTGGCTGTTACGTTTAGCTGACCGCTTGTAGCTTGTGGGTGTTTGATATGATCATTACATACTGCCGGCGTATTGACGATTCTTTAGAGTCCTACACAGAGGTTTCCTGGCTCAGGCAAAACGGAGTAGGAGCATATATGTTATATGTGCGGGACCGAGAATAATAGGTGTATGTGGTACCGTATTCGATTCTCACGATATGTGGTATCGGCCGGGTATATGTGATATAGCCGGGTCATCGGATCAAGTGTTGATTCGATGAACATATACAGATTATATTAGTCGGTTATTTGCAAAATAGCCGGATTATCGGATCAAGTGTTGATTCGATAATTTAATGTATAATTATATATTTGATATATTATATTACATTAACTAATATAAGCTCACATAAAGATTATTTTTCTCACTTGATAATACATTGATATATATGTGATATATATTAATTGTATTATTTTCTTTTGTTACAAAATATTGTATATGTGATATATAATATTGTAACATGTGAGGGTTACAAATGCAACTAGGGTTTAGAGTTTAAACCATGCTAGGGTTTTAGATTGGGGTTAATATTTTAGTATGGATAATTCATTTTCTTTTGGATGAGCTTTGAGGAAGCTTCTTGATCCTTTGACTTTGTCCACCCTCTTTGTTTTATCCTTGATATTTGTTAACCCAAGTTTAACCCTAGATTATGGTTAATTCTTTACATGAGTTAGCCATGACACATAATAAACCATGGTTGCATTTCTAATCTCAACAATAATTCATTTATCACTTTCTTCTTCATCTTCTTCAAGCTCTTAAAAGGCTTGCTTGATTTTTATTTGTGATGAAATAAAGTGAGATAAAGAAAACAAAAGATAGCAAAATTCCTACTTCATCATCCTCATCTATTCTAGCTACTTAGATTAGGGTGTTTGCTTTACTAATACTTGATTAGTGAAGCAAGAGCTTGGGTTTGAGATTCTTCAAGGTAGATCATCTTAGTTTTTGAAGATTAGAAGCAAGGTTGCATCATTCTCTTCATGGAGGCTCTCTAGAGTCCGGGTACTTAATGATCGCAGCGAAGGGACCTCAACACGGAGTTTATGAAGCGAAGGAACGGACTACAAAGGTTGTAATCCCTAACTCTTAGATGTTAAAGTGTTAACATGCTTGTTTTGTTTGATTCTCTAGTTAATGATCTAGACTTAGTGTTATCTATAGTGGAAATTTTTTGAAATTGGCATGTGTGATGCTACCCGAAACCTTGCTTCCGTTGTAGGTATCCCAACATACCCGACCCAACCATTTCATGATTCAGGTGAATGTTGATAACATTGCTTACAAGTGCAAAATTATATCCTTCATTTGATAATAAAGATACCGATATAATATTACACACCATACTGGGTGAACAAAAATAGTTATGTAACAACAAAGTATGTCCACTCGCCAATCCAAGGTGATATTCCCCTACTGCAACTGCGTCCATACTGGCTCCATTGCCAACCGTGAGAGTCATATCACCTTTCCTCAAAACCCTACGGCTTCTCA
Organism: Agapanthus africanus; assembly: GCA_030015575.1. NCBI lineage: Eukaryota > Viridiplantae > Streptophyta > Magnoliopsida > Asparagales > Amaryllidaceae > Agapanthus > Agapanthus africanus. Next base: position 293,168,804 of record CM057345.1, on the reverse strand, counting down.
GTGCCTGCAAAGAATTACAGATATGAGATCCTGATCCGGTATCCAATACCCAGGAAGTAGAGTTTATAGAAAAGCAGTTTTCAATCACGAACACACCTGAAGCCGAAGCCACAACCTGCTTCGTGTCCTGATTCTTGGCCTTTAGGGCCCTGCAGTCCTTCTTCTAATGATCTTTCTTCTTACAATAGAAGCACTCATCCTTTGTGGCTGCCCCTCCCATCTTTTCCTTTCCCTTTACCTCCATCTTCTGCACACCTCCCCTCGGTATGGTAGGGGCCTTCTTCTTCTTCCCCTTAGCCTTGGCCTTGGCCTTGGATCTAGAAGAAGAAAATCCTCCGACAATCAGAGCGGGTGTTTCCTTGCCCATTTGCAAGGTGCCCTCTGCCATCCTCAACATGTTGAGGAGCTCAGGAAGTGTAACTTCCACACTGTTCATATTGAAGTTCAATATGAATTGGGCATAGGCGGAGGGAAGGGACTGGAGGATCAAGCGATGTACAACTCATTTTCCAACGTGGTTCCCAGGTCCGCGAGCTCTTCGATGAGAGAAATCATCTTCAGGACGTGGTCCCCGACAGATGATCCGATGGCCAACCTCGCTTGAAAAAGCTTCTTCGAGGTCTCGTATCTTATGATACGAGATTGCTCTCCATATAACTCTTTGGTATGGAGGAAGATTGAAGCAAGGTCCATCTTCTCGTGCTGCCTCTGATGTTCATTGTCCATGGAGGCCAACACGAGGCACTTGGCCTTCGCGCAATCAAGATCCCAGGCCTTACGGACCTCAATGTCCGCGACCGAGGATGCTGCACCGGGAACAGGGGGAGCTTTCACCGTGAGGACGCATGTGACTGTTCCCCACCGAAAGACGCGCGAAGACGCGGTGAACGTCGTGCCTGAATTTTGGGGTAGATGCTAATTGGTGCTATCCGTCCACCTCTCCGAAGATGCCAAGTTGATTTATGGCACCATGTATCGAAGGTTTAAACGGATGCGGCCGATGTAGTAGACTTCGTCAGATTCCCCCTCGTTTGAGGGGTTTTTGATTGTTTGGACGCTCTTCCCTGCAGGCGCAAGCCCCCGCAGTTAATTACGCTACCGTATCGCGGTAACAACTTTCTCCTTCTCCAGATGGTCACTTCGTGTCGTGGGTGTTTATTTTGTTTGTGGTTGCCCGTGGATTCTATACGGAGACTAATTTATGTTGTCGCCCGTTGGGCGTGGATTAGTCCAAATCCGTATTTTCTTAGATTTGGGTTTGTGGTTGGTTTTAAGGATATGTTAGTCTTATTTGAGACTAAGATCAACTTAAAAGTTTTTTAAGGATACGTTAGTCTAATTTTAGACTAAGATCAACTTAACGGGATCATTTAGATTCAACAAGAGAGCATTTGGGCTTTATTGTTTAGTTTAGGGACATTGCGGTCGATTACCAGTTTAAGGACATGGTGGTCCAAGGTTAAGGACATCATAGTCCGTGGGTTTAAGGACCCCACAGTCCAAGGTTAAGGACATCATAGTCCATGGGCTTAAGGACCCTACAGTCCAGGTTAAGGACATCGAAGTCCGTGAGTTTAAGGACTCAACAGTCCAGGTTAAAGACATCGTAGTCCATGAGTTTAAGGATCCCACAGTCCGTGAAATGTGTGGTTGTCGGGACCCGTCACCTCTCTGAAGACGTTGAAGGATTACAACAACAGATATCAGAGGAGTAAAGAGATGTACCCTCGAACCGGTGTGAGTTGGTTGAAAGATCTGTAGTCCAATTTGGGACTAAGATCTGTTAAATATTCATGAGCAGATGGGCTCAATTAAATATAAGTTGAGGACTTATGGCCAATATTGGGCGAAGTCCAATGAATGTTTAACATTTTTATTCTGTCTATTGAGCCCTTATTTGGGCTTGGCCCTTTTAACAATGTTTTTATCTTGTATTGAATGCTGAGCATTCACCAGAGCTATGGGCTTATTAAAAAACAATTTATGTTCTGTCGGCGCAACACGTGGCGCGCCAGGCACTTTGCACCTGTTAAAGAGCGCAGTGCGCTTCGGCAAAGTAAAGCATACGAGAAGGACACGTGTCGCACTTGGCGCTAAGCGCCAGATGACGAGCGCATTGCGCCAGTTTATGAGCGCTAAGCGCTAGTCCATGAGTGCGTTAAGCTATCAATTCAGTGGCGCTCTCATGAGTGACACGTGGCACGCTTGGCGCTGAGCGCCAGCCCATGAGCGCAATACGCTATTTCAGAAGCGCAAATCGCAAGTTGAATACGTGGTTGATACGTGGCGCATTTTGGTGCTGAGCACTGGTCCAGAAAGCGCAGAAGCGTTGTTCAAGAGAGTAAGGCGTAGTTCAAGAGCGCAAGGCGTAGTTCAATAGTGTAAAGCGCATTTGATCAAATTTTATGATCAAAGAACAAATTTATGTTCTTCTAAAGGAGACTTTATCTCAATATTCAAGAATAACGGTTCTTATTTTTGAAAGGGGCTTTGCCTTTATAGATCAATGATCTGTGTGAAGAATATGTTCTTCTTTTATTATGTGATGAAATCTTTTGATCTTTTTTTATGAAAGACTTTGGTCTTTGTAGATCTATGATCTTTTAAGAAGATAATTCTTCTTTTTAAGAGATGATTTCATCTCTGTGTTCATCATTCATCATCTTTACCTTGAAGAAATAATCTTCTTGCAGGAGCTTGCTCTCTTCCTTTTGAGTTTTTTCTCAAAGTTTATAGGGGGTTTCTCTATATCAGACTTTAAGTCTTGGGGACTTTATATAGGGCAAGTTGATTTGTTGAATCAGCTGAAGAGATCTTTCTCTGATTGATTTGGGGATGTTTCACACCATTGGATCTTTGATCCTAGGGCTTCTATTTTACAGAAGGCAATCTTCCTATTTTTAACAAGATTGGAAAATCTTTTCATAATAGAATTTTAATTCTAATTAATTATTGATTTATCATTATTAATAGATCTTTTGATCTAACGGTGGGGAATTTTATAATTCCAGCGCTGGCGCACCCGTGCTTTGCACGTGGTGCGCTGCTCAGAGCGCAGCGCACTTTGCGCTCGCGCACCTGTGTTTGACACGTGGTGCGCTGCTCAGAGCGCAGCGCAGCCTGTGCTAGCGCGCCCGTGTTTGACACGTGGCGCGCAGTGCTCCTAGCGCTAGCGCACATATGGTGCACTGCCTAGGGCGCGGCGCACTTGGCGCTAGCGCATCCGTGTTTGACACGAGGCGCGCAGCGCGCCTAGCACTGGATCTGAAGCGTTGCTTCAATATTTGAATTTTTAATTTCAAAACAGATCTTTGCTCTGATTGGGGGAAAAAAATGCCCTCCACCGTTGCGCTCACGTGGCGCACACGTGAGTGCAGCGGTGGCAGCATCTGCGCCCTTGGATCAACTCAGAAGTTGAAGAGGCGTTTCAATGCCTATAAATAGGACCTTTGGTCCCTTAGATGATTTTCATCTTCTTCTTGTTTTCTGAGAATTTCATTCTCCCACAGAGCATAGCTCTCTTGTTTATGAACTTTTAAGAGTCAAAACTCTGTCAAAACTTAGGTAAAGTTTAAAACATTTTTTTAAAATAAATTAGGGTTTTATCCATTAACAGAGCCTTGCTCTTCATAGATCTTTGATCTAAAGAAAACCCATTTAGGGTTTCATTAATAGAGCTTTGCTCTCCTGAACCCATATATCTAAAGAGATATTTTCTTGGGGTTTCTTAGCCCATGAATTAGAGCTCTGCTCCTTTGATAACATGTAGATTTCTTAATCTCTTATGAAGAACTCTTGAGAGTTTGTTCATGGATCTTGAAGATCCCAGAATTTTTTAATTCATAAAAATTAATTTTAATTAATTCTTTCCTGATGGATTTTTCCATCATCATTACAGTGCTAGGCTCTTGAGGAATTTTATTCCTTCATGATCAGAGTTTGACAAGTGTCACTCTGTCATAGAGCATTGCTCTCAAAGGGAGATTTTCACCTTTTCCCGCGGGATCTCTCATTTAATGAGAATTTTCTTGAGGATTTCCTCATTTAATTAACTGTCGCATCCAATGACGAGGCTGTTTTATTAATTATTAATTGATGAATTGTCATCTAGATTTTGTGGACCCCCTTTGGTCCCTCTCTACTGCATTGCAGTGTGGTATAAATTTTAAAGTACCAGGTGTCAGAATTTAAAATTGAATTATATCACTGACAGTTGACTTTTGTCCCTTTTTGCACAGGTGACATGTCTTTCGACATCTCATTTCTATTCATCCGATCAGAAGGCGGGTTTCCTAAGGCACCTGTGGACCGGGAGGTTTTCGCGCTCATCAAAGACCATGACCCGGAACACAAAAATCTTCACTTGTGGGGTAGATAGTACGACCAGATTATCAGAGGTCGTCGAAGCTTCTCTTGTGCGACGCCTTTGGAGCCTATCTCAGCGATCCCGTATGCAGATGTACCGCCGGTGAACTATGCCGTAGAGGTGGTTAATTGGACTTCGGAGGGTCTCCTTCAGCCTTCGATCGCCGCCGTACCCATGCAACCGCCGCCGGCTTTGGACACCCTAGGGCGACGCATATGCTAGGGCGAGTCGCGCCCTTGGGGATAGCCCTAAAACATCGGCTAACTCCCCGTCATTCGGCCGGGTACTTGCAGTGGGCCCAGTATATCTTATCGGCGAAGAAATCGCATCTGCTAAAGCTCGGCTTATACTCTATGGTCTAAGCTTCCTTATTCCAGAATTCTGCACCTCCCACATGGTGGATCAAGGCATTTTTGGGGCAGTGGAACATCCCGACCCATACCTTCCTTCTATTGGATAGAGAGGTCTCCATCTTCTTGGAAGAATTCACCGAGGTTTCCAGTTTACCGGTCAGGGGGGAGCACTACGAGGAGCTGCTTCCTACGGATGAATATGTTTTTGCCACCAAGCCAGTGGTGAGGGGCCTCACGCCAGAGAATGCTATTCAGCACCGGTTCCCAAGTCTGATAAAGGTGTTGAACATGTATGAGAGCCTCTTCCTTGAATCCGGAGGACGAGGGGTCAGCTTCGCGAACTTCATTGCCCGTTTTCTTCGCCCTGAAATTTTGTCGCGACAAGGCGAAAAGTTTGCTAAACTTAATGATCCCTTCGGCTTTGGTTTGGACCGTCGGCTGATATTGGAAGTTGATCAATAGGGTTTCTCTCTCCCTGACATCGCGATTATCCCCCTGTTAGAAATCGTTGCTCTGAGCATTGACGAGGAAGCGTTTTTTCTTGGGTTTCTTGGGCTATGGTTTAGTTGGTTCGCGCTTCCTATGCACCCTTGTTACATAAGGCCTTCCGTCTTCTACCCCGCGCATCGCATGGTTGCCAGAATATAAGTGGCCATCGGGATCGCCGGGTTAGACCACCTATATCACGGTCTTAGCGTATCAGCGGACACCACTGAACCAGGGGTGCATCCTGCCAACTTCCCGATGCATTACTTCACTTCATGGATGGAGCTGCACGTGCTTGGGGTCTTTGGCATCCACAAAAGACCATCTTTTTATGACAGATGCAAGTTCCCACGAATAATGCAGCTGGTTAACGCCTCCATCATGAGTCCGTCAACACGGAAAGCTAGGGGCTTGCTCCTCTGTCCGCGCACGGTTGGAGATGGTATGTCTTTTACAGACAAAGTCTTGACCATCGGCCAGGAAACTTCAAAGGCGGTGCTGTCATTACGAGACATTTTTAAAGACGGGGCCTCTGTGTTGAAAGCCAGGGAGATTCTTCATTTGTACTCCATCAGGCCTGGCTTTCTTGTATTCAGGCAAAATGATGCGGCGCTATTCATGAGATACAACCCACATCGCTTTGCCCAGCAGCTGAGTTTCAATCAGGGAGTCCCGCTGGAGGCTTTCCTGGTAGAACCTGCTGCCACCGAAGAGGGGATGCGGAGCGCGCTGCATCATTTCATGCGCTTGAACATGGGGTCTCATATCTTTATCAGCGAACCGAGTTGTGTCCCAAAGGCCCTTAATGTACACGTGGCCTGTTACCAACATTCAATGGGAGCTGTTATCAGGGAGGAGAAGCGACTGTTACTCGACCGCAAGTGTGCACTCCCTGCTGGTGATCGAAACGTCCCCTTGAAGCGACAGACCATTGTCCTCCCTCCGCTAAGAGAAGCTGCCGTGATTGAAGTCCCCCATGACATGCCTGAGCTACAAGTGCCCCGTGCTCCCGTGAAGACGGTGGATGTACTACCGGTGTCCCATGCTCCCATGGAAACGGTAAATGTAGCTTTCCCTGAGTCTGGCGTAGGCTCAGACATCAGGACTCATTGCCCCAAAGTGCCCACCAAGCGTAAGCTTGTGCTGGCTGCGACTGGAGCTCGCTCGCAGAAGAGGACGAAGAAGTCGGTCCTCTCTATAGACGCTGTACTCGGCCTGGAGCCTCATGCTCCTCACAGTGAGGGCCTGAGCGAATATGGGACCAACGAAGGTCTATTCATAGCGCCGAAAGATACTGATCTCGAGGCCGCCATTGCAGCTTCTGTGCGATCAGCAAGCCACAAAGCGGAAATGGCCGTCCTCGCGCAATCAAGTGAGTATAACCCGTAACTTCTGTTATTGCATTATATTTTTATTTTTATTATCATGTCTTGACTGACATTTTTCCTTCTGTAACAGGTTTTACCACTGAAGAGGCTCTAGCGGTTTCTCTTAGGACCTTTGAGGAGGATCAGAGGACTCGCGCTTCGTTGGGAGTTGGTATGTCTCGGCTCATTGAATCTTCATTCTCCTTTCTTATGGACAATCTGACACCTTCTTTATCTTATCGCAGGGACTACAATGCCAATCCTGCAAGGCGATGTGGAGATGCTTCCTGAGCTAGCCATCGAAGTCCCGGCCTCCTCAGGACTGCCGAAAGAGGTCTTACTCAAACGACCGATGACGGATGCCATAACGGCTCCAGAGGTAACCCTTGGCGAGGACGATGATGTCCTGTTGATGGAGGCTTCTAGAAGATCCGCTCTAACGGCCCGAGAGGAAAGGAAGTGCAAAATGCGTGTGGCAAGGGAGCGTAGTGCTGCCTTGGCCGCGGGTGCAGGTTCTAGCACCGCTACCCCTGCCCCTACTCCTTCAGAAGATACTCCGGCTGCCTTGTCCACCGCCCACAGACGGGCAGCACGTGCGGCTCGGGAAGCAATCGGAAGACCAACTCAAGGTAATGTGACATTGGGTTCTGTTGTCAAAGTTTTAATTTTCAGTTCTCATATATCCTATCTTGCAGGGCCGAGTCTTACCAAAGAAGTGGCGGCGACCACTGAGCCTGAGGTAGCGGTAGAGGAGGTAGCCATGATCACCGAACCCGAGGCAGCGGTAGGCGTGATGGCTACAATTGCCGAGCTCGAGGTAGCGGCGGGTGAGACAGTCACGATCACCGAGCCCGAGATGGCGGTAGGTGAGATGGCTACCATTGTCGAGCTCGAGGTAGCGGTTGGTGAGATGGCTACAATTGCTGAGCCCGAGGTGGCCGCTCCCTCTCAAGAGTCGGGCACCGCCCCAATCATTATTCATTCCACCTGCGGCTCTTTTCCATCTCCTGGCGTCGCAAGCATTACGACGGCTCTCGTAGAGTCAGGGGATGAGGTGACGGGAGGTGAGACCATCTTGCTGGAAGATGGTAAAGCAGTCGCTATATCAAGTGACGCCCTTGTTGCGGTTCCGACCGGTGACTCACCAGGTAGATTTTGGGTCATTGCTTTTTTTTTATTCTGCAATCCCTTTCAATCTTTCCTGATGGTATTTATCTCGTTTCTAATGCAGGCGTGGTGAGCGTTGAGGTTGCGCTACCCGAGGCAGCGCAATCAGTTACCACTTTGACGGTGACCACTCCTCTACCTTCTCTCGTACCATCTCAGATGTTGGAAGGTGCAGATTTGTAACCCATCATTTTTATCTCTAGGCTGTATAATTTATATACTGACATTGCATTACTGCGTCTTTGCAGGAGTCCTTTTTGATCACCTGTATCAGGTGCTACACCCACACTTCTCCTTCCAATCAAAGATTAGTCCGCCCGCTGCTGTCGGTGAGTATCTTTTCTAACCGACGTCCTTTCTTTAATGGGCAGTCACATTATTGCTAATTCTTCTTTGCATTTCTTGTAGCTTTATAAATTGAAGGAGGGGACGAGGGTATCGTTGTGCCACCAGTACTCCCAGCTCCGCCCCCTGTTGCAGCCGGTATAGTAGACTCTATTGTTCGTGTATTTTCTTTATTTCTTGAGCCGACATCTGACTATGATTTATTTTGCAGCAATCACGTCGACTCTAGCTCCGTTCGAATCTCGCATCATTATGCCGGCAGGGCCCTTTTCTACACGTCCATCTTCTAAAGGCGCAGTGACCAGCCTGCGGATGTTGAGCGAATACGTCGAGGAGCTTGATGCGGAGGCCCCTACACTCGCTGCAGATTTTACTGCCGAGGTTAATCCAATGCTGGCAACGCTTTTGAACTTCCATAATGAAGGCGTCGTTGAGTCTTAGGTTAATCACTGCAGGAAGATTGAGGCCTGCCTGTATGAGCTTGAGCTTAGGCGTCCTGCTCCTGAAATTCTGGCCGTGAACTCCTAGCGGATTGCATGGGTCGAGGAGAGCATTCCCTACTTACGCCATCTTGAACAGGAAGCGGCCATAAAACGTAAAGAGTGCGAAGAGACTTTAGGTGAATCTACTCGATTGCATGCTCAAGTTGATGAAAACGCTGCTGATCAGTCAAAAACACTGCAATTTTAACACGGCAATTTCCCTATCATTTGCACTCATTTAGAAGTGTACGGTATTCATATTTCACATATTAGCAAATCAGTCGTAAAATATCAGATTGCATGTGTTAGATTCTAAAACCGATATTTCTTAGGAAATTGACTGTATTTTATGGCATCGCATCATCCCTGTATTGCGCAACACTTGTGTCGAGATTTGTGCAGGAAATTACAGGAGCAAAGTCAAAAGAAGCTGATAAAAAATACACCAACTCCATGATTTCAGATTTGGTAGCAATCCAAAAGGAGAAATACAATTCAACATATCAGAAAATATCCCAAGTGTTAGGCCCAACAATCACCAGAAGAACCAAGCCCTGAAGCTTCAAAAGAGCCGCGGAACCGCGGCGGAAGCAGGATTGCACCGCGGTTCCGCGGCGGTATTGCCACGTCAGCGCTCAATTTTTAGTGCACAATTCTTATCTCTGGGCCCACATTCCTTTCATATACGTCAAACTCCAGAAAACCCTCGAAGCTTCTGCCAGATGAGCAAAGATCATTAAGCAACCTAATCTTGATTAAGCTAATCAAGCTCCTAACAAACTATTTCTAGAAGTTCCCTCCTAACTAACCTCTTCTAGAAGCCTCTCTAGCTAACTAACTTTTGGAGGGAAATTCAAATTTCCTCAACAAACTTTTAGAGGGAAACTTAAAATTCAAATCCTAGATCTAGGGTTTTAATGTCTATAAATAAGAGCCTAGATCTAAGGGTTGGGGTTGTTCAATTCTTTACCTTTCACACCATCTTCTTCCACAAGTCTAGTGACAAGACTTGTGCGAAACCCTAACCATAATTCCAATCCAAATTCAAGATCCTGAGTACCAATCAAGCGAGAAGCCCTTCAAACTTTTATGAGCGGAGCCGATCTCCAATCGAGCAAGTGATCCAAGCCGATCCGCGACTCACGGAGGCGAGCGAAGCCAAATCGACGATCGAGTTCTTCCTCTTGTAGTTCTTGAGCGAATGTAATGAAATTGTTGATATAAATAAAAGGTGAAATTCTTTAATCTTGCTTTCTTTTAATTCTTGCATCATGATTAGATCTCAATTTGTGATTGTGGTTCTTGTTGTGATGTTTGAGTAAAACTCCGCTCGTTAAGGAGTCGAGACGATCAATAGAATGATGATGTAACAAATCTTAATATGATTCCTAAGTCCTACGAGTATTGTAAAACCTAGCAAGTTCAAGAATCCATGACCTAGTTTCGTTGCAATACTTTCTTGATTGTGATCGCTCCAAATTAGGGATCTACGATCGTTTCTTGAATTTACTAGAGGCTAGAATGTGAATGATATCGACGAAAGAACAAGGGATAAGATGAAACCCTAGTTTCACAAGAAATCCCTAATTCTTGTCGATCATCATCGATCTAGTATCAATTCATCGAAAGATAAGAATACGTCATTGTAAGATTACAACACATCTATAGATCCGATCGATTCCTACGAGCCTCTTTTCGATTCTTGATATTTGGTTGGAAAAATCATCAAACTATCAATTCTTGATTCTATCTTTTTCTTGTTATTAGATCTAGATTTTCTAATTCTTGAACCTCAACTATAAATCTTGAATTGTTTGTTTTCTTTTCATTAATGTTTCGACTCATCTAATTCAAAAGACGAACGATTACACTTTCCCCGTGGACGATCCGCACTTAGTAACGCGCTACATTCGACACCGTTATTGATTGCGGTCAAATTATTTTTGGTTGTGATTTCTTTACAATTTTCCAAACATACACAATCCGAAATCGTATTCAATCAAATGGCGCCGTTGCTGGGGATCGCACGCTAATTCGTTTTATATCGAAGTTTGAATTGAAAGATTTATTCCATTACATTTTTGAGATCAAAATTCGCACAAACCCTAAACGATTTGTTGTGGTTTATTGCAAGGAGATCTGGAGCTTGCTGTGAAAGTGAAATAATTTTTGGGATATACCAGAGAGTAGAGGGAGCCAACAGAAGCTCTCTGGTGAAATTTAGTGCAGTGATCTCACCATTGAACCGCGATTCAGCGGTCTAAGTACCCATATGCAGCGGAACCGCGGCATCTTGGAGGCTTCTCTGTGAAATTTTTGTCTCAGGTACCTTCTTACCTTCTCCTCTCTCCTTTTTTTAGCTCCAACTAATAAATTTCTGCAGGCTTCTTTGCAAAAATTGCAGCGCCGCAAAAAGCAATTTAAATTTGTGCGTGTTTTTGTTTCTTGGTTGTTTGCATAATTAATACGGACATTAAGGGGCAAAGACCAAATCCAGATTAGGTGGGGAGTTCATTACCCTTCCTAAGCCCTAAAAATCACAAACTTGCATCCGCATTTACCCTCATTAATTAAAAAATATCTAGAGATGACTCTAAGGACCGTCGCGCTCACTTAGGACAGAAGAAGGCCGTGGGTAATTCATTACTTATCTGCGTTTTCTTGTGGTGTCTAAGGCAAGTGTGTCTAAGGCTAGTGGTTATTAATTAGGCCCACTACTTACGTAGTGGAGTACCTTCCCACTTACCTGGCACTTACCTAGCCACAGGGGGACAAGAGGCAGTGGAGGATTCTATCCTGCGACTTGTCTTTGGCAGTTAGGAGCGGTCTAGAGCCGGACCTAGGTGACCACTAGATTCTAGGGTTTTTGCTTGTTGCATTTGTTGTGTCGCGTCATTTTTTTTAAAAAAAAAATCCGTCCTTTTTTCAAAGCAAACACCGCATACATCATTCCCCTAATTATAAATTCACGCTGCCACTTGTACTAACCCTTTTTAGTGCAAGATAGGCTGGACAACGGGATTCTAGTGCCTGTTAGTCCGCGTCCTTCCGATCGACCCTAAAGTCGGTATTTCTACATTTACCCTTTTCTTTACCAACCACCACAACAACATCGATGGATCCGTCTCCATCGAACTTCTTTTCCACTACTCAGCCGCCGTCCGTTGGTGCACAGAATCCACCTTGCATCTCTCTCCAAGAGAGGTTCTATCCTACACGAGGCCCACTTTCCACCTGTCTTTCCACACCACCAGCCAACGGGGAAAATTTTCAAATTAAACCCCAATACATCAACCTTCTACCAAAATTTCACGGTCTCTAGTCTGAAGACGCATATGCCTTTATCTCCAAATTTGAAAATGTATGCGCAATGATGGATACCTCACAGCTGTCTGTGGATGCTTTGCGTCTTCGTCTTCTCCCATTTACCATGTACGATTTAGACGAGAAGTGGCTCTATAACACTACCGCACATTCCATTTCAAATTGGGACGAATTCGTCAAAGCATTCCTTAAGAAATTTTACCCACATCACAAAACAGCTCGAGTCCGTAGCGAAATCTATCAATTCACCCAGCTTCCAAACGAAACATTTTCAAAATGTCTTGAACGTTTCAAGGATCTGTTAGTCCAATGTCCACATCACGGCATCCCGAGATGGGATCTGTGCCAAATCATTTATGAGGGCATTAATCCTAACACAAGACAGACCCTTGAATCCATGTGTCAAGGCAACTTCATGACCAAAGATGATGGGGAAGCTTGGAACTTTCTAGAAGATTTCGCTGAAAAATCTTTACAGTGGGAGGGTGTGAGTCAATCGTCTAGGGATGGCAATGATATTTCCATAGGAGTTAGATATGCCATTGCAGCTATACACAAGAAACTCCAGACTATGGAAAACAAATTTTTAGCCGCCACCCTAAATCAAATGTCACTCTCCAAAACTGTATGTGGATGCTGTTCTGATCCTTCTCATTTGACGGAAGAATGTCCACAAAATTCTCCGTTTCAAGGTCATACCAATGCCGCATTTCAAAGACCTAGAAACGATCCTTATTCTTCCATATATAATCAGGGTTTGAGGAATCACCCTAACTTTGCTTGGAACCAATGACAATCTCAAAACAAGGTTCCAACCCAAAACAATTTCCAAAGGGTCCCTCCACCACAACAGCATCCACCACTTCAATTGAGTCAGCACCCCTTCCAATCATAAAACTTCCAAAATCCGGCCAACACTTTTGCACCACATGAAAACACTTTGCAATTGACCGGTACAGATAATACCTCTGCACTAGCACAAACCTTGGATACTTTCATGAAACAATCCATCCAAGGGACAGCAAGTTTGAAATCTTCCATCGAGAATGTGATGAAGATCATTGTCTATCAAAATGAGAATATCAAATCGATGGAAGCACAAATTGCACAACTAAAAGCCGAAATGAGTGCAAGAGAGAAAGGGAAACTTCCAGCTCAGCCTTTACCCAATCCTGGCTATTCACATCTTGTGAATGCAACCGCGTTGAGATCTGGAAGAGTGCTTGACGATCACATTGGGGAAGAGTTTGATGACACTGAAAAATCAATCAATAACACCCCGGCTGAGACCTTTCCTTCCACTTCTACTTCTAATTCTGACCCCAGTTCTTCTACCCCACCACTTTCTCACGAGCCTATTCTCCGTTTCCCACAAGGCTCGCCACCTCAGCCCATCTCTTCTAGTTCTCCACAGATGGTCCCCACTCCTCTTTTGGGATCACGTTTACCCCCACTTCCTTCTCCTATGATGGACCCAACGCTTATTGCTAAAGCACCTTATCCTAATCGATTAAGGGCTAACACATCGAGTCCACATATGGAGAAGATTAGGGACATTTTTAAGCAAGTTAACATCAACATCCCTCTCCTAGATGCCATCCAACAAGTTCCGTCCTATGCAAAAACTCTTAAGAACTTGTGCACTAGGAAGAGGAAGACTCAAGTGCCCAAGAAGATTTTCATGGCAAAGACTGTAGACACGGCTTTCCCCCAACAATTACCGAGGAAACGTAAAGATCCTGGATATCCTACTATTTCCATTTCTATTGGGGGAAAACACATCAATCGTGCTCTACTAGACCTTGGCGCTAGTGTTAACTTGCTTCCATATTCAGTCTATGAGCAACTAGGTATCGGAGAGTTGAAGCCAACCCATTGCACTCTCCAGATGGCTGACCGATCTATCACCAAACCTAGTGGTGAACTGGAGGATGTGTTAATAAAAATCGGGAAATTCATATTCCCTGTGGACTTTATTGTAATTGATACATAGCCTGTAGCGAACCCACGAAATTAAATTCCGGTGATTTTAGGTCGCCCCTTTTTGGCCACTTCCAATGCTATCATCAACTGTCGTAATGGCTCTATGACCCTATCTTTCGGGAATAGGTCAATAGAGCTGAACATTTACAAGTTGGGAACTGTACCCTCCGAACCTACTTCTCAGGTCTGTTCTGTCGACTTAATTGATGTCGACAGCAGCGAATTTGATGATCCTCATGATACTGATCTTGACTCTTTTCATATGTTGTTGTTTGACCCAACTATGTATCATACACATACGGACTCTTCCACCGAGTTGTCCGGGTCAACAATTAACACTGATTATGAACCGTTCTTAGAGTCTGAAGATCACCCCGCACTTTGTGATGACAATATTCATCGGGGTATTGATGGAACTTTTGAGGAGATCTTCGCTGATGAACTCGCATTTTTGAATAACACGGGTGTTGAGATGAATCATGTCCCACTCACTGAAATTGAACCTCCACCCCTTTTTCTGAATTGTAAAAAGAATGCGAGTAATCCATCACATTCACTGCATCGTCTCTCCAAAATGAGACGCACACACATTCTATTCCATCCCTTACCCTTTCCCCACTTCTTCTTCCACCAACCCGAGCGCTGCATTGACAAAATTTTCGAATGGTTGCTGTTAACATTTGGTCTTTGCAAGGCTTGGCATCGACCATTGATTCTTGACCCCCTCATGTGATTTTTAAAAGATTAACATTTCATAACTCATGTTTGGGGGGGCATGTTTTCTGGCTCTTGAAAAGAAAATTTTTACAAAATTTTGAGCCAAAAATAAGTTTGGGGGAGGATCTTCACTTAAATATTTTGCCCCCACTAATAAATTCCTCCCAGGCTTACAGGTTTTTCGAGATTCAGTAGATGGCAACAGTGAGGACACTGTTGAAAACAATTTTGGGGGAGGTTTGTGCTTATTTTCGCATCATTTGCATCATACTTTGCACAAGCACAAAACATTTTCGAAAACCTATAAAAATTTTAAAAAAAATTCAAAAGTAAAAATATTTTTTGTACATAAATAAGATAATAAAATATTAGATAGTGAAAAATTACATCCATGAGATTAGAAAAATTTAAGAAAACCAAGAAAATTAGAAGTTTTCTTATACGAACTAGTAATAAGTAGTTATGAGCCATTGTCCCAAGGGTTAGTAAGATGAAGGAAGTCACTAATTTGAGGATAAAAATAAGTCTGAAAAATAGTTTCTATTCTGGAAAGCGAAACATTTTGAACATTGATACCTTGCTATTCGCACATACACACGTCTTGAAGCCTGGGATAGTAGAGGATACCTTAAAATGCTCTTGTCTTAAAGCCGATGTATGAAGGAAATAAAAAGAAAAAAAAAGTGAATAAAAAATATATATAAAGTGGTAAGAAAAATGGACACTGGTTTTGTTATCACCGAGGGCAATAAAAAATATATAGCGAGGGTTCCTCTTCACCTAGTGCCCTAAGGCCAACTGGTCTGGGAGTCGCTGCTATGCCTGAGGTGGTGCAAGACGAGGAAAATACACCAAATAAGCAAGCACATGAGTAATCGGTCGGTTAGTACCTCAAGAAGTATTAACGGTCGCATGAAAGTGTGTGAGCAATCCTAAATATTCATTAATTAAAAAGTACTGGGCTGATGGGCAAGAGTATGATAGCTTGAATTGAATTCTCCGGGTGTAGGGATGTCTTTACACACACGCAGGGTGATATGATCGATGTTTGGAAGAAAGATAGGAATGAAGAATAAGGCGATGTTTTATTGAGGGAGGACGTGATTTCTGACATCTTTTCGTGACCATTAAGATAGGGTTCATGACAACCGAAAAGCTAGCTTAGTAGGAAACCCTAATTTTCAAGGGTTTTCTTTTACAATTCTTGTCTTTAAATGTAATATTCATGATCTTCCTTTTATTATTGGATTTTGTGGGTGCAATCCGCAGAAAACCCTCAGGAGACAACACTCCTCCTACTAAGGACACCTAGAGGTTTAAAGGCTTGTTGCACGTGCTCAGTGCAATCGTGTTGCCTACGAAAGTGTGCTAGTTAGTTTTTCTCTTTCTTTATTTTCTCCTTCTTTTTTCATAAAACAATTCGCTCGAGACGATCGAAAATAAGTTTGGGGGAATTTGATCAGTCGAAAATACTGCAATTTTAACACGGCAATTTCCCTATCATTTGCACTCATTTAGAAGTGTACGGTATTCATATTTCACATATTAGCAAATCAGTCGTAAAATATCAGATTGCATGTGTTAGATTCTAAAACCGACATTTCTAAGGAAATTGACTGTATTTTATGGCATCGCATCATCCCTGTATTGCGCAACACTTGTGTCGAGATTTGTGCAGGAAATTGCAGGAGCAAAGTCAAAAGAAGCTGATCAAAAATACACGACCTCCATGATTTCAGATCTGGTAGCAATCCAAAGGGAGAAATACAATTCAACATATCAGAAAATATCCCAAGTGTTAGGCCCAACAATCACCAGAATAACCAAGCCCTGAAGCTTCAAAAGAGCCGCGGAACCGCGGCAGAAGCAGGATTGCGCCGCGGTTCCGCGGCGGTATTGCCACGTCAGCGCTCAATTTTAGTGCACAATTCTTATCTCTAGGCCCACATTCCTTTCATATACGTCAAACTCCAGAAAACCCTCGAAGCTTCTGCCAGATCAGCAAAGATCATTAAGCAACCTAATCTTGATTAAGCTAATCAAGCTCCTAACAAACTATTTCTAGAAGCTCCCTCCTAACTAACCTCTTCTAGAAACCTCTCTAGCTAACTAACTTTTGGAGGGAAATTCAAATTTCCTCAACAAACTTTTGGAGGGAAACTTAAAATTCAAATCCTAGATCTAGGGTTTTAATGTCTATAAATAGGAGCCTAGATCTAAGGGTTGGGGTTGTTCAATTCTTTACCTTTCACACCATCTTCTTCCACAAGTCTAGTGACAAGACTTGTGCGAAACCCTAACCATAATTCCAATCCAAATTCAAGATCCCGAGTACCAATCAAGCGAGAAGCCCTTCAACCTTTTAGGAGCGGAGCCGATCTCCAATCGAGCAACTGATCCAAGCTGATCCGTGACTCACGGAGACGAGCGAAGCCAAATCGACGATCGAGTTCTTCCTCTTGTAGTTCTTGAGAGAATGTAACGAAATTGTTGATATAAATAAAAGGTGAAATTCTTTAATCTTGTTTTCTTTTAATTCTTGCATCATGATTAGATCTCAATTTATGATTGCGGTTCTTGTTGTGATGTTTGAGTAAAACTCCGCTCATTATGGAGTCGAGACGATCAATAAAATGATGATGTAACAAATCTTAATACGATTCTTAAGTCCTACGAGTCTTGTAAACCCTAGCAAGTTCAAGAATCGATGACCTAGTTTCGTTGCGATGCATTCTTGATTGTGATCGCTCGAAATTAGGGATCTACGATCGTTTCTTGAATTTACTAGAGGATAGAATGTGAATGATATCGATGACAGAACAAGGGATAAGATGAAACCCTAGTTTCACAAGAAATCCCTAATTCTTGACGATCATCATCGATCTAGTATCAATTCATCAAAGGATAAGAATACGTCATTGTAAGATTACATCACATCTATAGATCCGATCGATTCCTACGAGCCTCATTTCGATTCTTGATATTTGGTTGGAAAAATCATCAAACTATCAATTCTTGATTCTATCTTTTTCTTGTTATTAGATCTAGATTTTCTAATTCTTGAACTTCAACTATAAATCATGAATTGTTTGTTTTTTTTCATTAAAGTTTCGACTCATCTAATTCAAAAGACGAACGATTACACTTTCCCTGTGGACGATCCGCACTTACTAACGCGCTACATTCGACACCGTTATTGATTGCGGTCAAATTATTTTTGGTTGTGATTTCTTTACAATTTTCCAAACATACACAATCCGAAATCGTATTCAATCAGCTGCACAGTTGAAAGTTATCTTCGAGAGCCTTCTACGATGTATTTCTGACGAGCTAACGCTGAGGCAGAAACTCGACCTCATCGAGCGAGAAGCACAGAATCGTGGGGCAGCTCAGCGGGTTGTCAAAGAGCAATTTTCATCCTACTTGCAGCAAGGAGCCCAGGTCGAAGCAGAGTTGGCCGCGGCAGCTGACCAAGAAAAGGGGCTGAGGGCAGTGCGCGAGCGACTGATTGGTCTATTGAAAACGCTTCCCTCTCAATAATTGTTTTTGTACCATTTGTAATTTTGAATAAAATGTAGCCACTTTTTTTTATTCATTCATATGATGTATTTTGTACCTAATTGAATTCAAGAATAAAAGATACATTTCTTTCACAATGTCTTGTGTCATCTCTCTGCTTTCTTCTTTCTTTTGTTATCAGCATGTCACCATAGCAAGCATAGTCGGCAGATGATAGAGTGTGCATCTTGTTTTGGCTTCTTCGAGGGGTAGTGATGGCTTAGGAAACAGGTTCAGATCTGCCACCTAAGACTTTTCAACTTTATGAGCCGTGAGGGTCCCATAAAGACTTTTCTCCCTACGAGTCGTGAGGATCTCGTATGTGTCTTTTCTCCTTAGGAGTCATGCGGATTCCTAAGTGTGTTTTCCCTTATAAGTCGTAAGGATCTTACAAGAGAGTTTTCTTCCTTAAGAATCGAGAGGACCCGTAAGTGTTCAATGAGATTAACGTTATCCGCATTTCACAGCGTTAGAAGTTGCTCCGGGCGTTTCCCACGAGGTGAATGTTAACTTTGGCCATGTTCCTCGGAGTCGTTGGATGACGTATTTCCGAGGCGGGGTCATGTAGATGACGTATTTTCGCGACGGGGTCATGTGAATAACGTATTTCCGAGACGGGTCATGTGGATGACGTGTTTCCGCACCGGGGTCATGTGGATGACGTATTTCCAAGACAGGGTCATGTGGATGACGTATTTCCATGCCGGGGTCATGTGGATGACGTATTTCCGAGACGGAGTCATGTGGATGACATGTTTCCGCGCCGGGGTCACGTGGATGACGTATTTCCGAGACGGGGTCATGTGGATGACGTGTTTCCACGCCGGTGTCATGTGGATGACGTGTTTCCATGCCGGGGTCATTTGGATGACGTGTTTCCGAGACGGGGTCATGTGGATGACGTTTTTCCGCGACGGGGTCATGTGGATGACGTGTTTCCATGCCGGGGTCATGTGGATGACGTATTTCCGAGATGGGGTCATGTGGACGACGTGTTTCTGCGCCGGTGTCATGTGGATGACGTATTTCCGAGACGGGGTCCTGTGGATGACGTGTTTCCACGTCGGGGTCATGTGGATGACGTATTTCCGAGACAGGGTCATACGGATGATGGTTTTCCGCGACGGGGTCATGTGGATGACGTATTTCCGAGACAGGGTCCTGTGGATGATGTATTTCCATTACGGGGTCATGTAGATGACGTATTTCCGAGGCGGGGTCATGTGGATGACGTATTTCCGAGGCGGGGTCATGTGGATGATGTTTTTCCGAGACGGGGTCATTTGGATGACGTATTTCCGAGACGAGGTCATTTGGATGACGAATTTCCATGACGGGGTCATGTAGATGACGTATTTCCGAGACGGGGTGATGTGGATGACGTATTTCCGAGACGGGGTCATGTGGATGACGTATTTCCGAGACGGGGTCATGTGGATCACGTATTTCCGAGATGGGGTCATTTGGATGACGTATTTCCGAGACGGGGTCATATGGATGACGTATTTCCGAGTCAGGGTCATTTGGATGACGTATTTCCGAGACGGGGTCATGTGGATGACGTGTTTCCGCGACGGGGTCATGTGGATGACGTGTTTCCGCGACGGGGTCATGTGGATGACGTATTTTCGAGACGGGGTCATGTGTATGACTTATTTCCACGACGGGGCCATGTGGATGACGTATTTCCGCGATGGGGTCATGTGGATGACGTATTTCCGAGACGGGGTCATGTGGATGACGTATTTCCGCGACGGGGTCATGTGGATGACGTTGCATCTATTGTAATGAGACGAATATAGAAGTGGTCTCCAGGTTGTCTGGGAACCACCAAGATTTGGAGTAGGGGCTTTACCGTAGCTCCATGGTTGATTGCATCGTCTGAATCCTGTTGGAATGGGGAAGAACGCTGTTGATGATCTTTAGGCTATCCCTGAACCGTCGAGATTTGGCTTCGTTTTCTGATGGAGCCTGGGGAGGGAAGGTGTGATTCCTTCTTTATTTGCACCTCTGGATTGTATACAGGGATTAATGTGATATCACCTGCAGGGCATAAATTTCAATTTTCTTTATTTCTTTCCGTGATGCTCTATCATTTCAGCTTTTATATCGCGAAGGTTGCGATTGCCCAATCATTTCGGCTATTTTTCGCGGCGCCCAATCATTTCGGCTATTTTTTATATTTTTTTACTCGCTTCTTTTTATTGCGAGTTGCCTAATCATTTCAGCTATTTTGCATGCATACATTTTTACTTGCCGATTTGTTGCAAGTTGCCCCATCATTTCGGCTATTTCGTATGCATGTTTGTGGCTTGCTGGCTTTTCGCTGCAGGCCTAGAATTTAGACACCGATTTCGGCATTAGCACCGCTACAACTGGGATATTTCCAGGAGCGAATCATCATTTGCCTCTGTCGATGTCGAACAAAGGCGGCTTAGCGAACAGGGTTAGGATCCTATCGACTAAGGCTTTTGACTTCATGAGCCGTAAGGGCCACATGAAGGTATTTCTCCCTACGAGTCGTGAGGATCACGTAGGTGCGTTTTCTCCTTAGGAATCGTGAGAATTCCTAAGTGTATGTTCTCTTATATGTCGTAAGGATCTTACAAGAGTGTTTTCTCCTTATAACTCGAGAGGACTTACAAGGTTGTTCTCCATGTAGACATATCCCTAGTCACGGATGGGACTTCGTTAGGAAAATGTTTATTCGCGCCTGTGGATTGTATACAAGGGTCAATATTGAGCCGCCCGTAGGGCAATATTGGAGGTTGTGATGGCCGCTTAAGAATAGGTTCAGATCCCTGTAGCTTAAGACTTTTGAATCTTATGAGCCGTAAGGGTCCTATAAGAGGGTTCTCCTTACGAGTTGTGAGGATCTCGCAAGTGTAATTTCTCCTTAGGAATCGTGGGGATCCCTAAGTGTGTTGCTCCCTTGTGAGTCGTAAGGTTCTCACGCAGGTGGTTTCTCCTCACAAGGTCGAGAGGACCTTGCAAGTGTCTTTTATCGAGATTGCTCCCTTTCGTGTTTTCACAAAACTCTCCGGTAACCCTACTGTTTTTACTCATGGAGCCCTTTCGGGTTTTCATCCGTGCCCTTTTTGCTTATGGAAATACCGTTTTTTTATTCTTTTTTTTTTATTCCTTTCTTTTTTTTGTGTCAGCCTTGGGATGCTACAGTCTGCAGTAGTTTATCGACGTCTCGGTCAACAGCTAGTTTTAGGACATAGTGGTCCATCGTTAGTTTAAGGACTTTTCGGTCCGTTGTTAGTTTAAGGTCGTTTCGGTCCGTTTTTAGTTTTAGGACATTTCGGTCCGTCGTTAGTTTAAGGACATTTCGGTCCGTTAGCCAGCTACTACCTATAGAGTTTGGGCTTAGGAATATAGCGAGCGGAATTGGTCGTCGTCATCTATCGTTGACCCAAGGCATTACTCGTCAGGCATAGTACCTTTTCAGAAAGCGACCATTTATTGGCCTGAAAGGTCTTTCACCATGCATGTCCATAAGTAGATAGGCACCACCCTGGTAGACTTTGTCTATGATATACGGGCCTTCATAGTTCGGCTCGAATTTCCCGTGTTTGGCACGATTGGGGATCATAGGTCTTTTAACCACTAGCACGAGTTCGCCTTGGCGGAATGTTCTCGGCCTAGTCAATCTTTCGTATGAGCGCGTCATCTTTGCTTTGTAAGCCTCCAGATTTTGTTGCGCTATGAGTCGGGCTTCATCGAGGGCATCGAGCTCCTTAAGCCGAAAGTGAGCATTTTCTTCGTCTGTTAGCTCGTAGTGAACTGCCACTCGTAGAGAGGGTAGCTCTATCTCGAGGGGGAGTACCGCCTCTGTACCGAATACCAATGCGTACGGCGTTGTGTTCGTGGCCGTTTTAAATGTAGTTCGATATGCCTAGAAAGCATCATGCAGTCTCTCGTGTCAGTCCTTCTTATTTCGAGACACCGTCTTTTTCACAGTCTTTGTCAAGGTCTTGTTGAAAGCCTCGGCTAGACCGTTAGCTCGGGGATTATAGACTGAGGAGTATCTCCAGTCTATGTTATGCTGTTGTGCGAAGCGGCTGATCTTGTGGCTTCTGTAGGCTGGCCCGTTATCGAAGATGATCCTTCGCGGAGTTCCAAACTGACAAATGACGTGTGTCTTGAGGAAATGGAGGATATTCTCCATCTTCACTTCCCTTAGCGGTACCGCTTCTGCCCTTTTGGAGAAGTAATCAGTTGTCGCCAAAATGAATCGATGTCCTCTGGACGATGCTGGTTCGATGGGGCCGATTATGTCAGTCCCCTACATTTCGAACGGCCAGCTATCCACTGTTGGATGTAGTGGATTTGGATACTGATGGATAAAGTCCCCGTTAATCTGGCACGAATGGCACTGCTTCGCGTATTTGAGGCAGTCTTGGATCATCGTGGGCC
Organism: Agapanthus africanus; assembly: GCA_030015575.1. Classification (NCBI taxonomy): domain Eukaryota; kingdom Viridiplantae; phylum Streptophyta; class Magnoliopsida; order Asparagales; family Amaryllidaceae; genus Agapanthus; species Agapanthus africanus. Next base: position 293,146,234 of record CM057345.1, on the reverse strand, counting down.
AATAATAACCCATCCATTTGATCTTCAGCTTCATCTTCGGCCCGGCTTGGTGAGAACCGCAGAGTCTGTTCTGAGTTTCTTGGACGACTCTCTTTGCCTCTTCAGGTCCCAGGCATCATAGCCACAGAGAATCAAATGACCTTTTATACAGAGTATCATTGACGAAGGTGAAAGATAGAGCTCGTTTCATAAGCTAATATTTCGAGGACGCATCTTCAGGTGTTCAACGGGATTTGAAGTAATCTATAAAGACTTCCCTCCAATCCTTAGCCTTTTCCTGGTCTTTTATTTGCATAGCCATTTGCTCGGTCGCTCCATTTTTTTCAGACGACTCTGGAGATATTTCTTCCGGTGCGAGAACCCGACGGCTTTGCACAATGATCCTCACGTCATTGAGGTTCTCATCAGCCAGTTCTTTAGCGAGCTTGGCTAATGCATCCTCCTTGCTATTTTCCGCACGTGGTATACTTTCCAAGGTGTAGGAAGGAATTTGAATTAGCAGTCGCTGTTCTCTCTCGCCGTACTTCACCAACTCTGGTTTGTACGTTTGGTAGTCGCCATTTACTTGACTAACGACCTGTTGGGAGTCTCTGTATATGAGGTGGTTTTCAATTCCCATGTCGATGGCGATCTCGAGACCTGCTATCAAAGCTTCATACCCGGCTTCATTATTCGTCCTCGGCTCTGTTAAGGTGAAGGCAAAGCGCATTATCCCTCCTTTTGGAGTCACGAAGATGAGGCCTACTCCTGATTTGATTATAGGGGTGCTTTGTTTGCGCTTCTTCATGGAAGACGCTCCATCAAAATAGAGTTCCCACCGGGTATCATCCCTGTCGATCGTGTCAAACGCATGTTCGTCTGGCAGTTCTCAATTCAAAGGAGAATCGGCAGGTATTGGATGCTCAGCGAGGAAGTCGGCATTGGCCTGGCCTTTCACTGCTTTGAGGGGTCGATAAGTTATCGAGAACTCCATCAAGAGTAGGACCCATTTAGCGAGATGTCCTGTCAATATGGCATTTGACATCAAATATTTGAGAGGGTCCACTTTTGATATGAGATGGACCTCATGTGCCAACGCATAGTGTCTGAGCTTCGTTATTGCGAAGATCAACGCCAGGTAGTGTTTTTCAATGGGAGAGTAATTTCTTTCTACCCCCTGGAGAACTCGACTCAAATAGTAGAGAGCTCTTTCTTTCCCTTGGTCGTTCTCTTGTGCCGATAGTGCGCCTAAGGAACCTTCGAGGGCTGTCGTATATAGGACAAGTGGTTTTCCTTTAACAGGAGCGGCTAGTACTGGCAGATTCTGCAAGTATTGCTTGATTTCATCCAGTGCGCTTTGGCATTTGTGATCCCAGAAGAACGGAGTTCCCTTCTTTATTAAGTGGCTGTAGGGGCGGCACTTGCCAGAGAGATTGGCTATAAATTGCCGGATATACGCGAGCTTCCCTTGGAGAGACCACAATTGCTTGAGAGTCCTTGGCGGAGGCATTTCCATAATCGCCTTGATCTTTGATGGATCTATCTCGATGCCTCGGTATCGGACGATGAATCCTAGGAATTTTCCTAAGGAAACTCTGAACGCGCATTTGAAAGGGTTCTTCTTCAAGTTGTATTGTCGAAGGCGTTGAAATACGATCTGCAAATGCTCTATATGTTCCTCGTATGATTTGCTTTTAACTATGAGGTCATCGATATAACATTCGATGATTTCATGTATGAGGTCATCGAAGATCTTCATCATGGCCCTCTGATAGGTGGCACCGGTGTTCTTTAGACCGAAGGGCATCACCTTGTAGCAGAATATGCCCAAAGGGGTCCGGAAAGCGGTGTGCTTCTGGTCCTCGGGATGGATATTTATCTGATTGTATCATGACGAGCCGTCCATGAAGGAGAAAACCTCGTGAGTGGACGTGTTATCTATCATCAGCTCAGTGACTGGTACTGGAAAGTCGTCTTTCGGGCAGGCTTTATTGAGATCCCAAAATTCCACACATATGCGCACCGTCCCATTTTTCTTCATCACTGGGACGATGTTGGCGATCCAGTCAGGATATTGGACCTCCTGGATGAAGCCGGAGTCGATTAGCTTCTTGACCTCGGCATTTTGCTCATCTCAAGCTTGAGCCGCATTCTTCTCGGCGCTTGTTTGACCGGCTTGACGTCCGGAGATATCGCTAGTTTGTGCACAACAATTTTTGGATCTAATCCTGGCATTTCGGAATAGTTCCATGCGAAGCAATTTTTATGCTGCATGAGCACTTCTTTTAGCGTAGCCACCCTTTCTTCGGATAACAGCTCACCGACGAATGTTGGCCGTGGGTCACTTGTCGTCCCCAAATCAATTTTCTTGAGGTTATCTGCAGTAGTATGTATCCCATCTTCCAGCTCCTTTGGTGCCGGTGGAAATTCCGAGATTACCTCGTCATCATCGTTTTCGAAGCACCAGGGGAGGTCATCCATATTCTAGGGCTCTTCTTCTGTCAACATTATCATATGACAAGTACGAGATCGCTTCCAAGACCGATGTTGATCCGGCTCTACTCTTGTGGCTTTGGGTTAATGCTTCTGCGGCGGGGTTACGCTCCAGCTGCTGGATAGAGCGAACCTGCCTTGCGGATACTGGTCTTCTAACCAGTCTTTAAATGTGAAGCAGTCTTCGAGAGGATGTCCTATTGCCCTGTGATAGGAGCAATAGTCCGGGTGAGAGACTTCGCCTGGTTGCTCGGGGTGCTTGGACTCTGAAAGTGTCATCATCTGGTGTTTCATGACAAGATCGAATATCTTCTTTGTCTTGTCTTGAGGAAAAGAATATTCTCGACCCATCTGTTTTATAAGAGACAAATCCAGACTGCTCGACTCCTGGTCGCGTGGCTTCTTGGACCCGCTTCGTCACTGTCGAACGCCTTTCCCGTTCTTTGGTTTGTTTCTGCCTCTGCGTCGGGCCTTTTGTACAACGGGTTGACAAGGAGAAGCATTTTCATTTTTTGCAGCATGTTGAAGGAGGCGTTGCGTCCTGGCTTTCTCGTAGATAGTCATTCACGATTATGGTCGTCTCGAACCTTTTGGCCTGCTTCCCTTATAAGCTTGTCCATTTGTTCTTCGAACGACGGACTGGGCATTTTCATGGCGGGAGCTCTTTCTGGTTCAGGGTTAGCGTCTTCCCACAGAGCATCTCCCTCTTTATCAAAGTCATGTATGACGTAGCAGTCGCGGAGTAGCTCCCGTTTCTTGGATCGAACATATCCAAGACCGGTCGTTTCCATTCTCCCATTCGGCAACATTCGTTGAGTTCTGGGAACGTTCCAGATCCTGTTATAGAACCGTGCTTGTCACGCAGTTTGCTTAAGGGGTACACCTTGGTGTTTCAAGAGTCTCTTTAGTCCGTCTGTGTAATATCTGGGCAAATGGATAGGCTGGAGCCTGTCAAGTGTAGAATCCGCGCCATGCCAGATTTCTTTCTCCACTTTGGTTTCCCCAGATCGGTAGAAGAGCATCGCCTTTTCACCTTTTCACGTGGGAGGGACGTAGAATGTCTGCAGTTCTTTCACACTGTAGGTATCAAGCGCGTCTAGTTCTTTATGATGCTTGGGCGGAACCATGGCAACTTGCAAACTTTGATCTCCATAAGCGAAGGTTTGTATTGATGGCCGAGCAGAGAATACGGCATTGACCTCATCTTCCGAGTCACTGCCGAAGATTAACATAGGGGTGGACGGTCCCGACTTGTTGCACTGAGGCTGACCTGAGTAAACTATCTCTTCTTCCTCCTCGGTATCACTCCCGAAGACTGGAATAGTGGTGATAGCTTTGTTCTTGTCCTCCGATTTGCGACATCTTTCCGTGTCCTCGAAATCTGGCAGGAAGTATTTTGTGTCTTAGTAATTTCGAACTTCGTTCACGGAGAATGGGTTTAGTTCCCCTGTCACGGTGTACTCGAGACCATCTTTGAAATACTTCATACATTGATGTTGTGTAGAAGGGATGATGTTGTACTCGTGTAACCAGGGCCGGCCGAGCAAAGCATTGTAGCATGTCTTTGCGTCAATGACGTGAAACTTAATGTCCGTGACAAGAAACCCAAAGCATAGTGTCAATATTATAGACCCAAGCGTCCGTGATGACTGGGAGTCAAATCCGGAGATGGTGATTTTATCGCGAGCGAGGTGTTGAACGCTCATGCAGATTTCCTTTAGCACCCTTACGTTAAGGAGATTGACGAAGGACCCATTGTCTACCAGAATTTTACATATCTTGATGTCATGATAGTATCCGGAGACATATAGGGGACGGCTGTGCTCGCATGTCCCGAGGAGGAGATCTTCATCGCCAAAGGTGATATCGGCTGTGTGTACTTCTTCCAGCTCGTCCTTCATCTTTTCTTCGGCGAGGAAAGTTTGGAATTGTTCGGTCTCTTGCAGTGCCTTGATTAAAGAATCTCTTGCTTCTTTGGATAGCAGAAGCGTGTCGAGAATACTGAGCTGCTAGGGTATCTTCCTCAAGTGTGCAAGAATGTTGTAGTCCACCATACTCTTCTTTGGCGGGTCCTTGGCTGTCAGCTTTTCGACGGCTTGGTCATCCAGGATGATATCCTCAGGGACTTTTTCTTTCCCCTTATCTTTTCTATTTGACCCACTGTTCGAGGGCCCAAGATTCTTTTCAGACAGCGTACGATTGCGCAGCTGAATATTTTCACAGGTATTCGGTTCTTCCTCTTTTCCGAGGGTGGACTCCTTAAAGAGAGGGCAAAGAGTCATTTCTTCATCAGAGTCGCTCCCGAAGGTGAGAACTTGAGATCCCCTGGCATTGACCAAGCGACAGTTGCCGGTAGTTCTTTTACGCTCCTCGATCGTACTTGTTTGCTCACGACGAGTTTTGCGTTTCATCCGCTTGAAATGTCGCCGGTGAGCAACATATCCCTGCCAGCATCTTTTAAAAGCGTTGCACTCTTCGGTGGGGTGCGAAATCTTTTGATGATATAACCAGTAGCTGCTAGTGTATATGCCCTAGAGGCCATTACTGTATCATACTAGTTTGTATATTACTTGATGGAAGCTTGGGATATTCACAGTTGTATAGACAATCTTGCTCGAAATGGTAGTATGCTACTTGGTTTGTTTCTACTTTAATGTGTGCATGTGTTTCTTTTAGCATATCGCCTATACACATTAGTGGAGCCCTTAAGATCTTTGCTTGATTACCAGCGTTGTGATGGCAGTCATACTAGTGGGGTCTGGGTAATCTACAAGCACATCCTTATACAAGTCCCTAGTCGTTAGATTATCGGACGGGGCATCGATACTCCGGAGTAGACTAGCATATGCGCTTCTCATCCCAGCAGGGGAGATGGTCTGTCCCACAGCCATTAGTACGTCGTACTTAAGATAGTATGCTGGTGCTTGTTAGGTTACGAATACACTGGACAGGACTCGTCGGGAACTGTTGGTTGGTACTATACCTATCGTCAGTTATCGGTTCCCAGGTAACATGAGTACACCTTAGTCCGCTGACTTGATACTGTCACTTCGCCTCGAGTGTGTTCCCACTGTTCTTAGATTGCTACCCTACCATGGCTCAAATGAGTCGTGCAAACAGGTAGCGGTTGGGTGCAGTCCCGAAGCATTTGGAGGCAGTGACGGTTAGACAGGATTCGTCTCTCCCGGTATTGGGGGTTGATATCGCGTTGTGTCTACGAGAGCCATTACACGAAGCCCTGGCCAGGGCAAGCGAGATATACTGGTAGGTTTTCCAGTGTTATCTCAGGGTGTTCTGGGCTACACTCCGACACGACTTGTACCGCTATTTGGGGACTGACGTTTACCGCCCCCTAGGCCCGCCATGCGATATTCTCAGACGAACAGACCGGACTGTTCGTAAATTTTCACATTCAGGCTCAGTAGGAGTTCGGATGGGTTCACCTCATCAGTCTTCTTATCGGCATCTACCTGGTGACCGTTACGTACAGCTAGTACCGCTTATGGCCTGTGGTTAAACCCACTGCCACCGTAGTTTCGAGTCTTTAGAGTCCCACACAGAGGGCTATTCGGGTTTGGGCAAAATAGAGTAGAGGTCGCATGGTTTTGCGACGGGGTTCGTTCACATCCGTGCACTAGTGCACGTTTGGTGTTCGGGCAGTTATTACTAGCGGGCTTTAGTTTAAGCCAGATCCTAGTATTTGTTTTGGGATTGGTTTTGTCTCATTGTATTCATGTTCCTCGGAACATGGATGCGGGTGGGTATACACAGTTGACAGAGGCAGAGGCAGAGAATTCTCATTAGGGTTGTTGACCGTTGACTTTTTCTAAACCCTAATGAGAATGAGAAATATGATTAATAATATTAATTAAGGATAATTGTGCCATGGTTGAGTTGACCATTTGACTTTTGTTGACTTTTTGACTTCGGTTGACTATTGTTGACCAATTGACCATCATCATTTCACTTGCAAGATGCTTCTTGTTTCTTGCAAATGCATTAAATGATGAAATGATAATAGTCATTCATAAACTAACCATCACAATTTCTTAATTACTATTATTATTATCATTATTCTTATTTTGAGAGCATGGTTGTAAAAAAGCTAGCTCATTCTCACTTGCTCATTCTTTCTCATCCATTAGCTCATCCTCTTCCTCTCTCAAAGCTTTCATCTCTCATGTGTTGAGAACCATGAGCTCTTGAGTTAAAACCTTAAAGACTTCACTTTACTCATTCTAGAGTTCTAGGTTTAGCAAGCCAAGCACTTTAGTTACCTCTAGGTTGAGGTATGAGCTCAAGGTAGAGGCCATTAGGTGGATCCTTCGTCGGCAAAGAGAAGACGACGAGGAGGAGCCGTTCAAACCACTCCAAGGAGCAAGAAGAGAAGGAGTTCAAGACCTAGGTATAACCTTCTAACCGAGTAGCTAAACTTGTAGTTAGTTTTCTAGGTTTTTGTTTAGCAAAGATCCTCTAGTTTCTAGTCCATGTTGCCTTAAGAAAAAATCGTTTTTTACCTATTCCGCCTCCCCGTATGCACTGGGATGGGCAACGTGGACTTACAGTGGTATCAGTGCCTAGCTAAACAACAACTAGCATGTTAGCAAAGTGTTTGGAACTTCGATCCGAAAAAAAATCGCGAAACATGTCAAAAAATCATACTTTCTACCGATTTTTAAAACCGCTCTAAAAATAATTCCACATACCTTAAAAATCGGTGTAGGGTTTTTTAGGAACTTGCAGAAAAAACGAGCCCACGACTCAGTCAACGCGCCGCAGAACCGCGGAGAAACCACGCGTTTCACCGCGGATCCGCGGCCGAGTTGACTCAGCCGCGACTCAGGTTTGCTGCAGTTTGTTCAGTGTACTGTTTTGGGATTTTCAAAATATTTTGTTTCTGCCCAGAATTTCCAGAGAACAATGTTGTGTTTGGGGTAGTTGCAAATTGGTATTTTGATCGAAATTCTACAAACTTTTGCTAAATGGTTATATCTGTAATGTGATATATGCACTGAACGTCTACTAATCGCTATACGTCGATTAGTGGGGGTTATGGATATATGTGATCTGTAATGTTGTTGGATTGTGTAAATGAACTCGTTGGATTGTCGCGGATGAATAGCCGGGGGTTGTGAGATGAGATTTTTCTTTATCTTTCATTTGATGTAATATGTAAATTGATATAATATTATTTTATGGCCGCACAACCGGGATGAGATTGTAGTCGCCATTGTATATTATTTCTTTTACTGTTTTTGCTCCTAGGATAGACCCAAGGTGGGGTGCACAAACTACCGGGTACTTTGAAGTGCCGAGTGGCCTACTCACGTTGTTGAGGGAGGTTGATTCACTTCGGGTAGTTGGCGGGTAGTTTGCCGCATCCGTAGGGGTCTAAGGTAGGGTTTGGCTATTCATCGCGACCGTGTAATCCGTCTTTCGTTGCAGGCTCGAACGAAACGCGGATTCCTAGCATATCCAATGTGTTCATCTGTGATCTGGAATGGCTATCATTGCATCTGACGAATATATATATCTATATATGATATCTAGTAGGTGTTGCTTATGTTTTGCATCCGCGCTAGTCCAGCCTCCGCTCTATCGTTAGTTAAGTAACCTAACGGGTGATGACGGGGCCCCGTGGCGAATGCGGATGGCATAAGCGTACGTCATATTTTCGTTGTTTTCTGCAATGGTAGGATTAATTGATGGGACGCATTAAATTAATGCAAGAAAATAAACCAAAGTTAAGTCGTTGGAACAATTTCAAAACCACTCGGTTTCTTTTCAAAATAGAAAACTTTTAAAACGCGGAGCTTGAACGACTCCTTTTAAAAGCTATCACGTTCCTTCGATTATATCTAGTTCACTACATTCACGGTTTCGCCAAAACCATTCGTAGCCCTCCATCATTTCATATGGATAGTCAATAGTATTCAAGCTGTGTTTGTTGGCCAAAGTCAAGGCATAATGATTGGTAGCTATTGGATATTCATATGTAGCATAGATAGATGCGTTGGTTTAGGACAGTCGTACTGCCTTGTTGGCCAAAGTCAAGGGTAGGTACGGGTGGGTTCAAATTAACCTGGAAAATGATGGGTAGAACTTGATATATGACTTATGATTTGTTGGCCAAAGTCAAGGTCATAAGAGCATGGAGCAAAAATCCACATCGGGAGTTTCTAAAGAAACTAAAACTTGCTAGTGCTGCATACCATTTGGAGTGTGATGATTCTGGTAAGATTCCTTCAGTTTTATCACACGATGATATTTGGATTCCAATCCTACTGCGAGTATATGCTACTCCTCGGGAAACTTTCTCACTTAATGATCAATGCTATAAACCAAGTAGGTGTCTAGAAAGGTGTTAGCGGGGCTACATCCATAGGGAAAAGAGGCTATTTAATTAAGGAACTTTGCGAAAGCGTCGTAAAACCTCCCTCGAAGTACCAACACTGGCCTTGCTGAACGGTTAAGCAAGTATTGTACGGTGAGATTGATCCCGACTAATTCTTCTTTTTGTTGGTTTGAGGAAGGATTCGAGAAACAGTGGGAGCCATCCTGTTTAGACAAACTAAAAACCACTCTAAACATGAAAGAGCATCATGCTAAAGTGTTTCTTCTCTCTCTCCTATTTGCAGCGACCAAACATCATGACCGGACTTAAGTTACTACTAGATAAAAATATACTGACAGGGCCAAACTACAAAGATTGGCTCAGGAATGTCAAAATGGCAATCAGTTATGACAAGTTGGGGTATCTCTTTACCACCAAAGCTCCCCCTGTCCCAGGTCCCACATCCAGCGTTGTGGATAAGGAAATCCGTAAGACCTGGGAGATTGATTGCACGAAGGCCAAGTGCCTCGTGCTTGCTGTTAGTTATATGTATGCCCTAGAGGCCATTACTGTACATTGGATGTATATTGTAATGGATGCTGGGACATATATAGGTAGGACTTTCTTGCTCGACATGATAGTATGCTATCTGGTTGCTCTTTATCTTAACATGTATATTTTCTGTCTCTCCGATTACATGTTGATAAAGCCCTTAGGATGTGTACTCGACTTCCAGGACTGTGATGCAGATCATACTAGTGGGGCCTGGATAGTCCATGAGTACATCCTTCAATGTTCCTAGTCGAGGGAATATCGAGACGGGGCATCGATATTCCAGAGTAGACTAGCGTATATCTTCTCGACCCATGCGATGGGCGATGGATGATCCCATATCCATTGGTGTTTGACATCAGAGATGGTATACGGGTGCTCAGTAGAGACTGGGTACACTGAACGGACTCGCCGAGAACTCCCAGATGGGATTATACCTCACGTCAGATGGCAGTTCTCTGGTGACACTGGTACAGCTTAGTCTGTTGACCCGAGATCGTCATAGAGTCTTGTGTGTCTCCCACTGTGCTTTGATTTCCACCCTACCACGGCTCTACTGAGTCGTGCAAACAGGTGGTTTTTGGGTACAGTCCCGATTCACATGGAGGCAATGAACGATAGGAGGGGATTCGTCTCTCCCGGTATTAGGGGTTGATGTTGCCCTATGCTCGACTGGCCATAACAGGAAATCTCTGGCCAGGGTTGCAGTGACCTACTGGTAAGTGTTATCAGTAGTTTCACACATGTCATGGACTTCACGTCGGGATGAATTATCGAGCTACTGGGGTCTGACGTTTACCACCCCTAGGCGAGATATGCGGCATATCAGACGAACAGACCGGACTGTACGGTAAGTGTTACTGGTTGGATTCACAGGAGTGTGAGCGGGCTTGCTCGTCGATCTTCTGATCGCTCAATACCCGGGTGGCCGTTACGTTTAGCAGACCGCTTGCGGCTTGTGGGTGTTTGATATGATCATCACCTGCTGCCGGCGTATTGACGAGTCTTTAGAGTCCTACACAGAGGTTTCCTGGCTCAAGCGAAACGAAATAGGAGCGCATATGAGATATGTGCGGGACCGAGAATAATGCGTGTATGTGATACCGTATTTCATTCTTGCGATGAATGTTTCGAATGGTTGTATGCGATATAACCTAGTTATCGAATCAAGGATTGATTCGATAAGCCGACACATTGGATACTAGCCGGTTATATGCGACATGACCGGATCATTGTATCAAGTGTTGATTTAATGATTTAATGTATAATTATATATTTGATATATTACTTTGCATTAACTAGTATTGGTTCACTTTAAATGGATTTTCTCACTTGAATTGTGCAAGTTGTATATGTGATATACATTTGTGCACATGATTGTATCATGTTTGATGATACATGCAAGCTTGGGTTTGTGTAAAGAATTGACCATGGTTATATGAATGGTTAGGTTTTCATTTAATTTACTTATTCTTTTATTTATTCTTTTTGTTTATTTTGGAAAAAGAAAATGATAAAGAAAATGAAATGGTGGCTTATTTTGTTTGTAGTTGAAGTTTCTTGAAACTTTGACTAAGTGACCATTTTGTCTTCTTTCTTAACCCTAACCCTTCAAACTAACCTTAGTCAATTCTCTACACCTAACTAAGGTTAATGATATGATAAGTATTATATTTTCTTTTCTATTTTTATTAACTTATCATATCTTCTTCTTCTTCTTCATCTTCTTCCTCTATGAAGAAAGCTTGCTACTCCAATGGCAAGTGATGAAAACTAGTGAGAAATCCAATTCTAAAGTGAACCCACATCCTATTTCTTCATCCTATACCTCTTGCCAAGTAGTATAGGGTGATTCCTTCACAAGTTTTCTTGACTTGGTGAAGTTGGAGCTTGATCTAGCGATGCCTCGACGTAGATCATCTTCGGCATCGTCGTCGATGACCTAGCCCGTTTTTCCTCCGATGAAACCACCGTGAGAGTCATGGTTCGATTTGGACTGCGGAGAGGACTTCATCACGGAGCCTAGGAGGTGGAGGACCGGATCTACAAAGGTTGTAGCCTCTTCCCTTTAGCTATATTTCCGTTTACTTGCTTGCTTCGCCTATATATCTAGTTAACGATCCGTATTAGGATTTGTAGGCACTTGTAAAATTTCAATTGGCCATGTTTGATCACATGTGAGACTCCATTAGAGTGCCTAGGAACCCTACAGTGGTATCAGAGCCTAGCTAGAGCCTTAGGCGTAGTTTAGAAGGAATTAGAACTCCGATCGAATCTAAACCCAAACCCTAATATTGCTCTCTGTACTTTTTCTGAAATCGTGGAATTTTGAGAATTAAAAATATGCAGAAAAATCAGCAGGGGATTGTAAGGGTTACTGGAAAATTCGATGGCCTGATTCCTTAAACTCACCGCGGATCCGCGGCATGAGCTTGCTCATGCGGCGGTTCCGCGACACTTTTTTCGTTTTGTGCATCGAAGTTTGCACAGTAATTCTTAGTAAGCAGTGCTGGTTTTCCTGGGAATATTTTAATATTTATTCCAGAGTTTTATTTTCTGGGTTGTATTGGGGATTCGGAGATTCGATCGGACTGTCTAATTTTGTCTGTGCGTGTTTCCGGGTATTTTTTAGAATATGTTAAAATGTTCGATCGGATATAAATACCCATTTTTTCCCCTGCCGGAAATTTCCAATTGTTGGATTTTTCCGTAGTTTAACGGCGTTCTAAGTAGTGCAAGTAACGCGATGGATCCTCTAGAAGACAACAAACCTTAACTCGATTATGTGACCGTCTTGAACTGCCCTTTGAACCTTCGGGTTTGGGGCAGTACGGCGTGCCACATGTGAGGCGTTGGCTTGACCCTTCTACGGCTGGACCGTTGGTACTGAGGCACGAACTGAATGCTGTTAGACTTATTTCATGTGTTGAGCCGTATCGGGAAAACTTGGGTGTTCGAATGTTCGATCGGAAAGTTTAACATTTTCTGTTTATCCGGAATGTGATACAATAATTGGAATTCACAAGTAGTTATGAGATAACGAAATGAATGTTATAAACATAGCAGTTTAGTCTCCCTTGATCGGTTGCCATGGAGTTTTGATGTGATCAAAAGTCCGTCGCAATCACGTAGCGTACGCGGATACTCGCCGGGTAAACTTAATAGACAGCCTCACTCCATAGCCCCGACCAAGTGACTGTAGGAGAACCCCGTCGCCGAAAACATCCGTTTGAGTGCTCGCGGTAGCGGTGTTCCGCCTTGGTGCACTTCGTCGACGGCGTCGGGGGTGCGGCCGCCTACTAAAGTTTGCGACGAGCATTCGATAAGTTTTTCGGGAATCTTGTTGAATTGCCCGACTTGATATTGAAAAGTGTTTTCGATTTTGAGACTAAAATGCGGGGTTTATAATTGTTAGGCATGCGATGTCTAAAGAATTCATTTGATCAGGCATGCGATGTCTGAGGTGGTTGCGGATTCCAACTGTTGTAGTTTTACACTTTCTTTTCTGTGACCGTAAGTGTAATATGTGATATCGCCGGTTTCGTTGCTATATGTCAACAACAATTGGGATGCGCATATTTACTTACGTTGATGACATGTGATGTTATGTGTTGCTAGATATGTTATATTGGATCGTCGTGTTTGAATAGCCGGGGGGTTTTTATGTGAGATGAGTGTTTTTCTTTTTCATTCATGTAAAAACTTGTATGTAATATTCTTTTATTGGGGCACTTCTAGGTTGCGGAAGATGTCACCGTTGATGTATATTATTTACTTTTCTGCACTAGGATAGACCCAAGGAGGGGAGCACAAGTAACCGTGTTCTAGGGTCCAGTGGGAGACCATCTCGAGGAGTCGAGTCCGGGTCTCCTAACCCTAGAATTGGTAGGGTTGCTTGCCGCTCTCGTAGGGGTCTAGGGGTGTGGGATAGGCTATTCATCACGACCGTGGAATCCGTGTTTTATACTGGCTCGTATTAAAAACACGGACGTCCTAGTATATCCAATATTTCATATGTTTCTTCTGCTGTGATTTATCTGTGATGTGATCATGTGATGTTCTGTGACAGATATTGTATATAGTATATATGATATATTATATAGACGTTGCTTATGTTTTACACCCGCGCTAGCCCTGCCTCGTTCTGGCGTTAGTTACCTAACCTAACGGTGCAGACGGGACATCGAGGCGAATGCGGATGGCATAAGCGTACGTTATATTTATCTGTGATGATTAGGTGGACTTAAATGATGGGATATTCATTAATGAGATTAATGAAAGAAAATAAACCTAAAAGATGTTGTGGAATCGAATTTCAAAATAAAACAGGTAGCTACAGTTCTTGCTTTGCATCGCGGTGTTCATTATAGAACATCCTGCACCTTATTCGATGAGGAAAGGACCGAGATCCCTTCACCGGGAGTGACTCCTTTAGCAATAACTGGCAGATGCTACAACCCTCGGTTTGTCTTTTGATCGCTTCTATAGTTTCCGCTTTGCACAGTGATATATGTGATATATCCCGCACCTCATTCGACAAGGAAAGGGCCGACGATCCCCTCACCGGGAGTGACCCCTTTAGCAAAACTAGAAAAGCCTCAAAAACATTCCATTTAAAAACCATTTGATTCCACAACGAGATCAAGTTCAAAGCGTTAAAGGTTTTCTTGAAAACCATTCGCAACCCTCCGTCATTTTAGGAAGTAGAGTACTTAGTATTCATACTACGTTTGTCGACCATAGCCGAGGCGTAGTGTACGGTAGCTAAGTGATGTCTTCCTACACAGCATATGATGCGATTAGTTAGGACAGTCATGTGGCTTTGTTGACCTTAGCCAAGGGTCATATGGGTAGGTCTAATTAATCACGAAATGACGGGTAGAACTTGACTAGTACCTATGATTTGTTGACCTTAGCCAAGGTCATAGGTGATAGGGGTAAAAACTATTATCAGGAGTTTCAAGTGTTGAAATTTGCAATGAGATTGCATACCTTCTATGTGATAGTTGGATCCCGATACCCACTACGAGTAATTGTTACTCCTGGGAGAGTTTTGCACTTTGCAATTAGCCGATCAAGTAGGTGTCTAGAAAGGTGTCAACAGGGTTACGCCTCTGGGAAAACGAGGTTTACTGTAATTAGGTCCGTGCGAAAGCACGGGGAACCTCCCTCAAAATACCGACACTGGCCTGGCTGAAAGATTGGCGAACTTGTAGAGTGTAATTAATCCCGGCTAGTCTTTCCTTTTAGGGTTTGAAGGAAGATTTGATAAAAACAGTGGGAGCCATCCTGATTAGATAAAATATATAACCAATCTGATCTTGTAAGAGCGCACGCAGAGTGTTTTCTTCTCTCTCTCTCCTGGTAGCGACCATATCACGCCTTAATCAAGATAATAAAATGGATGTATTGACCGAACCCGCTTGTTATACTGAGCTGGGGAACGTTGGTCCTGCTCCAACTTATAATTGTTATAAGACAGAGCAGGAAATAGGGGAATACCAGAATTCCTATGCCGCCCAAACGAAGAAAGTGCATATGATGCATCTCCTTCGGGTGTGTTCATTACAAAGAACTGTTTTCTCAGTATCCTTTGCATCCTGGGTATTTGATAATGGATCAGGATCCCAGCTATGTAATCTGTTACATAGGGCTACAAAAGGGTAGAAAAACTGAGAACAGGTGATAAGTTTCATGAGACAGAAAACGGGGCAAGTGTTGCAGCCAAGTCTGTTGGTTACTGTCACCCTGTATTACCAATACATTGATTCTGAACAAATGCTATTAGATACCGAACCTGATATAAAAAATCATATCAGTCTCTTTATAAGTAAAGAATGTTAGTTGTATGTATGCCCTAGAGGCCAGTATTGTGCAGATGATGTATATTATATTGGATGCTTGGACATATATAGAGATGACTTTCTTGCTCGATATGATAGTATGCTATCTGGTTACTCTTTATCTTAACATGTACACTAGTCTCTTTATACTGTATTATAGTTACATGTTGGTAAAGCCCTTAGGATATGTACTTGACTACCTGGACTGTGATGCAGATCATACTAGTGGGGACATGGTAGTCCATAAGTACATCCTTCATGGTCCCTAGTCGTGGGTGTATCGAGACGGGGCATCGATATACCAGTGTAGACTAGCGTATACGCTTCTCGACCCATGAGATGGGCGATGGATGATCCCATATCCATTGGTGTTTGACATCAGAGATGGTGTACGGGTGCTCAGTGGAGACTGGGTACACTGGACGGACTCGCCGAGAACTCCCAGATGGTATTATACCTCACGTCAGATGGCAGTTCTCAGGTGACACTTGTACAGGTTAGTCTGTAGACCCGAGATCGTCATAGAGTCTTGTGTGATTCCCACTGTGCTTTGATCTCCACCTTACCACGTCCATGAGGGCGTGCAAAACGGTGGTCTTTGGGTACAGTCCCGAGTCACATGGAGGCAATGAGCGATAGGAGGGGTTTCGTCTCTCCCGGTATTGGGGGTTGATGTTGCGCTGTGCTCGATTGGCCGTAACAGGGAAGTCCCTGGCCAGGGCTGATCAGAGATTTGCTGGTAAGTGTTACCAGTAGTTTCTCGACCCGTTATGAGCCTCACATCGGCACGACTTATCGGTTATTGGGGTCTGACGTATACCACCCCTAGACTTGATATGCGACATATCAGACGAATAGACCGGACTGTACGGTAAGTGTTACTGGTTGGATTCACAGGAGTGTGAGCGGGCTAGCTCGTCGATCTTCTGATCGCTCAATACCCGGATGGCCGTTACGTTTAGCAGACCGCTTGCGGCTTGTGGATGCTTGATATGATCATCATCTGCTACCGGCGTATTGACGAGTCTTTAGAGTCCTACACAGAGGTTTCCTGGCTCAAGCGAAACGAAATAGGAGCGCATATGAGATATGTGCAGGACCGAGAATAATGCGTGTATGTGATACCGCATTTCATTCTCACGATATATGTTTCGATTGGTTATATTCGATATGACCTAGTTATCGAATCATTGATTCGATAAATCGATACATTGGATTCTAGTCGGTTATGTGCGACATGACCGGATCATTGAATCAAATGTTGATTTAATGATTTAATGCATAATTATATATTTGATATATTACTTTGCATTAACTAGTATTGGTTCACTTTAAATGGATTTTCTCACTTTATGTGCAAAAGGTATATGTGATATACTTTAGTGCACATTTTTTTGTATCATGTTTGATGATACTTGATAATGTGGTTAAGTGTAAAGGTTTAAACCATGGTTAAGTGATGATTAGGGTTTTGGTTTTTCATTTATTTATTTGTTTATTTATTTGGAAAGGATTAAGTTAAGAATGGTGGCTTATTTTGGAGCTATGTTGGAGCTTCTTGAAGCTTTGACAAAGTCCACCATCCTTATCTCATCCTTAACCCTAACCACTCCAACTAACCTTGGTTTAATCTCTACACTTGACCATGGTTAAGATATGATAAGTATTCATATTAGTTTTATTTTAAAATTAGAAGAATGGATCTTCTTCTTCTTCCTCAAAGAGAAAGCTTGATGCCATCAATGGCAACTTGATTTCTAAAGTGAGAAATCCAATTCTAAAGTGAACCCACCTCCTATTTCTTCATCCTCTACCTCTTTCCATGTTTTTTTGGGTGTTTTCTTCACAAGTTTCACAACTTTGTGAAGTCGGAGCTTGAGCTTGTGCAACTTCGACGTAGATCGTCTTTGACACGAAGCCGACGACCTATTCCGCACGTTTCTCCGATGAAGCCGTCACGAGAGTCCAAGGTTCAAGATGGACAGCGAGAGGACGCCCTCGTGGAGCTAAGGAAGTGGGTATCCGGATCTACAAAGGTTGTAGCATCCTAACTTTTAGTTAAGTGTTAACTAGTTTATAGTTTCGCCTAGAAATCTAGTCAACGATCCGTGTTAGGGTTTCTCGGCACCCATAAAATTTTAAATTGGCATGTTCGATGCCTTGTGAGACCTCTATAGTGTGCCTAGGAACCCTACAAAGAAATGATAAAATTTTGTATTGTTGGATAATGTTTTGAACATTTCCTATATCAAAAGTTGATCGGTTCAGGCACGTTATCTAAAAGCATTGATGTTCTAAATCAAACTACAGTTCTTAGTATACGGAACACACACAAGAGGAAGAGTTCGGAATTGAACGATTCCTTCTTGAGGTATTGTAGACTAGGTCAGATCAATGTGACCCGACTAGCTAGAGTTACATAAAGATGCATATTTAAATTAGTTTGAATTTACATCTTGTGAAACTCGCCAGTCATGTCACAAAGATAAGATGACCATAGCTCCGTTTACTTGAAACAGAGAAAGAGTTAATGAACTCTTGGGATGATACATGTTGATGTATGTAGGTCCCCTGTCTACACATGCCAAGACCGGTTCTTTGTACTTCATTACGTTCTCTGATAATCTCTCAAGATTCAGACATATGTTCATGTTGAAACACAAGTCCGAACCATTTGAGATATTCACAAAATATAAGTTAGAAGTAAAGAACCAAAAACCGGGTATAAGTATTATGTCCTATGATAAGATCAGGGAGGAGAATACTTGTGCATCGCATTCCTGGACTATTCTAAAGGAGAATGAGATTCTCTCTCAGTGTTACTCCTCTGAATACACCACAGCACAACGGTGTATCGGGGTGGAGCAATCGCACAATATTAGATATGGTGTGCTCTATGATGAGTATTACTGAGTTACCTATTTCCTTTTGGGGTTATGCGCTTGAGAAGCTGCGTATTTATTGAATTAGGTTCGAATCAGATCACTGCCTACCATTCCACATGAGATATGGTATAGGAAGAGCCTATCTCTTAAGTAAGTTAAGATTTGGGATTGTCCGGCCTATGTCAAAAGCAAAATCCGGACAAGATCGAGGCAAGATCAGTTCTGTAGAACTGGAAAGGTTCCAGCTATACAAAACTGCAGCTGTTGATTTGACAGAACCAAAGGATTCAATAGTTTCCGACGAACCTCAGTCTCTCCGTCGATCTAGCAGGGTTCCTCACCTGCTTGAGAGATACTTCGGTTTCTCGATGACAGTGGGAGCAAGGATTCCATCATGAGATGATGACCCAACTAGATTCGAGCAGGCCATCAAGAGTAGGGACTCTGTAAGTATGGCTGGATGCTTAGCGATCTGAGATGGAATCCATATACACCAACAAAGTATGGACTTTGGTTGCTGTATCTGAAGGGTTAAATCCTCATCAGGAGCAAGTATATCTTGAGAAGATTACTTGGTGTAGATGGAAAAGTTAAGACTTTCAAAGCTAGACTTGTTAAAGGTTTTAGTCATCAACCAGGTGTGGATAATGATGAAACCTTTTCTAGGGACTATGCTTAAGTCCATCTAGATCCTACTTGCCATTGCTACATACCATGACTACGATATCCGGTGGTTGGGTGCCATGACTACTTTTCTAAATATTGATTTAGAAGAGAACGTCTATAAGAACACAGTCAGAGGGCTTCATAAACAGTGGGAGCAGCGGAAACGTGTGCAAGTTGCTTTATATAAAGAAGCAGGCATCGCGGAGTTGGAACATCTGTTTTGATGAGTTAGTCAAACAGTTTGACATCATCAAAATGGTAGATGAACCAAGCATATACAAAAAGGGTAGTAGGGAGTATGGTGATGATCTTCGTATTGCACGTAGACAACATACTCTAGATAGGAAAAGAGTTTCCTATACTACGATCGGTCAATCTCCTATTATCACATGGATTCTCCAAATAGGATAAAGGTGATACCTTCTCGATCCTGGGGAGAATCGCTGGAAAAGTTCCAGAGTGATAAGGACGACTGAATGTCAGTCGCAGGCATTGTCTTTACCCTCGGTAAAGGGACGGCATGTTGGAAAAGTTCCAAGCTAGATACCGTGGCAAACTAGACGATAAAGGCTGGTAACATCGCTATTAAAGATACTACCAAAGAGGCAGTTTGGGTGTATATTGGTTCATAAGATGAACTAGGTTCCTACCATTGTATGACAATGGAACTGTGGCTTTGGCCTAGAAACCCTGGTCCCATCAGTGACCCAGACATATTCTGAGGCAGCATCACCTGATCATGAAGATAGATGATCTCCAGGGTGATCGAGGTTAGGAGAGTAGACTCAGAGGACAACACGGCGGATCCACTCACAAAGGCTTTTTCCCAGAGAGAGACTTATATGTGATGGTTGAGTATAAGATACTGCAACCACTGCTACAGATGGCCCTAGCGTAAGTGGGAGATTGTTAGTTATATGTATGCCGTAGAGGCCATTACTGTACATTGGATGTATATTGTAATGGATGCTGGGACATATATAGGTAGGACTTTCTTGCTCGACATGATAGTATGCTATCTGGTTGCTCTTTATCTTAACATGTATATTTTCTGTCTCTCTGATTACATGTTGATAAAGCCCTTAGGATGTGTACTCGACTTCCAGGACTGTGATGCAGATCATACTAGTGGGGCCTGGATAGTCCATGAGTACATCCTTCAATGTTCCTAGTCGAGGGAATATCGAGACGGGGCATCGATATTCCAGAGTAGACTAGCGTATATCTTCTCGACCCATGCGATGGGCGATGGATGATCCCATATCCATTGGTGTTTGACATCAGAGATGGTATACGGGTGCTCAGTGGAGACTGGGTACACTGAACGGACTCACCGAGAACTCCCAGATAGTATTATACCTCACGTCAGATGGCAGTTCTCTGGTGACACTGGTACAGCTTAGTCTGTTGACCCGAGATCGTCATAGAGTCTCGTGTGTCTCCCACTGTGCTTTGATTTCCACCCTACCACGGCTCTACTGAGTCGTGCAAACAGGTGGTTTTTGGGTACAGTCCCGATTCACATGGAGGCAATGAGCGATAGGAGGGGATTCGTCTCTCCCGGTATTGGGGGTTGATGTTGCGCTATGCTTGACTGGCCATAACAGGAAATCCCTGGCCAGGGTTGCAGTGACCTACTGGTAAGTGTTATCAGTAGTTTCACACATGTCATGGACTTCACGTCGGCATGAATTATCGAGCTACTGGGGTCTGACGTTTACCACCCCTAGGCGAGATATGCGGCATATCAGACGAACAGACCGGACTGTACGGTAAGTGTTACTGGTTGGATTCACAGGAGTGTGAGCGGGCTTGCTCGTCGATCTTCTGATCGCTCAATACCCGGGTGGCCGTTACGTTTAGCACACCGCTTGCGGCTTGTGGGTGTTTGATATGATCATCACCTGCTGCCGGCGTATTGACGAGTCTTTAGAGTCCTACACAGAGGTTTCCTGGCTCAAGCGAAACGAAATAGGAGCGCATATGAGATATGTGCGGGACTGAGAATAATGCGTGTATGTGATACCGTATTTCATTCTCGCGATGAATGTTTCGAATGGTTGTATGCGATATAACCTAGTTATCGAATCAAGGATTGATTCGATAAGCCGACACATTGGATACTAGCCGGTTATATGCGACATGACCGGATCATTGAATCAAGTGTTGATTTAATGATTTAATGTATAATTATATATTTGATATATTACTTTGCATTAACTAGTATTGGTTCACTTTAAATGGATTTTCTCACTTGAATTGTGCAAGTTGTATATGTGATATACATTTGTGCACATGATTGTATCATGTTTGATGATACATGCAAGCTTGGGTTTGTGTAAAGAATTGACCATGGTTATATGAATGGTTAGGGTTTCATTTTATTTACTTATTCTTTTATTTATTCTTTTTGTTTATTTTGGAAAAAGAAAATGATAAAGAAAATGAAATGGTGGCTTATTTTGTTTGTAGTTGAAGTTTCTTGAAACTTTGACTAAGTGACCATTTTGTCTTCTTTCTTAACCCTAACCCTTCAAACTAACCTTAGTCAATTCTCTACACCTAACTAAGGTTAATGATATGATAAGTATTATATTTTTTTTCTATTTTTATTAACTTATCATATCTTCTTCTTCTTCTTCTTCATCTTCTTCCTCCATGAAGAAAGCTTGCTACTCCAATGGCAAGTGATGAAAACTAGTGAGAAATCCAATTCTAAAGTGAACCCACATCCTATTTCTTCATCCTCTACCTTTTTCCAAGTAGTATAGGGTGTTTCCTTCACAAGTTTTCTTGACTTGGTGAAGTTGGAGCTTGATCTAGCGATGCCTCGACGTAGATCATCTTCGGCATCGTCGTCGATGACCTAGCCCATTTTTCCTCCGATGAAACCACCGTGAGAGTCATGGTTCGATTTGGACAGCGGAGAGGACTTCATCACGGAGCCTAGGAGGTGGAGGACCGGATCTACAAAGGTTGTAGCCCCTTCCCTTTAGCTATATTTCCGTTTACTTGCTTGCTTCGCCTATATATCTAGTTAACGATCCGTAATAGGGTTTGTAGGCACTTGTAAAATTTCAATTGGCCATGTTTGATCACATGTGAGACTCCATTAGAGTGCCTAGGAACCCTACACTTGCCTCTATGGACAATGAATATCAGAGGAGGCACGAGAATATAGACCTTGAATCCATATTTCTCCATACTAAGGAACTATATGGAGAGCAATTCCGTATCGCCAGATACGAAGTCTCGAAAAAGTTGTTTTCGGCAAGATTGGCCGTCGGATCATCGGTAGCGGAACACGTGCTTAAGATGATTGCCTATATTGAAGAGCTCGCAGTCCTTGGGACCACGTTAGAGAACGAGCTCTATACTTTCTTAATTCTCCAGTCCCTTCTTTCCACTTACGCCCAGTTTATCCTGAACATCAACTTGCAAAGAACAGAAGTTGAACTTCCGGAACTCCTCAACATGTTGAGGAGTGCAGAGGGCACCTTATAGAAAGTAAGGGAAACATCCACTTTGTCTGTTGGAGTACTTTCTACTTCTAGGTCCAAGGCGAAAACCAAAGAAAAGAAGAAGAAGGCCCCCACCAAACCAAGGGGCGGTGTTAGTAAAGTGGAAGCCAAGGGAAAGGAAAATGTAGCAAAGGTAGCGGGACAGCTTGTAGGGAAGGAAGAGTGCTTTTACTGTCATAAGAAAGGACACTGGAAGAAAGATTGCAGGGCTTGGAAGGCCAAGAACCTGGACCCGAAGCAAGATGTGGCTTCGGCTTCAGGTGTGTATGTTATTGAAAACTGTCTATCAGTAAACTCTACTTCCTGGGTATTGGATACCGGATCAGGATCTCATATCTGTAATTCTTTGCATGCGCTGAGAAAGCGTAGGGTTTTGAAGGCAGGTGATATGACCTTCAGAGTTGCAAAAGGAGCTAGCATGGATGCTGAGTCCGTGGGGGACTATCACTTGGGATTGTCAGATGGACATGTTTTGGTTTTGCGTGACTGTTATTTTGTACCCAGTGCGACTTGTAATATCATATCTGTATTTTTAATGTTTAAAGAAGGTTATGATTTTGCATATGTAAGCGATGTTGTAAACATTCACCTTAATCATGTTCTGATTGGGTCGGGTACATTAAGCAACGGTATATACGTTTTGAACCAACCACGGATTTTCAATGTCCAGAATACACACAAAAGAAAGTCTCCAGAAATAAATCATGCTTTCTTATGGCATTGTAGACTGGGTCACATCAATGAGACAAGGTTAACTAACTTGCATAAAGAAGGATATTTGGATCCGTTCAAATATCAATCATATGCAACTTGTCAATCATATCTCAAAGGAAAGATGACAAAGGCTCCGTTCACTAGACACGGAGTAAGAGCGAGCGAGCTCTTGGGACTCATACACAACGATGTATGCGGTCCAATGTCTACACATACGCGAAGTGGTTATTCTTACTTCATTACTTTTACGGATGATTTTTCGAGGTATGGATATGTCTTCTTAATGAAGCATAAATTTGAAGCCTTTGAAAAATTCCAGGAATACAGGAATGAAATAGGAAAACAAACAGGCAAAAGTATCAAGACACTGAGATCTGATCGAGGTGGTGAATACTTAAGTGCCGAGTTCCTGGATTACATAAAAGAGAATGGAATTCTCTCTCAACTTACTCCTCCATACACCCCACAACATAATGTTATATCGGAGAGAAAGAACCGAACCCTATTGGATATGGTACGTTCCATGATGAGTAACGCTGAGTTGTCGCGATCATTCTGGGGATATGCACTAGAATCAGCTGCATATCTTTTGAACCGAGTTCCAGCTAAGACAGTGCCTACCACACCATATCAGATGTGGAGTGGAAAGAAACCCTATCTTAAGCACATTAAGACATGGGGATGTCCAGCTTTTGTCAAAAAGCAGCATGCGAACAAGCTCGAGACACGCTCAGTACAGTGCAAGTTTGTGGGATATCCAAAGTACTCCAAAGGATATTTTTTCTATTGCGCAGAAGAACAAAAGGTTTTTGTTTCTCGTCATGCCTGCTTCTTAGAAACTGAATTTTGGGAAAATCAGATAAGTGGAAGCGCAATAGAACTGAAAGAAATTCCAGAACCACATGCTATTACTGAAAGCTTAGCAGAACCAGAAGGTTCGAAAGAATAGGACATTCCTGCGCCGCTCCGTAGGAGTAGTAGGCAGTCTCATCCGCCTGAGAGATGCTACAATTTTCTCATAGACGGGGATAGAGAGGATTGCATCATTGATAATGATGAGCCGACTAGCTTCCAGCAGACCATTCAGAGCGCTGACTCGGTAAAATGGCTGGATGTAACGCGGACCGAAATGGAGTCCATGTACACCAACAAAATATGGACTTTGGACGTTGCACCAGAAAGGGTAAAACCCGTAGGCTGCAGATGGATCTTCAAAAGGAAGATTGGTGTAGATGGACAGGTTGAGACCTATAAGGCTAGACTTGTTGCAAAGGGTTTTCGTCAAAGACCTGGTTTGGACTATGACGAAACCTTTTCTCCAGTGGCTATGCTCAAATCCATTCGGATCCTTCTTTCCATTGCCGCCTTCCACGATTATGAGATTTGGCAGATGGACGTAAAGACCGCTTTTCTAAATGGAAATTTGGAGGAGTGTGTCTATATGGACCAGCCAGAGGGTTTCATTCAGAGTGGGAGCAGCGGGAAGGTGTGCAAGTTGCTTAACTTTATTTATAGACCGAAGCAGGCATCGCGGAGTTGGAACATCTGTTTTGATGAGACGGTCAAAGAATTTGGCTTTATCAAAAATCCAGATGAACCATGCATATATAGTAAAATTTTAGCACGAACTGTCGTATTCCTCGTTTTATACGTGGATGACATTCTCTTGATAGGAAATGACATTCCTATGCTACAATCTGTCAAAGGGTTCGTGTCATACAGGTTCTCCATGAAAGACCTGGGTGATGCCTCTTACATTCTAGGGATCCAGATCCATCGTGATAGGTCCAAGAGCATATTAGGACTTTCACAGTCCTGGTACATCGACACCATACTGAAAAGATTCAGTATGGAAGATTCCAAGCGAGGTGATTTACCGGCTTGTCACAGGATCACCCTCTCCAAAGAGATGTTTCCCAAGACTGATTTGGAAAGGGATCGCATGTCTATTATACCCTACGCTTCTGCGGTAGGCTTTATAATGTATGCGATATTGTGTACCAGACCAGATTTAGCTTATGCACTGAGTGTGGTAAGCCGGTATCAGTCAAACCCTGGGGAGAAGCACTGGATAGCAGTAAAGAACATTATGAAGTACCTGAGAAGGACTAAGGACATGTTTTTGGTTTATGGCGGAAAATACCTCCAGATGGAGGCCTTTGCTGACTTCAGCTTCCAGAGTGACAAAGATGACTCCAAATCCATGTCGGGTTATGTCTTTACCCTCAATGGAGGGACGGTGTGTTGGAAGAGTTCCAAACAGGAAAACGTTGCTGACTCGACGATGGAAGCGGAATATATCGCTTCATCTGATGCCACAAAAGATGCCGTCTGGATGAGGAAGTTCTTGACAGAACTTCAGGTGGTTCCGTCCATTGTTGATCCAATACCTCTGTATTGTGACAACAACGGGGCTATAGCTTTAGCGAAGGAACCCAGGTCCCATCAGAAGTCCAGACACATCTTGAGGCGGTATCACCTGATCAGGGAGATCGTGGATCGCCAGGAGATCGAGGTTCGGAGGGTTGCTGCAGAAGATAACACTGCAGATCCATTCACGAAGGCCATACCCCAGACTCAGTTCGAGCGGCTGATTGAGATGATAGGTCTTCGATACGCCAGTACATGGCCTTAGTGCAAGTAGGAGATTGTTAGTGTATATGCCCTAGAGGCCATTACTGTATCATACTAGTTTGTATATTACTTGATGGAAGCTTGGGATATTCACAGTTATATAGACAATCTTGCTCAAAATGGTAGTATGCTACTTAGTTTGTTTCTACTTTAATGTGTGCATGTGTTTCTTTTAGCATATCGCTTATACACATTAGTGGAGCCCTAAGGATCTTTGCTTGATTACCAGCGTTGTGATGGCAGTTATACTAGTGGGGGCTAGGTAATCTACAAGCACATCCTTATACAGGTCCCTAGTCGTTGGATTATCGAAACGGGGCATCGATACTCAAGAGTGGACTAGCGTATGCGCTTCTCATCCCAGCAAGGGAGATGGTCTGTCCTACAGCCATTAGTACGTCGTACTTGAGATAGTATGCGGGTGCTCATTAGATTATGAGTACACTGGACAGGACTCGTCGGGAACTGTTGGTTGATACTATACCAATCGTCAGTTATTAGTTCCCAGGTGACATGAGAACAGCTTAGTCCGCTGAATTGACACTCTTACATCGCCTCGAGTGTGTTCCCACTGTTCTTAGATTGCTACCCTACCATGGCTCAAATGAGTCGTGCAAACAGGTAGCAGTTGGGTGCAGTCCCAAAGCACTTGGAGGCAGTGACGGTTAGCCAGGATTCTTCCCTCCTGGTATTGGGGGTTGATATCGTGCTGTGTCTAGGAGAGCCATTACACGAAGTCCCTGGCCAGGGCAAGCGAGATATACTGGTAGGTTTTCCAGTGTTATCTCAAGGTGTTCTAGGCTACACTCCGACATGACATGTACCGCTATTAGGGGACTGACGTTTACCACCCCCTAGGACCGCCATGCAATATTCTCAGACGAACAGACCGGACTGTACGGAGATTGTCACATTCAGGCTAAGTAGGAGTTCGGATGGGTTCACCTCATCAGTCTTCTTATCGGCATCTACCTGGGGACCGTTACGTACAGCTAGTACAGCTTGTGGCCTGTGGTTAAACACACTGCCAGCGTAGTATCGAGTCTTTAGAGTCCTACACATAGGGCTATTCTCCTTTGGGCAAAACAGAGTAGAGGTTGCATGGTTTTGCGACGGGGTTCGTTCACATCCGCGCAGTTGTACACGTTTGGTGTCCAGGCAGTTATTACTTGCGGGCTTTAGTTTAAGCAAGATCCTAGTATTTGTGTTGGGATTGGTTTTGTCTCATTGTATTCGTGTTCCTCGGAACACGGATGCGGGTGTGTATGCACAGTTGACAGAGGCAGAGCTAGAGGATTCTCATTAGGGTTGTTGACCGTTGACTTTTTCTGAACCCTAATGAGAATGAGAAATATGATTAATAATATTAATTAAGGATAATTGTGCCATGGTTGAGTTGACCATTTGACTTTTGTTGACTTTTTGACTTCGGTTGACTGGTTGACTATTGTTAACCAATTGACCATCATCATTTCACTTGCAAGATGCTTCTTGTTTCTTGCAAATGTATTAAATGATGAAATGATAATGGTCATTCATAAACTAACCATCACAATTTCTTAATAATTATTATTATTATCATTATTCTTATTTTGAGAGCATGGTTGTAAAAAAGCTAGCTCATTCT
This sequence comes from Agapanthus africanus, assembly GCA_030015575.1. Taxonomy (NCBI): domain Eukaryota; kingdom Viridiplantae; phylum Streptophyta; class Magnoliopsida; order Asparagales; family Amaryllidaceae; genus Agapanthus; species Agapanthus africanus. Next base: position 293,118,986 of record CM057345.1, on the reverse strand, counting down.
TACTTGCTCATTCTCTCTCATCCATTAGCTCATCCTCTTCCTCTCTCAAAGCTCTCATCTCTCATATGTTGAGAACCATGAGCTTTTGCGATAAAACCTTCAAGACTTCACTCTACTCATTCTAGACTTCTAGGTTTAGCAAGCCAAGCACTTTAGTTACCTCTAGGTTGAGGTAGGAGCTCAAGGTAGAGGCCTTTGGGTGGATCCTTCTTCGGCAAAGAGAAGACGACGAGGAGGAGCCGTTCAAACCACTCCAAGGAGCAAGAAGAGAAGGAGTTCAAGACCTAGGTATAACATTCTAACCGAGTAGCTAAACTTGTAGTTAGTTTGCTTGGTTTTTGTTTAGCAAAGATCCTATAGTTTCTAGTCCATGTTGCCTTAAGAAAAAATCGTTTTTTACCTATTCCGCCTCCCCGTAAGCACCGGGATGGGAAACGTAGACTTACAGTATCTAGGATGTGTTTCTGCTTCACCAAGAGCGTTCGCTTCGAAGGGTGGCAGCTTCATTTCCATTGATATGGCTTTGGCGAACCTCTTCCTTATCTTGAACCTGCTTTTATTTGCGGCGGATGTACTTTGATATAGCGGGAGTGTTTCAACTCTTTCATCCAGTCACCGGCGTTTGGCTTTTTCAGATATGGCCATTTCACGCTCTTGAGCAGCTTTGCTTTTAAGAAGAGCTTCGTTCAGGAATGCATCAATCATTTCGTCTGACGGCTCTAGAAGTTCCGGTTTAGGATTTGCCCCCAGTTTCTCGGTGCTAGGAGCTTCTTCATTTTCTATCGACGAGTGAGAGATCACATGGCAACTTGCCACGTAATCTTCAGATTCCTCCGACGAGTCTTCTCCATTATCGTCATATTCGTCCTCAAGGACATGGCGGAGAAACTCTTGAAGTGTGACTGGAGTCCGCACTTCTGGTTATACTCTTCCAGCACGTCAATCTGCTTTTGCAGGTCCGTGCTCCTATCACCAGGCTTCACGAGCTTCTTGGATTTCTTCTTCTTCTTCGAAGATTTTGACGGCTGAGTGTGAGTGTTTTGGCTATCACCACTGATTTTTGGAGTTGGACGCGGTTTTAACATTCCTTCGGTGATCTCGGGTTCGAGTGGATTTTTCCACCTGATCGCCGGGTATGTTTGGAGATCCTTCATCATTATTTTCGTCTTGGTTGAAAGAGCGACCTCCCATGGAGCTTCTTCTACGAAAGAGCATGATGCCCCCAGTATATCCGTCTTCATGGGAGTGTGTGGCCGAGGCAGGTTCACCTTCCAATTCTTGGATAATACGAATTTGCCCTGCTGGTAGGATTGACCCAACATTCTTCAATCGGATGACCCAACATTCGGTGATAAGGGCAATAGTTAGGATTGCTAATGTCACCTGGTTGCGCTGGGCGTCTTGGCTCCGGTAGAGTGATGAGCCTGTTGCGCAGTGCAAGCTCGAATAACCTCTTCATCTTGTCTCGAGGGAATGAGTAAGGGCATCTCATTTTATCTTCGAGAGATCGAGTTCTATTATTTTGGCAATCAACTGGTCTTAGACCGCTGGGCTGCTGTTGAGCATTGGCGACGACGATCGCTTTCCATTTTCCTTTCTCGTTCCGAGGCTCCGGCTTTGGAGGAGACGGTCTATGACCCATCTGGTCCATTTGGGCCAGTTTGTCGATCAAGGCTTGGAATGTGGTCCGCTTGAAGAACATCATGAATTGGGAAATGGTTGCATGAGGGTCAAGAGTGCCCACGATCATGCCCACAGCCGGTGCTTCTTCGATGCGCTGTTCGCATTTCGACCATAGATTCCGCCATCGTATTGCATATTGAACCCACGTTTCACCTAGCTTCACTGTGGCATTGATCAATGTCGTTATTGGGGTGCGTTCACTAGCGCTCGCAAATCGCTGGGTGAATAATAGCTCCATTTCTGCGAAAGTCTTGACGGAGTCGTTTGGAAGTTCAGAGTACCATTCGAAAGCCGTCTCCGACAAGCAGCCGACGAATTGGCGGAGCAGAAGTTAATCATCACCCCCAGTGTTACCATATAGAGCCCTGAACTGGGCGACATGCTGGTGGGGATTGCCCATCCCTTTGTATACATGAAATTTAGGGATCGTATATCCCGTCGGATACTTTATTTGGTCATACCAGCCTGGATATGGTCGCCTAGTTTTAACGACTTGGCCGGCCGCTTCATTCTCCTGGTGAGCTCGTATTTGCTGAGCAATGTAGTCATCCAGAGCGACCATAGAAATGGTTTCTTCTTTGGCTACTGAGAGAGCCAGTGGAGGGTTCGATGTCTCCCCTCTGTCATCTTCAATGATGATCAGGGGGTCTTCAGTTGGAGGTTCCGGCTGTAACATCATTCCGACCATGTCTTGGAAGAGAAGCGCCATTCGTTTTATATTAGCCGCTTGTTCTGCTGCTTCTATATCCTTCTTTTCGAGGACTCTGCGGAGGAAGTCAGCATCGGTTTCTTGTTCATGACGCTGCTCTCATGACGCCTCCGGGCTTTCTTTTGGCCCGGTAAGTACGGCCATTTATGTTAGCATATCCTGAAGCATCTTTTGCTGCTCCTGGGCTTTTGTCACGGATCGGGTGAGCAGTCGGTGACCCGTCGAAGCACGGCTTTCCTCCTTTCCGGAAGCCATATAAACCAGTATGCACCGTTATGCCCCCGGACTTGGGGCGTTTGGGCTCAGTGTCTTTGCGGTTTGCCGCAGTCACAGGGGCATTCTCTGGCCTCCTTCTCTCTTGAGCAGTTGAAGTCAAAGGGGCCGTCGCAGCGGGCACCCAGACAGCTGTTGCCTTTGGTGGTTTGGTCAGATGGTTCTCTTCTTGTTGAACCTTCAACTTTTTCTGTTAGCGAGGGTAATCTTGATCAATCACCGACTCCTAGACCTGTCACCAGACTTTGTAAATTTTGGAAGAAAGCCGCTGAGGGGGCTGCTCCGGCTTCGTTCCCGTAACATTCTCCACGGGTGGAGGAGATCTTTTCAGTACGGCGGTAGGAAAGTTCCTGCGCACCTTGTTCAGCAATTCAAATCTGTTCCCCGTTGGAACAGCTGCATCGATCTCCACCGTTGGGGCTGGTGGAGTTAGCCCAGAGGGGGAGTTGCCCCCAGCCTTCCTTACTCTGCGCCAGTGGCGATGTCGAGGGTGTCGAGCCGTTGGGATTGTTTCAGTTTTAGGGGTGACTTCGTCATGCCCCCTGTTCTGGTGAGGAGCAGCTGGTACCAGCCTCTTGAAGACCGACGTCCGTCGAGCAGCAGTATCGAATCTGTCAAAGATAGACCTTTGAGCAGGAATGGGAGCCGAGGTGGCCAACCTCGTAAAGATCGATCCCTTGATGGGAGAAGCTTCTTTAGTGACCTCAAGAGCAGGAAGGGCTATCCGTTTCGGGATAGCCACTTCAGGTATCGTGGGCTTCTTGACGGGTCTATTAGAGTTCAGGCTCAGCCTGTCGAAGATTGACGCTGTTGGTTTGACATCGGACGACCCGTTGAGAGGGGCCGTAGTAGTAGTGAGCCGATCAAAGACCGACTTCTTTTGAACTTCTTGCGGCAGCGGGATATTAATGTTCACTGGTGGGAGCATGGTCCCGAAGAACAAACCGGTGGTAGCCTGCGTCACCTGCTTTATCGGCATTGTGAACCGGGAGGCCGCATGGGGCCCGTAAGCTATACCTCCAGATGAGGCGGAACGTGAGTTGCAGTTGCAGCTGGAACACTTTGTGCAAGTAGACGTTATTGATCTTTCGTTTTCTACACCAAGCAAGACACCACATCTTAGTACCTCGAAACTAAGGGCAACCATTAGCAAACCGCGATTCGTTCGCAAACACGACATACTAAGTGTGGAGTGGAAAGAGGAAAAGGTCCCACCGGACGTGCCAGAATCTGTTCCCCGCCGAAAGATGCACGAAGACGCGGCGAACGTCTTGCCTGAATTTCGGGGCAGATGCTAATTGGTGCTATCCGTCCACCTCTCCGAAGATGCCAAGTTGATTTATGGCACCATATATCGAAGGTTTAAACGGATGCGGACGATGTACCAGACTTCGTCAGATTCCCCCTCGTTTGAGAGGTTTTTGATTATGGGGACGCTCTTCCCTGCAGGCGCAATCCCCTGCAGTTAATTACGCTATCGCATCGCGGTAACAACTTTCTCCTTCTCCAGATGGTCACTTCGTGTCGTGGGTGTTTGTTTTGTTTGTGGTTGCCCGTGGATTGTATACGAAGACTAATTTATGTTGTCGCCCATAGGGCGTGGATTAGTCCAAATCCGTATTTTCTTAGATTTAGGTTTGGGGTTGGTTTTAACGATACGTTAGTCTCATTTGAGACTATGATCAACTTAAACGTTTGTTAAGCATACGTTAGTCTAATTTTAGACTAAGATCAACTTAACGGGATCATTTAGATCTAACAAAAGATCATTTGGGCTCTATTGTTTAGTTTAGGGACATTGCGGTCGATTTCAAGTTTAAGGACATGGTGGTCCAAGGTTAAGGACATCATAGTCCGTGAGTTTAAGGACCCTACAGTCCAAGGTTAAGGACACCATGGTCCATGGGCTTAAGGACCCCACAGTCCAGGTTAAGGACATCGTAGTCTATGGGCTTAAGGACCCCACAGTCCTGGTTAAGGACATCATAGTCCATGAGTTTAAGGACCCCACAGTCCGTGAAATGTGTGGTTGTCGGGACCCGTCACCTCTCTGAAGATGTTGAAGGATTACAACGACAGATATCAGAGGAGTAAATAGATGTACCATCGAACCGGTGTGAGTTGGTTGAAAGATCTCTAGTCCAATTTGGGACTAAGATCTGTTAAATATTCATGAGCAGATGGGCTCAATCAAATATAGGTTGAGGACTTATGGCCAATATTGGGCTAAGTCCAATGAATGTTTAACATTTTTATTCTGGCTATTGAGCCCTTATTTGGGCTTGGTCCTTTTAACAATGTTTTTATATTGTATTGAATGCTGAGCATTCACCAGCTATAGGCTTATTAAAGAACAATTTATGTTCTGTCGGCGCAACACGTGGCGCGCTAGGTGCTTTGCGCCAGTTAAAGAGCACAGTGCGCTTCTGCCAAGTACCGCACACGAGAAGGACACGTGTCGCGTTTGGCGCTAAGCGCCAGATGATGGGCGCATGAGCGCTAAGCGCTAGTCCATGAGCACATCGCGCTATCAATTCAGTGGCGCCCTCATGAGTGACACGTGGCGCGCTTGGCGCTGAGCGCCATCCCATGAGCGCAGTGCGCTATTTCAGAAGCGCAAAGCGCAAGTTGCATACGTGATTGACACGTGGCGCATTTTGGTGCTGAGCACCGGTCCAGAGAGCGCGAAAGCGCTATTCAAGAGCACAAGGTGCAGTTTAAGAGCGTAAGGCGCAGTTCAATAGCGCAAAGCGCATTTGATCAAATTTTATAATCAGAGAACAAATTTATGTTCTTCTAAAAGAGACTTTGTCTCAAGATTCAAGAACAACAGTTCTTATTTTTTAAAGGGGCTTTGCCTTTATAGATCAATGATCTGTGTGAAGAATATGTTCTTCTTTTATTATGTGATGAGATCTTTTGATCTTTTTTTTATGAAAGACCTTGGTCTTTGTAGATCTATGATCTTTTAAGAAGATAATTCTTCTTTTTATGAAATGATTTCATCTCTGTGTTCATCATTCATCATCTTTACCTTGAAGAAATATTCTTCCTGCAAGAGCTTGCTCTCTTTCTTTTGAGTTTTTTCTCAAAGTTTATAGGGGGGTTCTCTATTTCAGACTTGATGTCTTGGGGCCTTTATATAGGGCAAGTTGATTTGTTGAATCAGTTAAAGAGATCTTTCTCTGATTGATTTGGGGATGTTTCCCACCATTGGATTTTTGATCCTAGGGCTTCTGTTTTATAGAAGGCAATCTTCTTGTTTTTAACAAGATTGGAAAATCTTTCCATAACAGAATTTTAATTCTGATTAATTAATGATTTATCATTATTATTAAATCTTTTGATCTAACGGTGGGGAATTTTATAATTCCAGCACTGGCGCACCCGTGCTTGGCACGTGGTGCGCTACTCAGAGTGCAGCGCAGCTGTGTTTGACACATGGTGCGCTCCTCAGAGCGCAGTGCAGCCTGCGCTAGCGCGCCCGTGTTTGACACATGGTCCGCAGCGCGCCTAGCGTTAGCGCACATATGGTGTACTGCCTAGGGCGCAGCACACCTGGCGCTAGCGCATCCGTGTTTGATACGTGGCGCGCAGCGCCTAGCGCTGGATCTGAAACGTTGCTTCAATTTTTGAATTTTGAATTTCAAAAATGAGCTTTGCTCTGATTGGAGGAAACAGCAACCTTATCATAAGTAAGGGCCATATGGACATTCCTAAGCCAGCCTTTATAGTTTGGCCCAACGAGTTTATTTTTATCTAATATGACCTTAAGTCCTATCATGGTCGCTGCAATTTAAGAGAGGAGAAAAGAAATACTCAGCATATGCTCTTGCAAGTTTAGATTGGTTTTTAGTTTATCTAAACAGGATGGCTTCCATTGTTTCCTCGAATTCATCTCCAAACCCTAAAAGAAGAATTAGTCAGGATTAATCGCACGTCACAATACTTGCTTAACCTTTCGGCCAGGCTAGTGTCGGTACTTCGAGGGAGGTTTTCCAACGCTTTCTCCTTAATTATATGACCTCTTTTCCCTGGAGGCTTAGCCCTGCTAACACCGTTCTAGACACCTACTTGGTTTATAGCATTGATTGTTAAGTGAAATTGTTTCCTGAAGAGTAGCGATTACTCACAGTAGGATAAGAACCCAACTATCATTGTGTGATGAATCTGAAGGAAACCTACCAAAAACACCACACTCAATAAGGTATGCAACACTAGCAAGTTTCCTTTATGTTTGAAACTCCCGATGTGATTTTTGCCCCGTGCGCTTATAACCTTGACGAAGGCCAAACCATTATAAGTCGCAAGTCAAGTTCTACTCATCATTATCGAGATTAACCTAGACCCATTCATACAAGCCCTTAACGAAGGTCAAAACAGCTGTACGCTTGTCTTAGATTAATGCATCTATCTATGCCACAGATAAGCACCTACTAGCTACCCAAAACTATGCCTTGGTGAAGGCCAAAACACATAGCATGAATACTAGTAGATACCTATCTGAATTGTCGGAGGGCTACGGCTAGTTTTTTGGCGAAAAAACCGTTAACGTATTGAACTTGATATAGTCGAAGGAACCTGATAGCTTTTTAAAAAGGAGTGGTTTAAGCTCCGTGTTCACACCTTAATATTGCATTATTATATTCCCCATTCTTATTCTTTTTATATATAAACAGGTACTTTTGACGCATGTCTGCTACATGTTACAGGTTACAGGTTCTTGGACAGAAAATAGTGAAAACGATGAAAAGACGATGCAAAAGTGGACTTTGACCAACAAACAGAGGGATCTTAGTCAAGCCTGCATCGAAGGACAGTTCATAATTAACAGGGCAACTCAAGGTCCAAAAATTACAAAGCGAACGGTTAAAAATCCATTGCAATTTGTTCACTGAAGATTTGGAATCAATGTAGAAGCCCAATTGATAAAAGAACCAAAGAACCAGAAGCCCAAAAAGACCCAGAAGAAGACCCAAGATTTTCAGCATTCAATCTTGCCAAAGGGCAGCGGAACCGCGGCCCAAGCCCGCCATTGCCGCTGTTCCGCGGCCGTATAATGCCCGTACTTCGAGAATTTTCCAAAGTCTGAGGCGACGCTGAATAGGTCTTTTCTTAGGGGTATTTTCGTAAAAGAAGATATGCGGATCAAATGTAACCTAGGGTTTCCTATTCTCTATAAATAGGAACTCTAATCATTGTAATTTTTTATGCCTCCTTTTAATGAAATAAAATTCAGATCTTAGTCAAGCCTACATCGAAGGACAATTCACAATTAACAAGGCAACTCAAGCCTCCTTTTAATAATAAATTCAGAATTCTTTATGGAGAGCATCGGTGCCTCTCTTTAATTCATCTATTCAGATCTGACAACCCTGCGTACATGTTTGGAGAGATCCATCTGTAAAGTAAGTAGATTTATTTATTTTCTTGCCCTAGGTAATTTCAATTCCTGCCCTAGATTAAATTTATTTTCCTGCCCTAGTATAGATTTTATTTATCTGCCCTAATTATAGCTTTCAATTAATTACCCTAGGTAGAATAATTAGGCTTTTAGATTTAATAACCAATCCGAACACCCTTCAGAATTAACTCGTTAGCGCGATTAGAAAATTCACAACATCCTTGTGGACCGACCCGTACTCACCGGCTAGCTTCATGCGACGCCGTTCTTGATTGCGGTTACAAATATTTTTGATCTATCTTTTAGAAAGCGCAAGCACGCTAAATCACTCAATCAAATGGCGCCGTTGCCGGGGATGGCGTAGAACTTTCCTTTTTGCGATTTCGGGTTAATCTTAAATTAAAAAATCATAAAAATCTAAAAAAAATCCAAATATTATAAAAATATATCAATTGTTATTTTTTTTGAAAAGGGTACTTTGTTGTTTGAATCTTGCAGGAACAATCGAGACGGATCTGAAAATTTCCAGAAAGCGAAACAGAAAATGGGATATCGGAACAGAAGAAATTTTAAACAACAGAACAGTGGAATTTTTCTGGAGATCTGAACCCCTCATTTTGCTGCTAAACCGCTGCGGAAACCACACTTATACCGCGGATCCGCCGCAGTCTTAGAAGATTAGAACGTAGGAAAAATTCTTGGGAACCGTTACGGCTTTTTGACCGCGAAAACGCGGCACTAAGGCTCTTTGGCCGCGGAATGGCGGCGCGCTGTTGACATCATCTTCTAAAAAAATTTCTGTAAGACTCTCTGTTCTTCCTCTGTAAAAATCTTCATATATTTTCTGGAAATTCCTGCAGGATTCCGTGAGCTATAAAATATATTCCCTTCCATATAACAATCTTGTGCAGGATTTTTGCGATTTGTTTAAACTAGAAATTGATTGCAAGTAATCTTTTTTGTTGCATATCTTTTCTCAAATATCTTTTTGCAACAATTTCCAAATAAAGATAAAAAGAAAAAGGAAAATTTTCTTTTAGAAACTTGCAAAACGTTTGCCGCAAATAAATCCTTGCACAACCACCACACATCTTTCTTTCTTTCACCCTTCCTTCCAACATGGGTACCCCACATAATAAATCACTTGCCGAACTTTGGTATCCCGAACCTAATTTTGCGTCGTATGTCAATTTGTTCGGTCAATTTAAAGACGATCCCTCCTTGCCAAAAATATCTTTGAAAGATCAAATAGAGGCGTCTAGGAGAAACAGTTTGACTTTTCAACCCACTTCGTGTCAACCAAGTCAACCTTTACCACTTCCATATGTTGATACCACTTTTTCGAGTTCAGCTGTAACTCCTAAGCCGATGTCCATTGCTGAGCATATTGCTCAATCTCGCAGCCGATCTTTCACCCCTCTCCACTCATCTAGTTCTAAGGATCGACACGATTATTCACTTTTTTATCCACATGTTGACCCTACACCTGATCAACCACCCACTTCCTATCAGTCCTACCCGACCTTCCCACCTTCACTAGACACTGTTTCTACACAGCCTGTTGGGAGTTTTGCATATCCACACCATTTTGAATCTTTTACCGAAACCCCCTCACCACCAAAGTCTAGTTTGGAAGAGTCGTTGGAGGCATATATCGCAGCAACAAACAAAATGACTAGGAATGTGGAATCGTCTGTGGCTGCCCTTATGCAACCTAGTGAAACGGTAGCTAGTTTCCCGCTAGCTTCAAATTTTTGAATGTATAAGGAGGCGGTTGGACAGAGTGAGAATGAGAGAGGATTTCCAAATCAAACCTACCCTTACCCAATTGAAGCCCACAACTCTAGTTTTCCATCGAATGTCCTAAATGATTCACAAGTTCAAAATAAAAACGAGTTGTGTGATTTTGTAGTGTTTGATTTTCCAAATTGTGAGGAACCCCTTTCGGGTGAAACCGCACCTAATCCGTTTGACCTTTACACCTCCAATCTAGAACCTAAATCGATAAATATCCATGCATTTGATGAGGTGTCAGAAAAAATTGATTTTCACTTGATTGAGGATATAGACGCCGGGAATATTTCGGATGATGAACCTGTCGATTTGATTGAACTTTTATGTTCAACTCATCATCCCGAGTCATTAGATGTTTCTCCCGAACTTCATATGCATCTTGATTTTGATGATAATGGCATGGATGAGTTGAATCTTGAGGAGAATTATAAGGATAGTATTGAGGATCATATTGAGGTTGAACAATTTTTGTTTAATACGTCTGATTTTCCAATTCAGCCTCCTGAACCTTTGACTGTTATATCACCCTCCCTCCTTTCTATCGTTCCGACCACGCTTGAAGACTGTGAGCTTGAAAAATTTTCCTTTGAATCTGACACAGTTCTCACAGCCGATAACACGTACGAGTGTTTCACTTTTTCGGACGATGTTAATGACTCACCGCCCGAGTTTGAGTCATTAACATTTTCAGATGAGTTAGTTGAACCATCAGACTCGGGTGCTTACAGTAGTTTCGAACCATTAATGGAATCTTTTAAGTTCGAGACAGTTTACTACGGTGAGAATGATACTATCCCTAGTTCACTTCTTTCGTCTTTCCCATTGTTCCGACCGTACAAGAGACCGTTACGCTTTCATCTCCAATACCAAGTTCGGCGTACTCATGTTTTCTTACGAATCTTGAGGGATTTGATCCCATTTCTCGACGGGTTGATAGGTTAGCGCAATCACTTTTAACACATCGGTCATCACATATTGTGCTAATTTATTCACTCGATTTACACCCTCAAGATCGCGCGACCCTTCTTTCTCCTTTCCGCTATTCTTCTCCCCCACCGAGACCATATTCTACCCTTCTTCCCATATGGTCTCGTGTGTTTCTCATTTCTTTCCTCTACACCCCATCATTTCACCAACTTGACCATTACCATGATAAGATTTTTGAATGGTTGGTGCTAACATTTGGCTTGTGTAAGGCCAAGCTTAAGTTTGGGGAGAACCTGTGTATATATGTATGTATATTTTTTGTTTTCTTTTTCTATAAAATAAAAAAAAATTCAAAACATTAAAAATATAAAAAAATTGTATAAATAAATAAACAGGGGAGTGCCAGCATTTTGACCCTCTTGGTTTAGCATGACAGTGAGGACACTGTCAAGTTCAAGTTTTGGGGTATGCTCGGTACGTCTTCTTCCTTCGCATTCATTTGTACATATTTTTTTGCATTTCCATACTTATTTGAAAACCCATAAAAATTGAAAAATTTTAAAAATTTTAAAAATTATTGTATTCAATTTTGGCCTAATTTTGACTTAAGTTTGACAAATAGGTTAACTGGCTAGGAACAACTAGATCTTAGACTTAGTAAATTAAAACCCTAAAATTAACCTTCCTTAAAGTTTAACGGTAGAAAGTATATGCCTTGTAGTTTATTTAGAAATAGGCAAATTTTGGGTTCACTTCTTGGGCTAAGTCGAAACAAGGGAAGAGTATTGATGTTCTTATTAGAGTATAAGTTTGAAAAATAGTTCCTAGCTTAAGTCTAGATTCTGAAAACGTATACCCTACAATTTGCACAATCACACACCTTGAAACTTGGAATAGTAGAAGAGACCTTGAAATGCTCTTGTCTAAAGTCCTTAGTACAATGAAAATAAAAGAAAAAAAAGTGTGAATAAAGAATAAAAAAAAATGGACACTGGTTTTTGTGATTACTTAAGGCTGCAAAAATAGAAAAAACATTTAGCGAGGGTGCTTCATCACCTAGTGCCTTAGACCAACTGGTTTGGTAGTCACTGCTAAAGCCTTGGGTGTTGCAAGACTAGGAAGCACGCTTTAAAGTGCTAACGTATCTTGTAATCGGTCGTTGGTACCTCAAGAATTATTAACGGTCGCATGAAGGATGTGTAAGCAAAATTCATTTAAATTCACCTACTAATAAGTATTTTAGACAACGGACAAGGGTATGATTGCTTGATTTGAATTTCCAAGTGTAGGGGTGATTTATACACACACGTGGGGATATGTGATTGGAGTTTAGATGAGAGAAAGGAGTGAAGAATAGAACTTGTATCTTTAGTAGAATTGATAAAAATTCCTAAGTGGAGATGGAACCCTAGAAGGAAAACTTAAGAAATGCCGAAAGCTATGTAAGTCTACAGAACATATATAATCATAAGTTAAATAATGATGAAGTGTGAAGAATAAGGGTGGATAATTTACGAGTCGACGATAATAGAATTCCTTGTTAGAAAACTTAATTGGAGAACAAAAGTTAATGGGCTGAGTTGATAGGATTTTGTGGGTAGTATCCGCTGAAAACCCTCCGGAGACAACACTTCTCCTACTAGGGACACCCAGAGGTTTAACGGCTTGTTGCACGAGCTCAGTGCAATCGTGTTTCCCTGCGAAAGTGCGGTTAGGTTTTTTGTAGTGAATAAAAATAAGTTTGCTCGAGGACGAGCAAAAGATAAGTTTGGAGGTATTTGTTCACACCATAATATTGCATTATCATATTCCCCATTCTTATTCTTTTTATAAATAAACAGGTACTTTTGATGCATGTCTGCTACATGTTACAGGTTACAGGTTCTTGGACAGAAAACAGTGAAAACGATGAAAAGACGATGCAAAAGTGGACTTTGACCAACAAACAGAGGGATCTTAGTCAAGCCTGCATCGAAGGACAGTTCACAATTAACAAGGCAACTCAAGGTCCAAAAATTACAAAGCGAACGGTTAAAAATCCATTGCAATTTGTTCACTGAAGATCAGAAATCAATGTAGAAGCCCAATTGATAAAAGAACCAAAGAACCAGAAGCCCAAAAAGACCCAGAACAAGACCCAAGATTTTCAGCATTCAATCTTGCCAAAGGGCCGCGGAACCGCGGCCCAAGCCCGCCTTTGCCGCAGTTCCGCGGCCGTATAATGCCCGTACTTCGAGAATTTTCCAAAGTCTGAGGCGACGCGGAATAAGTCTTTTCTTAGGGGTATTTTCGTAAAAGAAGATATGCGGATCAAATGTAACCTAGGGTTTCCTATTCTCTATAAATAGGACCTCTAATCATTGTAATTTTTTATGCCTCCTTTTAATAATAAATTCAGAATTCTTTATGGAGAGCATCGGTGCCTCTCTTCAATTCATCTATTCAGATGTGACAACCCTGCGTACATGTTTGGAGAGATCCATCTGTAAAGTAAGTAGATTTATTTATTTTCTTTCCCTAGGTAATTTCAATTCCTGCCCTAGATTAAATTTATTTTCCTACCCTAGTATAGATTTTATTTATCTGCCCTAATTATAACTTTCAATTAATTGCCCTAGGTAGAATAATTAGGTTTTTAGATTTAATAACCAATCCGAACACCCTTCGGAATTAACTCGTTAGCGCGATTAGGAAATTCACAACATCCCTGTGGACCGACCCGTACTCACCGGCTAGCTTCATGCGACGCCGTTCTTGATTGCGGTTACAAATATTTTTGATCTATCTTTTAGAAAGCGTAAGCACGCTAAATCACTCAATCACTCCACTTTTAAAATTGTTTTTTGAAGAAAACCGAGTGGTTTTATAATTGTTCCAACGACATCAGATTTTAGGATTATTTTCTTGCATTAATTAGAATTAATTCGGTCCCATCAATTAACCTTATCATTGCAGCAAAAAAATGAAAATACAATGTACGCTTATGCCATCCGCATTCACCACGGGGCCCCGTCATCACCCGTTAGGTTACTTAAGTAACGATAGAGCGGGGGCTGGACTAGCGCGGGTGCAAAACATAAGCAACACCTACTAAATATCATATATAGATATATATACATTCGTCTCACGCAATAATAGGCATTCCAGATCACATATGAAGATATTTGATATACTAGGAATTCCGTGTTTCGTTTAAGCAAAGACGGATTCCACGGTCGTGATAAATAGCCAAACCCTACAGGTGCGACAAGCTATCCGCCAAATTTCCGAAGTGAAGCAACCTCCCTCAACAAAGTGAGTAGGCCACTCGGCACATCAAAGAACCCGATAGTTTGTGCGCCCCATCTTGGGTCTATCCTAGGAGCAAAAACAGTAAAAGAAAATAGTACAACGGTGGCTACAATCTCAACCCGGATGTGCCCCGCAAAATAATATTACATCACTTTACAATTTACATCGAATGAAAGATAAAAAAACTCATCTCACATCCCCGGCTATTCATCCACGACGATCCAACAAGTTCATATACACAAACCAACATAACTGATATGTGCAACCCCTACTAATCGACGTATAGCAATTAGTCGACGTTTCTAAACACATATATACATCACAAAGCTTGTAAAGTAACCGCGACATTAGAATTCCGCACGCAATTAGCAAACTAAACCAATTTTTCCAAGACATGAAAAATCTAGTGAACTAAAGGTCCAAAACCGATAGTTTTAAGCCAATACGGGAGTCGAAACGAACTCGAAACCTGCCCGAATCTTCATGAAGGCGAAGATCCCAAAATTAACTATCGGATGGGGGGCCTCACGGGGTACCCACCCTCGGGGGCCACCTCGAAGTGGCCCCTAAGGGAAGGCAGACCCGAGAGCGCCCAGTTGGGGTGCTCTCGGGTCACCCACCCCCAAGGCCACCTTGTGGTGGTCTTGGGGTGTTGGTCCGGCCTATGGTTCCCCCTGGGGTGTCCCTGGGGTGTGCACGCTCCACCCCACGGCTTCTCGGTTCAAACCGTGAGCCCGCGGGGTGTGCAAACAACTAAAAACATCATTTTTGGAAACTGTTTTTATCGGCAGTTTTTGTGCGACAAAAATGGCGGATTTCTAACGTCGCTACAAGCTATTTAAGGTTTAAGAGAGGCTCTAATACTAGTGTAAGTGTATGTAGCACACCCCATGTGTTCGCGGGGAGGCGGAATACATAAAAAAAGATTTTTTTTTCAGATCAAAAGATCATGTTTTGCTTTGCAACATAGACTTTATCCACTTTAGCATCTTGATTAAACCTTAACTAGCAAAAACTAAACTACAAGAGGGCGTTAACTACTCGGTTAAAGTGTTATACCCTCGTTTCAAGTCCTTCAAGTCTTTAAGTGGTTCTTTGCTCCTTGGATCGAGCTTCGGGTTTGAACTCCGTTCTTTGGCTCCTCCGAAGCTTTCAACAAACTCGGTTGCCGGTCTCCTTTAGGTAATAGAAGATCCACCCGAGGTCCTATGTCCAAGCTCCAACCCCAAGTGAGGTAACTTAGTGATCTAATGTTCTAGATGAGATTACTAAGTAGATGTAGAGTGTGATCTATGGATTATTTGGTCTCAAAGCTCAATGGATCACAACACATGCGAAGGGATGAGCTTGAGGGAGAAGGAGAGCAAAACCTAGGAGAGAGAATAAGAATGTGATAGTGATTTAGAGAATGAGATGAGAGAATGGCTAAGTATTGTGATAATAATTCAAGCATGGAATATTTTAGTCTCAAAATAATCAACCATGCTTGAATAGGAACTCCAAATGAATAAACAATTGACAAAGCCATGCTTTCAACCCATTCCTCAAGTGTCTCCTAATTTCCACCTCATTAATCCTTTATCAAAAAAGGATAAATCAATAATGAGGTGTCTCCTTCTAGAAGCCCATTCTTGTGAAATTACAAGAATGCCCTCACCGTATATACATACTCGTATCCGTATTCCGAAGAATACGGATACATAGAGACAAGTATAATCCCATAGTATAATACTAGGATCCGGCTTAAACCAAAGCCTACTAGTATTATCCGTCCGAACATCATTCGTGTAGCCAGTACACGTATGAGATCGAAACCCTGCCGTAAGACCATACGGCTTCTACATCGTCTCGCCTGATCCAGAGAAACCCTCTGTGTGTGACTCTAAAGACTCGACAGTACGCTGGCAGTGGGTTTAACCACAAGTCCGTCAGTGGCACTAGCTGTACGGAACGGCAACCCAGGTACATGTCGAAAAGGAGGCCGACGAGCGAACTCATCCGGAACCCCTACTGAGTCTATCCGTGACAATCTCCGTGCAGTCCAGTCTGTTCGTCTGAGAGCATCGCATGCAAGGTCTAGGAGGGCGAAAAATGTCAGACCCTTAATAACCAGATAAGTCGTATCGTTGTGACTTAAGACCATTCGAGAATCTACTGGTCCGACCACCAGTAATTCTCAATCAGCCCTGGCTAAAGGATTATGGTAATGACCAACCGATCACAGCGCGATATCGACTCTATATACCGGGAGAGACGAATCCCCAACAGTCGCTCACTGCCTCCATGTGGCTCGGGACTATACCCAACTAAAACTTGTTTGCATGACTCCTTTGAGCGGTGGTAGGGTAATAATCAAATAACAGTGGGAACTCACACGAGACAAATGACGACCTCAGGTCGACAGACTATCTGCACTCATGTCACCAGAGAACTGCTATCTGACGCTAGGTATAATACCAAGTAGTCAGTTCTCGGCGAGTCCTGTCCGGTGTACTCACATCCAGTGAGCATCTATACACAATCTTAGGTGCATCTCACCAATGGTTGCGGGACCAATCCATCACCCCTCGTCATGGTCTAGATATGTATACACTAGTCTACTATGGAGTAACGATACCCAGTCTCGATACTCCTATGACTAGGGACGCTTTTAAGAATGTGCCTTTTGATTACCCAGCTCCTACAAGTATGATCACCATCACAATGCAGGTAGTTAGGCAAAGATCTTACGGGCTTTATCAACATGTATATAAGATATGAAATACAAACTAAAACACATCACATGTTAAGATAAAGAAAACCAAATAGCATACTATCATATCAAGAAAGATTGTCCTATACATATATATCCCTAGCATCCTGTACAATGAAGGCCTCTAGGGCATACATATCCAATACACGTCAGCGGCACTAGCTGTACGTAACGGCTACCCAGGTACTTGTCGGAAAGGGGGGTCGACAATCAAGTGCGGCCTTACCCTACTGAGCCTGAATGTGACAATCTTGTACAATCTGGTCTCTTCGTCAAAGAGTATCGCATATCGGATCTAGGGGGTGGATAATGTCAAACCCCTACTAATCCGATAAGTTATGTCTGAGTCTAGCTCAACACCAACTGAGATACTACTGATCAACTATTAGTAAATCTCGCCTATCGTGGCCATGGATTTTTGGTGATAACCAACTGAACACAGCGCGATATCGACTCCTAATACCAGGAGAGACGAATCCCTGATAGTCGACCACTTCCTCCATGTGGCTCGGGACTGTACCCAACTAAAACCTGTTTGCACGTCTCTTTTGATCCCTGGTAGGGTAGTAATCAGAGTACAGTAGGAACTCACACGAGACAAATGACGAATTCATGTCAAAGGACTAACCTGTACTCATGCCACCTGAGAACTTCCATCTGACGATAGTATAATACCATCTAGAAGTTCTCGGCGAGTCCGTCCAGTGTACTCACCTCCAGTGAGCACCTGTATACTATTTTAGGTGACATAACACCAATGGCTTGTAAGACAGGCCACCGCCCCTCGTCGGGGTCTCGAAACATATACACTAGTCTACTCCGGAATATCGATGCCCAGTCTCGATACTCCCACGACTAGGGACATTTAAGGATGTGCTTATAGGCTACCCAGCTCTCACGCATATGATCGCCATCATAATGCTGGTAGTCAAGCAAGAATCCTATAGACTTCATCATTATGTATTAGCGACACGCAATAACAAGTAAAACTTGTACACATCAATGATAAAGACAAACCAGATAGCATACTATCATTTCGAGTAAGATTGCTCTACTTAAATAGGTCCTCCCTCAATTATCATAATCGCGTGCCTACAATTACAATAATTGCCTTAAGGGCATTATATCCAACATACTGATAGTAGCGTTTTTATTTGATTGAAAACGCTCCTACCGGCAGCGTTTTTAATATAAGGAAAACGCTACTACCAGCAGCGTCTTCCTTGGAACTACCAAGCACTAGAAACTAAAAATCCCTTAGCAATTGAGTCCATGAAATATAGGCTCAGATTTATAGTCTTCATTTGATGTGTTAATACAACTTTTTTTATGCCAAATGGACGCAACGGCTTCCTGCGAATAATTATGTAACCATGTTTATCTCAAAAAATACTTATGTAACCACATTTTAAAATTAAAACGGACAGAATCTCCTTTGTATATATTGAGATCTATCCACAAATACATAATAATCTATGCCACATAGCACTACACGCCACACTCGGCGGTAAAAAAACATCATCTCGAAGGGTGGAATGACAAAACTGATACTAAAATAGAGATTACACCTCGAACGGTGGATACTATCACAACATCAATGCTAATATCACTACATGAACGATACAAGTCCTCGATACAATATAATACTACAAAATACGCAATCAAATGAAAACGGGATAAAATCTCTTCTTCTTCTTCAGATGTGGTCGCGGTATCTATGAAGGTCCTGCGATATCAACCCGAGTCAACTGCGATATAGGTGGCTGTGAAGGTTGAGCCTCACCGGGCTCATCCGGTGCTTGCGAAGGTAAAGACTCATGGGGCTCCTCCTATGCATGCAAAGGTCCAACCTGACCGGTCTCCTCATGTGCATGCAATGGTGCAGCCTGACCGGTCTCCTCCTGTATACATGAAGATCCATCCTTGTCAGGCAGTCATGGTAAGACGATGCGTCTACGCACAGGAGGAAGGGGAGCTGCAACCATCGCCTCTAATCTGGTGGCCTCTCCCGCCTCAGTCACAATGCAGCGGCACTCACTGAGAGTAATATGTGCAAACTCCATCACTCCAGCCACGACATTGCTCGCTAGAGTCTGGATTGAGAGACATATAAGTGTCCATGCATGTGATACCTGAAAAAAGCAGGAAACATTTTATTAAAATGATAATATGAATCGTACCGTATGAAAATTAAAGAATAGGAATACAAAGTAAAATAACATACCATCCTGACTACAGAAAGAGCTCGAGACTGGTACCTAGGTCGAGGTCGAGAGACCAACATCGTCGGCTCTAGAAAGTCGTCTATGGTCGGGGAAGACAGCATACAAACGAGTGATCGAGCGATACCAAGTCATGTACTCCTTGTTGGGTTATGCCAGCGTCCTGGACATCTACGTGACCGAATGCGGAACAAAAATTTTATAAAACTGGCGCTAGAACAACCCTATAATACGGATCGACCATTAACCCTAATCTAGCAAACATAAAGAGGAGTTAAGAATGGTTATACCGAATGATCCATGTCCTTCGGTCTTTAACCATCTTCCCTAGCTCCCAGAGGCCACCATGATCGAGCTTGATCGCGGGTCTCCCTCCATCGAAGATGATCCACCGAGGATTTGTAGTTCGAGCTCCAACCTCATAGCCGAGGTAACTAGGGTACCTAGTTCACTAAACTAGATAGCATAAAGGATGTAGAATCTAATGATGGATTAATTTGTCTCAAAACACCCTAGGTTTCTCAACACATGAGACTTGAAGGATGGAGGTGGAATAAGAAGCTTGAGGGAGATGAGAGTGTAGTGAGCATGAAGCAACCAAAGAAAAATGGCTAAGTGTTGTTTACGAATCATGAAGCCTCTGTTAGGGTTCCCTAGCTCCTTTTTATGAGTATGAAAGCATCACACATGCCACTTTAAAAAATTTAGAGGTGCTAAGCAAACTAAGCATGGATCTTTAACTAGAATTACTAGGGTAACAACACAAGTATCACATACAAGAACTATATTTACACTAAGTGAAAGGAATACAACCTTTGTAGTCCTCTTTGTAATGACTCCTAAGATCGTTGAGAGGTTGGAAAGGCTTGCTAGTAAGCTCCTACGTCCACGATGATCCACCCGAAGTTCACTAGCTCTAAGCTTGTAGTTCCACTTGATGCAAGAAGAAGATGAAGCTAAACACTGTAAACTAATTGGCTAGATTAGAGTAGAATGATGAAGTGGTGAGTTTTCTTTTGTCAAAACCCATTCTTTTTATCTCTCTCTCACTATGGAAAAACCTAGAGAGCAAGGAGGAATAATATGATAATGGCAAAAGCTTTTGATAATGAAAAAAACTTGATGAATAATAGAAAAGATAAGTATATATATTTTCTACTCTTCATCTCAAACCATGGTTACATAATATAGATATTATTGCACTTGAGTTAAAAGACAAAAGGAAAATTAACTCACAGTTAAAAAGTGGGTGAACAAAGGTTAGATCCAAGAAGAGTGTAGAAGATAACCATGGATTAATCTTTTTCTTTTCTTTTGTTTTAAAACAAATACAAATATATATCCATATATTATATAACCATGTAAGTCTTATATTGCCACCAAAATTGTATCAACAACCATGATACTTTTCATGTAAGTTTTTATGCACATCAACATGTGCATACATGCATGCATTCTTCCTCTTTAATAAAAAAGGGTTTGAATAAAGAATAAGAATAAAACTAAAAGTCAAAATGTTAAATCAACAATTGATTTAACAATCCGGTCATATCACATACGACCCAACCAATAGAAAAACGCCCGATTAACATACGGTATCACATAGTCGTATTCAATCGGGTCCCCGTGCATATCTCATATGCACACCACATCTTTTCGCCTGGGCTAGGAAACTTCTGTGTGGGACTCTAAGACTCATCAATACGCCGGCAGTAGGTGATGATCATATCAAACACCCACAAGCCGCAAGCGGTCAGCTAAACGTAACGGCCATCCGGGTATTAAACGATCAGAAGAAAACCAGCAAAGCTGTCAAAACTCCCGTCGAGCCATCTGGCAACACTACTGTACAGTCCGGTGTCCTCGTCAGATATGTTGCATATCGAGTGTAGGGATGGTATCGTCTACCCAATAACTCAATAAGTCATGCCGGTGTATGGCTCATAACAGATCGAGAAACTATTGATAACACTTATCAATAAACCTCAGCAGCCCTGGCCAGGGACATGCTATTATAGCCAATCGAGCATAGCACAACATCAACCCCCAATATCGGGAGAGACGAAACCCCTCCTATCGCTCATCGCCTCCATGTGCCTCGAGACTGTACCCAAAGACCACCTGTTTGCACGACTCAGTAGAGCAGTGGTAATGTGGAGATCAAAGTATAGTGGGAGGACACACAAGACTCTATGACGATCTTAGGTCTACAGACTAACCTGTACCAGTGTCACCTGAGAACTGCTATCCTACAATAGATATAATACCACATAGGAGTTCTCTGTGAGTCCGTTCAGTGTACCCAGCCTCCACTGAGCACCCGCATACATTCTTTGGCGTCACCTCACCAGATGGATATAGGATTATCCACCGCCCATCATATGGGACAAGAATGGTATACGCTAGTCTACTCTGGAATATCGATGCCCTGACTCGATATACCCATGACTTGGAATGGTTCAAGGATATGCTTATAAACTACACGTGCCCTACTAGTAAGATCCGTATCTTAGTCACAGTAGTCGAGCAAATATCCTGAGGGCTTTATCAACATGTGCAAATGAATAAAAGCATGATCAATTCAACATGTCAGATAAAGTAAACCAGATAGCATATTATCATGTTGAGCAAGAAAGTAATCTATATATATACATGTCCAAGCATCCACTATACATATAATGGCCTCTAGGGCATACATATATCCAACAATCTCCCACTTGCACTAAGGCCAATTATTGGCGTATCTCATACCCAACATCTCAAAAAGTCGCTCATGCTGCGGCTGTGGATGGGCCTTAGTAAGCGGATCCGCTATGTTATTCTTTGTATCTACTCTCCGAATCTCGATCTCGTGGCGATCTACTATCTCTCGGATCAAATGACATCGCCTTAGGATGTGTCTGGACTTCTGATGGGATCTGGGTTCTTTGGCTAACGCCATAGACCCATTATTATCACAATACAATGGTATTAGATCAATAATGGTTGGAACTACTCCTAGTTCCGTGACGAACTTCTTCATCTAGACGGCTTCCTTGGCAGCATCATTTGCAGCAATATACTCAGCTTCCATCGTGGAGTCTGCAACGGTGTCCTGTTTGGAACTCTTCCAACTAACCGCCCCTCCATTGAGGGTAAATACGAACCCTGAGATAAATTTGCTGTCATCCTTATCACTTTGGAAGCTGGAATTGGTAAAGGTCTCCATTTGGAGATCTCCATTACCATACACCAAGAACAATTCTTTAGTCCTTCGCAAGTACTTAAGAATGTTTTTCACTGCTATCCAATGTTTCTCTCCTGGATTGGATTGATACCTGCTTACTACAGCAAGTGCATAAGCTACATCAGGGCATATACGTAACATCACATACATTATAGATCCTACGGCTGAAGCGTAGAGTATAATGCTCATGCGAGCTCTCTCTTCATCAGTCTTCGGACAGAAGTCCTTTGAGAGAGGGATTCCATGACAAGCGGGCAAGGAAACACTCTTGGAATCTTCCATACTAAACCTTTTTAGGATGGTGTCAATGTACTTTGATTGGGACAATCCCAATAACCTCTTGGATCTATCTCTATAGATCCTTATGCCCAAAATGCACGAGGCATCACCCAGGTCCTTTACGGAGAACCTTTGTGATAAGAATAGTTTGACCGATTGCAGCATATGAATGCCATTTCTTATCAAGAGAATGTCATCCACGTACAATACGAGGAATGTGACAGTATTCCCTACAATTTTCTTATAAATGCATGGTTTATCTATAATTTTGATAAAATCAAACTCTTTGATTGTATCATCAAAACGGGTTTTCCAACTCCGTGAGGCCTGTTTTAATCCATAAATGGATTTAAGCAATCTACATATTTTCCCGCTGCTCCCACTGTCAATGAAGCCCTCCGGCTGATCCATAAAAACGCATTCTTCTAAATCACCATTCAGAAATGCAGTTTTAACGTCCATCTGCCAGATTTCATAATTATAGTGAGCAGCAATAGCAAGTAGGATCCTAATGGATTTAAGTATTGCTACTGGAGAGAAAGTTTCGTCATAGTCCAGTCCTGGTCTTTGACGAAAACCTTTCGCCACAAGCCTTGCTTTAAAGATCTCTACCTGTCCATCTACACCAATCTTTCTCTTAAAGATCCATTTTCACCCAACGGGTTTTATCCTAGGAGGTGCAACGTCCAAAGTCCATACTTTGTTGGTGTACATGGAGTCCATTTCAGATCTCATGGCTTCCAGCCACTTCACTGAGTAACCACTCATGATTGTTGGGTTTCCTTAACACCTCATTTAGGGTTTGGAAGCATCACACATGCCATAACTTTAAATTTATGAGGTGCTAAGTAAACTAAACTAGGAATCGAACTAGAATTATGAAGTAACAATTAAAAGTATCATATCTAAAAGATTAATTTATACTAAGTGGAGAGACTACAAACTTTGTAGACCTCCTAGGATGACTCCTTGGATCTCCATTGGTTTGGAACGGTTCGCTAGATCACCTCCAAGTCCACGACGATCCACTCGATGTCCTTTGCCTAAGCACTTGATCTTTGAAAACCTTGATGCAAAACACCCTACACAAAGTAGCAAAGGTTGTGTAGGATGATGTAGTGGTTGCTAATCTCACTTATTACCCTTTCTTTTATTTTATCTAACTCAAAATAGAACTCAAGAGAGAGCTAGAGTAAGGAAGAAGAAGATGGCTTGATATTTTTCTTTTGGAATGAATAATGCAAAAAGAAAATGAGAGAGAGAGATAAATATCAAAAGAATAACCATAGTTAATAAATAATATCTAGATATTTTCTTCTTGAGTTAAAGTGTTCCCCTCCGAATGGCGGTGCACAGGACCGCGATGTCCTGACGCTGAGATTCGGGGCAGATGCTATTTGGTTTTATCCATCCACCTCTCCGAAGATGCCAAGTTAATTTATGGCACCGTGTATCGGATGTTTAGACGGATGCGGCCGATGTAGCAGACTTCGTCAGATTCCCCCTCGCTTGAGGGGTTTTTGATTGTGGGGACGCTCTTCCCTGCAGGCGCAGGCCCCTGCAGTTAATTACGCTACCGCATCGCGGTAACAACTTTCTCCTTCTCCAGAATTTCACTTCGTGTCGTGTGTGTTTATTTTGTTTGTGGTTGCCCGTGGATTGTATACGGAGACTCAGTAATGCCGTCGCCCGTAGGACATGGATTAGTCCAAATCCGTATTTACTTAGATTTGGGTTTGGTGTTTTTAGTTTAAGGATGCATAAGTCGCATTGCGGCTAAGATCAATTTAAACGTTCGTTAAGGATACGATAGTCCTGTTTGAGACTAAGATCAACTTAACGTGATAATCCATTTAATATCTGGCCATCGGGACTCATCACCTCTCTAACGTCATTGAAGGATTACAACGGCAGATGTCAGAGGAGTTTATAGATGTACCCTTGAACCAAGGTTGATTTGGAGTTTTATAGTCCGTTTGAATGTTTAAGGATACGTTAGCCGTGTTTGGGGGCTAAGATCAACTTAAACGGGATCGTTTAGATCCGACAAAAGAGCATTTGGAGGCTCTATTGTTCCAGTTTAGGGACGTAGTGGTCCATAGGAAGTTTAGGGACGTTGCGGTCCATGCTCCAATTTAGGGACGTTGCGGTCCATGCTCCAGTTTAGGGACGTGGTGGTCCGACATTAGTTTAAGGACGTTTCGGTCCAACATTAGTTTAAGGACGTTCCTGTCCAACATTAGTTTAAGGATGTTCCGGTCCAACATTAGTTTAAGGACGTTCCGGTCCAACATTAGTTTAAAGACGTTCCGGTCCACGAGTTTAAGGACCCCGCAGTCCGTATTGATGTGTGGTCGTCGGGACCCTTCGCCTCTCTGACGTCGTTGAAGGATTACAACGAGAGGTGTCGGAGGAGCTCGGAGTTGTACCCTCGAACCGGATATAAATTGATTTAAGGGAGCTATATCGCTCAGTCAATTTAATTTGAGGACTTACGGCCATGATTGGGCTAAGTCCAAAGTATTCAACGCCTTTTATTTGTTTTTGGTCTGTTAGGCCTGTGTTAGGCCTTGGCCCATTTTTAAATAATGTATTGCATTATTTTCTATTTTTTTTGTTTGGGCTCTGCCCATAAAAGATTCAGAGCATCAATTTATTTTAGGCTCTGCAAGGTATCTGGATAGCATTTTTATTATTTTGTTTGGGCTTTGCCCATTTATAAATGATGCAGAGCATCAATTTTATTAGGCCTGTTTGATCTTTTAATTAGGCCTGTCCCTTCAGTAAAAGAAATGCATTGCATTTGTCAGGCGTTTTGCGCCAATCACTGAGCGCAAGCGCTTGTGGTGAGGACACGTGTCATGCTCTGGTGAGTGCAAGCGCAACGGCGCAGTGCGCTGCGCTGTTGCGCTGCGGACACGTGGCGCGCTCTGGTGAGGTGTGCCAATTCCATAGAGCAAAACTCTATTTCAATAGCGCGTAGTGCAAGTTGTTCTGTAGCTGACACGTGGCGCTCTCTCAAGAGCGCAGCAGCGCAGTTTGGAAGTGCAAAGCACTAAGAATCTTTTAGATTCAAGAACAGCAGTGCAGAGTACTATTTGATTTCATGATCTAATTTAGATCAAAGAAAAATAAGTTTTTCTTTTTGTTTCAAGAACCAGAGGTTCATAAAAGTGCAAAGCACTATTTTTTTTATTTTTGTTGCTTTCTTGTTTTTAAAGAACTAGTGGTTCAGAAGAAGTGCAAAGCACTGTTTATTATGTGAAGAACATTGATCTGGTTTTTAGATCAATGATTTATTAAAAGAGATTTCTTCTCTCTCGTGAAGGTTTTTACCTTTTTCTTTGAAATTTCTCAGAATTCTCTCTCTGTTTGAAGCTCTTGACTTTTTTCAAGAAAATTTTGATGCCTTTGAATTGAGGTCTGGGGTCTCTTTTATAGTGCCCATAAATTAGTTAATTTTGTTGAAGAGATCTTTCTCTGAGTGATTTGGTGAAATTTCCCCACCGTTGGATCTTTGATCCAAGGGCTTCTGTTTTACAGAAGAAAATCTTCTTATTTTAATAAGAACGGAAAGATTTCTTTAAAATCTTAATTCTATTTGGCGCAAATGTCCCAACGCGTGACACGTGTCGCGCAGCGCAACTGCGCTAGCGCATCTCCGCTGACACGTGTCGCGCAGCGTAACTGCGCGAGCGCATCTGCGCTGACACGTGTCGCGCAGCGCACAGTGCAGCGCAACTGCGCTGACACATCTGCGCTGACACGTGTCGCGCAGCGCAGTGCTTGCGCAACTGCGCTGACACATCTTCGCTGACACGTGTCGCGCAGCGCAGTGCCAGCACAACTGAAGCGTTGCTTCCTTTAATTTTGTTTAAAATAGAGCTTTGCTCTGATTGGGCGCGCCTTCTTAGGCGCTGCGCTGACGTATCAGCGCCTGACATGTGGCGCGTTGCGCCCGAGATTTGATGCGTTGCTTCAAAATTTTGAATTTTGAATTTCAACAGAGCTTTGCTCTGATTGGGCAAAACAAATGCCCCCCCACCGTTGCGCTCACGTGGCGCACACGTGAGTGCAGCGGTGGCAAACTCCTGATCGTTGGATCAAGGGGTGAGCTCAAAGGGCGCAAGCGCCTTATAAATAGGACCTCTGGCCCTTTGAAAAATCTCATCATTTCAAGATTTTTATTTCCCAGAGCTTTGCTCTCATTCAAGAACTTTCAGAGCTTTGCTCATTTCTAAAGTCAAAAACTTTAGGTAAAATTAATTAAACTTAATTGAAGTTAATCTTCAACCAAAGAGCTTTGCTCTCACAGATCTTTTGATCTAAAGAGATCCCCATTGGGGTTTCATAAATAGAGCTTTGCTCTTAAGAACTTATAGATCTGTAGAGATCTTGTTCATGGGTTCTAACCCATGAATAGAGCTTTGCTCTTTTAATCATCTGTAGATCTTTTAGATCAGAAAAATGAAAAAATTTCACAAGTTTTTCATGGATTTTCCAAGATTCTAAAAATTCTAATTCTTTTAGGTGTAACATTTTCTGATGGACCATAGAGCTATGCTCTTTTAAGGAATCTTATTTCTCTGAGATCAGAGTTTGACAAGTGTCACTCTGTGACAGAGCTTTGCTCTGAAAGAGGAGATTTTCTCCTTGTCTCTAGGGATTCTTCCCCTCCTTTTTTTAATAAATGGGAATGTTTTCCTGGGGACCAACTGACAATCTCATCCAATGATGAGGTTGTCTTATTAACTGACGTATTGTCATCCAGATTTTTTGGGTCTCCCTTTGGTCTCCTACTCACTGCACTGCTGTGTGGTGTAATTAATTAATTTTAATTTAATTAATGCATTTTCTTTTTTAGACGCCAAACGTTGGAATTACAACACTAACGGCTAAATTGTTCTTTTGCAGCGATCATGTCTCTAGACACTTCATTCCTGTTCGTCCGCTCGGAGGGGGGATTTCCCGAGGAGCCCTTGGACCATGAAGTCCTGGCCATGATTAGAGAATATGACCTGGAGTACAAGAATCTCCACCTTTAGGGGTCTTAGTATAACCAGATCATTATGGGTCGACGCAGCTTCACATGCGCAGTGCCGTCCGAGCCCATCACGGCGATTCATTATGCTACCCCACCCTCGGTGCAGTATGCCGTGGAGATGGTGGATTGGATCGCGAACAGCTTTCTTCATCCCGCTATGGATGCGTTTCCGGTCCAACGTCCTATGGTCTTGGATATCCTAGGACGTCGTATCTGTCAGGGCGAGGCGAGACCCTGGGGGCAATCATATAACATTGGTCTGACCCCCCGCCATCCGATTGGCTACCTGCCGTAGGCCCGGTACATCCTGTCGACGAAGAAGTCGCAGTTGATAAGATTAGGATTGTACACCGCGGTCTACGTCTCTCTCTTCCAGTATCCCACGCTCCCCACCTGGTGGTTTAAGGCTTTCCTGGAGCAATGGAACATTCCCACCCACACTTTCCTTGCCATGGATCGGGAAGTGTCCATCTCTTTGGAGGAGTTCATGGAGGTATCCGGTCTACCAGTCATGGGAGAACATTATGAGGAGCTGCTCCCGACAGATGTATACGTCTTTGGTGCTAGGCTTGTGGTAAGGGGGGTCACACCAGAGAATGCCGTTCAACATCAATTCCCAAGCTTGATTAAGGTGTTGAACGTCTAAGAATCTCTTTTTATCGAACATGGGAGTCGGGGGGTTAACTTTGAAGATTTCATCGCTCGGTTCCTTCGCCCAAGCGTCCTTTCATCAGAGGATGCCAAATTTGCCACTCTGGATGACCCTTTCGGTCTAGGTGTGGACAACCTACCGGAGAAGGAGATAGATCAAAAGGGTTTTTTCCTTCCGGACTTCCCTACCATGTCATTTGCAGAAATTGCGGCCCCTGGAATGGATGAGGAGGCCTTTTTCTTAGGATTTCTTGGATTGTGGCTGAGCTGGTTTGTGATCCCAATACACTCTCATCATATGCGGCCCTTTGTCTTTTACCCAGCCCACCGGATGGCCATCAGGATAAAGGTGGCTGTTGGGATCTCTGGCTTGGCGCACCTATATCATGGTCTCAGCCGAGCAGCGGATGCTAACGAGCCCGGGGTATTCCACGTGGTCTTCCCGATGCACTACTTTATGTCGTGGCTCGAGCTACATACGGCGGGTGTCTTCGGCATGCATAAAAGGCCCTCATTTTTTGACAAGTGTGGTTTCCCTCGCATCATTCAGTTGATTGGCGCATCAATCATGACCCCTTCACCACGGAACGCCAGAGGTTTACTGCTTCGCCCTTACACCGTTGGAGTCGGGATGTCCTTCATTGACAAGGTATTAACCATTGGAAAAGCATCCACCGCTGCGGTGCGACCATTACAGGACTCCTTTAAGGATGGAGCTTCAATGTTGACGGCCCGGGAGACCCTCCACTTGTATTCTATTAGACCGGGCTTCCTAGTCTTCAGGCAGGGCGGTGCAGCAATCTTCATGAGATATAACCCGCATCGTTTCGCCCAACAACTGGGCTACGATCAAGGGGTACCCTTGGAAGCTTTCTTACTGGAACCTGCTGCCAATGAAGAAGGGATGGAGAACGCGTTACATCACTTCATGCGCCTGAACACGGGTTCTCGTTTTTTCATCAGCGCGCCGGCCTGCGCTCCACGACTCCTTAATGTATATAAAGAGTGGTACAATCATGCGACGGGGGCCGTTATAAAGGAAGAGAGGCGAGTGTTGATCGACCGTAAAGGTGCACCTCCCGGCACCGACCGTAACGCTCCCTTAGTGCCAAGGACCCCGGTGGTTCCTCCTCTAAAAGATGCCGGGGGCTGACCATCGCGTGCGCAAAGTCCTCCACGTGAGTTGCCACTCCCTGATATCACAGATGCACCTCCCGCACCCTGTGCTCCAGTGGAGACAGTGGTTGTATCCTCGCCGGAGTCTGGCGTGGGTGCGGACATCGGGATCCGTCGTCCCAAAGTGGCTGCTATGCGGAAGTCGATCCCACGTGAGCCTAAGGTCGGAGGGCAAAAGAAAAAGAAGTCGCTCTTCGCTGCGGACGTCGTGGTCGGTCAGGAACCCTATGCTCCCTATGCCGATGGCCTGATCGAATACGGGACTAACGAAGGATTAGTGATGCCGCCGCCGGACGATATAGACTTGGAGGCTACTCTCGAAGCTTCAGCATGGTTGGTGAGGCGTGACGCGTGGCTAGCTAAGCTTGCGCAATCAGGTAACTACTAGTCACATTTTTTTTATTGCAACATATCCTCTTCATTGCCTTTGACTAACGCTTTTCTTTCTTTTCTTTCAACAGGCATCACTGATGAAGAAGCCATTGCCGCTTCTATGAAGACTTTCCAGGAGGAGGAACGTCTTAGAGCATCCATGGGCCTTAGTAAGTTTCGATTCATTAAGTTTTCATTTCCCTTGTGTTATGGTCAATCAAACCTTTCCCTTTTAATCACAGGAACCTCAATGCCGCTCCCGCCAAGTGATGCAGATGTCCTACCGGCTGCCGACGTTCCTGCTTCCTCGGGGTTACCGCAAGAAGTCCGTCTTGAGGAGCCGATGAGAGACGCCTTAAAGGCTCTGGAGGTGTCTTTGTTTACGGATGACGACGCCGCGGTGAAAGAGGCGTCACAGAGGTCCATTGTGACAGCTCGGGAGGAAAGAAAGCGGCTAAGGCATGAGGCGAAGGCGTGCATGGCTGCCTTGGCTGTGGGAGCGGACCCCAGCACCGTCCCTCGCGCTGATACTCTATCCGAAGAGGCCCCTGTCTCCCTATCCACTGCCCGCAGAGAGGTGGCGCGCGCAGTTCGGAGCGCAAACGGTAAATCCGCTTCAGGTAATATTTCTCTCAGAGTTTTTGTTATAAGGATTTTAATGCCATTGGTCCTTATATCTCTTATCTTGCAGGGCCAAGTCCGATCGAGGGGGAGGCAGAAACCGTTGATCCCAAGGAGACAGAGGAGGCAGCTCCTACCGAGCCTGAGCCGACGGTGGGCAACGTCGCCGAGGCTTCGGGGCCCGAGATGGAGGTTAAGGGGTCTGCAGCTGAGAGGGTCATTGATGCCTAGCCTGAAGTGGCGGCAGATGAAATGATCATTACAACTGAACCGAGGATGGTGGCGGACGAGGCGCTTGAGGCCGGCGACCTCGTGGTGACGATGGATGAGCCGATGGAGACGGCGGAGCCCGAAGAAGTAGCGGGTGAGATGGGTACGACTCTTGGGGAAGAGTTATCCACTCTCTCCCAAGAGTCCGGCAACGCTCCAATCATTGCCCTCCCCGTGTACGATCTTCCACCGTCTCCAGGTCTTGCGAGAACGACAACGGTCCATATCGAGTTGGGTGATAAGGACACGGGCGGTGGCCTCATGTCCATGGAGGAGGGAGACGCCTCCGTTTCAGCCGGCAGCTCGTCAGGTAAATCCCAAGTTAGTGTTCTTTCTTTACCTCACAATTTTTCTGACAAATTTTCCTTTTTTGTAACGCAGGTGTAGTCAGCGCCGATGCCCCACTGCTCGAGGGAGCGCCTTCAATGACTGCCTTGGCGGTGGTCACCTCTCAACCCTCTCTCATACCTTCGAAGATGTTGGAAGGTATGGGTTTGCAATTTATTAATCTTATCTTCCAGATGCATAATTTGTGTACTAAAGTTATATTGATGTGTCTTTCAGGAGTGCTTTTTGACCATCTCTATCAAGTGTTGCTCCCACACTTCTCCTTTCCATCTGAATTCGCCTCCCCCTCTGGTGGCGCTGGTGAGTACCGTTCCCGATTGATATCTTTGTTTTTCTGTGGTAGAATTATTTCTAACTCTCTCTTGTCCTGACCGCAGTGTTACAAATCGAAGGGGGAGAAGAAAGATCGGTTGCGCCACCGGCCCTTCCGGCCTTGCCCCCTGCTTCAACCGGTATAGTAAACTATCTTATCAATAACTTTCTCCGTATCTACTGAATCATCATCTAATCACATTTTGTCTTTTTCAGCTGTCGTTCCAGTCTCGGTGCCTTTTGAGTCTCGTATTACAATACCGGGCGGCCCTTCCCAGAGACGTCCGTCCTCAAAAGGTGCGGCGAATAGTCTGCGCATGTTGAGCGACTACATCGAGGAACTCGACGTCGAGGCTCCTACATCTGCTGAGGACTTCGCTACGACGGTTAACCCGATGTTGGTGATATTTGCCACCTTCCATGACGAGGGCATTGTCGCCTCTTGGGTTAACCATTGTCGGGAGATTGAGGCTCGCCTTCATCAGCTGGAGTCGATGCACCTATCCCCCGAGACTTTGGCCGTGAGCACTCAACGGGGAGCATGGCTCGAGCAAAGCACTTCTCATTTCCTTCATTTGGAACAAGAAGCAGTTTTGAGGCTGAAGGAGTGCCAAGAATCTTCAAGCGAAACTGCTCGCATGCGTGCTGAAGTTGAGGCAAACGCCGCTGAGGTAAAGGCCGTCTTCGAGGGCCTTCTGGAGCGCATCTCAAATGGGCTGAGACTGAAGCGGGCACTTGATGTCGCCTAGCATGACACTCCAGGACCTGAAGCTGCTCATCAGGCCGTCAGGGCTCAGCTTGCATCTGTCGCGCAGCAACGAGCCCAAGTGGAGGCGGAGTTGGCAGTGGTGGCCAATCAGGAGAAAGTGGGGAAGGAAGTGTACGAACAATTGCTACAGCTATGCAGGACGCTTCCTTCTCAGTAACTCTCCTTGTATCGTTTGTACTTATAAATAAAAAAATGTATATATATATTTTTCATCATTTAGCACAATGTATCCTGTACTCAATCAAGTTTATGAATAAAAGATACACATTTTCTGTAATGTCTTGTGTCATTTTTCCGCCTTTTCTTTCTTTCATTATCAGCACGCCACCTTAGTAAACATGGTCAACAGATAATAGAGCATGCATCTTGACTTTCTTAAGAATCAGCGATGGCTTAGGACGCAGGTTCAGATCTGCTGCCTAAGACTTTTCAACTCTATGAGCCGTGAGGGTCTCGTAGAGATTTTTCTCCTTACGGATCGAGAGGATCTCGTATGTGGGTTTTTCTCCTTAGGAATCATGAGGATTCCTAAGTGTGATTTTCTCTTATAAGTCGTAAGGATCCTATAAGAGAAATTTTCCCTCTTACGAGTTGAGAGGACCCGTAAGCGGTTGTTTCCCTCCTTGTCGAGATTCGACTTTGGAGAGTGAGACCCGTGAATAGTATGCAAGAGACCTTTTTGGGTCGACTTGCAGAGTCCCACTGTTCAGGAAGCAAGTTTTTTAGTCCCTGCTGCCTGAGACTTCATTTGCAGTTTGAGACGAATCGGGAATTTTCTCGCGGAGACGCAGATTTCTCTGGGAGCCGACGCGAATCAGGAGGCTCTCGTCAATTAGTGTTTGTATCCGTGAGTCGAGGAATTTGCTAGGGATTATTTGTTTCCCTAGCGCCAAGGATTATCTGTTTCCTTGGGGTTTGAAACGAGTCGAGGATTTCCCACGGAAGCACTGGTGGCTCTGCGAGTCGACGCGGATCAGGAGGCTCTCGTCAAGGAGTGTTTGTATCCGTGAGTCGAGGAGTTTGCTAGGGATTATTTGTTTCCAAAGCGCTAAGGATTATTTGTTTCCTTAGGGTTTGAAACGAGTCGAGGATTTCCTACGGAGGCATTGGTGGCTCTGCGAGTCGACGCGGATCAGGAGGCTCTCGTTAAGGAGTGTTTGTATCCGTGAGTCGAGGAGTTTGCTAGGGATTATTTGTTTCCTAAGCATCAAGGATTATTTGTTTCCTTGGGTTTTGAAACGAGTCGAGAATTTCCCACGGAGGCACTAGTGGCTCTGCGAGTCGACGCGGATCAGGAGGCTCTCATCAAGGAGTGTTTGTATCCGTGAGTCGAGGAGTTTGCTAGGGATTATTTATTTCCCAAGCGCCAAGGATTATTTGTTTCCTTGGGGTTTGAAATGAGTCGAGAATTTCCCACGGAGGCACTGGTGGCTCTGCGAGTCGACACGGATCAGGAGGCTCTCATCAAGGAGTGTTTGTATCCATGAGTCGAGGAGTTTGCTAGGGATTATTTGTTTCCCAAGCGCCAAAGATTATTTGTTTCCTTGGGGTTTGAAACGAGTCGAGAATTTCCCACGGACGATCTGGTGGCTCTGCGAGTCGACGCGGATCAGGAGGCTCTCATCAAGGAGTGTTTGTATCCGTGAGTCGAGGAGTTTGCTAGGGATTATTTGTTTCCCAAGCACCAAGAATTATTTGTTTCCTTGGGGTTTGAAACGAGTCGAGAATTTCCCACGGAGGCACTGGTGGCTCTGCGAGTCGACGCGGATCAGGAGGCTCTCGTCAAGGAGTGTTTGTATCCGTGAGTCGAGGTAACTGCTAAAGACACTGGTTTCTTCAGAGTTGGACTGAACCGTCGAGATTTGGCTTCGTCTTCTGGCGGAGCTTGTTGGGAAAGTATTGTTCTCTCTTTGTTCACACCCTTGGATCGTATACAGGGATCGATGTGATCTTATCTGTAGGGCCAAAATTTTATCATCATTTTTTTTTCTTTTACCTCCGCGATGCTCTATCATTTCACTTTTTATATCACGAAGGTCGCGATTGCCCAATCATTTCGGCTATTTTTCGCGGTGCCCAATCAATTCGGCTATTTATTTTATTTTAACTCGCTGCTTTTTATTGCGAGTTGCCCAATCATTTCGGCTATTTTGCATGCATAGATTTTTACTTGCTGCTTTTTATTGCAAGTTGCCCTATCATTTCAGCTATTCCGTATGCATGTGCGGCCTATTGGCTTTTCGCTGTAAACCGATTTCGGCATCAGCACCGCTACAACTGGGATATCACCAGGAGCGAATCATCATCTGCCTCTGTTGATATCGAACAATGGTGGCTTAGCGACCAAGGTTAGGGTCCTGTCGGCTAAGGCTTTTGACTTAATGAGCCGTAAGGGTTTCACGAAGTTATTTCTCCCTACAAGTCGTGAGGATCTTGTAGGTGTATTTTCTTCTTAGGAATCGTGAGGATTCCTAAGTGTTTGTTTCCTCTGTAAGTCGTAAGGATCCTACAGGAGGGTTTTCTCCTTGTAAATCGAGAGGACTTACAAGGGTCATGCGAACATATCCCCAGTCCCGGATGGACCTTGGTTAGGGAAATGTTTATTCGCGCCCGTGGATTGTATACAAGGGCCAGTATTGAGCCACTTGTAGGGCAATATCGGAAGTTGTGGGGGTTGCTTAAGCACAGGTTTAGGTCTCTGTAACTTAAGACTTCCAAATCTTATGAGCCGTGAGGGTCCCATAAGAGAGTTCTCCTTACGAGTCGTGAGGATCTCGCAAGTGTATTTTCTCCTTAGGAATCGTGAGGATTCCTAAGTGTGTTACTCCCTTGTGAGTTGTAAGGATCTCACGCGGGTGGCTTCTCCTTACAAGGTCGAGAGGATCCTGTAAGTGTTTTAACAAGGTTGCGCCCTTTCGGGTTTTCACAAACACTCGCCGGTAGCCCTGCTGTTTTTACCCACGGAGCCCTTTCGGGTTTTCATCCGTGCCCATTTTGCTTATGGACATACCGTTTTTTTTATTCTTTTTATTTTCTTTTTCTCTTTTTTTTACGAGGTCGCCCCCTTTCGGGTTTTCACGAACACTCTCCGGTAGCCCTGCTGTTTTTACTCATGGAGCCCT
Organism: Agapanthus africanus; assembly: GCA_030015575.1. Classification (NCBI taxonomy): domain Eukaryota; kingdom Viridiplantae; phylum Streptophyta; class Magnoliopsida; order Asparagales; family Amaryllidaceae; genus Agapanthus; species Agapanthus africanus. The sequence goes on along the minus strand of CM057345.1, from coordinate 293,083,741 downwards.
TTCGGGTTTTCATCCGTGCCCATTTTGCTTATGGACATACCGTTTTTATTTATTATATTTTTTCTTTATTTATTATTATTTTTTATTCATCTCGTCAGCCTAAGGATGCTGCGGTATAAGTTTAAAGACGTTTCGGTCTGCTATTAGTTTAAGGACATTTCGGTCCGATATGGAGAAGGCCGGCTACTGCTTATAAAGCTTGAGCTTAGGAAGATAGCGAGCGGACATAGTCGTCGTCATCTATCATTGACCTAGGCTGTGGCTCATTAAGCGTAGTATCTCTTTAGGGAGCGACCGTTTATTGACCTGAAAGGCTTTTCACCGTGCATGTCCATGAGTAGATATGCCCTACCCTGGTAGACCTTATCTATGATGTATGGGCCTTCATAGTTTGACTCGAATTTTCCTTGCTTGGCGCGATTGGGAATCATAGGCCTTTTGACCACTAGCACAAGTTCGCCTTGGCGGAATGTCCTCGGTCGGGTCAATCTTTCATATGAGCGCGTCATCTTTGCTTTATAAGCTTCCAGATTTTGCTGTGCTATGAGCCGGGTTTCATCAAGGGCGTCAAGCTCCTCAAGCGGAAGGTGAGCATTTTCTTCGTCCGTTAGCTCGTAGTGGACTGCCACTCGTAGAGAGGGTAATTCTATCTCGAGAGGGAGTACTGCTTCTGTACCAAATACCAACGCATATGGCGTTGCGTTCGTGGCCGTTTTAAACGTAGTTCGATACGCCCAGAGAGCTTCTTGCAGTCTTTCATGCCAGTCTTTCTTATTTCGTGACACCGTTTTCTTCATGATCTTCATCAAGGTCTTGTTGAAGGCTTCAGCTAGACTGTTAGCTCGCGGATTATAAATTGAGGAATATCTCCAGTCTATATTATGCTGTTGCGCGAAGCGAGTGATTTTGTGGCTTCTGTAGGCTGGCCCGTTATCGGAGATGATTCGTCTTGGCGTTCCAAACCGATATATGACATGCGTCTTGAAGAAATGGAGGATATTCTCCGTCTTTACTTCCCTCAGCGGTACCGCTTCTGCCCACTTAGAGAAGTAGTCAGTCGTCGCTAGGATGAAACGATGTCCTCTAGACGATGCTGGTTCGATGGGGCCGACTATATCAGTCCCCCGCATTTCGAATGGCCAGCTAGCCACTGTCGGGTGTAGCGGATTTGGATGCTGATGGATGAAGTCCCCATGAATTTGGCATGAGTGGCATTGCTTCGCATATTCGAGGCAGTCTTGGATCATTATGGGCCAGTAGTAGCCCATCCGTTTGATCTTCAACTTCATCTTTGGGCCCGCTTGGTGAGAACCGCAGAGTCCGTCGTGAACTTCCTGAATGACTCTTTCTGCTTCGTCAGGTCTTAGGCATCTCAGCCATAGAGAATCGAATGACCTCTTGTACAGAGTATCGTTGACGAAGGCGAAAGACAGAGCTCGTTTCATGAGCTGATGTCTTGTGGACGCGTCTCCGGGCATTCGGTGGGACTTAAAGTAGTCTATAAAGACTTCCCTCCAATCCTCAGCCCTTCTTCGTTCTTTTATTTGTAGGGTCGTCTGGTCAGTCGCTCCCTTCTCTTCGGATGATTCCGGAGATCTTTCTGCTGGGGCAAGCACTTGGCGGCTTTGTACCATGATTCTAACATCATCGAGATTCTCGTCAGCCAGTTCTTTAGCAAGTTTGGCCAATGCGTCCGCTTTGCTGTTTTCTGCGCGCGGTATGTTTTCCAAAGTGTAAGAAGGAATTTGGGTCAACAGTTGTTGAACTTTTTCACCGTACTTCACTAGTTCTGGCTTGCACGTTTGGTAGTCGCCGTTTACTTGACTAACGACGAGTTGAGAATCTCCGTATATGAGGATGTTTTCAATTCCCATGTCGATGGCGATCTCGAGGCCTGCTATCAAGGCTTCATATTCGGCTTCGTTATTCGTCCTCGGCTCTGTTAAGGAGAAGGTGAAGCGCATAATCCCTCCTTGTGGAGTCATGAAGATGAGGCCTACCCCTGATTTGATTATAGGGGTACTTTGTTTGCGGTTTTTCACAGAAGATGCTCCATCGAAATAAAGTTCCCATTGGGTATCACCACCGTTGATCAAACGCATGTTCGTCTGGTAAATCGCAGCTCAGAGAAGAATCGGCGGGTATCGGATGCTCAGCAAGGAAGTCGGCGATGGCCTGGCCTTTCACTGCCTTGAGAGGTTGATACGTTATCGAGAATTCCATCAAGAGCAGAGCCCATTTAGCGAGTCGATCTGTCAGTATGTCCTTTGACATTAAATACTTATGAGGGTCCACCATCGAAATGAGACGGACCTCATGTGCCAACGCATAGTGCCTGAGCTTTGTTATCGCGAAGATCAACGCTAGGCAGTGTTTTTCAATGGGGGAGTAGTTGCTTTCTGCCCCCAGTAGAACTCGACTTAAGTAGTATAGTGCTCTTTCTTTCCCTTGATCGTTCTCTTGTGCCCATAATGCGCCCAAGGAGCCTTCGAGGGCGGTTGTATAAAGAATGAGGGGTTTTCCCTTAACCGGAGCAGCCAGCACTGGCGGGTTCTGCAGGTACTGTTTAATTTCGTCCAGCGTGCTCTGGCATTTTTGATCCCAGACGAATGGAGTTCCCTTCTTCATCAGGTGACTGTAAGGGCGGCACATGCCTGAAAGGTTGGCTATAAATCGCCGTATGTATGCGAGCTTCCCTTGGAGAGATCGCAACTGTTTGAGAGTCCTTGGCAGAGGTATTTCCATGATCGCCTTGATCTTGGACGGATCTATTTCGATACCCCGGTGTCGGACAATGAATCCCAGGAATTTGCCTGAGGAAACTCCGAATGCACACTTGAGCGGGTTCAGCTTCAAGTTGTATTGTCGAAGGCGTTGAAATACGGTCTTCAAATGCTTGAGATGTTCCTCGTATGATTTGCTTTTAACCACGAGAACTTCGATATAGCATTCGACGATTTCGTGTATGAGGTCATCGAAGATCTTCGTCATGGCCCTCTGGTAGGTGGCACCGGCGTTCTTTAAACCGAAGGGCATCACTTTATAACAGAATATACCTAGAGGGGTCCTGAAGGCGGTGTGCTTCTGGTCTTCGGGATGCATCTTTATCGGATTATACCCTGATGAGCCATCCATGAAGGAGAAAACTTCATGAGTGGACGTATTGTCTATCATCAGTTCGGTGACTGGCACTGGAAAATCATCTTTCGGGCAAGCTCTATTAAGATCATGGAAGTCTACGCATATACGCACCGTCCCATTTTTCTTCATCACCGGGACGATGTTAGCGATCCATTCAGGATATTGAACCTCCTGGATAAAGCCAGAGTCGATCAGCTTCTTGACCTCGACGTTGATACTCATATCGAGCTCGAGCCGCATTCTCCTCGGCGCCTGTTTGACTGGTTTGAGGTCCGGGGATATCGCCAATTTGTGTACAGCAATTTCTGGATCTAGTCCCGGCAGTTCGGAATAGTTCCACGCGAAGCAATCTCTATGCTGCAGAAGCACATCCTTTAACGCAGCTACCGTTTCTTCAGATAGTAACTCACTGATGAATGTCAGTCGCGGATCGTTTGCCGATCCCAACTCAATCTTCTTGAGGTTATCTGGAGTGGTATGGATTCCATCTTCCAGCTCTTTTGGCGCTGGTGGGAATTCTGAGATTATCTCCTCGCTGCTGTTTTCGAAGCACCACGGGAGCTCATCTATGTCCTCGAGCTCTTCTTTTAATATTGTAATCATGTGACAGGTGCGAATTCGCTTCCAATCCTAATGTGGAACCGGTTCTTCTTTCGTGGCCTTGGGCTCGTGCTTCTGTGGTGGCGCTACCTTCCAGTTATCAGACAGAGCGAACTTGCCGAGCTGGTACTGATCTTCGACCCAATTCTTAAAGGTGAAGCAGTCTTCGAGCGGGTGCCCTATTACTCGATGGTAAGAGCAATAGTTTGAGTGAGAAGCTTCGCCTGCTTGTTCGGGGTGTTTGGACTCCGGCAGTGTAAGCATCCGATGTTTTAGAGCGAGGTCGAGTATTTTCTTCGTCTTGTCCCGAGGAAAAGAGTATGCTCGACCCATCTTCTTCATGAGTGATAGATTAATAACGCTCGACTCCTGTTTGCGTGGCTTCTTAGCCCTGCTTTGTTGCTATTGAGCGTCTTTTTGGCCTTTTGACTTATTTCGGCTTTTACGCCGAGCCTTCTTTATAACAGGTTGACAAGGACCGGCATTTTCATCTTTCACGGCCTGTTGAAGGAGGCGTTGCGTTCTGGCTTTCTCGTAGATGGCCATCTCGCGGTTGTGATCATCTCGGACTTTTTGACCAGCTTCCCTCATAAGCCTGTCCATTTGTTCTTCAAACGACGGATTGGGCACTCTTGCATCAGGAACTTTTACTGGTTCAGGATTAGTGTCCTCCCGTTGCGCATCTGCTTCATTGAATTCGTGTACGACGTAACAGTCACGGAGCAGCTCTCGTTTCTTGGAGTGAATGTATCCGAGCCTGATCGTCTCCATCCTACCACTAGGCAGCTTGTGCTGAGTTCCAGGGACGTTCCAGACCCTGTCATAGAATTTGGCCTTTCTAACGGTCTGTTTGAAGGGTATCCCTTGGTGCTTCAACAACTTCTTCAAGCCTTCTGTATAATATCTGGGTAGACGGATGGGTTGAAGTCTGTCCAGCGTAGGATCTGCCCCGTGCCAGATTTCTTTCTCCACTTTGTTTTCTTCAGAGCGGTAGAATAGAATTGCCTTCTCGCCTTCTCGCCTGGGAGGGATATAGAACGTTTGCAGCTCTTCTATATTGTAAATATCGAGTGCATCCAGTTCTTTACGGTGTTTAAGCGGCACCATAGCAACATGTAAACTTTGCTCTTCGTCAGCGGACGTTTGTATTGAACGTCGAGCAGAGAATACAACATGGACTTCATCTTCCGAATCGCTACCAAAGATCAATGCAGGAGCCGATGGTTCCGGCTTGGTGTATTAGGGAGGACCCGAATAAACTCTCTCCTCTTCCTCCTCGGTATCACTGCCGAAGACAGGGATTGTGGCATTAGCTTTAATCTCCGGCTTGTGACACTTCTCCGTATCTTCGAAATCCGGTAAGAAGTATTTGGCGTCTTCATATTTGCGGACCTCGTTTACAGAAAACGGGTTCAGTTCTCCCGTCACGGTATACTCGAAACCATCCTTAAAATATTTCATACACTGATGCTGTGTAGAAGGGATGATGTTGTACTCGTGTAACCACGGTCGGCCGAGCAAAGCGTTGTAGCATGTCTTGGCGTCTTTGACGTGGAACTTAATGTCTGTGACGAGTAGCCCGAAGCGTAGCGTCAGTATCATAGATCCAAGAGTCTTTGACGATTGGGAGTCGAACCCGGAGATGGTGATCTTGTCCCGAGCAAGGTGCTGGACGCTCATGCAGATTTCCTTCAACACCCGCACGTTGAGTAGGTTAACAGACGACCCGTTATCGATCAGGATTTTGCCTATCTTTATATCATGGCAGTATCCCGATACATAGAGAGGGCGATTGTGTTCGCACGTCCCAAGTAGAAGGTCTTCATCGCCAAAAGTAACATCGGCCGCGTGCACTTCCTCCAATTCATCCTTCATCTTTTCCTCGGCCAGGCATCCTTGGAATTGTTCTGAGTCTTGGAGCACCTTAATTAACGAATCTCTCGCCTCTTTTGATAGCAAAAGGGCGTCAAGATTGCTGAGCTGTGAGGGCAGCTTCCTTAGATGTGCTAAGACGTTGTAATCCACCTTATTCTTCTTTGGTGGATCTTTGGCAGCTAGCTCTTCCACCACTTGGTCATCTAAGACGATATCTTCAGTGGCCTTTTCTTTCCCTTTATCTTTTTTGTTCGAGGGTCCGAGGTTCTTTTCGGGCAGTGTGCGATTACGTAGCCGGATATTTTCGCAAACCTTCGGTTCTTCTTCTTTTCTCGAGGCGGACTCTTTAAAGAGAGGGGCAAGTTCTAGTTCTTCATCAGAATCACTCCCGAATGTGGGCACTTGTGATCTACCGGTGTTAACCATGCAACAATCGCCAGCAGTTCTTTTAAGCCCTTCGGTCATATTTCTTTGCTCTCGACGAGTTTTACGCTTTTCCCGCTTAAAGTGTTGTCGATGAGCAACATATCCTTGCCACCATCTATTGAAAGCTTTGCACTCTTGAGTGGGGTACGAAATCTTTTGATGATATAAGCAATAGGAGGGGTGCGTTTCCATTTCACCAGTGATGTTTCCTTCAGAGGATGGTAGCTTCATGCCCATTGATATGGCCTTAGCAAACTTTTTCCTCATCTTGAATTGGCTTTTGTCGGTAGCGGAAGTGTTTAGCTCCAGTGAGATTGTCTCAACTCTTTCATCAAGTCGCTGGCGCTTGGCCCTTTCCAATATAGCCGTCTCGCGTTCTCGATCAGCTTTACTTTTCAATCGAGCTTCGTTGAGGAATGCGTCAATTTCCTCATCTGATGGCCCCAGAACTTTTGGTTCAGGATCTTCCCCCAGCTTTTCAATGCAAGGAGTCTCCTCCTCGTTTGTGACCGAATGGGAAATCATATGACAGCTCGCCACATATTCCTCGGATTCATCCGATGAACTTCCTTCCTCATCTTCTTCTTGAAAAACGTGATTGAGGAATTCTTGGAGCGTAATGGGAGTCCGTGCCTTTTGGTTGTATTCCTCCAGCGCGTGAATTTATTTTTGCAGGTCCGTGCGCTTGTCGCCAGGTTTCACGGGCTTCTTAGATTTTTTCTTCTTTTTTTTCGAAGATTTTGACGGCTGGCTGCAAGTGCTTCAACCACCACCATCGGTCTTTAGAACTGGACGTGGCTTCAGCATCCCTTCAATGACCTGCGGTTCCAATGGATTCTTCCACTTGATCGCTGGACATGTCTGAAGATCGTTTAGCATCCTCTTTGTCTTGGCTGATAATACAACCTCCCAAGGAGCTTCTTCAATGATGGAGCATGTTGCCCCCGGAGAATTCGTCCGCTTAGAGGTGTGGGGCTGCGGAGGATTCACCTTCCATTTGTCAGATAACGCGAACTTGCCCTGTCGGTACTGGTTTTCAAGCCAATTCTTGAAAACGTAGCAATCTTCGATCGGATGGCCTAGTACTCGATGATAAGGACAGTAGTTGGGCCCGTTGACGTCATTTGGTTGCAACGGATGTTTTGGATCCGGCAGATTTATGAGTCTGTTGCGCAACGCCTGCTCGAATAACCTCCTCGTTTTATCGCGGGGAAAGGAATAAGGACGTCACATCCTATCCTCAAGGGGTACGTACGGGCGCATATTATTTTGACGAGCAACCGGCTTCGAGTCGCTCGGTTGTTGTTGAGCATTAGCGACGACGATCGCTTTTCCCTTCCCTTTGTCATTTCGGGAGTCCGGCCTTGGAAGAGGGGGTTTATGGCCCATTTGATCCATTTGCGCTAGTTTGTCAATCAAGGCCTGAAAGGTAGTTGGCCTGAAAAACATCGTAAATTGTGAGATGGTTGCTTGCGGATCAAGGGTTCCCACAAACATACCCACCGCGGGAGCTTCTTCAATGCGCTGCTCACACTTCGACCATATGTTCCGCCATCGTATAGCATACTGAACCCACGTCTCGCCGGGTTTTACCCTGGCGTTAATCAGTGCTGTCATCGGGGTACGTTCACTGGCGCTTGCAAAACGCTGAGTAAACAACAGCTCCATCTCCGCGAAGGTTTTAATAGAGTCGTTCGGGAGCTCAGAGTACCATTCGAACGCCGTATCTGATAAGCTTCCAATAAACTGGCGAAGCAACAGCTTGTCATCACCGCCGGTGTTTCCGCAGAGTGCCCTGAACTGGGCAACATGCTGATGAGGATTGCCCGTCCCTTTATAGACATGGAACTTGGGAATTGTGTAACCGGGTGGGTACTTGATTTGATCGTACCAACTTGGATATGGCCGCCCCTTTTTTACGACCTGACCGGCCGCTTCGGTCGCATGATGAACCCGTATTTGCTGGGCGATGTACTCATCCAAATCAGTTTTGGAGATTGTATCCTCCTTAGGCATCGACAGAGCTGGTGGAGGATTTGATGTTTCTCCCCTATCGTCTCCAAGGACGATCGGGGGCTCTTCAGCCGGAGGATCTTGTTGTATCATCATCCCAATCATGTCTTGGAAGAGGAGGCCCATACGCTGTATGTTGGCTACTTGTTCAGCAGCCTCTTTGTCCTTCTTCTCCAATATCCGACGAAGGAATTCGGCGTCGGTTTCTTCCTCTTGGCGTTCATCCGAGGACGTTTCAAGGTTTTCTTTTGGCCCTGTAAGTGCGGCCATAGCGTTCATCATTTCTTGGAGCTTCTGCTGCTGCTCCTGAGCCTTGGTCACCGACCTCGTGTGCGGTCTATGACCTGTTGATATGCGGCTATCCTCCTTTCCCGATGCCACATAAACTGTATGAACTATCATGCCCCCGGACTTAGGGCGTTTAGGCTCACCACCTTTGGCATTTGCCGCGGGCGTGGAGGTTTTCTCCGGTCTTCTTCTTTTGTGGGCCGTTGAAGTTGAAGGGACCGTTGTAGTGGGCACCCTAGCGATTGTTGTCCCCTGCTATTTAATAGGACGGTCTTTTTCTTTTTGCACCTTCATCTTCCTTCGTTGACGGGAGTGATCCGTGTCGATCACAGAGTCTTGAACCCTCCGCCAAACTTTATAAATTCTTGAGGACAGCCGTTGAGGGGGCTGTTCTTGTTTTGTTTCCGGAACACTCTCCGCGGGTGAAGTAGATCTTTTCAGTGTAGCGGTTGGAGAGTTCTTGCGTACTCTCCTCAGCAGTTCAAAGCTGTTCCCAGTTGGAACGGCAGCGTTGACTTCCACCACTGGAGCCGGTGGAGTTAGTCCTGAGGGGGAGTTGCCCCCTGCCTTCCTTACTCGTTGCCAGTGGCGGCGTCGAGCACGACGAGTCATTGGGACTGGCTCGGAGATAGAGGTTGCTTCTTTTTGCCCCCTGTCTGAATGAGGCGCGGCTGGTGTTAACCTCTTAAAGACTGAGGTTGTCTTTTGAGGGGTGATATTTAACCTGTCGAAGATAGATCCTCGGGCAAGGGTAGGAGCAGGAATCGTCAGTCTTGAAAAGACTGACTCTTTGACAGGGGAAGCCGCCTTGACGACTTCTGGAGCAGCAGTTATTGCTTTCCTTGGGACAGCCAATTTAGAGTTCTGATTTAGCCTGGTGAAAACAGAGGCTGACGGTTTGGTAGTGGGCGACCCGTTGACAGGGGTCGTCGTAGCAGTGAGCCGGTCGAAGACCGACTTCTTGTTCACTTTCGGTGCAGGTATTGGTGCAGAGAAGCTTGTAGGTAGGATCATGGTCCCGAAGAACAGACCAGTGGTGGCTTGGGTCACCTGGTCTACCGGCAGAGCGAGGAAGGAAGCCGCTTGGGGCCCATATACTACACCTCCTGGTGAGGTGGAGCGTCCGTTGTAGTAGCACTTCAAGCAGTTGGTGCAATTAGAGGACATTGAATCTTGAGTTCTGCGCCAGGCAAAAGACCAAATCTTAGTAACTTAAAATCCAAAGGCAACCGTTAACAAACTGCGATTGGTTCGCGAAGACGACACACGAAGTGTGGAGTGGAAAGAGGAAAAAGTCCTACCGGGCGTGCCAGAATCTGTTCCCCTCCGAACGGTGGCACACAGGACCGCGGTGTCCTGACGCTGAGATTCGGGGCAGATACTATTTGGTTTTATCCATCCACCTCTCCGAAGATGCCTAGTTAATTTATGGTACCGTGTATCGGAGGTTTAGACGGATGCGGCCGATGTAGCAGACTTCGTCAGATTCCCCCTCGCTTGAGGTGTTTTTGATTGTGGGGACGCTCTTCCCTGCAGGCGCAAGCCCCTGCAATTAATTACGCTACCGCATCGCGGTAACAATTTTCTCCTTCTCCAGAATTTCACTTCGTGTCGTGTGTGTTTGTTTTGTTTGTGGTTGCCCGTGGATTGTATACGGAGACAGAGTAATGCCGTCGCCCGTAGGACGTGGATTAGTCCAAATCCGTATTTACTTAGATTTGGGTTTGGTGTTTTTAGTTTAAGAATGCATTAGTCGCGTTGCGGCTAAGATCAACTTAAACGTTCGTTAAGGATACGATAGTCCTGTTCGAGACTAAGATCAACTTAACGTGATAATCCATTTAATATCTGGCCATCGGGACTCATCACCTCTCTAACGTCGTTGAAGGATTACAACGGCAGATGTCAGAGGAGTTCAGAGATGTACCCTTGAACCAAGGTTGATTTGGAGTTTTATAGTCCGTTTTAATGTTTAAGGATACGTTAGCCGTGTTTGGGGGCTAAGATCAACTTAAACGGGATCGTTTAGATCCGACAAAAGAGCATTTGGAGGCTCTATTGTTCCATTTTAGGGACGTAGTGGTCCATAGGTAGTTTAGGGACGTTGCGGTCCATGCTCCAGTTTAGGGACGTGGTGGTCCATGTCCAGTTTAGGGACATGGTGGTCCGACATTAGTTTAAGGACGTTTCGGTCCAACATTAGTTTAAAGACGTTCCGGTCCACGAGTTTAAGGACCCTGCAGTCTGTATTGATGTGTGGTCGTCGGGACCCGTCGCCTCTCTGACGTCGTTGAAGGATTACAATGAGAGGTGTCAGAGGAGCTCGGAGATGTACCCTCGAACCGGATATAAATTGATTTAAGGGAGCAATATCGCTCAGTCAATTTAATTTGAGGACTTACGGCCATGATTGGGCTAAGTCCAAAGTATTCAACGCCTTTTATTTGTTTTTGGTCTGTTAGGCCTGTGTTAGGGCTTGGCCCATTTTTAAATAATGCATTGCCTTATTTTCTATTTTTTTTGTTTGGGCTCTGCCCATAAAAGATGCAGAGCATCAATTTATTTTGGGCTCTGCAAGGTATCTGCATAGCATTTTTATTATTTTGTTTGGGCTTTGCCCATTTATAAATAATGCAGAGCATCAATTTAATTAGGCTTGTTTGGTCTTTTAATTGGGCCTGGCCCTTCAGTAAATGAAATGCATTGCATTTGTCAGGCGCTTTGCGCCAATCATTGAGCGCAAGCGCTTGTGGTGAGGACACGTGTCATGCTCTGGTGAGCGCAAGTGCAACGGCACAGTGCGCTGCGCTATTGCGCTGCTGACACGTGGCGCGCTCTGGTGAGGTGCGCCAATTCCAGAGAGCAAAGCTCTATTTCAAGAGCGCATAGCGCAAGTTGTTCTGTAGCTGACACGTGGCGCTCTCTCAAAAGCGCAACAGCGCAGTTTGGAAGTGCAAAGCACTAAGATCTTTTAGATTCAAGAACAGCAGTGCATATCACTATTTGATTTCTTGATCTAATTTAGATCAAAGAAAAATAAGTTTTTCTTTTTGTTTCAAGAACCAGAGGTTCATAAAAGTGCAAAGCACTATTTTTTTATTTTTGTTGCATTCTTGTTTTTAAAGAACCAGTGGTTCATAAGAAGTGCAAAGCACTGTTTATTATGTGAAGAACATTGATCTGGTTTTTAGATCAATGATTTATTAAAAGAGATTTCTTCTCTCTCGTGAAGGTTTTTACCTTTTTCTCTGAAATTTCTCAGAATTCTCTCTCTGTTTGAAGCTCTTGACTTTTTTCAAGAAAATGTTGATGCCTTTGAATTGAGGTCTGGGGTCTCTTTTATAGTGCCCATAAATTAGTTAATTTTGTTGAAGAGATCTTTCTCTGAGTGATTTGGTGAATTTTCCCCACCGTTGGATCTTTGATCCAAGGGCTTCTGTTTTACAGAAGAAAATCTTCTTATTTTAATAAGAACAGAAAGATTTCTTTAAAATCTTAATTCTATTTGGCGCAAATGTCCAAGCGCGTGACACGTGTCGCGCAGCGTAACTGCGCTAGCGCATCTGCGCTGACACGTGTCGCGCAGCGCAACTGCGCGAGCGCATCTGCGCTGACACGTGTCGCGCAGCACAGTGCCTGCGCAACTGAAGCGTTGTTTCCTTTAATTTTGCTTAAAATAGAGCTTTGCTCTGATTGGGCGCGCTTTCTTGGGCGCTGCGCTGACGTATCAGCGCCTGACATGTGGCGCGTTGCGCCCGAGATTTGAAGCGTTGCTTCAAAATTTTGAATTTTGAATTTCAACAGAGCTTTGCTCTGATTGGGCGAAACATAAAGGAAAAGGAAAAATAAACCATGGTTGAGTCAAAGTCAACCATGGAAAAGTGTAGAAGAAATGAGTCATGGAAAAAGAAATGAGTCATTTTCTATTTTCCTTTATCTTTAACTTTATTCAAAAATATCCATATATATAATTATTTACCATGTGATTCTTATATTGCCATCTAACTTATATCATCAACCATGATACATTTGCATGTATGTATGTGTGTATGCACATCATCATATACATATACATGCATGCATCCATTAAAAGAAAAAGGGTTTAAATAAATGAGATAAAAGTCAATATTAAATCAACACTTGATTTAATAAACCGGTCATATCTTATACGACCCGACTAGTATAAAACGCTCGATTAAAATACAGTATCACATACTCGTATTTAATCGAGCTTCCGCACATATCTCATATGCGCACCACTTCGTTTCGCCTGAGCTGAGAAACTTCTATGTGGGACTCTAAGACTCGTCAATACGCCAGCAGTAGGTGATGATCATATCAAACACGTACAAGGCGCAAGCGGTCAGCTAAACGTAACGGCCACCCGGGTATTGAGCGATCAGAAGAAGAACAAGTGAACCTGTCAAAACTCCTGTCAATCCAACTGGCAACACTGACCGTACAGTCCGGTCTCTTCATTAGATATGCTGCATATCGAGTCTAGGGATGGAATCGTCGACCCCAATAACTAAATAAATCATGCCGGTATATGGTCTATAACAGATCGAGAAACTTACTCATAACACTTACCGGTAATATCTTAGCAGCCCTGGCCAGGGACTTCCCGTTGTAGCCAATCATGCACAGCACAGCATCAACCCCCAATACCGGGAGAGACGAAACCCCTCCTATCGCTCACTGCCTCCATATGCCTCGGGACTATACCCAAAATCCACCAATTTGTACGACTCAGTAGAGCCGTAGTAGGGTGGGGATCAAAGTACAGTGGGAGGACACACAAGACTCTATGACGATCTCGGGTCTACAGACTAACTTGTACCAGTGTCACCTGAGAACTGCTATCCGACATATGATATAATACCATATAGGAGTTCTTGGTGAATCCGTTCAATGTACCCAGTCTCACTGAGCACTCGTATACTATCTTTGGTGTCATCACACCAGACGGATATGGTATCATCCTGTTAGTGTATATGCCCTGGAGGCCATTAATGTATCATACTAGTTTGTATATTACTTAATGGAAGCTTGGGATATTCACAGTTGTATAGACAATCTTGCTCAAAATAGTAGTATGCTACTTGGTTTGTTTCTACTTTAATGTGTACATGTGTTTCTTTTAGTATATCACCTATACACATTAGTGGAGCCCTTAGGATCTTTGCTTGATTATCAGCGTTGTGATGGCAGTCACACTCGTGGGGGCTGGGTAATCCACAAGCACATCCTTTTACAGGTCCCTAGTCTTAGGACTATCGAGACAGGACATCGATACTCCGGAGTAGACTAGCGTATGCGCTTCTCATCCCAGCAGGAGAGACGGTCTGTCCCACAGCCGTCAGTACGTCGTACTTGAGAAAGTATGCGGGTGCTCGTTAGGTTACGAGTACACTGGACAGGACTCGTCGGGAACTGTTGGTTGGTACTATACCTATCGTCAGTAATCAGTTCCCAGGGGACATGAGTACAGCTTAGTCCGCTGACTTGACACTGTCACTTCGCCTCGAGTGTGTTCCCACTGTACTTTGATTACTACCCTACCATGGCTCAAAGGAGTCGTGCAAACAGGTAGTAGTTGGGTGCAGTCTCGAAGCACTTGGAAGCAGTGACGGTTAGATAGGATTCGTCTCTCCCGGTGTTGGGAGTTGATATCGCGCTGTGTCAAGGAGAGCCATTACACATAGTCATCCCTGGCAAGGGCAAGCGACATATACTGGTAGGTTTCCAGTGTTATCTCAGGGTGTTCTGGGCTACACTCCGACATGACTGGTACCGTTAATAGGGGACTAACGTTTACCTCCCCTAGGCCCGCCATGCGATATTCTGAGACGAACAGACCGGACTATACGGAGACTGTCACATTCAGACTCAGTAGGAGTTCGTATGAGTTCACCTCGTCAGTCTTCTTATCGGCATCTACCTGGGGGACGTTAAGCACAGCTAGTGCTGCTTGCGGTCTATGGTTAAACCCACTGCCAGCGTAGTGTTGAGTCTTTAGAGTCTCACACAGAGAGCTATTCTCCTTTAGGCAAAAGAGTAGAGGTCGCATGGTTTTGCGACAGGGTTCGGTCACATCCGCGCACTTGTGTACGTTTGGTGTCCGGACAGTTATTACTAGAGGGCTTTGGTTTATGCCAGAACCTAGTATACGTTTTGGGACTGGTTTTATCTCATTTGTATTCATGTTCCTCGGAATGTGGATGCGGGTGTGTATGCACGGTTGACAGAGACAGAGGCAGAGGATTCTCATTAGGGTTGTTGACTGTTGACTTTTGCCAAACCCTAATGAGAATAAGAAATATGATTAATAATAATATTAATTAAGTATTATTGTGCCATGGTTGGGTTGAAAGGTTGACTTTGTTGACTTTGTTAACCGGTTGACTAGTTTGGACTTGTTGACCATCATCATGATATTGGCTATCATTTCATGGCTATGACTTTTGCCGTCTTGTTTGCTCACAAAATGCATTAAATGCATGAAATGATAATGCCATTGACATGAACCATCACATAATACTCAATTACTATTATTATCATGATTATTTTGTGTTATGAGAGCATGGTTGTAAAAAGTCTTCTTCATTCTATCATATTGATTCTCTCTCATCCTAGCTCTCTCTCTTCCTCTTGCTCTCTCTCTCTCTTGCTCATGGTTCTATTGTCTCATGTGTTGAGAAACAAGAACAATAGAGATAAAACCCAAAACACCTCTCTACTCATCATAGTGTACAAGGTCTAGCAAGCCAAGTATTCTAGTTTCCTCTTGATTGAGGTTGGAGCCAAAGGTAGAAGCTTTCGGGTGGATCCATCTTCGGCACAAGGAGACGAAGAGTTGAGGCCGATCCGACCACCACAAGGAGTCGAAGAGAAGGAGTTCAAGTTAAGGTATAACCCCTGACATAGTAGTTAAACTCTTAGTTAGGTTGTTAGATAGTTTGTTTAGCAAAGATCCGTTTTTAGAGTCTATGTTACCTCCACCGAAAAAATCATTTTTCACTATTTCCGCATCCCCAAAAGAACTAGGAAGGGTAACGTGGACTTACAGTGGTATCAGAACCTTGCTAAACACTATCTAACAGGTTAGCAAAGTATCTAGAATTTCGATCGGAGAAAAAATCGCAAAACACCCCGAAAAAGTGAACTTTCTGCCGATTTTTATTTTTGTTCACAAAATAATAAATCATATACTAAAAATCGGCTCAGGGTTTTTAAAGAACACCCAAGAAAAATGATCCAGTGACTCGGTTAAAGCGCCGCGGCAACGCGGCAAGAGCATGCTCTTGCCGCGGATCCGCGGCCGAGTTGACTCGGCCGTGGGTTGTTTTTCCTGCAGTGTTCTTATAATGGTGTTTTGTGATTTTTAGGATGGTTTGTTTCTGCCCAGAATTTCCAGAGAACAAATTTGTTTTTTGGGTGATTACAAATCCGTATTTTGATCGAACTTCTCAAGACTTTGGCTAACGGGTTATATCTGTGATGTGATATATGTATTGAACGTCTGCTAATCGCTATACGTCGATTAATGGGGGGTATACATATCTGTGATCTGTAATGTTGCTGGTATGTGTATATGAATTCGTTGGATTGTCGCGGATGAATAGCTGGGGGTTGTGAGATGAGAGTTTTTATTTTTCTTTCAATTCATGTAATTTGTAATTGATGTAATATTATTTATATGGCCGCACATCCGGGATGAGTTTGTAGCCGCCATTGTATAATTTCTTTTACTGTTTTTGCTCCTAGGATAGACCCAAGGAGGGGGTACACAAACTACCGGGTACCTCGAAGTGCCGAGTGGCCTACTCACGTTGTTGAGGGAGGTTGCTTCACTTCGGGTATTTGGCGGGTAGTTTACCACACCCGTACGGTCTAGGGTGGGGTATGGGCTATTCATCACGATCGTGTAATCCTCTTTTCGTTGCAGGCTCGTACGAAATGCGGATTCCTAGTATATCCAATGTGTTCATCTGTGATCTGGAATGGCTATCATTGCATCTGACGAATGTATATATCTATATATGATATCTATTTAGGCGTTACTTATGTTTTGCATCCGCGCTAGTCCAGCCCCCGCTCTGTCGTTTGTTAAGTAACCTAACGGGTAATGATAGGGCCCCGTGACGAATGCGGATGGCATAAGCGTACGTCATATTTTCTTTATTTTCTGCAATGGTAGAATTAAATGATGGGACGCATTAAAATTAATGCAAGAAAATAAACCAAGTAAAGTTGTTGGAACACTTTCAAAACCACTCGGTTTCTTTTCAAAAACAACTTTTAAACGCGGAGCTTAAGCCACTCCTTTTAAAAGCTATCTCGTTCCATCGATTATATCAAGTTCACTACGTTCACGGTTTCGCCAAAACCATTCGTAGCCCTCCGTCGTTTCATATGGATAGTCAATAGTATTCAAGCTGTGTTTGTTGGCCAAAGTCAAGGCACAGTGATTGGTAGCTATTGGATATTCATATGCAGCATAGATAGATGCGTTGGTTTGGGACAGTCGTACTGCCTTGTTGGCCAAAGTCAAGGGTAGGTACGGGTGGGTTCAAATTAAGCTGGAGAATGACGGGTAGAACTTGACATGTGACTTATGAATTGTTGGCTAAAGTCAAGGTCATAAGAGCATGGGGCAAAAATCCACATCGGGAGTTTCTAAAGAAACTGAAACTTGCTAGCGCTGCATACCATTTGGAGTGTGATGATTCCGGTAGGATTTCTTCAAATTTGTCACGCGATGTTATTTGGATACCGATCCTACTGTGAGTATATGCTACTCCTCGGGAAATTTCTCACTTAACGATCAATGCTATAAACCAAGTAGGTGTCTAGAAAGGTGTTAGCGGGGCTACGCCCCCAGGGAAAAGAGGATATTTAATTAAGGAACTTCGCGAAAGCGTTGGAAAACCTACATCGAAGTACCAACACTGGCCTGGCTGAACGGTTAAGCAATTATTGTACGGTGAGATTGATCCCGACTAATTCTTCCTTTTTGGTTTGAGGAGGAATTCGAGAAACAGTGGGAGCCATCCTGTTTAGACAAACTAAAAACCATTCTAAACTTGCAAGAGCATCATGCTAAAGTGTTTCTTCTCTCTCTCCTAATTGCAGCGACCAATCGTCATGACCGGACTTAAGTTATTACTAGATTAAAACATACTGACAGGGCCAAACTACAAAGATTGGCTCAGGAATGTCAAAATGGCAATCACTTATGACAAGTTGATCTTCTTTCCACCAAAGCTCCCCCTTTCCCAGGTCCCACCTCCAGCGACACGGATAAGGAAATCCGTAAGACCTGGGAGATCGACTGCGCGAATGCCAAGTGCCTCGTGCTTGCCTCTATGGACAATGAACATCAGAGGAGGCATGAGAATATGGACCTCGAATCCATATTTCTCCATACAAAAGAACTGTACGGAAAGCAATCCCGTATCGCCAGATACGAAGTCTCGAAAAAGCTATTTTCGGCGAAATTGGCCGTCGGATCATCGGTAGCGGAACACGTGCTTAATATGATTGGCTATATTGAAGAGCTTGCGGACCTTGGGGCCACGTTAGAGAACGAGCTCTATACTGACTTGATTCTCCAGTCCCTTCCTTCAAAGAAGTTGAACTTTCAGAACTCATCAACCTGCTGAGGAGTGCAGACGGCACCCTACAGAAAGGTAGGGAAATATCCACTTTGTTTGTTGGAGGACCTTCCTCTTCTAGGTCCAGGGCGAAAGCCAAGGGAAAGAAGAAGAAAACCCCCACCAAACCAAGGGGCGGTGTTAGTAAAGTGGAAACGAAGGGAAAAGCAAAAGCAACAAAGGTAGCGGGAAAGCTTGTGGGGAAAGAAGAGTGCTTTTATTGTCACAAGAGTGGACACTGGAAAAAGGATTGCACGGCTTGGAAGGCCAAGAACCAGGATCCGAAGCAAGTTGCGGCTTCGGCTTCAGGTGTGTATGTTATTGAAAACTGTCTATCAATAAACTCTACATCCTGGGTATTGGATACCGGATCAGGATCTCATATCTGTAATTCTTTGCAAGCACTGAGAAAGCGTAGGGTTTTGAAGGCAGGTGATATGACCCTCAGAGTTGCAAACGGAGCTGGCATGGATGCTGAGTCCATGGGGGACTATCACTTGGGAATGTCAGATGGATATGTTTTGGTTTTTGCGTGATTGTTATTTTGTACCCAATGAAACTTGTAATATCATATCTGTATCTTTATTATCTAAAGAAGGTTATGAATTTGCATTTGTAAGCAATGTTGTGAACATTCACCTCAATCAAGTTTTGATTGGGTCAGGTACATTAAGCAATGGAATATACGTATTAAACTAACCACAGATTTTCAATTTCCAGAATACACACAAAAGAAAGTCTCCAGAAATCAATCATGCTTTCTTATGGTATTGTAGACTGGGTCACATCAATGAGAGAAGGTTGACTAAGTTACATACAGAAAGTTATTTGGATCCGTTCGAATTTCATTCATATGCAACTTGTCAATCCTGTCACAAAGGAAAGATGACAAAGACTCCGTTTACTGGACACGGAGTAAGAACAAGCGAGCTCTTGGGACTCGTACACAGCGATGTATGCGGTCAATGTCTACACATGCGCGAAGCGGTTATTCTTACTTCATTACTTTTACGGATGACTTCTCAAGGTATGGATATGTCTTCTTAATGAAACATAAATCTGAAGCCTTTGGAAAATTCCAGGAATATAAGAATGAAGTAGAAAAACAAACCGGCAAAAGTATCAAGACACTGAGATCTGATCGAGGTGGTGAATACTTGAGTGCCGAGTTCCTGGATTACCTAAAAGAGAATGGAATTCTCTCTCAACATACTCCTCCATACACTCTGCAACATAACGGTGTATCGGAGAGACGGAACCGAACCCTATTGGATATGGTACGTTCCATGATGAGTAACGCTGAGTTACCATGATCATTCTGGGGATATGCACTATAATCAGCTGCGTACCTTTTGAACCGAGTTCCAACAAAGACTGTGCCTACCACACCATATCAGATATGGTGTGGGAAGAAACTCTATCTTAAGCACATTAAGAAATGGGGATGTCCAGCATTTGTCAAAAAGCAGCATGCGGACAAACTCGAGGCACGCTCAATACAGTGCAAGTTTGTGGGATATCCAAGGAACTCCAAGGGATATTTCTTCTATTGCCAAGAGGAACAAAAGGTTTTTGTTTCTCGTCATGCCTGCTTCTTGGAGACTGAGTTTTTGGAAAATCGGATAAGTAGGAGCACAATAGAACTGGAAGAAATTCCAGAACCACGAGCTATTACTGAGATCTTAGAAGAACCAGAGGGTTCGAAAGAACAGGACATTCCTATGCCGCTACGCAGGAGTAGTAGGCAGTCTTATCCGCCCAAGAGATACAACAGTTTTCTTATAGACGGGGATAAAGAGGATTGCATCATTGATAATGATGAGCCGACTAGCTTCCAGCAGGCCATTCAGAGCGTTGACTCGGTAAAATGGCTGGATGCAATACGGACCGAAATTGAGTCCATGTACACCAACAAAGTATGGACTTTGGATGTTGCTTCAGATGGGGTAAAACCCGTAGGATGCAAGTGGATCTTCAAGCGGAAGATTGGTGTAGATGGACAGGTTGAGACCTATAATGGTAGACTTGTTGCAAAGGGTTTTCGTCAAAGACCTAGTTTGGACTATGACGAAACCTTTTCTCCAGTGGCTATGCTGAAATCCATTAGGATCCTTCTTGCCATTGCTGCCTTCCACGATTATGAGATTTGGCAGATGGACGTAAAGACCGCTTTTCTAAATGGAAATTTAGAGGAGTGTGTCTATATGGACCAGCCAGAGGGTTTCATTCAGAGTGGGAGCAGCGGAAAGGTGTGCAAGTTGCTTAAATCCATCTATGGACTAAAGCAGGCATCGCGGAGTTGGAACATCTGTTTTGATGAGACGGTCAAAGAATTTGGCTTTATCAAAAATCCAGATGAACATGCATTTATAGTAGATTTGTAGCAAGAACTGTCGTATTCCTCGTTTTATACGTAGATGACATTCTCTTGATAGGAAATGACATTCCTATGCTACAATTTGTCAAAAGGTTCTTGTCACAGGTTCTCCATGAAAGACCTGGGTGATGCCTCTTACATTCTGGGGATCCGGATCCATCGTGATAGATCCAAGAGGATATTAGGACTTTCACAGTCCAGGTACATCGACACCATACTGAAAAGATTCAGTATGGAAGATTCCAAGCGCGGTAATCTACCGGCTTGCCACGGGATCACCCTCTCCAAAGAGATGTCTCCCAAGACTGATTTGGAAAGGGATCGCATGTCTATTATACCATACGCTTTTGCGGTAGGCTCTATAATGTATGCGATGTTGTGTACCAGACCAGATGTAGCTTATGCACTGAGTGTGGTAAGCCGGTATCAGTCAAACCCTGGG
This sequence comes from Agapanthus africanus, assembly GCA_030015575.1. Lineage (NCBI taxonomy): Eukaryota > Viridiplantae > Streptophyta > Magnoliopsida > Asparagales > Amaryllidaceae > Agapanthus > Agapanthus africanus. Next base: position 293,062,923 of record CM057345.1, on the reverse strand, counting down.
GAGAAGCACTGGATAGCGGTAAAGAACATTCTCAAGTACCTGAGAAGGACTAAGGAGATGTTCTTGGTGTATGGCGGAAAAGACCTCCAGATCGAGGCCTTTGCTGACTCCAGCTTCCAGAGTGACAAGGATGATTCCAAGTCCATGTCGGGTTATGTCTTTACCCTCAATGGAGGGGCGGTGTGTTGGAAGAGTTCCAAAGAGGAAACCGTTGCTGACTCGACAATAGAAGTGGAATATATCGCTGCTTGCGATGCCGCAAAGGAAGCTGTCTGGATAAAGAAGTTCCTCACGAAGCTTCAGGTGGTTCCCTCCATTGTTGATCCAATACCTCTGTATTGCGACAACAACGGGGTTATAGCTTCAGCGGAGGAACCCATGTCCCATCAGAAGTCCAGACACATCTTCAGGCGGTATCACCTGATCAGGGAGATCGTGGAACGCCAGGAGATCGAGGTTCGGAGGGTTGCTACGGAAGATAACACTGCAGATCCATTCATGAAGGCCTTACCCCAGACTCAATTCGAGCGGCTGATCGAGATGATAGGTCTTCGATACGCCAGTACATGGCCTTAGTGCAAGTGGGAGATTGTTAATGTATATGCCCTAGAGGCCATTACTGTATCATACTAGTTTGTATATTACTTAATAGAAGCTTGGGATATTCACAGTTGTATAGACAATCTTGCTCAAAATAGTAGTATACTACTTGGTTTGTTTCTACTTTAATGTGTACATGTGTTTCTTTTAGTATATCACTTATACACATTAGTGGAGCCCTTAGGATCTTTGCTTGATTACCAGCGTTGTGATGGCAGTCACACTCGTGGGGGCTGGGTAATCCACAAGCACATCCTTATACAGGTCCCTAGTCGTAGGACTATCGAGACAGGGCATCGATACTCCGGAGTAGACTAGCGTATGCGCTTCTCATCCCAGCAGGGGAGACGGTCTGTCCCACAGCCGTCAGTACGTCGTACTTGAGATTGTATGCGGGTGCTCGTTAGGTTACGAGTACGCTGGACAAGACTCGTCGGGAACTGTTGGTTGGTACTATACCTATCGTCAGTTATCAGTTCCCAGGTGACATGAGTACAGCTTAGTCCGCTGACTTGACACTGTCACTTCGCCTCGAGTGTGTTCCCATTGTACTTTGATTACTACTCTACCACGGCTCAAAAGAGTCGTGCAAAAAGGTAGTAGTTGGGTGCAGTCCCGAAGCACTTGGAGGCAGTGACGGTTAGATAGGACTCGTCTCTCACGGCATTGGGAGTTGATATCGTGCTGTGTCAAGGAGAGCCATTACACATAGTCGTCCCTGGCCAGGGCAAGCGAGATATACTGGTAGGTTTCCAGTGTTATCTCAGGGGGTTCAGGGCTACACTCCGACACGACTTGTACCGCTATTAGGGGACTGACGTTTACCGCCCCCTAGCCCGCCATGCGATATTCTCAGACGAACAGACTGGACTATACGGAGATTGTCACATTCAGGCTTAGTAGGAGTTCGGATGAGTTCACCTCGTCAGTCTTCTTATCGGCATCTACCTGGGGGCTTTTACGCACAGCTAGTGCCGCTTGCGGTCTGTGGTTAAACCCACTGCCAGCGTAGTGTCGAGTCTTTAGAGTCCCACACAGATAGCTATTCTCCTTTAGGCAAAAGAGTAGAGGTCACATGGTTTTGCGACAGGGTTCGGTCACATCCGCGCACTTATGCACGTTTGGTGTCCGGACAGTTATTACTAGCGGGCTTTGGTTTAAGCCAGAACCAAGTATACGTTTTGGGATTGGTTTTATCTCATTTGTATTCGTGTTCCTCGGAATGCGGATGCGGGTGTGTATGCACGGTTGACAGAGACAGAGGCAGAGGATTCTCATTACGGTTGTTGACTGTTGACTTTTGCCAAACCCTAATGAGAATAAGAAATATGATTAATAATAATATTAAGTAAGTATTATTGTGCCATAGTTGGGTTGAAAGGTTGACTTTGTTGACTTGTTGACTTTGTTGACCGGTTGACTAGTTTGGACTTGTTGACCATCATCATGACAATGGCTATCATTTCATGGTTTTGACTTTTGCTTGCTTGCTTGTTCACAAAATGCATTAAATGCATGAAATGGTAATGCCATTGACATGAACCATCACATAATACTCAATTACTATTATTATCATGATTATTTTGTGTTATGAGAGCATGGTTGTAAAAAGTCTTCTTCATTCTATCATATTGATTCTCTCTCATCCTAGCTCTCTCTCTTCCTCTTGCTCTCTCTCTCTCTTGCTCATGGTTCTATTGTCTCATGTGTTGAGAAACAAGAACAATAGAGATAAAACCCAAAACACCTCTCTACTCATCATAGTGTACAAGGTCTAGCAAGCCAAGTATTCTAGTTTCCTCTTGATTGAGGTTGGAGCCAAAGGTAGAAGCTTTCGGGTGGATCCATCTTCGGCACAAGGAGACGACGAGGTGAGGCCGATCCGACCACCATAAGGAGTCGAAGAGAAGAAGTTCAAGTTAAGGTATAACCCCTAACATAGTAGTTAAACTCTTAGTTAGGTTGTTAGATAGTTTGTTTAGCAAAGATCCGTTTTTTGAGTCCATGTTACCTACACCGAAAAAATCATTTTTCACCATTTTCGCATCCCCGAAAGAACCGGGAAGGGTAACGTGGACTTACACATCCATCGCCCATCATATGGAACAAGAATGGTATACGCTAGTCTACAGTGGAATATCGATGCCCTGTCTCGATATACCTACGACTAAGAACATTTCAAGGATATGCTTATAAACTACAGATGTCCCACTAGTACGATCCGCATCATAATCCCAGTAGTCAAGCCAATATCCTTAGGGCTTTATCTACATGTACCAAATGAATATAAACATAATTAAGTGAACATATGATAAAGTGAAACCAGATAGCATACTATCATGTCGAGCAAGACTGTCCTCTGAATATACATATATATACACATCAGTACATACACTATCTCATAATGGCCTCTAAGGCATACATATATCCAACAATCTCCCACTTACACTAAGGCCAGTTATTGGCGTATCTCATACCCAACATCTCAAAAAGTCGCTCATGCTGCGGCTGAGGGAGGGCCTTGGTGAATGTATCTGCAGCGTTGTTCTTTGTGTCTACTCTCTTAATCTCGATCTCGCGGCGATCAACTATCTCCCGGATCACATGATATCGCCTCAGGATGTGTCTGGACTTCTGATGGGACCTGGGCTCTTTGGCCAATGCCATAGCCCCATTATTATCACAATATAAAAGTATTGGATCAATAATGGTTCGAACTACTCCTAGCTCCGCGATGAACTTCCTCATCCAGATGGCTTCCTTGGCAGCATCATTTGCAGCAATATATTCAGCTTTCATCGTTGAGTCTGCAACGGTATCCTGTTTGGAACTCTTCCAACTCACTGTCCCTCCATTGAGGGTAAATGCAAACCCTGAGATAGACTTGCTGTCATCCTTGTCACTCTGGATGCTCGAATCGGTAAAGGCCTCCATTTGGAGATCCCCGTTACCATACACCAAGAACAATTCTTTAGTCCTTCCCAAGTACTTAAGAATGTTCTTCACAGCAATCCATGTAAGTGCACGGCGGCGCCCCGGCCGTCAATCCGACGGCCAAACGCGGAAACGGTGGTAAACTTAAATTTTGCGGACTTAGCAAACCGGCACCCCCGCGCACTAAACACCCGGATCGTTACCATTAACAAGTCTAAGCTAACTAGAAGATGGGAAACAGATATACCGACGATCCAAGTCCTCCGGTCTTCATCTCCAATCCGATCTCCTCGCGGGATCTCCGTCCGTCTCCTCCTCGTCGCTGGAAGTGCACCACGTTGCCTACATCGTTTACGGGCTCCCACCTCAATGCCGAGGAAACTCGGGCACGAAGCCGGATACTCGACGTGCCCAAGGTTCGTTGTAGAATATGTAGTGAGCTTGTGTCTCTTTTTGGGGTAGTGGAGTTGCCATTTGTGGAGGAAGAAGAACTTGGAAAGAGGTGAAGGGAAAAAACTTGCATCCAAAAGAATGAGAGTATCATATCTTTTTTCCACACTACAAAATGAAGTATTTTCCTTATCCCACCAATAGTGGCCGGCCCCCCCTTGTTCATGTGTGATTGGAGAGAGAAAAAGCAAGGGGGGAAGGAACCATCATACAAGGGAGAGGTCAAGTCATGATGTGTAGAAATGATGACTAGAAAAACCAACACACCAAAAACCATCCATCAAACATGATGACTCAAAAAGTCATGCCATCATGAAGATACAAGTCAAGCAAGTCAAAGGAGGGTGCTATCATGATACAACAAAATGCAAAGACCCCCTTCCACAAATGCCTATTTGCAACAATGCAAATAAGCCCTCCTCCACCAATCTTCGGCCAATGAACGGAACAATGGAAATTGGCCGAAACGAAAAGCAAACTGGCAACTCCAGAAAACTGGTCCCGTAATAAATTACAGGAAAACCCCGATACTGTGCATACACACCCGCATCTGTATTTCGACCGAAATACAAATGCAATGAGACAAAGTCTACACTGTACTATACTAGGATCCGGCTTATACCAAAACCGGCCAGTAATATCTGTTCGATCCTGATCCGTGCAATACCGCACGTATCTGATCGAACCCTGCCATATAACCATACGGCCTATAGTACAGACTGTCCGATCCTGATCCGTGCAATACCATACGTATCTGATCCGACCTTGCCATATCTCCATACGGCCTCTACAACCTTTCGCCCGAAAGCTTGAGTAACTGAAAGTGTGGCGGACTCTAAAGACTCGTCAATACAATGGCTGAGGATTTAACCACTAGCACGTCAGAGGTATATGCCAATACGTGACGGGCCACCAGCTATTGACCAAAAGGGACGTCGATGAGGAAGCTCACCCCGACACCCAACTGAGCCTGTCAGTGACAATATCCGTGCAGTCCGGTCCGTTCGTCAATGAGTATCGCATGGCGGGCCTAAGGGGTTGGTAAAAGTCAGACCCCCAAAAGCGGTACAAGTCGTGTCGGAGTGTAGCCCAGAACACCCTGAGATACTACTGGAATACCTACCAGTAAATCTCCTTGCCTTGGCCAAGGACTTTGTGTAATGGCTCTCCTAGACACAGCACAACCTCACCCCCAATACCGGGAGAGACGAACCCCTGAAGATACGCTCACTGCCTCCATGTGGCTCGGGACTGTACCCAACTAAAACCTGTTTGCACGACTCCTTTGAGCCGTGGTAGGGTAGTAATCAAAGTACAGTGGGAACTCACACGAGACAAATGACGATCCCCAGGTCGATGAACTAACCTGCACACATGTCACCAGGGAACTGCCATCTGACGTCTGGTATATGACCAACTAGCATGTTCCCGGCGAGTCCTGTCCGGTGTACTCATAACCCAATGAGCACCTGTATACATCTTAGGTGATCCAACTGACACCAGTGGCTTGTGAGACCGGCCACCGCCCCTCGTCGGGGTCTCGACTGTATACACTAGTCTACTAATGGAGTATCGATGCCCAGTCTCGAAACTCCCACGACTAGGGACCTTTTAAGGATATGCTTGTAGACCCCCAGCTCCCACTTATATGATCGCCCTCATACTGCTGGTGGTCAAGCAAGAATCCTAGGGGCTCTATCAACGTGTAATAGCGACATGTCAGGTCACTTAAATCAGTACACGATGATAAAGGTAAACCAGATAGCATACTATCATCTCGAGTAAGACTGTCCTACCGGGATAGGTCCTCCCTCAATCATTACAATCACGTACCTGTGACCTAATAATTGACTCTGAGGGCACTATCTCCAACAATCTCCCACTTGCACTCAAGGCTAATTATTGCGATGTCGCATACTCACAGCCCGTGTGATACCGAACACCCAACTCCTCTACTAGTCAGTCTCACAAAGCTCGTTTGCGGAACTATTGCGTTCGAGGAATAGCCTCAGTGAGTGGATCCGCTTTGTTGTTTCTATCCATGTCTCTCTATATCTCATGTTCGCGGAGAAACCCATCTCCCGAAATGAGCAATACCTGTCTTAGAATGTGCCTGGATGTCTGATGGGACATAGCTCATAAATGAACTCCAAATCCAAACTTCTTAGACTGTATCGTCAACTGAACTTAATCAGTATCCTGCGCCATGCCTCCCTCAGTATTGCCCTGGACCACCTGTCCAAAATACTGCCCCTCATCAGAAGGAAAACTATAGCTCTGACAACCTCTTTGTCGTCCATGTCACCTTGGAAGCCTGGAATGATAACTGTCTCCTGAATGAGGCTGTCGTTATCATATCTCTAGAACATCCACTTATGTTCTAAAACTGCTTCCGACTGTTTTTCCAGGATTGGATTAATGTCAACTTATTGCATCTAGTGCAAGAACAACATCTGGTGGTACTTGACATCTCATGATTGACTCAATTGCCTAAGCAAGTGCTCTGCCAATCATGCACGTCCCTCTCCCCTTTAGTCTGTAAGACACCTTTAGAGAGGGTGACTCCATTACCTGCAGGTACACTACCGTGCCAGGAGTCGTCCATCCTAAATACTCTTAGAATGCTGTCAAGTACCCTGATTGGGAAACCACCCAAATCTGGATCTAAAACCATAGATCTAGTAACCAGTATGTCTGATATAAAATCCATTTCCTTTGTGGAGAAACAATTGTGTGACGACCAAAGTATAACCGATCGTAGTGTAGGAGTTTCCTTTCCTACTCTGTGTATATCATCCAAATACCAGGATATCACACCCTACTACCTTCTCAACAGATCCATCCCCTATTCTGATGAAGTCAAACCTATGACTGTCACGTCAGGAATAGATGATCTATCTCCGCTACATCTGCTCTAGTCTATAAATAGACATAAGCAACCTGTCCACCAATGCTTCCGCTGCTCCCACTGACTACGACAACCCTCTGGCAGAGTCATATAGACGTACACTTCTAAAACTGGTTTAGAACGACGCTATACTCATCCTCCCGCCGGGTCTCGTAACCTGGAACAACAGCAATGGCAATTTTGGGTAAACAAGAACTTCCCTGTCACCGTCCTTGAGGCTACCGTAGTGCCTCTCGGGTGCCTGAAGTTACCCACCTTATCTGCGGAGTGGCCAATGGAATGTCAATCCAGATTGAATCTTTAGATTCCTTATCAAATCTTCAGTAATCGTTTGTGGTTCTGGAATCACTTCCAGTTCTACCATACTCCCACTACTATTTTCTGAAAAAGTCCATTTTAATAAAACTGTGGCGAGTCTAGAACAATATCGCTATTGTTCATCCAGATGGTAGAAAGTCAACCCTCGTCATAGCCTGGGTCAACCCACAAACAGCCATTACAGAAACGTGCCTTGAGTTGTCCAGTGTCTGGTTTTAATCATAAACCGGACAACTCCCCGTACCTTAACATCGTTAAGATATGAACTGTTCTATATCCCATATAGGACCAGAGGCACTGATTTAATTGAACCAGATCCAAATCATGCAACTGTCTCCAGTGCATGTCAACTAAATGGAAGGAGGCCAGATCAGCGTTACTCAACTTAGGAATGCTTCCAATTATGAGTAACCTGAAAGAGAAGCAAGATCTCTTTATCATTACTATCAACTGAATACCATACACAAGTATCTACATCTTCGATCACTTTGAAGAATCCCGATACTTGCTACACCTGGTTCTCTACTCTATTCAAATACCTATAACTCCTCAAAACTTAGACCCTGTGTTTCTACGAAACACATGTCTAAGAACTAGAGAAGTCATAAGTAAACCGAATATAGTACGAGGACCAAGCCCTCTGTCCTGATGGACACTGGACAACATACAATACTTTGTATAAGTCCGCTGAGTCTAACAACTCTTTCACTGTGTGTCGTAAGTTGAAAACTGTACTTATGGTTAAGAAGAATTACACCGCTGTTTAATGCTCCTTACCTAACCATCCACTGATATAGGTAAATGTCATCGACATAATATCAAAAGGTATATCTCACTCTATGAAAATAGACGTACAGATATATCAATTTGAAATTGGTGCATAACAGCGGATATTCAAAACCAAATATTTGCCGACCGGCAAACAACCCAGGTGATTTCCTCAAATATCACCGATTACAACGAATCCCGATATAATGAGGATAATCACCCAATTCCCAATAACTTACTCCCACTCATCATCTGTAAAACCATACAGATGTGAGAATCGTATCTGGTAAATACATACCCTGGAGTAAGTATCTAATCGGGAAATCAGTTTTCTATTAACAGTACACAGTGAAACTGAAACATTGAAATGTTTCGATGGGGTATCCTGGTATTCCTAGTAATGCCTCTTCCAGATTCACGACTGTAACCGTATAGTTCTTTGTCACCTCTCCAAATCCCTTCATATGTCTTTAGTCTTTACCTTCTGCACACCCCTTTAGGCCAAATGGTTTTCTTCCTTCCCTACCGTTCGGCACCAGCCTATGGTTTGGAAGAAGACTATCCAATAAGCATATTGGGTGTACTGTCCCAATCCTAGGAACACTCGCAACACGAGAGAAGGTGAAGATAAAAGACACCTGAATGTACTTTATTCCTATTTCTCCTGAACCAGGATCCATCCCCGAACTGGAACAAGTTCCTTTCGAGTTCGTATATAACCATACGATGGAATATCCAAATAAACTGTGGATCTTCGTAGTGATACGGAGTGTCCTGGAGAAATACAAAGGTGATGTTAGGATTGGCGAAGAGATACTTGGTTTGGTCGTGAATATCTGTTGCAATTTACTTTGCCCTCCTACTAATCCCTTGCTTTGTCTGAACTTAATACCTTCTGCACACCATCGTTATGCTAATTGGTTTTCTTCATTCCCTACCGGTCGGCACCTGCCTATGGTTTGGAAGAAGACGATCCAATTTGCGTAATAGGTGTGCTACCCCTAAACCAAGGAGTACTCGTAACCTGAGAGAGGGTAAAAGGAAAAGACAACTGAATAATCCTATCCGTTTTCTCCAGAACCGGAAACCATCCTCGAATAAATCTGTCGAGTTCGTATCTAACCATACGATGGTTTTGTCCAATGGAAGTGGACGTTCGTAGTAATACGGGGTGTCCCGGAGAAAAGGGTAAAAGTAGGAGTGGCAATGAGGTCTGCAACTCTGACAATCCAAAAGCCAGTGTTTAGAAGGTTCGGTCAACTTGGTCACTGAGTCAAAGTCTTAGGGTCGGGTCAATGGTCGCTGCCAAAGAGAGAGAGAAAAGAAACACTCAGCGTGCACTCTAACCTAGATCAGAATGGTCACCAATTTATCTAATCTGGAATCCTCCCACTGTACCTCAAATTCTCCACCAAACCTGAAAGAAGAATTAGTCGGGGTCATCCGAGGAGTAAACCAACTCATCAGTGGGAATCGGGATCCAACTCTCATCGCATGATAACGTGACGGAATCCGCTCACGGTATCACACTCCAGAAGGTATGCGCATATCTGGCAAGTTTCAGTACTTTTGAAACTCCCGATGAGATTTCTGCCCCATGCTCTTATGACCTTGGCGTGAGGTCAAAATATCATAAGTCACATGTCAAGTTCTGCCCATCATTATCCAGGTTAATTTGAATCCACCCGTACATACCCTTGACGTAGGCCAAAATAGTAGTACGACTGTCCCAAACCAACGCATCTATCTATGCAACAGATAAATACCCGGCAGCTACCAAACACTATGCCTTGGCGTGAGGTCAAAATACATAGCTTGAATACTACCGAATATTTAACTGAAATGATGGAGGGCTACGAATGGTTTCTGGCGAAAACCTTTAACGTAATGAACTTGATATCGTTGAAGGAACGGATAGCTTTTTGAAAATATAGTGAAGAAAACCGTTGCTAAAGAGGTCACTCCCGGTGAAGGGATCTCGGCTCTTTCCCCGTAGAATGGGGTGCAGGATATTCCAACTGAATACCACGGTGCAAAGCAAAAGTAATCGGCTATAGTGAAGTCAATGCCCTGACGCAAATTTCTGTCCAAGGGGTCACTCCCGGTGAAGGGATCTCGGCCCTTGCCTCGTCGACTGAGGAGCAGGATATTCCAATGAATACCACGATGCAAAACAAAAGTAAACGTCCTTGCAATAACAGCTTTTTGAAAAGTGTTCCAACAACATCAGATTAGGTTTGTTTTTAACTTGCACTGATCCGAATCAATGCAGTCCCATCAATTGATCACACCAAAAAGAACGAAAATATACTGATGTACGTATATGCCATCCGCATTCGCCACTGGGTCCCGTCATTACCCGTTAGGTTAGCTTACTAACGACAGAGCGGGGACTGGACTAGCGCGGATGAAAAACATATACAACATCTACTAATATATATACCAATATATTATATTTCGCTCAAGGCGTGAAAAGAAATGCAACATCATAGAAATGTACAGCATCACAGAACAATACAGATATCTGGGATCCCCGGGTTTCACAGAGCCACTACTGAAACCCGACGTTCCCCTGGTCGTGTGGATAGCCTGTGCAATGAAATCCTAGACCCCTACGGGCGCGGCAAGTCACCCGCCAAAAACCTGAAGCGAGGCAGCCCCCTTCAGCTCCGTGAATGGACCACCCAGCACTCCACGGAATCCGGCAACTTGGGCACCCCTCCTGGGTCAACCTGTACCCCCTACGAGTGCGGCGACTAGCCCGCCAATCCTAGAGCGAAGCCCCCTCCGTCTCAATGCCATGAGATGCGGGCTTGTTGCCCTCCAGAACCCAGCTATCCGTGCACCCCTCCGTGGGGCAATCCTAGTACAGAAAGTAAAATATACATACACCGAGTACATCGACCGCAACCAGGTCGTGCCCCAAAAGAATAATACAAACAGGCAGTGACGGCAGTCCACATGTCGGACGCTCGCCCCGCAATATCAAATGTACATAATACGACATCACAGTACTAGCATTGCATCCAGGCTATCCCCCACGACCGATCCGCAACATCACAGCAAAAACAGAACATCAACATGAAAGTCACGTTCGCAAATCCGTCTAACCGGGCTATAGCAGTTAGACCGGATTTACCGATCGAGTGACATTCACGGTCGCAGATATAATGTAAATACTGTGAAAAATGTGTTTAAAATTTTCCGATTGACCAAAAATCAACAAGTGGGCCCCCAAACAAAACTGTAGCAATCACAGAAAACCTGGGCCCAATTTTAATATTCCAAAACCCCTAATTACACCCCTGAAGCCCACTGGAAAAAGATGGCCCACTGAACTCTCAAGACTGCGGCGGAACCGCGGCCAAATAGAAGGGTGGGGCCGCGGATCCGCGCTCTGTTTGAGAGATCAGAGTGTCGAATTTTCCCAGAGTTCTTAGAATCTCCTGCACATCATTCTGAGACCACCAGAAAAATTTTTAGACACCAAAAATTCTTAACAGAAAACTGATGTGAGGTAAAAATGAGTTTTTGGAATTTTGGTCGATCGGAACCGCAAAACACATAAAACGAAGCTAGACGAAGTTAATGGCGAGGCTCTGATACCACTGTAAGTGCACGGCGGCGCCCCGGCCGTCAATCCGACGGCCAAACGCGGAAACGGTGGTAAACTTAAATTTTGCGGACTTAGCAAACCGGCACCCCCGCGCACTAAACACCCGGATCGTTACCATTAACAAGTCTAAGCTAACTAGAAGATGGGAAAGAGATATACCGACGATCCAAGTCCTCCGGTCTTCATCTCCAATCCGATCTCCTCGCGGGATCTCCGTCCGTCTCCTCCTCGTCGCCGGAAGTGCACCACGTTGCCTACATCGTTTACGGGCTCCCACCTCAATGCCGAGGCAACTCGGGCACGAAGCCGGCTACTCGACGTGCCCAAGGTTCGTTGTAGAATATGTAGTGAGCTTGTGTCTCTTTTTGGGGTAGTGGAGTTGCCATTTGTGGAGGAAGAAGAACTTGGAAAGAGGTGAAGGGAAAAAACTTGCATCCAAAAGAATGAGAGTATCATATCTTTTTTCCACACTACAAAATGAAGTATTTTCCTTATCCCACCAATAGTGGCCGGCCCCCCCTTGTTCATGTGTGATTGGAGAGAGAAAAAGCAAGGGGGGAAGGAACCATCATACAAGGGAGAGGTCAAGTCATGATGTGTAGAAATGATGACTAGAAAAACCAACACACCAAAAACCATCCATCAAACATGATGACTCAAAAAGTCATGCCATCATGAAGATACAAGTCAAGCAAGTCAAAGGAGGGTGCTATCATGATACAACAAAATGCAAAGACCCCCTTCCACAAATGCCTATTTGCAACAATGCAAATAAGCCCTCCTCCACCAATCTTCGGCCAATGAACGGAACAATGGAAATTGGCCGAAACGAAAAGCAAACTGGCAACTCCAGAAAACTGGTCCCGTAATAAATTACAGGAAAACCCCGATACTGTGCATACACACCCGCATCTGTATTTCGACCGAAATACAAATGCAATGAGACAAAGTCTACACTGTACTATACTAGGATCCGGCTTATACCAAAACCGGCTAGTAATATCTGTTCGATCCTGATCCGTGCAATACCGCACGTATCTGATCGAACCCTGCCATATAACCATACGGCCTATAGTACAGACTGTCCGATCCTGATCCGTGCAATACCACACGTATCTGATCCGACCTTGCCATATCTCCATACGGCCTCTACAACCTTTCGCCCGAAAGCTTGAGTAACTGAAAGTGTGGCGGACTCTAAAGACTCGTCAATACAATGGCTGAGGATTTAACCACTAGCACGTCAGAGGTATATGCCAATACGTGACGGGCCACCAGCTATTGACCAAAAGGGACGTCGATGAGGAAGCTCACCCCGACACCCAACTGAGCCTGTCAGTGACAATATCCGTGCAGTCCGGTCCGTTCGTCAATGAGTATCGCATGGCGGGCCTAGGGGGTTGGTAAAAGTCAGACCCCCAAAAGCGGTACAAGTCGTGTCGGAGTGTAGCCCAGAACACCCTGAGATACTACTGGAATACCTACCAGTAAATCTCCTTGCCTTGGCCAAGGACTTTGTGTAATGGCTCTCCTAGACACAGCACGACCTCACCCCCAATACCGGGAGAGACGAACCCCTGAAGATACGCTCACTGCCTCCATGTGGCTCGGGACTGTACCCAACTAAAACCTGTTTGCACGACTCCTTTGAGCCGTGGTAGGGTAGTAATCAAAGTACAGTGGGAACTCACACGAGACAAATGACGATCCCCAGGTCGATGAACTAACCTGCACACATGTCACCAGGGAACTGCCATCTGACGTCTGGTATATGACCAACTAGCATGTTCCCGGCGAGTCCTGTCCGGTGTACTCATAACCCAATGAGCACCTGTATACATCTTAGGTGATCCAACAGACACCAGTGGCTTGTGAGACCGGCCACCGCCCCTCGTCGGGGTCTCGACTGTATACACTAGTCTACTAATGGAGTATCGATGCCCAGTCTCGAAACTTCCACGACTAGGGACCTTTTAAGGATATGCTTGTAGACCCCCAGCTCCCACTTATATGATCGCCCTCATACTGCTGGTGGTCAAGCAAGAATCCTAGGGGCTCTATCAACGTGTAATAGCGACATGTCAGGTCACTTAAAGCAGTACACGATGATAAAGGTAAACCAGATAGCATACTATCATCTCGAGTAAGACTGTCCTACCGGGATAGGTCCTCCCTCAATCATTACAATCACGTACCTGTGACCTAATAATTGACTCTGAGGGCACTATCTCCAACAATCCAGTGATTCTCCCCTGGGTTTGACTAATACCTGCTTACTACACTAAGTGCATAAGCAATATCAGGGCGTGTACATAACATCGCATACATTATCGATCCTACTACCGAAGCATAGGGAATAATGCTCATGCTAGCTCTCTCTATATCAGACTTTAGGCGATTGTCCTTTGAGAGAGTGACTCCGTGGTAAGCGGGTAAGGCACCCCGCTTGGAGTCTTCCATACTAAACCTCTTTAGGATGGTGTTAATGTACTTGGTTTGGGACATTCCCAATAACCGTTTGGATCTATCCCTATAGATCGGTATACCCAATATGTATGTAGTATCACCCAGGTCCTTCATGGAGAACCTTTGTGATAAGAATGATTTGACCGACTGTAGCATAGGAATGTCATTTCTTATCAGAAGTATGTCATCCACGTACAATACGAGGAACGCGACATTTCTCCCTACAGTCTTCTTATAAACACAAGGTTCATCTGGATTTTTGATGAAATCAAACTCTTTGATAACATCATCCAAACAGATGTTCTAACTCCGTGATGCGTGCTTTAATCTATAAATGGATTTAAGCAACTTACATGCTTTCCGCTGCTCCCACTGTCAATGAAGCCTTCTGGCTGATCCATATAAACGCATTCATCTAAATCACCATTTAGGAATGCAGTTTTAACGTCCATCTGCCAGATTTCATAGTCGTAGTGAGCAACAATAGCAAGTGGGATCCGAATGAATTTAAGCATGGCTGCCGGAGAGAAAGTCTCGTCATAGTCCAAACATGGTCTTTGACAAAAACCTTTCGCTACCAACCTTGCCTTATAGGTCTCTACCTGTCCATCTACACCGATCTTTCTTTTAAAGATCCATTTGAATCCCGGAGGGTACATCTTCCAAAGTCCATACTTTGTTGGTGTACATGGACTCCATTTCGGATCTCATGGCATCCAGCCATTTCACAGAGTCACCACTCGTAATAGCTTGATGAAAACTGGCAGGATCATCATCTTCCATGATGCAATCTTCTCTATCACCATCAATGAGAAAACCGTAGTATCTCTCCGGTGGACGAGAAGTCCTACCAGATCTACGGAGTGGCTTAGGCTCATTGGATTATGTTATAACTTCAGCTTTAGCCAAGTCGTCATTTGTAACTTGTGTCTCTAGAACCTCTTCTAGATTTACCACATTGCCATCAGCATTAATTGAAAAAATCTCATTTTCTAAAAAGGTGGCATACTGAGAAACAAACACCTTTTGTTCCTCTTTATGGTAGAAAAGATACACAAACGAATGTTTAGGATATCCTACAAATATACATTTGACTGATCGTGTCTCGAGTTTGTCTAGATTCTGCTTTTTGACAAAAGCCGGACAATCCCAAATCTTAACTCTT
The DNA here is from genome assembly GCA_030015575.1 of Agapanthus africanus. Classification (NCBI taxonomy): domain Eukaryota; kingdom Viridiplantae; phylum Streptophyta; class Magnoliopsida; order Asparagales; family Amaryllidaceae; genus Agapanthus; species Agapanthus africanus. The sequence continues at coordinate 293,047,698 of CM057345.1, read as the reverse complement.
TTAAGAGATGGTTTCTTCCCATACCATATCTCATATGGAGTGGTAGACACGGTCTTGGTTGGAACTTTGTTTACCAAAAAAGCTGATGTTTCCAATGCATGCCCCCAAAACGAGAGAGGTAACTTAGAATCACTCATCATGGATCGTACCATATCCAATAGGGTACGATTCCTTCGTTCTGACACACCGTTGTGCTGTGGTGTGTAAGGTGGAGTGAGCTAAGAGAGATCCCATTCTCTTTTAGGAAGTCCAAGAACTCAGTACTTAAGTACTCTCCACCTCGATCTGATCGAAGTATCTTGATACTCTTTCCTGTTTGGTTTTCTACTTCAGTTTTTATACTCCTTGAATTTCTCGAAAGCTTCAGACTTATGCTTTATCAAATACACATGACTGAATCTTGAGAAATCATCAGTAAAGGTTATGAAGTAAGAAAATATGCCTCTTGCATGTGCAGACATTGGCCCGCATACATCACTATGTATGAGGCCTCGGAGCTCGGCAGCTCTTTCTCCGTATCCTGTAAACGGAGTTTTGGTCATTTTACCTTTGATACAAGACTGGCAAGTTGCATAAGATTTATACTCAAAAGAATTTAAATATCCATCTTTATGAAGCTTATTTAGTCTTGTTTCATTAATATGACTAAGTCTACAATGCCAAAGAAAAGCTTCATTTATTTCTGAAAATTTTCTTTTATTTGTGTGTTGTACGTTGAAAACTGTGTGTTGATTAAGGACGTATATCCCGTTATTTAGTGTACCACAACCAATCAACTCTTGATTAAGTCTTATGTTCATAACATTGTGTTGCACAGCAAAATGATACCCTTCATTGACTAACAAGGAAACGGATCTAATATTACAAAGCATACTTGGCACAAAATAACATGGGTTCAAAACCAATATACAACCCGACGGCAACCCTAGGTGATACTCTCCCACTGAAACTGCATTTACATTGGAACCATTTCCAACCTGGAGAGTATGATCACCTTTCTTCAAAACTTTGCTAATTCTCAACGCCTGCACAGAATTGCAAATATGAGAACCTGAACCGGTATCTAACACCCAGGAAACAGAGTTAATAGAAAAACAGTTCTCAACTACGAACACACCTGAAGCTGAAGCATCACCATGCTTCTTCTTGAGTTCAAGGTACTCAATACGGTTCTGCTTCCAGTATCCCGTCTTTTTGCAGTGGAAACATTCTCCTTTCCTCGATTCCCCAACCTTGGACTTGCCTTTCCCCTTAACCTTATTGACTCGGCCCTTAGGTTTTGTGGGTTTCTTCTTCATCTTTCCCTTCGCCTTAGCCTTTGGGCGAGAGGAGGATGATGGCCCAACACTCATAACGGGAGTCTTCACTGACTTCAGTGTGCTCTCCGCACTCCTTAACATATTAAGGAGTTCAGGCAGTTCCTTCTCCATGTTGTGCATGTTGAAGTTTACTATGAACTGAGCAAAGATGGAGGGAAGAGACTGCAGAATAATATCCGTATATTGTTCATTGTCCATTGTCCACCTAAAATCCTCAAGCTCTTCTATGAGAGCTATCATTTTCAGAACATGGTCTCCTACTGTTGTGCCAGCGGTCATTTGCATCTGAAATGGTTTCTTAGATGCTTCGTATCGTAATACGCGAGATTGCTCTCCATACAACTCTTTTGTATGGAGGAATATGGCTTGTACGTCCATATTCTCGTGCTGCTTCTGATGTTTGTTATCCATTGATGCAAGCGCGAGGCTTTTAGCCGTGGCATAGTCAGCGTTCCATGTCTTGCGGATTTCCCTATCCGCAACTAAAGGTTTAGGACCTAGGGTGGGCAGGGCTGGAGCCGTGAGGACATATGATACTTTATCATAAGTCAAGGCAATGTTTAAATTTCTCAGCAAGTCTTTATAGTTGGTCCTATTCAGCTTGTTTTTATCTAATAGAAGTTTAAGTCCTGACATTTGAATCTGCTGTTAAGAGAGAGAAAAGATTACACTCAGCGCAAAGCTCTTGCAGAAGATTAGATTGGTTATTATCTTGTCTAATCGATGTCTCTCACTGTTTTTATCAAATCTTCTTTAAAACCTTTTAAAAAGAAAACTAGCCGGGATTAATTATATTCTACAACTTCGCTAAACGTTCAGCCAGGCCAGTGCCGGTACTTGAGGGAGGTTCCCCGTGCTTTCGTACGGACCTAATTAAAATAAACCTCGTCTTCCCAGAGGCGTAGCCCCGTTTGACACCTTTCTTGACACCTTTCTTGACACCTACTGAGTTAGCTAATTGTAAAGTGCAAAATTCTCACGGGAGCAACTTTTGCTCGCAGTGGGATCGGGATCCTACTATCATTTAGAAGGTATACAATCTCATTGTAATTTTCAACTCTTGAAATTCACGATATTATTTTTACCCCTAGTACTCATGATCTTAACTAAAGTCAACATATCATAAGTACTAGTCATGTTCTTCCCGTCATTTCATGATTAACTAGACCCACCCATATGACCCTTAACTAAAGTCAACATAATCATATGAATGTCCTAACTAATCTGCATCATATGCAGTATAGGAAGACATTGCAGGGTTCCTAGGCACTCTAGTGAGGTCTCCCAAGCCATCAACCATGGCAATTTCAAAAATTATGGTGCCTACAAACCCTAAACAACGGATCGTATACTAGATTTCTAGGCGAACAAGAACTAGTTAACAGTTAACTAAATAAAATACGGAAATACAACCTTTGTAGATCCGGTGCTCCACCTCCATAGCTCCGCAACGAGGTCCTCTCCGCTGTCCAAATCAAATCCGAGCTCTAGGATCGGCTTCGTCGGAGAATGGGCAAGCTAGGTCGTCGATGTCCATGCCGAAGATGATCTACGTCGAAGCATCGATGAATCAAGCTCCACCTTCACCAAGTCATGAAACTTGTGAAGGAAACACACTCTACTACTTGGCAAGAGGTAGAGGATGAAGAAATAGGAAGTGGGTAGACTTTAGAATCGGATTTCTCACTCATTTCCATCACTTGCCATTGTTGGGGCAAGCTTTCTTCACTTGAAGAAAATGGAGGAAGAAGAAGAATGTTATGATAAGTCTTGAATTAAAAATAAAACAAAAACAATACTTATCATACTTTTAACTCTAGTTAAGTGTAGAGAATTAACTTAGGTTAGTTGAATTGGTTAGGGTTAAGAATATGATAAGAATGAAGACTTAGTCAAAGTTTCAAGAAACTTCAACTAAATCCAAAATAAGCCACCATTTATCTTTCTTTTCCTTATTCCAAAAAAAAGAATAAATAAGAAAGATAAATGAATAAATAAAAATCAAAACCCTAACCCATTCATAACCATGGTTCATTCTTTACACTTAACCAAGTTAGGCATGCATCATCAAACATGATGCAAGCAAGTGCACAAAAACATATCGCATATGTAATGCGCACACCCGAGTGAGAAAATCCGTCTAAAGTGAACCGATACTAGTTAATGTAAAGTAATATATCAAATATATAATTATACATTAAATCATTAAATCAACACTTGATTCAATGATCCGGTCATGCGCACATAACCGACTGGTATCATTAGTAACATCTTATCGAATCAACACTTGATCCGATAACCCGGCTATATCGGATATAACCGATCAATGTCACATCGCGAGAATAGAATACGGTATCACATACACGCATTATTCTCGGTCCCGCACATATCTCATATGCGCTCCTATTTCGTTTCGCTTGAACCAGGAAACCTCTGTGTAGGACTCTAAAGACTCGTCAATACGCCGGCAGCGGATGATGATCATATCAAACATCCACAAGCCGCAAGCGGTCTGCTAAACGTAACGGCCACCCGGGTATTGAGCGATCTGAAGGTCGACGAGCAAGCCCGCTCACACTCCAGTGAATCCGTCCAGTAACACTACCGTACAGTCCGGTCTGATCGTCTGATCTGTCGCATATCTCGCCTACGGGTGGTAAACGTCAGACCCCAATAGCTCAATAAGTCGTGTCGATATGAGGTCTATAACTGTTCGAGAAACTACTGGTAACACTTACCAGTAAATCTCAGCAACCCTGGCCAGGGATTTCCTGTTATAGCCAATCGAACACAGCGCAACATCAACCCCCATATACCGGGAGAGACGAATCCCCTCCTATCGCTCATTGCCTCCATGTGACTCGGGACTGTACCCAAAAACCACCGTTTTGCACGCCCTCTTGGACGTGGTAAGATGGAAATCAAAGCACAGTGGGAACCACACAAGACTCTATGACGATCTCGGGTCAACAGACTACTCTGTACCAGTGTCACCAGAGAACTGCCATCTGACGTGAGGTATAATACCATCTGGGAGTTCTCGGCGAGTCCGTCCAGTGTACCCAGTCTCTACTGAGCACCCGTATATCATCTCCGATGTCAAACACCAATGGATATGGGATCATCCATCGCCCATCTGTATGGGTCGAGAAGGTATACGCTAGTCTACTCTGGTGTATCGATGCCCCGTCTCGATACACCCTCGACTAGGGACTTTGAAGGATGTACTTATAGACTACCATGTCCCCACTAGTATGATCCTCATCATAGTCCAGGTAGTCAAGTACAGATCCTAAGGGCTTTACCAACATGTAACAGAGAGACAATCAGCATACACGTTAAGGTAAAGAGTAACCAGATAGCATACTATCATGTCGAGCAAGAAAGTCCTCCCTATATATGTCCCAGCATCCACTACAATATACATCCTATGTACAGTAATGGCCTTTAGGGCATACATATAACTAACAATCTCCCACTTGCACTAGGGCCATCTGTAGCAGTGGTTGCAGTATCTCATACTCAACCATCCCATGAAAGTCTCTCTCTGGGAACAGGCCTTTGTGAGTGGATCCGCTGTGTTGTCCTCTGAGTCTACTCTCCCAACCTCGATCACCCTGGAGATCAACCATCTCCATGATCAGGCGATGCTGCCTTAGAATAAGTCTGGATCACTGATGGGACCGGCGTTCCTTGGCATAAGCCACAACTCCATTGTCACACAATGGGAGGAACATAGTTCATCTCATGAACCTATATACACCCAAACAGCCTCTTTGGTAGCATCTTAAGTAGCGATGTATCCTGCCTTTATCATCTAGTATGCCACGGTATATAGCTTGGAACTCTTCCAACATACCGTCCCTTTACTGAGGGTAAAGGCAATGCCTGCGACTGACATTCAGTCGTCTTTATCACACTGGAACCCTTCCAGCGATTCTCCCCAGGATCGGTTGATACCGTCTCACTACAACTAGTGAGAATCCAAACATCCAATTAAATCTATCTTATAGATCCAAAATCCAGGATTTAGTATGTATCACTTTAATCCTAAATGGAGAATCATTGTGATAAGCGGAGATTGATCGAGCGTAGCATAGGAAACTCCTTCCCTATCAAGAGTATGTCATCCACGTACTCTACGAGGATCGTCACCATACTCCCTACTACCTTTTTGTATATACAAGGTTCATCTACCATTTTGATGATGTCAAACTCTTTGACTAATTCATCAAAACAGATGTTCCAACTCCGCGATGCCTGCTTTATCCTATAAAGCATCTTGCACACGTTTCCGCTGCTCCCACTGTCTACGAAGCCCTCTGGCTGTGTACTTATAGACGCTCTCTTCTAAATCATCATTTAGAAAAGCAGTCAAGACACCCAACCACCAGATATCGTAGTCATGGTATGTAGCCGTGGCAAGTAGGATCTGGATGGACTTAAGCATAGCTACTTGAAAAGGTTTCATCATTATCCGTACCTGGTCAATGATGCAAACTTTTAACAAGTCTAGCTTTGAAAGTCTCAACTTTTCCATGTACACCAAGTAATCTTCTCAAGATATACTTGCTCCTGATGGGGATTTAACCCTTCAGATCTAGCAGCTAAAGTCCATACTTTGCTGGTGTATAAGGATTCCATCTCAGATCACTAAGCATCCAGCCATTCTTACAGAGTCTTACTCCTGATGGCCAGCTCGAAGCTAGTTGGGTCATCATCTCATGATGCAATCCTCGCTCCCACTGTCACAGAGAAACCGAAGTATCTCTCAGGTGGGTGAGGAACCCTACTAGATCGGCGGAGAGGCTGAGGTTCGTTGGTATCTACTGAATCCTTTGGTTCTACCAAATCATCTTTTGTTGTTTGTATAGCTGGAACCTTTCCAGTTCTACATAACTAACCTTGCCTCGAGTTTGTCCGGATTTTGCTTTTAGACATAGGCCGGACAACCCCAAATCTTAACTAACTTAAGACATGGGCTCTTCCCTTTCCATATCATATATGAAATGGTAGGTAACTGATTTGATTCGAACCCTATTCAATAGGTATGCAGCTTCTTAAGTGCATAACTCCCAAAAGGAAATAGGTAACTCAATAGTACTCATCATAGAGCACACCTTATCATATAGGGTGTGATTGCTCCGCCCCGATATACCATCGTGCTATGGTGTATACGGAGGAGTAATGCTGAGAGAGAATCTCATTCTCCTTTAAAATAGTCCAGGATTTCCGTGCTCAAGTATTCTCTTCCTTGATCACATCAAAGGACATAATACTTATACCCTCATTTTGGTTCTCTACTTCAAATTTATATTCCGTGAATATCTCAAAAGGTTCGGACTCATGTTTCAGCAGGAACATATGACTGAATCTTGAGAGATTATCAGAGAACGTAATGAAGTATAAAGAACCAGTCCTGGCATGTGTTGACAGGGGACCTGTATATATCAACATGTATCATCCCAAGAGTTCACTAACTCTTTCTCTGTTTCCAGTAAACGGAGCTGTGGTCATCTTTTCTTTGTGACATGACTGGCGAGTTTCACAAGATGTAAATTCAAACTGATTTAAATATGCATCTTTATGTAACTCTAGCTAGTCGGGTCACATTGATCTGACCTAGTCTACAATGCCTCAAGAAGAATTCGTTCATTTCTGAACTCTTCCTCTTGTGTGTGTTCCGTATACTAAGAACTGTAGTTTGATTTAGAACATCAATGCTTTTAGATAACGTGCCTGAACCGATCAACTTTTGATATAGGAAATGTTCAAAACATTATCCAACAATACAAAATTTTATCATTTCTTTACTAATAAAGAGATAGATACGATTTTGTATATCAGGTTCGGTATCTAATAACATTCGTTCAGAATTAATGTATTGGTAATACAGGGTGACAGTGACCGACAGACTTGGCTGCAACACTTGCCCCGTTTTCTGCCTCATGAAACTTATCACCCGTTCTCAGTTCTCTACCTTTCTGTAGCCCTATGTAACAGATTACATATCTGGGATCCTGATCCGGTATCATATACCCAGGACGTAAAGGATACTGAGAAACAGTTCTGTATAATGAACACACCCGAAGATGATGCATCAGCATGCACTCTCTTCGTTTGGGTGGCACGGGAAATCTGGTATTCCCCAATTTCCTGCTCTGTCTTATAACAATTATAAGTTGGAGCGGGACCAACGTTCCCCAGCTCAGTATAACAAGCGGGTTCGGTCAAAATTCCGTATTATTATCTTGATTAAGGCGTGACATGGTCGCTACCAGGAGAGAGAGAGAAGAAAACACTCAGCGTGCGCTCTGTCAAGAATAGATTGGTTTTTATTTTATCTAATCAGGATGGCTCCCACTGCTTTTTATCAAATCTTCCTTCAAACCCTAAAAGGAAAGACTAGCCGGGATTAATTACACACTACAAGTTCGCCAATCTTTCAGCCAGGCCAGTGTCGGTACTTTGAGGGAGGTCCCCCGTGCTTTCGCACGAACCTAATTACTGTAAACCTCGTTTTTCCAGAGGCTTAACCTCGTTAACACCTTTCTAGACACCTACTTGATCAGCTAATTGTAATGTATAAAACTCTCCCAGGAGTAACACTTACTCGCAGCGGGTATCGGGATCCAACTATCTCATAGAAGGTATCCAATCTCATTGCAAATTTCAACACTTGAAATTCCCGATAATGTTTTGCCCCTAGCGTCCTATGACCTTGACGCAGGCCAACAAACCATAGTCCGCTAGTCAAGTTCAACCCGTCATTTCCTGATTGAATTAAACCCACCCGCACGACCCTTGACGCAGGCCAACAAAGTCGCACGACTACCCTAATCCAATCACATCATATGCATATACAGATAAGCACCAGTTAGCTACCGCACACTACGCCTTGACGCAGGCCAACAAACGTAGCACGAATACTAACTACTACTTATCTGAAATGACGGAGGGCTACGACAGGTTTTTCTGAAAACCTATTGCGTAATGAACTTGATATCGTTGTAGGATCGAATGAATTTTTGAAATGGAGTGTTTTTGAGGCTTTTCTAGTTTTGCTAAAGGAGTCACTCCCGGTGAAGGGATCGTCGGTCCTTTCCTCGTCGAATGAGGTGCGGGATATATCATATATATCGCTGTGCAAAGCAGAACTCTTAAAAGCAATCAAAAAACAAACCGAGGGTTGTAGCATCTGCCAGTTATTGCTAAAGGAGTCACTCCCGGTGAAGGGATCTCGGTCCTTTCCTCATCGAATAAGGTGCAGGATATATCACATATACCTCTGTGCAAAGCAAGAACTGTAGCTACCTGTTTTATTTTGAAATTCGATTCTACAACATCTTAGGTTTCTTTTATTTCATTAATCACATTAATGAAGTCCCATCAATTAAGTACCTAAACATCACAGATAGATACGACGTACACTTATGCCATCCGCATTCGCCTCGATGTCCCCTCGTGCACCGTTAGGTTAGGTAACTAACGGCAGAGCGGGGCAGGGCTAGCGCGGGTGTAAAACATAAGTAACGTCTATATAATATATCATATATACTATATACTATATCCATCACAGAACATCTCATGATCACATCACAGATATCGCAGCAGAAGTATCATATGAAATATTGGATATACTAGGACGTCCGTGTTTTCAATACGAGCCAGTATAAAACACGGATTCCACGGTCATGATGAATAGCCAAACCCACACCCCTAGACCCCTACGAGAGCGGCAAGCAACCCTGCCAATTCTAGGGTTAGGAGACCCGGACTCGACTCCTCGAGTTGGTCTCCCACTGGACCCCAGAACCCGGTTACTTGTGCTCCCCTCCTTGGGTCTATCTTAGTGCGGAAAAGTAAATAATATACAACAGGTGACAACTCCCACAACCTGGAAGCGCCCCAATAAAAGAATATTACATACAAGTTTTTACATGAATAAAAATGAAAAACACTCATCTCACATAAAAACCCCCGGCTATTCAAACACGACGATCCAATATAACATATCCAGCAACACATAACATCACATGTCATCAACGTAAGTAAATATGCGCATCCCAATTGTCGTTGACTTATAGCAACGAAACCTGGCGATATCACATATTACACTTACGGTCACAGAAAAGAAAGTGTAAAACTACAACAGTTGGAATCCGCAATCTCCTCAGACATCGCATGCCTGACCAAATGAATTACTTAGACATCGCATGCCTAACAATTATAAACCCCGCATTTTAGTCTCATTATCGAAAACTCTTTTCAATATCTAGTCGGGGAATTCAACAAGATTCCCGACAGTCTGATCGAATACTCGTCGCAAACTTCAGTAGACGGCCGCACCCCCGATACCGTCGACGAAGTGCACCAAGGCGGAACACCGCTACCGCGAGCACCCGTACGGATGCTTTCGGCGACGGGGTTCTCCTACAGTCACTTGGTCGGGGCTATGGAGTGAAGCTGTCTATTAAGTTTACCCGGCGAGTCTCCGCGTACGCTACGTGATTGCGACGGACTTTTGATCACATCAAAATTCCGTGGCAACCGATCAAGTGAGACTAAAGTGCTATGTTTATAACATTCATTTAGTTATCTCATAACTTATTGTGAATTCCAATTATTGTATCCCATTCCAGATAAACAGAAAATGTTAAACTTTTCGATCGAACAATCGAACACCCAAGTTTTCCCGAAACAGATCAACACATGAAACAAGTCTAACAACATTCCGTTCGTGCCTCAGTACCAACGATCCAGCCGTAGAAGGGTCAAGCCAACGCCTCACATGTGGCACGCCGTACTGCCCCAAACCCGAAGGTTCAAAGGGCAGTTCAAGACGGTCACATAATCGAGTTAAGGTTTGTGTCTTCTAGAGGGACCATCGCGTTACTTGCACTACTTAGAACGTCGTCAAACTATGGAAAAATCCAACACTTGGAAATTTCCCGACAGGGGAAAAAGTGGGTATTTATATCCGGTCGAACTTTTTAACATATTCTAAAATTTATCCGGAAAGCCACACAGACAAAATTTGATACCCCGATCGAAATACCGAAGCCCCAAATCAACTCAGAAAAATTCAACTCTGGAAAATATATTAAAAATACCCAGGAATACCAGCACTAATAATTATGAGATACTGTGCAGAAATTACTAAACAATCATTCCGTACCGCCGCGCAACCGCCGCACGAGGCTAGCTCGTGCCGCGGAAGCGCGGCAAGATTAAGGAATTTCGGGTACGAATTTCACAGTATATCATATATTAACCTGCTGATTTTTCTGAACATTTTTAATGTAGAAAAAGACCAGATTTTAAAAATTGTACAGAGAGCATGTTTGAATCGGGGTTTCGGGTTCGTTCGGACTTCAATTTCCGTCTGGACTTCGCCTAAGGCTCTAGCTAGGCTCTGATACCACTGCAGGGTTCCTAGGCACTCTAGTGAGGTCTCCCAAGCCATCAACCATGGCAATTTCAAAAATTATGGTGCCTACAAACCCTAAACAACGGATCGTATAGTAGATTTCTAGGCGAACAAGAACTAGTTAACAGTTAACTAAATAAAATACGGAAATACAACCTTTGTAGATCCGGTGTTCCACCTCCATAGCTCCGCAACGAGATCCTCTCCGCTGTCCAAATCAAATCCGGGCTCTAGGATCGGCTTCGTCGGAGAATGGGCAAGCTAGGTCGTCGATGTCCATGCCGAAGATGATCTACGTCGAAGCATCGATGAATCAAGCTCCACCTTCACCAAGTCATGAAACTTGTGAAGGAAACACACTCTACTACTTGGCAAGAGGTAGAGGATGAAGAAATAGGAAGTGGGTAGACTTTAGAATCGGATTTCTCACTCATTTCCATCACTTGCCATTGTTGGGGCAAGCTTTCTTCACTTGAAGAAAATGGAGGAAGAAGAAGAATGTTATGATAAGTCTTGAATTAAAAATAAAACAAAAACAATACTTATCATACTTTTAACTCTAGTTAAGTGTAGAGAATTAACTTAGGTTAGTTGAATTGGTTAGGGTTAAGAATATAATAAGAATGAAGACTTAGTCAAAGTTTCAAGAAACTTCAACTAAATCCAAAATAAGCCACCATTTATCTTTCTTTTCCTTATTCCAAAAAAAAGAATAAATAAGAAAGATAAATGAATAAATAAAAATCAAAACCCTAACCCATTCATAACCATGGTTCATTCTTTACACTTAACCAAGTTAGGCATGCATCATCAAACATGATGCAAGCAAGTGCACAAAAACATATCGCATATGTAATGCGCACACCCGAGTGAGAAAATCCGTCTAAAGTGAACCGATACTAGTTAATGTAAAGTAATATATCAAATATATAATTATACATTAAATCATTAAATCAACACTTGATTCAATGATCCGGTCATGCGCACATAACCGACTGGTATCATTAGTAACATCTTATCGAATCAACACTTGATCCGATAACCCGGCTATATCGGATATAACCGATCAATGTCACATCGCGAGAATAGAATACGGTATCACATACACGCATTATTCTCGGTCCCGCACATATCTCATATGCGCTCCTATTTCGTTTCGCTTGAACCAGGAAACCTCTGTGTAGGACTCTAAAGACTCGTCAATACGCCGGCAGCGGATGATGATCATATCAAACATCCACAAGCCGCAAGCGGTCTGCTAAACGTAACGGCCACCCGGGTATTGAGCGATCTGAAGATCGACGAGCAAGCCCGCTCACACTCCAGTGAATCCGTCCAGTAACACTACCGTACAGTCCGGTCTGATCGTCTGATCTGTCGCATATCTCGCCTAGGGGTGGTAAACGTCAGACCCCAATAGCTCAATAAGTCGTGTCGATATGAGGTCTATAACTGTTCGAGAAACTACTGGTAACACTTACCAGTAAATCTCAGCAACCCTGGCCAGGGATTTCCTGTTATAGCCAATCGAACACAGCGCAACATCAACCCCCATATACCGGGAGAGACGAATCCCCTCCTATCGCTCATTGCCTCCATGTGACTCGGGACTGTACCCAAAAACCACCGTTTTGCACGCCCTCTTGGACGTGGTAAGATGGAAATCAAAGCACAGTGGGAACCACACAAGACTCTATGACGATCTCGGGTCAACAGACTACTCTGTACCAGTGTCACCAGAGAACTGCCATCTGACGTGAGGTATAATACCATCTGGGAGTTCTCGGCGAGTCCGTCCAGTGTACCCAGTCTCTACTGAGCACCCGTATATCATCTCCGATGTCAAACACCAATGGATATGGGATCATCCATCGCCCATCTGTATGGGTCGAGAAGGTATACGCTAGTCTACTCTGGTGTACTGATGCCCCGTCTCGATACACCCTCGACTAGGGACTTTGAAGGATGTACTTATAGACTACCATGTCCCCACTAGTATGATCCTCATCATAGTCCAGGTAGTCAAGTACAGATCCTAAGGGCTTTACCAACATGTAACAGAGAGACAATCAGCATACACGTTAAGGTAAAGAGTAACCAGATAGCATACAATCATGTCGAGCAAGAAAGTCCTCCCTATATATGTCCCAGCATCCACTACAATATACATCCTATGTACAGTAATGGCCTCTAGGGCATACATATAACTAACAGACATTACTTAGCTACCGTTCACTGCGCCTTAACTAAAGTCAAAATACGCAGCACGAATACTAAGTACTCTACTTCTTAAAATGACGGAGGGCTGCGGATAGTTTTTAAGAAAACATTTAACGCTTTGAACTTGATATCGTTATAGAATCCAATGGGTTTAAAAGGAGTGGCTTAAGCTCCGCATTTTGAAACTTGCTTTTTCATAAAAGACCGAGTGTGTTTCAAATCCGATTCTACAACATCTTTTTAGGTTCATTTATCTTTTACATTAATCTCATTAATGTAGTCCCATCATTTAAATCTTAAGCCATTACAGAAAGAAACGAAAATATAACGTACACTTATGCCACTCGCATTCGCCACAGTGTCCTGATATGCACCGTTAGGTTACTTAACTAACGGCATAACAGGACGGGGCTAGCACGGGTGCAAAACATAAGTAACGTCTATTATATATATCATATATATAATATCGCATTCGTCTCAGATATATATTAAATGATCACATCAGATAATAAAAGCAGCAGAAGCACATTTAATATAGGATATCTAGAATGTCCATATTTTGTATTTAGCCAGCAATAAAAATACGGATTTCACGGTCGCGATGAATAGCCAAGCCCACACCCCTAAACCCCTATGAGAGCGGCAAGCGACCCTGCCAATTCTGGAGTTTAGGAGACCCGGTCACGACTCCTCGAGATGGCCTCCCACTGAACCCTAGAACCCGTTCACTTGTGCCCTCCTCCTTGGGTCTATCCTAATGCGGAAAAATAAATAATATACAACACTGGTGACATCAACCTCAACCCGGAAGTGCCCCAAATAAAAGAATATTACATACAATTTAATTTTACATGAATGAAAAGAAAACTCTAATCTCATATAAAACCCCCGGCTATTCATTCACGACAATCCTGCACATCAAATCTCATCGACACATAATATCAAATATCATCAACGTAAGTAAGTATGCATACACCGATCGTCGTTGATGTATAACAATGAAAACCGGCAATATAATTACATACTACACTTACGGCCACAGAGAAATAAAATGAAAAACTACAACAATTGGAATCTTAACTGCCTTTAGAGAACACAAACCCGGAATATCACATATACAAGATTTCATGCCTAATAATGTAAAGCTCGCGTTTGGGTCTCATCCAAGGAAACACCTTTTCAAAACAAACTGGATAATTCAACAAGATTTCCGTTTATCCCGAGACCGAACTGCTAGATTTACACGCAAGAAAAAAATTTGTAGATTCCAATTATTGTATCACATACTAATAAACTAGGCGCAGTTAAAACATTCGATCGAACGATTAAATACCCACAAACTGCTCAGAAAGCTCAACACTTGAGCAGTTTTAAAAAATACCAGTAACTGCACAAAATACATACGGGCCTGCACAAGAAATTACGGCCCATGAATCACCTACTGCGCCGCTGAACCACCGCAAAAAGGCCATTATGGCCGCGGTTCCGCGGTCGTACGGTCCATTCAGGGCATCGTACTTCTTGTGGGCCCATAAAATACCCTGCTGAATTTTTAAGTATTTTTAATTTGAAAAAATCCAGGTTTTTGAAAAATTTCCAGAGAGCACCCCCCGGGCGTCGTGTTTCGTTCGTTCGAGATTTTTAACGTCGTCTAGGTTACTCCAAAGCACTAGCTTGGCTCTGATACCACTGTTGGGTTTCATTAACACCTTGTTTAGGGTTTGGAAGCATCACACATGCCATAACTTTAAATTTATAAGGTGCTAAGTAAACTAAACTAGGAATCGAACTAGAATTATGAAGTAACAATTAAAAGTATCATATCTAAAAGATTAATTTATACTAAGTGGAGAGACTACAACCTTTGTAGACCTCCTAGGATGACTCCTTGGATCTCCTTTGGTTTGGAACGGTTCGCTAGATCACCTCCAAGTCGACGACGATCCACCCGAAATCTTTTGCCCAAAGCTTGTTGCTTCACTTGATCTTTGAAAACCTTGAAGCAAAACACCCTACACAAAGCAGCAAGGGTTGTGTAGGATGATGTAGTGGTTGCTAATCTCACTTAATACCCTTTCTTTTATTTTACCTAACTCAAAATAGAACTCAAGAGAGAGCTACAGAGAGGAAGAAGAAGATGGCTTGATATTTTTCTTTTGGAATGAATAATGCAAAAAGAAAATGAGAGAGAGAGAGAGATAAATATCAAAAGAAAAACCATAGTTAATAAATAATATCTAGATATTTTCTTCTTGAGTTAATGGCAAAGGAAAAATAAACCATGGTTGAGTCAAAGTCAACCACGGAAAAGTGTAGAAGAAATGAGTCATGGAAAAAGAAATGAGTCATTTTCTATATTCCTTTATCTTTAACTTTATTCAAAAATATCCATATATATAATTATTTACCATGTGATTCTTATATTGCCATCTAACTTGTATCATCAACCATGATACATTTGCATGTATGTATGTGTGTATGCACATCATCATGTACATATACATGCATGCATCCATTAAAAGAAAAGGGTTTAAATAAATGATATAAAAGTCAATATTAAATTAGCACTTGATTTAATAAACCGGTCATATCTGTTAGTTATATGTATGCCCTAGAGGCCATTACTATACATAGGATGTATATTGTAGTGGATGCTTGGACATATATAGGGAGGACTTTTTTGCTCGACATGATAGTATGCCATCTGGTTGATCTTTACCTTAACGTGTACACTGATTTTCTCTCTGTTACATGTTGGTAAAGCCCTTAGGATGTGTACTTGACTACCTGGACTATGATGCGGATCATACTAGTGGGGACTTGGTAGTCCATAAGTACGTCCTTCAAGGTCCCTAGTCGTGGGTGTATCGAGACAGGGCATCGATATACCAGTGTAGACTAGCGTATACCTTCTCGACCCATACAGATGGGCGATGGATGATCCCATATCCATTGGTGTTTGACATCAGAGATGATATACGGGTGCTCAGTGGAGACTGGGTACACTGGACGGACTCGCCGAGAACTCCCAGATGGTATTATACCTTACGTCAGATGGCAGTTCTCTGGTGACACTGGTACAGAGTAGTCTGTTCACCCGAGATCGTCATAGAGTCTTGTGTGATTCCCACTGTTCTTTGATTTTCACCTTACCACGTCTAAGAGGGCATGCAAAACGGTGGTTTTTTGGGTACTGTCCCGAATCACATGGAGGCAATGAGCGATAGGAGGGGATTCGTCTCTCCCGGTATAGGGAGTTGATGTAGCGCAGTGTTCGATTGGCTATAACCGGAAATCCCTGGCCAGGCTTACTGAGATTTACTGGTAAGTGTTACCAGTTGTTTCTCGAACTGTTATAGACCTCATATTGACACGACTTATCGAGCTGTTTGGGCCTGACGTTTACCACCCCTAGGCGAGATATGCGACATATCAGATGAACAGACCGGACTGTACGGTAAGTGTTACTGGTTGGATTCACAGAAGTGTGAGCGGGCTTGCTCGTTGATCTTCTGATCGCTCAATACCCGGGTGGCCGTTACGTTTAGCAGACCGCTTGCGGCTTGTGGGTGTTTGATATGATAATCACCTGCAGCCGGAGTATTGACGAGTCTTTAGAGTCCTACACAGAGGTTTCCTGGCTCAAGCGAAACGAAATAGGAGCGCATATGAGATATGTGCGGGACCGAGAATAATAACAGTATGTGATACTGTATTCTATTCTCGCGATTTATATCATTGGACGGTTATATATGATATAGCCGGGATACTGAATCAAGTGTTGATTCGATACATTGATACACAAGATATTAGTCGGTTATATGCGATATAACCGGATCATTAAATCAAGTGTTGATTTAATGATTTAATGTATAATTATATATTTGATATATTATTTTACATTAACTAATATTTGTTCACTTAAGATGGATTTTCTCACTTGATGTGCACATTGTATATATGATATAGTTTTGTGCACTACTTTGTATCATGTTTGATGATACATGCAAACTTGGGTGTGTGTGTATGCATTGAACCATGTTTAGGTAAATGGTTAGGGTTTTAATTTATTTATTCATTTATTTATTTATTCTTTTTGGCAAGAATAAAATAGTGGCTAACTTTTTTTCTTGCTTAAGCTTCATGAAGCTTCTTGCTTTATCTACCATTTTGTTTTTTCCTTAACCTAACCATTCACTTAAACCCTAGTTCATTCTCTACATGAGTTAGCCTCACCCATGGTTGCTAAATGATAAGGCATCACTTGATTTTCCAATTTATTAATTCATTCTTTTCTTCTTCTTCTTCTTCTTCATAAAGAAAAGAAGAAAGCTTTCTTGAAAAATTCTAAATGATGAAATCAAGTGAGAAATCCAAATCCAAAGTGAACCCACTTCCTATTTCTTCATCCTCTACCACTTGCCATGTAGTATAGGGTGTTTTCTTCACAAGTTTCATGACTTGGTGAAGTTGGAGCTTGATCTTGAGTTCCCTCGAAGTAGATCATCTTCGGCATCGATGTCGACGACCTAGCCCGATCATTTCTTCGACGAAACCATCACTAGAGTCCGGGATCCGATGATCGCAGCGGAGGGACATCATCACGGAGCTAAGGAAGTGGAGGACCGGATCTACAAAGGTTGTAGCCCCTTTCACTTAGCACTAAAGTAGTTTAGTAGCTTGTTGTTTCGCCTAATTTCTAGTTAACGATTCGTATTAGGGTTTCTCGGCACCTAAATTTTTGAATTCGGTATGGTTGATACCTTGTGGAACCTCTTGTGTGTGCCTAGGAACCCTACAATATCTTATACGACCCGACTAGTATAAAACGCTCGATTAAAATACAGTATCACATACTCGTATTTAATCGAGCTTCTGCACACATCTCATATGCGCACCACTTCGTTTTGCCTGAACTGAGAAACTTCTATGTGGGACTCTAAGACTCGTCAATACGCCAGCAGTAGGTGATGATCATATCAATCACCCACAAGCCGCAAGCGGTCAGCTAAACATAACGGCCATCCGGGTATTGAGCGATGAGAAGAAGAACAAGCGAACCTGTCAAACCTCCTGTCAATCCAACTGGCAACACATACCGTACAGTCCGGTCTCTTCATCAGATATGCTGCATATCGAGTCTAGGGATGGAATCTTCGACCCCAATAACTCAATAAATCATGCCGATATATGGTCTATAACAGATCGAGAAACTTACTCATAACACTAACCAGTATAATCTCAGCAGCCCTGGCCAGGAACTTCCCGTTATAGCCAATCGTGCACAGCACAACATCAACCCCTAATACCGGGAGAGACGAAACCCCTCCTATCGCTCACTGCCTCCATATGCCTCGGGACTATACCCAAAATCCACCTGTTTTTACGACTCAGTAGAGCCGTAGTAGGTTGGGGATCAAAGTACAGTGGGAGGACACACAAGACTCTATGACGATCTCGGGTCTACTGACAAACTTGTACCAGTGTCACCTGAGAACTGCTATCCGACGTATGGTATAATACCATATAGGAGTTCTTGGTGAGTCCGTTCAGTGTACCCAGTCTCACTGAGCACCCGTATACTATCTTTGGTGTCATCACACCAGACGGATATGGGATCATCCATCGCCCATCATATAGAACAAGAATGGTATACGCTAGTCTACACTGGAATATCGATGCCCTGTCTCAATATACCTACGACTAGGAACATTTCACGGATATGCTTATAAACTACAGATGTCCCACTAGTATGATCCGCATCATAATCCCAGTAGTCAAGCCAATATCCTTAGGGCTTTATCAACATGTACCAAATGAATATAAACATGATCAAGTGAACATATGATTAAGTGAAACCAGATAGCATACTATCATATCGAGCAAGACTGTCCTCTGAATATACATATATATACACATCAGTACATACACTATCTCATAATGGCCTATAGGGCATACATATATCCAACAATAATAGCTTGCTGGAAACTAGTAGGGTCATCATCATCCATGATGCAATCTTCTCTATCACCATCAATGAGAAACCCATAGTTTCTCTCTGGTGGGCGAGAAGTTCTACTAGATCTCCGGAGTGGCTGAGTTTCTTGAAGTTCTACTGAGACATCAGTTTCAACCAATTCGTCCTGTGTAATTTGTGACTCTAGAACCTCTTCTAGTTCTACCGCATTGCCGTAAGTACTGTCTGTAAAGATTTCATTTTCCAAAAATGTGGCTTGCTAAGCAACAAACACCTTTTGTTCTTCCTTGTGGTAGAATAGATATCCAAACGAATGTTTTGGATATCCCACAAATTTACACATGACCGATCATGTCTCGAGTATGTCTGGATTCTGCTTTTTAACAAAAGCCGAACAACCCTAAATCCTAACTCTTTTAAGAGATGGTCTCTTTCCACTCCATATCTCATATAGAGTGGTAGATACGGTCTTGGTTAGAATCCTGTTTAACAGATACATTGCTGTCTCCAATGCATTCCCCCAAAAGGAAAGCGGTAACTTAGCATTACACATCATGGATCGTACCATATCTAATAGGGTACGATTCCTCCATTCTGACACACCGTTGTGCTGTGGTGTGTAAGGAGGAGTGAGCTGAGAGAGAATCCCATTCTCTTTTAAGAAGTCTGAAAACTCTGTACTTAAGTACTCCCCAACTCGATCTGATCTAAGTTTCTTGATGCTCAAGCCTGTTTGTTTTTCTACTTCAAGTTTGTACTCCTTGAATTTCTCGAAAGCTTCGGATTTGTGCTTTATTAAAAACACGTGTCCGGATCTTGAGAAATCATCAGTAAAAGTAATAAAGTATGAAAAACCACCTCGTGCATGTGTAGACATTTGGTCCGCATACATCACTATGTATGAGGCTTAAGAGTTCCACAGCTCTTTCTCCATGTCCAGTAAACGGAGTTTTGGTCATTTTACCATTGATACAGGACTGGAAAGTCGCATAAGATTTATATTCAAAAGGTTTTAAATATCCTTCTTTATGTATCTTGTTTAGTCTTGTTTCATTAATATGAGCAAGTCTACAATGCCAAAGAAAAGTTTCATCTATATCTGAAAACTTCCTTTTATTAGTATGTTGTATATTGAAAACTGTACGTTGGTTCAGGACGTAAATACCGTTATTCAATGTACCATACCCAATCAACTCTTGATTCAAGTTAATGTTCATAACATTATTTTGCAATACAAAATGATATCCTTCATTGTCCAACAAAGAAACAGATATTATATTACATAGCATACTAGGTACAAAATAACACGGGTTCGAAACCAAAATACATCCCGAAGGCAACCCAAGATGATACTCTCTTACGGATACAACATGTACATTCGAACCATTTCTAACCCGCAGATTATGGTCTCCAGTCTTCAAAGCTCTACTGTTTCTCAACCCCTGCATAAAATTGCAGATGTGAGAACCAGAACCGGTATCTAATACCCAAGATGTAGAGTTAATTGAAAAACAGTTTTCAGTTACAAACACACCTGAAGCGGAAGCATCACCATGCTTCTTCTTCTTGAGGTCTGCAAGATACACAGCACAGTTGCATTTCCAATGTCCCGACTTGTGAAAGTAAAAACATTTCCCTTTCCCACTTCCTGCGGCCCCAGATATTTCTTTCCCCTTCGCCTTTTTGACTCCACCTTTCGATTTGATGGACTTCTTCTTTTTCTTTCCCTTGGCCTTGGCTTTTGGGACAGAAGAGGAAGATGGCCCAGCAAGCAGAGCGGGAGTCTTCGTTGTTTTCAACGTGTTCTCTGCACTTCTCAACATATTGAGAAGTTCAGGCAATGATTTCTCCAAATCGTTCATATTGAAATTCACTATGAACGGAGCAAAGGCGGGGGGGGGACACTACAGAACAATATCCATATACTGCTTATTATCCATAGTCCATCCCAGTTCCTCAAGTTCTTCAATAAGACCAATCATCTTCAAAACATGGTCTCCTACTGATGCACCAGGGGCATTCGTATCTGAAACAGCTTTCGAGATGCCTCGTATCTCAAAGTACGAGATTGCTCTTCATACAAGTCCTTTGTGTGAAGAAAGATGGATTGCACATCAATCTTCTCATGTTGTTTCTGATGGACATTTTCTATAGAAGCAAGCGCGAGGCACTTGGCTGTGTTGCAATCAATATCCCATATTTTTTGGATCTCCCTATCTGAAAAAGATGATTCAGGTCCTGGGACGGGTGGGGGTTTGGTAGTGAGGACATATGATACTTTATCATACGCGAGTGCAATGTTCAAGTTCCTCAACCATTCTTTATAATTCGGCCCAGTCAGTTTGTTTATCTCTAGTAGAAGCCTAAATCCCATCATCGGTATCTGCCATTAGGAGAGAGAAAAGAATACACTCGGCGAAATGCTCTTGCAAAGAATTAGATTGGTTATTATCTTATCTAATCGATGTCTCCCACTGCTTTTATCAAATTTTCTTTCAAAACCTGAAAAGAAAACTAGCCAGGATTAATTACTTTCTACAGTTTCACTAACCGGTTTGCCAGGCCAGTGTCGGTATTTTGAGGGAGGTTCCCCGTGCTTTCGCATGGACCTAATTAAAATAAACCTCGTTTTCCCAGAGGTCATACCCCATTAACACCTTTCTAGACTCCTACTGGATTAGCTAATTGTAAAGTGCAAAAATCTCCTGGATGTAACACTTACTCACAGTAGGATTGAGATCCAATCTATCATATGGATGGTATGCAATCTCATTGCAAATTTCAACTCTTGAAACTCCCGATATGGTTTTTTCCCCTAGATGCTTATGACCTTGGCTATGGTCAAAATATTACAAGCACTAGTCAAGTTCTACCCGTCATTTCGAGATTAACTAGACTCACCTATATGACCCTTGACTATGATCAACATAATCACATGAATGTCCTAGCTGATCGCATCATATGCTCTGTAGGAAGACATCACTTAGCTACCATACACTACGCCTTGACTATGATCAAAATACGCAGCACGAATACTAAGTACTCTTCTTCCTAAAATGACGGAGGGTTGCGGATGGTTTTTATGAAAACCTTTAACGCTTTGAACTTAATCTCGGTGTAAAATCAAAACAGTTTAGAAAAGTTGTGGCTTAAGCTCCGCATCTTTTAAAACTTGCATTTTTCATAAAAAGACCGAGTGGGTTTCCAATCCGATTCTACAACATCTTTAGGTTTCTTTTACTTTACATTAATCTCATTAATGTAATCCCATCGTTTAAGTTCCTAAGCCATCACAGAAAAGATACGAAAATAGAACGTATACTTATACCATCCGCATTCGCCACAGTGTCCCGTTATGCACCGTTAGGTTACTTAACTAACGGCATAGCGGGTCGGGACTAGCGCGGGTGTAAAATATAAGCAACGTTTAATATATATCATATATATAATAATAATCCATTCGTCTCAGATACTAAGTAATCACATTACAGAATATCAACAACAGCAGAAGCACATAATAAAATAAAAAGGATATCTAAGAGGTCCGTATTTTGTATTCAGCCAGTAATAGAAAATACGGATACCAGTGTAGACTAGCGTATACCTTCTCGACCCATACAGATGGGCGATGGATGATCCCATATCCGTTGGTGTTTGACATCAGAGATGATTTACGGGTGCTCAGTGGAGACTGGGTACACTGGACGGACTCGCCGAGAACTCCCAGATGGTATTATACCTTACGTCAGATGGCAGTTCTCTGGTGACACTGGTACAGAGTAGTCTGTTGACCCGAGATCGTCATAGAGTGTTGTGTGATTCCCACTGTGCTTTGATTTCCACCTTACCACGTCCAAGAGGGCGTGCAAAACGGTGGTTTTTGGGTACAGTCCCGAATCACATGGAGGCAATGAGCGATAGAAGGGGATTCGTCTCTCCCGGTATAGGGAGTTGATGTTGCGCTGTGTTCGATTGGCTATAACCGGAAATCACTGGCCAGGGTTGCTGAGATTTACAGGTAAGTGTTACCAGTAGTTTCTCGAACTGTTATAGACCTCATATCGACACGACTTATCGAGCTGCTGGGGTCTGACGTTTACCACCCCTAGGCGAGATATGCGACATATCAGACGAACAGACCGGACTGTACGGTAAGTGTTACTGGTTGGATTCACAGGAGTGTGAGCGGGCTTGCTCGCTGATCTTCTGATTGTTCAACACCCGGGTGGCCGTTACGTTTAGCAGACCCTTGCGGCTTGTGGGTGTTTGATATGATCATCACCTGCTGCCGGAATATTGACGAGTTTTTAGAGTCCTACATAGAGGTTTCCTGGCTCAAGCGAAACGAAATAGGAGAGCATATGAGATATGTGCGGGACCGAGAATAATAACAGTATGTGATACTGTACTCTATTCACGCGATTTGTATCATTGGACGGTTATATATGATATAGCCAGGATACCGAATCAAGTATTGATTCGATACACTAGATATTAGTAGGTTATATGCGATATGACCGGATCATTAAATCAAGTGTTGATTTAATGATTTAATGTATAATTATGTATTTGATATATTATTTTACATTAACTAATATTTGTTCGCTTAAGATGGATTTTCTCACTTGATGTGCACATTGTATATATGATATACTTTTGTGCACTAGTTTGTATCATGTTTGATGATACATACAAACTTGGGTGTGTGTATACATTGAACTATGTATAGGTAAATGGTTAGGGTTTTAATTTATTTATTCATTTATTTATTTATTCTTTTTGGAATGAATAAAATGGAGGCTAACTTTGTTTCTTGCTTAAGCTTCATGAAGCTTCTTGCTTTATCTACCATTTTGTTTTTTCCTTAACCTAACCATTCACTTAAACCCTAGTTCATTCTCTACATGAGTTAGCCTCACCCATGGTTGCTAAATGATAAGGCGTCACTTGATTTTCCAATTTATTAATTCATTCTTTTCTTCTTCTTCTTCTTCTTCTTCAGGAAGAAAAGAAGAAAGCTTTCTTGAAATATTCTAAGTGATGAAATCAAGTGAGAAATCCAAATCCAAAGTGAACCCACTTCCTATTTCTTCATCCTCTACTACTTGCCATGTAGTCTAGGGTATTTTCTTCACAAGTTTCATGACTTGGTGAAGTTGGAGCTTGATCTTGAGTTGCCACGAAGTAGATCATCTTCGGCATCGATGTCGACGACCTAGCCCGATCATTTCTTCGACGAAACCATCGGTAGAGTCCGGGATCCGATGATCGCAGCGGAGGGACATCATCACGGATCTAAGGAAGTGGAGGACCGGATCTACAAAGATTGTAGCTCCTTTCACTTAGCACTAAAGTAGTTTAGTAGCTTGTCGTTTCGCCTAATTTCTAGTTAACGATCCGTATTAGGGTTTCTCGGCACCTAAATTTTTGAATTCGGCATGGTTGATGCCTTGTGGAACCTCTTGTGTGTGCCTAATAACCCTACAGTGGTATCAGAGCAAAGCTAGAGCCTTAGACAAAGTGTAGACGAAGTTAGAAACCCGATCGAACCCCGAAACCCTAATTCAAACCCTTCTCTGTACATTTTCTGAAAATAGGGATTTTTCCAAATTAAAAATAGCCAAAAAATTCAGCAGGGTTTTTTAGGAATTACTGTGAAATTTGTGGGCCTAAATCCATTAAACCGCCGCGGAACCGCGGCCGTACCCTAGGTTGGGCAGCGGTTCCGCGGCAATACAGTGGCCTTTTTCACTTCTGTTTGCACGGTAATCCCTAACTGGAGTTGCTGTATTTTTTGGGAATTTTTAATTTATACTCAAGAGTTGAGTTTTCTGGGGTGTATTGGGGACTCGACGATTCGATCGGAAACTTTAACTTTGTCTGTGTTTTTCCGGGTATTTTAGAACATGTTAAAAAGTTGACCGGATATAAATACCCACTTTTTCCCCTGCCGGGAAATTTCCAAGTGTTAGATCTTTCCGTGGTTTAAGAATGTTCTAAGTAGTGCAAGTAACGCGATGGACCCTCTAGAAGACAACAAACCTTAACTCGATTATGTGACCGTCTTGAACTGCCCTTTGAACCTTCGGGTTTGGGGCATTACGGCGTGCCACATGTGAGGCGTTGGCTTGACCCTTCTACGGCTGGACCGTTAGTACTGAGGCATGAAGTGAATGTTTTAAAACTTATTTCATGTGTTGAGCTGTTTCGGGAAAACTTGGGTGTTTGACTGTTCGATCGAAAAGTTTAACATTTTCTATTTATCTGGAATGTGATACAATATTTGGAATTCACAAGTAGTTATGAGATAACTAATATGAATGTTATAAACATAGCACTTTAGTCTCACTTGATCGGTTGCCACGGAATTTTGATGCGATCAAAAGTCCGTCGCAATCACGTAGCGTACGCGGATACTCGCCGGATAAACTTAATAGACAGCTACATCCCTTAGCCCCGACCAAGTGACTGTAGGAGAACCCTGTCACCGAAAGCATCCGTTCGGGTGCTCGCGGTAGCTGTGTTCCGCCTTGGTACACTTCGTCGACGGTATCGGGGGTGTGGCCGTCTACTAAAGTTTGCGACGAGCATTCGATCAGGATGTCGGGAATCTTGTTGAATTGTCCGACTTGA
Organism: Agapanthus africanus; assembly: GCA_030015575.1. Lineage (NCBI taxonomy): Eukaryota > Viridiplantae > Streptophyta > Magnoliopsida > Asparagales > Amaryllidaceae > Agapanthus > Agapanthus africanus. The sequence goes on along the minus strand of CM057345.1, from coordinate 293,022,119 downwards.
TATTGAAAAGTGTTTTCGATAATGAGACTGAAATGCGGGGTTTATAATTGTTAGGCATGTGATGTCTAAAGAATTCATTTGGTTAGGCATGCGATGTTTAAAGAGTTTGCGGATTCCAACTATTGTAGTTTTACACTTTCTTTTCTGTGACCGTAAGTGTAATATGTGATATCGCCGGTTTTGTTGCTATATGTCAACGACAATTGGGATACGCATGTTTACTTACGTTGATGACATGTGATGTTATGTTTTGCTGGATATGTTATATTGGATCGTCGCGTTTGAATAGCCGGGGGGTTTTCTATGTGAGATGAGTGTTTTTCATTTTCATTCATGTAAAAACTTGTATGTAATATTCTTTTATTGGGGCACTTCCAGGTTGCGGAAGATGTCACCTTTTGTATATTATTTACTTTTCCGCACTAGGATAGACCCAAGGAGGAGGGCACGAGTAACCGGGTTCTGGAGTCCAGTGGGAGACCTACTCGAGGAGTCGAGTCCGGGTCTCCTAACTCTAGAATTGGTAGGGTTGCTTGCCGCTCTCGTAGGGGTCTAGGGGTATGGGTTTGGCTATTCATCGCGACCGTGGAATCCGTGTTTTATACTGGCTCGTATTAAAAACACGGACGTCCTAGTATATCCAATATTTCATATGATATTTTCTGCTGCGTTATCTGTGATGTGATCATGTGATGTTTGTGATAGATACAGTATATATTATATATGATATTTTATATAGACGTTACTTATATTTTACACCCACGCTAGCCCTGCCCTGCCCTGCTCTGCCGTTAGTTACCTAACCTAACGGTGCACGAGAAGACATCGAGACCAATGCGGATGGCATAAGTGTACGTCGTATTTATCTGTGATGTTTAGGTACTTAAAAGATGGGACTTCATTAATATGATTAATGAAATTAAAAGAAACCTAAAGATGTTGTAGAATCGAATTTCAAAAATAAAACAGGTAGCTACAGTTCTTGCTTTGCACAGCGGTATATATGATATATCCTGCACCTTATTCGACGAGGAAAGGGCCGACGATCCCATCATCGGGAGTGACCCCTTTAGCAATAACTGGCAGATGCTACACCCCTCGGTTTATCTTTTGATTGCTTCTATAGTTCTTGCTTTGCACAGTGATATATATGATATATCCCGCACCTCATTCGACGAGGAAAGGGCCGACGATCCCTTCACCGGGAGTGACCCCTTTAGCAAAACTAGAAAAAACTAAAAAACACTCCATTTTAAAATCATTTGATTCTACAACGATATCAAGTTCATTACGCAATAGGTTTTCAGAAAAACCTGTCGTAGCCCTCCGTCATTTCAGATAAGTCCTACTTAGTATTCGTGCTACGTTTGTTGGCCTGCGTCAAGGCGTAGTGTATGGTAGCTAACTAGTATTTATCTGTTTATGCATATGATGCAGATTGGATTAGGGTAGTCGTGCGACTTTGTTGTCCTGCGTCAAGGGTCGTGCGGTTGGGTTTAATTCAATCAAGAAATGATGGGTTGAACTTGACTAGCGGACTATGGTTTGTTGGCCTGCGTCAAGGTCATAGGACGCTAGGGGCAAAATTATCGGGAATTTCAAGTGTTGAAATTTGCAATGAGATTGCATACCTTCTATGAGATAGTTGGATCCCGATACCCACTGCGAGTAAGAGTTACTCCTGGGAGAGTTTTACACATTACAATTAGCCGATCAAGTAGGTGTCTAGAAAGGTGTTAACGGGGTTACGCCTCTGGGAAAACGAGGTTTACTGTAATTAGGTTCGTGCGAAAGCACGGGGGACCTCCCTCAAAGTACCAACACTGGCCTGGCTGAAAAATTGACGAACTTGTAGTGTGTAATTAATCCCGGCTAGTCTTTCCTTTTTGGGTTTGAAGGAAAGATTTGATAAAAACAGTGGGAGCCATCCTGATTAGATAAAATAATAACCAATCTAATCTTGACAGAGCGCACGCAAAGTGTTTTCTTCTCTCTCTCTCCAGGTAGCGACCATATCACGCCTTAATCGAGATAATAATACGGATGTATTGACCGAACCCGCTTGTTATACTGAGCTGGGGAACGTTGGTCCCGCTCCAACTTATAATTGTTATAAGACAAAGCAGGATATTGAGGATTACCAGAATTCCCGTGCCGCCCAAACGAAGAGAGTGCATGCTGATGCATCATCTTCGGGTGTGTGCATTATACAGAACTGTTTCTCAGTATCCTCTGCGTCCTGGGTATCTGCTACCGGATCAGGATCCCAGATATGTAATCTGTTACATAGGGCTACAGAAAAGTAGAGAACTGAGAACGGGTGATAAGTTTCATGAGACAGAAAACGGTGCAAGTGTTGCAGCCAAGTCTGTTGGTCACTGTCACCCTGTATTCCAAATACATTGATTCTAAATGAATGTTATTAAATACCGAACCTGATATACAAAATCATATCAGTCTCTTTATTTGTAAAGAAATGATAAAATTTTGTATTGTTGGATAATGTTTTGAACATTTCCTATATCGAAAGTTGATCGGTTCAGGCACGTTATCTAAAGGCATTGATGTTCTAAATCGAACTACAGTTCTTAGTATACAGAACACACACAAGAGGAAGAGTTCAGAAATGAACAAATCCTTCTTCAGGTTTTGTAGACTAGGTCATATCAATATGACCCGACTAGCTTAAGTTACATAGTAGATGCATATTTAAATCAGTTTGAATTTACATCTTATGAAACTCGCGAGTCATGTCACAAAGATATAATGACCTCAGCTCTGTTTATTGGAAACAGAGAAAGAGTTAGTAAACTCTTGGGACTAATACATGATGATGTATGTAAGGTCCCCTGTCTACACATGCCAGGACCGGTTCTTTGTACTTCATTGTTGGAGATAGTGCCCTCATAGTCAATTATTGGATCGCAGGTACGTGATTGCAATGATTGCGGAGGACCTATCCCGGTAGGACAGTCTTACTCGAGATGATAGTTTACTATCTGGTTTGCCTTTATCAGTCGTGTACATGTTCAGGTGACTGATTGCATGTTACACTTTGATAGAGCCCTTAGGATCTGGCTTTACTACCAACTGTATGATGGCGATCATATACGTGAGAGTTGGGTAGTTTATATGCATATCCTTAATTGTGGTCCCTAGTCGTGGGAGTTTCGAGACAGGGCATCGATACTCCGGAGTAGACTAGTGTATACAGTCGAGACCCCGACGAGGGGCGGTGGCCGGTCTCACAAGCCACTGGTGTCAGTTGGATCACCTAAGATGTATACAGGTGCTCATTGGGTTATGAGTACACCGGACAGGACTCGCCGGGAATCTGCTAGTTAGTATTATATCTACCGTCAGATAGCAGTTCCCTGGTGACATGTGTACAGGTTAGTTCATCGACCTGAGGTCGTCATTTGTCTCGTGTGAGTTCCCACTGTGCTTTGATTACTACCCTACCACGGCTCAAAGGAGTCGTGCAAACAGGTAGCTTTTGGGTACAGTCCCGAGCCATATGGAGGCACGTGAGCGGATCGGCAGGGGATTCGTCTCTCCCGGTATTGGGGGCGAGATCGTGCTGTGTCTAGGAGAGCCATTACACTAAATCCATGGCCATGGTAGGAGATTTACTGGTAGGTACTCCAGTAGTATCTCAGGGTGTTATTGGGCTACACTCCGACACGACTTATACTGCTTCTGGGGGTCTGACGTTACTAGCCCCCTAGGCGGATATGCGATACTCATTGACGAACGGACCGGACTGTATATACATTGTCACTGTTAGGCTCAGTAGGGTTTCTGTATGTGTTAGCTCATCGGCCACCCTTGAGTGCGCTCATCAGTCTCCTTTAAGTTCAGTCCATGGGCAACCGTTACGCATAGCTAGTGCCGCTGACGGTTTGTGGTTAAACCCACTGCCAGGGTACTGAAGAGTCATTAGAGTCCCCCACAGACAGTTTCCCAAGTTTCGGGCGAAACGTTGTAGAGGCCGTATGGTTTTATGGCAGGGTTCGGAAATTGCACGTGCGTTTACGCACGTGTCAGTTTTCGGGCAGATAATACTGGTCGGCTTTGGTTTAAGCCGGATCCGAGTATTATATTGAGTAGGTATAATATCTTTGTCTCAGTTGCATTTGTATTCGGTCGTAATACAAATGCGGGTATATTTATACAGTTTCGGGGTTATCCTGAAAGTCGTTTCAGGATCACTTTTGGAAGTTGCCAGTTTCCAGTTTTCTATCAGCCGTCTTTTAACATTCGGTTAAAGACGGATTTATCTTTTCTTCAGATATGAGTGAGTCATCATTCTAGAAGCTTCTAGAAGTGATGAAGTGGCTAATGAGTCATCTTGGCTTTAATGGTGCATTTATTAAATGGTGACTATGCTTAATGACTCATGCTTTGTTATTTAAAGCCTTTTGTTTTCCTTAAGATATTTTCTTCTTGATCTTTTAAGTGAGAAGCTTTCTTGTGGTCACCCCCCTCTCCTACGGTCACCTCCCTCTTGCTATATATGAAAAGCCTCCTCTCTCTCTCATTCTCTCTCACTTGTTGATTTCATTTCAAGAGAGAAAAGATTATGATAGTATTCGGGGTGTATGGAATTTCACAGTCCATTTCATTCCATCACCCGATTCCTTCGGCAACTTCATTAACCGATCGTCCACGGATTTGGACAAAGTGAGACAAAGTCATCTACTCATTCTCTACATCATTCTTGGTCGTCTCTTTTAGCAAACTTGACGATCGAGTTGCCTCGAGTCAGAGGCGGGAGCCCGTTTAAAGAACCGATCATGTGGTGCCACCTCGACGCAGGATTCGGAGATCGACGAGATCGGAGCAGCCGCAACGGAGCGTGGGATGATGGTTGAAGAACGAAGGACTCGGATCGTTCGGTACAACCTTTCTACACTCTTTACAGTTTGTTAGTTTAGCAATAATGGCAGATCCGGGTTAAAGTATACGATAGCGCCAGTTAAAAAGTTTTATTCCGCATTTGGCGTCTGTAGACTGCCGGGGCGCTAACGTAGACTTACAGTGGTATCAGAGCCTCACCATTTTGCTATACTAACTTGTGCTAACGCGTTTAAAACATCGATCCGACCGAAAATCAAAAACGACAAAATCCTTGCTTGACAGTTTCTGTTGATTTTAAACGGTGTCAAAATTGATTTCTGGATGTCTTAAAAATCAGAGCAGGCATTTTTAAGAGCTACGACAAAAGTTGGGGTTGTGTTCCCTCCAAGCTGCCGCGGAAGGGCGGCCAAACCCATGGTTCGGCCGCGCTTCCGCGGTCACGTGGGGAGCACGTGCTCCCAAATTTTGTCAGTAGGTTCTATTTTGGATTTTGGGGTTTTTGGTAACTATCGTTTTGGCCCAGGTTTTGTTACTGTTCACCAGTAAGCAGTGGGGCCCACTTTTTGATATTTGGTCTTTGGTCGATCGAAATTTAAACACGTTAGTTTACAGTGCTTACATTATATCTCCGACCGGGAATGTCATTTGATCGGTAAACCGCGTCCGATTGCTATAGTTCTTTTAGACGGGTTTGCGAACGTGACATTCGCGTTGATGTTCTGTGTTGTGCTGTGATGTTGCGGATTTGTCATGGTGGATAGCAGTGTGCAATGGTAGTACAGTTTGAGTTTATTTGTAAATTTGATATTGCGGGGCGAGCGTCCAACTTGTGGACTGCCGTCACTGCCTGTTGTATTATATTCTTTTGGGGCACGACCAGGTTGCGGTCGATGTACCTATTGTACTATTTTTCATTACTGTACTAGGTTTTACCCCGCGACGGAGTGCACGGATAGCCGGGTTCAGGAAAGCAACGGGTCCGCATCTCATGGCTTTGAGAGGCAGAGGGGCCCCACTTCAGAATTGGCAGACTATTCGCCACACTCGTAGGGGGTACAGGTTGACCCAAGGAGGGGTGCCCAAGATTACCGGATTCCGTGAAGTCCCGGGTGTTCCATTCACTATACTGTGGGGACTACCTCGCTTCAGGTTTTGGCGGGTAACTTGCCGCACCCGTAGGGGTCTAGGTTTCATTGCACAGGCTATCCACACGACAGGGGAACGTCGAGTTTCAGCAGCGGCTCTGTGAAACTCGGGGATCCCAGATATCTGTATTGTTCTGTAATGCTTATTACTTTTCTGTAATGTTGCATATTATCACGCCTGGAGCGATTATGTATATTGGTTTATATACTATTAGATGTTGTATATGTTTTACACCCGCGCTAGTCCAGTCCCCGCTCTGTCGTTAGTTAAGTAACCTAACGGGTGATGACGGGACCCAGTGACGAATGCGGATGGCATATACGTACATTTTATTTTCGTTCTTTTCTGGTGTGATTGATTGATGGGACTGCGTTGATTCTGATCAATGCAAAGTAAAACAAACCTGTTTGAGTTGTTGGAACAATTTTAAAAAGTGTTATTGCAAAGACATTTTCTTTTGTTATGCATAGAGGTATTCAGTGGAATATCCAGCACCTCATTCGACGAGGCAAGGGCTGATATCCCTTCACCGGGAAAGACCCCTTGGACAGAAGTTTGCGTCAGGGTAATAACTTTACTATAGTCGATTACAAGTTGCTTTGCATAGCGGTATTCAGTGGAATATCCTGCACCTCATTCCACGAGGAAAGAGCCGAGATCCCTTTACCGGGAGTGACCTCTTTAGCAAAAGTTTTTCGCCGCTATATTTTAAAAAGCTATCAGGTTCCTTCAGCGATATCAAGTTCACTACGCTAAAGGTTTTTCGCCAAAAACCAGCCGTAGCCCTCCGTCACTTCTTTTGGGTATTTAGTAGTATTCAAGCTATGCATTTTAGCCAAAGTTAAGGCATAGTGTTTGGTAGCTGCTGGGTATTCAATTGTTGCATAGATAGATGAGTTAGTTTGGGACGGTCGTTCTGCCGATTGGCCAAAGTCAGGGGCATGTGCGGGTGGGTTCAAATTGACAAGATAGTGACGGGTAGAACTTGGCATGTGACTTATGACATTTTGACCAAAGCCAAGGTTATAAGAGCATGGGGCAAAAATCTGATCGGGAGTTTCTAAAGAAACTGAAACTTGCCAAGTATGCGCATACCTTCTGGAGTATGAGTAACGTGGATGCATTCCATCACGTTATCATACGATGAGAGTTGGATCCCGATTCCCACTGATGAGTTGGTTTACTCTTCGGGTGATCCCGATTGGTTCTTCTTTAGGTTTGGAGGAGAATTTGACAGGACAGTGGGAGGTTTCCGGATTAGATAAAATGATGACCATTCTGATCTAGGTTAGAGTGCACGCAGAGTGTTTCTTTTCTCTCTCTCTCTTTGGCAGCGACCTTTGACCGACCCTAGACTATGACTCAGTGACCAGGTTGACCGAACCTTCTTAAAATACTGGCTTTTGGATTGTCTATGTTGCATAAGTCATTGCCACTCCTTCTTTTACCCTTTGAATTTCTCAGAACACCCGTATTACTACGGATATCCACTTCCATTGGATAGATCCCTCGTATGGTTATATACGAACTCGAAGGGACTTCTTCGAGGATGGATCCAGGTTCAGGAGAAATAGAATTGGTTTATTCAGTTGTCTTTTATTATCACCTTCTCTCAGGTTGCGAGAGCTCCTTAGTTTAGGAGAGCACACCTATTACGCTTATTGGATAGTCTTATTCCAAACCATAGGCTGGTGCCGAAAGGTAGGGAATGAAGAAAACCAATTAGCCTAAGTAGGGTGTGCAGAAGGTAATATGTAAAGACAAAATAAAGGGATTAGAAAGAGGGCAAAGTAAATTGCGACTGATATCATTCACGACCAAAACCGCATACTTCATCGCCACTCCTATTTCACCTTTAAAAGAATAAGGTATTATTCAGTTGTCTTTTATCATCACCTTCTCTCGAGATGCGAGTACTCCTTGGTTTAGGAGGGTACACCTATTATGCTTACTGGATAGTCTTCTTCCAAACCATAGGCTGGTGCTGAACGGTAGGGAAGGAAGAAAACCATTTAGCCTAACAATGGTGTACAGAAGGTAACGACTAAAGACAAATAAAGGGGTTTGGAGAGATGGCAACAAAATATACGGTTGAAGTCATGAATTTGATTATGGAAGAGGCATTGCTATGAATACCAGGATACCCCTACGAAACATTTTCATGTTTCAGTGCATTGTTAAAGAAAACTGTTTTCTCGATTAGACACTTACTCCAAGGGTATGTATTTACCAGGTTTCATTTTCATATCTGTATGGTTTTACAGATGATGAGTGGGAGTAAGATATTGGGAATTAGGTGATCATCCTCATTATATCGGAATTCGTTGTAATTGGTGATATTTGAGGAAATCGCCAGGGTACAGTTTTCTACCTACGACGCACAGGTTTTGAGTTGTTTAACTCAGCGGACTTATACAGAGTATTGTATGTTGTCCAAGTGTCCATCAGGACATAGGGGTAGGTCCTCGTACTTTGTTCAGTTTACTTATAACTTCTCTAGTATTTAGACAAGTGTTTCGTAGAAATACAAGGTCTAAGTTTTGAGAAGTTGTGGGTATAAGAATAAAGTAGAGAACCAGGTATCACAAGTATCGGGATTCTTCAAAGAGATCGAAGATGTAGATTCTTGTGATTGGTATTCAGATGATAGTGATGGTTTTGAGAAACGTGTTTCTCTTTCAGATTACTCATAATTGGATGGTTTCCTAGGTTGAGTAATGCTGATTAGCCTCTTTCCATTAAGTTGATATGCACTGGAGACAGCTGCATGATTTGAATATGGTTCCAATTAAATTAGTGCCAAAGTTTCTATATTGGATATAGAATGGTTCGTACCTTAAAAGAAATTAAGGTATGGGGAGTTGTCCAGCTTATGCTTAAAACCAGACTCTGGATAACTCAGGGCACGGTTCTGTAATGGCTGTTTGTGGGTTGACCCTGGCTATGACGAGGGTTGATATTCTACCATTTGGAAGATCAATAGTGATATTGTTCTTGACTCGCCACAGTTTTAGTAAAATGGATCTTTTTCAGAAAACAGTAGTGGGAGTATGGTAGAACTGGAAGTGATTCCAGAACCGCGAACGATTACGGAAAATTTAATAGGACCTATACATTCAATCAGGTTTGACATTCCAATAGCCACTCCGCAGATTTGGTAGGTAACCTCAGACACCCGAGAGGTACTTCGGTAGGCTCAAGGACGGTGACAGGGAGGTTCTTATCTACCAAGACTTGACACTACTGTTGTTCCAGGATATGAGACCCGGTAGGAGGGTTGTCGTAGTCAGTGGGAGCAACGGAAGCATAGTGGGCAAGATGCTTATATCTATTTATAGACTTGAGCAGTTATAGCGGAGATAGATCGTCTAATTTTGATGTGACAGTCATGGGTTTGACTTCAATCAGAATAGGGGATGGATCAGTTAAGAAGGTAGTAGGATGTGATGTCATGGTATCTGGATGACATACACAGAGTGGGAAGTAAAATTCCTATACTACGATCGGTTGTACTATGGTAGTCACACAGTTGTTTCTCCAGACAGGATATGGATATAATATTAGACATTCTGGTTTCTGGATCTATGGTTTTAGATCTAGATTTGGGTGGTTTCCCAATTTGGGTACTTTGACAGATATTCTAATGGTTTTTAGAATAGTTGACTCCTAGCATGGTAGAGTACCTGCAGGTGATGGAGTCACCCTCTCTAAAGGTGTCGTATAGACTAAAGGGGAGAGGGATGTGCATGATTGGCAGATCACTTGCTTAGGCAATTGAGTCAATCATGAGATGTCAAGTACCACACCAAATGTTGGTTTTGCACTAGATGCAATAAGTTTGTATTAATCCAATCCTGGAGAAACATAAGGAAGCAGTTTTAGAACATTGGTACATGTTCTACGGATTTGATAACGGCAGCCTCTTTCGGGAGACGGTTATCATTCCAGGCTTCAAAGGTGACATGGATGACAGAGTGATTGTCAGAGTTTTAGTTTTCCCTCTGACGAGGGACAGTGTTATGGACAGGTGGTTCCAGAGGATACTGTGGGTGGCATGGTGCCGGATACTGATTAGGTTCAGTGATCCATACAGTCTAAGAAGTTTGGATATGGAGTTCATTTATGAACTAAGGTCCCATCAGATATCCAGACATATTCTAAGACAGATACTACTCAATTCGGGAGATGGCTTTATCCGCGAACTTGAGATTAAGAGAGATATAGAAAGATACTTCTAGGCGGATCCACTCACTGAGGCTATTTCTCGAACACAATAGTTTTACAAACGGGCTTTGTGAAACTGATTAGTAGAGGAGTTGGATGTTCGGTTTCACACGGGCTGTGAGTAGTCGACATCGCAATAATTAGCCTTGAGTGCAAGTGGGAGATTGTTGGAGATAGTGCCCTCATAGTCAATTATTGGATCGCAGGTACGTGATTGCAATGATTGCGGAGGACCTATCCCGGTAGGACAGTCTTACTCGAGATGATAGTTTACTATCTGGTTTGCCTTTATCAGTCGTGTACATGTTCAGGTGACTGATTGCATGTTACACTTTGATAGAGCCCTTAGGATCTGGCTTTACTACCAACTGTATGATGGCGATCATATACGTGAGAGTTGGGTAGTTTATATGCATATCCTTAATTGTGGTCCCTAGTCGTGGGAGTTTCGAGACAGGGCATCGATACTCCGGAGTAGACTAGTGTATACAGTCGAGACCCCGACGAGGGGCGGTGGCCGGTCTTACAAGCCACTGGTGTCAGTTGGATCACCTAAGATGTATACAGGTGCTCATTGGGTTATGAGTACACCGGACAGGACTCGCCGGGAATCTGCTAGTTAGTATTATATCTACCGTCAGATAGCAGTTCCCTGGTGACATGTGTACAGGTTAGTTCATCGACCTGAGGTCGTCATTTGTCTCGTGTGAGTTCCCACTGTGCTTTGATTACTACCCTACCACGGCTCAAAGGAGTCGTGCAAACAGGTAGCTTTTGGGTACAGTCCCGAGCCATATGGAGGCACGTGAGCGGATCGGCACGGGATTCGTCTCTCCCGGTATTGGGGGCGAGATCGTGCTGTGTCTAGGAGAGCCATTACACTAAATCCATGGCCATGGTAGGAGATTTACTGGTAGGTACTCCAGTAGTATCTCAGGGTGTTATTGGGCTACACTCCGACACGACTTATACTGCTTCTGGGGGTCTGACGTTACTAGCCCCCTAGGCGGATATGCGATACTCATTGACGAACGGACCGGACTGTATATACATTGTCACTGTTAGGCTCAGTAGGGTTTCTGGATGTGTTAGCTCATCGGCCACCCTTGAGTGCGCTCATCAGTCTCCCTTAAGTTCAGTCCATGGGCAACCGTTACGCATAGCTAGTGCCGCTGACGGTTTGTGGTTAAACCCACTGCCAGGGTACTGAAGAGTCATTAGAGTCCCCCACAGACAGTTTCCCAAGTTTCGGGCGAAACGTTGTAGAGGCCGTATGGTTTTATGGCAGGGTTCGGAAATTGCACGTGCGTTTACACACGTGTCAGTTTTCGGGCAGATAATACTGGTCGGCTTTGGTTTAAGCCGGATCCGAGTATTATATTGAGTAGGTATAATATCTTTGTCTCAGTTGCATTTGTATTCGATCGTAATACAAATGCGGGTATATTTATACAGTTTCGGGGTTATCCTGAAAGTCGTTTCAGGATCACTTTTGGAAGTTGCCAGTTTCCAGTTTTCTATCAGCCGTCTTTTAACATTCGGTTAAAGACGGATTTATCTTTTCTTCAGATATGAGTGAGTCATCATTCTAGAAGCTTCTAGAAGTGATGAAGTGGCTAATGAGTCATCTTGGCTTTAATGGTGCATTTATTAAATGGTGACTATGCTTAATGACTCATGCTTTGTTATTTAAAGCCTTTTGTTTTCCTTAAGATATTTTCTTCTTGATCTTTTAAGTGAGAAGCTTTCTTGTGGTCACCCCCCTCTCCTACGGTCACCTCCCTCTTGCTATATATGAAAAGCCTCCTCTCTCTCTCATTCTCTCTCACTTGTTGATTTCATTTCAAGAGAGAAAAGATTATGATAGTATTCGGGGTGTATGGAATTTCACAGTCCATTTCATTCCATCACCCGATTCCTTCGGCAACTTCATTAACCGATCGTCCACGGATTTGGACGAAGTGAGACAAAGTCATCTACTCATTCTCTACATCATTCTTGGTCGTCTCTTTTAGCAAACTTGACGATCGAGTTGCCTCGAGTCAGAGGCGGGAGCCCGTTTAAAGAACCGATCATGTGGTGCCACCTCGACGCAGGATTCGGAGATCGACGAGATCGGAGCAGCCGCAACGGAGCGTGGGATGATGGTTGAAGAACGAAGGACTCGGATCGTTCGGTACAACCTTTCTACACTCTTTACAGTTTGTTAGTTTACCAATAATGGCAGATCCGGGTTAAAGTATACGATAGCGCCAGTTAAAAAGTTTTATTCCGCATTTGGCGTCTGTAGACTGCCGGGGCGCTAACGTAGACTTACATTCATTACATTCTCTGATAATCTCTCAAGATTCAGACATATGTTCCTGTTGAAACACAAGTTCGAAACTTTTGAGATATTCACAGAATATAAGTTAGAAGTAGAGAACCAAAATACGGGTATAAGTATTATGTCCTTTGATGAGATCAAGGAGGAGAATACTTGTGCATAGAATTTCTGGACTATTCTAAAAGAGAATGAGATTCTCTCTCAGCATTACTCCTCCGTATACACCATAGCACGATGGTATATCGGGGCGGAGCAATTGCACCCTATTCGATATGGTGCGTTCTATGATGAGTACTACTGAGTTACCTGTTTCCTTTTGGGGGTTATGCACTTGAGAAGCTGCATACCTATTGAAATTAGGTTCGAATCAGATCATAGCCTACCACTCCATATGAGATATGGTATGAGAAGAGCCCATGTCTTAAGCTAGTTATGATTTGGGGTTGACCTGCCTATGCCTAAAAGCAAAATCCGGACAAGCTCGAGGCAAGGTCTGTAATGTAGAACTGGAACGATTCCAGCTATACAAACTACAGCAGATGATTTGATAAAACCAAAGGATTCAATAGTTACCAACGAACCTCGGCCTCTCCGCCGATCTAGTAGGGTTTCTCACCCACCTGAGAGATACTTCTGTTTCTCTATGACAGTGGGAGCGAGGATTGCATCATGAGATGATGACCCAACTAGTTTCGAGCAGGCCATCGAGAGTAGGGACTCTGTAAGAATGGCTGGATGCTTAGCGATCTGAGATGGAATCCTTATACACAAACAAAGTATAGACTTTGGTTGCTTTATCTGAAGGGTTAAATCCCCATCAGGAGCAAGTATATCTTGAGAAGATTACTTGGTGTACATGGAAAAGTTGAGACTTTCAAAGCTAGACTTGTTAAAGGTTTGCATCATTGACCAGGTATGGATTGTGATGAAACCTTTTCTAAGAAGCTATGCTTAAGTCCATCCGGATCCTACTTGCCACGGCTACATATCATGACTACGATATCTGGCGGTTGGGTGTCATGACTGCTCTTCTAAATGATATTTTAGAAGAGAGAGTCTATAAGTACACAGTCAGAGGGCTTCGTAGACAGTGGGAGCAGCGGAAACATGTACAAGATGCTTTATAGGATAAAGCAGGCATCGCGGAGTTGGAACGTCTGTTTTGATGTATTAGTCAAAGAGTTTGACATCATCAAAATGGTAGATGAACCTTGTATAAACAAAAGGGTAATAGGGAGTATGGTGGTGATCCTCATAGAGTACGTGGATGACATACTCTTGATAAGAAAGTAGTTTTCTATGCTACGATCGGTCAATCTCCGCTTATCACAATGATTCTCCGTATAAGATCAAGGTGATACCTCTTAAATCCTGGGTTATGGATCAATGAGATATATCTATCTGGATATTAGGAATCTCACTAGTTGTAGTGAGTTGGTATCAATCGATCCTGGGGAGAATCACTGGAAGTGTTTCAGGGTGATAAGAACGACTGAATGTCAGTCACAGGCATTGTCTTCACCCTCTATGGAGGGACGGTATGCTGGAAGTGTTAGTGTATATGCCCTAGAGGCCATTACTGTATCATACTAGTTTATATATTACTTAATGGAAGCTTGGGATATTCACCTTGTATAAACAATCTTGCTCAAATATAGTAGTATGCTACTTGGTTTGTTTCTACTTCAATTTGTACATGTGTTTATTTTGCGATATCACCTATACGCATTAGTGGAGCCCTTAGGATCTTTGCTTGATTACCAGCGTTGTGATGGCAGTCACACTAATGGGGGCTGGGTAATCTATAAGCACATCCTTATACAGGTCCCTAGTCGCAGGACTATCGAGACAGGGCATCGATACTCCGGAGTAGACTAGCGTATGCGCTTCTCATCCCAGTGTGGGAGATGGTCTGTCCCACAGCCATCAGTACGTCGTACTGGAGATAGTATATGGGTGCTCGTTAGGTTACGAGTACACTGGACAGGACTCGTCGGGAAATGACAGGTTGGTATTATACCTATCGTCAGTTATCAGTTCCCAGGTGACATGAGTGCAGCTTAGTCCGCTGACTTGACACTGGAACTTAGCCTCGAGTGTGTTCCCACTGCACTTTGATCACTACCCTACCACGGCTCAAAGGAGTCGTGCAAACAGGTATTGGTTGGGTGCAGTCCCGAAGCACTTGGAGGCAGTGACGGTTAGACAGGATTCGTCTCTCCCGGTATTGGGGGTTGACATCGCGCTGTGTCTAGGAGAGCCATTACACAAGTAGTCCCTGGCCTGGGCAAGCGAGATATACTGGTAGGCTTCCAGTGTTATCTCAGGGTGTTTTGGGCTTCACTCCGACACGACTTGTACCGCTATTGGAGGACTGACGTTTTACCGCCCCCTAGGCCCGACATGCGATGTATCAGACGAACAGACCGGACTGTACGGAGAATGTCACATTCAGACTCAGTAGGAGTTCAGATGGGGTTCACCTCGTCAGCCTTCTTGTCGGCATCTACCTGGGGACCGTTACGCACAGCTAGTGCCGCTTGCGGTCTGTGGTTAAACCCACTGCCAGCGTAGTGTCGAGTCTTTAGAGTCCCACACAGAGGGTATTCGCCTCTGGGAAAAACAGAGTAGAGGTCGCATGGTTTTGCGGTAGGGTTCGTTCTCATCCGCGCACTTGTGCACGTTTGGAGTCCGGACGGATTATACTGGCAGGCTCTGGTTTGAGCCAGATACTGGTATATGTTTTTGGGGTTGCTTTTATATCTTGGTATTCTTGTTCCTCGGAACGAGAATGCAGGTGTGTATGCACAGTTGCTTGAGGCGGAGGATGAGGTATTTCATTAGGGTTTCGGAATGGGTGCGTATGCACAGTTGACAGTCGTCATTTTCCAAACCCTAATAGATTTATGAAATATCAATTAATAATAGTAATTAAATGAAATATTGTTATGGTTGATTTTGTGGACTTGTTGACCATGGTTGACCTGTTGACCATGGTTGAATGTTGACCACCATCATGCTTTGAAAGGATTCTCCTTGATTCATGCTTACACTCATTTAATGAAGCATGATAGTGGTCATTCCAAAACTACCATCAACTATTCTCATTTGAATTATTATTACTAATTAGATAATTCTTTTTCTTTTGATATGGTTGCAAAAAGGAAAAGAAGAGCTCATTCTTTCATAACCATTCTCTCTCCTCACTTCATCTTCTTCTTCCTCTAGCAAAAGGAGAACCCTTCTCATGTGTTGAGAATCCCTCTCCTTAAAACAAAAGCACCCCTTAGACACTCTCTACTCACTCTAGGATCAAAGGATTAGCAAGCCGGAGATTCTAGTTCTCTCCAAGTTCGAGAAAGAGCCCGAAGGTTGAACCCTCAGGTGGATCCATCTTCGACGGAAGAAGGCGACGAGAAGAGAACCATCAACCTCTACAAGGTTTCAAGAAGAAGGAGTTCAAGTTTATGTATAACCATCTTTCCGAGTAGCTAACTCTTTAGCAAGTTTGCTAGTTCTAGTTTAGGAAAAGATCCCGACTTTGTTAGTCCATGTTGCCCCATGTGCTAAAATTTTGATTTTTATACCGTTTCCGCCTCCCCGTAAGAACCGGGGGTCGCAACGTGGACTTACAGTGGTATCAGAGCCTAACTAAACTTAAACTAGCTTGGTAGTTAAGTGTAAAGAAGTTCGGAACCGAAAAAAATCCAAAATCCAACTTTTACAAAACCCTAGTTTCTGTTAAAATTTTTTTTGGTCAAAACAAGATTTGTTATACACCTAAAATCGGCTCAGGGTTTTGTGTGAACACCCAAGAAAAACGATCCCCTGATTCCTTCAAACAGCCGCGTTTCCGCGGCATGAGGTAGGTGTTTGCCGCGGAACCGCCGCAGTGTGGGGTCCTCTCGTGATCGGGTTTCGTGCAGTGTTCTTCTGGTAGGATTTTGGGATTTTTCAGATATATTATATGTGCCCAGATTTTCCAGAGCAGAAATTTACTTTTGGGGTCCTATAATTCCGTATTTTTTCCCGAACTTCACTGCACTTTGACTATGATGGTTATATCTGTGATGTTTGCATGTATTGAACGTCGGCTAATCGCTATAAGTCGATTAGTCGGGGTTATACATCTCTGTGATCTGTGTTTGAAATTGGAATGTGTATATGAATGTGTTGGACTGTCGCGGGTGAATAGCCGGGGTGGATGTGAGATGAGCTTTTGTTTTTCTTTCATTCATTTGTAAATGTAAATTGATGTAATAATATTATTTGTATGGCCGCACAACCGGGTCGGGGTTGTAGCCGTCATTGTATAATTCTTTTTACTGTTTTTGCTCCTAGGATAGACCCATGGAGGGGTGCACAAACTACCGGGTACTTGGCGGGTAGTTTGCCGCACCCGTAGGGGTCTTGGGTGGGGTATTGGCTATTCACCGCGACCGTGTAATCCGCTTTTCGTTGCAGGCTCGAAAGGATTGCGGATTGCTAGTATATCCAATGTATTCATCTGTGATCTGTAATGTCTATCATTGCTTTCTATTTAGGCGTTGCTTATGTTTTACAACCGCGCTAGCCCAGCCCCCGCTCTGTCGTTAGTTAAGTAACCTAACGAGTGATGACGGGACCCCGTGGCGAATGCGAATGGCATAAGCGTACGTCATATTTTGGTTGTTTTCTGCAATGGTAGGATTAAATGATGGGACGCATTAAAAGAACTAATGCAAGAATATCACGCATTAAAAGAACTAATGCAAGATAATAAACCAAGTTAAAGTCGTTGGAACACTTTCGAAAAACCACTCGGTTCTTTTCAAAACTAACTTTTAAATGCGGAGCTTGAGCCACTCCTTCTAAAAGCTATCTCGTTCCATCGATTATATCAAGTTCACTACGTTCACGGTTTTACCAAAACCATTCGTTGCCCTCCGTTGTTTCACATGAATAGTCAATAGTATTCAAGCTGTGTTTGTTGGCCAAAGTCAAGGCATAGTGATTGGTAGCTATTGGATATTCATGTACAGCATAGATAGATGCGTTGATTTGGAACAGTCGTACTGCCTTGTTGGCCAAAGTCAAGGGTATGTACGGGTGGATTCAAATTAACCTGGAGAACGACGGGAAGAACTTGACATGTGACTTATGATTTGTTTGCCAAAGTCAAGGTCATAAGAGCATGGGGCAAAAATCCACATCGTGAGTTTCATAAGTACTGAAACTTGCTAGATTTGCATACCATTTGTAGTGTGATGATTATGGTAGGATTCCTTCATTTTCGTCACGCGATGATATTTGGATCCCGATCCTACTGTGAGTATATGCTACTCCTCGGGAAATTTCTCACTAAACGATCAATGCTATAAACCTAGTAGGTGCCTAGAAAGGTGTTAGCGGGGCTACGCCCCCAGGGAAAAGAGGTTCTTAAATTAAGGAACTTCGCGAAAGCGTTGGAAAACCTCCCTCGAAGTACCGACACTGGCCTGGCTGAACGGTTAAGCAAGTATTGTACGGTGGGATTGATCCCGACTAATTCTTCCTTTGTGGTTTGAGGTGGGATTCGAGAGACAGTGGGAGCCATCCTGTTTAGACAAATTAAAAACCATTCTAAACTTGCAAGAGCATCGTGCTAAGTGTTTCTTCTCTCCCCCTGCAGCGACCAAATCGAAATGACTGGACTTAAGTTACTTCTAGATAAAAACATACTAACAGGGCAAAACTACAAAGATTGGCTCAGGAATGTCAAATTGGCAATCACTTACGACAAGCTGGGGTATCTTCTTACCACCAAAGCTCCCCCCGTCCCAGGTCCCACCTCCAGCGTCGCGGATAAGGAAATCCGTAAGACTTGGGAGATTGATTGCACGAAGGCCAGGTGCCTCGTGCTTGCCTCTATGGACAACGAACATCAGAGGAGGCATGAGAATATGGACCTCGAGTCCATATTTCTCCATACAAAAGAACTGTATGGAGAGCAGTCTCGTATCGCAAGATACGAAGTGTCGAAGAAGTTATTTTCGACAATGTTGGCCGTCGGATCATCGGTAGCGGACCACGTGCTTAAGATGATTGGCTACACTGAGGAGCTCGCGGAACTTGGGACCACGTTGGACAGTGAACTCTATACGGATTTAATTCTCCAGTCCCTTCCATCCACTTACGCCCAGTTTATACTGAACTTCAACTTACAAGAAAAGGAAGTTGAACTTTCAGAACTCCTCAACCTGCTGAGGAGCGCAGAGGGCACCCTACAGAAGGGTAGGGAAACACCCGCTTTGTTTGTAGGAGGATCTTCTTCCTCTAGGTCCAAGGCGAAAGACAAGGGAAAGAGGAAGAAAGCCCCCGCTAAACCAAGAGGCGGTGTTAGTAAAGTGGGTACGAAGGGAAAGGAAAAGGCAACAAAGATTGCGGGGAAGCTTGTTGGTAAAGAGGAATGCTTCTATTGTCACAAGAGTGGACACTGGAAGAAAGATTGCAGGGCTTAGAAAGCCAGGACACAGGAACTGAAGCAGGTTGCGGCTTCAGCTTCAGGTGTGTATGTTATTGAAAACTGTCTTTCTATAAACTCTACTTCCTGGGTATTGGATACCGGATCAGGATCTCATATCTGTAATTCTTTGCAGACGTTGAGAAACCGTAGGTTTTTGAAGGCAGGTGACATGACCCTCAGAGTTGCGAATGGAGCTAGCATGGATGCTAAAGCCGTGGGGGACTATCACCTGGGAATGTCAGATGGGCATGTTTTGGTTTTGCGTAATTGCTTTTTTGTACCCAACGCAACTTGTAATATCATTTCTGTATCTTTGGTTTCTAAAGAAGGTTATGAATTTGCGTTTGTAAGTAATGTTGTAAACATTCACCTTAATCAAGTTCTGATTGGGTCAGGTACACTGAGCAATGGTATATACGTATTATACCAACCACAGATTTTCAATGTCCAGAATACACACAAAAGAAAGTCTCCAGATATCAATCAGGCTTTCTTATGGCATTGTAGACTGGGTCACATCAATGAGACACGGTTGACTAAGTTACATAAAGAAGGATACTTGGATCCGTTCGAGTATCAGTCTTATGCCACTTGTGAATCTTGTCTCATAGGAAAGATGACAAAGACTCCGTTCACTGGACACGGAGAAAGAGCGAGCGAGCTCTTGGGACTCATACACAGTGACGTGTGTGGTCCAATGTCTACACATGCGCGAAGCGGTTATTCATACTTCATTACTTTCACAGACGATTTCTCTAGGTATGGACATGTCTTCTTAATGAAGCACAAATCCGAGGCCTTTGAGAAATTTCGGGATTACAAGAATGAAGTTGAAAAACAAACAGGCAAAAGTATTAAGATTCTAAGACCGGATCGAGGTGGTGAATACTTGAGTGCCGAGTTCCTGGACTATTTAAAAGAGAATCGAATTCTCTCTCAGCGTACTCCTCCATACACTCCACAACACAACGGTGTATCGGAAAGAAGGAATCGAACCCTATTGGATATGGTTCGTTCCATGATGAGTAAGGCTGAGTTACCGCGATCTTTCTGGGGCTATGCACTAGAAGTAGCTGCATATCTCTTGAACAAGGCTCCCACCAAGACTGTGCCTACCACTCCATATCAGATGTGGAGTGGGAAGAAACCCTGTCTTAAGTACCTTAAGATATGGGGATGTCCAGCTTTTGTAAAAAAGCAGCATGCGGACAAGCTCGAGGCACGTTCAGTACAGTGTAAGTTTGTGGGATACCCAAAGAACTCCAGGGGGTATCTGTTCTATTCCGCTGAGGAACAAAAGGTTTTTGTTTCTCAACATGCCCGCTTCTTGGAAACTGAGTTTTTGGAAACCCAGATAAGTGGGAACGCAATAGAACTGGAAGAAATTCCAGAACCACAAGCTATTACTGAAAGCTTGGAAGAGCCAGTAAGTTCAAAAGAACAGGACATTCCTACGCCGCTCCGCAGGAGTAGTAGGCAGTCTCATCCGCCCGAGAGATACTACGGTTTTCTCATAGACGGGGATAGAGAGGATTGCATCATAGATTATGATGAGCCTACTAGCTTCCAGCAGGCCGTTCAGAGCATTGACTCGGTAAAATGGCTGGATGCAATGCGGACCGAAATGGAGTCCATGTACACCAACAAAGTATGGACGTTGGACATTGCTCCAGACGGGGTAAAACCCGTAGGATGCAAGTGGATCTTCAAAAGGAAGATTGGTGTAGATGGACAGGTTGAGACCTATAAAGCTAGACTTGTAGCAAAGGGTTTCCGTCAAAGACCTGGCTTGGACTATGACGAAACCTTTTCTCCAGTGGCTATGCTGAAATCCATTCGGATCCTTCTTGCCATTGCTGCCTTCCACGATTATGAGATTTGGCAGATGGACGTAAAAACCGCTTTTCTAAATGGAAATTTAGAGGAGTGTGTCTATATGGATCAGCCAGAGGGTTTCATTCAGAGTGGGAGCAGCGGAAAGGTGTGCAAGTTGCTTAAGTCCATCTATGGACTAAAGCAGGCATCGCGGAGTTGGAACATCTGTTTTGATGAGACGGTCAAGGAATTTGACTTTATCAAAAATCCAGATGAACCATGCATCTATAGTAGATTTGTAGCGAGAACTGTAGTATTCCTTGTTTTATACGTGGATGACATTCTCTTAATAGGAAATGACATTCCTATGCTACAATCTGTCAAGGGTTTCTTGTCACACAGGTTCTCCATGAAAGACCTGGGTGATGCCTCATACATCCTGGGGATCCGGATCCATCGTGATAGATCCAAGAGGATATTAGGACTTTCACAGTCTAGGTACATCGACACCGTACTGAAAAGATTCAGTATGGAAGATTCCAAGCGCGGTAACCTACCGGCTTGTCACGGAATCACCCTCTCTAAAGAGATGTCTCCCAAGACTGATTTGGAGAGGGATCGTATGTCTATTATACCCTACGCTTCTGCGGTAGGCTCTATAATGTATGCGATGTTGTGTACCAGACCGGATGTAGCTTATGCACTGAGTGTAGTAAGCCGGTATCAGTCAAACCCTGGGGAGAAACACTGGATAGCAGTAAAGAACATTCTCAAGTACCTGAGGAGGACTAAGGAGATGTTCTTGGTGTATGGTGGAAAAGACCTCCAGATCGAGGCCTTTGCTGACTCCAGCTTCCAGAGTGACAAAGATGATTCCATGTCCATGTCGGGTTTTGTCTTTACCCTCAATGGAGGGGCGGTGTGTTGGAAGAGTTCCAACAGGAAACCGTTGCAGACTCGACGATGGAAGCGGAATACATTGCTGCATCTGATGCCGCAAAAGAAGCTGTCTGGATGAGGAAGTTCTTAAAAGAACTTCAGGTGGTTCCGTCCATTGTTGACCCAATACCTCTGTATTGCGACAACAACGGGGCTATAGCTTTAGCGAAGGAACCCAGGTCCCATCAGAGATCCAGGCACATCTTGAGGCGGTATCACCTGATCAGGGAGATCGTGGATCGCAAGGAGATCGAGGTTCGGAGGGTTGCTTCAGAAGAAAACACTGCAGATCCATTCACCAAGGCCCTACCCCAGACTCAGTTCGAGCGGCTGATCGAGATGATAGGTCTTCGATACGCCAGTACATGGCCTTAGTGCAAGTGGGAGATTGTTAGTGTATATGCCCTAGAGGCCATTACTGTATCATACTAGTTTGTATATTACTTAATGGAAGCTTGGGATATTCACCTTGTATAAACAATCTTGCTCAAATATAGTAGTATGCTACTTGGTATGTTTCTACTTCAATGTGTACATGTGTTTATTTTGCGATATCACCTATACGCATTAGTGGAGCCCTTAGGATCTTTGCTTGATTACCAGCGTTGTGATGGCAGTCACACTAGTGGGGGCTGGGTAATCTATAAGCACATCCTTATACAGGTCCCTAGTCGCAGGACTATCGAGACAGGGCATCGATACTCCGGAGTAGACTAGCGTATGCGCTTCTCATCCCAGTGTGGGAGATGGTCTGTCCCACAGCCATCAGTACGTCGTACTGGAGATAGTATACGGGTGCTCGTTAGGTTACGAGTACACTGGACAGGACTCGTCGGGAACTGACAGGTTGGTATTATACCTATCGTCAGTTATCAGTTCCCAGGTGACATGAGTGCAGCTTAGTCCGCTGACTTGACACTGGCACTTAGCCTCGAGTGTGTTCCCACTGCACTTTGATCACTACCCTACCACGGCTCAAAGGAGTCGTGCAAACAGGTAGTGGTTGGTGCAGTCCCGAAGCACTTGGAGGCAGTGACGGTTAGACAGGATTCGTCTCTCCCGGTATTGGGGGTTGACATCGCGCTGTGTCTAGGAGAGCCATTACACAAGTAGTCCCTGGCCAGGGCAAGCGAGATATACTGGTAGGCTTCCAGTGTTATCTTAGGGTGTTTTGGGCTTCACTCCGACACGACTTGTACCGCTATTGGGGGACTGACGTTTTACCGCCCCCTAGGCCCGACATGCGATGTATCAGACGAACATACCGGACTGTATGGAGAATGTCACATTTAGACTCAGTAGGAGTTCAGATGGGGTTCACCTCGTCAGCCTTCTTGTCGGCATCTACCTGGGGACCGTTACGCACAGCTAGTGCCGCTTGCGGTCTGTGGTTAAACCCACTGCCAGCGTAGTGTCGAGTCTTTAGAGTCCCACACAGAGGGTATTCGCCTCTGGGCAAAACAGAGTAGAGGTCGCATGGTTTTGCGGCAGGGTTCGTTCTCATCCGCGCACTTGTGCACGTTTGGAGTCCGGACGGATTATACTGGCAGGCTCTGGTTTGAGCCAGATACTGGTATAAGTTTTTGGGGTTGCTTTTATATCTTGGTATTCTTGTTCCTCGGAACGAGAATGCAGGTGTGTATGCACAGTTGCTTGAGGCGGAGGATGAGGTATTTCATTAGGGTTTCGGAACGGGTGCGTATGCACAGTTGACAGTCGTCATTTTCCAAACCCTAATAGATTTATGAAATATCAATTAATAATAGTAATTAAATGAAATATTGTTATGGTTGATTTTGTGGACTTGTTGACCATGGTTGACTTGTTGACCATGGTTGAATGTTGACCACCATCATGCTTTGAAAGGATTCTCCTTGATTCATGCTTACACTCATTTAATGAAGCATGATAGTGGTCATTCCAAAACTACCATCAACTATTCTCATTTGAATTGTTATTACTAATTAGATAATTCTTTTTCTTTTGATATGGTTGCAAAAAGGAAAAGAAGAGCTCATTCTTTCATAACCATTCTCTCTCCTCACTTCATCTTCTTTTTCCTCTAGCAAAAGGAGAACCCTTCTCATGTGTTGAGAATCCCTCTCCTTAAAACAAAAGCACCCCTTAGACACTCTCTACTCACTCTAGGATCAAAGGATTAGCAAGCCGGAGATTCTAGTTCTCTCCAAGTTCGAGAAAGAGCCCGAAGGTTGAACCCTCAGGTGGATCCATCTTCGACGGAAGAAGGCGACGAGAAGAGAACCATCAACCTCTACAAGGTTTCAAGAAGAAGGAGTTCAAGTTTAGGTATAACCATCTTTCCGAGTAGCTAACTCTTTAGCAAGTTTGCTAGTTCTAGTTTAGGAAAAGATCCCGACTTTGTTAGTCCATGTTGCCCCATGTGCTAAAAATTTGATTTTTATGCCGTTTCCGCCTCCCCGTAAGAACCGGGGGTCGCAACGTGGACTTACAGGAAGAGTTCCAAGCTAGATACCGTGGCATACTAGACGATAAAGGATAGATACATCGCTACTTAAGATACTACCAAAGGGGCAGTATGGATGTATATTTGTTCATGAGATGAACTTAGTTCTGTAGGGTTCCTAGGCACACTAAGGAGGTCTCACAAGGCATCAACCATGCCAATTTCAAATTTTACAAGTGCCGAGAAACCCTAATACAGATCGTTAACTAGATATTTAGGCGAAACAAGCAACTAGTCAACTACTTAACTAAAAGAACGGAAATACAACCTTTGTAGATCCGGTGCTCCACCTCCATAGCTCCGCGATGATGTCTCCTCGCTGTCCAAATCAAATCCCGGGCTCTAGCGTCGGCTTCATCGGAGAAATGGGCGGGCTAGGTCATCGACTATGATGCCGAAGATGATCTACGTCGAGGCATCGCAAGATCAAGCTCCCACTTCACCAAGTCATGAAACTTGTGAAGAAAACACCCTATACTACTTGGCAAGAGGTAGAGGATGAAGATATAGGAGGTGGGTTCACTTGAGAATTGGATTTCTCACTCATTTTCTCAAGTTGCCATTGATGGAGCAAGGTTTCTTCTTGAAGAAGAAGAAGAAGAAGAAGATAATATTATTATAAGTCTTTTTTTAAAAAGGAAAATAAAAAGAATACTTATCATAACCCAACCATGGTCAAGTGTAGAGTATGTACTAAGGTTAAGTCGAATGGTTAGGGTTAAGCATGAGACAAAATGGTGACTTAGTCAAAGCTTCCTGAAGCTTCAATATCAAACAAAGAAAGCCACCATTTTCTCTTTATCATTTTCTTTTGCCAAAATGAACAAAAGAAATAAATAAATGAATAAGTAAATAAACAAAACCCTAACCACTCATATAACCATGGTTTAATCTTTACACAAACTCAAGTTAACATGTATCATCAAACATGATACAATCAAGTGCACAAAAGTATATCACATATATAAGTTGTGTACATCAAGTGAGAAAATCCTTTTAAAGTGAACCAATACTAGTTAATGCAGAGTAATATATCAAATATATAATTATGCATTAAATCATTAAATCAACACTTGATTTAACGATCCGGTCATATCGCATATAACCGACTAATATCCAATGTATCGGCTTATCGAATCAATCCTTGATTCGATAACTAGGTTATATCGCATATAACTAATCGATACATTTATCGAGAGAATAGAATACGGTATCACATACACGCATTATTCTCGGTTCCGTACATAACTCATATGCTCTCCTATTTCGTTTCGCTTGAGCCAGGAAACCTCTGTGTAGGACTCTAAAGACTCGTCAATACGCCGGCAGCAGGTGATGATCATATCAAACACCCACAAGCCGCAAGCGGTCTGCTAAACGTAACGGCCACCCGGGTATTGAGCGATCAGAAGATCGACGAGCAAGCCCGCTCACACTCCTGTGAATCTAACCAGTAACACTTACCGTACAGTCCGGTCTGATCGTCTGATATGTCGTATATCTCGCCTAGGGGTGGTAAACGTCAGACCCCAATAGCTCGATAAGTCGTGTCGATATGAGGTCTATAACAATTCGAGAAACTACTGGTAACACTTACCAGTAAATCTCAGCAACCCTGGCCAGGGATTTCCGGTTATAGCCAATCGAACACAGCGCAACATCAACTCCCTATACCGGGAGAGACGAATCCCCTCCTATCGCTCCTTGCCTCCATGTGACTCGGGACTGTACCCAAAAACCACCGTTTTGCACGCCCTCTTGGACGTGGTATGGTGGAAATCAAAGAACAGTGGGAACCACACAAGACTCTATGACGATCTCGGGTCAACAGACTACTCTGTACCAGTGTCACCAGAGAACTGCCATCTGACGTAAGGTATAATACCATCTGGGAGTTCTCGGCGAGTCCGTCCAGTGTACCCAGTCTCCACTGAGCACCCGTATATCATCTCTGATGTCAAACACCAATGGATATGGGATCATCCATCGCCCATCTGTATGGGTCGAGAAGGTATACGCTAGTCTACTCTGGTATATCGATGCCCCGTCTCGATATACCCACGACTAGGGACCTTGAAGGATGTACTTATGGACTACCATGTCCCCACTAGTATGATCCGCATCATAGTCCAGGTAGTCAAGTACACATCCTAAGGGCTTTACCAACATGTAACAGAGAGACAATCAGTGTACACGTTAAGGTAAAGATCAACCAGATAGCATACTATCATGTCGATCAAGAAAGTCCTCCCTATATATGTCCCAGCATCCACTACAATATACATCCTATGTACAGTAATGGCCTCTATGGCATACATATAACTAACAATCTCCCACTTGCACTAGGGCCATCTGTAGCAGTGGTTGCAGTATCTCATACTCAACCATCCCATAAAAATCTCTCTCTGGGAATAGGCATTCGTGAGTGGATCCGCCATGTTGTCCTCTGAGTCTACTCTCCTAACCTCGATCACCCTGGAGATCAACCATCTCCATGATCAGGTGATACTGCCTTAGAATATGTCTGGATCACTGATGGGACGGACGTTCCTTGGCATAAGCCACAACTCCATTGTCACACAATGGGAGGAACTAAGTTCATCTCATGAACAAATATACATCCAGACTGCCTCTTTGGTAGCATCTTAAATAGAAATGTATCGAGCCTTTATCGTCTAGTATGCCACGGTATCTAGCTTGGAACTCTTCCAACATACCGTCCCTTTACTGAGGGTAAAGACAATGCCTGTGACTGACTTTCAGTCGTCCTTATCACCCTGGAACCCTTCCAGTGATTCTCCCCAGGATCGATTGATACCATCTCACTACAACTAGTGAGAATCTTAACATCCAATTAGATCTATCTCATAGATCCAAAACCCAGGATTTAGGAGGTATCACTTTGATCCTATATGGAGAATCATTGTGATAAGCGGAGATTGACCGAGCGTAGTATAGGAAACTCCTTCCCTATCAAGAGCATGTCATCCACGTACTATACGAGGATCGTCACTATACTCCCTACTACCTTTTTGTATATACAAGGTTCATCTACCATTTTGATGATGTCGAACTCTTTGACTAACACATCAAAACAGATGTTCCAACTCCGCGATACCTGCTTTATCCTATAAAGCATCTTGTACACGTTTCCGCTGCTCCCACTGTCTACGAAGCCCTCTGGCTGTGTACTTATAGACGTTCTCTTCTAAAACATCATTTTAGAAAAGCATTCATGGCACCCAACCTCTAGATATCGTAGTCATGGTATGTAGCCGTGGCAAGTAGGATCTGGATGGACTTAAGCATAGCCACTTGAAAAAGTTTCATCATTATCCACGCCTGGTTGATGACGAGAAGCTTTAACAAGTCTAGCTTTGAAAGTCTCAACTTTTCCATCTACACCAAGTAATCTTCTCAAGATATACTTGCTCCTGATGGGGATTTAACCCTTCAGATATAGCAACCAAAGTCCATACTTTGTTGGTGTATAAGGATTCCATCTCAGATCGCTAAGC
Organism: Agapanthus africanus; assembly: GCA_030015575.1. Taxonomy (NCBI): domain Eukaryota; kingdom Viridiplantae; phylum Streptophyta; class Magnoliopsida; order Asparagales; family Amaryllidaceae; genus Agapanthus; species Agapanthus africanus. The sequence goes on along the minus strand of CM057345.1, from coordinate 292,994,322 downwards.
ATCCAGCCATTCTTAAAGAGTCCCACTCCTGATGGCCAGCTCGATAACTAGTTGGGTCATCATCTCATGATGCAATCCTCGCTCCCACTGTCATAGAGGAACCGAAGTATCTCTCAGGTGGGTGAGGAACCCTACTAGATCGGCGGAGAGGCTGAGCTTCGTTGGTTAATATTGAATCATTTGGTTCTATCAAATCATCAGCTGTAGTTTGTATAGCTGGAACTATTCCAGTTCTACATAACAGACCTTGCCTCGAACTTGTCTGGATTATGCTTTTAGACATAGCCCGGACAGCCCCAAATCTTAACCAATTTAATATATGGGATCTTCCCTTTCCATATCACATATGAAGCGGTAGGCAACTGATTTGATTGGAAACCTATTCAATAAGTATGCAGCTTCTCAAGCGCATAACTCCCAAAAAGGAATTAGGAAACTCAGTAGTACTCATCATAGAGCACACCATATCATACAGGGTGTTATTGCTCCGCCCCGATATACCATCGTGCTATGGTGTATACGGAGGAGTAATGCTGAGAGAGAATCTCATTCTCCTTTAGAATAGTCCAGGATTTCCGTGCTCAAGTATTCTCCTCCTCGATCTCATCAAAGGACATAATACTTATACCCGTATTGGTTCTCTACTTCTAACTTATATTCTGTGAATATCTCAAAAGGTTCTGACTTATGTTTCAAGAAGAACATATGTCTGAATCTAAAGAGATTATCAGAGAATGTAATGAAGTACAAGGAACCGGTCTTGGCATGTGTAGACAGGGGACCTACATACATCAACATGTATCATCCCAAGAGTTCACTACTCTTTCTCTGTTTCCAATAAACAGCGCTATGGCCATCTTATCTTTGTGACATGACTGGCAAGTTTTACAAGATGTAAATTCAAACTCTTTTAAATATGCATCTATATGTAACTTAAGCTAGTCGGGTCGCATTGATATGACCTAGTCTACAATACCTCAAAAAGGATTTGTTCATTTCTGAACTCTTCCTCTTTTGTGTGTTCTGTATACTAAGAACTGTAGTTTGATTTAGAACATCAATGCTTTTAGATAACGTGCCTGAACCGATCAACTTTTGATATAGAAAATGTTCAAAACATTATCCAACAATACAAAATTTTATCATTTCTTTACTAATAAAGAGGCTGATATGATTTTGGATATCAGATTCGGTATCTAATAGCATTTGTTCAGAATCAATGTATTGGTAATACAGGGTGACAGTGACCAACAGACTTGGCTGCAACACTTGCCCCGTTTTCTGTCTCATGAAACTTATCACCCGTTCTCAGTTCTTTACCTATCTGTAGCCTTATGTAACAGATTACATATCTGGGATCCTGATCCGGTATCAAATACCCAGGACGTAGAGGACATTTGAGAAACAGTTCTTTCTAATGAACACACCCGAAGATGATGCATCAGCATGCACTTTCTTCGTTTGGGCGGCACGGGAAATCTGGTAATCTCCAATTTCCTGCTCTGTCTTATAACAATTATAAGTTGGAGCGGGACCAACGTTCCCCAGCTCAGTATAACAAGCGGGTTCGGTCAATATTCCGTATTATTATCTTGATTAAGGCGTGAAATGGTCGCTACCTGGAGAGAGAGAGAAGAAAACACTCAGCGTGCACTCTTGCAAGAATAGATTGGTTATTATTTTATCTATTCAGGATGGCTCCCACTGCTTTTTATCAAATCTTCCTTCAAACCCTAAAAGGAAAGACTAGCCGGGATTAATTACACGCTACAAGTTCGCCAATCTTTCAGCCAGGCCAGTGTCGGTACTTTGAGGGAGGTCCCCCGTGCTTTCGCACGAACCTAATTAATGTAAACCTCGTTTTCCCAGAGGCGTAACCTCGTTAACACCTTTTTAGACACCTACTTGATCGGCTAATTGTAATGTGTAAAACTCTCCCAGGAGTAACTCTTACTCGCAGTGGGTATCAGGATCCAACTATCTCATAGAAGGTATGCAATCTCATTGCAAATTTCAACACTTGAAATTCCCGATAATTTTGCCCCTAGCGTCCTATGACCTTGACGCAGGCCAACAAACCATAGTGCGCTAGTCAAGTTCAACCCGTCATTTCTTGATTGAATTAAACCCACCCGCACGACCCTTGACGCAGGCCAACAAAGTCGCACGACTACCCTAATCCAATCTGCATCATATGCATAAGCAGATAAATACTAGTTAGCTACCGCACACTACGCCTTGACGCAGGCCAACAAACGTAGCACGAATACTAACTACCACTTATCTGAAATGACGGAGGGCTACGACAGGTTTTTCTGAAAACCTATTGCGTAATGAACTTGATATCGTTGTAGAATCAAATGATTTTGAAATGGAGTGCTTTTGAGGCTTTTCTAATTTGCTAAAGGAGTCACTCCCGGTGAAGGGATCGTCGGTCCTTTCCTCGTCGAATGAGGTGCGGGATATATCATATATATCACTGTGCAAAGCAAAAACTCTTAAAAGCAATCAAAAGACAAACCGAGAGTTGTAGCATCTGCCAGTTATTGCTAAAGGAGTCACTCCCGGTGAAGGGATCTCGGTCCTTTCCTCATTGAATAAGGTGCAGGATATATCATATATACCGCTGTGCAAAGCAAGAACTGTAGCTACTTGTTTTATTTTGAAATTCGATTCTACAACATCTTAGGTTTCTTTTATTTCATTAATCACATTAATGAAGTCCCATCATTTAAGTACCTAAACATCACAGATAAATACGACGTACACTTATGCCATCCGCATTCGCCTCGATGTCCCCTCGTGCACCGTTAGGTTAGGTAACTAACGACCGAGCGGGGCAGGGCTAGCGCGGGTGTAAAACATAAGTAACGCCTATATAATATATCATATATACTATATACAGTATTTATCAAAGAACATATCACATGATCACATCACAGATATCGCAGCAGAAAATATCATATGAAATATTGGATATACTAGGACGTCCGTGTTTTTAATACGAGCCAGTATAAAACACGGATTCCACGGTCGTGATGAATAGCCAAACTCACACCCCTAGACCCCTACGAGAGTGGCAAGCAACCCTACCAATTCTAGGGTTAGGAGACCCGGACTCGACTCCTCGAGTTGGTCTCCCACTGGACCCCAGAACCCGGTTACTTATGCCCTCCTCCTTGGGTCTATCCTAGTGCGGAAAAGTAAATAATATACAAAGGGTGACATCTTCCGCAACCTGGAAGTGCCCTAATAGAAGAATATTACATACAAGTTTTTACATGAATGAAAATGAAAAACACTCATCTCACATAAAAAGCCCCCGGCTATTCAAACACGACGATCCAATATAACATATCCAGCAACACATAACATCACATGTCATCAACGTAAGTAAATATGAGCATCCCAATTGTCGTTGACATATAGCAACGAAACCGGCGATATCACATATTACACTTACGGTCACAGAAAAGAAAGTGTAAAACTACAACAGTTGGAATCCGCAACCTCCATAGACATCGCATGCCTAATCAAATGAAATATTTAGACATCACATGCCTAACAATTATAAACCCCGCATTTTAGTCTCAAAATCGAAAACACTTTTCAATATCAAGTCGGGCAATTCAACAGGATTCCCGACATCCTGATCGAATGCTCGTCGCAAACTTTATTAGGCGGCCGCACCCCCGATACCGTCGACGAAGTGCACTAAGGCGGAACACCACTGCCGCGAGAACCCGAACAGATGCTTTCGGCGACGGGGTTCTCCTACAGTCACTTGGTCGGGGCTATGGAGTGAGGCTGTCTATTAAGTTTACCCGGCGAGTATCCGCGTACGCTACGTGATTGCGATGGACTTTTGATCGCATCAAAATTCCGTGGCAACCGATCAAGTGAGACTAAACTGCTATGTTTATAACATTCATTCAGTTATCACATAACTACTTGTGAATTCCAATTATTGTATCCCATTCCAGATAAATAGAAAATGTTAAACTTTCCGATCGAACAATCGAACACCCAAGTTTTCCCGATACAGATCAACACATGAATTAAGTTTAAAAAAACATTCAGTTCATGCCTCAGTACCAACGGTCCAGCCGTAGAAGGGTCAAGCCAACGCCTCACATATGGCACGCCGTACTGCCCCAAACCCGAAGGTTCAAAGGGCAGTTCAAGACGGTCCCATAATCGAGTTAAGGTTTGTTGTCTTTTAGAGGGACCATCGCGTTACTTGCACTACTTAGAACGTTATTAAACCACGGAAAGATCCAACACTTGGAAATTTCCCGACAAGGGAAAAGTTGGGTATTTATATCCGGTCGAACTTTTTAACATATTCTAAATATCGAGAAAACACAGACAAAGTTTGAAATTACCGATCGAATCATCGAGGCTCTAAAACAACCCAGAAAACTCAACACCTGATTGCAAATTAAAAATTCCCAGAAAACTCAGCACCTGGAAAAATGAATTACTGTGTAAAAACTACAGGCAACTCCCCTCATTCGGCCGCGGAACCGCCGCAGAAGCCATGCTTCTGCCGCGGTTCCGCCGCACTATAAACATATCATGGGTTAATTTTTGCATCGTAATTCTTAGAATTCCCTGCTGAATTTTTTAAGCATTTTTAATCTGGAAAAATCCCAGTTTTTGAAAAAAGTCCAGAGAGCATGTTTTGAATTAGGGTTTCGGTTCGATCGGGTTTCAAACGTCGTCTAGGCATCGCCTAAGGCTATAGCTAGGCTCTGATACCACTGTAGGGTTCCTAGGCACACTAAGGAGGTCTCACAAGGCATCAACCATGCCAATTTCAAATTTTACAAGTGCCGAGAAACCCTAATACGGATCGTTAACTAGATATTTAGGCGAAACAAGCAACTAGTTAACTACTTAACTAAAAGAACGGAAATACAACCTTTGTAGATCCGGTGCTCCACCTCCATAGCTCCGCGATGAAGTCTCCTCGCTGTCCAAATCAAATCCCGGGCTCTAGCGTCGGCTTCATCGGAGAAATGGGCGGGCTAGGTCATGGACTACGATGCTGAAGATGATCTACGTCGAGGCATCGCAAGATCAAGCTCCCACTTCACCAAGTCATGAAACTTGTGAAGAAAATACCCTATTCTACTTGGCAAGAGGTAGAGGATTAAGAAATAGGAGGTGGGTTCACTTTAGAATTGGATTTCTCACTCATTTGCTCAAGTTGCCATTGATGGAGCAAGGTTTCTTCATGAAGAAGAAGAAGATAATATTATGATTAGTCTTTTTTTAAAAAGGAAAATAAAAAGAATACTTATCATAACCCAACCATGGTCAAGTGTAGAGAATGAACTAGGGTTAAGTGGAATGGTTAGGGTTAAGCATGAGACAAAATGGTGACTTAGTCAAAGCTTCATGAAGCTTCAATATCAAACAAAGAAAGCCACCATTTTCTCTTTATCATTTTCTTTTGCCAAAATGAACAAAAGAAATAAATAAATGAATAAGTAAATAAAAAAAACCCTAACCACTCATATAACCATGGTTTAATCTTTACACAAACTCAAGTTAACATGTATCATCAAACATGATACAATCAAGTGCACAAAAGTATATCACATATATAAGTTGTGTACATCAAGTGAGAAAATCCTTTTAAAGTGAACCAATACTAGTTAATGCAAAGTAATATATCAAATATATAATTATGCATTAAATCATTAAATCAACACTTGATTTAACGATCCGGTCATATCGCATATAACCGACTAATATCCAATGTATCGGCTTATCGAATCAATCCTTGATTCGATAACTAGGTTATATCGCATACAACTAATCGATACATTTTTCGCTAGAATAGAATACGGTATCACATACACGCATTATTCTCGGTTCCGTACATAACTCATATGCACTCCTATTTCGTTTCGCTTGAGCCAGGAAACCTCTGTGTAGGACTCTAAAGACTCGTCAATACGCCGGCAGCAGGTGATGATCATATCAAACACCCACTAGCCGCAAGCGGTCTGCTAAACGTAACGGCCACCCGGGTATTGAGCGATCAGAAGATCGACGAGCAAGCCCGCTCACACTCCTATGAATCCAACCAGTAACACTTACCGTACAGTCCGGTCTGATCGTCTGATATGTCGCATATCTCGCCTAGGAGTGGTAAACGTCAGACCCCAATAGCTCGATAAGTCGGGTCGATATGAGGTCTATAACAATTCGAGAAACTACTGGTAACACTTACCAGTAAATCTCAGCAACCCTGGCCAGGGATTTCCGGTTATAGCCAATCGAACACAGTGCAACATCAACTCCCTATACCGGGAGAGGCGAATCCCCTCCTATCGCTCATTGCCTCCATGTGACTCGGGACTGTACCCAAAAACCACCGTTTTTTACGCCCTCTTGGACGTGGTAAGGTGGAAATCAATGCACAGTGGGAACCACACAAGACTCTATGAAGATCTCGGGTCAACAGACTACTCTGTACCAGTGTCACCAGAGAACTGCCATCTGACGTAAGGTATAATACGATCTGGGAGTTCTCGGCGAGTCCGTCCAGTGTACCCAGTCTCCACTGAGCACCCGTATATCATCTCTGATGTCAAACACCAATGGATATGGGATCATCCATCGCCCATCTGTATGGGTCGAGAAGGTATACGCTATTCTACTCTGGTATATCGATGCCCCGTCTCGATATACCCACGACTAGGGACCTTGAAGGATGAACTTATGGACTACCATGTCCCCACTAGTATGATCTGCATCATAGTCCAGGTAGTCAAGTACACATCCTAAGGGCTTTACCAACATGTAACAGAGAGACAATCAGTGTACACGTTAAGGTAAAGATCAACCAGATAGCATACTATCATGTCGAGCAAGAAAGTCCTCCCTATATATGTCCCAGCATCCACTACAATATACATCCTATGTACAGTAATGGTCTCTAGCGCATACATATAACTAACAAGTTCCTCCCATTGTGTGACAATGGAGTTGTGGCTTATGTCAAGGAACGTCCGTCCCATCAGTGATCCAGACATATTCTGAGGCAGTGTCACCTGATCATGGAGATGGTTGATCTCCAAGGGATCGAGGTCAGGAGAGTAGACTCAGAGGACAACACGGCGGATCCACTTATAAAAGCCTTTTCCTAGAGAGAGACTTTTATGGGATAGTTGAGTATGAGATACTACAACCACTGCTACAGATGGCCCTGGTGCAAGTGGGAGATTGTTAGTTATATGTATGCCCTAGAGGCCATTACTATACATAGGATGTATATTGTAGTGGATGCTTAGACATATATAGGGAGGACTTTTTTGCTCGACATGATAATATGCTATCTGGTTGATCTTTACTTTAACGTGTACACTGATTGTCTCTCAGTTACATGTTGGTAAATCCCTTAGGATGTGTACTTGACTACCTGGACTATGATGCGGATCATACTAGTGGGGAAAAGGTAGTCCATAAGTACATCCTTCAAGGTCCCTAGTCGTGGGTGTATCAAGACAGGGCATCGATATACCAGTGTAGACTAGCGTATACCTTCTTGACCCATACAGATGGGCAATGGATGATCCCATATCCACTGGTGTTTGACATAAGAGATGATATACGGGTGCTCAATGGAGACTGGGTACACTGGACGGACTCGCCGAGAACTCCCAGATGGTATTATACCTTACGTCAGATGGCAGTTCTCTGGTGACACTGGTACAGAGTAGTCTGTTGACCCAAGATCGTCATAGAGTCTTGTGTGATTCCCACTGTGCTTTGATTTCCACCATACCACGCCCAAGAGGGCGCGCAAAACGGTGGTTTTTGGGTACAGTCCCGAATCACATGGAGGCAATGAGCGATAGGAGGGGATTCGTCTCTCCCGGTATAGGGAGTTGATGTTGCGCTGTGTTCGATTGGCTATAACCGGAAATCCCTGGCCAGGGTTGCTGAAATTTACTGGTAAGTGTTACCAGTAGTTTCTTGAACTGTTATAGACCTCATATCGAGCTGCTGGGGTCTGACGTTTACCACCCCTAGGCGAGATATGCGACATATTAGATGAACAGACCGGACTGTACGGTAAGTGTTACTGGCTGGATTCACAGGAGTGTGAGAGGGCTTGCTCGTTGATCTTCTGATCGCTCAATACCCGGATGGCCGTTACGTTTAGAAGACCGCTTGCGGCTTGTGGGTGTTTGATATGATCATCACCTGCTACCGGAGTATTGACGAGTCTTTAGAGTCCTACACAGAGGTTTCCTGGCTCAAGCGAAACGAAATAGGAGCGCATATGAGATATGTGCGGGTCCGAGAATAATAACAGTATGTGATACTGTATTCTATTCTCGCGATTTGTATCATTGGACGGTTATATATGATATAGCCGGGATACCGAATCAAGTGTTGATTCGATACATTGATACACTAGATATTAGTCGGTTATTTGCGATATGACAGGATCATTAAATCAAGTATTGATTTAATGATTTAATGTATAATTATATATTTGATATATTATTTTACATTAACTAATATTTGTTCACTTAAGATGGATTTTCTCACTTGATGTGCACATTGTATATATGATATAGTTTTGTGCACTAGTTTGTATCATGTTTGATGATACATGCAAACTTGGGTGTGTGTATGCATTGAACCATGTTTAGGTAAATGGTTAGGGTTTTAATTTATTTATTCATTTATTTATTTATTCTTTTTGGCAAGAATAAAATGGTGGCTAACTTTGTTTCTTGCTTAAGCTTCATGAAGCTTCTTGCTTTATCTACCATTTTGTTTTTTACTTAACCTAACCATTCACTTAAACCCTAGTTCATTCTCTACATGAGTTAGCCTCACCCATGGTTGCTAAATGATAAGGCATCACTTGATTATCCAATTATTAATTCATTCTTTTCTTCTTCTTCTTCTTCTTCATGAAGAAAAGAAGAATGCTTTCTTGAAAAATTCTAAGTGATGAAATCAAGTGAGAAATCCAAATCCAAAGTGAACCCACTTCCTATTTCTTCATCCTCTACCACTTGCCAAGTAGTATAGGGTGTTTTCTTCACAAGTTTCATGGCTTGGTGAAGTCGAAGCTTGATCTTGAGTTGCCTCGATGTAGATCATCTTCGGTATCGATGTCGACGACCTAGCTCGATCATTTCTTCGACGAAACCATCGCTAGAGTCCGGGATCCGATGATCGCAGTGGAGGGACGTCATCACGGAGCTAACGAAGTGGAGGACCGGATCTACAAAGGTTGTAGCCCCTTTCACTTAGCACTAAAGTAGTTTAGTAACTTGTTATTTCGCCTAATTTCTAGTTAACGATCCGTATTAGGGTTTCTCGGCACCTAAATTTTTGAATTCAGCATGGTTGATGCCTTGTGTAACCTCTTGTGTGTGCCTAGGAACCCTACAATATCTTATACGACCCGACTAGTATAAAACGCTCGATTAAAATACAGTATCACATACTCGTATTTAATCGAGCTTCTGCACACATCTCATATGCGCACCACTTCGTTTTGCCTGAACCGAGAAACTTCTATGTGGGACTCTAAGACTCGTCAATACGCCAGCAGTAGGTGATGATCATATCAATCACCCACAAGCCGCAAGCGGTCAGCTAAATATAACGGCCATCCGGGTATTGAGCGATGAGAAGAAGAACAAGCGAACCTGTCAAAACTCCGGTCAATCCAACTGGCAACACATACCGTACAGTCCAGTCTCTTCATCAGATATGCTGCATATCGAGTGTAGGGATGGAATCTTCGACCCCAATAACTCAATAAATCATACCGATATATGGTCTATAACAGATCGAGAAACTTACTCATAACACTTACCAGTAATTTCTCAGCAGCCCTTGCCAGGGACTTCCCGTTATAGCCAATCGTGCACAGCACAACATCAACCCCCAATACCGGGAGAGACGAAACCCCTCCTATCGCTCACTGCCTCCATATGCTTCAGGACTATACCCAAAATCCACCTGTTTGTACGACTCAGTAGAGCCGTAGTAGGGTGGGGATCAAAGTACAGTGGGAGGACACACAAGACTCTATGACGATCTCGGGTCTACAGACTAACCTGTACCAGTGTCACCTGAGAACTGCTATCCGACGTATGGTATAATACCATATAGGAGTTCTTGGTGAGTCCGTTCAGTGTACCCAGTCTCACTGAGCACCCGTATACTATCTTTGGTGTCATCACATCAGACGGATATGGGATCATCCATCGCCCATCATATAGAACAAGAATGGTATACGCTAGTCTACACTGGAATATCGATGCCCTGTCTCAATATACCTACGACTAGGAACATTTCAAGGATATACTTATAAACTACAGATGTCCCACTAGTATGATCCGCATCATAATCCCAGTAGTCAAGCCAATATCCTTAGGGCTTTATCAACATATACCAAATGAATATAAACATGATCAAGTGAACATATGATAAAGTGAAACCAGATAGCATACTATCATGTCGAGCAAGACTGTCCTCTGAATATACATATATATACACATCAGTACATACACTATCTCATATTGGCCTATAGGGCATACATATATCCAACAATGATAGCTTGCTGAAAACTAGTAGGGTCATCATCATCCATGATGCAATCCTCTCTATCACCATCAATGAGAAACCCATAGTTTCTCTCTGGTGGGCGAGAAGTTCTACTAGATCTCCGGAGCGGCTGAGGTTCTTGAAGTTCTACTGAGACATCAGTTTCAACCAATTCGTCCTGAATAATTTGTGTCTCTAGAACCTATTCTAGTTCTACCGCATTGCCATAAGTACTGTCCATAAAGATTTCATTTTCCAAAAATGTGGCATGCTGAGCAACAAACACATTTTGTTCTTCCTTGTGGTAGAATAGATATCCAAACAAATGTTTTGGAATCCCATAAATTTACACATGACCGATCGTGTCTCGAGTTTGTCTGGATTCTGCTTTTTAACAAAAGCCGGACAACCCCAAATCCTAACTCTTTTAAGAGATGGTCTCTTTCCACTCCATATCTCATATAGAGTGGTAGACACGGTCTTGGTTGGAACCCTATTTAACAGATATATTGCTGTCTCCAATGCATTCCCCCAAAAGGAAAGCGGTAACTCAGCATTACACATCATGGATCGTACCATATCTAATAGGGTACGATTCCTCCATTCTGACACACCGTTCTGCTTGGTGTGTAAGGAGGAGTGAGCTGAGAGAGAATCCCATTCTCTTTTAATAAGTCTGAAAACTCTGTACTTAAGTACTCCCCACCTCGATCTGATCGAAGTTTCTTGATGCTCAAGCCTGTTTGTTTTTCTACTTCAAGTTTGTACTCCTTGAATTTCTCGAAAGCTTCGGATTTGTGCTTTATTAAAAACACGTGTCCGGATCTTGAGAAATCATCAGTAAAAGTAATGAAGTATGAAAAACAACCTCGTGCATGTGTAGACATTTGGTCCGCATACATCACTATGTATGAGGCTTAAGAGTTCCACAGCTCTTTCTCCATGTCCAGTAAACGGAGTTTTGGTCATTTTACCTTTGATACAGGACTGGCAAGTCGCATAAGATTTATATTCAAAAGGTTTTAAATACCCATCTTTATGTATCTTGTTTACTCTTGTTTCATTAATATGAGCAAGTCTACAATGCCAAAGAAAAATTTCATCTATATCTGAAAACTTCCTTTTATTAGTATGTTGTATATTGAAAACTGTATGTTGGTTCAGGACGTAAATACCGTTATTCAATGTACCATACCCAATCAACTCTTGATTCAAGTTAATGTTCATAACATTATTTTGCAATACAAAATGATATCCTTCATTGTCCAACAAAGAAACAGATATTATATTACATAGCATACTAGGTACAAAATAACACGGGTTCAAAACCAAAATGCATACCGAAGGCAACCCAAGATGATACTCTCCTACGGACACAACATGTACATTGGAACCATTTCTAACCCTCAGAGTATGGTCTCCAGTCTTCAAAACTCTACTGTTTCTCAACCCCTGCACAAAATTGCAGATGTGAGAACCAGAACCGGTATCTAATACCCAAGATGCCGAGTTAATTGAAAAACAGTTCTCAGTTACAAACACACCTGAAGCCGAAGCATCACCATGCTTCTTCTTCTTGAGGTCTGCAAGATATACAGCACAGTTGCGTTTCCAATGTCCCGACTTGTGACAGTAAAAACATTCCCCTTTCCCACTTCCTGTGGCCCCAGATATTTCTTTCCCCTTCGCCTTTTCGACTCCACCTTTCGGTTTGATGGACTTCTTCTTTTTCTTTCCCTTGGCCTTGGCTTTTGGGACAGAAGAGGAAGATGGCCCAGCAAGCAGAACGGGAGTCTTCGTAGTTTTCAATGTGTTCTCTGCACTTCTCAACATATTGAGAAGTTCAGGCAATGATTTCTCCAAATCGTTCATATTGAAATTCACTATGAACGGAGCAAAGGCGGGGAGGGGGGGAGGGAGACTGCAGAACAATATCCGTATATTGCTCGTTATCTATAGTCCATCCTAGTTCCTCAAGGTCTTCAATAAGACCGATCATCTTCAAAACATGGTCTCCTACTGATGCACCAGGGGCCATTCGTATCTGAAACAGCTTTCGAGATGCCTCGTATCTCAAAGTATAAGATTGCTCTTCATACAAGTCCTTTGTGTGAAGAAAGATGGATTGCACATCAATCTTCTCATGTTGTTTCTGATGGACATTTTCTATAGAAGCAAGCGCGAGGCACCTGGCCGTGTTGCAATCAATATCCCATGTTTTTCGGATCTCCCTATCTGAAACAGATGATTCAGGTCCTGGGACAGGTGGGGGTTTGGTAGTGAGGACATATGATACTTTATCATACGCGAGTGCAATGTTCATGTTCCTCAACCATTCTTTATAATTCGGCCCAGTCAGTTTGTTTATCTCTAGTAGAAGCATAAGTCCCATCATCGGTATCTGCCATTAGGAGAGAGAAAAGAATACACTCAGCGAAATGCTCTTGCAAAGAATTAGATTGGTTATTATCTTATCTAATCGATGTCTCCCACTGCTTTTATCAAATTTTCTTTCAAAACCTAAAAAGAAAACTAGCCAGGATTAATTACATTCTACAGTTTCGCTAACCGGTCAGCCAGGCCAGTGTCGGTACTTTGAGGGAGGTTCCCCGTGCTTTCGCATGGACCTAATTAAAATAAACCTCGTTTTCCCAGAGGTCATACCCCGTTAACACCTTTCTAGACTCCTACTGGATTAGCTAATTGTAAAGTGCAAAACTCTCCTTGATGTAACACTTACTCACAGTAGGATTGGGATCCAATCTATCATATAGATGGTATGCAATCTCATTGCAAATTTCAACTCTTGAAACTCCCGATACGGTTTTTCCCCTAGATGCTTATGACCTTGGCTATGGTCAAAATATTACAAGCACTAGTCAAGTTCTACCAGTCATTTGGAGATTAACTAGACTCACCCATATGACCCTTTACTATGATCAACATAATCACATGAATGTCCTAACTGATCGTATCATATGCTTTGTAGGAAGACATCACTTAGCTACCGTACACTACGCCTTTACTATGATCAAAATACGCAGCACGAATACTAAGTACTCTTCTTCCTAAAATGACGGAGGGCTGTGGATGGTTTTTATGAAAACCTTTAACGCTTTGAACTTGATCTCGGTGTAGAATCAAAACAGTTTAGAAAAGGAGGTGCTTAAGCTCCGCATCTTTTAAAACTTGCATTTTTCATAAAAAACCGAGTGGGTTTCAAATCCGATTCTACAACTTCTTTAGGATTCTTTTACTTTACATTAATCTCATTAATGTAATCCCATCATTTAAGTTCCTAAGCCATCACAGAAAAGAAACAAAAATAGAACGTATACTTATACCATCCGCATTCGCCACAGTGTCCCGTTATGCACCGTTAGGTTACTTAACTAAAGGCATAGCGGGTCGGGACTACCGCGGGTGTAAAATATAAGCAACGTTTATTATATATCATATATATAATAATAATCCATTCATCTCAGATACTAAGTAATCACATTACAGAATATCAACAACAGCAGAAGCACATATGAAAATAAAAAGGATATCTAAGAGGTCCGTATTTTGTATTCAGCCAGTAATAGAAAATACGGATTCCACGGTCGCGATGAGTAGCCAAGCCCACACCCCTAGACCCTTACGAGAGCGGCAAGTGATCCTGCCAATTCTAGAGTTTGGGAGACCCGGTCTCGACTCCTAGAGATGGCCTCCCACTGAACCCTAGAACTCGATCACTTGTGCTCCCCTCCTTGGGTCTATCCTATTGCGGAAAAGTAAATAATATACAATAATGGTGACATCATCCTCAACCAGGAAGTTCCCCAAATAAAAGAATATTACATACAATTGACTTTTACGTGAATGAAAATAAACACTCTCATCTCACATAAAAAACCCCGGCTATTCGATCACGACAATCCTGCATCATATCTCAGCAACACATAATATCTCATATCATCAACGTAAGCAAGTATGCGTATCCCGATTGTCGTTGATGTATAGCAACGAAGCCGACGATACACCACATACTATGCTTACGGTCGCAGAAAGAAAGTGAAAAACAACAATTGCAATCACAGATACCAAGATGATGTTTAACGTTTCAATCGAATCAACATACACCCATGTTTTACCGCAAGAGCTCAACACTTGAGCAAAGTTACAAACTCAAAAGTCGCGCCACAGTGTCTTATGATCCAGCTGTAGAAGGAGTTAACCAACGCCTCACCTATGACACCACGGCACTATGGCATACCCGAAGGTTCGTTCGCGGTTCCGTGGGCATAGAATTGAGTTAAGGTTAATATGATCTTCTAGAGGGTCCATAGGATACTTGCGCTACTATTGAATATAAAGTTAACTTAGGAAAATTACAACACTTGGAAATTTCAATGGGGTAGAAAGTGGGGCGTCCGATGTTCGTTCGAAATGCTAAAAATAGTCATGGTTACCAATTTAGTGTTAAATAATACGATTACGAATCACTACGAAATATCCCCAGGTCAATATAATCATCACATGAAAATTTGGCTAAATAAACATTACCAGGAACCCTAACTTGCAACCAACAGAGCAAAGGAGAAACAGGGGGTCAATAGGGGCAGGAGGGCCGGCCTGGCCGGAATCTGGGGGCCTGTGCTCGGCCAAAATCCGAGCACAGGCCTCCAGGTTTTGCCTGTGTACTTATGATTGCTAATTCTACACTCTGTACATGTTTCAAAAATTTTCAGAGCACCTTTCGTAAAATTTCCAGAGAGCAATTCTAGGGTTCCGTAATACCGTAATTTTCGTAGTCGTTTTCGTAATCGTATTTGTTATAACATTGATTGATGTGAAAGAGTTTGTTTTCGTAGAATAACCGCAATCAATAACGGTGTCGCGTGTAGCTAGACCGAGATGAGTACGGGTCGTCCTCAGGGACACGTTGAATCTTTTACTCTTACTTTAGACGTGTTGAAAAAGAGAGCAGGGATAAAGAATTTTGTGGAATGGTTTCTAGATCTACGTTAAGCACTAATGCAGAATATAAATCTAGATTATTTATGGATGTAGCTAATATAATAAGGGGGCTTGTAAGGTTCGTTAGGATTTAGTAGTTATGGACGATTAATTAAAAGTTACCATTTTTATCCTTTAATAGATTTAAAACTAGAACGACGGTGACGCGTGTAGATTAGGGTTTCTGGAGAGAAAAGGAATCCCACTCTTAACCCTTATTACGACACGGAACTCCGTTCATATCTAGCCTTTACCAAAACAATCATTAATCTAATCTATAATCGCGGTCGGGACTAACAAAGAATTGTTAGCGCGCCCGATTAGGATGTTAATGATTCTTTTGATAAAGTTCATAAACTTTATAAGACTTAAAAAGGGTTTAGGGATGTTCATCATCCATTAGCCTACCCTAATCCTACGAACCCTAACAAGCGGAGAATTACTCGTGCATGTTGGGAGAAAAAGAGATGGAAAGAAATTGCATAATTTAAACTACTAAGAAATAGAATAAGAAAAAGAAAGCTATCTTTATTAATCAACAATATTCATTACACTTGAATCCTTAGAAAATGATTACAAATTCTACTTTTGCTTCTCGATCTCTTCTAAAGAGGTAGATGAACAGTTGATGATCAGCCTAGATGCGTGAGCCATCTTGGACTTCGTGATCTCGTCGGCTTGATGATTTTTCCAAGGGGCTCTCGGTCCTTATTTATAGCCACAGAGCCAGAACCCTAGTTTCCTAATATGGAAACTAGTTGTTAGGATCCTAACCACCACAATCCCATATCTCAACTCTTCAAATCCACGGCGGAACCGCGGCCATTGGATAGGTTTGGCCGCGGATCCGCCCCCTTTTGGTGAGATCATGGTCTCTAATCTTTGTAGCTTCATATCTGTAACACTTGGTAATCTTTTGAGTATCTAGACTTTGAAAATCTTTTCTACATTTCTACCAGAATTAGTTTCTACAATATCTTTGGTAGATTTGATTTGCCAACTTTGATTTCCTTGATTTCAGCCCTGAAAATTCTGCACAATAACTCAACAAACAATATTAGTAGAGTTTGTTTTATTGAGATATTAAGTTAACCATTAAGAATTGGTCAAAGGTATTAATAAGGTAAGCATATTTAAATGGGCCAAATGTTACATGGATATTATATACTTACTTTTTCCTACAAAATGTTATATATAATATATAAACACATGAAAATAGTATTTTTACAGATAAACCCTCATATGTATCATATATTATAATAAACACCTTTTCTAATATAGAAATAGTAGGAAAAATGTAATAACAAATATGCAGTTTTATCAACTGAACAAATACCCCCAAACTTATCTTTGATCGTCCCGAGCAAACTAGTTTATTCAAGAGAAGGAGAAACAGAAAGGAGAAAACTAAGCACACTTTCGTAGGCAAACACAATTGCACTGAGCACGTGCAACAAGCCGTTAAACCTCTAGGTGTCCCTAGTAGGAGGAGTGTTGTCTCCTGAGCGTTTTCAGCGGATTACACCCATAAAATCCTATAATAAAAGAAAGATGGTGAAATTTACATATAAAGATAAGAACCATAAAAGAAATACTTTGAAAATTTAGAGTTTCCAACTATACTAGCTTTTCAGTTGTCATGAGCCATATCTTAATAGTCATGAAAAGATGTTAGAAATCACATCATCCATCAACAAAACATCGTCTTATTCTTCATTCCTATCTTTCATCCAAACATCGATCATATACCCCTACGTGTGTGAATAGAACATCCCTACACTCGGAGAATTCAATTCAAGCTATCATACTCTTGTCCATCTACCTCAGTACTTTTTGATGAATATTTAGATTTGCTCACACATTTTCATGCGACCGTTAATACTTCTTGAGGTACTAACCGACCGATTACTCATGTGCTTGCTGATTAGGTGATAGTATTTTCCTCGTCTTGCTCCACCTAAGGCTTAGCAGTGATTCCCAAACCAGTTGGTCTAAGGCACTAGGTGATGAAGCACCCATGCTATATTTTTTTATTGCTGCCTTGGCGATAACAAAACCAGTGTTCATTTTTCTTCTTTTCAACATTTTTATATTTTCTTCATTTTTTTTATTTCCTTCATACTTTGGCTTTAAGACAAGAGCATTTCGAGGTATCCTCTACTATCCCGAGTTTCAAGACGTGTGTAAGTGCATATAGTAGGGTATCAACATTCAAATGTTTGACTTCCAGAATAGAAACTATTTTTCAGACTTATTTTTATCCTCAGATTAGTGACTTCCTTCATCTTACTAACCCTTGGGACAATAGCTCATAACTACTTATTACTAGTTCGTTTAATAAAACTTCTAATTTTCTTGGTTTTCTTAAACTATTCCTATCTTTTGGATGTAATTTTTTACTTTCTACTCTTTTGTTATAAAAAAAATTTTTAATGCCCAGTGTCAAAGATAATTCAGTGAATACAAATCTCCCCCCAAACCTGTTTTCAGCAGTGTCCTCACTGATGTAGCCTTTTGAGAGCATGGACGTGTATATTAGGGGAGAGATACAAGGGGTAAAATAATAGTTACATGAAAACTACCCTCAAACTTATTTTTTGACACGCACAGATATTCAATTAAATCGATTTTCACTCACCTCCATTCTTAAAATGAGAAAATGTTACAAAAACAAGGAGGTGAGGTGGAGGAATTTAGTTTTGATAAAGCGGCTCCTGTAAAAACAGGAGCTCCTCCGCGGGGTCAGCAAAAAATACGGTTTTAATCTATGCCCATTTACTTTAAAAATTGAACCGTTTTTCAAATTTTCGACTTCAACTGCCCCGTGCGGGTGTACATACCGCACCACAAAAGGTCTTTTCCAACGAGATTTAAGCTTACCCGGTTGAAGATGGAGACGGGAATCGTAAAGAAGGACTTGTTGCCCCGATGTGACGGTTTTTCTAAAAAGATTTTTATCGTGGAACACTTTAGTCCTGTTCTTTACTATCACCGCATTATCGTAAGATTCATCGCGGAGTTCGCTTAGCTCATTCAATTGCAGCTTCCGATAGCTGCCTGCATGATCAAGATCAAAATTAAGCTCTTTGATAGCCCACATTGCTTTATGTTCGATCTCGACAGGAAGGTGGCATGCCTTCCCAAACACTAGACGGTATGGAGACATACCAAGATCGGTCTTATAAGTGGTGCGGAATGCCCAAAGAGCATCCGTCAATTTGGTTGACCAATCTTTACGGTTTTTCGAAACCGTCTTCTCCAATATTTGTTTGATCTGCCAATTTGAGATCTTAGCCTGCCCGCTTGTTTGGGGATGATAGGGCGTAGAAAGCTTATGAGTGATTGAATATTTCCGCATCAAGGCCTCGAAAGACCGATTGCAGAAATTTGTCCCGTTGTCGTTAATTATAGCGCGAGGGTGTCCGAATCGCGAAAAGATATTTTCTTTAAGGAACTTAATGACAACTTTGTTGTCATTAGTGCAACACGGTATAGCTTCCACCCATTTCGAGACATAATCAACCGCTAACAAGATATATAGATTCCCAAAGTAGTTGGGAAAAGGGCCCATAAAATCAATACCCCAAACATCAAATATTTATACAACCAATATAGGTTGGAGGGGCATCTCATTTCTTCATGAAATCCGAGCCAAATGCTGACATTACGGACAAGTTTTGCAATGTTCATATGCATCTTTAAATAATGTTGGCCAATAAAAACCACATTGCAAAACTTTCTCCACCGTTTTTCGAGGGCCAAAATGACCGCCGCATGCCTGATCATGACAAAATGATAACACGCTCTTGAATTCATCGTTAGGGACACACCTACGAATGATTTGATCGGAACAATACTTGAATAGATAAGGTTCAACCCAGTAAAAATATTTTACTTAGGATAGAAATCGAAGTTTGTCTTGTTTCGACCAATCGCTAGGAATAAGTCCTGTCGTAAGATAGTTCACGATATCCACGAACCAAGGTTCGTAGGATACAGTCTAGAGCTGTTCGTCAGGAAATGAGTCATTTATTGTCACGGTCAAAGTTGGTGAAGAAGTGATGCGTGAAAGATGGTCGGCTACAACGTTTTCACATCCACTCTTGTCTCGGATGACAAGATCAAATTCATGTAACAATAGGATCCAACGTATTAGCCTGGCCTTCGCATCCTTTTTCGATAAAAAATGTCGTAGGGCGGAGTGATCTGTGTAAACCATAATAGGAGAGCCGATCAAGTAAGGCCTGAATTTCTCTAATGCAAATACAACTGCCAAGAGTTCTTTCTCGGTAGTTGTGTAATTTATTTGTGCATCATTCAAGGTCCTACTTGCATAGTAAATTACATGTGGCATCTTATCAATATGTTGTCCTAAGGCCGCACCAATAACAAAATCTGATGCATCACACATAAGCTCGAACGGGTGGTTCCAATCCGGAGATGATAGAACGGGGGCTGTAGTGAGTGATTCTTTAAGCGATTCAAAAGCAGCCTCACAATCCTAATCGAAGTGAAAAGTAGTATCCTTGGCCAATAGAAGGGTTAAGGGTCTAGTAAGTTTGCTAAAGTCCTTAATAAATCTCCTATAAAATCCTGCATGACCAAGGAAGGATCGTATATCTTTGACGCAGTTGGGACGAGGGAGGTTTTGAATGACATCTATTTTAGCTCTGTCAACCTCAATGCCTTTTCGTGAAATTATATGTCCAAGTACAATACCTTCTTGCACCATAAAATGGCATTTTCCCCAATTCAAAGTCAAGTTCTTATCCTTACAGCGGGTAAGAACCGCGTCAAGATTACGAAGGCAGTCCTCAAAGGAGTCCCCAAAAATGGAGAAATCGTCCATAAAATTTCCAGAAAATTTTCCACTATATCTGAAAATATCCCCATCATGCACCGCTGAAATGTAGAGGGAGCATTCCATAACCCAAAGGGCATGCGTCTATAAGCAAAAGTACCGAAAGGACGAGTAAATGTGGTTTTATCTTGATCCTTTTCGGCGATGGGGACCTGGTTATAGGCGGAGTATTCGTCCAAGAAATAGTAGTATTCGTGTCCAGCTAATCGTTCTAAGAAACGGTCAATGAAAGGTAGATGGAAGGGATCTTTCCTCGTCGCGGCATTGAGTTTCCTGTAATCAATACATACGCGCCACCCAGTTTGGGTGCGTGTTTGGATTAACTCATTAGACTCATTAGTGATGACCGTGATGCCAGACTTTTTAGGGACCACATGAATTGGACTTACCCATTGGCTATCAGATATAGAGTAAATTATTCCACTATCAAGGCACATGACGATTTCTTTCTTTACCGCCTCCTTCATAACGGGATTTAACCGTCTTTGTGGGTCTCGGGTTGGTTTGGCTTCATCCATCAGATGTATGTAATGTTCAACAATTAAGGGACTAATCCCTTTGATGTCGGCCATTGTCCAACCAAATGCTTGCCGATTAGATCTCAACACTGTCAAAAGTGCATTCTCTTGCTCTAAGGCTAGAGAAGCGGATATAATCACTGCCAAAGTCTCATTCTCTCCTAAATATGCATATTTAAGTTGAGAAGGTAGCGGTTTGAGATCAAGAATTGGCGGAGAGACAATAGAAGGTGGGGTAAGGGAATGATACTCGGACTCCCTAAGAGGTTCAAAACTTGCAAAAGATATTGACTTTCCTGACTTTTGCAACGAGTCAACGGGTTCAATCTCAAGGTCGGACTCATTGAACATATCCTCACTATGAAGTGGTGCAAGATCAAACGATGTCTCATTAGTGTTGTCAAGAACATCAAAGCAAAGTTCCTCATCCATGCAGCTTTCGGGAGCTATCTCGTGGATGGAACAAACATCCAGCAAATGAGCAGAATGTTCCGATGGCTGACTTCCTAGCTTGTAAATATTAAGCTCAATTGTCATTTTCCTGAAGGATAAGTTCATAGAACCGTTACGACAATTAATTACAGCGTTAGAAGTTGCTAGGAAGGGTCGACCAAGTATCACCGGGATTTGATTGCATGGGTTTGCCACAGGTTGTGTATCTAAAACAATAAAGTCCACAGGAAATATGAATTCCCCAACTTTAATTAACACATCCTCTAGTTCACCCCGAGGTTTGGTGATAGATCGGTCTGCCATCTGGAGAGTACAATGGGCGGGTTTTAACTCTCCAATTCCTAACTGCACGTATAAATAAGGAAGCAAGTTAACGCTAGCGCCAAGATCGAGTAAAGCACGATTAATATTTTTACCCCCAATAGAAATAGAGATTGTAGGACAGCTGATTGAGTGTATAACGATCAAAAATATTTACCGCAATCAAGAACGGCGTCGCATGAAGCTAGCCGGTGAATACGGGTCGGTCCACAGGGATGTGTAATTTTCCTAAGTGTTCTTACGAGCTGATTCCAATGGTTGTTTTGATTTTTAAGTGAATCTAAAGACTAAGTTGTATGATGATTAAGAAACTTGCTAGGGTTAGGTCTAAGGTAGAGTTTGGAAAGATTTAATGTCACACCTCCTTCAATGCCTTAAATGAAATCTTTTAGAAGTTATAGCAACTATTAGAAAAAGGGATTAGGATGATTGGGAAGAAACGAAGTTTCTTCCTCTAGATCCTTATCCGTCCTTTCCTAATATTTGCTCTAACCTTCATGGAAGACATGCATGTCCGGTCCTTTATAGTAAGGTTTCACCGTTACCTCATGGGTAGGGTGCCGTAGGGAGCGGATCATGCATGCATGCATGAAGTTATTGTTGGAGATAGTGCCCTCAAAGTCAATTATTGGATCACAGACACGTGATTGCAATGATTGAGGGAGGACCTGTCCCAGTAGGACAGTCTTACTCAAGATGATAGTATGCTATCTGGTTTATCTTTATCATCGTGTACTGGTTTAGGTGACCTGACAGGTCGCCATTACCCGTTGAAAGAGCCCCTAGGTTTCTTGCTTGACTGCCAGCAGTATGAGGGCGATCATATACGTGGGAGCTGGTAGTCTATAAGAACATCCTTAAATGGTCCCTAGTCGTAGGAGTTTCGAGACTGGGCATCGATACTCCATTAGTAGACTAGTGTATACAGTCGAGACCCCGACGAGGGGCGGTGGCCGGTCTCACAAGCCACTGGTGTCAGTTGGTTCACCTAAGATGTATACAGGTGCTCATTGGGTTATGAGTACACCGGACAGGACTCGCCGGGAACATGCTAGTTGGTATTATACCTGACGTCAGATAGCAGTTCCCTGGTGACATGTGTACAGGTTAGTTCATCGACCTGAGATCGTCATTTGTCTCGTGTGAGTTCCCACTGTACTTTGATTACTACCCTACCACGGCTCAAAGGAGTCGTGCAAACAGGTTTTAGTTGGGTACAGTCCCGAGCCACATGGAAGCAGTGAGCGGATCTGCAGGGGTTCGTCTCTCCCGGTATTGGGGGTGAGGTCGCGCTGTGTCTAGGAAAGCCATTACACAAAGCCCTCGGCCGAGGCAGGAAATTTACTGGTAGGTATTCCAGTAGTATCTCAGGGTGTTCTGGGCTACACTCCGACATGACTTGTACCGCTTTTAGGGGTCTGACTTTTACCAACACCCTAGGCCCGCCATGCGATGCTCATAGACGAACGGACCGGGCTGTACGGATATTGTCACTGACAGGCTCAGTAGGGTGTCAGGATGAGTTCGCTCATCGACGTCCCTTTTGGTCAGTACCTGGTAGCCCGTTACGTATTGGCTAATACCTCTGACGTGCTGGTGGTTAAATCCACATCCAAAGTATTGACGAGTCTTTAGAGTCCCCCACAGACCGGTTTCTCAAGTTTCGGGTGAAACGCTGTAGAGGCCGTTGATCAGTCGAAAATAATGCATTTTTAACACGGCAATTTCCCCATATTTTGCACTCATTTAGAAGTGTTCGGTATTCATATTTCACATATTAGCAAATCAGTCGTAAAATATCAGATTGCATGTGTTAGACTTTTAAACCGGCACTTTAAGGGAAATTGACAGCATTTCATGGCATCGCATCATCTCTGTATTTGCGCAACATTTGTGTCGAGATTTGTGCAGGAAATTCCAGGAGCAAAGTCAAAAGAAGCTGATCAAAAATACACCAACTCCATGTTTTCAGATTTGGTAGCAATTCAGAAGTAAATATACAAATCAACATATCAAAGGAAGGCCCACAAGTCAGCCCAAATCATCACCAAAAGTTGCAAGCCTTAATGCCTCTAAAGCGCCGCGGAACCGCGGCGGGAGCCGGCTTGCGACGCGGTTCCGCGGCGGTTTGGTCAGATCATCACTCCAATTTTGGTGCATAACTCTTCTCTCAGTGGGTACACCTCATTTTGACACGTCAAATTCCAGAATTCTCCAGAGTCTTCTGCCAGATCAGCAAAGATCACTAAGCATGCTAATTTTGATTAAGCTCCTAACTAACTATTTCTAGAAGCTCCCTCCTAACTAATCACATCTAGAAGCTTCTCCTCTAACTAACTTTTGGAGGGAAATTCAAATTTCCTCAACAAACTTTTGGAGGGAAACTTAGGATTCAAATCCTAGATCTAGGGTTTGGATATTTATAAATAGAAGCCTAGACCTAGGGTTAAAGGAGGATTAGATCCTAAATCTTGAATATTCCAATCTTTACCTCTTTCTTCATCTTCTTCCACAAGTCTAGTGACAAGGCTTGTGCGAAACCCAAACCCTAATTCCACTCCAAATTCAAGATCTTGAGTACCAGATCAAGCGAGAAGCCTTCAACCTTTTAGGAGCCGAGCCGATCTTCAATCGGGCAAGTGATCCAAGCCGATCCGCGACTCAAGGAGACGAGCTAAGCCAAATCGACGATCGAGTTCTTCCTCTTGTAGTTCTTGAGCGAATGTAATGAAATTGTTGATATAAATAAATGGTGAAATTCTTTAATCTTGCTTTCTTTAAATTCTTGCATCATGATTCGATCTCAATTTATGATTGTAGTTCTTGTGATGATGTTTGAGTAAAACTCCGCTCGTTAAGGAGTCGAGACGATCAATAGAATGATGATGTAACAAATCTTTAAACGATTCTTGAGTCCTACGAGTTTTGTAAACCCTAGCAAGTTCAAGAATCGATGACTTAGTTTCGTAGCGATGCTTTCTTGATTGTGATCGCTCGAAATTAAGGATCTACGATTGTTTCTTGAATTTACTAGAGGCTAGAATGTGAATGATATCGACGAAAGAACAAGGGATAAGATGAAACCCTAGTTTCATAAGAAATCCCTAATTCTCGATCGATCATCATCGATCTAGTATCAATTCATCGAAGGATAAGAATACGTAATTGTAAGATTACATCACATCTATAGATCCGATCGATTTCTACGAGCCTCATTTCGATTCTTGATATTTGGTTTGGAAAAATCATCAAACTATCAATTCTTGATTCTATCTTTTTCTTGTTATTAGATCTATATTTTCTAATTCTTGAACTTCAAATATAAATCATAAATTGTTTGTTTTCTTTTCTTTAATGTTTCAATTCATCTAATTCGAAAGACGAACGATTACACTTTCCCTGTGGACGATCCGCACTTACTAACGCGCTACATTCGACACCGTTATTGATTGCGGTCAAATAATTTTTGGTTGTGATTTCTATACAATTTTTCATACTACACAATCCGAAATCTCGTTTAAATCAAATGGCGCCGTTGCCGGGGATAGTGCGCTAATTGTTCGTATTTTGAAATTTGAGTTGAAAAGGTTATTCCATTACAATTTTTAGATCTAAACTCGCACAAACCCTAATACGTGTGTTGTGATTTGATTGCGAGAAAATCTGGAATAATTAGAGCTTGGATAAAAAATTTGTGAAAATTCCAGAGGACTCAGGAACTGAACAGAAGCTCTCTGTAAAAATCTTGTGCAGTGATCTCACTACCCAAGCGAGATTCTGCGGTAAGAACCTACCATACGCGGCGGAACCGCGGCATCCTTGAGGTATCTCTGCACCAATTTTCCTCTGTAAGTTTCTTACCTTCTCCTCTCTCCTCTTTTTAGCTCCAACTAACATTTTGTGCAGGTTTCTTTGCAAATAATCGCTGCGCCGCTAAAAGCAAATTAAAATTTGTGCGTGTTTTTGATTCTTGGTTGTTTGCATAATTAATACGGAAATTAAGGGGCACGACCAAATCCAAATTAGGTGGGGAGTTCATTACCCTTCCTAGGCCCCGAAAAATCACAAACCTGCATCCGCATTACCCTCATTAATTAAAAGAAATCTATAGATGACTCTAAGGACCGTCTCGCTCAATTAGGACAAGAGAAGGCCGTGGGTAATTCATTGCTTATCCGCGTTTTCTTGTGGTGTCTAAGGCAGGTGTGTCTAAGGCTAGGGGTTTTTAATTAGGCCCACTACTTACGTAGTGGAGTACCTTCCCACTTACCTGGCACTTATCCGGCCACAGGGGGACAAAGAGGCAGTGGAGGATTGATCCTGCGACTTGTCTTTTGGCAGTTAGGAGCGGTCTAGAGACGGACCTAGGTGACCATTAGATTCTAGGGTTTTGTGTGTTGCATTTGTTGTGTTGCATCATATTTTTCAAAATCCGTATCAATTTTCAAAACAAACACCGCATTCACTTCATTTCCCCTAATTATAAATTCACGCTGCCACTTGTACTAACTCTTTTTAGTGCAAGATAGGCTGGACAACGGGATTCTAGTGCCTGTTAGTCCGCGTCCCCCGATCGAACCTAAAGTCGGTATTTCAACATTTATCCTTTCTTTTACCCACCACCACACCCAGATCGATGGATCCATCTCTATCGAACTTCTTTTCCACTACCCTGCCGCCGCCCGTTGGTGCGCAGAATCCACCCCGCATCTCTCTCCAAGAGAGGTGCTATCCTACACGAGGTCCACTTTCCACCTGTCTTACCATACCACCAGCCAACGGGGAAAATTTTCAGATTAAACCCCAATTCATCAACCTTCTACCAAAATTTCATGGTCTCGAGTCTGAGGATGCATACGTGTTTATCACCAAATTTGAAAATGTATGCGCAATGATGGGTACTTCACAGCTTTCTGTGGATGCTTTCCGTCTACGTCTTCTTCCATTCACTTTGTGCGATTTAGCCGAGAAGTGGCTATATAACACTACCGCACATTCCATTTCAAATTGGGACGAATTCGACAAAGCATTCCTTAAGAAATTCTACCCACACCAAAAGACAGCTCGAGTCCATAGCGAAATCTATCAATTCACCCAGCTTTCAAATGAAACATTTTCAAAATGTCTTGGACGTTTCAAGGATCTGTTAGTCCAATGTCCACATCACGGCATCCCGAAATGGGAATTGTGCCGAATCATTTATGAGGGCATTGCTCCTTACACAAGACAGACCCTTGAATCCATGTGTCAAGGCAACTTTATGACCAAAGATGATGGGGAAGCCTGGAATTTTCTAGAAGATTTCGCTGAAAAATCTTTACAGTGGGAGGGTATGAGTCAATCGTCTAGGGATGGTAATGATATTTCCATAGGAGTTAGAGCTGACATTGCAGCTATACACAAGAAACTCGAGACTATGGAAAACAAATTTTTAGCCGCCACCCTAAATCAAATGTCACTCTCCAAAACTGTATGTGGCTGCTGTTCTGATCCGTCTCACTTGACGGAAGAATGTCCGTTACAAGGTCATGAGCATACCAATGCCGCATTTCAAAGACCTAGAAACGATCCATTTTCCTCCACATATGACCAGGGTTGGAGGAATCACCCTAATTTTGCTTGGAACCAATCACAATCTCAAAACACGGTTCCAAACCCGAATCAATTCCAAAGGGTTCCTCCACCACAACAGCAACCACCACAATTAAGTCAGCATCCCTTTCAAGCAAAAAACTTTAAAAATCTGGTCAACATTTTTGCACCATCTAGTCCTTTGCAATTGACCGGTACAGATAATACCTCTGCACTAGCACAAACCTTGGATACTTTCATAAAACAATCCATCCAAGGGATGGCAAGTTTGCAATCTTCCGTCAAGAATGTGATGAAGATCATTATCTCTCAAAATGAGAACATCAAATCGATGGAAGAACAAATTGCACAACTAAAAGCCGAAATGTGTGCAAGAGAGAAAGAGAAACTTCCAGCTCAACCTTTACCCAATCCTGGCTATTCACATCATGTGGATGCAATCACGTTGAGATCTAGAAGAGTGCTTGACAAACACGTTGGGGAAGAGTTTGATGATACCGATAAATCAATCAATAAAACCCCAGCTGAGACCTTTCCTTACACACACACTTCTAATTCTGACCCCAGTTCTTCTACCCCACCATCTTCTTGCGAGCCTATTCTTCGTTTCCCAAAAGGCTCGCCACCTCAGCCCATCTCTTCTAGTCTACCACAGACGATCCCCACTTCTCTTTTGGGATCATGTCTACCCCCACTTCCTTCTTCTATGATGGACCCAGCGCTTTTTGCTAAAGCACCTTATCCTAATCGATTAAGGGCTAACACACCGAGTCCACATATGGAGAAGATTATGAACATTTTTAAGCAAGTTAACATCAACATCCCTCACCTAGATGCCATCCAACAAGTTCCGTCTTATGTGAAAACTCTTAAGAACTTGTGCACTAGAAAGAGGAAGACTCAAGTGCCCAAGAAGATATTCATGGCAAAAATAGTAGACACGGCCTTCCCCCAACAATTACCAAGAAAACGTAAGGATCCTGGATATCCTACTATTTCCATTTCTATTGGGGAAAAATACATTAATCGTGCTCTACTAGACCTTGCGCTAGTGTTAACTTGCTTCCATATTCAGTTTATGAGCAACTAGGTATCGGAAAGCTGAAGCCAACTCATTGCACTCTCCAGATGGCTGACCGATCAATCACCAAACCTAGGGGTGAACTGGAGGATGTGTTAATAAAAATCGGGGAATTTATATTCCCTGTGGATTTTATTGTAATTGATACACAGCCTGTAGCGAACTCACGGAATCAAATTCCGGTGATTTTAGGTCGCCCTTTTTTGGTCACTTCCAATGCAATAATCAACTGTCGTAATGGTTCTATGACCCTATCCTTCGGGAATAGGTCAATAGAGCTGAACATTTACAAGTTGGGAAGTGTACCCTCCGAACCTACTGCTCAGGTCTGTTCTGTCGACTTAATGGATGTCGACAGCAGCGAATTTGATGATCCTCCTGATATCGATCTTGACTCTTTTCATACGTTATTGTTTGACCCAACTATGTATCATACACATACGGACTCTTCCACCGAGATGTCCGGGTCAACAATTAACACGAATTATGAACTGTTTTTAGAGTCTGAAGATCACCCCGCACTTTATGATGACATTCTTCATCGGGGAATTGATGGAACTTTTGAGGAGATCTTCGCTGATGAACTCGCATTTTTGAATGACACGGGTGTTGAGATGAATCATGTTCCAATCACTGAAATTGAACCTCCACCCTTTCCTCTGAACTGTAAAAAGAATGCGAGTTATCCATCACATTCACTGCTTCGTCTCTCCAAAATGAGACCCACACACACTCTCTTCCACCCCTTTCCCTTTCCACACTTCTTCTTCCACCAACCAGAGCACTGCATTGATAAAATTTTCGAATGGTTGGTGTTAACATTCGGTCTTTGCAAAGCTTGGCATCGACCAATAATTCTTGACCCCCTCATGTGATTTTCAAAGCTTAACATTGCATAACTCAAGTTTGGGGGTATGATCGGGCTCCTAAAAACAAATTTTTTTTACACAAAATTATGAGCCAAAAATAAGTTTGGGGGAGGGTCTTCACTTAAATATTTTGCCCCCACTAATAAATTCCTCCCAAGCTTACAGGTTTTTCGAGATTTAGCAGTAGGCAACAGTGAGGACACTGTTGAAAACAAGTTTGGGGGAGGTTTGTGCTTATTTCTGCATCATTTGCACATCATTTGCATAAGCACATAACATTTTTAAAAAAAACCTATAAAAATTTAAAAATTTTCAAAAGATAAAAAATATTTTTGTACATAAATAAGATAATAAAAGATTAGATAGTGAAAAATTACATCCATGAGATTAGAAAAATTTAAGAAAATTTAGAAAATTAGAAGTTTTCTTATACGAACTAGTAATAAGTAGTTATGAGCCGTTGTCCCAAGAGTTAGTAAGATGAAGGAAGTCACTAATCTGAGGATAAAAATAAGTATGAAAAATAGTTTCTATTCTGGAAGCCAAACAATTTGAACGTTGCTACCCTGCTATTCGCACTTACACACGTCTTAAAGCCTGGGATAGTAGAGGATACCTTGAAATGCTCTTGTCTTAAAGCCGATGTATGAAGGAAATAAAAAGAAAAAGTGAATAAAAAAATATATAAAGTGGTGAGAAAAATGGACACTGGTTTTGTTATCATCAAGGGCAATAAAAAATATATATAGCGAAGGTGCCTCTTCACCTAGTGCCCTAAGGCCAACTGGTCTGGGAGTCACTGCTATGCCTGAGGTGGTGCAAGACGAGGAAAATACACCATATAAGCAAACACATGAGTAATCGGTCGGTTAGTACCTCAAGAAGTATTAACGGTCGCATGAAAGGGTGTGAGCAAATTCATTTAAATATTCATTAATCAAAAAGTACTGAGGCTGATGGGCAAGAGTATGATAGCTTGAATTGAATTCTCCGGGTGTAGGGATGTCTTTACACACACGCAGGGTTATATGATCGATGTTTGGAAGAATGATAGGAATGAAGAATAAGACGATGTTTTATTGAAGGAGGACGTGATTTCTGACATCTTTTCATGACCATTAAGATAGGGCTCATGACAACCGAAAAGCTAGCTTAGTTGGAAACCCTAATTTTCAAAGTTTTTCTTTTACAATTCTTGTCTTTAAATGTAATATTCATGATCTTCCTTTTATTATAGGATTTTGTGGGTGCAATCCGCTGAAAACCCTCAGGAGACAACACTCCTCCTACTAGGGACAACTAGAGGTTTAAAGGCTTGTTGCACGTGCTCAGTGCAATCGTGTTGTCTACGAAAGTGTGCTAGTTAGTTTTTCTCTTTCTTTATTTTCTCTTTCTCTTTTTAATAAAAAATTCGCTCAAGACGATCGAAAATAAGTTTGGGGCAATTTGATCAGTCGAAAATAATGCATTTTTAACACGGCAATTTCCCCATCATTTGCACTCATTTAGAAGTGTTCGGTATTCATATTTCACATATTAGCAAATCAGTCGTAAAATATCAGATTGCATGTGTTAGACTTTTAAACCGGCACTTTAAGGGAAATTGACCGCATTTCATGGCATCGCATCATCTCTGTATTTGCGCAACACTTGTGTCGAGATTTGTGCAGGAAATTCCAGGAGCAAAGTCAAAAGAAGCTGATAAAAAATACACCAACTCCATGTTTTCAAATCTGGTAGCAATTCAGAAGTAAATATACAAATCAACATATCAAAGAAAGGCCCACAAGTCAGCCCAAATCATCACCAAAAGTTGCAAGCCTTAAAGCCTCTAAAGCGCCGCGGAACCGCGGCAGGAGCCGGCTTGCGCCGCGGTTCCGCGGCGGTTTGGTCAGATCGTCACTCTAATTTTGGTGCATAACTCTTCTCTCAGTGGGTACACCTCATTTTGACACGTCAAATTCTAGAATTCTCCAGAGTCTTGTCAGATCAGCAAAGATCATTAAGCATCCTAATCTTGATTAAGCTCCTAACTAACTATTTCTAGAAGCTCCCTCCTAACTAATCACATCTAGAAGCTTCTCCTCTAACTAACTTTTGGAGGGAAATTCAAATTTCCTCAACAAACTTTTGGAGGGAAACTTAGAATTTGAAATCCTAAATCTAGGGTTTTGATATCTATAAATAGAAGCCTAGACCTAGGGTTGAAGGAGGATTAGATCCTAAATCTTGAATATTCCAATCTTTACCTCTTTCTTCATTTTCTTCCACAAGTCTAGTGACAAGGCTTGTGCGAAACCCTAACCCTAATTCCACTCCAAATTCAAGATCTTGAGTACCAAATCAAGCGAGAAGCCTGCAACCTTTTAGGAGCCGAGCCGATTTTCAATCGGGCAAGTGATCCAAGCCGATCCGCGACTCAAGGAGACGAGCTAAGACAAATCGACGATCGAGTTCTTCCTCTTGTAGTTCTTGAGCGAATGTAATGAAATTGTTGATATAAATAAAAGGTGAAATTCTTTAATCTTGCTTTCTTTAAATTCTTGCATCATGATTCGATCTCAATTTATGATTGTAGTTCTTGTGATGATGTTTGAGTAAAACTCCGCTCGTTAAGGAGTCGAGACGATCAATAGAATGATGATGTAACAAATGTTTAAACGATTCTTGAGTCCGACGAGTTTTGTAAACCCTAGCAAGTTCAAGAATCGATGACCTAGTTTCGTAGTGATGCTTTCTTGATTGTGATCGCTCGAAATTAGGGATCTACGATCGTTTCTTGAATTTACTAGAGGCTAGAATGTGAATGATATCGACGAAAGAACAAGGGATAAGATGAAACCCTGGTTTCATAAGAAATCCCTAATTCTCGATCGATCATCATCGATCTAGTATCAATTCATCGAAGGATAAGAATACGCAATTATAAGATTACATCACATCTATAGATCCGATCGATTCCTACGAGCCTCATTTCGATTCTTAATATTTGGTTTGGAAAAATCATCAAACTATCAATTCTTGATTCTATCTTTTTCTTATTATTAGATCTATATTTTCTAATTCTTGAACTTCAAATATAAATCATGAATTGTTTGTTTTCTTTTCTTTAAAGTTTCAATTCATCTAATTCGAATGACGAACGATTACACTTTCCCTGTGGACGATCCGCACTTACTAACGCGCTACATTCGACACCGTTATTGATTGCGGTCAAATAATTTTTGGTTGTGATTTCTATACAATTTTTCATACTACACAATCCGAAATCTCGTTTAAATCGGCCGTATGGAAATATGGCAGGGTTCGATCAGATGCGTGCGGTATTGCACGGATCATGATCGAACGGATTTTACAAGCGAGTTTTGGTTTAAGCCGGATCCTAGTATTAGAGAGTGTAGATTTTGTCTCTTTGCATTTGTATTCAGTGGGAATACAAATGCGGGCATGTATATGCAGTCGAGGGGTTTTCCTGTAATTTATTACGGGATCAGTTTTCTGAAGTTGCCAGTTTGCATTCTGTTCCGGCCAGTTATCCTTTGTTCCTTCCCGGCCAGACTTTTCCGTTGGAGGGGCTAATTTGCAAGTTTGCAAATTAGCATTTGTGGAGGGGTTATTTGAGATTTGAAAGATTATGAAAGCATCTTTTGATTCCATTCTTTTCTTTCATCATTTCTTGCTTTATTGAGATTAGAATGGATTAGAAGTTGATGTGAGGCTTGCTTTTGGATGTGGTCACCCATTCTACTTTTCCTACACTCACCTCCCTTCTTGTTGATTCCATGACACTCCCATTTTGAGAGAGGGGCTGGTCACTTCATGAGAGAGATGAGGGAATTCATTTTTGATGAGGGAGATTGATTCATCTCATTTTTGCTTGCTTGCTAAATTCCAAACCCATCTCCAAAGTTCTTCTCTCATTGCTCCATCATGGCAACTTATACAAACCCTTAGAGACAATGGATTCTACACTTGCCTACAGCATTCCTTGGGCACGTCGGCTCGCCAACTTCGTGCCCGAGTTGCCTCGGTCCATAGGTGGGAGCCCGTAAAAGAACCCGGCGATGTGGTGCCCATTTCGACGAGGAGGCGACGACCGGAGATTCCGCGAGGAGATCCGAGTGGAGGCGAAGACCGAAGGACACGGATCGCTCGGTATAGCTCTCTAACCTTTCTCTTGTTTGCTAGGTTTAGGTTAATGGTTACAATCCGGGTTTCTAGGATGCGGTAGTGCCGGTTTCAAAGTCAAGAAAAATTTTCGTTTCCACATTTTGGCCTCGGATAGATGGCCGGGGCGCTACCGTAGTCCTACATTGTATCAAAGCCACGCCATTAACCTAGTCTAGCTTTCTCTAACGTGTTTACAAGTTCGATCGAACGTATTTTCGAAAACCATATTTCCATGTCATACTTTCTGTCGAATTTTTCTAAGCTCTAAAAATTATTTGGTACATTGGAAAATTACGTGCAGGGTTTTTTATGAATTCTGTGAAAATTTGGTATGCTGATGTTACTGTATCGCGGCGGTTTAGCGGCCAAAACCACGTTTTGGCCGCTAAACCGCCGCCGTTTTGTTGCCAAACCGTACCAAATTTCTACAGTGGTTTACTGACATGGAAATAGGATTTCTGGTATATTCTTTTTGGGCCCAGATGTTTTTTAGTGCTACAGTTGTGCTTGGGGCCACTTCGGTAAATTTAATCGATCGAGAATTTTTAAACATGTTAGTTCACAGTATTTACATTATATCTGCGACCGTGAATGTCATTTGATCGGTAAATCCTGTCTAACTGCTATAGCCCTTTTAGACGGATTTGCGAACGTGACATTCACGTTGATGTTCTGTGTTGTGCTGTGATGTTGCGGATCGGTCGTGGGGGATAGCCTGGTTGCAATGGTAGTACAGTTTTGTTTTATATGTACATTTGATATTGCGGGGCAAGCGTCCGACATGTGGACTGCCGTCACTGCCTGTTTGTATTATTCTTTTGGGGCACGACCGGGTCGAGGTCGATGTACCCGTTGTATGTATATTTTACTTTCTGTACTAGGATTACCCCGCGGTAGGGTGCACGGATAGCCGGGTTCTAGAGGAATACAGGCCCGCATCTCATGGCGTTGAGACGGAGGGGGCTTTACTCTAGAATTGGCGGGCTATTCGCCGCACTCGTAGGTGGTGCAGGTTGGCCCAAGGAGGGGTGCCAAAGCTACCGGATTCTGTGAAGTGCTGGGTGGTCCATTCACGTTGCTGAAGGGGGCTGCCTCGCTTCAGGTTTTGGCGGGTAACTTCCTGCGCCCGTAGGGGTCTAGGATTTCATTGCACAGGCTATCCACACGACCAAGGGAACGTCGGGTTTCAGTATCGGCTCTATGAAACCCGGGGATCCCAGATATCTATATTGTTCTGTGATACTTATTACATTTCTGTGATGTTGCATTTTATCATGCCTTGAGCGAATATTATATATTGATATATATACTAGTAGATGTTGAATATGTTTTGCATCCGCGCTAGTCCAGTCCCCGCTCTGTCGTTAGTTAAGTAACCTAACGGGTGATGACGGGACCCAGTGGCGAATGCGGATGGCATATACTTACATCGTATTTTCGTTTTTTTGTGGTGTGATCAATTTATAGGACTGCATTGATTCGGATCAATGCAAGCTAAACAAACCTATTCTGATGTTGTTGGAACATTTTTCAAAAAGCTGTTATTGCCAGGAAGTTCTGTTTTGTTTTGCACAGTGGTATTCAGTTGGAATATCCTGCTCCTCAGTCGACGAGGCAAGGGCCGAGATCCCTTCACCGGGAGTGACCCCTTGGACAGAAGTTTGCGTCAGGGCAATAACTTTACTATAGTCGATTACTTATGCTTTGCCTCGTGGTATTTAGTTGGAATATCCTGCACCTCATTCTACGGGGAAAGAGCCGAGATCCCTTCACTGGGAGTGACCTTTTTAGCAAAGGTTTTCGCCACTATATTTTAATAAAAGCTATGCAGTTCCTTCAACGATATCAAGTTCATTAGGTTAAAGGTTTTTCGCCAAAAACCAGCCGTAGCTGTTAGTGTATATGCCCTAGAGGCCATTACTGTATCATACTAGTTTGTATATTACTTAATGGATGCTTGGGATATTCACCTTGTATATACAATCTTGCTCAAAATAGTAGTATGCTACTTGGTTTGTTTCTACTTCAATGTGTACATGTGTTTATTTTTGTATATCGCCTATACACATTAGTAGAGCCCTTAGGATCTTTGCTTGATTACCAGCGATGTGATGGCCGTCACACTAGTGGGGCTGGGTAATCTATAAGCACATCCTTATGCAGGTCCCTGGTCGCAGGACTATCGAGACAGGGCATCGATACTCCGGAGTAGACCAGCGCATGCGCTTCTCATCCCAGTGTGGGAGACGGTCTGTCCCACAGCCGTCAGTACGTCGTACTTGAGATAGTATGCGGGTGCTCGTTAGGTTACGGGTACACTGGACAGGACTCGTCGGGAACTGACTAGTTGGTATTATACCTATCGTCAGTTATCAGTTCCCAGGTGACATGAGTACAGCTTAGTCCGCTGACTTGACACTGTCACTTCGCCTCGGGTGTGTTCCCACTGCACTTTGATCACTACCCTACCACGGCTCAAAGGAGTCGTGCAAACAGGTGGTGGTTGGGTGCAGTCCCGAAGCACTTGGAGGCAGTGACGGTTAGACAGGATTCGTCTCTCCCGGTATTGGGGGTTGACATCGCGCTGTGTCTAGGAGAGCCATTACACGAGTAGTCCCTGGCCAGGGCAAACGAGATATACTGGTAGGTTTCCAGTGTTATCTCAGGGTGTTTTGGGCTTCGCTCCGGCACGACTTGTACCGCTATTGGGGGACTGACGTTTACCGCCCCCTAGGCCCGCCATGCGATGTATCAGACGAACAGACCGGACTGTACGGAGAATGTCACACTCAGTCTCAGTAGGAGTTCAGATGGGTTTCGCCTCGTCGGTCTTCTTGTCGGCATTACCTGGGGACCATTACACACAGCTAGTGCCGCTTACAGTCTGTGGTTAAACCCACTGCCAGCGTAGTGTCGAGTCTTTAGAGTCCCACACAGAAAGCTTTTCGCCTTTAGGCAAAAGAGTAGAGGTCGCATGGTATTGCGACAGGTCGCGTGGTTTTGCGACAGGGTTCGGTCACATCCGTGCACTTGTGCACGTACAGTGTCCGGACAGTTTACACTAGCGGGCTTTGGTTTAAGCCAGATCCTAGTGTACCTTATGTGATTGGATTTATCCAGTTTGCATTCGTGTTCCTCGGAACGCGGATGCGGGTGTGTATGCACAGTTGACAGGGAGGCAGAGGCAGCGGATTCTCATTAGGGTTGTTGACTGTTGACCGTTGACTATTTGACTTTATGCTCAACCCTAATGAGAATATGATATGTGATTAACTATTATATTAATTAAGTATTATGGTGATATGGTTGTTGACTTGTTGACTTTTGTTGACTTGTTGACTTTGTTGACTTGTTGACTTTTGTTGACTTGTTGACCGGTTGACTAGGCTTGACTAGTTGACCATCATGATAACCATGGTTATCATTTCATGCCAAAGATTTTTACTTGCTTGCTCATTTGAGTAAAATGAGTGCATGACATGATAAGGTTATGGTTGCTTCTAACCATCACATATGACTTTTTTGATATGATGAGTTATGATCACTTTGGATTATGAGAGGGTGAAAGACAAAAGAGTTGCTCATTTCTTTCTTGCTCATTCTCTCTCTTGTTCATGAGCTCTCCTCTTGCTCTCACCCTCAACCTCTTGCTCCCTCTCTTGATCTATGGTTCTCTTGTCTCATGAGTTGAGAATCAAGAACCATAGATAAAATCCCATTCTATTTCTTCTCTACTCATTCTAGTTCACTAGGTTTAGCAAACCAAGTGAACTAGTTTCTTCAAAGAACGAAGAAGGAGCTAAAGGTTGGAGCTTTCAGGTGGATCTATCTTCGGCGTACGGAGACAACGAGAAGGAGCCATCGAACCACCATCGGAGCTTGAAGACGAAGGAGTTCAAGTTAAGGTATAACCATCTCCATCCGAGTAGCTAACTCTCTTTAGCTAAGTATGCTAGTTTTAGTTTAGGTAAAGATCCCGACTTTGCTTAGTCCATGTTGCCCCTTGCGCTAAAAATTTGTTTTTTATACCGTTTCCGCCTCCCCGTAAGAACCGGGGGTCGCAACGTGGACTTACAGTGGTATCAGAGCCTAACTAAACTTAAACTAGCTTGGTAGTGAAGTGTAACGAAGTTCGGAACCGGAAAAATCCAAAAACCAAACTTTTACAAAATCTGAGTTTCTGTTGAATTTTTTTCTGGTCAAAATGAATAACTTTATACTCCTAAATTCGGCTCAGGGTTTTGTGTGAACACCCATGAAAAACGGTCCACTGTTTCGTTCAAACCGCCGCGCTTCCGCCGCACGAGGTAGGCATGTGCCGCGGAAGCGCCGCGGTTTGTCGTCTTCTCTGCATCGTTTTTCGTGCAGTGTGTGTCTGTGTTGGTTTTGGGATTTTTGAAATATATTATATGTGCCCAGATTTTCCAGAAAAGAAATTTCCTTTTGGGGTCCTATAATTCCGTATTTTTTTCCGAACTTCACTGCACTTTGACTATGATGGTTATATCTGTGATGTTTGCATGTATTGAACGTCGGCTAATCGCTATAAGTCGATTGGTCGGGGTTATACATGATCTGTAATGTGCTGGAATGTGTATATAAATATGTTGGATTGTCGCGGGTGAATAGCCGGGGGTTGTGAGACGAGAGTTTTCTTTTCTTGCAATTCATGTAAATTTGTAAATTGATGTAATAATTATTTGTATGGCCGCACAACCGGGTCGGGGTTGTAGCCGTCATTGTATAATTTCTTTTTACTGTTTTTGCTCCTAGGATAGACCCATGGAGGGGTGCACAAACTACCGGGTATGCCGAAGTGTCGAGTGGCCTACTTATGGAGATGAGGGAGGTTGCTAC
This sequence comes from Agapanthus africanus, assembly GCA_030015575.1. Lineage (NCBI taxonomy): Eukaryota > Viridiplantae > Streptophyta > Magnoliopsida > Asparagales > Amaryllidaceae > Agapanthus > Agapanthus africanus. Next base: position 292,956,003 of record CM057345.1, on the reverse strand, counting down.
GCTTCGGGTACTTGGCGGGTAGTTTGCCGCACCCGTAGGGGTCTTGGGTGGGGTTTTGGCTATTCACCGCGACCGTGTTATCTGTTTTTGTTACAGGCTCGTACAAATTACAGATTGCTAGTATATCCAATGTATTTATCTGTGATCTGAAATGTTTATCAATGCAGTATATCTATATATGATATTATTTAGGCGTTGCTTATGTTTTACAGACGCGCTAGCCCAGCCCCCGCTCTGTCGTTAGTTAAGTAACCTAACGGGTAATGACGGGCCCCGTGGCGAATGCGAATGGCATAAGCGTACGTCATATTTTGGTTGTTTTCTGCAATGGTAGGATTAAATGATGGGACACATTAAAAGAACTAATGCAAGAATATCACGCATTAAAAGAACTAATGCAAGATAATAAACCAAGTTAAAGTCGTTGGAACACTTTCGAAAAACCACTCGGTTCTTTTCAAAAACAACTTTTAAATGCGGAGCTTGAGCCACTCCTTTTAAAAGCTATCTCGTTCCATCAACCATATCAAGTTCACTACGTTCACGGTTTTGCCAAAACCATCCGTAGCCCTCCGTCGTTTCACATGAATAGTCAATAGTATTCAAGCTGTGTATGTTGGCCAAAGTCAAGGCACAGTGATTGGTAGCTATTGGGTGTTCATGTGTAGCATAGATAGATGCGTTGGTTTGGGACAGTCGTACTGCCATTTTGGCCAAAGTCAAGGGTAGGTACGGATGGATCCAAATTAACCTGGATAATGACGGGTAGAACTTGACATGTGACTTATGATATTTTGGCCAAAGTCAAGGTCATAAGAGCATGGGGCAAAAATCCACATCGGGAGTTTCATAAGTACTGAAACTTGCTAGATTTGCATACCATTTGGAGTGTGATGATTCTGGTAGGATTCCTTCAGTTTCGTCACGCAATGATATTTGGATCCCGATCCTACTGTGATTATATGCTACTCCTCGGGAAATTTCTCACTTAACGATCAATGCTATAAACCTAGTAGGTGCCTAGAAAGGTGTTAGCGGGGCTACGCCCCCAGGGAAAATAGGTTCTCTAATTAAGGAACTTCGCGAAAGCGTTGGAAAACCTCCCTCGAAGTACCGACACCGGCCTGGCTGAACGGTTAAGCAAGTATTGTACGGTGGGATTGATCCTGACTAATTCTTCCTTTATGGTTTGAGGAGGGATTCGAGAAACAGTGGGAGCCATCCTGTTTAGACAAACTAAAAACCACTCTAAACTTGCAAGAGCATCATGCTGAGTGTTTCTTCTTCTCTCTCCTAATTGCAGCGACCAATCAACATGACTGGACTTAAGTTACTCCTAGATAAAAACAAATTGACAGGGCCAAACTACAAAGATTGGCTCAGGAATGTCAAGATAGCAATCACTTATGACAAGCTGGGGTATCTTCTTACCACCAAAGCTCCCCCTGTCCCTGGTCCAACTTCCAGTGTCGCGGATAAGGAAATCCGCAAGACTTGGGAGATTGATAGCGCGAAGGCCAAGTGCCTCCTGCTTGCCTCGATGGACAACGAACATCAGAGGAGGCATTGGAATATGGACATGGAGTCCATATTGCTCCATACAAAAGAACGGTATGGAGAGCAATCACGTATCGCAAGATACGAAGCGTCGAAAAAGTTATTTTCGACAAGAATGGCCATCGGATCATCAGTAGCCGAGCACGTGCTAAAGATGATCGGCTACATTGAGGAGCTCGCTGACCTAGGGATCACATTGGAGAGTGAGCTATATACGGATATAGTTCTCCAGTCCCTTCCTTCCACTTACGCCCAGTTTATACTGAACTTCAACCTACAAGAAAAAGAGGTTGAACTATCAGAGCTGCTCAACATGCTGAGGAGCGCAGAGGGCACCCTACAGAAAGGTAGGGAAACATCCACTTTGTTTGTAGGAGGATCATCTTCTTCTAGGTCCAAGGCGAAAGCCAAGGGAAAGAAGAAGAAGGCCCCCGCCAAACCAAGGGGCGGTGTTAGTAAAGTGGATACGAAGGGAAAATGTAAAGCAACAAAGATAGCGGGGAAGCTTGTGGATAAGGAAGAATGCTTCTATTGTCATAAGAAAGGACACTGGAAGAATGATTGCAGGGCCTGGAAGGCCTGAACACAGGAATTGAAGCAGGTTGCAGCTTCAGCTTCAGGTGTGTATGTTATTGAAAACTGTCTTTCAATAAACTCTACTTCCTGGGTATTGGATACCGGATCAGGATCTTATATCTGTAATTCTTTGCAGGCGTTGAGAAACCGTAGGGTTTTGAAGGCAGGTGACATGACCCTCAGAGTTGCGAACGGAGCTAGCATGGATGCTAAAGCCATGGGGGACTATCACCTGGGAATGTCAGATGGACATGTTTTGGTTTTGCGTAATTGCTTTTTTGTACCCAACGCAACTTGTAATATCATTTCTGTATCTTTAGTTTCTAAAGAAGGTTATGAATTTGCGTTTGTAAGTAATGTTGTAAACATTCACCTTAATCAAGTTCTGATTGGGTCAGGTACATTGAGTAATGGTATATACGTGTTAAACCAACCACAGATTTTTAATGTCCAGAATACACACAAAAGAAAGTCTCCAGAAATAAATCAGACTTTCTTATGGCATTGTAGATTGGGTCACATCAATGAGAGAAGGTTGACTAAGTTGCATACAGAAGGATATTTGAATGCGTTCGAATATCAATCATATGCCACTTGTCAATCTTGTCTCAAAGGAAAGATGACAAAGACTCCGTTTACTGGACATGGAGTAAGAGCGAGCGAGCTCTTGGGACTCGTACACAGTGACGTGTGCGGTCCAATGTCTACACATGCCCGAAGCGGACATTCTTACTTCATTACTTTTACGGATGACTTCTCAAGGTACGGTTATGTCTTCTTGATGAAACATAAGTCCGAGGCCTTTGGAAAATTCCAGGAGTATAAGAATGAAGTAGAGAAACAGACCGGCAAAAGTATTAAGATTCTAAGATCGGATCGAGGTGGAGAATACTTAAGTGCCGAGTTCCTGGACTATTTAAAAGAGAACGGAATTCTCTCTCAGCTTACTCCTCCATACACCCCGCAACATAACGGTGTATCGGAGAGACGGAACCGCACCCTATTAGATATGGTGCGGTCCATGATGAGTAACGCTGAGTTACCGCGATCATTCTGGGGGTATGCGCTAGAATCAGCCGCATACCTTTTGAATCGAGTTCCCACTAAGACTGTGCCTACCACGCCATTTGAGATGTGGTGTGGGAAGAGACCCCATCTTAATCACATTAAGATATGGGGAAGTCCAGCTTTTGTCAAAAAGCAGCATGCGGACAAGCTCGAGGCACGCTCAGTACTGTGCAAGTTTGTGGGATATCCAAAGAATTCCAAGGGATATTTCTTCTACTGTGAAGAGGAACAAAAAGTTCTTGTTTCTCGTCATGCCCACTTTCTAGAACACCAGTTCATAGAAAAAGAAATAAGTGGGAGCGCAGTAGAACTGGAAGAAATTCCAGAACCACAGACTGTTACTGAAAGCTTAGTGGAACCAGAGGGTTCAACAGAACAGGACATTCCTACGCCGCTCCGCAGGAGTAGTAGGCAGACTCATCCGCCCGAGAGATACTACGGTTTTCTCATAGACGGGGATAGAGAGGATTGCATCATAGATTATGATGAGCCTACTAGCTTCCAGCAGGCCGTTCAGAGCATTGACTCAGTGAAATGGCTGGATGCAATGCGGACCGAAATGGAGTCCATGTACACCAACAAGGTATGGACGTTGGACATTGCTCCAGACGGGGTAAAACCCGTAGGATGCAAGTGGATCTTCAAAAGGAAGATTGGTGTAGATGGACAGGTTGAGACCTATAAAGCTAGGCTGGTAGCAAAGGGTTTTCGTCAAAGACCTGGCTTGGACTACGACGAAACCTTTTCTCCAGTAGCCATGCTGAAATCCATTCGGATCCTTCTTGCCATTGCTGCCTTCCACGATTATGAGATCTGGCAAATGGACGTAAAGACAGCTTTTCTAAATGGAAATTTAGAGGAGTGTGTCTATATGGACCAGCCAGAGGGTTTCATTCAGAGTGGGAGCAGCGGAAAGGTGTGCAAGTTGCTTAAGTCCATCTATGGACTAAAGCAGGCATCGCGGAGTTGGAACATCTGCTTTGATGAGACGGTCAAAGAATTTGGCTTTATCAAAAATCCAGATGAACCATGCAACTATAGTAGATTTGTAGCGAGAACTGTAGTATTCCTCGTTTTATACGTGGATGACATTCTCTTAATAGGAAATGACATTCCTATGCTACAATCTGTCAAGGGGTTCTTGTCACACAGGTTCTCCATGAAAGACCTGGGTGATGCCTCGTACATTCTGGGTATCCGGATCTACCGTGACAGATCCAAGAGGATATTAGGACTTTCACAGTCCAGGTACATCGACACCATACTGAAGAGATTCAGTATGGAAGATTCCAAGCGCGGTAACCTACCGGCTTGTCACGGGATCACCCTCTCTAAAGAGATGTCTCCCAAGACTGATTTGGAGAGGGATCGCATGTCTATTATACCCTACGCTTCTGCGGTAGGCTCTATAATGTATGCGATGTTGTGTACCAGACCGGATGTAGCTTATGCACTCAGTCAAACCCTGGGGAGAAACACTGGATAGCGGTAAAGAACATTCTCAAGTACCTGAGAAGGACTAAGGAGATGTTCTTGGTGTATGGCGGAAAAGACCTCCAGATCGAGGCCTTTGCTGACTCCAGCTTCCAGAGTGACAAGGATGATTCCAAGTCCATGCCGGGTTTTGTCTTTACCCTCAATGGAGGGGCGGTGTGTTGGAAGAGTTCCAAACAAGAAACCGTTGCAGACTCGACGATGGAAGCGGAATACATCGCTGCATCTGATGCCGCAAAAGAAGCTGTCTGGATGAGGAAGTTCTTGAAAGAACTTCAGGTGGTTCCGTCCATTGTTGATCCAATACCTCTGTATTGCGACAACAACGGGGCTATAGCTTTAGCGAAGGAACCCAGGTCCCATCAGAGATCCAGGCATATCTTGAGGCGGTATCACCTGATCAGGGAGATCGTAGATCGCCAGGAGATCGAGGTTCGGAGAGTCGCTTCAGAAGATAACACTGCTGATCCATTCACCAAGGCCCTGCCCCAGACTCAGTTCGAGCGGCTGATCGAGATGATAGGTCTTCGATACGCCAGTACATGGCCTTAGTGCAAGTGGGAGATTGTTAGTGTATATGCCCTAGAGGCCATTACTGTATCATACTAGTTTGTATATTACTTAATGGATGCTTGGGATATTCACCTTGTATATACAATCTTGCTCAAAATAGTAGTATGCTACTTGGTTTGTTTCTACTTCAATGTGTACATGTGTTTATTTTTGTATATCGCCTATACACATTAGTAGAGCCCTTAGGATCTTTGCTTGATTACCAGCGATGTGATGGCCGTCACACTAGTGGGGCTGGGTAATCTATAAGCACATCCTTATGCAGGTCCCTGGTCGCAGGACTATCGAGACAGGGCATCGATACTCCGGAGTAGACCAGCGCATGCGCTTCTCATCCCAGTGTGGGAGACGGTCTGTCCCACAGCCGTCAGTACGTCGTACTTGAGATAGTATGCGGGTGCTCGTTAGGTTACGGGTACACTGGACAGGACTCGTCGGGAACTGACTAGTTGGTATTATACCTATCGTCAGTTATCAGTTCCCAGGTGACATGAGTACAGCTTAGTCCGCTGACTTGACACTGTCACTTCGCCTCGGGTGTGTTCCCACTGCACTTTGATCACTACCCTACCACGGCTCAAAGGAGTCGTGCAAACAGGTGGTGGTTGGGTGCAGTCCCGAAGCACTTGGAGGCAGTGACGGTTAGACAGGATTCGTCTCTCCCGGTATTGGGGGTTGACATCGCGCTGTGTCTAGGAGAGCCATTACACGAGTAGTCCCTGGCCAGGGCAAACGAGATATACTGGTAGGTTTCCAGTGTTATCTCAGGGTGTTTTGGGCTTCGCTCCGGCACGACTTGTACCGCTATTGGAGGACTGACGTTTACCGCCCCCTAGGCCCGCCATGCGATGTATCAGACGAACAGACCGGACTGTACGGAGAATGTCACACTCAGGCTCAGTAGGAGTTCAGATGGGTTTCGCCTCGTCGGTCTTCTTGTCGGCATTACCTGGGGACCATTACGCACAGCTAGTGCCGCTTACGGTCTGTGGTTAAACCCACTGCCAGCGTAGTGTCGAGTCTTTAGAGTCCCACACAGAAAGCTTTTCTCCTTTAGGCAAAAGAGTAGAGGTCGCATGGTATTGCGACAGGTCGCGTGGTTTTGCGACAGGGTTCGGTCACATCCGTGCACTTGTGCACGTACAGTGTCCGGACAGTTTACACTAGCGGGCTTTGGTTTAAGCCAGATCCTAGTGTACCTTATGGGATTGGATTTATCCAGTTTGCATTCGTGTTCCTCGGAACGCGGATGCGGGTGTGTATGCACAGTTGACAGGGAGGCAGAGGCAGCGGATTCTCATTAGGGTTGTTGACTGTTGACCGTTGACTATTTGACTTTATGCTCAACCCTAATGAGAATATGATATGTGATTAACTATTATATTAATTAAGTATTATGGTGATATGGTTGTTGACTTGTTGACTTTTGTTGACTTGTTGACTTTGTTGACTTGTTGACTTTTGTTGACTTGTTGACCGGTTGACTAGGCTTGACTAGTTGACCATCATGATAACCATGGTTCTCATTTCATGCCAAAGACTTTTACTTGCTTGCTCATTTGAGTAAAATGAGTGCATGACATGATAAGGTTATGGTTGCTTCTAACCATCACATAAGACTTTTTTGATATGATGAGTTATGATCACTTTGGATTATGAGAGGGTGAAAGACAAAAGAGTTGCTCATTTCTTTCTTGCTCATTCTCTCTCTTGTTCTTGAGCTCTCCTCTTGCTCTCACCCTCAACCTCTTGCTCCCTCTCTTGATCTATGGTTCTCTTGTCTCATGAGTTGAGAATCAAGAACCATAGATAAAATCCCATTCTATTTCTTCTCTACTCATTCTAGTTCACTAGGTTTAGCAAACCAAGTGAACTAGTTTCTTCAAAGAACGAAGAAGGAGCTAAAGGTTGGAGCTTTCAGGTGGATTTATCTTCGGCGTACGGAGACAACGAGAAGGAGCCATCGAACCACCATCGGAGCTTGAAGACGAAGGAGTTCAAGTTAAGGTATAACAATCTCCATCCGAGTAGCTAACTCTCTTTAGCTAAGTATGCTAGTTTTAGTTTAGGTAAAGATCCCGACTTTGCTTAGTCCATGTTGCCCCTTGCGCTAAAAATTTGTTTTTTATACCGTTTCCGCCTCCCCGTAAGAACCGGGGGTCGCAACGTGGACTTACAGTAGCCCTCCGTTATTTCCTACGGGTATTATTTAGTATTCTTGCTGCGTTTGTTGACCTAGTCAAGACGTAGTGTTCGGTAGCTAAGTGGTACTTGTTTGTTGTATAAGTGGGATTTGTTAGGACAGTCGCACGGCCTTGTTGACCTAGTCAAGGGCACGCACGGGTGGGTTTAATGCAATCCAGAATAATGACAGGTTGAACTTGACTGGCGGTTTATGGTTTGTTGACCTAGTCAAGGTCATAAACCGCTTGGGGTAAAAATCACATCGGGAGTTTCTAAAGAAACCAAAACTTGCCAGGAATGCGCATACCTTCTGGAGTGTAGTGACGTGAGTGGATTCCGTCACGTTATCATGCGATAATAGTTGGATCCCGATTCCCACTGATGAGTTGGTTTACTCCTCAGGTGATCCCCACTAATTCTTTTTTCAGGTTTGGAGGAAAATTTGACGGTACAGTGGGAGGTTTCCTGATTAGATAAAGTGACAACCATTCTAATCTAGTTTAGAGTGCACGCTGAGTGTTTTTTTCTCTCTCTCTTTGGCAGCGACCATTGACCCGACCCTAGACTATGACTCAGTGACCAAGTTGACCGAACCTTCTTATAAGACTGGCTTTTGGATTGTCAGAGTTGCATACCTCATTGCCACTCCTACTTTTACCCTTTTCTCCAGGACACCCCGTATTACTACGAACGTCCACTTCCATTGGATAAAACTATCGTATGGTTATATACGAACTCGAAGGATTTTATTCGAGGATGGTTTCCGGTTCTGGAGAAAACGAATAGGACTATTCAGTTGTCTTTTCCTTTTACCTTCTCTCAGGTTGCGAGTACTCCTTGGTTTAGGAGATAGTACACATATTACGCAAATTGGAGAGTCTTCTTCCAAACCTTAGGCTGGTGCCGAACGGTGGGGAATGAAGAAAACCAATTAGCATAACTATGGTGTACAGAAGGTATTAAGTAAAGACATATCAAGGGATTAGTAGGAGGGCAAACTAAATTGCGACTGCTATTCACGACCAAACCAAGTATTTCTTCGCCAATCCTAAATCACCTTTGTATTTCTCCAGGACACTCCGTATCACTACGAAGATCCACAGTTTATTGGATACTCCATCGTATGGTTATATACGAACTCGAAAGGAATTTGTTCCAGTTCGGGGATGGATTCTGGTTCGGGAGAAATAGGAATAAGGTTTATTCGGTTGTCTTTTATCTTCACCTTCTCTCGCATTGAGAGTGCTCCTAGGATTAGGATAGTACACCCATTATGCTTATTGGATAGTCTTCTTCCAAACCATAGGCTGGTGCCGAACGGTAGGGAAGGAAGAAAACCATTTGGCCTAAAGGGGTGTGCAGAAGGTAATGACTAAAGACATATAAAGGGATTTTGACAGATGGCAAAGAATTATACGGTTACAGTTATGAATCTGGATAATGGAAGAGGCATTACTATGAATACCAGAATACCCCATCAAAACATCTCAATGTTTCGGTTTCACTGTGCACTGTTAATAGAAAACTGATTTCCCAATTGGACACTTGCTTCAGGGTATGTATTTACCAGGTATGATTCTCACATCTGTATGGTTTTACAGATGATGAGTGGGAGTAAGTTATTGGGAATTAGGTGATCCTCCTCATTATGTCGGGATTCATGGTAATTGGTGATATTTGAGGAAGTCACCTGGGTTGTTTGCCGGACGGCAAATATTTGGTTTTGAATATCTGTTGTTATGCACCAATTTCAAATTGATATATATGTACGTCTATTTTCATAGAGTGAGATATAACTTTTTGAAATGATGTCTATGACATTTACCTATATCAGTGGATGGTTAGGTAAGGAGCATTAAACAGCGGTGTAATTCTTCATAACCATAAGTACAGTTTTCGACCTATAACACACAGGGAATGAGTTATTACACTCAGGGGACTTATACAGAGTATTATATGTTGTCCAGTGTCTATTAGGACAGAGGGGTTGGTCCTCGTACTATAATCAGATTACTTATGACTTCTCTAGTTCTTAGACATGTGTTTCGTAGAAACACAGGGTCTAAGTTTTGAGAAGATATAGGTGTATGAATAAAGTAGAGAACCAGGAGTTGCAAGTATCAGGATTCTTCAAGGTGATCGAAGATGTAGATACTTGTGTATGGTATTCAGTTGATAGTAATGATTAAGTGAACTTGCTTCCCTTTCAGGTTACTCATAATTGGAAGCACTCCTGAGTTGAGTAACGTTGATCGGCTTCTTTCCATTTAGTTGATATGCACTGGAGACAGCTGCATGATTTGAATCTGGTTTAATTAAATCAGTGCCTCAATTTCTGTATTGGATATAGAACAGTTCATATCTTAACGTTGTTAAGGTACGGGGAGTTGTCCGGTTTATGCTTAAAACCAGACTCTGGATAACTCACGGCACGTTTCTGTAATGGCTGTTTGTGGGTTGACCCAGGCTATGACGAGGGTTGAATTTCTACCATCTGGAAGATCAATAGTGATATTGTTCTTAACTCGCCACAATTTTAAAAGAAATGTTTTTTTTCAGAAAACAATAGTAGGAGTATGGTAGAACTGGAAGTGATTCCAGAACCGCAAACGATTACGGAAAATTTGATAAGAACCAATAGATTCAATTTGGTTTGACATTCCATTAGCCACTCCACAGATATGTTGGGTAACCTCAGGCACCCGAAAGGTACTCCGGTAGCCTCAAGGACGGTGACAGGGAGGTTCTTGTTTACCCAGACTTGCCATTACTGTTGTTCCAAGCTGTGAGACCCGCCAGGAGGATGAGTATAGCGTCATTCTGAACTAGCTTTAGAAGTGTACGTCTAAATGACTCTGCCAGAGGGTTGTCGTAGTCAGTAGGAGCAGCGGAAGCATTGGTGGACAGGAGGCTTACGTCTATTTATAGACTAAAGCAGATATAGCGGAGATAGTTCATCTATTTCTGATGTGACAGTCATAGGTTTGACTTCATCAGAATAGGGAATGGATCTGTTAAGAAGGTAGTAGGGTGTAATGTCCTGGTATTTGGATGACATACACAGAGTAGGAAGTGATATTCCTATACTACGGTCGGTTATACTTTGGTTGTCACACAGTAGTTTCTCCACATGGGACTTGGATATAATATCAAGACATTCTGGTTACTAGATCTATAGATCTAGATTTGGGTAGTTTCCCAATCAGGGTACTTAGACAGCATTCTAAGAGTTTTTAGAATGGACGACTCCTGGCACGGTAGTGTACCTGCAGGTAATGGAGTCACCCTCTCTAAAGGTGTCTTATAGATTAAAGTAGAGAGGGATGTGCATGATTGGCAGATCACTTGCTTAGGCAATTGAGTCAATCATGAGATGTCAAGTACCACACCAGATGTTGTTCTTGCAGTAGATGCAATAAGTTGATATTAATCCAATCCTGGAGAAACGATCAGAAGCAGTTTTAGGACATAAGTGGATGTTCTAGGGATTTGATAACGGCAGCCTCCTTTAGGAGACGGTTATCATTCCAAGCTTCCAAGGTGTCATGGACGACAGGGTGGTCGTCAGAGTCATAGTTTTCCATTTAACGAGGGGCAGTATTTTGCACAAGTGATCCAAGCATATACTGAGGGAGGCATGGCGCAAGATACTGATTAAGTTCAGTTGTCGATACAGTCTGAGAAGTTTCGATTTGAAGTTCATTTATGAACTAGGTCCCATCAGACATCCAGACATTCTAAGACAGGTATTGCTCATTTCGGGAGATGGCTTTCTCCGCGAACTTGAGATATAGAGAGACATAGAAAGAAACATCACAGCGGATCAACTCACTGAGGCTATTCCTCAAACGCAATAGTTTCGCAAACGAGCTTTGTGAGACTGACTAGTAGAGAAGTTGGGTGTTCGGTATCACACGGGCTGTGAGTATGCGACATCGCAATAATTAGCCTTGAGTGCAAGTGGGAGATTGTTGGAGATAGTGCCCTCATAGTCAATTATTGGATCACAGGCACGTGATTGCAATGATTGAGGGAGGACCTGTCCCAGTAGGACAGTCTTACTCAAGATGATAGTATGCTACCTGGTTTATCTTTATCATCGTGTACTGCTTTAGGTGACCTGACAGGTCGCTATTACACGTTGATAGAGCCCCTACGATTCTTTCTTGACTGCCAGCAGTATGAGGGCGATCATATACGTAGGAGCTGGTAGTCTATAAGCACGTCCTTAAATGGTCCCTAGTCGTGGGAGTTTCGAGACTGGGCATCGATACTCCATTAGTAGACTAGTGTATACAGTCGAGACCCCGACCAGGGGCGGTGGCCGGTCTCACAAGCCACTGGTGTCAGTTGGTTCAACTAAGATGTATACAGGTGCTCATTGGGTTATGAGTACACCGGACAGGACTCGCCTGGAACATGCTAGTTGGTATTATATCTGACGTCAGATAGCAGTTCCCTGGTGACATGTGTACAGGTTAGTTCATCGACCTGAGATCGTCATTTGTCTCATGTGAGTTCCCACTGTACTTTGATTACTACCCTACCATGGCTCAAAGGAGTCGTGCAAACAGGTTTTAGTTGGGTACAGTCCCGAGCCACATGGAGGCAGTGAGCGGATCTGCAGGGGTTCGTCTTTCCCGGTATTGGGGGTGAGGTCGCGCTGTGTCTAGGAGAGCCATTACACAAAGCCCTCGGCCGAGGCAGGAGATTTACTGGTAGGTATTCCAGTAGTATCTCAGGGTGTTCTGGGCTACACTCCGACATGACTTGTACCGCTTTTGGGGGTCTGACTTTTACCAACCCCCTAGGCCCACCATGCGATGCTCATAGACGAACGGACCGGACTGTACGGATATTGTCACTGAAAGGCTCAGTAGGGTGTCAGGATGAGTTCGCTCATCGACGTCCCTTTTGGTCAGTACCTGGTAGCCCGTTACGTATTGGCTAATACCTCTGACGTGCTGGTGGTTAAATCCACAACCAAAGTTTTGACGGGTCTTTAGAGTCCCCCACAGACCAGTTTCTTAAGTTTCGGGCGAAACGCCGTAGAGGCCGTATGGAGATATGGTAGGGTTCGATCAGATGCGTGCGGTATTGCACGGATCGTGATCGAACGAATTTTACTAGCGAGTTTTGGTTTAAGCCGGATCCTAGTATTAGATAGTGTAGATTTTGTCTCTTTACATTTGTATTCAGTGGGAATATAAATGCGGGCATGTACATGCAGTCGCGGGGTTTTCCTGTAATTTATTACCGGATCAGTTTTCTGAAGTTGCCAGTTTGCATTCTGTTCCGGCCAGTTTTCCTTTGTTCCTTCCCGGTCGGATATTTCCGTTGGAGAGGCTAATTTGCATGTTTGCAAATTAGCATTTGTGGAGGGGTTATTTGTGATTTGAAAGATTATGAAAGCATCTTTTGATTCCATTCTTTTCTTTCATCATTTCTTGCTTTATTGAGATTAGAATGGATTAGAAGTTGATGTGAGGCTTGCTTTTGGATGTGGTCACCCATTCTACTTTTCCTACACTCATCTCCCTTCTTGTTGATTCCATGACACTCCCATTTTGAGAGAGGGGCCGTTCACTTCATGAGAGAGATGAGGGAATTCATTTTTGATGAGGGAGATTGATTCATCTCATTTTTGCTTGATTGCTAAATTCCAAACCCTTCTCCAAAGTTCTTCTCTCCTTGCTCCATCATGGCAACTTATACAAACCCCTAGAGACAATGGATTCTACACTTGCCTACAGCATTCCTTGGGCACGTCGGCTCGCCAACTTCGTGCCCGAGTTGCCTCGGTCCAGAGGTGGGACCCGTAAAAGAACCCGGCGATGTGGTGCCCATTTCGACGAGGAGGCGACGGCCGGAGATTCCGCGAGGAGATCCGAGTTGAGGCGAAGACCGAAGGACACGGATCGCTCGGTATAGCTCTTTAACCTTTCTCTTGTTTGCTAGGTTTAGGTTAATGGTTACGATCCGGGTTTCTAGGATGCGGTAGTGCCGGTTTCAAAGTCAAGAAAAATTTTCGTTTCCGCATTTTTTCCTCGGATAGACGGCCGGGGCGCTACCGTAGTCCTACAGTTCTAGTTATTATAAGTTATTGGGCACGAAAGAGATGAGAGATCTTCATCTCTCATTCCCTCCCTTATTCCTAACCCTAACAAGCGAGGAAATTACTCGCTCATTAGGGGATCTATTAAAAACATCATTTTAAGATTATTTACCTACTGCAGTTTAAAAGATACTACACTAGATTTAAACTAGGGCAAGGGAAGGATTTATCTAAGGCAAGAATTAAATTAGAAAATTACTGCAGAAAATAAAAGATAACTTACACGAATGATGCTCTTTCCACTGAATTGAGTCTGAATTTCATTTATCAAAAAGAGGCATCCCTATTACAATATTTTGATTACAATTTTATAGGGAAACAGGGAAATTAAGGGTTACGGGATTCGCACAAGTGCGATTACAAAAGTACCCCCGAAAAATCCTAACAAATTCACCGACGCACCGCCACCAAAAATCTGCATCGACACGTGCATCAGGAGGCCGCGGAACCGCGGCATAAGTGGGGGTAGGGCCGCGGTTCCGCGTCCCTTTGGTGAGAACACTGTGTCAATTTTTGTAGGTTGCTTCTCTGATGTTTGGGCTTTTTATTTTTGTAGTTCTTTTCTCCATTTGGCTTCTGGGTCTTCTCCAGATCTTCAGTGAAAACTTGTAATGGTCTTTTAACTTTCACTTTGACATTTTGGACCATGCGTTGCCTTGTACCTTTGTGAGTTGTTCTATGTCTAGGCTTGACTAGGATCCTTCTACTTATTGGTCAAAAGTCCCGCTTTTATATCATCTTTTGTCTTTTTTCACTGTTTTCGCTCCAAAAACCTGTATCCTGTAATATGTAGCAGACATGCGTCAAAAGCACCTGTTTATTTATAAAACGCATAAGAATGGGGAATATAAAATGCAATATTATGATATGAACAAATACCCCCAAACTTATCTTTTGCTCGTCCTCGAGCAAACTTATTTTTTTATTCTCGATAAAACCTAACCGCACTTTCACAGGAAATCGCAATTGCACTGAGCTCGTGCAACAAGCCGTTAAATCTCTAGGTGTCTCCAGTAGGAGGAGTGTTGTCTCCTGAGGGTTTTCAGCGGATACTACCAACAAAATCCTATCAATTTGGCACATTAATTTTAATTCTCCAATTAGGTTTTCTAACAAGGAATTCTATTATCGTCGACCCGTAAATTATCCACCCATATTTTTCACACTTCCTTATCATTTAACATAAGATTATATATGTTCTATAGAATCACTCAGCTTTCGGCATTTCTTAAGTTTTCCTTTTAGGGTTCCATCTCCATTTAGGAATTTTTCTATCAACTCTACTAAAGATACAAGTTCTATTCTTCATTCCTTTCTCTTATCTCAACTCTAATCATATATCCCCACGTGTGTGTATAAATCACCCCTACACTTGGAAGTTCAAATCAAGCAATCATACCCTTGTCCGTTGTCCAAAGCACTAATTAACTGGTGAATTCTTAATGAATTTTGCTTACACATCCTTCATGCGACTGTTAATACTTCTTGAGGTACCAACAACCGATTACAAGATATGTTTGCACTTTAAAGCGTAATTCCTAGTCTTGCAACACCCAAGGCTTTTAGCAGTGACTCCCAAACCAGTTGGTTTAAGGCACTGGGTGATGAAGCACCCTCGCTAAATAATTTTTTCTATTTTTTTAGCCTTAAGTAATCACAAAGACCAGTGTTCATTTTTTCTTTATTCACACATTTTTTTATTTCTTCGTACTAAGGACTTTAGACAAGAGCATTTCAAGGTCTCTTCTACTATTCCAAGTTTCAAGTTGCGTGATTGTACAATTTGTAGGGTATACATTTTCAGAATCTAGACTTAAGCTAGGAATTATTTTTCAAACATATACTCTAATAAGAATATCAATATTTTTCCTTTATTTCAACTTAGCCCAAAAAGTGAACTCAAAATTTGCCTAGTTCTAAATAAACTACAAAGACATATACTTCCCACCGTTAATCTTTAAAGAAGGTTATTTTTAGGGTTTTTAATTTACTAAGTCTAAGATCTAGTTGTTCCCAGCCAGTTGACCTATTTGTCAAACTCAAGTTAAATATGGTCAAAATTGAATAAAATAATTTTTATAATTTTTGAAATTTTCCAATTTTTATGGGTTTTAAAATAAGTATGCAAATGCAAAAAATATGTACAAATGAATGCGAAGGAAGAAGACGTATCGAGCATACCCCCAAATTTAAACTTGACAGTGTCCTCACTGTCATGCTATACCAAGAAGGTTGAAATGTCGGCACTTCCCTGTTTATTTATTTATGATTTTTTAATCATATTGTTAAAAAAAAACAAAAATATATACAGAAAGGCTCCCCCAAACTTCATTTAAACAATGTTAGACATTACTGCCAAACTTTGCATAGACCAAACGTCAACACCAACCAGTCGAAAAATTTATCTGTAAAGAGTATCGGTTGGTGGAAGAAGATATTGTACCGATCTAAAAAGAATTGGAGAAGATAGAAGTGGTGGTATGGAAAGTATGGAAGTGAATAGATAGGAGGTGGTGATGAATCAAGACGAGAATGGGGATGATCAACAAACAGTGGAATGTTGGCATTCTTGTAGCTTATTAAAAGAAATGGGGGTGTTTCAACTTCTAAAGGAGGAGGTTGACTAACCACACTAACCCCAAGATATTTTTGTGGATTGCTTATCGACTTGGCATCATCCATCATATGCATATGATAATCAATTATGTGGGAACTAATCTCCTCGATGTCCGCCATAGTCCAGCCGAGAACTTGCCGCCTATCTTGTAAGACCATTAAAAGAGCGTTCTCTTGCTCGAGGGCTAGAGAAGACGATATGATGACGGGAAAGGTCTCATTCTCACCTATGTAAGCATGTTTAAGGTGAGACGGCAAGGGCGTGAGTTCGAGTTTCGAAGGCAAAAGAATCATAGGCAAAATTGAGGAATCTACCTCGAACTCAAAGGACTCCAACACTGGTTCGAAATCACTGCAAACAACCGATTCCGATGGTTCATCCAAAAATTCAAAAGACTCATATTCGGGTTGTGAGTCGTCATCATCCGAAAAAGTGAAACATTCATAATCAATATCGGTTGTGTCAACTGTGGTAGGCTCAAGGAGGGACGCACTAGTTGCGTCAAAACTGTTCTCATCAAACAAAAATCTTTCAAACTCGCAATCCTCCTGCGTGATTTCGTGAATAGAGCAAACTTCTCGTGTACTAGTATTAGGCACGGGGGGCAGACTTCCTAACTTGTAAATATTGAACTCACTAGACGTCTTCCCGAAGGATAGAGTCATGGAGCCATTGCGACAGTTTATTACGGCATTGGAAGTGGCCAAAAATGGTCGACCGAGGATACCGGAATTTGGTTCCGTGAGTTAGCAACAGGTTGTGTGTCCATAACAATAAAATCAACGGGGAATATGAAATCCCCAACTTTGATCAACACATCCTCTAGCTCACCCCTAGGATGGGTGATTGATTGATCAGCCATTTGGAGAGTACAACGAGTTGGTTTCAACTCTCCAACCCCTAATTGCTCGCACACGGAGTAGGGAAGCAGGTTAACACTAGACTTAAGATCTAAAAGTGCTCGATTGATTTTCTTATCCCCAATTGTTATTGAGATCGTAGGACAGCCGGGGCCCTTTCGCTTTTGGGGTAAGGATTGAGGTTGGTTAATAGCATTGCTCACTGCACTAGCCACTAGCACTTTCTTGGGTATTTAAGACTTTCTCTTTTTGGTGCATAAGTCCTTTAAGATTTTTGCATATGAAGGAACTTGTTGGATTGCATCCAAAAGAGGGATGTTTATGCTAACCTGTTTGAACAGCTCAACAACCTTCTCCATTTGTGGAGTTGGTTTATTGAATCTCAACCGATTTGGAAAAGGAACATTTGGAAAGGTTGTTGAGTCCAATTTTTGCGGATCTGATTGTTGAGTTGGAACGGAACCCCGTGCAGATGTGTTCGTGTTGTGAGAAGTGGGTCCGTTCGATCTAGAAGAAGTAGAGCCGTGCGAAAGATGGAGAATAGGCTCTAACGAAGAAGAAGTAAAAGAAGAAGGTGAAGAAGATGAAGAAGGGCCACCAGCAGGGGTGTCATTGTTAATACCCACATTGTTTTGCAACACTTTTCCCGATCTCAACGTAGTCACAGCATTCACGTTATGATTCTGCTGTTGATATGCAGCATGTGCGTGACCGGGATTGGGCAGTGGTTGAGATGGGAGCTTTCCTTTTTCGCGCCCGCTCAAAGCTGCATTGAGTTGTGCAATTTGTGCCTCAATAGATTTGATGCTTTGATCGTGTGAGGCACTGTTTTACACCAAAGATTGAATAGAAGTCTCTAATCTTGCTATAGATTGCGTAGATTGCTTTAGGAACGCCTCTAGACTTCTTTCGAGCGAGCTAACCTTGTCATTATTAGGTTGAACAAAATTGTTTGGCGGGTAAGTAGTGTTAGGCACAAAATTGTTCACTTGATTAGGGTAAGGTTGTTGTTGGAAATGTTGCTGTTGAAATTGAGTTTGTGGGGGTGCTTGTTGTTGTTGTGGAGGAGTAGGCCTTTGAAAATTGTTATTTCCTTGGAATTGTTGGTTTTGGTTCCAAGCGAAATTTGGGTGACTCCTCCAACCCGGATTATATGTAGAAGAGTATGGATCGTTTCTTTGTCGTTGCTGAAATGCAGCATTGACTTGATCCTGTCCTTGCGTAGAAGCATTATAAGGATATTCTTCGGTGAGATGTGATGGATCCACACAACAAGCACAAACAGTTCGTGGAGGCATAACAGGGGCAGGAGAAGGCGACGAGATTTTTGTCTCAATCGCTTCTAGCTTTTTCGTAAGAGCGGCCATCTCGGCCTTCATACCAATCGACATCTCTACTTGATGTATGCCTGCCCTAGATTGACCACTAGAAGAAGATGATATGGTCTTGGAGCTCTCCCACTGAATTGTTTATTCACTAAGATCCTCAAGAAACTGCCACGCTTCCTCACTAGATTTGGAGAGAAAGTGACCTTGACAGATGGTTTCTAGCAACTGCTTCGTTGCCGAGTTCAATCCCTCGTATAATGTTTGGCAAAGTGGCCAACTTTCGATCCCATGATGAGGGCATTGAACGAGTAGGTCTTTAAATCTCTCAAAACACTTCCAAAATGGTTTGGAAGGAAGCTGTGAAAATTGTATAATCTCATTACGGATTCTAGCAGTTTTGTGATGAGGATAGAACTTTTTAAGAAAAGCTTTCACAAACTCGTCCCAATTTCTAATGGAATGTGATGCGGTACTGTATATCCACTTCTCGGCTAGGTCACATAAGGTGAAAGGATTGACCCTTAGCCTTATAGCGTCATCACTTAATTGGGTCGTTTTCATCATAGCGCAAACGTTTTGGAATTTATTAATAAAAATATACGCATCTTCTGATTCCAAACCGTGAAATTTTGGCAGCATATTGATGAAATGTGGTTTTATTTCAAAATTGTCCCCATTTGCCGGTGGGGGTGAAAGACAGGTAGGTAAAGAAGTGCGGACGGGGTAGAAAAGATCCTGGAGCGCGACTCGTGCGGGCGCTTCAACAGGCTGTTGATTCGGGTTATTCTCACCTAACGGAGGTGGAATCATTCCCGTCGGTAAGGTATTGTTGGGGTTGAATCCCGACATACCTTCGGAGAAAGAATTTGAAGGTGGAGGTAAGAAAGTGGACGGAATGTCGACTTCGGTGTCGAAAGGTTCGTCGGTCGGTACCTACGAAACACGGACTAATCGGGCGTTAGTGTCCCTAGTCCAAAGTGACTTACAGTAAAGGGGTAGTGTAGTCAGATAAAAATGAAAGACAGAATGTGGAGGTAAGATAACGTCAATGAAAGGAAGTGATGTAAGTGAGGTGCAGGTTTTCTTTAGCGACAAGTTGCAAGTTTTGAAAAGATTTTTATTTTTTTTTGTGTGAGATTTTTGCAAAAAGATTTTTGAAAAGAGACTTTTGACACAAATGCACTCAACCACACATGCACAATCAGGCCTAGATCTAGGGTCACCTAGGTCAGCTAGACAGCTCCTAACTGTTCCAAAGGGCTAGATAGGACCTCAAACCGCCTCTTCACCGCCAATTGTGGCCAGGTAAGTGCAAGGTAAGTGGGAGGCTCCCCGCTACAAGTAGCGGTCCTAATTAAGTAACCACTTGCCTTGACACACTTGCCTAGACACCGCAAAGTCAGTTAGGATAAACGGTCCATGCCTATGTCTATTCCTTTTTCCTATTGAGCTCGATGTGCTTAGGGCTGAGTCTAGTATTTTTTTAATTAAAAGTGGTCGATGCAAATGCTTTAAGTGCTTTCTGGGGTCCTAGGAAGGGTGATGAATTCCCCACCCAATCTGAGTTTGGTCAATAGCCCCTTAAAATCCGATTAAATTATGCAAAACAGTAAATTCACTTGTTATTAATTTTTTTAAGCACGGCGCAAAAAAACCTGTAGAAAATTTGTTATTTAGAAGGGGGAAGAAGAATTTTTAGCGCAAAGAAATCCTGCAGAAAATTTCACAAAAGATATATTGAGGTTGGCAGACGGGAGAATGAGGAACAAACCGACAAAATTTTAGGAGCTGGCGTGGCTGGTGTGCGGCGGAACCGCGGTCTGGTAGAAGGATCACTTCCCGAGAAGAAATCTGCCTCTTCTCTGTTCTAATACTCCTCTGTTCTGATGTATCAATTTCTGTTTTGCCCTCTGTAAATTTCCAGATCCGAGATTCTTCGCTGTTCCTGCAAGATTCAAACAATAAAACCCTTCAAACAGATAAAAATTGGTAAAATGTTTTTGTACTTTTTCTATTTTCAGATTTTTATGATTTTTTTTAAAATTTATATCAACCCGAAATTATAAAAAGGAAATTTTTACGCCATCACCGGCAACGGCGCCATTTGATTGAGTGTATAGGTTTTTAACGATCAAAAATATTTACCGCAATCAAGAACGACGTCGCATGAAGCTAGCCGGTGAATACGGGTCGGTCCACAGGGATGTGTAATTTTCCTAAGTGTTCTTACGAGCCGTTTCCAATGGTTGTTTTGATTTTTAAGTGAATCTAAAGACTAAGTTGTATGATGATTAAGAAACTTGCTAGGGTTAGGTCTAAGGTAGAGTTTGGAAAGATTTAATGTCACACCTCCTTCAATGCCCTAAATGAAATCTTTTAGAAGTTATAGCAACTATTAGAAAAAGGTATTAGGATGATTGGGAAGAAACGAAGTTTCTTCCTCTAGATCCTTATCCGTCCTTTCCTAATGTTTGCTCTAACCTTCATGGAAGACATGCATGTCCGGTCCTTTATACTACGGTTTCACCGTTACCTCGTGGGTAGGGTGCCGTAGGGAGCGGATCATGCATGCATGCATGAAGTTCTAGTTATTATAAGTTATTAGGCACGAAAGAGATGAGAGATCTTCATCTCTCATTCCCTCCCTTATTCCTAACCCTAACAAGCGAGGAAATTACTCGCTCATTAGGGGATCTATTAAAAACATCATTTTAAGATTATTTACCAACTGCAGATTAAAAGATACTACACTAGATTTAAACTAGGGCAAAGGAAGGATTTATCTAAGGCAAGAATTAAATTAGAAAATTACTGCAGAAAATAAAAGATAACTTACACGAATGATGCTCTTTCCACTGAATTGAATCTGAATTTTATTTATCAAAAAGAGGCATCCCTATTACAATATTATGATTATAATTTTATATGGAAACAGGGAAATTTAGGGTTACGGGATTCGCACATGTGCGATTACAAAAATACCCCCGAAAAATCCTAACAAAGTCACCGACGCACCGCCACCAAAAATCTGCACCGATACGTGCATCAGGAGGCCGCGGAACCGCGGCATAAGTAGGGGTAGGGTCGCGGTTCCGCGGCCCTTTGGTGAGAACACAGTGTCAATTTTTTTTGGCTGCTTCTCTGATGTTTGGGCTTTTTATTTTTGTAGTTCTTTTCTCCATTTGGTTTCTGGGACTTCTCATGATCTTCAGTGAAAACTTGTATTGGTCTTTTAACCGTTCGCTTTGACATTTTGGACCATGCGTTGCCTTGTACCTTTGTGAGTTGTTCTACGTCTAGGCTTGACTAGGATCCTTCTACTTATTGGTCAAAAGTCCCACTTTTGTATCATCTTTTGTCTTTTTTCACCGTTTTCGCTCCAAAAACCTGTATCCTGTAATATGTAGCAGACATGCGTCAAAAGCACCTATTTATTTATAAAACGCATAAGAATGGGGAATATAAAATGCAATATTATGATATGAACAACAGCCCGGGTCCTTACGTTTCTTTGGTATTTGTTGGGTTAAAGTGGTGCTAACATTACTCGTCATGAAAACTTTCTTAGGCACTTGAGTTTTTCTCTTCCTAGTGCACAAGTCTTTAAGGATTCTTGCATAAGATGGGACTTGTTGAATAGCATTGTCACGACCCGAAAGAGCACGTGACTGGCCCTTGAACCATATGAAGTCTATAGGACCCCATCTGATCCAAGTAAGCCAAAAGCCCAGAAATCTAAAACCATTTAAAGAGTAAATAAGGAAAACTGTTTTTGAAAAGTAAGGAAATCATGTTTGAAAATCAAGTTTTTAAATAACTAAGCCGAATATGAATTTTTAAAATGTGTAATTTTTCCTGAAAATTTCGACAGAGTTTCCTTTGTAAAAACTGGCCCCGAACGGGGTACAACAAGAATAATATATATGACATGATAAAAGGCATCCCCAAGCGGGAGCTAGCTCTTCGTCAATCGACGGTCACAACCACGCAAGCAATAATAATATACAACGCCAAGGGGCGAGGATCAAAACTGAAAAGAAACTCAAAAACAGCCAGAAAACCGTAATACTACTAGCGCGACTCTAAGGTCGAAATAATACAACACTGATTTCTAAGTCTGAAACAAACTACAAGTTTTGGTTGATGGACAATTCTAGGTACAATAAATAATACATGAACAAGGGCGGTTCTGGTACAAAAGAACCCACCTATCCAAGCAAGTCACCCATAAGGAAGCAGTGTGCCAGAAATGCCGTTATGGAATCTGTACGGCAAAAACCTGCAAGGACTAGGGCACAACGGGGGTGAGTTACCAACTCGTGAATAGAAAATATCTACAAGCAGAGATCGAATGCATGACCTATCCTAGGTCAATTCGATCAGATAATAAATAAACCTCAATATGAATAAAGCTGAAGCATGATAAACTGGCAATGTAATCTCTACATGAGTGTAATGCCAAGTGCTCGTGCTAGTGCCTCAGGTAATAGCATGTCATGAATATGAGGTATGATCAATGTAATCAAATCTGCACACTCGTGGATCCCGTCCACTCGTCACCCACTGACAATAACCACCATGCATGTAAATATCATGAATCATGTGCATGGGAAATAATATGAGGATATAACCACCCGTGTCCCTCGCGACACATCAAAATCATGGAACCAGGGTGCCCAGCATCGACACCCGAAAACATCATGAAAACTGTGCCCAGCATCGGCACGTAAATCCTCATATATCGGGCTCCGTCAGTCCGGATCGGCCCGCGGGCTCTGTCTGCGGTATCGGCCCTCGGCCCCGGCAGTATGCCCAAAACATCTATCGACTCTGGTCGGTATCCTCCGGATAACCGTCAGGTCCAACCAATCACCGATAGGTACTCGCCCGCCTCCAGGCTCAATCGGCAAAGCTCATCGATCATCTTGCCGAGGGGAACGATACCGGGTCCACCATGTACCCGCAATCGGCTCATCCACGCCTCGATTCGGGTTACACATGTCGCTCTCAGCACCGAGAAAACACATGGTGGACGCACTGAAATATCATATCAAGGGTAACCCGGTTTTTAAAGAAATGACATATTCTCTTTTGAAATACCCTCGGTTCCCAAATCCAGAAATATCATAGAAACAACATATCTCAATGCGTACAGTCAAAGCATGATGTATGCGGCATGTAACAGTAATGCAAGCATATCAGTAAGTCATGCAACATGGAATAATAATGTGCACATGTCGAGGGAGACCGCTCTTTTAAAAGGAATCTGCTTTTAAAGAGTATCTTGCGGTTCCCAAGTCCCCAATCAAGCTAGAATCATCTATATATGTGTACAGGTATAAGTGTACAATATGCCATGCCAGAATCATATCATGAATGCAATAGTACTATAGTGTAGTGACATGGCATTATCGATGATGAGTGTGTGAGCCGGCAACAAGTGTACATGGAACATATGCATCATCGATAATGGTGCTGGTGTCCTAGCAGCATGACTGAAATATAACCACAGTACAAGCGATGCAATGCAAATAGCATGAATATGCGGAATCGAATAATCAACGCAAAAGTAAAGAATCTACACCAATCTGTACAAGTCATGCAGGGGTGCCATTTGAAATAAGACGAATCAGGGCTTTTGGAAAAACAAGGGCTACGGTGTTTTAAGAAAAGATACATCATTTGAAAATATCCGTATGACCCTTCTGCCTATCTTTAAAATATCCCCGATTCGTTAGTTTTGAAATAGGTATGACTCGGTCTAGTCTAATGTCTACTAAATAATCTAGACAGGAGGGGTATGAAACCACCTAATCTGAGTCAATATATAAATATAGATATGATAGTCGGTGATCTCGCCTCAATAACATATCGTATGATATCCTCGAGTCATGAGTGCGGATCTATCATCAATATCGGCTCGTACGGTAAATCGTCGTACGGCATCCCAATAGCTGGGTAGGGGTCAATATCACACTATTTCATCACATATCAGGTATCACTTATCATCAGATCACACAATCTGGGGTACTACTGTAAGTCTAGTACAAATCGACACCATCTATAAAATATGAATGCGGGTTAAGCACATGTCCAAAGGCCCGCTAAAACTATCATATCGCACCTCAAAGGCAAACTATGTCACATCGCCGATCTCACGGCCTCACATCAAGTATCATCTCAAACCACGTATCATCCTCCAATCCCGTATATAAACACATAGTCCCATACCCATGTGTAGATATACGCACCATCATATGCACTCTAATAAATGAAAGAATGAATGCAAGTATGTGTGTAAATGTATGTGTGAGTGCAACCACTACTCTAGGGTTCGCACTATACTAAACCAATATATTCTTATCATCAAAATATCATTATTACCATCAATAACCCTAAACAACACATAATAAATATTCGTGTGTATACGTATTCGTATACATCACCACGGACTGCGGGGGTGCTATACGCCATCCACCCGACTTCTCCCCGTAGATATAAATCTACTCACCTTGCTTCTCGTGTGCCAAAGCCGATGTCGCTATCTTCACCTCCTTTGCCTCAACATCACGCGGGGTACCTACAACTATATCACAATTCTAAAGCACATTAAAATCACATCGGAAACCAAAATAGCACACGCTACCCGCATAGGTAAAAACCCATCGACTCGCATGTAAACACAATCAAAATCCACTTGTCGTTGACGTCCAAACGCCACCCGACAGGAATGAATCACCAAATACCAAAATCCATGCTAAAACAAGTCCCAAATTATACACCAACATAGGAAAATCAACCCAGATTTCACCCTAGATGGAATCCGTCAAAACTAGACATACTCAGGGTCAAAACTAGAGGAAATGGGGGCATGCACAGAAAACGAGGCAATTCTTTAAAATACCTTATTTTAGAATTTTACATAATTTTTCCCCATTTATCTGTATTTAATTATACCAGAATATTAAAATATTCATTAAAATAATATTCAATTATAAAATTTCCCAAAAATCATATTTTATTATTTTGAAGACGTTACAATCTACCCCCCTTAAAGAAATTCGGTCCCCGAATTTAAATTTAAAACCCCAAATTCTAAAACATTTCGATACGAATTCCAAGTCGTCGGGCTCCGAAATCATCAACACATAAAACGTCACAGCGCAATGCATGCGCATGAGTACTGAGTAGATAACTCAAAAACAACGCTCCATCAAGCATCCCGCAATCATCGGAGTCAAGGTAAGGACACAATGTCAAATCCAATACAAAACCGATATGATATGGATCAGAACTACACATGCAGACATCCAATCTATACATGTGAATAGCTGATGCAACTGTATGCCAAATCTTTTTAAGTCGCTGTGCGATGCGCGTAACACTGTACAGTGGCGGACGTTTCTCATAAGAAAATAACTATATATGTGTGTATATATATCCTTTGTTTAATAAGCACGTTCCACCATTTTGAAAAAAATCAGAAGGGTTTCCTTGTTTTTAAAACGTTTTGTGTCACATCGGACACGTAGGTATATACTGAGACTATAGCTCGCTTTTCGGAAATCCCTTCGATAACTATCGATGCATGCAAAGTATATCCAGGCACTGTCCACTGACTAGTCCTGCTCAGTATGAAAGCAAATATCCCACATCATAAAAATGTACTGCTCCAAAAGGAATAAATTCCAAAAATGCACGTAACACCACCCTGTGCGTCTGACGCGCACGGAAATCAAAATCCATATATGCGCTAAACATGTGCACAAAACAACATCTAGGTGCAACGGGTGTGCACGAAGCATCTGTCATAGGCAACATGTGTGCCTGACAGCCAAAACAGGTGCATCTGACATGCACGAAGAATCTCGATTTAGTGCATCTGGTGTGCCACAAAATCGTATCTCAAAACATGCGCCCAACATGCGCAAAAATCCAAATCGGTGCATCCATCATGCATGAATGAAAATCTAGACCCTGCGCACTCAATATGCACGGAATCACAAAATCCAATAGCAACGTCGAATATGCGTAAGTCCAGTCAAAAGCACGGAGTGCAAGAATCCACATCAATATCACAATCAAAATCGACATACCGAAAGGCATCAAATCGAAGTCAGGTGCAATCGTAATGCACAAAATATAAATCCGGTGCAACAAAGGCACAAAATATAAATCTGATGCGATAAACGCAAGAAACATGAAACTGGTGCGACAAATGCACGAAGTATAGAACTGGTGCATCCCATGCACAAATACCAAGCAATAACTCAAATACGTAAGCAGCAACACCAAGTGTATCCAGATATGAAGAAAATCATAAACGTGTGCAGCTGCGGGCACAAAACACATATCGATGCACTACAAGCACATATAAGCTATACCGAGTGCAAAATCAAAACACTAAAATTACATGAAACTCTGCTGGAAGCGTAAATCAAATCACCAGCATAAAATAGGCATGAAATCGCAATCAACAGCTCTAGAGTAATAACTATGTACAAGGTATAAATACCCAGTAGGTGCAACCATGGTGCACAAAATCAAATATCATGAAACTCAGTCATCAAGACTAAATCATGCGAATAGATCGCCCAAAATACCGAAATCCAAAGCAACGGATACGTGATAATCAAATCACAAAATCACAAATCATAATTACCGTCGTCGATATATCCTTCTTCAGGGTCGATAAGGTACCGGTACACACGATGCTAGCGGCGCAAGATATCTACTGGCCTCTTACTCGCGGCTGGCGTCCTCTGCCTCTGGTTCCTGATCTTTCCTGTAGATTACCAACTCGCAATCCATCGGATCATCGGCTCAGTCAGGTGTGCTGACAGGAACGATTCCGTTCTTGCACTTCCCTGGTCATCTCTCGGTCAATCCTCACGACCGCTCGTAAAGCAGCACATCTCTGGCGCCGACCTCGGGTCCCCTGAATGTATATCACACATCCGATCCTGGGTGCAACTCTTATTGCAGCAGTGTACTGGAAGGAATCCTACTCAAGGTCTCTTCTGATCTTGCCTAAGCCAAACTGTAAGGAGGCTGGTACTCTGGCGTAATCTTTTCTCGCTCTCTGGACCTCTGCGTCCTTAGTACAACATCTCCTCGGAAGCTGGTCGCATCTCTGCGCCTCTGTATGCATGTCCGGCCTTTAATCTTAACGGGGTGTAGTAACAGCTCGTCTGCCTCTCGCACGAACTTCTTGTCCTGCTTGTCTGTATCATCGTCCATTTCAACATCGCGTGTCTATCTGCGCACTGCAATGCCTTCGGCTACGTTCCATCCGAAGTCCCTCACGCGGACTCGAAATCACGAACTCGGTATCTTCCTGACTCAGTAGGAGATATCTAGCCGACCACGTCCTCAGCGTGCACGTCACATCTCTGATGTCAGCGAAGTGGAACGTCATCTCGTCGAAATCTCGTGCGAACTCTTTACTCTACCTTGCTCCAATGTCGACTGATTCGGACTCATCTCATCGTGGCTACACGGACTGCGCTCCGACGGCTATGCTCGCATCTGGAGTCTCCCAAGCAGTGTCCCATCACAATATCCGAAAGATGTCGAACCATCCGATCAACTCGTCAGAGCCTCATAATCCCCCAAGAGCTCACATCTCGGGAACAGTTTAATAGTATCGAGTACATGCCACAGCGTCGGTGGTCCAGCCGTAGAAGGGCAAACCCAAGCCTCACTAATGGCGCCGAGGAACTGCCGCAAACCCTAAGGTTCAAAGGCTTTCACACGGTCATTAAGTCGAGTTAGGGTTTCATTCTTCTAGAGGGTCCATAGAATCACCTGCATGTCTTTCCGTATACTTTAAACTTGGAAAATAGGTTCCTGACATTCGATCGTCTCAATCGACTCTCAACGAATCTGCGTGAAGTCGCCTCTAGCTGGAATCAATCTACCTGATGACCTCGCATCGGGGTAAGCGAACGAACCACATGTCCTAGTCATTCATCCTCGGTGACTAGCGACTCACTATCATGTCTCCAAGAACATGCCATGCTGCAGTAGCTCCAATCATCTGGGCGGTATCTCATCATTAGCAGCAACAACTGGCTCCTTCGTCTATACACTAAATAGCGCCTCAACCACCCTGGATAAGTGATAATATCAACGGTCATCACAACCTGGCTGGCCTCTATCAGTGGCTCAATCCTCTGGTAACGACCGGTATGTCCTAGAAATCTCGCAACAGCGATCTGTCAAACGCCCAACGTGCGGAAACACAATAAGACGACGCCTCAATATGCAATCGTATTCCTCGGGAATCACGCCCTGGTCAGTCCTCATCCACGACGAGCTCATGCTGACAACTCGAGCCGTAGCTCACTCTGCCCGTGCAATCGCGGCAGCAAAACCATAACCAGTATCGATGAAGATAGATCATAGGAAGGAATATGACACAATGCAAGGAAATGTACAACCTAAGGTTTCTTAAGCGGAGTGGCGTGTCGTAAGTATGCCGCGGAACATACCAATGGTACGTCACTCTACTTTAGTCACCTATTCCATCAAGCACGGGTCATCCTACGCGAAGAAAGTTCGGGTCTAATACCCCCTCGACCAAGTCTAAGTTCCGTAAGGTCAAGCCTAAGTTCCGTATATAAATAACTCCCTAGGCTCCACATAGTCAAACTCAGACTCGAACCAAGGTCAACCTAGCGCTCTGATACCAACTTTGTCACGACCCGAAAGAGCACGTGACTGGCCCTTGAACCATATGAAATCTATAGGATCCTATCTGATCCAAGTAAGCCAAAAGCCCAGCAATCTAAAACCATTTAAAAAGTGAATAAGGAAAACTGTTTTTGAAAAGTAAGGAAATCATGTTTGAAAATCAAGTTTTTAAATAACTAAGCCGAATATGAATTTTTAAAATGTGTAATTTTTCCTGAAAATTTCGGCAGAGTTTCCTTTGTAAAAACTGGCCCCGAACGGGGTACAACAAGAATAATATATATGACATGATAAAAGGCATCCCCAAGCGGGAGCTAGCTCTTCGTCAATCGACGGTCACAACCACGCAAGAAATAATAATATACAACGCCAAGGGGCGATGATAAAAACTGAAAAGAAACTCAAAAACAGCCAGAAAACCGTAATACTACTAGCGCGACTCTAAGGTCGAAATAATACAAAACTGATTTCTAAGTCTGAAACAAACTACAAGTTTTGGTTGATGGACAATTCTAGGTACAATAAATAATACATGAACAAGGGCGGTTCAGGTACAAAAGAACCCACCTATCCAAGCAAGCCACCCATAAGGAAGCAGTGTGCCAGAAATGCCGCTATGGAATCTGTACGGCAAAAACCTGCAAGGACTAAGGCAAAACAGGGGTGAGTTGCCAACTCGTGAATAGAAAATATCTACAAGCAGAGATCGAATGCATGACCTATCCTAGGTCAATACGATCAGATAATAAATAAATCTCAATATGAATAAAGCTGAAGCATGCTAAACTGGCAATGTAATCTCTACAAGAGTGTAATGCCAAGTGCTCGTGCTAGTGCCTCAGGTAATAGCATGTCATGAATATGAGGTATGATCAATGTAATCAAATCTGCACACTCGTGGATCCCGTCCACTCGTCACCCACTGACAATAACCACCATGCATGTAAATATCATGAATCACGTGCATGGGAAATAATATGAGGATATAACCACCCGTGTCCCTCGCGACACATCAAAATCATGGAACCAGGGTGCCCAGCATCGACACCCGAAAACATCATGAAAACTGTGCCCAGCATCGGCATGTAAATCCTCATATATCGGGCTCCGTCAGTCCGGATCGGCCCGCGGGCTCTGTCTGCGGTATCGGCCCTCGGCCCCGGCAGTATGCCCAAAACATCTATCGACTCTGGTCGGTATCCTCCGGATAACCGTCAGGTCCAACCAATCACTGGTAGGTACTCGCCCGCCTCCAGGCTCAATCGGCAAAGCTCATCGATCATCTTGCCGAGGGGAACCATACCGGGTCCACCATGTACCCGCAATCGGCTCATCCACGCCTCGATTCGGGTTACACATGTCGCTCTCAGCACCGAGAAAACACATGGTGGACGCACTGAAATATCATATCAAGGGTAACCCGGTTTTTAAAGAAATGACATATTCTCTTTTGAAATACCCTCGGTTCCCAAATCCAGAAATATCATAGAAACAACATATCTCAATGCGTACAGTCAAAGCATGATGTATGCGGCATGTAACAGTAATGCAAGCATATCAGTAAGTCATGCAACATGGAATAATAATGTGCACATGTCGAGGGAGACCGCTCTTTTAAAAGGAATCTGCTTTTAAAGAGTATCTTGCGGTTCCCAAGTCCCCAATCAAGCTAGAATCATCTATATATGTGTACAGGTATAAGTGTACAATATGCCATGCCAGAATCATATCATGAATGCAATAGTACTATAGTGTAGTGACATGGCAATTATCGATGATGAGTGTGTGAGCCGGCAACAAGTGTACGTGGAACATATGCATCATCGATAATGGTGCTGGTGTCCTAGCAGCATGACTGAAATATAACCACAGTACAAGCGAAGCAATGCAAATAGCATGAATATGCGGAATCGAATAATCAACCCAAAAGTAAAGAATCTACACCAATCTGTACAAGTCATGCAGGGGTGCCATTTGAAATAAGACGAATCAGGGCTTTTGGAAAAACAAGGGCTACGGTGTTTTAAGAAAAGATACATCATTTGAAAATATCCGTATGACCCTTCTGCCTATCTTTAAAATATCCCCGATTCGTTAGTTTTGAAATAGGTATGACTCGGTCTAGTCTAATGTCTACTAAATAATCTAGACAGGAGGGGTATGAAACCACCTAATCTGAGTCAATATATAAATATAGATATGATAGTCGGTGATCTCGCCTCAATAACATATCGTATGATATCCTCGAGTCATGAGTGCGGATCTATCATCAATATCGGCTCGTACGGTAAATCGTCGTACGGCATCCCAATAGCTGGGTAGGGGTCAATATCACACTATCTCATCACATATCAGGTATCACTTATCATCAGATCACACAATCTGGGGTACTACTGTAAGTCTAGTACAAATCGACACCATCTATAAAATATGAATGCGGGTAAAGCACATGTCCAAAGGCCCGCTAAAACTATCATATCGCACCTCAAAGGCAAACTATGTCACATTGCCGATCTCACGGCCTCACATCAAGTATCATCTCAAACCACGTATCATCCTCCAATCCCGTATATAAACACATAGTCCCATACCCATGTGTAGATATACGCACCATCATATGCACTCTAATAAATGAAAGAATGAATGCAAGTATGTGTGTAAATGTATGTGTGAGTGCAACCACTACTCTAGGGTTCGCACTATACTAAACCAATATATTCTTATCATCAAAATATCATTATTACCATCAATAACCCTAAACAACACATAATAAATATTCATGTGTATACGTATTCGTATACATCACCACGGACTGCGGGGGTGCTATACGCCATCCACCCGACTTCTCCCCGTAGATATAAATCTACTCACCTTGCTTCTCGTATGCCAAATCCAATGTCGCTATCTTCACCTCCTTTGCCTCAACATCACGCGGTGTACCTACAACTATATCACAATGCTAAAGCACATGAAAATCACATCGGAAACCAAAATAGC
The DNA here is from genome assembly GCA_030015575.1 of Agapanthus africanus. Lineage (NCBI taxonomy): Eukaryota > Viridiplantae > Streptophyta > Magnoliopsida > Asparagales > Amaryllidaceae > Agapanthus > Agapanthus africanus. Next base: position 292,923,939 of record CM057345.1, on the reverse strand, counting down.
ACACGCTACCCGCATAGGTAAAAACCCATCGACTCGCATGTAAACACAATCAAAATCCACTTGTCGTTGACGTCCAAACGCCACCCGACAGGAATGAATCTCCAAATACCAAAATCCATGCTAAAACAAGTCCCAAATTATACACCAACATAGGAAAATCAACCCAGATTTCACCCTAGATGGAATCAGTCAAAACTAGACATACTCAGGGTCAAAACTAGAGGAAATGGGGGCATGCACAGAAAACGAGGCAATTCCTTAAAATACCTTATTTTAGAATTTTCCATAATTTTTCCCTATTTATCTGTATTTAATTATACCAGAATATTAAAATATTCATTAAAATAATATTAAATTATAAAATTTCCCAAAAATCATATTTTATTATTTTGAAGACGTTACAAGCATCTAGGAGAGGAATATTCACGCTAACTTGCTTAAACATTTCCACAATCTTCTCCATTTGCGGGTTAGGTCTGTTGGCCTTTAATTTGTTTGGAAATGGAGTTCGATCAATAAGTTTTGGGTCTAACGTTTGTGGAGAAGACTGTGGGGACAGATTCGATCCTAAAATTGGAGTGGGAATCGACATAGATAGATTTGGCGAAATGTTCGAGCCTTGGGGAAAATGGAGAATAGGCTCGGATGAAGGTGGGAGACTAGACGAATTAGGGGAAAAAGAAGAAGAATTTGGGGTATCAATGGTGTCACTAACATCAAATTGCTCACCAACTCGGTTATTCAGCACTCTGCCCGATCTCAACGTAGTAATGGCATTCACATTATGATTTTGTGAATGGCCAGGATTCGGTAGGGGTTGAGATGGGAGTTTCCCTTTTTCTCTCGCACTCATTGCGGCATTTAACTGTGCGATTTGGTTTTCTATTGATTTAATACTCTCACCATGGGAGGTGGAGTCTTTCTTTATGGTATCAATAGAAGACTTCATCTCAGCCGTCAATTGCATGGAATGTTTCATGAACAAATCCAAAGTTTGTACAAGTGAAGAGTTGTCAGTACTGGTCACTTGTGGTGTAAAAATGTTGGCCGGATTTTGAAAGTTCTGTGACTGAAAGGGGGGCTGATTCTGTGGTTGTGGTTGCTGTGGAGGAGCTCTTTGATAATTGCTTTGTTGGTTTTGATTCCAAGTAAAGTTAGGATGATTCCTCCATCCTTGATTGTACGTAGATGAATAAGGATCGTTTCTAGGTCGCTGCTGAAAAGCAGCATTAGTTCGAAATGATGCATTCATAGGACATTCTTCCGTTAAGTGTGAAGGATCCGAACAGCAACCACAGACGGTCTTAGGAAGCGTGGCCTGATTTAGTGAGAATGATGAGAATTTGTTCTCAATAGCGTCGAGTTTCTTCTGTATCGCTGCCATTTCGGCTTTTACTGCGATGGAAACATCGAGCTGGTGAACACCTCCCTTAGTTGAAGGTGGTCTTATGCTTTCCCACTGCAAAGTGTTTTCTGCGAGATCTTCCAGATATTTCCATGCTTCACCGTCATCTTTAGACATGAAATTGCATTGACACATTGTTTCAAGCATCTGCTTTGTCGCTGGATTAATGCCCTCATATATAATCCGACATAAATCCCATCTTTATATTCCATGATGAGGACATTGGACAAGCAGATCCTTGAAACGTTCAAAGCACTTCCAAAATGGTTCATTGGGAAGCTGGGTGAACTGGTTGATCTCGCTCCTAATATGGGCAGTCTTATGGTTTGGGTAAAATTTCTTAAGAAATGCTATGACAAATTCATCCCAATTAGTGATAGAGTGTGCAGCAGTATTATAAAGCCATTTTTCTGCCAAGTCGCACAGTGTGAATGGGAGAAGATGCAAGCGCATAGCATCGACGGTCAATTGTGAAGTACCCATCATTGCGCATACATTTTCGAATTTGGTGATGAAAACGTACGCGTCTTCCGACTCAAGCCCGTGAAATTTGGGTAGCAGATTGATGTAGTGGGGTTTAATTTCGAAATTATCCTCGTTAGCTGGTGGAAGAAATAGACAAGTGGGAAGAGGACCACGGATAGGATAGTATCTCTCTTGGAGAGAGATGCACGGTGGATTCTGCGCACCTACGGGCGGTGTCAGCATGGTGTTATATTTTGATGGAGTGCCGTCCATCGCGGTCGTGGTGTGTGGTGGGGGAAAAGAGGATGAAGAAGTACCGACTTCCGAGTCGATAGCAGGAACGCGGATAAGACGGGCACTAGGATCCTGTGTCCAGCCGAGCATGCACTAAGCGGGTTTAGTGCAAGTGGCAGCGTGTGTGTGATTTTAAAATTGGTTTGTTTTGAAAAAAGTGGGACTCAAGACAAATCACTCTAAAATGCACAAGCAACCCTAGAACTAAGGTCACCTAGGTCCAGTCTCTAGACCGCTCCTAGACTTCCAAAGGACAAGCCGCAGGATCAATATTCTACCGCCTCTGTACCACCCTTGTAGCCAGGTAAGTGCTAGGTAAGTGGGAGGTATCCGCTATACGAATCACCGAAAATAGCGGGCCTTAATTAAGTAACCACTTGCCTTAGACACACTTGCCTAGGCACCACAAAAGTAATGCGGATAAGCGATAGATTACCCACGACCTTCCTCTGTCCTTAATGAGCGCGACAGTCCTTAGAGTCTGATCTAGATACTTTTTAAATTAATGTAGGGTTGATGCAGAAGCTCGGTTTGTGATTTGTGGGGCTTAGGAAGGGTGATAAAATCCCCACCTAATCTGGATTTGGTCTTTGCCCCTTAAAGTTCGTATTAAAATATGCAAAACAAAACCAATCACAAAACTTTTGCAAAAAGATTTTTGAGCGGCGCTATTTTGCAAAGAATCCTGCAGAAAATATATTATATTGGATTTGAGAGGAGAGAGAAGGAGTTGAGAAAGATACCAGAGAAGTGTGAACCCTAGATCCCCTAATTGCACCGCACTTCTGCTGCAGATGCCCTCCTTTGCCGCGGTTCCGCCGCAGGAGAGAAGGATCTGTTGATGAAATTTTTTCTGTGCCCTTCTGTGCCCCTCTGGATCTCTAAGAATATCTCTGTATTCTTTTTTCCTTAATTCTGTGACTCCATATCTCCTTGCAAAATTCACGCACAAATCGTTAAATATGCAATTTGCAGTTTTGTGTTAATTATGATATGGATCAAGTAAGAATTCAACATAAATAGTAAGAATAAAAAATTACGCATGTATCCCCGGCAACGGCGCCATTTGATTGATGTGAAAGAGTTTGTTTTTGTAGAATAACCGCAATCAATAACGGTGTCGCGTGTAGCTCGACCGAGATGAGTACAGGTCGTCCTCAGGGAAACGTTGAATCTTTTACTCTTACTTTAGACGTGTTGAAAAAAAGAGGAGGGATAAAGAATTTTGTGGAATGGTTTCTATATCTATGTTAAACACTAATGCAGAATATAGATCTAGATTATTTATGGATGTAGCTAATATAATAAGGGGGCTTGTAGGGTTCGTTAGAATTTAGTAGTTATGGATGATTAATTAAAAGTTACCCTTTTTATCCTTTAATAGATTTAAAACTAGAACGACGGTGATGCGTGTAGATTAAGGTTTCTGGAGGGAAAAGGAATCCCATTCTTAAACCTTATCTCGACACGGAACTCCGTTCATATCTAGCCTTTACCAAAACAATCATTAAGCTAATCTATAATCGCGGTCGGGACTAACAAAGAATTGTTAGCGCGCCCGATTAGGATGTTAATGATTCTTTTGATAAAGTTCATAAATTTTATAGGACTTAAAAAGGGTTTAGGGATGTTCATCATCCATTAGCCTACCATAATCCTACGAACCCTAACAAGCGGAGAATTACTCGCGCATGTTGGGAGAAAAAGAGATGGAAAGAAATTGCATAATTTAAACTACTAAGAAATAGAATAAGAAAAAGAAAGCTACCTTTATTAATCAACAATATTCATTATACTTGAATCCTTAGAAAATGATTACAAATTCTAGTTTTGCTTCTCGATCTCTTCTAAGGAGGTAGACGAACAGTTGATGATCAGCCTAGTTGCGTGAGCCGTCTTGGATTTCGTGATCTCGTCGGCTTGATGATTTTTCCAAGGGGCTCTCGATCCTTATTTATAGTCACAGAGCCAGAACCCTAGTTTCCTAATATGGAAACTAGTTGTTAGGATCCTAACCACCACAATCCCATATCTCAACTCTTCAAATCCACGGCGGAACCGCGGCCATTGGATCTGTTTGGCTGCGGATCTGCCCCCTTTTAGTGAGATCATGGCCTCTAATTTTTGTAGCTTCATATCTGTAACACTTGGTAATCTTTTGAGTATCTAGACTTTGAAAATCTTTTCTACATTTCTACCAGAATTAGTTTCTAGAATATCTTTGGTAGATTTGATTTGCCAACTTTGATTTCATTGATTTCAGCCCTGAAAATTCTGCACAATAACTCAACAAACAATATTAGTAGAGTTTGTTTTATTGAGATATTAAGTTAACTTTTAAGAATTGGTCAAAGGTATTAATAAGGTAAGCATATTTAAATGGGCCAAATGTTACATGGATATTATATGCTTGCTTTTTCTTACAAAATGTTATTTATAATATATAAACACATGAAAATAGTATTTTTACAGATAAACCCTCATATGTATCATATATTATAATAAACACCTTTTCTATTATAAAAATAGTAGGAAAAATGTAATAACAAATGTGCAGTTTTATCAACTGAACAAACACCAAGTCCAGAATTCTAGCTTGGCTCTGATACCATTGTTAGGGTTCATCACACATGCCACTTTAAAAAATTTAGAGGTGCTAAGCAAATTAAGCATGGATCTTTAACTAGAATTACTAGGGTAACAACACAAGTAGCACATACAAGAACTATATTTATACTAAGTGAAAAGAATACAACCTTTGTAGTCCTCTTTGTAGTGACTCCTAGGATCGTTGAGAGGTTGGAAAAGCTTGCTAGTAAGCTCCTACGTCCACGATGATCCACCCGAAGTTCACTAGCTCCAAGCTTGTAGCTCCACTTGATGCAAGAAGAAGATGAAGCTAAACACTCTAAACTAATTGGCTAGATTAGAGAAGAATGATGAAGTGATGAGTTTTCTTATGTCAAAACCCTTTCTTTTTATCTCTCTCTCACTATAGAAAAACCTAGAGAGCAAGGAGGAATAAGATGATAATGGAAAAAGCTTTTGATAATGATAAAAACTTGATGAATAATAGAAAAGATAAGTATATATATTTTCTAGTCTTCATCTCAAACCATGGTTACATAATATAGATATTATTGCACTTGAGTTAAAAGACAAAAGGAAAATTAACTCATGGTTAAAAAGTAGGTGAACAAAGGTTAGTTCCAAGAAGAGTGTAGAAGATAACCATGGATTAATCTTTTTCTTTTGTTTTGTTTTAAAACAAATACAAATATATATCCATATATTATATAACCAAGTAAGTCTTATATTGCCACCAAAGTTTTATCAACAACCATGATACTTTTCATGTATGTTTTTATGCACATCAACATGTGCATACATGCATGCATTCTTCCTCTTTAATAAAAAAGGGTTTGAATAAAGAATAAGAATAAAACTAAAAGTCAAAATGTTAAATCAATAATTGATTTAACAATCCGTTCATATCGACCCGACCAATAGAAAAATGCCCGATTAACATACGGTATCACATAGTCGTATTCAATCGGGTCCCCGCGCATATCTCATATGCACACCACATCTTTTCACCTGGGCTAGAAAACTTCTGTGTGGGACTCTAAGACTCGTCAATACGCCGGCAGTGGGTGATGATCATATCAAACACCCACAAGCCGCAAGCGGTCAGCTAAACTTAACGGCCACTCGGGTATTGAACAATCAGAAAAAAACCAGCAAAGTTGTCAAAACTCCCGTCGAGCCATCTGGCAACACTTACCGTACAGTCCGGTCTCCTCATAAGATATGTTGCATATCGAGTCTATGGATGGTATCGTCGACCCCAATAACTCAATAAGTCCTGCTGGTTTATGGCTCATAACAGATCGAGAAACTACTGATAACACTTATCAGTAAATCTCAGCAGCCCTGCCCAGAGACTTGCTGTTATAGCTAATCGAGCATAGAACAACATCAACCCCCAATACCTGGAGAGACAAAACCCCTCCTATCGCTCATCGCCTCCATGTGCCTCGAGACTGTACCCAAAGACCACCAGTTTGCACGACTCAGTAGAGCCGTGGTAGGGTGGAGTTCAAAGTACAGTGGGAGAACACACAAGACTCTATGACGATCTTGGGTCTACAGACTAACCTGTACCAGTGTCACCTGAGAACTGCTATCCGACGATAGATATAATACCACATAGGAGTTCTCTGTGAGTTCGTTCAGTGTACCCAGTCTCCACTGAGCACCCGCATACAATCTTTGGTGTCACCTCACCAGATGGATATGGGATCATCCATCGCCCATCATATGGGACAAGAATGGTATACGCTGTCTACTCTGGAATATCAATGCCCTGTCTCGATATACCCACGACTAGGAACAGTTCAAGGATATGCTTATAAACTACACGTGCCCCACTAGTATGATCTGCATCATAGTCACAGTAGTCAAGCAAATATCCTGAGGGCTTTATCAACATGTGCAAATGAATAAAAGCATGATCAAATCAACCTGTCAGATAAAGTAAACCAGATAGCATACTATCATGTCGAGCAAGAAAGTAATCTATATATATACATGTCCAAGCATCCACTATACATATAATGGCCTCTGGGGCATACATATATCCAACAACCTCAACTCAAGAAAGTATCTCAGAACACTAAAATATCAAGCATGCCTCAATAGTGCCACCATGAGTTCCCCCATGAGTCAGCATAAAGCCATGCTTCATATAAAGCCAAAGAACACATCATCCCTCCCCCTCATTATGTAAGTGCACGGCGGCGCCCCGGCCGTCAATCCGACGCCAAAATACGGAAGCGAAAAACTTTAATTTTGCAAACTAGCAAACCGGCACCACCGCGCACTAAAAACCCGGATCGGACCATTAACTAGTCCTAGCTAACAAGAGAAAGGGTTAGAGATATACCAACTGATCCGTGTCCTCCAGTCTTCTCGTCGTTGTCCCGATCTCCCGTGGAATGTCCGGTCTCCACCTCGTCGCCGGAAGGGCACCACGCCGCCTGCTCCTTTTACGGGCTCCCACCTCAATACCGAGGCAACTCGGGCACGAAGTAGGCGAGTCGACGTGCCCAAGATTTGCTGTAGGCTAGTGTAGAGGATGTGTCTCATTTGGGGGTTTTGTTGCCTTTGAAGATGGAGGAATGAGGTTAAGAAAAATGGTGCTTTCATTTTTCATGCAGGGAAATTGAGATGAAGAAAAAAAAACCACAATCTCAAAAAGAAACTCTCTCTCACCCCCTCAATATGTGGCCGCCCCCCCCATTTTGGAAATGTGATGATCAAGTGAAAAACAAGAAGGGAGGTGAGGGTAGTAAAAGGCAAGGGGTGACTACATCCCAAAAGGTGAACCTCACATCCAAACACAAATCAATCTTAATCTCATTAATGCTAAAAGAATGATGTATAAAGCATCTCATGATTATGAACCATCATGAAGCCCCACATTTGCAAGAAACCCCCTCCACTAATGTTATTTGCAAACTTGCAAATAACCCTCTCCATCGAAAAGTCCGGCCGGGAAAGAACAAAGGAAAACCGGCTGAAACGGAATGCAAACTGGCAACCTCAGAAAACTGATCCCGTAATAAATTACAGGAAAACCCCGCTACCGCATATACATGCCCGCATTTGTATTCCCACTGAACACAAATGCAAAGAGACAAAATCCACACTGTCAAATACTAGGATCCGGTTTAAGCCAAAGCCGTCTAGTAAAAACCGTCCGATCACGATTCGTGCAATACCGCACGTATCTAATCGAACCCTGCCATATCTCCATACGGCCTCTACAGCGTTTCGCCCGAAACTTGAGTAACTAAATGTGGGGGACTCTAAAGACTCATCAACACCTTGGTTGTGGATTTAACCACTAGCACATCAGAGGTATAAGCCAATACGTAACGGGCCACCAGCTATTGACCAAAAGGGACGTCGATGAGCGAACTCATCCTGACATCCTACTGAGCCTGTCAGCGACAATATCCGTACAGTCCGGTCCGTTCGTCTATGAGCATCGCATGGCGGGCCTAGGGGGTTGGTAAAAGTCAGACCCCCAAAAGCGGTACAAGTCGTGTCGGAGTGTAGCCCAGAACACCCTGAGATAGTACTGGAATACCTACCAGTAAATCTCCTGCCTTGGCCAAGGACTTCGTGTAATGGCTCTCCTAGACACAGCGTGAACTCACCCCCAATACCGGGAGAGACGAACCCCTGAAGATCCGCTCACTGCCTCCATATGGCTCGGGACTGTACCCAACTAAAACCTGTTTGCACGTCTCCTTTGAGCGTGGTAGGGTAGTAATCAAAGTACAGTGGGAACTCACATAAGACAAATGACGATCCTCAGGTCGATGAACTAACCTGTACACATGTCACCAGGGAACTTCTATCTGACGTCAGGTATAAGACCAACTAGCATGTTCCCAGCGAGTCCTGTCCGGTGTACTCATAACCCAATGAGCACCTGTATACATCTTAGGTGAACCAACTGACACCAGTGGCTTGTGAGACCGGCCACCGCCCCTCGTCGGGGTCTCGACTGTATACACTAGTCTACTCTGGAGAATCGATGCCCTGTCTTGAAACTCCCACGACTAGGGACCATTTAAGGATGTGCTTACAGACTACCAGCTCCCACGTATATGATCGCCCTCATACTGCTGGCAGTCAAGCAAGAATCCTAGGGGCTCTATCAACGTGTAATAGCGACCTGTAAGGTCACCTGAAGCAGTACACGATGATAAAGGTAAACCAGATAGCATACTATCATCTCGAGTAAGACTGTCCTACTGGGATAGGTCCTCCCCTCAATCATTGCAATCACGTGCCTGTGATCCAATAATTGACTCTGAGTGCACTATCTCCAACAATCTCCCACTTGCACTCAAGGCTAATTATTGCGATGTCGTATACTCACAGCCCTTGTGATACCGAACACCCAACTCCTCTACTAGTCTGTCTCACAAAGCTCGTTTGTGAAACTATTGCGTTCGAGGAATAGCCTCAGTGAGTGGATCCGCTATGATGTTTCTTTCTATATCTCTCTTTATCTCAAGTTTGCGGAGAAAGCCATCTCGCGAAATGAGCAATACCTGTCCTAGAATGTCTCGATGTTTGATGGGACCTAGTTCATAAATGAACTCCAAATCCAAACTTCTTAGACTGTATCGTCAACTGAACTTAATCAGTGTCCTGCGCCATGCCTCCCTCAGTATCTTCCTGGATCACCTGTCCAAAATACTGCCCCTCGTCAGAGGGAAAAACTATAACTCTGACAACCTCCTTGTCGTCCAGGTCACCTTGGAAGCCTGGAATGATAACTGTCTCCCAAATGAGGTTGTCGTTATCATATCCCTAGAACATCCACTTATGTTCTAAAACTGCTTCCGACTGTTTCTCCAGGATTGGATCAATGTCAACTTATTGCATCTAGTGCAAGAACAACATCTGGGGTGGTACTTGACATCTCATGATTGACTCAATTGCCTAAGCAAGTGATCTGCCATTCATGCACATCCCTCTCCCCTTTAGTCTGTAAGACACCTTTAAAGAGGGTGACTCCATTATCTCCAGGTACACTACCGTGCTTGGAGTCGTCCATTCTAAATACTCTTAGAATGCAGTCTAAGTACCCAGATTGGGAAACCACCCAAATCTAGATCTATAGATCTAGTAACCAGTATGTCTGATATAATGTCCAAGTCCTATGTGGAGAAACCACTGTGTGACGACCAAAGTATAACCAATCGTAGTATAGGAATTTCACTTCCTACTCTGTGTATGTCATCCAAATACCAGGACATCACACCCTACTACCTTCTCAACAGATCCATCCCCTATTCTGATGAAGTCAAACCTATGACTGTCACATCAGAAATGGATGATCTCTCTCCGCTATATCTGCTTTAGTCCATAAATAGACATAAGCTACCTGTCCACCAGTGCTTCCGCTGCTCCAACTGACTACGACAACCCTCTGGCAGAGTCATATACACGTACACTTCTAAAGCTAGTTTAGAACGACGCTATACTCACCCTCCCGCCGGGTCTCGCAACCTGGAACAATAGCAATGGCAATTGTGGGTAAACAAGAACTTCCCTGTCACCGTCCTTGAAGCTACCTGAGTTCCTCTCGGGTGCCTGAAGTTACCCACCTTATCTGTGGAGTGGCCAATGGAGTGTCAAACCAGATTGAATCTTTAGGTTCCTATGAAATCTTCAGTAATCGTTTGTGGTTCTGGAATCACTTCCAGTTCTACCATACTCCCACTACTGTTTTCTGAAAAAATCCATTTTATTTAAAACTGTGGCGTGTCTAGAACAATATCACTATTGATCTTCCAGATGGTAGAAAATCAACCCTCGTCGTAGCCTAGGTCAACCCACAAACAGCCATTACAGAAACGTGCCTTGAGTTGTCCAGTGTCTGGTTTTAATCATAAACCGGACAACTCCCCGTACCTTAACATCGTTAAGATATGAACTGTTCTATATCCAATATAGAACTAGAGGCACTGATTTAATTGAACCAGATTCAAATCATGCAGCTGTCTCCAGTGCATGTCAAGTAAATGGAAGGAGGCCGATCAGCGTTACTCAACATAGGAATGCTTCCAATTATGAGTAACCTGAAAGAGAAGAAAGTTCTCTTAATCATTACTATCACCTGAATACCGTACACAAGTATCTACATCTTCGATCACCTTGAAGAATCCCGATACTTGCAATATCTGGTTCTCTACTTTATTCAAATACCTATAACTTCTCAAAATTCGGACCCTGTGTTTCCACGAAACACCTGTCTAAAAACTAGAGAAGTCATAAGTAAACCGAATATAGTACGAGGACCAACCACTCTGTCCTGATGGACCCTGGACAACATACAATACTCTGTACAAGTCCCTTGAGTCTGATAACTCAATCACTGTGTGTTGTAGGTTGAAAACTATACCTTTGGTTAAGAAGAATTACACCGATGTTTAATGCTCCTTACCTAATCATCAACTGATATAGGTAAATGTCATAGACATAATTTCAGAAAGGTATATCTCACTCTATGAAAATAGACGTACAGATATATCAATTTGAAATTGGTGCATAACAGCGGATATTCAAAACCAAATATTTGCCGACCGGCAAACAGCCCAGGTGATTTCCTCAAATATCACCGATTTCAATGAATCCCGATATATATTGAGGATAATCACCAAATTCCCAATAACTTACTCCCACTCATCATCTGTAAAACCATACAGATATGAGAATCATACCTGGTAAATACATACCCTGGAGCAAGTGTCAAATTGGGAAATCAGTTTTATTTTAACAGTACACAGTGAAACTAAAACATTGAAATGTTTCGATGGGGTATCCCGGTATTCCTAGTAATGCTTCTTCCAGATTCACGACTGTAACCGTATAATTTTTTGCCACCTCTCCAAATCCCTTTATATGTCTTTAGTCATTACCTTCTGCACACCCCTTTAGGCCAAATGGTTTTCTTCCTTCCCTACCGTTCGGCACCAGCTTATGGATTGGAAGAAGACTATCCAATAAGCATAATGGGTGTACCGTCCTAATCCTAGGAACACTCGCAATGCGAGGGAAGGTGAAGATAAAAGACAACCGAATAAACCTTATTCCTATTTCTCCTGAACCAGAATCCATCCCCGAACTGGAACAAGTTCCTTTCGAGTTCGTATGTAACCATACGATGGAATATCCAAATAACTGTGGATCTTCATAGTGATACGGAGTGTCCTGGAGAAATACAAAGTGGGAGTGGGAGTGGTAATGAAATACTTGGTTTGGTCGTGAATATCAGTCGCAATTTACTTTGCCTTCTTACTAATCCCTTGCTTTGTCTTAACTTAATACCTTCTGCACACCATCGTTATCCTAATTGGTTTTTTTCATTCCCTACCGGTCGGCACCTGTCTATGGTTGGAAGAAGACTATCCAATTTGCGTAATAGGTGTACTATCTCCTAAACCAAGGAGTACCCGCAACACCAGAGAAGGTAAAAGGAAAAAACAACTGAATAATCCTATCCGTTTCCTCCAGAACCTGAAACCATTCTCGAATAAATTCCTTCGAGTTCGTATATAACCATACGACGGTTTTGTCCAATGGAAGTGGACGTTTGTAGTAATACGGGGTGTCCTGGAGAAAAGGATAAAAGTAGGAGTGGCAATGAGGTCTGCAACTCTGACAATCCAAAAGCCAGTGTTAAAGAAGGTTCGGTCAATTTTGGTCACTAAGTCATAGTCTTAGGGTCGGGTCAAAGGTGCTGCCAAAGAGAGAGAGAAAAGAAACACTCAGCCTGCACTCTAACCTAGATCAGAATGGTTACCAATTTATCTAATCTGGAAACCTCCCACTGTCACCTCAAATTCTCCTTCATACCTGAAAAAAGAATTAGTCGGGGTCACCCGAGGAGTAAACTAACTCATCAGTGGGAATCGGGATCCAACTATCATCGCATGATAACGTGACGGAATCCGCTCACGCTATCACACTCCAGAAGGTATGCGCATATCTGGCAAGTTTCAGTTCTTTTGAAACTCCCGATGTGATTTATACCCCATGCTCTTATGACCTTGACTTTGGCCAACAAATCATAAGTCACATGTCAAGTTCTACCCGTCATTCTCCAGGTTGATTTGAATCCACCCGTACCTACCCTTGACTTTGGCCAACAAGGCAGTATGACTGTTCCAAACCAACGCATCTATCTATGCTGCATATGAATAACCAACAGCTATCAAACACTGTGCCTTGACTTTGGCCAACAAATACAGCTTGAATACTATTGACTACCCATATGAAACGACGGAGGGCTACGAATGGTTTCTGGCGAAAACCTTTAACGTAATGAACTTGATATCGTTGAAGGAACGGATAGCTTTTTTTAAAATATAGTGACGAAAACCTTTGCTAAATAGGTCACTCCCGGTGAAGGGATCTCGGCTCTTTCCCCATAGAATGAGGTGCAGGATATTCCAACCGAATGCCACGGTGCAAAGCAAAAGTAATCGGCTATAGTGATGTTAATGCCCTGACGCAAACTTTTGTCCAAGGGGTCACTCCCGGTGAAGGGATCTCGGCCCTTGCCTCGTCGACTGAGGAGCAGGATATTCCAACTGAATACCACGGTGCAAAACAAAAGTGAACGTCCTTGCAATAACAGCTTTTTGAAAAGTGTTCCAACAACATTAGAAAAGGTTTGTTTTTAACTTGCATTGATCCGAATCAACGCAGTCCCATCAATTGATCACACCACAAAGAACGAAAATATACTGATTTACGTATATGCCATCCGCATTCGCCACTGGGTCCCGTCATTACCCGTTAGGTTAGCTAACTAACGACAGAGCGGGGACTGGACTAACGCCGATGCAAAACATATACAACATCTAATAATATATACCAATATATTATATTTCGCTCAAGGCGTGATAAAATGCAACATCACAGAAATGTACGGCATCACAGAAAAATACAGATATCTGGGATCCCCGGGTTTCACAGAGCCACTACTGAAACCCGACGTTCCCATGGTCGTGTGGATAGCCTGTGCAATGAAATCCTAGACCCCTACGGGTGCGGCAAGTTACCCGCCAAAACATAAAGCGAGGCAGCCCCCTTCAGCACCGTGAATGGACCAACCAGCACTTCACGGAATCCGGTAACTCGGGCACCCCTCCTGGGTCAACCGGTACCCCCTACGAGTGCGGCGAATAGCCCGCCAATCCTGGAGTGAAGCCCCCTCCGTCCCAATGCCATGAGATGCGGGCTTGTTGCCCTCTAGAATCCGGCTGTCCGTGCACCCCTCCGCGGGGTAATCCTAGTACAGAAAGTAAAATATACATACAACGGGTACATCGACCGCAACCTGGTCGTGCCCCAAAATAATAATACAAACAGGCAGTGAACGCAGTCCACATGTCGGATGCTCGCCCCGCAATATCAAATGTACATAATACAACAAAACTGTACTAGCATTGCATCCAGGCTATCCCCCACGACCGATCCGCAACAACACAGCATAACACAGAACATCAACGTGAATGTCACGTTCGCAAATCCGTCTAAAAGGGCTATAGCAGATAGACTGGATTTACCGATCAAGTGACATTCACGGTCGCAGATATAATGTAAATACTGTGAAAAAATGTGTTTAAAATATCCGATCGATCAAATTTTAACAAGTGGGCCCTAAGTACTACTGTAGCACATTAAGATATTCTGGGCCCAAATTTAATATTCCAAAAACCCTAAAATCAACCCAGAGAGCAACTGCAGAAATTTGATGCAGTGATCTCAACACAGTGCGGCGGAACCGCGGCCCAAAGAGGTGTTTGGCCGCGGTTCCGCGCTCCCACTATGGAGTCACAGTATCGAATTTCTACAGTGTTCTTAGAATTTCCAGTACATCACTTTTCTGCAACTTGAAAAATTTTTCGAGCAAGAAAAAATTCAATAGAAAACTGATGTGAAGAAAACGCTGATTTTGGAATTTTGGTCGATCGGAAATGTAAACACATTAAACAAAGCTAGACTAAGTTAATGGCGAGTCTCTGATACCACTGTAAGTGCACGGCGGCGCCCCGGCCGTCAATTCGACGCCAAAATGCGGAAGCGAAAAACTTTAATTTTGCAAACTAGCAAACCGGCACCACCGCGCACTAAAAACCCGGATCGGGCCATTAACTAGTCCTAGCTAACAAGAGAAAGGGTTAGAGATATACCAACTAATCCGTGTCCTCCGGTATTCTCGTCGTCGTCCCGATCTCCCGTGGAATGTCCGGTCTCCACCACGTCGCCGGAAGGGCACCACGTCGCCTGCTCCTTTTACGGGCTCCCACCTCAATACCGAGGCAACTCGGGCACGAAGTAAGCGAGTCGACGTGCCCAAGATTTGCTGTAGGCTAGTGTAGAAGATGTGTCTCATTTAGGGTTTTTGTTGCCTTTGAAGATGGAGGAATGAGGTTAAGAAAAATGGTGCTTTCATTTTTCATGCAAGGAAATTAAGATGAAGAAAAAAAAACCACAAGCTCAAAAAGAAACTCTCTCTCACCCCCTCAATATGTGGCCGGCCCCCCCCATTTTGGAAATGTGATGATCAAGTGAAAAACAAGAAGGGAGGTGAGGGTAGTTAAAGTCAAGGGGTGACCACATCCCAAAAGGTGAACCTCACATCCAAACACAAATCAATCTTAATCTCATTAATGCTAAAAGAATGATGTATAAAGCATCTCATGATTATGAACCATCATGAAGCCCCACATTTGCAAGAAACCCCCTCCACTAATGTTATTTGCAAACTTGCAAATAACCCTCTCCATCGAAAAGTCCGGCCGGGAAAGAACAAAGGAAAACCGGCCGGAACGGAATGCAAACTGGCAACCTCAGAAAACTGATCCCGTAATAAATTACAGGAAAACCCCGCTACCGCATATACATGCCCGCATTTGTATTCCCACTGAACACAAATGCAAATAGACAAAATCTACACTGTTAAATACTAGGATCCGGTTTAAGCCAAAGCCGGCTAGTAAAAACTGTCCGATCACGATTCGTGCAATACCGCACGTATCTGATCGAACCCTGCCATATCTCCATACGGCCTCTACAGCGTTTCGCCCGAAACTTGAGTAACTGAATGTGGGGGACTCTAAATACTCGCCAACACCTTGGTTGTGAATTTAACCACTAGCACGTCAGAGGTATAAGCCAATACGTAACGGGCCACCAGCTATTGACCAAAAGGGACGTCGATGAGCGAACTCATCCTGACACCCTATTGAGCCTGTCAGTGACAATATCTGTACAGTCCGGTCCGTTCGTCTATGAGCATCGCATGGCGGGCCTAGGGGGTTGGTAAAAGTCAGACTCCCAAAGCGGTACAAGTCGTGTCGGAGTGTAGCCCAGAACACCCTGAGATACTACTGGAATACCTACCAGTAAATCTCCTGCCTTGGCCAAGGACTTCGTGTAATGGCTCTCCTAGACACAACGTGAACTCACCCCCAATACCGCGAGAGACGAACCCCTGAAGATCCGCTCACTGCCTCCATGTTGTAGGGTTCCTAGGAATCCTAATGAGGTCTCACAAGGCATCAAACATGCCAATTTCAAAAAATCTAGGTGCCGAGAAACCCGACTACGGATCGTCGGCTAGAAATCTAGGCGAAAAAGCTAACTAGTTAACACTTAACTAAGGGATACAGATATACAACCTTTGTAGATCCGTTTGTCCACCTCCATAGATCCATGAAGAAGTCATCTCCGCTGTACAAATCCGAAATCCGGGCTCTTGCGTCGGCTTCATCGGAGAAGAAGCGGGCTAGGTCATCGACGACGTGCCGAAGATGATCTACGTCGAGGCATCGCTAAATCAAGCTCCGACTTCACCAAGTCCAAAAACTTGTGAAGAGAACACACTCTACTACTTGGCAAGAGGTAGAGGATGAAGAAATAGGATGTGGGTAGACTTTAGAATTGGATTTTTCACTTGTTTCATCAATCCACCATTGATGAAGTAAGGTTTCTTCATGAAGAAGAAGAAGAGGAAGAAGATGATAAGTTATGATAAGTTATTTAAAAATGAAAAGAATATCCAAACTTATCATAATCCCAACTATGGTTATGTGTAGAGAATTAATCATGGTTCAATGCAATGGTTAGGGTTAAGCTAAAATATAAAATGGTCAAAGTCTTCATGAAGCTTCAACAAGCTTCCAAATAAAGCCACCATTTTGCATTATGCTTATCATTTTCCAAAATGAATAAACAAATAAATAAATAAATATGAAAATGAAAACCCTAACCATTACATAACCATGGTTTAAACTTTACACAAAACACAAGTTAGCATGCATCATCAAACATGATACATACAAGTGTACAAAAGTATATCACATATACAATGTGCACAAACCAAGTGAGAAAATCCGTTTGAAATGAACCAATACTAGTTAGTGCAAAGTAATATATCAAATATATAATTATGCATTAAATCATTAAATCAACAATTGATTCAATGATCCGGTCATGTCGCACATAACCGACTAGTATCAATAGTAACAACTTATCGAATCAACACTTGATCCGATAACCCGGCTATATCGCATATAACCGATCAATGTCACAAATCGCGAGAATCGAATACAGTATCACATACTGGTATTATTCTCGGTCCCGCACATATCTCATATGAGCTCCTATTTCGTTTCGCTTGAGCCAGGAAACCTCTGTGTAGGACTCTAAAGACTCGTCAATACGCCGGCAGCGGATGATGATCATATCAAACATCCACAAGCCGCAAGCGGTCTGCTAAACGTAACGGCCACCCGGGTATTGAGCGATCTGAAGATCGACGAGCAAGCCCGCTCACACTCCAGTGAGTCCAACCAGTAACACTACCGTACAGTCCGGTCTGATCGTCTGATATGTCGCATATCTCGCCTAGGGGTGGTAAACGTCAGACCCCAATAGCTCGATAAGTCGTGTCGATATGAGGTCTATAACTATTCGAGAAACTACTGGTAACACTTACCAGTAAATCTCAGCAACCCTAGCCAGGGATTTCCTGTTATAGCCAATCGAACACAGCGCAACATCAACTCCCTATACCGGGAGAGACGAATCCCCTCCTATCGCTCATTGCCTCCATGTGACTCGGGACTGTACCCAAAAACCACCGTTTTGCACGCCCTCTTGGACGTGGTAAGATGGAAATCAAAGCACAGTGGGAACCACACAAGACTCTATGACGATCTCGGGTCAACAGACTACTCTGTACCAGTGTCACCTGAGAACTGCCATCTGACGTGAGGTATAATACCATCTGGGAGTTCTCGGCGAGTCCGTCCAGTGTACCCAGTCTCTACTGGGCACCCGTATATCATCTCTGATGTCAAACACCGATGGATATGGGATCATCCATCGCCCATCTGTATGGGTCGAGAAGGTATACGCTAGTCTAGTCTGGTATATCGATGCCCCGTCTCGATATACCCACGACTAGGGACTTTGAATGATGTACTTATGGACTACCATATCCCCACTAGTATGATCCGCATCATTGTCCAGGTAGTCAAGTACAGATCCTAAGGGCTTTACCAACATGTAACAGAGAGACAATCAGCATACACGTTAAGGTAAAGGGTAACCAGATAGCATACTATCATGTCGAGCAAGAAAGTCATCCCTATATATGTCCCAGCATCCACTACAATATACATCCTATGTACAGTAATGGCCTCTAGGGCATACATATAACTAACAATCTCCCACTTGCACTAGGGCCATCTGTAGCAGTGGTTGCAGTATCTCATACTCAACCATCCCATGAAAGTCTCTCTCTGGGAACAGGCCTTTGTGAGTGGATCCGCTGTGTTGTCCTCTGAATCTACTCTCCGAACCTCGATCTCCCTGGAGATCAACCATCTCCATGATCAAGTGATACTGCCTTAGAATATGTCTGGATCACTGATGGTACCGGCGTTCCTTGGCATAAGCCACAACTCCATTGTCACACAATGGGAGGAACATAGTTCATCTCATGAACCAATATACACCCAAACAGCCTCTTTGGTAGCATCTTAAGTAGCAATGTATCCTGCCTTTATCGTCTAGTATGTCACGGTGTCTATCTCGGAACTCATCCGACATACCGTCCCTCTACTGAGGATTAAGACAATGCCTGTGACTGACACTCAGTCATCATTATCACCCTGGAACCCTTCCAGTAATTCACCCCAGGATCGGTTGACACCATCTCACTACAACTAGTGAGAGTCCTAACATCCAATTAGATCTATCTCATAGATCCAAACACAGAATTTAGGCGGTATCATATTGATCCTTTATGGAGAAAACTTGTGATAAACGGAGATTGACCGAGCGTAGCATAGGAAACTCCTTGCCTATCAAGAGTATGCCATCCACGTACTCTACGAGGATCATCACCATACTCCCTACTACCTTTTTGTATATACAAGGTTCATCTACCATTTTGATGATGTCAAACTCTTTGACTAATTCATCAAAACAGACGTTCCAACTCCGCGATGCTTGCTTTATCCTACAAAGCATCTTGTACACGTTTCCGCTGCTCCCACTGTTTACGAAGTCCTCTGGCTGTGTACTTACAGACGCTCTCTTCTAAAACATCATTTAGAAAAGCTGTCATGACACCCAACCGCCAGATATCGTAGTCATGGTATGTAGCCGTGGCAAGTAGGATCTGG
Organism: Agapanthus africanus; assembly: GCA_030015575.1. Taxonomy (NCBI): domain Eukaryota; kingdom Viridiplantae; phylum Streptophyta; class Magnoliopsida; order Asparagales; family Amaryllidaceae; genus Agapanthus; species Agapanthus africanus. The sequence goes on along the minus strand of CM057345.1, from coordinate 292,904,481 downwards.
ATGGACTTAAGCATAGGTACTTGAAAAGGTTTCATCATTATCCACAGCTGGTCAATGATGCAAACTTTTAACAAGTCTAGCTTTGAAAGTCTCAACTTTTCGATCTACACCAAGTAATCTTCTCAAGATATACTTGCTCCTGATGGGGATTTAACCCTTCAGATATCGAAACCAAAGTCCATACTTTGTTGGTGTATAAGGATTCCATCTCAGATCGCTAAGCATCCAGCCATTCTTACAGAGTCACACTCCTGATGGCCAGCTCAAAACTAGTTGGGTCATCATCTCATGATGCAATCCTCGCTCCCACTGTCATAGAGAAACCGAAGTATCTCTCAGGTGGGTGAGGAACCCTACTAGATCGGCGGAGAGGCTGAGGTTCGTTGGTAACTATTGAATCATTTGGTTTTACCAAATCATCTGCTGTAGTTTGTATAGCTGGAACCTTTCCAGTTGTACATAACAGATCTTGCCTCGAGCTTGTCCGGATTTTGCTTTTAGACATAGGCCGGGCAACCTCAAATCATAACTATCTTAAGATATGGGCTCTTCCCATTCCATATCACATATGAAGTGGTAGGCAACTGATTTGATTCGAACCTTATTCAATAGGTATGCAGCTTCTCAAGCGCATATCTCCCAAAAAGGAAACAGGTAACTCAGTAGTACTCATCATAGAGCACACCTTATCACATAGGGTGTAATTGCTCCACCCCGACATTCCATCGTGCTATGGTGTATTCAGAGGAGTAATGCTGAGAGAGAATCTCATTCTCCTTTAGAATAGTCCAGGAATTCCATGCACAAGTATTCTCCTCCCTGATCTCATCATAGGACATAATACTTATACCCGTATTTTGGTTCTCTACTTCTCGCTTATATTCTGTGAATATCTCAAAAGGTTCGGACTCATGTTTCAGCAGGAACATATGACTGAATCTTGAGAGATTATCAGAGAACGTAATGAAGTATAAAGAACCTGTCCTGGCATGTGTAGACAGGGGACCTACATACATCAACATGTATCATCCCAAGAGTTTACTAACTCTTTCTCTGTTTCCAGTAAACGGAGCTGTGGTCATCTTATCTTTGTGACATGACTGGCGAGTTTCACAAGATGTAAATTCAAACTGATTTAAATATGCATCTATATGTAACTCTAGCTAGTCGGGTCACATTGATCTGTCCTAGTCTACAATGCCTCAAGAAGAATTCGTTTATTTCTGAACTCTTCCTCTTGTGTGTGTTCCATATAATAAGAACTGTAGTTTGATTTAGAACATCAACGCTTTTAGATAACATGCCTGAACCGATCAACTTTTGATATAGGAAATGTTCAAAACATTATCCAACAATACAAAATTTTATCATTTCTTTACTAATAAAGAGACTGATATGATTTTGTATATCAGGTTTGGTATCTAATAACATTCGTTCAGAATCAATGTATTGTAATACAGGGTGATAGTGACCAACAGACTTGGCTGCAACTCTTGCCCCGTTTTCTGCCTCATGAAACTTATCACCCGTTCTCAGTTCTCTACCTATCTGTAGCCCTATGTAACAGATTACATATCTGGGATCCTGATCCGGTATCATATACCCAGGACGTAAAGGATACTGAGAAACAGTTCTGTATAATGAACAAACCCGAAGATGATGCATCAGCATGCACTCTCTTCGTTTGGGCGGCACGGGAAACCTGGTATTCCCTAATTTCCTGCTCTGTCTTATAACATTTATAAGTTGGAGCGGGACCAACGTTCCCCAGCTCAGTATAACAAGCGGGTTCGGTCAATAATCCGTATTATTACCTTGATTAAGGCGTGATATGGTCGCTACCTGGAGAGAGAGAGAAGAAAACACTCAGCGTGCGCTCTTACAAGAATAGATTGGTTATTATTTTATCTAATCAGGATGGCTCCCACTGCTTTTTATCAAATCTTCCTTCAAACCCTAAAAGGAAAGACTAGCCGGGATTAATTACACACTACAAGTTCGCCAATCTTTCAGCCAGGCCAGTGTCGGTACTTTGAGGGAGGTCCCCCATGCTTTCGTACGAACCTAATTAATGTAAACTTCGTTTTCCCAGAGGCGTAACCCCGTTGACACCTTTCTAGACACCTACTTGATCGGCTAATTGTAATGTATAAAACTCTCCCAGGAGTAACTCTTACTCGCAGCGGGTATCGGGATCCAACTATCTCATAGAAGGTATGCAATCTCATTGTAAATTTCAACACTTGAAATTCCCGATAATATTTTGCCCCTAGCTCGCTATGACCTTGACGAATGCCAAACAACCCATAGTCCACTAGTCAAGTTCAACCCGTACATTTCTTGATCGAATTAAACCCACCCGCACGACCCTTGACGAATGCCAAACAACGCCGTACGAATACCCTAATCCAATCGCATCATATGCTCAAGCAGATAAATACTAGTTAGCTACCGTACACTACGCCTTGACGAATGCCAAACTACCGCAGCACGAATACTAACTAGTACATATCTGAAATGACGGAGGGCTACGACAGGTTTTTCTGAAAACCTTTTGCGTAATGAACTTGATATCGTTGTAGAATCAAATGATTTTGAAATGGAGTGTTTTTGAAGCTTTTCTAGTTTTGCTAAAGGAGTCATTCCCGGTGAAGGGATCGTCGGTCCTTTCCTCGTCGAATGAGGTGCGGGATATATCATATATATCACTGTGCAAAGCAAAAACTCTTAAAAGCAGTCAAAAGACAAACCGAGTGTGTAGCATCTACTAGTTATTGCTAAAGGAGTCACTCCCGGTGAAGGGATCTCGGTCCTTTCCTCATCGAATAAGGTGCAGGATATATCACATATACCTCTGTGCAAAGCAAGAACTGTAGCTACCTGTTTTATTTTGAAATTCGATTCTACAACATCTTTAGGTTTCTTTTATTTCATTAATCTCATTAATGAAGTCCCATCAATTATGTACCTAAACATCACAGATAAATACGACGTACACTTATGCCATCCGCATTCGCCTCGATGTCCCCTCGTGCACCGCTAGGTTAGGTAACTAACGACAGAGCAGGGCAGGGCTAGCGCGGGTGTAAAACATAAGTAACGCCTATATAATATATCATATATACTATATATAGTATCTATCACAGAACATCTCATGATCACATCACAGATATCGCAGCAGAAGAAACATATGAAACATTGGATATACTAGGACGTCCGTGTTTTCAATACGAGCCAGTATAAAACACGGATTCCACGGTCGCGATGAATAGCCAAACCCACACCCCTAGACCCCTACGAGAGCGGCAAGCAACCCTACCGATTCTAGAGTTAGGAGACCCGGACTCGACTCCTCGAGTTGGTCTCCCACTGGACTCCAGAACCCGGTTACTTATGCTCCCCTCCTTGGGTCTATCCTAGTGCGGAAAAGTAAATAATATACAAACGGTGACAACTTCCGCAACCTGGAAGCGCCCCAATAAAAGAATATTACATATAAGTTTTTACATGAATGAAAATGAAAAACACTCATCTCACATAAAAACCCCCCAGCTATTCAAACACGACGATCCAATATAACATATCCAGCAACACATAACATCACATGACATCAACGTAAGTAAATAGGTCCATCCCAATTGTCGTTGACATATAGCAACGAAACCGGCGATATCACATATTACACTTACGGTCACAGAAAAGAAAGTGTAAAACTGCAACAGTTGGAATCCGCAACCACCTCAGACATCGCATGCCTGACCAAATGAATTACTTAGACATCGCATGCCTAACAATTATAAACCCCGCATTTTAGTCTCATTATCGAAAACTCTTTTCAATATCAAGTCGGGCAATTCAACAGGATTCCCGACATTCTGATCGAATGCTCGTCGCAAACTTCAGTAGACGGTCGCACCCCTGATGCTGTCGATGAAGTGCACCAAGGCGGAACACCGCTACCGCGAGCACCCGAACGGATGCTTTCGGCGATGGGGTTCTCCTACAGTCACTTGGTCGGGGCTATGGGGTGAGGCTGTCTATTAAGTTTACCCGGCGAGTATCCGCGTACGCTACGTGATTGCGACGGACTTTTGATCACATCAAAATTCCGTGGCAACCGACCAGGTAAGACTAAACTGCTACGTTTATAATATTCATTCCGTTATCTCATAACAATTTGCGAATTCCAATTATTGTATCGCATTCCAGATAAATAGAAAATGCTAAACTTTTCGATTGAACAATCGAACACCCAAGTTTTCCCGATATTACTCAACACATGAAATAAGTCTAACAACATTCAGTTCGTGCCTCAGTACCAACGGTCCAGCCGTAGAAGGGTCAAGCCAACGCCTCACATGTGGCACGCCGTACTGCCCCAAACCCGAAGGTTCAAAGGGCAGTTCAAGACGGTCACATAATCGAGTTAAGGTTTGTTGTCTTCTGGAGGGTCCATCGCGTTACTTGCACTACTTAGAACGTCGTTAAACTACGGAAAAATCCAACGATTGGAAATTTCCCGGCAGGGGAAAAAGTGGGTATTTATATCCGGTCGAACTTTTTAACATATTCTAAAATTTATCCGGAAACGCACACCGACAAAATTAGACAGTCCGATCGAATACACCGAGTCCCCAATACAACTCAGAAAATGCAACTCTGGGAAAATTATTAAAAACATCCAGAACACACAAGAAACACCAAAAGAAACAACTGAAGAAAACTCACAGCATGATCATCACAGACGGCCGCGGAACCGCCGCAGAAGGGGGGTCAAAGCCGCGGTTCCGCTGTCGTACTGTTGAATCAGACTGTCGTTTTCTGCAGTTATTCTTATAATTTCCTGCACATTTCTCTGCATATTTTTAATGTTGAAAAATCCTCGAAATTAGAAAATGTACAGAGAGCATATTCTTAGTCGGGGTTTTGGGTCGATCGGACTTCTGATTCCGTCGGGACTTCACCTAAGGCTCTAGCTAGGCTCTGATACCACTGTAGGGTTCCTAGGCATCCTAATGAGGTCTCACAAGGCATCAAACATGCCAATTTCAAAAAATCTAGGTGCCGAGAAACCCGACTACGGATCGTCGGCTAGAAATCTAGGCGAAAAAGCTAACTAGTTAACACTTAACTAAGGGATACGGATATACAACCTTTGTAGATCCGTTTGTCCACCTCCATAGCTCCATGAAGAAGTCATCTCCGCTGTACAAATCCGAAATCCGGGCACTTGCGTCGGCTTCATCGGAGAAGAAGTGGGCTAGGTCATCGACGACGTGCCGAAGATGATCTACATCGAGGCATCGCTAAATCAAGCTCCGACTTCACCAAGTCCAAAAACATGTGAAGAGAACACACTCTACTACTTGGCAAGAGGTAGAGGATGAAGAAATAGGAAGTGGGTAGACTTTAGAATTGGATTTCTCACTTGTTTCATCAATCCACCATTGATGAAGTAAGGTTTCTTCATGAAGAAGAAGAAGAGGAAGAAGATGATAAGTTATGATAAGTTATTTAAAAATGAAAAGAATATCCAAACTTATCATAATCCCAACTATGGTTATGTGTAGAGAATTAATCATGATTCAATGCAATGGTTAGGGTTAAGCTAAAATACAAAATGGTCAAAGTCTTCAAGAAGCTTCAACAAGTTTCCAAATAAAGCCACCATTTTGCATTATGCTTATCATTTTCCAAAATGAATAAATAAATAAATAAATAGATATGAAAATGAAAACCCTAACCATTACATAACCATGGTTTAAACTTTACACAAAACACAAGTTAGCATGCATCATCAAACATGATACATACAAGTGTACAAAAGTATGTCACATATACAATGTGCACAAACCAAGTGAGAAAATCCGTTTGAAATGAACCAATACTAGTTAGTGCAAAGTAATATATCAAATATATAATTATGCATTAAATCATTAAATCAACAATTGAATCAATGATCCGGTCATGTCGCACATAACCGACTAGTATCAATAGTAACAACTTATCGAATCAACACTTGATCCGATAACCCGGCTATATCGCATATAACCGATCAATGTCACAAATCGCGAGAATCGAATACAGTATCACATACTGGTATTATTCTCGGTCCCGCACATATCTCATATGTGCTCCTATTTCGTTTCGCTTGAGCCAGGAAACCTCTGTGTAGGACTCTAAAGACTCGTCAATACGCCGGCAGCGGATGATGATCATATCAAACATCCACAAGCCGCAAGCGGTCTGCTAAACGTAACGGCCACCCGGGTATTGAGCGATCTGAAGATCGACGAGCAAGCCCGCTCACACTCCAGTGAATCCAACCAGTAACACTACCGTACAGTCCGGTCTGATCGTCTGATATGTCGCATATCTCGCCTAGGGGTGGTAAACGTCAGACCCCAATAGCTCGATAAGTCGTGTCGATATGAGGTCTATAACTATTCGAGAAACTACTGGTAACACTTACCAGTAAATCTCAGCAACCCTGGCCAGGGATTTCCTGTTATAGCCAATCGAACACAGCGCAACATCAACTCCCTATACCAGGAGAGACGAATCCCCTCCTATCGCTCATTGCCTCCATGTGACTCGGGACTGTACCCAAAAACTACCGTTTTGCACGCCCTCTTGGACGTGGTAAGATGGAAATCAAAGCACAGTGGGAACCACACAAGACTCTATGACGATCTCGGGTCAACAGACTACTCTGTACCAGTGTCACCTGAGAACTGCCATCTGACGTGAGGTATAATACCATCTGGGAATTCTCGGCGAGTCCGTCCAGTGTACCCAGTCTCTACTGAGCACCCGTATATCATCTCTGATGTCAAACACCGATGGATATGGGATCATCCATCGCCCATCTGTATGGGTCGAGAAGGTATACGCTAGTCTACTCTAGTATATCGATGCCCCGTCTCGATATACCCACGACTAGGGACTTTGAAGGATGTACTTATGGACTACCATGTCCCCACTAGTATGATCCACATCATAGTCCAGGTAGTCAAGTACAGATCCTATGGGCTTTACCAACATGTAACAGAGAGACAATCAGCATACACGTTAAGGTAAAGGGTAACCAGATAGCATACTATCATGTCGAGCAAGAAAGTCATCCCTATATATGTCCCAGCATCCACTACAATATACATCCTATGTATAGTAATAGCCTCTAGGGCATACATATAACTAACACATGTAGCTCGGGACTGTACCCAACTAAAACCTGTTTCCACGTCTCCTTTGAGCGTGGTAGGGTAGTAATCAAAGTACAGTGGGAACTCACATGAGACAAATGACGATCCTCAGGTCGATGAACTAACCTGTACACATGTCACCAGGGAACTGCTATCTGACGTCAGGTATAAGACCAACTAGCATGTTCCGAGCGAGTCCTGTTTGGTGTACTCATAACCCAATGGGCACCTGTATACATCTTAGGTGAACCAACTGACACCAGTGGCTTGTGAGACCGGCCACCGCCCCTCGTCGGGGTCTCGACTGTATACACTAGTCTACTCTGGAGAATCGATGCTGTAGGGTTCCTAGGCACTCTAATGGAGTCTCACAAGTGATCAAACATGCACAAATCAAATTTTACGGGTGCCTACAAACCCTAATACGGATCGTCAACTAGATATATAGGCGATGCAAGCAAGTAAACGGAAATATAGCTAAAGGGAAGGGGCTACAACCTTTGTAGATCCGTTCCTCCACCTCCTAGGCTCCGTGATGAAGTCCTCTCCGCTGTCCAAATCGAACCATGACTCTCACGGTGGTTTCATCGGAGAAAAAGGCGGGCTAGGTTGTCGACAACGTGCCGAAGATGATCTACGTCGAGGCATCACTAGATCAAGCTCCACCTTCACCAAGCCATGAAAACTTGTGAAGGAAACACCCTATACTACTTGGCAAGAGGTAGAGGATGAGGAAATAGGAAGTGGGTTCACTTTAGAATTGGATTTCTCACACTTTTTCATCACTTGCCATTGATGTAGCAAGCTTTCTTCATGGAAGAAGAAGATGAAGAAGAAGAAGAAGAAGAAAAAGAAGAAGAAGAAAATGATAAGTGTTAAAGAAAAATGAAAAGGAATTAATTCTTATCATCTTCTAACCTTAGTTAAGTGTAGAGAATGAATTAGGGTTAGTTTAAATGGTTAGGGTTAAATATAAGACAAGAATGGAGACTAAGTCAAAACTTCATGAATGTTCAACTAAAAACAAAACAAGTAACCATTCATTTATCCTTTTCATTTTCCAAAATGAATAAATAAATAAGATAAATGAATAAGTAATTAAGTAGACAAAACCCTAATCATTAACTTAACCATAGTTTAATTCTTTACACTTAACCAAATAAGCATGTATCATCAAACATGATACAATCATGTGCACAAAAGTATATCACATATACAACTTGCACAATTCAAGTGAGAAAATCCTTTTAAAGTGAACCAATACTAGTTAATGCAAAGTAATATATCAAATATATAATTATACATTAAATCATTAAATCAACACTTGATTCAATGATCCGGTCATGTCGCATATAACCGGCTAGTATCCAATGTATTGGCTTATCGAATCAATCCTTGATTCGATAACTAGGTTATATCGCATACAACCATTCAACACATTCATCGCGAGAATGAAATACGGTATCACATACATGCATTATTCTCGGTCCCGCACATATCTCATATGCGCTCCTATTTCGTTTCGCTTGAGCCAGGAAACTTCTGTGTAGGACTCTAAAGACTCGTCAATACGCCGGTAGCGGATGATGATCATATCAAACATCCACAAGCCGCAAGCGGTCTGCTAAACGTAACGGCCACCCGGGTATTGAGCGATCAGAAGATCGACGAGCAAGCCCGCTCACACTCCTGTGAATCCAACCAGTAACACTTACCGTACAGTCCGGTCTGTTCGTCTGATATGTCGCATATCTCGCCTAGGGGTGGTAAACGTCAGACCCCAATAGCTTGATAAGTCGTGCCGACGTGATGTCCATGACATGTGTGAAACTACTGATAACACTTACCTGTAGGTCACTGCAACCCTGACCAGGGATTTCCTGTTATGGCCAGTCGAGCATAGCGCAACATCAACCCCCAATACCGGGAGAGAAGAATCCCCTCCTATCGCTCATTGCCTCCATGTGAATCAGGACTGTACCCAAAAACCACCTGTTTGCACGCTCAGTAGAGCCGTGGTAGGGTGGAAATCAAAGCACAGTGGGAGACACACAAGACTCTATGACGATCTCGGGTCAACAGACTAAGCTGTACCAGTGTCACCAGAGAACTGCCATCTGACGTAAGGTATAATACCATCTGGGAGTTCTAGGCGAGTCCGTTCAGTGTACCCAGTCTCCACTGAGCACCCGTATACCATCTCTGATGTCAAACACCAAAGGATATGGGATCATCCATCGCCCATCACATGGATCGAGAAGATATACGCTAGTCTACTCTGGTATATCGATGCCCCGTCTCGATATTCCCTCGACTAGGAACATTGAAGGATGTACTCATGGACTATCCAGGCCCCACTAGTATGATCTGCATCACAGTCCTGGAAGTCGAGTACACATCCTAAGGGCTTTATCAACATGTAACAGAGAGACAGAAAGTATACACATTAAGATAAAGAGCAACCAGATAGCGTACTATCATGTCGAGCAAGAAAGTCCTACCTATATATGTCCGAGCATCCACTACAATATACATCCAATGTACAGTAATGGCCTCTAGGGCATACATATAACTAACAATCTCCCACTTGCACTAGGGCCATCTGTAGCAGTGCACATACTCAACCATCCCATAAAAGTCTCTCTCTGGGAATAGGCCTTCGTGAGTGGATCCGCCGTGTTATCCTCTGAGTCTGCTTTCCTTCCCTCGATCACCCTGGAGATCAACTATCTCCATGATCAGGTGATACTGCCTTAGATTATGTCTGGGTCACTGATGGGACCGGGGTTCTCGGGCCAAAGCCACACTTCCATTGTCACACAATGGTAGGAACCTAGTTCATTTTATGAACCAATATACACCCAAACCGCCTCTTTGGTAGTATCTTTAATAGCGATGTTACCAGACTTTATCGTCTAATTTGTCACGGTATCTAGCTTGGAACTCTTCCAACATACCGTCCATTTACTGAGGGTAAAGACAATGCCTGTGACTGACATTCAGTCGTCTTTATCACTCTGGAACCCTTCCAGTGATTCTCCCCAGGATCGATTGATACCATCTCACTACAACTAGTGAGTATCCTAACATCCAATTAGATCTATCTCATAGATTCAAAGCTTAGGATTTAGTAGGTATCACTTTGATCCTATATGGAAAATCTTTGTGATCAGCGGAGATTGATCGAGCGTAGCATAGGAAACTCCTTCCCTAACAAGAGTATGTTATCCACATACTCTACGAGGATCGTTACCATACTCCCTACTACCTTTTTGTTTATATAAGGTTCATGTACCATTTTGATGATGTCAACTTCTTTGACTAATCCATCAAAACAGATGTTCCAACTCCGCGATGCCTGCTTTATCCTATAAAGCATCTTGCACACGTTTCCGCTGCTCCCACTGTCTACGAGGCCCTCTGGCTGTGTACTTATAGACGCACTCTTCTAAAACAACATTTAGAAAAGTAGTCATGGCACCCAACCACCAGATATCGTAGTCATGGTATGTAGCCGTGGCAAGTAGGATCTGGATGGACTTAAGCACAGTCCCTAGAAAAAGGTTTCATTATTTTCCGTGCCTGGTCGATGACGAAAACCTTTAACAAGTCTAGCTTTGAAAGTCTCAACTTTTCCATCTACACCAAGTAATCTTCTCAAGATATACTTGCTCCTGATGGGGATTTAACCCTTCAGATATAGCAACCAAAGTCCATACTTTGTTGGTGTATAAGGATTCCATCTCAGACCGCTAAGCATCCAGCCATTCTTACAGAGTCCCTACTCTTGATGGCCTGCTCGAATCTAGTTGGGTCATCATCACATGATGCATTCCATGCTCCCACTGTCATCGAGAAACCAAGGTATCCCTCAGGTGGGTGAGGAACCCTACTAGATCGGCGGAGGGGCTGAGGTTCGTTGGAATCTACTGAATCCTTTGGTTCTACCAAATTATCTGCTGTAGTTTGTATAGCTGGAACCTTTCCAGTTCTACATTACAGACCTTGCCTCGAGACTGTCCGGATTTTGCTTTTAGACATAGGCCAGACAATCCCAAATCTTAACTGACTTAAGATATGGGCTCTTCCCTTTCCATATCACATATGAAGTGGTAGGCAGTGATTTGATTCGAACCTAATTCAATAGGTATGCAGCTTCTCAAGCGCATAACATCCAAAAGGAAATAGGTAACTCAGTAATACTCATCATAGAGAACACGATATCTAATATTGTGTGATTGCTCCGCCCCGATACACCGTTGTGCTGTGGTGTATTCAAAGGAGTAATACTGAGAGAGAATCTCATTTTCCTTTAGAATGGTCCAGGTATGCCATGCACAAGTATTCTCCTCCCTGATCTCATCATAGGACATAATACTTATACCCATATTTTGGTTCTCTACTTCCAACTTATATTCTGTGAATATCTCAAAAGGTTCGGACTCATGTTTCAACAAGAACATTTGACTGAATCTTGAGAGATTATCAGAGAATATAATGAAGTATAAAGAACCAGTCCTGGCATTTGTAGACAGGAGACCTTACATACATCATCATGTATCAGTCCTAAGGGTTCACTAACTCTTTCTCTGTTTCCAATAAACAGAGCTATGGTCATATTATCTTGGTGACATGACTGGCAAGTTTCACAAGATGTAAATTCAAACTGATTTAAATATACATCTAAATGTAACTTCAGCCAGTCGGGTCGCATTGATATGACCTAGTCTACAATGCCTCAAGAAGAATTCGTTCATTTCTGAACTCTTCTTCTTGTGTGTGTTCAGTATACAAGGAACTGTAGTTTGATTTAGAACGCCAATGCTTTTAGATAACGTGCCTGAACTGATCTACTTTTGATATAGGAAATGTTCAAAACATTATCCATCAATACAAAATTTTAACATTTCTTTACTAAATAAAGAGAGTGATATGATTTTGTATATCAGGTTCGGTATCTAATAGCATTTGTTCAGAATCAATGTATTAGTAATACAGGGTGACAGTGACCAACAGACTTGGCTGCAACACTTGCCCCGTTTTCTGCCTCATGAAACTTATCACCCGTTCTCAGTTTTTCTACCTTTTTGTAGCCCTATGTAACAGATTACATATCTGGGATCCTGATCCGGTATCATATACCCAGGATGTAGAGGATACTAAGAAACAGTTCTTTGTAATGAACACACCCGAAGGAGATGCAACATATGCACTGTCTTCGTTTGGGCGGCATAGGAATTCTGGTATTCCCTATTTCCTGCTCTGTCTTATAACAATTATAAATTGGAGCGGGACCAACGTTCCCCAGCTCAGTATAACAAGCGGGTTCGGTCAATACATCCATTTTATTATCTTGATTAAGGCGTGATATGGTCACTACCAGGAGAGAGAGAGAAGAAAACACTCAGCGTGCGCTCTTGCAAGATTAGATTGGTTATATACTTTATCTAATCAGGATGGCTCCCACTGTTTTTATCAAATCTTCCTTCAAACCTTAAAAGGAAAGACTAGCCGGGATTAATTACACTCTACAAGTTCGCCAATCTTTCAGCCAGGCCAGTGTCGGTACTTTGAGGGAGGTTCCCCGTGCTTTCGCACGGACCTAATTACAGTAAACCTCGTTTTCCCAGAGGCGTAACCCCGTTGACACCTTTCTAGACACCTACTTGATCGGCTAATTGCAAAGTACAAAACTCTCCCAGGAGTAACAATTACTCGCAGTGGGTATCGGGATCCAACTATCATATAGAAGGTATGCAATCTCATTGCAAATTTCAACACTTGAAACTCCCGATAAAGGTTTTTACCCCTAGCACCTATGACCTTAACTATGGTCAACAAATCATAAGTACTAGTCAAGTTCTACCCGTCATTTCGTGATTAATTAGACCCACCCACATGACCCTTAACTATGGTCAACAAAGTCACGCGACTGTCCTAACTAATTGCATCATATGCGGTGTAGGAAGACATCACTTAGCTACCGTACACTGTGCCTTGACTATGGTCAACAAACACAGCACGAATACTAAGTACTCTATGTTCCCCTCCGAATAGCGGCCTAGACTTTGCGTCCATGCCTGATGTTCGGGGCAGATGCTAATTGGTTTTATCCGTCCATCTCTCCGAAGATGCCAAGTTGATTCATGGCACCGTGTATCGGAGGTTTAGACGGATGCGGCCGATGTAGCAGACTTCGTCAGATTCCCCTTCAGGATGAGGGGTTTTTGATTATGGGGACGCTCTTCCCTGCAGGCGCAAGCCCCTGCAGTTAATTACGCTACCGCATCGCGATGACAACTTTCTCCTTCTCCAGAATTTCACTTCGTGTCGTGTGTGTTCATTTTGTTTGTGGTTGCCCTTGGATTGTATACGGAGACTGAGTAATGCCGTCGCCCGTAGGACGTGGATTAGTCCAAATCCGTATTTACTTAGATTTGGGTTTGGTGTTTTCAGTTTAAGGACGCATTAGTCGCGTTGCGGCTAAGATCAACGTAAACGTTCGTCAAGGATACGTTAGTCCTGTTTTAGACTAAGATCAACTCAACGTAGTGATTAATTTAATGTATGGTCATCGGGACTCGTCACCTCTCTGACGTCGTTGAAGGATTACAACGACATGTATCAGAGGAGCTCGGAGATGTACCCTCGAACAAGAGTTGATTAGGAGTTTTATAATCCATTTGAATATTTAAGGATACGTTAGCCGTGTTTGGGGCTAAGATCAACTTAAACGTTTGTTAAGGATACGTTAGTCCAGTTCGAAACTAAGATCAACTTAACGGGACCGTTTAGATCCGATAAAAGAGCATTTGGGCTCTATTGTGCCAGTTTAGGGACGTGGTGGTCCGATATTAGTTTAGGGACGTTTCGGTCCGATATTAGTTTAGGGACGTTTCGGTCCGATATTAGTTTTAGAGACGTTTCGGTCTGATATTAGTTTAAGGACGTTTCGGTCCGATGTTAGTTTAGGGACGTTTCGGTCCAATATTAGTTTAGGGACGTTTCGGTCCGATATTAGTTTAGGGACGTTTCGGTCCGATATTGGGTGTGTGGCTGTTGGGACCCGTCACCTCTTTGACGTCGTTGAGGAATTACAACGATGGATGTCAAAGGAGTTCGGAGATGTACGCTCGAACCGGATGTAGATTGATTTAGGAGAGCCATTTTGCTCAGCCAATTTAATTTAAGGACTTATGGCCACGATTGGGCTAAGCCCAGTAAAAAAAAATGTCCAACATTGCTTTTGCATTTCCTTTTATTTTTATTTGGGCTTTGCCCAGAAAAGATGCAGGGCATCAATTTGTTTTTGGGCTCTGTTCTTTATGAATGATGCAGAGCATCAATTTTATTTTGGCTCAGCCCTTTTATTGCTTTGCAATTTATTTTGGCCTGCTAGGTCTTTTTGATTTGGGCCTGGCCCTTCAAGTAATGCATAGCATTTGTGCAAAGCACCAAGAATCTTTTAGATTCAAGGAAAGGAGTGCAGAGCACTTTTTATTTTCTTGATCTAGATTTAGATCAAAGAAGAGAAAAAGATCTTTTCTTTCTTTCTATCTCAGAGAACCAGAGGTTCTCTAGCAAGTGCAAGGCACTATTTTTTATTATTATTATTTATTTATTTATTTATTGAAGATTACTGATCTTATCTTTTAGATCAATGATCTATTCCTAAGAGAATTTTCTCTTATTTCAAAGGTTTTTACCTTCTTCTTTGTGTTCTCAAGAAGTTCTCTTCTTTTTTTTTTTAATCCAATTCTCTATCCTTTGAAATTGGGTCTGGGGTCCTTTTTATAGTGCTAAAATATCAGTTAAATTTGTTAAAAAGATCTTTTCTGAGTGATTCGGGGAATTTTCCCCACCGTTGGATCTTTGATCCAAAGGCCCCTATTTTACAGAAGAAATCTTCTTGTTTAAACAAGAACAGAAAAAATATCCTTAAATCTTCACTCTGTTGTTGCGCAACTCACCAGCGTGTGACACGTGTCGCGCAGTGAAGCACTTGCGCAACAGCGCTTGCGCAACAGCGCTTGCGCAACTGCGCAGACACGTGTCGCGCAGCGGTGCGCTTGCGCAACAGCGCTTGCACAACTGCGCAGACACGTGTCGCGCAGCGGTGCGCTTGCGCAGTTGTGCTTGCGCAACTGCGCAGACACGTGTCGCTCAGCCGTGCGCTTGCGCAGTTGTGCTTGCGCAACTGCGCAGACACGTTTCGCGCAGCCGTGCGCTTGCGCAGTTGAACGTTGCTTATGTTTTTTAAAGAGCCTTGCTCTGATTGGACGTACGGCCTTAGGCGTTGTGCTGCCGTGTCAACTTCTGACACGTGGCGCGTTGCACGCAGCGCACGGGAACTGAAGCGTTGCTTCAAAATTTAAGCAGAGCCTTGCTCTGATTGGGGAACAAATGCCCCCCCACCGTTGCGCTCACGTGGCGCGCACGTGAGTGCAGCGGTGGCAAGACCCCGACCGTTGGATCATTGAGATCAGGTGAAGAGACGCAGGCGTCTATAAATAGGACCCTTGGTCCTTGGTAATTCTTTACCAATTTCAAGAATTTGAATTTCAGAGCCTTGCTCTTGCTTAAGAACTTCCAGAGCCTTGCTCTTGTGAGAACTTCAAAGTTCTAGCTTTAGAATCACTCTAGGTAAAATTAATTAAATTAAATTAATTTAAATTAAATTAAATTTAATTAACAGAGCCTTGCTCTTATAGATCTTTGATCTAAAGGAAAACCCTTTTGGGGTTTCTTCAACAGAGCCTTGCTCTCAAAAAATTTTCAGATTTACAGAGATCTGATTCATGGGTTCTAACCCATGAACAGAGCATTGCTCTTAGATCAAATGTAGATCTTTTTAGATCTGATAAACGGAGAAAATTTTTTTTCTTATAAGTTTTCATGGATTTTTCAGGATTCCAAAACTCTAAAGATAAAATTGATGGATCTTTCCACCATTACCATAGAGCTATGCTCTTTTAAGGAATCTTGTTCCCTTGAGACCAGAGTTTGACAAATGTCACACTGTGACAGAGCTTTGCTCTGAAAGAGAATATTTCTCCTTGTCTCTAGGGATTTCCCATCAGTGAGGATATTCTTTTGGTGATCTTTTCATTAATTGACAGTCTCATCTAATGATGGGGTTGTCTTATTAAATGATGTATCGTCATCCAGATTTTGTGTGTCCCTCTTTTTGTCCCCTACCCATTACATCATTGAGTAAGATTTCAAAATGCCAAGTGTCAGAACACTAACGGTTATCTTTATCTTTCTACAGGAAACATGTCTGACGACTTATCTTTCCCCTTTGTTCGCTCGGAAGGAGGGTTCCCCCATGCGCCGGTGGACCGGGTGGTGTTCGCCTTGATTAAAGATCACGATCCAGAGTGTAAGAGAATTCACTTGTGGGGAAGGTGCTACAGCCAAATCATCCAAGGCCGTCGCAGCTTCAGCTCCGCTTCGCCCTCTGAGCCCATAGTTACGATCCCTTATGCGGACAAGCCCCCGGTGGAGTATGCCGTGGAGGTTAAAAATTGGAATGCCGACGACCTCCTTCAGCCTGCAATCGGTGCCATTCCGGTGCAGCCGCCGCCGGCTATAGATATCTTGGGGAGGCGAATCTGTCAGGGTGAAGCACGCCCTTGGGGACAGGCTTATAACATTGGATTGATCCCGCGGCCGCTTGCCGGATATTCGCAATGGGCCCGTTACATTTTGGCGACGAAGAGGGCTCTCCTGACGACGATTAGTTTATACTCAGCTATCTACGTCTCGCTCTTCGAGTATCCCTCTCCTCCGACGTGGTGGATAAAGGCCTTCATCGAACAATGGAATATCCCCACCCACACCTTCCTGACAGCGGATAGGGAAGTCTCCATCTCTCTGGAGGAGTTTGCTGAGATTTCAGGTCTGCCAATGAGGGGAGAACACTACGAGGAGCTGCTTCCTCCTGACGAGTATGTCTTCGCCACCAAGCAGCTTGTATTTGACTTAACTCCGGAAAATGCCATTCAACATCAGCACCCGGGCTTGGTGAAGGTGTTGGAGATTTATGAGGAACTCCATTTGGAATCGGGCGACCGGGGCGTCAGTTTCACGGATTTCATTGCTCGTTTTATCCGCCCGGAGTTCTTATGAGAGCAGGGCGAGAAGTTCGCTCAACTTGTTGACCCCTTTGGTTTCGGCTTGGACCGCCGACCTTCATCGGAAAATGACCAGCGGGATTTTTATTTCCCCGGCACTGCCAGCGTCCCTTTCTCAGAGATCGCCGTTCCTGGCATGGACGAGGAGACTTTCTTCATAGGGTTCTTGGTGTAAGTGCACGGCGGCGCCCCGACCGTCAATCCGACGGCCAAAAGCGGAAGCGGTGATAAACTTTAAATTTTCTTGAACTGGCAAACCGCCGCGCACTACTACCCGGATCGAACCATTAACTAGTCCTAGCTAACTACAAGATGGGAAGAGAAGTATACCGACAGATCCGAGTCCTCCGGTCTTCTCGTCGTCGTCCCGATCTCCTGCGGAATGTCCCGTTCCTCCTCGTCGCCGGAAGTGCGCCACATCGCTTACTTCTTTTACGGGCTCCCACCTCAATGCCGAGGCAACTCGGGCACGAAGCCGGCTACTCGACGTGCCCAAGATATGCTGTAGAATATCTAGAGAAGAAGTCTCATTTGGGGTTGTAGGAGTTGCCTTTTGCTGGAGGGATTGAACTTGGAGCTTTATGGATTGATCAAGTGGGATTTTTGCAACATGAAATGAGCCAAAACATCCCCACAAAAATTTGGGACAGCCCCTACAAACTTGGGCCGGCCATGAGAGGTGTGGGAGAGGAAAGAATGAGAGAGCCATCCATAATGGAGAGAGTGGGAAGGCTATATTGCAAAAGGAAAATCATGAAAAGAATATGGTCACAATCACACCCACTCTCAACTACTCACCAACAACCATGATAGCACCAAAACCAACACTCCAACAAGCTAATGATCACTTCCAAAAGTCATGCCATCATGAAGATAGAAGTCAAGGTAAGGTGCTCATCATGAAAACCATCATGATGTAACAAGATGCAAAGAACCCCCTCCACTAATGCCTATTTGCAACAATGCAAATAAGCCCTCCTCCACCAATCTTCGGCCAATGAACGGAACAATAGAAATTGGCCGAAACGGAAAGCAAACTGGCAACTCCAGAAAACTGGTCCCGTAATAAATTACAGGAAAACCCCGATACTGTGCATACACACCCGCATTTGTATTCCGACCGAAACACAAATGCAATGAGACAAACTCTACACTGTACTATACTAGGATCCGGCTTATACCAAAACCGGCTAGTAATATCTGTTCGATCCTGATCCGTGCAATACCGCACGTATCTGATCGAACCCTGCCATATAACCATACGGCCTATAGTACAAACTGTCCGATCCTGATCCGTGCAATACCGCACGTATCTGATCGGACCTTGCCATATCTCCATACGGCCTCTACAACCTTTCGCCCGAAAGCTGAATAACTGAATGTGGGGGACTCTAAAGACTCATCAACACCTTGGTTGTGGATTTAACCACTAGCACGTCAGAGGTATAAGCCAATACGTAACGGGCTACCAGGTACTGACTAAAAGGGATGTCTGTGAGCGAACTCAGCCCGACAACCCTACTGAGCCTGTCAGTGACAATATCCGTGCAGTCCGGTCCGTTCGTCTATGAGTATCGCATGGCGGGCCTAGGGGGTTGGTAAAAGTCAGACCCCCAAAAGCGGTACAAGTCGTGTCGGAGTGTAGCCCAGAACACCCTGAGATACTACTGGAATACCTACCAGTAAATCTCCTTGCCTTGGCCAAGGACTTTGTGTAATGGCTCTCCTAGACACAGCACGACCTCACCCCCAATACCGGGAGAGACGAACCCCTGAAGATACGCTCACTGCCTCCATGTGGCTCGGGACTGTACCCAACTAAAACCTGTTTGCACGACTCCTTTGAGCCGTGGTAGGGTAGTAATCAAAGTACAGTGGGAACTCACACGAGACAAATGACGATCCCCAGGTCGATGAACTAACCTGCACACATGTCACCAGGGAACTGCCATCTGACGTCTGGTATATGACCAACTAGCATGTTCCCGGCGAGTCCTGTCCGGTGTACTCATAACCCAATGAGCACCTGTATACATCTTAGGTGATCCAACTGACACCAGTGGCTTGTGAGACCGGCCACCGCCCCTCGTCGGGGTCTCGACTGTATACACTAGTCTACTAATGGAGTATCGATGCCCAGTCTCGAAACTCCCACGACTAGGGACCTTTTAAGGATAAGCTTATAGACCCCCAGCTCCCACTTATATGATCGCCCTCATACTGCTGGTGGTCAAGCAAGAATCCTAGGGGCTCTATCAACGTGTAATAGCGACGTGTCAGGTCACCTAAAACAGTACACGATGATAAAGGTAAACCAGATAGCATACTATCATCTCGAGTAAGACTGTCCTACCGGGATATGTCCTCCATCAATCATTGCAATCACGTACCTGTGACCTAATAATTTACTCTGAGGGCACTATCTCCAACAATCTCCCACTTGCACTCAAGGCTAATTATTGCGATGTCGCATACTCACAGCCCGTGTGATACCGAACACCCAACTCCTCAACTAGTCAGTCTCACAAAGCTCGTTTGCGAAACTATTGCGTTCGAGGAATAGCCTCAGTGAGTGGATCCGCTTAGTTGTTTCTTTCTATGTCTCTCTATATCTCAAGTTCGCGGAGAAAGCCATCTCCCGAAAAGAGCAATACCTGTCTCAGAATATGTCTGGATGTCTGATGGGACCTAGCTCATAAATGAACTCCAAATCCAAACTTCTTAGACTGTATCATCAACTGAACTTAATCAGCATCCTGCGCGCCATGCCTCCCTCAGTATTGCCTTGGACCGCCTGTCCAAAATACTGCCCCTCATCAGAAGGAAAACTATAACTCTGACAACCTCCTTGTCGTCCATGTCACCTTGGAAGCCTGGAATGATAACTGTCTCCTGAATGAGGCTGTCGTTATCATCTCCCTAGAACATCCACTTATGTTCTAAAACTGCTTCCGACTGTTTCTCCAGGATTGGATTAATGTCAACTTATTGCATTTAGTGCAAGAACAACATCTGGTGTGGTACTTGACATCTCACGATTGACTCAATTGCCTGAGTAAATGATCTGCCAATCATGCCCGTCCCTCTCCCCTTTAGTCTGTAAGACACCTTTGGAGAGGGTGACTCCATTACCTGCAGGTACACTACCGTGCCAGGAGTTGTCCATCCTAAATACTCTTAGAATGCTGTCAAGTACCCTGATTGGGAAACCACCCAAATCTAGATCTAAGACCATAGATCTAGTAACCAGTATGTCTGATATAAAATCCATTTCCTTTATGGAGAAACAACTGTGTGACGACCAAAGTATAACCGATCGTAGTGTAGGAGTTTCTTTTCCTATTCTGTGTATGTCATCCAAATACCATGACATCACACCCTACTACCTTCTCAACAGATCCATCCCCTATTCTGATGAAGTCAAACCCATGACTGTCACGTCAGAAATAGATGATCTATCTCCGCTATATCTGCTTTAGTCTATAAATAGACATAAGCTACCTGTCCACCAATGCTTCCGCGGCTCCCACTGACTACGACAACCCTCTGGCAGAGTCATATAGACGTACACTTCTAAAACTAGTTTAGAACGACGCTATACTCATCCCCCCTCGGGTCTCGCAGCCTGGAACAACAGCAATGGTAATTGTGGGTAAACAAGAACTTCCCTGTCACCGTCCTTGAGGCTACCGTAGTACCTCTCGGGTGCCTGAAGTTACCCACCTTATCTGCGGAGTGGCCAATGGAATGTCAATCCAGATTGAATCTTTAGGTTCCTTATCAAATCTTCAGTAATCGTTTGTGGTTCTGGAATCACTTCCAGTTCTACCATACTCCCACTACTGTTTTCTGAAAAAATCCATTTTTATTAAAACTGTGGCGAGTCTAGAACAATATCGCTATTGTTCATCCAGATGGTAGAAAATCAACCCGCGTCATAGCCTGGGTCAACCCACAAACAGCCATTACAGAAACGTGCCTTGAGTTGTCCAGTGTCTGGTTTTAAGTATAAACCGGACAACTCCCCGTACCTTAACATCGTTAAGATATGAACTGTTCTATATCCAATATAGAAACAGAGGCACTGATTTAATTGAACCAGATTCAAATCATGCAGCTGTCTCCAGTGCATGTCAACTAAATGGAAGGAGGCCGATCAGTGTTACTCAACTTAGGAATACTTCAAATTATGAGTAACCTGAAAGAGAAGCAAGATCTCTTTATCATTACTATCAACTGAATACCATACACAAGTATCTACATCTTCGATCACTTTGAAGAATCCCGATACTTGCTACACCTAGTTCTCTACTCTATTCAAATACCTATAACTTCTCAAAATTTGGACCCTGTGTTTCCGCGAAACACCTGTCTAAAAACTAGAGAAGTCATAAATAAACCGAATATAGTACGAGGACCAAGCCCTCTGTCCTGATGGACCCTGGACAACATACAATCCTTTGTATAAGTCCCTTGAGTCTGATAACTCATTCACTGTGTGTCGTAGGTTGAAAACTGTACTTATGGTTAAGAAGAATTACACCGCTGTTCAATGCTCCTTACCTAACCATCCACTGATATAGGTAAATGCCATAGACATAATTTCAAAAAGGTACATCTCACTCTATGAAAATAGACGTACAGATATATCAATTTGAAATTGGTGCATAACTGCGGATATTCAAAACCAAATATTTGCCGACCGGCAAACAGCCCAGGTGATTTCCTCAAATATCACTGATTACAACGAATCCCGATATAATGAGGATGATCACCCAATTCCCAATAACTTACTCCCACTCATCATCTGTAAAACATACAGATGTGAGAATCATACTTGGTAAATACATGCCCTGGAGCAAGTGTCTAACTGGGAAATCAGTTTTCCTTTAACATTACACAGTGAAACTGAAACATTAAAAATGTTTCGATGGGGTATCCTGGTATTCCTAGTAATGCCTCTTCCATTATCCAGATTCACAACTGTAACCGTATATTTCTTTGCCACCTCTCTAAGTCCCTTCATATGTCTTTAGTCGTTACCTTCTGCACACCCTATAGGCCAAATGGTTTTCTTCCTTCCCTACCGTTCGGCACCAGCCTATGGTTTGGAAGAAGACTATCCAATAAGCATAATGGGTGTACTGTCCCAATCCTAGGAACACTCGCAATGGGAGAGGGTGAAGATAAAAGACAACCGAATAAACCTTATTCCTATTTCTCCTGAACCAGAATCCATCCCCGAACTGGAACCAGTTCCATTCGAGTTCGTATATAACCATACGATGGAGTATCCAAATAAACTGTGGATCTTCGTAGTGATACGGAGTGTCCTGGAGAAATACAAAGGTGATGTGGGAGTGGTAACGAAATATTTGGTTTGGTCGTGAATATCTGTTGCAATTTACTTTGCCCTCTTACTAATCCCTTGCTTTTTCTGAACTTAATACCTTCTGCACACCATCGTTATGCTAATTGGTTTTCTTCATTCCCTACCGGTTGGCACCAGCCTAAGGTTTGGAAGAAGACAATCCAATTTGCGTAATAGGTGTACTATCTCCTAAACCAAGGAGTACTCGCAACCTGAGAGAAGGTAAAAGGAAAAGACAACTGAATAATCCTATCCGTTTTCTCCAGAACCGGAAACCATCCTCGAATAAATCCCTTCGAGTTCGTATATAACCA
Organism: Agapanthus africanus; assembly: GCA_030015575.1. NCBI lineage: Eukaryota > Viridiplantae > Streptophyta > Magnoliopsida > Asparagales > Amaryllidaceae > Agapanthus > Agapanthus africanus. The sequence continues at coordinate 292,881,455 of CM057345.1, read as the reverse complement.
TACGATGGTTTTGTCCAATGGAAGTGGACGTTCGTAGTAATACGGGGTGTCCTGGAGAAAAGGGTAAAAGTAGGAGTGGCAATGAGGTATGCAACTCTGACAATCCAAAAAGCCAGTGTTTAAGAAGGTTCGGTCAACTTGGTCACTGAGTCAAAGTCTTAGGGTCGGGTCAATGGTCGCTGCCAAAGAGAGAGAGAAAAGAAACACTCAGCGTGCACTCTAACCTAGATCAGAATGGTCACCAATTTATCTAATCTGGAAACCTCCCACTGTACCTCAAATTCTCCTCCAAACCTGAAAGAAGAATTAGTCGGGGTCACCCGAGGAGTAAACTAACTCATCAGTGGGAATCGGGATCCAACTATCATCACATGATAACGTGACGGAATCCGCTCACGCTACCACACTCCAGAAGGTATGCGCATATCTGGCAAGTTTCAGTTCTTTTGAAACTCCCGATGTGATTTCTGCCCCATGCTCTTATGACCTTGACTTTGGCCAACATATCATAAGTCACATGTCAAGTTCTACCCGTCATTCTCCAGGTTAATTTGAATCCACCCGTACATACCCTTGACTTTGGCCAACATGGAAGTACGACTGTTCCAAACCAACGCATCTATCTATGCTGCATATGAATAACCAACAGCTACCAAACACTGTGCCTTGACTTTGGCCAACATACACAGCTTGAATACTATTGACTATCCATATGAAACGACGGAGGGCTACGAATGGGTTCTGGCAAAAACCTTTAACGTAATGAACTTGATATCGTCGAAGGAACGGATAGCTTTTAAAAATATAGTGACGAAAACCTTTGCTGAAGAGGTCACTCCCGGTGAAGGGATCTCGGCTCTTTCCCCGTAGAATGGGGTGCAGGATATTCCAAATGAATACCGCGATGCAAAGAAAAAGTAATCGGCTATAGTGAAGTTAATGCCCTGACGCAAACTTCTGTCCAAGGGGTCACTCCCGGTGAAGGGATCTCGGCCCTTGCCTCGTCGACTGAGGAGCAGGATATTCCAATGAATACCACGATGCAAAACAAAAGTAAACGTCCTTGCAATAACAGCTTTTTGAAAAGTGTTCCAACAACATCAGATTAGGTTTATTTTAACTTGCATTGATCCGAATCAATGCAGTCCCATCAATTGATCACACCAAAAAGAACGAAAATATACTGATGTACGTATATGCCATCCGCATTCGCCACTGGGTCCCGTCATTACCCGTTAGGTTAGCTTACTAACGACAGAGCGGGGACTGGACTAGCGCGGATGCAAAACATATACAACATCTACTAATATATATACCAATATATTATATTCGCTCAAGGCGTGAATAAAATGCAACATCACAGAAATGTACAGCATCACAGAAACAATACAGATATCTGGGATCCCCGGGTTTCACAGAGCCACTACTGAAACCCGACGTTCCCCTGGTCGTGTGGATAGCCTGTGCAATGAAATCCTAGACCCCTACGGGCGCGGCAAGTCACCCGCCAAAACCTGAAGCGAGGCAGCCCCCTTCAGCGCCGTGAATGGACCACCCAGCACTTCACGGAATCCGGCAACTTGGGCACCCCTCCTGGGTCAACCTGTACCCCCTACGAGTGCGGCGAATAGCCCGCCAATCCTAGAGTGAAGCCCCCTCCGTCTCAATGCCATGAGATGCGGGCTTGTTGCCCTCCAGAACCCGGCTATCCGTGCACCCCTCCGCGGGGCAATCCTAGTACAGAAAGTAAAATATACATACAACGGGTACATCGACCGCAACCAGGTCGTGCCCCAAAATAATAATACAAACAGGCAGTGACGGCAGTCCACATGTCGGACGCTCGCCCCGCAATATCAAACGTACATAATACAACAAAACTGTACTAGCATTACATCCAGGCTATCCCCCACGACCGATCCGCAACATCACAGCAAAAACAAAACATCAACGTGAAAGTCACGTTCGCAAATCCGTCTAACCGGGCTATAGCAGTTAGACCGGATTTACCGATCAAGTGACATTCACGGTCGCAGATATAATGTAAATACTGTGAAAAATGTATTTAAAATATCCGATCGATCAAAAATTAACAAGTGGGCCCCCAATCAAAACTGTAGCACTCACAGAAAACCTAGGCCCAATTTTAATATTCCAAAACCCATATTTTAAGCCCAGAAGGCCTCTGTAAAAAAAATGGTGAAGTGATCTCCACAGTGTGCGGCGGAAGGGCGCCGGTAAGGGGGTTTTCGCGGCGGTTCCGCGCTCGCACTGTGGAGTTACTTCGTCGAATTTTTACAGAGCTCTTAGATTTTCCAGTACATCAATATTTTACAACCTGAAAAATTTTTCGACACCAAAAATTTCCAACAGAAAACTGATGCTAACAAAAATGTAGTTTTGGAACATTCGATCGATCGAAACAGAAAAACACACTACACCAAGCTAGACTAAGTTAATGGCGAGGCTCTGATACCACTGTAAGTGCACGGCGGCGCCCCGGCCGTCAATCCGACGGCCAAAAGCGGAAGCGGTGATAAACTTTAAATTTTCTTGAACTGGCAAACCGCCGCGCACTACTACCCGGATCGAACCATTAACTAGTCCTAGCTAACTACAAGATGGGAAGAGAAGTATACCGACAGATCCGAGTCCTCCGGTCTTCTCGTCGTCGTCCCGATCTCCTGCGGAATGTCCCGTCTCCTCCTCGTCGCCGGAAGTGCGCCACATCGCCTACTTCTTTTAAGGGCTCCCACCTCAATGCCGAGGCAACTCGGGCACGAAGCCGGCTACTCGACGTGCCCAAGATATGCTGTAGAATATCTAGAGAAGAAGTCTCATTTGGGGTTGTAGGAGTTGCCTTTTGCTGGAGGGATTGAACTTGGAGCTTTATGGATTGATCAAGTGGGATTTTTGCAACATGAAATGAGCCAAAACATCCCCACAAAAATTTAGGACAGCCCCTACAAACTTGGGCCGGCCATGAGAGGTGTGGGAGAGGAAAGAATGAGAGAGCCATCCATAATGGAGAGAGTGGGAAGGCTATATTGCAAAAGGAAAATCATGAAAAGAATATGGTCACAATCACACCCACTCTCAACTACTCACCAACAACCATGATAGCACCAAAACCAACACTCCAACAAGCTAATGATCACTTCCAAAAGTCATGCCATCATGAAGATAGAAGTCAAGGTAAGGTGCTCATCATGAAAACCATCATGATGTAACAAGATGCAAAGAACCCCCTCCACTAATGCCTATTTGCAACAATGCAAATAAGCCCTCCTCCACCAATCTTCGGCCAATGAACGGAACAATAGAAATTGGCCGAAACGGAAAGCAAACTGGCAACTCCAGAAAACTGGTCCCGTAATAAATTACAGGAAAACCCCGATACTGTGCATACACACCCGCATTTGTATTCCGACCGAAACACAAATGCAATGAGACAAACTCTACACTGTACTATACTAGGATCCGGCTTATACCAAAACCGGCTAGTAATATCTGTTCGATCCTGATCCGTGCAATACCGCACGTATCTGATCGAACCCTTCCATATAACCATACGGCCTATAGTACAAACTGTCCGATCCTGATCCGTGCAATACCGCACGTATCTGATCGGACCTTGCCATATCTCCATACGGCCTCTACAACCTTTCGCCCGAAAGCTGAGTAACTGAATGTGGGGGACTCTAAAGACTCATCAACACCTTGGTTGTGGATTTAACCACTAGCACGTCAGAGGTATAAGCCAATACGTAACGGGCTACCAGGTACTGACTAAAAGGGATGTCTGTGAGCGAACTCAGCCCGACAACCCTACTGAGCCTGTCAGTGACAATATCCGTGCAGTCCGGTCCGTTCGTCTATGAGTATCGCATGGCGGGCCTAGGGGGTTGGTAAAAGTCAGACCCCCAAAAGCGGTACAAGTCGTGTCGGAGTGTAGCCCAGAACACCCTGAGATACTACTGGAATACCTACCAGTAAATCTCCTTGCCTTGGCCAAGGACTTTGTGTAATGGCTCTCCTAGACACAGCACGACCTCACCCCCAATACCGGGAGAGACGAACCCCTGAAGATACGCTCACTGCCTCCATGTGGCTCGGGACTGTACCCAACTAAAACCTGTTTGCACGACTCCTTTGAGCCGTGGTAGGGTAGTAATCAAAGTACAGTGGGAACTCACACGAGACAAATGACGATCCCCAGGTCGATGAACTAACCTGCACACATGTCACCAGGGAACTGCCATCTGACGTCTGGTATATGACCAACTAGCATGTTCCCGGCGAGTCCTGTCCGGTGTACTCATAACCCAATGAGCACCTGTATACATCTTAGGTGATCCAACTGACACCAGTGGCTTGTGAGACCGGCCACCGCCCCTCGTCGGGGTCTCGACTGTATACACTAGTCTACTAATGGAGTATCGATGCCCAGTCTCGAAACTCCCACGACTAGGGACCTTTTAAGGATAAGCTTATAGACCCCCAGCTCCCACTTATATGATCGCTCTCATACTGCTGGTGGTCAAGCAAGAATCCTAGGGGCTCTATCAACGTGTAATAGCGACGTGTCAGGTCACCTAAAACAGTACACGATGATAAAGGTAAACCAGATAGCATACTATCATCTCGAGTAAGACTGTCCTACCGGGATATGTCCTCCATCAATCATTGCAATCACGTACCTGTGACCTAATAATTTACTCTGAGGGCACTATCTCCAACACTTGGGTCTATGGCTATGCAGCTTCGCGCTTCCCATGCACCCACGCCTCATGCGGTCCTCTGTCTTTTACCCGGCGCATCGAATGGCGGCTGGTTTACAGTTATCAGTAGGGATCGCCGGGCTGGCTTACCTCTACAATGGACTTAGCGTAGCGGCGGATGCTAATGAGCCTGGGGTACAGCCTGCTAACTTCCCTATGCACTACTTCACTTCTTGGATGGAGCTACATGTGCGAGGGGTGTTTGGTGCCCATAAGACTCCTCTGTTTTTTGAGAAATACAGACTCCCAAGAATCATGCGGTTGGTCGGGGCTTCAATTGTGGTTGCACCCCCGCGGGAGTCTAGTGGACTGCTCCTGCGTTCACATCTAGTCGGAGCGAAGACCTCTTTTGTGGATAAGGTCATCACCATAGGCTCCGAGACCACTAAGTCAGTGGTGTCGCTGCGTGATGACTTTAAGGGCGGGGTTTCTGTACTGAAGGCTCGGGAAATCCTTCACCTTTACTCCATTCGGCCGGGCTACCTAGTATTTAGGCAGAATGAGACGGCTCTCTTTATGAGGTATAACCCACATCGATTTGCCCGACAATCGAGTTACAATCAAGGGATCCCGATGGAAGCCTTTCTGGAAACACCCGCGGCCAACCAAGGGGGAATAAGGAATGCTATGCATCATTTCACCCGGCTCAATACAGGCTCTTATTTTTTTATCAGTGAGCCTAGCTGTGCCCCCAAAATAATCCATCCGTATGTAGCCTGGTATGCGCATGCTATGGGCCCAATTATTTTAATGGAGAAACGCTTGCTGGTTGACCTAGGGGTGCGCCTCCTGGTGGTGATCGCAAGGCTCCCTTGCAGCCAAGGATCCAGGTCACCCTCCCGATGAAAGATGCCGGAGCTGACCGACCATGCGTGTTGGCCCCCCGCGTGGATTGCCACTGCCTACTACGGTGGATGCACCACTGGCGCCCCGTGCTCCCACAAAGACGGTTAAAGTGGTATCGCCAGAGTCTGGCGCAGGAGCGAATATCGGGACTCGCCGCCCTAAAGTGATTGCCAAGCGCAAAGCTGCTCCGGGTGGATCTAAAGCTGGCAGACAGAAGAAGAAGAAGTCCACCCTATCCCTCGACGCGATCCTCAGCTTAAAGCCTGCGGCTCCTCCCGCCGAGGCCATATGTGAATACGGCAGCAATGAGGGTTTCGTGGTAGATCCTGCGGACACCAATCTGGCTGCCGCCATTGCAGCTTCGGAGCGATCGGCGAGGCTTGAAGCGATGTTAAGCAAACTCGCTGAGTCCGGTAATCATCAGACGCTTTATTTGTCGTTTTACTGCACTTTTTATTGTTATATTTAACTAACATTTGCTCCATTTTCAACAGGTGTCTCTACTGAAGAGGCTATTGCTGCCTCCCTGAAAACCTTCCAGGAGGAGGAGGAGAAGCGTGCCCTAGCAGGCGCTGGTATGTTTCACCCCTTTCTCTTTTATAATGAAAGTTTGTTGTCTTTTTATGATGGTCAACCTAACCTTCTTTCATTTCTTAGCAGGGGTTATATCAGTTGATGCGGGGATCCTTCCCGAGCCTGTTACTGAAGTCCCGGCTTCGTCAAAGTTGCCGCAAGAGCCTCGGCTTGACAAAACGACGAGGGATGCCCTGAAAACCTTAAAGGCTTCCTTATTCACGGACGAGGACACCTCAATTAGGGAAGCTCTAGTGGCATCCGTCTCAACGGCTCGGGAGGAGCGGAAGCGGTTGAGACGCAAAGCAAAGGCGCGTAGAGCTGCTTTGGCCGCGGGAGCGGGTCCCAGTACCATTCCTCGCGCTGACACTCCTTCTGGAGAGGCCCCTGTCGCCCTGTCTACTGCTTATAGGCAAGTGGCGTGCGCGGCCCGAAGTGCAAACAATAAATCCCCTTCAGGTAGCATCTCTTTCAGAACCTTGTTGTAAGAATTATTATAAAGCCATTGGCTCATATGCATTCCATCTTGCAGGACCAAGTCCGACTGAGGGGGAGGCGGAGACCGTTGGACCCCAGGAAACGGCGGAAGCGGCGCCTGTCGAACCTGAGCCGACGGTGGGCACCGTCGTCGGGGCCACGGTGCCTGAAACAGAAGTTGAAGGATCCGCCGCCGAGAAGGTCATTGATGCCGCGTCTGAAGTGGCGGCAGATGAGATGATTGTCGAGCCGAAGGTGGTAGAAGTCGAGGCGCTTGAGGCTGGAGACGTCACGGTGCCGATGGACGAGACAACCGTGAACGCAGAAACCGAGGGAGTATCGGGTGAGGCGGCCACGATTCCTGAGGAGGAGCGAACCGCTCTTTCCCAGGAATCTGGTAATACTCCGATCATAGCCCTCCCCGCGTATGGTTCCTTGCCGTTTCCCGGGCTTGCGAGCACAACAACGGTTCCCATCGAGTCGGGTGATGAGGCTACGGGCGGTGGTCTCATGTCGATGGATGAGGGGATTGCTTCAGTTTCTGCTGGTAGCTCGTCGGGTAAAAATTTTTATCACCAGCGTTCCCCCTTTTTTCTATATATCTTGCGATCTTTTCTGACAAGCTTGTCTTTGCATGTGCGGCCAGTGCCGATGCTCCTTTGCTCGAGGGGGCACCGTCGACTGCTGCTCTGGTGGTGGTCACCTCCCCGCCTTCCCTTGTACCATCACGGATGTTGGAAGGTTTGGATTCACGACTCATGCATTAATCTTTCAAAAATGTAGCTTTGTACTAACGTTATACCATTGTGCTTTTGCAGGAGTGCTCTTCGATCATTTATATCAAGTGTTGCTCCCACACTTCTCTTTCCCATCCGAACTCGCTTCTCCCTCTGGTGGCGCCGGTGAGTATACCTTTACTATAATATCCTTACTTACCCATTTTTTTTTCTAGCAATGGGATAATTTCTGACTTTTCCTTTTCTTTATTGCAGTGCCATAAATCGAAGGAGGGGATGCAAGACCTGCCGCGCCACCGGCCCTTCCGGCTTTACCGTCCGTTGCAGCTGGTATAATAAATTTCCTTTTTTGGTAACCTTTCAACATCTTCTGAACCATCGTTTAACCATGTTTTGTTTTGCAGCTATTGTTCCGGCTCCGGTCACCTTTGAGGCTCGCGTCCTTTCACCGGCAGGCCCTTTCTTGAGACGTCCATCTTCCAAGGGTGCTGCGATGAGTTTGGGCATGCTGAGCGGGTACATTGAAGAGCTCAATATGGACGCTCTCCCTTCTGCCATAGATTTTGCTGCGGAGGTTAACCAGATGTTGGCGGCGCTCGTAAATTTTCATAACGAAGGCGTCGTCAAATCTTGGGTTAACCACTGCAGGGGGATCGAGGCCTGTCTAAATCGGCTGGAGTCGACGCGCCCTTCTCCCGAAGTTTTAGCTCTGAGCACCCAACGCACAACTTGGCTCGAGCAAAGCACTTCGCACCTCCGCCACTTGGAACAAGAAGCAGCTTCAAGACTAAGGGAATGCTAAAAGACCTCGAACGAAACGGCCCATCTGCACGCTGAGGTTGAGGCAAATGCTGCCCAAGTGAAGACTATCTTCGAGGGTCTCTTGGAGCGTATCTCCCATGGGCTAAACTTGAAGCGGAAGCTTGACGTAGCTGAGCGCAATACTCCAAGTCGGGAAGCTGCCTATCAGGTCGTCAGGGAGCAGCTTGCGTCGGTCTTGCAGCAGCGAGCCCAAGTGGAGGCAGAGCTGGCGGTAATAGCCGATCGAGAGAAGACGTGGAAGGAAGTATGCGAGCAATTGTTAAATCTATGCAAGACGCTTACTTCCCAGTAATTTTTCCTTGTATCATTTGTACTTGTAAAATATATGTATATATATTTTTTTTATCCTTTAGTACAATGTATCCTGTACCCAGTCAATGTTCATGAATAAAAGATACACATTTTTGTAACGTCCTATGTCATTTCTTCGCCTTTTTTTTTTATTCTTTTCAGCATGACATATTTCATGCACCTTATTGACAGATAACTTCATTTCTCCCAGAGATAACGATGGCCTAGACTGCAGGTTCAGATCTGCCGCGTAGGACTTTTCAACTCTATGAGCCGTGAGGGTCTCGTAGAGACTTTTCTTCCTACGGATCGAGGGGATCTCGTAGGCGGGCTTTTCTCCTTAGGAATCGTGAGGATTCCTAAGTGTGGTTTTCTCTTATAAGTCGTAGGGATCTTATAAGAGGATTTTTCCTTCTCACGAGTCGAGAGGACCCGTAAGCGGTTGTTTCCCTCCTTATCGAAACTCGATTTTAGAGAGTGAGTCCCGCGTATAGTGTGCAAGAGACCATTTTAGATCGACTTGTAGGGTCCCATTGTTCAGGAAGCAAGTTCTCCTACCTCTGATACCTGAGGCTTCATTTTGCAGATTAAGAAGCAAGTTCAATTTGTTGAAGAAATCCCTTTTCTTAAAGATTTGGCGGGATTTCCCCCACAATCGGATCTTTGATCTAAGAGCTTCTGTTTTACAGAAGATAATAACCGAAGAGATTTCTTCAGAACCTTTTTGTTTAGCGCGAATGCTCCAGGATATGACGCGTGTCGCACAGCACACAGTGCAGCGCAACTGCGCTAGCACGTCTACGCCGACACGTGTCATGCAGCGCACGACGCATACGTCGCTGAAGCGTTGCTTCCATTGGTTTTGCTTGAAATAGAGCTTTGCTTTGGCTGGGTGCGCTGCCTTGGGGTGCTGCGCTGATGCGTTTGCGCTGGACACGTGGCGTGTAGCGCGCAGTGCAACGCAACTGCGCTAGCGCTTCCGTGCTGAAGCGTCGCTTCTTCAAGACAGAGCTTTGCTCTGATCGGGGAAGGACGAAGCGACGCTTCATCTCCTGTCTCGGAATTCGAATGGAAATTCGCTCTAATTAGGGTAAACTGCCGTGACGACTCTTGGGAGTCGAAGAGGCACTTGAGGCCTATAAATAGGACCTTTGGTCCCCTCCAGATACTTATCATCTTCCAGATTTCCATTTTCGAAGACTTTAGAGCTTTGTTCTTGCCTTTAAGAACTCCGGTGCCTTGCTTCTTTTTTTAAAGTTTTTTTAGAAAAACTTCAGGTAAAATCGATTCTTAGATCAATCTTAAATAGCAGAGCCCTCGTCTAGTGGGTTTCATCTTTGAACACAGTTTTGCTCTCTAGGAATTTAGTCATCCATGTATATTATTGCTTTTCCGTCGTTGATCTTCCTGTAATATTTTCTCCAGGCATAATGGCGGCGGTGCATCTATACAGTCTGTACGAGTTCATTACCTACGATGATATCCGCGCTCATGGTCGTCAACAAAATCAGGAGTTTACAGATGCCGAATATGCAGAAGTTATGGGTCGTCTGAACGCAAGTGGTGGTTGGCTGTTGCCTCGGCGTTCGGCTCTTTTGAAAGTCATGCTGGGAGCAATATGGAGGGCACTTCCGGGTCTTTATGAGGCCTTACCACTCAATGCCCTGGATGATGCCGAGGACAAGGTGCATTCAGTGCACCTAACAGGGCTGATCTCGAGGAAACGACGGAATGACCTCGTTGACATCCTGCATCAAGTGTTTCAGCAGACGACGATCATTGCTGCTTATCAAAGGCCGGAAGGGCTTGCCGATGATATCGACACCGAGGAGCGCGAAAGACTGCGCATAAGAATAATTAGAAAGGCCAGAAGAACTCTGGATGGCCTTACTTTTGATTTCCTCAATCCGTGCCCCGGATCCGAGGTTATACCGCTGTAATAATTCGAACAATGTTTCTTATTCATTATTCTTATGCTTGTAAAAACTCTTAGCGGTATGAATGAAAACCCTCCGCTTTTCTATTTCAGCTTGTCTTATTTCGTGTCCTGAGTCTTCTGTCCATGCATAAATGAATGCGTCACGTATGCCAGATCAAATGCAGAACGGATATTCTTTCTGTCATCTTCATTCTTTTAATGTCAGTAGGCTGTCTTAATAACCATGGTTGATGGATGTCTAAAACGAGTATTCCGACTTCCTCAGGAAATAGCGATGGCTTAGGCCGCAGGTTCAGGTTTACCGCCTAAGACTTTTCAATTCTATGAGCCGTGAGGGTCTCATAGAGGCTTTTCTCCCTACGGATCGAGAGGATCTCATAGGTGGATTTTCTCCTTAGGAATCGTGAGGATTCCTAAGTGTGGTTTTCTCTTATAAGTCGTAGGGATCTTATAAGAGAATTTTCCCTCTTACGAGTCGAGAGAATTCGTAAGCGGTTGTTTCCCTCCTCGTCGAAATTCAACTTCGGAGAGTGTGACCCGTGAATAGTATGCAAGAGACCATTTTGGATTGACTTGCAGGGCCCCATTGCTCAAGAAGCAAGCTTTTCAATCCTTGCTGTCTGAGACTTCTTCTTACAAATTGAGACGAATCAGGAATTTGCTCGAGGAGAGGGTGATGGCTCTGCGAGTTGACATGAGTTAAGAGGCTCTCATCACGGAGTGTTTGTATCCGTGAGTCGAGGAGTTTTGCTAGGGATTATTTGTTTCCCAAGCGCCAAGGATTATTTGTTTCCTTGGGGTTTGAAACGAGTCGAGGATTCCTGTGGAGGCACTAGTGGCTCTGCGGGTCGACGCGGATCAGGAGGCTCTCGTCAAGGAGTGTTTGTATCCGTGAGTCGAGGAGTTTTGCTAGGGATTATTTGTTTCCCAAGCGCCAAGGATTATTTGTTTCCTTGGGGTTTGAAACGAGTCGAGGATTCCTACGGAGGCACTGGTGGCTCTGCGGGTCGACGCGGATCAGGAAGCTCTCGTCAAGGAGTGTTTGTATCCGTGAGTCGAGGGGTTTGCCAGGGATTATTTGTTTCCCGAGCGCCAAGGATTATTTGTTTCCTTGGGGTTTGAAACGAGTCGAGGATTCCTACGGAGGTACTGGTGGCTCTGCGGGTCGACGCGGATCAGGAGGCTCTCGTCAAGGAGTGTTTGTATCCGTGAGTCGAGGGATTTGCTAGGGATTATTTGTTTCCCGAGCGCCAAGGATTATTTGTTTCCTTGGGGTTTGAAACGAGTCGAGGATTCCTACGGAGGCACTGGTGGCTCTGCGGGTCGACGCGGATCAGGAAGCTCTCATCAAGGAGTGTTTGTATCCGTGAGTCGAGGGATTTGCCAGGGATTATTTGTTTCCCGAGCGCCAAGGATTATTTGTTTCCTTGGGGTTTGAAACGAGTCAAGGATTCCTACGGAGGCACTGGTGGCTCTGCGGGTCGACGCGGATCAGGAGTCTCTCGTCAAGAAGTGTTTGTATCCGTGAGTCGAGGGATTTGCTAGGGATTAATTGTTTCCCAAGCGCCAAGGATTATTTGTTTCCTTGGGGTTTGAAACGAGTCGAGGATTCCTACGGAGGCACTGGTGGCTCTGCGGGTCGACGCGGATCAGGAAGCTCTCGTCAAGGAGTGTTTGTATCCGTGAGTCGAGGGATTTGCCAGGGGTTATTTGTTTCCCGAGCGCCAAGGATTATTTGTTTCCTTGGGGTTTGAAACCAGTCGAGGATTCCTACGGAGGCACTGGTGGCTCTGCGGGTCGACGCGGATCAGGAAGCTCTCGTCAAGGAGTGTTTGTATCCGTGAGTCGAGGAGTTTGTTGGGAGAGTATGGCTCCCTCTTTGTTTACGCCCTTGGATTGTATACAGGGATCGATGTGATCTTAACTGTAGGGCCAAAATTTTATCATCATTATTTTTTTTTGTTTTATTTCCGCGATGCTCTATCATTTCAGCTTTTATATCGCGAAGGTCGCGATCGCCCAATCATTTCGGCTATTTTTCGCGGTGCCCAACCATTTCGGCTGTTTATTTTATTTTTACTCGCTGCTTTTTATTACGAGTTGCCCAATCATTTCGGCTATTTCGCATGCATACATTTTACTTGCTGCTTTTTATTGCAAGTTGCCCCATCATTTCGGCTATTTCGTATGCATGTGCGGCCTACTGGCTTTTCGCCGTAAACCTGAAATTGGACACTGATTTTGGCATCAGCACCGCTACAACTGGGATGTTGCCAGGAGCGAATCATCATTTGTTTCTGTCATTGTCGAACAAAGGATGCTTAGCGACCAGGGTTAGGGTCCTGTCTACTAAGGCTTTTGACTTTATAAGCCGTAAGGGTCTCACAAAGCTATTTCTCCCTATAAGTCGTGAGGATCTTATAGGTGTATTTTCACCTTAGGAATCGTGAGGGTTCCTAAGTGTTTTGTTCCTCTGTAAGTCGTAAGGATCCTACAGGAGGGTTTTCTCTTTGTAAATCGAGAGGATTTACAAGGGTTATGCGAACATATCCCCAGTCACGGATGGACCATGGTTAGGGAAATGTTTATTCGCGCCCGTGGATTGTATACAAGGGTCAGTATTGAACCACTTGTAGGGCAATATCGAAGGTTGTGGAGGATTTGCTTAAGAACAGGTTTAGGTTTCTGTAACTTAAGACTTTCAAATCTCATGTGCCGGGAGGGTCCCATAAGAGAATTCTCCTTACGAGTCGTGAGGATCTCGTAAGTGTATTTTCTCCTTAGGAATCATGAGGATCCCTAAGTGTGTTGCTCCTTTGTGAGTCGTAAGGATCTCACGCAGGTGGTTTCTCCTTACAAGGTCGAGAGGACCTTACAAGTGTCTTTTAACGAGGTTGCGCCCTTTCGGGTTTTCACAAACACTCGCCGGTAGTCCTGCTGTTTTTACTCACGGAGCCCTTTCGGGTTTTCATCCGTGCCCATTTTGCTTATGGACATACCGTTTTTTTATTATTATTATTTATTTATTTATTTATTTATTATTAATTTTTTTTTTTACTTTTACTTTCTTTTTTTACAAGGTCGCGCCCTTTCGGGTTTTCACGAACACTTGCCGGCAGTCCTGCTGTTTTTACTCACGGAGTCCTTTCGGGTTTTCATCCGTGCCCATTTTGCTTATGGACATACAGTTTTTTTTTATTCTTTTTCATATATATTTTTTTATTTTTTTCTTTCTCTCTCCTTTTTCTTTTCTCGTCTGTCTAAAGATACTGCGGTAGTAGTTTTAAAGACGTTTCGGTCTGCTATTAGTTTAAGGACATTTCGGTCCGCTGTTGAGAAGCTGGCTACTGCTTATACAGTTCGAGCCTAGGAAGATAGCGAGCGGACATAGTCGTCGTCATCTATCGTTGACCTAGGCTGTGGCTCATTAAGCGTAGTATTTCTTTAGGAAGCGACCGTTTATTGGTCTGAAAGGCCTTTCGCCGTGCATGTCCATAAGTAGATAGGACCCACCTTGGTAAACTTTATCTATGATGTATGGGCCTTCATAGTTCGGCTCGAATTTTCCCCGCTTGGCGCGATTGGGGATCATAGGCCTTTTGACCACTAGTACGAGTTCGCCTTGGTGGAATGTCCTCGGTCGGGTCAATCTTTCATATGAGCACATCATCTTTGCTTTATAAGCTTCCAGATTTTGTTGCGCTATGAGCCTAGTCTCATCAAGGGCGTCAAGCTCCTCAAGCCGAAGGTGAGCATTTTCTTCGTCTGTTAGCTCGTGGTGAACTGCCACTCGTAGAGAGGGTAACTCTATCTTGAGAGGGAGTACTGCTTCGGTACCGAACACCAACGCGTATGGCGTTGTGTTTGTAGCTGTCTTGAACGTGGTTTGATACGCCCAAAGAGCTTCTTGTAGTCTCTCATGCCAGTCTTTCTTATTTCGGGACACTGTTTTCTTTATAATTTTCGTCAGGGTCTTGTTGAAGGCCTCGGCGAGACCGTTAGCTCGTGGATTATAGACTGAGGAATATCTCCAGTCTATGTTATGCTGCTGTGCGAAGTGGCTGATTTTATGACTTCGGTAGGCTGGCCCGTTATCGGAGATGATCCGCCTCGGAGTTCCAAACCGATATATGACGTGTGTTTTGAAGAAATGGAGGATATTCTCCCTCTTCACTTCTCTCAGTGGTACTGCTTCTGCCCACTTAGAGAAGTAGTCAGTCGTTGCTAGGATGAAACGATGTCCTTTAGACGATGCTGGTTCGATGGGGCCGACTATGTCAGTTCCCCACATTTCGAATGGCCAGCTAGCTACCGTTGGATGCAACGGATTTGGGTGCTGGTGGATGAAGTCCCCATGAATCTGGCATGAGTGACACTGCTTCGCATATTCGATGCAGTCTTGAATCATCATGGGCCAGTAATAGCCCATCCGTTTGATCTTCAACTTCATCTTTGGACCTGCTTGGTGAGAACCGCAGATTCCGTCATGAACTTCCTGAACGACTCTTTCCGATTCGTCTGGCCCTAAGCATCTCAGCCACAGAGAATCGAATGATCTCTTGTATAGAGTATCATTGACGAAGGCGAAGGACAGAGCTCGTTTTATGAGTTGATGTCTTGCGGACGCATTTTCGGGCATTTGGTGGGACTTGAAGCAATCTATAAAGACTTCCCTCCAATCCTCAACCTCCTCATATTCTTTTATTTGCAAGGTCTCTTGTTCAGTCACTCCCTTCTCTTCGGGTGATTCCGAAGGTATTTCCGCGGGGGCGAGCACCTGAGGACTTTGTACCATGATTCTAACGTCATCGAGGTTCTCGTCAGCCATTTCTTTAGCGAGTTTGGCCAACGCGTCCGCTTTGCTGTTATCCGCGCGTGGTATGCTCTCCAAAGTGTAGGAGGGAATTTGGGTTAGCAATTGTTGCACCCTTTCACCGTATTTTACTAACTCCGGTTTGCATGTTTGGTAATCGCTGTTTACTTGACTAACGACCAGTTGCGAATCTCCGTATATGAGGAGGTTTTCAAATCCCGTGTCAATGGCGATCTCGAGGCCTGCTATCAGAGCTTCGTATTCGGCTTCGTTGTTTGTCCTCGGTTCCGTTAGGGAGAACGCGTAGCGCATTATCCCTCCTTGTGGAGTTATAAAGATGAGTCCTACCCCCGATTTGATTATAGGGGTACTTTGTTTGCGCTTCTTCACGGAAGATGCTCCGTCAAAATAAAGCTCCCATCAGGTATTATCACCATCGATCGCATCAAACGCATGTTCGTCTGGAAGATCGCAGTTTAAAGGAGAGTCAGCTGGTATCGGGTGCTCAGCAAGGAAGTCAGCAATGGCCTGGCCTTTTATTTCTTTGAGTGGTCGATATGCTATCGAGAACTCCTTTAAGAGTAGGGCCCATTTAGCGAGTCGTCCTGTCAATATGGCCTTTGACATTAGATATTTGAGAGGGTCCACCTTCGAAATGAGATAGACTTCATGCGCTAATGCGTAATGTCTAAGCTTTGTTATTGCGAAGATCAACGCCAGGCAGTGTTTTTCAACGGGGGAATAATTGCTTTCTGCCCCCAGCAGCACTCGACTTAAATAGTAAAGTGCTCTTTCTTTCCCTTGGTCATTCTCTTGTGCCCATAATGCGCCCAAAGAACCTTCAAGGGCGGCCGTGTAAAGAATGAGAGGCTTTCCCTTCACTGGAGCAGCCAACACTGGAGGGTTGTGCAGGTACTGTTTGATCTCGTCTAGTGCGCTTTGGCACTTTTGATCCCAGACGAACGGGGTTCCCTTCTTCATCAGGTGGCTGTAAGGGCGGCACTTTCCTGAGAGGTTGGCTATAAATCGCCGTATGTACGCGAGCTTCCCTTGGAGAGACAGCAGCTGTTTGAGAGTTCTCGGCGGAGGCATTCCCATGATTGCCTTGATCTTGGACGGATCAATCTCGATACCTCGGTGTCGAACGACGAATCCCAGGAATTTGCCCGAGGAAACCCCGAATGCACACTTCAGAGGGTTCATCTTCAAGTTGTATTGTCGAAGACGTTGAAATACGGTCTTCAGATGCCCGAGATGTTCCTCATATGATTTGCTTTTAACAACGAGGTCGTCGATATAGCACTCAACAATTTCGTGTATAAGGTTATCGAAAATCTTCGTCATGGCCCTTTGGTAGGTTGCACCGGCGTTCTTTAAACCGAAGGGCATCACCTTGTAACAGAATATTCCCAAAGGAGTCCGGAAAGCCGTATGTTTCTGGTCTTCAGGGTGCATTTTTATTTGATTATATCCTGACGAGCCGTCCATGAATGAGAAAATCTCATGCGTGGATGTGTTGTCTATCATCAGTTCGGTGACTGGTAGTGGGAAATCATCCTTCGGGCAGGCTTTGTTAAGATCCTTAAAGTCCACGCATATACGCACCGTACCATTTTTCTTCATCACTGGGACGATATTAGCAATCCATTCAGGGTATTGAACCTCTTGGATAAAGCCGGAGTCTATCAGCTTTTTGACTTCCGCGTTGATGCTCATTTCGAGCTCAAGCCGCATTCTTCTCGGTGCTTGTTTGACCGGCTTGACACTCGGGGATATTGCCAGTCTATGCACAGCAACTTCTGGATCAAGTCCCGGCATCTCGGAATAGTTCCATGCGAAGCAATCTTTATGCTGTACAAGGACGTCCTTTAACACAGCCACCTTTTCCTCGGACAGCAGCTCGCTAACGAATGTCGGTCGCGGATCGTTTATCGTCCCCAACTCAATTTTCTTGAGGTTATCCGCAGTGGTATGTATGCCGTCCTCCAGTTCTTTCGGAGCTGGGGGAAATTCTGAGATCACCTCATCATTGCTGTTTTCGAAGCACCAGGGAAGGCTGTCCACATTCTCGGACTCCTCTTTTAATATCGTTATCATACGACAGGTGCGAATTTTCTGCCAATCCCAATGTGGAACTGGTTCTTCTTTCGTGGCCTTAGGCTCGTGCTTTTGTGGTGGTGCTACCCTCCAGTTGTTGGACAGAGCGAATTTACCAAGCTGATATTGATCTTCGACCCAATTCTTGAAGGTGAAGCAATCTTCAAGAGGATGACCTACTACTCGATGGTAAGAGCAATAGTCCGGGTGTGAGGCTTCGCCTGCTTGTTCGGGGTGCTTGGACTCTGGCAATGTAAGCATTTGATGTTTTAGAGCAAGCTCAAATATCTTCCTTGTTTTGTTCCGAGGAAAAGAGTATGCTCGACTCATTTTCTTCATGAGGGCTAAGTCAATAACGCTCGACTCTTGGATACGTGGTTTCTTAGCTCTGCCTTGTGATTGTTGAGCGTCTTTTCTGCCCTCTGACTTGTTTTTACTTTCGCGTCGAGCAGGTTGAGCGGCCTTTCCATCCTTCACGGCCTGTCGGAGAAGGCGTTGCGTCTTGGCTTTCTCATAGATGGCCGTCTCGCGATTGTGGTCGTCTCGGACTTTTTGACCAGCTTCCCTTATAAGCCTGTCCATTTGTTCTTCAAATGATGGACCGGGCACTTTTTCATCAGGAGCTTTTACTGACTTAGGATTAGCGTCCTCCCATTGAGCGTCCGCATCTTCATCGAAGTCATACATAACATAACAGCTATTTATTAGCTCTCGTTTCTTTAGCCGGATGTACCCAAGCCCTTTTGTTTCCATTCTCCCGTTAGGCAGTTTGCGTTGGGTCCCGGGAACATTCCAGACCCTGTCATAGAATTTAGCCTCTCTAACGGTCTGTCTGAAGGATATCCCCTGGCGTTTCAGCAGTTTCTTCAAACGTTCGGTATAATATCTGGGAAGACGGATAGGCTGAAGCCTGTCGAGCGTGGGATCCACGCCATGCCAAACTTCTTTTTCCACCTTGTTTTTTTCAGAACGGTAGAATAGGATTGCCTTCTCGCCTTCCCGCCCGGGAGGGATATAAAATGTCTGCAATTCTTCTACACTGTTGGTGTTGAGTGCATCCAGTTCTTTGTAATGTTCAAACGGTACCATGGTTATCTGCAGACTTTTCTCTTCATTAGCGGAAGCCTGTATTGAAAGCCGAGCAGAGAATACGACATGGACTTCATCCTCCGAATCGCTACCCAAGACCAATGTAGGAGTGGACGGTCCTGGCTTGTTATGTTGGGGCGGACCCGAATAAACGATCTCCTCTTCTTCCTCGGTATCACTGCCGAAGACAGGGATGGTGGCATTAGTTTTATTTTCCGGCTTGTGACACTTCTCCGTGTCTTCGAAATCCGGCAAGAAGTATTTGGCATCTTCGTATTTGCGGACCTCGTTCACAGAGAACGGGTTCAGTTCTCCCGTCACGGTATACTCGAAACCATCCTTAAAATACTTCATACACTGATGTTGTGTAGAAGGGATGATGTTGTACTCGTGTAACCATGGTCGGCCGAGCAAAGCGTTGTAGCATGTCTTGGCATCTATGACGTGGAACTTAATGTCCGTGACGAGTAATCCGAAACGTAGCGTCAGTATCACAGATCCAAGAGTCTTTGACGATTGGGAGTCGAACCCGGATATGGTGATCTTGTCCCGAGCAAGGTGCTGGACGCTCATGCAGATCTCCTTCAACACCCGCACGTTGAGTACGTTAACAGACGACCCGTTATCGATCAGAATTTTGCCTATCTTTATATCATGGCAGTATCCCGAAACATAGAGAGGGCGATTGTGTTCGCAAGTCCCAAGTAGAAGGTCCTCATCGCCAAAAGTAACATCAGCCGTGTGAACTTCCTCCCACTCATCCTTCATCTTTTCCTCGGCCAGGCATGCTTGGAATTGTTCCGGTTCTTGTAAGGCTTTAATCAAAGAATCCCTCGCCTCTTTTGATAGCAACAGGGCATCGAGAATGCTGAGTTGTGAGGGTAGCTTCCTCAGATGCGCCAAGACATTGTAATCCACTTTATTCCTCTTTGGCGGGTTCTTGGCGGTTAACTTTTCCGCAACTCGATCATCCAAGGCGATGTCTTCAGAGGTCTTCTCTTTTCCTTTGTCTTTCTTGTTTAAGGGTCCGAGATTCTTTTCGGGTAACGTCCGGTTGCGTAGCTGTATATTCTCGCAAGCCTTTGGTCATTCTTCTTTTCCCGAAGTGGATTCTTTAAAGAGGGGGCCAAGCTCTAGCTCCTCATCAGAATCGCTCCCAAATACAGGTACTTGTGATTCCCCGGCGTCAATCATGCAACAACCACTGCTAGTTTTATCAAGCACTTCGTTTATTCCGTTCTGCTCTCGGCGGGCTTTGCGCTTTTCCCGCTTAAACTGTTGCCGGTGAGTAACATATCCCTGCCACCACTTACCGAAAGCTTTGCACTCTTCGGTGGGATGCGACACCCTCCGATGGTACAAGCAATAGGAAGGGTGGTCTT
Source organism: Agapanthus africanus (assembly GCA_030015575.1). NCBI lineage: Eukaryota > Viridiplantae > Streptophyta > Magnoliopsida > Asparagales > Amaryllidaceae > Agapanthus > Agapanthus africanus. The sequence continues at coordinate 292,861,608 of CM057345.1, read as the reverse complement.
CCATTTCACCCGTAATGTTTTTCTCGGAGGGTGGTAGCTTTATACCCATCGACACAGCCTTAGCGAATCTCTTCTTTATCTTGAACTTGATTTTATCTGTGGTGGGTGTATTTTGTTCTAGCGGGAGTACCGCAATTCTTTCGTCAATGCGCTGGCGTTTGGCCCTTTCGAATATACACGTTTCGTTATCCCGATCAGCTTTGCCTTTTAAGAACGCCTGATTTAAGAATGCATCAATCACTTCATCCGACGGCTCCAGCATTTTTAGTGCAAGATCTGCCCCCAGCTTTCCAGCGCGAGGAGTCTCCTCATCGGTTGTGGACAAATGGGAAATCACATGGCAACTTGCCACATGTTCTTCAGATTCATTTGACGAACTACCTCCCTCATCTTCTTCTTGGAAGACATGGTTGAGGAACTCTTGCAGCGTAATGGGAGTCCGTGCCTTCTGGTTGTACTCTTCCAGCGCGTCAATTTGCTTTTGCAAGTCCGTGCGCCTATCGCTAGGCTTCACCGGTTTCTTGGCCTTCTTCTTTTTCTTCGAAGACTTTGACGACTGGCTACTAGTGCTTGAACCCCCATCACTGGTCTTTGGAGTTGGACGTGGCTTTAACATCCCCTCTACGACCTGCGGTTCCAATAGGCTTTTCCACTTAATCGCCGGACATGTCCGAAGATCATTTAGCACTCTCTTCGTTTTTGATGATAATACAACCTCCCACGGATTTTCTTCAATGACAGAGCATGTTGCCCTCGGCGTATTCGTCCCTTTAGAGGTGTGGGGCTGCGGGGGATTCACTTTCCATTTGTCAGATAATGCAAATTTTCCCTGTCTATACTGGTTTTCAAGCCAATTTTTGAAAACGTAGCAGTCTTCAATCGGATGACCTAGCACCCGATGATAGGGGCAGTAATTAGGTTCGTTGACGTCACTTGGTTGCAACGGACGTTTTGGATCTGGCAGATTTATGAGTCTGTTGCGTAATGCCAGCTCGAATAACCTCTTCGTTTTATCGCGGGGAAAGGAATAAGGACGTCCCATCCTATCCTCAAGGGGTACGTAAGGGCGCGTATTGTTTGGACGAGCAACCGGCTTCAAGTCATTCGGTTGTTGTTGAGCATTAGCGACAATGATCGCTTTTCCCTTTCCTTTGTCAGTTTGGGAATCTGGCTTTGGGAGAGGGGGTTTATGACCCATCTGGTCCATTTGCGCTAGTTTGTCAATCAAAGCCTGGAAGGAAGTCGGCTTGAAAAACATCATAAACTGTGAGATGGTTGCTTGTGGATCAAGGGTTCCAACAAACATTCCCACCGCAGGGGCTTCTTCTATGCGCTGTTCACACTTTGACCATAGATTACGCCACCGTATAGCGTACTGAACCCATGTCTCGCCGGGTTTTACCTTAGCGTTAATCAGTGCCGTCATCGGGGTACGTTCACTGGCACTTGCAAAGCGTTGGGTAAACAGCAGCTCCATCTCCGCGAAGGTTTTAATAGAATCATTAGGGAGTTCAGAGTACCACTCGAACGCCGTATCTGATAGACTTCCGACAAACTGGCGGAGCAAAAGCTTGTCATCGCCGCCGGTGTTACCGCAAAGCGCCCTGAACTGGGCGACATGCTGATGGGGATTGCCAGTCCCTTTGTAGACATGAAACTTGGGAATTGTGTAACCCGACGGGTACTTGATTTGGTCATACCATCCTGGATATGGTCGCCCCGTTTTCACGACGTGGCCGGCTGCTTCGGCCGCATGATGAACCTTTATTTGCTGGGCTATGTATTCGTCCAGATCAGTCTTAGAGATTGTATCCTCTTTAGCTGTTAATAGAGCGGGCTGCGGATTTAATGTATCTCCCTTATCATCTCCAAGGACGGTTAGGGGTTCTTCAGCGGGAGGATCTTGTTGTATCATCATCCCTATCATGTCCTGGAAGAGGAGGCCCATCCGCTGTATGTTGGCCGCTTGTTCAGCAGCCTCTTTGTCCCTCTTTTCCAGTACTCGGCGAAGGAACTCGGTGTCGGTCTCTTCCTCCTGGCGCTCATCTAAAGACGCCTCAGGGTTCTCTTTTGGCCCAGTGAGTGCAGCCATTGTGGTCATCATCTCCTGGAGCGTTTTTTGCTGCTCCGGAGCCTTGGTCACTGATCGGGTGAGCGGTCGGTGACCCGTAGAAGTACGGCATTCTTCCTTTCCAGAAGCCATATAAACCGTATGAACAATTATGCCCCCTGAGTTGGGGCGTTTAGGTTCACCGCTTTCAAACTTTGCCGCTAACGCGGGAGCTTTCTCTGGCCTCCTTCTTTTGTGGGCCATCGAGGTTAAAGGAGCCGTTGGAGTCGGCATCCTAGCAATTGTTGCCCCCTGTTGTTTAATGGGGCGGTTCTTATTATTTTCCACCTTCGCCTTTTTCTGGTAACGCAAGTGGTCTGGATCGATGACGGAGTCTTGAACCCTCCGCCATACTTTATAAACTTTTGAGGATAGCCGTTGAGGGGGCTGTTCTTGTTTTGTTTCTGGAATTCTCTCCGCAGGTGGAGGAGATCTTTTCAAGGTAGCGGTTGGAGAGTTCTTACGCACTCTCCTTAGTAGTTCAAAGCTGTTCCCGGTTGGAACAGCAGCTTTGACTTCCACCATTGGAGCGGGTGGAGTTATCCCTGAGGGGGAGTTGCCCCCTGCTTTTCTTACTCATCGCCAATGGAGACGTCGCGCACGACGAGCCGTTGGGACTCGCTCGGAAATCGAGATGGTTTCTTGTTGCCCCCTGTTTGAGTGTGGGGTAACTGCCGATGTCAGCCTGTCGAAGACTGATGCCTTTTGACCAGCTGGGAGAGGAGTGGGAACCGTCAATCTTGCGAAGACTAACTCTCTGATGGGAGAAGCCGCTTTAACGATTTCCGAAGCAACGGCCGTTTCCCTCTTTGGGACAGCCACTTTATAGTTCTGACCTAGCCTGGTGAAAACGGAGGCTGTCGGTTTAGTAGCGGGCGACCCGTTGACAGGGGCTGTCGGAACAGTGAGCCGGTTGAAGACCGACTTTTTACCCACTTCCGGTGCAGGTATTGGTGCAGAAAAGCTTGCAGGTGGGATCATAGTCCCGAAGAACAAACCGGTGGTGGCTTGGGTCACTTGGTCTACCGGCAGAGTAAGGAAAGAAGCCGCTTGGGGCCATATGCTACACCTCCTGGTGAGGTGGAGCGTCCATTGCAGCGGCATTTCGAGCAGTTGGTACAGCTAGAGGGCATTGAATCTTGAATTCTGCGCCAGGTAAAAGACCAAATCTTAGTAACTTGAAATCCGAAGACAACCATTTAATGAACCGCGATTGGTTCGCGAAGACGACGCACGAAGTGTGGAGTGGAAAGAGGAAGAGGTCCCACCGGGCGTGGCAGAATCTGTTCCCCTCCGAATGGCGGCCTAGTCTTTGCGTCCATGCCTGATGTTCGGGGCAGATGCTAATTGGTTTTATCCGTCCATCTCTCCGAAGATGCCAAGTTGATTCATGGCACCGTGTATCGGAGGGTTTAGACGGATGCGGCCGATGTAGCAGACTTCGTCAGATTCCCCCTCAGGATGAGGGGTTTTTGATTATGGGGACGCTCTTCCCTGCAGGCGCAAGCCCCTGCAGTTAATTACGCTACCGCATCGCGATAACAACTTTCTCCTTCTCCAGAATTTCACTTCGTGTCGTGTGTGTTCATTTTGTTTGTGGTTGCCCTTGGATTGTATACGGAGACTGAGTAATGCCGTCGCCCGTAGGACGTGGATTAGTCCAAATCCGTATTTACTTAGATTTGGGTTTGGTGTTTTCAGTTTAAGGACGCATTAGTCGCGTTGCGGCTAAGATCAACTTAAACGTTCGTCAAGGATACGTTAGTCCAGTTTTAGACTAAGATCAACTCAACGTAGTGATTAATTTAATGTATGGTCATCGGGACTCGTCACCTCTCTGACGTCGTTGAAGGATTACAACGACATGTATCAGAGGAGCTCGGAGATGTACCCTCGAACCAGAGTTGATTAGGAGTTTTATAATCCATTTGAATATTTAAGGATACGTTAGCCGTGTTTGGGGCTAAGATCAACTTAAACGTTTGTTAAGGATACGTTAGTCCAGATCGAGACTAAGATCAACTTAACGGGACCGTTTAGATCCGATAAAAGAGCATTTGGGCTCTATTGTGCCAGTTTAGGGACGTGTTGGTCCGATATTAGTTTAGGGACGTTTCGGTCCGATATTAGTTTAGGGACGTTTCGGTCCGATATTAGTTTTAGGGACGTTTCGGTCCGATATTAGTTTAAGGACGTTTCGGTCCGATGTTAGTTTAGGGACGTTTCGGTTCGATATTAGATTAGGGATGTTTCGGTGTGATATTGGGTGTGTGGCTGTTGGGACCCGTCACCTCTTTGACGTCGTTGAGGAATTACAACGATGGATGTCAAAGGGGTTTGGAGATGTACCCTCGAACCGGATGTAGATTGATTTAGGAGAGCCATTTTGCTCAGCCAATTTAATTTAAGGACTTATGGCCACGATTGGGCTAAGTCCAGTAAAAAAAAATGTCCAACATTGCTTTTGCATTTCCTTTTATTTTTATTTGGGCTTTGCCCAGAAAAGATGCAGGGCATCAATTTGTTTTTGGGCTCTGTTCTTTATGAATGATGCAGAGCATCAATTTTATTTGGGCTCAGCCCTTTTATTGCTTTGCAATTTATTTTGGCCTGCTAGGTCTTTTTGATTTGGGCCTGGCCCTTCAAGTAATACATTGCATTTGTGCAAAGCACCAAGAATCTTTTAGATTCAAGGAAAGGAGTGCAGAGCACTTTTTATTTTCTTGATCTAGATTTAGATCAAAGAAGAGAAAAAGATCTTTTCTTTCTTTCTATCTCAGAGAACCAGAGGTTCTCTAGCAAGTGCAAGGCACTATTTTTTATTATTATTTATTTATTTATTTATTGAAGATTATTGATCTTATCTTTTAGATCAATGATCTATTCCTAAAAGAATTTTCTCTTATTTCAAAGGTTTTTACCTTCTTCTTTGTGTTCTCAAGAAGTTCTCTTCTTTTTTTTTTTTAATCCAATTCTCTATCCTTTGAAATGGGGTCTGGGGTCCTTTTTATAGTGCTCAAAAATCAGTTAAATTTGTTAAAAAGATCTTTTCTGAGTGATTCGGGGAATTTTCCCCACCATTGGATCTTTGATCCAAAGGCCCCTGTTTTACAGAAGAAATCTTCTTGTTTAAACAAGAACAGAAAAAATATCCTTAAATCTTCACTCTGTTGTTGCGCAACTCACCAGCGTGTGACACGTGTCGCGCAGTGAGGCACTTGCGCAACAGCGCTTGCGCAACTGCGCAGACACGTGTCGCGCAGTGAGGCACTTGCGCAACAGCGCTTGCGCAACTGCGCAGACACGTGTCGCAACTGCGCAGACACGTGTCGCACAGCGGTGCGCTTGCGCAAGAGCGCTTGCGCAACTGCGCAGACACGTGTCGCGCAGCGGTGCGCTTGCGCAGTTGTGCTTGCGCAACTGCGCAGACACGTGTCGCGCAGCCGTGCGCTTGCGCAGTTGAACGTTGCTTATGTTTTTTAAAGATCCTTGCTCTGATTGGACGTACGGCCTTGGGCATTGTGCTGCCGTGTCAACTTCTGACACGTGGCGCGTTGCGCGCAGCGCACGGGAACTGAAGCGTTGCTTCAAAATTTGAATTTTCAAAATTTAAGCAGAGCCTTGCTCTGATTGGGGGAACACTCTACTTCCTAAAATGACGGAGGGTTGCGAATGGTTTTTATGAAAACCATTAACGCTTTGAACTTGATCTCGTTGCGGAATCAAATGGTTTTTAAATGGAATGTTTTCGAGGCTTTTCTAGTTTTGCTAAAGGGGTCACTCCCGGTGAAGGGATCGTCGGCCCTTTCCTCGTCGAATGAAGTGCGGGATATATCATATACATCACTGTGCAAAGCAAAAACTATAGAAGCGATCAAAGACAAACCGAGGGTTGTCGAATCTGCCAGTTATTGCTAAAGGAGTCACTCCCGGTGAAGGGATCTCGGTCCTTTCCTCATCGAATAAGGTGCAGGATGTTCTATAATGAACACCGCGATGCAAAGCAAGAACTGTAGCTGCTTGTTTTTATTTTGAAATTCGATTCCACAACATCAATTAGGTTTATTTTCTTTCATTAATCTCATTAATTAATATCCCATCATTTAAGTCCACCTAAACATCACAGATAAATATAACGTACGCTTATGCCATCCGCATTCGCCTCGATGTCCCGTCTGCACCGTTAGGTTAGGTAACTAACGGCAGATCGGGGCAGGGCTAGCGCGGGTGTAAAATGTTGCCCCACGGCAGCGCCCCGGCCGTCTATCCGAGGCCAAAATGCGGAATCAAAATTTTCTTATCTTTTAAACTGGCGCTACCGCGGACAATAAAGCCGGATCGAAACCATTAACCTATACTAGCTAACTAGAGATGGGGTGAGAGATATACCGAGTGATCCGAGTCCTCCGGTCTTCTCGTCATCGTCCCGATCTCCCGCGGAAACTCCGGTCGTCGCCTCCTTGCCGGAAGGGCACCACATCGTCTGTATCTTTTACGGGCTCCCACCTCAATGCCGAGGCAACTCGGGCGCGAAGTTAGCTAGCCGACGCGCCCAAGATGTACTATAGAATGTAGTGTAGAGTGCATGTCTCACTTTGGGGTATTGGTTGCCTTTTGAAGATGGAGGAATGAAGGTATGAAAAATGGTGCTTTCATTTTTCCTTGTATCAAAAATGAGATGAATGAAATTTGCCACACCAAATGAAATCAACCTCTCTCATTTTCCCTCCCCACTATATTGTGGCCGGCCTCTCATTTTTAGAATGGTGGAGGAATCAAACTTTATCAAAGAGGGAGGTGAGTGTAGTAGAAAGCAAGGGGTGACCACATCCAAAAACATCATGATAACATATGAACATCAAACCGATACCCTTTCTCATCTCATTAATGCACCATCATGGATGAAAGATATCATAATCAATACAATTGCAAGAAACCCCCTCCACAAATGTAATTTGCAAAACTGCAAATAACGCCCTCCATCGGAAAAGTCCGGCCGGGAAAGAACAAAGGAAAACCGGCCGAAACGGAAAACAAACTGGCAACTCCAGAAAACTGGTCCCGTAATAAATTACAGGAAAACCCCGATACTGTGCATACACACCCGCATCTGTATTCCGTCCGGATACAAATGCAAAGAGACAAAATCTATACTGTACTAAACTAGGATCCGGCTTAAACCAAAGCCGGCTAGTAATATCCGTTCGATCCTGATCCGTGCAATACCGCACGTATCTGATCGAACCCTGCCATATATCCATATGGCTACAAGTACAAACCGTCCGATCCTGATCCGTGCAATACCGCACGTATCTGATCGGACCCTGCCATATCTCCATACGGCCTCTACAGCGTTTCGCCCGAAAGCTTGAGTAACAGAAAGTGTGGTGGACTCTAAAGACTCGTCAATACTATGGCTGTGGATTTAACCACTAGCACGTCAGAGGTATTAGCCAATACGTGACGGGCCACCAGCTATTGACCAAAAGGGACGTCGATGAGCGAACTCATCCTGACACCCTACTGAGCCTGTCAGTGACAATATCCGTACAGTCCGGTCCGTTCGTCTATGAGCATCGCATGGCGGGCCTAGGGGGTTGGTAAAAGTCAGACCCCCAAAGGCGGTACAAGTCGGGTCGGAGTGTAGCCCAGAACGCCCTGAGATACTACTGGAATACCTACCAGTAAATCTCCTGCCTCGGCCGAGGGCTTTGCGTAATGGCTCTCCTAGACACAGCGCGACCTCACCCCCAATACCGGGAGAGACGAACCCCTGCAGATCCGCTCACTGCCTCCATGTGGCTCGGGACTGTACCCAACTAAAACATGTTTGCACGACTCCTTTGAGCCGTGGTAGGGTAGTAATCAAAGCACAGTGGGAACTCACACGAGACAAATGACGATCTCAGGTCGATGAACTAACCTGTACACATGTCACCTGGGAACTGCTATCTGACGTCTGGTATAATCCCAACTAGCAGGTTCCCGGCGAGTCCTGTCCGGTGTACTCATAACCCAATGAGCACCTGTATACATCTTAGGTGAACCAACTGACACCAGTGGCTTGTGAGACCGGCCGCCGCCCCTCGTCGGGGTCTCGACTGTATACACTAGTCTACTAATGGAGTATCGATGCCCAGTCTCGAAACTCCCACGACTAGGGACCATTTAAGGATGTGCTTATAGACCCCAGCTCCCACGTATATGATCGCCATCATACTGCTGGTCGTCAAGCAAGAATCCTAGGGGCTCTATCAACGTGTAATAGCGACCTGTAAGGTCACCTGAAACAGTACACGATGATAAAGGTAAACCAGATAGCATACTATCATCTCGAGTAAGACTGTTCTACCGGGATAGGTCCTCCCTCAATCATTGCAATCACGTGCCTGTGATCCAATAATTGACTCTGAGGGCACTATCTCCAACAATCTCCCACTTGCACTCAAGGCTAATTATTGCGATGTCGCATACTCACAGCCCGTGTGATACCGAACACCCAACTCCTCTACTAGTCAGTCGCACAAAGCCTGTTTGCGAAACTATCGCGTTCGAGGAAAAGCCTCAGTGAGTGGATCCGCCTAGATGTTTCTTTCTATGTCTCTTTATATCTCAAGTTCGCGGAGAAAACCATCTCCCGAAATGAGCAATACCTGTCTTGGAATGTCTGGATGTCTGATGGGACCTAGTTCATAAATGAACTCCAAATCCAAACTTCTTAGACTGTATCGTCAACTGAACTTAATCAGTATCCTGCGCCATGCCTCCCTCAGTATCTGCCTGGATCACCTGTCCAGAATACTGTCCCTCTTCAGAGGGAGAACTATAACTCTGACAACCTCCTTGTCGTCCATGTCACCTTGGAAGCCTGGAGTGATAACCGTCTCCTAAAGGAGGCAGCCGTTATCATATCCCTAGAACATTCATTTATGTTCTAAAACTGCTTCCGACTGTTCCTCCAGGATTGGATCAATATCAACTTATTGCATCTAGTGCAAGAACAACATCTGGTGTGGTACTTGACATCTCATGATTGACTCAATTGCCTAAGCAAGTGATTTGCCAATCATGCACATCCCTCTCTACTTTAGTCTATAAGACACCTTTAGAGAGGGTGACTCCATTACCTGCAGGTACACTACCATGCCAGGAGTCGTCCATTCTAAATACTCTTAGAATGCTGTCAAAGTACCCTGATTGGGAAACCACCCAAATCTAGATCTAATAGCATAGATCTAGTAACCAGTATGTCTGATATAATGTCCAAGTCCCTTGTGGAGAAACTACTGTGTGACAACCAAAGTATAACCGATCGTAGTATAGGAATATCACTTCCTACTACCTTCTCAACAGATCCATCCCCTATTCTGATGACGTCAAACCCATGACCGTCACATCAGAAACAGATGATCTAACTCCGCTATATCTGCTTTAGTCTATAAATAGACATAAGCCTGAAGTCCACCAATGCTTCCGCTGCTCCCACTGACTACGACAACCCTCTGCCAGAGTCATATAGACGTGCACTTCTAAAGCTAGTTTAGAACGACGCTATACTCATCCTCCTGCCGGGTCTCGCAGCCTGGAACAACAACAATGGCAAGTGTGGGTAAACAAGAACTTCCCTGTCACCGTCCTTGAGGCTACCGGAGTACCTCTCGGGTGCCTGAAGTTACCCACCTTATCTGCGGAGTGGCCAATGGAATGTCAAATCAGATTGAATCTTTAGGTTACTTATCAAATCTTCAGTAATCGTTTGCGGTTCTGGAATCACTTCCAGTTCTACCATACTCCCACTAATGTTTTTGAAAAAAATCCATTTTTAATAAAACTGTGGTGAGTTTAGAACAATATCTCTATTGATCTTCCAGATGGTAGAAAATCAACCCTCGTCATAGCCTGGGTCAACCCACAAACAGCCATCACAGAAACGTGCCTTGAGTTGTCCGGTGTCTGGTTTTAATCATAAGCCGGACAACTCCCCGTACCTTAACATCGTTAAGATATGAACTGTTCTATATCCAATATAGAACCAGAGGCACTGATTTAAATGAACCAGATTCAAATCATGCAGCTATCTCCAGTGCATGTCAACTAAATGGAATGAGGCCGATCAGTATTACTCAACTTAGGAATGCTTCCAATTATGAGTAACCTGAAAGAGAAGCAATTTCTCTTTATCATTACTATCAACTGAATACCATACACAAGTATCTACATCTTCGATCACTTTGAAGAATCCCGATACTTGCTATACCTGGTTCTCTACTCTATTCAAATACCTATAACTCCTCAAAACTTAGACCCTGTGTTTCTTCGAAACACATGTCTAAGAACTAGAGAAGTTAAAAGTAAACAGAATATAGTATGAGGACCAACCCCTCTGTCCTAATGGACACTAGACAACATACAATACTCTGTATAAGTCCGCTGAGTCTAACAACTCTTTCACTGTGTGTCGTAGGTTGAAAACTGTACTTATGGTTAAGAAGAATTACACCGCTGTTTAATGCTCCTTACCTAACCATCCACTGATATAGGTAAATGTCAACGACATAATATCAAAAGGTATATCTCACTCTATGAAAATAGACGTACAGATATATCAATTTGAAATTGGTGCACAACAGCGGATATTCAAAACCAAATATTTGCCGACCGGCAAACAGCCAGATGATCTTCCTCAAATATCACCGATTACAACGAATCCCGATATAATGAGGATGATTACCCTATTCCCAATAACTTACTCCCACTCATCATCTGTAAAACTATACAGATGTGAGAATCAAACCTGGTAAATACATACCCTGGAGCAAGTGTCCAATCGGGAAAACAGTTTTCTTTTAACAGTACACAGTTGAACTGAAACATTGAAATGTTTCGATGGGGTATCGTGGTATTCTTTAGTAATGCCTCTACCATTATCCAGATTCACAACTATAACCGTATAATTCTTTGCCACCTCTCCAAATCCCTTTATATGTCTTTAGTCATTACCTTCTGCACACCCCTTAGGCCAAATGGTTTTCTTCCTTCCCTACCGTTCGGCACCAGCCTATGGTTTGGAAGAAGACTATCCAATAAGCATAATGGGTGTACTTTCCTAATCCTAGGAGCACTCGCAATGCGAGAGAAGGTGAAGATAAAAGACAACCGAATAAGCCTTATTCCTATTTCTCCTGAACCAGAATCCATCCCCGAACTGGAACAAGTTCCTTTCGAGTTCGTATATAACCATATGATGGAGTATCCAAATAAACTGTGGATCTTCGTAGTGATACGGAGTGTCCTGGAGAAATACAAAGGTAATTTAGGATTGGCGAAGAAATACTTGGTTCTGTCGTGAATAGCAGTCGCAATTTACTTTGCCCTCTTACTAATCCCTTGCTTTGTCTTAACTTAATACCTTCTGCACACCATCGTTATGCTAATTGGTTTTCTTCATTCCCTACCGGTCGGCACCAGCCTAAGGTTTGGAAGAAGACTGTCCAATTTGCGTAATAGGTGTACTATCTCCTAAACTAAGGAGTACTCGCAACCTGAGAGAAGGTAAAAGGAAAAGACAATTGAATAATCCTATTCGTTTTCTCCAGAACCAGAAACCATCCTCGAAGTCCTTCGAGTTCGTATATAACCATACGATGGTTTTGTCCAATGGAAGTGGACGTTCGTAGTAATACGGGGTGTCCTGGATAAAAGGGTAAAAGTAGGAGTGGCAATGAGGTCTGCAACTCTGACAATCCAAAAGCCAGTGTTAAGAAGGTTCGGTCAACTTGGTCACTGAGTCATAGTCCAGGGTCGGGTCAATGGTCGCTGCCAAAGAGAGAGAGAAAAGAAACACTCAGCGTGCACTCTAACCTAGATCAGAATGGTTATCACTTTATCTAATCTGGAAACCTCCCACTGTACCTCAAATTCTCCTCCAAACCTGAAAGAAGAATTAGTCGGGATCACCCGAGGAGTAAACCAACTCATCAGTGGCAATCGGGATCCAACTATCATCGCATGACAACGTGACGGAATCCACTCACATTATCACACTCCAGAAGGTATGCGCATGTCTGGCAAGTTTCAGTTCTTTTGAAACTCCCGATGTGATTCTTACCCCTAGGACCCAAGTGACCTTGACACAGTCAACAAATCAAAGAGTCCTAGTCAAGTTCAACCCGTCATTATCCTGGATTGCATTAAACCCACCCGTACGAGCCCTTGACACAGTCAACAAGGCCGCACGACTGCCCTAACCAATCCCATTAATATGCTACAAACAAACACTACTTAGCTACCGCACACTACGCCTTGACACAGTCAACAAACGCAGCACGAATACTAAGTAATACTTGTAAGAAATGAAGGAGGGCTACGTGTAGTTTTTGGCGAAAAACCTTTAACGTAATGAACTTGATATTGTTGAAGGAACTGCATAGCCTTTTTAGAAAATATAGTGACGAAAACCTTTACTTAAGAGGTCACTCCCGGTGAAGGGATCTCGGCACTTTCCCCGTAGAATGAGGTGCAGGATATTCCAACTGAATACCACGATGCAAAGCAAAAGTAATCGGCTATAGTGAAGTTAATGCCCTGACGCAAACTTTTGTCCAAGGGGTCACTCCCGGTAAAGGGATCTCGGCCCTTGCCTCGTCGACTGAGGAGCAGGATATTCCAAATGAATACCACGATGCAAAACAAAAGTGAACGTCCTTGCAATAACAGCTTTTTGAAAAAGTGTTCCAACAACATCAGATTAGGTTTGTTTATCTTGCATTGATCCGAATCAATGCATTCCCATCAATTGATCACACCATAAAGAACGAAAATATACTGACGTACGTATATGCCATCCGCATTCGCCACTGGGTCCCGTCATCACCCGTTAGGTTAGCTAACTAACGGCAGAGCGGGGACTGGACTAGCGCGGATGAAAAACATATACAACATCTACTAATATATATACCAATATATAGTATTTCGCTCAAGCCGTGATAAAATGCAACATCACAGAAATGTACAGCATCACAGAACAATACAGATATCTGGAAGCCCCGGGTTTCACAGAGCCGCTGCTGAAACCCGACGTTCCCCTGGTCGTGTGGATAGTCTGTGCAATGAAATCCTAGACCCCTACGGGCGCGGCAAGTCACCCGCCAAAACCTGAAGCGAGGCAGCCCCCTTCAGCACCGTGAATGGACCACCCAACACTTCACGGAATCCGGTAACTTGGGCACCCCTCCTGGGTCAACCTGTACCCCTATGAGTGCGGCGAATAGCCCGCCAATTCCAGACTGAAGCCCCCTCCGTCTCAATGCCCTGAGATGCGGGCCCGTTGCCCTCTAGAACCCGGCTATCCGTGCACCCCTCCGCGGGGTAACCCTAGTACAGAAAGTAAAATATACAAACACCGGGTACATCGACCGCAACCAGGTCGTGCCCCAAAAGAATAATAAAAACAGGCAGTGACGGCAGTCCACATGTCGGACGCTCGCCTCGCAATATCAAATGTACATATAAAACAAAACTGCACTAGCATTGCATCCAGGCTATCCCCCACGACCGATCCGCAACAACACAGCATAAACATAGAACATCAACGTGAAAATCACGTTCGCAAATCCGTCTAACCGGGCTATAGCAGTTAGACAGGATTTACCGATCAAGTGATATTCACGGTCGCAGATATAATGTAAATACTGTGAAATAATGTGTTTAAAATATCCGATCGATCAAAAATTAACAAGTGGGCCCCCAAGCAATACTGTAGCACTCACAGAAAATCTGGGCCCAATATTAATATTCCAAAACCCCAAAAATTATCCCAGAAGCCCACTGGAAAAATATGATACAGTGAAGAGACCAATGCGCGGCGGAACCGCGGCCCAAGGGGGGGTTTGGCCGCGGTTCCGCGCTTCAGTCATCGACTGACTCTGTCGAATTTTCCCAGTAGTCTTAGAATTTTATGTACATCAATTTTCTACAACCTGAAAAATTTTTAGAGCCCGGAAAAAATCGACAGAAAACCGATGCATGCAAAAACGCGGATTTTGGAATTTTGGTCGATCGGATAAGTAAAACACATTAGAAAAAGCTAGGCTAGGTTAATGGCCTGGCTCTGATACCATGTTGCCCCACGGCAGCGCCCCGGCCGTCTATCCGAGGCCAAAATGCGGAATCAAAATTTTCTTATCTTTTAAACTGGCGCTACCGCGGACAATAAACCCGGATCGAAACCACTAACCTATACTAGCTAACTAGAGATGGGGTGAGAGATATACCGAGTGATCCGAGTCCTCCGGTCTTCTCGTCATCATCCCGATCTCCCGCGGAAACTCCGGTCGTCGCCTCCTTGCCGGAAGGGCACCACATCGTCTGTATCTTTTACGGGCTCCCACCTCAATGCCGAGGCAACTCGGGCACGAAGTTGGCTAGCCGACGCGCCCAAGATGTGCTATAGAATGTAGTGTAGAGTGCATGTCTCACTTTGGGGTATTGGTTGCCTTTTGAAGATGGAGGAATGAAGGTATGAAAAATGGTGCTTTCATTTTTCCTTGTATCAAAAATGAGATGAATGAAATTTGCCACACCAAATGAAATCAACCTCTCTCATTTTCCCTCCCCACTAAATTGTGGCCGGCCTCTCATTTTTAGAATGGTGGAGGAATCAAACTTTATCAAAGAGGGAGGTGAGTGTAGTAGAAAGCAAGGGGTAACCACATCCAAAAACATCATGATAACATATGAACATCAAACCCATACCCTTTCTCATCTCATTAATGCACCATCATGGATGAAAGATATCATAATCAATACAATTGCAAGAAACCCCCTCCACAAATGTAATTTGCAAAACTGCAAATAACGCCCTCCATCGGAAAAGTCCGGCCGGGAAAGAACAAAGGAAAACCGGCCGGAACGGAAAACAAACTGGCAACTCCAGAAAACTGTTCCCGTAATAAATTACAGGAAAACCCCGATACTGTGCATACACACCCGCATCTGTATTCCATCCGGATACAAATGCAAAGAGACAAAATCTATACTGTACTAAACTAGGATCCGGCTTAAACCAAAGCCGGCTAGTAATATCCGTTCGATCCTGATCCGTGCAATACCGCACGTATCTGATCGAACCCTGCCATATATGCATACGGCTACAAGTACAAACCGTCCGATCCTGATCCGTGCAATACCGCACGTATCTGATCGGACCCTGCCATATCTCCATACGGCCTCTACAGCGTTTCGCCCGAAAGCTTGAGTAACAGAAAGTGTGGTGGACTCTAAAGACTCGTCAATACTATGGCTGTGGATTTAACCACTAGCACGTCAGAGGTATTAGCCAATACGTGACGGGCCACCAGCTATTGACCAAAAGGGACGTCGATGAGCGAACTCATCCTGACACCCTACTGAGCCTGTCAATGACAATATCCGTACAGTCCGGTCCGTTCGTCTATGAGCATCGCATGGCGGGCCTAGGGGGTTGGTAAAAGTCAGACCCCCAAAGGCGGTACAAGTCGTGTCGGAGTGTAGCCCAGAACGCCCTGAGATACTACTGGAATACCTACCAGTAAATCTCCTGCCTCGGCCGAGGGCTTTGCGTAATGGCTCTCCTAGACACAGCGCGACCTCAACCCCAATACCGGGAGAGACGAAACCCTGCAGATCCGCTCACTGCCTCCATGTGGCTCGGGACTGTACCCAACTAAAACCTGTTTGCACGACTCCTTTGAGCCGTGGTAGGGTAGTAATCAAAGCACAGTGGGAACTCACACGAGACAAATGACGATCTCAGGTCGATGAACTAACCTGTACACATGTCACCTGGGAACTGCTATCTGACGTCTGGTATAATCCCAACTAGCAGGTTCCCGGCGAGTCCTGTCCGGTGTACTCATAACCCAATGAGCACCTGTATACATCTTAGGTGAACCAACTGACACCAGTGGCTTGTGAGACCGACCGCCGCCCCTCGTCGGGGTCTCGACTGTATACACTAGTCTACTAATGGAGTATCGATGCCCGGTCTCGAAACTCCCACGACTAGGGACCATTTAAGGATGTGCTTATAGACCCCAGCTCCTACGTATATGATCGCCATCATACTGCTGGTCGTCAAGCAAGAATCCTAGGGGCTCTATCAACGTGTAATAGCGACCTGTAAGGTCACCTGAAACAGTACACGATGATAAAGGTAAACCAGATAGCATACTATCATCTCGAGTAAGACTGTTCTACCGGGATAGGTCCTCCCTCAATCATTGCAATCACGTGCCTGTGATCCAATAATTGACTCTGAGGGCACTATCTCCAATAAAACATAAGCAACGTCTATATAATATATCATATATACTGTATATAATATCTATCACAGAACATCACATGATCATATCACAGATAACGCAGCAGAAAATATCATATGAAATATTGGATATACTAGGACGTCCGTGTTTTCAATACGAGCCAGTATAAAACACGGATTCCACGGTCGTGATGAATAGCCAATCCCACACCTCCTAGACCCCTACGAGAGCGGCAAGCAACCCTACCAATTCTAGGGTTAGGAGACCCGGACTCGACTCCTCGAGATGGTCTCCCTCTGGACCCCAGAACCTGGTTACTTGTGCTCCCCTCCTTGGGTCTATCCTAATGCAGAAAAGTAAATAATATACAATGGGTGACATCTTCCGCAACCTGGAAGTGCCCCAATAAAAGAATATTACATACAAGTTTTTACATGAATGAAAATGAAAAAACACTCATCTCACATAAAAACCCCCCCGGCTATTCAAACACGACGATCCAATATAACATATCCAGCAACACATAACATCACATGTCATCAACGTAAGTAAATATGCGCATCCCAATTTTCGTTGACATATAGCAACGAAACCGGCGATATCACATATTACCCTTACGGTCACAGAAAAGAAAGTGTAAAACTACAACAGTTGGAATCCGCAACCACCTCAGACATCGCATGCCTGACCAAATGAATTCTTTAGACATCGCATGCCTAACAATTATAAACCCCGCATTTTAGTCTCAAAATCGAAAACACTTTTCAATATCAAGTCGGGCAATTCAACAGTATTCCCGACATTCTGATTGAATGCTCGTCGCAAACTTTTAGTAGGCGGCCGCACCCCCGACGCCGTCAACAAAGTGCACCAAGGCGGAACACCGCTGCCGTGAGCACCCGAACGGATGCTTTCGGCGACGGGGTTCTCCTACAGTCACTTGGTCGGGGCTATGGAGTGACGCTGTCTATTAAGTTTACCCGGCGAGTATCCGCGTACGCTACGTGATTGCGGCGGACTTTTGATCACATCAAAACTCTGTGGCAACCGATCAAGTGAGACTAAACTGCTATGTTTATAATAGTCATTCCGTTATCTCATTACTACTTGTGAATTCCAATTATTGTATCACATTCCGGATAAATAGAAAACGCTAAACTTTTCGATCGAACAATCGAACACCCAAGTTTTCCCGATACAGCTCAACACATGAAATAAGTCTAACAACATTCAGTTCGTGCCTCAGTACCAACGGTCCAGCCGTAGAAGGGTCAAGCCAACGCCTCACATGTGGCACGCCGTACTGCCCCAAACCCGAAGGTTCAAAGGGCAGTTCAAGACGGTCACATAACCGAGTTAAGGTTTGTTGTCTTCTAGAGGGTCCATCGCGTTACTTGCACTACTTAGAACTTCGTTAAACTACGGAAAAATCCAACAATTGGAAATTTCCCGGCAGGGGAAAAAGGGGGTATTTATATCCGATCGAACTTTTTAACATATTCTAAAATACCCGGAAAAACACACTGACAAAATTAGACAATCCGATCGATACACTGAGTTCCCAATACAACCCAGAAAATAAAACTCTGGAATAAATACTAAAATATTCCCAGGAAAACCAGCACTGCTTACTAAGAATTACGGTGCAAACTTCGATGCACAACAAGACAAAACTGCCGCGGAACCGCCGCATGAGCATGCTCATGCCGCGGATCCGCGGCGCCTTTAAGGAATTAGGCCATCGAATTTTGCAGTAACCCTTACAATCACCTGCTGATTTTTCTGCATATTTTTAATCTACAAAAATCCACATTTTACAGAATTGTCCAGAGAGCATTTTAAAGTCGGGGTTTTGGGTCGATCGGACTTCTAACTCCGTCTACGCATCGCCTAAGGCTCTAGCTAGGCTCTGATACCACTGTAGGGTTCCTAGGCACTCTAATGGAGTCTCACAAGTGATCAAACATGCACAAATCAAATTTTACGGGTGCCTACAAACCCTATTACGGATCGTCAACTAGATATATAGGCGATGCAAGCAAGTAAACGGAAATATAGCTAAAGGGAAGGGGCTACATCCTTTGTAGATCCGGTCCTCCACCTCCTAGGCTCCGTGATGAGGTCCTCTCCGCTGTCCAAATTGAACCATGACTCTCACGGTGGTTTCATCGGAGAAAAAGGCGGGCTAGGTCGTCGACAACGTGCCGAAGATGATCTACGTCGAGGCATCACTAGATCAAGCTCCACCTTCACCAAGCCATGAAAACTTGTGAAGGAAACACCCTATACTACTTGGCAAGAGGTAGAGGATGAAGAAATAGGAAGTGGGTTCACTTTAGAATTGGATTTCTCACACTTTTTCATCACTTGCCATTGATGTAGCAAGCTTTCTTCATGGAAGAAGAAGATGAAGAAGAAGAAGAAGAAAATGATAAGTGTTAAAGAAAAATGAAAAGGAATTAATTCTTATCATCTTCTAACCTTAGTTAAGTGTAGAGAATGAATTAGGGTTAGTTTAAATGGTTAGGGTTAAGTATAAGACAAGAATGGAGACTAAGTCAAAACTTCATGAATGTTCATTAAAAACAAAACAAGTAACCATTCATTTACCCTTTTCATTTTCCAAAATGAATAAATAAATAAGATAAATGAATAAGTAATTAAGTAGACAAAACCCTAATCATTAACTTAACCATAGTTTAATTCTTTACACTTAACCAAATAAGCATGTATCATCAAACATGATACAATCATGTGCACAAAAGTATATCACATATACAACTTGCACAATTCAAGTGAGAAAATCCTTTTAAAGTGAACCAATACTAGTTAATGCAAAGTAATATATCAAATATATAATTATACATTAAATCATTAAATCAACACTTGATTCAATGATCCGGTCATGTCGCATATAATCGGTTAGTATCCAATATATCGACTTATCGAATCAATCCTTGATTCGATAACTAGGTTATATCGCATACAACCATTCGACACATTCATCGCGAGAATGAAATACGGTATTACTTACACGCATTATTTTCGGTCCCGCACATATCTCATATGCGCTCCTATTTCGTTTCGCTTGAGCCAGGAAACCTCTGTGTAGGACTCTAAAGACTCGTCAATACGCCGGTAGCGGATGATGATCATATCAAACATCCACAAGCCGCAAGCGGTCTGCTAAACGTAACGGCCACCCGGGTATTGAGCGATCAGAAGATCGACGAGCAAGCCCGCTCACACTCCTGTGAATCCAACCAGTAACACTTACCGTACAGTCCGGTCTGTTCGTCTGATATGTCGCATATCTCGCCTAGGGGTGGTAAACGTCAGACCCCAATAGCTTGATAAGTCATGCCGATGTGAAGTCCATGACATGTGTGAAACTACTGATAACACTTATCAGTAGGTCACTGCAACCCTGGCCAGGGATTTCCTGTTATGGCCAGTCGAGCATAGCGCAACATCAACCCCCAATACCGGGAGAGACGAATCCCCTCCTATCGCTCATTGCCTCCATGTGAATCGGGACTGTACCCAAAATCCACCTGTTTGCATGACTCAGTAGAGCCGTGGTAGGGTGGAAATCAAAGCACAGTGGGAGACACACAAGACTCTATGACGATCTCGGGTCAACAGACTAAGCTGTACCAGTGTCACCAGAGAACTGCCATCTGACGTGAGGTATAATACCATCTGGGAGTTCTCGGCGAGTCCGTTCAGTGTACCCAGTCTCCACTAAGCACCCGTATACCATCTCTGATGTCAAACACCAATGGATATGGGATCATCCATCGCCCATCGCATGGGTCGAGAAGATATACGCTAGTCTACTCTGGAATATCGATGCCCCGTCTCGATATTCCCTCGACTAGGAACATTGAAGGATGTACTCATGGACTATCCAGGCCCCACTAGTATGATCTGCATCACAGTCCTGGAAGTCGAGTACACATCCTAAGGGCTTTATCAACATGTAACAGAGAGACAGAAAGTATACACGTTAAGATAAAGAGCAACCAGATAGCGTACTATCATGTCGAGCAAGAAAGTCCTACCTATATATGTCCCAGCATCCACTACAATATAAATCCAATGTACAGTAATGGCCTCTAGGGCATACATATAACTAACAGATGCCCTGTCTCGAAACTCCCATGACTAGGGACCATTTAAGGATGTGCTTACAGACTACCAGCTCCCACGTATATGATCGCCCTCATACTGCTGGCAATCAAGCAAGAATCCTAGGGGCTCTATCAACGTGTAATAGCGACTTGTAAGGTCACCTGAAGCAGTACACGATGATAAAGGTAAACTAGATAGCATACTATCATCTCGAGTAAGACTGTCCTACTGGGATAGGTCCTCCCCTCAATCATTGCAATCACGTGCCTATGATCCAATAATTGACTCTGAGTGCACTATCTCCAACACATTAACCATTTATCCTAAATAGTTATAAATAAAATGAGGTGGCATCTTTTAGAAGCACCTTGTAATAAATTACAAGAATACCCCTCATCCGTATATACATACCCGTATCCGTATTCCGAAAAATACGAATACAAAGAGACGAAAATAATCTAATAATATAATACTAGAATCCTGCTTAAACCAAAGCCCACTAGTATTATCCGTCCGAATCATGATACATGCACTAGTGCACGTATATGATCAAACCCTGCTGTAAAACCATACGGCCTCTACATCGTTTCGCCAAAAGCAGGGAAACCCTCTGTGTAGGACTTTAAAGACTCGTCAATATGCTGGCAGTGGGTTTAACCATAAGCAAGTAAACGACACTAGCTGTACGTAACGGCTACCAAGGTATTGAGCGAAAGGAAGGCCGACGGGCAAACTCATCCGAACCCCTACTGAGCCTGTCCGTGACAATCTCCGTCCAGTCCGGTCTGTTCGTGTAAGAGTATCGCATATCGAGTCTAGAGGGTGGATAAAGTCAGACCCTTAATAAAGCG
The DNA here is from genome assembly GCA_030015575.1 of Agapanthus africanus. Taxonomy (NCBI): domain Eukaryota; kingdom Viridiplantae; phylum Streptophyta; class Magnoliopsida; order Asparagales; family Amaryllidaceae; genus Agapanthus; species Agapanthus africanus. Next base: position 292,840,213 of record CM057345.1, on the reverse strand, counting down.
ATATTTCGTGTCGGTATGAAGCTCATCACCAACTGAGAAACTACTGATCCAAATCAGTAATTCTCGACTACCTTGGTCATGGATTTCTAGTGATGGCCACCCGTGCACTACGCAACATCAACCCCCAATACCAGAAGAGACGAATCCCCGACGATCCGCTCACTACCTCCATGTGGCTCGGGACTGTACCCAACTAAAACCTGTTTGCACGACTCCTTTGAGCCGTGGTAGGGTAGTAATCAAAGAAAAGTGGAAACTCACATGAGAAAAATGACGATCTCAGGTCAACAGACTAACCTGTACACATGTCACCAGGGAACTGCTATCTGACAATAGGTATAATACAAACTAGTATGTTCCCGACGAGTTTGTCCAGTGTACTCATAACCTAATGAGCACCAGTATACTATCTTAGGTGACTAACTGACACCAATGGCTTGTGAGACCGGCCACCGCCCCTTGTCGGGGTCTCGATAAGTTCACACTAGTCTACTCTGGAGTATCTATACCCAGTCTCGATACTCCCACGACTAGGGACATTTAAGGATGTGCTTATAGACTACCCAACTCCCATGTATATGATCGCCATCATAATGCTGGTAGTCAACCTAGAATCCTATGGGCTCTATCAACATGTAATAGTAATCTGTAATACCACATAATACATGTACATGATGATAAAGACAAACCAGATAGTATACTATGTCACGACCCGAAAGAGCACGTGACTGGCCCTCGAACCATATGAAGTCTATAGGACTCCATCTGATCCAAGTAAGCCAAAAGCCCAGAAATCTAAAACCATTTAAGGAGTAAATAGGGAAAATTAGTTTTAAGAGGTAAAGAAAACATGTTTGAAAATCAAGTTTTTAAATAACTAAGCCGAATATGAATTTTTAAAATGTGTAATTTTTCCTGAAAATTTCGGCAGAGTTTCCTTTGTAAAAACTGGCCCCGAATGGGGTACAACAAGAATAATATATATGACATGATAAAAGGCATCCCCAAACGGGAGCTAGCTCTTCGTCAATCGACGGTCACAACCACGCAAGCAATAATAATATACAACGCCAAGGGGCGAGGATCAAAACTAAAAAGAAACTCAAAAACAGCCAGAAAACCGCAATACTACAAGCGCGACTCTAAGGTCGAAACAATACAACACTGATTTCTAAGTCTGAAACAAACTACAAGTTTTGATTGATGGACAATTCTAGATACAATAAAAATACATGAACAATGGCGGTTCTGATACAAAGAACCCACCTAACCAAGCAAGTCACCCATAGGAAGCAGTGTGCCAGAAATGCCGCTATGGAATCTGTACGGCAAAAACCTGCAAGAACTGGGGCACAACGGGGGTGAGTTGCCAACTCGTGAATAGAAAATATCTACAAGCAGAGATCGAATGCATGACCTATCCTAGGTCAATACGATCAGATAATAAATAAACCTCAATATGAATAAAGCTGAAGCATGCTAAACTGGCAATGTAGTCTCTATACATGAGTGTAGTGCCAAGTGCTCGTGCTAGTGCCTCAGGTAATAGCATGTCATGAATATGAGGTATTACCAATGTAATCAAATCTGCACACTCGTGGATCCCGTCCACTCGTCACCCACTGACAATAACCACCATGCATATACATATCATGAATCATGTGCATGGGAAATAATATGAGGATATAACCACCCGTGTCCCTCGCGACACATCAAAATCATGGAACCAGGGTGCCCAGCATCGACACCCGAAAACATCATGAAAACTGTGCCCAGCATCGGCACGTAAATCCTCATATATCGGGCTCCGTCAGTCCGGATCGGCCCGCGGGCTCTGTCTGCGGTATCGGCCCTCGGCCCCGGCAGTATGCCCAAAACATCTATCGACTCTGGTCGGTATCCTCCGGATAACCGCCAGGTCCAACCAATCACCGGTAGGTACTCGCCCGCCTCCAGGCTCAATCGGCAAAGCTCATCGATCATCTTGCCGAGGGGAACCATACCGGGTCCACCATGTACCCGCAATCGGCTCATCCACGCCTCGATTCGGGTTACACATATCGCTCTCAGCACCGAGAAAACACATGGTGGACGCACTGAAATATCATATCAAGGGTAACCGGGTTTTTAAAGAAATGACATATTCTCTTTTGAAATACCCTCGGTTCCCAAATCCAGAAATATCATAGAAACAACATATCTCAATGCGTACAGTCAAAGCATGATGTATGCGGCATGTAACAGTAATGCAAGCATATCAGTAAGTCATGCAACATGGAATAATAATGTGCACATGTCGAGGGAGACCGCTCTTTTAAAAGGAATCTGTTTTTAAAGAGTATCTTGCGGTTCCCAAATCCCCAATCAAGCTAGAATCATCTATATATGTGTACAGGTATAAGTGTACAATATGCCATGCCAGAATCATATCATGAATGCAATAGTACTATAGTGTAGTGACATGGCAATTATCGATGATGAGTGTGTGAGCCGGCAACAAGTGTACGTGGAACATATACATCATCGATAATGGTACTGGTGTCCTAGCAGCATGACTGAATGTCACAACAATACAAGCGATGCAATGCAAATAGCAGGAATATGCGGAAACGAATGATCAACGCAAAAGTACAGAACCTGCCCCAATAGATATGTCATGCAACCTTGCCTTTTGAAATAAGACGAATCAGGGCTTTTGGTAAAGTAAGGGCTACGGTGTTTTAAGAAGAGATGCATCATTTGAAAATATCCGTATAACCCTTCTGCTTATCTTTAAAATATCCCCGATCCGTTAGTTTTGAAATAGGTATGACTCGGTCTAGTCTAATGTCTACTAAATAATCTAGATAGGAGGGGTATGAAACCACCTAATCTGAGTCAATATATAAATATAGATATGATAGTCGGTGATCTCGCCTCAATAACATATCGTATGATATCCTCGAGTCATGAGTGCGGATCTATCATCAATATCGGCTCGTACGGTAAATCGTCGTACGGCATCCCAATAGCTGGGTAGGGGTCAATATCACACTATCTCATCACATATCAAGTATCACTTATCATCAGATCACACAATCTGGGGTACTACTGTGAGTCTAGTACAAATCGACACCATCTATAAAATATGAATGCGGGTAAAGCACATGTCCAAAGGCCCGCTAAAACTATCGTATCGCACCTCGAAGACAAGCTATGTCACATCGCCGATCCCACGGCCTCACATCAAGTATCATCTCAAACCACGTATCATCCTCAAATCCCGTATATAAACACATAGTCCCATACCCATGTGTAGATATACGCACCATCATATGCACTCTAATAAATGAAAGAATGAATGCAAGTATGTGTGTAAATGTATGTGTGAGTGCAACCACTACTCTAGGGTTCGCACTATACTAAACCAATATATTCTTATCATCAAAATATCATTATTACCATCAATAACCCTAAACAACACATAATAAATATTCGTGTGTATACGTATTCGTATACATCACCACGGACTGCGGGGGTGCTATACGCCATCCACCCGACTTCTCCCCGTAGATATAAATCTACTCACCTTGCTTCTCGTGTGCCAAAGCCGATGTCGCTATCTTCACCTCCTTTGCCTCAACATCACGTGGGGTACCTACAAGTATATCACAATGCTAAAGCACATGAAAATCACATCGGAAACCAAAATAGCACACGCTACCCGCATAGGTAAAAACCCATTGACTCGCATGTAAACACAATCAAAATCCACTTGTCGTTGACGTCCAAACGGCACCCGACAGGAATGAATCACCAAATACCAAAATCCATGCTAAAACAAGTCCCAAATTATACACCAACATAGAAAAATCAACCCAGATTTCACCCTAGATGGAATCAGTCAAAACTAGACATACTCAGGGTCAAAACTAGAGGAAATGGGGGCATGCACAGAAAACGAGGCAATTCCTTAAAATACCTTATTTTAGAATTTTCCATAATTTTTCCCCATTTATCTGTATTTAATTATACCAGAATATTAAAATATTCATTAAAATAATATTAAATTATAAAATTTCCCAAAAATCATATTTATTATTTTGAAGACGTTACAATCTACCCCCCTTAAAGAAATTCGGTCCCCGAATTTAAATTTAAACCCCCAAAAACTAAAATAGTTCAATACAAATTCCAAGTCATCGGGGCTCCGAAATCATCTATACATAAAACATCATAGCGCAATGCATGCGCATGAGTACTGAGCAGATAACTCAAAAACAACGCTCCATCAAGCATCCCGCAATCATCGGAGTCAAGGTAAGGACACAATGTCAAATCCAATACAAAACCGATATGATATGGATCAGAACTACACATGCAGACATCCAATCTATACATGTGAATAGCTGATGCAACTATATGCCAAATCCTTTTAAGTCGCTGTGCGATGCGCATAACACTGCACAGTGGCGGACGTTTTTCATAAGAAAGTAACTATATATGTATATATATATCCTTTGTTTAATAAACACGTTCCGCCGTTTTGAAAACAATCAGAAGGGTTTCCTTGTTTTTTTAAAACGTTTTGTGTCATATCGGACACGTAGGTATATACTGAGACTATAGCTCGCTTTTCGGAAATCCCTTCGATAACTATCGATGCATGCAAAATATATCCAGGCACTGTCCACTGACTAGTCCTGCTCAGTATGAAAGCAAATATCCCACATCATAAAAATGTACTGCTCCAAAAGGAATAAATTCCAAAAATGCACATAACACCACCCTGTGCGTCTGACGCGCACGGAAATCAAAATCCATATATGCGCTAAACATGTGCACAAAACAACATCTAGGTGCAACGGGTGTGCACGAAGCATCTGTCATAGGCAACATGTGTGCCTGACAGCCAAAACAGGTGCATCTGACATGCACGAAGAATCTCGATTTAGTGCATCTGGTGTGCCCCAAAATCGTATCTCAAAACATGCGCCCAACATGCGCGAAAATCCAAATCGGTGCATCCATCATGCACGAATGAAAATCTAGACCCTGCGCACTCAATATGCACGGAATCACAAAATCCAATAGCAACGTCGAATATGCGTAAGTCCAGTCAAAAGCACGGAGTGCAAGAATCCACATCAATATCACAATCAAAATCGACGTACCGAAAGGCATCAAATCGAAGTCAGGTGCAATCGTAATGCACAAAATATAAATCCGGTGCAACAAAGGCACGAAATATAAATCTGATGCGATAAACGCAAGAAACATAAAACTGGTGCGACAAATGCACGAAGTATAGAACTGGTGCATCCCATGCACAAATACCAAGCAATAACTCAAATACGTAAGCAGCAACACCAAGTGTATCCAGATATGAAGAAAATCATAAACGTGTGCAGCTGCGGGCACAAAACACATATCGATGCACTACAAGCACATATAAGCTATACCGAGTGCAAAATCAAAACACTAAAATTACATGAAACTCTGCTGGAAGCGTAAATCAAATCACCAACATAAAATAGGCATGAAATCGCAATCAACAGCTCAAGAGTAATAACTATGTACAAGATATAAATACCCAGTAGGTGCAACCATGGTGCACAAAATCAAATATCATGAAACTCAGTCATCAAGACTAAATCATGTGAATAGATCGCCCAAAATACCGAAATCCAAAGCAACGGATACGTGATAATCAAATCACAAAATCACAAATCATAATTACCGTCGTCGGTATATCCTTCTTCAGGGTCGAGAAGGTACCGGTACATCCGATGCTAGCGGCACAAGATATCTACTTGCCTCTTGCTCGCGGCTGGCGTCCTCTGCCTCTGGTTCCTGATCTTTCCTGTAGATTACCAACTCGCAATCCATCGGCTCATCGGCCAGGTCAGGTGTGCTGACAGGAACGATTCCGTTCTTGCACTTCCTTGGTCATCTCTCGGTCAATCCTCACGACCGCTCGTAAAGCAGCACATCTCTGGCGCCGACCTCGGGTCCTCTGAATGCATATCACACATCCGATCCTGGGTGCAACTCTTATTGCAGCAGTGTACTGGAAGGAATCCTACTCAAGGTCTCTTCTGATCTTGCCTAAGCCAAACTGTAAGGAGGCTGGTACACTGGCATAATCTTTTCTCGCTCTCTGGACCTCTGTGTCCTTAGTACAACATCTCCTCGGAAGCTGGTCGCATCTCTGCGCCTCTGTATGCATGTCCGGCCTTTAATCTTAACGGGGTGTAGTAACAGCTCGTCTGCCTCTCGCACGAACTTCTTGTCCCGCTTGTCTGTATCATCGACCATTCGACGTCGCGTCTTTATCTGCACACTGCAATGTCCTCGGCTACGGTCCACCCGAAGTCTCTAACACGGACTCGAAATCACGAACTCAGTATCTTCATCACTCAGTAGAAGATATCTAGCCGAACACATCCTCAGCGTGCATATCGCATCTCTGATGTCAGCGGAGAGGAACGTCATCTCGTCGAAATCTCGTACAAACTCTTTACTCCACCTTGCTCCACTATCGACTGATTCGGACTCATCTCATCATGGCTACACAGACTGCGCTCCGACGGCTATGCTCGTATCTGGAGTCTCCCAAGCAGTGTCCCATCACATGATATCCGAATGATGTCGAATCATCCGATCGACTCGTCAGAACCTCACAATCCCCCAAGAGCTCAACATCTCGGGTACAGTTTAATAGTATCGAGTACATGCCACAGCGTCGGTGGTCCAGCCGTAGAAGGGCAAACCCAAGCCTCACTAATGGCGCCGAGGAACTGCCGCAAACCCTAAGGTTCAAAGGCTTTCACACGGTCATTAAGTCGAGTTAGGGTTTCATTCTTCTAGAGGGTCCATAGAATCACCTGCATGTCTTTCCGTATACTTTAAACTTGGAAAATGGGTTCCTGACCTTCGATCGTCTCAATCGACTCTCAACGAATCTGCGTGAAGTCGCCTCTAGCTGGAATCAATCTATCTGATGACCTCGCATCGGGGTAAGCGAACGAACCACATGTCCTAGGCATTCATCCTCGGTGACTAGCGACTCACTACCATATCTCTAAGAATATGCTCATGCTGCAGTAGCTCCAATCATCTGGGCGATATCTCATCACTCGCAGCAACAACTGGCTCATTCGTCGGTACGCTAAGCAGCGCCTCAACCATCATGAATAAGCGATACATCAACGGTCATCACATCCTGGCTGGCCTCTATCAGTGGCTCAATCCTCTGGTACCGTCCGGTACATCCGAGAAATCTCGCAACAGCGATCTGTCAAACGCTCAAAGTGCGGAAACACAAAATACGAAGCCTCAATGCAACCGTATGTCTCTGGAATCACGCCCCGGTCAGCCCTCGTCCGCGACGAGCTCATGCTGACAACTCGAGCCGTAGCTCACTCTGCCCGTGCAATCGCGGCAGCAAAACCACAACCAGTATCGATGAAGATAGATCATAGAAAGGAATATGACACAATGCAAGGAAATGTACAACCTAAGTTTTCTTAAGCGGAGTGGCGTGTCGTAAGTATGCCGCGGAACATACCAACGGTACGTCACTCAACTTTAGTCACCTATTCCATCAACCAAGGGTCATCCTACGCGAAGAAAGTTCGGGTCTAATACCCCCCTCGACCAAGTCTAAGTTCCGTAAGGTCAAGCCTAAGTTCCGTATATAAGTAACGCCCTAGGCTCCACATAGTCAAACTTAGACTCGAACCAAGGTCAACCTAGCGCTCTGATACCAACTTTGTCACGACCCGAAAGAGCACGTGACTGGCCCTCGAACCATATGAAGTCTATAGGACTCCATCTGATCCAAGTAAGCCAAAAGCCCAGAAATCTAAAACCATTTAAGGAGTAAATAGGGAAAATTAGTTTTAAGAGGTAAAGAAAACATGTTTGAAAATCAAGTTTTTAAATAACTAAGCCGAATATGAATTTTTAAAATGTGTAATTTTTCCTGAAAATTTCGGCAGAGTTTCCTTTGTAAAAACTGGCCCCGAATGGGGTACAACAAGAATAATATATATGACATGATAAAAGGCATCCCCAAGCGGGAGCTAGCTCTTCGTCAATCGACGGTCACAACCACGCAAGCAATAATAATATACAACGCCAAGGGGCGAGGATCAAAACTGAAAAGAAACTCAAAAACAGCCAGAAAACCGCAATACTACAAGCGCGACTCTAAGGTCGAAACAATACAACACTGATTTCTAAGTCTGAAACAAACTACAAGTTTTGATTGATGGACAATTCTAGATACAATAAAAATACATGAACAATGGCGGTTCTGATACAAAGAACCCACCTAACCAAGCAAGTCACCCATAGCAGCAGTGTGCCAGAAATGCCGCTATGGAATCTGTACGGAAAAAACCTGCAAGAACTGGGGCACAACGGGGGTGAGTTGCCAACTCGTGAATAGAAAATATCTACAAGCAGAGATCGAATGCATGACCTATCCTAGGTCAATACGATCAGATAATAAATAAACCTCAATATGAATAAAGCTGAAGCATGCTAAACTGGCAATGTAGTCTCTATACATGAGTGTAGTGCCAAGTGCTCGTGCTAGTGCCTCAGGTAATAGCATGTCATGAATATGAGGTATTACCAATGTAATCAAATCTGCACACTCGTGGATCCCGTCCACTCGTCACCCACTGACAATAACCACCATGCATGTACATATCATGAATCATGTGCATGGGAAATAATATGAGGATATAACCACCCGTGTCCCTCGCGACACATCAAAATCATGGAACCAGGGTGCCCAGCATCGACACCCGAAAACATCATGAAAACTGTGCCCAGCATCGGCACGTAAATCCTCATATATCGGGCTCCGTCAGTCCGGATCGGCCCGCGGGCTCTGTCTGCGGTATCGGCCCTCGGCCCCGGCAGTATGCCCAAAACATCTATCGACTCTGGTCGGTATCCTCCGGATAACCGCCAGGCCCAACCAATCACCGGTAGGTACTCGCCCGCCTCCAGGCTCAATCGGCAAAGCTCATCGATCATCTTGCCGAGGGGAACCATACCGGGTCCACCATGTACCCGCAATCGGCTCAGCCACGCCTCGATTCGGGTTACACATATCGCTCTCAGCACCGAGAAAACACATGGTGGACGCACTGAAATATCATATCAAGGGTAACCGGGTTTTTAAAGAAAAGACATATTCTCTTTTGAAATACCCTCGGTTCCCAAATCCAGAAATATCATAGAAACAACATATCTCAATGCGTACAGTCAAAGCATGATGTATGCGGCATGTAACAGTAATGCAAGCATATCAGTAAGTCATGCAACATGGAATAATAATGTGCACATGTCGAGGGAGACCGCTCTTTTAAAAGGAATCTGTTTTTAAAGAGTATCTTGCGGTTCCCAAATCCCCAATCAAGCTAGAATCATCTATATATGTGTACAGGTATAAGTGTACAATATGCCATGCCAGAATCATATCATGAATGCAATAGTACTATAGTGTAGTGACATGGTAATTATCGATGATGAGTGTGTGAGCCGGCAACAAGTGTACGTGGAACATATACATCATCGATAATGGTGCTGGTGTCCTAGCAGCATGACTGAATGTCACAACAATACAAGCGATGCAATGCAAATAGCAGGAATATGCGGAAACGAATGATCAACGCAAAAGTACAGAACCTGCCCCAATAGATATGTCATGCAACCTTGCCTTTTGAAATAAGACGAATCAGGGCTTTTGGTAAAGTAAGGGCTACGGTGTTTTAAGAAGAGATGCATCATTTGAAAATATCCGTATAACCCTTCTGCTTATCTTTAAAATATCCCCGATCCGTTAGTTTTGAAATAGGTATGACTCGGTCTAGTCTAATGTCTACTAAATAATCTAGACAGGAGGGGTATGAAACCACCTAATCTGAGTCAATATATAAATATAGATATGATAGTCGGTGATCTCGCCTCAATAACATATCGTATGATATCCTCGAGTCATGAGTGCGGATCTATCATCAATATCGGCTCGTACGGTAAATCGTCGTACGGCATCCCAATAGCTGGGTAGGGGTCAATATCACATTATCTCATCACATATCAGGTATCACTTATCATCAGATCACACAATCTGGGGTACTACTGTAAGTCTAGTACAAATCGACACCATCTATAAAATATGAATGCGGGTAAAGCACATGTCCAAAGGCCCGCTAAAACTATCATATCGCACCTCGAAGACAAGCTATGTCACATCGCCGATCCCACGGCCTCACATCAAGTATCATCTCAAACCACGTATCATCCTCAAATCCCGTATATAAACACATAGTCCCATACCCATGTGTAGATATACGCACCATCATATGCACTCTAATAAATGAAAGAATGAATGCAAGTATGTGTGTAAATGTATGTGTGAGTGCAACCACTACTCTAGGGTTCGCACTATACTAAACCAATATATTCTTATCATCAAAATATCATTATTACCATCAATAACCCTAAACAACACATAATAAATATTCGTGTGTATACGTATTCGTATACATCACCACGGACTGCGGGGGTGCTATACGCCATCCACCCGACTTCTCCCCGTAGATATAAATCTACTCACCTTGCTTCTCGTGTGCCAAAGCCGATGTCGCTATCTTCACCTCCTTTGCATCAACATCACGTGGGGTACCTACAAGTATATCACAATGCTAAAGCACATGAAAATCACATCGGAAACCAAAATAGCACACGCTACCCGCATAGGTAAAAACCCATCGACTCGCATGTAAACACAATCAAAATCCACTTGTCGTTGACGTCCAAACGCCACCCGACAGGAATGAATCACCAAATACCAAAATCCATGCTAAAACAAGTCCCAAATTATACACCAACATAGGAAAATCAACCCAGATTTCACCCTAGATGGAATCAGTCAAAACTAGACATACTTAGGGTCAAAACTAGAGGAAATGGGGGCATGCACAGAAAACGAGGCAATTCCTTAAAATACCTTATTTTAGAATTTTCCATAATTTTTCCCCATTTATCTGTATTTAATTATACCAGAATATTAAAATATTCATTAAAATAATATTAAATTATAAAATTTCCCAAAAATCATATTTTATTATTTTGAAGACGTTACATACTATCATCTTGAGTAAGACTGTTTTATCCATATAGGTCCTCACTCAATCATCATAATCACCTGCCTGTGGTTACAATAATTGCCTTGATGGCACTATAGACAACAATCTTCCACTTGCACTTAAGGCTATTAATTACTAGTGTCGCATACTCACATCCCGTGTGATACCGAACACCCAACTTCTCTACTAATCAGTTTCACAAAACTCGTTTGTGAAACTATTGCGTTCGAGAAATATCCTCAGTGAGTTGATCCGCTACAATGTTCCTATCTTTATCTCTCTTTATATCTTATCTTCACGGAGAAAGACTATCTCCCGAAATGAGCAATACTTATCTTAGAATTTGTCTGGATATCTGATAGGACCCAGTTCACAAATGAACTCCAAATCTAATAAATTTCTTAGAATGTATCATCCACTGAATTTAATCAGTATCCTACACCATGCCTTCCACAGTATCCGCTTGGATCACCTGTCCAACATACTGCCCCTCAAAAGAGGGAAAACATTAACTCTGACAGTCACTCTGTCATTTAGGTCACCTTGGAAGCTTGAAATGATAACCGTCTCCTGAAGGGGGCTTCCGTTATCATATACCAAGAACATCCACTTATGTTCATAACTGCTTCCCAATATTTCTCCAGGATTGGATTAATATATACTTATTGCAGCCTGTGCAAAATCAATATCTGGTGTTGTACTTAACATCTCATGATTGACTCAATTGCCTAATCAAGTGATATGCCAATCATGAAAGTCCCTCTGCTCATCAGTCTACAAGACATCTCTTTAGAGAGGGTGACTCCAACACCTGCGGGGACACCACCACGCCAGGAGTCGTCCATTCTAACATACTTTAGAATAGTTTCAAGTACCCAAATTGGGACACTTCCCAAATCTAGATCTAAAACCATAGATCCAATAACCAGAATCCCTGATATTTTATCCATATCCTATGTGAAGAAACCACCCTGTGACAACCACAGCATAACCGATAATAGTATAGGAAGATCTCTTCCTATCTAGTGCATGCCATCCAAATACCAGGACATCACTCCCAACTACCTTCTTACCAGGTCCATCTGTTGTTCTGATGAAGCCAAACTCTATAACTGTCACATCAAAACTAGATGATCTATAACCGCTATACCTGTTTTAGTCTATAAATAGACATAAGCTACTTGCCGACTATGCTTCCGCTGCTCCCACTGACTACAACAACCCTCTGGCAGAGTCATATACACGTGCACTTCTAAAGTTACTTTAGAACGACGTTATACTCATCCTCCTGCCAGACCCCATAGTCTAAGACATCAATAGTGTCAAGTTTGGGTAATCAAAAACCTCCCTGTCACCGTTTCTGAGGAGACCGAAGTATCTCTCGGGTACCTGAGGTTACCCATAAAATCTACGGAGTGGCTAATGGAATGTCGAATCCAATTGAACCATTAGGTTCCACTAAATTTTCAGTAATCGTTTGTGGTTCTGGAATTTCCAGTTCTACCATACTCTCACTAATGTTTTCTGAAAAGAATCCATTTTACTAAAACTGGTGGCGAGTCAAGAACAATATAACTATTGATCCTCCAGATGGTTGAATGTTAACCCTCGTCAAAGCCTGGGATAACCAACAAACTGCCATTACTGAAACGTGCCTTGAGTTTTTCCAGATTCTGGTTTTAATCATCAGCCGGACAACACCATATACCATAACATCGTTAAGATATGAATCCATTCTATATATCCAATATAGAAACAAAGGAACTAATTTAATTGGATCCAGATTTAAAAAACCATGCAGCTGTTTCCAGTGCATATCAACCAAATGGAAGAAGGCCATGCAGCATTACTCATCAAGGAATGCACTTACGTATGAGTAACCTGAAAGAGAAGCAAGTTCTCAAAACTATTAATTACAACGGAATACGAAACAAGTATCTACATTTTCGATCACCTTAAAGAATCCTGATATTTGCAACATATGGTTCTCTACTTTATTCTTAAATCTATAACTTCTCAAAATTTGGACCTTGTATTTCAACGAAATACTTGTCTAAAACTAGAGAAGTCATAAGTAAACTGAATATAGTACGAGTACCAACCCCTTTGTCCTAACAGACATTGGACAACAAACAATACTTTGTATAAGTCCACTGAGTTTAAGAAATCAAACCCTTTGCGTCGTAGGTGTTGGATATAGTGCCCTCAGAGTCAATTATTGGATCACAGGCACGTGATTGCAATGATTGAGGGAGGACCTATACCGGTAGGACAGTCTTTCTCGAGATGATAGTATGCCATCTGGTTTATCTTTATCATCGTGTACTGCTTTAGGTGACCTTACAGGTCACTATTGCACGTTGATAGAGCCCCTAGGATTCTTGCTTGACTACCAGCAGTATGAGGGCGATCATATTCGTGGGAGCTGGGGTCTATAAGCAAATCCTTAAAAGGTCCCTAGTCGTGGGAGTTTCGAGACAGGGAATCGATTCTCCATAGTAGACTAGTGTATACAGTCGAGACCCCGACGAGGGGCGGTGGCCGGTCTCACAAGCCACTGGTGTCAGTTGGTTCACCTAAGATGTATACATGTGCTCATTGGGTTATGGGTACACCGGACAGGACTCGCTGGGAACCTGCTAGTTGGGATTATACCAGATGTCAGATAGCAGTTCCCAGGTGACATGTGTACAGGTTAGTTCATCGACCTGAGATCATCATTTGTCTCGTGTGAGTTCCCACTGTACTTAGATTACTACCCTACCACGCTCAAAGGAGACGTGCAAACTGGTTATAGTTGGGTACAGTCCCGAGCCGCATGGAGGCAGTGAGCGGATCTGCAGCGGTTCGTCTCTTCCGGTATTGGGGGTGAGGTTGCACTGTGTCTAGGAGAGGCATTACACAAAGCCCTCGGCCGAGGCAGGAAATTTACTGGTAGGTATTCCAGTAGTATCTCAGGGTGTTCTGGGCTACAATCCGACACGACTTGCACCGCTTTTGAGGGTCTGACTTTTACCAACCCCCTAGGCCCGCCATGCGATAATCATAGACGAACGGACCGGACTGTATGGATATTGTCACTGACAGGCTTAGTACGGTGTCAGGATGAGTAAATCTCATCGACGTCCCTTTGGTCAATAGCTGGTAGCTCGTTACGCATGGCTGATACCTCTGACGTGCTAATGGTTAAATCCGCAGCCATATTATTGACGAGTCTTTAGAGTCCCCCACACACAGTTACTCAAGTTTCGGGCGAAACGCTGTATAGGTCGTATCGAGATATGGCAGGGTTCGATCAGATACGTGCGGTAGTGCACGGATCGTGATCGGACGGATTTTACTAGTGGGCTTTGGTTTAAGCCAGATCCTAGTATTAGACAGTGTAGATTTTGTCTCTTTGCATTTGTGTTCAGTGGGAATACAAATGCGGGCATGTATATGAAGTCGCGGGGTTTTCCTGTAATTCATTACGGGATCAGTTTTCTGAGGTTGCCAGTTTGCATTCTGTTCCGGCCAGTTTTCCTTTGTTCCTTCCCGGCCGGACTTTCTGATGGAGGGGCTTATTTGCAGTTTTGCAAATTAGCAGTTGTGGAAGGGGTTGTTTGTAAATGTGGCTTCATAATCATGAGATTCTTTATTAGTCTCTTCCTTTGCATTAAATGAGATTAGAAATTGATATGATATTGTTATCATTGCTTTTGGATGTGGTCACCCCTTTGGTTTTATTACTCTCACCTTCCTTCATGTTTTGATTCTTCCACCATTTTGATAAGGGGGGGCGGCCACTTTGAGGAGAGAAATGAGAGAGTTCATTTTGTGAGGGAAATCATTCATCTCATTTCATTCTATGCTTGCCACAAAAATCCCTCACCTCTCCAAAGTTCATTGTTCATTCCTCCATAATGGCAACTTCATAAATCCCAAAGGGACAAGTTACTACACTACACCTACAGCACTCTTGGACGCGTCGGCTTGCCAACTTCGTGCCTGAGTTGCCTCGATCAAGAGGTGGGAGCCCGTAAAAGAATTCGTCTACGTGGTGCCCTTTCCGACGAGGAGGTGACGAACGGTGATTTCGCGGGAGATCGGGACGACGACGAGAAGACCGAAGGACACGGATCACTCGGTATATCTCTGTACCCATATTTTAGTATGCTAGTAGTTAGGTTAATGGCCCGATCCGGGTTAATAGTGCGCGGTGGTGCCGGTTTGCAAGTTTCGTAAAGTTTTTCGTTTCCGCATTTCCGGCGTCGGATTGACGGCCGGGGCGCCGCCGTGCACTTACATTGGTATCAGAGCCACGCCATTAATCTAGTCTAGCTTGCTCTAGTATGTTTAGAACTCGATCGAATAAAAACCCCAAAAACCATATTTTCAACTGCATCAGGTTTCTGTCGATTTTGTTTTGGCTCGAAAAATTTTTCAGTACATTGCAGAAACATTTGCAGGGAATTATAAGAACTCTGGAAAAATTTGGTCATGTGATGCTTTGGTATGACCGCGGAAACGCGGCCAAACCCCTCGTTTGGTCGTAGTTCCGCGGCCGAAGAAAGTCAACGTTGCACTAAATTTTCACAGAGAGCTTCTAAGATGAAAGTAGGGTTTTTGGAATGTTCTTTTTGGTCCCAGATTTTCTTAGTGTGCTACAGTAGTACTTGGGGCCCACTTCGGTAAATTTGTTCGATCGGATATTTTAAACATGCTAGTTCACAGTATTTACATTATGTCTGCGACCGTGAATGTCATTTGATCGGTAAATCCTGTCTAACTGCTATAGCCCTTTTAGACGGATTTGCGAACGTGACATTCACGTTGATGTTCTGTGTTGTGCTGTGATGTTGCGGATTGGTCGTGGGGGATAACCTGCATGCAATGTTAGTACAGTTTTGTTTTATATGTACATTTGATATTGCGGGGCGAGCGTCCGACATGTGGACTGCCGTCATTGCCTTTTTGTATATTATTCTTTTGGGGCACGACCAGGTCGAGGTCGATGTACCCGTTGTATATATTTTACTTTCTGTACTAGGATTACCCCGCGAAGGGGTGCACGGATAGCTGGGTTCTAGAGGGCAACAAGCCTGCATCTCATAGCGTTGAGACGGAAGGGGCTTCACTCTAGAATTGGCGGGCTATTCGCCGCACTCGTAGGGGGTACAGGTTGACCCCGGAAGGGTGCCCAAGTTACTGGTTTCCGTGAAGTGCTGGGTGGTCCATTCACGTTGCTCAGAGGGGCTGCCTTGCTTAAGGTTTTGGCGGGTAACTTGCCGCGCCCGTAGGGGTCTAGGATTTCATTGCACAGGCTATCCACACGATCAGGGGAATATCGGGTTTCAGTAGCGGCTCTATGAAACCCGAGGATCATAGATATCTGTATTATTCTGTGATGCTGGTTACATTTCTGTGATGTTGCATTTTATAACGCCTTGAGCGAATATTATATATTGATATATATACTAGTAGATGTTGTACATGTTTTGCATCCGTGCTAGTCCAGCCCCGCTCTGTCGTTAGTTAAGTAACATAACGCGTGATGACGGGACCCAGTGGCGAATGCGGATGGCATATACGTACATCATTATTTTCGTTCTTTGTGGTGTGATCAATTGATGGGACTGCATTGATTCGGATCAATGCAAGATAAACAAACCTATTCTAATGCTGTTGGAACTTTTTTCAAAAAGCTGTTACTGCAAGGACGTTCTCTTTTGTTTTGCACAGTGGTATTCGGTTATGAATATCCAGCACCTCAGTCGACGAGGCAAGGGCCGAGATCCCTTCACCGGGAGTGACCCCTTGGACAGAAGTTTGCGTCAGGGCAATAACTTCACTATAGCCGATTACTTTTGCTTTGCATCGTGGTATTCAGTTGGAATATCCTGCACCTCATCCTATGGGGAAAGAGCCGAGATCCCTTCACCGGGAGTGACCTCTTTAGCAAAGGTTTTCGTTACTATATTTTTATCAAAGCTATCCGTTCCTTCAACGATATCAAGTACATTATGTTAAAGGTTTTTGGCCAGAAACCATTCATAGCCCTCCGTCGTTTCAAACGGGTAGCACGTAGTATTCATGCTATGTTTGTTGACCTTCGTCAAGGCATAGTGTATGGTAGCTGCTTGTTACCTTTCTGCTGGATAGATAGATGCGTTGGTTTGGGACAGTCGTATAGCCATGTTGACCTTCGTCAAGGGCTTGCACGGGTGGGTTCAAATTAACCTGGACAATGACGGGTAGAACTTGACATGTGTCTTATGATTTGTTGACCTTCACTAAGGTCATAAGAGCATGGGGCAAAAATCACATCAGGAGTTTCTAAAGAAACAGAAACTTGCCAGATATGTGCATACCTTCTGGAGTGTGATAACGTGAGCGGATTCCGTCACGTTATCATGCGATGATAGTTGGATCCCGATTCCCACTGATGAGTTGGTTTACTCCTCCGGTGATCCCGACTAATTCTTCTTTCAGGTTTGGGGAAGAATTTGACGTTACAGTGGAAGGTTTTCTGATTAGATAAAGTGATAACCATTTTGATCTAGGTCAGAGTGCACGCTGAGTGTTTCTTTTCTCTCTCTCTTTGGCAGCGACCATGGACCCGACCCTTGATTATGACTCAGTGACCAAGTTAACCGAACCTTCTTATAAGACTGGCTTTTGGATTGTCAGAGTTGCAAACCTCATTGCCACTCCTACTTTTACCCTTTTCTCCAGGACACCCCATATTACTACGAACGTCCACTTCCATTAGACAAAACCATCGTATGGTTATATACGAACTCGAAGGAATTTATTCGAGGATGGTTTCTGGTTCTGGAGAAAACGAATAGGACTATTCAGTTGTCTTTTCCTTTTACCTTCTCTCAGGTTACGAGTGTTCCTTGGATTAGGACAGTACACCTATTACGCAAATTGGATAGTCTTCTTCCAAACCATAGGCAGGTGCCGACCGGTAGGGAATGAAGAAAACCAATTAGCCTAAACGGTGTACAGAAGGTATTAAGTTAAGACAAAGAAAGGGATTAGTAAGAGGGCAAAGTAAACTGCGACTGATATTCACAACCAAACCACGTGTTTCTTTACCACTCCCACATCACCTTTGTATTTCTCCAGGACACTCCGTATCACTACGAAGATCCACAGCTTATTGGATACTCCATCGTATGGTTATATACGAACTCGAAAGGAACTCGTTCCAGTTCGGGGATGGATTCTCGTTCAGGAGAAATAGGAATAAGGTTTATTCGGTTGTCTTTTATCATCACCTTCTCTCGCATTGCGAGTGCTCCTAGGATTAGGACAGTACACCCATTATGCTTATTGGATAGTTTTCTTCCAAACCATAGGCTGGTGCCGAACGGTAGGGAAGGAAGAAAACCATTTGGCCAAAAGGGGTGTGCAGAAGGTAATGACTAAAGACATATAAAAGGATTTGGAGAGGTGGCAAATAAATATACGGTTATAGTTGTGGATCTGGATTATGGAAGAGGCATTACTATGAATACCAGGATACCCCATCGAAAAATCTCAATGTTTCAGTTTTACTGTGTACTGTTAAAAGAAAACTGATTTCCCAATTAGCACTTGCTCCAGGGTATGTATTTACCAGGTTTGATTCTCACATCTGTATGGTTTTACAGATGATGAGTAGGAGTAAGTTATTGGGAATTAGGTAATCATCCTCATTATATCGGAATTCGTTGTAATTGGTGATATTTGAGGAAGTCACCTGTGTTGTTTGCCGGACGGCAAATATTTGGTTTTGAATATCCGTTGTTATGCACCAATTTCAAATTGATATATCTGTACGTCTATTCTTATAGAGTGACATATACCTTTTTGAAATTATGTCTATGACATTTACCTATATCAGTGGATGGTTAGGTAAGGAGTATTAAACAGCGGTGTAATTCTTCTTAACCATAAGTACAGTTTTCAACCTACAACACACAGGGAATGAGTTATTAGACTCAGGGGACTTATATAGAGTATTGTATATTGTCCAGTGTCCATTAGGACAGAGGGGTTGGTACTCGTACTATATTCTGTTTACTTGTGACTTCTCTGGTTCTTAGACATGTGTTTCGTAGAAATGCATGTTCTGAGTTTTGAGAAGTTATAGGTATAAGAATAAAGTAGAGAACCAGGTGTTGCAAGTATCGGGATTCTTCAAGGTGATCAAAGATGTAGATATTTGTATATGGTATTCAGTTGATGGTAATGATTAAGAGAACTTGCTTCTCTTTCAGGTTACTCATAATTGGAAGCATTCCTAAGTTGAGTAACGCTGATAGGCCTCCTTCCATTTAGTTGACATGCACTGGAGACAGCTGCATGATTTGAATCTGGTTCAATTAAATCAGTGCCTCTGTTTCTATATTGGATATAGAACAGTTCATATCTTAACGATGTTAAGCTACGGGGAGTTGTCCGGCTTATGCTTGAAACCAGACTCTGGATAACTCAAGGCACGTTTCTGTAATGGCTGTTTGTGGGTTGACCGAGGCTATGACGAGGGTTGACTTTCTACCATCTGGAAAATCAATAGTGATATTGTTCTTGACTCGCCACAGTTTTAATAAAAATGCATTTTTTCAGAAAACAGTAGTGGGAGTATGGTAGAACTGGAAGTGATTCTAGAACCGCAAACGATTACTGAAGATTTGATAAAGAACCTAAAGATTCAATCTGGTTTGACATTCCATTAGCCACTCCGCAGATATGGTGGGTAACCTTAGGCACCAGAGAGGTACTCCGGTAGCCTCAAGGACGGTAGCGGGGAGGTTCTTGTTTACCCAGACTTGCCATTGCTGTTGTGCCAGGCTGTGAGACCCGGCAGGAGGATGAGTATAGCGTCGTTCTAAACTAGCTTTAGAAGTGTACGTCTATATGACTCTGCTAGAGGGTTGTCATAGTAAGTGGGAGCAGCGGAAGCATTGGTGGATAAGTGGCTTATGTCTATTTAGAGACTAAAGCAGATATAGCGGAGATAGATCATCTATTTCTGATGTGACAGTCATAGGTTTGACTTCATCAGAATAAGGGATGGATCTCTTAAGGAGGTAATAGGGTGTGATGTCCTGGTATTTGGATGACATACACAAAGTAGGAAGTGAAATTCCTATACTACGATCGGTTATACTTTGGTTGTCACACAGTGGTTTCTCCATATAGGAATTGGATATTATATCAGACATTCTGGTTACTGGATCTATTGTTTTAGATCTAGATTTTGGTAGTTTCCCAATCTGGTTACTTAGACAGCATTCTATGAGAATTTAGAATGGACGACTCCTGGCACGGTAGTATACCTGCAGGTGATGGAGTCACCCTCTCTAAAGGTGTCTTTTAGATTAAAAGGGAGAGGGATGTGCATGATTGGCAGATCACTTGCTTAGGCAATTGAGTCAATCATGAGATGTCAAGTACCACACCAGATGTTGTTTTTTGCAGTAGGTGCAATAAGTTGATATTGATCCAATCCTGGAGAAACAATCGGAAGCAGTTTTAGAACATAAGTTGATGTTCTAGGGAAATGATAACGGCAGCCTCCTTTGGAAGACAGTTATCATTCCAGGCTTCCAAGGTGACCTGGTTGACAGAGTGGCTGTCAGAGTTATAGTTTTCCCTCCAACGAGGGGCAGTATTTTGGACAGGTGGTCCAGGCGGATACTGAGGGAAGGATGGCGCAGGATACTGATTAAGTTCAGTTGACGATACAGTCTGAGAAGTTTGGATTTGGAGTTCACTTATGAACTAGGTCCCATCAGACATCCAAACATATTCTAAGACAGGTATTGCTCATTTCGGGAGATGGGTTTCTCCGCGAACTTGAGATATAGAGAGACATAGAAAGAAACATCACAGCGGATCCACTCACTAAGGCTATTCCTTGAACGCAATAGTTTCGCAAACGAGCTTTGTGAGACTGATTAGTAGAGGAGTTGGGTGTTTGGTATCACACGGGCTGGGAGTATGCGACATCGCAATAATTATCCTTGAGTGGAAGTAGGAGATTGTTGGATATAGTGCCGTCAGAGTCAATTATTGGATCACAGGCACGTGATTGCAATGATTGAGGGAGGACCTATACCGGTAGGGCAGTCTTACTCGAGATGATAGTATGCTATCTGGTTTATCTTTATCATCGTGTACTGCTTTAGGTGACCTTACAGGTCACTATTGCACGTTGATAGAGCCCCTAGGATTTTTGCTTGACTACCAGCAGTATGCGGGCGATCATATACGTGGGAGCTGGGGTCTATAAGCAAATCCTTAAAAGGTCCCTAGTCGTGGGAGTTTCGAGACAGGGCATCGATTCTCCAGAGTAGACTAGTGTATACAGTCGAGACCCCGACGAGGGGCGGTGGCCGGTCTCATAAGCCACTGGTGTCAGTTGGTTCACCTAAGATGTATACAGGTGCTCATTGGGTTATGAGTACACCGGACAGGACTCGCCGGGAACCTGCTAGTTGGGATTATACCAGATGTCAGATAGCAGTTCCCAGGTGACATTTGTACAGGTTAGTTCATCGACCTGAGATCGTCATTTGTCTCGTGTGAGTTCCCACTGTACTTAGATTACTACCCTACCACGCTCAAAGGAGACGTGCAAACAGGTTTTAGTTGGGTATAGTCCCGAGCCACATGGAGGCAGTGAGCGGATCTGTAGGGGTTCGTCTCTCCCGGTATTGGGGGTGAGGTCGCGCTGTGTCTAGGAGAGCCATTACACAAAGCCCTCAGCCGAGGCAGGTGATTTACTGGTAGGTATTCCAGTAGTATCTCAGGGTGTCCTGGGCTACACTTCGACATGACTTGTACCGCTTTTGGGGGTCTGACTTTTACCAACCCCCTAGGCCCGCCATGCGATGCTCATAGACGAACGCACCGGACTGTACGGATATTGTCACTGACAGGCTCAGTAGGGTGTCAGGATGAGTTCGCTCATCGACGTCCCTTTGGTCAATAGCTGGTAGCTCGTTATGTATGGCTGATACCTCTGACGTGCTAGTGGTTAAATCCACAGGCATAGTATTGACGAGTCTTTAGAGTCCCCCACACACAGTTACTCAAATTTCGGGCGAAACGCTGCAGAGGCTGTATGGAGATATGGCAGGGTTCGATCAGATACGTGCGGTATTGCACGGATCGTGATCCGACGGATTTTACTAGCGGGCATTGGCTTAAGCCAGATCCTAGTATTAAACAGTGTAGATTTTGTCTCTTTGCATTTGTGTTCAGTGGGAATACAAATGCGGGCATGTATATGCAGTCGCGGGGTTTTCCTGTAATTCATTACGGAATCAGTTTTCTGCGGTTGCCGGTTTGCATTCTGTTCCGGCCAGTTTTCCTTTGTTCCTTCCCGGCCGGACTTTCTGATGGAGGGGCTTATTTCCAGTTTTGCAAATTAGCAATTGTGGAAGGGGTTGTTTGTAAATGTGGCTTCATAATCATGAGATTCTTTATTAGTCTCTTCCTTTGCATTAAATGATATTAGAAATTGATATGATATTGTTATCATTGCTTTTGGATGTGGTCACCCCTTTGCTTTTACTACTCTCACCTTCCTTCATGTTTTGATTCCTCCACCATTTTGATAAAGGGGGGGCACTTTGAGGAGAGAAATGAGAGAGTTCATTTTGTGAGGGAAATCATTCATCTCATTTCATTCTATGCTTGCCACAAAAATCCCTCACCTCTCTAAAGTTCATTGTTCATTCCTCCATAATGGCAACTTCATAAATCCTAAAGAGACAAGCTACTACACTACACCTACAGCACTCTTGGACGCGTCGGCTTGCCAACTTCGCGCCCGAGTTGCCTCGGTCAAGAGGTGGGAGCCCGTAAAAGAATTCGGCTACGTGGTGCCCTTTCCGACGAGGAGGTAACGAACGGTGATTCCACGGGAGATCGGGACGACGACGAGAACACCGAAGGACACGGATCGCTCGGTATATCTCTGTACCCATCTTTTAGTATACTAGTAGTTAGGTTAATGGCCCGATCCGGGTTAATAGTGCGCGGTGGTGCCGGTTTGCAAGTTTCGCAAAGTTTTTCTTCCGTATTTCCGGCGTCGGATTGACGGCCGGGGCACCGCCGTGCACTTACATTAGGTTTAAAACTGTACTATGGTTAAGAAGAATTACACCGTTGTTGAATGCAGCTTACCTAACTATCAACTGATATAGTTAAATGTCATAGACATAATTTCAAAAAACTATATCTCACTTTATAAAATAAACGTACAGATGTATGAGTTTGAAATTGGTGCATAACAACGGATTTTCAAAACCAAATATTTGCTGTCAGGCAAAACCCAGGTGATTTCCACAAATATTTCCAATTACAAAGAATTCCGATATATATTAAGGATCTAATCACCCAATTCCCAATATTTTACTCCCACTCATCATCTGTAACGCCATACAGATGTGAGAATCAAATCTGGTAAATCCATACCCTGGAGTTAGAATCTAATTAGGAAAACAGTTTTCAATTAATACTGCACAGTAAAACTGAAACATGAAAATGTTTCGAAGGGGTAGCCGGGCATTTCTAGTAATGCCTCTTCCACTATCCAGATTCATGACAGTAACCGTATACTTCCTTGCCCTCACTCTAATCCCTTTATATGTCTTTACTTATTACCTTATGTACACCATACTTAGGCTAATTAATTTTCTTCCTTCCCTACCCTTCGACACCAGCCTAAGGTTTGGAAGAAGACTATCCAATAAGCGCAATAGGTGCACTATCCTAACACTAGGAACTCTCGCAACCTGAGAGAAGGTAAAGAGAAAAGACAACTGAATAATCCTATTCTATTTCTCCCGAATCAGAATCCATCCTCGAACTGGAACAAGTTCCTACGAGTTCGTATGTAACTATACGATGGCATATCCAAGCAATATGGCTTTTCGTAGTGATACGAAGTAGTTTGGAGAAATCCAAAGGTGAAGTAGGAGTGACAGGGGTATACGTTGTTTCGTCGTGAATGATAGCAGTCGCAATTTCCTTTGCCCTTAATCTAATCCGTTTATATGTTTTTACTCATTACCTTCTGTACACCACACTTAGGCTAATTGATTTTCTTCCTTCCCTACCTTTCGGCACCTGCCTATAGTTTAGAAGAAGACTATCCAATACGCGCAATAGGTGTACTCTCCTAATATCAGGAGCCCTTGCAGCCTGAGAGAAGGTAAAGATAAAAGACAACCGAATAATCCTATTCAATTTATCCAGAACCAGAATCCATCCTCAAACTGGAAAAAGTTCCTTCGAGTTCGTATGTAACCATACGATGAAATATCCAAGCTATATGGATTTTCGTAGTGATACGAAGTGTTCTAGAGATATGCAAAGGGGATGTAGGATTGGCAATGATATATGTGACTCCGTGACAAACCAAAAGCTAAAGTGTTTTATAGAAGGTTCGGTTAACTTGGTTCATGAGTTTTTAAGCTCAAACCATGGTCATTGCCAAAGAGAGAGAGAAAAGAAACACTCAGCGTGCACTCTAACCTAGATTAGATTGGTTAATCACATTATCTAATCAGGATGGCTCCCAATGTTTGCTCGAATTCTCCTTCAAACCCAAAAAGTAGAATTAGTCGGGATCATCTAAAAACCACCCGAGGAGTAACACCTACTCATCAGTGGAAATCGGGATCCAGCTATCATCACATGATAACTTGATGGAATCCACTTAAGTTACCACACTCCAAAAGGTTTGTGCATGCCTGACAAGTTTCCTGTATATTTTAAACCCCCGATGTGGTTTTTACCCCTAGGACCTAAGTGACCTTGACTGAGCCAACATATCAAAGGGTCCTAGTCAAGTTCAACCCATCATTATCTTGATTGCATTAGACCCACCCGCACGAGTCCTTGACTGAGCCAAAATGACTGTACGACTGTCCTAACCAATGGCATTACCATGGAACAAAAAAGCACTACATAGTTACCGAACACTACGCATCGGTTAAGCACGACATACATAGCACGAATACTAAGCAATACTAATATGAAATGACGGAGGGCTGCGGCTGGTTTTTGGTGAAAAATCTTTAACTTAATGAACTTGATATCGTTGAAGGAACCGAGTGGTTTTATAAATATATAGTGGCGCAAACTTTTGCTAAAGAGGTCACTCCCTGTGAAGGTATCTCGGCTCTTTTCTCGTCGAATGAGGTGCAGGATATTCCAAACTGAATACCACGATGCAAAGCAAAAGAATCGACTATAGTAAAGTTATTACACTGACGCAAACTTTTGCTCAAGAGGTCACTCCCTATGAAGGGATCTCGGCTCTTGCCTCATCGAATGAGGTGCTGGATATTCATAATGGAATACCACTGTGCAAAGAAAAACGAAACGTCTGTAATGTCAGTTGTTTTAAAAAAAAACTTAGTTCCAACAACATCATATAGGATTGTTTTCCTCGCATTAATCGGAATTAATGCAGCCTCATCAATTAATCCATATCACACCAGAAAAGAACGAAAATACAATGTACGTATACGCCATCTGCATTCTCTATGGGATCCCATCATCCATTGTTAGGTTACTTAACTAACGGCAGAGCAGGGGCTGGACTCGCGCGGATGCAAAACATCTACTAGTATATATATATATATAAATATATATAACATTCGTCCCAAGCATGATATAAGCAACATCACAGAATCTCAGCAAGCAATACAGAATGGTGGATAAACATGGAGCCTCGGGTTTCATTTAAGCCACAAATGAGACCCGACGTTCCCTGTCGTGTGGATAGCATGTGCAATGAAAACCTGGACCCCTACGAGCGCGGCAAGTTACCCGCCAATCCCAGAAGTGAGGCAACACCAATCAACAAAGTGAATGGGCCACCCAGCACTTCATGGAATCTGGTAACTTGAGCACCCCTCCATGGTTCAACCTGTACCCCCTACGAATTCGTCGAATAGCCCGCCAATTCTAGAGTGAGGCCCCCTCTGTCTCAATGCCATGAGATGCGGGCCCGTTGTTCTCTAGAACCCGGCTATTCGAGCACTTCACTGTGGGGTAATCCTAGTACTGAAAATGAAAATATTTGTACAAGGGTGACATCGACCTCAACCCGGTCGTGCCCCAAACAAATAATATACAAACTGGCAGAGACGGCAGTCCACATGTTTGACGCTCGCCCCGCAATATCAAATGTACAAATGAATCAGAATTGTACAACTATCATTGCACCACTGGCTATCCACCACGACAATCCAACCACAACCTCAGCACAACACAGAACATCAACGTGAATGTCATGTTTGCAAACCCGTCTAAAAGAACATATAGCAAGTAGACGAGTTATACCGCTCTAATGACATTCACGGTCGCAGATAGTAATGTATGTACTGAAAACTATTAAACGGTGCTAAAAATAGCGACTTCGAAATACTCCGTATTGCCCCCAAACTAAAGATAACACAATATGTAATCTGGGAAAAAACAAACAATACCTAAAAACCAATATTCAAGAGACTAGAACACCCCAAAAAATTGAAGTCCCAAAACCCATGTGGTACCGGCCAGGCAGGGGATTCCTTCAATCTCGCCGGCCAAATTTTGGCATTTGGGGCTCGTTTTTTGAGGGTGTTCTAGTTACAAGATGAGTAGCCTTCTGCAATTGTTTAAAAAAATTTTAGAAGACTTGAAAAAATCGACAACAACTTCAATATTTTTCGTATTGTTTCGGAGTTGTTTCGGTTTCGTTACTTTATACATCGTCTAAACTGCTAGCTAAGGGTTTATGGGTGGCTCTGATACCATGTTGGGTTATGCCAGCGCCTTGGCCATCTACTGTAACCGAATGCGGAACAAAAATTTTATAAAATTGGCGCTAGAACAACCCCATAATAAGGATCGACCATTAACCCGAATCCTGCAAACATAAAGAGGAGTTAAGAATGGTTAGACCGAATGATCCGTATCCTTCGGTCTTTAACCATCTTCCCTAGCTCCTAGAGGCCACCATAATCGAACTTGATCGTGGGTCACCCTCCATCTAAATGTTAGTTATATGTATGCCCTAGAGGCCATTATTGTACATGATTGTATATTATAGTGGATGCTTGGACATATATAGAGAGGACTTTCTTGCTCGACAAGATAGTATGCTATCTGGTTGCTCTTTATCTTAACATGTATACTTGTATCTTGGTACTGTGTCTCTGTTACATGTTGATAAAGCCCTTAGGATTTGTACTTGACTACTATGATTATGATGCAGATCATATTAATGGGGCCAGGGTGGTCCATAATTACATCCTTTAATTGTTCCTAATCGAGGGAGTATCGAGACGGGGCATTGATATTCCCGAGTAGACTAGTGTATACGTTTCTTGACCCTGTATGGTGTAGGGTTCCTAGGCACACACTAGAGGTCTCACAAGGCATCAACCATGCCAATTTCAAAGATTCTAGTGCCGAGAAACCCTAGACTACGGATCATTTGCTAGATTTCTAGGCGAAACAATAAACTAGTTAACACTTAACTAAGAGATACGGAAATACAACCTTTGTAGATCCGGTTGTCCACCTCCATAGCTCCGCAATGAATTCTCCTCGCTGTCCATAACAAGTCCCGGGCTCTAGCGTCGGCTTCATCGGAGAATGGACAGGCTAGGTCATCGATGTCCATGCCGAAGATGATCTACGTCGAGGCATCGCTAAATCAAGCTCCGACTTCACCAAGTCAAGAAACTTATGAAGAAAACACACTCTAGTACTTGGCAAGAGGTAGAGGATGAAGAAATAGGAAGTGGGTTCACTTTAGATTTGGATTTCACACTCTTTTCATCAATCCACCATTGATGAAGCAAGCTTTTCTTCCTTGAAGAAGATGAAGAAAAAGAAGCTAATTGTTATCATAAGTTAATTAAAAAGAAAAGAATAATCAAATCTTTATCATATCATGACCATGGTTATGTGTAGAGACTAAACTCAAGTTAAGTGAATGGTTAGGTTAGGTATGAAGACAAAAATGGTGACTAAGTCAAAGTATTCATGAAGCTTCATGAATGAACAAAAGAATTCCACCATTTTTCTCTTTGCATTTTATTTTCCAAAAAGAATAAGTGAAATAAATAAATGAATAAGTAAAAACCCTAATCATCCACTTAACCATAGTTTAATACTTTACACTTAACCATAAAGCATGTATCATCAAACATGATACAATCAAGTGCACAAAATCATATCGCATATGCAATGCGCACACCCGAGTGAGAAAATCCATTTAAAGTGAACCGATACTAGTTAATGCAAAGTAATATATCAAATATATAATTATGCATTAAATCATTAAATCAATACTTAATTTAATGATCCGGTCATATCGCATATAACCGACTAATATCAACAGTAACAACTTATCGAATCAACACTTGATCCGATAACCCGGCTATATCGCATATAACCGATCAATGTCACAAATCGCGAGAATCGAATACAGTATCACATACTGGTATCATTCTCGTTTCCGCACATATCTCATATGCGCTCCTATTTCGTTTCGCTTGAACCAGGAAACCTCTGTGTAGGACTCTAAAGACTCGTCAATACGCCGGCAGCAGATGATGATCATATCATGCACCCACAAGCCGCAAGCGGTCTGCTAAACGTAACGGCCACCCGGGTATTGAGCGATCTGAAGATCGATGAGCAAGCCCGCTCACACTCCAGTGAATCCAACCAGTAACACTTCCGTACAGTCCGGTCTGATCGTCTGATATGTCGCATATCTCGCCTAGGGGTGGTAAACGTGAGACCCCAATAGCTCGATAAGTCATGTCGATATGAGGTCTATAACAATTCGAGAAACTACTGGTAACACTTACCAGTAAATCTCAGCAACCCTGGCCTGGGATTTCCTGTTATAGCCAATCGAACACAGCGCAACATCAACTCCCTATACCGGGAGAGACGAATCCCCTCCTATCGCTCATTGCCTCCATGTGACTCGGGACTGTACCCAAAAATCACCGTTTTGCACGCCCTCTTGGACGTGGTACGATGGAAATCAAAGCACAGTGGGAACCACACAAGACTCTATGACGATCTCGGGTCAACAGACTACTCTGTACCAGTATCACCAGAGAACTGCCATCTGACGTGAGATATAATACCATCTGGGAGTTCTCGGCGAGTCCGTCCAGTGTACCCAGTCTCCACTGAGCACCCGTATAACATCTCTGATGTCAAACACCAATGGATATGGGATCATCCATCGCCCATCTGTATGGGTCGAGAAGGTACACGCTAGTCTACTCTGGTATATCGATGCCCCGTCTCGATACACCCTCGACTAGGGACTTTAAAGGATGTACTTATGGACTACCATGTCCCCACTAGTATGATCCGCATCATAGTCCAGGTAGTCAAGTACAGATCCTAAGGGCTTTACCAACATGTAACAGGGAGACAATCAGTGTACACGTTAAGGTAAGGAGCAACCAGATAGCATACTATCATGTCGAGCAAGAAAGTCCTCCCTATATATGTCCCAGCATCCACTACAATATACATCCTATGTATAGTAATGGCCTCTAGGGCATACATATAACTAACAATCTCCCACTTGCACTAGGGCCATCTGTAGCAGTGGTTGCAGTATCTCATACTCAACCATCCCATAAAAAAATCTCTCTTTGGGAACAGGCCTTTGTGAGTGGATCCGCTGTGTTGTCCTCAGAATCTACTCTCCTTACCTCGATCACCCTGGAGATCAACTATCTCCATGATCAGGTGATGCGGCCTCAGAATACGCCTGGGTCACTGATGGGACGGGTGTTCCTTGGCATAAGCCACAACTCCATTGTCTCACAATGGTAGGAACGAAGTTCATCTCATGAACTATTATACACCCAGACTGCCTCTATGGTAGCATCTTAAGTAGCGATGTATTCAGCCTTTATCGTCTAGTATGCCACGGTATCTAGCTTGGAACTCTTCCAACATACCGTCCATTTACTGAGGGTAAAGACAATGCCTGTGACTGACACTCAGTCGTTATTATCACCCTGGAACCATTCCAGTGATTCTCCCCAGGATCGGTTGATACCGTCTCACTACATCTAGTGAGAATTCTAACATCCATTT
This sequence comes from Agapanthus africanus, assembly GCA_030015575.1. Lineage (NCBI taxonomy): Eukaryota > Viridiplantae > Streptophyta > Magnoliopsida > Asparagales > Amaryllidaceae > Agapanthus > Agapanthus africanus. Next base: position 292,809,938 of record CM057345.1, on the reverse strand, counting down.
AGATCTATTTCATAGATCCAAAACCCAGGATTTAGTAGGTATCATTTTGATCCTATTGGAGAATCCTTGTGATAAGCGGAGATCGACCGAGCGTAGCATAGGAAACTCCTTCCCTATCAAGAGTATGTCATCCACGTACTCTACGAGGATCACCACCATACTCCCTACTACCTTTTTGTTTATACAAGGTTCATCTACCATTTTGATGATGTCAAACTCTTTGACTAATCCATCAAAACAGATGTTCCAACTCCGCGATGCCTGCTTTATCCTATAAAGCATCTTGCACACGTTTCCGCTGCTCCCACTGTCTATGAGGCCCTCTGGCTGTGTACTTATAGACGCATTCTTCTAAACCATCATTTAGAAAAGCAGTCATGACACCCAACCGCCAGATATCGTAGTCATGGTATGTAGCCGTGGCAAGTGGTATCCGGATGGACTTAAGCATAGCTTCTGAAAGAGGTTTCATTATTATCCACGCCTGGTCGATGATGAAAACCTTTAACAAGTCTAGCATTGAAAGTCTCAACTTTTCCATCTACACCAAGTAATCTTCTCAAGATATACTTGCTCCTGATGGGGATTTAACCCTTCAGATATAGCAACCAAAGTCCATACTTTGTTGGTGTATAAGGATTCCATCTCAGATCGCTAAGCATCCAGCCATTCTTATAGAGTCTTACTCCTGATGGCTAGGTCGAAACTAGTTGGGTCATCATCTCATGATGCAATCCTCGCTCCCACTGTCATAGAGAAACCGAAGTATCTCTCAGGTGGGTGAGGAACCCTACTAGATCGGCGGAGAGGTTAAGGTTCGTTGGTAACTAATGAATCCTTTGGTTCTTTCAAATCATCAGCTGCAGTTTGTATAGCTGGAACATTTCCAGTTCTACATGACTGACCTTGCCTCGAGCTTGTCCGGATTTTGCTTTTCAGACATAGGCCGGACAACCCCAAATCTTAACTAGCTTAAGACGTGGGCTCTTCCCTTTCCATATCACATATGAAGTGGTAGGCAACTGATTTGATTCGAACCCTATTCAATAGGTATGCAACTTCATAAGTGCATAACTCCCAAAAGGAAAAAAGTAACTCAGTAGTACTCATCATAGAGCACACCTTATCACATAGGGTGTAATTGCTCCACCCCGATATACCATCGTGCTATGGTGTATGCGGAGGAGTAATGCTGAGAGAGAATCTCATTCTCCTTTAGAAAAGTCCAGGATTTCCGTGCTCAAGTATTCTCCTCCTCGATCATATCAAAGGACATAATACTTATACCCTTATTGGTTCTCTACTTCTAACTTATATTCTATGAATATCTCAAAAGGTTCGGACTTGTGTTTCAACAGGAACATATGTCTGAATCTTGAGAGATTATCAGAGAATGTAATGAAGTACAAAGAACCGGTCTTGGCATGTGTAGACAGGGGACCTACATATATCTACATGTATCATCCCAAAAGTTCACTAACTCTTTCTCTGTTTCCAATAAATAGAGCTGTGGTCATCTTATCTTTGTGACATGACTGGCGAGTTTCACAAGATGTAAATTCAAACTGATTTAAATATGCATCTAAATGTAACTCAGCCAGTCGGGTCGCATTGATATGACCTAGTCTACAATACCTCAAGAAGGATTCGTTCATTTCTGAACTCTTCCTCTTGTGTGTGATCCGTATACTAAGAACTGTAGTTTGATTTAGAACATTAATGCTTTTAGATAACGTGCCTGAACCGATCAACTTTTGATATAGGAAATGTTCAAAACATTATCCATCAATACAAAATTATATCCTTTCTTTTCTACCAAAGAGAGTGATATGATTTGGTATATCAGGTTCGGTATCTAATAACATTCATTCAGAATCAATGTATTGGTAATACAGGGTGACAGTGACCGACAGACTTGGCTGCAACACTTGCCCCATTTTCTGCCTCATGAAACTTATCACCCGTTCTCAGTTCTCTACCTAACTGTAGCCCTATTTAACAGATTACATATCTGGGATCCTGATCCGGTATCACATACCCAGGATGTAAAGGATACTGAGAAACAGTTCTGTATAATGAACACACCCGAAGATGATGCATCAGCATGCACTCTCTTCGTTTGGGCGGCACGGGAATTCTGGTAATCCCCAATTTCCTGCTCTGTCTTATAACAATTATAAGTTGGAGCGGGATCAACGTTTCCCATCTCAGTATAACAAGCGGGTTCGGTCAATAATCCGTTTTATTATCTTGATTAAGGCGTGATATGGTCGCTACCAGGAGAGAGAGAGAAGAAAACACTCAGCGTGCGCTCTTTCAAGAATAGATTGGTTATTATTTTATCTAATTAGGATGGCTCCCACTGCTTTTTATCAAATCTTCCTTCAAACCCTAAAAGGAAAGACTAGCCGGGATTAATTAAACACTACAAGTTCGCCAATCTTTCAGCCAGGCCAGTGTCGGTACTTTGAGAGAGGTCCCCCGTGCTTTCGCACGAACCTAATTAATGTAAACCTCGTTTTCCCAGAGGCGTAACCTCGTTGACACCTTTCTAGACACCTACTTGATCGGCTAATTGTAATATATAAAACTCTCCCAGGAGTAACTCTTACTCGCAGCGGGTATCGGGATCGAACTATCTCATAGAAGGTATGCAATCTCATTGCAAATTTCAACACTTGAAATTCCCGATAATATTTTGCCCCGAACGATCTATGACCTTGACAAGGTCAACAAACCATAGACCGCAAGTCAAGTTCAACCCGTCATTTCTTGATTGAATCAAACCCACCCGCACGACCCTTGACAAGGTCAACAAGGCCGCACGACTATCCTAACCCAATCTGCATCATATGCATAAGCAGATAAATACTGGTTAGCTACCGCACACTGCGCCTTGACAAGGTCAACAAACGCAGCACGAATACTAAACAGGATTTATCTGAAATGACGGAGGGCTACGACAGGTTTTTCTGAAAACCTATTGCGTAATGAACTTGATATCGTTGTAGAATCAAATGATTTTAAAATGGAGTGCTTTTGAGGCTTTTCTAGTTTTGCTAAAGGAGTCACTCCCGGTGAAGGGATCGTCGGTCCTTTCCTCGTCGAATGAGGTGCGGGATATATCACATATATCACTGTGCAAAGCAAAAACACTTAAAAGCAATCAAAAGACAAACCGAGTGTGTAGCATCTGCCAGTTATTGCTAAAGGAGTCACTCCCAGTGAAGGGATCTCGGTCCTTTCCTTATCGAATAAGGTGCAGGATATATCAAATATACCGCTGTGCAAAGCAAGAACTGTAGCTACCTGTTTTATTTTGAAATTCGATTCTACAACATCTTAGGTTTCTTTTATTTCATTAATCACATTAATGAAGTCCCATCATTTAAATTACCTAAACATCACAGATAAATACGACGTACACTTATGCCATCCGCATTCGCCTCGATGTTCCCTCGTGCACCGTTAGGTTAGGTAACTAACGGCAGAGCGGGGCAGGGCTAGCGCGGGTGTAAAACATAAGTAACGCCTATATAATATATCATATATACTATATACTGTATCTATCACAGAACATCTCATGATCACATCACAGATATCGCAGCAGAAGAAATATATGAAATATTGGATATTCTAGGACGTCCGTGTTTTCAATACGAGTTAGTATAAAACACGGATTCCACGGTCGCGATGAATAGCCAAACCCACACCCCTAGACCCCTACGAGAGCGGCAAGAAACCCTACCAATTCTGGAGTTCGGAGACCCGGACTCGACTCCTCGAGTTGGTCTCCCACTGGACTCCAGAACCCGGTTACTTGTGCTCCCCTCCTTGGGTCTATCCTAGTGCGGAAAAGTAAATAATATACAAACGGTGACATCTTCCGCAACCTGAAAGTGCCCCAATAAAAGAATATTACATACAAGTTTTTACATGAATGAAAATGAAAAACACTCATCTCACATAAAAACCCCGGCTATTCAAACACGACGATCCAATATAACATATCCAGCAACACATAACATCACATGTCATCAACGTAAGTAAATATGCGCATCCCAATTGTCGTTGACATATAGCAACGAAACCGGCGATATCACATATTACACTTACGGTCACAGAAAAGAAAGTGTAAAACTACAACAGTTGGAATCCGCAACCATCTCAGACATCGCATGCCTGACCAAATGAATTACTTAGACATCGCATGCCTAACAATTATAAACCCCGCATTTTAGTCTCATTATCGAAAACACTTTTCAATATTAAGTCGGGAAATTCAACAGGATTCCCGACATCCTGATCGAATGCTCGTCGCAAACTACAGTAGACGACTGCACCCCCGATACCGTCGACGAAGTGCACCAAGGCGGAACACCGCTACCGCGAGCACCCGAACGGATGCTTTCGGCGAAGGGGTTCTCCTACAGTCACTTGGTCGGGGCTATGGAGTGAGGCTGTCTATTAAGTTTACCCGGCGAGTATCCGCGTACGCTACGTGATTGCGACGGACTTTTGATCACATCAAAATTCCGTGGCAACCGATCAAGTGAGACTAAAGTGCTATGTTTATAACATTCATTTAGTTATCTCATAACTCTTTGTGAATTCCAATTATTGTATCCCATTCCGGATAATTAGAAAATGTTAAACTTTTCGATCGAACATTCGAACACCCAAGTTTTCCCGATACAGCTCATCACATGAAACAGGTTTTAAAACATTCAGTTCATGCCTCAGTACCAACGGTCCAGCCGTAGAAGGGTCAAGCCAACGCCTCACATGTGGCACGCCGTACTGCCCCAAACCCGAAGGTTCAAAGGGCAGTTCAAGACGGTCACATAATCGAGTTAAGGTTTGTTGTCTTCTAGAGGGACCATCGCGTTACTTGCACTACTTAGAACGTCTTTAAACCTCGGAAAAATCCAACACTTGGAAATTTTCCGTCAGGGGAAATATTGGGTATTTATATCCGGTCGAACTTTTTAACATATTGTAAAATATCCGGAAAGATACATAGACGAAACTTGATAATCCGATCTAACCGACGACCTCCCAATACACCCCAGAAAATTCAACTCTTGAATAAATTTTAAAAATTCCCAGAAAACTCAGAAGAATTTATCAGGAATTACTGTGCAAAAATATAGGGCTGACGTCACGAGAGAGCCGCGGAACCGCCGCAGAAGCTAGGCTTCTGCCGCGGTTCCGCCGCACTAATTACTGTTCACCGAAATATTTTTGCATCGTAATTCTTATTTTCCCTTGCTGAATTTTTTAGCAATTTTTAATTCTGGAAAAACCCAGATTTTAGAAAAAGTCCAGAGAGCATGTATTGGTTAGGGTTTCGGGATCGTTCGGACTTCAAGTTCCGTCTAGACTTCGCCTAAGGCTCTAGCTAGGCTCTGATACCACTGTAGGGTTTCTAGGCACACACTAGAGGTCTCACAAGGCATCAACCATGCCAATTTCAAAGATTCTAGTGCCGAGAAACCCTAGACTACGGATCGTTTACTAGATTTCTAGGCGAAACAATAAACTAGTTAACACTTAACTAAGAGATACGGAAATACTACCTTTGTAGATCCGGTTGTCCACCTCCATAGCTCCGCAATGAAGTCTCCTCGCTGTCCATAACAAGTCCCGGGCTCTAGCGTCGGCTTCATCGGAGAATGGACGGGCTAAGTCATCGATGTCCATGCCGAAGATGATCTACGTCGAGGCATCGCTAAATCAAGCTCCGACTTCACCAAGTCAAGAAACTTGTGAAGAAAACACACTCTACTACTTGGCAAGAGGTAGAGGATGAAGAAATAGGAAGTGGGTTCACTTTAGATTTGGATTTCACACTCTTTTCATCAATCCACCATTGATGAAGCAAGCTTTTCTTCCTTGAAGAAGATGAAGAAGAAGAAGCTAATTGTTATGATAAGTTAATTAAAAAGAAAAGAATAATCAAATCTTTATCATAACATGACCATGGTTATGTGTAGAGACTAAACTCAAGTTAAGTGAATGGTTAGGTTAGGTATGAAGACAAAAATGGTGACTAAGTCAAAGTATTCATGAAGCTTCATGAATGAACAAAAGAATTCCACCATTTTTCTCTTTGCATTTTATTTTCCAAAAAGAATAAATGAAATAAATAAATGAATAAGTAAAAACCCTAATCATCCACTTAACCATAGTTTAATACTTTACCCTTAACCATAAAGCATGTATCATCAAACATGATACAATCAAGTGCACAAAATCATATCGCATATGCAATGCGCACACCCGAGTGAGAAAATCCATTTAAAGTGAACCGATACTAGTTAATGCAAAGTAATATATCAAATATATAATTATGCATTAAATCATTAAATCAACACTTAATTTAATGATCCGGTCATATCGCATATAACCGACTAATATCAACAGTAACAACTTATCGAATCAACACTTGATCCGATAACCCGGCTATATCGCATATAACCGATCAATGTCATAAATCGTGAGAATCGAATACAGTATCACATACTGGTATCATTCTCGTTCCCGCACATATCTCATATGCGCTCCTATTTCGTTTCGCTTGAACCAGGAAACCTCTGTGTGGGACTCTAAAGACTCGTCAATACGCCGGCAGCAGATGATGATCATATCATGCACCCACAAGCCGCAAGCGGTCTGCTAAACGTAACGGCCACCCGGGTATTGAGCGATCTGAAGATCGACGAGCAAGCCCGCTCACACTCCAGTGAATCCAACCAGTAACACTTCCGTACAGTCCGGTCTGATCGTCTGATATGTTGCATATCTCGCCTAGGGGTGGTAAACGTCAGACCCCAATAGCTCGATGAGTCGTGTCGATATGAGGTCTATAACAATTCGAGAAACTACTGGTAACACTTACCTGTAAATCTCAGCAACCCAGGCCAGGGATTTCCTGTTATAGCCAATCGAACACATCGCAACATCAACTCCCTATACCGGGAGAGACGAATCCCCTCCTATCGCTCATTGCCTCCATGTGACTCGGGACTGTACCCAAAAACCACCGTTTTGCACGCCCTCTTGGACGTGGTAAGATGGAAATCAAAGCACAGTGGGAACCACACAAGACTCTATGACGATCTCGGGTCAACAGACTACTCTGTACCAGTGTCACCAGAGAACTGCCATCTGACGTGAGGTATAATACCATCTGGGAGTTCTCGGCGAGTCCGTCCAGTATACCCAGTCTCCACTGAGCACCCGTATAACATCTCTGATGTCAAACACCAATGGATATGGGATCATCCATCGCCCATCTGTATGGGTCGAGAAGGTACACGCTAGTCTACTCTGGTATATCGATGCCCCGTCTCGATACACCCTCGACTAAGGACTTTGAAGGATGTACTTATGGACTACCATGTCCCCACTAGTATGATCCGCATCATAGTCCAGGTAGTCAAGTACAGATCCTAAGGGCTTTACCAACATGTAACAGGGAGACAATCAGTGTACACGTTAAGGTAAGGAGCAACCAGATAGCATACTATCATGTCGAGCAAGAAAGTCCTCCCTATATATGTCCCAGCATCCACTACAATATACATCCTATGTATAGTAATGGCCTCTAGGGCATACATATAACTAACATATGGGGCGATGGTTGATCCCACAGCCATTGGTGTTTAACATCAAAGATTGTACACAGGTGTTCATTAGAGAATGGGTACACCGAACAGGACTCGCCGAGAACTCTTAGATGGTATTATACATATCGTCAGATAGCAGTTCTCTGGTGACAATGGTACATGTTAGTCTGTAGACCCGAGATCGTCATAGAGTCTTGTGTGATTCCCACTGTGCTTTGATTTCCACCCTACCACGTTCAAAGGAGCGTGCAAACAGGTGGTTTTTGGGTACAGTCCCGAGTCATATGGAGGCAATGAGCGATAGGAGGGGTTTCGTCTTTCCCGTTATTGGGGGTTGATGTTGCGCTGTGCTCGATTGGCCATAACATAAAATCCTTGGCCAGGGTTGCTGAGATTTACTGGTAAGTGTTATCAATAGTTTCTCATACCGTTATGAGCCTCAAATCGGCATGACTTATCAAGCTATTGGGGTTTGACGATTACTACCCCCAGGCTAGATATGCGACATATCAGACGAAGAGACCGGACTGTACGGTAGTATAACTTATTGGATTCACGGGAGTATGGACAAGCTTGCTTGTTGATCTTCTGATCGCTCAATACCCAGGTAGTCGTTATGTCCAGCTAGTACCGCTGACGGCTTATGGGTAACTGATATGATCGTTACCTACTGCCGGCGTATTGACGAGTCTTTAGAGTCCTACATAGTGTTTTCTTGGCTTAAGAGAAACGAAGTAGGGCACATATGTGATATGTGCGGGACCGAGACTAATATGTGTATATGATACCGTAATCTAATCTCACGATATATGATATCGGTCGGTTATATGAGATATAGCCGGGTTATTGCATCAAGTGTTGATTCGATAAGATGATATAAATGATATTAGTCGGTTATATGTGATATAGCCGGATTATTAAATCTAGTGTTGATTTAATAATTTAATATATAATTATATATTTGATATATTAATATATATTAACTAATATTAGCTCACTTAAGAATTTCTTTTCTACTTATACATTTAATATATATGTGATATATGTTAATGTATTCTTTTTTGTGTCATGCTTGATGATACATTGTACATGGGTGTATAAGACTCATACCATACTTAAGTTAATAAGGTTGATTATTTATTTAGGGAATAAACAAAATTAGGTGGAAATTGTCATGTGTTGGAGGCTTGTAGAAGCTTGTGGAAACCATTGACTTAGTCTACTAATTTTGTTTTACTCTAGATATTTATTAACCCAACCATTATCTTTAGCCTTGGTTAAGTCTCTTCAAATATCATTTATGATATTTTCTCACCCATGGTTGCCATTATTCATTACTTCATCTTCTTCTTCATCATCTCAATTTAGCTTTCTAGGTTATCTTGAGGTGAAGAAAGAGAGAGAAAAATAATTCTAAAGTGAGCAAAATTCCTACTTCATCAATCCATACCAAACTAGCCATTTAGTATAGGTTGTTTGCTTCACCAATTCTCCATTAGTGAAGAGGTAGCTTGAGTTGGAGATTCCTTGACGTAGATCATTTTCGGCCTCGAAGATCTTTAAGCAAGCTTGTTCCTTTCGCCTAGTGGAGCCTAATGAGAGTCCGGGAGAACACCACTTGGAGCTAAGGGACTACTACATAGAGCTTTAGAAGTGAAGGACCGGTCTACAAAGGTTGTATTACTTGTTCACTTAGAGTAAAGTTGTTTACTTGTATAGTTTAACCCTAATTCTCTAGTTAGATCCTTGGTTTGGGTTGCTTTGCTCTCGAGATTTTTTAAAATACCATACCTGATGCCTTATAAAAGCTAGTGAGAGTGCTAAGGAACCCAGCAGTGGTATCGGAGCCAAGGATAGAGAATTCGACGATGTTAGTTGAATTACGTAAACAAAATAACTCCGAATTCTGGAATCCGAAACCTTAGTTTCTGTCGAATTTTTTAAGTCCTTTAAATTTTTTTAAACAAGTGCAGAAAGCTAGTTATGATGTTTCCAAAACACCAGAAAAATTTGAGGAAAAACCACAAAAATTTGGCCGGCCACATTGCCTTTAAAACCGGCCTCACCTTTTTTCCTGTGGCAAAAAATCTTGAAATTTTTGTGGTGTCTTGATCTCTTGCTTTTAGGGTTTCAGGTTATGTTTGTTTTTGCCAAGATTGCATGTGATATTATCTTTCTGTAGTGGCAATACAGAGTGTTTCTTAGTCATATTTTAACATCGTTTCGGGTTTGATATTGAAATAAGATACAATATTTAGAATCCACGATAATTAGTTTTATGTATACTAGTTAGTGTTCTGTAAATCTAGCAATTTAGTCTCTTTTGATAGATTGCCACGGAGTTTCAATTCGGATCAAAACTCCGTCGCAATCTCGTATAGTACGCGAACATTCGACGGGTAATACTACTAGATAGTCATACCCCATAGCCCCGACCAAGTGACTGTAGGAGAACCCCGTTGCCAAAAGCATCCTTTCAGATGCTCGCGGCCACGGTGTTCCGCCTAAGTGCACTTTGTCGACGACATCGGGGGTATGACCATCTACTAATGTTTCCGACGAGTATTCGATTAAGCAGTCGAGAATCTTGTTGAATTACCCGACTAGGTTATTGAAAAGGTGTTTTCAATATGAGACTAAAATGCAAGGTTTATATGTTAGGCATGAATTCGGGGTATGAGATATTCCGGGTTTATGATGTCTAGTGATGTTGCGGATTCTAATTATTGTAGTTTTCGTTTTCTTTTCGGCGACCGTAAGTGTAATATGTGGTGTATCGCCGGTTTCGTTGCTATACGTCAACGATAATTGGGATACGCATATTTACTTACGTTGATGACATGTGATGTTATGTGTTGCTGTGATATGTTATATTGGAATGTCGTGTTTGAATAGCCGGGGGTTTTTGCGTGAGATGAGAGTTTTTCATTTTCATTCATGTAAAAACTTGTATGTAACATTCTTTTAATGGGATACTTTCAGGTTGAGGATGATGTCACCATTGATGTATATTATTTACTTTTCCGCATTAGGATAGACCCAAGGCGGGGAGCACAAGTAACCGGGTTCTAAAGTCCAGTGGGAGACCATCTCGAGGAGTCGAGACCGGGTCTCCTAACTCTAGAATTGGTAAGGTTGTTTGACTCGTAAGGGTCTAAGGCTGTGGGTTTGGCTATTCATCACGACCGTGGAATCCAGGTTTTTTACTGGCTTAATTTAAAACACGGACCTCCTAGTATATCCAATATTTAATATGTTTACTTCTGCTGTAATGTTTTGTGATGAGATCATATAACTGCGTGAGATGAATGCTTAATATTATATATATGATATATAATAAACGTTGCTTATGTTTTGCATCCGCACTAGTCCTGCCGCCGCTCTGCCGTTAGTTAACTAACCTAACGGTGCATGACGGGACCCCGAGGCAAATGCGGATGGCAAAAGCGTACGTTGTATTTTCGTTTCTTCTGTGATGCTTAGGAACCATAAATGATGGGACTTCATTAATGCGATTAATGAAAGTAAAGAAACCTAAAGATGTTGTAGAATCAAATTTTCAAAATGGTAGATCTAGTTCTTGCTTTGCATAGCGGTATTCCTTGATGAATATCCAGCACCTCATTCGATGATGAAATAGCTGAGATCCTTTAACCGGGAATGACCTCTTTAGCAAAAGATAGCAAATGCTACAACCCATTCGGTTTGTTTTGAAAACTATTCGATTTTAAAAGCGGAGCTTAAACCACTCCTTTTCAAATCACTCGATTCTACATTGATATCAAGTTCAGTACGAAAAAGGTTTTCTTAAAAACCTGTCGTAGCCCTCCATCATTTCAGATAAGTGCTATTTAGTATTCATGCTGCATTTGTTGACCTTGTCAAGGCGTAGTGTACGGTAGCTGATTGGTGCTTATTTGTAAGCATGTGATGCGATTGGATTAGGGTAGTCGTACGGCCTTGTTGACCTTGTTAAGGGTTGTGCGGGTGGATTTAATTCAATCAGGAAATGAACGGGTAGAACTTGACTTGCGGTTTATGTTTTGTTGACCTTGTCAAGGTCATAAATCTCTTAGGGCAAAAGATATTGGGAATTTCAAGTGTTGAAATTTGCAATGAGATTGCATACCTTCTATGACATAGTTGGATCCCGATACCCACTGCGAGTAAGTGTTACTTCTGGGAGAGTTGTGCACTTTACAATTAGCTAACCCATTAGGTGTCTAGAAAGGTGTCAATAGAGTTATGCCTCTGGGAAAATGAGGTTTACTTTAATTAGGTTCGTACGAAAACACGGGAAACTTGCCTCAAAGTACCGACACTGGCCTGGCTGACCGGTTAGCGAACTTGTAGGGTGTAATTAATCCCAGCTAGTCTTACCATTTAGGGTTTGAAGGAAGATTTGATAAAAATAGTGGGAGCCATCCTGATTAGATAAAATAATAACCAATCTAATCTTGCAAGAGCATATGCTAAGTGTTTTCTTCTCTCTCTCTTCAGGTAGCGACCATGACATGCCTTAATCAAGATAATAATATGGATGTATTGACCGAACCCGCTTGTTATACTAGGCTGGGGAACGTTGGTTCCGCTCTATCTTATAATTGTTATAAGTACGAGTAGGAAATAGGGGAATATCCGGATTCCCACGCCACCCAAATGAGGAATGAGCATGTTGATGCGTCTTCTTCGGGTGTATTTGTTACCGAGAACTGTTTCTCAGTACACTCTATGTCCTGGGTATTAGATATCAGATCGAGATCCCACATATGTAATATATTACATGGGCTAAAGAAAGATAGAGAACTGGAAATTGGTGATCATTTTGTAAGAGTAGGAAATGGTGCGAATGTTGCAGCCAAAGCTGTTGGCGAAAATCACCTTGTATTACCAACTGGTAATACATTGATTCTGAACGAATATTATTACATACCGAACTTGATATGCAATATTATATCAGTTTCTTTATTAAGTAAAGAAAGATATAATTTTGTATTGCTGGATAATGTTATGAACATTTTCCTAAATCAAAAGTTGAGTGGATCAGGCTCGTTAAGTAATGGCATATACGTTCTAAATCAAACCACAGTTCTTAACGTACAAAACACACACAAGAGGAAAAGTTCAGAAATGAACGAGTCCTTCTTGTGGCATTGTAGACTAGGTCATATCAATGCGACACGGCTAGCTAAGTTATATAAGGATGGATATTTAAACCCTTTTGAATTTACATCTTATGAAACTTGCCAGTCATGTCTCAAAGGTATAATGTCCAAAACTCCGTTTACTGGATACAGAGAAAGAGCTACTGAACTCTTGGGACTGATACATAGTGATGTATGTGGTCCTATGTCTACACATGCAAGGAATGGTTCTTTGAACTTCATTACATTCACTGACGATCTCTCAAGATTCAGACATGTGTTCCTGTTGAATCACAAGTCTGAATCTTTTTAGAAATTCAAAGAATATAAGCATGAAGTTGAGAACCAAACGGGTAAAAGTATCAAAATCCTTCGATCAGATCGGGTAGGAGAATACTTAAGCATGGAATCCTTGGACTATTTAAAAAAGAATGGGATTCTCTCTCAGCTTACTCCTCCGTATACACCATAGCACAACGGCGGAGCAGAGGAATCGCACCCTATTAGATATGGTGCGCTCTATGATGAGTATTGCTGAGTTACAGATTTCTTTTTGGGGTTATGCACTGGAGACAGCTGCATAACTATTGAATCAAGTTCCATCTAAATCTGTGCCTAAAACACCATATGAGATATAGAGTGGAAAGAGACCATATCTTAAACGAGTTAAGATATGGGGTTGTCCGGCCAATGTCAAAAAGCAAAATCCGGACAAACTCGAGGCAAGATCAGTCATTTGCAAGTTTGTGGGATATCTAAAGAATTCATATGGATATATCTTCTATCATAGTGAGGAACAAAAGGTGTTTGTTGCTCAATATGCCACCTTTTTAGAAAAGGAATTTCTTGTAAAAGGAAGAACTGGAAGAAGTTCCAGTTACATAAACTACAGCTGATGATTTGGTGGAGCCGAAGGATTCAATAGTCCCCGACGAACCACAGCCACTCCGCAGATCACGCAGGGTTCCTCATCCACCTGAGAGATACTACGGTTTTCTCATTGACGGTGGGAGTGAGGATTGCATCATGGATGATGATGACCTAACTAGTTTCGAGTTGGCTATCACGAGTAGGGACTCTGTGAAATGGCTGGATGCAATGCGATCTGAGATGGAATCTATGTACACCAACAAAGTATGGACTTTAGAAGTTGCTCCTGAAGGGGTAAAACCCATTGGGAGCAAGTGGATCTTTAAGAAGAAACTTGGTGTAAATGGAAAAGTTGAGACTTTCAAAGCTAGACTTTAGCAAAAGGTTTTCGTCAACGACCAGGTGTGGATTATGATGAAACCTTTTCTCCAGTCACTATGCTTAAGACCATCTGGATCGTACTTTCCATCGTTGCATACCATGACTATGAAATCCGGCAGATGGATGTTAAGACCGCTTTTCTAAATGGTGATTTAGAAGAGAGCGTGTACATGACTCAGTCAGAGGGCTTCGTAGATAGTAGGAGCAGCGGAAAAGTGTGCAAGCTGCTTAAATCAATCTACGGATTGAAGCAGGCATCGCGGAGTTGGAACATCTGTTTTGATGTGGCAGTCAAAGAGTTTGACTTCATCAAAAGCGTAGATGAGCCATGTATATACAAAAAGGTTGCAGAGAGCAAGGTTGTCTTCCTTGTATTGTACGTGGATGACATACTGATTGAAAGAATTAAAGTTAACCGCAATCAAGACGGTGTCGCTATGCAGCTAGCCGGTTGAGCACGGGTCGATCCACAGGGAGATGGTTCTATTTCCGTTCTTGTCTTAGACGAGTCAATAAAGAATGAGTATATGTTTGTTCAAGTCTAACCTATGTGTATTATTTGCAAGTATAAAGTTGTTAAGGAAAAGATACGAAATTGTAAGCTAAAGAAATCCGTACTCAAAACCTTTGAGCCGAGTCTTGACCAATTGAAGCTAGAGCAATCGGCAACAACGTGGATTAAGGGATTTAAGCACGGTATTCGTGGAATCCGGCTTATTTACCCTTGTCCTTCCGTTGTTGTCTCTTGCTTTCGCCTCCGGCCAAACCGAACGCAGCCGGTCGCGGTTAGGAATCACCGTTACCTTGTTAGGGTAGGGTGCCTAACGGAGCGCTTGCGTAACGTTTGGGCGGAGTTCAATGGAAAATAACGGGAAAAGGAAATGAGCAAAGAAATGTTAACTTACAATATTGTATTAATTCTTAACAACAACAATAATTACAACCTTCACAAAATGAACAACAAAGACCAAAAGAAAAGAACAAAGAAAAGAAAAGATTACAAGTGATTAAGTGCATGAATATAAATTGCAAGAAAATAAAGCAAGATAATAATAAGCAAGTAATAAAAAGCGATAAAAAGAACAAGAAACTAGAACTTAAGACAAGCATGTGATCAATAGCCAACCCTTAAACTTGCAAGCTCAATCAAGAGGTTGCAAGATCAAGGGAAGGGTAGAGAACGCATGTGAAATGAAGCGCTAATTCCATAAGAAAATACGACCCTTGAGATCAATAACTAACCCTTAACCATTCAAGCTCAATGATGAGGTTGAATGATCAAGAGAAAGCAAGAATCTCAAGGGGAAGAAGAAACAAAAGAGAATGATACAAAAAGTCCTCATCTTCATTGATCTCCCACTCAAAAAGCTCTCACTACAATTTTCATGGAAAAAGAATGAAGAAGAAGAAGAAAAAGACTAAATCCTAAAAAGAAAGAAGAACAAAGAATGACCCTTGGCTTAGCTCAATTCTGGAGTATTTATAGGCTGCTTATAGAAACCCTAGGGCCAAATTCTGACCCCATATGAAATGACCAAACAGCCCCCAGAAAATGACAGAGAGAGGGGCCAGTACGGCCGCGGATCCGCGGCCTAGACCCTATGTTGGCCGCGGATCCGCGGCCAAGTGGAGGCTTTAGGGGATCGGGCTTCTTCTGGGGTCTTGTGTTTGCATTTTCTTTTGTTTAACTTATGCAGATTATCAATATCCTTCCTTGATTTCTTCAGTTTCCAGAAGTCAACAATGATGGCTTCATTTTTCAACACATTTGAATTTATCTCCCTCGAGCTCCGCGTACCCATTGATTCTTGTGCAGCCCCCCTCGTGCTCTGTGCTTGTCCCAGACACGAATGACCATTGTCATATGTCTTGTCTTTGGAACTGGTACTCGGCACTGGACGGATATGGATGACCGGAACTCGGCTTTTATCTGCTGTCAACAGATGTTCTGTATTTTGGTGTAACTGTGGAGATTTTATCTTGATTTGCAATATTTGTACTGGAAACCTGTAATCTGAAAATATGTAACAAACATAGATTAAAAACACCTACCTATAAACACACGAGCGTAAGAATGGGCTGTATAAAATGTAATATTCTGGTATGAACAAATACCCCCAAACTTAACTTTTGCTCGTCCCGAGCAAAACCAATTATTCACAAAAATAAAATCCTAACCGCACTTTCGCAGGGAACGCGATTGCACTGAGCGCGTGCAACAAGCCGTTAAACCTCTAGGTGTCCCTAATAGGAGGAGTGTTGTCTCCTGAGGGTTTTCAGCGGATTACACCCACAAAATCCCGTCAAGCTAGTGTCAGAAGTTAACATTGATTCTACTCCTACAGTTTAGTATTTACGTTAGAAACTCTATCATCCTAAGTTAGAAATAGCCAACCCTTATTTTTCACACCTCCTATCTATTTAACCTTGGTTCATATACGTTCCAAAAAAGTTTAGAAAGATGTTGGTTCTCCTGAGTTTTCCTTCTAAAGTGCGGCCTCAAATCAGGGATTTTTATCAACTTTACAGAAAACACAAGTCTTATTCTTTATTTCTATCTTTTATTCAAACATCGATTGTATACCCCTACGTGTGTGTATATTTGCACCCCTACACTTGAGAATTCAATTCAAGCTATAATACCCTTGCCCTAATACCTAATACTACTTCTTTTCATTAAGGATGGACGGATTTGCTCACACACTTTTCATGCGACTATTAATGCTTCTTGAGGCACTAACGACCGATTACTGAATGTGTGAACTTTAAAGCGTAAATAGCAGTTTCCAGGTCTTGACTTTATTCTATTTTTCTTTTTCTTTTTCTTTTTCTTTTTCAAGACCGGCTATATTTTTCAACATGCTCTTTTGGTGTTTAGCTTTAAATAACGTTTTTTCTTTCATACTAGGCTTTCAGGCAAGAATATTTCAAGGTATCCTCTACTATCCCAAGTTTCAAGGTGCGTGTAAGTGCAGTTTGTAGGGTATATACTTTCTAAATTTGAACTCAAGAAAAGAAACTATTTTTCAGACTTATCCTTCAGTAAAGCTTCAATACTTTCCCTTCATCTTGACTTAACTCAAGAACTGAACTCAAGATTACCTATTTCTCAAAAAAAAAACTGTAAGGACTTATACTTACCAAAGTTAGACAGAATGAGGGTTATTCTTAGGGTTTTCAAATCCTAAGCCTAGAATTTAGTTATTTCTATCATATCAACTAAACTTTCAGAATAAAAACCTAAGTTACCCTATTAGCTAACTTGACGACAAAGTTTTTATATTTTTTGGAAAATTTTCAATTTTTGTGGGTTTTTAATAGGGTATGCAAATGCAAAATATACAAATGAATGCGAAGGAAGAAAGCTTACCGAGCACACCCCCAAACTTAAACTTGACAGTGCCCTCACTGTCAGGCTATACTAAGAGGGTCAAAATTGCCGGCGCTCCCTAAAATCAAATTATATACAAAACAAAAAAGGAAAACAAAAATATATACAAAAAGATGTCCCCCTCAAACTTAAGTAAAATAGTGTTTCCACTGTTAAGCGTTGAAATTCAGGATTAAGGGGGAAAGAGAACAGTGTCAAGCTATACAAGGCCTTACACAGGCCAAAAGTGAGCACCAACCATTCAAAGATCTTATCATGATAAAGCAGTGGTTGGTCAAAGAAGGCGTAGAGAAAAGAATTAGAGAATACGCGAGACCGTATGGAGATAGAAGTGGTATACGGTCTCGGTATATGAGAAGAAGAAGAATGGCGGAAGAGAAAAAGAAGTGGAATACGAACTTGAGGGTGCAAATGGAGTAAATAGATTAGCACAATTTGTGATGACCGATGTGTGAAAAGTGATTGTGCTAATATATTTATCCGTCGAGAAATGGGGTCAAATCCCTCAAGATTCGTGAGAAACCATGGGTACGCCGAACTTGGTAAACCAGACATACGAAATGAAAGTGAGACGGTTTCTTGCATGGTCGGAACGATGGAAAGGGTGGGGGGAAGTGATTGAGGAAGGTTATCGGTTAAAGGTTCGGGAGGGTGTACACAGTCAGTGGAAGGGACAGGATGAATTAGAAAATCCGACTAATCAATTAAAACTGGTTCATCCTCAAAGCTATCCTCAAAATTCTCCTCAAAATTTAGCACATCCATGCATTTCTCTTCAAAATTCAGACGCATATGGGGTTCGGGAAAAACAGTGAATGACTCGGGATGATGAATTGGAGAGAAAAACTCTGCCAGATCTACAGGTTCATCATCCAAAATATTCCCGGCGTCAATATCCTTAATCAAGTGAAAGTCAATTTTCTCCGACATCTCATCAAAAGCATGGATTTCAATCAATTCAGG
Organism: Agapanthus africanus; assembly: GCA_030015575.1. Lineage (NCBI taxonomy): Eukaryota > Viridiplantae > Streptophyta > Magnoliopsida > Asparagales > Amaryllidaceae > Agapanthus > Agapanthus africanus. The sequence goes on along the minus strand of CM057345.1, from coordinate 292,791,558 downwards.
TTCTAAGATGGAGGTGTAGAGGTTAAAAGGATTGTTTGTGGTTTCACTTGGCAAGGTCCCTTCATAATCTGGCAAATCAAACCCTACAAAGTCGCACAACTCATTAAACATTCTATCTTCAATTGATAATGCAGTTGGGACACTTGATAGACTTTCAACACAGGAGTTGTGGGATTAAATTTGAAACGGGTAGGTTTGATTTGGAAGGGGGTACAGCTCACTCTCTCCACTCAAATTCACAGCCTGTCCGACCGCCTCTTCATACATTGGAAAATTTGGAGCTAGTTGAAAACTTGCTACCGGGTCACTAGGTTGTATGAGGGCGGCCATGGACGCATCCAAATCCATCATCTGTTGGTACGACGCTACCCTAAAGTCTTCCAAAGACTGTTCCAGACTAGACATGGGTTGGGAAGGGGTTTCAGTAAAAGATTCAAAGTTGTTTGGATACTGAAAACTCCCAAATGACGGTTCTGAAGCAATGTCTAGGGAAGGTGAAAAAGTAGGGTTGGAATGGTAGGAATTGAATGGCTGGACAGGGGTAGGATCAACATTTGGATAAGAAGCTGAATGAAATTGTTGATCCCAAGAATTTGAAGTGGTGACAGGAGTGAAAGATCGGCTACGAGATTGTTCAATACGTTCTGCAATAGACATAGGTCTTGGAGTTGCAACATGACTCGAAGAAGGGGTATCAACGTAAGAAGGGGTGAATGTTTGAAATGGTTGATACGAAGTTGATTGCGGAGTCAAATTGTTTGTCCTAGACGTGTCTATCCGATCTTTCAAAGAGATTTTGGGCATGGAGGGATCGTTTGACGTTCGGCCAAAGCAAGAACCGTAAGAAGTAATGTCTGGTTGTGGGTACCAAAGTTCGACAAGAGTTTTGCGAGGTGGGGTACCCATGATATGAAGAGAGAAAGAAAGAAAGGCAGAGAAAAGGAGGGGGAAAAGAATGTGATTTTTTTATTTTTTATTTTTAGTTAGATATTTAACAAAAGAATGAAATATACACGCAAAAAGAATATTGACAAAAACAATCACGACACAAAAATACCACACACCTAATCGTTCTAGGGTTCACCTAGGTCAACTAGACCTGCTCCAGAACTTGATTGTCGAAGTAAAACTGTGTCGAGAAACAGGCTCAAGATACACTGATCACGAGGCCAGGTAAGTGCAGAGATAAGGGGAGGTTTTCCAACGCTTTCGCGAAGTTCCTTAATTAAATAACCCTTTCTCTTTTAGCGGTTTCGCCGTTAACACTTTCCTAGACACCCCGTAAACAATATACCGTTAAGCAAGGTTCTAAACACAGTTAACTTCTCCTAGTGAGCGCGAAGTCCTTAAGGCTTAAAGTCTAGTTTCTTTTAATTTTTGTGCGGGTAAACGTTATGCTCAAGTTCGTGATTTGTGGGCCACAGAAAAGGTGATGAAATCCTTTACCGTATATTGTGAGGTTCGCTTGCCCTTAAGTCCGTATTAATTGATGCAATGCGCAATTCAATAAAAATTCTATAAAGAATCAAAAAATCATTTTTTAGTTTAAGCGCGGCACTGCAACAAATACGGGTTAGTCAATTTTTAGCGTTTGTTAGCGAACTTGCAAAGAATCCTGCAAAGAATAGTATATTGGACGCGTCGGATTTGAGAAGAAGGTGTTAGTAAAGTACGTACCGTTAAGTTTTTGGGTTAGGAAACCCCCGTTGAATCAAATCCGGTAAGCTTGAAAAGTTCGCTTGCGCGGGTCAAACTACCCGGATCTTTGGCACTATACTTTGCAATCACCTTAGCCTTGAATGTACACTTTGCTCCCCACAATCGCTGTTTGCAAATCTGCAAAAATCTGCACTCTTGCCCACAAAAATGATCAAAAACAACAAAAGGATTTTTTTTTTATATATACAAAAAGAATATTAACCCGAATAACAAGAAAAGAAATACGCTACCGTTTCCCCGGCAACGGCGCCATTTGATTGGAAGAATTAAAGTTAACCGCAATCAAGACGGTGTCGCTATGCAGCTAGCCGGTTGAGCACGGGTCGATCCACAGGGAGATGGTTGTATGTCCTTTCTTGTCTTAGACGAGTCAATAAAGAATCTGTATGAGTTTGTTCAATCTAACCTATGTGTATTATTTGCAAGTATGAAATTGTTAAGAAAAAGATACGAGATTGTAAGCTAAGGAAATCCGTACTCAAAACCTTTGAGCCGAGTCTTGACCGATTGAAACTAGAGCAATCGGCAACAACGTGGATTAGGGGATTTAAGCGCGGTATTCAGGGAATCCGGCTTATTTATCCTTGTCCTTCCGTTCTTGTCTCTTGCTTTCGCCTCCGGCCAAACCGAACGCACTACTACAAATAAGGGTTGCCCCTACGGATTTATCGGTAGGGGCAACCCACTGCCCCTACGGATATATACGTAGGGGCGAAAAAAGACCCCGTAGGTGCAAAGGCCGCAGGTGCAAGTTGAGGCCCTGAACGTGCCCCTACGGACAAATTTAAGCCCCTACGGATATATCAGTAGGTGTTATAGCCCCTACGGAGTACCCCGTAGGGGTAATAAAATCATATATGTAATTTTTTTTTTGAATATATTGTATATACCTACGGATATACCCGTAGGTCCCTTTTAGATCCCTACGGATATATCCATAGGGGATATAAAGTAGTTCCTACGGTTAAGTCCGTAGGGGCTTATCCCAACACCCTGGACTGATATCAGGTGGGAAAATATCAGGAAACCTGATATTTTCCCTTACGGATAAATTCGTAGGGGATAAACACTGGCCCCTACGGACATATCCGTAGGGACAACCCCAACACCCTGCACTGATATCAGGTGGGAAAATATCAGGTTTCCTGATAGTTTGCCCCTACGGATATACCCTTAGGGTTAGGGTATGTACCTGCGGCTTAATCCGTAGGTACATATTGTCTGTATTTTTTTTTAAAAAATGGGCTGCCAGATTTTTTGCCGCCCTGTGCACAATACTATATACATCAATCAAATCATATATTGCAGTATTCATAATCACATCTCACGCATATATATAATATACAAAAGAAACCCAAAAACTGAATATGATATAAATACAAACCAATATCAATATCGTTTCAAAATGTAGTACAATGTGATATAAATAAATACATGTTTCAAAAAATAAGAACCAAAAAGCTACCCTAGTTCGGTCCAGCTCCACCTCCGAATAACGTTCGAATAACGCGCGCCTGCTCCTCGGTAAATACACTCTCCAATGCTACATATAAGGGAGTCTGAGCGGCATGTGGAGCTGGCGATGTGGTCTGCGCAGCCGCCGTCGAGGTAGTCGCTTGCGGAGCCGCGGCTGCGGGAGTCTGAGTGGGCGGTGGAGCTACAGGAGCTGTCTGCGGAACCGCAGCCGATGTAGTGGCTTGCGAAGCCGCAGCAGAAGGAGATGCATGTGGAGGCTCGGCCGATCTACCCTGTCGCGTCTGGACATAACGTGTGTAAGAAGCGTGTAAGAACTGTGTATTATTCGAATTCGTTTCATTATTAAGTTATTTCGAAACCCTGTTTGGATATCTAGTTTGGAAAAGCGTTGTTTATTTTAATTACATATGTATGTATGATTAATCAGACTTAAGTCTAAAACCAAATAAGCTCAACCTACGTACTAATTATGGATATGTTGATATGTATATAATATGAAATGATATTTTACTATAAAGTAGTATACATACCAGCATCTCCTTCAACTCCTGAACGGTGGCCCTCAAGCTATCCAGTTCCTGATGGACATGCCGGCCACTGGAGACGGAGGAAGTAACCGCCGGGGTGGAGTCCAACCTCATATGGGCCCTGCTAAGGCCCAATCCCCGGCCTCTCTCCCAACCTCCGTGGTGCCCTCCGTGTGCGGCGTCCAGAACTGGGGTCAGCAGCCTCGGATCATTCTGTCCGGTAAAATCGATCCCCGAGGCCTGGGCCTGCTCAACCACCCGCTCCTACACCCACATTAAGCAGTAAAGTATAAGTATAAAGTTTAAACTTGAACCTTCCAAAACTAAAATTTCAAATTTGGGTAGAAAAAATATTAACACTTACGCAGTACTCCTGGGTAGCGACGTCGGGACATCGAAGCTCGCCCGTGGCGGGATCTGTCGAGGTGCCGTGGACGGCAAGATATGCGGACAGCACGCTCGGTGTACCACCTGACGCCACGGTCCGAGATGTCTGCAATATTAGAAAGTAACTCTTAATATTAGAAATATTAGAGAATAACTCTTAATATTGCAGAATATTAGAGAATAACTCTTAATTTACCGATAACTCCATGGCTCGAGTAATGTTCCTCGAGCCACCTGTGTAAGTGGGGCGACCCCTCTTCGCCGACTTCCTGTTCTCCGTATTCTGAGCGGCCTGTTTCTGCACAACGCATTAACATTTAGTTTTCTAATTAAGAAACACAAAGAAATAAATTATATCATAAATAATGAATTAAATTTAAAATACATACTTGTTTGCGTTCGGAGTCGAAATAAGCGCACAATAGAGGCCATGTCTCTACGTCGACTCTCGCAAACGCCGGAGTAGATAGGAGGGCCGCTCTCTCTGCCTCGGGGGTCGCTATCCACAGGGAGTAGCAGTCGGCTTTCAGCTCATTCCTGTTGTATCGGACCTTGGCCTGCATGTTCTTCATCAGGCCATTGTACAGAGCATGAAGGTCGAGCACCCTCCCCGAGTGATCAGGGTCGGCTACAGGCTGAAAATCGTAATCCAACTGAAAATACAAAAAAAAACATTGTTATTAGATTGCAAGTGTTAATAATAAATATATTGGATAGATCAAATGAAAATATATATTAATACATACCCGAGCCTGTTCAAAGAAGAGGGCGAATGAGCGCTGGTGCTGCTCGCCCCACTCAACGTGAAGTGGATAGTTCTTCACGATCCGGCTCTCGTCCCCCAAATACCGGCCGAACCTCTCGGCATGAGGACCGGTATAGCGATAGTCAAGGGTAAAAAATAGGGGGAATGCTGCCTCCCCCCTGCTCTATTAGGCCTCAGCCTATGGGACTGATTCGGGCCTCGAGCCCCCCTCTGGGGATGGAGAGGCCCTGCGTCTGCACGAAATATCAAGACAATCAATAATAAGACAAAGTTGTATTAAAAAATCAAGGTTAAACAAAAATTCAAGTGTGATATATACCTCCGGTGAATAACGCACGAGCCTGGGCCCGAGCAGCAGCACGAGCGGGACGATAGTTCCTCCGGTGAGGAACAACCGGGGTCCTGGACCCGGACGTATCCCCTCTAACTATAAAATAAACATCGACGCTAAATCTCCATGAAGTTCATATTTATTCTATAGAGCATATGTAAAATAAATAAATATTTTAAATTTATTCATACTAACCTGCAGACGATGCGGAGGGTACGGAAGCGGCAGGAGTGGCCCCTGTAGAAGGTGTGGACGCACCACCTATAATTAGACAATTAAAAATAGATTTTATAAGTAATTGCAAAAAGAATGTGTAGATCAATAATATAACGTTCTAAATCAATATGCATGAACTATAGGACATATAAACATACCCGCAGGTGCGGTGGTGTCACCACCTACAGCTAGACAATAATAAAAATTGCTAAGTAAGAGCAAAAGGAATGTGTATATTTATGATATAGCATTCTAAATCAATATACATACACTATATGATATATAAACATACCTGGAGGAGCGGGGGTGGCCTCTGTCCCAGATGTGGACACAGGACCAACAACTAGACAATTAAAAATAGATTTGATAAGTAATTGCAAAAAGAATGTGTAGATCAATAATATAACGTTCTAAATCAATATGCATGCACTATAGGACATATAAACATACCTGCAGGTGCGGTGGTGTCACCACCTACAGCTAGACAATAATAAAAATTTCTAAGTAAGAGCAAAAGGAATGTGTATATTTATGATATAGCATTCTAAATCAATATACATACACTATATGATATATAAACATACCTGGAGGAGCGGGGGTGGCCTCTGTCCCAGATGTGGACGCAGGACCAACAACTAGACAATATAAGTAATTTTGACATAAACAGGCATGAATATCTGTAATATTAAATTGAAAATGGATATGCGTGCAGTATACCTGGAGGTGTGGCAAAATCCACACGGAAGGAGGCATCCGAAGGGGTCTCCGATCTGGGTGCAAGACCGGCCCTCTGAAGCTCCCTACGGAGCTCTCCGGGCGGCAGAACCGCTCTGCCTCTGCCTCTGCCTCTGCCGCGGCTGGAGCTCCTGCCGCCCCTCGCTGCTCCCGACATCGTCATCCAATCTAGATAAACGGTTCGTGGACGCATTAGACAATCATTAAAAGTATTGACTATATATGATCTAGAGCGTAAAATGTGAAGTAATAATATAACATTACTGATAACCTTTTTCGTTTCGTGGGCGCATCATACATATCTACTTGGATTTCATCGTCGATGTCATTTCTAACCCACGTAACTTCATGATCGGTCGAAGACAACCCGTCCTTCGAAACAGACGGTCGGAGCACTTTAAGCCTTCTCTCTTCTTCGTCCTCATCGCTGTCCTCGTATTCTGGGACATCGTAGACATCTCTAGGTTTCCATCGGCATACAACACTCCACCCCGGATGCTTCAAACACTGTGAGTAGTATACTTGGAACGCTTGGTTCGGAAAGATAAACGGATCGTCTTGACCGTAAAATCGAAGTGTGTTCACACTGGTCAATCCATATTCATCTTTCCAAGTCCCAAGACTGCTTCTCCACCTGTCTGTATCGGTTCGCGGATCGTACCAAGTACAGTGGAATATATAAAAGGGTTCTGATCGTCCGGGATAGTGGATGCCGAGTATACAATTTAAGTACCCATAGTAAATCACACCGTCCGATCCTACCGTCGCAATACCACTATTCTGAGTGATTCTAGATGTTTCTATGTCCTTAACTTCGAATTTGTATCCAAGGACACCAAATCCTTTGTAATGTGCAACCTCCATACTAGGAAATTGAGCTAAACATCTTGAATCACTCTCAAATGATGCAGACAAGTTCGGATCGTGGATCTAACAAAACAAATTTTACGATAAATACATAACGATACAAGTTTAGATTAAAACTGATAGCAATAAAATGTAATTCGAATAACTTACATGCTTTGTGACCCAATCACAAAAATTATCCTGATGGTATTTTTCCAAACGCTCTTCGTTCCAATCAGGATGCCCCTCACGTACCTCGTTAAAATGAGTTCTGTTTTCGACAAATAATTGTGACATTAATATTATGTCATTTCATACACACACAAACACAGATATAACAATTAATCCAAAAGAACTTACTCTCTAATTTGTTCAAGACATTCGCAATTAAGCAAGATAAACCGGTATATCTTGTTGATAAACATAGTGTCTACCCTCTTATACTCGGCTTTACCATATGGCCCGTCTTGAATTCTTCGTGGTAGGTTAAGCCTTGTCTCAATGTTCTCGTCCAGATAGCGGGAACAAAATGTGGTTGCTTCATCAAGAAGATAACCTTGCATGATAGAACCCTCTGGTCGATTTTTATTGCGTATATACTTCTTAAGAGTGTAAAGGTACCTAATGAGAATATGTTGAATAAATAAACACGGGCATACATGACAAAAATAAATTTATAAATTGCGCGAAACGAAAAATTACACGTACCTCTCGACGGGATACATCCATCGATATTGTACCGGTCCGGCTAACTTCGCCTCAGTTGCAAGATGAACCGTCAAGTGTATTATGATATCGAAGAATGACGGTGGGAAAATACGCTCAAACTTGCAAAGTATCAACGCAATAGAATTTTCTAGTTTATCCAGCGTCGCAACCTCCAGCGTTTTAGCACACAACTCCCTGAAAAACAACATAGGTCGTTGATTACTAGACCAACCGAGTCGGGGAGAGAAGTCCTGAGGGCTAATGGAAGAAGGTGCTCCACGATAACATGGTGGTCATGACTTTTCAGCCCATCGATCTTGCCCTTCACAATTTTTATTTTCTTGCTGAATGATCCTGAGAAACCTGTGGGGACTTTCAAATCATGCAACACCTGCAGGAATCTTTTCTTCTCCGGTTGTGACATATGATAAGCGGCATTGGGAAGTACAAACTTGCCCGGTTTACCCGCTACCGGTTTAGGGTGCAGTTCACTTCTTATTCCCCACTCTTGTAGATCCATCCGGGCATTCATGTTGTCTTTCGATTTCCCGTCTTTACACAGAAGCAAGTTAAGTATGTGCTCTGATACTCCCTTCTCTATATGCATGACGTCCAGACAATGACGCACTGAATTTGTAGACCAGTACGGAAGCTCGAAGAAAATGCTTAACTTGTTCCAATATTGTGGTTTGACCTGTCTCGTCGGATCCATCCCAAAGGTCACGTTATTGTAACCATCCCATTTAGCAGTCACGTCCTCTCCGGACAATGACGATGGAGGCCCAAGAAGCTCCTGATGACCATCAAAGTGAACCGTGTCTAACCTGTAGGGGTGGTCTGGAGGCAGAAAACGTCGATGGCCGCAATAACAAACCTTCCTGCTAAAATTCAAAAATTTTGATGTTGTGTGTTCATGGCAATGAGGACATGCTTTGTGACCATGTACGGACCAACCTGAAAGCATTCCATATGCAGGAAAGTCATTAATTGTCCACATTAAAGCCGCACGCAGTATGAAGGTTGTATTTGTGTTTGAATCATATGTCTCTACACCATCAATAAACAAAGTTTTCAGCTCCTCAATCAGAGGTCGGAGATAGACGTCGATATTGTTTCCCGGTGAGTTTGGTCCGTCGATAAGAAGAGGCATCATAAAGTATGATTGGTCCATAGCCAACCAAGGCGACAGATTATAAATTATCATTACAACGGGCCATGTACTGTGACTTCCAGCCATATAGTTGAATGGGCAGAAGCCATCGGCAGCCAGTCCGAGCCGGACATTACGGGGATCGCTACTGAATATTGTGTGCCTCCTATCGAAATCCTTCCATGCCGGTGAATCTCTTGGATGGCTCATTTTTCCATTTTCGCTTGGAGGAGCACGATGATGCCAAATCATTGCCTCGGCTGTTTTCTTGCACCTGAATAGCCTCTGTAGCCTCTGTGTTATGGGAAAATATCGTGCTATCTTCACAGGTATATCAGGCTTCTTATCAGAATCTTTCGGCTTATACCTGGCCTCTCCGCATGTTGGACACTCTTTCAAATCTGAATTCTCTTTCCGGTACAACACGCAATTTTTAGGACATGCTCGAATCTTCTCGCACTTTAGACCCAAATCAGACATCATTTTCTGGGCTTCGTACCAGCTTTCGGGCACATTATTTCCCGGAGGCATAGAATCTTTCAAGAACGAAAGAAGCATTGTGAATGACTTGTTGCTCCATCCATTTAGGCACTTAATTTGGAAAAGTTGGACGAACCATGAGAGGGTGGAATACTTCGCATTCTCATAAATTGGTTTCCTAGCATCATTCATGAAATTTTCATATTTATCCGCACGCGGTCCTTGACCGGAAGGAATGTCATCTTCGGTACGAATAGATTCACCTAGGGCAGCCTCTACCATATCCTCCATTTCTTCTGATGGAAATAAATTTACGTATCCTGCCGTATTACCGAATTCTTCTTCTTCTCCTGCCGCATTATCGTGTTCTCCTTCTTCTACCGCAGTACTGCATTCTTCTCCTTCCCCGTGATATTTCCAAATTGAATAAAGTCTAGTAAACCCATGTTTTACAATATGAAGCTCTGCCAATTCTACCTTCTGCCAGTACTTATTGCCACATCTATCGCACGGACAGAGAATCTTCTCTATTATGATCTTATTATGTGCTCGTGCAAATTCAAGGAAAGCAGCAACCCCTGCGACAAACTTAGGTTGCATACGTTGTTTCCAATCCACATACATCCAGTCCTTAACTCTGACGTACTCATGGGCCATGTTAGACTGAATAACATATAAATTGTAAGTTATGCTGACTATATTGAGAAATATAAGAACGGGATAGTTACTGACAAAGGAGAAAATCCATGTATATGCTTTGTGTGTGCGTTTGTCGTTGAAAAGAATAAATTATCGCACGTTATGTTGACCGATAGACGGGGACTAAGTGGCGCTTTTAATTAGTTTCATATATGGGTATCGATGGGAATATGAAGGTTTCATATTATCATATATTGGTTTTAACCCGAACATCTCGAGTCGCTCTCTGATTATGCGTTTGTATGTATGTGTTCCGGCTGTCGGGGGTAGGCTTCTATCCCATTAAGAATGTATAGAGCGAACGCCCATCACTTGTGCTTTCAACCGTTTCGAGTAAATTTCGGCAGCACCTCCCCGCTGTTCTCCGAGTACACTGTAATAGAATAGATAATCATTTCAAAGCTGTGAAACAACGTTGAAATGAACATCTAATCTATCTTTGTACACGGAGAACCAGCGGAAAGGTACCGACGAAATATCTCGAAACGGATGAAAACACAAGTGAATGAAGGCGTTTGCTTTATACATTCTTAACTTGTCCACACGGGGCAAATCTATGGGTTACCATACGATTGAATTTTCTCGTCGCGCAGACTATACGACGGTTGTTAGTATCGAGCTATACTGTCCGATATTTAACAACCTTCGTATAGTTCTAGGTCACGACGAGCATCGCACGTATGTTAACCGATAGACGGGGACTAAGTGGCGCTTTAGTTTCATATACGGGTATCGATGGGAATATGAAGGTTTCATATCATCATCGAGTATCATATATTGGTTTTAACCCGAACATCTCGAGTCGCTCTCTGATTATGCGTTTGTATGTATGTGTTCCGGCTGTCGGGGGTAGGCTTCTATCCCATTAAGAATGTATAGAGCGAACGCCCATCACTTGTGCTTTCAACCGTTTCGAGTAAATTTCGGCAGCACCTCCCCGCTGTTCTCCGAGTACACTGTAATAGAATAGATAATCATTTCAAAGCTGTGAAATGAACATCTAATCTATCTTTGTACACGGAGAACCAGCGGAAAGGTACCGACGAAATATCTCGAAACGGATGAAAACACAAGTGAATGAAGGCGTTTGCTTTATACATTCTTAACTTGTCCACACGGGACAAATCTATGGGTTACCATACGATTGAATTTTCTCATTGCGCAGGCTATACGACGGTTGTTAGTATCGAGCTATACTGTCCGATATTTAACAACCTTCGTATAGTTCTAGGTCACGACGAGCATCGCACGTATGTTAACCGATAGACGGGGACTAAGTGGCGCTTTAGTTTCATATACGGGTATCGATGGGAATATGAAGGTTTCATATCATCATCGAGTATCATATATTGGTTTTAACCCGAACATCTCGAGTCGCTCTCTAATTATGCGTTTGTATGTATGTGTTCCGGCTGTCGGGGGTAGGATTCTATCCCATTAAGAAAAAATGGAGTGTATTTCGCTGTGAGAGACTCTTCAAAGAAATGGAGGAAGAAGCACTAAAGAAAAAAGAGAGAAAAATAAGAATATAAAGTTGAAACTAAACTTGAGCTATCCGCTGAAATCATAAAGCATAGGAAAGTTGATTGAGTCTTGATCTATTGCTCTTTCTTTGCATTATCTCGTATGTCCATTTATAGATTTTAATGCCACATGAGATGTAATCAGTCAGCTCCCTATGGTTGTATTAATGTCAGCTCTTACACAATATGGGTATCTGCCTTACGATTAAGACAACTATGGAATATGTTAATTTAAAATGTAAGGCTAGCTTTCTTTGTATTCTGAGGGACTGCTTGCATAGAACTTAGCTTGATCCTCTCAATTATTACACATAAATATGCTGACATGCCTCTCATAACCCTAACCCCAGCCCCACAGTAACCCTAACCCTAGCCCCAACCCTAACCCCAGCCCACCGTAACCCTACCCCAGCCCCACAGTAACCCTAACCCTAGCCCCAACCCTAACCCCAGCCCACCGTAACCCTACCCCAGCCCCACAGTAACCCTAACCCTAGCCCCAACCCTAACCCCAGCCCACCGTAACCCTACCCCAGCCCCACAGTAACCCTAACCCCAGCCCCACCATAACCCTAACCCCAGCCCCACCACAGCAGCAGCCGAACCCCAACCCTAACCCTACCCCGACCCCGACCCCGACCCCGACCGCCACCGCGCCCCTGCCCAAACCCAACTCTCGCGCGCGCAACCCAGACCCAGCCATGAATAATCCAAAAATGCTTTAATTTACCTCGAGATTTATACCTGAACGGGTGCGCTGGTTACTTGGAGCGACGACGGCGTCGAATTGGCGAAGAAACCGGCGGTGGCGACGACGGTGGCGACGAAACCGGCGGTGGCGACGAGGATGGCGACGAAATCGGCGGTGGCGACGGCGGTGGCGACTCTGCCCAACGACGGTGGCGACGCGACGGTGGCGATTTAGGGTTTTTCGCGCGCGTTTGAGGGAGAGAGAGAAAATGAGCGTAGGCTTTTCGATCTGGCTTTGTTTTAAATCGATATTTACTTGCCCCTACGGATATATCCGTAGGTCCTTTGTTTGCGCCACCGTAGGGGCAAACACCAAATTAAGAATTAAATTTTTTATTCTTGAACGTCAGTGCCCGTAGGGGCAACCCTTTAGCCCTACGGACTAATCCGTAGGGCCAAGTAAAATCTGCCCCAACGGATAATTCCATCCGTAGGGGCAACCCCCTATTTTACTAGTGACGCAACCGGTCGCGGTTAGGAATCACCGTTACCTTGTTAGGGTAGGGTGCCTAACGGAGCGCTTGCGTATGGTTTGGGCGGAGTTCAATGGAAAATAACGGGAAAAGAAAATGAGAAAAGAAAATCTTAACTTACAAAATCGTATTTCTTCTTAACAACGATAATTACAACCATTCACATAAACGAACCAAAAAGAGAGAACAAAAAGAAAAGAACAAAGAAAAGAAAAGATTACAAGCAAGTAATTAAAGTGCATGGTAATAAATTTCAAGTAATTAAAGACAAGAATGAAAAATGCAAGAAAGTAATTACAAGAACCATAGAACTCAAAACAAGCATGGGATCTATAGCCAACCCTTAAACTTGCAAGCTCAATCAAGAGGTTGCAAGATCAAGAGAAGGGTAAAGAATGCATGTGAAATGAAGCGCTAATTCCATAAGAAAATACGACCCTTGAGATCAATAACTAATCCTTAACCATTCAAGCTCAATGAAGAGGTTGAATGATCAAGAGAAAGCAAGAATCTCAAGGGGAAGAAGAAACAAAAGAGAATGATACAAAAAGTCCTCATCTTCATTGATCTCCCACTCAAAAAGCTCTCACTACAATTTTCATGGAAAAAGAATGAAGAAGAAGAAGAAAAAGACTAAATCCTAAAAAGAAAGAAGAACAAAGAATGACCCTTGGCTTAGCTCAATTCTGGAGTATTTATAGGCTGCTTACAGAAACCCTAGGGCCAAATTCTGACCCCATATGAAATGACCAAACAGCCCCCAGAAAACGACAGAGAGAGGGGCCAGTACGGCCGCGAATCCGCGGCCTAGACCCAATGTTGGCCGCGGATCCGCGGCCATGTGGAGGCTTTAGGGGATCGGGCTTCTTCTGGGGTCTTGTGTTTGCATTTTCTTTTGTTTAACATATGCAGATTATCAATATCCTTCCTTGATTTCTTCAGTTTCCAGAAGTCAACAATGATGGCTTCATTTTTCAACACATTTGAATTTATCTCCCTCGAGCTCCGCGTACCCATTGATTCTTGTGCAGCCCCCCTCGTGCTCTGTGCTTGTCCCAGACACGAATGACCATTGTCATATGTCTTGTCTTTGGAACTGGTACTCGGAACTGGACGGATATGGATGACCGGAACCCGGCTTTTATCTGCTGTCAACAGATGTTCTGTATTTTGGTGTAACTGTGGAGATTTTATCTTGATTTGCAATATTTGTACTGGAAACCTGTAATCTGAAAATATGTAACAAACACAGATTAAAAGCACCTACCTATAAACACACGAGCGTAAGAATGGGCGGTATAAAATGTAATATTCTGGTATGAACAAATACCCCCAAACTTAACTTTTGCTCGTCCCGAGCAAAACCAATTATTCACAAAAATAAAATCCTAACCGCACTTTCGAAGAGAACGCGATTGCACTGAGCGCGTGCAACAAGCCGTTAAACCTTTAGGTGTCCCTAGTAGGAGGAGTGTTGTCTCCTAAGGGTTTTCAGCGGATTACACCCACAAAATCCCGTCATGCTAGTGTCATAAGTTAACATTGATTCTACTCCTACAGTTTAGTATTTACGTTAGAAACTCTATCATCCTAAGTTAGGAATATCCAACCCTTATTTTTCACACCTCCTATCTATTTAACCTTGGTTCATATACGTTCCAAAAAAGTTTAGAAAGATGTTGGTTCTCCTGAGTTTTCCTTCTAAAGTGCGGCCTCAAATCAGGGATTTTTATCAACTTTACAGAAAACACAAGTCTTATTCTTTATTTCTATCTTTTATTCAAACATCGATTGTATACCCCTACGTGTGTGTATATTTGCACCCCTACACTTGAGAATTCAATTCAAGCTATAATACCCTTGCCCTAATACCTAATACTACTTCTTTTCATTAAGGATGGACGGATTTGCTCACACACTTTTCATGCGACTATTAAAGCTTCTTGAGGCACTAACGACCGATTACTGAATGTGTGAACTTTAAAGCGTAAATAGCAGTTTCCAGGTCTTGACTTTATTCTATTTTTCTTTTTCTTTTTCTTTTTCTTTTTCAAGACCGGCTATATTTTTCAACATGCTCTTTTGGTGTTTAGCTTTAAATAACGTTTTTTCTTTCATACTAGGCTTTCAGGCAAGAATATTTCAAGGTATCCTCTACTATCCCAAGTTTCAAGGTGCGTGTAAGTGCAGTTTGTAGGGTATATACTTTCTAAATTTGAACTCAAGAAAAGAAACTATTTTTCAGACTTATCCTTCAGTAAAGCTTCAATACTTTCCCTTCATTTTGACTTAACTCAAGAACTGAACTCAAGATAACAAAAAAAGGCTAAAGAAATGAACAAGAAAATTGGACCCTTGGCTTAGCTCAATTCTGAAGTATTTATAGGCTGCTTACAGAAACCCTAGGGCCAAATTCTAACCCCATATGAAATGACCAAACAGCCCCCAGAAAACGACAGAGAGAGGGGCCAGTACGGCCGCGGATCCGCGGCCTAGACCCTATGTTGGCCGCGGATCCGCGGCCATGTGGAGGCTTTAGGGGATCGGGCTTCTTCTGGGGTCTTGTGTTTGCATTTTCTTTTGTTTAACCTATGCAGATTATCAATATCCTTCCTTGATTTCTTCAGTTTCCAGAAGTCAACAATGATGGCTTCATTTTTCAACACATTTGAATTTATCTCCCTTGAGCTCCGCGTACCCATTGATTCTTGTGCAGCCCCCCTCGTGCTCTATGCTTGTCCCAGACACGAATGACCATTGTCATATGTCTTGTCTTTGGAACTGGTACTCGGCACTGGACGGATATGGATGACCAGAACCCGGCTTTTATCTGCTGTCAACAGATGTTCTGTATTTTGGTGTAACTGTGGAGATTTTATCTTGATTTGCAATATTTGTACTGGAAACCTGTAATCTGAAAATATGTAACAAACACAGATTAAAAGCACCTACCTATAAACACACGAGCGTAAGAATGGGCGGTATAAAATGTAATATTCTGGTATGAACACATACTCTTGATAGGAAATGAGGTTCCTATGCTGCACTCGGTCAAGCTCTTCTTATCACAAAGATTCTCCACGAAGGATCTGGGTGATGCCTCATACATCCTGGGGATTAAGATCTATAGAAATAGATCTAAATGGATGTTGGGATTGTCCCAATCCAGGTACATTGACACCATACTAAAGAGGTTTAGTCTGGATGATTCCAAGCGTGGGAATTTACCCACGATCTCAGGAATCACTCTTTCCAAAGAGATGTCCCCCAAGACTGATTTGGAGAGGGCTGACATGCAAGGGATACCCTATGCTTCGGCAGTCGGGTCTATCATGTATGCGATGTTATATACCCGACCAAATGAAGCGTACGCACTTAGTGTTGTAAGCAGGTATCAATCGGATCCTGGGGAGAATCACTGGACAGATATGAAGAACATTCTTAAGTACTTGAGAAGGACTAAAGAAATGTTCTGGTGTATGGTAACGAGGAACTCTAAGTGGAGTCCTTTACCGATTCGAGCTTCCAGAGTGATAAGGATGACTCTAGGTCGGTCTCGGGTTTTGTTTTCACCCTCAATGGAGGGGCGGTATGTTGGAAGAGTTCTAAGAAAGATACCGTAGCAGACTCAACGATGGAGGCTAAATACATCGCTGCTAACGATGTCGCCAAAGAAGCTGTCTGGATGAAGAATTTCATAACCGAGTTTAGTGTGGTTCCGTCCATCGAGCATCCAATACCTTTGTATTGTGATAACAATGGAGCAGTGGCTTTGGCTAAGGAACCCAGGTCCCATCAGCAATCCAGACATATTCTTAGACGGTATCACCAGATCCGGGAGATAGTTGATCGCCGGGAGATCGAGGTCAGGAGAGTTGACACGAAGAATAACACGGCGGATCCACTCACGAAGGCCATATCCCAGATACAGTTTGAGAGACTCTTCAGGATGTTGGGTATGAGATACTACAACAACCGACCTTAATGCAAGTGGGAGATTGTTAGTTATAAGTATGCCCTAGAGGCTATTATTGTACATGATTGTATATTATAGTGGATGCTTGGACATATATAGAGAGGACTTTATTGCTCGACATGATAGTATGCTATCAGGTTGCTCTTTATCTTAACATGTATACTTGTATCTTGGTATTGTCTCTCTGTTACATGTTGATAAAGCCCTTAGGATGTGTACTTGACTACCATGATTATATTGCAGATCATACTAGTATGGCCAGGGTGGTCCTTAAGTACATCCTTTAATTGTTCCTAGTCGAGGGAGTATCGAGATGGGGCATCGATATTCCAGAGCAGACCAGTGAGTACGTTTCTTGACCCTGTATGGAGCGATGGTTGATCCCACAACCATTGGTGTTTGACATCAAATATTGTACACAGGTGCTCATTGGAGAATGGGAACACCGAACATGACTCGCCGAGAACTCCTAGATGGTATTATACCGACCGTCAGATAGCAGTTATCAAGTGACACTGGTACAGATTAGTCTGTAGACCCGATTTTGTCATAGAGTCTTGTGTGATTCCCACTGTGCTTTGATTTCCACCCTACCACGTTCAAAAGAGCGTGCAAACAGGTGGTTTTTGGGTACAATCCCGAGTCACATGGAGGCAATGAGCGATAGGAGGGGTTTCGTCTCTCCCGGTATAGGGGGTTGATGTTGCGTTGTGCTCGATTGGCCATAACAGAAAATCGCTGGCCAGGGTTGCTGAGATTTTTTAACGCTTCGAAAATCGTTTAAGCAGTTTTTCGGTAATCAGCAAAATTAGCAGTCTTTTCCGTAAAAAGTCAAAATAAGAAATTTTCACTATAGGCCTAATTATACAAAATTTAGATAAGATATTGCTAAAATTTGGTCACTAAATTGTTACTTAAAATTTTCTAGTTAATTAAAAAAAATTCCTTAATTAGTTATTTTTAATATTGTTTTAAGCTTTTAAAAATACACTTAATTAGTGATAAATACAAATTTAATTGGGTAAATTACTTAATTAGGAACCATTCTAAACTAAAATTTAGTGTAACAAAAATTTTAGCAAACCATTTCAAGTTTAGTTGTTTATGGTAAAATGGGTTGGAAAAATGAAATGAAAAAGGGTTTTTTTTTTTAAAAGTTTTGATGTAACATGCATTAATTGACCTTAGATGATATTTTTGTGTGGAAATTTCCACACAACTCTTCCCTTCTCACCCCTCCCACTACTGTCCGAGCCAAACCTGCAGGAAATCCCTCACTTTTTTCCCATTTCTTGCTTCTAAAATCATGCTAAAATCATCAAAAATCCACCATTTCCTTCACTAATTCCAACCTAACCCTTATGCTATCCCTTCTCAAGCCCAAATTGGTTTAAGACAAGGTGAAAGGAGACCTCTTTAGAGGCTAAGTGCAAGGGGATCACAACTTGGGAGGTATAATTTTTAATCTAGTTGTTAAATTGGTAGTTTAAATTTGCTAGATTTAGTAGTTTAAGTGTGAAATTTGGTTTAATTTGCTTGCTCATGAATTTCAAGAGAAGGGTTGATGTTCTAATTAGGGTTTGATGTAGGATATGTGGTTTTAAGTTAGTATTATGGCCATCTAGTTGGTTAGATTGGTTGTTTGTGTGATGTAGCGATAGCTATATTGTTAAATCGCGATATTTGCATCGAAATTACTATGTCAATGCTTAATAGATTTTCTAAAAAATTAGGAGGTGATCTAATTGCGATATATTGGCGATACAATTAGCATCTCATACGACTATTAGTGTGTGCGAATGCGAAGTTTTGTCTAGTCGGGTTTTAGTTTTGACAGTTGCCCCGAAACGACGATTTTAGTTAAGGTTTTAGCGATTTTCGTGTGTTTTCCGCGCACTGAGTGCATGTTGTGATTAAATCATGAGCGTTGATCTTTTCATATGGTGGCTTGCGTTGTTTCATGAGATGGAATCTTATGTTGTGTGTTATGCAATTCTAGGAACGGTTGCGGAAATATCGGACGCGGTGCGCAAAGGCAAGGCGGTGGTTGGATCGGATTAGCGAGGCATTCAGGTGAGTAGATGTATTCATCTATGGGGGAAATCGTCTGGATGGCGCGAGGCGCCCCATAGTTAGGATTACTTTATTGCTTGCAACAATATGCATTGTTAGTTAGCTAACCCCCTCTTTCACATTGCATACATTTATAGCTATTCGTCTGCTAGATTTGCATGGATATCCATATACACCTGTATGATATCACCTCGTAGGACACGTACACCATTACCATTGGCTCCTGTTGCATGCGCACTATTCATGTGACATACACGCCTTTAGTAATTGCCATGCCACGAGCACTGTAGGATCTGTTTAGTTTAGTATCACCACTTGCTTTATACACGATATATGAAATCACATAGCATGTATATACCTCGCATCATCATCATACTTACATAGATTTCTAGCCACAAATCACATCGCATACCCAGATATCATAGACATTTATCATATAAAACATGTTGAGTATTATGATTTTCTTGAGGATTTCAGTATTGCTGCGATTTCTGGATTTTGGGGAAAACCGCAAGAATTTAACAAAAGCTTATTATATCATTTTTAAAACAAAGTTGCGTTTTCTCGTGATGTATGTGTCGTCCACCATGAGTTTTCATGTTTTCTGTTGGATTTTGAGACCCGATTCGAGGAGTGGATGAACCATCTCGGGTATATGGTGGGCCCGGTATGGTACCACGGGTCAAGAAGATCGAGTTGTAGACGATGAGCCTGGCAGGGGAAGACTACCTACCGGTGATGTCTGGCGCGGCGGATATCCGGAGGATACCGACCGTTGTCGTGAGATTTGATGATATGGTACAATCCGGACTGACGGAGCCCGATGTATTGAGACATTGATACAGTAAGACATTGAGACAGATGTATTTCATATTTGGTGTCGATACTTGACACGGTTTTCAGATGATTTCACAATGGTACTTAGCGACTGCATAGATATTCTTTTTCTAAAGTAAGAATGCAGAACTCATAGCATTTAAAACACTTAAAGATTTAGTATTGATATTGCATATATGTGCATGCATAGTAGAGGTATTACATCACATCTGGACATACATGTTGTAACGCATTTGCGTGCATTCTTACGATAGCCTTACTAGATGTTATATTCTACTCACGAGCTGGCAACTCACACCCGCTGTGCCACAGTGTCTTTGCAGGTCGGACTCATCAGCCTTGTAGCGGCGGCTTATCTTATTGTTGACTTCTTGTGCTCAGTCTCGCGACACTGCTCGTAGGTGGGTTGCGAGGGCACTTTTATCTCTTTTGTACTATTTTTGTATCTAGTATTCTCCATCTATCACTTCTTATTTGTATATGCGACCTAGTGATGAGACTGAGAGATTTGTGTATATGTGGTTTCTTTTGGGTCGAGCTCACTTGAGCCGACGTTGTGTTTTCTTATATTTTGCATTTCTTTATGCTTCTTTTTCTTGATATTACATATATATTGCGTGTGGTTGTGATCCGCCTTGGGTAAAGAGCTAGCTCCCGCTTGGGGATGCCATTTTGTTATTATAGGTTTATATATCTTGTTGTACCCATTTTGGGGGATAGTATTTACAAAGGAGACTCTGCCGAAATTTTCGGAAAATTTTGATGTTTTTTTTAATTATTAAAAGAGTTAATGTAACTTAATCGTTTTCAAAGTCGTTTACAAGAAAGGTTTCCTTCACTCTTTTGATTTGGGTTTAGATTTTTCTGGGCTTTGGCTGACTTAAGTTACGTTACGTTTTTAGACGTCTCGTAATCTAAGTGCCAGTCACGTTCCGTACTTTCGGGTCGTGACAAAGTTGGTATCAGAGTGTAGGTTTTACCTTTCTGAGTGTAGGACGACCCTTGGTAGATGGAGTATGTGACTTAAGCAGAGTGGCGTAGCGTGGGTATGTTCCACGGCATACTTACGATACGGTACTCCGCCTAAGTGATCTTAAGACATATTGCAATGTTCTTATTTCTCCTGTTTCTTATTCCAGCTTCGATGCCGCCAAAGACTACGAGAGCTCAGCGGGCTGCCGCTAAGGATGAGATTCGAGCGGGCTCGTCTGAGGCGAGGATCGAGCTGGATGATACGCCTGTAGGGTTCCTAGGAACACTAATGAAGTCTCACAAGGCATCAAACATGGCTAATTCAAATTTTACATGTGCCTACAAACCCTAATACGGATCGTTAACTAGATTTATAGGCTATGCGACGCAAGTTAACGACTTTAACTTAAAAGGAAAGGGGCAACAACCTTTGTAGATCCGGTCCACCACTTCCTGAGCTCCGCGATGATGTCCCTCCGCTGTCCAAATCGGATCCCGGACTCTAGCGTCGGCTTTATCGGAAAAATGGGCGGGCGTGGTCGTCGGCTTCGATGCCGAAGATGATCTACGTCGAGGCATCACAAGATCAAGCTCCCACTTCACCAAGTCATGAAACTTGTGAAGAAAACACCCTATACTACTTGGCAAGAGGTAGAGGATGAAGAAATAGGAAGTGGGTTCACTTTAGAATTGGATTTCTCAATTGATTTCTTAAGTTGCCATTGATGGTGGCATAGTTTTATTCTTGAAGAAGAAGAAGAAGATGAAGATGATAATATGATAAGTATATTTAAAAATATAAAATAAAATGATACTTATCATATCTTTAACTATGGTTTAGTGTAGAGAACTAACTAGGGTTTTGTTGAATGGTTAGGGTTAAGAGCAAAACAAAAAATGGTGGACTTTTCAAAGATGCTATAAAAGTTTCATGAACTTTCTAGCATAATATCAAAAGAAAACCACCATTTCTCTTTGCTTAAATGAAAAGAAATTAACAAATAAGTAAATCAAATAAAACAAAACCCTAATCATTAACTTAACCATGGTTTAATTCTTTACACTTAACCAAGTAAACATGTATCATCAAACATGATACAATCATGTGCACAAAAGTATATCACATATACAACTTGTGAACTTCAAGTGAGAAAATCCATTTAAAGTGAACCAATACTAGTTAATGCAATGTAATATATCAAATATATAATTATACATTAAATCATTAAATCAACACTTGATATAACGATCCGGTCATATCGCATATAACCGACTAGTATCCTATGTATCGGCTTATCGAATCAATCCTTGATTCGATAACTAGGTTATATCGCATATAACCAATTGATACATTCATCGCGAGAATGAAATACGGTATCACATACACGCATTATTCTCGGTCCTGCACATATCTCATATGCGCTCCTATTTCGTTTCGCTTGAGCCAGGAAACCTCTGTGTAGGACTCTAAAGACTCGTCAATACGCCGGCAGCAGATGATGATCATATCAAGCACCCACAAGCCGCAAGCGGTCTGCTAAACGTAACGGCCACCCGGGTATTGAACGATCAGAAGATCG
The DNA here is from genome assembly GCA_030015575.1 of Agapanthus africanus. Lineage (NCBI taxonomy): Eukaryota > Viridiplantae > Streptophyta > Magnoliopsida > Asparagales > Amaryllidaceae > Agapanthus > Agapanthus africanus. The sequence continues at coordinate 292,769,334 of CM057345.1, read as the reverse complement.
ACGAGCAAGCCCGCTCACACTCCTGTGAATCCAACCAGCAACACTTACCGTACAGTCCGGTCTGTTCGTCTGATATGTCGCATATCTCGCCTAGGGGTGGTAAACGTCAGACCCCAATAGCTTGATAAGTCATGCTGAGGTGAAGTCCATGACATGTGTGAAACTACTGATAACACTTACTAGTAGGTCACTGCAACCCTGGCCAGGGATTTCCTGTTATGGCCAGTCGAGCAAAGCGCAACATCAACCCCCAATACCGGGAGAGACGAATCCCCTCCTATCGCTCATTGCCTCCATGTGAATCGGGACTGTACCCAAAAACCACCTGTTTGCACGACTCATTAGAGCCGTGGTAGGATGGAAATCAAAGCACAGTGGGAGACACACAAGACTCTATGACGATCTCGGGTCAACAGACTAAGCTGCACCAGTGTCACCAGAGAACTGCCATCTGACGTGAGGTATCATACCATCTGGGAGTTCTCGGCGAGTCCGTTCAGTGTACCCTGTCTCCACTGAGCACCCGCATACCATCTCTGATGTCAAACACCAATGGATATGGGATCATCCATCGCCCATCACATGGGTCGAGAAGATATACGCTAGTCTACTCTGGAATATCGATGCCCCGTCTCGATATTCCCACGACTAGGAACATTGAAGGATGTACTCATTGACTACCCAGACCCCACTAGTATGATCTGCATCACAGTCCTGGAAGTCGAGTACACATCCTAAGGGCTTTATCAACATGTAACAGAGAGACAGAAAGTATACATGTTAAGATAAAGAGTAACCAGATAGCGTACTATCATGTCGAGCAAGAAAGTCCTACCTATATATGTCCCAGCATCCACTACAATATACATCCAATGTACAGTAATGGCCTCTAGGGCATACATATAACTAACAACGCCCACCCCTCAGGGTCATATTGATCCGTCTTCTCCAAACCGTATTGCCAGATTAGAGGCCGGTATGCAGGAGTTGCGACAGATGATGGGATCTTTAGTTGAGTCCAGTCGGGCACAGAGATCCGAGGACGTTCCTTCCACCGCACAGACCACGATTGTACCTGCTGCACAGATGGTCAATCCTGCTACCACTGCGACTATCCCTGTTTTACTATAGGAGTTTATGAGATTGAGACCTCCAGATTTTACCGGTACGGATGCGACAGAGGACCCACAGGCATTTCTTGATAGGATGGCTTGGATTTGCCGTTTGTTGAGGTGTTCCGATGATAGATGGGTGGAGTTCACGAGTTTTCGTCTGGAGGGCCTTGCCCAGACGTGGTACGATTCAGTAGAGAGAGGTCGAGCTGCAGGTCTACCTTCTATGTCCTAGGATGAGTTTACAGCTGCATTTCTTGCCCGTTTTCTTCCGGAGAGTGTCCGAGATGCTCGAGCCCGTAGTTTTGAGTCTATGCGCCAGACTCCTGGGATGACAGTGTCGGAGTATGATATACAGTTTACCCAGTTGTCTCGATATGCTCCGTACCTAGTAGACACTGAAGAGAAGAGAATAAAGAGGTTTGTCCGTGGGCTTGACACACAGCTATTCCTTGCTATCGGCACCCAGCACTTTGACACATACGCAGCCGCGATGGATGCAGCCTTACTTTTGGAGGAGCGCATTTCTGAGACTCCGGTCGTTTCTGGGCCGAAGAGGATCCGTATTGATACGCCAGCTCAGCGGCAGATGGGTAGACACCACGATAGATTATTTCCGGGAGATGGTGGCGGCAGAGGATTGAAATGAGGTCAGTTATTTGGTTCATATCCACAGACCCAGCAGTCGTCGCCTGGATGTTTTCGGTACGGGAGTTAGTACCACCGTATCAAAGACTGTACCGTGGGGCGCCAGGGCGCGGCGACAGTCCCGCATGTAACCTTACCACCTTCACCACCTCCTCAGAGAGCTTTACTTCCTACCTCTGATGATGCTCCACGCCAGCCAGTTGTTCCTAGAGGTCGTGGGCGTGGCGGTCCGGTTCAGAGAGGACGAGGCGACAGAGGTAGAGGTCGAGGTAGAGGCACAGGACAGCCAGCTATTATTGGTGGACAGGCCCGAGTGTTCGCGTTGACTCCTCAGGATGCACAGGCGTCCAATGCCGTCGTGACAGGTACTCTGCTAGTATGTTCTTTTGATGCACGGGTATTATTTGATCCAGGCTCCACACATTCCTATGTATCCACGTACTTTGCACCGAGGTTGGGCCGAGAGTCTTCTCCGTTAGATCAGCCGCTTGTCATTATTACTCCGGTAGGCGAGTCGTTTGTTGCTCTTTTTTTGTACCGATCATGTTCCGTTCATTTCGGGGAGAGAGATTCTTCAGTTGATTTGATTCTCCTCGATATGCTAGACTTCGACATTCTTCTTGGTATGGACTGGCTAGCCACCTGTTATGCATCCATGGACTGCCGTGAGAAAGCAGTCAGATTCAGTTTTCCTGGTGAGCCGGTTCTTGTTATTCAGGGAGATCGTAGCGCTACCCTTCCCAGCTTGATTTATTCCCTTCGCGCTGGTCAGCTCTTGTGGAAAGGGTGTCAGGGATTCTTAGCCTATGTTTTTGATACTAGCTCCACAGAGGTTCCGTTGGACCGGGTCCCTGTTGTGAGAGAGTTCCCTGATGTATTCCTTGACGAGCTGCCTGGTCTGCCACCAGAGCGCGAGATTGAGTTCTGCATCGACATGATCCCCAGCACCGGGCCTATCTCTATACCGCCTTATCGGATGGCCCCGGCGGAGCTGAGGGAGCTTAAGGATCAGTTACAGGACTTGCTGGACAAAGAGCTTATCCGACAGAGTGTGTCACCTTGGGGTGCTCCCGTCCAGTTTTTTAAGTAGAAGGACGGCAGTATGCGCTTATGCATTGATTATCGTCAGCTGAACCGGGTTACTGTGCAGAACAGATATCCCCTACCCCGCATCGACGACTTATTCGATCAGCTTCAGGGTGCAGGGTTTTTCTCGAAGGTTGATTTACGGTCAGGTTATCACCAGTTGCGGGTTCGGAAGGAGGATATTCCGAAGACCGCTTTTCATACTCGATATGGTCATTATGAGTTCTTGGTGATGTCGTTCGGGCTCACCAATGCCCCGGCAGCTTTATGGACTTGATGAACCGTGTATTCAGGCCGTATCTCAATCAATTCATCATTGTGTTCATTGAGGACATCTTGGTTTATTCTCGGAGCCGGAAGGACCATGAGCAACACTTGTGTATCACATTGCAGACTTTGAGGGAGCATCAGTTGTTCGCCAAATTTTCCAAGTGCGCATTCTGGTTAGACAGTGTCGACTTCTTAGGTCATGTGGTGACGAGAGATGGTATTTGTGTGGACCCAAAGAAGATCGAAGCAGTGCAACGTTGGCCCAGACCGGTATCAGTTACAGAGGTTCACAGCTTTCTAGGCCTGGCCGGCTATTATCGACGTTTTGTCCAGGATTTCTCCCGTATTGCTGCACCGTTGACCGGGTTGACCCGGAAGGGGGTTCCTTTCGATTGGACCCAGGCATGTGAGGATAGTTTCCAGCAGTTGAAGACTCGTCTGACTACTGCACCAGTGTTAGCATTGCCTTCAGGGTCAGGCGGTTTCGTGGTATATTATGATGCTTCTCGAGTGGGGCTGGGCTGTGTATTGATGCAGCACGATAGAGTTATCGCGTATGCTTCTCGGCAGTTGAGGAAACACGAACAGAACTACCCCACTCATGATTTAGTGATGGTTGCAGTGGTATTTGCACTTAAGATCTGGAGACATTACCTATACGGCGAGTCATGCCAGATATTCACTGACCACAAGAGTTTGAAGTATATCTTTCAGCAGCGAGATCTGAATCTGAGACAACGCCGTTGGTTAGATTTGGCAAAAGATTATGAATGCGAGATTTTATACCATCTGGGCAAGGCAAATGTGGTGGCAGATGCTTTGAGTAGGAGGCCCGGAGGTAGCCTATCTTGTTTGAGCGCAGTACAGATGCAGTCGACGGTGGATTGGCAGGTTTTATGTGACAGCAGAGTGCAGTTCGAGTTTACTCCTACAGGGGGACAGCTGGCCCATTTCATAGCACGCCCACAGATACTGGACCGTATCCCCGAGGCACAGTCCGGCGATGCCCGTATTTTAGAGATTATCGACCAGATTCGGCAGGGCAGAGTTTCTGAGTTCGTGATTGATGATCAGGGGATACTTCGATTTGGGACTCGACTGTGCGTACCAGATTCTAAGGGACTGAGGCGTGATATTCTTGAGGAGGCCCATAGATCCGTATACAGTGTGCATCCAGGTTCCACCAAGATGTACCGTGATTTGAGAGAGGTTTACTGGTGGGACGGAATGAAGAAAGTTGTTACAGACTTTGTGTCGAGATGCCTGACTTGTCAGGAAGTCAAGGTCGAACACCAGAGACCAGCCGGCGAGTTACAGCCTTTGCCCATCCCTGAGTGGAAGTGGGAACAGGTCTCCATGAACTTCATTGTGGGTCTACCCAGGACCAGTCGAGGGTATGACTCTATTTGGGTGATTGTGGATCGACTGACGAAAGCGGCTCACTTCCTGCCAGTGAAGACCACTTTTGGATTTGCTCAGTACGCCCAGGTTTATATTGATGAGATCGTGCGACTGCAAGGTGTTCCAACTTGCATCGTCTCCGACCGGGGTACCCAATTTACCAGCCGATTATGGCAGAAACTTCAGGAAGCTTTAGGCACCCGATTGAGTTTTAGCACAGCCTTCCATCCGCAGACTGACGGTCAGTCATAGCGTACTATTCAGACTCTTGAAGACATGCTCAGAGCTTGTGTTTTAGATTTCGGTTGTAGCTGGGATCGTCATTTTCCTTTGATTGAGTTCTCCTACAATAATAGCTTCCAGGAGACGATTCAGATGGCACCTTTCGAGGCTTTATATGGGAGGATATGTCGATCGCCTGTGTGTTAGACAGAGCTCAGGGAGACCAGTGTTTTAGGCCCGCAGATCGTTCAGGAGACGACCGAAAAGATACAGCTGATTAGGGACAGGATGAGAGCGGCACAGAGTAGACAGAAATCATATGCTGACAGGCGCCGTCGCCGACTCGAGTTCGCCGTTGGTGATCATATTTTCCTTAGGGTCTCTCCGATGAAGGGTGTGATGAGATTTGGGTGGAAAGGGAAGCTTAGTCCTAGATATGCTGGTCCCTTCGAGATCCTAGAGCGTGTCTGTTCAGTCGCTTATCGATTAGCTCTTCCGCCCAGCTTCCCCGATGTTCACCCCGTGTTCCATGTTTCGATGTTCCGCAAGTACCTTCATGATCCTTCCCATGCGATTCAGTACCAGACAATCCAGCTAGAGCGCGATCTTTCATTCACCAAGCAGCCGGTGGTCATTTTGGATCGGCAGGTAAAGAAATTAAGGTCGAAGGTTATACCGTCCGTCAAGGTTCTTTGGCGTGGCCCGAACAACGAGGAGGTCACCTGGGAGACCGAGGTCGAGATGAGGAAGAAATATCCCCATCTTTTTGAAGGTACGCGTAGTTAAATTTTTTTAAATTCGGGGACCGAATTTCTTTAAGAGGGGAGGATTGTAACGATTCGAAAATCGTTTAGGCAGTTTTTCGGTAATCGGCAAAATTAGCAGTCTTTTCCGTAAAAAGTCAAATAAGAAATTTTCACTATAGGCCTAATTATACAAAATTTAGATAAGATATTGCTAAAATTTTGTCACTAAATTGTCACTTAAAATTTTCTAGTTAATTAAAAAAAATTCCTTAATTAATTATTTTTAATATTATTTTAAGCTTTTAAAAATACATTTAATTAGTGATAAATACAAATTTAATTGGGTAAATTACATAATTAGGAATCATTATAAACTAAAATTTAGTGTAACAAAAATTTTAGCAAACCATTTCAAGTTTAGTTGTTTATGGTAAAATGGGTTGGAAAAATGAAATGAGAAAGGGTTTTTTTTGAAAAGTTTTGAAGTAACATGCATTAATTGACCTTAGATGATATTTTGTGTGGAAATTTCCACACAACTCTTCCCTTCTCACCCCTCCCACTACTGGCTGAGCCAAACCTGCAGGAAATCCCTCAGTTTTTCCCCATTTCTTGCTTCTAAAATCATGCTAAAATCATCAAAAATCCACAAAAATCCACCATTTCCTTCACTAATTCCAACCTAACCCTTATGCTATCCCTTCTCAAGCCCAAATTGGTCTAAGACAAGGTGAAAGGAGACCTCTTTAGAGGCTAAGTGCAAGGGGATCACAACTTGGGAGGTATAATTTTTAATCTAGTTGTTAAATTGGTAGTTTAAACTTGCTAGATTTAGTGGTTTAAGTGTGAAATTTGGTTTAATTTGCTTGCTCATGAATTTCAAGAGAAGGGTTGATGTTCTAATCAGGGCTTGATGTAGGATAAGTGGGTTTAAGTTAGTATTATTGTAACGTTTTGAAAATCGTTTCGGTGAAATTTCGGAAAATCGGTAAAATAATGGGGTTTTCTGTAAAAAGTCAAAATACAAATATCTTTCTTCTAAAACTAAATATATATATTCTAGCTATGTAATTGCTAGTATTTGGTATTTATTAAGCCCCTGGTAAAATTCCAAAATTTCTGAAAAAATTTCCGAAATTAATTATGTTAATATTATTTTAAGCTGTCACTAATACATTTAATTAGGGCAAATTACAAATTGGAATGGGTTGAAACAAATTTTGTGCATCATAACACATTAAACAAAATTTTAACATGTTGTTTTTGAAATGAAATGAAGCTGTCAAACGGTTTTAGAAAATATCGAAGAAAAAGGCTTAAATGATGAAAATAAGTTAAATAGAAATTTGGGGTATAACATTTATCATTTTCCTTCACCCCACACACACACCCACACTCACACACCCCCACTTGCCATCATTGGTCGGCCATGGGCTGCCCCACTCCCATTTTTTTCCCCACTTAAAGATTTGGAGAGAAAGAATAGAAAATGAAAACAATAAAGAATGAGTAATGGACTTTGTTGACTTTGGGAGTTTCCACCTACCCCAAACCCCTCAAATTTTCTCTCTCCCCCTCACCTGATCATTCCCCAGCCCTCCCCTTCCTTGCTGGAGCAGCAGCCCTCCCAAATCCCCCACTTCTTTTTGCATTAAGAAGTCTTCAAAAATCCATCAAATTCACTCAAAAACCTCAATAATTCTTCAATTAAATCCCTACCCATTTCTCATTGGCCATTCTAGTATGGATTTAGGAGAAAGAGACCATCTTTGGAGGTTAAATTTTTCATGTTTGATCTCTTGATCAAGAGGTATAAGCTTCATCCAAAATTGTTACTTGTTAATTGTTTGTTTGAATTTAGTTTTAATTAGATGTTTTTATAAAGTTAATTGCAAAATGAGAATTTCAAGAGAAAGGGTTGTGATCTAATTTGGGTTTTTATCATTAGAGTGTGGTTTTAATGAGTAGGATATCATGCCAATTTTATGTAAAATGTAATCTTGTTGCCTATTTCTAATTGTAACATTAAAACATCCAATTTAACATTTTTTAAGCAAACTAGGTTTTAGCAATTAGTTGCAAATGTGAGATTAAAAATCTAATTAGGGTATTCATTGCATTGTTAACATTATAAGTTATAGTTTAATAGTTTAGATCATGCAAATCAAAACTAAATTGTTATTTGTGCATTTTTGCTATAAAATGGTTGAAATTGGTTAATTTTGTTAACTAGATTTTTGGGTTAAATGTAATTTATTGAGATTAAAAATATGCAAGTGATTTGTATGACTTAGTTATGATATTTAGTGGATATTATGGCCATTAGTTTTGTTAAAACATCAAGTTTCGAATTAAAACGAAAATTTAGTGCTTTCTTGGTTTTCGGAAAATAAATCGATTTGATTTATTTTAATGTTTTGAAAATTTAAAACCTATGTTATATTATAATTAGTGAGTTTTGGGAACTACGATTTGTACGTTTGAGTTTTTCTCGGTCACTCGGCGTTCATACGCCGATGTCGAGTGTTTTGGGTTGATTTGAGAGAGCAAATCATAGGTTTTGACTTATGTGAGATTCGTGTGTCGATTTGGTCATGAGTCGGACTTTAATGCGATACGGTGCGTTATGATATGTAGGTACCCTCACGAAGACTTCGAGACGACAAGCAAGCGCGTGGCGACGTTGGCACCGGCAAGAGAGGACCAGGTGAGTAGATTTATATCTACGGGGAGAAGTCGGGTGGATGGCATATAGCACCCCCGCAGTTCATGGTGATGTATACGAATACGTATACACACATATATTGATTATATATATTGTTTGAGATTATTGATGACATAGATAGATTTTAGGTGTGATTGGATTAGTTTAGTGTTGCGAAACCCTAGAGTAGTGGTTGCTCTACACATACACACACCCATACTTGCATACATTCTTCTTTCATATGTGCTTAGATGGGAATATATATATTTATGTGTTCACATGGGTATGAGACTATGTGATTATATACTAGATTTGAGGATGGTACTTGGGATTTGAGGTGAGTCGATGAGATGTGATTTGAGATCGTGAGATCGGTGATATGACAGGATTCGTACTTGAGATACGTCCTGATGTTTTAGTGGATCATTGGACGATGATACCTTGTGAATTGTGATATAAATAAAATGGTCGACATGTAATCGTGATATGAGATATAATATGTTAGGATGTTTATGATAGGTCGCATTGGGCGAGGTATACCTCTTTATGACGATATATGATGATGATAACGGTTTGTATGAGGCTGTAGATCAGCAATCAGATCATGATTAGATTGATGATATTAGTATTATACTAGACGTAGATCAGTACCCGGATTATAATCTTTGATAAAGAGAATACCAGATGAATAGTGTGATGAATGTGATATTGACCCGTACCCAGATTTGGGATGCCGTACGACGGATTTACGTACGAGCTATATATTGATGTTTGATCCGCACTCTTGACTTGGGAATATTTGATTATAGATATGGTATCGGATGTGGTATTATCGAGGCGAGATCACCGGCTAATATATATATATATATATATATATATATATATATATGTATATGTATGTATCGAATCAGATGTTAGGCGGTTTCCTTACCTTTAGTTTAGCTTGTTAGCTCGGCCGTGTAGTTTAGTGTAGCTGTATAACTCATATTACATTAGATATTGATTTGTTATCTTTGTGTCTAGTATTTAGCTCCCGCTCATTATTACTGTTGCTCCGCATCGCGTACTTATTGTGATTCATATTCCATTATTGATATCATGCTATTAGGACACCAGCACCATTACCGATGATGCGTATGTACCACGTACACTTACTTGCCGGCTCACACATATCTTCATCGGTAATTGCCATGTCACGTACACTTAAAGAATATTATTGCTTGACTTAGCTTGTTAGATAGTAGTTTTGACATGATATTAGTGTACTTGTCTTATATGCCAGTTTAGACATTGTAGTTATTACTTGTCACTTCATGCATACTGTTATTCATTGTTATGCCGCATTCATGGATTCTCATGCATATATTCACTATTTTATATGCTATTGAGGTTTTGGATTCGGATTTCCATGAGATTTTCTGGATTTGGGGGAAAACCGCAAAACTTATACAAACTTCTTCTCTCTCTTTTTAAATGAAAAGCGCGGTTTTCTTATGATGTATGAGTCGTCCACCATGAGTTTGCTGATGGATTTCGAGACCCGATTCGAGGAGACGGATGAACCGTTTCGGGTACATGGTGGACCCGGTAAGGTAGCCCGGGGCAAGAAGCACGTGATGATGACGATGTGAGCCTGGCAGGGGAGCACTACCTACCGGTGATTTTACCTGACGCGTCGGATATCTGGAGGAAACCGTCGTGGTCTTGAGATGGATGTTAGGGGCCGGTCTGCACTGACGGCGCCCTAGATAGTGAGATTGACAAACAGAGATATTGAGATATTGAGGTACTGAGATTGCGACACTGAGACATTGAGATATTTGGATTTATGTTTTATGTCGATGCTAGACACAGTTTATGCGGATTTCATTATGATACCTCATTTTAAATATACAAAAATCTCACTAATTTATGAAAGATGTTTTCTTCAGTACATGCATTTTGTTTCATGCATTCATACATTATCCATATGATACATTGCTACATGAGGCACTGACACGAGCACATGGGATTACACTTGGGTTAGCTATTTACCTTAGCCATTGTTATAGGCTGCTGATTATATATTTGAGGATATATTATGATCATATGATCTAGAATTGCGTTGTTCATGCGATTTCTGTTCGTAGATGTTTTTCTTCTCACGAGTTGGCAACTCACCCGCGTTGTGCCCCAGTTTTCTGCAGGTTTTGCCATACAGGTTTCATTACGGCTTGCTGGCACTATTTCCATTCCGGGTGATTTGCTAGTAGGTGGGTTTATTTGTAATGTATCCATCATTATACCTTGTATATTATTATTCTGTTGTATCTAGAAGTTCCATCAGCTAAACATGTATTTATTTTTGAGATAGAGACCAGTAATATTTATTCTTTCGACCTTAGAGTCACGCGTTGTATTTTTATGGATTTTCTTGCTGTTTTGAGTTTCCTTTTGAGTTTTGATCCTCGCCCTTGGCGTTGTATATTATATTGCTTGTGTGGTTGTCACCGTCGATTGAGGAAGAGCTAGCTCCCTCTTGGGGATGCCTTTTTATAGATTTCGTATACTATTCATGTCGTATCCCGTTTGGGGGCCAGTATTTACAAAGGAGACTCTGCCGAAATTTTTAGAAAATACTTGATATTTTTTTTTTAAAAAATGCATAATTCAGCTTATGCTATTAAAACTACTTACTTTTAGTTGGTTTTCCTATAATCCACTACTTTTCTTGCTTTGGATTTTTGGGTTTTCGGCTTACTTAGATTACGTACGCCTCGAGACGTTTCGTAGTTTAAGTGCCGGTCATATTCCGTACTTTTGGGATGTGACAAAGTTGGTATCAGAGCGTTAGGTTTTACCTTCGGAGCGTAGGATGACCCTTGGTTGATGGAATAGGTGACTAAAGTAGAGTGACGTACCGTGGGTATGTTCCGCGGCATATTTACGATACGCTACTCCACTTAAGAAACCTTAGGATTTACATTTCTTTGTTCAATATTATATTCCTTCCTATGATCTTGCCTCATCGGTAGCAGTCATGGTTTTGCTACCATGATTACGGGCAGGGAGAGCTACGGCTAGAGTTGCGGTCAGCACGAGCTCGTCAAGAACGAGGACTGACCAGGGCGTGATTCCGGCGACACACGATTGCAGAGATGTCTTTTATTGTGTTTTCACGCCACGAGCGTTGGGTGGATTGCTGTATGAGATTACTCAGACGTGCAAATCAGCCCTAGAGGATTGAGCCACTGATAGAGGCCAACCAGATTTTGATGACCGTTGATGTATTGCTTATTCATGATGATTAAGGCACGGTTCAGCGTGCAGATGAGTGAGCCAGTTGTTGCTGCGAATGACGAGATATCGCCCCAGATGTTGGAGCTATTGCAGTACGAGTTGTACTAAAAGATGAGAGAAGGTCGCTAGTCACCGAGGATGAATGACTAAGACATGTGGTTCGTTCGCTATCCCGATGCGAGGTCATCAGATAGATTGATTCCAGCTAGAGATGACTTCACGTGGATACGTTGAGAGTCGATAGAGACGATCGAATGTCAGAAACCTATTATTCCAAGTGTGAATTATTCGGAAAGACATGCATGCAATTCTATGGACCTTCTAGAAGAATGAAACCCTAACTAAACTTAATGACCGTGTGAAAGCCTTTAAACCTTAGGGTTTGCGGCAGTTCCGCGGCGCCTTTAGTGAGACTTGGGTTTGCCCTTCTACGGCTGGACCATCAATGCTGTGGTATGTACTCGATACTGTTAAACTGTACCCAAGATGTTGAGCTCTTGGGGGATTATGAGGTTTTGACGAATCGATCGGATGGTTCGACTTCATTCGGATGCTAGGTGGTGAGATGCATTTCTTTGGAGACTCTAGATACGAGGATAGCCGTTGGAGCTCAGTCCATGCAGCCACGACGAGACGAGTCCGAAGCAGTCGACATTAGAGAAAAGTGGAGTAAGAGGTCCGTACAAGATCTGGATAAGATGACGTTCCACTCCACCGACATCAGAGATGCGATAAGCATGCCGAGGCATTGTGCTTAGATATACCTTCAAAAAGGAGTCGCGATGAGTATGCAGCCATTCCGGAACAAGAAACAGATATAGTAAAGGACGATGACTTCCGGACAGTTCGGCAGAGACGAGATTTGGGAGAGACCTTGACAGGACCTTTCTGGAATAAATTACGAGAAGACTTGGACCCAGGAGTAGTCATGTTACGCACACCAGCAGACCAGAGTTCATGATCATTGACGAGACATGCTATGAGTGACCACGACAGTTGGCCAGAGATTCTTGAGGATGTGCTTGAGCGGGACTATTCCGCCATACTTGATTTTGGTATTTTGGGCGATCTATTTGCATGATTGATTTTGATGATTGAGTTTCATGATATTTGTTTTCATGCACCATGGTTGCACCTACTGAGTATTTACGATTTTTGCACAGTTGTTGCACTTGATATCGTTTTCGTGCCTTGGTTTCTCATGTTTATGATTTTATGGGTTTCATACAGTTGAGTTGATTTTGTGCATATGTATGCACACGATTTGGTTCTTGCATTCGGTATAGTTCACATATGCTTGCAGTGCAGTGATTCGCATTTTGTGCACTTAGATGCACTGGACTTCGACTTCGATTGTGATGTTCGATATTTGTTTTGTGCACCTTGTTCACCTGATTGGATTTTGCGCATATTCGGCGCTTGATATTGGATTTCATGATTTCATGCATGGTGGATGCACCTGATTTGGGTTTTCGCGCATGTTAGGTACATGTTTTGAGATGCGATTTTGGTGCACACCAGATGCACTAAATCGAGATTCTTCGTGCATGTCAGATGCACCTGTTTGTGCTGTCAGGCACACACGTTGCCTTTGACAGATGTTTCGTGCACACCCGATGCACTTAGATATTGTTTCTGTGAGCATGTATGTCACATTCATGGATTTTGATTTCTGTGCGCACCAGACGCACGTAGTATTCATATACTGTAACCCTTCGAAAATCGTTTAGGCAGTTTTTCGGTAATCGGCTAATTTTTCGGCTTTTTCCGTAAAAAGTCGAAATAGGTATTTTTCATTGTAGATCTAATTATACAAAATTTAGATAAGATATTACTATAATTTTGTCACTAAAATGTCACTTATAATTTTCTAGTTAAATAAAAAAAAATTCGTAATTAATTTTTTTTTTATTTTATTTTAAGCCTTTTTAAATACATTAAATTAGGGATAAATACAAATTTAATTAGGTAAATTTCATAATTAGGAATCTTTATAAGCTAAAATATGGTGTTAATAAAATTATATCATGTCTTGCAAACTTTTGGTTTTAGGGTGGGAAAAATTGTGAAAAAATGATGAAAAAATGGGTTTTTTTGTAAAAAAGTTGACATGAAAGCATGAAATGATAACATATGATGTTGTATTGAACTAGAAACTTCTCCAAAATTTCCCTACCTCCTCCTCTTGCTGCAGCCGACCCCAATTCTGCAGAATTTTCCCCACTTCCCACTTCATTCTTGCTTCTTTTTCTTGCTAAAAATCAATAAAAATTCACATTTTTCCATCTCCATTCAAACCCAAACCCTAAACCACTCTCTCTTCTACCCAAATTGGTTCAAAAACTAGATGAAAGGAGGCTTCTTGGTGACTTGATCAAGCTAGGGTTCAAGCTTGAGAGGTGAAAATTCTAATCTTTTTGTTAACTTGTGGTTTAATTATGCTAGAATTGAAATTCTAAATATTAGTTTAGTGGTAAATGTTGTTTAGGAAAAATCAAGAGAAGGATTGATTTTAAAACTAGGGTTTGAAGCATAGTTGTTAGGATTAAATTAGGGCTTTGGATTTCTAATTGGTTGTAGTGGTTAATGGTGTATTTATATGCTCGCTAAATCGACAAAATATCGATGTTTGCATTGAATCGGCGTTGAATTTGCTTGCTAGATTTTTACGAAAAATAGAATGCGTTCAATTTGCGTTAGGTTAGAAATATTATTAGCTTCGTATAGGATTATTAGAATGCGCGAACGCGGGGTTTCGTCTAGTCGGGTTGTAGTTTTGTCGATTTCCCCGAAATGACGATTTTAGTTAAAGGTTAGCGATTTTCGTGCGTTTTTCCGCGCACTGAGTGCATGCTATGAGTAATTCGAGAGCGTTGATAATTGTATATTGTGACTTGCATCGTCTTAGGTTTTGTAATCTTATGCTTGATATTGTGCAAATATAGGATCGATCGGAGAAACATCGGACACGGCGCGAAAGGGCAAGGCGGTGGCCGGATCGGATTAGCGGAGATTTCAAGTGAGTAGATATATTCATCTATGGGGGAATCGTCTGGATGGCGCGAGGCGCCCCCCCTCTAGTTAGGATTACCCTACTTTTTGCAAGATTCATATTGTTAGCTAGCTTATCCATTCATGTACACTGCATACCCTTATAGCGAACAGTATATTAGATTGCATGGACATTCATCCATATTTATGCGATACACTTCGTAGGGCACGAACACCATTACCATTGGCATCTGTTGCACACGCACTATTCATGTGACACACACGCCTTTGGTAATTGCCATGCCACGTGCACTATAGAACCTGTTTATCATAATATCGCCACTTGCATTCATACTTGATATATGAAATTGCATAGCATACGTATACCTCGCATCATCATCATATTTATATAGATTTCTAGCAAAATTCACATTGTATGCATTGATATCATAGACATTTATTATATATAACATGTGGACATTATGATTTTCTTAAGGATTTCAGTATTGCTGCGATTTCTGGATTTTTGGGGAAAACCGCAAGAATTTAACAAAACCTTATATTTATCATTTTCAAAACAAAGTTGTGGTTTTCTCGTGATGTATGTGTCGTCCACCATGAGTTTTCATGTTTTCTGTTGGATTTCGAGACCCGATTCGAGGAGTGGATGAACCGTCTCGGGTACATGGTGGGCCCGGTATGGTACCCCGGGGCAAGAAGATCGAGTTGTAGACGATGAGCCTGGCAGGGGAAGACTACCTACCGGTGATGTCTAGCGCGGCAGATATCCGGAGGATACCGACCGTTGTCGTGAGATTTATGATATGGGCCGATCCGGACTGACGGAGCCCGATATTGAGACAGATATGATTCCTATTTGGTGTCGATGCTTGACACGGGTTTTCAGATGATTTCTTGATGGTATTTAGCTATTATACTGATATTCATGTTCTAAAGTTAAGAATTCAATACCCTTAGCATTAAAACACTTAAAGACTTAATAATGACATTGCATACCTGTGCATGCATACTAGAGGCATTATATCAGATATGGACATGCATGTTGTGCATTGCGTGCATTCTTACGATTTCCTTATTAGATGTTATATTTACTCACGAGCTGGCAACTCACCTCCGTTGTGCCACAGTGTCTTGCAGGTCAGACCCGTCAGTCTTGTAGTGGCGGGCTATCTTATCATCAGCTCCTTTTGCTCAGACTCGCGACATCGCCCGTAGGTGGGTTGCGAGCACACTTTATTTCTTTTTGTTTTATTATTGTATCTAGTATTCTCCATCTACCACTTTATATTTTATATGCGACCTAGTGACGAGACTGAGAGGTTTGTATATTTGTGGTTTCTTTTGGGTCGAGCTCACTTGAGCCGGCGATGTGTTTTCTGGTATTTTGCATTTCTTTTATGCTCTTTTTCTTGATATTACTATTATATTGCATGTGGTTGTGATCCGCCTTGGGCGAAGAGCTAGCTCCCGCTTGGGGATGCCATTTTTATGATTACAGGTTTATTATCTTGTTGTACCCATTTTGGGGGTTAGAAAATACAGGGGAGACTCTGCCTAAATTTTCAGAAATTTTTGATGTTCTTTTTTTTGGATTCTATGCAACTTAATTGATTTAAAAACCGTTTTCATTTAAGGTTTTCCTTCACTCTCTTTTGATTTTGGGTTAGATTTCTGGGCTTTGGCTGACTTAGGTTACGGTACGCCTTTAGACGTCTCGTAATCTAAGTGCCAGTCACGTTCCGTACTTTCGGGAGGTGACAAAGTTGGTATCAGAGCGTAGGTTTTACCTTTCTGAGTGTAGGACGACCTTGGTAGATGGAGTAGGTGACTTAAGCAGAGTGGCGTAGCGTGGGTATGATCCGCGGCATACTTACGATACGGTACTCCGCCTAAGTGACCTTAGGACATAATTGCTTGTATTTCCTTTCTTGATTCCTTGCATTCCTTGATTCAATTGCAATGATCTTATCAGTCCTGTTTCTTATTCCAGCTTCGATGCCGCCAAAGACTACGAGAGCTCAGCGGGTTGCCGCTAGGGATGAGATTCGAGCGGGCTCGTCTGAGGCGAGGATCGAGCGGGAGGATACGCCTACCCCTCAGGGTCCTACTGATCCGCCTTATCCTGACCGTATTGCCAGATTAGAGGCCGGCATGCAAGAGTTGCGGCAGATGATGGGATCTTTAGTTGAGTCCAGCCGGGCACAGAGATCCGAGGACGTTCCTTCCACCGCACAGACCACGATCGTACCTGCTGCACAGATGGTCACTCCTGCTGCTACTACGGAGACTATCCCTGTTTCACTACAGGAGTTCATGAGATTGAGACCTCCATCTTTTACCGGTACAGATGCGACAGAGGACCCACAGGCATTTCTTGATAGGATGGCTCGGATTTGCCGTTCGTTGAGGTGTTCGGATGATAGATTGGTGGAGTTTGCGAGTTTTCGTCTGGAGGGTCTTGCCCAGACATGGTACGACTCAGTAGAGAGAGGCCGAGCTGCAGGTCTGCCTTCTATGACCTGGGATGAGTTTACATCTGCATTTCTTGCCCGTTTTCTTCCGGAGAGTGTCCGAGATGCTCGAGCCCGTAGTTTTGAGTCTTTGCGCAAGACTCCTGGGATGACAGTGTCGGAGTATGATATACAGTTTACCCAGTTGTCTCGATATGCTCCATACCTGGTCGACACAGAAGAGAAGAGAATAAAGAGGTTTGTACGAGGGCTTGATACACAGCTATTCCTTGCCATCGGCACCCAGCACTTTGATACATACGCAGCCGCGATGGATGCAGCCTTACTTTTGGAGGAGCGTAATTCTAAGACTCCGGTCGTTTCTGGGCCGAAGAGGATCCGTACTGATACGCCAGCTCAGCGGCAGATGGGCAGACACCGTGATAGATTATTTCCGGGAGATGGTGGAGGCAGAGGATTGAGACGAGGTCAGTTATTTGGTTCATATCCACAGACCCAGCAGTCGTCTCCAGGATGTTTTCGGTGTGGGAGTCAGTACCACCGTGTTAGAGACTGTACCATGGGACGCCAGGGCACGGCGACAGTCCTGCATGTGACTTTACCACCCTCACCACCTTCTCAGAGAGCTTTACTTCCTACTCCTGATGATGCTCCACGCCTGTCAGATGCTTCTAGAGGCCGTGGGCGTGGCGGTCCAGTTCAGAGAGGACGAGGCGACAGAGGCAGAGGCAGAGGCCGAGGTAGAGGCAGAGCACAGCCAGCTATTAGTGGTGGACAGGCCCGAGTGTTCGCGTTGACTCCTCAGGATGCGCAGGCATCCAATGCCGTCGTGACAGGTACTCTGCCAGTATGTTCCTTTGATGCACGGGTATTATTTGATCCAGGCTCCACACATTCCTATGTATCCACGTACTTTGCACCGAGGTTGGGCCGAGAGTGTTCTCCGTTAGATCAGCCGCTTGTCGTTATTACCCCGGTAGGCGAGTCTTTTGTTGCCCGTTTTGTGTACCGATCGTGTTCCGTTCGTATCGGGGAGAGAGATTCTTCAGTTGATTTGATTCTCCTCGATATGCTAGACTTTGACGTTCTTCTTGGTATAGACTGGCTAGCCACCTGTTATGCATCCGTGGACTGCCGTGAAAAAGCAGTCAGATTCAGTTTTCCTGGTGAGCCGGTTCTTATTATTCAGGGAGATCGTAGCGCTACCCTTCCCAGCTTGATTTCTTCTCTTCGCGCTGGTCAGCTCTTGAGGAAAGGGTGTCAGGGATTCTTAGCTTATGTTTGTGATACTAGCTCCACAGAGGTTCCGTTGGACCAGGTCCCTGTTGTGAGAGAGTTCCCTGATGTATTCCCTGACGAGCTGCCTGGTCTGCCACCAGAGCGCGAGATTGAGTTCTGTATTGACTTGATCCCCGGCACGGGGCCTATCTCTATACCGCCTTATCGGATGGCCCCGGCGGAGCTGAGAGAGCTAAAGGATCAGTTATAGGACTTGCTGGACAAAGGGCTTATTCGACCGAGTGTGTCACCTTGGGGTGCTCCCATCTTGTTTGTTACGAAGAAGGACGGGAGTATGCGTTTATGCATTGATTACCGTCAGCTGAACCGGGTTACTGTGCGGAACAGGTATCCCCTACCCCGCATTGATGACTTATTCGATCAGCTCCAGGGTGCAGGGTTTTTCTCGAAGGTTGATTTACGGTCAGGTTATCACCAGTTGCGGGTTCGGAAGGAGGATATTCCGAAGACAGCGTTCCGTACTCGATATGGTCATTATGAGTTCTTGGTGATGTCGTTCGGGCTCACCAATGCCCCGGCAGCTTTTATGGATTTGATGAACCGCGTATTCAGGCCGTATCTCGATCAGTTCATCATTGTGTTCATTGACGACATCTTGTTTTATTCTCGGAGCCGGGAGGAGCATGAGCAGCACTTACGTATCACATTGCAGATTTTGAGGGAGCATCAGCTGTTCGCCAAATTTTCCAAGTGCGCATTCTGGTTAGACAGTGTCGATTTCTTGGGTCATGTGGTGACGAGAGACGGTATTTGCGTGGACCCGAAGAAGATCGAGGCAGTTCAGCGTTGGCCTAGACCAGTATCAGTTACGGAGGTTCGCAGTTTTCTAGGTCTGGCCGGCTATTATCGACGTTTCGTCCAGGATTTCTCCCGCATTGCTGCACCATTGACCGGGTTGACCCGGAAGGGGGTTCCTTTTGATTGGACCCAGGCATGTGAGGATAGCTTCCAGCAGTTGAAGACTCGTCTGAGTACTGCACCAGTGTTAGCATTTCCTTCAGGATCAGGCGGGTTCGTGGTATATTGTGATGCTTCTAGAGTGGGGCTGGGATGTGTATTGATGCAGCACGACAGAGTTATCGCGTATGCTTCTCGGCAGCTGAGGAAACACGAGCAGAACTACCCCACACATGATTTAGAGATGGCTGCAGTGGTATTTGCACTTAAGATCTGGAGACATTACCTATACGGTGAGTCGTGCCAGATATTCACTGACCACAAGAGTTTGAAGTATATCTTCCAGCAGCGAGACCTGAACCTGAGACAGCGCCGATGGATGGAATTGGTGAAGGATTATGACTGCGAAATTTTATACCATCCGGGCAAGGCGAATGTGGTGGCAGATGCTTTGAGTAGGAGGCCCGGAGGTAGCTTATCTTGTTTGAGCGCAGTACAGATGCAGTCGACGGCGGATTGGCAGGTGTTATGTGATAGCAGAGTGCAGTTTGAGTTTACTCCTACAGGGGGACAGCTAGCCCATTTCAGAGCACGCCCACAGTTACTTGACCGTATTCACGAGGCACAGTCCGGCGATGCCCTTATTTTAGAGATTATTGAGCAGATTCGACAGGGCAGAGTTTCTGAGTTCGTGATTGATGATCAGGGGATACTTCGATTTAGGACTCGACTATGCGTGCCAGATTCAGAGGGACTGAGGTGTGATATTCTCGAGGAGGCACATAGATCAGTATACAGTGTGCATCCAGGTTCCACCAAGATGTACCGTGATTTGAGAGAAGTTTACTGGTGGGACGGGATGAAGAAGGATATTACAGACTTTGTGTCGAGATGCCTGACTTGTCAGCAAGTCAAGGCCGAGCACCAGAGGCCAGCCGGCGAGTTACAGCCTTTGCCCATCCCTGAGTGGAAGTGGGAGCAGGTCTCCATGGACTTCATTGTGGGTCTACCCAGGACCAGTCGAGGGTACGACTCTATATGGGTGATTGTGGATCGACTGACGAAAGCGGCTCACTTCCTGCCAGTGAAGACCACTTTTGGATTTTCTCAATACGCCCAGGTTTATATTGATGAGATAGTGCGACTGCATGGCGTTCCGACTTGCATCGTGTCCGACCGTGGCACCCAGTTTACCAGTCGATTGTGGCTGAAACTCCAGGAAGCTTTGGGCACCCGATTGAGTTTTAGCACAGCCTTTCATCCGCAGACTGACGGTCAGTCGGAGCATACGATTCAGACTCTTGAGGACATGCTCAGAGCTTGTGTTTTAGATTTCGGTGGTAGCTGGGATCGTCATTTGCCTTTGATCGAGTTTTCCTACAATAATAGCTTCCAGGAGACGATTCAGATGGCACCTTTTGAGGCTTTATATGGGAGGAGATGTCGATCGCCTGTATGTTGGACAGAGCTCAGGGAGAGCAGTATTTTAGGGCCGCAGATCGTACAGGAGACGACCGAGAAGATACAGCTGATTCGGGATAGGATGAGAGCGGCACAGAGCAGGCAGATATCATATGCTGACAGGCACCGTCGCCGACTCGACTTCACTGTTGGCAATCATGTTTTCCTGAAGGTCTCTCCGATGAAAGGCGTGATGAGATTTGGGCGGAAAGGGAAACTGAGTCCTAGATATGTTGGTCCTTTTGAGATCCTAGAGCGTGTTGGCCCGGTCGCTTATCGGTTAGCTCTTCCGCCCAGCTTCCCCGATGTTCACCCCGTATTCCATGTCTCGATGCTCCGCAAGTACCTTCATGATCCTTCCCAGGCGATTCAGCACTAGACGATCCAGCTAGAGCGTGATCTTGCTTTCACCGAGCAGCCGGTGGTCATCTTAGATCGGCAGGTGAAGAAATTGAGGTCGAAGGTTATACCGTCCGTCAAGGTCCTTTGGCGTGGCCCGAACAGCGAGGAGGTCACCTGGGAGACCGAGGTCGAGATGAGGAAGAGATATCCCCATCATTTTGAAGGTACGCGTAGTTAAATTCTAAATTCGGGGACCGAATTTCTTTAAGGGGGGAAGATTGTAACCCTTTGAAAATCGTTTAGGCAGTTTTTCGGTAATCGGCTAATTTTTCGGCTTTTTCCGTAAAAAGTCGAAATAGGTATTTTTCATTGTAGATCTAGTTATAAAAAATTTAGATAAGATATTACTATAATTTTGTCACTAAAATGTCACTTATAATTTTCTAGTTAAATAAAAAAAAATCGTAATTAATTATTTTTTTATTATTTTAAGCCTTTTTAAATACATTAAATTAGGGATAAATACAAATTTAATTAGGTAAATTTCATAATTAGGAATCTTTATAAGCTAAAATATGGTGTTAATAAAATTATATCATGTCTTGCAAACTTTTGGTTTTAGGGTGGGAAAAATTGTGAAAAAATGATGAAAAAATGGGTTTTTTTAAAAAAAAGTTGACATGAAAGCATGAAATGATAACATATGATGTTGTATTGAACTAGAAACTTCTCCAAAATTTCCCCACCTCCTCCTCTTGCTGCAGCCGACCCCAATTCTGCAGAATTTTCCCCACTTCCCACTTCATTCTTGCTTCTTTTTCTTGCTAAAAATCAATAAAAATTCACATTTTTCCATCTCCATTCAAACCCAAACCCTAAACCACTCTCTCTTCTACCCAAATTGGTTCAAAAACTAGATGAAAGGAGGCTTCTTGGTGACTTGATCAAGCTAGGGTTCAAGCTTGAGAGGTGAAAATTCTAATCTTTTTGTTAACTTGTGGTTTAATTATGCTAGAATTGAAATTCTAAATATTAGTTTAGTGGTAAATGTTGTTTAGGAAAAATCAAGAGAAGGATTGATTTTAAAACTAGGGTTTGAAGCATAGTTGTTAGGATTAAATTAGGGCTTTGGGTTTCTAATTGGTTGTAGTGGTTAATGGTGTATTTATATGCTCGCTAAATCGACAAAATATCGATGTTTGCATTGAATCGGCGTTGAATTTGCTTGCTAGATTTTTACGAAAAATAGAATGCGTTCAATTTGCGTTAGGTTAGCAATATTATTAGCTTCGTATAGGATTATTAGAATGCGCGAACGCGGGGTTTCGTCTAGTCGGGTTGTAGTTTTGTCGATTTCCCCGAAATGACGATTTTAGTTAAAGGTTAGCGATTTTCGTGCGTTTTTCCGCGCACTGAGTGCATGCTATGAGTAATTCGAGAGCGTTGATAATTGTATATTGTGACTTGCATCGTCTTAGGTTTTGTAATCTTATGCTTGATATTGTGCAAATATAGGATCGATCGGAGAAACATCGGACACGGCGCGAAAGGGCAAGGCGGTGGCCGGATCGGATTAGCGGAGATTTCAGGTGAGTAGATATATTCATCTATGGGGAATCATCTGGATGGCGTGAGGCGCCCCCCTCTAGTTAGGATTACCCTACTTTTTGCAAGATTCATATTGTTAGCTAGCTTATCCATTCATGTACACTGCATACCCTTATAGCGAACAGTATATTAGATTGCATGGACATTCATCCATATTTATGCGATATCACTTCGTAGGGCACGAACACCATTACCATTGGCATCTGTTGCACGCGCACTATTCATGTGACACACACACCTTTGGTAATGGCCATGCCACGTGCACTATAGAACCTGTTTATCATAATATCGCCACTTGCATTCATACTTGATATATGAAATTGCATAGCATACGTATACCTCGCATCATCATCATATTTATATTGATTTCTAGCAAAATTCACATCGTATGCATTGATATCATAGACATTTATTATATATAACATGTGGACATTATGATTTTCTTGAGGATTTCAGTATTGCTGCGATTTCTGGATTTTTAGGGAAAACCGCAAGAATTTAACAAAACCTTATATTTATCATTTTCAAAACAAAGTTGCGGTTTTCTCGTGATGTATGTGTCGTCCACCATGAGTTTTCATGTTTTCTGTTGGATTTCGAGAGCCGATTCGAGGAGTGGATGAACCGTCTCGGGTACATGGTGGGCCCGGTATGGTACCCCGGGGCAAGAAGATCGAGTTGTAGACGATGAGCCTAGCAGGGGAAGACTACCTACTGGTGATGTCTGGCGCGGCGGATATCCGGAGGATACCGACCGTTGTCGTGAGATTTATGATATGGGCCGATCCGGACTGACGGTGCCCGATATTGAGACAGACATGATTCCTATTTAGTGTCGATACTTGACACGGGTTTTCAGATGATTTCTTGATGGTATTTAGCTATTATACAGATATTCATGTTCTAAAGTTAAGAATTCAATACCCTTAGCATTAAAACACTTAAAGACTTAATAATGACATTGTATACCTGTGCATGCATACTAGAGGCATTATATCAGATATGGACATGCATGTTGTGCATTGCGTGCATTCTTACGATTGCCTTATTAGATATTATATTTACTCACGAGCTGGCAACTCACCCCCGTTTTGCCACAGTGTCTTGCAGGTCGGACCCGTCAGTCTTGTAGCGGCGGGCTATCTTATCATCAGCTCCTTTTGCTCAGACTCGCGACATCGCCCGTAGGTGGGTTGCGAGCACACTTTATTTCTTTTTGCTTTATCATTGTATCTAGTATTCTCCATCTACCACTTTATATTGTATATGCGACCTAGTGACGAGACTGAGAGGTTTGTATATTTGTGGTTTCTTTTGGGTCGAGCTCACTTGAGCCGGCGATGTGTTTTCTGGTATTTTGCATTTCTTTTATGCTCTTTTTCTTGATATTACTATTATATTGCATGTGGTTGTGATCCGCCTTGGGCGAAGAGCTAGCTCCCGCTTGGCGATGCCATTTTTATGATTACAGGTTTATTATCTTGTTGTACCCATTTTGGGGGTTAGAAAATACAGGGGAGACTCTGCCGAAATTTTCAGAAATTTTTGATGTTCTTTTTTTTTGGATTCTATGCAACTTAATTGATTTAAAAACCGTTTTCATTTAAGGTTTTCCTTCACTGTCTTTTGATTTTGGGTTAGATTTCTGGGCTTTGGCTGACTTAGGTTACGGTACGCCTTTAGACGTCTCGTAATCTAAGTGTCAGTCACGTTCCGTACTTTCGGGAGGTGACATATACATATTTTGGGATTGATTTCTTATGGAGCAGTATGTTTTTATGATATTCGCTATGTGTTCTCGTACTGAGCAGGACTAGTCAGAGGACAGTACCTGAATATATTTTGCATGCATTGATAGTTATCGAAGGGATTTCCAAAATGCGAGCTATAGTCTCAGTATTTATCTACGTGTCCGATATGACACGAAACGTTCAAAACAAGGAAACCCTTCTAAATTGTTTCCAAAACGGCGGAACGTACATGTTAGACAAAAGATATATACGTATATGGTTATCTTCTTATAAGAGGCGTCCGCCACTGTGCAGTGTTATGCGCATTGTACAGCGACTTTAAAAGATTTGGCATGCATTTCCTTCAGATATTTACATATATATAGTTGATATTTACATGTATAGTTTCGAGATTATATCATATCGGTTTTCTTTGGATTTGGCATGCGTGTCTTCACCTAGGCTCCGATAATTGCGGGATGCTGGATGGATTTTTGATTTTGAGTTATATGCTCATTTTTCATGCGCATGCGCTGCGGTACGATTTGTTCTATGTATTTATGATTTCGGAGCCCCGAGGACTTAATGGTTTTGCTTAGATGTTTAAGTATTTGGGGGAAGTTTTAATTTAAATTTGGGGACCGAATTTCTTTAAGGGGGAAGATTGTAACGTTTTGAAAATCGTTTCGGTGAAATTTCGGAAAATCGGTAAAATAAGGGGTTTTTCTGTAAAAAGTCAAAATACAAATATTTTTATTATAAAACTAAATATACATATTCTAGCTATGTAATTGCTAGTATTTGGTGTTTATTGAGCCCCTGGTAAAATTCCTAAATTTCTGAAAATTTTTCCGAAATTAATTATTTTAATATTATTTAAAGCCGTCACTAATACATTTAATTAGGGAAAATTACAAATTGGAATGGGTTGAAACAAATTTTGTGCATCATAAGACATTAAACAAAATTTTAACATGTTGTTTTTGAAATGAAATGAAGCTGTCAAACGGTTTTAGAAAATATCGAAGAAAAAGGCTTAAATGGTGAAAATAAGTTAAATGGAAATTTGGGGTATAACATTTATCATTTTCCTTCACCCCACACACACGCCCACACTCACACACCCCCACTTTCCATCATTGGTCGGCTATGGACTGCCCCACTCCCATTTTTTTCCCCACTTAAAGATTTGGAGAGAAAGAATAGAAAATGAAAACAATAAAGAATGAGTAATGGACTTTGTTGACTTTGGGAGTTTCCACCTACACCAAACCCCTCAAATTTTCTCTCTCCCCCTCACCTCATCATTCCCGAGCCCTTCCCATCTTTGCTGCAGTAGCAGCCCTCCCAAATCCCCCACTTCTTTTTGCATTAAAAAGTCTTCAAAAATCCATCAAATTCACTCAAAAACCTCAGTAATTCTTCAATTAAATCCCTACCCATTTCTCATTGGCCATTCTAGTATGGATTTGGGAGCAAGAGACCATCTTTGGAGGTTAAATTTTTCATGTTTGATCTCTTGATCATGAGGTATGAGCTTCATCCAAAATTGTTACTTGTTAATTGTTTGTTTGAATTTAGTTTTAATTAGATGTTGTTATAACCTTAATTGCAAAATGAGAATTTCAAGAGAATGGGTTGTGATCAAATTAGGGTTTTTATCATTAGAGTGTGGTTTTAATGAGTAGGATATCATACCAATGTTATGCAAAATGTAATCTTTTTGCCTATTGCTAATTGTAACATTAAAACATCCAAATTAACTTTTTTTAAGCAAACTAGGTTTTAGAAATTAGTTGCAAATGTGAGATTAAAAATCTAATTAGGGTATTCATGGCATTATTAACATTATAAGTTATAGTTTAGTTTAGATCATGCAAATCAAAGCTAAATTGTTGTTTGTGCATTTTTGCTATAAAATGGTTGAAATTGGTTAATTTTGTTAACTAGATTTTTGGGTTAAATGTAATTTATTGAGATTAAAAATATGCAAGTGATTTGTATGACTTTGTTATGATGTTTAGTGGATATTATAGCCATTAGTTTTGTTAAAACATCAAGTTTCGAATTAAAACGAAAATTTAGTGCTTTCTAGTTTTTCGGAAAATAAATTGATTTGATTTATTTTAATGTTTTGATGATTTAAAACCTATGTTATATTATAATTAGTGAGTTTTGGGAACTACGATTTGTACGTTTGAGTTTTTCTCGGTCATTCGGCGTTCGTACGCTGATGTCGAGTGTTTTGGGTTGATTTGAGAGAGCAAATCATAGGTTTTGACTTATGTGAGATTCATGTGTCGATTTGGTCGTGAGTTGTACTTTAATGCGATACGGTGCGTTATGATATGTAGGTACCCTCACGAAAATTTTGAGATGACAAGTAAGCGCGTGGCGACGTCGGCACTGGCAAGCGAGGACCAGGTGGGTAGATTTATATCTATGGGGAGAAGTCGGGTGGATGGCATATAGCACCCCCGCAGTTCGTGGTGATGTATACGAATACGTATACACACATATATTGATTATATATATATATTGTTTAAGATTATTGATGACATAGATACATTTTAGGTGTGATTGGATTAGTTTAGTGTTGCGAAACCCTAGAGTAGTGGTTACTACACACATACACACACCCATACTTGCATACATTCTTCTTTCATATGTGCTTAGATGAGAATATATATATTTATGTGTTCACATGGGTATGGGACTATGTGATCATATAATGGATTTAAGGATAGTACTTGAGATTTGAGGTGAGTCGATGAGATGTGATTTGAGACCGTGAGATCGGTGATATGGCAGGATTCATACTTGAGATACGTCCTAATGTTTTAGTGGACCTTTGGACGACGATACCATGTGAATGGTGATATAAATAAAATGGTCGACATGTGATCGTGATATGAGATATAATATGTTAGGATGTTTATGATAGGTCGCATTGGGCGAGTTATACCTCTTTATGACGATATATGATGATGATATCGGTTTGTATGAGGTTGTAGATCAGCAGTCAGATCATGATTAGATTAATGATATTAGTATTGTACTAGACCTAGATCAGTACCCGGATTATGATCTTTGGTAAAGAGGATACCAGATGAATATTGTGATGAATGTGATATTGACCCGTACCCAGATTTGGGATGCCGTACGACGGATTTACGTACGAGCTATATTTTGATGTTTGATCCGCACTCTTGACTTGGGAATATTTGATTATAGATATGGTATCGGATGTGATATTATCGAGGCGAGATCACCGGCTAATATATATATATATGTGTGTATGTGTGTGTGTGTGTGTCGACTCAGATGTTAGGCGGTTTCCTTACCTTTAGTTTAGCTTGTTAGCTCGGCCGTGTAGTTTAGTGTAGCTGCATGACTCATATTACATTAGATATAGATTTGTTATCTTTGTGTCTAGTATTTAGCTCCCGCTCATTATTGTTGTTTCTCCGCATCGCATACTCATTATGATTCAAATTCCATTATTGATATCATGCTGTTAGGACACCAGCACCATTACCGATGATGCGTATGTATCACGTACACTTACTTGCCGGCTCACACACATCTTCATCGGTAATTGTCATGTCACGTACACTTATAGAATATTATTGCTTGACTTAGCTTGTTAGATAGTAGTTTTGACATGATATTAGTGTACTAGCCTTATATGCAAGTTTAGACATTGTACTTATTACTTGTCACTTCATGCATACTGTTATTCATTGTTATGCCGCATTCATGGATTCTCATGCATATATTCACTATTTTACGTGCTATTAAGGTTTTGGATTCGGATTTCCATGAGATTTTCTGGATTTGGGGGAAAACCGCAAAACTTATACAAACTTCTTCTCTCTCTTTTTAAATGAAAAGCGCGGTTTTCCCATGATGTATAAGTCGCCCACCATGAGTTTGCTGATGGATTTCGAGACCCGATTCGAGGAGATGGATGAACCATTTCGGGTACATGGTGGACTCGGTAAGGTACCCCAGGGCAAGAAGCGCGTGGTGATGATGATGTGAGCCTGGCAGGGGAGCACTACCTACCGGTGATTTTACCCGATACGTCGGATATCCGGAGGATACCGTCGTGGTCTTGAGATGGATGTTAGGGGCCGGTCTGGACTGACGGCGCCCTAGATAGTGAGATTGACATACAGAGATATTGAGATATTGAGGTACTGAGATTGCGACACTGAGACATCGAGATATTTGTATTTATGTTTTGTGTCGATGCTAGACACAGTTTATGCTGATTTCATTATGATAGCTCATTTCAAATATACAAAAATCTCACTAATTTATGAAAGCTGTTTTCTTCAGTACATGCGTTATGTTTCGTGCATTCATACATCATCCATATGATACATTGCTACCTGAGGCACTGACACGGGCACATGGGATTACACTTGGGTTGGATATTTACCCTAACCATTGTTATAGACTGTTGTTTATATATTTGAGGATATATTATGATCATATGACCTAGAATTACGTGGTTCTTGCGATTTCTGTTCGTAGATGTCTTTCTACTCACGAGTTGGCAACTCACCCCCGTTATGCCCCAGTTTCCTGCCGGTTTTGCCGTACAGTTTTCATTACGGCTTGCTGGCACTATTTCCATTCCGGATGATTTGCTAGTAGGTGGGTTTATTTATATCGTACCTATCATTATACCTTGTATATTATTATTCTGTTGTATCTAGAAGTTCCATCAACCAAACATGTATTTATTTTAGAGATAGAGACCAGTAATGTTTATTCTTTCGACCTTAGAGTCGCGCGTTGTATTTCTATGGATTTTCTTGTTGTTTTTAGTTTCCTTTTGAGTTTTGATCCTCGCCCTTGGCGTTGTATATTATATTTCTTGTGTGGTTGTGACCGTCGATTGACGAAGAGCTAGCTCCCGCTTGGGGATGCCATTTTATTGATTTTGTATACTATTCATGTTGTATCCTGTTTGGGGGCAAGTATTTACAAAGGAGACTCTGCCGAAATTTTCATAAAATACTTGATGTTTTTTTTTAAAAATGCATAAATCGGCTTATGCTATTAAAACTACTTGCTTTTAGTTGGTTTTCCTTCACTCCACTACTTTTCTTGGTTTGGATTTCTGGGTTTTCGGCTTACTTAGATTACGTACGCCTCGAGACGTTTCGTAGTTTAAGTGCTGGTCATATTCCGTACTTTCGGGAAGTGACAATTATGGCCATCTAGTTGGTTTGATTGGTTGTTTGTGCGATGTAGCGATCGCTATATTGTTAAATCACGATATTTGCATCAAAATTGCTATGTCAATGCTTACTAGATTTTCTAAAAAAATTAGGAGCTGATCTAATTGCGATATATTGGCGATACAATTAGCATCTCATACGACTATTAGTGTGTGCGAATGCGGTGTTTTTTATAGTCGGGTTTTAGTTTTGACGGTTGCCCAAAAACGACGATTTTAGTTAAGGTTTTAGCGATTTTCGTGTGTTTTCCGCGCACCGAGTGCACGTTGTGATTAATTCATGAGCGTTGATCTTTTCATATGGTGGCTTGCGTTGTTTCATGAGATGGAATCTTATGTTGTGTGTTATGCAATTCTAGGAACGGTTGCGGAAATATCGGACGCGGCGCGCAAAGGCAAGGCGGTGGTTGGATCAGATTAGCTAGGCATTCAGGTGAGTAGACGTATTCATATATGGGGGAAATCGTCTGGATGGCGCGAGGTGCCCCATATTTAAGATTACTTTATTACTTGCAACAATATGCATTGTTAGTTAGCTAACCCCCTCATTCACATTGCATACCTTTATAGCTATTCGTCTGCTAGATTTGCATGGATATCCATATACACATGTGTGATATCACCTTGTAGGACACGTACGCCATTACCATTAGCTCCTGTTGCACGCGCGCTATTTATGTGACACACACGCCTTTGGTAATTGCCATGCCACGAGCACTGTAGGACCTGTTTAGTTTAGTATCACCACTTGCATTATACACGATATATGAAATCGCATAGCATGTATATACCTCGCATCATCATCATACTTACATAGATTTCTAGCCACAAATCACATCGCATACCTTGATATCATAGACATTTATCATATAAAACATATTAGGTATTATGATTTTCTTAAGGATTTCAGTATTGCTGCGATTTCTGGATTTTGGGGAAAACCGCAAGAATTTAACAAAAGCTTATTATATCATTTTTAAAACAAAGTTGTGGTTTTCTCGTGATGTATGTGTCGTCCACCATGAGTTTTCATGTTTTCTGTTGGATTTCGAGACCCGATTCGAGGAGTGGATGAACCGTCTCGGGTACATGGTGGGCCCGGTATGGTACCACGGGGCAAGAAGATCGAGTTGTAGACGATGAGCCTGGCAGGGGAAGACTACCTACCGGTGATGTCTGGCGCGGCGGATATCCGGAGGATACCTACCGTTGTCGTGAGATTTGATGATATGGGCCGGTCCGGACCGACGGAGCCCGATGTATTGAGACATTGATACAGTGAGACATTGAGACAGATGTATTTCATATTTGGTGTCAATGCTTAACACGGTTTTCAGATGATTTCACGATGGTACTTAGCTATTGCATAGATATTCTTTTTCTAAAGTAAGAATGCAGAACTCATAGCATTTAAAACACTTAAAGATTTAGTATTGATATTGCATACATGTGCATGCATACTAGAGGTATTACATCACATCTGGACATACATGTTGTGACGCATTTGCGTGCATTCTTACGATAGCCTTACAAGATGTTATATTATACTCACGAGCTGGCAACTCACCCTCGTTGTGCCACAGTGTCTTGCAGGTCTGACTCATCAGCCTTGAAGCGGCGGCTTATCTTATTGTTGACTTCTTGTGCTCAGTCTCGCGACACTGCTTGTAGGTGGGTTGCGAGGGCACTTTTATCTCTTTTGTACTATTTTTGTATCTAGTATTCTCCATCTACCACTTCTTATTTGTATATGCGACCTAGTGATGAGACTGAGAGATTTGTGTATATGTGGTTTCTTTTGGGTCGAGCTCACTTGAGCCGACGTTGTGTTTTCTTATATTTTGCATTTCTTTATGCTTCTTTTTCTTGATATTACATATATATTGCGTGTGGTTGTGATCCGCCTTGGGCGAAGAGCTAGCTCCCGCTTGAGGATGCCATTTTGTTATTACAGGTTTATATATCTTGTTGTACCCATTTTGGGGGATAGTATTTACAAAGGAGACTCTGCCGAAATTTTCGGAAAATTTTGATGTTTTTTTATTATTAAAAGAGTTAATGTAACTTAATCGTTTTCATAGTCGTTTACAAGAAAGGTTTCCTTCACTCTTTTGATTTGGGTTTAGATTTTTCTGGGCTTTGGCTGACTTAGGTTACCTTACCACGTTCCGTACTTTCGGGTCATGACAGATTTACTGGTAAGTGTTATCAGTAGTTTCTCGAGCCGTTATGAGCCTCACATCGGCATGGCTTATCAAGCTATTGGGGTCTGACGTTTACCATCCCCAGGCTAGATATACGACATATCAGACGAAGAGACCGGACTGTACGGTAGTGTTACTTATTGGATTCATGGGAGTATGGACAAGCTTACTTGTTGATCTTCCGATCGCTCAATACCCGGGTAGCCGTTACGTCCTGCTAGTATCGCTGACGGCTTGTGGGTAACTGATATGATCGTTACCTACTGCCGGCGTGTTGACGAGTCTTTAGAGTCCCACACAGAGGTTTCCTGGCTCAAGCGAAACGAAGTAGGGCACATATGTGATATGTGCGGGACCGAGATTAATATGTGTATATGATACCGTATTCTAATCTCGCGATATATGATATCGGTCTGTTATATGAGATATAGCCGGGTTATTGAATCAAGTGTTGATTCGATAAGATGATATAAATGATATTAGTCGATTATATATGACATAACCGGATTATTAAATCAAGTGTTGATTTAATAATTTAATATATAATTATATATTTGACATATTAATATATATTAACTAATATTAGCTCACTTAAGAATTTCTTTTTTACTTATACATTTAATATATGTTAATGTATTCTTTTTTGTGTGATGCTTGATAATACATTGTACATGGGTGTATGAGACTCATACCATACTTAAGATAATAAGGGTGATTATTTACTTAGGGAATAAACAAAATTAGGTGGAAATTGTCATGTGTTGGAGGCTTGTAGAAGCTTGTGGAAACTATTGACTTAGTCCACTAATTTTGTTTTACTCTAGATATTTATTAACCCAACCATTATCTTTAGCCATGGTTAAGTCTCTACAAATATCATTTATGATATTTTCTCACCCATGGTTGCCATTATTCACCACTTCATCTTCTTCTTCATCTAAATTTAGCTCTTTAGGTTTTCTTGAGGTGAAGAAAGAGAGAGAGAAAAATAATTCTAAAGTGAGCAAAATTCCTACTTCATCAATCTATACCAAACTAGCCATTTAGTCTAGGTTGTTTGCTTCACTAATTCTCCATTAGTGAAGATGTAGCTTGAGTTGGAGATTCCTTGACGTAGATTATCTTCGGCCTTGAAGATCTTTAAGCAAGCTTGTTCCCTTCGTTTAGTGGAGCCTAATGAGAGTCCGGGAGACCACCTACTACACGGAACTAATGAGCTACTATACGGAGCTTTAGAAGTGAAGGACCGGTCTACAAAGGTTGTATTCCTTGTTCACTTAGAGTAAACTTGTTTACTTGTATAGTTAACCTTAATTCTCTAGTTAGATCCTTGGTTTGGGTTGCTTTGTTCTCTAGATTTTTTAAAATACCATACCCGATGCCTTATAAAACCTAGTGAGAATGCTAAGGAACCCAACATGAAGATGATCCACCCGAGGATTTGTAGTTCGAGCTCCAACCTCATAGCCGAGGTAACTAGGGTACCTAGTTCGCTAAACTAGATAGCCTAAAGGATGTAGAATCTAATGATGGATTAATTTTTCTTCAAACACCCTAGGTTTCTCAACACATGAGACTTGAAGGATAGAGGTGGAAGAAGAAGCTTGAAGGAGATGAGAGTGTAATGAGCATGAAGCAACCAAAGAAAAATGTCTAAGTGTTGTGTATGAATCATGAAGCCTCAACTCAAGAAAATATCTCACAACACAAAAATATCAAGCAAGCCTCAATAGTGCCACCATGAGTCACCCCCATGAGTCACCACAAAGCCATGCTTCATATAAAGCCAAAAAGCACCTCATCCCTCCACCTCATTAACCATTTATCCAAAATGGTTATAAACAAAATGATGTAGCATCTTCTAGAAGCACCTTGTAATAAATTTCAAGAATACCCCTCATCCGTATACACATACTCATATCCGTATTCTAAAAAATATCAATACAAAGAGACGAAAATAATCCAATAATATAATACTAGAATCTGGCTTAAATCAAAACCTACTAGTATTATCCGTTCGATTCATGATACGTGCACAAGTGCACGTATATGATCGAACTCTATCGTAAAACCATACGGCATCTACATCGTTTCGCCCGAAGCAGGGAAACCCTCTGTGTGGGACTCTAAAGACTCATCAATACGCTGGCAGTGGGTTTAAGCACAAGCACGTCAGCGGCACTAGCTGTATGTAACGGCTACCCAGGTATTGATCGAAAGGAAGGATGACGAGCAAACTCATCCAAACCCCTACTGAGCCTGTCCGTGACAATCTCCGTCAAGTCCGGTTTGTTCGTCTAAGAGTATCGCATATCGAGTCTAAGGGGTGAAAAAAGTCAGACCCCTAATAACGCGACATTTCGTGTCGGTATGAAGCCCATCACCAACTGAGAAACTACTGATCCAAATCAGTAATTCTCGACTACCTTGGCCAAGGATTTCTGGTGATGGCCACCCGTGCACTACGCGACATCAACCCCCAATACCGGGAAAAACTAATCCCCGACAATCCGCTCACTGCCTCCATATGGCTCGGGACTGTACCCAACTAAAACCTGTTTGCATGATTCTTTTGAGCCGTGGTAGGGTTGTAATCAAAGCACATTGGGAACTCACACGAGACAAATGACGATCTTAGGTCAACAGACTAACCTGTACACATGTCACCAGGGAACTGCTATCTGACAATAGGTATAATACCAACTAGCATGTTCCCGGCGAGTCCGTCCAGTGTACTCATAACCCAATGAGCACCTGTATACTATTTTAGGTGACTAACTGACACCAATGGCTTGTGAGACCGGCCATCGCCCCTCGTCAGGATCTCGATAAGTACACACTAGTCTACTCTGGAATATCAATGCCCGTCTCGATACTCTCACGACTAGGGACATTTAAGGATGTGCTTATAGACCACCCAGCTTCCACGTATATGATCGCCTTCATAATGCTGGTAGTCAAGAAAGAATCATATGGGCTCTATCAACATGTAATAGTGATCTGTAATACCACATAAAGTATGTACATGATGATAAAGACAAACCAGATATCATACTATCATCTTGAGTAAGACTGTTCTATCCGTATAGGTGTCATGACCCGAAAAGTACGGAACATGACCAGCACTTAAATTACGAAACGTCTCGAGGCGTACGTAATCTAAGTAAGCCAAAACCCAGAAATCAAAACCAGTTAAAGCAATAGAGTGAAGGAAAAATCAATTTAAAGTAAGTAGTTTTAATCAACGTAGGCCGAAGTATGTATTTTTAAAATCTCAAGTATTTTCTGAAAATTTCGGCAGAGTCTCCTTTGTAAATACTGGCCCCCAAACGGGATACAACATGAATAGTATACGAAATGCAAAAAAAGGCATCCCCAAGCGGGAGCTAGCTCTTCGTTAAACGACGGTCACAACCACGCAAGCAATATAATATACAACACCGAAGGGCGAGAATCAAAACTCAAAAGAAAACCCAAAATCAGCATGAAAACTATAATAATATAACACGCGACTCTAAGGTCGAAATAATAACAAGTCTGGTCTTCTATCTCTATCAAATATACAATCTGGTTGATGGAGTTTTTAGATACAACCGAAATAATAAATAAATGATGGTGGTCCTGATGCAAAAGAACCCACCTACCAAAGCAATCACCCGGAAGAAACAGTGTGCCAGCAAAGCCGCAGCGAAACCTGTACGGCAAAACCTGCAAGGAACTGTGGCACAACGGGGGTGAGTTGCCAACTCGTAAGAAAAAAACATCTACAAGTAGAAATTGGATGTATAACGCAATTCTAGGTCATACGATCAGTAATATCCTCAAAATAATAATAATATGGCCTGAAGCAATATAGTGGTAAGGGTAAACATCAATCCCTAAGTGTAATAAGAAGTACTTGTGTCAGTGCCTCAGGTAACAACATGTCACTAATATGATGTACAAATGTCAGGTAGCAATATGTCACTAAAATGATGTGTAAATGCATAGAATGAGAATAAGGTACATCATGAATCAAGAACTGTTTTTCTTTATTTAATAAGATTTTTTGTATGTATATAAATCGAGATACCATCAACGAAATCAACATAGAATCCGTGTCCAGCATCGACACAAAACATAAATCCTCATATCTCAGGCATCCGTACCATCTGCGGGATCAGCCCGCGGGCTCAGAATCAGCTTATAACCATCTCATGACTCCGGCCGGTATCCTCCGGATAACCGACGAGTCCAAATAATATCACCGGTAGGTAGTGCTCCCCTGCCAGGCTCATCAAGTACAACTCGAGCTTCTTGCCCCGGAGTACCATACCGGGCCCACCATATACCCGAGACGGTTCATCCAACTCCTTGAATCGGGTCTCGAAATCCAACAGCAATCCTGAAAACTCATGGTGGACGACTCATACATCACGGGAAAACCGCAACTTGCATTTTTAAAAGGATAATAAGTTTATAAATCCTTGCGGTTTTCCCCCAAATCTAGAAATCTCAAGAAAGATCCGAAATGATCAATATCATGATCTCAATAAACAATGAAAACCGGCATAAATCTCCTTAGTACTGCATAACCAATGAATATATGGATGCATCTGATATCATGTAATAAATTAACTAGCATATGAAAGCTAAAACATATTGCAAGTATCAGTTAGCAAGCTATGTCAATGAAATAGTGTTTTCTAAAGTGTACGTGACATGGCAGTTACCGATGATGATGTGTGTGAGCCGGCAAGTAAGTGTGTATGGAATATACGCATCATCGGTAATGGTGCTGGTGTCCTGACAGCATGGTTCATAATCACTAAGTACACAATAAACATGCAATGAGACGATAACAACATGATAAATGGCAATCAATAGTAATTGCAACAATAATATGCGGAACATGAATGATAACGTAACAACAAGGAATCTACATTGCTACACCTGTGTTATACTGTTTTGCCGTTTGAAATAGTACGAATCGTGGCGTTTTTGAAAATAAAGGCTACGATGTTTTTAAGAAAAGGTATATGTATTGAAATATCCGTAGTATCCCTTGACATGTCTTTAAAATCCTTACGATTCATTAGTTTTGGAAATAGGTATGACTCGGGTCGAGTCAAACATCTACTAGGTAACTACAGGTCTAACTAACAACCAATCGGAAGGGGTACGGAAACTACCTAAATCTGAGTCGATATATATAGTATATAATAGTCGGTGATCCTGCCTCAATAATATCCTAAACGATACCCTATATAATATAACATCCTCGAGTCAAGAGTGCGGATCTATCATCAATATATAGCTCATACGGTAAATTCGTCGTACGACCTCCCAAATATGGGTACGGGTCAAAAATCACATTTATCTCATTATTCGTCTGGTACCCTTCTCATCATATATCATGATCAGGGGGTACTGATCTAAGTCTAGTACAATACTGATGCCATATATGTATATGCATGCGTGTGTATGGAAACACCACGCCTAAAGGACCCTCTAAAACATCGTGTCGTATCTCAAAATACGAACCACGTCATATCACCGATCTCATGGCATCCAGCCTAAACTTATCGACTCATCTCTAAATACCATATAATATCCTCATCATCCATGCATGTGAATATGAATAGATATGACATCCTCGATATGCACAAGGAAGTAAAAGTATGCGAGTGTGCGTTTGTGCGTGTATGCAAAACTTTACTCTATGGTTTTGTGACTAAGAAATCAACTAAAGTCCTTTATCAATTCTCGCTAACCCAAACCCATAACCTCCTGAAGCCTTTAATTTGCAATGGTTCATATCTCACAATAGCACATCTATGTATATCTATATCACATCAGGCAATTCTTATGACTTTGCAGGGGTGCTATACGCCATCCACCCGACTTCTCCCCATAGATATATATCTACTCACCTTGATCTCCGCTTGCCGATGCCGATGTCGCCATGCGCTTGCTTGTCGTATCGAAGTCCACGTGAGGGTACCTACATGTCATAACATATCGTATCGCATTAAAATCCGACTCATGACCAAAACGACACACGAATCTCATATAGGTTAAAACCTATGGTCCGCTCAAGAAAAAGAACCAAATAACCCTCGACATCGGCATACAAACGCCGAGTGATTGAGAAAAATTCAAACGAACCATTCATGGTTTCACAACACACTAAATATATATATGAAATAGGGTTTAAATCATCAAAACTTCAAATTCGCTTTAAAGCTATTTTTCCGAAAACCTAGTAAGCAAAATTAACCGTTTTAATGCAATATCATGATGTTTTAACAATTCTAGTGGCCATAATGCTCATTAAACATCTTAAATAAGTCATACAAACCATTTCCATAATTTAATCTCATCAATTTTCATTAAACCAAAAATCCTTGTTTGCAAATTTAACCAATTTTAACAATTTCATAGTAATAATGCACAAACAACAATTTAGTTTGGTTTTGCATGATCTAAAGTATTAAACTATAACTTATAATGTTAATATTGTCATGAATACCCTCATTAGATTTTTATCTCAATTATTTATATATTTTACAAAAAACCTAGTTTGCAACATTTAAGTAATTTGGACAATTTAGTTGTAACAATTCGAAATTTAGCAATTAGGTTAGGTTTTTAGCATGCTTAAGATGTGAAACCACACATCACAACCAACCTCAAGTGATCAAACCCTAGCTCCAAATCAAAACCCTCACTTGAATTTCAAAACCCTCTCTTTAGATCTCAACTTTCAATTAAACCTACAATTAAACACCTAATTAGCTTGGATTACAACAATTATTAACAAGGTAACAATTAGAGTGACAATATACCTCACAAAATTAGAGATCTAGCATGCAAATCTTGATTTCCAAAGTGGCTTCTTGCTTCATGCATCCAAGCTAGATGTGTCAAGGAATAATGGGTAGGATTTAAATTAGGAGAATAATGAGGTTTTAAATGGATTTTTGAGGCATTTTGTGATGAATTTTGTAGTGAAATGAGAAGGAGAAAATGAGGGGGGCTGCAGCTATAGGGCTTGGCTGAATTAGGAGAGGGGGGAGAGAGAATGTGTAGGTGTGTTGTGAAGTAAGGAAGAATAAAGCCCATGCCTCACTTTATTAACCCATACTACTTTGTTCATTCAATTCCTATTTAATATCATTTCTTTTGACCTTAAAGTGTGGAAATGAAATGAGAATTTGGGGGGTGGGGCTGCTGTAGGAATGGCTCAGCCATGTGGGAAATTCGTGTATGTGTGGGTGTATAAAGAAAGTTCCAAGTTTAGAAAAACCCCATTTTCACTTCTATTAATAATATCTTAATTAATTTATTTCCTAATTATCCTAGATTAGCCTAGAACCATATAGATAACCAGAGAAAGAAAGAGCATGTTAGAAACCAAGTGTTTATGTTGTCATGGTTCACATTTCTATAATTAACCCATTCAAATTTGTAATTATCACTAATTAATGTATTAGTGACGGCTTAAAATAATATTAAAATAATTAATTTCGGAAAAATTTTCAGTAAACTATAAATTTTACAAGTGACTCAATAAACACCAAATATTAGCAATTACATAGTTAGAATATGTAAATTTAATTTTATTTTAAAAGATATTTATATCTTGATTTTTACGGAAAACACCCATTATTTTACCGATTAACCGAAATTTCACCTAAACGATTTTCAAAATGTTACAATCTTCCCCTCTTAAAGAAATTCGGTCCCCGAATTTAAATTAAAACTCCCCCAAATACAAAAACATTTTAGTAAGACAATCAAATCGTCGGGGCTCCGAAATCAACAATGCATAAAACATATCGTAGCGCACTGCATGCGCATGAAAAATGGATATATAATCCAAAACAAAGCTCCGTCAAGTATCTCGCAATCATCGGAGTTATGGTGAAGACATCAATGTCAAAGCCCAATACGAAAACCAACAGGATATACATCAACTATACATGTAAACATCATTAAAACATCTGAAAGAAATGCATGCCAAACCTTTCAAGTCACTGTGCAATGCGCGTATCACCGCACAGTGGCGGACGTCTATTGTAAGAAAATATATATATATATATACCCTTTGTTTAAACATACACGTTCCGCCGTTTTGAAAACAATTTAGAAGGGTTTCTATTATAAACTGTTTCGTGTCATCTCGGACACGTAGATAGATACTGAGACTATAGCTCCTCTTGGGAAATTCTTTCGATAACTATCAATGCATGCAAAATATATCTTGGACTATCCTCGAACTAGTCCCGCTCAGCTATCAAAATAAATAATAAATATCATAAAAACGTACTGCTCCACAATAATTGTTAGTTATATGTATGCCCTAGAGGCCATTACTGTACATGAGATGTATATTGTAGTGGATGCTGGGACATATATAGGTAGGACTTTCTTGCTTAACATGATAGTATGCTGTCGGGTTGCTCTTTATCTTAACATATATACTTACTATCTCTCTGTTACGTGTTGATAAAGCCCTTAGGATGTGTACTCGACTTCCAGGACTGTGATGTAGATCATACTAGTAGGGCCTGGGTAGTCAATGAGTACATCCTTCAATGTTCCTAGTCGTGGGAATTGTAAGTCCACGTTGCGACCCCCGGTGCTTACGGGGAGGCGGAAACGGTATAAAAAACAAATTTTTATCGCAAGAGGCAACATGGACTAAACAAGGTCGGGATCGTGTCTAAACTAAACTAGCAAACTTGCTAAAGAGAGTTAGCTACTATGGAAGATGGTTATACCTAAACTTGAACTCCTTCTTCTTCAAACTTTGTAGAGGTTGATGGTTCTCTTCTCGTCGCCTTCTTCCGTCGAAGATGGATCCACCTGAGGGTTCAACCTTCGGGCTCTTCCTCGAACTTTGAGAGAACTAGAATCGTCGGATTGCTAAACCTTTGATCCTAGAGTGAGTAGAGAGTGTCTAAGGGGTGCTTTTCTTTTAAGGAGAGGGATTCTCAACACATGAGAAGGATTCTCCTTTGGCTAGAGGAAGAAGAAGATGAAGTGAGGAGAGAGAATGGTTATGAAAGAATGAGCTATCTTTTTCTTTTTGCAACCATATCAAAAGAAAAAGAATTATCTAAATAATAATAATTCAAAATGAGAATAGTTGATGGTAGTTTTGGAATGACCACTATCATGCTTCATTAAATGAAATGTAAGCATGAATCAAGGAGTATCTTTACAAAGCATGATGGTGGTCAACATTCAACCATGGTCAACAAGTCAACCATGGTCAACAAGTCAACAAAATCAACCATAACATAATTCTCATTTAATTACTATTATTAATAGATGATCCATAAATCCATTAGGGTTTGGAAAAATGATGACTGCCAACTGTGCATACGCACCCGTTCCGAAACCCTAATGAAACACCTCATCCTCCGCCTCAAGCAACTGTGCATACACACCTGCATTCTCGTTCCGTGGAACAAGAATTCCGAGATATAAAAGCAACCCCAAAATATATACCAGTATCTGGCTCAAACCAGAGCCTGCCAGTATAAATCGTCCGGACTCCAAACGTGCACAAGTGCGCGGATGAGAACGAACCCTGCCGCAAAACCATGCGACCTCTACTCTGTTTTGCCCAAAGGCGAATACCCTCTGTGTGGGACTCTAAAGACTCGACACTACGCTGGCAGTGGGTTTAACCACAGACCGCAAGCGGCACTAGCTGTGCGTAACGGTCCCCAGGTAGATGACGACAAGAAGGCTGACGAGGTGAACCCCATCTGAACTCCTACTGAGTCTGAATGTGACATTCTCCGTACAGTCCGGTCTGTTCGTCTGATACATCGCATGTCGGGCCTAGGGGGCGGTAAAACGTCAGTCCCCCAATAGCGGTACAAGTCGTGTCGGAGTGAAGCCCAAAACACCCTGAGATAACACTGGAAACCTACCAGTATATCTCGCTTGTCCTGGCCAGGGACTACTCGTGTAATGGCTCTCCTAGACACAGCGCGATGTCAACCCCCAATACCGGGAGAGACGAATCCTGTCTAACCGTCACTGCCTCCAAGTGCTTCGGGACTGCACCCAACCACTACCTGTTTGCATGACTCCTTTGAGCCGTGGTAGGGTAGTGATCAAAGTGTAGTGGGAACACACTCGAGGCGAAGTGCCAGTATCAAGTCAGCGGACTAAGCTGTACTCATGTCACCTGGGAACTGATAACTGACGATAGGTATAATACCAACCTCTCAGTTCCCGACGAGTCCTGTCCAGTGTACCCGTAACCTAACGAGCACCCGTATACTATCTCCAGTACGACGTACTGATGGCTGTGGGACAGACCATCTCCCACACTGGGATGAGAAGCGCATACGCTAGTCTACTCCGGAGTATCGATGCCCTGTCTCGATAGTCCTGCGACTAGGGACCTGTATAAGGATGTGCTTATAGATTACCCAGCCCCCACTAGTATGACTGCCGTCACAACGCTGGTAATCAAGCAAAGATCCTAAGGGCTCCACTAATGCGTATAGGTGATATCGCAAAATAAACACATGTACACATTGAAGTAGAAACAAACCAAGTAGCATACTACTATATTGAGCAAGATTGTTTATACAAGGTGAATATCCCAAGCTTCCATTAAGTAATATAC
This sequence comes from Agapanthus africanus, assembly GCA_030015575.1. Lineage (NCBI taxonomy): Eukaryota > Viridiplantae > Streptophyta > Magnoliopsida > Asparagales > Amaryllidaceae > Agapanthus > Agapanthus africanus. The sequence continues at coordinate 292,726,952 of CM057345.1, read as the reverse complement.
AAACTAGTATGATACAGTAATGGCCTCTAGGGCATATACACTAACAATCTCCCACTTGCACTAAGGCCATCTACTGGCGTATCGAAGACCTATCATCTCGATCAGCCGCTCGAACTGAGTCTGGGGTAGGGCCTTGGTGAATGGATCTGCAGTGTTTTCTTCTGAAGCAACCCTCCGAACCTCGATCTCCTTGCGATCCACGATCTCCCTGATCAGGTGATACCGCCTCAAGATGTGCCTGGATCTCTGATGGGACCTGGGTTCCTTTGCTAAAGCTATAGCCCCGTTGTTGTCGCAATACAGAGGTATTGGGTCAACAATGGACGGAACCACCTGAAGTTCTTTCAAGAACTTCCTTATCCAGACAGCTTCTTTTGCGGCATCAGATGCAGCGATGTATTCCGCTTCCATCGTCGAGTCTGCAACGGTATCCTGTTTGGAACTCTTCCAACACACCGCCCCTCCATTGAGGGTAAAGACAAAACCCGACATGGACTTGGAATCATCCTTGTCACTCTGGAAGCTGGAGTCAGCAAAGGCCTAAATCTGGAGGTCTTTTCCGCCATACACCAAGAACATCTCCTTAGTCCTTCTCAGGTACTTGAGAATGTTCTTTACCGCTATCTAGTGTTTCTCCCCAGGGTTTGACTGATACCTGCTTACCACACTCAGTGCATAAGCTACATCCGGTCTGGTACACAACATCGCATACATTATAGAGCCTACCGCAGAAGCGTAGGGTATAATAGACATGCGTCCCTCTCCAAATCATTCTTGGGAGGCATCTCTTTAGAGAGGGTGATCCCGTGACAAGCCGGTAGGTTACCGCGCTTGGAATCTTCCATACAGAATCTTTTCAGTACGGTGTCGATGTACCTGGACTGTGAAAGTCCTAATATCCTCTTGGATCTATCACGATGGATCCGGATCCCCAGGATGTATGAGGCATCACCCAGGTCTTTCATGGAGAACCTGTGTGACAAGAACCCCTTGACAGATTGTAGCATAGGAATGTCATTTCCTATTAAGAGAATGTCATCCACGTATAAAACGAGGAATACTACAGTTCTCGCTACAAATCTACTATAGATGCATGGTTCATCTGGATTTTTGATAAAGTCAAATTCCTTGACCGTCTCATCAAAACAGATGTTCCAACTCCGCGATGCCTGCTTTAGTCCATAGATGGACTTAAGCAACTTGCACACCTTTCCGCTGCTCCCACTCTGAATGAAACCCTCTGGCTGATCCATATAGACACACTCCTCTAAACTTCCATTTAGAAAAGCGATTTTTACGTCCATCTGCCAAATTTCATAATCGTGGAAGGCAGCAATGGCAAGAAGGATCCGAATGGATTTCAGCATAGCCACTGGAGAAAAGGTTTCGTCATAGTCCAAGCCAGGTCTTTGACGGAAACCCTTTGCTACAAGTCTAGCTTTATAGGTCTCAACCTGTCCATCTACACCAATCTTCCTTTTGAAGATCCACTTGCATCCTACGGGTTTTACTCCGTCTGGAGCAATGTCCAACGTCCATACTTTGTTGGTGTACATGGACTCCATTTCGGTCCGCATTGCATCCAGCCATTTTACTGAGTCAACGCTCTGAACGGCCTGCTGGAAGCTAGTAGGCTCATTATAGTCTATGATGCAATCCTCTCTATCCCCGTCTATGAGAAAACCGTAGTATCTCTCGGGCGGATGAGACTGCCTACTACTTCTGCGGAGCGGCATAGGAATGTCCTGTTCTTTTGAACCCTCTGGTTCCATTAAGCTTTCAGTAATAGTCTGTGGTTCTAGAATTTCTTTCAGTTCTATTGCGCTCCCACTTACTTCTTTTTCTAAGAACTGATGTTCCAGAAAATGGGCATTACGAGAAACAAGGACTTTTTGTTCCTCTGCGTAATAGAAAAGATACCCCCTGGAGTTCTTTGGGTATCCCACAAACTTGCACAGTACTGAGCGTGCCTCGAGCTTGTCCGTATACTGCTTTTTGACATAAGCTGGACATCCCCAAATCTTCAGGTACTGAAGATAGGGTTTCTTCCCACTCCATAACTCATATGGTGTGGTAGGCACAGTCTTAGTAGGAACTCGGTTCAAAAGGTATGCAGCTGTTTCTAGCGCATACCCCTAGAATGATCGCGGTAACTCAGCGTTACTCATCATGGACCTTACCATATCCAATAGGGTCCGGTTCCGTCTCTCCGATACACCGTTATGTTGCGGAGTGTATGGAGGAGTAAGCTGAGAGAGAATCCCATTCTCTTTTAAGTAATTCAGGAACTCGGCACTTAAGTATTCTCCACCTCGATCCGATCTTAGAATCTTGATACTTTTGCCGGTTTGTTTTTCAACTTCATTCTTATATTCCTGGAATTTTTCAAAAGCTTCGGACTTATGTTTCATTAAGAAGACATAACCGTATCTTGAAAAATCATCCGTAAAAGTAATGAAGTAAGAATAACCGCTTCGCGCATGTGTAGACATTGGACCGCACACGTCGCTGTGTATGAGTCCCAGGAGCTCGCTCGCTCTTACTCCGTGTCCAGTGAACGGAGTTTTTGTCATCTTTCCTTTAAGACAGGATTGACAAGTGGCATATGATTGATATTCGAACGGATCCAAATATCCTTCTGTATGTAACTTAGTCAACCTTCTCTCATTGATGTGACCAAGTCTACAATGCCATAAGAAAGTCTGATTGATATCTGGAGACTTTCTTTTGTGTGTATTCTGGACATTGAAAATCTGTGGTTGGTTTAATACGTATATACCATTGCTCAGTGTACCTGACCCAATCAGAACTTGATTAAGGTGAATGTTTACAACATTACTTACAAACGCAAATTCATAACCTTCTTTAGAAACCAAAGATACAGAAATGATATTACAAGTTGCGTTGGGTACAAAAAAGCAATTACGCAAAACCAAAACATGCCCATCTGACATTCCCAGGTGATAGTCCCCCACGGCTTTAGCATCCATGCTAGCTCCGTTCGCAACTCTGAGGGTCATGTCACCTGCCTTCAAAACCCTACGGTTTCTCAACGCCTGCAAAGAATTACAGATATGAGATCCTGATCCGGTATCCAATACCCAGGAAGTAGAGTTTATAGAAAGACAGTTTTCAATAACATACACACCTGAAGCTGAAGCCGCAACCTGCTTCAGTTCCTGTGTCCTGGCTTTCCAAGCCCTGCAATCTTTCTTCCAGTGTCCACTCTTATGACAATAGAAGCACTCTTCCTTTCCAACAAGCTTCCCCGCAATCTTTGTTGCCTTTTCCTTTCCTTTCGTACCCACTTTACTAACACCGCCTCTTGGTTTGGCGGGGGCTTTCTTCCTCTTTCCCTTGGCTTTCGCCTTGGACCTAGAGGAAGAAGATCCTCCTACAAACAAAGCGGGTGTTTCCCTACCCTTCTGTAGGGTGCCCTCTGCGCTCCTCAGCAGGTTGAGGAGTTCTGAAAGTTCAACTTCCTTTTCTTGTAAGTTGAAGTTCAGTATAAACTGGGCGTAAGTGGATGGAAGGGACTGGAGAATTAAATCTGTATAGAGTTCACTATCCAACGTGGTCCCAAGTTCTACGAGCTCCTCAGTGTAGCCAATCATCTTAAGCACGTGGTCCGCTACCGATGATCCGACGGCCAACTTTCTCGAAAACAACTTCTTCGACACTTCGTATCTTGCGATACGAGACTGCTCTCCATACAGTTCTTTTGTATGGAGAAATATGGACTCGAGGTCCATATTCTCATGCCTCCTCTGATGTTCGTTGTCCATAGAGGCAAGCACGAGGCACCTGGCCTTCACGCAATCAATCTCCCAAGTCTTACGGATTTCCTTATCCGCGACGCTGGAGGTGGGACCTGGGACGGGGGGAGCTTTGGTGGTAATAAGATACCCCAGCTTGTCGTAAGTGATTGCCAATTTGACATTCCTGAGCCAATCTTTATAGTTTGGCCCTGTCAGGATGTTTTTATCTAGAAGTAACTTAAGTCCAGTCATTTCGAATTTGGTCGCTGCAGGGGGGAGAGAAGAAACGCTTTAGCTCGATGCTCTTGCAAGTTTAGAATGGTTTTTTTTTTAATTTGTCTAAACAGGATGGCTCCCACTGTCTCTCGAATCCCTCCTCAAACCATAAAGGAAGAATTAGCCGGGATTAATCCCACCGTACAATACTTGCTTAACCGTTCAGCCAGGCCAGTGTCGGTACTTCGAGGGAGGTTTTCCAACGCTTTCGCGAAGTTCCTTAATTTAAGAACCTCTTTTCCCTAGGGGCGTAGCCCCGCTAACACCTTTCTAGGCACCTACTAGGTTTATAGCATTGATCGTTTAGTGTGAAATTTCCCGAGGAGTAGCATATACTCACAGTAGGATCGGGATCCAAATATCATCGCGTGACGAAAATGAAGGAATCCTACCATAATCATCACACTCCAAATGGTATGCAAATCTAGCAAGTTTCAGTACTTATGAAACTCCCGATGTGGATTTTTGCCCCATGCTCTTATGACCTTGGCGTGAGGTCAAAATGTCATAAGTCACATGTCAAGTTCTTCCCATCATTATCCCGGTTGATTTGAACCCACCCGTACCTACCCTTGACGTAGGCCAAAATGGTGGTACGACTGTCTCAAACCAACGCATTCTATCTATGCAACAGATAAATATCCGGCAGCTACCAATCACTATGCCTTGGCGTGAGGTCAAAATACATAGCTTGAATACTACCGTATATTTAACTGAAATGATAGAGGGCTACGAATGGTTTTGGCGAAACCGTGAACGTAGTGAACTTGATATAATCGATGAAACGAGATAGCTTTTAGAAGGAGTGGCTCAAGCTCCGCATGTAAAAGTTAGTTTTGAAAAGAACCGAGAGGTTTTCGAAAGTGTTCCAACGACTTTAACTTGGTTTATTATCTTGCATTAGTTCTTTTAATGCGTGATATTCTTGCATTAGTTCTTTTAATGCGTCCCATCATTTAATCCTACCATTGCAGAAAACAACCAAAATATGACGTACGCTTATGCCATTCGCATTCGCCACGGGGTCCCGTCATCACTCGTTAGGTTACTTAACTAACGACAGAGCGGGGGCTGGGCTAGCGCGGCTGTAAAACATAAGCAACGCCTAAATAGAAAGCAATGATAGACATTACAGATCACAGATGAATACATTGGATATACTAGCAATCCGCAATCCTTTCGAGCCAGCAACGAAAAGCGGATTACACGGTCGCGGTGAATAGCAAATACCCTACCCAAGACCCCTACGGGTGCGGCAAACTACTTGCCAAGTACTCGGCAGTTTGTGCACCCCTCCATGGGTCTATCCTAGAAGCAAAAACAGTAAAAAGAATTATACAATGACGGATACAACCCCGACCCGGTTGTGCGGCCATACAAATAATATTATTACATCAATTTACTTTTACAAATGAATGAAAGAAAAACAAAAGCTCATCTCACATCCACCCCGGCTATTCACCCGCGACAGTCCAACACATTCATATACACAATCCAATAGAAAACACAGATCATGTATAACCCCGACCAATCGACTTATAGCGATTAGCCGACGTTCAATACATGCAAACATCACAGATATAACCATCATAGTCAAAGTGCAGTGAAGTTCGGAAAAAATACGGAATTATAGGACCCCAAAAGTAAATTTCTGTTCTGGAAAATCTGGGCACATATAACATATTTGAAAAATCCCAAAACCCTACCAGAAGAACACTGCACGAAACCCGATCACGAGAGGACCCCAGACGGCGGCGGTTCCGCGGCAAACACCTACCTCATGCCGCGGAAACGCGGCGGTTTGAAGGATTCAGGGGATCGTTTTTCTTGGGTGTTCACACAAAACCCTGAGCCGAATTTAGGTGTATAACAAATCTCGTTTTGACCAGAAAAATTTTTAACAGAAACTTAGGGTTTTGGTTTTTCCGGTTTTGCGATTTTTCGTTTCCGAACTTCGTTACACTTCACTACCAAGCTAGTTTAAGTTTAGTTAGGCTCTGATACCACTGTAAGTCCACGTTGCGACCCCCGGTGCTTACGGGGAGGCGGAAACGGTATAAAAAACAAATTTTTATCGCAAGAGGCAACATGGACTAAACAAGGTCGGGATCGTGTCTAAACTAAACTAGCAAACTTGCTAAAGAGAGTTAGCTACTATGGAAGATGGTTATACCTAAACTTGAACTCCTTCTTCTTCAAACTTTGTAGAGGTTGATGGTTCTCTTCTCGTCGCCTTCTTCCGTCGAAGATGGATCCACCTGAGGGTTCAACCTTCGGGCTCTTCCTCGAACTTTGAGAGAACTAGAATCGTCGGATTGCTAAACCTTTGATCCTAGAGTGAGTAGAGAGTGTCTAAGGGGTGCTTTTCTTTTAAGGAGAGGAATTCTCAACACATGAGAAGGATTCTCCTTTGGCTAGAGGAAGAAGAAGATGAAGTGAGGAGAGAGAATGGTTATGAAAGAATGAGCTATCTTTTTCTTTTTGCAACCATATCAAAAGAAAAAGAATTATCTAAATAATAATAATTCAAAATGAGAATAGTTGATGGTAGTTTTGGAATGACCACTATCAATCTTCATTAAATGAAATGTAAGCATGAATCAAGGAGTATCTTTACAAAGCATGATGGTGGTCAACATTCAACCATGGTCAACAAGTCAACCATGGTCAACAAGTCAACAAAATCAACCATAACATAATTCTCATTTAATTACTATTATTAATAGATGATCCATAAATCCATTAGGGTTTGGAAAAATGATGACTGCCAACTGTGCATACGCACCCGTTCCGAAACCCTAATGAAATACCTCATCCTCCGCCTCAAGCAACTGTGCATACACACCTGCATTCTCGTTCCGAGGAACAAGAATACCGAGATATAAAAGCAACCCCAAAACATATACTAGTATCTGGCTCAAACCAGAGCCTGCCAGTATAAATCGTCCGGACTCCAAACGTGCACAAGTGCGCGGATGAGAACGAACCCTGCCGGAAAACCATGCGACCTCTACTCTGTTTTGCCCAAAGGCGAATACCCTCTGTGTGGGACTCTAAAGACTCGACACTACGCTGGCAGTGGGTTTAACCACAGACCGCAAGCGGCACTAGCTGTGCGTAACGGTCCCCAGGTAGATGCCGACAAGAAGGCTGACGAGGTGAACCCCATCTGAACTCCTACTGAGTCTGAATGTGACATTCTCCGAACAGTCCGGTCTGTTCGTCTGATACATCGCATGTCGGGCCTAGGGGGCGGTAAAACGTCAGTCCCCCAATAGCGGTACAAGTCGTGTCGAAGTGAAGCCCAAAACACCCTGAGATAACACTGGAAACCTACCAGTATATCTCGCTTGTCCTGGCCAGGGACTACTCGTGTAATGGCTCTCCTAGACACAGCGCGATGTCAACCCCCAATATCGGGAGAGACGAATCCTGTCTAACCGTCACTGCCTCCAAGTGCTTCGGGACTGCACCCAACCACTACCTGTTTGCACGACTCCTTTGAGCCGTGGTAGGGTAGTGATCAAAGTGTAGTGGGAACACACTCGAGGCGAAGTGCCAGTATCAAGTCAGCGGATTAAGCTGTACTCATGTCACCTGGGAACTGATAACTGACGATAGGTATAATACCAACCTCTCAGTTCCCGACGAGTCCTGTCCAGTGTACCCGTAACCTAACGAGCACCCGTATACTATCTCCAGTACGACGTACTGATGGCTGTGGGACAGACCATCTCCCACACTGGGATGAGAAGCGCATACGCTAGTCTACTCCGGAGTATCGATGCCCTGTCTCGATAGTCCTACGACTAGGGACCTGTATAAGGATGTGCTTATAGATTACCCAGCCCCCACTAGTGTGACTGCCGTCACAACGCTGGTAATCAAGCAAAGATCCTAAGTGCTCTACTAATGCGTATAGGTGATATCGCATAATAAACACATGTACATATTGAAGTAGAAACAAACCAAGTAGCATACTACTATATTGAGCAAGATTGTTTATACAAGGTGAATATCCCAAGCTTCCATTAAGTAATATACAAACTAGTATGATACAGTAATGGCCTCTAGGCCATATACACTAACAGGAATATCGAGACGGGGTATCGATATTCCAGAGTAGACTAGCGTATATCTTCTCGACCCATGTGATGGGCGATGGATGATCCCATATCCATTGGTGTTTGACATCAGAGATGGTATGCGGGTGCTCAGTGGTGACTGGGTACACTGAACGGACTCGCCGAGAACTCCCAGATGGTATTATACCTTACGTCAGATGGCAGCTCTCTTGTGACACTGGTACAGCTTAGTCTGTTCACCAGAGATCGTCATAGAGTCTTGTGTGTCTCCCAATGTGCTTTGATTTCCACCCTACCACGGCTCTACTGAGTCGTGCAAACAGGTGGTTTTTGGGTACAGTCCCGATTCACATGGAGGCAATGAGCAATAGGAGGGGATTCGTCTCTCCCGGTATTGGGGATTGATATTGCGCTCTGCTCGACTGGCCATAACTAGAAATCCCTGGCCAGGGTTGCATTGATTTACTGGTAAGTGTTATCAGCAGTTTCATGCTTGTTATGGACCTTACATCGGCATGACTTATCAAGCTACCGGGGTCTGACGTTTTACCACCCCTAGGCGAGATATGCGACATATCAGACGAAGAGACCGGACTGTGCGGTAAGTGTTACTGGTTGGATTCACAGGAGTGTGAGCAGGCTTGCTCGTTGATCTTCTGATCGCTCAATACCCGGATGGCCGTTACGTTTAGTGGACCGCTTGCGTCTTGTGGGTGTTTGATATGATCATTACCTACTACCGGCGTATTGACGAGTCTTTAGAGTCCTACACAGGGGTTTCCTGGCTCAAGCGAAACGAAATGGGAGCACATATGAAGTATGTGCGGGACCGAGAATAATACCAGTATGTGATACTATGTTCTATTCTCGTGATTTGTATCATCGGACGATTATATAAGATATAGCCGGGTTACCGAATCAAATGTTGATTCAATATATTGATACACTTGATATTAGTCGGTTATATGCAGTATGACCGGATCATTAAATCAAGTGTTGATTTAATGATTTAATGTATACTTATATATTGGATATATTACTTTACATTGACTAGTATTGTTCACTTAAGATTGATTTTCTCACTTGATGTGCACAAGTTGTATATATGATATATGTTTGTGCACTAGTTTGTATCATGTTTGATGATACATGCAAACTTGGGTGTGTGTATGAATTACACCATGTTTAGGTTAATGGTTAGGGTTTTATTTATTTATTTATTTATTTTGTTAAAACTAAATGGTGGCTTTTCTTGTTTTGGCTTGAAGCTTCATGAAGCTTCATAGCATCTTTGAAAAGTCTAACCATTTTGTTTTATCCTTTAACCTAACCATTACCTAAACCCTAGTTTTCTCTCTACATGAGTTTGCTCACCCATGGTTGCTAAATGATAAGTCTTCACTTGAATTTTCATTTTCACATAATTCATTTTTTATTCTCTTCTTCTTCATCTTCATGAAGTGAAGAAAATTTGCTAGAAAATTTCAAGTGTTGAAATGAAGTGAGAAATCCAAATCCAAAGTGAACCCACTTCCTATTTATTCATCCTCTACCACTTGCCATGTTGTATAGGATGTTTTCTTCTCAAGGTTCATGACCAAGTGAAGATGGAGCTTGAGTTAGAGTCGCCTCGACGTAGATCATCTTCGGCACCGAAGTCAACGACCTAGCCTGCTCATTTCTCCGACGAAACCATCGCTAGAGTCCGGGATCCCGATGATCGCAGTGGAGGGACATCAACATGGAACTTTAGAAGTGGAGGACCGGATCTACAAAGCTTGTTTTCCCATTCACTCAGTAGCAAAGTTGTTAACTTGCTTAGTTTCGCCTTACCTCTAGTTAACGATCTTGCATTAGGGTTCTTTGGCACATGGAAAAATTTGATTTTGGCATGGTTGATGCCTTGTGGAACCTCTTGAGTGTGCCTGGGATCCCTACAGTGGTATCAGAGCCTAGCTAGAGCTTTAGGCGAAGTGTAGACGAAGTTAGAAATCCGATCGAACCCCGAAACCCTAAATTATACCCTTCTCTGTACATTTTTTAAAACTGTGGATTTTTCCAAATTAAAAATGCTCAGAAAATTAAGCAGGAAAAACTAAGAATTACTGTGAAGTACGAACCTGTAACTCAAAAATTTGACCGCGGAACCGCGGCCAAACCAAGGGTTTGGCGGCGGTTCTGCGGCCAAAATTGTGAATTAGTCCCTGGAACTTCATATATTTATTCTTAGGTCCTTTCTTGTTATTTTTTTCTGGGAATTTTTTTAATTCCACTCAAATGTTGAGTTTTCTAGGGTTGTATTGGGGACTCGTTGATTCGATAGGATAATTTAACTTTGTTTAGTTTGTCCGGGTAATTTATAGAATGTGTTAAAAAGTTCGGACGGATATCAATAACTCACTTTTTCCCCTGCCGGAAAAGTTCCAAGCATTGGATTTTTCGGCAGTTTAAGAACGTTCTAAGTCGTGCAAGTAACGCGATGGACCCTCTAGAAGACAACAAACCTTAACTCGATTATATAACCGTCTTGAACTGCCTTTTGAACCTTAGGGTTTGGGGCAGTACGGCGTGCCACATGTGAGGCGTTGGCTTGACCCTTCTACGGCTGGACCGTTGGTACTGTGGCATGAAATGGATGTTTTAGAACTTATTTCAAGTGTTGAGCTATTTGGGAAAACTTGAGTGTTTGATCATTCGATCGAAAAGTTTAACATTGTCTAATTATCTGGAATGTGATACAATATTTGGAATCCACATGTAGTTATGAGATAACTAATTTGAATGCTATAAATCTAGCACTTTAGTCTCACTTGATTGGTTTCCACGGAATTTTGATGTGATCGAAAGTCCGTCACAATCACGTTGCGTACGCGGATACTCGCCGGGTAAACTTAATAGATAGCCACGCCCCATAGCCCTGACCAAGTGACTGTAGGAGAACCCCGTCGCCAAAAGCATCCGTTCGGGTGCTCGCGGCAGCGGTGTTCCGCCTTAGTGCAGTTCGTCGACGGTATCGGGGGTGCGGCCGTCTACTAAAGTTTGCGACGAGCATTCGTTCAGGATGTTGGGAATCTTTTTGAATTGCCCGACTTGATATTGAAAAGAGTTTTCGATAATGAGACTAAAATGCGGGGTTTGTAATTGTTAGGCATGCGATGTCTAAGAAGGTTGCGGATTCCAACTGTTGTAGTTTTACACTTTCTTTTCTGCGACCGTAAGTGTAATATGTGATATCGCCGGTTTCGTTGCTATATGTCAACCACAATTGGGATGGGCATATTTACTTACGTTGATGACATGTGATGTTATGTGTTGCTGGATATGTTATATTGGATCGTCGTGTTTGAATAGCCGGGTTTTTTTTTTATGTGAGATGAGTGTTTTTCATTTTCATTCATGTAAAAACTTGTATGTAATATTCTTTTATTGGGGCACTTCCGGGCTGATGATGATGTCACCATTGTATATTATTTACTTTTCCGCATTAGGATAGACCCAAGGAGGGGAGCATAAGTAACCGGGTTCTAGGGTCCAGTGGGAGACCATCTCGAGGAGTCGAGTCCGGGTCTCCTAACTCTAGAATTGGTAGGGTTGCTTGCCGCTCTCGTAGGGGTCTAGGGGTATGGGATTGGCTATTCATCACGACCGTGGAATCTGTGTTTTATACATGCTCAAAATAAAACACGGACGTCCTAGTATATCCAATATTTCATATGATATTTTCTGCTGCGTTATCTCTGATGTGATCATGTGAAATGTTCAGATTGATACTGTATATAGTATATATGATATATTATATAGACGTTACTTATGTTTTACACCCGCGCTAGCCCTGCCCCGCTCTGCCGTTAGTTACCTAACCTAACGGTGCAGACGGGACATCGAGGCGAATGCAGATGGCATAAGTGTACGTTGTATTTATCTGTGATGTTTAGGTGGACTTAAATGATGGGACATTCATTAATGAGATTAATGAAAGAAAATAAACCTAAAAGATGTTGTGGAATCGAATTTCAAAAATAAGGTAGCTCTAGTTGTTGCTTTGCATAGCGGTATTCCTTATAGAACATCCAGCACCTTATTCGATGAGGAAAGAGCCGACGATCCCTTCACCGGGAGTGACCTTTTTAGTAATAATTAGCAGATGCTACAACCCTCGGTTTGTCTTTTGATTGCTTTTATATTTTTTGCTATGCACAGCGGTATATATGATATATCCTGCACTTTATTCGATGAGGAAAGGGCCGTCGATCCCTTCACCGGGAGTGACCCCTTTAGCAAAACTAAAAAAGCCTAAAAAACACTCCATTTAAAAACCATTTGATTCCGCCACGAGATCAAGTTCAAAGCATTAAAGGTTTTATTAAAAACCATCTGCATCCCTCCGTCATTTTAGGAAGTAGAGTTCTTAGTATTCGTGCTGTGTTTGTTGACCATAGTCAAGGCACAGTGTACGGTAGCTAAGTGATGTCTTCCTACACCGAATATGATGCGATTAGTTAGGACAGTCGCGTGACTTTGTTGACCTTAGTTAAGGGTCATGTGGGTGGGTTTAATTAATCACGAAATGACGGGTAGAACTTGACTAATGCTTATGATTTGTTGACCATACTTAAGGTCATAAGTACTAGGGGTAAAAACCTTTATCGGGAGTTTCAAGTGTTGAAATTTGCAATGAGATTGCATACCTTCTATATGATAGTTGGATCCTGATACCCACTGCGAGTAATTGTTACTCCTGGGAGAGTTTTGCACTTTGCAATTAGCTGATCAAGTAGGTGTCTAGAAAGGTGTCAACGGGGTTACGGTCCTGGGAAAACGAGGTTTATTTTAATTAGGTCCGTGCGAAAGCACGGGGAACCTCCCTCAAAGTACCGGCACTGGCCTGGCTGAAAGATTGGCGAACTTGTAGAGTGTAATTAATCCCGGCTAGTCTTTCCTTTTAGGGTTTGAAGGAGGATTTGATAAAAACAGTGGGAGTCGTCCTGATTAGATAAAATATATAACCAATCTAATCTTGCAAGAGCGCACGCAGAGTGTTTTCTTCTCTCTCTCTCCAGGTAGCGACCATGTCACGCCTTAATCAAGATAATAATATGGATGTATTGACCGAACCCGCTTGTTATACTGAGCTGGGGAACGTTGGTTCCGCTCCAACTTACAATTGTTATAAGACAGAGTACGAATTAGGGGAATACCAGGATTCCCATGCCGCCCAAACGAAGAAAGTGCATAATGATGCATCTTCTTCGGGTGTGTTCATTACAAAGAACTGTTTCTCTGTATCCTCTGGAAGGTTTGCCTAGCACCCTATGTAGAGATTTGAAGCATCACATGTCTCAAAGTTTAAATTTTTATGGTGCTAAACAAGCATACAAAGGAATCGATCCTAGAAAATTAGGGTTTCGAATTTAAAGCCAATAAAAACTAGGGTTTCGAGACTACAACCTTTGTAGCTCCCTTTCGCTAGACTCTTTGGCCTCTTGGGTGTTGGAAGAAGGTCCTCTTGAAGTCTTCTCGCGTCCACGACGATCCACCCGGAGTTCCTCGTCCAAGCTCGCAACTTCGATTATCAAGATGAGAAACGAAGAGAACACTCTAAACAAGTTGGATAAACTTGTGTAGAATGATGTTATGGTTAAGATTCACCCTTCAAAAACCTTTCTTTATGTGTGTTTTACTCACTAGAAGAAACTAGAGAGCAAAATGGTGAAGGAGGAAGAAGATGGCAGCTTTCTTTTAACAAGAGTAAATGATAACCATTGAAAAGAAATGAAATATATCTATATATATTTTATTTCTTCTCACTACAAACCATGGTTAAATCTTTGAGTTATTATTTAATTAGGGTTTAAAACATATAAGGAAAGTTTAATCCAAGGTTAAGGGTAAGTGAGAATGGTTAGGTTAAAGAAGAGTGTAGAAACAACTCAAGAATTATCCTTTCCTTTTCTATTTTGTTTTAAACATAAAATTAAATAATAATCCATATATTTATCCAAGGTGTGAGTCTTATATTGCCACCATTTCCATGTGTAAACAACCATGATAGATAGGATGTATGTATGTATGTATGCACATCCATATGTGCATGAAACTAGAAAGAAAGAAAGAAACACATACATGCATGCATACATCCATCATATTCAAGAAAGGTTTTAAGTGAGAAAACTAATGGTTAAATGATAAATCAACACTTGATTTATCAATCCGGCCATATCACATATGACCCCACCAAAAGCAAGCCGCCCGATCAATGTTCGGTATCCTATACGCGCATATTAATCGGGTCCATGCGCATATCGCATACGCGCACCACATTGTTTCGCCTGGACTGGGTAACTCCTTTGTGGGACTCTAAGACTCGTCAATACGCCGGCAGGGAGTGATGATCAAATCAAGCACCCCCAAGCCGCAAGCGGTCAGCTAAACGTAACGGCCACCCGGGTATTGAGCGATCGGAAGAAAACAAGCGAACCTGCTACAACTCCCGTCGAGCCAACCGGCAACACTACCGTACAATCCGGTCTCTTCATCAGATATGCTGCATATCGAGCCTAGTGTTGGTCACGTCGACCCTAATAACTCAATAAGTTGTGCCGGTGAATGGTCTATAACAGATCGAGAAACTACTGATAACACTTATCAGCAAATCTCAGCAGCCCTGGCCAGGGACTTACTGATATAACCAGTCGGGCACAGCACAGCATCAACTCCCAATACCGGGAGAGACGAAACCCCTCCTATCGCTCATTGCCTTTGTGTGTCTCGAGACTGCACCCAACGGCCACCTGTTTGCACGACTCAGTAGAGCCGTGGTAGGGTGGCAATCAAAGTTCAGTGGGAGAACACACAAGACTCTATGACGATCTCGGGTCTACAGACTAACCTGTACCAGTGTCACCTGAAAACTGCTATCCGACGATAGATATAATTCCATATAGGAGTTCTCGGTGAGTCCGTCCAGTGTACCCAGTCACCACTGAGCACCCGTATATGATCTTGATCTTGATGTCAAACATCGATGAATGTGGGAACATTCATCGCCCATCGTATGGGTCTAGTATCATATACGCTAGTCTACTCTGGTATATCAATGCCCCGTCTCGATATACCTACGACTAGGGACTTTTCAGGATATGCTTATAGACTACAGATGTCCCACTAGTATGATCTCCATCATAATCAGAGTAGTCAAGCCGATATCCTTAGGGCTTTATCAGCATGTATGAATGAATAAAAGCATGATCAAATTAACATGTCAGATAAAGAAGAACCAGATAGCATACTATCATGTCGAGCAAGAATGCACACTGAATATATATATATATATATATATACATGTGTAGATACATCCACTATCATATAATGGCCTCTAGGGCATACATATATTCAACAATCTCCCACTTGCACTAAGGCCAGTTATTGGCGTATCTCATACCCAACATCTCAAAAAGTCGCTCATGCTGTGGCTGAGGGAGGGCCTTGGTGAATGGATCCGCGACGTTATCCTTTGTGTCTACTCTCCTAATCTCGATCTCGCGGCGATCTACAATCTCCCGGATCAAATGAAAGCGCCTCAGGATGTGTCTGGACCGCTGATGGGATCTGGGCTCCTTGGCTAACGCCATAGCCCCATTATTATCACAATACAAAGGTATTGGATCAATAATGGTTGGAACTACTCCTATCTCCGAGACGAACTTCTTCATCCAGACGGCTTCCTTGGCGGCATCATTCGCAGCAATGTACTCAGCTTCCATCGTAGAGTCTGCAACGGTATCCTGTTTGGAACTCTTCCAACTTACCGCCCCTTCGTTGTGGGTAAATACAAACCCAGAGATAGATTTGCTGTCGTCCTTATCGCTCTAGAAGCTTGAATCGGTAAAGGCCTCCATTTGGAGATCTGCATTACCATACACCAAGAACAATTCTTTAGTCCTACGCAAGTACTTAAGAATGTTCTTCACAGCTGTCCAGTGGTTCTCCCCTGGGTTGGATTGATACCTGCTTACAACACTAAGTGCATAAGCTACATCTGGGCGTGTACATAACATCACATACATTATAGATCCTACTGCCGAAGCATAGGGTATAACGCTCATGCCAGCTCTCCCTTCATCGGTCTTTGGACAAGAATCCTTGGAGAGAGTGACCCCATGGCAAGCGGGTAAGGCACCCCGCTTGGAGTCTTCCATACTAAACCTTTTTAGGATGGTGTCAATGTACCTGGTTTGGGACAATCCCAATAACTTTTTGGATCTATCCCTATAGATCCTTATGCCCAGGATGTATGTGGCATCACCAAGGTCCTTCATGGAGAACCTTAGTGATAAGAAAAATTTGACCAACTGTAGCATAGGAATATCATTTCCTATCAGAAGAATGTCATCCACGTACAATACGAGGAATGTGACAGCTCTTCCTACAGCCTTCTTATAAACACAAGGTTCATCTGGATTTTTGATGAAATCAAACTCTTTGATAACATCATCGAAACAGATGTTCCAACTCCGAGATGCTTGCTTTAACCCATATATGGATTTAAGCAATCTAGATGCTTTCCCGCTGCTCCCACTGTCAATGAAGCCCTCTGGCTGATCCATATAAACGCATTCTTCTAAATCTCCATTTAGAAATGCTGTTTTAACGTCCATCTGCCAGATTTCATAGTCGTAGTGAGAAGCAATAGCAAGTAGGATCCGAATGGATTTAAGCATGGCTACGGGCGAAAAAGTTTCTTCATAGTCCAAACCTGGTCTTTGACGAAATCCTTTCGCCACAAGTCTTGCCTTATAGGTCTCTACCTGCCCATCTACACCAATCTTTCTTTTAAAGATCCACTTGCACCCTACAGGTTTTACCCCAGGGGGTACAACGTCCAAAGTCCATACTTTGTTGGTGTACATAGACTCCATTTCGGATCTCATGGCATCCAGCCACTTCACAGAGTCTCTACTCGTGATAGCTTGCTGAAAACTGGTAGGATCATCATCATCCATGATACAGTCTTCTCTGTCACCATCAATAAGGAAACCGTAGTACCTCTCCGGTGGGCGAGAAGTCCTACCAGACCTACGGAGTGGCCGAGATTCTTCAGTTTCTGTTGCAACAGCCGGTTCAACCAAATCGTCATTTGTAGTTTGTGTCTCTAGAACCTCTTCTAGATCCACCACCTTGCCATCATCTTTATCTGTGAAAAACTCTTTTTCCAAGAATGTGGCATGTTGAGAAACAAACACTTTTTATTCCTTTTTATGGTAGAATAGATATCCATAAGAATTCTTTGGATATCCCACAAAGTTACACATGACTGACCGTGTCTCGAGTTTGTCCGGATTGTGCTTTTTAACATAGGCCGGGCAACCCAAAATCTTAATTCTCTTAAGAGATGGTCTCTTCCCATGCCATATCTCACATGGCGTGGTAGATACGGTTTTGGTTGGAACCCTGTTTAGCAGAAATGCTGCAGTCTCCAATGCATGCCCCCAAAACGAGACGGGTAACTCAGCGCCACTCATCATAGACCGGACCATATCTAATAGGGTCTTATTCCGTCATTCTGAAACACCGTTGTGATGTAGTGTGTAAGGGGGAGTGAGCTGAGAGAGAATCCCATTCTCTTTTAGGAAGTTTGCAAATTCTGTACTGAGATACTCACCACCTCGATCTGATCGAAGCATCTTGATACTCAAGCCGGTTTGTTTTTCTACTTCTTGTTTATATTCAATGAATTTCTCGAAAGCTTCGGACTTGTGCTAGAATAAAAATACATGACCGAATCTTGAGAAGTCGTCAGTGAATGTAATGAAGTATGAAAAACCGCCTCTAGCCTTTGTAGACATTGGCCCACATACATCACTATGTATGAGGCCTAGGAGCTGAGTAGCTCTTTCTCCGTGTCAGGTAAACGGAGTTTTGGTCATTTTACCCTTGATACAAGACTGGCAAGTCGCATAAAATTTATATTCAAAAGAGTTTAAATATCCATCTTTGTGTAACTTGTTTAGTCTTGTTTCGTTAATATGACCAAGTCTACAGTGCCAAAAAAAAGCTTCATTTAATTCTGAAAGTTTTCTTTTATTAGTGTTTTGTATACTAAAAACTGTGTGTTGATTTAGGACATATATTCCGTTATTAAGCGTACCATACCCAACCAAAATTTGATTCAGATGAATGTTCATAACATTGTTCTGCAATACAAAATTATATCCTTCATTGTCTAACAAAGAAACCGATATTATATTACAAAGCATACTTGGTACAAAATAACATGGATTCAAAACCAAAATACATCCAGATGGCAACCCCAAGTGATACTCTCCCACTGCGACTCTATGTACATTGGAACCATTTCCAATGCGGAGAGTATGGTCACCTGTCTTCAAAACTTTTCTATTTCTCAGCCCCTGCATAGAATTGCAAATGTGAGAACCTGAACCGGTATCTAATACCCAGGAAGCAGAGTTTATTGAAAAACAGTTTTCTGTCACAAATGCACCTGAAGCAGAAGCATCACCATGCTTCTTCTTGAGACTTAAGTACTCCGTGCAATTGCACTTCCAATGTCCTGTCTTGTGGCAATGAAAACATTCGCCCTTCCCCGAGTCTCCAGCCTTGGACTTTTCCTTTCCCTTCACCATTTTAACTCCACCCTTAGGATTAGTGGGTTTCTTCTTTTTCTCTCCCTTGGCCTTAGCTTTCGGGCGAGAATAGGAAGACTGTCCAATAGTCATAACGGGAGTTTTTGCTGACTTCATAGTGCTCTCTGCACTCCTTAACATATTAAGGAGTTCAGGGAGTTCCTTCTCCATGCCGTGCATGTTGAAGTTCACTATGAATTGAGCAAAGGTGGAAGGGAGGGACTGCAGAATAATATCTATATATTGTTCATTGTCCATCGTCCATCCAAGGTCCTCAAGCTCTTCTATAAGAGCTATCATCTTCAGAACATGGTCTCCTACTGGTGTGCCAGGGGCCATTCGCATCTGAAACAATTTCTTTGATGCTTCGTATCGCAATACGCGGGATTGCTCTCCATACAACTCCTTTGTATGGAGCAATATGGTTTGAATGTCCATATTCTCGTGCTGCTTTTGATGTGTATTGTCCATCGATGCAAGCACGAGGCATTTGGCCGTGGCACAATCAGCGTCCCTTGTCTTGCGGACTTCTTTGTCCGCAACTGAGGATTTTGGACCTGGGACGGGCGGGGCTGAAGCCGTGAGGACATATGATACTTTATCATAAGTCAAGGCGATTTTCAGATTCCTCAGCCAGTCTTTATAATTGGTCCCATTCAGTTTGTTTTTATCTAGTAGAAGCCTGAGTCCAGTCATGGGTATCTGCCATTAAGAGAGAGAAAAGAATACACTCAGCGAAAGATCTTGCATAGATCAGATTGGTTATTATCTTGTCTAATCGATGTTTCCCACTGCTTTTATCGAGTCTTTCTTTCAAACCTTAAAAAGAAAAACTAGCCAGGATTAATTACAGTCTACAACTTCGCTAACCGTTCAGCCAGGCCAGTGTCGGTACTTGAGGGAGGTTCCCCGTGCTTTCGCACGAACCTAATTAGAGTAAACCTCATTTTCCCAGAGGCGGAGCTTCGTTAACACCTTTCTAGACACCTAATGAGTTAGCTAATTGTAAACTGTAAAACTCTCCTAGGAGCAACTATTGCCCACAGTGGGATCTGGATCCAACTATCACATAGAAGGTATGCAATCTAATTGCAAATTTCAACTATTGAAATTCCCGATGTGGTTTTTACCCCTAGTACTTGTTGGAGATAGTTCCCTCAGAGTCAATTATTGGATCACAGGCACGTGATTGCAATGATTGAGGGATGACCTATCCCGGTAGGACAGTCTTACTCGAGATGATAGTATGCTATCTGGTTTATCTTTATCATCGTGTACTGCTTTAGGTGACCTGACATATCGCTATTACACGTTGATAGAGCCTCTAGGATTCTTGCTTGACTGCCAGCAGTATGAGGGCGATCATATACGTGGGAGCTGCTAGTCTATAAGCACATCCTTAAAAGGTCCCTAGTCGTGGGAGTTTCGAGACAGGGCATCGATACTCCAGAGTAGACTAGTGTATACAGTCGAGACCCCGACGAGGGGCGGTGGCCGGTCTCACAAGCCATTGGTGTCAGTTGGATCACCTAAGATGTATACAGGTGCTCATTGGGTTATGAGTACACCGGACAGGACTCGCCGGGAACATGCTAGTTGATCTTATACCTGACGTCAGATAGCAGTTCCCTGGTGACAAGTGTACAGGTTAGTTCATCGACCTGAGGATCATCATTTGTCTCGTGTGAGTTCCCACTGTACTTTGATTACTACCCTACCACGCTCAAAGGAGACGTGCAAACAGGTTTTAGTTGGGTACAGTCCCGAGCCACATGGAGGCAGTGAGCGGATCTTCAGGGGTTCGTCTCTCCCGGTATTAGGGGTGAGGTCGCGCTGTGTCTAGGAGAGCCATTACACGAAGCCCTCGGCCGAGACAGGAGATTTACTGGCAGGTATTCCAGTAGTATCTCAGGGTGTTCTGGGCTACACTCCGACACGACTTGTACCGCTTTTGGGGGTCTGACTTTTACCAACCCCCTAGGCCCGCCATGCGATGCTCATAGACGAATGGACCGTACTGTACGGATATTGTCACTGACAGGCTCAGTAGTGTATCAGGATGAGTTCGCTCATCGACATCCTTTTTGGTCAATACCTGGTAGCCCGTTACGTATTGGCTTATACCTCTGACGTGCTAGTGGTTAAATCCACAACCAAGATGTTGACGAGTCTTTAGAGTCCCCCACATTCAGTTGCTCAAGTTTTCGGGCGAAATGCTGTAGAGACCATATAGAGATATGGTAGGGTTCGATCAGATGCATGCGGTATTGCATGGATCAGGATCGGACGGATAATACTAGCCGGCTTTGGTTTAAGCCGGATCCTAGTATAGTTCAGTGTAGATTTTGTCTCATTGCATTTGTATTTCGGTTGGAATACAAATGCGGGAGCGTATACACAGTATCGGGGTTTTCCTGTAATTTATTACGGGACCAGTTTTCCGGAGTTGCCAGTTTGTTTTCCGTTTCGGCCATTTTCCTTGTATCTTTCATTGGCCGAAGATTGGTGGAGGAGGGCTTATTTGCATTTGTGCAAATAAGCAATTTGGAAGGGCGTCTTTGCATATTGTTGGATCATGATGGGTGCACCATCCATTGACCTCACTTGACTTTTTTGCTTCATGATAGTTTTCATGATGGCTTGACCTTTGTTGGGTGATGATGGTAGTATGAGTGTTGGAGTTTCTTTGTGATCATTGCTTATTATGATGGCCTTTTCTCTCTCTTACATTATTCTTGTGGCTACCTCTTTGTTACTCTCCCTCATTCTCTCACTCTCTTGCTAATGGTTGGCCGGCCAAGGAAGAAGGGGAGGGCTGTCCCATTTTTGGTGAGGGTTTTTTTTGTTCATTTGTATTGCACAAAATCCATTTTAGCTCCATCTCCAAAACTCCATTCCTCCACCATCTCAAAAGGCAACTCCATACAAACCCCAAATGAGATATAGATCTCTACACTATTCTACAGCAAATCTTGGGCACGTCGACTCGCCAGCTTCGTGCCCGAGTTGCCTCGGTATAGTGGCGGGAGCCCGTAAAAGAAGCCGGCGACGTGGTGCCCTTTCCGGCGACGAGGTGGAGACCGGAGATTCCGCGGGGAGATCGGGACGACGACGAGAAGACCGGAGGACTCGGATCACTCGGTATATCTCTCTTCCCTCTCTAGATAGCTAGGACTAGTTAATGGCACGATCCGGGTTTTTAGTGCGCGGTGGTACCGGTTCAAGAAAATCCAAAGTTAACCATCGCTTCCGCATTTGGCCTCGGGATGGAGGCCGGGGCGCCGCCGTGCACTTACAGTGGTATCAGAGCCTCGCCATTAACATAGTCTAGCTTTGTCTAATGTGTTTTACATTTTCGATCGAACAAAATTCCAAAAACCCGCGTTTTCTTCACATCAGTTTCTGTTGAAGTTTTTTGAAGTCCAAAAATTTTTCAGGTTGTAAAATAGTGATGTACTGGAAGTTCTAAGCACTCTGTAGAAATTCGTCACAGTAACTCGACTACTGAAGCGCGGAACCGCGGCTAAACCCCCCTTTGGGCCGCGGTTCCGTCGCACAATGATGTCCTTTCTGTATCAAATTTCTGCAGTCGCTTTCTGGGTTGAAAATAGGGGTTTTGGAATATTATTTTTGGTCCCAGAATTTCTTGATGTGCTACAGTAGTACTTGGGGGCCCACTTGATAAAATTTGATCGATCGGATATTTTAAAATACATTAGTTCACAGTATTTACATTATATCTGTGACCGTGAATGTCACCTGATCGGTAAATCCTGTCTAACTGCTATAGCCCGGTTAGACGGATTTGCGAACGTGACTTTCACGTTGATGTTCTGTGTATTGCTGTGATGTTGCGGATCGGTCGTGGGGGATAGCCTGGATGCAATGCTAGTACAGTTTTTGTTGTATTATGCACATTTGATATTGCGGGGCGAGCGTCCGACATGTGGACTGCCGTCACTGCATGTTTGTATTATTATTTTGAGGCACGACCAGGTTGCGGTCGATGTACCCGTTGTATGTATATTTTACTTTCTGTACTAGGATTACCCCGTGGAGGGGTGCACGGATAGCCGGGTTCTAGAGGGCAACGGGCCCGCATCTCATGGCATTGAGACGGAGGGGGCTTCACTCTAGAATCGGTGGGCTATTCGCCGCACTCGTAGGGGGTACAGGTTGACCCAGGAGGGGTGCCCAAGTTACCAGATTCCGTGAAGTGCTGGGTGGTCCATTCACATTGCTGAAGGGGGCTGCCTCGCTTTAGGTTTTGGCGGGTAACTTGCCGCGCCCGTAGGGGTCTAGGATTTTCATTGCACAGGCTATCCGCACGACCAGGGGAACGTCGGGTTTCAGCGGCTCTGTGAAACCCGGGGATCCCACATATCTGTATTATTCTGTGATTCTGTACATTTATGTGATGTTGCATTTTATCACGCCTTGAGCGAATATAATATATTGGTATATATATTAGTAGATGTTGTATATGTTTTGCATCCGCGCTAGTCCAGTCCCCGCTCTGTCTTTAGTTAGCTAACCTAACGGGTAATGACGGGACCCAGTGGCGAATGCGGATGGCATATACGTACATCAGTATATTTTCGTTCTTTGTGGTGTGATCAATTGATAGGACTGCGTTGATTCGGATCAATGCAAGTAAAACAAACCTAATCTGATGTTGTTGGAACTTTTTCAAAAAGCTGTTATTGCAAGGACGTTGACTTTTGTTTTGCACCGTGGTATTCAGTTGGAATATCCTGCTCCTTAGTCGACGAGGCAAGGGCCGAGATCCCTTCACCGGGAGTGACCCCTTGGACTAAAGTTTGCGTCAGGGCAATAACTTCACTATAGCCGATTACTTTTGCTTTGCATCGTGGTATTCAGTTGGAATATCCTGCACCTCATTCTACGGGGAAAGAGCCGAGATCCCTTCACCGGGAGTGACCTCTTTAGCATAGGTTTTCGTTACTATATTTTCTAAAAGGTATCCATTCCTTCAACGATATCAAGTTCATTACGTTAAAGGTTTTCGCCAGAAACCATTCGTAGCCCTCCGTCGTTTCATATGGGTGGTCAATAGTATTCAAGCTGTGTATGTTGGCCAAAGTCAAGGCATAGTGATTGGTAGCTATTGGGGTATTCATATGCAGCATAGATAGATGCGTTGGTTTGGGGCAGTCGTACTACTATTTTGGCCAAAGTCAAGGGTATGTACGGGTGTGCTCAAATTAACCTGGAGAATGACGGGTAGAACTTGACATGTGACTTATGATATGTTGGCCAAAGTCAAGGTCATAAGAGCATGGGGTAAAAATCACATCGGGAGTTTCAAAAGAACTGAAACCTGCCAGATATGCGCATACCTTCTAGAGTGTGATGACGTGAGCGGATTCCGTCACGTTATCATGCGATTATAGTTGGATCCCGATTCCCATTGATGAGTTGGTTTACTCCTCGGGTGATCCCGACTAATTCTTCTTTCAGGTTTGGAGGAGAATTTGAGGTAACAGTGGGAGGTTTCCAGATTAGATAAATTGGTAACCATTCTGATCTAGGTTAGAGTACACGCTGAGTGTTTCTTTTCTCTCTCTCTTTGGCAGCGACCATTGACCCGACCCTAAGACTATGACTCAGTGACCAAGTTGACCGAACCTTCTTAAACACTGGCTTTTGGATTGTCAGAGTTGCATACCTCGTTGCCACTCCTACTTTTACCCTTTTCTCCAGGACACCCCGTATTATTACGAACGTCCACTTCCATTGGACAAAACCATCGTATGGTTAGATACGAACTCGAAGGGAATTATTTGAGGATAGTTTCAGGTTCTGGAGAAAACGGATAGGACTATTCGGTTGTCTTTTCCTTTTACCTTCTCTCAGGTTGCGAGTACTCCTTGGTTCAGGAGATAGTACACCTATTACGCAAATTGGACAGTCTTCTTCCAAACCTTAGGCTGGTGCCGAACGGTGGGGAATGAAGAAAACCAATTAGCATAACAATGGTGTGCAGAAGGTATTAAGTAAAGACAAAGAAAGGGATTGGTAAGAGGGCAAAGTAAATTAAGACTGATATTCACGACCAAACCAAGTATTTCATTACCACTCCCAAATCACTTTGTATTTCTCCAGAACACTCCGTATCACTACGAAGATCCACAGTTTATTGGATACTCCATCGTATGGTTATATACGAACTCGAAAGGAACTTGTTCCAGTTCGGGGATGGATTCTGGTTCAGGAGAAATAGGAATAAGGTCTATTCGGTTGTCTTTTATCTTCACCTTCTCTCGCATTGCGAGTGCTCCTAGGATTAGGACAGTACACCCATTATGCTTATTGGATAGTCTTCTTCCAAACCATAGGCTGGTGCCGAACGGTAGGGAAGGAAGAAAACTATTTAGCCTAAGGGGTGTGCAGAAGGTAATGACTAAAGACATATAAAGGGATTTGGAGAGGTGGCAAAGAATTATACGGTTACAGTCGTGAATCTGGAAGAGGTATTACTAGGAATACCGGGATACCCCGTCGAAACATTTCAATGTTTCAGTTTCACTGTGTACTGTTAAAGGAAAACTGATTTCCCGATTAGATACTTACTCCAAGGTATGTATTTACCAGGTATGATTCTCACATCTGTATGGTTTTACAGATGATGAGTGGGAGTAAGTTATTGGGAATCAGGTGATCATCCTCATTATATCGGAATTCGTTGTAATTGGTGATATTTGAGGGAGCCACCTGGGTTGTTTGCCGGACGGCAAATATTTGGTTTTGAATATCCGCTGTTATGCACTAATTTCAAACTGATATATCTGTACGTCTATTTTTATAGAGTGAGACATATCTTTTTGAAATTATGTATGTAACATTTACTTATATCAGTGGATGGTTAGGTAAGGAGCATTAAACAGCGGTGTAATTCTTCTTAACATAAGTACAGTTTTCAACCTACGACGCACAGTGAATGAGTTATCAGACTCAAGGAACTTATATAGAGTATTGTATGTTGTCCAGGGTCCATTAGGACAGAGGGGTTGGTCCTCGTACTATATTCGGTTTACTTATGACTACTCTAGTTTTTAGACAGGTGTTTCGTGGAAACACAGGGTCCGAATTTTGAGAAGTTATAGGTATTTGAATAAAGTAGAGAACCAGGTATTGCAAGTATCGGGATTCTTCAAAGTGATCGAAGATGTAGATACTTGTGTAAGGTATTCAGTTGATAGTAATGGTTAAGAGAACTTGCTTCTCTTTCAGGTTACTCATAATTGGAAGCATTTCTAAGTTGAGTGACGCTAATCGGCCTCTTTCCATTTTAGTTGACATGCACTGGGGACAGCTGCATGATTTGAATCTGGTTCAATTAAATCAGTGCCTCTGGTCCTATATGGGATATAGAACAGTTCGCATCTTAACGATGTTAAGGTATGGGGAGTTGTCCGAGTTATGCTTAAAACCAGACTCTGGATAACTCAAGGCACGTTTCTGTAATGGCTGTTTGTGGGTTAACACAGGCTATGACGAGGGTTGACTTTCTACCATCTGGAAGATCAATAGTGATATTGTTCTAAACTCGCCACAGTTTTAATAAAAATGGATTTTTTCAGAAAACGGTAGTGGGAGTATGGTAGAACTGGAAGTGATTCCAGAACCACAAACGATTACTAAAGATTTTGATAGGAACCTAAAGATTCAATCTGGTTTGACATTCCATTGGCCACTCCGCAGATAAGGTGGGTAACTTCAGGCACCCGAGAGGTACTCCGGTAGCCTCAAGGACGGTGACAGGGAAGTTCTTGTTTACCCATACTTACCATTGCTGTTGTTCCAGGCTGCGAGACCCGGCGGGAGGATGAGTATAGCGTCGTTCTAAACTTGCATTAGAAGTGTACGTGTATATGACTCTGCCAGAGAGTTGTCGTAGTCAGTGGGAGCAATGGAAGCATTGGTGGACAGGTAGCTTATGTCTATTTATAGACTAAAGCGAATATAGCGGAGATAGATTATCAATTTCTGATGTGACAGTCATAGGTTTGACTTCATCAGAATAGGGGATGGATCTGTTGAGAAGGTAGTAGGGTGTGATGTCTTGGTATTTGGATGACATACACAGAATAGGAAAAGATATTCTTATACTACGATCGGTTATACTTTGGTCGTCACACAGTGATTTTCTCCACACGGGACTTGGACATTATATCAGACATACTGGTTACTAGATCTATGGTTTTAGATCTAGATTTGGGTGGTTTCCCAATTGAGGGTACTTAGACAGCATTCTAAGAGTATTTAGAATGGACGACTCCTGGCACGGTAGTGTACCTGCAGGTGATGGAGTCACCCTCTCTAAAGGTGTCTTACAGACTAAAGGGGAGAGGGATGTGCATGATTGGCAGATCACTTGCTTAGGCAATTGAGTCAATCATGAGATGTCAAGTACCACACCAGATGTTGTTCTTGCACTACATGCAATAAGTTGACATTGATCCTATCCTGGAGAAACAGTCGGAAGCAGTTTTAGAACATAAGTGGATGTTCTAGGGATATGATAACGACAGCCTCATTCGGGAGACAGTTATCATTCCAGGCTTCCAAGGTGACCTGGACGACAAGGAGGTCGTCAAAGTTATATTTTTCTATCTGACGAGGGACAGTATTTTGGACAGGTGGTCCAAGGAAATACTGAGGGAGGCATGGCACAGGATACTGATTAAGTTCAGTTGATGATACAGTCTAAGAAGTTTGGATTTGGAATTCATTTATGAGCTAGGTCCCATCAGACATCCAGACACATTCAAAGACAGGTATTGCTCATTTTGGGAGGTAGTTTTCTCCGCGAACTTGAGATATAGAGAGACGTAGAAAGAAACATCAAAGCGGATCCACTCACTGAGGCTATTCCTCGAACGCAATAGTTTCGCAAACGAGCTTTGTGAGACTGACAAGTAGAGGAGTTGGGTGTTCGGTATCACACGGGCTGTGAGTATGCGACATCGCAATAATTAGCCTTGAGTGCAAGTGGGAGATTGTTTGAGATAGTGCCCTCAGAGTCAATTATTGGATCACAGGCACGTGATTGCAATGATTGAGGGAGGACCTATCCCGGTAGGACAGTCTTACTCGAGATGATAGTATGCTATCTGGTTTATCTTTATCATCGTGTACTGCTTTAGGTGACCTGACATGTCGCTATTACACGTTGATAGAGCCCCTAGGATTCTTGCTTGATTGCCAGCAGTATGAGGGCGATCATATACGTGGGAGCTGGTAGTCTATAAGCACATCCTTAAAAGGTCCCTAGTCGTGGGAGTTTCGAGACAGGGCATCGATACTCCGGAGTAGACTAGTGTATACAGTCGAGACCCCGACGAGGGGCGGTGGCCGGTCTCACAAGCTATTGGAGTCAGTTGGAACACATAAGATGTATACAGGTGCTCATTGGGTTATGAGTACACCGGACATGACTCGCCGGGAACATGCTAGTTGGTCTTATACCTGACGTCAGATAGCTGTTCCCTGGTGACATGTGTACAGGTTAGTTCATCGACCTGAGGATCGTCATTTGTCTCGTGTGAGTTCCCATTGTACTTTGATTACTACCCTACCAAGCTCAAAGGAGACGAGCAAACAGGTTTTAGTTGGGTACAGTCCCGAGCCACGTGGAGGCAGTGAGCGGATCTTCAGGGGTTCGTCTCTCCCGGTATTGGGGGTGAGGTCACGCTGTGTCTAGGAGAGCCATTACACGAAGCCCTCGGCCGAGGCAGGAGATTTACTGGCAGCTATTCCAGTAGTATCTCAGTGTGTTCTGGGCTACACTCCGACACGACTTGTACCGCTTTTGGGGGTCTGACTTTTACCAACCCCCTAGGCCCGCCATGCGATGCTCATAGACGAACGGACTGGACTGTATGGATATTGTCACTGACAGGCTCAGTAGGGTATCAGGATGAGTTCGCTCAACGACATCCCTTTTGGTCAATACCTGGTAGCCCGTTACGTATTGGCTTATACCTCTGACGTGCTAGTGGTTAAATCCACAACCAAGGTGTTGACGAGTCTTTAGAGTCCCCCACATTCAGTTGCTCAAGTTTTCGGGCGAAACGCTGTAGAGGCCGTATGGAGATATGGCAGGGTTCGATCAGATGCATGCGGTATTGCACGGATCAGGATCGGACGGATAATACTAGCCGGCTTTGGTTTAAGCGGATCCTAGTATAGTTCAGTATAGATTTTGTCTCATTGCATTTGTATTTCGGTTGGAATACAAATGCGGGTGCGTATACACAGTATCGGGGTTTTCCTGTAATTTATTACGGGACCAGTTTTCCGGAGTTGCCAGTTTGTTTTCCGTTTCGGCCATTTTCCTTGTATCTTTCATTGGCCGAAGATTGGTGGAGGAGGGCTTATTTGCATTTGTGCAAATAAGCAATTTGGAAGGGGGTCTTTGCATATTGTTGGATCATGATGGGTGCACCATCCATTGACCTCACTTGACTTTTTTGCTTCATGATAGTTTTCATGATGACTTGACCTTTGTTGGGTGATGATGGTAGTATGAGTGTTAGAGTATCTTTGTAATCATTGCTTATTATGATGGCCTTTTCTCTCTCTTACATTATTCTTGTGGCTACCTCTTTGTTACTCTCCCTCATTCTCTCACTCTCTTGCTAATGCTTGGCTGGCCAAGGAAGAAGGGGAGGGCTGTCCCATTTTTGGTGAGGTTTTTTTTTGTTCATTTGTATTGCATAAAATCCATTTTAGCTCCATCTCCAAAACTCCATTCCTCCACCATCTCAAAAGGCAACTCCATACAAACCCCAAATAAGATATAGATCTCTACACTATTCTACAGCAAATCTTGGGCACGTCGACTCGCCAGCTTCGTGCCCGAGTTGCCTCTGTATAGAGACGGGAGCCCGTAAAAGAAGCCGACGACGTGGTGCCCTTTCCGGCGACGAGGTGGAGACCGGAGATTCCGCGGGGAGATCGGGACGACGACGAGAAGACCGGAGGACTCGGTTCACTCGGTATATCTCTCTTCCCTCTCTAGATAGCTAGGACTAGTTATTGGCACGATCCGAGTTTTTAGTGCGCGGTGGTGCCTGTTCAAGAAAATCCAAAGTTAACCATCGCTTCCGCATTTGGCCTCGGGATGGAGGCCGGGCGCCGCCGTGCACTTACAGTACTCGTGACCTTGGCTAAGGTCAACAAATCATGAGTACTAGTCAAGCTCAACCCGTCATTTCTTGATTAATTAGACCCGTTCACATGACTCTTGGCTAAGGTCAACAAAGTCATATGCCCGTCCTAATTCATCTGCATCATATGCATTTATAGGAAGACATCACTTAGCTACTGTACACTATGCCTTGGCTAAGGTCAACAAACGTAGCACGAATACTAAGTACTCTACTTCCTAAAATGACGGAGGGGTGTGGATGATTTTTAAGAGAATCTTTAACGCTTTGAGCTTTATATCGTTGTAGAATCAAATGGTTTTCAAAATGAGTGGCTTAAGCTCCACAGTTTTGAAATATAGCTTTTTCATAAATAGCCGAGTGGTTTTCAAATCTGATTCTACAACATCTTTTTAGGTTTATTTTCTTTACATTAATCACATTAATGTAATCCCATTATTTAAGTCCTTAAGCCAATCACAGAAAAGAAACGAAAATAACACGTACGCTTATGTCATCCGCATTCGCCGCAATGTTCCGTTATGCACCGTTAGGTTACTTAACTAACGGCATACCGGGACGGGACTAGTGCGGGTGTAAAACATAAGCAACGTCTACTATATATCATATATATAATATGTCATTCGTCTCAGATATCACAGAACACAGGCAGCAGAAACATAGATATAACGTGGGATATACTAGGACATCCGTATTTAGTATTTAGCCAGAATAGAAAATACGGATTCCACAGTCGCGATGAAGAGCGAAGCCCACAACCTGGACCCCTACGAGAGCGACAAGCGACCCTACCAATCTGGAGTTTTGGAGACCCGGTCTCGACTCCTCGAGATGGCCTCCCACTGAACCCCAGAACCCGGTCACCTGTGCTCCCCTCCTTGGGTCTATCCTAATGCGGAAAAGTAAATAATATACAACACTGGTGACACAACCACAACCCGGAAGTGCCCCAAATAAAAGAATATTACATTACATTTGAATTTACATGAATGAAAATATAAAACTCTCATCTCACATAAAACCCCCCGGCTATTCAATCGCGACAATCCTGCACATCATATCTCAGCAACACATAATATCTCATATCATCAACGTAAGTAAGTATGCGTACCCCGATTGTCGTTGATGTATAGCAACGAAATCGGCGATATCGAACATACTACACTTACGGTCACAGAAAAGGAAGTGTAAAACAACAATATTTGGAATCCACATTCTCTTTAGACATCATAAATGCGAAATATCACATATTTCGTATTTCATGCTTAAACTATATGAATTCCACATATTGTATCACATTCCAGATAAACAGACAGTATTAAAGTTTTCGAACGAACGATCAAGTACCCAAGATTCATTAAAGCTCAACACTTGAGCAGGGTTCAAAAAATCAGGAGTGAGACACAGTAGTAGCGGTCCAGCCGTAGAAGGGTCAAGCCAACGCCTCACATGTGGCACGCCGTACTGTCCCAAACCCTAAGGTTCAAAGGGCAGTTCAAGACGGTCACATAATCGAGTTAAGGTTTGTTGTCTTCTAGAAGGACAACCACAAAAAAGACTTACACGTATCTCCAAAGTATTTAAACCCCGTGAACAGTGAGCAAATTATACTCGTTCAAACACTTCAATACTTTCTAATTTACCCGGAAAAGCAACGAAATGAAAATTCCGATCGAATCTACGCGTCCAAAACCATCTCCAGAAAATACAATACTATATTCAGATTAAACATACCTAAAACACTGTACAAGAAGTTATAATAATTACAGTATAAATTTGATGCATTGATACCTCTGTACGGCCGCGGAGCCGCGGCATAAGTCAGGAATTGCCGCGGTTCTGCGGCGGTTTATAGGGCTCAGGGCTTCGAATTTCACTGTTATTCTTAGAATTTCCTGCTATATTTTTTAAGTATTTTTAATTCTGAAAAATGTCAGATTTTAAATTTGTCCAGAGAGGGTCTTAAAATGTCGTATTTTTGTCCGATCGGGATTTTTTCTTCGTAAAAGCTTCGCCTAATGTTCTAGGTCGGCTCTGATACCAATGAAAGGTTTGCCTAGAACCCTATGTAGAGATTTGAAGCATCACATGTCTCAAAGTTTAAATTTTTATGGTGCTAAACAAGCATACAAAGGAATTGATCCTAGAAAATAAGGGTTTCGAATTTAAAGCCAATAAAAACTAGGGTTTCGAGACTACAACCTTTGTAGCTCCCTTTCGCTAGACACTTTGGCCTCTTGGGTGTTGGAAGAAGGTCCTCTTGAAGTCTTCTCGCGTCTACGACGATCCACCCGGAGTTCCTCGTCCAAGCTCGCAACTTCGATTATCAAGATGAGAAACGAAGAGAACACTCTAAACAAGTTGGCTAAACTTGTGTAGAATGATATTGTGGTTAAGATTCACACTTCAAAAACCTTTCTTTATGTGTGTTTTACTCGCTTGAAGAAACTAGAGAGCAAAATGGTGAAGGAGGAAGAAGATGATAGCTTCTTTTAACAAGAGTAAATGATAACCATTGAAAAGAAATGAAATATATCTATATATATTTTATTTCTTCTCACTACAAACCATGGTTAAATCTTTGAGTTATTAATTAATTAGGGTTTAAAACATATAAGGAAAGTTTAATCCAAGATTAAGGGTAGGTGAGAATGGATAGGTTAAAGAAGAGTGTAGAAACAACTCAAGAATTATCCTTTCCTTTTCTATTTTGTTTTAAATATAAAATTAAATAATAATCCATATATTTATCCATTGTGTGAGTCTTATATTGCCACCATTTCCATGTGTAAACAACCATGATAGATGGGTGTATGTATGTATGTATGTATGCACATCCATATGTGCATGAAACTAGAAAGAAAGAAAGAAACGCATACATGCATGCATACATCCATCATATTGAAGAAAGGTTTTAAGTGAGAAAACTAATGGTTAAATGATAAATCAACACTTGATTTATCAATCCGGCCATATCACATATGACCCCATCAAAAGCAAGCCGCCCGATCAATGTTCGGTATCCTATACGCGCATTTTAATCATGTCCATGCGCATATCGCATACGCGCACCACAACGTTTCGCCTGGACTGGGTAACTCCTTTGTGGGACTCTAAGACTCGTCAATACGCTGGCAGAGGGTGATGATCATATCAAGCACCCCCAAGCCGCAAGCGGTCAGCTAAACGTAACGGCCACCCGGG
Organism: Agapanthus africanus; assembly: GCA_030015575.1. Lineage (NCBI taxonomy): Eukaryota > Viridiplantae > Streptophyta > Magnoliopsida > Asparagales > Amaryllidaceae > Agapanthus > Agapanthus africanus. Next base: position 292,693,791 of record CM057345.1, on the reverse strand, counting down.
TATTGAGCGATCAGAAGAAAACAAGCGAACCTGCTACAACCCTCTTCGAGCCAACCGGCAACACTACCGTACAGTCCGGTCTCTTCGTCAGATATGCTGCATATCGAGCCTAGGGATGGTCGCGTCGACCCTAATAACTCAATAAGTTGTTCCGGTGAATAGTCTATAACAGATCGAGAAACTACTGATAACACTTATCAGCAAATCTCAGCAGCCCTGGCCAGGGACTTACTGATATAACCAGTCGGGCACAGCACAGCATCAACTCCAAATACCGGGAGAGACGAAACCCCTCCTATCGCTCATTGCCTTCGTGTGTCTCGGGACTGTACCCAACGGCCACCTGTTTGCACGACTCAGTAGAGCCGTGGTAGGGTGGCAATCAAAGTACAGTGGGAGAACACACAAGACTCTATGACGATCTCGGGTCTACAGACTAACCTGTACCAGTGTCACCTGAGAACTGCTATCCGACGATAGATATAATTCCATATAGGAGTTCTCGGTGAGTCCGTCCTGTGTACCCAGTCACCACTGAGCACCCGTATATGATCTTGATGTCAAACATCGATGAATGTGGGAACATTCATCGCCCATCGTATGGGTCTAGTATCATATACGCTAGTCTACTCTGGTATATCAATGCCCCGTCTCAATATACCTACGACCAGGGACTTTTCAGGATATGCCTATAGACTACAGATGTCCCACTAGTATGATCTCCATCATAATCAGAGTAGTCAAGCCGATATCCTCAGGGCTTTATCAGCATGTATGAATGAATAAAAGCATGATCAAATCAACATGTCAGATAAAGAAGAACCAGATAGCATACTATCATGTCGAGTAAGAATGCACACTGAATATATATATACATGTGTAGATATATCCACTATCATATAATGGCCTCTAGGGCATACATATATCCAACATCCTCTACGTCATGGGTATTTGATACCGGATCAGGATCCCAGAAATGTAATCTGTTACATGGGCTACAGAATGGTAGTGAACTGAGAACGGGTGATAAGTTTCATGAGACAGAAAACGGTGCAAGTGTTGCAGCCATGTCTGTTGGTCACTATCACCCTATATTACCAAAATACACTGATTCTGAACGAATGTTATTAGATACCGAACCTGATATACAAAATCATATCAGTCTTTTTATTACTAAAGAAGGATATAATTTTGTATTGTTGGATAATGTTTTAAACATTTCCTATATCAAGAGTTGATCGGTTCAGGCACGTTATCTAAAAGCATTGACGTTCTAAATCAAACTACAGTTCTTAGAGAGTTCAGAAATGAACGAATTCTTCTTGAGGCATTGTAGACTAGGTCATATCACTGCGACCCGACTAGCTGAGTTACGTTTAAATGCATATTTAAATCAGTTTAAATTTACATCTTATGAAACTTGCCAGTCATGTCACAAAGATATGATAACCATAGCTCTGTTTACTGGAAATAGAGAAAGAGTTAGTGAACTCTTGGGACTGATACATAGTGATGTATAAAGGTCCCCAGTCTACATATGCTACGACCGGTTCTTTGTACTTCCATACATTCATTGATGATCTCTCAAGATTCGGACACATGTTCCTGTTGAAACACATGTCTAAAGCTTTTGAGAAATTCAAAGAATATAAGTTAGAAGTAGAGAACCAATACAGGTATAAGTATTATGTCCTATGATAAGATCAGGGAGGAGAATACTTGTGCATGGAGTTCTTGGACTATTCTAAAGGAGAATGAGATTCTCTCTCAGTGTTACTCCACTGTATACACCACAGCACAACGGTGTATCGGGGCGGAGCAATCACACCCTATATGATATGGTGCACTCTATGATGAGTACTACTGAGTTACCTGTTTCCTTTTGGGGGTTATGCACTTAAGAAGCTGCATACCTATCGAATTAGGTTCGAATCAGATCACTGCCTACCATTCCATATGAGATATAGTATGGGTAGAGCCTATCTCTTAAGTAAATTAAGATTTAGGATTGTCCGGCCTATGTCAAAAGCAAAATCCGGACAAGATCGAGGCAGGGTCAGTTCTGTAGAACTGGAAGGATTTCCATCTATACAAACTACAGCTGATGATTTGATAGAACCAAAGGATTCAATGATCCCTGATGAGCCTCAGCCTCTCCGCCGATCTTGTAGGGTTCCTCATCCGCCTGAGAGATACTTCGGTTTCTCGATGACAGTAGGAGCGAGGATTGCATCATAAGATGATGACCCAACTAGTTTCGAGCAGGCCATCAAGAGTGGGGACTCTGTAAGAATGGCTAGATGCTTAGCGATCTGAGATGGAATCCATATACACCAACAAAGTATGGACTTTGGTTGGCATATCTGAAGGGTTAAATCCCCATCAGGAGCAAGTATATCTTGAAAGGATTACTTGGTGTAGATGGAAAAGTTGAGACTTTCAAAGCTAGACTTGTTAAAGGTTTTCGTCATCGACCAGGCGTGGATAATGATGAAACCTTTTCCAGTGGCTATGCTTAAGTCCATCCAGATCCTACTTGCCATTGCTACATACCATGACTATGATATCTGGTGGTTGGTTGTCATGACTATTTAAATAAATATTGATTTAGAAGGGAACGTCTATAAGTACACAGCCAGAGGGCTTCGTAAACAGTTGGAGCAGCGGAAACGTGTGCAAATTGCTTTACGTGATAAAGCAGGCATCACGGAGTTGGATCGTCGGTTTTGATGTGGTAGTCAAAGAGTTTGACTTCATCAAAATGGTAGATGAACCTTGTACATAAAAAAAGGTAGTAGAGAGTAAGCTGGTCATCCTCGTATTGTACGTGGACAACATACTCTTGATAGGAAAAGAGTTTCCTATGCTACGCTCGGTCAATCTCCGCTTATCACAAGGATTCTCCATATAGGATCTATGTGATACCTCCTAAATCCTAGATTTTATATCTATGAGATAGATCTAAATGGATGTTAGGATTCTCACTAGGTGTAGTAAGATGGTATCAATGGATCCTTGGGAGAATCACTGGAAAGGTTCCAGGGTGATAAGGACGACTGAATGTCAGTCGCAGGCATTGTCATTACCCTCAGTAGAGGGACGGTATATTGGAAGAGTTCCAAGCTGAGATACCATGGCAGACTAGACGATAAAGGCTGGTGACATCGCTATCAAAGATACAACCAAAGAGGCAGTTTGGCTGTATATTAGTTCATGAGATGAACTAGGTTCCTACCATTGTGTGACAATGGAAGTGTGGCTTTGGCCAAGGAACCCCGGTCCCATCAGTGACCCAGACATATTCTGAGGCAGCATCACCTGATCATGGAGATAGTTGATCTCCAGGATGATCGAGGTTAGGAGAGTAGACTCAGAGGACAACATAGCGGATCCACTCACAAAGGCCTTTTCCCAAAGAGAGACTTTTATGGGATGGTTGAGTATGAGATACTGTAACCACTGCTACAGATGGCCCTAGTGCAAGTGGGAGATTGTTAGTTATATGTATGCCCTAGAGGCCATTACTGTACATGAGATGTATATTGTAGTGGATGCTGGGATATATATAGGTAGGACTTTCTTGCTCGACATGATAGTACGCTATCTGGTTGCTCTTTATCTTAACATGTATACTTACTGTCTCTCTGTTACGTGTTGATAAAGCCCTTAGGATGTGTACTCGACTTCCAGGACTGTGATGTAGAACATACTAGTGGGGCCTGGGTAGTCAATGAGTACATCCTTCAATGTTCCTAGTCGTGGGAATATCGAGACAGGGCATCGATATTCCAGAGTAGACTAGCGTATATCTTCTCGACCCATGTGATGGGCGATGGATGATTTCATATCCATTGGTGTTTGACATCAGAGATGGTATGCGGGTGCTCAGTGGTGACTAGGTGCACTGAACGGACTCGCCGAGAACTCCCAGATTGTATTATACCTTACGTTAGATGGCAGTTCTCTGGTGACACTGGTACGGCTTAGTCTGTTGACCCGAGATCGTCATAGAGTCTTGTGTGTCTCCTACTGTGCTTTGATTTCCACCCTACCACGGCTCTACTGAGTCGTGCAAACAGGTGGTTTTTGGGTACAGTCCCGATTCACATGGAGGCAATGAGCGATAGGAGGGGATTCGTCTCTCCCGGTATTGGGGGTTGATGTTGCGCTATGCTCAACAGGCCAAAACTGGAAATCCCTTGCCAGGGTTGCATTGATTTACTGGTAAGTGTTATCAGTTGTTTCATGCTTGTTATGGACCTTACATCGGCATGACTTATCAAGCTACTGGGGTCTGACGTTTTACCATCCCTAGGCGAGATATGCCATATATCAGACGAAGAGATCGGACTGTGCGGTAAGTGTTACTGGTTGGATTCATAGGAGTGTGAGCAGGCTTGCTCGTTGATCTTCTGATCGCTCAATACCCGGGTGGCCATTACGTTTAGCAGACCGCTTGCGGCTTGTGGGTGTTTGATATGATCATCACCTACTACCGGCGTATTGACGAGTCTTTAGAGTCCTACACAGGGGTTTCCTGGCTCAAGCGAAACGAAATGGGAACGCATTTGAAGTATGTGCGAGACCGAGAATAATACCAGTATGTGATACTGTGTTCTATTCTCGCGATTTGTATCATCGGAAGGTTATATAAGATATAGCCGGGTTACCGAATCAAATGTTGATTCGATATATTGATACACTTGATATTAGTCGGTTATATGCAGTATGACCGGATCATTAAATCAGGTGTTGATTTAATGATTTAATGTATAATTATATATTAGATATATTACTTTACATTGACTAGTATTGTTCACTTAAGATTGATTTTCTCACTTGATGTGCACAAGTTGTATATATGATATATGTTTGTGCACTAGTTTGTATCATGTTTGATGATACATGCAAACTTCGGTGTGTGTATGACTTACACCATGTTTAGGTTAATGGTTAGGGTTTTATTTATTTATTTATTTATTTTGTTAAAACTAAATGGTGGCTTTTCTTGTTTTGGCTTGAAGCTTCATAACATCTTTGAAAAGTCTAACCATTTTGTTTTATCCTTTAACCTAACCATTACCTAAACCCTAGTTTACTCTTTACATGAGTTTACTCACCCATGGTTGCTAAATGATAAGTCTTCACTTGAATTTTCATTTTCACATAATTAATTTTCTATTCTCTTCTTCTTCTTTTTCTTCATGAAGTGAAGAAAGTTTGCTAGAAAATTTCAAGTGTTGAAATCAAGTGAGAAATCCAAATCCAAAGTGAACCTACTTCCTATTTCTTCATCCTCTACCACTTGCCATGTTGTATAGGGTGTTTTCTTCACAAGGTTCATGACCAAGTGAAGATGGAGCATGAGTTAGAGTCGCCTCGACGTAGATCATCTTCGGCACCGAAGTCAACGACCTAGCCCGCTCATTTCTCCGACGAAACCATCGCTAGAGTCCAGGATCTAGATGATCGCAGCGGAGGGACATCATCACGGAGCTTTAGAAGTGAAGGACCGGATCTACAAAGGTTGTATTCCCATTCACTTAGTAGCAAAGTTGTTAACTTGCTTAGTTTCGCCTTACCTTTAGTTAACGATCTTGCATTAGGGTTCTTTGGCACATGGAAAAAATTGATTTTGGCATGGTTGATGCCTTGTGGAACCTCTTAAGTGTTCCTAGGATCCCTACAACAATCAATCTCAAAATGTATATAAGAAAGCCGCGTGCGTCTGGTGCGCACGGGATTTGAAATCAATGAATGTGCTCTACGTGTGCAAAGAATAAAATCTAAGTGCAACGGGTGTGCACGAAACACCTATCAAAAGCAACGGAGTGCCTGACAGCAACATCAGGTGCATCTGATATGCACGAAGAATCTCGATTTAGTGCATCTGGTGTGGACCAAAATCGCATCAAATGCGTCAAATATGCGCAAGAATCCTAATCAAGTGCACAAGGTGCACGAAAACAATATCGAATATCATAATCGAAATCGAGTGCAACTGTGGTGCACGAAATCTCAATCCAGTGCAACAATCGCACAAAAATACAAATATGGTGCATCAAGTGCACAAAATACCAACTCCAGTGCATCCAGTGCACGAAATATCAAATACAGTGCATCCAGTGCACGGAATACATTTAGTGCACGAAATACCAAATACAGTGCATCCAGTGCACAAAATACGATACGGTGCAACAATGCACAGCGTAAAAACCTAGTGCAATAACTGCACAAAATACAAATCGGGCCCAACAAGTGCACGGAATTTTTGGAGATAGTGCCCTCAGAGTCAATTATTGGATCACAGGCACGTGATTGCAATGATTGAGGGAGGACCTATCCCGGTAGGACAGTCTTACTCGAGATGATAGTATGCTATTTGGTTTACCTTTATCATCGTGTACTGCTTCAGGTGACCTTACAGGTCGCTATTACACGCAGATAGAGCCCCTAGGATTCTTGCTTGACGGCCAGCAGTATGATGGCGATCATATACGTGAGAGCTGGTGGTCTACAAGCACATCCTTAAAAGGTCCCTAGTCGTGGGAGTTTCGAGACAGGGCATCGATTCTCCAGAGTAGACTAGTGTATACAGTCGAGACCCCGACGAGGGGCGGTGGCCGGTCTCATGAGCCACTGGTGTCAGTTGGTTCACCTAAGTGTAGGGTTCCTAGGCACACTAGTGAGGTCTCACAAGCCATCAACCATGGCAATTTCAAAATTTATAGGTGCCGAGAGACCCGACTACGGATCGTTTGCTAGAAAACTAGGCGAAAAAGCTAACTAGTTAACACTTAACTATAAGAATACGGAAATACAACCTTTGTAGATCCGGTGCTCCACCTCCATTGCTCCGCAATGAAGTATCCTCGCTGTCCAAATGAGTTCCCGGGCTCTAGCGTCGGCTTCGTCGGAGAATGGGCAAGCTAGGTCGTCGATGTCCATGCCGAAGATGATCTACGTCGAGGCATCGCTAAAACAAGCTCCACCTTCACCAAGCCCTAAAAACTTGTGAAGGAAACACACTCTACTACTTGGCAAGAGGTAGAGGATGAAGAAATAGGAATTGGGTAGACTTTAGAATTGGATTTCTCACTCATATGCTCAATATGCCATTGATGAAGACAAGCTTCTTCATGAAGAAGAAGAAGAGCAAGAAGAAGATAAATATTATGATAAGAATTAAAATAAAAATGAAAAATCCATTCTTATCATAATTCTCACCATGGTTAGGTGTAGAGAATTAACTTGAGTTAATAGAAGTGGTTAGGGTTAAGCATGAGACAAAATGGTCAAAGTCTTCATGAAGATTCATGAATGGTCAAAAGAAAGCAACCATTTTCCTCATTATCTTTTCATTTATTCATTTATCAAAAATAAATAGATAATTAAATAAGATAAATGAATAAAAAATAATAAACCCTAACCATTCCTTTAACCAAGGTTTAATTCTTTATACTTAACCATTTTTTGCATGCACCATCAAATATGATACAAGCAAGTGCACAAATCATATCGCATATGCAATGCGCACATCTGAGCGAGAAAATCCATTTAAAGTGAACCGATACTAGTTAATGCAAAGTAATATATCAAATATATTATTATGCATTAAATCATTAAATCAACACTTGATTTAACGATCCGGTCATATCGCATATAACCGACTAGTATCTAATGTATCGGCTCATCGAATCAACGCTTGAATCGATAACTAGGTTATATCGCATACAACCATTCGACGTATTGATCGCGAGAATGAAATACGGTATCACATACACGCATTATTCTCGGTCCCGCACATATCTCATATGCGCTCCTATTTCGTTTCGCTTGAGCCAGGAAACCTCTGTGTAGGACTCTAAAGACTCGTCAATACGCCGGCAGCAGGTGATGATCATATCAAACACCCACAAGCCGCAAGCGGTCTGCTAAATGTAACGGCCACCCGGGTATTGAGCGATCTGAAGATCGACGAGCAAGCCCGCTCACACTCCAGTGAATCCAACCAGTAACACTACCGTACAGTCCGGTCTGATCGTCTGATATGTCCCATATCTCGCCTAGGGGTGGTAAACGTCAGACCCCAATAGCTCGATAAGTCGTGTCGATATGAGGTCTATAACAATTCGAGAAACTACTGGTAACACTTACCTGTAAATCTCAGCAACCCTGGCCAGGGATTTCCTGTTATAGCCAATCGAACACAGCGCAACATCAACCCCCTATACCGGGAGAGACGAATACCCTCCTATCGCTCATTGCCTCCATGTGAATCGGGACTGTACCCAAAAACCACCGTTTTGCACGCCCTCTTGGACGTGGTAAGATGGAAATCAAAGCACAGTGGTTACCACATAAGACTCTATGACGATCTCGGGTCAACAGACTACTCTGTACCAGTGTCACCAGAGAACTGCCATCTGACGTAAGGTATAATACCATCTGGGAGTTCTCGGCGAGTCCGTCCAGTGTACCCAGTCTCTACTGAGCACCCGTATATCATCTCTGATGTCAAACACCAATGGATATGGGATCATCCATCGCCCATCTGTATGGGTCGAGAAGGTATACGCTAGTCTACTCTGGAATATCGATGCCCCGTCTTGATACACCCACGACTAGGGACTTTGAAGGATGTACTTATGGACTACCATGTCCCCACTAGTATGATCTGCATCATAGTCCAGGTAGTCAAGCACACATCCTAAGGGCTTTACCAACATGTAACAGAGAGACAATGAGTATACACGTTAAGGTAAAGTTCAACCAGATAGCATACTATCATGTCGAGCAAGAAAGTCCTCCCTATATATGTCCCAGCATCCACTACAATATACATCCTATGTATAGTAATGGCCTCTAGGGCATACATATAACTAACAATCTCCCACTTGCACTAGGGCCATCTGATAGCAGTGGTTGTAGTATCTCATACTCAACCATCCCATAAAAGTGTCTCTCTCTGGGATAAGGCCTTTCGTGAGTGGATCCGCTGTGTTTGTCCTCTGAGTCTACTTTCCAAACCTCGATCACCCTGGAGATCAATCATCTCCATGATCAAGTGATACTGCCTTAGAATATGTCTGGATCACTGATGGGACGGGCGTTCCTTGGCATAAGCCACAACTCCATTGTCACACAATGTTAGGAACGTAGTTCATCTTATGAACCAATATACACCCAAACAGCCTCTTTGGTAGCATCTTAAGTAGCGATATATCGTGCCTTTATCGTCTAGTATGTCACGGTATCTAGCTTGGAACTCTTCCAACATACCGTCCCTTTACTGAGGGTAAAGACAATGCCTGCGACTGACACTCAGTCGTCATTATCACTCTGGAACCCTTCCAGTGATTCTCTCCAGGATCGGTTGATACCGTCTCACTACAACTAGTGAGAGTCCTAACATCCAATTAGATCTATCTCATAGATCCAAAAACCCAGGATTTAGGAGGTATCAATTTGATCCTATATGGAGAATCATCGTGATAAGCGGAAATTGATCGAGCATAGCATAGGAAACTCCTTCCCCATCAAGAGTATGTTATCCACGTACTCTACGAGGATCGTCACCACACTCCCTACTACCTTTTTGTTTATACAAGGTTCATCTACCATTTTGATGATGTCAAACTCTTTGACTAATTCATCAAAACAGATGTTCCAACTCCGCGATGCCTGCTTTATCCTATAAAGCATCTTGTACACGTTTCCGCTGCTCCCACTGTCTACGAAGCACTCTGGCTGTGTACTTACAGACGTTCTCTTCTAAAACATCATTTAGAAAAGGAGTCATGACACCCAACCGCCAGATATCGTAGTCATGGTATGTAGCCGTGGCAAGTAGGATCTGGATGGACTTAAGCATAGGCACTGGAATAGGTTTCATCATTATCCACGCCTGGTCGATGACGAAGACCTTTAACAAGTCTAGCTTTGAAAGTCTCAACTTTTCCATTTACACCAAGTAATCTTCTCAAGATATACTTGCTCCTGATGGGGATTTAACCCTTCAGATATAGCAACCAAAGTCCATACTTTGTTGGTGTATATGGATTCCATCTCAGATCGATAAACATCCAGCCATTCTTACAGAGTCCCACTCCTGATGGCCAGCTCGAAACTAGTTGGGTCATCATCTCATGATGCAATCCTCGCTCCCACTGTCATAGAGAAACAGAAGTATCTCTCAGGTGGGTGAGGAACCCTACTAGATCGGCGGATAGGCTGAGGTTCGTTGGTATCTACTGAATCCTTTGGTTCTACCAAATCATCTGCTGTTGTTTGTATAGCTGGAACATTTCCAGTTCTACATAACAGATCTTGCCTCGAGCTTGTCCGGATTTTGCTTTTAGACATAGGCCGGACAACCCCAAATCTTAACCAGCTTAAGACATGGGCTCTTCCCTTTCCATATCGCATATGAAGTGGTAGGTAACTGATTTGATTCGAACCTATTCAATAGGTATGCAGCTTCTCAAGTGCATAACTCCTAAAAGGAAATAGGTAACTCAGTAGTACTCATCATAGAGCACACCATATCATATAGGGTGTTATTGCTCCGCCCCGATACACCATCGTGCTATGGTGTATTCGGAGGAGTAATGCTGAGAGAGAATCTCATTCTCCTTTAGAATAATCCAGGATTTCCGTGCTCAAGTATTCTCCTCCTCGATCACATCAAAGGACATAATACTTATACCCGTATTGGTTCTCTACTTCTAACTTATATTCTGTGAATATCTCAAAAGGTTCGGACTTGTGTTTCAACAGGAACATAGGTCTGAATCTCGAAAGATCATCAGAGAATGTAATGAAGTACAAAGAACCGGTCCTGGCATGTGTAGACAGGGGACCTTACATACATCAACATGTATCATCCCAAGAGTTCAGTAACTCTTTCTCTGTTTCCAATAAACAGAGCTATGGTCATCTTATCTTTGTGACATGACTGGCGAGTTTCACAAGATGTAAATTCAAACTGATTTAAATATGCATCTATATGTAACTCTAGCTAGTCGGGTCACATTGATCTGACCTAGTCTATAATGCCACAAGAAGAATTCGTTCATTTCTGAACTCTTCCTCTTGTGTGTGATCCGTATACTAAGAACTGTAGTTTGATTTAGAACATCAATGCTTTTAGGTATCGTGCCTGAACCGATCAACTTTTGATATAGGAAATGTTCAAAACATTATCCAACAATACAAAATTTTATCATTTCTTTACTAATAAAGAGACTGATATGATTTTGTATATCAGGTTCGGTATCTAATAACATTCGTTCAGAATCAATGTATTGGTAATACAGGGTGACAGTGACCAACAGACTTGGCTGCAACATTTGCCCCGTTTTCTGCCTCATGAAACTTATCACCCGTTCTCAGTTCTCTACCTATCTGTAGCCCTATGTAACAGATTACATATCTGGGATCCTGATCCGGTATCATATACCCAGGATGTAGAGGATAGAGAGAAACAGTTCTTTGTAACGAACACACCTGAAGATGATGCATCAGCATGCACTCTCTTCGTTTGGGCGGCACGGGAAATCTGGTATTCCCCAATTTCCTGCTCTGTCTTATAACTATTATAAGTTGGAGCGGGACCAACGTTCCCCAGCTCAGTATAACAAGCGGGTTCGGTCAATTTTTCGTATTATTATCTTGATTAAGGCGTGATATGGTCGCTACCTGGAGAGAGAGAGAGAAGAAAACACTCAGCGTGCGCTCTGTCAAGAATAGATTGGTTATTATTTTATCTAATCAGGATGGCTCCCACTGCTTTTTATCAAATCTTCCTTCAAACCCTAAAAGGAAAGACTAGCCGGGATTAATTACACACTACAAGTTCGCCAATCTTTCAGCCAGGCCAGTGTCGGTACTTTGAGGGAGGTCCCCCGTGCTTTCGCACGAACCTAATTAATGTAAACCTCGTTTTCCCAGAGGCGTAACCTCGTTGACACCTTTCTAGACACCTACTTGATCGGCTAATTGTAATGTATAAAACTCTCCCAGGAGTAACTCTTACTCGCAGCGGGTATCGGGATCCAACTATCTCATAGAAGGTATGCAATCTCATTGCAAATTTCAACACTTGAAATTCCCGATAATATTTTGCCCCTAGCGTCCTATGACCTTGACGCAGGCCAACAAACCATAGTGCCCTAGTCAAGTTCAACCCGTCATTTCCTGATTGAATTAAACCCACCCGCACGACCCTTGACGCAGGCCAACAAAGTCGCACGACTACCCTAATCCAATCACATCATATGCTTATGCAGATAAGCACCAGTTAACTACCGCACACTACGCCTTGACGCAGGCCAACAAACGAAGCACGAATACTAACTACTACTTATCTGAAATGACGGAGGGCTACGACAGGTTTTTCTGAAAACCTATTGCGTAATGAACTTGATATCGTTGTAGAATCAAATGTTTTTAAAAATGGAGTGCTTTTGAGGCTTTTCTAGTTTTGCTAAAGGAGTCACTCCCGGTGAAGGGATCGTCGGTCCTTTCCTCGTCGAATGAGGTGCGGGATATATCACATATATCACTGTGCAAAGCATAAACTCTTAAAAGAAATCAAAAGACAAACCGAGTGTGTAGCATCTCCCAGTTATTGCTAAAGGAGTCACTCCCGGTGAAGGGATCTCGGTCCTTTCCTCATCGAATAAGGTGCAGGATATATCTCATATACCGCTGTGCAAAGCAAGAACTGTAGCTACCTGTTTTATTTTGAAATTTGATTCTACAACATCTTAGGTTTCTTTTATTTCATTAATCACATTACTGAAGTCCCATCATTTAAATACCTAAACATTACAGATAAATACGACGTACACTTATGCCATCCGCATTCGCCTCGATGTCCCCTCGTGCACCGTTTGGTTAGGTAACTAACGGCAGAGCGGGGCAGGTCTAGCGCGGGTGAAAAACATAAGTAACGCCTATATAATATATCATATATACTATATACTGTATCTATCACAGAACATCACATGATCACATCACAGATATCGCAGCAGAAGAAACATATGAAATATTGGATATACTAGGACGTCCGTGTTTTCAATACGAGCCAGTATAAAACACGGATTCCACGGTCGCGATGAATAGCCAAACCCACACCCCTAGACCCCTACGAGAGCGGCAAGCAACCCTACCAATTCTAGAGTTAGGAGACCCGGACTCGACTCCTCGAGTTGGTCTCCCACTGGACTCCAGAACCCGGTTACTTGTGCTCCCCTCCTTGGGTCTATCCTAGTGCGGAAAAGTAAATAATATACAAAGGGTGACATCTTCCGCAACCTGGAAGCGCCCCAATAAAAGAATATTACATACAAGTTTTTACATGAATGAAAATGAAAAACACTCATCTCACATAAAAAAAACCCTGGCTATTCAAACACGACGATCCAATATAACATATCCAGCAACACATAACATCACATGTCATCAATGTAAGTAAATATGCGCATCCCAATTGTCGTTGACATATAGCAACGAAACCGGCGATATCACATATTACACTTACGGTCATAGAAAAGAAAGTGTAAAACTACAACAGTTGGAATCCGCAACCTGCATAGACATCGCATGCCTAATCAAATGAATTCCTTAGACATCGCATGCCTAACAATTATAAACCCCGCATTTTAGTCTCATCATTGAAAACACTTTTCAATATCAAGTCGGGCAATTCAACAAGATTCCCGATATCCTGATCGAATGCTCGTCGCAAACTTTAGTAGGCGGCCGCACCCCCGACGCCGTCGACGAAGTGCACCAAGGCGGAACACCGCTGCCGCGAGCACCCGAACGGATGCTTTCGGCGACGGGGTTCTCCTACAGTCACTTGGTCGGGGCTATGGGGTGAGGCTGTCTATTAAGTTTATCCGGCGAGTATCCGCGTACGCTACGTGATTGCGACGGACGTTTGATCACATCAAAATTCCGTGACAACCGATCAAGTGTGACTAAAGTGCTTGATTTATAACATTCATTCAGTTATTTCATAACTTCTTGTGAATTCCAATTATTGTATCACATTCCAGATAAATAGAAAATGTTAAACTTTCCGATCGAACATTCAATCACCCAAGTTTTCCCGAAACAGATCAACACATGAAATAAGTCTAAAAACATTCATTTCGTGCCTCAGTACCAACGGTCCAGCCGTAGAAGGGTCAAGCCAACGCCTCACATGTGGCACGCCGTACTGCCTCAAACCCGAAGGTTCAAAGGGCAGTTCAAGACGGTCACATAATCGAGTTAAGGCTTGTTGTCTTCTAGAGGGTCCATCGCGTTACTTGCACTACTTAGAACGTCTTTAAACCACGGAAAAATCGAACACTTGGAAATTTTCCGGCAGGAGAAAAATTGGGTATTTATATCCGGTCGAACATTTTAATAGTTTCTAAAATATCCGGAAAAACATAAACAAAGTTAAATTATCCGATCAAATTAACGAATCCCCAATAAAACCCTAGAAAACTCAACATCAGAGTGGAATTAAAAAAATTCACATAAAAAAATGCCAAGAAAGGACCTAAGAATAAATATATGAAATTTGAGGGACTAAGTTGAAATTTGGGCCGCGGAAGCGCCGCCAAACCCCTGCTTTGGCAGCGGTTCCACGCTCCAATTATTGAATTAGTCGACCAAACTTCACAGTAATTCTTAGTTTTTCCTGCTTATTATTCTGCATATTTTTAATTCACAAAATTCAACAGTTTTGAAAAATGTACAGAGAGCGATTTTGCTTGGGGTTTCGCGGTTCGATCGGATCTCTAACTTCGTCTACCGATCGCCTAAGGCACTAGCTAGGCTCTGATACCACTGTAGGGTTCCTAGGAACACTAGTGAGGTCTCACAAGCCATCAACCATGGCAATTTCAAAAATTATAGGTGCCGAGAGACCCGACTACGGATCGTTTGCTAGAAAACTAGGCGAAAAAGCTAACTAGTTAACACTTAACTATAAGAATACGGAAATACAACCTTTGTAGATCCGGTGCTCCACCTCCATAGCTCCGCAACGAAGTATCCTCGCTGTCCAAATGAGTTCCCGGGCTCTAGCGTCGGCTTCGTCGGAGAATGGGCAAGCTAGGTCGTCGATGTCCATGCCGAAGATGATCTACGTCGAGGCATCGCTAAAACAAGCTCCACCTTCACCAAGCCCTAAAAACTTGTGAAGGAAACACACTCTACTACTTGGCAAGAGGTAGAGGATGAAGAAATAGGAAGTGGGTAGACTTTAGAATTGGATTTCTCACTCATATGCTCAATATGCCATTGATGAGGACAAGCTTCTTCATGAAGAAGAAGAAGAGCAAGAAGAAAATAAATATTATGATAAGAATTAAAATAAAAATGAAAAATCCATTCTTATCATAATTCTCACCATGGTTAGGTGTAGAGAATTAACTTGAGTTAATAGAAGTGGTTAGGGTTAAGCATGAGACAAAATGGTCAAAGTCTTCATGAAGATTCATGAATGGTCAAAAGAAAGCAACCATTTTCCTCATTATCTTTTCATTTATTCATTTATCAAAAATAAATAGATAATTAAATAAGATAAATGAATAATAAATAATAAACCCTAACCATTCCTTTAACCAAGGTTTAATTCTTTATACTTAACCATTTTTTGCATGCACCATCAAATATGATACAAGCAAGTGCACAAATCATATCGCATATGCAATGCGCACATCTGAGCGAGAAAATCCATTTAAAGTGAACCGATACTAGTTAATGCAAAGTAATATATCAAATATATTATTATGCATTAAATCATTAAATCAACACTTGATTTAACGATCCGGTCATATCGCATATAACCGACTAGTATCTAATGTATCGGCTTATCGAATCAACGCTTGAATCGATAACTAGGTTATATCGCATACAACCATTCGACGCATTGATTGCGAGAATGAAATACGGTATCACATACACACATTATTCTCGGTCCCGCACATATCTCATATGCGCTCCTATTTCGTTTCGCTTGAGCCAGGAAACCTCTGTGTAGGACTCTAAAGACTCGTCAATACGCCGGCAGCAGGTGATGATCATATCAAACACCCACAAGCCGCAAGCGGTCTGCTAAACGTAACGGCCACCCGGGTATTGAGCGATCTGAAGATCGACGAGCAAGCCCGCTCACACTCCAGTGAATCCAACCAGTAACACTACCGTACAGTCCGGTCTGATCGTCTGATATGTCGCATATCTCGCCTAGGGGTGGTAAACGTCAGACCCCAATAGCTCGATAAGTCGTGTCGATATGAGGTCTATAACAATTCGAGAAACTACTGGTAACAATTACCAGTAAATCTCAGCAACCCTGGCCAGGGATTTCCTGTTATAGCCAATCGAACACAGCGCAACATCAACCCCCTATACCGGGAGAGACGAATCCCCTCCTATCGCTCATTGCCTCCATGTGACTCGGGACTGTACCCAAAAACCACCGTTTTGCATGCCCTCTTGGACGTGGTAAGATGGAAATCAAAGCACAGTGGGAACCACATAAGACTCTATGACGATCTCGGGTCAACAGACTACTCTGCACTAGTGTCACCAGAGAACTGCCATCTGACGTAAGGTATAATACCATCTGGGAGTTCTCGGCGAGTCCGTCCAGTATACCCAGTCTCTACTGAGCACCCGTATATCATCTCTGATGTCAAACACCAATGGATATGGGATCATCCATCGCCCATCTGTATGGGTCGAGAAGGTATACGCTAGTCTACTCTGGTATATCGATGCCCCGTCTCGATACACCCACGACTAGGGACTTTGAAGGATGTACTTATGGACTACCATGTCCCCACTAGTATGATCCGCATCATAGTCCAGGTAGTCAAGCACACATCCTAAGGGCTTTACCAACATGTAACAGAGAGACAATGAGTATACACGTTAAGGTAAAGTTCAACCAGATAGCATACTATCATGTCGAGCAAGAAAGTCCTCCCTATATATGTCCCAGCATCCACTACAATATACATCCTATGTATAGTAATGGCCTCTAGGGCATACATATAACTAACACTAAGATGTATACAGGTGCTCATTGGGTTATGAGTACACCCGACAGGACTCGCCGGGAACATGCTAGTTGGTTTTATACCTGACGTCAGATAGCAGTTCCCTGGTGACATGTGTACAGGTTAGTTCATCGACCTGGGGATCGTCATTTGTCTCGTGTGAGTTCCCACTGTACTTTGATTACTACCCTACCACGGCTCAAAGGAGTCGTGCAAACAGGTTTTAGTTGGGTACAGTCCCGAGCCACATAGAGGCAGTGAGAGGATCTTCAGGGGTTCGTCTCTCCCCGTATTGGGGGTGAGGTCGCGCTGTGTCTAGGAGAGCCATTATACAATGCCCTCAGCCGAGGCAGGAGATTTACTGGTAGGTATTCCAGTAGTATCTCAGGGTGTTCTGGGCTACACTCCGACACGACTTGTACCGCTTTTGGGAGTCTGACTTTTACCAACCCCCTAGGCCCGACATGCGATACTCATAGACGAACGGACCGGACTGTACGGATATTGTCACTGACAGGCTCAGTAGGGTGTCAGGATGAGTTCGCTCATCGACGTCCCTTTTGGTCAATAGCTGGTGGCCCGTCACGTATTGGCTTATACCTCTGACGTGCTAGTGGTTAAATCCACAGCCATAGTATTGACGAGTCTTTAGAGTCCACCACACTTTCAGTTACTCAAACTTTCGGGCGAAACGCTGTAGAGGCCGTATGGAGATATGGCAGGGTCCGATCAGATACGTGCGGTATTGTACGGATCAGGATCGGAAGGTTTGTACTAGTGGCCGTATGGATATATGGCAGGGTTCGATCAGATACGTGCGGTATTGCACGGATCAGGATCGGACGGATATTGCTAGCCGGCTTTGGTTTAAGCCGGATCCAAGTATAGTACAGTGTAGATTTTGTCTCATTGCATTTGTATCCGGTCGGAATACAGATGCGGGTGTGTATGCACAGTATCGGGGTTTTCCTGTGATTTATTACGGTACCAGTTTTCTGGAGTTGCCAGTTTGCATTCCGTTCCGGCCGGTTTTTCCTTTGTTCTTTCCCGGCCGGACTTTTCCGTTGGAGGGGGTTATTTGCATGTTTGCAAATAACTTTTTGACGATGGGTTTCTTGCATATTGGTGGCATCATGATAGTTATTCATCATGAGATTCTTTTTCCTTCTTATCACTTGCTTTTGTTATGATAAGATTAGATTAGAAGTTGATTTGATGATGTTATCATGATGTTTGGATGTGGTCACCCTCCACCTTTTACTACACTCACCTCCCTCTTGCATTATGTTTTGAATCCCTCCACCATTCTCATAAATATATGGCCGGCCAAATTTTCTAGAGAGGGAGAGAGGGTTTTCATTTTGTATGTGGCATTATTCTTCATCTCATATTCCTCTTGCTAGAAAATTGAAAGCACCAATTTTCCTAACCTCCTCCTCCATCCTCCATGGCAACTAATCCCCCAAATGAGACATAGACTCTACACTACATTCTACAGCAAATCTTGGACGCGTCGGCCAGCCAACTTCGCGCCCGAGTTGCCTCGGTATTGAGGTGGGAGCCCGTAAAAGATGCAGACAATGTGGTGCCCGTCCGGCAAGGATGCGACGACCGGAGTTTCCGTGGGAGATCGGGACGACGACGAGAAGACCGGAGGACTCGGATCACTCGGTATATCTCTCACCCCTTCTCTTGATTGCTAGTATCGATTAATGGTTTCGATCCGGGTTTATTGTCCGCGGTAGTGCCAGTTTGAAAGTTAAGAAAAATTTTGATTCCGCATTTTGGCCTCGGATAGACGGCCGGGGCGCTGCCGTGGCGCAACATGGTATCAGAGCCACGCCATTAACCTAGTCTAGCTTGTTCTAGTGTGTTTTACTTTTTCGATCGAACAAAAATTCCAAAACCGCGTTTTCTTCACATCAGTTTTCTGTCGATTTTTTCCGTGCTCTAAAATTTTTTCAAGTTGTATAAAAGTGATGTACTGATAGTCGTAAGAACACTGGAAAAATTTGGTGCTATGATCCATCCGTACGACCGCGGAACCGCGGCCTTAACCCCCCTTTGGCCGCGATTCCGCCGCAGGAATGTGGGTTCATGTCATCATTTCTTTGCAGTGGGCTTGTGGGCTGAAAATAGGGGTTTTGGTATACTTTGTTTGGGCCCAGATTTTCTGTGTGTGCTACAGTAAGTACTTGGGGGCCCACTTGCTAATTTTGATCGATCGGATATTTTAAACACATTGGTTCACAGTATTTACATTATATCTGCGACCGTGAATGTCACTTGATCGGTAAATCCTGTCTAACTTCTATAGCCCGGTTAGACGGATTTGCGAACGTGACATTCACGTTGATGTCTTGTGATTTTGCTGTGTTATTGCGGATCGGTCGTGGGGGATAGCCTGGTTGCAATGTTAGTACAGTTTTGTTTTATATGTACATTTGATATTACGGGGCGAGCGTCCGACATGTGGACTGCCGTCACTGCCTGTTTGTACTATTCTTTTGGGGCACGACCTGGTTGCGGTCGATGTACCCGTTGTATGTATATTTTACTTTCTGTACTAGGATTACCCCGCGGAGGGGTGCACGGATAGCCGGGTTCTAGAGGGCAACGGGCCCACATCTCATGGCATTGAGACGGAGGAGGCTTCACTCTAGGATTGGCGGGCTATTCGCCGCACTCGTAGGGGGTACAGGTTGACCCAGGAGGGGTGCCCAAGTTACCGGATTTCGTGAAGTGCTGGGTGGTCCATTCACGGTGCTGAAGGGGGCTGCCTCGCTTCAGGTTTTGGCGGGTGACTTGCCGCGCCCGTAGGGGTCTAGGTTTTCATTGCACAGGCTATCCACACGACTAGGGGAACGTCGGGTTTCAGCAGCGGCTCTGTGAAACCCGGGAATTCCAGATATCTGTATTGTTCTGTGATGCTGTACATTTCTATGATGTTGCATTTTATCACGCCTTGAGCGAAATATAATATATTGGTATATATATTAGTAGATGTTGTATATGTTTTGCATCCGCGCTAGTCCAGTCCCCGCTCTGTCGTTAGTTAGCTAACCTAACGGGTAATGACAGGACCCAGTGGCGAATGCGGATGGCATATACGTACATCAGTATATTTTCGTTCTTTATGGTGTGATCAATTGATGGGACTGCGTTGATTTGGATCAATGCAAGCTAAACAAACCTATTCTGATGTTGTTGGAACATTTTTCAAAAAGCTGTTATTGCAAGGACGTTCACTTTTGTTTTGCATCGTGGTATTCATTTGGAATATTCTGCTCCTCAGTCGACGAGGCAAGGGCCGAGATCCCTTCACCGGGAGTGACCCCTTGGACAGAAGTTTGCGTCAGGGCATTAACTTCACTATAGCCGATTACTTTTGCTTTGCATCGTGGTATTCAGTTGGAATATCCTGCACCTCATTCTACGGGGAAAGAGCCGAGATCCCTTCACCGGGAGTGACCTCTTTAGCAAAGGTTTTCGTCACTATATTTTTATAAAAAGTTATCCGGTTCCTTCAACGATATCAAGTTCATTACGTTAAAGGTTATTCGCCAAAAACCAGCCGTAGCCCTCCGTCATTTCAGATTAGTATTGCTTAGTATTCGCGCTACGTTTGTCGTTTCTATTCGCCGAGGCGTAGTGTGCGGTAGCTCTGTAATGCTTTCTGTCGTATGGATATGTGGATTGGTTAGGACAGTCGTACGACTTTGTTGATTATTCGTCAAGGGTCGTGCGGGTGGGTTTAACGCAATCAAGATAATGACGGGTTGAACTTGACTAGGACCTTTTGATTTGTTGATTATTCGTCAAGGTCACTTGGGTCCTAGGGGTAAAAATCACATCGGGAGTTTCAAAAGAACTGAAACTTGCCAGGCATGCGCGTACCTTCTGGAGTGTGGTGACTTGAGTGGATTCCGTCAAGTTATCATGCGATGATAGTTGGATCCCGATTTCTACTGATGAGTTAGTTTACTCCTCGGGTGACCCCGACTAATTCTTCTTTCAGGTTTGGAGAAGAATTTGAGGTTACAGTGGGAGGTTTCCAGATTAGACAAAGTGATAATCATTCTGATCTAGGTTAGAGTGCACGCTGAGTGTTTCTTTTCTCTCTCTCTCTTTGGCAGCGACCATTGACCCGACCCTAAGACTATGACTCAGTGACCAAGTTGACCGAACCTTCTTAACACTGGCTTTTGGATTGTCAGAGTTGCAGACCTCATTGCCACTCCTACTTTTACCCTTTTCTCCAGGACAACCCGCATTACTACGAACGTCCACTTCCATTGGACAAAACCATCGTATGGTTAGATACGAACTCGAAGGAATTCGAGGATGGTTTCCGGTTTTGGAGAAAACGGATAGGATTATTCAGTTGTCTTTTCCCTTTTACCTTCTCTCAGGTTGCGAGTACTCCTTGGTTTAGGAGATAGTACACCTATTACGCAAATTGGATAGTCTTCTTCCAAACCTTAGGCTGGTGCCGACCGGTAGGGAATGAAGAAAACCAATTAGCATAACGATGGTATGCAGAAGGTATTAAGTTAAGACAAAACAAGGGATTAGTAAGAGGGCAAAGTAAATTGTGACTGCTATTCACGATCAAACCAAGTATTTCTTCGCCAATCCTAAATCACCTTTGTATTTCTCCAGGACACTCCGTATCACTACGAAGATCCACAGTTTATTGGATACTCCATCGTATGGTTATATACGAACTCGAAAGGAATTTGTTCCAGTTCGGGGATGGATTCTGGTCCAAGGGAAATAGGAATACGGTTTATTCGGTTGTCTTTTCTCTTCACCTTCTCTTGCATTGCGAGTGCTCCTAGGACTAGGACAGCATACCCATTATGCTTATTGGATAGTCTTCTTCCAAACCATAGGCTGGTGCCGAACGGTAGGGAAGGAAGAAAACCATTTGGCCTAAGGGGTGTGCAGAAGGTAATGACTAAAGACATATAAAGGGATTTGGAGAGGTGGCAAAGAATTATACGGTTATAGTTGTGAATCTGGATAATGGTAGAGGAATTGCTAGGAATACCAGGATACCCCATCGAAACATTTCAATGTTTCAGTTCAACTGTGTACTGTTAAAAGAAAATTGATTTCCCGATTAGACACTTGCTCCAGGGTATGTATTTACCAGGTTGGATTCTTACATCTGTATGGTTTTACAGATGATGAGTGGGAGTAAGTTATTGGGAATTAGGTGACCATCCTAATTATATCGGGATTCGTTGTAATTGGTGATATTTGAGGAAGCCACCTGGGTTGTTTGCCGGTCGGCAAATATTTGGTTTTGAATATCCGTTGCTATGCACCAATTTCAAATTGATATATCTGTACGTCTATTTTTATAGAGTGAGATCTACCTTTTTGAAATTATGTCTATGACATTTACCTATATCAGTGGATGGTTAGGTAAGGAGCATTGAACAGCGGTGTAATTCTTCTTTACCATAAGTACAGTTTTCAAACTACGACGCACAGTGAATGAGTTATTAGACTCAGGGGACTTATACAGAGTATTGTGTATTGTCCAGTGTCCATTAGGACAGAGGGGTTGGTTCTCGTACTATATTCTGCTTACTTATAACTTCTCTAGTACTTAGACAAGTGTTTCGTAGAAACACAGGGTCCATGTTTTGAGAAGTTATGGGTATTTGAATAAAGTAGAGAACCAGGTATTGCAAGTATCGGGATTCTTCAAGGTGATCGAAGATGTAGATACTTGTGCATGGTGTTCAGTTGATAGTAATGATTGAGAGAACTTGCTTCTCTTTCAGGTTACTCATAATTGGAAGCATTCCTAAGTTGAATAACGCTGATCGGCCTCCTTCCATTCAGTTGACATGCACTGGAGACAGCTGCATGATTTGAATCTGGTTCCAATTAAATCAGTGCCTCTGTTTCTATATTAGATATAGAACAGTTCATATCTTGACATTGTTAAGGTACGGGGAGTTGTCCGGCTTATGCTTAAAACCAGACTCTGGATAACTCAAGGCACGTTTCTGTAATGGCTGTTTGTGGATTGACCCAGGCTATGACAAGGGTTGACTTTCTACCATCTGGAAGATCAATAGTAATATTGTTCTTGACTCGCCACATTTTTAAAACAAATGGATTTTTTCTGAAAACAAGTGGGAGTTTGGTAGAACTGGAAGTGATTCCAGAACCGCAAACGATTACTTAAGATTTGATAAGAACCTGAAGATTCAATCTGGCTTGACATTCCATTAGCCACTCCGCAGATATGGTGGGTAACCTCAGGCACCCGAGAGGTACTCCGGTATGCTCAAGGACGGTAAAAGGGAGGTTCTTGTTTACCCAGACTTGCCATTGCTGTTGTTCCAGACTGTGAAACCCGGCAGGAGGATGAGTATAGCGTCGTTCTGAACTTGCTTCAGAAGTGTACGTGTATATGACTCTGCCAGAGGGTTGTCGTAGTCAGTGGGAGCAGCGGAAGCATTGGTGGACAGTTGGCTTATGTCTATTTACAGACTGAAGCAGATATAGCGGAGATAGATCATCTATTTCTGATGTGAAGTCATAGGTTTGACTTCATCAGAATAGGGGATGGATCTGCTAAGGAGGTAGTAGAGTGTAATGTCCTGGTATTTGGATGACATACACAGAGTAGGAAGTGATATTCCTATACGACGATCGGTTATACTTTGGTTGTCACACAGTGGTTTCTCCACAAAGGACTTGGACATTATATCAGACATACTGGTTACTAGATCTATGGTTTTAGATCTAGATTTGGGTGGTTTCCCAATCAGGGTACTTTGACAACATTCTAAGAGTATTTAGAATGGACGACTCCTGGCACGGTAGTGTACCTGCAGGTGATGGAGTCACCCTCTCTAAAGGTGTCTTATAGACTAAAGTAAAGTGGGATGTGCATGATTGGCAGATCACTTGCTTAGGCAATTGAGTCAATCATGAGATGTCAAGTACCACACCAGATGTTGTTCTTGCAGTAGGTGCAATAAGTTGATATTAATCCAATCCTGGAGAAACAGTCGGAAGAAGTTTTAGAACATAAGTTGATGTTCTACGGATATGATAACGACAGCCTCTTTTAGGAGACGGTTATCATTCCAGGCTTCCAAGGTGACATGGATGGCAGAGTGGCTGTCAGAGTTATAGTTTCTCCTTTTGACGAGGGGCAGTATTTTGGACAGGTGGTCCAAGGCAATACTGAGGGAGGCATGGTGCTGGATACTGATTAAGTTCAGTTATCGATACAGTCTAAGAAGTTTGGATTTGGAGTTCATTTATGAGCTAGGTCCCATCAGATATCCAGACATACTCTAAGACAGGTATTGCTCATTTCGGGAGATGGCTTTCTCTGCGAACTTGAGATATAGAGAGACATAGAAAGAAACCTTACAGTGGATCCACTCACTGAGGCTATTCCTCGAACGCAATAGTTTCGCAAACGAGCTTTGTGAGACTGACCAGTAGAGGAGTTGGGTGTTCGGTATCACACGGGCTGTGAGTATGCGACATCGCAATAATTAGCCTTGAGTGCAAGTGGGAGATTGTTGGAGATAGTGCCCTCAGAGTCAATTATTGGATCACAGGCACGTGATTGCAATGATTGAGGGAGGACCTATCCCGGTAGGACAGTCTTACTCGAGATGATAGTATGCTATTTGGTTTACCTTTATCATCGTGTACTGCTTCAGGTGACCTTACAGGTCGCTATTACACGCTGATAGAGCCCCTAGGATTCTTGCTTGACTGCCAGCAGTATGATGGCGATCATATACGTGAGAGATGGTGGTCTATAAGCACATCCTTAAAAGGTCCCTAGTCGTGGGAGTTTCGAGACAGGGCATCGATTCTCCAGAGTAGACTAGTGTATACAGTCGAGACCCCGACGAGGGGCGGTGGCCGGTCTCATAAGCCACTGGTGTCAGTTGGTTCACCTAAGATGTATACAGGTGCTCATTGGGTTATGAGTACACCCGACAGGACTCGCCGGGAACATGCTAGTTGGTCTTATACCTGACGTCAGATAGCAGTTCCCTGGTGACATGTGTACAGGTTAGTTCATCGACCTAGGGATCGTCATTTGTCTCGTGTGAGTTCCCACTGTACTTTGATTACTACCCTACCACGGCTCAAAGGAGTCGTGCAAACAGGTTTTAGTTGGGTACAGTCCCGAGCCACATGGAGGCAGTGAGCGGATCTTCAGGGGTTCGTCTCTCCCGGTATTGGGGGTGAGGTCGCGCTGTGTCTAGGAGAGCCATTACACAAAGCCCTCGGCCGAGGCAGGAGATTTACTGGTAGGTATTCCAGTAGTATGTCAGGGTGATCTGGGCTACACTCCGACACGACTTGTACCGCTTTTGGAGGTCTGACTTTTACCAACCCCCTAGGCCCGACATGCGATACTCATAGACGAACGGACCGGACAGTACGGATATTGTCACTGACAGGCTCAGTAGGGTGTCAGGATGAGTTCGCTCATCGATGTCCCTTTTAGTCAATAGCTGGTGACCCGTCACGTATTGGCTTATACCTCTGACGTGCTAGTGGTTAAATCTACAGCCATAGTATTGACGAGTCTTTAGAGTCCACCACACTTTCAGTTACTAAAACTTTCGGGCGAAACGCTGTAGAGGCCGTATGGAGATATGGCAGGGTCCGATCAGATACGTGCGGGATTGCACGGATCAGGATCGGACGGTTTGTACTAGTGGCCGTATGGATATATGGCAGGGTTCGATCAGATACGTGCGGTATTGCACGGATCAGGATCGGACGGATATTGCTAGCCGGCTTTGGTTTAAGCCGGATCCTAGTATAGTACATTGTAGATTTTGTCTCATTGCATTTGTATCCGGTCGGAATACAGATGCGGGTGTGTATGCACAGTATCGGGGTTTTCCTGTGATTTATTACGGGACCAGTTTTCTGGAGTTGCCAGTTTGCATTCCGTTCCGGCCGGTTTTTCCTTTGTTCTTTCCCGGCCGGATTTTTCCGTTGGAGGGGGTTATTTGGAAGTTTGCAAATAACTTTTTGAGGAGGGGTTTCTTGCATATTGGTGGCATCATGATAGTTATTCATCATGAGATTCTTTTTCCTTCTTATCACTTGCTTTTGTTATGATAAGATTAGATTAGAAGTTGATTTGATGATGTTATCATGATGTTTGGATGTGGTCACCCTCCACCTTTTACTACACTCACCTCCCTCTTGCATTATGTTTTGAATCCCTCCACCATTCTCACAAATATATGGCCGTCCACATTTTCTAGAGAGGGAGAGAGGGTTTTCTTTTTGTATGTGGCATTATTCTTCATCTCACATTCCTCTTGCTAGAAAATTGAAAGCACCAATTTTCCTAACCTCCTCCTCCATCCTCCATGGCAACTAATCCCCCAAATGAGACATAGACTCTACACTACATTCTACAGCAAATCTTGGACGCGTCGGCCAGCCAACTTCGCGCCCGAGTTGCCTCGGTATTGAGGTGGGAGCCCGTAAAAGATGCAGACAATGTGGTCCCCTTCAGGCAAGGATGCGACGACCGGAGTTTCCGCGGGAGATCGGGACGACGACGAGAAGACCGAAGGACTCGGATCACTCGGTATATCTCTCACCCCTTCTCTTGATTGCTAGTATCGGTTAATGGTTTCGATCCGGGTTTATTGTCCGCGGTAGCGCCAGTTTGAAAGTTAAGAAAAATTTTGATTCCGCATTTTGGCCTCGGATAGACGGCCGGGGCGCTGCCGTGGCGCAACAGGAAATGCATCAATAACTCAAATGCGTATAAAAAGCAACACCGAGTGTGCCAAGGTGTATAAAATCATAAACGCGTGCAACTGCATGCCCAAAACACGTATCCACACACTGCAAGCACATGTAAGATATACCGAGTGCAAAAACCAAATCGAGTGCATACCACCTGCACAAAATCAAATCAGCTGTATGCAATCCATAAAATCATAAACATATGCAGCCAAGGAACAAAACTGAATCAAGTGCAATAAACCTGCACAAATCATAAATCAACACAACGGTGTATAAAGCATACCTCAAGTGCAATAATTATGTATAAACATAAATACTCAGAAGGTGCAACCATGGTGCACGAAAACAAATATCATGAAACTCAGTAATCAAAACTCAATCATGCGAATAGATCGTCCAAATTACCAAAATCAAGTATGACGGAATAGTCCCGCACAAGCACATCCTCTAAGAGTCTTTGGCCAACTGTCATGGTCACTCATAACATGTCTCGTCGACGATGCCGAACTCTGGCCTGCTGGGTGTATGGAAAATGACCGCTCCTGGGTCCAAGTCCTCTCGTTTAGTGTTCAAGAAAGGTCCTGTCGAGGTCTCTCACGAATCTCATTTCTGCCGAACTGCCCGAAAGTCATCATCCTTTACTAAATCAATTTCTTATTCCGGAACGGCTGCATACTCATCACGACTCCTCCTGGAAAGTATATCCATATATAACGTCTCTATGTGCGTATCACATCTCTGATATCAGTGGAGTGGAATGTCATCTCGTCGAAATCTCGTATGATCCTCTTACTCCACTCTTCTCTAATGTCGACTAGTTCGGACTCGTCTCTTCGTGGCTGCATGGACTGCGCTCTAACGGCTATACTCATATCTGGAGTCTCCCAAGCAATGCATCCCATCACATGATATCCGAACGAAGTCAAACCTTTCGATCGATTCGTCAAAGTTCCATAATTCCCCAAGAGCTCAACATCTTGAGTACAGTTTAATAATATCGAGTACATACCACAGCACCGGTGGACCAGCCGTAGAAGGGCAAACCCAAGCCTCACTAATGGCACCGCGGAACTGCCGCAAACCCTAAGCTTCAAAGGCTTTCACATGGTCGTTATGTCGAGTTAGGGTTTTCATTCTTCTAAAGGGTCCATAGAATTGCTTGCATGTCTTTCCGAATACTTTAAACTTGGAATATGGGTTTCTGACATTCGATCGCCTCTATCGACAATCAACGTACCTGCATGAAGTCATCTCTAGCTGGAATCAATAATATGATGACCTCGCATCGGGGTAAGCGAACGAACCACATGTCCTAGTCATTCATCCTCGGGTGACTAGAGACCTTCTATCATCTTTCTAAGTACAACTCGTACTACAGTATCTCCAACATCTGGGGCGATATCTCGTCAGTCGCAACGACAACTGAATCATTCGTCCGCATGCTGAACAGTGCTTCTATCATCAAAATAATCTGTGCATTGATGGTCATCACATTCTGGCTAGCCTCTAGCGGTTGCCCAAATCCTCTGATGCTAATCTGCACGTCCGAGAAATCTCGTAGAAGCGATCCATCAAACGCTCATGGCGCGAAAATACAACTAAATGATGCATCTATGCAAATTGTATGTGCCTGCAATCATGCCCTGGTCAGTCCTCATTCGTGACGAACTCGTGGTGACCGCAACTCTAGCCGTAGCTCTCTCTGCCCGTACCACCGTGATAACAAAACCATAAACTGGTACTGATGAGGCTAGATCATTGGAATGAATATAATGTTGTGCAAAGAAATGTACATCCTAAGGATTCTTAAGTGGAGTACCGTATCGTAAATATGCCGCGGAACATATGTACGGTACGCCACTCTACTCCATCAACCAAGGGTCATCCTACACTCCGAAGGTAAAACCTAACGCTCTGATTCCAACATTGTCACGACCGGAAAAGTACGGAATATGACCAGCACTTAAATTACGAAACGTCTCGAGGCATACGTAATCTAAGTAAGCCAAAAACCATAAATCAAAATCAGTTAAAGCAGTAGAGTGAAGGAAAAACCAATTTAAAGCAAAAAGTTTAATCAACATAGGTCGAAGTATGTATTTTTAAAATCTCAAGTATTTTCTGAAAATTTCGGCAGAGTTTCCTTTGTAAATACTGGCCCCCAAACAAGATACAATATGAATAGTATACGAAATACAAAAAAAGCATCCCCAAGCGGGAGCTAGCTCTTCGTCAAACAACGGTAACAACCACGCAAGCAATATAATATACAACGCCGAAGAGTGAGGATCAAAACTCAAAAGAAAACCCAAAATCAGCATGAAAACCATAATAATATAACGCGCGACTCTAAGGTCGAAATAATAACAAGTCTGGTCTTCTATCTCTATCAAATATACAATCTGGTTGATGTAGTTTCTAGATACAACTGAAATAATAAATAAACGATGGTGGTCCTGATGCAAAAGAACCCACCTACCAAAGTAATCACCCGGAAGGAACAGTGTGCCAGCAAAACCGCAACGAAACCTGTACGGCAAAACCTGCAAGGAACTGTGGCAGAACGGGGGTGAGTTGCCAACTCGTGAGTAGAAAACATCTACAAGTAGAAATCGCTTGTATAACGCAATCCTAGGTCATACGATCAGTAATATCCTCAAAATAATAATAATATGGCCTGAAGCAATATAATGGTAAGGGTAAACATCTATCTCTAAGTGTAATACCAAGTACTTATGTCAGTGCCTCAGGTAACAACATGTCACTAATATAATGTACAAATGTCAGGTAGCAATATGTCACTAAAATGATGTGCAAATGCATAGAATGAGAACAAGGTACATCATGAATCAAGAATTGTTTTTCTTTATTTAATGAGATTTCTGTAAGTATATAAATCGAGATATCATCAACGAAATCAACGTAGAATTCGTGTCCAGCATCGACACAAAACATAAATCCTCATATCTCAGGCATCCGTATCATCAGCGGGATCGGCCCGCGGGCTCCGGATCAGCCTATAACCATCTCATGACTCCGGCCGATATCCTCCGGATAACCGACGAGTCCAAATAATATCACCGGTAGGTAGTGCTCCCCTGCCAGGCTCATCAAATACAACTCGAGCTTCTTACCCCAGGGTACCATACCGGGCCCACCATGTACCCGAGACGGTTCATCTAACTCCTCGAATCGGGTCTCGAAATCCAACCGCAATCCTGAAAACTCATGGTGGACGACTCATACATCATGGGAAAACAGCAACTTGCATTTTTAGAAGGATAATAAGTTTATAAATCCTTGCGGTGTTCCCCCAAATCCAGAAATCTCAAGAAGGATCCGAAATCATCAATATCATGATATCTGTAAATAATGAAAACCGGCATAAATCTCCATGGTACTGCGTAACTAATGAATATATGGATGCATATGATATCATGCAATAAATTAACCAGCATATGAAAGCTAAAACATGTAGCAAGCTATGCCAATGAAATGGTGTTTTCTAAAATGTACGTGACATGGCAATTACCGATGATGATGTGTGTGAGCCGGCAAGTAAGTGTGTGTGGAACATACGCATCATCGGTAATGGTGCTGGTGTCCTGACAGCATGGTTCATATTCACTAAGTACACAATAAACATACAATGAGACGATAACAATATGATAAATGGCAATGAATAGTAATTGCAACAATAATATACGGAACATGAATGATAACGTAACAATAAGGAATCTACATCACTACACCTATGTTATACTGTTTTGCCATTTGAAATAGTATGGATCCTGGCGTTTTTGAGAATAAGGGCTACGGTGTTTTTAAGAAAAGGTATGTCTTTTGAAATATCCATAGTATCCCTTGACATGTCTTTAAAATCCTCACGATTCATTAGTTTTGGAAATAGGTATGACTCGGGTCCAGTCTAACATCTACTAGGTAACTACAGGTCTAACTAATAACCAATCGGAAGGGGTATGGAAACTACCTAAATCTGAGTCGATATATATAGTATATAATAGTCGGTGATCCCGCCACAATAGTATCCCAAATGATACCCTATATGATATGACATCCTCGAGTCAAGAGTGTGGATATATCATTAATATATGGCTCGTACGGTAAATCCGTTGTACGGCCTCCTAAATCTGGTACGGGTCAAATATCACATTTATCTCATTATTCGTCTGGTATCCTTCTCATCATATATCATGATCAGAGGGTACTGATCTAAGTCTAGTACAATATTGATACCATCTATGTATATGCATGCGTGTGTATGAAAACACCACGCCTAAAAGACCCTCTAAAACATCGTGTCATATCTCAAAATACGAACCACGTCATATCACCGATCTCATGGCATCCAGCCTAAACTCATCGACTCATCTCTGAATACCATATAATATCCTCATCATCCATGCATGTGAATATGAATAGATATGACATCCTCGATATGCACAAGGAAGTAAAAGTATGCGAGTGTGCGTGTATGCAAAACTTTACTCTAGGGTTTTGTGACTAAGAAATCAACTAAAGTCCTTTCATCAATTCTCGGTAACCCTAACCCATAACCTCCTAAAGCCTTTAATTTTCTAAGGTTCATATATCACAATAGCACATTTATGTATATCTATATCACATCACGCCATTCTTACGACTTTGCGGGGGTGCTATACGCCATCCACCCGACTTCTCCCCGTAGATATATATCTACTCACCTTGATCTCCGCTTGCCGATGCCGAAGTCGCCACGCGTTTGCTTGTCATCTCAAAGTCCACTTGAGGGTACCTACATGTCATAACATATCGTATCACATTAAAATCCGACTCAAGAACAAAACGACACACGAATCTCACATAGGTCAAAACCTATGGCCCCCTCAAGAAAAAGAACCAAATAACCCTCAACATCGGCATACAAACTCCGAGTGATCGAGAAAAACTCAAAGTCACCATTCTTGGTTTCACAACACACTAAATATATATATGAAATAGGGTTTAAATCATCAAAACTTCAAATTCGCTTTAAATCTATTTTTCCGAAAACCTAGTAAGCAAAATTAACGGTTTTAATGCAAAATCTTGATGTTTTAACAATTCTAGTGGCCATAATACTCATTAAACATCTTAAATAAGTCATACAAACCATTTCCATAATTTAATCTCATCAATTTTCATTAAACCCAAAATCCTAGTTTGCAAATTTAACCAATTTTAACAATTTCATAGTAATAATGCACAAACAACAATTTAGCTTGGTTTTGCTTTATCTAAAGTATTAAACTATAACTTATAATGTTAATAATGTCATGAATATCCTCATTAGATTTTTATCTCAATTATTTATATATTTTACAAAAAACCTAGTTTGCAACAATTAAGCAATTTGGACAATTTAGCTGTAACAATTCGAAATTTAGCAATTAGGTTAGGTTTTTAGCATGCATAAGATGTGAAACCACACATCACAACCAACCTCAAGTGATCAAACCCTAGCTCCAAATCAAAACCCTCACTTGAATTTCAAAACTCTCTCTTTAGATTTCAACTTTCAATTAAACCCACAATTAAATACCTAATTTGCTTGGATTACAACAATTATTAACAAGGTAACAATTAGAGTAAGATTATACCTCACAAAATTTGAGATCTAGCATGCAAATCTTGGTCTCCAAAATGGCTTCTTGCTTCATGAATCCAAGCTAGATGGGTCAAGGAATGATGGGTAGGATTTAAATTAGGAGATTAATGAGGTTTTATATGGATTTTTGAGGTATTTTGTGATGAATTTTGTAGTGAAATGAGAAGGAGAAGATGAGGGGGGCTGCAGCCATAGGGCTTGGGTGAATTAGGAGAGGAGGGAGAGAGAATGTGTAGGTGTGTTGTGAAGTAAGGAAAAATAAAGCCCATGCCTCATTTTATTAACCCATACTACTTTGTTTATTCAATTCCTATTTAATATCATTTCTTTTGACCTTGAAGTGTGGAAATGAAATGAGAATTTGGGAGATGGGGCTGCTGTAGGAATGGCTCAGCCATGTGGGAAATTTGTGTGTGTGTGGGTGTATAAAGAAAGTTCCATGTTTAGAAAAAACCACATTTTCACTTCTATTAATAATATCTTAATTAATTTATTTTCTAATTATCCTAGATTAGCCTAGAACCATAGAAATAACAAGAGAAAGAAAGAGCATGTTACAAGCCAAGTGTTTATGTTGTCATGGTTCACATTTGTATAATTTACCCATTCAAATTTGTAATTATCACTAATTAATGTATTAGTGACGGCTTAAAATAATATTAAAATAATTAATTTCGGAAAAAATTTCAGTAAACTAGAAATTTTACAAGTCACTCAATAAACATAAAATACTAGCAATTACATAGCTAGAATATGTATATTTAATTTTATATTAAAAGATATTTATATCTTGATTTTTACGGAAAACACCCGTTATTTTACCGATTAACCGAAATTTCATCTAAACGATTTTCAAAACGTTACAATAGGTCCTCCCTCAATCATCATAATCACCTGCCTGTGATTACAATAATTACCTTGAGGGCACTATAGCCAACACTCCTCGCGGTGGGCTGCATTGTTCTGTGCACTACTACAAATAAGGGTTGCCCCTACGGATTTACCCGTAGGGGCAAACCACTGCCCCTACGGATATATCCGTAGGGGCTAAAAAATAACCTGTAGGTGTAAATGCCGTAGGTGCAAGTCGAAGCCCTGAACATGCCCCTACGGACTAAAACTTGCCCCTACGGAGTTATGTGTAGGTACCTTTTCCCCAACGTATTAAGTCGTAGGGGCAAAAAAATTATTTTATTTACGGTTTTTTAAAATAGATTTCTTGTTCCTACGGATAAATCCGTAGTTCCAAGTAATAGCCCCTACGGATACATGCGTAGGTACATATCCGTAGGGGCAAAATATAAGAAATCCTGATATTTTGCCCCTACGGATACGACCATATGTTAGTGTATATGCCCTAGAGGCCATTACTGTATCATACTAGTTTGTATATTACTTAATGGAAGCTTGGGACATTCACCTTGTATATACAATCTTGCTCAAATTAGTAGTATGCTACTTGGTTTGTTTCTACTTCAATGTGTACATGTGTTTATTTTAGTATATCGCCTATACACATTAGTGGAGCCCTTAGGATCTTTGCTTGATTACCAGCGTTGTGATGGCAGTCATACTAGTGGGGCTGGGTAATCTATAAGCACATCCTTATGCAGGTCCCTGGTCACAGGACTATCGAGACAGGGCATCGATACTCCGGAGTAGACTAGCGCATGCGCTTCTCATCCCAGTGCGGGAGACGGTCTATCCCACAGCCGTCGGTACGTCGTACTTGAGATAGTATGCGGGTGCTCGTTGGGTTACGAGTACACTGGACAGGACTCGTCGGGAACTGACTAGTTGGTATTATGCCTATCGTCAGTTATCAGTTCCCAGGTGACATGAGTACAGCTTAGTCCGCTGACTTGACACTGTCACTTCGCCTCGAGTGTGTTCCCACTGTACTTTGATCACTACCCTACCACGGCTCAAAGGAGTCGTGCAAACAGGTAGTGGTTGGGTGCAGTCCCGAAGCACTTGGAGGCAGTGACGGTTAGACAGGATTCGTCTCTCCCGGTATTTGGGGTTGACATCGCGCTGTGTCTAGGAGAGCCATTACACGAGTAGTCCCTGGCCAGGGCAAACGAGATATACTGGTAGGCTTCCAGTGTTATCTCAGGGTGTTTTGGGCTTCACTCCGACACGACTTGTACCGCTATTGGGGGACTGACGTTTACCGCCCCCTAGGCCTGCCATGCGATGTATCAGACGAACAGACCGGACAGTACGGAGAATGTCACATTCAGGCTCAGTAGGAGTTCAGATGGGTTTCGCCTCGTCAGTCTTCTTGTCGGCACTACCTGGGGACCGTTACGCACAGCTAGTGCCGCTTGCGGTCTATGGTTAAACTTACTGCCAGCGTAGTGTCGAGTATTTAGAGTCCCACATAGAAAGCTTTTCGCCTTCAGGCAAAAGAGTAGAGGTCGCATGGTTTTGCGACAGGTCACATGGTTTTGCGACAGGGTTCGGTCACATCCGTGCACTTCTGCACGTACAGTGTCCGGACAGTTCACACTAGCGGGCTTTGGTTTAAGCCAGATCCTAGTGTACCTTTTGGGATTAGATTTATCCAGTATGTATTCGTGTTCCTCGGAACGCGGATGCGGGTGTGTATGCACAGTTGACGGAGAGACAGAGGCAGAGGATTCTCATTGGGGTTGTTGACCGTTGACAGTTGACCATTGACTTTTTGCTCAACCCTAATGAGAATATGATATGTGATTAACAATTATATTAATTAAGTATTGTGGTGACATGGTTGTTGAGGGATTGACTTTGTTGACTTGTTGACTTTGTTGACCGGTTGACTAGGTTGGACTAGTTGACCATCATGATGACTATGGCTATCATTTCATGGCAAAGACTTTTTACTTGCTTGTTTCTTTTGTGAGAAATGAGTGCATGAAATGATTTAGCCATTTTGACTTGAACCATTTTACAAAATACTTGATTATTATTTTTGTGATGATTGTTTTGGATTATGAGAGGGTGAAAGACAAAAGAGAGGATCATTCTCACTTGCTCATTCTCTCTCTTGTTCTTGAGCTCTCATACTCTTGCTCTCACCCTCTTTCTCTTGCTCCCTCTCTTGACTCTATGGTTCACTTGTCTCATGAGTTGAGAACCAAGAACCATAGATAAAATCCCATACAAACTCTTCTCTACTCACTCTAGTTCACAAGGTTTAGCAAACCGAGTGAACTAGTTTCTTCAAAGTTCGAAGAAGGAGCCCAAAGGTTGGAGCTTTCAGGTGGATCTATCTTCGGCGTAAGGAGACGACGGGAAGAAGCCGATCCGGACCACCATCGGAGTTTGAAGACGAAGGAGTTCAAGACAAGCAAGGTATAAATCCCCTAACCGAGTAGTTAACGACTCCTAGTTAGGTTGTTAGTTAGATGTTTAACAAAGATCCGGGTTTTAAGTCCATGTTACCATCTTTAAGAAAATCGTTTTTTATCAAATTCCGCATGCCCGAAAGTACCGGGAGAGGTAGCATGGACTTACAGTGGTATCAGAGCCTAGTTAAACTCTATCTAACATGTTAGCAAGTAACTAGAAGATCGATCAAAGAAAAAGTCACGAAAATGAACCCGAGAATTTCAAGTTTCTGTCGATTTTTATTCTGTTCAAAAGTTGATAATTTTCATCTTAAAAATCGGCTCAGGCTTTTGTGTGAACACCCACCAAATTTGGTCCAACGATCGAGTCAAAGAGCCGCGGAAACGCGGCGGGAGCACGCTCCCGCCGCGGTTCCGTGGCCGAGTTGACTCGGCCGAGGTCCATCTTTGGTGCAGCATATTTCTGGGGTTGTTTTGGGATTTTTGAAATATGTTTTTTCTACCCAGATTTTACAGAACGAAAATTTTATTTTCAGGGTCCCGAAAATCCGTATTTTTGATCGAACTTCTAAAAGACTTAAGCTGACGGATTTTTCTGTAATGTGATATTTGTATTGAACATCTGCTAATCGCTATATGTCGATTAGTGGGGGTTATACAAATCTGTGATCTGTAATGTTGCTGGAATGTGTATATGAATATGTTGGATTGTCGCGGGTGAATAGCCGGGGGTTGTGAGACGAGAGTTTTTCTTTTCTTTCAATTCATGTAAATTTGTAAATTGATGTAATAATTATTTGTATGGCCGCACAACCGGGTCGGGGTTGTAGCCGTCATTGTATAATCTCTTTTTATTGTTTTTGCTCCTAGGATAGACCCATGGAGGGGGTGCACAAACTACCGGGTATGCCGAAGTGCCGAGTGGCCTACTCACGGGGATGAGGGAGGTTGCTTCGCTTCGGGTACTTGGCGGGTAGTTTGCCGCACCCGTAGGGGTCTTGGGTGGGGTTTTGGATATTCACCGCGACCGTGTAATCTGCTTTTCGTTACAGGCTCGTACGAATTACAGATTCTTAGTATATCCAATGTATTCATCTGTGATCTGAAATGTCTATCATTGCAAAATATCTATATATGATATTATTTAGGCGTTGCTTATGTTTTACAGCCGCGCTAGCCCAGCCCCCGCTCTGTCGTTAGTTAAGTAACCTAACGGGTAATGACGGGGCCCCGTGGCGAATGCGAATGGCATAAGCGTACGTCATATTTTGGTTGTTTTCTGCAATGGTAGGATTAAATGATGGGACGCATTAAAAGAACTAATGCAAGAATATCACGCATTAAAAGAACTAATGCAAGAAAATAAACCAAGTTAAAATCGTTGGAACACTTTCGAAAAACCACTCGGTTCTTTTCAAAACTAACTTTTAAATGCGGAGCTTGAGCCACTCCTTTTAAAAGCTATCTCGTTCCATCGATTATATCAAGTTCACTACGTTCACGATTTTGCCAAAACCATTCGTAGCCCTCCGTCCTTTCACATGAATAGTCAATAGTATTCAAGCTGTGTATGTTGGCCAAAGTCAAGGCATAGTGATTAGTAGCTATTGGGTATTCATGTGCAGCATAGATAGATGCGTTAGTTTGGGACAGTCGTACTGCCATTTTGGCCAAAGTCAAGGGTAGGTACGGATGGATCCAAATTAACCTGGATAATGACGGGTAGAACTTGACATGTGACTTATGATATTTTGGCCAAAGTCAAGGTCATAAGAGCATGGGGCAAAAATCCACATCGGGAGTTTCATAAGTACTGAAACTTGCTAGATTTGCATACCACTTGGAGTGTGATGATTCTGGTAGGATTCCTTCAGTTTCGTCACGCGATGATATTTGGATCCCGATCCTACTGTGAGTATATGCTACTCCTCGGGAAATTTCTCGCTAAACGATCAATGCTATAAACCTAGTAGGTGCCTAGAAAAGTGTTACCGGGGCTACGCCCCCAGGGAAAAGAGGTTCTTGAATTAAGGAACTTCGCGAAAGCGTTGGAAAACCTCCCTCGAAGTACCGACACTAGCCTGGCTGAATGGTTAAGCAAGTATTGTGCGGTGGGATTGATCCCGACTAATTCTTCCTTTTTGGTTTGAGGAGAGATTCGAGAAACAGTGGGAGCCATCCTGTTTAGACAAACTAAAAACCATTCTAAACTTGTAAGAGCATCAAGCTGAGTGTTTCTTCTCTCTCCTAATTGCAGCGACCAATCAACATGACTGGACTTAAGTTACTTCTAGATAAAAACATACTGACTGGGCCAAAGTACAAAGATTGGCTCAGGAATGTCAAAATGGCAATCACATGCGACAAGCTGGGGTATCTTTTTACCACCAAAGATCCCCCTGTCCCTGGTCCCACTTCCAGCGTCGCGGATAAGGAAATCCGTAAGACTTGGGAGATTGATAGCGCGAAGGCCAAGTGCCTCGTACTTGCCTCTATGGACAATGAACATCAGAGGAGGCACGAGAATATGGACTTAGAATCCATATTTCTTCATACAAAAGAACTGTATGGAGAGCAATCTCGTATCGCAAGATACGAAGCGTCGAAAAAGTTATTTTCGGCAAGGATGGCCGTCGGATCATCGGTAGCAGAGCACGTGCTAAAGATGATCGGCTACATTGAGGAGCTCGCGGACCTAGGGACCACATTGGAGAGTGAGCTCTATACGGACTTAGTTCTCCAGTCCTTTCCTTCCACTTACGCCCAGTTTATACTGAACTTCAACCTACAAGAAAAAGAGGTTGAACTTTCAGAGGTCCTCAACATGCTGAGGAGCGCAGAGGGCACCCTAGAGAAAAGTAGGGAAACATCCACTTTGTTTGTAGGAGGATCATCTTCTTCTAGGTCTAAGGCGAAAGCCAAGGGAAAGAAGAAGAAAGCCCCCGCCAAACCAAGAGGCGGTGTTAGTAAAGTGGATACGAAGGGAAAAGCAAAAGCAACAAAGAAAGTGGGGATGCTTGTGGATAAGGAAGAATGCTTCTATTGTCATAAGAAAGGACACTGGAAGAATGATTGCAGGGCTTGGAAAGCCAGGACACAGGAATTGAAGTAGGTTGCAGCTTCAGCTTCAGGTGTGTATGTTATTGAAAAATGTCTTTCAATAAACTCTACTTCCTGGGTATTGGATACCGGATCAGAATCTCATATCTGTAATTCTTTGCAGGCGTTGAGAAACCGTAGGGTTTTCAAGGCAGGTGACATGACCCTCAGAGTTGCGAACGGAGTTAGCATGGATGCTAAAGCCGTGGGGGACTATCACCTGGGAATGTCAGATGGACATGTTTTGGTTTTGCGTAATTGCTTTTTTGTACCCAACGCAACTTGTAATATCATTTCTGTATCTTTAGTTTCTAAAGAAGGTTATGAATTTGCGTTTGTAAGTAATTTTGTAAACATTAACCTTAATCAAGTTTTGATTGGGTCAGGTACATTGAGTAATGGTATATACGTATTAAACCAACCACAGATTTTCAACGTCCAGAATATACACAAAAGAAAGTCTCCGGAAATAAATCAGACTTTCTTATGGCATTATAGACTGGGTCACATCAATGAGAGAAGGTTGACTAAGTTACATACTGAAGGATATTTGGATTCGTTCGAATATCAATCGTATGCCACTTGTCAATCCTGTCTCAAAGGAAAGATGACAAAGACTCCGTTCACTGGACACGGAGTAAGAGCGAGCGAGCTCTTGGGACTCGTACACAGCGACGTGTGCGGTCCAATGTCTACACATGCGCGAAGCGGTTATTCTTACTTCATCACTTTTACGGATGACTTCTCAAGGTACGGTTATGTCTTCTTAATGAAACATAAGTCCGAAGCCTTTGGAAAGTTCCAGGAATATAAGAGTGAAGTAGAAAAACAGACCGGCAAAAGTATCAAGATTCTAAGATCGGATCGAGGTGGAGAATACTTAAGTGCCGAGTTCCTGGACTATTTAAAAGAGAACGGAATTCTCTCTCAGCTTACTCCTCCATACACTCCGCAACATAACGGTGTATCGGAAAGACGGAACCGAACCCTATTGGATATGGTACGGTCCATGATGAGTAACGCTGAGTTACCGCGATCATTCTGGGGGTATGCGCTAGAATCAGCTGCATACCTTTTGAACCGAGTTCCTACTAAGACTGTGCCTACTACACCATATGAGATGTGGTGTGGGAAGAGACCCCATCTTAATCACATTAAGACATGGGGAAGTCCAGCTTTTGTCAAAAAGCAGCATGCGGACAAGCTCGAGGCACGCTCAGTACAGTGTAAGTTTGTGGGATATCCAAAGAATTCCAAGGGATATTTCTTCTACTGCGAAGAGGAACAAAAAGTCCTTGTTTCTCGTCATGCCCACTTTCTAGAACACCAATTCTTAGAAAAGGAAATTAGTGGGAGCGCAGTAGAACTGGAAGAAATTCCAGAACCACAGACTATTACTGAAAGTTTAGTAGAACCAGAGGGTTCAAAAGAACAGGACATTCCTACGCCGCTCCGCAGGAGTAGTAGGCAGTCTCATCCACCCGAGAGATACTACGGTTTTCTCATAGACGGGGATAGAGAGGATTGCATCATAGATTGTGATGAGCCTACTAGCTTCCAGCAGGCCGTTCAGAGCGTTGACTCAGTAAAATGGCTGGATGCAATGCGGACCGAAATGGAGTCCATGTACACCAACAAGGTATGGACGTTGGACATTGCTCCAGACGGGGTAAAACCCGTAGGATGCAAGTGGATCTTCAAAAGGAAGATTGGTGTAGATGGACAGGTTGAGACCTATAAAGCTAGACTTGTAGCAAAGGGTTTCCGTCAAAGACCTGGCTTGGACTATGACGAAACATTTTATCCAGTAGCTATGGTGAAATCCATTCGGATCCTTCTTGCCATTGCTGCCTTCCACGATTATGAGATTTGGCAGATGGACGTAAAGACAGCTTTTCTAAATGGAAATTTAGAGGAGTGTGTCTATATGGACCAGCCAGAGGGTTTCATTCAGAGTGGGAGCAGCGGAAAGGTGTGCAAGTTGCTTAAGTCCATCTATGGACTAAAGCAGGCATCGCGGAGTTGGAACATCTGTTTTGATGAGACGGTCAAGGAATTTGGCTTTATCAAAAATCCAGATGAACCATGCATCTACAGTAGATTTGTAGCGAGAACTGTAGTATTCCTCGTTTTATACGTGGATGACATTCTCTTAATAGGAAATGACATTCCTATGCTATAATCTGTCAAGGGGTTCTTGTCGCACAGGTTCTCCATGAAAGACCTGGGTGATGCCTCATACATCCTGGGGATCCGGATCCATCGTGATAGATCCAAGAGGATATTAGGACTTTCACAGTCCAGGTATATCGACACCATACTGAAGAGATTTAGTATGGAAGATTCCAAGCGCGGTAACCTACCGGCTTGTCACGAGATCACCCTCTCTAAAGAGATGTCTCCCAAGACTAATTTGGAGAGGGATCGCATGTCTATTATACCCTACGCTTCTGCGGTAGGCTCTATAATGTATGCGATGTTGTGTACCAGACCGGATGTTGCTTATGCACTGAGTGTGGTAAGCCGGTATCAGTCAAACCCTGGGGAGAAACACTGGATAGCAGTAAAGAACATTCTCAAGTACCTGAGAAGGACTAAGGAGATGTTCTTGGTTTATGGCGGAAAAGACCTCCAGATCGAGGCTTTTGCTGACTCCAGCTTCCAGAGTGACAAGGATGATTCCAAGTCCATGTCGGGTTTTGTCTTTACCCTCAATGGAGGGGCGGTGTGTTAGAAGAGTTCCAAACGGGAAACCCTTGCAGACTCGACGATGGAAGCGGAATACATCGCTGCATCTGATGCCGCAAAAGAAGCTGTCTGGATGAGGAAGTTCTTGAAAGAGCTTCAGGTGGTTCCGTCCATTGTTGATCCAATACCTCTGTATTGCGACAACAACGGGGCTATAGCTTTTGCGAAGGAACCCAGGTCCCATCAGAGATCCAGACACATCTTAAGGCGGTATCACCTGATCAGGGAGATCGTAGATCGCCAGGAGATCGAGGTTCGGAGAGTCGCTTCAGAAAATAACACTGTAGATCCATTCACCAAGGCCTTGCCCCAGACTCAGTTCGAGTGGCTGATCGAGATGATAGGTCTTCGATATGCCAGTACATGGCCTTAGTGCAAGTGGGAGATTGTTAGTGTATATGCCTTAGAGGCCATTACTGTATCATACTAGTTTGTATATTACTTAATGGAAGCTTGGGACATTCACCTTGTATATACGATCTTGCTCAAAATAGTAGTATGCTACTTGGTTTGTTTCTACTTCAATGTGTACATGTGTTTATTTTAGTATATCGCCTATACACATTAGTGGAGCCCTTAGGATCTTTGCTTGATTACCAGCGTTGTGATGGCAGTCACACTAGTGGGGCTGGGTAATCTATAAGCACATCCTTATGCAGGTCCCTGGTTGCAGGACTATCGAGACAGGGCATCGATACTCCGGAGTAGACTAGCGCATGCGCTTCTCATCCCAGTGTGGGAGACGGTCTGTCCCACAGCCGTCGGTACGTCGTACTTGAGATAGTATGCGGGTGCTCGTTGGGTTACGAGTACACTGGACAGGACTCGTCGGGAAC
This sequence comes from Agapanthus africanus, assembly GCA_030015575.1. Lineage (NCBI taxonomy): Eukaryota > Viridiplantae > Streptophyta > Magnoliopsida > Asparagales > Amaryllidaceae > Agapanthus > Agapanthus africanus. The sequence continues at coordinate 292,651,271 of CM057345.1, read as the reverse complement.
TGACTAGTTGGTATTATGCCTATCGTCAGTTATCAGTTCCCAGGTGACATGAGTACAGCTTAGTCCGCCGACTTGACACTGTCACTTCGCCTCGAGTGTGTTCCCACTGTACTTTGATCACTACCCTACCACGGCTCAAAGGAGTCGTGCAAACAGGTAGTGGTTGGGTGCAGTCCCGAAGCACTTGGAGGCAGTGACGGTTAGACAGGATTCGTCTCTCCCGGTATTGGGGGTTGACATCGCGCTGTGTATAGGAGAGCCATTACACGAGTAGTCCCTGGCCAGGGCAAATGAGATATACTGGTAGGCTTCCAGTGTTATCTCAGGGTGTTTTGGGCTTCACTCCGACACGACTTGTACCGCTATTGGGGGACTGACGTTTACCGTCCCGTAGGCCCTCCATGCGATGTATCAGACGAACAGACCGGACTGTACGGAGAATGTCACATTCAGGCTCAGTAGGAGTTCAGATGGGTTTCGCCTCGGCAGTCTTCTTGTCGGCACTACCTGGGGACCGTTACGCACAACTAGTGCCGCTTGCGGTCTTTGGTTAAACCCACTGCCAGCGTAGTGTCGAGTCTTTAGAGTCCCACACAGAAAGCTTTTCGCCTTCAGGCAAAAGAGTAGAGGTCGCATGGTTTTGCGACAGGGTTCGGTCACATCCGTGCACTTCTGCACGTACAGTGTCCGGACAGTTCACACTAGCGGGCTTTGGTTTAAGCCAGATCCTAGTGTACCTTTTGGGATTGGATTTATCCAGTATGTATTCGTGTTCCTCGGAACGCAGATGCGGGTGTGTATGCACAGTTGACGGAGAGACAGAGGCAGAGGATTCTCATTGGGGTTGTTGACCGTTGACAGTTAACCATTGACTTTTTGCTCAACCCTAATGAGAATATGATATGTGATTAACAATTATATTAATTAAGTATTGTGGTGACATGGTTGTTGAGGGGTTGACTTTGTTGACTTGTTGACTTTGTTGACCGGTTAACTAGGTTGGACTAGTTGACCATCATGATGACTATGGCTATCATTTCATGGCAAAGACTTTTTACTTGCTTGTTTCTTTTGTGAGAAATGAGTGCATGAAATGATTTAGCCATTTTGACTTGAACCATTTTACACAATACTTGATTATTATTTTTGTGATGATGGTTTTGGATTATGAGAGGGTGAAAGACAAAAGAGAGGATCATTCTCACTTGCTCATTCTCTCTCTTGTTCTTGAGCTCTCATACTCTTGCTCTCACCCTCTTCCTCTTGCTTCCTCTCTTGACTCTATGGTTCACTTGTCTCATGAGTTGAGAACCAAGAACCATAGATAAAATCCCATACAAACTCTTCTCTACTCACTCTAGTTTACAAGGTTTAGCAAACCGAGTGAACTAGTTTCTTCAAAGTTCGAAGAAGAAGCCCAAAAGTTGGAGCTTTCAGGTGGATCTATCTTCGGCGTAAGGAGACGACGGGAAGAAGCCGATCCGGACCACCATCGGAGTTTGAAGACGAAGGAGTTCAAGACAAGCAAGGTATAAACCCCCTAACCGAGTAGTTAACGACTCCTAGTTAGGTTGTTAGTTAGATGTTTAACAAAGATCCGGGTTTTAAGTCCATGTTACCATCTTTAAGAAAATCGTTTTTTATCAAATTTTGCATGCCCGAAAGTACCGGGAGAGGTAGCATGGACTTACACCATAGGGGCATTTGTTTACCCCTACGGATATATCCGTAGGGGCACACCCAACCCCCTGAAACTGAGATCAGGGGGGAAAATATCAGTTAATTCTGATATTTTGCCCCGACGGTTTAAGCCGTAGGGGCAACATGTGTACCTACGGATTAATCCGTAGGTACATATTATCTATTTTTTTTAAAAAAAAGGGCTGCCTGATTTTTTCTCGCCCTATGCACAATAATATATACATCAATCAAATATAAAATAAATCATCACACAACATATATCACAGTATTCATAATCACATCTCACGCATATAATATACAAAAGAAACCAAAAAATTGAATATGATATAAATATAAACCAATATCAATATCGTCCAAAATATTTCAAAATGTAGTACAATATGTATCATATAAAGAAATACATGTTTCAAAAAATAAGAATCAAAAAGCTACCCTAGCTCGGTCCAGCTCCACCTCTGATAAATGCTAGAATCTGGTCCAAAATACATGTTACAATATGCTGCCTTCCCCCTAGCAACTGTCAGAACATTATATTTAGCACATACTAGTGTATAAAATTGACAAGAAATACCAAAATCAACAAATTCAAAGCCTTACCTACAGAGATAGCAGATGTGCTCCTCTGGTATCTGCATGTATCAAAATTTGAATAATATTAATTAATTTCAGTACATACATATTAACAAGATAAACTCGCATATAGCGCTGCTTACACATAAGACAGGGAGTGAACAAGCTCTTAAAGATCATCAGGCGCAAATCTAATCTCATCAAGCAGCACATGATAATGAGTTGGACGCGTGGTGCCCTATTTCTCATAAGTGCATGCTGCGTGAATAAATATTGTGTTAATTCTAAACTAAATACAAATATAACAAACTTATCAATTATATAGTATTCAATTTGATTTCAAACAAATACCAAATAAAAATTTATTGTACAGGTCCACGACTTACAATCATTCCCGCATGCGAGCACATATAAAAATCATAGTTTCTAGGATAACAAATTTTATTGTCAACTACTGTCATCACCTACTGCTAGACAATAATAAAAATTTATCTAAGTAAGAGCAAAAGGAATGTGAGTATATTTATGATATAGCATTCTAAATCAATATACATGCACTATATGATATATAAACATACCTGGAGGAGCGGGAGTGGCCTCTGTCCCTGATATGGACGCATCACCAACAACTAGACAGTCAAACATTGAAAATATAAGTAATTTTGACATAAACAGACATGAATATCTATAATATTACATTCAAAATGGATATTAGAGAACGCACCTGCAGTGAGAAGTGGTAAAAGTATCACCCAACAAGGGTGTAATTTACAGAATTAGTTGAAACTCTTGAAAGTCATAGAAGAACCAGACTTGCACAAATCTGATGTATATTTTCTATTGGACACTAAGAAGTCTCTAAAAGGAAAAGCCAATGTGAAATCCATCATTAGTTCATATCAGAAGATTGATGCTGAAACAGAGAACAAGGAATGTCATTTTCTTCTTCTTCTGCCACATTACTGTCTTCTCTTTCTTCTTCTGCCACATTACTGTCGTCTCCTTCTTATTGTTAGTTATATGTATGCCCTAGAGGCCATTACTATACATAAGATGTATATTGTAGTGGATGCTTGGACAAATATAGGGAGGACTTTCTTGCTCGACATGATAGTATGCTATCTGGTTGCTCTTTACCTTAACGTGTATACTGATTGTCTCTGTGTTACATGTTGGTAAAGCCCTTAGGATGAGTACTTGACTACCTGGACTATGATGCGGATCATACTAGTGGGGACATGGTAGTCCATAAGTACATCCTCCAAGGTCCCTGGTCGTGGGTGTATCGAGATAGGGCATCGATATACCAGTGTAGACTAGCTTATACCTTCTCGACCCAAACAGATGGGCGATGGATGATCCCATATTCATTGGTGTTTGACATCAGAGATGATATACGGGAGCTCAGTGGAGACTGGGTACACTGTACGGACTCGCCGAGAACTCCCAGATGGTATTATACCTTACGTCAGATGGCAGTTCTCTGGTGACACTGGTACAGAGTAGTCTGTTGACCAGAGATCGTCATAGAGTCTTGTGTGATTCCCACTGTGCTTTGATTTCCACCTTACCACGTTCAAGAGGGCGTGCAAAACGTTGGTTTTTGGGTACAGTCCCGAATCACATGGAGGCAATGAGCGATAGGAGGGGATTCGTCTCTCCCGGTATAGGGAGTTGATGTTGCGCTGTGTTCGATTGGCTATAACCGGAACACCCTGACCAGGGTTGCTGAGATTTACTGGTAAGTGTTACCAGTAGTTTCTCGAACTGTTATGGACCTCATATCGACACGACTTATCGAGCTATTGGGGTCTGACGTTTACCACCCCTAGGCGAGATATGCGACATATCAGACGACGAGACCGGACTGTACGGTAAGTGTTACTGGTTGGATTCACAGGAGTATGAGCGGGCTTGCTCGTCGATCTTCTGATCGCTCAATACCCGGGTGGCCGTTACGTTTAGCAGACCGCTTGCGGCTTGTGGATGTTTGATATGATCATCACCTGCTGCCGGCGTATTGACGAGTCTTTAGAGTCCTACACAGAGATTTCCTGGCTCAAGAGAAACGAAATAGGAGCGCATATGAGATATGTGCGGGACCGAGAATAATACCAGTATGTGATACTGGATTCTATTCTCGCGATTTGTATCATCGGAAGGTTATATGTGATATAGCCGGGTTACCGAGTCAAGTGTTGATTCGATACATTGATACACTTGATATTAGTCGGTTATATGCGATATGACCGGATCATTAAATCAAGTGTTGATTTAATGATTTGATGTATAATTATATATTTGATATATTACTTTACATTAACTAGTATTTGTTCACTTAAGATGGATTTTCTCACTTGATGCGCACAAGTAGTATATGTGATATATTTTTATGCACTAGATTGTATCGTATTTGATGATACATCCAAGCTTGGGTGTATGTTTGCTTTAAACCATGGTTAAGTGAATGGTTAGGGTTTTGAATTATTCACTTATTCATTTTTATTTATTTATTTGTTTATTTTGGCAAGAATAAAATGGTGGCTAAATTTGTTTCATTCTTGAAACTTCATGAAGCTTTGAAAGCTTTGACCATTTTGTTTTTTCCTTAACCCTAACCATTCACCTAACCCTAGTTTATTCTCTACACTTGTTGAACTAACCCAAGGTTGCTTTATGATAAGAATCACTTTATTTTCTATTATTGATAATCATATCATATTCTTTTTCTTCTTCTTCTTCTTCTTCAAGAAGAAAGAAGCTTGCTAGCTTCAATGGTGACTTAAGAAAAAGAGTGAGAAATCCAAATCCAAAGTGAACCCACTTCCTATTTCTTCATCCTCTACCACTTGCCATGTAGTATAGGGTGTTTTCTTCACAAGTTTCATGACTTGGTGAAGTTGGAGCTTGATCTTGACTTGCCTCGACGTAGATCATTTTCGGCATCGAAGTCGACGACCTAGCCCGATCTTTTCTCCGATGAAACCACCGCGAGAGTCTAGGATTCCGATGGGTACAGCGGAAGGACGTCATCACAGAGCCAAGGAAGTGGAGGACCGGATCTACAAAGGTTGTTTTTCCTTTCACTTAGCAGTAAAGTTGTTTACTAGCTTGTAGTTTCGCCTATTCTCTAGTTAACGATCCGTATTAGGGTTTCTCGGCACCGGAAAATTTTGAATTGGGCATGTTTGATCTGTTGTGAGACTTCATTAGTTTGTCTGGGAACCCTTCAGTGGTATCAGAGCCTAGCTAGAGCCTTAGGCGATGTGTAGACGATGTTAGAAACCCGATCGAACCCGAAACCCTAATCCGAGACCACTCTCTGTACATTTTCTGAAAATGTGGATTTTTCCAAATTAAAAATAGCCAAAAAATTCAGCAGGGTTTTGTAGGAATTACTGTGAAATTCATGGGCCCAATTCCATTAAACCGCCGTAGAACCGCGGCCGTACCCTACCTTGGGCGGCGGTTCCGCGGCAATATAGTGGCTTTTTTCTACTTTGTTTGCACAGTAATCTCTATTTATAGTTGCTGTATTTTATGGGAATTTTTAATCTATACTCTACAGTTGAGTTTTCTAGGATGTATTGGGGACTCGATGATTCGATCAGATCATTTAATTTTGTCTATGTGTTTTTCCGGATAATTTTTGAATATGTTAAAAAGTTTGACCGGATTTAAATACCCAATTTTTCCCCTGCCGGGAAATTTCCAAGTGTTGGATTTTTCCGTAGTTTAATGACGTTCTAAGTAGTGCAATAACGCGATGGTCCCTCTAGAAGACAACAAACCTTAACTCGATTATGTGACCGTCTTGAACTGCCATTTGAACCTTAGGGTTTGAGGCAGTACGGCGTGCCACATGTGAGGCGTTGGCTTGACCATTCTACGGCTGGACCGTTGGTACTGAGGCATGAAGTGAATGTTTTTAAACTTATTTCATGTGTTGAGCTGTTTCGGGAAAACTTGGGTGTTTGATTGTTCGATCGGAAAGTTTAACATTTTCTATTTATTTGGAATGTGATACAATATTTGGAATTCACAAGTAGTTATGAGATAACTGAATGAATGTTATAAACATAGCGTTTTAGTCTCACTTGATCGGTTGCCACGGAATTTTGATGCGATCAAAAGTCCGTCGCAATCACGTAGCGTACGCGGATACTCGCCGGATAAACTTAATAGACAGCTACACCCATTAACCCCGACCAAGTGACTGTAGGAGAACCCCGTCGCCGAAAGCATCCGTTCGGGTGCTCGCGGTAGCGGTGTTCCGCCTTGGTGCACTTCGTCGACGGTATCGGGGGTGCGGCCGTTTACTAAAGTTTGCTACGAGTATTCGATCAGGATGTCGGGAATCTTGTTGAATTGCTCGACTTGATATTGAAAAGTGTTTTCGATTTTGAGACTAAAATGCGGGGTTTATAATTGTTAGGCATGCGATGTCTAAGTAATTCATTTGATTAGGCATGCGATGTCTAAAGAGTTTGCGGATTCCAACTGTTGTAGTTTTACACTTTCTTTTCTATGACCGTAAGTGTAATATGTGATATCGCCGGTTTCGTTGCTATACGTCATTGACAATTGGGATACGCATGTTTACTTATGTTGATGACATGTGATGTTATGTGTTGCTGGATATGTTATATTAGATCGTCGTGTTTGAATAGCCGGGGTTTTTTATGTGAGATGAGTGTTTTTCTTTTTCATTCATGTAAAAAACTTGTATGTAATATTCTTTTATTGGGGCACTTCCAGGTTGCGGAAGATGTCACATTTTGTATATTATTTACTTTTCCGCACTAGGATAGGCCCAAGGAGGGGAGCACAAGTGACCGGGTTCTAGGGTCCAGTGGGAGACCAACTCGAGGAGTCGTGTCCGGGTCTCCTAACCCTAGAATTGGTAGGGTTGCTTGCCGCTATCGTAGGGCTCTAGGGGTGTGGGTTTGGCTATTCATCGCGAGTGAAATCCGTGTTTTATACTGGCTCGTATTAAAAACACGGACGTCCTATTATATCCAATATTTCATATGATATTTTCTGCTGCATTATCTGTGATGTGATCATGTGATGTTCTGTGATAGATACAGTATATAGTATATATGATATATTATATAGACGTTACTTATGTTTTACACCCGTGCTAGCCCCGCCCTGCTCTGCCGTTAGTTACCTAACCTAACGGTGCACGAGAGGACATCGAGGCGAATGCGGATGGCATAAGTGTACGTCGTATTTATCTGTGATGTTTAGGTACTAAAAAATGATGGGACTTCATTAATATGATTAATGAAAGAAAAGAAACCTAAAGATGTTGTGGAATCGAATTTCAAAAATAAAACAGGTAGCTACAGTTCTTGCTTTGCACAGCGGTATATATGATATATCCTGCACCTTATTCGATGAGGAAAGGGCGATGATCCCTTCACTGGGAGTGACCTATTTAGCAATAACTGGCAGATGCTACACACTCGGTTTGTCTTTTGATAGCTTCTACAGTTTCTGCTTTGCACAGTGATATATATGATATATCCCGCACCTCATTCGACGTGGAAAGGGCCGACGATCCCTTCACCGGGAGTGACCCCTTTAGCAAAACTAGAAAAGCCTCAAAAACACTCTATTTTAAAATTATTTGATTCTACAACGATATCAGGTTCGTTGCACAGTAGGTTTTCACAAAAACCTGTCGTAGCCCTCCGTCATTTCAGATAAGTACTAGTTAGTATTCGTGCTGCGGTAGTTTGGCATTCGTCAAGGCGTAGTGTGCGGTAGCTAAGTAGTATTTATCTACTTATGCATATGATGCAGATTGGATTAGGGTATTCGTACGGCGTTGTTTGGCATTCGTCAAGGGTCGTGCAGGTGGGTTTAATTCAATCAAGAAATGTACGGGTTGAACTTGACTAGTGGACTATGGGTTGTTTGGCATTCGTCAAGGTCATAGAACGCTAGGGGCAAAATATTATCGGGAATTTCAAGTGTTGAAATTTGCAATGAGATTGCATACCTTCTATGAGATAGTTGGATCCCGATACCCGCTGCGAGTAAGAGTTACTCCTGGGAGAGTTTTGAAAGGTTCCTAGGCACCCTATAGTGGTCTCACAAGGCATCGAACATGCCAATTTAAATTTTTTGGTGCCGAGAAACCCTAGACTACGGATCTTAAACTAGATGTTTAGGCGAAATGAAAACTTAGTTAACACTTAACTACTGGGATACGGAAATTACAACCTTTGTAGATCCGGATATCCACCTCCACGGCTCCGCAAGGGCATCCTCTCGCTGTCCATCTTGAAGCTTGAACTCTTGTGACGGCTTCATCGGAGAAACGTGCGGAATAGGTCGTCGGCTTCGTGTCAAAGACGATCTACGTCGAGGTTGCACAAACTCAAGCTCCGACTTCACAAACTTGTGAAACTTGTGAAGTAAACACCCAAAACAACTTGGCAAGAGGTAGAGGGTGAAGAAATAGGAGGTGGGTTCACTTTAGATTTGGATTTCTCACTTTGGATCTTAAGATGCCATTAAAGTAGCAAGCTTTTCTATTTCAAGAAGAAGAAGAAGATGATAGAATTATGATAAGTTCTTTTTAAAAGAAAAAGAAAAACTATACTTATCATAACTCTAACTCAAGTTAAGTGTAGAGAATAAACCATGGTTAGTTGATTGGGTTAGGGTTAAGCAAGAGGATAAGAATGGTTACAAAAGTCAAGGGTTCATGAAGCTTCTTATAAGAAACAAAAATTGCCACCATTCTCATTTAAACATATCCAAATAAATGAATAAACAAATAAGTGAATAAATAAATATGCAAAACCCTAATTATCATAATAACCATGGTTTAATTCTATTCACTTAACCATATGATCAAGTATCATCAAACATGATACAAAAAGGTGCACAAAAGTATACCACATATACAATGTGCAATCCAAGTGAGAAAAACCCGTTTAAAGTGAACCAATACTAGTTAATGCAATGCAATATATCAAATATAGAATTATGCATTAAATCATTAAATCAACATTTGATTCAATGATCCGGTCATGTGGCACATAACCGACTAGAATCCAATGTATCGATTTATCGAATCAATGATTCGATAACTAGGTCATATCGAATATGACCAATCGAAACATATATCGTGAGAATGAAATGCGGTATCACATACACGCATTATTCTCGGTCCCGCACATATCTCATATGCGCTCCTATTTCGTTTCGCTTGAGCCAGGAAACCTCTGTGTAGGACTCTAAAGACTCGTCAATACGCCGGTAGCAGATGATGATCATATCAAGCACCCACAAGCCGCAAGCGGTATGCTAAACATAACGGCCACCCGGGTATTGAGCGATCAGAAGATCGACGAGCTAGCCCTCTCACACTCCTGTGAATCCGACCAGTAACAATTACCATACAGTCCGGTCTCTTCGTCTGATACGTCGCATATCAAGTCTAGGGGTGGTAAACGTCAGACCCCAATAACCCGATAAGTCGTGCCGATGTGAGGCTCGTAACGGGTCGAGAAACTACTGGTAACACTTACCAGCAAATCTCTGATCAGCCCTGGCCAGGGACTTCCCTGTTACGGCCAATCGAGCACTGCGCAACATCAACCCCCAATACCGGGAGAGACGAAATCCCTCCTATCGCTCATTGCCTCCATGTGACTCGGGACTGTACCCAAAGACCACCGTTTTGCACGCCCTCATGGACGTGGTAAGGTGGAGATCAAAGCACAGTGGGAATCACACAAGACTCTATGACGATCTCGGGTCTACAGACCAACCTGCACAAGTGTCACCTGAGAACTGCCATCTGACGTGAGGTATAATACCATCTGGGAGTTCTCGGCGAGTTCGTCCAGTGTACCCAGTCTCCACTGAGCACCCGTATACCATCTCTGATGTCAAACACCAATGGATATGGGATCATCCATCGCCCATCACATGGGTCGAGAAGCGTATACGCTAGTCTACTCTGGTATATCGATGCCCCGTCTCGATACACCCACGACTAGGGACCTTGAAGGATGTACTTATGGACTACCATGTCCCCACTAGTATGATGTGCATCATAGTCCAGGTAGTCAAGTACAAATCCTAAGGGCTTTACCAACATGTAACTATAAGACAGTATAAAGAGACTAGTGTACATGTTAAGATAAATAGCAACCAGATAGCATACTATCATGTCGAGCAAGAAAGTCATCTCTATATATGTCCAAGCATCCAATATAATATACATAATCTGTACAATACTGGCCTCTAAGGCATACATACAACTAACAATCTCCCACTTGCACTGGGGCCAGCTGCTGTAGTATCTCATACCGAGCATCTCGAAGAGTCTCTCAAACTGTATCTGGGGAATGGCCTTCGTGAGTGGATCCGCCGTGTTGTTCTTCGTGTCAACCCTCCTGACCTCGATCTCCCGGCGATCAACTATCTCCCGGATCAGGTGATACCGCCTCAGAATATGCCTGGACCGCTGATGGGACCTGGGTTCCTTGGCCAAAGCCACCGCTCCATTGTTATCGCAATACAAAGGTATTGGACGCTCAATGGATGGAACCACTCCAAGTTCAGTAATGAACTTCTTGATCCAGACAGCTTCTTTAGCAGCATCATTGGCAGCGATGTATTCAGTCTCCATCGTCGAGTCTGCCACGGTTTCCTGCTTGGAACTCTTCCAGCTAACCGCCCCTCCGTAAAGGGTAAATACAAAACCCGACTGCGACTTAGAGTCGTCCTTATCACTCTGGAAGCTCGAATCGGTAAAGGACTCCACTTGGAGTTCTCCGTTACCATATACCAAGAACATATCTCTAGTCCTTCGCAAGTACTTGAGAATGCTCTTCACAGCTGTCCAGTGACTCTCTCCAGGATCAGCTTGATACCTGCTCACTACACTTAGTGAGTATGCTACATCGGTTCTGGTACATAGCATCGCATACATGATAAAGCCTACTGCCAAAGCATAGGGTATCCCTTGCATGCGAGCTCTCTCCAAATCAGTCTTGGGAGACATCTCTTTGGAGAGAGTGACTCCAGAGATCGTGGGCATGTTCCCACGCTTGGACTCTTCCATACTAAACCTCTTTAGTATGGTGTCAATGTACCTGGATTGGGACAATCCCAAAATCCGTTTGGATCTATCTCTATAGATCCTGATTCCCAATATGCAGGAGGCATCACCAAGATCTTTCATTGAGAATCTTTGTGATAAGAAGAGCTTGACCGATTGCAGCATAGGAATATCATTTCCTATCAAGAGTATGTCGTCCACGTACAATACGAGGAAGACAACCTTACTCTCTGCCACCTTCTTGTAGATACAAGGTTCATCTGGATTTTTGACGAAATCAAACTCTTTGATAACGACGTCAAAGCAGATGTTCCAACTCCGCGATGCTTGCTTTAATCCATAAATGGATTTAAGCAGCTTGCACACCTTCCCGCTGCTCCCACTGTCTACGAAGCCCTCTGGCTGAGTCATGTACACGCACTCTTCTAAATCACCATTTAGAAAGGCGGTCTTAACATCCATTTGCCAGATTTCGTAGTCATGAAAGGCAGCAATGGCAAGCATGATTCGGATGGATTTAAGCATAGCCACTGGAGAAAAGGTCTCGTCATAGTCCACACCTGGTCTTTGACGAAAACCCTTTGCTACAAGTCTAGCTTTGAAAGTCTCCACTTTCCCATCTACACCAAGTTTCTTCTTGAAGATCCACTTGCTCCCAATGGGTTTTACCCTTTCAGGAGCAACTTCCAAAGTCCATACTTTGTTGGTGTACATGGATTCCATCTCGGACCGCATAGCATCCAGCCATTTCACAGAGTCCCTACTCGTGATAGCCTGCTCGAAGCTAGTTGGGTCATCATCCTCCATGATGCAATCCTCGCTTCCACCGTCAATGAGAAAACCGTAGTATCTCTCAGGTGGACGAGATACCCTACTAGATCGGCGGAGAGGCTGGGGTTCATTGAGTTCTACTGAATCCTCTGGTTCCACCAAGTCTTCTGTTACAGTTTGTGTTGCTGGAACTTCTTCCAGTTCTACCTCAATGCCACTAATCTGTTTCATAAGAAAACCTTTTTCTAAGAAAGTGGCATGTCGAGAAACAAACACCTTTTGTTCCTCGGGGTGGTAGAAGATATACCCTTGTGAATTTTTGGGATATCCTACAAACTTACATAAGACAGATCTTGCCTCGAGTTTGTCCGGATTTTGTCTTTTGACATAGGCTGGACAACCCCATATCTTAACATACTTAAGAGATGGTCTCTTCCCTCTCCATATCTCATATGGAGTGGTAGGCACTGATTTGGTAGGAACCATATTCAATAGGTGTATGGCTGTCTCAAGCGCATACCCCCAGAAGGAAATAGGTAACTCAGCTGTGCTCATCATTGAACGCACCATATCTAATAGGGTGCGATTCCTTCGTTCCGATACACCGTTGTGCTGTGGTGTATAAGGTGGAGTAAGCTGAGAGAGAATCCCATTCTCTTTTAGATAATCTTGGAACTCATTGCTCAAGTATTCTCCTCCTCGATCAGATCGAAGGATCTTAATACTTTTGACCGTTTGGTTCTCTACTTCGTGGTTATATTCTCTGAATTTCTCAAAAGCTTCAGACTTGTGTTTCAACAGGAACACATGCCCGTATCTAGAGAGATCGTCAGTGAATGTAATGAAGTAGGAAGAACCATCCCTGGTATGTGTAGACATAGGACCGCATACATCACTATGTATCAGTCCTAAAAGTTCAGTAACTCTTTCTCCGTGTCCACTAAACGGAGCTTTGGTCATTTTTCCTTTGAGACATGAATGGCAAGTATCATAAGATGTTAATTCGAACGGATTCAAATAACCATCGTTATGTAACTTAGCCAGTCGTGTCGCATTGATATGACCAAGTCTACAATGCCACAAGAAGGATTCGTTCATTTCTGAATTTTTCCTCTTGTGTGTGTTTTGTATATTGAGAACTTTATTTTGATTTAGAATGAACATGCCATTATGTAGCGAGCCTGATGCAATCAACTTTTGATCTAGGAATATGTTCATAACATTATCCTTTACTACAAAATTATATCCTTCTTTACTTAATAAAGAAACTGATATAATGTTGCACATCATGTTCGGTATATAATAGCACTCATTCAGAATTATTGTATCACCACTTGGTAATACTAGGTGATATTCGCCAACTGCTTTGGCTGCAACACTTGCACCGTTCCCTACTTGAACGGAATGATCACCTTTTCCCAGTTCTCTACTTTTTCGCAGCCCATGTAACATCTTACATATGTGGGATCCTGATCCGGTATCTAATACCCAGGACGTAGGGTGAACTGAGAAACAGTTCTCAATGACAAACACACCCGAAGATGATGCATCAACATGCATGTTCTCCGTTTGGGCGGTGTGAGAATCCAGATATTCTCCAGTTTTCTGTTCATTCTTATAACACTTATAAGATAGAACGGGTTCAACGTTCCCCTGCACAGTATAACATGCGGGTTCGGTCAATACATCCATTTTATTATCTTTATTAAGGCATGAAATGGTCGCTACCTGGAGAGAGAGAGAAGAAAACACTTTAGCGTAAGCTCGTGCAAGATCAGATTGGTTATTATCTTATCTAATCAGGATGGCTCCCACTGCTTTTTATCAAATCTTCCACCAAACCCTAAAAGGAAAGACTAGCCGGGATTAATTACACACTACAAGTTCGCCAATCTTTCAGCCAGGCCAGTGTCGGTACTTTGAGGGAGGTCCCCCATGCTTTCGCACGAACCTAATTAATGTAAACCTCGTTTTCCCAGAGGCGTAACCCTGTTGACACCTTTCTAGACACCTACTTGATCGGCTAATTGCAATGTGTAAAACTTTCCCAGGAGTAACTCTTACTCGCAGCGGGTATCGGGATCCAACTATCTCATAGAAGGTATGCAATCTCATTGCAAATTTCAACACTTGAAATTCCCGATAATATTTTACCCCTAGTGTTCTATGACCTTGACGAATGCCAAACAACCCATAGTCCACTAGTCAAGTTCAACCCGTACATTTCTTGATTGAATTAAACCCACCCGCACGACCCTTGACGAATGCCAAACAACGCCGTACGAATACCCTAATCCAATCTGCATCATATGCATAAGCAGATAAATACTAGTTAGCTACCGTACACTACGCCTTGACGAATGCCAAACTACCGTAGCACGAATACTAATTAGTACTTATCTGAAATGACGGAAGGCTACGCAGGTTTTCATAAAACCATGAGCGTAATGAACTTGATATCGTTGTAGAATCAAATGAAGTTTTGAAATGGAGTGATTTTGAGGCTTTTCTAGTTTTGCTAAAGGAGTCACTCCCGGCGAAGGGATCTCGGTCCTTTCCTCGTCGAATGAGGTGCGGGATATATCATATATATCACTGTGCAAAGCAAAAACTCTTAAAAGCAATCAAAACCAAACCGAGTGTGTAGCATCTGCCAGTTATTGCTAAAGGAGTCACTCCCGGTGAAGGGATCTCGGTCCTTTCCTCATCGAATAAGGTGCAGGGTATATCATATATACCGCTATGCAAAGCAAGAACTATAGCTACCTGTTATATTTTAAAATCTGATTCTACAACATCTTAGGTTTCTTATCTTTCATTAATCACATTAATGAAGTCCCATCATTTAAATACCTAAACATCACAGATAGATATGACGTACACTTATGCCATCCGCATTCGCCTCGATGTCCCCTCGTGCACCGTTAGGTTAGGTAACTAACGACAGAGCAGGGCAGGGCTAGCGCGGGTGTAAAACATAAGTAACGTCTATATAATATATCATATATACTATATATACTATATCCATCACAGAATCACATCACAGATATCGCAGCGGAATAAACATATGAAATATTGGATATACTAGGACGTCCGTGTTTTCAATACGAGCCAGTATAAAACACGGATTCCACGGTCGTGATGAATAGCCAATCCCACACCCCTCGACCCCTACGAGAGCGGCAAGCAACCCTGCCAATTCTAGGGTTAGGATACCCGGACTCGACTCCTCGAGTTGGTCTCCCACTGGACCCCAGAACCTGGTTACTTGTGCTCCCCTCCTTAGGTCTATCCTAATGCGGAAAAGTAAATAATATACAAAGGGTGACGGCTTCCGCTACCTGGAAGTGCCCCAAATAAAAGAATATTACATACAAGTTTTTACATGAATGAAAATGAAAAACACTCATCTCACATAAAAAAACCCCGGCTATTCGAACACGACGATCCAATATAACATATCCAGCAACACATAACATCATATGTCATCAACGTAAGTAAGTATGCATACCCCAATTGTCGTTGACGTATAGCAACGAAACCGGCGATATGAACATACTACACTTACGGTCACAGAAAAGAAAGCGTAAAACTACAACAATTGGAATCCGCAACGGTTTTAGACATCACATGCCTAATCAGATATAAATCCCGCATTTTAGTCTCATTATCAAAAACTCTTTTCAATATCATATGGGACTAAACTGCTAGATTTATAACATTCATCCAGTTATCTCATAACTGTTTGTGAATTCCAATTCCAGATAAACAGAAAATGTTAAACTTTCCGATCGAACAATCGAACACCCAAGTTTTCCCAATACAGATCAACACATGAAATAAGTCTAACAACATTCAGTTCGTACCTCAGTACCAACGGTCCAGCCGTAGAAGGGTCAAGCCAACGCCTCACATGTGGCACGCCGTACTGCCCCAAACCCGAAGGTTCAAAGGGCAGTTCAAGACGGTCACATAATCGAGTTAAGGTTTGTTGTCTTCTAGAGGGACCATCGAGTTACTTGCACTACTTAGAACGTCGTTAAACTACGGAAAAATTCAACACTTGGAAATTTCCCGACAGGGGAAAAATTGGTTATTTTTATCCGGTTGAACTTTTTAACATATTCTAAAAATTATCCGGAAAAACACAAAGACGAAATTTGATACTCCGATCGAAACACCGAATCCCCAAAACTATTCCAGAAAATTCGACTCTTGAATAAATATTAAAAATTCCCAGAATATTCAGCATAATTAAATATGAGTTACTGTGCAATCAGTATTCTGCAATATGAACAGTACGCCGCGGAAGCGCGGCAGAAGGCATGCTTCTGCCGCGTTTCCGCGCCTGCATAAATGAATTAAGAGATCGTGTTTCACCATAACTCTTAGATATTCCTGCTGAATTTTTTAGGCATTTTTAATCTGGAAAAATCCCGGTTTTTAGAAAATGTACAGAGAGCATTATAGATTTGGTGTTTCGGGTTCGTTCAGACTTCAAATCGCGTCTAGACTTCGCCTAAGGCTTTAGCTAGGCTCTGATACCAGTGAAAGGTTCCTAGGCACCCTATAGTGGTCTCACAAGGCATCGAACATGCCAATTTAAATTTTTTGGTGCCGAGAAACCCTAGACTACGGATCTTAAACTAGATGTTTAGGCGAAATGAAAACTTAGTTAACACTTAACTACT
The DNA here is from genome assembly GCA_030015575.1 of Agapanthus africanus. Lineage (NCBI taxonomy): Eukaryota > Viridiplantae > Streptophyta > Magnoliopsida > Asparagales > Amaryllidaceae > Agapanthus > Agapanthus africanus. The sequence continues at coordinate 292,634,447 of CM057345.1, read as the reverse complement.
GGGATACGGAAATTACAACCTTTGTAGATCCGGATATCCACCTCCACGGCTCCGCAAGGGCGTCCTCTCGCTGTCCATCTTGAAGCTTGAACTCTCGTGACGGCTTCATCGGAGAAACGTGCGGAATAGGTCGTCGGCTTCGTGTCAAAGACGATCTACGTCGAGGTTGCACAAACTCAAGCTCCGACTTCACAAACTTGTGAAACTTGTGAAGTAAACACCCAAAACAACTTGGCAAGAGGTAGAGGGTGAAGAAATAGAAGGTGGGTTCACTTTAGATTTGGATTTCTCACTTTGGATCTTAAGATGCCATTAAAGTAGCAAGCTTTTCTATTTCAAGAAGAAGAAGAAGATGATAGAATTATGATAAGTTCTTTTTAAAAGAAAAAGAAAAACTATACTTATCATAACTCTAACTCAAGTTAAGTGTAGAGAATAAACCATGGTTAGTTGATTGGGTTAGGGTTAAGCAAGAGGATAAGAATGGTTACAAAAGTCAAGGGTTCATGAAGCTTCTTATAAGAAACAAAAATTGCCACCATTCTCATTTAAACATATCCAAATAAATGAATAAACAAATAAGTGAATAAATAAATATGCAAAACCCTAATTATCATAATAACCATGGTTTAATTCTATTCACTTAACCATATGATCAAGTATCATCAAACATGATACAAAAAGGTGCACAAAAGTATATCACATATACAATGTGCAATCCAAGTGAGAAAAACCCGTTTAAAGTGAACCAATACTAGTTAATGCAATGCAATATATCAAATATATAATTATGCATTAAATCATTAAATCAACATTTGATTCAATGATCCGGTCATGTGGCACATAACCGACTAGAATCCAATGTATCGATTTATCGAATCACTGATTCGATAACTAGGTCATATCGAATGTGACCAATCGAAACATATATCGCGAGAATGAAATGCGGTATCACATACACGCATTATTCTCGGTCCCGCACATATCTCATATGCGCTCCTATTTCGTTTCGCTTGAGCCAGGAAACCTTTGTGTAGGACTCTAAAGACTCGTCAATACGCCAGTAGCAGATGATGATCATATCAAGCACCCACAAGCCGCAAGCGGTCTGCTAAACGTAACGGCCACCCGGGTATTGAGCGATCAGAAGATCGACGAGCTAGCCCGCTCACACTCCTGTGAATCCGACTAGTAACACTTACCATACAGTCCGGTCTCTTCGTCTGATACGTCGCATATCAAGTCTAGGGGTGGTAAACGTCAGACCCCAATAACCCGATAAGTCGTGCCGATGTGAGGCTCGTAACGGGTCGAGAAACTACTGGTAACATTTATCAGCAAATCTCTGATCAGCCCTGGCCAGGGACTTCCCTGTTACGGTCAATCGAGCACTGCGCAACATCAACCCCCAATACCGGGAGAGACGAAATCCCTCCTATCGCTCATTGCCTCCATGTGACTCGGGACTGTACCCAAAGACCACCGTTTTGCATGCCCTCATGGACGTGGTAAGGTGGAGATCAAAGCACAGTGGGAATCACACAAGACTCTATGACGATCTCGGGTCTACAGACCAACCTGCACAAGTGTCACCTGAGAACTGCCATCTGACGTGAGGTATAATACCATCTGGGAGTTCTCGGCGAGTCCGTCCAGTGTACCCAGTCTCCACTGAGCACCCGTATACCATCTCTGATGTCAAACACCAATGGATATGGGATCATCCATCGCCCATCACATGGGTCGAGAAGCGTATACGCTAGTCTACTCTGGTATATCGATGCCCCGTCTCGATACACCCACGACTAGGGACCTTGAAGGATGTACTTATGGACTACCATGTCCCCACTAGTATGATCTGCATCATAGTCCAGGTAGTCAAGTACAAATCCTAAGGGCTTTACCAACATGTAACTATAAGACAGTATAAAGAGACTAGTGTACATGTTAAGATAAATAGCAACCAGATAGCATACTATCATGTCGAGCAAGAAAGTCATCTCTATATATGTCCAAGCATCCAATATAATATACATAATCTGTACAATACTGGCCTCTAGGGCATACATACAACTAACAAGTTTTACACATTACATTAGCCGATCAAGTAGGTGTCTAAAAAGGTGTTAACGAGGTTACGCCTCTGGGAAAACGAGGTTTACATTAATTAGGTTCGTACGAAAGCACGGGGGACCTCCCTCAAAATACCGACACTGGCCTGGCAGAAAGATTGGCGAACTTGTAGCGTGTAATTAATCCCGGCTAGTCTTTCCCTTCAGGTTTTGAAGGAAGATTTGATAAAAAAAGTGGGAGCCATCCTGATTAGATAAAATAATAACCAATCTATTCTTGCAAGAGCGCACGATGAGTGTTTTCTTCTCTCTCTCTCTCTCCAGGTAGCGACCATATCATGCCTTAATCAAGATAATAATACGGATATATTGACCGAACCAGCTTGTTATACTGAGCTGGGGAACGTTGGTCCCGCTCCAACTTATAATTGTTATAAGACAGAGCAGGAAATAGGGGAATACCAGATTTCCCGTGCCGCCCAAACGAAGAAAGTGCATGCTGATGCATCATCTTCGGATGTATTCATTACAAAGAACTGTTTCTCTGTATCCTCTACGTCCTGGGTATTAGATACCGGATCAGGATCCCAGATATGTAATCTGATACATAGGGCTACAGAAAGGTAGAGAACTGAGAACGGGTGATAAGTTTCATGAGACAGAAAACGATGCAAGTGTTGCAGCCAAGTCTGTTGGTCACTGTCACCCTGTATTCCAAATACATTGATTCTGAACGAATGTTATTAGATACCGAACCTGATATACAAAATCATATCAGTCTCTTTATTAGTAAAGAAATGATAAAATTTTGTATTGATGGATAATGTTTTGAACATTTCCTATATCAAAAGTTGATCGGTTCAGGCACGTTATCTAAAAGCATTGATGTTCTAAATCAAACTACAGTTCTTAGTATACGGAACACACAGAAGAGGAAGAGTTCGGAAATGAACGAATCCTTCTTAAGGTATTGTAGACTTGGTCATATCAATGCGACCCGACTGGCTGAAGTTACATTTAGATGCATATTTAAATTAGTTTGAATTTACATCTTGTGAAACTTTCCGGTCATGTCACAAAGATACGATGACCATAGCTCTGTTTACTGGAAACAGAGAAAGAGTTAGTGAACACTTGGGATGATACATGTTGATGTATGTAGGTCCCCTGTCCACACACGCCAAGACCGGTTCTTTGTACTTCATTACATTCTCTGATGATCTCTTTAGATTCAGACATATGTTCCTGTTGAAACACAAGTCCGAACCTTTTGAGATATTCACAGAATATAAGTTAGAAGTAGAGAACCAATAAGGATATAAGTATTGTGTCCTTTGATATGATCAAGGAGGAAAATACTTGAGCACGGAATTCTTGGACTTTTCTAAAGGAGAATGAGATTCTCTCTCAGCATTACTCCTCCGTATACACCATAGCACGATGGTATATCAGGACGGAGCAATTGCACTATATTCGATATGGTGCGCTCTATGATGAGTACTACTGAGTTACCTGTTTTCTTTTGGGGGTTATGCACTTGAGAAGATGCATACCTATTGAATTAGGTTCGAATCAGATCACAGCCTACCACTCCATATAAGATATGGTATGGGAAGAGACCATCTCTTAAGTTAGTTAAGATTTGGGGTTGACCGGCCTATGTCTAAAAGCAAAAATCCGGACAAGATCGAGGCAATGTCTGTTATGTAGAATTGGAAAGGTTCCAGCTATACAAACTACAGCAGATGATTTGGTAGAACCAAAGGATTCAGTAGATTCCAACGAACCTCAGCCTCTCCGCCGATCTAGCAGGGTTCCTCACCCCACCTGAGAGATACTTCGGTTTCTCTATGACAGTGGGAGCGAGGATTGCATCATGAGATGATGACCCAACTAGTTTCGAGCTAGCCATCAGGAGTGGGACTCTGTAAGAATGGCTGGATGCTTAGCGATCTGAGATGGAATCCTTATACACCAACAAAGTATGGACTTTGGTTGCTATATCTGAAGGGTTAAATCCCCATCAGGAGTAAGTATATCTTGAGAAGATTACTTGGTGTACATCGAAAAGTTGAGACTTTCAAAACTAGACTTGTTAAAGGTTTGCATCATTGACCAGGAATGGATTATGTTGAAACCTTTTCTAAGGATCTATGCTTAAGTCCATCCAGATCCTACTTGCCACGGCTACATACCATGACTACGATATCTGGCGGTTGGGTGTCATGACTGCTCTTCTAAATGATATTTTAGAAGAGAGAGTCTATAAGTACACAGTCAGAGGGCTTCGTAGACAGTGGGAGCAGCGGAAACGTGTACAAGATGCTTTATAGGATAAAGCAGGCATCGCGGAGTTGGAACATCTGTTTTGATATAGTAGTCAAGTAGTTTGACTTCATCAAAATGGTAGATGAACCTTGTATATAAAAAAAGGTAATAGGGAGTATGGTGGCGATCCTCGTAGAGTACGTGGATGACATACTCTTGATAGGGAAGGAGTTTCCTATGCTACGCTCGATCAATCTCCGCTTATCACAATGATTCTCCACAAAGGATCAAGGTGATACCTACTAAATCATAGGTTTTGGATCTATGAGATAGATCTAAATGGATGTTAGGATTCTCACTAGTTGTAGTGAGATGGTATCAATCAATCCTGGGGAGAATCACTGGAAAGGTTCCAGGGTGATAAGGACGACTGAATATCAGTCACAGGCATTGTCTTTATCCTCAGTGAAGGGACGGTATGTTGGAAGAGTTCCAAGCTAGATACCGTGGCATACTAGACGATAAAGGCTGGATACATCGCTACTTAAGATGCTACCAAAGAGGCTGTCTGGGTGTATATTTGTTCATGAGATGAACTTAGTTCCTCCCATTGTGTGACAATGGAGTTGTGGCTTATGCCAAGGAACGTCCGTCCCATCAGTGATCTAGAAATATTCTGAGGCAGTGTCACCTGATCATGGAGATGGTTGATCTCCAAGGGATCGAGATTAGGAGAGTAGACTCAGAGGACAACACGGCGGATCCACTCACAAAGGCCTTTTCCCAGAGAGAGGCATTTATGGGATGGTTGAGTATGAGATACTACAACCGTTGCTATCAGATGGCCCTAGTGCAAGTGGGAGATTATTAGTTATATGTATGCCCTAGAGGCCATTACTATACATAGGATGTATACTGTAGTGGATGCTTGGACATATATAGGGAGGACTTTCTTGCTCGACATGATAGTATGTATCTGGTTGCTCTTTACCTTAACGTGTACACTGATTGTCTCTCTGTTACATGTTGGTAAAGCCTTTAGGATGAGTACTTGACTACCTGGACTATGATGTGGATCATACTAGTGGGGACATGGTAGTCCATAAGTACATCCTCCAAGGTCCCTAGTCGTGGGTGTATCGAGACAGGGCATCGATATACCAGTGTAGACTAGCGTATACCTTCTCGACCCATACAGATGGGCGATGGATGATCCCATATCCATTGGTGTTTGACATCAGAGATGATATATGGGTGCTCAGTGGAGACTGGGTACACTGGACGGACTCGCCGAGAACACCCAGATGGTATTATACTTTACGTCAGATGGCAGTTCTCTAGTGACACTGGTACAGAGTAGTCTGTTGACCCGAGATTGTCATAGAGTCTTGTGTGATTCCCACTGTGCTTTGATTTCCACCTTACCACGTCCAAGAGGGCGTGCAAAAAGGTGGTTTTTTGGTACAGTCCCGAATCGCATGGAGGCAATGAGCGATAGGAGGGGATTCGTCTCTCCCGGTAAAGGGAGTTGATGTTGCGCTGTGTTCGATTGGCTATAACCGGAAAACCCAGGCCAGGGTTGCTGAGATTTACTGGTAAGTGTTACCAGTAGTTTCTCGAACTGTTATAGACCTCATATCGACACGAATTATCGAGCTATTGGGGTCTGACGTTTACCACCCCTAGGCGAGATATGCGATATATCAGACGACGATACCGGACTGTACGGTAAGTGTTACTGGTTGGATTCAAAAGAGTATGAGCCGGCTTGCTCGTCGATCTTCTGATCGCTCAATACTCGGGTGGCCGTTATTGTTAGTGTATATGCCCTAGGGGCCATTATTGTATCATACTAGTTTGTATATTACTTAATGGAAGCTTGGGATATTCACATGTATATAGCAGTCTTGCTAAACATGGTAGTATGCTACTTGGTTTTTCTATCTTAATATGTGAGTATACGTATTGATAGAGCTCTTAGGATCTTGCTTGACTACCAGCGTTGTTATGGCAGTCACACTAGTAGGGGCTGGGTAGTCTACAAGGATATCCTTATTCAGGTCCCTAGTCGTTGGATTATCGAGACAGGGCATCGATACTCCGGAGTAGACTAGTGTGTACGCTTCTCATCCCAGTTGGGGAGATGGTCTGTCCCACAGCCGTCAGTACGTCGTACTGGAGATAGTATGCAGGTGCTCGTTAGGTTACGGGTACACCGGACAGGACACACAGGGAACTGTTGGTTGGTTTTATACCAGTCGTCAGTGAACAGTTCCCAGGTGACATGAGTACAGCATAGTCCGCAGACTTGACACTGCTACTTCGCCTCGAGTGTGTCCCACTGTTCTTAGATAGCTACCCTACTACGGCTCAAAGGAGTCGTGCAAACAGGTAGCAGTTGGGTGCAGTCCCGAGCACTTGGAGGCAGTGGCGGTTAGATAGGATTCGTCTCTCCCGGTATTGGGAGTTGATATCGCGCTGTGTCAGAGAGCCATTACGCAAAGTCCCTGGCCAGGGAAAGCGAGATTTGCTGGTAGGTTCCAGTAGTTTCTCAGGGTGTAATGGGCTTCCCTCCGACACGACTTATACCGCTATTAGGGGACTGACGCTTGCTACCCCCTAGGCCCGATATGCGATAGTCTTAGACGAACGGACCGGACTGTATGGAGATTGTCACATCAGACTCAGTAGGAGTTCGGATGGGTTTCCTCATCGGCCTTCTTATCGACATCTACCTGGGGACCGTTACGTACAGCTAGTGCCGCTTGCGGTCTGTGGTTAAACCCACTGCCAGCGTAGTAGTCGAGTCTCTAGAGTCCCATACAGAGAGTTTCCCTACTCCAGGCGAAACGATATAGAGGTCGTATGGTTTTACGACAAGATTTCGGACGCATACGTGTGTTTACGCACGTACGACTTTCGGACAGTTTTTACCAGTCGGCTTTAATTTAAGCCAGTTACTGGTATCCGGTTATTGGATTTATACAGTCTAAAGTTTTTCAGTATTTTTGCGGAAAGGAGGGGTGTTCTCGTAATTGCGTGAGAAGCTTCTAGAAGATGGTGACTAAGGAGGTTTAGGTGGCATATACATTGAATGAGATTAGTGAGTCATATGGATGATTCGTCCATGTCATTAATGATTCATAATTGCTTAATGACTCATGGAGATGAATCACCACTAGATATTTATCAAGCATGGTTGTAAATCATTTTCTTTTCTTTTCTTGATAAAAAGAAATGCTTGATATATATTATCATAACTCATTATTCTCACTTCATTATTATCTTCACCTTCTCTCTCCTCAAGCTCTCCCTCTTCAAACCCTAATCCTCCCCTCTCATGTGTTGAGTACAAGGATTAGTTAGACTTATTAAAACACAACCCTCACTCTATTTCACCTAGCTTCTTTGATTAGCACTTAAAGAAGTTTAGTTGCCTCAAGTTTAGAGGCTAAGCTTGGAGTAAAGCTCTCGGGTGGATCGTCTACTACTTGGAGAAGGCCGAGGAGGAGGTGGAATTCGTAAAGACGAAGGACACGGTTCTTTAGGTATAATCCCTTTACATAGTAGTTGCTAACAACTATGTTTGATGTTAGTTATCGTTTAGCTTCGATTCATGCGGTTAGTCGATGTTTAGCATAAGAACAAGATCGTTTTTCATATTTCCGCCTCCCCGCAAGTCGTGGGGTGTTGTACATCGACTTACAGTGGTATCAGAGCCTCGCTAAACAATGAATAACTTACTTGCAAATTTGTATGAATTTCCAACGGAAAAAACGAAACCGGAAAAGCCCGAAATCACAAGTTTCTGTCGATTTTTAAATGAAGTCCAAAAATTTTTCAGGGATGTTCAGAAAGCTTGAAAAGACAGTAGAAGAACACCCAAGAAAATTGGGCCCCTGAATCGCCTAAAGCGCCGCGGAACCGCGGCGGATCCCACAGATCCGCCGCCGAGTTGGCCATTCAGGAACCCAATTTTCCTGTGTTGCTTCTCTGTGATATTTGTTATTTTCTGGAAGTTTTTATTTTTGCTCAGGTTTCAGATTTACAGAGAAGTATTGGAGCAAAATTACAAGTGTTTAATCGATCGAAATTATACAGTATTTGCTTGTTGGATTATATCTGTGTTTGTATAATGTGTTCGTAAACCTCCCCTAACTGCTAGTATGTCGGTTGGCAGGGGGTTGCACATTTCTGTAATGGATTTTATCTGTTTGTGTATATGAACTGTGTTGGACTGTTGTGATGTATAGCCGGGGTTATGTGATGGGTTTTTTATTTAATTCATTTGATGTAAATGTAATTTGTTGTAATATTATTTTGCGGGGCACATCCAGGTTGCGGTTGTAGCCACCGTTGTATTATTTTATTTTACTGTTTTTGCTCCTAGGACAGACCCAAGGCGGGATGCACAAACTACCGGGTGGGTAGTTTGCCGTACCCGTTGGGGTCTTGGGTGGGGTAATGGCTATTCATCACAACTGTGTAATCCGTCTTTTGTTGCAGGCTCAAAACAAACACGGATTGCTTGCAAATCCAATAAAGTTCATCTGTGATCTGGAATGCCTATTATTGCGTCTGACGAATGTACAATATCTATATATGATAGCTATTTAGACGTCACTTATGTTTTACACCCGCGCTAGCCCAGCCCCCGCTCTGTCGTTAGTTAAGTAACCTAACGGGTGATGACGGGACCCCGTGGCGAATGCGGATGGCATAAGAGGACGTTGTATTTTCGTTGTTTTCTGCAATGATAGGTTAATGATGGGACGCATTATTTATAATGCAAAGAAAATAAACCAAAAAGTTTAATCGTTGGAACAATTTAAAAGAAACCACTCGGTTAATTTTAAAAACAGATATTTTTAAATGCGGAGCTTTAACCACTCCTTTTAAAAAGCTATCAGGTTCCTTCGGTTATATCAAGTTCACTACGTTCACGGTTTCGCCAAAACCATTCGTAGCCCTCCGTCATTTCATTTGGGTATTTAATAGTATTCAAACTATGCATTTTGGCCAAAGTCAAGGCATAGTGTTTGGTAGCTGCTGGGTTTTCATTTGTTGCATTAGATAGATGAGTTGGTTTGGGACAGTCGTATTATCATTTGACCAAAGTCAGGGGTATATACGGATGGGTTCAAATTGACAAGATAATGACGGGTAGAACTTAACATGTGACTTATGACATTTTGACCAAAGCCAAGGTCATAAGAGCATGGAGCAAAAACTTATATCGGGAATTTCTAAAGAAACTGAAATTTGCAAAGAGATGCATACCATTTGGAGTTTGATGAATGTTGGTAGCATTCCTTCAACATTATCATACGATGATATTTGGATCCCGATCCTACTGTGAGTATATGCTACTTATCAGGAGATTCGTCACTTAACGATCAATGCTATAAACCAAGTAGTTGTCAAGAAAGGTGTCAGCGGGGTTACGCCCCCAGAGAAAAGAGGTTATTTAATTAAGGAACTTCGCGAAAGCGTTGGAAAAGCTCCTTCGAAGTATCGACACTAGCCTGGCTGAACGGTTAAGCAAGAATTGTACAGTGAGAATAATCCTGGCTAATTCTTCTTTTATGGTTTGAGGAAGGATTCGAGAAACAGTGGGAGCCATCCAGTTTAGATAAACTAAAAACCACTCTAAACTTGCAAGAGCATCATGCTAAAGAGTTTTCTACTCTCTCTCCTATTTGCAGCAACCCTGAAAATGACTGGACTTAAGTTACTTTTAGAGAAAAATATACTGACAGGGCCAAACTATAATGATTGGCTGCGGAATGTCAAAATGGCTTTGACCTATGACAAATTGGGGTACGTCCTCACCGCTACAGCACCTGCTGTCCCTGGTCCCAAATCCAGCAATGCGGATAAGGAAATCCACAAAACCTGGGATTTAGATTGCGCGAAAGCCAAGTGAATCGTGCTTACCTCGATGAACAATGAACATCAGAGGAGGCACGAGGATATGGACCTAGATGGCATATTTCTCCATACAAAGGAACTTTATGGAGAGCAATCTCGTATAGCAAGATACGAGACCTCTAAGAACTTGTTTCGAGCGAGGTTGGCTATCGGGTCATCGGTAGGAGAACATGTCCTAAAGATGATCGGCTATATTGAAGAGCTCGCAGACCTTGGGACGACTTTGGATAATGAGCTCTATACAGACCTTATTCTCCAGTCCCTTCCTCACACCTACGCCCAGTTTATCCTGAACTTCCACATTCAAAGAAAAGAAGTTGAACTTCCGGAACTCCTGAACATGCTAAGGAGTGCAGAGGGCACCTTGCAGAAGACAAGGGAAACACCCGCTATGTTTGTTAGCGGTACATCTTCTTCCGGGTCCAAGGCTAGGGCCAAAGGAAGGAAGAAGAAGGCCGCCACCAAACCTAGAGGAGGTGTTAGTAAGGTGGGAGGGAAAGGAAAGAAAAAGTTTGCGGTACCAGTAGTTGGCTAGGATGAGTGCTTCCATTGTCACAGGAAAGGGCACTGGAAGAAGGATTGCAAGGCGTGGAACGCCAAGAACCAGGAACCGAAGCACGCTGTGGCTTCGAATTCAGGTGTGTTTGTAATTGAGAATTATCTGTCGATCAACTCTACTTCCTGGGTATTGGATACCGGATCAGGATCTCATATTTGCAATTCATTGCAGGCACTGAGAAACCGTAGAGTGCTGAAGGAAGGTGATATGACCCTAAAGGTTTCTAACGGAGCTAGCGTGGGAGCTGCGTCCGTCGGGGATTATCACCTAGGATTGACGAGTGGACACATTTTGATTTTACATAACTGTTTTTTTGTACCAAGCTTAACGTGTAATATCATATCAGTTTCCTTGTTATCAAATAAAGGTTATGATTTCACGTTTGTAAGAGATGTTGTTAACATCCACCTTAATCATGGTTTGATTGGGTCCGGTACACTAAATAACGGTATATATGTTTTAAACCAACTCCAAATTTTCAATGTCCAGAACACACTTAAAAGAAAGTCTCCAGATTTAAATAAAGATTTCTTATGGCATTGTAGACTGGGTCACATCAATGAGAGAAGGTTGACTAAGTTGCATAGAGAAGGATATTTAGACTCGTTCGAATATCAAACTTATGACACTTGTCAATCTTGTCTCAAAGGAAAGATGACAAAGACTCCATTCACTGGACAAGGAGTAAGAGCGAGCGAGCTCTTAGGACTCATACACAGCGATATATGTGGTCCATTGTCTACACATTCAAGAGGTGGTTTTTCCTATTTCATTACTTTCACGGATGATTACTCAAGATACGGATTCATTTATCTGATGAAACATAAATCCGAGACTTTTGAGAAATTCCAAGAGTATAAGAATGAAGTAGAAAACCAAACCGGCAAAAGTATCAAGACACTTAGATCTGATCGAGGTGGTGAATACTTGAGTGCCGAGTTCCTAGGTTACCTAAAAGAGAAAGAAATTCTCTCTCAGCTTACTCCTCCATACACTCCACAGCACAACGGTGTATCGGAGAGACGGAATAGAACCCTATTGGATATGGTACGATCCATGATGAGTAATGCTGAGTTACGGCGATCTTTCTGGGGTTATGCGCTAGAATCAGCAGCATATCTTTTGAACAGGGCTCCTACCAAGACTGTGCCTACCACTCCATATCAGATGTGGACTGGGAAGAAACCCCATCTTCAGCATATGAAGATTTGGGGATGTCCAGCTTTTGTTAAAAAGCAGCATGTGGACAAGCTCGAGGCACGATCAGTAAAATGTATGTTTATGGGATATCCAAAGAACTCCAAGGGATATTATTTCTATTCCGCAGAGGAACAAAAGGTTTTTGTTTCTCGTAATGCCCATTTTCTGGAACATCAGTTTTTAGAAAAGGAAATAAGTGGGAGCGAAATAGAACTGGAAGAAATTCCAGAACCACAAGCTACTACTGAAAGTTTGGTAGAACCGGAAGTTCAAGAAGAACAGGACATTCCCGCACCCCTCCGCAGGAGTAGTAGGCCGTCTCATCCGCCTGAGAGATACTACGGTTTTCTCATAGATGGGGATAGAAAGGATTGCATCATAGATGATGATGAACCTACTGACTTTCAGCAGGCCATCCAGAGCGGCGACTCGGTACGATGGCTGGATGCAATGCGGACCGAAATGGAGTCCATGTACACCAACAAAGTATGGACTTTGGACTTTTCTCCAGATGGGGTAAAACCCATAGGATGCAAATGGATCTTCAAGAAAAAGATTAGTGTAGATGGACAGGTAGAAACCTATAAGGCTAGACTTGTTGCAAAGGGTTTTCGTCAAAGACCTGGTTTGGACTATGACGAAACGTTTTCTCCAGTGGCTATGCTCAAATCCATTCGGGTCCTTCTTGCTATTGCTGCCTTCAATGATTATGAAATCTGGCAGATGGACGTAAAGACGGAATTTCTGAATGGAAATTTAGAAGAGTGCGTCTATATGGATCAGCCAGAGGGTTTCAATCAGAGTGGGAGCAGCGGGAAAGTATGCAAGCTGCTTAAGTCCATTTATGGATTAAAGCAGGCATCGCGGAGTTGGAACATCTGTTTTGATGAGACAGTCAAAGAATATGACATTATCAAAAATCCAGATGAACCGTGCATATATAGTAAAGTTGTAGCCAGAAGTGTCGTATTCCTCGTCTTGTACGTGGATGACATTCTATTAATAGGAAATGACATTCCTATGCTACAATCTGTCAAAGGATTCTTGTCACACAGGTTCTCCATGAAAGACCTGGGTGATGCCTCTTACATTCTGGGGATCCGGATCTATCGTGATAGATCCAAGAGGATGTTGGGACTTTCGCAGTCCAGGTATATCGACACTGTACTGAAAAGATTCAGTATGGAAGATTCTAAGCGCGGTAATCTACCGGCTTGTCACGGAATCACCATTTCCAAAGAGATGTCTCCCAAGACTGATTTGGAAAGGGAATGCATGTCTATTATACACTACGCTTCTGCGGTAGGCTCTATAATGTATGCGATGTTGTGCACCAGACCAGATGTAGCTTACGCACTGAGCGTGGTAAGCCGGTATCAATCAGACCCAGGGGAGAAGCACTGGATAGCAGTAAAGAACATTCTCAAGTACCTAAGGAGGACTAAGGAGTTGTTCTTGGTTTACGGCGGAAAAGACCTCAGGTTGGAGGCCTTTGCTGATTCCGGCTTTCAGAGTGATAAGGACGATTCCAAGTCCATGTCGGGTTATGTCTTTACCCTCAATGGAGGGGCGGTGTGCTGGAAGAGCTCCAAGCAGGACACCGTTGCTGACTCGACGATGGAAGCGGAGTATATAGCTGCTTGCAATGCCGTAAAAGAAGCAGTCTGGATGAAGAAGTTCCTAACAGAACTTCAGGTGGTTCCTACCATAGTTGATCCAATACCTCTGTATTGCGACAACAACGGAGCTATAGCTTTAGCAAAGGAACCAAGGTCCCATCAGAAGTCCAGACACATCTTAAGGCGGTATCACCTAATCAGGGAGATCATTGATCGTCAGGAGGTCGAGGTTCGGAGAGTTGCTTCTGAAGAAAACATTGCTGATCCATTCACAAAGGCCCTACCTCAGATTCAGTTCGAGAGGCTACTCGAGATCATCGTTCTTCGATATGCCAGTACATGGCCCTAGTGCAACTGGGAGATTGTTAATGTATATGCCCTAGGGGCCATTATTGTATCATACTAGTTTGTATATTACTTAATGGAAGCTTGGGATATTCACATGTATATAACAGCCTTGCTAAACATGGTAGTATGCTACTTGGTTTTTCTATCTTAATATGTGAGTATACGTATTGATAGAGCTCTTAGGATCTTACTTGACTACCAGCGTTGTGATGGCAGTCACACTAGTGGGGGCTGGGTAGTCTACAAGCACATCCTTATTCAGGTCCCTAGTCGTTGGATTATCGAGACAGGGCATCGATACTCCGGAGTAGACTAGTGTGTACGCTTCTCATCCCAGTTGGGGAGATGGTCTGTCCCACAGCCGTCAGTACGTCGTACTGGAGATAGTATGCAGGTGCTCGTTAGGTTACGGGTACACCGGACAGGACTCACAGGGAACTGTTGGTTGGTTTTATACCAGTCGTCAGTGAACAGTTCCCAGGTGACATGAGTACAGCATAGTCCGCAGACTTGACACTGCTACTTCGCCTCGAGTGTGTCCCACTGTTCTTAGATTGCTACCCTACCACGGCTCAAAGGAGTCGTGCAAACAGGTAGCAGTTGGGTGCAGTCCCGAGCACTTGGAGGCAGTGGCGGTTAGACAGGATTCGTCTCTCCCGGTATTGGGAGTTGATATCGCGCTGTGTCAGAGAGCCATTACGCAAAGTCCCTGGCCAGGGCAAGCGAGATTTGCTGGTAGGTTCCAGTAGTTTCTCAGGGTGTAATGGGCTTCCTTCCGACACGACTTATACCGCTATTAGGGGACTGACGCTTGCCGCTCCCTAGGCCCGATATGCGATAGTCTTAGACGAACGGACCGGACTGTATGGAGATTGTCACATCAGACTCAGTAGGAGTTCGGATGGGTTTCCTCATCGTCCTTCTTATCGACATCTACCTGGGGACTGTTACGTACAGCTAGTGCCGCTTGCGGTCTGTGGTTAAACCCACTGCCAGCGTAGTAGTCGAGTCTCTAGAGTCCCATACAGAGAGTTTCCCTACTACAGACGAAACGATATAGAGGTCGTATGGTTTTACGACAAGATTTCGGACGCATACGTGTGTTTACGCACGTACGACTTTCGGACAGTTTTTACCAGTCGGCTTTGGTTTAAGCCAGTTACTGGTATCCGGTTATTGGATTTATACAGTCTAAAGTTTTTCCATATTTTTGCGGAAAGGAGGGGCGTTCTCGTAATTGCGCGAGAAGCTTTTAGAAGATGGTGACTAAGGAGGTTTAGGTGGCATATACATTGAATGAGATTAGTGAGTCATATGGATGATTCATCCATGTCATTAATGCTTCATAATTGCTTAATGACTCATGGAGATGAATCACCACTAGATATTTATCAAGCATGGTTGTAAATCATTTTCTATTCTTTTCTTGATAAAAAGAAATGCTTGATATATATTATCATAACTCATTATTCTCACTTCATTATTATCTTCACCTTCTCTCTCCTCAAGCTCTCCCTCTTCAAACCCTAATCCTCCCCTCTCATGTGTTGAGTACAAGGATTAGTTAGACTTATTAAACCATAACCCTCACTCTATTTCACCTAGCTTCTTTGATTAGTACTTAAAGAAGTTTAGTTGCCTCAAGTTTAGAGGCTAAGCTTGGAGTAAAGCTCTACGGTGGATCGTCTACTACTTGGAGAAGGCCGAGGAGGAGGTGGAGTTCGTAAAGACGAAGGACACGGTTCTTTAGGTATAATCCCTTTACATATTAGTTGCTAACAACTATGTTTGATGTTAGTTATCGTTTAGCTTCGATTCATGCGGCTCTCGGGTGGATCGTCTACTACTTGGAGAAGGACGAGGAGGAGGTGGAGTTCGTAAAGACGAAGGACACGGTTCTTTAGGTATAATCCCTTTACATAGTAGTTGCTAACAACTATGTTTGATGTTAGTTATCGTTTAGCTTCGATTCATGCGGTTAGTCGATGTTTAGCATAAGAACAAGATCGTTTTTCATATTTCCGCCCACCCGCAAGTCGTGGGGTGTTGTACATCGACTTACAGTTACGTTTAGCAGACCGCTTGCGGCTTGTGAGTGTTTGATATGATCATCACGTGCTGCCGGCGTATTGACGAGTCTTTAGAGTCCTACACAGAGGTTTCCTGGCTCAAGTGAAACGAAATAGGAGCGCATATGAGATATTTGCGGGGCCGAGAATAATACCAGTATGTGATACTGGATTCTATTCTCGCGATTTGTATCATCGGAAGGTTATATGTGATATAGCCGGGTTACCGAATCAAGTGTTGATTCGATACATTGATACACTTGATATTAGTCGGTTATATGCGATATGACCGGATCATTAAATCAAGTGTTGATTTAATGATTTGATGTATAATTATATATTTGATATATTACTTTACATTAACTAGTATTTGTTCACTTAAGATGGATTTTCTCACTTGATGTGCACAAGTAGTAAATGTGATATATTTTTGTGCACTAGACTGTATCATGTTTGATGATACATGCAAGATTGGGTGTATGTTTACTTTAAACCATGGTTAAGTGAATGGTTAGGGTTTTGAATTATTCACTTATTCATTTTTATTTGTTTATTTGTTTATTTTGGCAAGAATAAAATGGTGGCTAAATTTGTTTCATTCTTGAAACTTCATGAAGCTTTGAAAGCTTTGACCATTTTGTTTCTTCCTTAACCCTAACCATTCACCTAACCCTAGTTTATTCTCTACGCTTGTTAAACTAACCCAAGGTTGCATTATGATAAGAATCACTTTATTTTCTATTATTGATAATCATATCATATTCTTTTTCTTCTTCTTCTTCTTCTTCAAGAAGAAAGAAGCTTGCCAGCTTCAATGGTGACTTGAGAAAAAGTGTGAGAAATCCAAATCCAAAGTGAACCCACTTCCTATTTCTTCATCCTCTACCACTTGCTATGTAGTATAGGGTGTTTTCTTCACAAGTTTCATTACTTGGTGACGTTGGAGCTTGATTTTGAGTTGCCTCGACGTAGATCATCTTCGGCATCGAAGTCGACGACCTAGCCCGATCTTTTCTCCGATGAAACCACCGCGAGAGTCTTGGATTCCGATGGGTACAGCAGAGGGACGTCATCACGGAGCCAAGGAAGTGGAGGACCGGATCTACAAAGGTTGTATTTCCGTTCACTTTGTAGTTAAGTTGTTAACTAGCTTGTTGTTTCGCCTAAACTCTAGTTAATGATCTGTATTAGGGTTTGTAGGCACATGAAAAAATTTGAATTGGGCATGTTTGATCTGTTGTGAGACCTCATTAGTGTGCCTAGAAACCCTTAAGTTATTATGTACGCGTGCAAATTCAATGAAAGCAGAAACTCCAGTGACAAACTTAGGTTGCATACGTTGTTGCCAATTCGCATACATCGAGTCCTTAACCCTGACGTACTTATGGGCCATGTTAGACTGTATCATATAAATTGTTGGTTATGATGACTATTTTGAGAATATGGATTAATAGCGGGTAGGAAAAGTATTTCTCAAATGGATTTTGCATCTGAAAACCATAAACTACTTAGTAATAGCATATACAATTTTTTTAGTATAAAGGTTGTTATTTTAAGTTTTCCCTTATTAAATCAAATTTGTTTCATGTATCGAGGAATATACCAAAACGTGCACATGCATGCAATGTCTTGGTTTCTAGTGTGTGATCCACCATACACAATAGAACACAATACAATATTTCGTATAGTGATATGATCTAACTGCCTTTATAAACTACAAGTGTACAGAAAATTATGATAAGAAACCATAAGAAAGGGTCGTAGCCATGCATAACCTTGAATCTACATACCAAATCGTGCACAAGCATGCAATTATTGTCACCTTGCCTTGGAATACAAAATATCTGGAAGACTATAAGCGGAGCATTTAAATCTTGATAACTTTTGACTTCAACATATATTTTTCTCAAGTACCATAAAATTTACTTCCTCCGTATAAACCGTTTTTAGGAAGATGGATTAACAATGACAAATTATCCATATTAGAAAAACACGGTATTACCCTTCTTAAGATAATACATTGTATAAGCACACCATAGCCCAGAACATGTCCTTCTATCTACGCAAAACATAAACAGCATATAGCAATAAAAGAAAAAGAACCACGATATCGGAGATAAAAGACAGATAATTCAAGCATTGTTTCATACCTTTAGAGCACGCTGCCAAAAGAAACAGAAAGACAATAGAACAAATTATCATATAGGAATTGATAGATAAATAAACAATTAACTTATGCTGCTTAAAGAAGATGTGACATGTTATTATAATTTCTTTTGGGAGAACTTGGAAATATAAAATGGAGGGGAAGACATAAAAGTAGAGGGGTTTTCTTTTGGGGCAAGGAGATGAGAAATAGCCCATAAAAGATGAAAGTTGATTGTCTTAAAGCTTAGATATAAATCTATCGAAATACAACATTAGAGTTCTGAGAACCTTGCCTTGAAATTTATGCTTTATTACTAACAACTATCATATCAAGTATCATGGTTCATAGAAAAAATATTATTAAAATAGAAAAATTCATAAAGAAAAAAGTTCTTCGAAAGAACTTATACCTCATAGCACTTCTGAGCCTGCTCAAGTTTTCGCTGGACAAGGTAAAATTGCCCTAGGTTGTGTAAAGCAGCCCCTACTCTGCAAAAGCAAGAAACCTTAAAGAATGACAAATGTGTCCATCATCCAATTTAGGTGACTAAAAAGGTAAAAATACATAAAATCATATATTAAAAAACAGAATTACTATATCTGTTCTACACATATAATGTATGTATATATCATTAAAAAAAGTCAAAAAGGCTTAAAGACCCTTCACTGAACTTCATTAATAACTATTTATACAAATTATTAGATTTAACATTAGTTACTTACTAAGCATACATGTCTACAAGGTTAGAAAATAAAATAAATTTCAACTGAAATAATATACACACCGTACGTCATCAGAACCAAACACTTCCTCCAGAATAGTTATGGCTTCTAAATATAATGGCTTCTAAACACTTCCTCCAGAAAGTAAAATACTATAGTTCCCTGAAATTGAGAATAATAAGAATATAAATAGGACTACGGTGACAAATTATGCACAAGTATCTAAAGGCATCATCTGACCAGGGGTATCTCTTGGTGTCTTATAAAAAATTTCATGAACAGACAGCACTTGGTTATTTGTAACTAGTTTGCAACGAAACTCGATGTTCGGTGTTGTGATTGTTGAAAGTCCTATTCCATTGGTAATTTAATAGAATGAATTTTATCCACAGAAGATGTGAAATTGAATTAGTTGCAATTTTGACGTAACACATCGAAAGGTGAATACACCCACAATAAGTTACGGCTCCAAACTTCTAAATATGCAACCAAACAGCAAACATTTTTATCAAACACTCCAATCAAAAGCAATCAAACAATGGAGGTAGAGATTACCATCAAACAATTCCAAACGTTGTAAACCCCAATTCTAAGCTTATTCCTAAGCACAAGCAACCAAGTCACTTTGGAGAGTTGCAAGGCTACCAAAACAACATTTTGCCTAAACCCTCAAAAGGGCATTAACACGTAACTAAAAAAAATCCCATGATACCCAAAAAAATATGTACATATCAATTTTCTTCACAAAAAAATTCATTTTTTCTTCAATCTCATTATTCTTCAAGCAAAAATAAAAATTGCCTACTTCATGCAAACCCTAGAAATGTAAAGATAAACAAATTCGGATGATGAATAGAAGGATCTACAACTGAAATGCAGATGAGAGATCAGACAAACCCAACATTGGCATCAACAAAAACAATCACAAAAACATAATCAAATTGATATGAATTGAGATAGAATTGCAAAAATTACCTGATTGTGAAGCGAGGAGAGAGGGAAAATTGGGTAGAATTGAATGATTACAAAATGTTTCGGGGAAATTGAAAGAAATAGAGGAAAGGGAGGTTTCTTTTTTTGCATCTGCAAACGTTAAGAAGTGGTTTCTAACCCTAACCCCAACCCCAATCCTAACCCTAACCCTAACCCTATCACCAGCCCCAGCCCCAACCCCCGCCGAACCCCAACCCTAACCCTAACCCCAATCCCAACCCCAACCGCAACCCCCTGCCGAACCCGAACCCCAACCGCAACCGCAGCCCCCCAGCCCCAGCCCTAACCCTAACGCTAACCCCAACCGATGCCTCATCGGTACCAAAACCATGAACCATAGCCCTAAAACAATGAAAAAAATTTTTAATTGAAGATTTCGTAACCTGTGCAGGCGGTGGCGACGACGAATCGGTGGCGACGACGAACGGAGATGAGGAAGTAGCAGGCGGTGGCGACGACGAACGGAGATGAGGAAGAAGCAGGCGGTGGCGACGACGGATCGGCCGGCGCTGGCGACGACGAGAATGGCGACGATGAGAACGGCGATCGGCGGGAACGAGGGTTTGGGGATTTGGGTTCGCGCGCAGTGATGAGAAAATAAGAGATAATCAGCGTACGGATCGATCTGCCTTTTTACATAAATCCCTATTTAGATGCCCCTAAGGATAAGTCCGTAGGTTCTTGGTTTGCGGCTCCGTAAGGGCAAACAACAATTTAAGATTTAATAATTTTTAAATAAATATGTAAGGACCGTAGGGGCAACCGTTTGGCCCTACGGATTAATCCGTATGGCCAAACTTTTTCTGCCCCTACGGATGTTGTTATCCGTAGGGGCAACCCCCTATTTTAGTAGTGGTGGGGTGTCTCGAATAACATTAATAGCCCACTCCATGACCTACAGGTGAACGTGGTCACGATGCACCGCTCTCCAGTCCTCAGTAGCTCTGCTTCGCCCATCGATCCTATGCAGAGCACGATCATGTACTCGCTCATGAGGGATGGTGTCACGACCCGGAATTGGCACGTGACCGGTACGAGAATTACGTGAAGTTTACAGGAACCCGCCGTTATTCAAGTAAGCCGTGTAGGATTGCTTGGTACGGCATCAAGGTTTTGGGAGGCATCGTCAATTCCATTTTAAAAAATTTGCCATGCTAAACTTTCCTAACCCTAGAATCTTAACTAGAGATTTAGACAATATAAAGTGTAAACTAATTTACAACTAAATGAACAAGGAAAACAACCTTTGTAGACCGGTCCTTCACTTCAATAGCTCCGTGTAGTAGTCCCCTCGCTCTAAGTAGTGATCTTTCGGACTCTAGAATGGCTCCACAAGACGAAAGGAACGAGCTTGCACGAAGTCTTGGAGGCCGAAAATGATCTACGTCGAGGAGACACTAATCCAAGCTACCCTTTTCACTAATGAGGAATTAGTGAAACTAACACCATAAACTAAATGGCTAATATAGTAGAGGATGATGAAGTAGGAATTTTTCTCAATTTAGAATTAATTTTCTCACTCTTTTTCTTCTCCTCTCAAAAACCAAGAGAGCTCTCTCTTGAGCTTGAATAAGATGAAGCAAATAATAAATGAGAGAGTGAATGGCAACTATGGGTGAGAAATATCTCATATAACTAATGTAGATACTTAACAATGAGATTAGATAATGGTTGGGTTATTAAATATCTCAAGTAAAACAAAATTAGTGGACTAAGTCAATGTATCTACAAGCTTCCACAAGCTTCATGCCATGTGACTAATTTTCAACTAATTTGGATTTTCTTTAAATTAATAAACCCTACATTATCATTTGCATGGTGTAAGTCTCATACACCTATGTTGCATGTGGCATCAAGCATGACCAAAAAAAGAAAACACAATTAATATATATCACATATATATTAAGTGTGCACATGTGAGAAAAAGAAATGCTTAAGTGAGCTAATATTAGTTAATATAAATTAAAATATCAATTATATAACAATGCACCGAATTACTAAATCAACACTTGATTTCATAATCCGGCTATATCTCATATGACTGAGTAATATTATTTGTATCAACTTATCGAATCAACATATGATTCGATAACCAGGCTATATCTCATATAACCGACCGATACAGTATCAAATTATCGAATCAACACTTAATTCGATAACCCGGCTATATCTCATATAACCGACCGATAACTTAAATCGCGAGAATAGAATACAGTAGCACATACTCGTATTAATTTTGGTCCCGCACATATCACATATGTGCTCCTACTTCGTTTTGCCTGAGTCAGTAAAACCTCTGTGTAGGACTCTAAAGACTCGTCAATACGCCTGCAGTAGGTGATGGTCATATCAAGCACCCAAAAGCCGTCAGCGGTACTAGCTGGACGTAATGGCTACCCGGGTATTGATCGATCAAAAGATCAACAAGCAAGCCTGCTCTTACTCCTGAAAAGCCTGTCATTAACACTACCGTACAGTCCGGTCTTTTCGTCTGATATGTCGCATATCTAGTCTAAGGGTGGTAAATGTCAGATCCCAGTAACCGATAAGTCGTGCCGATGTGAGGCTCATAACGGGTCGAGAAACTACTGATAACACTTATCAGTAAATCTCCGTATCAGCCCTGGCAAGGGACTTCCTGTTATGGCCAATCGAGCACAGCGCAACATCAACTCCCAATACCGGGAGAGACGAATCGCCTCCTATCGCTCATTGCCTCCATGTGATTCGGGACTGTACCCAAAAGCCACCGTTTTGCACGTTCTCTTGAACGTGGTAAGGTGGAAATCAAAGCACAGTGGGAATCACAGAAGACTCTATGACGATCTCGGGTCTACAGACTAATCTGTACCAGTGTAACCAGAGAACTGCTATCTGACGATAGGTATAATACCAACTTGGAGTTCTCGGCGAGTCCGTTCAGTGTACCCAGTCTCCACTGAGCACCCGTATACCATCTTTGATGTCAAACACCAATGGATGTGGTATCATCCATCGCCTATCATATGGGTCAAGATGCGTATACGCTAGTCTACGCTGGAATATCGATGCATGTCTCGATACACCCTCGACTAGGAACAATTATAGGGTGTACTTATGGACTACCCTTAGCCCCACTAGTATGATCTCCATCATATTCCTGGTAATCAAGTACACATCTTTAGGTCTTTATCAACATGTGAGAGTAAGACAGTATCACTTATACAAGTCAACATGTTAAGACAAAGAGCAACCAGATAGCATACTATCATATCGAGTAAGAAAGTCCTCTCTATATATATCCAAGCATCCACTATAATATACATCACATGTACAATAATGGCCTCTAGGGCATACATATAACTAACAATCTCCCACTTGCACTAAGGCCAGTTGTTGTAGTATCTCATACCCAACATCCCGAAGAGTCTCTCAAATTGTGTCTGGAGTATGGCCTTTGTGAGTGGATCCGCTGTGTTGTCCTTCGTGTCAACTCTCCTGACCTCGATCTCTCGGTGATCAACTATCTCCCGGATCAGGTGATACCGCCTCAGAATATGCCTGGATCGCTGATGGGACCTGCGTTCCTTGGCCAATGCCACTGCTCCATTGTTATCACAAAACAAAGGTATTAGATGCTCAATGGACGGAACCACTCCAAGTTCAGTTATGAACTTCTTCATCCAGATAGCCTCTTTGGCAGTATCGTTGGCAGCGATGTGTTCAGCCCCCATCGTCGAGTCTGCCACGGTTTCCTGCTTGGAACTCTTCCAACAAACCGCCCCTCTATTGAGGGTGAAGACAAATCCAGAGACCGACTTAAAGTCGTCTTTATCACTCTGGAAGCTCGAATTGGTAAAGGACTCCACCTGGAGTTCACCGTTACCATACACCAAGAACATCTCTTTAGTCCTTCTCAAGTACTTAAGAATGTTCTTCACATCTATCCAGTGAATCTCTCCTGGATCCGCTTGATACCTACTCACTACACTTAGTGACTATGCTACATCGGGTCTGGTACATAACATCGCGTACATGATAGAGCCTACTGCCGAAGCATAGGGTATCGCTTGCATGCGAGCTCTCTCCAAATCAGTCTTGGGAGATATCTCTTTGGAGAGAGTGGGTCCTGTGATCGTGGGTAAATTCCCACGCTTGGATTCTTCCATACTAAACCTCTTTAGTATAGTGTCAATGTACCTGGATTGGGACAATCCCAGTGTCCGTTTAGATCTATCTCTATAGATCTTAATGCCCAAGATGTAGGAGGCATCACCTAGATCTTTCATTGAGAATCTTTGTGATAAGAAGAGCTTGATCGAGTGCAGCATATGAACATTATTTACTATTAAGAGTATGTCATCCACGTACAATACGAGAAAGACAACCTTACTCTCTGCCACCTTCTTGTATACAAAATGCTCATCTACGTTTTTGATGAAGTCAAACTCTTTGACTCCCACATTAAAACAGATGTTCAATCTCCGCGGTACTTGCTTTAACCCGTAGATGGATTTAAGCAGCTTGCACACCTTTCCGCTGCTCCCACTGTCCACGAAGCCCTCTGGCTGAGTTATGTACACGCACTCTTCTAAATCATCATTTAGAAAAGCGGTCTTAACATCCATTTGCCAGATTTCATAGTCATGGTATGCGGCGATGGAAAGTAGGATCCGGATAGACTTAAGCATAGCCACTGGAGAAGAGGTGTCATCATAGTCCACACCTGGTCGTTGACGAAAACCTTTTGCAACATGTCTAGCTTTGAAAGTCTCAACTTTTCCATCTACACCAAGTTTCTTCTTAAATATCCATTTGCTCCTAATAGGTTTTACCCCTTCAGGTGCAACTTCCAAAGTCCATACTTTGTTGGTGTACATGGATTCCATCTCAGATCGCATTGCATCCAACCATTTCACAGAGTCCCCACTCGTGATGGCCTTCTCGAAGCTAGTTGGGTCATCATCATCCATGATGCAATTCTCGCTCCCACCGTCAATGAGAAACCCGTAGTATCTCCCAGGTGGATGAGGAACCCTACTAGATTGGCGGAGAGGCTGAGGATCGTTGGGGACTATCGAATCCTCTGGTTCCACTATTTCTTCAGTTGTAGTTTGTATTGCCAGAACTTCTTCCAGCTCTACCTCTTCGCCACTAATTTCTTTTGCAAGAAATTCCTTTTCTAAAATGGTGGATTTTTGAGCAACAAACACTTTTTGTTCCTCACTGAGGTAGAAATGATATCCATACGAATTGTTTGGATATCCTACAAACTTACAAAGAACTGCCTCTAGTTTGTCCGGATTTTGCCTTTTGACATAGGCCGGATTACCCCATATCTTAACTCGCTTAAGAGATGGTCTCTTCCCATTCCATATCTCATATGGAGTGGTAGGCACCGATTTTGTTGGAACTCTATTCAATAGGTATGCTGCTGTCTCAAGCGCATAAGCCCAAAAGGAAATAGGCAACTCAGCGGTGCTCATCATAGAGCGCACTATATCCAATAGGGTGCGATTCCTCCGCTCCGACACACCGTTGTGCTGTGGTGTATACGGAAGAGTAAGCTGAGAGAGAATCCCATTCTCTTTTAGATAGTCCAAGAACTCATTGCTCAAGTATTCTATTCCTCGATCAGATCGAAGTATTTTAATACGTTTACCCGTCTGGTTCTCAACTTCATGCTTATATTCTTTGAATTTCTCAAAAGATTCAGACTTGTGTTTCAACAGGAACACATGTCCGTATCTTGAGAGATCGTCAGTGATTGTAATGAAGTACGAGGAAACATTCCTGGCATGTGTAGATATGGGACCGCATACATCACTATATAACAGTCCTAAGAGTTCCGTAACTCTTTCTCCATGTCCAGTAAACGGAGTTTTGGTCATCTTGCCTCAGAGACATGAATGGCAAGTTTCATAAGATGATGATTCGAACAGATTCAAATATCCATTCTTATGTAACTTAGCTAGTCGTGTCGCATTGATATGACCAAGTCTACAATGCCATAAGAAGGATTAGTTCATTTCTGAACCCTTCCTCTTGTGTGTGTTCTGTACGTTAAGAACCGTGTTTTGATCCAGAACGTATAACCTGTTACATAACGCACCAAACCCAATCAACACTTGATTTAGGTAAATGTTCATAACATTATTCTCTACTACAAAGTCATATCCTTCTTTATCTAATAAAGAAACTGATATTAAATTGCATATCATAGAGAGCACGTAATAACATTCGTTCAAGGTCAAAGTATTGCCATTTGGTAATACAAGGTGATATTCACCAACTGCTTTGGCTGCAACACTTGCACCATTCCCTGCTTTTAGAGAATGATCACCTATTCCCAGTTCTCTACTTTTTCTAAGCCCAAGTAACATATTACATATATGGGATCTTGATCCGGTATCTAATACCCAGGACGTAGAGTGTACTGAGAAACAGTTCTTGGTAACTAACACACCCGAAGAAGATGTATCAACATGCTCAATCTTCATTTGGGTGGCGTGGAAATCCGGATATTTTCTTATTTCCTGCTCGGACTTATAACAATTATAAGTTGGAGCGGGACTAACGTTCCTCTGCTTTGTATAACAAGCGGGTTCAGTCAATACATCCATATTATTATCTTGATTAAGGCCTGACATGGTCGCTACTTGGAGAGAGAGAGAAGAAAACACTTTAGCGTATACTCTTGCAAGATTAGATTGGTTTATTATCTTATCTAATCGGAATGGCTCCCACTATTTATATCAAATCTTCCTTCAAACCCTAAAAGGTAAGACTAGTCGAGATTAATTACACTTTACAAGTTCGCCAATCTTTCGGCAAGTCCAGTGTTGGTACTTTGAGAGAGGTTCCTCGAGCTTTCGCACGGACCTAATTAAAATAAACCTCGTTTTCCCAGTGGCTTAACCCCGTTAACACCTTTCTAGACACCTACTTGATCGGCTAATTATGATGTGTAAAACTCTCCCAGGAGTAACTCTTACTCGCAGTGGGTATCGGGATCCAACTATCTCATAGAAGGTATGCAATCTCATCGCAAATTTCAACACTTGAAATTCCCGATA
This sequence comes from Agapanthus africanus, assembly GCA_030015575.1. Classification (NCBI taxonomy): domain Eukaryota; kingdom Viridiplantae; phylum Streptophyta; class Magnoliopsida; order Asparagales; family Amaryllidaceae; genus Agapanthus; species Agapanthus africanus. Next base: position 292,607,462 of record CM057345.1, on the reverse strand, counting down.
ATACTTTTGCCCCTAGCATCTTATGACCTTGGCTACGGTCAACAAATCATAAGCGCTAGCCAAGTTCAACCCGTCATTTCCTGATTGAATTAAACCCACCCGCACGACCCTTGGCTAAGGTCAACAAAGCCGTACGACTACCTTAACTCAATCGCATCATATGCTTCAGATAAGCACTAATTAGCTACCGCACATTACGCCTTGGCTAAGGTCAACTAACGTAGCACGAATACTAAGTAGTACTTATCTGAAATGACGGAGGGCTACGCAGGATTTTAAGAAAACCATGAGCATAATGAACTTGATATCGTTGTAGAAACAAGTGATTTTTTAAAAGGAGTGTTTTTTAGGCTTTTACTAGTTTTGCTAAAGAGGTCACTACCGGTGAAGGGATCTCGGCTCTTTCCTTATCGAATAAGGTGCAGGATATTTTACAAATACCACTATGCAAAGAAAAAACTATAGAAGCAATCAAAAGATAAAACCGAATGGGTTGTAGCATCTACTAGCTTTAGCTAAAGAGGTCACTCCCGGTGAAAGGATCTCAGCTCTTTCCTTATCGAATAATGTGCTGGATATTGTACAAATACCACTATGCAAAGCAAAAACTAGAGCTACCCTTTTTGAAAATTTGATTCCACAACATCTTTTTAGGTTTCTTTCTTTTTCATTAATCTCATTAATGAAGTCCCATCATTTATGCTTCCTAAGCATCACAGATGAAACGAAAATACAACGTACACTTATGCCATCCGCATTTGCCACAGTGTCTCGTTATGCACCATTAGGTTACTTAACTATCGGCATAGTGGAGCGGGACTAGGGCGGGTGCAAAATAAAAGCAACGTTTATTATATATCATATATACAATAATAAAGCATTCATCTCACGCATATAAAGTGATCACATCACAAAATATCAGCAGCAGAAGAGAACATATGAAATATTGGATATAGTAGGAATTCCATGTTTTAAATTAAGCCAGCATAAAACACGGATTCCACGGTCGCGATGAATAGCCAAACCCACATCCTTAGACCCCTACGAGAGCAGCAAGCAACCCTACCAATTCTAGAGTTAGGAGACCCGGTCTCGACTCCTCGAGATGGTCTCCCACTGGGCCCTAGAACCCGGTTAGTTGTGCTCCCCTCTTTGGGTCTATCCTAATGCGGAAAAGTAAATAATATACAACAATGGTGACATCATCCTTAACCTGGAAGTGCCCCAATAAAAGAATATTGCATACTATGAAATTTACATGAATGAAATAAAAACACCCATCTCACATAAAACCCCCGGCTATTCAAAACACGACGATCCAGAATAACATATCACAGCAACACATAACATCACATGTCATTAACGTAAGTAAATATGCGTATCACAATTGTCGTTGACATATAGCAGCGAAAACGGTGATACGCCACATATTGCACTTACGGTCGCAGAAAAGAAAATATCAAACCACAACATTTGGAATCCACAATCGCCTTAGACATCATAAACCCGAAATATCACATACTTCGGATTTCATACTTAACTATATGAATTCCACATATTGTATCACATTCCACAAATAGCTAGACGATGTTAAACATTCCGATCGAATCAACAACACCCAAAATTTCTCAAAACGCTCAACACTTGAGCATAGTTTAAAAATACTCAGAACATGCCACAGTACCTATGGACCAACCGTAGAAGGGTTAACCCTTGCCTCACCTATGGCGCCGTGGAACTACCGCAAACCCTAAGGTTTAGCTGCAGTTCTTACGGTCATAGAATCGAGTTAGGGTTTTGTTCCTCTAGAGGGTCCATCGCGTCACTTGCATGATTTTTGAATGTTCTTTAACTTGGAAAAATCCAACTCTTGGAAAATTTCCAGTGAGGGTTAAAGTGGGTATTTGATATCCATTCGAAATTTTCAACACCGTCTAAATAACCCGAAATAAAATTAGAATTACGACTACGAAACACTCCGAATTGCCTTTAAAGAAAGTTAACATCTCATGGAATTTCAGCAAAAACAAGCAACACCTGAAACACCAAAACCTAGAGACCAGAACACCAGACAAATGCGAACCAGAATAGAGCAAATGGGGCCGGCCTGCTCGGTTTTTGGGGCTATGTCACCGGGTCAAATCCGCCCAATTAAGTTCGTATTTGTTCAGTGTTCATGTTAAATCTCATATAACATTCTGCAGTTGCTTAAATTTTTTTTCGACGACTTAAAAATATTGAGAGAATCTAGGTTTTAGTTTCGAGTGTTTCGGAGTTGTTTCGGTTTTGTAATGCTACAAACATTGTCTAAATCTTTAGCTTGGCTCTGATACCACTGTAGGAATACTTGGCACGGCAGCAAGGTTTCGGGAGGCATTGTCCATGCCATTTTCAAAAATTTGCCATGCTAAACTATCCTAACCATATAATCTTAACTAGAGATTTAGACAGTACAAAGTGTAAACTACTTTACAACTAAGTGAACAAGAAATACAACCTTTATAGACCGGTCCTTCACTTCAATAGCTCCGTGTAGTAGTCCCCTTGCTCCAAGTAGTGATATTCCGGATTCTAGAATGGCTCCACAAGATGAAAGGAACGAGCTTGCATGAAGTTTTCGAAGTCGAAGATGATCTACATCGAGGAGACACTAACCCAAGCTACCCACTTCACTAATGAGAAATTAGTGAAGCTAACACCCTAAACTAAATGGCTAATCTAGTAGAGGATGATGAAGTAGGAATTTTGCTCACTTTAGAATTAATTTTCTCACTCTTTTTCTTCTCCTCTCAAAAACCTAGAGAGCACTCTCTTGAGCTTGAAGAAGATGAAGCAAACAATAGATGAGAGAGTGAATGACAACCATGGGTGAGAAATATCTCATATAACTCATCTAGAGACTTAACCATGAGTTTAGATAATGGTTGGGTTAAAAAATATCTCAAGCAAAACAAAATTAGTGGACTAAGTCAATGCATCTATAAAACCTACATTATTATTAGCATGTTCCTAGAGAGAGACTTTTATGGGATGGTTGAGTATGAGATACTACAACTACTGCTACAGATGGCCCTAGTGCAAGTGGGAGATTGTTAGTTATATGTATGCCCTAGAGGCCATTACTATACATAGGATGTATATTGTAGTGGATGCCGGGACATATATAGGGAGGACTTTCTTGCTCAACATGATAGTATGCTATCTGGTTGCTCTTTACCTTAACGTGTATACTGATTGTCTCTCTGTTACATGTTGGTAAAGCCCTTAGGATCTGTACTTGACTACCTGGACTATGATGCGGATCATACTAGTGTGGACATGGTAGTCCATAAGTACATCCTTCTAAGTCCCTAGTCGTGGGTGTATCGAGACGGGGCATCGATATACCAGAGTAGACTAGCGTGTACCTTCTCGACCCATACAGATGGGCGATGGATGATCCCATATCCATTGGTGTTTGACATCAGAGATGATATACGGGTGCTCAGTAGAGACTGGGTACACTGGACGGACTCGCCGAGAACTCCCAGATGGTATTATACCTCACGTCAGATGGCGGTTCTCTGGTGACACTGGTACAGAGTAGTCTGTTGACCCGAGATCGTCATAGAGTCTCGTGTGGTTCCCACTGTGCTTTGATTTCCATCTTACCACGTCCAAGAGGGCGTGCAAAACGGTGGTTTTTAGGTACAGTCCCGAGTCACATGGAGGCAATGAGCGATAGGAGGGGATTCGTCTCTCCCGGTATAGGGAGTTGATGTTGCGCTGTGTTCGATTGGCTATAACAGGAAATCCCTGGCCAAGGTTGCTGAGATTTACTGGTAAGTGTTACCAGTAGTTTCTCGAATAGTTATAGACCTCATATCGACACGACTTATCGAGCTATTGGGGTCTGACGTTTACCACCCCTAGGCGAGATATGCGACATATCAGACGATCAGACCGGACTGTACGGTAGTGTTACTGGTCGGATTCACTGGAGTGTGAGCAGGCTTGCTCGTCGATCTTCAGATCGCTCAATACCCGGGTGGCCGTTACGTTTAGCAGACCGCTTGCGGCTTGTGGATGCTTGATATGATCATCATCTGCTGCCGGCGTATTGACGAGTCTTTAGAGTCCTACGCAGAGTTTTCCTGGCTCAAGCGAAACGAAATAGGAGCGCATATGAGATATATGCGGGACCGAGAATAATACGAGTATGTGATACTGTATTCGATTCTCGCGATGTGACATTGATCGGTTATATGCGATATAGCCGGGTTATCGGATCAAGTGTTGATTCGATAAGATGTTACTAATGGTACCAGTCGGTTATGTGCGTCATGACCGGATCGTTAAATCAAGAGTTGATTTAATGATTTAATGCATAATTATATATTTGATATATTACTTTGCGTTAACTAGTATCGGTTCACTTAAGATGGATTTTCTCACTCGGATGTGCGCATTGTACATGCGATATACTTTTGTGCACTTGATTGTATCATGTTTGATGGTACATGTCATGCTAGGGTTCAAGTGTTAAGATTAAACCTTGGTTAATGAAATGGTTAGGGTTTATTATTTGTTATTCATTTATCTTATTTAATTATCCTTTTATTTTTGATAAATGAATGAAAGAAAAGAGAAAAGAATGGTGGCTAATTTTGTTTGTAGTTGAAGATTCATGAACCTTTGACTTTGTCCACCATTCTTATCTCATGCTTAACCTAACCATTTGATTTAACCCTAGTTCAATCTCTACACTTTACTATGGTTTAGTCATGATAAGTTTTGATTGTTCTTTTCTTTTTCTAACTTAACTTATCATAACTATTTCCTTCTTCTTCTTCATTCTTCAAGTGAAGAAAGCTTGCCCCATCAATGGCAAGTGATGGAAATGAGTGAGAAATCCGATTCTAAAGTCTACCCACTTCCTATTTTTTCATCCTCTGCCTCTTGCCAAGTAGTAGAGTGTGTTTACTTCACAAGTTTCATGACTTGGTGAAGTTGTGAGCTTGATCTAGCGATGCCTCGATGTAGATCATCTTCGGCATGGACATCGACGACCTAGCTTGCCCATTCTCCGACGAAGCCGACTCTAGAGCTCGGATTTGATTTGGACAGCGGAGACGACCTCGTTGCGGAGCCGTGGAGGTGGAGGACCGGATCTACAAAGGTTGTATTTCCGTATTCCCTTAGTTAATTGTTAACTTTTTATCTTTTCGCCTAGACATCTAGCAAACGATCCGTAGTTTAGGGTTTGTAGGCACCGTAAAATTTTAATTTGGCATGTTCGATGCCTTGTGAGACCTCCTTGGGGTGCCTAGGAACCCTACAGTGGTATCAGAGCCTAGCTAGAGCCTTAGGCGAAGTCTAGACGGAATTTGAAACCCGATCGAACCCGAAACACCAAATCAATCTTGCTCTCTGTACTTTTTTGAAAACAGTGAGTTTTTCCAAATTAAAAATTGCTAAAAAAATTCAGCAGGGAAAAATAAGAATTACGGTGCAAAAAGTTTCTGCTGAACAGTAAATTTCACGGCGGATCAGCGGCAGAATCATGGATTCTGCGGCGGATCAGCGGCCCCTTGATGACGTCAGCCCTGTTCCTTTGCACAGTAATTCCTAGTTCAAAGAGCTGAGTTTTCTGGGAATTTTTAATATTTATTCAAGAGTTGAATTTTTCTGCTGTGTTTTTGGAGATTCGGTGTTTCGATCGGAGTATCAAATTTTGTCTGTGTGGCTTTCCGGATAAATTTTAGAATATGTTAAAAAGTTCGACCGGATATAAATACCCAATTTTTCCCCTGTCGGGAAATTTCCAAGTGTTGGATTTTTCCGTAGTTTAACGACGTTCTAAGTAGTGCAAGTAACTCGATGGTCCCTCTAGAAGACAACAAACCTTAACTCGATTATGTGACCGTCTTGAACTGCCCTTTGAACCTTCGGGTTTGGGGCAGTACGGCGTGCCACATGTGAGGCGTTGGCTTGACCCTTCTACGGCTGGACCGTTGGTACTGAGGTACGAACTGAATGTTGTTAGACTTATTTCATGTGTTGATCTGTATCGGGAAAACTTGGGTGTTCGATTGTTCGATCGGAAAGTTTAACATTTTCTGTTTATCTGGAATGGGATACAATAATTGGAATTCACAATAAGTTATGAGATAACTGAATGAATGTTATAAACATAGCAGTTTAGTCTCACTTGATCGGTTGCCACGGAATTTTGATGTGATCAAAAGTCAGTCGCAATCACGTAGCGTACGCGGATATTCGCCGGGTAAACTTAATAGACAGCCTCACTCCATAGCCCCGACCAAGTGACTGTAGGAGAACCCCGTCGCCGAAAGCATCCGTCCGGGTGCTCGCGGCAGCGGTGTTCCGCCTTGGTGCACTTCGTCGACGGTATCAGGGGTGCGGCCGTCTACTGAAGTTTGCGACGAGCATTCGATCAGGATGTCGGGAATCTTGTTGAATTGCCCGACTTGGTATTGAAAAGAGTTTTCGATAATGAGACTAAAATGCGGGGTTTATAATTGTTAGGCATGCGATGTCTAAGGAATTCATTTGGTCAGGCATGCGATGTCTGAGATGGTTGCGGATTCCAACTGTTGTAGTTTTACACTTTCTTTTCTGTGACCGTATGTGTAATATGTGATATCGCCGGTTTCGTTGCTATATGTCAACGACAATTGGGATGTGCATATTTACTTACGTTGATGACATGTGATGTTATGTGTTGCTGGATATGTTATATTGGATCGTCGTGTTTGAATAGCCGGGGGTTTTTATGTGAGATGAGTGTTTTTCATTTTCATTCATGTAAAAACTTATATGTAATATTCTTTTATTGGGGCGCTTCCAGATTGCGGAAGTTGTCACCGTTGATGTATATTATTTACTTTACTGCACTAGGATAGACCCAAGGAGGAGGGCACAAGTAACCGGGTTCTGGAGTCCAGTGGGAGACCAACTCGAGGAGTCGAGTTTGGGTCTCCTAACTCTGGAATTGGTAGGGTTGCTTGCCGCTCTCGTAGGGGTCTAGGGGTGTGGGTTTGGCTATTCATCACGACCGTGGAATCCGTATTTTATACTGGCTCGTATTGAAAACACGGACGTCCTAGTATATCCAATATTTCATATGATTCTTCTGCTGCGATATCTGTGATGTGATCATGTGATGTTCTGTGATAGATACAATATATAGTATATATGATATATTATATAGATGTTACTTATGTTTTACACCCGCGCTAGCCCTGCCCCGCTCTGCCGTTAGTTACCTAACCTAACGGTGCACGAGGGGGCATCGAGGCGAATGCGGATGGCATAAGTGTACGACGTATTTATCTGTATTGTTTAGGTACTTAAATGATGGGACTTCATTAATGTGATTAATAAAATAAAAGAAACCTAAGATGTTGTAGAATCGAATTTCAAAATAAAAAGGGTAGCTACAGTTCTTGCTTTGCACAGAGGTATATGTGATATATCCTGCACCTTATTCGATGAGGAAATGACCGAGATCCCTTCACCGGGAGTGACTCCTTTAGCAATAACTGGCAGATGCTACACACTCGGTTTGTATTTTGATTACTTTTAAGTGTTTTTGCTTTGCACAGTGATATATATGATATATCCCGCACCTCATTCGACGAGGAAAGGACCGACGATTCCTTCACCGGGAGTGACTCCTTTAGCAAAACTAGAAAAGCCTCAAAAGCACTCCTTTTTTTAAAATCATTTGATTCTACAACGATATCAAGTTCATTACGCAATAGGTTTTCAGAAAAACCTGTCGTAGCCCTCCGCCATTTCAGATAGGTACTAGTTAGTATTCGTGCTGCGGTTGTTTGGCCTCCGTCAAGGCGTAGTGTACGGTAGCTAACTAGTGCTTATCTGTTAGCATATGATGCGATTGGATTAGGGTATTCGTACGGCGTTGTTTGGCCTCCGTCAAGGGTCGTGCGGGTGGGTTTAATTCAATCAGGAAATGACGGGTTGAACTTGACTAGCGGACTATGGGTTGTTTGGCCTCCGTCAAGGTCATAGCGAGCTAGGGGCAAAATATTATCGGGAATTTCAAGTGTTGAAATTTGAAATGAGATTGCATACCTTCTATGAGATAGTTGGATCCCGATACCCGCTGCGAGTAAGAGTTACTCCTGGGAGAGTTTTATACATTACAATTAGCCGATCAAGTAGGTGTCTAGAAAGGTGTCAACGGGGTTACGCCTCTGGGAAAACGAGGTTTACATTAATTAGGTTCGTGCGAAAGCACGGGGGACCTCCCTTAAAGTACCGACACTGGCCTGGCTGAAAGATTGGCGAACTTGTAGTGTGTAATTAATCCCGGCTAGTCTTTCCTTCTAGGGTTTGAAGGAAGATTTGATAAAAACAGTGGGAGCCATCCTGATTAGATAAAATAATAACCAATCTATTCTTACAAGAGCGCACGCTGAGTGTTTTCTTCTCTCTCTCTCCAGGTAGCGACCATATCACGCCTTAATCAAGATAATAATACGGAAAATTGACCGAACCCGCTTGTTATACTGAGCTGGGGAACGTTGGTCCCGCTCCAACTTATAATTGTTATAAGACAGAGCAGGAAATTGGGGATTACCCGAATTCCCGTGCCGCCCAAACGAAGAGAGTGCATGTTGATGCATCATCTTCGAGTGTGTTCATTATACAGAACTGTTTCTCAGTATTCTTTACGTCCTGGGTATGTGATACCAGATCAGGATCCCAGATATGTAATATGTTACATAGGGCTACAGAAAGGTAGAGAACTGAGAACGGGTGATAAGTTTCATGAGGCAGAAAACGGGGCAAGTGTTGCAGCCAAGTCTGTCGGTCACTGTCACCCTGTGTTACCAATACATTGATTCTGAACGAATGTTATTAGATACCGAACCTGATATACAAAATCATATCTGTCTCTTTATTAGTAAAGAAACGATAAAATTTTGTATTGTTGGATAATGTTTTGAACATTTCCTATATCAAAAGTTGATCGGTTCAGGCACGTTATCTAAAAGCCTTGATGTTCTAAATCAAACTACAGTTCTTCGTATACAGAACACACACAAGAGGAAGAGTTCAGAAATGAACGAATCCTTCTTGAGGTATTGTAGACTAGGTCATATCAATGCGACCCGACTGGCTGAGTTACATTTAGATGCATATTTAAATCAGTTTGAATTTACATCTTGTGAAGCCCGCCAGTCATGTCACAAAGATAAGATGACCATAGCTCCGTTTACTGGAAACAGAGAAAGAGTTAGTGAACTCTTGGGACTGATACATGATGATGTATGCAAGGTCCCCTGTCTACACATACCAGGACTGGTTCTTTGTACTTCATTACATTCTCTGATAATCTCTCAAGATTCAGACATATGTTCATGTTGAAATACAAGTCCGAACCGTTTGAGATATTCACAGAATATAAGTAAGAAGTAGAGAACCACCATACGGGTAAAAGTGTTATGTCCTTTGATGAGATCAAGGAGGAGAATAATTGAGCACGGAATTCTTGGACTTTTCTAAAGGAGAATGAGATTCTCTCTCAGCATTACTCCTCCGAATACACCATAGCATGATGGTATATCGGGGCGGAGCAATCGCACCCTATATGATATGGTGTGCTCTATGATGAGTATTACTGAGTTACCGATTTCCTTTTAGGGGTTATGCACTTGAGAAGCTGCATACCTATTGAATAGGGTTCGAATCAAATCAGTTGCCTACCGCTTCATATGTGATATGGAAAGGGAAGAGCCCATGTCTTAAGCTAGTTAAGATTTGGGGTTGTCCGGGCTATGTCTAAAAGCATAATCCGAACAAGCTCGAGGCAAGGTCTGTTATGTACAACTGGAAATGTTCCAGCTATACAAACTGCAGCTGATGATTTGAAAGAACCAAAGGATTCAATAGTTACCAACGAACCTCAGCCTCTCCGCCGATCTAGTAGGGTTCCTCACCCATCTGAGAGATACTTCTGTTTCTCTATGACAGTGGGAGCGAGGATTGCATCATGAGATGATGACCCAACTAGTTTCGAGCTGGCCATCAGGAGTGGGACTCTGTAAGAATGGCTGGATGCTTAGCGATCTGAGATGGAATCCTTATACACCAACAAAGTATGGACTTTCGTTGCTATATCTGAAGGGTTAAATCCCCATCAGGAGCAAGTATATCTTGAGAAGATTACTTGGTGTACATGGAAAAGTTGAGACTTTCAAAGCTAGACTTGTTAAAGGTTTTCGTCATTGACCAGGCGTGGATTATGATGAAACCTTTTTCCAGTATCTATGCTTAAGTCCATCCAGATCCTACTTGTCACGGCTACATACCAGAACTACGATATCTGGTGGTTGGGTGTCATGACTGCTTTTCTAAATGATGTTTTAGAAGAGTGCGTCTATAAGTACACAGCCAGAGGGCTTCGTAGACAGTGGGAGCAGCGGAAACGTGTGCAAGATGCTTTATAGGATAAAGCAGGCATCACGGAGTTGGAACATCTGTTTTGATGAAGTAGTCAAAGAGTTTGACATCATCAAAATGGTAGATGAACCTTGTATATACAAAAAGGTAGTAGGGAGTATGGTGATGATCCTCGTAGAGTACGTGGATGACATACTCTTGATAGGGAAAGAGTTTCCTATGCTACGCTCGATCAATCTCCGCTTATCACAATGATTCTCCATATAGGATCAAAGTGATACCTCCTAAATCCTGGGTTTTTAGATCTATGAGATAGATCTAATTGGATGTTAGGACTCTCACTAGTTGTAGTGAGACGGTATCAATCGACCCTGGGGAGAATCACTGGAAGTGTTCCAGGGTGATAAAGACGACTGAATGTCAGTCACAGGCATTGTCTTTACCTTCAGTAAAGGGACGGTATGTTGGAAGAGTTCCAAGCTAGATACCGTGGCATACTAGACGATAAAGGCTGGAAACATCGCTACTTAAGATGCTACCAAAGTGGCTGTCTGGGTGTATATTGGTTCATGAGATGAACTTAGTTCCTCCCATTGTGTGACAATGGAGTTGTGGCTTATGCCAAGGAACGCCGGTCCCATCAGTGATCCAGACATACTCTAAGGCAGTATCACTTGATCATGGAGATGGTTGATCTCCAGGGAGATCGAGGTAAGGAGAGTAGACTCAGAGGACAACACAGCGGACACACTCACGAAGGCCTGTTCCCAGAGAGAGACTTTTATGGGATGGTTAAGTATGAGATACTACAACTACTGCTACAGATGGCCCTAGTGCAAGTGGGAGATTGTTAGTTATATGTATGCCCTAGAGGCCATTACTATACATAGGATGTATATTGTAGTGGATGCCGGGACATATATAGGGAGGACTTTCTTGCTCAACATGATAGTATGCTATCTGGTTGCTCTTTACCTTAACGTGTATACTGATTGTCTCTCTGTTACATGTTGGTAAAGCCCTTAGGATCTGTACTTGACTACCTGGACTATGATGCGGATCATACTAGTGGGGACATGGTAGTCCATAAGTACATCCTTCTAAGTCCCTAGTCGTGGGTGTATCGAGACGGGGCATCGATATACCAGAGTAGACTAGCGTGTACCTTCTCGACCCATACAGATGGGCGATGGATGATCCCATATCCATTGGTGTTTGACATCAGAGATGATATACGGGTGCTCAGTAGAGACTGGGTACACTGGACGGACTCGCCGAGAACTCCCAGATGGTATTATACCTCACGTCAGATGGCGGTTCTCTGGTGACACTGGTACAGAGTAGTCTGTTGACCCGAGATCGTCATAGAGTCTCGTGTGGTTCCCACTGTGCTTTGATTTCCATCTTACCACGTCCAAGAGGGCGTGCAAAACGGTGGTTTTTGGGTACAGTCCCGAGTCACATAGAGGCAATGAGCGATAGGAGGGGATTCGTCTCTCCCGGTATAGGGAGTTGATGTTGCGCTGTGTTCGATTGGCTATAACAGGAAATCCCTGGCCAGGGTTGCTGAGATTTACTGGTAAGTGTTACCAGTAGTTTTTCGAATAGTTATAGACCTCATATCGACACGACTTATCGAGCTATTGGGGTCTGACGTTTACCACCCCTAGGCGAGATATGCGACATATCAGACGATCAGACCGGACTGTACGGTAGTGTTACTGGTCGGATTCACTGGAGTGTGAGCGGGCTTGCTCGTCGATCTTCAGATCGCTCAATACCCGGGTGGCCGTTACGTTTAGCAGACCGCTTGCGGCTTGTGGATGCTTGATATGATCATCATCTGCTGCCGGCGTATTGACGAGTCTTTAGAGTCCTACACAGAGTTTTCCTGGCTCAAGCGAAACGAAATAGGAACGCATATGAGATATGTGCGGGACCGAGAATAATACGAGTATGTGATACTGTATTCGATTCTCGCGATGTGACATTGATCGGTTATATGCGATATAGCCGGGTTATCGGATCAAGTGTTGATTCGATAAGATGTTACTAATGGTACCAGTCGGTTATGTGCGTCATGACCGGATCGTTAAATCAAGAGTTGATTTAATGATTTAATGCATAATTATATATTTGATATATTACTTTGCGTTAACTAGTATCGGTTCACTTAAGATGGATTTTCTCACTCGGATGTGCGCATTGTACATGCGATATACTTTTGTGCACTTGATTGTATCATGTTTGATGGTACATGTCATGCTAGGGTTCAAGTGTTAAGATTAAACCTTGGTTAATGAAATGGTTAGGGTTTATTATTTGTTATTCATTTATCTTATTTAATTATCCTTTTATTTTTGATAAATGAATGAAAGAAAAGAGAAAAGAATGGTGGCTAATTTTGTTTGTAGTTGAAGATTCATGAACCTTTGACTTTGTCCACCATTCTTATCTCATGCTTAACCTAACCATTTGATTTAACCCTAGTTCAATCTCTACACTTTACCATGGTTTAGTCATGATAAGTTTTGATTATTCTTTTCTTTTTCTAACTTAACTTATCATAACTATTTCCTTCTTCTTCTTCATTCTTCAAGTGAAGAAAGCTTGCCCCATCAATGGCAAGTGATGGAAATGAGTGAGAAATCCGATTCTAAAGTCTACCCACTTCCTATTTCTTCATCCTCTACCTCTTGCCAATTAGTAGAGTGTGTTTACTTCACAAGTTTCATGACTTGGTGAAGTTGTGAGCTTGATCTAGCGATGCCTCGACGTAGATCATCTTCGGCATGGACATCGACGACCTAGCTTGCCCATTCTCCGACGAAGCCGACTCTAGAGCCCGGATTTGATTTGGACAGCGGAGACGACCTCGTTGCGGAGCCGTGGAGGTGGAGGACCGGATCTACAAAGGTTGTATTTCCGTATTCCCTTAGTTAATTGTTAACTTTTTATCTTTTCGCCTAGACATCTAGCAAACGATCCGTAGTTTAGGGTTTGTAGGCACCGTAAAATTTTAATATGGCATGTTCGATGCCTTGTGAGACCTCCTTGGGGTGCCTAGGAACCCTACACTTTTGATATAGGAAATGTTCAAAACATTATCCATCTATACAAAATTTTATCGTTTCTTTACTAATAAAGAGACAGATATGATTTTGTATATCAGGTTCGGTATCTAATAACATTCGTTCAGAATCAATGTATCGGTAATACAGGGTGACAGTGACCGACAGACTTGGCTGCAACTCTTGCCCCGTTTTCTGCCTCATGAAACTTATCACCCGTTCTCAGTTCTCTACCTATCTGTAGCCCTATGTAACAGATTACATATCTGGGATCCTGATCTGGTATCACATACCCAGGACGTAGAGGATACTGAAAAACAGTTCTTTGTAATGAACACACCCGAAGATGATGCATCATCATGCACTCTCTTCGTTTAGGCGGCACGGGAATTCTGGTATTCCCCAATTTCCTGCTCTGTCTTATAACAATTATAAGTTGGAGCGGGACCAACGTTCCCCAGCTCAGTATAACAAGCTGGTTCGGTCAATATTCCGTATTATTATCTTGATTAAGGCGTGATATGGTCGCTACCAGGAGAGAGAGAGAAGAAAACACTCAGCGTGCGCTCTGTCAAGAATAGATTGGTTATTATTTTATCTAATCAGGATGGCTCCCACTGCTTTTTATCAAATCTTCCTTCAAACCCTAAAAGGAAAGACTAGCCGGGATTAATTACACACTACAAGTTCGCCAATCTTTCAGCCAGGCCAGTGTCGGTACTTTGAGGGAGCTCCCCCGTGCTTTCGCACGAACCAAATTAATGTAAACCTCGTTTTCCCAGAGGCGTAACCCCGTTGACACCTTTCTTGACACCTACTTGATCGGCTAATTGTAATGTATAAAACTCTCCCAGGAGTAACACTTACTCGCAGCGGGTATCGGGATCCAACTATCTCATAGAAGGTATGCAATCTCATTGCAAATTTCAACACTTGAAATTCCCGATAATATTTTGCCCCTAGCGTCCTATGACCTTGACGCAGGCCAACAAACCATAGTGCGCTAGTCAAGTTCAACCCGTCATTTTCTAATTGAATTAAACCCACCCGCACGACCCTTGACGCAGGCCAACAAAGCCGCACGACTACCCTAATCCAATCACATCATATGCTTATGCAGATAAGCACCAGTTAGCTACCGCACACTACGCCTTGACGCAGGCCAACAAACGTAGCACGAATACTAACTACTACTTATCTGAAATGACGGAGGGCTACGACAGGTTTTTCTGAAAACCTATTGCGTAATGAACTTGATATCGTTGTAGAATCAAATGAATTTTGAAATGGAGTGTTTTTGAGGCTTTTCTAGTTTTGCTAAAGGAGTCACTCCCGGTGAAGGGATCGTCGGTCCTTTCCTCGTCGAATGAGGTGCGGGATATATCATATATATCACTGTGCAAAGCAAAAACTTTTAAAAGCAATCAAAAGACAAACCGAGTGTGTAGCATCTGCCAGTTATTGCTAAAGGAGTCACTCCCGGTGAAGGGATCTCGGTCCTTTCCTCATCGAATAAGGTGCAGGATATATCACATATACCTCTGTGCAAAGCAAAAACTGTAGCTACCTGTTTTATTTTGAAATTCGATTCTACAACATCTTAGGTTTCTTTTATTTCATTAATCACATTAATGAAGTCCCATCAATTAAATACCTAAACATCACAGATAAATACGACGTACACTTATGCCATCCGCATTCGCCTCGATGTCCCCTCGTGCACCGTTAGGTTAGGTGACTAACGGCAGAGCGGGGCAGGGCTAGCGCGGGTGTAAAACATAAGTAACGCCTATATAATATATCATATATACTATATACTGTATCTATCACAGAATATCACATGATCACATCACAGATATCACAGCAGAAGAATCATATGAAATATTGGATATACTAGGACGTCCGTGTTTTCAATACGAGCCAGTATAAAACACGGATTCCACGGTCGTGATGAATAGCCAAACCCACACCCCTAGACCCCTACGAGAGCGGCAAGCAACCCTACCAATTCTAGAGTTAGGAGACCCGAACTCGACTCCTCGAGTTGGTCTCCCACTGGACTCCAGAACCCGGTTACTTGTGCCCTCCTCCTTGGGTCTATCCTAGTGCGGAAAAGTAAATAATATACAAACGGTGACAACTTCCGTAACCTGGAAGCGCCCCAATAAAAGAATATTACATACAAGTTTTTACATGAATGAAAATGAAAAACACTCATCTCACATAAAAACCCCCGGCTATTCAAACACGACGATCCAATATAACATATCCAGCAACACATAACATCACATGTCATCAACGTAAGTAAATATACGCATCCCAATTGTCGTTGACATATAGCAACGAAACCGGCGATATCACATATTACACTTACGGTCGCAGAAAAGAAAGTGTAAAACTACAACAGTTGGAATCTGCAATCACCTCAGACATCGCATGCCTGACCAAATGAATTCCTTAGACATCGCATGCCTAACAATTATAAACCCCGCATTTTAGTCTCAAAATCGAAAACACTTTTCAATATCAAGTCGGGTAATTCAACAAGATTCCCGACATCCTGATCGAATGCTCGTCGCAAACTTCAGTAGACGGCCGCACCCCCGATACCGTCGACGAAGTGCACCAAGGCGGAACACCGTTGCCGCGAGCACCCGAACGGATGCTTTCGGCGACGGGGTTCTCCTACAGTCACTTGGTCGGGGCTATGGAGTGAAGCTGTCTTTTAAGTTTACCCGGCGAGTATCCGCGTACGCTACGTGATTGCGACGGACTTTTGATCACATCAAAATTCCGTGGCAACCGATCAAGTGAGACTAAACCGCTAGATTTATAACATTCATTCAGTTATCTCATAACTTCTTGTGAATTCCAATTATTGTATCCCATTCCAGATAAACAGAAAATGTTAAACTTTCCGATCGAACAATCGAACACCCAAGTTTTCCCGATACATATCAACACATGAAACAAGTCTAACAACATTCCGTTCGTGCCTCAGTACCAACGGTCCAGCCGTAGAAGGGTCAAGCCAACGCCTCACATGTGGCACGCCGTACTGCCCCAAACTCGAAGGTTCAAAGGGCAGTTCAAGACGGTCACATAATCGAGTTAAGGTTTGTTGTCTTCTAGAGGGACCATCGCGTTACTTGCACTACTTAGAACGTCGTTAAACTTCGGAAAAATCCAACACTTGGAAATTTCCCGACAGGGGAAAAATTAGGTATTTATATCCGGTCGAACTTTTTAACATATTCTAAAATTTATCAGGAAAGCCAAATAGACAAAATTTGATACCCCGATCGAAACACCGAATCCCCAAATCAACTCAGAAAAATTCAACTCTTGAAAAAATATTAAAAATACCCAGGAAGACCAACACTGGAAACTAGGAGTTACTGTGTAAACTTCGTCTCACAAAACGACAAAACGGCCGCGTTTCCGCCGCACGAGCCATGCTCGTGCCGCGGAAGCGCGGCGCTTTAATGGAATTATGGTTACGAATTGCACAGTTACTCTTATATTTTCCTGCATGTTTTTCTAGATATTTTTAATACTGAAAAATCCATGTTTTTAAAAATTGGACAGAGAGCAATATTGGTTCGGGGTTTCGGGTTCGTTCGGACTTCGAATTCCGTCTGGACTTCGCCTAAGGCTCTAGCTAGGCTCTGATACCACTGTAGGGTTCCTAGGCACACTAGTGAGGTCTCACAAGGCATCAACCATGCCAATTTCAAAAAATCTAGGCGCCGAGAGACCCGACAACGGATCGTTGGCTAGAAAACTAGGCGAAAAAGTAAACTAGTTAACAATTAACTAATGGGAAACGGAAATACAACCTTTGTAGATCCGGTCCTTCACCTCCACGGCTCCGAGATGAGGTCTTCTCCGCTGTCCAAATCAAATCCGGGCTCTAGCGTCGACTTCATCGGAGAATAGGCGAGCTAGGTCGTCGATGTCCATGCCGAAGATGATCTACGTCGAAGCATCGCAAGATCAAGCTCTCACTTCACCAAGTCAAGAAACTTGTGAAGGAAACACACTCTACTACTTGGCAAGAGGTAGAGGATGAAGAAATAGGAAGTGGGTAGACTTTAGATTTGGATTTCTCACTCTTTTTCATCACTTGCCATTGATGGAGGCAAGCTTTCTTCACTTGAAGAAATGAAGAAGAAGAAGGAAATTGTTATGATAAGTTAATTAAAATGAAAAGAAAAATCAAAACTTATCATAATCTAAACCATGGTCAAGTGTAGAGATTAAACTAGGGTTAAATCAAATGGTTAGGTTAAGCATGAGATAAGAATGGTGGACAAAGTCAAAGGTTCAAGAATCTTCAACTACAAACAAAGAAAGCCACCATTCTTCTCATTCCTTTTTCCAAAAAGAAAATAAATAAATAAATGAATAAATAGATATGAAGAAAAAAACCCTAACCATTTAAATAACCATGATTTAATCTTTACACAAACCAAAAAGCATGTATCATCAAACATGATACAAGCAAGTGCACAAAATCAAATCGCATATGCAATGCGCACATCCGAGTGAGAAAATCCATTCAAAGTGAACCGATACTAATTAATGCAAAGTAATATATCAAATATATAATTATGCATTAAATCATTAAATCAACACTTGATTCAATGACCCGGTTATGTCGCACACAACCGACTAGTATACAATATATCGGCTTATCGAATCAACGCTTGAATCGATAACTAGGTTATATCGCATACAACCATTCGATATATTTATCGCGAGAATAGAATACGGTATCACATACACGCATTATTCTCGGTCCCGCACATATCTCATATGCGCTCCTATTTCGTTTCGCTTGAGCCAGGAAACCTCTGTGTAGGACTCTAAAGACTCGTCAATACGCCGGCAGCAGGCGATGATCATATCAAACACCCACAAGCCGCAAGCGGTCTGCTAAACGTAACGGCCACCCGGGTATTGAGCGATCTGAAGATCGACGAGCAAGCCCGCTCACACTCCAGTGAATCCGACCAGTAACACTACCGTACAGTCCGGTCTGATCGTCTGATATGTCGCATATCTCGCCTAGGGGTGGTAAACGTCAGACCCCAATAGCTCAATAAGTCGTGTCGATATGAGGTCTATAACTATTCGAGAAACTACTGGTAACACTTACCAGTAAATCTCAGCAACCCTGGCCAGGGATTTCCTGTTATAGCCAATCGAACACAGCGCAACATCAACTCCCTATACCGGGAGAGACGAATCCCCTCCTATCGCTCATTGCCTCCATGTGACTCGGGACTGTACCCAAAAACCACCGTTTTCCACGCCCTCTTGGACGTGGTAAGATGGAAATCAAAGCACAGTGGGAACCACACAAGGCTCTATGACGATCTCGGGTCAACAGACTACTCTGTACCAGTGTCACCAGAGAACTGCCATCTAATGAGGTATAATACCATCTGGGAGTTCTCGGCGAGTCCGTCCAGTGTACCCAGTCTCTACTGAGCACCCGTATATCATCTCTGATGTCAAACACCAATGGATATGGGATCATCCATCGCCCATCTGTATAGGTCGAGAAGGTACACGCTAGTCTACTCTGGTATATCGATGCCCCGTCTCGATACACCCACGACTAGGGACTTTGAAGGATGTACTTATAGACTACCATGTCCCCACTAGTATGATCCGCATCATAGTCCAGGTAGTCAAGCACACATCCTAAGGGCTTTACTAACATGTAACAGAGAGACAATCAGTATACACGTTAAGTTAAAGTTCAACCAGATAGCATACTATCATGTCGAGCAAGAAAGTCCTCCCTATATATGTCCCAGCATCCACTACAATATACATCCTATGTATAGTAATGGCCTCTAGGGCATACATATAACTAACAGTAGTATCTCATATCCAACATCCCGAAAAGTCTTTCAAATTGTATCTGGGGTATGGCCTTTCTGAGTGGATCCGCTGTGTTGTCCTTCGTGTCAACTCTCCTGACCTCGATCTCTCGGTGATCAACTATCTCCCAGATCATGGTGATACTGCCTCAGAATATGCCTGGATTGCTGATGGGACCTGGGTTCCTTGGCCAATGCCACTACTCCATTGTTATCGCAATACAAAGGTATTGGATGCTCAATAGACGGAACCCTCCATGTTCAGTTATGAACTTCTTCATCCAGACAGCCTCTTTGGCAGCATCGTTGGTAGCGATGTATTCTGCCTCTATCGTCGAGTCTACCACGGTTTCCTGCTTGGAACTCTTCCAACATACCGCCCCTCCATTGAGGGTGAAGAAAAATACCGAGACCGACTTAGAGTCGTCCTTATCACTCTGGAAGCTCGGATCGGTAAAGGACTCTACCTGGAGTTCACCGTTACCATACACCAAGAACGTCTCTTTAGTCCTTCTCAAGTACTTGAGAATGTTCTTCACAGCTGTCCAGTGACTCTCTCCTGGATCCGCTTGATACCTACTCACTACACTTAGTGAGTATGCTACATCGGGTCTGGTACATAACATCGCGTACATGATATAGCCAACTGCCAAAGCTTAGGGTATCCCTTGCATGTGAGCTCTCTCCAAATCATTCTTGGGAGATATCTCTTTGGAGATAGTGAGTCCTGTGATCGTGGGTAAATTCCCACGCTTGGATTCTTCCATACTAAATCTCTTTAGTATG
The DNA here is from genome assembly GCA_030015575.1 of Agapanthus africanus. Lineage (NCBI taxonomy): Eukaryota > Viridiplantae > Streptophyta > Magnoliopsida > Asparagales > Amaryllidaceae > Agapanthus > Agapanthus africanus. The sequence goes on along the minus strand of CM057345.1, from coordinate 292,587,277 downwards.
GTGTCAATGTACCAGGATTGGGACAATCCCATTATCCGTTTAGATCTATCTCTATAGATCTTAATCCCCAAGATGTAGGAGGCATCACCTAGATCTTTCATTGAGAATCTTTGTGATAAGAAGAGCTTGACCGAGTGCAGTATAGGAACATCATTTCCTATTTAGAGTATGTCATCCACGTACAATACGAGGAAGACAACCTTACTCTCTGCCATCTTCTTGTATATAAAAGGCGCATCTACGTTTTTGATGAAGTCAAACTCTTTGACTACCACATCAAAACAGATGTTCCAACTCCGCGATACTTTCTTTAACCTGTAGATGGATTAAATCACCTTGCACACCTTTCCGCTGCTCCCACTGTCCATGAAGCCCTCTGGCTGAGCCATGTACGCGAACTCTTCTAAATCACTATTTAGAAAGGCGGTCTTAACATCCATTTGCCAGATTTCGTAGTCATGGTATGCAGCGATGGCAAGTAGGATCTGGATGGACTTAAGCATAGCCACTGGAGAAAAGGTTTCATCATAGTCCACACCTGGTCGTTGACGAAAACCTTTTGCAACAAGTCTAGCTTTGAAAGTCTCAACTTTTCCATCTACACCAAGTTTCTTCTTAAAGATCCATTAGCTCCCAATGGGTTTTACCCCTTCAGGAGCAACTTCCAAATTCCATACTTTATTGGTGTACATGGATTCCATCTCAGATCGCATTGCATCCAGCCATTTCACAGAGTCCCCACTCGTGATGGCCTGCTCAAAGCTAGTTGGGTCATCATCTTCCATGATGTAATCCTCGCTCCCACCGTCAATCAGAAAACCGTAGTACCTCTCAGGTGGATGAGGAACCCTACTAGATCGGCGGAGAGGCTGAGGTTCGTTCGGGACTATCGAATCCTCTGGTTCCACTATTTCTTCAGTTGTAATTTGTGCTGCTGGAACATCTTCCAGCTCTACCTCTTCGCTACTAATTTCTTTTGCAAGAAATTCCCTTCCTAAAAAGGTGGCATGTTGAGCAACAAACACCTTTTGTTCCTTACTGAGGTAGAAATGATATCCATATGAATTGTTTGGATATCCCACAAACTTACAAAGAACTGATCGTGCCTCGAGTTTGTCCGGATTTTGCCTTTTGACATAGGCCGGACGACCCCATATCTTAACTCACTTAAGAGATGGTCTTTTCCCATTCCATATCTCATATGGAGTGGTAGGCACCGATTTGGTTGGAACTCCATTCAATAGGTATGCTGCTGTCTCAAGCACATAACTCCAAAAGGAAATAGGCAACTCAGAGGTGCTCATCATAGAGCGAACCATATCTAATACGGTGCGATTCCTCCGCTCCAACACACCGTTGTCCTGTGGTGTATATAGAGGAGTAAGCTGAGAGAGAATCCCATTCTCTTTTAGATAGTCCAAGAAATCATCGCTCAAGTATTCTCCTTTTCGATCAGATCGAAGGATTTTAATACTTTTACCCATCTGGTTCTTAACTTCATGCTTATATTCTTTGAATTTCTCAAAAGATTCAGACTTGTGTTTCAACAGGAACACATGTCCGTATCTAGAGAGATCGTCAGTGAATGTAATGAAGTACGGGGAACCATTCCTGGCATGTGTAGATATGGGACCGCATACATCACTATGTATCAGTCCCAAGAGTTTCGTAACTCTTTCTCCATGTCCAGTAAACGGAGTTTTGGTCATCTTGCCTTTGAGACATGAATGGAAAGTTTCATAAGATGATAATTCGAACGGATTCAAATATCCTAGTTCTCTATTAGATATGCACCATGGTTCTTTTTTGAATTGATCTGGTTTATGTGCATGGCATGCAACAAAGCGTGTTACAAGTGTTGCATGCTATGCACATAAACCGGTTTATGTTCATTGCATGCAACAAAGCGTGTTACAAATACTTGCTACATTTTATGTGCATGGCTTGCAACAAAGCATGTTACAAATACTTGCTACATTTTATTTATATGCATCATGGTTCTTTTTTTGAATGCTTTTCTTTGAGTTTAAAACAAAAAACAAATCATTTCATCATCTCCTCTTGCTACATTTGTTTTGAGTTTAAAACAAAAAAACAAATCATTGCACGATTCCCTTCATTTTGTTGCATGGCATGCAACAAAGCGTGTTACAAATACTTGCTACATTTTATTAATATGCACCATGGTTCTTTTTTTGAATGATTTGTTTTGAGTTTAAAACAAAAAAGAAAAGAAAAGAAAATAAATGAGTGAGAGTGAGTGATAGGACAAGTGTCATGGTGAGAGAGAGAGAGAGAGTGGGAGAAAACTTTAGAATTCTCATGGTTCTTTCTCAATTCATTTCATCATCTCACAATTTCAGCTGCTCTTTATTTTCCTTCACCACCCTCTACCTCCTCTACCACCCATGGCCACCCCAAAAACCATCTCAAATCACCATGTCACCTTCACTAAAAATGTGCACAAGCTCACTACAAACCTAATGGACCTATCAAGTGGAGATTTTGAAGACTTTAGGCAACTCAAGAATTTTCTTGAGTTGCCAAATGAGGAATAATCCTACACCCTTTGTTTAGAATTTAGTTTTCTTAATTCCTATAGTAGTTTTTAGTTGATTAAATAAGGTTTAATGATCTTGGAAATTTCCAAGATGAGGTTTAGGGCATGATTTGGTTTGTGAAGGTGTAATTTGTGACTACAACCCCTTTAGTGTTAAAAACCTGGACCAAACCTGAGACTAAAACTCCAAATCCCAAACTTAGAAATCCCCGATATTGGATTTGTGTAGGAAGTGTGATGTTGTTTTGAGATCTGCTTTCACCCGGAGGTCCTGAAAATTTATTAGCAATTACTGTGAGATAAGCAGGCAACTTGGAAGCTAACCACAAAACCTGAGACCTCCATTCCAACCCTTGGCCACAAATTTCCATGTTTTGGCCGCAAATTGCGGCCTGGGTATGATCAAATTGATTCGTGCTTGGTCCATGGCTCCGTTGTATGTTATTTAGACCTATCCTATGTGCAGAATGTCCTAATTCTCACCTGAGGCAAATCTGGAAGCGTTTTCTGTAAGTGCACGGCGGCGCCCCGGCCGTCAAACCGACGGCCAAATGCGGAAGCGGTGAATAACTTTAATTTTCTTGAATTGGCAAACCGCCGCGCACTAATACCCGGATCGAACCATTAACTAGTCCTAGCTATCTACAAGAAAGGGAAGAGATATACCGACGATCCAAGTCCTCCGGTCTTCTCATCATCGTCCCGATCTTCTGCGGAATGTCCCGTCTCCTCCTCGTCGCCGGAAGTGCACCACATCGCCTTCTTCTTTTACGGGCTCCCACCTCAATGCCGAGGCAACTCGGGCACGAAGCCGGCTACTCGACGTGCCCAAGGTTTGCTGTAGAATGTGTAGTAGAGGATTGTGTCTCATTTGGGGTTCATGGAGGTGCCTTTTGGTGGAGGGATGAAAGCAAGAAGTATGTGGAGGAAAGAAGGGATTTTTCTCAACCTAAGATATCAAAAATTCCACCCACAAAGAAAATGAATCCCCTCCCTTTTGGAATGGCCGGCCATCCATGTTAGATAGGAGAGAGAGAGTGAACAAGGTCAAGGGGTGGGTGGAAAGCCATGATGAGAAGTGATGATGAGAGAACAAAACCCAACACTCCAAAAGCCAATCATAACCTACAATGGTCAAGCCATCATCATAAAGCTAGAAGTCAAAAGATGGGCTCCATCATGAAACCATCATGATACCAATATAAGCAAAGACCCCCTCCACAAAAACCTATTTGCAACAATGCAATTAAGCACTCCTCCACCAATCTTCGGCCAATGAACGGAACAATGGAAATCGGCCGAAACGGAAAGCAAACTGGCAACTCCAGAAAACTGGTCCCGTAATAAATTACAGGAAAACCCCGATACTGTGCATACACACCCGCATCTGTATTTCGACCGAAATACAAATGCAATGAGACAAAATCCACACTGTACTATACTAGGATCCGGCTTATACCAAAGCCGGCCAGTAATATCCGTTCGATCCTGATCCGTGCAATACCGCACGTATCTGATCGAACCCTGCCATATAACCATACGGCCTATAGTACAGACTGTCCGATCCTGATCCGTGCAATACCGTACGTATCTGATCGGACCCTGCCATATCTCCATACGGCCTCTACAACCTTTCGCCCGAAAGCTTGAGTAACTGAAATGTAGGGGACTCTAAAGACTCGTCAACACCTTGGTTGTGGATTTAACCACTAGCACGTTAGAGGTATAAGCCAATACATAACGGGCCACCAGGTATTGACCAAAAGGGACGTCTGTGAGCGAGCTCAGCCTGACAACCCTACTGAGCCTGTCAGTGACAATATCTGTGCAGTCCGGTCCGCTCGTCTATGAGTATCGCATGGCGGGCCTAGAGGGTTGGTAAAAGTCAGACCCCCAAAAGCGGTACAAGTCGTGTCAGAGTGTAGCCCAGAACACCCTGAGATACTACTGGAATACCTACCAGTAAATCTCCTTGCCTTGGCCAAGGACTTTGTGTAATGGCTCTCCTAGACACAGCACGACCTCACCTCCAATACCGGGAGAGACGAACCCCTGAAGATACGCTCACTGCCTCCATGTGGCTCGGGACTGTACCCAACTAAAACCTGTTTGCACGACTCCTTTGAGCCGTGGTAGGGTAGTAATCAAAGTACAGTAGGAACTCACACGAGACAAATGACGATCCCCAGGTCGATGAACTAACCTGCACACATGTCACCAGGGAACTGCCATCTGACGTCTGGTATATGACCAACTAGCATGTTCCCGGCGAGTCCTGTCCGGTGTACTCATAACCCAATGAGCACCTGTATACATCTTAGGTGATCCAACTGACACCAGTGGCTTGTGAGACCGGCCACCGCCCCTCGTCGGGGTCTCGACTGTATACACTAGTCTACTAATGGAGTATCGATGCCCAGTCTCGAAACTCCCACGACTAGGGACCTTTTAAGGATAAGCTTATAGACCCCCAGCTCCCACTTATATGATCGCCCCCATACTGCTGGTGGTCAAGCAAGAATCCTAGGGGCTCTATCAACGTGTAATAGCGACGTGTCAGGTCACTTAAAGCAGTACACGATGATAAAGGTAAACCAGATAGCATACTATCATTTCGAGTAAGACTGTCCAACCGGGATAGGTCCTCCCTCAATCATTGCAATCACGTACCTGTGATCCAATAATTGACTCTGAGGGCACTACCTCCAACAATCTCCCACTTGCACTCAAGGCTAATTATTGCGATGTCGCATACTCACAGCCCGTGTGATACCGAACACCCAACTCCTCTACTAGTCAGTCTCACAAAGCTCGTTTGCGAAACTATTGCGTTCGAGGAATAGCCTTAGTGAGTGGATCCACCTTGATGTTTCTTTCTATGTCTCTCTAAATCTCAAGTTCGCGGAGAAAGCCATCTCCCGAAATGAGCAATATCAATCTTAGAATATGTCTGGATGTCTGATGGGACGTAGCTCATAAATGAACTCCAAATCCAAACTTCTTAGACTGTATTGACAACTGAACTTAATCAGTGTCCTGCGCGCCATGCCTCCCTCAGTATTGCCTTGGACCACCTGTCCAAAATACTGCCCCTCATCAGAAGGAAAACTATAACTCTGACAACCTCCTTGTCGTCCATGTCACCTTGGAAGCCTGGAATGATAACTGTCTCCTGAATGAGGCTGTCGTTATCATCTCCCTAGAACATCCACTTATGTTCTAAAACTGCTTCCGACTGTTTCTCCAGGATTGGATTAATGTCAACTTATTGCATCTAGTGCAAGAACAACATCTGGTGTGGTACTTGACATCTCACGATTGACTCAATTGCCTGAGCAAGTGATCTGCCAATCATGCCCGTCCCTCTCCCCTTTAGTCTGTAAGACACCTTTGGAGAGGGTGACTCCATTACCTGCAGGTACACTACCGTGCCAGGAGTCGTCCATCCTAAATACTCTTAGAATGCTGTCAAGTACCCTGATTGGGAAACCACCCAAATCTAGATCTAAAACCATAGATCTAGTAACCAGTATGTCTGATATAAAATCCATTTCCTTTGTGGAGAAACAACTGTGTGACGACCAAAGTATAACCGATCGTAGTGTAGGAGTTTCTTTTCCTATTCTGTGTATGTCATCCAAATACCATGACATCACACCCTACTACCTTCTCAACAGATCCATCCCCTATTCTGATGAAGTCAAACCCAGGACTGTCACGTCAGAAATAGATGATCTATCTCCGCTATATCTGCTTTAGTCTATAAATAGACATAAGCTACCTGTCCACCAATGCTTCCGCTGCTCCCACTGACTACGACAACCCTCTGGCAGAGTCATATAGACGTACACTTCTAAAACTGGTTTAGAACGACGCTATACTCATCCTCCCGCCGGGTCTCGTAACCTGGAACAACAGCAATGGCAATTGTGGGTAAACAAGAACTTCCCTGTCACCGTCCTTGAGGCTACCGTAGTGCCTCTCGGGTGCCTGAAGTTACCCACCTTATCTGCGGAGTGGCCAATGGAATGTCAATCCAGATTGAAACTTTAGGTTCCTTATCAAATCTTCAGTAATCGTTTGTGGTTCTGGAATCACTTCCAGTTCTACCATACTCCCACTACTGTTTTCTGAAAAAATCCATTTTTATTAAAACTGTGGCGAGTCTAGAACAATATCGCTATTGTTCATCCAGATGGTAGAAAGTCAACCCTCGTCATAGCCTGGGTCAACCCACAAACAGCCATTACAGAAACGTGCCTTGAGTTGTCCAGTGTCTGGTTTTAATCATAAACCGGACAACTCCCCGTACCTTAACATCGTTAAGATATGAACTGTTCTATATCCAATATAGAAACAGAGGCACTGATTTAATTGAACCAGATCCAAATCATGCAACTGTCTCCAGTGCATGTCAACTAAATGGAAGGAGGTGGATCAGCGTTACTCAACTTAGGAATGCTTCCAATTATGAGTAACCTGAAAGAGAAGCAAGATCTCTTAATCATTACTATCAACTGAATACCAAATACAAGTATCTACATCTTCGATCACTTTGAAGAATCCCGATACTCGCTACACCTGGTTCTCTACTCCATTCAAATACCTATAACTTCTCAAAATTCGGACCCTGTGTTTCCTACGAAACACCTGTCTAAAAACTAGAGAAGTCATAAGTAAACCGAATATAGTACGAGGACCAACCCCTCTGTCCTGATGGACCCTGGACAACATACAATACTCTGCATAAGTCCCTTGAGTCTGATAACTCATTCACTGTGTGTTGTAGGTTGAAATCTGTACTTATGGTTAAGAAGAATTACACCGCTGTTTAATGCTCCTTACCTAACCATCCACTGATATAGGTAAATGTCGTAGACAAAATTTCAAAAAGGTATATCTCACTCTATGAAAATAGACGTACAGATATATCAATTTGAAATTGGTGCATAACATCGGATATTCAAAACCAAATATTTGCCGACCGGCAAACAGCCCAGGTGATTTCCTCAAATATCACCGATTACAACGAATCCTGATATAATGAGGATGATCACCCAATTCCCAATAACCTACTCCCACTCATCATCTGTAAAACCATACAGATGTGAGAATCATACCTGGTAAATACATACCCTGGAGCAAGTGTCTAATCGGGAAATCAGTTTTCTTTTAACATTACACAGTGAAACTGGAACATTGAAATGTTCCGATGGGGTATTCTGGTATTCCTAGTAATGCCTCTTCCAGATTCACGACTGTAACCGTATAATTCTTTGCCACCTCTCCAAATCCCTTCATATGTCTTTAGTCTTTACCTTCTGCACACCCCTTTAGGCCAAATGGTTTTCTTCCTTCCCTACCGTTCGGCACCAGCCTATGGTTTGGAAGAAGACTATCCAATAAGCATAATGGGTGTAATGTCCCAATCTTAGGAACACTCGCAATGCGAGAGAAGGTGAAGATAAAAGACACCTGAATAAATCTTATTCCTATTTCTCCTGAACCAGAATCCATCCCCGAACTGGAACAAGTTCCTTTCGAGTTCGTATATAACCATACGATGGAGTATCCAAATAAACTGTGGATCTTCGTAGTGACACGGAGTGTCCTGGAGAAATACAAAGGTGATGTGGGAGTGGTAACGAAATATTTGGTTTGGTCGTGAATATCTGTTGCAATTTACTTTGCCCTCTTACTAATCCCTTGCTTTGTCTGAACTTAATACCTTCTGCACACCATCGTTATGCTAATTGGTTTTCTTCATTCCCTACCGGTCGGCACCAGCCTAAGGTTTGGAAGAAGACAATCCAATTTGCGTAATATGTGTACTACCCCTAAACCAGGGAGTACTCGTAACCTGAGAGAGGGTAAAAGGAAAAGACAACTGAATAATCCTATCCGTTTTCTCCAGAACCTGAAACCATCCTCGAATAAATTCCTTCGAGTTCGTATCTAACCATACGATGGTTTTGTCCAATGGAAGTGGACGTTCGTAGTAATACGGGGTGTCCTGGAGAAAAGGGTAAAAGTAGGAGTGGCAATGAGGTCTGCAACTCTGACAATCCAAAAACCGGTGTTTAAGAAGGTTCGGTCAACTTGGTCACTGAGTCAAAGTCTTAGGGTCGGGTCAATGGTCGCTGCCAAAGAGAGATAGAAAAGAAACACTCAGCGTGCACTCTAACCTAGATCAGAATGGTCACCAATTTATCTAATCTGGAAACCTCCCACTGTACCTCAAATTCTCCTCCAAACCTGAAAGAAGAATTAGTCGGGGTCACCCGAGGAGTAAACTAACTCATCAGTGGGAATCGGGATCCAACTATCATCGCATGATAACGTGACGGAATCCGCTCACGGTATCACACTCCAGAAGGTATGCGCATATCTGGCAAGTTTCAGTTCTTTTGAAACTCCCGATGTGATTTCTGCCCCATGCTCTTATGACCTTGACTTTGGCCAACATATCATAAGTCACATGTCAAGTTCTACCCGTCATTCTCCAGGTTAATTTGAATCCACCCGTACATACCCTTGACTTTGGCCAACATGGCAGTACGACTGTTCCAAACCAACGCATCTATCTATGCTGCATATGAATAACCAACAGCTACCAAACACTGTGCCTTGACTTTGGCCAACATACACAGCTTGAATACTATTGACTATCCACATGAAATGACGGAGGGCTACGAATGGTTTCTGGCGAAAACCTTTAACGTAGTGAACTTGATATCGTCGAAGGAACGGATAGCTTTTTGAAAATATAGTGACGAAAACCGTTGCTAAAGAGGTCACTCCCGGTGAAGGGATCTCGGCTCTTTCCCCGTAGAATGGGGTGCAGGATATTTCAAATGAATACCGCGATGCAAAGCAAAAGTAATCGGCTATAGTGAAGTTAATGCCCTGACGCAAACTTCTGTCCAAGGGGTCACTCCCGGTGAAGGGATCTCGGCCCTTGCCTCGTCGACTGAGGAGCAGGATATTCCAATGAATACCACGATGCAAAACAAAAGTAAACGTCCTTGCAATAACAGCTTTTTGAAAAGTGTTCCAACAACATCAGATTAGGTTTGTTTTTAACTTGCATTGATCCGAATCAATGCAGTCCCATCAATTGATCACACCAAAAAGAACGAAAATATACTGATGTACGTATATGCCATCCGCATTCGCCACTGGGTCCCGTCATTACCCGTTAGGTTAGCTAACTAACGACAGAGCGGGGACTGGACTAGCGCGGATGCAAAACATATACAACATCTACTAATATATATACCAATATATTATATTCGCTCAAGGCGTGAATAAAATGCAACATCACAGAGAATGAACAGCATCACAGAAACAATACAGATATCTGGGATCCCCGGGTTTCACAGAGCCGCTGAAACCCGACGTTCCCCTGGTCGTGTGGATAGCCTGTGCAATGAGAACCTAGACCCCTACGGGCGCGGCAAGTCACCCGCCAAAACCTGAAGCGAGGCAGCCCCCTTCAGCTCCGTGAATGGACCACCCAGCACTTCACGGAATCCGGTAACTTGGGCACCCCTCCTGGGTCAACCTGTACCCCCTACGAGTGCGGCGAATAGCCCGCCAATCCTAGAGTGAAGCCCCCTCCGTCTCAATGCCATGAGATGCGGGCTTGTTGCCCTCCAGAACCCGGCTATCCGTGCACCCCTCCGCGGGGCAATCCTAGTACAGAAAGTAAAATATACATACAACGGGTACATCGACCGCAACCAGGTCGTGCCCCAAAATAATAATACAAACAGGCAGTGACGGCAGTCCACATGTCGGACGCTCGCCCCGCAATATCAAATGTACATAATACAACAAAACTGTACTAGCATTGCATCCAGGCTATCCCCCACGACCGATCCGCAACATCACAGCAAAAACAAAACATCAACGTGAAAGTCACGTTCGCAAATCCGTCTAACCGGGCTATAGCAGTTAGACCGGATTTACCGATCAAGTGACATTCACGGTCGCAGATATAATGTAAATACTGTGAAAAATGTGTTTAAAATTTTCTGATTGACCAAAAATTAACAAGTGGGCCCCCAATCAAAACTGTAGCACTCACAGAAAACCTGGGCCCAATTTTAATATTCCAAAACCCCTAATTACAGCCCATAAGCCCACTGCAAAAAAATTTCCACACGAGCCCATACAACTGCGGCGGAAGCGCGGCCAGAAGGGGGTTTTGGCCGCCCTTCCGCGGTCGTACGGACGAATTGTGTCACCAAATTTTTTCAGTGTTCTTATAACTTCCTGCACATCATTCTGAGACCACCTGAAAAATTTTTAGACTCCAAAAAATTTCGACAGAAACTGATGCGAAGGCAATACGGGTTTTGGAACTTTTTGATCTATCGGAAATGCAAACACATTACACAAAGCTAGACTAAGTTAATGGCGAGGCTCTGATACCACAGTAAGTGCACGGCGGCGCCCCGGCCGTCAAACCGACGGCCAAATGCGGAAGCGGTGAATAACTTTAATTTTCTTGAATTGGCAAACCGCCGCGCACTAATACCCGGATCGAACCATTAACTAGTCCTAGCTATATACAAGAAAGGGAAGAGATATACCGACGATCCAAGTCCTCCGGTCTTCTCATCATCGTCCCGATCTTCTGCGGGATGTCCCGTCTCCTCCTCGTCGCCGGAAGTGCACCACATCGCCTTCTTCTTTTACGGGCTCCCACCTCAATGCCGAGGCAACTCGGGCACGAAGCCGGCTACTCGACGTGCCCAAGGTTTGCTGTAGAATGTGTAGTAGAGGATTGTGTCTCATTTGGGGTTCATGGAGGTGCCTTTTGGTGGAGGGATGAAAGCAAGAAGTATGTGGAGGAAAGAAGGGATTTTTCTCAACCTAAGATATCAAAAATTCCACCCACAAAGAAAATGAATCCCCTCCCTTTTGGAATGGCCGGCCATCCATGTTAGATAGGAGAGAGAGAGTGAACAAGGTCAAGGGGTGGGTGGAAAGCCATGATGAGAAGTGATGATGAGAGAACAAAACCCAACACTCCAAAAGCCAATCATAACCTACAATGGTCAAGCCATCATCATAAAGCTAGAAGTCAAAAGATGGGCTCCATCATGAAACCATCATGATACCAATATAAGCAAAGACCCCCTCCACAAAAACCTATTTGCAACAATGCAAATAAGCCCTCCTCCACCAATCTTCGGCCAATGAACGGAACAATGGAAATCGGCCGAAACGGAAAGCAAACTGGCAACTCCAGAAAACTGGTCCCGTAATAAATTACAGGAAAACCCCGATACTGTGCATACACACCCGCATCTGTATTTCGACCGAAATACAAATGCAATGAGACAAAATCTACACTGTACTATACTAGGATCCGGCTTATACCAAAGCCGGCCAGTAATATCCGTTCGATCCTGATCCGTGCAATACCGCACGTATCTGATCGAACCCTGCCATATAACCATACGGCCTATAGTACAGACTGTCCGATCCTGATCCGTGCAATACCGCACGTATCTGATCGGACCCTGCCATATCTCCATACGGCCTCTACAACCTTTCGCCCGAAAGCTTGAGTAACTGAAATGTGGGGGACTCTAACGACTCGTCAACACCTTGGTTGTGGATTTAACCACTAGCACGTTAGAGGTATAAGCCAATACATAATGGGCCACCAGGTATTGACCAAAAGGGACGTCTGTGAGCGAGCTCAGCCTGACAACCCTACTGAGCCTGTCAGTGACAATATCCGTGCAGTCCGGTCCGTTCGTCTATGAGTATCGCATGGCGGGCCTAGGGGGTTGGTAAAAGTCAGACCCCCAAAAGCGGTACAAGTCGTGTCGGAGTGTAGCCCAGAACACCCTGAGATACTACTGGAATACCTACCAGTAAATCTCCTTGCCTTGGCCAAGGACTTTGTGTAATGGCTCTCCTAGACACAGCACGACCTCACCCCCAATACCGGGAGAGACGAACCCCTGAAGATACGCTCACTGCCTCCATGTGGCTCGGGACTGTACCCAACTAAAACCTGTTTGCACGACTCCTTTGAGCCGTGGTAGGGTAGTAATCAAAGTACAGTGGGAACTCACACGAGACAAATGACGATCCCCAGGTCGATGAACTAACCTGCACACATGTCACCAGGGAACTGCCATCTGACGTCTGGTATATGACCAACTAGCATGTTCCCGGCGAGTCCTGTCCGGTGTACTCATAATCCAATGAGCACCTGTATACATCTTAGGTGATCCAACTGACACCAGTGGCTTGTGAGACCGGCCACCGCCCCTCGTCGGGGTCTCGACTGTATACACTAGTCTACTAATGGAGTATCGATGCCCAGTCTCGAAACTCCCACGACTAGGGACCTTTTAAGGATAAGCTTATAGACCCCCAGCTCCCACTTATATGATCGCCCTCATACTGCTGGTGGTCAAGCAAGAATCCTAGGGGCTCTATCAACGTGTAATAGCGACGTGTCAGGTCACTTAAAGCAGTACACGATGATAAAGGTAAACCAGATAGCATACTATCATTTCGAGTAAGACTGTCCAACCGGGATAGGTCCTCCCTCAATCATTGCAATCACGTACCTGTGATCCAATAATTGACTCTGAGGGCACTACCTCCAACATTTTCTTGAGTTGTGGTTTTGGTTTTGCGACTTTTTAATGTCTTTAGTTTTGGTATTGTGTTTTATCTCGGTCACTTGACGTTTGTACGTCGATATCGGGAGTTGTTTGATTATTCTTGCATGCGTAGACTATAGGTTTTAACCTATGTGTGTTTCTTGTGCCGTTTTGGTTTTCATACACAATTTCTGTTTACGATACTGTGTTATATATGTAGGCACCATCACATGGACTTCGAATGACAAGGGAAGAGCATGGCAGCATCGACTTTGGCAAGCGAGGATCAAGGTGAGTAGATGTATATCTACGGGGGAAGTCGGGTGGATGGCGTGTAGCACCCCCGCAAACGTAGAATAGGGTTATTACCTTGTTATTATGAGTTTGGATATGATATTGGGTACATAGCGAGTAGGGTATTTAGAAGACCTTAAGTTAGATTAGGTTGATCTAGGAAGACCTATCCATAGGATGATTATCTTGGTGGCGAATCACAGGTTTCATGTAGTCACACACACACGCACACATGCACAGTTGACTTTGTGTATATGTGTATATATATATATGTATGTGTGTAGGTTTATATATATATACATACATATATATATATGTATGTATGTATATATATACATACATATACCCATGAGATGAGGATGGTATATGATACTTGGAGATGAGTCGATATGACCGGGCATGATGCCGTGAGATTCTGATATGTGATTGAGTCGTGATATGAGATATGATATGATATTGTAGTGAATCATTGGGTGATATGTTTTCACACATACGATAATAAGTAAGTTGATGATATTAAATGTACGAGACTTTAGAACAGTACCCCTGATCATGACATTATTCGATGATTATACCATATGAATGATGATGTATATATGATAGTTGACCCATACCCTCGATTTTGGAGATGACGTACAATGGATTTTACCGTACGAGATATATATATGATGATTGATCCACACTCTTGACTCGAGAATGTCGTACTATGTATTATACAGTACGTGACGCTATGAGGCTGGATCGCCGACTACTAGGTATGTCGACTTGGGATTTAGGAGGATTTCTTACTCTTTCGGCTAGTTTCTTAGTTTAGTCTTTTAGTTAATTAGGTAGATGTTAGACTAGGCTCGAGTCATACCTATTTTCAAAATAAAATGAATCGTGAGCATTTTCAAAAGACAATCCGAGGGATGCTACAGATTTTCAAAGGGCATATCTTTTCTTAAAATCACCGTAGCACCTATTTTTCCAAAAACCACGATTCGTGCTATTTCAAACACCAAAACTGTATGACTCGTATATAGATATGTATATTCTACAATGTTGCGTATACTACCCATTCTCCTTTACATTCATGTTGTTCTCATCGCAATGGATGTTTATACATGTGTTTTCTTTAGTTATTATAAACTCCATCTGTTAGGACACGAGCACCATTACTGATGATGTGTATGTTCCACGTACACTTGCTTGCCGGCTTACACACCTCATCATCGGTAATTTCCATGTCACGTACACTTTAGAAAACGTTACTTCATTGGTATAACCTGCTAGCCGGTAGTTTCAACATATTATTATTATGCTTGCTCTCATGTTCTAGTTTAGATATTGCATTCCTTGCTTAGATACCCCATGCATTTATATATTCATTCTGTTATGCATTATTGTGGACTTTATGTCGATATTCACTGCTTATTGACTTTTGATTTTGGGATTTCGGATTTTCTACAAGATTTCTGGATTTGGGGGAAAACCGCAAAACTTTTATAAACTCATTATCTTTTTAAAATGCAAGTTGAAGTTTTCTCGTGATATGATGTATGTGTCGTCCACCATGAGTTTTCCTGATTTCTGTTTGTTTTCGAGACCCGATTCGAGGAGTTGGATGAACCGTCTCGGGTACATGGTGCGCTCGGTAAGGTACCTCTGGGCAAGAAGCTCGAGTTGTAGATGATGAGCGTGGCAGGGGAAGACCTATCGGTGATGTCGGGCACGGTGGATATCCGGAGGATGCCGATCGTAGTCGTGAGATTTGATGATATGGGCCGATCCGGACTGACGGAGCCCGAGATTTAAGGATTTATGTGTCACTGTTGGACACAGACTTCATGATGTTTTGAGTGTCGGTGCTGGGCACTCGGGTTTTATCTTGATTTGTGTGTCGTTGCTGGATACACATTGGATGATACATTCTTACATGTTACACATGATACATTATTACTCATGACACGGACATGAGTACTTTGATATCACACTTATGTATTACCGTTACCCTTGTTGTAGTATTAGTATATTATTGTATGACCTAGGAGATCGTCATACATTCGGTTTCTACCCGGTGATGTCTTCTACTCACGAGTTGGCAACTCACCCCCGTTGTGCCACAGTTTCTTGCAGGTTTAGCCATACAAGTTCCGTAGCGGCTTGTTGGCACTTCACTTCCTTCTGGGTAATTACTGGATAGGTAGGATACATTTGCTTCGTGACCACCAGTATATATTTTGTGTATTTATTTCATTTGTATCTAGTTAAGCCCCATCAACCAGACTTGTATATTTAGTAGACTTAGATAACCTCAGTTTGTATATTCTTTCAGCCTTAGAGTCGCGCTCATGTATTTATTGATGTTTTCTGGTTTTCTTGATGATGCATGCTTTCCTTACCTTTATTCTGAGTTTTGATCCTCGCCTTCGGCGTTGTATATTTGCATTATTTGCGTGGTTATTTCCGCCAACTGCCGAAGAGCTAGCTCCCGTTTGGGGATGCATATTGTAGGGTTCCTAGGCACACTAATGAGGTTCCACAACTGATCAGACATGCCAAAATCAAAATTTTTTATCAAGTGCCAAGTAACCCTAAGCAAGATCGTAACTAGAGGTAAGGCGAAACAAATGCAAGCAAACTACTTTGCTACAAAGCGAAAAGAAGTATAGCCTTCGTAGATCCGGTCCTCCACTTCCTTGGCTCCATGATGACGTCCTTCCGCTGCGATCAACCGGATCCCGGACTCTAGCGTTGAATTCGTCGGAGAAATGATCGGGCTAGGTCGTTGACTTCGATGCCGAAGATGATCTACGTCGAGGCGACTCTAACTCGAGCTCCATCTTCACCAAGTCATGAAACTTGTGAAGAAAACACCCTATACTACATGGCAAGTGGTAGAGATGAAGAAATAGGAAGTGGGTTCACTTCGGATTTGGATTTCTCACTTGGATTCATCACTTGAAATTTTCAAGAAAAGGTTTTCTTTCTTCTTCATGAAGAAGATGAAGAAGAAGAAAGAAAAAGAAGTATGAATTATTTTCCAAAAAGAAAATGAAGTAATGGTTATCATAATGTTACCATGGGTGAGGCTAACTCATGTAGAGAGCAAACCCTAGTTTAGGTAATGGTTAGGTTTAAAGGATAAAACAAAATTGTTACTTTTTCAAAGCTTCATGAAGCTTCAACAATAATACAAAGCAAGCCACCATTTCATTTTAACTAAAATGAATAAATAAAATAAATAAAACAAATTAAAACCTAACCATTAACCTAAATATGGTTTAAAGCAAACATACATCCAAGTTTGCATGTATCATCAAACATGATAAAATCTAGTACACAAAAATATATCACATATACTACTTGTGCACATCAAGTGAGAAAATCGATCTTAAGTGAACAAATACTAGTTAATGTAAAGTAATATATCCAATATATAATTATACATTAAATCATTAAATCAACACTTGATTTAATGATATGGTCATACTGCATATAACCGACTAATATCAAGTGTACGAATATATCGAATCAATACTTGATTCGGTAACGCGGCTATATCATATATAACCGTCCAATGATACAAATCGCGAGAATAGAATACAGTATCACATACTGGTATTATTCTCGGTCCCGCACATATCTCATATGCGCTCCTATTTCGTTTCGCTTGAGCCAGGAAATCTCTGTGTAGGACTCTAAAGACTCGTCAATACGCCGGCAGCAGGTGATGATCATATCAAACACCCACAAGCCACAAGCGGTCTGCTAAATGTAACGACCACCCAGGTATTGAGCGATCAGAAGATCAACGAGCAAGCCCGCTCTGTTAGTTGTATGTATGCCCTAGAGGCCAGTATTGTACAAATGATGTATATTATATTGGATGCTTGGACATATATAGAGATGACTTTCTTGCTCGATATGATAGTATGCTATCTGGTTACTCTTTATCTTAACATGTACACTTGTCTCTTTAAACTGTCTTATAGTTACATGTTGATAAAGCCCTTAGGATGTGTACTTGACTACCTGGACTGTGATGCAGATCATACTAGTGGGGACATGGTAGTCCATAAGTACATCTTTCAAGGTCCCTAGTCATGGGTGTATCGAGATGGGGCATCGATATACCAGTGTAGACTAGCGTATACGCTTCTTAACCCATGAGATGGGCGATGGATGATCCCATATCCATTGGTGTTTGACATCAGAGATAGTATACGGGTGATCAGTGGAGACTGGGTACACTGGAAGGACTCGCCGAGAACTCCCAGATGGTATTATACCTCACGTCAGATGGCAGTTCTCAGGTGACACTTGTACAGGTTATTCTGTAGACCCGAGATCGTCATAGAGTCTTGTGTGATTCCCACTGTGCTTTGATCTCCACCTTACCACGTCCATGAGGGCATACAAAATGGTGGTCTTTGGGTACAGTCCCGAGTCACATGGAGGCAATGAGCGATAGGAGGGGGTTTCGTCTCTCCCGGTATTGGGGGTTGATGTTGCGCAGTGCTCGATTAGCCGTAACAGGGAAGTCCCTGGCCAGGGCTGATCGGAGATTTGCTGCTAAGTGTTACCAGTAGTTTCTCGACCCGTTATGAGCCTCACATCGGCACGACTTATCGGTTATTGGGGTCTGACGTTTACCACCCCTAGACTTGATATGCGACATATAAGACGAACAGACCGGACTGTACGGTAAGTGTTACTGGTTGGATTCCCAGGAGTGTGAGCGGACTAGCTCGTCGATCTTCTGATCGCTCAATACCCGGATGGCCGTTACGTTTAGCAGACCGCTTGCGGCTTGTGGGTGCTTAATATGATCATCATCTGCTACCGGCGTATTGACGAGTCTTTAGAGTGCTACAAAGAGGTTTCCTGGCTCAAGCGAAACGAAGTAGGAGCGCATATGAAATATGTGCAGGACTGAGAATAATGCGTGTATGTGATACCGTATTTCATTCTCGCGATGGATGTATCGATTGGTTATATTCGATATAACCTAGATATCGAATCAAGGATTGATTCGATAAGCCGATACATAGGATACTAGTCAGTTATATGCGATATGACCGGATCGTTAAATCAAGTGTTGATTTAATGTATAATTATATATTTGATATATTACTTTGCATTAACTAGTATTGGTTCACTTCAAATGGATTTTCTCACTTGATGTGCAAGAAGTATATGTGATATACTTTTGTGCACATATTTGTATCATGTTTGATGATACATGATCATTTGGTTAAGTGTAAAGTACTAAACCATGGTTAAGAGATGATTAGGGTTTTGCTTTTTCATTTATTTATTTATTTGGAAATGGTTTAGATAAGAATGGTGGCTTTATTTGTTTTTAGTTGAAGCTTCATGAAGCTTTGACTTTTTAACCATTCTTGTCTTCATGCTTAACCCTAACCCATCCAAGTAACCATGGTTTATTCTCTACACTCAACTATGGTTAGCTTATGATAAGTATTGATTTATTTTTCATTTTAATTCAACACTTATCATATTCTTTCTTCTTCTTCATCATCTTCTTCTTCAAGAAAGCTTGATGCCATCAATGGCAACTTGAGTTCTAAAGTGAGAAATCCAATTCCAAAGTGAACCCACCTCCTATTTCTTCACCCTCTACCTCTTGCCAAGTTGTTTTGGGTGTTTTCTTCACAAGTTTCACAAATTTGTGAAGTCGGAGCTTGAACTTGTGATGCCTCGACGTAGATCATCTTCGACACG
Organism: Agapanthus africanus; assembly: GCA_030015575.1. NCBI lineage: Eukaryota > Viridiplantae > Streptophyta > Magnoliopsida > Asparagales > Amaryllidaceae > Agapanthus > Agapanthus africanus. The sequence goes on along the minus strand of CM057345.1, from coordinate 292,568,056 downwards.
AAGCCGACGACCAAGTCCGCCCATTTCTCCGATCAAGCCAACGATCGAGTCCGGGATTCGAGATGGACAGCGAGAGGACGCCTACGTGGAGCCAAGGAAGTGGATATCCGGATCTACAAAGGTTGTAGCTTCTAATCTTTAGTTAAGTTGTTAACTAGTTTAGTTTATCGCCTAAATTTCTAGTTAACGATCCGTATTAGGGTTTCTCGGCACCCATAAAATTTGAAATTGGCATGGTTGATGCCTTGTGAGACCTCTATAGTGTGCCCAGGAACCCTACAGTGGTATCAGAGCCTAGCTAGAGCCTTAGGCGAAGTCTAGACGATGTTTGAAACCCGATCGAACCCGAAAACCTAACTTTTTGATGCTCTCTGGACTTTTTCTAAAAACTGGGATTTTTCCAGATTAAAAATTCCTAAAAAATTCAGCAGGAAATTGTAAGTATTACTGTGCAAATACGACACTGTTTGGAGCTTAAACAGCCGCGGAACCGCGTCAAGAGCTGGCTCGTGCGGCGGTTCCACCGCCACTTGATGACGTCATCCCTATCAATTTGCACAGTAATTCCTATTTAACAGTGCTGAGTTCTCTGGGTATTTTTAATATTTATTCAAGAGTTGAATATTCCATGTTGTTTTGGGGATTCGATGATTCGATCGGATTATCAGATTTTGTCTATGTGGATTCCGGATAATTTTTGAATTTGTTAAAAAGTTCGACCGGATATAAATACCCAACTTTTCCCCTGTAGGGAAATTTCCAAGTGTTGGATTTTTTCGTAGTTTAACGACGTTCTAAGTAGTGTAAGTAACGCGATGGACCCTCTAGAAGACAACAAACCTTAACTCGATTATGTGACCGTCTTGAACTGCCCTTTGAACCTTCGGGTTTGGGGCAGTACGGCGTGCCACATGTGAGGCGTTGGCTTGACCCTTCTACGGATGGACCGTTGGTACTGAGGCACGAACTGAATGTTGTTAGACTTATTTCATGTGTTGAGCTGTATCGGGAAAACTTGGGTATTCGACTGTTCGATCGGAAAGTTTAACATTTTCTGATTATCTGGAATGGGATACAATAATTGGAATTCACAAATAGTTATGAGATAACTGAATGAATGATATAAATCTAGCGGTTTAGTTTCATTTGATATTGAAAAGAGTTTTCGATAATGAGACTAAAATGCGGGGTTTATAACTGTTAGGCATGTGATGTCTAAGTATTTCATTTTGATTAGGCATGCGATGTCTAAAGAGGTTGCGGATTCCAATTGTTGTAGTTTTACACTTTCTTTTCTGTGACCGTAAGTGTAATATGTGATATCGCCGGTTTCGTTGCTATATGTCAACGACAATTGGGATGCGTATATTTACTTACGTTGATAACATGTGATGTTATGTGTTGCTGAATATGTTATATTGGATCGTCGTGTTTGAATAGCCGGGGATTTTTATGTGAGATGAGTGTTTTTCATTTTCATTCATGTAAAAACTTGTATGTAATATTCTTTTATTTGGGGCACTTCCTGGTTGCGGAAGTTGTCACCTTTTGTATATTATTTTCTTTTTCGCATTAGGATAGACCCAAGGAGGGGAGCACAAGTAACCGGGTTCTAGGGTCCAGTGGGAGACCATCTCGAGGAGTCGAGTCCGGGTCTCCGAACCCTAGAATTGGTAGGGTTGCTTGCCGCTCTCGTAGGGGTCTAGGGGTGTGGGATTGGCTATTCATCACGACCGTGGAATCCGTGTTTTATACTGGCTCGTATTGAAAACACGGACGTCCTAGTATATCCAATGTTTCATATGTTTCTTCTGCTGCGATATCTGTGATGTGATCATGTGATGTTCTGTGATAGATACTTTATATAGTATATATGATATATTATATAGACGTTACTTATGTTTTGCACCCGCACTAGCCCTGCCCTGCTCTGTCGTTAGTTACCTAACCTAACGGTGCACGAGGGGACATCGAGGCGAATGCGGACGGCATAAGTGTACGTCGTATTTATCTGTGATGTTTAGGTATTTAAATGATGGGACTTCATTAATGTGATTAATGAAAGAAAAGAAACCTAAGATGTTGTAGAATTAAATTTTAAACAAAACAGGTAGCTACAGTTCTTGCTTTGCATAGCGGTATATATGATATACCCTGCACCTTATTCAATGAGGAAAGGACCGAGATCCCTTCACCGGGAGTGACTCCTTTAGCAATAACTGGCAGATGCTACACACTCGATTTGTTTCTGATTGCTTCTATAGTTTCTGCTTTGTACAGTGATATATATGATATATCCTGCACCTCATTCGACGAGGAAAGGACCGACGATCCCTTCACCGGGAGTGACTCCTTTAGCAAAACTAGAAAAGCCTCAAAAGCACTCCATTTTAAAATCATTTGATTCTACAACGATATCAAGTTCATTACGCAATAGGTTTTCAGAAAAACCTGTCGTAGCCCTCCGTCATTTCAGATAAGTCCTATTTAGTATTCGTGCTACGTTTGTTGACCTCCGTCAAGGCGTAGTGTGCGGTAGCTAACTAGTATTTATCTGCTTATGCATATGATGCAGATTGGATTAGGGTAGTCGTGCGGCCTTGTTGACTTCCGTCAAGGGTCGTGCGGGTGGGTTTAATTCGATCAAGAAATGACCGGTTGAACTTGACTAGTAGCCTATGGTTTGTTGACCTCCGTCAAGGTCATAGGGTGCTAGGGGCAAAATATTATCCGGAATTTCAAGTATTGAAATTTGCAATGAGATTGCATACCTTCTATGAGATAGTTGGATCCCGATACCCACTGCGAGTAAGAGTTACTCCTGGGAGAGTTTTACACGTTACAATTAGCCGATCAAGTAGGTGTCTAGAAAGGTGTTAACGAGATTACGCCTCTGGGAAAACGAGGTTTACATTAATTAGGTTCGTGCGAAAGCACGGGGGACCTCCCTCAAAGTACCGACACTGGCCTGGCAGAAAGATTGGCGAACTTGTAGTGTGTAATTAATCCCGGCTAGTCTTTCCTTTTAGGGTTTAAAGGAAGATTTGATAAAAAGCAGTGGGAGCCATCCTGATTAGATAAGATAATAACCAATCTGATCTTGCACGAGTATACGCTAAAGTGTTTTCTTCTCTCTCTCTCCAGGTAGCGACCATTTCATGCCCTAATAAAGATAATAATATGGATGTATTGACCGAACCCGCATGTTATACTGTGCTGGGGAACGTTGGTTCCGTTCTTTCCTATAAGGGTTATAGGACTGAACATGATATAGGGGAATACCAGGATTCCCATGCCACCCGATTGAAGAAAGTACATGTTGATGCATTTTCTTCGGGTGTGTTCGTTACAGAGAACTGTTTCTCCATTTGCCCTACGTCCTGGGTATTAGATACCAGGTCAGGATCCCATATATGTAATCAGTTACATGGGCTTAGAAAAGGTAGAGAACTTGGAGAAGGTGATAAAGACATTAGAGTTGGAAATGGTGCAATTGTTGCAGCTAAGACTGTCGGGGAATATCACCTTGTGTTACCAACTGGTAATACATTGGTTGTGAACGAATGCTATTATATGCCGAACCTGATATGCAACATTATATCGGTTTCTTTATTGAGTAAAGAGGGATATAATTTTGTATTACAGGATAATGTTATGAACATTTTCCGTAACCAAAAGTTGGTTGGATCAGGCATGTTGTGCAATGGCATTTATGTTCTAAACCAATCAACAGTTCTGAGCATAACAAACACACGCAAGAGGAAGAGTTCAGAACTGAACGAATCCTTCTTGTGGCATTGTAGACTGGGTCACATCAATGTGACACGACTGGCTAAGTTGCATAAGGATGGATATTTAAATCCATTTGAATTTTCATCTTATGACACTTGGCAGTCATGTCTCAAAGGCAAGATAACCAAAACTCCGTTTACGGGACACGGAGAAAGAGTTACCGAACTCTTGGGACTGATACATAGTGATGTATGCGGTCTCATGTCTACACATGCCAAGGATGGTTCCTCGTACTTCATTACATTCACTGACGATCTCTCTAGATTCGGATATGTGTTCCTGATGAAACACAAATCAGAACCTTTTGAGAAATTTAGAGAATATAAACAAGATGTCGAGAACCAAACCGGAAAAAGTATTAAAATCCTACGATCTGATCGAGGAGGTGAATACTTGAGCATTGAATTCCTGGACTTCCTAAAAGAGAATGGGATTCTCTCTCAGCTAACTCCTCCATATACACCACAGCACAACGGTGTATCAGAACGGAGGAACCGCACCCTATTGGATATGGTGCGCTCTATGATGAGTATAGCTGAGTTACCTGTTTCCTTCTGGGGATATGCACTGGAAACAGCAGCATACCTACTGAATAGGGTTCCCACCAAATCTGTGCCTACCACACCATATGAGATATGGGAAAGGAAGAGACCATATCTTAATTTTATTAAGATATGGGGTTGCCCGGCCTATGTCAAAAGACAAAAACCGGACAAACTCGAGGCAAGGTCTGTTTTGTGTAAATTTGTTGGATATCCCAAACATTCGCGAGGGTATATCTTGTACCACAGTGAGGAACAAAGAGTATTTGTTGCTCAACATGCCACCTTTTTAGAAAAGGAATTTCTTACAAAAGAGATTAGTGGCTCTGAGGTAGAACTGGAAGAGGTTCCAGCCGAACAAAACACAACAGAAGATTTAGTGGAACCAGAGGATTCGGTAGCTCCCAATGAACCTCAGCCACTCCGCCGATCTAGTAGGGTTCCTCGCCAACCTGAGAGATACTACGGTTTTCTCATGGATGGTGGGAGCGAGGATTGCATCATGGAGGATGATGACCCAACTAGCTTCGAGCAGGCCATCACGAGTAGGGACTCAGTGAAATGGCTGGATGCTATGCGGTCCGAGATGGAATCCATGTACACCAACAAAGTATGGACTATGGAAGTTGCTCCTGAAGGGGTAAAACCCATCGGGAGCAAGTGGATCTTCAAGAAAAAACTTGGTGTAGATGGGAAAGTGGAGACTTTCAAAGCTAGACTTGTAGCACAGGGTTTTCGTCAAAGACTAGGTGTGGACTATGAAGAAACCTTTTCTCCAGTGGCTATGCTTAAATCCATCCGGATCATGCTTGCCATCGCTGCATATCATGACTACGAAATCTGGCAAATGGATGTTAAGACCGCCTTTCTAAACGGTGATTTAGAAGAATGCGTGTACATGACTCAGCCAGAAGGCTTCGTAGATAGTGGGAGCAGCGGCAAGGTGTGCAAGCTGCTTAAATCCATTTATGGATTAAAGCAAGCATCGCGGAGTTGGAACATCTACTTTGATGTCGTTATCAAAGAGTTTGATTTCGTCAAAAACCCAGATGAACCTTGTATTTACAAGAAGGTGGCAGGGAGTAAGGTTGTCTTCCTCGTATTGTACGTAGACGACATACTCTTGATAGGAAATGATATTCCTATGCTGCAATCGGTCAAGCTCTTCTTATCACAAAGATTCTCGATGAAAGATCTTGGTGATGCCTCCTGCATATTGGGAATTAGGATCTTAGAGATAGATCCAAACGGATATTGGGAGTGTCCCAATCCAGGTACATTGACACCATACTAAAGAGGTTTAGTATGGAAGAATCCAAGCGTGGGAACTTGCCCATGATCTCTGGAGTCACTCTCTCCAAAGAGATGTCTCCCAAGACTGATTTGGAGAGAGCTCGCATGCAAGGGATACCCTATGCTTCGGCTGTAGGTTCTATCATGTATGCGATGCTATGTACCAGACCCGATGTAGCATACTCACTAAGTATAGTGAGCAGGTATCAAGCTGATCCTGGAGAGAGTCACTGGACAGCTGTAAAGAGCATTCTCAAGTACTTGCGAAGGACTAAAGAGATGCTCTTGGTGTATGGTAATGGAGAACTCCAAGTGGAGTCCTTTACCGATTCGAGCTTCCAGAGTGATAAGGACGACTCTAAGTCGCAGTCAGGATTTGTCTTTACTCTTTACGAAGGGGCGGTTAGCTGGAAGAGTTCCAAGCAGGAAACCATGGCAGACTCGACGATGGAGGCTGAATACATCGCTGCCAACGATGCTGCCAAAGAGGCTGTCTGGATACCAGAAGAAATTTGTTTGTGATCCCACGAGAAAAGCACAGCAATCGATCAAGGAATCTTTAAGAAAACGCCTCATTCCGGACGTTTTACCAGTGAATGAAGACTAACACGTGTTTCCAACTGAACTTGGAGTGGTTCCATCCATTGAGCATCCAATACCTTTGTATTGCGATAACAATGGAGCGGTGGCTTTGGCCAAGGAACCCAGGTCCCATCAGCGATCCAGGCATATTCTGAGGCGGTATCACCTGATCCGGGAGATAGTTGATCGCCGGGAGATCGAGGTCAGGAGGGTTGACACGAAGAACAACACGGCGGATCCACTCACGAAGGCCATTCCCCAGATAAAGTTTGAGAGACTCTTCGGGATGCTCGGTATGCAATACTACGCAGCTGGCCTTAGTGCAAGTGGGAGATTGTTAGTTGTATGTATGCCCTAGAGGCCAGTATTGTACAGATGATGTATATTATATTGGATGCTTGGACATATATAGAGATGACTTTCTTGCTCGATATGATAGTATGCTATCTGGTTACTCTTTATCTTAACATGTACACTTCTCTCTTTAAACTGTCTTATAGTTACATGTTGATAAAGCCCTTAGGATGTGTACTTGACTACCTGGACTGTGATGCAGATCATACTAGTGGGGACATGGTAGTCCATAAGTACATCTTTCAAGGTCCCTAGTCGTGGGTGTATCGAGACGGGGCATCGATATACCAGTGTAGACTAGCGTATACGCTTCTCGACCCATGAGATGGGCGATGGATGATCCCATATCCATTGGTGTTTGACATCAGAGATGGTATACGGGTGCTCAGTGGAGACTGGGTATACTGGACGGACTCGCCGAGAACTCCCAGATGGTATTATACCTCACGTCAGATGGCAGTTCTCAGGTGACACTTGTACAGGTTAGTCTGGAGACCCGAGATCGTCATAGAGTCTTGTGTGATTCCCACTGTGCTTTGATCTCCACCTTACCACGTCCATGAGGGCGTACAAAACGGTGGTCTTTGGGTACAGTCCCGAGTCACATGGAGGCAATGAGCGATAGGAGGGGTTTCGTCTCTCCCGGTATTGGGGGTTGATGTTGCGCAGTGCTCGATTGGCCGTAACAGGGAAGTCCCTGGCCAGGGCTGATCGGAGATTTGCTGCTAAGTGTTACCAGTAGTTTCTCGACCCGTTATGAGCCTCACATCGGCACGACTTATCGGTTATTGGGGTCTGACGTTTACCACCCCTAGACTTGATATGCGACATATCAGACGAACAGACCAGACTATACGGTAAGTGTTACTGGTTGGATTCACAGGAGTGTGAGCGGACTAGCTCATCGATCTTCTGATCGCTCAATACCCGGATGGCCGTTACATTTAGCAGACCGTTTGCGGCTTCTGGGTGCTTGATATGATCATCATCTGCTACCGGCGTATTGACGAGTCTTTAGAGTCCAACACAGAGGTTTCCTGGCTCAAGCGAAACGAAATAGGAGCGCATATGAGATATGTGCAGGACCGAGAATAATGCGTGTATGTGATACCGTATTTCATTCTCGCGATGGATGTATCGATTGGTTATATTCGATATAACCTAGATATCGAATCAAGGATTGATTCGATAAGCCGATACATAGGATACTAGTCGGTTATATGCGATATGACCGGATCGTTAAATCAAGCGTTGATTTAATGATTTAATGTATAATTATATATTTGATATATTACTTTGCATTAACTAGTATTGGTTCACTTCAAATGGATTTTCTCACTTGATGTGCAAGAAGTATATGTGATATACTTTTGTGCACATATTTGTATCATGTTTGATGATACTTGATCATTTGGTTAAGTGTAAAGTACTAAACCATGGTTAAGAGATGATTAGGGTTTTGCTTTTTCATTTATTTATTTATTTGTTCATTTATTTATTTGGAAATGGTTTAGATGAGAATGGTGGCTTTATTTGTTTCTAGTTGAAGCTTCATGAAGCTTTGACTTCTTAACCATTCTTGTCTTCATGCTTAACCCTAACCCATCCAAGTAACCATGGTTTATTCTCTACACTCAACTATGGTTAGCTTATGATAAGTATTGATTTATTTTTCATTTTAATTCAACACTTATCATATTCTTTCTTCTTCATCATCATCTTCTTCTTCAAGAAAGCTTGATGCCATCAATGGCAACTTGAGTTCTAAAGTGAGAAATCCAATTCCAAAGTGAACCCACCTCCTATTTCTTCACCCTCTACCTCTTGCCAAGTTGTTCTGGGTGTTTTCTTCACAAGTTTCACAAATTTGTGAACTCGGAGCTTGAACTTGTGATGCCTCGACGTAGATCATCTTCGGCACGAAGCCGACGACCAAGTCCGCCCATTTCTCCGATCAAGCCAACGATCGAATCCTGGATTCGAGATGGACAGCGAGAGGATGCCTACGTGGAGCCAAGGAAGTGGATATCCGGATCTACAAAGGTTGTAGCTTCTAATCTTTAGTTAAGTTGTTAACTAGTTTAGTTTATCGCCTAAATTTCTAGTTAACGATCCGTATTAGGGTTTCTCGGCACCCATAAAATTTGAAATTGGCATGGTTGATGCCTTGTGAGACCTCTATAGTGTGCCTAGGAACCCTACACGCTCATACTCCTGTGAATCCAACCAGCAACACTTACCGTACAGTCCGGTCTCGTCGTCTGATATGTCGCATATCTCGCCTAGGGGTGGTAAACGTCAGACCCCAGTAGCTCGATAATTCGTGTTGATATGAGGTCTATAAAAGTTCGAGAAACTACTGGTAACATTTACCGGTAAGTCTCAGCAACCCTGGCCAGGGATTTCCGGTTATAGCCAATTAAACACAGCGCAACATCAACTCCCTATACCGGGAGAGACGAATCCCCTCCAATCGCTCATTGCCTCCATGTGATTCGGGACTGTACCCAAAAACCACCATTTTGCACGCCCACTTAGGCGTGGTAAGGTGGAAATCAAAGCACAGTGGGAATCACACAAGACTCTATGACGATCTCGGGTCAACAGACTACTCTGTACCAGTGTCACCAGAGAATTGCCATCTGACGAAAGGTATAATACCATCTGGGAGTTCTCGGCGAGTCCGTCCAGTCTACCCAGTCTCCACTGAGCACCCGTATATCATCTCTGATGTCAAACACCAATGGATATGGGATCATCCATCGCCCATCTGTATGGGTCAAGAAGGTATACGCTAGTCTACTCTGGTATATCGATGCCCCGTCTCGATACACCCACGACTAGGGACCTTGAAGGATGTACTTATGGACTACCATGTCCCCACTAGTATGATCCGCATCATTGTCCAGGTAGTCAAGTACACATCCTAAGGGCTTTACCAACATGTAACAGAGAGACAATCAGTGTACACGTTAAGGTAAAGAGCAACCAGATAGCATACTATCATGTCGAGCAAGAAAGTCCTCCCTATATATGTCCAAGCATCCACTACAATATACATCCTATGTGTAGTAATGGCCTCTAGGGCATACATATAACTAACAATCTCCCACTTGCACTAGGGTCATCTGTAGCAGTGGTTGCAGTATCTAATACTCAACCATCCTATAAAAGTCTCTCTCTGGGAAAAGGCCTTTGTGAGTGGATCCACCGTGTTGTCCTCTGAGTCTACTCTCCAAACCTCGATCACCCTGGAGATCAACCGTCTCCATGATCAGGTGACACTTGCCTTAGAATATGTCTGGATCACTGATGGGACGCGCGTTCCTCAGCATAAGCCACAACTCCATTGTCACACAATGGAGGGAACTAAGTTCATCTCATGAACAAATATACATCCAGACTGCCTCTTTGGTAGCATCTTAAGTAGCGATGTATCCACCCTTTATCGTATAGTTTGCCACGGTATCTAGCTTGGAATTCTTCCAACATACCGTCCCTTTACTGAGGGTAAAGACAGTGCCTGTGACTGACATTCAGTCGTCGTTATCACCATGGAACCTTTCCAGTGATTCTCCCCAGGGTCGATTGATACCATCTCACTACAACTAGTGAGAATTCTAACATCCAATTACTTCTATCTCATAGATCAAAAATCAGGATTTAGGAGGTATCACTTTGATCCTATATGGAGAATCCTTGTGATAAGTGGAGATTGACCGAGCGTAGCATAGAAAACTCTTTCCCTATCAGGAGTATGTCATCCACGTACTTTACGAGGATCGTCACCATATTCCCTACTACCTTTTTGTACATACAAGGTTCATCTACCATTTTGATGATGTCAAACTCTTTGACTACCACATCAAAACAGACGTTCCAACTCCGCGATGCCTGCTTTAATCTATAAAGCAACTTGCACACGTTTCTGCTGCTCCCACTGTTTACGAAGCCATCTGGCTGTGTACTTATAGACGTTCTCTTCTAAATCAGTATTTAGAAAAGCAGTCATGACACCCAACCACCAGATATCGTAGTCATGGTATGTATCCGTGGCAAGTAGGATCCGGATGGACTTAAGCATAGCCACTGGAAAAGGTTTCATCATTATCCACGCCTGGTCGATGACGAAAACCTTTAACAAGTCTAGCTTTGAAAGTCTCAACTTTTCCATCTACACCAAGTAATCTTCTCAAGATATACTTGCTCCTGATGGGGATTTAACCCCTCAGATATAGCAACCAAAGTCCATACTTTGTTGGTGTATAAGGATTCCATCTCAGATCGCTAAGCATCCAGCCATTCTTACAGAGTCCCACTCCTGATGGCCAGCTCGAAACTAGGTGGGTCATCGTCTCATGATGCAATCCTCGCTCCTACTGTCATAAAGAAACAGAAGTATCTCTCAGGTGGGTGAGGAACCCTACTTGATCGGCGGAGAGGCTGAGGTTCGTTGGTAACTATTGAATCCTTTGGTTCTTTCAAATCATCAGCTGCAGTTTGTATAGCTGGAACATTTCCAGTTCCACATAACAGATCTTGCCTCGAGCATGTCCGGATTTTGCTTTTTAGACATAGGCTGGACAACCTCAAATCTTAACAAACTTAAGATATGGACTCTTCCCTTTCCATATCACATATGAAGTGGTAGGCAACTGATTTGATTTGAACCCTATTCAATAGGTATGCAGCTTCTCAAGCGCATAACTCCCAAAAGGAAACAGGTAACTCAGTAGTACTCATCATAGAGCGCACCATATCGAATAGGGTGCAATTGCTCCGCCCCGATATACCATCGTGCTATGGTGTATACGGAGGAGTAATGCTTAGAAAGAATCTCATTCTCCTTTAGAATAGTCCAAGAATTCTATGCACAAGTATTCTCCTCCTTGATCTCATCAAAGGACATAATACTTATACCCGTATTGGTTCTCTACTTCTTTCTTATATTCTGTGAATATCTCAAAAGGTTCGGACTTTTGTTTCAATAGGAACATATGGCTGAATCTTGAGAGATCATCAGAGAATGTAATGAAGTACAAAGAATCGATCTTGGCATGTGTAGACGGAGGACCTTACATACATCAACATGTATCAATCCCAAGAGTTTGCTAACTCTTTCTCTGTTTCCAGTAAACGGAGCTATGGTCATCTTATCTTTGTGACATGACTGGCAAGTTTCACAAGATGTAAATTCAAACTGATTTAAATATGCATCTATTTGTAACTTCAGCTAGTCGGGTCGCATTGATATGACCTAGTCTACAATACCTCAAGAAGAATTCGTTCATTTCTGAACTCTTCCTCTTGTGTGTGTTCTGTATACTAAGAACTGTAGTTTGATTTACAATGTTAATTCTTTTAGATAAAGTACCTGAACCGATCAACTTTTGATATAGGAAATGTTCAAAACATAATCCAACAATACAAAATTATATCCTTTCTTTATTAAATAAAGAGATTGATATGATTTTGTATATCAGGTTCGGTATCTAATAGCATTTGTTTAGATTCAATGTATTTGGAAATACAGGGTGTCAGTGACCAACAGACTTGGCTGCAACACTTGCACCATTTTCTGTCTCATGAAACTTATCATCCGTTCTCAGTTCTTTACTTATCTGTAGCCCATGTAATAGATTACATATGCAGGATCCTGATCCGGTATCACATACTCAGGACGTAAAGGATACTGAGAAACAGTTCTCTACAATGAACATGTTGGAGTTAGTGCCCTCAGAGTCAATTATTGGATCACAGGCACGTGATTGCAATGATTGAGGGAGGACCTATCCCGGTAGGACAGTCTTACTCGAGATGATAGTATGCTATCTGGTTTATCTTTATCATCGTGTACTGCTTTAGGTGACCTGACATGTCGCTATTACACGTTGATAGAGCCCCTAGGATTCTTGCTTGACGACCAGCAGTATGATGGCGATCATATACGTGAGAGCTGGTAGTCTATAAGCACATCCTTAAAAGGTCCCTAGTCGTAGGAGTTTCGAGACAGGGCATCGATACTCCATTAGTAGACTAGTGTATACAGTCGAGACCCCGACGAGGGGCGGTGGCCGGTCTCACAAGCCACTGATGTCAGTTGGTTCACCTAAGATGTATACAGGTGCTCATTGGGTTATGAGTACACCGGACAGGACTCGCCGGGAACCTGCTAGTTGGGCTTATACCTGACGTCAGATAGCAGTTCCCTGGTGACATGTGTACAGGTTAGTTCATCGACCTGAGGATCGTCATTTGTCTCGTGTGAGTTCCCACTGTGCTTTGATTACTACCCTACCACGGCTCAAAGGAGTCGTGCAAACAGGTTTTAGTTGGGTACAGTCCCGAGCCACATGGAGGCAGTGAGCGGATCTTCAGGGGTTCGTCTCTCCCGGTATTGGGGGTGAGCTCGCGCTGTGTCTAGGAGAGCCATTACGCAAAGCCCTCGGCCGAGGCAGGAGATTTACTGGTAGGTATTCCAGTAGTATCTCAGGGCGTTCTGGGCTACACTCCGACACGACTTGTACCGCCTTTGGGGGTCTGACTTTTACCAACCCCCTAGGCCCGACATGCGATCCTCATAGACGAACGGACCGGACTGTACGGACATTGTCACTGACAGGCTCAGTAGGGTGTCAGGATGAGTTCGCTCATCGACGTCCCTTTTGGTCAATAGCTGGTGGCCCGTTACGTATTGGCTTATACCTCTGACGTGCTAGTGGTTAAATCCACAGCCATTATATTGACGAGTCTTTAGAGTCCACCACACTTTCAGTTACTCAGCTTTCGGGCGAAACGCTGTAGAAGCCGTATGGAGATATGGCAGGGTCCGATCAGATACGTGCGGTATTGCACGGATCAGGATCGGACAGTTTTGTACTAGTGGCCGTATGGAAATATGGCAGGGTTCGATCAGATACGTGCGGTATTGCACGGATCAGGATCGAACGGTTTTTACTAGCCGGCTTTGGTTTAAGCCGGTACTAGTTTAGTACAGTGTAGATTTTGTCTCATTGCATTTGTATCCGGACGGAATACAGATGCGGGTGTGTATGCACAGTATCGGGGTTTTCCTGTAATTTATTACGGGACCAGTTTTCTGGAGTTGCCAGTTTGCATTCCGTTCCGGCCGGTTTTCCTTTGTTCTTTCCCGGCCGGACTTTTCCGATGGAGGGGGTTATTTGCAAGTTAACACCTTGTGGAGGGGTTTTATTGCAATTGTATTGATTATGATAGCTTCTTATCTTTTGCTCCATCACTTGCATTCATGAGGGTATGGGTTTGATTAATGTGTGAAGCATGGTTGATGTTTCTTTGTCTCTTGATGTGGTCACCCTTCATGCTCTCCTACACTCACCTCCCTCTTGTTTGATATATTCATTCCTCCACCTTATTATTCTCACTTGATGAAAATGGTAGAACATTAGAGAGAGGAAAAAGAATGAGAGAGTTCATCTTTGTTTTGGGAGGAATTCTTCATCTCCTTCTTCTTCTAGTTTCGGAAAAATGAAAGCACCATTTTTCTTAACCCCATTCCTCCATCATGGCAACTACAAACCCTAAATGAGACTAGCATGATCTACTACACTTTCTACAGCATATCTTGAGCATGTCGAGTTGCCGGCTTCATGCCCGAGTTGCCTCGGTATTGAGGCGGGAGCCCGTAAAAGACGCAGGCGTTGTGGTGCACTTTCCGGCGAGGAGGCGACGATGTGGAGGCAAGACTTTCCGCGGGAGATCGGGATGATAAAGAGAAGACCGGAGGACTCGGATCACTCGGTATACTTCTCACCCTATCTCTTGATTGCTAGTATTAGGTTAATGGTTACGATCCGGGTTTTCTTTGTCCGCGGTAGCGCCGGTTTCCGAGTAAGGAAAAATTTTGATTCCGCAATTTGGCCTCGTGTTAGACGGCCGGGGCGCTGCCGGGGCGCAACATGGTATCAGAGCCAGGCCATTAACCTTACCTAGCTTCGTTTGATGTGTTTGCGTTTCCGATCGACCAAAATTTCCAAAAACCGTATTTTCTAGCACAATCAGTTTCTGTCGAAATTTTTTTGGAGTCTAAAAATTTTTCAGGTGGTCTCAGAATGATGTGCAGGGAGTTCTAAGAACACTGCAAAAATTTGGTGACACGGATCCTCCGTACGACCGCGGAAGGGCGGCCAAAACCCCTTATTGGCCGCGCTTCCGCCGCAGGAAGTAGGGTTCACTTCACCAACTTTTTTCAGTGGGCTTGTGGGCTTATTTTAGGGGTTTTGGAATATTAAAATTGGGCCCAGGTTTTCTGTGAGTGCTACAGTTTTGATTGGGGGCCCACTTGTTAATTTTTGGTCAATCGGAAAATTTTAAACACATTATTTCACAGTATTTACATTATATCTGCGACCGTGAATGTCACTCGATCGGTAAATCCGGTCTAACTGCTATAGCCCGGTTAGATGGATTTGCGAACGTGACTTTCACGTTGATGTTCTATATTTATGCTGTGATGTTGCGGATCGGTCGTGGGGGATAGCCTGGATGCAATGCTAGTGCAGTTTTGTTGTATTATGTACATTTGATATTGCGGGGCGAGCGTCCGACATGGGGACTGCCGTCACTGCCTGTTTGTATTATTCTTTTGGGGCACGACCTGGTTGCGGTCGATGTACCCGGTGTATGTATATTTTACTATTCTATACTAGGATTGCCCCGCGGTAGGGTGCACGGATAGACGGGTTCTGGAGGGCAACAAGCCCGCATCTCATGGCATTGGGACGGAGGGGGCTTTAGTCTGGAATTGGCGGGCTGTTCGACGCACTCGTAGGGGGTACAGGTTGATCCATGAGGGGTGCCCAAGTTACCGGATTCCGTGAAGTGCTGGGTGGTCCATTCACGGTGCTGAAAGGGGCTGCTTCGCTTCAGGTTTTGGCGGGTGACTTGCCGCCCCCGTAGGGGTCTAGGTTTTCATTGCACAGGCTATCCACACGACCAGGGGAACGTCGGGTTTCAGCAGCGGCTCTGTGAAACCCGGGGCTTCCAGATATCTGTATTGTTCTGTGATGCTGTACATTTCTGTGATGTTGCATTTTATTCACGCCTTGAGCGAAATATAATATATTGGTATATATATTAATAGATGTTGTATATGTTTTACATCTGCGCTAGTCCAGTCCCCGCTCTGCCGTTAGTTAGCTAACCTAACGGGTGATGACGGGACCCAGTGGCGAATGCGGATGGCATATACGTACGTCAGTATATTTTCGTTCTTTGTGGTGTGATTAATTGATGGGACTGCGTTGATTCGGATCAATGCAAGATAAACAAACCTAATCTGATGTTGTTGGAACACTTTTCAAAAAGCTGTTATTGCAAGGACGTTCACTTTTGTTTTGCATCGTGGTATTCATTTGGAATATCCTGCTCCTCAGTCGACGAGGCAAGGGCCGAGATCCCTTCACCGGGAGTGACCCCTTGGACAGAAGTTTGCGTCAGGGCATTAACTTCACTATAGCCGATTACTTTTGCTTTGCATCGTGGTATTCAGTTGGAATATCCTGCACCTCATTCTACGGGGAAAGAGCCGAGATCCCTTCACCGGGAGTGACCTCTTTAGTAAAGGTTTTCGTCACTATATTTTCTAAAAGGTTATCCAGTTCCTTCAACGATATCAAGTTCATTACGTTAAAGGTTTTTCACCAAAAACCAGTCGTAGCCCTCCGTCATTTCAGATTAGTATTACTTAGTATTCGTGCTGCGTTTGTCGTGCATTGCCGTGGCGTAGTGTTCGGTAGCTATGTAATGTTTTTCTGTCACATGGATAAGTGGATTGGTTAGGACAGTCGTACGGTCTTTTCGGCATTGTCAAGGACTCGTACGGGTGGGTTTAACGCAATCAAGATAATGACGGGTAGAACTTGACTAGGACTCTTTGATTTGTTGGCATTGTCAAGGTCACTTGGGTCCTAGGGGTAAAAACAAACATCGGGAGTTTCAAAAGAACTGAAACTTGCCAGATATGCGCATACCTTCTGGAGTGTGGTGACTTGAGTGGATTCCGTCAAGTTATCATGCGATGATAGTTGGATCCCGATTCCCACTGATGAGTTGGTTTACTCCTCGGGTGACCCCGACTAATTCTTCTTTCAGGTTTGGAAGAGAATTTGAGGTACAGTGGGAGGATTCCTGATTAGAAAAAGTGATAACCATTCTGATCTTAGTTAGAGTGCACGCTGAGTGTTTCTTTTCTCTCTCTCTTTGGCTGCGACCATTGACCCGACCCTTGACTATGACTCAGTGACCAAGTTGACCGAACCTTCTTAACACTGGCTTTTGGATTGTCAGAGTTGCAAACCTCATTGCCACTCCTACTTTTACCCTTTTCTCCAGGACACCCCGTATTAGTACAAACGTCCACTTCCATTGGACAAAACCATCGTATGGTTATATACGAACTCGAAGGACTTCGAGGATGGTTTCTGGTTCTGGAGAAAACGAATAGGATTATTCAGTTGTCTTTTCTTTTCACCTTCTCTCATTGCGAGTACTCCTTGGTTTAGGAGATAGTACACCTATTACGCAAATTGGATAGTCTTCTTCCAAACCTTAGGCTGGTGCCGAACGGTAGGGAATGAAGAAAACCAATTAGCCTAACGATGGTGTACAGAAGGTATTAAGAATAAGACAAAGCAAGGGATTAGTAAGAGGGCAAAGTAAATTGCAACTGATATTCACGACCGAACCAAGTATTTCTTCGCCAATCCTAAATCACCTTTGTATTTCTCCAGGACACTCCGTATCACTACGAAGATCCACAGTTTATTTGGATACTCCATCGTATGGTTATATACGAACTCGAAAGGAACTTGTTCCAGTTCGGGGATGGATTCTGGTCCAGGAGAAATAGGAATAAGGTTTATTCGGTTGTCTTTTATCTTCACCTTCTCTCGCATTGCGAGTGTTCCTAGGATTAGGACAGTACACCCATTATGCTTACTGGATAGTCTTCTTCCAAACCATAGGCTGGTGCCGAACGGTAGGGAAGGAAGAAAACCATTTGGCCTAAGGGGGTGTGCAGACGGTAATGACTAAAGACA
Source organism: Agapanthus africanus (assembly GCA_030015575.1). NCBI lineage: Eukaryota > Viridiplantae > Streptophyta > Magnoliopsida > Asparagales > Amaryllidaceae > Agapanthus > Agapanthus africanus. The sequence continues at coordinate 292,550,415 of CM057345.1, read as the reverse complement.
TATAAAGGGATTTGGACAGATGGCAAAGAGATATACGGTTACAGTTGTGAATCTGCATAATGGTAGAGGCATTACTAGGAATACCAGAATACCCCATCGAAACATTCCAATGTTTCAGTTTCACTGTGTACTGTCAATAGAAAACTGATTTCTCGATTAGACACTTACTCCAGGGTATGTATTTACCAGGTATGATTCTCACATCTGTATGGTTTTACAGATGATGAGTGGGAGTAAGTTATTGGAAATTGGGTGATCATCCTCACTATATCGGGATTCATTGTAATCGGTGATATTTGAGGAAGTCACCTGGGTTGTTTGCCGGACGGCAATTTTTTGGTTTTGAATATCCGCGGTTATGCACCAATTTCAAATTAATATATCTGTACGTCTATTTTCATAGAGTGAGATATACCTTTTGATATTATGTCGATGACATTTACCTATATCAGTGGATGGTTAGGTAAGGAGCATTAAACAGCGGTGTAATTCTTCTTAACCATAAGTACAGTTTTCAACCTGCGACGCACAGTGAAAGAGTTGTTAGACTCAGCGGACTTATACAGAGTATTGTATGTTGTCCAGGGTCCATCAGGACAGAGGGGTATGTCCTCGTACTATATTCTGTTTACTTTTAACTTCTCTAGTTCTTAGACATGTGTTTCGTGGAAACACAGGGTCTGAATTTTGAGGAGTTATAGGTATTTGAATAGAGTAGAGAACCAGGTGTAGCAAGTATCGGGATTCTTCAAAGTGATCGAAGATGTAGATACTTGTGTATGGTATTCAGTTGATAGTAATGATAAAGAGAACTTGCTTCTCTTTCAGGTTACTCATAATTGGAAGCATTCCTAAGTTGAGTAACGCTGATCGGCCTCTCTCCATTTAGTTGACATGCACTGGAGACAGCTGCATGATTTGAATCTGGTTCAATTAAATCAGTGCCTCTGGTTCTATATTGGATATAGAACAGTTCATATCTTAACGATGTTAAGGTACGGGGAGTTGTCCGGCTTATGCTTAAAACCAGACTCCGGATAACTCCAGGCACGTTTCTGTAATGGCTGTTTGTGGGTTGACCCAGGCTATGACGAGGGTTGACTTTCTACCATCTGGAAGATCAATAGAAATATTGTTCTAGACTCGCCACAGTTTTATTAAAAATGGATTTTTTCAAAAACAGCAGTGGGAGTATGGTAGAACTGGAAGTAATTCCAGAACCGCAAAGGATTACTGAAGATTTAATAAGGAACCTGAAGATTCAATCTGATTTGACATTCCATTGGCCACTCCGCAGATAAGGTGGGTAACTTCAGGCACCCGAGAGGTACTCCGGTAGCCTCAAGGACGGTGACAGGGAAGTTCTTGTTTACCCACACTTGCCATTGTTGTTGTTCCAGGCTGCGAGACCCGGCAGGAGGATGAGTATAGCGTCGTTCTAAACTAGCTTTAGAAGTGCACGTCTATATGACTCTGGCAGAGGGTTGTCGTAGTCAGTGGGAGCAGCGGAAGCATTGGTGGAATTCAGGCTTATGTCTATTTATAAACTAAAGCAGATATAGCGGAGTTAGATCATCTGTTTCTGATGTGACAGTCATGGGTTTGACGTCATCAGAATAGGGGATGGATCTGTTGAGAAGGTAGTAGGAAGTGATATTCCTATACTACGATCGGTTATACCTTGGTCGTCACACAGTGGTTTCTCCACAAAGGACTTGGATATTATATCAGACATACTGGTTACTAGATGTATGGTTTTAGATCTAGATTTGGGTGGTTTCCCAATCTGGGTACCTTGACAGCATTCTATGAGTATTTAGAATGGACGACTCCTGACACGGTAGTGTACCTGCAGTTGATGGAGTCACCCTCTCTAATGGTGTCTTATAGACTAAAGGGAAGAGGGATACTCATGATTGGCAGATCACTTGCTTAGGCAATTGAGTCAATCATGAGATGTCAAGTACCGCACCCGATGTCGTTCTTGCACTAGATGCAATAAGTTGATATTGATCCAATCCTGGAGAAACAGTCGGAAGCAGTTTTAGAACATAAGTTGATGTTCTAGGGATATGATAACGGCAGCCTCCTTTAGGAGACGGTTATCATTCCAGGCTTCCAAGGTGACATGGACGACAAGGAGGTTGTCAGAGTTATAGTTTTTCCTTCCGACGAGAGGCGGTATTTTGGACAGGTGGTCCAAGGCAATATTGAGGGAGGCTTGGCGCAGGATACTGATTAAGTTCGGTTGACGATACAGTCTAAGAAGTTTGGATTTGGAGTTCATTTACGAGCTAGGTCCCATAAGACATCCAGACATTCTAAGACAGGTATTGCTCATTTCGGGAGATGGTTTTCTCCGCGAACTTGAGATATAGAGAGACATAGAAAGAAACATCACAGCGGATCCACTCACTGAGGCTATTCCTCGAACGCAATAGTTTCGCAAAAGAGCTTTGTGAGACTGACTAATAGAGGAGTCGGGTGTTCGGTATCACACGGGCTGTGAGTATGCGGCATCACAATAATTAGCCTTGAGTGCAAGGGGAGATTGTTGGAGTTAGTGCCCTCAGAGTCAATTATTGGATCACAGGCACGTGATTGCAATGATTGAGGGAGGACCTATCCCGGTAGGACAGTCTTACTCGAGATGATAGTATGCTATCTGGTTTATCTTTATCATCGTGTACTGCTTTAGGTGACCTGACATGTCGCTATTACACGTTGATAGAGCCCCTAGGATTCTTGCTTGACGACCAGCAGTATGATGGCGATCATATACGTGAGAGCTGGTAGTCTATAAGCACATCCTTAAAAGGTCCCTAGTCGTAGGAGTTTCGAGACAGGGCATCGATACTCCATTAGTAGACTAGTGTATACAGTCGAGACCCCGACGAGGGGCGGTGGCCGGTCTCACAAGCCACTGGTGTCAGTTGGTTCACCTAAGATGTATACAGGTGCTCATTGGGTTATGAGTACACCGGACAGGACTCGCCGGGAACCTGCTAGTTGGGCTTATACCTGACGTCAGATAGCAGTTCCCTGGTGACATGTGTACAGGTTAGTTCATCGACCTGAGGATCGTCATTTGTCTCGTGTGAGTTCCCACTGTGCTTTGATTACTACCCTACCACGGCTCAAAGGAGTCGTGCAAACAGGTTTTAGTTGGGTACAGTCCCGAGCCACATGGAGGCAGTGAGCGGATCTTCAGGGGTTCGTCTCTCCCGGTATTGGGGGTGAGGTCGCGCTGTGTCTAGGAGAGCCATTACGCAAAGCCCTCGGCCGAGGCAGGAGATTTACTGGTAGGTATTCCAGTAGTATCTCAGGGCGTTCTGGGCTACACTCCGACACGACTTGTACCGCCTTTGGGGGTCTGACTTTTACCAACCCCCTAGGCCCGACATGCGATCCTCATAGACGAACGGACCGGACTGTACGGACATTGTCACTGACAGGCTCAGTAGGGTGTCAGGATGAGTTCGCTCATCGACGTCCCTTTTGTTCAATAGCTGGTGGCCTGTTACGTATTGGCTTATACCTCTGACGTGCTAGTGGTTAAATCCACAGCCATTATATTGACGAGTCTTTAGAGTCCACCACACTTTCAGTTACTCAGCTTTCGGGCGAAACGCTGTAGAAGCCGTATGGAGATATGGCAGGGTCCGATCAAATACGTGCGGTATTGCACGGATCAGGATCGGACAGTTTTGTACTAGTGGCCGTATGGAAATATGGCAGGGTTCGATCAGATACGTGCGGTATTGCACGGATCAGGATCGAACGGTTTTTACTAGCCGGCTTTGGTTTAAGCCGGTACTAGTTTAGTACAGTGTAGATTTTGTCTCATTGCATTTGTATCCGGACGGAATACAGATGCGGGTGTGTATGCACAGTATCGGGGTTTTCCTGTAATTTATTACGGGACCAGTTTTCTGGAGTTGCCAGTTTGCATTCCGTTCCGGCCGGTTTTCCTTTGTTCTTTCCCGGCCGGACTTTTCCGATGGAGGGGGTTATTTGCAAGTTTGCAAATAACACCTTGTGGAGGGGTTTTATTGCAATTGTTTTGATTATGATAGCTTCTTATCTTTTGCTCCATCACTTGCATTCATGAGGGTATGGGTTTGATTAATGTGTGAAGCATGGTTGATGTTTCTTTGTCTCTTGATGTGGTCACCCTTCATGCTCTCCTACACTCACCTCCCTCTTGTTTGATATATTCATTCCTCCACCTTATTATTCTCACTTGATGAAAATGGTAGAACATTAGAGAGAGGAAAAAGAATGAGAGAGTTCATCTTTGTTTTGGGAGGAATTCTTCATCTCCTTCTTCTTCTAGTTTCGGAAAAATGAAAGCACCATTTTTCCTAACCCCATTCCTCCATCATGGCAACTACAAACCCCAAATGAGACTAGCATGATCTACTACACTTTCTACAGCATATCTTGAGCATGTCGAGTTGCCGGCTTCATGCCCGAGTTGCCTCGGTATTGAGGCGGGAGCCCGTAAAAGACGCAGGCGTTGTGGTGCACTTTCCGGTGAGGAGGCGACGATGTGGAGGCAAGACTTTCCGCGGGAGATCGGGATGATAAAGAAAAGACCGGAGGACTGGGATCACTCGGTATACTTCTCACCCTATCTCTTGATTGCTAGCATTAGGTTAATGGTTACGATCCGGGTTTTCTTTGTCCGCGGTAGCGCCGGTTTCCAAGGAAAAATTTTGATTCCGCAATTTGGCCTCGTGTTAGACGGCCGGGGCGCTGCCGTGGCGCAACAGAACACACCCGAAGATGATGCATCAGTATGCACATTCTTCGTTTGGGCGGCACAGGAATTCTGGTAATCCCTTAATTCCTGCTCGGTCTTATAATAATTATAAGTTGGAGCGGGACCAACGTTCCCCAGCTCAGTATTACAAGCGGGTTCGGTCAATAATCCGTATTATTATCTTGATTAAGGCGTGATATGGTCGCTACCTGGAGAGAGAGAAGAAAACACTCTGCGTGCGCTCTTGCAAGAATAGATTGGTTATTATTTTTATCTAATCAGGATGGCTCGCACTATTTTTATCAAATCTTCCTTCAAACCCTAAAAGGAAAGACTAGCCGGGATTAATTACATGCTACAAGTTCACCAATCTTTCAGCCAGGAAAGTGTCTGTACTTTGAGGGAGGTCCCCCGTGCTTTCGCACGAACCTAATTAATGTAAACCTCATTTTCCCAAAGGCGTAACCTCGTTAACACCTTTTTAGACACCTACTTGATCGGCTAATTATAATGTGTAAAACTCTCCCAGGAGTAACTCTTACTCACAGCGGGTATCGGGATCCAACTATCTCATAGAAGGTATGCAATCTCATTGCAAATTTCAACACTTGAAATTCCCGATAATTTTGCCCCAAACGATCTATGACCTTGACAAGGTCAACAAACCATAGACCGTAAGTCAAGTTCAACCCGTCATTTCTTGATTGAATTAAACCCACCCGCACGACCCTTGACAAGGTCAACAAGGCCGTACGACTACCCTAACCCAATTTGAATCATATGCATAAGCAGATAAATACTGGTTAGTTACCGCACACTGCGTCTTGATAAGGTCAACAAACGCAGCACGAATACTAAGCAGGACTTATCTGAAATGACGGAGGGCTACGACAGGTTTTTCTGAACACCTATTGCCTAATGAACTTGATATCGTTGTAGGATCGAATAAATTTTGAAAATGCAGTGTTTTTTAGGCTTTTCTAGTTTTGCTAAAAGGGTCACTCCCGGTGAAGGGATCGTCAGCCCTTTCCTCGTCGAATGAGGTGCGGGATATATCATATATATCGCTGTGCAAAGCAGAAACTATAGAAGCAATCAAAAGACAAACCGAGAGTTGTAGCATCTGCCAGTTATTGCTAAAGGGGTCACTCACGGTGAAGGGATCGTCGGCCTTTTCCTTATCGAATAAGGTGCAGGATATATCATATATACCGCTGTGCAAAGCAAGAACTGTAGCTACCTGTTTTATTTTTAAAATTCGATTCCACAATATCTTTAGGTTTCTTTTATTTCATTAATCTCATTAATGAAGTCCCATCATTTAAGTTACCTAAACATCACAGATAAATACGACGTACACTTATGCCATCCGCATTCGCTTCGATGTCTCGTCTGCACCGTTGGGTTAGGTAACTAACGCCAGAGCGAGGCAGGGCTAGCACGGGTGTAAAACATAAGCAACGTCTATATAATATATCATATATACTATATATAATATCTATCTAAACATATCACATGATCACATCACAGATAACGCAGCAGAAAATATCATATGAAATATTGGATATACTAGGACGTCCGTGTTTTTAATACGAGCCAGTATAAAACACGGATTCCACGGTCACGATGAATAGCCAATCCCACACCCCTAGACCCCTACGAGAGCGGCAAGCAACCCTACCAATTCTAGGGTTAGGAGACCCGAACTCGACTCCTCGAGATGGCCTCCCACTGGACCCTAGAACCCGGTTACTTGTGCTCTCCTCCTTGGGTCTATCCTAATGCGGAAAAGTAAATAATATACATCAACGGTGACTTCTTCCGTAACCTGGAAGTGCCCCAATAAAAGAATATTACATACAAGTTTTTACATGAATGAAAATGAAAAACACTCATCTCACATAAAACCCCCCGGCTATTCAAACACGACGATCCAATATAACATATCCAGCAACACATAACATCACATGTCATCAACGTAAGTAAATTTGCGCATCCCAATTGTCGTTAACATATAGCAACGAAACCGGCGATATCACATATTACACTTACGGTCACAGAAAAGAAAGTGTAAAACTACAACAGTTGGAATCCGCAACCTCTTTAGACATCGCATGCCTAATCAAATGAATTCCTTAGACATCGCATGCCTAACAATTATAAACCCCGCATTTTAGTCTCATTATCGAAAACTCTTTTCAATATCAAGTCGGGCAATTCAACAAGATTCCCGACATTTTGATCGAATGCTCGTCGCAAACTTTATTAGGCGGCCGCACCTCCGATGCCCTCGACGAAGTGCACCAAGGTGGAACACCGCTGCAGCTGTAAGTCTATGCTACCTCTCCCGGTACTTTCGGATATGCGGAATTTGGTGAAAAACAATTTTCTAGAGGCGGTAACATTGACTCAAAACCGGATCTTGGTTAAACATCTAACTAACAACCTAACTAGGAGTTGTTAACTACTCGGTTAGGGGGTTATACCTTTCTTTCTTGAACTCCTTCGTCTTCAAGCCTCGATGGTTGTCCGGATCGGCTTCACCCTGTCGTCTCCTTGCGCCGAAGATCGATCCACCTGAAAGCTTCTACCATTGGCTTCTTCTACGTACTTTGAAGAAACAAGTTCACTCAGTTTGCCAAACCTTGTGAACTAGAGTGAGTAGAGGAGAGTGTGTTGGGATTTTCTCTATGGTTCTTGGTTCTCAACACATGAGACAAGTGAACCATAGACTAAAGAGAGGGAGAGCAAGAGTAAGGAGATGAGAGCTCAAAAACACAAGAGAGAGAATGAAAATGATAGAATGAGCAAGACTTTTCTCACTTGGCTCTCATAATCCAAAACCATCATCACAAAAATAGTAATCAAGTATTGTGTAAATGGTTTAAGTCAAAATGGCTATATCATTTCATGCACTCATATTGCACAAGAGAACAAGCAAGTGAAAAGTCTTTGCCATGAAATGATAGCCATTGTCATCATAATGGTCAACTAGTCCAACCTAGTCAACCGGTCAACAAAGTCAACAAGTCAACAAAGTCAACCCCTCAACAACCATGTCACCACAATACTTAATTAATATTATTGTTAATCATATATCATATTCTCATTAGGGTTGAGCAAAAAGTCAATAGTCAACAGTCAACGGTCAACAACCCTAATGAGAATCCTCTGCCTCTGTCTCTCCGTCAACTGTGCATAGACACCCGCATCCGCGTTCCGAGGAACACGAATACAAACTGGATAAAACCAATCCCAAAACGTACACTAGGATCTGGCTTAAACCAAAGCCCGCTAGTGTAAACTGTCCGGACACTAAACGTGCACAAGTGCACGGATGTGACTGAACCCTGTCGCAAAACCATGCGACCTGTCGCAAAACCATGCGACCTCTACTCTTTTGCCTAAAGGCGAATAGCTTTCTGCGTGGGACTCTAAAGACTCGACACTACGCTGGCAGTGGGTTTAACCACAGACCACAAGCGGCACTAGCTGTGCGTAACGGTCCCTAGGTAGATGCCGACAAGAAGACTGACGAGGTGAAACCCATCTGAACTCCTACTGAGCCTGAATGTGACAATCTCCGTACAGTCCGGTCTGTTCGTCTGATACATCGCATGGCGGGCCTAGGGAGGCGGTAAACGTCAGTCCCCTAATAGCGGTACAAGTCGTGTCGGAGTGAAGCCCAATACACCCTGAGATAACACTGGAAGCCTACCAGTATATCCCGCTTGCCCTGGCCAGGGACTACTCGTGTATTGGCTCTCCTAGACACAGCGCGATGTCAACCCCCAATACCGGGAGAGACGAATCTTGTCTAACCATCACTGCCTCCAAGTGCTTCGACACTGCACCCAACTACTACCTGTTTGCACGACTCCTTTGAGCCATGGTATGGTAGTAATCAAAGTACAGTGGGAACACACTCGAGGCGAAGTGACAGTGTCAAGTCAGCGGACTAAGCTGTACTCATGTCACCTGGGAACTGATAACTGACGATAGGTATAATACCAACCGGTCAGTTCCCGACGAGTCATGTCCAGTGTACTCATAACCTAACGAGCACCCGCATACTATCTCCAGTACGACATACTGATGGCTGTGGGACAGACCATCTCCCACACTGGGATGAGAAGCGCATGCGCTAGTCTACTCCGGAGTATCGATGCCCTGTCTCGATAGTCCTGCGACTAGGGACCTGCATAAGGATGTGCTTATAGATTACCCAGCCCCCACTAGTGTGACTACCATCACAACGCTGGTAATCAAGCAAAGATCCTAAGGGCTCCACTAATGCGTATAGGTGATATAATAAAATAAACACATGTACACATTGAAGTAGAAACAAACCAAGTAGCATACTACTATTTTGAGTAAGATTGTATATACAAGGTGAATATCCCAAGCTTCCATTAAGTAATATACAAACCAGTATGATACAGTAATGGCCTCTAGGGCATATACACTAACAGCCGCGAGCACCCGAACGGATGCTTTCGGCGACGGGGTTCTCCTACAGTCACTTGGTCGGGGCTATGGGGCGTGGCTATCTATTAAGTTTACCGGCGAGTATCCGCGTACGCTACGAGATTGCGACGGACTTTTGATCACATCAAAATTCCGTGGCAACCGATCAATTGAGACTAAAGTGCTATGTTTATAACATTCATATTAGTTATCTCATAACTACTTGTGAATTCCAAATATTGTATCACATTCCAGATAAATAGAAAATGTCAAACTTTTCGATCGAACAACCAAACACCCAAGTTTTCCCGAAACAGCTCAACACTTGAAATCAGTTCAAAAACATCCATTTCAGGCCACAGTACCAACGGTCCAGCCGTAGAAGGGTCAAGCCAACGCCTCACATGTGGCACGCCGTACTGCCCCAAACCCTAAGGTTCAAAGGTCAGTTCAAGACGGTCACATAATCAACTTAAGGTTTGTTGTCTTCTAGAGGGACCATCGCGTTACTTGCACTAGTTAGAACGTTATCAAACTACGGAAAAATCCAACATTTGGAAATTTCCCAACGGGGAAAAAGTAGGTATTTTTATCCGGTCGAGCTTTTTAACATGTTCTAAAATTACCCGGAAAATCAAAACAAAGTTAAAATATCCGATCGAATCAATAAATCCCCAATAGAACCCAGAAAACTCAACTGTTGAGTATCTATTAAAAATTCCCATAAAATACAGCATGTACAGATAGGCATTACTGTGCAAATAAAGTGACAAGATTCACTTATACGGCCGCGGAACCGCCGCAAATGCCAGGGTGGGGCCGCGGTTCCGCGGCAGTTTAGTTGACTTAGGGACACGTGTTTCACAGTAATCCATAGAAATCCCTGCTGAATTTTTTGGATATTTTTAATTCACAAAGATGCAAAATTCCAGAAAATGTCCAGAGAGTGGTTTGAGTTAGGGTTTCTAGGTTCGATCGGCATTCTAACTTCGTCTACACTTCGTCTAAGGCTCTAGCTAGGCTCTGATACCACTGTAGGGTTCCTAGGCACACTAATGAGGTTCCACAACTAATCAAACATGCCAAAATCAAAAATTTTTCAAGTGCCAAGTAACCCTAAGCAAGATCGTAACTAGAGGTAAGGAGAAACAAATGAAAGCAAACTACTTTGCTACAAAGCGAAAGGAAGTACAACCTTTGTAGATCCGGTCCTCCACTTCCTTGGATCCATGATGACGTCCCTCCGCTGCGATCAACCGGATCCCAGACTCTAGCGTTGGTTTCGTCAGAGAAATGATCAGGCTAGGTCGTTGACTTCGATGCCGAAGATGATCTACGTCGAGGCGACTCTAACTCGAGCCCCATCTTCACCAAGTCATGAAACTTGTGAAGAAAACACCATATACTACATTGGCAAGTGGTAGAGGATGAAGAAATAGGAAGTGCGTTCACTTTGGATTTGGATTTCTCACTTGGATTCATCACTTGAAATTTTCAAGAAAAGGTTTTCTTTCTTCTTCATGAAGAAGTTGAAGAAGAAGAAAGAAAAAGAAGTATGAATTATTTTCCGAAAAGAAAATGAAGTGATGGTTATCATAATGTAACCATGGGTGAGGCTAACTCATGTAGAGAGCAAACCCTAGTTTAGGTAATGGTTAGGTTTAAAGGATAAAACAAAATGGTTACTTTTTCAAAGCTTCTTGAAGCTTCAACAATAATACAAAGCAAGCCACCATTTCATTTTAACTAAAATGAATAAAGAAAATAAATAAAACAAATTAAAACCTAACCATTAACCTAAAGATGGTTTAAAGCAAACATACACGCAAGTTTGCATATATCATCAAACATGATACAATCTAGTGCACAAAAATATATCACATATACTACTTGTGCACATCAAGTGAGAAAATCCATCTAAAGTGAACAAATACTAGTTAATGTAAATTAATATATCCAATATATAATTATACATTAAATCATTAAATCAACACTTGATTTAATGATCCGGTAATACTGCATATAACCGACTAATATCAAGTGTATCAATAATCGAATCAACACTTGATTCGGTAACCCGGCTATATCATATATAACCGTCCAATGATACAAATCGCGAGAATAGAATACAGTATCACATACTGGTATTATTCACGGTCCCGCACATATCTCATATGCGCTCCTATTTCGTTTCGCTTGAGCCAGAAAACCACTGTGTAGGACTCTAAAGACTCGTCAATACGCCGGCAGCAGGTGATAATCATTTCAAACACCCACAAGCCGCAAGCGGTCTGCTAAACGTAACGGCCACCCGGGTATTGAGCGATCAGAAGATCAATGAGCAAGCTCGCTCACACTCCTGTGAATCCAACCAGCAACACCTATCGTACAGTCCGGTCTCGTCGTCTGATATGTCGCATATCTCGCCTAGGGGTGGTAAACGTCAGACCCCAGTAGCTCGATAAGTCGTGTCAATATGAGGTCTATAACAGTTTGAGAAACTACTAGTAACACTTACCGGTAAATCTCAGCAACCCTGGCCAGGGATTTCCGGTTATAGCCAATCGAACACAGCGCAACATCAACTCCCTATACCGGGAGAGACGAATCCCCTCCTATCGCTCATTGCCTCCATGTGATTCGCGACTATACCCAAAATCCACCGTTTTGCACGCCCTCTTGGACGTGGTAAGGTGGAAATCAAAGCACAGTGGGAATCACACAAGACTCTATGACGATCTCGGGTCAACAGACTACTCTGTACCAGTGTCACCAGAGAACTACCATCTGACCTAAAGTATAATACCATCTGGGAGTTCTCGGCGAGTCCGTCCAATGTACCCAGTCTCCACTGAGCACCCGTATATCATCTCTGATGTCAAACACCAATGGATATAGGATCATCCATCGCCCATCTGTATGGTGCGAGAAGGTATACGCTAGTCTACTCTGGTATATCGATGCCCCGTCTCGATACACCCACGACTAGGGACCTTGAAGGATGTACTTATGGACTACCATGTCCCCACTAGTATGATCCGCATCATAGTCCAGGTAGTCAAGTACACATCCTAAGGGCTTTACCAACATGTAACAGAGAGACAATCAGTGTACACGTTAAGGTAAAGAGCAACCAGATAGCATACTATCATGTCGAGCAAGAAAGTCCTCCCTATATATGTCCAAGAATCCACTACAATATACATCCTATGTATAGTAATGGCCTCTAGGGCATACATATAACTAACACATATTATATATTTTTTGTATTTGTTTTCGGGTTAAAAATTTCAAAGGAGGTGCTGCCCAAATTTTAAATGACAAAAGGTTTTCAAGTTAGATACAAATATAGTGTTTCATATATTACTACATATCTATATATATAAGAATAAACTTGATTTCAGTGTACCTTATTTCAAAACTGCATCTCTACTATTTTTCTCTAAAAAGGTTTAGATATCTGGGTTTTTGGCTTACTTGGATGAGGTGGAGTCCTATAGATTTCACATGATTCAAGTGCCAATCACGTGCCATTATCGATCATGACAAAGTTGGTATCAGAGCGCCAAGTTTAACCTTGGTTCGATACTATGTTTGACTATGCAGAGTCTAGGGCGTATATATATATTCGAAACCTAGGCTTGACCTTACGGAATTTAGACTTGACCGAGGGGGTATTAGACCCAAAATTTCGTCGCGTAGGTTGACCTTGGTTGATAGAGTAAGTGACTTAAGTAGAGTGACGTACCGTGTGTATGTTCCACGGCATACTTATGATACGCTACTCCGCTTAAGAAGCCTTAGGATGTACATTTCGTAGGAGTTGGATTTCTATTCGTTCCTATGATCTATCCTCATCGATGTTGGATTGTGGTTTCTGTTACCATAGTTACATGAGCAGAGAGAGAGCTATGGCTAGAGGTGCGGTAAGCACGAGCTCATCGTGAAAGAGGACTGACTAGGTTGTTTCCAGTAGTATATAAAATACGTCGATATATGTGTTACTGGTATGTATGCCCTAGAGTCCATTACTGTACATACGATGTATATTGTAGTGGATGCTTGGACATATATAGGGAGGACTTTCTTGCTGGACATGATAATTTGCTATCTGGTTGCACTTTATCTTAACATGTACTCTGATTGTCTCTATATTACATGTTGATAAAGCCCTTAGGATGAGTACTTGACTACCAGAACTATGATGCAGATCATACTAGTGGGGACAGTGTAGTCGCTAAGTACATCGTTCAAATGTTCCTAGTCGAGGGTGTATCGAGACAGGGCATCGATATACCAGAGTAGACTAGCGTATAGCTTCTCGACCCATGTAGATGGGCGATGGATGATCCCATATCCATTGGTGTTTGACATCAGAGACAGTATACGGGTGCTCAGTGGAGACTGGGTACACTGGACGGACTTGCCGAGAACTCCCAGAATGTATTATACCTCACGTCAGATGGCAGTTCTCTGGTGACACCGGTACAGGTTAGTCTGCAGACCCGAGATCGTCATAGAGTCTTGTGTGATTCCCACTGTGCTTTGATTTCCACCTTACCACATTCAAGAGAACGTGCAAAACAGTGGCTTTTGGGTATAGTCCCGAGTCACATGGAGGCAATGAGCGATAGGAGGGGTTTTCGTCTCTCCCGGTATAGAGAGTTGATGTTGCGCTATGCTCGATTGGCTATAACAGAAAGTCCTTGTCCAAGGCAGCTTCAGAGATATACTGGTAAGTGTTATCAGTAGTTTCTCAACCCGTTATGAGCCTCATATCGGCACGACTTATCGAGTTACTGGGGTCTGACGTTTACCGCCCCTAGACGAGATATGCGACATATCAGACGAAGAGACCAGACTGTACGGTAGTGTTACTAATTGGATTCGCAGGAGTGTGAGCAGGCTTGCTTGTTGATCTTCTGATCGCTCAATACCCGGGTGGCCGTTACGTTTAGCAGACCGCTTGCGGCTTGTGGGTGTTTGATATGATCATCGCCTACTGTCGGCGTATTGACGAGTCTATAGATCCCTACACAGGGGATTCTTGGCTCAAGTGAAACGGATTAGGTGTATATATATGATATGTGCGGGACCGAGATTGATACGATATGAGATACCGTATTCTATTCTCGTGATTCGTGACATTGATCGGTTGTATGCGATATAGCCGGGTTATCGGATCAAGTGTTGATTCGATAAGTTGTTACACATGATATTAGTCGGTTATATATGATATAGCCGGATTATTAAATCAAGAGTTGATTTTATAATCTAATGTATAATTATATATTTGTTATATTATATTACATTAACTAATATTAAGCTCACTTATAATTTTTTTTCTCACTAGATTGTGCACATTGTATATATGTGATATATGCAAGTGTACATGTTTGTGTTATGCTTGATGATACATACAAGATGGGTTTATGAGACTTATACCATTTTAGGGTTAAGTTAGGGTTTATTTATTTCTTAAGATTTAACAAAAGAGTAAGACTTGGTCAAAGTTGTCAAGCTTGATGAAGCTTGTAGAAACATTGACAAAGTCCACTCTTCTGTCATTTCTTCAGATATTAGTTAACCCAACCCTTAACCATATACCTTGGTTTATTCTCTACATGAGTTAAGCATGAGGACTTAACTCACCTATGGTTGATATAATTCATTTGGATGAATTATTGACTTGAGTTCATCTTCTTCTTCTTCTTCCTCCTCAAAAGCTTTCTAGCTCTAATGGAGTTATGAGAAAATCAATTCTAATGTGAGCCCACTTCCTACTTCATCATCCTCTACTACTTGCCATTTAGTATAGGGTGTTCTCTTCACAATGTTCATGACTAAGTGAAGAAATAGCTTAGGTTAGTGTCTCCTCGATGTAGATCATCTTCGGCCTCGAAGTCATCGAAGCAAGCATGTTCGTTTCTTCGTGGAGCCTCTCTAGAGTCAAGAGTTTACGATCGCAACGAAGGGGACTTCTACATGGAGCTATTGAAGTGAAGGACCGGTCTACAAAGGTTGTATTCCTTGCTCTCTTTACTTATTGCAAAGTGTTTACATTTGATTCCTTAAATTTCTAGTTTATGATTCAAGTTAGGGTTAGCTAAAACGACAAATTTTTGTATTTGGCATGGACGATGCCTCCTGAAACCTTGCTTCCATCTTGGGTAACCCTGCAGTGGTATCAGAGCCATGCTAGAAATTAATACGGATTTTGTTAGAATTACGAAACTGAAACAACGCCGAAATTTGCAACGCGAAACCATACTTTCTGTCAATTTTAAAAAGCTTTCAGAAAATTTTTCAAACAAGTGCAGAATGGTATTTGGGAGGTTATAAGCACATGGCAAAAATTTGGGACCCAGTGCTCGGATTTTGGCCGAGCACATAGGGTGAAATTCCGAGCCGGCCGGCCTAATGGGGGCTTTTGGTGTTCAATTTTTTATCATGTGCTTGTCTCTGTGTTTTGGTGTTTCGGGTGTTGTTTATTTTTTCTAAGTTTGCATGTGATGTAATCTTACACTATAAGCAATTCGGAATGTTTCATATTCGTAGTTTTAACATTATTTCGGGTTATTCGCATGTTGTCTAGGCGATGTTAGAAAGTTCGATCGAATGTCAAAAACCCATTTTTCCAAGTTTAACGTATTCGGAAAAATATGCAAGTGATTCTTTGGACCCTCTAGAAGAACGTAAACCTTAACTCGATTATGTGGCCGTTAAAACCGCCACTTGAACCCTATGGCTTGTGGTAGTTTAGCGTTGTCACATGTGAGGCGTTGGTTTGATCCTTCTATTGCTGGTTCATAGGTACTGTGGCATCTTTTGGGTATTATTAAAACTGTGCTAAAGTGTTGAGCTGTCGGGAAATTGTGGGACTTTGATGAATCGATCGAAAAGTTTAACGTCGTCCGGATATTATGTGATGGGATACAATATATGGAATCCACATGTAGTTATGAGATAACTAGTTTGAATGTTATAAATCTAGCAGTTTAGTCTCATTTGATCGGTTGCCATAGGATTTTGATGCGATCAAAAGTTTGTCGCAATCACGTAGCGTACGCGGATACTCGCCGGGTAAACATAATAGATAGCCACTGTCATGACCCAAAAATGGCACGAGATGGCCCTTAAACTACGCAACGTCTACTGGCGTAACGCAATTTAAGTAAGCCAAAAACCCAGCAATCTAAACTATCAAAATTAGTAAGAAATAAGAACATTGTTAAAACTTTTGAAATCTCAAACCAAATTCTTTAAAGTCCAACTTTTATTCCTTTAAAATTTTGGCAGCACCTCCTTTGTAAAACAAGCCCCCAAAAATGGGTACAACATAATATAAGTAAAAGCACCCCAAACGGGAGCAAAATCCACGCCTAACGGCGGAAAACAAACACCACAACAGATATACGACGCCGTAACGAAGAAAGAGACGATATAAATAAAACTGCATAAAGACCTCCAAGTCACAAAATAATATACAATATCGTCCTCATACCAAGTCACTAAGTCATACAAGATAATGGTAGATGGAGAGCACAGGATACAACGAATATGCAACAAGCAACATCAGGTAACCGCAAAACCTACCTAAGCAAAACTGCACACTGTTAGGCGAAGCGGTATCCGCAGCAAAAGATGATACGATGGGTGAAAATAGCCCTGCCTCTGACTAACCTGAGGGACATCTGCAAAACACTGTGGCACAACGGGGGTGAGTTGCCAACTTATGAATAGTAAATAACATATGCAGGTAATCGCGAGTATGCCCGTACAACGCGAATCTAACACGTTGCGACTAATAGCAATGAATGGTCATATGTAATGCAACAGTCATGAAAGGTATACTAGCAGGTACAACTAATACATGAAGCAATAATATGACAATCTGTATACAACAATCATGTAAGGTACTCTATCAGGTACTACTAATACATGAAGCAATACATATAAAATAATATATGTAAATGCAGCAGTCATGGAAGGTACTCTATCAGGTAATACTAATACATGAAACAGTGTATAAACAACAAATGCGGAGTATAGAATAAAATATGTCATTCCCACGGAAATCCTAACCTCGTGGTAGGACCAAAATCTAACAAGACAATCAAAATCCCAATTTCCAGAAATCAGCACCCAAATTGGCTCTCCTATCATGTAAGTCTCATATATCATGAATGTCCAACATCAAGTATATCTCATATATCCCAAATGTACAATATCAAGTAAATCTCATATATCCTTAATGTCCAACATCAAGTTTATCTCATATTTTCCGAATGTACAGCATCAAATGGATCTCACATATCCTGTGTGTACAATATCAGTATATCCCACATATCCTGTGTGTACAATATCAGTATATCCCACATATCCTGTGTGTACAATATCGGTATATCCCACATATCCTGTGTGTTTGCATGAACAAATATGATGAAGTATATGAATCGATATGTATACATATATATTAGCGTCTCACTCAACTAATATATACATATATAGGAATAAAAATATCATAAAAACAAGTGTCTCACATAGACACATAAATACTGATATATCATGTGCTGTCACTACGACTGGCCCCCTGATAGGTACATATCATACGCTATACCGAAAAGCCCGAGTGCCTAGCTCTGACCCTCGTCTTTCCACGTATCCATACGTACATGACACCCGTCGGTATCCCCATGATAACCACCGAGTCATAGGTAATGTCACCGGATGGTATGGTTCCCCCACTAACTCATCTTCTCACTGAGATTCTTGCCCCGGGGTACCTCCGGCCCCCACCATGTATCCGCACACGGACCCCTCTTTTCCTCGCGTGGGGTATACATATCCGAACAAAAAACTCATGGTTGGCGCTGAAATATCATATCAAGGGAAACCGGGTTTTTCAAGTAATGCATAATTTCATGAAACTACCACGGTCCCCAAATCCATAAAACATCATGAAAAATCCATATCTCAATGCGAAAATCCATGAATATAATATACGCAACATGAAACTGAAATGCAAACGTATAAAGGAAAAGTCGCTATTTCACTGCAACCAGTTAAAATATAAATCATGCGGTTCCTAATTCTCCAAGTCCAATATAACATCAAATAAAAGTGCACATGTAGCTATAACCAGAAATATGGGTAACATGTTGGTATAGCAAGGTATATGTATATACCTATCAGTAATGATGTAATATACCCTCCAGGTATAAGCAAGGTATGCATACAAGGTATACACGTAGATATGTCATTATGTGTGTATGTACCTATCGCTAATGGTACAATACCCTATAGGTAATACAGGTAACTAGCATGTAAGCAAGTCATGGCATATGTGTAAGCATGTAGGTATACAGGTATGCTATTACTCATATGCATAAAGAAATATGAATCAATGTCTCAATGTCCCTAACTAACAATATCATATAGGTATGTGTGTTGTGCGTAACATGACAATTATTGACGGTGTATGTGGCATACAATCAGTGCTCGTGCAGCATAAGCCGTCAATAATATGTGCAGTGTCCTAAGGATACTAGTCCAAGCACAACAAGTAACTAAACAATAGGGTGTATGCTCAACTCTAAATATGAAATAGAATATGCGACAAAGTAAAGTCGTCTCTAGGCCAGACGCATAACGCAATGCGGGCGATTCCCCTGTAGATGTTAGATATACTCGCCAACCATCCTGGCTAAGCAAAGCCAACCACCTGTTACCCCTCCTTCGCAGCGTTCGAAGTCCCCGGCTGCGAACCTAAAACAACAAAACGATAACACAAGTGTATATTAGCAAACGACCAAAAAAACGTACGAACCACGTTTTACCGACACACCAACTCCAAACCTACTCCCAAGTGTTCGTATTGTGGCTAACACACGTAGCGATACGACGAAACCAACCCAAGAGCAAAACCAGCACGAAGTACACGGACCGTGTCGGATAACGTATCGCGCGTAGTCGTATCACTAGAAGCTACCTATGTGATCCTAGATTTTTCATACAGAGAAAACTAAACAATCAAACAGAACCAAACACAACTAAACCACTGCAGACACTTATCCACAAAAACCCAAACCCTAACTCCCACCCAAAACCGATGTCGCCGGAAATACTCTTCACGTCGCCGGCCGAGGTCCGAGCAGGGGGTCTCGTGCTTGAGGTGATGTCCTATGGTCTCTGGTACAACACAACTACATTGTTTGGTTTTCTAGTAAAATCTCGGAGTCACAGCAAATCATAGATGTCACAAATGACACTATAAATACGATATTTTGCACAAAACTTAACTTTACGCTATCTAAACAGAAACTAAAAGTCTACACAACACAAAAACTATATAAAGAACAGATGGGGATCATTACCCAACCAAAAGAACTCAATGATCCAAGCTATCCAAGCTCCTGGGCATCCAAGAGGAAAAACTAGATCAAAGAAGTGATTTTTATGATATTTGTGAAGGATTTGAGATGAATTGGTGCAGAACTTGATAGTGTTCAGTTGTGATATGGGAGAGATGAATAAAATGAGAAAGAGATACAGAAAAAGATAGAGAGTGTGAAAGATAAAGAGAGAGGGAGGTGAGGATAAGGGGTGAGTGCACTGCAGGAATGCTAGGCACTCTCACAAGGATCTATAAGGAATCAACCATGCCCGATTTAAAATTTAGACGTGCCGAACAACCCTAACCAAGATCTTTAAACTAGAGATTAGGCGAAACAAAGCATGTTAAACACTTTGACATCTAAGAGTTTGGGATTACAACCTTTGTAGTCCGGTCCTTCACTTCTAAACCTCCGTCTTGAGGTCCCTTCGCTGCGATTATCGAGTTTCCGGACTCTAAAGAGATTCCACGAAGAGAAAGATGCAAGCTTGCTTCCGATCTTCGATAACTAAGATGATCTACCTTGAAGTTTCTATAACACATGCTCTCACTCACTAAATGAAGTGAACACCCTAATCTAAATGGCTAGGATAGATTAGGATAATGATGAAGGATTTTAGCTCTCATTTGTTTTCTTAAACTCACTCATTTTCATCACTTCTCAAAAAGCTAGAAAGCTTTTCAAGCAAAAAGGAAGAAGAAGAAGAAGCTATTTTTACTTTGTGATGAATAATGAATTGTGGTGATAATTACTTATGCAACCTTGGTTGCTAATATAAAATGAGCTAACCTTTCTAAAGAGTTAACTAGGGTTGAGGGTGTGGTTTGGGTTACAAAATATCAAAAAAATATCTTAGCTCATATCAAAAAGAAAAGCTTCTAGAAGCTTCAAAAATGAGCTAACCCAAATCAAACACTAACCTTATTTAATCTCCACTAATTATGTTGCATTAGTAATTATAACATGTTAAAATATTATATATCACATATATAATAAATTTTGTAACAAAAGAAAATAATACAGTTAACATATATCGCATATATATCAATGTATTACCCGAGTGAGAAAATGAATCACTAAGTGAGCTAATATTAGTTAATGTAATTTAATATATCGAATATATAATTATACATTAAATTATCAAATCAACACTTGATCCGATAATCCGGCTATTTCACAAATAACCGACTAATATAATCAGTATCAGTTCATCAAATCAACACTTGATCCGATGACCCGGCTATATTTCATATACCCGGCCGATATCTCATATCGTGAGAATCTAATACGGTATCACATACACGTATTGTTCTCGGTCCCGCACATATCATATATGTGCTCCTACTCCGTTTTGCCTGAGCCAGGAAACCTTTGTGTAGGACTCTAAAGAATCGTCAATACGCCGGCAGTAGGTGATGATCATATCAAACACCCACAAGCTGCAAGCGGTCAGCTAAACGTAACAGCAACCCAGGTATTGAGTGATCAGAAGATCAACAAGAAAGCCTATACATTCTCCTGCGAATCCAATCAGTAACACTCCCATACTGTCCGGTCTCTTCGTCCGATATGTCGCATATCTCGCTTAGGGGTGGTAAACGTCAGACCCCAGTAGCTTGATAAGTCGTGTTGATATGAGGTCTATAACAGTTCGAGAAACTACTGATAACCCTTACCAGTAAATCTCAGCAACCCTGGCCAGGGATTTCTAGTTATAGCCAATCGAACACAGCGCAACATCAACTCCCTGTACCGGGAGAGACGAATCCCCTCTTATCGCTCATTGCCTCCATGTGATTCGGGACTGTACCCAAAAGCCACCTTTTTGCACGCCCTCTTGGACGTGGTATGATGGAAATCAAAGCACAGTAGGAATCACACAAGACTCTATGACGATCTCGGGTCTACAGACTAACCTGTACCAGTGTCACCAGAGAACTGCCATCTGACGTGAGGTATAATACGATCTAGGAGTTCTCAGCTAGTCCGTCCACTGTACCGAGTCTCTACTGAGCACCCGTACACCATCCTTGATGTCAAACCCCGATTGATATGGGATCATCCATCGCCCATCATATGGGTCAAGATGCGTATTCGCTAGTCTACTCTGGTGTATCGATGCCCTGTCTCGATACACCCTCGACTAGGAACAGTTATAGGATGTACTCGTCGACTACCGCGGCCCCACTAGTATGATCTCATCATAGTCCCAGTAATCGAGTACATATCCTAAGGGCTTTATCAAAATGTAACATAGAGACAATCAGAGTGTTGGGTTAGCCCAGCACCTCATGAAGGGTTTGGAAGCATCACATGTACCAACGGTAGAGTCTTTAGGGTGCTAAGTTAACAAACATCGGATCGTGCCTAGAAAATTAGGGTTTCTAAAATTTTCACATCAACATATGAAAGAATAGAAGGGGTTTAGAGAGTACAACCATTGTTGCTCCCTACGCTAGACTCATCGGCTTCTTGGGGTTTGAAAAAGCTCCGCTTGAACTCCCCGAGGTCACCGATGATCCACCCGGATTCCGCTTTGTCCAAGCTTGCAACTTTACCCGATCAAGAGAACGAAAAGAAGCTAACACTCCAAACAAGTGGGCTAGACTTGTGTAGAATGGTGTTGTGGTTCTCTTTCTCACTTCAAAATCCTAACTTGATGAGTATATTGCTCACTACAAAAATCTAGAGAGCAAATGATCAAGGTTGATGAAGATGATGGCTTTTTAGAAGAAGAGAAGAAAAAAACTCTCACAAGAAAAATGAAAAATATAAGTATATATATTTTCCATCTCTTATTTCAAACCATGGTTAATTATATAGATATTATTGTAATGGAGTTAAAAGCACAAAAGGAAAATAAACCAAGGGTTAAAAGGTAGGTGAGCATGGTAAGGTAAAGAAGAGTGTAGAAACTTTCTATCATTTAACCCTTTTTCTTTTCCTTTTTGTTTTAATTCAAAAGCAATAAAAATCCATATAATAACCATCGTGTGATTCTTATATTGCCACCATTCTCAATGTATAAGCAACCATGATGGATGTATGTATGTATGTATGTGTATATGTACATCCATATGTGCATGAATCAAAAAGGAATGCATACATGCATCCATACATCCATAGAAACAAGAAAGGATTTCTAGTGAGAATCTAATGGTTAAATGATAAATCAACACTTGATTTATCAATCCGGCCATATCACATACGACCCCTACCAAAAGCAAGCCGCCCGATCAATATACGGTATCCTATACGCGCATTTTAATCGGGTCCATGCGCATATCGCATACGCGCACCACAACATTTCGCCTGGACTAGGAAACTCCAATGTGGGAATCTGAGACTCGTCAATACGCCGGTAGTGGGTGATGATCATATCAAGCACCCCCAAGCTACAAGCGGTCAGCTAAACGTAATGGCCACCCAGGTATTGAGAGATCAGAAGAGAACAAGCGAACCTGCTATAACTACCGTCGAGCCAATCGGCGACACTACCGTGCAGTCCGGTCTCCTCGTCTGATATGTCGCATATCAAGTCTAGGGTTGGTAAACGTCAGACCCCAATAACTGATAAGTCGTGCCGATGTGAGGCTCATAACGGGTCGAGAAACTACTGGTAACACTTACCAGCAAATCTCTGAATCAGCCCTGGCCAGGGACTTCCCTGTTACAGCCAATCGAGCACAGCGCAACATCAACCCCCAATACCGGGAGAGACAAAATCCCTCCTATCGCTCATTGCCTCCATGTGACTCGGGACTGTACCCAAAAACCACCGTTTTGCATGCCCTCATGGACGTGGTAAGGTGGAAATCAAAGCACAGTGGGAATCACACAAGACTCTATGACGATCTCGGGTCTACAGACTAACCTGCACAAGTGTCACCTGAGAACTGCTATCTGACGTGAGGTATAATACCATCTGGGAATTCTCTGCGAGTCCGTCCAGTGTACCCAGTCTCCACTGAGCACCCGTATACCATCTCTTATGTCAAACACTAATGGATATGGGATCAACCATTGCCCTTCTCATGAGTCGAGAAGCGTATACGCTAGTCTACACTGGTATATCGATGCCCCGTCTCGATACACCTACGACTAGGGACCATGAAGGATAAACTTATGGACAACCATGTTCCCACTAGTATGATCTGCATCATAGTCCAGGTAGTCAAGTACACATCCTAAGGGTTTTACCAACATATAACTATAAGACAGTTTAAAGAGACAAGTATACATGTTAAGATAAAGAGTAACCAGATAGCATACTATCATATCGAGCAAGAAAGTCATCTATATATATGTCCAAGCATCCAATATAATATACATCATCTGTACAATACTGGCCTCTAGGGCATACATACAACTAAAAATCTCCCACTTGCACTAGGGCCAGCTGCTGTAGTATCGCATACCGAGCATCCCAAAGAGTCTCTCAAACTGTATCTGGGGAATGGACTTCGTGAGTGGATCCGCCGTGTTGTTCTTCGTGTCAACCCTCCTGACCTCGATCTCCCGGCGATCAACTATCTCCCGGATCAGGTGATATCGCTTCAGAATATGCCTGGATCGCTGATGGGACCTGGGTTCTTTGGCCAAAGCCACCGCTCCATTGTTATCGCAATACAAAGGTATTGGATGCTCAATGGATGGAACCACTCCAAGTTCAGTAATGAACTTCTTGATCCAGGCAGCCTCTTTAGCAGCATCGTTGGCAGCGATGTATTCAGCCTCCATCGTCGAGTCTGCCACGGTTTCCTGCTTGGAACTCTTCCAGCTAACCGCCCCTCCGTAAAGGGTAAAGACAAATCCCGACTGCGACTTAGAGTCGTCCTTATCACTCTGGAAGCTCGAATCGATAAAGGACTCCACTTGGAGTTCTCCGTTACCATACACCAAGAGCATCTCTTTAGTCCTTCGCAAGTACTTGAGAATGCTCTTCACAGCTGTCCAGTGACTCTCTCCAGGATCAGCTTGATACCTGCTCACTACACTTAGTGAGTATGCTACATCGGGTCTGGTACATAGCATCGCGTACATGATAGAGCCTACAGCCGAAGCATAGGGTATCCCTAGCATGAGAGCTCTCTCCAAATCAGTCTTGGGAGACATCTCTTTGGAGAGAGTGACTCCAGAGATCGTGGGTAAGTTCCCACGCTTGGATTCTTCCATACTAAACCTCTTTAGTATGGTGTCAATGTACCTGGATTGGGACAATCCCAATATCCGTTTGGATCTATCTCTATAGATCCTGATTCCCAATATGCAGGAGGCATCACCAAGATCTTTCATTGAGAATCTTTGTGATAAGAAGAGCTTGACTGATTGCAGCATAGGAATGTCATTTCCTATCAAGAGTATGTCGTCTACGTATAATACGAGGAAGACAACCTTACTCTCTGCCACCTTCTTGTAGATACAAGGTTCATCTACGTTTTTGACGAAATCAAACTCTTTGATAACGACGTCAAAGCAGATGTTCCAACTCCGCGATACTTGCTTCAATCCATAAATGGATTTAAGCAATTTGCACACCTTCCCGCTGCTCCCACTATCTACGAAGCCCTCTGGCTGAGTCATGTACACGCACTCTTCTAAATCACCGTATAGAAAGGCGGTCTTAACATCCATTTGCCAGATTTCGTAGTCATGATATGCAGCGATGGAAAGCATGATCCGGATGGATTTAAGCATAGCCACTGGAGAAAAGGTTTCGTCATAGTCCACACCTGGTCTTTGACGAAAACCCTTTACAACAAGTCTAGCTTTGAAAGTCTCCACTTTCCCATCTACACCAAGTTTTTTCTTGAAGATCCACTTACTCCAAATGGGTTTTACCCCTTCAGGAGCATCTTCCAAAGTCCATACTTTGTTGGTGTACATGGATTCCATCTCGGACCGGATAGCATCCAGCCATTTCACTGAGTCCCTACTCGTGATGGCCTGCTCGAAGCTAGTTGGGTCATCATCCTCCATGATGCAATCCTCGCTCCCACCATCCATGAGAAAACCGTAGTATCTCTCAGGTTGGAGAGGAACCCTACTAGATCGGCGGAGAGGCTGAAGTTCGTTGGGAGCTACTGAATCCTCTGGTTCCACAAAATCTTCAGTTTGAGTTTGTGTAGTCGGAATTTCTTCCAGTTCTATCTTGTTGCCACTAATTTCTTTTGCAAGAAATTCCTTTTCCAAAAAGGTGGCATGTCGAGAAACAAACACTTTTTGTTCCTCTGCATGGTAGAAAAGATATCCATGTGAATGTTTGGGATATCCCACAAACTTTCATAGAACTAACCGCGCCTCGAGTTTGTCCAGATTTTGCCTCTTAACATAGGCCGGACAACCCCATATCTTAACTCGTTTAAGACATGGTCTCTTCCCACTCCATATCTCATATGGTGTGGTAGGTACAGATTTAGTTGGAACATGATTCAATAGGTATGCAGCTGTTTCTAGCGCATATCCCCAGAAGGAAATAGGTAACTCAGCTGTGCTCATCATGGAGCGCACCATATCTAATAGGGTGCGGTTCCTCCGTTCCGATACACCGTTGTGCTGTGGTGTATATAGAGGAGTCAGCTGAGAGAGAATCCCATTCTCTTTTAGGATGTCCAGGAATTCATTGCTCAAGTATTCACCTCCTCGATCAGATCGAAGGACTTTAATACTTTTTCCGGTTTGGTTTTCAACTTCTTGTTTATATTCTCTAAATTTCTCAAAAGCTTCTGATTTGTGTTTCATCAGGAACACATATCCGAATCTAGAGAGATCTTCAGTGAATGTAATGAAGTACGAAGAACCATCCCTGGCATGTGTAGACATGGGACCGCATACATCACTATGTATTAGTCCCAAGAGTTCGGTAACTCTTTCTCCGTGTCCCGTAAACGGAGTTTTGGTCATCTTGCCTTTGAGACATGACTGGCAAGTGTCATAAGATGATAATTCAAATGGATTCAAATATCCATCTTTATGCAACTTAGCTAGTCGTGTTGCATTGATGTGACCCAGTCTACATTGCCATAAGAAGGATTCGTTCAGTTCTGAACTCTTCCTCTTTTGTGTGTTTGTTATACTTAGAACTGTTGATTGATTTAGAACATAAATACCATTGCACAACGTGCCTGATCCAACCAACTTTTGGTTACGGAAAATGTTCATAACATTATCCTATAATGCAAAATTATATCCCTCTTTACTCAGTAAAGAAACCGATATAATGTTGCATATCAGGTTCGGCATGTAATAGCATTCATTCAGAATTAATGTATTACCAGTTGGTAATGCAAGGTGATATTCCTCGATAGTCTTAACTGCAACAATTGCACTATTTCCAACTCTTATGTCTTTATCACCTTCTCCGAGTTCTCTACCTTTCCTAAGCCCATGTAACTGATTACATATATGGGATCCAGACCCGGTATCTAATACCCAGGATGTTGGGCAAATAGAGAAATAGTTCTTTGTAACGAACACACCCGAAGAAAATGCATCAACATGGACTTTCTTCATTCGGGTGGCATAGGAATCCTGGTATTCCCCTATGTCCTGTTCAGTCCTATAACTCTTATAAGAAAGAACGGAACCAACGTTCCCCAGCACAGTATAACATGCTGGTTCGGTCAGTACATCCATATTATTATCTTGATTAGGGCATGACATGGTCGCTACGTAGAGAAAGAGAGAAGAAAACACTTTAGTGTATTCTCTTGCAAGATCAGATTGGTTATTATCTTAACTAATCAGGATGGCTCCTACTGTTTTTTTTATCAAATCTTCCTTCAAACCCTAAAAGGAAAGACTAGCCGGGATTAATTACACCTTACAACTTCGTCGATCTTTCAGCCAGGACAGTGTCGGTACTTTGAGGGCGGTTCCCCGTGCTTTCACACGGACCTAATTAAAGTAAACCTCATTTTCCCAGAGGCGTAACCCTATTGACACCTTTCTTGACACCTACTTGATCGGCTAATTGTCCTGTGTAAAACTCTCCCAGGAGTAACAATTACTCGCAGTGGGTATCGGGATCCAACTATCATCATAGAAGGTATGCAATCTCATTGCAAATTTCAACACTTGAAATTCCCGATAATATTTTGCCCCTAGCGTCCTATGACCTTGACAAAGGCCAACAAATCATAGGATGCTAGTCAAGTTCAACCCGTCATTTCCTGATTGAATCAAACCCACCTGCACGACCCTTGACAAAGGCCAACAAGGTCGTACGACTACCCTGAAACAATCTGCATCACATGCATAAGCAGATAAACACTATTCAGCTACCGCACACTACGCCTTGACAAAGGCCAACAAACGCAGCACGAATACTCAACAGTTCTTATCTGAAATGACGGAGGGTTACGACAGGTTTTTCTGAAAACCTATTGCGTAATGAACTTGATATCGTTGCAGAATCAGGTGAAGTTTTTGAAATGGAGTGATTTTGAGGCTTTTCTAGTTTTGCTAAAGGGGTCACTCCCGGTGAAGGGATCGTCGGCCCTTTCCTCGTCGAATGAGGTGCGGGATATATCATATATATCACTGTGCAAAACAGAAACTATAGAAGCAATCAAAAGACAAACCGAGTGTGTAGCATCTGCCAGTTATTGCTAAAGGGGTCACTCCCGGTGAAGGGATCTCGGCCCTTTCCTCATCGAATAAGGTGCGGGGTATATCATATATACCGCTATGCAAAGCAAAACTGTAGCTACCCCTTTTTATTTAAAATTTGATTCTACAACATCTTTTAGGTTTCTTTTCTTTCATTAATCACATTAATGAAGTCCCATCATTTAAGTCACCTAAACATCACAGAAAAATACGACGTACACTTATGCCATCCGCATTCGCCTCGATGTCCCCTCGTGCACCGTTAGGTTAGGTAACTAACGACAGAGCAGGGCAGGGCTAGTGCGGGTGTAAAACATAAGTAATGTCTATATAATATATCATATATACTATATACTGTATCCAACAGAACATATCAAATGATCACATCACAGATATCGCAACAGAAACATAGATATAATGTGGGATATACTAGGACGTCCGTATTTAGTATTTAGCCAAAATAGAAAATACGGATCCCACAGTCGCGATGAATAGCCAAGCCCACACCCTGGACCCCTACGAGAGCGGCAAGCGACCCTACCAATTCTGGAGTTTAGGAGACCCGGTCTGGACTCCTCGAGATGGCCTCCCACTGAACCCCAGAACCCGGTCACACGTGCTCCCTTCCTTGGGTCCATCCTAATGCGGAAAAGTTAATAATATACAACACAGGTGGCATCGACCTCAACCCGGAAGTGTCCCGAATAAAAGAATATTACATTACATTTGAATTTACATGAATGAAAATATAAAACTCTCATCCCACATAAAAAAAAAACCCGGCTATTCATTCGCGACAATCCTACACAACATATCTCAGCAACACAAAATATCATATATCATCAACGTAAGTAAGTATGCATACACCGATTGTCGTTGACGTATAGCAACGACAATCGGCAATACCACTACATACTACACTTACGGTCACAGAAAAGAAAGTGTAAAACTGCAATATCTGGAATCCACATGCTCCTCAGACATCGTAAATGCGAAATATCACATACCTCGTATTTCATGTCTTATAATATGAATTCCACACATTGCATCACATTCCAGATAATTAGACAGTATTAAAGTTTTCGAACGACCGATCAAATACCCAAGATTCACTAAAGCTCAACACTTGAGCGAAGTTCAAAAACTTGGAGTGTGACACAGTAGTAGCGGTCCAGTCGTAGAAGGGTCAAGCCAACTCCTCACATGTGACACGCCATACTGCCCCAAACCCTAAGGTTCAAAGGGCAGTTCAAGACGGTCACATAATCGAGTTAAGGTTTGTTGTCTTCTAGAGGGACCACGACAAAACTTGCACGAACCTCCGAAAGAATTAAACCCCGTGAAAAGTGAGCAAATGATACTCGTTCAAACACTTCAATACTTTCTAATTTACCCGAAAAAGTCATGAAATCAAAATTCCGATCGAACTGTCGAGTCCAAAACCATCTCCAGAATTTTCAGCACTAAATTCAGATTAAAAATACCCTAAAAAATATACAAGCAGATTCCAGCATTACTGTATAAAATTTATTCAGTGATTGATGTGTACGGCCGCGGAACCGCTGCCTAAGCAAGCTTAGGCCGCGTTTCCGCGGCAGGAATGACTGTTCATCGAATAAATTTTATACCGTAATTCTTATTTTTACCTGCTGACTTTTTTACATATTTTTAATTCTGAAAAATGTCAGATTTTAAAAAATTTCCAGAGTGTGTCCCGTAAAATCGTACTTCGGTTCGATCGGGGTTTTCACTTCGCTAAAGTATTGCCTAATGTTCTAGGTCGGCTCTGATACTAATGTTGTGTTAGCCTAGCACCTCATGAAGGGTTTGGAAGCATCATATGTACCAACGGTAGAGTCTTTAGGGTGCTAAGTTAACAAACATCGGATCGTGCCTAGAAAATTAGGGTTTCTAAAATTTTCACATCAACATATGAAAGAATAGAAGGGGTTTAGAGAGTACAACCTTTGTAGCTCCCTACGCTAGACTCCTCGGCTTCTTGGGGTTTGAAAAAGCTCGGCTTGAACTCCTCGAGGTCACCGATGATCCACCCGGAGTCCGCTTTGTCCAAGGTTGCAACTTTACCCGATCAAGAGAACGAAAAGAAGCTAACACTCCGAACAAGTGGGCTAGACTTGTGTAGAATGGTGTTGTGGTTCACTTTCTCACTTCAAAATCCTAACTTGATTAGTATATTGCTCACTACAAAAATCTAGAGAGCAAATGATCAAGGTTGATGAAGATGGTGGCATTTTAGAAGAAGAGAAGAAAAAAACTCTCACAAGAAAAATAAAAAATATAAGTATATATATTTTCCATCTCTCATTTCAAACCATGGTTAATTATATAGATATTATTGTAATGGAGTTAAAAGCACAAAAGGAAAATAAACCAAGGGTTAAAAGTTTGGTGAGCATGGTAAGGTAATGAAGAGTGCAGAAACTTTCTATCATTTAACCCTTTTTCTTTTCCTTTTTGTTTTAATTCAAAAGCAATAAAAATCCATATAATAACCATGGTGTGATTCTTATATTGCCACCATTCTCAATGTATAAGCAACCATGATGTATGTATGTATGTATGTATGTATGTGTATATGTACATCCATATGTGCATGAATCAAAAAAGAATGCATACATGCATCCATACATCCATAGAAACAAGAACGGATTTCTAGTGAGAATCTAATGGTTAAATGATAAATCAACACTTGATTTATCAATCCGGCCATATCATATACGACCCCTACCAAAAGCAAGCCGCCCGATCAATTTACGGTATCCTATACGCGCATTTTAATCGGGTCCATGCGCATATCGCATACGCGCACCACAACGTTTCGCCTGGACTAGGAAACTCCATTGTGGGACTCTGAGACTCGTCAATACGCCGGCGGTGGGTGATGATCATATCAAGCACCCCCAAGCCGCAAGCGGTCAGCTAAACGTAACGGCCACACGGGTATTGAGCGATCAGAAGAGAACAAGCGAACCTGCTACAACTCCCATCGAGCCAATCGGCGACACTACCGTGCAGTCCGGTCTCCTCGTCTGATATGTCGCATATCAAGTCTAGGGGTGGTAAACTTCAGACCCCAATAACCGATAAGTCGTGCCGATGTGAGGATCATAACGGGTCGAGAAACTACTGGTAACACTTACCAGCAAATCTCTGAATCAGCCCTGGCCAGGGACTTCCCTGTTACAGCCAATCGAGCACAGCGCAACATCAACCCCCAATATCGGGAGAGAAGAAACCCCTCCTATTGCTCATTGCCTCCATGTGACTCGGGACTGTACCCAAAAACCACCGTTTTGCACACCCTCATGGACGTGGTAAGGTGGAAATCAAAGCACAGTGGGAATCACACAAGACTCTATGACGATCTCGGGTCTACAGACTAACCTGCACAAGTGTCACCTGAGGACTGCCATCTGACGTGAGGTATAATACCATCTGGGAGTTCTCTGCGAGTCCTTCCAGTGTACCTAGTTTCCACTGAGCACCTGTATACCATCTCTGATGTCAAACACAAATGGATATGGGATCATCCATCGCCCATCTCATGGGTCGAGAAGTGTATACGCTAGTCTACACTGGTATATCAACGCCCCGTCTCGATACACCTATGACTAGGGACCTTGAAGGATGTACTTATGGACTACCATGTCCTCACTAGTATGATCTGCATCATAGTCCAGGTAGTCAAGTACACATCCTAAGGGCTTTACCAACATTTAACTATCAGACAGTTTAAAGAGACAAGTATACATGTTAAGATAAAGAGTAACCAGATAGCATACTATCATATCGAGCAAGAAAGTCATCTCTATATATGTCCAAGCATCCAATATAATATACATCATCTGTACAATACTGGCCTCTAGGGCATACATACAACTAACACAGAGTACATGTTAAGATAAAGTACAACCAGATAGCATACTATCATGTCGAGCAAGAAAGTCCTCCCTATATATGTCCAAGCATCCACTACAATATACATCGTATTTACTGTAGGGTTCCTAGGCAACCCAAGGAGGTCTCACAAGGCATCAACCATACCAATTTCAAAAATTTAACGGTGCCGAGAAACCCTAATACGGATCGTTGGCTAGAAGTTTAGGCGAAAAACAAACTAGTTAACACTTAACTACAAGAATACGGAAATACAACCTTTGTAGATCCGGTCCTCCACCTCCACGGCTCCGTGATGAAGTCCTCTCCGCTGTCCATATCAAATCCCGGGCTCTAGAGTCGGCTTCATCGGAGAAAGAGCGGGCTAGGTCATCGACGACGTGCCGAAGATGATCTACGTCGAGGCATCACTAGATCAAGCTCCACCTTCATCAAGCTTTCAAAACTTATGAAGGAAACACACTCTACTACTTGGCAAGAGGTAGAGGATGAAGAAATAGGAAGTGGGTTCACTTTAGAATTGGATTTCTCACTCATTTTCATCAAGTTGCCATTGATGTAGCAAGGTTTCTTCATGAAGAAGAAGAAGAGGAAGAAGATGATAGAATATCATAAGTATTTTCCAAAAAGGAAAATAAATGAATACTTATCATTTAGCAACCATAGTTTGGTTTAGAGAATAAACCATGGTTAGAATGAAGGGTTAGGGTTAAGCATCAAGACAAAATGGTCACAAGGTCAAAGCTTCATGAAGCTTCAATGTACAAACAAAGAAAGCCACCATTTTCTCTTTATGCATAATATTTTCCAATAAGAATAAATAAATAAATAAATAAGAAAACCATAACCCTAACCAATATACAACCATGGTTTAATCTTCACACAAACCCTAGTGAGCATGTATCATCAAACATGATACAATCAAGTGCATTAAAAGTATATCACATATACAATGTGCACATCCGAGCGAGAAAATCCATTTAAAGTGAACCAATACTAGTTAATGCAAAGTAATATATCAAATACATAATTATGCATTAAATCATTAAATCAACACTTGATTTAACGATCCTGTCATATCACATATAACCGACTAATATCCAATGTATCGGCTTATCGAATCAATCCATGATTCGATAACTAGGTTATATCGCAAACAACCTTCCGATACATTCATCACGAGAATGGAATGCGTTATCACATACACGTATTATTCTCGGTCCCGCACATATCTCATATGCGCTCCTATTTCGTTTCGCTTGAGCCAGGAAACCTCTGTGTAAGACTCTAAAGACTCGTCAATACGCCGGTAGCAGATGATGATCATATCAAACACCCACAAGCCGCAAGCGGTATGCTAAACGTAACGGCCACCCGGGTATTGAGCGATCTGAAGATCGACGAGCAAGCCCGCTCAGACTCCAGTGAATCCAACCAGTAACACTACCGTACAGTCCGGTCTGATCATCTGATATGTCGCATATCTCGCCTAGGGGTGGTTAACGTCAGACCCCAATAGCTCGATAAGTCGTGTCGATATGAGGTCTATAACAATTTGAGAAACTACTGGTAACACTTACCAGTAAATCTCAGCAACCCTGGCCAGGGATTTCCTGTTATAGCCAATCGAACACAGGGCAACATCAACCCCCTATACCGGGAGAGACGAATCCCCTCCTATCGCTCATTGCCTCCATGTGACTCGGGACTGTACCCAAAAACTACCATTTTGCACGCCCTCTTGGACGTGGTAAGATGGAAATCAAAACACAGTGGGAACCACACAAGACTCTATGACGATCTCGGGTCAACAGACTACTCTATACCAGTGTCACCAGAGAACTGCCATCTGACGTAAGGTATAATACCACCTGGGAGTTCTCGGCGAGTCCGTCCAGTGTACCCAGTCTCCACTGAGCACCCGTATATAATCTCCGATGTCAAACACCAATGGATATGGGATCATCCATCGCCCATCTGTATGGGTCGAGAAGGTATACGCTAGTCTACTCTGGTATATCGATGCCCCGTCTCGATATACCCACGACTAGGGACCTTGAAGGATGTACTTATGGACTACCCTGTCCCCACTAGTATGATCCGCATCATAGTCCAGGTAGTCAAGTACACATCCTAAGGGCTTTACCAACATGTAACAGAGAGACAATCAGTGTACACGTTAAGGTAAAGAGCAACCAGATAGCATACTATCATGTCGAGTAAGAAAGTCCTCCCTATATATGTCCAAGCATCCACTACAATATACATCCTATGTATAGTAATGGCCTCTAGGGCATACATATAACTAACAATCTCCCACTTGCACTAGGGCCATCTGATAGCAGTGGTTGTAGTATCTCATACTCAACCATCCCATAAAAGTCTCTCTCTGGGAACAGGCCTTTGTGAGTGGATCCGCTGTGTTGTCCTCTGAGTCTACTCTCCTAACCTCGATCTCCCTGGAGATCAACCATCTCCATGATCAGGTGACACTGCCTTACAATATGTCTGGATCACTGATGGGACGGACGTTCCTTGGCATAATCCACAACTCCATTGTCTCACAATGGTTGGAACGTAGTTCATCTCATGAACCAATATACACCCAAACATCCTCCTTGGTGGCATCTTAAGTAGCGATGTATCCTGCCTTTATCGTCTAGTATGTCACGGTATCTAGCTTGGAACTCTTCCAACATACCGTCCCTTTACTGAGGGTAAAGACAATACCTGTGACTGACATTCAGTCGCCTTTATCACCCTGGAACCATTCCAGTGATTCTCCCCAGGGTCGATTGATACCTTCTCACTACAACTAGTGAGAATCCTAACATCCATTTAGATCTATCTCATAGATCCAAAACCTAGGATTTAGTAGGTATCACTTTGATCCTATATGGAGAATCATTGTGATAAGCGGAGATTGATCGAGCGTAGCATAGGAAACTCCTTCCCTATCAAGAGTATGTCATCCACGTACTCTACGAGAATCGTCACCATACTCCCTACTACCTTTTTGTTTATACAAGGTTCATCTACCATTTTGATGATGTCAACTTCTTTGACTAATTCATCAAAACAGACGTTCCAACTCCGCGATGTCTGCTTTATCCTATAAAGTATCTTGCACACGTTTCCGCTGCTCCCACTGTCTGCGAAGCCATCTGGCTGTGTACTTATAGACACACTCTTCTAAAACATCATTTAGAAAAGCAGTCATGACACCCAACCGCCAGATATCTTAGTCATGGTACGTAGCCGTGGCAAGTAGGATCTGGATGGACTTAAGCATAGGCACTGGAAAATGTTTCATCATTATCCACGCCTGGTCGATGACGAAAACCTTTAACAAGTCTAGCTTTGAAAGTCTCAACCTTTCCATCTACACCAAGTAATCTTCTCAAGATATACTTGCTCCTGATGGGGATTTAACCCCTCAGATATAGCAACCAAAGTCCATACTTTGTTGGTGTATAAGGATTCCATCTCAGATCGCTAAGCATCCAGCCATTCTTACAGAGTCCTACTCCTGATGGCCAGCTCGAAGCTAGTTGGGTCATCATCTCATGATGCAATTCTCGCTCCCACTGTCATTGACAAACCGATGTATCTCTCAGGTGGGTGAGAAAACCCTACTAGATCGGCGGAGAGGCTGAGGTTCGTTGGTAACTATTGAATTCTTTGGTTTTATCAAATCATCTGCTGTAGTTTGTATAGCTGGAACTTTTCCAGTTCTACATAACTGACCTTGCCTCGAGTTTGTCCGGATTTTGCTTTTAGACATAGGCCGGACAACACCAAATCTTAATTGACTTAAGATATGGGCTCTTCCCTTTCCATATCACATATGAAGTGGTAGGCATTGATTTGATTCGAACCTAATTCAATAGATATGCATCTTCTCAAGTGCATAACTCCCAAAAGGAAATAGGAAACTCAGTAGTACTCATCATAGAGCACACCTTATCATATAGGGTGTGATTGCTCCGCCCCGATACACCAACGTGCTATGGTGTATACGGAGGAGTAATGCCGAGAGAGAATCTCATTCTCCTTTAGAATAGTCCAGGATTTCCGTGCTCAAGTATTTTCCACCTTGATCTCATCATAGGACATAATACTTATACCCGTATTTTGGTTCTCTACTTCTAACTTATATTCTGTGAATATCTCAAAAGGTTCGGACTTGTGTTTCAACTGGAACATAGGTCTGAAACTCGAAAGATAATCAGAGAATGTAATGAAGTATAAAGAATCAGTCCTGGCATGTGTAGACAGGGGACCTTACATACATCAACATGTATCATCCCAAGAGTTCACTAACTCTTTCTCTGTTTCCAATAAACAGAGCTGTGGTCATCTTATCTCTGTGACATGACTGGCAAGTTTCACAAGATGTAAATTCAAACTCATTTAAATATGCATCTTTATGTAACTTCAGCTAGTCGGGTCACATTGATATGACCTAGTCTACAATGCCTCAAGAAGGATTCGTTTATTTCTGAACTCTTCCTCTTGTGTGTGTTCCGTATACTAAAGAACTGTAGTTTGATTTAGAACATTAATGCTTTTAGATAACGTGCCTGAACCGATCAACTTTTGATATAGGAAATGTTCAAAACATTATCCAACAATACAAAATTATATCCTTTCTTTACTAATAAAGAGAGTGATATGATTTTGTATATCAGGTTCGGTATCTAATAACATTCGTTCAGAATCAATGTATTTGGAATACAGGGTGATAGTGACCAACAGACTTGGCTGCAACTCTTGCCCCGTTTTCTGCCTCATGAAACTTATCACCCGTTCTCAGTTCTCTACCTATCTGTAGCCCTATGTAACAGATTACATATCTGGGATCCTGATCTGGTATCACATACCCAGGACGTAGAGGATACAGAGAAACAGTTCTTTGTAATGAACACACCCGAAGATGATGCATCAGCATGCACTCTCTTCGTTTGCGCGGCACGGGAATTCTGGTAATCCCCAATTTCTTGCTCTGTCTTATAACAATTATAAGTTGGAGCGGGACCAACGTTCTCCAGCTCAGTATAACAAGCGGGTTCGGTCAATAATCCGTATTATTATCTTGATTAAGGCGTGATATGGTCGCTACCTGGAGAGAGAGAGAAGAAAACACTCAGCGTGCGCTCTTACAAGAATAGATTGGTTATTATTTTATCTAATCAGGATGGCTCCTACTGCTTTTTATCAAATCTTCCTTCAAACCCTAAAAAGAAAGACTAGCCGGGATTAATTACACACTACAAGTTCGCCAATCTTTCAGCCAGGCCAGTGTCGGTACTTTGAGGGAGGTCCCCCGTGCTTTCGCACGAACCTAATTAATGTAAACATCGTTTTCCCAGAGGCTTAACCCCGTTGACACCTTTCTAGACACCTACTTGATCGACTAATTGTAATGTATAAAACTCTCCCAGGAGTAACAATTACTCGCAGCGGGTATCCGGATCCAACTATCTCATAGAAGGTATGCAATCTCATTGCAAATTTCAACACTTGAAATTCCCGATAATATTTTGCCCCTAGCTCGCTATGACCTTGACGCATGCCAAACAACCCATAGTCTGCTAGTCAAGTTCAACCCGTACATTTCTTGATTGAATTAAACCCACCCGCACGACCCTTGACGCATGCCAAACAACGCCCTACGAATACCCTAATCCAATCGCATCGTATGCTAGCAGATAAGCACTAGTTAGCTACCGTACACTACGCCTTGACGCATGCCAAACAACCGCAGCACGAATACTAACTAGTACTTATCTGAAATGACGGAGGGCTACGACAGGTTTTTCTGAAAACCTATTGCGTAATGAACTTGATATCGTTGTAGAATCAAATGATTTTGAAATGGAGTGCTTTTGAGGCTTTTCTAGTTTTGCTAAAGGAGTCACTCCCGGTGAAGGGATCGTCGGTCCTTTCCTCGTCGAATGAGGTGCTGGATATATCATATATATCACTGTGCAAAGCAAAAACTCTTAAAAGCAATCAAAAGACAAACAGAGTGTGTAGCATCTGCCAGTTATTGCTAAAGGAGTCACTCCCGGTGAAGGGATCTCGGTCCTTTCCTCATCGAATAAAGTGCAGGATATGTCACATATACCGCTGTGCAAAACAAGAACTGTTGCTACCTGTTTTATTTTGAAATTCGATTCTACAACATCTTAGGTTTCTTTTATTTCATTAATCTCATTAATGAAGTCCCAGCATTTAAGTACCTAAACAACATAGATAAATACGACGTACACTTATGCCATCCGCATTCGCCTCGATGTCCCCTCGTGCACCGTTAGTTTAGGTAACTAACGGCAGAGCGGGGCAGGGCTAGCGCGGGTGTAAAACATAAGCAACGTCTATATAATATATCATATATACTATATACTGTATCTATCACAGAACATCACATGATCACATCACAGATATCACAGCAGAAGAAACATATGAAATATTGGATATACTAGGACGTCCGTGTTTTCAATACGAGCCAGTATAAAACACGGATTCCACGGTCGCGATGAATAGCCAAACCCACACCCCTAGACCCCTACGAGAGCGGCAAGCAACCCTACCAATTCTGGAGTTAGGAGACCCGAACTCGACTCCTCGAGTTGGTCTCCCACTGGACTCCAGAACCCGGTTACTTGTGCTCCCCTCCTTGGGTCTATCCTAGTGCAGAAAAGTAAATAATATACAAAAGGTGACAACATCCGCAACCTGGAAGTGCCCCAATAAAAGAATATTACATACAAGTTTTTACATGAATGAAAATGAAAAACACTCATCTCACATAAAAACCCCCGGCTATTCAAACACGACGATCCAATATAACATATCCAGCAATACATAACATCACATGTCATCAACGTAAGTAAATATGCGCATCCCAATTGTCGTTGACATATAGCAACGGAACCGGCGATCTCACATATTACACTTACGGTCACAGAAAAGAAAGTGTAAAACTACAACAGTTGGAATCCGCAATCACCTCAGACATCGCATGCCTGACCAAATGAATTCTTTAGACATCGCATGCCTAACAATTATAAACCCCGCATTTTAGTCCCATCATCGAAAACACTTTTCAATATCAAGTCGGGCAATTCAACAAGATTCCCGACATCCTGATCGAATGCTCGGTGCAAACTTCAGTAGGCAGCCGCACCCCTGATGCCGTCGACGAAGTGCACCAAGGCGGAACACCGTTGCCGCGAGCACCCGAACGGATGCTTTTGGCGACAGGGTTCTCCTACAGTCACTTGGTCGGGGTAATGGAGTGAGGCTGTCTATTAAGTTTACCCGGCGAGTATCCGCGTACGCTACGTGATTGCGACGGACTTTTGATCACATCAAAATTCCGTGGCAACCGATCAAGTGAGACTAAATTGCTAGATTTACAACATTCATTCAGTTATCTCATAACTTTTGTGAATTCCAATTATTGTATCCCATTCCAGATAAATAGAAAATGTTAAACTTTTCGATCGAACAGTCAAACACCCAAGTTTTCCCAAAACAGATCAACACATGAAACAAGTCTAAAAACATTCAGTTCGTGCTTCAGTACCAACGGTCCAGCCGTAGAAGGGTCAAGCCAACGCCTCACATGTGGCACGCCGTACTGTCCCAAACCCGAAGGTTCAAAGGGCAGTTCAAGACGGTCACATAATCAAGTTAAGGTTTGTTGTCTTCTAGAGGGACCATCGCGTTACTTGCACTACTTAGAAAGTCTTTAAACCACGGAAAAATCCAACACTTGGAAATTTCCCGACAGGGGAAAAATTGGGTATTTATATCCGGTCGAACTTTTTAACATATTCTAAAATTTATCCGGAAAGCCACATAGACAAAATCTGATACTCCGATCGAAACACCGAATCCCCAAAACAACCCCAGAAAATTCAACTCTTGAATAAAATATAAAAATTTCAAGAAGACTCAGCTCTTTGACACAAGAATTACTGTGCAAGACACGTGACCTAAATCACCAACATGGCCGCGGAACCGCCGCGAAACCCAGGGTGGGGCCGCGGTTCCGCAGCTCTTTGGTCGATTTAGAGTCACGTGCTTCACATTAACTCATAGGATTCCCTACTGAATTTTTTGGCAATTTTTAATTCACAAAAATCCCTGTTTTTGAAAAAAAGTCCAGAGAGCATGTTTCGAGTTCGGGTTTTGGTTCGATCGGAGTTCAAATTGCGTCTAGACTTCGCCTAAGGCTCTAGCTAGTCTCTGATACCACTGTAGGGTTCCTAGGCACCGTTAAATTTTTGAAATTGGTATGGTTGATGCCTTGTGAGACCTCCTTGGGGTGCCTAGGAACCCTACAGTTGACACTTAACTACAAGAATACGGAAATACAACCTTTGTAGATCCGGTCCTCCACCTCCACGGCTCCGTGATGAAGTCCTCTCCGCTGTCCATATCAAATCCCGGGCTCTAGAGTCGGCTTCATCGGAGAAAAAGCGGGCTAGGTCATCGACGACGTGCCGAAGATGATCTACGTCGAGGCATCACTAGATCAAGCTCCACCTTCATCAAGCTTTGAAAACTTGTGAAGGAAACACACTCTACTACTTGGCAAGAGGTAGAGGATGAAGAAATAGGAAGTGGGTTCACTTTAGAATTGGATTTCTCACTAATTTTCATCAAGTTGCCATTGATGTAGCAAGGTTTCTTCATGATGAAGAAGAAGAGGAAGAAGATGATAGAATATCATAAGTATTTTCCAAAAAGGAAAATAAATGAATACTTATCATTTAGCAACCATAGTTTGGTGTAGAGAATAAACCATGGTTAGAATGAAGGGTTAGGGTTAAGCATCAAGACAAAATGGTCACAAGGTCAAAGCTTCATGAAGCTTCAATGTACAAACAAAGAAAGCCAC
Organism: Agapanthus africanus; assembly: GCA_030015575.1. Classification (NCBI taxonomy): domain Eukaryota; kingdom Viridiplantae; phylum Streptophyta; class Magnoliopsida; order Asparagales; family Amaryllidaceae; genus Agapanthus; species Agapanthus africanus. The sequence continues at coordinate 292,509,344 of CM057345.1, read as the reverse complement.
CATTTTCTCTTTATGCATAATATTTTCCAATAAGAATAATTAAATAAATAAATAAGAAAACCATAACCCTAACCAATATACAACCATGGTTTAATCTTCACACAAACCCTAGTGAGCATGTATCATCAAACATGATACAATCAAGGGCACAAAAAGTATATCACATATACAATGTGCACATCCGAGCGAGAAAATCCATTTAAAGTGAACCAATACTAGTTAATGCAAAGTAATATATCAAATACATAATTATGCATTAAATCATTAAATCAACACTTGATTTAACGATCCGGTCATATCACATATAACCGACTAATATCCAATGTATCGGCTTATCGAATCAATCCATGATTCGATAACTAGTTTATATCGCATACAACCTTCCGATACATTCATCGCGAGAATGGAATGCATTATCACATACACGTATTATTCTCGGTCCCGCACATATCTCATATGCGCTCCTATTTCATTTCGCTTGAGCCAGGAAACCTCTGTGTCGCACTCTAAAGACTCGTCAATACGCCGGTAGAAGATGATGATCATATCAAACATTCACAAGCCGCAAGCGGTCTGCTAAACGTAACGGCCACCCGGGTATTGAGCGATCTGAAGATCGACGAGCAAGCCCGCTCACACTCCAGTGAATCCAACCAGTAACACTACCGTACAGTCCGGTCTGATCGTCTGATATGTCGCATATCTCGCCTAGGGGTGGTTAACGTCAGACCCCAATAGCTCGATAAGTCGTGTCGATATGAGGTCTATAACAATTCGAGAAACTACTGGTAACACTTACCAGTAAATCACAGCAACCCTGGCCAGGGATTTCCTGTTATAGCCAATCGAACACAGCGCAACATCAACCCCCTATACCGGGAGAGACGAATCCCCTCCTATCGCTCATTGCCTCCATGTGACTCGGGACTGTATCCAAAAACCACCGTTTTGCACGCCCTCTTGGACATGGTAAGATGGAAATCAAAACACAGTGGGAACCACACAAGACTCTATGACGATCTCGGGTCAACAGACTACTCTGTACCAGTGTCACCAGAGAACTGCCATCTGACGTAAGGTATAATACCATCTGGGAGTTCTCGGCGAGTCCGTCCAGTGTACCCAGTCTCCACTGAGCACCCGTATATAATCTCCAATGTCAAACACCAATGGATATGGGATCATCCATCGCCCATCTGTATGGGTCGAGAAGGTATACGCTAGTCTACTCTGGTATATCGATGCCCCGTCTCGATATACCCACGACTAGGGACCTTGAAGGATGTACTTATGGACTACCATGTCCCCACTAGTATGATCCGCATCATAGTCCAGGTAGTCAAGTACACATCCTAAGGGCTTTACCAACATATAACAGAGAGACAATCAGTGTACACGTTAAGGTAAAGAGCAACCAGATAGCATACTATCATGTCGAGCAAGAAAGTCCTCCCTATATATGTCCAAGCATCCACTACAATATACATCCTATGTATAGTAATGGCCTCTAGGGCATACATATAACTAACATTTACAGTAATGGCCTCTAGGGCATACATATAACTAACAATCTCCCACTTGCACTCGGGCCATCTGTTATGGTATCGCATATCCAACAATTAGCTATGGTTGAAGTATCTCATACTCAACCATCCCATAAAAGTCTCTACTGGGAAATGATCCTTTTTGAGTGGATCCGTGTTGTTGTCCTCTATATCTACTCTCCAAACTTCGATCTCCTTGGAGATCAACTATCTCCATGATCTGGTGATACTGCCTAAGAATTATCTGGATTTCAGAAGGGACGGGGGTTCCTTGGCATAAGCCACAACTCCATTGTCACACAATGGTAGGAACGAAGTTCATCTTATGAACTCATATATATCTAGACTGCCGCTTTGGTAGCATCTTTGGTAACGATGTATCTTGCGTTTAATCGTCTAGTAAGTCACGGTATCTAGCTTGGAACTCTTCCAACATACCGTCCCTCCACTGAGGGTAAAGACAATGCCTGCGACTGACATTCATTCGTCCTTATCACCCTCGAACCTTTCCAGTGATTCTCCCCAGGATCGATTGATACCATCTCACTACAACTAGTGAGAATCCTAACATCCAAATAGACTTATCTCATAGATCCATAACCCAGGATTTAGGAGGTATCACCTTGATCCTATATGGAGAATCCTTATGATAAGCGGAGATTGACCGAGTGTAGCATAGGAAACTCCTTCCCTATCAAGAGTATGTCATCCTCGTACTATATTAGGATCATCACTATACTCCCTACTACCTTTTTGTATATATAAGGTTCATCTACCTTTTTTATGATGTCAAACTCTTTGACTACCACATCAAAACAGACGTTCTAACTCCGCAATGCCTGATTTATCACATAAAACATCTTGCTCACGTTTCCGCTGCTCCCACTGTCTAAGAAGCCCTCTGGCTGTGTACTTATAGACGCTCTCTTCCAAATCAACATTTAGAAAAGCAGTCATGACATCCAACCGCCAGATATCGTAGTCATGGTATGTAGCCGTGGCAAGTAGGATCTGGATAGACTTAAGCATAGATTTGAAAGTCTCAACGTTTCCATGTACACCAAGTAATCTTCTCAAGATATACTTGCTCCTGATGGGGATTTAACCCTTCAGATAAAGCAACCAAAGTCCATACTTTGTTGGTGTATAAGGATTCCATCTCAGATCGCTAAGCATCAAGCCATTCTTACAGATTCCCACTCCTGATGGCCAGCTCGAAACTAGTTGGGTCATCATCTCATGATGCGATCCTCGCTCCCACTGTCATAGAGAAAACCGAAGTATCTTTCAGGTGAGTGAGGAACCCTACTAGAACGGCGGAGAGGCTGAGGTTCGTTGGAAACTATTGAATCTTTTGGTTCTACCAAATCATCAGCTGCAGTTTGTATAGCTGGAACTCTTTCTAGTTCTACCTCATGACCAATAATTTCTTCACAAGAAATTCCCGTTCACAAAGTTAGCATGTTGAGAAACAAAACATATTTTGTTCCTCGGTTAGGTACAAGATATTCCCTTACGTATGCTTGGGATATCCAACAAACTTCCACAGATCTGACTTTGCCTCAAGCTTGTCCGGATTATGCTTTCAGACATAGGCTGGACAACCCCAAATCTTAACAAACTTAAGATATGGGCTCTTCCCATTCCATATCACGTATGAAGTGGTAGGTAACTGATTTGATTTTAACCCTATTCAATAGGTATGCAGCTTCTCAAGTGCATAACTCCCAAAAGGAAATAGGAAACTCAGTAGTACTCATCATAGAGCGCAACATATCAAATAGTGTGTGATTGGTCCGCCCCGATACACCGACGTTATGTGGTGTATACGGAGGAGTAATGCTGAGAGAGAATCTCATTCTCCTTTAGAATAGTCCAGGAATCTCGTGCTCAAGTATTCTCCTCCTTGATCTCATCAAAGGACATAATACTTATACCCGTTTTTGGTTCTCTACTTCTAACTTATATTCATTGAATTTCTCAAAAGTTCCAGACTTGTGCTTCAACGGGAACATATGTCCGGATCTTGAGAGATAATCAGTGAATGTAATGAAGTACAAAGAACCGGCCTTGGCATGTGTAGACAGGGGACCTTCATACATCAGCATATATCAATCCCAAGAGTTCACAAACTCTTTCTCTGTTCCTAATAAACGGAGTTGCGGTCATCTTATCTCTGTGACATGACCGGCAAGTTTCACAAGACGTAAATTCAAACTAATTTAAATATGGATCTATATGTAACTTCAGCTAGCCTGGTCGCATTGATATGACCTAGTCTACAATGCCTCAAGAAGGATTCGTTCATTTCTGAACTCTTCTTCTTGTGTGTGTTCTGTACGTTAAGAACTGTGGTTTGATTTAGAACGTCTATGCTTTTAGATAACGTGCCTAAACTGATCAACTCTTGATATAGGAAATGTTCAAAACATTATCCAACAATACAAAATTATATCTTTCTTTACTAAAAAAGAGACTGATATGATGTTGTATATCAGGTTCGGTATCTAATAACATTCGTTCAGAATCAATGTATTCTGATAATACAGGGTGATAGCTGCAAAAAACTTGGCTGCAACACTTGCATCATTTCCAACTCTTGAAACTTATAACCCGTTCTCAGTTCTCTACTTATCTGTAGCCCATGTAACAAATTACATTTGTGGGATCCTGATTCGGTATCTCATACCCAGGACGTAAAGGATACTGAGAAATAGTTCTCTCTAATGAACACACCCGAAGAAGGTGCATCAGCATGTACTTTCTTCGTTTGGACGGCACGGGAATTCTGGTAATCCCCAATTTCCTGCTCTGTCTTATAACAATTATAAGTTGGAGCAGGACCAGCGTTCCTTAGCGCAGTATAACAAGCGGGTTCGGTTAATACATCCGTATTATTATCTTGATTAAGGCGTGACATAGTCGCAACCAGGAGAGAGAGAGAAGAAAACACTCAGCGTGCGCTTTTACAAGATTAGATTGGTTATCAATTTATCTAATCAGGATGTCTCCCACTGTTTTAGTCAAATCTTTCTTCAAACACTAAAAGGAATGACAAGCCGAGATTAATTGCACTCTACTAGTTCGTCAATCTTTCAGCCAGGCCAGTGCCGGTAATTTGATGGAGGTTCCCCGTGCTTTCGCACGGACCTAATTAAATTTAACCTCATTTTCCCAGGGGCGTAACCCCGTTGATACCTTTCTAGACACCTACTTGATCGGCTAATTGTAATGTGTAAAACTCTCCCAGGAGTAACTCTTACTCGCAGCGGGTATCGGAATCCAACTATCTCATAGAAGGTATGAAATCTCAATGCAAATTTCAACTCTTGAAATTCCCAATAATATTTTACCCCTAGTGACTTATGACCTTAACTATGGTCAACAAATCATAAGCACTAGTCAAGTTCTACCCATCATTTCTTGATTAAATAGACCCACCCACATGACCCTTAACTAAGATCAACAAAGTCACATCACTATCCTAACTAATCGCATCATATGCTATGTAGGAAGACATCACTTAGCTGCCGTACACTGTGCCTTAACTAAGGTCAACAAACACAGCACGAATACTAAGTACTCTACTTCCTAAAATGACAGAGGGTTACAACAGGTTTTTAAGAAAACCTTTTATGTAATGAACTTGATATCGTTGTAGAATCGAGTGATTTTAAATGGAATGTTTTTGAGGCCTTTTCTAGTTTTGCTAAAAAGGTCACTCCCGGTGAAGGGATCGTCGGCTCTTTCCTCATCGAATAAGGTGCAGGATATTTCACAAATATCACTATGCAAAGCAAAAACTATAGAAACAATCAAAAGACAAACCGAGTTTGTAGCATCTGCTAGTTTCGCTAAAGAGGTCACTCCCGGTGAAGGGATCTCGGCTCATTCCTTATCGAATAAGGTGCTGGATGTTCTACAAGGAACACCGCTATGCAAAGCAAGAACTAGAGCTACCAGTTTTTAAACAACTTTCTACAACATCTTTAGGTTTCTTTTAGTTTCATTAATCGCATTAATGAAGTCCCATTTTATTTTGCTTCACAAGCATCACATTTGAAACGAAATCTGCAATATAACATATATCTCATATATATAATATAAACATTCGTCTCAGGCAGTAATATGATCTCATCACAGAACATTGCAGCAGAAGAACATATATAAAATATTGGATATACTAAGAGGTCCGTGTTTTTAATACGAGCCTGTATAAAACACGGATTGCACGGTCGCAATGAATAGCCAAATCCACATCCCAAGACCCCTATGAGAGCGGCAAGCAACACTGCCAATTCTCGGGCTAGGAGACCCGGTCTTGACTCCTCGAGATAGTCTCCCACTAGACCCTAGAACCCGGTTACTTATGCTCCCCGCCTTGGGTCTACCTAATGGGGAAAAGTAAATAATAAACAATGGTGACATCATCCTCATCCCGGAAGTGCCCCAATAAAAGAATATTACAAACAAATGAATTTTACATGAATGAAAAAGGAAAACTCTCATCTCACATAAAACCCCCGGCTATTCAGAACATGATGATCCAATATAATATATCACAGCAACACATAATATATCATATCATCAACGTAAGCAAGCATGCGTATCCCGATTGTCGTTGATGTATAGCAACGAAGCCAGAGATACACCACATACTACGCTTACGGTCACAGAAAAGAAAGTGTAAAACTACAACAGTTGGAATCCGCAACCTCCTTAGACATCTCATACCTAACCAAATGAATTCCTTAGACATCACATGCCTAACAATTATAAACCCCGCATTGTAGTCTCAATCTCGAAAACACTTTTCAATATCAAGTCGGGCAATTCAACAAGATTCCCGACATCCTGATCGAATGCTCGTCGCAAACTTTAGTAGACGGCCGCACCCCCAGATGCTGTCGACGAAGTGCACTAAGGCGGAACACCGCTGCCGCGAGCACCAAAACGGATGCTTTTGGCGACGGGGTTCTCCTAAAGTCACTTGGTCGGGGCTATGGGGCATGGCTATCTATTAAGTTTACCCGGCGAGTATCCGCGTACGCTACGTGATTGCGACGGACTTTTGATCGCATCAAAATTCCGTGGCAACCGATCATTTGAGACTAAACAGCTAGATTTATAACATTCAAATTAGTTATCTCATAACTACTTGTGGATTCCAAATGTTGTATCATAATCCAAATAAACAGACAATGTTAAACTTTCCGATCGAATAATCAAACACCCAAGTTTTCCCAAATAGTTCTCAACACTTGAAACTAGTTTAAAAATATCCTTCACATGCCACAGTACCAATGGTCTTACCGTAGAAAGATCAAGCCAACGCCTCACATGTGGCAACGCCGTACTGCCACAAACCCAAAGGTTTAGAGGCAGTTCAGACGGTCACATAATCGAGCTAAGGTTTGTGTTCTTCTAGAGGGTCCATCGCGTTACTTGCACGACTTAGAACGTTCTAAAACTACGGAAAAATCCAACACTTGGAAATTTTCCGGCAGGGGAAAAAGTGAGTTATTGATATCCGTTCGAACTTTTTAACACGTTCTAAAATTATCCGGAAAAACTTAAACGAAGTTAAATTATCCGATCGAATCAACGAGTCCCCAATACATCCCAGAAAACTCAACACCTGAGTATAATTAAAAATTCCCATAACAATCAGGATATTGCTATGGTTATTACTGTTCAAAGAACTAACCCTAATGCCCATATACGGCCGCGGAACCGCCGCGCCAGGCATGGTACGGCCGCGGTTCTGCGGCGCTTTGATAGAATTAATGGCACGTTTTTCACAGTAATTCCTAAAATACCCTGCTTATTTTTCTGAGCATTTTTAATACGAAAAATCAACATTTTTGAAAATTTTTCAGAAACTAGGGTTTTACGGGTATTCGGAGTTCGATCGGAATTTAAACTTCGCTTAGACTTCGCCTAAAGCTCTAACTTGGCTCTGATACCACTGCAGAGATGTTAGGCCCTCTCACAAGGGTGTATAAGGCATCAACCATGCCCGATTTAAAATTTAGACGTGCCGAAAAACCCTAACCAAGATCTTTAAACTAGAGATTAGGCGAAATAAAGCATGTTAAACACTTTGACATCTAAGAGTTTGGGATTACAACCTTTTTAGTCCGGTTCTTCACTTCTAAAGCTCCGTGTTGAGGTCCCTTCGCTGCGATGATCAAGTTTCCGCACTCTAGAGAGGCTCCACGAAGAGAAAGATGCAAGCTTGCTTCCGATCTTCGATAACTAAGATGATCTACCTTGAAGTTTCTATAACACAAGCTCTCACTCACTAAATGAAGTGAACACCCTAATCTAAATGGCTAGGATAGATTAGGATGATGAAGTAGGATTTTAGCTCTCATTTGTTTTCTTAATCTCACTCATTTTCATCACTTCTCAAAAAGCTAGAAAGCTTTTCAAGCAAGAAGGAAGATGAAGAAGAAGCTATTTTTACTTTGTGATGAATAATGAATTGTGGTGATAATTACTTATGCAACCATGGTTGCTAATATAAAATGAGCTAACCTTTGTAGAGAGTTAACTAGGTTTGAGGGTGTGGTTTGGGTTACAAAATATAAACAAAATATCTTAGCTCATCACAAAAAGAAAAGCTTCTAGAAGCTTCAAGAATGAGCTAACCCAAATCAAACCCTAACCTTGTTTAATCTCCACTAATTATGTTGCATTAGTAATTATAACATATTACAATATTATATATCACATATATAATATATTTTGGAATAAAAGAAAATAATACAGTTAGCATATATCGCATATATATCAATGTATTACCCAAGTGAGAAAATGAATCAATAAGTGAGCTAATATTAGTTAATGTAATTTAATATATTGAATATATAATTATACATTAAATTATCAAATCAACACTTATCCGATAATCCGGCTATTTCACAAATAATCGACTAATATAATCTCTATCAGTTCATCAAATCAACACTTGATCCGATGACCCGGCTATATCTCATATACCCGGCTGATATCTCATATCGTGAGAATCTAATACGGTATCACATACACGTACTGTTCTCGGTCCCGCACATATCATATATGTGCTCCTACTCCGTTTTGCCTGAGCCAGGAAACCTCTGTGTAGGACTCTAAAGAATCGTCAATACGCCGGCAGTAGGTGATGAGCATATCAAACACCCACAAGCTGCAAACGGTCAGCTAAACATAACAGCCACCGAGGTATTGAGCGATCAGGAAATCAACAAGCAAGCCTGTACATTCTCATGCGAATCCAATCAGTAACACTCCCGTACAGTCTGGTCTTTTCGTCCGATATGTCGCATATCTCGCCTAGGGGTGGTAAACGTCAGACCCCAGTAGCTTGATAAGTCGTGTCGATATGAGGTATATAACAGTTCGAGAAACTACTGATAACACTTACCAGTAAATCTCAGCAACGCTGGCTAGGGATTTCTAGTTATAGCCAATCGAACACAGCACAACATCAACTCCCTGTACCGGGAGAGACGAATCCCCTCCTATCGCTCATTTTCTCTATGTGATTCGGGACTGTACCCAAAAGCCACCTTTTTGCATGCCCTCTTGGACGTGGTATGATGTAAATCAAAGCACAGTGGGAATCTCACAAGACTCTATGACGATCTCGGGTCTACAGACTAACCTGTACCAGTGTCACCAGAGAACTGCCATCTGACATGAGGTATAATACCATCCGGGAGTTCTTGGCGAGTCCGTACAGTGTACCCAGTCTCTACTGAGCACCCATACACCATCCTTGATATCAAACACCGATGGATATGGGATCATCCATCGCCCATCATATGGGTCAAGATGCGTATACGCTAGTCTACTGTGGTGTATCGATGCCCTGTCTCGATACACCCTCGACTAGGAACAGTTATAGGATGTACTCGTCGACTACCGTGGCCCCACTAATATGATCTCATCATAGTCCCAGTAGTCGAGTACATATCCTAAGGGGTTTATCAACATCTAATATAGAGACAATCAGAGTACATGTTAAGATAAAGTACAACCAGCTAGCATACTATGATGTCGAGCTAGGAAGTCCTCCCTATATATGTCCAAGCATCCACTACAATATACATCGTATGTACAGTAATGGCCTCTAGGGCATACATATAACTAACATGCACCTTGCATTGACACACCATTAATGCTTTCACACACACCTCATCATGCCACCTTCTCACTCCAAAATGAAATATCTCTCTCTCACAAACAACTATCTAGAAGATAAAGGCTAGGTTAAAGCAAGAATTGATTAAAGCAAAGGATTAAATTAGGATTAAGTTGTCATGGTCACTTAAAACTAGATTAGCACAAACCAACCCTGACATTTACGTGCACACGTGCGTGCATGACCATACAAAATAATATTAAAATAATAATTAAATGTTATAAAATGTGAGGAACCCGAATTGGTAAACTTTTTACAGTAAACCCGCACTAACGTCTAAACTAGCACTAACCGAAATCTAAGGCGTTACAATCTCCCCCCATTATAGAAATTCGTCCCCGAATTTAAAATTCTCACTATGTGTACCTTCAAAGAGATGGATACAGAACTCCAAAATCTCACTCAAAATCTCACTCGCAGCGTCCCAAGTGATCACCTCACTATACGGCTACGTCCAAGAAAACCCTCCACAGATGGCAAGACCCTTGATCGAAGTTTCTCCACCTGCCGAGCCACTAACACAAATGGCTGTCGGTGAACGAAAAGATCGCGTCCAAGCTAAATGGTCTGGTGCTAAATCATGTGAGAAAGGTCAATAAGGTATTGCAAAGTATCGACACCAGGAATACATGGTGAAAACTCGATAATCTGGGCGGAAGTACCAAATTAAAGGCAACGGAACTAACTCGCTTTAAGGATCTCAAAAGGACCTACAATCCTGGGATAATTTTTCCGAAACTCAACACGTCATTGATCGGAAAATCCTTAAGAATATATGATCTCCCACTGTGAACTCAAGTCTGCGACCATCACGGACGGCATAAGACCTCTGTCTGCACTGGGCTCTCCTCATCCTGACCTGAACCAACTGGATCACCTCCGAAATCTCTAGACTAGCTGGGGTCCAAAAAATCCTACTCACGCAGAGTCAGAAAAACAGAATGGCGATCGACACAACATACCAACAAAACCTAATGGTTGCCAATTGGAATGTCTCCTGATAACAGCTATCGAAGGAGAACTCTAACAATGGCAAGTGACGATCCCAACTGCCAACACAACAATTACGTATGCACAAGCATAACCTCCAGGGTCTGTATAGTCCGCTCTGTCTAACCATTGCCAATGGATGGAAAGCGGAGCTATAGCTTAACCAGTAGCCAAGGCTTCCTGAAGCTTTTGCCGAAGATGGCAAGCGAACAGGGTGCCTCCATTGGATACAACATAAGAAGGAACTTCGTGCGAACGCACAGACTTAACAAAGAACAACTGAGCAAACTGAGAAAAACCAGACAGCAAACACCCAAATAGAGTCACACCCTGTCTAGACCTGGGTAGACACCACTACGAAAATCATGGAGATCTGCTCCCATTCCCATTTCGGAATGGTTAAAAGGTTGCAACTCTCCAGACGGTCTCACATGCTCAACCTTAGCTCACAACCAGACATACACCTTGAACGAAATCCAAAACTTCACTCTTCATCCTGCCCACCGGTAACTAACTCACAAGTCACGTCACAAATTGGTGGAACTTAAATGAACTCAGAAAGCTGACTGATGTGCCTGCTCTAGGATTTCGCGTCTCTACCCATCAATAGGTACACACAAACGCGTCCCTAAACGTATCACACCCTAGTCACAAATCAAGGACTCCGAATCTTTACCCAGCCGATTATGCTCAAGAATTTCTAACAAACGAGCATCGGCGGGCTGTGCCTCGCGAAAACGATTAAGTAAAAGTGGACGGGCGTGGACATGAGCAAGCTGTCCCCTCCGTAGAGGCGAACCTAGCTGTACTCCACGATCACACAAGAACTGTAAATCTGCAGAAGACTGTCTCTGATCTACGCACAACTCGAACAAGCTAACCCCGAGCCTACGACTCAAGCATCAGCTACAACAATCACCTTGCCACGGGTAACCAAAGGATCTCACAAAACACAATCCTCTACAAGCTCCATCCAACGGTGCTGTCTCAACAATCAAAACCCGCTGCAGGAAGATGTACATTAAGCTCCGGTGGTCCGTGAAAATCTGACACGACTCTCCACACAAGTAGTGTCCTCAGATCTTCAACGCATGACCACCGCGGCCATCTCCAGATCATGAGTGGGTTATCCTGCTCGTACTTCCTCCACTGTCGGGAAGCAAAAGCAATAACTCTATAGTGCCACATTAGCGCAAAATCGAGGCCCACTCACGAAACATCACAATTAAACAACAAAGTTGCCCGAACCAGAAAGCAAAGGAAGAACAGGTGCAGTTGTCAACCGAAACTCCAATTGCAGAAAACTCCGCACACAAGCCTCAATCTACAGAAAAAGAACCTCCTTCCCGATCAGTTCAGTCAACGGTGCAGTGATACATAAGCAATCCTGCACGAAACGGCGGTAAAAACCTACTAAGCCTAAAATCTGCGGACCTTTGTCCCGGATATAAGTATGGGCCAAAGCTGTACGGCCTCGATCCTCCTCGGGTCCATACGAAAACCGTCTCCCGAAACTACTAGACGTAGGAGTCAACACAAACAAGCCTGAAGGAACACTCCGAAAATTTAGCAAACAGCTGGTGCTCTCCCAGTATCTGCAAATCAAATCCTCAAGTGCTGCTCACGTTCCTCACGACTCTTGGAAAAAACCAGGATGCCATCAATGACACCACAATAAACTGGTCGAGAAATGGCCTGAAGAAATCTGGTTCATCATATCCATGAATGCTGCTAGGGCATTGGTGAGTCCAACGACACCACCAAAACACACACTGCCCGTACCACGCACAAAAGCAGTCTTCGGAATGCTATCACTTCGAACACACAACCAATGATGACCTGATCCCAAACAAACTTAGAAAATGTCTCGCACTCTAGAGCTGATTGAAGAAATCGTCAAGGCGAGGTAAAGGTTACCTGTCCGCACCGTAACTCGGTTCAATTGACGATCAATCTACACACAACCTCAAATTGCCGTCTTCTCCCTGGCGAACAAAAAAGGAGCTCCCTAAAGCGAAACACTAGGACATACAAGTCCCCCAACAAACAACTCTGCAGCTGATCCTTAAGCTCCCTAAGCTTCGCCGGCTCATCTGGAACAACATCGGAAAACTCTCGCACGATAGGAACCCGGTCCAACATACCCACTATGGCTCTAGCATCCCGAATGAAAGCCAAAAATCCACGACATTCTCTCCTATAAAGACGATTAGCGAAAAAGGCTGAATTCAAGCTGTGCGAGGCGGCACCACTGCCCTCCCATGCACAACAAGAACTGACTCGACGGGAAAATAAAACCTGACTGTTTTCTCACGGCAGTCCACAGATGCCTAGCACATAGCTAACTAGTCCGTGCCTAGGAGAATGTCAGATCCAACATCCTTAGAAGGATCAAAGCGACGGACGAAACTCTATCTCCTATCCGAGTGGCACATGACTGAAATACGTGTCGGGCAACAAAAGAATCGCTGACAGAAGTAAACACAACAACGGCTGATCTAGTTAACACGACTCACGGCCCAACCATGGCACAAAGTGTGCAAAACAACAAGGGCACCAAAAGAACAACGAATTAAGAATACCTGAAAACTCTGCACTGGACGCCCGCGCATCCCGATGAGTAAAAGAAAACTCTCTTGTCTGCCCTTCTACTCGCAACTGGCTGAACTCCTCCTCTGCCAAACTGTCTCCTCAGAGCGAACCCTCCGCGTCCCCGTCCTCTCTGAAATCGACCCTGACGCGGTGTTAGGGAACAACTCCTGATGTGGTGTTGAAGGCTCCCGCATCGAAAACATCCATACGATGGCTACTGACCCTCCTAGGGATGAGAGCTGAACGACTGTCCTCGTCCCAAGCCTCTGCTACTCCCGCGACGGTCAAGAAATCTGTCTCGATGCCTATGCCTCTGTCTCTGGGATGGTACACCAGTACGAGCCCTCCTCTGTTCCGGAACTCCCAAAGTCTCGGAAAGACGCTCCTCGTCAAAACGGGCTGCGTCCACTGGTGCTGTATAAGTAACACAAGGCTGAGTGCTAACTGCAAGGAACAACTGGGTAACATGGGTGACAACCTCCTGTCGCTGCGCTCGAATGGTCTCAACCAAAGAACTCAACGTCTAGCGCAAGTCCTGCATCTCTGCCACAAGCCTATCAATATGATCTATCGAAAGCGGATCCATCTGCTCCAGTGCAACGAGCGTGCCATCCTGGTCAGTCCTTATCCTACACGAGTCAACTCTGACCTCGTCTCTCACTGCATCACTCTGAGTCCTCATAGTCATCGGTGGCAAAGGGTAAAATAGAAGAAGGATTCGATATGAACACGGAAATCGAATCACAAGGATATGTATCATCAAGGAAAGAATTTCAAGCAATTTGTACTTAGGTCACTTTAGGCGGAGTACCATGTCGTGAGTTTGCCGTGGACATACACACACTACGTTACTCTGCTTAATCTACCTACTCCATCATACCAAGGTCATCCTACACTCCGAAAGGTAAAACCTAGCGCTCTGATACCAACTTTGTCACGACCCGAAAATGGCACGTGATGGCCCTTAAACTATGCAACGTCTACTGGCGTAACGCAATTTATGTAAGCCGAAAACCCAGCAATCTAAGCTATCAAAAGTAGTAAGAAATAAGAACATTGTTAAAACTTTTGAAACCTCAAAACAAATTCTTTAAAGTCCAACTTTTATTCCTTTAAAATTTTGGCAGCACCTCCTTTGTAAAACAAGCCCCCAAAAATGGGTACAACATAATATAAGTAAAAGCATTCCAAACGGGAGCAAAATCCACGCCCAATGGCGGAAAACAACCACCACAACAGATATACGACGCCATAGCGAAGAAAGAGATGATATAAATAAAACTGCATAAAGACCTCCAAGTCACAAAATAATATACAATATCGTCCTCACACCAAGTCTTTAAGTCATACAAGATAATGGTAGATGGAGAGTACATGATACAATGAATATACAACAAGCAATATCGGATAATCGCAAAACCTACCTAAGCAAAACTGCACACTGTCAGGCGAAGCGGTATCCGCAGCAAAAGATGATACGATAGGTGAAAATAGCCCTGCCTATGACTACCCTAAGGGACACCTACAGAACACTGTGGCATAACGGGGGTGAGTTGCCAACTCATGAAAAGTAAATAACATATGTAGGTAATCACGAGTATGCCCGTATAACGCGAATCTAACACATTGCAACTAATAGCAATGAATGGTCATATGTAATGCAACAGTCATGAAAGGTACACTAGCAGGTACAACTAATACATGAAACAATAATATGAAAATCTGTATGCAACAATCATGTAAGGTACTCTATCAGGTACTACTAATACATGAAGCAATGTATATAAAATAAAGTATGTAAATGCAACAGTCATGGAAGGTGCTCTATCAGGTACTACTAATACATGAAACAGTGCAGAAACAATAAATGCGGAGTATGGAATAAAATATGTCATTCCAACGGAAATCCTAACCTCGTGGTAGGACCAAAATCCAACAAGACAATCCAAATCCCAATTTCCACAAATCAGCCCCTAAATTGGCTCTCCTATCATGTAAGTCTCATATATCCTTAATGTACAACATCAAGTAAATCTCATATATCCTGAATGTTCAACATCAAGTATATCTCATATATCCCGAATGTACAACATCAAGTAAATCTCATATATCCTGAATGTCCAACATCAAGTATATCTCATATATCCCGAATGTACAATATCAGTATATCCCACATATCCTATGTTTACAATATCAGTATATCCCACATATCCTGTGTGTACAATATCAGTATATCCCACATATCCTGTGTGTGCAATATCGGTATATCCCACATATCCTGTGTGTTTGCATGAATAAATATGATGAAGTACATGAATCGATATATATACGTAGATATTAGCGTCCCACTCCACTAATATATACATATATAGGAATAAAAATATCATGAAAACAAGTATCTCACATAGACACATAAATATTGATCTATCAGGTGTTGTCACCACGACTGGCCCCCTGATAGGTACGTATCATACGGTATACTGAAAAGCCCGAGTGCCTAGCTCTGACCCTCGTCTTTCCACGTATCCATACGTACATGACTCCTGTCGGTATCCCCACGATAACCACCGAGTCATAGGTAATGTCACCGGATGGTATGGTTCCCCCACTAACTCATCTCCTCACTGAGATTCTTGCCCCGGGGTACCTCCGGCCCCAACCATGTACCCGCACATGGACCTCTCCTTTCCTCGTGTGGGGTATACATATCTGAACCAATAAAACTCATGGTGGGCGCTGAAATATCATATCAAGGGAAACCGGGTTTTTCAAATAATGCATAATTTCATGAAACTACCACGGTCCACAAATCCATAAAATATCATGAAAAATCCATATCACAATGCGAAAATCCATGAATATAATATACGCAACATGAAACTGAAAAGCAAACGTATAAAGGAAAAGCCGCTATTTAACTGCAACAAGTTAAAATATAAATCATACGGTTCCTAATTCTCCAAGTACAATATAACATCAAATAAAGGTGCACATATAGCTATAACCAGAAATATAGGTAACATGTAGGTATAGCAAGGTATATGTATCTACCTATCAGTAATGATGTAATATACCCTCCAAGTATAAGCAAGGTATGCATACAAGGTAGACACGTAGCTATGTCATTATGTGTGTATGTACCTATCTCTAATGGTACAATACCCTATAGGTAATACAGGTAACTAGCATGTAAGCAAGTCACGGCATATGTGTAAGCATGTAGGTATACAGGTATGATATAAGTCATATGCATAAAGAAATATGAATCAATGTCTCAATGTCCCTAACAAACAATATCATATAGGTATGTGTGTTGTGCGTAACATGGCAATTATTGACGGTGTGTGTGGTATACAATCAGTGCTCGTGCAACATAAGCCGTCAATAATATGTGCAGTGTCCTAAGGATACTAGTCCAAGAACAACAAGTAACTAAACAATAGGGTGTATGCACAACTCTAAATATGAAATAGAATGTGCGACAAAGTAAAGTCGTCTCTAGCCCAGACGCATAACGCCATGCAGTCGATTTCCCTGTAGATGTTAAATCTACTCACCAACCATCCTGGCTAAGCAAAGCCAACCACCTGTTTCCCCTCCTTCGCAGCGTCCGAAGTCCCCGCCTGCGAACCTAAAACAACAAAACGATAACACAAGTGTATATTAGCAAACGACCAAAAACACGTACAAACTACGTTTTACCGACACACCAACTCCAAAGCTACTCCCAAGTGTTCGTATTGTGGCTAACGCACGTAGAGACACGACGAAACCAACACAAGAGCAAAACCAGCACGAAGTGCACGGACTGTGTCGGATAACGTATCGCGCGTAGTCGTATCAATAGAAGCTACCTATGTGATCCTAGATTTTTCATACATAGAAAACTAAACAATCAAACAGAACCAAACACACCTAAACCACTGCAGACACCTACCCAAAAAAACCCAAACCCTAACTCCCACCCAAAACCGATGTCGCCGGAAATACTCTTCACGTCGCCGGCCGAGGTCCGAGCAGGGGGTCTCGTGCTTGAGGTGATGTCCTATGGTCTCTGGTACAACACAACTACATTGTTTGGTTTTCTAGTAAAATTTTGGGGTCACAGCAGAACACAGATGTCACAAATGACACTAAAAATACGATATTTTGCACAAAACTTAACTTTACGCTATCTAAATTGAAACTAAAAGTCTACACAACAAAAAAACTATATAAAGAACAGATGGGGATCATTACCTAACCAAACGAACTCTAAGATCCAAGCTATCCAAGCTCCTAGGCATCTATGAGGAAAAACTAGATCAAAGATGTGATTTTGATATTTGTTAACGATTTGAGATGAATTAGTGTAGAACTTGATAGTGTAATCGCAACGACCCTGCAACTCCTCAGTTCTTCTTGCTTCGGTGGGGCCATCCTGTAAGGTGCCATTGCCGGTGTTCAGTTGTGATATGGGAGAGATGAATAAAATGAGAAAGAGATAGAGAAAGAGAGAGATAAAGTGAATGATAAAGAGAGAGGGAGGTGAGGTTAAGGGGTAAGTGCACCTTGCATTAACACACCATTAATGCTTTCACACACCCCTCATCATGCCACCTTCTCACTCCAAATGAAATATCTCTCTCTCAGAAACAACTATCTAGAAGATAAAGGCTAGGTTAAAGCAAGAATAGATTAAAGCAAAGGATTAAATTAGGATTAAGTTGTCATGGTCACTTAAAACTAGATTAGCACAAACCCATCCTCACATTTACGTGCACATGTGCTTGCATGCCCATAACAAATAATATTAAAATAATAATTAAATGTTATAAAATGTGAGGAACCCGAATTGGTAAACTTTTTACAGTAAACCAGCACTAACGTCTAAACTAGCACTAACCGAAATCTAAGGCGGTACAGCTACGCCCCATAGCCCCGACCAATTAACTGTAGGAGAACCCCGTCGCCAAAAGCATCCGTTCGGGTGCTCGCAGCAGCGGTGTTCCGTCTTAGTGCATTTCGTCGACGGCATCGGGGGGAGCGGCCGTCTACTAAAGTTTCCGACGAGCATTCGATCAGGATGTCGGAAATCTTGTTGAATTGCCCGGCTAGATATTGAAAATTGTTTTCGATATTGAGACTAAAATGCGGGGTTTATAATTGTTAGGCATGCGATGTCTAAGGAATTCATTTGGTTAGGCATGCGATGTCTAAGGTGGTTGCGGATTCCAACTGCTGTAGTTTTTCACTTCCTTTTCTGCGACCGTAAGTGTAATATGCGGAGTATCGCCGGTTTCGTTGCTATATGTCAACGACAATTGGGATACGCATATTTACTTACGTTGATGACATGTGATGTTATGTGTTGCTGTGATATGTTATATTGGATCGTCGTGTTTTGAATAGCCGGAGGTTTTATATGAGATGAGAGTTTTTCATTTTCATTCATGTAAAATTCATTGTATGTAATATTCTTTTATTGGGGCTCTTCCGGGTTGAGGATGATGTCACCATTGTATATTATTTAGTTTTCCGCATTGGGATAGACCCAAGGCGGGGAGCATAAGTAACCGGGTTCTAGGGTCCAGTGGGAGACAATCTCGAGGAGTCGAGACCGGGTCTCCTAACTCTAGAATTGGTAGGGTTGCTTGCCACTCTCGTAGGGGTCTAGGGGTGTGCGATTAGCTATTCATCACGACCGTGGTATCCGTGTTTTATACAGGCTTAAAATAAAACATGGAAATCCTAGTATATCCAATATTTCATATGTTGTTCTTCTGCTACGATATCTGTGATGTGATTATTTGATATGTTGAGATGGATACAGGATATAGTATATATGATATATTATATAGAAGTTTCTTATGTTTTACACCCGTGCTAGCACTGCCCCGCTCTACCGTTAGTTACCTAACCTAACGGTGCATGAGGGGACATCGAGGCGAATGCGGATGGCATAAGTGTACGTTGTATTTATCTGTGATATTTAGGTAACTTAAATTGATGGGACTTCATTAATGAGATTAATGAAATTAAAGAAACCTAAAGATCTTGTGGAATCGAATTTTCAAAAATAGGAAGCTTTAGTTGTTGCTTTGCATAGCGGTGTTCCTTGTAGAACATCGAGCACTTTATTCGATAAGGAAAAAGCCGAGATACCTTTACCGGGAGTGACCTCTTTAGAAATAACTAGCAGATGATACAACCCTGGGTTTGTATTTTGATTGCTTTTCTAGTTCTTGCTTTGCATAGTGATATTTGTGAAATATCCAACGTCTTATTCGATGAGGAAAGAGCCGACGATCCCTTCACCAGGAGTAACCTCTTTAGCAAAACTAGTAAAAGCCTAAAAAACACTCCATTTTAAATCATTTGATTCTACAACGATATCAAGTTCATTACGCAAAAGGTTTTCTTAAAAACCTGTCGTAGCCCTCCGTCATTTCAGATAAGTAATAGTTAGTTTTCGTGCTGCGTTTGTTGACCTCTTTCAAGGCGTAGTGTGCAGTAGCTGATTACTGCTTATCTGCATAAGCATATGATGTTATTGATTTAGGGTAGTCGTGTGACCTTGTTGACCTCTGTCAAGGGTCGTGCGGGTGGGTTTACTTCAATCAGGAAATGACGGGTTGAACTTGACTAGCTGCCTATGGTTTGTTGACCTCTGTCATGGTAATAGGACGCTAAGGGTAAAATATTATTGGGAATTTCAAGTGTTGAAATTTGCAATGAGATTGCATACCTTTTATGAGATAGTTGGATCCCGATACCCACTACGAGTAAGAGTTACTCTTGGGTGAGTTTTACACATTACAATTAGCCGATCAAGTAGGTGTCTAGAAATGTGTCAATGGGGTTACGTCCCTGGGAAAACGAGGTTTATTTTAATTAGGTCCGTACGAAAGCACGGGGAACCTCCCTCAAAGTACCGGCACTGGCCTGGCTGAAAGATTGGCGAACTTGTAGGGTGTTTTTAATCCCGGCTAGTATTTCCTTTTAGGGTTTGAAGGAAGATTTGACTAAAACAGTGGGAGCCACCCTGATTAGATAAATTAATAACCAATCTAATCTTGCAAGAGCATACGCTTAGTGTTTTCTTCTCTCTCTCTCTCCAGGTAGAAACCATGTCACGCCTTAATCAAAATAATAAGACGGATGTATTGACCGAACCCGCTTGTTATACTGAGCTAGGGAACGTTGGTCCCACTCCAACTTATAATTGTTATAAGACCGAGCAGGAAATAGGGGATTACCGGAATTCCCGTGCCGCCCAAACGAAGAAAGTGCATACTGATGCATCATCTTCGGGTGTGTTCATTATAGAGAACTCTTTCTCAGTATCCTTTACGTCTTGGGTATGAGATACCGGATCAGGATCCCGCAAATGTAATCTGTTACATGGGCTACAGAGAGGCAGAGAACTGAGAAAGGGTGATAAGTTTTAAGAGTTAAAAATGGTGCAAGTGTTACAGCCAAGTCTGTTAGCTGTTATCACCCTGTATTACCAAATACATTGATTCTAAACGAATGTTATTAGATACCGAATCTGATATACAACATCATATCAGTCTCTTTATTAGTGAAGAAGGATATAATTTTGTATTGTTGGATAATGTTTTGAACACTTCCTATATCAAGAATTAATCGGTTCAGGAACGTTATCTAAAAGCATATACATTCTAAATAAAACTACGGTTCTTAACCTGTGGAACACACACAAGAGGAAGAGTTCAGAAATGAACGAATCCTTCTTGAGGTATTGTAGACTAGGTCATATCAATGTGACCCGACTAGCTAAATTACATAGAGTGCATATTTAAATCAGTTTGAATTTATATCTTGTGAAACTTGCCAGTCATGTCATAAAGATAGGATGACCATAGCTCCGTTTATTGGAAACATAGAAAGAGTTAGTGAACTTTTGGGATTGATACATGCTGATGTATGAAGGTCCCCTGTCTACAAATGTCAGGACTGGTTCTTTGTACTTCATTACATTGACTGATGATCTCTCAATATTCGCACATGTGTTCCTGTTGAAACACAAGCCTAAACCTTTTGAGATATTCAAAGAATATAAGTTAGAAGTAGAGAACCAATATGGGTATTATGTCCTTTGATGAGATCAGGGAGGAGAATACTTGAGCACGGAATTCCTGGACTATTCTAAAGAAGATTGAGATTCTCTCTCAGCATTACTCCTCCGTATACACCACAACAAGTCGGTGAATCGGGGCGGAGCAATCACACCCTATGTGATATGGTGTGCTCTATGATGAGTACTACTGAGTTGCCTATTTCCTTATGGGGTTATGCACTTGAGAAGCTGCATATCTATTGAATAGGGTTCCAACCAAATCAGGTGCCTACCACTCCATATGAGATATGGTATGGGAAGAGCCCAACTCTTAAGGATGTTAAGATTCGGGGTTGTCCGGCTTATGTCTAAAAGAAAAATCCGGACAAGCTCGAGGCAAGGTCAGTTCTATGGAAGTTTATTGGATATCCTAAGCATTCACAAGGGAATATCTTCCACCACACTGAGGAGCAAAAGGTGTTTTGTTTCTCATTATACCGCCTTTTTAGAAAGGGAATTTCTTTTGAAGAAATTAGTGGTCATGAGGTAGAACTTGAAGGAGTTCCAGATATACAAATTGCAGCTGATGATTTGGTAAATCCGGAGGATTCAATAGTTTTTCCAATGAACCTTAGCCTCTCCGCCGATCTGGTAGGATTCCTCATCCAATTGTGAGATACATCGGTTTCTCTATGACAGTGGGAGCGAGGATTGCATCATGAGATGATGACCCAACTAGTTTCGAGCAGGCCATCAGGAGTGGGGACTCTGTGAGAATGGCAGGATGCTAAGCGATCTGAGATGGAATCCATATACACCAACAAAGTATGGACTTTTGGTTGCTTTATCTGAAGGGTTAAATCCCCATCAGAAGCAAATATATCTTGAAAAGATTACTTGGTGTACATGGAAAAGTTGAGACATTAAAAGCTATGCTTAAGTCCATCCGGATCCGACTTGCCATTGCTACGTACCATAACTACGATTTCTGGCGGTTGGGTGTCATGACTGCTTTTCTAAATAGTGATTTAGAAAAGAGCGTCTATAAGTACACAACCAAAGGGGTTCGTAGATAGTGGGAGCAGCGAAAACGTGTGCAACTTGCTTTATGAGTTAAAGCAGGCATCACGGAGTTAGAACATCTGTTTTGCTGTGGTAGTCAAAGAGTTTGACTTCATCAAAATGGTAGATGAACCTTGTATATACAAAAAGGTAGTAGGGAGTATGGTGGTGATCCTCGTATTGTACATGGATGACATACTGTTGATAGGAAAGGAGTTTCCTATGCTACGCTTGGTCAATCTCCTCTTATCAGAAGGATTCTCCATATAGGATCAAGGTGATACGTCCTAAATCCTGGGTTTTGGATCTTTGAGATAGATCTAAGGGGATGTTAGGATTCTCACTAGGTGTAGTGAGATGGTATCAATCGATCCTGGGGAGAATCACTGGATAGCTTCTAGGGTGGTAAGGTCGACTGAATGCCAGTCATAGGCGTTGTCTTTACCCTCAGTGGAGGGACGGTATGTTGGAAGAGTTCCAAGCTAGATACCGTGACATACTAGACGATAAAGGCTGGATACATAGCTACCAACGACGCTGAAGGGTTACCCAAGATGGCAACAAGGTTTCGGGAGGCATCGTCCATGCCAAATTTAAATTTTTGCCGTTTTAGCTAACCCTAACGATGAATCGTTAACTAGAAATATACGGAATAACATAAGCAAACGCTTTGCAATAAGAAGTGAGCAAGGAATACAACCTTTGTAGACCGGTCCTTCACTTCACTAGCTACGTGTAGTAGTCCCCTTCGCTGCGATCATAAACACCGGACTCTAGAGAGGCTCCACGAATAAACGAACATGCTTGCTTCGATGACTTCGAGACCGAAGATGATCTACGTCGAGGAGACACTAACCCAAGCTATTTCTTCACTAGGTCATGAACTTTGTGAAGAGAACACCCTATACTAAATGGAAAGTAGTAGAGAATGATGAAGTTGGAAGTGGGCTCACTTTAGAATTGATGTTCTCACACTTTTTCTCATACCTCCATGGAAGCTAGAAAGCTTTTGAAGAGGAAGAAGAAGAAGATGAACTCAAGTCAATAATTCATCCAAATGAATTATGTAACCATGGGTGAGTTAAGTCCTCATGCTTAACTCATGTAGAGAATTAACCAAGCTATAAGGTTAAGGGTTGGGTTAAGTAATATCTTATGGAACGAAAAAAGAGTGGACTTTGTCAATGTTTCTACAAGCTTCATGAAAGCTTGACAACATTGACCAAGTCTTCTCTCTTTTGTTATTCTTTAAGAAATAAATAAACCCTAATTTAACCTTAATATGGTTTAAGTCTCATACACCCATCTTTTATGTCTCATCAAGCATGACACAAACATGTACACTTGCATATATCACATATATACAATGTGCACAATCTAGTGAGAAAAGAAATCATAAGTGAGGTTAATATTAGTTAATGTATTATAATATATCAAATATATAATTATACATTAAATTACTAAATCAACACTTGATTTAATAATCCGGCTATATCACATATAACTGATTAATATCATGTGTAACAACTTATCGACTCAACACTTGATCCGATATTCTAGCTATATCGCATATAACCGACCAATGTCACAAATCGTGAGAATAGAATACGGTATCTCATATCGTATCAATCTCGGTCCCGCACATATCACATATGTGCTCCTACTCCGTTTCGCTGGAGCCAGGAAACCCCTGTGTAGGACTCTAAAGACTCGTCAATACGCCGGCAGTAGGTGATGATCATATCAAACACCCACAAGTCGCAAGTGGTCAGCTAAACGTAACGGCCACCCGGGTATTGAGTGATCAGAAAATCAACAAGCAATCCTGCTCACATTCCTGTGAATCCAATCAGTAACACTACCATACAGTCCGGTCTCTTCGTCTGATATGTCGCATATCTCGTCTAGGGGTTGTAAACGTCAAATCCCAGTAACTCGATAAGTCGTGTCGATATGAGGCTCATAACGGGTCGAGAAAATACTGATAACACTTACCAGTATATCTCTGAAGCAGCCTTGGCCAAGGACTTCCTGTTATAGCCAATCGAGCACAGCGCAACATCAACTCTCTATACCTGGAGAGACGAAACCCTTCCAATCGCTCATTGCCTCCATGTGACTCAGGACTGTACCCAAAAGCCACCGTTTTGCATGTTCTCTTAAACGTGGTAAGGTGGAAATCAAAGGACAGTGGGAATCACACAAGACTCTATGACGATCTCGGGTCTACAGACTAATATGTACCAGTGTCACCAGAGAACTGCCATCTGACGTGAGGTATAATACCATCTGGGAGATCTCGGGGAGTCCGTCCAGTATACCCAGTCTCCAATGAGCACCCGTATACTGTCTCTGATGTCAAACACCAATGGATATGGGATCATCCATCGCCCATCTACATGGGTCGAGAAGCTATACGCTAGTCTACTCTAGTATATCGATGCCCTGTCTCGATACACCTACGACTAGGAACATTTGAAGGATGTACTTAACGACTACTCTGTCCCCACTAGTATGATCTGCATCAAAGTCTTGGTAGTCAAGTACTCATCCTAAGGGCTTTATCAACATGTAACATAGAAACAATAAGTGTACATGTTAAGATAAAGAGCAACCAGATAGTATACTATCATGTCGAGCAAGAAAGTCCTCCATATATATGTCCAAGCATCTACTACAATATACATCATATGTACAGTAATGGCCTCTAGGGCATACATATAACTAACAATCTCCCACTTGCACTAGGGCCATCTGTCGTAGTATCTAATACCCAACAATCAGCAGTGGTTGAAGTATCTCATACTCAACCATCCCATAAAAGTTTCTACTGGGAAATAGGCCTTTGTGAGTGGATCCGCGTTGTTGTCCTCTGTGTCCACTCTCCTAACCTCGATCTCCCTGGAGATCAACCATCTCCATGATCAGGTGATACCGCCTAAAAATATGTCTGGATCACTGATGGGATGAGGGTTCCTAGGCCAAATCCACAACTCCATTGTCACACAATGGTAGGAACGAAGTTCATCTCATGAACTTATATACATCCAGACTGCCTCTTTGGTAGCATCCTTGGTAGCAATGTATCCAGCCTTTATCGTCTAGTATGTCACGATATCTAGCTTGGAACTCTTCCAACATACCATCCCTCCATTGAGGGTAAAGACAATGCTTGTGACTGACATTCAGTCGACCTTACTACGCTGGAAGCTATCCAGTGATTCTCCCCAGGATCCATTGATACCATCTCACTACACCTAGTAAGAATCCTAACATCTACATAGATCTATCTCATAGATCCAAAACCCAGGATTTAAGAGGTATCACCTTGATCCTATATGGAGAATCTATGTGATAAGTGGAGATTGACCGAGCGTAGCATAGGAAACTCCTTTCCTATCAAGAGTATGTCATCCACGTACAATACGAGGATCACCACTATACTCCCTAAAACCTTTTTCTATATACAAGGTTCATCTACCACTTTGATGAAGTCAAACTCTTTGACTACCACATCAAAACAGACGTTCCAACTCCGCGATGCCTGCTTTAACCCATAAAGCAACTTTCACAAGTTTCCGCTGCTCCTACTGTCTACGAAACCCTCTGGCTGTGTACTTATAGACGCTCTCTTCTAAATCATTATTTTGAAAAGCAGTCATGACACCCAACCGCCAGATATCGTAGTCATGGTATGTAGCAATTGCAAGTAGGATTTGGATAGACTTAAGCATAGCTTTGAAAGTCTCAACTTTACCATGTACACCAAGTAATCTTCTCAAGATATACTTGTTTCTGATGGGGATTTAACCCTTCAGATAAAGCAACCAAAGTCCATACTTTGTTGGTGTATACGGATTCCATCTCAGATCGCTTAACATCCAGCCATTCTCACAGAGTCCCCACTCCTGATAGCCTGCTCGAAACTAGTTGGGTCATCATCCCATGATGCAATCCTCACTCCCACTGTCATAGAGAAACCGAAATATTTTTCAGGCGGATGAGGAACCCAACCAGATCGACGGAGAGGCCGAGGTTCGTTGGGAACTATTGAATCCTTCGGTTCTACCAAATCAACAGCTGCAGTTTCTATAGCTGGAACTCCTTCCAGTTCTACCTCATGACCACTAATTTCTTCACAAGAAATTCCTTTTCTCAAAGGTGGCATGCTGAGAAACATAACACCTTTTGCTCCTCAATGTGGTTGAAGATATTCCCTTACGAATGCTCGGGATATCCAACAAACTTCCACAGATCTGATCTTGCTTCGAGCTTGTTCGGATTTTTCTTTTAGACATAGGCCGGACAACCCCAAATCATAACATCCTTAAGAGATGGGCTCTTGCCATACCATATCACATATGGAGTGGTAGGCACCTGATTTAGTTGGAACCCTATTCAATAGGTATGCAGCTTCATAAGTGCATAACCCCTAAAAGGAAATAGGCAACTCAGTAGTACTCATCATAGAGCACACCATATCACATAGGGTATGATTGCTCCGTCCCGATGCACCGACGTGCTGTGGTGTATATGGAGGAGTAATGCTGAGAGAGAATCTCATTCTCCTTTAGAATAGTCCAGGAATTCCGTGCTCAAGTATTCTCCTCCCTGATCTCATCAAAAGACATAATACTTATACCCATATTGGTTCTTTACTTCTAACTTATATTCTTTGAATTTCTCAAAAGCTTCAGACTTGCGTTTCAACAGGAACACATGTGCGAATCTTGAGAGATCACCAGTGAATGTAATGAAGTATAAAGAACCAGTTGTGGCATGTGTAGACAGGGGATGTACATACATCTTCAATCCTAAATGTTCACTAAACCTTTCTCTGTTTCCAATAAACGGAGCTATGGTCATCTTATCTTTGTGACATGACTGGCAAGTTTCATAAGATGTAAATTCAAACTGATTTAAATATGCATCTCTATGTAACTTAGCTAGTCGAGTCGCATTGATATGACCTAGTCTACAATGCCTCAAGAAGGATTTGTTCATTTCTGAACTCTTCCTCTTGTGTGTGTTTCGCACGTTAAGAACTGTAGTTTGATTTAGAACGTATATACTTTTAGATAGCGTGCCTGAACCGATCAACTCTTGATATAGAAAATGTTCAAAACATTATCCAACAATACAAAATTATATCCTTCTTTACTAATAAAGAGACAGATATGATGTTGTATATCAGGTTCGGTATCTAATAACATTCGTTCAGAATCAATGTATTTGGTAATACTGGGTGATAACTGCCAACATATTTGGCTGCAACACTTGCACCGTCTCCAACTCTTGAAACTTATCACCCGTTCTCAGTTCTCTACCTATCTGTAGCCCATGTAATAGATTACATTTGCGGGATCCTGTTCCGGTATCTCATACCCAGGACGTAACGGATACTGAGAAACAGTTCTCTGTAATGAACACACCCGAAGAAGATGCATCATCATACACTTTCTTCGTTTGGGCTGCACGGTAAACCTGATAATCCCCTATTTCCTGCTTGCTCTTATAATAGTTATAAGTTGGAGCTGGACCAACGTTCCCCAGCTCAGTATAACAAGCGAGTTTGGTCAATACATCCGTATTATTATCTTGATTAAGGAGTGACATGGTCGCTACCTAGAGAGAGAGAGAGAAGAAAAACACTCAGCGTATGCTCTTGCAAGATTAGATTGGTTATTTATATATCTAATCAGGATGGCTCCCACAGTTTTAGTCAAATCTTTCTTCAAACCCTAAAAGTAAAGACTAGCCGGGATTAATTACTCCCTACGAGTTCGCCAATCTTTCAGCCAGGCCAGTGTCGGTACTTTGAAGGAGGTTCCCCGTGCTTTCGGACGGACCTAATTAAAATAAACCTCGTTTTTCCAGGGGCGTAACCCCGTTAACACCTTTCTAGATACCTACTTGATCGGCTAATTGTAATGTGTAAAACTTTCCCAGTAGTAACTCTTACTCGCAGTGGGTATCGGGATCAAACTATCTCATAGAAGGTATGCAATCTCATTGCTAATTTCAACACATGAAATTCCCAATAATATTTTACCCCTAGCATCCTATGACCTTGACAAAAGCCAACAAACCATAGGCTGCTAGTCAAGTTCAACCCGTACATTTCCCAATTGAATTAAACCCACCCGCACGACCCTTGACGAAAGCCAACAAAGTCGCACGAATACCCTAACTCAATCGCATCATATGCTTATGCAGATAAGCATAAATAGCTACCGCATACTACGCCTTGACGAAAGCCAACAAACGTAGCACGAATACTATGAAGTACTAATCTGAAATGACGGAGGGCTACGACAGGTTTTTAAGAAAACCTTTTGCGTAATGAACTTGATATTGTTGTAGAATGAAATGATTTAAAATGGAGTGTTTTTTAGGCTTTTTCTAATTTCGCTAAAGAAGTCACTCCCGGTGAAGGGATCTCCGCTCTTTCCTTATCGAATAAGGTGCAGGATATTCACAATACCACTATGCAAAGAAAGAAGTAGAAAATCAATCAAAAAACAAAACTGAGTGTTGTAGCATCTGCCGGTTATTGCTAAAGAGGTCACTCCCGATGATGGGATCTCGGCTCTTTCCTTATCGAATAAGGTGCTGGATGTTCTACAAGGAACACCGCTATGCAAAACAACAACTAGAGCTACCTGATTTTGAAAATTCGATTCCACAACATCTTTAGCTTTCTTTTATTTCATTAATCTCATTAATGAAGTCCCATCATTTTAAGTTACCTAAACATTACAGATAAATATAACGTATGCTTATACCATCCGCATTCGCCTCGATATCCCCTCGTGCACCATTAGGTTAGGAAACTAACGGCAGAGCGGTGCAGTGCTAGCGCGGGTGTAAAACATAAGCAACGTCTATATATAATATATCATATATACTATATCCTGTATGCATCTCATCAATATACCAAATGATCACATCACAGATATCGTAGCAGAACACAACATATGAAATATTGGATATACTAGGATTTCCGTGTTTTAAATTAAGCCTGTATAAAAAATGGATTCCACGGTCATGATGAATAGCCAATCCCATACCCCTAGACCCCTACGAGAGCGGCAAGCAACCCTACCAATTCTAGAGTTACGAGACCCGGTCTCGACTCCTCGAGATGGTCTCCTACTGGACTCCAGAACCCGGTTACTTGTGCTCCCCACCTTGGGTCTATCCTAATGCGGAAAAGTAAATAATATACAATGGTGACATCATCCTCAACCCGGAAGTGCCCCAATAAAAGAATATTACATACAATGAATTTTACATGAATGAAAATAAAAAACTCTCATCTCACATAAAAACCCCGGCTATTCAAACATGACGATCCAATATAACATATCACAGCAACACATAACATCACATGTCATCAACGTAAGTAAATATCCGTATCCTAATTGTCGTTGACATATAGCAACGAAACCGGCGATACACCACATATTACACTTACCGTCGCAGAAAAGAAAGTGAAAACTACAACAGTTGGAGTCCACAACAAGCTTAGAAATCATAAACCCAACGTATCACATACTTTGGATTTCATGCCTAACCAAATGAATTCCTCAAACATCTCATGCCTAACAATTATAAACCCCGCATTTTAGTCTCGATCTCGAAAACGCTTTTCAATATCTAGTCGAGCAATTCAGCAAGATTCCCGACATCCTGATCGAATGCTCGTCGGAAACTTTAGTAGATGGCCGCACCTCCCGATACCGTCGACGAAGTGCACTAAGGCGGAACACCGCTGCCGCGAGCACCCGAACGGATGCTTTTGGCGACGGGGTTCTCCTACAGTCACTTGGTCGGGGCTATGGGGCATGGCTGTCTATTAAGTTTACCCGGCGAGTATCCGCGTATACTACGTGATTGCGACGGGCTTTTGATCACATCAAAATCCCGTGGCAACCGATCAAATGAGACTAAACTGCTAGATTTATAACATTCAAACAAGTTAT
This sequence comes from Agapanthus africanus, assembly GCA_030015575.1. Lineage (NCBI taxonomy): Eukaryota > Viridiplantae > Streptophyta > Magnoliopsida > Asparagales > Amaryllidaceae > Agapanthus > Agapanthus africanus. Next base: position 292,478,903 of record CM057345.1, on the reverse strand, counting down.
CTCATAAGTACTTGTGGATTCCAAATATTTTATCCCATCACATAATATCCGGACGATGATAAACTCTTCGATCGATTCATCAAAGTCCCACAATTTCCCGATAGCTCAACACTTGAGCACAGTTTTAATAATACCTAGAAGATGCCACAGTACCTATGAACCAGCCGTAGAAGGGTCAAACCAACGCCTCACATGTGACAACGCTAAACTACCATAAACCCTAGGGTTCAAGTTGCGGTTTTGACGGCCACATAATCGAGTTAAGGTTTCGTTCTTCTAGAGGATCCATATAATCACTTGCATGTTTTTCCGAATACGTTAAACTTGGAAAAATAGGTTTTCAACATTCGATCGAACTTTCTAACTTCGCCTAGACAATATGTGAAAAATCCGAAACAATGTTAAAACTACGAATACGAAACACTCCAATTTGCTTATAGTTTAAGATTATATCATATGAAAAATTAACAAAAATAAACAACACCTGAAACAGCAAACCGAAGTCACTTGAACACACCTCAAAAATTCAACCCAACCAAGCATCAAAAATCCGGCGACGCCGGAAAAATGCTTCATGTCGCCGGCCATGGTCCGAGGGCTAGGGTTGGATTTTCTTGTGTGTTCATGTTATATCACATACAACATTCTGCAATTGTTAAAATAATTTTTGGACAACGTTTCAAAATCGACAGAAACTAGGGTTTTCCGTTTCAAGTTACGGAGTATTTCGGTTTTGTAACCCTAACAAAATCCGTATAAATTTCTAGCATGGCTCTGATACTACTGAAGGGTTACCCAAGACAGCAGCAAGGTTTCGGGAGGCATCATCCATACCAAATTCAAATTTTTGCCGTTTTAGCTAACCCTAACGATGAATCGTTAACTAGAAATATACGGAATAACATATGCAAACGCTTTGCAATAAGAAGTGAGCAAGGAATACAACCTGTGTAGACCGGTCCTTCACTTCAATAGCTCCATGTAGTAGTCCCTTTCGCTGTGATCATAAACTCCAGACTCTAGAGAGGCTCCACGAAGAAACGAACATGCTTACTTCGATGACTTCGAGGCCGAAGATGATCTACATCGAGGAGACACTAACCCAAGCTATTTCTTCACTAGGTCATGAACTTTGTGAAGAGAACAACCTATACTAAATGGCAAGTAGTAGAGGATGATGAAGTAGGAAGTGGGCTCACTTTAGAAATGATTTTCTCACACTTTTTCTCATACCTCCATGGAAGTTAGAAAGCTTTTGAAGAGGAAGAAGAAGAAGAAGAAGATGAACTCAAGTAAATAATTCATCCAAATGAATTATGTAACCATGGGTGAGTTAAGTCCTTATGCTTAACTCATGTAGATAATTAACAAAGCTATAAGGTTAAGGGTTGGGTTAAGTAATATCATAAGGAATGACAAAAGAGTGGACTTTGTCAATATTTCTACAAGCTTCATGAAAGCTTGACAACATTGACCAAGTCTTCTCACTTTTGTTATTCTTTAAGAAATAAATAAACCCTAATTTAACCTTAATATGGTTTAAGTCTCATAAACCCATCTTGTATGTATCACCAAGCATGACACAAACATGTACACTTGCATATATCACATATATACAATGTGCACAATCTAGTGAGAAAAGAAATCATAAGTGAGATTAATATTAGTTAATGTAATGTAATATATCAAATATATAATTATATATTAAATTATTAAATCAACACTTGATTTAATAATCCGGCTATATCACATATAACCGACTAATATCATGTGTAACAACTTATCGAATCAACACTTTTGATCCGATAATCCGGCTATATCGCATATAACCGATCAATGTCATAAATCGTGAGAATAGAATACGGTATCTCATATCGTATCAATTTCGGTCCCGCACATATCACATATGTGCTCCTACTCCATTTCGCTTGAGCCAGGAAACCCCTGTGTGGGACTCTAAAGACTCGTCAATACGCCGGCAGTAGGTGATGATCATATCAAACACCCAGAAACCACAAGCGGTCTGCTAAATGTAACGGCCACCAAGGTATTGAGCGATCAGAAGATCAACAAGAAAGCCTGCTCACACTCATGTGAATCCAATCAGTAACACTACCGTACAGTCTAGTCTCTTCGTCTGATATGTCGCATATCTCGTCTAGGGGTAGTAAACGTCAGACCCTAGTAACTCGATAAGTCGTATCTATATGAGGCTCATAACGGGTCGAGAAACTATTGATAACACTTACCAGTATATCTCTGAAGCAAACATCCCCAAGGACTTCCTGTTATAGCCAATCGATCACAGCGCAACATCAACTCCCTATACCGGGAGAGACGAAACCCCTCCTATCGCTCATTGACTCCATGTGACTCGGGACTGTACCCAAAAGCCACCATTTTGCATGTTCTATTGAACGTGGTAAGGTGGAAATCAAAGCATAGTGGGAATCATATAAGACTCTATAACAATCTCGGGTCCAAAGACTAACCTGTACCAGTGTTACCGGAGAACTGCCATCTGACGTGAGGTATAATTCCATCTGGGAGTTCTCGGCGAATCCGTCCAGTGTACCCAGTCTCTACTAAGCACCCGTATACTGTCTCTAATGTCAAACACCAATGGATATGGGCTCATCCATCGCCCATCTACATGGGTCGAGAAGCTATACGCTAGTTTACTCTGGTATATCGATGCCCTGTCTCGATACACCTACGACTAGGAACATTTGAATGATGTACTTAACGAATACTCTGTCCCCACTAGTATGATCTTCATCATAGTCCTGGTAGTCAAGTACTCATCATTCATGACCCAAAGTAGCCCGTGACTGGCACTTGAATCATATGAAATCTATAGGACCCCATCTAATTCAAGTAAGCCAAAAGCCCAGAAATCTAAAATCATTTTTTATGAGTAATTGGTAGAAAAATAGTTTTTAGAAGTAAAGAAAACATGTTTAAAAAAAAGCAAGGATTTTAAATAACAAAGCCGAATATGCATTTTAAAATGTATAGTTTTTTATGAAAATTTCTGCAGAGTTTCCTTTGTAAAAACTGGTCCCGAACTGGGTACAACAAGAATAATATAAATGTAATGATAAAAGGCATCCCCAAGCGGGAGCTAGTTCTTTGTCAATCGACGGTCACAACCACACAAGCAATATAATATACAACGCCGAAGGGCGAGGATCAAAACTCAAAAAGAAACTCAAAATAACATGAAAACCGTAATACTATAACGCGCGACTCTGAGGTCGAAATAATACATAACTGGTTTTCTAAGTCTGAAACAATATAGAAGTTTTGGTTGATGGAATTTCTATATACAATGAATAATACATATACAGGGGTAGTTCTGATGCAAAAGAACCCACCTACCAAAGCAAATCACCCGCAAAGGAAGCAACGTTATAGAAATGCCGCCATAGAACCTGTACGGCAAAACCTGCAAGAACTGTAGGGTTCCTAGGCACACTATAGAGGTCTCACAAGGCATCAACCATGCCAATTTCAAATTTTTTGGGTGCCGAGAAACCCTAATACGGATCGTCGACTAGAAATTTAGGCGAAACAGTAAACTTGTTAACATCTTAACTAAAGGAGAGAGGCTACAACCTTCGTAGATCCGGTTCTCCACTTTCTTAGCTCCACGTAGGCGTCCTCTCGCTGTCCATCTCGAATCCTGAACTCAAACATCGGCTTCATCGGAGAATTGGGCGGACTAGGTCGCCGGCTTCGTGCCGAAGATGATCTACGTCGAGGCATCACAAGTTCAAGCTCCGACTTCACAAAGTTGTGAAACTTGTGAAGAAAACACCCAAAACAACTTGGCAAGAGGTAGAGGGTGAAGAAATAGGAGGTGGGTTCACTTTAGAATTGGATTTCTCTCACTTTAGCTCAAGTTGCCATTGATGGCATCAAGCTTTCTTTCTTGAAGATGAAGATGAAGAAGAAGAAAGAATATGATAAGTGTTTAATTAAAATGAAAAATAATTCAGTACTTATCATAAGCAAACCATAGTTGAGTGTAGAGAATAGACCATGGTTACTTGGATGGGTTAGGGTTAAGCATGAAGACAAGAATGGTTAAGAAGTCAAAGCTTCATGAAGCTTCAACTAAAAACAAACATAGTCACCATTCTTATCTAAATCTTTTCCAAATAAAGAAATGAACAAATAAATAAATAAATGAATATGCAAAACCCTAATTATCAAATTAACCATGGTTTAATTCTATACACTTAACTAAATTATCAAGTATCATCAAACATGATACAAATATGTGCACAAAAGTATATCACATATACTTCTTGCACATCAAGTGAGAAAATCCATTTAAAGTGAACCAATACTAGCTAATGCAAAGTAATATATCAATATATAATTATACATTAAATCATTAAATCAACATTTGATTCAATGATCCGGTCATGTCGCACATAACCGACTAGTATCCAATGTATCGATTTATCGAATCAATGATTCGATAACTAGGTCATATCGAATACAACCAATCGATACATCCATCGCGAGAATGAAACACGGTATCACATACATGCATTATTCTTGGTCCTGCACATATCTCATATGCGCTCCTATTTCGTTTCGCCTGAGCCAGGAAACCTCTGTGTAGGACTCTAAAGACTCGTCAATACGCCGGTAGCAGATGATGATCATATCAAGCACCCACAAGCCGCAAGCGCTCTGCTAAACGTAACGGCCATCCAGGTATTGAGCGATCAGAAGATCGACGAGCCAGCCCGCTCACACTCCTGTGAATCCAACCAGTAACACTTACCGTACAGTCCGGTCTGTTCGTCTGATATGTCGCATATCAAGTCTAGGGGTGGTAAACGTCAGACCCCAATAACCGATAAGTCGTGCCGATGTGAGGCTCATAACGGGTCGAGAAACTACTGGTAACACTTACCAGCAAATCTCTGATCAGCCCTGGCCAGGGACTTCCCTGTTACGGCCAATCGAGCACAGCGCAACATCAACCCCCAATACCGGGAGAGACGAAACCCCTCCTATCGCTCATTGCCTCCATGTGACTCGGGACTGTACCCAAAGACCACCGTTTTGCACGCCCTCATGGACGTGGTAAGGTGGAGATCAAAGCACAGTGGGAATCACACAAGACTCTATGACGATCTCGGGTCTACAGACTAACCTGCACAAGTGTCACCTGAGAACTGCCATCTGACGTGAGGTATAATACCATCTGGGAGTTCTCGGCGAGTCCGTCCAGTATACCCAGTCTCCACTGAGCACCAGTATACCATCTCTGATGTCAAACACCAATAGATATGGGATCATCTATCGCCCATCTCATGGGTCTAGAAGCGTATACGCTAGTCTACACTGGTATATCGATGCCCCGTCTCGATACACCCACGACTAGGGACCTTGAAGGATGTACTTATGGACTACCATGTCCCCACTAGTATGATCTGCATCATAGTCCAGGTAGTCAAGTACACATCCTAAGGGCTTTATCAACATGCAACTATAAGACAGTTTAAAGAGACAAGTGTACATGTTATGATAAAGAGTAACCAGATAGCATACTATCATATCGAGCAAGAAAGTCATCTCTATATATGTCCAAGCATCCAATATAATATACATCATCTGTACAATACTGGCTTCTAGGGCATACATACAACTAACAATCTCCCACTTGCACTAGGGCCAGCTGCTGTAGTATCGCATACCGAGCATCCCGAAGAGTCTCACAAACTGTATCTGGGGAATGGCCTTCGTGAGTGGATCCGCCGTATTGTTCTTCGTGTCAACCCTCCTGACCTCGATCTCCCGGCGATCAACTATCTCCCGGATCAGGTGATACCGCCTCAGAATATGCCTGGATCGCTGATGGGACCTGGGTTCCTTGGCCAAAGCCACCGCTCCATTGTTATCGCAATACAAAGGTATTGGATGCTCAATGGATGGAACCACTCCAAGTTCAGTAATGAACTTCTTGATCCAGACAGCCTCTTTGGCAGCATCGTTGGCAGCGATGTATTCAGCCTCCATCGTCGAGTCTGCCACGGTTTCCTGCTTGGAACTCTTCCAGCTAACCGCCCCACCGTAAAGGGTAAAGACAAAGCCCGACTGCGACTTAGAGTCGTCCTTATCACTCTGGAAGCTCGAATCGGTTAAGGACTCCACTTGGAGTTCTCCGTTACCATACACCAAGAGCATCTCTTTAGTCCTTCGCAAGTACTTGAGAATGCTCTTCACAGCTGTCCAGTGATTCTCTCCAGGATCATCTTGATACCTGCTCACTATACTTAGTGAGTATGCTACATCGGGTCTGGTACATAGCACCGCATACATGATAGAGCCTACAGCCGAAGCATAGGGTATCCCTTGCATGCGAGCTCTCTCCAAATCAGTCTTGGGAGACATCTCTTTGGAGAGAGTGACTCCAGAGATCGTGGGCAAATTCCCACGCTTGGATTCTTCCATAATAAACCTCTTTAGTATGGTGTCAATGTACCTGGATTGGGACATGTAAGTGCACGGCGGCGCCCCGGCCGTCAATCCGACGGCCAAAAGCGGAAGCGGTGATAAACTTTAAATTTTCTTGAACTGGCAAACCGCCGCGCACTACTAACCGGATCGAACCATTAACTAGTCCTAGCTAACTACAAGATGGGAAGAGAAGTATACCGACAGATCCGAGTCCTCCGGTCTTCTCGTCGTCGTCCCGATCTCCTGCGGAATGTCCCGTCTCCTCCTCGTCGTCGGAAGTGCGCCACATCGCCTACTTCTTTTACGGGCTCCCACCTCAATGCCGAGGCAACTCGGGCACGAAGCCGGCTACTCGACGTGCCCAAGATATGCTGTAGAATATCTAGAGAAGAAGTCTCATTTGGGGTTGTAGGAGTTGCCTTTTGCTGGAGGGATTGAACTTGGAGCTTTATGGATTGATCAAGTGGGATTTTTGCAACATGAAATGAGCCAAAACATCCCCACAAAAATTTGGGACAGCCCCTACAAACTTGGGCCGGCCATGAGAGGTGTGGGAGAGGAAAGAATGAGAGAGCCATCCATAATGGAGAGAGTGGGAAGGCTATACTGCAAAAGGAAAATCATGAAAAGAATATGGTCACAATCACACCCACTCTCAACTACTCACCAACAACCATGATAGCACCAAAACCAACACTCCAACAAGCTAATGATCACTTCCAAAAGTCATGCCATCATGAAGATAGAAGTCAAGGTAAGGTGCTCATCATGAAAACCATCATGATGTAACAAGATGCAAAGAACCCCCTCCACTAATGCCTATTTGCAACAATGCAAATAAGCCCTCCTCCACCAATCTTCGGCCAATGAACGGAACAATAGAAATTGGCCGAAACGGAAAGCAAACTGGCAACTCCAGAAAACTGGTCCCGTAATAAATTACAGGAAAACCCCGATACTGTGCATACACACCCGCATTTGTATTCCGACCGAAACACAAATGCAATGAGACAAACTCTACACTGTACTATACTAGGATCCGGCTTATACCAAAACCGGCTAGTAATATCTGTTCGATCCTGATCCGTGCAATACCGCACGTATCTGATCGAACCCAGCCATATAACCATACGGCCTATAGTACAAACTGTCCGATCCTGATCCGTGCAATACCGCACGTATCTGATCGGACCTTACCATATCTCCATACGGCCTCTACAACCTTTCGCCCGAAAGCTGAGTAACTGAATGTGGGGGACTCTAAAGACTCGTCAACGCCTTGGTTGTGGATTTAACCACTAGCACGTCAGAGGCATAAGCCAATACGTAACGGGCTACCAGGTATTGACTAAAAAGGACGTCGATGAGCGAACTCATCCTGACACCCTACTGAGCCTGTCAGTGACAATATCCGTGCAGTCCGGTCCGTTTGTCTATGAGCATCGCATGGCGGGCCTAGGGGGTTGGTAAAAGTCAGACCCCCAAAAGCGGTACAAGTCGTGTCGGAGTGTAGCCCAGAACACCCTGAGATACTACTGGAATACCTACCAGTAAATCTCCTTGCCTTGGCCAAGGACTTTATGTAATGGCTCTCCTAGACACAGCACGACCTCACCCCCAATACCGGGAGAGACGAACCCCTGAAGATACGCTCACTGCCTCCATGTGGCTCGGGACTGTACCCAACTAAAACCTGTTTGCACGACTCCTTTGAGCCGTGGTAGGGTAGTAATCAAAGTACAGTGGGAACTCACACGAGACAATGACGATCCCCAGGTCGATGAACTAACCTGCACACATGTCACCAGGGAACTGCCATCTGACGTCTGGTATATGACCAACTAGCATGTTCCCGGCGAGTCCTGTCCGGTGTACTCATAACCCAATGAGCACCTGTATACATCTTAGGTGATCCAACTGACACCAGTGGCTTGTGAGACCGGCCACCGCCCCTCGTCGGGGTCTCGACTGTATACACTAGTCTACTAATGGAGTATCGATGCCCAGTCTCGAAACTCCCACGACTAGGGACCTTTTAAGGATAAGCTTATAGACCCCCAGCTCCCACTTATATGATCGCCCTCATACTGCTGGTGGTCAAGCAAGAATCCTAGGGGCTCTATCAACGTGTAATAGCGACGTGTCAGGTCACCTAAAACAGTACACGATGATAAAGGTAAACCAGATAGCATACTATCATCTCGAGTAAGACTGTCCTACCGGGATATGTGCTCCATCAATCATTGCAATCACGTACCTGTGACCTAATAATTTACTCTGAGGGCACTATCTCCAACAGGACAATCCCAAAATCCGTTTGGATCTATCTCTATAGATCCTAATTCCCAATATGCAGGAGGCATCACCAAGATCTTTCATTGAGAATCTTTGTGATAAGAAGAGCTTGACCGATTGCATCATAGGAATATCATTTCCTATCAAGAGTATGTCGTCCACGTACAATACGAGGAAGACAACCTTACTCTCTGCCACCTTCTTGTAAATACAAGGTTCATCTGGGTTTTTGACGAAATCAAACTCTTTGATAACGACGTCAAAGCAGATGTTCCAACTCCGCGATGCTTGCTTTAATCCATAAATGGATTTAAGCAGCTTGCACACCTTCCCGCTGCTCCCACTGTCTACGAAGCCCTCTGGCTGAGTCATGTACACGCACTCTTCTAAATCACCATTTAGAAAGGCGGTCTTAACATCCATTTGCCAGATTTCGTAGTCATGATATGCAGCGATGGCAAGCATGATCCGGATGGATTTAAGCATAGCCACTGGAGAAAAGGTTTCGTCATAGTCCACACCTGGTCTTTGACGAAAACCCTTTGCTACAAGTCTAGCTTTGAAAGTCTCCACTTTCCCATCTACACCAAGTTTTTTCTTGAAGATCCACTTGCTCCCGATGGGTTTTACCCCTTCAGGAGCAACTGCCAAAGTCCATACTTTGTTGGTGTACATGGATTCCATCTCGGACCGCATAGCATCCAGCCATTTCACCGAGTCCCTACTCGTGATGGCCTGCTCGAAGCTAGTTGGGTCATATCCTCCATGATGCAATCCTCGCTTCCACCATTCATGAGAAAACCGTAGTATCTCTCAGGTTGGCGAGGAACCCTACTAGATCGGCGGAGAGGCTGAGGTTCATTGGGAGCTGCTAAATCCTCTGGTTCCACTAAATCTTCAGTTTGAGTTTGTGTAGCCGGAATTTCTTCCAATTCTACCATATCCCCCCTAATTTCTTTTGGAAGAAATTCTTTTTCTAAAAGGTGGCATGTCGAGAAACAAACACTTTTTGTTCCTCTGTATGGTAGAAAAGATATCCATGTGAATGTTTGGGATATCCCACAAACTTACATAGAACTGACCGTGCCTCGAGCTTGTCCGGATTTTGCCTTTTGACATAGGCCGGGCAACCCCATATCTTAACTCGTTTAAGACATGGTCTCTTCCCACTCCATATCTCATATGGTGTGGTAGGTACAGATTTAGTTGGAACTTGATTCAATAGGTATGCTGCTGTTTCCAGCGCATATCCCCAGAAGGAAATAGGTAACTCAGCTGTGCTCATCATAGAGCGTACCATATCTAATAGGGTGAGGTTCCTCCGTTCTGATACACCGTTGTGCTGTGGTGTATATGGAGGAGTCAGCTGAGAGAGAATCCCATGCTCTTTTAGGAAGTCCAGGAATTCATTGCTCAAGTATTCACCTCCTCGATCAGATCGAAGGATTTTAATACTTTTTCCGGTTTGGTTCTCAACTTCTTGTTTATATTCTCTAAATTTCTCAAAAGCTTCTGATTTGTGTTTCATCAGGAACACATACCCGAACCTAGAGAGATCGTCAGTGAATGTAATGAAGTATGAAGAACCATCCCTGGCATGTGTAGACATAGGACCGCATACATCACTATGTATCAGTCCTAAGTGTTCGGTAACTCTTTCTCCGTGTCCCGTAAACGGAGTTTTGGTCATCTTGCCTTTGAAACATGACTGGCAAGTGTCATAAGATGAAAATTCAAACGGATTTAAATATCCATCCTTATGCAACTTAGCCAGTCGTGTCGTATTGATGTGACCCAGTCTACAATGCCACAAGAAGGATTCGTTCAGTTCAGAACTCTTCCTCTTGTGTGTGTTTGTTATACTCAGAACTGTTGATTGATTTAGAACATAAATGCCATTGCACAACGTGCCTGATCCAACCAACTTTTGGTTACGGAAAATGTTCATAACATTGTCCTGTAATACAAAATTATATCCCTCTTTACTTAATAAAGAAACTGATATAATGTTGCATATCAGGTTCGGCATGTAATAGCATTCGTTCAGAACCAATGTATTACCAGTTGGTAACACAAGGTGATATTCCCCGACAGTCTTAGCTGCAACAATTGCACCATTTCCAACTCTAATGTCTTTATCACCTTCTCCAAGTTCTCTACCTTTTCTAAGCCCATGTAACTGATTACATATATGGTATCCTGACCCGGTATCTAATACCAAGGACGTAGGGTAAATGGAGAAACGGTTCTCTGTAACGAACACACCCGAAGAAAATGCATCATCATGTACTTTCTTCATTCGGGTGGCATGGGAATCCTGGTATTCCCCTATATCCTGTTCAGTCCTATAACTCTTATAGGTAAGAACGGAACCAACGTTCCCCAGCACAGTATAACATGCGGGTTCGGTCAATACATCCATATTATTATCTTTATTAGGGCATGAAATGGTCGCTACCTAGAGAGAGAGAGAAGAAAACACTTTAGCGTATGCTCTTGCAAGATCAGATTGGTTTTTATCTTATCTAATCAGGATGGCTCCCACTGTTTTTATCAAATCTTCCTTCAAACCCTAAAAGGAAATACTAGCCGGGATTAATTACACACTACAAGTTCGCCAATCTTTCAGCCAGGCCAGTGTCGGTACTTTGAGGGAGGTCCCCCGTGCTTTCGCACGAACCTAATTAATGTAAACCTCGTTTTCCCAGAGGCGTAACCTCGTTAACACCTTTCTAGACACCTACTTGATCGGCTAATTGTAATGTGTAAAACTCTCCCAGGAGTAACTCTTACTCGCAGTGGGTATCGGGATCCAACTATCTCATAGAAGGTATGCAATCTCATTGCAAATTTCAACACTTGAAATTCCCGATAATATTTTGCCCCTAGCATCCTATGACCTTGACAAAGGCCAACAAATCATAGCATGCTAGTCAAGTTCAACCCGTCATTTCTTGATTGAATCAAACCCACCCGCACGGCCCTTGACAAAGGCCAACAAGGTCGCACGACTACCCTGAAACAATCTGCATCATATGCATAAGCAGATAATCACTATTCAGCTACCGCACACTACGCCTTGACAAAGGCCAACAAACGCAGCACGAATACTAAACAGTTCTTATCTGAAATGACGGAGGGCTAGGACAGGTTTTTCTGAAAACCTATTACGTAATGAACTTGATATCGTTGTAGAATCAAATGAAGTTTTAAAATGGAGTGATTTTGAGGCTTTTCTAGTTTTGCTAAAGGGATCACACCCGATGAAGGGATCGTCGGCCCTTTCCTCGTCGAATGAGGTGCGGGATATATCATATATATCTCTGTGCAAAGCATAAACTATAGAAGCAATCAAAAGTCAAACCGAGTGTGTAGCATCTGCCAGTTATTGCTAAAGGAGTCACTCCCGGTGAAGGGATCTCGGTCCTTTCCTCATCGAATAAGGTGCAGGGTATATCATATATACCGCTATGCAAAGCAAGAACTGTAGCTACCAGTTTTATTTGAAATTTGATTCTACAACATCTTAGGTTTCTTTTCTTTCATTAATCACATTAATGAAGTCCCATCATTTAAATACCTAAACATCACAGATAAATACGACGTACACTTATGCCATCCGCATTCGCCTCGATGTCCCCTCATGCACCATTAGGTTAGGTAACTAACGACAGGGCAGGGCAGGGCTAGTGCGGGTGCAAAACATAAGTAATGTCTATATATATAATATATCATATATACTATATACTGTATCTATCACAGAACATCACATGATCACATCACAGATATCGCAGCAGAAGAAACATATGAAACATTGGATATACTAGGACGTCCGTGTTTTCAATACGAGCCAGTATAAAACACGGATTCCACGGTCGTGATGAATAGCCAATCCCACACCCCTAGACCCCTACGAGAGCGGCAAGCAACCCTGCCAATTCTGGGGTTAGGAGACCCGGACTCGACTCCTCGAGTTGGTCTCCCACTGGACCCCAGAACCCGGTTACTTGTGTTCCCCTCCTTGGGTCTATCCTAATGCGGAAAAGTAAATAATATACAAAAGGTGACAACTTCCGCAACCTGGAAGTGACCCAAATAAAAGAATATTACATACAAGTTTTTACATGAATGAAAATGAAAAACACTCTTCTCACATAAAAACCCCTGGCTATTCAAACACGACGATCCAATATAACATATCCAGCAACACATAACATCACATGTCATCAACGTAAGTAAGTATGCATACCCCAATTGTCGTTGACGTATAGCAACGAAACCGGCGATATGAACATACTACACTTACGGTCACAGAAAAGAAAGTGTAAAACTACAACAGTTGGAATCCGCAACCTCTTTAGACATCACATGCCTAATCAAATGAAATACTTAGACATCACATGCCTAACTGTTATAAACCTCGCATTTTAGTCTCATTATCGATAACTCTTTTCAATATCAAGTGAAACTAAACCGCTAGATTTATAACATTCATTCAGTTATCTCATAACTGTTTGTGAATTCCAATTATTGTATCACATTCTAGATAAACAGAAAATGTTGAACTTTCCGATCGAACAGTCGAATACCCAAGTTTTCCCGATACAGCTCAACACATGAAATAAGTCTAACAACATTCAGTTCGTGCCTCAGTACCAACGGTCCAGCCGTAGAAGGGTCAAGCCAACGCCTCACATGTGGCACGCCGTACTGCCCCAAACCCGAAGGTTCAAAGGGCAGTTCAAGACGGTCACATAATCGAGTTAAGGTTTGTTGTCTTCTAGAGGGTCCATCGCGTTACTTGCACTACTTAGAACGTCGTTAAACTACGGAAAAATCCAACACTTGGAAATTTCCCGACAGGGGGAAAAGTTGGGTATTTATATCCGGTCGAACTTTTTAACAAATTCAAAAAATTATCTGGAATCCACATAGACAAAATCTGATAATCCGATCGAATCATCGAATCCCCAAAACAACCTGGAATATTCAACTCTTGAATAAATTTTAAAAATTCCCAGAAAATCCAACACCAGAATCAATCAGTTACTGTGCAAAAATTATTCTATAATTCAATAAATTTGCCGCGGAACCGCCGCAGAAGCAAGGCTTCTGCCGCGGTTCCGCCGCACTGTAGACTCTTCAGTAAGTTATTTTTGCACCGTAATTCATAGATTGCCCTGCTGAATTTTTTAGCAATTTTTAATCTGGAAAAATCCCAGTTTTTAGAAAAAGTCCAGAGAGCATCAAAAAGTTAGGTTTTCGGGTTCGATCGGGTTTCAAACATCGTCTAGACTTCGCCTAAGGCTCTAGCTAGGCTCTAATACCACTGTAGTATTCCTAGGCACATTATAGAGGTCTCACAAGGCATCAACCATGCCAATTTCAAATTTTATGGGTGCCGAGAAACCCAAATACGGATCGTCGACTAGAAATTTAGGCGAAACAGTAAACTAGTTAACATCTTAACTAAAGGAGAGAGGCTACAACCTTTGTAGATCCGGTTCTCCACTTCCTTAGCTCCACGTAGGCGTCCTCTCGCTGTCCATCTCGAATCCCGAACTCAAACGTCGGCTTCATCGGAGAATTGGGCGGACTAGGTCGTCTGCTTCGTGCCGAAGATGATCTACGTCGAGGCATCACAAGTTCAAGCTCCGACTTCACAAAGTTGTGAAACTTGTGAAGAAAACACCCAAAACAACTTGGCAAGAGGTAGAGGGTGAAGAAATAGGAGGTGGGTTCACTTTAGAATTGGATTTCTCTCACTTTAGCTCAAGTTGCCATTGATGGCATCAAGCTTTCTTTCTTGAAGATGAAGATGAGGAAGAAGAAACAATATGATAAGTGTTTAATTAAAATGAAAAATAATTCAATACTTATCATAAGCAAACCATAGTTGAGTGTAGAGAATAGACCATGGTTACTTGGATGGGTTAGGGTTAAGCATGAAGACAAGAATGGTTAAGAAGTCAAAGCTTCATGAAGCTTCAACTAAAAACAAACATAGTCACCATTCTTATCTAAATCTTTTCCAAATAAATAAATGAACAAATAAATAAATAAATGAATATGCAAAACCCTAATTATCAAATTAACCATGGTTTAATTCTATACACTTAACTAAATTATCAAGTATCATCAAACATGATATAAATATGTGCACAAAAGTATATCACATATACTTCTTGCACATCAAGTGAGAAAATCCATTTAAAGTGAACCAATACTAGCTAATGCAAAGTAATATATCAAATATATAATTATACATTAAATCATTAAGTCAACATTTGATTCAATGATCCGGTCATGTCGCACATAACCGACTAGTATCCAATGTATCGATTTATCGAATCAATGATTCGATAACTAGGTCATATCGAATACAACCAATCGATACATCCATCGCGAGAATGAAACACGGTATCACATACATGCATTATTCTCGGTCCTGCACATATCTCATATGCGCTCTTATTTCGTTTCGCCTGAGCCAGGAAACCTCTGTGTAGGACTCTAAAGACTCGTCAATACGCCGGTAGCAGATGATGATCTTATCAAGCACCCACAAGCCGCAAACGGTCTGCTAAACGTAACGGCCATCCAGGTATTGAGCGATCAGAAGATCGACGAGCCAGCCCGCTCACTCTCCTGTGAATCCAACCAGTAACACTTACCGTACAGTCCGGTCTGTTCATCTGATATGTCGCATATCAAGTCTAGGGGTGGTAAACGTCAGACCCCAATAACCGATAAGTCGTGCCGATGTGAGGCTCATAACGGGTCGAGAAACTACTGGTAATACTTACCAGCAAATCTCTGATCAGCCCTGGCCAGGGACTTCCCTGTTACGGCCAATCGAGCACAGCGCAACATCAACCCCCAATACCGGGAGAGACGAAACCCCTCCTATCGCTCATTGCCTCCATGTGACTCGGGACTGTACCCAAAGACCACCGTTTTGCACGCCCTCATGGACGTGGTAAGGTGGAGATTAAAGCATAGTGGGAATCACACAAGACTCTATGACGATCTCGGGTCTACGGACTAACCTGCACAAGTGTCACCTGAGAACTGCCATCTGACGTGAGGTATAATACCATCTGGGAGTTCTCGGCGAGTCCGTCCAGTGTACCCAGTCTCCACTGAGCACCCATATACCATCTCTGATGTCAAACACCAATGGATATGGGATCATCCATCGCCCATCTCATGGGTTGAGAAGCGTATACGCTAGTCTACACTGGTATATCGATGCCCCGTCTCGATACACCCACGACTAGGGACCTTGAAGGATGTACTTATGGACTACCATGTCCCTACTAGTATGATCTGCATCATAGTCCAGGTAGTCAAGTACACATCCTAAGGGCTTTATCAACATGTAACTATAAGACAGTTTAAAGAGACAAGTGTACATGTTAAGATAAAGAGTAACCAGATAGCATACTATCATATCGAGCAAGAAAGTCATCTCTATATATGTCCAAGCATCCAATATAATATACATCATCTGTACAATACTGGCCTCTAGGGCATACATACAACTAACAAGAACTGTGGCACAACGGGGGTGAGTTACCAACTCGTGAGTAGAAAACATCTACAAGCAAAAATCGAATGAATGACATAATCCTAGGTCAATACGATCAGATATTTATATAAACCTCAAAAAGGATAAGTTTTAAGCCTGATAAGGTGGCAATGTAACACCTAAACATGTAAGTAGTGCCAAGTGCCTCAGGTAATAACATTTCATGAATATGAGTTATTTTTGCACGAATAAATATGATGAAGTATCTAAATTGATATCAATACACATACATTAGCGTCCCATTCCACTAATATTGGTGTAAGGGCATATATAACAGCATCCTCATCCACTGTTATATATATATGAGGTATGATCAATTTAATCAAAGTCTGTATGTATGTGGATCTCGCCCACGTATCACCCAATAAGAATAAGCATCATGCATGTAAATATCGTAAAGCAAATGCAAGGAAATATGAGGATATAAACAAATCATGGAACCTGAGTGCCTAGCATCGACACTCAAAAACATCATGAAACCTGTGCCTAGAATCGGCACGTAAATCCTCATCTATCAGGCGCTGTCACCAAGACTGGCCCTGATAGGTACATATCATACGCTATCTCGAAAACCCGAGTGCCCAGCTTCGACCCTCGAATTTCGACGTATCCATACGTACATACTCCGGTCGGTATCCCCACGATAACCGCCGAGTCATAGGTAATGTCACTGGACGGTATGGTTCCCTTGCCGGGCTCATCGGCGTGGTGCATCGACATCCCTTTCTTGCTCCGGGGTACCTCTGGGCCCCACCATGTACCCTCATACGGCCTCGACGCCTCCTCGTAGGGGTATATATATATATATATATATATAAGAACCGATAAAACTCATGGTGGATGCTGAAATATCATATCAAGGATAACCGGGTTTTTAAAACAATACCAACTCTCTTTTAAAATACCGACGGCTCCCAAATCCAGAAATATCATGGAAACAACATATCTCGATACGCATGATCAGAAAGCATGATGTATGCGACATATAAAGGAAATGCAAGTACAACAGTATATCATGCAACATGGAATAATAGTATGCACATGCAAGGGTCATATCCCGATGCAATAATTCTACTGTGTAGTGACGTGGCAATTATCGATGATGAAGTGTGTGAGCCGGCAAGCAAGTGTACGTGGAACGTACGCATCATCGATAATGGTGTTGGTGTCCTAACAACATGATGGTAATATAGCAATAAACACATTTACACTTGCAAAGCGATGTGAATAGCATGAATACGCGGAAATCAAATAATCAACGCAACAGTAAAGAATCTACATCAATATGTATATGTCATGCGGTTATGCCATTTGAAATAAGACGAATCGGGATTTCTAGTAAAATAAGGGCTACGGTGTTTTAAAGAAAAGATGCACCTTTTTAAAGTATCCGTAGAATCCTTTTTGCCTGTCTTTAAAATACTCCCGATTCGTTAGTTCTGAAATAGGTATGACTCGGGTCTAGTCTAACATCTACTATACTAACTACAGATCTAACTATCAAGTCAATCGGGAGGGGTATGGAAACCACCTAAATCTGAGTCGATATATATAAATATAAATATAAAAGTCGGTGATCCCGCTTCAATAGTATCGCGTACGATACCGTATATCATCTGACATCCTCGAGTCATGAGTGCGGATCAATCATCAATATATAGCTCGTACGGTAAATCATCGTACGGCATCCCAATAGCTGGGTATGGGTCAATATCATATTATCTCATCAATTATCTGGTATCCTTATCATCATATCACATAATCTGGGGTACTGATCTAAGTCTAGTACAACTGATACAATCTAAATAAATAGAAATGCGTGTGTGAAACACACGTCCAAGGCCCGCTAAAAATCACATGTCGTATCCCAAATACGAATCACATTATATCACCGATCTCATGGCACTATGCCCAATATCATCGACTCATCTCCAATGTCATCCACTATCCCCATCATCACAGTATAAGTATAACAAATAAGCATGTGTGTGCGTGTGGGTGTAAACCTATTCTTGGGTTTGCAACTAGGAACTATACTAGTTTACTTCTACGCCTTAATCTAACCACAGTACATCTAATCACAATATCCGCGACACACTATAAGCTATCAAATATATATAATATATATACATATATAGTATACCAACTTCGGACTGCGGGGGTGCTATACGCCATCCACCGGACTTCCCCCATAGATATAATCTACTCACCTTGAATCCTGCGTGTCGGTGTCGATGTTGCCACCATCGTCTTCATCGCCTCGGATCACCATGGGGTACCTATATATCACACACATCATATCACATTAAAACCAAATCGAAGACGAAACGACACACGAAAACCAAAACGACACGCGGAACTCACATAGGTCCAAACCTATGGTTTGCTCTCGCAACTTAACCAAATAACGCCCGATAGAGACGTACAAACGTCAAGTGATCAATGCTAAACACAAATACAAAAACTTAAATCCATAAACATCACAAAACGTAAAGCAGCAACTAAGGAAATATCCTACAGATTTTGATTAAGGTGAAAACAACAAAACAACACTAGGGTGATATATAGGGTACATATGACCTACTGAAGCAACCTGGACCCTATCCCTCACCAAGTGGCCGAGCACAATGATGGGAAAACCGGCCTCCTCGGTTTTGTCATGGAATTGGGGCCTTGAACTTGCAGGGGGATCTCCTAGGGTCTTAATTGGGTCACTAGAGTTGTTTGCTTTTCAAGTTTTGGTCTCGGTTCACTCCAGATTCCTCTGCACACTAAATACTGTAAGTGCACGGCGGCGCCCCGGCCGTCAATCCGACGGCCAAATGCGGAAGCGGTGATAAACTTTAAATTTTACTTGAACTGGCAAACCGCCGCGCACTAATACCCGGATCGAACCATTAATTAGTCCTAGCTAACTACAAGAAGGGGAAGAGAGATATACCGACAGATCCGAGTCCTCCGGTCTTCTCGTCGTCGTCCCAATCTCCTGCGGAATGTCCCGTCTCCTCCTCATCGCCAGAAGTGCACCACATCGCCTACTTCTTTTACGGGCTCCCACCTCAATGCCGAGGCAACTCGGGCACGAAGCTGGCTAGTCGACGTGCCCAAGATTTGCTGTAGAATATCTAGAGAAGAAGTCTCATTTGGGGTTGTAGGAATTGCCATATGGTGGAGGAATTATACAAGAACAATGTGGAGGGACTTGTGGATTTTTCTAACATCAAGAGAGCAAAAATCCCCACTACAAAAAATGGGCAACCCCTCCTCCAAGCTTGGCCGGCCATAACTAGAGGGGGAGGAGAGAGAGAGGTGTGTGAGAGAGGAGTGTATGTATCAAAAGATAATCAATCTCATAATGCAAGAGAGAGAGGGAAAAAGACTATCATGCATAAGCAAGATAACAAGCTAAAACCAACACTCCACCTCAACCATCATCAAGCATGATGACTTCAAAAAGTCAAGCCATCATGAAGAAGTCAAGAAGTCAAGGTCAAAGGAGCAACCATGATGATCCAACCAATATGCAAAGAACCCCTCCACAAATACTTATTTGCAACAATGCAAATAAGCCCTCCTCCACCAATCTTCGACCAATGAACGATACAAAGGAAATTGGCCGAAACGGAAAGCAAACTGGCAACTCCAGAAAACTGGTCCCGTAATAAATTACAGAAAAACCCCGATACTGTGCATACACACCCGCATTTGTATTCCGACCGAAATACAAATGCAATGTGACAAAATCTACACTGTACTATACTAGGATCCGGCTTATACCAAAGCCGGCTAGTAATATCCGTTCGATCCTGATCCGTGCAATACCGCACGTATCTGATCGAACCCTGCCATATAACCATATGGCCTATAGTACAAACTGTCCGATCCGGATCCGTGCAATACCGCACGTATCTGATCGGACCTTGCCATATCTCCCTACGGCCTCTACAACCTTTCGCCCGAAAGCTGAATAACTGAATGTGGGGGACTCTAAAGACTCGTCAACACCTTGGTTGTGGATTTAACCACTAGCACGTCAGAGGTACAAGCCAATACGTAACGGGCTACCAGGTATTGACTAAAAGGGACGTCTGTGAGCGAACTCAGCCTGACAACCTACTGAGCTTGTCAAGGACAATATCCGTACAGTCCGGTCCGTTCGTCTATAAGCATCGCATGGCGGGCCTAGGGGGTTGGTAAAAGTCAGACCCCCAAAAGCGGTACAAGTCATGTCGGAGTGTAGCCCAGAACACCCTGAGATACTACTGGAATACCTACCAGTAAATCTCCTTGCCTCGGCCGAGGGCTTCGTGTAATGGCTCTCCTAGACACAGCACGACCTCACCCCCAATACCGGGAGAGACGAACCCCTGAAGATACGCTCACTGCCTCCATGTGGCTCGGGACTGTACCCAACTAAAACCTGTTTGCACGACTCCTTTGAGCCGTGGTAGGGTAATAATCAAAGTACAGTGGGAACTCACACGAGACAAATGACGATCCCCAGGTCGATGAACTAACCTGCATACATGTCACCAGGGAACTGCCATCTGACGTCTGGTATATGACCAACTAGCATGTTCCCGGCGAGTCCTGTCCGGTGTACTCATAACCCAATGAGCACCTGTATACATCTTAGGTGATCCAACTGACACCAGTGGCTTGTGAGACCGGCCACCGCCCCTTGTCGGGGTCTCGACTGTATACACTAGTCTACTCTGGAGTATCGATGCCCTGTCTCGAAACTCTCACGACTAGGGACCATTTAAGGATATGCTTATAGACCCCCAGCTCCCACTTATATGATCGCCCTCATACTGCTGGTGGTCAAGCAAGAATCCTAGGGTCTCTACCAACGTGTAATAGCGACTTGTCAGGTCACCTGAAGCAGTACACGATGATAAAGGTAAACCAGATAGCATACTATCATCTCGAGTAAGACTGTCCTACCGGGATAGGTCCTCCATCAATCATTGCAATCACGTACCTGTGACCTAATAATTGACTCTGAGGGCAATATCTCCAACAATCTCCCACTTGCACTCAAGGCTAATTATTGCGATGTCGCATACTCACAGCCCTTGTGATACCGAACACCCAACTCCTCTACTAGTCAGTCTCACAAAGCTCGTTTGCGAGACTATTGCGTTCGAGGAATAACCTTAGTGAGTGGATCCGCTTTGTTGTTTCTTTCTATGTCTCTCTATATCTCAAGTTCGCGGAGAAAACCCATCTCCCGAAATGAGCAATACCTGTCTTAGAATGTGTCTGGATGTCTGATGGGACATAGCTCATAAATGAACTCCAAATCCAAACTTCTCAGACTGTATCGTCTACTGAACTTAATCAGTATCCTGCGCCATGCCATCCTCAGTATTGCCTTGGACCACCTGTCCAAAATATTGCCCCTCATCAGAAGGAAAACTATAGCTCTGACAACCTCCTTGTCGTCCATGTCACCTTGGAAGCCTGGAATGATAACTGTTTCCCGAATGAGGCTGTCATTATCATATCCCTAGAACATCCACTTATGTTCTATAACTGCTTCCGACTGCTTCTCCAGGATTGGATTAATGTCAACTTATTGCATCTAGTGCAAGAACAACATCTGGTGTGGTACTTGACATCTCATGATTGACTCAATTGCCTGAGCAAGTGATCTGCCAATCATGCACATCCCTCTCCGCTTTAGTCTGTAAGACACCTTTAGAGAGGGTGACTCCATCACCTGCAGGTACACTACCGTGCCAGGAGTCATCCATTCTAAATACCCTTAGAATGCTGTCTAAGTACCCAGATTGGGAGACTACCCAAATCTAGATCTAAAACCATAGATCTAGTAACCAGTATGTCTGATATAAAATCCATTTCCTTTGTGGAGAAACCACTGTGTGACGACCAAAGTATAACCGATTGTAGTATAGGAGTTTCCTTTCCTACTCTTTGTATGTCATCCAAATATCATGACATCACACCCTACTACCTTCTCAACAGATCCATCCACAATTCTGATGAAGTCAAACCTATGACTGTCACGTCAGAAAAAGATGATCTATCTCCGCTATATCTGCTTTAGTCTATAAATAGACATAAGCCACCTGTCCACCAATGCTTCCGCTGCTCCCACTGACTACGACAACCCTCTGGCAGAGTCATATAGACGTACACTTCTAAAACTAGTTTAGAACGACGCTATACTCATCCTCCCGCCGGGTCTCGCTGCCTGGAACAACAGCAATGGTAATTGTGGGTAAACTAGAACTTCCCTGTCACCGTCCTTGAGGCTACCGTAGTACCTCTCAGGTGCCTGAAGTTACCCACCGTATCTGCGAAGTGGCCAATGGAATGTCAAACCGGATTGAATCTTTAGGTTCCTTGTCAAATCTTCAGTAATCGTTTGTGGTTCTGGAATCACTTCCAGTTCTACCATACTCCCACTACTGTTTTCTGAAAAAATCCATTTTTAATAAAACTGTGGCGAGTCTAGAACAATATTGCTATTGTTCATCCAGATGGTAGAAAGTCAACCCTCGTCATAGCCTGGGTTAACCCACAAACAGCCATTACAGAAACGTGCCTTGAGTTGTCCAGTGTCTGGTTTTAATCATAAACCGGACAACTCCCCGTACCTTAACATCGTTAAGATATGAACTGTTCTATATCCAATATAGAACCAGAGGCACTGATTTAATTGAACCAGATTCAAATCATGCAGCTGTCTCCAGTGCATGTCAACTAAATGGAAGGAGGCCGATCAGCGTTACTCAACTTAGGAATGCTTCCAATTATGAGTAACCTGAAAGAGAAGCAATTTCTCTTAATCACTACTATCAACTGAATACCATATACAAGTATCTACATCTTCGATCACTTTGAAGAATCCCGATACTTGCTACACCTGGTTCTCTACTCTATTCAAATACCTATAACTTCTCCAAATTCGGACCCTGTGTTTCCACGAAACACCTGTCTAAAAACTAGAGAAGTCATAAGTAAACCGAATGTAGTACGAGGACCAACCCTTCTGTCCTGATGGACCCTGGACATCATACAATACTCTGTACAAGTCCCTTGAGTCTGATAACTCACTCACTGTGTGTCGTAGGTTGAAAACTGTACTTAAGGTTAAGAAGAATTACACCGATGTTTAATGCTCCTTACCTAACCATCCAATGATATAGGTAAATGTCGTAGACATAATTTCAAAAAGTTATATCTCACTCTATGAAAATAAACGTACAGATATATCAATTTGAAATTGGTGCATGACAGCGGATATTCAAAACCAAATATTTGCCGACCGGCAAACAGCCCAGGTGATTTCCTCAAATATCACCGATTACAACGAATCCCGATATAATGAGGATGATCACCCAATTCCTAATAACTTACTCCCACTCATCATCTGTAAAACCATACAGATGTGAGAATCGTACCTGGTAAATACATACCCTGGAGTAAGGACTAATTGGGAAATCAGTTTTCCTTTAACAGTACACAGTGAAACTGAAACATTGAAATGTTTCGATGGGGTATCCCGGTATTCCTAGTAATGCCTCTTCCAGATTCACGACTGTAACCGTATAATTCTTTGCCACCTCTCCAAATCCCTTCATATGTCTTTAGTCATTACCTTCTGCACACCCCTTTAGGCCAAATGGTTTTCTTCCTTCCCTACCGTTCGGCACCAGCCTATGGTTTGGAAGAAGACTATCCAATAAGCATAATGGGTGTACTGTCCTAATCCTAGGAACACTCGCAATGCGAGAGAAGGTGAGGATAAAAGACAACCGAATGAACTTAATTCCTATTTCTCCTGAACCATAATCCATCCCCGAACTGGAAGAAGTTCCTTTCGAGTTTGTATATAACCATACGATGGAGTATCCAATAAACTGTGGATCTTCGTAGTGATACGTAGTGTCCAGGAGAAATTCAAAGGTGATTTTAGGATTGGCGAAGAAATACCTGGTTTGGTCATGAATATCTGTTGCAATTACTTTGCCCTCTTACTAATCCCTTGCTTTGTCTTAACTTAATACCTTATGTATACCATCGTTAGGCTAATTGGTTTTCTTCATTCCCTACCGGTCGGCACTTGCCTATGGTTTGGAAGAAGACTATCCAATTTGCGTAATAGGTGTACTATCTCCTAAACCAAGGAGTACTCGCAACCTGAGAGAAGGTAAAAGGAAAAGACAACTGAATAATCCTATCCGTTTTCTCCAGAACCTGAAACCATCCTCGAATAAATTCTTTCGAGTTCGTATCTAACCATACGATGGTTTTGTCCAATGGAAGTGGACGTTCGTAGTAATACGGGGTGTCCTGGAGAAAAGGGTAAAAGTAGGAGTGGCAATGAGGTCTGCAACTCTGACAATCCAAAAGCCGGTGTCAAGAAGGTTCGGTCAACTTGGTCACTGAGTCATAGTCTTAGGTTCGGGTCAATGGTCGCTGCCGAAGAGAGAGAGAAAAGAAACACTCAGCGTGCACTCTAACCTAGATCAGAATGGTTACCAATTTATCTAATCTGGAAACCTCCCACTGTACCTCAAATTCTCCTCCAAACCTGAAAGAAGAATTAGTCGGGATCACCCGAGGAGTAAACCAACTCATCAGTGGGAATCGGGATCCAACTCTCATCGCATGACAACGTGACGGAATCCGCTCACGGTATCACACTCCAGAAGTTAGGCGTATATCTGGCAAGTTTCAGTTCTTTTGAAACTCCCGATGTGATTTCTGCCCCATGCTCTTATGACCTTGACGAAGGCCAACAAATCATAAGTCACATGTCAAGTTCTACCCGTCATTCTCCAGGTTGATATGAACCCACCCGCACAAGCCCTTGACGAAGGCCAACAAGGCTATACGACTGTCCCAAACCAACGCATCTATCTATGCTGCAGAAAGGCAACAAGCAGCTACCATACACTATGCCTTGACGAAGGCCAACAAACATAGCATGAATACTACGTGCTACCCGTCTGAAACGACGGAGGGCTACGAATGGTTTCTGGCGAAAACCTTTAACGTGGTGAACTTGATATCGTTGAAGGAACTGATAGCTTTTAAAAATATAGTGACGAAAACCTTCGCTAAAGAGGTCACTCCCGGTGAAGGGATCTCGGCTCTTTCCCCGTAGAATGGGGTGCAGGATATTCCATCTGAATACCACGGTGCAAAGCAAAAGTAATCGGCTATAGTGAAGTTAATGCCCTGACGCAAACTTCTGTCCAAGGGGTCACTCCCGGTGAAGGGATCTCGGCCCTTGCCTCGTCGACTGAGGAGCGGGATATTCCAACTGAATACCACGATGCAAAACAAAAGTGAACGTCCTTGCAATAACAGCTTTTTGAAAAGTGTTCCAACAACAGTAGATTAGGTTTGTTTTTAACTTGTATTGATCCGAATCAATGCAGTCCCATCAATTGATCACACCACAAAGAACGAAAATATACTGATGTACGTATATGCCATCCGCATTCGCCACTGGGTCCCGTCATTACCCGTAAGGTTAGCTAACTAACGACAGAGCGAGGACTGGACTAGCGCGTATGTAAAACATATACAACATCTACTAATATATATACCAATATATTATATTCGCTCAAGGCGTGAAAAAAATGCAACATCACAGAGAATGAACAGCATCACAGAAACAATACAGATATCTGGGATCCCCGGGTTTCACAGAGCCGCTGAAACCCGACGTTCCCCTGGTCCTGTGGATAGCCTGTGCAATGAAATCCTAGACCCCTACGGGCGCGGCAAGTTACCCGCCAAAACCTGAAGCGAGGCAGCCCCCTTCAGCGCCGTGAATGGACCACCCAGCACTTCACGGAATCCGGTAACTTGGGCACCCCTCCTGGGTCAACCTGTACCCCCTACGAGTGCGGCGAATAGCCCGTCAATTCTAGAGTGAATCCCCCTCCGTCTCAATGCCATGAGATGCGGGCTTGTTGCCCTCTAGAACCCGGCTGTCCGTGCACCCCTCCGCGGGGTAACCCTAGTACAGAAAGTAAAATATACAGACAACGGGTACAACGACCGCAACCTGGCCGTGCCCCAAAATAATAATACAAACAGGCAGTGACGGCAGTCCACATGTCGGACGCTCGCCCCGCAATATCAAATGTACATAATACAATCACAACTGTACTAGCTTTGCATCCAGGCTATCCCCCACGACCGATCCGCAATATCACAGCAAAAACAGAACATCAACGTGAAAGTCACGTTCGCAAATCCGTCTAACCGGGCTATAGCAGTCAGACCGGATTAACCGATCAAGTGACATTCACGGTCGCAGATATAATGTAAATACTGTGAAATAATGTGTTTAAAATATCCGATCGATCAAAAATTAACAAGTGGGCCCCCAAGCAATACTGTAGCACTCACAGAAATTCTGGGCCCAATTTTAATATTCCAAAACCCCAATTTTAACCCCAGAAAGATACTGTAGAAATTTGGTGCAGGGAACCCAACAGTGTGCGGGGGAACCGCGGCCCAAAGGGGTGTTTGGCCGCGGTTCCGCGCTCCTACTGTAGAGTTGTTGCATCGAATTTTTACAGAACTCTTATAATCTCCAGTACATCAATTTTATACAACCTGAAAAATTTTTGGAGACCAAAAAATTTCAACAGAAAACTGATGCAAGCAAAAATGCGGATTTTGGAATTTTGGTCGATCGGAAATGCAAAACACATTAAACCAAGCTAGACTAAGTTAATGGCGAGGCTCTGATACCACTGTAAGTGCACGGCGGCGCCCCGGCCGTCAATCCGACGGCCAAATGCGGAAGCGGTGATAAACTTTAAATTTTACTTGAACTGGCAAACCGCCGCGCACTAATACCCGGATCGAACCATTAATTAGTCCTAGCTAACTACAAGAAGGGGAAGAGAGATATACCGACAGATCCGAGTCCTCCGGTCTTCTCGTCGTCGTCCCGATCTCCAGCGGAATGTCCCGTCTCCTCCTCGTCGCCGGAAGTGCACCACATCGCCTACTTCTTTTACGGGCTCCCACCTCAATGCCGAGACAACTCGGGCACGAAGCTGGCTAGTCGACGTGCCCAAGATTTGCTGTAGAATATCTAGATGAGAAGTCTCATTTGGGGTTGTAGGAATTGCCATATGGTGGAGGAATTATACAAGAACAATGTGGAGGGACTTGGGGATTTTTCTAACATCAAGAGAGCAAAAATCCCCACTACAAAAAATGGGCAACACCTCCTCCAAGCTTGGCCGGCCATAACTAGAGGGGGAGGAGAGAGTGAGGTGTGTGAGAGAGGAGTGTATGTATCAAAAGATAATCAATCTCATAATGCAAGAGAGAGAGGGAAAAAGACTATCATGCATAAGCATGATAACAAGCTAAAACCAACACTCCACCTCAACCATCATCAAGCATGATGACTTCAAAAAGTCAAGCCATCATGAAGAAGTCAAGAAGTCAAGGTCAAAGGAGCAACCATGATGATCCAACCAATATGCAAAGAACCCCTCCACAAATACTTATTTGCAACAATGCAAATAAGCCCTCCTCCACCAATCTTCGGCCAATGAACGATACAAAGGAAATTGGACGAAACGGAAAGCAAACTGGCAACTCCAGAAAACTGGTCCCGTAATAAATTACAGGAAAACCCCGATACTGTGCATACACACCTGCATTTGTATTCCGACCGAAATACAAATGCAATGAGACAAAATCTACACTGTACTATACTAGAATCCGGCTTATACCAAAGCCGGCTAGTAATATCCGTTCGATCCTGATCCGTGCAATACCGCACGTATCTGATCGAACCCTGCCTTATAACCATATGGCCTATAGTACAAACTGTCCGATCCGGATCCGTGCAATACCGCACGTATCTGATCGGACCTTGCCATATCTCCATACAGCCTCTAGAACCTTTCGCCCGAAAGCTGAGTAACTGAATGTGGGGGACTCTAAAGACTCGTCAACACCTTGGTTGTGGATTTAACCACTAGCACGTCAGAGGTACAAGCCAATACGTAACGGGTTACCAGGTATTGACTAAAAGTGACGTCTGTGAGCGAACTCAGCCTGACACCCTACTGAGCCTATCAGTGACAATATCCGTACAGTCCGGTCCGTTCGTCTATGAGCATCGCATGGCGGGCTTAGGTGGTTGGTAAAAGTCAGACCCCCAAAAGCGGTACAAGTCGTGTCGGAGTGTAGCCCAGAACACCCTGAGATACTACTGGAATACCTACCAGTAAATCTCCTTGCCTCGGCCGAGGGCTTCGTGTAATGGCTCTCTTAGACACAGCACGACCTCACCCCCAATACCGGGAGAGACGAACCCCTGAAGATACGCTCACTGCCTCCATGTGGCTCGGGACTGTACCCAACTAAAACCTGTTTGCACGACTCCTTTGAGCCGTGGTAGGGTAGTAATCAAAGTACAGTGGGAACTCATACGAGACAAATGACGATCCCCAGGTCGATGAACTAACCTGCACACATGTCACCAGGGAACTGCCATCTGACGTCTGGTATATGACCAACTAGCATGTTCCCGGCGAGTCCTGTCCGGTGTACTCATAACCCAATGAGCACCTGTATACATCTTAGGTGATCCAACTGACACCAGTGGCTTGTGAGACTGGCCACCGCCCCTCGTCGGGGTCTCGACTGTAAACACTAGTCTACTCTGGAGTATCGATGCCCTGTCTCGAAACTCTCACGACTAGGGACCATTTAAGGATATGCTTATAGACCCCCAGCTCCCACTTATATGATCGCCCTCATACTGCTGGTGGTCAAGCAAGAATCCTAGGGGCTCTACCAACGTGTAATAGCGACTTGTCAGGTCACCTGAAGCAGTACACGATGATAAAGGTAAACCAGATAGCATACTATCATCTCGAGTAAGACTGTCCTACCGGGATAGGTCCTCCATCAATCATTGCAATCACGTACCTGTGATCTAATAAATGACTCTGAGGGCACTATCTCCAACAAATACCTGACAAACCGACATGAAAGTCCCGTAATTCCGTATTTTTGGGTTTCAGGTTTTGTTAGGTAAGGGTTTTAGACAATAGGGAGTCTAAGGTCATCTTTAAACTCCAATTGCACAGCCACAACTCAAATTAATCCTAACCATCTCTAGGGTTTTCTAAAGTTCGCCAAACTTCACCAAATCGATACTAAACTCTAAAAGAGGCTTAAACATAAGAAATACTACACTAAATGTGAAGGATATACCTCAGTTAGCATCCACGAATCCTCCACAGCGCCAAATGGAAGCTTTCTTGGTCCAATATGTTGCCCTTGAGCTTGTGCACAATATTTGTGAAATGGGAATAGGGTTTTGATGTGATATTCATAGTGTTTGAGGGTTGTGAAGAGGGGAGGGAGTGAGGAGCAGGAGCAGCAGCACCAATGAAGGAAGAGGGAGAGAAAATGAATGAAGAATGAAGGGGAAAGGCTAAGTCCAAGTCAAAGGTAACCCTTTCTCTCTCTCACACATACCTCATATTATAACCTTTTCCATTTCTTTTCTTTCCTTTTTCTTTTCACTCCAAATCCTTCTCACACCAATAGTAACATCAAAACAACATGGTAGAAATGCATAAGTGTAAGAAAAATGATATGTGCATGTTTTGCACAAAAATGCTAAAAAACCGATTAGCGATTTTTAATCGCGATTAGCACTAAATTAGTATATAATTAATCATAAAAACTTTTAAATGGCATGATTCCATAAAATACCCTATTTTAGAATTTTCCAAAATTTTTCCCATTTATCGGGATTTAATTATACCAAAATATTAAAATATTCATTAAAATAATATTAAATTATAAAAATCCCCAAAAATAAAATTTTATTTTTTTGAAATGTTACATCATCCTAAGGGCTTTATCAACATGTAATATAAAGACAATAAATGTACATGTTAAGATAAAGAGCATCCAGATAGCATACTATCATGTCGAGCAAGAAAATCCTCTCTATATATGTCCAAGCATCTACTACAATATACATCATATGTACAGTAATGGCCTCTAGGGCATACATATAACTAACAGATGCTACGAAAGAGGCAATCTGGATGTACATTACTTCATGAGATGAACATCGTTCCTACCATTGTGTGACAATTGAGTTGTGGTTTTGGTCTAGGAATCCCCGTCCCATCAGAGATCCAGAGATATTCTTAGGCAGTATCACCTGATCATTGATATGGTTGATCTCCAGGGAGATCGAGGATAGGAGAGTAAACACAGAGGACAACAGCGCAGATCCACTCACAAAGGCCTATTTCCCAGTAGAGACTTTTATGGGATGGTTGAGTATGAGATACTTCAACCACTGCTGATTGTTTGGTATGAGATACTACAACAGATGGCCCTAGTGCAAGTGGGAGATTGTTAGTGATATGTATGCCCTAGAGGCTATTACTGTACTTACGATGTATATTGTTGTGGATGCTTGGACATATATAGGGAGGACTTTCTTGCTCGACATGATAGTATGCTATCTGGTTGCACTTTATCTTAACATGTA
This sequence comes from Agapanthus africanus, assembly GCA_030015575.1. Taxonomy (NCBI): domain Eukaryota; kingdom Viridiplantae; phylum Streptophyta; class Magnoliopsida; order Asparagales; family Amaryllidaceae; genus Agapanthus; species Agapanthus africanus. The sequence goes on along the minus strand of CM057345.1, from coordinate 292,447,986 downwards.
CTCTGAATGTCTTTATGTTACATATTGATAAAGCCCTTAGGATGAGTACTTGGCTACCAGGACTATGATGCAAATCATACTAGTAGCGACAGTGTAGTCGCTAAGTACATCCTTCAAATGTTCCTAGTCGAGAGTGTATCGAGACAGGGCATCGATATACAAGAGTAGACTAGCGTATATCTTCTCGACCCATGTAGATGGGCGATGGATGATCCCATATCCATTGGTGTTTGACATCAGAGACAGTATACGGGTGCTCAGTGGAGACTGGGTATACTGGATGGACTCGCCGAGAACTCCCAGATGGTATTATACCTCACGTCAGATGGCAGTTCTCTGGTGACACTAGTACAGGTTAGTCTGTAGATCCGAGATCGTCATAGTGTCTTGTGTGATTTCCACTGTGCTTTGATTTCCACCTTACCACGTTCAAGAGAACGTGCAAAACGGTGGCTTTTGGTACTGTCCCGAGTCACATAGAGGGAATGAGCGATAGGAGGGGTTTTGGTCTCTTCCGATATAGGGAGTTGATGTTGCGCTGTGCTCGATTGGCTATAACAGGAAGTCCTTAGCCAAGACAGCTTCAGAGATATACTGGTAAGTGTTATCAGTTGTTTCTCAACTCGTTATGAGCCTCATATCGACACGACTTATCGTGTTACTAGAGTCTGACGTTTACCACCCCTAGACGAGATATGCGACATATCAGACGAAGAGACCGGACTGTACGGTAGTGTTAATGATTGGATTCGCAGGAGTGTGAGCAAGCTTGCTTGTTGATCTTCTGATCACTAAATACCCGAGTTGTTGTTACGTTTAGCAGACCGCTTGCGTCTTTTGGGTGTTTGATATGATCATCGCCTACTGCCGGCGTATTGACGAGTCTTTAGAGTCCTACACAGGGGTTTCCTAGCTCAAGCGAAACGGAGTAGGAGCACATATGTGATATGTGCGGGACCAAGATTGATACGATATGAGATACCATATTTTTCTCGCGATTCGTGACATTGATCGTTTGTATGCGATATAGCCGGGTTATCGGATCAAGTGTTGATTCGATAAGTTGTTACACATGATATTAGTCGGTTATATGTGATATAGTCGGATTATTAAATCAAGAGTTGATTTGAAAATCTAATGTATAATTATATATTTGATATATTACATTACATTAACTAATATTAAGCTCACTTATGATTTCTTTTTTCACTAGATTGTGCACATTGTATATATGTGATATATGCAAGTGTACATGTTTGTGTCATGCTTGATGATACATACAAGATGAGTGTATGAGACTTATACCATTTAGGGTTAAGTTAGGGTTTATTTATTTCTTAAGATTTAACAAAAGAGTAAGACTTGGTCAATATTGTCAAGCTTGATGAAGCTTGTAGAAACATTGCAAAAGTCCACTCTTTTATCATTTCTTCAGATATTAGTTAACCCAACCCTTAACCATATACCTTGGTTTATTCTCTACATGAGTTAAGCATGAGGGCTTAACTCACCCATGGTTGATATAATTCATCTGGATGAATTATTGACTTGAGTTCATCTTCTTCTTCTTCTTCCACCTCAAAAGCTTTCTAACTCTAATGGGGTTATGAGAAAAAGTGTGAGAAAATCAATTCTATAGTAAGCACACTTCCTACTTCATCATCCTCTTCTACTTGCCATTTAGTATAGGGTGTTCTCTTCATAAAGTTCATGACCTAGTGAAGAAATAGCTTGGGTTAGTGTCTTCTCGACATAGATCATCTTCGGCCTCGAAGTCATCGAAGCAAGAATGTTCGTTTCTTCATGGAGGCTCTCTAGAGTGCGGAGTTTACGATCGCAGCGAAGAGAACTTCTACACGGAGCTATTGAAGTGAAAGACCGGTCTACAAACATTGTATTCCATGCTCTCTTTACTTATTGCAAAGTGTTTGCATTTGATTCCGTATATTTTTAGTTTACGATTCAAGTTAGGGTTAGCTAAAATGGCAAACTTTTGAATTTGGCATGGACAATGCCTCCCGAAACCTTGTTGCCGTCTTGGGTAACCCTGCAATATGGTTATTGGGATTTTGCTGTTAACGAGCGTTCGAGATCTTCCCCAGATGATTAGGCTATTTCCAGAGGCCAGCCGTATCGTAAAGACTACTAGGGTACCGTTAACTCCAGATGGTTGAGGCGGTGTCTACCATGCGGACAGAGGAGCCAGCTGATGCTGAATTTGATAAGATATCGCCCCCAGACGTTTGAAAGCTATTGCAGCATGCGGTAACACTCAGGAATGTGATAGAAGATCGCTTGTCACCCTTGGATAAGACTAGGATCTTTTATTCGTTGGATGCTCCGATATAAGATCAGTTAGTTGGCTAGCTTAGGATGGAAGGAACTCACCTAGATGCATTATGAGTCAATTGAAAATGGACGAAGGAAGTATATTCCTCCAACGATTTGGATGAGCTCCCGAAGACGAAATTGACCAGATGCCTTCTACACAGGATATAGGAGACACTGTGTTCGTAGCTTCGGAGAAAGAGACTCTAGATATGAGTGCAACCGTTTGTAGCGCAGTCCACACAGTTACGAAGAGATGATTCCGAATTGGACCGCATTGAAGGAAAGTCGAGTAAGAGGTTCGTACGGGATCCTGGTAAGATGACGTTCCACTCCGTTAACATCATAGATATGATACACATCCAGAGGCGTTGAATATGGATATATCTTTCAGAAGAAGTCATGATGAGTACGCAGCTGTTCGGAACAAGAAATGGATTTGGTAAAGGGTGATAACTTCCGGGCAGTTCGGCAGAAACGAGATTTGGGAGAGACCCCGACAGAATCTTTCTGGGATACTAGAAGAGAAGACTTAGAACCAGGATCGATTGTATCACGCACATTCAGTGGCCCATAGTTACCATTATTGACGAGATACGTTACGAGTGACCATGTTAGTTGGTCAAAAGATCTTCAGAGAAGAGCTAGAACGGGACTGTTTTCGTTGTCACTTTGGATCGGGCTGTTGAGCCGAGGAGTCATGTAACTGGTAAGCCGTAGAGAGAAACAAGGCCCAAGGGCAGAAGGCGCCAGACCGTCAATAGGAGGCAAGTACATATCTTGCTCTACTAGCTTTGGATGCACCGACACCTTTTCGACTTTGAAGGAAGGACACATCGACAACGGTCATATATAATTTGTGATTTGGTGAATCGGATTTGACATTTCCGTTGTTTTGGATATTGGTATTGTGAGGATTTCGTTTTACGATTGATTTTTCTATGTGCATCATAGTTGCACATGATTCGTATTTCTATGTATCAGTTATGCTGATTTTTGTTTTGTGCACATTCATTGCACTCGATTTCGATTTTATGCCGTCCGAGACATTTGATTTAGATTTCATACGTTTTGGCATACATATAAGTTGACTTATGCTTTCGGTATAGTTTTCATGTACTTTTAGTACCTTGATTTAGATTTTGGGCACGCAGATGCATATGTTTGTGAGTTTATATACCGTGGTATACTTGGTTTTAAATTGGTCTATGTCGTATACCGTTGATTTCGATTTTTATAATCGATATTCATTTTCGTGCACCATGTGCACCTGATTGAGATTCTTACGCATACTTAGCACGCTTGATGCGATTTTGTGCACACCAGATGCATTAAAAATCGAGAATTTTCGTGCATATCTGATGCACCTGATATTGTTGTCGTGCATACCCGTTGCACTTGACAGATATTTTCGTGCACACCCGTTGCACTTAGATTTTATTTCTGTGCACATGTATGACACCTGTATTTGGTTTCGATTTCCGTGCGCACCACACACGTGGTATTCTTTGTTTGCATTTTTTAGGTTGATTTCATTTTGAGCATCATGTTTTTACGACATATACTATATGGTATAGTAACTGAGCAGGACTAGTCTGAGAATAGTACCTGAATATATTTTACATGCATTGATATGTATCGAAGGGATTTCCAAAAAAGAGCTATACTCTCAATATTTTCTTACGTGTCCAAGATGACTTGAAAAACTTTACAAAGGAAACCCTTCTAAATTATTTTCAAACGGCGGAACGTGTATGTTAAGCAAAAGATATATATATATATATATATATATATATATATTCCTTATAAATGAACGTCCGCTACTTGTGCCGTGATATGCGCATCGCACGGCAATTTAGAAATGGTTTTGCATGCATTTCTATTTGGATGTTTTGACGATTTTACAACGATGCGTACTATATACGTATTATCGTTTTATTGGTTTTCGTATTGGATTTTGACACTGTATTTTCGCTATTACTCCGATGATTGCGAAATGCTTGACGAAGTCTTGATTTTGAGATTTACACCTGTTTCATTGCGCATGCACTGCGCTATGATATATTTTGTGTATTCATGATACTCGGAGCCCCGACGATTTGATTGTTTTGCTGAAATGTTACAGTATTTGTGGGGTTTAAATTTAAATTCGAGGACCGAATTTATTTAAGGGGGAAGATTGTAACATTTCAAAAAATAAAATGTTATTTTTGGGAATTTAAATAATTAAAATAATAAATATTATGAATATTATTAAGTACTAGAATTAGTTTTAATGAAAGGTTATAACTATATACAGATATCTTGGAAAATTTATACAATTATTTGTGTATGGGTTATTCACTAAACTCAATTAGTATTTCACTAAATTTTTGCATTGATCCGGTTTATGTGCATGGCATGCAACATAGCGTGTTACAAATACTTGCTACATTTTATTTATATGCACCATGGTTCTTTTTTTGATCGTGTCACGTCCCGAAAGTACGGAATATGACCGGCACTTAAACTACGAACGCCTCGAGGCGTACGTAATCTAAGTAAGCCGAAAACCCAGAAATCCAAACCAAGAAAAGTAGTAGAGTGAAGGAAAAACCAATTTAAATCAAGTAGTTTCAATAGCATAAGCAGAATTATGCGTTTTTAAAACATCTAATATTTCTTGAAAATTTCGGCAGAGTCTCCTTTATAAATACTGGCTCCCAAACGGGATACAATATGAATAGTATACGAAATCAATAAAAGGCATCCCCAAGCGGGAGCTAGCTCTTCGTCAATCGACGGTCACAACCACACAAGCAATGTAATATACAACGCCAACGGCGAGGATCAAAAACTCAAAAGCACAAGAAAACCACAGAAATAAAACGCGCGACTCTAAGGTCGAAAGAATAACATCACTGGTCTCTATCTCTGAAATAAATACATGTTTGGTTGATGGAACTTCTAGATACAACAGAGTAATAATATACAAGTTATCTAATGGGGGATACGATACAAGTAAACCCACCTACTAGCAAATCACCCGAAGGAAACTATGCCCGCAAACCGTAATGAAACATGTACGACAGACCTGCAAGAAACTGGGGCACAACAGGGGTGAGTTGCCAACTCGTGAATAGAAAAATATCTACGCACAGAAATCGCATAAATAACGCAACCTAGGTCAATGATCATAATATATCCTCAAATATATGTATAACATGCAGCCTATAACAATGGCTAGGGTAATATCTAACCCGAGTGTAATCTCATGTGCCCGTGTCAGTGCCTCAGGTAGCAATATATCATATGAATGAGGTATGAATGCATGTAAACAGAATACATGTAAATGAAGAAAATGTTTTCATAAATTAGTGAGATTTCCTTTGTATTTTTAAAATGAGGTATCATAAATGAAATCAGCATCAACAGTGTCTAGCATCGACACAAAACATAAATCTCAATGTCTCAAAACCTCAGGCTCCGGCTATCCGGACTGGCCTGTATCATCAAATCTCAGTAGCTCAATATCTCGAAATCTCAATGTCTCAATCTCAATATCTAGGACGCCGTCAGTCCAGACCGGCCCCTACCATCCATCTCAAGACCACGACGGCATCCTCCGGATATCCGACGCGTCGGGTAAAATCACTGGTAGGTAGTCTCCCCCTGCAAGGCTCATCGTCATCACCACGAGCTTCTTGCCCTGGGGTACCTTACCGGGTCCACCATATACCCGAAACGGTTCATCCAACTCCTCGAATCGGGTCTCGAAATCCATCAGCAAACTCATGGTGGACGACTCATACATCATGGGAAAAAACGTGCTTTTTATTTAAAAAGAGAAAGAAGAAGTTTGTATATGTTTTGCGGTTTTCCCCAAATCCAGAAAATCTCATGGAAATCCGAATCCAAAACCTCAATAGCACGTAAAAGTGAATATATGCATGAGAATCCATGAATGCGGCATAACAATGAATAACAGTATGCATGAAGTAGCAGGTAATAACTACAATGTCTAAACTAACATATAAGGCAAGTACACTAATATCATGTCTAAACTATTAGCAAACAGGCTATGTCAAGCAATAATATTTTCTAAGGTGTACGTGACATGGCAATTACCGATGAAGATGTGTGTGAGCCGGCAAGTAAGTGTACGTGGAATATACGCATCATCGGTAATGGTGCTGGTGTTCTAACCACAAGATATCAACAGTAGAATATGAAGCATAATATAAGCATGTGATGCGGAGCGAACAACAATAATGAGCGGGAGCTGAATACTAAACGCAACGATAACTAATCTGCATTAACCTAATAAGTCCTACAATGGTGCCTTTTGAAAATAACACGAACCGTGGGATTTTGAAAATAGGGGTTACGGTGTTTTTATGAAAAGATACGTCTTTTTAAATATCCGTAGGATCCCTTGGGCTGTCTTTTAAAATACCCACGATTCGTTAGTTTTTGAAATAGGTAAGAATCGAATCTAATCTAACAACTAAATTAAACTAAAGGACTATGTTAACAAGCTGGACTGCAGGTAAGGAAACCGCCTAACATCTGGGTCGATACATATACATACCTGTAAATATATTAGTCGGCGATCCCGTCTCAATAATATCATATCCGATACCATATCTATAATCAGACATCCCAAGTCAAGAGTGCGGATCAATCATCAAAATATAGCTCGTACGTAAATCCGTCGTACGGCATCCCCAAATCTGGTTACGGGTCAAAATCATATTCATCACACTATTCATCCGGTATCCTCTTTATCAAAGATCATAGTCTAAGGTACTGACCTATGCCTAATACAATACTAATATCATCAATATAGTCATGATCTGACTACTGATCGATGGTCTCGTACAAACCGATATCATCAGCACATATCATCATCAAGGGGTATACATCGCCCAATACAGCCTAGGATCAATATCCTAGCATATCATATCTCATATCACGATCACATGTCAACCACTTTTTTTATAACACTATTCACCCGTATCGTCGCCCCAAGATCCGCTATAACACCAGGACGTACCTCAAGTACGAATCCTGCCATATCACCGATATCACAACCACAAAAGAAATCTCATCGACTCAGCTCAATCCCAAGTATCATCCTCAAATCCGTATGAGAACACATAGTCCCATACCCATGTGACACATAACAATAAAGAATCCCATGAGCACATATAAATAGGAATGTATGCAAATATGTATGTGTGTATGTGTAGTGCAACACTTGCCTAGGGTTCGCAACACTAAAATAATCCAACACACCATATCCATCCTAAACATCGTTATTAATCCCAAATAACATATAATAATTGTTGGTGTGTACACGCATCCGTATACACCACCACGGACTGCGGGGGTACTATACGCCATCCATCCGACTTCTCCGCGTAGATATAAATCTACTCACCTGGTCCTCGCTCGCCGGTGCGAACGTCGCCACGTGCTTGCTTGTCGTCTCGAAGTCCACATGGGGTACCTACATATCATAACGCACCGTATCGCATTAAAATCCGACTCATGACCAAAACTACTCACGAATCCCACATAGGTCAAAACCTATGGTTGCTTTCACAAATCAATCCAAAAACTCTCGACGTCAGCGTACAAACGCCAAACCATCGAGAAAAACCCAAACACGCTCATTTGCACGATCGCAAGCACTAATTATACTATAAAATAAGTTAAGATTCACAAAAACCTCGAACTCACTTTAAAAGCCATTTTTCCAAAAATCTAGCAAGCAAAAATTACCAGTTTTAGTACAAAACTCGACGTTTAAACAAATCTAGCGGCAGCAATATACACTCAATATCATAACCAAGTCATATAAACCATTCCAACAATTTATTCTCCTCAAAATATATACATTTACAAAACCTAGTTAACAAAATTAGCACAATTTCCCATTTTAGCTCAAAACTTAGGTTTTAACCAATAAAAACATTTCAACAACTTTTTTGTGGCCAAAATGCTCACAAATTAACTTAATTAGGTCATACAAATATGCACTACTATTTTATCTCACTAAAATATATACATTTCAAAAAAAACTAGTTTGCAATTTATATAATTATTACAAATTTAATTTAACAAAAATGCAACTAGCAAGTAGATTAATTTTAGCACTTAGGTTACACTTTACATGACTTAGCATGTTAATTACCCTATGCAAACATAAATATTTTAATAAAACCCTAACTTGATTTTAAAACCCAATTCTAGAATTTCCAAACCCTAACTTGAAAATTCATAACTAGCAATTCAACCACTTAACACTTGAATACAATAGCTTTAAGAAATTAACTAACAATTTAAGCAAAAAGGGTTAGAATTTATACCCAAGAGATTTGAAGATCCACAAGCACACATAGCCTCCCAAATTGAAATCTTGTTCCCTAGATCCATGCAATTTTGGCTAATGAGAAATGGGTAGGAATTAGATTTTGATTTTGTGGGATATTTTTGAAGCATTTTGGTTGATTTTGGAGATGAAATGAAGTGGAAACTTGGTGGGGAAAATGAGGGGGGGGCTGCTGATCATTTCGGCCAGAGGATGGGGGTAGGGAGAGGTGAGAGATTTGGGTAAAAATTCCATGGTCAAAGCCCCTCCCAATTACCATAATACCCCCACCTACATAAATATAAAATAAAACCTTGATTTTAACCATTCTTTTCACATGAAAGATGACAAAAAGGAGGGGGAGGGAGTAGGCTGCTGTCATGTGGTGGTGGGGCCGGCCATGTGAGTGGGTGAGATTGTGTGTGAGGTTGTAAAGAAAATTCCATGCAAAAAGAACCCCTCAAGTTACCAAATTGCAAGTTTTCGCTAATTTCACCAAAAAAAGCCTTTTTCTTCGATATTTTCTAAACCGTTTTGGCAAACCATTTCATTTCAAAAACCATATGATAAAATTTTGTTTAATGTGTGATGATACAAAAAATTTGTTTCAACCCATTCCACTTTGTAATTTTCCCTAATTAAATGTATTAGTGACGGCTTAAAATAATATTAAAAATAATTTTTTTCGGAAAATTTGAAATTTCGCCAGTGGTTCAATAAACATCAAATACTAGTAATTATATATCTAGAGTATGTATATTTAATTTTATAATAAAGATATTTGTATTTTGACTTTTTACAGAAAACCCCTTTATTTTACCGATTTTCCGAAATTTCACCGAAACGATTTTCAAAACGATACAATCTTCCCCCTTAAAGAAATTCAGTCGCCGAATTTAAATTCAAACTCCCCCCAAATACAAAAACATCTAAGCAAAATCATCAAGTCGTCGGGGCTCCGAAACCATAAGAACATAATACGCATCATAGCGCAATGCATGCGCATGAGCAATGAGCATATAACTCAAATCAAAACTCCGTCAGGCATCCCGCAATCATCGGAGTCATGGTAAAGACACAAATGTCAAATCCAATACAAAACCAATATGATATAACTGAAGGAAATGAAAGCCAAATATATTCAGGTACTGTCCTTGTTAGTGTATATGCCCTAGAGGCCATTACTGTATCATACTAGTTTGTATATTACTTAATGGAAGCTTGGGATATTCACCTTGTATAAACAATCTTGCTCAATATAGTAGTATGCTACTTGGTTTGTTTCTACTTCAATGTGTACATGTGTTTATTTTGCGATATCACCTATACGCATTAGTGGAGCCCTTAGGATCTTTGCTTGATTACCAGCGTTGTGATGGCAGTCACACTAGTGGGGGCTGGGTAATCTATAAGCACATCCTTATACAGGTCCCTAGTCGCAGGACTATCGAGACAGGGCATCGATACTCCGGAGTAGACTAGCGTATGCGCTTCTCATCCTAGTGTGGGAGATGGTCTGTCCCACAGCCATCAGTATGTCGTACTGGAGATAGTATACGGGTGCTCGTTAGGTTACGAGTACACTGGACAGGACTCGTCGGGAACTGACAGGTTGGTATTATACCTATCGTCAGTTATCAGTTCCCAGGTGACATGAGTACAGCTTAGTCCGCTGACTTGACACTGGCACTTCGCCTCGAGTGTGTTCCCACTGCACTTTGATCACTACCCTACCACGGCTCAAAGGAGTCGTGCAAACAGGTAGTGGTTGGGTGCAATCCCGAAGCACTTGGAGGCAGTGACGGTTAGACAGGATTCGTCTCTCCCGGTATTGGGGGTTGACATCGCGCTGTGTCTAGGAGAGCCATTACACAAGTAGTCCCTGGCCAGGGCAAACGAGATATACTGGTAGGCTTCCAGTGTTATCTCAGGGTGTTTTGGGCTTCACTCCGACACGACTTGTACCGCTATTGGGGGACTGACGTTTTACCGCCCACTAGGCCCGACATGCGATGTATCAGAGGAACAGACCGGACTGTACGGAGAATGTCACATTCAGACTCAGTAGGAGTTCAGATGGGGTTCACCTCGTCAGCCTTCTTGTCGGCATCTACCTGGGGACCGTTACGCACAGCTAGTGCCGCTTGCAGTCTGTGGTTAAACCCACTGCCAGCGTAGTGTCGAGTCTTTAGAGTCCCACACAGAGGGTATTCGCCTCTGGGCAAAACAGAGTAGAGGTCGCATAGTTTTGCGACAGGGTTCGTTCTCATCCGCGCACATGTGCACGTTTTGGAGTCCGGACGGATTATACTGGCAGGCTCTGGTTTGAGCCAGATACTGGTATATGTTTTGGGGTTGCTTTTATATCTCGGTATTCTTGTTCCTCGGAATGAGAATGCAGGTGTGTATGCACAGTTGCTTGAGGCGGAGGATGAGGTATTTCATTAGGGTTTCGGAACGGGTGCGTTTGCACAGTTGACAGTCGTCGTTTTCCAAACCCTAATAGATTTATGAAATATCAATTAATAATAGTAATTAAATGAAATATTGTTATGGTTGATTTTGTTGACTTGTTGACCATGGTTGACTTGTTGACCATGGTTGAATGTTGACCACCATCATGCTTTGAAAAGATACTCCTTGATTCATGCTTACACTCATTTATTGAAAGTATGATAGTGGTCATTCCAAAATAACCATCAACTATTCTCATTTTCAATTATTATTATTAATTAGATATTTCCTTTTCTTTTAGTTATGGTTGCAAAAGAAAAGAGCTCATTCTATCATAATCATTCTCTCTCCTCACTTCATCTTCTTCTTCCTCAAGCTCAAGGTGATTCCTTCTCATGTGTTGAGAATCCCTCACCTTGAAAAGAAAACAACCCCTAGTCACTCTCTACTCACTCTAGGATCAAAGGATTAGCAAGCCGGAGATTCTAGTTCTCTCCAAGTTCGAGAAAGAGCCTGAAGGTTGAACCCTCAGGTGGATCCATCTTCGACGGAAGAAGGCGGCGAGAAGAGAACCATCAACCTCTACAAGGTTTCAAGAAGAAGGAGTTCAAGTTTAGGTATAACCATCTTCCATAGTAGCTAACTCTCTTTAGCAAGTTTGCTAGTTTAGTTTAGACACGATCCCGACCTTGTTTAGTCCATGTTGCCTCTTGCGATAAAAATTTGTTTTTTATACCGTTTCCGCCTCCCCGTAAGCACCGGGGGTCGCAACGTGGACTTACAGTGGTATCAGAGCCTAACTAAACTTAAACTAGCTTGGTAGTGAAGTGTAACGAAGTTCGGAAACGAAAAATCGCAAAACCGGAAAAACCAAAACCCTAAGTTTCTGTTAAAAATTTTTCTGGTGAAAACAAGATTTGTTATACACCTAAATTCGGCTCAGGGTTTTGTGTGAACACCCAAGAAAAACGATCCCCTGATTCATTCAAACCGCCGCGGTTCCGCGGCATGAGGTAGGTATTTGCCGCGGAACCGCTGCCGTTTGTTGTCCTCTCGTCATCGTTTTTCGTGCAGTGTGTCTCTGTGTTGGTTTTGGGATTTTTAAGATATATTATATGTGCCCAGATTTTCCAGAACAGAAATTTACTTTTGGGGTCCTATAATTCCGTATTTTTTCCGAACTTCACTGCACTTTGACTATGTTGGTTATATCTGTGATGTTTGCATGTATTGAACGTCGGCTAATCGCTATAAGTCGATTGGTCGGGGTTATACATGATCTGTGTTTGATATTGGATTGTGTATATGAATCTGTTGGACTGTCGCGGGTGAATAGCCGGGGTGGATGTGAGATGAGCTTTTGTTTTTCTTTCATTCATTTGTAAATGTAAATTGATGTAATAATATTATTTGTATGGCCGCACAACCGGGTCGGGGTTGTAGCCGTCATTGTATAATTCTTTTTACTGTTTTTGCTCCTAGGATAGACCCATGGAGGGGTGCACAAACTACCGGGAACTTGGCGGGTAGTTTGCCGCACCCGTAGGGGTCTTGGGTGGGGTATTTGCTATTCACCGCGACCGTGTAATCCGCTTTTCGTTGCAGGCTCGAAAGGATTGCGGATTGCTAGCATATCCAATGTATTCATCTGTGATCTGTAATGTCTATCATTGCTTTCTATTTAGGCGTTGCTTATGTTTTACAGCCGCGCTAGCCCAGCCCCCGCTCTGTTGTTAGTTAAGTAACCTAACGAGTGATGACGGGACCCCGTGGCGAATGCGAATGGCATAAGCGTACGTCATATTTTGGTTGTTTTCTGCAATGGTAGGATTAAATGATGGGACGCATTAAAAGAACTAATGCAAGAATATCACGCATTAAAAGAACTAATGCAAGATAATAAACCAAGTTAAAATCGTTGGAACACTTTCGAAAAACCACTCGGTTCTTTTCAAAACTAAATTTTAAATGCGGAGCTTGAGCCACTCCTTCTAAAAGCTATCTCGTTCTATCGATTATATCAAGTTCACTACGTTCACGGTTTCGCCAAAACCATTCGTAGCCCTCCGTCGTTTCATATGAATATTCAATAGTATTCAAGCTATGTTTGTTGACCTTCGTCAAGACATAGAGATTGGTAGCTATTGGGTGTTCATATGTAGCATAGATAGATGCGTTGGTTTGGGACAGTCGTATTGCCTTGTTGACCTTCGTCAAGGGTATATACTGGTGGGTTCAAATTAACCTGGATAATGACGGGCAGAACTTGACATGTGACTTATGATTTGTTGACCTTCGTCAAGGTCATAAGAGCATGGGGCAAAAATCCACATCGGGAGTTTCATAAGTACTGAAACTTGCTAGATTTGCATACCATTTGGAGTGTGATGATTATGGTAGGATTCCTTCATTTTCGTCACGCGATGATATTTGGATCCCGATCCTACTGTGAGTATATGCTACTCCTCGGGAAATTTCTCACTAAACGATCAATGCTATAAACCTAGTAGGTGCCTAGAAAGGTGTTAGCGGGGCTACGCCCCCAGGGAAAAGAGGTTCTTAAATTAAGGAACTTCGCGAACGCGTTGGAAAACCTCCCTCGAAGTACCGACACTGGCCTGGCTGAACGGTTAAGCAAGTATTGTACGGTGGGATTGATCCCGGCTAATTCTTCCTTTGTGGTTTGAGGAGGGATTCGAGAGACAGTGGGAGCCATCCTGTTTAGACAAATTAAAAACCATTCTAAACTTGCAAGAGCATCGTGCTAAGTGTTTCTTCTCTCCCCCTGCAGCGACCAAATCGAAATGACTGGACTTAAGTTACTTCTAGATAAAAACATACTGACAGGGCCAAACTACAAAGATTGGCTCAGGAATGTCAAATTGGCAATCACTTACGACAAGCTGGGGTATCTTCTTACCACCAAAGCTCCCCCCGTCCCTGGTCCCACCTCCAGCGTCGCGGATAAGGAAATCCGTAAGACTTGGGAGATTGATTGCGCGAAGGCCAGGTGCCTCGTGCTTGCCTCTATGGACAACGAACATCAGAGGAGGCATGAGAATATGGACCTCGAGTCCATATTTCTCCATACAAAAGAACTGTATGGAGAGCAGTCTCGTATCGCAAGATACGAAGTGTCGAAGAAGTTATTTTCGACAAAGTTGGCCGTCAGATCATCGGTAGCGGACCACGTGCTTAAGATGATTGGCTACACTGAGGAGCTCGCGGAACTTGGGACAACGTTGGACAGTGAACTCTATACGGATTTAATTCTCCAGTCCCTTCCATCCACTTACGCCCAGTTTATACTGAACTTCAACTTACAAGAAAAGGAAGTTGAACTTTCAGAACTCCGCAACTTATTGAGAAGCGCAGAGGGCACCCTACAGAAGGGTAGGGAAACACCCGCTTTGTATGTAGGAGGATCTTCTTCCTCTAGGTCCAAGGCAAAAGCCAAGGGAAAGAGGAAGAAAGCCCCCGCCAAACCAAGAGGCGGTGTCAGTAAAGTGGGTACGAAGGGAAAGGAAAAGGCAACAAAGATTGCGGGGAAGATTGTTGGTAAAGAGTAATGCTTCTATTGTCACAAGAGTGGACACTGGAAGAAAGATTACAGGGCTTGGAAAGCCAGGACACAGGAACTGAAGCAGGTTGTAGCTTCAGCTTCAGGTGTGTATGTTATTGAAAACTGTCTTTCTATAAACTCTACTTCCTGGGTATTGGATGCCGGATCAGGATCTCATATCTGTAATTCTTTGCAGGCGTTGAGAAACCGTAGGTTTTTGAAGGCAGGTGACATGACCCTCAGAGTTGCGAACGGAGCTAGCATGGATGCTAAAGCCGTGGGGGACTATCACCTGGGAATGTCAGATGGGCATGTTTTGGTTTTGCGTAATTGCTTTTTTGTACCCAACGCAACTTGTAATATCATTTCTGTATCTTTGGTTTCTAAAGAAGGTTATGAATTTGCGTTTGTAACTAATGTTGTAAACATTCACCTTAATCAAGCTATGATTGGGTCAGGTACATTGAGCAATGGTATATACGTATTAAACCAACCATAGATTTTCAATGTCCAGAATACACACAAAAGAAAGTCTCCAGATATCAATCAGGCTTTCTTATGGCATTGTAGACTGGGTCACATCAATGAGACACAGTTGACTAAGTTACATAAAGAAGGATACTTGGATCCGTTCGAATATCAGTCTTATGCCACTTGTGAATCTTGTCTCATGGGAAAGATGACAAAGACTCCGTTCACTGGACACGGAGAAAGAGCGAGCGAGCTCTTGGGACTCATACACAGTGACGTGTGTGGTCCAATGTCTACACATGCGCGAAGCGGTTATTCATACTTCATTACTTTCACAGACGATTTCTCTAGGTATGGACATGTCTTCTTAATGAAGCACAAATCCGAGGCCTTTGAGAAATTTCGGGATTACAAGAATGAAGTTGAAAAACAAACAGGCAAAAGTATTAAGATTCTAAGATCGGATCGAGGTGGTGAATACTTGATTGCTGAGTTCCTGGACTATTTAAAAGAGAATGGGATTATCTCTCAGCGTACTCCTCCATACACTCCGCAACACAACGGTGTATCGGAAAGAAGGAATCGAACCCTATTGGATATGGTTCGTTCCATGATGAGTAAGGCTGAGTTACCGCGATCTTTCTGGGGCTATGCACTAGAAGTAGCTGCATATCTCTTGAACAAGGCTCCCACCAAGACTGTGCCTACCACTCCATATCAGATGTGGAGTGGGAAGAAACCCTGTCTTAAGTACCTTAAGATATGGGGATGTCCAGCTTTTGTAAAAAAGCAGCATGCGGACAAGCTCGAGGCACGTTCAGTACAGTGTAAGTTTGTGGGATACCCAAAGAACTCCAGGGGGTATCTGTTCTATTCCGCTGAGGAACAAAAGGTTTTTGTTTCTCAACATGCCCGCTTCTTGGAAACTGAGTTTTTGGAAACCCAGATAAGTGGGAACGCAATAGAACTGGAAGAAATTCCAGAACCACAAGCTATTACTGAAAGGTTGGAAGAGCCAGTAAGTTCAAAAGAACAGGACATTCCTATGCCACTCCGCAGAAGTAGTAGGCAGTCTCATCCGCCCGAGAGATACTACGGTTTTCTCATAGACGGGGATAGAGAGGATTGCATCATAGACTATGATGAGCCTACTAGCTTCCAGCAGGCCGTTCAGAGCGTTGACTCGGTAAAATGGCTGGATGCAATGCGGACCGAAATGGAGTCCATGTACACCAACAAAGTATGGACGTTGGACATTGCTCCAGACGGGGTAAAACCCGTAGGATGCAAGTGGATCTTCAAAAGGAAGATTGGTGTAGATGGACAGGTTGAGACCTATAAAGCTAGACTTGTAGCAAAAGGATTCCGTCAAAGACCTGGCTTGGACTATGACGAAACCTTTTCTCCTGTGGCTATGCTGAAATCCATTCGGATCCTTCTTGCCATTGCTGCCTTCCACGATTATGAGATTTGGCAGATGGACGTAAAAACCGCTTTTCTAAATGGAAATTTAGAAGAGTGTGTCTATATGGATCAGCCAGAGGGTTTCATTCATAGTGGGAGCAGCGGAAAGGTGTGCAAGTTGCTTAAGTCCATCTATGGACTAAAGCAGGCATCGCGGAGTTGGAACATCTGTTTTGATGAGACGGTCAAAGAATTTGGCTTTATCAAAAATCCAGATGAACCATGCATCTATAGTAGATTTGTAGCGAGAACTGTAGTCTTCCTCGTTTTATACGTGGATGACATTCTCTTAATAGGAAATGACATTCCTATGCTACAATCTGTCAAGGGTTTCTTGTCACAAAGCTTCTCCATGAAAGACCTGGGTGATGCCTCATACATCCTGGGGATCCGGATCCATCGTGATAGATCCAAGAGGATATTAGGACTTTCACAGTCCAGGTACATCGACACCGTACTGAAAAGATTCAGTATGGAAGATTCCAAGCGCGGTAACCTACCGGCTTGTCACGGGATCACCCTCTCTAAAGAGATGTCTCCCAAGACAGATTTGGAGAGGGATCGAATGTCTATTATACCCTACGCTTCTGCGGTAGGCTCTATAATGTATGCGATGTTGTGTACCAGACCGGATGTAGCTTATGCACTGAGTGTAGTAAGCCGGTATCAGTCAAACCCTGGGGAGAAACACTGGATAGCAGTAAAGAACATTCTCAAGTACCTAAGGAGGACTAAGGAGATGTTCTTGGTGTATGGCGGAAAAGACCTCCAGATCGAGGCCTTTGCTGACTCCAGCTTCCAGAGTGACAAGGATGATTCCAAGTCCATGTCGGGTTTTGTCTTTACCCTCAATGGAGGGGCGGTGTGTTGGAAGAGTTCCAAACAGGAAACCGTTGCAGACTCGACTATAGAAGCGGAATACATCGCTGCATCTGATGCCGCAAAAGAAGCTGTCAGGATGAGGAAGTTCTTGAAAGAACTTCTGGTGGTTCCGTCCATTGTTGACCCAATACCTCTGTATTGCGACAACAACGGGGCTATAGCTTTAGCGAAGGAACCCAGGTCCCATCAGAGATCCAAGCACATCTTGAGGCGGTATCACCTAATCAGGGAGATCGTGGATCGCAAGGAGATCGAGGTTCGGAGGGTTGCTTCAGAAGAAAACATTGCAGATCCATTCACCAAGGCCCTACCCCAGACTCAGTTCGAGCGGCTGATCGAGATGATAGGTCTTCGATACGCCAGTACATGGCCTTAGTGCAAGTGGGAGATTGTTAGTGTATATGCCCTAGAGGTCATTACTGTATCATACTAGTTTGTATATTACTTAATGGAAGCTTGGGATATTCACCTTGTATAAACAATCTTGCTCAATATAGTAGTATGCTACTTGGTTTGTTTCTACTTCAATGTGTACATGTGTTTATTTTGCGATATCACCTATACGCATTAGTGGAGCCCTTAGGATCTTTGCTTGATTACCAGCGTTGTGATGGCAGTCACACTAGTGGGGGCTGGGTAATCTATAAGCACATCCTTATACAGGTCCCTAGTCGCAGGACTATCGAGACAGGGCATCGATACTCCGGAGTAGACTAGCGTATGCGCTTCTCATCCCAGTGTGGGAGATGGTCTGTCCCACAGCCATCAGTACGTCGTACTGGAGATAGTATACGGGTGCTCGTTAGGTTACGAGTACACTGGACAGGACTCGTCGGGAACTGACAGGTTGGTATTATACCTATCGTCAGTTATCAGTTCCCAGGTGACATGAGTACAGCTTAGTCCGCTGACTTGACACTGGCACTTCGCCTCGAGTGTGTTCCCACTGCACTTTGATCACTACCCTACCACGGCTCAAAGGAGTCGTGCAAACAGGTAGTGGTTGGGTGCAGTCCCGAAGCACTTGGAGGCAGTGACGGTTAGACAGGATTCGTCTCTCCCGGTATTGGGGGTTGACATCGCGCTGTGTCTAGGAGAGCCATTACACAAGTAGTCCCTGGCCAGGGCAAGCGAGTTATACTGGTAGGCTTCCAGTGTTATCTCAGGGTGTTTTGGGCTTCACTCCGACACGACTTGTACCGCTATTGGGGGACTGACGTTTTACCGCCCCCTAGGCCCGACATGCGATGTATCAGAGGAACAGACCGGACTGTACGGAGAATGTCACATTCAGACTCAGTAGGAGTTCAGATGGGGTTCACCTCGTCAGCCTTCTTGTCGGTATCTACCTGGGGACCGTTACGCACAGCTAGTGCCGCTTGCGGTCTGTGGTTAAACCCACTGCCAGCGTAGTGTTGAGTCTTTAGAGTCCCACACAGAGGGTATTCGCCTCTGGGCAAAACAGAGTAGAGGTCGCATAGTTTTGCGACAGGGTTCGTTCTCATCCGCGCACTTGTGCACGTTTTGGAGTCCGGACGGATTATACTGGCAGGCTCTGGTTTGAGCCAGATACTGGTATATGTTTTGGGGTTGCTTTTATATCTCGGTATTCTTGTTCCTCGGAACGAGAATGCAGGTGTGTATGCACAGTTGCTTGAGGCGGAGGATGAGGTATTTCATTAGGGTTTCGGAACGGGTGCGTTGGCACAGTTGACAGTCGTCGTTTTCCAAACCCTAATAGATTTATGAAATATCAATTAATAATAGTAATTAAATGAAATATTGTTATGGTTGATTTTGTTGACTTGCTGACCATGGTTGACTTGTTGACCATGGTTGAATGTTGACCACCATCATGCTTTGAAAAGATACTCCTTGATTCATGCTTACACTCATTTATTGAAAGTATGATAGTGGTCATTCCTAAATAACCATCAACTATTCTCATTTTCAATTATTATTATTAATTAGATATTTCCTTTTCTTTTAGTTATGGTTGCAAAAGAAAAGAGCTCATTCTATCACAATCATTCTCTCTCCTCACTTCATCTTCTTCTTCCTCAAGCTCAAGGTGATTCCTTCTCATGTGTTGAGAATCCCTCACCTTGAAAAGAAAACAACCCCTAGTCACTCTCTACTCACTCTAGGATCAAAGGATTAGCAAGCCGGAGATTCTAGTTCTCTCCAAGTTCGAGAAAGAGCCCGAAGGTTGAACCCTCAGGTGGATCCATCTTCGACGGAAGAAGGCGACGAGAAGAGAACCATCAACCTCTACAAGGTTTCAAGAAGAAGGAGTTCAAGTTTAGGTATAACCATCTTCCATAGTATCTAACTCTCTTTAGCAAGTTTGCTAGTTTAGTTTAGACACGATCCCGACCTTGTTTAGTCCATGTTGCCTCTTGCGATAAAAATTTGTTTTTTATACCGTTTCCGCTTCCCCGTAAGCACCGGGGGTCGCAACGTGGACTTACAGTCCTCTGACTAGTCCTGTCCAGTACGAAGACACATAGCAAATATCATAAAACGTACTGCTCCATAGAATCAATCCAAAAGTGCGTATGAAAACCCTGTGCGTCCGGTGCGCAAGGAAATCAAAATCCATACATGTGCCAAGCAGGTGCACAAAACAACATCAAGGTGCAACGGTTGTGCACACAACATCGGTCATAGGCAACGTACATGCATAACAGCAAAATCAAGTGCATCTGACATGCATGAAAAATCTCGATTTAGTGCATCTAGTGTGCACCAAAATCGCATCTCAAGACATGCGCTCAACATCCTCGAAAATCCAAATCAGGTGCATCCATCGTGCACGAAATCATGAAATCCAGCATCAAGCGCCGAACATGCGCAAAATCAAATCAGGTGCACAAGGTGCACAAAACAAATATCGAGTATCACAATCGAAATCGAAGTCCAGTGCATCTAAGTGCACAAAAGGCGTATCACTGTACAGCAAGCATATATAAACTATACAGAGTGCAGGAACCAAATCGTGTGCGTGCATACGCACAAAATCAACTCAAATGTCTAAAACCGTAAAATCACAAACATGTGAAACCAAAGCACGAAAACGATATCAAGTGCAACACTGTGCAAAGATCGTAAATCCTCAATCATCAAAATCAAATCATGCGAATAAATCACCCAAAACATCGAAATCAACAATGGCGGAATAGTACCGCTCAAGCGCATCCTCTAAGAATCTCGGGCCAACTGTCGCGGTCACTAGTGTGACGTCTCGTCGATGATCATGAACTCTGGCCTGCTGGTGTGCGTAACAATGACCACTCCTGGGTCAAGGTCTTCACTGTGAATTACCAATCTCTTGGTCTATCGGCTCATCGGCCCTGTCAGGTGTGCTAACGGGGATGATCCCGTTCTGGCACGTCTCTTGTCATCTCCCGGTCAATCATCGCGACCACTCGTAAGACAGCATATCACTGGCGTCGGCCTCTGGCTCTCTGAATGTACATGACACATCTGATCCTGGGTGCAAGTATCATTGCAGCAGTGTCCTGGAAGGAATCCTGCTCACGGTCTCTTCCATGTCTCGTCTCTGCCAACTGTCCGGAAGTCATCGTCTTTTCCTATATCTGCATCTTGCTCCGGAACGGCTGCACACCCATCGCGACTCCTTCTGGAAGGTATATCCAGTACTCTGCCTCGGCATGCGCATCGCATCTCTGATGTCGGCGGAGGGAAACGTCATCATATCCAGATCTTGTACGAACCCCTTACTCCATTTTCTCTAATGTCGACTTTTTCGGACTCGTATCATCGTGGCTGCATGGACTGAGCCCCAACGGCTATCCTCGTATCGGGAGTCTCCCAAGAAATGCATCTCACCTCCTAGCATCCGAATTAAGTCGAACCATCCAATCGATTGTCAAAACCTCATAACCCCCCAAGGGCTCAACATCTTGGGCACAGTTTAATAGTATCGAGTACATACCACAGCATCGGTGGTCCAGCCGTAGAAGGGCAAACCCAAGCCTCACAAATGGCGCCGTGGAACTGCCGCAAACCCTAAGGTTCAAAGGCTTTCACACGGTCATTATGTCGAGTTAGGGTTTCATTCTTCTAGAGGGACCATGGAATTGCCTGCATGTCTTTCCGAATACTTTAAACTTGGAATAATAGGTTTCTGACACTCGATCGTCTCTGTCGACTCTCAACGTTTCCGCGTGAAGTCGTCTCTAGCTGGAATCAATCTATCTGATGATCTCGCATCGGGGTAGGCGAACGAACCACCTGTCCTAGTCATTCATCCTCGGGTGACTAGCGACCTTTTATCATCTATTAGTACTACTCGTCCCGCAATAGCTCCAACATATGGAGCGATATCTCGTCACTCGCAGCAACAACTGGCTCACTCGTCTGCACGCTGAACCGTGCCTCAATCATCATGAGTAAGCAATACACCAACGGTCATCAAAATCTGGCTGGCCTCTGTCAGTGGCTCAATCCTCTAGTGTCGATCAGCACATCCGAGTAACCTCATAAAGGCGATCCGCCAAACGCTCGTGGCGTGGAAACACAGTAAAAAGACACATCTCCGCAATCGTGTGTCGCCGGAATTTCACCCTGGTCAGTCCTCGTTCGTGACGAGCTCGTGCTGACCGTAACTCTAGCCGTAGCTCTCCCAGCCCGTAATCGTGGCAGCAAAACCATAACTGGTACTGATGAGGCTAGATCGGAATGAATATAATACTGAGCAATGAAATGTACATCCTAAGGCTCCTTAAGTGGAGTGGCGTGTCGTATGTATGCCGCGGAACATACCCACGGTACGTCACTCTACTTTAGTCACCTATTCCATCAACCAAGGGTCATCCTACGTTCCGAAGGTAAAACCTAACGCTTTGATACCAACTTTGTCACGTCCCGAAAGTACGGAATATGACCGGCACTTAAACTACGAACGTCTCGAGGCGTACGTAATCTAAGTAAGCCGAAAACCCAGAAATCCAAACCAAGAAAAGTAGTAGAGTGAAGGAAAAACCAATTTAAATCAAGTAGTTTTAATAGCATAAGCCGAATTATGTGTTTTTAAAACATCTAATATTTCTTGAAAATTTCGGCAGAGTCTCCTTTGTAAATACTGGCTCCCAAATGGGATACAATATGAATAGTATATGAAATCAATAAAAGGCATCCCCAAACGGGAGCTAGCTCTTCGTCAATCGATGGTCACAACCACACAAGCAATATAATATACAACGCCAACGGCGAGGATCAAAAACTCAAAACCACAAGAAACCACAGAAATAATACGCGCGACTCTAAGGTCGAAAGAATAACATCACTGGTCTCTATCTCTGAAATAAATACATGTTTGGTTGATGGAACTTCTAGATACAACAGAGTAATAATATACAAGTTATCTAATGGGGGGTACGATACAAGTAAACCTACCTACTAGCAAATCACCCGAAGGAAACTATGCCCGCAAGCCGTAATGAAACCTGTACGGCAAACCTGCAAGAAACTGGGGCACAACGGGGGTGAGTTGCCAACTCGTGAATAGAAAAACATCTATGCACAGAAATCGCATAAATAACGTAACCTAGGTCAATGATCATAATATATCCTCAAATATATGTATAACATGCAGCCTATAACAATGGCTAGGGTAATATCTAACCCGAGTGTAATCTCATGTGCCCGTGTCAGTGCCTCAGGTAGCAATATATCATATGAATGAGGTATGAATGCATGGAAACAGAATACATGTAAATGAAGAAAATGTTTTCATAAATTAGTGAGATTTCCTTTGTATTTTTAAAATGAGGTATCATAAATGAAATCAGCATCAACAGTGTCTAGTATCGACACAAAACATAAATCTCAATGTCTCAAAACCTCAGGCTCCGGCTATCCGGACTGGCCTGTATCATCAAATCTCAGTACCTCAATATCTCGAAATCTCAATGTCTCAATCTTAATATCTAGGGCGCCGTCAGTCCAGACTGGCCCCTACCATCCATCTCAAGACCACGACGGTATCCTCCGGATATCCGACGCGTCGGGTAAAATCACCGGTAGGTAGTCTTCCCCTGCCAGGCTCATCGTCATCACCACGAGCTTCTTGCCCCGGGGTACCTTACCGGGTCCACCATGTACCCCAAACGGTTCATCCAACTCCTCGAATCGGGTCTCAAAATCCATCAGCAAACTCATGGTGGACGACTCATACATCATGGGAAAAAACGCGCTTTTTATTTAAAAAGAGAAAGAAGAAGTTTGTATATGTTTTGCGGTTTTCCCAAAATCCAGAAAATCTCATGGAATCCGAATCCAAAACCTTAATAGGACGTAAAAGTGAATATATGCAAGAGAATCCATGAATGCGACATAACAATGAATAACAGTATGCATGAAATAGCAGGTAATAACTACAATGTCTAAACTAACATAAAAGGCAAGTACACTAATATCATGTCTAAACTATTAGCAAACAGGCTATGTCAAGCAATAATATTTTCTAAGATGTACGTGACATGGCAATTACCGATGAAGATGTGTGTGAGCTGGCAAGTAAGTGTACGTGGTACATACGCATCATCGGTAATGGTGCTGGTGTCCTAACCGCAAGATATCAACAGCAGAATATGAAGCATAATATGAGCATGTGATGCGGAGTGAACAACAATAATGAGCGGGAGCTGAATACTAGACGCAACGATAACTAATCTGCATTAACCTAATATAAGTCCTACAATGGTGCCTTTTGAAAATAACACGAATCGTGGGATTTTGAAAATAGGGGCTACGGTGTTTTTATGAAAAGATACGTCTTTTTAAATATTCGTAGGATCCCTTGGGCTGTCTTTTAAAATACCCACGATTCGTTAGTTTTTGAAATAGGTAAGAATCGAATCTAATCTAACAACTAAACTAAACTAAAGGACTAAGTTAACAAGCTGGACTGCTGGTAAAGAAACCGCCTAACATCTGGGTCGATACATATACATACCTGTATATATATTAGTCGGCGATCCCGCCTCAATAATATCATATCCGATACGATATCTATAATCAGACATCCCAAGTCAAGAGTGCGGATCAATCATCAAAATATAGCTCGTACGTAAATCCGTCGTACGGCATCCCTAAATCTGGGTACGGGTCAAAATCATATTCATCACACTATTCATCCGGTATCCTCTGTATCAAAGATCATCGTCTAAGGTACTGACCTATGCCTAATACAATACTAATATCATCAATATAGTCGTGATCTGACTACTGATCGACAGTCTCGTACAAACCGATATCATCAGCACATATCATCATGAAGGGGTATACATCGCCCAATACAGCCTAGGATCAATATCCTAGCATATCATATCTCATATCACGATCACATGTCGACCACTTTTTTTATAACACTATTCACCCGTATCGTCGCCCCAAGATCCGCTATAACACCAGGACGTACCTCAAGTACGAATCCTGCCATATCACCGATATCACAACCACAAAACGAATCTCATCGACTCAGCTCAATCCCAAGTATCATCCTCAAATCCGTATGTGAACACATAGTCCCATACCCATGTGACACATAACAATAAAGAATCCCATGAGCACATATAAATAGGAATTTATGCAAGTATGTATGTGTGTATGTGTAGTGCAACACTACCCTAGGGTTCGCAACACTAAAATAATCCAACACTCCAATATCCATCCTACACATCGTTATTAATCCTAAATAACATATATAATTGTTGGTGTGTATACGCATCCGTATACACCACCACGGACTGCGGGGGTGCTATACGCCATCCACCCGACTTCTCTCCGTAGATATAAATCTACTCACCTGGTCCTCGCTCGCCTGTACCAACGTCGCCACACGCTTGCTTGTCGTCTCGAAATCCACATGGGGTACCTACATATCATAACGCACCGTATCGCATTAAAATCCGACTCATGACCAAAACTACTCACGAATCCCACATAGGTCAAAACCTATGGTTGCTTTAACAAATCAATCCAAAAACTCTCGACGTCGGCGTACAAACGCCACACCATCAAGAAAAACCCAAACACACTCATTTGCACGATCGCAAGCACTAATTATACTATAAAATAAGTTAAGATTCACAAAAACCTCGAACTCACTTTAAAAGCCATTTTTTTCCGAAAATCTAGCAAGCAAAAATTACCCGTTTTAGTACAAAACTCGACGTTTAAACAAATTTAGCGGCAGCAATATACACTCAATATCATAACCAAGTCATATAAACCATTCCAACAATTTATTCTCCTCAAAATATATATATTTACAAAACCTAGTTAACAAAATTAGCACAATTTCCCATTTTAGCTCAAAACCTGGGTTTTAACTAATAAAAACATTTCAACAACTTTTTTGTGGCCAAAATGCTCACTAATTAACTTAATTAAGTCATACAAATATGCACTACTATTTTATCTCACTAAAATATATACATTTCAAAAAAAAACTAGTTTGCAATTTATATAATTATTACAAATTTAATTTAACAAAAATGCAACTAGCAAGAAGATTAATTTTAGCACTTAGATTACACTTTACATGACTTAGCATGTTAATTACCCTATGCAAACATAAACATTTTAATAAAACCCTAACTTGATTTTAAAACCCAATTCTAGAATTTCCAAACCCTAACTTGAAAATTCATAACTAGCAATTCAACCACTTAACACTTGAATACAATAGCTTTAAGAAATTAACTAACAATTTAAGCAAAAAGGGTTAGAATTTATACCCAAGAGATTTGAAAATCCACAAGCACACATAGCCGCCCAAATTGAATCTTGTTCCCTAGATCCATGCAATTTTGGCTAATGAGAAATGGGTAGGAATTAGATTTTGATTTTGTGGGATATTTTTGAAGCATTTTGGTTGATTTTGGAGATGAAATGAAGTGGAAACTTAGTGGGGAAAATGATGGGGGGCTGCTGATCATTTCGGCCAGAGGATGGGGGTAGGGAGAGGTGAGAGATTTGGGTAAAAATTCCATGGTCAAAGCCCCTCCCAATTATCATAATACCCCCACCTACATAAATATATAATAAAACCTTGATTTTAACCATTCTTTTCACATGAAAGATGACAAAAAGGAGGGGGAGGGAGTGGGCTGCTGTCATGTGGTGGTGGGGCTGGCCATGTGAGTGGGTGAGGATGTGTGTGAGGTTGCAAAGAAAATTCCATGCAAAAAGAACCCCTCAAGTTACTAAATTGCAAGTTTTCGCTAATTTCACCAAAAAAGCCTTTTTCTTCGATATTTTCTAAACCGTTTTGGCAAACTTTTTCATTTCAAAAACCAGATGATAAAATTTTGTTTAATGTGTGATGATACACAAAATTTGTTTCAACCCATTCCAGTTTGTAATTTTCCCTAATTAAATGTATTAGTGACGGCTTAAAATAATATTAAAAATAATTTTTTTCGGAAAATTTGAAATTTCACCAGTGGTTCAATAAACATCAAATACTAGTAATTACATAGCTAGAATATGTATATTTAATTTTATAATAAAGATATTTGTATTTTGACTTTTTACAGAAAAACCCCTTATTTTACCGATTTTCCGAAATTTCACCGAAACGATTTTCAAAACGTTACAGAATGATTTTTTTAGTTTAAAACAAAAAAAAGTAAAGAAAAGAAAAGAAAATAAATGAGTGAGAGTGAGTGATGGGACAAGTGTCATGGTGAGAGAGAGAGAGTGGGAGAAAACTCTAGAATTCTCTTGGTTCTTTTCTCAATTCATTTCATCATCTCACCATTTCATCTCCTCTTCATTTTCCTTCACCACCCTCCACCTCCTCTACCACCCATGACCACCCCAAAAACTACCTCAAATCACCATGTCACCTTCACTAAAAATGTGCACAAGCTCACTACAAACCTAATGGACCTATCAAGTGGAGATTTTGAAGACTGTGGGCAACTCAAGAAAATTCTTGAGTTGCCAAATGAGGTATAATCCAACACCCTTTGTTTAGAATTTAGTTTTCTTAATTCCTATAGTAGTTTTGAGTTGATTGAATAAGTTTTAGTGATCTTGGATAGTTCCAAGATGAGGTTTAGGGCATGATTTGGTTTGTGAAGGTGTATGGAGGTGTAATTGGTGACTACAACCCCTTTAGTGTTAAAAACCTGGACCAAATCTGAGACTAAAACCCCAAATCTCAAGATTAGAAATCCCCGATATCAGATTTGTCTAGGAAGTGTGATGTTGTTTTGAGATCTGCTTTTCACCCGGGGGCCTTGAAAATTTATTAGCTATTACTGTGAGATAAGCAGGCAACTTAGAAGCTAACCCCAAAACCTGAGACCTCCATTCCAACCCTTGGCCGCCAATTTCCATGTTTTGGCCGCAAATTGCGGCCTAGGTATGATCAAATTGATTCGTGCTTAGTCCATGGCTCCGTTGTATGTTATTTAGACCTATCCTATGTGCAGAATGTCCCAATTTTCACCTGAAGCAAACCTGGGAGCGTTTTCATTAGTTGTTGTTTTGGTTTTGCGACTTTTTAATGGCTTTAGTTTTTGTATTGTGTTTTATCTCGGTCACTTGACGTTTGTACGTCGATATCGGGAGTTGTTTGATTATTCTTGCAAGCGTAGACCATAGATTTTAACCTATGTGCATTTTGTGTGCCGTTTTGGTTTTCGTACACGATTTCTGTTTACGATACTATGTGTTTATATATGTAGGCACCCTCACATGGACTTCGAACGACAAGGGAAGAGCTTGGCGGCATCGACTTCGGCAAGCGAGGATCAAGGTGAGTAGATGTATATCTACGGAGGAAGTCAGGTGGATGGTGTATAGCACCCTCGCAAACGTAGAGTAGGGTTATTACCTTGTTATTCTGAGTTTGGATGTGATATTGGGTACTTAGCGAGTAGGGTATTTAGAAGACCTTAAGTTAGATTAGGTTGATCTAGGAAGACCTATCCATAGGATGATTACCTTGGTGGCGAATCACAGGTTTCATGTTGTCACACACACACGCACACACGCACACTTGACTTTGTGTATATGTGTGTGTGTATATATATGTATGTGTGTAGGTTTATATATATATACATACATACATACATACATACATACATACATATACTCGTGAAATGAGGATAGTATATGATACTTAGAGATGAGTCGATATGACCGGGCATGATGCCGTGAGATTCTGATATGTGATTGAGTCGTGATATGAGATATGATATGATACTGTAGTGAATCGTTGGGCGATATGTTTTCATACATACGATAATAAGTGAGTTGATGATATTAAATGTACGATACTTTAGAACAGTACCACTGATCATGATACTGTTCGATGATTATACCATATGAATGATGATGTATATATGATAGTTGACCCGTACCCTCGATTTTGGGGATGCCGTACGATGGATTTTACCATACGAGGTATAGATATGATGACTGTGCTGGATATAGTGCCCTTAGAGTCAATTATTGGATCACAGTCATGTGATTGCAATGATTGAGGGAGGACCTATGCCGGTAGGACAATCTTACTCGAGATGATAATATGCTATCTGGTTTATCTTTATCGTGTACTACTTTAGGTGACCTTACAATTCGTTATTACACATTGATAGAGCCCTTAGGATTCTTGCTTGACTACCAGCAGTATGATGGCGACCATATACGTGGGAGCTGGGGTTTATAAGCACATCCTTAAAAGGTCCCTAGTCCTGGGAGTTTCGAGACTGGGCATCGATACTCCATTAGTAGACTAGTGTATACAGTCGAGACCCCGACGAGGGGTGGTGGCCGGTCTCACAAGCCATTAGTGTCAGTTGGTTAACCTAAGATGTATACAGGTGCTCATTGGGTTATGAGTACACCGGACAGGACTCGCCGGGAACATGCTAGTTGGTATTATACCTGACGTCAGATAGCAGTTCCCTGGTGACATGTGTACAGGTTAGTTCATCAACCTGAGATCGTCATTTGTCTCGTATGAGTTCCCACTGTGCTTTGATTACTACCCTACCACGGCTCAAAGGAGTTATGCAAACAGGTTTTAGTTGCGTACAGTCCCGAGCCACATGTAGGCAGTGAGCGGATCGGCAGGGGTTTCGTCTCTCCCGGTATTGGGGGTGAGATCGCGCTGTGTCTAGGAGAGCCATTATACGAAGTCCTTGGCTAAGGCAGGAGATTTACTGGTAGATATTCCAGTAGTATCACAGGGTGTTCTGGGCTACACTCCGACACGATTTCTACCGCTTTTGGTGGTCTGACTTTTACCAACCCCCTAGGCCCGACATGCGATGCTCATAGACGAACGGACCGGACTGTATGGATATTGCCACTGACAGGCTCAGTAGGGTGTCAGGATGAGTTCGCTCATCGACCTCCCTTTTGGTCAATACCTGGTAGCCCGTTACATACAGCTAGTACCACTGACGAGCTAGTGATTAAATCCACAGCCAAAGTATTGACGAGTCTTTAGAGTCCCCCACAGACAGTTTCTCAGGTTTCGGGCGAAACGTTGTAGAGGCCATATGATATATGGCAGGGTCCGATCATATACATGCAGTAGTGCACGGATCATGATCGGACTGATCATAGTAGTGTGCTTTGGTTTAAGCCGGATCCTAGTATTAAATTTGTTGGATTACTTTAGTCTCGTCGCATTTGCATTCAGTCGGAATGCGGATGCTGGTATGTATATACAGGTGAGGGGTATCCTTGTGATCCGTCACGAGTTTACTTTAGATATTGCCATATCTTTTTATTGTTGTAAACATTTGGGTTAATGTTTACAAATAGAAATTGTGAGCTAGAAATCATCATTCTGTGTATTTAATGTGACATAGACTTCATTAGTGACTCATGGTCTCTTTTATTGTGCATATGTCACATTATGTGATAGATTTAGGTGTTGAAATAAGAGGATGAGAGAGAAGAGCAGCCATGATAATATTTGGTCTTGTATATTTTTGTAGCATTCTTCTCACTCTCTCATTTTATCACACATACAACAAAAGAAAAGAAAGCTTCTTCTTCTTCTTCTTCCTCTAGCTCACAACCTACATTGATGACTTCATCTTCAACCTCCATCCATGCTATGGATACAAGAGACAAAGTGATGACACACATTCTCTACATCGCCTTGGACACGTCGGCTAGCGAACTTCGTGCCCGAGTTGCTTCGGACGAAGCGGGAGCCCGTAAAAAGACTCGAAGATGTGGTGCCCTTTCCAACGACGAGATCGAGATCGGAGATGCCGTGAGGAGCTTGGGATGGTGGCCAAAGACCGAAGGACACGGATCGATCGGTATAGCTTTCCAACCCTTTCTCTTGTTGCTAGTTATATGTTAATGGTTCGATCCGGGATTAAAGTCTGCGATAGCGCAGGTTTCTAGTTTAGAAAAAGTTTTCATTTCCGCATTTTGGCCTTGGACAGACGGCCGGGGCGCTACCATAGACTTACATGGTATCAGAGCCACGCCATTAACCTTTACTAGCTTGCTCTAACGTGTTTAGAATTTCGATCGAACGAAATTTTCCAAAATCGCATTTCCAATTCTGAAGTTTCTGTCAAATTTTTATTATCGTCAAATTTTTTTTTTTAGTATTGCAGAAAATCAGGCGGGCTTTTTTAAGAGATTTGAGAAAATTTGGTGCACTGTTATCACTGTAGCGCCGCGGAACCGCGGCCGAACCCATGTTTCGGCCGCGGTTCCGCCGCCGTACTGTAGCAACAATGCACCATTTTTCCTACAGTGCTCTCTGAATTGGAATTGGGGTTTCTGGTAATTTTTGTTTTGGCCCAGATTATTTTGAGTACTGAGAATTGTTCTTGGGGCCCACTTCAGGAAATTTTGTCGATCGAAAATTTTAAATATGTTAGTTCACAGTATTTACATTATATCTGTGACTGTGAATGTCATTTGATCGGTAAATCTTGTCTAATTGCTATAGCTCTTTTAGACGGATTTACGAACGTGACATTCACGTTGATGTTCTGTGTTGTGCTGTGATGTTGTGGATTTGTCTTGGTGGATAGCCTTAATACAATGGTAGTACAGTTTGGTTGTAATTGTACATTTGATATTGCGGGACGAGCGTCCGACATGTGGACTGCCGTCACTGCCTGTTTGTATATTATTCTTTTGGGGCACGACCGGGCTGAGGTCGATGTACCCGTTGTATATATATTTTTCTTTCTATACTAGGATTACCCCGCGGAGGGGTGCACGGGTAGCCGGGTTGTAGAGGGCAACGGGCCCGCATCTCATGCCTTTGAGACAGAGGGGGCTTCACTCTAGAATTGGCGGGCTATTCGCCGTACTCGTAGGGGGTACAGGTTGACACAAGGAGGGGTGCTCAAGTTACCGGATTCCGTGAAGTGCTGGGTGGTCCATTCACATTGTTGAAGGGGGCTTCCTCGCTTCAGGTTTTGGCGGGTAACTTGCCGCGCCCGTAGGGGTCTAGGATTTCATTGCACAGGCTATCCACATGACCATGGGAATGTCGGGTTTCAGTAGCAGCTCTATGAAACCCAGGGATCCCAGATTATCTGTATTGTTCTGTGATGCTTATTACATTTCTTTGATGTTTCATTTTATCACGCCATGAACGAATATTATATATTGATATATATACTAGTAGATATTGTATATGTTTTACACCCGCGCTAGTCCAGTCCCCGCTCTGTCGTTAGTTAAGTAACCTAACGGGTGATGACGGGACCCCGTGGCGAATGCGGATAGCATATACGTACATTATATTTTCGTTCTTTTGTGGTGTGATTAAGTGATGGGACTGCAATTATTCGGATCAATGCAAGCTAAACAAACCTATTCTGATGTTGTTGGAACATTTTTCAAAAAGCTGTTACTGCAAGGACGTTTTCTTTTGTTTTGCACAGTCGTATTCGGTTATGAATATCCAGCACCTCAGTCGACGAGGAAAGGGCCGAGATCCCTTCACCGGGAGTGACCCCTTGGACAGAAGTCTGCATCAGGGTAATAACTTCACTATAGCCTTACTTTTTTCTTTGCATCGTGGTATTCCGTTGGAATATCCTGCACCTCATTCTGCGGGGAAAGAGCCGAGATCCCTTCACCGGGAGTGGCCTCTTTAAAAAAGGTTTTCGCCACTATATTTTTATAAAAAGCTATCCGGTTCATTCAACGATATCAAGTTCATTACGTTAAAGGTTTTTCGCCAAAAACCATTCGTAGCCCTCCGTCATTTCAGACGGGTAGCACTTAGTATTCATGCTATGTTTGTTGACCTTTGTCAAGGCATAGTGAATGGTAGCTGCTTGTTATCTTTCTGTTGCATAGATAGATGCGTTGGTTTGGGACAGTCGTATAGCCTTGTTGACCTTCGTCAAGGGCTTGTATGGGTGGGTTCAAATTAACCTGGACAATGATGGGTAGAACTTGACATGTGACTTATGATTTGTTGACCTTTGTCATGGTCATAAGAGCATGGGGTAAAAATCACATCGGGAGTTTCTAAAGAAACTAAAACTTGCCAGATATGCGCATACCTTCTGGAGTGTGATAACGTGAGTGGATTCTATCACGTTATCATGCGATGATAGTTGGATCCCGATTCCCACTGATGAGTTGGTTTAATCTTCGGGTGATCCCGACTAATTCTTCTTTCAGGTTTGGAGGAGAATTTGACGATACAGTGGGAGGTTTTCTGATTAGATAAATTGATAACCATTCTGATCTAGGTTAAAGTGCATGCTAAGTGTTTCTTTTCTCTCTCTCTTTGGCAGCGACCATGGCCCGACCCTTGACTACGACTCAGTGACCAAGTTAACCGAACCTTCTTAAAACGCTGGCTTTTGGATTGTCTGAGTTGCATACCTCATTGCCACTCCTACTTTACCCTTTTTCTCCAGAACACCCCGTATTACTACGAACATCCACTTCCATTGGATAAAACCATCGTATGGTTATATACGAACTCGAAGGAACTTGTTACAGATATAAGGATGGTTTCCGATTCTGAAGAAAATGAATAGGACTATTCAGTTGTCTTTTCTTTTTACCTTCTCTCAGGTTGTGAGTGCTCCTTGGATTAGGACGGTACACCCATTACGCTTATTGGACAGTCTTTATCCAAGCCATAGGCAGGTGCTGAATGGTAGGGAATGAAGAAAACCAATTAGCCTAACGATAGTGTACAGAAGGTAATAAGTTAAGATAAATAAAGGGATTAGAAAGAGGGCAAAGTAAACTGCGACTACTATTCATGACCAAACCAAGTATTTCATCGCCACTGCTACATCACCTTTGTATTTCTCCAGAACACTCCATATCACTATGAAGATCCCCAGTTATTTGGATACTCTATCGTATGGTTATATACGAACTCGAAGGGACTTGTTCTAGTTCGGGGATGGATTTTGGTTCAGGAGAAATAGGAATAAGGTTTTATTCAGTTGTCTTTTATCTTCAACTTCTCTCAGGTTATGAGTACTCCTAGGACTAGGAGAGTACAACCATTATGCTTATTGGATAGTCTTTTTCCAAACCATAGGCTGGTGCCGAACGCTAGGGAAGGAAGAAAACCATTTGGCCTAAAGGGATGTACAGAATGTAATGACTAAAAACATATAAAGGGATTTGGAGAGATGGCAAAGAAATATACGGTTATAGTCATGAATCTAGATAATGGAAGAGGCATTACAAGGAATACCCGGATACCCCTTCGAAACATTTACATGTTTCAGTTTCACTGTGTATTGTTAAAAGAAAACTGATTTCCCAATTAGTCATTGCTCCAGGGTATGTATTTACTAGGTTTGATTCTCACATATGTATGGTTTTACAGATGATTAGTGGGAGTAAGTTATTGGGAATTAGGTGATCATCCTCATTATATCGGGATTCGTTGTAATTGGTGATATTTGAGGAAATCTCCTGGGTTGTTTGCCGGACGACAAATATTTGGTTTTGAATGTACGTTGTTATGCACCAATTTCAAATTGATATATCTGTACGTTTATTTTTTTAAAGTGAGATATAACTTTTTGAAATTATGTTTATGACATTTACCTATATCAGTGGATGGTTAGGTAAGGAGTATTAAATAGCGGTGTAATTCTTCTTAAACATAAGTACAGTTTTCAACCTACGACACACAGGGAGTACGTTATTACGCTCAGGGGACTTATACAAAGTATTGTATGTTGTCCTGTGTCCATGAGGACAGAGGGGTTGGTACTCGTACTATATTCTGTTTACTTGTGACTTCTCTAGTTCTTAGACATGTGTTTCGTAGAAATGCAAGGTCTAAGTTTTGAGAAGTTATAGGTATAAGAGTAAAGTAGAGAACCACGTGTTGCAAGTATCAGGATTTTTCAAGGTAATCGAAGATATAGATACTTGTGTATGGTATTTAATTGATAGTAATGAATATGAGAATATACTTCTCTTTCAGGTTACTCATATCTGGATGTATTCCTAAGTTGAGTAATGCTGATCGACCTCCCTCCATTTAGTTGACATGCACTGGAAACAGCTGCATGATTTGAATCTGTTTCCAATTAAATCAGTGCCTCTGTTTCTATATTGGATATAGAATAGTTCATATCTTAACATTGTTAAGGTACGGGGAGTTGTCCGACTTATGCTTAAAACCAGACTCTGGATAACTCAAGGAACGTTCCTGTAATGGCTGATTGTGGGTTGACCCGGGTTATGATGAGGGTTGACTTTCTACCATCTGGAAGATCAATAGTGATATTGTTCTTGACTCGCCATGGTTTTAATAAAAATGGATTTTTCAGATAACAGTAGTGTGAGTATGGTAGAACTGGAAGTGATTCCAGAATCGCAAACGATTACTGAAAATTTGATAAGAATCTAAAGATTCAATCTGGTTTGACATTCCATTGGCCACTCCGCAGATATGGTGGGTAACCTCAGGCACTCGAGAGGTACTTCGGTATGCTCAAAGACGGTGACAAGGAGGTTCTTGTTTACCCAGACTCGTCATTGCTGTTGTTCCAGACTGTGAGACCCGGCAGGAGGATGAGTATAGTGTCGTTCTAAACTAGCATTAGAAATGTACGTGTATATGACTCTGCCATAGGGTTGTCGTAGTCAGTGGGAGCAGCGGAAGCAAAGTGGACAAGAAGCTTATGTCTATTTATAGACTAAAGCAGATATAGCGGAGATAGATCATCTGTTTCTGATGTAACAGTCATAGGTTTGACTTCATCAGAACAGGGGATGGATCTGTTAAGAAGGTAGTAGGGTGTGATGTCCTGGTATTTGGATGACATACACAGAGTAGGAAGTGAAATTCCTATACTACGATCGGTTATATTTTGGTTGTCACACAGAGGTTTCTCCGCATAAAGGATATAGATATAATATCTGACATTCTGGTTACTAGATCTATAGTTTTAGATCTAGATTTTGGTAGTTTCCCAATCTGGGTACTTAGACAGCATTCTACAGGTGTTTTAGAATGGACGACTCCTGGCACGGTAGTGTACCTGCAGGTGATGGAGTCACCCTCTCTAAAGGTTTCTTACAGACTAAAGGGGAGAGGAATGTGCATGATTGGCAGATCACTTGCTTAGGCAATTGAGTCAATCATGAGATGTCAAGTACCACACCAGACGTTGTTTTTTGCACTAGATGCAATAAATTGATATTAATCCTATCCTGGAGAAACGTTCGGAAGCAGTTTTACAACAGCCTCTTTCGGGAGACGGTTATCATTCCAGGCTTCCAAGATGACCTGGATGACAGAGTGACTGTCAGAGTTATAGTTTTCCCTCTGACGAGGGGCAGAATTTTTGACGGGTGGTCCAAGCGGATACCGAGGGAGGTGTGGCGCAGGATACTGATTAAGTTCAGTTGACGATACAGTCTAAGAAGTATGGATTTGGAGTTCATTTATGAACTAAGTCCCATCAGATATCCAGACATATTCTAAGACAGGTATTGCTCATTTCGGGAGATGGCTTTCTCCGCTAACTTGAGATAAAGAGAGACATAGAAAGAAACAACAGGGCGGATCCACTCACTGAGGCTATTCCTCGAACGCAATAGTTTCGCAAACGGGCTTTGTGAAACTGATTAATAGAGGAGTTGGGTGCTCGGTATCACATGGGCTGTGAGTATGCGACATCGCAATAATTAGCCTTGAGTGCAAGTGGGAGATTGTTGGATATAGTGCCCTTAGAGTCAACTATTGGATCACAGGCACATGATTGCAATGATTGAGAGAGGACCTATGCCGGTAGGACAGTCTTACTCGAGATGATAGTATTGGTGGATATAGTGCCCTCAAAGTCAATTATTGGATCGCAGGTACGTGATTGCAATGATTGAGGAGGACCTATACCGGTAGCACAGTCTTACTCGAGATGATAGTATGCTATCTGGTTTTCCTTTATCAGTCGTGTATAGGTTCAGGTGACTGATCACGATTACACGTTGATAGAGCCCTTAGGATCTTGCTTGACTACCAACTGTATGATGGCGATCATATACGTGAGAGTTGGGTAGTCTGTAAGCACATCCTTAATAGTGGTCCCTAGTCGTGGGAGTACCGAGACAGGGCATCGATACTTCGGAGTAGACTAGTGTATACTGTCGAGACCCGGACGAGGGGTGGTGGCCGGTCTCACAAGCCACTGGTGTCAATTGGATCACCTAAGATGTATACAGGTGCTTATTGGGTTATGAGTACACTGGACAGGACTTGCCGGGATCCTGCTAGTTGGTATTATACCTATCGTCAGATAGCAGTTCCCTGGTGACATGTGTACAGGTTAGTTCATCGACCTGAGGTCGTCATTTGTCTTGTGTGAGTTCCTACTGTGCTTTGATTTCTACCCTACCACGGCTCAAAGGAGTCGTGCAAACAGGTATTTTTTGGGTACAGTCCCGAGCCACATGGAGGCAAGTGAGCGGATCGGCAGGGGATTCGTCTCTTCCGATATTGGGGGTGAGATCGTGCTGTGTCTAGGAAAGCCATTACACCAAGTCCGTAGCCAAGGCAGGTGAGAATTACTGGTAGGTACTCCAATAGTTTCTTAGGGTGTTCAGGGCTTGTCTCCGACACGACTTATACCGCTATTGGGGGTCTGACGTTACCAGCTCCGTAGGCCCGATATGCGATACTCATAGACGAACGGACCGGACTGTATATATATTGTCACTGTTCGGCTCAGTAGGGTTTCAGGATGAGTTCACTCAACGGCTTCCCTTGAGGTCAGTTCATAGGCAGCCGTTACGCACAGCTAGTGCCGCTGACGGCTTGTGGTTAAACCCACTGCCAGGGTACTGACGATTCATTAGAGTCCCCCACAGATAGTTTCCCAAGTTCGGGCGAAACGTTGTAGAGGCCGTATGGTTTTATGGCAGGGTTCGGAAAATGCACGTGCGTTTACGCACGTGTCATATTTCGGGCAGATAATACTGGTGGGCTTTGGTTTAAGCCGGATCCATGTATTATACTTTGTAGATATAATATCTTTGTCTCAGTTGCATTTGTATTCGGTTGTAATACAAATACGGGTATATTTATACAGTTACGGGGTTATCCAGAAATTCGTTTCGGGGTCGCTTTTGGAAGTTGCCAGTTTTCTATCGCCCGTATTAAACATTCGTTTTAATACGGATTTATCTTTTCTTCACTTGGTTGAGTCATGAGATGAGTCATGAGTGGAAGCTTCTTGTTTTGGTGACTAGCTTCATGAATCATTGTTTGCATTAATGAATGGATGACTAGGTTAATTGAGTCACCATTTGCATTAATGTGGTTTTGTTTTGCCTTGGTTTTTTTCTCTTGATCTTTTCCTTTATGGTCACCTCTTCTACTCCTACACTCACCTCCCTCCTCCTATTTAGTGGCCGGCCATTCTATTGAGCCAAAGAATGGTTGTTGATTAAAAAGATTAGGAATTTGATTCATGGAAATTTCATATTCTCATTTCTCATTTACTCGATCC
Organism: Agapanthus africanus; assembly: GCA_030015575.1. Taxonomy (NCBI): domain Eukaryota; kingdom Viridiplantae; phylum Streptophyta; class Magnoliopsida; order Asparagales; family Amaryllidaceae; genus Agapanthus; species Agapanthus africanus. The sequence continues at coordinate 292,409,477 of CM057345.1, read as the reverse complement.
AAAAAGCAACTTCATTAACCGTTCGTCCATGGCTTTGGACAAAGCGAGACAAAGTGTTCAACTCATTCTTTACATCAATCTTGGTCATCTCCTTTAGCAAACTTGATGATCGTTTTGCCTCAGTATAGAGGCAGGAGCCCGTTTAAAGATCCGTAGATGTGGTGCCACCTCGACGAGGAGCCAGGAGATCGGAGCAGCCGCAACGGAGCGTGGGATGATGGTTAAAGAACGAAGGACTCAGATCGTTCGGTATAATCTTTCTACCCACTTTGTACTTTGTTAGTTTAGCGTTAATGGCAGATCCGGGTTATAGTATGCGATAGCGCCAGTTATAAAAGTTTTTGTTCCGCATTTGGCGTCTGGAAGACGGCCGGGGCGCTACCGTAAACTTACATAGTATCAAAGCCACGCCGTTAAGCTTTACTAACTTGTGCTAATGCGTTTAAAACATCGATCGAGCGGAATTTTCAAAATCGCAATTTCTAGTGTTAATGTTTCTGTCGATTTTGAATCTGGTCTAAAAATCATTTTGACCATACCAAAAAAATTGAGCAGGCATTTTTTAGAAAACTGAAGAAATTCGATCCACTGATCTGACCGTACGGCCGTGGATCCTCCGCCAAATCCATGCTTCGGCCGCGGAACCGCGGCCATCTAGGTGAATCAGTGGGCCATCTTTCTTCTGTGGATTCTACTTGGGAAATTATGGTTTCTGGAACTGTTCCTTTGGGCCCATATTTGGTTACTGTACAGCAGATGTACGTGGGCCCACTTCGGGAAATTTTGTTGATCGAAATTTAAACGTGTTAGTTTACAGTACTTACATTATATCTCCGACCGTGAATGTCATTCGAGCGGTAAATTGCGTTTAATTGCTATAGTCCTTTTAGACGGATTTGCGAACGTGACATTCGCGTTGATGTTCTGTATTGTGCTGTGATGTTCCGTATTTGTCGTGGTGGACAGCAGTGTGCAATGGTAGTGCAGTTTGGATTTATTTGTATGTTTGATTTTGCGGGGCAAGCGTCCAACATGTGGACTGCCGTCACTGCCTGTTTGTATAATATTCTTTTGGGGCACGACCGGGCTGAGTTCGATGTACCCGTTGTACATATTTTTCATTTCTGTACTAAGTTTTACCCCGCGACGGAGTGCACAGATAGCCGGGTTCTGGAGGGCAACGGGTCCGCATCTCATGGCTTTAAGAGGCAGAGGGGCCTCACTCTAGAATTGGCAGACTATTCGCCGCACTCGTAGGGGGTACAGGTTGACCCAAGGAGGGGTGCCCAAGATTACCGGATTTCGTGAAGTGCTGGATGGTCCATTCACTTTGCTGTAGGGGGCTTCCTCGCTTCAGGTTTTGGCGGGTAACTTGCCGCACCCGTATGGGTCTAGGTTTCATTGCACAGGCTATCCACACGACCAGGGGAACGTCAGGTTTCAGTAGCGGTTCTGTGAAACCCGGGGATCCCAGATTATCTGTATTGTTCTGTGATGCTTATTACTTTTATGTAATGTTGCATGTTATCACGCCTGGAGTGATTATTGTATAAAGGTATAAATACTATTAGATGTTGTATATGTTTTACACCCGCGCTAGTTCAGTCCCCGCTCTGTCGTTAGTTAAGTAACCTAACCGGTGATGACGGGACCCAGTGACGAATGCGGATGGCATATACGTACATTTTATTTTCGTTCTTTTCTGGTGTGATTAATCGATGGGACTGCATTGATTCTGATCAATGCAAAGGAAAACAAACCTGTTTGGATGTTGTTGGAACAGTTTTAAAAAGTGTTATTACAAAGACGTTTTCTTTTGTTTTGCATAGAGGTATTCGGTTGGAATATCCTGCACCTCATTCGACGGGGCAAGGGCCGAGATCCCTTCACCGGGAGTGACCCCTTGGGCAGAAGTTTACATAAGGGTAATAACTTCACTATAGTCGATTACGAGTTGCTTTGCATCGCGGTATTCCGTTGGAATATCCTGCACCTCATTCCACGAGGAAAGAGCCGAGATCCCTTCACCGGGAGTGATCTCTTTAGCAAAGGTTTTCGCCACTATATTTTTATAAAAAGCTATCAGGTTCCTTCAGCGATATCAAGTTCATTACGTTAAAGGTTTTCGGCCAAAAACTGTTCATATCAGATTTTTGCATTTTCATACCGCCCAATTTTTATCACATTGCATATCGGTAGATACTTTTGAGCCGTGTTTGCTAGTCAATTGCAGGATACAGGTTCTCGGTTCTAAAAACGGTGAAATTCATGGAAAACACGTCAAAATCCGGGTTCCTGCCAACCACTGAGAAAACACGGTCTCCGCTCTTCATCCGTATGTTGCCAGATACCAGTTTAGGAAGACAAAATGGAAAATCGATTGTCGTTTTCATGCACAAGGCTCAATGGTAGCACAAGATCCAAGAAATCTACGCGGAGCTCGAGGCAATCATGACAAAAACATCCACAAAAAGTCCACCTTTCCCTCAACAGAAATTCTGGAAGAAATGTGGAAAGATTATAAGAAAATACATGTACCAGACAAGAGGGGACATCAGAACAGGGCAGCACACAAAAGCCGACACCCCAACTCACCCATAGGGCGGCGGAACCACGGCCAATAGGGGCCATAGGCGGCGGTTCCGCGGCCGTATGGTGGCTTCAGCCGACCACTTTTCAGGGTCTGTTTGGTCTTTCTATGTTTGTTCTGATGGTTGCCCTAGATTGCCTTTTCCCTGCCTATAAATAGTCCAGAACTTGTGAAGCCAAGGGGGTCCATAATTTTGTATTCTCTTTTGTAAGGTTTAGTGTTGTTTCTTCTTCTTCTTCTCACCTCTTCTCCATTAAACTTATAGTGAGCTTGTGAGTGAAGAGTGATGAATAAAGAAGAACCGTTTATTATTTTGCTTGTCTCATTATCTTGTTAATTGTTGTGATTTTAATTTGTTAACTAGGTGTTATTATTTCTTGTTGTTTCTTTTTTCTCTCTTTTTTTTATCCTTAATACGACCATGATGCTTACGCTCGATCCTCGCCAAGGTGAGGTCGCAAATAGCTAGTCGTTATCTTCTAATCTCTTTCTTTCTATCTTCCTCTTTTGTTTTGTTTTATTTTTCCGTATCATGATGTGTGAGTAGTTCATACTTGTTAGGGTAGGATAAGGGAAGTTTGAGAGAAGGAAATCTCTCTCACTCTTTCCTTGCCCAACAGCTTAAATTGACTCCCGTTAATTGAACCACAATCCGCTCCTTACGGCACCCTATCCTACATGATAGCGGTGATTCCGTAGTGAGACCGGTTGTGGTTGAATTAACCGGAGGTTATGGCTAAGAGCCAAGAACGGACGGACAAGCACCAAAAGGAAGAACTTATGCGTTGGAAAGCCTAGCTTATACTCGCAAGTTCCTTCCTAGTCGTGCTAATCCCCGTTGTTGCCGATTACCGTAACACCGATATTAAGAGGGACAATGAAAGATGTGGAGACTCCTAACTCAAACTAACCTAATCCTAACCCTAACAAGCTCTCTTTAAATATCAACTTAACACTTAGATAATCACAAACAAATCTGAACTCTCGTACTTAACTCGTTAAAACACATTGAAAAAGACTCCCATCTCCCTGCGGACGACCCGTACTGAACCGGCTAGCTACAAGCGAAACCGTCTTGATTGCGGTATTTAAACTAAAACTTGAACACGCGGAATATCTCACAATCAAATGGCGCCGTTGCCGGGGAGACGGTAGTTTATTTCCTTGTGTAATTTCGGGTTAACTTGTGAATATAACCGAAAAAACAAAAAAAAAATATATATACTTTGTAAAAAAAAACCATCTTGTTGTTTTTTTTTATTAGCTTTTGTGCAAGTATGCAGGAAAATACGAAGTTCAAGATCGACGCCAAAGACGTCGAATAATACGGAGTTCAAGTACAGTGCCAAAGACGTGGGAAGATAGACCCACATTTCGCGGCTACACCGTGACGGACAAAACGAAGCATCCGGTCTACTGAAAAATCTGGAGCAGTTACAATGAGTGAATAAAAATTCAGGACATCCAGACAAGAAGAGGAGTCCCAGAACAGCACCTGCACCAAACCTGAAGTCCCAATCCCCTGTTCCTGCCGCGGATCCGCGGCATAAGGAAGCTTAGGCCGCGGAACCGCGGCCATTTGGTGCCCTCTGCATCTCAAAATCCCTGTAAGTGTTCCTTGCTCCTTTCCCACTCCTCTGGACTCCAATAAATTGTGTTTTCTGCAGATTTCTTTGCGCAAACTCTTCTCCCCCTTCCAATAAACTGTTCTTGTGCAGGATTCTTTGCGCCGCAGATAAAAATTGTTTACAGTTGATTTTTTACCGCTTTGCATTCTTTAATACGGACTTAAGGGGCTTGAAACCAATCCAGATTGGGTGGGGATTTCATCACCCTTCCCAGGACCCCAAAAATCACAAAAGCATATGCATTGTCCATTGTAAATTAAAAAATACTAGACTTCAGCCCTAAGGACTTCACGCTCATTAGGAGAAGATAAACCGTGTTTAGAACCTCGCTTAACGGTATATTGTTTACGGGGTGTCTAGGAAAGTGTTAAAGGCGCAACCGCCAAAAGAGAAAGGGTTAATTAATTAAGGAACTTCGCGAAAGCGTTGGACAACCTCCCCTTATCTCTGCACTTACCTGGCCTCGTGATCAGTGTATTTTTAAGCCCGTTTCTCGACACTGTTTAACTTCGACAATCAAGTTCAGGAGCAGGTCTAGTAGACTTAGGTTACCCTAGATCTAGGTGTGATTGTGCATATCTTGTTTGTGATTGCTTAAGCCGTATATCCGTACATATTTCTGTAAATCTCTTTCTAAAAACAAAAAAAAAAGAAAAAAATCAAAAACTTTTATAAAAACTTTCCCTTTGTCGCCAAATCCATTTTCACCCACCACCCATCGCCTTTCTCCATTAACGTTTTCTTACCCTCACCTTCTCCGCTTTGACAATACTAAACTCGTTTAGTGTATGTCCGCTTGGACTCGGGACACTAGCGTCCGTCTAGTCCGCGTTACGTTAGTCGCTACCGACTACGCGATCGACTCCGAAGTCGATACTCCGTCCACTCCTCTTTCACCCCTTCCTTTGCCGGCCAACTCCGACGTTGACCGGAATTCTGTTCATACATCTTCGCCTTCACCTTCACCAACCTCTTCTTCCGCGATGTCGGGATTTAATCCGAACATCTCTTTGACCACCCCTGGATTGGCTCCACCTCCTACGGAGACCAATATCCCACCACCACCGCCTGTTGTAGCGCCGCAGCGAATCACGCTCCAGGATCGTTTCTATCCCACCCGTTCTGCACTTCCCACCTGCCTTTCTCTTCCTCCGGCCAATGGGGACAACTTTGAAATTAAGCCCCACTTCATCAACATGCTTCCACGTTTTCATGGGCTTGAATCTGAAGATGCCTATATCTTCATCAACAAATTTCAAAACGTCTGTGCCATGATGAAAACCACCCAGCTGTCGGACGATGCTATACGTCTACGGGTCATTCCGTTCACTTTATGCAATCTTGCTGAAAAATGGCTGTATAGCACCGCTTCCCACTCAATCACCAGCTGGGACGAGTTTGTTAAAGCGTTTCTGAAAAAATTCTATCCGAATCATAAAACGGCAAGGATTCGAAATGAAATCAACCAATTCTCCCAGCTTCCTTCTGAACCCTTCTGGAAGTGCTTTGACCGATACAAATGTAAGTGTTGGGGTAAAAATTTACACCCCGGTTGACCAAGTCAAAATCCAAGTCAACCCCAAGCCAAGTGGGCCCAGGCCCCGACCCAGTGGGCCCATGCCCGGGTCGAGCCCGAACATGAAGCGGCCGACCTCCCCCATGCCAAGATAAAAATTTTGTAATAAATAATTTTGTTGCATTTCTTTTATTTTATTTATGGATAAATGTAAGAAAAATAGGCATAAAGCCAAATTTTTGTAAAGCCCATGGCTTATGTGCAAAAAGAAATGGCACATGAGCCATGAAATAGGCAAAACGCCATTTTGTGAAGCCCAAGGGGCTATTTGTAAAGTGTATGGCCTATAAAGGCAAAGATAATGAAAATATCTCATAATTTTCTCTCTCTCCAAACAAAAAAGTCTCAGAGCTGAGCTCTTTCTTCCATCTTCAAGGTTCCAAAACCTTCTTCTTTCTCTTAAATTAAATCAAGAGTTTTACTCTTCCTTTTTCAAAACAAATTAGTTTTTCACCACAAAACCCACAAAGGGGAACTTGGATCTATCATTAGATCTGAAAAAGAAGAGATTTTGAGATTTCACATCTCTTGATCTTCAAGATCCAGCAAGCAACAGGAGGAAGAAGAACATCGTTCACTAAACCCAAGAAAAAAAAACACACACACTCAGGAGTCCAACTCCTCTCTGATTTCTCTTCTGAGAAATTTGTTTTAGCAGCGCGCAGCGCAAGTGCGCAAAGCGCCCGCGTGCCGACACGTGGCGCGCGCGCTTGCGCCCCTGCGCGCTTGCGTAAGTGCGCAAAGCGCCCGCGTACCGACACGTGGCGCGCGCGCGCGCTTGCGCACCTGCGCGCTTGCGCACGTGCGCAAAGCGCCCGCGTGCCGACACGTGGCGCGCGCGCTTGCGCAAGTGCGCAAAGCGCCCGCGTGCCGACACGTGGCGCGCTTGCGCACCTGCGCGCAGCGCTCATGCGCAAAGCGCCCACGTGCCGACACGTGGCGCACTTGCGCCTGAGCGCATAGCACCTAAGCGCACAGCGCCCAAGGTGCTGCCCCACGCATCCTTTGGATGCCATTTTCCCCTTTATTTATATATACATGTATATATATACATATGTATACAAATGTACACATACACATACTCCGCAACATTCTCCCCCTCAAAAAAAATTTCGGGCCGGGGCGCTGCCCCGAACCCCGCAAGGGGGCTGCTAGCCCCCTTGACCCCCAGCCCGCTATCCGGGTAGCGGGACCCCCGTAAAAACTCTGCGTGGCTCCCGATATATCCAAACCCCCTTTCAAAACAAAACACGCGTACACTGCACATTGAGTTCGCATGACCAGTTTAACCCGTTAATCGGAGGTTCTCTCGCCCCAAAGGCGAGGGTTAATTAACGGCAGCTTAGTCCGCGGCTGCCGGAGATTCGGATCCCCACAATCATTAAACCCCGGCCTACCCTAGGCAGGGGGAATCTGTAGTACGCCTGAGAAGCGTGCGCGTATTCCCATCTCAATGGGGTGACGAAAAACACCCTACAGATTCTGGCACGCCCGGTGGGACCTTTCTCTCCTCTCATATTTCGGGTTAAACGTTCATGCGAACTCAATTAATATACATATCTATTGTCTATACTGAAGTGATATTTTCTTTTCTATGCAGCAATCAACCTTCGACGACAATGTCTCTCCAGACGAATTCAGCTTCCAACGTGACCCCGATTCCATACGTGGTCAAGATCAACACTCGGGTGGTTCTCCCTGCAAGCCTCAGTCGACAGTGGGAGGAACCACCCCGCCAGTTTGGCTCCGTCATCATCTACCCTGCTGGAAGCGCTCATCTGGCGGAAATCCCGGCGGAACAGGTGGTCAAGCCGGTCCCAAGGGACAAGAGGCCGAATGTTGTGATTGCTAAGGCACCACAATCGAAACTTAAGATGGTGTCTGAACGATTCCCTGACGCTCTAGCTGGGGGCAAGACTTCCGGTGCGAAGGGCAACAACAAATGTCGCGGACGAGCTCAAGCGATAACTCCAACAAACGCACAATCGAGCGTATCTCCAAAGCCCTCCATCGCCCAGTCCGCGGTGTCTTCCCAAAAAGCTGAAGTCTGCCAGGTGCTTAGAACAGAAAAGTTAAGGCAGAAGCGGCTCAGGTATCGAGCCAACAAGAGGGCCAAGGCTTCAGCCAAATGGAATCATGTGAAGTTCCAAGTGCAGGATTGCCCCGCGACGATGGCTAAGTCGGACGTAAGAATCAGCAATTCCTTCGAGCTTCTGAAGTGGGTTCAGAAAAATGCCATGACCTCCAGAATCAAGAAGACAGCGGTCCGAACAGTGCTACAAAAAGAGGTGTCCCAGCCCCAACATAAAAAGTATGACACTGTCTCTTCAAGAGTCTATCAGGCGCTCTGTGCCGCACGAAAGCAGCGGGGCAAATCCAGAAAAGAAGCGCCAGCACCATTTAAGAACCTGGTTAGGCCAGCCGCCTTCAATCGATTACCAGCTACCGAAGCAAGGGGGTCAAGACAGCGATCCGTGAAATCAGCTTCCAATGATAGAAAGACGGCTGGATACATCATCCATACGGTCTATATGGCGGGAGGACGCCCCAGCGACAACCTTCGCAGCAAAAGCAAGGATGGGGCCACCACATCCCAAGCTCAATCTAGCCCGAATGTGGTTGCCGCTGCCCAAGAACAGCCGCCCCTGCTGGATGAAGAAAACCCTCTCGATGAGGATGATAGGAAGAAAGACCCCTCGATCCATGCAGAGTCAAGCTCGGACAGCGAGGAGGAGCCGACTTTCCGCCCCAGGACTGCGGAGCAAGAGCTGCTTCAAGAGCTTCGAAAACAGCTCAGGAGCAAAGATAAAGAGATGGCCAAGCTCTATTCGAAGATAGACGACTTAACGAACGTGGTGATGCAGCTTACGGCTCAAATTGCTCGAGCACCTCCCAATCAAGCACAAGCCGCTACTAATCAGCCGGGTGATGACAATCTGAGGCAGCCAATGCCTGTTCCTTTGGGTCCAAGACTGGTCGAGCCGCATGAAAGCCGACCACACTCCGCTTCTGGGGACGCCTTGGCCCCAGATAGCACTATCCCGCTAACACAGGATCGGATAATGGATTTGGTCACCAGCAAGGTTAAAACATTGGTGGCCGAAGCCGAAGCTCAAAAAGAAATCGGCAGTAGTGGGCGGCCATATCCCGCGCAGTACGATCTGATTGAGTTCCCAAGCGGCTACGTCATTCCTAAGTTCGGAAGATTTGATGGAACGGGGAATGCAAATCAGCACGTCGCCCACTTCAAAGCATCGTGCGGAAATACAGGGGGCAATGACGCGCTCCTTCTTCGTCAGTTTGTCAACAGCCTGACCGGTGTTGCTTTCGACTGGTACGCGAGCATACCAGATGGGTCCGTCATTACCTTTGCCCAAATGGAGTCTCTGTTCCGGCAAAGGTTCATGAGCGTCAGTGATAAAATCTCCATTGCCGACCTTGTGTGGACCAAGCCGGGGAAGAATGAAAGTAACACTGACTTTATCGCCCGATGGCGTAATCTCACGGTCAAGTGCGAACCGCCGCTGGAGCAGGACCAGTCCGTTAGCCTTCTCATTGGGAACCTCAGCAATTGGATGGTCCCATTCTTGTGTACAGCAGGCCTCAAAACATTCCAGGAGCTAACCAAGAAAGTCCAAATGCTGGAACGCTCGAAGCAAGAGTCCCCGCCAGACTCTCAGAGAGACAAAACTTGGAAAAGCAAGCGGGACGACAACCGTAGAAGCGGGAGTTCCAGCAGTACCAATGTCTTCAATGCCTCCGATAATGAAGAAAAGCGAAGGGCGGCCGAATCCAAAACTAACCGATCTCGAAAGCCATTGCTGGGAGGAGATGGGCCTTCTCTAGAGGAGAAAAAGAACAAGGTTTACTCTTTCAGAAGGGACAAGGTCCGCAAGATATTTAAAGATGCCTTGAACAACGGCCTACAATTACCGGAGTCGAAAAGACCCCAGGAAGCAAAAATGACCGACAATCCTTTGTATTGCCCGTACCACCGAGTAGTGAGCCATGCGATCGAGGATTGCTATATCTTCAAAGATTGGGTCGAGAAGCAGTACAAGGCTGGAGAGATCGAGCTGTCCAAAAGTGTGTTGGTGAACAATCAAGTTGCAACCACCAACTTTATACAGACAGAAGTTGAAGCCTTCTGGGAGAAGACAGCCGAACCCGCTGCCCTGAGAGATGAAACTGACTCATCGCGGCCTCCATGGAGTACGCACATATTTAATAAGACAAAGAAGATGATAAAGCTACTTCAGAAAGAACCCAGGACGGAATGGGAAGGGCAGAAGAAGCCTACCAGTCCAGCTGCCAATGCGGCTCCATCAGGCTCAAAATCCAAGAAGCTGAAGAAGAAGAAAAGTGCAGCTCGGCGCGAAAAAGAGTCTGCAGGGAGATCGACCATTCAAAAATATATCGATTCTCTCGAAGAATATGAACAAAAGGAAAGAACATTGATTCAATTGAAGGAGTTCTTCCCTGTACAAGCGGCTGAAATTCTGGAGGAGTTAGAAGAAGACTCCAATAAAGAGATCCCAGTAGTGACCTGCTACGCCATCCATCTTGGCAGCGACTCCGAGGATGATCTTTGTTTTCCCGAAGAGGATGAGGAGCTCGCCACAACGACCAATCAAATCCAGCTCAGAAGCGGCAGGGCTCTACCGTCGAATCAGGGCAACGCCCCAAAAGGGAAGGAAAAAAAAGTCGCTAATGAAGAAGATGGCAGAGAACCGGCTGATGAAAACATAAGTCCTTCCTCGGTGGACTATAATGTCTTGGCGCATCTCCGGAAGCTTCCGTCTCTCCTGAGCATCTACGACGCCTTGGTCCTATCTAAGGAGCTTAGAGATGTTCTCATCCACGCTCTACAAAACCCCGAGCGGTATCAGGCCCACTTTGCAGAAATTAATATGAAAGAAGCCCGGCACGCTTTGCATGCCGCCGCAGTCACATTTAAGGATGAAGACTTGCTACTGGGAACGGCTGAGCATAATCGGCCGCTTTACGTGACCGGGTAAAGCGACGGAGATCGAATTAATCGCATATTGATTGATCCGGGGTCCTCAGTGAACATCATGAACTTGCGAACTCTGAAGAGTTTATCAATGGACGTCCGACATCTGTCAAGGGAAAGGATTGTCATTTAAGGCTTCAACCAAAATTGCCAGCAAGTTCTGGGGTCTATAGCTCTGCCAATCAAGTTCGGGGATCTGCAAACTGAAGCTAAGATATACGTGATCGACGCTGACACGTCTTATAAGATTCTCTTGGGGCGGCCATGGCTCCACGATTATGGCATCATTCCGTCAACTCTCCATCAATGCATGAAGTATACCAAAAATGGCGAAGAAAGACGCATTGACGGAGACATCCAGCCGTTCGGTGTGCATGAAGTCCGCTATGAAGATTCTCGGTACTTTATGAACCACCAAAATGCTAAGCCACAACTGACTGAGGATAGACCAGCCCCAAGACCCAAAAGCAAATCTGCGCCGGTTGTCACTTTCAAAAGTAAAAACGCCCAAGTGCGCCCACATTTCGGTAGCGACACTGATGAGTCCGACGATGGAAGCCCGTCCTTCCGTAAAACTCGCCTTCATTTCGGCAGCGATACAGACAAATCTGATGTTGAAGGCCCATCTAGCAGCAAAGTCCGCCCTCATCTTGGCAGTGACACTGAAGAGTCAGAGGAAGAGGACCTATCGTGCAACAGCGGTACAGATTGGACCCCCATGCAAAAAGCGAAACTACGAGAGACCTTCGAAGTTGCAGAAGGGTCCCTAGCCGTTACAAGGGTACCAGAGCAAATGTGCAAAGAGCTCGATGCATTATCAATCTCCACCGTGGACCAGCTGAAAACTTTCTACGTTCCCGGGAGGAAAAGTGGACATAAGGGCATCTTGTTTTATGGGTCAAACCCTGTTGCGCACCCGGACGATTTGTCTGTCGCGTGCCTTCCATATGAGAGAGGCATAAGAGCCGTCCTCAATCCCAGATACTATGCGCCTGAGATGCGGGAATACTTTAAGAAGTGCGGGTGCCGGTTATACCAAACGGAGTCCGAAGCAAAGTTTTACGAAGGGCTATGGCACCCACCCCAGGTCCGAGCACTCATCGATGGACGAATTCCAGATAGGCGGGGCGTAGGCTACGTTCAACCTGATTCCAAAGCGTGCTACATGATCCATGTTGGTGAGGCCAGCGAAAGATCAAATGATGATGACGAAATAGCCGAACCAGAAGAAGCTCCTCAAGAGCTCGAAGATGGAGGACAAGCAACCTTTGATGAGCTAACCGAGATTGACTTAGGAACGCCCGATAATCCAAGGCCGACCTACATCAGCTCGCTCTTGTCAGAGGAAATGAAAGCGCAGATAACTGCCCTGCTGCATGAGTTCGTCGACTGCTTCGCGTGGACATACAAAGAAATGCCTGGCCTTTCCCCTGAAGTGGCCGTACACAAGTTGGCTATATCTCCTGATGTTAAGCCAGTCAAACAAGCTCCTCGAAGAATGAGAAGGGAGTTGGAAGAAAAGGTCATCGAGGAAACCAAGAAACTCATCGATGCCGGCTTTATCAGGGAAGAGAAATATGCGGACTGGATCGCATGCATAGTCCCAGTGAAGAAGAAAAATGGGCAGATCCGAGTTTGTGTCGATTTCAGGGACCTCAACAAGGCATGTCCTAAAGACGACTTCCCGCTACCGGTCATGGAAATGATGGTCGATGACACCTCAAATTAAGAGCTGTTCACCTTTATGGATGGCTCGTCTGGATACAATCAGATCAAGATGTCGCCTGAGGATGAGAAACACACAGCATTTCGAACCCCGATCGGGATATATTGCTACAAGGTGATGCCGTTCGGACTAAAGAACGCAGGTGCTACATATCAAAGGGCAATGACTAATATCTTTGATGACCTAATCCATAAAGTCGTCGAATGTTATGTTGATGATCTGGTCGTCAAGACTAAAGCCAAGGCCGATCATATCCAAGATCTCAGGACCGTTCTCACCAGGCTGAGGGAATACGATCTGAAGATGAATCCTCTGAAGTGCGCTTTTGGCGTGTCATCGGGAAAATTCCTGGGCTTCATAGTCCGACATCGAGGGATCGAAGTTGACCCATCAAAGATAAAGGCCATCATGGAGATGCCCCTCCGAAGAGTCTGACGCAGCTAAGATCTTTTCAAGGCAAGCTTGCTTATATACGGAGGTTTATCTCAAATTTATCGGGGAGATGTAGGCCCTTCTCAAAGCTCATGAAGAAAGGAGCTCCTTTTATCTGGGATGCCGATTGTCAAGCAGCGTTCGAAAGCATCAAACAATACTTGTTACTGTAAGTGCACGGCGGCGCCCCGGCCGTCAATCCGACGGCCAAACGCGGAAACGGTGATAAACATAAATTTTTGCGGACTTGGCAAAACGGCACCACCGCGCACTAAAACCGGATCGTGCCATTAAACTAGTCTAAGCTATCTAGAGAAGGGGGTAGAGAAGTATACCATACGATCCGAGTCCTCCGGTCTTCATCTCCACTCCGATCTCCTCGCGGGATCTCCGTCCGTCTCCTCCTCGTCGGAAAAGGCACCACGAAGCCGGGTACTTTTACGGGCTCCCACCTCAATACCGAGGCAACTCTCGCATGAAGCCGGCAACTCGACATGCTCAAGATATGCTGTAGGAAGATAGTGTAGAGTGTATGTCTCACTTTGGGGTTGGTTGCCATTGATGGAGGTGAAGGAAGAATGAGGTTGAGAAAAATGGTGCTTTCATTTTTCATGGAAGGAAATTGAGATGAAAGGAATGCTCCAAGCTCACAAAATGAAACTCTCTCATTTTCATCTCTTTTCTTCTTCTCTCTTTCTTTTTACAACCATGATAATCAAAAACCTCTTCTCACTTTCATCTCTTTTCTTCTTCTCTCTTTCTTTTTACAACCATGATAATCAAAAACCTCTTCTCACACTTAGAAATGGTGGAGGATAACAATATGAAGCAAGAGGGAGGTGAGTGTAGTAAAAGGAGGAGGGTGACCACATCTAAACATAATCATCACTAAACTTACATCAACCTCAAATCATTTCTAATCTCATCAAATCATGAAAAGCAAAGATGCTTATCATGTCAACCCTTATGCAAATAAGTCCTCCACAAATACCAATTTGCACAATTGCAAATTAGTCCCTCCATCAGAAAAGTCCGGCCGGGAAAGAACAAAGAAAAACCGGCCGGAACGGAAAGCAAACTGGCAACTCCAGAAAACTGGTCCCGTAATAAATTACAGGAAAAACCCCACACTGTGCATACACACACGCATTTGTATTCCGTCTGGATACAAATGCAAAGAGACAAAATCTACACTGTACTATACTAGGATCCGGCTTAAACCAAAGCCGGCTAGTAATATCCGTCCGATCCTGATGCGTGCAATACCGCACGTATCTGATCGAACCCTGCCATATAACCATACGGCCACTAGTACAAACTGTCCAATCCTGATCCGTGCAATACCGCACGTATCTGATCGGACCCTGCCATATCTCCATACGGCCTCTACAGCGTTTCGCCCGAAAGCTTGAGTAACTGGAAGTGTGGTGGACTCTAAAGACTCGTCAATACTATGGCTGTGGATTTAACCACTAGCATGTCAGAGGTATAAGCCAATACGTGACGGGCCACCAGCTATTGACTAAAAGGGACGTCGATGAGCGAACTCATCCTGACACCCTACTGAGCCTGTCAGTGACAATATCCGTGCAGTCCGGTCCGTTCGTCTATGAGTATCGCATGGCGAGCCTAGGGGGTTGGTAAAAGTCAGACCCCCAAAAGCGGTACAAGTCGTGTCGGAGTGTAGCCCAGAACACCCTGAGATACTACTGGAATACCTACCAGTAAATCTCCTTGCCTTGGCCAAGGACTTTGTGTAATGGCTCTCCTAGACACAGCACGACCTCACCCCCAATACCGGGAGAGACGAACCCCTGAAGATACGCTCACTGCCTCCATGTGGCTCGGGACTGTACCCAACTAAAACCTGTTTGCACGACTCCTTTGAGCCGTGGTAGGGTAGTAATCAAAGTACAGTGGGAACTCACACGAGACAAATGACGATCCCCAGGTCGATGAACTAACCTGCACACATGTCACCAGGGAACTGCCACCTGACGTCTGGTATATGACCAACTAGCATGTTCCCGGCGAGTCCTGTCCGGTGTACTCGTAACCCAATGAGCACCTGTATACATCTTAGGTGATCCAACTGACACCAGTGGCTTGTGAGACCGGCCACCGCCCCTCGTCGGGGTCTCGACTGTATACACTAGTCTACTAATGGAGTATCGATGCCCAGTCTCGAAACTCCCACGACTAGGGACCTTTTAAGGATAAGCTTATAGACCCCCAGCTCCCACTTATATGATCGCCCTCATACTGCTGGTGGTCAAGCAAGAATCCTAGGGGCTCTATCAACGTGTAATAGCGACGTGTCAGGTCACCTAAAGCAGTACACGATGATAAAGGTAAACCAGATAGCATACTATCATCTCGAGTAAGACTGTCCTACCGGGATAGGTCCTCCCTCAATCATTACAATCACGTACCTGTGACCTAATAATTGACTCTGAGGGCACTATCTCCAACAATCTCCCACTTGCACTCAAGGCTAATTATTGCGATGTCGCATACTCACAGCCCGTGTGATACCGAACATCCAACTCCTCTACTAGTCAGTCTCACAAAGCTCGTTTGCGGAACTATTGCGTTCGAGGAATAGCCTCAGTGAGTGGATCCGCTTAGTTGTTTCTTTCTATGTCTCTCTATATCTCAAGTTCGCGGAGAAACCCATCTCCCGAAATGAGCAATACCTGTCTTAGAATGTCTGGATGTCTGATGGGACATAGCTCATAAATGAACTCCAAATCCAAACTTCTTAGACTGTATCGTCAACTGAACTTAATCAGTATCCTGCGCCATGCCACCCTCAGTATTGCCTTGGACCACCTGTCCAAAATACTGCCCCTCATCAGAAGGAAAAACTATAACTCTGACAACCTCCTTGTCGTCCATGTCACCTTGGAAGCCTGGAATGATAACCGTCTCCTAAAGGAGGCAGCCGTTATCATATCCCTAGAACATCCACTTATGTTCTAAAACTGCTTCCGACTGTTTCTCCAGGACTGGATCAATGTCAACTTATTGCATCTAGTGCAAGAACAACATCTGGTGTGGTACTTGACATCTCACGATTGACTCAATTGCCTGAGCAAGTGATCTGCCAATCATGCACGTCCCTCTCCCCTTTAGTCTATAAGACACCTTTAGAGAGGGTGACTCCATTACCTGCAGGTACACTACCATGCCAGGAGTCGTCCATCCTAAATACTCTTAGAATGCTGTCAAGTACCCTGATTGGGAAACCACCCAAATCTAGATCTAAAACCATAGATCCAGTAACCAGTATGTCAGATATAAAATCCATTTCCTTTGTGGAGAAACCACTGTGTGACGACCAAAGTATAACCGATTGTAGTGTAGGAGTTTCTTTTCCTTCTCTGTGTATGTCATCCAAATACCAGGATATCACACCCTACTACCTTCTCAACAGATCCATCCCCTATTCTGATGAAGTCAAACCCTTGACTGTCACGTCAGAAATAGATGATCTATCTCCGCTACATCTGCTTTAGTCTATAAATAGACATAAGCTACCTGTCCACCAATGCTTCCGCTGCTCCCACTGACTACGACAACCCTCTGGCAGAGTCATATACACGTGCACTTCTAAAACTAGTTTAGAACGACGCTATACTCATCCTCCCGCCGGGTCTCGCAGCCTGGAACAACAGCAATGGCAATTGTGGGTAAACAAGAACTTCCCTGTCACCGTCCTTGAGGCTACCGGAGTACCTCTCAGGTGCCTGAAGTTACCCACCTTATCTGCGGAGTGGCCAATGGAATGTCAATCCAGATTGAATCTTTAGGTTCCTTATCAAATCTTCAGTAATCGATTGTGGTTCTGGAATCACTTCCAGTTCTACCATACTCCCACTACTGTTTTCTGAAAAATCCATTTTTAATAAAACTGTGGCGAGTCTAGAACAATATTGCTATTGTTCATCCAGATGGTAGAAAATCAACCCGCGTCATAGCCTGGGTCAACCCACAAACAGCCATTACAGAAACGTGCCTTGAGTTGTCCAGTGTCTGGTTTTAAGCATAAGCCAGACAACTCCACGTACCTTAACAATGTTAAGATATGAACTGTACTATATCCAATATAGAAACAGAGGCACTGATTTAATTTAACCAGATTCAAATCATGCAGCTATCCCCAGTGCATGTCAACTAAATGGAAGGAGGCCGATCAGCGTTACTCAACTTAGGAATACTTCCAATTATGAGTAACCTGAAAGAGAAGCAAGATCTCTTCATCATTACTATCAACTGAATACCATACACAAGTATCTACATCTTCGATCTCTTTGAAGAATCCCGATACTTGCTATACCTGGTTCTCTACTCTATTCAAATACCAATAACTTCTCCAAATTCGGACCCTGTGTTTCCACGAAACACCTGTCTAAAAACTAGAGAAGTCATAAGTAAACCGAATATAGTACGAGGACCAACCCCTCTGTCCTGATGGACCCTGGACAACATACAATACTCTGTATAAGTCCCTTGAGTCTAATAACTCATTCACTGTGTGTCGTAGGTTGAAAACTGTACTTATGGTTAAGAAGAATTACACCGCTGTTTAATGCTCCTTACCTAACCATCCACTGATATAGGTAAATGTCGTAGACATAATTTCAGAAAGGTATATCTCACTCTATGAAAATAGACGTACAGATATATCAATTTGAAATTGGTGCATAACAGCGGATATTCAAAACCAAATATTTGCCGACCGGCAAACAGCCCAGGTGATCTCCTCAAATATCACTGATTACAACGAATCCCGATATAATGAGGATGATCACCCAATTCCCAATAACCTACTCCCACTCATCATCTGTAAAACCATACAGATGTGAGAATCAAACCTGGTAAATACATACCCTGGAGCAAGTATCTAATCGGGAAATCAGTTTTCCATTAACAGTACACAGTTGAACTGAAACATTGAAATGTTTCGATGGGGTTTCCTGGTATTCCTAGTAATGCCTCTTCCATCATCCAGATTCACAACTATAACCGTATAATTCTTTGCCACCTCTCCATATCCCTTCATATGTCTTTAGTCTTTACCTTCTGCACACCCCTTTAGGCCAATTGGTTTTCTTCCTTCCCTACCGTTCGGCACCAGCCTATGGTTTGGAAGAAGACTATCCAAAAAGCATAAAGGGTGTACTGTCCTAATCCTAGGAGCACTCGCAACGCGAGAGAAGGTGAAGATAAAAGACATCTGAATGTACTTTATTCCTATTTCTCCTGAACCAGGATCCATCCCCGAACTGGAACAAGTTCCTTTCGAGTTCGTATATAACCATACGATGGATTATCCAATAAAATGGGATCTTCGTAGTGATACGGAGTGTCCTGGAGAAATACAAAGGTGATTTAGGATTGGCGAAGAAATACTTGGTTCGGTCGTGAATATCTGTTGCAATTTACTTTGCCCTCTTACTAATCCCTTACTTTGTCTTAATCTTAATACCTTCTGTACGCCGTTTAGGCTAATTGGCTTTCTTCATTCCCTACCGGTCGGCACCAGCCTATGGTTTGGAAGAAGACTATCCAATTTGCGTAATAGGTGTACTACTCCTAAACCAAGGAGTACTCGCAGCCTGAGAGAAGGTGAAAAGAAAAGACAACTGAATAGTCCTATCCGTTTTCTCCAGAACCGGAAACCATCCTCGAATTCCTTCGAGTTCGTATCTAACCATACGATGGTTTTGTCCAATGGAAGTGGACGTTCGTAGTAATACGGGGTGTCCTGGAGAAAAGGGTAAAAGTAGGAGTGGCAATGAGGTTCGCAACTCTGACAATCCAAAAGCCAGTGTTAAGAAGGTTCGGTCAACTTGGTCACTGAGTCATAGTCAAGGGTCGGGTCAATGGTCGCTGCCAGAGAGAGAGAGAAAAGAAACACTCAGCGTGCACTCTAACCTAGATCAGAATGGTTACCAATTTATCTAATCTGGAAACCTCCCACTGTACCTCAAATTCTCCTCCAAACCTGAAAGAAGAATTAGTCGGGGTCACCCGAGGAGTACACTAACTCATCAGTGGGAATCGGGATCCAACTATCATCGCATGATAACGTGACGGAATCCGCTCACGCTATCACACTCCAGAAGGTATGCGCATATCTGGCAAGTTTCAGTACTTTTGAAACTCCCGATGTGATTTCTGCCCCATGCTCTTATGACCTTGGCGTGAGGTCAAAATATCATAAGTCACATGTCAAGTTCTACCCGTCATTATCCAGGTTAATTTGAATCCACCCGTACATACCCTTGACGTAGGCCAAAATAGTAGTACGACTGTCCCAAACCAACGCATCTATCTATGCAACAGATAAATACCCGGCAGCTACCAATCACTATGCCTTGGCGTGAGGTCAAAATACATAGCTTGAATACTACCGAATATTTAGCTGAAATGACGGAGGGCTACGAATGGTTTCTGGCGAAAACCTTTAACGTAAAGAACTTGATATCGTTGAAGGAACGGATAGCTTTTTAGAAAATATAGTGACGAAAACCTTTACTAAAGAGGTCACTCCCGGTGAAGGGATCTCGGCTCTTTCCCCGTAGAATGGGGTGCAGGATATTCCAAATGAATACCGCGATGCAAAGCAAAAGTAATCGGCTATAGTGAAGTTAATGCCCTGACGCAAACTTCTGTCCAAGGGGTCACTCCCGGTGAAGGGATCTCGGCCCTTGCCTCGTCGACTGAGGAGCAGGATATTCCAAATGAATATCTCGATGCAAAACAAAAGTGAACGTCCTTGCAATAACAGCTTTTTGAAAAGTGTTCCAACAACATCAGATTAGGTTTGTTTAACTTGCATTGATCCGAATCAACGCAGTCCCATCAATTAATCACACCACAAAGAACGAAAATATACTGACGTACGTATATGCCATCCGCATTCGCCACTGGGTCCCGTCATCACCCGTTAGGTTAGCTAACTAACGGCAGAGCGGGGACTGGACTAGCGCGGATGAAAAACATATACAACATCTACTAATATATATACCAATATATTATATTTCGCTCAAGGCGTGAAAAGAAATGCAACATCACAGAAATCTACAGCATCACAGAACAATACAGATATCTGGGATCCCCGGGTTTCACAGAGCCACTAATGAAACCCGGCGTTCCCCTGGTCGTGTGGATAGCCTGTGCAATGGAATCCTAGACCCCTACGGGTGCGGCAAGTTACCCACCAAAACCTGAAGCGAGGCAGCCCCCTTCAGCTCCGTGAATGGACCACCCAGCACTCCACGGAATCCGGCAACTTGGGCACCCCTCCTGGGTCAACCTGTACCCCCTACGAGTGCGGCGAATATCCCGCCAATCCCAGAGTGAAGCCCCCTCCGTCTCAATGCCATGAGATGCGGGCTTGTTGCCCTCTAGAACCCGGCCATCCGTGCACCCCTCCGCGGGGTAATCCTAGTACAGAAAGTAAAATATACATACACCGGGTACATCGACCGCAACCAGGTCGTGCCCCAAAAGAATAATACAAACAGGCAGTGACGGCAGTCCACATGTCGGACGCTCGCCCCGCAACAACAAATGTACATAATACAACAGCACAGTACTAGTATTGCATCCTGGCTATCCCCCACGACCGATCCGCAACATCACAGCATAAACATAGAACATCAACGTGAAAGTCACGTTCGCAAATCCGTCTAACCGGGCTATAGCAGTTAGACCGGATTTACCGATCGAGTGACATTCACGGTCGCAGATATAATGTAAATACTGTGAAAAATGTGTTTAAAATTTTCCGATTGATCAAACATTAACAAGTGGGCCCCCAACCAATACTGTAGCAGTCACAGAAAACCTGGGCCCAAATTTAATATCCCAAAACCCCTGAAATAAGCCCACAAGCCCACTGAAAAAATTTGACACTGTGAAGACTCCAGAGTGCGGCGGAAGCGCGGCCCAAGTGGGGGTTTGGCCGCGCTTCCGCGCTCAGGTAGTCGACTGAAGTTGTCGAATTTTCTCAGATGTCTTAGAATTTTGAGTACAACAATTTTATACAACCAGAAAAATTTTCTGAGACTGAAAAATTTTGACAGAAAACTGATGTGAGTGATATTGGGTTTTCGGAACATTTTGATCAATCGGAGATAGAAACACATTACACAAAGCTAGACTAAGTTAATGGCGAGGCTCTGATACCACTGTAAGTGCACGGCGGCGCCCCGGCCGTCAATCCGACGGCCAAACGCGGAAACGGTGATAAACATAAATTTTTGCGGACTTGGCAAAACGGCACCACCGCGCACTAAAACCGGATCGTGCCATTAAACTAGTCTAAGCTATCTAGAGAAGGGGGTAGAGAAGTATACCATACGATCCGAGTCCTCCGGTCTTCATCTCCACTCCGATCTCCTCGCGGGATCTCCGTCCGTCTCCTCCTCGTCGGAAAAGGCACCACGAAGCCGGGTACTTTTACGGGCTCCCACCTCAATACCGAGGCAACTCGCGCATGAAGCCGGCAACTCGACATGCTCAAGATATGCTGTAGGAAGATAGTGTAGAGTGTATGTCTCACTTTGGGGTTGGTTGCCATTGATGGAGGTGAAGGAAGAATGAGGTTGAGAAAAATGGTGCTTTCATTTTTCATGGAAGGAAATTGAGATGAAAGGAATGCTCCAAGCTCACAAAATGAAACTCTCTCATTTTCATCTCTTTTCTTCTTCTCTCTTTCTTTTTACAACCATGATAATCAAAAACCTCTTCTCACTTTCATCTCTTTTCTTCTTCTCTCTTTCTTTTTACAACCATGATAATCAAAAACCTCTTCTCACACTTAGAAATGGTGGAGGATAACAATATGAAGCAAGAGGGAGGTGAGTGTAGTAAAAGGAGGAGGGTGACCACATCCAAACATAATCATCACTAAACTTACATCAACCTCAAATCATTTCTAATCTCATCAAATCATGAAAAGCAAAGATGCTTATCATGTCAACCCTTATGCAAATAAGTCCTCCACAAATACCAATTTGCACAATTGCAAATTAGTCCCTCCATCAGAAAAGTCCGGCCGTGAAAGAACAAAGAAAAACCGGCCGGAACGGAAAGCAAACTGGCAACTCCAGAAAACTGGTCCCGTAATAAATTACAGGAAAAACCCCACACTGTGCATACACACCCGCATTTGTATTCCGTCTGGATACAAATGCAAAGAGACAAAATCTACACTGTACTATACTAGGATCCGGCTTAAACCAAAGCCGGCTAGTAATATCCGTCCGATCCTGATGCGTGCAATACCGCACGTATCTGATCGAACCCTGCCATATAACCATACGGCCACTAGTACAAACTGTCCGATCCTGATCCGTGCAATACCGCACGTATCTGATCGGACCCTGCCATATCTCCATACGGCCTCTACAGCGTTTCGTCCGAAAGCTTGAGTAACTGGAAGTGTGGTGGACTCTAAAGACTCGTCAATACTATGGCTGTGGATTTAACCACTAGCACGTCAGAGGTATAAGCCAATACGTGACGGGCCACCAGCTATTGACTAAAAGGGACGTCGATGAGCGAACTCATCCTGACACCCTACTGAGCCTGTCAGTGACAATATCCGTGCAGTCCGGTCCGTTCGTCTATGAGTATCGCATGGCGGGCCTAGGGGGTTGGTAAAAGTCAGACCCCCAAAAGAGGTACAAGTCGTGTCGGAGTGTAGCCCAGAACACCCTGAGATACTACTGGAATACCTACCAGTAAATCTCCTTGCCTTGGCCAAGGACTTTGTGTAATGGCTCTCCTAGACACAGCACGACCTCACCCCCAATACCGGGAGAGACGAACCCCTGAAGATACGCTCACTGCCTCCATGTGGCTCGGGACTGTACCCAACTAAAACCTGTTTGCACGACTCCTTTGAGCCGTGGTAGGGTAGTAATCAAAGTACAGTGGGAACTCACACGAGACAAATGACGATCCCCAGGTCGATGAACTAACCTGCACACATGTCACCAGGGAACTGCCACCTGACGTCTGGTATATGACCAACTAGCATGTTCCCGGCGAGTCCTGTCCGGTGTACTCGTAACCCAATGAGCACCTGTATACATCTTAGGTGATCCAATTGACACCAGTGGCTTGTGAGACCGGCCACCGCCCCTCGTCGGGGTCTCGACTGTATACACTAGTCTACTAATGGAGTATCGATGCCCAGTCTCGAAACTCCCACGACTAGGGACCTTTTAAGGATAAGCTTATAGACCCCCAGCTCCCACTTATATGATCGCCCTCATACTGCTGGTGGTCAAGCAAGAATCCTAGGGGCTCTATCAACGTGTAATAGCGACGTGTCAGGTCACCTAAAGCAGTACACGATGATAAAGGTAAACCAGATAGCATACTATCATCTCGAGTAAGACTGTCCTACCGGGATAGGTCCTCCCTCAATCATTACAATCACGTACCTGTGACCTAATAATTGACTCTGAGGGCACTATCTCCAACAGTTACACCCTCCAGTGCTGGCCGCTCCCATTCCAAATAAACCGTTGATTCTCTACACTGCCGCGCTAGACGAGTCACTCGGCGCGCTCCTTGCCCAGAATAACGAGGAGGGAAAGGAAAATGCCCTCTACTACCTTAGTCGAACTCTAGTCGGGGCGGAACACAACTATTCCCCAATCGAAAAGCAATACCTGGCTCTGATATTTTCTGTGAAGAAGCTGAGGCACTATCTGCTGGCTCATCGGGTTATGCTGATCTCCAAGGTCGACCCACTCAAACACTTGATGACCAAAGCAAGCCTAGCCGGCAGAATGGCAAGATGGGCTGTCATGCTACTTGAGTTTGATATAGTTTATACTCCTCAGAAAGCAGTGAAAGGGCAAGCTCTTGCAGACTTCCTCGCCGCTCATCCTATACCAGAAGGGTCGCCGCTAAATTGTGAGTTACCCGACGAACAAGTGCTGCACCTCGAGGGAGATGAGCCATGTTGGGAGCTCTACTTCGATGGGGCCTCATCGATAAGGACCTCCAGTAAATCAAGCGTCCCGGAGATAAAGGCAGGGATAGGGTTGGTGTTCATCACACCATCAATGGGAACCCTACGGCGTTCTTTCGCTCTCACCGAGCCTCGGACAAACAATGAAGCTGAGTATGAAGCTCTGATAGCTGGTTTGGAGCTCGCCATAGAAATGGAAATCCGTCGGCTACGAGTTTACGGTGACTCCCAGCTCGTCGTCAACCAAGTAAGCGGTGATTATAAAATATACAAACCCGAGTTAGCTCGGTACAGAGGCCGAGTGGTGGAA
This sequence comes from Agapanthus africanus, assembly GCA_030015575.1. Classification (NCBI taxonomy): domain Eukaryota; kingdom Viridiplantae; phylum Streptophyta; class Magnoliopsida; order Asparagales; family Amaryllidaceae; genus Agapanthus; species Agapanthus africanus. The sequence goes on along the minus strand of CM057345.1, from coordinate 292,385,199 downwards.
CTCATGAAACGGTTCACTCACATTGAACTAATGAGAGTCCCTAGAGCGTTGAATGGAAAGGCTGACGTACTCGCTCGCCTAGCCAAGGAGCTGGCTGATCCTAACATGGACGAAATTCTGATCACAGTCAGGAGCCGACAAATTCTACCCCCAGTCTCTCTACGGGAAGAGGAAAGCGCGGAACAGAAGAGCAGTCCTGCCGGAGAAGCTTCGATCATACAAGACGAGCCCGATTGGAGAGAACCCTTCATAGAGTACCTCCGATACGACAGGCTGCCCGAAGAAAAATCTGCGAGGATTCAGTTGAAGAAAAGAGCTCTCCGATACGTGTTTGTAAATGACACGTTATACCGCAGGTCATATGACCAACTCTGGCTCAGGTGTCTGTCACTGGCCGAAGCCCAAAAGGTCATTAAAGATGTTCACTCGGGCGTTTGCGGTGCTCACCAATCTGGCCCCAAGATGCGACTTCAAATCAAACGGCTTGGGTATTATTGGCCCACTATGATACGGGATTGCGGAGAGCATGCAAAGAAGTGTCAGATCTGCCAAATCCATGGTGATTTCATTCACAAGCATCCCAATCCATTGCATCCTACGGTGGCGTCGTGGCCCTTCGAAGTCTGGGGCACCGACATTGTTGGCCCAATTGATCCTCCGTCATCCAAAGGCCATCGGTTTATACTGGCCGCCACAGACTACTTCTCCAGATGGGCTGAAGCTGTCCCGCTAAAAGAAGTCAAGACAAAAGATATTCTGACATTCTTCCAACACAATATTTTATACCGCTTTGGTACACCAAGAAGAATCATTTCTGACAACGGGCCTTCTTTCAAGAGCTTCAATGTCTCAAGGTTCGCTACTCAGCACAAGATAGACTGGAGATATTCCTCCATCTACAATCCAAGAGCCAATGGGCTAGCCGAAGCCTTCAATAAGACTCTATGCAAGCTCCTGAGGAAAAATGCTTCAGCCAACAAGAGAGACTGGAATCTCAAACTTCACGAGGCATTGTGGGCATATCGTACCACGCACCGTACTCCAACACAGTCCACTCCATACTCATTGCTCTTCGGAGTGGAGGCGGTCCTCCCACTCGAAGTCGAAGTTCCAAGCTTAAGAATGGCCGTTCAGCAAGAGTTGACAGAAGAGGAAAACGTGCTCCTTCGACTTGAAGAACTCGATGCCCTCGAAGAAAAGAGGCTCGCGGTGCAGCAAAATCTGGAGCTATACCGAGCCCAAATGTCACGGGCCTATGACAAGATAACTCGTCTCCGTGCTTTCAAGAAAGGTGAATTGGTGTTGGTCCTCAAAAGACCGATCATCCTCAATCGACATGCCAAGGGAAAATTCGAGCCAAACTGGGAAGGACCATACGTCATTGAGAAAGTGTTCGACGGAGGATCCTACCAACTAATAAGTGCAGAGGGAGAAAGGCCCATGCCGCCCATTAATGGCCGATATCTCAAGAAATACTACACATGAATGCTCCAAGTCGCAGGCGAATTGAGCACATCAGCCCTACGGTCTGGATCAGACATCCTACAAAACCGTATACAATCCACGGGCGTAAATAACCCCTATTTCTCCCAAATCCTGCCGGTGAGACTACTTTTAAAGTCCCACCAGCGGCAAAAAAAAGAAAAGGAAAGAAAAAGAAAAAAAAAAGAAGAAGAAATAAACGGTATGTCCACAAGCAAAACAGGCACGGATGAAAACCCGAAAGGGCTCCGTGAGTAAAAACAGAAGGACTACCGGCGAGTCTGTGAAAACCCGAAAGGGCGCAAACTCGTGAAAAGAGATGAAAAACACTCGCAAAGTCCTCTCGACCTTGTGAGGAGAAAACACCTGCGTGAGATCCTTACGACTCACAATGGAGCAACACACTTAGGAATCCTCACGATTCCTAAGGAGAAAATACACCTACGGGATCCTTACGACTCGTAGGGAGAAAATGCTTTATGGGACCCTCACGGCCCATAAAATTGAAAAGCCTTAGGTGATAGGGACCCAAACCTGTCTCCTAAGCCATCGTTCCCCAACGGGCAACGGCAAATGATGAGTCGCTCCTGGCATTTCGCTTCAGTGTTAGCGGTGCTGATGCCGACCAAAAACCCAAATCCCAAGTCCTCCCAAGGCAAATGATGAGTTGCTCCTGGCATTATTCCAGTGCAGCAATGCTGATGCTAAACAAGATCCAAATTCCAGGTCCCCAACCCCAAAGTGGCGAATGATGAGTCGCTCCTGGTATCATATTCCAGTGTAGCGATGCAGACGCCAACCAAATTCCATACCCCAACGGCGAATGATGAGTCGCTCCTGGTACCACATTCCAGTGCAGCGATGCAGACGCCAACAAAGCCCTGAAATTTTTCTGGCCCTACGGTCTGGATCATACATCCTGCAAAACCGTATACAATCCACGGGCGTAAAACAATCCTAATATCTCCTAAGTCCTAACCGGTGAGACCACATTCAAAGTCAAAAAAAAAAAAAAAGGTATGTTCACAAGCAAAACGGGCACGGATGAAAACCCGAAAGGGCTCCGTGAGTAAAAACAGCAGGACTGCCGGCGAGTTTGTGAAAACCTGAAAGGGCGCAAACTCGTGAAAAGGAGATGAAATGCAATCTCAAAGTCCTCTCGACTTTGAGAGGAGAAAATTCCCGCGTGAGAGCCTTACGACTCGCAAAGGAGGCACACACTTAAGAATCCTCACGATTCTAAGGAGAAAATACACCTGCGGGATCCTTTCGACTCGTATGGAGAAAATGCTTCAATAGGACCCTCACGGCCCATAAAATCGAAAAGTCTTAGGTGATAGGGATTTAAACCTGCCTCCTAAGCCATTAATTCCCAAATCCTCTCGGGGCAAATGATGAGTTGCTCCTGGCATTATTCCAGTGCAGCAATGCAGATGCCAAACAAAAACCAATTCCCAAACCCTGTCATGACAAATGATGATTCGCTCCTGGTACCATGTTCCGGCGTAGCGATACTGACGTCAACCCAAATCGAAATCAACAAGTCAACTTCCACTCCGACACCGCAGAAAGCGGAGCAAGTCAGAATCCAATCTCGACACCGCAAGAGGCGGGGCAAGTCAAGTCTACCCCTGACACTGCAAAAAGCAGAGCAAGTCAAATCAAGCACCGACCGTCCAAGTCGCTAAAAGGGCATCACCGACCGTCCACGTCGCAAAAAGGGCATCACCGACCGTCCAAGTCGCTAAAAGGGCAGCACCGACCGTCCAAGTCGCTAAAAGGGCATCACCGACCGTCCAAGTCGCTAAAAGGGCAGCATCGACCGTCCAAGTCGCAAAAAGGGCAGCATCGACCGTCCACGTCGCTAAAATGGCAGCACCGACCGTCCACGTCGCTAAAATGGCAGCACCGACCGTCCAAGTCGCTAAAAGGGCAGCATCGACCGTCCAAATCGCAAAAAGGGCAGCATCGACCGTCCAAGTCGCTAAAAGGGCATCACCGACCGTCCAAGTCGCTAAAAGGGCAGCATCGACCGTCCAAGTCGCAAAAAGGGCAGCATCGACTGTCCACGTCGCTAAAATGGCAGCATCGACCGTCCACGTCGCTAAAATGGCAGCACCGACCGTCCAAGTCGCAAAAAGGGCAGCATCGACCGTCCACGTCGCTAAAAGGGCAGTATCGACCGTCCAAGTCGCAAAAAAGGGCAGCGCGGGATTTCTACAAAGCGGGAATCAAATCGCTCCGGGCCAGGGAAACGTCTATCACGGACATTCCGTCTCGGAGACATGTCAAGCAATGACCGTCCATGTCATAAAAAGGGCAGCGCCGGCTTCCCAAAAAGCGGGAACCAAATCAGGTCGCTTCCAAGTAAAAGAAGATCCATCAATTTCATGCACACGACCCACATATGTGGTGTGCATGTATTGATGGGGGGCAATTTGTTGGGGTAAAAATTTACACCCCGGTTGACCAAGTCAAAATCCAAGTCAACCCCAAGCCAAGTGGGCCCAGGCCCCGACCCAGTGGGCCCATGCCCGGGTCGAGCCCGAACATGAAGCGGCCGACCTCCCCCATGCCAAGATAAAAATTTTGTAATAAATAATTTTGTTGCATTTCTTTTATTTTATTTATGGATAAATGTAAGAAAAATAGGCATAAAGCCAAATTTTTGTAAAGCCCATGGCTTATGTGCAAAAAGAAATGGCACATGAGCCATGAAATAGGCAAAACGCCATTTTGTGAAGCCCAAGGGGCTATTTGTAAAGTGTATGGCCTATAAAGGCAAAGATAATGAAAATATCTCATAATTTTCTCTCTCTCCAAACAAAAAAGTCTCAGAGCTGAGCTCTTTCTTCCATCTTCAAGGTTCCAAAACCTTCTTCTTTCTCTTGAATTAAATCAAGAGTTTTACTCTTCCTTTTTCAAAACAAATTAGTTTTTCACCACAAAACCCACAAAGGGGAACTTGGATCTATCATTAGATCTGAAAAAGAAGAGATTTTGATATTTCACATCTCTTGATCTTCAAGATCCAGCAAGCAACAGGAGGAAGAAGAACATCGTTCACTAAACCCAAAAAAAAAAACACACACACTCAGGAGTCCAACTCCTCTCTGATTTCTCTTCTGAGAAATTTGTTTTAGCAGCGCGCAGCGCAAGTGCGCAAAGCGCCCGCGTGCCGACACGTGGCGCGCGCGCGCTTGCGCCCCTGCGCGCTTGCGTAAGTGCGCAAAGCGCCCGCGTGCCGACACGTGGCGCGCGCGCGCTTGCGCACCTGCGCGCTTGCGCAAGTGCGCAAAGCGCCCGCGTGCCGACACGTGGCGCGCGCACTTGCGCAAGTGCGCAAAGCGCCCGCGTGCCGACACGTGGCGCGCTTGCGCACCTGCGCGCAGCGCTCATGCGCAAAGCGCCCACGTGCCGACACGTGGCGCACTTGCGCCTGAGCGCATAGCACCTAAGCGCACAGCGCCCAAGGTGCTGCCCCACGCATCCTTTGGATGCCATTTTCCCCTTTATTTATATATACATGTATATATATACATATGTATACAAATGTACACATACACATACTCCGCAACATTCTCCCCCTCAAAAAAAATTTCGGGCCGGGGCGCTGCCCCGAACCCCGCAAGGGGGCTGCTAGCCCCCTTGACCCCCAGCCCGCTATCCGGGTAGCGGGACCCCCGTAAAAACTCTGCGTGGCTCCCGATATATCCAAACCCTTTTCAAAACAAAACACGCGTACACTGCACATTGAGTTCGCATGACCAGTTTAACCCGTTAATCGGAGGTTCTCTCGCCCCAAAGGCGAGGGTTAATTAACGGCAGCTTAGTCCGCGGCTGCCGGAGATTCGGATCCCCACAATCATTAAACCCCGGCCTACCCTAGGCAGGGGGAATCTGTAGTACGCCTGAGAAGCATGCGCGTATTCCCATCTCAATGGGGTGACGAAAAACACCCTACAGTAAGTCCACGTTGCGACCCCCGGTTCTTACGGGGAGGCGGAAACGGTATAAAAATCAAATTTTTAGCGCATGGGGCAACATGGACTAACAAAGTCGGGATCTTTTCCTAAACTAAAGCTAGCAAACAAGCTAAAGAGAGTTAGCTACTCGGAAAGATGGTTATACCTAAACTTGAACTCCTTCTTCTTGAAACCTTGTAGAGGTTGATGGTTCTCTTCTCGTCGCCTTCTTCCGTCGAAGATGGATCCACCTGAGGGTTCAACCTTCGGGCTCTTTCTCGAACTTTGAGTGAACTAGAATCTCCGGCTTGTTAAACCCTTGATCCTAGAGTGAGTAGAGAGTGTCTAAGGGGTGCTTTTCTTTTAAGGAGAGGGATTCTCAACACATGAGAAGGATTCTCCTTTGGCTAGAGGAAGAAGAAGATGAAGTGAGGAGAGAGAAGCTAAATGATAGAATGAGCTCTTTTCTTTTGCAACCATAACTAAAAGAAAAGGAATTATCTAATTAATAATAATAATTGAAATGAGAATAGTTGATGGTTGTTTTGGAATGACCACTATCATACTTCATTAAATGAAATGTAAGCTAGAATCAAGGAGCATCCTTGCAAAGTAATGATGATGGTCAAACATTCAACCATGGTCAATAAGTCAACCATGGTCAACAAGTCAACAAAACCAACCATAACATAATTTCATTTAATTACTATTATTAATTTATATCTCACTAATTCATTAGGGTTTGGAAAAAAGACGACTGTCAACTGTGCATGCGCACCCGTTCCGAAACCCTAATGAAAAACCTCTTCTTCCGCCTCAAACAACTGTGCATACACACCTGTATTCTCGTTCCGAGGAACAAGAATACCGAGAGATAAAAGCAACCCCAAAACATATACCAGTATCCGGCTCAAACCAGAGCCCGCTGGCATTATCCGTCCGGACTCCAAACGTGCACAAGTGCGCGGATGAGAACGAACCCTGTCGCAAAACCATGCGACCTCTACTCTGTTTTGCCCAGAGGCGAATACCCTCTGTGTGGGACTCTAAAGACTCGACACTACGCTGGCAGTGGGTTTAACCACAGACCGCAAGCGGCACTAGCTGTGCGTAACGGTCCCCAGGTAGAAGCCGACAAGAAGGCTGACGAGGTGAACCCCATCTGAACTCCTACTGAGTCTGAATGTGACATTCTCCGTACAGTCCGGTCTGTTCGTCTGATACATCGCGTGTCGGGCCTAGGGGGCGGTAAAATGTCAGTCCCCCAATAGCGGTACAAGTCGTGTCGGAGTGAAGCCCAAAACACCCTGAGATAACACTGGAAGCCTACCAGTATATCTCGCTTGCCCTGGCCAGGGACTACTCGTGTAATGGCTCTCCTAGACACAGCGCGATGTCAACCCCCAATACCGGGAGAGACGAATCCTGTCTAACCGTCACTGCCTCGAAGTGCTTCGGGACTGCACCCAACCACTCCCTGTTTGCACGACTCCTTTGAGCCGTGGTAGGGTAGTAGTCAAAGTACAGTGGGAACACACTCGAGGCGAAGTGCCAGTGTCAAGTCAGCGGACTAAGCTGTACTCATGTCACCTGGGAACTGATAACTGACGATAGGTATAATACCAACCTGTCAGTTCCTGACGAGTCCTGTCCTGTGTACTCGTAACCCAACGAGGACCCGTATACTATCTCCAGTACGACGTACTGATGGTTGTGGGACAGACCATCTCCCACACTGGGATGAGAAGCGCATACGCTAGTCTACTCCGGAGTATCGATGCCCTGTCTCGATAGTCCTGCGACTAGGGACCTGTATAAGGATGTGCTTATAGATCACCCAGCCCCCACTAGTGTGACTGCCATCACAACGCTGGTAATCAAGCAAAGATCCTAAGGGCTCCACTAATGTGTATAGGTGATATCGCAAAATAAACACATGTACACATTGAAGTAGAAACAAACCAAGTAGCATACTACTATATTGAGCAAGATTGTTTATACAAGGTGAATATCCCAAGCTTCCATTAAGTAATATACAAACTAGTATGATACAGTAATGGCCTCTAAGGCATATACACTAACAACAAAAACCTTCTTGTTCAGTGTCCTCACCACGGTATAGAGAAATGGCAACTTTGCCAAACCTTATACGAGGGACTGAACCCAGCAACGAAGCAGTTGTTGGAAACCATCTGTCAGGGCCACTTCCTATCGAAATCTGACGAGGAAGCGTGGCAATTCTTTGACGACCTTGCGGAGCAAACGCTACATTAGGAGAGCACCAGACCGACGTCTTCTTCTTCTACCTCCACTTCTACCGGTCAGTCTAGGGTAGGAATCCACCAACTTGATGTCTCTATTGCGATGAAAGCTGAAATGGCTGCAATGACAAGAAAGCTTGAAGCGATAGAGAGCAAATTTTCTGCTCCTGCCCCTGTTCTCCCCCTCCGTACCATTTGCGCTTGTTGTTCCGATCCTTCCCACTTGACCGAAGAGTGTCCTTACAATCCACCCTCGCAAGGACAGGATCAGGTTAATGCTGCCTTCCAGCAAAGACCGAGGAATGATCCATACTCTTCCACCTACAATCCCGGTTGGAGGAACCACCCCAATTTCGCCTGGAATCAGAATCAGAATCAATTCCAGGGCAACAATTTCTAAAGGGCCCCTCCACCGCAACAACAAGCGCAACAACAAACTCAACATCAATATCAGCAGCCTTTCCAACCCCAACCTTTTCAGAATCAGACGAACAACTTTGCACCCAACAATTCTTTTCCACCAAACAACTTTGTTCCGTCAAACAACGATAAGGTTTCCTCGCTCGAACGAAGTCTGGAGGCGTTTGTTAAACAATCGACTCAATCCACCGCCAACATCCAGTCTTCCATTCAATCTTTAGTGCAACACACTGCCGCACACGAGCAAAGCATCAAGACCATCGAGGCCCAGATTGCACAGCTGAACGCGACCTTAAGCGAGCGAGAAAAGGGGAAGCTCCCGTCCCAGCCACTTCCAAATCCCGGTCACCCACATAATGCACATGTTGCTCTTGAACAACAAAACCATAATGTGAGTGCCGTGACCACACTGAGATCGGGGAGGATGCTGCAAAACAACATTGGCAAACGGATCAACGATGACACCCCGGCCGCTTCTTCTTCTTCTTCTTCTTCTTCTTCTTCGTCTTCTGAGACTATTCTCCGTTCTTCACAAAGCTCCCCTCCCTCTTCTTCTGCTCTGAACGGACCCACTTCTCACTCCACGAAGACACCTATTCTGGGATCCGTTCCAACTCCACAATCTCCTCCTCCAGCATTAGACTCAACCAATTTTCAAAATGTTCCATTTCCCAACCGGTTGAGGTCTAATAAACAAAATCCTCAAATGGAGAAGATTCTGGAGTTATTTAAGCAGGTTAACATTAACATTCCTCTTTTAGATGCTGTCCAACAAGTCCCGTCCTACGCGAAAATCTTAAAGGACTTGTGCACGAAAAAGAGGAAGTCTCAGGTACCTAAGAAAGTTTTCTTGGCTAGTGCTGTGAGTGATGCCCTTACCCAATCTTTACCACAAAAACGGAAGGACCCTGGCTGTCCTACGATTTCAATTACTATTGGGGATAAGAACATCAACCGCGCACTATTAGATCTTGGTGCCAGTGTTAACCTGCTTCCGTATTCAGTATACAAGCAATTAGGCGTCGGAGAGCTGAAACCCACGCACTGCACTCTCCAAATGGCCGACCGATCGATCACCCATCCTAGGGGTGAGCTAGAGGATGTGTTAATAAAAGTCGGGGACTTCATATTCCCCGTTGACTTCATTGTCTTAGATACACAGCCTGTAGCTAACCCCCGGAATCAAATTCCGGTGATACTCGGTCGCCCATTTCTCGCAACCTCAAATGCTGTGATCAATTGTCGCAATGGTTCGATGAACCTCTCTTTTGGAAATATGACGATTGAACTCAACATTTTTAGGTTGGGGAATCAGCCCGCCGAACCTAATGCTCATATACTGGACGTCTGCTCGATCCAGGAGATCACCCCAGAAGAGTGTGAATTCGAGGAGTTTCTGTTTGATCACGATAATCTTGACGCCACTAGTGCGTTTCTCTTCGAACCTGCTGCTGTTTCTACGCCCGACAATGACTACGAGTGTTTCATGTTCTCGAACGATCATAGCCGCGCACAACCCGGGTTTGAATCCTTCGACTTTCCGGATGAGTTACCTGAACCATCCAACAAGGTTGCCTACACTCATTTTGAACCTTTGCTAGAGCCCTTTGAGTTCGAGACCTTTGCACCAATCTTGCCTTCCATCGTTTCTCCTCCAACGCTCGAACTCAAGCCTTTGCCGTCTCACCTAAAGTACGCTTACTTAGGTGAGAACGAGACCCTCCCTGTCATCATCTCGGCTTCTCTAGCTCCAGAGCAAGTGAAAGCCCTTCTCGCGGTCTTGCACAGCAACAGGCAAGCTTTTGGCTGGTCCATGGTGGACATCAAGGGGATTAGTCCCCTGATCGTTGAGCATCACATTCATCTGATGGATGATGCCAAACCATCCCGGGATCCACAAAGACGTCTTAATCCAGTCATGAAAGAAGCTGTGAAGAAGGAGATCGTAAAATGTCTAGATAGTGGTATCATTTACCCTATCTCTGATAGCCAGTGGGTTAGCCCCATTCATGTTGTCCCCAAGAAGTCGGGCATCACGGTCATAACCAACGAGGCGAACGAGTTAATCCCTACTCGCACCCAAACTGGGTGGCGAGTTTGCATTGATTACAGAAAACTCAACGCCGCAACGCGGAAAGACCACTTTCCGCTACCTTTCATTGACCAGATGCTTGAACGATTGGCCGGACACGAGTACTACTGCTTTCTTGATGGCTACTCCGGCTATAATCAAATTCCCATCGCCGAAAAAGACCAGGACAAGACCACTTTCACTTGTCCTTTCGGCACGTTTGCATATAGTCGCATGCCCTTTGGGTTATGCAATGCGCCCGCTACCTTCCAACGGTGTATGATGGGTATCTTCTCAGACATGGTGGAAAAATTTCTGGAGATTTTCATGGATGACTTCTCCATCTTCGGAGACTCCTTCAACGAGTGTTTGCTGCATCTTGACGCTGTCCTTACCCGATGTAAGGACAAGAATCTCACTTTAAACTGGGAGAAATGCCACTTCATGGTGCGTGAAGGTATTGTCTTAGGACATATCATCTCGCAAAATGGCATAGAGGTTGACAAAGCAAAGATTGAGGTCATTTCCAATCTGCCTCCTCCCCGATGCGTCAGAGATATCCGAGCATTCCTTGGCCATGCTGGTTTCTATAGACGGTTCATCAAGGACTTTAGCAAGATTGCTAGACCCTTGACTCTTTTGCTGGCCAAGGACACGCCATTTGACTTCAACTCGAGCTGTATGACTGCATTCGAGTCATTGAAAAGCTCACTCACTTCTGCTCCCGTTCTTTCCTCACCTGACTGGACACACCCATTTGAGATTATGTGCGATGCATCCGACTTTGCCATCGGTGCTGTCCTTGGACAACACATCAACAAGATGCCGCACGTAATCTATTATGCGAGCCGAACCCTGAACGACGCCCAACTCAATTATACAACAACTGAGAAGGAATTCTTAGCTGTTGTATTTGCTTTAGAAAAGTTCAGGCCCTACCTCATCGGCTCTCCAGTCATTGTCTACACGGACCATTCTGCTCTGCGCCATCTTTTTGCGAAGAAAGATGCAAAATCTTGGTTAATACGTTGGATCCTCTTGCTTCAAGAGTTTGACCTTGTCATTAAGGACAAACGAGGATGTGAAAACGTAGTTGCCGACCATCTCTCACCACTTCCTTCTTCGCCTTCGCTTCCAATTCCAATCAACGACGTTTTCCCGGATGAACAGCTCTTGACAGTATCTTGCGAACCCTGGTTCGCAGATATTGTGAACTATTTAGCCACGGGATTACTGCCGACCGAATAGTCAAGTCAGGACAGACTTCGCTTCTTATCCTAAGTAAAACACTTTTACTGGGACGAACCCTACTTGTTCAAGTACTGTCCCGACCAGATTATTCGTCGGTGTGTCCCTGACGAGGAATTCAAGAGTGTGCTGTCATTTTGCCACGATCAAGCGTGTGGCGGGCATTTTGGCCCCAGAAAGACAGCTGAGAAGATCTTGCAATGTGGTTTCTACTGGCCACAACTTTTCAAAGACGCTCATGACTATTGCAAGACTTGCTCCCGGTGCCAACACATAGGCCGGATATCCCGGCGGAACGAGATGCCGCTCCAACCGATCTTGGTTGTGGAGATTTTCGACGTTTGGGGGATAGATTTCATGGGGCCGTTTCCTAGCTCTTTTGGGAACTTGTACATCCTTCTAGCTGTTGATTACGTCTCTAAATGGGTCGAGGCTGTGCCCAGCCGGACTAACGACAACAAGGTTGTTGTTAGGTTCCTTAAAGAAAACATTTTCTCCCGGTTTGGGCACCCCCGAGCGATCATTAGCGACAATGGAAGTCATTTCTGCAACAAGACTTTCGAGGCCTTGATGCGGAAATATTCCATTAATCATAAGCTTTCTAAGCCCTACCACCCCCAAACCTGCGAGCGGGCCGAATTTTCAAATCGGCAAATCAAGCAGATACTGAAGAAGACGGTTTCCAAGAACCATAAGGATTGGTCGCTGAAACTCACTGATGCCCTTTAGGCATTTCGAACCGCTTATAAGACCGACCTTGGCATGTCTCCCTATTGGCTTGTGTACGGAAAAGCCTGCCACCTTCCTGTCGAAATAGAGCATCGCGCATTTTGGGCGATAAAGGAGCTGAATCTGTCTCTCGAGGATGCGGGCAGCCATCGGAAGCTGCAGTTGAACAAACTAAACGAGCTTAGGGATGAGGCTTACGATAACGCGGTTGTCGTTAACAATCGAACGAAGGTGTTTCATGATAAACACCTTTTGCGCAAAACCTTCGTACCTGGTCAGCAGGTACTGCTTTACGACACCCGACTTCACTTCCATCCAGGAAAGCTCAGATCTCGCTGGAAAGGGCCGTATTTTATGCGGAATGTGTATCCGCAGGGCGCTGTGGATTTGGAAAATCCAAAGGACGGTTCACTTTTCAAAGTAAATGGACACCGATGCAAACCGTACCTTAGCGCCGAACCAACAGAGGAGCTCCTGTTCCTACAGGAGCCGGTTTACCCTGCCTGATCTTCCTCTGCCTACCTCCAAACTTCGGTTATCTAGCCAAGAACAGTAGACACTCTTCCAAATAAGTTTGGGGGTATGTATAAACCATTTTGTATATATTTGTGTATATTCTTTTTCTTTTCTTTAAAAAAAAAAACAAATAAAAATTTGTGTATCGCTAACCGACAATTTTGACCCTTCAAATGATCTCTTCATGCAACGACAGTGCGGACACTGTCCAGTTTAAGTTTGGGGGTACGCTCGGTACGCATTTCTTACCTTCGCATTCATATGTATATTTTGCATCTGCATATTAAAATCCTTAAAATCCATAAAAATCTGAAAATTTTCTAAAAATATAAAAACTTTTCTGTCAAGTTAGCTAGTGGAAGAACTCTGATTCAACATTTCGACGGTTTTGTTTGAAAAAAATAGGAATAACTAAATCTTATGTTTAGATTTTGAAAACCTGAAAGATAACTCTCCTTTGAAGTTAACTATAGCTGATATACGTCTTTACATCACACTACACGTGTCGTGAGTTTTTGGAAATTAGATGACAAGTCTTTTATGTTTAAAAACTTTTAAACAGATAGATGATTTTCTGAGGATCAAATAGGTTTGTTCTGAAATAAGTAATGTCAAGAATAGTTTATGAAGTAAAGCGAATATGAAGGAATGTTATTGATGCCGTAATTGGAACTAAGTCTGAAAAATAACCCATCTGAAACTTGATTGGAATGATTACACACCGAACCCACTAAACACGTCTTTTATCCAAAAAAATAATTGAACTGCCGGTTATATCTCCGTTCGTATTAAATCATCTGATTTTCACGCCAAACTGGCTTTTGTTTTTGGACCTAGGTAACTTGAGTAATTAAGTCCGCTGGGGTGTTTCTACACCGAATGCCCTAAAACCAACTGGTTTGGGTGCATTGGCCCAAAGCTCGCTAAGAAGCCTAGAAAGTCCAGATTAAAACAAAGTCAAGCAAGTGTTCTCTCCGAGTTAAAATTCCTAACGGTTCTTTGTGTGAGAATAATCTTGATAAAAGACAGGCTTTTATAAAAAAATTTAACGGAGATATGAAGGTTTTATTCTATGATAAAGACTATTGCACGTTTACAGAGGTGTGTATGAAATGAAAACAAGAAAAAGGTGGAGTGAAAAATACGACTTAGTTTTCTGTTAAGGAAGATAGAAATTCTGAAGTTGAAACCTTACTGGAAAACGAAACTTGAAAATGCTTAACTCTCTATAAAACTTATGTGATCCTTTTAAAATTGTTATCTGGGCTTTATTGTGCGACATGATGACTTTAATCGATCCTTCTGGAACTTAACGACACTATTTGCACTGCACGTAAAGACATATAAAATCCATAGTTAAATAAGAAGCGAGGTGTGAAAAATAAAGGTTCGATAGTCTAGACTTAGGATTATAGAATTGTTATTTTCTGAAACAAAACTTTAGGGTTTGAATCTTAGTTATTTTACAAAACCAACTTAACCGGATTTTCTGGGTAGTATCCGCTGAAAACCCTCAGGAGACAACACTCCTCCTACTAGGGACACCTAGAGGTTTAACGGCTTGTTGCACTTGCTCAGTGCAATCGCGTTCCCTGCGAAAGTGAGGTTAGGAAATTTTTTGTGAATAAATTGGCTTTGCTCGGGACGAGCAAATGATAAGTTTGGGGGTATTTGTTCATATCAGATTTTTGCATTTTCATACCGCCCAATTTTTATCACATTGCATATCGGTAGATACTCTTGAGCCGTGTTTGCTAGTCAATTGCAGGATACAGGTTCTCGGTTCTAAAAACGGTGAAATTCATGGAAAACACGACAAAATCCGGGTTCCTGCCAACCACTGAGAAAACACGGTCTCCGCACTTCATCCGTATGTTGCCAGATACCAGTTTAGGAAGACAAAATGGCAAATCGATTGTCGTTTTCATGCACAAGGCTCAATGGTAGCACAAGATCCAAGAAATCTACTCGGAGCTCGAGGCAATCATGACAAAAACATCCACAAAAAGTCCACCTTTCCCTCAACAGAAATTCTGGAAGAAATGTGGAAAGAATATCAGAAAATACATGTACCAGACAAGAGGGGACATCAGAATAGGGCAGCACACAAAAGCCGACACCCCAACTCACCCATAGGGCGGCGGAACCGCGGCCAATAGGGGCCATAGGCGGCGGTTCCGCGGCCGTATGGTGGCTTCAGCCGACCACTTTTCAGGGTCTGTTTGGTCTTTTTATGTTTGTTCTGATGGTTGCCCTAGATTGCCTTTTCCCTGCCTATAAATAGTCCAGAACTTGTGAAGCCAAGGGGGTCCATAATTTTGTATTCTCTTTTGTAAGGTTTAGTGTTGTTTCTTCTTCTTCTTCTCACCTCTTCTCCATTAAACTTATAGTGAGCTTGTGAGTGAAGAGTGATGAATAAAGAAGAACCGTTTATTATTTTGCTTGTCTCATTATCTTGTTAATTGTTGTGATTTTAATTTGTTAACTACTTGTTGTTATTTCTTGTTGTTTCTTTCTTCTCTCTTTTTTTTATCCTCAATACGACCATGATGCTTATGCTCGATCCTCGCCAAGGTGAGGTCATAAATAGCTAGTCGTTATCTTCTAATCTCTTTCTTTCTATCTTCCTCTTTTGTTTTGTTTTATTTTTCCGTATCATGATGTGTGAGTAGTTCATACCTGTTAGGGTAGGATAAGGGAAGTTTGAGAGAAGGAAATCTCTCTCACTCTTTCCTTGCCCAACAGCTTAAATTGACTCCCGTTAATGGAACCACAATCCGCTCCTTACGGCACCCTATCCTACATGATAGCGGTGATTCCGTAATGAGACCGGTTGTAGTTGAATTAACCAGAGGTTCTGGCTAAGAGCCAAGAACGGACGGACAAGCACCAAAAGGAAGAACTTATGCGTTGGAAAGCCTAGCTTATACTCGCAAGTTCCTTCCTAGTCGTGCTAATCCCCGTTGTTGCCGATTACCGTAAAACCGATATTAAGAGGGGCAACGAAAGATGTGGAGACTCCTAACTCAAACTAACCAAATCCTAACCCTAACAAGCTCTCTTTAAATATCAACTTAACACTTAGATAATCACAAACAAATCTGAACTCTCGGACTTAACTCGTTAAAACACATTGAAAAGGACTCCCATCTCCCTGCGGACGACCCGTACTCAACCGGCTAGCTACAAGCGAAACCGTCTTGATTTTGGTATTTAAACTAAAACTTGAACACGCAGAATATCTCACAATCAAAAACCAGTCGTAGCCCTCCGTCATTTCATATGAATGGTCAGTTGTATTTGTAGGGTTCCTAGGCACACTAATGAGGTCTCACAAGGCATCAACCATGCCAATTTCAAATTTTACAAGTGCTGAGAAGCCCTAATACGGATCATTAACTAGAATTTTAGGTGAAACATACAACTAGTTAAAAACTTAACTAAGTGAACGGAAATACAACCTTTGTAGATCCGGTCCTCCACCTCCATAGCTCCATGATGAAGTCTCCTTGGTTTCCAAATCGAATCCCGGGCTCTAGCGTCGGCTTCATCGGAGAAATGGGCGGGCAAGGTCGTCGACTTCGATGCCGAAGATGATCTACGTCGAGGCATCACAAGATCAAGCTCCCACTTCACCAAGTCATGAAACTTGTGAAGAAAATACCCTATACTACTTGGCAAGAGGTAGAGGATGAAGAAATAGGAGGTGGGTTCACTTTAGAATTGGATTTCTCACTCTTTTTCTCAAGATGCCATTGTTGGTAGCAAGCTTTTCTTCATGTGAAGAAGAAGAAGAAGAAGGAATATATTATGATAAGTATTTTCCAAATAGAAAATAAATGAATACTTATCATAAACCAACCATGGTCAAGGGTAGAGAATGAATCATGGTTAAGTGGAATGGTTAGGGTTAAGCATGAGACAAAAATGGTGGACTTGTTCAAAGCTTCATGAAGCTTCAATATACAAACAAAGAAAGCCACCATTTTTCTCTTTATGCTTATTATTTTCCAAAAAGAATAAATAAATATATAAATGAATAAGAAAACAAAACCCTAACCATTCATATAACCATGGTTTAATCTTTACACAAACCCAAGTTAGCATGCATCATCAAACATGATACAAACTTCTGCACAAAAAATATATCACATATACAATGTGCACAAACAAGTGAGAAAAACCATTTAAGGTGAACCAATACTAGTTAATGCAAAGTAATATATCAAATATATAATTATGCATTAAATCATTAAATCAACACTTGATTTAACGATCCGGTCATATCGCATGTGATCGACTAATATCCAATGTATCGGCATATCGAATCAATCCTTGATTCGATAACTAGGTTATATCGCATACAACCATATCGATACATTCATCACGAGAATAGAATACGGTATCACATACACGCATTATTCTCGGTCCCGCACATATCTCATATGCGCTCCTATTTCGTATTGCTTGAGCCAGGAAACCTCTGTGTAGGACTCTAAAGACTCGTCAATACGCCGGCAGCAGGTGATGATCATATCAAACACCCACAAGCCGCAAGCGGTCTGCCAAACGCAATGGCCACCCGGGTATTGAGCGATTAGAATATCGACGAGCAAGCCCGCTCATACTCCTGTGAATCCAACCAGTAACACTTACCGTACAGTCCGGTCTCGTCGTCTGATATGTCGCATATCTTGCCTAGGGGTGGTAAACGTCAGACCCCAACAGCTCGATAAGTCGTGTCGATATGAGGTCTATAACAGTTCAAGAAACTACTGGTAACACTTACCAGTAAATCTCAGCAACCCTAGCCAGGGATTTCCGGTTATAGCCAATCGAACACAGCGCAACATCAACCCCCTATACCGGGAAAGACGAATCCCCTCCTATCGCTCATTGCCTCCATGTGACTCGGGACTGTACCCAAAAACCACCGTTTTGCACGCCCTCTTGGACGTGGTAAGATGGAAATCAAAGCACAGTGGGAACCACACAAGACTCTATGACGATCTCGGGTCAACAGACTAACCTGTAACAGTGTCACTAGAGAACTGCCATCTGACGTAAGGTATAATACCATCTGGGAGTTCTCGGCGAGTCCGTCCAGTGTACCCAGTCTCCACTGAGCACCCGTATATCATCTCTGATGTCAAACACCAATGGATATGGGATCATCCATCGCCAATATGTATGGGTCGAGAAGGTATACGCTAGTCTACTCTGGTATATCGATGCCCCGTCTCGATAAACCCACGACTAGGGACTTTGAAGGATGTACTTATGGACTACCATGTCCCAACTAGCATGATCCGCATCATAGTCCAGGTAGTCAAGTACACATCCTAAGGGCTTTACCAACATGTAACAGAGAGACAATCAGTGTACACGTTAAGGTAAAGATCAACCAGATAGCAAACTATCATGTCGAGCAAGAAAGTCCTCCCTATATATGTCCAAGCATCCACTACAATATACATCCTATGTATAGTAATGGCCTCTAGGGCATACATATAACTAACAATCTCCCACTTGCACTAGGGCCATCTGATAGCTGTGGTTGTAGTATCTCATACTCAACCATCCCATAAAAGTCTCTCTCTGGGAAAAGGCCTTTGTGAGTGGATCCGCCGTGTTGTCCTCTGAGTCTACTCTCCTAACCTTGATCACCCTGGAGATCAACTATCTCCATGATCAGGTGATACTGCCTTAGAATATGTCTGGATCAACGATGGGACGGACGTTCCTTGGCATAAGCCACAACTCCATTGCCACACAATGGGAGGAACTAAGTTCATCTCATGAACAAATATACATCCAGACTGCCTCTTTGGTAGCATCTTAGGTAGCGATGTATCGAGCCTTTATCGTCTAGTATGCCACGGTATCTAGCTTGGAACTCTTCCAACATACCGTCCCTTTACTGAGGGTAAAGACAATGCCTGTGACTGACTTTCAGTCGTCCTTATCACCCTGGAACCCTTCCAGTGATTCTCCCCAGAATCGGTTGATACCATCTCACTACAACTAGTGAGAATCCTAACATCCAATTAGATCTATCTCATAGATCCAAAACCCAGTATTTAGGAGGCATCACTTTGATCTTATATGGAGAATCATTGTGATAAGCGGAGATTGACCGAGCATAGCATAGGAAACTCCTTCCCTATCTTGAGCATGTTATCCACGTACTCTACGAGGATCGTCACTATACTCCCTACTACCTTTTTGTATATTCAAGGTTCATCTACCATTTTGATGATGTCAAACTCTTTGACTAACACATCAAAACAGATGTTCTAACTCCGCGATACCTGCTTTATCCTATAAAGCATCTTATACACGTTTCCGCTGCTCCCACTGTCTACGAAGCCCTCTGGCTGTGTACTTATAGACGTTCTCTTCTAAAACATCATTTAGAAAAGCAGTCATGGCACCCAACCGCCAGATATCGTAGTCATGGTATGTAGCCGTGGAAAGTAGGATCTGGATAGCATAGCCACTTGAAAAGGTTTCATCATTATCCACGCCTGGTTGATGACGAAAAGCTTTAACAAGTCTAGCTTTGAAAGTCTCAACTTTTCCATCTACACCAAGTAATCTTCTCAAGATATACTTGCTCCTGATGGGGATTTAACCCTCAGATATAGCATCCAAAGTCCATACTTTGTTGGTGTATATGGATTCCATCTCAGATCGCTAAGCATCCAGCCATTCTTACAGAGTCCCACTCCTGATGGCCAGCTCGAAACTAGTTGGGTCATCATCTCATGATGCAATCCTCGCTCCCACTGTCATAGAGTAACCGAAGTATCTCTCAGGTGGGTGAGGAACCCTACTAGATCGGCGGAGAGGCTGAGGTTTGTTGGTAACTATTGAATCCTTTGGTTTTCTCAAATCATCTGCTGTAGTTTGTATAGCTGGAACCTTTCCAGTTCTACATTACAGACCTTTCCTTGAGTTTGTCCAGATTTCGCTATTAGACATAGCCCGGACAACCCCAAATTTTAACTAACTTAAGATATGGGCTCTTCCCTTTCCATATCACATATGAAGTGGTAGGCAACTGATTTGAATTTGAACCCTATTCAATAGGTATGCAGCTTCTCAAGCGCATAACTCCCAAAAAGAAAACAGGTAACTCAGTATTACTCATCATAGAGCACACCTTATCACATAGGGTGTGATTGCTCCGCCCCGATATACCATCGTGCTATGGTGTATACGGAGGAGTAATGCTGAGAGAGAATCTCATTCTCCTTTAGAAAAGTCCAAGAATTTCGTGCTCAAGTATTCTCCTCCTTGATCTCATCAAAGGACATAATACTTATACCCGTATTTTGGTTCTCTACTTCTAACTTATATTCTGTGAATATCTCAAAAGGTTCGGACTTGTGTTTCAACAAGAACATATGTCTGAATCTAAAGAGATTATCAGAGAATGTAATGAAGTACTAGGAACCGGTCTTGGCATCTGTAGACAGGGGACCTTTATACATCAACATGTATCATCCTAAGAGTTCACTAACTCTTTCTATGTTTCCAGTAAACAGAGCTATGGTCATCTTATCTCTGTGACAGACTGGAAAGTTTCATAAGATGTAAATTCAAACTAATTTAAATATGCATCTAAAATGTAACTTCAGCCAGTCGGATCGCATTGATATGACCTAGTCTACAATGCCTCAAGAAGAATTCGTTCATTTCTGAACTCTCCCTCTTATGTGTGTTCCGTATACAAAGAACTGTATTTTGATTTAGAACATCAATGCTTTTAGATAACGTGCCTGAACCGATCAACTTTTGATATAGGAAAAGTTCAAAACATAATCCAACAATACAAAATTTTATCATTTCTTTACTTATAAAGAGACTGATATGATTTTGTATATCAGGTTCGGTATCTAATAACATTCGTTCAGAATCAATGTATTTGTAATACAGGGTGACAGTGACCAACAGACTTGGCTGCAACACTTGCCCCGTTTTCTGCCTCATGAAACTTATCACCCGTTCTCAGTTCTTTACCTATCTGTAGCCCATGTAACATATTACATATGCGGGATCCTGATCCGGTATCATATACCCAGGACGTAATGGACACTGAGAAACAGTTCTTTGTAATGAACATACCCGAAGATGATGCATCAGCATGCACTCTCTTCGTTTGGGCGGTACGGGAATTCTGGTAATCCCCAATTTCCTACTCTGTCTTATAACAATTATAAGTTGGAGCGGGACCAACGTTCCCCAGCTCAGAATAACAAGCGGGTTCGGTCAATATTCCGTATTATTATCTTGATTAAGGCGTGATATGGTCGCTACCTGGAGAGAGAGAGAAGAAAACACTCAGCGTGCGCTCGAGCAAGAATAGATTGGTTATTATTTTATCTAATCAGGATGGCCCCCACTGGTTTTATCAAATCTTCCTTCAAACCCTAAAAGGAAAGACTAGCCGGGATTAATTACAAACTACAAGTTCGCCAATCTTTCAGCCAGGCCAGTGTCGGTACTTTGAGGGAGGTCCCCAGTGCTTTCGCACGAATCTAATTAATGTAAACCTCATTTTCCCAGAGGCGTAACCTCGTTAACACCCTTCTAGACACCTACTTGATCGGCTAATTGTAATGTGTAAAACTCTCCCAGGAGTAACTCTTACTCGCAGTGGGTATCGGGATCCAACTATCTCATAGAAGGTATGCAATCTCATTGCAAATTTCAACATTTGAAATTCCCGATAATTTTGCCCCTAACCTCCTATGACCTTGACAAAGGCCAACAAACCATAGGATGCTAGTCAAGTTCAACCCGTCATTTCCTGATTGAATTAAACCCACCCGCACGGCCCTTGACAAAGGCCAACAAGGTCGCACGACTACCCTAATCCAATCTGCATCATATGCATAAGCAGATAAGCACCAGTCAGCTACCGCACACTACGCCTTGACAAAGGCCAACAAACGTAGCACGAATACTAACTACTACTTATCTGAAATGACGGAGGGCTACGACAGGTTTTTCTGAAAACCTATTGCGTAATGAACTTGATATCGTTGTAGGATCGAATGATTTTGAAATGGAGTGTTTTTGAGGCTTTTCTAGTTTTGCTAAAGGGGTCACTCCCGGTGAAGGGATCGTCGGCCCTTTCCTCGTCGAATGAGGTGCGGGATATATCATATATATCACTGTGCAAAGAAAAAACTCTTAAAAGCAATCAAAAGACAAACCGAGTGTGTAGCATCTGCCAGTTATTGCTAAAGGAGTCACTCCCGGTAAAGGGATCTCGGTCCTTTCCTCATCGAATAAGGTGCAGGATATATCACATATACCACTGTGCAAAGCAAGAACTGTAGCTACCTGTTTTAATTTTGAAATTCGATTCTACAACATCTTTAGGTTTCTTTTTTCTTTTACTAATCCAATTAATGAAGTCCCATCATTTAAGTACCTAAACATCACAGATAAATACGACGTATACTTATGCCATCCGCATTAGCCTCGATGTCCCCTCGTGCACCGTTAGGTTAGGTAACTAACGACAGAGCGGGGCAGGGCTAGCACGGGTGTAAAACATAAGTAACGCCTATATAATATATCATATATACTATATACAGTATCTATCACAGAACATCACATGATCACATCACAGATATCGCAGCAGAAGAAACATATGAAATATTGGATATACTAGGACGTCCGTGTTTTCAATACGAGCCAGTATAAAACATGGATTCCATGGTCGTGATGAATAGCCAAACCCACACCCCTAGACCCCTACGAGAGCGGCAAGCAACCCTACCAATTCTAGAGTTAGGAGACCCGGACTCGACTCCTCGAGTTGGTCTCCCACTGGACTCCAGAACCCGGTTACTTGTGCTCCCCTCCTTGGGTCTATCCTAGTGCGGAAAAGAAAATAATATACAAAGGGTGACATCTTCCGCAACCTGAAAGTGCCCTAATAAAAGAATATTACATACAAGTTTTTACATGAATGAAAATGAAAAACACTCATCTCACATAAAAACCCCCGGCTATTCAAACACGACAATCCAATATAA
The DNA here is from genome assembly GCA_030015575.1 of Agapanthus africanus. Lineage (NCBI taxonomy): Eukaryota > Viridiplantae > Streptophyta > Magnoliopsida > Asparagales > Amaryllidaceae > Agapanthus > Agapanthus africanus. The sequence goes on along the minus strand of CM057345.1, from coordinate 292,362,452 downwards.
CATATCCAGCAACACATAACATCACATGTCATCAACGTAAGTAAATATGCGCATCCCAATTGTCGTTGGCATATAGCAACGAAACCGGCGATATCACATATTACACTTACGGTCACAGAAAAGAAAGTGTAAAACTACAACAGTTGGAATTCGCAATCTCTTTAGACATCGCATGCCTAGCCTAATGAAATACTTAGACATCACATGCCTAACAATTATAAACCCCGCATTTTAGTCTCATTATCGAAAACACTTTTCAATATCAAGTCGGGTAATTCAACAAGATTCCCGACATGCTGATCGAATGCTCGTCGCAAACTTTAGTAGGCGGCCGCACCCCCGACGCCGTCGACGAAGTGCACCAAGGCGGAACACCGCTGCCGCGAGCACCCGAACGGATGCTTTCGGCGACGGGGTTCTCCTACAGTCACTTGGTCGGGGCTATGGAGTGAGGCTGTCTATTAAGTTTACCCGGCGAGTATCCGCGTACGCTACGTGATTGCGACGGACTTTTGATCACATCAAAATTCCGTGGCAACCGATCAAGTGAGACTAAAGTGCTATGTTTATAACATTCATACAGTTATCTCATAACTTCTTGTGAATTCCAATTGTTGTATCACATTCCAGATAAATAGAAAATGTTAAACTTTCCGATCGAACATTCAAACACCCAAGTTTTCCCGAAATAGCTCAACACATGAAACAAGTTTAAAAACATCCAGTTCATGCCTCAGTACCAACGGTCCAGCCGTAGAAGGGTCAAGCCAATGTTAGTTGTATGTATGCCGTAGAGGCCAGTATTGTACAGATGATGTATATTATATTGGATGCTTGGACATATATAGAGATGACTTTCTTGCTCGATATGATAGTATGCTATCTGGTTGCTCTTTATCTTAACATGTACACTAGTCTCTTTAAACTGTCTTATAGTTACATGTTGGTAAAGCCCTTAGGATGTGTACTTGACTATCTGGATTATGATGCAGATCATACTAGTGGGGACATGGTAGTCCATAAGTACATCCTTCAAGGTCCCTAGTCGTGGGCGTATCGAGACGGGGCATTGATATACCAGTGTAGACTAGCGTATACGCTTCTCGACCCATGAGATGGGCGATGGATGATCCCATATCCATTGGTGTTTGACATCAGAGATGGTGTACGGGTGCTCAGTGGAGACTGGGTACACTGGACGGACTCGCCGAGAACTCCCAGATGGTATTATACCTCACGTCAGATGGCAGTTCTCAGGTGACACTTGTACAGGTTAGTCTGTAAACCCGAAATCGTCATAGAGTCTTGTGTGATTCCCACTGTGCTTTGATCTCCACTTTACCACGTCAATGAGGGCGTGCAAAATGGTGGTCTTTGGGTACAGTCCCGAGTCACATGGAGGCAATGAGCGATAGGAGGGGTTTCGTCTCTCCCGGTATTGGGGGTTGATGTTGCGCTGTGCTCGATTGGCCGTAACAGGGAAGTCCCTGGCCAGGGCTGATCATAGATTTGCTGGTTAGTGTTACCAGTAGTTTCTCGACCCGTTATGAGCCTCACATCAGCACGACTTATCGGTTATTGGGGTCTGACGTTTACCACCCCTAGACTTGATATGCGACATATCAGACGAACAGACCGGACTGTACGGAAAGTGTTACTGGTTGGATTCACAGGAGTGTGAGCGGGCTAGCTCGTCGATCTTCTGATCGCTCAATACCCGGATGGCCGTTATGTTCAGCAGACCGCTTGCGGCTTGTGGGTGCTTGATATGATCATCATCTGCTACCGGTGTATTGACGAGTCTTTAGAGTCCTACACAGAGGTTTCCTGGCTCAAGCGAAACGAAATAGGAGCGCATATGAGATATGTGCAGGACCGAGAATAATGCGTGTATGTGATACCGTATTCCATTCTCGCGATGAATGTATCGATTGGTTATATGCGATATAACCTAGATATCGAATCAAGGATTGATTCGATATGCCGATACATAGGATACTAGTCGGTTATATGCGATATGACCGGATCGTTAAATCAAGTGTTGATTTAATGATTTAATGTATAATTATATATTTGATATATTACTTTGCATTAACTAGTATTGGTTCACTTTAAATGGATTTTCTCACTTGATGTGCAAGTTGTATATGTGATATACTTTTGTGCACATGTTTGTATCATGTTTGATGATACTTGCTCATTTGGTTAAGTGTAAAGAATTAAACCTTGGTTAAGTAAATGGTTAGGGTTTTTATTTATTCATTCATTTATCTTTTTAATTTGGATTAAAAAGAAATTGCAAAAGAAAACAATATGGTTGCTTTCTTTCTTGAAGCTTGTTGAAGCTTCATGAAGCTTTGACCAAAGTGACCATTTTGTCTTCATGCTTAACCCTAACCATTCATCTAACCTTAGTCAATTCTCTACACCTAACCATGGTTCATATTATGATAAGTATTCATTTCTTTTGCATTTCAAAAAATCATAATCATAATCATCTTCATCTTCTTCTTCTTCTTGAGTTCAAGAAAAAGCTTGCCACCATTAATGGCATCTTGAGTAAACAAGTGAGAAATCCAATTCTAAAGTGAACCCACCTCCTATTTCTTCACCCTCTACCTCTTGCCAAGTAGTATAGGGTGTTTTCTTCACAAATTTCACAACTTGGTGAAGTCAGAGCTTGATCTTGTGAAGCCTCGACGTAGATCATCTTCGGCATCGTAGCCGACGACTATTCCGCTCATTTCTCCGATGAAGCCGATGCTAGGGTCCGAGATCCGACTTGGACAGCGGGAGGAAGTTTACGTAGAGCTAAGGAAGTGGAGAACCGGATCTACAAAGGTTGTAGCTTCTCACTTTTAGTTAAGTCATTAACTAGTTTAATGTTTCGCCTAAAATTCTAGTCGACGATCCGTATTAGGGTTTCTCGGCACTCATAAAATTTGAAATTGGCATGGTTGATACCTTATGAGATCTCTATAGTTTGCCTAGGAACCCTACAGTGGTATCAGAGCCTAGCTAGAGCCTTAGGCGAAGTGTAGACGACGTTTGAAACCCGATCGAACCGAAACCCTAAAAACCAAAATGCTCTTTAGACTTTTTCTAAAAACTGGGTTTTTTCCAGATTAAAAATGCTTAAAAAATTCAGCAGGGAATTATAAGAATTACGGTGAAAAATTTTACCATTGATACCACAAACCTGCGGCGGAACCGCGGCAGAAGCCTAGCTTCTGCGGCGGTTCCGCGGCCCTCTGATGACATCATCATTCCCTGTTTGCACAGTAACTCCTATTTTATTATGCTGAGTTTTCTGGGAATTTTTAAATTGACTCAAGAGTTGAGTATTATGGGGTTGTATTGGGAATCAAAGATTCGATCGGATCATCAGACTTTGTCTATGTGGCTTTCCAGATATTTTCAAATATGTTAAAAAGTTCGACCGAATATAAATACCCAACTTTTCCCCTGCCGGAAAATTTCCAAGTGTTGGATTTTTCTGTGCTTTAAGGACGTCCTGAGTAGTGCAAGTAATGCGATGGTCCCTCTAGAAGACAACAAACCTTAACTCGATTATATGACCGTCTTGAACTACCCTTTGAACCTTCGGGTTTGGGGCAGTACGGCGTGCCACATGTGAGGCGTTGGCTTGACCCTTCTACGGCTGGACCGTTGGTACTGAGGCATGAAGTGAATGTCTTTGAACCTATTTCATGTGTTGAACGGTTTCGGAAAAACTTGGGTGTTCGAATGTTCGATCGGAAAGTTTAATATTTTCTATTTATCCGGAATGGGATACAATAATTGGAATTCACAAACAGTTATGAGATAACTGAATGAATGTTATAAATCTTGCGGTTTAGTCTTACTTGATATTGAAAAGAGTTTTCGATAATGAGACTAAAATGCGGGGTTTAGAATTGTTAGGCATTTGATGTCTAAGTATTTCATTTGATTAGGCATGCGATGTCTAAAGCGGTTGCGGATTCCAATTGTTGTAGTTTTACACTTTTTTTTCTGTGACCGTAAGTGTAGTATGTAGTGGTATTGCCGATTGTCGTTGCTATACGTCGACGACAATCGGTGTATGCATACTTACTTACGTTGATGACATGTGATGTTATGTGTTGCTGGATATGTTATATTGGATCGTCGTGTTTGAATAGCCGGGGGTTTTTATGTGAGATGAGTGTTTTTCATTTTCATTCGTGTAAAAACTTGTATGTAATATTCTTTTATTTGGGGCACTTCCAGGTTGCGGAAGTTGTCACCTTTTGTATATTATTTACTTTTCCGCATTAGGATAGACCCAAGGAGGGGAGCATAAGTAACCGGGTTCTAGGGTCCAGTGGGAGACCATCTCGAGAAGTCGAGTCTGGGTCTCCTAACCCTAAAATTGGTAGGGTTGCTTGCCGCTCTCGTAGGGGTCTAGGGGTGTGGGATTGGCTATTCATCACGACCATGGAATCCGTGTTTTATACTGGCTCGTATTGAAAACACGGACGTCCTAGTATATCCAATATTTCATATGTTTCTTCTGCTGCGATATCTGTGATGTGATAATGTGATGTTCTGTGATAGATACAGTATATAGTATATATGATATATTATATAGACGTTACTTATGTTTTGCACCCGCACTAGCCCTGCCCTGCTCTGTCGTTAGTTACCTAACCTAACGGTGCATGAGGGGACATCCAGGCGATTGCGGATGGCATAAGTGTACGTCGTATTTATCTGTGATGTTTAGGTGACTTATATGATGGGACTTCATTAATGTGATTAATGAAAGAAAAGAAACCTAAGATGTTGTAGAATCAAATTTTAAAAAAAACGGTAGCTACAGTTCTTGCTTTGCATAGCGGTATATGTGATATATCCTGCACCTTATTCGATGACGAAAGGACCGAGATCCCTTCACCGGGAGTGACTCCTTTAGCAATAACTGGCAGATGCTACATACTCGGTTTGCTTTTGACTGCTTCTGTAGTTTCTGCTTTGCACAGTGATATATATGATATATCCCGCACCTCATTCGACGATGAAAGGGCCGACGATCCCTTCACCGGGAGTGACCCCTTTAGCAAAACTAGAAAAGCCTCAAAATCTCTCCAGTTAAAAACTTCATTTGATTCTACGACGATATCAAGTTCATTACGCAATAAGTTTTCAGAAAAACCTGTCGTAGCCCTCCGTCATTTCAGATAAATCCTACTTAGTATTCGTGCTACGTTTGTTGACCTCCGTCAAGGCGTAGTATGCGGTAGCTAACTAGTATTTATCTGCTTATGCATGTGATGCAGATTGGATTAGGGTAGTCGTACGACCTTGTTGACCTCCGTCAAGGGTCGTGCGGGTGGGTTTGATTCAATCAAGAAATGACGGGTTGAACTTGACTTGCACCCTGTGGTTTGTTGACCTCCGTCAAGGTCATAGGATGCTGGGGGCAAAATATTATCGGGAATTTCAAGTGTTGAAATTTGCAATGAGATTGCATACCTTCTATGAGATAGTTGGATCCCGATACCCACTGCGAGTAAGAGTTACTCCTGGGAGAGTTTTACACATTGCAATTAGTTGATCAAGTAGGTGTCTAGAAATGTGTCAACGAGGTTACGCCTCTGGGAAAATGAGGTTTACATTAATTAGGTTCGTGCGAAAGCACGGGGGACCTCCCTCAAAGTACCGACACTGGCCTGGCTGAAAGATTGGCGAACTTGTAGTGTGTAATTAATCCCGGCTAGTCTTTCCTTTTAGGGTTTGAAGGAAGATTTGATAAAAACCAATGGGAGCCATCCTGATTAGATAAGATAATAACCAATCTGATCTTGCAAGAGCATACGCTAAAGTGTTTTCTTCTCTCTCTCTCCAGGTAGCGACCATGTCATGCCCTAATAAAGATAATAATATGGATGTATTGACTGAACCCGCATGTTTTACTATGCTGGGGAACGTTGGTTCCGTTCTTTCCCATAATAGTTATAGGACTGAGCAGGATATAGGGGAATACCAGGATTCCCATGCCACCCGAATGAAGAAAGTACATGATGATGCATTTTCTTCGGGTGTGTTCGTTACAGAGAACTGTTTCTCCATTTGCTCTACGTCCTGGGTATTAGATACCGGGTCAGGATCCCATATATGTAATCAGTTACATGGGATTAGGAAAGGTAGAGAACTTGGAGAAGGTGATAAAGACATTAAAGTTGGAAATGGTGTAATTGTTGCAGCTAAGACTGTCGGGGAATATCACCTTGCATTACCAACTGGTAAAACATTGGTTCTGAACGAATGCTATTACATGCCGAACCTGATATGCAACATTATATCAGTTTCTTTATTGAGTAAAGAAGGATATAATTTTGTATTATAGGATAATGTTATGAACATTTTCCGTAACCAAAAGTTGGTTGGATCAGGCACGTTGTGCAACGGCATTTACGTTCTAAATCAATCCACAGTTCTAAGTATAACAAACACACACAAGAGGAAGAGTTCTGAACTGAACGAATCCTTCTTGTGGCATTGTAGACTTGGTCACATCAATGCGACACGACTGGCTAAGTTACATAAGGATGGATATTTAAATCCGTTCGAATTTTTATCTTATGACACTTGCCAATCATGTCTCAAAGGCAAGATGACCAAAACTCCGTTTACGGGACACGGAGAAAGAGTTACAGAACTCTTAGGACTGATACATAGTGATGTATGCGGTCCCATGTCTACACATGCCAGGGATGGTTCTTCGTACTTCATTACATTCACTGACGATCTCTCTAGATTCGGATATGTGTTCCTGATGAAACACAAATCAGAAGCTTTTGAGAAATTTAGAGAATATAAACAAGAAGTCGAGAACCAGACCGGAAAAAGTATTAAAATCCTACGATCTGATCGAGGAGGTGAATACTTGAGCATTGAATTCCTGGACTTCCTAAAAGAGAATGAGATTCTCTCTTAGCTAACTCCTCCATATACACCACAGCACAACGGTGTATCAGAACGGAGGAACCGCACCCTATTGGATATGGTGCGCTCAATGATGAGTGTAGCTGAGTTACCTGTTTCCTTCTGGGGATATGCACTGGAAACAGCTGCATACCTACTGAATAGGGTTCCCACCAAATCTGTGCCAAACACACCATATGAGATATGGGAAGGGAAGAGACCATATCATAATTTTATAAAGATATGGGGTTGCCCGGCCTATGTCAAAAGACAAAAACCGGACAAACTCGAGGCATGGTCTGTTTTGTGTAAATTTGTTGGATATCCCAAGCATTCGCGAGGGTATATCTTCTACCACTGTGAGGAACAAAGAGTATTTGTTGCTCAACATGCCTCGTTTTTAGAAAAGGAATTTCTCGCAAAAGAGATTTGTGGCTCTGAGGTAGAACTGGAAGAGGTTCCAGCTGAACAAAACACAACAGAAGATTTAGTGGAACCAAGAGGATTCAGTAGCTCCCGATGAACCTCAGCCTCTCCGCCGATCTAGTAGGGTTCCTCGCCAACCTGAGAGATACTACGGTTTTCTCATGGATGGTGGGAGCGAGGATTGCATCATGGAGGATGATGACCCAACTAGCTTCGAGCAGGCCATCACGAGTAGGGACTCAGTGAAATGGCTGGATGCTATGCGGTCCGAGATGGAATCCATGTACACCAACAAAGTATGGACTTTGGAAGTTGCTCCTGAAGGGGTAAAACCCATTGGGAGCAAGTGGATCTTCAAGAAGAAACTTGGTGTAGATGGGAAAGTGGAGACTTTAAAAGCTAGACTTGTTGCAAAGAGTTTTCGTCAAAGACCAGGTGTGGACTATGACGAAACCTTTTCTCCAGTGGCTATGCTTAAATCCATCCGGATCATGCTTGCCATCGCTGCATATCTTGATTACGAAATCTGGCAAACGGATGTTAAGACCGCCTTTCTAAATGGTGATTTAGAAGAGTACGTGTACATGACTCAGCCAGAAGGCTTCGTAGACAGTGGGAGCAGCGGGAAGGTGTGCAAGCTGCTTAAATCCATTTATGGATTAAAGCAAGCATCGCGGAGTTGGAACATCTGCTTTGACGTCGTTATCAAAGAGTTTGATTTCGTCAAAAACCCAGATGAACCTTGTATCTACAAGAAGGTGGCAGAGAGTAAGGTTGTCTACCTCGTATTGTACGTAGACGACATACTCTTGATAGGAAATGATATTCCTATACTGCAATCGGTCAAGCTCTTCTTATCACAAAGATTCTCAATGAAAGATCTTGGTGATGCCTCCTGCATATTGGGAATTAGGATCTATAGAGATAGATCCAAACGGATATTGGGATTGTCCCAATCCAGGTACATTGACACCATACTAAAGAGGTTTAGTATGGAAGAATCCAAGCGTGGGAATTTACCCATGATCTCTGGAGTCACTCTCTCCAAAGAGATGTCTCCCAAGACTGATTTGGAGAGAGCTCGCATGCAAGGGATACCCTATACTTCGGCTGTAGGCTCTATCATGTATGCGATGCTATATACCAGACCCGATGTAGCATACTCACTAAGTGTAGTGAGCAGGTATCAAGCTGATCCTGGAGAGAGTCACTGGACAGCTGTGAAGAGCATTCTCAAGTACTTGCGAAGGACTAAAGAGATGCTCTTGGTGTATGGTAAAGGAGAACTCCAAGTGGAGTCCTTTACCGATTCGAGCTTCCAGAGTGATAAGGACGACTCTAAGTCACAGCTGGAAGAGTTCCAAGCAGGAAACCGTGGCAGACTCGACGATGGAGGCCGAATACATCGCTGCCAACGATGCTGCTAAAGAGGCTGTCTGGATCAAGAAGTTCATTACTGAACTTGGATTGGTTCCATCCATTGAGCATCCAATACCTTTGTATTGCGATAACAATGGAGCGGTGGCTTTGGCCAAGGAACCTAGGTCCCATCAGCGATCCAGGCATATTCTGAGGCGGTATCACCTGATCCGGGAGATAGTTGATCGCCGGGAGATCGAGGTCAGGAGGGTTGACACGATGAACAACACGGCGGATCCATTCACTAAGGCCATTCCCCAGATACAGTTTGAGAGACTCTTCGGGATGCTCGGTATGCGATACTACAGCAGCTGGCCCTAGTGCAAGTGGGAGATTGTTAGTTGTATGTATGCCCTAGAGGCCAGTATTTTACAGATGATGTATATTATATTGGATGCTTGGACATATATAGAGATGACTTTCTTGCTCGATATGATAGTATGCTATCTGGTTGCTCTTTATCATAACATGTACACTAGTCTCTTTAAACTGTCTTATAGTTACATGTTGGTAAATCCCTTAGGATGTGTACTTGACTACCTGGATTATGATGCAGATCATACTAGTGGGGACATGGTAGTCCATAAGTACATCCTTCAAGGTCCCTAGTCGTGGGTGTATCGAGACGGGGCATCGATATACCAGTGTAGACTAGCGTATACGCTTCTCGACCCATGAGATGGGCGATGGATGATCCCATATCCATTGGTGTTTGACATCAGAGATGGTGTACGGGTGCTCAGTGGAGATTGGGTACACTGGACGGACTCGCCGAGAACTCCCAGATGGTATTATACCTCACGTCAGATGGCAGTTCTCAGGTGACACTTGTACAGGTTAGTCTGTAGACCCGAGATCGTCATAGAGTCTTGTGTGATTCCCACTGTGGTTTGATCTCCACCTTACCACGTCCATGAGGGCGTGCAAAACGGTGGTCTTTAGGTACAGTCCCGAGTCACATGGAGGCAATGAGCGATAGGAGGGGTTTCGTCTCTCCCGGTATTGGGGGTTGATGTTGCGCTGTGCTCGATTGGCCGTAACAGGGAAGTCCCTGGCCAGGGATGATCAAAGATTAGCTGGTAAGTGTTACCAGTAGTTTCTCAACCCGTTATGAGCCTCACATCAGCACGACTTATCGGTTATTGGGGTCTGACGTTTACCACCCCTAGACTTGATATGCGACATATCAGACGAACAGACCGGACTGTACGAAAAGTGTTACTGGTTGGATTCACAGGAGTATGAGCGGGCTAGCTCGTCGATCTTCTGATCGCTCAATATCCGGATGGCCGTTACGTTTAGCAGACCGCTTGCGGCTTGTGGGTGCTTGATATGATCATCATCTGCTACCGGCGTATTGATGAGTCTTTAGAGTCCTACACAGAGGTTTCCTGGCTCAAGCGAAAAGAAATAGGAGCGCATATGAGATATGTGCAGGACCGAGAATAATGCGTGTATGTGATACCGTATTCCATTCTCGCGATGAATGTATCGATTGGTTATATGCGATATAACCTAGATATCGAATCAAGGATTGATTCGATAAGCCGATACATAGGATACTAGTCGGTTATATGCGATATGACCGGATCGTTAAATCAAGTGTTGATTTAATGATTTAATGTATAATTATATATTTGATATATTACTTTGCATTAACTAGTATTGGTTAACTTTAAATGGATTTTCTCACTTGATGTGCAAGTTGTATATGTGATATACTTTTGTGCACATGTTTGTATCATGTTTGATGATACTTGCTCATTTGGTTAAGTGTAAAGAATTAAACCTTGGTTAAATAAATGGTTAGGGTTTTTATTATTCATTCATTTATCTTTTTAATTTGGATTAAAAAGAAATTGCAAAAGAAAACAATATGGTTGCTTTCTTTCTTGAAGCTTGTTGAAGCTTCATGAAGCTTTGACCAAAGTGACCATTTTGTCTTCATGCTTAACCCTAACCATTCATCTAACCTTAGTCAATTCTCTACACCTAACCATGGTTCATATTATGATAAGTATTCATTTCTTTTGCATTTTAAAAAATCATAATCATAATCATCTTCATCTTCTTCTTCTTCTTGAGTTCAAGAAAAAGCTTGCCACCATTAATGGCATCTTGAGTAAACAAGTGAGAAATCCAATTCTAAAGTGAACCCACCTCCTATTTCTTCACCCTCTACCTCTTGCCAAGTAGTATAGGGTGTTTTCTTCACAAGTTTCACAACTTGGTGAAGTCGGAGCTTGATCTTGTGAAGCCTCGACGTAGATCATCTTCGGCATCGTAGCCGACGACTATTCCGCTCATTTCTCCGATGAAGCCGATGCTAGGGTCTGAGATCCAACTTGGACAGCGGGAGGAAGTCTACGTGGAGCTAAGGAAGTGGAGAACCGGATCTACAAAGGTTGTAGCTTCTCACTTTTAGTTAAGTCGTTAACTAGTTTAATGTTTCGCCTAAAATTCTAGTCGACGATCCGTATTAGGGTTTCTCGGCACTCATAAAATTTGAAATTGGCATGGTTGATACCTTTTGAGACCTCTATAGCATGCCTAGGAACCCTACAGCCAACGCCTCACATGTGGCACGCCGTACTGCCCCAAACCCGAAGGTTCAAAGGGCTGTTTAAGACGGTCACATAATCGAGTTAAGGTTTGTTGTCTTCTAGAGGGACCATCGCATTACTTGCACTACTTAGAACGTCGTTAAACTACGGAAAGATCCAACACTTGGAAATTTCACGACAGGGGAAAAGGTGGGTATTTATATCCGGTCGAACTTTTTAACATATTCTAAAATTTACCCGGAAAACACATAGACAAAGTCCGATAATCCGATCGAATCTACGAACCCCCAATACAACCCAGAAAACTCAACTCTTGAGTAAAAATTAAAAATTCCCAGAAAATACAGCACCCAAATATAGGAATTACTATGCAAAGACGAACTGAAGAAAAGACAAAATTGCCGCAGAACCGCCGCATTAGCCATGCTAATGCCGCGGTTCCGCCGCGCTTTAAGGGAATCATGGGTACGGGCTTCACATTAATTCTTACAATTCCCTGCTGAATTTTCTGCATATTTTTAATGTGGAAAAATCCCCGAAATTAAAAAATGTATAGAGAGCATTTTTTGGGTTAGGGTTTTGGTTCGATCGGACTTCTAACTCTGTCTATGCATCGCCTAAGGCTCTAGCTAGGCTCTGATACCACTGTAGGGTTCCTAGGCACACTAATGAGGTCTCACAAGGCATCAACCATGCCAATTTCAAATTTTACAAGTGCCGAGAAACCCTAATACGGATCGTTAACTAGAATTTTAGGCGAAACATGCAACTAGTTAACAACTTAACTAAGTGAACGGAAATACAACCTTTGTAGATCCAGTCCTCCACCTCCATAGCTCCATGATGAAGTCTCCTTGGTGTCCAAATCGAATCCCGGACTCTAGCGTCGGCTTCATCGGAGAAATGGACGGGCTAGGTCGTCGACTTCGATGCCGAAGATGATCTACGTCGAGGCATCACAAGATCAAGCTCCCACATCACCAAGTCATGAAACTTGTGAAGAAAACACCCTATACTACTTGGCAAGAGGTAGAGGATGAAGAAATAGGAGGTGGGTTCACTTTAGAATTGGATTTCTCACTCTTTTTCTCAAGATGCCATTGTTGGTAGCAAGCTTTCTTCACGTGAAGAAGAAGAAGAAGAAGGAATATATTATGATAAGTATTTTCCAAATAGAAAATAAATGAATACTTATCATAAACCAACCATGGTCAAGTGTAGAGAATGAATCATGGTTAATTGGAATGGTTAGGGTTAAGCATGAGACAACAATGGTGGACTTGTTCAAAGCTTCATGAAGCTTCAATATACAAACAAAGAAAGCCAGCATTTTTCTCTTTATGCTTATTATTTTCCAAAAAGAATAAATAAATATATAAATGAATAAGAAAACAAAACCCTAACCATTCATATAACCATGGTTTAATCTTTACACAAACCCAAGTTAGCATGCATCATCAAACATGATACAAACTTGTGCACAAAAAATATATCACATATACAATGTGCACAAACAAGTGAGAAAAACCATTTAAGGTGAACCAATACTAGTTAATGCAAACTAATATATCAAATATATAATTATGCATTAAATCATTAAATCAACACTTGATTTAACGATCCGGTCATATCGCATGTGATCGACTAATATCCAATGTATCGGCTTATCGAATCAATCCTTGATTCGATAACTAGGTTATATCGCATACAACCATATCGATACATTCATCGCGAGAATAGAATACGGTATCATATACACGCATTATTCTCGGTCCTACACATATCTCATATGCGCTCCTATTTCGTTTTGCTTGAGCCAGGAAACCTCTGTGTAGGACTCTAAAGACTCGTCAATACGCCGGCAGCAGGTGATGATCATATCAAACACCCACAAGCCGCAAGCGGTCTGCCAAACGTAACGGCCACCTGGGTATTGAGCGATCAGAAGATCGACGAGCAATCCCGCTCATACTCCTGTGAATCCAACCAGTAACACTTACCGTACAGTCCGGTCTCGTCGTCTGATATGTCGCATATCTCGCCTAAGGGTGGTAAACATCAGACCCCAACAGCTCGATAAGTCGTGTCGATATGAGGTCTATAACAGTTCGAGAAACTACTGGTAACACTTACCAGTAAATCTCAGCAACCCTGGCTAGGGATTTCCGGTTATAGCCAATCGAACACAGCGCAACATCAACCCCCTATACCGGGAGAGACGAATCCCCTCCTATCGCTCATTGTCTCCATGTGACTCGGGACTGTACCCAAAAACCACCGTTTTGCACGCCCTCTTGGACGTGGTAAGGTGGAAATCAAAGCACAGTGGGAACCACACAAGACTCTATGACGATCTCGGGTCAACAGACTACTCTGTACCAGTGTCACCAGAGAACTGCCATCTGACGTAAGGTATAATACCATCTGGGAGTTCTCGGCGAGTCCATCTAGTGTACCCAGTCTCCACTGAGCACCCGTATATCATCTCTGATGTCAAACACCAATGGATATGGGATCATCCATCGCCCATCTGTATGGGTCGAGAAGGTATACGCTAGTCTACTCTGGTATATCGATGCCCCGTCTCGATACACCCATGGCTAGGGACTTTGAAGGATGTACTTATGGACTACCATGTCCCCACTAGTATGATCCGTATCATAGTCCAGGTAGTCAAGTACACATCCTAAGGGCTTTACCAACATGTAACAGAGAGACAATCAGTGTTCACGTTAAGGTAAAGATCAACCAGATAGCATACTATCATGTCGAGCAAGAAAGTCCTCCCTATATATGTCCAAGCATCCACTACAATATACATCCTATGTATAGTAATGGCCTCTAGGGCATACATATAACTAACAGTATTCAGGCTATGTTGGTATGGCCCTTAGCCAGGACATAGTGATTGGTAGCTGCTGGGGTGTTCACAAATTGCATATATAAATGCGTTGGTTTGGAACAGTCGTACAGCCTTGTTGGCCCTTAGTCAAGGGCGAGTACGGGTGGGTTCAAATTAACAAGAAAATGATGGGAAGTTGACATGCGACTTATGATGGGTTGGCCTTTAGTCACGATCATAAGAACATGGGGTAAAAATCATATCGGGAGTTTCTAAAGAAACTGAAACTTGCCGGGCTTGTGCATACCTTCTGGAGTGTGATAACGTGAGTTGATTCCGTCACGTTATCATGCGATGAGAGTTGGATCCCGATTCCCACTGATGAGTTGGTTTACTCTTCGGGTGATCCCGATTGATTCTTCTTTCAGGTTTGAAGGAGAATTTGACAGTACATTGGGAGGTTTCCGGATTAGATAAAGTGATAACCATTCTGATCTAGGTCAGAGTGCACGCAGAGTGTTTCTTTTCTCTCCCTCTTTGGCAGCGACCTTTGACCGACCCTAGACTATGACTCAGTGACCAAGTTGATCGAACCTTCTTAAAATATAGGCTTTTTGGATTGTCTGAGTTGCATAAGTCATTGCCACTCCTTCTTATACCCTTTGAATTTCTCAGAACAGCCCGTATTACTACGGACATCCACTTCCATTGGATAGATCCATCGTATGGTTATATACGAACTCGAAGGGACTTCTTCTAGGATGGATCCAGGTTCAGGAGAAATAGAATTGGTTTATTCAGTTGTCTTTTATTATCACCTTCTCTCAGGTTGCGAGGGCTCCTTGGTTTAGGAGAGTACACCTATTACGCTTATTGGATAGTCTACTTCCAAACCATAAGCAGGTGCCGAAAGGTAGGGAATGAAGAAAACCAATTAGCCTAAGTAGGGTGTACAGAAGGTAATATGTAAAGACAAAATAAAGGGATTAGAAAGAGGGCAAAGTAAATTGCGACTGCTATCATTCACGACCAAACCGCGTACTTCGCCACTCCTATTTCACTTTTTCTTTTTTCCCCAGTTCGGGAGAAATAGAATAAGGTATTATTCAGTTGTCTTTTATCATCACCTTCTCTCAGGTTGCGAGTACTCCTTGGTTTTGGAGGGTACACCTATTATGCTTACTGGATAGTCTTCTTCCAAACCATAGGCTGGTGCCAAACGATAGGGAAGGAAGAAAACCACTTAGCCTAAAAGGGGTGTACAGAAGGTAACGATTAAAGACAAATAAAGGGATTTGGAGAGATGGCAAAGAATTATACGGTTACAGTCATGAATTGGATTATGGAAGAGGTATTATTAGGAATACCAGGATACCCCTACAAAACATTTTTATGTTTCAGTTTCACTATGCATTGTTAAAGGAAAACCGATTTCCCTATTAGGTACTTACTCCAGGGTATGTATTTACCAGTTATGATTCTCACATCTGTATGGTTTTAAAGATGATGAGTGGGAGGAAGTTATTGGGAATTAGGTGATCATCCTCATTATATTGGAATTCGTTGTAATTGGTTATATTTGAGGAAGTCGCCTAGGTTATTGCCGGCAGGCATGTATTTTGTTTTGAGTATCCGTTGTTGTGCACCAATTTCAAAATGATATATCTGTACGTTTATTTTTATAAAGTGAGATATAACTTTTTGATATTATGTCGATGACATTTACCTATATCAGTTGGCGATTGGGTAAGGAGCATTGAACAGCGGAGTATTTCTTAACCATAAGTACTGTTTTCAACCAACGATGCACAGGTTTTGAGTTATTCGACTCAGCGGACTTATACAGAGTATTGTATGTTGTCCAGTGTCCATCAGGACAAAGGGGTTGGTCCTCGTACTATATTCTGTTTACTTATGACTTCTCTAGTTTTTAGACAAGTGTTCCGTAGAAATACAATGTCTAAGTTTTTGAGAAGTTGTGGGTATAAGAATAAAGTAGAGAACCAGATGTCGCAAGTATCGGGATTCTTCAAAGAGATCGAAGATGTAGATTCTTTTGATTGGTATTCAGATGATAGTAATGGTTTTGAGAAACTTGTTTCTCTTTCGGGTTACTCATAATTGGATGGATTCCTAAGTTGAGTAATGCTGATTAGCCTCTCTCCATTAAGTTGATATGCACTGGAGACAGCTGCATGATTAGAATCTGGTTCCAATTAAATAAGTGCCAAAGTTTCTATATTGGATATAGAATGGTTCATATCTTAACGATGTTAAGGTACGGGGAGTTGTCCGGCTTATGCTTAAAACCAGACTCTGGATAACTCAAGGCACGTTTCTGTAATGTCAGTTTGTGGGTTGTCCCGGGCTATGTCGAGGGTTGACTTTCTACCATCTGGAAGATCAATAGTGATATTGTTCTTGAGTCGCCACAGTTTTAGTAAACTGGATTTTTTCAGAAAACAGTAGTGGGAGTATGGTAGAACTGGAAGTGATTCTAGAACCACAAACAATTACGGAAAATTTAATAGGACCTATAGATTCAATCAGGTTTGACATTCCAATAGCCACTCCGCAGATTTGGTGGGTAACCTCAGACACCCGAGAGGTACTCCGGTAGCCTCAAGGACGGTGACAGGGAGGTTCTTATCTACCCAGACTTGACACTACTGTTGTTCTAGGCTATGAGACCCGGCAGGATGATAAGTATAGCGTCGTTCTAAACTAGCTTTAGATGTGCACGTGTATATTATTCTGCCAGAGGGTTGTTGTGGTCAGTGGGAGCAGCGAAAGCATAGTGGGCAAGTAGCTTGTGTCTATTTATAGACTTGAGCAGTTATAGCGGAGATAGATCATCTAATTTTGATGTGACAGTCATGGATTTGACTTCATCAGAATAGGGGATGGGTCTGTTAAGAAGGTAGTAGGGTGTGATGTCCTGGTATTTGGATGACATACACAGAGTAGGAAGTAAAATTCCTATACTACGATCGGTTGTACTGTGGTCGTCACACAATTGTTTCTCCACAAAGGATATGGATATAATATCAGTCATTATGGTTACTAGATCTATGCTTTTAGATCTGGATTTGGGTGGTTTCCTAATATGGGTATTTTGACAGTATTCTGATAGTTTTTAGAATAAGATGACTCCTAGCATGGTGGTGTACCTGCAGATGATGGAGTCACCCTCTCTAATGGTGTCTTACAGACTAAAGGGTAGAGGGATGTGCATGATTGGCAGATCACTTGCTTAGGCAATTGACTCAATCGTGAGATGTCAAGTACCACACCAGATGTTGTTTTTGCACTAGATGCAATAAGTTTATATTAATCCAATCCTGAAGAAACATAAGGAAGCAGTTTTAGAACATAAATGCATGTTCTACGGATTTGATGACGGCAGCCTCCTTCGGGAGACGATTATCATTCCAGGCTTCAAAGGTGACATGGATGACAGAGTGATTGTCAGAGTTATAGTTTACCCTCTGATGAAGGGGGCAGTATTATGGACAGGTGGTCCAAGAGGATACTGTGGGAGGCATGGTGCAGGATACTGATTAGGTTCAGTTATCGATACAGTTTAAGAAGTTTGGATTTGGAGTTCATTTATGAACTAGGTCCCATCAGATATCCAGATATATTCTAAGATAGGTATTACTCAATTCGGGAGATGGCTTTCTCCACGAACTTAAGATTAAGAAAGACATAGAAAGAGACATCGGGGCGGATCCACTCATTGAGGCTATTTCTCGAACACAAGAGTTTTACAAACGGGCTTTGTGAAACTGATTAGTATAGGAGTTGGGTGCTCGGTATCACACGGGCTGTGAGTGCGACATCGCAATAATTAGCCTTAAGTGCAAGTGGGAAATTGTTGGATATAGTGCCCTCAAAGTCAATTATTGGATCGCAGGTACGTGATTGCAATGATTGAGGAGGACCTATACCGGTAGCACAGTCTTACTCGAGATGATAGTATGCTATCTGGTTTGCCTTTTTTAGTCATGTATAGGTTCAGGTGACTGATCACGATTACACGTTGATAGAGCCCTTAGAATCTTGCTTGACTATCAACAGTATGATGGCGATCATATACGTGAGAGTTGAGTAGTCTATAAGCACATCCTTAATAGTGGTCCCTAGTCATGGGAGTACCGAGACAGGGCATCGATACTCCGGAGTAGACTAGTGTATACAGTTGAGACCCCAACGAGGGGTGGTGGCCGGTCTCACAAGCCACTGGTGTCAGTTGTATCACCTAAGATGTATACAGATGCTTATTGGGTTATGAGTATACCGGACAGGACTCGCCGGGAACCTGCTAGTTGGTATTATACCTATCGTCAGATAGCAGTTCCCCGGTGACATGTGTACAGGCTAGTTCATCGACCTGAGGTCGTCATTTGTCTTGTGTTAGTTCCCACTTTGCTTTGATTTCAACCCTACCACGGCTCAAAGGAGTCGTGCAAACAGGTATTTTTTGGGTACAGTCCCGAGCCACATGGAGGCAAGTGAGCAGATCGGCAGGGGATTCGTCTCTCCCGATATTGGGGGTGAGATCGTAAAGCACGTGTCTAGGAAAGCCATTACACCAAGTCCTTGGCCAAGGCAGGTAAGAATTACTGGTAGGTACTCCAGTAGTTTCTCAGGGTGTTCAGGGCTTATCTCCGAAACGACTTATACCACTATTGGGGGTCGGACGTTACCAGCCCCCTAGGCCCGATATGCGATACTCATAGTCGAACGGACCGGACTGTATGTATATTGTGACTGTTAGGCTCAGTAGGGTTTCAGGATGAGTTCTCTCATCGGCTTCCCTTGAGGTCAGTTCATGGGCAGCCATTACGCACAGCTAGTGCCGCTTACGGCTTGTGGTTAAACCTACTGCCAGGGTACTGACGAGTCATTAGAGTCCCCCACAGATAGTTTCCCAAGTTCGGGTGAAACGTTGTAGCGGCCGTATGGTTTTATGGCAGGGTTCGGAAAATGCACGTGCGTTTACGCACGTGTCATATTTCGGGCAGATAATACTGGTGGGCTTTGGTTTAATCCGGATCCATGTATTATACTTTGTAGATATAATATCTTTGTCTCAGTTACATTTGTATTCGGTCATAATACAAATGCGGGTATATTTATACAGTTACGGGGTTATCCAGAAATTCGTTTCGGGATCGCTTTTGGAAGTTGCCAGTTTTCTATCGCCCGTATTAAACATTTGGTTTAATACGGATTTATCTTTTCTTCACTTGGGTGAGTCACGAGGTGAGTCATGGGTGGAAGCTTCTTGTTTTGGTGACTAGGTTCATGAATCATTGTTTGCATTAATGAATGGATGACTAGGTTAATTGAGTCACCATTTGGATTAATTTGGTTTTGTTTTGCCTTGGATTTTTTCTCTTGATCTTTTCCTTTATGGTCACCTCTTCTACTCCTACACTCACCTCCCTCTTCCTATATAGTGGCCGGCCATTCGATGGAGCCAAAGAATGGTTGTTGATTAAAAAGATTAGGAATTTGATTCATGGAAATTTCATATTCTCATTTCTCATTTACTCGATCCAAAAGGCAACTTCATTAACCGTTCGTCCATGGCTTTGGTCAAAGTGAGACAAAGTGTTGTACTCATTCTCTACATCAATCTTGGTCATCTCTTTTAACAAACTTGATGACCGAGTTGCCTCGGTATAGTGGCGGGAGCCCGTTTAAAGATCCGTAGATGTGGTGCCACCTCGACGAGGAGCCAGGAGATCGAAGCAGCCGCAACGGAGCGTGGGATGATGGTTAAAGAACGAAGGACTCGGATCGTTCGGTATAACCTTTCTACCCACTTTGTAGTTTGTTAGTTTAGCGTTAATGGCAGATCCAGGTTATAGTATGCGATAGCGCCAGTTATAAAAGTTTTTGTTCCGCATTTGGCGTCTGAAAGACGGCCGGGACGCTACCGTAGACTTACAAGTATGCTATCTGGTTTATCTTTATCATCGTGTGCTGCTTTTGGTGACCTTACAGGTCGCTATTACACATTGATAAAGCCCTTAGGATTCTTGCTTGACTACCAGCAGTATGATGGCGATCATATACGTGGGAGCTGGGGTCTATAAGCACATCCTTAAAAGGTCCCTAATCGTGGGAGTTTCGAGACTGGGCATCGATACTCCATTAGTAGACTAGTGTATATAGTCGAGACCCCGACGAGGGGCGGTGGCCGGTCTCACAAGCCATTGGTGTCAGTTGGTTCACCTAAGATGTATACAGGTGCTAATTGGGTTATGAGTACACTGGACAGGACTCGCCGGGAACATGCTAGTTGGTATTATACCTGACGTCAGATAGCAGTTCCCTGGTGACATGTGTACAGGTGAGTTCATCGACCTGAGATCGTCATTTGTCTCGTATGAGTTCCCACTGTGCTTTGATTACTACCCTACCACGGTGATCGGTCGAAAATATTGTATTTTTAACACGTCAATTTCCCTAACATTTGCTCTCATCTAGTAGTGTTCGGTTTGCATATTATACATATTAGCAAAACAGCTGTGAAATTCCAGATTACCTTTGCTGTATACTAAAACCGGCATTTTAAGGGAAATTGAGTGTTTATCATGGCATCGCATCATTCTTGTGTAGCGCAACACTTGTTTCGAAGTCTGTGCAGGAAATTTCAGGAACCGAGCCAAAATTGTCAAATTGCTGATAAAAAAATACGCCAACTCAAAGATCTGAGATCTGTCAATGATCTAGAAGGAATTTTGGGAATCAACATATCAGCAAACTACCATGAGGTCAACACAAAGTATGTAAGGAAAATTGAAGCAGAGAGCAAGCCAAAGGGCCGTGGATCCACGGCCGGAGTAGGGCACATGCCACGGATCCGCGGTCACGTGACATCCACGTCATCAAAGATTTACTGCAGAATTATTCCCTCACTCAGAACACCTCATCAAGCCAATGCAATTTCCAGAACACTCCAGAACATTCTGCCAGATCAGCAAGGCTCCTTGTGCAAACTAAACTTCCAAGCTTCCAAAGCAAGCTTCCCCCTTAATTACCTTAAAGCCTAGAAGCTAACCTAATCCAAGCTTATAAGAGAAGCTAAACTAGACTAAGCTTACAAGGGATAATCTAAAGCTTATGAGGGAAGCTAACTAATCCAAGCTTACAAAGGAAGCTAACCATTCTTAAGGCTATAAAAGGGACCCTAGGCTTCACTTCTAAAGGTTGTTGAAAGTTCTCCATCTTCACCCACAAGTTGAGTGACACAACTTGTGCCTCAAACCCTAAACCTAATCTAAATTCCAAAGCCAAATTCAAGATCCCGAGTACCATTCAAGCGAGAAGCCTTCAACGTTTTAGGAGCGGAGCCGATCTTCAACCGAGCAAGTGATCCAAGCCGATCCGCAGCTCAAGGAGTCGAGCGAAGCCAAATAGACGATCGAGTTCATTCCTCATTGTAGTTCTTGAGCGAATTGTAACGGATTTGTTGATAAATAAAAGGTGAAATTCTTTAATCTTGCTTTCTTTAAATTTGTAACGTTTTAAAAATAGTTAAATAAATAATTAAATAAATAAAATCGTTTAAGTGAATTTTATGAGTTTCGGTAAAGTAAAACGTATTTTTCGTAAAACTAAACCGTAATTATTTTTCACTATAAATTTAAAAATACCTATTTTAATTATGTTATCACTAGTAAATGGTGTTTATTTAGTCACTTATAAATTTTTAGTTTAATTAGATATTTTTCCTAAATTAATTATTTTAAATATTAACATAAGCTTTATTTATACACTAAATTAGTGTAAATTTCAAATTTGAAGGGGTTTAATTTGCAAAAATGAATCATTGCATATTAGAATCTAGTGTGTATCATGAAAAATTTATTTACAAATTTTTCCATGATTCTAGAATTTTCTTTAGGTGTTTTAGAAAAGAAATGATAAAAATTAAATGAATTGTTGAAAAGACATAAAGAAGTTGATATTTTGGGTGATGTTTCTACACTTTTTTTCACTTTTCTCACTCTCCTCTCCCTCCTCCATGGTGTAGCTGGCCTCAACCCCAATGGCAGCCCCCTCATCTTCCAAATTTAAATTAACTCCAAAAATCATCAAAAATCCTACAAAAATCCAAATAAAAATCCACAAAATCCTAATTAATTCCTACCCTCTATTCTTTGCTCATCTTTACATGGATTTTGGAGATGGAAAGCATTCATTTTGGAGGCTTATTTTCATGTTTGGATTTCATGTTGTGGAGGTATAAATCTTCTTCTTTTGATTTATTGTTATTAGATGTTTCATTTAAGCATAATTAGATTTAATAAATAAATTCTATCTACAAGTTTTAAAATACAAGTTAGTGTTTATAAAATTACGTTATGGTTTTTATTAATTACATTTTTAGTAGTGGAAAATCGTGTATGGATGATATATTGTAAATTGTTCATCCAAAAATTGTTTAAATTAATTCATTTTGCAAACTAGATTTCTATATATTGTATATATTGGTGAGATAAAATTCCAATTATTGTTTGTAACACTAGAGTGGGGTTTCAAAGAGGATATTAACTTGTTGGTGGAATGAAAAACTCAATTTGGTTACTAGTTTTTATTGATAATTGATAAATTGTGAGAAAAATGAAATTTTGTTAACTAGATTTTAGAAATTCTTAAATAAATGAGATTTAAAATCTAATTTATGGTTTCATTATATTATTATCATCATGAATTATATTTTAGTAAGTTAATTCATGTAAAATCATGTTTAGTTGTGATATTGTGAAATTTTGCTTAAAAATACCGAAATTGGGCATGCTTACAAACTAGAATTTCAATTTAATACAAATTAAGGTGTAAAAAATATAGTAGTGGTTTGAATAATCTAGTTATGCTATTTAATATGTATTACGACCATTAGTTTCATTTAAACATCAAGTTTTGAAGTAAAACGGTAAATTGGCATTTTCGGGTTTTACGAAATCGGGTGATTTGATCGATTTTTAGGGTTTCGATGAATTAAATCATGTTTTATATTATAAGTAATGAGTTTTAAAACTATGAGTTGTTTGTTGATGTTTATCTCATTTAATCGGAGTTTGTACGCCGATATCGAGCGATATTTGGTTCTTTTGCATGAGCGGGTCATAGGTTTTAACCTATGCGTGTTTCGTGCGTTGTTTTGATGTTGTCCGTGATTCAGTTTACAATACTACATATGTTTGCTTATAGGTACCCCTCACGTGGACTGCGGGCGATGAAGAGGAGGATGGCGACACCGTCTTCGGCAGGCAAGGACCAGGTGAGTAGATGTATATCTACGGGGGGAAGTCGGGTGGATGGCGTCTAGCACCACCGCAAACGTAGAATAGGGATAGTACTTATTGTCATTAGGAATCCAGACGTGACCTTAGATATTTGATGAATAGGACCCTAGTAATGACCCTAGGTTGGACTAGACTGATTAGAAAGACCATACCAGAGGATGAATACCTTGGAAGAGATTCGTAGGTTTCAGGTAGATACACACACACACACTGAGACTCGACGTGGTGTATACGTGTATGTATATATATATATATAGGACTAGGTGAAGGTATATATATATTTACACAATACGTATATGTGATACAAGGATGTGATATGATACACGGGGATGAAACAATATAACTGGGCTGATGCCGTGATTCTTGGCTATACAGTCGTGTTATGATATTACCTGATCATTAGAAAATGAGATAATGGATTTATATACATGAACAATAATAAAGGATGGTGATGATATTAAAGTATATGGGACTCTAAATAGAACCCGGACTGTAACCCGTGCCCGAAATTCTGATATCATATATGTGTGACCTGATTACGACATCATATAGGTGTGACTTGATTTTGATATGATAAATATGTGTAACTTGATCACGATATCATATAGGTGTGACATGATTACGATATGATTTAAGTTTGACTTAATCACAATATGATACATATACATGTTATTTCTGAGGATAAAGTAACAATGTACATTTATATTGACAATGATATATGATTGATGTATGCGATTACAGTATGGTACCTTGATTATGACATGTGTTGTTGATGATATTATACGAATGATGAGACACGTAGGTGATACTTAACCCGTACTCCGATTTTGGGATGTCGTATGATGGATTTTACCGTACGAGGTATAGACGTGATGATTGATCTGCACTCTTGATTCGAGGAAGCCGTACTATGTACCTGACGCTATTGAGGCTGGATCGCCGACTATTAGAGATATGGACTCAGATTTTAGGTGTTCTTTTATTTCTTATCGACTAGATTCTTAGGTTTAGCTCCGTAGGAGGTTAGATGGACACTAGTTTAGGCTCGAGTCATATAGTTGTAGTTATACTTGTATATCAAATGAGTGGATAATACACATCCGTCTTTACTTTCACACTGTAATCATCATGGTGCATGTTCATTCATATGTTTCTATAATCAGTATAAAACTCTGCCAGTTAGGACACCAGCACCATTACCGATGATGCGCATATTCCACGCACACTTATTTGCCGGCTCACACACATCATTATCGGTAATTGCTATGTCACGTACACTTTAGAACATATTATCTTTTACTGATAGATCCGCTAGCAACTAGATCGATATAATATTGTGATTACTCTCTGGTGATAATATAGACATGGCATTCATTACTTAGACATTTCATGCATTCACATTTTCATGTTATTATGCAGTATTAAGGGGCACATGCCGACACTTATCATATCCTTACTCATGATTTTGGAATTTTGGATTTCTATGAGATTTCTGGATTTTTGGGGAAAACCGCAAGAATATATAAAAACTTCTCTCTCTCTCTCCTCCTCTCTTTTTAAAACATAAGATGCGGTTTTCTCGTGATGTATGCGTCGTCCACCATGAATTTCATGTTTTCTGTTGGATTTCGAGACCCGATTCGAGGAGTGGATGAACTGTCTCGGGTACATGGTGGGCCCGGTATGGTACCCCGGGGAAAGAAGATCGAGTTGTAGACGATGAGCCTGGCAGGAGAAGACTACCTACCGGTGATGTCTTGCGCGGCGGATATCCAGAGGATACCGACCGTTGTCGTGAGATTTGATGATATGGGCTGATCCGGACTGACGGAGCCCGAGATATTGAGACTATGAGACATTGAGATTATGAGGTATTGAGACTTGAGATTTACATGTTTTGTGTCGATACTTGACACGGATTTCCACGGATTTCATCTTTGATATTTCAGATTTCTATACACATTTTACTATGATAAAACCTAAATATTTCATATACAGATATATCTAGATTTCAGGATTGGTTATTTTACATTCATGGTGCCTGCATACTCATTCACATGGCTTAGTACTATATGAAGCATTGACACGAGCACGGAGCATTTGCACTTACACGTAGCTTATTATCCTGCCTTTACTTGATGACTAGTAGTATATTATTATATTATTATGACCTAGGATAGCGTCGTGCATTTCGATTTCTTTTCGTAGATATCTTCTACTCACGAGTTGGCAACTCACCCCCGTTGTGCCAAATTTTATTACAGGTTCGATGTACAGGTTTTCCTGGCAGCTTGCTGGCACATCTTTTCTTTCAGGGTGATTTGCACGGTAGGTTGGTTCACTTGTATCTGGACCGCCATTGTACTTTTATTATTTCATTTGTATCTAGAAAGCTCCATACCCCAAACTTGTATTACTTGATAGTTACTGGACCAGTTATTTATTTCAACCTTAGAGTCGCGCTTGTATTATTATGATATCTGGTGCTTTTGTTTTCTTTTGAGTTTTGAGCCTCGCCCTTTTGCGTTGTATACTTTTGTGCATTGGTGTGGTTGTTTCCGCCTTTTGGCGTAGAGCTAGCTCCCGTTGGGGATGCTTTTTATTGTTTATATGTATTCATTCTTGTTTGGACCCGTTTGGGGCCAGTTTTTACAAAGGAGACTCTGCCGAAATTTTTGAGAAATTGGATGTTGCTTTTAAACTTGTTTTCTTCATGTTTTCCTTTACTTCTTCTTCTTTTATGGTTTAGATTTCGGGGCTTCGGCTTACCTAGATTTCGTTGCGCCTCTAGACGCTTCATAATCTAAGTGCCGGTCACATTCCGTACTTTCGGGTCGTGACAAAGTTGGTATCAGAGCGCTAGGTTTAACCTTGTATAAGTCTAGGTGACCCTTGCTTGATGGAGTAGGCGACTTAGGTAGAGTAACGTACCGTGGGTATGGTCCGCGGCATACTCACGATACGCTACTCTGCTTAAGGAGCCTTAGAGTGCACATTTCTTTGCACCGTATTTCATTCGTTCCTTTGATCTATCTTCGTCGATATCGGATGGTGGTTTCTGTTACCACGGGCGCACTGGCAGAGGGAGCTGCGGCTCGAATGCGATAACCATTTGGGTATCGTTTATTCTTGTGGAGTGAAGCATTGTTTAGCGTGCGGACGAAGGGTATTCACATGCTGTCCAGACGAAGTTAAAGGATTCGAACGATTGTCAGAAACCCATTTTCCCAAGTTTAAAGTATTCGGAAGAACATGCAGGTATTTCTATGGACCCTATAGAAGAATGAAACCCTAACTCGACATAATGACCACGAGAACGCCCTTGAACTTTAGGGTTTACGGCAGTTCCGCGGTGCCATTAGTGAGGCTTGGGTTTGCCCTTCTACGGCTGGACCATCGATGCTGGGGTATATACCGGATATTTTTAAACTGTACTTGAGTGTTGAGCTCTCGGGGAATTATGTGATTTTGATGGATCGATCGAAAAGTTTAATATAGTCCGGATATCAGGTGAAGGGATCGACTACGTGGGAGACTCTAGATATGAGTATTGTCGTTGGTAGCGCAGTCAGCATACCTATGAAGAGACGAGTTCGAAGCAGTCGACACCAGAGGAAAGGGGGAAAGAGGCGCACATTGACGATAGTGTTTACGATTGTGATTTGGTGATCTGAATTTCATATTTTCGTTGATTGGATTTTGGTATTTTGAGGACTTTGTTCTACAATTGGTATTTCTTATGTGTACCTTCATTACGTTCTATTTGTTTTTCATATATCAGTTGTATTGATGTTGTTTAGTACATACCCAGTGCACTTGATTTGGTTTTAATACATTTTGAGATTTTGATTTGATTTCGTGCATATGGTTACATATGATTTTGACATATGCTTCGACCTAGTTTTCATTCATTTTCGTACTGTGATTTCGATTTTGATATTCGGTGTATGTTTTCGTGCACCATGTGCACCTGATTGAGATTCTTGCGCACATTCAGTGCACTTGATACGATTTTGTGCACACCAGATGCACTAAATCGGGGTTTTGTGTAGATTAGATGCACCTGATATTAGAGTCGTGCACGCCCGTTGCACTTGACAGATGTTTTTGGTGCACACCTGTTGCACTTAGTTTTGTTTTCTGTGTATTCGTGGCATCTATATTTGGTTCGATTTCAGTGCGCAACGGACGCACATGATATTTTTATAATGTGATTGGGATTGATTTCAGTTTGAGCATTATGTTTTTATAATCATTACTATTTGATTCAGTAACCAGGCGGGACGTGTATGTTAAACAAAAGATATATATGTATAGTTATTTTTTTAAAATAAGCGTCCGCTACTTATGCCGTGACACGTGCATTACACGGCGATTGTCGAAAGGGGTTCTTGCATGCTTCTTTATCCAGATATTTGGACGGTTTTACTATGATGCGCACTATATATAAGTTATAGATTTGATGTATAATATGATGGTTTTTCATATTGGGTTTGGATATTTTATTTTCACCATAACTCTGATGATTGTGTTAAGTTTGACGGAGTTTTGATTTTGAGTTATGTACTTATTTTTCATGCACTTGTATCTTGCCAAAAACGTGTTTTATCTATTGATGATTTCGGAGCCCCGACGATTTGAGTGTTTTGCTGAATGTTTTAGTAATTGGGGGGAGTTTTAATTCAAATTCGGGGACCGAATTTCTTAAAGGGGGGAAGATTGTAACGTTTTAAAAATAGTTAAATAAATAATTAAATAAATAAAATCGTTTAAGTGAATTTTATGATTTTCGGTAAAGTAAAATGTATTTTTCGTAAAACTAAACCGTAATTATTTTTCACTATAAATTTAAAAATACCTATTTTAATTATGTTATTACTAGTAAATGGTGTTTATTTAGTCACTTATAAATTTTTAGTTTAATTAAATATTTTTCCTAAATTAATTATTTTAAATATTAACATAAGCTTTATTTATACACTAAATTAGTGTAAATTTCAAATTTAAAGGGGTTTAATTTGCAAAAATAAATCATTGCATATTAGAATCTAGTGTGTATCATGCAAAATTTATTTACAAATTTTTCCATGATTCTAGAATTTTCTTTAGGTGTTTTAGAAAAGAAATGATAAAAATTAAATGAATTGTTGAAAAGACATAAAGAAGTTGATATTTTGGGTGAAGTTTCTACACTTTTCCTCACTTTTCTCACTCTCCTCTCCCTCCTCCATGGTGTGGCCGGCCTCAACCCCCATGGCAGCCCCCTCATCTTCCAAATTTAAATTAACTCCAAAAATCATCAAAAATCCTACAAAAATCCAAATAAAAATCCACAAAATCCTAATTAATTCCTACCCCTATGTTCTTTGCTCATCTTTACATGGATTTTGGAGATGGAAAGCATTCATTTTGGAGGCTTATTTTCATGTTTGGTTTCATGTTGTATAGGTATAAATCTTCTTCTTTTGATTTATTGTTATTAGATGTTTCATTTAAACATAATTAGATTTAATAAATAAATTCTATTTAGAAGTTTTAAAATACATGTTAGGGTTTATAAAATTAAGTTATGATTTTTATTAATTAAGTAGGGTTATAATAACTAGTTTATCATTTTTTAGTAGTGGAAAATCTTGTATGGATGATATATTGTAAATTGTTTATCCAAAAATTGTTTAAATTAATCCATTTTGCAAACTAGATTTCTATATATTGTATTTATTGGTGAGATAAAATTCCAATTAATGTTTGTAACACTAGAGTGTGGTTGTAAAGAGTATATTAACTTGTTGGTGGAATGAAAAACTCAATTTGGTTACTACTTTTTATTGATAATTGATAAATTGTGAGAAAAATGAAATTTTGTTAACAAGATTTTAGAAATTCTTAAATAAATGAGATTTAAAATCTAATTTATGGTTTCATTATATTATTATCATCATTAATTATAGTTTAGTATGTTAATTCATGTAAAATCATGTTTAGTTGTGATATTGTGAAATTTTGCTTAAAAATACCGAAATTGGGCATGTTTACAAACTAGAATTTCAATTTAATACAAATTAAGGTGTAAATAATATAGTAGTGGTTTGAATAATCTATTTATGCTATTTAATATGTATTACGACCATTAGTTTCATTTAAACATCAAGTTTTGAAGTAAAACGGTAAATTGGCATTTTCGGGTTTTACGAAATCGGGTGATTTGATCGATTTTTAGGGTTTCGATGAATTAAATCATGTTTTATATTATAAGTAATGAGTTTTAAAACTATGAGTTTTTTGTTGATGTTTATCTCGATTAATCGGAGTTTGTACGCCGATATCGAGCGATATTTGGTTCTTTTGCATGAGCGGGTCATAGGTTTTAACCTATGCGTGTTTCGTGCGTCGTTTTGATGTTGTCCGTGATTCAGTTTACAATACAACATATGTTTGCGTATAGGTACCCCTCACGTAGACTACGGGCAATGAAGAAGAGGATGGCGACACCGTCTTCGGCAGACAAGGACCAGGTAAGTAGATGTATATCTACGGGGGGAAGTCGGGTGGATGGCGTTTAGCACCCCCGCAAACGTAGAATAGGGATAGTACTTATTGTCATTAGAAAGCCAGACGTGACCTTAGATTCTTGATGAGTAGGACCCTAGTAATGACCCTAGGTTGGACTAGACTGATTAGAAAGACCATACCAGAGAATGAATACCTTGGAAGATATTCGTAGGTTTTAGGTAAATACGCACACATGCACACACTGAGACTCGACGTGGTGTATACGTGTATGTATATATATATATATAGGACTAGGTGAAGGTATATATATATTTACACAATACGTATATGTGATACAAGGATGTGATATGATACACGGGGATGAAACAATATAACTGGGCTGATGCCGTGATTCTTGGCTATACAGTCGTGTTATGATATTAGCGGATCATTAGAAAATGAGATAATGGATTTGTATACATGAACAATAATAAAGGATGGTGATGATATTGAAGTATATGGGACTCTAAATAGAACCCGGACCGTAACCTGTGCCTGAAATTCTCATATCATCTATGTGTGACCTGATTATGACATCATATAGGTGTGACTTGATTTTGATATGATAAATATGTGTAACTTGATCACGATATCATATAGGTATGACATGATTACGATATGATTTAAGTGTGACTTAATCACAATATGATACATATACATGTTATTTCTGAGGATAAAGTAACGATGAACATTTATGTTGACAACGATATATGATTGATGTATGCGATTACAGTATGGTACCTTGATTATGACATGTGTTGTTGATGATATTATACGAATGAAGAGACACGTAGGTGATACTTGACCCGTACCCCGATTTTGGGATGCCGTATGATGGATTTTACCGTACGAGGTATAGACGTGATGATTGATCCACACTCTTGATTCGCGGAAGCCGTACTATGTACGTGACGCTATTGAGGCTGGATCGCCGACTATTAGAGATATGGACTCAGATTTTAGGTGTACTTTTATTTCTTATCGACTAGTTTCTTAGGTTTAGCTCCTTAGGAGGTTAGATGGACACTAGTTTAGGCTCGAGTCATATATTTGTAGTTATACTTGTATATCAAATGAGTGGATAATACACATCCGTCTTTACTTTCACACTGTAATCATCATGGTGCATGTTCATTCATATGTTTCTATAATCAGTATAAAACTCTGCCAGTTAGGACACCAGCACCATTACCGATGATGCGCATATTCCACGCACACTTATTTGCCGGCTCACACACATCATTATCGGTAATTGCTATGTCACGTACACTTTAGAACATATTATCTTTTACTGATAGAATCATCTAGCAACTAGATCGATATAATATTGTGATTACTCTCTGGTGATAGTATAGACATGGCATTCATTACTTAGACATTTCATGCATTCACATTTTCATGTTATTATGCAGTATTAAGGGACATATGCCGACACTTATCATATCCTTACTCATGATTTTGGGATTTTGGATTTCTATGAGATTTCTGGATTTTTGGGGAAAACCGCAAGAATATATAAAAACTTCTCTCTCTCTCTCCTCCTCTCTTTTTAAAACATAAGATTCCGTTTTCTCGTGATGAATGTGTCGTCCACCATGTGATTTCATGTTTTCTGTTGGATTTCGAGACCCGATTCGAGGAGTGGATAAACCGTCTCGGGTACATGGTGGGCCCGGTATGGTACCCCGGGGCAAGAAGATCGAGTTGTAGACGATGAGCCTGGCAGAGAAAGACTACCTACCGGTGATGTCTGGCGCGGCGGATATCCAGAGGATACCGATCGTTGTCGTGAGATTTGGTGATATGGGCCGATCTGGACTGACGGAGCCCGAGATATTGAGACTATGAGACATTGAGATTATGAGGTATTGAGACTTGAGATTTACATGTTTTGTGTCGATACTTGATACGGATTTCCACGGATTTCATCTTTGATATTTCAGATTTCTATACACATTTTACTATGATAAAACCTAAAGATTTCATATACATATATATCTAGATTTCAGAATTCGCTATTTTACATTCATGGTGCATGCATACTCATTTGTAAGTCGATGTACAACACCCCAATGCTAGGGGGGAGGCGGAATTTTCAAAAACGAACTTGTTTAGTGAACAAACATCGACTAACCGCTTGAATCGAAGCTAAACGATAACTAACCAAACACATAGTTGTTCTAAACTACTATGCTTAGGGATTATACCTATCGAACCAAGTCCTTCGGCTTTACGATCTCCTCGTCCTCCTCGGCCTTCTCGATGTAGTAGATGATCCACCTGAGAGCAAAACTCCAAGCTTAGCCTCTAAACTTGAGGCAACTAACCTTCTTGGATTGCTAATCAAAGAAGATAGATGAGATAGAGTGAGGGTTATGGATTGTTTAGTCTAACTAATCATTGTTCTCAACACATGAGGGGTGAGGATTAGGGTTTGAAGAGAGTGAGCTTGAGGAGAGAGAATGTGAAAAATATTATGAAGTGAGAATAGTAAGTTATCATAATATAAATGAAGCATTCTCTTTTATCAAGAAAAGAAAATAAGTGATGAATAAGCATGCTTCACAAATATCTAATGGTAATTCATTGTCATGAGTCATTAAGCATTTATGATGCATTAATGACTATGATGAATCACTCTCATGACTCACTAATCTCATTCAATGCATATGACACCTAAACCTCCTTAGTCATCATCTTCTAGAAGCTTCTCGAGTAATTACGAGAACGCCCCTCCGATCCGAAAAAACTGTCCGAAAGTCGCACGTGCGTAAACACACGTATGCGTCCGAACCCTTTGTCGTAAAACCATACGACCTCTATATCGTTTCGCCTGGAGTAGGAAACTCTCTGTGTGGGACTCTAGAGACTCGACTACTACGCTGGCAGTGGGTTTAACCACAGACCGCAAGCGTCACTAGCTGTACGTAACGGTCCCCAGGTAGTTGTCGATAAGAAGGCCGATGAGGAAACCCATCCGAACTCCTACTGAGCCTGCCGTGACAATCTCTATACAGTCCGGTCCGTTCGTCCAAGACTATCGCATATCGGGCCTAGGGGGCGGCAAGCGTCAGTCCCCTAATAGCTGTATAAGTCTTGTCGGAGCGAAGCCCATTACACCCTGAGAAACTACTGGAACCTACCAGCAAATCTCGCTTGCCCTGGCCAGGGACTTTGCGTAATGGCTCTCTGACACAGCGCGATATCTACTCCCAATACCGGGAGGGACGAATCCTGTCTAACCGCCACTGCCTCCAAGTGCTCGGGACTGCACCCAACTACTACCTGTTTGCACGACTCCTTTGAGCCGTGGTAGGGTAGCAATCTAAGAACAGTGGGACACACTCGAGGTGAAGTAGCAGTGTTAAGTCTGCGGACTATGCTGTACTCATGTCACCTGGGAACTGTTCACTGACGACTGGTATAAAACCAACCAACAGTTCCCTGTGAGTCCTGTCCGGTGTACCCGTAACCTAACGAGCACCTGCATACTATCTCCAGTACGACGTACTGACGGCTGTGGGACAGACCATCTCCCCAACTGGGATGAGAAGCGTACATACCAGTCTACTCCGGAGTATCGATGCTCTGTCTCGATAATCCAACGACCAGGGACCTGAATAAGGATGTGCTTGTAGACTACCCAGCCCCCACTAGTGTGACTGCCATCACAACGCTGGTAGACAAGCAAGATCCTAAGAGCTCTATCAATACGTACACTCACATATTAAGATAGAAAAACCAAGTAGCATACTACCATGTTTAGCAAGACTGTTATATACATGTGAATATCCCAAGCTTCCATTAAGTAATATACAAACCAGTATGATACAGTAATGGCCTTCTAGGGCATAAACACTACCAATCTCCCACTTGCACTAGGGCCATGTACTGGCATATCGTAGACCGATGATCTCGAGTAGCCTCTCAAACTGAATCTGGGGTAGGGCCTTCGTGAATGGATCAGCAATGTTCTCTTCAGAAGCAACTCTTCGAACCTCGATCTCCTGACGATCAATGATCTCCCTGATCAGGTGATACCGCCTTAAGATGTGTCTGGATTTCTGATGGGACCTTGGTTCCTTTGCTAAAGCTATAGCTCCGTTGTTGTCGCAATACAGAGGTATTGGATCAACTATGGTAGGAACCACCTGAAGTTCTGTTAGGAACTTCTTCATCCAGACTGCTTCTTTTGCGGCATCGCAAGCAGCTATATACTCCGCTTCCATCGTCGAGTCAGCAACGGTGTCCTGCTTGGAGCTCTTCCAGCACACCACCACTCCATTGAGGGTAAAGACATAACCCGACATGGACTTGGAATCGTCCTTATCACTCTGGAAGCCGGAATCAGCAAAGGCCTCCAACCTGAGGTCTTTTCCGCCGTAAACCAAAAACATCTCCTTAGTCCTTCTCAGGTACTTGAGAATGTTCTTTACTGCTATCCAGTGCTTCTCCCCTGGGTCTGACTGAAACCGGCTTACCACGCTCAGTGCGTAAGCTACATCTGGTCTGGTGCACAACATCGCATACATTATAGAGCCTACCGCAGAAGCGTAGGGTATAATAGACATGCGTTCCCTTTCCAAATCAGTCTTGGGAGACATCTCTTTGGAGAGGGTGATTCCGTGACAAGCCGGTAGATTACCGCGCTTAGAATCTTCCATACTGAATCTTTTCAGTACAGTGTCGATATACCTGGACTGCAAAAGTCCCAACATCCTCTTGGATCTATCACGATAGATCCGGATCCCCAGAATGTAAGAGGCATCACCCAGGTCTTTCATGGAGAACCTGTGTGACAAGAATCCTTTGACAGATTGTAGCATAGGAATGTCATTTCCTATCAACAGAATGTCATCCACGTACAAGACGAGGAATACGAAACTTCTGGCTACAACTTTACTATATATGCACGGTTCATCTGGATTTTTGATAAAGTCATATTCTTTGACTGTCTCATCAAAACAGATGTTCCAACTCCGCGATGCCTGCTTTAGTCCATAAATGGACTTAAGCAGCTTGCATACTTTCCCGCTGCTCCCACTCTGATTGAAACCCTCTGGCTGATCCGGCCATATAGACGCTCTCTTCTAAATTTCCATTCAGAAAAGCCGTCTTTACGTCCATCTGCCAGATTTCATAATCATGGAAGGCAGCAATAGCAAGAAGGACCCGAATGGATTTGAGCATAGCCACTGGAGAAAATGTTTCGTCATAGTCCAAACCAGGTCTTTGACGAAAACCATTTGCAACAAGTCTAGCCTTATAGGTTTCCACCTGTCCATCTACACCAATCTTTTTCTTGAAGATCCATTTGCATCCTATGGGTTTTACCCCATCTGGAGCAAAGTCCAAAGTCCATACTTTGTTGGTGTACATAGACTCCATTTCGGTCCGCATTGCATCTAGCCATCGTACCGAGTCGCCGCTCTGGATGGACTGCTGGAAGTCAGTAGGTTCATCATCATCTATGATGCAATCCTCTCTATCCCCATCTATGAGAAAACCGTAGTATATCTCTCAGGCGGATGAGACGGCCTACTACTCCTGCGGAGGGGTGCGGGAATGTCCTGTTCTTTTTGAACTTCTGGTTCTACCAAACTTTCAGTAACAGCTTGTGGTTCTGGAATTTCTTCCAGTTCTACTGCGCTCCCACTCTTCTGATTTTCCAAAAATTCAGTTTCTAAGAAGTGAGCATGACGAGAAACAAAAACCTTTTGTTCCTCTGCGTAATAGAAATAATATCCCTTGGAGTTCTTTGGATATCCCACAAGCTTACACTTTACTGATCGTGCCTCGAGCTTGTCCACATGCTGCTTTTTTACAAAAGCTGGACACCCCCATGTCCTAAAATGTTTTAGACAGGGTTTCTTCCCACTCCACATCTGATATGGTGTGGTAGGCACAGTCTTGGTTGGAACCTGGTTTAAAAGATATGCCGCTGATTCTAGCGCATAACCCCAGAAAGATCGCGGTAACTCAGCATTACTCATCATGGATCGTACCATATCCAATAGGGTTCGATTCCGTCTCTCCGATACACCGATATGCTGTGGAGTGTATGGAGGAGTAAGCTGAGAGAGAATTCCTTTCTCTTTTAGGTAACCAAGGAACTCGGCACTCAAGTATTCACCACCTCGATCAGATCTAAGTGTCTCGATACTTTTGCCGGTTTGGTTTTCTACTTCATTCTTATACTCTCGGAATTTCTCAAAAGCCTCGGATTTATGTTTCATCAGATAAATGAATCCGTATCTTGAGTAAACATCCGTGAAAGTAATGAAATAGGAAAAACCACCTCTTGCATGTGTAGACATTGGACCGCATACATCGCTGTGTATGAGTCCTAAGAGCTCGCTCGCTCTTACTCCTTGTCCAGAAAATGGAGTCTTTGTCATCTTTCCTTTGAGACAAGATTGACAAGTGTCATAAGTTTGATATTCGAACGTGTCCAAATATCCTTCTCTATGCAACTTAGTCAACCTTCTCTCATTGATGTGACCCAGTCTACAATGCCATAAGAAAGCTTTATTTAATTCTGGAGACTTTCTTTTTAGTGTGTTCTGGACATTGAAAATTTGGAGTTGGTTTGAAACATATATGCCGTTATTTAGAGTACCGGACCCAATCAAACCATGATTAAGGTGGATGTTGACAACATCTCTTACAAACGTGAAATCATAACCTTTATTTGATAACAAGGAAACCGATATGATATTACACGTTAAGCTTGGTACAAAATAACAGTTATGTAAAACCAAAATGTGTCCACTCGTCAATCCTAGGTGATAATCCCCGACGGACGCAGCTCCCACGCTAGCTCCGTTAGCAACCTTTAGGGTCATATCACCTTCCTTCAGCACTCTACGGTTTCTCAGTGCCTGCATTGAATTGCAAGTATGAGATCCTGATCCGGTATCCAATACCCAGGAAGTAGAGTTGATCGACAGACAATTCTCAATTACAAACACACCTGAAGTCGAAACCACAGCTTGCTTCGGTTCCTGGTTCTTGGCGTTCCACGCCTTGCAATCCTTCTTCCAGTGCCCTTTCCTGTGACAATGGAAGCACTCATCCTGGCCCACTACCGGTACCGCAAACTTTTTCTTTCCCTTCCCTCCCACCTTACTAACACCTCCTCTAGGTCTGGGTGCGGCCTTCTTCTTCCTTCCTTTGGCCTTAGCCTTGGACCCGGAAGAAGATGCACCGCCAACAAACATAGCGGGTGTTTCCCTTGCCTTCTGCAAGGTGCCCTCTGCACTCCTTAACATGTTCAGGAGTTCCGCAAGTTCAACTTCTTTTCCTTGAAGGTTGAAGTTGAGGATAAACTGGGCGTAGGTGGGAGGAAGGGACTGGAGAATAAGGTCTGTATAGAGCTCATTATCCAAAGTCGTCCCAAGGTCTGCGAGCTCTTCAATATAGCCGATCATCTTTAGGACATGTTCACCTACCGATGACCCGACAGCCAACCTCGCTCGAAACAAGTTCTTAGAGGTCTCGTATCTTGCTATACGAGATTGCTCTCCATAAAGTTCCTTTGTATGGAGAAATATGCCATCTAGGGACATATCCTCGTGCCTCCTCTGATGTTCATTGTTCATTGAGGCAAGCACGATGCACTTGGCTTTCGCGCAATCTAAATCCCAGGTTTTGCGGATTTCCTTATCCGCATTGCTGGATTTGGGACCAGGGACAGCAGGTGCCGTAGCGGTGAGGATGTACCCCAATCTGTCATAGGTCAAAGCCATTTTGACATTCCGCAGCCAATCTTTATAGTTTGGCCCTGTCAGTATATTTTTCTCTAAAAGTAACTTAAGTCCAGTCATTTTCAGGGTCGCTGCAATTAGGAGAGAGAGAAGAAAACTCTTTAGCATGATGCTCTTGCAAGTTTAGAGTGGTTTTTAGTTTATCTAAACTGGATGGCTCCCACTGTTTCTCGAATCCTTCCTCAAACCATAAAAGAAGAATTAGCCAGGACTATTCTCACCGTACAATACTTGCTTAACCGTTCAGCCAGGCCAGTGTCGATACTTCGAGGGAGGTTTTCCAACGCTTTCGCGATGTTCCTTAATTAAATAACCTCTTTTCTCTGGGGGCGTAACCCCGCTGACACCTTTCTGGACACCTACTAGGTTTATAGCATTGATCGTTAAGTGACGAATATCCTGATAAGTAGCATATACTCACAGTAGGATCGGGATCCAAATATCATCGTATGATAATGTTGAAGGAATCCTACCAACATTCATCAAACTCCAAATGGTATGCATCTCTTTGCAAATTTCAGTTTCTTTAGAAATTCCCGATATATATTTTTGCCCCATGTTCTTATGATCTTGACTAAGGGCCAACAAATCATAAGTCACATGTCAAGTTCTGCCCATCATTATCCTGTTGATTTGAACCCATCCGTATATACTCTTGACTAAGGGCCAAACAAAGTAATACGAGTGTCCCAAACCAACTCATCTATCTATGCAACAAATGAATACCCCAGCAGCTACCAATCACTATGTCTTGACTAAGGGCCAAACAAACATAGCTTGAATACTACTGACCATTCATAAGAAATGACGGAGGGCTACGACTGGTTTTGGCGAAACCGTGAACGTAGTGAACTTGATATAACCGAAGGAACCTGATAGCTTTTAAAAGGAGTGGTTAAAGCTCCGCATTTAAAAAATATCTGTTTTTAAAATTAACCGAGTGGTTTCTTTTAAACTGTTCCAACGATTTAAACTTTGGTTTGTTTTTCTTTGCATTATAGATAATGCGTCCCATCATTAACCTATCATTGCAGAAAACAACGAAAATACAACGTCCTCTTATGCCATCCGCATTCGCCACGGGGTCCCATCATCACCCGTTAGGTTACTTAACTAACGACAGAGCGGGGGCTGGGCTAGCGCGGGTGTAAAACATAAGTGACGTCTAAATAGCTATCATATATATAGATATTTTACATTCGTCTGACGCAATGATATACATTCCAGAACACAGATGAACTTAATTGGATTTGCAAGCAATCCGTATTTCTTTTGAGCCTGCACGAAAAGACGGATAACACAGTTGTGATGAATAGCCATTACCCTACCCTCGACCCCTATGGGTACGGCAAACTACCCGCCTGGCAGTTTGTGTACCCCACCTTGGGTCAGTCCTAGGAGCATAAACAGTAAAATGAAATAATACAACGGTGGCTACAACCGCAACCTGGATGTGCCCCGCAAAAATAATATTACAACAAATTACATTTACAACAAATGAATTAAATAATAACCCATTGCATAACCCCGGCTATACACCACAACGGTCCAATACAGTTCATATGCACAAACAGATAAAACCATTACAGAAATGTGCAACACCCTGCCAACCGACATACTAGCAGTTAGGGGAGGTTTACGAACACATTAAACAATCACAGATATAATCCAATGTGCAAATACTGTACAATTTCGATCGATTAAACGCATTTAATATTGCTCCAATACTGCTCTGTAAACTTGAAACCTGAGCAAAATTAAAAATTACCAGAAAATACCAAATATCACAGGGGACCCACACAAGAAATTTGGGTTCATGACTCGGCAACTCGGCGGCGGATCCGCGACGAATCGTGTAGGATCCGCCGCGCTTCCGCGTCACTTTAGCCGAGTCATGGGCCCAATTTTCTTGGGTGTTCTCCTGGATGCATTTCAAGCTTTCTGAACAACCCTGAAAAATTTTTAGACTTCATTTAAATTTCGACAGAAACTTGACAGTTCGGGGTTTTCCGGTTTCGTTTTTTTCGTTCGAAATTCGTACAAATTTGCAATAAAGTTATTTATTGTTTAGCGAGGCTTTGATACCACTGTAAGTCGATGTACAACACCCCAATGCTAGGGGGGAGGCGGAATTTTCAAAAACGAACTTGTTTAGTGAACAAACATCGACTAACCGCTTGAATCGAAGCTAAACGATAACTAACCAAACACATAGTTGTTCTAAACTACTATGCTTAGGGATTATACCTATCTAACCAAGTCCTTCGGCTTTACGATCTCCTCGTCCTCCTCGGCCTTCTCGATGTAGTAGATGATCCACCCGAGAGCAAAACTCCAAGCTTAGCCTCTAAACTTGAGGCAACTAACCTTCTTGGATTGCTAATCAAAGAAGATAGATGAGATAGAGTGAGGGTTATGGATTGTTTAGTCTAACTAATCCTTGTTCTCAACACATGAGGGGTGAGGATTAGGGTTTGAAGAGAGTGAGCTTGAGGAGAGAGAATGTGAAAAATATTATGAAGTGAGAATAGTAAGTTATCATAATATAAATGAAGCATTCTCTTTTATCAAGAAAAGAAAATAAGTGATGAATAAGCATGCTTCACAAATATCTAATGGTGATTCATTGTCATGAGTCATTAAGCATTTATGATGCATTAATGACTATGATGAATCACTCTCATGACTCACTAATCTCATTCAATGCATATGACACCTAAACCTCCTTAGTCACCATCTTCTAGAAGCTTCTCGAGTAATTACGAGAACGCCCCTCCGATCCGAAAAAATACGGAAAAAATTTAGACTGTAAAAATCCAATAACCGGATACCAGTAACTGGCTTAAACCAAAGCTGACTGGTAAAAACTGTCCGAAAGTCGCACGTGCGTAAACACACGTATGCGTCCGAACCCTTTGTCGTAAAACCATACGACCTCTATATCGTTTCGCCTGGAGTAGGAAACTCTCTGTGTGGGACTCTAGAGACTCGACTACTACGCTGGCAGTGGGTTTAACCACAGACCGCAAGCGGCACTAGCTGTACGTAACGGTCCCCAGGTAGTTGTCGATAAGAAGGCCGATGAGGAAACCCATCCGAACTCCTACTGAGCCTGCTGTGACAATCTCCATACAGCCCGGTCCGTTCGTCCAAGACTATCGCATATCGGGCCTAGGGGGCGGCAAGCGTCAGTCCCCTAATAGCGGTATAAGTCGTGTCGGAGCGAAGCCTATTACACCCTGAGAAACTACTGGAACCTACCAGCAAATCTCGCTTGCCCTGGCCAGGGACTTTGCGTAATGGCTCTCTGACACAGTGCGATATCTACTCCCAATACCGGGAGGGACGAATCCTGTCTAACCGCCACTGCCTCCAAGTGCTCGGGACTGCACCCAACTGCTACCTGTTTGCACGACTCCTTTGAGCCGTGGTAGGGTAGCAATCTAAGAACAGTGGGACACACTCGAGGCGAAGTAGCAGTGTCAAGTTTGCGGACTATGCTGTACTCATGTCACCTGGGAACTGTTCACTGACGACTGGTATAAAACCAACCAACAGTTCCCTGTGAGTCCTGTCCGGTGTACCCGTAACCTAACGAGCACCTGCATAGTATCTCCAGTACGACGTACTGACGGCTGTGGGACAGACCATCTCCCCAACTGGGATGAGAAGCGTACACACCAGTCTACTCCGGAGTATCGATGCTCTGTCTCGATAATCCAACGACCAGGGACCTGAATAAGGATGTGCTTGTAGACTACCCAGCCCCCACTAGTGTGACTGCCATCACAACGCTGGTAGACAAGCAAGATCCTAAGAGCTCTAT
Source organism: Agapanthus africanus (assembly GCA_030015575.1). NCBI lineage: Eukaryota > Viridiplantae > Streptophyta > Magnoliopsida > Asparagales > Amaryllidaceae > Agapanthus > Agapanthus africanus. The sequence goes on along the minus strand of CM057345.1, from coordinate 292,320,783 downwards.
CAATACGTACACTCACATATTAAGATAGAAAAACCAAGTAGCATACTACCATGTTTAGCAAGACTGTTATATACATGTGAATATCCCAAGCTTCCATTAAGTAATATACAAACTAGTATGATACAGTAATGGCCTTCTAGGGCATAAACACTAACATCATTCACATGGCTTAGTACTATATGAGGCACTGACACGAGCACGGAGCATTTGCACTTACACGTAGCTTATTATCCTGCCTTTACTTGATGACTAGTAGTATATTATTATATTATTATGACCTAGGATAGCGTCGTGCATTTCGATTTCTTTTCGCAGATATCTTCTACTCACGAGTTGGCAACTCACCCCCGTTGTGCCAAATTTTATTACAGGTTCGATGTACAGGTTTTCCTGGCAGCTTGCTGGCACATCTTTTTTTTAAGGGTTTTTTGCACGGTAGGTTGGTTCACTTGTATCTGGACCGCCATTATACTTTTATTATCTCATTTGTATCTAGAAAGCTCCATACTCCAAACTTGTATTACTTGATAGTTACTGGACCAGTTATTTATTTCAACCTTAGAGTCGCGCTTGTATTATTATGATATCTGGTGGTTTTGTTTTCTTTTGAGTTTTGAGCCTCGTCCTTTTGCGTTGTATACTTTTGTGCATTGGTGTGGTTGTTTCCGCCTTTTGGCGTAGAGCTAGCTCCCGTTGGGGATGCTTTTTATTGTTTATATGTATTCATTCTTTTTTGTACCCGTTTGGGGCCAGTTTTTACAAAGGAGACTCTGCCGAAATTTTTGAGAAATTAGATGTTGCTTTTAAACTTGTTTTCTTCTTGTTTTCCTTTACTTCTTCTTCTTTTATGGTTTAGATTTCTGGGCTTCGGCTTAAATTCCGTTGCGCCTCTAGACGCTTCATAATCTAAGTGTCGGTCACGTTCCGTACTTTCGGGTCGTGACAAAATTCTTGCATCATGATTCGATCTCAATTTGTGATTGTGGTTCTTGTTTATATGTTTGAGTAAAACTCCGCTCATAAAGGAGTCGAGTCGATCATTAGAATGATGATGTAACAAATCTTAAATGATTCTTAAGTCCTACGAGTTTGTAAACTCTAGCAAATTGAAGAATCGACGATCTAGTTTCGTTGCGATACTTTCTTGATTGTGTTCGCTCGAAATTAGAGATCCATGATCGATTCTTGAATTTACTAGAGGCTAGAATGTGAATGATATCGGCGAAGGAACAAGGGATAGATGATGAAACCCTAGTTTCACAAGAAATCCCTAATTCTCGTTGATCATCATCGATCTAGTATCAATTCATCGATGGATAAGAATATGTAATCAATAGATTTCATCACATCTATAAATCCAATCGATTCCTATGAGTCTCACTTCGATTCTTGATATTTGGATTCGAAATCATCATAACTTAATTCTTTATTTTAATGTTTTCTTGATTTTAGATTAGATCTAGATGATTCTTGAATTCATTTTACAAATCTTGAATTGAATTGCCTTTTCATTTCTTTTCTTGAATTTTCAATTCATCTAATTCAATTACAAACGGATTACATTTTCCCTGTGGACGATCCGCACTTACTAACGCGCTACAATTCGACACCGTTATTGATTGCATTCAAATATTTTTGGTTGTGATTTCTATACATTTTCTACATACACAACGAGAATTCGTATCAAGCAAATGGCGCCGTTGCCGGGGAAACGTGCGCTAATTTATTCGTTTTTTGAAATTTGAGTTGAAAAGTTTATTCCATCATAATATTTAGATCAAAATTCACGCAAAACACTAAACGATTTGTTGTGATTTGTTGCGAGGAAATCTGGAATCATTGGAGTTGTGGAAAAAAATTTCTGAAAATTCCAGAGAGCTGGGGGAGTTAACAGAAGCCTTCTGTTAAATTTTTGTTCAGTGAACAGTTAAACACACCGCGTTTCCGCGGCATTAGGCTTCTCCCACTGCGTTTCCGCGGCACTGTAGCTGAGTTACTGTTCCAATTTTTCTCAGGTGAATTCTCACTTTCTTATCTCCTTCCTCAATCTGCTCCAATTAACACTTTGCTGCAGGTTTCTTTGCAAAATTCGCAGTGCCGCAAAAAGCAATAAAAAATTGTTGATGTTTTTGATTTTTGGTTGTTTGCATATTAATACGGAAATTAAGGGGCAAAGACCAAATCCAGATTAGGTGGGGAGTTCATTACCCTTCCTAAGCCCCAAAAATCACAAACTTGCATCCGCATTACCCTCATTAACTAAAAAATATCTAGAGATGACTTTAAGGACCGTCGCGCTCACTTAGGACAGAAGAAGGCCATAGGTAACTCATTGCTTATCCGCGTTTCTTTTATGGTGTCTAAGGCAAGTGTGTCTCAGACTAGTGGTTATTAATTAGGCCCACTACTTATGTAGTGGAGTACCTTCCCACTTATCTGGCACTTACCTGGCCACATGGGAGACAAAGAGGCAGCGGAGGATTGATCCTGCGACTTGTCTTTTTGCAGTTAGGAGCGGTCTAGAGCCTTGACCTAGGTGACCACTAGATTTTAGGGTTGCATGTTGCATTTGTTGTGATCGTATCATTTTTTCAAAAATCCGTATATTTTTCAAAACAAACACCAAAACACTTCATTCATTTCCCCTAATTATATCTACGTTGCCACTTGTACTAACCCTTTTAGTGCAAGATAGGCTGGACACGGGATTCTAGTGCCCGTTTAGCCCGCGTCCCCCCGATCGGCTCCGAAGTCGGTATTTCTACATTTACCTTTTCCTTACCCACCACCACACCCACACCGTTGGATCCTTCTCCATCGAATTTCTTTCCTACTAATCTGCCGCCGTCCGTAGGGGCGCAGTGTAGGGTTCCTAGGCACACCCATGAGGTTCTACAAGTGATCAAACATAGCCAATTCAAATTTTTTATGTGCCTACAAACCCTAATACGGATCGTTAACTAGATGTATAGGCGATGCAATGCAAGTAAACAACTTTAACTTAAAGGAAAGGGGCTACAACCTTTGTAGATCCGGTCCTCCACCTCTCTAGCTCCGTGATGACGTCCCTCCGCTGTACCCATCGGAATCCTAGACTCTCGCGGTGGTCTCATCGGAGAAAAGATCGGGCTAGGTCGTCGACTTCGATGCCGAAGATGATCTACGTCGAGGCAACTCAAGATCAAACTCCAACTTCACCAAGTCAAGAAACTTGTGAAGAAAACACCCTATACTACTTGGCAAGTGGTAGAGGATGAAGAAATAGGAAGTGGGTTCACTTTAGAATTGGATTTCTCACTCTTTTTCTCAAGTTGCCATTAATGGAGGCAAGGTTTCTTCTTTGTTGAAGAAGAAGAAGAAGAAGAAAGAATATGATAAGTTAATCAAAACCCTAACCATTAAGATAACCATGGTTTAATCATACACACCCAAGTTAGCATGTATCATCAAACATGATACAAACTAGTGCACAAAACTATATCATATATACAATGTGCACATCAAGTGAGAAAATCCATTTAAAGTGAACAAATATTAGTTAATGCAAAGTAATATATCAAATATATAATTATACATTAAATTATTAAATCAACACTTGATTTAACGATCCGGTCATATCACATATGACCGACTAATATCCAATGTATCGGCTTATCGAATCAATCCTTGATTCGATAACTAGGTTATATCGCATACAACCAATCGATACATTCATCATGAGAATAGAATACGGTATCACATACACGCATTATTCTCGGTCCCGCACATAACTCCTATGCGCTCCTATTTCGTTTCGCATGAGCCAGGAAACCTCTGTGTAGGACTCTAAAGACTCGTCAATACGCCGGCAGCAGGTGATGATCATATCAAACACCTGTTAGTTATATGTATTCCCTAGAGGCCATTGCTATACATAGGATGTATATTGTAGTGGATGCTGGGACATATATAGGGAGGACTTTCTTGCTCGACATGATAGTATGCTATCTGGTTGCTCTTTACCTTAACGTGTACATTGATTGTCTCTCTGTTACATGTTGGTAAAGCCCTTAGGATGTGTACTTGACTACCTGGACTATGATGCGGATCATACTAGTGGGGACATGGTAGTCCATAAGTACATCCTTCAAGGTCCCTAGTCGTGGGTATATCGAGACGGGGCATCGATATACCAGAGTAGACTAGCGTATACCTTCTCGACCCATACAGATGGGCGATGGATGATCCCATGTCCATTGGTGTTTGACATCAGAGATGATATACGGGTGCTCAGTGCAGACTGGGTACACTGGACGGACTCACCGAGAACTCCCAGATGGTATTATACTTTACGTCAGATGGCTGTTCTTTGGTGACACTGGTATAGAGTAGTCTGTTGACTCGAGATCGTCATAGAGTCTTATGTGGTTCCCACTGTGCTTTGATTTCCACCTTACCATGTCCAAGAGGGCGTGCAAAACGGTGGTTTTTGGGTACAGTCCCGAGTCACATGGAGGCAATGAGCGATAGGAGGGGATTCGTCTCTCCCGGTATAGGGGGTTGATGTTGCGCTGTGTTCGATTGGCTATAACCGGAAATCCCTGGCCAGGGTTGCTGAGATTTACTGGTAATTGTTACCTGTAGTTTCTCGAACTGTTATAGACCTCATATCGACACGACTTATCGAGCTGTTGGGGTCTGACGTTTACCACCCCTAGGCGAGATATGCGACATATCAGACGACGAGACCGGACTGTACGGTAAGTGTTACTGGTTGGATTCACAGGAGTGTGAGCGGGCTTGCTCGTCGATCTTCTGATCGCTCAATACCCGGGTGGCCGTTACGTTTAGCAGACCGCTTGCGGCTTGTGGGTGTTTGATATGATCATCACCTGCTGCCGGCGTATTGACGAGTCTTTAGAGTCCTACACAGAGGTTTCCTGGCTCAAGCGAAACGAAATAGGAGCGCATATAAGATATGTGCGGGACCGAGAATAATGCGTGTATGTGATACCGTATTCTATTCTCGCGATGAATGTATCGATATGGTTGTATGCGATATAACCTAGTTATCGAATCAAGGATTGATTCGATAAGCCGATACATTGGATATTAGTCGGTTATATGCGATATGATCGGATCGTTAAATCAAGTGTTGATTTAATGATTTAATGTATAATTATATATCTGATATATTACTTTGCATTAACTAATACTGGTTCACTTTAAATGGTTTTTCTCACTTGTTTGTGCGCATTGTATATGTGATATATTTTTGTGCACAAGTTTGTATCATGTTTGATGATGCATGATAACTTGGGTTTGTGTAAAGATTAAACCATGGTTATATAAATGGTTAGTGTTTTATTTTCTTATTCATTTATTTATTTATTTATTCTTTTTAGAAATTAAAAGGATAAATAGATATGGTGGCTTTCTTTGTATCTTTCATGAAGCTTCATGAAGTGTTGAAAGTTTGACCACTTTTGTCTCATGCTTAACCCTAACCATTTCACTTAACCATGATTCATTCTCTACTCTTGACCATGGTTAACTATATCATAAGTATTATTTTTCTTTTGAATAATGATTAACTTATTATATTGATCTTCTTCTTCTTCATTTTTACAAAAGAAGAAAAGCTTGCACCATCAATGGTGATTTGATGAAAAGAGTAAGAAATCCAATTCTAAAGTGAACCCACTTCCTATTTCTTCATCCTTTACCTCTTGCCAAGTAGTATAGGGTGTTTTCTTCACAAGTTTCATGACTTGGTGAAGTGGGAGCTTGATCTTGTGATGCCTCGACGTAGATCATCTTTGGCATCGTAGTCGATGACCTAGCCCGCCCATTTCTCCGATGAAGCCGATACTAGAGTCCAAGATCCGATTTGTACAGCGGAGGGACATCATTGCGGAGCTATGGAGGTGGAGAACCGGATCTACAAAGGTTGTAGCCTCTTTCTTGTAGTTAAGTTGTTAACTAGTTTAATTTTTCGCCTAAAATTCTAGTTAACGATCCGTATTAGGGTTTCTCGCCACTTGTAAAATTTGAAATTGGCATGGCTGATGCTTTGTGAGACCTCATTAGTGTGCCTAGGAACCCTACAGTGGTATCAGAGCCTAGCTAGAGCCTTAGGCGATGCGTAGACGATGTTAGAAGTCCGATCGAACCCGATATCCCCGCTTTTCACCCTTTCTGGACATTTTTGTAAACTGTGGATTTTTCCAGATTAAAAATATGCAGAAAAATGAGCAGGGTTTTATATGAATTACTGTGCAAAACGGTGCCCTAACTCCGTCAAACCGCTGCGGAACCGCGGCCTTATCCCACGTGGCGCGGCGGTTCCACGGCCATTTCGTTGACTCTTTGACCCCTTTTTACACAATAATGTTTATAATTAACTCCTGTGTTTTCTGAATAATTTTAATGCATACTCAACAGTTGGGTTTTCTGGGTTCTTTTGGGGACTCCGTGTTTCGATCGGGAAGTTTAACTTCGTCTGTGTTTTCCGGATAATTTTTGAATATGTTAAAAAGTTCGATCGGATATAAATACCCACTTTTTCCCCTGTCGGGATACTTCCAAGTGTTGGATCTTTCCGTGGTTTAATAACGTTCTAAGTAGTGCAAGTAACGCGATGGACCCTCTAGAAGACAACAAACCTTAACTCGATTATGTGACTGTCTTGAACTGCCCTTTGAACCTTCGGGTTTGGGGCAGTACGGCGTGCCACATGTGAGGCGTTGGCTTGACCCTTCTACGGCTGGACCGTTGGTACTGAGGCATGGACTGGATGTTTTTAAACTTGTTTCATGTGTTGATTTGCTTCGGGAAAACTTGGGTGTTCGATTGTTCGATCGGAAACTTTAACATTTTCTATTTATCCGGAATGTGATACAACAATTGGAATTCACAAGAAGTTATGAGATAACTGTATGAATGTTATAAACATAGCACTTTAGTCTCACTTGATCGGTTGCCACGGAATTTTGATGTGATCAAAATTCCGTCGCAATCACGTAGCGTACGCGGATACTCACCGGGTAAATTTAATTGACAGCCTCACTCCATAGCCCCGACCAAGTGACTGTAGGAGAACCCCGTCGCCGAAAGCATCCGTTCGGGTGCTCGCGGCAGCGGTGTTCCGCCTTGGTGCACTTCGTCGGAGGCATCGGGGGTGCAGCCGTCTATTGAAGTTTGCGACGAGCATTCGATCAGGATGTCGGGAATCTTGTTGAATTGCCCGACTTGATATTGAAAAATGTTTTCGATAAAAAGACTAAAATGCGGGGTTTATAATTGTTAGGCATGCGATGTCTAAGGAATTCATTTGATTAGGCATGCGATGTCTATGCAGGTTGCGGATTCCAACAGTTGTAGTTTTACACTTTCTTTTCTGTGACCGTAAGTGTAATATGTGATATCGCCGGTTTCGTTGCTATATGTCAACGACAATTGGGATGCTCATATTTACTTACGTTGATGACATGTGATGTTATGTGTTGCTGGATATGTTATATTGGATCGTAGTGTTTGAATAGCTGGGGTTTTTTATGTGAGATGAGTGTTTTTCATTTTCATTCATGTAAAAACTTGTATATAATATTCTTTTATTGGGGCACTTCCAGGTTGCGGAAGATGTCACCCTTTGTATATTATTTACTTTTCCGCACTAGGATAGACCTAAGGAGGGGAGCACAAGTAACCGGGTTCTGGAGTCCAGTGGGAGACCAACTCGAGGAGTCGAGTCCGGGTCTCCTAACTCCAGAGTTGGTAGGGTTGCTTGCCACTCTCGTAGGGGTCTAGGGGTGTGGGTTTGGCTATTCATCACGACCGTGGAATCCGTGTTTTATACTGGCTCGTATTGAAAACACGGACGTCCTAGTATATCCAATATTTCATATGATTCTTCTTCTGCGATATCTGTGATGTGATCATGTGATATGTTCTGTGATGGATACTGTATATAGTATATATGATATATTATATAGACGTTACTTATGTTTTACACCCGCGCTAGCCCTGCCCCACTCTGCCGTTAGTTACCTAACCTAACGGTGCACGAGGGGACATCGAGGCGAATGGGGATGGCATAATTGTACGTCATATTTATCGGTGATGTTTAGGTACTTAAATGATGGGACTTCATTAATGTGATTAATGAAATAAAAAGAAACCTAAGATGTTGTAGAATCGAATTTCAAAAATAAAACAGGTAGCTACAGTTCTTGCTTTGCACAGCGGTATATGTGATATATCCTGCACCTTATTCGATGAGGAAAGGACCGAGATCCCTTCACCGGGAGTGACTCCTTTAGCAATAACTGGCAGATGCTACACACTCGGTTTGTCTTCTGATTGCTTTTAAGAAGTTTTTGCTTTGCACAGTGATATATATGATATATCCCGCACCTCATTCGACGAGGAAAGGACCGACGATCCCTTCACCGGGAGTGACTCCTTTAGCAAAACTAGAAAAGCCTCAAAAGCACTCCATTTTTAAAATCATTTGATTCTACAACGATATCAAGTTCATTACGCAATAGCTTTTCAGAAAAACCTGTCGTAGCCCTCCGTCATTTCAGATAAGTTGTATATAGTATTCGTGCTGCATTTGTTGGCTTTTGTCAAGGTGTAGTGTGCGGTAGCTATATGCTGCTTATCTGCTGCATACGATACGATTGGATTAGGGTAGTCGTGCGGCTTTGTTGGCTTTCGTCAAGGGTCGTGCGGGTGGGTTTAATTCAATCAAGAAATGTACGGGTTGAACTTGACTAGCGGGCTATGGTTTGTTGGCTTTCGTCAAGGTCATAGCACGTTAGGGGCAAAATATTATCGGGAATTTCAAGTGTTGAAATTTGCAATGAGATTGCATACCTTCTATGAGATAGTTGGATCCCGATACCCGCTGCGAGTAAGAGTTACTCCTGGGAGAGTTTTACACATTACAATTAGCCGATCAAGTAGGTGTCTAGAAAGGTGTCAACGGGGTTACGCCTCTGGGAAAACGAGGTTTACATTAATTAGGTTCGTGCGAAAGCACGGGGGACCTCCCTCAAAGTACCGACACTGGCCTGGCTGAAAGATTGGCGAACTTGTAGTATGTAATTAATCCCGGCTAGTCTTTCCTTTTAGGGTTTGAAGGAAGATTTGATAAAAAGCAGTGGGAGCCATCCTGATTAGATAAAATAAAAACCAATCTATTCTTGCAAGAGCGCACGCTGAGTGTTTTCTTCTCTCTCTCTCCAGGTAGCGACCATATCACGGCTTAATCAAGATAATAATACGGAATATTGACCGAACCCGCTTGTTGTACTGAGCTGGGGAACGTTGGTCCCGCTCCAACTTATAATTGTTATAAGACAGAGCAGGAAATTCGGGATTACCAGAATTTCCGTGCAGCCCAAACGAAAAGAGTGCATGCTGATGCATCATCTTCGGGTGTGTTCATTACAAAGAACTGTTTCTCAGTATCCTCCGCATCCTGGGTATATGATACCGGATCAGAATCCCAGATATGTAATCTGTTATATAGGGCTGCAAAAAGGTAGAAAAACTGAGAACGGGTCATAAGTTTCATGTGACAGAAAACGGGGCAAGTGTTGCAGCCAATTCTGTTGGTCACTGTCACCCTGTATCCCAAATACATTGATTCTGAACGAATGTTATTAGATACCGAACCTGATATACAAAATCATATCAGTCTCTTTATTAGTAAAGAAAGGATATAATTTTGTATTGTTGGATTATGTTTTGAACATTTCCTATATCAAAAGTTGATCGGTTCAGGAACGTTATCTAAAAGCATTCATGTTCTAAATCAAACTACAGTTCTTAAGTATACGGAACACACACAAGAGGAAGAGTTCAGAAATGAACGAATCCTTCTTGAGGCATTGTAGACTGGGTCATATCAATGCGATCCGACTGGCTGAAGTTACATTTTAGATGCATATTTAAATCAGTTTGAATTTGCATCTTGTGAAACTTGCCAGTCATGTCACAGAGATAAGATGACCATAGCTCCGTTTACTGGAAACAGAGAAAGAGTTAGTGAACTCTTGGGATGATACATGTTGATGTATGTAGGTCCCCTGTCTACACTTGCCAAGACCGGTTCTTTATACTTCATTACATTCTCTGATGATCTTTCGAGATTCAGACCTATGTTCCTATTGAAACACAAGTCCGAACCTTTTGAGATATTCACAGAATATAAGTTAGAAGAAGAGAACCAAAATACGGGTATAAGTATTATGTCCTTTGATGAGATCAAAGAGGAGAACACTTGAGCACGGAATTCCTGGACTATTCTAAAGGAGAATGAGATTCTCTCTCAGCATTACTCCTCCGTATACACCATTGCACGATGGTATATCGGGACGGAGCAATCACACCCTATATGATAAGGTGTGCTCTATGATGAGTACTACTGAGTTACCTGTTTCCTTTTTGGGAGTTATGCGCTTGAGAAGCTGCATACCTATTGAATAGGGTTCGAATCAAATCAGTTGCCTACCACTTCATATGTGATATGGAATGGGAAGAGCCCTTGTCTTAAGTTAGTTAAGATTTGGGGTTGTCCGGCCTATGTCTAAAAGCAAAATCCGGACAAGCTCGAGGCAAGATCTGTTATGAAGAACTGGAAATGTTCTAGCTATACAAACTACAGCTAATGATTTGATAGAACCAAAGGATTCAGTAGATACCAACGAACCTCAGTCTCTCCGCCGATCTAGTAGGGTTCCTCACCCACCTAAGAGATACTTCGATTACTCTATGACAGTGGGAGCGAGGATTGCATCATGAGATGATGACCCAACTAGTTTCGAGCTGGCCATCAGGAGTGGGACTCTGTAAGAATGGCTGGATGCTTAGCGATCTGAGATGGAATCCATGTACACCAACAAAATATGGATTTTGGCTGCTATATCTGAAGGGTTAAATCCCCATCAGGAGCAAGTATATCTTGAGAAGATTACTTGGTGTAGATGGAAAAGTTGAGACTTTAAAAGCTAGACTTGTTAAACTTTTTCGTCATCGACCAGGCGTGGATATTGATGAAACCTTTTCAAGTGGCTATGCTTAAGTCCATCCAGATCCTACTTGCCACGGCTACATACCATGACTACGATATCTGGCGGTTGGGTGCCATAACTGCTTTTCTAAATGATGTTTTAGAAGAGAGAGTCTATAAGTACACAGTCAGAGGGCTTCGTAAACAGTGGGAGCAGCGGAAACGTGCACAAAATGCTTTATAGGTTAAAGCAGGCATCACGGAGTTGGAACATCTGTTTTGATGTGTTAGTCAAAAAGTTTGACATCATCAAAATGGTAGATGAACCTTGTATAAACAAAAAGGTAGTAGGGAGTATGGTGGCGACCCTCGTAGAGTACGTGGATGACATACTCTTGATAGGGAAGTAGTTTCCTATGCTACGCTCGGTCAATCTCCGCTTATCACAAGGATTCTCCATATAGGATCAAAGTGACACCTCCTAAATCCTGGGTTTTGGATCTATGAGATAGATCTAATTGGATGTTAGGATTCTCACTAGTTGTAGTGAGATTGTATCAACCGATCCTGGGGAGAATCACTGGAAGGGTTCCAGGGTGATAAGGACGACTGAAAGTCAGTCACAGGCATTGTCTTTACCTCAGTAAAGGGACGGTATGCTGGAAGAGTTCTAAGCTAGATACCGTGGCATACTAGACGATAAAGGCTCGATACATCGCTACTTAAGATGCTACCAAAGAGGCAGTCTGGATGTATATTTGTTCATGAGATGAACGTAGTTCCTCCCATTGTGTGACAATGGAGTTGTGGCTTATGCTAAGGAACGTCCGTCCCATCAGTGATCCAGACATATTCTAAGGCAGTATCATCTGATCATGGAGATAGTTGATCTCCAGGGTGATCGAGGTTAGGAAAGTAGACTTAGAGGACAACACGGCGGATCCACTCACAAAGGCCTTTTCCCAGAGAGAGTCTTTTATGGGATGGTTGAGTATGAGATACTGCAACCACTGCTATCAGATGGCCCTAGTGCAAGTGGGAGATTGTTAGTTATATGTATGCCCTAGAGGCCATTGCTATACATAGGATGTATATTGTAGAGGATGCTGGGACATATATAGGGAGGACTTTCTTGCTCGACATGATAGTATGCTATCTGGTTGCTCTTTACCATAACTTGCACATTGATTGTCTCTCTGTTACATGTTGGTAAAGCCCTTAGGATGTGTACTTGACTACCTGGACTATGATGCGGATCATACTAGTGGGGACATGGTAGTCCATAAGTACATCCTTCAAGGTCCCTAGTCATGGGTATATCGAGACGGGGCATCGATATACCAGAGTAGACTAGCGTATACCTTCTCGACCCATACAGATGGGCGATGGATGATCCCATGTCCATTGGTGTTTGACATCAGAGATGATATACGGGTGCTCAGTGCAGACTGGGTACACTGGACGGACTCGCCGAGAACTCCCAGATGGTATTATACCTTACGTCAGATGGCAGTTCTCTGGTGACACTGGTACAGAGTAGTCTGTTGACCCGAGATCATCATAGAGTCTTGTGTGGTTCCCACTGTGCTTTGATTTCCACCTTACCACGTCCAAGAGGGCGTGCAAAATGGTGGTTTTTGGGTACAGTCCCGAGTCACATGGAGGCAATGAGCGATAGGAGGGGATTCGTCTCTCCCGGTATAGGGGGTTGATGTTGCGCTGTGTTCGATTGACTATAACTTGAAATCCCGGGCCAGGGTTGCTGAGATTTACTGGTAAGTGTTACCTGTAGTTTCTCGAACTGTTATAGACCTCATATCGACACGACTTATCGAGCTGTTGGGGTCTGACGTTTACCGCCCCTAGGCGAGATATGCGACATATCAGACGACGAGACCGGACTGTACGGTAAGTGTTACTGGTTGGATTCACAGGAGTGTGAGCGGGATTGCTCGTCGATCTTCTGATCGCTCCATACCCGGGTGGCCGTTACGTTTAGCAGACCGCTTGCGGCTTGTGGGTGTTTGATATGATCATCACCTGCTGCCGGCGTATTGACGAGTCTTTAGAGTCCTACACAGAGGTTTCCTGGCTCAAGCGAAACGAAATAGGAGCGCATATGAGATATGTGCGGGACCGAGAATAATGCGTGTATGTGATACCGTATTCTATTCTTGCGATGAATGTATCGATATGGTTGTATGCGATATAACCTAGTTATCGAATCAAGGATTGATTCGATAAGCCGATACATTGGATATTAGTCGGTTATATGCGATATGACCGGATCGTTAAATCAAGTTTTGATTTAACAATTTATTGTATAATTATATATCTGATATATTACTTTGCATTAACTAATACTGGTTCACTTTAAATGGTTTTTCTCACTTGTTTGTGCGCATTGTCTATGTGATATATTTTTGTGCACAAGTTTGTATCATGTTTGATGATGCATGATAACTTGGGTTTGTGTAAAGATTAAACCATGGTTATATAAATGGTTAGGATTTTATTTTCTTATTCATTTATTTATTTACTTATTCTTTTTAGAAATTAAAAGGATAAATAGATATGGGGGCTTTCTTTGTATCTTTCATGAAGCTTCATGAAGTGTTGAAAGTTTGACCACTTTTGTCTCATGCTTAACCCTAACCATTTCACTTAACCATGATTCATTCTCTACACTTGACCATGGTTAACTATATGATAAGTATTATTTTTCTTTTGAATAATGATTAACTTATTATATTGATCTTCTTCTTCTTCATTTTTACAAAAGAAGAAAAGCTTGCACCATCAATGGTGATTTGATGAAAAGAGTGAGAAATCCAATTCTAAAGTGAACCCAATTCCTATTTCTTCATCCTCTACCTCTTGCCAAGTAGTATAGGGTGTTTTCTTCACAAGTTTCATGACTTGGTGAAGTGGGAGCTTGATCTTGTGATGCCTCGACGTAGATCATCTTCGGCATCGTAGTCGATGACCTAGCCCGCCCATTTCTCTTATGAAGCCGATACTAGAGTCCAAGATCCGATTTGTACAGCGGAGGGACATCATTGCGGAGCTATGGAGGTGGAGAACCGGATCTACAAAGGTTGTAGCCTCTTTCTTGTAGTTAAGTTGTTAACTAGTTTAATTTTTCGCCTAAAATTCTAGTTAACGATCCGTATTAGGGTTTCTCGACACTTGTAAAATTTGAAATAGGAATGGTTGATGCTTTGTGAGACCTCATTAGTGTGCCTAGGAACCCTACAACACCCACAAGCTGCAAGCGGTCTGCTAAACGTAACGGCCACCCGGGTATTGAGCGATCAGAAGATCGACGAGCAAGCCCGCTCACACTCCTGTGAATCAAACCAGTAACACTTACCGTACAGTCCGGTCTGTTCGTCTGATATGTTGCATATCTCGCTGATTGATAGAATTAAAGTTAACCGCAATCAAGACGGTGTCGCTATGCAGCTAGCCGGTTGAGCACGGGTCGATCCACAGGTAGATGGTTGTATTTCCGTTCTTATCTTAGACGAGTCAATAAAGAATGAGTATATGTTGTTCAAGACTAACCTATGTGTATTATTTGCAAGTATAAAGTTGTTTAGAAAAGATACGAAAAATGTAAGCTAAAGAAATCCGTACTCAAAACCTTTGAGCCGAGCCTTGACCAATTGAAGTTAGAGCAATCGGCAACAACGTGGATTAGGGGATTTAAGCACGGTATTCGTGGAATCCGGCTTATTTACCCTTGTCCTTCCGTTCTTGTCTCTTGCTTTCGCCTCCGGCCAAACCGAACGCAACCGGTCGCGGTTAGGAATCACCGTTACCTTGTTAGGGTAGGGTGCCTAACGGAGCGCTTGCGTAACGTTTGGGCGGAGTTCAATAGAAAATAAGGGGAAAAGGAAATGAGCAAAGAAATGTTAACTTATAATATCGTATTAATTCTTAACAACAACAATAATTACAACCATTCACAAAATGAGCAAAAAAGAGAGAACAAAAAGAACAAAGAAAAGAAAAGATTATAAGTAAGTAAGTGCATGAATTTAAATTGCAAATAAGTAAAGCAAGAAAATAAAAAGCAAGTAATAAATAAGCAATAAAAAGAACTAGAAACTAGAACTCAAGACAAGCATGGGATCAATAGCCAACCTTAAACTTGCAAGCTCAATCAAGAGGTTGCAAGATCAAGAGAAGGGTAGAGAACGCATGTGAAATGAAGCGCTAATTCCATAAGAAAATACGACCCTTGAGATCAATAACAAACTCTTAACCTTTCAAGCTCAATGAAGAGGTTGAAAGATCAAGAGAAAGCAAGAATCTCAAGGGGAAGTTAAACAAAAGAGAATGATACAAAAGTCCTCATCTTCATTGATCTTCCACTCAAAAAGCTCTCACTACAATTTTCATGGAGAAAAGATGAAGAAGAAGAAGAAAAAGAATAAAACCTAACAAAAAGAGGCAAAAGAATGGACATGAAATTGGACCCTTGGCTTAGCTCAGTTCTGGAGTATTTATAGGCAGGGATCTGGAAATATAGGGCAACATTCAGAACCTATGGGAAGTTACAAAAAAGCCCCTAAAAGATGACACACTGAAGCCACAGTACGGCCGCGTTTCCGCGGCCAATACCCCCTATTGGCCGCAGATCCGCGGCCGTATAGAGGATTTGGGCCCTCGGTTTTTGGGTGATCTCCTGGTTTACTTTTTTTCTCGTGTTTGAAAACTTCAAACTGCACAAAATCTTTCAGAATATCTTCAGAATTCTTAGTCCAAGATTGCTATCTTTTTCTTTACTTTTGACTTTATCACCCTCGAGCTCCGCGCACACATTGATTCTTGTGCAGCCCCCCTCGTGCTCTGTGCTTGTCCGAGACACGAATGACCACTGTCATATGTCTTGTCTCTGGAACTGATACTCGGTACTGGACGGATATGGATGACCGGAATCCGGCTTTTATCTGCTGTGACAGATGTTCTGTATTTGGTGTAACTGTGGAGATTTTGTCTTGATTTGCAATATTTGGACTGGAAACCTGTACTCTGTAAATATGTAACAAACACGGATTAAAAGCACCTACCTATAAACACACGAGCATAAGAATGGGCGGTATAAAATGCAGTATTCTGGTATGAACAAATACCCCCAAACTTAACTTTTGCTCGTCCCGAGCAAAACCAATTATTCATAAAAATATAATGATAACCGCACTTTCGCAGGGAACGCGATTGCACTGAGCGCGTGCAACAAGCCGTTAAACCTGTAGGTGTCCCTAGTAGGAGGAGTGTTGTCTCCTGAGGGTTTTCAGCTGATTACACCCACAAAATCCCGTCAAGCTAGTGTCATAAGTTAACATCGATTCTACTCCTACAGTTTAGTATTTACGTTAGAAATTCTATCATCCTAAGTCAGAAATATCCAACCCTTAATTTTCACACCTCCTATCTATTTAACCTTGGATCTCCTGAGTTTTCCTTCTAAAGTGCGGCCTCAAATCAGGGATTTTTATCAACTTTACAGAAAACACAAGTCTTATTCTTTATTTCTATCTTTTATCCAAACATCGATTGTATACCCCTACGTGTGTGTATATTTGCACCCCTACACTCAAGAATTCAATTCAAGCTATAATACCCTTGCCCTAATACCTAATACTACTTCTTTTCATTAAGGATGGACGGATTTGCTCACACACCTTTCATGCGACTATTAATGCTTCTTGAGGCACTAACGACCGATTACTGTATGTGTGAACTTTAAAGCGTAAATAGCAGTTTCCAGGTCTTGACTTTATTCTATTTTTTTTTTCTTTTTCTTTTTCTTTTTCTTTTTTAAGACCGGATATATTTTTCAATATGCCCTTTTGGTGTTTAGCTTTAAATATCGTTTTTTCTTTCATACTAGGCTTTGAAGCAAGATTATTTCTAGGTATCCTCTACTATCCCAAGTTTCAAGGTGCGTGTAAGTGCAGTTTGTAAGGTATATACTTTCTAAATTTGAACTCGAGAAAAGAAATTATTTTTCAGACTTATCCTCCAGTAAAGCTTCAATACTTTCCCTTCATCTTGACTTGACTCAAGAACTGAACTCAAAAATTGTAAGGACGTATACTTACCAAAGTTAGACAGAATGAGGGTTATTTTAAGGATTTTCAATTCCTAAGTCTAGAATTTAGTTATTTCTAACATATCAACTAAACTTTCAGAATAAAAATCTAAGTTACCCTACTAGCTAACTTGACGACAAAGTTTTTATATTTTTGAAAAAAATTTCGATTTTTTGTGGGTTTTTTAATAAGGTATGCAAATGCAAAATATACAAATGAATGCGAAGGAAGAAAGCTTACCGAGCACACCCCCAAACTTAAACTTGACAGTGCCCTCACTGTCAGGCTACACCAAGAGGGTCAAAATTGTCGGCGCTCCCTAGAAACAAATTATATACAAACAAAAAAAGGAAAACAAAAAATATATACAAAAAAGGAGTCCCCCCCAAACTTAAGTAAAACAGTGTTTCCACTGTTAAGCGTTGAGGTTCAGGATTAGGGGGGAAAGAGAATAGTATCAAGCTATACAAGGCCTTACAAAGGCCAAAAGTGAGCACCAACCATTCAAAGATCTTATCATGATAAAGCAGTGGTTGGTCAAAGAAGGCGTAGAGAAAAGAGATGGAGAATACGCGAGACCGTATGGAGATAGAAGCGGGATACGGTCTCGGTATATGAGAAGAAGAAGAATGGCGGAAGGGAAAAAGAAGTGGAGTACGAACTTGAGGGTGCAAATGGAGTAAATAGATTAGCACAATTTGTGATGACCGATGTGTGAAAAACGATTGTGCCAATATATTTACCCGTCGAGAAATGAGGTTAAATCCCTCAAGATTTGTGAGAAACCATGGGTACGCCGAACTCGGTAAACCAGACATATGAAATGTAAGTGAGACGGGTTCTTGCAAGGTCGGAACGATGGAAAGGATGGAGGAAAGTGATCGAGGAGGGGTATCGGTTAAGGTTTCGGGAGGGTGCACACAGTCAATGAAAGGAACAGGATGAATTAGAAAATCCGACTCATCAATTAAAACTGGTTCATCCTCAAAGCTATCCTCAAAATTCTCCTCAAAATTTAGCACATCCATGCATTTATCTTCAAAATTCAGACGCATATGGGGTTCGGGAAAAACAGTTAATGACTCGGGATGATGAATTGGAGAGAAAAACTCTGCCAGATCTACAGGTTCATCATCCAAAATATTCCCGGCGTCAATATCCTTAATCAAGTGAAAGTCAATTTTCTCCGACATCTCATCAAAAGCATGGATTTCAATCAATTCAGGTTCTAAGATGGAGGTGTAGAGGTCAAAAGGATTGTTTGTGGTTTCACTTGGCAAGGTCCCTTCATAATCTGGCAAATCAAACCGTACAAAGTCGCACAACTCATTAAACATTCTATCTTCAATTGATAATGCAGTTGGGACACTTGATAGACTTTCAACACAGGAGTTGTGGGATTCAATTTGAAACGGGTAGGTTTGATTTGGAAGGGGGTACAGCTCACTCTCTCCACTCAAATTCACAGCCTGTCCGACCGCCTCTTCATACATTGGAAAATTTGGAGCTAGTTGAAAACTAGCTACCGGGTCACTAGGTTGTATGAGGGCGGCCATGGACGCATCCAAATCCATCATCTGTTGGTACGACGCTACCCTAAAGTCTTCCAAAGACTGTTCCAGACTAGACATAGGTTGGGAAGGGGTTTCAGTAAAAGATTCAAAGTTGTTTGGATACTGAAAACTCCCAAATGGCGGTTCTGAAGCAATGTCTAGGGAAGGTGAAAAAGTAAGGTAGGACTGGTAGGAATTGAATGGCTGGATAGGAGCAGGATCAGCATTTGGATAGGAAGGTGAATGGAATTGTTGATCCCAAGAATTTGAAGTGGTGAAAGGAGTGAAAGATCGGCTACAGGATTGTTCAATACGTTCAGCGATGGACAAAGGACGACTTGCAAAAGTGGTATCAACATAAGCGGGTGGGGGAGGTTGAAAAGGTTGATACAGAGTGGATTGAGAAGGGCAAGTGTTTGTCCTAGACGCGTCTATCCGATCTTTCAAAGTGATTTTGGGCATGGAGGGATCGTTTGACGTTCGGCCAAAGCAAGAACCATAAGAAGTAATGTCTGGTTGTGGGTACCAAAGTTCGGCAAGAGTTTTGCGAGGTGGGGTACCCATGATATGAAGAGAGAAAGAAAGAAAGGCAGAGAAAAGGAGAGGGAAAAGAATGTGATTTTTTTTTTAATTTTTTTTTAGATATTAACAAAAGAATGAAATATACACACAAAAAAGAATAGGGACAAAAACAATCACGACACGAAAATACCACACACCTAATCGTTCTAGGGTTCACCTAGGTCAACTAGACCTGCTCCAGAACTTGATTGTCGAAGTAAAACTGTGTCGAGAAACGGGCTCAAGATACACTGATCACGAGGCCAGGTAAGTGCAGAGATAAGGGGAGATTTTCCAACGCTTTCGCGAAGTTCCTTAATTAAATAACCCTTTCTCTTTTGGCGGTTTCGCCGTTAACACTTTCCTAGACACCCCGTAAACAATATACCGTTAAGCGAGGTTCTAAACACAGTTAACTTCTCCTAGTGAGCGCGAAGTCCTTAAGGCTTAAAGTCTAATTTCTTTTAAAATTTGTGCGGGTAAACGTTATGCTCAAGTTCGTGATTTGTGGGCCACGGAAAAGGTGATGAAATCCTCTACCGTATATTGTGGGGTTCGCTTGCCCTTAAGTTCGTATTAATGTATGCAATGCGCAATTCAATAAAAATTCTATAAAGAATCAAACAATCGTTTTTTAGTTTCAGCACGGCACTGCAACAAATACGGATTAGTCAATTTTTAGCGTTTGTTAGCGAACTTGCAAAGAATCCTGCAAAGAATAGTATATTGGATGCGTCGGATTTGAGAAGAAGGTGTTAGTAAAGTACGTACCGTTAAGTTTTTGGGTTAGGAAACCCCCGTTGAATCAAATCCGGTAAGCTTGAAAAGTTTGCTTGCGCGGGTCAAACTACCCGGATCTTTGGCACTGTACTTTGCAATCACCTTAGCCTTGAATGTACACTTTGCTCCCCACAATCGAAGTTTGCAAATCTGCAAAAATCTGCACTCTTGCCCACAAAAATGATAAAAAAAAAACAAAAAGAATTTTTTTTTTTTATAAATATATACAAAAAGAATATTAACCCGAATAACAAGAAAGAAAATACGCTACCGTCTCCCCGGCAACGGCGCCATTTGATTGATAGAATTAAAGTTAACCGCAATCAAGACGGTGTCGCTATGCAGCTAGCCGGTTGAGCACGGGTCGATCCACAGGGAGATGGTTGTATTTTCGTTCTTATCTTAGACGAGTCAATAAAGAATGAGTATATGTTGTTCAAGACTAACCTATGTGTATTATTTGCAAGTATAAAGTTGTTAAGAAAAGATACGAAAAATGTAAGCTAAAGAAATCCGTACTCAAAACCTTTGAGCCGAGCCTTGACCAATTGAAGCTAGAGCAATCGGCAACAACGTGGATTAGGGGATTTAAGCACGGTATTCGTAGAATCCGGCTTATTTACCCTTGTCCTTCCGTTCTTGTCTCTTGCTTTCGCCTCCGGCCAAACCGAACGCAACCGGTCGCGGTTAGGAATCACCGTTACCTTGTTAGGGTAGGGTGCCTAACGGAGCACGTGCGTAACGTTTGGGCGGAGTTCAATGGAAAATAACGGGAAAAGGAAATGAGCAAAGAAATGTTAACTTACAATATCGTATTAATTCTTAACAACAACAATAATTACAACCATTCACAAAATGAGCAAAAAAGAGAGAACAAAAAGAACAAAGAAAAGAAAAGATTATAAGTAAGTAAGTGCATGAATTTAAATTGCAAATAAGTAAAGCAAGAAAATAAAAAGCAAGTAATAAATAAGCAATAAAAAGAACTAGAAACTAGAACTCAAGACAAGCATGGGATCAATAGCCAACCCTTAAACTTGCAAGCTCAATCAAGAGGTTGCAAGATCAAGAGAAGGGTAGAGAACGCATGTTAAATGAAGCGCTAATTCCATAAGAAAATACGACCCTTGAGATCAATAACAAACTCTTAACCTTTCAAGCTCAATGAAGAGGTTGAAAGATCAAGAGAAAGCAAGAATCTTAAGGGGAAGTTAAACAAAAGAGAATGATACAAAAGCCCTCATCTTCATTGATCTTCCACTCAAAAAGCTCTCACTACAATTTTCATGGAGAAAAGATGAAGAAGAAGAAGAAAAAGACTAAAACCTAACAAAAAGAGGCAAAAGAATGGACATGAAATTGGACCCTTGGCTTAGCTCAGTTCTGGAGTATTTATGGGCAGGGATCTGGAAATATAGGGCAACATTCAGAACCTATGGGAAGTTACAAAAAAGCCCCTAAAAGATGACACACTGAAGCCACAGTACGGCCGCGTTTCCGCGGCCAATACCCCCTATTGGCCGCGGATCCGCGGCCGTATAGGGGATTTGGGCCCTCGGTTTTTGGGTGATCTCCTGGTTTACTTTTTCCTCGTGTTTGAAAACTTCAAACGGCACAAAATCTTTCAGAATATCTTCAGAATTCTTAGTCAAAGATTGCTATCTTTTTCTTTACTTTTGACTTTATCTCCCTCGAGCTCCGCGCACCCATTGATTCTTGTGCAGCCCCCCTCGTGCTCTGTGCTTGTCCGAGACACGAATGACCACTGTCATATGTTTTGTCTCTGGAACTGATACTCGGTACTGGACGGATATGGATGACCGGAACCCGGCTTTTATCTGCTGTGACAAATGTTCTGTATTTGGTGTAACTGTGGAGATTTTGTCTTGATTTGCAATATTTGGACTGGAAACCTGTACTCTGTAAATATGTAACAAACACGGATTAAAAGCACCTACCTATAAACACACGAGCATAAGAATGGACGGTATAAAATGCAGTATTCTGGTATGAACACTCGCATAGCGGTGGTGAACGTCAGACCCCAGTAGCTCGATAAGTCGTGTCGATATGAGGTCTATAACAGTTCGGGAAACTACTGGTAACACTTACCAGTAAATCTCAGCAACCCTGACAAGGGATTTCCGGTTATAGCCAATCGAACACTGCGCAACATCAACTCCCTATACCAGGAGAGACGAATCCCCTCCTATCGCTCATTGCCTCCATGTGATTCGGGACTGTACCAAAAAACCACCGTTTTGCACGCCCTCTTGGACGTGGTAAGGTGGAAATCAAAGTATAGTGGGAATCACACAAGATTCTATGACGATCTCGGGTCTACAGACTAACCTGTACCAGTGTCACCAGAGAACTGCCATCTGACGTAAGGTATAATACCATCTGGGAGTTCTCGGCGAGTCCGTCCAGTGTACCCAGTCTCCACTGAGCACCCGTATATCATCTCTGATGTCAAACACCAATGGATATGGGATCATCCATCGCCCATCTGTATGGGTCGAGAAGGTATACGCTAGTCTACTCTGGTATATTGATGCCTCGTCTCGATACACCCACGACTAGGGACCTTGAAGGATGTACTTATGGACTACCATGTCCCCACTAGTATGATCCGCATCATAGTCTAGGTAGTCAAGTACACATCCTAAGGGCTTTACCAACATGTAACAGAGAGACAATCAGTATACACGTTAAGGTAAAGAGCAACCAGATAGCATACTATCATGTCGAGCAAGAAAGTCCTCCCTATATATGTCCAAGCATCCATTACAATATACATCCTATGTATAGTAATGGCCACTAGGGCATACATATAACTAACAATCTCCCACTTGCACTAGGGCCATCTGATAGCAGTGGTTGTAGTATCTCATACTCGACCATCCCATAAAAGTCTCTCTCTGGGAAAAGGCCTTTGTGAGTGGATTCGCCGTGTTGTCCTCTGAGTCTACTCTCCTAACCTCGATCTCCTTGGAGATCAACCATCTCCATGATCAGGTGATACTGCCTTAGAATATGTCTGGATTACTGATGGGACGGACGTTCCTTGGCATAAGCCACAACTCCATTGTCACACAATGGGAGGAACTAAGTTCATCTCATGAACAAATATACATCCAGACTGCCTCTTTGGAAGCATCTTAAGTAGCGATGTATCCAGCCTTTATCATCTAGTATGCCACGGTATCTAGCTTGGAACTCTTCCAACATACCGTCCCTTTACTGAGGGTAAAGACAATGCCTGTAACTGACATTCTGTCGTTCTCATCACTCTGGAACACTTCCAGTGATTCTCCCCAGGATCGATTGATACCATCTCACTTCAATAAGTGAGAATCCTAACATCCATTTAGATCTATCTCATAGGTCCAAAACCCAGGATTTAGGAGGTATCATTTTGATCCTATATGGAGAATCCTTGGGATAAGCGGAGATTGACTGAGCGTAGCATAGGAAACACCTTCCCTATCAAGAGTATTTCATCCACGTACTCTACGAGGATCACCACCATACTCCCTACTACCCTTTTTGTATATACAAGGTTCATCTACCATTTTGATGAAGTCAAACTCTTTGACTACCACATCAAAACAGACATTCCAACTCCGTGATGCCTTCTTTATCCTATAAAGAAACTTGTGCACGTTTCCGCTGCTCCCACTGTCTACGAAGCCCTCTGGCTGTGTACTTATAGACGCCCTCTTCTAAAATATTATTTAGAAGAGCAGTCATGACACCCAACCGCCAGATATCGTAGTCTTGGTATGTAGCCATGGCAAGTAGGATCCGGATGGACTTAAGCATAGCCAGTGGAAAAGGTTTCATCATTATCCACGCCTGGTTGATGACGAAAACTTTTAACAAGTCTAGCTTTGAAAGTCTCAACTTTTCCATCTACACAAAGTAATCTTCTCAAGATATACTTGCTCCTGATGGGGATTTAACCCTTCAGATATAGCAACCAAAGTCCATACTTTGTTGGTGTACATGGATTCCATCTCAGATCGCTAAGCAGCATCCAGCCATTCTTACAGAGTCCCACTCCTGATGGCCAGCTCGAAACTAGTTGGGTCATCATCTCATGATGCAATCCTCGCTCCCACTGTCATAGAGAAACTGAAGTAACTGTCAGGTGGGTGAGGAACCCTACTAGATCGGCGGAGAGGCAGAGGTTCGTTGGAATTTACTGAGTCCTTTAGTTCTATCAAATCATCAGCTGCAGTTTGTATAGCTGAAACATTTCCAGTTCTACATAACAGATCTTGCCTCGAGCTTGTCCGGATTTTTCTTTTTAGACATAGGCTGGACAACCCCAAATCTTAACTAACTTAAGATATGGGTTCTTCCCTTTCCATATCACATATGAAGTGGTAGGCAACTGATTTGATTTGAACCCTTTTCAATAGGTATGCAGCTTCTCAAGTGCATAACTCCCAAAAGGAAATAGGTAACTCAGTAGTACTCATCATAGAGCACACCTTATCATATAGGGTGTGATTGCTCCACCCCGATATACCATCGTGCTATGGTGTATACGGAGGAGTAATGCTGAGAGAGAATATCATTCTCCTTTTAGAATAGTCCAGGAATTCTATGTACAAGTATTCTCCTCCCTGATCTCATCATAGGACATAATACTTATACCCGGTTTTTGGTTCTCTACTTCTAACTTATATTCTGTGAATATCTCAAAAGCTTCGGGCCTATGTTTCAACAGGAACATATGTCTGAATCTTGAGAGATCATCAGAGAACGTAATGAAGTACAAAGAACCGGTCCTGGCATGTGTAGACAGGAGACCTTACATACATCATCATGTATCAGTCCCAAGAGCTTACTAACTCTTTCTCTGTTTCCAATAAACAGAGCTATGGTCATCTTAATTTTGTGACATAACCGCCAAGTTTTCGCAAGATGTAAATTCAAACAGATTTAAATATGCATCTATGTGCAACTTAGCTAGTCGGGTCGCATTGATATGACCTAGTCTACAATACCTCAAGAAGGATCCGTTTATTTCTGAACTCTTCCTCTTGTGTGTGTTCCGTATAGTAAGAACTGTAGTTTGATTTAGAACGTCAATGCTTTTAGATAATGTGCCTGAACCGATCAACTTTTGATATAGGAAATGTTCAAAACATTATCCAACAATACAAAATTATATCCTTTCTTTACGAATAAAGAGACTGACATGATTTTGTATATCAGCTTCGGTATCTAATAATATTCGTTCAGAATCAATGTATTTGGAATACAGGGTGACAGTGACCAACAGACTTGGCTGCAACACTTGCACCGTTTTCTGTCTTAAGAAACTTATCACCCGTTCTCAGTTCTCTATCTTTCTGTAGCCCTATGTAATAGATTACATATCTGGGATCCTGATCCGGTATCATATACCCAGGACGTAGAGGATACAGAGAAACAGTTCTTTGCAATGAACACACCCGAAGGAGATGCATCATATGCACTTTCTTCGTTTGGGCGGCACGGGAATTCTGGTAATCCCCTAATTCCTGCTCTGCCTTATAACAATTATAAGTTGGAGCGGGACCAACGTTCCCCAGCTCAGTATAACAAGCGGGTTCAGTCAATACATCCGTATTATTATCTTGACTAAGGCGTGATATAGTCGCTACCTGGAGAGAGAGAGAAGAAAACACTCAGCGTATGCTCTTGCAAGAATAGATTGGTTATTATTTTATCTAATCAGGATGGCTCCCACTGTTTTTATCAAATCTTCCTTCAAACCCTAAAAGGAAAGACTAGCCGGGATTAATTACACACTACAAGTTCGCCAATCTTTCAGCCAGGCCAGTGTCGGTACTTTGAGGGAGGTGCCCCGTGCTTTCGCACGAACCTAATTAATGTAAACCTCGTTTTCCCAGAGGCGTAACCTCGTTAACACCTTTCTAGACACCTACTTGATCGGCTAATTGTAATGTGTAAAACTCTCCCAGGAGTAACTCTTACTCGCAGCGGGTATCGGGATCCAACTATCTCATAGAAGGTATGCAATCTCATTGCAAATTTCAACACTTGAAATTCCCGATAATATTTTGCCCCTAGCGTGCTATGACCTTGACGCATGCCAAACAACCCATAGTCCGCTAGTCAAGTTCAACCCGTACATTTCTTGATTGAATTAAACCCATCCGCACGACCCTTGACGCATGCCAAACAATGCCGTACGAATACCCTAATCCAATCGCATCGTATGCTAGCAGATAAGCACTAGTTAGCTACCGTACACTACGCCTTGACGCATGCCAAACAACCGCAGCATGAATACTAACTAGTACTTATCTGAAATGACGGAGGGTTACGACAGGTTTTTCTGAAAACCTATTGCGTAATGAACTTGATATCGTTGTAGAATCAAATGATTTTAAAATGGAGTGCTTTTGAGGCTTTTCTAGTTTTGCTAAAGGAGTCACTCCCGGTGAAGGGATCGTCGGTCCTTTCCTCGTCGAATGAGGCGCGGGATATATCATATATATCACTGTGCAAAGCAGAAACTATAGAAGCAATCAAAAGACAAACCGAGGGGTGCAGCATCTGCCAGTTATTGCTAAAGGAGTCACTCCCGGTGAAGGGATCTCGGTCCTTTCCTTAACGAATAAGGTGCAGGATGTTCTACAAGGAACACCGCGATGCAAAGTAAGAACTGTAGCTACCTGTTTTATTTTGAAATTCGATTCCACAACATCTTTAGATTTATTTTTCTTTCATTAATCACATTAATGAAGTCCCATCATTTAAATTTACCTAAACATCATAGATAAATACGACGTACACTTATACCATCCGCATTCGCCTCAATGTCCCCTCGTGCACCGTTAGCTTAGGTAACTAACGGCAGAGCAGGGCAGGGCTAGCGCGGGTGTAAAACATAAGTAACGCCTATATAATATATCATATATACTATATACAGTATTTATCACAGAACATCACATGATCACATCACAGATATCGCAGCAGAAGAATCATATGAAACATTGGATATACTAGGACGTCCGTGTTTTCAATACGAGCCAGTATAAAATAGGATTCCACGGTCGCGATGAATAGCCAAACCCACACCCCTAGACCCCTACGAGAGCGGCAAGCAACCCTACAAATCCTAGAGTTAGGAGACCCGGACTCGACACCTCGAGTTGGTCTCCCACTGGACTCTAGAACCCGGTTACTTGTGCCCTCCTCCTTGGGTCTATCCTAGTGCGGAAAAGTAAATAATATACAAAAGGTGACATCTTCCGCAACCTGGAAGTGCCCCAATAAAAGAATATTACATACAAGTTTTTACATGAATGAAAATGAAAAACACTCATCTCACATAAAAAACCCCGGCTATTCAAACACGACGATCCAATATAACATATCCAGCAACACATAACATCACATGTCATCAACGTAAGTAAACATGCGTATCCCAATTGTCGTTGACATATAGCAACAAAACCGGCGATATCACATATTACACTTACGGTCACAGAAAAGAAAGTGTAAAACTACAACAGTTGGAATCCGCAACTTCTTTAGACATCGCATGCCTAATCAAATGAATTCCTTAGACATCACATGCCTAACAATTATAAACTCCGCATTTTAGTTTCAAAATCGAAAACACTTTTCAATACCAAGTCGGGCAATTCAACAAGATTCCCGACATTTTGATCGAATGCTCGTCGCAAACTTTAGTAGACGGCCGCACCCCCGATACCGTCGACGAAGTGCACCAAGGCGGAACACCGCTACCGCGAGCACCCGGACGGATGCTTTCGGTGACGGGGTTCTCCTACAGTCACTTGGTCGGGGCTAAGGAGTGTAGGTGTCTATTAAGTTTACCGGCGAGTATCCGCGTACGCTACATGATTGCGACGGACTTTTGATCGTATCAAAATTCTGTGGAAACCGATCAAGTGAGACTAAAACGTTATGTTTATAACATCCATTCGGTTATTTCATAACTACTTATGAATTCCAAATATTGTATCACATTCCAGATAAACAGAAAATGTTAAACTTTCCGATCGAACAGTCAAACACCCAAGTTTTCCCGAAACAGCTCAACACATGAAACAAGTTTAAAAACATCCAGTTCATGCCTCAGTACCAACGGTCCAGCCGTAGAAGGGTCAAGCCAACGCCTCACATGTGGCACGCCGTACTGCCCCAAACCCTAAGGTTCAAAGGGCAGTTCAAGACGGTCACATAATCGAGTTAAGGTTTGTTGTCTTCTAGAGAGACCATTGCGTTACTTGCACTACTTAGTGTTGGAGATAGTGCCCTCAGAGTCAATTATTGGATCACAGGCACGTGATTGCAATGATTGAGGGAGGACCTATCCCGGTAGGACAGTCTTACTCGAGATGATAGTATGCTATCTGGTTTACCTTTATCATCGTGTACTGCTTTAGGTGACCTGACATGTCGCTATTACACGTTGATAGAGCCCCTAGGATTCTTGCTTGACTACCAGCAGTATGATGGCGATCATATACGTGGGAGCTGGTAGTCTATAAGCACATCCTTAAAAGGTCCCTAGTCGTAGGAGTTTCGAGACAGGGCATCGATACTCCATTAGTAGACTAGTGTATAAAGTCGAGACCCCGACGAGGGGCGGTGGCCGGTCTCACAAGCCACTGGTGTCAGTTGGTTCACCTAAGATGTATACAGGTGCTCATTGGGTTATGATTACACCGGACAGGACTCGCCGGGAACCTGCTAGTTGGGCTTATACCTGACGTCAGATAGCAGTTCCCTGGTGACATGTGTACAGGTTAGTTCATCGACCTGAGATCGTCATTTGTCTCGTGTGAGTTCCCACTGTGCTTTGATTACTACCCTACCACGGCTCAAAGGAGTCGTGCAAACAGGTTTTAGTTGGGTACAGTCCCGAGCCACATGGAAGCAGTGAGCGGATCTTCAGGGGTTCGTCTCTCCCGGTATTGGGGGTGAGGTCGCGCTGTGTCTAGGAGAGCCATTACGCAAAGCCCTCGGCCGAGGCAGGAGATTTGCTGGTAGGTATTCCAGTAGTATCTCAGGGCGTTCTGGGCTACACTCCGACACGACTTGTACCGCTTTTGGGGGTCTGACTTTTACCAACCCCCTAGGCCCGACATGCGATGCTCATAGACGAACGGACCGGACTGTACGGATATTGTCACTGACAGGCTCAGTAGGGTGTCAGGATGAGTTCGCTCATCGACGTCCCTTTTGGTCAATAGCTGGTGGCCCGTTACGTATTGGCTTATACCTCTGACGTGCTAGTGGTTAAATCCACAGCCATTGTATTGACGGGTCTTTAGAGTCCACCACACTTTCAGTTACTCAGCTTTCGGGCGAAACGCTGTAGAGGCCGTATGGAGATATGGCAGGGTCCGATCAGATACGTGCGGTATTGCACGGATCAGGATCGGACAGTTTTGTACTAGTGGCCGTATAGTTATATGGCAGGGTTCGATCTGATACGTGCGGTATTGCACGGATCAGGATCGAACGGATTTTACTAGCCGGCTTTGGTTTAAGCCGGTACTAGTTTAGTACAGTGTAGATTTTGTCTCATTGCATTTGTATCCGGTCGGAATACAGATGCGGGTGTGTATGCACAGTATCGGGGTTTTCCTGTAATTTATTACGGGAACAGTTTTCTGGAGTTGCCAGTTTGCATTCCGTTCCGGCCGGTTTTCCTTTGTTCTTTCCCGGCCGGACTTTTCTGATGGAGGGGGTAATTTGCAGTTTTGCAAATTACTTTTGGTGGAGGTTTTATTTGTAAAAGTATTTATTATGAAAGCATCTTTTATATTCCTTTCTTTTCTATCATCATTTCTTGAAAAGGTGATTAGGATTGATTTTAAGCTTGATGTGAGATTGTGATGATGGTGTTAGGATATGGTCACCCTCTCCTTTTTCCTACACTTACCTCCCTTCATGTTTTTGTGTTCATATTGTTTCCTCCACCATTCTTTTTCTCACTTGATGAATATGATAAGTTTTTCATGAGAGAAAAAAAAAGGAGAGAAGAAGAAGAAGAGAGAGCTTCATCTTGAGAGTTTCATTCATGATCTCATTTTCTTGCTAGAAAAATGCAAGCACCATTTTTCTATTCTTGATTCCTCCATCACCATGGCAACAAACCCCAAATGAGACAAGCATCTTCTACACTACATTCTACAGCACATCTTGAGCATGTCGAGTTGCCGGCTTCATGCCCGAGTTGCCTCGGTATTGAGGCGGGAGCCCGTAAAAGACGCAGGCATTGTGGTGCCCTTTCCGGCGAGGAGGCGACGATGTGGAGACAAGACTTTCCGCGGGAGATCGGGACGATGAAGAGAAGACCGGAGGACTCGGATCACTCGGTATACTTCTCACCCTATCTCTTGATTGCTAGCATTAGGTTAATGGTAAACGATCCGGGTTTTCTTTGTCCGCGGTAGCGCCGGTTTCCGAGTAAGGAAAATTTTTGATTCCGCATTTTGGCCTCGAGTACGAGGCCGGGGCGCTGCCGTGGTGCAACATGGTATCAGAGCCACGCCATTAACCTTACCTAGCTTGTTCTAATGTGTTTTGCTTTTCCGATCGACCGAAATTCCAAAAACCGTATTTTTCTAGCACAATCAGTTTCTGTCGAAATTTTTTGGAGTCTAAAAATTTTTCAGGTGGTCTCAGAATGATGTGCAGGGAGTTCTAAGAACACTGCAAAAATTTGGTGACACGACTCCTCCGTACGACCGCGGAAGGGCGGCCAAAACCACCTTTTGGCCGCGCTTCCGCCGCAGTATTGTAAGTTCGTATGATTATTTTTTTGCAGTGGGCTTATGGGCTAAAATTAGGGGTTTTGGAATATTAAAATTGGGCCCAGGTTTTCTGTGAGTGCTACAGTTTTGATTGGGGGCCCACTTGTTAATTTTTGGTCAATCGGAAAATTTTAAACACATTATTTCACAGTATTTACATTATATTTGCGACCGTGAATGTCACTCGATCGGTAAATCCGGTCTAACTGCTATAGCCCGGTTAGACGGATTTGCGAACGTGACTTTCACGTTGATGTTCTATGTTTATGCTGTGTTGTTGCGGATCGGTCGTGCGGGATAGCCTGGATGCAATGCCAGTACAGTGCTGTTGTATTATGTACATTTGATATTGCGGGGCGAGCGTCCGACATGTGGACTGCCGTCACTGCCTGTTTGTATTATTCTTTTGGGGCACGACCTGGTTGCGGTCGATGTACCCGGTGTATGTATATTTTACTTTCTGTACTAGGATTACCCTGCGGAGGGGTGCACGGATAGCCGGGTACTAGAGGGCAACGGGCCCGCATCTCATGGCATTGAGACGGAGGGGGCTTCACTCTAGGATTGGCGGGCTATTCGCCGCACTCATAGGGGGTACAGGTTGACCAAGGAGGGGTGCCCAAGTTACCGGATTCCGTGAAGTGCTGGGTGGTCCATTCACGGTGCTGGAGGGGGCTGCCTCGCTTCAGGTTTTGGCGGGTGACTTGCCGCGCCCGTAGGGGGCTAGGATTTCATTGCACAGGCTATCCACA
Organism: Agapanthus africanus; assembly: GCA_030015575.1. Lineage (NCBI taxonomy): Eukaryota > Viridiplantae > Streptophyta > Magnoliopsida > Asparagales > Amaryllidaceae > Agapanthus > Agapanthus africanus. The sequence goes on along the minus strand of CM057345.1, from coordinate 292,289,214 downwards.
CGACCAGGGGAACGTCGGGTTTCAGCAGTGGCTCTGTGAAACCCGAGGCTTCCAAATATCTGTATTGTTCTGTGATGCTGTACATTTCTGTGATGTTGCATTTTATCACGCCTTGAGCGAAATATAATATATTGGTATATATATTAGTAGATGTTGTATATGTTTTTCATCCGCGCTAGTCCAGTCCCCGCTCTGTCGTTAGTAAGCTAACCTAACGAGTGATGACGGGACCCAGTGGCGAATGCGGATGGCATATACGTACGTCAGTATATTTTCGTTCTTTGTGGTGTGATCATTTGATGGGACTGCGTTGATTCGGATCAATGCAAGTTAAACAAACCTATTCTGATGTTGTTGGAACATTTTTCAAAAAGCTGTTATTGCAAGGACGTTCACTTTTGTTTTGCATCGTGGTATTCATTTGGAATATCCTGCTCCTCAGTCGACGAGGCAAGGGCTGAGATCCCTTCACCGGGAGTGACCCCTTGGACAGAAGTTTGCGTCAGGGCATTAACTTCACTATAGCCGATTACTTTTGCTTTGCATCGTGGTATTCAGTTGGAATATCCTGCACCTCATTCTACGGGGAAAGAGCCGAGATCCCTTCACCGGGAGTGACCTCTTTAGCAAAGGTTTTCGTCACTATATTTTTATAAAAGGTTATCCAGTTCCTTCAACGATATCAAGTTCATTACGTTAAAGGTTTTTCGCCAAAAACCAGTCGTAGCCCTCCGTCATTTCAGATTAGTATTGCTTAGTATTCGCACTACGTTTGTCGTTGCTATTCGCCGAGGCGTAGTGTGCGGTAGCTTTGTTGTGCTATTCTGTCGCATGGATATGTGGATTGGTTAGGACAGTCGTACGACTTTGTTGATTATTCGTCAAGGGTCGTACGGGTGGGTTTAACGCAATCAAGATAATGACGGGCTGAACTTGACTAGGACCTTTTGATTTGTTGATTATTCGTCAAGGTCACTTGGGTCCTAGGGGTAAAAATCACATCGGGAGTTTCAAAAGAACTGAGACTTGCCAGACATGCGCATACCTTCTGGAGTGTGATAATGTGAGTAGATTCCGTCACGTTGTCATGCGATGATAGTTGGATCCTGATTCGCACTGATGAGTTGGTTTACTCCTCGGGTAATCCCGACTAATTCTTCTTTAAGGTTTGGAGGAGAATTTGACGGTACAGTGGGAGGTTTCCAGATTAGATAAAGTGATAACCATTCTGATCTAGGTTAGAGTGCACGCTGAGTGTTTCTTTTCTCTCTCTCTTTGGCAGCGACCTTTGACCCGACCCTGGACTATGACTCAGTGACCAAGTTGACCGAACCTACTTAACACAGGCTTTTGGATTGTCAGAGTTGCAGACCTCTTTGCCACTCCTACTTTTACCCTTTTCTCCAGAACACCCCGTATTACTACGAACGTCCACTTCCATTGGACAAAACCATCGTATGGTTATATACGAACTCGAAGGACTTCGAGGATGGTTTCCGGTTTTGGAGAAAACGGATAGGATTATTCAGTTGTCTTTTCTTTTCACCTTCTCTCAAGTTGTGAGTACTCCTTGGTTTAGGAGATAGTACACCTATTACGCAAATTGGATAGTCTTCTTCCAAACCTTAGGCTGGTGCCGACCGGTAGGGAATGAAGAAAACCAATTAGTATAACGATGGTGTGCAGAAGGTATTAAGTTAAGACAAAGCAAGGGATTAGTAGGAGGGCAAAGTAAATTGCGACTGATATTCACGACCAAACCAAGTATTTCTTCGCCAATCCTAAATCACCTTTGTATTTCTCCAGGACGCTCCGTATCACTACGAAGATCCACAGTTTATTGGATACTCCATCGTATGGTTATATACGAACTCGAAAGGAACTCGTTCCAGTTCGGGGATGGATTCTGGTTCAGGAGAAATAAGAATAAAGTACATTCAGGTGTCTTTTATCTTCACCTTCTCTCGCTTTGTGAGTGTTCCTAGGATTAGTACAGTACACCCTTTATGCTTTTTGGATAGTCTTCTTCCAAACCATAGGCTGGTGCCGAACGGTAGGGAAGGAAGAAAACCATTTGGCCTAAAGGGGTGTACAGAAGGTAATGACTAAAGACATATGAAGGGATTTGGAGAGGTGGCAAAGAATTATACGGTTATAGTTGTGAATCTGGATAATGGAAGAGACATTACTAGGAATACCAGGATACCCCAACGAAACATTTCAATGTTTCAGTTTCAATGTGTACTGTTAATGGAAAACTGATTTCCCAGTTAGACACTTGCTCCAGGGTATGTATTTACCAGGTATGATTCTCACATCTGTATGGTTTTACAGATGATGAGTGGGAGTAAGTTATTGGGAATAGGGTGATCATCCTCATTATATCGGGATTCGTTGTAATCGGTGATATTTGAGGAGATCATCTGGGCTGTTTGCCGGTCGGCAAATATTTGGTTTTGAATATCCGCTGTTGTGCACCAATTTCAAATTGATATATCTGTACGTCTATTTTCATAGAGTGAGATATACTTTTTGATATTATGTCGATGACATTTACCTATATCAGTGGATGGTTAGGTAAGGAGCATCAAACAGCGGTGTAATTCTTCTTAACCATAAGTACAGTTTTCAACCTACGACGCACAGTGAAAGAGTTGTAAGACTCAGCGGACTTATACAGAGTATTGTATGTTGTCCAGTGTCCATTGGGACAGAGGGGTTGGTCCTCATACTATATTCTGTTTACCTTTAACTAATCTAATTCTTAGACATGTGTTTCGTAGAAACACAGGGTCTAAGTTTTGAGGAGTTATAGGTATTTGAATAGAGTAGAGAACCAGGTGTAGCAAGTATCGGGATTCTTCAAGGTGATCGAAGATGTAGATACTTGTGTATGGTATTCAGTTGATAGTAATGAGAACTTGCTTCTCTTTCAGGTTACTCATAATTGGAAGCATTCCTAAGTTGGGTAACGCTGATCGGCCTCCTTCCTTTTAGTTGACATGCACTGGAGATAGCTACATGATTTGAATCTGGTTCATTTAAATCAGTGCCTCTGGTTCTATATTGGATATAGAACAGTTCATATCTTAACGTTGTTAAGGTACGGGGAGTTGTCTGGCTTATGATTAAAACCAGACTCTGGATAACTCTAGGCACGTTTCTGTAATGGCTGTTTGTGGGTTGACCCAGGCTATGACGAGGGTTGATTTTCTACCATCTGGAAGATCAATAGTGATATTGTTCTTGACTCGCCACAGTTTTATTAAAAATGGATTTTTCAGAAAAAGTAGTGGGAGTATGGTAGAACTGGAAGTGATTCCAGAACCACAAACGATTACTGAAGATTTGATAAGGAACCTAAAGATTCAATCTGATTTGACATTCCATTGGCCACTCCGCAGATGAGGTGGGTAACTTCAGGCACCCGAGAGGTACTCCGGTAGCCTCAAGGACGGTGACAGGGAAGTTCTTGTTTACCCACACTTGCCATTGTTATTGTTCCAGGCTGCGAGACCCGGCAGTAGGATGAGTATAGCGTCGTTCTAAACTAGCTTTAGAAGTGCACGTCTATATGACTCTGCCAGAGAGTTGTCGTAGTCAGTGGGAGCAGCGGAAGCATTGGTGGACATCAGGCTTATGTCTATTTATAGACTAAAGCAGATGTAGCGGAGATAGATCATCTATTTCTGATGTGACAGTCATAGGTTTGACGTCATCAGAATAGGGGATGGATCTGTTGAGAAGGTAGTAGGAAGTGATATTCCTATAGTACGATCGGTTATACTTTGGTCGTCACACAGTGGTTCCTCCACAAGGGACTTGGACATTATATCAGACATACTGGTTACTAGATCTATGGTTTTAGATCTAGATTTGGGTGGTTTCCCAATCAGGGTACTTTGACAGCATTCTAAGAGTATTTAGAATGGACGACTCCTGGCATGGTAGTGTACCTGCAGGTAATGGAGTCACCCTCTCTAAAGGTGTCTTATAGACTAAAGTAGAGAGGGGTGTGCATGATTGGCAGATCACTTGCTTAGGCAATTGAGTCAATCATGAGATGTCAAGTACCACACCAGATGTTGTTCTTGCACTAGATGCAATAAGTTGACATTGATCCAATCCTGGAGAAACAGTCGGAAGCAGTTTTAGAACATGAGTGAATGTTCTAGGGATATGATAACGACAGCCTCATTTGGGAGACAGTTATCATTCCAGGCTTCCAAGGTGACATGGACGACAAGGAGGTTGTCAGAGTTATAGTTCTCCCTCTGACGAGGGGCAGTATTTTGGACAGGTGGTCCAAGGCAATACTGAGGGAGGCATGGCGCGGGATACTGATTAGTTTCAGTTGACGATACAGTCTAAGAAGTTTGGATTTGGAGTTCATTTATGAACTAGGTCCCATCAGACATCCAGACATTCTAAGACAGGTATTGCTCATTTCGGGAGATGGCTTTCTCCGCGAACTTGAGATATAGAGAGACATAGAAAGAAACATCACAGCGCATCCACTCACTGAGGCAATTCCACGAACGCAATAGTTTCGCAAACGAGCTTTGTGAGACTGACTAGTAGAGGAGTTGGTTGTTCGGTATCACACGGGCTGTGAGTATGCGGCATCGCAATAATTAGCCCTGAGTGCAAGTGGGAGATTGTTGGAGATAGTGCCCTCAGAGTCAATTATTGGATCACAGGCACGTGATTGCAATGATTGAGGGAGGACCTATCCCGGTAGGACAGTCTTACTCGAGATGATAGTATGCTATCTGGTTTACCTTTATCATCGTGTACTGCTTTAGGTGACCTGACATGTCGCTATTACACGTTGATAGAGCCCCTAGGATTCTTGCTTGACTACCAGCAGTATGATGGCGATCATATACGTGGGAGCTGGTAGTCTATAAGCACATCCTTAAAAGGTCCCTAGTCGTAGGAGTTTCGAGACAGGGCATCGATACTCCATTAGTAGACTAGTGTATACAGTCGAGACCCCGACGAGGGGCGGTGGCCGGTCTCACAAGCCACTGGTGTCAGTTGGTTCACCTAAGATGTATACAGGTGCTCATTGGGTTATGAGTACACCGGACAGGACTCGCCGGGAACCTGCTAGTTGGGCTTATACCTGACGTCAGATAGCAGTTCCCTGGTGACATGTGTACAGGTTAGTTCATCGACCTGAGATCGTCATTTGTCTCGTGTGAGTTCCCACTGTGCTTTGATTACTATCCAACCACGGCTCAAAGGAGTCATGCAAACAGGTTTTAGTTGGGTACAGTCCCGAGCCACATGGAGGCAGTGAGCGGATCTTCAGGGGTTCGTCTCTCCCGGTATTGGGGGTGAGGACGCGCTGTGTCTAGGAGAGCCATTACGCAAAGCCTTCGGCCGAGGCAGGAGATTTGCTGGTAAGTATTCCAGTAGTATCTCAGGGCGTTCTGGGCTACACTCCGACACGACTTGTACCGCTTTTGGGGGTCTGACTTTTACCAACCCCCTAGGCCCGACATGCGATCTCATAGACGAACGGACCGGACTGTACGGATATTGTCACTGACAGGCTCAGTAGGGTGTCAGGATGAGTTTGCTCATCGACGTCCCTTTTGGTCAATAGCTGGTGGCCCGTTACGTATTGGCTTATACCTCTGACGTGCTAGTGGTTAAATCCACAGCCATTGTATTGACGGGTCTTTAGAGTCCACCACACTTTCAGTTACTCAGCTTTCGGGCGAAACGCTGTAGAGGCCGTATGGAGATATGGCAGGGTCCGATCAGATACGTGCGGTATTGCACGGATCAGGATCGGACAGTTTTGTACTAGTGGCCGTATAGTTATATGGCAGGGTTCGATCTGATACGTGCGGTATTGCACGGATCAGGATCGAACGGATTTTACTAGCCGGCTTTGGTTTAAGCCGGTACTAGTTTAGTACAGTGTAGATTTTGTCTCATTGCATTTGTATCCGGTCGGAATACAGATGCGGGTGTGTATGCACAGTATCGGGGTTTTCCTGTAATTTATTACGGGACCAGTTTTCTGGAGTTGCCAGTTTGCATTCCGTTCCGGCCGGTTTTCCTTTGTTCTTTCCCGGCCGGACTTTTCTGATGGAGGGGGTAATTTGCAGTTTTGCAAATTACTTTTGGTGGAGGTTTTATTTGTAAAAGTATTTATTATGAAAGCATCTTTTATATTCCTTTCTTTTCTATCATCATTTCTTGAAAAGGTGATTAGGATTGATTTTAAGCTTGATGTGAGATTGTGATGATGGTGTTAGGATATGGTCACCCTCTCCTTTTTCCTACACTTACCTCCCTTCATGTTTTTGTGTTCATATTGTTTCCTCCACCATTCTTTTTCTCACTTGATGAATATGATAAGTTTTTCATGAGAGAAAAAAAAGGAGAGAAGAAGAAGAAGAGAGAGCTTCATCTTGAGAGTTTCATTCATGATCTCATTTTCTTGCTAGAAAAATGCAAGCACCATTTTTCTATTCTTGATTCCTCCATCACCATGGCAACAAACCCCAAATGAGACAAGCATCTTCTACACTACATTCTACAGCACATCTTGAGCATGTCGAGTTGACGGCTTCATGCCCGAGTTGCCTCGGTATTGAGGCGGGAGCCCGTAAAAGACGCAGGCATTGTGGTGCCCTTTCCGACGAGGAGGCGACGATGTGGAGACAAGACTTTCTGCGGGAGATCGGGACGATGAAGAGAAGACCGGAGGACTCGGATCACTCGGTATACTTCTCACCCTATCTCTTGATTGCTAGCATTAGGTTAATGGTAAACGATCCGGGTTTTCTTTGTCCGCGGTAGCGCCGGTTTCCGAGTAAGGAAAATTTTTGATTCCGCATTTTGGCCTCGAGTACGAGGCCGGGGCGCTGCCGTGGTGCAACACTTAGAACGTTATTAAACCACGGAAAGATGCAACACTTGGAAATTTCCCGACAGGGGAAAAAGTGGGTATTCATATCCGGTCGAACTTTTTAACATATTTTAAAATTACCCGGAAAAGCACATAGACAAAGTTTGAAATTTCCGATCGAATCATCGAAGCTCCAAAACACCCCAGAAAACTCAACTCTTGAGTGCAAATTAAAAATTTCCAGAAAACTCAGCACCTGAAGAGACAAATTACTGTGCACAAATGGAAGTCTAATCTCATCATTTGGCCGCGGAACCGCCGCAGAAGCCAAGCTTCTGCCGCGGTTCCGCCGCGCTTTAGCCGTATCTCTTGGTCATTTTTGCACCGTAATTCTTAGAATTTCCTGCTGAATTTTTTAAGAATTTTTAATCTGGAAAAACCCAGTTTTGAAAAAATGTACAGAGAGGGTTGAAATTTAGGGTCTCGGGGTTCGATCGGGTTTCTAACATCGTCTACGCATCGCCTAAGCCTCTAGCTAGGCTCTGATACCACTGTAGGGTTCCTAGGCACACCCATGAGGTTCTACAAGTGATCAAACATGGCCAATTCAAATTTTTTATGTGCCTACAAATCTTAATATGGATCGCTAACTAGATGTATAGGCGATGCAATGCAAGTAAACAACTTTAACTTAAAGGAAAGGGGCTACAACCTTTGTAGATCCGGTCCTCCACCTCTCTAGCTCCGTGATGACGTCCCTCCGCTGTACCCATCGGAATCCTAGACTCTTGTGGTGGTCTCATCGGAGAAAAGATCGGGCTAGGTCGTCGACTTCGATGCCGAAGATGATCTATGTCGAGGCAACTCAAGATCAAACTCCAACTTCACCAAGTCATGAAACTTGTGAAGAAAACACCCTATACTACTTGGCAAGTGGTAGAGGATGAAGAAATAGGAAGTGGGTTCACTTTAGAATTGGATTTCTCGCTCTTTTTCTCAAGTTGCCATTAATGGAGGCAAGATTTCTTCTTTGTTGAAGAAGAAGAAGAAGAAGAAAGAATATGATAAGTTAATCAAAACCCTAACCATTAAGATAACCATGGTTTAATCATACACACCCAAGTTAGCATGTATCATCAAACATGATACAAACTAGTGCACAAAACTATATCATATATACAATGTGCACATCAAGTGAGAAAATCCATTTAAAGTGAACAAATATTAGTTAATGCAAAGTAATATATCAAATATATAATTATACATTAAATCATTAAATCAACACTTGATTTAACGATCCGGTCATATCGCATATGACCGACTAATATCCAATGTATCGGCATATCGAATCAATCCTTGATTCGATAACTAGGTTATATCGCATACAACCAATCGATACGTTCATCATGAGAACAGAATACGGTATCACATACACGCATTATTCTCGGTCCCGCACATATCTCATATGCGCTACTATTTCGTTTCGCTTGAGCCAGGAAACCTCTGTGTAGGACTCTAAAGACTCGTCAATACGCCGGCAGCAGGTGATGATCATATCAAACACCCACAAGCCGCAAGCAATCTGCTAAACATAACGGCCACCCGGGTATTTAGCGATCAGAAGATCGACGAGCAAGCCCGCTCACACTCCTATGAATCCAACCAGTAAAACTTACCGTACAGTCCGGTCTGTTCGTATGATATGTTGCATATCTCGCCTAGGGGTGGTGAACGTCAGACCCCAGTAGCTCGATAAGTCATGTCTATATGAGGTCTATAACAGTTCGAGAAACTACTGGTAACACTTACCAGTAAATCTCAGCAACCCTGGTCAGGGATTTCCGGTTATAGCCAATCGAACACTGCGCAACATCAACTCCATATACCGGGAGAGACGAATCCCCTCCTATCGCTCATTGCCTCCATGCGATTCGGGACTGTACCCAAAAACCACCGTTTTGCACGCCCTCTTGGACGTGGTAAGGTGGAAATCAAAGCACAGTGGGAATCACACAAGACTCTATGACGATCTCAGGTCTACAGACTAACCTGTACCAGTGTCACCAGAGAACTGCCATCTGACGTAAGGTATAATACCATCTGGGAGTTCTCGGCGAGTCCGTCCAGTGTACACAGTCTCCACTGAGCACCCGTATATCATCTCTGATGTCAAACACCAATGGATATGGGATCATCCATCGCCCATCTGTATGGGTCGAGAAGGTATACGCTAGTCTACTCTGGTATATCGATGCCCCGTCTCGATACACCCGCGACTAGGGACCTTGAAGGATGTACTTATGGACTACCATGTCCCCACTAGTGTGATCCGCATCATAGTCTAGGTAGTCAAGTACACATCCTAAGGGCTTTTCCAACATGTAACAGAGAGACAATCAGTATACACGTTAAGGTAAAGAGCAACCAGATAGCATACTATCATGTCGAGCAAGAAAGTCCTCCCTATATATGTCCAAGCATCCACTACAATATACATCCTATGTATAGTAATGGCCTCTAGGGCATACATATAACTAACACGCAGAATCCACCCCGCATTTCTCTCCAAGAGAGGTGCTATCCTACACGAGGTCCTCTTTCGACCTGTCTATCCATTCCACCAGCCAACGGGGATAATTTTGAGATTAAACCCCAATACATCAACCTTCTACCCAAATATCAATGTCTCGAGACTGAAGACGCATATGTCTTTATTACCAAATTTGAAAATGTATGCACAATGATGGGTACGTCACAACTTTCTGTGGATGCTATGCGTCTACGTCTTCTTCCATTTACCTTGTGCGATATAGCCGAGAAGTGGCTGTATAACACTACCGCACATACCATTACGAACTGGGAAGAATTTGTTGCAGAATTCCTTAAGAAATTCTACCCTAATCACAAGACAGCTCGAGTCTGTAGCGAAATAAATCAATTCACCCAGCTTCCAAATGAACCATTTTCAAAATGTCTTGACCGCTTCAAGGATATGTTGGTTCAATGTCCACATCACGGAATCCTGAGATGGGAACTGTGCCGAATCATATATGAGGGCAGTAACCCTACCACTAAACAGAGCCTTGAAAACATGTGTCAAGGCAATTTTATGACCAAAGACGACGGGGAAGCTTGGAAATACTTAGAAGATTTCGTTGAAAAATCTTTAGAGTGGGAAAGTCCATCGTTGAGGGGTGGCAATAACCAAGCGGATGTTTCCATAGGAGTTAGAGCTGAAATTTCAGCTTTACATAAGAAATTCGACAATATGGAAAACAAATTTTTAGCTGCCTCCCTAAATCAAAGGTCACTCTCCAAAACTGTATGTGGATGTTGTTCTGATCATTCTCATTTGACGGAAGAATGACCATTGAATTCTCCGTTTCAAGGTCACGAGCATACAAATGCCGCTTTTCAAAGACCTAGAAACGATCCATATTCTTCCACATACAATCCGGGTTGGAGGAATCACCCTAACATTGCTTGGAACCAATCACATACTCAAAACACGGTTCCAAACCAAAACAATTTTCAAAGGGCTCTTCCACCACAACAGCAACCACCTCAATTGAGTCAGCATCCCTACAAATCACAAAACTTCCAAAATCCGGCCAACACTTTTGCACCACATGAAAATCCTTTGCAAATGACCGGTACAGATAATACCTCTGCACTAGCACAAACCTTGGATACTTTCATGAAACAATCCATCCAAGGGACGGCAAAAATGCAATCTTCCTTCGATAATGTGATGAAGATCGTTGTCTCCCAAAGCGAGAATATTAAATCGATGAAAGAACAAATTGCACAATTAAACGCCGAAATAAGTGCAAGAGAAAAAAGGAAACTTCCGTCTCAACCCCTACCAAATCTTAGGCATTACAATGTAAATGCCATCACAATGTTGAAATCAGGAAGAGTGCTGAATAACCATGTTGGGGAAGAAGTTGATGATATTGAAAATCCTATCAATAACACCCCGGCTGAGACCTTTCCTCACATACACACTTCTACTTCTGATCCTTGTTCTTCTACCCCACCGCCTTCTCACGAGCCTATTCTCCGTTTCCCTCTAGGCTCGACACCTCAGCACAGCTCTTCTAGTTCTTCACAGACGATCCCCACTCCTCTTTTGGGATCACGTCTACTCACACCACCTTCTCCTATGATGGATCCAGCGCTTATTGCTAAAGCATATTATCCGATCGGTTAAGGGGTAACAAATCGTGTCCACATATGGAGAAAATTATGGAAATGTTCAAACAGGTTAACATCAACATCCATCTCCCAGAATCTATTCAACAAGTCCCCGCTTATGCGAAAATTCTTAAAGACTTGTGCACTAGGAAGAGGAAGACTCAAGTGCCATAGAAGGTATTCATGTCTAATAATATTAGCACTGCTTTTATCCTACATCTACCAAAGAAACGTAAGGACCCAGGATGTCCTACGATATCGATTTCTATTGGGGGTAAAAACATCAACCGTGCACTTTTAAACCTTGGCGCAAGTGTTAACCTACTTCCATACTCTGTTTATGAGAAGCTAGGGATTGGAGAGTTGAAACTAGCTCATTGCACTCTCCAAATGGCGAACCGTTCGATCACCAAACCTAGGGGTGAACTAAAGGATGCGTTGATAAAGGTCGGGGAATTTGTATTTCCTGTGGACTTCATTGTTCTCGATACACAACCTGTAGCAAACCCCCGGAGCCAAATTCCGGTGATTTTGGGTCGACCATTCCTTGCCACTTCCAATGCTGTCATTAACTATAGAAACGGTTCAATGAGCTTATCCTTTGGAAATATGACAATTGAACTAAACATCTACAAAATTGGAAGTCAGCCATCTGAACCCTCTGCTCATATACTTGATATGTGCTCTGTCCACGAGATTGCTCCCGAAAGTTGCGGAGTTGAAGAACTTTGCTTTACAGATCTCGACGACACTACCACATCACTGTTTGATCTTGCACAACATCTTAGTGAGGACACATTTCCCACGCTTGAGTCCGACACTCCTGACTCATCACCATCCGAGTCTGTATCTTTCACAGACTATGAGCTTCTTTGTGACTCCGAAAATCATTCGATAATCCCACCTTCTATTATTTCTCCGCCAGCATTAGATCTCAAAATTTTACCTTCTCATCTTAAATATGCATATTTAGGTGAGAATGAGTCTTTACCGATTATCATATCCGCTTCTCTAGCATCAGAGCAAGAGAATGCACTTTTGACGGTATTAAGATCTAATAGGGAGGCGTTTGGTTGGACCATGGCGGACATCAAAGGGATTACTCCCTTGATTGTAGAACATCATATACACTTGGTGGATGATGCCAAACCAACCCGAGAACCACAGAGACAGTTGAACCCCGTCATGAAGGATGCGGTGAAGAAAGAGATCGTCAAATGCCTTGACAATGGTATTATTTACCCAATCTCCGATAGCTAATGGGTGAGTCCAATCCATGTCGTCCCTGAGAAATCTGGCATCACTGTTATTACCAATGAGGAAAATGAGTTAATTCAGACACGCGCCCAAACTGGGTGCGTGTATTTATTGATTATAGAAAACTCAATACCGCTACGAGGAAAGACCACTTTCCTCTACCTTTCATTGATCAGATGTTGGAACGCTTAGCTGGACGTGAGTATTATTGCTTTATGGACGGATACTCTGTCTATAATAAGGTCCCCATTGCCAAAAAGGATCAAGATAAAACCCCATTTACTTGTCCTTTTGGTATCTTTGCTTATAGACGCATGCCCTTTGGGTTATGCAATGCTCCCGCTACCTTTCAGCGGTGTATGATAGGGATATTCTCTGACATGGTCAAGAATTTTTTGGAGATTTTCATGGACGATTTCTCGATTTTCGGAGACTCTTTTTCTGACTGCCTATCGAATCTTGACGTAGTTCTTACTCGTTGCAAAGAGAAGAACTTAACTTTGAATTGGGAAAAATGCCATTTCATGGTCCAAGAGGGAATTGTGCTTGGACATGTTATTTCACGAAAAGGCATTGAGGTTGATAGAGCTAAGATAGATGTCATTCAAAACCTTCCTCATCCCAAAAGCGTCAAGGATATCCGATCATTTCTTGGCCATGCGGGCTTTTACAGGAGATTCATTAAGGATTTTAGCAAAATTGCTAGACCTTTAACTCTTCTCTTGGCCAATGATACAACCTTCCACTTTGACTTGGATTGTGAGGCAGCATTCGACTCACTCAAACACTCCCTCACTACAGCCCCCGTTCTATCGTCTCCAAATTGGGACTACCCTTTTGAGCTTATGTGTGATGCATCGGATTTTGCAGTTGGTGCAGTCTTAGGACAGCACATTGAAAAGATGCCACACGTGATCTATTATGCATGTAAGATCCTGAACGATGCTCAAATTAATTATACAACTACCGAAAAAGAACTTTTGGCAGTTGTATTTGCATTAGAAAAATTCAGGCCTTACTTGATTGGCTCACTAATAGTTGTGTACACTGACCACTCTGCCTTGAAACATCTTTTGGCGAAGAAAGATGCTAAAGGTAGGCTAATACGTTGGATCCTTCTATTACAAGAATTTGATCTTGTTATTAAAGATAAGAAAGGATGTGAAAACGTTGTAGCTGACCATCTTTCACGCTTCTCTTCTTCACCTGTGACCCTGCCGATCAATGATTCTTTTCCTAACGATCAACTCTTGAGCGTATCCAATGAACCTTGGTTCAGGGATATAGTTAACTATCTTGCCACGGGACTGATACCCAGCGATTGGTCAAAACAGGACAAACATCGTTTTCTATCCCAAGTAAAACACTTTTACTGGGACGACCCATATCTGTTTAAGTATTGTCCTGACCAAATCATTCGCCGGTGTGTCCCGAATGAGGAGTTCAAGAGTACTCTATCTTTTAGTCATGATCAAGCATTTGGGGGTCACTTCGGTCCTAAAAAGACAGCGGAGAAGGTTTTGCAATGCAGTTTTTATTGGCCGACTTTGTTCAAAGACGCATTTGATCATTGCAAAACCTGTACACAATGTCAACACACGGGTAGGATTTCCCGGAGAAATGAGATGCCCCAGCAACCCATCTTAGTAGTTGAAATTTTCGATGTTTAGGGCATTGACTTTATGGGTCCTTTTCTTAACTCCTTTGGGAATTTGTACATACTGCTTGCGGTTGATTACGTCTCAAAGTGGGTTGAAGCCATTCCATGTCGCACTAATGACAAAAAGGTTGTCATTAAGTTCTTAAAAGAAAACATCTTTTCGCGATTTGGACATCCACGCGCTATCTTTAGCGATAACGGGACACATTTCTGCAACAAGTCCTTCGAGACTTTGATGCGGAAATACATAATGAACCACAAACTTTCTACACCCTATCATCCCCAAACAAGCGGGCAGGCTGAGATTTCGAATAGACAGATCAAACAAATCCTGGAGAAAACTGTTGCGAAGAATAGAAAAGATTGGTCGATCAAATTGACGGATGCTCTTTGGGCATTCCGAACAACATTTAAAAACGATCTAGGGATGTCTCCATATAGGTTAGTGTTTGGTAAGGCTTGTCACTTGCCAGTCGAGATTGAGCATAAAGCATTATGGGCCATTAAGGAAATCAATTTTGACTTAAACCAAGCCTGCAACTTTTGGAAGCTGCAATTAAATGAGCAAAGCGAACTCCGCGATGAAGCTTATAATAACGCTGTAATTGTAAAGAATAGGACTAAGGTATTTCAGGATAAAAACATTTTGAGGAAAACGTTTACACCTGGTCAGCAAGTCCTTCTTTATGATTCACGACTACACGTTCACGCGGGTAAGCTACGATCTCGGTGGAAGAGACCTTTTATTGTGCGGTCTGTATACCCGCATGGGGCAGTTGAGATAGAAAATGTTAAAAACGACACATTTTTCAAAGTTAATGGACATAGATTAAAGCCGTATTTTTCCACTGAACCCACGGAGGAGCTCATGTTCTTACAGGAGCCATTTTATCTTGATTAAAATTCCTCTGTCTCACCTCCATGACCTGTAAATTACCGCATCATCTTTTTGAATAGAGGTGAGTGAAAAGAATAAGTTTAGAGGAGGATCTTCACTTAAATATTTTGCCCCCACTAATAAATTCCTTCCAGGCTTACAGGTTTTTTGTAGATATAGCGGTTGGCAACAGTGAGGATACTGTTGAAAACAAGTTTGGGAGAGATTTATGCTTATTTACGCATCATTTGCAAATCACTTTTCATAAGCACAAAACATTTTTGAAAACCTATAAAAATTTCAAAAATTTCAAAAAAAATAATATTTTTGTACATAAATAAGATAATAAAAAATTAGATAGTGAAAAATTACATCCAAAAGATTAGAAAAAATTTAAGATAACCAAGAAAATTAGATGTTTTCTTATACGAACTAGTAATAAGTGGTTATGAGCCGTTGTCCCAAGGGTTAGTAAGATGAAAGAAGTCACTAATCTGAGGATAAAAATAACTCTGAAAAATAGTTCATATTCTGAAAGCCAAATATTTTGAACGTTGATAACCTACTATACGCACTTACACACGTCTTGAAACTTGGGATAGTAGAGGATACCTTGAAATACTCTTGTCTAAAAGCCAATGTATGAAGGAAATAAAAAAAAATGAATAAAATATAAAATGGTGAGAAAAATAAACACTGGTTTTGTTATCGCCAAGGCAGCAATAAAAAAATATAGCGAGGGTGCCTCTTCACCTAGTGCCCTAAGGCCAACTGGTCTGGGAGTCACTACTAAGCCTTAGGTGGTGCAAGACGAGGAAAAACACCTAATAAGCAAGCACATGAGTAATCGGTCAGTTAGTACCTCAAGAAGTTATTAACGGTCGCATGAAAGTGTGTGAGCAAACTCATCTAAATATTCATTAATTAAAAAAGTACTGAGGCAGATGGACAAGAGTATGATAGCTTGAATTGAATTCTCCGGGTATAGGGATGTTCTTTACACACATATAGGGTTATATGATCGATGTTTGGAAAAAAGATAGGAATGAAGAATAAGACGGTGTTTTATTGAGGGGTTATGTGATTTCTAACATCTTTTCATGACGATTAAGATAGGGCTCATGACAACCGAAAAGCTAGCTTAGTTGGAAACCCTAATTTTCAAGGCTTTTCTTTTACAATTCTTGTCTTTAAATGTAATATTCACGATCTTCCTTCTATTATTGGATTTTGTGGCTGCAATCCGCCGAAAACCCTCAGGAGGCAACACTCCTCCTACCAGGGACACCTAGAAGTTTAAAAGCTTGTTGCATGTGCTCAGTGCAATCGTGTTGCCTACGAAAGTGTGCTAGTTAGTTTTTCTCTTTCTTTATTTTCTCCTTCTCTTTTTAATAAAATAATTCGCTCAAGACGACCGAAAATAAGTTTGGGGGAATTTGATCATTCGAAAGTATTGAATTTTTAACACGTCAATTTCCCTATCATTTGCACTCATCTAGTAGTGTTCGGTTTGCATATTACACATATTATCAAAACAGCTATGAAATACCAGATTACCTGTGTTGTATACTAAAACCGGCTTTTTAAGGGAAATTTAGTGTTTATCATGGCATCGCATCATTCTTGTGTAGCGCAACACTTGTTTCGAAGTCTGTGCAGGAAATTTCAAGAACCGAGCCAAAATTGTCAAATTGCTGATAAAAAAATACGCCAACTTAAAGATCTGAGATCTGGCAATGATCTAGAAGGAATATGGGAATCAACATATCAGCAAACTACCATGAGGTCAATACAAAGTATGTAAGGAAAATTGAAGCAGAGAGCAAGCCAAACGGCCGCGGATCCGCGGCCGGAGTAGGGCACATGCCGCGGATCCACGGTCACATGATAGCCACGTCATCAAAGATTTACTGCAGAATTATTCCCTCACTCAGAATACCTCATCAAGCCAATGCAATTTCCAGAATACTCCAGAACATTCTGCCAGATCAGCAAGGCTCCTTGTGCAAACTAAACTTCCAAGCTTCCAAAGCAAGCTTCCTCCTGGACTACCTTAAAGCCTAGAAGGTAACCTAAACCAAGCTTATAAGAGAAGCTAACCTAGACTAAGCGTACAAGGGAAGCTAAGCTAATCTAAAGCATATGAGGGATGCTAACTAATCCAATCTTACAAAGGAAGCTAACCATTCTTAAGGCTATAAAAGGGACCCTAGGCTTCACTTCTAAAGGTTGTTGAAAGTTCTCCATCTTCACCCACAAGTTGAGTGACACAACTTGTGCCTCAAACCCTAACCCTAATCCAAATTCCAAAGCCAAATTCAAGATCCCGAGTACCATTCAAGCGAGAAGCCTTCAACCTTTTAGGAGCGGAGCAGATCTTCAATCGAGCAAGTGATCCAAGCCGATCCGCAGCTCAAGGAGTCGAGCGAAGCCAAATAGACGATCGAGTTCATTCCTCATTGTAGTTCTTGAGCGAATTGTAACGGATTTGTTGATAAATAAAAGGTGAAATTCTTTAATCTTGCTTTCTTTAAATTCTTGCATCATGATTCGATCTCAATTTGTGATTGTGGTTCTTGTTGTGATGTTTGAGTAAAACTCCTCTCGTAAAAGAGTCGAGACGATCATTAGAATGATGATGTAACAAATCTTAAAACGATTCTTAAGTCCTATGAGTTTGTAAACTCTAGCAAATTGAAGAATCGACGACCTAGTTTCATTGCGATGCTTTCTTGATTGTGTTTGCTCGAAATTAGGGATCCACGATCGATTCTTGAATTTACTAGAGGCTAGAATGTGAATGATATCGGCGAAGGAACAAGGGATAGATGATGAAACCCTAGTTTCACAAGAAATCCCTAATTCTCGTTGATCATCATCGATCTAGTATCAATTCATCGATGGATAAGAATATGTAATCAATAGATTTCATCACATCTATAGATCCGATCGATTCCTACGAGTCTCACTTCGATTCTTGATATTTGGATTGGAAATCATCATATCTCAATTCTTGATTTTAATGTTTTCTTGATTTTAGATTAGATCTAGATGATTCTTGAATTCATTATACAAAGCTTGAATTGAATTGTCTTTTCTTTTCTTTTCTTTAATTTTCAATTCATCTAATTCAATTACGAACGGGTTAACTTTCCATGTGGACGATCCGCACTTACTAACGCGCTACAAATCGACACCGTTTTTGATTGCGGTCAAATATTTTTGGTTGTGATTTCTATACATTTTCTACATACACACCGAGAATTCGTATCAATCACACGGCTCAAAGGAGTCGTGCGAACATGTTTCAGTTAGGTACAGTCCCGAGCCACATGGAGGCAGTGAGCGGATCGGCAGGGGTTTCGTCTTTCCCGGTATTGGGGGTGAGATCGCGCTGTGTCTAGGAAAGCCATTACACGAAGTCCTTGGCCATGGCAGGATATTTACTGGTAGGTATTCCAGTAGTATCTCAGGGTGTTCTGGGCTACACTGCACACGACTTGTACCACTTTTGGGGGTCTGACTTTTACCAACCCCTTAGGCCCGACATGCGATGCTCATAAACGAACGGACCGGACTGTATGGATATTGTCACTGACAGGCTCATCAGGGTGTCAGGATGAGTTCGCTCATCGACCTCCCTTTTGGTCAGTACCTGGTAGCCCGTTACGTACAGCTAGTACCACTGACGAGCTTGTGGTTAAATCTACAGCCAAAGTATTGACGAGTCTTTAGAGTCCCCCACAGACAGTTTCTCAAGTTTCGGGCGAAACGTTGTTGAGGCCGTATGATATATGGCAGGGTCCGATCATATACGTGCAGTAGTGCACAGATCATGATCGGACGGATCATACTAGTGGGCTTTTGTTTAAGCCGGATCCTAGTATTAGATTTGTTGGATTACTTTAGTCTCATCGCATTCGCATTCAATCGGAATGCGGATGCAGGTATGTATATACAGGTGGGGGGTATCCATGTTATCCGTCATGAGTTTATTTTAGATGTTGCCGTATCTTTTTATTGTTGTAAACATTTGGGTTAATGTTTACAAATGGAAATTGTGAGCTAGAAATCATCATTTTGTGCATTTAATGTGACATAGACTTTATTAGTGACTCATGGTCTCTTTTATTGTGCATATGTCACATTATGTGATAGATTTGGGTGTTGAAATGAGAAGATGAGAGAGAAGGGCAGCCATGATAATATTTGGTCTTGTATTTTTTTTGTAGCATTCTTCTCACACTCTCATTTTATCACACATACAAAAAAAGAAAAAGAAAGCTTCTTCTTCTTCTTCTTCCTCTAGCTCATAACCTACATTGATGGCTTCATCTTCAACCTCCATCCATGCTATGGATGCAAGAGACAAAGTGATGACAAACATTCTCTACATCATCTTGGACACGTCGGCTAGCGAACTTCGTGCCCGAGTTGCTTCGGACGAAGCGGGAGCCCGTAAAAAGACTCGAAGATGTGGTGCCCTTTCGGACGAGGAGATCGAGATCGGAGATGCCACGAGGAGCTTGGGATGGTGGCCAAAGACCGAAGGACACGGATCGATCGGTATATCTTTCCAACCCTTTCTCTAGTTGCTAGTTATAGGTTAATGGTTCGATCAGGATTAAAGTCTGCGATAGCGCCGGTTTCTAATTTTTAAAAAGTTTTCATTTCCGCATTTTGGCCTCGGACAGACGGCCGGGGCGTTACCGTAGACTTACAGATTGATCCGCACTCTTAACTCGAGGATGTTGTACTATATACTATACAGCACGTGACGCTATGAGGCTAGATCGCCGACTCGGGATTTAGGAGGATTTCTTACTCTTTCGGCTAGATTCTTAGTTTAATCTTTTAGTTGATTAGGTAGATGTTAGACTAGGCTCTAGTCATACCTATTTTCAAAAACTAACGAATCGTGAGCATTTTCAAAAGACAATCCGAGGGATGCTACGGATTTTCAAAGGACATATCTTTTCTTAAAATCACTGTAGCCCTATTTTTCTAAAAACCATGATTCGTGCTATTTCAAACACCAAAACTGTATGACTCGTATATAGATATGTATATTCTACAATGTTGCATATACTACTCATTCTCCGTTACATTCATGTTGTTCTTATCGCAATGCATGTTTATACACGTGTTTTCTTTAGTTATTATGAACTCGGTCTGTTAGGACATAAGCACCATTACCGATGATGGTAAGAGTTATCAGTAGTTTCCCACTGTGCTTTGATTTCCACCTTACCATGTCCAAGAGGGTGTGCAAAACGGTGGCTTTTGGGTACAGTTCCGAATCACATGGAGGCAATGAGCGATCGGAGGGGTTTCGTCTCTCCCGGTATAGGGAGTTGATGTTGCGCTGTGTTCGATTGGCTATAACTAGAAGTCCCTGGCCAGGGCTGTTATGGAGTGCTGCTGGTAAGAGTTATCAGTAGTTTCTCGACCCGTTATGAGCCTCACATCAACACGACTTATCGGTTATTGGGGTCTGACGTTTACCACCCTTAGACTTGATATGCGATATATCAGACGAAGAGACCGGACTGTGCGGTAGTGTTACTAATTGAATTCACAGGAGAATGCACAGGCTTGCTTGTTGATCTTTTGATTGCTCAGTACACGGGTGGCTGTTACGTTTAGCTGACCGCTTGCAGCTTGTGGGTGTTTGATATGATCATCACCTACTGTCGGCGTATTGACGATTCTTTAGAGTACTACACAGAGGTTTCCTGGCTCAGGAAAAACGGAGTAGGAGCACATATGTGATATGTGCGGGACCGAGAATAATACGATATGAGATACCATATTCTATTCTCGCGATATGTGATATCGGCCGGGTATATTTGATATAGTCGGGTCATCGGATCAAGTGTTGATTCGATGAAATGGTACATGTTATATTAGTCGGTTATATGCAATATAGCCGGATTGTCGGATCAAGTGTTGATTCGATAATTTAATGTATAATTATATATGTGATATATTACATTATGTTAACTAATATAAGCTCGCTTTATTGATTCATTTTCTCACTGGATAATACATTGATGTATATGCGATATATGTTAATTGTATTATTTTCTTTTTTTACAAAATATATTGTATATGTGATATATTATATTGTAACATGTTAGGGTTACAAATGTAACATGGTTTTTGAGTTTAAACCTAGTTAGGGTTTGGATTAGGGTTAGCTTTTAGATGAGGTTTATGGATGCTTCATGAATCTTTGACTTTGTCTTTTTTTTTTCTTTGTTGTTTTGTGAAGATATTTGTTAACCCAACACAAACCCTTAACCTATGGTTTATTCTCTACAAGAGTTAAGATACTCATTCTTAACTCAAGGTTGCAATTGTAACCACAACAATAATTCATTATTCATCACAAAAGGTTTAGCTTCTTCTTCTTCTTCTTCCTTCTTGAAAAAAGCTTGCTAGCTTTTTTTGTGTGATGATTTAGTGTGAGAAATTGAAAACAAAAGAGAGCATAATTCTTACTTCATCATCCTTATCTATTTTAGCCACTTAGATTAGGGTGTTCACTTCTCTAATAACAATTTTATTGAAGTGTAAGCTTGGGTTAGAGATTTTTCAAGGTAGATCATTTTAGATCAAGAAGACTTCAAGCAAGATGCATCATTCACCTCTTGGAGTCTCACGAGAGTCGGAGTTCTTGATGATCGCAGCGAAGGGACCTCAACACGTAGCTTAAGAAGCGAAGGAACGGACTACAAAGTTTGTAATCCTAATGTAACATTTCAGAAAATATAAAATATTATTTTTGGAATTTAATATTAAAATAATATATTTCCCGAAAACTGTCCGATTTGCGAAATTGGGGTTTTCGAAAACGGGTATAAATATATACCAATAATTGGGAATGAAAATGATTTATTCATTTTTAAAATATATTTAAAGGATTTGGCAATTTAAAAATCAATTATTTGCAGTTTGGATAAAACCCGATTAGTGCACTGCTCATCGCGATTAAACCAAATCCGTGTTTTTACAGTTTTCATGGTCAGTGCACCATGACATGTTTCATTTGGTTACATGTTGTTGCATTTGTGTCGTTTTATGGGTATTATTGTGCTTTGGTTTTAAAAGAGAAAATAAAAGAAAAGAGAAATGGTAAAAGGGTAATTTTGTGAGAGAGTGGGTGAGAATAAGAGAGGGGAGAGAGAGAGGGCAACCACCATAACTCTCCCCATTTATTTTCTTATCTCCTTCCTCAAGTTTCCCTCCTCCTTCAACCCATGAACTCATCTAAAAAGCTTCATCAAAACCCTAAACCCTTTTCATAAAAGTTGATCCCCTCCTTCTCCTTTACACATTGGACCAAGAAAAGTAGGATTTTGACAACATTGGCAAACTAGGGTTTTTCTTGGGTTGCCAAAATGAGGTAATTTCTGCACCAATTGTATTGTATTCCATTTACCTTAGCACCTATACATGTTTAGAATCGATATAGTGTTGTTTAGTGAACTTTGAAAATTTAAAGTTGAGGTTAGGGTTTGGAATTGATTCCAAGGGTGAAATTGAGTGTAGTGGTGACCTTAAACCCCCTTTAGTGTTAGTGTTATGGACTAAAACAGAGACTAGAACCCCTTAATCCAAACTTAGAAACCCCGATATCGGAGAATTTTGGATTCCGTGAGGGTATAATGAAATTTGGTAACACCCGGGTGACCTGAAAATCATTTAGCAAGTACAGTGAGTAGTGCAGGCAACATAGATGATAATCCCAAGACCCCAGCCCTTGCACCCTCTTCTTGGCCGCAAATTTATGCCTTCTGGCCGGATATTGCGGCCAGGTCTTGGCCAATGTGTCTCGTTCTTCTCCTGTAGCTCCTATGTCAGTAAACTAGACCCTTGGCATATGCAAAATTTACTAATTTCAATTAGGGTAAAATCTGGGACCATTTCCATCAGTTGATGCATTGTTTTACGACTTCGTTTTGACTTTATTTTGGTATTAGGTATTGTGTTTCCATCGTGTGGCGTTTGAACATCAACGACTAGGATTATTGGTCGTGTTTTGCGTGCGAGGCTATAGGTTTTTACCTATGAGTGTAGCATATGCCGTTTTGGTTTTCCGATTGGATTTTAATACGCATTTCGATTGGATTGTATGTGTAGGTACCCCCACATGGATGTCGAGACATGGAAGAAGAAGATGGCGACATCGGCATCGACACGCAAGAAACAGGTGCGTAGATATACATCTACGGAGAAAAGTCGGATGGATGGCGTATATCACCCCCGCAAAGTTGTAAGAAATGATGTGATATGATATAGATATGCACTTATATGTTATGGAGAGGTTTGAACACGTAGCAAGAAATGTTAGTGATATGTATGCCCTAGAGTCCAATACTGTACATGCGATGTATATTGTAGTGGATGCTTGGACATATATATGGAGGACTTTCTTGCTCGACGTGATAGTAAGCTATCTGGTTGCTCTTTATCTTAACATGTACTCTGATAGTCTCTATGTTACATGTTGATAAAGACCTTAGGATGAGTATTTGACTACCAGGACTATGATACAGATCATACTAGTGGGGACAATGTAGTCGCTAAGTCATTCCTTCAAATGTTCCTAGTCGCAGGTGTATCGAGACAGGGCATCGATATACCAGAGTAGACTAGTGTATGCTTCTTGACCCATGTAGATGGGCGATGGATGATCCTATATCCAATGATGTTTGACATCAGAGATAGTATACGGGTGCTCAATGGAGACTGGGTACAC
Organism: Agapanthus africanus; assembly: GCA_030015575.1. Classification (NCBI taxonomy): domain Eukaryota; kingdom Viridiplantae; phylum Streptophyta; class Magnoliopsida; order Asparagales; family Amaryllidaceae; genus Agapanthus; species Agapanthus africanus. The sequence continues at coordinate 292,265,588 of CM057345.1, read as the reverse complement.
TGGACGGACTCGCCGAGAACTCCCAGATGGTATTATACCTCACGTCAGATGGTAGTTCTCTGGTGACACTGGTACAGCTTAGTCTGTAGACCCGAGATCATCATAGAGTCTTGTGTGATTCCCACTGCGCTTTGATTTCCATCATACCATGTCCAAGAGGGCGTGCAAACTGGTGGCTTTTGGGTACAGTCCCGAATCACATGGAGGCAATGAGCCATAGGAGGGGTTTCGTCTCTCCCGATATAGGGAGTTGATGTTGCTCTGTTTTCGATTGGCTATAACTGGAAATCCTTGGTTAGGGTTGCTAAGATTTACTGGTAAGTATTATCAGTAGTTTCTCGAACTGTTATAGACTTTATATCGACACGACTTATCGGTTACTGGGGTCTGACATTTACCACCCCTAGACTGGATATGCGACATATCAGACGAAGGGACCGGACTGTACGGGAGTGTTACTGATCGGATTCGCAGGAGAATGTACAGGCTTGCTTGTTGATCTTCTGATTACTCAATACACAGGTGGCTGTTACGTTTAGCTGACCGCTTGCAGCTTGAGGGTGTTTTGATATGATCATCACCTACTGCCGGCGTATTGACGATTCTTTAGAGTCCTACACAGAGGTTTCCTGGCTCAGGCAAAACGGAGTAGGAGCACATATGTGATATGTGCGGGACCGAGAATAATAAGTATATGCGATACCGTATTAGATTCTCGCGATATGTGATATCGGCCGGGTATATGTGATATAGCCGGGTCATCGGATCAAGTGTTGATTCGATGAACTGATACAGATTATATTAGTCGGTTATTTGTGAAATAGCCGGATTATCGAATCAAGTGTTGATTTGATAATTTAATGTATAATTATATATTTGCTATATTACATTACATTAACTAATATAAGCTCACTTAAAGATTCTTTTTCTCACATGGATAATACATTGATATAAATGAGATATATGTTAATTGTATTATTTTCTTTTGTTACAAAATATATTGTATATGTGATATATAATATTGTAACAAGTCAGGGTTACAAATGCAACATGCTTTGTGGAGTTTAAACAAGTTAGGGTTTGGATTTGGGTTAGCTTTGTTTGAGATAGTGCCCTCGTAGTCAATTATTGGATCGCAGGTACGTGATTGCAATGATTGCGGAGGACCTATCTCGGTAGGACAGTCTTACTCGAGATGATAGTATACTATCTGGTTTGCCTTTATCAGTCGTGTACATGTTCAGGTGACTGATTGCATGTTACACTTTGATAGAGCCCTTAGGATCTTGCTTTACTACCAACTGTATGATGGCGATCATATACGTGAGAGTTGGGTAGTTTAGATGCATATCCTTAATTGTGGTCCCTAGTCGTGGGAGTTTCGAGATAGGGCATCGATACTCCGGAGTAGACTAGTGTATACAGTCGAGACCCCGACGAGGGGCGGTGGCCGGTCTCACAAGCCACTGGTGTCAGTTGGATCACCTAAGATGTATACAGGTGCTCATTGGGTTATGAGTACACCGGACAGGACTCGCCGGGAATCTGCTAGTTAGTACTATACCTATCGTCAGATAGCAGTTCCCTGGTGACATGTGTACAGGTTAGTTCATCGACCTGAGGTCGTCATTTGTCTCGTGTGAGTTCCCACTGTGCTTTGATTTCTACCCTACCACGGCTCAAAGGAGTCATGCAAACAGGTAGCTTTTGGGTACAGTCCCGAGCCATATGGAGGCACGTGAGCGGATCGGCAGGGGATTCGTCTCTCCCGGTATTGGGGGCGAGATCGTGCTGTGTCTAGGAGAGCCATTATACATAGCCCACGGCCGTGGCAGGAGATTTACTGGTAGGTACTCCAGTAGTATCTCAGGGTGTTTTTGGGCTACACTCCGACACGACTTATACTGCTTCTGGGGTCTGACGTAACTAGCCCCCTAGGCGGATATGCGATACTCATTGATGAACGGACCGGACTGTATATACATTGTCACTGTTAGGCTCAGTAGGGTTTCTGGATGTGTTAGCTCATCGGCCACCCTTGAGTGCGCTCATCAGCCTCCCTTGAGATCAGTCCGTGGGCAACCGTTACGCATAGCTAGGGCTGCTGACGGTTTGTGGTTAAACCCACTACCAGGGTACTGAAGAGTCATTAGAGTTCCCCACAGACAGTTTCCCAAGTTTCGGACGAAACGCTGTAGAGGCCGTATGGTTTTATGGCAGGGTTCGGAAAATGCACGTGCGTTTACGCACGTGTCAGTTTTCGGGCAGATGATACTGGTCGGCTTTGGTTTAAGCCGGATCCGAGTATTACATTGAGTAGGTATAATATCTTTGTCTCAGTTGCATTTGTATTCGGTCGTAATACAAATGCGGGTACATTTATACAGTTTCGGGGTTATCCTGAAAGTTGTTTCAGGATCACTTTTGGAAGTTGCCAGTTTCCAGTTTTCTATCAGCCGTCTTTTAACATTCGGTTAAAGAAGGATTTATCTTTTCTTCATATATGGGTGAGTCATCATTCTAGAAGCTTCTAGAAGTGATGAAGTGGCTAATGAGTCATCTTGACTTTAATGGTGCATTTATTAAGTGATGACTATGTTAATATGAGTCATTGTTTTCTTTAAAGCTTTTTGTTTTGCTTAAGATCTTTTGTGATGATAAGGCTTCTTGATGTGGTCACCTCCCTCCTCCTACTATCACCTCCCTCCATGAATAAATATGGCCGGCCCCTCCTCTCTCCATTGGACTTGCTTGCTTGATTAATTTTGTAGAAAAGATATGATAGTATTTGGGTGCATGGAAATTTCATCACTTCATTTTCTTTCCATCACCAAATTCCTTCGGCAACTTCATTAACCGATCGTCCACGGACTTGGACGAAGTGAGACAAAGTCATCTACTCATTCTCTACATCAAATCTTGGTCGTCTCTTTTAGCAAACTTGACGATCGAGTTGCCTCGAGTCAGAGGCGGGAGCCCGTTTAAAGAATCGGTGATGTGGTGTCACCTCGACGAAGATATCGGAGTTCGACGAGATCGGAGCAGCCGCAACGGAGCGTGGGATGATGGTTAAAGAACGAAGGACTCGGATCGTTCGGTATAACCTTTCTACACTCTTTACAGTTTGTTAGTTTAGCAATAATGGCAGATCCGGGTTAAAGTATACGATAGCGCCAGTTTAAAAGTTTTTATTCCGCATTTGGCGTCTGTAGACGGCCGGGGCGCTAGCGTAGACTTACAGTGGTATCAGAGCCTAACCATTTTGCTATGCTAACTTGTGCTAACGCGTTTAAAACTTCGATCCGACCGGAAATCGAAAACTGCAAAAATCCAAGCCGACAGTTTCTGTTGTTTTTAAATGGTCTCAAAAATGATTTCTGGATGTCTTAAAAATCAGAGCAGGAACTTTTAAGAGTCACGACAAAATTTGGGGTCGTGATCCCTCCAAGGTGCCGCGGAAACGCGGCCAAACCCATGGTTTGGCCGCGGTTGGGTTTGGCCGCGCAACCGCGGCCACGTGTGGAGCACGTGCTCCTAAATTTTGTCAGTTGGTTCTCTGTGGGATTTTGGGGTTTTTGATATATATCGTTTTGGCCCAGATTTTGTTACTGTTCACCAGTAAGTCGTGGGGCCCACTTCTTGATATTTTGTCGATCGAAATTTAAACACGTTAGTTTACAGTGCTTACATTATATCTCCGACCGGGAATGTCATTTGATCGGTAAACCGCGTCTGATTGCTATAGTTCTTTTCGACGGGTTTGCGAACGTGACATTCGCGTTGATGTTCTGTGTTGTGCTGTGATGTTGCGGATTTGTCGTGGTGGATAGCAGTGTGCAATGGTAGTACAGTTTGAGTTTATTTGTACATTTGTTATTGCGGGGCGAGCGTCCAACTTGTGGACAGCCGTCACTGCCTGTTGTATAATATTCTTTTGGGGCACGACCAGGTTGCGGTCGATGTACCTGTTGTACTATTTTTCATTACTGTACTAGGTTTTACCCCACGACGGAGTGCACGGATAGCCGGGTTCTAGAGGGCAACGGGTCCGCATCTCATGGCTTTGAGAGGCAGAGGGGTCCCACTCTAAAATTGGCAGACTATTCGCCGCACTCGTAGGGGGTACAGGTTGACCCAAGGAGGGGTGCTCAATTTACCGGATTCCGTGAAGTGCCGGGTGTTCCATTCACTATGCTGTGGGGGACTGCCTCGCTTCAGGTTTTGGCGGGTAACTTGCCGCACCCGTAGGGGTCTAGGTTTCATTGCACAGGCTATCCACACGACAGGGGAACGTCGGGTTTCAGCAGCGGCTCTGTGAAACCCGGGGATCCCAGATATCTGTATTGTTCTGTGATGCTTATTACTTTTCTGTAATGTTGCATATTATCACGCCTGGAGCGATTATGTATATTGGTTTATATACTATTAGATATTGTATATGTTTTACACCCGCGCTAGTCCAGTCCCCGCTCTGTCGTTAGTTAAGTAACCTAACGGGTGATGACGGGACCCAGTGACGAATGCGGATGGCATATACGTACATTTTATTTTTCGTTTTTTTCTGGTGTGATTGATTGATGGGACTGCGTTGATTCTGATCAATGCAAAGTAAAACAAACCTGTTTGATGTTGTTGGAACAAATTTAAAAAGTGTTATTGCAAAGACGTTTCCTTTTGTTTTGCATAGCGGTATTCAGTGGAATATCCTGCATCTCATTCGACGGGGCAAGGGCCAATATCCCTTCACCGGGACAGATCCCTTGGGCAGAAGTTTGCGTCAGGGTAATAACTTCACTATAGCCGATTACATGTTGCTTTGCATAGCGGTATTCAGTGGAATATCCTGCACCTCATTCCACGAGGAAAGAGCCGAGATCCCTTCACCGGGAGTGACCTCTTTAGCAAAGGTTTTCGCCACTATATTTTAAAAAGCTATCAGGTTCCTTCAACGAGATCAAGTTCATTACGCTAAAGGTTTTTCGCCAAAAACCAGCCGTAGCCCTCCGTCGTTTCTTATGGATGGTCAGTAATATTCAAGCTATGTTTGTTGGCTTTCGTCAAGGCATAGTGTTTGGTAGTTGCTGGGGTATTCATTTGTTGCATAGATAGATGTGTTGGTTTGGGACAGTCGTATTGCCTTGTTGGCATTCGTCAAGGGTATGTACGGGTGGGTTCAAATTAACAAGATAATGACGGGCAGAACTTGACATGTGACTTATGATTTGTTGACATTCGCCAAGGTCATAAGAACATGGGGTAAAAATCATATCGGGAGTTTCTAAAGAAACTGAAACTTGCCAGGCATGCGCATACCTTCTGGAGTGTGATAACGCGAGTGGATTCCATCACGTTATCATGCGATGAGAGTTGGATCCCGATTCCCACTAATGAGTTGGTTTACTCTTCGGGTGATCCCGATTGATTCTTCTTTTAGGTTTGGAGGAGAATTTGACAGGACAGTGGGAGGTTTCCGGATTAGATAAAAGTTATGACCATTCTGATCTAGGTTAGAGTGCACGCAGAGTGTTTCTTTTCTCTCTCTCTCTTTGGCAGCGACCTTTGACCGACCCTAGACTATGACTCAGTGACCAGGTTGACCGAACCTTCTTAAAATACTGGCTTTTGGATTGTCTATGTTGCATAAGTCATTGCCACTCCTTCTTTTACCCTTTGCATTTCTCAGAACACCCGTATTACTACGGATATCCACTTCCATTGGATAGATCCATCGTATGGTTATATACGAACTCGAAGGGACTTCTTCGAGGATGGATCCAGGTTCAGGAGAAATAGAATTGGTTTATTCAGTTGTCTTTTATTATCACCTTCTCTTAGGTTGCGAGAGCTCCTTGGTTTAGGAGAGTACACCTATTACGCTTATTGGATAGTCTTATTCCAAACCATAGGCTGGTGCCGAAAGGTAGGGAATGAAGAAAACCAATTAGCCTAAGTAGGGTGTGCAGAAGGTAATATGTAAAGACAAAATAAAGGGATTAGAAAGAGGGCAAAGTAAATTGCGACTGTAATCATTCACGACCAAAACCGCGTACTTAATCGCCACTCCTATTTCACCTTTAAAGAATAAGGTATTATTCAATTGTCTTTTATCATCACCTTCTCTCGAGATGCGAGTACTCCTTGGTTTAGGAGGGTACACCTATTATGCTTACTGGATAGTCTTCTTCCAAACCATAGGCTGGTGCCGAACGGTAGGGAAGGAAGAAAACCATTTAGCCTAACGATGGTGTACAAAAGGTAACGACTAAAGACAAATAAAGGGATTTGGAGAGATGGCAATAAAATATACGGTTGAAGTCATGAATTGGATTATGGAAGAGGCATTGCTATGAATACCAGGATACCCCTACGAAACATTTTCATGTTTCAGTGCATTGTTAAAGCAAAACTGTTTTTCCCGATTAGACACTTACTCCAAGGGTATGTATTTACCAGGTTTCATTCTCATATCTGTATGGTTTTACAGATGATGAGTGGGAGTAAGATGTTGGGAAATAGGTGATCATCCTCGTTATATCGGAATTCGTTGTAATTGGTGATATTTGAGGAAATCGCCAGGGTACAGTTTTCCACCTACAACGCACAGGTTATGAGTTGTTCAACTCAGCGGACTTATACAGAGTATTGTATGTTGCCCAGTGTTCATGAGAACAAAGGGGTAGGTCCTCGTACTATGTTCTGTTTACTTATAACTTCTCTAGTATTTAAACAAGTGTTTCGTAGAAATACAATGTCTAAGTTTTGAGAAGTTGTGGGTATAAGAATAAAGTAGAGAACCAGGTGTCACAAGTATCGGGATTCTTCAAAGAGATCGAAGATGTAGATTCTTGTGATTGGTATTCAGATGATAGTGATGGTTTTGAGAAAAGTGATTCTCTTTCAGGTTACTCATAATTGGATGGATTCCTAAGTTGAGTAATGCTGATTAGCCTTTTTCCATTAAAGTGATATGCACTGGAGACAGCTGCATGATTTGAATATGGTTCAAATTAAATAAGTGCCAAAGTTTCTGTATTGGATATAGAATAGATCGTACCTTAAAAGAAATTAAGGTATGGGGAGTTGTCCAGCTTATGCTTAAAACCAGACTCTGGATAACTCAGGGCACGTTTCTGTAATGGCTGTTTGTGGGTTGACCCTGGCTATGACGAGGGTTGATATTCTACCATTTGGAAGATCAATAGTGATATTGTTCTTGAGTCGCCACAGTTTTAGTAAAATGGATCTTTTTCAGAAAAGAGTAGTGGGAGTATGGTAGAACTGGAAGTGATTCCAGAACCGCGAACGATTACGGAAAATTTAATAGGACCTATATATTCAATCAGGTTTGACATTCCAATAACCACTCCGCAGATTTGGTGGGTAACCTCAGACACCCGAGAGGTACTCCGGTAGCCTCAAGAACGGTGATAGGGAGGTTCTTATCTACCCAGACTTGACACTACTGTTGTTCCAGACTATGAGACCAGGCAGGAGGATAAGTATAGCGTCGTTCTAAACTAGCTTTAGAAGTGTACGTGTATATTATTCTGCTAGAGGGTTGTCGTAGTCAGTGGGAGCATCGGAAGCATAGTGGGCAAGTAGCTTATGTCTATTTATAGACTAGAGCAGTTATAGCGGAGAAAGATCATCTAATTTTGATGTGACAGTCATGGGTTTGACTTCAATCAGAATAGGGGATGGATCTGTTAAGAAGGTAGTAGAGTGTGATGTCATGGTATTTGAATGACATACACAGAGTAGGAAGGAAAATTCCTATACTATGATCGGTTGTACTGTGATCGTCACACAGTTGTTTCTCCAGACAGGATATGGATATAATATTTGACATTCTGGTTTCTGGATCTATGGTTTTAGATCTGGATTTGGGTAGTTTCCCAATGTGGGTACTTTGACAAATATTCTAATGGTTTTTAGAATAGTTGACTCCTAGCATGGTCGTGTACCTGCAGGATATGGAGTCACCCTCTCTAAAGGTGTCGTATAGACTAAAGGGGAGAGGGCTGCGCATGATTGGCAGATCACTTGCTTAGGCAATTGAGTCAATCATAAGATGTCAAGTACCGCATCAAATGTTGTTTTTTGCACTAGATGCAATAAGTTTGTATTAATCCAATCTTGGAGAAACATAAGGAAGCAGTTTTAGAACATTAGTACATGTTCTACGGATTTGATAACGGCAGCCTCTTTCGGGAGACGGTTATCATTCCAGGCTTCAAAGGTGACATGGATGACAGAGTGATTGTCAGAGTTTTAGTTTTCCCTCTGACGAGGGACAGTATTATGGACAGGTGGTTCCAGAGGATACTGTGGGTAGCATGGTGCCGGATACTGATTAGGTTCAGTGATCCATACAGTCTAAGAAGTTTGGATATGGAGTTCATTTATGAACTAAGGTCCCATCAGATATCCAGACATATTCTAAGACAGATACTACTCAATTCGGGAGATGGCTTTCTCCGCGAACTTGAGATTAAGAGAGATATAGAAAGATACTTCTAGGCGGATCCACTCACTGAGGTTATTTCTCGAACATAATAGTTTTACAAACGGGCTTTGTGAAACTGATTAGTAGAGGAGTTGGATGTTCGGTTTCACACGGGCTGTGAGTAGTCGACATCGCAATATTAGCCTTGAGTGCAAGTTAGAGATTGTTGGAGATAGTGCCCTCATAGTCAATTATTGGATCGCAGATACGTGATTGCAATGATTGCGGAGGACCTATCCCGGTAGGACAGTCTTACTCGAGATGATAGTATACTATCTGGTTTGCCTTTATCAGTCGTGTACATGTTCATGTGACTGATTGCATGTTACACTTTGATAGAGACCTTAGGATCTTGCTTTACTACCAACTGTATGATGGCGATCATATACATGAGAGTTGGGTAGTTTAGATGCATATCCTTAATTGTGGTCCCTAGTCGTGGGAGTTTCGAGATAGGGCATCGATACTCCGGAGTAGACTAGTGTATACAGTCGAGACCCCGACGAGGGGCGGTGGCCGGTCTCACAAACCACTGGTGTCAGTTGGATCACCTAAGATGTATACAGGTGCTCATTGGGTTATGAGTACACCGGACAGGACTCGCCGGGAATCTGCTAGTTAGTACTATACCTATCGTCAGATAGCAGTTCCCTGGTGACATGTGTACAGGTTAGTTCATCGACCGGAGGTCGTCATTTGTCTCGTGTGAGTTCCCACTGTGCTTTGATTTCTACCCTACCACGGCTCAAAGGAGTCGTGCAAACAGGTAGCTTTTGGGTACAGTCCCGAGCCATATGGAGGCACGTGAGCGGATCGGCAGGGGATTCGTCTCTCCCGGTATTGGGGGCGAGATCGTGCTGTGTCTAGGAGAGCCATTACACATAGCCCACGGCCGTGGCAGGAGATTTACTGGTAGGTACTCCAGTAGTATCTCAGGGTGTTTTTGGGCTACACTCCGACACGACTTATACTGCTTCTGGGGTCTGACGTAACTAGCCCCTTAGGCGGATATGCGATACTCATTGACGAACGGACCGGACTGTATATACATTGTCACTGTTAGGCTCAGTAGGGTTTCTGGATGTGTTAGCTCATCGGCCACCCTTGAGTGCGCTCATCAGCCTCCCTTGAGATCAGTCCGTGGGCAACCGTTACGCATAGCTAGTGCTGCTGACGGTTTGTGGTTAAACCCACTGCCAGGGTACTGAAGAGTCATTAGAGTTCCCCACAGACAGTTTCCCAAGTTTCGGGCGAAACGCTGTAGAGGCCGTATGGTTTTATGGCAGGGTTCGGAAAATGCACGTGCGTTTACGCACGTGTCAGTTTTCGGGCAGATGATACTGATCGGCTTTGGTTTAAGCCGGATCCGAGTATTACATTGAGTAGGTATAATATCTTTGTCTCAGTTGCATTTGTATTCGGTCGTAATACAAATGCGGGTACATTTATACAGTTTCGAGGTTATCCTGAAAGTTGTTTCAGGATCACTTTTGGAAGTTGCCAGTTTCCAGTTTTCTATCAGCCGTCTTTTAACATTCGGTTAAAGACGGATTTATCTTTTCTTCAGATATGGGTGAGTCATCATTCTAGAAGCTTCTAGAAGTGATGAAGTGGCTAATGAGTCATCTTGACTTTAATGGTGCATTTATTAAGTGATGACTATGTTAATATGAGTCATTGTTTTCTTTAAAGCTTTTTGTTTTGCTTAAGATCTTTTGTGATGATAAGGCTTCTTGATGTGGTCACCTCCCTCCTCCTACCATCACCTCACTCCATGAATAAATATGGCCGGCCCCTCCTCTCTCCATTGGACTTGCTTGCTTGATTAATTTTGTAGAAAAGATCTGATAGTATTTGGGTGCATGGAAATTTCATCACTTCATTTTCTTTCCATCACCAAATTCCTTCGGCAACTTCATTAACCGATCGTCCACGGACTTGGACGAAGTGAGACAAAGTCATCTACTCATTCTCTACATCAAATCTTGGTCGTCTCTTTTAGCAAACTTGACGATCGAGTTGCCTCGAGTCAGAGGCGGGAGCCCGTTTAAAGAATCGGTGATGTGGTGTCACCTCGACGAAGATATCGGAGTTCGACGAGATCGGAGCAGCCGCAACGGAGCGTGGGATGATGGTTAAAGAACGAAGGACACGGATCGTTCGGTATAACCTTTCTACACTCTTTACAGTTTGTTAGTTTAGCAATAATGGCAGATCCGGGTTAAAGTATACGATAGCGCCAGTTTAAAAGTTTTTATTTCGCATTTGGCGTCTGTAGACGGTCGGGGCGCTAGCGTAGACTTACAAGCTTTTTCATGAAGCTTCATGAAGCTTTCTTTTGTCTTTAGCTTAGATATTTTGTGTTGATATTAATTAACCCAACCCAAACCTTAGCCTCTAGTTTATTCTCTACAAGGGTTAAGTTTATCATTCTTTAACCCAAGGTTGCAATTCTAACCTCACACAATAATTTATTATTCATCACAAATGAAATTCTTCTTCTTCCTCTTCTTGAAAAAAGCTTTCTAGCTTCTTGTGATGTGACGAAATAAAGTGAGAAATTGAAAACAAAAGAGAGCAAAATTCCTACTTCATCATCCTCATCTATTCTAGCCACTTAGATTAGGGTGTTTGCTTTGCTAATACTTGATTAGTGAAGCAAGAGCTTGGGTTTGAGATTCTTCAAGGTAGATCATCTTAGTAGTTGAAGATTGGAAGCAAGCTTGCAACTTTCTCTTCAAGGAGCCTCTCTAGAGTCCGGGTACTCGATGATCGCAGCGAAAGGACCTCAACATGGAGCTTATGAAGCGAAGGAACATACTACAAAGGTTGTAATCCCTAACTCTTAGAAGTAAAGTTGTTTACTTGTAAAGTTTACCCTAATTCTCTAGTTAAGATCTTGGTTAGGGTTACATAGCACCCCAATTTTTTTATAAAATGGCATGTGTGATGCCTTGCTAAACCTTGTTGTCGTGCTATACAACCCTACAAGAAAAGGTTAGGAGATCATGAGTTAGTGTTAGCGAGATTTGAAGAAAGTAATTTAGTTGATTTCATAGTCGCGAAACCTAGAGTAAGGTTGTTGCACATACACATACACGCACGGGATATGGTTTTGGGTGTTTATGTTATATGTTTATAGATAGATGTGGATGCGTGTGTTGATAAATATATACTTATCCGCATACACGGATGATGAGGATGGTATATGATATTATGAGATGAGTCGTTGGGATTGGGCATGATGCCATGAGATCGGTGATATGATTTGGTTCGTATTAGGAGATACGACATGCTATTTTAGCGGATCTTTAGGCGATGTGTTTCAGACACATGCATATACATTTATTGATGGTATCAGTATGTACTAGACTTAGATCAGTACCCCAGTTCATGATTTATGATGATAAGGATACCAGATAAGTAATGAGATAAATATGATAATTGACCCGTACCCAGATTTGGGATGCCGTACGATAGATTTACCATACGAGATATAATTATGATGATAGATCTGCACTCATGACTCGAGTATTGTCATATTATATATATTGTATCTCACGTTATACTAATGAGGCGAGATCACCGACTACTAGATATATATAGATCGACTCAGATTTAGGTGTATTTGCTTACCCTTTTGACTGGGCTCGAGTCATATTTGTTTTCAAAATTGGAGAATTATGATTATTTTAAATACCAGAACTGTATAACTCGTATATTGGATAGGTATATTCTTCAGTGTTGCTGTTACTATATCACTTTCTTTATATTCATGATGTTTCATCGCATTGCATGCTTATACATATGTTATCTGTAATTATTATGAAACCATGCTGTCAGGACATCAGCACCATTACCGATGATGCGTATGCTCCACATACACTTGCTTGCTGGCTCACACACATCATCATCGGTAATTGTCATGTCACGTACACTTTAGAGAATACTATTTCATTGACATAGCCTGCTAGCTGATAGTTGCAATATGTTATAGTTTTCATATGCTAGTTTAACTATTGCATTCATTGCATGATATTAGATGCATTCAAATATTCATTGGTTATGTAGTATTGTGGACATTTATGCCCGTTTTCACTTTTATTGACATGGTGATTTGATGTTTTCGGATCCTTCTTGAGATTTTATGGATTTGGAAACCACATGTGAAAGTTTTATAAACAGATGATGTATTTTAAAGAGAAAAATGCGGTTTTCCTTGATATGATGAGTCTTGTCCACCATGATGTTTTCTCGGTTCTGATATAGTTTTCGAGACTCGATTCGAGGAGTTGGATGAACCGTCCGTGGGTACATGGTGGACCCGGTATGGTACCCGGGGCAAGAAGCTCGAGCTGTAGTCGATGAGCCCGGCAGGGGAAGACTGCCTACCGGTGATTGTCTGGCGCGGCGGATATCCGGAGCATATCTTTCGTGGTCGTGTGATTGATGATATGGTCCGATCCGGACTGACGGAGCCCGAGGTATTGAGTTATTGAGATATTGAGATTTGAGATACTGAGATATTGAAATTTGATGATACAGGCCAGTCCGAATAGCCGGAGCCTGAGATATTGAGATTTATGTTTTGTGTCTATGCTTGACATGAATTCTATGTTGATTTCATTGATGTTATCTCGATTTATATACATACAGAAATCTCATTAAGTTAAGAAAAACAGTTCTTCGATTCATGATGTACTATGTTCTCATTATATGCATTTGCACATTATTTTAGTGACTTATTGCTACCTAACATTTGTACATCATTTTAGTGACATGTTGTTACCTGAGGCACTGACACGAGCACGTGGTATTGCACTTGTATGTGGAGGGACACTTATGGATAGATGTTTACCCTTACATTTATATTATGCTTCAGGCCATATTATTATTTTGAGGATATTACTGATCATATAACCTAGGATTGCGTTATACATGCGATTTCTGCTTGTAGATGTTTTCTACTCACGAGTTGGCAACTCACCCCTGTTGTGCCACAGTTCCTTGCAAGTTTTTCCGTACAGATTTCGCTGTGGCTTTGCTGGCACACTGTTCCTTCCGGGTGATTGCTTTAGTAGGTGGTTTCATTTGCATCGTGACAACCATTGTATTATATTCATATTCAGTTTTATCTAGTAAAAATCCATCAACCAGATTTGTATATTAGATAGAGATAGAAGACCAGTGTTTATTTTTTCGACCTTAGAGTCGGGCGTTGTAGTATTATGGATTTCATGTTGAATTGAGTTTCCCTTTCAGTTTTGATCCTCGCCTTTCGGAGTTGTATATTATATTGCATTGTGTGGTTTTGTCCGCCGGTTGGCGAAGAGCTAGCTCCCGCTTGGGGATGCCTTTATTCATTATATATTCTTTATTCATGTTGTACCCCATTTGGGGTCAGTTTTTACAAAGGAAATTCTGCCGAAATTTTCAGAAAAGAATTAAGATTTTAAAATGCATACTTTGGCTTATGTTGTTAAACTTCTTGCTTTAAAATTGGTTTTTCCTTCACTCCACTTCTTTAATTGGTTTTGATTTCTGGGTTTTGGCTTCCTTAGATTACGTACGCCTCGAGACGTTTCGTAATTTAAGTGCCGGTCATGTTCCGTACTTTTCGGGTCGTGACACCGAATCTCATTAGTTCTTTGTATGTGATACAAACTTGTTACCCTAGAAATTCTAGTAAAGATTCATGGTTTGCTTGCTTTGCACCTCTCTAAATTTTAAAGTGGCATGAGTGATGCTACCAAACCCTAGACTAGGTGCAAGGGAAGCCCAACAGTGGTATCAGAGCTAAGCTAGAATTTTAGACACGGTGTTTAAACAAATACGAAAACAAAATCCTCTCCGAAATTCGATATTTGAAACCTTTGATTTTGCTCTCTGTAAATTTTGTAAAAAGTCTTTTAAAATTTTTTCTAACAGGTGCAGAATGTTCTATGGACCATCTAATGAACATGGGTAAAATACCCGGGGGGGTGCTCGGAATTTGGCCGAGCACCTAGCTAAATATTCCGGCCTGGCCGGCCCCCTATGCTCCTCTGCTCCCCGTATTCCGACTGTGCTCTGGTGTCTTCATTTTGGGGTTTCTAGTATTGTTTGCTTAGCCCAATTTTCATTTGATGATTAGTTTGACCTGGGGTTAATTCGTAGTGCTTCGTAGTCATATTATTTAACACTGTATTGGTAACCTTGACTATATTTAGCAGTTCGATCGAACTTCGAACACCACATTTTGTATCACGCTGAAATTTCCAAGTGTTGTAATTTTCCGAAGTTGATTATATTCGTAAAATCGTGCGAGTACCCCTATGGACCCCCTAGAAGACCATATTTGTAGGGTTACTAGGCACTATCACAAGGGTCTATAAGGCATCAGCCATGCAGAATTTAAAATTTTCAAGTGCCGAACAAACTAAAGCGAGGATCTTTGCTAGAGTTTTAGGGTTAACAAAGCATGTAAACAACTTTACATCTAAGAGAGAGGGATTACAGCCTTTGTAGTCCGTTCCTTTGCATCATAAGCTTCGAGTAGAAGTCCTTTCACCGCGATCCATGATCTCCCGGACTCAAGAGAGGCTCCACAAGTCGAATGACCCATTCTTTCTTGAAGTCTTCCTTTTCGAAGATGATCTACCTTGAAGAATCTCAAACTCAAGCTCTCACTTCTCTAATCAAGTATTAGAGAAGTGAACACCCTAATCTAAGTGGCTAGAATAGATGAGGATGATGAAGTAGGAATTTAGCTCTCTTTTGTTTTCAATTTCTCACACTAAATCATCACATATAAAAAGCTAGCAAGCTTTTTCAAGGAAGAAGAAGAAGAAAAGCTTTTGTGATGAATAATGAATAATTGTTATGGTTACAAATCCAACCATGGGTTAAGTTTGAAGGCTTAACCCTTGTAGATAATTAACTAGGGTAAAGGGTTTGGGTTGGGTTAAGAAATATCTACACAAAATATATATGCTTAAAACAAAATAAAGCTTCTAGAAGCTTCATGAAAAAGCTAACCCAAATGCTAACCCAAATCAAACCCTAACTTGTTTAATCTCCACAAATCATGTTGTATTTGTAATCATAACTTGTTAAAATATTATATATCACATGTATAATATATTTTCCAACAAAAAAAATAATACAATTAACATATATCGCATATATATCAACGTATTATCCGGTAAGAAAATGAATCAATAAAGCGAGCTTATATTTGTTAACGTAATATAATATATCACATATATAATTATACATTAAATTATCGAATCAACTCTTGATCCGACAATCCGGCAATATAGCATATAACCGACTAATATAACATGTACCGATTCATCGAATTAACACATGATCCGATGACCCGGCTATATCACATATACCCGGCCGATATCATATATCGTGAGAATAGAATACGGTATCTCATATCGTATTATTCTCGTTCCCGCACATATCACATATGTGCTCCTACTCCGTTTTGCCTGAGCCAGGAAACCTCTGTATAGGACTCTAAAGAATCGTCAATACGCCGGCAGTATGTGATGATCATATCAAACACCCACAAGCAGCAAGCGGTCACCTAAACGTAACAGCCACCCGTGTATTGAGCAATCAGAAGATCAACAAGCAAGCCTGTACATTCTCCTGCAAATCCAATCAGTAAACACTACCGTACAGTCCGATCTCTTCGTCTGATATGTTGCATATCTAGTCTAGGGGTGGTAAACGTCAGACCCAGTAACCGATAAGTCGTGTCGATGTAAGGCTCATAACAGGTTGAGAAACTACTGATAACACTTACCAGTAAATCTCCATATCATCCCTGGCCAGGGACTTCCAGTTATAGCCAATCGAACACAGCACAACATCAACTCCCTATACCGGGAGAGACGAAACCCCTCCTATCGCTCATTGCCTCCATGTGATTCGGGACTGTACCCAAAAGCCACCATTTTGCATGCCCTATTAGACGTGGTAAGGTGGAAATCAAAGAACAGTAGGAATCACACAAGACTCTATGACAATCTCGGGTCTACAGACTAACCTGTACCAGTGTCACCGGAGAACTGCTATCTGACGATAGGTATAATACCATCCAGGAGTTCTCGGCGAGTCCGTTCAGTGTACCCAGTCTCCACTGAGCACCCGTACACCATCTTTGATGTCCAACACCAATGGATATGAGATCATCCATCGCCCATCATATGCGTCAAGATGCGTGTACGCTAGTCTACTCTGGAGTATCGATGCCCTGTCTCAATACACCCTCGACTAGGAACAGTTATAGGATGTACTCGTTGACTATCCCGGCCCCTCTAGTATGATCTCATCATAGTCCTAGTTGTCGAGTACATATCGTAGGGCTTTATCAACACGTGATCACAAAACAGTATTCGTTAACATGTTAAGATAAACTGAAACCAGATAGCATACTATCATATCGAGCAAGAAAGTCCTTTCTATATATATCCAAGCATCCATTATAATATACATCATATGTACAACAATGGCCTCTAGGGCATACATATAACTAACAATCTCCCACTTGCACTAAGGCCAGCTGTTGTAGTATCTCATACCCAACATCCCGAAGAGTCTCTCAAATTGTATCTGAGGACTGACCTTTGTGAGTGGATCCGCAGTTTTGTCCTTCATATCAACTCTCCTGACCTCGATCTTCCGGCAATCAACTATCTCCCGGATCAGGTGATACCGCCTCAGAATATGTATGGACTTCTGATTGGACCTGGGTTCCTTGGCCAAAGCCAAAGCTCCATTCTTATCACAATACAGAGGTATTGGATACTCAATGGATGGAACCACACCAAGTTCAATGATGAACTTCTTTATCCAGACAGCCTCTTTGGCAGCATCGTTGGCAGCGATGTATTCAGCCTCCATCGTTGAGTCTGCTACGGTTTCCTCTTTGGAACTCTTCCAACACATCGCCCCTCCATTAAGGGTAAAGACAAATCCCGAGTGCGACTTAGAGTCGTCCTTATCACTCTGGAA
Source organism: Agapanthus africanus (assembly GCA_030015575.1). Lineage (NCBI taxonomy): Eukaryota > Viridiplantae > Streptophyta > Magnoliopsida > Asparagales > Amaryllidaceae > Agapanthus > Agapanthus africanus. The sequence goes on along the minus strand of CM057345.1, from coordinate 292,248,073 downwards.
GCTTGAATCGGTAAAGGACTCCAACTGGAGTTCTCTGTTACCATACACCAAGAACATCTCTTTAGTCCTTCTCAAGTACTTGAGAATGTTCTTCACAGCTGTCCAGTGATTGTCTTGAGGATCTGCTTGATACCTACTCACTACACTTAGTGAGTATGCTACATCGGGTCTGGTACATAGCATTGCATCCATGATAGAGCCTATTGCCGATGCATAAGTATCCTTTACATGCTAGCTCTTTCCAAATCAGTCTTGGGACACATCACTTTGGAGAGAGTGAGTCCAGAGATCGTGGGTAAGTTCCCACGTTTGGATTCTTCCATACTAAACCTCTTTAGTATGGTGTCAATGTACCTGGATTCGGACAATCCCAGTATCCGTCTAGATCTATCTCTATAGATCTTAATTTCCAAAATACAGGAGGTATCACCTAGATCTTTCATTGAGAATCTGTGTGATAAGAAGAGCTTAACCGGTGCAGCATAGGAATATCATTTCCTATCAAGAGTATGTCATCCACGTACAATACAAGGAAGACAGCCTTACTCTCAAGCTAGATCCAGATTGTAACATTTCAAAAAAATAAAATATTATTTTTAGGAATTTTTATAATTTAATCTTGTTTTTAATGAATATTTTAATATTTTGGTATAATTAAATACCGATAAATTGGGGAAAAAATATGAAAATTATAGAAATTACTAAAAGAGGGAGTTTTATGTGAATTATGCAATTTTTAAGTTTTTATGATTAATTATATGCTAATTTAGTGCTAATCGCGATTAAAAATCGCTAATCAGATTTTTAGCATATTTGTGCAAAACATGCACCATATCATCTTACACTTGTTACACATTTTTCCATGACTCTCCTACATGTTTTATTATGGCATTCTTGCATGGTTGTTAATTAGAGAGAATGAGAAAAAGGTAAGAAAAGAAAAAGGGAAAGAATAGAATAATGGGTATGGGTAAGAGAGAGAAAGGTGAGGGCGTGTTGACTTGGCCATTCCTCTTCATTCTTCACTCATTCCTCTCCTCTCACCTCACCTTGTTGCTGCTGTTGCTGCTGCCCTAGCCCCCTCCTTCTCTTCAACCCTCTCAAACACCATGGTAAACACCTCAAAACCCTATCCCCATTTCACAAAAGTTGTGCACAAACTCAAGGGAAGCACATTGGACCAAGAAAGGAATGGTTTTGGACACTAGGGGCAACTCAAGAATTTTCTTGAGTTGCCAAATAAGGTATTTTCTGAACCACTAGCTTAGTTTTCCTATTGCTTTCACATCCATGTTAGCTTTAAACCGATATAGTGATGTTTAGTGAGGGTATGAAAATTCTAGTTAGGGTTATTTGGAATTGAGAGTTGTGGTGAGCAATTAAGCTCAGTAGAGGCCATAAAAATCCCCTAGTGCTAGAATTATGACCTAAACCAGAGACTAGAACCCTAGAATACGGATTCAGAAAAGCCGATATCGGAAAAACTGTGATTCTGCGAAGGTTAAATGGAATCTGTTATCACCCCGAGACTCTGAAAATCATTTTGTGAACACAGAGAGATGTGCAGGCACCTAGGAAGCTACCACCAAAACCCTAGCCCATAACTCCCAACTACGGCCGCAAATTTAGTCCCTCTGGCCGCAATTTATAGCCATACCTGGGCCAATCTGCCTCGTATTGGTTCTGTAGCCCTATCTCCAGTAAATTAGACCCCTATCATATGCAAACTTGTCCAATTTGACCTAGGGTAGAATCTGGAGCCTTTTTCCCGAGTTTCTGTTTTAATTCGTATTTTCGTTTCTAGTATTTTGAATTTTGGATTTGCATATTGTGTTTTACCTCGATCACTTGACGTTTGTACGACGAGATCGAGGGTCGTTTGATGGTTTTGAAAGCGTACCCATAGGTTCTAACCTATAAGCTTTTAAGCGTATCGTTTTGGTTTTCGTGTGTCGTTTTGGTTTCGATTTTATTTTAATGCGATGGGCTATGTGTGACATGTAGGTACCCCCACGACGATTTGAGATGATGAAGAAGATGATGGCGACATCAACATCGACAAGCAAGACATAAGGTGAGTAGATTATATCTACGGGGGAAGTCGGGTGGATGGCGTATAGCACCCCCGCAGTTCGATATTTAGTATAGTATATATGTACTATTTATGCTAGCTTATAGTGTGTCGTAGATATTTGAGATGAGATTAGGTGTACTAAGTTAGATTAGGGCGTTGAAGTAAACTAGTATAGTTCCTAGTTGCGAGCCCTAGAATAGGTTTACACTCACACGCACACACATGCTTATTGCTACACATATACCTACATAATGAGGATAGTGGATGAGATTTGGAGATGAGTCGATGATATTGGGCAGAGCGCCATGAGATCGGTGATATGATGTGATTCGTATTTGGGTTACGACAGGTGATTTTAGCGGGCCTTTGGACCTGTGTTTCACACACGCATTTGTATTTATATAGAGGGTATCGATTTGTACTAGACTTAGATCAGTACCCCAGATCATGAGATAAGATGATAAGGATACCTGATAATTGATGAGATGAATGTGATATTGACCCGTACCCAGCTTTTGGGATGCCGTACGATGATTTACCATACGAGATTTATATTGATGATAGATCTGCACTCATGACTCGAGGATGTCATATGATATTGTATCGTATGCGGTACCTTTGAGGCGGGATCACCGACTATTATATTTACACACACACACACACACACACACACACACACACACATATATATATCGACTCAGATTTATGTGGTTTCCATACCCCTCCTGATTGACTTGTTAGTTAGAGCTGTAGTTTTGCTAGTAGATTTTAGGCTAGGTTGATGTCATACCTATTTCAAAAACTAACGAATCGGGAGTATTTTAAAGACAGGCAAAGGGATTCTACGGATATTTTGAAAAGACGCATCTTTTCTTAAAAACACCGTAGCCCTTATTTTACTAAAAACCGCGATTCGTCTTATTTCAAATGGCAAACTGTATGACCTTTTATATTGATGCAAATGCGACACTATTGCGTAATTAGTCGATTTCTGCACATTCTTGTTATTCGCATCGCATTTCATGTGCAAATGGTTATAGTTATATTAGAATCATGCTGTTAAGACACCAGCACCATTATCGATAATGCATATGTTCCACATACACTTTCTTGCCGACTCATACACTTCATCATCGATAATTGCCATGTCACTACACTGTAGGACTGTTGCATTCAGAATATGACCCCTTGCATGACATATTTGCGTACACCTATACTTGCATAGATATGTATTTGCACATACGTAGATGGTTCTGTCTTGATTTGGAGATTTGGGAACCGCAAGATATATCTTAAAATTGTATTCATTTTAAAAGAGCGGTTTCCCTCATTATGTGCATATTACTATTTCATGTTGCATGACATAATGATACGCTTACATTCTTTTATATGTCGCATACATCATGCTTTATGATTATACGCATTGAGATATATTGTTTCCATGATATTTCTGGATTTGGGAATCGTGGGTATTTCAAAAGAGAGTATGCATTGTTTTAAAAACCCGGTTACCCTTGATATGATATTTCAGTGCGTCCACCATGCGTTTTCTCGGTTCTGAGACGTGTGCTTGAAACCCGATTCGAGGAGTTGGATGATCCATTTGCGGGTTCATGGTGGACCCGGTATGGTTCCCCGAGGCGAGAAATGTTTTTCGTGGAGCAGACGATGAGCCTGGCAGGGTGGCGAGTACCTACCGGTGATTGTATTTGAGCTCGTCGGATATCCGGAGGATACCGACCGGAACCAAGAGATGATATGGCCCGATCCGGACTGATGGAGCCCCATATATATGAGGATTTACGTGCCGATGCTAGGCACAGTTTTCATGATGTTTTCAAGTGTCGATCCTAGATATTAAGGTTCCATGATTTTGATATGTCTCGAGGGACACATGTTGATTTATATCCTCATACTTCCATGCATATGCTTTATGATATTTACATGCATGCTGCTTATTGTCATTGGGTGACACGTGGACGATTTCCACATACATATATTGACATTGATGACATTGATCATACCTCATATTTATGATATATTGCTATCTGAGGCACTGACACGAGCTTTTGGTATTACACTTACGTATAGATGTTTACCCTAGCCACCTTATCATGCTTCAGACTTGTTCATATTGAGGATATATTATTATTGATCGTATTGGCCTAGGATTATGTCATGCATACGATTTCTTCTCTGCGATGTTTTCTATTCACGAGTTGGCAACTCACCCCCATTGTGCCACAGTTCTTGCAGGTTTTGCCGTATAGGTTCCATGGCAGCTTTTCTGGCACACTGCTTCCTTTCTGGGTGATTTGCTTTGGTAGGTGGATTCTTTTGCTTCAGAACCACCATTATATATGTATTATTCAATTGTATCTAGAAATTCCATCAACCAAACTTGTATATTGTTTCAGACTTAGAAAAGCAGTTATGTATTATTTCGACCTAAGAGTCGCGTATTGTAGTATTATGGTTTTCATGCTGATTTTGAGTTCTTTTTTAGTTTTGATCCTCGCCCTTTGGCGTTGTATATTATATTGCTTGCGTAGTTGTGATCGTCGATTGACGAAGAGCTAGCTCCCGTTTGGGGATGCCTTTTATCATTGTGTATATATTATTCTTGTTGTACCCCGTTCGGGGCTATTATTTACAAAGGAAACTCTGCCGAAATTTTCAAAAAAAAAGAATATAGATTTTAAAAATGCATATTCGGATTACTTATTTAAAACCCTTGTTTTTAAAACACGTTTTCCTTACTTCTTAAAAACTAGTTTTCTTACTTACTCCTTAAAAATGGTTTTAGATTTCTGGGCTTTTGGCTTACTTGAATTAGATGGGGTCCTATACGCTTCATATGATTCAAGGGCCAGTCACGTGCTCTTTCGGGTCGTGACAAAGTTGGTATCAGAGCGCTAGGTTAAGCTTGGTTCAAGTCTAAGTTTGATTATGCGGAGCCTAGAGCGTTTATATATATACGGAACTTAGGCTTGACCTTACGGAATTTAGACTTAGTCGAGAGGGTATTATACCCGAACTTTCGTTGCGTAGGATAACCCTTTGTTGATGGAGTAGGTAGCTTGAGTAGAGTGACGTACCATACGTATGTTCCGCGACATATTTACGATACGCTACTCCGCTTAAGAAACCTTAGGATGTATATTTCCTTGCACAGTTTTATATTCACTCCTATGATCTATCCTCATCGATATTGGTTATGATTTTGCTGCCACGATTACACGGGCAGAGAGAGCTACGGCTAGAGTTGTTTCAGCTTGAGCTCATCACGGACGAAGACGGACCGAGGCGTGATTCCAGAGACGTACGACTGCATAGAAGGCTTCGTTTTATTGTGTTTTCACACCATGAGCGTTTGACTGATCGCTTTTACGAGATTTCCAGGATTTGCTGATCGACACCAGAGGGTTGAGCAATTGATAGAGGCCAGCTAGGATATGATGACCATTGATGTATCGCTTATTCATGATGATTGAGATGCTGTTCAGCGTACAGACGAATGAGCCTGTTGTTGCTGCAAATGACGAGATATCGCCCAGATGATTGGAGCTACTGCAGCATGAGCATATACTTAGAAATATGATGGAAGGTCGCTAGTCACCCGAGGATGAATAACTAGAACATTTGGTTCGTTCTCTTACCCCGATGCGAGGTCATCAGATAGATTGATTCCAGCTAGAGACGACTTCACGCAGATTCGTTGAGAGTCGATAGAGACAATCGAATGTTAGGAACCCGATTCCAAGTTTAACGTATTCGGAAGACAATGCAAGTAATACTATGGACCCTCTAGAAGAATGAAACCCTAACTCAACGTAATAACCATGGAACGCCTTCGAACCTTATGGTTTGCGGCAGTTTAGCGGTACCATTTGTGAGGCTTGGGTTTGCCCTTCTACGGTTAGTCCACAGGTACTGTGGTATGTACTGGAATACTATTAAACTGTACTCAAGATGTTGATCTCTTGGGGGAATATGAGGTTCTGACGAGTCGATCGGATGGTTCGACATCATTCGGATATCATGTGATGGGATACATTTCTTGGGAGACTCCAGATACGAGTATAGCCGTTAGAGCGCAGTCCATGCAGCCCCAAGAAGACGAGCCTTAATCAGTCGACATTGGAGTAGAGTGGAGTAAAAATTTCACACGAGATTTCGACGGGATGACGTTCCACTCCGCTGACATCAGAGATGCGATACGCATGCAGAGGCGTTGGGATGCGACCAGTTTCCGAGGAAATGCTGTGCTGAGGACGCAGATGACCAGAGAAGTACCAGAACGGAATCGTCACCATTAGCACACCTGACAGGGCCGATGTGCCGATTGATTGCGAGATAGGTAATCCGCAGAGAAGATAAGGACCCAGAGACAGAGGACGCCGGACCCAGAGACAGGAGGCAAGTAGATAACTTGCTCTGCTAGCATTGGACGCTCAGACACCTTCTCGACTTTGAAGGAGGATATATCGAAGACGGTATTTATGATTTATGATTTTGTGATTCGATTATCACGTATCGGTCATCTTGGATTTCGGTATTTTGGGCGATCTATTCGCATGATTTAGTCTTGATGGCTGAGCTCCATGATATTTGTTTTCGTGCACCATGGTTGCACCTACTGGGTATTTATATTTTACGCATAGTTATTATGCTTAAGGTATTGATTGTGATTTCATGCCTATTTTATGCCGGTGATTTGGTTTACATTTCCAGCATAATTTTCATGCACTTTTAGTGTTTTGATTTGAGTTTTGCACGCTGATGCACATGGTTGTGAGCTTATACACCATGGTATACCTGATTTGGATTGAGCCGTATGGTATACCGTCAATTTTGATTCTGATATTGATGTTGATTTCTTGCACTCCGTGCATTTGATTTGGATTTTCGCGCGTGTTGAGCGCATATTTTGAGATACGATTTTGGTGCATACCAGATGCGCTAAATCGAGATTCTTCGTGCATAACAGATGCACCTAATTTTGCCGTCAGGCACACACGTTGCCTATGACAGATGTTTCGTGCACACCCGTTGCACCTAGATGTTGTTTCTGTGCGCATGTATGGCACATATATGGATTTTGATTTCCGTGCGCACCAGACGCATAGGGTATTCTTATGTACATTATAGGATTGATTCCTTATGGAGCAGTACGTTTTTGCATGCATTGATAGTTATCGAGGGGATTTCCAAAAAGCGAGCTATAGACTCAGTATTTACCTACATGTCTGATATGACACGAAATATTTAAACAAGGAAACCCTTCTAAATTGTTTTCAAAACGGCGGAACGTACATATTAAACAAAGGATATATACGTATATGGTTATTTTATTATAATAGACGTCCGCCACTGTGCAGTGTTACGCGCGTCGCACAGCAACATGAAAGGTTTAGCATGCATTTCCTTCAGATGTTTACATGTATAGTTCTGATTTATATCATATTGGTTTTATTTTGGATTTGACATTTGTGTCTTTACCATGACTCTGATAATTTGTGGGATGCTTGACGGAGTTTTGATTTCGAGTTATCTTCTCATTACTCTAGCGCATGCATTGCGCTATGATACGTTTATGTATTAATGATTTCGGAGCCCCGACGACTAAAACTTTTATGGAAATGTTTTAGAATTTGGGGGTTAAATTTAAATTCGGGGACCGAATTTCTTTAAGGGGGGAAGATTGTAATATTTCAAAAAAATAAAATATTATTTTTAGGAATTTTTATAATTTAATATTATTTTTAATGAATATTTTAATATTTCGGTATAATTAAATACCGATAAATTGGGGAATTTTTTTGAAAATTATAAAAATTACTAAAAGAGGTTGTTTTATGTGAATTATGCAATTTTTAAGTTTTTATGATTAATTATATGCTAATTTAGTGCTAATCGCGATTAAAAATCGTTAATCGGATTTTTAGCATATTTGTGCAAAACATGCACCATATTTTCTTACACTTGTTATATATTTTTCCATGGCTTTCCTACATGTTTTATTATGGCATTCTTGCATGGTTAATAATTAGAGAGAACGAGAAAAAGAAAAGAAAATAAAAAGGGAAAGAATAGAATAATGGGTATGGGTGAGAGAGAGAAAGGTGAGGGTGTGTTGACTTGGCCATTCCTCTTCATTCTTCACTCATTCCTCTCCTCTCTCCTCACATTTTTGCTGCTGCTGCTGCTGCTGCTGCCCTAGCCCCCTCCTTCTTTTCAACCCTCTCAAACACCATGATAAACACCTCAAAACCCTATCCCCTTTTCACAAAAGTTGTGCACATGCTCAAGGGAAGTACATTGGACCAAAAAAGGAAAGGTTTTGGACACTAGGGGCAACTCAAGAATTTTCTTGAGTTGCCAAATGAGGTATTTTCTGAACCACTAGCTTAGTTTACCCGTTCCTTTCACATCCATGTTAGCTTTAAACCGATATAGTGATGTTTAGTGAGGGTATGAAAATTCTAGTTAGTGTTATTGGGAATTGAGAGTTGTGGTGAGCAATTAAGCTCAGAAGAGGCCATACAAATACCCTAGTGCTAGAATTAAGACCTAAACCAGAGGCTAGAACCTCGGAATACGGATTTAGAGAAGCTGATATCGGAAAAATTGTGATTCTGTGAAGGTTAAATGGAATCTGCTATCACCCCGAGACTCTGAAAATCATTTTGTGAACACAGAGAGATGTGCAGGCACCTAGGAAGATACCACCAAAACCCTAGCCCCTAACTCCCAACTACGGCCGCAAATTTAATCCCTCTAGCCGCAATTTGGGCCAGACCTGGTCCAATCTGCCTCGTATTGGTTCTGTAGCCCTATCTCCAGTAAATTAGACCCCTGGCATATGCGAACTTCTCCAATTTGGCCTAGGGTAGAATCTGGAGCCTTTTTCCTGAGTTACTGTTTTAATTCGTGTTTACGTTTCTCGTATTTTGAATTCTGGATTTGTGTATTGTGTTTTACCTCGATCACTTGACGTTTGTACGACGAGATCGAGGGTCGTTTGATGGTTTTGAAAGCGTACCCATAGGTTCTTACCTATAAGCTTTTAAGCGTATCGTTTTGGTTTTCGTGTGTCGTTTTAGTTTCGATTTGGTTTTAATGCGATGCGCTATGTGTGACATGTAGGTACCCCCAAGATGATTCGAGACGATGAAGAAGATGATGGTGACATCAACATCGACAAGCAAGACGCAAGGTGAGTAGATTATATCTACGGGACAAGTCGGGTGGATGGCGTATAGTACCCCCGCAGTTCGATTTTTAGTATATTATATATGTACTATTTATGCTAGCTTATAGTGTGTCGTGGATATTTGAGATGAGATTAGGTGTACTAAGTTAGATTAGGGCATAGAAGTAAACTAGTATAGTTCCTAGTTGCGAACCCTAGAATAGGTTTACACTCACACGCACACACATGCTTATTGCTACACATATACCTACATAATGAGGATAGTGGATGATATTTGGAGATGAGTCGATGATATTGGGCAGAGCGCCATGAGATCGGTGATATGATGTGATTCGTATTTGGGATACGACAGGTGATTTTAGCGGGCCTTTGGACGTGTGTTTCACACACGCATTTGTATTTATATGGAGGGTATCGATTTGTAATAGACTTAGATCAGTACCCCAGATCATGAGATATGATGATAAGGATACCTGATAATTGATGAGATGAATGTGATATTGACCCGTACCGTGCTTTTGGGATGCCGTACGATGATTTACCGTACGAGCTTTATATTGATGATAGATCCACACTCATGACTCGAGGATGTCATATGATATTGTATCGTACACGGTACCTTTGAGGCGGGATCACCGACTATTATATTTACACACACACACACACACACACACACACACATATATATCGACACAGATTTAGGCGGTTTCCATACCCCTGCTGATTGACTTGTTAGTTAGAGCTGTAGTTTTGCTAATAGATGTTAGGCTAGGTTGATGTCATACCTATTTCAAAAACTAACTAATCAGGAGTATTTTAAAGGCAGGCAAAGGGATTCTACAGATATTTTCAAAAGACGCATCTTTTCTTAAAAACACCGTAGCCCTTATTTTACTAAAAACCCTGATTCGTCTTATTTCAAATGGCAAACTGTATGACCTTTTATATTGATGCAGATGCGTCACTATTGCGTAATTTGTCGATTTCTGTACATTCTTGTTATTCGCATCACATTTCATGTGCAAATGGTTATTGTTATATTAGAATCATGCTGTTAGGACACCAGCACCATTATGGATGATGCATATGTTCCACATACACTTGCTTGCCGGCTCACACACTTCATCATCGATAATTGCCATGTCACTACACTGTAGGACTGTTGCATTCAGGATATGACCCCTTACATGACATATTTGCATACACCCATACTTGCATACATATGTATTTGCACATACGTAGATGGTTCTGTCTTGATTTGGAGATTTGGGAACCGCAAGATATATCTTAAAACTGTATTCATTTTAAAAGAGCGGTTTCCCTCATTATGTGCATATTACTATTCCATGTTGCATGACATACTGATATGCTTACATTCTTTTATATGTAGCATACATCATGCTTTATGATTATACGCATTGAGATATATTGTTTCCATGATATTTCTGGATTTGGGAACCATGGGTATTTCAAAAGAGAGTATGTATTGTTTTAAAAACCAGGTTACCCTTGATATGCGTCCACTATGCGTTTTCTCGGTTCTGAGACGTGTGCTTGAAACCCGATTCGAAGAGTTGGATGATCCGTTTGCGGGTTCACGGTGGACCCGGTATGGTACCCCGGGGCGAGAAATGTTTTTCGTAGAGCAGACGATGAGCCTGGCAAGGTGGCGAGTACCTACCGGTGATTGTATTTGAGCTCGGCGGATATCCGGAGGATACCGATCGTAGCCAAGGGATGATGTGGCCCGATCCGGACAGATGGAGACCCATATATATGAGGATTTATGTGCCGATGCTGGGCACAGTTTTCATGATGTTTTCAAGTGTCGCTACTAAACACTCAGGTTCCATGATTTTGATATGTCTCGAGGGACACATGTTGATTTATATCCTCATACTTCCATGCATATGCTTTATGAATTTACATGCATGATGCTTATTGTCATTGGGTGACATGTGGACGATTTCCACATACATATATTGACATTGATGACATTGATCATACCTCATATTTATGATATATTGCTAACTGAGGCACTGACACGGGCTTTTGGTACTACACTTACGTATAGATGTTTACCCTAGCCACCTTATCATGCTTCAGCCTTATTCATATTGAGAATATATTATTACTGATCGTATTGACCTAGGATTATGTCATGCATACGATTTCTTCTCTGCGATGTTTTCTATTCACGAGTTGGCAACTCACCCCCATTGTGCCACAGTTCTGGCAGGTTTTGCCGTACAGGTTCCATGGCGGCTTTTCTGGCACACTGCTTCCTTTCTGGGTGATTTGCTTTGGTAGGTGGATTCTTTTGCATCAAAACCACCATTGTATATGTATTATCCAATTGTATCTAGAAATTCCATCAACCAAACTTGTATATTGTTTCAGACTTAGAAAACCAGTTATGTATTATTTCGCCTTTAGAGTCGCGTGTTGTAGTATTATGGTTTTAATGCTGATTTTGAGTTCTTTTTGAGTTTTGATCCTCGTCCTTTGGCGTTGTATATTATATTGCTTGCGTGGTTGTGACCGTCGATTGACGAAAAGCTAGCTCCCGCTTGGGGATGCCTTTTATCATTGTGTATATATTATTCTTGTTGTACCCCGTTCGGGACAATTATTTACAGAGGAAACTCTGCCGAAATTTTCAAAAAAAAGAATATAGATTTTAAAAATGCATATTCGGCTTACTTATTTAAAAACCTTGGTTTTAAAACATGTTTTCCTTACTTTTTAAAAACTAGTTTTCTTATTTACTCCTTAAAAATGGTTTTAGATTTCTAGGCTTTTGGCTTACTTGAATTAGATGGGGTCTTATAGACTTCATATGATTCAAGGTCCAGTTATGTGCTCTTTCGGGTCGTGACATGTATGGACTTAAGCATAGCCACTGGAGAAAAAGTTTTATCATAATCTACACGTGGTCGTTGACGAAAACCCTTTACAACAAGTCTAGCTTTGAAAATCTCAACTTTTCCATCTACACCAAGTTTCTTCTTAAAGATCCATTTGCTCCCAATGGGTTTTACCCCTTCAGGAGCAACTTCCAAAGTCCATACTTTGTTAGTGTACATGGATTCCATCTCAAATCGCATTGCATCCAGCCATTTCACAGAGTCTCCACTCGTGATGGCCTGCTCGAAACTAGTCGGGTCATCATCTTCTATGATGCAATCCTCGCTCCCACCATCGACGAGAAAACCGTAGTATCTCTCAGGTGGGTGAGGAACCCTACTAGATCGGTGGAGCGGCTAAGGTTCGTCGGGAACTACTAAATCCTCTGGTTCGACTAAATCTTCTGTCCTAGTTTGTGTTGCTGGAACTTCTTCCAGTTCTACCTCCTCGCCACTAATTTCCTTAGTAAGAAATTCCTTTTCTAAAAAGGTGGCATGTCGAGAAATAAACACTTTTTGTTCCTTAGTGTGGTAGAAGATATACCCTTGTGAGATCTTTGGATATCCTATAAACTTGCACAGGACAGAACTTGCCTCGAGTTTGTCCGGATTGTGCCTTTTGACATAGGCCGGACAACTCCATATCTTAACATACTTAAGAGATGGTCTCTTCCCCTTCCATATCTCATATGGAGCGGTAGGAACTGATTTGGTAGGAACCATATTCAATAGGTGTATGGCTGTCTCAAGCGCATACCCCCAAAAGGAAATAGGTAACTCAGCATTGCTCATCATAGAGCGCACCATATCTAATAAGGTGCTATTCCTCCGCTCCGATACACCGTTGTGCTGTGGTGTATAGGGAGGAGTAAGCTGAGAGAGAATCCCATTCTCTTTTAGATAATTGAGAAACTCATTGCTCAAGTATTCTCCTCCTCGATCAGATCGAAGGATCTTAATACGTTTGCCCGTTTGGTTCTCTAGTTCTTGCTTATATTCCCTGAATTTTTCAAAAGCTTCAGACTTGTGTTTCAACAGTAACACATGTCCGTATCTTGAGAGATCGTTAGTGAATGTAATGAAGTAGGAAGAATCATTCCTGGCATGTATAGACATGGGACCGCATACATCACTATGTATCTGTCCCAAGAGTTCTGTAACTCTTTCTCCGTGTCCGCTAAACGGATTTTTTATCATTTTATCTTTGAGACATGAATGGCAAGTTTCATAAGATGATAATTCGAACGGATTCAAATATCCATCCTTATGCAATTTGGCTAGTCATGTCGCATTGATGTAACCAAGTCTACAATGCCACAAGAAGGATTCGTTCATTTCTGAACTTTTCCTCTTGTGTGTGTTCTGTATATTAAGAACCATATTTTGATTTAGAACGTATATGCTATTATTTAACGAGTCTGATCCAGTCAACTTTTGATTTAGGATGATGTTCATAACATTATCCTGTATTACAAAATTATATCCCTCTTTACTTAATAAAGAAACTGATATAATGTTGCATATCATGTTCGGTATATAATAGCATTCGTTAAGAATCAATGTATTACCATTTGGTAATACAAGGTGATATTTGCCAACAGTTTCGGCTGCAACATTTGCACCATTCCCTACTCTTACGGAATGATCACCCATTCCCAGTTCTCTACCTTTCTTTAGCCCGTGCAATATATTGCATATGTGGGATCCTGATCCGGTATCTAATGCCCAGGACGTAGAGTGAACTGAGAAACAGTTCTCAGTAACTAACACACCTGAAGAAGATGCATCAATATGCTTATTCTTCGTTTGGGCGGCGTGTGAATTCTGGTATTCCCCTATTTCCTGTTCAGTCTTATAACAATTATAAGAAAGAACGGAACCAACGTTCACCTGCTCAGTATAACAAGCGGGTTCGGTCAATACATCCATATTATTATCTTAATTAAGGCCTGACATGGTCGCTACCTGTATAGAGAGAGAAGAAAAACACTTTAGCGTGCGCTCTTGCAAGATTAGATTGGTTATTATCTTATCTAATCAGGATGGCTCCCACTGTTTTAATCAAATCTTCCTTCAAACCCTAAAAGGTAAAATTAGCCGGGATTAATTACACCTTACAAGTTCGCCAATCTTTCAGCCAGATCAGTGTTGGTACTTTGAGAGAGGTTCCCCGTGCTTTCGTACGGACCTAATTAAAATAATCCTCATTTTCCCTGAGGCAGAACCCCGTAAACACCTTTCTAGACACCTACTTGATCGGCTAATTGTCCTGTGTAAAATTCTCCCAGGAGTAACTCTTACTCGCAGTGGATATCGGGATCTAACTATCTCATAGAAGGTATGCAATCTTATTGCAAATTTCAACACTTGAAATTCTCGATAATATCTTTTACCCCTAACGTGCTATGACCTTGACGAATGCCAACAAACCATAGTCCGATAGTCAAGTTCAACCCGTACATTTCTTGATTGAATTAAACCCACCCGTACGACCCTTGACGAAAGCCAACAAAGCCGTACGACTACCCTAACCTAATCGCATCATATGCTGCAGATAAGCAGTAAATAGCTACCGCACACTACGCCTTGACGAAAGCCAACAAACGCAGTACGAATACTAAATTTTACTTATCTGAAATGTCGGAGGGCTACGCAGGTTTTTCTGAAAACCATGAGCGCAATGAACTTGATATCGTTGTAGAAACAAGAGATTTTGAAAATGTGTGTTTTTGAGGCTTTTCTAGTTTCGCTAAAGAGGTCACTCCCGGTGAAGGGATCTCGGCTCTTTCCTCATTGAATAAGGTGCAGGATATTTCATAAATACTGCTGTGCAAAGCAAGAACTATAGAAGCAATCAAAAACTAAATCGTGAGTTTGTAGCATCTGCCGGTTTTGCTAAAGAGGTCACTCCCGGTGAAGGGATCTTGGCTTTTTCCTCATCGAATAAGGTGCAGGGTATATCATATATACCGCTATGCAAAGCAAAACTGTAGCTACCCTTTTTATAAAGTTTTGATTCTACAATATCTTTTAGGTTTCTTTTCTTTTATTAATCTCATTAATAAAACCCATCAATTATGCTTCCTAAGCATCACAGAAGAAACGAAAGCAGTAATAGTTATATATCATCATATATATATATATATATAGTATAAGCATTCGTCTCAGGCAGTAATATGATCTCATCACAGAACATTGCAGCGGAAGATGACATATGAAATATTGGATATACTAGGGCGTTCGTGTTTTATTTTGAGCCTGTATAAAACACGGATTCCACGGTCGCGATGAATAGCCAAACCCACATCCCTAGACCCCTACGAGAGCGGCAAGCAACTCTGCCAATTCTAGGGTTAGGAGACCCGGTCTCGACTCCTCGAGATGGCCTCCTACTGGACCCTAGAACCCGGTTACTTGTGCTCCCCTCCTTGGATCTATCCTAATGCGGAAAAGTAAATAATATACAATGGTGACATCATCCTCAATCCGGAAGTGCCCCAATAAAAGAATATTACATAAAAATGAATTTTACATAAATGAAAATAAAATACCTCATCTCACATAAAACCCCCGGCTATTCAGAACACGACGATCCAATATAACATATCACAGCAACACATAATATCTCATATCATCAACGTAAGCAAGTATGCGTATCCCGATTGTCGTTGACGTATAGCAATGAAGCCGGTGATACACCACATACTACGCTTACAGTCACAGAAAATAAAGTGTAAAACTACAACATTTGAAATCCATAATCATTTTAGACAGCTTAAATCCGAAATATAACATACTTCTCATTTTATGCCTAACTATATGAATTCCACATATTGTATCACATTCCAGATAAATAGACAATGTTAAACATTCTGATCGAATCAACGAATTGCAAAGATCTCCAGAAAACTCAACACCTGAGTAACATTAGAAATTCGCAGAAGCATGTAGTAATACCTATGGATGTTACCTAGAAATATCTATCCCTAATACCCAAGTACGGCCGCGGAACCGCCGCAAAAAGCCTGGTATTGCCGCGGTTCCATGGCGACTTGAAGGAATCAGGGGTTCGTATTTCACAGTTATCCATAAAATTACCTGCTTGATTTTTGGAGTATTTTTAATGTGGAAAAAAACATCTTCTTAAAAAATTTCAAGAGAGGGGGTCAAATATGACGTTACGGGGTTCGATCGGACTATTAAATTCGTCTACACGTCGCCTAATGCTCCATCTAAGCTCTGATAGCACTGTACGGTTACTAGGCACTATCACAAGGGTCTATAAGGCATCAACCATGCCAAATTTAAAATTTTCAAGTGCCGAACAACCTAAAGCGAGGATCTTTGCTAGAGTTTTAGGGTTAACAAAGCATGTAAACAACTTTACATCTAAAAGAGAAGGATTACAACCTTTGTAGTCCATTCCTTCACTTCATAAGCTCCAAGTAGAAGTCTCTTCACCGCGATCCGTGATCTCCCGAACTCAAGATAGGCTACACAAGTCGAATGATCCATTCTTGCTTGAAGTCTTCCTTTTCGAAGATGATCTACCTTGAAAAATCTCAAACTCAAGCTCTCACTTCACTAATCAAGTATTAGAAAGAGAACACCCTAATCTAAGTGGTTAGAATAGTTGAGGATGATGAAGTAGGAATTTAGCTCTCTTTTGTTTTCAATTTCTCACACTAAATCATCACATATAAAAAGCTAGCAAGCTTTTTCAAGGAAGAAGAAGAAGAAGAAAAGCATTTGTGATGAATAATGAATAATTGTTATGGTTACAAATCCAACCATGGGTTAAGTATGAAGGCTTAACCCTTATATAGAATTAACTAGGGTAAAGGGTTTGGGTTGGGTTAAGAAATATCTACACAAAATATCAATACAAAATATGTAAGCTTAAAACAAAATAAAGCTTCTAGAAGCTTCATGAAAAAGCTATCCCAAATCAAACCCTAACTTGTTTAATCTCCACAAATCATGTTGTATTTGTAATCATAACTTGTTTCAATATTATATATCACATATATAATATATTTTGCAATAAAAGAAAATAATACAATTAACATATATCGCATATATATCAATGTATTATCCGGTGAGAAAATGAATCAATAAAGCGAGCTTATATTAGTTAATGTAATGTAATATATCATATATATAATTATACATTAAATTATCGAATCAACACTTGATCCGACAATCCGGCTATATAGTATATAACCGACTAATATAACATGTACCGATTCATCGAATCAACACTTGATCCGATGACCCGGCTATATCACATATACCCGGCCGATATCATATATC
This sequence comes from Agapanthus africanus, assembly GCA_030015575.1. Lineage (NCBI taxonomy): Eukaryota > Viridiplantae > Streptophyta > Magnoliopsida > Asparagales > Amaryllidaceae > Agapanthus > Agapanthus africanus. The sequence continues at coordinate 292,230,564 of CM057345.1, read as the reverse complement.
GCGAGAATATAATACAGTATCTCATATCGTATTATTCTCGGTCCCGCACATATCACATATGTGCTCCTACTCCGTTTTACCTGAGCCAGGAAACCTCTTTGTAGGACTCTAAAGAATCGTCAATTCGCCGGCTGTAGGTGATGATCATATCAAATACCCACAAGCTGCAAGCGGTCAGCTAAACGCAAGAGCCACCCGTGTATTGAGCAATCAGAAGATCAACAAGAAAGCCTGTACATTCTCCTACAAATCCAATAAGTAAACAGTACCGTACAGTCCGATCTCTACGTCTGATATGTTGCATATCTAGTCTAGGGGTGGTAAACGTCAGACCCTAGTAACCGATAAGTCATGTCGATATAAGGCTCATAACAGGTTGAGAAACGCATGTTAACGCTTACCAGTAAATCTCCATATCAGCCCTGGCCAGAGACTTCCAGTTATAGCCAATCGAACACAGCACAACATCAACTCCCTATACCGGGAGAGACGAAACCCCTCCTATCGCTCGTTGCCTCCATGTGATTCGGGACTGTACCCAAAAGACACTGTTTTATACGCCCTTTTGGACGTGGTAAGGTGGAAATCAAAGCACAGTGGGACTCACACAAGACTCTATGACGATCTTGGGTCTACAGACTAACCTGTACCAGTGTCACCGGAGGACTGCTATCTGACGATAGGTATAATACCATCTAGGAGTTCTCGGCGAGTCCGTTCAGTGTACCCAGTCTACACTGAGCACCCGTACACCATCTTTGATGTCCAACACCAATGGATATAGGATCATCCATCGCCCATCATATAGGTCAAGATGCGTGTACGCTAGTCTACTCTGGAGTATCGATGCCCTGCCTCGATACACCCTCGATTAGGAACAGCTATAGGATGTACTCGTTGACTACCCTGGCCCTACTAGTATGATCTCATCATAGTCCTTGTAGTCGAGTACATATCCTAGGGGCTTTATCAACACTTGATCACAATACAGTATTCGTTAACATGTTAAGATAAAGTGAAACCAGATAGCATACTATCATATCGAGCAAGAAAGTCCCCTCTATATATATCAAAGCATCCATTATAATATACATCATATGTACAACAATGGCCTCTAGGGCATACATATAACTAACAATATCAACCTTAACACGATTCGATGCCCACGGAACTGCGATCGAACCTTATGGTTTGCCGTAGTTCCGTGGTGTCATAGGTGAGGCGTTGGTTAATTCCTTGTACGGCTGGACCATAAACACCGTGGCACAGTTTTTGAGTGTTTTGACTTTGCTCAAGCGTTGAGCTCACGGGGGTAATTTGTGAGTGTATGTTAATTCGATTGAAACGTTAAACATCGTCTTGATATTCTGTGATTGTGATATAATATGTGGAATTTCATATAGTTAGGCATGAAATCCGTAATATGTGATATTTCGGGTTTACGATGTATAAGGTGTTTATGGATTCCAAATATTATACTTTTTCACTTTCTTTTCTGCGACCGTAAGTGTAGTATGTGGGGTATTGCCGGCTTCGTTTCTATACATCAATGACAATCGGGACACGCATACTTGCTACGTTGATGATATGAGATATTATGTGTTGCTGTGATATGTTATATTGGATTGTCGTGTTTTGAATGTTAGTGTATATGCCCTAGAGGCCATTACTGTATCATACTAGTATGTATATTACTTGATGGAAGCTTGGGATATTCACAGTTGTATATACAATCTTACTCGAAATGGTAGTATGCTACTTGGTTTGTCTCTACTTTAATATGTGCATGTGTTTCTTTTAGCATATCGCTGATATACATATTAGTAGAGCCCTTAGGAGCTTTGCTTGATTACCAGCGTGGTGATGGTGCTCACACTCGTGGGAGCTGGGTGATCTATAAGCACATCCTTATACAGGTCCCTAGTCGTTGGACTATCGAGACAGGGCATCGATACTCCGGAGTAGACTAGCGTATGCGCTTCTCATCCCAGCGTGGGAGACGGTCTGTCCCACAGCCGTCAGTACGTCGTACTTGAGATAGTATGCGGATGCTCGTTAGGTTACGAGTACACTGGACAGGACTCGTCGGGGACTGTTTGTTGGTATTATACCTATCGTCAGTTATCAGTTCCCAGGTGACATGAGTACAGCTTAGTCCGCTGACTTGACACTGTCACTTCGCCTCGAGTGTGTTCCCACTGTACTTTGATTACTACCCTACCACGGCTCAAAGGAGTCGTGCAAACAGGTAGTAGTTGGGTGCAGTCCCGAAGCACTTGGAGGCAGTGACGGTTAGACAGGATTCGTCTCTCCCGGTATTGGGGGTTAACATCGCGCTGTGTCTAGGAGAGCCATTACACGAATAGTCCCTGGCCAGGGCGAGCGAGATATACTGGTAGGTTTCCAGTGTTATCTCAGGGTGTTCTGGGCTACACTCCGACACGACTTGTACCGCTATTAGGGGACTGACGTTTACCGCCCCCTAGGCCCGCCATGCGATGTATCAGACGAACAGACCGGACTGTACGGAGACTGTCACATTCAGGCTCAGTAGGAGTTCCGATGGGGTTCACCTCGTCAGTCTTCTTATCGGCATCTACCTGGGGACCGTTACGTACAGCTAGTGCCGCTTGCGGTCTGTGGTTGAACCCACTGCCAGCGTAGTGTCGAGTCTTTAGAGTCCCACACAGAGGGCTATTCGCCTTTGGGCAAAACAGATTAGAGGTCGCATGGTTTTGCGACAGGGTTCGTTCTCATCCGCGCACTTGTGCACGTTTGGAGTCCGGACGGATATTACTAGCGGGCTCTGGTTTGAGCCAGATACTGGTATATGTTTTGGGGTTGATTTTATCTCATAGTATTCATGTTCCTCGGAACAAGAATGCGGGTGTGTATGCACAGTTGATTGAGGCGGAGGAAGAGGATTTTCATTAGGTTTTCGGAACGGGTGCGCATGCACAGTTGACAGTCGTCTTTTTCCAAACCCTAATGAATTTATGATATATCAATTAATAATATTAATTAAATGAAATTGTGTCATGGTTGGGTTTGTTGACTTGTTGACCAAGGTGGACTAGTTGACCATGGTTGAAACTTTGACTATCATCATTGCATATCAAAGATGCTCTTTGATTCTAGCAAAACCATTTAATGTGTGTAATGATAATTGTCTTTTCAAACCATCCATCAACTATTTCATTTTGATTATTATTATTATTTTGATAATTCATTTGATATTATGTTATGGTTGTAAAAAGCTTTTCATTCTATCATAACACTTCTCTCTCCTCTCTTCTTCTTCCTCCACCTCTAGTTCAAGGAGACTCACTCTCATGTGTTGAGAAACCCCCTCCTTGAGATAAAAAAACACCCCAAAACCACTCTCTACTCTCTCTAGGGTTAGAGGTCTAGCAAGACAAAAACCTTAGTTCTCTCAAAGTTCGAGAAAGGAGCCCGAAGGTTGAACCCTCAGGTGGATCCATCTTTGACGGAAGAAGGCGACGAGGAAAGCACCATCCAAGCTCTACAAAGGTTTCAAGAAGAAGGAGTTCAAGTTAGGTATAACCTATTTTCCGAGTAGCTAACTCTCTTTAGCTTTGTAGCTAGTATAGTTTAGAAAAGATCCGACTTTTGTTAGTCCATGTTGCCTAATGCGCTAAAAATTTGTTTTTTACGCCGTTTCCGCCTCCCCGTAAGAACCGGGGTTGGCAACGTGGACTTACAGTGGTATCAGAGACTAACTAAACTTAAACTAGCTTGTAGTAAAGTGTATGGAAGTTCGATCGGAAAAATCGCAAAAACCTAAACATCAAAACCCTAACTTTCTGTTGAAATTTTTTGTGCTCTAAAAATAAAATGTTTTACTCCAAAAATCGGCTCAGGGTTTTGTGAAGACAGCCACCAAAAACGATCGCCTGAATCCTTCAAACTGCCGCGGTTCCGCGGCAATGGGTATACATTTGCCGCGGAACCGCCGCCGTTTAAGCTCTTCTCGTGACCGGGTTTGGTGCAGTGTTCTTCTGGTAGGGTTTTGGGATTTTTAAGATGGTTTATTTGTGCCTAGGTTTTCCAGAAAAGAAATTTGGTTTTGGGGGCCTATAAATCCGTATTTTTTATCGAACTTCACTATACTTTGACTAATCGGTTATATCTGTGATGTTTATATGTATTGAACGTCGGCTAATCGCTATATGTCGATTAGTCGGGGTTATACATATCTGTGATCTGTGTTTGATGATGGTTTGTGTATATGAATGCGTTGGACTGTCGTGGGTGAATAGCCGGGGTGGATGTGAGATGAGTGTTTCTTTTTCTTTCATTCATTGTAAAATGTAAATTGATGTAATATTATTATTTGTATGGCCGCACAACCGGGTCGGGTTGTAGCCGTCATTGTATAATTCTTTTTACTGTTTTTGCTCCTAGGATAGACCCATGGAGGGGGTGCACAAACTACCGGGTATCTCGAAGTGCCGAGTGGCCTACTCACGGCGTTGAGGGAGGTTGCTCCACTTCGGGTTACTTGGCGGGTAGTTTGCTGCGCCCGTAGGGGTCTTGGGTGGGTTATTGGCTATTCACCGTGACCGTGTAATCCGCTTTTCGTTGCAGGCTCGAATGGATTGCGGATTCCTAGTATATCCAATGTATTCATCTGTGATCTGTAATGTCTATCATTGCTATTTATATGATAACTATTTAGGCGTTGCTTATGTTTTACAGCCGCGCTAGCCCAGCCCCCGCTCTGTCGTTAGTTAAGTAACCTAACGGGTGATGACGAGGCCCCGTGGCGAATGCGAATGGCATAAGCGTACGTCATATTTTGGTTGTTTTCTGCAATGGTAGGATTTATTGATGGGACGCATTAAAAGAACTAATGCAAGAAAATAAACCAAGTAAAAGTCGAATGGAATACTTTGAAAACCACTCGGTTCTTTTCAAAACTAAACTTTTAAACGCGGAGCTTGAACCACTCCTTTCAAAAGCTATCTCGTTCCATCGATTATATCAAGTTCACTACGTTCACGGTTTCGCCAAAACCATCCGTAGCCCTCCATCATTTCAGTTAAATATTCGGTAGTATTCAAGCTATGTATTTTGACCTCACGCCAAGGGATATTGATTGGTAGCTGCCGGATATTTATCTGTTGCATAGATAGAATGCGTTGGTTTGAGACAGTCGTACTGCCATTTTGGCCTACGTCAAGGGTAAGTACGGGTGGGTTCAAATTAACCGGGATAATGATGGGAAGAACTTGACCTCACGCCAAGGTCATAAGAGCATGGGGCAAAAATCCACATCGGGAGTTTCATAAGTACTGAAACTTGCTAGCGCTGCATAACATTTGGAGTGTGATGATTCTGGTAGGATTCCTTCGGTTTTATCACACAATGATATTTGGATTCCGATCCTACTGTGAGTATATGCTACTCCTCGGGAAAACTCTCACTTAACGATCAATGCTATAAACCTAGTAGGTGTCTAGAAAGGTGTTAGCGGGGCTACGCCCACAGGGAAAAGAGGTTACTTAATTAAGGAACTTCACGAAAGCGTTGGAAAACCTCCCTCGAAGTACCGACACTAGCCTGGCTGAACGGTTAAGCAAGCATTGTACGGTGAGATTGATCCTGACTAATCCTTTCTTTACGGTTTGAGAAGGGATTCGAGAGACAGTGGGAGCCATCCTGTTTAGACAAACTAAAAACCCACTCTAAACTTGCAAAAGCATCATGCTAAAGTGTTTCTTTTCTCTCTCCTAATTGCAGCGACCATTCAACATGACCGGACTTAAGTTATTACCAGATAAAAACATACTGACAGGGCCAAACTACAAAGATTGGCTCAGGAATGTCAAGATGGCAATCACTTACGACAAGTTCGGGTATCTCTTTACCACCAAAGCTCCCCCTGTCCTAGGTCCCAAAACTAGTGTCGCGGATAGGGAAATCCGTAAGACCTGGGAAATAGATTGCGCGAAGGCCAAATGCCTCGTACTTGCCTCGATGGACAACGAACATCAGAGGAGGCACAAGAATATGGACCTAGAGTCCATATTTCTTCATATAAAAGAACTGTATGGAGAGCAGTCTCGTATCGCCAGATACGAAGTGTCGAAGAAGTTGTTTTCGGCAAGGTTGGCCGTCGGATCATCAGTAGCAGAACACGTGCTTAAGATGATTGGCTACATAGAGGAGCTCGCGGAACTTGGGACCACGTTGGAGAATGAGCTCTATACGGACTTGATTCTTCAGTCCCTTCCTTCCACTTACGCCCAATTCATCCTGAATTTCAACTTGCAAGAAAAGGAAGTTGAACTTTCAGAGCTCCTCAACATGCTGAGGAGTGCAGAGGGCACCCTACAGAAAGGTAGGGAGACATCCACTTCATTTGTAGGAGGATCTTCCTCTTCTAGGTCCAGGGCGAAAGCCAAGGGCAAGAAGAAGAAAGCCCCCGCCAAACCAAGAGGCGGTGTCAGTAAAGTGGATACGAAGGGAAAAGGAAAAGCAAAAGCAACAAAGGTAGCGGGGAAGCTTGTGGGGAAAGAAGATTGCTTTTACTGTCACAAAAGTGGACACTGGAAACAGGATTGCAAGGCTTGGAAGGCCAGAACCCATGATCTGAAGCAAGTTGCGGCTTCAGCTTCAGGTGTGTATGTTATTGAAAACTGTCTATCAATAAACTCTACATCCTGGGTATTGGATACCGGATCAGGATCTCATATCTGTAATTCTTTGCAGGCGTTGAGAAAGCGTAGAGTTTTGAAGACAGGTGACATGACCCTCAGAGTTGCAAACGGTCCTAGCATGGATGCTGAGGCCGTGGGGGACTATCACCTGGGATTGTCGGATGGACACTTTTTGGTTTTGCGTAGTTGTTATTATATACCAAATGCAACCTGTAATATCATTTCTGTATCTTTATTATCTAAAGAAGGTTATGAATTTGCATTTGTAAGTAATGTAGTGAACATTCACCTTAATCAAGTTTTGATTGGGTCAGGTACATTGAACAACGGTATATACGTGTTAAACCAACCACAGATTTTCAATGTCCAGAATACACACACAAGAATGTCTCCAGAAATCAATAAAACTTTCTTATGGCATTGTAGACTGGGTCACATCAATGAGAGAAGGTTGACTAAGTTACATACAGAAGGATATTTGGATCCGTTCGAATATCAATCGTATGCAACTTGTCAATCCTGTCTCAAAGGAAAGATGACAAAGACTCCGTTCACTGGATACGGAGTAAGAGTGAGCGAGCTCTTGGGACTCGTACACAGCGATGTGTGCGGTCCAATGTCTACACATGCGCGAAGCGGTTATTCTTACTTCATTACTTTTACGGATCATTTCTCAAGGTTCGGGTATATCTTCTTGATGAAGCATAAATCCGAAGCTTTTGAAAAGTTCCAGGAATATAAGAATGAAGTAGAAAAACAAACAGGCAAAAGTATCAAGGCACTGAGATCTGATCGAGGTGGTGAATACTTGAGTGCTGAGTTCCTGGGTTACTTAAAAGAGAATGGAATTCTCTCTCAGCTTACTCCTCTATACACTCCGCAACATAACGGTGTATCGGAGAGACGGAACCGAACCCTATTGGATATGGTACGGTCCATGATGAGTAACGCTGAGTTGCCGCGATCATTCTGGGGATATGCGCTAGAAACAGCTGCATACCTTTTGAACCGAGTTCCCACTAAGACTGTGCCTACCACACCATATGAGTTATGGAGTGGGAAGAAACCCTATCTTCAATACTTGAAGATTTGGGGATGTCCAGCTTATGTCAAAAAGCAGCATGCGGACAAACTCGAGGCACGCTCAGTACTGTGCAAGTTTGTGGGATACCAAAAGAACTCCAGGGGGTATCTGTTTTATTACGCAGAGGAACAAAACGTCCTTGTTTCTCGAAATGCCCATTTTCTGGAACATCAGTTCTTAGAAAAAGAAATAAGTGGGAGCGCAATAGAACTGGAAGAAATTCCAGAACCACAAGCTATTACTGAAAGCTTAGTAGAACCAGAGGGTTCGAAAGATCAGGACATTCCCACGCCACTCCGAAGGAGTACTAGGCAGTCTCATCCGCCCGAGAGATACTACGGTTTTCTCATTGACGGGGATAGAGAGGATTGCATCATAGATTGTGATGAGCCTACTAACTTCCAGCAAGCCATTCAGAGCGTCGACTCGGTAAAATGGCTGGATGCAATGCGGACCGAAATGGAGTCCATGTACACCAACAAAGTATGGACGTTGGACATTGCTCCAGATGGGGTAAAACCCGTAGGATGCAAGTGGATCTTCAAAAGGAAGATTGGTGTAAATGGATAGGTTGAGACCTATAAAGCTACACCGGTTGCAAAGGGGCTTCGTCAGCGACCTGGTTTGGACTATGACGAAACCTTTTCTCCAGTAGCTATGCTGAAATCCATTCGGATCCTTCTTGCCATTGCTGCCTTCCACGATTATGAGATTTGGCAGATGGACGTAAAGACAACTTTTCTAAATGGACATTTAGAGGAGTGTGTCTATATGGAACAGCCAGAGGGTTTCATTCAGAGTGGGAGCAGCGGAAAGGTGTGAAAGTTGCTTAAGTCCATTTATGGACTGAAGCAGGCATCGCGGAGTTGGAACATCTGTTTTGATGAGACGGTCAAGGAATTTGGCTTTATCAAAAATCCAGATGAACCATGCATCTATTGTAGATTTGTAGCGAGAACTGTAGTATTTCTCGTTTTATACGTGGATGACATTCTCTTAATAGGAAATGACATTCCTATGCTACAATCTGTCAAGGGGTTCTTATCACACAGGTTCTCCATGAAAGACCTGGGTGATGCCTCATACATTCTGGGTATCCGGATCTACCGTGACAGATCCAAGAGGATATTAGGACTTTCGCAGTCCAGGTACATCGACACCATACTGAAGAGATTCAGTATGGAAGATTCCAAGCGCGGTAATTTACCGGCTTGTCACGGGATCACCGTCTCTAAAGAGATGTCTCCCAAGACTGATTTGGAGAGGGATCACATGTCTATTATACCCTACGCTTCTACGGTAGGCTCTATAATGTATGCGATGTTATGTACCAGACCAGATGTAGCTTATGCACTGAGTGTGGTAAGCAGGTATCGGTCAAACCCTGGGGAGAAACATTGGATAGCGGTAAAGAATATTCTCAAGTACCTGAGAAGGACTAAGGAGATGTTCTTGGTGTATGGCGGAAAAGACCTCCAGATTGAGGCCTTTGCTGACTCCAGCTTCCAGAGTGACAAGGATGATTCCAAGTCCATGTTGGGTTTTGTCTTTACCCTCAATGGAGGGGCGGTGTGTTGGAAGAGCTCCAAACAGGAAACCGTTCCTGACTCGACTATGGAAGCGGAATACATCGCTGCATCTGATGCCGCAAAAGAAGCTGTCTGGATGAGGAAGTTCTTGAAAGAACTTCCGGTGGTTCCGTCCATTGTTGACCCAATACCTCTGTATTGCGACAACAGCAGGGCTATAGCTTTAGCGAAGGAACCCAGGTCCCATCAGAAATCCAGACACATCTTAAGGCGGTATCACCTGATCAGGGAGATCGTAGATCGCTAGGAGATCGAGGTTCGGAGGGTTGCTTCAGAAGATAACACAGCAGATCCATTCACCAAGGCCTTGCCCCAGACTCAGTTCGAGCGGCTGATCGAGATGATAGGTCTTCGATACGCCAGTACATGGCCTTAATGCAAGTGGGAGATTGTTAGTGTATATGCCCTAGAGGCCATTACTGTATCATACTATTATGTATATTACTTGATGGAAGCTTGGGATATTCACAGTTGTATATACAATCTTGCTCGAAATGGTAGTACGCTACTTGGTTTGTCTCTACTTTAATATGTGCATGTGTTTCTTTTAGCATATCGCTGATATACATATTAGTAGAGCCCTTAGGATCTTTGCTTGATTACCAGCGTGGTGATGGTGCTCACACTCGTGGGAGCTGGGTGATCTATAAGCACATCCTTATACAGGTCCCTAGTCGTTGGACTATCGAGACAGGGCATCGATACTCCGGAGTAGACTAGCGTATGCGCTTCTCATCCCAGCGTGGGAGACGGTCTGTCCCACAGCCGTCAGTACGTCGTACTTAAGATAGTATGCGGGTGCTCGTTAGGTTACGAGTACACTGGACAGGACTCGTCGGGGACTGTTGGTTGGTATTATACCTATCGTCAGTTATCAGTTCCCAGGTGACATGAGTACAGCTTAGTCCGCTGACTTGACACTGTCACTTCGCCTCGAGTGTGTTCCCACTGTACTTTGATTACTACCCTACCACGGCTCAAAGGAGTCGTGAAAACAGGTAGTAGTTGGGTGCAGTCCCGAAGCACTTGGAGGCAGTGACGGTTAGACAGGATTCGGCTCTCCCGGTATTGGGGGTTGACATCGCGCTGTGTCTAGGAGAGCCATTACACGAGTAGTCCCTGGCCAGGGCGAGCGAGATATACTGGTAGGTTTCCAGTGTTATCTCAGGGTGTTCTGGGCTACACTCCGACACGACTTGTACCGCTATTAGGGGACTAACGTTTACTGCCCCCTAGGCCCGCCATGCGATGTATCAGACGAACAGACTGGACTGTACGGAGACTGTCACATTCAGGCTCAGTAGGAGTTCCGATGGGGTTCACCTCGTCAGTCTTCTTATCGGCATCTACCTGAGGACCGTTACGTACAGCTAGTGCCGCTTGCGGTCTGTGGTTGAACCCACTGCCAGCGTAGTGTCGAGTCTTTAGAGTCCCACACAGAGGGCTATTCGCCTTTGGGCAAAACAGAGTAGAGGTCGCATGGTTTTGCGACAGGGTTCGTTCTCATCCGCGCACTTGTGCACGTTTGGAGTCCGGACGGATATTACTAGCGGGCTCTGGTTTGAGCCAGATACTGGTATATGTTTTGGGCTTGATTTTATCTCTTAGTATTCATGTTCCTCGGAACAAGAATGCGGGTGTGTATGCACAGTTGATTGAGGCGGAGGAAGAGGATTTTCATTAGGGTTTCGGAACGGGTGCGCATGCACAGTTGACAGTCGTCTTTTTCCAAACCCTAATCAATTTATGATATATCAATTAATAATATTAATTAAATGAAATTGTGTCATGGTTGGGTTTGTTGACTTGTTGACCAAGATTGACTAGTTGACCATGGTTGAAACTTTGACTATCATCATTACATATCAAAGATGCTCTTTGATTCTAGCAAAACCATTTAATGTGTGTAATGATAATTGTCATTTCAAACCATCCATCAACTATTTCATTTTGATTATTATTATTATTTTGATAATTCATTTGATATTATGTTATGGTTGTAAAAAGCTTTTCATTCTATCATAACACTTCTCTCTCCTCTCTTCTTCTTCCTCCTCCTCTAGTTCAAGGAGACTCACTCTCATGTGTTGAGAAACCCCCTCCTTGAGATAAAAAACACCCCAAAACCACTCTCTACTCTCTCTAGGGTTAGAGGTCTAGCAAGCCAAAAACCTTAGTTCTCTCAAAGTTCGAGAAAGGAGCCCGAAGGTTGAACCCTCAGGTGGATCCATCTTTGACGGAAGAAGGCGACGAGGAAAGCACCATCCAAGCTCTACAAAGGTTTCAAGAAGAAGGAGTTCAAGTTAGGTATAACCTATTTTCCGAGTAGCTAACTCACTTTAGCTTTGTAGCTAGTTTAGTTTAGAAAAGATCCGACTTTTGTTAGTCCATGTTGCCTAATGCGCTAAAAATTTGTTTTTTATACCGTTTCCGCCTCCCCGTAAGAACCGGGGTTGGCAACGTGGACTTACATTGAATAGCCAGGGGGTTTATGTGAGATAAGGGTTTTTATTTTCATTAATGTAAAATTCAAATGTATGTAATATTCTTTTATTGGGGCACTTTCGGGTTGAGGATGCTGTCACCATTTTATATTATTTACTTTTCCGCATTAGGATAGACCCAAGGCAAAGAGCACATGTAACCGGGTTGTAGGGTCCAGTGGGAGGCCATCTCAAGGAGTCGAGACTGGGTCTCCTAACCCTAGAATTGGCAGTGTTACTTGCCGCTCTCGTAGGGGTCTAGGGATGTGGGTTTGGCTATTCATCACGACCGTGGAATCCGTGTTTTATACAGGCTCGCAATAAAATACGGACCTCCTAGTATATCCAATATTTCATATGTTTCTTCAGCTGCTGATATACTGTGATGTGATCATATTATATGCGTGAGACAAATGCTTTATTATTGTATATATTATCTATAATAAGAGTTGCTTATGTTTTACACCCGCGCTAGTCCCATCCCGGTATGCCGTTAGTTAAGTAACCTAACGGTGCATAACGGAACATTGGGGCGAATGCGGATGGCTTAAGCGTACGTTGTATTTTCTTTGCTTCTGTGATGCTTAGGAAGCATAAATGATGGAATTTATTAATGAGATTAATAAAAGAAAAGAAACCTAAAAGATGTTGTAGAATCAAATTTTCATAAAAAAAGGGTAGCTACAGTTTTTGCTTTGCATAGTGGTATATGTGATATACCCTGCATCTTATTCGATGAGGAAAGAGCCGAGATCCCTTCATCGGGAGTGACCACTTTAGAAAAACTGGCAGATGCTATAAACTCACGATTTAGTTTTTGATTGCTTATATAGTTCTTGCTTTGCACAGCGGTATTTATGAAATATACTGCACCTTATTCGATAAGGAAAGTGGCAAGATCTCTTCACCGGTTGTGAACTCTTTAGCGAAACTAGAAAAGCATAAAAAACACTCCTTTTCAAAATTACTTGTTTCTACAACGATATCAAGTTCATTATGCTCATGGTTTTCATAAAAACCTGCGTAGCCCTCCATCATTTCAGATAAGTATTACTTAGTATTCGTGCTACGTTTGTTGACTATGTTAAGGCGTAGTGTGCCGTAGCTAATTAGTACTTATCTGTTAAAACATGAGTTGTGATTGGATTAGGGTAGTTGTACGACTTTGTTGACTATGTTAAGGGTTGTGTAGGTGGGTTTAATTCAATTGGGAAATGACGGGTTGAACTTGGCTAGCAATTATGATTTGTTGACTATGTTAAGTTCATAAGTTGCTAGGGGCAAAAGCATTATCGGGAATTTCAAGTGTTGAAATTTGCAATGAGATTGCATGCCTCCTATGAGATAGTTGGATCCCGATACCCACTGCGAGTAAGAGTTACTCCTGGGAGAATTTTTTACCGGACAATTAGCCGATCAAGTAGGTGTCTAGAAAGGTGTTAACGGGGTTATGCCTCTGGGAAAACGAGGTTTATTCTAATTAGGTCCGTGCGAAAGCACGGGGAACCTCCCTCAAAGTACCAACACTGGCCTGGCCGAAAGATTGGCGAACTTATAAAGTGTAATTAATCTCGGCTAGTCTTACCTTTTAGGGTTTTAAGGAAGATTTGATAAAAAGAAGTAGGAGCCATCCTGATTAGATAAGATAATAACGAATCTAATCTTGCAAGAGCATACGCTAAAGTCTTTTCTTCTCTCTCTCTCCAGGTAGCGACCCTGTCAGGCCTTAATCAAGATAATAATATGGATGTATTAACTGAATCCGCTTTTTATACTGAGCAGGGGAACGTCAATCCTATTCTTCCTTATAATTGTTATAAGACAGAGCAGGAATTAGGAGAATATCCAGATTCTCACACCACTCAATCGAAGAACAAGCATGCTGATGTATCTTCTTCGGGTGTGTTAGTAATCGAGAACTGTTTCTCAGTTCACTCTACGTCCTGGGTATTAGATACCGGATCGCGATCCCATATATGTAATATGTTACATGGGCTACGTAAAGGTAGGGAACTGGGAGAGGGTGATCATTTCTTAAGAGTAGAGAATGGTGCAAGTCTGTTGGCGAATATCACCATGTGTTACCAAATGGTAATACATTGATTCTGAACAAATGCTATTACATTCCGACCCTGATATGCAATCTTATATCAGTTTCTTTATTAAGTAAAGAAGGATATAATTTTGTAGTACACGATAATGTTATGAATATCTTCCTGAATCAAAAGTTGATTGGATCAGGTTCGTTAAATAATGGCATATACGTTCTCAATCAAACTACAATACTTAATGTACAAAACACACACAAGAGGAAGAGTTCAGAATTGAACGAATTCTTCTTGTGGCATTATAGACTAGATCATATCAATGCGACACGGCTAGCTATGTTGCATAAAGATGGATATTTGGATACATTCGAATTTTCGTCTTATGACACTTGCCAGTCATGTCTCAAAGGCAAGATGACCAAAACTCCGTTTAGTGGACACGGAGAAAGAGTTACAGAACTCTTGGGACTGATACATAGTGATGTATGTGGTCCTATGTCTACACATGCCAGGAACGGTTCTTCATACTTCATTACATTCACTGACGATCTCTCTAGATACGGACATGTGTTCCTGTTGAAACACAAGTCTGAATCTTTTGAGAAATTCAGAGAATATAAAAATGAAGTAGAGAACCAAACGGGCAAAAGTATTAAGATCCTTCAATCTAATCGAGGAGGAGAATACTTGAGCAATGAGTTTCTGGACTATCTAAAAGAGAATGGGATTCTCTCTCAGCTTACTCCTCCTTATACACCACAACACAACGGTGTATCGAAGCGGAGAAATCGCACCCTATTAGATATAGTGCGCTCTATGTTGAGCACCGCTGAGTTACCTATTTCCTTTGGGGGTTATGCGCTTGAGACAGCGGCATACCTATTGAATCAAGTTCCATCTAAATCTGTACCTACTAGGCCATATGAGATATGGAGTGGGAAGAGACCATATCTTAAACGAGTTAAGATATGGGGTTGTCCGGCTTATGTCAAAAGGCAAAATCCGGACAAACACGAGGCACGATCAGTTCTTTGCAAGTTTGTGGGATATCCTAAGAATTCCCAAGGGTATATTTTCTACCACACTGAGGAACAAAAGGTGTTTGTTTCTCAATACGCCACCATTTTAGAAAAGGAATTTCTTGCAAAAGAAATTACTGGCGATGCGGTAGAGCTGGATGAAGTTCCAGCACCACAAAATACAACTGAAGATTTAGTGGAACCAGATGATTCAGTAGTTCCCAACGAAGCTCAACCTCTCTGTCGATCTAGTAGGGTTCCTCATCCACCTGACAGATACTACGGTTTTCTCATTGATGGTGGAAACGAGGATTGCATCATGGAAGATGATGACCCGACTATCTTCGAGCTTGCTATCATGATTGGTGACTCTGTGAAGTGGCTGGTCGCAATGCGATCTGAGATGGAATCCATGTACACCAACAAACTATGGACTTTGGAAGTTGCTCCTGAAGGGGTAAAACGCATATGGAGCAAATGGATCTTTAAGAAGAAACTTGGTGTAAATGGAAAAGTTGAGACTTTCAAAGCTAGACTTGTTGCAAAGGGTTTTCGTCAACGACCAGGTGTGGATTATGACGAAACCTTTTCACCAGTGGCTATGCTTAAGTCCATCTGGATCTTACTTGCCATTACTGCATACCATGACTACGAAATCTGGCAAATGGATGTTAAGACTGCCTTTCTAAATGGTGATTTAGAGGAGTGCGTGTACATGACTCAACCAGAGGGCTTCATAGATAGTAGGAGCAGCGGAAAGGTGTGCAAGCTGCTTAAATCCGTCTATGGGTTAAAGCAGGCATCGCGGAGTTGGAACATCTGTTTTGATGTTGTAGTCAAAGAGTTTGACTTCATCAAGAACGTAGATGAACCATGTATATACAAGAAGGTTGCAGAGAGTAAGGTTGTCTTCCTCGTATTATGCGTGGATGACATACTCTTGATAGGAAATGATGTTCCTATGCTGCACTCGGTCAAGCTCTTCTTATCACATAGATTCTCAATGAAAGATCTAGGTGATGCCTCCTGCATTTTGGGAATCAAGATCTATAGAGATAGATCTAAACGGATACTGGTATTGTCCCAATCCAGGTACATTGACACCATACTAAAGAGGTTTAGTATGGAAGAATCCAAGCGTAGGAACAAACCCACTATCTCTGGACTCACTCTCTCCAAAGAGATGTCTCCCAAGATTGATTTGGAGAGAGCTCGCATGCAAGGGATACCCTATGCTTGGCAGTAGGCTCTATCATGTACGCGATGCTATGTACTAGACCCGATGTAGCATCCTCACTAAGTGTAGCGAGTAGGTATCAAACAGATCCAGGAGAGAGTCACTGGACAGCTGTGAAGAACATTCTCAAGTACTTACGAAGGACTAAGGAGATGTTCTTGGTGTATGGTAACGGAGAACTCCAAGTGGAGTCCTTTACCGATTCGAGCTTCCAAAGTGATAAGGATGACTCTAAGTCGCACTCGGGATTTATCTTTACCCTAAATGGAGGGGCGGTTTGTTGGAAGAGTTCCAAGCAAGAAACCGTGGCAGACTCGACGATGGAGGCTGAATACATCACTGCCAACGATGCTGCCAAAGAGGCTGTCTGGATGAAGAAGTTCATCACTGAACTTGGTATGGTTCCATCCATTGAGCATCCAATACCTTTGTATTGTGATAACAATCGAGCTGTGGCTTTAGCCAAGGAACCCAGGTCCCATCAGAAATCCAGACATATTCTGAGGCGGTATCACCTGATCCGGGAGATAGTTGATCGCCACGAGATCGAGGTCAGGAGAGTTGACACGAAGGACAACACAGCGGATTCACTCACTAAGGCCATTCTCCAGATACAATTTGAGAGACTCTTCGGGATGTTGGGTATGAGATACTACAACAGCTGGCCTTAGTGCAAGTGGGAGATTGTTAGTTATATATATGCCCTAGAGGCCATTGTTGTACATTTGATGTATATTATAGTGGATGCTTGGATATATATAGAGAGGACTTTCTTGCTCAATATGATAGTATGCTATTTGGTTTCACTTTGTCTTAACATGTTGATTTGTATTAGTTTACTGTCTTACTCTCACATATTGATAAAGCCCTTAGGATATGTACTCGACTACTAGGACTATGATGCAGGTCATACTAGTGGGGCCAGGGTAGTCTAAGAGTACATCCTATAACTGTTCCTAGTCGAGAGAGTATCGAGACAGGGCATCGATACTCCAGAGTAGACTAGCGTATACGCCTCTTGACCCATATGATGGGCGATGGATGATCACATATCCATCGGTGTTTGACATCAAAGATGGTGTACGGGTGCTCAGTAGAGACTGGGTACACTGAACGGACTCGCCGAGAACTCCTAGATGGTATTATACCTATCGTCAGATAGCAGTGCTCCGATGACACTGGTACAGGTTAGTCTGTAGATCCGAGATTGTCATAGAGTCTTGTGTGATTCCTACCGTACTTTGATTTCCACCTTACCACGTCCAAGAGGGCGTGCAAAACAGTGGCTTTTGAGTACAGTCCCGAATCATATGGAGTCAATGAGCGATTGGAGGGGTTTCGTCTCTCCCGATATAGGGAGTTAATGTTGTGCTGTGTTCGATTGGCTATAACTGGAAGTCCCTGTCCAGGGCTGTTATGGAGTGCTGCTGGAAAGAGTTATCAGTAGTTTCTCGACCTGTTATGAGCCTCACATCGACACGACTTATCGGTAACTGGGGTCTGACGTTTACCATCCCTAGACTTGATATGCGACATATCAGACGAAGTGACCGGACTGTGCGATAGTGTTACTGATTGGATTCACAGGAGAATGTATAAGATTGCCTGTTGATCTTCTAATTGCTCAATACCTGGGTGGCTGTTATGTTTAGCTGACCGCTTGCAGCTTGTGGGTATTTGATAGGATCATCACCTACTGACGGCGTATTGACGATTCTTTAGAGTCCTACACAGAGGTTTCCTGGCTCAGGAAAAACGGAGTAAGAGCACATATGTGATATGTGCGGGACCGAGAATAATACGATATGAAATATCGTATTCTATTCTCGCGATATGTGATATTGGCCGGGTATATATGATATAGCCGGGTCATCGGATCAAGTGTTGATTCGATGAAATGGTACATGTTATATTAGTCGGTTATATTTAATATAGTGTAACATTTCAGATAAATAAAATATTATTTTTCGGAATTTCTATAATTAAATAATAAAATATTGAATATTTTAATAGTGTGGTATTATTAAATACCGATAAATGGGGTAAAATTTTGAAAATTTTGGAAATTACTAAAATGAGGGTGCTTTATGTGAATTATGCAAATTCTGAGAATTTATGAGTTATTTAACGCTATTTTAGTGCTAATCGCGATTAAAAATCGCTAATCGGGCTTTAAGCGTGTTTTGTGCACACGACATGTACATATCATTTTTACACTTGTGTTACATTTGTTCCAATGCCTTCTCTTCAATTTTAGCATGGTTGTTGTTTTTAAAAGAGAAGAGAAAAGAAAACAAAAAAGAAAAGAAAAGGATTAGAATAATGAGGGATGGGCAAGAGAGAGAGAAGATAGGAGAGAAGGTGAGGGGTCAACTTGACCATAGCCTTTGTGTGCCATTCATTTTCCCTTCATCATTTCAGCCCCTCTCCTCACCATGGCAGCACCCCCTTTCCTATCCACTTCAAACCCCCACTTCATCACAAAAAACTCACAAAAACATCATCCCCACTTCACAAAATTTGTACATAAGCCCACAAGCTAAACTTTGGACCAAGAAAGTTTGCGTTTTGGCGCTGTAGAGGCTTCATGGGTGCTAAATGAGGTAATCCCTTCACACTTAGTGTAGTTTTTCATTCACTTTAAACCATTTATGTGTTTAGTTGTGATTTGGTGCGATTTGGTGAACTTTGGAAAACCCTAGAGAGGGTTAGGGTTAATTTGAGTTGCAATTGTGTAATTGGACTTTAGTAATGACCTTAAAGCCCCCAATTGCCAGAAACCCAGACCTAACAAACCTGAAAACCAAAAATACAGAAAAACAGAACTTTTCATGTCGGTTTGTGAGAACTTAGTGGGTGCAGGGAAATCTGGAGTGACCCGAGACCAAAACTTGAAAAGTAAACAACTTCAGAGACCTATTTAGAGCACTAAGAGACCACCAAACCAAAACGACCCAAAGCCATGACACCAAAACCGAGGAGGCTGAAATTATAGGGGGTGTGGCTGGCCATGGGGTGGGGGAATGGGTCCAGGTTGCTTCAGTAGGTCACATACACCCTGTATATCACCCTAGTGTTGTTTGCTTACCCTTTTTTTCACCTGAGTCAAAATCTGGAGCATGTTTTCTTAGTTGCTGCTTTACGTTTCGTGATGTTTATGGATTTAAGTTTTGGTATTTGTGTTTAGCATCGACCAATTGACGTTTGTACATCTCTATCGGGTGTTATTTGGTTAAGTTGCGAGGGCAAACCATAGGTTTTGACCTATGCGAGTTCCGCGTGTCGTTTTGGTTTCGATTTGATTTTAATGCGATACGATACGTGTGACATGTAGGTACCCCCACAATGATTCGAGACGATGAAGAAGATGATGGCGACATCGACATCGGCAAGCAAGATCAGGTGAGTAGATATATTTCTACGGAAGAAGTCGGGTAGATAGCGTATAGCACCCCCGCTGTTCGATGTATAGTATGTTATACATATATACTGAAAGGTTCCTAGGCACCCTAGTGGGTTCTCACAAGGCATCGAACATGCCAAATTAAAATTTTTAGTGCCGAGAAACCCTAGACTACGGATCTTTAACTAGATGTCTAGGCGAAATAGAAGCTAGTTAACAGTTAACTACTATGATACGGAAATTACAACCTTTGTAGATCCAGATAT
This sequence comes from Agapanthus africanus, assembly GCA_030015575.1. NCBI lineage: Eukaryota > Viridiplantae > Streptophyta > Magnoliopsida > Asparagales > Amaryllidaceae > Agapanthus > Agapanthus africanus. The sequence goes on along the minus strand of CM057345.1, from coordinate 292,210,752 downwards.
CCACCTCCACGGCTCCACAACATCATGTCCTCGCTGTCCATCATGAATCCTCGACTCGATCATCGGCTTCATCGGGAAAGCAAGCGGAATAGCTCGTCGGCTTTGTGTCAAAGACGATCTACGTCGAGGTTGCACAAACTCAAGCTCCGACTTCACAAACTTGTGAAACTTGTGAAGCAAACACCCAAAACAACTTGGCAAGAGGTAGAGGGTGAAGAAATAGGAGGTGGGTTCACTTTAGATTTGGATTTAACTCACTAGATCTCAACTTGCCATTGGAGTAGCAAGCTTGAAGAAGAAGAAGAAGATGAGCTCAAGAAAAATTATGATAAGTGTTATCATAAAAATAAATATAAATCAAATACTTATCATAACTTGAACTAGGGTTAAGTGTAGAGAATTAACCATGGTCACTTTGATGGGTTAGGGTTAAGCATGAAGATAAGGATGGTTAGCAAAGTCAAAGCTTCATGAAGCTTCAATATAAAACAAACTAAGCCACCATTCTTATCATAACACATTTCAAATAAATAAATAAATAAATAAATAAATAAATGAAAATGCAAAACCCTAATTATCATATTAACCATGGATTAATTTTATACACTTAACTAAATGATCAAGTATCATCAAACATGATACATAAAAGTGCACGAAAGTATATCACATATACAATGTGCAATCCAAGTGAGAAAAATCCGTTTAAAGTGAACCAATACTAGTTAATGCAAAGTAATATATCAAATATATAATTATACATTAAATCATTAAATCAACACTTGATTCAATGATCCGGTCATGTCGCACATAACCTACTAGTATTCAATGCATCGATTTATCGAATCAATGATTCGATAACTAGGTCATATCGAATATAACCAATCGAAACATATATCGCGAGAATGAAATGCGGTATCACATACTCGCATTATTCTCGGTCCTGCACATATCTCATATGCGCTCCTATTTCGTTTCGCTTGAGCCAGGAAACCTCTGTGTAGGACTCTAAAGACTCGTCAATACGCCGGTAGCAGATGATGATCATATCAAGCACCCACAAGCCGCAAGCGGTCTGCTAAACATAACGGCCACCCGGGTATTGAGCGATCAGAAGATCGACGAGCTAGCCCGCTCACACTCCTGCGAATCCGACCAGTAACACTTACCATACAGTCAAGTCTCTTCGTCTGATACGTCGCATATCAAGTCTAGGGGTGGTATACGTCAGACCCCAATAACTCGATAAGTCGTGCTGATATGAGGCTCGTAACGGGTCGAGAAACTACTGGTAACACTTACCAGCAAATCTCTGATCAGCCCTGGCCAGGGACTTCCCTGTTACGGCCAATCGAGCACAGCGCAACATCAACCTCCAATACCGGGAGAGACGAAACCCCTCCTATCGCTCATTGCCTCCATGTGATTCGGGACTGTACCCAAAGACCACCGTTTTGCACGCCCTCATGGACGTGGTAAGGTGGAGATCAAAGTACAGTGGGAATCACACAAGACTCTATGACGATCTCGGGTCTACAGACTAACCTGTACAAGTGTCACCTGAGAACTGCCATCTGACGTGAGGTATAATAGTATCTGGGAGTTCTCGGCGAGTCCGTCCAGTGTACCCAGTTTCCACTGAGCACCCGTATACCATCTCTGATGTCAAACACCAATGGATATGGGATCATCCATCGCCCATCACATGGGTCGAGAAGCGTATACGCTAGTCTACCCTGGTATATCGATGCCCCGTCTCGAGATACCCACGACTAGGGACCTTGAAGGATGTACTTATGGACTACCATGTCCCCACTAGTATGATCTGCATCATAGTCCAGGTAGTCAAGTACAAATCCTAAGGGCTTTACCAACATGTAACTATAAGACAGTATAAAGAGACTAGTGTACATGTTATGATAAATGGCAACCAGATAGCATACTATCATGTCGAGAAAGAAAGTCATCTCTATATATGTCCAAGCATCCAATATAATATAGATAATCTGTACAATACTGGCCTCTAGGGCATACATACAACTAACATATACTATATATATATGATATCTTTTATGTGTGACATGGATAGAGAAGATATGTTTATGTGCTTATGGTTTAGCTTAGGGTAGTTATAAGTAACTTAGTTTAGCTTCTTAGTCACGAACCCTAGAATAGTTGTTACACCCGCACGCGCAAACACACTTGCATGCATTCATTTTATTACGTGTGCGTATATGGGGATATGTATACACACACACACACAGGTATGGGACTATGTATATATGTATATAAATATATACGTACACATATACACGGATTATGAGGATAGTACTTGGGATTGGTGATGAGTCGATGAGATTGGGCTTGAGGCCGTGAGATCGGATCTGTGACATGGTTCGTATTTGAGATACGACGTGATGTTTTAGCGGGTCCTTTAGACGTGGTGTTTTCATACACACGCATGCATACTTAGATTGGTATCAGTATTGTACTAGACTTAGATCAGTACCCCGGATCATGATATTGATAAGAGGATACCAGATGAATAATGTGATAGATGTGACATTTGACCCGTACCTAGATTTGGGAGGCCGTACGATGGATTTACCGTACGAGCTACATTTTGATGATAGATCCGCACTCTTGACTAGAGGATGTCATATTATAGATATTGTATCGTATGGGATACTATTGAGGTGAGATCACCGACAGTTATATATATATATATGTATATATATATATATATGTATGTATATATATATATATGTATATATATATATATATATGAATGTATGTATGGACTCAGGTATTAGGCGGTTTCATTGCCTTTCGATTAGCCTGTTTAGTATAGTCCTGTAGTTATTTGTAGATGTTAGATTAGACTCGAGTCATACCTATTTCAAAACTAACGAATCGTGAGTATTTTAAAGACCGGCCAAGGAATTCTACGGATATTTCAAAGGACGTTTCTTTTCTTAAAAACACTGTAGCCCTTATTTTCAAACCACCACAATTCGTGTTATTTCAAATGGAAAAACTGTACGACTCATATTTAGACATATGCAGATTTGTTATCTTTGTATTTGATGTTCAGCTCCCGCATATTCTTACTGCTCGCATCGCATTGCATGCTTATATTGTGTTTTCATATGTTGATATTGAAATCGTGCTGTCAGGACACCAACACCATTACCGATGATGCGTATGTTCCACATACACATACTTGCCGACTCACACACATCATCATCATTAATTGCCATGTCACGTACACTTTAAAGAATATTAATTGATTAATATTGCTTGTTAAATGATAGTTCGACATGGTATTAGTGTACTCGTCTTTTTAAGCTAGTTTAGAGATTTCAGTTATTACTTGCTACTTCATGCATATTACTATTCACTGTTATGCAGTATTATGGAGTTTTATGTCGATATTCACTGTTTACTTAATATTAATGATTGGATTTCGGATTTTCATGAGATTTCCTGGATTTGGGGGAAAACCGCAAGAATATATATAAACTTCTCTCTCTCTCTCTTTTTAAAATGAAAAGTGCGGTTTTCTTATGATGTATTGAGTCATCCACCATGATGTTTTCTCGGTTATGAGATAGATTTCGAGACCCGATTCGAGGAGTTGGATGAACTGTCTGCGGGTACATGGTGGACCCGGTATGGTACCCCGGGGAAAGAAGCTCGAGTTGTATTCGATGAGCCTGGCAGGGAGCACTACCTACCGGTGATATTATTTGGACTCATCAGTTATCCGGAGGATACCGGCCAGAGTCATGAGATGGTTATAGGCTGATCCGTTCTGCCGGTGCCCGCGGGCCGATCCCGCAGATGATACGGATGCCTGAGATATTGAGATTTGAGATATTGAGATTTGAGACACTGAGATTTTAAGATTTGTTGATACAGGCCAGTCTGGGTCGCCGGAGCCTGAGATTTTGAGATATTGAGATTTATGTTTTGTGTCGATACTTGACACGGATTTCTCAGTTGATTTCATTGATGATACTCGATTTATATATATACAGAAATCCCATTAAATAAAGAAAACAGTTGTCTCACTCATTTCATTACATTACATTCATACATCATACATTATGATACATTGTTACTGTTGGATATAGTGCCCTCAGAGTCAATTATTGGATCACAGGCACGTGATTGCAATGATTGAGGGAGGACCTATGCCGGTAGAACAGTCTTACTCAAGATGATAGTATGCTATCTGGTTTAACTTTTGTAGGGTTCCTAGGCACTCTTGTGAGGGTTCATAAGGCATCAACCATACCCGAATAAAATTTTAGACGTGCCGAGCAACCCAAAGCCGGGATCTTTGCTAGATTATTAGGGTTTAGCATGCAAGTAAACATCTTTACTACTAAGTGTGAGGGATTACAACCTTTGTAGTCCGCTCCTTCGCTTCATAAGCTCCGAGTAGAAGTCCCTTCGCCGTGATCCACAATCTCCCGGACTCAACAGAGGCTCCACGACTCGAACGATCCATTCTAGCTTGTAGTATTCCTTTTCTCCGATAATCTACATCGAAATTGCAATAACTCAAGCTCTCTCACTCTAATGAGGTGAGCACCCTAATCTAATGGGCTAGATTAGATAAGGATGATGGAGTAGTATTTATGCTATCTTTTTATATCAAATTCTCACATGAATTCATCACAAAATGAAAAACTAGCAAGCTTTCTCAATGCTCAAGGGAGAAGAAGATGATGAATAATGAGATAATCCTTTTGTGATGAATAATAGAAATGAATATATGATTAATCATGGAACCATGGTCAAGGATGACTAGGATAACCTTTGTAGAGAATTAACTAGAGCTAGGGTTTGGTTGGGTTAAAGAGTGAGTCATGGATAAATATCAACATAATATCTTTCTCATGACAAAAGGAATTCCTTCTAGAATGTGCAAGAAAGAACTAACCCTAATCAAACCCTAACCTTGTTTTATCTCAACTAAACATGTTTCATTATTAATCATATCATGTCACAATAATATATATCACATATATATTATATATTTGCAACAAAAGAAAATAATACAATTAACATATATCGCATATATATCAATGTATTATCCGGTGAGAAAATGAAATAATAAAGCAAGCCAATATTAGGTAATGTAATACAATATATCATATATATTATTATACATTAAATCATCGAATCAACACTTGATCCGACAATTCGGCTATATCGAATATAACAGACTAATATATCATGTACCGATTCATCGAATCAACACTTGATCCGATGACCCGGTTCATATATAAATATCGGGAGAATATAATACGATATCTCATATCGCATTATCCTCGGTCCTGCACATATCACATATGTGCCTCTACTCCGTTTTGCCTGAGCCAAGAAAACTCTGTGTAGGACTCTAAAGAATCGTCAATATGCCGGTAGCAGGTGATGATCATATCAAACACCCACAAGCTGCAAGCGGTCAGCTAAACCTAACAGCCACCTAGGTATTGAGCATTCAGAATATCAACAAGCTAGCCTGTCCGTTCTCCTGTGAATCCAATCAGTAACACTCCCGTACAGTCCGGTCTCTTCGTCTGATATGTCGCATATCAAGTCTAGGGGTGGTATACATCAGACCCCAGTAACCGATAAGTCGCGTCAATGTGTGGCTCATAACGGGTCTAGAAACTACTAGTAACACTTACCAGTAAATCTTTATATCATCCCTGGCCAGGGACTTCCAGTTATAGCCAATCGAACACAGCACAACATCAACTCCCTATACCGGGAGAGACGAATCCCCTCCTATCGTTCATTGCCTCCATATGATTCGGGACTATACCTAAAATCCACCGTTTTGCATGCCCTCTTAGACGTAGTAAGGTGGAAATCAAAGCGCAGTGGGAATCACACAAGACTCTATGACGATCTCGGGTCTACAGACTACCCTGTACCAGTGTCACCGGAGAACTGCCATCTGACGTGTGGTATATCACCATCTGGGAGTTCTCGGCGATTCCGTCCAGTGTACCCAGTCTCCACTGAGCACCCGTACACCATCCTTGATGTCAAACACCGATGGATATGGGATCATCCATCGCCCATCATATGGGTCAAAATGCGTATACGCTAGTCTACTATGGTTTATCGATGCTCTGTCTCGATATACCCTCGACTAGGAACAGTTATAGGATGTACTCATCGACTACCATGGCCCTACTAGTATGATCTCATCATAGTCCCAGTAGTCGAGTACAGATCCTAAGGGCTTTATCAACATGTAAGAGAAAGACAGTAAACCAATACAAGTCAACATGTTAAGATAAAATGAAACCAAATAGCATACTATCATGTCGAGAAAGAAAGTCCTCTCTATATATATCCAAGCATCCATTATAATATACATCACATGTACAACAATGGCCTCTAGGACATATACATAACTAACAATCTCCCACTTCCACTAAGGCCAGCTGCTGTAGTATCTCATACCTAGCATCCCGAATAATCTCTCAAACTGTATCTGGGGAATGGCCTTCATGAGTGGATCCGCAGTGTTGTCCTTCGTATCTACTCTCCTGACCTCGATCTCCCGGCGATCAACTATCTCCCTGATCAGGTGATACCGCGTCAGAATATGTCTGGACTTTTGATGGGACTTGGGTTCCTTGGCCAACGCTACAGCTCCATTTTTATCGCAATACAGAGGTATTGGATGTTCAATGGATGGAACCACACTAAGTTCACTAATGAACTTATTTATCCAGACAGCCTCTTTGGCAGCATCGTTGGCAGCGATGTATTCAGCCTCCATCGTCGAGTCTGCAACGGTATCCTGTTTGGAACTCTTCCAACATACCGCCCCTCCATTGAGGGTAAAGACAAATCCAGAGTGCGACTTAGAGTCGTCCTTATCACTTTGGAAGTTGGAATCGGTAAAGGACTCCACCCGGAGTTCTCCGTTACCATACACCAAGAACATCTCTTTAGTCCTTCGCAAGTACTTGAGAATATTCTTCACAGCTGTCCAGTGACTCTCTCCAGGATCTGCTTGATACCGACTCACTACTGTTGGATATATGTATGCCCTAGAGGCCATTATATGAGAGTGGATGTATTTATACATGTATATATATATATTCAGTGTACATTCTAGCTCGACATGATAGTATGCTATCGGGTTCTTCTTTATCTGACATGTTGATTTGATCATGCTTTTATTCATTCACACATGTTGATAAAGCCCTGAGGATATAGGCTTGACTACTGTGATTATGATAGAGATCATACTAGTGGGACATCTGTAGTTTATAAGCATATCCTGGAATGTCCCTAGTCGTAGGTGTATCGAGACGGAGCATCGATATACCAGAGTAGACTAGCGTATATGATACTAGACCCATATGATGGGCGATGTGTAGGGTTCCTAGGCACACTAAGGAGGTCTCACAAGGTATCAACCATGCCAATTTCAAATTTTACGGGTGCCGAGAAACCCTAATACGGATCGTTAACTAGATATATAGGCGAAACAAATACAACTAAAAGACTTTACTCTAAGTGAACAGAAATACAAACTTTGTAGATCCGGTTCTCCACCTCCATAGCTCCGCAATGAAGTCTCCTCGCTGTCCAAATGAAAACCCGGGCTCTAGCGTCGGCTTCATCGGAGAAATAGGCTGGCAAGGTCGTCGGCTTCGTGCCGAAGATGATCTACGTCGAGACATCACTAGATCAAGCTCCCACTTCACCAAGTCATGAAACTTGTGAAGAAAACACCCTATACTACTTGGCAAGAGGTAGAGGATGAAGAAATAGGAGATGGGTCACTTTAGAATTGGATTTCTCACTCAATTGCTCAAGTTGCCATTGATGAAGCAAGCTTTCTTCATCTTTTTAGAAGAAGAAGATGATGAAAAATGTTATCATAATTAAATTTCAAAAAGAAAATAAAATTTATACTTATCATAATCCAACCATGGTCAAGTGTAGAGAATAAACTAGGGTTAGGTCAATAGTTAGGGTTAAGCATGAAGACAAAAATGGTGACTTAGTCAAAGCTTCATGAAGCTTCAACATGCATCCAAAGAAAGCCACCATTTTTCTTTTCTTTTGCCAAAAAGAAATAAATAAATAAATGAATAAATAGATATGAAAAACAAAACCCTAACCATTTAAATAACCATGGTTTAATCATTACACAAACTCAAGTAAGCATGTATCATCGAACATGATACAATCAAGTGCACAAAAGTATATCACATATACAACTTGTGAACTTCAACTGACAAAATCCATTTAAAGTGAACCAATACTAGTTAATGCAAAGTAATATATCAAATATATAATTATGCATTAAATCATTAAATCAACACTTGATTCAATGATCCGGTCATGTCGCACACAACCGACTAGTATACAATGTATCGTTTTATCGAATCAATCCTTGATTCGATAACTAGGTTATATCGCATACAACCATTCGACACATTCATCGCGAGAATGAAATACGGTATCACATACACGCATTATTCTCGGTCCCGCACATATCTTATATGCGCTCCTATTTCGTTTCGCTTGAGCCAGGAAACCTCTGTGTAGGACTCTAAAGACTCGTCAATACGCCGGTAGCAGATGATGATCATATCAAACACCCACAAGCCGTAAGCGGTCTGCTAAACGTAACGGCCACCCGGGTATTGAGCGATCAGAAGATCGACGAGCAAGCCCGCTCACACTCCTGTGAATCCAACCAGTAACACTTACCGTACTGTCCGGTCTCGTCGTCTGATATGTCGCATATCTCGCCTAGGGGTGGTAAACGTCAGACCCCAATAGCTCGATATGTCGTGTCGATATGAGGTCTATAACAGTTCGAGAAACTACTGCTAACACTTACCAGTAAATCTCAGCAACCCTGGCCAGGGATTTCCGGTTATAGCCAATCGAACACAGCGCAACATCAACTCCCTATAACGGGAGAGACGAATCCCCTCCTATCGCTCATTGCCTCCATGTGATTCGGGACTGTACCCAAAACCCACCGTTTTGCATGCCCTCTTGGACGTGGTAAGGTGGAAATCAAAGCACAGTGGGAACCACACAAGACTCTATGACGGTCTCGGGTCAACAGACTACTCTGTACTAGTGTCCCCAGAGAACTGCCATCTGACGTAAGGTATAATACCATCTGGGACTTCTCGGCGAGTCCGTCTAGTGTACCCAGTCTCCACTGAGCACCCGTATATCATCTCTGATGTCAAACACCAATGGATATGGGATCATCCATCACCCATCTGTATGGGTCGAGAAGGTATACGCCAGTCTACTCTGCTATATCGATGCCCCGTCTCGATATACCCACGACTAGGGACTTTGAAGGATGTACTTATGGATTACCATGTCCCCACTAGTATGATCCGCATCATAGTCCAGGTAGTCAAGTAAACATCCTAAGGGCTTTACCAACATGTATAAGAGAGACAATCGGCGTACACGTTAAGGTAAAGAGCAACCAGATAGTATACTATCATGTCGAGCAAGAAAGTCCTCCCTATATATGTCCCAGCATCCACTACAATATACATCCTATGTATAGCAATGGCCTCTAGGGCATATATATAACTAACAATCTCCCACTTGCACTAGGGCCATCTGATAGCAGTGGTTGCAGTATCTCATACTCAACCATCCCATAAAAGTCTCTCTCTGGGAAAAGGCCTTTGTGAGTGGACCCGCCGTGTTGTCCTCTGAGTCAACTCTCCTAACCTTTATCACCCTGGAGATCAACCATCTCCATGATCAGGTGATACTGCCTTAGAATATGTCTGGATCACTGATGGGACGGACGTTCCTTGGCATAAGCCACAATTCCATTGTCACACAATGGGAGGAACTAAGTTCATCTCATGAACAAATATACATCCAGACTGCCTCTTTGGTAGCATCTTAAGTAGCGATGTATCGAGCCTTTATCGTCTAGTATGCCACGGTATCTAGCTTGGAACTCTTCCAACATACCGTCCCTTTACTGAGGGTAAAGACAATGCCTGTGACTGACTTTCAGTCGTCCTTATCACCCTGGAACCCTTCCAGTGATTCTCCCCAGGATCGATTGATACCATCTCACTACAACTAGTGAGAATCCTAACATCCAATTAGATCTATCTCATAGATCCAAAACCCAGGATTTAGGAGGTATCACTTTGATCCTATATGGAGAATCATTGTGATAAGCGGAGATTGACCGAGCGTAGCATAGGAAACTCCTTCCCTATCAGGAGTATGTCATCCACGTACACTACGAGGATCGTCACTATACTCCCTACTACCTTTTTGTATATACAAGGTTCATCTACCATTTTGATGATGTCAAACTCTTTGACTAACACATCAAAACAGATGTTCTAACTCCGCGATACCTGCTTTATCTTATAAAGCATTTTGTTCACGTTTCCGCTGCTCCCACTGTCTACGAAGCCCTCTGGCTGTGTACTTATAGACGTTCTCTTCTAAAACATCATTTAGAAAAGCAGTCATGGCACCCAACCGCCAGATATCGCAGTCATGGTATGTAGCCGTGGCAAGTAAGATCTGGATGGACTTAAGCATAGCCACTTGAAAAGGTTTCATCATTATCCACGCCTGGTCGTTGACGAAAAGCTTTAACAAGTTTAGCTTTGAAAGTCTTAACTTTTCCATCTACACCAAGTAATCTTCTCAAGATATACTTGCTCCTGATGGGGATTTAACCCTTCAGATATAGCAACCAAAGTCCATACTTTGTTGGTGTACATGGATTCCATCTCAGATTGCTAAGCATCCAGCCATTCTTACAGAGTCCCACTCCTGATGGCCAGCTCAAAACTAGTTGGGTCATCATCTCATGATGCAATCCTCGCTCCCACTGTCATAGAGTAACCGAAGTATCTCTTAGGTGGGTGAGGAACCCTACTAGATCGGCGGAGAGGCTGAGGTTCGTTGGTCTCTACTGAATCCTTTGGTTCTATCAAATCATCAGCTGTAGTTTGTATAGCTGGAACATTTCCAGTTCTACATAACAGATCTTGTCTCGAGCTTGTCCGGATTTTTCTTTTAGACATAGGCCGGACAACCCCAAATCTTAACTAACTTAAGATATGGGCTCTTCCCTTTCCATATCACATATGAAATGGTAGGCAATTGATTTGATTTGAACCCTATTCAATAGGTATGCAGCTTCTCAAGTGCATAACTCCCAAAAGGAAATAGGAAACACAGTAGTACTCATTATAGAGCACACCTTATCATATAGGGTGTAATTGCTCCGCCCCGATATACCATCGTGCTATGGTGTATACGGAGGAGTAATGCTGAGAGAGAAACTCATTCTCCTTTAGAATAGTCCAGGAATTCCGTGCTCAAGTATTCTCCTCCTTGATCACATCAAAGGATATAATACTTATACCCTTATTTTGGTTCTGTACTTCTAACTTATATTCCGTGAATATCACAAAAGGTTCGGACTTGTGTTTCAACAAGAACATAGATCTGAATCTCGAGAGATTATCAGAGAATGTAATGAAGTACAAAGAACCGGTCTTGGCATGTGTAGACAGGGGACCTACATACATCAACATGTATCATCCCAAGAGTTCACTAACTCTTTCTCTGTTTCCAATAAACAGGGCTATGGTCATCTTATCTCTGTGACATGACTGGCAAGTTTCATAAGATGTAAATTCAAACTGATTTAAATATGCATCTAAAATGTAACTTCAGCCAGTCGGATCGCATTGATATGACCTAGTCTACAATGCCTCAAGAAGGATTCGTTCATTTCTGAACTCTTCCTCTTGTGTGTGTTCAGTATACTAAAGAACTGTGGTTTGATTTAGAACATCAATGCTTTTAGATAACGTGCCTGAACCGATCAACTTTTGATATAGGAAATGTTCAAAACATTATCCAACAATACAAAATTATATCCTTTCTTTACTAATAAAGAGACTGATATGTTTTTGTATATCAGGTTCGGTATCTAATAACATTCGTTTAGAATCAATGTATTGGTAATACAGGGTGACAGTGACCAACAGACTTGGCTGCAACACTTGCCCCCTTTTCTGTCTCATGAAACTTATCACCCGTTCTCAGTTCTCTATCTATCTGTAGCCCTATGTAACAGATTACATATCTGGGATCCTGATCCGGTATCAAATACCCAGGACGCAGAGGATACTGAGAAACAGTTCTATGTAACGAACACACCCGAAGGAGATGCATCATATGCACTTTCTTCGTTTGGGCGGCACGGGAAATCTGGTATTCCCCAATTTCCTGCTCTGTCTTATAACAATTATAAGTTGGAGCGGGACCAACGTTCCCCAGCTCAGTATAACAAGCGGGTTCGGTCAATAATCCATATTATTATCTTGATTAAGGTGTGAAATGGTCACTATCTGGAGAGAGAGAGAGAAGAAAACACTCAGCGTGCGCTCTTGTAAGAATAGATTGGTTATTATTTTATCTAATCAGGATGGCTCCCACTGTTTTTATCAAATCTTCCTTCAAACCCTAAAAGGAAAGACTAGCCGGGATTAATTACAAACTACAAGTTCGCCAATCTTTCAGCCAGGCCAGTGTCGGTACTTTGAGGGAGGTCCTCCGTGCTTTCGCACGAACCTAATTAATGTAAACCTTGTTTTCCCAGAGGCGTAACCTCGTTAACACCTTTCTAGACACCTATTTGATTGGCTAATTGTAATGTGTAAAACTCTCCCAGGAGTAACTCTTACTCGCAGTGGGTATCGGGATCCAACTATCTCATATAAGGTATGCGATCTCATTGCAAATTTCAACATTTGAAATTCCCGATAATATTTTGCCCCTAGCAGCTATATGACCTTAACATAGTCAACAAATCATAAGTGCTAGTCAAGTTCAACCCGTCATTTCCCGATTGAATTAAACCCACCCGCACGACCCTTAACATAGTCAACAAAGTCGTACGACTACCCTAATCCAATCGCATCATATGCTTATGCAGATAAGCACTAATTAGCTACCGTACACTACGCCTTAACATAGTCAACAAACGTAGCACGAATACTAACTAGTACTTATCTGAAATGACGGAGGGCTACGACAGGTTTTTCTGAAAACCTATTGCGTAATGAACTTGATATCGTTGTAGAATCAAATGATTTTAAAATGGAGTGCTTTTGAGGCTTTTCTAGTTTTGCTAAAGGAGTCACTCCCGGTGAAGGGATCGTCGGTCCTTTCCTCGTCGAATGAGGTGCGGGATATATCATATATATCACTGTGCAAAGCAAAAACTCTTAAAAGCAATCAAAAGACAAACCGAGTGTGTAGCATCTGCCAGTTATTGCTAAAGGGGTCACTCCCGGTGAAGGGATCGTCGGCCCTTTCCTCATCGAATAAGGTGCAGGATATATCATATATACCGCTGTGCAAAGCAAGAACTGTAGCTACCTGTTTTATTTTTGAAATTCGATTCTACAACATCTTGGGTTTCTTTTATTTCATTAATCTTATTAATGAAGTCCCATCATTTAAGTACCTAAACATCACGGATAAATACGACGTACACTTATGCCATCCGCATTCGCCTCGATGTCCCCTCGTGCACCATTAGGTTAGGTAACTAACGGCAGAGCGGGGCAGGGCTAGTGCGGGTGTAAAACATAAGTAACGTCTATATAATATATCATATATACTATATACAGTATCCATCACAGAACATCACATGATCACATCACAGATAAATCACAGCAGAAGAAACATATGAAATATTGGATATACTAGGACGTCCGTGTTTTCAATACGAGCCAGTATAAAACACGGATTCCACGGTCATGATGAATAGCCAATCCCACACCCCTAGACCCCTACGAGAGCGGCAAGTAACCCTACCAATTCTAGAGTTAGGAGACCCGGACTCGACTCCTCGAGTTGGTCTCCCACTGGACCCTAGAACCCGTTACTTGTGCCCTCCTCCTTGGGTCTATCCTAGTGCAGAAAAGTAAATAATATACAAAGGGTGACATCTTCCGCAACCTGGAAGTGTCCCAATAAAAGAATATTACATACAAGTTTTTACATGAATGAAAAAGAAAAACACTCATCTCACATAAAAACCCCCGGCTATTCAAACACGACGATCCAATATAACATATCCAGCAACACATAACATCACATGTCATCAACGTAAGTAAATATGCGCATCCCAATTGTCGTTGGCATATAGCAACGAAACCGGCGATATCACATATTACACTTACGGTCACAGAAAAGAAAGTGTAAAACTACAACAGTTGGAATCCGCAATCTCTTTAGACATCGCAAGCCTAATCAAATGAATTACTTAGACATCACTTGCCTAACAATTATAAACCCCGCATTTTAGTCTCATTATCGAAAACACTTTTCAATATCAAGTCAGGGAATTCAACAGGATTCCTGACATTCAGATTGAATGCTCGTCGCAAACTTTAGTAGGCGGCCGCACCCCTAATGCCGTCCACGAAGTGCACCAAGGCGGAACACCGCTACCGCGAGCACCCGGACGGATGCTTTCGGCGACGGGGTTCTCCTACAGTCACTTTGTCGGGGCTATGGAATGAGGCTGTCTATTAAGTTTACCCGGCAAGTATCCGCGTACGCTACGTGATTGCGACGGACTTTTGATCACATCAAAATTCTGTGGCAACCGATCAAATGAGACTAAAGTGCTATGTTTATAACATTCATTCAGTTATCTCATAACTACTTGTGAATTCCAATTATTGTATCACATTCCGGGTAAATAGAAGATGTTAAACTCTCCGATCAAACAATCGAACACCCAAGTTTTCCTGATACAGCTCAACAAATGAAACAAGTCTAAAAACATTCAGTTCGTGCCTCAGTACCAACGGTCCAGCCGTAGAAGGGTCAAGCCAACGCCTCACATATGGCACGCCGTACTGCCCCAAACCCGAAGGTTCAAAGCGCAGTTCAAGACGGTCACATAATCGAGTTAAGGTTTGTTGTCTTCTAGAGGGACCATCGCGTTACTTGCACTACTTAGAACGTTATTAAACCACGGAAAGATCCAACACTTGGAAATTTCCCGATAGGGGAAAAATTGGGTATTTACATACGGTCGAACTTTTTAACATATTCAAAAATATCCGGAAAGCCACAAAGACAAAATCTGATAATCCGATCGAATCTACGAACCCCCAATACAACCCAGAATATTCAACTCTTGAATAAATATTAAAAATTCCCAGAAAACTCAGCTGCTGAAAACATGAATTACTGTGCAAAGTTTGGAGGCAAATCCTATCAAGTGGCCGCGGAACCGCCGCAGAAGCCAGGCCTCTGCCGCAGTTCCGCCGCGCATTAGAGGGATCATGAGATAATTTTTGCATCGTAATTCTTAGAATTCCCTGTTGAATTTTTTAAGCATTTTTAATCTGGAAAAATCCCAGTTTTTGAAAAAAGTCCAGAGAGCATGTTTTGAATTAGGGTTTCGGTTCGATCGGGTTTCAAACGTCGTCTAGGCATCGCCTAAGGCTCTAGCTAGACTCTGATACCACTGTAGGGTTCCTAGGCACACTAAGGAGGTCTCACAAGGCATCAACCATGCCAATTTCAAATTTTACGGGTGCCGAGAAACCCTAATACGGATCGTTAACTAGATATATAGGCGAAACAAATACAACTAAAGGACTTTACTCTAAGTGAACGGAAATACAACCTTTGTAGATCCGGTTCTCCACCTCCATAGCTCCGCAATGAAGTCTCCTCGCTGTCCAAATGGAAACACGGGCTCTAGCGTCGACTTCATCGGAGAAATGGGCGGGCAAGGTCGTCGGCTTCGTGCCGAAGATGATCTACGTCGAGGCATCACTAGATCAAGCTCCCACTTCACCAAGTCATGAAACTTGTGAAGAAAACACCCTATACTACTTGGAAAGAGGTAGAGGATGAAGAAATAGGAGGTGGGTTCACTTTAGAATTGGATTTCTTACTCAATTGCTCAAGTTGCCATTGATGAAGCAAGCTTTCTTCATCTTTTTAGAAGAAGAAGATGATAAAAAATGTTATCATAATTAAATTTCAAAAAGAAAATAAAATGTATACTTATCATAATCCAACCATGGTCAAGTGTAGAGAATAAACTAGGGTTAGGTCAATGGTTAGGGTTAAGCATGAAGACAAAAATGGTGACTTAGTCAAAGCTTCATGAAGCTTCAACATGCATCCAAAGAAAGCCACCATTTTTATTTTCTTTTGCCAAAAAGAAAGATATAAATAAATGAATAAATAGATATGAAAAAAAAAACCTAACCATTTAAATAACCATGGTTTAATCTTTACACAAACTCAAGTAAGCATGTATCATCAAACATGATACAATCAAGTGCACAAAAGTATATCACATATACAACTTGTGAACTTCAAGTGAGAAAATCCATTTAAAGTGAACCAATACTAGTTAATGCAAAGTAATATATCAAATATATAATTATGCATTAAATCATTAAATCAACACTTGATTCAATGATCCGGTCATGTCGCACACAACCGACTAGTATACAATGTATCGTTTTATCGAATCAATCCTTGATTCGATAACTAGGTTATATCGCATACAACCATTCGACACATTCATCGCGAGAATAAAATGCGGTATCACATACACGCATTATTCTCGGTCCCGCACATATCTCATATGCGCTCCTATTTCGTTTCGCTTGAGCCAGGAAACCTCTGTGTAGGACTCTAAAGACTCGTTAATACGCCGGTAGCAGATGATGATCATATCAAACACCCACAAGCCGCAAGCGGTCTGCTAAACATAACGGCCACCCGGGTATTGAGCGATCAGAAGATCGACGAGCAAGCCCGCTCACACTCCTGTGAATCCAACCAGTAACACTTACCGTACTGTCCGGTCTCGTCGTCTGATATGTCGCATATCTCGCCTAGGGGTGGTAAACGTCAGACCCCAATAGCTCGATAAGTCGTGTCGGTATGAGGTCTATAACAGTTCGAGAAACTACTGCTAACACTTACCATTAAATCTCAGCAACCTTGGCCAGGGATTTCCGGTTATAGCCAATCAAACACAGCGCAACATCAACTCCCTATACCGGGAGAGACGAATCCCCTCCTATCGCTCATTGCCTCCATGTGATTCAGGACTGTACCCAAAAACCACCGTTTTGCACGTCCTCTTGGACGTGGTAAGTTGGAAATCAAACTACAGTGGGAACCACACATGACTCTATGACGATCTCGGGTCAACAGACTACTCTGTACCAGTGTCCCCAGAGAACTGCCATCTGACGTAAGGTATAATACCATCTGGGAGTTCTAGGCGAGTCCGTCCAGTATACCCAGTCTCCACTGAGCACCCGTATATCATCTCTGATGTCAAACACCTATGGATATGGGATCATCCATCGCCCATCTGTATGGGTCGAGAAGGTATACGCTAGTCTACTCTGGTATATCGTTGCCCCGTCTCGATATACCCACGACTAGGGACTTTGAAGGATGTACTTATAGACTACCATGTCCCCACTAGTATGATCCGCATCATAGTCCAGGTAGTCAAGTAAACATCCTAAGGGCTTTACCAACATGTATAAGAGAGACAATCGGCGTACACGTTAAGGTAAAGAGCAACCAGATAGCATACTATCATGTCGAGCAAGAAAGTCCTCCCTATATATGTCCCAGCATCCACTACAATATACATCCTATGTATAGCAATGGTCTCTAGGGCATACATATAACTAACACGATGGTTGTTCCCACGTTCATCGATGTTTGACTTCGAGATCGTATACAGGTGCTCAGTGGTGACTAGGTACACTAGACGGACTCACCGAGAACTCCTATATGGAATTATATCTATCGTCGGATAGCAGTTCTCAGGTGACACTGGTGCAGGTTAGTCTGTAGACCCGAGATCGTCATAGAGTCTTGTGTGTTCTCTGTTCACACCATAATATTGCATTATTATATTCCCCATTCTTATTCTTTTTATAAATAAACAGGTGCTTTTGACGCATGTCTGCTACATGTTACAGGTTACAGGTTCTTGGACAGGAAACAGTGAAAACGATGAAAAGACGACGAAAAAGTGAGACTTTGACCAACAAACAGAGAATCTTGATCAAGCCTACATAAAGAACAATTCACAAAGCAAGATTCAAGACATCGACTCAAAGAGAACGGGTAGAAGTCCACTATAATGTTCACTGGAAATCTGGAAGAGAACCAGATGCTAAATTGAGAAAAGATATATAGAAATAAGAAGGCCAAAACGAACAAGGGCAAGCCACAAAGTTTCAGAGTCCAACTCCATCATTGGGCCGCGGAACCGCGGCCCAAACCCTACCCAGGCCGCGGTTCCGCGGCTATCAAGAGCAATCAGAAATTAAAATTTCAAGCAAAATGTGGCGGCGGATTTGACTAGTCAACCTAGGGCTATTTTTGTAAAATTAGACATGCGGTTCAAGATGTAACCTAGGGTTCCTATTCTCTATAAATAGGAACTCTAAAACTTGTAATTTCATATGCCTCCATTCATTAATAAATTTCAGTATTCTTTTGGAGAGCATCATTTTTTGTAAGTTCTTTATTTTCAGCCCTAAGTTAATTTTCTATTCTTGCCTTAGATAAATTTAATTTCTTGCCCTAGTTAATCTTTTATTCTCTGCCCTAGATAAATGTATTTTAATTCCCTAATGAGTGAGTAGTCTCCTCGCTTGTTAGGGTTAGATCTGGGGAAGGTTTGAGAGACGAAGATCTCCCATCCCCTTTCTTGCCCGTCATATATTTTCATAGAACTCCATGCATACCTTCTTATTCCGCTCCCTACGGCACTCTACCCACGAGGTAGCGGTGATACCGTAGTCTAAAGGCCCGGATTTTAAGGTTTTCCATGGAGTTTAGGGTAAAGATTAAGAAAGGAAGGACAAGGATCTAGAGGAAGAACAATCTTCCCAATCATCCTAATCCCTTTTATTAATATTTACCATAACACATAATTAGATCTTCATATTGGTATAGAAAGCGGTGAGATTTATAAACTTTCCAAACTTAACCTAGACCTAACCCTAGCAAGACTAGATCTAGATAATCGTAATATAGAATAATTTAGGTTTTTAGATTTAATAATCAATCCGAACACCCTTCGGAATTAACTCGTTAGCACGACTAGGAGATTCACAACATCCCTGTGGACCGACCCGTATTCACCGGCTAGCTACATGCGACGTCGTTCTTGATTGCGGTAATAGATAGTTTTTGAGATCAATCAAATGGCGCCGTTCTTGATTGCGGTAATAGATAGTTTTCAAATCAAACCTACCCTTACCCAATTGAAGCCCACAACTCCTGTTTTCCATCGATTACTCTAAATAGTTCACCTGTTGAAAATAAAAATGAGTTGTGTGATTTTGTAGTGCTTGATTTGCCAAATTGTGAAGAACCCCTTTCAAGTGAAACCGCACCTAATCCGTTTGACCTTTACACCTCCACTCTAGAACCTACATGGATAAACATCCATGCTTTTGAGGAGGTGTCTAAAGAAATTGATTTTCACTTGATTGAGGATATAGACGCCGGGAATATTTCGGATGATGAACCTGTCGATTTAATTGAAATTTTATGTTCAAATCATCATCCTGAGTTATTAAATGTTTCTCCCGAATCTCATATGCGTCTTGAATTTGATGATAATGGCATGGATGAGTTAAATATTGAGGATAGTATTGAGGAGAGTCTTGAGGATAATATTGAGGTAGTATTGAGGAGAGTCTTGAGGATAATATTGAGGTTGAATCATTTTTATTTGATGTGTCTTATTTTCCAATTCATCCTCCTGAACCTTTGACTGCTATATCACGCTCCCTCCTTCCCATCGTTCTGACCACGCTTGAAGACTGTGAGCATGAAACCTTTTCCTTTGAATCTGACACAATTCTCATAGACGATAGCACCTACGAGTGTTTCACTTTTTCGGACGATGTTGATGACTCACCGCCCAAGTTTGAGTCCTTTACATTTTCAGATGAGCCATCAGACTCGGTTGATTATAGTAGTTTCAAACCATTAATGGAATCTTTCAAGTTCGAAACAGTTTACTATGGTAAGAAAGATACTATCCCTAATTCACTCCCTTTCATCTTTCCCCTTGTTCCGACCGAACAAATGACCGTTACGCTTTCATCTCCTATACCAAGTTCGGCGTATCCATGTTTTCTTGCGAATCTTGAGGGATTTGACCCCATTTCCCGACGGGTTGATAGGTTAGCGTAATCGCTTATAGCATATCGATCATCACATATTGCGCTAATTAATTCACTCGATTTACACCTTCAAGTTCGCGCGATCCTTCTTTCTTCTTTCCGTCATTCTTCTCCCTCACCGAGACCATATTCTACCATTCTTCTTTCAACACGGTCTCGCGTGTTTCTCATTTCTTTCATCTCCATCCCATTCTTGCACCGACTATACCTTTACCATGATAAAATTTTTGAATGGTTGGTGTTAACATTTGGCTTGTGTAAGGCCAAGCTTAAGTTTGGGGGGAAACTTTGTATATATGTACATTTTTTTTTTGTTTTCTTTTTATGAGAAAATAAAAAAATTTCAAAACATTAAAAAATAAAAAAAAATTGTAAATAAATAAACAGGGGAGTGCCGACATTTTGACCCTCTTGGTTTAGCATGACAGTGAGGACACTGTCAAGTTCAAGTTTGGGGGTATGCTCGGTACGTCTTCTTCCTTCGCATTCATTTGTACATATTTTTGCATTTGCATACTTATTTGAAAACCCATAAAAATTTCAAAATTTCAAAAATTATAAAAATTTATGTATTCAATTTTGGCTAATTGACTTGAGTTTGAAGAATGGGTTAACTGGCTAGGAACAACTAGATCTTAGACTTAGTAAATTAAAAACCCTAAAGATAACCTTCTTTAAAGTTTAATGGTAGAAAGTATATGCCCTTGTAGATTATTTAGAAATAGGCAAATTTTGGGTTCACTTCTTGGGCTAAGTCAAAATGAGGGAAGAGTATTGATGCTCTTATTAGAGTATAAGTTTGAAAAATAATTCCTAGCTTAAGTCTAGATTCTGAAAACGTATACCCTACAAATTGCACAATCACGCACCTTGAAACTTGGAATAGTAGAGGAGACCATGAAATGCTCTTGTCTAAAGTCCTTAGTACGATGAAAATGAAAAAGAAATTAAATATAGAAAGAAAAAAAAATGGACACTGGTTTTTGTGATTACTTAAGGCTGCAAAAATAGAAAAATATTTAGCGAGGGTGCTTCATCACCTAGTGCCTTAGACCAACTGGTTTGGGAGTCACTGCTAAAAGCCTTAGGTGTTGCAAGACTAGGAATTACGCTTTAAAGTGCTAACGCATCTTGTAATCGGTTGTTGGTACCTCAAGAAGTATTAACGGTCGCATGAAGGAGGTGTAAGCAAATTTCATTTAAAAAATTCACTAATTAATAAGTGCTTTGGACAATGGACGAGAGTACGATTGCTTGATTTGAATTTCCAAGTGTAGGGGTGATCTATACACACACGTTGGGGATATGTGATTAGAGTTTAGATAAGAGAAAGGAATGAAGAATAGAACTTGTATCTCTAGTAGAGTTGATAGAAATTCCTAAGTGGAGATGGAACTTTAGAAGGAAAACTTAAGAGATGCCGAAAGCTAGGTAACTCTACAGGATATATATAATCTTAAGTTAAATGATGAGGAAGTGTGAAGAATGTGGGTGGATAATTTACGGGTAAAAGATAATAGAATTCCTTGTTAGAAGACCTAATTGGAAAACAAAAGTCAATGGGCCGAGTTGATAGGATTTTGTGGGTGTAATCCGCTGAAAAGCCTCAGGAGACAACACTCCTCCTATTAGGGACACCTAGAGGTTTAACGGCTTGTTGCACGTGCTCAGAGCAATCGCGTTTCCCTGCGAAAGTGTGGTTAGGATTTTGTAGAGAATAAAAAATAAGTTTGCTCGAGGATGAGCAAAAGATAAGTTTGGGGGTATTTGTTCACACCATAATATTGCATTATTATATTCCCCATTCTTATTCTTTTTATAAATAAATAGGTGCTTTTGACGCATGTCTGCTACATGTTACAGGTTACAGGTTCTTGGACAGGAAACAGTGAAAACGATGAAAAGACGACATAAAAGTAAGACTTTGACCAATAAACAGAGAATCTTGATCAAGCTTACATAAAGAACAATTCACAAAGCAAGATTCACGACATCGACTCAAAGCGAACGGGTAAAAGTCCACTATAGTGTTCACTGGAAATCTGGAAGAGAACCAGAGGCTAAATTGAGAAAAGATATATAGAAATAAGAAGGCCAAAACGAACCAGAGCAAGCCACAAAGTTTCAGAGTCCAACTCCATCATTGGGCCGCGGAACCGCGGCCCAAACCCTACCCAGGCCGCGGTTCCGCGGCCATCAAGAGCAATCAGAAACTAAAATTTCAAGCAAAATGTGGCGGCGGATTTAACTAGTCAACCTAGGGCTATTTTTGTAAAATTAGACATGCGGTTCAAGATGTAACCTAGGGTTCCTATTCTCTATAAATAGGAACTCTAAAACTTGAAGCAAGGGAGGATTTTTTCACATCTGAGATTCCCAGGTAAAAGACCGGGGCGGAAATCCCCTCGCGCATTGCGTTCTCCCATTCTGCATTACCCTTTGCGTCTTCAAACGAACTCGGTTCCCCGATCTCGGACACACAACACTGTGAGAGCGACACAGCGTCTTCAAAGTAGGCCTGCATATACTTCGGATTAGACTTCTTGAACTGCAAAGACCTTCTGAGACGTCGGCTGATTTTCAGTCGTGATGTCTTCCTCCCTTCATTAATAAATTTCAGTATTCTTTTGGAGAGCATCATTTTTTGTATGTTCTTTATTTTCATCCCTGAGTTAATTTTCTATTCTTTCCTTAGATAAATTTAATTTCTTGCCCTAGTTAATCTTTTATTCTCTGCCCTAGATAAATGTATTTTAATTTCCTAATGAGTGAGTAGTCTCGTAGCTTGTTAGGGTTAGATCTGGGAAAGGTTTGAGAGACGAAGATCTCTCATCCCCTTTCTTGCCCGTCATATATTTTCATAGAACTCCATGCATACCTTCTTATTCCGCTCCCTACGGCACTCTACCCATGAGGTAGCGGTGATACCGTAGTCTAAAGGCCCGGATTTTAAGGTTTTCCATGGAGGTTAGGGTAAAGATTAAGAAAGGAAGGAAAAGGATCAAGAGGAAGAACAATCTTCCCAATCATCCTAATCCCTTTTATTAATATTTACCATAACACCTAATTAGATCTTCATATGGGTATAGAAAGCGGTGAGATTTATAGACTTTCCAAACTTAACCTAGACCTAACCCTAGCAAGACTAGATCTAGATAATCGTACTACAGAATAATTTAGGTTTTTAGATTTAATAATCAACCCGAACACCCTTCGAAATTAACTCGTTAGCGCGACTAGGAGATTCACAACATCCCTGTGGACCGACCCGTATTCACTGGCTAGCTACATGCGACGCCGTTCTTGATTGCGGTAATAGATAGTTTTTGAGATCAATCATTCTCCCACTGTACTTTGATTACCACCCTACCACGGCTCTACTGAGTCATGCAAACAGGTGGCCGTTGGGTACAATCCCGAGACACACTAAGGCGATGAGCGATAGGAGGGGTTTCGTCTCTCCCGGCATTGGGAGTTGATGCTGTGCTGTGCTCGATTGGCTATATCAGTAAGTCCCTGGCCAGGGCTGTTGAGATTTACTGATAAGTGTTATCAGTAGTTTCTCGATCTGTTGTAGACCATTCATCGACATGACTTATTGAGTTATTGGGGTCGACGTTACCATCCCTAGACTCGATATGCATCATATCTGACAAAGAGACCGGACTGTACGGTAGTGTTGCCGGTTGGCTCGACGGGAGTTGTGACAGGTTCGCTTGTTTTCTTCTGATTGCTTAATACCCGGGTGGCCGTTACGTTTAGCTGACCGCTTGCGGCTTGGGGGTGCTTAATATGATCATCACCCACTGCCGGCGTATTGACGAGTCTTAGAGTCCCACAATGGAGTTGCCTAGTCCAGGCGAAACGATGTGGTGCGCATATGAGATATGCGCGTGGACCCGGTTAGAATGCGTGTATGAGATACCGTATATTAATCGGGCGTTTTGTTTTGGTCGGGTCGTATGTGATATGACCGGGTTGCTAAATCAAGTGTTGATTTATCATTGACCATTAGTTTCTCACTTTAAACCCTTTCTTGTCTTTTTGTTGTATGCATGCATGTATGCATTTATTCTTATTCATGCACATATGGATGTGTATGCACACATACATGCATACATCATTCTATCATGGTTGTTGATATAGTGGATGGTGGAAATATAAGACTCACACCATTTATAAAATATATGGATATTATTTTTGGAAAAGAAAAATGGAAATGGAAATTGTTATCATGGTTTAATATTTTATTCTTGAACTAACCCTTTTTTTTAACCATGATTTAATTTCTATGGCCATTTTTGTTCCAAACTAAAATATCTAGATATTTTATAACTATGGTTAGGAATGAGAAAGAGAAAATATATTGTTAGTTATATGTCTGCCCTAGAGGCCATTACTATACATAGGATGTATATTGTAGTGGATGCTTGGACATATATAGGGAGGACTTTCTTGCTCGATATGATAGTATGGTATCTGGTTGCTCTTTATCTTAACGTGTACACTGATTGTCTCTCTGTTACATGTTGGTAAAGCCCTTAGGATGTGTACTTGACTACCTGGACAATGATGTGGATCATACTAGTGGGGACATGGTAGTCCATAAGTACATCCTTCAAGGTCCCTAGTCGTGGGTGTATCAAGACGGGGCATCGATATACCAGAGTAGACTAGCGTTTACCTTCTCGACCCATACAGATGGGCGATGGATGATCCCATATCCATTGGTGTTTGACATCAGAGATGATATACGGGTGCTCAGTGGAGACTGGGTACACTGGACGGACTCGCCGAGAACTCCCAGATGGTATTATACCTTACGTCAGATGGCAGTTCTCTGGTGACACTGGTACAGAGTAGTCTGTTGACCCGAGATCGCCATAGAGTCTTGTGTGATTCCCACTGTGCTTTGATTTCCACCTTACCAAGTCTAAGAGGACGTGCAAAACAGTGGTTTTTGGGTACAGTCCTGAATCATATGGAGGCAATGAGCGATAGGAGGGGATTCGTCTCTCCCGGTATAGGGAGTTGATGTTGTGCTGTGTTCGATTGGCTATAACCGGAAATCCCTGGCCAGGGTTGCTGAGATTTACTGGTAAGTGTTACCAGTAGTTTCTCGAACTGTTATAGACCTCATATCGACACGACTTATCGAGCTATTGGGGTCTGACGTTTACCACCCCTTGGCGAGATATGTGACATATCAGACGACGAGACCAGACTGTACGGTAAGTGTTGCTGGTTGGATTCACAGGAGTGTAAGTGGGCTTGCTCGTTGATCTTCTGATCGCTCAATACCCGGGTGGCCGTTACGTTTAGCAGACTTCTTGCGGCTTGTGGGTGTTTGATATGATCATCACCTGCTGCCGGCGTATTGACGAGTCTTTAGAGTCCTACACAGAGGTTTCCTGGCTCAAGCTAAACGAAATAGGAGCGCATATGAGATATGTGCGGGACCGAGAATAATACCAGTATGTGATACTGTATTCTATTCTCACGATTTGTATCCTTGGACGGTTATATATGATATAGCCAGGTTACCGAATCAAGTGTTGATTCGATACATTGATACACTTGATATTAGTCGGTTATATGCGATATGACCGGATCATTAAATCAAGTGTTGATTTAATGATTTAATGTGTAATTATATATTTGATATATTACTTTACATTAACTAGTATTAGTTCACTTAAGATGGATTTTCTCACTTGATGTGCACATTGTATATATATGATATATGTTTGTGCACTAGTTTGTATCATGTTTGATGATACATGCAAACTTGGGTGTGTGTATGCTTTGAACCATGTTTAGGTTAATGGTTAGGGTTTTGTTATCTTTACTTAATTATTTTTTTTATTTATTTATTTTTGGGCAAGAAACAAAATAGTGGATTCTTTTGTTTTTTACTTGAAGCTTCATGAAGCTTTGACCATTTTGTTTCTTTCCTTAACCTAACCATTCACCTAAACCCTAGTTTATTCTCTACACTTGTTACACTAACCCATGGTTGCATTATGATAAGATCACTTGATTTATTATTATTCATCAATTGATTTTATTATTCTTATCATATTCTTCCTTCTTCTTCTTCTTCTTCAAAAAGAAGAAACCTTGCTACCTTCAATGGTGCCATGAGAAAAAGAGTGAGAAATCCAAATAAAAAGTGAACCCACTTCCTATTTCTTCATCCTCTACCACTTGCCATGTAGTAGAGTGTGTTATCTTCACAAGTTCCATGACCAAGTGAAGATGGAGCTTGATCTTGAGTTGCCTCGACGTAGATCATCTTCGGCATCGAAGTCGACGACCTAGCCCGCCCATTTCTCCGATGAAACCGACGCTAGAGTCTGGGATCCGATGATCGCAGTGAAGGGACATCGTCACGGAGCTAAGGAAGTGGAGAACCGGATCTAAAAAGGTTGTAGCCCCTTTCACCTAGCACTAAAGCAGTTTAGTAGCATGTAGTTTCGCCTAATTTCTAGTTAACGATCTATATTAGGGTTTCTCGGCACCAAATTTTTAGAATTTGGCATGGTTGATGCCTTGTGGAACCTCATTAGTGTGCCTAGGAATCCTACATATATATATTCTCATTTTCTCATTTTTATTCATAAGATTATCATTTTACCTTGAGCTCTTAAAAAGCCATCATCTTCTTCCTCATTTCTCTCTTGCTCTCTAGTTTTCTCAAGTGAGCAAAAGAGTTACCAAGTTAGGATTTTGAAGTGAGAAAATAAAGCACATCACCATTCTACACTAGTCTTGCCCATTAGTGTAGAGTGTTAGCTTCCATTTCTTCTCTTGATCTAGTGAAGCTTCAAGCTTGGACCAAGAGGACTCCGGGTGGATCGTCGTGGACCTAGAGGATCTCAAGCGGACCTTTTTTTTCCAACCCTCAAGTAGCTAAGGAGTCTAGCGTAGGGAGCTACAAAGGTTGTACTCTCAAAACCCTAGCTTTTACTACTTGTGTTCATGTTAAAGTTATGTTGCCCTAAATTTTCTGGCATGATCCTTAAGATAGTTTCTTTAGCACCATAAAAATTTAAATATGGCATGTGTGTTGCCTCCAAACCCTTGTGGTGGTGCTGTAGGAGACCCTTCATGATATCAGAGCCAAGCTAGAGCCTTAGGCGACGTTTAGGCGAAGTTAAAACTCCGATCGAACCCCGAAATACGGAATTAGACCCTTCTCTGGACATTTTTTAAAAACTGTGTTTTTTCAGAATTAAAAATACTTAAAAATTTCAGCAGGCAAATATAAGCAACACTGTAAAAAACGAAGCCATAAACTGTACATGCCGCCGCGGAACCGCGGACAGACCTTACTTGGGCCGCGGATCCGCAGCAGTACAGATGTAATATTGCCTCATTTTTGTACAGTAATGTTCTTAACTGCTTGTACATATTTTTAGGTATTTTTAATCTGACTCAAGTGTTGAGTATTCTGGGAATTATTTTTGATTCGTTGATTCGATCGGAAAATTTAATTTCGTGCTATTATGGGGTAATTTAGAAAGTATTAAAAAGTTCGAACGGATATCATTAACTCACTTTTTCCCGGCATGGAAAACTTTGAAGTGTTGAATTTTTCTCGAGTTTAAATCTTTCGGAAAAACGTACAAGTAACATGGTGGACCCTTTAGAAGAACACAAACCTTAACTCGATTATGTGACCATCTGAACTGCCTCTAAAGCTTAGAGTTTGGGGCA
The DNA here is from genome assembly GCA_030015575.1 of Agapanthus africanus. Lineage (NCBI taxonomy): Eukaryota > Viridiplantae > Streptophyta > Magnoliopsida > Asparagales > Amaryllidaceae > Agapanthus > Agapanthus africanus. The sequence continues at coordinate 292,182,721 of CM057345.1, read as the reverse complement.
GTACGTCATGCCACATGTGAGGCGTTGGCTTGACCCTTCTACGGCTGGACCACTGCTACTGTGACATGTTCCGGGATTTTTGAACTCCGCTCAAGTGTTGAGCTATTTAGGAAATCTTGGGTATTTGATTATTCAATCGGAAAGTTTAATACTGTCTATTTATCTGGAATGTGATACAATATGTGGAATTCATATAGTTTGGCATGAAATGCGAAGTATATGATATTTCGGATTTACGATGTCTAAAGTGATTGTGGATTCCAAATATTGTAGTTTTACAATTTCTTTTCTATGACCGTAAGTGTAGTATGTCGCATATCATCGGTTTCGTTGCTATACATCAACGACAATCGGGGTACGCATACTTACTTACGTTGATGATATATGATATTATGTGTTGCTGAGATATGATATGCAGGATTGTCGCGATTGAATAGCCGGGTTTTTTTATGTGAGATGAGAGTTTTCTTTTCATTCTTGTAAAATTCAAATGTAATGTAATATTCTTTTATTTGGGGCACTTCCGGGTTGAGATTGATGTCACCAGTGTTGTATATAATTTACTTTTCCGCATTAGGATAGACCCAAAGAGGGGAGCACAAGTGACCAGGTTCTGGGGTTCAGAGGGTGGCCATCTCGAGGAGTCGAGACCGGGTCTCCTAAACTCTAGAATTGGTAGGGTCGCTTGCCGCTCTCGTAGGGGTCTAAGGGTGTGGGCTTGGCTATTCACCGCGACTGTGGAATCCGTATTTTCTATTGTTGGCTGAATACTAAATACGGACGTCCTAGTATATCCTATATTGTCATATGTGTGTTTCTGCTGCCTGTACTCTATGATGTGATATCTGAGACGAATGATATATTATATATATGATATATAGTAGACGTTGCTTATGTTTTACACCCGCGCTAGTCCCGTCCCGGTATGCCGTTAGTTAAGTAACCTAACGGTGCATAACGGAACATTGCGGCGAATGCGGATGGCATAAGCGTACGTTGTATTTTCGTTTCTTTTCTGTGATTGGCTTAAGGACTTAAATGATGAGGCTACATTAATATGATTAATGTAAAGAAAATGAACCTAAAAAGACGGTGTAGAATCGGATTTGAAAACCACTCGGCTTTTTATGAAAAAGCTACATTTCAAAACTGCGGAGCTCAAGCCACTCCTTTTGAAAACCATTTTGATTCTACGACGATATCAAGTTCAAAGCGTTAAAGATTTTCTTAAAAATCATCCGCAACCCTCCGTCATTTTAGGAAGCAGAGTACTTAGTATTCGTGCTACGTTTGTTGACTATAGTTAAGATGTAGTGTACGGTAGCTAAGTGATGTCTTCCTACACTGCATATGATGCAGATTAATTAGGACATTCATGCGACTTTGTTGACCATAGTTAAGGGTCATATGAGTGGGTCTAATTAATCAAGAAATGACGGGTAGAACTTGACTAGTACTTGCGATTTGTTGACCATAGTTAAGGTCATAGGTACTAGGGTAAAAACCACATCGGGAATTTCAATAGTTGAAATTTGCAATGAGCTTGAATACCTTCCATATGATGGTTGGATCCCGATCCCACTGTGGGCAATAGTTGCTCCAAGGAGAGTTTTGCAGTTTATAATTAGCTAACCTATTAGGTGTTTAGAAAGGTGTTAATGGGGCTACGCCTCTGGGAAAATGAGGTTTACTTTAATTAGGTCCGTGCGATAGCACGGGGAACCTCCCTCAAGTACCGACACTGGCCTGGATGAACGGTTGGCAAAGTTGTAGACTGTAATTAATCCTGGCTAGTTTTCTTTTTAAGGTTTGAAAGAAAAACTTGATTAAAGCGGTGGGAGACAACGATTAGACAAGATAATAACCGATCTGATCTTTGCAAGTGCTTTCGCTGAGTGTATTCTTTTCTCTCTCTTAATGGCAGATAGCCATGACAGGACTCAAGCTTCTACTAGATAATAATAAACTGAATGGGACCAATTATAAAGACTGGCTGAGGAATCTGAACATTGCCTTGACTTATGATAAGGTATCATATGTCCTCATGGCTCCAGCCCCGCCCGTCCCAAGTCCAAAATCCTCAGTTGCGGATAATGAAGTCCGCAAGACATGGGAAGCTGACTGTGCCACGGCCAAATGCCTTGCGCTTGCATCAATGGATAACACACATGAAAAGCAGCACGAGAATATTGACATTCACGACATATTCCTCCATACAAAGGAGTTGTATGGAGAGCAATCCCCAGTATTACGATATGAAGCATCAGAGAAATTGTTTCAGATGTGAATGGCCCCTGGCACACCGGTAGGAGACCATGTTCTGAAGATGATAGCTCTCATAGAAAAGCTTGAGGACCTTGGATGGACGATGGACAATGAACAATATACGGATATTATTCTGCAGTCCCTCCCCTCCACCTTTGCTCAATTTATAGTTAACTTCAACATGCACAACATGGAGAAGGAACTACCTGAACTCCTTAATATGTTAAGGAGTGCAGAGAGAACACTGAAATCAGTGAAAACTCCCGTTTTGAGTGTTGGGCAATCTTCCTCTTCTCGCCCAAAGGATAAGGCTAAGGGAAAGATGAAGAAGAAGCCCACCAAGCCTAGGGGTGGAGTTAAAAAGGTTAAGGGGAAGGACAAGTCCATAGCTGGAGAATCGGGGAAAGGGGAATGTTATCATTGCCACAAAACAGGACATTGGAAGCGCAACTGCACGGAGTACTTAAATATCAAGAAGAAGCATGGGGATGCTTCCGCTTCAGGTGTGTTTGTGACAGAAAACTGTTTTTCAATAAACTCTGCTTCCTGGCTATTAGATACCGGTTCAGGTTCTCACATTTGCAATTCTATGCAGGGGCTGAGAAATAGCAAGGTTTTGAAGACAGGTGACCATACTCTCCGCGTTAGAAATGGTTCCAATGTACATACAGTCGCAGTGGGAGAGTATTATTTGGGGTTGCCGTCTGGGTGTATATTGGTTTTGAACCCATGTTATTTTGTACCTAGTATGCTTTGTAATATAATATCCGTTTCTTTGTTAGACAATGAAAGATATAATTTTGTATTGCAGAACAATGTTATGAACATTCACCTGAATCAAATGTTGGTTGGGTATGGTACGCTTAATAACGGGATATACGTCCTAAATCAACACACAGTTTTCAGCATACAACACACTAATAAAAGAAAACTTTCAGAAATAAATGAAGCTTTTCTTTGGCACTGTAGACTTGGTCATATTAACGAAACAAGACTAAACAAGTTACACAAAGATGGATATTTAAACTCTTTTGAATATAAATCTTATGCGACTTGCCAGTCTTGTATCAAGGGTAAAATGACCAAAACTTTATTTACCGGACACTGAGAAAGAGCTACTGAGCTCCTAGGACTCATACATAGTGATGTATGTGGGCCAATGTCTACACAGGCTAGAGGCGGTTTTTCATACTTCATTACTTTCACTGACGATTTCTCAAGAGTCGGTCATGTATTTTTATTAAAGCATAAATCCGAAGCTTTTGAGAAATTCACTAAATATAAACTCGAAGTAGAAAAACAAACCAGCTTGAGTATCAAAATACTTCGATCAGATCGAGGTGGAAAGTATCTCAGTACAGAATTTGCAAACTTCCTAAAATAGAATAGGATTCTCTCTCAGCTCACTCCTCCTTACACACCACAGCACAACGGTGTGTCAGAACGACGGAATTGGACCCTATTAGATATGGTCCATTCCATTCCATGATGAGTGATGCTGAGTTACCCGTCTCATTTTAGGGGCATGCATTGGCGACTGCAGCGTTTCTACTGAACATGGTCCCAACCAAAACTGTGTCTACCACACCATATGAGATATGGCATGGGAAGAGACCATCTCTTAAGAGAATTAAGATTTGGGGTTGCCCGGCCTATGTTAAAAAGCAGAATCCGGACAAACTTAAGACACGGTCGGTCATGTGTAATTTTGTGGGGTATCCAAAGAATTCTTATGGATATCTATTCTACCACAAGGAGGAACAAAAGGTGTTTGTTTCTCAGTATGCCACATTCTTGGAAAAAGAGTTTTTCACAGATAAAGCTGATGGCAATGTGGTGGATCTAGAAGAGGTTCTAGAGACACAAACTACAAATGCCGATTTGGTTGAACTGGCTGTTGCAATAGAAACTGAGGAACCTCGGCCACTCCGTAGGTCTGGTAGGACTTCTCGCCCACCGGAGAGGTACTAGGTTTCCTCATTGATGGTGACAGAGAAGACTGCATCATGGAAGATGATGATCCTACCAGCTTTTAGCAAGCTATCACGAGTGGAGACTCTGTGAAGTGGCTGGATGCCATGAGATCCGAAATGGAGTCCATGTACACCAACAAAGTATGGACTTTGGACGTTGTACCCCCTGGGGTAAAACCTGTGGGATGCAAATGGATCTTTAAAAGAAAGATTGGTGTAGATGGGCAGGTAGAGACCTATAAGGCAAGACTTGTGGCGAAGGGTTTTCGTCAAAGACCAGGTTTAGACTATGACGAGACTTTTTCTTCCGTAGCCATGCTTAAATCCATTCGGATCCTATTGCTATTGCAGCTCACTACGACTATGAAATCTGGCAGATGGACGTTAAAACGACATTTCTTAATGGAGATTTAAAAGAATGCGTTTATATGGATCAGCAAGAGGGCTTCATTGACAGTGGGAGCAGTGGAAAAGCATGTAGATTGCTTAAATCCATATATGGGTTAAAGCAGACATCGCGGAGTTGGAACATCTGTTTCGATGATGTTATCAAAAAGTTTGATTTCATCAAAAATCCAGATGAACCTTGTGTTTATAAGAAGGCTGTAAGGAGAGCTATCACATTCCTCGTATTGTACGTGGATGACATTCTTTTGATAGGAAATGATATTCTTATACTACAGTCGGTCAAATCTTTCTTATCACTAAGGTTCTCCATAAAGACCTGGGTGATGCCACATACATTCTGGGCATTAGGATCTATAGGGATAGATCCAAGAGGTTATTGGGATTGTCCCAAACCAGGTACATCAACACCATGCTAAAAAGGTTTAGTATGGAAGACTCCAAGCGGGGTGCCTTACCCGCTTTCCATAGGGTCATTCTCTCCAAGGACTCTTGCCCAAAGACCGATGAAGAGAGAGCTCGCATGAGCATTATACCCTATGCTTCGGCAGTAGGATCTATAATATATGCGATGTTATGTACACGCCCAGATATAGCTTATGCACTTAGTGTTGTAAGCAGGTATCAATCCAACCCAAGCACTGGATAGCTGTGAAGAACATTCTTAAGTACTTGCGAAGGACTAAAGAATTGTTCTTGGTGTATGGTAATGGAGATCTCCAAATGGAGGCCTTTACCGATTCGAGCTTCCAGAGCGATTAGGACGACAGCAAATCTATCTCAGGGTTTGTATTTACCCTCAATGGAGGGGTGGTAAGTTGGAAGAGTTCCAAACAGGATACCGTTGCAGACTCTACGATGGAGGCTGAATACATTGCTGCAAATGATGCAGCCAAGGAAGCCGTCTGGATGAAGAAGTTCGTCTCGGAGCTAGGAGTAGTTCCAACCATTATTGATCCAATATTATTGTATTGTGATAATAATGGGGCTATGGCATTAGCCAAGGAGCCCATGTCCCATCAGCGGTCCCGACACATCCTGAGGCGCTTTCATTTGATCCGGGAGATTGTAGATCACCGCGAGATCGAGATTAGGAGAGTGGACACAAAGAATAACACCGCGGATCCACTCACCAAGGCCCTCCCTCAGCCGCAGCATGAGCGACTTTTTGAGATGTTGGGTATGATATACGCCAATAACCGACCTTAGTGCAAGTAGGAGATTGTTGGATATATGTATGCCTTAGAGGCCATTATATGATAGTGGATGTATTTATACATGTGTGTGTGTGTGTGTGTGTGTGTATATATATTCAGTGTACATTCTAGCTCGACATGATAGTATGCTATCTGGTTCTTCTTTATCTGACATGTTGATTTGATCATGCTTTTATTCATTCACACATGTTGATAAAGCCCTGAGGATATAGGCTTGACTACTGTGATTATGATAGAGATCATACTAGTGGGACATCTGTAGTTTATAAGCATATCCTGGAATGTCCCTAGTCGTAGGTGTATCGAGACGGGGCATCGATATACCAGAGTAGACTAGCGTATATGATACTAGACCCATATGATGGGCGATGGATGTTCCCACATTCATTGATGTTTGACATCGAGATCGTATACGGGTGCTCAGTGGTGAATGGGTACACTGGACGGACTCACCGAGAACTCCTATATGGAGTTATATCTATCATCGGATAGCAGTTCTCAGGTGACACTAGTGCAGGTTAGTCTGTAGACCCGAGATCGTCATAGAGTCTTGTGTGTTCTCCCACTGTACTTTGATTACCACCCTACGACGGCTCTACTGAGTCGTGCAAACAGGTGGCCGTTGGGTACAGTCCCGAGACACACGAAGGCGATGAGTGATAGGAGGGGTTTCGTCTCTCCCGGTATTGGGATTTGATGCTGTGCTGTGCACGATTGTCTATATCAGTAAGTCCCTGGCCAGGGCTGTTGAGATTTACTGATAAGTGTTATCAGTAGTTTCTCGATCTGTTGTAGACCATTCATCGGCACGACTTATTGAGTTATTGGGGTCGACGTTACCATCCCTAGACTCGATATGCAGCATATCTGATGAAGAGACCGGACTGTACGGTAGTGTTGCCGGTTGGCTCGACGGGAGTTGTGACAGGTTCGCTTGTTTTCTTCTGATCGCTCAATACCCGGGTGGCCATTACGTTTAGCTAAACGCTTGCGGCTTGGGGGTGCTTGATATGATCATCACCCACTGCCGGCGTATTGACGTGTCTTAGAGTCCCACAATGGAGTTGCCTAGTCCAGGCGAAACGATGTAGTGCGCCTATGAGATATGCGCGTGGACCCGGTTAAAATGCGCGTATGAGATACCGTATATTAATCGGGCGGTTTGCTTTTGGTCGGGTCGTATGTGATATGACCGGGTTGCTAAATCAAGTGTTGATTTATCGTTGACCATTAGCTTCTCACTTTAAACCCTTTCTTGTCTTTTTGTTGTATGCATGCATGTATGCATTTATTCTTATTCATGCACATATGGATGTGCATGCACACATACATGCATACATCATTCTATCATGGTTGTTGATATAGTGGATGGTGGCAATATAAGACTCACACCCTTTATAAAATATATGGATATTATTTTTGGAAAAGAAAAATGGAAATGGAAATTGTTATCATGGTTTAATATTTTATTCTTGAACTAACCCTTTTGTTTAACCATGATTTAATTTCTATGGCCATTTTTGTTCCAAACTAAAATATCTAGATATTTTATAATTATGGTTAAGAATCAGAAAGAGAAAATATATATATTCTCATTTTCTCATTTTTACTCATAAGATTATCATTTTACCTTGAGCTCTTAAAAAGCCATCATCTTCTTCCTCATTTCTCTCTTGCTCTCTAGTTTTCTTAAGTGAGCAAAACAGTCACCAAGTTAGGATTTTGAAGTGAGAAAACAAACCACATCACCATTCTACACTAGTCTTGCCCATTAGTGTAGAGTGTTAGCTTCCATTTCTTCTCTTGATCTAGTGAAGCTTCAAGCTTGGTCAAAGAGGACTCTGGGTGGATCGTCGTGGATCTAGAGGATCGCAAGCGGACCTCTTTTCCAACCCTCAAGTAGCCAAGGAGTCTAGCGTTGGGAGCTACAAAGCTTGTACTCTCAAAACCCTAGCTTTTACTACTTGTGTTCATGTTAAAGTTATGTTGCCCTAAATTTTCTAGCATGATCCTTAAGATTGTTTCTTTAGCACCATAAAAATTTAAATATGGTATGTGTGTTGCCTCCAAACCCTTGTAGTGCTGCTGTAGGAAACCCTTCAACTACACTTAGTGAGTATGCTACATCGGGTCTGGTACATAGCATCGCATACATGATAGAGCCTACTGCCGAAGCCTAGGGTATCCCTTGCGTGCGAGCTCTCTCCAAATCAGTGTTGGGAGACATCTTTTTAGAGAGAGTGAGTCCAGAGATCGTGGGTTGGTTCCCACGCTTGGATTCTTCCATACTAAACCCCTTTAGTATGGTGTCAATGTACCTGGATTCGGACAATCTCAGTATCCGTTTAGATCTATCTCTATAGATCAGGATTCCCAATATACAGGAGGCATCACCTAGATCTTTCATCGAGAATCGTAGTGATAAGAAGAGCTTGACTGATTGCAGCATAGGAATATCATTTCCTATCAAGAGTATGTCATTCACGTACAATACGAGAAAGACAACCTTACTCTCTGCTACCTTCTTATAGATACAAGGTTCATCTATATTTTTGATGAAGTCAAACTCTTTGACTACAACATCAAAACAGATGTTCCAACTCCGCGATGCTTGCTTTAACCCATAAATGGATTTAAGCAGCTTGCACACCTTTCCATTGCTTCCACTATCTACGAAGCCCTCTGGCTGAGTCATGTACACGCACTCTTCTAAATCACCGTTTAGAAAGGCGGTCTTAACATCCATTTGCAAGATTTCGTAGTCATGGTATGCAGCAATGGCAAGTAAGATCCGGATGGACTTAAGCATAGCCACTGGTGAAAAGGATTCGTTATAATCCACACCTGGTCTTTGACGAAAAACCCTTTGCAACAAGTCTAGCTTTGAAAGTCTCAACTTTTCCATCTACACAAAATTTCTATTTAAAGATCCACTTGCTCCCAATGGGTTTTACCCCTTCAGGAGCATTTTCCAAAGTCCATACTTTGTTGGTGTACATGGATTCCATCTCAGATCGCATTGCATCCAGCCATTTCACAGAGTCACCACTCGTGATGGCCTGCTCGAAACTAGTCGGGTCATCATCTTCCATGATGCAATCCTCGCATCTACCATCAATGAGAAAACCATAGCATCTCTCAGGTGGATGAGAAACCCTGCTAGATCGGCGGAGAGGCCGGGGTTCGTTGGGTACTACCGAATTCTCTGGTTCCACTAAATCATCTGTCATAGTTTGTGTTGTTGGAACTTCTTCCAGTTCTACCTCAGAGCCACTAATCACTTTTGCAAGAAATTCCTTTTCTAAAAAGGTGGCGTGCCGAGAAACAAACACTTTTTTTCGGTGTGGTAGAAGATATACCCGCGCTAATGTTTGGGATATCCAATAAACTTGCACAGAATAGACCTTGCCCCGAGCTTGTCCGGATTTTGTGTTTTCACATATGCCGGACAACCCCATATCCTAACATAATTAAGAAATGGTCTCTTTCCTTTCCATATCTCATATGGAGTGGTTGGCACAGATTTGGTGGGAACTATATTCAATAGGTCTGCAGCTGTCTCCAGTGCATATCCCCAGAAGGAAATAGGCAACTCCGTTGTGCTCATCATAGAGCGCACCATATCTAATAGGGTGCGATTCCTCCGCTCCGATACACCATTGTGCTGTGGTGTATAAGGAGGAGTAAGCTGAGAGAGAATCCCATTCTCTTTTAGATAATCTAGGAACTCATAGCTTAAGTATTCCCCTCCTTGATCAGATCGAAGGATCTTAATACTTTTGCCCGTTTGGTTCTCTACTTCGTGCTTATATTCCCTGAATTTCTCAAAAGCTTCAGACTTGTGTTTCATCAGGAACACAAGTCCGAATCTTGAGAGATCGTCAGTGAATGTAATGAAGTAGGAAGAACCGTTCCTAGCATGCGTAGACATAGGACCGCATACATCACTATGTACCAGTCCTAAGAGTTCCGTAACTCTTTCTCCGTGTCCACTAAACGGAGTTTTGGTCATTTTTCCTTTGAGACATGAATGGCAAGTATCATAAGATGATAATTCGAACGGATTCAAATATCCATCCTTATGTAACTTAGCTAGTCGTGTCGCATTGATATGACCAAGTCTACAATACCACAAGAAGGATTCGTTCATTTCTGAACTCTTCCTCTTATGTGTGTTCTGTATATTGAGGATTGTATTTTGATTGAGAATGAATATGCCATTATGTAACGAGCCTGATGCAATCAACTTTTGATCTAGGAATATGTTCATAACATTATCCTTTACTACAAAATTATATCCTTCTTTACCTAATAAAGAAACTGATATAATGTTGCACATCATGTTTGGTATATAATAGCACTCATTCAGAATTAGTGTATTACGACTTGGTAATACAAGATGATATTCGCCAACTGCTTTGGCTGCAATACTTGCACCATTCCCTACTTGAACGGAATGATCACCTTTTCCCAGTTCTCTATCTTTCCGTAACCCATGTAACAATTTACATATCTGGGATCCTGATCCGGTATCTAATACCCAGGACGTAGGATGAACTGAGAAACAGTTCTCAATAACTAACACACTCGAAAAAGGTGCATCAACATGCATGTTCTCCGTTTGGGCGGCGTGAGAATATAGATATTTTCCTATTCCCTGTTCAGTCTTATAACTCTTATAAGAAAGAACGGGACTAACGTTCCCCTGCTCAGTATAATAAGGCGGTTCAGTCAATACATCCATATTATTATCTTAATTATGGCCTGAGATGGTCACTACCTGGAGAGAGAGAGAAGAAAACACTTTAGCGTATGCTCTTGCAAGATTAGATTGGTTATTTATCGTATCTAATCAGGATGTCTCCCACTGTTTTTATCAAATCTTCCTTCAAACCCTAAAACGTAAGATTAGCCGGGATTAATTACACCCTACAATTTCGTCAATCTTTCAGCCAGATCAGTGTCGGTACTTGAGGGAGGGTCCCCGTGCTTTCGCACAGACCTAATTAAAGTAAACATTGTTTTCCCAGAGGCGTAACCCCGTTAACACTTTTCTAGACACCTACTTGATCGGCTAATTGTCCTGTGTAAAACTCTCCCAGGAGTAACTCTTACTCGCCGTGGGTATCGGGATCCAACTATCTCATAGGAGGTATGCAATCTCATTGCAAATTTCAACACTTGAAATTCCCGATAATATTTTGCCCCTAGCGATATATGACCTTGACGCAGGCCAACAAACCATAGTCCGCTAGTCAAGTTCAACCCGTACATTTCTTGATTGAATTAAACCTACCCGTACGACCCTTGACGCAGGCCTACAAAGTCGTACGACTACCCTAATCCAGTCACATCTCATGTAGCAGATAAGTATTAGTTAGCTACCGTACACTACGCCTTGACGCAGGCCAACAAACGTAGCACGAATACTAAGTAATATCTATCTGAAATGACGGAGGGCTACGCAGGTTTTTCAGAAAACCTTGAGCGTAATGAACTTGATATCGTCGTAGAATCGAGTAGTTTTTGAAAAAGGAGTGTTTTTGCGGCTTTTCTAGTTTCGCTAAAGAGTTCACTCCCGGTGAAGGGATCTCAGCTCTTTCCCCATCGAATAAGGTACAGGATATATCACATATATCACTGTGCAAAGCAAGACTATAGCTACCATTTTTTTATAAAGTTTTGATTCTACAACATCTTTTAGATTTCTTTTCTTTTTATTAATGTCATTAATAAAATCCCATCAGCTTATACTTCCTAAGCATCACAGAAGAAACGAAAGCAGTAATATTTATATATCAGCATATACATATAGTATAAGCATTCGTCTCAGGCAGTAATATGATATCATCACAGAACATTGCAGCAGAAGAACATATATGAAATATTGGATATACTAGGATGTCGGTGTTTTAATACGAGCCTGTATAAAACACAGATTCCACGGTCGTGATGAATAGCCAAACCCACATCCCTAGACCCCTACGAGAGCGGCAAGTAACACTGCCAATTCTAGGGTTAGGAGACCCGGTCTCGACTCCTCGAGATGGCCTCCCACTGGACCCTAGAACCCGGTTACTTGTGCTCCCCTCCTTGGGTCTACCTAATGCAGAAAAGTAAATAATATACACTGGTGACATCAACCTCATCCCGGAAGTTCCCCAATAAAACAATATTACATACAAATGAATTTTACATGAATGAAAATAAAAACCCCCATCTCAGATAAAACCCCGGCTATTCAATATAACATATCACAGCAATATATAATATCACATATCATCAACGTAAGTAAGTATGCATACACCGATCGTCGTTGATGTATAGCAACGAAGACCGGCAATACAACTACATACTACACTTACGGTCACAGAAAAAAGAAATTGTAAAACTACAACATTTGGAATCCACAATCACTTTAGACATCGTAAATCCGAAATATCACACACTTCATATTTCATGCCTAACTATATGAATTCCACCTATTGTATCACATTCCAGATAAATAGACAATATTAAACTTTCCGAACAGATAATCAAATACCCAAAATTTCCTAAATAGCACAACACTTGAGTGGAGTTCAAATAATCCCAGAATCTGTCACAGTACCGGTGATCCAGCCGTAGAAGGGTCAAGCCAACGCCTCACATGTAGCACGCCGTACTGCCCCAAACCCTAAGGTTTAGAGGCAGTTCAAGATGGTCACATAACAGAGTTAAGGTTTGTGTTTTTCTAGAGGGGCCACCGCGTTACATGCACAATTTTCCGAATGATTTAAACACAAGAAAAATTCAACACTTGAATGTTTTTCATGCCGGGAAAAAGTGAGTTAATGATATCCGCTCGAATATTTTAACAGTTTCTAAATATCCAGAAATCATTAACGAATTAAAATTTTCCGATCGAATCAACGATTACAAAATAAACCCCAGAACACTCAACACTTGAGTCAGATTAAAAAGTACCCAGAAAAATACATAATCACCTAAGGATATAACCCTGGAAAAACGAGTCAACAACACTTCCGTACGGCCGCGGATCTGCGGCAGGAGCAAGGTATTGCCGCGGTTCCGTGGCGGATTGTACGGATCATTGCCACGTGTTTCACAGTGGTGCTTATATTTTCCTGCTGGTATTTTTAAGCATTTTTAATTCTGAAAAATCACAGCTTTTAAAAAATATCCAGAGAGGGGTTTAAAATGTCGTTTCGGGGTTCGTTCGGAGTTTTAACTTCGTATACACGTCGCCTAATATTCTAGCTAGGCTCTGATACCACTGTAGGATTCCTAGGCACTCTTGTGAGGGTTCATAAGGCATCAACCATGCCCGAATAAAATTTTAGACGTGCCGAACAACCCAAAGCCGGGATCTTTGCTAGATTATTAGGGTTTAACATGCAAGTAAGCATCTTTACTGCTAAGTGTGAGGGATTACAACCTTTGTAGTCCGATCCTTCGCTTCATAAACTCCGAGTAGAAGTCCCTTCGCCGCGATCCACGATCTTCCGGACTCAAGAGAGGCTCCACGACTCGAACGATCCATGCTACCTTGTAATATTCCTTTTCTCCGATGATCTACGTCAAAGTTGCAATAACTCAAGCTCTCTCACTCTAATGAGGTGAACACCCTAATCTAATGGGCTAGATTAGATGAGGATGATGGAGTTGTTAGTTGTATATATGTCCTAGAGGCCAGTATTGTACAGATGATGTATATTATATTGGATGCTTGGACATATATCGAGATGACTTTCTTGCTCGATATGATAGTTTGCTATCTGGTTGCTCTTTATCTTAACATGTATACTTGTCTCTTTATACTGTCTTATAATTACATGTTGGTAAAGCCCTTAGGATGTGTACTTGACTACCTGGACTATGATGAGGATCATACTAGTGGGGACATGGTAGTCCATAAGTACATCCTTCAAGGTCCCTAGTCGTGGGTGTATCGAGACGGGGCATCGATATACCAGGGTAGACTAGCGTATACGCTTCTCGACCCATGAGATGGGCGATAAATGATCCTTTATCCAATGGTGTTTGACATCAGAGATGGTATATGGGTGCTCAGTGGAGACTGGGTACACTGGACGGACTCACCGAAAACTCCCTGATGGTATTATACCTCACGTCAGATGGCAGTCCTCAGGTCACACTTGTGCAGGTTAGTCTGTAGATCCGAGATCGTTATAGAGTCTTGTGTGATTCCTACTGTGCTTTGATTTCCACCTTACCACGACCATGAGGGCATGCAAAACGGTGGTTTTTGGGTACAGTCCCGAGTCGCATGGAGGCAATGAGCGATAGGAGGGGTTTTGTCTCTCCCGGTATTGGGGGTTGATGTTTCACTGTGCTCGATTGGCCGTAACAAGGAAGTCCCTGGCCAGGGCTGATTAGAGATTTACCGGTAAGTGTTACCAGTAGTTTCTCGACCCGTTATAAGCCTCATATCGGCACGACTTATCGGTTATTGGGGTCTGACGTTTACCACCCCTAGACTTGATATGCGACATATCAGACGAGGAGACCGGACTGTACGGGAAGTGTTGCCGGTTGGCTCGACGGGAGTTGTAGCAGGTTCGCTTGTTCTCTTCTGATCGTTCAATACCCGGGTGGCCGTTACGTTTAGCTGACCGCTTGCGGCTTGCGGGTGCTTGATATGATCATCACCCACTGCCGGCGTATTGACGAGTCTCAGAGTCCCACAAAGGAGTTTCCTTGTCCAGGCGAAACGTTGTGGTGCGCATATGTGATATGCGCATGGACCCGATTAAAATGCGCGTATAGGATACCGTATATTGATCGGGCGGCTTGCTTTTGGTAGGGGTCATATGTGATATGGCCGGATTGAAAAATCAAGTGTTGATTTATCATTTAACCATTAGCTTCTCACTTGAAATCCTTTCTTGAGTATGATGGATGTATGCATGCATGTATAGTTTCTTTATAGATTCATGCACATATGGATGTGCATACATACATACATACATACATCATCAATTATTGTTGCTTATACAAAGAAAATGGTGGCAATATAAGACTCACACCATGGGTTTTTTATTTGGAATATTATTGTATTTAAGCTAAAAACAAAAGGAAAAAGAAAATGGTTAGTTTTGGATTGTTTCTACACTCTTCTTAACCTAACCTTTCTCACCCACCATTTAACCATGGTTTACTCTTCCTTTTAGTTTTTAACTCATGTACAATAATGATTCAACCATGGTTTGAGATGAGAGATAAAAATATATATATTGATATATTTTCTATTTTCTTTCTTAGAGTTGAACTTATCTTCTTCTCAAATTGCCACCATCTTCTTCTTCCTCTCTCATTTTGCTCTCTAGATTTTTTGTAGTGAGCAATATACTCATCAAGATTGGATTTTGAAGTGAGAATAAGAACCACAACACCATTCTACGCAAGTCTAGCCCACTTGTTTGGAGTGTTAGCTTCATTTCGTTCTTTTGACCGGGTGAAGTTGCAAACTTGGACAAAGCGGACTCCGGGTGGATCATCGGTGACCAAAAGAAGTTCAAGCAGAGTTCTTTCAAACCCCAAGTAGCTGAGGAGTCTAGCGTAGGGAGGTACAAAGGTTGTACTCTCTAAACCCTAGTCTTTCTTGCTTATGTTGATATGCAAAAATTTTCGAAACCCTAATTTTTCTAGGAACGATTCTATGTTCGTTAACTTAGCACCCAAAAAATTCATTCTTTGGTTCATGTGATGCTTCTAAACCCTTCATGAGGTGCTAGACTAACCCAACATTGGTATCAGAGCCGACCTAGAACATCAGGCGACAATTTTATGAAGTTAAAACTCCGATCGAACCGGAAAATACGGTTTTTTGGTGCTCTCTGGACTTTTTTCAAAATCTGGTTATTTTCAAAATTAAAAATATGTAAAAAAATTCAGAAGGAAAATATAAGAATTACGGTATAAAAATTATTCGATGAACAGTTATTCCTGCCGTGGAAACGCGGCCTAAACTTGCCTAGGCCGCGGTTCCGCGGTCGTACACATCAACCAATGAATAAATTTTGTACTGTAATGCTGGATTCTGCTTGTATATTTTTTAGGGTATTTTTAATCTGAATTCAGTGCTGAAAATTCTGGAGATGGTTTTGGACTCGACGGTTCGATCGGAATTTTGATTTCGTGACTTTTCGGGGTAAATTTAGAAAGTATTGAAGTATTTGAACGAGTATCATTTGCTCACTTTTCACGGGGTTTAAATCCTTCGGAGGTTCGTGCAAGTTTTGTGGTGGTCCCTCTAGAAGACAACAAACCTTAACTCGATTATGTGACCGTCTTGAACTGCCCTTTGAACCTTAGGGTTTGGGGCAGTACGGCGTGCCACATGTGAGGCGTTGGCTTGACCCTTCTACGGCTGGACCGCTACTACTGTGTCACACTCCAAGTTTTTGAACTTCGCTCAAGTGTTGAGCTTTAGTGAATCTTGGGTATTTGATCGGTCGTTCGAAAACTTTAATACAGTCTAATTATCTGGAATGTGATGTAATGTGTGGAATTCATATTATAAGACATGAAATATGAGGTATGTGATATTTCGCATTTACGATGTCTAAGGAGAATGTGGATTCCAGATATTGCAGTTTTACACTTTCTTTTCTGTGACCGTAAGTGTAGTATGTAGTGGTATTGGCGATTGTCGTTGTTATACGTCGATGACAATCGGTGTATGCATACTTACTTACGTTGATGATATGTGATATTATGTGTTGCTGAGATATGTTGTGCAGGATTGTCGCGATTGAATAGCCAGGGTTTTTTTTTATGTGAGATGAGAGTTTTATATTTTCATTCATGTAAATTCAAATGTAATGTAATATTCTTTTAATTCGGGGCACTTCCGGGTTGAGGTCGATGCCACCTGTGTTGTATATTATTTACTTTTCCGCATTAGGATGGACCCAAAGAGGGGAGCACGGGTGACCGGGTTCTGGGGTTCAGTAGGAGGTCATCTCGAGGAGTCGAGACCGGGTCTCCTAAACTCCAGAATTGGTAGGGTCGCTTGCCGCTCTCGTAGGGGTCCAGGGTGTGGGCTTGGCTATTCATCGCGACTGTGGAATCCGTATTTTCTATTTTGGCTAAATACTAAATACGGACGTCCTAGTATATCCCACATTATATCTATGTTTCTGCTGCGATATCTGTGATGTGATCATTTGATATGTTCTGATGGATATAGTATATAGTATATATGATATATTATATAGACGTTACTTATGTTTTGCACCCAAACTAGCCCTGCCCTGCTCTGTCGTTAGTTACCTAACCTAACGGTGCACAAGGGGACATCGAGGCGAATGCGGATGGCATAAGTGTACTTCGTATTTATCTGTGATATTTAAGTGACTTAAATGATGGGACTTCATTAATGTGATTAATGAAAGAAAATAAACCTAATAGATGTTGTAGAATCAAATTTTTAAAATAAAAGGGTAGCTACAGTTTTGTTTTGCATAGCGGTATATATGATATACCCTGCACCTTATTCGATGAGGAAAGGGCCGAGATCCCTTCACCGGGAGTGACCCCTTTAGCAATAACTGGCAGATGCTACACACTCGGTTTGACTTTTGTTTGCTTCTATTGTTTCTGTTTTGCACAGTGATATATATGATATATCCCGCACCTCATTCGACGAAGAAAGGGCCGACGATCCCTTCACCGGGAGTGACCCCTTTAGCAAAACTAGAAAAAGCCTCAAAATCACTCCATTTCAAAACTTCATTTGATTCTACGACGATATCAAGTTCATTATGCTCATGGTTTTCAGAAAAACCTGCGTAGCCCTCCGTCAATTCAGATATGTAATATTTAGTATTCGTGCAACGGTTGTTTGGCATGCGTCAAGGCGTAGTGTACGGTAGCTGGTTATTACTTATCTGTAGCATGAGATGCGATTGGATTAAGGTATTCGTACGGCGTTGTTTGGCATGCGTCAAGGGTCGTACGGGTGGTTTAATTCAATCACGAATTGTACGGGTTGAACTTGACTAGCAGACTATGGGTTGTTTGGCATGCGTCAAGGTCATAGCACGCTAGGGGCAAAATGTTATCGGGAATTTCAAGTGTTGAGATTTGCAATGAGATTGCATACCTTCTATGAGATAGTTGGATCCCGATACCCACTGCGACTAATTGTTACTCCCGGGAGAGTTTTACACAGGACAATTAGCCGATCAAGTAGGTGTCTAGAAAGGTGTCAACGGGGTTACGCCTCTGGGAAAACGAGGTTTACTTTAATTAGGTCCGTACGAAAGCACGGGGAACCTCCCTCAAAGTACCGACACTGGCCTGGCTGAAAGATCGGCGAAGTTGTAAGGTGTAATTAATCCAGCTAGTCTTTCCTTTTAGGGTTTGAAGGAAGATTTGATAAAAACCAGTGGGAGCCATCCTGATTAGATAAGATAATAACCAATCTGATCTTGCAAGAGCATACGCTAAAGTGTATTCTTCTCTCTCTCCAGGTAGCGACCATGTCATGCCCTAATCAAGATAATAATATGAATGTATTGACCGAACCCACATGTTATACTGTGCAGGGGAACGTTGGACCCGTTCTTTCTTATAAGAGTTATAAGATCGAACAGGGAATAGGAGAATATCTAGATTCTCAAGCCACCCAAAAGAACATGCATGTTGATGCATTTTCTTCTGGTGTGTTAGTTATTGAGAACTGTTTCTCGGTTCAGCCTACGTCCTGGGTATTAGATACCGGATCAGGATCCCACATATGTAAAATGTTACATGGGCTACGGAAAGGTAAAGAACTGGGAAAAGGTGATCATTCCGTTCAAGTAGGGAATGGGGCAAATATTGCAGCCAAAGCAGTTGGCGAATATCACCTAGTATTACCAAGTGGTAATACACTGATTCTAAATGAATGCTATTATATACCAAACATGATGTGCAACATTATATCGGTTTCTTTATTAAGTAAAGAAGGATATAATTTTGTAGTAAAGGATAATGTTATGAACATATTCCTAGATCAAAAGTTGATTGCATCAGGCTCGTTACATAATGGCATATTCATTCTAAATCAAAATACAGTCCTCAATATACAGAACACACACAAGAGGAAAAATTCAGAAATGAACGAATCCTTCTCTTGGCATTGTAGACTTGGTCACATCAATGCGACACGACTAGCTAAGTTGCATAAGGATGGATATTTAAATCCATTTAAATTTTCATCTTATGACACTTTCCAGTCATGTCTCAAAGGCAAGATGACCAAAATTCCGTTTACGGGACACGGAGAAAGAGTTACGGAACTCTTAGGGCTGATACATAGTGATGTATGCGGTCCCATGTCTACACATGCCAGGGACGGTTCTTCCTACTTCATTACATTCACTGACGATCTCTCTAAATACGGACATGTGTTCTTGATAAAACACAAGTCTGAAGCTTTTGAAAAATTCAGAGAATATAACCACGAAGTAGAGAACCAAACGGGCAAAAGTATTAAGATCCTTCGATCTGATCGAGGAGGACAATACTTGAGCAATGATTTTCTAGATTATTTAAAAGAGAATGGGATTCTCTCTCAGCTCACTCCTCCTTATACACCACAGCACAATGTTGTATCGGAATGGAGAAACCGCACCCTATTAGATATGGTGCGCTCAATGATGAGTACAGCTGAGTTACCTATTTCCTTCTGGGGATATGCGCTTGAGACAGCCATGGACCTATTGAATAGAGTTCCTACCAAACCAGTGCCTACCACTCCATATGAGATATGGAAAGGGAAGAGACCACATCTTAATTACATTAAGATATGGGGTTGTCCAGCCTATGTCAAAAGACAAAATCCGGACAAACTCGAGGCAAGATCAGTCTTATGTAAGTTTATAAGATATCCCAAAAATTCACAAGGGTATATCTTCTACCATCCCGAGGAACAAAAGGTGTTTGTTTATCGACATGCCACTTTCTTAGAAAAAGGTTTTCTTATGAAACAGACAAGTGGCATTGAGGTAGAACTGGAAGAGGTTCCAGCAACACAAACTATAACAGAAGACATGGTAGAACCAGAGGATTCAGTAGTACCTGACGAACCCCAGCCGCTCCGCCGATCTAGCAGGGTTTCTCGTCCACCTGAGAGATACTATGGTTTTCTCATTGACGGTGGAAGCGAGGATTGCATCATGGAGGATGATGACCCAACTAGTTTCGAGCAGGCCATCACGAGTAGGGACTCAGTGAAATGGCTGGATGCTATGCGGTCCGAGATGGAATCCATGTACACCAACAAAGTATGGACTTTGGAAGTTGATCCTGAAAGGGTAAAACCCATTGGGAGCAAGTGGATCTTCAAGAAAAAATTTGGTGTAGATGGGAAAGTGGAGACTTTCAAAGCTAGACTTGTTGCAAAAGGTTTTCGTCAAAGACCAGGTGTGGACTATGACGAAACTTTTTCTCCAGTGGCTATGCTTAAATCCATCCGGATCATGCTTGCCATCGCTGCATATCATGACTACGAAATCTGGCAAATGGATGTTAAGACCGCCTTTCTAAACGGTGATTTAGAAGAGTGCGTGTACATGACTCAGCCAGAGGGCTTCGTAGACAGTAGGAGCAGCGGGAAGGTGTGTAAGCTGCTTAAATCCATTTATGGATTAAAGCAAGGATCGCGGAGTTGGAACATCTGCTTTGACGTCGTTATCAAAGAGTTTGATTTCGTCAAAAACGTAGATGAACCTTGTATCTACAAGAAGGTGGCAGAGAGTAAGGTTGTCTTCCTCGTATTGTACGTGGACGACATACTCTTGATAGGAAATGACATTCCTATGCTGCAATCGGTCAAACTCTTCTTATCACAAAGATTCTCGATGAAAGATCTTGGTGATGCCTCCTGCATATTGGGGATTAGGATCTATAGAGATAGATCCAAACGGATATTGGGATTGTCCCAATCCAGGTACATTAAAACCATACTAAAGAAGTTTAGTATAAAAGAATCCAAGCATGGGAACTTGCCCACGATCTCTGGAGTCACTCTCTCCAAAGCGATGTCTCCCAAGACTGATTTGGAGTGAGCTCGCATACAAGGGATACCCTATGTTTCGGCTGTAGGCTCTATCATATATGCGATGCTATGTACCAGACCCGATGTAGCATACTTACTAAGTGTAGTGAGCAGGTATCAAGCTGATCCTGGAGAGTGTCACTGGACAGTTGTGAAGAGCATTCTCAAGTACTTGCGAAGGACTAAAGAGATGCTCTTGGTATATGGTAACGGAGAACTCCAAGTGGAGTCTTTTACCGATTCGAGCTTCCAAAGTGATAAGGACGACTCTAAGTCGCAGTCGGGATTTGTCTTTACCCTTTACGGAAGGGAGTTTAGCTGGAAGAGTTCCAAGCAGGAAACCGTGGCAGACTCGACGATGGAGGCTGAATACATCGCTGCCAACGATGCTGCCAAAGAGGCTGTCTGGATCAAGAAGTTCATTACTGAACTTGGAGTGGTTCCATCCATTGAGCATCCAATACCTTTGTATTGCGATAACAATTGAGCGGTGGCTCTGGCCAAGGAACCCAGGTCCCATCAGCGATCCAGGCATATTCTGAGGCGGTATCACCTGATCCGGGAGATAGTTGATCGCCGGGAGATCGAGGTCAGGAGGGTTGACACGAAGAACAACACAGCGGATCCACTCACGAAGGCCATTCCCCAGATACAGTTTGAGAGACTCTTCGGGATGCTCGGTATGCGATACTACAGCAGCTGGCCCTAGTGCAAGTGGGAGATTGTTAGTTGTATGTATGCCCTAGAGGCCAGTATTGTACAAATGATGTATATTATATTGGATGCTTGGACATATATAGAGATGACTTTCTTGCTCGATATGATACTATGCTATCTGGTTGCTCTTTATCTTAACATGTATACTTGTCTCTTTATACTGTCTTATAGTTACATGTTGGTAAAGCCCTTGGGATGTGTACTTGACAACCTGGAATATGATGCAGATCATACTAGTGGGGACATGGTAGTCTATAAGTACATCCATCAAGGTCCCTAGTCGTGGGTGTATCGAGACGGGGCATCGATATACCTAGGCAGACTAGCGTATACACTTCTCGACCTATGAGATGGGCGATGGATGATCCCATATCCATTGGTGTTTGACATCAGATATGGTATACGGGTGCTCAGTGGAGACTGGGTACACTGGACGGACTCACCTAAAACTCCCAGATGGTATTATACCTCACGTCAGATGGCAGTTCTCAGGTGACACTTGTGCAGGTTAGTGTGTAGACCCGAGATCGTCATAGAGTCTTGTGTGATTCCTACTGTGCTTTGATTTCCACCTTACCACGTCCATGAGGGCGTGCAAAACGGTGGTTTTTGGGTACAGTCCCGAGTCATATGGAGGCAATGAGCGATAGGAGGGGTTTCGTCTCTCCCGGTATTGGGGGTTGATGTCGCACTGTACTCGATTGGCCGTAACTGGGAAGTCCCTGGCCAGGGCTGATTAGAGATTTACCGGTAAGTGTTACCAGTAGTTTCTCGACCCGTTATGAGCCTCACATCGGCACGACTTATCGGTTATTGGGGTCTGACGTTTACCACCCCTAGACTTGATATGCGACATATCAGACGAGGAGACCGGACTGTACAGGAAGTGTTGCCGGTTGGCTCGACGGGAGTTGTAGCAGGTTCGCTTGTACTCTTCTGATCGTTCAATAACCGGGTGGCCGTTATGTTAAGCTGACCGCTTGCGGCTTGCGGGTGCTTGATATGATCATCACCCACTGCCGGCCTATTAACGAGTCTCAGAGTCCCACAAAGGAGTTTCCTAGTCCAGGCGAAACGTTGTGGTGCGCGTATGTGATATGCGCATGGACCCGATTAAAATACGCGTATAGGATGCCGTATATTAATCGGGCGGCTTGCTTTTGGTAGGGGTCATATGTGATATGGCCGGATTGATAAATCAAGTGTTGATTTATCATTTAACCATTAGCTTCTCACTTGAAATCCTTTCTTGAGTATGATGGATGTATGCATGCATGTATAGTTTCTTTATAGATTCATGCACATATGGATGTGCATACATACATACATACATACATCATCAATTATGGTTGCTTATACAAAGAAAATGCTGGCAATATAAGACTCACACCATGGGTTTTTTATTTGGAATATTATTGTATTTAAGCTAAAAACAAAAGGAAAAAGAAAAGGGTTAGTTTTGGATTGTTTCTACACTCTTCTTGTCCTAACCTTTCTCACCCACCATTTAACCATGGTTTACTCTTCGTTTTTAACTCAAGTACAATAATGATTCAACCATGGTTTGAGATGAGAGATAAAAATATATATTGATATATTTTCTATTTTCTTTCTTACAGTTGAACTTATCTTCTTCTCAAATTGCCATCATCTTCTTCTTTCTCTCTCATTTTGCTCTCTAGTTTTTTTGTAGTGAACAATATACTCATCAAGATTGGATTTTGAAGTGAGAATAAGAACCACAACACCATTCTACGCAAGTCTAGCCCACTTGTTTGGAGTGTTAGCTTCATTTCGTTCTTTTGATCGGGTGAAGTTGCAAGCTTGGACAAAGCGGACTCCGGGTGGATCATCGGTGACCAAGAGGAGTTCAAGCGGAGTTCTTTCAAACCCCAAGTAGCTGAGGAGTCTAGCGTAGGGAGCTACAAAGGTTGTACTCTCTAAACCCTAGCCTTTCTTGCTTATGTTGATATGCAAAAGTTTTCGAAACCCTAGTTTTTCTAGGAACGATTCTATGTTCGTTAACTTAGCACCCTAAAAATTCATTCTTTGGTTCATGTGATGCTTCCAAACCCTTCATGAGGTGCTAGGCTAACACAACAGGAGTAGTATTTATGCTATCTTTTTATATCAAATTCTCACATGAATTCATCATAAAATGAAAAACTATCAAGCTTTCTCAAAGCTCAAGAGAGAAGAAGATGATGAATAATAAGATAATCCTTTTGATATGAATAATAGAAATGAATATATGATTAATCATGGAACCATAGTCAAGGATGACTAGGATAACCTTTATAGAGAATTAACTAGAGCTAGGGTTTAGTTGGGTTAAAGAGTGAGTCATGGATAAATATCAATATAATATATTTCTCATGACAAAAGGAATTCCTTCTAAAATGTGCAAGAAAGAACTAACCCTAATCAAACCCTAACCTTATTTAATCTCAACTAAACATGTTCCATTATTAATCATATCATGTCACAATAATATATATCACATATATATTATATATTTGCAACAAAAGAAAATAATACAATTAACATATATCGCATATATATCAATGTATTATCCGGTGAGAAAATGAAATAATAAAGCGAGCCAATATTAGATAATGTAATACAATATATCATATATATTATTATACATTAAATCATCGAATCAACACTTGATCCGACAATCCAGCTATATCGAATATAACCGACTAATATATCATGTACCGATTCATCAAATCAACACTTGATCCGATGACCCGGTTCATATATAAATATCATGAGAATATAATACGGTATCTCATATCGCATTATCCTCTGTCCTCCACATATCACATATGTGCCTCTACTCCGTTTTTCCTGAGTCAAGAAATCTCTGTGTAGGACTCTAAAGAATCGTCAATACGCCAGTAGCAGGTGATGATCATATCAAACACCCACAAGCTGCAAGCAGTCAGCTAAACGTAACAGCCATCCAGGTATTGAGCGATCAGTAGATCAACAAGCTAGTCTTTCCGTTCTCCTGTGAATCCAATCAGTAACACTCCCGTACAGTCCGGTCTCTTCGTCTGATATGTCGCATATCAAGTTTAGGGGTGGTATAAGTCAGACCCTAGTAACCGATAAGTCGTGTCGATGTGTGGCTCAAAAGGAGTTGAGAAACTACTGGTCACACTTACCAGTAAATCTCTATATCAGCCCTGGCCAGGGACTTCCAGTTATAGCCAATCGAACA
This sequence comes from Agapanthus africanus, assembly GCA_030015575.1. NCBI lineage: Eukaryota > Viridiplantae > Streptophyta > Magnoliopsida > Asparagales > Amaryllidaceae > Agapanthus > Agapanthus africanus. Next base: position 292,157,845 of record CM057345.1, on the reverse strand, counting down.
CAGCACAACATGAACTCCCTAAGATGAATCCCCTCCTATCGTTCATTGCCTCTATGTGATTCGGGACTGTACCTAAAAGCCACCGTTTTGCATGCCCTCTTGGACATGGTAAGGTGGAAATCAAAGAAAGGTAGGAATCACACAAGACTCTATGACGATCTCGGGTCTACAGACTACCCTGTACCAGTGTCACCGGAGAACTGCCATCTGACGTATAGTATATCACCATCTAGGAGTTCTCGGCGAATCCGTCCAGTGTACCCAGTCTCCACTGAGCATCCGTACACTATCCTTGATGTCAAACACCGATGGATATGGGATCATCCATCGCCCATCATAAGGGTCAAGATGCGTATACGCTAGTCTACTGTGGTGTATCAATGCTCTGTCTCGATATACTCTCGACTAGGAACAGTTATAGGATGTACTCATCGACTACCATGGCCCCACTAGTATGATCTCATCAAAGTCCCAGTAGTCAAGTACAGATCCTGAGGGCTTTATCAACATGTGAGAGAAAGACAGTAAACCAATACAAGTCAACATGTTAAAATAAAGTGAAACCAAATAGCATACTATCATGTCGAGCAAGAAAGTCCTCTCTATATATATCCAATCATCCATTATAATATACATCACATGTACAACAATGGCCTCTAGGGCATATACATAACTAACATCTTTATCATCGTGTACTGCTTTAGGTGACCTTACAGGTCACTATTGCTCGTTGATAGAACCCTTAGGATTCTTACTTGACGGCCAGCAGTATGATGGCGATCATATACGTGGGAGCTGGGGTCTATAAGCACATCCTTAAAAGGTCCCTAGTCGTGGGAGTTTTCGAGACAGGGCATCGATACTCCAGAGTAGACTAGTGTATAGAGTCGAGACCCCGACAAGGGGCGATGACCGGTCTTACAAGCCACTGGTGTCAGTTGGTTCTCCTAAGATGTATACATGTGCTCATTGGGTTATGAGTACACTGGACAGAACTCGCCGGGAATATGCTAGTTGGTTTTATACCTGACGTCAGATAGTAGTTCTCTGGTGACATGTGTACAGGTTAGTTCATCGACCTGAGATCGTCCTTTGCCTAGTGTGAGTTCCCACTGTACTTTGATTACTACCCTACCACGACTCAAAGGAGTCATGCAAACAAGTTTTAGTTGGGTACTGTCCCGAGCCACATGGAGGCAGTGAGCGGATCTGCAGCGGTTCGTCTCTCCCGGTATTGGGGGTAAGGTCGCGCTGTGTCTGGGAAAGCCATTACAAGAAGTCCATGGCCAAGGCAGGAGATTTACTGGTAGGTATTCCAGTAATATCTCAGGGTGTTTTGGGCTACACTCCGATACGACTTGTACCGCTTTTGGGGGTCTGACTTTTACCGACCCCCTAGGCCCGCCATGCGATGCTCATAGATGAACGGACCGGACCGGACGGATATTGCCACTGACAGGCTCAGTAGGGTGTCAGGATGAGTTCGCTCATCGACGTCCCTTTTGGTCAATACCTGGTAGCCCGTTACGTACGGCTAATATCTCTGACGTGCTAGTGGTTAAATCCACAGCCAAAGTTTTGACGAGTCTTTAGAGTCCCCCAAAGACAGTTTCTCAAGTTTCGGGCGAAATGCTGTAAAGGCCATATGGTTTTATGGCAGGGTTCGAACATGCGCGTGCACTTGTGTACGTGTCGTGTTTTGGACGGATAATACTAGCGGGCTTTGGTTTAAGCCGGATCCTAGTATTATACAGTGTAGATTTTGTCTCATTGCATTTGTATTCGGTCGGAATACAAATGCGGGTATGTATATACAGTCGCAGGGTTATCCTGTAATTTGTTACCGGATCGTTTTTTGAAGTTGCCAGCTTGCTTTCCATTTCGGCCATTTTTCCTTTGTTCCTTCTTGGCTGAAATTCCTTTGATGGGAGGGGCTTATTTGCAAATGTGCAAATTAGCAAAGTGGAGGGTGTTTTTTGTAAGTGGTTGCTTCATGATGGTTCTAGATTGAGGTTGATTCCATTGGTTCATCATTGCTTTCTTTATTTGATGGGATTGTGAGAGGATTGAGTTGGTCTTTGGTGTGACATATCTTAATCATTATCATCACACATTTGGTAATGCTATCTCTCTCTCCTCTTCTTTTTTTTCCCTCAAGGGGCCGGCCACACATTTTAGGGGTTGTCCAAATTTTGGGTGAGGGTTTTTTATCTCATTTTCTCACAAAAAATTCCAAAGCTCCATCTCAAAGTTCATCTCCTTCACCTCCACTCCAAAAATGGCAACTTCATTAACCGTTGAGACATAGCGTTCTACACTCAGTCTACTGCAATCTTGGACAGGTCGGCTTGCCAACTTCGTGTCCGAGTTGCCTCGGTTCAGAGGTGGGAGCCCGTAAAAAGACTCGGTGATGTGGTGCCTTTCCGACGAGGGGATCGAGACCGGAGATGCCGTGGGGAGATCGGGATGGTAGCCGAAGACCGAAGGACATGGATCGCTCGGCATAGCTCTCTACCCTCTCTCTAGTTTGCTAGTAGTAGGTTAATGATCCGATCCGGGTTTTATTGTCCGCGGTAGCGCCGGTTTCCAAGTAAAGAAAAGTTTTTGTTTCCGCATTTTGGCCTCGGACAGACGGCCGGGGCGCTACCGTAGTCTTACATGGTATCAGAGCCACGCCATTAACTTATACTAGCTTGCTCTAACGTGTTTACATGTTCGATCGAATGAATTTTCTAAAAACCGCATTTTCAAAATGCAGTGTCTGTCGATTTTCTTTTGTTGTCAAAAAATTATTTGGTATATTGCAGAAATATGTGCAGGCTTTTTTAAGAGAACTGAGAAAATTTGGTGGGATGATTTTACTGTAGCGTAGAGGATCCTCGACCGTAATAACGTTTTGGCCACGGATCCGCGGCCGTACTGTAGCCATACTGCACTAAATTTCTTCAGTAGGTCTCTGTGTTGGAATTGGGGTTTTTGGTATATTCTGTTTGGGCCCAGTTTTTTTTTTGTGTACTGAGTATTGTACTTGGGGCCCACTTCGGGAAATTTAGTCGATCGAAAATTTTAAACATGTTAGTTCATAGTATTTACATTATATCTGCGACCGTGAAAGTCACTTGATTGGTAAATCCTGTCTAACTGCTATAGCCCTTTTAGACGGATTTGCGAACGTGACATTCACGTTGATGTTTTGTATTGTGCTGTGATGTTGCGGATTTGTCATGGTGGATAGCCTGGTGCAATGTTAGTACAGTTTTGTTGTATTTGTACATTTGATATTGCGGGGCGAGCATCCAACATGTGGACTGCCGTCACTGCCTGTTTGTATATTATTCTTTTAAGGCACGACCGGGCTGAGGTCGATGTACCCGTTGTATATTTTACTTTCTGTACTAGGATTACCCGGCGGAGGGGTGCATGGGTAGCCGGGTTCTAGAGGGCAACGGGCCCACATCTCATAGCTTTGAGACGGAGGGGGCTTCACTCTAGAATTGGCGGGCTATTCGCCACACTCGTATGGGGTACATGTTGACCCAAGAAGGGGTGCTCAAGTTACCGGATTCCGTGAAGTGCTGGGTGGTCTATTCACATTGTTGAAGGGGGCTGCCTCGCTTCAGGTTTTGGCGGGTAACTTGCCGCGCCCGTAGGGGTCTAGGATTTCATTGCACAGGCTATCCACATGACCAGGGGAACGTCGGGTTTCAGTAGCGGCTCTATGAAACCCGGGGATCCCTGATATCTGTATTGTTCTGTGATGCTTATTACATTTCTGTGATGTTGCATTTTATCATGCCTTGAGCGAATATTATATATTGATATATATACTAGTAGATGTTGTATATGTTTTGCATCCGCGCTAGTCCAGTCCCCGCTCTGTCGTTAGTAAAGTAACCTAACGGGTGATGACGGGACCCAGTAGCGAATGCGGATGGCATATACGTACATCGTATTTTCGTTCTTTATTGGCGGATCAATTGATGAGAATGCATTGATTCGGATCAATGCAAGCTAAACAAACCTATTCTGATGTTGTTGGAACAATTTTTCAAAAAGCTGTTATTGCAAGGACGTTCTCTTTTGTCTTACACAGTGGTATTCGGTTATGAATACCCAGCACCTCAGTCGACGAGGCAAGGGCCGAGATCCCTTCACCTGGGGTGACCCCTTGGACAGAAGTTTGCGTCAGGGTAATAACTTCACTATAGCCGATTACTTTTTGCTTTGCATCGTGGTATTCAGTTGGAATATCCTGCACCTCATTCTACCGGGAAAGAGACGAGATCCTTTCACCGGGAGTGACCTCTTTAGCAAAGGTTTTCGCCACTATATTTTTATAAAAGCTATCCGGTTCCTTCAACGATATCAAGTTCATTACGTTAAAGGTTTTTCGCCAAAAACCATTTGTAACCCTCCGTCATTTCAAACGGGTAGCACGTAGTATTCATGCTATGTTTGTTGGCCAAAGTCAAGGCATAGTGTATGGTAGCTATGTGTTACCTTTCTGTTGCATAGATAGATGCGTTGGTTTGGGACAGTCGTACTGCCTTGTTGGCTAAAGTCAACAGTAGGTACGGGTGGGTTCAAATCAACCTGGATAATGACGGGTAGAACTTGACATGTGACTTATGATTTGTTGGCCAAAGTCAAGGTCATAAGAGCATGGGGTAAAAATCACATTGGGAGTTTCTAAAGAAACTGAAACTTGCCAGATATGCACACACCTTCTGGAGTGTGATAACGTGAGTGGATTCCATCACGTTATCATGCGATGATAGTTGGATCCCGATTCCCACTGATGAGTTGGTTTACTCCTCGGGTGATCCCGACTAATTCTTCTTTCAGGTTTGGAGGAGAATTTGAGGTTACAGTGGTAGGTTTCCTGATTAGATAAAGTGATAACCATTCTGATCTAGGTTAGAGTGCACGCTGAGTGTTTCTTTTCTCTCTCTCTTTGGCAGCGACCATGGCCCGACCCTTGACTATGACTCAGTGACCAAAATTAACCGAACCTTCTTAAACACTAGATTTTAGATTGTCAGAGTTGCATACCTCATTGCCACTCCTACTTTTATCCATTTCTCCAGAACACCCTGTATTACTACGAACATCCACTTCCATTGGATAAAACCATCATATGGTTATATACGAACTCGAAGGAACTTATTCCAGATTCGAGGATGGTTTCTGGTTCTGGAGAAAACTAATAGGACTATTCAGTTGTCTTTTCCTTTTACCTTCTCTCAGGTTGAGAGTGCCCCTTGGATTAGGGGATAGTACACCTATTATGCTAATTGGATAGTCTTCTTCCAAACTATAGGCAGGTGCCGAAAGGTGGAGAATGATGAAAACCAATTGGCCTAACGATGGTGTACAGAAGGTATTAAATAAAGACAAATAAAGGGGTTAGAAAGAGGGCAAAGTAAATTGTGACTACTATTCACGACCAAATCAAGTATTTCATTACCACTCCTACTTCACCTTTGTATTTCTCCAGAACACTCCGTATCACTAAGAAGATCCACAGTTATTTGGATACTCCATCGTATGGTTATATACGAACTCGAAGGAACTTATTCCAGTTCGGGGATGGATTCTGGTTCAGGAGAAATAGGAATAAGGTTTATTCAGGTGTCTTTTATCTTTACCTTCTCTCGGGTTGCGAGTGCTCCTAGGATTAGGACAGTACACCCATTACGCTTATTGGATAGTCTTCTTCCAAACCATAGACTGGTGCCGAACGGTAGGGAAGAAAGAAAACCATTTAGCCTAAGAGGGTGTACAGAAGGTAATGACTAAAGACACATGAAGGGATTTGGAGAGATGGCAAAGAAATATACGGTTACAGTTGTGAATCTAGATAATGGAAGAGGCATTACTAAGAATACCCGGATACCCCTATAAAACATCTCAATGTTTCAGTTTCACTGTGTACTGTTAAAAGAAAACTGATTTCCCAATTGGCCCTTGCTCCAGGATATGTATTTACCAGGTATGATTCTCACATCCGTATGGTTTTACAGATGATGAGTGGGAGTAAGTTATTGGGAATTGGGTGATCATCCTCATTATGTCGGGATTCATTATAATTGGTGACATTTGAGGAAGTCACCTGGGTTGTTTTCCGGACGGCTAATATTTGGTTTTGAATATCCGTTGTCATGCACCAATTTCAAATTGATATATCTGTACGTCAATTTTTATAGAGTGATATATAACTTTTTGAAATTATGTCCATGACATTTACCTATATCAGTGGATGGTTAGGTAAGGAGCATTAAACAACGGTGTAATTCTTCTTAACCATAAGTACAGTTTTCAACCTACGACACACAGCGAATGAGTTATTAGACCCAGGGGACTTATACAGAGTGTTGTATATTGTCCTATGTCCATTAGGACAGAGGGGTTGGTCCTCGTACTATATTCGGTTTACTTATGACTTCTCTAGTTTTTAGACAAGCGTTTCGTAGAAACACAAGGTCCAAGTTTTGAGAAGTTATAGGTATATGAATAAAGTAGAGAACCAGATGTTGCAAGTATCGAGATTCTTCAAGGTGATCGAAGATGTAGATACTTATGGTATTCAGTAGATAGTAATGGTTAAGAGAACTTGCTTCTTTTTCAGGTTACTCATATTTGGATGTACTCCTAAGTTGAGTAATGCTGATCGGCCTCTCTCCATTTAGTTAACATGCACTGGAGACAGTTGCATGATTTGAATCTGGTTCAATTAAATCAGTGCCTCTGTTTCTGTATTGGATATAGAACAGTTCATATCTTGACATTGTTAAGGTACGGAGAGTTGTCCGGCTTATGCTTAAAATCAGACTCTGGATAACTCAAGGCACGTTTCTGTAATGGCTGTTTGTGGGTTGGCCCGGGCTATGACGATGGTTGACCTTCTACCATCTAGAAGATCAATAGTGATATTGTTCTTGACTCGCCACAGTTTTAGTAAAATGGATTTTTCCAGAAAACAGTAGTGGGAGTATGGTAGAACTGGAAGTGATTCCAGAACTGCAAACGATTACTGAAAATTTGATGAGAACCTAAAGATTCAATCTGATTTAACATTCCATTTGCCACTCCGCAGTGATGGTGGGTAACATCAGGCACCCAAGAGGTACTCCGGTAGCCTCAAGGACGGTGACAGGGAGGTTCTTGTTTACCCAGACTTGACACTGCTGTTGTTCCAGGCTATGAGACCCAGCAGGAGGATGAGTATAGCGTCGTTCTAAACTAGCTTTAGAAGTGCACGTGTATATTATTCTGCCAGAGGGTTATCGTAATCAGTGGGAGCAGCGGAAGCATAATGGACAGGTTTCTTATGTCTATTTATAGACTAAAGCAGATATAGCGGAGATAGATCATCTATTTCTGATGTGACAGTCATAGGTTTGACTCCATCAGAATAGGGGATGGATCTGTTAAGAAGATAGTAGGGTGTGATGTCCTGGTATTTGGATGACATACACAGAGTAGGAAGTGAAGTTCCTATACTACAATCGGTTATCCTTTGGTTGTCATACAGTGGTTTCTCCACATAGGATATAGATATAATATCAGACATTCTGGTTACTAGATCTATGGTTTTAGATATAGATTTGGGTAGTATCCCAATCTGAGTACTTAGACAGCATTCTAAAGGTGTTTTAGGATGGACGACTCCTGGCATGGTGGTGTACCTACAGGTGATGGAGTCACCCTCTCAAAAGGTGTCTTACAGACTAAAGGGGAGAGGGTTGTGCATGATTGGCAGATCACTTGCTTAGGCAATTGAGTCAATCATGAGATGTCAAGTACCACACCAGATGTTTTTGCACTAGATGCAATAAGTTGGTATTGATCCAATCCTGGGGAAGCATTCAGAAGCAGTTTTAGAACATAAGTTGATGTTATGGGGAAATGATAATGACATCCTCCTTCGAGAGACAATTATCATTCCACGCTTCCAAGGTGACCTAGATGACAGAGTGACTGTCAGAGTTATAGTTTTCCTTCTGACGAGGGGCAGTGTTTTGGACATGTGATCCAAGCGGACACTGAAGGAGTCATTACGCAGGATACTGATTAAGTTCAGTTGACGATACAGTCTAAGAAGTTTGGATTTGGAGTTCATTTATGAGCTAGGTCACATCAGATATCCAGACATATTCTAAGACAGGTATTGCTCATTTCGGGAGATAGCTTTCTCCGCGAACTTGAGATAAAGAGAGACACAGAAAGAAACATTAGGGTCGATCCACTCACTGAGGCTATTTCTCGAACGCAATAGTTTCGCAAATGGGTTTTGTGAGACTAATTAGTAGAGGAGTCGGGTGTTCGGTATCACACGGGCTGTGAGTATGCGACATCGCAATAATTAGCCTTGAGTGCAAGTGGGAGATTGTTGGATATAGTGCCCTCGGAGCCAATTATTGGATCACAGGAACGTGATTGCAATGATTGAGGGAGGACCTATGCCGATAGAACAGTCTTACTCAAGATGATAGTATGCTATCTGGTTTATCTTTATCATCGTGTACTGCTTTAGGTGACCTTACAGGTCACTATTGCGCGTTGATAGAGCCCTTAGGATTCTTGCTTGACGGCCAGCAGTATGATGGCAATCATATACGTGAGAGCTGGGGTCTATAAGTACATCCTTAAAAGGCCCCTAGTCGTGGGAGTTTTCGAGACAGGGCATCGATACTCCAGAGTAGACGAGTGTATACAGTCGAGACCCCGACGAGGGGCGGTGGCCGGTCTTACAAGCCACTAGTGTCAGTTGGTTCACCTAAGATCTATACAGGTGCTCATTGGGTTATGTGTACACCGGACGGGACTCGCTGGAAACATGCTAGTGTGTTTTATACCTGACGTCAGATAGCAGTTCCCTGGTGATATGTGTACAGGTTAGTTCATCGACCTGAGATCGTCATTTGGCTCGTGTGAGTTCCCACTGTACTTTGATTACTTGTAACGTTTTGAAAATCGTTTCGGTGAAATTTCGAAAAATCGGTAAAATAAGGGGGTTTTCTGTAAAAAGTCAAAATATAAATATCTTATTATAAAAATTAAATATACGTATTCTAGCTAAGTAATTGCTATTATTTGGTGTTTATTGAGCCGCTGGTGAAATTTCAAATTTTCTGAAAAAAATATTATTTTATTATTATTTTAAGCCGTCACTAATACATTAAATTAGGGAAAATTACAAATTGGAATGAGTTGAAACAAATTTTGTGCATCATAAAATATTAAATAAAATTTTATCATGTAGTTTTTGGAACGAAATCATTTTGCAAAACGGTTTAGAAATTATTGAAGAAAAAAGGCTTTTTTTTAGCGTAAATGGATATTTGGGGTATTGTATTTATCATTTTTCATCACCCCACACCCGTACCCACACCCACACACCCCCATTTACTTCTCCCCTTGGCTGAATTCAGCAGCCCCCATCTTTTCCCCCACTTGAATTTCAAAGAAAAAGAAATGAAAGAAAAGAAAAGAAAATGGAGAAATGAGGTGGACCTTTGACCTTGAATTGACTTTGACTTCTTCCCCCACTTTCTCTACCTCCCTCTCTCTCCTCTCCCACTCCCATTCCAGCTGACCCCCCTCTCCTACAGCAGCAACAGCCCCCCCCCCCCCATTTTCCTTCTCTTTTCTCTTCAAACTTCATCAAAAATTGCCTCAAATCCATCAAAAAAAATCCCAAAACCCAAATCCGACTCCTACCCATTTTAGCTTAGCCCGTATAGCATGGATCCTTGTGAAAAGAGAGCATTTTGGAGGGCCATGGATGCTTGTGGATCTTCAAATGTTTTTGGGTATAATTCTAAAACATTTTTTGCTTAATTTGTTACTAATTTCTTAAAGCTAAACTACTTAAGTATTAATTAGGCTTAAGTTGCAGGTTTTGGAATTCAAGTTATGAATTTGAATGCAAGTTAGGGTTTTATAAAATTAGTGTATGGTTGTGTGTTATATTTAGGCTTTTTGTCATGTTAATATAAGATTAGTAGCTTGTGCTAATGGTTAGTTTAAAAATTGTGTTAATTTGCTAATTTGCTTACTAGGTTTTTGAAATTGTTTAAATACTTGGGATTAAAAATGTGTTTAGGTTTTTCATGACTTCATTAACTTTATTAAGTGTGGTTTAATGCTTTAGATCATGCAAATCTAAGCTAGATTGTAGTTTGTGCATTTTTGCTTTGAAATTGTTAAATTTTAGGTATTTTGTAAACTAGAATATTAGGGTTTTTGGAATTTAATGAGATTAAATTCCGGGAATTGTTTATATGACTTATTTAAGATATTTAACAAATATATTGGCCGCTACATTCATTTAAACATCATGTTTTGTACAAAAACGGCGAATTGTGCTTGCTAGATTTTCGGAAAAATGACTTTTTAAGTGAAATTGGTTTTTTTTTTGAGTTTTAACCTAGTTTATATTAAAATTAGTGTTCGTGAATGTGCAAATGAGTGTGATTGGATTTTTCTCGATGGTTTGACGTTTGTACATCGACATCGAGGGTTGGTTTGACTATTCTTGCATGCGTAGGCGATAGGTTTGGACCTATGCGTGATACGCGTGTCGATTTGATTTTCGTATGCCGTTTCGATTTCGAATTTAGTTTTAATGCGATACGGTGCGTTATGATATGTAGGTACCCCATGAGGAATTCGAGACGACAAGCAAGCGCGTGACGACGTCAGCACCGGCTAGCGAGGACCAGGTGAGTAGATTTATATCTACGGGAAGAAGTCGGGTGGATGGCGTATAGCACCCCCGCAGTCCGTGGTGGTGTATACGGATGCGTATACACACCAACAATTATTATATGTTATTTGGGATTTATAACGATGCTTAGGATGGATATTGGTGTGTTGGATTATTTTAGCGTTGCGAACCCTAGGGTAGTGTTGCACTACACATACACACATACATACTTGCATACTTTCCTATTGATATGTGCTCATGGGTCCTTTATAGTTATGTGTTCACATGGGTATGGGACTATGTGTTCACATACGGATTTGAGGATGATACTTAGGATTGATCTGAGTCGATGAGATTTGATTTGAGGCCGTGAGATCGGTGATATAGCAGGGTTCGTAGTTGAGATACGACATGACGTTGTAGCGGGTCCTTGACGTAGTGTTTCACACACGTCCATGCATACGTAGGCGGTATCAGTATGGTACTAGACCTAGATCAGTACCGCGATCATGATATTTGATAAAGAGGATACCAGGTGAATAGTATGATGAATGTGATATTGACCCGTACCCAGATTTGGGTTGCCGTACGACGGATTTACGTACGAGCTATATTGATGATTGATCCGCACTCTTGACTTGGGATGCCTGATTATAGATATGGTATCGGCTATGATATTATTGAGGCGGGATCACCGACTATACATATACAGGTAGGTATATGTATCGACTCAGATGATAGACGGTTTCCTTACCTGTAGTTCAGCTTGTTAGTTCAGCCGTATAGTTTAGTGTAGTTGTTAGATTAGATTAGACTCCTACCTATTTCAAAACTAACGAATCGTGGGTATTTTAAAAGACATCCCAAGGGATCTTACGGATATTTCAAAAGACGTATCTTTTCATAAAAACACCGTAGTCCCTATTTTCAAAACCCCATGATTCGTGTTATTTCAAAAGGCACCATTTGTAGGACTTATATTAGATTATTACAGATTAGTTATCGTTGTGTCTAGTATTCAGCTCCCGCACATTATTGCTGTTCGCTCCGCATCGCATACTTATATTATAATTTCTTATTGCATTATTAAGATCATGCTGTTAGGACACCAGCATCATTACCGATGACGCGTATGTACCACGTACACTTACTTGCCGGCTCACACACATCTTCATCGGTAATTGACATGTCACGAACACATTAGAAAATACTATTTCATTTGACATAGGTTGTTAGCTAATAGTTTAGACATGATATTAGTGTACTTGCCTTGTATGCTAGCTAGACATTGTAGTTATTGCCTACTACTTCATGCATGTTATTATTCACTGTTGTGTCGCATTCATGGATTCTCATGCCTATATTCACTGTTTACATGCTATTGATGACTTGGATTCGGATTTCATGAGATTTCTTGGATTTGGAGGAAAACCGCAAAAACATAAATAAACCTTTTCTCCCTTTTAAAATAAAAAGTGCGGTTTTCCCATGATGTATGAGTCGTCCACCATGAGTTTGCTGATGGATTTCGAGACCCGATTCGAGGAGTGGAGGAACCGTTTCGGGTACATGGCGGGCCCGGTACGGTACCCCGGGATAAGAGGAATGTGGTGTTGACGTTGAGCCCGGCAGGGGAGCACTACCGACTGGTGATATTACCCGACGCGTCGGATATCCGGAGGATACCGTCGTGGTCTTGAGATGGATGGTAGGGGCCGGTCTGGACTGACGGCGCCCTAGATATTGAGATTGAGACATTGATATTTCGAGACAGTGAGATTTATGTTTTGTGTCGATGCTAGACACTGTTGATACAGATTTCATTTATGATACCTCAGTTTAAAAATACGAAGGAAATCTCACTAATTTATGAAAACAGTTTATTCATTTACATGTATTCTGTTTTCATGCATGCATACCTCATTCATATGATATATTGCTATCTGAGGCACTGACACGGGCACATGAGTTTACACTCGGGTTAGATATTTACCCTAGCCATTGTTATAGGTTGCATGTTATATACATTTTTGAGGATATATTATGATCATTGACCTAGGATTGCGTTATCTATGCGATTTCTGTGCGTAGATGTTTTTCTACTCACGAGTTGGCAACTCACCCCCGTTGTGCCACAGTTCTTGCAGGTTTCGCCGTACAGGTTTCATTACGGCTTGCTGGCACTCTTTCCATTTCCGGGTGACTTGCTAGTAGGTGGGTTTTTCTTGTATCGTAACCATCATATTACCCTGTATAATATTATTCCGTTGTATCTAGTAAATTCCATCAACCAAACATGTATTTATTGAGATAGAGACCAGTGTTGTTTATTCTTTCGACCTTAGAGTCGCTCGTTATATTTCTGGTGGTTTTGAGTTTCCTTTTGAGTTTTGATCCTCGCCGTTGGCGTTGTATATTATATTGCTTGTGTGGTTGTGACCGTCGATTGACGAAGAGCTAGCTCCCGCTTGGGGATGCCTTTTTATTGATTTCGTATACTATTCATGTTGTATCCCGTTTGGGGGCCTGTATTTACAAAGGAGACACTGCCAAAATTTTCAGTAAATTTTTGATGTTTTTAAAAACTGCATAATTCGGCTTATGCTATTGAAACTACTTGCTTTAAGTTGGTTTTTCCTGCACTCTGCTGCTTTTCTTGGTTTGGATTTCTGGGTTTTCGGTTTACTTAGATTACGTACGCCTCGAGACATTCGTAGTTTAAGTGCCGGTCATGTTCCGTACTTTCGGGTCGTGACAAAGTTGGTATCAGAGCGTTAGGTTTTAACCTTCGGAGCGTAGGATGACCCTTGGTTGATAGAATAGGTGACTAAAGAGAGTGACGTACCGTTGGTATGTTCCGCGGCATATTTACGATACGCCACTCCACTTATGAAGCCTTAGGATGTACATTTCCTTGTTCAGTATTATGTTCCTTCCTGATCTAGCCTCATCGGTACCAGTTTGGTTTTGCTGCTACGGTTACGGGCAGGGAGAGCTAAGGCTAGAGTTGCGGTCAGCACAAGCTCGTCACGAACGAGGACTGACTAGGGCAAAATTCCGGCGACACACGATTGCAGAGATGTGTCTTTTTTCTGTGTTTCCGCGCCACGAGCGTTTGGCGGATCGTCTTTATAAGGTTACTCGGAGGCGCTGATCGGCACTAGAGAATTGAGCCAATGATGGAGGCCAGCCAGATTTTGATGACCGTTGGTGTGTTGCTTATTCCTGACGATTGGGGCACTTTTCAGCGTGCAGACGAGCGAGCCAGTTGTTGCTGCGAGCGACGAGATATCGCCCCATATGTTGGAGCTATTGCGGGGCGAGTTGTACGAATAGATGATAGAAGGTCGCTTGTCACCCGATGATGAATGACTAGGACAGGTGGTTCGTTCGCTTACCCCGATGCGAGGTCATCAGATAGATTGATTTCAGCTAGAGACGACTTCACGCAGAGACGTGAGGGTCGACAGAGACGATCGAATGTCGGAAACCTATTATTCCAAGTTTAAGGTATTCGGAAAGACATGCAGGCAATTCTATGGTCCCTCTAGAAGAATGAAACCCTAACTCGACTTAATGACCGTGTGAAAGCTTTTGAACTTTCGGGTTTGCGGCAGTTCTACGGCGCCATTAGTGAGGCTTGGGTTTGCCCTTCTACGGCAGGACCACCGATGCTGTGGTATATATATTCGATACTATTAAACTGTACCAAGATGTTGAGCTCTTGGGGGATTATGAGGTTTCGACGAATCGATCGAATGGTTCGACTTCAATCGGATGCTAGGTGGTGAGATGCATTCTTGGGAGACTCCAGATACGAGGATAGCCGTTGGAGCTCAGTCCATGCAGCCACGACGAGACGAGTCCGAAGCGGTCGACATTAGAGAAAATTGGAGTAAGAGGTTCGTATAAGATCTGGATATGATGACGTTCCCCTCCGCCGACATCAGAGATGCGATGCGCATGCCGAGGCAGAGTACTGGATATACCTTCCAGAAGGAGTCGCGATGAGTATGTAGTTGTTCCAGAGCAAGATGCAGATATAGGAAAGGACAATGACTTCCGGACAGTTGGCAGAGACGAGACATGGAAAAGACCGTGAGCAGGATTCCTTCCAGGACACTGCTGCAATGATACTTGCACCCAGGATCAGATGTGTCACGTACATTCAGAGTGCCAGAGGCCGACGCCAGTGATATGCTGTCTTACGAGTGGTCGTGATGATTGACCGGGAGATGACAAGAGACGTGCCAGAACTGGATCATCCCCGTTAGCACACCCGACAGGGCCGATGAGCCGATGGACCGAAAGATTGGTAATTCACAGTGAAGACCCTGACCCAGGAGTGGTCATGGTTTCGCACACCAGCAGGACAGAGTTCATGATCATCGACGAGACGTCCCACTAGTGACCGCGACAGTTGGCCGAGATTCTTAGAGGATGCGCTTGAGCAGTACTATTCCGCCATTATTAATTTTGATATTTTGGGTGATTTATTCGCATGATTTGATTTTGATGATTGAGGATTTACGATTTTCGCACAGTCGTTGCACTTGATATCGTTTTCGTGCTTTGGTTTCACATGTTTGTGATTTTATGGTTTTAAGACATTTGAGTTGATTTTGTGCGTATGCACGCGCGCGATTTGGTTCCTGCACTCTGTATAGTTTATATATGCTGGCAGTGCAGTGACATGTATGTTGTGCACTTGGATACACTGGATTTCGATTTCGAGGGTGATGCTCGACATTTGTTTTGTGCATTTTATGCACCAGATTGGATTTTTAGCGCCTGTTGGGCGCCTGTTACGAGATGCGATTTGGTGCACACCAGATGCACTAATTCGAGATTTTTCGTACACGTCAGATGCACCTGATTTTGCTGTCAGGCACACATGTTGCCTACGACAGATGTTTCGTGCACACCCGATGCACTTAGATCTTGTTTTTGTGCGCATATATGGCACATTCAGGGATTTTGATTTCCGTGCGCACCAGACGCACGTAGCATTCATGTGCATATTTTAGGGATTGATTTCGTATAGAGCAGTACGTTTTTATGATATTGCTATGTGTTTTCGTACTGAGCAGGACTAGTCAGAGGACAGTACCTGAATAAATTTTGCATGCATTGATAGTTATTGAAGGGATTTCCAAAAAGCGAGCTATAGCCTCAGTATTTACCTAAGTGTCAATATGACACGAAATGTTTAAAACAAGGAGACCCTTCTAAATTGTTTCCAAAACGGCGGAACGTACATTTCAAACAAAGGTATATATGTATATAGTTATTTTCTTATGATAGACGTCCGCCACTGTCCAGTGTTACACGCGTTGCACAGCGACTTAAAGAGATTTGGCATGCATTTCCTTCAGATACTTACAGATATAGATTCGATATTTACATGTATAGTTTCGAGTTATATCATATTGGTTTGATTTAGATTTGGCATTGATGTCTTCTCCATGACTCCGATGATTGCGGGATGGTTGACGAAGTTTTGATTTGAGTTATATGCTCATTTTTCAAGCGTATGCGCTGCGCTACGATTTGTTTTATGTATTTACAATTTCGGAGCACCGACGACTTGATGGGTTTTCTTAGATGTTTTAGTATTTGGGGGAGTTTGAATTTAAATTCGGGGACCGAATTTCTTTAAGGGGGGAAGATTGTAACGTTTTGAAAATCGTTTCGGTGAAATTTCGAAAAATCGGTAAAATAAGGGGGTTTTCTGTAAAAAGTCAAAATACAAATATCTTATTATAAAAATTAAATATACATATTCTAGCTATGTAATTGCTATTATTTGGTGTTTATTGAGCCGCTGGTGAAATTTCAAATTTTCTGAAAAAAAATATTATTTTATTATTATTTTAAGCCGTCACTAATACATTTAATTAGGGAAAATTACAAATTGGAATGAGTTGAAACAAATTTTGTGCATCATAAAACATTAAATAAAATTTTATCATGTGGTTTTTGGAACGAAATCATTTGCCAAAACGGTTTAGAAATTATTGAAGAAAAAAGGCTTTTTTTTTAGCATAAATGGATGTTTGGGGTATTATATTTATCATTTTTCATCACCCCACACCCGTACCCACACCCACACACCCCCATTTACTTCTCCCCTTGGCTCAATTCAGTAGCCCCCATCTTTTCCCCCACTTGAATTTCAAAGGAAAAGAAATGAAAGAAAAGAAAAGAAAATGGAGAAATGAGGTGGACCTTTGACCTTGAATTGACTTTGACTTCTTCTCCCACTTTCTCTACCTCCCTCTCTCTCCTCTCCCACTCCTATTCCAGCCGACCCCCCCTCTCCTACAGCAGCAACAGCCCCCCCCTCCCATTTCCCTTCTCTTTTCTCTTCAAACTTTAACAAAAATTGCCTCAAATCCATCAAAAAAATTCTCAAAACCCAAATCCAACTCCTGCCCATTTTAGCTTAGCCCGTATAGCATGGATCCTTGTGAAAAGAGAGCATTTTGGAGGGCCATGAATGCTTGTGGATCTTCAAATGTTTTTGGGTATAATTCTAAAACATTTTTTGCTTAATTTGTTACTAATTTCTTAAAGCTAAACTACTTAAGTGTTAATTAGGCTTAAGTTGCAGGTTTTGGAATTCAAGTTATGAATTTGAATGCAAGTTAGGGTTTTATAAAATTTGTGTATGGTTGTGTGTTATATTTAGGCTTTTTGTCATGTTAATACAAGATTAGTAGCTTGTGCTAATGGTTAGTTTAAAAATTGTGTTAATTTGCTAATTTGCTTACTAGGTTTTTGAAATTGTTTAAATACTTGGGATTAAAAATGTGTTTAGGTTTTTCATGACTTCATTAACTTTATTAAGTGTGGTTTAATGCTTTAGATCATGCAAATCTAAGCTAGATTGTAGTTTGTGCATTTTTGCTTTGAAATTGTTAAATTTTAGGTATTTTGTAAACTAGAATATTAGGGTTTTTGGAATTTAATAAGATTAAATTCGGGGAATTGTTTATATGACTTATTTACGATATTTAATAAATATATTGGCCGCTACATTCATTTAAACATAATGTTTTGTACAAAAACGGCCAATTGTGCTTGCTAGATTTTCGGAAAAATGACTTTTTAAGTGAAATTGGGGTTTTTGTGAGTTTTAACCTAGTTTATATTAAAATTAGTGTTCGTGAATGTGCAAATGAGTGTGATTGGATTTTTCTCGATGGTTTGACGTTTGTACATCGACATCGAGGGTTGGTTTGACTATTCTTGCATGCGTAGGCGATAGGTTTGGACCTATGCGTGATACGCGTGCCGATTTGATTTTCGTATGCCGTTTCGATTTCGAATTTAGTTTTAATGCGATACGGTGCGTTATGATATGTAGGTACCCCATGAGGACTTTGAGACGACAAGCAAGCGCGTGGCGACGTCGGCACCGGCTAGCGAGGACCAGGTGAGTAGATTTATATCTACGGGAAGAAGTCGGGTGGATGGCGTATAGCACCCCCGCAGTCCGTGGTGGTGTATACGGATGCGTATACACACCAACAATTATTATATGTTATTTGGGATTTATAACGATGCTTAGGATGGATATTGGTGTGTTGGATTATTTTAGCGTTGCGAACCCTAGGGTAGTGTTGCACTACACATACACAAATACATACTTCCATACTTTCTTATTGATATGTGCTCATGGGATCCTTTATAGTTATGTGTTCACATGGGTATGGGACTATGTGTTCACATACGGTTTGAGGATGATACTTGGGATTGAGCTGAGTCGATGAGATTTGATTTGAGGCCGTGAGATCGGTGATATAGCAGGGTTCGTAGTTGAGATACGACATGACGTTGTAGCGGGTACTTGACGTAGTGTTTCACACACGTCCATGCATACATGGGCGGTATCAGTATGGTACTAGACGTAGATCAGTACCGCGATCATGATATTTGATAAAGAGGATACCAGGTGAATAGTATGATGAATGTGATATTGACCCGTACCCAGATTTGGGTTGCCGTAAGACGGATTTACGTACGAGCTATATTGATGATTGATCCGCACTCTTGACTTGGGATGCCTGATTATAGATATGGTATCGGCTATGATATTATTGAGGCGGGATCACCGACTATACATATACAGGTAGGTATATGTATCGACTCAGATGATAGGCGGTTTCCTTACCTGTAATTCAGCTTGTTAGTTCAGCCGTATAGTTTAGTGTAGTTGTTAGATTAGATTAGACTCCTACCTATTTCAAAACTAACGAATCGTGGGTATTTTAAAAGACAGCCCAAGGGATCTTACGGATATTTCAAAAGACGTATCTTTTCATAAAAACACCGTAGTCCCTATTTTCAAAACCCTATGATTCGTGTTATTTCAAAAGGCACCATTTGTAGGACTTTTATTAGATTATTACAGATTAGTTATCGTTGTGTCTAGTATTCAACTCCCGCACATTATTGCTGTTCGCTCCGCATCGCATACTTATATTATAATTTCTTATTGCATTATTAATATCATGCTGTTAGGACACCAGCACCATTACCGATGACGCGTATGTACCATGTACACTTACTTGCCGGCTCACACACATCTTCATCGGTAATTGACATGTCACGAACACTTTAGAAAATACTATTTCATTTGACATAGGTTGTTAGCTAATAGTTTAGACATGATATTAGTGTACTTGCCTTGTATGCTAGCTAGACATTGTAGTTATTGCCTACTACTTCATGCATGTTATTATTCACTGTTGTGTCGTATTCATGGATTCTCATGCCTATATTCACTGTTTACATGCTATTGATGACTTGGATTCGGATTTCATGAGATTTCTTGGATTTGGAGGAAAACCGCAAAAACATAAATAAACCTTTTCTCCCTTTTAAAATAAAAAGTGCGGTTTTCCCATGATGTATGAGTCGTCCACCATGAGTTTGCTGATGGATTTCGAGACCCGATTCGAGGAGTAGAGGAACCGTTTCGGGTACATGGTAGGCCCGGTGCGGTACCCCGGGGCAAGAGGAATGTGGTGTTGACGTTGAGCCCGGCAGGGGAGCACTACCGACCGGTGATATTACCCGACGCGTCGGATATCCGGAGGATACCGTCGTGGTCTTGAGATGGATGGTAGGGGCCGGTCTGGACTGACGGCGCCCTAGATATTGAGATTGAGACATTGATATTTCGAGACAGTGAGATTTATGTTTTGTGTCGATGCTAGACACTGTTGATACTGATTTCATTTATGATACCTCAGTTTAAAAATACGAAGGAAATCCCACTAATTTATGAAAATAGTTTATTCATTTACATGTATTCTGTTTTCATGCATGCATACCTCATTCATATGATATATTGCTACCTGAGGCACTGACACGGGCACATGAGTTTACACTCGGGTTAGATATTTACCCTAGCCATTGTTATAGGCTGCATGTTATATACATTTTTGAGGATATATTATGATCATTGACCTAGGATTGCGTTATGTATGCGATTTCTGAGCGTAGATGTTTTTCTACTCATGAGTTGGCAACTCACCCCCGTTGTGCCACAGTTCTTACAGGTTTCGCCGTACAGGTTTCATTACGGCTTGCTGGCACTCTTTCCATTTCCGGGTGACTTGCTAGTAGGTGGGTTTTTCTTGTATCGTACCCATCATATTACCTTGTATAATATTATTCCGTTGTATCTAGTAAATTCCATCAACCAAACATGTATTTATTGAGATAGAGACCAGTGTTGTTTATTCTTTCGACCTTAGAGTCGCTCGTTATATTTCTCGTGGTTTTGAGTTTCCTTTTGAGTTTTGATCCTCGCCGTTGGCGTTGTATATTATATTGCTTGTGTGGTTGTGACCGTCGATTGACGAAGAGCTAGCTCCCGCTTGGGGATGCATTTTTATTGATTTCGTATACTATTCATGTTGTATCCCGTTTGGGGGCCTGTATTTACAAAAGAGACTCTGCCGAAATTTTCAGTAAATTTTTGATGTTTTTAAAAACCGCATAATTCGGCTTATGCTATTGAAACTACTTGCTTTAAGTTGGTTTTTCCTGCACTCTACCGCTTTTCTTGGTTTGGTTTACTTAGATTACATACGCCTCGAGACGTTCGTAGTTTAAGTGCCGGTCATGTTCCGTACTTTCGGGTCGTGACATTACTACCCTACCACGGCTCAATGGAGTCGTGCAAACTGGTTTTAGTTTGGTATAGTCCCGAGCCATATGGAGGCAGTGAGCGGATCTGCAGGGGTTCGTCTCTCCCGGTATTGGGGGTAAGGTCGCGCTGTGTCTAGGAGAGCCATTACACGAAGTCCTTGGCCAAGGCAGGAAATTTACTGGTAGGTATTCCAGTAATATCTCAGGGTGTTCTGGGCTACACTCCGACACAACTTGTACCGCTTTTGGTGGTCTAACTTTTACCAACCCCCTAATCCCGCCATGCGATGCTCATAGACGAACGGACCGGACTGTACGGATATTGTCACTCACAGGCTCAGTAGGGTGTCAGGATGAGTTCGCTCATCGACGTCCCATTTGGTCAAAACCTGGTAGCCCGTTACGTACGGCTAATACCTCTGACGTGCTACTGGTTAAATCCACAGCGAAAGTATTGACGAGTCTTTAGAGTCCCCTTCAGACAGTTTCTTAAGTTTCGGGCGAAACGCTGTAGAGGCCATATGGTTTTATGGCAGGGTTCGAACATACGCATGCACTTGTGTACGTGTCGTGTTTCGGACGGATAATACTAGCGGGCTTTGGTTTAAGCCGGATCCTAGTATTATACAGTGTAGATTTTGTCTCATTGCATTTGTATTCGGTCGGAATCCAAATGCGGGTATGTAAATACAGTCGCGGGGTTATCGTGTAATTTGTTACCGGATCGCTTTTTGATGTTGCCAGCTTGCTTTCCATTTCGGCCATTTTTCCTTTGTTCCTTCTTGGCTGAAATTCCGTTGATGGGAGGGGCTTATTTGCAAATGTGCAAATTAGTAAAGTGGAGGGTGTTTTTTGTAAGTGGTTGCTTCATGATGGTTCTAGATTGAGGTTGACTCCATTGGTTCATCATTACTTGCTTTATTTGATGGGATTGTGAGAGGATTGAGTTGGTCTTTGGTGTGACATATCTTAATCATTATCATCATTATCATCATACATGTGGTGCCTTTCCGACGAGGAGATCGAGACCGGAGATGTCGCGGGGAGATCGGGATGGTGGCCGAAGACCGAAGGACACGGATCGCTCTGTATAGCTCTCTACCCTCTTTCTAGTTTGCTAGTAGAAGGTTAATGGTCCAATCCGGGTTTTATAGTCCATGGTAGCGCCGGTTTCCAAGTAAAGAAAAGTTTTTGTTTCCGCATTTTGGCCTCGGACAGACGGCCGGGGCGCTACCGTGGTCTTACAGTTGCCTGAGTCATTGACACGAGCACATGAGATTACACTATGTATAAATGTTTACCCTTGCTAACTTTTCTTGCTTCAGACCTTATCATTTAAGGATATTTATATTACTGATCGTATCGACCTAGGAGTCGTTGTTTGTTCGATTTCTACTTGTCGATGTATTTTCTACACACGAGTTGGCAACTCACCTCCATTGTGCCACAGTTTCTTGCATTCGTGGTTGTGTAGTCAGATTATATCCCTGTCTACAGCAAGACGTGGTCCGAGCACGTGCAACATCTGCGATTCCGTACAGGTTTTGTTACGGCTTTGCTGGCACACTGCTTCATTTCCGGGTGATTGCTTGCTAGGTGGGTTCACTTGTATCGTGACCACCATTGTATTTATTTATATTCAGTTGTATCTAGTAAACTCCATCAACCAGACTTGTATATTTTACAGACTTAGCAGACAAGTATTGTATATTCTTTCAACCCTAGAGTCGCGCGATGTATTATTATGGTTTTCATTGATGTTTTGAGTTTCCTTTTGAGTTTTGATCCTCGCCCTTCGGCGTTGTATATTATATTGCTTACGTGGTTGTGATCGTCGATTGATGAAGAGCTAGCTCCCGCTTGGGATGCCTTTTATCATTTCGTATACTATTCATGTTGTACCCCGTTCGGGGCTTGTTTTTACAAAGGAAACTCTGCCGAAATTTTCAGAAAGGATTTATGACTTTAAAAATACATATTCGGCTTATGCTATTAAAACCACTCGTTTTAAATAAGTTTCTTCTTACCTAAAATGGTTTTAGATTTCTGGGATTTTGGCTTACTTGAATTAGATGGAGTCCTATAGACTTTATATGATTCAAGTGCCAGTCACGGGCTATTTTGGGTCATGACAAAGTTGGTATCAGAGCGCTAGGTTAACCTTGGTTCGAGTCTAGGTTTGACTATACGGAGCCTAGGCCGTTTGTATATATACGGAATCTAGGCTTGACCTTACGGAACTTAGACTTAGTCGAGGGGGTATTAGACCCGAACTTTCGTCGCGTAGATTGACCTTGGTTGATGGAGTAGGTAACTTAAGGAGTGTGACGTACCGTGTGTATATTCCGCGACATACTTACAATACGCTACTCCGCTTAAGAAGCCTTAGTATGTACATTTCCTTGCACATTATTATCTTCATTCATGATCTATCCTCATCGGTATCGGTTTATGGTTTTACTGCCACGATTACATGGGCAGAGAGAGATACGACTAGAGTTGCGGTCAACACGAATTCGTCACAGATGAGGACTGACCAGGGCGTGATTCCAGGGATACGATTGCATAGAGTGGCGTCGTTTTATCTTTTTTTCGCACCATGAGCGTTTGATGGATAGCTTTTACGAGATTACTCGGAGTGCAGATCAGCACCAGAGGATTTAGCCACTAATAGAGGCCAGCCAGAAGGTGATAACCATTGATATATCGCTTATTCAGGATGATTGAGGCACTGTTCAGCATGCACGAATGAGCCAGTTGTTGCTGCAAACGACGAGATATCGCCCTAAATGTTGGAGCTATTGCAGTACGAGTTGTACTCAGAGATATGATAGATGGTCACTAGTCACACGAGGATGAATGACTAGAAATATGATTCGTTCGCTTACCCCGATGCGAGGACATCAGATTGATTGATTCCATCTTGAGGAGACTTCATACGGATACGTTGGGAGTCGATAGAGACGATCGAATGTCAGAAACCCATTTTCCAAGTTTAAAGTATTTGAAGAAAACATGCAAGTAACTCTACGGACCCTCTAGAAGAATGAAACCCTAACTCGACATAATGACCATGTGAAAGCCTTTGAACCTTCGGGTTTGCGGCAGTTCCGCTGTGCCATTAATGAGGCTTGGGTTTGCCCTTTTACGGTTGGTCCATGGGTGCTGTGGCATGTACTCGATATTATTAAAGTGTGCCCAAAATGTTGATCTCTTGGGGGATTAGGAGGTTTTGACGAGTCGATCGAATGGTTCGACATCTTTCGGATATCATGTGATGGGATGCATTGCTTGGGAGACTCCAGATACGAGTATAGCCGTTGGAGCACAGTCCATGCAGCCACGATGAGACGAGTCCGAAGCAGTCGACATTAGAGAAAAGAGGAGTAAGAAGTTAGTACGAGATCTTGATGAGATGATGTTCCACTCCGCCGACATTAGAGATATGATATGCATGCAGAGGCGTTACATATGGATATATCTTCCAGAAGGAGTCGCGATGAGTATGCAGCCATTCCGGAAGAAGAAACAGATATAGTAAAGGATGATAACTTCCGGGCATTTCGGTAGAAACGAGATTTGGGAGAGACTTCGACGTGACCTTTCTGGAATAATTTTACGAGAAGATTTTGACCCAGGAGTGGTCATTTTACACACACTCAGCAGGCCAGAGTTCAGCACCGTCGACGAGACATGTTACGAGTAACCACGACAGTTGGCCAGAGATTCTTAGAGGATGTGCTTGAGCGGGATTATTCCGCCATACTTGATTTCGATATTTTGGGCGATCTATTCGCATGATTGAGTTTTGATGACCGGGTTTTATGATATTTATTTTCGTGCACCATGGTTGCACCTACTGCGGATTTATATTTTATGCACTACAGTTGCACAGGACTTTGATTTGATGTTACATGAGATGTTGATTTGATTGTATGCCTAGGGGCATGCATATGATTTGACTTATGCTTACAGCATAGTTTTCATACACTTTTAGTGTTTTGATTTGATTTTGTGCACGCGGTTAGACATGGTTATGAGATTATATACCACGGTATACTGAATTTGGATTTGAGATGTGTTGTATACCGTCGATTTCGATTGTGATACTCGATATTTGTTTTGTGCACCTTATGCACATGATTGGATTCTTGCTCATATTTGACGCGCTTGGATTGGATTTTTGCGCATGTTCAGCGCTTGATATTGGATTTCGTGATTTTGTGCATGTTGGATGCACACAATTTATATTTTGTTCATGCATGATGGATGCACCTGATTTGGATTTTCGCGCATATTGGGCGCATGTTATGAGATGCAATTTTGGTGCACACCAGACGTACTAAATCGGGATTCTTTGTGCATTTTAGATGCACCTGATATTATTGTCAGGCACACCGTTGCCTCTGAGAGGTGTTTTGTGCACACCCGTTGCACTTAGATGTTGTTTCTGTGCTCATGTATGGCACATTCATGGATTTTGATTTCCGTGCGCACCAGACGCACGTGGCATTCATATATACATTGGGATTGATTCTCCTTTGGCAGTATATTTTATGAGATTTACTATTTGTTTTTGTACTGGGCAGGACAGTACCTGGATACATTTTGCATGCATTGATAGATATCGAAGGGATTTCCAAAGAAAGAGCTATAGTCTCAATATTTACCTACGTGTCTGAGATGGTATGAAACTTTTACATAAAGGAAACCCTTCTAAATTGTTTTCGAAACGGCGGTACGTGCATGTAAACAACGGATATATATAAATATAGAGTTATTTTCTTACTAGAGACGTCCGTTTCATATTGGATTTAGACATTGATGTCTTCTCCGTGAATCCGATGATTGTGGGATGCTTGACGGAGTTTTATGGTTGATTGATATACTCGTTTTTCGTGCGCATGCATTGCGCTGCATTGTGCTTTATGTATTTATGATTTCGGGACCCCGACGGCTTAGTCTTTTACTGAAATGTTTTAGTATTTGAGGAGTTTAAATTTAAATTCGGGTACCGAATTTCTTTAAGGGGGGAAGACTGTAACATTTCAGAAAAAAAAATATTATTTTTCGGAATTTCTATAATTAAATAATAAAATATTGAATATTTTAATAGTGCGGTATTATTAAATACCGATAAATGGGGTAAAATTTTGAAAATTTTGGAAATTACTAAAATGAGTGTGCTTTATGTGAATTATGCAAATTATAAGAATTTATGAGTTATTTAACGCTATTTTAGTGCTAATCGCGATTAAAAATCGCTAATCGGGCTTTAAGCGTGTTTTGTGCACATGACATGCACATATCATTTTTACACTTGTGTTACATTTGTTTCATTGCCTTCTCTTCATTTTTAGCATGGTTGTTGTTTTTAAAAGAGAAGAGAAAAGAAAACAAAAAAGAAACGTAAAGGATTAGAATAATGAGAGATGGGCAAGAGAGAGAAGATAGGAGAGAGAGTGAGGGGTCAACTTGACCTTAGCCTTTGTGTCCCATTCATTTTCCCTTCATCATTTCAGCCCCTCTCCTCACCATGGCAGCACCCCTTTCCTCTCCCCTTCAAACCCCCACTTCATCACTAAAAAATCACAAAAACATCATCCCCACTTCACAAAATTTGTACACAAGCCCACAAGCTACACCTTGGACCAAGAAAGTTTACATTTTGGCGCTGTAGAGGCTTCATGGGTGCTAAATGAGGTAATCCCTTCACACTTAGTGTACTTTTTCATTCACTTTAAACCATTTATGTGTTTAGTTGTGATTTGGTGAGATTTGGTGAACTTTGGAAAACCCTAAAGAGGGTTAGGGTTAATTTGAGTTGAGATTGTGTAATTGGACTTTAGTGATGACCTTAAACCTCCCAATTGAAAGAAACCCAGACCTAACAAACATGAAAACCAAAAATACGGAAAAACAGAACTTTTTATGTTGGTTTGTGAGAACTTAGTGGGTGCAGGGAAATCTGGAGTGACCCGAGACCAAAACTTGAAAAGTAAACAACTTCAGAGACCTATTTAGAGCATTATGAAACCACCCAACCAAAACGACCCAAATCCATGACACCAAAACTGAGGAGGCCGGAATTATGGGATGTGTGGCCAGCCATGGGGTGGGGTAATGGGTCCAGGTTGCTTCAGTAGGTCACATACACCCTGTATATCACCCTAATGTTGTTTGCTTACCCTTTTTTCACCTGAGTGAAAATCTGGAGCATGTTTTCATAGTTGCTGCTTTACGTTTCATGATGTTTATGGATTTAAGTTTTGGTATTTTTGTTTAGCATCGATCACTTGACGTTTGTACGTTTCTATCGGGTGTTATTTGGTTAAGTTGCAAGGGCAAACCATAGGTTTTGACCTATGCGAGTTCCGCGTGTCGTTTTGGTTTCGATTTGGTTTTAATGCGATACAGTACGTGTGATATGTAGGTACCCTAACGATGATTCGAGATGATGAAGAAGATGATGGCGACATCAACATCTGCAAGCAAGATCAGGTGAGTAGATATATATCTACGAGGGAAGTCGGGTGGATGGCGTATAGCACCCCCGCAGTTCAATGTATAGTATGTTATACATATAAACTATATATATATATATATATGATATCTTTTATGTGTGACATGGATATACAAGATATGGTTATGTGCTTATGGTTTAGCTTAGGGTAGTTAGAAGTAACTTAGTTTAGCTTCTTAGTCGCGAACGTTAGAATAGTTGTTACACCCACACGCACACACACGCTTGCATGCATTCATTTTATTACGTGTGTGTATATGGGGATATGTATATATATACACACACATGGGTATGGGACTATGTGTATATATATATATGTGTGTGTGTGTGTGTGTGTGTACACATATACACGGATTATGAGGATAGTACTTGGGATTGGTGATGAGTCGATGAGATTGGGCTTGAGGCCGTGAAATCTATGATATGGCATGGTTCATATTTGAGATACGACGTGATGTTTTAGCGGGTCCTTTAGACGTGGTGTTTTCATACACATGCATGCATACTTAGATTGGTATCAGTATTGTACTAGACTTAGATCAGTACCCCGGATCATGATATTGATAAGAGGATAACAGATGAATAATGTGATAGATGTGACATTTGTAAGTCCATGCTACCTCTCCCGGTACTTTCGGGCATGCGGAATTTGGTGAAAAACATTTTTCTAGAAGTGGTAACATGGACTCAAAACCGGATCTTTGTTAAACATCTAACTAACAACCTAACTAGGAGTTGTTAACTACTCGGTTAGGGGGTTATACCTTTCTTTCTTGAACTCCTTCGTCTTCAAGCCTCGATGGTTGTCCGAATCGGCTTCACCCCGTCGTCTCCTTGCGCTGAAGATCGATCCACCTGAAAGCTTCTACCTTTGGCTTCTTCATCGTACTTTGAAGAAACTAGTTCACTCGGTTTGCCAAACCTTGTGAACTAGAGTGAGTAGAGGAGAATGTGTTGGGATTTTCTCTATGGTTCTTGGTTCTCAACACATGAGACAAGTGAACCATAGACTAAAGAGAGGGAGAGCAAGAGGAAGGAGATGAGAGTTCAAGAACACAAGAGAGACAATGAAAATGATAGAATCAGCAAGACTTTTCTCACTTGGCTCTCATAATCTAAAACCATCATCACAAAAATAGTAATCAAGTATTGTGTAAATGGTTTAAGTCAAAATGGCTATATCATTTCATGCACTCATATTGCACAAGAGAACAAGCAAGTGAAAAGTCTTTGCCATGAAATAATAGCCATTGTCATCATGATGTTCAACTAGTCCAACCTAGTCAACCGGTCAACAAAGTCAACAAGTCAACAAAGTCAACCCCTCAAAAACCATGTCACCACAATACTTAATTAATATTATTGTTAATCATATATCATATTCTCATTAGGGTTGAGTAAAAAGTCAATAGTCAACAGTCAACGGTCAAAAACCCTAATGAGAATCCTCTGCCTCTGTCTCTCCGTCAACTGTGCATACACACCCGCATCCGCGTTCCGAGGAACACGAATACAAACTGGATAAAACCAATCCCAATACGTACACTAAGATCTGGCTTAAACCAAAGCCCGCTAGTGTAAACTGTCTGGACACTAAACGTGCACAAGTGCACGGATGTGACTGAACCCTGTCGCAAAACCATGCGACCTGTTGCGAAACCATGCGACCTCTACTCTTTTGCCTAAAGGCGAATAGCTTTCTGTGTGGGACTCTAAAGACTCGACACTACGCTGGCAGTGGGTTTAACCACAGACCGCAAGCGGCACTAGCTGTGCGTAACGGTCCCCAGGTAGATGCCGACAAGAAGACTGACGAGGTGAAACCCATCTGAACTCCTACTGAGCCTGAATGTGACAATCTCCGTAGAGTCCGGTCTGTTCGTCTGATACATCGCATGGCGGGCCTAGGGGGCGGTAAACGTCAGTCCCCTAATAGCGGTACAAGTCGTGTCGGAGTGAAGCCCAATACACCCTGAGATAGCACTGGAAGCCTACCAGTATATCTCGCTTGCCCTGGCCAGGGACTACTCGTGTAATGGCTCTCCTAGACACAGCGCGATGTCAACTCCCAATACCGGGAGAGACAAATCCTGTCTAACCGTCACTGCCTCCGAGTGCTTCGGGACTGCACCCAACTACTACCTGTTTGCACGACTCCTTTGAGCCGTGGTAGGGTAGTAATCAAAGTACAGTGGGAACACACTCGAGGCGAAGTGACAGTGTCAAGTCAGCGGACTAAGCTGTACTCATGTCACCTGGAAACTGATAACTGACGATAGGTATAATACCAACCGGTCAGTTCCCGACGAGTCCTGTCCAGTGTACTCGTAACCCAACGAGCACCCGCATACTATCTCCAGTACGACGTACTGACGGCTGTGGGGCAGACCGTCTCCCACACTGGGATGAGAAGCGCATGCGCCAGTCTACTCCGGAGTATCGATGCCCTGTCTCGATAGTCCTGTGACTAGGGACCTGCATAAGGATGTGCTTATAGATTGCCCAGCCCCACAAGTGTGACTGCCATCACAACGCTGGTAATCAAGCAAAGATCCTAAGGGCTCCACTAATGCGTATAGGTGATATAACAAACACATGTACACATTGAAGTAGAAACAAACCAAGTAGCATACTACTATTTTGAGCAAGATTGTATATACAAGGTGAATATCCCAAGCTTCCATTAAGTAATATACAAACTAGTATGATACAGTAATGGCCTATAGGTCATATACACTAACAATCTCCCACTTGCACTAAGGCCATGTACTGGCGTATCGAAGACCTATCATCTCGATCAGCCGCTCGAACTGAGTCTGGGGCAAGGCCTTGGTGAATGGATCTGCAGTGTTATCTTCTGAAGCAACCCTCCGAACCTCGATCTCCTGGCGATCTACGATCTCCCTGATCAGGTGATACCGCCTCAAGATATGTCTGGATCTCTGATGGGACCTGGGTTCCTTCACTAAAGCTATAGCCCCGTTGTTGGCGCAATACAGAGGTATTGGATCAACAATGGATGGAACCACCTGAAGTTCTTTCAAGAACTTCCTTATCCAGACAGCTTCTTTTGCGGCATCAGATGCAGCGTTGTATTCCGCTTCCATCGTCGAGTCTGCAACGGTTTCCTGTTTGGAACTCTTCCAACACACCGCCCCTCCATTGAGGGTAAAGACAAAACCCGACATGGACTTGGAATCATCCTTGTCACTCTGGAAGCTGGAGTCAGCAAAGGCCTCGATCTGGAGGTCTTTTCCGCCATACACAAAGAACATCTCCTTAGTCCTTCTCAGGTACTTGAGAATGTTCTTTATCGCTATCCAGTGTTTCTCCCCAGGGTTTGACTGATACCGGCTTACCACACTCAGTGCATAAGCTACATCCGGTCTGGTACACAACTTCGCATACATTATAGAGCCTACCGCAGAAACGTAGGGTATAATAGACATGCGATCCCTCTCCAAATCAGTCTTGGGAGACATCTTTTTAGAGAGGGTGATCCCGTGATAAGCCGGTAGGTTACCGCGCCTGGAATCTTCTATACTGAATCTCTTTAGTATGGTGTCGATATACCTGGACTGTGAAAGTCCAAATATCCTCTTGGATCTATCACGATGGATCCGGATCCCCAGGATGTAGGAGGCATCACCCAGGTCTTTCATGGAGAACCGTGTGACAAGAACCCCTTGACAGATTGTAGCATAGGAATGTCATTTCCTATTAAGAGAATGGCATCCACGTATAAAACGAGGAATACTACAGTTCTCGCTACAAATCTATTATAGATGCATGGTTCATCTGGATTTTTGATAAAGCCAAATTCCTTGACCGTCTCATCAAAACAGATGTTCCAACTCCGCGATACCTGCTTTAGTCCATAGATGGACTTAAGCAACTTGCACACCTTTCCGCTGCTTCCACTCTGAATGAAACCCTCTGGTTGGTCCATATAGACACACTCCTCTAAATTTCCATTTAGAAAAGCGGTCTTTACGTCCATTTGCCAGATCTCATAATCGTGGAAGGCAGCAATGGCAAGAAGGATCCGAATGGATTTCAGCATAGCCACTGGAGAAAAGGTTTCGTCATAGTCCAAGCCAGGTCTTTGACGGAAACCCTTTGCAACAAGTCTAGCTTTATAGGTCTCAACCTGTCCATCTACACCAATCTTCCTTTTGAAGATCCACTTGCATCCTACGGGTTTTACCCCGTCTGGAGCAATGTCCAACGTCCATACTTTGTTGGTGTACATGGACTCCATTTCGGTCTGCATTGCATCCAGCCATTTTACTGAGTCAACGCTCTGAACGGCCTGCTGGAAGCTAGTAGGCTCATCATAATCTATGATGCAATCCTCTCTATCCATGTCTATGAGAAAACCGTAGTATCTCTCGGGCGGATGAGACTGCCTACTACTCCTGCGGAGCGACGTAGGAATGTCCTGTTCTTTTGAACCCTCTGGTTTCATTAAGCTTTCAGTAACAGCTCGTGGTTCTGGAATTTCTTCCAGTTCTACTGTGCTCCCACTTATCTGGGTTTCTAAAAACTCAGTTTCCAAGAAGTAGGCATGACGAGAAACAAAAACCTTTTGTTCCTCTTCGCAGTAGAAGAAATATCCCTTGGAGATCTTTGGATATCCCACGAACTTGCACTGTACTGAGCGTGCCTCGAGCTTGTCCGCATGCTGCTTTTTAACAAAAGCTGGACATCCCCATGTCTTAATGTGCTTAAGATAGGGTTTCTTCCCACACCACATCTCATATGGTGTAGTAGGCACAGTCTTAGTGGGAACTCGGTTCAAAAGGTATGCAGCTGATTCTAGTGCATACCCCCAGAATGATCGCGGTAACTCAGCATTACTCATCATGGACCGTACCATATCCAATAGGGTTCGGTTCCGTCTCTCCGATACACCGTTATGTTACGGAGTGTATGGAGGAGTAAGCTGAGAGAGAATTCCGTTCTCTTTTAAATAGTCCAGGAATTCGGCACTCAAGTATTCACCACCTCGATCCGATCTTAGGATCTTGATACTTTTGTCGGTTTGTTTTTCTACTTCATTCTTATATTCCTGGAACTTTCCAAAGGCTTCGGACTTATGTTTCATTAAGAAGACATAACCATACCTTGAAAAGTCATCCGTAAAAGTAATGAAGTAAGAATAACCGCTTCGCGCATGTGTAGACATTGGACCGCACACATCGCTGTGTACGAGTCCCAAGAGCTCGCTCGCTCTTACTCCGTGTCCAGTGAACGGAGTCTTTGTCATCTTTCCTTTGAGACAGGATTGACAAGTGGCATACGACTGATATTCGAATGGATTCAAATATCCTTCTGTATGTAACTTTGTCAACCTTCTCTCATTGATGTGACCCAGTCTACAATGCCACAAAAAAGTCTGATTTATTTCCGGAGACTTTCTTTTGTGTGTATTCTGGACATTGAAAATCTGTGGTTGGTTTAATACGTATATACCATTGCTTAATGTACCTGACCCAATCAGAACTTGATTAAGGTGAATGTTTACAACATTGCTTACAAACGCAAATTCATAACCTTCTTTAGAAACCAAAGATACAGAAATGATATTACAAGTTGCGTTGGGTACAAAAAAGCAATTACGCAAAACCAAAACATGTCCATCTGACATTCCCAGGTGATAGTCCCCTACGGCCTTAGTATCCATGCTAGCTCCGTTTGCAACTTTGAGGGTCATGTCACCTACCTTCAAAACACTACGGTTTCTCAACGCCTGCAAAGAATTACAGATATGAGATCCTGATCCGGTATCCAATACCCAGGAAGTAGAGTTTATTGAAAGACAGTTTTCAATAACATACACACCTGAAGCTGAAGCCGCAACCTGCTTCAGATCCTGTGTTCTGGCTTTCCAAGCCCTGCAATCATTCTTCCAGTGTCCCTTCTTATGACAATAGAAGCATTCTTCCTTATCCACAAGCTTTCCCACTTTCTTTGTTGCTTTTGCCTTTCCCTTCATATCCACTTTACTAACACCGCCACTTGGTTTGGCGGGGGCTTTCTTCTTCTTTCCCTTGGCTTTCGCCTTGGACCTAGAAGAGGAAGATCCTCCTACAAACAAAGTGGATGTTTCCCTACCTTTCTGTAGGGTATTCTCTGTGCTCCTCAGCATGTTGAGGAGTTCTGAAAGTTCAACTTCTTTTTCTTGTAAGTTGAAGTTCAGTATAAACTGGGCGTAAGAGGAAGGAAGGGACTGGAGAATCAAGTCCGTATAGAGCTCATTCTCTAATGTGGTCCCAAGGTCCGCGAGCTCCTCAATGTAGCCAATCATCTTGAGCACGTGTTCCGCTACCGATGATCCGACGGCCAATCTTGCCGAAAATAACTTCTTCGACACTTCGTATCTTGCGATACGAGATTGCTCTCCATACAGTTCTTTTGTATGAAGAAATATGGATTCCAGGTCCATATTCTCGTGCCTCCTCTGATGTTCATTGTCCATAGAGGCGAGCACGAGGCACTTGGCCTTCGCGCAGTCTAGTTCCCAGGTCTTACGGATTTCCTAATCCGCGACGCTGGTTTTGGGACCTGGGACAGGGGGAGCTTTGGTGGTAAGAAGATACCCCAGCTTGTCGTAAGTGATTGCCATCTTAACATTCCTGAGCCAATCTTTGTAGTTTGGCCCTGTCATTATGTTTTTATCTAGGAGTAAATTAAGTCCAGTCATGTCGATTGGTCGCTGCAATTATGAGAGAGAAGAAACACTCAGCATGATGCTCTTGCAAGTTTAGAGTGGTTTTTAGTTTGTCTAAACAGGATGGCTCCCACTGTTTCTCGAATCCCTCCTCAAACCAAAAAGGAAGAATTAGTCAGGATCAATCTCACCGTACAATTCTTGCTTAACCGTTCAGCCAGGCCAGTGTCGGTACTTCGAGGGAGGTTTTCCAACGCTTTCACGAAGTTCCTTAATTAAATAACCTTTTTTCCCTGTGGGCATAGCCCCGCTAACACCTTTCTAGACACCTACTTGGTTTATAGCATTGATCGTTAAGTGAGAAATTTCCCGAGGAGTAGCATATACTCACAGTAGGATCGGGATCCAAATATCATTGTGTGACGAAACTGAAGGAATCCTACCAGAATCATCACACTCCAAATGGTATGCAACACTAGCAAGTTTCAGTTCTTTTGAAACTCCCGATGTGGATTTTTGCCCCATGCTCTTATGACCTTGACTTTGGCCAACAAATCATAAGTCACATGTCAAGTTCTACCCGTCGTTCTCCAGGTTAATTTGAATCCACCCGCACCTACCCTTGACTTTGGCCAATAAGGCAGTACGACTGTTCCAAACTAACGCATCTATCTATGCTGCACATGAATACCTAATAGCTACCAATCACTATGCCTTGACTTTGGCCAACAAACATAGCTTGAATACTATTGACCATCCATGTGAAACGACGGAGGGCTACGAATGGTTTTGGTTAAACCATGAACGTAGTGAACTTGATATAATCGATGGAACGAGATAGCTTTTAAAAGGAGTGGCTCAAGCTCCGCATTTAAAAGTTAGTTTTGAAAAGAACCGAGTGGTTTTTCGAAAGTGTTCCAACGACTTTTACTTGGTTTATTTTTCTTGCATTAGTTCTTTTAATGCGTGATATTCTTGCATTAGTTCTTTTAATGGGTCCCATCAATTAATCCTACCATTGCAGAAAACAACCAGAATATGACGTACGCTTATGCCATTCGCATTCGCCACGGGGCCCCGTCATTACCCGTTAGGTTACTTAACTAACGACAGAGCGGGGGCTGGGCTAGCGCGTATGTAAAACATAAGCAACGCCTAAATAATATCATATATAGATATATTGCAATGATAGCCATTTCAGATCACAGATGAACACATTGGATATACTAGGAACCCGCAATTCGTACGAGCCTGTAACGAAAAGCAGATTACACGGTCGCGGTGAATAGCCAATACCCCACCCAAGACCCCTACGGGTGCGGCAAACTACCCGCCAAGTATCCGAAGCGAAGCAACCTCTCTCAACTCCGTGAATAAGCCACTCGGCACTTCGGCATACCCGTTAGTTTGTGCACCCCCTCCATGGGTCTATCCTAGGAGCAAAAACAGTAAAAGGAAATTATACAATGACGGCTACAACCCCGACCCGGTTGTGCGGCCATACAAATAATAATTATATCAATTTACAAATTTACATGAATTGAAAGAAAAGAAAACTCTCGTCTCACAACCCCCCGGCTATTCACCCGCGACAATCCAATGAATTCATATACACATTCCAATGACATTACAGATCACAGATTTGTATAACCCCCACTAATCGACATATAGCGATTAGCAGATGTTCAATACAAATATCACATCACAGAAAAACCCGTCAGCTTAAGTCATAAGAAATTCGATCGAAATACGGTTTTTCAGGCCCCAAACATAAAATTTTCATCCTGGAAAATCTGGGCAGAAAATACATATTCCAAAAATCCCAAAATACCCCTATGAACAAACTGCAAAAATAAAACCCCATGACCGAGTCAACTCGGCCGCGGTTCCGCGGCGGGAGCAAGCTCCCGCTGTGGAAACGCGGCGCGTTGATCGATTCAGTGGGTCGAATTTTTGCAGTTTCTTCTAAAAACCCTGAGTCGATTTTTGGTATATCTCAAAGAATTTTTGCAGCACTTTGAAAATCGACAGGAAGTTTGAATTTCGGGTTTATTTCGGGACTTTTTCTCCGATCGAATTTCTAGCTACTATGCTAACATGTTAGATAGAGTTTAACTAGGCTCTGTTACCACTGTAAGTCCATGCTATCTCTCCAGGTACTTTCGGGCATGCGGAATTTGGTGAAAAACAATTTTCTAGAGGTGGTAACATGGACTCAAAACCGGATCTTTGTTAAACATCTAACTAACAACCTAACTAGGAGTTGTTAACTACTCGGTTAGGGGGTTATACCTTTCTTTCTTGAACTCCTTCGTCTTCAAGCCTCGATGGTTGTCCGGATCGGCTTCACCCCGTCGTCTCCTTGCGCCGAAGATCGATCCACCTGAAAGCTTCTACCGATGGCTTCTTCTTCGTACTTTGAAGAAACTAGTTCACTCAGTTTGCCAAACCTTGTGAACTAGAGTGAGTAGAGGAGAGTGTGTTGGGATTTTCTCTATGGTTCTTGGTTCTCAACACATAAGACAAGTGAACCATAGACTAAAGAGAGGGAGAGCAAGAGGAAGGATATGAGAGCTCAAGAACACAAGAGAGAGAATGAAAATGATAGAATCAGCAAGACTTTTCTCACTTGGCTCTCATAATCCAAAACCATCATCACAAAAATAGTAATCAAGTATTGTGTAAATCGTTTAAGTCAAAATGGCTATATCATTTCATGCACTCATATTGCACAAGAGAACAAGCAAGTGAAAAGTCTTTGCCATGAAATGATAGCCATTGTCATCATGATAGTCAACTAGTCCAACCTAGTCAATCGGTCAACAAAGTCAACAAAGTCAACCACTCAACAACCATGTCACCACAATACTTAATTAATATTATTGTTAATAATATATCATATTCGCATTAGGGTTGAGCAAAAAGTCAATAGTCAACAGTCAACGGTCAACAACCCTAATGAGAATCCTCTGCCTCTGTCTCTCCGTCAACTGTGCATACACACCCGCATCCGCGTTCCGAGGAACACGAATACAAACTGGATAAAACCAATCCTAATACGTACACTAGGATCTGGCTTAAACCAAAGACCGCTACTGTAAACTGTCCGGACACTAAACGTGCACAAGTGCACGGATGTGACTGAACCCTGTCGCAAAACCATGCGACCTGTCGCAAAACCATGCGACCTCTACTCTTTTGCCTAAAGGCGAATAGCTTTCTGTGTGGGACTCTAAAGACTCGACACTACGCTGGCAGTGGGTTTAACCACAGACCGCAAGCGGCACTAGCTGTGCGTAACGGTCCCCAGGTAGATGCCGATAAGAAGACTGACAAGGTGAAACCCATCTGAACTCCTACTGAGCCTGAATGTGACAATCTCCGTACAGTCCGGTCTGTTT
The DNA here is from genome assembly GCA_030015575.1 of Agapanthus africanus. Taxonomy (NCBI): domain Eukaryota; kingdom Viridiplantae; phylum Streptophyta; class Magnoliopsida; order Asparagales; family Amaryllidaceae; genus Agapanthus; species Agapanthus africanus. The sequence continues at coordinate 292,120,373 of CM057345.1, read as the reverse complement.
GTCTGATACATCGCATGGCGGGCCTAGGGGGGCGGTAAACGTCAGTCCCCTAATAGCGGTACAAGTCGTGTCGGAGTGAAGCCCAATACACCCTGAGATAGCACTGGAAGCCTACCAGTATATCTCGCTTGCCCTGGCCAGGGACTACTCGTGTAATGGCTCTCCTAGATACAGCGCGATGTCAACTCCCAATACCGGGAGAGACGAATCATGTCTAACCGTCACTGCCTCCAAGTGCTTCGTGACTGCACCCAACTACTACCTGTTTGCACGACTCTTTTTGGCCGTGGTAGGATACTAATCAAAGTACAGTGGGAACACACTCGAAGCGAAGTGACAGTGTCAAGTCAGCGGACTAAGCTGTACTCATGTCACCTAGGAACTGATAACTGACGATAGGTATAATACCAACCGGTCAGTTTCTGACGAGTCCTGTCCAGTGTACTCGTAACCCAACGAGCACCCGCATACTATCTCCAGTACGACGTACTGACGGCTGTGGGACAGACCGTCTCCCACACTGGGATGAGAAGCGCATGTGCCAGTCTACTCCAGAGTATCGATGCCCTGTCTCGATAATTCTGCGACTAGGGACCTGCATAAGGATGTGCTTATAGATTACCCAGCCCCACTAGTGTGACTGCCATCACAACGCTGGTAATCAAGCAAAGATCCTAAGGGCTCCACTAATGCGTATAGGTGATATAACAAACACATGTACACATTGAAGTAGAAACAAACCAAGTAGCATACTACTATTTTGAGCAAGATTGTATATACAAGGTGAATATCCCAAGCTTCCATTAAGTAATATACAAACTAATATGATACTGTAATGGCCTCTAGGGCATATACACTAACAACATTTGACCCGTACCCAGATTTGGGAAGCCGTACGACGGATTTACCGTACGAGCTACATTTTGATGATAGATCCGCACTCTTGACTTGAGAATGTCATATTATAGATATTGTATCGTATGGGTTACTATTGAGGCGAGATCACCGACTGTTATATATATATATATATATATATATATATATATATATATATCGACTCAGATGTTAGGCGGTTTCCTTACCTTTCGATTAGCCTGTTTAGTTTAGTTCTGTAGTTATTTGTAGATGTTAGACTAGACTTGAGTCATACCTTTTTCAAAACTAACGAATCGTGAGTATTTTAAAGACAGGCCAAGGGATTCTATGGATTTTTCAAACGACGTATCTTTTCTTAAAAACACCATAGCCCTTATTTTCAAACCACCACGATTCGTGTTATTTCAAATAGCAAAATTGTACGACTCATATATAGACATATGCAGATTTGTTATCTTTGTATTTGATGTTCAGCTCCCGCATATTCTTGCTGCTCGCATCACATTGCACGCTTATATTGTGTTTTCATATGTTGATATTCAAATCGTGCTGTCAGGACACCAGCACCATTACCGATGATGCGTATGTTCCACATACACTTACTTGCCGGCTCACACACATCAACATCGGTAATTGCCATGTCATGTACACTTTAAAGTATATTAAATGATTGATATCGCTTGTTAACTTATAGTTCGACATGGTAGTAGCGTACTCGTCTTTTTATGCTAGTTTAGACATTTTAGTTATTACTTGCTACTTCATACATATTATTATTCACTGTTATGCAGTATTATGGAGTTTTATGTCGATATTCATTGTTTACTTACTATTGATGATTGGATTTCGGATTTTCATGAGATTTCCTGGATTTGGGGGAAAACCGCAAGAATATATATAAACTTCTCTCTCTCTCTCTCTCTCTCTTTTTAAAATGAAAAGTGCGGTTTTCTCATGATGTATGAGTCGTCCATGTTCATACCATAATATTGCATTATTATATTCCCCATTCTTATTCTTTTTATAAATAAACAGGTGCTTTTGACGCATGTCTGCTACATATTACAGGTTAGAGGTTCTTGGACAGAAAACACTGAAAAAGACAAAAGACGATGTAAAAAGGGACTTTTGACCAACAAATAGAAGGATCTTGATCAAGCCGACATGAAAGATAAAGTTCACAAAGTACAATGCAGCGCAAGGTCTAAGATGTCAGTGAACGGTTAAAAGTCTAATACAAGTATTCACAGGAATATCTGGAAGAAACCTGGAAGCCTATTTGAGAAAATTACCAAAGAAACAAGAAGCCCAAAAAGCCCTGAGCCATATGAAGAAAACTCAAGCAGTGATCTCACTATTGGGCCGTGGAACCGCGGCCCAAAGCCTACCCAGGCCGAGGTTCCGCGGTAGTATGGAGCCTGTATGGAATAAATTTTTTACTATAATTCTTTATGTCTTTGACCGGTCTTTCTAGGGCTATTTTTGTAATTATAAACATGCGGATCAAATGTAACCCTAGGGTTTCCTATTCTCTATAAATAGGAACTTTACACATTGTAACTCTTCATGCCTCCTTTTAATAAAAATTCCAAAATTCTTTATGGAGAGCATCGGTGCCTCTGTTCAATTCTGAAATTCAGATCTGACAACCCTGCATGGATGATTGGAGAAATGCATCTGTAAATTAAGTAGATTTGTTTATTTTCTTGCCCTAGATAATTTCAATTCATGCCCTAGATTAAATTTATTTTCCTGCCGTAGTATAGATTTTATTTCTATGCCCTAGTTATAACTTTCAATTAATTGCCCTAGGTAGAATAATTTAGGATTTTAGATTTAATAATCAATCCGAACACCATTCGGAATTAACTCGTAAGAACGAATCGGAAATTCACAACATCCCTGTGGACCGACCCGTACTCACCGGCTAGCTGCAAAGCGACGCCGTTCTTGATTGCGGTTAAAATATTTTTGATCTATCTTTTAGAAAGCGCAAGCACGCTAAATCTCTATCAATCAAATGGCACCGTTGCCGGGGATGGCGTGTTATTTCCTTTTTGCAATTTCGGGTTAATCTTAATTAAAAAAAATCTGAAAAATCTGAAAAATCAAAAAAATATAAAAATATATCATCTGTTATTTTTGGGAAGGGTATTTTTGTGTGAATTTTGTAGGATCTACGAACAAATTCGGATCTGGAAATCTACAGAGATCAAAATAGCAAATATCAAATCCGAACAAATAGAAGATCACAACAACCGAGGAACAGAAGAAATTTGGTGGACCGAGTCAAACAACAAGAATCGCGGTGATCTGGTCCAAAAAAAGAAAGAAAAAAGAAAAGAAAAAACGCGCGCGGCCCCATTCCGGCCGCGGAACCACCGCGGGACATCCCTTCTGGCCGCGGAACCGCCGCGGCCTGGTCGATTCAGGGCGGAAAAAAAAGAAAAAAAGAAAAGAAAAAAAGCAGAAGCGCAGTTAGAAAAAAAACTGTAAGTCTTCGAATCTCCTCCTCTGCAAATCTGTGATATATCTTCTGAAAAATGCCTGCAGGATTTTGTGCACTTTAAAAATATATTTCCTTCCAAATAACGATCTCGTGCAGGATTTTTGGGCCCCGCTTGAAATGAAATTAGATTGCAAGTAATATTTTGCTGTTGCGTATCTTGTGTTTAAAATCTTTTTGCAACAAATTTTTCCTAATAACGAGAAAAAGAATAAAAATAAAGAGAACAAATCTTTTATAGAAACTTGCAAAATTTTTGGTCGCAAATAGATCCTTGCACCAACCAACTTTCCTTCTTTCCCCTTCTTCTAACATGGGTACCCCTCATATTAAATCATTAGCCGAACTTTGGTATCCCGAACCTAATTTTGTGTCGTACGTCAATTTGTTCGGTAAATTTAAAAACGATCCTTCCTTGCCAAAAATTTCGTTTAATGATCAAATAGAGGCGTCTAGGAGAAATAGTTTGACTTTTCAACTCACTTTGTGTCAACCAAGTCAATCTTTACCACCTACATATGTTGATACCATTTTTCCAAGTCCTGCTGTAACTTCTAAGCCGATGTCCATTGCTGAGCATATTGCTCAATCTCCCAGCCGATCTTTCACCCCTCTCCACTCATCTACTTCTAGGGATCCGCACGATTATTCACCATTTTATCCACATGTTGACCCTACCCCTACCCAATCACCCACTTCCTACCAGTCCTACCCGACTTTCCCACCTTCACTAGACACTGTTTCTACACAGCCATTAGGGAGTTTCACATATCCAACCAATTTTGAATCTTTTACCGAAACCCCCTCACCACCTAAGTCTAGTTTCGAAGAGTCGTTGGAGGCGTACATTGCAGCAACAAATAAAATGACTTGGAATGTGGAAGCGTCCGTAGCCGCCGTTATGCAACCTAGTGAACCGGTAACTAGTTTCCCACTAGCTTCAAATTTTTTAATGTATAAGGAGGTGGTTAGACAGAGTGAGAATGAGAGAGGATTTCCAAATCAAACCTACCCTTACCCAATTGAAGCCCACAACTCCGGTTTTCCATCGATTGTCCCAAATGATTCACCAGTTGAAAATAAAAATGAGTTGTGTGATTTTGTAGTGCTTGATTTGCCAAATTGTGAAGAACCCCTTTCGAGTGAAACCGCACCTAATCCGTTTGACCTTTACACCTCCACTCTAGAACCTACATTGATAAACATCCATGCTTTTGAGGAGGTGTCTAAAGAAATTGATTTTCACTTGATTGAGGATATAGACGCCGGGAATATTTCGGATGATGAACCTGTCAATTTAATTAAAATTTTATGTTCAAATCATCATCCTGAGTTATTAAATGTTTCTCCCGAATCTCATATGCGTCTAGATTTTGATGATAATGGCATGGATGAGTTAAATATTGAGGATAGTATTGAGGAGAGTCTTGAGGATAATATTGATGTTGAATCATTTTTATTTGATGTGTCTGATTTTCCAATTCATCCTCCTGAACCTTTGACTGCTATATCACCCTCCCTCCTTCCCATCGTTCTGACCCCGCTTGAAGACTGTGAGCTTGAAACCTTTTCCTTTGAATCTGACACAATTCTCACAGACGATAACAACTACAAGTGTTTCACTTTTTCGGACGATGTTGATGACTCACCGTCCGAGTTTGATTCCTTTACATTTTCAGATGAGCCATCAGACTCGGTTGATTATAGTAGTTTCGAACCATTAATGGAATCTTTCAAGTTCGAAACAGTTTACTACGGTGAGAAAGATAGTATCCCTAATTCACTCACTTTCGTCTTTCCCATTGTTCTGACCGAACAAGAGACCGTTACGCTTTCATCTCCTATACCAAGTTCGGCGTACCCATGTTTTCTTGCGAACCTTGAGGGATTTGATCCCATTTCCCAACGGGTTGATAGGTTAGCGCAAGCACTTTTAACATATCGATCATCACATATTGCGCTAATTTATTCACTCGATTTACACCCTCAAGTTCGCGCGATCCTTCTTTCTTCTTTCCGCTCTTCTTCTCCCCCACCGAGACCATATTCTACCATTCTTCTTTCCACACGGTCTCGCGTGTTTCTCATTTCTTTCCTTTCCACCCCATTCTTTCACCAACTAGATCATTACCACGATAAGATTTTTGAATAGTTGCTGCTAACCTTTGGCTTGTGTATGGCCAAGCTTAAGTTTGGGGGGGACCTTGTTGTATATATGTATATATTTTTTGTTTTCTTTTTCTATAAAAAAAAAATTCAAAACATTAAAAATATAAAAATTGTAAATAAATAAACAGGGGAGTGCGGACATTTTGACCCTCTTGGTTTAGCATGACAGTGAGGACACTGTCAAGTTTAAGTTTGAGGGTATGCTCGGTAAGTCTTCTTTCTTCGCATTCATTTGTACATATTTTTGCATTTGCATACTTATTTGAAAACCCATAAAAAATTGAAAAATTTCAAAAATTATAAAAATTATTGTATTCAATTTTGGCTAATTGACTTTGGTTTGACAAATAGGTCAACTGGCTAGGAACATACTTAGTGAATTAAAAACCCTAAAAATAACATTCCTTAAAGTTTAACGGTAGAAAGTATAAGACTTTGTAGATTATTTAGAAATAGGCAAATTTTGGGTTCACTTCTTGGGCTAAGTCAAAATGAGGGAAGGGTATTGATGTTCTTATTAGAGTATAAGTTTGAAAAATAGTTCCTAGCTTAAGTCTAGATTCTGAAAACGTGTACCCTACAAAATGCACAATCATGCATCTTGAAACTTGGAATAGTAGAAGAGACCTTGAAATGCTCTTGTCTAAAGTCCTTAGTACAAAGAAAATAAAAGAAAAAAGTGTGAATAAAGAATAAAAAAAAATGAACACTGGTTTTTGTGATTACTTAAGGCTGTAAAAAATAGAAAAATATTTAGCGAGGGTGCTTCATCACCTAGTGCCTTAGACCAACTGGTTTGGGAATCACTGCTAAAGCCTTGGAGGTTGCAAAACTAGGAAGTACGTTTTAAAGTGCTAACACATCTTGTAATCGGTTGTTGGTACCTCAAGAAGTATTAACGGTCACATGAAGGATGTGTAAGCAAATTTCATTTAAAAATTCACTAATTAATAAGTGCTTTGGACAATGGACGAGAGTACGATTGCTTGATTTGAATTTCCAAGTGTAGGGGTGATATTTACACACACGTAGGGATATGTGATTAGAGTTTAGATAAGAGAAAGGAATGAAGAATAGAACTTGTATCTTTAGTAGAGTTGATAGAAATTCCTAAGTGGAGATGGAACCGTAGAAGGAAAACTTAAGAAATGCCGAAAGCTAAATAGGCCTGCAAAACATATATAATCTTAAGTTAAATAATGAGGAAGTGTGAAGAATGTGGGTGGATAATTTACAAGTATAAGATAATAGAATTCCTTGTTAGAAAACATAATTGGAGAACAAAAGTCAATGGGCCGAGTTGATATGATTTTGTGGGTGTAATCCGCTGAAAACCCTCAGGAGACAACACTCCTCCTACTAGGGACACCTAGAGGTTTAACGGCTTGTTGCACGAGCTCAGTGCAATCGCGTTTCCCTGCGAAAGTGCGGTTAGGTTGGGATTTTAGTGAATAAAAATAAGTTTGCTCGAGGACGAGCAAAAGATAAGTTTGGGGGTATTTGTTCACACCATAATATTGCATTATTAAATTCCCCATTCTTATTCTTTTTATAAATAAACAGGTACTTTTGACGCATGTCTGCTACATGTTACAGGTTACAGGTTCTTGGACAGGAAACAGTGAAAATGATGTAAAGACGATGAAAATATGGACTTTTGACCAACAAATGGGAGGATCTTAGTCAAGCCTACATCGAAAGACAGTTCACAATTAACAAGGCAACGCAAGACCCCAAAATGTCAAGGCAAACGGTTAAAAAGCCATTGCAAATTGTTCACTGAAGATCTGAAACCAACCTAAAAGCCCAAATGGAAAAAGACATATAGAAACAGGAAGACAAAGTCACCAGGAGCCCAGCCCAGAAGTTGCAGAAGCCAAATCTTCCTTTTGGCCTCGGAACCGCGGCCAAACCATGCCTCGGGCCGCGGTTCTGCGGCAGTTTTAAAGAAATAAAAAATTAATTTTTTAGCGAAATAAAGTGGCGGCGTTGACCGGTCTTCCTAGAGGGCTATTTTTGTAAATGCAAATATGCGAGTCATTGTAACCCTAGGGTTTCCTATCTTCTATAAATAGGGACTCTAATTCATTGTAAACTTTATGCCTCCTTTTAATAAAAATTCTAAAATTCTTTATGGAAAGCATCGGTGCCTCTCTTCAATTCTGAAATTCAGATCTGACAACCCTGTATGGATGATTGGAGAAATGCATCTGTAAAGTAAGTAGATTTGTTTATTTTCTTGCCCTAGATAATTTCAATTCATGCCCTAGATTAAATTTATTTTCCTGCCCTAGTTATAACTTTCAATTAATTGCTCTAGGTAGAATAATTTAGGATTTTAGATTTAATAATCAATCCGAACACCCTTCGGAATTAACTCGTAAGAACGAATCGGAAATTCACAAAATCCCTGTGGACCGACCCGTACTCACCGGCTAGCTACCGGCTAGCTACCAAGCTTCTCATTTTCTTGCACCAACTATACCATTTCCACGATAAGATTTTTGAATGGTTGGTGCTAACTTTTGGCTTGTGCAAGGCCAAGCTTAAGTTTGGGGGAATCTTTGTATATATGTATATATTTTTTGTTTTCTATTCTATAAAAAAAATATAAAAAAAATTCAAAACATTAAAAATATAAAAAAAAATTATAAATAAATAAACAGGGGAGTATCGGTATTTTGACCCTCTTGGTTTAGCATGACAGTGAGGACACTGTCAAGTTCAAGTTTGGGGGTATGCTCGGTACGTCTTCTTCCTTCGCATTCATTTGTACATATTTTTGCATTTGCATACTTATTTGAAAACCCAAAAAAAATTGAAAAATTTCAAAAATTATAAAAATATTTGTATTCAATTTTGGCTAATTGACTTTAGTTTGACGAATAGGTTAACTGGCTAAGAACAACTAGATCTTAGATTTAGTAAATTAAAAACCCTAAAAATAACCTTCCTTAAAGTTTTGCGGTAGAAAGTATATGTCTTTGTAGTTTATTTAGAAATAGGCAAATTTTGAGTTCAGTTCTTGGGCTAAGTTGAAACAAAGGAAAAGTATTGATGTTCTTATTAGAGTATAAGTTTGAAAAATAGTTCCTAACTTAAGTCTAGATTCTGAAAATGTATACCCTACAATTTGCATAATCACGCACCCTGAAACTTGGAATAGTAGAGGAGACCTTGAAATGCTCTTGTCTAAAATCCTTAGTATGAAGAAAAAAAAGTGAATAAAGAATAAAAAAATGGACACTTGTTTTTTTGATTACTTAAGGGTAAAAAAATAGAAAAATATTTAGCGAGGGTGCTTCATCACCTAGTGCCTTAGACCAACTGGTTTAGGAGTCACTGCTAAAGCCTTGGGTGTTACAAGACTAGGAAGTACGCTTTAAAGTGCTAACGCATCTTGTAATTGGTCGTTGGTACCTCAAGAAGTATTAACGGTCGCATGAAGGACGTGTAAGCGAAATTTAATTAAAAATTCACCAATTAAGAAGTGCTTTGGACAACGGACAAGGGTATGATTGCTTGATTAGAATTTCCAAGTGTAGGGGTGACTTATACACACACGTAGGGGTATGTGATTGGGATTTAGATGAGAGAAAGGAGTGAAGAATAGAACTTGTATCTTTAGTAGAATTGATAAAAATTCCTAAGTAGAGATGGAACCCTAGAAGGAAAACTTAGGAAATGCCGAAAGCTAAGTAGGTCTACATAACATATATAATCTTAAGTTAAATAATAAGGAAGTGTGAAGAATATGGATGGATAATTTGCGAGTCAAAAGGTAATAGAATTCCATGTTAGAAAACCTAATTGCAAAACAAAAATCAATGGGCCGAGTTGATAGGATTTTGTGGGTGTAATCCGCTGAAAACCCTCAGGAGACAACATTCCTCCTACTAGGGACACCTAGAGGTTTAACGGCTTGTTGCACGAGCTCAGTGCAATCGCGTTTCCCTGCGAAAGTGCGGTTAGGTTTTATAGAGAATAAAAATAAGTTTGCTCGAGGACGAGCAAAAGATAAGTTTGGGGGTATTTGTTCATACCATAATATTGCATTATTATATTCCCCATTCTTATTCTTTTTATAAATAAACAGGTGCTTTTGACGCATGTCTGCTACATATTACAGGTTACAGGTTCTTGGACAGAAAACAGTGAAAAAGACAAAAGACGATGTAAAAAGGGACTTTTGACCAACAAATAGAAGGATCTTGATCAAGCCGACATGAAAGATAAAGTTCATAAAGTACAATGCAGCGCAAGGTCTAAGATGTCAGTGAACGGTTAAAAGTCTAATACAAGTATTCACTGGAATATCTGGAAGAAACCTGGAAGCCTATTTGAGAAAATTACCAAAGAAACAAGAAGCCCAAAAAGCCCAGAGCCATATGAAGAAAACTCAAGCAGTGATCTCACTATTGGGCCGCGGAACCGCGGCCCAAAGCCTACCCAGGCCGCGGTTCTGCGGTAGTATGGAGCCTGTATGGAATAAATTTTTTACTATAATTCTTTATGTCTTTGACCGGTCTTTCTAGGGCTATTTTTGTAACTATAAACATGCGGATCAAATGTAACCCTAGGGTTTCCTATTCTCTATAAATAGGAACTCTACACATTGTAACTCTTCATGCCTCCTTTTAATAAAAATTCTAAAATTCTTTATGAAGAGCATCGGTGCCTCTCTTCAATTCTGAAATTCAGATCTGACAACCCTGCATGGATGATTGGAGAAATGCATCTGTAAAGTAAGTAGATTTGTTTATTTTCTTGCCCTAGATAATTTCAATTCATGCCCTAGATTAAATTTATTTTCCTGCCCTAGTATAGATTTTATTTCACTGCCCTACTTATAACTTTCAATTAATTGCCCTAGGTAGAATAATTTAGGATTTTAGATTTAATAATCAATCCGAACACCATTCGGAATTAACTCGTAAGAAAGAATCGGAAATTCACAACATCCCTGTGGACCGACCCGTACTCACCGGCTAGCTGCAAAGCGACGCCGTTCTTGATTGCGGTTACAAATATTTTTGATCTATCTTTTAGAAAGCGCAAGCACGCTAAATCTCTATCAATCAGTCCACCATGATGTTTTCTCGGTTATGAGATGGATTTCGAGACCCGATTCGAGGAGTTGGATGAACCGTCTGCTGGTACATGGTGGACCCAGTATGGTACCCTGGGGAAAGAAGCTCGAGTTGTATTCGATGAGCCTGGCAGGGGAGCACTACCTACCCGTGATATTATTTGGACTCGTCGGTTATCCGGAGGATACCGGCCGGAGTCATGAGATGGTTATAGGCTGATCCGTTCTGTCGAAGCCTGCAGGCCAATCCCGCAGATTATACGGATGCCTGAGATATTGAGATTTGAGACACTGAGATTTTGAAATTTGTTGATACAGGCAAGTCCGGGTAGCCGGTGTCTGAGATTTTGAGATATTGAGATTTATGTTTTGTGTCGATGCTTGACACGGATTTCTCATTTGATTTCATTGATGATACTCGATTTATATATATACAGAAATCCCATTAAATAAAGAAAACAGTTGTCTCACTCATTTCATTACATTACATTCATACCTCATACATTATGATACATTGTTACCTGAGGCACTGATACGAGCACATGGGATTACACTATGTATAGACGTTTACCCTTGCCACCTTTTCATGCTTCAGACCTTATCATTTGAGGATATTTATGTTACTGATCGTATCGACCTAGGAGTCGTTGTTTGTTCGATTTCTGCTTGTCGATGTATTTTCTACTCATGAGTTGGCAACTCACCCCCGTTGTGCCACAGTTTATTGCAGGTTTTGTCGTACAGGTTTTGTTGCGGTTTTGCTGGCACACTGCTCCATTTCCGGGTGATTGCTTGCTAGGTGGGTTCACTTGAATCGTGACCACCATTGTACTTATTTATATTCAGTTTTATCTAGTAAACTCCATCAACCAGACTTGTATATTTTACAGATTTAGCAGACCAGTGTTGTATATTCTTTCGACCCTGGAGTCGCGCGTTGTATTATTATGGTTTTCATTGATGTTTTGAGTTTTCTTTTGAGTTTTGATCCTCGCCCTTCGGCGTTGTATATTATATTGCTTGCGTGGTTGTGACCATCGATTGACGAAGAGCTAGCTCCCGCTTGGGGATGCCTTTTATCATTTCGTATACTATTCATGTTGTACCCCGTTCGGGGCCAGTTTTTACAAAGGAAACTCTGCCGAAATTTTCAGAAAGGATTTGTGACTTTAAAACTGCATATTCGGCTTATGCTATTAAAACCACTCGTTTTAAATAAGTTTCTTCTTACCTAAAATGGTTTTAGATTTCTGGGATTTTGGCTTACTTGAATTAGATGGAGTCATATAGACTTTATATGATTCAAGTGCTAGTCACGGGCTATTTCGGGTCGTGACATATAACCGGATTTTCGGATCAAGTGTTGATTCGAAAATTTAATGTATAATTATATATTTGATATATTACATTACGTTAACTAATATATGCTTCCTTTATTGATTCATTTTCTCACTGGATAATACATTGATGTATATGCGATATATGTTAATTGTATTATTTTCTTTTGTTACAAAATATATTGTATATATGATATATAATATTGTAACATGTTAGGGTTACAAATGCAACATGGTTTTTGAGTTTAAACCTAGTTAGGATTTGGATTAGGGTTAGCTTTTAGATGAGGTTCATGGATGCTTCATGAAGCTTTGACTTTGTCTTTTTTTTCTTTGTTGTTTTGTGAAGATATTTGTTAACCCAACCAAAACCCTTAACCTATGGTTTATTCTCTACAAGAGTTAAGACTCTCATTCTTAACTCATGGTTGCAATTGTAACCACAACAATAATTCATTATTCATCCCAAAAAGTTTAGCTTCTTCTTCTTCCTCCTCCTTGAAAAAAACTTGCTAGCTTTTTGTGTGTGATGATTTATTGTGAGAAATTGAAAACAAAAGAGAGCATAATTCCTACTTCATCATCCTCATCTATTTTAGCTACTTAGATTAGGGTGTTTTTCTCTAATAACTACTTTAGTGAAGTGTAAGCTTGGGTTAGAGATTCTTCAAGTTAGATCAACTTAGATCAAGAAAACTTCAAGCAAGATGCATCATTCACCTCTTAGAGCCTCACGAGATTCGGAGTTCTTGATGATCGCAGCAAAGGGACCTCAACACAGAGCTTAAGAAGCGAAGGAACGGACTATAAAAGTTGTAATCCTAATCTCTTTAGTTCTTTGTATGTGATACAAACTTGTTACCCTAGAAATTCTAGTAAAGATTCATGGTTTGCTAGCTTTGCACCACTCTAAATTTTAAAGTGGCATGAGTGATGCTACCAAACCCTAGACTAGATGCAAGGGAAGCCCGACAAAGGCAGTATCAAGAGACAAGTATACATGTTAAGATAAAGAGCAACCAGATAGCATACTATCATGTCGAGCAAGAAAGTCCTCTCTATATATGTCCAAGCATCCACTATAATATACATCATATGTACAATAATGGCCTCTAGGGCATACATACAACTAACAATCTCCTACTTGCACTAGGGCCAGCTGCTGTAGAATCGCATACCCAACATCCCGAAGAGTCTCTCGAACTGTATCTGGGGAATGGCTTTCGTGAGTGGATCCGCCGTGTTGTTCTTCGTGTCAACTCTCCTGACTTCGATCTCCCGGCGATCAAGTTTCTCCCGGATCAGGTGATACCGCCTCAGAATATGCCTGGATCGCTGATGGGACCTGGGTTCCTTGGCCAAATCCACCGCTCCATGTTTATCACAATACAAAGGTTTTAGATACTCAATGGATAGAACCACTCCAAGTTCAGTTATGAACTTCTTTATCCAGACAGCCTCTTTGGCAGCATCGTTGGCAGTGATGTATTCAGCCTCCATCGTCGAATCTGCCACGGTTTCCTTCTTGGAACTCTTCCAGCATACCGCCCCTCCATTGAGGGTAAAGACAAATCCCGAATGCGACTTAGAGTCGTCCTTATCACTCTGGAAGCTCGAATTGGTAAAGGACTCCACTTGGAGTTCTCCGTTACCATACACCAAGAGTATCTCTTTAGTCCTTCTCAAGTACTTAAGAATGCTCTTCACAGCTGTCCAGTGACTCTCTCCAGGATCTGCTTGATACCTACTCACTACACTTAGTGAGTGTTCTTCATCGGGCCTGGTACATAGTATCGCGTACATGATAGAGCCTACCGCCGAAGCATAGGGTATCCCTTGCATGCGAGCTCTCTCCAAATCAGTCTTAGGAGACATCTCTTTGGAGAGAATGAGTCCTGAGATCGTGGGTAAAAACCCAGGCTTGGATTCTTCCATACTAAACCTCTTTAGTATGGTGTCAATGTACCTGGATTGGGATAATCCCAGTATCCGTTTAGATCTATCTCTATAGATCTTAATCACCAAGATGTAGGAGGCATCCTCTCGATCTTTCATTGAGAATCTTTGTGATAAGAAGAGCTTGACCGATTGCAGCATAGGAATGTCATTTCCTATCAAGAGTATGTCATCCACGTACAATACGAGGAAGACAACCTTACTCTCTGCCACCTTTTTGTATATACAAGGTTCATATATGTTTTTGATGAAATCAAACTTTTTGATAACGACATCAAAACAGATGTTCCAACTCTGCGATACTTTCTTTAACCCGTAGATGGATTTAAGTAGCTTGCACACCTTTCCACTGCTCCCACTGTCTATGAAGCCCTCTGGCCGAGTCATGTACACGCACTCTTCTAAATCACCATTTAGAAAGGCGGTCTTAACATCCATTTTCCCGATTTCATGGTATGCAGCGATGGAAAGTAGGATCCTGATGGACTTAAGCACAGCCACTAGAGAAAATGTTTCGTCATAATCCACACCTGATCGTTGACGGAAACCCTTTGCAACAAGTCTAGCTTTAAAAGTCTCAACTTTTCCATCTACACAAAGTTTCTTATTAAAGATCCATTTGTTCCCAATGGGTTTTACCCCTTCAGGAGAAACTTCCAAAGTCCATACTTTATTGGTATACATGGATTCCATCTCAGATCGCATTGCATCCAGCCATTTCACAGAGTCTCCACTCGTGATGGCCTGCTCGAAGCTAGTCGAGTCATCATCGTCTATGATGCAATCCTCGCTTCCACCATCAATGAGAAAACCGTGGTATCTCTCAGGTGGCTGAGGAACCCTACTAGATCGGCGGAGAGGCTGAGGTTCGTTGGGAGCTATCGAATCCTCTAGTTCTACCAAATCTTCTGTCGTAGTTTATATAGCTGGAAGCTCTTCTAGGTCTACCTCCTTGCCAGTAAACTCTTTTTCAAGAAATTCCTTTTCTAAAAAGGTGGCATGTCGGGAAACAAACACCTTTTGTTCCTCGGGGTGGTAAAAGATATTCCCTCGCGAATGCTTGGGATATCCTACAAATTTACACAGAGTCGACCTTGTCTTGAGTTTGTCCGGATTTTGCTTTTTAACATAAGCCGGGCAACCTCATATCTTAAGAAAATTAAGACACGATCTCTTCCCCTCCCATATCTCATATGGAGTGGTAGACACTGATTTGATTGGAACCATATTCAATAGGTATATGGTTGTCTCAAGAGCATACCCCCAAAAGGAAACAGGCAACTCAGCAGTGCTCATCATAGAGTGCACCATATCTAATAGGGTGCGATTCGTCCGTTCCGATACACAGTTATGTTGTGGTGTATATGGAGAAGTAAGCTATGGGAGAATCCTATTCTCTTTTAGAAAGACCAGGAACTCCGTGCTCAAGTATTCAACTCCTCGATCAGATCGTAGTATTTTAATACTTTTACCCATTTGGTTCTCGACTTCTGATTTATATTTCTTGAATTTCTCAAAAGCTTCAGACTTGTGTTTCATCAGGAACATATGTCCGTATCTTGAGAAATCGTCAATGAATGTAATGAAGTACGAAGAACCATTCCTGGCATGTGTAGACATAGGACCACATCATCACTATGTATCAGTCCCAAGAGCTCACTAGCTCTTTCTTCATATCCTGTAAATGGAGTTTTGGTCATCTTTCTTTTGAGACATGAATGGCAAGTTTCATAAGATGATAATTCGAACGGATTTAAATATCCATATTTATATAACTTAGCTAGTCGTGTCGCATTGATATGACCCAGTCTATAATGCCACAAGAAAGATTCGTTCATTTCTGAACTCTTCCTCTTGTGTGTGTTTTGTACATTAAGAACTATGGTTTGATTTAGAATGTATATGACATTATTTAACGAGCCTGATCCAATCAACTTTTGACTCTGGAAGATGTTCATAACATTATCCTGTACTACAAAATTATATCCTTCTTTACTGAATAATGAAACTGATATAAGATTGCATATCAGGGTCGGAATGTAATAACATTCGTTCAGAATCAATGTATTACCATTTGGTAATAAAAGGTGATATTCGCTAACTGCTTTGGCTGCAACATTTGCCCCATTCCCGACTCTTACGGAATGATCACCCATTCCCAGTTCTCTACCTTTCCTTAGCCCATGTAACATATTATATATGTGGGATCCTGATCCGGTATCTAATACCCAGGACGTAGAGTGAACTGAGAAACAGTTCTCAATAACTAACACACCTGAAGAAGATGCATCATCATGCTTATTCTTCGTTTGGACGGCGTGGGAATCCGGATATGTCCCTATTCCCTGTTCAGTCTTATAACAATTATAAGAAAGAATTGAACCAACGTTCCCTAGCACAGTATAACCTGCGGGTTCGGTCAATACATCCATATTATTATCTTGATTAAGACATGACATGGTCGCTACCTGGAGAGAGAGAGAGAAGAAAACACTTTAGCGTATGCTCTTGCAAGATCAGATTGGTTATTATTTTATCTAATCAGGATAGCTCCCACTGTTTTTATCAAATTTTCCTTCAAACCCTAAAAGGAAAGACTAGCCGAGATTAATCACACCTTACAATTTCGCCAATCTTTCAGCCAGTCCAGTGCCGGTACTTTGAGGGAGGTTCCCCGTGCTTTCGCACGGACCAAATTAAAATAAACCTCATTTTCTCATAGGCATAGCCCCATTGACACCTTTCTAGACACCTACTTGATCGGCTAATTGTAAAGTGCAAGACTCTTCCAGGAGTAACTCTTACTTGCAGTGGGTATCGGGATCCAACTATCTCATAGAAGGTATGCAATCTCATTGCAAATTTCAACACTCGAAATTCCCGACAATATTTTACCCCTACAGTCCTATGACCTTGACGGAGGCCAACAAACCATAGGCTGCTAGTCAAGTTCAACCCTTACATTTCATGATTGAATTAAACCGACCCGCACGACCCTTGACAGAGGCCAACAAAGTCGCACGACTACCCTAATCCAATCTCATCTTATGTTGCAGATAAGCACTAGTTAGCTACCGCATATTACGCCTTGACGGAGGCCAACAAACGTAGCACGAATACTAATTATTACTTATATGAAATGACGGAGGGCTACAACAGGTTTTTAAGAAAACCTTTTGCGTAATGAACTTGATATCGTTGTAGAAACAAATGATTTTGAAAAGGAGTGTTTTTTAGGCTTTTACTAGTTTCGCTAAAGAGGTCACTCCCGGTGAAGGGATCTCGGCTCTTTCCTTATCGAATAAGGTGCATGATATTTCACAAATACCGCTATGCAAAGCAAGAACTATAGAAGCAATCAAAAAACAAAACCAAGTGTTTGTAGCATCTGCTAGTTTCGCTAAAGAGGTCACTCCCGGTGAAGGGATCTCGGCTCTTTCCTTATCGAATAAGGTGCTGGATATTCTACAAGGAATACCGCTATGCAAAGCAAAAACTAGAGCTACCCTTTTTGAAAATTTGATTCTACAACTTCTTTTAGGTTTCTTTTCTTTCATTAATCACATTAATGAAGTCCCATCATTTATGCTTCCTAAGCATCACAGATGAAACGAAAATACAACGTATGCTTATGCCATCCGCATTCTCCACAGTGTCCCGTTATGCACCGTTAGGTTACTTAACTAACGGCATAACGGGACGGGACTAGCACGGGTGCAAAACATAAGTAAGGTCTACTATATATTGTTAGTTGTATGTATGCCCTAGAGGCCAGTATTGTACAGATGATGTATATTATATTGGATGCTTGGACATATATAGAGATGACTTTCTTGCTCGATATGATAGTATGCTATCTGGTTGCACTTTATCTTAACATGTATACTAGTCTCTTTAAACTGTCTTATAGTTACATGTTGGTAAAGCCCTTAGGATGTGTACTTGACTACCTGGACTATGATGAAGATCATACTAGTGGGGACATGGTAGTCCATAAGTACATTCTTCAAGGTCCCTAGTCGTAGGTGTATGGAGACGGGGCATCGATATACCAGTGTAGACTAGCGTATACGCTTCTCGACCCATGAGATGGGCGATGGATGATCCCATATCCATTGGTGTTTGACATCAGAGATGGTATACGGGTGCTCAGTGGAGACTGGGTACACTGGACGGACTCGCCGAGAACTCCAAGATGGTATTATACCTCACATCAGATGGCAGTTCTCAGGTGACACTTGTACAGGTTAGTCTGTAGACCCGAGATCGTCATAGAGTCTTGTGTGATTCCCACTGTGCTTTGATCTCCACCTTACCACGTCCATGAGGGCGTGCAAAACGGTGGTTTTTGGGTACAGTCCCGAGTCACATAGAGGCAATGAGCGATAGGAGGGGTTTCGTCTCTCCCGGTATTGGGGGTTGATGTTGTACTGTGCTCGATTGGCCGTAACAGGGAAGTCCCTGGCCAGGGCTGTTTCAGAGATTTGCTGGTAAGTGTTACCAGTAGTTTCTCGACCCGTTATGAGCCTCACATCGGCACGACTTATCGGTTATTGGGGTCTGACGTTTACCACCCCTAGACTTGATATGCGACATATCAGACGAGGAGACCGGACTGTATGGGAAGTGTTGTCGATCGGCTCGACGGGAGTTGTAGCAGGTTCGCTTGTTCTCTTCTGATCGCTCAATACCCGGGTGGCCGTTACGTTTAGCTGACCGCTTGCGGCTTGGGGGTGCTTGATATGATCATCACCCACTGCCGGCGTATTGACGAGTCTCAGAGTCCCACAATGGAGTTTCCTAGTCCAGGCGAAACGTTGTGGTGTGCGTATGCGATATGCGCATGGACCCGATTAAAATGCGCGTATGGGATACCGTATATTGATCAGGCGGCTTGCTTTTGGTAGGGGTCATATGTGATATGGCCGGATTGATAAATCAAGTGTTGATTTACCATTTAACCATTAACTTCTCACTTGAAATCCTTTCTTGAGTTAGTTGGATGTATGCATGCATGTATGCCTTCTTTTTTATTCATGCACATATGGATGTACATATACACATACATACATACATACATACATCTTTCATGGTTGCATATACATGAAAATGGTGGCAATATAAGACTCACACCATGGTTTTATTTATGAATTATTATTGTATTTATATTTAAACATAAAAGGAAAGAAAAGGTTCATTATTGATTTCTTCTACACTCTTCTTTTGACCTAACCATTCTCACCCACCATTTAACCTTTGGTTTAGTTTCCTTTTGTGTTTTAACTCTTGTACAATAATGATTCAACCATGGTTTGAGATGATAGATGAAAAATATATATTGATATATTTTTCTATTTTCAAAGAGGTTGAACTTATCATCTTCTTCAAAAAAGGCCATCATCTTCATCAACCTCTCTCTTTTGCTCTCTAGTTCTTAGTAGTGAGCAATATACTCATCAAGATTGGATTTTGAAGTGAGAAAGAGAACCACAACACCATTCTACACAAGTCTAGCCCACTTGTTTAGAGTGTTAACTTGATTTCGTTCACTTGATCGGATAAAGTTGCAAGCTTGGACAAAGCGGACTCCGGGTGGATCATCGGTGACGTCGAGGAGTTCAAGTGGAGTTCTCTCAAACCCCAAGTAGCCGAGGAGTCTAGCGTAGGGAGCTACAAAGGTTGTACTCTCTAAACCCTAGCTTCTCTTTCATATGTTGATATGGAAAAATTTGAAACCCTAATCGATTCGAGGAACGATTCTTTGTTCGTTAACTTAGCACCTTAAAATTCATTATTTGGTTCATGTGATGCTTCCAAACCCTTCATGTGGTGCTAGGCTAACCCAACATTGGTATCAGAGCCGACCTAGAACATTAGGCGACCTTTTTACGAAGTTAAAAGTCCAATCGAACCGAAAATACGGCTTTTTGGGTGCTCTCTGTACTTTTTTCAAAATCTGGTAATTTTCAGAATTAAAAATATGTAAAAAATTAAGCAGGATAACCTAAGAATTACGGTATAAAATTAATGCGATGAACAGTGAATCATGCCGCGGAAACGCGGCCTAAGCTTGCTTAGGCCGCGGTTCCGCGGCCGTACTTAGCAATCAATGCATAATTTTTATACTGTAATTCGCCATTCTGCTTGTTTATGTTTTTGGGTATTTTTAATCTGAATTGTGTGCTGAATCTTCTGGAGATGGTTTTGGACACAACGGTTCGATCGGAATTTTGATTTCGTGACTTTTCCGGATAAATTAGAAAGTAGTGAAGTGTTTGAACGAGTATCATTTGCTCACTTTTCATGGGGTTTAACTCCTTCGGAGGTTTGTGCAAGTTTTGTGGTGGTCCCTCTAGAAGACAACAAACCTTAACTCGATTATGTGACCGTTTTGAACTGCCCTTTGAACCTTAGGGTTTGGGGCAGTACGGCGTGCCACATGTGAGGCGTTGGCTTGACCCTTCTACGGCTGGACCGCTACTACTGTGTCACACTCCAAGTTTTTGAACTTCGCTCAAGTGTTGAGCTTTAGTGAATCTTGGGTATTTGATCGGTCGTTCGAAAACTTTAATACTGTCTAATTATCTGTAATGTGATGCAATGTGTGGAATTCATATTATAAGACATGAAATACGAGGTATGTGATATTTCGCATTTACGATGTCTGAGGAGAATGTGAATTCCAGATATTGCAGTTTTACACTTTCTTTTCTGTGACCGTAAGTGTAGTATGTAGTGGTATTGCCGATTGTCGTTGCTATACGTTGACGACAATCGGTGTATGCATACTTACTTACGTTGATAATATGAGATATTATGTGTTGCTGAGATATGATGTGCAGGATTGTCGCGATTGAATAGCCGGGTTTTTTTTATGTGAGATGAGAGTTTTATATTTTCATTCATGTAAATTCAAATGTAATGTAATATTCTTTTATTTGGGGAACTTCCGGGTTGAGGTTGTGTCACCAGTGTTGTATATTATTTACTTTTCCGCATTAGGATGGACCCAAGGAAGGGAGCACAGGTGACCGGGTTCTGGGGTTCAGTGGGAGGCCATCTCGAGGAGTCGAGACCGGGTCTCCTAAACCCCAGAATTGGTAGGGTCGCTTGCCGCTCGTAGTGGTCCAGGGTGTGGGCTTGGCTATTCATCGCAACTGTGGAATCCGTATTTTCTATTTTGGCTAAATACTAAATACGGACGTCCTAGTATATCCCACATTATATCTATGTTTCTACTGCGATATCTGTGATGTGATCATCTGATATGTTCTGATGGATACACTATATAGTATATATGATATATTATATAGACGTTACTTATGTTTTGCACCCGCACTAGCCCTGCCCTGCTCTGTCGTTAGTTACCTAACCTAACGGTGCATGAGGGGACATCGAGGCGAATGCGGATGGCATAGGTGTACGTCATATTTATCTGTGATGTTTAGGTGACTTAAATGATGGGACTTCATTAATGTGATTAATGAAAGAAAAGAAACCTAAAAGATGTTGTAGAATCAAATTTTAAAATAAAAAGGGTAGCTACAGTTTTGCTTTGCATAGCGGTATATATGATATACCCTGCACCTTATTCGATGAGGAAAGGGCCGAGATCCCTTCACCGGGAGTGACCCCTTTAGCGAAACTGGCAGATGCCACAACACTCGGTTTGACTTTTGACTGCTTTTAGTGTTTTGCTTTGTACAGTGATATATATGATATATCCCGCACCTTATTCGTTGAGGAAAGAGCCGAGATCCCTTCACCGGGAGTGACCTCTTTAGCAAAACTAATAAAAGCCTCAAAATCTCTCCATTTCAAAAATCACTAGATTCTGCAACGATATCAAGTTCATTACGCTCATGGTTTTTCTGAAAAACCCGCGTAGCCCTCCGTCATTTCAGATAGATATTATTTAGTATTCGTGCTATGTTTGTTGACTTAGTCAAGGCATAGTGTATGGTAGCTAAATTATGTTTATCTGTTACAACATGAGATGTGATTTGATTAGGGCATTCGCACGGCCTTGTTGACTCAGTCAAGGGTCGTACGGGTATGTTTAATTCAATCGAGAAATGTACGGGTTGAACTTGACTTGCGATTTATGGTTTGTTGACTTAGTCAAGGTCATAGATCGTTAGGGGCAAAAGCATTATCAGGAATTTCAAGTATTGAGATTTGCAATGAGATTGCATACCTTCTATGAGATAGTTGGATCCCGATACCCACTGCGAGTAATTGTTACTCCCGGGAGTGTTTTACACAGGACAATTAGCCGATCAAGTAGGTGTCTAAAAAGGTGTCAACGGGGTTACGCCTCTGGGAAAACGAGGTTTACTTTAATTAGGTCCATGCGAAAGCACGGGGAACCTCCCTCAAAGTACCGACACTGGCCTGGCTGAAAGATCGGCGAAGTTGTAGGGTGTGATTAATCCCGGCTAATCTTTCCTTTTAGGGTTTGAAGGAAGATTTGATAAAAACCAGTGGGAGCCATCCTGATTAGATAAGATAATAACCAATCTGATCTTGGAAGAGCATACGCTAAAGTGCTTTCTTCTCTCTCTCTCCAGGTAGCGACCATGTCATGCCTTAATCAAGATAATAATATGGATGTATTGACCGAACCCGCATGTTATACTGTGCAGGGGAACATTGGACCCGTTCTTTCTTATAAGAGTTATAAGACTGAACAGGGAATAGGAGAATATCTAGATTCTCAAGCCGCCCAAAAGAACATGCATGTTGATGCATCTTCTACAGGTGTGTTAGTTATTGAGAACTGTTTCTCAGTTCACCCTACGTCCTGGGTATTAGATACCGGATCAGGATCCCACATATGTAAGCAGTTACATGGGCTACGGAATGGTAGAGAACTGGAAAAAGATGATCATTTCTTTGAAGTAGGGAATGGGGCAAATGTTGCAGCCAAAGCAGTTGGCGTATATCACCTGGTATTACCAAATGGTGATACACTAGTCCTGAATGAGTGCTATTAGATACCGAACATGATGTGCAACATTATATCAGTTTCTTTATTAAGTAAAGAAGGATATAATTTTGTAGTAAAGGATAATGTTATGAACATATTCCTAGATCAAAAGTTGATTGCATCAGGCTCGTTACATAATGGCATATTCATTCTCAATCAAAATACAGTCCTCAATATACAAAACACACACAATAGGAAAAGCTCAAAAATGAACGAATCCTTCTTGTGGCACTGTAGACTTGGCCATATCAATGAAACACGACTAGCTAAATTACATAAGAATGGATATTTGAATTCATTCAAATTATCATCTTATGACACTTGCCATTCATGTCTCAAAGGAAAAATGACCAAAACTCCGTTTAGTGGACATGGAGAAAGAGTTACTGAACTCTTAGGACTGGTGCATAGTGATGTATGTGGTCCTATGTCTACACACGCCAGAAACGGTTCTTCCTACTTCATTACATTCACTGACGATCTCTCTAGATACGGGCATATGTTCCTGTTGAAACACAAGTCTGAAGCTTTTGAGAAATTCAAAGAATATAAGCACGAGGTAGAGAACCAAACGGGCAAAAGTATTAAGATTCTTCGATCTGATCGAGGAGGTGAATACTTAAGCATTGAATTCCTGGATTATCTAAAAGAGAATGGGATTCTCTCTCAGCTTACTCCTCCTTATACACCACAGCACAACGGTGTATCGGAACGAAAGAATCGCACCCTATTAGATATGGTGCGTTCAATGATGAGCAATGCTGAGTTACCTATTTCCTTCTGGGGATATGCGCTTGAGACAGCCATATACCTATTGAATCTGGTTCCATCTAAATCTGTACCTACCACACCATATGAGATATGGAGTGGGAAGAGACCATATTTTAAACGAATTAAGATATGGGGTTGTCCGGCCTATGTCAAAAAGCAAAATCCGGACAAACTCGAGGCACGATCAGTTCTTTGCAAGTTTGTGGGATATCCAAAGAATTCTCAAGGATATTTTTTCTACCAAGCTGAGGAACAAAGAGTGTTTGTTGCTCAACATGCCACCTTTTTGGAAAGGGAATTTCTTGCAAAAGAAATTAGTGGCAATGAGGTAGAGCTGGAAGAGGTTCCAGCACCACAAACTACAACTAATGATTTAGTAGAACCAGAGGATTCAGTAGTGCCCAACGAACCCCAGCCTCTCCGCCGATCTAGTAGGGTTTCTCGTCCACCTGAGAGATACTACGGTTTTCTCATTGACGGTGGAAGCGAAGATTGCATCATGGAGGATGATGACCCAACTAGTTTCGAACAGGCCATCACGATTAGAGACTCAGTGAAATGGCTGGATGCAATGCGGTCCGAGATGGAATCCATGTACACCAACAAAGTGTGGACTTTGGAAGTTGCTCCTGAAGGGGTAAAACCCATTGGGAGCAAGTGGATCTTCAAGAAAAAGCTTGGTGTAAATGGGAAAGTAGAGACTTTCAAAGCTAGACTTGTTGAAAAGGGTTTTCGTCAAAGACCAGGTGTGGACTATGACGAAACCTTTTCTCCAGTGGCTATGCTTAAATCCATCCGGATCATGCTTGCCATCGCTGCATATCATGACTACGAAATCTGGCAAATGGATGTTAAGACCGCCTTTCTAAATGGTGATTTAGAAGAGTGCGTGTACATGACTCAACCATATCTGCTTTGATGTCGTTATCAAAGAGTTTGATTTCGTCAAAAATCCAGATGAACCTTGTATCTACAAGAAGGTAGCAGAGAGTAAGGTTGTCTTCCTCGTATTATACGTGGACGACATACTCTTGATAGAAAATGATATTCCTATGCTGCAATCGGTCAAGCTCTTCTTATCACAAAGATTCTCAATGAAAGATCTTGGTGATGCTTCCTGCATATTGGGAATAAGGATCTATAGAGATAGATCCAAACGGATATTGGGATTGTCCCAATCCAGGTACATTGACACCATACTAAAGAGGTTTAGTATGGAAGAATCCAAGCGTGGGAACTTACCCACGATCTCTGGAGTCACTCTCTCCAAAGAGATGTCTCCTAAGACTGATTTGGAGAGAGCTCGCATGCAAGGGATACCCTATGCTTCGGCTGTAGGTTCTATCATGTACGCGATGCTATGTACCAGACCCGATGTAGCATATTCTCTAAGTGTAGTGAGCAGGTATCAAGCTGATCCTGGAGAGAGTCACTGGACAGCTGTGAAGAGCATTCTCAAGTACTTACGAAGGACTAAAGTGATGCTCTTGGTGTATGGTAACGGAGAACTCCAAGTAGAGTCTTTTACCGATTCGAGCTTCCAGAGTGATAAGGACGACTCTTAGTCGCAGTCGGGATTTGTCTTTACCCTTTACGGAGGGGCGGTTAGCTGGAAGAGTTCCAAGCAGGAAACCGTGGCAGACTCGACGATGGAGGCTGAATACATCGCTGCTAACGATGCTGCCAAAGAGGCTGTCTGGATCAAGAAGTTCATTACAGAACTTGGAGTGGTTCCATCCATTGAGCATCCAATACCTTTGTATTGCGATAACAATGGAGCAGTGGCTTTGGCCAAGGAACCCAGGTCCCATCAGCGATCCAGGCATATTCTGAGGCGGTATCACCTGATCCGGGAGATAGTTGATCGCCGGGAGATCGAGGTCAGGAGGGTTGACACGAAGAACAACACGGCGGATCCACTCACGAAGGCCATTCCCCAGATACAGTTTGAGAGACTTTTCGGGATGCTCGGTATGCGATACTACAGCAGCTGGCCCTAGTGCAAGTGGGAGATTGTTAGTTGTATGTATGCCCTGGAGGCCAGTATTGTACAGATGATGTATATTATATTGGATGCTTGGACATATATAGAGATGACTTTCTTGCTCGATATGATAGTATGTTATCTGGTTGCACTTTATTATAACATGTATACTAGTCTCTTTAAACTGTCTTATAGTTACATGTTGGTAAAGCCCTTAGGATATGTACTTGACTACCTGGACTATGATGAAGATCATACTAGTGGGGACATGGTAGTCCATAAGTACATCCTTCAAGGTCATCGTAGGTGTATCGAGATAGGGCATCGATATACCAGTGTAGACTAGCGTATACGCTTCTCGACCCATGAGATGGGTGATGGATGATCCCATATCCATTAGTGTTTGACATCAGAGATGGTATACGGGTGCTCAGTGGAGACTGGGTACACTGGACGGACTCGCCGAGAACTCCCAGATGGTATTATACCTCACGTCAGATGGCATTTCTTAGGTGACACTTGTACAGGTTAGTCTGTAGACCCGAGATCGTCATAGAGTCTTGTGTGATTCCCACTGTGCTTTGATCTCCACCTTACCACGCCCATGAGGGCGTGCAAAACGGTGGTTTTTGGGTACAGTCCCGAGTCACATGGAGGCAATGAGCGATAGGAGGGGTTTCGTCTCTCCCGGTATTGGGGGTTGATGTTGTACTGTGCTCGATTGGCCGTAACAGGGAAGTCCCTGGCCAGGGCTGTTTCAGAGATTTGCTGGTAAGTGTTACCAGATGTTGTACTGTGCTCGTTGTGGTGTGCGTATGCGATATGCGCATGGACCCGATTAAAATGCGCGTATGGGATACCGTATATTGATCGGGCGGCTTGCTTTTGGTAGGGGTCATATGATATGGCCGGATTGATAAATCAAGTGTTGATTTATCATTTAACCATTAGCTTCTCACTTGAAATCCTTTCTTGAGTTAGTTGGATGTATGCATGCATGTATGCCTTCTTTTTTATTCATGCACATATGGATGTACATATACACATACATACATACATACATCTTTCATGGTTGCATATACATGAAAATGGTGGCAATATAAGACTCACACCATGGTTTTATTTATGAATTATTATTGTATTTATATTTAAACATAAAAGGAAAGAAAAGGTTCATTATTGATTTCTTCTACACTCTTCTTTTGACCTAACCATTTTCACCCACCATTTAACCTTTGGTTTAGTTTCCTTTTGTGTTTTAACTCCAGTACAATAATGATTCAACCATGGTTTGAGATGATAGATGAAAAATATATATTGATATATTTTTCTATTTTCAAAGAGGTTGAACTTATCATCTTCTTCAAAAAAGGCCATCATCTTCATCAACCTCTCTCTTTTGCTCTCTAGTTCTTAGTAGTGAGCAATATACTCATCAAGATTGGATTTTGAAGTGAGAAAGAGAACCACAACACCATTCTACACAAGTCTAGCCCACTTGTTTAGAGTGTTAACTTGATTTCGTTCACTTGATCGGATAAAGTTGCAAGCTTGGACAAAGCGGACTCCGGGTGGATCATCGGTGAAGTCGAGGAGTTCAAGCGGAGTTCTCTCAAACCCCAAGTAGCCGAGGAGTCTAGCGTAGGGAGCTATAAACGTTGTACTCTCTAAACCTTAGCTTCTCTTTCATATGTTGATATGGAAAAATTTGAAACCCTAATCGATTCTAGGAACGATTCTTTGTTCGTTAACTTAGCACCTTAAAATTCATTATTTGGTTCATGTGATGCTTCTAAACCCTTCATGTGGTGCTAGGCTAACCCAACATATATCTCATATATAATGTATATCCATTCGTCTCAGAATCCACAGTGATCACATTACAGAGCAGCAGAAGAAACATATGAAATATTGGATATACTAGGAAGTCCGTGTTTTATTTTGAGCCTGTATAAAACACGGATTCCACGGTCGCGATGAATAGCCAAACCCACATCCCTAGACCCCTACGAGAGCGACAAGCAACCCTACCAATTCTAGAGTTAGGAGACCCTAACTCGACTCCTTGAGTTGGTCTCCCACTGGACTCTAGAACCCAGTTACTTATGCTCCCCTCCTTGCGTCCATCCTAATGCGGAAAAGTAAATAATGTACAACAATGGTGACATCATCCTCAACCCGGAAGTGCCCCAATAAAAGAATATTACATACAAAGAATATTACATGAATGAAAATAAAAACTCTCATCTCACATAAAACCCCCGGCTATTCAAAACGCGGCAATCCAATATAATATATCACAGCAACACATAATATCACATGTCATCAACGTAAGTAAATATGCATATCCCAATTGTCGTTGACATATAGCAACTAAACCGACGATACACCACATATTACACTTACGGTCGCAGAAAAGAAAATGTCAAACTACAATATTTGGAATCCATAATAACCTTAGACATCATAAACCTAAAATATCACATACTTTTGATTTCATGCCTAGTTATACGAATTCCACATATTGTATCACAATCCAGAAAAAGCTAGACAATGTTAAACATTCCGATCGAATCAACAAACACCCAAAATTACCCAAAAAGGTCAACACTTGAGTGTAGTTTAAAATTATTCAGCACATGCCATAGTACTAATGAACCAGCCGTAGAAGGGTCAACCAAGGCCTCACATGTGGCACAGCTGAACCACCATAAACCCTAGTGTTTAGTGGCGGTTCTGACTGTCACATAATCGAGTTAGGGTTTCGTTTTTCTAGAGGGTCCATCGCATAACTTGCATGATGTTTGAATGCTCTATAACTACGAAAAAATCCAACTCTTGGAAAATTTTCCGGCATGGGTTAAAGTGGGTATTTGATATCCGTTCGAACTTTTTAACACCGTCTAAAGTAACCCGAAAACAGTTTGAATTACGATTACGAAACACTCCGAGTTGCCTTTATAGTAAAGTAACATCACATGAAAATTTTGCAAAAATAAACAACACCTGAAACACCAAAACCCAGAGACCAGACCACAAAAAAAAATTTAACCCAAAATTCCCCTACAGGGCCGGTCTGCTCGGATTTTCAGTGGGTGTGCTAGGCCAAAATCCGTCCGTTTAGGTTCAAACTTCTTCTATGATCATCTAATGTCCTATATATCATTCTGTACTTGTTTAAAAAAAATTTAGAGCTCATTCAAAATTCGACAGAACGGAGGTTTTGATGTTTTAAGTTTCGGAGTAGTTTTGGTTTCGTAATCCTACAATCTGTCTAATTCTCTAGCTATGCTCTGATACCACTATAGAGTTCCTATGAACGACAGCAAGGTTTCGGGAGGTATCGTCCATGCCATTTTCAAAAATTTGCCGTTTTAAAGAACCCTAAACTAGAATCGTTAACTAGAGAATCATACGAAACATAAAGTAATCTACTTTACACCTACGCGATAACAGAATACAACCTTTGTAGACCGGTCCTGCACTTCAATTGCTCCTTGTAGTGGTCCCTTCGCTGCGATCATGGAACTCCCGGACTCTTGCATGGCTTCTCAAGGTGAAAGGAACGAACTTGCTTGAAGTCTTCGAGGCCGAAAATGATTTACGTCGAGGAGACACTAACTCAAGCTACTACTTCACTAATGAGAGATTAGTGTAGCTAACACCCTATACTAAAGTGCTAATCTAGTAGAGAATGATGAAGTAGTAAGTGGGCTCACTTTATTTTTATTTTTCTCACAATATTTTCTTACTTTGGAAAAAGCTAGCAAGCTTTTTCTCAAGCATGAAGAAGATGAAGTCAAGAGATGAGAATGAACTAATGAGGTGAGAGAATCAACCATGGGTGAGTTTGTATCATATAGCTAACTCATGTAGAGACATAACCATGGCTAAGTTATAATGGTTAGGTTAATAAACATCTTTAGTAAAACAGAATTAGTGGACTAAGTCAATGCATCCACAAGCTTCCACAAGTTTCATGCATGTGACTAATTATCCACTAATTTGGATTTACTTTATATATCTAAACCCTACATTATAATTAGTATGGTGTAAGTCTCATACACCCATGTAGTGTGTGTCATCAACCATGACACAAAATAGAACTCAATTAATATATATCATATATATATATTAAGTGTGCACATGTGAGAAAAATAAATACTTAAGTGAGCTAATATTAGTTAATGTAAACTAGTATATCAAATATACAATTATACACTAAATTATCAAATCAAAACTTTCTTTAATAATCCGGCTATATCACATATAACAGACTAATATATTATGCACCAACTTATCGAATCAACACTTGATTCGATAACCCGGCTATATCACATATAACCGACCGATACAAATATCGTGAGAATAGAATACGGTATCACATACATGGATTATTCTCGGTCCCGCACATATCACATATGTGCTCCTACTTCTAATTGCCTGAGCCAGTAAAACCTCTATGTAGGACTCTAAAGACTCGTCAATACGCCGGCAGTAGGTGATGATCACATCAAACACCCACAAGCCGTCAGCGGTACTAGCTGGATGTAACGGCTACCCGGGTATTGAGCGATCAGAAGATCAATAAGCATGCCCGCTCTAGCTCCTGTAAAGCCTTTCAGTAACATTACCGTATAGTCCGGTCTCTTCGTCTGATATGTCGCATATCCAGTCTACGGGTAGTAAACTTCAGACCCTAATAACCGATAATTCATGTCGATATGAGGCTTATAATGGGTCGAGAAACTACTGATAACACTTACCAGTAAATCTCTAAATCAGCCCTGGTCAGGTACTTCCCTGTTATGGCCAATCGAGCACTGCG
Organism: Agapanthus africanus; assembly: GCA_030015575.1. Classification (NCBI taxonomy): domain Eukaryota; kingdom Viridiplantae; phylum Streptophyta; class Magnoliopsida; order Asparagales; family Amaryllidaceae; genus Agapanthus; species Agapanthus africanus. Next base: position 292,089,868 of record CM057345.1, on the reverse strand, counting down.
CAACATCAACCCCCAATACCGGGAGAGACGAAACCCCTCCTATCGTTCATTGCCTCCATGTGACTCGGGACTGTACCCAAAAACCACCGTTTTGCTCGTCCTCTTAAACGTGGTAAGGTGGAAATCAAAGCACAGTGCGAATCACACAAGACTCTATGACGATCTCGGGTCTACAGAATAACCTGTACCAGTGTCACCAGAGAACTGTTATCTGACGTGAGGTATAATACCATCTAGGAGTTCTCGGTGAGTCCATCCAGTGTACCCAGTCTCCACTGAGCACCTGTATACTATCTCTGATGTCAAACACCACTGGATATAGGATCATCCATCGCCCATCTCATGGGTCGAGAAGCGTATACGCTAGTTTACTCTTGTATCGATGCCCCGTCTCGATTCACACACAACTAGGAATATTAAAGGATGAACTTATGGACCACCATGGCCCCACTAGTATGATCTGCATCATAATCCTGGTAGTCAAGTACACATCCTAAGGGTTTTACCAACATGTAACCATAAGACAGTATCAAGAGACAAGTATACATGTTAACATAAAGAGCAACCAGATAGCATACTATCATGTCGAGCAAGAAAGTCCTTTCTTTATATGTCCAAGCATCCACTATAATATACATCATATGTACAATAATGGCCTCTAGGGCATACATACAACAAAAAAATTTTAACAAAATAAATGGTGTTAAACATTTAAAAGCAACTTCATATTTTCCCGAAAAATTCGGCAGAGTCTCCTTTGTAGATGCTGGCCCCAAACGGGTACAACACATGAAATACATATAAATAATGAATAAAGGCATCCCCAAGCGGGAGCTAGCTCTTCGCCAATTGGCGGAAACTACCACGCAAGCAATATAATATACAACGCCGAAGGGCGAGGACCAAAACTCAGAATGAAAACCAACATCCTCAAGAAAACCATAATAATAGAAGCACGACTCTAAGGTCGAAATACTGCACAAATGGTTTTCTAAGTCTATCAAAATATATAAGTCTGGTTGATGGAGTTTACTAGATACAACTGAATATACACAAGGTACAATGGTGGTCACGATGCAAGTGAATCCACCCACCAAGCAATCACCCAGAAGGAAGCAGTGTGCCAGCAAGCCGCAACGAAACCTGTACGGCAAAATCTGCAAGAAACTGTGGCACAACGGTGGTGAGTTGCCAACTCGTGAGAAGAAGACATCACCGAGAAGAAATCGTATGTATGACTCTATCCTGGGTCATACAATAAAATCCTCATAATATATATATATATATATATATATATATATATATATATATATATATATAACCTGAAACATCTAATAGTGGCAAGGTAAACATCTATCATACGTATAATACCAAGTGCTCGTGTCAGTGCCTAAGGTAGTAACATGCCATAATTACGATTTACGAATGCATTAAGAATGAAACAGAATGCATCTTGAATGAGAAAACTATTTTCATATCTCAGTGAGATTTCTGTACAAAAACTGAAGTATCATTAATGAAATCAACAGAGAATCCGTATTCAGCATCGACACAAACATATATCTCAATATCTCAATGTCTCAATATCTCGGGCTCCGGCAATCCGGACTGGCCCCGGGCTCCGGCAATCCAGACTGGCCTAAGTCATCATATCCCACGACTACGTCGGTATCTCTGGATATCTTCCGTGTCATAAATAACCGGTCAGTAGTGTTCCCCTGCCAGGCTCAACACCATCATCTGCGGCCATCTTTCCCCGGGGTACCGCATCGGGTCCATCATGCACCCGCAGACGGTTCATCCTCCTCGTCGAATCGGGTGTATGATATCGCTCAAGAGCCGAGAAAACTCATGGTGGACACATCTCACATTATATCACGAGAAAACCGTAATTTTCTATCTTTTAGAAATGAAAATGAGTTTATAAAATCCTTGCGGTTTCTCCAAATCCAGAAATCTCATGGAAAATCCGAAATCCCATAATGAAGAGTCAATAACAGTGAATACCGGGCTCCGGCAATCCAGACTGGCCCATGGCAAATTAATATATATACATGCATGAAATATCACAGTAATAAATGCAATATCTAAACTAGCATATAAAGGCAAGTGTACTGGTACTATGTCGAAACTACCAGCTAGCAATTTTTACCAATGAAATAGCATTTTCTAATGTGTACGTGACATGAAAATTACCAATGATGATGTATATGAGCCAGCAAGCAAGTGTACGTGGAGCATACGCATCATCGGTAATGGTGCTGGTGACAACAGGGTTTCATAATAACTAACGAGAACACATTTAAGCATGCAATGCGATGCGAACAGCAAGAATATACGGAAGTGAATAGTAAACTCAACAATGAAGAATATATTTTTCTATATACGAGTCATACGGTCCTGGCATTCGAAATAGCACGAATCGTGGTTTTTAGAAAATAGGGGCTACGGTGTTTTTATAAAAAGGTACATCCTTTGAAAAATCCGTAATATCCCTCGGGTTGTATTTTAAAATACCCACGATTTATTAGTTTTGAAAATAAGTATGACTTACTCAAGCCCAGTCTAACATCTACTAAGTAAACTACAGGACGAAGCTAAGAGACTAAACGAAAGGGTAAGGAAATCCACCAAGTCCGAGTCGATATATCTAGTAGTCGGTGATCCCGCCTCAATAGCGTCACGTACGATAAAATATATATAATACGACATCCTCGAGTCAAGAGTGCGGATCAATCATCATATTTATACATCGTAAGGTAAAATCCATCGTACGGCATCCCAAATCAGGGTACAGGTCAAATATCACAAATATTTCATTACTCGTATGGTATTGCTATCATAACATCAAGAAACTTGGGTACTGATCTAAAGTCTAGTACATTCCAATACCATCATCATATATCCGCGTCTGAATCAAACATATCGACCATCGATCCGCTATAATATCATGTCGTGTCTCATAGCACGACCCAAATCACATAACCAATCTCACGGCATCATGCCCTGATCATATCGACTCAACTCCAAGTCTCATATTCTATCCTCATCATACGTGTATACGTATATTTGTGTGTGTGTGTGTGTAGCAACACATCCACATACATATATATATATACATATATCATATACACCAAAACATAACCCGTGTGTGCATGTGTGTGTGTATACCTTATTCTAGAGTTCGCGACTAAGAACTAACTAAATACGTTTTCTTCCAATTACACTAAAACTAACCCATGCTCTCCAAAAATCTTTCTTGCTAAGCATAGATATCTCGCAACAACACACACACACATATATATACATATATATATATATAAACACTTCATATATTACAAAATTGCGGGGGTGCTATATGCCATCCACCCGACTTCCCCCATAGATATACTCACCTTGATCTTTACTTGCCGAAGTCGATAACGCCACGCTTATCCTTGTTGTCCCGAAGTTCTCACGAGGGTGTCTACACATACAAACACATAGTATCGTAAACAGAATCGCGTACGAAAACCAAAACGGCACACGAATCTCACATAGGTTAAAACCTTTGGTCTACTCATGCAAAAGAACCAAATAACCCTCGACATCGACGTACAAACGCCAACCGATCGAGATGAAACACAATATCCAAAATTCAAGTTCATAGAATTCACAAACCGAAATCAGAAACTATGAAAAACACTTCCAGATTTAGCTCAGGTGATAATTGGGACATTTTGCATATAGGGGAGGTCTAATTAACTGATATAGGAGCCACAGACTAAGCATGAACCAATTCTAACCTACCCAGGCTGCAATTTACGACCAATGGCAATAAATTTGTGGCCTAAAAGTGGAATTGGGGTCTTGGTTATAGCATCTAGGTCACCTGCACACGTCTCAGTAATCGCTAAATATTTTTCAAGTCACCCGGGTCATAGCAGATCTCTATAACACATCAAAAATACCACAACTTCCGATATCGGGCAAATTCAAGTTCACATTTTGGGGTTTGGTCTCAGGTTTTGTCCTGAATTCTAACACTAGAGAGGTTGTATGGTCTCTACCAATCTCAATTTACACTTCACAACTCATAAAATTCCCTAACCCGCATCTTGGAATTTTCAAACCTCACTAATCCTCACTTAATCACTTCTAAACTAATTTAGATGCTAAAGAAAATGAATTACTATTCTAAGGTTGAAAGAGATACCTCATTTGGCAACTCAAGAAAATTCTTGAGTTGCCCCAAGTGCTCAAAATCCAAACTTGCTTGATCTCCCATGCTTGTAGTGAGCTTGTGCATATTTTAAATGAAAGGGATGCAGGGTTTTAATGTGGATTTGGGGTTGATATGAGGGGGTAGAGGAGTTGGAGAGAGGATGGCAACCATGAGTGAAGGAAGAGAAGAAATGATGTAGAGAATGAGGTGAAGAAAAAAATGGCCTAGGTCAAAGGAAACCTGTAACGTTTTGAAAATCGTTTCGGTGAAATTTCGAAAAATCGGTAAAATAAGGGGGTTTTCTGTTAAAAATCAAAATACAAATATCTTATTATAAAAATTAAATATACATATTCTAGCAATGTAATTGCTATTATTTTGTGTTTATTGAGCCGCTGGTGAAATTTCAAATTTTCTGAAAAAATATTATTTTATTATTATTTTAAGCCGTCACTAATACATTTAATTAGGGAAAATTACAAATTGGAATGAGTTGAAACAAATTTTGTGCATCATAAAACATTAAATAAAATTTTATCATGTGGTTTTTGGAACGAAATCATTTGCCAAAACGGTTTAGAAATTATTGAAGAAAAAAGGCTTTTTTTAGCGTAAATGGATGCTTGGGGTATTGTATTTATCATTTTTCATCACCCCACACCCGTACCCACACCCACACACCCCCACTTACTCCTCCCCATGGCTGAATTCAGCAGCCACCATATTTTTTCCCCACTTGATTTTCAAAGGAAAAGATAAGAAAGAAAAGAAAAGAAAATGGGTGAATTAGGTGGACTTTTGACCTTACCTTGACCTTGACTTTCCTCCTTTGTATTTTCTCTACCTCCCTCTCTCTCCTCACACCCCCAATCAGGCCGAGCCCTCCCTCCCAACAGCAGCAGCCCCCCCCCCCCAAATTGCACTCTTTTCTTCATCAGAAAAATCCACAAATCACTTCAAAATCCATGCAAAATTCAAATCTAAATCCAAATCCGACTCCTACACATTTTAGCTTAGCCCGTATAGCATGGATCCTTGTGAAAGAGGGAATTTTGGGAGGCCATGGATGCTTGTGGATCTTCATATGTTTTGGGTATAATTCTAAACATTTTTGTTGCTTAATTTGTTACTAATTTCTTAAGCTAATTTAATTAAGTGTTAATTTGGATATGTGAGTTTAATTGCAAGTTTTGGAATTCAAGTTATGAATTTGAATGCAAGTTAGGGTTTTGTAAAATTGGTGTATGGTTGTGTGTTATATTTAGGCCTTTTGTCATGTTAATACAAGATTAGTAGCTAGTGCTAATGGTTAGTTTAAAAAAAAATTTGTGTTAATGTGCTAATTTGCCTACTAGATTTTTGAATTTGGTTAAATACTTGGGATTAAAAATGTGTTTAGGTTTTTCATGACTTCATTAACTTTATTAAGTGTGGTTTAATGCTTTAGATCATGCAAATCTAAGCTAGATTGTAGTTTGTGCATTTTTGCTTTGAAATTGTTAAAAAGGGTATTTTTGTAAACTAGAATATTAGGGTTTTTGGAATTTAATGAGATTAAATTCCGGAAATTGTTTCTATGACTTATTTAAGATATTTAATAAGTATATTGGCCGCTACATTCATTTAAACATCATGTTTTGTACAAAAACGGCGAATTATGCTTGCTAGATTTTCGGAAAAATGACTTTTTAAGTGAAATTGGGGTTTTTGTGAGTTTTAACCTAGTTTATATTAAAATTAGTGTTCGTGAATGTGCAAATGAGTGTGATTGGATTTTTCTCGATGATTTGACGTTTGTACATCGACATCGAGGTTTGGTTTGACTATTCTTGCATGCGTAGGCGATAGGTTTGGACCTATGCGTGATACGCGTGCCGATTTGATTTTCGTATGCCGTTTCGATTTCGAATTTAGTTTTAATGCGATACGGTGCGTTATGATATGTAGGTACCCCATGCGGACTTCGAGACGACAAGCAAGCGCGTGGCGACGTCGGCACCGGCGAGCGAGGACCAGGTGAGTAGATTTATATCTACGGGGAGAAGTCGGGTGGATGGCGTATAGCACCCCCGCAGTCCGTGGTGGTGTATACGGATGCGTATACACACCAACAATTATTATATGTTATTTGGGATTAATAACGATACTTAGGATGGATATTGGTGTGTTGGATTACTTTAGTGTTGCGAAGCCTAGGGTAGTGTTGCACTACACATACACACATACATACTTGCATACATTCCTATTGATATGTGCTCATGGGATTCTTATAGTTATGTGTTCACATGGGTATGGGACTATGTGTTCATATACGGATTGAGGATGATACTTGGGGTTGAGCTGAGTTGATGAGATTTGATTGAGGCCGTGAGATCGGTGATATAGCAGGACTCGTATTTGAGATACGACATGACGTTGTAGCGGGTCCTTGACGTAGTGTTTCACACACGTCCATGCATACTTAGGCGGTATCAGTATGGTACTAGACGTAGATCAGTACCCCGATCATGATAATTTATAAAGAGGATACCCGGTGAATAATATGATGAATGTGATATTGACCCGTACCCAGATTTGGGATGCCGTACGACGGATTTACGTACGAGCTATATTGATGATTGATCCGCACTCTTGACTTGGGATGCCTGATTATAGATATGGTATCGGTTATGATATTATTGAGGCGGGATCACCGACTATACATATACAGGTATGTATACGTATCGACTCAGATGATAGGCGGTTTCCTTACCTGTAGTTCAGCTCGTTAGCTTAGCCCTTTAGTTTAGTTTAGTTATTAGATTAGATTCGATTCTTACCTATTTCAAAAAAAAAACTAACGAATCGTGGGTATTTTAAAAGACAGCCCAAAGGATCCTACGGATATTTCAAAAGACGTATCTTTTCATAAAAACACCGTAGTCCCTATTTTCAAAACCCCATGATTCGTGTTATTTCAAAAGGCACCATTTGTAGGAATTATATTAGTTTAATACTGATTAGTTATCATTGTGTCTAGTATTCTGCTTCCGCATATTATTGCTCTTCGCTCTACCCCGCATACTTATTTTGCTGCATACTCCATTATTGATATCATGCTGTTAGGACACCAGCACCATTACCGATGATGCGTATGTACCACATACACTTACTTGCCGGCTCACATACATCTTCATCGGTAATTGCCATCCACGTACACTTAGAAAATACTATTGCTTGGCTTAGTTTGTTAGTTAGTAGTTGATACGATATTAGTGTACCTGGGTAATATGCCAGTTTAGACATTGTAGTTATTACTTGTCACTTCATGCATACTGTTATTCCATTGTTCATGCCTAGTTATTAATCATACATTGCAACTTGGTTATTGACACCATATACATTCATTAACATTGACATATGCACTTGTGATGACTTCTTGAGATTTATGATATTTCTGGATTTCGGGGGAAAGCGCAAAATTTCTAAACTTATTAACCTTTTAAAATATGTAAATTGCGGTTTTCTAGTGATGTAAGTGTCGTCCACCATGAGTTTGCTGTGGTTTTCGAGATCCGTGTCGAGGAGTGGAGGAACCGTCACGGGTACATGGTGGGCCCGGTATGGTCCCCCGGGGCAAGATGAATGTGGTGTTGACGTTGAGCCTGGCAGGGGACAGATTACCTACCGGTGATATTACCCGACGCGTCGGATATCCGGAGGATACCATCGTGGTCTTGAGATGGATGGTAGGGGCCGGTCTGGACTGACGGCGCCCTAGATATTGAGATTGAGACATTGATATTTCGAGACAGTGAGATTTATGTTTTGTGTCGATGCTAGACACTGTTGATACTGATTTCATTATGATATCTCAGTTTAAAAATACGAAGGAAATCTCACTAATTTATGAAAACAGTTTCTTCATTTACATGTATTCTGTTTTCATGCATTCATACCTCATTCATATGATATATTGCTACCTGAGGCACTGACACGGGCACATGAGATTTCACTCGGTTAGATATTACCCTAGCCATTGTTATAGGCTGCTTGTTATGTATATTTTTTAGGATATATTATGATCATTGACCTAGGTTGCGTTATTTATGCGATTTCTGTGCGTAGATGTTTTTCTATTCACGAGTTGGCAACTCACCCCCGTTGTGCCCCAGTTTCTTGCAGGTTTGCCGTACAGGTTTCATTACGGCGTTGCGGGCTCAGTTTCATTCGGGTGACTTGCTAGTAGGTGGGTTTTTCTTGTATCGGACCCATCATATTACCTTGTATAATATTATTCAGTTGTATCTAGTAAATTCCATCAACCAAACATGTATTTATTTTTGAGATAGAGACCCGTGAGGTTATTCTTTCGACCTTAGAGTCGCGCGTGTTATTTCTGTGGATTTCTGGTGGTTTTGAGTTTCCTTTTGAGTTTTGATCCTTGCCGTTGGCGTTGTATATTATTTTGCTTGTGTGGTTGTGACCGTCGATTGACGAAGAGCTAGCTCCCGCTTGGGGATGCCTTTTTTTGATTTCGTATACTATTCATGTTGTATCCCGTTTGGGGGCCAGTATTTACAAAGGAGACTCTGCCGAAATTTTCAGTAAAATTTTGATGTTTTTAAAGAAACACAAAATTCGGCTTATGCTATTGAAACAACTTGCTTTAAGTTGGTTTTTCCTGCGCTCTACTATTTTCTTGGTTTGGATTTCTGGGTTTTCGGTTTACTTAGATTACGTACGCCTCGAGACGTTCGTAGTTTACGTGTCGGTCATGTTCCGGACTTTCGGGTCGTGACAAAGTTGGTATCAGAGCGTTAGGTTTTACCTTCGGAGCGTAGGATGACCCTTGGTTGATGGAACAGGTGACTAAAGTAGAGTGACGTACCGTTGGTATGTTCCGCGGCATATTTACGACACGCCACTCCACTTATGAAGCCCTAGGATGTACATTTCCTTGTTCAGTATTATATTCCTTCCTGATCTAGCCTCATCGGTACCAGTTTGGTTTTGCTGCTACGGTTACGGCAGGGAGAGCTACGGCTAGAGTTGCGGTCAGCACAAGCTTGTCACGAACGAGGACAGACCAGGGCGAAATTCCGGCGACACACGATTGCAGAGATGTATCTTTTTACTGTGTTTCCGCGCCACGAGTGTTTGGCGGATCGCCTATATGAGGTTACTCGGAGGCGCTGATCGACACTAGAGAATTGAGCCAATGATAGAGGCCAGCCAGATTTTGATGACCGTTGGTGTGTTGCTTACTCCTGATGATTGAGGCACTGTTCAGCATGCAGACGAGCAAGCCAGTGGTTGCTACGAGCGACGAGATATCGCCCCATATGTTGGAGCTATTGCGGGGCGAGTTGTACGAATAAATGATAGAAGGTCGCTAGTCACCCGATGATGAATGACTAGGACAGATGGTTCGTTCGCCTACCCCATGAGAGGTCATCAGATAAATTGATTCTAGCTAGAGACGACTTCACACGGAGACGTTGGGAGTCGACAGAGATGATCGAATGTCAGAAACCTATTATTCCAAGTTTAAAGTATTCGGAAAGACATGCAGGCAATTCTATGGTCCCTCTAGAAGAATGAAACCCTAACTCGACTTAATGACCGTGTGAAGGCCTTTGAACCTTCGGGTTTGCGGCAGTTCTACGGCGCTATTAGTGAGGCTTGGGTTTGCCCTTCTACGGCTGGACCACCGATGCTGTGGTATGTACTCGATACTATTAAACTGTGCCCAAGAGGTTGAGCTCTTGGGGGATTATGAGGTTTTGACGACTCGATCGGATGGCTCGACTTAATTCGGATGCTAGGTGGTGAGATGCATTCTTGGGAGATTCCAGATACGAGGATAGCCGTTGGAGCTCAGTCCATGCAGCCGCGACGAGACGAGTCCAAAGCAGACGACATTAGAGAAAAGTGGAGTAAGAGGTTCGCACCAGATCTAGATGAGATGACGTTCCACTCCGCCGACATCAGAGAGGCGATGCGCATGCCGAGGCATGGTACTTGGACTTACCTTCCAGAAGGAGTCGCGATGAGTATGCAGTCGTTCCAGAGCAAGATGCAGATATAGGAAAGGACAATGACTTCCGAAACAGTTGGCAGAGACGAGACATGGAAGAGACCGTGAGTAGGATTCCTTCCAGGACACTGCTGCAATGATACTTGCACCCAGGATCAGATGTGTCACGTACATTCAGAGAGCAAGAGGCCGACGCCAGTGATATGCTGTCTTACGAGTGGTCGCGATGATTGACCAAGAGATGACCAGAGAAGTGCCAGAACGGAATCGTCCCCGTTAGCACACCCGACAGGGCTGATGAGCCGATGGACCGAAAGATTGGTAATTCACAGTTAAGACCTTGACCAAGGAGTGGCCATGGTTATGCACATCAGCAGGACAGAGTTCATGATCATCGACGAGACGTCCCACTAGGGACCGTGGCAGTTGGCCGAGATTCTTAGAGGATGCGCTTGAGCGGTACTGTTCCGCCATTATTGATTTCGATGTTTTGGGTGATTTATTCGTATAATTTGATTTTGATGATTGAGAATTTACGATCTTTGCACAGTGTTGCACTTGATATCGTTTTCATGCTTTAGTTTCACATGTTTGTGATTTTACGGTTTTAAACAGTTGAGTTGATTTTGTGCGTATGCACGCACGCGATTTGGTTCCTGCACTCTGTATAGTTTATATATGCTGGCAGTGCAGTGACATGTATTTTGTGCACTTGGATACACTGGATTTCGATTTCGAGGGTGATGCTCGACATTTGTTTTGTGCATTTTATGCACCGGATTGGATTTTTAGCGCCTGTTGGGCGCCTGTTACGAGATACGATTTGGTGCACACCGGATGCACTAATTCGAGATTTTTCGTGCATGTCAGATGCACCTGATTTTACTGCCAGGCACACACGTTGCCTACGGCAGATGTTTCGTGCACACCCGATGCACTTAGATGTTGTTTCTGTGCGCATGTATGGCACATTCACGGATTTTGATTTCCGTGCGCACCAGACGCACGTAGCATTCATGTGCATATTTTGGGATTTATTTCGTATAGAGCAGTACGTTTTTATGATATTGCTATGTGTTTTCGTACTGAGCAGGACTAGTCAGAGGACAGTACCTGAATATATTTTGCATGCATTGATAGTTATTGAAGGGATTTCCAAAAAGCGAGCTATAGCCTCAGTATTTACCTACGTGTCTGATATGACACGAAATGTTTAAAACAAGGAGACCCTTCTAAATTGTTTCCAAAATGGCGGAACGTACATTTCAAACAAAGGTATATATGTATATAGTTATTTCCTTATGATAGACGTCCGCCACTGTGCAGTGTTATACGCGTGCACAGCGACTTAGAGAGATTTGGCATGCATTTCCTTCAGATACTTACATATATAGATTCGATATTTACATGTATAGTTTCGAGTTATGTCATATTGGTTTTGATTTGGATTTGGCATTGATGTCTTCTCCATGACTCCGATGATTGCGAGATGCTTGACGGAGTTTCGATTTGAGTTATATGCTCATTTTTCAAGCGCATGCGCTGCGCTACGATTTGTTTTATGTAGTTACAATTTCGGAGCCCCGACGACTTGATGGTTTTTCTTAGATGTTCTAGTATTTGGGAGAGTTTGAATTTAAATTCGGGGACCGAATTTCTTTAAGGGGGGAAGATTGTAACGTTTTGAAAATCGTTTCGGTGAAATTTCGAAAAATCGGTAAAATAAGGGTGTTTTCTGTAAAAAGTCAAAATACAAATATCTTATTATAAAAATTAAATATACATATTCTAGCTATGTAATTACTATTATTTGGTGTTTATTGAGCCGCTGGTGAAATTTCAAATTTTCTGAAAAAATATTATTTTATTATTATTTTAAGCCGTCACTAATACATTTAATTAGGGAAAATTACAAATTGGAATGAGTTGAAACAAATTTTGTGCATCATAAAATATTAAATAAAATTTTATCATGTGGTTTTTGGAACGAAAGCATTTTCCAAAACGGTTTAGAAATTATTGAAGAAAAAAGGCTTTTTTTTTAGCGTAAATGGATGCTTGGGGTATTGTATTTATCATTTTTCATCACCCCACACCCGTACCCACACCCACACATCCCCACTTACTCCTCCCCATGGCTGAATTCAGCAGCCACCATATTTTTTCCCCACTTGATTTTCAAAGGAAAAGATATGAAAGAAAAGAAAAGAAAATGGGTGAATTAGGTAGACTTTTGACCTTACCTTGACCTTGACTTTCCTCCTTTGTATTTTCTCTACCTCCCTCTCTCTCCTCACACCCCCAATCAGGCCGAGCCCCTCTCCCAACAGCAGCAGCCCCCCCCCGAAATTCCCCTCTTTTCTTCATCAAAAAAATCCATAAATCACTTCAAAATCGATGCAAAATTCAAATCTAAATCCAAATCCGACTCCTACCCATTTTAGCTTAGCCCGTATAGCATGGATCCTTGTGAAAAGAGGGCATTTTGGGAGGCCATGGATGCTTGTGGATCTTCATATGTTTTGGGTATAATTCTAAACATTTTTGTTGCTTAATTTGTTACTAATTTCTTAAGCTAATTTAATTAAGTGTTAATTTGGATATGTGAGTTTAATTGCAAGTTTTGGAATTCAAGTTATGAATTTGAATGCAAGTTAGGGTTTTGTAAAATTGGTGTATGGTTGTGTGTTATATTTAGGCTTTTTGTCATGTTAATACAAGATAAGTAGCTAGTGCTAATGGTTAGTTTAAAAAAAAATTGTGTTAATGTGCTAATTTGCCTACTAGATTTTTGAATTTGGTTAAATACTTGGGATTAAAAATGTGTTTAGGTTTTTCATGACTTCATTAACTTTATTAAGTGTGGTTCAATGCTTTAGATCATGCAAATCTAAGCTAGATTGTAGTTTGTGTATTTTTGCTTTGAAATTGTTAAAAAGGGTATTTTTGTAAACTAGAATATTAGGGTTTTTGGAATTTAATGAGATTAAATTCCGGAAATTGTTTCTATGACTTATTTAAGATATTTAATAAGTATATTGGCCGCTACATTCATTTAAACATCATGTTTTGTACAAAAACGGCGAATTGTGCTTGCTAGATTTTCGGAAAAATGACTTTTTAAGTGAAATTGGGGTTTTTGTGAGTTTTAACCTAGTTTATATTAAAATTAGTGTTCGTGAATGTGCAAATGAGTGTGATTGGATTTTTCTCGATGGCTTGACGTTTGTACATCGACATCGAGGTTTGGTTTGACTATTCTTGCATGCGTAGGCGATAGGTTTGGACCTATGCGTGATACGCGTGCCGATTTGATTTTCGTATGCCGTTTCGATTTCGAATTTAGTTTTAATGCGATACGGTGCGTTATGATATGTAGGTACCCCATGCGGACTTCGAGACGACAAGCAAGCGCATGGCGACGTCGGCACCAGCGAGCGAGGACCAGGTGAGTAGATTTATATCTACGGGGAGAAGTCTGGTGGATGGCGTATAGCACCCCCGCAGTCCGTGGTAGTGTATACGGATGCGTATACACACCAACAATTATTATATATTATTTGGGATTAATAACGATGCTTAGGATGGATATTGGTGTGTTGGATTACTTTAGTGTTGCGAACCCTAGGGTAGTGTTGCACTACACATACTCGCATACATACTTGCATACATTCCTATTGATATGTGCTCATGGGATTCTTTATAGTTATGTGTTCACATGGGTATGGGACTATGTGTTCACATACGGATTGAGGATGATACTTGGGGTTGAGCTGAGTCGATGAGATTTGATTGAGGCCGTGAGATCGGTGATATAGCAGGACTCGTATTTGAGATACGACATGACGTTGTAGCGGGTCCTTGACGTAGTGTTTCACACACGTCCATGCATACTTAGGAGGTATCAGTATGGTACTAGACGTAGATCAATACCCCGATCATGATAATTTATAAAGAGGAGACCAGGTGAATAGTATGATGAATGTGATATTGACCCGTACCCAGATTTGGGATGCCGTACGACGGATTTACGTACGAGCTATATTGATGATTGATCCGTACTCTTGACTTGGGATGCCTGATTATAGATATGGTATCGGTTATGATATTATTGAGGCGGGATCACCGACTATACATATACAGGTATGTATACGTATCGACTCAGATGATAGGCGGTTTCCTTACCTGTAGTTCAGCTTGTTAGCTTAGCCCTTTAGTTTAGTTTAGTTATTAGATTAGATTCGATTCTTACCTATTTCAAAAAAAAAACTAACGAATCGTGGGTATTTTAAAAGACAGCCCAAGGGATCCTACGGATATTTCAAAAGACATATCTTTTCATAAAAACACCGTAGCCCCTATTTTCAAAACCCCATGATTCGTGTTATTTCAAAAGGCACCATTTGTAGGACTTATATTAGTTTAATACTGATTAGTTATCGTTGTGTCTAGTATTCTGCTTCCGCACATTATTAGTGTTCGCTCTGCCCCGCATACTTATTTTGCTGCATACTCCATTATTGATATCATGCTGTTAGGACACCAGCACCATTACCGACGATGCGTATGTACCACATACACTTACTTGCCGGCTCACACACATCTTCATCGGTAATTGCCTTGTCACGTACACTTAGAAAATACGATTGCTTGGCTTAGCTTGTTAGTTAGTAGTTGATACGATATTAGTGTACCTGGGTTATATGCCAGTTTAGACATTGTAGTTATTACTTGTCACTTCATGCATACTGTTATTCCATTGTTCATGCCTAGTTATTAATCATACATTGCAACTTGGTTATTGACACCATATACATTCATTAGCATTGACATATGCACTTGTGAAGACTTCTTGAGATTTATGATATTTCTGGATTTCGGGGGAAAGCCGCAAAATTTCTAAACTTATTAACCTTTAAAAATATATAAATTGCGGTTTTCTAGTGATGTAAGTGTCGTCCACCATGAGTTTGCTGTGGTTTTCGAGATCCGTGTCGAGGAGTGGAGAAACCGTCATGGGTACATGGTGGGCCCGGTATGGTACCCCGGGGCAAGATGAATGTAGTATTGACGTTGAGCCTGGCAGGGGACAGATTACCTACCGGTGATATTACCCGACGCGTCGGATATCCGGAGGATACCGTCGTAGTCTTGAGATGGATGGTAGGGGCCGGTCTGGAATGACGGCGCCCTAGATATTGAGATTGAGACATTGATATTTCGAGACAGTGAGATTTATGTTTTGTGTCGATACTAGACACTGTTGATACTGATTTCATTATGATACCTCAGTTTAAAAATACGAAGGAAATCTCACTAATTTATGAAAACAGTTTCTTCATTTACATGTATTCTGTTTTCATGCATTCATACCTCATTCATATGATATATTGCTACCTGAGGCACTGACACGGGCACATGAGATTTCACTCGGTTAGATATTACCCTAGCCATTGTTATAAGCTGCTTGTTATGTATATTTTTGAGGATATATTATGATCATTGACCTAGGTTGCGTTATTTATGCGATTTCTGTACGTAGATATTTTTCTATTCACGAGTTGGCAACTCACCCCCGTTGTGCCCCAGTTTCTTGCAAGTTTGCCGTACAGGTTTCATTACGGCGTTGCGGGCTCAGTTTCATTCGGGTGACTTGCTAGTAGGTGGGTTTTTCTTGTATCGTACCCATCATATTACCTTGTATAATATTATTCAGTTGTATCTAGTAAATTCCATCAACCAAACATGTATTTATTTTTGAGATAGAGACCCGTGAGGTTATTCTTTCGACCTTAGAGTCGCGCGTGTTATTTCTGTGGATTTCTGGTGGTTTTGAGTTTCCTTTTGAGTTTTGATCCTCGCCGTTGGCGTTGTATATTATTTTGCTTGTGTGGTTGTGACCGTCGATTGACGAAGAGCTAGCTCCCGCTTGGGGATGCCTTTTTCTTTATTTCGTATACTATTCATATTGTATCCCGTTTGGGGGCCAGTATTTACAAAGGAGACTCTGCCGAAATTTTCAGTAAAATTTTGATGTTTTTAAAAAAAACCGCATAATTCGGCTTATGCTATTGAAACTACTTGCTTTAAGTTGGTTTTTCCCGCGCTCTACTATTTTCTTGGTTAGGATTTCTGGGTTTTCGGTTTACTTAGATTACGTACACCTCGAGACGTTCATAGTTTAAGTGCCGGTCATGTTCCGTACTTTCGGGTCGTGACAAAACCCCTCTCCTTCTCTCTCTAGCCCATACCTCTATTCTATATTCATTTCCTTTTCTTTTCTTTTCTTTTTCTTTTAGTTTTCCTTTTTCCTTTCCTTTTCATCCCATTTAAAACAAAGCCATGGTTGATAAAAATGGAAAAAGTCATGGTAGAAAAGTAACAAAGTGTAACATGACATGGTGCATGTCACATACACAAAACAAAAATCAATAGATGATTAAGTACTAATCAAGTTTAGTAATACTAACTTATAATATAATTGATTATATAAAAATCTATGAATGCTTTATTCTTATAATCCGTTTCAAAATCAATATTTCTTATAATTTTCCGAATATTTTCCAATTTATCGGTATGTAATTGTACTATATCATAAAAACTAATCTCCACACATTAAAATATTCATAATATTTATTATTCAATTATATAAATTCCCAAAATAATATTTTATTTTTTTCTGAAATGTTACAGCTCATGTTATCTTATTTCATCATATCAACATCTCAATCCAAGTCATCTTGTATTTATCATATTCTCATTTCATCATGTTATCTTATACTAAATCTTTTGATCATATCGGTAAGTTCATAGCAAATGTTTCTCCAAAATATATTCTATATATCGATTTTCCATTACTATGGTTGCGGGGGTGCTATACGCCATCCACCCGAATTCTCCCGTAGATATAGATCTACTCACCTACAATATCCTTGCTTATCCGAAGTCGATGGATATCTTGATCTCCTTCATCGTCTCGGAAGTCCACACGAAGGTACCTACAATTCAATGCACATCGTAACGATATCAAAACCAAATCCGAAAACTGATACAGTACACGAAGTGCTTATAGGTTAGAACCTATACCCTACGCATGCAAGAACAACCAAATAACCCTCAGCGTTGACGTATGAACGTCCAATGACCGTGCTAAAACTCAAATACCAAAACCATGTTTTCAGAAATCGGAAACCCGAAATTAGCAACATGGAAAAACACTCTGAGATTCTACCCTAGGTCAAATTAGGAGATTTTGCATATAGGGTAGGTCTATACATCAGATAACAGAGCCATGCACCAAACATTACTCAAAATCATCAAGACCAGGCCGCAAATTGCGGCCTGAGGGAATAAATCTGCAGTCGAACAGTGGAGGTAGGGGCCCGGGTTTCAGGGGTAAATTCCTAGTTGCCTGCACACCACTTTGTGTTAGGAACTTATTTTATAGAGCTCTCGGGTCATAGAAGATTCTACAGAGTCATCACAATTCGTCAAAAACCGACATCGGGAAAATTCTAAACCGTTTTTTAGGGTTCTAGTCTCAAGTCTGGCCAGAATATCATCACTAAAGGTTTGTAGTCACTAACTAAACCTCAATTAGATCTCTACAACTCAAATCACCCACTAAAATCATTCTGGAAATTTCCAAAGTCGCTAATCTAGCATAATCGAACTCTAAACATAACAAGGAGGTTAAGAAACTAAATAAGAAGAAGAAAAATGAAGGTTATACCTCTCGAAGCAACTGAAGAAAATTCCAAAACGGTTGAAAGTGCTCACAATCCAAACTTGAGCTCACCATAGGGTGTAGGATGAGGCGGTGTTCATTTTTTTGTGAAGGAAGCCATGGGTTTTGATGAGGTTTTTGAGGTGTTTGTCATGGGGTAGTGAGGTGGAGGAAGGAGGAGAAGGAGATGAAAATGAAGATGAAGGAGGAGTTGAAGAAAATAAATGAAGTGATGAAGGATGGCGGAGGAGCCATGGTCAATATATCCTTTCTCTCTCTCTCTTTGCCTATGCCTTCATTGTTGGCTATAGTGCCCTCAAGGCAATTATTGAATCGCAGGCACGCGATTGCGATGATTGAGGGATGACCTATACGGATAGAACAGTCTCACTCAAGATGATAGTATGCTATCTGATTTGTCTTTATCATCATGTACATGCTTTATGTGGTATTACAGATCACTATTACATGTTGATAGAGCCCATAGGATTCTTGCTTGACTACCAGCATTATAACGGCGATCATATACGTGGGAGCTGGGTGGTCTATAAGCACATCCTTAAATATCCCTAGTCGTGGGAGTTTCGAGACTAGGCATCGAAACTCCAGAGTAAACTAGTGTATACTGATCGAGACCCCGACGAGGGGCGGTGGCCATGTCTCACAAGCCATTGTTGTTGGTTTGTTCACCTAAGATAGTATACAGGTGCTCATTGGGTTATGAGTACAATGGGCAGACTCGTCGGGAACCTGCTTGTTGGTAGTATACCAATTGTCAGATAGCAGTTCCCAGGTGACATGTGTGCAGGTTAGTCTGTCGACCTGAGATCATCATTTGTCTCATGTGAGTTCCCACTGTGCTTTGATTACTACCCTACCACGGCTCAAAAGAATCATGCAAACAGGTTTCAGTTGGGTACAGTCCTGATCCATATGGAGGTAGTGAGCGGATTGTCGGGGATTCGTCTCTCCTGGTATTGGGGGTTGATGTTGCGCAGTGCACGGGTGGCCATCACCAGAAATCCTTGGCCAAGGTAGTCGAGAATTACTAATTTGGATCAGTAGTTTCTCAGTTAGTGATGGGCTTCATACCGACACGAAATGTCGCGTTATTAGGGGTCTGACTTTATCCACCCCCTAGACTCGATATGCGATACTCTTAGATGAACAGACCGGACTGTATGGATATTGTCACGGACAGGCTCAGTAGGGGTTCGGATGAGTTTGCTCGTCGGACTCCCTTTCGCTCAATACCTGGGTAGCCGTTACGTACAGATAGTGCCGCTGACGTGCTTATGGTTAAACCCATTGCCAGCGTATTGACGAGTGTTTAGAGTCCCACACAGAGGGTTTCCCTGCTTCGGGCGAAACGATGTAGAGGATGTATGGTTTTACGGTAGGGTTCGATCATATACGTGCACTTGTGCATGTATCATGATTCAGACGGATAATACTAGTGGCTTTGGTTTAAGCCGGATTCTAGTATTATAATGATGGATTATTTTCGTCTCTTTGAATTCGTATTTTTCGGAATACAGATACGGGTATGTATATACGGATGAGGGGTATTCTTGTAATTTATTACAAGGTGCTTCTAGAAGATGCCACCTCATTTAGTTTTAACCATTTAGGATTAAATGGTTAATGAGGTGGATAGGATGAGGTGTGTATTGCATTTATTGTGGCATGGGTTTGTAGTGACTTATGGTCGCTATTCAAGCATGGTTGATTTTTGTTTGTTGTGAGATATTTTGAAGACTTAAGATATTTTGTGTTGACTTAAGATATTTTGGAGACTTGAGATATTTATTGGATGGCTTCATAATAGATCACAACACTGATCCATTTTTTGTACTTAGCCATTTTTCTTGAGTTGCTTCTCACTCTCATCCTTAAGCTTCTTCTTATCCAACTACCCTTCAAGTCTCATGTGTTGAGAAATCTAGGGTGTTTGGAGACAAATTAATCCATCACTACACTCAACATCTTTTAGGCTATCTAGTTTAGTGAACTAGGTACCCTAGTTACTGTAGAGTTACATAGCACGATTGCAAGGTTTCAGGAGGCATCGTCCATGCTATTTTACAAAAAATTTCCATGCTACTTAACCCTAACCCTAGAATCATAAATTGAGATTTAGACAATAGCATATGTAAACAACTTTACAACTAAGTGAATATGGAATACAACCATTGTAGACCGGTCCTTCACTTCAAATGCTCCGTGTAGAAGTCCCTTCGCTCCAAGTAATGGTGATCCGGACTCTTCGTAGGCTCCACTAGTCGAAATGAACGAGCTTGCACAATGATCTTCGAGGCCGAAGACGATCTACTTCGAGGAATTACTAACCTAAGCTAGCTCTTCACTAATTAGGGATTAGTGAAGCTAACACCCTAAACTAAATGGCTAATCTAGTAGAGGATGATGAAGTAGGAATTTTGCTCACTTTAGAATTCTTTTTCTCACTCTATTTCTTTTCCTCACCAAAACCTAGAGAGCTTTCTCTTGTTGAAGATGAAGATGAAGAAATAATGTTGTGAGAGAGAGTATGGCAACCATGGGTGAGAATATCTCATATAACCCTTGTTGAGACATAACCAAAGTTAAAGATAATGGTTAGGTTTATAAATATCTAAGAAAAAACAAAATTGGTGGACTAAGTCAATGGTCATCTACAAGCTTTTCCAAGCTTCCAACCATGAAAAATTCCACTCAATTTTGAATTACTTAAATAAATTAAAACCTTAATATTATCTCATATATGGTGTAAGTCTCATACACCCATGTTGCATATATAAACTAGCATGACACAAAAATATATATCACATATATATTTAGTGTGCAAAAAGTGAGGAAAAAGAATGCTTAAGTGAGCTAATATTAGTTAATGTAAATTAGTATATCACATATACAATTATACATTAAATTATCAAATCAATAATTGATTTAATAATTCGGCTATATCACATATAACTGACTAATATCATCTGTATCTTCTTATCGAATCAACACTTGATTCGATAACCCGGCTATATCACATATAACCGACCGATACCAATATCGCGAGAATAGAATACGGTATCACATACTAGTATTAATCTCGGTCCCGCACATATCACATATGTGCTCTTACTTCGTTTCTCCTGAGCCAGGAAACCTCTGTGTAGGACTCTAAAGACTCGTCAATACGCCGGCAGTAGGTGATGATTATATCAAGCACCCACAAACCGTCAGCGGTACTAGCTGGACGTAACGGCTACCCGGGTATTGAGCTATCAGAAGACCAACAAGCAAGCCTGCTCATACTCCTGTAAAGCCTGTCAGTTAACACTACCGTACAGTCCGGTCTCTTCGTCTGATATGTCGCATATCCAGTCTAGAGGTGGTAAACGTTAAACACCAGTAACCAATAAGTCTTGCCGATGCGAGGCTCATAACGGGTTGAGAAACTACTGATAACACTTACCAGTAGATATCCATATCAGCCCTGGCCAGGGACTTCCTGTTATAGCCAATCGAGCACAGCGCAACATCAACACCAAATACCGGGAGAGACGAAACCCCTCCTATTGCTCATTGCCTCCATGTGATTCATGACTGTACCCAAAAGCCACCGATTTGCATGTTCTCTTGAACGTGGTAAGTTGGAAATCGAAGCACAATGGGAATCACACAAGTCTATATGACGATCTTGGGTCTACAGACTAACCTGTACCAGTGTCACCAGAGAACTGCTATCTGACGATAGGTATAATACCAACTAGGAGTTCTTGGCGAGTCCGTTCAGTATACCCAGTCTCCACTGAGCACACGTATACCATATTTGATGTCAAACACCAATGGATGTGGGATCATCTATCACCCATCGTATGGGTCAAGAAGCGTATACGCTAGTCTACTTTGGAATATCGATGCCATATCTCGATACACCATCGACTAGGAACAATTAAAAGATGTACTTGTGGACTACCCTGGCCCCACTAGTATGATCTCCATCATAGTTTTAGTAGTCAAGTATACATCCTAAGGGCTTTATCAACATGTGAGAGCAAGACAGTATCATAATACAAGTCTACATGTTAAGAGAAATGTCACGACCCAAAATAGAACGTGACTGGCACTTGAATCATGTGAAGTCTATAGGACCCCACCTAATTCAAGTAAGCAAAAAGCCCAGAAATCCAAACCATTTTAAAGAAAAGTGAGGAAAACTTGTTTTAAAGAAAGTGTTTTATCAAAATAAGCCATAGTAAGCATGTTAAACATCAAGTCTTTTCCAAAAATTTTGGCAGAGTTTTCTTTGTAAATACTGGCCCCAAACGGGTACAAACATGAATAATATGCATAATGAATAAAGGCATCCCCAAGCGGGAGCTAGCTCTTCACCAATAGGCGGACACAATCACGCAAGCAATTTAATATACAACGCTGAAGGGTGAGGATCAAAACTCAGAAGAAAACCAATAACCACCAGAAAACCATAATAGTACAAGTGCACGACTCTAAATTCGAAAGAATATACACACTGGTCTTCTAAGTCTAAAAATATACAAGTATGGTTGATGGAGTTACTAGATACAACTGAATATAAACAAAATACAATGGTGGTCACGATACGAGTGAACCCACCTACCAAAGCAATCACTCGGAATGAAGTAGTGTGCCAGCAAGCCACCAAGGAACCCTGTACGGCAAAACCTGCAAGAAACTGTGGCACAACGGGGGTGAGTTGCAAACTCATAAGTAGAAAACATCACCGACCAGAAATCGCATGTATGACTCAATCCTAGGTCATACGATAATATATCCTCAATATAAACCCTAAAATCATCTACACCTAAGTGTAACATCAAGTGCTCGTGTAAGTGCCTCTCGTAACAACAAATCACATATATGATGTACGGATGCAATAAGAATGAAAACAGAATACATCTTAAATAAGAAACTGTTTTCTTTATTTAGTGAGATTTCTGTATATAAAAATCGAGGTATCATCAATGAAATCAACATAGAATCCGTGTCAAGCATCGACACAAAACATAAATCCCAATATCCAATATCTCGGGCTTCGACAATCCGGACTGGCCCCTATCATATAATCTCAATACCTCAAAGTCTCAATATCTTGCGCTCCGGCAATCCGGACTGGCCCCTGGGCTCCGGCAATCCGGACTCGCCCAAAACTCAATCTCACGACTACATCGATATCCTCCGGATATCCGCCGCGTCATAAATAACCGGTCGATAGTGCTCCCCTGCCAGGCTCAACGCCATCATCTGCGACCATCTTGCCCCGGGATACCGCACCGGGTCCACCATGCACCGGCAGACGGTTACTCCTCCTCCTCGAATCGGGTATATGATGCCGCTCAAGAGCCGAGAAAACTCATGGTGGACACCTCTCAAATCATATCATGAGAAAACCATAATTTTTTATCTTTAAAATGATAATAAGTTTATGAAATCTTTGCGGTTTCTCCAAATCCAGAAATCTCATGAAAATCCGAAATCCCAACAAAAGTAAATAACAATGAATTACCGACATAAAGCTCCATAATATTGCATGGCAAAGAACATATATATGCATGGGTATCTAAATACAGAATACAATATCTAAACCAGCACAGTAATAATATATTAGAACTATCAGCTAGCAAGTAATGTCAATGAAGTAATATTCTCTAAAGTGTACATGACATGGCAATTACTGATGATGATGTGTGTGAGCCGACAAACAAGTGTTCGTAGTCATACGCATCATCGGTAATAGTGCTGGTGTCCTGACAACATGGGTTTATAATACTAAAGAAAACGCAGGTATAAGCATGCAATGCGATATGAACAACATGAATAACGGAGAATGAATAGTAATCACAATAATGAAGAATATACATGTGTATATATGTGTCATACAGTTTGGCATTTAAAATAGCACGAATCGTGGTTTTTAGGAAATAGGGGTTACGGTGTTTTTAAGAAAAGGCACGTCCCTTGAAAATCCGTAATGTCCGCCTGTATGCCTTTTGAAAAAAACTCGCGATTCGTTAGTTTCTGGAAATAGTTATGACTCGAGCCCAGTCTAACTTCTACCAAGTAACTACAGGACTAAACTAAAAGACTAAACGAATAGGTAAGGAAATCCACCTAAGTCCGAGTCGATATATCTAGTAGTCGGTGATCCCGCCTCAATAGCGTCACGAACAATAAAATGTATATATAATGCGACATCCTTGAGTCAAGAGTGCGGATCAATCATCATAATCATACCTCGTATGGTAAAATCCATCGTACGACATCCTAAAATCGGGGTACGGGTCAATATCATATATACTTTATTATCTTACTGGTATCATTATCATCATATCATGAATTAGTGGTACTGATCTAACGTTTAGTACATTCTGATACCATCAACAAAAATCATGTGTGTATGAAAACACATCGCTCAACGATCCGCTATAAAATCATGCCGTGTCCCATAGCAGGACCTAAATCAGGTCACCGATCTCATGGCATCATACCCAATCATATCGACTCATCTCCAGTATCATATACTATCCTCATCACCCGAGTATATGTATACACATATATAAATATACAGACTCACATACGTATATGTATATATATAAATATCCCTATATACACAGAAGAAAATCAAATGTATGCGTATGTGTGTGTGCGCGCGCCAAACTTTACTCTAGGGTTTCGTAACTAAGAATTTAACTAAAACACTAACTTCTAATATTCTAACACTATCCCATGATCTCTTAAGGCCCCTATTACTATATATCCATGTTTCACAAAACACATGTAATATATAACATAACGCATTCGCGTGCTACACTACGAAACTGCAGGGGTGCTATACGCTATCCACCCGACTTCCCCCTTAGATATATATCTACTCACCTTGATCCTTGCTTGCCGAAGTCGATGTCACCATCCTCTTCTTCATCGTATAAAATCCACATGAAGTTACCTACATATATAACACATGACATCGTAAATAGAAATCATGCACAAAAACCAAAATGGTACACGAATCGCACATAGGTTAAAACCTATGGTCTATTCATGCAAAAGAGCCAAACAACACCCGATATAGACGTACGATCGTCAACCTACCGAGTCAAAACCCATAAACCAAAACTCAAGTTACAACGAAGTCGCAAAACGAAGCAGCAACTCAAGAAAACATCTCCAGATTTTACCCTAGATGTAATTAGCCAATTTTGCAAATAGGATAGGTCTAATTTATTGAAAATGGAGCTATGGACCAAGCAAGAACTAATTTTGAAGTACCCAGGCCACAAATTGGGGCCATGAAGGATAAATTTAAGGCCAAGTGAAAGAGTTAGGGTCTCGGGTCTTGGGTATAGGTTCTAGGTTGCCTGCCCACCTCTCAGTAATTTCTACTTTACTTATATAGCCCCCGGGTGATTGCAGATCTCGAAACAACCTCCCAAATCCAACACAAATCCGATATTGGGGATTTCTAAGTTCATGACTTGGGGTTCTTATCTCTGATTTAGCCAAAATACTAGCACTACAGGGGTTGGAGCTAAGCTTAACCCTCAATTAAACCTTCAAAACTCAAGAATTTCTCAAAACCCCAACTTGGAATTTTCAAAGTTCACTAAACATCACTAAAACACTTCTAAACTTAAATAGGTGCTAAAGTAATTGAATAACTATACTAATGGTGAAGGAATTACCTCATTTGGCAACTCAAGAATTTTCTTGAGTTGCCCCAAGTGGTCAAAATCCAAACTTTCTTGGTCTCCTATGCTTGTAGTGAGCTTGTGCACATATTTTATGAAAGGAAATAGGTGTTTTGAGATGGTTTTGGGGTTGAAGTGAGGAGGTGAAGGAGGTGGAGGGAGAGGGCAGCCATGGTGAGGGTAAAGAGTAGAATAACATGATGAAGATGATGAAGACCTTGACAAATGAGCCAAGGTCAAAGACCCCTCACCCTCTCTCTCTTGCCCATACCTCTTTCTTTATTCCCTTTTTCTTTTTCTTCTCTTATTAAAAGGAAAACACTTAAAAAAAAGATGAAGACATGCTTCATATCATAAAGTGTAACAAGTATATGTGACATACAATGGTGCATGTAATGCACGAAAACCCGGATTAATGCAAGATTAGTGAAAATTAATCGGGTTTAGCATTTAACCCAATTTATCGGTATATAATTATACCATATCATTAAAATATTCATAATATTTATTATTTTAATTATATAAATTCCCAAAAATAATATTTTATTTTTCTGAAATGTTACAGTCTTCCCCCCATAAATAAATTCGGTCCCCGAATTTAAATTTAGACCCATCAAATACTAAAACATTTCAGTAAAATGATCAAGTCGTCGGGGCTCCGAATTCATAAGTACATATAACATATCGTAGTGCAATACATGCACATGAGAAACGAGTATATAACTCAAATCAAAACTCCGTCAAGTATCACGCAATCATCGGAGTCATGGTAACAATACCAATGTCAAAGTCCAATACGAAAACCAACATGATACACATCAAAATTATAACTTTTCCATACATCTGAAAAGACATGCATGCCAAACATTTTCCAAATCATTGTGCGATGCGTGTATCACGACACAAGTAGCGGACGTTATTGTAAGAAAATAGCTGTATATATATATATCCTTTGTTTAACATACACGTCCCGCCGTTTTGAAAATAATTTAGAAGGGTTCCCTTTGTAAAATGTTTCGTGTCATCTCGGACACGTAGGTAAATATTGAGACTGTAGCTCATTCTTGGAAATCCCTTCGAAAACTATCGATGCATGCAAAAACATATTCAGGTACTGTCCTCTGACTAGTCCTGCTCAGCTACAGCACCAAATGCTAAATGTCATAAAATATACGGCTCCAAGGAACAAATTCCAAAATGTGTATAAGAATGCTACGTGCGTCTGGTGCGCACAAAAATCGAAATCAATTAATGTGCTATACATGTGCGCCGAACCAAAAGCTAAGTGTAATGGGTGTGCACGAAAACACCTGTCAAAGGCAACGGTGTGCCTGACAACAATATCAGGTCCATCGGATATGCATGAAGAATCCCGATTTAGTGCATCTGGTGTGCACCAAAATCGAATCAAGCGCGTCAAGTATGCGCAAGAACCCAAATCAAGTGCACAAGGAACACGAAAACAAATATCGAATATCGCAATCGAAATCGACGGTATACAACAAACCTCAATTCAAATCAGGTATACCGTGGTATATCATCTCACAACCACGTGCATCAGCGTGCACAAAATCGAATCAAAATACTGAAGTGCATGGAAACTATACCGAAGGCACAAGTCAAATCACATGCATACCATAGGCATGAAATCAAAATCAACATCTCTAATGACATCAAATCGAAGTCGAGTGCAACCGTGGTGCACAAAATCTCAATCATGCAAATAGATCTGTCACGACCCGAAATAGCACGTGACTGGCACTTGAATCATATGTAGTCTATAGGACCCCATCTAATTCAAGTAAGCCAAAAGCCAAGAAATTTAAAACCATTTTAAGGAGTAATTAAAGAAAACTAGTTTTTAAGAAGTGAAGAAACAAGTTTTTAAAACAAGGGTTTTAAAATAGTTAAGCCGAATATGCATTTTAAATCCTCCATATCTTTTCTAAAAATTTCGGCAGAGTTTCCTTTGTAAATACTGGCCCCGAACGGGGTACAACATGAATAATATATATTTGCACAATAAAAAGGTATCCCCAAGCGGGAGCTAGCTCTTCGTCAATCGACGGTCAAAACCACGCAAACAGTATAATATACAACGCCAAAGGGCGAGAATCAAAACTCAAAGGAA
The DNA here is from genome assembly GCA_030015575.1 of Agapanthus africanus. Classification (NCBI taxonomy): domain Eukaryota; kingdom Viridiplantae; phylum Streptophyta; class Magnoliopsida; order Asparagales; family Amaryllidaceae; genus Agapanthus; species Agapanthus africanus. The sequence continues at coordinate 292,062,067 of CM057345.1, read as the reverse complement.
AACTCAAATCAGTTTGAAAACCATAATACTACAACGCGCGAATCTAAGGTCGAAATAATACATAACTAGTTTTCTAAGTCTGAAGCAATATACAAATTTGGTTGATGGAATTACTAGATACAACTAAATAAAATAATACAAGGATGGTCATGATACGAGTGAACCCACATACCAATGCAATCACCCAGAAAGGAAGCAGTGTGCCAGAAAAGCCGCAATGGAACTTATACGGCAAAACCTGCAAGAACTGTGGCACAACGGGGGTGAGTTGCCAACTTGTGAATAGAAAACATCACAGAGCAGAAATCGTATGTATGACACAATCCTAGGTCAATACGATCAGATATATATAAAAACATCAAATAAATAAGTCTGAAGCATAATAAGGTGGCAATGTAACATCTATACATGAGTGTAGTGCCAAGTGCTCGTTCCAGTGCCTCAGGTAATAACATATCATAAATATGAGGTATGATCAATGTCGACTATATCATGAAGTCTATGAAAAAGTGGATATCATCCAACTATGTAATCAATGTCAATATATGTATGTGGAAATCGTCCACATGTCACCTAATGACAATAAGTATCATGCATGTAAATATCATAAACATATGCATGGAAGTATGAGGATGTAAATCAACAGGTGTCGCTGCGACATATCAAAATCATGGAACCTGAGTGTCAAGCATCGACACTCGAAAACATCATGAAACATGTGCCTATCATCGGCACGTAAATCCTCATATATTGGGCTCCGTCGGTCTGGATCGGCCCATATCATCTCTCGACTCTGGTCGGTATCCTCCGGATATCCACCGAGCCCAAATAATATCATCAGTAGGTAGTAGTCCCTCTGCCAGGCTCACCGTCTACAACACAGCGATCCGTTCTCGCCCCGGGGTACCATACCGGGCCCACCATGTACCCGTAATCGGCCTCATCCGCCTCCTCGAATCGGGTTTCACATGTCGCTCTCAGCACCGAGAAAACACATTGTGGACGCACTGAAATATCATATCAAGGGTAACCGGGTTTTTAAAACAATTACATACTCTCTTTTGAAATATCCACGGTTCCCAAATCCAGAAATATCATGGAAACAACATATCTCAATCCGTATAATCAAAAGCATGACGTATGCAACATGTAAAAGAAATGTAAGCATATCAGTATATCATGGAATATGGAATAGTAATATGCACATATTGTGGGAAACCGCTCTTTTAAAATGAATCAGTTTTAAAGAGTATTTTGCGGTTCTCAAATCTCCAAATCCAGCGAGAATCATCTATGTATGTGCGAATATGTATGTATGCACGTATGGGTGTACAATAGGTATGTACACAGTATGCCATGCAAGGGATCATATCCTGAATGCAACAATACTACAGTGTAGTGACATGGCAATTATCGATGATGAAGTGTGTGATCCGACAAGCAGGTGTACGTGGAACATATGCATCATCGATAATGGTGCTGGTGTCCTAACAGCATGTTTTTTATATAACAATAACCAATTGCACATGCAATGCGATGCGAATAACAAGAGTATGCAGAAATCGACTAATAAATGCAACAGTGACGCATCTGCATCAATATAAAAAGTCATACAGTTTGCCTTTTGAAATAGGACGAATCGGGGTTTTTAGTAAAATAAGGGCTACGGTGTTTTAAGAAAAGCTGCGTCTTTTGAAAATATCCGTAGAATCCTTTTGCCTTTCTTTAAAATACCCTCGGTTCGTTTGTTTTGAAATAGGTATGATATCGGCCTAGCCTAACATCTACTAGCAAAACTACAGCTCTAACTAACAAGTCAATCGGGAGGAGTATGGAAACCACCTAAATCTGAGTCGATATATATATATATATAAATATATATATATATATATATAAATATATATATATATATAATAGTCGGTGATCCCGCCTCAAAGGTACCACGTATGATACAATATTATATGATATCCTCGAGTCATGAGTGCGGATCTATCATCAATACAAAGCTCGTACGGAAAATCATCGTACGGCATCCTAAAAGCTGGGTACGGGTCCATATCACATTCATCTCATCCATTATCTGGTATCCTTATCATCATATCTCATGATCTGGGGTACTGATCTAAGTCTAGTACAAATCGATACCCTCTATATAAATATGAATGCATGTGTGAAACACACGTCCAAAGGCCCGCTGAAAATCTCATGTCGTATCCCAAATACGAATCACATCATATCGCCGATCTCATGGCACTATGCCCAATCTCATCGACTCATCTCCAAATATCGTCCACAATCCTCATCATCTAGGTACAACCATAACAAATAAGCATGTGTGTGCGTGTGGGTGAAAACCTATTCTAGGGTTCGCCACTAGGAACTATACTAGTCTACAACTAACCCTATTCTATCCATAGTACACCTAATCTCATCTCAATTATCCATATCGCACCTAATGCTAGTATAAATATAGTATACTAAACCTCGAACAGCGGGGGTGCTATACGCCATCCACCCGACTTCCCCCGTAGATATAATCTACTCACCTTGCTTTCGCTTTCCGTTGCCGACGCCGCCACATGCTTTCTTGTCGTCTTGAAGTCTTCATGGGGTACCTACACATCATAACGTATCATAAAGCGTATTAAAATCAAATTCGAAGACGAAATGACATACGAAAACCAAAACGACAAGATGAGGCCTATAGGTTAGAACCTATGGATTCCGCTTTCAAAACCATCAAACAACCCTCGATCTCGTCGTACAAACATCAAGTGATCGAGGTAAAACCCAAATAAGAGAATCCAGAATTTAAAATACGAAATACGGAAACATGAATCCAAAACAGCAACTATAGAAAAGGGCCCCAGATTTCACTCTAGGTCAAATTGTACAATTTTGCATATGCCAGGGATCTAATTTATAGATGTAGGAGCTACAGAACCAAAACGAACCAAAATGGTGGGACCCAGGCCACAAATTGTGGCCAAACAGATTAAATCTGCGGCCAGAAAGAGGAGATAGGGTCTGGGGTTAGCTTCCTGGGTGCCTGCACATCTCTATGTGTTCACAAAATAATTTTCAGAGTCTCGAGGTGATAGCAGATTCTATATAACCCTCACAGATTCCTCAATTCTTTCGATATCGGTTTCTAAATCCGTATTCCGGGTTTCTAGTTTCTGGTTTGAGTCTTAATTCTAGCAATAGGGAGTTTGTGTGGCCTCTACTGAGTTCAATTTCACATTACAACTCTCAAATTCCCATAAACCCTAACTAGAATTTTCTAAGTCCACAAAACCACTCGATATCGGTTCTAATCTAACATGGGGGTATAAGTAATGGGAAAACTAAACTAGTGGCTCAGAAAATAGCTCATTTGGCAACTCAAGAAAATTCTTGAGTTGCCCCAAGTGGCCAAAATCCTTGCTTTCTTGGTCCAATGTGTTTCTCTTGAGCTTGTGCATCTTTTTTGTGAAATGGGGGTGGGGTTTTGAGTTGCTTTCCATGGTGTTTTTTTGGCTTGGAGATGGAGGAAGAGGGAAGAGGCAGCAGCAGCAGGAACAAAGGAAGAGGGAGAGAGGAAATGAGGTAAAATTTGAAGGAGGAATGGTTCAAAATAAGTCAAAGGTAAACCCCTCCTTTCTCTCTCTCACCCATACCTATATATTTTAATCCTTTTCCTTTCTTTCCTTTCTTTTCTCCCCTCTAATAAACCAACAACCATGAAATAAAACATGTCGGAAAGCCATAAGAAAATGTAACAAGTGAAACAAAATATGGTGCATGTTTGCACAAAATAAGCTTAAAACGCGATTAGCACTTAATTAGTGTCAAATTAATCATAAAAACTTAAAATTTGCAAAATTCACATAAAACACCTTCTTTTAGTAATTTCTAAAATTTTCAAAATTTTCCCCAATTTATCGGCATTTAATTATACAGAAATATTAAAATTTTCATTAAAATTAATATTAAATTATAAAAATTCCCAAAAATAATATTCTATTTTTTTTAAAATGTTACAAGATCGCCCAAAATACCAAAATCCGAAATGATGGACACATGATATTCGAATCACCAAGTCGCAAGTTGTAAACACTGTCGTCGATATGTCCTTCCTTCAAAATCAAGAAGGTGTCGGTGCATCCAAAGCTAGCAGAGCAAGATATCTACTTGCCTCCTTTTCATGGTCTGGCGCCTTGCGCCCTTAGGCTCTCGTCTCTCACTGCGAATTTCCAGTTACATAACTCCTCGGCTCGACAGCCCAATATGGAAACGATGACGGAAACAGTCCCGTTCTGGCACATCCTCTAAAGATCTCTGGCCAACTATCATGGTCACTCATAACATGTCTCGTCGACGATGCCGAACTCTGGCCTACTGGGTGTGCACAATACGACCGATCCTGGGTCCATGTCTTCTCGTTTTTTATTTCCAGAAAGATCTTGTCGGGGTCTCTCCCAATCTCGTTTCTGCTGAACTGCCCGGAAGTCATCACTCTTTATTAAATCTATTTCTTATTCCGGAACGACTACATACTCATCACGACTCCTTCCGGAAGATATATCCATATTCAACGCCTCTACATGCGTATCACATCTCTGATGTCAACGGACTGGAACGTCATCTCACCGAAATCTCGTACGAACCCCCTTACTCCACTTTTCTCTAATGTCGACTGATTCGGACTTGTCTCTTCGTAGCTGTATGGACTACGCTACAACGGCTATACTCATACCTAAAGTGCCCCAAGTAATGTATCCCATCACATGATATCCTGACGACGTCGAACTTTTCGATCGATTCATCAGAGTCCCAAAATTCCCCGAGAGCTCAACTCTTGAGTACAGTTTAATAATATCCAGTATATGCCACAGTACATATGGACCAACCGTAAAAGGGCAAACCCAAGCCTCATTAATGCCACCACGGAACTGCCGCAACCCTAAGGTTCAAAAGCGTTCCCATGGTCATTATATCGAGTTAGGGTTTCATTCTTCTAGAGGGTCCACAGAATTACTTGCATATTTTTTCGAATACCTTAAACTTGGAAAATGGGTTTCTGACATTCGGTCGTCTTCTATCGACTCTCAATGTACCTGTGTGAATTCTTCTCAAGCTGGAATCAATCAATCTGATGACCTCGCTTCGGGGTATGCAAACGAACCACATGTCCTAGTCAGTCATCCATGGGTCACTAGCGATCCTCTATCACATCTCTAAGTACATCTCGTGCTGCAATAACTTCAAACATCTGGGCGGTATCATGTCAGTCGCAGCAACATTTGACTCATTCGTCTGCATGCTAAGCAGTGCCTCAATCATCAAGAATAACGGTGCATTGACGGTCATCACATTCTAGCCGGCCTCTATCAGTGGCCCAATCCTCTGGTGCTGATCTGCACGTTCAAGAAATTTTAGTAAAAGCAATCCATCAAATGCTCATGGCGTGAAAAACATAATAAAATGACATATCTATACAATCGTGTGTCACCGGAATTACGCCCTGATCAGTCCTCGTCCAAAACGAGCTCATGCTGACCGCAACTCTAGCCGCAACTCTCTCAGCCTATGCAATCGTGGTAACAAAAACCACCAACTGATACCGATGAGGATAGATCATAGGAATGAATATAATACGGTGCAAGGAAATGTACAACCTAAGGCTTCTTAAGCGGAGCAGTGTATCGTAAGTATGCCGCGGAACATACACACAGTATGTCACTCTACTTAAGTCACCTACTCCATCAACCAAGGTCAACCTATACGACGAAAGTTCAGGTCTAATACCCCCTCGACCAAGTCTAAGTTCCGTAAGGTCAAGCTTAGGTTCCGAATATATATACGCCCTAGACTCCGCATAGTCAAACATAGACTCGAACCAAGGTTAAACCTAGCGCTTTGATACCAACATTGTCACGATTCGAAATAGCCCGTGATTGGCACTAGAATCATATGAAATCTATAGGACCCCACCTGATTCAAGTAAGCCAAAAGCCCAGAAATCTAAACCATTTTAAAGAAAAGTGAGGGAAACTTGTTTTAAAGAAAGTGTTTTATCAAATTAAGCCATAGTAAGCATTTTAAACATCAATTCTTTTCCAAAAATTTCGGCAGAGTTTCCTTTATAAATACTGGCCCCAAACGGGTACAAACATGAATAATATGCATAATGAATAAAGGCATCCCCAAGCGGGAGCTAGCACTTCGCCAATAGGCGGACACAACCATGCAAGAAATATAATATACAATGCCGAAGGGCGAGGATCAATACTCAGAAGAAAACCAATAACCACCAGAAAACCATAATAGTACAAGTGCGCGACTCTAAGGTCGAAAGAATATACACACTGGTCTTCTAAGTCTAAAAATATACAAGTCTGGTTCATGGAGTTACTAGATACAACTGAATATAAATAAAGTACAATGGTAGTCACGATGCGAGTGAACCCACCTACCAAAGCAATCACCCGGAATGAAGTAGTGTGCCAGCAAGCCGCCAAAGAACCCTGTACGGCAAAAGCTGCAAGAAACTGTGGCACAACGGGGGTGAGTTTCCAACTCGTGAGTAGAAAACATCACCGAGAAGAAATCACATGTATGACTCAATCCTAGGTCATATGTTAATATATCCTCAATATAAACCCTAAAATCATCTACACCTAAGTGTAACATCATCTGCTCGTGTAAGTGCCTCAGGTAACAACAAATCACGTATATGATGTACGAATGCAATAAGAATGAAAACAGAATACATCTTAAATAAGAAACTGTTTTCTTTATTTAGTGAGATTTCTGTATATAAAAATCGAGGTATCATTATTGAAATCAACATAGAATCCGTGTCAAGAATCGACACAAAACATAAATCCCAATATCCAATATCTCGGGCTCCGGAAATACGGACTGGCCCCTATCATATAATCTCAATACCTCAAAGTCTCAATATCTCGGGCTCCGGCAATCCGGACTGGCCCCTGGGCTCCGGCAATCCGGACTGGCCCAAAAATAAATCTCACGCTACGTCGGTATCCTCCGGATATCCGTCGCGTAACAAATAACCGGTCGGTAGTGCTCCCCTGCCAGGCTCAACGCCATCATCTGTGACCATCTTGCCCCAGGGTACCGCACCGGGTCTACCATGCACCCGTAGACGGTTCCTCCTCCTCCTCGAATCGGGTTTATGATACCGCTCAAGAGCCGAGAAAACTCATGGTGGACACTTCTCAAATCATATCACGAGAAAACCGCAATTTTCTAACTTTAAAATGATAATAAGTTTATGAAATCTTTGCGGTCTCTCCAAATCCAGAAATCTCATGGAAATCCGAAATCCCAATCTCAAGAGAAATAACAATAAATTACCGACATAATGCTCCATAATATTGCATGACAAGGAACATATATATGCATTGGTATCTAAATACAGAATACAATATCTAAACCAGCACAGTAATAATATATTAGAACTATCAGCTAGCAAGTTATGTCAATGAAGTAATATTCTCTAAAGCGTACGTGACGTGGCAATTACCGATGATGATGTGTGCGAGCCGGCAAGCAAGTGTTCGTAGTCATACACATCATCGGTAATGGTGCTAGTGTCTTGACAACATGGGTTTATAATACTAAAGAAAACGCAGGTATAAGCATGCAATGCGATATGAACAACATGAATAACGGAGAATGAATAGTAATCACAATAATGAAGAATATACATGTGTATATATGAGTCATACAGTTTGGCAATTAAAATAGCACGAATCGTGGTTTTTAGGAAATAAAGGTTACTGTGTTTTTAAGAAAAGGTACATCCCTTGAAAATCCATAATGTCTCCCTGTATGCCTTTTGAAAAATACTCGCGATTCGTTAGTTTCTGGAAATAATTATGACTCGAGCCCAGTCTAACATCTACCAAGTAAGTACAAGACTAAACTAAAAGACTAAATGAATAGGTAAGGAAATCCACCTAAGTCCGAGTCGATATATCTACTAGTCGGTGATCTCGCCTAAATAGCGTCGCGTATAATAAAATGTATATATAATGCGACATCCTCGAGTCAAGAGTGCGGATTAATCATCATAATCATACATCGTACGGTAAAATCCATCGTACAGCATCCCAAAATCGGGGTACGGGTCAATATCACATATACCTCATTATCTAACTGGTATCATTATCATCATATCATGAATTAGTGGTACTGATCTAACGTCTACTACATTCCAATACCATTAACATAAATCGCGTGTGTATGAAAACACATCGCTCAACGATCCGCTTTAAAATCATGTCGTGTCTTATAGCACGACCTAAATCACGTCACCGATCTCACGGCATTATGCCCAATCACATCGACTCATCTCCAGTATCATATACTATCCTCATCACCCGAGTATATGTATACATATATATATATATACATACTCACATACGTATATATATATATATATATATATATATCCCCATATACGCACAAGAAAATCAAATGTATGCGTATCTGTGTGCGTGTGTGCCAAACTTTACTCTAGGGTTTCGTAACTAAGAATTTAACTAAAACACTAACTTCTAATATTCTAACACTATCCCATGATCTCCTAAGGCCCCTATTACTATATATCTTTAACACCTTTGGATGTGATTAATGGATAATTATACTTTAATATATGGTTTTTAATAAAAAGTTTACCAAATCGATTTCTAAATAATTTATCAAATTTAATGAATATTTTATTAGAATTTTTCTAAGCTTGCACACATATGTGCATGTAACTAGGGTTAAAATGGGGTTAGACCATGATTAGCAACCGTGGTGGACTAACCATTTTGTTAAGCCCGTTTGAAATTTTTATTAAGTTTTTTGCGGTTAATTGTTTTTTTCAATGGAAATGATTTGAATTGTTATGATTGACTTGGGGAGAGAGAGAGAGAGAGAGAGAGGATGTGCATCATGGCATGAGCCCATGCTTGCATTAAATGAGAGAGAGAGAGGGGTTGACTCTTGTGCTCTCATTTCTTTTGCCACTCATTTCTCACAACTCTCTCACTCACACACACACAAACACAACAACAGCAGCAGCAGGAGCCACAGTAGCTGCAGAAGAAGCAGCTCCAGCAGCATCAGCAGCAGCTCCAGCAGCATCAGCAGCAGCACCAGCATCAACAGCATCACCACAGCAGCAGTAGAAGGCAGAAGCAGCTCCTTCCCATCTCCTCCTCCTCCTTCTTCCTGCATCGTAGGGTCAAGTGAGGTATAATTTCTGAACTCAATTCCTTTTTGCAAAGCTTATGTTCAGAATTAGCTTCGGTTAGTGTTAAAAGTGAGATTTAGTGCTAAAAATGGTGTTTAGTGTGGACTTTTGGCCAAGTGATGATTTTGGTGATTAGATTAACTTAGTTAAGTGTTATTAGGGCCACGTAAACCTAGCTTCAACCCAGATTTCACTAAAATACCCTAAGTTTTCATTTTGTGCAAAATGTAACGTTTTTAAGCAAAACTTGGCCTTTCTGTGATCTGCTGTCGACCCGGTGGTTTCAGATAAAATCTGAATTAGCTATAGCATACTTTTTAGACCTTGGTCACACCACCAGAGAACGAGACCCCCAACCCACCTTATGGCCGCCAATTTATTCATTCTGGCCGCAAATTGCGGCCAGATGAGGGAGTCTTGTGTTGGGTTTGCTTGGGTAAGAGTCTGCTGTATAGTTAAGGTCTGTGGTATATGCCACTTTTCCCTTTTGTGCCCGAGTCACAATCTGGAACCATATATCGTTTTTCCAATACGTTTTGTTTGCGCGACATGTGTGATACGTGAGTGGGTTCTGTGTTCCAGCGTATCACGACGTGTCGGGGTAGTTTTAGATGCGTATACACACATTTTAGCGTATCGGACACACGCGCGTTTAGTTCGCGACGCGAGTTTCTCGTTTGATTTCGATATCGCGTTTTTACGAGATATTTGCTTATGTGGATTCTCTATGTGAATTCTAGGTTCGCAGGCGGGTACGTCGGATGCCGCAAAGAAAGGGAAGCAGGTGGTCGGTTACGCTAAGCCCGCGACCAGGTGAGTAGATTTAACATCTATAGGGAAATCGCCCGTATGGTGTTAAGCGTCAGGGCGTGATAGGATGTCTAGTCGTAAATGTTTATATATATTCATACAAGTGCATACCTTTATTGATATCTTCATACTTGCGCTCATGCAGACTGTATATTCATACCAGTGCACACATATATTGATATCTTCATAGTTGCGCACAACCATACTGTATATTCATACCAGTGCACACATATATTAATATCTTCATACTTGCGCACATGCACACTGTATATTCATACCAGTGCACACATATTTTGATATCTTCATACTTGCGCACATGCACACTGTATTTTCATAGTAGTGCTACACTCATATTCGCGTATATATCCATTTGCACATCCATACCTACATATATATATATTACATACATGGATGATATTGACTTGATTTCAAGAAAATAGGGACCGCATGAGATATTTTCAAAAATGGATTCTTTTTAAAAGAGCGGTTTTCCCTTTTTACTCTTAGTGTCAAACGACACATTGCATGGATTTACGCATTGAGTTTGGATTTATGGGATTTCTGGATTTAAGAACCGTGGTATTATTTTAAGAAAATACGCACTGTTTAAAAAACCCGGTTTCTCTTGATATGATATTTCAGTGCGTCCACCATGAGTTTTCTCGGTTCCAGAGAGCTTATGTGTATATACCCGATTCGAGGAGTGGTAGGCATCGATTGCGGGTACATGGTGGACCCGGTATGGTACCCCGGGGCAAGAAGACTCGTATTGTTAGACGGTGAGCCCGGCGGAGGGACTACTACCTACCGGTGATTGGTTTGACCTGGCGGTTATCCGGAGGATACCAACCGGAGTCGATAGATGGATACAGGACGATACGTACTGCCGGGGCCGAGGGCCAATTCCGTAAACGGAGCCCGTGGGCCGATCTGGACTGACGGAGCCTGATACTTAAGGATTTGCGTGTCGATACTAGACACGATGATTTCGTGATAATTTCGAGTGCCGATGCTAGGCATTCACGATTCCACGAGATTTGCAAGATTTGAAGGCCGATTGGAGTGACGGCGCCTGAGTTTTACTGGGATTTGGGTGTATTTATGGACACCGGTTATTTTCCACGTTGACATTCCGTGTAGATGTTATTTATTCCCATGGTCAGCATTCAGTGTTATACATCTCATCCTGTATCTATAGTACCTGATAGAGTACACTTTCTATGCACGATTATTGCATACCCTGCTCATCCTATATAGTTGTTATTAGATTGCACATGCTATGCAAGATTATTACATACCCTGCTCATCATATAGAGATATTATTAAATCGCACTTGTTGCATGATTATTACTCATCTAGCTCATCATATAGATGTTATCTGTTGACATAGGTTAGAGTATCGCAGCACGTGCATACTCGCGATTACTTTTATATGTTATCTACTATTCACGAATTGGCTGTCATGACCCAAGTTTGGATGTGACCGGCACTTAGATTGTATCATATCTAAAGATATGCACACAGTCCAAGTAAGCCGAAAACCAAGATCAAAAATCCTTTTTGCGGAATTCTTTATATAGAAATTTAGTTTTAAGTAAAAATCACATTTTATGAAGTTAAAATATTAAACAATTAAAAAGTGTTAAGTTTGGTTGCATCCCTAGTTGGGATCAACAATATCAACAGCGGAAAATAAAATCTCAGTATACAGGACATCCATACAAATCCCAGACATAAAGAAAAGAAATAACAATTTATATCACTAAACGATCTCAACTGTCAAATAATATGCATATAACCATCTCTCACTCTAAGTCATATACAGGTCTGATGGAGATTTTGTAGATACAAAATACAATATCAAAAGAAAATGTTACTATATATGTAACCCACCTATCAAAAGATACGATAAAAGTGGAAAGAGTAGATCTGCACCGCTGCTAACCGTCCACTCTACCCCTGCAAGGAACTGTGGCACAACGGGGGTGAGTTGCCAAATCAATGAATATAACTAACATATAACGGTTAATAATGTAAATATGACGATCATATTAACTGAAATGTGAACAAGTATAATGTATGATTATATGTGAAAATCATGAATCTATAATACGAATCTCATAGTCAAAACTGAAATCTCAACATTTATTACCAATAAAATTCATTTCCCCGTGTCCATCATCGACATAAAACTTTCATTTCTCACAGGCATCATTCCTCGAATGATCCTGAAATAAACAAAGTCCACTATGTATCCAACTGTATTCCCCACCGACTTAGTCTGGATAAAACTATAAATCCGTAATCGCATATCCACCGACTCGGTTCGGAATAAAACTATAAATCCATAACCGTATATCCACCGACTCGGTTTGGAATAAAACCAAATCATAAAACATCTCATGTTGGACATGACACATCAATCATGAAAATCACTGGATTCATGTAATAGTATTCAAAACTCAAAACCATAAATCCTCAATAATACATTTACCTCTTATATCAACAAATACTCAGATATTAAACATGATATTAATGATGCAATTTACTACTATTATTGGTGTGTAAGATACGATATGAATCATTTTAACAAGAAATTTGATAAGTGTAAAAGTGACATGGTAATATCGACGAGGTGTGTGTAACATATAAGAAGTGCACGTGGCATGACTCGTCGATATTTGTGTAGTGTTCTAGCAACTAAGCAAGGTATGTGTGAATTATGAATGCATATTGTTAATTTAGCATATCAAATAACTCATTTATTTAAATAAAACTACTGGCGTAAAACGCCATCTTTACAAAATTCCCTAGTAGATGTTTAGTCTACTCACTGGAAAATGTCGAATCTATTCAGGAATTGCCAATCCTTTCCCTTTCCTCGCTGCCTCCGAAAATCCCGTATTCGAATCTAAAATCACAATTTAACTTATATAAGGAAACGGCTACTCCGACGTGACGGAAATGAAAAACACCCGTTCCCACGTACTAGTTATATTGTATACGACTATATCGAGCTATTAAACACTTAACATTACTGGATTTTAACCCCAACCTGTATCGTTACAGAATTTAAATCACGATGCGTTTTAACCGTGTCGTATATTGTGTTTTTAGATATCTTTTCCGATATCAGTTTCATGATTCTAAATTCAGTGAAACTAACTTGATTAAATAACACCAAAATGGCCAAAATTATACACTGAAACCTACCCAACTGTAAGTGCACGGCGGCGCCCCGGCCGTCAATCCGAGGCCAAAATGCGGAAATGATACTTTTACAGAAACTTTAAACCGGCACCACCGCGCACTATAAAACCCTGATCGGGCCATTAACCTAATCCTAGCTAATAAGAGAAGGGGTAGAGAGATATACCGAGTGATCCGTGTCCTTCGGTCTTCTCATCGTCGTCCCTATCTCTCCGCGGAATCTCCGGTCTTCATCTCCTCGTCGGAAGGGCACCACATCGCCGGGTTATTTTACGGGCTCCTACCTCTGGACCGAGGCAACTTGGGCACGAAGTTGGCGAGTCGACGTGTCCAAGAAATGCTGTAGGCTAGTGTAGACTCTTTGTCTCAAGGGGTTGTGAAGAAGTTGCCATTTGGACGTGTAGAAGGAGATGTGCTTTGAAATGGTGCTATTTGAGTTTTTGTGTGAGCCAAAGAGATAAAAACCCCTCACACAAAATTTGGACAGCCCCTAAAGCGAATGGCCGGCCAAGCTCCAAGAGAAGAGGAGAATAGATAATTGAGCCAAAAAAAATCATGCAAGAAAAAGAAAAGCTTATCATGATGAATAATCATCACAACAAAATCCACACTCATAAACCTATCACCAACCCATCAAAATAAAAGTCAAGCAATGATGGAAAATCATGAACCAAGAAGTCAATGTATGGTGGAACCATCATGATCATCCATTTACAAATAAACCCTTCCACAATTGCTAATTTGCAAATATGCAAATTAGCCCCTCCACCAATTATCAGCCAACAAAAGGAAGAAAGGAAAACTGGCTGAAACGGAAAGCAAACTGGCAACTTCAGAAAACCGATCCCGTGATAAATTACAGGAAAACCCCGCGACTATATATACATACCCGCATTTGTATTGCAACCGAATACAAATGCAATGAGACAAAATCTACACTGTACAATACTAGGATCTGGCTTAAACCAAAGCCCGCTAGTATTATCCGTCCGATCATGATCCGTGCAATACCACACGTATATGATCAAACCATGTCATATCTCCATACGGCCTCTACAGCGTTTCGCCCAAAACTTGAGCAACTGTCTGTGGGGGACTCTAAAGACTCGTCAATACTTTGGCTGTGGATTTAACCACAAGCACGTCAGAGGTATAAGCCATACGTGACGGGCCACCAGCTATTGACCAAAAGAGACGTCGGTGAGCTAACTCATCCTGACACCCTACTGAGCCTTTCTGTGACAATATCCGTACAGTCCGGTCCGTTCGTCTATGAGCATCGCATGGCGGGCCTACGGGGTTGGTAAAAGTCAGACCCCCAAAAGCGATACAAGTCGTGTCGGAGTGTAGCCCAGAACACCCTGAGATACTACTGGAATACCTACCAGTAAATCTCCTACCTTGACTAAGGACTTCGTGTAATGGCTCTCCTAGACACAGCGCGACCTCACCCCCAATACCGGGAGAGACAAACCCCTGCAGATCCGCTCACTGCCTCCATGTGGCTCGGGACTGTACCCAACTAAAACCTGTTTGCACGTCTCCTTTAAGCGTGGTAGGGTAGTAATCAAAGTACAGTGGGAACTCACACGAGACAAATGACGATCTCAGATCGATGAACTAACCTGTACACATGTCACCAGGGAACTACTATCTGACGTCAGGTATAAGACCAACTAGCATGTTCCCGGCGAGTCCTGTCCGATATACTCATAACCCAATGAGCACCTGTATACATCTTAGGTGAACCAACTGACACCAGTGGCTTGTGAGACCGGCCACCGCCCCTCGTCGGGGTCTCGACTGTATACACTAGTCTACTCTGGAGTATCGATGCCCTGTCTCGAAACTCCCACGACTAGGGACCTTTTAAGGATGTGCTTATAGACTACCAGCTCCCACGTATATGATCGCCCTCACACTGCTGGCAGTCAAGCAAGAATCCTAAGGGCTCTATCAACGTGTAATAGCGACCTGTCAGGTCACCTAAAGCAGTACACGATGATAAAGATAAACCAGATAGCATACTATCATCTTTAGTAAGACTGTCCTACCGGTATAGGTCCTCCCTCAATCATTGTAATCACGTGCCTGTGATCCAATAATTGACTCTGAGGGCACTATCTCCAACACCAACAAGCCAAACCCACCTAGCTTCCCATAAATCCGGCGACGCCGGATTTATCCTTTTGGTCACCGGCCCAATTCCGTGCCCTCTGGTTTGTGATCCTATGGTTTGCTCTTGGTGTTACATACATCATTTTAGCACTGTTTTGTTAAGTTGATTTTTCTCTGAATAATAGCAGATTCAACAGAGCCTATCTTTTTACTTAGAATACGAAATTATAGAACTTGTTCATTTCAATTTAAACTAAATACAGAACCTTAATTTCCTACTGTGATTAAAAATTTACCTACAATAAGTTGTTCGAATAACCCCTCCAAGATGCTAAGCCCCTTGTCCTAGCTTGATAATGAGAAAACCTAGAACCTACCTTCCTTCTTCTTCTTCTTCCTCTTGTTCTTTCTTATTTTCTTAAATTTTGTTTTTCTTTCAGAAATTTTTTAGATTTTAACTTGGTAATTTTTCTGAACTTAGCATATATATGAGAAGAGGGAAGGTTGAGGTGGTAGAAGGAGGTGTCAAGGGTTAAAGAGTGCCATTCTCATACAAGGAGGAGGTGTTGTGTGTGTGTGTGCATGCAAGTAAGAGGTGTTCATGACTTATGTTCTTATTTTGTTTTAATTCACAATAAAATTCTGAGCTAAAATGTTTTCTACCCCTTTTTCATTTACACCCCTAACAATTTTCCATTTGCACAAAAATCCTAATTTTACCTAAAAACCCCTCACAACTTAGTTATTATAAAACACTCCTTTCACTAAAATGAAGCTAAAATTACCACTAAAACCCTTATAACTTATTTATGTTGCGAACTAATTTTTTTTATTTAATTTGTTTTACATAGAATTAATGAAATGACTTATTTGCCTTTAATAACCTTTTGATTTATCACATTATTATTCATTTGATTAATTTTATTTATTTCTAAATTTTCAAAATGTTACAATATTTCCTCCTTAAGAAAATTTGGTCCCCGAATTTAAAATAATTAACTAGACATACCTTCGAAAAGATGTGGAAATTTCTTCCGCATTGCATCTTTGATCTCCCAAGTAATCTCCTAGCGATTCTTTCCTTGCCAAAGAACCTTTACAGATGGAAGTACCCTTGATCGTAGTTTCTTTGCCTGCCTGTCAAGAATAGCGACTAGCTGCACTGTGTAGGATAAATCCGGCTCAAGCTGTAAGGTCTGATGCTGGATCGCGTGAGATGGATCGTGAAGATACTTGCGAAGCATCAAAACGTGGAACATCGGATGCACGTCGGGAAAACTCGGTGGATGTGCTAAACGATAAGCTACAGCATCCACTCTCTCCAGAATCTCGTAAGGTCCGACATATCTGGGGCTGAGCTTCCCCTTTTTCCCAAAACGCATCACACCTTTCATCGGAGATATACGAAGGAACACATGATCTCCCACCTGAAATTCGAGTCTACGACGTCGTCGATCTGCATACGATTTCTGTCTGCACTGTGCCGCCTTCATTCTATCCCGTATCAATTGAATCTTCTCTGTAGTCTCCTGTACTATCTGCGGTCCCAAAATGCAACTCTCGCTCAGTTCCGTCCAGCAAACGGGCGATCGACATTCCCTCCCATACAAAGCTTCAAAGGATGCCATCTGGATCGTCTCCTGAAAACTGTTGTTGTACGAGAATTCTATCAAAGGAAGGTGACGATCCCAACTACCACCTGTTAGTGTATATGCCCTAGAGGCCATTACTGTATCATACTAGTTTGTATATTACTTAATGGAAGCTTGGGATATTCACCTTGTATAAACAATCTTGCTCAATATAGTAGTATGCTACTTGGTTTGTTTCTACTTTAATGTGTACATGTGTTTAGTTTAGTATATCACCTATACACATTAGTGGAGCCCTTAGGATCTTTGCTTGATTACCAGCGTTGTGATGGCAGTCACACTCGTGGGGGCTGGGTAATCTATAAGCACATCCTTATGCAGGTCCCTAGTCGCAGGACTATCGAGACGGGACATCGATACTCCGGAGTAGACTAGCGTATGCACTTCTCATCCCAGTGTGGGAGACGGCCTGTCCCACAGCCGTCAGTACGTCGTACTTAAGATGGTATGCGGGTGCTCGTTAGGTTACGAGTACACTGGACAGGACACGTCGGGAACTGTTGGTACTATACCTATCGTCAGTTATCAGTTCCCAGGTGACATGAGTACAGCTTAGTCTGCTGACTTGACGCTGTCACTTCGCCTCGAGTGTGTTCCTACTGTACTTTGATTACTACCCTACCACGGCTCAAAGGAGTCGTGCAAACAGGTGGTTTTTGGGTGCAGTCCCGAAGCACTTGGAGGCAGTGACGGTTAGAAAGGATTCGTCTCTCCCGGTATTGGGAGTTGACATCGCGCTATGTCTAGGAGAGCCATTGCACGAGTAGTCCCTGGCCAGGGCAAGCGAGATATACTGGTAGGTTTCCAGTGCTATCTCAGGGTGTTCTGGGCTTCACTCCGACACGACTTGTACCGCTATTATGGGACTGGCGTTTACCACCCCCTAGGCCTGCCATGAGATGTATCAGACGAACAGACCGGACTGTACGGAGATTGTCACATTCAGGCTCAGTAGGAGTTCAGATGGGTTTCACCTCGTCAGTCTTCTTGTCGGCATCTACCTGGGGACCGTTACGCACAGCTAGTGCCGCTTGCGGTCTGTGGTTAAACCCACTGCCAGCATAGTGTCGAGTCTTTGGAGTCCCACACAGAAAGCTATTCGCCTTTAGGCAAAAGAGTAGAGTTCGCATGGTTTTGCGACAGGTCGCATGGTTTTGCGACAGGGTTCGGTCACATCCGTGCACTTGTGCACGTTTGGTGTCCGGACAGTTAACACTAGAGAGCTTTGGTTTAAGCCAGATCCCAGTGTACATTTTGGGATTGGTTTTATCTCGTTTGTATTCGTGTTCCTCGGAACGCGGATGCGGGTGTGTATGCACAGTTGATAGAGAGACAGAGGCAGAGGATTCTCATTGGGGTTGTTGACTGTTGACTGTTGACCGTTGACTGTTGACTGTTGACTATTGACTTTTGGCTAAACCCTAATGAGAATAAGAAATATAATTAACAATAATATTAATTAAGTATTATGGTAACATGGTTGTTGAGGGGTTGACTATGTTGACTTGTTGACTTTGTTGACCGGTTGACTAGGTTGGACTAGTTGACCATCATCATGACAATGGCTATCACTTCATGGCAGAGACTTTTGCTTGCTTGTTTTTTTTTGCAAATTGAGTGCATGAAATGATATAGCCATTTTGACTTGAACCATCACATAATACTTGATTACTATTTTTGTTATAATGGTTTTGGATTATGAGAACTTGGATGGCAAAAGAGTTACTCATTCTCTCATTTCATTTCTCTCTCTTGCTTGAGCTCTCCCTCTTGCTCTTCCTCTTGCTCTCTCTCTAGCTCAAGGCAACACCCTCGCATGAGTTGAGAAACATTGCCTTAGAGATAAAAGAAAACCCATATCACTTCTCTACTCATCCTAGTTCACAATGTTTAGCAAACCAATTGTTCTAGTTTCTTCAAGTTCGAAGAAGAAGCCAAAGGTAGAAGCTTTCAGGTGGATCCATCTTCGGCGCAAGGAGACGACGAGGTGAGGCCGATCCGTACACCGGAAAGAGTTGAAGATGAAGGAGTTCAAGAAAGGTATAACCCCTAATCGAGTAGGTAAAACGCTTGTTAGGTTTCTTAGTTAGTTGTTTAACAAAGATCTGTATTTTGAGTCCATGTTACTACCTCTTGAAAATCGTTTTTCATCATTTCCGCAAGCCCGTAAGTACCGGGAGAGGTAGCATGGACTTACAGTGGTATCAGAGCCTAGTTAAACACTATCTAACAGGTTAGCAAAGTAACTAGAAATTCGATCGGAGAAAAAGTCGCGAAATACGCCCGAAATTCCTACTTTCTGCCGAATTTTTTTCTGTTCCAAAAAATGATAAATCTTATCTTAAAATTTGGCTCAGGGTTTTTAGAAGCAACTGTAGAAAAATGGTCCACTGAACCGATCAACACGCCGTGGAACCGCGGCGGGAGCTTGCTCCCGCCGCGGATCCGCGGCCGAGTTGACTCGGCCGTGGGCGGTTTTTCTCACAGTTTGTTCAGTGGGGTATTTTGGGATTTTTACAATATGATTTTTCTGCCCAGATTTTCCAGAACGCAAAATTTGTTTTTGGGGCTTAAAGATCCGTATTTTGATCGAACTTCTAAAGACTAAAGCTAACGGGTTTATATCTGTGATGTGATATATATATTGAACGTCCGCTAATCGCTATACGTCGATTAGTGGGAGTTATACATATCTGTGATCTGTAATGTTGATGGTATGTGTATATGAATTCATTGGATTGTCGCGGATGAATAGCCGGGGGGTTGTAAGATGAGAGTTTTCTTTTATCTTTCAATTCATGTAATATGTAAATTGATATAATATTATTTGTATGGCCGCACAACCGGGTCGGGGTTGTAGCCGTCATTGTATAATTTCTTTTTACTGTTTTTGCTCCTAGGATAGACCCAAGGTGGGGTACACAAACTACCGGGTATCTCGAAGTGCCGAGTGGCCTACTCACGAGTTGAGGGAGGTTGCTTCACTTCGAATACTTGGCGGGTAGTTTGCCGCACCCGTAGGGGTCTAGGGTGGGGTTTGGCTATTTACCGCGACCGTGTAATCCACTTTTCGTTACAGGCTCGTACGAATTGCGGATTCCTAGTATATCCAATGTGTTCATCTGTGATCTGGATTGGCTATCATTGCAATATATCTATATATGATAACTATTTAGGCGTTGCTTATGTTTTGCATCCGTGCTAGTCCAGCCCCCGCTCTGTCGTTAGTTAAGTAACCTAGCGGGTAATGACGGGGCCCCATGGCGAATGCGGATGGCATAAGCGTACGTCATATTTTGGTTGTTTTCTGCAATGGTAGGATTAAATGATGGGACGCATTAAAAAGAATTAATGCAAGAAAATAAACCAAGTAAAAGTCGTTGGAACACTTTCAAAACCACTCGGTTCTTTTCAAAAACCAACTTTTAAATGCGGAGCTTGAGCCACTCCTTTTAAAAGCTATCTTGTTCCATCGATTATATCAAGTTCACTATGTTCACGGTTTCGCCAAAACCATTCATAGCCCTCTGTCGTTTCACATGAATAGTCAATAGTATTCAAGCTATGTATGTTGGCCAAAGTCAAGGCATAGTGATTGGTAGCTATTGGGTATTCATGTGCAGCATAGATAGATGCGTTGGTTTGGGACAGTCGTACTGCCTTGTTGGCCAAAGTCATGGGTATGTACGGGTGGGTTCAAATTAACCTGGAGAATGACGGGTAGAACTTGACATGCGACTTATGATATTTTGGCCAAAGTCAAGGTCATAAGAGCATGGGGCAAAAATCCACATCGGGAGTTTCAAAAGAACTGAAACTTGCTAGCGCTGCATACCATTTGGAGTGTGATGATTCTTGTAGGATTCCTTTAGTTTTGTCACGCGATGATATTTGGATCCTGATCCTACTGTGAGTATATGCTACTCCTCGGGAAATTTCTCACTTAACGATCAATGCTATAAAATAAGTAGGCGTCTAGAAAGGTGTTAGCGGGGCTACGTCCACAGGGAAAAGAGGTTATTTAATTAAGGAACTTCACGAAAGTATTGGAAAACCTCCCTCGAAGTACCAACACCAGCTTGGCCGAACGGTTAAGCAAGTATCGTACAGTGAGATTGATCCTGACTAATTCTTCCTTTTTGGTTTGAAGAGGGATTCGAGAGACAGTGGGAGCCATCCTGTTTAGACAAATTAAAAACCACTCTAAACTTGCAAGAGCATCATGCTAAAATGTTTCTTCTCTCTCTCCTAATTGCAGCGACCAAAAATCATGACCGGACTTAAGTTACTACTAGATAAAAACATACTGACAGGGCCAAACTATAAAGATTGGCTCAGGAATGTCAAAATGGCAATCACTTATGACAAGTTGGGGTATCTCCTTACCACCAAAGCTCCCCCTGTCCCAGGTCCCAAAACCAGCGTCGCGGATAGGGAAATCCGTAAGACCTGGGAATTCGATTGCGCGAAGGCCAAGTGCCTCGTGCTTGCCTCTATGGACAACGAACATCAGAGGAGGCACGAGAATATGGACCTCGAATCCATATTTCTCCAAACAAATGAACTCTATGGAGAGAAATCTCGTATCGCAAGATACGAAGTGTCGAAAAAGTTATTTTCGGCAAGGTTGGCCGTCGGATCATCGGTAGTGGAACACGTGCTTAAGATGATTGGCTTCATAGAGGAGCTCGCGGACCTTGGGACCACGTTGGAGAATGAGCTCTATACGGACATGATTCTTCAGTCCCTTCCTTCCACTTACGCCTAGTTCATCCTGAATTTCAACTTGCAACAAAAGGAAGTTGAACTTTCAGAGCTGCTCAACATGCTGAGGAGTGCAGAGGGCACCCTACAGAAAGGTAGGGAAACATCCACTTTGTTTGTAGGAGGATCTTCCTCTTCTAGGTCTAAGGAGAAAGCCAAGGGAAAGAAGAAGAAAACCCCCGCCAAACTAAGGGGCGGTGTTAGTAAAGTGGATACGAAGGGAAAGGCAAAAGCAACAAAGATAGCGGGGAAACTTGTGGGGAAGGAAGAGTGCTTTTACTGTCATAAGAGTGGGCACTGGAAGAAAGATTGCAGGGCTTGGAAAGCCAGAACACAGGATTTGAAGCAAGTTGCGGCTTCAGCTTCAGGTGTGTATGTTATTGAAAACTGTCTATCAATAAACTCTACTTCCTGGGTTTTGGATACCGGATCAGGATCTCATATCTGTAATTCTTTGCAGGCGTTGAGAAACCGTAGGTTTTTGAAAGTAGGTGACATGACCCTCAAAGTTGCAAACGCTAGCATGGATGCTAAGGCCGTGGGGGAATATCACCTGGGAATGTCAGATGGACATGTTTTGGTTTTACGTAATTGCTTTTTTGTACCCGACGCAACTTGTAATATCATTTCTGTATCTTTGATTTCTAAAGAAGGTTATGAATTTGCGTTTGTAAGTAAAGTTGTAAACATTCACCTTAATCAAGTTCTGATTGGGTCAGGTACATTAAGCAATGGTATATACGTACTAAACCAACCACAGATTTTCAATGTCTAGAATACACACAAAAGAAAGTCTCCGGAAATAAATCAGACTTTCTTATGGCATTGTAGACTGGGTCACATCAATGAGAGAAGGTTGACGAAGTTACATATTGAAGGATATTTGGATCCGTTCGAATATCAATCGTATGCCACTTGTCAATCCTGTCTTAAAGGAAAGATGACAAAGTCTCCGTTCACTGGACACGGAATAAGAGCGAGCGAGCTCTTGGGACTCGTACACAGCGACGTGTGCGGTCCAATATCTACACATGCGCGAAGCGGTTATTCTTACTTCATTACTTTTACGGATGACTTTTCAAGGTACGGTTATGTCTTCTTAATGAAACATAAATCCGAAGCCTTTGGAAAATTCCAGGAATATAAGAATGAAGTAGAAAAACAAACCGGCAAAAGTATCAAGACACTAAGATCTGATCGAGGTGGTGAATACTTGAATGCCGAGTTCCTGGATTACTTAAAAGAGAATGGAATTCTCTCTCAGCTTACTTCTCCATACACTCCGCAACATAACGGAGTATCGGAGAGACGGAACTGAACCCTATTGGATATGGTACGGTCCATGATGAGTAACGCTGAGTTACCGCGATCATTCTGGGGATATGCACTAGAATCAGCTGCATACCTTTTGAACCGAGTTCCAACTAAGACTGTGCCTACTACACCATATCAGATGTGGTGTGGGAAGAGACCCTATCTTAATCACATTAAGACATGGGGAAGTCCAGCTTTTGTCAAAAAGCAGCATGTGGACAAGCTCGAAGCACGCTCAGTACAGTGCAAGTTTGTGGGATATCCAAAGAACTGCAAGGGATATTTCTTCTATTACGAAGAGGAACAAAAGGTTTTTGTTTCTCGGCATGCCCACTTCTTGGAAACTCAGTTTTTGTAGAATCAGATAAGTGGGAGCGCAATAGAACCGGAAGAAATTTCAGAACCACGAGCTATTACTGAAAGCTTAGTAGAACCAGAGGGTTCAAAAGAACATGACATTCCTACGCCGCTCCGCAGAAGTAGTAGGCAGTCTCATCCGCCCGAGAGATACTACGGTTTTCTCATAGACGGGGATAAAGAAGATTGCATCATTGATTATGATGAGCCGACTAGCTTCCAGCAGGCCATTCAGAGCGTTGACTCGGTAAAATAGCTGGATGAAATACGGACCGAAATGGAGTCCATGTACACCAACAAAGTATGGACGTTGGACGTTGCTCCAGATGGGGTAAAACCCATAGGATGCAAGTGGATCTTCAAAAGGAAGATTGGTGTAGATGGACAGGTTGAGACCTATAAAGCTAGACTGGTTGCAAAGGGTTTTCGTCAAAGACCTGGTTTGGACTATGACGAGACCTTTTCTCCAGTAGCTATGCTGAAATCCATTCGGATCCTTCTTGCCATTGCTGCCTTCCATGATTATGAGATTTGGCAGATGGACGTAAAGACCGCATTTCTAAATGGAAATTTAGAGGAGTGTGTTTATATGGACCAGCCAGAGGGTTTCATTCAGAGTGGGAGCAGCGAAAAGGTGTGCAAGTTGCTTAAGTCCATCTACGGACTAAAGAAGGCATCGCGGAGTTGGAACATCTGTTTTGATGAGACGGTCAAAGAATTTGATTTTATCAAAAATCCAGATGAACCATGCATCTATAGTAGATTTGTAGCGAGAACTGTAGTATTCCTCGTTTTATACGTGGATGGCATTCTATTAATAGGAAATGACATTCTTATGCTACAATCTGTCAAGGGGTTCTTGTCACACAGGTTCTCCATGAAGGACCTGGGCGATGCCAACTACATTCTGGGGATCCAGATCTATCGTGATAGATCTAAAAGGATGTTGGGACTTTCACAGTCAATGTACGTCGACACCATACTGAAAAGATTCAGTATGGAAGATTCCAAGCGCGGTAATCTGCCGGCTTGTCATGGAATCACCCTCTCCAAAGAGATGTCTCCCAATACTGATTTGGAAAGGGCTCGCATGTCATCAATACCCTACGCATCTGCGGTAGGCTCTATTATGTATGTGATGTTGTGTACCAGACTAGATGTAGCATACGCATTGAGCGTTGTAAGCCGGTATCAGTCGGACCCAGGGGAGAAGCACTGGATAGCGGTAATGAACATTCTCAAGTACATGAGAAGGACTAAGGAGATATTCTTGGTGTATGGCGGAAAAGACCTCCAGATCGAGGCCTTTGCTTACTCCAGCTTCCAGAGTGACAAGGATAATTACAAGTCCATGTCGGGTTATATCTTTACCCTCAATAGAGGGGCGGTGTGTTGGAAGAGTTCCGAACAGGAAACCGTTGCCGACTCGACGATGGAAGCGGAATATATCGCTGCTGCAGATGCCGCAAAAGAAGCCGTCTGGATGAGGAAGTTCTTAACGGAACTTCAGGTGGTTCCGTCCATTGTTGATCCAATACCTCTGTATTGCAACAACAATGGGGCTATAGCTTTAGCGAAGGAACCCAGGTCCCATCAGAAGTCCAGACACATCTTGATGCGATATCACCTGATCAGGGAGATCGTGGTTCGCCAGGAGATCGAGGTTCGGAGAGTTTCTACGGAAGATAACACTGCTGATCCACTCACAAAGGCCTTACCCCAGACTCAGTTCGAGCGGCTGATCGAGATGATAGGTCTTTGATACGCCAGTACATGGCCTTAGTGCAAGTGGGAGATTGTTAGTGTATATGCCCTAGAGGCCATTACTGTATCATACTAGTTTGTATATTACTTAATGGAAGCTTGGGATATTCACCTTGTATAGATAATCTTGCTCAATATAGTAGTATGCTACTTAGTTTGTTTCTACTTTAATGTGTACATGTGTTTATTTTAGTATATCACCTATACACATTAGTGGAGCCCTTAGGATCTTTGCTTGATTACCAGTGTTGTGATGGCAGTCATACTCGTGGAGGCTGGGTAATCTATAAGCACATCCTTATGCAGGTCCCTAGTCGCAAGACTATCGAGACTGGGCATCGATACTCCGGAGTAGACTAGCGTATGCGCTTCTCATCCCAGTGTGGGAGACAGCCTGTCCCACAGCCGTCAGTACGTTGTACTTGAGATAGTATGCGGGTGTTCGTTAGGTTACGAGTACACTGGACAGGACTCGTCGGGAACTGTTGGTTGGTACTATACCTATCGTCAGTTATCAGTTCCCAGGTGACATGAGTACAGCTTAGTCCGCTGACTTGACACTGTCACTTCGCCTCGAGTGTGTTCCCACTGTACTTTGATTACTACCCTACCACGGCTCAAAGGAGTCGTGCAAACAGGTAGTTTTTGGGTGCAGTCCCGAAGCACTTGGAGGAAGTGACGGTTAGAAAGGATTCGTCTCCCCCGGTATTGGGGGTTGACATCGCGCTGTGTCTAGGAGAGCCATTACACGAGTAGTCCCTGGCCAGGGCAAGCGAGATATACTGGTAGGTTTCCAGTGCTATCTCAGGGTCTTCTGGGCTTCACTCCAACACGACTTGTACCGCTATTAGGGGACTGACGTTTACCGCCCCCTAGGCCCACCATGCGATGTATCAGACGAACAGACCGGACTGTACGGAGATTGTCACATTCAGGTTCAGTAGGAGTTCAGATGGGTTTCACCTCGTTAGTCTTCTTGTCGGCATCTACCTGGGGACCGTTACGCACAGCTAGTGCCGCTTGCGGTCTGTGGTTAAACCCACTGCCAGCTTAGTGTCGAGTCATTAGAGTCCTACACAGAAAGCTATTCCCCTTTAGGCAAAAGAGTAGAGGTCGCATGGTTTTGCGACAGGTCGCATGGTTTTGCGACAGGGTTCGGTCACATCCGTGCACTTGTGCACGTTTGGTGTCCGGACAGTTAACACTAGCGAGCTTTGGTTTAAGCCAGATCCTAGTGTACATTTTGGGATTGGTTTTATCTCGTTTGTATTCGTGTTCCTCGGAACGCAGATGCGGGTGTGTATGCACAGTTGACAGAGAGACAGAGGCAGATGATTCTCATTGGGGTTGTTGACTGTTGACTGTTGACCGTTGACTATTGACTTTTGGCTCAACACTAATGAGAATAAGAAATATAATTAACAAAAATATTATTATGTATTATGGTGACATGGTTGTAGAGGGGTTGACTTTGTTGACTTGTTGATTTTGTTGACCGGTCGACTAGGTTGGACTAGTTGACCATCATCATGACAATGGGTATCATTTCATGGCAAAGACTTTTGCTTGCTTGTTTGTTTTTGCAAAATGAATGCATGAAATGATATAGCCATTTTGACTTGAACCATCACATAATACTTGATTACTATTTTTGTTATGATGGTTTTGGATTATGAGAGCTTGGATGGCAAAAGAGTTACTCATTCTCTCATTTCATTTCTCTCTCTTGCTTGAGCTCTCCCTCTTGCTCTCTCTCTAGCTCAAGGCAACACCCTCTCATGAATTGAGAAACATTGCCTTAGAGATAAAAGAAAACCCATATCACTTCTCTACTCATCCTAGTTCACAAGGTTTAGCAAACCAAGTGTTCTAGTTTCTTCAAGTTCGAAGAAGAAGCCAAAGGTAGAAGCTTTCAGATGGATCCATCTTCGGCGCAAGGAGACGACGAGGTGAAGCCGATCCGTACACCGGAAAGAGTTGAAGACGAAGGAGTTCAAGAAAGGTATAACCCCCTAACCGAGTAGGTAAAACTCTTTTTAGGTTTGTTAGTTAGTTGTTTAACAAAGATCCGTATTTTGAGTCCATGTTACCACCTCTTGAAAATCGTTTTTCATCATTTCCACAAGCCTGTAAGTACCGGGAGAGGTAGCATGGACTTACACCACCGAAATCAAGGCTATAAGCCCGAAGCATATCCTCTAGTGTTTGAATGGTCCGCTCCGGCTGACCATCTATCTGTGGGTGAAAAGCTGTACTAAAACTCAACCTTGTACCAAGAGCTTCTTGAAGTTTCTGCCATAGCCTGCTAGTAAACTGGGTACCCCTATCAAAAACTATGCACGTCGGAACTCCACGCAGACGTACAATATCATCGATATAAATCTGAGCATACTGTGCAAAACCATACGTCGTCTTCACTGGGAGAAAATGAGCTGCCTTTGTCAATCTATCTACAATCACCCAAATAGAATCATACCCTCTGCTAGTCCTGGGTAGACCCACCACCAAATCCATGGAAATCTGTTCCCATTTCGACTCTGGAATGGGTAAGGGCTGCAACTCTCCGGCTGGCCTCTGGTGTTCTGCCTTGACTTGTTGACAAGTCAAGCATCTCGAAACATATTCCGCAACATCCCTCCTCATTCCTTCCCACCAGTAAACATCTTTCAGATCATGATACATCTTGATGGAACCAGGATGAATACTGTATGCTGACCTATGGGCCTCCTCTAAAATCTCATGCCTCAATCCGTCAGAATCTGGTACACAGAGACGAGTCCTAAAACGTAATACTCCATGATCATCAATCAAAAACTCCAATTCCTTGCCCTGCCTAACCTGATCCATAATCTCCATCATACGAGTATCTGCGGGCTGTGTCTTTTGAATACGATCCAATAACTGAGGTCGGGTACGAACATGTACTAGCTGTCCTCCTGTCGGGGTGAACTCAAACTGTATACGACTATCACATAAAATCTGCCAGTCTGTAGAAGACTGTTTCTGCAAGATGCGCAAATGAGATAAGCTACCTCCAGGTCTTTGACTCAAAGCATCTGCTACAACATTCGCTTTACCTGGATGATATAAGATCTCGCAATCGTAATCTTTCACCAGTTCCATCCATCTACACTGCCTTAGGTTCAGATCCCTCTGCTGAAAAATATGCTTTAAGCTTTTATGATCTGTGAAGATTTGACACGACTCTCCATACAAGTAATGCCTCCAAATCTTCAATGCGAATACCACAACAGCCATCTCTAGATCATGAGTAGGGTAGTTTTGTTCATGCCTCTTCAACTGTCGAGAAGCATAAGCTACAACCCTGCCATGCTGCATTAACACACAGCCTAAACCCACTCTAGAGGCATCACAATACACAACAAAACCATCTGACCCGGAAGGTAAAGATAAGACAGGTGCAGTCGTCAAGCGCATCTTCAACTGCTGGAAACTCTACTCGCATGCATCTGTCCATTGAAATGGAACCTCCTTCCTAGTCAATCCGGTCAAAGGTGCAGCTATCCATGAAAAATCCTGCACGAAGCGTCGGTAATAACCTGCCAGACCTAAGAAACTCCGAACCTCTGAAACTGATACAGGTCTAGGCCAGTGTTGTACCACTTCAATCTTCTTTGGGTCCATACATATACCCTCTCTCGTAACCACGTGTCCCATGAACTCCACACTATCGAGCAAAAAGCACACTTACAGAATTTTGCAAACAGCTGATGCTCTTTCAAGGTCTGCAACATAATACGCAAATACTGCTCGTGCTCCGTCAGACTCCGAGAATAAACAAGAATGTCATCTATGAACACTATAATAAGTTGATCAATAAAGGGCCTAAAGATGCAATTCATCATATCCATAAAAGCTGCTGGAGCGTTGGTGAGTCTGAACGACATCACCAGAAATTCATAGTGCCTATATCTTGTGCGAAACGCGGTCTTCGAAATATCTTCCTTACGAACCCTCAACTGGTGATTACCTGACCGCAAATCAATCTTCGAGAAGTAACCAGCTCCCTGCAACTGATCGAATAAGTCATCTATACGTGGTAGTGGATACCTGTTTCGCACAGTGACGCGATTCAGCTGTCGGTAGTCGATGCACAGTCTCATACTACCGTCCTTCTTCTTTACAAATAAGATAGGAGCTCCCCACGGTGATACACTGGGACGAAGCCCTCTTTCTAACAACTCTTGCAACTGGTCCTTGAGTTCCTTCAACTCCGTCGGTGCCATTCGATAGGGTGGTATAGAAATAGGCCCCGCACCCGAAATCAAGTCAATGCAAAATTCAATGTCGCGATCAGGCGGTAATCCTGGAAACTCAGCAGGAAACACCTCAGGAAATTCTCGTGCGATCGGAACCTGGCCCAATGGAATCTCAGCGACCCCCAAGTCCTGAACAAAAGCCAAGAACCCATGACAACCCTTATTCAAGAGTCGCCCCGTACAAAGAGCAGAAATCATGTTGGCAGGAGTTATTTTACAATCCCCCTGCACAACAAACACCGGTTCACATGGAAAACAAAATCTATCCGCCTTCCCACGATAATCTACATAAGCATGACAAGCGACCAACCAATCCATACCAAGAAGTATATCAAAATCTAACATATCCAGGAGAATCAGATCAACTAGCGAATCTCTAACACCAATACGCACAGAACATGACCTAAATACATGCCGAGCTATAAAAGAATCTCCCACCGGGGTAATCACCAATAATGGTAACTCTAACAATGACGACTCTTTCCCAAAAAAGAGTGCAAATCGTAAAGATACATAAGAATGTGCAAAACCGGGATCAAATAAAATATGTGCCTCTAACGAGCATACTGTAAGAGTACCTGTCACGACTGCATTTGATTCCTGGGCATCTTATAGAGTCAGCGCAAATACCCGTGCCTGGCCCCTGCCCGCATCCTGTCATCCTCTACCTCTATCTCCTCGACCTCTCTGAGAACGTCCCGCAAAGCCTCGACCTCGTGATGCAACTGCCGGGCGTGTAGCGCCAACTGGGGGAGGAAGTAAAGCCATCAGCATAGAAGGTGGAAGGGGTAAAGTAACCTGTGGAGTAACATCCCCGCTATAATGTGTACACCCTCTAGCCGTATGCCCTGGACGCCCGCAATTATAACATGTAAGTGGGGTCCCCTGATCGTCGGGGTATGAATTGAACATTTGGCCCTGAGTCCAACCTCGTCCGAAACTGCGGCCTGGAGTATATTTTCCTCTACCTCCACCAAACAGTCTAGCCAGTGGCCCGGTTGGCCTACTCCTCTTTGGCTCCAGAACAACCACTTCCTCTCTCAATCGCTCCTCTACTCGTATTGCTGCATCCATGGCCTGTGCATACGTATCAAAATGCTGGGAGGCTATAGCTAAAGACAACTGCGTGTCCAGACTCCTTAGGAACCTTTTCACCCTATGTTCCTCCGTAGGTACTAAGTATGGAGCATAGCGCGACAACTGGGTGAATCGTAAATCATAATCTGCCACTGACATACTCGCCGATTTTCCCAATGCTTCAAAACTGCTAGCTCTAACGTCCTTCACACTCTGGGGAAGAAATCTAGCAAGAAAGACCATGGAAAACTCGGTCCACGACATCGGAGGAAGACCCATAGCTCGCCCTCTCTCCATCGACTCACACTACTCCTATGCAAGTCCCTCCAAACGAAAGCTAGTCAGCTCAACTGACCTCGCATCAGAACATCGCAATGATCTCCCAATCCTCGCCATCCTATCAAGAAAGGACTGAGGATCTTCCGCTGCATCGGTCCCTGTAAATACCGGAGGTCTCAATCTCATAAACTCCGCAAGCGATACCTTCATCACCCTCGTATCTACCAGTGCTACAGTCTGCGTAGGCTGTACCTCGGACTCTGCTACGGTCGGTGCCAGATCCTATCTCAGTACTCGAGTGGCCTCAGCTAACTGTCCTACCACTTGCTGCAATCCCAACATGCCCTCCTCAATCCTAGTCATGCGATCTGGAGGAGGAGGATCAACATGCTCATGCACCGCCGGAACGTCCGGTGTACCAGTCGCCGTCACAGGCGGACACGCTCTAGCTGCAACTCTGGCTGCGGCTCGCCTAGCCCGCGTAGCCATAGCAACTAGAACAATAAACGAGAGTTGATAGGCTTACGAATAGGAACAATCAATAATGGAGAATCAACAGAAGAATGGATCAAGATATACATCCTAAGGTTAGTTAGGCTGAGTATAGTAACGTAAATATGCCGCGGAACATACATACGGTACTGCACTCATCCTAATTCACCTACTCCATCAAACCAATGGTCATCCTAAATCACGGACTCACATCAACCTATTTTAATTCCCTACTCGATTCAGTAAGGTTACTCCTAGGCTCTGATACCAACTTTGTCACGACCCAAGTTTGGATGTGACCGGCACTTAGATTGTATCATATCTAAAGATATGCACACAGTCCAAGTACGACGAAAACCAAGATCGAAAATCCTTTTTGCGGAATTCTTTATATAGAAATTTAGTTTTTAGTAAAAATCACATTTTATGAAGTTAAAATATTAAACAATTAAAAAGTGTTAAGTTTGGTTGCATCCCTAGTTGGGATCAACAATATCAACAGCGGAAAATAAAATATCAGTATACAGGACATCCATACAAATCCCAGACATAAAGAAAAGAAATAACAATTTATAGCACTAAACGATCTCAACTGTCAAATAATATGCATATAACCATCAATCACTCTAAGTCATATACAGGTCTGATGGAGATTTTCTAGATACAAAATACAATATCAAAAGAGAAGGTTACTATATAGTAACCCACCTATCAAAAGATACGATAAAAGTGGAAAGAGTAGATCTGCACCGCTGCTAACCGTCCACTCTACCCCTGCAAGGAATTGTGGCACAACGGGGGTGAGTTGCCAAATCAGTGAATATAACTAACATATAACGGTTAATAATGTAAATATGACGATCATATTAACTGAAATGTGAACAAGTATAATGTATGATTATATATGGAAATCATGAATCTATAATACGAATCTCATAGTCAAAACTGAAATCTCATCATTTATCCCCAATAAAATTCATTTCCCCATGTCCATCATCGACACAAAACATCCATTTCTCATAGGCATCATTCCTCGAATGATCCTGAAATCAACAAAGTCCACTATGTATCCAACTGTATTCCCCACCGACTAAGTCTGGATAAAACTGTAAATCCGTAACCGTATATACACCGACTCGGTTCCGAATAAAACTATAAATCCATTACCATATATCCACCGACTCGGTTTAGAATAAAACCAAATCATAAAACATCTCATGGTGGACATGACACATCAATCATGAAAATCACTGGATTTATGTAATAGTATTCAAAACTCAAAACCATAAATCCTCAATAATACATTTACCTCTTATATCAACATGAAATACTCAGATATTAAACATGATATTAATGATGCAATTTACTACTTTTATTGGTGTGAAAGATACGATATGAATCATTTTAACAAGAAATTTGCTAAGTGTAAATGTGACATGGTAATATCGACGAGGTGTGTGTAACTTATAAGATGTGCACGTGGCATGACTCGTCGATATTTGTGTAGTGTTCTAGCAGCTAAGCAAGGTATGTGTGAATTATGAATGCATATTGTTAATTTAGCATATCAAATAACTCATTTATTTAAATAAAACTACGGGCGTAAAACGCTATCTTTATAAAATTCCCCGGTAGATGTTTAGTCTACTCACCGGAAAACGTCGAATCTATTCAGGAATTGCCAATCCTTTCCCTTTCCTCGCTGCCTCCGAAAATCCCGTATTCGAATCTAACATCACAATTTAACTTATATAAGGAAACGGCTACTCCGACGTGACGGAAATGAAAAACACCCGTTCCCACGTACTAGTTATATTGTATACGACTATATCGAGCTATTAAACACTTAACCTTACTGGATTTTAACCCCAACCTGCATCGCTACAGAATTTAAATCGCGATGCGTTTTAACCGTGTCGTATATTGTGTTTTTAGATATCTTTTCCGATATCAGTTTCCAGATTCTAAATTCAGTGAAACTAACTTGATTAAATAACACCAAAATAGCCAAAATTATATACTGAAACCTACCCAACAAGCCAAACCCACCTAGCTTCCCATAAATCCGGCGACACCAGATTTATCCTTTTGGTCGACGGCCCAATTCCGAGCCCTCTGGTTCGTGATCCTATGGTTTGCTCTAGGTGTTACATACATCATTTTAGCACTGTTTTGTTAAGTTGATTTTTCTCTGAATAATAGCAGATTCAACAGAGCCTATCTTTTTACTTAAAATACGAAAATATAGAACTTGTTCATTTCAATTTAAACTAAGTACAGAACCTTAATTTCCTACTATGATTAAGAATTTACCTACAATAAGTTGTTGGAATAGCCCCTCCAAGATGCTAAGCCCCTTGTCCTAGTTTGATGATGAGAAAACCTAGAACCTAGCTTCCTTATTCTTCTTCTTCCTCTTGTTCTTTCTTATTTTCTTAAATTTTGTTTTTCTTTTTGAAATTTTTCAGATTTTAACTTGGTAATTGATCTGAACTTAGCATATATATGAGAAGAGGGAAGGTTGAGCTGGTAGAAGGAGGTGTCAAGGGTTAAAGAGTGCTATTCTCATGCAAGGAGGAGGTGGTGTGTGTGTGCGCATGCAATTAAGAGGTGTTCATGCCTTATCTTCTTATTTTGTTTTAATTCACAATAAAATTCTGAGCTAAAATGCTTTCTACCCCTTTTTCATTTACACCCCTAACAATTTTCCATTTGCACAAAAATCCTAACTTTACCTGAACACCCCTCACAACTTAGTTATTATAAAACACACCTTTCCCTAAAATGAAGCTAAAATTACCACTAAAACCCTTATATCTTATTTATGTTGTATACTAAATTTTTTTATTTAATTTGTTTTACATAGAATTTATGAAATGACTTATTTGCCTTTAATAACCTTTTGATTTATCACATTATTATTAATTTAATTAATTTTATTTATTTCTAAATTTTCAAAATGTTACATCGGCAACTCACCCCGTTGTGCCACAGTGTTTGCAGGTTGCCCTCAGAGTAGTCGCGGCAAGCTGCTTTCTTGTATCTTTTGATTCAGATACCACTGCAGTTGGCGCGTGAGCCCTTTTTGCTGATAGGTGGGTTTTTGTGCGGTATCTGTTTATTTTCCTGTTGTATACAATGTTGTATCTAGTACTCTCCATCTACTTTTCATGTATTGACTTAGAGACCAGTTGTGAGGACGATGTATATTATTTTGTACTCTGGTGTCGAGCTCGTTGTGAGCCGGCTTTATTTATGCAGCTTCATCTTTTATGATATTTGTTTTCACTTATACTGCTCATTTCTTCCGTTCGGCGTTGTATATTATCATTGTGGTGATTGTTTCCGCCGATGGGCGTGATTGCTCCCATTTGGGATGCTTTATTTCTATTGTTTATCATTTTACTCATATATTGTCTTGTACCCGATTTCGGGGCTAGTTTTTACAAAGGAAATGCTGCCAATATTTTTTAAGACAATAACTTGAACTTTAAAGAATTTTACTAAATTACTTAAGGTTTTCTAAATGTTTTAACAAATGTCTCCCTTCAATGTTTTTACACTCATTCCTTTAATGGTTTTGATTTCTGGGTTTCGGCTTACTTAGTCGTGTTACGCCTGTAGACGTTACGTGGTTAAGCGCCGTTCACGTGCCAAACTTTGGGTCATGACAAAGTTGGTATCAAAGCATAGGTTTTACCTTCGGAGTGTAGGATGACCCTGGTATGATGGAGTAGGTAGTTGAAACAGAGTGGCGTAGCGTGTGTATGTTCCGCAGCATACTCACGACACGGTACTCCGCCTAAGCGACCTTAGGAATTATTGATTGGAAATTCCTTCATGATTGTATATATTCTTATGATTCGATTTCCGTATCCTTATCGAATCCTACTTCCTTTTCAGCCATTATGCTGCCAAAGACTACGAGGGCGTAGAGAGCGGCCGCGAGAGCCGAGATTCGAGTTGACTCGTCTGAGACGAGGACTGATCCGGGTAGTACACCTGTTGTACCCGAGCAGACTGTTCCTCCTACGACAGATCAGATCGCCATGCTAGGGGCCGGTATGCAGGAGATGCGCCAGATGATAGGGTCGTTAGTTGAGACGCTTCGAACGTAGAAACCAGAGGTAGCTCCATCCGTTACGGGGACTGCGATGGTACCTACAGTACAGGCAGTTGCCTCTGCAGCCACGGAGGTTATTACAGTATCGCTATCAGAATTCATGAGGATAAAACCTCCGGTCTTTACAGGCACCGATGCAGCCGAGGACCCACAGTCTTTTATTGATAGGATGGCCCGGATATGTCGTTCACTTAGATGCTCAGATGCGAGATGGGTAGAGTTCACGAGCTTTCACCTGGAAGGTCTTGCGCTGAAATGGTGTGAATCGATCGAGAAGGGCAGAGCAGCAGGTCTTCCTCCTATGACCTGGACCGAGTTTGTGACGGTGTTTCTAGCCCGTTTCCTTCCCAAGAGTGTCAGGGATGCCCGAGCGCGCAGATTTGAGTCATTACGCCAGATGCCAGAGATGACAGTGGCAGAGTACGATGTGCTGTTCACCGAAAAATCTGTTTATGCCCTATACCTAGTGGCTACTGAGGAGATGCGAGTCAAGAGATTTGTTCGAGGCTTACTTACCCTACTGTTCCTCATGATCAGCGCACAGCATTGTGAGACTTATGCAGCAGCTGTAGACGCAGCCCTATCAGTCGAGGAGCGCCTTGCGGAGACTTCGGTAGTTTCAGGGCCGAAGAGGGTTCGTACTGATACAGCAGCACAGGGACTTCCATTCAAACGCCGTGATAGACGTCGTATAGGTGGCAGAGATTTAGGATGAGGTCAGATGTTTAGCTCTTATCCCCAGGAGGGTCAGCAGTTGTCGCGTGGATGCTTTGGGTGTGGTAGTCCCCATCACCGCGTCAGAGATTGTACCGGGATACGCCTGAGGGAGCCAACAGTACCACATGTCACACTTCCACCTTCCCAGTGGGCATTGCCTATTATACCTACTGTTGCTCCTCGTCAGGCTCATGCACAGAGCGGCCGTGGTCAAGGAGGGTTTACTCATAGAGGACGAGGTGGCCGAGGCAGAGGACAGCCAGCTGCCGGCAGAGTACAGCAAGTTGCTATTAGGGGACCGCCAGTCGCAGGTGAAGGACAGGCATGGGTTTTCGCGTTGACGCATCAGGACGCGCAGGCGTCCAATGCAGTGGTCTCGGGTACCCTATCAGTATGTTCTGTTGATGTACACGTGTTGTTTGATCCCGGATCCATGCACTCATACGTTTCCACAAACTTCATGCCGAGTTTAGTTAGAGAGTCCAGTTTGCTTGATCAGCCGCTTGTTGTGACCACTCCTATGGAAGAGTCGTTTGTTACTAGGCACGTGTTCCGATCCTGTATTGTCCGTATTGGCAAGAGAGAGTTGCCTGTCGACTTGATCCTTCTTGAGATGTTGGACTTCGACGTTCTTTTGGGCATGGATTAGTTAGCCACGTGCTATGTGTCTGTGGACTGCCGCGAGAAGACAGTTAGATTTTGTTTTCCCGGCGAGTCGGCTTTTGTTGTGCAAGGGGACTGTTGTGCCGCCCCTCACAGTTTGATTTCTTCTCTTCACGCTGGATAGCTGTTGACGAAGGGATGTCAGGGATTCCTAGCCTATATTTGTGATACTAGAGCTACGGATTTTCCATTGGACCAGGTTCCAATTGTTTGTGAGTTCCCTGATTTTTTCCGTGACGGGCTACCGCCTGAGCGCGATATTGCCTTCTGTATTGATTTGATTCCCGGCACGGGGCCTATTTCTATACCGCCTTATCGGATGGCCCCGACGGAGCTTAGTGAGTTGAAGGGTCAGTTGTAAGATTTGCTGGATAGAGGACTTATTCGACCCAGTGTTTCTCCTTGGGGTGCTCCGAACCTGTTTGTTAAGAAGAATGACGACAGTTTGCGTTTGTGTATCGACTACCGCCAGCTGAACAGGGTTACCGTGCGGAATAGATATCCTTTGCCATGCATCGACTACTTGTTCGACCAGCTTCAGGGGGCAGGATATTTTTCGAGGATCGACTTGCGATTAGGATACCATCAGCTGCGGGTTCGACTGGAGGATATACCGAGGACAGCTTTCCGCATGCGTTACGGCCATTATGAGTTTTTGGTGATGTCGTTCGGACTCACCAACGCCCTAGCAGCCTTTATGGACTTGATGAGCCGTATTTTTAGGCCGTATCTTAATTTGTTCATCATCGTATTCATTGACGATATTTTGGTGTATTCCCGAAGCCGAGAGGAGCACGAGCAGCACCTGCGGATCACACTGCAGACTTTGAGAGAGCACCAGCTATTCGCAAAATTCTCCAAGTGCGCATTCTTGCTTGACAGCGTAGACTTCTTGGGTCACCTGATTACACGAGACGGTATATGTGTGGACCCGATGAAGATCGAGGCCGTTATGCGTTGGCCCAAACCGACATCAATTACGGAGATCTGCAGCTTTCTAGGATTGGCTGGCTAGTACAGGCGATTTGTACAGGATTTCTCCAGTATTGCCGCACCTTTGAGCGGATTGACCCGGAAGGGAGTTCCTTTCGATTGGACGGAGGAGTGCGAGCATAGCTTTCAGCAGCGACGGACTTGTTTGAGTACGGCGCCGGTGTTATCATTGCCTTTATGATCAGGCGGATTTGTGGTCTATTATGATGCTTCTCGAGTGGGGGTAGGGGCGTATTGATGCAGCATGACAGGGTGGTCACGTATACTTCACGGCAGTTGAAGAAACATGCACAGAACTACCCCACTTACGATTTGGAGATGGCTGCAGTGGTCTTTGCACTCAAGATCTGGAGACATTACCTATACGGCGAGTCGTGCCAGATATTCACTGATCACAAGAGCTTAAAGTATATATTTCAGCAGCGAGACCTAAATCTCAGACAGTGCCGTTGGATGGAACTAGTAAAGGACTACGATTGCGAGATCTTGTATCACCTTGGCAAGGCTAATGTAGTGGCAGATGCTTTGAGCAGGAGGACCGGGGGTAGCCTATCTTGTTTGAACGCAGTGCAAAGGCAGTCGTCGGCATATTGGCAGATTTTATGCGACTTAAGAGTGCAGTTCGAGTTCATGCCGATCGAGGGATAGCTTATGCATGTTCGTGCACGCCCGCAGTTGCTTGACCGTATACATGAGGCACAGTACAGCGATGACCGTTGCACAGAGATCGTGGCACAGATTGGACAGGGCAGATTTTCCAAGTTCGTGATCGATGATCAGGGGATACTGCAATTTGGGACTAGACTGTACGTACCAGATGCAGAGGGACTGCGGCTTGAGATTCTTGAGGAGGCACATCGATCGGTGTATAGTGTTCATCCGGGTTCCACCAAGATATACCATGATATGAGAGATGTTTACTGGTGAGACGGAATGAAGAGGGACATCACAGACTTCGTGTCGAGATTCCTGACTTGTCAGCAAGTCAAGGCCGAGCACCAGAGGCCAGCAGGAGAGCTACATCCGTTACCCATTCCGGAGTGGAAATGGGAGCTGATTTCGATGGATTTCATTATGGGTCTACCCAGGACTAGGCGAGGGTATGACTCCATTTAGGTGATCGTGGATCGATTGACGAAAGCGGCTCACTTCCTGCCGGTGAAGACGACTTTCGAATTTGCTCAGTATGCCCAGATTTACATCGACGAGATTGTACGACTGCATGGAGTCCCGACGTGTATCGTATCCGACCGAGGTACCCAGTTCACCAGCCGACTATGGCAGAGACTTCAGGAGGCTTTGGGCACCTGCTTGAGTTTCAGCACAGCATTTCATCCGCAGACTGACGACCAGTCAGAGTTGACTATTCAGACTCTCGAGGACATGCTCCGAGCGTGCGTTTTAGACTTTGGTGGTAGCTGGGATCATCATTTACCCTTGGTGGAGTTCTCCTACAACAATAGTTTCCAGGATACTATTCAGATGGCACCATTCGAGGCCTTGTATGGGTGGAGATGTAGATCGTCCGTCTGTTGGACAGAGCTCAGTGAGAGCAGTATTTTAGGGCCGCGGATTGTACAGGAGACGACCGAGAAGATACAGCTGATTCGAGATAGGATGAGGACAGCTCAGAGCAGGCAGAAATCGTATGCTGACAGATGCCGCCGCAGATTAGAGTTCGCAGTTGGCGATCATGTTTTTCTGAGGGTCTCTCCGATGAAGGGAGTGATGAGGTTTGGACGGAAGGGGAAGTATAGCCCCAGATTCATAGGTCCCTTCGAGATCCTCGAGCGTGTAGGCGCAGTAGCATATCGTTTAGCTCTTCCACCCGACTTCCCAGATATTCACCCCGTATTCTATGTGTCGATGCTTCGCAGATACCTACATGACCCTTCGCACATGATTCAGCATCAGACCGTTCAGCTCGAGCCCGATCTTTCGTTAACCGAGCAGCCAGTCGCGATATTGGACCGGCAGATGAAGAAACTTCGATCGAAGGTCTTGCCATCTGTGAAGGTGCTTTGGCGCAGCCCGAATGGTGAAGAGATCACTTGGGAGGCCGAGGGCGAGATGCGGAAGGAATTCCTTCATCTCTTTGAAGGTATGCGTAGCTTTATATTTTTATTTTTAAATTCGGGGACGGATTTCTTTAAAGGGGGTAGATTGTAACACCTTAGGATGTGATTAATGGCTAATTACACTTTAATATATGGTTTTTAAGAAAAAGTTTACCAAATCGATTTCTAATTAATTTATCAAAATTAATGAATATTTTATTAGAATTTTTCTAAGCTTGCACACACATGTGCATGTAAACTAGGGTTAAAATGGGGTTAGACCATGATTAGCAACCATGGTGGACTAACCATTTTGTTAAGCCCATTTGAAATTTTTATTAAGTGTTTTGGGGTTAATTGTTTTTTTTAATGGAAATGATTTGAATTGTTGTGGTTGACTTGGAGAGAGAGAGAGAGAGAGAGGATGGGCAACATGGCATGAGCCCATGTTTGCATTAAATGAGAGAGAGAGAGGGGGGTTGACTCTTATGCTCTCATTTCTTTTGCCACTCATTTCTCACAACTCTCTCACTCACACACCCACACAAACACAACAACAGCAGGAGCAGGAGCCACAGCAGCAGCAGAAGAAGCAGCATCAGCAGCAGCTCCAGCAGCATCAGCATCAGCACAGCAGCAGTAGCAGGCAGCAACAGCTCCTTCCCATCTTCTCCTCCTCCTTCTTCCTGCATCGTAGGGTCAAGTGAGGTATAATTTCTGAACTCAATTCCCTTTTGCTAAGCTTATGTGTAGAATTAGCTTCGGTTAGTGTTAAAAGTGAGATTTAGTGCTAAAAATGGTGTTTAGTGTGGAATTTTGGCCAAGTGATGATTTTGGTGATTAGATTAACTTAGTTAAGTGTTATTAAGGCCACGTAAACCTAGCTTCAACCCAGATTTCACTAAAATACCCAAGGTTTTTATTTTGTACAAAATGTAATGTTTTTAAGCAAAACTTGGCCTTTTTGTGATCTGCTGTTGACCCGGTGGTTTCAGATAAAATCTGAGTTAGCTATAGCATACTTTTTAGACCTAGATCACACCACCAGAGAACGAGACCCCCAACCCA
Source organism: Agapanthus africanus (assembly GCA_030015575.1). Classification (NCBI taxonomy): domain Eukaryota; kingdom Viridiplantae; phylum Streptophyta; class Magnoliopsida; order Asparagales; family Amaryllidaceae; genus Agapanthus; species Agapanthus africanus. Next base: position 292,021,076 of record CM057345.1, on the reverse strand, counting down.
CCTTATGGCCACCGTTTTATTCATTCTGGCCGCAAATTGCGGCCAGATGAGGGAGACTTGTGTTGGATTTGCTTGGGTAGGAGTCTGCTGTATAGTTAAGGTCTGTGGTATATGCAACTTTTCCCTTTTGTGCCCGAGTCAAAATCTGGAACCATATATCGTTTTTCTAATACGTTTTATTTGCGCGACACGTGTGATACGTGAGTGGGTTCTGTGTTCCAGCGTATCACGATGTGTCGGGGTAGTTTTAGACGCGTATACACACGTTTTAGATTATCGGACACACGCGCGTTTATTTCGCGACGCGAGTTTCTCGTTTGATTTCGATATCGCGTTTTTGCGAGATATTTGCTTATGTGAATTCTAGGTTCACAGACGAGTACGTCGTACGCCGCAAAGAAAGGGATGCAGGTGGTCGGCTATGCTTAGCACGCGAACAGGTGAGTAGATTTAACATCTACGGGGAAATCGCCCGTATGGCGTTAAGCGTCAGGGCGTGATAGGATGTCTAGTCATAGATGTTTATATATATTCATACTAGTGCATACCTTAATTGATATCTTCATACTTGCGCACATGCACACTGTATATTCATACCAGTGCACACATATATTGATATCTTCATACTTGCGCACTTGCACACTATTTATTCATACCAGTGCACACATATGTTGATATCTTCATACTTGCGCACATGCACACTGTATTTTCATAGTAGTGCTACACTCATATTCGCGTATATATACATTTGCACATCCATACCTACATACATATATATATATATATATATTACATACATGGATGATATTGACTTGATTTCAACAAAATAGGGACCGCATGAGATATTTACAAAACTGGATTCTTTTTAAAAGAGCGGTTTTCCCTTTTTACTCTTAGTGTCATACAACACATTGCATGGATTTATGCATTGAGTTTGGATTTACGGGATTTCTGGATTTGAGAACCGTAGTATTATTTTAAGAAAATACGCACTGTTTTAAAAACCCGGTTTCTCTTGATATGATATTTCAGTGCGTCCACCATGAGATTTCTCGGTTCCAGAGAGCTTGTGTGTGTATACACGATTCGAGGAGTAGTAGGCACCGATTGCGGGTACATAGTGGACCCGGTATGGTACCCCGGGGCAAGAAGACTCGTATTGTTAGACGGTGAGTCCGGGGGAGGGACTACTACCTACCGATGATTGGTTGGACCTGGCGGTTATCCGGAGGATACCGACCAGAGTTGATAGATGGATAAGGGACGACACGTACTACCGGGGCCGAGGGCCGATTCCGCAGACGGAGCCCGTGGGCCGATCCGGACTGACGGAGCCCGATACTTGAGGAATTGCGTTTCGATGCTAGACACGATGATTACGTGATATTTTCGAGTGCCGATGCTAGGAATTCACGATTCCACGAGATTTACAGGATTTGAGGGCCGATTGGAGTGACGGCGCCTGTGTTTTACTGGGATTTAGATGTATTGATGGACACCGGTTATTTTTCACGTTGACATTCCGTGTAGATGTTATTTATTCCAATGCTCAGCATTCAGTGTTATACATCTCATCCTGTATCTATTGTACCTGATAGAGTACACTTGCTATGCATGATTATTGCATACCCTGCTCATCCTCTATAGATGTTATTAGATTGCACATGCTATGCACGATTATTGCATACCCTGCTCATCATATAGAGATGTTATTAGATCGCAATTGTTGCATGATTATTACTCATCTAGCTCATCATATAGATGTTATCTATTGGCATAGGTTAGAGTATCGCAGCACGTGAATACTCGCGATTACCTTTATATGTTATCTATTATTCACGAGATGGCAACTCACCCCCGTTGTGCCACAGTGTTTGCAGGTTGCCCTCAGAGTAGTCGCGGCAGGCTGCTTTCTTGCATCTTTTGATACAGATACCACTGCAGTTGGCGCGTGAGCCCTTTAGCTGATAGGTAAGTTTTTGTGCGGTATCTGTTTATTTTCCAGTTGTATACGCTGTTGTATCTAGTACTCTCCATCTACTTTTCATGTATTGACTTAGAGACCAGTTGTGAGGACGATGTATATTCTTTTGTACTCTGGTGTCGAGCTCGTTGTGAGCCAACTTTATTTATACGGCTTCATCTTTTATGATATTTGTTTTCACTTATACTGCTCATTTCTTCGCTTCGGCATCGTATATTATCATTGTGGTGATTGTTTCCGCCGATGGGCGTGATTGCTCGCGTTTGGGATACTTTATTTCTATTGTTTATCATTTTACTCATATATTGTCTTGTACCCGATTTCGGGGCTAGTTTTTTCAAAAGAAATGTTGCCAATTTTTTTTAAGACAATAACTTGAACTTTAAAGAATTTTACTAAATTACTTAAGCTTTTCTAAATGTTTTAACAAATGTCTCCCTTAAATGTTTTAACACTCATTCCTTTAATGGTTTTGATTTCTGGGTTTCGGCTTACTTAGTCGCATTACGCCTTTAGACGTTACGTGGTTAAGTGCCGGTCACGGGCCGAACTTTGGGTCGTGACAATATCCATGTTTCACAAAACACATATAATATATAACATAACGCATTCGCGTGCTACACTACGAAACTGCGGGGGTGCTATACGCCATCCACCTGACTTCCTCCGTAGATATTGTCACGACCCAAAATATTAGCTCGTGACCAGCACTTAGATCACGCAACGTCTACAGGCGTAACGTAACTTAAGTAAGCCGAAACCCAGAAATCGAAACCTTTCAAAAGAAGTAAGTAATGAAAACATTGATACAACATTTGGAAACCTTAAGTAAAATTCCTTAAATCTTTTTTTTTGAAATTTCGGTAGCACCTCCTTTGTAAAAACTAGCCCCGAAAACGGGTACAACACAAAATATAAAGAAAGCATCCCCAAACGGGAGCAAATCACGCCCAACGGTGGAAACAACCACCACAAGCATATATATGTATACGACGCCCAACGGCGAAGATCACACAAAGGAAAATGAAAAGAAAGACATCAAAGCCACCAAGCGAACATATAACCCATCGCTCTAAGTCTCGCAACTACAAGTCTTGCTAAGTTTTCACTTATACAAATACTAGTATCTGATTTGATGGAGTTGACTAGATACAATAGGAATAATAATAATGCAAGAAAGGCACGATCCAAAATGTACCACCTACCAAAGCAAATCACCCGAATGCAAGCTGTGTGCCAGCGATGCCACTACTGATCCATGCGGTCAACCTGCAAGAACTGTGGCACAACGGGGGTGTGTTGCCAACTCATGAGTAGAAAACATCAGCAGGTAGAAATCGAATAAAACAACGATTTCCTAGGTCAACTATATCATAAAGGTAATACTATGATATGTAGGGTGACCGTGTCTACATATATGCCAATAATAATCAATTCCTGTATGCATATGGATCTCGTCCAACAATATAATCAATGCATGTATGCAGCTGGATCTCATCCAACAATATAATCAATGCATGTATGAAGGTGGATCTCGTCCAACAATATAATCAATGCATGTTAATATATGAGGATATCAAAGAACGTGTGTCCATCAATGACACATTAAATCATGGAACCTTAGTGTCCAACACCGACACTCGAAACATCATGAAACCCGTGTCCAACATCGACGCGGATATCCTCATATCTCAGGCTCCGTCAGTCCGCATCGGCCCTCATCAATATCTCGGGCTCCGTCAGTCCGGATCGGCCCACGGGCTCCGCCAGTTCGGAATCGGCCCGTATCATCTCACAACTCCGGTCGGTATCCTCCGGATAACCGCCGAGTCCAAATGCTATCACCGTTAGGTACTAGCCCTCCTGCCAGGCTCATTGTCTATTCTACGAAAATCACCTCTTGCCCCGGGGAACCATAGCGGGTCCACCATGTACCAGCAGATGGTGCCTACCGCGCCTCGAATCGGGTTTCTAACACAAGTTTCAAACCGAGAAAACTCACGGTGGATGCACTGAAATATCATATCAAGAGAAACCGGGTTTTCAAACAATACATAAATTTCTTGAAATACCCCCACGGTTCTCAAATCCATAAATCACATGAAAACTGATGTAAGCAACATAAAACAGCAATATGAGCAAATTAAGGGAAAACGGCTCTTTTAAATGAATCCAGTTTTAAAATATATCATGCGGTTCCCAATTCCTCCAAAATCAAATGAAACATCATATAAAGGCGTACATGTAGCTCCAGCAAGATGTGTGCATATACATGTAAGTATGTAAGCATGATGCATTTCATATGCGCAATAGAACAAGAATCAACGTCTAAATGTCAATATTGATACAATACAACATAGGTGTATGTACAGCTATAGCAGGATATGTCATGCAGCATAGCATAATGATGTGAACATAGCAAGTATATCATAGCATGATGCAGCAATTCTATTGTGTGAGTGACATAACAATTATCGATGATGAAAGTGTGTAAACCGGCAATCTGTGTAAGTGTAACATACGCATCATCGATAATGGTGTAGGTGTACTAGCTCAGGTACATATATAATGCAATGAGAATATTATGAACATAGCATAAGGTACATAGTACGCGAAATGCTATCAGGTATACGTATCTATAATATATCCGAGTCGGTGAATCTATCAATCAGCATCCACCTCACAACACCACGTATGGTATAATCTATCGTACGACATCCTCTAATCAAGGGTATAGATCAATCCACAGCTAAAACTCATCACGTATGGTAATCCATCGTACGGCGGCATTAAACAATTAGGGATTCTATCAACCAATACAACAACGGGGGTACGGATCTAAGTCTCGTACGGCATATCACTCATTATGCACATCATTATCCATATTGAAGGGTTCCTAGGCACACTAAAGAGGTCTCACAAGGCATCAACCATGCCAATTTCAAATTTTATGGGTGCCGAGAAACCCTAATACGGATCGTCGACTAGAATCCTAGGCGAAAGATTAAACAAGTTAACGATTTAACTAAAGGAGAGAGGCTACAACCTTTGTAGATCCGTTTCTCCACTTCCTTAGCTCCACGTAGGCGTCCTCTTGCTGTCCATCTGGAATCCCGAACTCAAACGTCGGCTTCATCGGAGAAATGGGCGAGCTAGGTCGTCGGCTTCGTGCCGAAGATGATCTACGTCGAGGCATCACAAGTTCAAGCTCCAACTTCACCAAGTTATGAAATTTGTGAATAAAACACCCAAAACCACTTGGCAAGAGGTAGAGGATGAAGAAATAGGAGGTGGGTTCACTTTAGAATTGGATTTCTCACTCTTTAGCTCAAGGTACCATTAATGGTGTCAAGTTTTTTCTTTTTAAGAAGAAGAAGAAGATCAAGATAGAATATGATAAGTATTAGATTAAAAATGAGAATAATATCATTACTTATCATATACTAACCATGGTGAAGTGTAGAGAGCAAACTAGGGTTAGGTGCATGGTTAGGTTAAGAGAAGAAAACAAAAATGGTCAATTATTCAACTCTTCATGAAGCTTCATGAAAGAAACAAATAAAGCCACCATTTTTCTTTTCCTTTCCAAAATGAATAATCAATATAAATAAATGAATAAGTAATTAAAACCCTAACCATTCATATAACCATGGTTTAATCTTTACACAAGCACAAGCTAACATGTATCATCAAACATGATACAAACATGTGCACAAAAGTATATCACATATACAACTTGCACATCAAGTGAGAAAATCCATTTAAAGTGAACCAATACTAGTTAATGCAAAGTAATATATCAAATATATAATTATACATTAAATCATTAAATCAACACTTGATTTAACGATCCGGTCATATCGCATATAACCGACTAGTATTCTATGTATCGGCTTGTCGAATCAATCCTTGATTCGATATCTAGGTTATATCCAATATAACCAATCGATACATTTATCGCAAGAAATGAATACGGTATCACATACACGCATTATTCTCGGTCCTGCACATATCTCATATGCGCTCCTATTTCGTTTCGCTTGAGCCAGGAAACCTCTGTGTAGGACTCTAAAGACTCGTCAATACGCCGGTAGCAGATGATGATCATATCAAGCACCTACAAGCCGCAAGCGGTCTGCTAAACGTAACGGCCATCCGGGTAATGAGCGATCAGAAGATCGACGAGCTAGCCCGCTCACACTCCTGTGAATCCAACCAGTAACACTTACCGTACAGTCCGGTATGTTCGTCTGATATGTCGCATATCAAGTCTAGGGGTGGTAAACGTCAGACCCCAATAACCGATAAGTCATGCCGATGTGAGGCTCATAACAGGTCGAGAAACTACTGGTAACACTTACCAGCAAATCTCTGATCAGCCCTTGCCAGGGACTTCCCTGTTACGGCCAATCGAGCACAGCGCAACATCAACCCCCAATACCGGGAGAGACGAAACCCCTCCTATCGCTCATTGCCTCCATGTGACTCGGGACTGTACCCAAAGAACACCGTTTTGCACGCCCTCATGGACGTGGTAAGGTGGAGATCAAAGCACAGTAGGAATCACACAAGACTCTATGACGATCTCGGGTCTACAGACTAACCTGCACAAGTGTCACCTGAGAACTGCCATCTGACGTGAGGTATAATACCATCTAGGAGTTCTCGGCGAGTCCGTCCAGTGTACCCAGTCTCCACTGAGCACCCGTATACCATCTCTGATGTCAAACACCACTGGATATGGGATCATCCATCGCCCATCTCATGGGTCGAGAAGCGTATACGCTAGTCTACTCTGGTATATCGATGCCCCGTCTCGATACACCCACGACTAGGGACCTTGAAGGATGTACCTATGGACTACCATGTCCCTACTGGTATGATCTGCATCATAGTTCAGGTAGTCAAGTACATATCCTAAGGGCTTTACCAACATGTAACTATAGGACAGTTTAAAGAGACAAGTGTACATGTTAAGATAAAGAGCAACCAGATAGCATACTATCATATCGAGCAAGAAAGTCATCTCTATATATGTCCAAGCATCCAATATATCATACATCATCTGTACAATACTGGCCTCTAGGGCATACATACAACTAACAATCTCCCACTTGCACTAGGGCCAGCTGCTGTAGTATCGCATACCGAGCATCCCGAAGAGTCTCTCAAACTGTATCTGGGGAATGGCCTTCGTGAGTGGATCCGCCGTGTTGTTCTTCGTGTCAACCCTCCTGACCTCGATCTCTCGGCGATCAACTATCTCCCGGATCAGGTGATACCGCCTCAGAATATGCCTGGATCGCTGATGGGACCTAGGTTCCTTGGCCAAAGCCACTGCTCCATTGTTATCGCAATACAAAGGTATTGGATGCTCAATGGATGGAACCACACCAAGTTCAGTAATGAACTTCTTGATCCAGACAGCTTCTTTGGCAGCATCGCTGGCAGCGATGTATTCAGCCTCCATCGTCGAGTCTGCCACGGTTTCCTTCTTGGAACTCTTCAAGCTAACCGCCCCTCCGTAAAGGGTAAAGACAAATCCTGACTGCGACTTAGAGTCGTCCTTATCACTCTGGAAGCTCGAATCGGTAAAGGACTCCACTTGGAGTTCTCCGTTACTATACACCAGGAGCATCTCTTTAGTCCTTCGCAAGTACTTGAGAATGCTCTTCACAGCTGTCCAGCGACTCTCTCCAGGATCAGCTTGATACCTGCTCACTACACTTAGTGAGTATGCAACATCGGGTCTGGTACATAGCATCGCGTACATGATAGAGCCTACTGCCGAAGCATAGGGTATCCCTTGCATGCGAGCTCTCTCCAAATCAGTCTTGGGAGACATCTCTTTGGAGAGAGTGACTCCAGAGATCGTGGGCAAGTTCCCACGCTTGGATTCTTCCATACTAAACCTTTTTAGTATGGTGTCAATGTACCTGGATTGGGACAATCCCAATATCCGTTTGGATCTATCTCTATAGATCCTAATTCCCAATATGCAGGAGGCATCACCAAGATCTTTCATTGAGAATCTTTGTGATAAGAAGAGCTTGACCGATTGCAGCATAGGAATATCATTTCCTATCAAGAGTATGTCGTCTACGTACAATACGAGGAAGACAACCATACTCTCTGCCACCTTCTTGTAAATACAAGGCTCATCTGGGTTTTTGACGAAATCAAACTCTTTGATAACGACGTCAAAGCAGATATTCCAACTCCGTGATGCTTGCTTTAATCCATAAATGGATTTAAGCAGCTTGGACACCTTCCCGCTGCTCCCACTGTTTACGAAGCCCTCTGGCTGAGTCATGTACACGCACTCTTCTAAATCACCATTTAGAAAGGCGGTCTTAACATCCATTTGCCAGATTTCGTAGTCATGATAAGCAGCAATGGCAAGCAGGATCCAGATGGATTTAAGCATAACCACTGGAGAAAAGGTTTCGTCATAGTCCACACCTGGTCTTTGACGAAAACCTTTTGCAACAAGTCTAGCTTTGAAAGTCTCCACTTTCCCATCTACACCAAGTTTCTTCTTGAAGATCCATTTGCTCCCAATGGGTTTTACCCCTTCAGGAGCAACATCCAAAGTCCATACTTTGTTGGTGTACATGGATTCCATCTCGGACCGCATAGCATCCAACCATTTCACCGAGTCCCTACTCGTGATGGCCTGCTCGAAACTAGTTGGGTCATCATCCTCCATGATGCAGTCCTCGCTCCCACCATCCATGAGAAAACCGTAGTATCTCTCAGGTTGGCGAGGAACCCTACTAGATCGGCGGAGAGGCTGAGGTTCATTGGGAGCTACTGAATCCTCTGGTTCCACTAAATCTTCAGTTTGAGTTTGTGTAGCCGGAATTTCTTCCAGTTCTACCTTATCCCCACTAATTTCTTTTGCAAGAAATTCCTTTTCTAAAAAGGTGGCATGTCGAGAAACAAACACTTTTTGTTCCTCTGTATGGTAGAAAAGATATCCATGTGAATGTTTGGGATATCCCACAAACTTGCATAGAACTGACCGTGCCTCGAGTTTGTCCGGATTCTGCCTTTTGACATAGGCCGGGCAACCCCATATCTTAACTCGTTTAAGACATGGTCTCTTCCCACTCCATATCTCATATGGTGTGGTAGGTACAGATTTAGTTGGAACTTGATTCAATAAGTATGCTGCTGTTTCCAGCGCATATCCCCAGAAGGAAATAGGTAACTCAGCTGTGCTCATCATAGAGCGCACCATATCTAATAGGATGCGGTTCCTCCGTTCTGATACACCGTTGTGCTGTGGTGTATATGGAGGAGTCAGCTGAGAGAGAATCCCATTCTCTTTTAGGAAGTCCAGGAATTCATTGCTCAAGTATTCACCTCCTCGATCAGATCGAAGGATTTTAATACTTTTTCCGGTTTGGTTCTCGACTTCTTGTTTATATTCTCTAAATTTCTCAAAAGCTTCTGATTTGTGTTTCATCAGGAACACATATCCGAGTCTAGAGAGATCGTCAGTGAATGTAATGAAGTACGAAGAACCATCCCTGGCATGTGTAGACATGGGACCGCATACATCACTATGTATCAGTCCCAAGAGTTCGGTAACTCTTTCTCCGTGTCCTGTAAACGAAGTTTTGGTCATCTTGCCTTTGAGACATGACTGGCAAGTGTCATAAGATGAAAATTCAAACGGATTTAAATATCCATCCTTATGCAACTTAGCTAGTCGTGTTGCATTGATGTGACCCAGTCTACAATGCCATAAGAAGGATTCGTTCAGTTCTGAACTTTTCTTCTTGTGTGTGTTTGTTATGCTCAGAACTGTTGATTGATTTAGAACATAAATGCCATTGCACAACGTGCCTGATCCAACCAACTTTTGGTTACGGAAAATGTTCATAACATTATCCTGTAATACAAAATTATATCCCTCTTTACTCAACAAAGAAACCGATATAATGTTGCATATCAGGTTCGGCATGTAATAGCATTCGTTCAGAACCAATGTATTACCAGTTGGTAATACAAGGTGATATTCCCCGACAGTCTTAGCTGCAACAATTGCACCATTTCCAACTCTAATGTCTTTATCACCTTCTCCAAGTTCTCTACCTTTCCTAAGCCCAAGTAACTGATTACATATATGGGATCCTGACCCGGTATCTAATACCCAGGACATAGAGCAAATGGAGAAACAGTTCTCTGTAACGAACACACCCGAAGAAAATGCATTATCATGTACTTTCTTCATTCGGGTGGCATGGGAATCCTGGTATTCCCCTATATCCTATTCAGTCCTATAACTCTTATAGGTAAGAACGGAACCAACGTTCCCCAGCACAGTATAACATGCGGGTTCGGTCAATACATCCATATTATTATCTTTATTAGGGCATGAAATGGTCGCTACCTGGAGAGAGAGAGAAGAAAACACTTTAGCGTAAGCTCGTGCAAGATCAGATTGGTTATTATCTTATCTAATCAGGATGGCTCCCACTGGTTTTTATCAAATCTTCCTTCAAACCCTAAAAGGAAAGACTAGCCGGGATTAATTACACACTACAAGTTCGCTAATCTTTCAGCCAGGTCAGTGTCGGTACTTTGAGGGAGGTCCCCCGTGCTTTCGCACGAACCTAATTAATGTAAACCTCGTTTTCCCAGAGGTGTAACCCCGCTGACACCTTTCTAGACACCTACTTGATCGGCTAATTGTTGTGTGCAAAACTCTCCCAGGAGTAACTCTTACTCTCAGTGGGTATCGGGATCCAACTATCTCATAGAAGGTATGCAATCTCATTGCAAATTTCAACACTTGAAATTCCCGATAATATTTTGCCCCTAGCGTCCTATGACCTTGACAAAGGCCAACAAATCATAGCATGCTAGTCAAGTTCAACCCGTCATTTCTTGATTGAATCAAACCCACCCGCACGACCCTTGACAAAGGCCAACAAGGTCGTATGACTACCCTGAAACAATCTGCATCACATGCACAAGCAGATAATCACTATTCAGCTACCGCACACTACGCCTTGACAAAGGCCAACAAACGCAGCACGAATACTAAACAGTTCTTATCTGAAATAACGGAGGGCTACGACAGGTTTTTCTGAAAACCTATTGCGTAATGAACTTGATATCGTTGTAGAATCAAATAAAGTTTTGAAATGGAGTGATTTTGAGGCTTTTCTAGTTTTGCTAAAGGGGTCACTCCCGGTGAAGGGATCGTCGGCCCTTTCCTCGTCGAATGAGGTGCGGGATATATCATATATATCACTGTACAAAGCAAAAACTATAGAAGATATCAAATGACAAACCGAGTGTGTAGCATCTGCCAGTTATTGCTAAAGGAGTCACTCCCGGTGAAGGGATCTCGGTCCTTTCCTCATCGAATAAGGTGCAGGATATATCACATATACCGCTGTGCAAAGCAAGAACTATAGCTACCTGTTTTATTTTGAAATTCGATTCTACAACATCTTAGGTTTCTTTTATTTCATTAATCACATTAATGAAGTCCCATCATTTAAGTTACCTAAACATCACAGATAAATACGACGTACACTTATGCCATCCGCATTCGCCTGGATGTCCCCTCGTGCACCGTTAGGTTAGGTAACTAACGACAGAGTAGGGCAGGGCTAGTGCGGGTGCAAAACATAAGTAACGTCTATATAATATATCATATATACTATGTACTGTATCTACCACAGAACATCACATGATCACATCACAGATAAAGCAACAGAAGAAACATATGAAACATTGGATATACTAGGACGTCCGTGTTTTCAATACGAGCCAGTATAAAACACGGATTCCACGGTCGTGATGAATAGCCAATCCCACACCCCTAGACCCCTACGAGAGCGGCAAGCAACCCTACCAATTCTAGGGTTAGGAGACCGGGACTCGACTCCTCGAGATGGTCTCCCACTGAACCCTAGAACCCGGTTACTTGTGCTCCCCTCCTTGGGTCTATCCTAATGCGGAAAAGTAAATAATATACAAAGGGTGACATCTTCCGCAACCTGGAAGTGTCCCAAATAAAAGAATATTACATACAAGTTTTTACATGAATGAAAATGAAAAACACTCATCACACATAAAAAAAACCCGGCTATTCAAACACGACGATCCAATATAACATATCCAGCAACACATAACATCACAAGTCATCAACGTAAGTAAATATGCGCATCCCAATTGTCGTTGACATATAGCAACGAAACCGGCGATATCACATATTACACTTACGGTCACAGAAAAGAAAGTGTAAAACTACAACAGTTGGAATCTGCAACCTCTTTAGACATCGCATGCCTAATCAAATGAAATACTTAGACATCACATGCCTAACAATTATAAACCCCGCATTTTATCCCATTATCGAAAACTCTTTTCAATATCAAATGAAACTAAACCGCTAGATTTATAACATTCATTCAGTTATCTCATAACTGTTTGTGAATTCCAATTATTGTATCCCATTCCGGATAAATAGAAAATATTAACCCGATCAAACATTCGAACACCCAAGTTTTCCCGAAACCGATCAACACATGACACAAGTTCAAAGACATTCACTTCATGCCTCAGTACCAACGGTCCAGCCGTAGAAGGGTCAAGCCAACGCCTCACATGTGGCACGCCGTACTGCCCCAAACCCTAAGGTTCAAAGGGCAGTTCAAGACGGTCACATAATCGAGTTAAGGTTTGTTGTCTTCTAGAGGGACCATCGCGTTACTTGCACTACTCAGAACGTCCTTAAACCACAGAAAAATCCAACACTTGGAAATTTTCTGGCAGGGGAAAAGTTGGGTATTTATATCCGGTCGAACTTTTTAACATATTCAAAAATTATCCGGAAAAACACATAGACAAAACTTGATAATCCGATCGAATCTTCGATTCCCAATGCAACCCCAGAACACTCAACTCTTGAGTCAATTTAAAAATTCCCAGAAAACTCAGCACTGTAAAATAGGAATTACTGTGCAAAGGAGGAGGGCTGGCGTCATCATCACGCCGCGGAACCGCCGCAGAAGCATGGAGGAGGGCTGACGTCATCATCACGCCGCGGAACCGCCGCAGAAGCCATGCTTCTGCCGCGGTTCCGCCGCACACTATACTGTTCATATGAAAAATTTTGCACCGTAATTCTTATAATTCCCTGCTGAATTTTTTAAGCATTTTTAATCTTTAAAAATCCCAGTTTTTGAAAAAAGTCCAGAGAGCACATCGGGAATTAGGGTTTCGGTTCGATTGGGTTTCAAACGTCGTCTACACATCGCCTAAGGCTCTAGCTAGGCTCTGATACCACTGAAGGGTTCCTAGGCATACTAAAGAGGTCTCACAAGGCATCAACCATGCCAATTTCAAATTTTATGGGTGCCGAGAAACCCTAATACGGATCGTCGACTAGAATCCTAGGCGAAACATTAAACAAGTTAACGATTTAACTAAAGGAGAGAGGCTACAACCTTTGTAGATCCGTTTCTCCACTTCCTTAGCTCCACGTAGGCGTCGTCTCGCTGTCCATCTGGATTCCCGAACTCAAACGTCGGCTTCATCGGAGAAATGGGCGAGCTAGGTCGTCGGCTTCGTGCCGAAGATGATCTACGTCGTGGCATCACAAGTTCAAGCTCCAACTTCACCAAGTTGTGAAATTTGTGAAGAAAACACCCAAAACCACTTAGCAAGAGGTAGAGAATGAAGAAATAGGAGGTGGGTTCACTTTAGAATTGGATTTCTCACTCTTTAGCTCAAGGTACCATTAATGGTGTCAAGTTTTTCTTTTTAAGAAGAAGAAGTAGATCAAGATAGAATATGATAAGTATTAGATTAAAAATGAGAATAATATCATTACTTATCATATACTAACCATGGTGAAGTGTAAAGAGCAAACTAGGGTTAGGTGCATGGTTAGGTTAAGAGAAGAAAACAAAAATGGTCAATTATTCAACTCTTCATGAAGCTTCATGAAAGAAACAAATAAAGCCACCATTTTTCTTTTCCTTTCCAAAATGAATAATCAATATAAATAAATGAATAAGTAATTAAAACCCTAACCATTCATATAACCATGGTTTAATTTTTACACAAGCACAAGCTAACATGTATCATCAAACATGATACAAACATGTGCACAAAAGTATATCACATATACAACTTGCACATCAAGTGAGAAAATCCATTTAAAGTGAACCAATACTAGTTAATGCAAAGTAATATATCAAATATATAATTATATATTAAATCATTAAATCAACACTTAATTTAACGATCCGGTCATATCGCATATAACCGACTAGTATTATATGTATCGGCTTGTCGAATCAATCCTTGATTCGATATCTAGGTTATATCGAATATAACCAATCGATACATTTATCGCGAGAATTGAATACGGTATCACATACACGCATTATTCTCGGTCCTGCACATATCTCATATGCGCTCCTATTTCGTTTCGCTTGAGCCAGGAAACCTCTGTGTAGGACTCTAAAGACTCGTCAATACGCCGGTAGCAGATGATGATCATATCAAGCACCTACAAGCCGCAAGCGGTCTGCTAAACGTAACGGCCATCCGGGTATTGAGCGATCAGAAGATCGACGAGCTAGCCCGCTCACACTCCTGTGAATCCAATCAGTAACACTTACCGTACAGTCCGGTCTGTTCGTCTGATATGTCGCATATCAAGTCTAGGGGTGGTAAACGTCAGTCCCCAATAACCGATAAGTCGTGCCGATGTGAGGCTCATAACGGGTCGAGAAACTACTGGTAACACTTACCAGCAAATCTCTGATCAGCCCAGGCAAGGGACTTCCCTGTTACGGCCAATCGAGCACAGCGCAACATCAACCCCCAATACCGGGAGAGACGAAACCCCTCCTATCGCTCATTGCCTCCATGTGACTCGGGACTGTACCCAAAGACCACCGTTTTTCACGCCCTCATGGACGTGGTAAGGTAGAGATCAAAGCACAGTGGGAATCACACAAGACTCTATGACGATCTCGGGTTTACAGACTAAGCTGCACAAATGTCACCTGAGAACTGCCATCTGACGTGAGTTATAATACCATCTGGGAGTTCTCGGCGAGTCCGTCCAGTGTACCCAGTCTCCACTGAGCACCCGTATACCATCTCTGATGTCAAACACCAATGGATATGGGATCATCCATCGCCCATCTCATGGGTCGAGAAGCGTATACGCTAGTCTACTCTGGTATATCGATGCCCCGTCTCGATACACCCACGACTAGGGACCTTGAAGGATGTACCTATGGACTACCATGTCCCCACTAGTATGATCTGCATCATAGTCCAGGTAGTCAAGTACACATCCTAAGGGCTTTACCAACATGTAACTATAGGACAGTTTAAAGAGACAAGTGTACATGTTAAGATAAAGAGCAACCAGATAGCATACTATCATATCGAGCAAGAAAGTCATCTCTATATATGTCCAAGCATCCAATATATCATACATCATCTGTACAATACTGGCCTCTAGGGCATACATACAACTAACACATATATATATACCTATCTCTCAGGTCACATCCGTATCAATCTCGTATCAGGAGACCGGCAAGGTATCAACTATCTCTTATGGACTCGCATCCATATAACGACATATCAACCAAGTCATCATATCTCATCATATACTCTTTTCGTCGCATCAATCTCTCACATCAAGTCATTTTACATATGCATTCTATTATATGAATCTCATGTCACTCTACTCTAAATCTCATACTTAATCTCATGCAACTACATATCTATATATTGTGATCCACATTCACTTTTCATATCCTTATATATCAATTCGAGACATTATTTCTATCATATCATGTCCAAGAGTGATGTCCCTATAGCTTTCATCTCATATCTCGATATATATTCGATCAATAATATCACCTCTAACTATCTTTTTAACAGCATTTATAGTTTTCTAATGTATGTTTCTCCGACTGTATTATATATATATATATATATATATATATATATATATCGGTCTCCATTCATAATTTGCGGGGGTGCTATACGCCATCTACCCGACTTCCCCCATAGATATAAATCTACTCACTTGTACAACTCCTCGTTCAGCCGTAGTCGATGTGCTCCGTCGTCTTGGAATCCACACGAAGGTACCTACAAATCAACAAATATCGCTACGTTATGAAAACCAAATCCGAAAAATCGATACGGCACACGGTGCGCTCATAGGTTAGAACCTATAGCCTACGCATGCAATAACGACCAAACAACCCTCGTCGTTGACGTACAAACTGTAAGTCAAAGCCATCGCCCCGACCATCAATCCGTGGCCAAATGCGGAACAAAAACTTTTAAACTTGGCGCTAACGTAACCCTAAAACCCGGATCGAACCATAACCCTATACTAGTAAACTGTAAAGTGGTAAAAGTGATTATACCGATCGATCCGTATCCTTCGGTCTTCAGTCTCTTCCTCTAGCTTGTTGCAGCTGCCCCGACGAAGTTCGATCTCCGGTCTCGCTCGACAAAAAGGTTCCACGTCGAGTATTCTTTTTACGGGCTCCCGCCTCAAAACCGAGGCAACTCGAGTATGAAGTTTGCTAGCCGACATGTCCAAGGTAAAGTAGAGATAGTGTGTTAATACATTGTCTCAAGTCACCCAATGATTTGGGTGGAGGTAAATGAAGTTGCCATGAGAGATGAAGAATGTGGGCATAGGTTTTTGGCTAAGGTAAAACGAGCTTGCTAAAAAAATTGCTCGGCCATGAAAAAAAGTTCTCTGTGGATTTTTGGTGTTTGTTGTATCCACTACCCAAAATATCTACAGCCACCTCAAATATCCTATGCATGACAAACACCAATTATTGCACAAAATATCACGATACTATGACTCACTACTTCCACACAATTCCACACGAAATTTCCCACCGCCAATTAGCTAAAAACAATTACACACATTTTCACAAAAGCATGCACCATTTTCGAAATTAGCCAGCCCAAGATTTTTAATGCTGGGAATGAAAAATAGCTACAAGAAATATGGCCAAAAACCAATGCTCACTGTTTCAAAAATTATATTTTTAAAAGAATAAATCATTTTAATCACCAAATTATTTCACAAATATTGGTATATATTTATACCATTTTACGAAAACCCCAAATTCGCAAATCAGTAGTTTTCGCGAAATATATTATTTTAATTTTAAATTCTAAAATAATATTTTATATTTTCTGAAATGTTACAATCTTCCCCCCTTAAATAAATTCGGTCCCCAAATTTAAATTTAAATCCCCTAAATACTAAAACGTTTCAATAATCAGCTCAAATCAACGGGGCTCCGAAATCACGGAAGATACAGAAATACCACAGTGCCTCGTGTGCGCCTGAAAACGAGTATGAAAGTCAAAATCGAACTCCGTCAATCATAACGCATTCACTGGAGTTATAATGGAGACACAAATCTCAAAATCCACTACCGAAATACCATTTGCACTAGTTAAACACTATAATACGGTAATAGTATGAATCTTTGGAAAAGCTCTAAAAACTGAATAAAATATATGAAAAATCTTTTTTGAATCGCCGTGTGATGCGACTCACGGCACAAGTGACGGACGCTCATTTATGAAATAATAAATGTATGTTCATTTATGTTTTGCCAAAATATACGTTCCGTCGTTTTTGAATTATCCCAAAAAGGTTTTCCTTTATAAACGTTCGCGTTACTCACGGACACGTAAGAATAGCGAGACTATAGCTCCATTTTGAAATCCTTTTGTTAAACTTTTAATGAATGCAAAATACTCAGGTACCGTCCTCAGATCAATTCTGTCCGGCTACTATATAATATAGTGCCCATCATGAAAAACAAAGTGCTCATGAGCAAAATCAGCCTCAAAAGGCGTATCCAACAATCACGTGCGTCTGGTGCGCATGGAAATCAAAACCAAATACAAGTGCTATGAATGTGCACAAAATCAAACTAAGTGCAACGGGTGTGCACGATAACATCTGTCCAGTGCAACGGATGTGCACGACAATAATATCAAGTGCATCTATAGTGCATAAAAATCTCAACCCAGTGCAACTAACATGCACGAATGAAAATCCCAATCGAGTGCACCCGGTATGCACAAAATCACATCTTATATCATGCGCCCAACATGCTCGAAAATCCAAATCAAGTGCATTCGTCATGCACCAACGAAATCTAAATCAAGTGCATCCAACATGCACGAATAAAAATCTAAACCAAGTGCATCGATGCGCGCAAAACCCAATACCAAGCTACTAACATGCGCAAAAATCTAACCCGAGCGTGTCAAGTCCGTAATAAGCATCTAGTGCGGTAGCATGCATGAAAACGAACATCAAGTGCAAACGCGGAAAAAAACATAAATCTGATAAAACGAATTCTCAAAGACATAAATCGGGTGCAACCAAGGTACGGAGTTTAAATCTAGTGCAACCAATACATGAAATATCAATCTGGTGCAACATATGCACGAAACACAAATCTGGTGCATCTAGTGCACGAAATACAAATCCGGTGCAACAAATGCACGGCGTAAAAATCTAGTGCAACAAATGCACAAAATACAAATCGGGTGCAACAAGTGCACGAAAACGCATTAATAACTCAAATTATGCGTATAAAGAAAAACAACAATGAGTGTACTAAGGTGTATAAAATCAAAAGCGTGTGCAACTATGTGCACAAATCCGTATCAATGCACTTCAAGCACATGTGAGCTATACCGAGAGCAAAAATCAAATCGAGTGCGTACCAAATGCACAAATCAAATCAACCGTATGAAATCCATGAAATCATAAACGCGTGCAGCCAAGGCACAAAATCAACATCAAGTGCAATGGATATGCACAAATCGCAACCCAACACAAAGGTATATAAAACGTATATCAAGTGCAATAACTATGCACAAAATGTAAATACCCAGTAGGTGCAGCCATGGTGCACGAAAACATTATCATGAAACTCAATCATCAAAACTCAAATCCAAGCGATATAAGCATGATACTCGGATCACAAACACAAATCGCAACAAATGATATTGAGGTATGCCTCCTACAATGTCGAAAAATGTTGGTACGTCCAAAACTGGCAGAGCAAGAACATCCGCTTGCCTCCTGCTCACTGTCTGGCATCCTCTATCTCTGGGTCCTCATTTCTTTATGGATTACCAATCTCGCAATCGATCGGCTCATCGGCCCGGTCAGGTGTGCTAACGGAAACGATTCCGCTCTGGCACTCCTCTGGTCATCTCTCGGCTAATTTGCATGACCACTCGTAAAGCATCACATCACTGGCATTGGCCTCTGGCCCTCGGAATACACGTGACGCAACTGATCGTTGGTGCAAATCTCATCACAGCAGTATCCTGGAAGGAACCTGCTCAAGGTCTCTTCCGATCTTGCCTATACCGAACTATACGGAGGCTGCTACTCTGGCATAATCTTTTCTCGCTTTCTGGAAATCTGCGTTCTCATCACAATATTTCTTTGGAAATTGGACGTATCCCAACGCCTCTGTCTACATATCCGATCTCTAATATCAACAGAAAGTAATAACAGCTCGTTAACATCTCGCACGAACATCTTATTCCACTCGCCTTTATTTTTGTCCACATCGACGTCACGTCTTACTATCTGCGTACTGCAATTGTTCTTGGCTACAGTCAATCTGGTGTCTTTCACACGAACTCGAAATTACGAACTCGGTATCTTCATCACTCAGTAGAAGATATCTAGCCGAACACGTCCTCGGGAACTCTCCCCAATCATCGAAGGAACACTCTATATTCGTCCGTTCTCGATCAACTCACAACGCATATGGGTGAGGTCCTCTATTCGTAACTGGTCATCTTACTGATCTCCTATCGGATCATCCGACGAACAACGTCATCTCTGGATTGATCTACTCTAGATCTGAGTAAGATTCTCCACACTGAAAATTTTCAACTCAACTGGGCCTGCATCGGCGCATCAAATATGACGAATCACCTTCGTCTCTCAACTCCACTGAAGATAGACCAGCTGTCCTCTATCGCATCTCTGCCTGGAAGCTCCAGCGATCTCATCTCGTAAGCTTCGGAAGCGGCATCTTGTCAATCTCAGCAACAGCTGGGTCATCTGTCTGCACGGTAGACGACATCATAAACTCTGAGGTAGGCTGTACGTCAACAGTCCTCTCACAACTGGCAGCCTCTAACAATGTCCCGATCATCCGGTGCAAAAACGAACACTCATCTCAAACGAGAGGTCACAACACCAACACTAAATCGATACGTTCCCATGCCACCAGAAAACATGATGGTCAGTCCTCGTCCATGACGTGCTCGCCCTGACTGTATCACTAGCAGCAGCTCAATCTGTGCTCAAACCATGGTGACAGGAACCTCAATCATGTATCGATGAAAATAGATCAAATGGATGAAATGACTTAACAGATCCAGAACAAATACATGATCATAAGGAGGAACGGAATCAGTGAGAGTATGATCATGGAAACGAATAGAATCAAGGATCTCAAATGGATGTATGATCAAGGGAACGAAGAGAGTCACAGATCTCAAAGTATGTACATCTTAAGGTTTCATAAGTGGAGTATCATATCGTAAATATGCCGCGCAACATACGTACGGTACATCACTCTACTCAAGCTACCTACTCCATCAATCAGGGTCAGCCTATGAAACGAAAGTTCGGGTCTAATACCCCCCTGTTCAAGTCTAAGTTCCGTAAGGTCAAGCCTATGTAACGAAATAATTTACGCCCCACACTCCACATAGTCAAACCTAGACTCGAACCAAGGTTAAATCTAGCACTCTGATGCCAATTTTGTCATGACCCGAAATATTAGCTCGTCACCGACACTTAGATCACGCAACGTCTACAGGCGTAACGTAACTTAAGTAAGCCAAAACCCAGAAATCTAAACCTTTCAAAAGAAGTAAGTAATGAAAACATTGATACAACATTTGGAAACCTTAAGTAAAAGTCCTTAAATCTCTTTTTTTTTTTGAAATTTCGGCAGCACCTCCTTTGTAAAAACTAGCCCCGAAAACAGATACAACACAAAATATAAAGAAAGCATCCCCAAATGGGAGCAAATCACGCCCAACGGCGGAAACAACTACCACAAGCATATATATGTATACGACACCCAACGGCGAAGATCACACAAAGGAAAATGAAAAGCAAGACATCAAACCCACCAAGCGAACATATAACCCATAGCTCTAAGTCTCGCAACTACAAGACTTGGTAAGTCTTCACTTATACAAATACTAGTTTCTGATTTGATGGAGTTGACTAGATACAATAGGAATAATAATAATGCAAGAGGGGCACGATCCAACATATACCACCTACTAAAGCAAATCATCCGAATGCAAGCTGTGTGCCAGCGATGCCGCTACTAATCCATGCGGTCAACCTGCAAGAACTGTGGCACAACGGGGGTGAGTTGCCAACTCGTAAGTAGAAAATATCAGTAGGTAGAAATCGAATAAAACAATGATTTCCTAGGTCAACTATATCATAAAGGTAATAATATGATATCTAGGGTGACCGTGTCTACATATATGCCAATAATAATCAATGCCTGTATGCTTGTGGATCTCGTCCAACAATATAATCAATGCATGTATGCAGGTGGATCTCATCCAACAATATAATCAATGCATGTATGCAGGTGGATCTCTTCCAACAATATAATCAATGTATGTAAATATATGAGGATATCAAAGAACATGTGTTCATCAATGACACATCAAATCATGGAACCTGAGTGTCAATTACCGACACTCGAAGCATCATGAAACCCGTGTCTATCATCGACATGTAAATCCTCATATCTCAAGCTCCATCAGTCCGGATCGGCCCTCATCAATATCTCGGGCTCCGTCAGTCCGGATCGGCCCACCGGCTCCGTCAGTCCTGAATCAGCGCGTATCATCTCATGACTCCGGTCGGTATCCTCCGGATAACCGCCGAATCCAAATTCTATCACCGGTAGGTACTAGCCCTCCTGCCAGGCTCATCGTCTATACCACGAAAATCACCTCTTGCCCCGGGGAACCATACCGGGTCCACCATGTACCCGCAGACGGTGCCTACCGCTCCTCGAATCGGGTTTTTAACACGAGTCTCAGAACCGAGAAAACTCATGGTGGACGCACTGAAATATCATATCAAGAGAAACCGGGTTTTCAAACAATACATAAATTTCTTGAAATACCCCCACTGTTCTCAAATCCATAAATCACATGAAAACTGATGTATGCAATATAAAACGGCAATATGAGCATATTAAGGGAAAACCACTCTTTTAAATGAATCCAGATTTAAAATATATCATGTGGTTCCCAATTCCTCCAAAATCAAATGCAACATCATATAAAGGCGTACATGTAGCTCTAGCAAGATGTGTGTATATACATGTAAGTATGTAAGCATGATGCATTTCATATGCGCAATAGCACAAGAATCAACATCTAAATGTCGATAATGATACAATACCACATAGGTGTATGTGCAACTATAGCAGGGTATGTCATGCAACATAGCATAATGATGTGAGCATAGCAAGTATATCATAGCATGATTTAGCAATTCTATTGTGTGAGTGACATAGCAATTATCGATGATGAAAGTGTGTGGGCCGGCAATCTGTGTAAGTGTAATATACGCATCATCGATAATGGTGTAGGTATACTAGCACAGGTACATATATCATGCAATGAGAATATTATAAACGTAGCATAAGATACATCGTACACGAAATGCTATCAGGTATACGTATCTACAATATATCCGAGTTGGTGAATCTATCAATCGGCATCCAGCCTCACAACACCACGTACGGTATAATCTATCGAACGACATCCTCTAATCAAGGGTATAGATCAATCCACAGCTAAAACTCATCGCGTACGGTAATCCATCGTACGGCGGCATTAAACAATTAGGGATTCTATCAACCTATACAACAACGGGGGTACTGATCTAAGTCTCGTACGACATATCACTCATTATGCACATCATTATCCATATATATATATACACCTATCTCTCAGGTCACATCCGTATCTATCTCGTATCAGGGGACTGGCAAGATATCAACTATTTCTTATCGACTCGCATTCATATAACGACATATCAACCAAGTCATCATATCTCATCGTATACTCTTTTCATCGCATCAATCTCTCACATCAAGTCATTTTACATATGCATTCTATCATATGAATCTCATGTCACTCTACTCTAAATCTCATACTAAATCTCGTGCAACTACATATCTATATATTGTGATTCACATTCACTTTTCATATCCTTATATATCAATTCGAGACAACATTTCTATCATATCATGTCCAAGAGTTATGTCCCTATAGCTTTCATCTCATATCTCGATAAATATTCAATCATTAATATCACCTCTAACTATCTTTTTAACCGCATCTATAGTTTTCTAATGTAGATTTCTCCGACTGTATTATATATATATATATATATATATATATATCGGTCTCCATTCATAATTTGCGGGGGTGCTATACGCCATCCACCCGACTTCCCCCATAGATATAAATCTTCTCACTTGTGGAACTCCTCGTTCAGCCGTAGTCGATGTGCTCCGTCGTCTCGGAATCCATACGGAGGTACCTATAAACCAACACATATCGCTATGTTATGAAAACCAAATCCGAAAAACCGATACGGCACACGGTGTGCTCATAGGTTACAACCTATAGCCTACGCATGCAAAAACGACCAAACAACCCTCGTCGTTGACGTACAAACTGTAAGTCAAAGCCAGCGCCCCGACCATCAATCCGTGACCAAATGCGGAACAAAAACTTTGAAACTTGGCGCTAACGTAACCCTAAAATCCGTATCGAACCATAACTCTATCCTAGTAAACTTTAAAGTTGTAAAAGAGATTACACCGATCGACCCATGTCCTTCGGTCTTCAGTCTCTTCCCCTAGCTTGTTGCGGCTGCCTCGACGAAGTTCGCTCTCCGGTCTCGCTCGACGAAGAGGCTCCACGTCGAGAATTCTTTATATGGGCTTCCGCCTCAAAACCGAGGCAACTCGGGCATGAAGTTTGCTAGCTGACATGTCCAAGGTAAACTAGAGATATTGTGTGAATACATTGTCTTAAGGAACCCAATGATTTGGGTGGAGTTAAATGAAGTTTCCATGAGAGTTGAAGAATGTGAGCATAGGTTTTTGGCTAAGGAAAAATGAGCTTGCTAAAAAATATGCTCGGACATAAAAAAAAGTCCTCTGTGGATTTTTGGTGTTTGTTGTAGTGGTGTGTAATAAAAAATAAAGCAACACCAATTATATCCACTACCCAAAATATCTACAGCCACCTCAAATATCCTATGCATGACAAACACCAATTAATGCGCAAAATATCACAATACCTTGACTCACTACTTCCACACAATTCCATACGAAATTTCCCACTTCCAATTAGCCAAAAACAATTACACACATTTTCACAAAAGCATGCACCATTTTCGAAATTAGCCTGCCCAAGATTTTCTATGCTGGGAATGAAAAATAGCCACAAGAAATTTGGCCAAAAACCAATGCTCACAGTTTCAAAAATTATATTTTTAAATGAATAAATCATTTTAATCTCCAAATTATTTCACAAATATTGGTATATATTTATACCATTTTACGAAAACCCCAAATTCGCAAATCGGTAGTTTTCGTGAAATATATTATTTTAATATTAAATTCCAAAATAATATTTTTTATTTTCTGAAATGTTACAGATATATATATCTACTCACCTTGATCCTTACTTGCCGAAGTCGATGTCGCCATCCTCTTCTTCATCGTAAGAAATCCACGTGAGGGTACCTACATATATAACACATGACATCGTAAATAGAAATCGCGCATGGAAACCAAAACGGTACACGAATCGCACATAGGTTAAAACGTATGGTCTACTCATGCAAAAGAGCCAAATAACACCCGATATCGACGTACGAACGTCAACCTACTGAGTCAAAACCCATAAACCAAAACTCAAGTTACAACGAAGTCGCAAAATGAAGCAGCAACTCAAGAAAACACTTCCAGATTTTACCATAGGTGTAATTAGCCAATTTTGCATATGGGATAGGTCTAATTTACTGAAAATGGAGCTATGGGCCAAGCACGAACCAATTTTGAAGTACCCAGGCCGCAAATTGTGTCCATGAAGGATAAATTTGCGGCCAAGTGAAAGGGTTAGGGTCTCGGGTCTTGGGTATAGGTTCTAGGTTGCCTGCACTTCTCTCAGTAATTGCTACTTTTCTTATATACCCCCCGAGTGATAGCGATCTCGAAACAACCTCACAAATCCAACACAAATCTGATATCGGGGTTTTCTACGTTCATGACTTGGGGTTCTTGTCTCTGATTTAGTCCAAAATACTAGCACTATAAGGGTTGGAGCCAAGCTTAACCCTCAATTACACCTTCACAATTCAAGAATTCCTCAAAACCCCAACTTGGAATTTTCAAAGTTCACTTAACATCACTAAAACACTTCTAAACTTAAATAGGTTCTAAAGTAATTGAATAACTATACTAATGGTGAAGGAAATACCTCATTTGGCAACTCAAGAATTTTCTTGAGTTGCCCCAAGTGCTCAAAATCCAAACTTTCTTGGTCTCCTATGCTTGTAGTGAGCTTGTGCACATATTTCCTGAAAGGAAATAATTGTTTTGAGGTGGTTTTGAGGTTGTAGTGAGTAGGTGAAGGAGGTGGAGGGAGATGGTAGCCATGGTGTGGGAAAAGAGTAGAAGAAGATGATGAAGATGATGAAGACCATGACAAATGTGCCAAGGTCAAATACCCCTCACCCTCTCTCTCTTTCCCATACCTCTTTCTTTATTCCATTTTTCTTTTTCTTCTCTTATTAAAATCAAAACACTTAAAAAAAAATGAAGACATGCTTCATATCATAAAGTGTAACAAGTATATGTGACATACAATGGTACATGTCATGCACAAAAACACGGATTAATGCAAGATTAGTGAAAATTAATCGGGTTTAACATTTAACCCAATTTATCGGTATATAATAATACCATATCATTAAAATATTCATAATATTTATTATTTTAATTATATAAATTCCCAAAAATAATATTTTATTTTTCTGAAATGTTACAACAAAGAGCAATCAGATAGCATACTATCATGTCGAGCAAGAAAGTCCTCTCTATATATATCCAATCATCCACTATAATATACATCATATGTACAACAATAGCTTTTAGGGTATATACATAACTAACAATCTCCCACTTGCACTAAGGCCAATTGTTGTCGTATCTCATGCACAACATCTCAAAGAGTCTCTCAAATTGTATCTGGGATATGGCCTTCGTGAGTGGATCCGCTGTGTTGTTCTTCGTGTCAACTCTCCTGATCCCGATCTCCCGGCGATCAACTATCTCCCGGATCAGGTGATACCACCTCAGAATATTCCTGGATCGCTGATAGGACCTGGGTTCCTTGGCCAAAGCCACTGCTCCATTGTTATCACAATACGAAGATATTGGATGCTCGATGGACGAAACCAATCTAAGTTCGTTTATGAAGTTCTTCATCCAGACAGCCTCTTTGGCAGCATCGTTGGCAGCGATGTATTCAGCCTCCATCGTCGAGTCTGCCACGGTTTCCTGTTTGGAACTCTTCTAACAAACCGCCCCTCCATTGATGGTAAAGACAAATCCCGAGACCGACTTAGAGTCGTCCTTATCACTCTGGAAGCTCGAATCGGTAAAGGAATACACTTGGAGTTCTCCGTTACCATACACCAAGAACATCTCTTTAGTCCTTCTCAAGTACTTGAGAATATTCTTCACAGCTATCCAGTGACTTTCTCCTGGATCTGCTTGATACCTACTCACTACACTTTGTGAGTATGCTACATTGGGTTTGGTACATAGCATCGCGTACATGATAGAGCCTACTGTCGAAGCATAGGGTATCCCTTGCATGCGAGCTCTCTCCAAATCAGTCTTGGGAAACATCTTTTTGGAGAAAGTGAGTCCTGTGATCGTGAGTAAATTCCTACGCTTGGATTCTTCTATACTAAACCTCTTTAGCATGGTGTCAATATACCTAGATTTGGACAATCCCAGTATCCGTTTAGATCTATCTCTATAGATCTTAATCCCCAAGATGTAGGAGGAATCACCTAGATCTTTCATTGACAATCTTTGAGATAAGAAGAGCTTGACCTAGTGCAGCATAGGAACATCATTTCCTATCAAGAGTATGTCATCCACGTACAATACGAGGAAGACAACCTTACTCTCTGCCACCTTCTTGTATATATAAGGTTCATCTACGTTTTTGATGAAGTCAAACTCTTTGACTACCACATCAAAACAGGTGTTCCAACTCCACGATGCCTGCTTTAACCCGTAGATGTATTTAAGCAACTTGCACACCTTCCCGCTGCTCCCACTGTCTACGAAGCCCTCTGGCTGAGTCATGTACACACACTCTTCTAAATCACCATTTAGAAAAGCAGTCTTAACATCCATTTGCCATATTTTGTAGTCATGGTATGCAGCAATGGCAAATAGGATTCGGATGGACTTAAGCATAGCCACTGGAGAAAAGGTTTCATCATAATCAACACTTGGTCGTTGACGAAAACCTTTTGCAACAAGTCTAGCTTTGAAAGTCTCAACTTTTCCATCTACACCAAGTTTCTTCTTAAATATCCATTTGCTCCCAATGGGTTTTTCCCCTTCAGGAGCAACTTCCAAATTCCATACTTTGTTGGTGTACATGGATTCCATCTCAGATCGCATTGCATCAAGCCATTTTATAGAGTCTCCACTCGTGATAGCCTGCTCAAAGCTAGTTGGGTCATCATCTTCCATGATGCAATCCTCGGTCCCACCATCAACGAGAAAACCGTAGTATCACTCAGGTGGATGAGGAACCCTACTAGATCGGCGGAGAGGCTGGGGTTCGTTAGAGACTACTGAATCCTCTGGTTCCACCAAATCTTTTGTCGTAATTTGTATTGCTGGAACTTCTTCCAGTTCTACCTCCTCCCCACAAATTTCTTTCACAAGAAATTCCTTTTCTAAAAAGGTGGCATGTCGAGAAACAAACACTTTTTGTTCCTCGGTATGGTAGAAGATATACCCTTATGAGTTTTTAGGATATCCTACAAACTTGCACAGAACAGACCTTGCCTCGAGTTTGTCCGGATTTTGCCTTTTGACATAAGCCAGACAACCCCATATCTTAACATAATTAAGACATGGTCTCTTCCCCTTCCATATCTCATATGGAGTGGTAGACACTGATTTGGTAGGGACCATATTCAATAGGGGCATGTCTGTCACAAGCGCATACCCCCAAAAGGAAATAGGTAACTCAGCAGTGCTCATTATAGAGCGCACCATATCTAATAGGGTGTGATTCCTCCGCTCCGATACACCGTTGTGCTATGGTGTATACGGAGGAGTAAGCTGAGAGAGAATCCTATTCTCTTTTAGATGTAGGGTTCCTAGGCACTCTAATGAGGTCTCACAAGGCATCAACCATGCCAATTTCAAATTTTACGGGTGCCGAGAAACCCTAATACGGATCGTTAACTAGATATATAGGCGCCAAAAGAAACTAGTTAACAACTTAACTACGAGTATTCGGAAATACAACCTTTGTAGATCCGGTTCTCCACCTCCATAGCTCCGCAATGAAGTCTCCTCGCTGTCCAAATGGAAACTCGGGCTCTAGCGTCGGCTTCATCGGAGAAATGGACGGGCAAGGTTGTCGGCTTCGTGCCGAAAATGATCTACGTCGAGGCATCACTAGATCA
Organism: Agapanthus africanus; assembly: GCA_030015575.1. Taxonomy (NCBI): domain Eukaryota; kingdom Viridiplantae; phylum Streptophyta; class Magnoliopsida; order Asparagales; family Amaryllidaceae; genus Agapanthus; species Agapanthus africanus. The sequence goes on along the minus strand of CM057345.1, from coordinate 291,992,199 downwards.
AGCTCCCACTTCACCAAGTCATGAAACTTGTGAAGAAAACACCCTATACTACTTGGCAAGAGGTAGAGGATGAATAAATAGGAGGTGGGTTCACTTTAGAATTGGATTTCTCACTCTTTTTCACAAGTTGCCATTGATGGAGGCAAGCTTGCTTCAATGTTGAAGACGAAGAAGAAGAAGAAAGAATATCATAAGTTTTTTTTTACAAAAAGAATAATCAAATGAATACTTATCATATCCTAACCTTAGTTAAGTGTAGAGAATAGACCATGGTTAGTTTAAATGGTTAGGGTTAAGCATGAGACAAAATGGTCATGTAGTCAAAAGCTTCATGAAGTTTCGACTACAAACAAAGAAAGCCACCATTTTCCTCAATTATCTTTTCCAAAATGAAAAATAAATAAATAAATAAATAAGCAAAGGATAAACAAAACCCTAATCATTAGTTTAACCATGGTTTAATTCTTTGCACTTAACCAAGTAAACATGTATCATCAAACATGATACAATCATTTGCACAAAAAGTATATCACATATACAACTTGTACATCCAAGTGAGAAAAACCATTTAAAGTGAACCAATACTAGTTAATGCAAAGTAATATATCAAATATATATTTATGCATCAAATTATTAAATCAACATTTGATTCAATGATCCGGTCATGTCGCACACAACCGACTAGTATACAATGTATCGTTTTATCGAATCAATCCTTGATTCGATAACTAGGTTATATCGCATACAACCATTCGACACATTCATCGCGAGAATGAAATACGGTATCACATACACGCATTATTCTCGGTCCCGCACATATCTCATATGCGCTCCTATTTCGTTTCGCTTGAGCCAGGAAACCTTTGTGTAGGACTCTAAAGACTCGTCAATACACCGGCAGCAGATGACGATCATATCAAACACCCACAAGCCGCAAGCGGTCTGCTAAACGTAACGGCCACCCGGGTATTGAGCGATCAGAAGATCGACGAGCAAGCCCGCTCATACTCCTGTGAATCCAACCAGTAACACTTACCGTACAGTCCGGTCTGATCGTCTAATATGTCGCATATCTCGCCTAGGGGTGGTAAACGTCAGACCCCAATAGCTCGATAAGTCGTGTCGATATAAGGTCTATAACAGTTTGAGAAACTACTGGTAACACTTACCAGTAAATCTCAGCAACCCTGGCCAGGGATTTCCAGTTATAGCCAATCGAACACAGCGCAACATCAACTCCCTATACCGGGAGAGACGAATCCCCTCCTATCGCTCATTGCCTCCATGTGACTCGGGTCTGTACCCAAAAACCACCGTTTTGCACGCCCTCTTGGACGCGGTAATGTGGAAATCAAAGCACAGTGGGAACCACACAAGAATCTATGACGATCTCGGGTCAACAGACTACTCTGTACCAGTGTCACCAGGGAACTGCCATCTGACGTAAGGTATAATACCATCTGGGAGTTCTCGGCGAGTCCGTCCAGTATGCCCAGTCTCCACTGAGCACCCGTATATCATCTCTGATGTCAAACACCAATGGATATGGGATCATCCATCGCCCATCTGTATGGGTCGAGAAGGTATACGCTAGTCTACTCTGGTATATCGATGCCCCGTCTCGATATACCCACGACTAGGGACTTTGAAGGATGTACTTATGGACTACCATGTCCCCACTAGTATGATCCGCATCATAGTACATCTAGTCAAGTACACATCCTAAGGGCTTTACCAACATGCAACAGAGAGACAATCAGTGTACACGTTAAGGTAAAGAGTAACCAGATAGCATACTATCATGTCGAGCAAGAAAGTCTTCCCTATATACGTCCTAGCATCCACTACAATATACATCATATGTACAGTAATGGCCTCTAGGGCATACATATAACTAACAATCTCGCACTTGCACTAGGGCCATCTGATAGCAGTGGTTGTAGTATCTCATACTCAACCATCCCATAAAAGTCTCTCTCTGGGAAAAGGCCTTTGTGAGTGGATCCGCCGTGTTGTCCTCTGAGTCAACTCTCCTAACCTCGATCATCCTGGAGATCAAGTATCTCCATGATCAGGTGATGCTGCCTCAGAATATGTCTGGATCACTGATGGGACGGACGTTCCTTGGCATAAGCCACAACTCCATTGTCACGCAATGGGAGGAACTTAGTTCATCTCATGAACTAATATACACCCAGACAGCCTCTTTGGTAGCATCTTAAGTAGCGATGTATCGAGCCTTTATCGTCTAGTATGTCACGGTATCTAGCTTGGAACCATTCCAACATACCGTCCCTTTACTGTGAGTAAAGACAATGCCTGTGACTGACTTTCAGTCGTCCTTATCACTCTGGAACTGTCACGACCCGAAGTTTGGCCCGTGACCGGCACTTAACCACGTAACGTCTACAGGCGTAACGCGACTAAGTGAACCGAAAACCCAGAAATCAAACCAGTGAAAGTATAGAGTGTTAGAAGTTTTAAAGGAAGCACTACTAAAATCATGATAAGAAACTAAGTAAACAATCTCCAAGAAAACAATATACGACGCCGTAGCGAAGATCAAGATCCACAAGTGGGAACATCACAGATAGAATAAACTGCAAGTACAGCCGGCTCACAACGAGCTCGACACCAGAATACAAAATAGTACAACATCGTCCTCATACTGTTCCTAAGTCAAATACATACATGGTAGATGGAGAATACTAGATACAACAATGTACATACTGAAAGATAAACAGATACCGCACAAAACCCACCTATCAGCAAAAGAGCTAGTACACCAACTGTGGGGGTATCTGTGCCAAAAGATGCAAAGCAGCCTGCCGCGACTACTCCGAAGGGCAACCTGCAAACACTGTGGCACAACGGGGGTGAGTTGCCAACTCGTGAATAGAGATAACATATAAAGGTAATCGCGAGCATGTACGTACTACACTACTCTATCATATGCCAACAGATGATATCAATATGGGATGAGCAGTATGTGCAATAATCATGCAAGTGCTCTATAGGGTCCTGTACTACCATATGAGGTACAAATGCTCTAACAGGTAATGCATCTACAGGATGAGGTACAAAAGTAATGCTGAGCAGGGGCAATATAATATCTACACGGAATGTCAACGTGGAACATATATGATCGGCTTCTCAATGCACCCAGATCTCCCAAAACTAGCTCATGCGCCGGCACTCTCCTCGGCCCTCAATCCTGTACATCTCTGAGAATCCCGAGTGCCCAACATCGGCACCCAAATATCATAAATACTCGTGTCTAGCATCGACACGCAAAACATCCTGTATCGGGCATCCGTCATTCCGGGTCAGCCCTCTCTCAAGGTATATATATCGGGAATCCGTCAGTCCGGGTCATCCCTCTCTCAATACATCGGGCATCCGTCATTCCGGGTCAGCCCTATATCAATCCATCGGGCATCCGTCAGTCCGGGTCAGCCCTCTCTCAAAGTATATATCGGGAATCCGTCATTCCGGGTCATCCCTCTCTCAATACATCGGGCATCCGTCATTCCGGGTCAGCCCTATATCAATCCATCGGGCATCCGTCAGTCCGGGTCAGCCCTCTCTCAGTACATGCCTCTAACACCGAGAAAACACGGGGCGGCGCCCCAAAATATCATATCAAGGGAACCGGGTTTTTAAATGATTACTTATTTGAAAAGGCCACGGTTCCCAAATCCAGAAATCACATGAAATCTCAACCAATAATACAAGTAATTGTGATGTGATATGTGCATCAAGTATGAGTATCAAGTCATGTCACATATAGATAAGCTACAATGCAATGATCCAATGTGATATAGGTGTCAAATATGAGTATCAAGTCATGTCACATATAGATAAGCTACAATGTAATGATCCAATGTGATATAGGTATCAAATATGAGTATCAAGTCATGTCACATATAGATAAGCTACAATGCAATGATCCAATGTGATATAGGTATCAAATATGAGTATCAAGTCATGTCACATATGGATAAGCTACAATGCAATGATCCAATGTGATATAGGTATCAAATATGAGTATCAAGTCATGTCACATATAGATAAGCTACAATGCAATGATCCAATGTAATATAGGTATGCAATGCACTAGCTAGTAACCATGAACATGCAATATATATATAAGGAACGCTATAAGGTCCTATCAGCCCTGACGTAGAACGCCATGCGGGCGATATCCCCGTAGATGTGAAATTTACTCACCGTAGCCTTCCACTAGGTATAGCCAACAACCTGTTTCCCCTCCTGCGCGGCGTCCGCTGTACTCGCCTGCGAACCTATAATTACACAATATATCACACGTAAGCTTGAAATCACAGAAACACGACATTTAAGCCGAACCAGTAACTCGTGTCGCGAACCAAGCGCGCGTGTGCGCGATGCGCTAAAATGTGTGGTTACGTGTCTGAAATCACTCCGACGCGTCGCGATACGCAGAAATCCAAAACCCACACACACGTATCACGCGTGTCGCGAAAGGTTGAAAATACGGAAAAATAGGTATTCTACCCCAGATTTTGATACAGGAAAAATATTGCAAAACTATATATACCATAACAACCCAAATAGCAGCATACACCCACACCCCAAACCCCAACCCTTGGCTCCCCTATCTGGCCGCAATTTGCGGCCAGAATGCAAAAATTGGCGGCCCCAAATGGGAATTGGGCTCCCAGGTTGGGTGTGTCCACTCTATACCCCCCATACATGCTACAGAAATATCTAGATTTAAACTGAAAAGTCTCAGGTAACAGCAGATCCTACAGTGCCCAAATTCTAGTTAAAATCCACACTTTGCACTAAAAGTAGAACTTTAAGGTATTTTTGTGCAACCTGAAACAAACCCTAGTTAAAGTAGCTCTAATAACACCTAAAGGAGCTAACTAAACCATGAGAACACCAATCTAACATGTGAATCACAAATATCCCTTAATATCACTAAAACGCACAAAAATGAGATTTTTACTAGAGGATACAACAAGTCTAAGGAAAAGAGGTGCTAATATGAGTTAATACCTTCTAAGAACCTTGCAAAACCCCAAAAGTTCCAGCTTCTCCCTTAAGTGTGCAGAATTGCCTTAGAACACCTCAAAAACCTCACTTTTTCCAAGCTTTTGTGAAGAAAATGAGTTGATATGCATAGGGTTTTGTGTATGGATCAAAGGGGAATGAAAAGAGAAGAGAATATGGAGGAAAAATGAAGTTTTTGCTGCTGGAAATTCTGTGGGATCTCAGAATGAGGGAAAAAGAGAGAAGAGAGAAGAGAAAGAGGGTCAAAAGTCAAGGTTTACCTAACCACCATGCTCATTTGTTTAATGGTATTTGAATTTTCTTTTCTTTTGTTGTTTCCTTTTGAAATTATAAAAAAAGGGTTTAGAAAAGGATTAAATGGTGGGGAAAAAGAGTTTGCAACCATGCACAAGAATGGTTAACAAGTCACAAAATGTCAAAGTATGCTAGGTGCACACTACAAAGGAAAATTTCCAATATGCTAACACTACCAATAATAACTATAAATCCTATGAACACACAAATATAAAAACATGCATGACTACCATTATCACCAAAACAATCAAACGAAAATTTCAAAGTGTTACAATCTACCCCCCTTAAAGAAATTCGGTCCCCAAATTTAAAAATCTAACTATACACACCTTCAAAAAGGTGGGGATACCTCTCTCATCATCTCGCTTTTGGTCTCCCAAGTGACTTCCTCGCCGCTCTGGCCACGCCAAAGTATCTTGACGGACGATGTCTCTTTCGACCTCAATTTTTTCACTTGTCGATCTAAGATTATCACTGGCTGCTCTGCGTAGGCAAGGTCGCGCTCAAGCTGGGTCGTCGGATGCTGAATCGCATGCGAAGGATCATAAATATATCTGCGGAACATCGAGACATGAAATGCGGGATGCACGTATGGAAAACGGGGAGGAAGGGCTAGTCGATACGCAACTGCACCGATTCGCTCAAGGATCTCCAATGGGGCCCACATATCTGGGACTGAGCTTCCCCTTCTTCCCAAACCTCATCACACCTTTCATTAGGGAGACCCTCAAGAAAACATGATCACCTAACAGAAAACTTAAGCCTGCGCCGACGACGGTCCGCATAAGATCTCTGCCTACTCTGGCTGCTCTCATCCTATCGCGAATCAACTGGACCTTCGCTGTCGTCTCCTCCCCAACCTGTGGCCCTAAGATACTGCTCTCACTGAGCTCCGTCCAACAGGTGGGTGATCTGCATCTCCTCCCATAAAGAGCCTCAAACGGTGCCATCTGAATGGTCTCCTGGTAGCTGTTGTTGTAGGGGAACCCTACCAAGGGCAAATGATGATCCCAGCTACCTCCGAGATCTAGTACACAGGCCCTGAGCATGTCCTCGAGAGTCTGAACGGTCCGCTCTGACTGTCCATCGGTCTGCGGATGAAATGCCGTGCTGAAACTCAAGCGAGTGCCCAAAGCCTCCTGAAGCCTCTGCCATAGTCTACTAGTAAACTGGGTGCCTCTGTCGGACACAATGCACGTCGGGACTCCGTGTAGTCGCACTATCTCGTCAATGTAGATCTGGGCATACTGAGTAAATCCGAAAGTCGTCTTCACTGGTAGGAAGTGAGCTGCTTTCGTTAAACGATCCACGATCACCCAGGTGGAGTCATACCCCCGACTAGTCCTGGATAGACCCACCACGAAATCCATCGAACTCTATTCCCATTTCCACTCCGGAATGGGTAACAGCTGTAGCTCTCCCACGGGCCTCTGGTGCTCAGCCTTGACTTGCTGACAAGTCAGGCATCTCGATACAAAATCTGCAATGTCCCTCTTCATACCGTCCCACCAGTAAACATCTTTCAAATCATAGTACGTCTTGGTGGAACCGGGATGAACACTATATACCGATCGATGTGCATCCTCAAGAATCTCGCGCCGCAATCCCTTAGCATCTGGTACGCACAGTCTAGCTCCAAATCGTAGTATCCCCTGATCATCGATCACGAACTCGGAAAATTTGCCCTGTCCTATCCGTGTCCTGCTCTCTGAACAGCGGCCATCGCTGTGCTGTGCCTCTTGTATACAGTCAAGCAACTGTGGGCGTGCACGAACATGCGCAATTCGTCCTCCGATCGGCGTAAACTCGAATCTGTACCCGGCTGTCGCATAAGATCTGCCAATCTGCCGACGACTGCCTCTGCACTGTGCTCAAGCAGGATAGACTACCCCCGGGCCTCCTGCTCAAAGCATCAGCCACAACGTTAGTCCTGCCGGGTGATACAAGATCTCACAATCGTAGTCCTTCACTAACTCCATCCATCGGCGCTGTCCAAGGTTCAGGTCTCGCTACTGAAATCTGTACTTTAAGCTCTTATGGTCGGTGAATATCTGGCACGACTCTCCATACAGATAATGTCGCCAGATCTTGAGTGCAAAGACCACTGCAGCCATCTCCAGATCATGAGTAGGGTAATTCTGCTCATGTCTCTTTAATTGCCATGAAGCATACGCAATCCCCCTGTCATGCTGCATCAAAACGCACCCCAACCCTACTCGTGAAGCATCGCAGTAGGCCACAAATCCGTCTGATCCCGAAGGCAATGATAACACTGGTGTCGTAGTCAGTAGAGCCCGTAGCTGCTGGAAACTGTGTCACACTCCTCCGTCCAATCGAAGCGAACTCCCTCCCGGTCAACCCGGTCAAAGGTGTAGCAATGCTAGAGAAGTCCTGCACGAATCGCCGGTAATAGCCTGCCAGCCCTAGAAGCTGCGAATCTCCGTCACTGACGTGGGTCTAGACCAACTCCGAACTGCCTCAACCTTCCTCGGGTCAATACATATACCATCTCATGTAATCACGTGCCCCAAGATGTCCACACTATCTAGCCAGAAGGCATAATTGGAGAATTTGGCGAAAAGCTGATGCTCCCTCAAGGTCTGCAGTGTGATCCACAGGTGCTGTTCGTGCTCCTTTCTACTCCGAGAATACACCAAGATATCGTCAATAACCACCATAACGAACAGATCAAGATACGGCCGGAAAATACGGTTCATCATGTCCAAAAATGCTGCTGGCGCGTTGGTGAGTCCAAACGACATCACCAAAAAAAACTCATAATGGCCGTAACGAGTGCTGAAAGCTGTCCTAGGAATGTTCTCCTGTCTAACCCGCAGCTGATGGTAGCCCGATCGCAGATCGATCCTCGAAAAGTATCCTGCCCCCTGAAACTGATCGAACAAATTGTCGATGCGTGGCAAAGGATATTGATTCCGCACTGTCACCTTATTCAGCTGGCGGTAGTCAATACGCAGACGCATGCTGCCGTCCTTCTTCTTAACGAGCAGGACTGGAGCACCCCAAGGAGAAACACTGGGTCGAATAAGTCCTTTACCCAGCAAGTCCTGCAACTGACCCTTCCACTCTCTAAGTTCCGCCGGGGCCATCTAATAAAGCGGTACCGAAATAGGTCCCGTACCAGGAACCAAATCAATGCAGAAAGAATTATCACGCTCGGGCGGTCGTCCAGGAAGCTCGTCAGGGAACACATCAGGGAACTCGCTACCAACCGGAACCTGATCCAAAAGAACCTCTATAGCCCTAGTATCGCAAACATATGCGAGAAATCCCTGACATCCCTTCCGCAAAAGCTGTCCAGCGCGAACAGAAGAATTCACACCGTGAGGGGTGGCACTACGGTCCCTCAACACAACAACAACCGACTTGCCGGGAAAACAAAATCGAACTGTCTTCTCGCGGCCGTCAACAGAAGCATAGCACGTGGCTAACCAAATCCATTTCCAAAAGAACGTCGAAGTCCAACATCTCATGAAGGATCGAAACGACCGGCAACTCTCTCTCGCCGATACGGACGGTACAGGATCGGAACACGTGCCTAATAACAAACGACTCTCCCGCAGGAGTAGTCACAACTAGCGGTTGACCAAGAAAACTGGACTCTCTACTCAAACTCAGCACAAGGTGTGTAGATACATACGGGTACGTGGAAACACATGAGCACAAGGATCCGGATCAAACAATACGTGTGCAACAAAGGACAAACTAAAAGAGTACCTGAAACCACAGCATCGGATACCCGCACGTCCCGATAAGTCGAAGCAAAGACTTGTGCCTGACCTTCATTTGCGACTGACCGAACTCCTCCTCTACTTGCCTGACCCCTCTGTGCAAACCTTCCGTGTCCACGACGTCTCAGAACACGACCCTGACGTGCTGTGAAGAAACACTGCCTGATGATGTGTTGAAGGCTTCCGCATCGTAAACACCTACGCACTGAATGCTGTCCTGCCTGGGGATGGAAGCCAAACGGCTGTCCTCGTCCTAAGCCTCTGCTCTGGGCTGGTATACCGGTATGATTCCTCAACTGTTCCGGAATTCTCACGGTCTCTGGAAGACGTGTCTCGTAAACGGGAGCTGCCTCCACCGGTGCTATGTAGGGGACGGAATACTGCATGATGATCGCAAGGAACAACTGGGTAACAGGGGCGGCAACCATCTGTCGCTGCGCTCGAATGACCTCTACCAATGAGCTCATCGCCTGGCATAGGCCCTGCATCTCTACCACTAATCTAGCGATCTGAGCTGCCGTAGGGGAAACAATCTGTCCTGGTGCAACAGGAGTACTACTCGGATTAGTCCTTGTCTCAGATGAATCAACCCGAACCTCGGCCCTCACGGCCGCTCTCCGCGCCCTCGTAGTCCTTGGCGGCATATTGGCTATCAGAAACAACAGGATTCGATAAGGATACGGAAATCGAATCACACAAATGTATATACTCAAGGAGGAATTTAAATCAACAAGTCCTAAGGTCGCGTAGGCGGAGTACCGTGTCGTGAGTATGCCGCGGAACATACACACGCTACGCTACCCTGCCGCAGCTACCTACTCCATCATACCAGGGTCGTCCTACACTCCGAAAGGTAAAACCTAGGCTCTGATACCAACTTTGTCACGACCCGAAGTTTGGCCCGTGACCGGCACTTAACCACGTAACGTCTACAGGCGTAACGCGACTAAGTGAACCGAAAACCCAGAAATCAAACCAGTGAAAGTATAGAGTGTTAGAAGTTTTAAAGGAAGCACTACTAAAATCATGATAAGAAACTAAGTAAACAATCTCCAAGAAAACAATATACGACGCCGTAGCGAAGATCAAGATCCACAAGTGGGAACATCACAGATAGAATAAACTGCAAGTACAGCCGGCTCACAACGAGCTCGACACCAGAATACAAAATAGTACAACATCGTCCTCACACTGTTCCTAAGTCAAATACATACATGGTAGATGGAGAATACTAGATACAACAATGTACAAACTGAAAGATAAACAGATACCGCACAAAACCCACCTATCAGCAAAAGAGCTAGTACACCAACTGTGGGGGTATCTGTGCCAAAAGATGCAAAGCAGCCTGCTGCGACTACTCCGAAGGGCAACCTGCAAACACTGTGGCACAACGGGGGTGAGTTGCCAACTCGTGAATAGAGATAACATATAAAGGTAATCGCGAGCATGTACGTACTACACTACTCTATCATATGCCAACAGATGATATCAATATGGGATGAGCAGTATGTGCAATAATCATGCAAGTGCTCTATAGGGTCCTGTACTACCATATGAGGTACAAATGCTCTAACAGGTAATGCATCTACAGGATGAGGTACAAAAGTAATGCTGAGCAGGGGCAATATAATATCTACACGGAATGTCAACGTGGAACATATATGATCGGCTTCTCAATGCACCCAGATCTCCCAAAACTAGCTCATGCGCCGGCACTCTCCTCGGCCCTCAATCCTGTACATCTCTGAGAATCCCGAGTGCCCAACATCGGCACCCAAATATCATAAATACTCGTGTCTAGCATCGACACGCAAAACATCCTGTATCGGGCATCCGTCATTCCGGGTAAGCCCTCTCTCAAGGTATATATATCGGGAATCCGTCAATCCGGGTCATCCCTCTCTCAATACATCGGGCATCCGTCATTCCGGGTCAGCCCTATATCAATCCATCGGGCATCCGTCAGTCCGGGTCAGCCCTCTCTCGAAGTATATATCGGGAATCCGTCATTCCGGGTCATCCCTCTCTCAATACATCGGGCATCCGTCATTCCGGGTCAGCCCTATATCAATCCATCGGGCATCCGTCAGTCCGGGTCAGCCCTCTCTCAGTACATGCCTCTAACACCGAGAAAACACGGGGCGGCGCCCCAAAATATCATATCAAGGGAACCGGGTTTTTAAATGATTACTTATTTGAAAAGGCCACGGTTCCCAAATCCAGAAATCACATGAAATCTCAACCAATAATACAAGTAATTGTGATGTGATATGTGCATCAAGTATGAGTATCAAGTCATGTCACATATAGATAAGCTACAATGCAATGATCCAATGTGATATAGGTGTCAAATATGAGTATCAAGTCATGTCACATATAGATAAGCTACAATGCAATGATCCAATGTGATATAGGTATCAAATATGAGTATCAAGTCATGTCACATATAGATAAGCTACAATGCAATGATCCAATGTGATATAGGTATCAAATATGAGTATCAAGTCATGTCACATATAGATAAGCTACAATGCAATGATCCAATGTGATATAGGTATCAAATATGAGTATCAAGTCATGTCACATATAGATAAGCTACAATGCAATGATCCAATGTAATATAGGTATGCAATGCACTAGCTAGTAACCATGAACATGCAATATATATATAAGGAACGCTATAAGGTCCTATCAGCCCTGACGTAGAACGCCATGCGGGCGATATCCCCGTAGATGTGAAATCTACTCACCGTAGCCTTCCACTAGGTATAGCCAACAACCTGTTTCCCCTCCTGCGCGGCGTCCGCTGTACTCGCCTGTGAACCTATAATTACACAATATATCACACGTAAGCTTGAAATCACAGAAACGCGACATTTAAGCCGAACCAGTAACTCGTGTCGCGAACCAAGCGCGCGTGTGCGCGATGCGCTAAAACGTGTGGTTACGTGTCTGAAATCATTCCGACGCGTCGCGATACGCAGAAACCCAAAACCCACACACACGTATCACGCGTGTCGCGAAAGGTTGAAAATACGGAAAAATAGGTATTCTACCCCAGATTTTGATACAGGAAAAATATTGCAAAACTATATATACCATAACAACCCAAATAGCAGCATACACCCACACCCCAAACCCCAACCCTTGGCTCCCCTATCTGGCCGCAATTTGCGGCCAGAATGCAAAAATTGGCGGCCCCAAATGGGAATTGGGCTCCCAGGTTGGGTGTGTCCACTCTATACCCCCCATACATGCTACAGAAATATCTAGATTTAAACTGAAAAGTCTCAGGTAACAGCAGATCCTACAGTGCCCAAATTCTAGTTAAAATCCACACTTTGCACTAAAAGTAGAACTTTAAGGTATTTTTGTGCAACCTGAAACAAACCCTAGTTAAAGTAGCTCTAATAACACCTAAAGGAGCTAACTAAACCATGAGAACACCAATCTAACATGTGAATCACAAATATCCCTTAATATCACTAAAAACGCACAAAAATGAGATTTTTACTAGAGGATACAACAAGTCTAAGGAAATGAGGTGCTAATATGAGTTAATACCTTCTAAGAACCTTGCAAAACCCCAAAAGTTCCAGCTTCTCCCTTAAGTGTGCAGAATTGCCTTAGAACACCTCAAAAACCTCACTTTTTCCAAGCTTTTGTGAAGAAAATGAGTTGATATGCATAGGGTTTTGTGTATGGATCAAAGGGGAATGAAAAGAGAAGAGAATATGGAGGAAAAATGAAGTTTTTGCTGCTGGAAATTCTGTGGGATCTCAGAATGAGGGAAAAAGAGAGAAGAGAGAAGAGAAAGAGGGTCAAAAGTCAAGGTTTACCTAACCACCATGCTCATTTGTTTAATGGTATTTGAATTTTCTTTTCTTTTGTTGTTTCCTTTTGAAATTATAAAAAAAGGGTTTAGAAAAGGATTAAATGGTGGGGAAAAAGAGTTTGCAACCATGCACAAGAATGGTTAACAAGTCACAAAATGTCAAAGTATGCTAGGTGCACACTACAAAGGAAAATTTCCAATATGCTAACACTACCAATAATAACTATAAATCCTATGAACACACAAATATAAAAACATGCATGACTACCATTATCACCAAAACAATCAAACGAAAATTTCAAAGTGTTACAGGAACCCTTCCAGTGATTCTCCCCAGGATCGGTTGATACCATCTCACTACAACTAGTGAGAATCCTAATATCCAATTAGATCTATCTCATAGATCCAAAACCCAGGATTTAGGAGGTATCACTTTGATCCTATATGGAGAATCAATGTGATAAGCGGAGATTGACCGAGCGTAGCATAGGAAACTCCTTCCCTATCAAGAGTGTGTCATCCACGTACTCTACGAGGATCGTCACCATACTCCCTACTACCTTTTTGTTTATACAAGGTTCATCTACCATTTTGATGATGTCAAACTCTTTGACTAATTCATCAAAACAGACGTTCCAACTCCGCGATGCCTGCTTTATCCTATAATGTATCTTGCACATGTTTCCGCTGCTCCCACTGTCTACGAAGCCCTCTGGCTGTGTACTTATAGACGTTCTCTTCTAAAACATCTTTTAGAAAAGCTGTCATGACACCCAACCACCAGATATCGTAGTCATGGTATGTAGCCGTGACAAGTAGGATCTGGATGGACTTAAGCATAGCTACTTGAAAAGGTTTCATCATTATCCACACCTGGTCATTGATGCAAACCTTTACCAAGTCTAGCTTTGAAAGTCTCAACTTTTCCATGTACACCAAGTAATCTTCTCAAGATATACTTGCTCCTCATGGGGATTTAACCCTTCAGATATAGCAACCAAAGTCCATACTTTGTTGGTGTACATGGATTCCATCTCAGATCACTAAGCATCCAGCCATTCTTACAGAGTCTCACTCCTGATGGCCAGCTCGAAGCTAGTTGGGTCATCATCTCATGATGCAATCCTCGCTCCCACCGTCATCGAGAAACCGAAGTATCTCTCAGGCAGGTGAGGAACCCTACCAAATCGGTGGAGAGGCTGAGGTTCGTTGGAATCAACTGAATCCTTCGGTTCTATCAAATCATCAGCTGCAGTTTGTATAGATGGAACCTTTCCAGTTCTACATTATAAATCTTTGCCTCGAGCTTGTCCGGATTTTGCTTTTAGACATAGGCCGGACAACCCTAAATCTTAACTTGCTTAAGACATGGGCTCTTCCCATACCATATCTCATATGGAGTGGTAGGCTGCGATCTGATTTGATTTGAACCCTATTCAATAGGTATGCAGCTTCTCAAGTGCCTAACTCCCAAAAGGAAATAGGTAACTCAGTAGTACTCATCATAGAGCACACCTTATCATATAGGGTGTGATTGCTCCGCCCCAATATACCATCGTGCTATGGTGTATACGGAGGAGTAATGCTGAGAGAGAATTTCATTCTCCTTTAGAATAGTCCAGGAATTCCGTGCTCAAGTATTCTCCTCCTTGATCTCATCAAAGTACATAATACTTATACACGTATTGGTTCTCTACTTCAAACTTATATTCTGTGAATATCTCAAAAGGTTCTGACTTGTGTTTCAACCGGAACATATGTCTGAATCAAAAGAGATCATCAGAGAATTTAATGAAGTATAAAGAACCGGTCTTGGCAAATGTAGACAGGGGACCTATATACATCAACATGTATCATCCCAAGAGTTCATTAACTCTTTCTCTGATTCCAGTAAACAGAGCTATGGTCATCTTATCTTTGTGACATGACTGGAAAGTTTCACAGGATGTAAATTCAAACTGATTTAAATATGCATCTAAAATGTAACTTCAGCCAGTCGGATCGCATTGATATGACCTAGTCTACAATACTTCAAGAAGGATTCTTTCATTTCTGAACTCTTCCTCTTGTGTGTGTTCCATATACTAAGAACTGTAGTTTGATTTAGAACATCAACGCTTTTAGATAACGTGCCTGATCCGATCAATTTTTGATATAGGAAATGTTCAAAACATTATCCAACAATACAAAATTTTATCATTTCTTTACTAATAAAGAGATAGATATGATTTTGTATATCAGGTTCGGTATCTAATAACATTCGTTCAGAATCAATGTATTGGTAATACAGGGTGACAGTGACCAACAGACTTGGCTGCAACACTTGCCCCATTTTCTGCCTCATGAAACTTATCATCCGTTCTCAGTTCTCGACCTAGCTGTAGCCCTATGTAACAGATTAGATATCTGGGATCCTGATCTGGTATCACATACCCAGGATGCGGAGGATACTGAGAAACGGTTCTTTGTAATGAACACACCCGAAGATGACGCATCAGCATGCACTCTCTTCGTTTGGGCGGTACGGGAATTCTGGTAATCCCCAATTTCCTACTCTGTCTTATAACAATTATAAGTTGGAGCGGGACCAACGTTCCCCAGCTCAGTATAACAAGCGGGTTCGGTCAATATTCCGTATTATTATCTTGATTAAGGCGTGATATGGTCGCTACCTGGAGAGAGAGAGAAGAAAACACTCAGCGTGCGCTCTTGCAAGAATAGATTGGTTATTATTTTATCTAATCAGGATGGCTCCCACTGTTTTTATCAAATCTTCCTTCAAACACTAAAAGGAAAGACTAGCCGGGATTAATTACACACTACAAGTTCACCAATCTTTCAGCCAGGCTAGTGTCGGTACTTTGAGGGAGGTCCCCCGTGCTTTCACACGAACCTAATTAATGTAAACCTCGTTTTCCCAGAGGCGTAACCCCGTTAACATCTTTCTAGGCACCTACTTGATCGGTTAATTGTAATGTGTAAAACTCTCCCAGGAGTAACTCTTACTCGCAGCGGGTATCGGGATCCAACTATCTCATAGAAGGTATGCAATCTCATTGCAAATTTCAACACTTGAAATTCCCGATAATATTTTGCCCCTAGCGTCCTATGACCTTGACGGAGGTCAACAAACCATAGGCTACTAGTCAAGTTCAACCCGTCATTTCTTGATCGAATTAAACCCACCCGCACGACCCTTGACGGAGGTCAACAAGGCCGCATGACTACCCTAATCCAATCTGCATCATATACATAAACAGATAAATACTAGTTAGCTACCGCACACTACGCCTTGACGGAGGTCAACAAACGTAGCACGAATACTAAGTAGGACTTATCTGAAATGACGGAGGGCTACGACAGGTTTTTCTGAAAACCTATTGCGTAATGAACTTGATATCGTTGTAGAATCAAATGATTTTAAAATGGAGTGTTTTTTTAGGCTTCTCTAGTTTTGCTAAAGGAGTCACTCCCGGTGAAGGGATCGTCGGTCCTTTTCTCGTCGAATGAGGTGCGGGATATATCATATATATCACTGTGCAAAGCAAAAACTCTTAAAAGCAATCAAAAGACAAACCGTGTGTAGCATCTGCTAGTTATTGCTAAAGGAGTCACTCCCGGTGAAGGGATCTCGGTCCTTTCCTTATCGAATAAGGTGCAGGATATATCATATATACCGCTGTGCAAAGCAAGAACTGTAGCTACCTGTTTTATTTTTGAAATTCGATTCTACAACATCTTTAGGTTTCTTTTTATTTCATTAATCACATTAATGAAGTCCCATAATTTAAGTACCTAAACATCACAGATAAATACGATGTACACTTATGCCATCCGCATTCGCCTCGATGTCCCCTGGTGCACCGTTAGGTTAGGTAACTAACGGCAGAGCGGGGCAGGGCTAGCGCGGGTGTAAAACATAAGTAACATCTATATAATATATCATATATACTATATACAGTATCCATCACAGAACATATCACATGATCACATCACAGATATAGCAGCAGAAGAAACATATGAAATATTGGATATACTAGGATGTCCTTGTTTTCAATACGAGCCAGTATAAAACACGGATTCCACGGTCGCGATGAATAGCCAAACCCACACCCCTAGACCCTTACGAGAGCGGCAAGCAACCCTACCAATTCTGGAGTTAGGAGACCCGGACTCGACTCCTCGAGTTGGTCTCCCACTGGACTCCAGAACCCGGTTACTTGTGCTCCCCTCCTTGGGTCTATCCTAGTGCGGAAAAGTAAATAATTTACAAACGGTGACATCTTCCGCAACCTGGAAGTGCCCCAATAAAAGAATATTACATACAAGTTTTTACATGAATGAAAATGAAAAACACTCATCTCACATAAAAACCCCTGGCTATTCAAACACGACGATCCAATATAACATATCCAGCAACACATAACATCACATGTCATCAACGTAAGTAAATATGCGCATCCCAATTGTCGTTGACATATAGCAACGAAACCGTCGATATCACATATTACACTTACGGTCACAGAAAAGAAAGTGTAAAACTACAACAGTTGGAATCCGCAATCTCTTTAGACATTACATGCCTAATCAAATGAATTCCTTAGACATAGCATGCCTAACAATCATAAACCCGCATTTTAGTCTCAAAATCGAAAACACTTTTCAATATCAAGTCGGGCAATTCAACAAGATTCCCGACATCCTGATCGAATGCTCGTCGCAAACTTTAGTAGGCGGCCGCACCCCTTGACGCCGTCGACGAAGTGCACCAAGGAGGAACACCGCTGCCGCGAGCACCCGAACGGATGCTTTCGGCGACGGGGTTCTCCTACAGTCACTTGGTCGGGGCTATGGAGCGAGGCTGTCTATTAAGTTTACCCGGCAAGTATCCGCGTATGCTACGTGATTGCGACGGACTTTTGATCATATCAAAATTCCGTGGCAACCGATCAAGTGAGACTAAACTGCTATGTTTATAACATTCATTCAGTTATCTCATAACTTATTGTGAATTCCAATTATTGTATCACATTCCAGATAATTAGAAAATATTAAACTTTCCGATCGAACATTCAAACACCCAAGTTTTCCCGATACAGATCAACACATGAAACAAGTCTAAAAAACATTCAGTTCGTGCCTCAGTACCAACGGTCCAGCCATAGAAGGGTCAAGCCAACGCCTCACATGTGGCACGTCGTATTGCCCCAAACTCTAAGGTTCAAAGGGCAGTTCAAGACGGTCACATAATCGAGTTAAGGTTTGTTGTCTTCTAGAGGGACCATCGCGTTACTTGCACTACTTAGAACGTCATTAAACTACGGAAAGATCCAACACTTGGAAATTTCCCGACAGGGGAAAAGTTGGGTATTTATATCCGGTCGAACCTTTTAACATATTCTAAAATATCCGGAAAGCCACATAGACAAAATTAGACAATCCGATCGAAACACCGAGTCCCCAATACAACCCAGAAAACTCAACTCTTGAGTTCAGAAAAAAATATCCCAGGAAAACCAGCACTGCAAAATAGGAATTACTGTGCAAAATTCAATGGGAGAAGAGACAAAATGGCCGCAGAACCGCCGCATTAGCATGCTAATGCCGCGGTTCCGCCGCACTTTAGACAGATCATTAGGTAATTTTTGCACCATAATTCTTAGAATTTCCTGCTGAATTTTCTGCATATTTTTAATATACAAAAAACCACAAATTTGAAAAATGTACAGAGAGCAATATTAGGGTTAGGGTTTCGGTTCGATCGGATTTCTAACTCCGTCTACGCATCGCCTAAGGCTCTAGCTAGGATCTGATACCACTGTAGGGTTCCTAGGCTCTCCAATGAAGTCTCACAAGGCATCAACCATGCCAATTTCAAATTTTACGGGTGCGGAGAAACCCTAATACGGATCGTTAACTAGATATATAGGCGACAAAAGAAATTAGTTAACAACTTAACTACGAGTATTCGGAAATACAACCTTTGTAGATCCGGTCCTCCACCTCCATAGCTCCGCAATGAAGTCTCCTCGCTGTCCAAATGGAAACTCGGGCTCTAGCGTCGGCTTCATCGGAGAAATGGGCGGGCAAGGTCGTCGGCTTCGTGCCGAAGATGATCTACGTCGAGGCATCACTAGATCAAGCTCCCACTTCACCAAGTCATGAAACTTGTGAAGAAAACACCCTATACTACTTGGCAAGAGGTAGAGGATGAAGAAATAGGAGGTGGGTTCACTTTAGAATTGGATTTCTCACTCTTTTTCACAAGTTGCCATTGATGGAGGCAAGCTTGCTTCAATGTTGAAGATGAAGAAGAAGAAGAAAGAATATCATAAGTTTTTTTTTCTTCAAAAAGAATAATCACATGAATACTTATCATATCCTAACCTTAGTTAAGTGTAGAGAATAGACCATGGTTAGTTTAAATGGTTAGGGTTAAGCATGAGACAAAATGGTCATGTAGTCAAAGCTTCATGAAGTTTCAACTACAAACAAAGAAAGCCACCATTTTCCTCAATTATCTTTTCCAAAATGAAAAATAAATAAATAAATAAATAAGCAGAGGATAAACAAAACCCTAATCATTAGTTTAACCATGGTTTAATTCTTTGCACTTAACCAAGTAAACATGTATCATCAAACATGATACAATCATTTCCACAAAAAGTATATCACATATACAACTTGTACATCCAAGTGAGAAAAACCTTTTAAAGTGAACCAATACTAGTTAATGCAAAGTAATATATCAAATATATATTTATGCATCAAATTATTAAATCAACACTTGATTCAATGATCCGGTCATGTCGCACACAACCGACTAGTATACAATGTATCTTTTTATCGAATCAATCCTTGATTCGATAACTAGGTTATATCGCATACAACCATTCGACACATTCATCGCGAGAATGAAATACGGTATCACATACACGCATTATTCTCGGTCCCGCACATATCTCATATGCGCTCCTATTTCGTTTCGCTTGAGCCAGGAAACCTCTGTGTAGGACTCTAAAGACTCGTCAATACGCCGGCAGCAGATGATGATCATATCAAATACCCACAAGCCGCAAGCAGTCTGCTAAACGTAACGGCCACCCGGGTATTGAGCGATCATAAGATCGACGAGCAAGCCTGCTCATACTCCTGTGAATCCAACCAGTAACACTTACCGTACAGTCCGGTCTGATCGTCTGATATGTCGCATATCTCGCTTAGGGGTGGTAAACGTCAGACCCTAATAGCTCGATAAGTCGTGTCGATATGAGGTCTATAACAGTTTGAGAAACGACTGGTAACACTTACCAGTAAATCTCAGCAACCCTGGCCATGGATTTCCGGTTATAGCCAATCGAACACAGCGCAACATCAACTCCCTATACCGGGAGAGACGAATCCCCTCCTATCGCTCATTGCCTCCATGTGACTCGGGACTGTACCCAAAAACCACCGTTTTGCACGCCCTCTTGGACGTGGTAAGGTGGAAATCAAAGCACAGTGGGAACCACACAAGACTCTATGACGATCTCGGGTCAACAGACTACTCTGTACCAGTGTCACCAGAGAACTGCCATCTGACGTAAGGTATAATACCATCTGGGAGTTCTCGGCGAGTCCGTCCAGTGTACCCAGTCTCCACTGAGCACCCGTATATCATCTCTGATGTCAACACCAATGGATATGGGATCATCCATCGCCCATCTGTATGGGTCGAGAAGGTATACGCTAGTCTACTCTGGTATATCGATGCCCCGTCTCGATATACCCACGACTAGGGACTTTGAAGGATGTACCTATGGAATACCATGTCCCCACTAGTATGATCCGCATCATAGTACAGGTAGTCAAGTACACATCCTAAGGGCTTTACCAACATGTAACAGAGAGACAATCAGTGTACACGTTAAGGTAAAGAGTAACCAGATAGCATACTATCATGTCGAGCAAGAAAGTCTTCCCTATATACGTCCTAGCATCCACTACAATATACATCATATGTACAGTAATGGCCTCTAGGGCATACATATAACTAACAATCTCCCACTTGCACTAGGGTCATCTGATAGCAGTGGTTGTAGTATCTCATACTCAACCATCCCATAAAAGTCTCTCTCTGGGAAAAGGCCTTTGTGAGTGGATCCGCCGTGTTGTCCTCTGAGTCTACTCTCCTAACCTCGATCACCCTGGAGATCAACTATCTCCATGATCAGGTGATGCTGCCTCAGAATATGTCTGGATCACTAATGGAACGGACGTTCCTTGGCATAAGCCACAACTCCATTGTCACGCAATGGGAGGAACTTAGTTCATCTCATGAACTAATATACACCCAGACAGCCTCTTTGGTAGCATCTTAAGTAGCGATGTATCGAGCCTTTATCGTCTAGTATGTCACGGTATCTAGCTTGGAACCCTTCCAACATACCGTCCCTTTACTGAGGGTAAAGACATTGCCTGTGACTGACTTTTAGTCGTCCTTATCACTCTGGAACCCTTCCAGTGATTCTCCCCAGGATCGGTTGATACCATCTCACTACAACTAGTGAGAATCCTAACATCCAATTAGATCTATCTCATAGATCCAAAACCCAGGATTTAGGAGGTATCACTTTGATCCTATATGGAGAATCAATGTGATAAGCGGAGATTGACCGAGCGTAGCATAGGAAACTCATTCCCTATCAAGAGTATGTCATCCACGTACTATACGAGGATCGTCACCATACTCCCTACTACCTTTTTGTTTATACAAGGTTCATCTACCATTTTGATGATGTCAAACTCTTTGACTAATTCATCAAAACAGACGTTCCAACTCCGCGATGCCTGCTTTATCCTATAAAGTATCTTGCACACGTTTCCGCTGCTCCCACTGTCTACGAAGCCCTCTGGCTGTGTACTTATAGACGTTCTCTTCTAAAACATCTTTTAGAAAAGCTGTCATGACACCCAACCACCAGATATCGTAGTCATGGTATGTAGCCGTGACAAGTAGGATCTGGATGGACTTAAGCATAGCTACTTGAAAAGGTTTCATCATTATCCACACCTGGTCAATGATGCAAACCTTTACCAAGTCTAGCTTTGAAAGTCTCAACTTTTCCATGTACACCATGTAATCTTCTCAAGATATACTTGCTCCTGATGGGGATTTAACCCTTCAGATATAGCAACCAAAGTCCATATTTTGTTGGTGTACATGGATTCCATCTCAGATCACTAAGCATCCAGCCATTCTTACAGAGTCTCACTCCTGATGGCCAGCTCGAAGCTAGTTGGGTCATCATCTCATGATGCAATCCTCGCTCCCACTGTCATCGAGAAACCGAAGTATCTCTCAGGCAGGTAAGGAACCCTACCAGATCGGCGGAGAGGCTGAGGTTCATTGGAATCTACTGAATCCTTTGGTTCTATCAAATCATCAGCTGCAGTTTTATAGCTGGAACCTTTCCAGTTCTACATTACAAATCTTTGCCTCGAGCTTGTCCGGATTTTTCTTTTAGACATAGGCCGGACAACCCTAAATCTTAACTTGCTTAAGACATGGGCTCTTCCCATACCATATCTCATATGGAGTGGTAGGCTGCGATCTGATTTGATTTGAACCCTATTCAATAGGTATGCAGCTTCTCAAGTGCATAACTCCCAAAAGGAAATAGGTAACTCAGTAGTACTCATCATAGAGCACACCTTATCATATAGAGTGTGATTGCTCCGCCCCGATATACCATCGTGCTATGGTGTATACGGAGGAGTAATGCTGAGAGAGAATCTCATTCTCCTTTAGAATAGTCCAGGAATTCCGTGCTCAAGTATTCTCCTCCTTGATCTCATCAAAGGACATAATATTTATACCCCTATTGGTTCTCTACTTCTAACTTATATTCTGTGAATATCTCAAAAGGTTCTGACTTTTGTTTCAACAGGAACATATGTCTGAATCAAAAGAGATCATCAGAGAATTTAATGAAGTATAAATAACCGGTCTTGGCAAAAGTAGACAGGGGACCTACATACATCAACATGTATCATCCCAAGAGTTCATTAACTCTTTCTCTGATTCCAGTAAACAGAGCTATGGTCATCTTATCTTTGTGACATGACTGGATAGTTTCACAAGATGTAAATTCAAACTGATTTAAATATGCATCTAAAATGTAACTTCAGCCAGTCGGATCGCATTGATATGACCTAGTCTACAAAACCTCAAGAAGGATTCATTCATTTCTGAACTCTTCCTCTTGTGTGTGTTCCATATACTAAGAACTGTAGTTTGATTTAGAATATCAACGCTTTTAGATAACGTGCCTGATCCGATCAACTTTTGATATAGGAAATGTTCTAAACATTATCCAACAATACAAAATTTTATCATTTCTTTACTAATAAAGAGATAGATATGATTTTGTATATCAGGTTCGGTATCTAATAACATTCGTTCAGAATCAATGTATTGGTAATACAGGGTGACAGTGACCAACAGACTTGGCTGCAACACTTGCCCCGTTTTCTGCCTCATGAAACTTATCACCCATTCTCAGTTCTCTACCTAGCTGTAGCCCTATGTAACAGATTAGATATCTGGGATCCTGATCTGGTATCACATACCCAGGATGCGGAGGATACTGAGATACAGTTCTTTGTAATGAACACACCCGAAGATGATGCATCAGCATGCACTCTCTTCGTTTGGGCGGTACGGGAATTCTGGTAATCCCCAATTTCCTACTCTGTCTTATAACAATTATAAGTTGGAGCGGGACCAACGTTCCCCAGCTCAGTATAACAAGCGGGTTCGGTCAATATTCCGTATTATTATCTTGATTAAGGCGTGATATGGTCGCTACCTGGAGAGAGAGAGAAGAAAACACTCAGCGTGCGCTCTTGCAAGAATAGATTGGTTATTATTTTATCTAATCAAGATGGCTCCCACTGTTTTTATCAAATCTTCCTTCAAACCCTAAAAGGAAAGACTAGCCGGGATTAATTACACACTACAAGTTCACCAATCTTTCAGCCAGGCCAGTGTCGGTACTTTGAGGGAGGTTTCCCGTGCTTTCGCACGGACCTAATTAAAATAAAGCTCGTTTTCACAGAGCCATAACCCCATTAACACCTTTCTAGACACCTACTTGATCGGCTAATCGTGATGTGTAAAACTCTTCTAGGAGTAACTCTTACTCGCAGTGGGTACCGGGATCCAACTATCTCATAGAAGGTATGCAATCTCATTGCAAATTTCAACACTTGACATTCTTGATAATATTCTGCCCCTAACGTCCAATGACCTTGACGAAAGACAACAAACCATAGTCCGCTAGTCAAGTTCAACCCGTACATTTCATGATTGAATTAAACCCACCCGCACGACCCTTGACGAAAGCCAACAAAGCCATACGACTACCTTAATCCAATAGCATCATATGCAGCAGATAAGCAGTAAGTAGCTACCGCACACTACGCCTTGACGAAAGCCAACAAACGTAGCACGAATACAAAATATTACTTATCTGAAATATCGGAGGGCTACGAAAGGTTTTTAATAAAACCATTTGCGTAATGAACTTGATATCGTTGTAGAAACAACTGATTTTGAAAAGGATTGTTTTTGAGGCTTTTACTAGTTTCGCTAAAGAGGCCACTCCCGGTTAAGGGATCTCGGCTCTTTTCTTATCGAATAAGGTACAGGATATTTCACAAATACCACTGTGCAAAGCAAGAACTATAGAAGCAATCAAAAACAAACCCGACTGAGTTATAGCATCTGCTAGTTTCGCAAAAGTGGTCACTCCCAGTGAAGGGATCTCGGCTCTTTCCTTATCGAATAAGGTGCTGGATATTCTACAAAGAATATCGCTATGCAAAGCAAAAACTAGAGCTACCCTTTTGAAAATTTGATTCTATAACATCTTTTGGTTTCTTTTCTTTCATTAATCTCATTAATGACGTCCCATTTATGCTTCCTAAGCATCACAGAAGAAACGAAAATACGACGTACGCTTATCCCATCCGCATTCGCCACAGTGTCCCGTTATGCACCGTTAGATTACTTAACTAACGGCAAAGCGGGGAGGGACTAGCGCGGGTGCAAAACATAAGCAACGTTTATTATATATCATATATATAATAATAAAGCATTCGACTCACGCATATAAAGTGATCACATCACAGAATATCTGTAGAGTTCCTAGGCACACTAAAGAGGTCTTACAAGGCATCAACCATGCCAATTTCAAATTTTACAAGTGCCGAGATACCCTAATACGGATTCGTTGACTAGAGATTAGGCGACAAAGTGAAACTAGTTAACATTTTAACTAAAGGAAAGTGTAACACCCGAGCCCAATAATACTATGTATCTTACTAGTTGAGGGTTATTTATTGCTCTTTCCAATTTTCCTGATTTTCTGGTGTTTATTGCTAATTTTTACCCGGTTAAATCATTTTGGCACATAACAAATTTTAACTCCGAAAATGAAATTTAAGATGTCCATGTTGGCCTACTCGTCGCCACTAGTCGCGTGGTAGCGTCCGCGTGTCGAGATTCCGTTCCGTTTGGCTAAACAGGCAAGTTTGGACGACTACGCGCGCGTGCAAGTGTCCGACTTGGGGGCATGCATTTTAATCATTAAACACCTATTTTCAAAATTTGGAACCCGCTTAAAATCATATAATTTGAATTTGGAACCTTTGGGCGCAACCCGGGCGCGATTTGGAAATGTTTCATTTTGCGCCAAAATGGCCCATTTAAATTTAATATCGAATATATATATATATTCAAATCTTTAATTCATAACAGTTTAATTCCTCAAATCCTTCTTAAATATTTCCTCTATCTCTCTGCAGCCAATCACGAGCTCCTATTGAGCTCGTGGGCCCCCTCCTTTCTATCTCTCTCTCTGCCTCTCTCCTCTCTCAATCTCTCTCTCTCTCTTTATCTCCAATCTCTCTCTCTCCTCTATATAATTACCATGCACAGCCGCCTTCACGAAACCCACTTTCCATCACGAGAAACCCGATGCAAACCCTAACCCTAGCCTCGCGATCCCACCGCCGGCCTCCTCGAGACCTCGCCGTCGCCGCCCTCACCACCACGACCTCCACCGCACCCACCTACCCTCTTCCTCCTGTTCTCCCGACAACACCCGCGCCTGCACCCAACTCCGACCTCGCCTCCACCCTCGCAGACGTCGCCGTCGACGTCGCCTCCGACCGTCGATGCCTCCCACGACTCCCTCTCACACCCCTCGTCGAGACCTCGTCGTCGTTCCCTCCTCCCCTCGCCGGAACAGTGAACCCTAGCCTTCATCCTTCGCCTACCCCCGCTGTTCGCCGGAGAAGCCCCGGTCGACCTCGTCGACGCCACCTCCGACCACCTCTCTCTCTCCCACGACCACCAGAGCCGACCACACTCTTCCCCACTCGCCGCAGCACCCTTTCCAGCAACCCCGAGCCTTTCAGCCGTTCCAGCACCCTCGCCGCACCTCCTGTTCACCGCCGGTGGGTCCATCGCCGTCGGGCCCGTCATAGCTACCCCCGTTTCTCCTCTGTAAGCACCACTTTACTTCCTTTGGTGCAAAATTCCGTTGATCTTGTATATTTATCTTATTACTAACTTGTTGCCGATAACTTTTGCCGGATCCGACCATGCCGTCTTGGCGAACCCGACGCTCCAGCGAAGTCCCTGGTCCGTGTGATCCCGTTGACCTCTGTTGGGACTCGATCCGTGGCCCGTGCTTCCGTATCGTGGTTTATACCGACGTCGCATCCGTGTTTCGGTTTGCGGAACCGCCGAGGCAAGTATCCGAATACTTGCTTTAACATGCTACAAACTTAATGATCATGTTATCTGTTATAATCACACGACTTGGTGACAATTACAATCATCCGAAATGTTAAACCATTGTAGTAGTTACTTGTAGTTAATCGGTATGCTATTAATCCACACTTTAACTAATTAACCAATGTGGCACATCATTGCCTAAATTGCTAGATCATCCTTGTAACTATTATTATGCTTAGTTTAAATTCATGCAACTCCATTACGTATGTTATCGATATCGCTTCACCTTGTGGCTTTTGCACCCCAAAGGTGCGTGAACCGATTAATATGAAAATACAAACATCACTGTGTTCACATAGAATAATATTGTCAGTTATTGTTCCTGTTGTTGTTCATTATTCGTTACTATACCTGTTATCATCATATACCTGATTGCATTACTTATTGACCGATCTTGATACACCTGACACATGTACTGACACACCGGACACAACACCCTGTACATATCGACTCTATCTGTGGAAAGTAACCTGACCTGTTACCTGATCTCATGCCTAATGCCGACAAACCTAACCATTCCTGCTGTCGACCCAGACAGACCTACTGTTACTTGACCTTGCGTTGGCATTAGTCCTTGACTACTGAATACCTGACTTGACATACATAGTTTGGGGGTATGGGGAAATCAAAGGTGAAACCGACTTGTAACTCAACAGTTCGATACATTGTTCTGATCAGTCTTACGGGCTTGGCCGGTCCGGGAGTGATGATGCTGACATCACTCGTCTATCCTACTACCTTTTACTGCTTAGCGGCACGTCTCGGACTCAGCCCCGAGGATCATGACCGTGGTCCCGGGCACGCACAGGATACTATTGAGTTACATCGACGATTCATCAATTGGTTTCAAAGACTATAGAGTAGAAAACCTGATAGGACAGTTAGTCACCTTTGCACACTACCCTGCTTGTCATTTCTTATTAATGCTTATTTCATGTTCATATTGCATTGTTATTATCATGTTCACATTATATACTTGATGTCATGACGCGCTGACGTCTGGGTTTTGCATGGCCCAGATTCCGTACCTTTGTCGTCGACCGAGCAGGAGTACTTCAGCCAGCAGGCTGAACTGTGAGTTCTTTAGAGTTTAGTTTATTTATGTCATTTCATTTCCAGATGTGAGCCCGCATTATGGGACGTACTGTTTATTCTTGTATTGGATCATTAGCTTCCGCACTTATTGTTTATTGATTCTTGTTATTTTGGATTTGGACATGTATTAGTTTAGTTTATTTTACTGTTCTTGATATCTATACAACCGTAATGTGACTGTGGACGGATGCGTCCCACCCACAGGTAGCATGGTTGGCTATGTCACGTGCCCAAATCCTGCGTACTCTGGGAAGCGGGGCGTGACATGGTTTTATGGTATCAGAGACATAGGTTAATTGGGTTGATTCTTTGTAGTTGGGTATTGCACCCGATACACGAATCAGAATACCCGTGATTAGGAAACATGTCCTGCCACTTTGACCGTTTTACCGTCCTTGAATCATTCTTCCAGATCATGTCGACATGCAAACTTACTTTGCATTGTCAACTCGAAACCTAACTTCTTGTTATCTCTAGGACTTAAGCGACTTGGGTGGAGTTAAGTAATTGCGGCTATGATACCGCGGCATAGCTACAATGCAGTACTCTATTTAAGTATCTTGGAGTTCTAGCCTTGATCCACATTCAGAATCTATCATCATGCTAATGTTGGGTGTTTTGAGTTCAGGATTATGACAGGTAAGAAGTTGAAGACTTACCAGAGGCGTGTGAACGAAGCCGCCATGCTTGGAGTGATAAGAGGAATGCTGGAAATCAAAGAGACAGACTGAGCTGGTCCAGCAATAGCAGATTCGTTTCAGGAAGGTTTACAGATCGTTCAGCAGTCTGTAAACAACGATGGAACTAGACCAGTCGAACGAGTAGGGACTGTAGCCGATTTCAGACCTTTGGGTCCGTCTACCTTCACTGGTTTGGAGGAGCCGTTGCCAGCCGAGCAGTGGCTAGTGACACGGAGAATTTGCTGATTGCGGCACAGATTCCAGAGGACAAAGGAGTTGATGTAGTGCGCATTCAACTAGTGGATTACGCCCGAGAGTGGTGGCTTGTGGAGGAGACCCGCTTGCCCAGGCCGATCAGTTGGGCGGATTTCTCTAAAAGTTTCCTGGAGAAATTCTTCCCGCGGACCGCACGGGAGGAAATGGAAGAGGAGTTCATCGGACTAAGGCAGGATGGAGCAGCCGTGGACGTGCATGCAGCAGAGTGGACGAGACTCAGTAGTCTCGCTGGACCTTTCGCGGCCAACGATGTAGACAGCAGTTGCGGTAAGGAAGCAGTTCTGTCGGGCCAGTCGAGTTTAGGACTAGGCCGACAAACAGTGTTCTTGCAGCTATGGAAGTTAATAGTAATGAAGAGCCGGCAGTTGTCCGCGACTTTATGGATGTGTTTGAAGATATTTCGGGCTTACCGCCGAAGCGAGATGTGGAGTTTGCGATTGACCTTATTCCTGGTGCAGCGCCAGTATCAAAATCTTATTATCCGATGGCACCGGTGGAATTAGAAGAAGTTAAGAAACAAGTTGGCGAATTACTCGAGAAGGGATGGATTCGAAGCAGCAACTCACCTTGGGGAGCTCCAGTTCTCTTAGTAAAGAAGAAGGATGGCACGAGGAGAATGTGCATCGATTACCGAGAATTAAACCGGGTGACTATTAAGAACAAGTACCCGATCCCTCGCATTGGAGAACTTTTTGAGCAGCTTAGTGGCGCGAGGGTATTCTCGAAGCTGGACTTGCGATCAGGATATCATCAGGTCCGAGTGAAGGCAGCTCAAGATAGACAGAAGAGTTGGGCCGACACGTCAAGAAGACCTCTAGAGTTCGCCGTGGGCGATTTGGTATTCCTGAAGATATCACCGACTAGAGGGGTGATTCGCTTTGGAAGTCGGGGAAAGCTTAGTCCCCGATTCTTTGGACCCTTCGAGATATTGGAACGTGTCGGAGAGGTATCGTACCGGTTGGCGTTACCATCGTCATTAGCAGGAGTTCACGATGTGTTTCATGTGTCTCAACTACGGAGGTATTTTCGTGACGAAACTCATGTCTTGGATCATTCGGAGTTGACCGTTCGAGAGGACCTGACTTTTGAGGAGCGACCAGTCGAGATCAAGGATCGAAGAGAAAAGGTTCTTAAGAACAAGGTTATCCCTCTTGTGCTAGTTTCTTGGGGTAACCGATCGCATGGAGAATCTACTTGGGAGCGAGAAGACGAGATCCGGCAGAAATTCCCTCACCTTTTCCAGTAGTTAGTTATCTTGTATTCTTGGAATTTCGAGGACGAAATTCTTTTGTAGTTGGGTATGATGTAACACCCGAGCCCAATAATACTATGTATCTTACTAGTTGAGGGTTATTTATTGCTCTTTCCAATTTTCCTGATTTTCTGGTGTTTATTGCTAATTTTTACCCGGTTAAATCATTTTGGCACATAACAAATTTTAACTCCGAAAATGAAATTTAAGATGTCCATGTTGGCCTACTCGTCGCCACTAGTCGCGTGGTAGCGTCCGCGTGTCGAGATTCCGTTCCGTTTGGCTAAACAGGCAAGTTTGGACGACTACGCGCGCGTGCAAGTGTCCGACTTGGGGGCATGCATTTTAATCATTAAACACCTATTTTCAAAATTTGGAACCCGCTTAAAATCATATAATTTGAATTTGGAACCTTTGGGCGCAACCCGGGCGCGATTTGGAAATGTTTCATTTTGCGCCAAAATGGCCCATTTAAATTTAATATCGAATATATATATATATATTCAAATCTTTAATTCATAACAGTTTAATTCCTCAAATCCTTCTTAAATATTTCCTCTATCTCTCTGCAGCCAATCACGAGCTCCTATTGAGCTCGTGGGCCCCCTCCTTTCTCTCTCTCTCTCTGCCTCTCTCCTCTCTCAATCTCTCTCTCTCTATCTCCAATCTCTCTCTCTCTCCTCTATATAATTACCATGCACAGCCGTCTTCACGAAACCCACTTTCCATCACGAGAAACCCGACGCAAACCCTAACCCTAGCCTCGCGATCCCACCGCCGGCCTCCTCGAGACCTCGCCGTCGCCGCCCTCACCACCACGACCTCCACCGCACCCACCTACCCTCTTCCTCCTGTTCTCCCGACAACACCCGCGCCTGCACCCAACTCCGACCTCGCCTCCACCCTCGCAGACGTCGCCGTCGACGTCGCCTCCGACCGTCGACGCCTCCCATGACTCCCTCTCACACCCCTCATCGAGACCTCGTCGTCGTTCCCTCCTCCCCTCGCCGGAACAGTGAACCCTAGCCTTCATCCTTCGCCTACCCCCGCTGTTCGCCGGAGAAGCCCCGGTCGACCTCGTCGACGCCACCTCCGACCACCTCTCTCTCTCCCACGACCACCAGAGCCGACCACACTCTTCCCCACTCGCCGCAGCACCATTTCCAGCAACCCCGAGCCTTTCAGCCGTTCCAGCACCCTCGCCGCACCTCCTGTTCACCGCCGGTGGGTCCATCGCCGTCGGGCCCGTCATAGCTACCCCCGTTTCTCCTCTGTAAGCACCACTTTACTTCCTTTGGTGCAAAATTCCGTT
Organism: Agapanthus africanus; assembly: GCA_030015575.1. Taxonomy (NCBI): domain Eukaryota; kingdom Viridiplantae; phylum Streptophyta; class Magnoliopsida; order Asparagales; family Amaryllidaceae; genus Agapanthus; species Agapanthus africanus. The sequence goes on along the minus strand of CM057345.1, from coordinate 291,960,796 downwards.
GATCTTGTATATTTATCTTATTACTAACTTGTTGCCGATAACTTTTGCCGGATCCGACCATGCCGTCTTGGCGAACCCGACGCTCCAGCGAAGTCCCCTGGTCCGTGTGATCCCGTTGACCTCTGTTGGGACTCGATCCGTGGCCCGTGCTTCCGTATCGTGGTTTATACCGACGTCGCATCCGTGTTTCGGTTTGCGGAACCGCCGAGGCAAGTATCCGAATACTTGCTTTAACATGCTACAAACTTAATGATCATGTTATCTGTTATAATCACACGACTTGGTGACAATTACAATCATCCGAAATGTTAAACCATTGTAGTAGTTACTTGTAGTTAATCGGTATGCTATTAATCCACACTTTAACTAATTAACCAATGTGGCACATCATTGCCTAAATTGCTAGATCATCCTTGTAACTATTATTATGCTTAGTTTAAATTCATGCAACTCCATTACGTATGTTATCGATATCGCTTCACCTTGTGGCTTTTGCACCCCAAAGGTGCGTGAACCGATTAATATGAAAATACAAACATCACTGTGTTCACATAGAATAATATTGTCAGTTATTGTTCCTGTTGTTGTTCATTATTCGTTACTATACCTGTTATCATCATATACCTGATTGCATTACTTATTGACCGATCTTGATACACCTGACACATGTACTGACACACCGGACACAACACCCTGTACATATCGACTCTATCTGTGGAAAGTAACCTGACCTGTTACCTGATCTCATGCCTAATGCCGACAAACCTAACCATTCCTGCTGTCGACCCAGACAGACCTACTGTTACTTGACCTTGCGTTGGCATTAGTCCTTGACTACTGAATACCTGACTTGACATACATAGTTTGGGGGTATGGGGAAATCAAAGGTGAAACCGACTTGTAACTCAACAGTTCGATACATTGTTCTGATCAGTCTTACGGGCTTGGCCGGTCCGGGAGTGATGATGCTGACATCACTCGTCTATCCTACTACCTTTTACTGCTTAGCGGCACGTCTCGGACTCAGCCCCGAGGATCATGACCGTGGTCCCGGGCACGCACGGGATACTATTGAGTTACATCGACGATTCATCAATTGGTTTCAAAGACTATAGAGTAGAAAACCTGATAGGACAGTTAGTCACCTTTGCACACTACCCTGCTTGTCATTTCTTATTAATGCTTATTTCATGTTCATATTGCATTGTTATTATCATGTTCACATTATATACTTGATGTCATGACGCGCTGACGTCTGGGTTTTGCATGGCCCAGATTCCGTACCTTTGTCGTCGACCGAGCAGGAGTACTTCAGCCAGCAGGCTGAACTGTGAGTTCTTTAGAGTTTAGTTTATTTATGTCATTTCATTTCCAGATGTGAGCCCGCATTATGGGACGTACTGTTTATTCTTGTATTGGATCATTAGCTTCCGCACTTATTGTTTATTGATTCTTGTTATTTTGGATTTGGACATGTATTAGTTTAGTTTATTTTACTGTTCTTGATATCTATACAACCGTAATGTGACTGTGGACGGATGCGTCCCACCCACAGGTAGCATGGTTGGCTATGTCACGTGCCCAAATCTTGCGTACTCTGGGAAGCGGGGCGTGACATGGTTTTATGGTATCAGAGACATAGGTTAATTGGGTTGATTCTTTGTAGTTGGGTATTGCACCCGATACACGAATCAGAATACCCGTGATTAGGAAACATGTCCTGCCACTTTGACCGTTTTACCGTCCTTGAATCATTCTTCCAGATCATGTCGACATGCAAACTTACTTTGCATTGTCAACTCGAAACCTAACTTCTTGTTATCTCTAGGACTTAAGCGACTTGGGTGGAGTTAAGTAATTGCGGCTATGATACCGCGGCATAGCTACAATGCAGTACTCTATTTAAGTATCTTGGAGTTCTAGCCTTGATCCACATTCAGAATCTATCATCATGCTAATGTTGGGTGTTTTGAGTTCAGGATTATGACAGGTAAGAAGTTGAAGACTTACCAGAGGCGTGTGAACGAAGCCGCCATGCTTGGAGTGATAAGAGGAATGCTGGAAATCAAAGAGACAGACTGAGCTGGTCCAGCAATAGCAGATTCGTTTCAGGAAGGTTTACAGATCGTTCAGCAGTCTGTAAACAACGATGGAACTAGACCAGTCGAACGAGTAGGGACTGTAGCCGATTTCAGACCTTTGGGTCCGTCTACCTTCACTGGTTTGGAGGAGCCGTTGCCAGCCGAGCAGTGGCTAGTGACACGGAGAATTTGCTGATTGCGGCACAGATTCCAGAGGACAAAGGAGTTGATGTAGTGCGCATTCAACTAGTGGATTACGCCCGAGAGTGGTGGCTTGTGGAGGAGACCCGCTTGCCCAGGCCGATCAGTTGGGCGGATTTCTCTAAAAGTTTCCTGGAGAAATTCTTCCCGCGGACCGCACGGGAGGAAATGGAAGAGGAGTTCATCGGACTAAGGCAGGATGGAGCAGCCGTGGACGTGCATGCAGCAGAGTGGACGAGACTCAGTAGTCTCGCTGGACCTTTCGCGGCCAACGATGTAGACAGCAGTTGCGGTAAGGAAGCAGTTCTGTCGGGCCAGTCGAGTTTAGGACTAGGCCGACAAACAGTGTTCTTGCAGCTATGGAAGTTAATAGTAATGAAGAGCCGGCAGTTGTCCGCGACTTTATGGATGTGTTTGAAGATATTTCGGGCTTACCGCCGAAGCGAGATGTGGAGTTTGCGATTGACCTTATTCCTGGTGCAGCGCCAGTATCAAAATCTTATTATCCGATGGCACCGGTGGAATTAGAAGAAGTTAAGAAACAAGTTGGCGAATTACTCGAGAAGGGATGGATTCGAAGCAGCAACTCACCTTGGGGAGCTCCAGTTCTCTTAGTAAAGAAGAAGGATGGCACGAGGAGAATGTGCATCGATTACCGAGAATTAAACCGGGTGACTATTAAGAACAAGTACCCGATCCCTCGCATTGGAGAACTTTTTGAGCAGCTTAGTGGCGCGAGGGTATTCTCGAAGCTGGACTTGCGATCAGGATTTCATCAGGTCCGAGTGAAGGCAGCTCAAGACAGACAGAAGAGTTGGGCCGACACGTCAAGAAGACCTCTAGAGTTCGCCGTGGGCGATTTGGTATTCCTGAAGATATCACCGACTAGAGGGGTGATTCGCTTTGGAAGTTGGGGAAAGCTTAGTCCCCGATTCGTTGGACCCTTCGAGATATTGGAACGTGTCGGAGAGGTATCGTACCGGTTGGCGTTACCATCGTCATTAGCAGGAGTTCACGATGTGTTTCATGTGTCTCAACTACGGAGGTATGTTCGTGACGAGACTCATGTCTTGGATCATTCGGAGTTGACCGTTCGAGAGGACCTAACTTTTGAGGAGCGACCAGTCGAGATCAAGGATCGAAGAGAAAAGGTTCTTAAGAACAAGGTTATCCCTCTTGTGCTAGTTTCTTGGGGTAACCGATCGCATGGAGAATCTACTTGGGAGCGAGAAGACGAGATCCGGCAGAAATTCGCTCACCTTTTCCAGTAGTTAGTTATCTTGTATTCTTGGAATTTCGAGGACGAAATTCTTTTGTAGTTGGGTATGATGTAACACCCGAGCCCAATAATACTATGTATCTTACTAGTTGAGGGTTATTTATTGCTCTTTCCAATTTTCCTGATTTTCTGGTGTTTATTGCTAATTTTTACCCGGTTAAATCATTTTGGCACATAACAAATTTTAACTCCGAAAATGAAATTTAAGATGTCCATGTTGGCCTACTCGTCGCCACTAGTCGCGTGGTAGCGTCCGCGTGTCGAGATTCCGTTCCGTTTGGCTAAACAGGCAAGTTTGGACGACTACGCGCGCGTGCAAGTATCCGACTTGGGGGCATGCATTTTAATCATTAAACACCTATTTTCAAAATTTGGAACCCGCTTAAAATCATATAATTTGAATTTGGAACCTTTGGGCGTAACCCGGGCGCGATTTGGAAATGTTTCATTTTGCGCCAAAATGGCCCATTTAAATTTAATATCGAATATATATATATATTCAAATCTTTAATTCATAACAGTTTAATTCCTCAAATCCTTCTTAAATATTTCCTCTATCTCTCTGCAGCCAATCACGAGCTCCTATTGAGCTCGTGGGCCCCCTCCTTTCTATCTCTCTCTCTGCCTCTCTCCTCTCTCAATCTCTCTCTCTCTCTATCTCCAATCTCTCTCTCTCTCCTCTATATAATTACCATGCACAGCCGCCTTCACGAAACCCACTTTCCATCACGAGAAACCCGACGCAAACCCTAACCCTAGCCTCGCGATCCCACCGCCGGCCTCCTCGAGACCTCGCCGTCGCCGCCCTCACCACCACGACCTCCACCGCACCCACCTACCCTCTTCCTCCTGTTCTCCCGACAACACCCGTGCCTGCACCCAACTCCGACCTCTCCTCCACCCTCGCAGACGTCGCCGTCGACGTCGCCTCCGACCGTCGACGCCTCCCACGACTCCCTCTCACACCCCTCGTCGAGACCTCGCCGTCGTTCCCTCCTCCCCTCGCCGGAACAGTGAACCCTAGCCTTCATCCTTCGCCTACCCCCGCTGTTCGCCGGAGAAGCCCCGGTCGACCTCGTCGACGCCACCTCCGACCACCTCTCTCTCTCCCACGACCACCAGAGCCGACCACACTCTTCCTCACTCGCCGCAGCACCCTTTCCAGCAACCCCGAGCCTTTCAGCCGTTCCAGCACCCTCGCCGCACCTCCTGTTCACCGCCGGTGGGTCCATCGCCGTCGGGCCCGTCATAGCTACCCCCGTTTCTCCTCTGTAAGCACCACTTTACTTCCTTTGGTGCAAAATTCCGTTGATCTTGTATATTTATCTTATTACTAACTTGTTGCCGATAACTTTTGCCGGATCCGACCATGCCGTCTTGGCGAACCCGACGCTCCAGCGAAGTCCCCTGGTCCGTGTGATCCCGTTGACCTCTGTTGGGACTCGATCCGTGGCCCGTGCTTCCGTATCGTGGTTTATACCGACGTCGCATCCGTGTTTCGGTTTGCGGAACCGCCGAGGCAAGTATCCGAATACTTGCTTTAACATGCTACAAACTTAATGATCATGTTAACTGTTATAATCACACGACTTGGTGACAATTACAATCATCCGAAATGTTAAACCATTGTAGTAGTTACTTGTAGTTAATCGGTATGCTATTAATCCACACTTTAACTAATTAACCAATGTGGCACATCATTGCCTAAATTGCTAGATCATCCTTGTAACTATTATTATGCTTAGTTTAAATTCATGCAACTCCATTACGTATGTTATCGATATCGCTTCACCTTGTGGCTTTTGCACCCCAAAGGTGCGTGAACCGATTAATATGAAAATACAAACATCACTGTGTTCACATAGAATAATATTGTCAGTTATTGTTCCTGTTGTTGTTCATTATTCGTTACTATACCTGTTATCATCATATACCTGATTGCATTACTTATTGACCGATCTTGATACACCTGACACATGTACTGACACACCGGACACAACACCCTGTACATATCGACTCTATCTGTGGAAAGTAACCTGACCTGTTACCTGATCTCATGCCTAATGCCGACAAACCTAACCATTCCTGCTGTCGACCCAGACAGACCTACTGTTACTTGACCTTGCGTTGGCATTAGTCCTTGACTACTGAATACCTGACTTGACATACATAGTTTGGGGGTATGGGGAAATCAAAGGTGAAACCGACTTGTAACTCAACAGTTCGATACATTGTTCTGATCAGTCTTACGGGCTTGGCCGGTCCGGGAGTGATGATGCTGACATCACTCGTCTATCCTACTACCTTTTACTGCTTAGCGGCACGTCTCGGACTCAGCCCCGAGGATCATGACCGTGGTCCCGGGCACGCACGGGATACTATTGAGTTACATCGACGATTCATCAATTGGTTTCAAAGACTATAGAGTAGAAAACCTGATAGGACAGTTAGTCACCTTTGCACACTACCCTGCTTGTCATTTCTTATTAATGCTTATTTCATGTTCATATTGCATTGTTATTATCATGTTCACATTATATACTTGATGTCATGACGCGCTGACGTCTGGGTTTTGCATGGCCCAGATTCCGTACCTTTGTCGTCGACCGAGCAGGAGTACTTCAGCCAGCAGGCTGAACTGTGAGTTCTTTAGAGTTTAGTTTATTTATGTCATTTCATTTCCAGATGTGAGCCCGCATTATGGGACGTACTGTTTATTCTTGTATTGGATCATTAGCTTCCGCACTTATTGTTTATTGATTCTTGTTATTTTGGATTTGGACATGTATTAGTTTAGTTTATTTTACTGTTCTTGATATCTATACAACCGTAATGTGACTGTGGACGGATGCGTCCCACCCACAGGTAGCATGGTTGGCTATGTCACGTGCCCAAATCTTGCGTACTCTGGGAAGCGGGGCGTGACAGAAAGAGGCTACAATCTTTGTAGATCCGGTTCTCCACTTCCTTAGCTCCACGTAGACGTCCTCTCGCTGTCCATCTCGGATCCCGGACTCTAGCATCGTCTTCATCGGAGAAATAGGCGGGCTAGGCCGTCGGCTTCGATGCCGAAGATGATCTACGTCGAGGCAACTCTAGATCGAGCTCCAACCTCACCAAGTCATGAAACTTGTGAAAAAAACACCCTATACTACTTGGCAAGATGTAGAGGTTGAAGAAATAGGAGGTGGGTTCACTTTAAAATTGGATTTCTCACTCTTTTACTCAAGATGCCATTAAAGCTAGTAAGCTTTTCTTCTTGTTCAAGAGGAAGAAGAAGAAGAAGAAGATAGAATATGGTAAGTCTTTTTAAAATAGAAAAGAAATGAATACTTATCATATCCTAACCTTGGTTAGGTGTAGAGAATAGACCATGGTTAGTGGGAATGGTTAGGGTTAAGCATGAGACAAATATGGTGGACTTGTTCAAAGCTTCATAAAGCTTCAACAAGCATCCAAAGAAAGCCACCATATTCTCCTTTATCTTTTTCAAAATAAATAAATAAATAAATAAGTAAGAAAAAGAAAACCCTAACCATTACACAACCATGGTTTAATCTTTACACATACTCAAGTTAGTATGTATCATCAAGCATGATACAAACAAGTGCACACTAAAATATATCACATATACAATGTGCACATCAAGTGAGAAAATCCTTTTAAAGTGAACCAATACTAGTTAATGCAAAGTAATATATCAAATATATAATTATACATTAAATCATTAAATCAACACTTGATTCAATGATCCGGTCATGTCGCACATAACCGACTAGTATCCAAATGAATCGAGTTATCGAATCAATCTTCGATTCGATAACTAGGTTATATCGCATACAACCAATCGAAACATTCATCGCGAGAATGAAATACGGTATCACATACACGCATTATTCTCGGTCCTGCACATATCTCATATGCGCTCCTATTTCGTTTCGCTTGAGCCAGGAAACCTCTGTGTAGGACTTTGAAGACTCGTCAATACGCCGGCAGCAGATGATGATCATATCAAGCACCCACAAGCCGCAAGCGGTCTGCTAAACGTAACGGCCACCCGGGTATTGATCGATCAGAAGATCGACGAGCAAGCCCGCTCACACTCCTGTGAATCCAACCAGTAACACTTACCGTACAGTCCGGTCTGTTCGTCTGATATGTCGCATATCAAGTCTAGGGGTGGTAAACGTCAGACCCCAATAACCGATAAGTCGTGTCGATGTAAGGCTCATAACGGGTTAAGAAACTACTGGTAACACTTACCAGCAAATCTCTGATAAGCCCTGGCCAGGGACTTCCCTGTTACGGCCAATCGAGCACAGTGCAACATCAACCCCCAATATCGGGAGAGACGAAACCCCTCCTATCGCTCATTGCCTCCATGTGACTCGGGACTGTACCCAAACACCACCGTTTTGCACGTCCTCATGGACATGGTAAGGTGGAGATCAAAGAACGGTGGGAATCACACAAGACTCTATAACGATCTTGGGTCTACAGACTAACCTGCACAAGTGTCACCTGAGAACTGCCATCTGACGTGAGGTATAATACCATCTGGGAGTTCTCGGCGAGTCCGTCCAGTGTACCCAGTCTCCACTGAGCACCCGTATACCATCTTTGATGTCAAACACCAATGGATATGGGATCATCCATCGCCCATCTCATGGGTCGAGAAGCGTATACGCTAGTCTACACTGGTATATCGATGCCCCGTCTCGATATACCCATGACTAGGGACCTTGAAGGATGTACCTATGGACTACCATGTCCTCACTAGTATGATCTACATCATAGTCCAGGTAGTCAAGTACACATCCTAAGGGCTTTACCAACATGTAACTATAAGATAGTTTAAAGAGACAAGTATACATGTTAAGATAAAGAGCAACCAGATAGCATACTATCATATCGAGCAAGAAAGTCATCTCTATATATGTCCAAGCATCCAATATAATATACATCATCTGTACAATACTGGCCTCTAGGGTATACATACAACTAACAATCTCCCACTTGCACTAGGGCCAGCTGCTGTAGTATCGCATACCGAGCATCCCGAAGAGTCTCTCAAACTGTATCTGGGGAATGTCCTTCGTGAGTGGATCCGCCGTGTTGTTCTTCGTGTCAACCCTCCTGACCTCGATCTCCCAGCGATCAACTATCTCCCGGATCAGGTGATACCGCCTCAGAATATGCCTGGATCGCTGATGGGACCTGGGTTCCTTGGCCAAAGCCACCGCTCCATTGTTATCACAATACAAAGGTATTGGATGCTCAATGGATGGAACCACTCCAAGTTCAGTAATGAACTTCTTGATCCAGACAGCCTCTTTGGCAGCATCGTTGGCAGCGATGTATTCAGCCTCCATCGTCGAGTCTGCCACGGTTTCCTGCTTGGAACTCTTCCAGCTAACCGCCCCTCCGTAAAGGGTAAAGACAAATCCCGACTGCGACTTAGAGTCATCCTTATCACTTTGGAAGCTCGAATCGGTAAAGGACTCCACTTGGAGTTCTCCGTTACCATACACCAAGAGCATCTCTTTAGTCCTTCGCAAGTACTTGAGAATGCTCTTCACAGCTGTCCAGTGACTCTCTCCAGGATCAGCTTGATACCTGCTCACTACACTTAGTGAGTATGCAACATCGGGTCTGGTACATAGCATCGCGTACATGATAGAGCCTACAACCGAAGCATAGGGTATCCCTTGCATGCGAGCTCTCTCCAAATCAGTCTTGGGAGACATCTCTTTGGAGAGAGTGATTCCAGAGATCGTAGGTAAGTTCCACCGCTTGGATTCTTCCATACTAAACCTCTTTAGTATGGTGTCAATGTACTTGGATTGGGACAATCCCAATATCCGTTTGGATCTATCTCTATAGATCCTGATTCCCAATATGCAGGAGGCACCACCAAGATCTTTCATTGAGAATCTTTGTGATAAGAAGAGCTTGACTGATTGCAGCATAGGAATATCATTTCCTATCAAGAGTATGTCATCCACGTACAATACGAGGAAGACAACCTTACTCTCTGCCACCTTCTTGTAGATACAAGGTTCATCTGGGTTTTTGACGAAATCAAACTCTTTGATAACGACGTCAAAGCAGATGTTCCAACTCCGCGATACTTACTTTAATCAATAAATGGATTTAAGCAGCTTGCACACCTTCCCGCTGCTCCCACTGTCTACGAAGCCCTCTGGCTGAGTCATGTACACGCACTCTTCTAAATCACCATTTAGAAAGGCGGTCTTAACATCCATTTGCCAGATTTCGTAGCCATGATATGCAGCAATGGCAAGCATGATCCGGATGGATTTAAGCATAGCCACTGGAGAAAAGGTTTCGTCATAGTCCACACCTGGTCTTTGACGAAAACCCTTTGCAACAAGTCTAGCTTTGAAAGTCTCCACTTTCCCATCTACACCAAGTTTTTTCTTGAAGATCCACTTGCTCCCGATGGGTTTTACCCCTTCAGGAGCAATTTCCAAAGTCCATACTTTGTTAGTGTACATGGATTCCATCTCGGACCGCATAGCATCCAGCCATTTCACTGAGTCCGTACTCGTGATGGCCTGCTCGAAGCTAGTTGGGTCATCATCCTCCATGATGCAATCCTCGCTCCCACCATCCATGAGAAAACCGTAGTATCTCTCAGGTGGGCGAGGAACCCTACTAGATCGGCGGAGTGGCTGGGGTTCATTGGGAACTACTGAATCCTCTGGTTCCACAGATCTTCTGTTGTAGCTTCTGTAGCTGGAACCTCTTCCAGTTCTACCTCATGACCACTAATCTCTTTTTCAAGAAACTCCTTTTCTAAAAAGGTGGCATGCCGAGAAACAAACACTCTTTGTTCCTCAGGGTGGTAGAAGATATACCCTTGTGAATTCTTGGGATATCCTATAAATTTGCATAGAACAGACCGTGCCTCGAGTTTGTCCGGATTTTGTTGTTTGACATAGGCTGGACAACCCCATATCTTAACAAAGTTAAGACATGGTCTCTTCCCTTTCCATATCTCATATGGAGTGGTAGGCACAGATTTGGTGGGGACCATATTCAATAGATGTATGGCTGTCTCAAGCGCATACCCCCAGGAGGAAATAGGTAACTCAGTTGTGCTCATCATAGAGCGCACCATATCTAATAGGGTGCGGTTCCTCCGTTCTGATACACCGTTGTGCTGTGGTGTATATGGAGGAGTCAGCTGAGAGAGAATCCCATTCTCTTTTAGGAAGTCCAGGAATTCATTGCTTAAGTATTCACCTCCTCGATCAGATCGAAGGATTTTAATACTTTTTCCGGTTTGGTTTTCGACTTCTTGTTTATATTCTCTAAATTTCTCAAAAGCTTCAGACTTGTGTCTTATCAAGTACACATGTCCGTATCTTGAGAGATCGTCAGTGAATGTAATGAAGTACGAAGAACTATCCCTGGCATGTGTAGACATGAGACCGCATACATCACTATGTATCAGTCCCAAGAGTTCGGTAACTCTTTCTCCGTGTCCCTTAAACGGAGTTTTGGTCATCTTGCCTTTGAGACATGACTGGCAAGTGTCATAAGATGAAAATTCAAATGGTTTCAAATATCCATCCTTATGCAACTTAGCTAGTCGTGTCGCATTGATATGACCCAGTCTACAATGCCATAAGAAGGATTCGTTCAGTTCTGAACTCTTCCTCTTGTGTGTGTTCGTTATGCTCAGAACTGTTGATTGATTTAGAACATAAATGCCATTGCACAACGTGCCTGATCCAACCAACTTTTGGTTACGGAAAATGTTCATAACATTATCCTGTAATACAAAATTATATCCCTCTTTACTCAATAAAGAAACTGATATAATGTTGCATATCAGGTTCGGCATGTAATAGCATTCGTTCAGAACCAATGTATTACCAGTTGGTAATGCAAGATGATATTCCCCGACAGTCTTAGCTGCAACAATTGCACCATTTCCAACTCTAATGTCTTTATCACCTTCTCCAAGTTCTCTACTTTTCCTGAGCCCATGTAACTGATTACATATATGGGATCCTGACCCGGTATCTAATACCCAGGACGTAGAGCAAATGGAGAAACAGTTCTCTGTAACGAACACACCAGAAGAAAATGCATCATCATGTACTTTCTTCATTCGGGTGGCTTGGGAATCCTGGTATTCCCCTATGTCCTGTTCATTCCTATAACTCTTATAAGAAAGAACGGAACCAACGTTCCCCAGCACAGTAAAACATGCAGGTTCAGTCAATACATCCATATTATTATCTTTATTAGGGCATGACATGGTCGCTACCTGGAGAGAGAGAGAAGAAAACACTTTAGCGTATGCTCTTGCAAGATCAGAATGGTTATTATCTTATCTAATCAGGATGGCTCCCACTGGTTTTTATCAAATCTTCCTTCAAACCCTAAAAGGAAAGACTAGCCGGGATTAATTACACCCTACAACTTCGCCAATCTTTCAGCCAGGCCAGTGTCGGTACTTTGAGGGAGGTTCCCCGTGCTTTCGCACGAACCTAATTAATGTAAACCTCGTTTTCCCAGAGGCGTAACCTCGTTGACACCTTTCTAGACACCTACTTGATCGGCTAATTATAATGTGTAAAACTCTCCCAGGAGTAACAATTACTCGCAGTGGGTATCGGGATCCAACTATCTCATAGAAGGTATGCAATCTCATTGCAAATTTCAACACTTGAAATTCCCGATAAGATTTTGCCCCTAACGTGCTATGACCTTGACGAAAGCCAACAAAACATAGCCCGGTAGTCAAGTTCAATCCGTACATATCTTGATTGAATTAAACCCACCCGCACGACCCTTGACGAAAGCCAACAAAGCCGCACGACTACCCTAATCCAATCGCATCGTATGCAGCAGATAAGCAGCATATAGCTACCGCACACTGCACCTTGACGAAAGCCAACAAATGCAGCACGAATACTATATACAACTTATCTGAAATGACGGAGGGCTACGACAGCTTTTTCTGAAAACCTATTGCGTAATGAACTTGATATCGTTGTAGAATCAAATGATTTTAAAATAGAGTGTTTTTGAAGCTTTTCTAGTTTTGCTAAAGGAGTCACTCCCGGTAAACGGATCGTCGGTCCTTTCCTCATCGAATAAGGTGCAGGATATATCATATACACCACTATGCAAAGCAAAAACTCTTAAAAGCAATCAAAAGACAAACCGAGTGTGTAGCATCTGCCAGTTATTGCTAAAAGGAGTCACTCCCGGTGAAGGGATCTCGGTCCTTTCCTCATCGAATAAGGTGCAGGATATATCATATATACCGCTGTGCAAAGCAAGAACTGTAGCTACCTGTTTTATTTTGAAATTCGATTCTACAACATCTTTAGGTTTCTTTTATTTCATTAATCACATTAATGAAGTCCCATCATTTAAATACCTAAACATCACAGATAAATACGACGTACACGTATGCCATCCGCATTCGCCTCGATGTCCCCTCGTGCACCGTTAGGTTAGGTAACTAACGGCAGAGCGGGGCAGGGTTAGCGTGGGTGTAAAACATAAGTAACGCCTATATAATATATTATATATACTATATACTATATCTATCACAGAACATCACATGATCACATCAAAGATATCGCAGCGGAAAATATCATATGAAATATTGGATATACTAGGACGTCCGTGTTTTTAATACGAGCCAGTATAAAACACGGATTCCACGGTCATGATGAATAGCCAATCCCACACCCCTAGACCCCTACGAGAGCGGCAAGCAACCCTACCAATTCTAGGGTTAGGAGACCCGGACTCGACTCCTCGAGATAGTCTCGCACTGGACCCTAGAACCCGGTTACTTGTGCTCCCCTCCTTAGGTCTATCCTAATGCAGAAAAGTAAAAAATATATAAAAGGTGACAACTTCCGCAACCTGGAAGTGCCCCAATAAAAGAATATTACATACAGGTTTTTACATGAATGAAAATGAAAAACACTCATCTCACATAAAAACCCCCGGCTATTCAAACACGACGATCCAATATAACATATCCAGCAACACATAACATCACATGTCATCAACGTAAGTAAATATGCGCATCCCAATTGTCGTTGGCATATAGCAACGAAACCGGCGATATCACATATTACACTTACGGTCACAGAAAAGAAAGTGTAAAACTACAACAGTTGGAATCCGCAACCTCTTTAGACATCGCATGCCTAATCAAATGAAATACTTAGACATCACATGCCTAACAATTATAAACCCCGCATTTTAGTCCCATTATCGAAAACTCTTTTCAATATCGAGTGAGACTAAACCGCTAGATTTATAAAATTATTCCAGTTATCTCATAACTGTTTGTGAATTCCAATTATTGTATCCCATTCCGGATAAGATAGAAAATGTTAAACTTTCCGATCGAACAATCGAACACCCAAGTTTTCTCGAAACCGTTCAACACATGAAATAAGTTCAAAGATATTCATTTCATGCCTCAGTACCAACGGTCCAGCGGTAGAAGGGTCAAGCCAACGCCTCATATGTGGCACGCCGTACTGTCCCAAACCCTAAGGTTCAAAGGGCAGTTCAAGACGGTCACATAATCGAGTTAAGGTTTGTTGTCTTCTAGAGGGACCATCGCGTTACTTGCACTACTCAGAACGTCCTTAAACCATAGAAAAATCCAACACTTGGAAATTTTCCGGCAGGGGAAAAGGTGGGTATTTATATCCGGTCGAACTTTTTAACATATTCAATAATTATCCAGAAAACACATAGACAAGATTAGACAATCCGATCGAATCTACGAACTCGCAATACAACCCAGTATATTCAACTCTTGAATAAATATTAAAAATTCCCAGAAAATACAGCAAACAAAATAAGTCATTACTGTGCAAACAGTGTATCAAGAGGAGATATTTTGGCCGCGGAACCGCCGCAGAAGCCATGCTTCTGCCGCGGTTCCGCCGCGCTTTAATCATATCATGAGGTGAATTTTGCACCGTAATTCTTAGAATTCCCTGCTGAATTTTTTAAGCATTTTTAATCTGGAAAAAACCCAGTTTTTGAAAAAAGTCCAGAGAGCATGAAAAGTTGGGATTTCGGGTTCGATCGGGTTTCTAACATCGTCTAAGCATCGCCTAAGGCTCTAGCTAGGCTCTGATACCACTGTAGGGTTCCTAGGCACACTAAAGAGGTTTTACAAGGCATCAACCATACCAATTTCAAATTTTACTAGTGCCGAGAAACCCTAATACGGATTCGTTGACTAGAGATTAGGCGACAAAGTGAAACTAGTTAACATTTTAACTAAAGGAAAGAGGCTACAACCTTTGTAGATCCGGTTCTCCACTTCCTTAGCTCTACGTAGACGTCCTCTCGCTGTCCATCTGGGATCCCGGACTCTAGCATCGTCTTCATCGGAGAAATGGGCGGGCTAGGTCGTCGGCTTCGATGCCGAAGATGATCTACGTCGAGGCAACTCTAGATCGAGCTCCAACTTCACCAAGTCGTGAAACTTGTGAAGAAAACTCCCTATACTACTTGGCAAGATGTAGAGGATGAAGAAATAGGAGGTGGGTTCACTTTAGAATTGGATTTCTCACTCTTTTACTCAAGATGCCATTAAAGCTAGTAAGCTTTTCTTCTTGTTCAAGAGGAAGAAGAAGAAGAAGATAGAATATGATAAGTCTTTTTAAAATAGAAAAGAAATGAATACTTATCATATCCTAACCTTGGTTAGGTATAGATAATAGACCATGGTTAGTGGGAATGGTTAGGGTTAAGCATGAGACAAATATGGTGGACTTGTTCAAAGCTTCATGAAGCTTCAACAAGCATCCAAAGAAAGCCACCATATTCTCCTTTATCTTTTTCAAAATAAACAAATAAATAAATAAGTAAGAAAAAGAAAACCCTAACCATTACACAACCATGGTTTAATCTTTACACATACTCAAGTTAGCATGTATCATCAAGCATGATACAAACAAGTGCACACTAAAATATATCACATATACAATGTGCACATCAAGTGAGAAAATCCTTTTAAAGTGAACCAATACTAGTTAATGCAAAGTAATATATCAAATATATAATTATACATTAAATCATTAAATGAACATTTGATTCAATGATCCGGTCATGTCGCACATAACCGACTAGTATCCAAATGAATCGACTTATCGAATCAATCTTCGATTCGATAACTAGGTTATATCGCATACAACCAATCGAAACATTCATCGCGAGAATGAAATACGGTATCACATACACGCATTATTCTCGGTCCCGCACATATCTCATATGCGCTCCTATTTCGTTTCGCTTGAGCCAGGAAACCTCTGTGTAGGACTCTAAAGACTCGTCAATACGCCGGCAGCAGATGATGATCATATCAAGCACCCACAGGCCGCAAGCGGTCTGCTAAACGTAACGGCCACTCGGGTATTGATCGATAAGAAGATCGACGAGCAAGCCCGCTCACACTCCTGTGAATCCAACCAGTAACACTTACCGTACAGTCCGGTCTGTTCGTCTGATATGTCGCATATCAAGTCTAGGGGTGGTAAACGTCAGACCCCAATAACCGATAAGTCGTGCCGATGTGAGGCTCAAAACGGGTCGAGAAACTACTGGTAACACTTACCAGCAAATCTCTGATCAGCCCTGGCCAGGGACTTCCCTGTTACGGCCAATCGAGCACAGTGCAACATCAACCCCCAATACCGGGAGAGACGAAACCCCTCCTATCGCTCATTGCCTCCATATGACTCGGGACTGTACCCAAACACCACCGTTTTGCACGCCCTCATGGATGTGGTAAGGTGGAGATCAAAGCACAGTAGGAATCACAAAAGACTCTATGACGATCTCGGGTCTACAGACTAACCTGCACAAGTGTCACCTGAGAACTGCCATCTGACGTAAGGTATAATACCATCTGGGAGTTCTCGGCGAGTCCGTCCAGTGTACCCAGTCTCCACTGAGCACCCGTATACCATCTCTGATGTCAAACACCAATGGATATGGGATCATCCATCGCCCATCTCATGGGTCGAGAAGCGTATACGCTAGTCTACACTGGTATATCGATGCCCCGTCTTGATATACCCACGACTAGGGACCTTGAAGGATGTACCTATGGACTACCATGTCCCCACTAGTATGATCTACGTCATAGTCCAGGTAGTCAAGTACACATCCTAAGGGCTTTACCAACATGTAACTATAAGATAGTTTAAAGAGACAAGTGTACATGTTAAGATAAAGAGCAACCAGATAGCATACTATTATATCGAGCAAGAAAGTCATCTCTATATATGTCCAAGCATCCAATATTGTTGGATATATGTATGCCCTAGAGGCCATTATGTGATAGTGGATGTATCTATACATGTATATATATTCAGTTTGCATTCTTGCTCGACATGATAGTATGCTATCTGGTACTTCTTTATCTGACATGTTTATTTGATCATGCTTCTATTCATTCATACATGCTGATAAAGCCCTAAGGATATCGGCTTGACTACTCTGATTATGATGAAGATCATACTAGTGGGACATCTGTAGTCTATAAGCATATCCTGAAATGTCCCTAGTCGCAGGTGTATCGAGACGGGGCATCGATATACCAGAGTAGACTAGCGTATATGATACTAGACCCATGTGATGGGCGATGGATGTTCCAACATTCATCGATGTTTGACATCAAGATCATATACGGGTGCTCAGTGGTGACTGGGTACACTGGACGGACTCGCCGAGAACTCCTATATGGAATTATATCTATCGTCGGATAGCAGTTCTTAGGTGACACTGGTACAGGTTAGTCTGTAGACCCGAGATCGTCATAGAGCCTTGTGTGTTCTCCCACTGTACTTTGATTGCCACCCTACCACGGCTCTACTGAGTCGTGCAAACAGGTGGCCGTTGGGTACAGTCCCGAGACACACGAAGGCAATGAGCGATAGGAGGGGTTTCGTCTCTCCCGGTATTGGGAGTTGATGCTGTGCTGTGTTCGACTGGTTATAACAGCAAGTCCCTGGCCAGGGCTGCTGAGATTTGCTGATAAGTGTTATCAGTAGTTTCTCGATCTGTTATAGACCATTCACCGACACGACTTATTGAGTTATTGGGGTCGACGTGACCATCCTTAGGCTCGATATGCAGCATATCTGACGAAGAGACCGGACTGTACGGTAGTGTTGCCGGATGGCTCGACGGGAGTTGTAGCAGGTTCGCTTGTTGTCTTCTGATCGCTCAATACCCGGGTGGCCGTTACGTTTAGCTGACCGCTTGTGGCTTGAGGGCACTTGATATGATCATTACCCTCTGCCGGCGTATTGACGAGTCTTAGAGTCCCACAGAGGAGTTACCCAGTCCAGGAGAAACGTTGTGGTGCGCATATGCGATATGCGCATGCACCCGATTGAAATATGCGTATATGATACCGAACATTGATCGGGTGAATTGCTTTTGGTGGGGTCATATGAGATATGACCGGATTGATAAATCAAGTGTTGATTTATCATCTAACCATAAGTTATCTCACTTAAAACCTTTCTAGGGTTTGATGGATGTATGCATGCATGCATGTGTTTCTTTCTTCTTTTCTAGATTTATGCACATGTAGATGTGCATACATGTACACATACATACATCAAACTATCATGGTTGATTATATATGGAAATGGTGGCAATATAAGCCTCACACCATAGATTATACAATGGATAATTATTTAATTTTGGTTTTAAAAAGAAAATGAAAAGGAAAGGATAATTATGCTAGTTTCTACATGCTTCTTTTAACCTAACCATTCTCACCCACCACTAAACCATGGTTATCTTTTCCTTTATCATTCTAAACCCAAGTTAAATTAATCATCCATCATTTAATCATGGTTGGAGTCATGAAGGAATAAATATATAGTGATATTTATTTTCTTTTGTAAGCTTAACCTTATGGTTATCATTTTATCTCTTGAAAGAAAAAGCCACCATTTTCATCCTCCTTCATCTTCTCCTCTCTAGTTCTTTTCTAGTGAGTGAAGTATAACAAAAGAAAGGTTTTTGAAGTGAGATCCAAAGCCACAACACCATTCTACTCAAGTCTAGCCAACTTGATTAGAGTGTTTACTTCGATTTTACAAAGTAACGAGCTTGGACGGAGATCTCCGCGGTGGATCATCGTGGACACAAGGGGAGTTCAAGAGGACCTCGTTTCAACACCAAAGAGCCTAAGGAGCGAAGCAAAAACGGGAGCTACAAAGGTTGTAGCCTTCAAACCCTAACTTTTGTTAGCTTTAAGTTTAGTAAACCCTAATTTTCTAGGATCTATCCTTTGCATGTTAGTTTAGCACCTTAAAAATTAAAACTTTGGGTCATGTGATGCTTCAAAACTCTTCATAGGGTGCTATACTAACCTTACAAATATAATATACATCATCTGTACAATGCTGGCCTCTAGGGCATACATACATCTAACAATATCAGCAACAAAAGTTAACATATGAAATATTGGATATACTAGGAATTCTGTGTTTTAAATTAAGCCAGTATTAAACACGGATTCCACGGTCGCGATGAATAGCCAAACCCACTTCTCTAGGCCCCTACGAGAGCGGCAAGCAATCCTACCAATTCTAGAGTTAGGAGACCCGGTCTCGACTCCTCGAGATGGTCTCCCACTGGACTCTAGAACCCGGTTACTTGTGCTCCTGTCACGACCCGAGAATTTCGACTCGTTACCGGCACTTAACCACGCAACGTCTACAAGCGTAACGCGGCTAAGTAAGCCGAACCCAGAAATCAAAACCAATAAATAAAGAGTGATTGAAACATTTTTGTAAAAACAGTCATACATGCCTGAGAAACTTCCATTTATTTAGTAGAAATCCTTTTTAGTTCAAGAGTTATAATTTTTATAATTTTGGCAACATTTCCCCATTTTAAACATTTGTCCCGCAAGTCGGGTAAAAGCAAGGTGTAGCAGGAATAACAAGTAAAAAGAATAAAGCATCACAATATGATATACGACGCCGTAGCGAAGAATACACAGTAAAGCAAGGAAAAATATCACGAAAGGTAAGAATGCATAACAAAAAGTCGGCTCACATGCGAGCTCAACACCAGAATATAAAATCATACATATCGTCCTCACAACTGTCTCTAAGATAATACAGAAAGGTAGATGGAGAATACTAGATACATCAATATACAACTGAAAAATAACAGATACCATACAAAAACCCACCTATCAGCAAAAAGGCTAACTCGCCTCAGAATGGTATCTGTGCCAAAAGATGCGGTAAACAGCCAGCCGCGACTACTCCCAAGGGCAACCTGCAAATACTGTGGCACAACAGGGGTGAGTTGCCAACTCGTGAATAGAGATAACATATAAAGGTGATCGCGAGCATGCACATATAGCGTGGCTCTACTAATGCCAACAGATGATATCAATGCATGCCAACAGTGGATGCAATAGTAATGCAAGTGCTCTATCAGGTAAATGCAACAGGATGAGGTATATAGTAATCAATACTGAGCATGGGATAAATAACATCTACATGGATATGTCAACATGGAAAACAATAATCGGTGCCTCAGACTGCACCCAAATCCCAAATACACTCAGGCGCCGGCACACCCATCGGCCCTCAAATCCAGTATATCTCTGAGAAATCACGAGTGCCCAACATCGGCACCCAAAATATCATAAAATACTCGTGTCCAGCATCGACACGCAAATCCTCGTATATCGGGCTCCGTCAGTCCGGATCGGCCCACGGGGTCCGTCTGCGGTATCGGCCCTCGGCCCCGGCAGTACGGATCATCCCGCATCCATCTCTCGACTCTGGTCAGTATCATCCGGACAACTGCCAGGTCCAACCAATCACCGGTAGGTAGTAGTCCCTCCGCCGGGCTCACCGTCTACTGCACAGCGAAACCGTTCTCGCCCTGGGGTACCATACCGGGCCCACCACGAACCCGCAAACGGATCATTCATCTCCTCGAATCGGGTTTCAAACACACGTCTCAGCACCGAGAAAACGCGTGGTGGACGCACCAAAATATCATACACGAGGTACCGGGTTTTTCAAAATGGTGCATCTTTTCTTAAATAATTCCACGGTCCTCAAAACCAGAAATCACATGAAAATCCATCACTAAGTAAATCCAATGAGTGGTACAATGTAAATCAATCCATGGTATGGGTATAAGGGGAAAAACCGCTTTTTAAAATAGTTTCCGTTTTTAAAGCTGTCATGCGGCTCCCAATTTCCAGGAAATCACCACCAATCATATGTAAGATAAACTACAACAATATAATCATGGCAGCTCTACAGTGAGTGTGGCATAGCAATTACTAACGGTGTGTGTGTAGCATGCAAATAGTGCCCGTGCAACATAAACCGTTAGTAATAGTGCGGTGTTCTATCAGTTCTAAGCATATATATATATATGTAGCAGGGAATGCAATATGCTATGACAGTCTATGGGGTACATGCAACATATAATAATAAAGTCCTATCAGCCCTGACGCATAACGCCATGCGGGCGATATCCCCATAGATGTGAAATCTACTCACCGTGTCTCGCGCTAAGTGTATCCAACAACTTGCTTGCCCTTCTTCGCAGCGTCCGTCTCACTGGCCTGCGAACCTAGAATCACATAACAGATATCACACATAAGCTCAATTTCACAGAAACGCTACATTACGGTCCAACTAGAGACCCGTGTCGCAAACCAATCGCGCGTGTGCGCGATACGCTAAAACGTGTGATCACGCGCCTGAAACTACCCCGACGCGTCGCGATACGCAAAAGCCCCAAACCTACTCACGTATCACGCGTGTCGCGAAGGTTTAGAAAAACGGCAAAACAGGTATTTGGTCGTAGATTTTTATACAGAACTAAACTTAGAAAAATATATACATCACAGCACCCTACACACTAGCAGACACCTACAGGACCAAACCCCAACCCAAACCCTTCCCATCTGGCCGTAAATTGCGGCCAGAACGAATTAATTGATGGCCTACTGTAGCAGTTAGGGGGTCGGGTTAAATCTGGGGTATCAGCACATCTCCACTATACTGCAGTCTTCCCAATTTCACTCAGAACTCATCGGATCAAAAGCAGTTTCAGAAAACTCAGTTTTGCTTAAAAACGACGGATTTGCATCAATTTGGAAAACTGGTGGTATTTTAGTGCAATTGGGGTTAAGCTAAGTTAATATGGTCTCAACAACCCACTAACAACCTACTGAAACCAATTCACACCATACTAGCTCAAGATTCCCACTAAACACCTCATATCGCACTAAAACGCACTAAAAACCACTAACCGATGCAAAACTACTCTAACCAAGCAACTAGGGAATAAGTTTAGGAAATATACCTCATACTTAACCCTAGGTAGCTGGAGGAAGAAGAAGAAATGAAGGGGAGAAGCTGCAGTTGCTGCTGTTGCTGTTGCTGCTCACTGGCTGTTGTTGCTGTGCTTGCTGTTGCTGTTGCTGAGCTGCTTGTTGCTGCTGCTGTGGAGTTTGCTGCTGCTGCTGCTGCTTCTGGCTTCAGCTGAGAGGTAGGTGTGTGTGTGTGTGAGTGTGTGAGAGTTTTGAGAGAAAAATAAAGAGCGTTGAGAGCCAAAACAAATCATCACCCAAAAGTCACCCCTCCTCTCTCTCTCTTCATTAATGGCAAGCATGGCTTGAGCCATGATGCCCCCCTCTCTCTCTCTCTCACAAGTCAACACCTATAAACAAATTCAAATTAAAACAACTACTAATTAACTAATTAACTTAATTTAAACCCAAAAGACTTAATCCCATGATTAACCCACCATGGTTAATAATCATGGTAATAAATCATTTTAAAAACCCTAGTTTACATGCACATGTGTGTGCAAGCCTAGGAAAATTTTGGAAAAATACTTATTAAATTAGGAAAAATATTTAAAACACAATTTGGTAAACTTTTTGTTAAAAACCCAATATTTAAATATAATTATTCCCTAAACATATCCTAAGGTGTTACAATCTCTCCCCCTTAAAGAAATTCGTCCCCGAATTTCAAAAATCTAACTACACGTACCTTCAAAAAGATGGGGATACGTCTTCATCATCTCGCTTTCGGTCTCCCAAGTGACCTCCTCACGGTTCTGGCCACGCCAAAGTACCTTGACTGATGGAATGTCCTTTTATCTCAATTTCTTCACTTGTCGATCCAAGATCATCACTGGCTGTTCTGCATAGGAAAGGTTGCGCTCCAGCTGGATCGTCGGATGCTGAATCTCATGCGAAGGATCATGAAGATATCTGCGGAGCATCGAGACATGAAATACGGGATGCACATCTGGAAAGCTGGGCGGAAGGGCTAAACGGTAGGCTACTGCACCAACACACTCGAGGATCTCGAAAGGGCCCACATACCTGGGACTGAGCTTCCCCTTCTTCCCAAACCTCGTCACACCTTTCATTGGGGAGACCCTCAAGAAAACATGATCACCAACAGAAAACTCAAGTCTGCGTCGCCGACGGTCCGCATAAGATCTCTGCCTACTCTGGGCTGCTCTCATCCTATCGCGAATCAACTGGACCTTCGCTGTCGTCTCCTCAACGATCTGTGGCCCTAAGATACTGCTCTCACTGAGCTCTGTCCAACAAGTGGGCGACCTGCATCTCCTCCCAGAAAGAGCCTCAAATGGTGCCATCTGAATGGTCTCCTGGTAGCTGTTATTGTAGGAGAACTCTACTAAGGGCAAATGATGATCCCAGCTACCTCCGAAATCTAATACACAAGCTCTGAGCATGTCCTCGAGAGTCTGAATGGTCCGCTCTGACTGTCCATCGGTCTGCGGATGAAATGCTGTGCTGAAACTCAAGCGAGTGCCCAAAGCCTCCTGAAGCCTCTGCCATAGTCGACTGGTAAACTGGGTGCCTCTGTCGGACACAATGCATGTCGGGACTCCGTGTAGTCGCACTATCTCGTCAATGTAGATCTGGGCATACTGAGTAAATCCGAAAGTCGTCTTCACCGGTAGGAAGTGAGCCGCTTTCTTCAAACGATCCACGATCACCCAGATGGAGTCATACCCCCGACTAGTCCTGGGTAGTCCCACAATGAAGTCCATCGAAATCTGTTCCCATTTCCACTCTGGAATGGGTAACGGCTGTAGCTCTCCCGCGGGCCTCTGGTGCTCAGCCTTGACTTGCTGACAAGTCAGGCATCTCGACACAAAATCTGCGATGGCCCTCTTCATTCCGTCCCACCAGTAAACACCTCTCGTATCATGATACATCATGGTGGAACCAGGATGGACGCTATATACCGACCGATGTGCCTCCTCAAGAATCTCACGCCTCAGTCCCTCAACATCTGGTACGCACAGTCTGACTCCAAATCGTAGTAACCCCTGATCATCGATCACGAACTCGGAAAATCTGCCCTGTCCAATCTGTGCCATGATCTCTGAACATCGGTCGTCACTGAGCTGTGCCTCACGTATACGATCGATCAACTGTGGGCGTGCACGGACATGCGCTATCTGTCCTCCAATCGGCGTGAACTCGAACTGTATCCGGCTGTCGCATAATATCTGCCAATCTACTGATGACTGATCCTGTACTGCGCTCAAACAAGATAGACTACCCCCGGGCCTCCTGCTCAAAGCATCCGCCACCACGTTTGCCTTGCCCGGGTGATATAAGATCTCGCAATCGTAATCCTTCACTAACTCCATCCATCGGCGCTGTCGAAGGTTCAGGTCTCGCTGCTGGAAGATGTATTTCAGACTCTTGTGATCCGTGAATATCTGGCACGACTCACCGTATAGGTAGTGTCTCCAGATCTTAAAGGCAAAGACCACTGCTGCCATCTCCAAATCGTGAGTGGGGTAGTTCTGCTCATGTTTCTTCAATTGTCGCAAGGCATACGCGATTACCCTGTCATGCTGCATCAGTACGCACCCTAACCCTACTCGAGAAGCATCACAATATACCACAAATCCGCCCGATCCGGAAGGTAAATATAACACCGGTGCCGTCGTCAGCCGAGTCCGTAACTGCTGGAAACTGTGCTCGCACTCCTCCGTCCAATCGAAAGGAACTCCCTTCCGGGTCAACCCGGTCAACGGTGTAGCAATACGGGAGAAGTCCTGCACAAAACGTCTGTAGTAACCGGCCAGCCCCAAAAAGCTGCGAATCTCCGTCACCGATGTGGGTCTGGGCCAACGCTGAACGGCCTCGATCTTCCTCGGGTCTACACATATACCGTCTCGTGAAATCACATGTCCCAAGAAGTCCACGCTGTCCAGCCAAAAAGCACACTTGGAGAATTTCGCAAAAAGCCGGTGCTCCCTCAAAGTCTGCAAGGTAATCCGCAGGTGCTGCTCGTGCTCCTCACTACTCCGGGAATACACCAAGATATCGTCAATGAAGACTATGATGAACAGATCCAAATATGGCCGGAAAATACGGTTCATCAAGTCCATAAAGGCTGCTGGCGCATTGGTGAGTCCGAACGACATCACCAAAAACTCGTAATGGCCGTAGCGCGTACGGAAAGCTGTCCTGGGAATGTCCTCCTGTCGAACCCGCAGCTGATGATAGCCCGATCGCAAATCGATCCTCGAAAAGTACCCTGCCCCCTGAAGCTGGTCGAACAAATCGTCGATGCGCGGCAAAGGATACCTGTTCCGCACTGTCACCCTGTTCAGCTGGCGGTAGTCGATACATAGACGTAAACTGCCGTCCTTCTTCTTGACGAACAGGACTGGAGCACCCCAAGGAGAAACACTGGGTCGAATAAGTCCCTTGTCCAGCAAATCTTGCAGCTGACCCTTCAATTCTCTAAGTTCCGCCGGGGCCATCCGATAAGGCGGTATGGAAATAGGTCCCGAGCCAGGAACCAAATCAATACAGAAAGAAATGTCGCGCTCGGGCGGCAACCCTGGAAGCTAGACAGGGAACACATCAGGAAACTCGCTAACAACCGGAACCTGATCCAATGGAACCTCTGTAGCGCGAGCATCGCAAACATAAGCGAGAAATCCCTGACATCCCTTCCTCAAAAGCTGTCCAGCGCGAAAATAAGAAATCACACTGTGAGGGGCGGCACCACGGTTCCCCAACACAACAAAAACCGACTCGCTGGGAAAGCAGAATCTAACTGTCTTCTCACGGCAGTCCACAGAAGCATAGCACGTGGCTAACCAATCCATGCCCAAAAGAACGTCGAAGTCCAACATCTCCAGAAGGATCAAGTGGACAGGCAACTCTCTCTCGCCAATACAGACGATACAGGATCGGAACACGTGCCTAGCAACAAACGACTCTCCCACAGGAGTGGTCACCACAAGCGGCTGATCAAGCAAGCCGGACTCTCTACCCAAACTCGACACAAAGTGTGTGGATACGTACGAGTGTGTGGATCCGGGATCGAACAATACATTTGCATCAACTCAACATACAGGAAGGATACCTGAAACCACTGCATTGGATGCCTGCGCGTCCTGATGTGTCAAAGCAAAAACCCGTGCCTGTCCACCACCTGTGACTGACTGCCCTCTGCCTCGGTCATCTTGTCCTCTCTGAGCAACTCCTCCACGCCCATGACCTCTCTGTGTATGAGTCTGGCGCGGAGCAACGGTAGGTACAACAGGCAACGCCCTCTGGGGTGGTGAAAGCGGTAAAGTAACACGCGGTGCTGCTGCCTCCCTCCGATGTGTCTCGGGACAATCTCGCACACGATGATAAGAAATCCCGCAACGGAAACATCCCGATAATGGTCGCTGACCCTCCTGGGGATAAGAGCTGAACAATCGGGCTCGCCTCGAATCTCTGCCACCTGCTAGGTGTCTGTCATGGCGTCGAAAAGGCTGTCTCTGCACTGATGTACCTGCACGAACTTTCTTCGGCTCTGGGGCTGCCGAAGTCTTAGCAAGGTGCTCCTCAACCAATAAGGCTGCATCTACAGCTGCTGCATAAGTCTCGTAGTACTGTGCGCTGATCGCAAGGAATAGTGGTGTAAGCAGGCCTCGAATAAATCACTTGACTCGCAACTCCTCGGTAGCCACTAAATACGGGGCATAAACTGCTAGCTCGGTAAACAGCACGTCATACTCTGCCACTGTCATCCCTGGCGTCTGGCGCAAGGACTCAAATCTGCATGCTCGGGCATCCCTAACACTCTGGGGAAGGAAACGGGCTAGAAATATGGTCACGAACTCCGTCCAGGTCATAGGAGGAAGACCTGCTGCTCTGCCCTTCTCAACTGAATCACACCACTTCTGCGCAAGAACTTCTAGGCGAAAGCTCGCGAACTCAACCCATCTCGCATCTGCGCATCTGAGGGAACAACATATACGGGCCATCTTGTCAATGAAGGACTGGGGGTCCTCGGCTGCATCAGTGCCTGTGAAGACCGGAGGCTTCAGCCTCATGAACTCTGATAGCGATACTGTAATCACCTCCGTGGCGGCAGGGGCAACTGGCTGTGCGGTAGGTACCATCACGGTCGCTGGAACAGGTGGAGCTACCTCTGGTCGCTGGGCTCGAAGCGTCTCAACTAGCGATCCCATCATCTGGCGCATCTCCTGCATGCTAGATCCCACCGTCTGGCGCATCTCCTGCGCACCAGCCCCTAGCGTGGCGATCTGGTCTGTCACAGGAGGAACAGTCTGCTCGGGTACAACGGGTGCACTGCCCGGATCAGTCCTCGTCTCGGACGAGTCAACACGAATCTCGGCCCTCACGGCCGCTCTCTGTGCCCTTGTAGTCTTAGGCGGCATAATGGCTGAAAGAAAATTTGGATTCGATAAGAACACGGAAATCAAATCGCAAGAATGCATGTATTCAGGAAGGAATTTAAATCAACAAGTCCTAAGGTTGCGTAGGTGGAGTACCGTGTCGTGAGTATGCCGCGGAACATACACACGCTACGCTACCCTGCTGCAGCTACCTACTCCATCATACCAGGGTCATCCTACACTCCGAAGGTAAAACCTACGCTCTGATACCAACTTTGTCACGACCCGAGAATTTCTACTCGTGACCGGCACTTAACCACGCAACGTCTACAGGCGTAACGCGGCTAAGTAAGCCGAACCCAGAAATCAAAACCAATAAATAAAGAGTGATTGAAACATTTTTGTAAAAACAGTCATACATGCCTGAGAAACTTCCATTTATTTAGTAGAAATCCTTTTTAGTTCAAGAGTTATAATTTTTATAATTTTGGCAACATTTCCCCTTTTTAAAGATTTGTCCCGCAAGTCGGGTAAAAGCAAGGTGTAGCAGGAATAACAAGTAAAAAGAATAAAGCATCACAATATGATATACGACGCTGTAGCGAAGAATACACAGTAAAGCAAGGACAAATATCTATAAAGGTAAGACAGCATAACAAAAAGTCGGCTCACATCCGAGCTCGACACCAGAATATAAAATCATACATATCGTCCTCACAACTGTCTCTAAGTTAATACAGAAAGGTAGATGGAGAATACTAGATACATCAATATACAACTGAAAGATAACAGATACCATACAAAAACCCACCTATCAGCAAAAAGGCTAACTCGCCTCAGAAAGGTATCTGTGCCAAAAGATGCGGTAAACAGCCAGCCGCGACTACTCCCAAGGGCAACCTGCAAATACTGTGGCACAACGGGGGTGAGTTGCCAACTCGTGAATAGAGATAACATATAAAGGTGATCGCGAGCATGCACATATAGCGTGGCTCTACTAATGCCAACAGATGATATCAATGCATGCCAACAGTGGATGCAATAGTAATGCAAGTGCTCTATCAGGTAAAAGCTACAGGATGAGGTATATAGTAATAAATACTGAGCATGGGATAAATAACATCTACATGGATATGTCAACATGGAAAACAATAATCGGTGCCTCAGACTGCACCCAAATCCCAAATACACTCAGGCGCCGGCATACCAATCGGCCCTCAAATCCAGTATATCTCTGAGAAATCACGAGTGCCCAACATCGGCACCCAAAATATCATAAAATACTCGTGTCCAGCATCGACACGCAAATCCTCGTATATCGGGCTCCGTCAGTCCGGATCGGCCCACGGGGTCCATCTGCGGTATCGGCCCTCGACCCCGGCAGTACGGATCATCCCGCATCCATCTCTCGACTCTGGTCAGTATCCTCCGGACAACTGCCAGGTCCAACCAATCACCGGTAGGTAGTAGTCCCTCCGCGGGGCTCACCGTCTACTGCACAGCGAAACCGTTCTCGCCCCGAGGTACCATACCGGGCCCACCACGAACCCGCAAACGGATCATTCATCTCCTCGAATCGGGTTTCAAACACACGTCTCAGCAACGAGAAAACGCGTGGTGGTCGCACCAAAATATCATATCACGAGGTACCGGGTTTTTCAAAATGGTGCATCTTTTCTTAAATAATTCCATGGTCCTCAAAACCAGAAATCACATGAAAATCCATCACTAAGTAAATCCAATGAGTGGTACAATGTAAATCAATCCATGGTATGGGTATAAGGGGAAAAACCGCTTTTTAAAATAGTTTCCGTTTTTAAAGCTGTCATGCGGCTCCCAATTTCCAGGAAATCACCACCAATCATATGTAAGATAAACTACAGCAATATAATCATGGCAGCTCTACAGTGAGTGTGGCATAGAAATTACTAACGGTGTGTGTGTAGCATGCAAATAGTGCCCGTGGAACATAAACCGTTAGTAATAGTGCGGTGTTCTATCAGTTCTAAGCATATATATATATGTAGCAGGGAATGCAATATGCTATGACAGTCTATGGGGTACATGCAACATATAATAATAAAGTCCTATCAGCCCTGACGCATAACGCCTTGCGGGCGATATCCCCATAGATGTGAAATCTACTCATCGTGTCTCGCGCTAAGTGTATCCAACAACTTGCTTGCCCTTCTTCGCAGCGTCCGTCTCACTGGCCTGCGAACCTAGAATCACATAACAGATATCACACATAAGCTCAATTTCACAGAAACGCGACATTACGGTCCAACTAGAGACCCGTGTCGCAAACCAATCGCACGTGTGCGCGGTACGCTAAAACGTGTGATCACGCGCCTGAAACAACCCCGACGCGTCGCGATACGAAAAAGCCCCAAACCTACTCACGTATCACGCATGTCGCGAAGGTTTAGAAAAATGGCAAAACAGGTATTTGGTCCCAGATTTTTATACAGAACTAAACTTACAAAAATATATACATCACAGCACCCTACACACTAGCAGACACCTACAGGACCAAACCCCAACCCAAACCCTACCTATCTGGCCGCAAATTGCGGCCAGAACGAATTAATTGGCGGCCTACTGTAGCAGTTAGGGGGTCGGGTTAAATCTGGGGTATCAGCACATCTCCACTATACTGCAGTCTTCCCAATTTCACTCAGAACTCATCGGGTCAAAAGCAGTTCCAGAAAACTCAGTTTTTCTTAAAAACGACGGATTTGCATCAATTTGGAAAACTGGTGGTGTTTTAGTGCAATTGGGGTTAAGCTAAGTTAATATGGTCTCAACAACCCACTAACAACCTACTGAAACCAATTCACACCACACTAGCTCAAGATTCCCACTAAACACCTCATATCGCACTAAAACGCACTAAAAACCACTAACCGATGCAAAACTACTCTAACCAAGCAACTAGGGAATAAGTTTAGGAAATATACCTCATACTTAACCCTAGGTAGCTGGAGGAAGAAGAAGAAATGAAGGGGAGAAGCTGCAGTTGCTGCTGTTGCTGTTGCTGCTCACTGGCTGTTGCTGCTGTGCTTGCTGTTGCTGTTGCTGAGATGCTTGTTGCTGCTGCTGTGGAGTTTGCTGCTGCTGCTGCTGCTTCTGGATTCAGCTGAGAGGTAGGTGTGTGTGTGTGTGAGTGTGTGAGAGTTTTGAGAGAAAAACAAAGAGAGTTGTGAGCCAAAACAAATCATCACCCAAAAGTCACCCCTCCTCTCTCTCTCTTCATTAATGGCAAGCATGGCTTGAGCCATGATGCCCCTCTCTCTCTCCCTCACAAGTCAACACCTATAAACAAATTCAAATTAAAACAACTACTAATTAACTAATTAACTTAATTTAAACCCAAAAGACTTAATCCCATGATTAACCCACCATGGTTTAAAATCATGGTAATAAATCATTTTAAAAACCCTAGTTTACATGCACATGTGTGTGCAAGCCTAGGAAAATTTTGGAAAAATATTTATTAAATTAGGAAAAATATTTAAAACACAATTTGGTAAACTTTTTGTTAAAAACCCAATATTTAAATATAATTATTCCCTAAACATATCCTAAGGTGTTACAGCTCCCCACCTTGGGTCTATCCTAACGCGAAAATGTAAATAGTATACAACAATGGTGACATCATCCTCATCCCGGAAGTGCCCCAATAAAAGAATATTACATACAATGAATTTAACATGAATGAAAATAAAAACTCTCATCTCACATAAAACCCCCGGCTATTCAAAACACGACGATCCAATATAACATATCACAGCAACACATAACATCACATGTCATCAACATAAGTAAATATGCATATCCCAATTGTCGTTGACATATAGAAAGGAAACTGGCGATACACCACATATTACACTTATGGTCGCAGAAAACAAAATGGCAAACTACAACATTTGTAATTCACAATCACCTTAGACATCGTAAACCTGGAATATCGCATACTTCGCATTTCATGCCTAACAATATGAATTCCAAATATTGTATCATATTCCAGAAAAAGCTAGACGATATTAAACATTCCGATCGAATCAATAAACACCCAAAATTTCCCAAAGATCTCAACACTTGAGCGTAATTTAAAAATACTCAGTACATGCCACAGTACCTATGGACCAGCCGTAGAAGGGTCAACCCTTGCCTCACCTATGGCGCCGCGAAAATACCGCAAACCCTATGGTTTGGCAGCGGTTCTTATGGTCATAGAATTGAATTAGGGTCTCGTTCTTCTAGAGGGTCCATCGCATTACTTTCATGATTTTTGAATGTTCTTTAACTTTGAAAAAATCCAACTCTTGGAAAATTTTCCGGCGAGGGTTGCAGTAGGTATATGATATCCGTTCGAAATTTTTAATGCCGTCTAAATAACCCAAAAACATGTTAGAATTATGACTACGAAAAAATCCGAATTGCCTTTATAGAAAATTAACATCTCATGCAATTTTTGAAAAAACAAGCAACACCTGAAACACCAAAACCCAGAGACTGGAACACAGGAAAAATTTAAAGCCAAAATACCCCAGAATAACCGGTGAGCTCGGAATTTTTGCTCATGTGACCGGCCAAAAACGGGTGGGGAGGGTTCAAATTTCGACTGTGTTCATGTTACATCTCATATAACATTCTGCAGTTGCTAAAAAAAATTTTAGGGGCTTTGAAAAAATCGACAGAAACTAGATTTTAGTATCGGGTGTTTCGGAGTTGTTTCGGTTTCATAATCCTATAGACATCGTCTAATTCTCTATCTTGGCTCAGATACCACTGTACAGTTACTTAGCACGACAGCAAGGTTTCTGGAGGCATCGTCTATGACATTTTACAAAAAATTTCCATGCTACTTAACCCTAACCCTAGAATCTTAACTTGGGATTTTGACAATAGCATATGTAAACAAATTTACAAATAAGTGAATATGGAATACAACCTTTGTAGACCGGTCCTTCACTTCAAATGCTGCATGTAGAAGTCCCTTCGCACCAAGTAGTGGTGATCCGGACTCTCTGTAGGCTCCACTAGTCAAAATGAACGAGCTTGCACAATGATCTTCGAGGCCGAAAATGATCTACTTCAAGGAGACACTAACCCAAGCTACCTCTTCACTAATTAGGGATTAATGAAGCTAACACCCTAAACTAAATGGCTAATCTAGTATAGGATGATGAAGTAGGAATTTTGCCCACTTTAGAATTCTTTTTCTCACTCTATTTCTTTTCCTCACCAAAACCTAGAGAGCTTTCTCTTGTTGAAGATGAAGATGAAGAGATAATGTTGTGAGAGAGAGTATGGCAACCATGGGTGAGAAATATCTCATATAACCCTTGTAGAGACATAACCATAGTTAAAGATAACGGTTAGGTTTATAAATATCTAAGAAAAAACAAAATTGGTGGACTAAGTTAATGGTCATCTACAAGCTTTTCCAAGCTTCCAACCATGACAAATTCCCCTCAATTTTGAATTACTTAAATAAATAAAACCCTTAATATTATCTCATATATGGTGTAAGTCTCATACACACATGTTGCATATATAAACTAGCATGACACAAAAATATATATCACATATATATTTAGTGTGTAAATAGTGAGGAAAAAGAATGCTTAAGTGAGCTAATATTAGTTAATGTAAATTAGTATATCACATATACAATTATACATTAAATTATCAAATTTATACTTGATTTGATAATTCGGCTATATCATATATAACCAACTAACATCATATGTATCTTCTTATCGAATCAACACTTGATTCGATAACCCGGCTATATCACATATAACCAACCGATACCTATATTGCGAGAATAGAATACGGTATCACATACTCGTATTAATATCGGTCCTGCACATATCATATATTTGCTCCTACTTCGTTTCGCCTGAGCCAGGAAACCTCTGTGTAGGACTCTAAAGACTCGTCAATACGTCGGCAGTAGGTGATGATCATATCAAGCACCCACAAGCCGTCAGCGGTACTAGCTGGATGTAACGGCTAACTGGGTATTGAGCGATCAGAAGATCAACAAGAAAGCCTGCTCATACTCCTGTAAAGCCTGTCAGTAACATTACCGTACAGTCCGGTCTCCTCGTCTGATATGTCGCATATCCAGTCTAGGGGTGGTAAACGTCAGACCCCAGTAACCGATAATTCGTGCCGATGTGAGGCTCATAACGGGTCGAGAAACTTTTGATAACACTTACCAGTAGATCTCCATATTAGCCCTGGCCAGGGACTTCCTACTATAGCCAATCGAGCACATCGCAACATCAACCCCCAATACCGGGAGAGACGAAACCCCTCTTGTCGCTCATTGCCTCCATGTGATTCGGGACTGTACCTAAAATCCACCATTTTGCACGTTCTCTTGAACGTGGTAAGGTGGAAATCAAAGCACAGTGGGAATCATACAAGACTCTATGACGATCTCGGGTCTACAGACTAACCTGTACCAGTGTCACCAGAGAACTGTAATCTGACGATAGGTATAATACCAACTAGGAGTTCTCGGCGAGTCCGTTCAGTGTACCCAGTCTCCATTGAGCACCCGTATACCATCTTTGATGTCGAACACCAATTGATGTGGGATCATCCATCGCCCATCATATGGGTCAGGAAGCGTATACGCTTGTCTACTCTGAAATATCGATGCCCTGTCTCGATACACCGTCGACTAAGAACAATTAAAGGATGTACTTGTAGACTACCCTGGCCCCACTAGTATGATCTCCATCATAGTCCTAGTAATCAAGTACACATCCTAAGAGCTTTATCAACATGTGAGAGCAAGATAGTATCACAATACAAGTCTACATGTTAAGACAAAGAGCAACCAGATAGCATACTATCATGTCGAACAAGAAAGTCCTCTATATATATATCCAAGCATCCACTATAATATACATCATATGTACAATAATGGCCTCTAGGGAATATACATAACTAACAGTTACCTCGGCTATTGAGGTAGGAGCTCTGAATACAAATCCTCAGCTGGATCATCTTCGATGGAGGGAGACCGGAGATCAAGCTCGATCATGGTGGCCTCTAGGAGCTTGGGAAGGTGGTTGAAGACCGAAGGATACAGATCAATTCGGTATAACCATTCTTAACTCTTATAGATTTAGTTTGCTAGTTTAGGGTTCATGGTAGATCTGGTTAGCGGGTTGTGTTAGCGCCAGTTTAGAAAAATTTTGTTCCGCAATCGGCCACGGTTTGATGTCCAGGGCGCTTGCATAACCCAACATGGTATCAGAGCCAACCCATTAACTCTATACTATCTTGTTCTTACGTGCTTAAAAGACCGATCGAGCAAAATTCCCAAAATCATGATTTCATTTTTCATGTTTCTGCCGATTTTTCAAAGTGGTCAAAAAAAATTTTCCAGAGTCTCAAAATTTCGGGGTATTTTAGAAACCTAGAAGAAAATTGAGCACATGATCCAATCATTAGGTCGCGGAACTACGGCATAACATGCATGTTTGCCGCTATTGCGCGGCCGTAATGTGGCTTCTGTGCACAAATTTTCTTTAGGTGTTCTAATGTTTGGAATTATGGTTTCTGGGATATTTTGTTTTTGGCCCAGATTTGTTTGAGTACTGGATTGCACTTGGGGCCAATATTGAAAGTTTTTTGTCGATCGAAATTTTAAATGCGTAAGTTTTCAGTACATACATTACTATCTGCTACCGTGAATGTCATTAGAGCGGTACAACTTGTCTAATTGCTATATATCTTTTAGACGGGTTTACGAACATGACATTCACGTTGATATTTTGTGTTGTACTGTGGTTGTGGTTGGATTGTCGTGGTGGATAGCCGTGGTGCAATAGTAGTACAGTTTAGATTCATTTGTATATTTGATATTGCGGGGCGAGCGTCCGACATGTGGACTGCCGTCTTTGCCTGTTTGTATATTATTTGTTTGGGGCACGACCGGATTGGGGTCGATATCACCCTGTACATATTTTCTTTTCTGTACTAGGATTACCCTGTGTGGAGTGCACGAATAGCCGGGTTCTAGAGGGCAACCGGCCCGCATCTCATGGCGTTAAGACGGAGGGGGCTTTACTCTAAAATTGGCGAGCTATTCACCGTACTCGTACGGGGTATAGGTTGACCCACGGAGGGGTGCTCAAGTTACCGGATTCCGTGAAGTGCTGGGTGGCCCATTCACGTTGTTGATTGGGGTTGCCTTGGTTCTTGGATTAGCAGGTAACTTGCTGCACTCATAGGGGTCTAGGTTTTCATTGCACAGGCTATCCACACGACAGGGAACGTCGGGTATCATTTGCGGCTCAAGTGAAACCCGAGGCTCCAGGATTATCCACCACTCCGTGTTGTTGGCTAAGATTCTGTGATGTTTCTTTATATCTTGCCTGGGACGAATCTTATATATATTTATATATATACTAGTAGATGTTGTATATGTTTTGCACTCGCACTAGTCCAGCCCCTGCTCTGCCGTTAGTTAAGTAACCTAACGGGTGATGACGGGGCCCAGTGGCGAATGCGGATGGCATATACGTACATTTTATTTTCGTTCCTTTCTATGGTGTGATATGTTTAATTGATGGGACTGCATTAATTCTGATCAATGTATGGAAAACAAACGTATATAATGTTGTTGGAACCAAGTTTTTTTTTTTGAAAACTGACATTACAGACGTTTTCTTTTGCTTTGCATAGCGGTATTTGATTGGGAATATCTTGCACCTCATTCGACGAGGCAAGGGCCGAGATCCCTTCATCGGGAGTGACCCCTTGGGCAGAAGTTTGTGTCAACGTAATAACTTCACTATAGTCGATTCTTTTGCTTTGCATCGTGGTATTCAGTTTAGAATATCCTGCACCATATTCAATGAGGAACGTGCCGAGATCCCTTCACAGGGAGTGACCTCTTTAGCAAAAGTTTTCGCCACTATATATTTGTAAAACCACTCGGTTCCTTCAACGATATCAAGTTCATTATGTTAAAGGTTTTTTGCCAAAAACCAGCTGTAGTCCTCCGTCATTTCAGATTAATATTGATTAGTATTCATGCTACGTATGTCGTGCTTAGCCGAGGCGTAGTGTTCGGTAGCTATGTGTGCTTTTCTGTTGCATGGATATGCGATCGGTTAGGATAGTCGTACGGTCATTTTGGCTCAGTCAAGGACTCGTGTGGGTGGGTCTAATGTAATCAAGATAATGATGGGTTGAACTTGACTAAGATCCTTTGATATGTTGGCTCAGTCAAGGTCACTTGAGTCCTAGGGGTAAAAATCACATCGTGAGTTTCAAATGTACAGGAAACTTGCCAGGCATCCGCATACCTTCTGAAGTGTGGTGACTTGAGTGGCTTCCATCAAATTATCATGCGATTATAGTTGGATCCCGATTCCCACTGATAAGTAGGTTTACTCCTCGGGTGATTTTAGATGATCCCGACTAATTCTCCTTTTGGGTTTGGAGGAGAATTCGAGGAAACAGTGGGAGACATCCTGATTAGATAAAGTGATTAACCATTCTGATCTAGGTCAGAGTGCATGCTGAGTGTTTCTTTTCTTTCTCTCTCTTTGGCAGCGACCATGGCCTGACCTTAAACTAAAACTCATGAACCAAGTTAATCGAACCTTCTTAAAAACACTGTGGCTTTTGGATTGTCTTGTAGTCGCAAATATCATTGCCACTTCTATATCACCTTTGCATTTCTCCAGAACACCCCATATCACTACAAAGATCCTCATTTATTGGATAATCCATCGTATAGTTACATACGAACTCGAAGTAACTTGTTCCAGTTTGAGGATGGATTATGGTTCTGAAGAATCTGAATAGGATTATTCAGTTGTCTTTTCCCTTTACCTTCTCTCAGGTTATAAGAGCTCCTAGTATTAGGAGAGTACACCTATTGCGCTTATTAGATAGTCTTCTTCCAAACAATAGGTAGGTTGTCACGACCCGAATGCGGTATGTGACCGACACTTAAATCACGTGACATTTAAAGACGTCGACGCTGTCCAAGTAAGCCGAAACCCGGAATCAAAACTCTTTTTGAAAATATTGGAGGTGAGGTTTAAAATAGTCATCAGATGGGATTAGTTTTAAAATAAACATTTAAGTCTAACTAATTATGTTTGAAAAGCATCTATGACGTTTTGAAATTCGACAGCACCTCCTTTGTAAATTTTGAATAAAACCCGATACAACATAAAAATAAAAACAGCATCCCAAAGAGAGCTAGCTTCCATGCCCAAACGGCAGAGCAACCAAGCAGACAATATACAACACCCAACGAGGAAGAAAAGAAAAGCGAAACAAACCAACAAGTATAAAAGAGTCGACTCCAACAAGTGTGACGCCCACAACACACAAACTCTAAGTCTCGCTTCTAAGTCCATAATATACAAGTTCTAAGTCGATGGAATTTTACTAGATACAAGAATATATAAGTATAAATATGGGTACGATACAACAGTAACCCACCAACCAAAGCAATCACCGCAAAGGAATGTATGCCTCAAGCCGCTGATAATCCGAGTGGTAAAACCTGTAAGAAACTGTGGCACAACGGGGGTGAGTTGCCAACTCAGTGAATAAAAGTACATCAAAACGTAGAAATCGAAATGTACAACGATACCTAGGTCTTAAGGTCTTAAGTATAGTACTATCATATCCTCTACTAATATATATATATATATATATATATATATATATATGGTATGCATAAATATCATAAATTCAACACTATCTATCATGTGCTTCCAAAGTAGAACATATCATATGCAAATGACCTGTATCTAGGTATAAGCCTAAAGGTAGCCGAAAATATATATGTAAAACCTCTTCTTTAAAATAGCCGCGGAATACGTATGTGTAACATTTCAGAAAAATAAAATATTATTTTTGGGAATTTATATAATTAAGTAATAAATATTATGAATATTTTAATGATGCGGTATAATTATATACCGATAAATTGGGAAATATTGGAAACATAAATTGAATGGTGATTTTTGGAGGGATTTATGTGATTTAGGCAAACTATAAATTTTTTAATTAATTATAAGCAAGTTATTTCTAAACTTGATTAATTTTCTCAAATCTTGCATTAGGCTTGAATTTGTGCATCATGACATGCAACAAAACTTGTTACATTTTATTCTACCATGATTTCTCTTTTTGTGCATGGTTGCATTTTTGGGGTTTTTTCATTTTGGGTTACAAAAGAAAAGAGGAGAAAAGAAAAGATTAGAATAAGAAGTATGGGCAAGAGAGAGAGAGAGAGGTGAGGAGTCAAACTTGACCATGGCTCATTATCCCTTTCATTATTTTCTTCATCTTTTTCCCTCTTCCTCTTCATGGCAGCCCTCTTCTTCCCATCTCCACCTACCTTCTCAAACACCCTCAATCCCTCATCAAAATATCATCTTCTCTTCACTAAAAACTTGCACAAGCTCACTACAAGCATTTTGGACCAAGAAAAATTGGATTTTCAACACTTGGGGCAACTCAAGAAAATTCTTGAGTTGCCAAATGAGGTACTTTCTTCACTATTAGTATAGAATTTCATTCACTTTAGTATCCATACATATTTAGAAGTGTTTTAGTTTGGATTAGTGAACCTTGAAAATTCCAAGTTGAGTATTAGGTTTTGAATTGAATCCATAGGTGTAATTGAGGTTAGTAGAGGCTATACAACCCCTGTAGTGATGGTATAATGGACTAAACCAGAGACTAGAACCCCATTTAGCAAAATTAGAAACCCCGATATCCTATTTTATAGAATTTGGTGATGGCATGTTGACATCCGCTATGACCAGGGGCACCTGAAAATTTTATAGCAATCACAGTGAGTCGTGCAGGCAACCTAAAAGCTACCGTGAAGACCCGAGACCCTACCCCCTCTACTTGGCCGCAATTTTAATCTTCCTGGCCGCAAATTGCGGCCAGGGTAGGGTTGAATGCATCCGTATTTGGTCCATGGCTTTATATCCAGTAAATTAGACCCTCCACATATGCAAAATTGGCCAATTTCACCTAAAACAAAATCTGGAAGTGTTTTCTTGAGTTGCTGCCTTCTTTTGCGACTTCGTTTTAGCGTGTGTTTTTTTATTTGGGTTTCAACTCGGTGGTATGACGTTTGCACGTCAATCTCGATGGTTGTTGGTTATTCTTGCATGCGTAGACCATAGGTTTTAACCTATGTCCGATTCGTGTGTCGTTTTGGTTTTGATTTGGATTTTAATGCGACACGATATGTTATGATATGTAGGTACCTCCGTGTGAACTTCGGGATGACAAGCTAGAGCATGGCAACATCGACTTCGGCAAACAAAGATCAAGGTGAGTAGATTTATATCTATGGGGGAATTCGGGTGGATGGCGTATAGCACCCCCGCAGTTCGTTGTGTAGCCTATGATATATTATATTTATATATGATTATGTGTTATGTGAGACGTATTTTTTAGCACGAAGGGTTTTAGGAAATCATGGGTTAAGTTTAGTGTAATTGGATGATAGTGTCGGTTATTTTCTTAGTAGGGAACCCTAGAATAAGGTTTATATACACGCACACACACTCGCATACATTTATTTTCTTGTGCGTATATGGGGATATATATATATACATATATGTATGTGAGTATGTATATATATATATATATATATATACATATACACGGATGATGAGGATAGTATATGATATTTGTAGATGGGTCGATGTGATTGGGCTGGATGACGTGAGATCTGTGATGTGTTTTGGGTCGTGTTATGAGATACAACATATTATATTAGCAGATTGATGGGCGATGTGTTTTCATGTACACGCAAATATATGTTGATGGTATCGGTATGTACTAGATTTAGATCAGTACCCTGTTCATGATATTATGATAGTGATACCATATGGATATTGAGGTATATGTGATAGGCGACCCGCACCCCCATTTGGGATGCCGTACGATAGATTTACCGTACGAGATATAATGATGATAATAGATCCACACTCTTGACTCGAGGATGTCGTATTATATATGTTATTGTATGTGACGCTATTGAGGCGGGATCACCGACTACTAGATATATAGATCGACTCAGACTTAGGTGGATTCCTTACCCTTATGATTAGTCTCTTAGCTTCGTACTGTTGTTACTTCGTAGATGTTAGTGTAACATTTTGGAAATTTTGAAATAAATAAAATTAATTAATTAAATAGTAAAATGCCAAATTAAAAAAGTTATTAAAACCAAATAGGACATTTTCATAAGTAGTGTGTGAAACTAATTAAAATTAAATTTTAGCTTGTAACATAAATAAATTACAAGGGTTTTAGTGATAAATTTAGTTTCATTTTAATAAAATGGTGTTTATATAATAACTAGGCAGTGAGGGGTCTTTGTGTAAAATTTAGGAAAAAGTACAAACTTGGAAATGTTAAGGGTGTTTGTGAAAAAGGGTTAGATAATGTTTAGCATAGAAATTATCACAAGTCAACACAATTTTAGAGTGATAAGGCATGGACACATCCTGCTTGCATGCACACTCCATGCATAACACCTCCTCCTTGCATGAGAATGACACACCTTGCTTGGTGACACCTCCTCCTACACCTCACTCTTTCCCTTGACCATA
Source organism: Agapanthus africanus (assembly GCA_030015575.1). Lineage (NCBI taxonomy): Eukaryota > Viridiplantae > Streptophyta > Magnoliopsida > Asparagales > Amaryllidaceae > Agapanthus > Agapanthus africanus. The sequence continues at coordinate 291,919,835 of CM057345.1, read as the reverse complement.
TACTATGTGTTCAGATCATTATAACCAAATTAAAATTCTAAAAATTCAAAACAAAGAGAAAGAAAACACTTAGAACTCACAAAAGAGAAATAAAAGAAAAGAGAAGTGAAGAAGAACTAGGCTAAGGATTTCCACCATCAAGCTAGGAGCTAAGGATTTAGGTGTCTTGGAGGAAGCTTTTCAACCATCCTCAGTAGGTAAAATTCTTAACTCAGTAGATTTTAGTTCTGTAATTGTAAAATTTAGAAATCGAATATCGTATTCTAGGTAAAACTTAGCTCTGTGTTAATCTGCTAAAGTTTAGGTGAAAATTTACTTAACCAAACAATGCCTAAATATTGTATGCTAGACCTAGAACAAACCCTATGAATACGAACAAAAGGGCTCCGATTTTGGACGGCGAGGTAAAGGAGATTTCCAGCGTCGTCGGATTTTTAGTGGAGTTTGGTGTTTTGGGTTTTAGGGTAGGTCTCTGTATAGGTGTTGGGGTATTTTGGTATTGTTTATTTAAGTCAAATTAACAGTATATAAAATCTGGAAACTAATATCGGAGAAGGGATCAAAATTCTAAAATACGACATGATAAATTCGTAACGCGTTTAAGTTTTCTGTTGCAAACAGCGAGGGGTTAAAGTCCAGTTAAGATAATTGTTAGATAGTTTAGAATAGTCATACGTGGTATAGTTAATACTTAACACTCATATTTTTATATTTCGCCGTATCGATATTAGCCGTTTCTTTTTCAAATTAACTTCGATGTTAGATTCAAATACGGGAACTTCGGAGGCCGCAAGGAAAGGAAAAGGATTGGCGATTTCTGAGTAGTTTACGACGTATTCTGGTGAGTAGACTAAACATCTAGCGGGGGATCTTGTATAGATGGCGTGATACGCCAGTAGATTAGTTTGAATAAAAAATAGGCTTTTGTACGTTAAGTAAATTCTATAAATTCATATATACATATACGTCTCCATATTAGTAGTTGTTAGAACACTGCACAATTATCGACGAGTTATACCGCACACGCACATATCTATATATTACACTACACCTCGTCGATATTAACATGCCACTTTCACACTTAGAAATTTATTCTGTTAAATATGATTCCTATTATACCTTAAACATTAATAACAGTAGTACTTTGCATAATTGACAACATGTTTTATGTTCACGTGTTAGAAGTTGACATTAGAGTCAATTGTATTATTGAGGATTTATGGTTTTGAATTTTCATACAGTATTAAGTGTATTCAAAAAAATTTATGATTGATGTGACATGTCGACCATGAGAAGTTGTTTTTATGATTTGGTTTTATTCCGGGCCGAGTGGGGGAGCTATACGATCACGGATTTTTACGTTATCCAGACTGAGTGGAGGAGCTATACACTCGGATTCATGGTGGACCCGGTCGAGACCGAGGGGCAGAAAAGCCGCATTTGAGGCAGGGAGCCTAGCGAGGATACTCGATACAGGAGATAGTTGTAAAACATGGCGAATATCTAGATGATACCAACCGGTGTTATTGATTATAGGATCGTTCGAGGAATGATGCCTAAGAGAAACGGAAGATTTGTGTCGATGTTGGACACGGAAAGATAACTTTATTTGGAAATAAGTGATGAGATTTCAGTTTTTGGTTTATATGATTAGTAGTACAAATTCATGTTTACCACATGCTATCATGCATCATACTTATCCATACTGCAGTTAGTTTTAGTTCATCATATTTACATTATCAGCTGTTATATGTTAGTTCTATTCACTGAGTTGGTAACTCAACCCCGTTGTGCCACAGTTCCTTGCAGGAGTCGAGTGGATGGTTAGCAGCAGTGCAGATCCACTTATCTTCTTTTATTACATCTTTTGCTAGGTGGGTTACCTATGTAGTAACCTCCTCTTTTGCTATTGTAAATTGAATCTAGAAAGTCTCCATTAGACCCTGTATTATGACTTAGAACGAGAGGTGGTTGTATGTATATTATTTAGCAGATGAGATCATTTAGTTATGTTAAATGATATTTCTTTTACTTATATCTGAGATTTTTATTGATGTCATAAAAAGTGGAATATTTATTTCCGCTGTTGACATTGTTGATCCCAACTAGGGATGCAATTAAATTAAACACTTTAAAATTTCGTTTATTATTATTTCAATAGGAAGTTACTGTTAAAATCTTAAATACTTACAACTGAGATTTATACTTAAAAAAACTAAATTGTCCTAAAATTCTGCAAAAAGGGTTTTGATCTTGGTTTTTGGCTTACTCAGGTTGTGTAGATATCTTTAGATATTATATAATCTAAGGCTGGTCATATCCAAACTTTGGGTCGTGATAAAGTTGGTTTCAAAGCCTAGGATTAACCTTAAGGAATCGAGTAGTGAATTGGAGTTAGTAGGCTTAAGTGTTGTTACGTAGGTTGACCTTGGTTTGATGGAGTAGGTGATTCAGGATGAGTAGATTACAGTACATATGTTTCGCGACATATTTACGCTACAATACTCAGCCTAAGTAACCTTAGGAGATGTTTGTTCGTACTTCTTTCCTTGATTCCATATATCTTGTGATTCGATTGCAATGTCCTTATCAATCCTGTTTCTTACTCCAGCCACTATGTCATTAATGACTACAGGGACTCAGAGTACCCCTGTTCGAGATGAGATTGGAGCGGGCTCGTCTGAAATGGGGACAGACCTGGGCAGTACGCCTATCTTTCATGAATCGATTGATCCACCCTATATTGATCGTATAGCTAGGATGGAGGCAACTGTTCAGGAGATGCGCCGAATGATCGGATCCTTGTTAAAGAGTAGTTGAGCACGGAGATCGATCACTACTCCACCTACGGTTGTTAAGAGACCAAGGCAAATTCGTAATAATACATCAGCACTAAGACGTGTTCGTAGAGGCCGTGGCAGATTTTGTATGGATCAGTTCTATCACTTATACCCATATGTTCAGCAGCCCGTGCAAAGATGTTTCAGGTGTGGGTGTCCGTATAACTTTATTAGGAATTGTCCCGTGAGGCGACAGGGTGAGGCATCGGTCTCACATGTGACTTCACCACCATCACCACCTCCTCCGAGCATATTACCTCCTAAACCTGTTGTCATTCCAACACCCATAGAGGCCGTGGTAGGCGGTCGTAATTCGAGAGGACGAGGAGGCAGAGGCAGACGGCAGTTGGTCACTGGAAACGGGCAGGCTTTAACTCTTATGTTGACTTTTCGGGACACACAGGCGTCGAACGTTGTCATAACAGGTAGTCTTTCGGTACGTTCCTTATATGCACATATTTTATTTAAATCCCGGTTTTACGTATTCTTACGTATCTGCATAATTTGCACTTCTCTTGGGGAAAGAGTCATCATTTTTTTGTTAGTTACCACTAGTTAGGATTACTCCGGTGGGTGATTCTTTTATAGCTCGACATGATTCAGGTCATATTCAGTACGTATTGGTGATAGGGATTCTTTAGTGGATCTGATTCTCCTGGATATGTTAAATTTTGATATACTTCTTGGTATGGATTGGTTGGCCGCTTGTCATGCTTATGTAGATTGTCGGGGGAAAGTGGTCATATTTTGTTTTCCAGGTGAACCAATTTTCGTTGTGCAAGGAGACTGTAATATAACTCTAGCCAACCTAATTTCTGCTCTTTGGGCGGGATGACTCTTGAAGAAGGGTTGACTTTTAGGATTTAGGAGCCGCTGAGATTCCGTTGGACCAGGTTCCGATCGGACGAGAGTTTCCGGATGTGTTTCCTGCTGAATTAACAGGGTTACCTCCCGATCGCGATATCGAATCTTGCATTGACTTGATTCCGGGTGCGGGGCCTATTTCTATACCACCTTACCGGATGGCCCCGATAGAGTTGAAGGAACTCAAAAGCCAGTTGCAAGAGTTATTTGATAGAGGACTTGTTCGTCCAAGTGTATCGCCGTGGGGAGCTCCTGTCTTATTTGTTAAGAAAAAGGACGGTAGTATAAGACTGTGCATCGACTACAGGCAGCTGAATTGAGTTACTGTGCGAAATATGTATCCATTACATCATATCGATGACTTATTCGATCAGCTGCAGGGAGCAAGCCACTTCTCAAAGATTGATTTGCGGTCAGGGTATCACCAGTTGAGGGTTCGGAAGGATGACATTCCGAAGACTGCTTTTCACACAAGATATGGGCATTACGAGTTTCCGGTGATGTCGTTCGGACTCACCAACGCCCCAGCAGCTTTCATGGATATGATGAACCGTATTTTCAGGCCATTCCTTGATCAGTTTATTATAGTATTCATTGATGATATTCTTGTTTATTCCCAGAGTCGGGAGGAGCACGAGCTGCATTTGCGCATCACATTGCAGACCTTGAAGGAGCATAAGCTGTTCGCTAAATCCTCCAAGTGTGCTTTCTGGCTGGATAGTGTAGTTTCTTGGGTCACGTAGTTACGAGAGATGGGATACGCGTGGACCCAAAGAAGATCGAAGCAGTACAGCACTGGCCCAGACCTGTGTCGGTTACTGAGGTTCGTAGTTTCTTGGGTCTGGCAGGTTATTACCGATGCTTTGTGCAGGATTTTTCTCGGATCGCTGCACCGTTGACCGGATTGACTAGAAAGGAAGTTCCATTTCTTTGGACAGATGCATGTGAGAAGAGTTTCCAGCAGTTGAAGACTCGCTTAACGGCTGCACCAGTCTTATCTTTACCATCTGGGTCAGGTGGCTTTGTTGTGTATTGTGATGCCTCTAGAGTGGGTTTAAGCTGTGTGTTTATGCAGCACTGTAGGGTTGTAGCTTAGGCTTCTCGACAGATGAAGAGGCACGAGCAGAACTACCCTACTCATGACTTGGAGATGGATGCGGTGGTTTTTGCACTGAAAATTTGGAGTCATTACTTGTATGGAGAGTCGTGCCAGATTTTCACAGATCATAAGAGCTTGAAGTATATTTTTCAGCAAAGGGATCTGAAACTAAGGCAGCGTCGATGGATGGAACTCGTGAAGGATTACGATTGTGAGATCTTGTATCATCAAGGCAAAGCGAATGTTGTAGCAGATGCTTTGAGTCGGAGGCCTGGAGGTAGCTTATCTTATTTGGGCACCTTGCAGAGACAGTCTGCTACAGACTGGCAGATTTTATGTGATAGCCGTGTACAGTTTGAGTTCACATCGACAGGAGGACAGTTAGCACATGTTCGCACCCATCCTCAGTTATTGGATTGTATTCGAGAGACACAGCCCGCAGATGCTTGTATATTGGAGATTATGGATCAGGTCAGGTAGGGCAGAGAGTCGGAGTTCGTGATAGATGACCAGGGAGTATTACGTTTTGGGACTCGTCCTTGTGTGCCAGATTCGGATAGACTGAGACGTGAGATCTTAAAGGAGGCCATCAATCAGCATACAATATTCATCCTGGTTCTACCAAGATGTATCATGACCTGAAGGATGTTTATTAGTGGGAAGGAATGAAGAGGAATGTTGTGGAGGTTGTTTCGAGATGCTTGACTTGTCAACAAGTCAAGGACGATCATCAGAGGCCGGCAGGAGAGTTGCAACCCTTGCCCATTCTGGAGTGGAAATGGGAACAGATTTCCATGGATTTGCTATGGGTCTACCCAGGACTAGCAGAGGGTATGATTCCATCTGGGTGATTGTAGATAGATTGAAAAAGGCAGCTCACTTTCTTCCAGTGAAGACGACGTATGGGTTTGCGTAGTATGCTCAGATTTATATCGACGAGATTGTACGATTGCATGGAGTTCCGACATGCATAGTATCCGATAGGGGTACCCAGTTTACCAGCAGGCTGTGGCAGAAACTTCAAGAAGCTCTTGGTACACGATTGAGTTTTAGTACAACTTTTTACCCACAGACAGATGGTCAGTCAGAGCGGACCATTCAGACTCTAGAGGATATGCTTCGAGCTTGCAGCCTTGATTTCGGTGGTAGTTGGGATCGTCACTTACTTTTGATAGAATTCTCGTACAAGAACAGTTTTCAGGAGACGATCCAGATGGCACCCTTTGAAGGTTTGTATGGGAGGAAATGTCGATCACCAGTTTGCTGGACGGAACTGAGTGAGAGTAGCATTTTGTAACATTTTGAAAATTTGGAAATAAATAAAATTATTTAATTAAAAAAATAAGTGTTAAATTAAAAAGTTATTAAAACCAAATAAGACAATATCATAAGTTTTATGTAAAACAAATTAAATTTTAGTTTTAGTAAGGAACATAAATAAATTATAAGAGTTTTAGTGATAAATTTAGCTTCATTTTAATAAAATGGTGATTATATAATAACAAAAATTGTGAGGGGTTGTTTTGTAAAACTTAGGACTTTGTGCAAATTGAAAGTTGTTAAGGGCGTAAATGAAAGGAGATGGGATAAGATTTAGTTCATAATTTTATCATAAAGAAAATCAAATTGAAAAAGAAATTCTTTGCCGCCACCTCCTCTCATGTACAACCCACTCCCCACACCTCCTCCTTGAATAAAACCACCACATCTTGCATGGTGACACCTCCTCCTACACCTCATCCTTCCCATTCATCCTTTTATCTAGTGTGTTCAGATCAGTTTTACTAGCTAAACATTCACAAAAAAATTCAAAAGTTAAAGAAAATGAAGAACAAGAAAAGAAAAATAAAAGAAAAGAGAAGTGAGAAAGAGAAAATGGCTAAGGAGTTCCAACATCAAGCTAGGAGCTAAGGAATTGGGTGTCTTGAAAGAAGCCTTTCAACTATTCTTAGTCGGTATAATGTTTAACTCAGTAGACTTTAGCTCTGTAATTGTAAGAATGTTTGGAATTGAATCTCTATAATATCGTATTTTAGCAAAACGGAACTCTGTTAAAATCTGCTTTAGATTAGATAAAAATCAAATTAGCAAAACAGTGCCAGAATGATGTATGCAGGACCTAGAACAGCTCATAGAAACAAGAACCAAGGGGATCGGTTTTGGGCCGGCGACATAAGGGCGGATTCCGGCGTAGCCGAATTTGTAGGAGGCTTGAGTGTTTTGGCTTTTTTGGTAGGTCTCTGTGTAGAATTATGGTTAATCTGGTGTTTTTTAATCAATTTAGTTTAACTCTATATAAAATCTGGGAGCAAATATCGGAAATAGGTATCTAAAACCCATAATACGACTCGGGAAATTCGTAACGCGTTCTGTTTCTGTTACGAAACAGCGTTAGGTTAATTTCCCGTAAAATTGAGTGTTAGATCATATGCAATAGTCAGATGTGGTATAACTATAACGTACAACATGTGTTTTCATGATTTTGTCGTGTCGGGATAGCCGTTTTCTTATACAAGTTATTGCTATGTTAGATTCAAATACGGAGACTTTGGAGGCTGCGAGGAAAGGAGAAAGGATTGGCGATTCCTGAGAAGATACAACGTATTTCCGGTGAGTAGATTTACATCTATGGGGGAAGTCGGGTGGATGGCGTATAGCACCCCCGCAACCTTATGATTATTATTATGATATTTACTTAAGTTTAGCTTTTCATCAAAGCATTGATATGGTATTGCATCTTGTATACCGTCCATTTTTTTTATAAAGTTTCGTATATGGTTCTTAAATGAGATATATGTTATATTTGATCCGTACGATATAGGTATGATTTAATGAGTTTGTACGAGGGATCATGCCGTACTTAAGTTGATATGGATATAGCGATATGATGAGCTATAATACAAGGATTTATACGTATCAGAAATGATGAACTTCGTATGCCGAATAACGGCCAATTTTATTCTTTGACTCATAGAGATAGCTTATGCTCTGATTTAGGATGTAATACTGGTATGAGCTATATTATTTTAAAAACCACGGTTCGTTGCAATTTAAATAAACTACCAGGATGCGTTCCAGTTTCTAAAACAAACACCTCTTTTAAAGCTAAGGCAGCTTCCTTAATTCAAACTTAGCGTTCCGATCATTTCTAAAGATAATGGTATAGCTCATAACAAGTAATTACAGTAAGTACTTTTAGATTACTTATAGGTTTGCATTATGTATTCTATGTTATATATTTTCGTGTTACACACACTCTGGTAAAACACTGCACAAATACCAATGAGTTCTATGCTGCACAAACACTTAAATATATGTTACACTACACCTCATTGGTACTGCCATGTCACTGTAGAATCGTTCTGATATATGTGTTAATATATAGATTGTTACACCATAGAATACTTGCACAAATACTGATGATTTCCATGTTGTACGAGCACAGACGTGTATGCTGTACTACACATCATTAGTAGTGCTATGACACATTACAATTGAAATCATTATGTTATGTGATAGGATTTCGTAGTCATTTCCTATTTATGTTGTAGTACTATAGATGCTGTATTTGATTCTTGGGATTTCTGACTATTTTACTCCTGATGATATATATATATCGGTGGTATGGGACACTGTTATATATATATATATATATACACACACACATACATATATAGTATATCATCAATACAAATTATGCAATTATTCTTATTCCTTACTTGATATTTGATATGATGAGTAAAACGTCCACCATGAGTTTTGTGTTTTATGGTTTTGTTCTGGACCGAGTGGGGGAGATATACGGTCATGGATTTTTATGCAATCCAGACTGAGTGGGGGAGATATACAGTTGGATACATGGTGGACCCGGTCGAGACCGAGGGGCAGGATAGTCGCATTGAGGCGGGGGAGCCTAGCGAGGATACTCGATACCGGAGATAGAATTGAGCACGGCAGATATCCAGGGGATACTGACCGGAGATTGAGATGAGCAAGGCAGCTATCCAGGGGATACTGACCGGTGTTCGATTAGGTACGGCAGATATCGAGGGGATACTGATCGTAGCCAGGATATCGGGTGACGATCATCTGTTGAGATGGTGTCGACGGTATCTGTATTTACGTGTCGATGCTGGACACGAGAGATTTCGGATTTCGATGTCGATACTGGGCATCTATTTGTATATTGATACGATCATTATCATGAGGTACATCGTTAGATATGTATTTATTTGATTCCATCAGGACTGATCCAGGCGACAGTACCTGCATATATTTGTACAGACATTCATAGAAAAAAAAGGGAATTCCAATAGGCAAAATAGATTCATGATTTTTATTCATATGACATTGAGATATTATACCTATGATTTCATGATAGCTAGTGTTGTACCTTTGCATATCATATAGTATATCGATACAGACTACGATAGTACTATACTTATGACCTAGGTAATCGTCATGCATTTCGATTTCTACCTTTAGATGCACTTTTATTCACTGAGTTGGCAACTCATCCCTGTTGTGCCACAGTTTCTTGCAGGTTTTACCGCTTGGATTATCAGCGGTTTGGGCACATATTCTTTTGGGGATTGATGGGTAAGTGAGTTTTTATTGTATCCTACTCACTCTTGATTATTCATATATTCTTGTATCTAGTGGAAACTCCATCAACTTAGAAATGGCATATTATGGAATTATAATCGAGGATTAGAGTTGTGTTTTGATTGTCGCACTCTTTAGAGTCGACTACTGCTTTACATTAATTGGTTGCTCCATTGTTTGGACGTGGGGACTAGCTTCCGTTGGGATGCTATTTTATTATGTTGTATCGGATTTTATAAAAGATGCAAAGGAGGTGATGACAAGCTTCAAAATGTCATAAATGCTTTTCAACATACTTAGTTAAATTTAGATGTTATTTTAACTTGATTTTAACAGATGATTTTTTAAACCTCACCCCAACAATTTTAAAAAGGGTTTAGATTCCGGGTTTCGGCTTACTTGGATTTCGTTGATATCTTTAGATGTCATGTGATTTAAGTGTCGGTCACGTGTTACATTTGGGTCGTGACACATTTTGGGACCGCGGATAGTACTGGAGACTACGGAAAAGATTCAGCTAATACGAGACAGAATGAGAGCGGCCCAGTGCAGATAGAAATCATATGCAGATCGACGTCATCATAGACTCGAGTTTCAGGTGGGAGATCATGTGTTCCTTCGTGTATCTCCGATGAAAGGTGTGATGCGTTTCGGAAAAAAGGGGAAACTCAGCCCCAGATATGTTGGACTTTACGAGATTCTGGAGAGAGTGTGTGCTGTAGCTTATCGTTTATCACTTCCACCGAGTTTTCCCGATGTGCATCTGGTGTTTCACGTGCGCAAGTGCCTTCACGATCCTTCTCAAGCGATCCAGCATCAGACCTTACAGCTTGAGCCGGATTTATCCTACACAATACAGCCAGTAGCTATTCGTGACCGGCAGGCAAAGAAACTGAGATCAAGGGTACTTCCATCTGTAAAGGTTCTTTGGCGAGGAACGAATCGCGAGGAGATTACTTGGGAGACCGAGGATGCGATGCAAAGGAAATTTCCACATCTTTTTGAAGGTATGTCTAGTTAAGTTTTAAATTCGAGGACCGAATTTTCTTAAGGGGGGAATAGTGTAACATTTTGGAAATTTAGAAATAAATAAAATTAATTAATTAAATAAAAAAATGCCAAATTAAAAAAGTTATTAAAACCAAATAGGACATTTTCATAAGTAATGTGTGAAACTAATTAAAATTAAATTTTAGCATGTAACATAAATAAATTACAAGGGTTTTAGTGATAAATTTAGCTTCATTTTAATAAAATGGTGTTTATATAATAACATAGATAGTGAGGGATCTTTGTGTAAAATTTAGGAAAAAGTGCAAAGTTGGAAATGTTAAGGGTGTATGTGAAAAAAGGTTAGATAATGTTTAGCTCAGAAATTATCACAAGTCAACACAATTTTGGAGTGATAAGGTATGGACACATCCTACTTGCATGTAAACTCCATGCAGAACACCTCCTCCTTGCATGAGAATGACACACCTTACTTGGTGACACCTCCTCCTACACCTCACTCTTTTCCTTGACCATATACTATGTGTTCAGATCATTATAACCAAATTAAAATTCTGAAAATTCAAAACAGAGAGAAAGAAAACACTTAGAACTCACAAAAGAGAAATAAAAGAAAACAGAAGTGAAGAAGAAGAACTAGGCTAAGGATTTCCACCATCAAGCTAGGAGATAAGGATTTGGGTGTCTTGGAGGAAGCTTTTCAACCATCCATAGTAGGTAAAATTCTTAACTCGGTAGATTTTAGTTCTGTAATTGTAAAATTTAGAAATCGAATATTGTATTCTAGGTAAAACTTAGCTCTGTGTTAATCTGCTATAGTTTAGGTGAAAATTTACTTAACCAAACAATACCTAAATATTGTATGCTAGACCTAGAACAAACCATATGAATATGAACGAAGGGGCTCGGATTTTGGCCGGCGAGGTATAGGAGATTTCCGGCGTCGCCGGATTTTTAGTGGAGTTTGGTGTTTTGGGTTTTAGACTAGGTCTCTGTATAGGTGTTGGGGTATTTTGGTATTATTTATTTAAGTCAAATTAAGAGTATATAAAATCTGGGACTAATATCGGAAAAGGGATCAAAATTCTAAAATACGACAAGATAAATTCGTAACGCGTTTAAGTTTTCTGTTGCAAACAGCGAGGGGTTAAAGTCCAGTTAAGATAAATGTTAGATAGTTTAGAATAGTCGTACGTGGTATAGTTAATACTTAACACTGGTATTTTTATATTTCGCTGTATCGAAATTAGGCGTTTCTTATTCAAATTAATTTCGATGTTAGATTCAAATACGGGAACTTCGGAGGCCGCAAGGAAAGGAAAAGGATTGGCAATTTCTGAGTAGTTTACGACGTATTCCGGTGAGTAGACTAAACATCTACTGGGGGATCTTGTATAGATGGCGTGATACGCCCGTAGTTTAGTTTAAATAAAATATAGGCTTTTGTACGTTAAGTAAATTCTATGCATTCATATATACATATACATCTCCATATTAGTAGTTGTTAGAACACTGCACAATTATCGACGAGTTATGCCGCACACGCATATATCTACATGTTACACTACACCTCGTCGATATTAACATGCCATTTTCACACTTAGAAATTTATTATGTTAAATATGATTCCTATTATACCTTAAACATCAATAACAGTAGTATTTTGCATAATTGACATCATGTTTTATGTTCACGTGTTAGAAGTTGACATTAGAGGCAATTGTATTATTGAGAATTTATGGTTTTGAGTTTTCATACACTATTAAGTGTACTCAGAAATTTTTATGATTGATGTTACATGTCCACCATGAGAAGTTGTTTTTATGATTTGGTTTTATTCCGGGCCGAGTGGGGGAGCTATACTATCACGGATTTTTACGTTATCCAAACTGAGTGGGGGAGCTATACAGCCGGATTCATGGTGGACCCGGTCGAGATCGAGAGGCAGTAAATCCGTATTTGAGATGGGGAGCCTAGTGAGGATACTCGATACCGAAGATAGTTGTAAAACACGGCGGATATCCGGTGTTATTGATTACAGGAACGTTCGAGGAATGATGCATGAGAGAAACGGAAGATTTGTGTCCATGTTGGATACGGAAAGATAACATTATTAGGAAATAAGTGATGAGATTTTAGTTTTTGGTTTATATGATTAGTAGTACAAATTCATGTTTTCCACATGATATCATGCATCATACTTATCCATACTACAGTTAGTTTTAGTTCGTCATATTTACATTATCAGCTGTTATATGTTAGTTCTATTCACTGAGTTGGCAACTCACCCCCGTTGTGCCACAGTTCCTTATAGGAGTCGAGTGGACAGTTAGCATCAGTGCAGATCAACTTATCAGCTTTTATCGCATATTTTGCTAGGTGGGTTAGCTATGTAGTAACCTCCTCTTTTGGTAATGTAAATTGAATCTAGAAAGTCTCCATCAGACCCTAGACCTTGTATTATGACTTAGAACGAGAGGTGGTTGTATCTATATTATTTAGCAGATGAGATCGTTTAGTTATGTTAAATGATATTTCTTTTAATTATGTCTGAAATTCTTATTGATGTCATAAAAAGTGGTTTATTTATTTCTGCTGTTGACATTGTTGATCCCAACTAGGGATGCAACTAAATTAAACACTTTATAATTTCTTTTATTATTATTTCAATAGGAAGTTACTGTTAAAATCTTAAATACATACAACCGCGATTTTTACTTAAAAAAACTAAATTGTCCTAAAATTCCGCAAAAAGGGTTTTGATCTTGGTTTTTGGCTTACTCAGGTTGTGTAGATATCTTTAGATATTATACAATCTAAGTGTCGGTCACATCCAAACTTTGGATCGTGACAGTTAGGTTGGGAGCGGGTCATACTTATTTTCAAACTTAACGAATCGTGAGTATTTTAAAGACAGGTCTAAGGATACTACGGATTTCAAAGGATGTATCTTTTCTCATTTTCACCGTATGCCTATTTTTCTAAAAACCATGATTCGTATGATTTCAGACACCAAAAATCGTATGACTCGTATATAGGAACGTATATTTCCTTATTGTTGCTTTTACTGTTCATTTTCCATATATCTATGTTGTATTATCGCATTACATGTTTTTACTTGTGATTCTTGTTATTATGAACCCATGCTGTCAGGACACCAGCACCATTACCGATGATGCGTATGCTCCACATACACTTGCTTGCCGGCTCACACACATCATCATCGGTAATTGCCATGTCACGCACACTTTAGAGAATATTACTCTATTGATATCGATTGTTAGCTGATAGTTCTGATATTTCATTACTGTGCTAGTTTAGATATTGCATTCTTTACATATATACCTGTGCATGCATATTTACATATTCATTTGCCATGCGATATTTTAGGCCAGTCCGGATTGCCGGAGCCCGGTATTCACTGTTATTGACCTTTCTTTTGAGATTTCGGATTTTCCATGAAATTTCTGGATTTAGAGAAACCGCAAGGATTTTATAAAGACTAATTATCATTTTAAAATGCAAGTTGCGATTTTCTCGTGATATGATATGAGATATGTCTACCATGAGTTTTTCTCGGCTCTTGAGCGATATCATACACCCGATTCGAGGAGGAGAAGGAACCGTCTGTGGATGCATGGTGGACCCGGTGCGTTACCCCGGGACGAGAAGGTCGTAGATGATGGCGTTGAGCGTGGCAGGGGAGCATTACCGACCGGTTATTTATGACGTGGCGGATTTCCAGAGGATACCGACGTAGTTGTGAGATTTGATGAGTGGCCAGTCCTGATACCTGGAGCCCAGGGGTCAATCTGGATAGCCGGAGCCCGCGATTTTGAGACTTTGAGGTATTGAGATTTTATGATATGGGCCAGTCCGGATCGCCGGAGCCTGAGATATTGGATATTTAGATATACGTTTTATGTCGATGTTTGACACGGATTTTATATTGATTTCATTGATGATACCTCGACTTTTATATACAGAAATTTCACTAATTTATGAAAACAGTTTTCGCATTTAGATATTATGTTTTCATGTTTTCATACATCATATATATGATATGTTGCTATCTGAGGCACTGACACGAGCACGTGGTATTACACTTATATGTAGATGGTTCAGGATGTTATATTGTGGATAGATATTATTATCGTATGACCTAGGATTGAGTCATACATGCGATTTCTGCTCGGTGATATTTTTTACTCACGAGTTGGCAACTCACCCCCGTTGTACCGCAGTTTCTTGCAGTTTTTGCCGTACAGGTTTTCTTGGCGGCTTTGCTGGCACACTGCTTCTTTCCATGTGCTTTCTTTGGTAGGTGAGTTCACTCGTATCGTGACCACCATTGTACATTAATTTATTTCAGTTGTATCTAGTAACTCCATCAACCAGACTTGTATATTGATAGACCTAGAAACCAGTTGTTTATTCTTTCGACCTTGTAAGTCGATGTAGTACACCCCAGTACTTGTGGGGAGGCGGAATTTTCAAAAACGATCAAGTTTAAAGAACGAACATCGACTAACCGCTTGAATCGAAGCTAAACTATAAATAACCGTACACAAAAGAGTTTCTTATCAATTGTGTTTAGGGATTATACCTAATGAAACCGGTCCTTCGTCTTTGTGTCCTCCTTTGTTCTCCTCGACCTTCTCTAGGTAGTAGACGATCCACCCGAGAGCAAAACACCAAGCTACGCCTCTAACTTGAGGTAACTAATCTACTTTGATTGCTAATCAAAGAAGAAAGGATGATATAGAGTGAAGGTAATGGATGTTTAAGTCTAACTAAACCTTTGATCTCAACACATGAGGATTAAGGATTAGTCTCTTGAAGATGAGAGCTTGAGGAGAGAGAATGTGAGATGAGATAATGAGATGAGAGAGAGTGTATCATAATATATTATGAAGCATTCTTATTTTAGAATAATGAATAAAAGAAATGAATAAGCATGCTTCATAAATGAAAAGAGGTGATTCATTAACATGAGTAATTAAGCATTTATGGTGCATTAATGATCATGATGAATCACCCTCATGACATCACTAATCTTATCCAAAGCTTATGTCACCTTAACCTCCTTAGTCACATCTTCTAGAAGCTTCTCGTACAATTACGAGAACGCCCCTCCAATCCGCAAAAATACGGAAAAACTTTAGACTGTAAAAATCCAATAACCGGATACCAGTAACTGGCTTAAACCAAAGCCGACTGGTAAAAACTGTCCGAAAGTCGTACGTGCGTAAACGCACGTATGCGTCCGAACCCTTTGTCGCAAAACCATGCAACCTCTATATCGTTTCGCCTGGAGTAGGAAACTCTCTGTGTGGGACTCTAGAGACTCGACTACTACGCTGGCAGTGGGTTTAACCACAGACCGCAAGCGGCACTAGCTGTACGTAACGGTCCCCAGGTAGTTGTCGATAAGAAGGCCGATGAGAAAACCCATCCGAACTCCTACTGAGTCTGATGTGATAATCTCCATACAGTCCGGTCCGTTCGTCCAAGACTATCGCATATCGGGCCTAGGGGGGCGGCAAGCGTCAGTCCCCTAATAGCGGTATAAGTCGTGTCGGAGGGAAGCCCATTACACCCTGAGAAACTACTGGAACCTACCAGCAAATCTCGCTTGCCCTGGCCAGGGACTTTGCGTAATGGCTCTCTGACACAGCACGATATCTACTCCCAATACCGGGAGGGACGAATCCTGTCTAACCGCCACTGCCTCCAAGTGCTCGGGACTGCACCCAACTGCTACCTGTTTGCACGACTCCTTTGAGCCGTGGTAGGGTAGCAATCTAAGAACAGTGGGACACACTCGAGGCGAAGTAGCAGTGTCAAGTCTGCGGACTACGCTGTACTCATGTCACCTGGGAACTGTTCACTGACGACTGGTATCAAACCAACCAACAGTTCCCTGTGAGTCCTGTCCGGTGTAACCGTAACCTAACGAGCACCTGCATACTATCTCCAGTACGACGTACTGACGGCTGTGGGACAGACCATCTCCCCAACTGGGATGAGAAGCGTACACACCAGTCTACTACGGAGTATCGATGCTCTGTCTCGATAATCCAACGACCAGGGACCTGAATAAGGATGTGCTTGTAGACTACCCAGCCCCCACTAGTGTGACTGCCATCACAACGCTGGTAGACAAGCAAGATCCTAAGATCTCTATCAATACGTACACTCACATATTAAGATAGAAAAACCAAGTAGCATACTACCATGTTTAGCAAGACTGTTATATACATGTGAATATCCCAAGCTTCCATTAAGTAATATACAAACTAGTATGATACAGTAATGGCCTTCTAGGGAATAAACACTAACAATCTCCCACTTGTACTAGGGCCATGTACTGGCATATCGTAGACCAATGATCTCGAGTAGCCTCTCGAACTGAATCTGAGGAAGGGCCTTCATGAATGGATCAGCAATGTTCTCTTTAGAAGCAACTCTCCGAACCTCGATCTCCTGACGATCAATGATCTCCCTGATCAGGTGATACCGTCTCAAGATGTGTCTGGACTTCTGATGGGACCTTGGTTCCTTCGCTAAAGCTATAGCTCCGTTGTTGTCGCAATACAGAGGTATTGGATCAACTATGGTAGGAACAACCTGAAGTTCTGTTAGGAACTTCTTCATCCAGACTGCTTCTTTTGCGGCATCGCAAGCAGCTATATACTCCGCTTCCATCGTTGAGTCAGCAACGGTGTCCTGCTTGGAGCTCTTCCAGCACACCGCCCCTCCATTGAGGGTAAAGACATAACCCGACATGGACTTGGAATCGTCCTTATCACTCTGGAAGCCGGAATCAGCAAAGGCCTCCAACCTGAGGTCTTTTCCGCCGTAAACCAAGAACATCTCCTTAGTCCTCCTCAGGTACTTGAGAATGTTCTTTACTGCTATCCAGTGTTTCTCCCCTGGGTCTGACTGATACCGGCTTACCACGCTCAGTGCGTAAGCAACATCTGGTCTGGTACACAACATCGCATACATTATAGAGCCTACCGCAGAAGCGTAGGGTATAATAGACATGCGTTCCCTTTCCAAATCAGTCTTGGGAGACATCTCTTTGGAGAGGGTGATTCCGTAACAAGCCGGTAGATTACCGCGCTTAGAATCTTCCATACTGAATCTTTTCAGTACAGTGTCGATATACCTGGACTGCGAAAGTCCCAGCATCCTTTTGGATCTATCACGATAGATCCGGATCCCCAGAATGTACGAGGCATCACCCAGGTCTTTCATGGAGAACCTGTGTGACAAGAATCCTTTGACAGATTGTAGCATAGGAATGTCATTTCCTATCAATAGAATGTCATCCACGTACAAGACGAGGAATACGACACTTCTGGCCACAACTTTACTATATATGCACGGTTCATCTGGATTTTTGATAAAGTCATATTCTTTGACTGTCTCATCAAAACAGATGTTCCAACTCCGCGATGCCTGCTTTAGTCCATAAATGGACTTAAGCAGCTTGCATACTTTCCCGCTGCTCCCACTCTGATTGAAACCCTCTGGCTGATCCATATAGACGCTCTCTTCTAAATTTCCATTCAGAAAAGCCGTCTTTACGTCCATCTGCCAGATTTCATAATCATGGAAGGCAGCAATAGCAAGAAGGACCCGAATGGATTTGAGCATAGCCACTGGAGAAAAAGTTTCGTCATAGTCCAAACCAGGTCTTTGACGAAAACCCTTTGCAACAAGTCTTGCCTTATAGGTTTCCACCTGTCCGTCTACACCAATCTTTTTCTTGAAGATCCATTTGCATCCTATGGGTTTTACCCCATCTGGAGCAAAGTCCAAAGTCCATACTTTGTTGGTGTACATGGACTCCATTTCGGTCCGCATTGCATCTAGCCATCGTACCGAGTCGCCGCTCTGGATGGCCTGCTGGAAGTCAGTAGGTTCATCATCATCTATGATGCAATCCTCTCTATCCCCATCTATGAGAAAACCGTAGTATCTCTCAGGCGGATGAGACGGCCTACTACTCCCGCGGAGGGGTGCGGGAATGTTCTGTTCTTCTTGAACCTCTGGTTCTACCAAACTTCAGTAACAGTTTGTGGTTCTGGAATTTCTTCCAGTTCTATTTCGCTCCCATTTATTTCCTTTTCTAAAAACTGATATTCTAGAAAATGGGCATTACGAGAAACAAACACCTTTTGTTCCTCTGCGTAATAGAATAGATATCCCTTGGAGTTCTTTGGATATCCCACAAACTGACACTTTACTGATCGTGCCTCGAGCTTGTCCACATGCTGCTTCTTAACAAAAGCTGGACATCCCCAAATCTTTAGATACTGAAGATAGGGTTTCTTCCCACTCCACATCTGATATGGTGTGGTAGGCACAGTCTTGGTAGGAACCATGTTCAAAAGATATGCCGCTGATTCTAGTGCATAACCCCAGAAAGATCGCGGTAACTCAGCATTACTCATCATGGATCGTACCATATCCAATAGGGTTCGATTCCGTCTCTCCGATACACCGTTATGCTGTGGAGTGTATGGAGGAGTAAGCTGAGAGAGAATTCCTTTCTCTTTTAGGTAACCTAGGAACTCGGCACTTAAGTATTCTCCACCTCGATCAGATCTTAGTGTCTTAATACTTTTG
This sequence comes from Agapanthus africanus, assembly GCA_030015575.1. NCBI lineage: Eukaryota > Viridiplantae > Streptophyta > Magnoliopsida > Asparagales > Amaryllidaceae > Agapanthus > Agapanthus africanus. The sequence continues at coordinate 291,900,776 of CM057345.1, read as the reverse complement.
CCGGTTTGGTTTTCTACTTCATTCTTATACTCTTGGAATTTCTCAAAAGCCTCGGATTTATGTTTCATAAGATAAATGAATCCGTATCTTGAGTAATCATCCGTGAAAGTAATGAAATAGGAATAACCACCTCTCGCATGTGTAGACATTGGACCGCATACATCACTGTGTATGAGTCCTAAGAGCTCGCTCGCTTTTACTCCTTGTCCAGTAAATGGAGTCTTTGTCATCTTTCCTTTGAGACAAGATTGACAAGTGTCATAAGATTGATATTCGAACGAGTCTAAATATCCTTCTCTATGCAACTTAGTCAACCTTCTCTCATTGATGTGACCCAGTCTACAATGCCATAAGAAAGCTTTATTTAAATCTGGAGACTTTCTTTTTAGTGTGTTCTGGACATTGAAAATTTGGAGTTGGTTTAAAACATATATGCCGTTATTTAGAGTACCGGACCCAATCAAACCATGATTAAGGTGGATGTTAACAACATCTCTTACAAACGTGAAATCATAACCTTTATTTGATAACAAGGAAACTGATATGATATTACACGTTAAGCTTGGTACAAAATAACAGTTATGTAAAACTAAAATGTGTCCACTCGTCAATCCTAGGTGATAATCCCCGACGGACGCAGCTCCTACGCTAGCTCCGTTAGCAACCCTGAGGATCATATCACCTTCCTTCAGCACTCTACGGTTTCTCAGTGCCTGCAATGAATTGCAAATATGAGATCCTGATCCGGTATCCAATACCCAGGAAGTAGAGTTGATCGACAGACAATTCTCAATTACAAACACACTTGAAGTCGAAGCCACAGCTTGCTTCGGTTCCTGGTTCTTGGCGTTCCACGCCTTGCAATCCTTCATCCAGTGCCCTTTCCTGTGACAATGGAAGCACTCATCCGGGCCAACTATCGGTACTGCTATCTTTTTCTTTCCCTTCTTTCCCACCTTACTAACACCTCCTCTAGGTTTGGGTGCGGCCTTCTTCTTCCTTCCTTTGGCCCTAGCCTTGGACCCGGAAGAAGATGCACCGCCAACAAACATAGCGGGTGTTTCCCTTGCTTTCTTCAAGGTGCCCTCTGCACTCCTTAACATGTTCAGGAGTTCCGCAAGTTCAACTTCTTTTCCTTGAAGATTGAAGTTGAGGATAAACTGGACGTAGGTGGGAGGAAGGGACTGGAGAATAAGGTCTGTATACAGCTCATTATCCAAAGTCGTCCCAAGGTCTGCGAGCTCTTCAATATAGCCGATCATCTGTAGGACATGTTCACCTACCGATGACCCGACAGCCAACCTCGCTCGAAATAAGTTCTTAGAGGTCTCGTATCTTGCTATACGAGATTGCTCTCCATAAAGTTCCTTTGTATGGAGAAATATGCCATCTAGGGACATATCCTCGTGCCTCCTCTGATGTTCATTGTCCATAGAGGCAAGCACGACGCACTTGGCTCTCGCGCAATCTAAATCCCAGGTTTTGCGGATTTCCTTATCCGCATTGCTGGATTTGGGACCAGGGACAGCAGGTGCCGTAGCGGTGAGGACGTACCCCAATTTGTCATAGGTCAAAGCCATTTTGACATTACGCAGCCAATCTTTATAGTTTGGCCCCGTCAGTATATTCTTTTCTAAAAGTAACTTAAGTCCAGTCATTTTCAGGGTCGCTGCAATTAGGAGAGAGAGAAAAAAACACTTTAGCATGATGCTCTTGCAAGTTTAGAGTGGTTTTTAGTTTATCTAAACTGGATGGCTCCCACTGTTTCTCGAATCCTTCCTCAAACCATAAAAGAAGAATTAGCCAGGACTATTCTCACCGTACAATACTTGCTTAACCGTTCAGCCAGGCCAGTGTCGATACTTCGAGGGAGGTTTTCCAACGCTTTCGCGAAGTTCCTTAATTAAATAACCTCTTTTCTCTGGGGGCGTAACCCCGCTGACACCTTTCTGGACACCTACTAGGTTTATAGCATTGATCGTTAAGTGACGAATATCCTGATAAGTAGCATATACTCACAGTAGGATCGGGATCCAAATATCATCGTCTGATAATGTTGTAGGAATGCTATCAACATTCATCAAACTCAAAATGGTATGCATCTCTTTGCAAATTTCAGTTTCTTTAGAAATTCCCGATATATGTTTTTGCCCCATGCTCTTATGACCTTGGCGTTGGTCAAAATATCATAAGTCACATGTCAAGTTCTGCCCATCATTATCTTGTTAATTTGAACCCACCCGTACATATCCTTGACGTTGGCCAAAATGATCATACGACTGTCCCAAACTAACTCATCTATCTATGCAACAAATGAATACCCAGTAGCTACCAAACACTATGCCTTGGCGTTGGTCAAAATACATAGCTTGAATACTACTGAATACCCAGATGAAATGACGGAGGGCTACGACTGGTTTTGGCGAAACCGTGAACGTAGTGAACTTGATGTAACCGAAGGAACCTGATAGCTTTTAAAAGGAGTGGTTAAGTCTCCGCATTTAAAAATATCTGTTTTAAAAATAACCGAGTGGTTTCTTTTAAATTGTTCCAACTATTTAAACTTTGGTTTGTTTTCTTTGCATTACAGATAATGCATCCCATCATTAACCTATCATTGCAGAAAACAACGAAAATACAACGTCCTCTTATGCCATCCGCATTCGCCACTGGGTCCCGTCATCACCCGTTAGGTTACTTAACTAACGACAGAGCGGGGGCTGGGCTAGCGCGGGTGTAAAACATAAATGACGTCTAAATAGCTATCATAAATATAGATATTTTACATTCGTCTGACGCAATGATATACATTCCAGAACATAGATAAACAATATTGGATTTGCAAGCAATCTGTATTTCTTTTGAGCCTGCAAGAAAAGACAGATTACACAGTTGTGATGAATAGCCGTTACCCCACCCTCGACCCCTACGGGTACGGCAAACTACCCACCCGGCAGTTTGTGTACCCCACCTTGGGTCAGTCCTAGGAGCAAAAACAGTAAAATGAAATAATACAACGGTGGCTACAACCGCAACCTGGAAGTGCCCCGCAAAAATAATATTACAACAAATTACATTTACAACAAATGAATTAAACAATAACCCATTGCAAACCCCGGCTATACACCACAACAGTCCAATACAGTTTATATGCACAAACAGATATAACCATTACAGAAATGTGCAACCCCCTGCCAACCGACATACTAGCAGTTAGGGGAGGTTTACGAACACATTAAACAATCACAGATATAATCCAATATGCAAATACTGTACAATTTCGATCGATTAAACAACATCAATATTGCTCCAAAATCTGCTCTGTTAAACAGTAACCTGAGCAAATATTAAATATTCCAGAAAACCCCAAATTTCACAGAGAAGCAACAGAAGAAAAATGGCTTCCTGACTCGCCAACTCGGCGGCGGAAGCGCGGCGACTCAGTAGGCTGAGGCCGCGGTTCCGCGGCGAGTTTGGCGATTCAGGCGACTGTTTTTCTTGGGTGTTCTACTGTGGTCATTTCAAGCTTTCTGCACTCACCTGAAAAATTTTTGGACTTCATTTTAAGTTCGACAGAAACTGAACAGATTTAGGGTTTTCCGGCTTTGTTTTTCCGTTCGAAATTCGTACAAATTTGCAATTAAGTTATTTAGTGTTTAGCGAGGCTCTGATACCACTGTAAGTCGATGTAGTACACCCCAGTACTTGTGGGGAGGCGGAATTTTCAAAAACGATCAAGTTTAAAGAACGAACATCGACTAACCGCTTGAATCGAAGCTAAACTATAAATAACCGTACACAAAAGAGTTTCTTATCAATTGTGTTTAGGGATTATACCTAATGAAACCGGTCCTTCGTCTTTGTGTCCTCCTTTGTTCTCCTCGACCTTCTCTAGGTAGTAGACGATCCACCCGAGAGCAAAACACCAAGCTACGCCTCTAACTTGAGGTAACTAATCTACTTTGATTGCTAATCAAAGAAGAAAGGATGATATAGAGTGAAGGTAATGGATGTTTAAGTCTAACTAAACCTTTGATCTCAACACATGAGGATTAAGGATTAGTCTCTTGAAGATGAGAGCTTGAGGAGAAAGAATGTGAGATGAGATAATGAGATGAGAAAGAGTTTATCATAATATATTATGAAGCATTCTTATTTTAGAATAATGAATAAAAGAAATGAATAAGCATGCTTCATAAATGAAAAGAGGTGATTCATTAACATGAGTCATTAAGCATTTATGGTGCATTAATGATCATGATGAATCACCCTCATGACATCACTAATCTTATCCAAAGCTTATGTCACATTAACCTCCTTAGTCACATCTTCTAGAAGCTTCTCGTACAATTACGAGAACGCCCCTCCAATCCGCAAAAATACGGAAAAACTTTAGACTGTAAAAATCCAATAACCGGATACCAGTAACTGGCTTAAACCAAAGCCGACTGGTAAAAACTGTCCGAAAGTCGTACGTGCGTAAACGCACGTATGCGTCCGAACCCTTTGTCGCAAAACCATGCAACCTCTATATCGTTTCGCCTGGAGTAGGAAACTCTCTGTGTGGGACTCTAGAGACTCGACTACTACGCTGGCAGTGGGTTTAACCACAGACCGCAAGCGGCACTAGCTGTACGTAACGGTCCCCAGGTAGTTGTCGATAAGAAGGCCGATGAGAAAACCCATCCGAACTCCTACTGAGTCTGATGTGACAATCTCCATACAGTCCGGTCCGTTCGTCCAAGACTATCGCATATCGGGCCTAGGGGGGCGGCAAGCGTCAGTCCCCTAATAGCGGTATAAGTCGTGTCGGAGGGAAGCCCATTACACCCTGAGAAACTACTGGAACCTACCAGCAAATCTCGCTTGCCCTGGCCAGGGACTTTGCGTAATGGCTCTCTGACACAGCACGATATCTACTCCCAATACCGGGAGGGACGAATCCTGTCTAATCGCCACTGCCTCCAAGTGCTCGGGACTGCACCCAACTGCTACCTGTTTGCACGACTCCTTTGAGCCGTGGTAGGGTAGCAATCTAAGAACAGTGGGACACACTCGAGGCGAAGTGGCAGTGTCAAGTCTGCGGACTACGCTGTACTCATGTCACCTGGGAACTGTTCACTGACGACTGGTATCAAACCAACCAACAGTTCCCTGTGAGTCCTGTCCGGTGTACCCGTAACCTAACGAGCACCTGCATACTATCTCCAGTACGACGTACTGACGGCTGTGGGACAGACCATCTCCCCAACTGGGATGAGAAGCGTACACACCAGTCTACTACGGAGTATCGATGCTCTGTCTCGATAATCCAACGACCAGGGACCTGAATAAGGATGTGCTTGTAGACTACCCAGCCCCCACTAGTGTGACTGCCATCACAACGCTGGTAGACAAGCAAGATCCTAAGAGCTCTATCAATACGTACACTCACATATTAAGATAGAAAAACCAAGTAGCATACTACCATGTTTAGCAAGACTGTTATATACATGTGAATATCCCAAGCTTCCATTAAGTAATATACAAACTAGTATGATACAGTAATGGCCTTCTAGGGCATAAACACTAATAGACCTTAGAGTCGCGCTTCTATTATTATGGTTTTCTGGTGGATATTGATTTTCTTTTGAGTTTTGATTCTCGCCTTCGGCATTGTATATTATATTGCTTGCGTGGTTGTGACCGCCAATAGGCGAAGATCTAGCTCCCGCTTGGGGATGCCTTTATATATATTTCATGTGTTGTACACTTTGGGGCCAGTATTTACAAGGGAGACTGTTCAGTTGATAAAACTTCACATTTAATATGACATTTTTCCTACTATTTCTATGTACTAAAAGGTGTTTATTATAATATATGACACATATAAGGGTTTATGTGTAAAAATACTATTTTCATGTGTTTATATATTATAATTAAACATTTGGTAGGAAAAAGTAAGCATATAATATCCATGTAAAATTTGGCCCATTTAAAATATGCTTACCTTATTAAATGGTTAAGTTAATAAAACAAACTCTACTAATATTATTTGTTGAGTTTGTTGTGCAGAATTTTCAGTGATGAAATCAAGGAAATCAAAGTTGTTAGAACAAACCTGCCTAATTAAACTAAAGAAATTAAGACTGGCAGTGACGAAGAGAAGATTTTCAGTTCCAGAGATGTTAAAAGATCACCACGTGTCATATAGACAAAGCCCTAGAGAAACGATCCAACGAGCTGTCTATAAGGCCGCGGAACCGCGGCCCAACCCACCTATTGGCCGCGGTTCCGCCGTGGTTCAGAAGATTGGGAAGTTTAGATTTTGCTGTTAGGATCTTAACCTCTGGCTTCCAAATTAGGCAGCTAGGGTTCTGGTTTTGGGCCTATAAATAAGGACCGAGAGCCTCTTGTAAAAATGATCAAGCTGAAGAGATCACGAAGTCCACGACAGGCTTACGCATCCAGGCAGATCATCAACTGTTCATCTACCTCCTTAGAAGAGATCGAGAAGCAAACTAGCATTTTGTAATCATTTTCTAAGGAAACAAAGTGTACTTGATCTTGTTGATTAATAAAGATAGTTTTGTTCTATTGCATTTTATTTTCTTCATGATTTCTATCTCTTCTTATCCCAACATGCGCAAATAATTCATCACTTGTTAGGGTTCATGGGATTAGGGTAGATTAATGGATGATGAAGATCCTTAAACTCTTTTTATATCCTATAAATTTTATAAACTTTATCAAAAGAATAGTTAACATCCTAATCAGGCATGCTACCAATTCATTGCTAGTCTCGACCTCGATTAGAGATTAGATTAACAATTGTTTTGGTAAAGGCTAGATATGAATGGAGATCCATGTCGAGATATGGGTTAAGAGTGGGAACCCTTTTTCCCTCCAGAAACCCTAATCTACATGCATCACTGTCGTTCTAGTTTTAAATCTATTAAAGGATAAAAAGAGTAATCTTTAATTATTCATCCATGACTACTAAATCTTAATGAACCCTACAAGCCCCTTTTTAATATTAAACCTACATCCGTAGTTAATCTAGAACTATATTTTGCATCCGTGTTTAACGTAGATCTAGATTCTACAACCATTCTTCACCATTCTTTATTCTTCCTCCTTTTTTTCTCAACACGCCTAAAGTAAGAATAAAATATTCAACGTTTCCCAGAGGACGACCCGTACTCATCTCGGTCTAGCCACATGCGATACTGTTATTGATTGCGGTTTAACTACTACACATAAATCTGGATCAATCAAATGGCGCCGTTACCGGGGAGACGTGCGTCATTTTTTTTCTTACTATTTGTGTTGAATTCTTATTCGATCATTATCATAAACAAAAAAAAACTGCAAATCGTATATTTAACGATTATTGTGTGAATTTTGCGAGGGGATCTAGAGTCGCACACTTGAGGAAACAGAGAGCCAGAGACATTCATCAAGATCCAGACGAGCACAGGAGGCCACATAGCAAAAATCATTAAAATATTCCCTCAAAGCACGGCGGAAGTGCGGCAGAAAGGCTATTTTAGCGGCGGATCCGCGGCTTAAGTGAGGAATTAGGGTTCCAAACTTCTCTGGTGAAATTTTCAACTCATTATCTCTCCTCTGAAATCCAATAAAATATCTTTTCTGCAGGATTCTTTGCAAAATATCGCCGCTCAAAAATCTTTTTGCAAAGTTTTGTTATTGGTTTGTTATTTCATATTTTAATTCGGATTTTTAAGGGGCAAGAACAAAATTCAGATTAGGTAAGGATTTTATCACCCTTCCTAAGCCCCACAAATCACAAAACGAGCATCCGCATCAACCCTACATTAATTTAAAAAATATCTAGACAAGACTCTAAGGACTGTCGCGCTCAAATAGGACAGAGGAAGGTCGTGGGTAATCTATCGCTTATCCGCATTACTTTTGTGGTGTCTGGGCAAGTGTGTCTAAGGCAAGTGGTTACTTAATTAGGCCCGGTATTTTCGGTGATTCGTATAGCGGATTCCTCACACTTACCTGGCACTTACCTAGCCACAAAAGTAGTAAAGAGGTGGTAGAGGATTGATCTTACGGCTTGTCCTTCGGAAGTCTAGGAGCGGTCTAGAGACTCGACCTAGGTAACCTTAGTTCTAGGGTTGTTTGTGCATTGTTGTGTAATTTGTCTAAGTCCGACACACTTTTCAAAATAGACCATTTTTAAAAGTACACACGCTGCCACTTGCGCTAAACCCGCTTAGTGCATGCTTGGCTGGACACGAGATTCTAGTGCCCGTCTTGTCCGCGTTCCTGCTATCAACTCCGAAGTCGGTACTTCTTCATCTTCTTTTTCCCCACCATCCTCCACAATGACCGAGATGGACGGTGCTCCATCAAATTATAATACCATGCTGCCACCGCCCGTAGGTGGGCAGAATCCACCGTGCATCTCTCTCCAAAAGAGATGATATCCTATCCGTGCTCCATTTCCCACTTGCTTATCTATTCCACCAGCCAACGGGGATAATTTTGAAATTAAACCCCACTACATAAATCTGTTGCCCAAATTTCATGGGCTTGAGTCTGAAGACGCGTACATTTTCATCACTAAATTCGAAAATGTATGCGCAATGATGGGTATTTCATAACTGACTGTGGATGCTATGCGCTTGCGTCTTCTCCCATTCACTTTGTGCGACTTGGCAGAAAAGTGTCTTTATAGTACTGCCGCACACTCTGTCACTAACTAGGATGAATTTGTAATAGCATTTTTTAAGAAGTTTTACCCAAACCATAAAACCGCCCGTGTTAGGAGCGAGATCAACCAGTTTACCCAGCTTCCCAATGAACCATTTTGGAAGTGCTTTGAACGTTTCAAGGATCTGCTTGTCCAATGTCCTCAACATGGAATAAATAGATGGGATTTGTGCCGAATTATATATGAGGGCATTAATCCAGCGACAAAGCAGATGCTTGAAACAAATTGTCAATGCAATTTCATGTCTAAAGATGATGGTGAAGCTTGGAAATATCTGGAAGACCTCGCTGAAAGCACTTTGCAGTGGGAAAGCGTAAGACCGCCTTCATCTAGGGGAGGTATTCATCAGCTCGATATTTCCATCGCAGTAAAAGCCGAAATGGCTGCGATGCAGAAGAAACTCGACGCTATTGAGAACAAATTCTCATCAGTCTCCCTAAATCAAGTAACGCTTCCGAAGACTGTGTGTAGTTGCTGTTCAGATCCTTCACACTTGACGGAATAATGTCCTATGAATGTAACGTTTCAAGGTCACGAGCAAACTAATGCTTCTTTTCCGCAGCGACCTAGAAACGATCCTTATTCTTCCACGTACAATCAGGGATGGAGGAATCATCCTAACTTTGCTTGGAACCAAAACCAACCCCAAAATCAAAATCAGTTCCAAAGTAATTATCAAAGACCTCCTCCACAGCAACCACAACCACAAAGTCACCACCCCTTTCAGTCACAAAACTTTCAAAATCCGGCCAACACTTCTACACCGCAATTGGCCGGTACTAAAAACTCTTCACTCGCACAAACTTTGGATTTGTTTATTAAACATACCATTCAAATGTCGGCAGATATGAAGTCTTCTATTGATACCATAAAGAAAGACCCCGCCTCCCATGGTGTGAGTATTAAATCAATAGAAAACCAAATTGCACAGTTGAACGCCACAATGAGTGCGAGAGAAAAAGGGAAACTTCCGTCTCAACCCCTACCAAATCCTGGCCACTCATAAAGTTATAATATGAGTGCCGTTACAACGTTGAGATTGGGAAGAGTGCTGGATAACCAACTGGGTGAACAAGTTGATGATGTTAGTGATACAAATGATACCCCAGCTTCTACTTCTTCCCCTAATTCGTCTAGTCTCCCACCTACTTCCGAGCCTATTCTACGCTTCCTACAAGGCTCGAACCCTCAGCCCACTTCCACAAATCTATCTAAAACGATCCCCACTCCAATTCTGGGATCCATTCCATCCCCACAATCCTCTCCAATGTTGGACCCAACCCTTATGGATAAAGTACCTTATCCAAACAGGTTAAGGGGCAACAGACCAAGTCCATAAACGGAGAAGATTGTGGAAATTTTTAAGCAAGTTAACATAAACATTTCTCTCCTGGATGATATTCAACAAGCTCCGTCTTATACGAAAATCCTAAAGGACTTGTGCACTAGGAAGAGAAAAGTTCAAGTACCTAAAAAAGTTTTCCTTGCGAGTAATGTGAGCACTGCTTTTACACAACAACTACCCAAGAAACGAAAGGACCCCGGAAGTCCTACAATTTCTATTTCTATTGGGGCTAAAAATATCAATCGTGCTCTACTCTATTTAGGTGCTAGTGTTAACTGGCTTCCGTATACTGTTTATGAGCAATTAGGGATCGGAGAGTTAAAACCGGCGCATTGCACTCTTCAGATGGCCGATCGATCTATCACCCAACCTAGGGGTGTGCTAGAGGATGTGTTAATCAAAGTCGGGGAATTTATATTTCCTGTAGACTTTATCGTTATTGATACACAACCTGTTGCAAGCCCACGAAACCAAATTCCGGTGATTTTAGGTCGTCCTTTTCTTGCGACTTCCAACGCAATAATCAATTGTCGAAACGGCTCTATGACCCTATCCTTTGCGAAGAAGTCAATTGAGCTTAACATTTACAAGTTGGGAAGTGAACCCTTCGAACCCTATGCTCATGTGTGTTCTGTCGAAACAGTAGATTCCGACCGCAGTGAAATTGAAGAGCTTCACGATACTGATCTCGACTCTGCTATTAAATTGTTGTCCGGGTCAACATCTAACGCTGAATATGGACCTTTTATGGAGTCCGAGTATCATCCCATTCTTTCCGATGAGATTATTATTCAGGATATCGATGAAAGTTTTGAAGAAATTTTCGCTGACGAACTCGCATTCTTAGAAAATATGGGTGTTGTGATGAATCAACCTCAACACAAGAAAGTTGAACCATCACCATTTCTTCCTATCAACAACAGGAATGCGAGTAATCCACCTTCATTGTTTCATCTCTACAAACCGAGACGTAAACCCGTTCTTTACCACCTCCTATCTCCCCACTTCTTCAAATCTCTGATTTTCCACCAACTAGTACGTTTCATCGATAAAAAATTTTAATGGTTGGTTTTGACTTTTGGTCTTTGCAAGGCTTTACTTTGACCAATAATTTTAACCCCCCCAAATAATTTTAAATGCTTAATACGATTTTACTTAAGTTTGGGGGGGATATTTTAGCTCTTGAAATAAATTTTTTATAAGATTGTGAGCCAAAAATAAGTTTGGGGGAGGATTTTCATGTCCCCATTAATAAATTTTTCCTCCCAAGCTTACAGGTTTTTGAGGTTTAACAGATGACAACAGTGAGGACACTGTTGAAAACAAGTTTGGGGGAGGGTTGTGCTTATTTACACATCAATTTGCATCATACTTTGCATAAGCACAACATTTTCAAAAAATTATTAAAAATTTTCTTTTCTAATAAAAGATTAGATAGTGAAAAATTATATCCAAAAGATTGGAAAAATTTAAGAAAACCTAGAAAATTAGAAGTTTTCTTAAACAAAACTAGTGATAAGTAATTATGAGCTGTTGTCCCAAGAGTTAGTAAGATGAAAGAAATCACTAATCTGAGAATAAAAATAAGTCTGAAAAATAGTTTCTATTCTAGAAGCCAAACATTTGAACGTTGATACCCTACTATACGCACTTACACATGTCTTGAAACTCAGGATAGTAGAGGATATCTTGAAATGCCCTTGTCTAAAAGCCAAAGTATGAAGGAAATAATAAATGAAGAAAATATAAAATGGTGAATAAAAATGAACACTGGTTTTGTAATCACCAAGGCAACAATAAAAAAATATAGCGAGGGTGCTTCATCACCTAGTGCCTTAGACCAACTAGTTTGGGAGTCACTGCTAAGCCTTATGTGTTGCAAGACGAGAAAAATACTAATACGCCTAATAAGCAAGCACATGAGTAATCGGTCGGTGAGTACCTCAAGAAGTATTAACGGTCGCATGAAAAATGTGTGAGCAAATCCATCTAAATATTCATTGATTAAAAAGTACTGAGGTGATGGACAAGAGTATGATAGCTTGAATTGAATTCTCCAAGTGTAGGGATGTCTTTTACACACACCTAGGGGTATATGATCGATGTTTGGATGAAAGGTAGGAATGAAGAATAAAGACGATATTTTTTTGAGGGATGATGTGATTCCTAATATCTTTTCATGACTATTAAGATAGGGCTCATAGCAACAGAAACTAGTGTAGTTGGAAACTCTAATTTTCAAAGTCTTTCTTTTATAATTCTTATCTTTATATGGAACATTCACGGTTTTCCTTTTATTATTGGATTTTGTGGGTGTAATCCGCTTAAAACCCTCAGGAGACAACACTCCTCCTACTAGGGACACCTAGAGGTTTAACGGCTTGTTGCACGCGCTCAGTGCAATCGTGTTGCCTACGAAAGTGTGCTTAGCTTTCTCCTTTCTTTTTCTCCATCTCTTGAATAAACTAGTTTGCTCGGGACGATCAAATATAAGTTTGGGGGTATTTGTTCAGTTGATAAAACTGCACATTTAATATGACATTTTTCCTACTATTTCTATATAATAAAAGGGGTTTATTATAATATATGACACATATAAGGGTTTATCTGTAAAAATACTATTTTCATGTGTTTATATATTATAATTAAATATTTGGTAGGAAAAAGTAAGCATATAATATTCATGTAACATTTGGCCCATTTAAAATAAGCTTACCTTATTAAATGGTTAAGTTAATAAAACAAACTTTACTAATATTATTTGTTGAGTTTGTTGTGCAGAATTTTCAGGGCTGAAATCAAGGAAATCAAAGTTGTTAGAACAAACCTGCCTATTTAAACTAAAGAAATCAAGGCTGGCAGTGACGAAGAGAAGATTTTCAGTTCTAGAGATGTTAAAAGATCACCACGTGTCAGATAGACAAATCCCCAGATAAACGATCCAACGAACTCTCTATAAGACCGCAGAACCGCAGCCAAACCCACCTATTGGCCACGGTTCCGCCGCGGTTCAGAAGATTGGGAAGTTTAGATTTTGCTATTAGGATCTTAACCTCCGGCTTCCAAATTAGGCAGCTAGGGTTCTGTCTTTGGGACTATAAATAAGGACCGAGAGCCTCTTGGAAAAATGATCAAGCTGAAGAGATCACGAAGTCCACGACAGGCTTATGCATCCAGGCTGATCAGCAACTGTTCATTTACCTCCTTAGAAGAGATCGAGATGCAAACTAGCATTTTGTAATCATTTTCTAGGGAAACAAAGTGTACTTGATCTTGTTGATTAATAAAGGTAGTTTTATTCTATTGCATTTTATTTTCTTCATGATTTCTATCTCTTCTTATCCTAACATGCGCGAGTAATTCTTCGCTTGTTAGGGTTCATGGGATTGGGGTAGATTAATGGATGATAATGATCCTTAAACTCTTTTTACGTCCTATAAAGTTTATAAACTTTATCAAAAGAATAGTTAACATCCTATTCGGGCGCGCTACCAATTCATTGCTAGTCTCGACCGCGATTAGAGATTAGATTAACAATTATTTTGGTAAAGGCTAGATATGAACGAAGATCCATGTCGAGATAGGGGTTAAGAGTGGGAACCCTTTTCCCTCCAGAAATCCTAATCTATATACATCACTGTCGTTCTAGTTTTAAATCTATTAAAAGATAAAAAGAGTAATCTTCAATTAATCATCCATGACTACTAAATCCCAATGAACCCTATAAGTCCCCTTCTACTTTAAAACCTACATCCGTAGTTAATCTAGATCTATATTTTGCATCCATGTTTAACGTAGATCTAGATCCTATAACCATTCTTTATTCTTCCTCCTTTCTTTCATAACACGCCTAAAGTAAGAATAAAATATTCGACGTTTCCCAGAGGACGACCCGTACTCATCTCGGTCTAGCTACACGCGACACCGTTATTGATTGCGGTTAACTACATATACATAAATCTAGAACAAATCAAAAGATAATCAAATGGTCCCAGCAACGGAACCATATTTGTTCAGTTAATAAAACTGCACTTTTAATATGTCATTTTTCCTACTATTTCTATCTAAAAAAGGTGTTTATTGTAATATATGACACATATGAGGGTTTATCTGTAAAAATACTATTTTCATGTGTTTATATATTATAATTAACGTTATGAAGGAAAAAGTAAGCATATAATATCCATGTAAAATTTGGTCCATTTAAATATGCTTACCTTATTAAAAGCCTCTGACCAATTCTTAATGGTTAAGTTAATATCTCCATAAAATAAACTAATATTATTTGTTGAGTTATTGTGCAGAATTTTCAGGACTGAAATCAAGGAAATCAAAGTTGGCAAAACAAACCTGCCTAATTAAGAAAGTAAACTAAAGAAATCAAGTCTGGCAATGACGTAGAAAAGATTTTCAGTTTCCAGATATTCAAAAGATCACTACGTGTCATAAAGATGAAGCCCCAGAAAAACAAACCAAAGATCCCACCATAAGGCCACGGAACCGCGGCCAAACCCACCTATTGGCCATGGTTCCACCGCGGATTTGAAGAGTTGAGATATGCGATTTTAGTAGTTAGGATCCTAACAACTAGTTTCCATATTAGGAAACTAGGGTTCTGACTCTGGAACTATAAATAAGGACCGAGAGCCTCTTGGAAAATCATCAAGCTGAAGAGATCACGAAGTCCACGACAGGCTCACACATCCAGGATGATCATCAACGGTTCATCTACCTCCTTAGAAGAGATCGAGAAGCAAACTAGGTTTTTGTAATCATTTTCTAAGGAAACAAAGTGTACTTGATCTTGTTGATTAATAAAGGTAGTTTTATTCTATTGCATTTTATTTTCTTCATGATTTCTATCTTTTCTTATCCCAACATGCACGAGTAATTCTTCGCTTGTTAGGGTTCCTGGGATTAGGGTAGGTTAATGAATGATGAAGATCCTTAAACTCTTTTTAAATCCTCTAAAGTTTATAAACTTTATCAAAAGAATAGTTAACATCCTAATCGGGCGCGCTACCAATTCATTGCTAGTCTCGACCACGAATAGAATTTAGATTAACTATTGTTTTGGTAAAGGCTAGATATGAACGGAGTTCCATGTCGAGATAGGGTTTAAGAGTGGGAACCCTTTTCCCTCAAGAAAGCCTAATCTACATGCATCCCTGTCGTTCTAGTTTTAAATTTATTAAAGGATAAAAGAGTAATCTTTAATTAATCATCCATTACTACTAAATCCAAATGAACCCTTCAAGCCCCCTTCCACTATAAAACATGCATCCGTAGTTAATTAAGATCTATATTTTTCATCCGTGTTTAAAGTAGATCTAGAAACTATTTCCACTATTCATTATTCTTCCTCCTTTCTTTCTCAACACGCCTAAAGTAAGATTAAAAAATTCAACGTTTCCTAGAGGACGACCCGTACTCATCTCGGTCTAGCTACATGCGACGCCGTTATTGATTGCGGTTAACTACTACACATAAATCAGATCAATCAAATGGCGCCGTTGCCGGGGATGTTTTAGATTTGTGCTTATTTACGCATCAATTTGCATCATACTTTGCATAAGCACATCATTTTCAAAAAAAATTTAAAAATTTTCTTATAATAAAAGATTAGATAGTGCAAAATTACATCCAAAAGATTGGAAAAATTTAAGAAAACCTAGAAAATTTGAAGTTTTCTTAAACAAAACTAATAATAAGTAGTTATGAGCTGTTGTCCAAAGGGTTAGTAAGATGAAAGAAATCATTAATCTGAGGATAAAAATAAGTCTGAAAAATAGTTCCTATTCTGGAAACCAAACATTTGAACGTTGATACCCTTCTATACGGACTTACAAACGTCTTGAAACTCGGGATAGTAGAGCATACTATGAAATGCTCTTGTCTAAAAGCTAAAGTATGAAGGAAATAATAAATGAAGAAAATATAAAATGGTGAAAAAAAATGAATACTGGTTTTGTAATCACCAAGGCAGCAATAAAAAATATAGCGAGGGTGCTTCATCACCTAGTGCCTTAGACCAACTGGTTTGGGAGTCACTGCTAAGCCTTAGGTGTTGCAAGATGAGAAAAATACTAATATGCCTAATAAGCAAGCACATGAGTAATCGGTCGATTAGTACCTCAAGATGTATTAACGGTCGCATAAAAAATGTGTAAGCAAATCCATCTAAATATTCATTGAGTAAAAAGTACTGAGGTGATGGACAAGAGTATGATAGCTTTAATTGAATTCTCCGAGTGTAGGGATATCTTTTACACATACGTAGGGGTATATGATCGATTTTTGGATGAAAGGTAGGAATGAAGAATAAAGACGATATTTTATTAAGGGATGATGTGATTCCTAAAATCTTTTCATGACTATTAAGATAGGGCTCATAGCAACTGAAAAACTAGTGTAGTTGGAAACTCTAATTTTCAAAATCTTTCTTTTATAATTCTTATCTTTATATGTAACATTCACGGTCTTCCTTTTATTATTGGATTTTGTGGGTGTAATCCACTGAAAACCCTCAGGAGACAACACTCCTCTTACTAGGGACACCTAGAGGTTTAACTGCTTGTTGCAAGCGCTCAGTGCAATCGTGTTGCCTACGAAAGTGTGCTTAGCCTTCTCCTTTCTTTTTCTCCTTCTCTTGAATAAACTAGTTTGCTCAGGATGATCAAACATAAGTTTGTGGGTATTTTTTCAGTTGATAAAACTGCACATTTAATATGACATTTTCCCTACTATTTCTATATAATAAAAGGTGTTTATTATTATATATAACACATATAAGGGTTTATCTGTAAAAATACTATTTTCATATGTTTATATATTATAATTAAACATTTGGTAGGAAAAAGTAAATATATAATATCCATGTAACATTTGACCCATTTAAAATATGCTTACCTTATTAAATGGTTAAGTTAATAAAACAAACTTTACTAATATTATTTGTTGAGTTTTTTGTGCAGAAATTTCAGGGTTGAAATCAAGAAAATCAAAGTTGTTAGAACAAACCTGCCTAATTAAACTAAAGAAATCAAGGCTCGCAGTGACGAAGAGAAGATTTTCAGTTCCAGAGATGTTAAAAGATCACCACGTGTCAGATAGACAAAGCCACAGAGAAACGATCCAACGAACTCTCTATAAGACCACGGAACCGCGGCCAAACCCACCTATTGGCCGCGGTTCTGCCGCGGTTCAGAAGATTGGGAAGTTTAGATTTTGCTGTTAGGATCTTAACCTCTGGCTTCCAAATTAGGCAGCTAGGGTTCTGGCTTTGGGACTATAAATAAGGACCGAGAGTCTCTTGGAAAAATGATCAAGCTGAAGAGATCACGAAGTCCACGACAGGCTCACGCATCCAGGCTGATCATCAACTGTTCATCTACCTCCTTAGAAGAGATCGAGAAGAAAACTAGCATTTTGTAATCATTTTCTAGGGAAACAAAGTGTACTTGATCTTGTTGATTAATAAAGGTAGTTTTATTCTATTGCATTTTATTTTCTTCATGATTTCTATCTCTTTTTATCCCAACATGCGCGAGTAATTCTTCGCTTGTTAGGGTTCATGGGATTATGGTAGATTAATGGATGATGAAGATCCTTAAACTCTTTTTACGTCCTATAAAGTTTATAAACTTTATCAAAAGAATAGTTAACATCCTAATCGGGCGCGCTTCTAATTCATTGCTAGTCTCTACCGCGATTAGAGATTAGATTAACAATTGTTTTCGTAAAGGCTAGATATGAACGGAGATCCATGTCGAGATAGGGGTTAAGAGTGGGAACCCTTTTCCCTCCAGAAACCCTAATTTACATGCATCACCGTCGTTCTAGTTTTAAATCTATTAAAGGATAAAAAGAGTAACCTTTAATTAATCATCCATGGCTACTAAATCTTAATGAACCCTACAAGCCCCCTTTTAATATTAAACCTACATCCGTAGTTAATCTAGATCTATATTTTGCATCCGTGTTTAACGTAGATCTAGATCCTACAACCATTCTTCACCATTCTTTATTCTTCCTCCTTTCTTTCTCAACACGCCTAAAGTAAGAATAAAATATTCAACGATTCCCAGAGGAAAACCCGTACTTATCTCGGTCAAGCTACACGCGACACCGTTATTGATTGCGTTTTAACAACTACACATAAATCTAGATAAATCAGAGACTCTGCCGAAATTTTCGGAAAAGAATTGTTGTTTTAAAAACGTTTACTACGGCTTTTCAAAGTGATTATATGGAAACTTTAAAACAAGTTTTCTTTCACTTCCTTCTTTTAAATGGTTTAAATTTCTGGGTTTTTGGCTTACTTGAATTAGATGGGGTCCTATAGGCTTCATATGATTCAAGTGGCAGTCACGTGCTATTTCGGGTCGTGAAAAAGTTGGTATCAGAGCGCTAGGTTTAACCTTGGTTCGAGTCTATATTTGACTATGCGGAGTCTTGGGCGTTTATATATATTCGGAACCTAGGCTTGACCTTACGGAACTTAGACTTGATCGAGGGGGTATTAGACTCGAACTTTCGTCACGTAGGTTGACCTTGGTTGATGGAGTAGGTGACTTAAGGGGAGTGACGTACCATGGGTATGTTCCGCGGCATACTTACGATATGCTACTCCGCTTAAGAAAGCTTAGGATGTACATTTCCTTGCATAGTATTATATTCATTCCTATGATCTATCTTTATCGATATCGGTTGGTGATTTGTTATCACGATTGCATGGGCAGAGAGAGCTGCGGCTTGAATTGCGGTCTGTACGAGATCGTCACAGACGAGGACTGACCATGGCGTGATTCCAGGGACACACGATTACATAGATGTATCGTCCTATTTTATTTTTCGCGCCATGATCGTTTGATGGATTGCTTTTACTAAGATTTCCCGAGCGTGCAGATCAGCACCAGAGGATTGGGCCACTGCTAGAGGCTAGCCAGAATGTGATGACCGTTACTGTATTGCCTATTCTTGAGGATTGAGGCACTGTTCAGCCTGCGGACGAATGAGCCAGCTGTTGCTGCGAATGACAAGATATCGCCCCAAATGTTTGAAGCTATTACAGCACGAGTTTATACTTAGAGATATGATAGAAGATCGCTAGTCACAAAGGATGAATGACTAGGACATGCAGTTCGTTTGCATACCCCGATGCGAGGTCATCAGATTGATTGATTCCAGCTAGAGAAGACTTCACGCAGGTACGTTGGGAGTCGAAAGAAAACGATCGAATGTCAGAAACATATTTTCCAAGTTTAATGTATTCGGAAAAACATGAAAGAAATTCTGTGGACCCTCTAGAAGAATGAAACCCTATCTCGATATACTGATTATGGGAACGCTTTTGAACCTTAGGGTTTGCAGCAGTTCCGCGGTGCCATTAATGAGGCTTGGGTTTGCCCTTCTACGGCTGGTCTTAGGTACTGTGGCATGTACTGGATATTATTAAACTGTACTCAAGATGTTGAGCTCTTGGGGGATTATAGAACTTTGATGAATCGATCAAAAAGTTCGATATCGTTCGGATATCATGTGATGGGAGGAGACTCCAGATACGAGTATAACTGTTGGAGCGCAGTCCATGCAGCTGTCACGACCCGAAAGTACGGAACGTGACCGGCACTTAGATTACGAAGCGTCTAGAGGCGCCACGTGACCTAAGTAAGCCGAAGCCCAGTGATCTAAACCATAAAAGAAGAAAATGAAGAAAAGAAAAGAAAACAAGTAAAAAAAAAAAACATCAGCAAATTTTACCAAAAATTTCGGCAGAGTCTCCTCTGTAAAAACTGGCCCCCAAACGGGTACAACAAGTATAATATGAATAAACAATAAAAAGCATCCCCAAACGGGTGCTAGCATCAACGCCAACAGGCGGAAACAACCACAACAAGCACAATAATATACAACGCCAGTAGGCGAGGCTCAAACTCAAAAGAAAACAAAACCACCAGATCAGAATAATACAGGCGCGACTCTAAGGTCGAAGTAAAAGACTGGTCCAATAACTTATCAAGTAATACAAATATGGTTGATGGAGCTTACTAGATACAAATGAATGAATAAAAGTACAATGGTGGTTCGGATACAAGTGAACCAACCTACCGTGCCAATCGCCCTGAAGAAAAGATGTGCCAACAAGCTGCCACGGGAAAGCTGTACATCGAACCTGTAAAGAATTTGGCACAACGGGGGTGAGTTGCCAACTCGTGAGTAGAAGACATCTACGAAAAGAAATCGAATGCACGACGCTATCCTAGGTCATAATAATACACTACTATATCCCAAACATCTAGTAATAGCAGGGTAATACTACGTGTAAGTGCAAATACCCGTGTCGTGTCAGTGCCTCATATAGTACTAAGTCATATGAAATGAAATGCATGCACCATGAATGTAAAGTCACAAATCCTGAAATCCAGATATATAGGTATGAGAACCTTTAGCCGTTATCATAGTAAAGTGTGTATAAGCATCTGAAATCTCAACAATGAAATCCATGGAAATCCGTGTCAAGTATCGACACAACACATGTAACCTCAAGTATCAATATGTCGGGCTCCGTCAGTCCGGATCGGCCCATATCATCAAATCCCACGACAACGGTCGGTATCCTCCGGATATCCGCCGCGCAAGACATCACCGGTAGGTAGCCTTCCCCTGCCAGGCTCATCGTCTACAACTCGATCTTCTTGCCCCGGGGTACCATACCGGGCCCACCATGTACCCGAGACGGTTCATCCACTCCTCGAATCGGGTCTCGAAATCCATCAGAAAACATAAAATACTCATGGTGGACGACACATACATCACGAGAAAACCGCATCTTATTTAAAAAAAAGAGAAGAGGAGAGAGAGAGAAGTTTTTATATATTTTTGCGGTTTTCCCCAAAAATCCAGAAATCTCATAGAAATCCAAATCTCAAAATCATGAGTAACTATATGATAAGTGTCGGCATATGCCCATAATACTGCATGATAACACGAAAATATGAATGCATGAATGTCTAAGTAATGAATGTCATGTCTTATACTTAACATCAGAGAGTGATCACAATATTACATCGGTTTAGTTGTTAACTGATTCTATCAATAAAAGATAATATGATCTAAAGTGTACGTGACATAGCAATTACCGATGATGATGTGTGTGAGCCGGCAAATAAGTGTGCGTGGAATATGCGCATCATCGGCAACAGTGCTGGTGTCCTAACAGGTAAAGGTTATACTGATTATAGCAACATATAAAAGACATGCACCATTATGATTACAGTATGAATGTAAATACAGACGTGCATTATCCGCTCCTCTGCGAGATACGAGTACAACTACCACTATGTGAGTCGAACCTAAACCAGTGTCCATCTAACATCCTAAGGAACTAAACCTAATAGACTAGTCAGTAAGAAACTAGAGTCTACCTAAGGTCTGAATCAATATCTCTAATAGTCGGCGATCCCGCCTCAACAGCGTCACGTACGTAGTACGGCTTCCTCGAATCAAGAGTGCGGATCAATCATCAAATCTAAGCCTCGTACGGTAAAATCCATCGTACGGCATCCCAATGTCGGGGTACGGTCAAGTATCTCCTAGGTGTCTCCTCATTCGTATAATGTCATATGTATCATATTGTGATTAAGTCATACTCATATGATATCGGCATCAGGTCACACCAATATAATGTCGAAATCAAGTTATACATATATCATATTGTAATCAGTCACAAGTTACAGTCCGAGTACTATTCTAGCATCCCATGTACATCAATATCACCACCACTCTTTGTAATTTATATATTCAAGCTCATTATCTCATTCCCTAATGATCCGCTAACACTTTATTACGACTGTATAGTCAAAAATCACGGCATCAAGCCCAGTTATACTATTTCATCATACCTCGGATATCATATCACATCACTGAATCACCTATATGTGTTGTATATATATGTATATACCTATACCTAGTTTTATATATATACACATACACGTACCCCATGTCGATTTTCAGTGTGTGCGCGGGTGTGTTTCTATCTGAAACCTACGAACCTCTTCCAAGGTACTCATTCTCTGATATAGTTTTCCTAAATCGGTCTAGTCCAGCCTAGGGTCAATACTAGGGTCCTACTAGGGTCACGTCTGGTTTCCTAATGTCAATAAGTACTATTCCTATTCTACGTTGCGGGGGTGCTAAACGCCATCCACCCGACTTCCCCCCGTAGATATGCATCTACTCACCTGGTCCATGTCTGCCGAAGACAGTGTCGCCATCCTCCTCTTCATCGCCCGCAGTCCACGTGAGGGTACCTAGACGCAAACATATAAATAGCATCGTAAACCGAATCACATATAAAAGTCAAACGATACGAAGAGCAAGCACAGGTTAAAACCTATGTCCCGTCCACGCAAAAGAACCAAATACCGCTCGATATCGGCGTACAAACTCCGATGGATCGAGATAACATCATCAAACAACTTTTAGTTTTAAAACACATTACTTATATTGTAAAACATGATCAAATTCATCGAAACACTAAAATCGATCAAATCGTCCGTTTTCGAAAAACCCGAAAATGCCAATTTACCGTTTTTCATCGAAACTTGACATTTAAATGAAACCAATGGTCATAAAACTTATTAAATAGCATTACTAGACTATACAAACCATTACTATATTTTTATTACACAATTTTGCATTTATTTGAAATTTCTAGTTTGCAACTTTTAACAATTTTAACATTTTCCAAGCAAAATACCACAATTCCACCTCAAAACATGATTTTGCATAAATTAATCACTTAAACCACAATTTATGATGATAATGATGTAATGAAACTATAATTATATTTTTAATCACATTTATTTAGAAATTCCTAAAATCTAGTTTACAAAATAATAGCATTTTATTACTATTTTTCCAATTATCAAAATAATCTAGTGATCAAACTAAGTTTTTCATTCAATTAATATGATAATATTCTCACTAAAATTACCATCTAATGATAACACCCTTAATAAGAATTTTATTTTACCCACAACACATTTTAGAAAAAATCTAGTTTGCTAAATAGTTTAAATTAAACAATTTTGATCAACAATTTATTATACCACCACCATGCAAGAATTTTCCACTCTAAAAGATGTTAAACTAGCTATTATAACCCTAATTAATTAACAAAAACCACCTCTTGAATTTTCAAACCCTAACTTGAATTTTAGAATTTG
Organism: Agapanthus africanus; assembly: GCA_030015575.1. Lineage (NCBI taxonomy): Eukaryota > Viridiplantae > Streptophyta > Magnoliopsida > Asparagales > Amaryllidaceae > Agapanthus > Agapanthus africanus. The sequence goes on along the minus strand of CM057345.1, from coordinate 291,877,477 downwards.
CAACAAGAATTAATCTAATTAATCTAATTATGCTTTAAAAGAAATATCTAATAGAAATAAAACAAAAGAGAAGGATTTATACCTCCACAACCTCATGTCCAAACTTGAAAATGAGCCTCAAAAATACATGCTTTCCCACTCCAAAATCCATGTAGAGAAGAGTAGAGAATAAAGGGTATGAAATAATTAGGTTTTTGTGGAATTTAAATTGGATTTTTGTAGTATTTTTGAATAAAAATGAGGTGGAAAATGGGGGGGGGGGCAGCCATGGTGATGGGGAGGCCGGCCACAATAAGGGGAAGAGGGAGAAACACATGAGAAATGGTGTAGAAACTTCTCCAAAATGTCATCATCTTAATGTCTTTTCATGCTTTATTCATTTTCTTTTAATTCTTTTCTAAAATAACTCAAGAAAGATCTAGAAACAAGGAAAAATTTGCAAATAAATTTTGCATGATACACACTAAATTCTAATATGCCATGGTTCATTTTTCCAAATTAAAACCATTTAAATTTGTAATTTACACTAATTTAGTGTAAAAATAAAGCTTATGTTAATATTTAAAATAATTAATTTAGGAAAAATATTTTATTAAACCAAAAATTTATAAGTGGCTAAATAAACACTATTTACTAGTAATTTCATAATTAAAATAGATATTTTTAAATTTATAGTGAAAAACAATCACGGTTTGGTTTTACGAAAAATACATTTTACTTTACCGAAAATCCTAAAATTCACTTAAACACTTTTATTCATTTAATTATTTATTTAATTATTTTTAAAATGTTACAATCTTCCCCCCTTTAAGAAATTCGGTCCCCGAATTTAAATTAACACTCCCCTTCCAAATACTAAAACATTTAGCAAAATACTCAAATCGTCGGGGCTCCGAAATCATTAATACATAACGAAAATCAACTCCGTCAAGCATGACGCAATCATCGGAGTTATGGCGATAATGAAATATCATAACCCAATGTGAAAACCATCATAATATACATCAATCTATAACTTATATATAGTTCGCATCCTAGTAAAATCGCCGAATCATCATAATAAAGCAGCATACAAAAACCCCTTCTTGAAAATCGCCGTGCAATGCACGTGTCACGGTCTAAGTAGCGGACGTTTAATTAATTTTTAAAAAAATATAGCTATATATATATCTTTTATTTAACATACACGTCCCGCCTGGTTACTAACTCAAATAATAATGATCATGAAAACATACTGCTCAAACTAAAATCAATCCCAATCATATCAATAAAATGTCATGTGCATCCGGTGCGCACTGAAATCGAAACCAAATGCAGAAACCATGAATACCCACAAAACAAAACTAAGTGCAACAGGTGTGCACCAAAAACATCTGTCAAGTGCAACGGGCGTGCACGACTCACTATCAGGTGCATCTAATCTGCACAAAACCCCGATTTAGTGCATCTGGTGTGCACAAAATCGCATCAAGTGCGCCAAGTATGCGCAAGAATCCTAATCAGGTGCACATGGAGCACGAAAACATACATTGAATATCAAAATCGAAATCACAGCACAAAAATGCATGAAAATTAGGTCGAAACATATGTCAAAATCACGTGTAACCCCTATGCACGAAATCAAATCAAAAATCTCAAAAAAAATATATAAAACCAAATCAAGTGTACTGGGTGCGTACTAAACCACATCAATACAACTGATATAAGAAACACAGATAGAATGAAGGTACACACAGGAAATACCAATCGTAGAACAAAGTCCTCAAAATACAAAAATCCAATCAACGAAAATAGGAAATTCAAATCACTAAATCACAATCGTAAATACTATCGTCAATGTGAGCCTCTTTCTTCTGATGTCGACCGCTTCGAACTCGTTCTTTCATAGGTGTGCTGACTGCGCTACCAACGGCAATACTCATGTCTAGAGTCTCCCACATAGTCGATCCCTTCACTTGATATCCGGACTATATTAAACTTCTCGATCGATCCATCAAAATCCCATAATTCCCCGAGAGCTCAACACTCAAGTACAGTTTAAAAATATCCGGTACATACCCCAGCATCGATGATCCAGCTGTAGAAGGGCAAACCCAAGCCTCACTAATGGCACAGCGGAACTGTCGTAAACCCTAAGGTTCAAGGGCGTTCTCGTGGTCATTATGTCGAGTTGGGGTTTCATTCTTCTAGAGGGTCCATCGAAATACCTGCATGTTCTTCCGAATACTTTAAACTTAGGAAATGGTTTTCTGATAATCGTTCGAACCCTTTAACTTCATCCGGACAGCATGTGAATACCCTTCGTCCGCACGCTAAGCAATGCTTCAGTCCTCAAGAATAACCAATACTCTAATGGTTACTGCATTCGAGCCGCATCTCCCTCTGCCCGTGGTAACAGAAACCACCATCCGACATTGACGAAGATAGATCAAAGGAACGAATGAAATACGGTGCAAACAATGTAAATCCTAGGGCTCCTTAAGCAGAGTAGCGTATCGTAAGTATGCCGCGGACCATACCCAGGGTACGTTACTCTACCTAACTCGCCTACTCCATCAACCAAGGGTCACCTAGACTTATACAAGGTTAAACCTAGCGCTCTGATACCAACTTTGTCATGACCCGAAAGTACGGAACGTGACCGGCACTTAGATTACGAAGCGTCTAGAGGCGCCACGTGACCTAAGTAAGCCGAAGCCCAGAGATCTAAACCATAAAAGAAGAAAAAGAAGAAAAGAAAACAAGTAAAAAAAAAAAACATCAGCAAATTTTACCAAAAATTTCGGCAGAGTCTCCTATGTAAAAACTGGCCCCCAAACGGGTACAACAAGTATAATATGAATAAACAATAAAAAGCATCCCCAAACGGGTGCTAGCATCAACGCCAACAGGCGGAAACAACCACAACAAGCACAATAATATACAACGCCAGTAGGCGAGGCTCAAACTCAAAAGAAAACGAAACCACCAGATCAGAATAATACAGGCGCGACTCTAAGGTCGAAGTAAAAGACTGGTCCAATAACTTATCAAGTAATACAAATATGGTTGATGGAGCTTACTAGATACAAATGAATGAATAAAAGTACAATGGTGGTTCGGATACAAGTGAACCAACCTACCGTGCCAATCGCCCTGAAGAAAAGATGTGCCAACAAGCTGCCACGGGAAACCTGTACATCGAACCTGTAAAGAATTTGGCACAACGGGGGTGAGTTGCCAACTCGTGAGTAGAAGACATCTACGAAAAGAAATCGAATGCACGACGCTATCCTACGTCATAATAATACACTACTATATCCCAAACATCTAGTAATAGCAGGGTAATACTACGTGTAAGTGCAAATACCCGTGTCGTGTCAGTGCCTCATATAGTACTAAGTCATATGAAATGAAATGCATGCACCATGAATGTAAAGTCACAAATCCTGAAATCCAGATATATAGGTATGAGAACCTTTAGCCGTTATCATAGTAAAGTGTGTATAAGCATCTGAAATCTCAACAATGAAATCCATGGAAATCCGTGTCAAGTATCGACACAACACATGTAACCTCAAGTATCAATATGTCGGGCTCCGTCAGTCTGGATCGGCCCATATCATTAAATCCCACGACAACGGTCGGTATCCTCCGGATATCCGCCGCGCCAGACATCACCGGTAGGTAGCCTTCCCCTGCCAGGCTCATCGTCTACAACTCGATCTTCTTGCCCCGGGGTACCATACCGGGCCCACCATGTACCCGAGACGGTTCATCCACTCCTCGAATCGGGTCTCGAAATCCATCAGAAAACATGAAATACTCATGGTGGACGACACATACATCACGAGAAAACCGCATCTTATTTAAAAAAAAGAGAAGAGGAGAGAGAGAGAAGTTTTTATATATTTTTGCGGTTTTCCCCAAAAATCCAGAAATCTCATAGAAATCCAAATCTCAAAATCATGAGTAACTATATGATAAGTGTCGGCATATGCCCATAATACTGCATGATAACACGAAAATATGAATGCATGAATGTCTAAGTAATGAATGTCATGTCTTATACTTAACATCAGAGAGTGATCACAATATTACATCGGTTTAGTTGTTAACTGATTCTATCAGTAAAAGATAATATGATCTAAAGTGTACGTGACATAGCAATTACCGATGATGATGTGTGTGAGCCGGCAAATAAGTGTGCGTGGAATATGCGCATCATCGGTAACAGTGCTGGTGTCCTAACAGGTAAAGGTTATACTGATTATAGCAACATATAAAAGACATGCACCATGATGATTACAGTATGAATGTAAATACAGACGTGCATTATCCGCTCCTCTGCGAGATACGAGTACAACTACCACTATGTGAGTCGAACCTAAACCAGTGTCCATCTAACATCCTAAGGAACTAAACCTAATAGACTAGTCAGTAAGAAACTAGAGTCTACCTAAGGTCTGAATCAATATCTCTAATAGTCGGCGATCCCGCCTCAACAGCGTCACGTACGTAGTACGGCTTCCTCGAATCAAGAGTGCGGATCAATCATCAAATCTAAGCCTCGTACGGTAAAATCCATCGTACGGCATCCCAATGTCGGGGTACGGTCAAGTATCTCCTAGGTGTCTCCTCATTCGTATAATGTCATATGTATCATATTGTGATTAAGTCATACTCATATGATATCGGCATCAGGTCACACCAATATAATGTCGAAATCAAGTTATACATATATCATATTGTAATCAGTCACAAGTTACAGTCCGAGTACTATTCTAGCGTCCCATGTACATCAATATCACCACCACTCTTTGTAATTTATATATTCAAGCTCATTATCTCATTCCCTAATGATCCGCTAACACTTTATTACGACTGTATAGTCAAAAATCACGGCATCAAGCCCAGTTATACTATTTCATCATACCTCGGATATCATATCACATCACTGAATCACCTATATGTGTTGTATATATATGTATATACCTATACCTAGTTTTATATATATACACATACACGTACCCCATGTCGATTTTCAGTGTGTGCGCGGGTGTGTTTCTATCTGAAACCTACGAACCTCTTCCAAGGTACTCATTCTCTGATATAGTTTTCCTAAATCGGTCTAGTCCAGCCTAGGGTCAATACTAGGGTCCTACTAGGGTCACGTCTGGTTTCCTAATGTCAATAAGTACTATTCCTATTCTACGTTGCGGGGGTGCTAAACGCCATCCACCCGACTTCCCCCCGTAGATATGCATCTACTCACCTGGTCCATGTCTGCCGAAGACAGTGTCGCCATCCTCCTCTTCATCGCCCGCAGTCCACGTGAGGGTACCTAGACGCAAACATATAAATAGCATCGTAAACCGAATCACATATAAAAGTCAAACGATACGAAGAGCAAGCACAGGTTAAAACCTATGTCCCGTCCACGCAAAAGAACCAAATACCGCTCGATATCGGCGTACAAACTCCGATGGATCGAGATAACATCATCAAACAACTTTTAGTTTTAAAACACATTACTTATATTGTAAAACATGATCAAATTCATCGAAACACTAAAATCGATCAAATCGTCCGTTTTCGAAAAACCCGAAAATGCCAATTTACCGTTTTTCATCGAAACTTGACATTTAAATGAAACCAATGGTCATAAAACTTATTAAATAGCATTACTAGACTATACAAACCATTACTATATTTTTATTACACAATTTTGCATTTATTTGAAATTTCTAGTTTGCAACTTTTAACAATTTTAACATTTTCCAAGCAAAATACCACAATTCCACCTCAAAACATGATTTTGCATAAATTAATCACTTAAACCACAATTTATGATGATAATGATGTAATGAAACTATAATTATATTTTTAATCACATTTATTTAGAAATTCCTAAAATCTAGTTTACAAAATAATAGCATTTTATTACTATTTTTCCAATTATCAAAATAATCTAGTGATCAAACTAAGTTTTTCATTCAATTAATATGATAATATTCTCACTAAAATTACCATCTAATGATAACACCCTTAATAAGAATTTTATTTTACCCACAACACATTTTAGAAAAAATCTAGTTTGCTAAATAGTTTAAATTAAACAATTTCGATCAACAATTTATTATACCACCACCATGCAAGAATTTTCCACTCTAAAAGATGTTAAACTAGCTATTATAACCCTAATTAATTAACAAAAACCACCTCTTGAATTTTCAAACCCTAACTTGAATTTTAGAATTTGCAACAAGAATTAATCTAATTAATCTAATTATGCTTTAAAAGAAATATCTAATAGAAATAAAACAAGAGAGAAGGATTTATACCTCCACAACCTCATGTCCAAACTTGAAAATGAGCCTCAAAAATACATGCTTTCCCACTCCAAAATCCATGTAGAGAAGAGTAGAGAATAAAGGGTATGAAATAATTAGGTTTTTGTGGAATTTAAATTGGATTTTTGTAGTATTTTTGATGATTTTTGAATAAAAATGAGGTGGAAAATGGGGGGGGGGGGCAGCCATGGTGATGGGGAGGCCGGCCACAATAAGGGGAAGAGGGAGAAACACATGAGAAATGGTGTAGAAACTTCTCCAAAATGTCATCATCTTAATGTCTTTTAATGCTTTATTCATTTTCTTTTAATTCTTTTCTAAAATAACTCAAGAAAGATCTAGAAACAAGGAAAAATTTACAAATAAATTTTGCATGATACACACTAAATTCTAATATGCCATGGTTCATTTTTCCAAATTAAAACCATTTAAATTTGTAATTTACACTAATTTAGTGTAAAAATAAAGCTTATGTTAATATTTAAAATAATTAATTTAGGAAAAATATTTTATTAAACCAAAAATTTATAAGTGGCTAAATAAACACTATTTACTAGTAATTTCATAATTAAAATAGATATTTTTAAATTTATAGTGAAAAACAATCACGGTTTGGTTTTACGAAAAATACATTTTACTTTACCGAAAATCCTAAAATTCACTTAAACACTTTTATTCATTTAATTATTTTTAAAATGTTACAGCAGCCACGAAGAGACGAGTCTGAATCAGTCGATATTAGAGAAAAGTTGAGTAAGAGGTTCGTACGAGATCTTGATGAGATGACGTTCCATTCCGCTGACATCAGAGATGTGATACGCATGCAGAGGCATTGTTTATGGATATATCTTCCAGAAGGAGTCGTAATGAATATGCAGCCATTTCGGAATAAGAAATTGATTTAGTAAAGGATGATAACTTCCGGGCAGTTCACCAAAAACGAGATTTGGGAGAGACCTCGACAGAACCTTTCTGGAATACTATACGAAAAGACTTAGACCCAGGATCGGTCATATTACGCACACCTAGTAGGCCAGAGTTCGGTATCGTCGACGAGACATGTTATGTGTTCCCATGACAGTTAACCAGAGATCTTTAGAGGATATCCCAGAGCGGGACTGTTTCCGCCATTTTTGGATTTCGGCAATTTGGGCGATTTATTTACATGATTGAGTTTTCGTGCATCATAGTTGCACTCGGTTTTGATTTGATAGCATTCGAGATGTTGATTTTGGATTTCATGCCTATGGTATGCATGTGATTTGACTTGTGCTTTCGGTATGCTTTCCATGCACTTTTAGTATTTTGATTCGATTTTGTGCATGCTGATGCACATTGTTGTGAGATTATATACCACGGTATACCTGATTTGGATTGAGGTTTGTTGTATACCGTCGATCTCAATTGTGATATTCGATATTGTTTTCGTGCACCTTGTACACTTGATTTGGATTCTTGCGCATACTGGACACGCTTGACGCGATTTTGGTGCACGCCAGATACACTAAATCGGGATTATTCGTGCATATCAGATGCACCTGATATTGCTGTCAGGCACACCCGTTGCCTTTGACAGGTGTTTCGTGCACACCCATTGCACTTAGATTATGTTTCTGTGCACATGAATGGCACATTCATGGATTTCGATTTCCGTGCGCACCAGACGCACGTGGCATTCTTATACATATTTGAGATTGATTTCTTATGGAGCAGTACGTTTTTATGATACTTACTATGCGTTTTAGTACTGAGCAGGACTAGTCAGAGGACAGTACCTGAATATGTTTTTGCATGCATCGATAGTTACCGAAGGGATTTCCAAAAAGGAGCTATAGTCTCAGTATTTACCTACGTATCCCAGATGGCACAAAACTTTTACAAAGGAAACCCTTCTAAATTATTTTTCAAAACGGTGGGAAGTGTATGTTAAACAAATGGTATATATAGTTATTTTCTTACAATAGACGTCCGCCACCGAGCAGTGATGCGCGCATCGCACGTGAATTGAAAAGGTTTGGCATGCATTTCTTTCAGATGTTTCGACGAATTTACAACGATGTGTACATGTATAGTTTTGATGTATATCATGTTGGTTTTCGTATTGGATTTTGACATTGGTATCTTTCCCATAACTCCGATGATTGCGTGTTGCTTGACGGGGTTTTGATTTTGGTTTATATACTCGTTTTTCATGAGCATGCATTGCGCCACGATGTGTTTTATGTATTTACGATTTCAGAGCCGTGACGACTTGATCTTTTTACTGAAATGTTTTAGTATTTGAGGGTTTTAAATTTAAATTCGGGGACCGAATTTATTTAAGGGGGGAAGATTGTAACATTTCAGAAAAATAAAATATTATTTTTGGGAATTTATATAATTAAATAATAAATATTATGAATATTTTAATGATGCGGTATAATTATATACCAATAAATTGGGAAATATTGGAAAATTAAATTGAATGGTGATTTTTGTAGGGATTTATGCGATTTAGGCAAACTATAAACTTTTATAATTAATTATATGCAAGTTATTTCTAAACTTGATTAATTTTCTCAAATCTTGCATTAGGCTTGAATTTGTGCATCATGACATGCAACAAAACTTGTTACATTTTATTCTACCATGATTACTCCTTTTGTGCATGGTTGCATTTTTGGGTTTTTTTTTCATTTTGGGTTACGAAATAAAAGAGGAGAAAATAAAAGATTAGAATTAGAATTATGTGCAAGAGAGAGGGAGAGAGAGAGGTGAGGGGTCAAACTTGACCATGGCTCATTATCCCTTTCATTATTTTCTTCATCTTTTTCCTTCTTCCTCTTCATGGCAGCCCTCTTCTTCCCACCTCCTCAAACACCCTCAATCCCCCATCAAAATATCATCAACCCTTCACTAAAAACTTGCACAAGCTCACTACAAGCATTTTGGACCAAGAAAAATTGGATTTTGAAGACTTGGGGCAACTCAAGAAAATTCTTGAGTTGCCAAATAAGGTACTTTCTTCACCATTAGTATAGTATTTCATTCACTTTAGTATCCATACATGTTTAGAAGTGTTTTAGTTTGGATTAGTGAACTTTGAAAATTCCAAGTTAAGGATTAGGCTTTGAATTGAATCCAAAGGTGTAATTGAAGTTAGTAGAGGCCATACAACCCCTGTAGTAATGGTATACTGGACTAAACCAGAGACTAGATCCCCATTTAGCAAACTTAGAAACCCCAATATCGTATTTTGTAAACTTTAGTGATGGTATATTGACATCTGCTATGACCCGGGGCACATGAAACTTTTATAGCGATCATAGTGAGTCGTGCAGGAAACCTAGAAGCAACCCTGAAGACCCGAGACCCTACCCCCTCCACTTGGCCGCAAATTTAATCTTCCTGGCCACAAATTGTTGCCAGGGTGGGGTTGAATGCATCCGTGTTTGGTCCATGGCTTTATCTCCAGTAAACTAGATCCTCCACATATGCAAAATTGGCCAATTTAACCTGAAACAAAATCTGGAATTGTTTTCTTGAGTTGCTGTCTTATTTTGCGACATTGTTTTAGCGTGAGTTTTGGTATTTGGGTTTTAACTCAGTGGTGTGACGTTTGCATGTCAATCTCGAGGGTTGTTGGTTATTCTTGCATGCGTAGACCATAGGTTTTAACCTATGTGCGATTCGTGTGTCGTTTTGGTTTTGATTTGGATTTTAATGCGACACGATATGTTATGATATGTAGGTACCTCCGCGTGAACTTCGGGACGACAAGCGAGAGCATGGCAACATCGACTTTGGCAATCAAAGATCAAGGTGAGTAGATTTATATCTATGGGGGAAGTCGGGTGGATGGCGTATAGCACCCCCGCAGTTCGTAGTGTAGCCTATGATATATTATATTTATATATAATTATGTGTTATGTGAAACGTATTGTTTAGCACGAAGTGTTTTAGGAAATCATGGGTTAAGTTTAGTGTAATTGGATGATAGTGTTGTTAGTTATTTTCTAAGTCGCGAACACTAGAATAAGGTTTATATATACGCACACACACACGCATACATTTATTTTCTTGTGCATTTATGGGGATATATATATATATATATATACATATATGTTTGTGAGTATGTATATATATATATGTATACATATACACGAATGATGAGGATAGTATATGATATTTGGAGATGAGTCGATGTGATTGGGCTGGATGCCGTGAGATCGGTGATGTGTTTAGGGTCGTGTTATGAGATACGAAATATTATATTAGAGGATTGATGGGCGATGTATTTTCATGCACACGCAGATATTGTTAGTTATATATATGCCCTAAAGTCCATTGTTGTACATATGATGTAAATTATAATGGATGCTTGGATATATATAGAGAGGACTTTCTTGCTCGTCATGATAGTATGCTATTTGGTTTCACTTTATCTTAACATGTTGACTTGTATTAGTTTACTATCTTGTTCTCACATGTTGATAAAGCCCTTAGGATATTTACTCGACCACTTGGACTATGATGAGATCATACTAGTGGGGCCAGAGTAGTCGACGAGTACATCCTATAACTGTTTCTAGTCGAGGGTGTGTCGAGACAGGGCATCGATTCACCAGAGTAGACTAGCGTATATGATCCCATGTTTGACATCAAAGATAGTGTTCGGGTGCTCAGTGGAGACTGTGTACACTGGACGGACTCGCCGAGAACTCCCAGATTGTTTTATACCTCATGTCAGATGGCAGTTCTCTGGTGACACTGGTACAAGTTAGTCTGTAGACCCGAGATCGTCATAGAGTCTTGTGTGATTCCCACTGTGCTTTGATTTCCACCTTACCACGTCTAAGAGGGCATGCAAAACGGTGGCTTTTGGGTACAGTCCCGAATCATATGGAGGCAATGAGCGATAGGAGGGGATTCGTCTCTCCCGGTATAGGGAGTTGATGTTGTGCTGTGTTCGATTGGCTATAACTGGAAGTCCCTGGCCAGGGCGGATATTGAGTAATACTGGTAAGTGTTATCAGTAGATTCTCGACCTGTTATGAGCCTCACATCGACACGACTTATCGGTTATTGGGGTCTGACGTATACCACCCCTAGACTAGATATGCAACATATCAGATGAAGAGACCGAACTGTACGGGAGTCTTACTGATTGGATTCACAGGAGAATCTACAGGCTTGCTTGTTGATCTTCTGATCGCTCAATACCTGGGTGGCTGTTACGTTTAGCTGACCGCTTGCAGCTTGTGGGAGTTTGATATGATCATCACCTACTGCCGGCGTATTGATGATTCTTTAGAGTCTTACACAGAGATTTCTTGACTCAGGAAAAACGGAGTAGGGGCACATATGTGATATGTGCAGGACCGAGGATAATGCGATATGAGATACCGTATTCTATTCTCGCGATATTTTGATATGAGCCTGGTCATCGGATCAAATGTTGATTCGATGAATCGGTACATGATATATTAGTCGGTTATATGCGATATAGCCGGATTGTCGGATCAAGTGTTGATTCGATAATATAATGTATAATTATATATGTGATATAATACATTACATTATCTAATATTGGCTCGCTTTACTATTTCATTTTCTCACCGGGTAATACATTGATATATGTTAATTGTATTATTTTATTTTGTTAAAAAATATATTATATATGTGATATATAATATTGTAACATGTTATAATTGCTAATGCAACAGGATTAGTGGAGATTAAACATGGTTAGGGTTTGATTTGGGTTGGTTCTTTCATGAACATTCTAGAAGGTTTTCTTTTGTTTCTTGCAAAGATATTATGGTTGATATTTTTGTGAGATATTTGTGAACCCAAACCACACCCTTAACCCTAGTTAACTCTCTACAATGGTTTGCCTAGTCATCTTTGACCTTGGTTGCATTTGTAATCATATAATCTTTACATTATTCATCACAAAAGGAATTATTCATTCATATTCTTCTTCTTCTTCCTTGAGCTTTGAAAAAGCTTTCTAGGTTTTCATTTTGTGATGAATTAGAGTGAGAATTTGATAACAAAAGAGAGCATAAATACTGCTTCATCATCCTCATCTAATCTAGCCAAGTAGATTAGGGTGTTCACCTCATTAGTGAGAAAGAGCTTGAGTTAAAGAAACTTCGAGGTAGATCATCGGAGAAAAGGAAGACTATAAGCAAGCATGGATCGTTGGGGCTGTGGAGCCTCTTTTGAGTCCGGGAGATCATGTATCGCGGTGAAGAGACTTCTACTCAGAGCTTATGAAGCGAAGGAGTGGACTACAAAGGTTGTAATCCCTCACTCTTAGTTGTAAAGACGTTTACTTGCATGTTAAACCATAATTATCTAGCAAAGATCCCGGCTTTGGGTTGTTCGGCACGTCTAAATTTTAAATCGGGCATGGTTGATGCCTTATAGACCCTTGTATGAGTGTCTAAGAACCCTACAGTGGTATCAGAGCCTAGCTAGAGCATTAGGCGACGTGTATACGAAGTTAAAAGTCCGATCGAACCCCGATACGTCGAAATTGACCCCCTCCATGGAAATTTTGTTAAAATGTGATTTTTTCTACATTAAAAATACTCAAAAAAATCAGCAGGGAATTCTAAGGATAACCCTGAAATACGAGCCCCCAAGGCTTTCAAAGAGCCGTGGAACCGCGGCCATATGTGGGAATTGGGGACACGTGTTTCGTGGATATATCCGTAGGTATTTGTATCTGCTTCTGGGTATTTTTAATCCCACTCAAGTGTTGAGTGTTCTGGGGATTTTTATGTAATCGTAGATTCGATTGGAAAGTTTAACTTCGTTCTTTTTTCCGGATAATTTAGAAAGTATAAAAATGTTTGAACGGATATCATTAACTCACTTTTTCCCGGCACGAAAAACTTTCAAGTGTTGAATTTTTCTTGAGTTTAAATCTTTCGGAAAAATGTGCAAGTAACGCTGTGGACCCTCTATAAGAACACAAACCTTAACTCGATTATATGACCGTCTAAACCGCCTCTGAACCTTAGTGTTTGGGGCAGTACGGCATTGCCACATGTGAGGCGTTGGCTTGACCCTTCTATGGCTGGACCATTAGTACTGTGACATATTCTGGGACTTTTTGAACTCTGCTCAAGTGTTGAGCTATTTAGGAAATCTTGGGTATTTGATTAGTCGATCGAAAAGTTTAATATTGTCTATTTATCTGGAATGAGATACAATATGTGGAATTCATATAGTTAGGCATGAAATATGAAATATGTGATATTTCAGATTTAAGATGTCTAAAGTGATTGCGGATTCCAAATGTTGTAGTTTTACACTTTCTTTTCTGTGACCGTAAGTGTAGTATATAGTTGTATTGCCGGTTTTCGTTGCTATACATCAACGATGATCAGTATATGCATACTTACTTACGTTGATGATATGAGATATTATGTGTTGCTGTGATATGTTATATTGGATCGTCATGTTCTGAATAGCCGGGGGGTTTATGTGAGATGAGAGTTTTTATTTTCATTCATGTAAAATTCATTTGTATGTAATATTCTTTTATTGGGGCACTTCCGGGATGAGGTTGATGTCACCAATGTATATTATTTACTTTTCCGCATTAGGTAGACCCAAGGAGGAGAGCATAAGTAACTGGGTTCTAGGGTACAGTGGGAGGCCATCTCGAGGAGTCGAGACCGGGTCTCCTAACCCTAGAATTGGCAGTGTTACTTGCCGCTTTCGTAAGAGTCTAGGGATGTAGGTTTGGCTATTCATCGCGACCGTGGAATCCGTGTTTTATACAGGCTCGAAATAAAACACGGACTTCCTACCATATCCAATATTTCATATGCTATCTTCTGCTGCAATGTTCTGTCATGAGATTATATTACTGCCTGAGACGAATGCTTATACTATATATATATATATATATTTGTATATGCTGATATATAAATATTACTGCTTTCGTTTCTACTGTGATGCTTAGGAAGCATAAGCAGATGGGATATATTAATAAGATTAATAAAAAGAAAAAAACCTAATAGATGTTGTAGAATCAAAAACTTTATAAAAAAGGGTAGCTACAGTTTTGCTTTCCATAGCGGTATATATGATATACCCTGTACCTTATTCGATGAGGAAAGAGCCGAGATCCCTTCACCGGGAGTGACCTCTTTCGCTAAACTGACAGATGCTACAAACTCGCGGTTTAGTTTTTGACAGTTATATAGTTCTTGCTTTGCACAACGGTATATATGATATACCCTGCACCTTATTCGATGGGGAAAGAGCCAAGATCCCTTCACCGGGAGTGACCACTTTAGCGAAACTAGAAAAGCCTAAAAAACACTCCTTTTCAAAATCACTTGATTCTACGACGATATCAAGTTCATTACGCTCATGGTTTTCTGAAAAACCTGCATAGCCCTCCAACATTTCAGATAGATATTACTTAGTATTCGTGCTACGGTCGTTTGGCATTCGTCAAGGCGTAGTGTACGGTAGCTATTTACTACTTATCTGCAGCATATGATGCGATTGGATTAGGGTATTCGTATGGCGTTGTTTGGCATTCGTCAAAGGTCGTGCGGGTGGGTTTAATTCAATCAAGAAATGTGCGGGTTGAACTTGACTAGCGGACTATGGGTTGTTTGGCATTCGTCAAGGTCATAGCACGTTAGGGGCAAAAGCATTATCGGGAATTTCAAGTGTTGAAATTTGCAATGAGATTGCATACTTCCTATGAGATAGTTGGATCCCGATACCCACTGCGAGTAAGAGTTACTCCTGGGAGAATTTTACAGAAGACAATTAGCCAATCAAGTAGGTCTCTAGAAAGGTGTTAACGGGGTTATGCCTCTGGGAAAAAGAGTTTTATTTTAATTAGGCCCGTACGAAAACATGGGGAACCTCCCTCAAGTACCAACACTGATCTGGCTGAAAGATTGACGAAATTTTAGGGTGTAATTAATCCCGGCTAATCTTACCTTTTAGGGTTTGAAGGAAGATTTGATAAAAACAGTGGGAGACATCCTGATTACATAAGATAATAACCAATCAAATCGTGCAAGAGCATACGCTAAAGTGTTTCCTTCTCTCTCTCCAGGTAGCGACCATGTCAGGACTTAATCAAGATAATAATATGGATGTATTGACTAAACCCGCTTATTATACTGAGCAGGGGAACGTTGGTCCCGTTCTTTCTTATAAGAGTTATAAGACTGAACAGGAAACATGAGAAAATCTGGATTCTCACACCGCCCAAACGAAGAACAAGCATGCTGATGCATCTTCTTCGGGTGTGTTAGTTATTGAAAATTGTTTCTCAGTTCACCCTACGTCCTGGGTATTAGATACCGGATCGGGATCCCACATATGTAAATTGTTACATGGGTAGAGAACTGGGAAAAGGTGATCATTCCGTTCAAGTAAGGAATGGTGCAAGTATTGCAGCCAAAGCAGTTGGCGAATATCACCTTGTATTACCAAGTAATAATACATTGATTCTAAACGAGTGCTATTATATACCAAACATGATGTGCAACATTATATCAGTTTCATTATTAAGTAAAGAAGGATATAATTTTGTAGTACAGGATAATGTTATGAACATATTCCTGAATCAAAAGTTGATTGGATCAAGCTCGTTACATAATGGTATATATGTTCTTAATCAAAATACAGTCTTTAATATAAAAAACACACACAAGAGGAAGAGTTCAAAAATGAACGAATCCTTCTTATGGCATTGTAGACTTAGTCATATCAATGCGACACGGCTAGCTAAGTTACATAAGGATGGATATTTGAATCCGTACGAATTATCATCTTATGATACTTGCCATTCATGTCTCAAAGGCAAAATGACCAAAACTCCGCTCAGTGGACACGGAGCAAGAGTTGAGAAACTCTTAGGACTGGTACATAGTGATGTATGCGGTCCCATGTCTACACATACCAGGAATGGTTCTTCCTACTTCATTACATTCACTGACGATCTCTCAAGATACGGACATGTGTTCCTGATAAGACACAAGTCTGAAGCTTTTGAGAAATTCAGAGAATATAAGCACGAAGTAGAGAACCAAACGGGCAAAAGTATTAAGATCTATCGATCTGATCGAGGAGGAGAATACTTAAGCAATGAGTTCCTAAATTATCTAAAAGAGAATGGGATTCTCTCTCAGCTTACTCCTCCTTATACACCACAGCACAACGGTGTATCGGAACGGAGGAATCGCACCCTATTAGATATGGTGAGCTCTATGATGAGCACTGCAGAGTTGCCTATTTCCTTCTATGGGTCTGCGCTTGAGACAGCCATACACCTATTGAATATGGTTCCTACCAAATCAGTGCCTACCACTCTATATAAGATATGGAAAGGGAAGAGACCATCTCTTAAATATGTTAAGATATGGGGTTGTCTGGCTTATGTCAAAAGACAAAATCCGGACAAACTCGAGGCAAGGTCTGTCTTATGCAAGTTTGTAGGATATCCCAAAAATTCACAAGATTATATCTTCTACCACCCCGAGGAACAAAAGGTGTTTGTTTCTCGACATGCCACATTCTTAGAAAAAGGTTTTCTTATGAAACAAATTAGTGGCATTGAGGTAGAACTGGAAGAGGTTCTAGTGACACAAACTGTAATAGAAGACTTGGTAGAACCAGAGGATTCAGTAGTTCCTGACGAACCCGAGCCTCTCCGCCGATCTAGTAGGGTTTCTTACCTACCTGAGAGATACTACGGTTTTCTCGTCGATGGTGGGAGCGAGGATTGCATCATAGAAGATGATGACCCGACTAGTTTGGAGCAGGCCATCACGAGTAGAGACCTTGTGAAATGGCTGGATGCAATGCGATCTGAGATGGAATCCATGTACACCAATAAAGTATGGACTTTGGAAGTTATTCCTGAAGGGGTAAAACCCATTGGGAGCAAGTGGATCTTTAAAAAGAAAATTGGTGTAGATGGAAAAGTTGAGACTTTCAAAGCTAGACTTGTTGCAAAGGGTTTTCGTTAACGACTAGGTGCGGATTATGACGAAACCTTTTCTCCATTGGCTATGCTTAAGTCCATCCGGATCTTACTTTCCATTGCTGCATACCATGACTACGAAATCTGGCAGATGGATGTTAAGACCGCCTTTCTAAATGGTGATTAAGAAGAGAGCGTGTACATGACTCAGCCAGAGGGCTTCGTAGATAGTAGGAGCAGCGGAAAGGTATGCAAGCTGCTTAAATCCATCTATGGATTAAAGCAAGCATCACGGAGTTGGAACATCTGCTTTGATGTTGTAGTCAAAGAGTTGACTTCATCAAAAATGTAGATGAACCTTGTATATATACAAAAGTTGCAGAGAGTAAGGTTTTCTTCCTCGTATTGTACGTCGATGACATACTCTTGATAAGAAATGATGTTCCTTTGCTGCAATCAGTCAAGCTCTTCTTATCACAAAGATTCTCAATGAAAGATCTAGGTGATGACTCCTGCATACAGGGAATTATGATCTATAGAGATAGATCTAAACGGATACTGGGATTGTCCCAATCCAGGTACATTGACACCATACTAAAGAGGTTTAGTATGGATGAATCCAAGCGTAGGAACCTACCCACGATCTCTGGACTCACTCTCTCCAAAGAGATGTCTCCCAAGACTGATTTGGAGAGAGCTCTCATGCAAGGGATACCCTATGCTTCGGCAGTAAGCTCTATCATGTATGCGATGCTATGTACCATACCCGATGTAGCATACTCACTAAGTGTAGTTAGTCGGTATCAAGCATATCCTAGAGTGAATCACTGGTCTGCTGTGAAGAACATTCTCAAGTACTTGAGAAGAACTAAGGAGATGTTCTTGGTGTATGGTAACGGAGAACTCCAAGTGGAGTCCTTTACCGATTCCAGCTTCCAGAGTGATAAGGACGACCCTAAGTCGCACTCGGGATTTGTCTTTACCCTCAATAGAGGGGCGGTGTGTTGGAAGAGTTCCAAACAAGATACCGTTGCAGACTCGACAGTGGAGGCTGAATACATCGCTGCCAACGATGCTGCCAAAGAGGCTGTCTGGATAAAGAAGTTCATTACTGAACTTGGTGTGGTTCCATCCATTGAGCATCCAATACCTTTGTATTGCGATAACAATGGAGCTGTGGCTTTGGCCAAGGAACCCAGGTCCCATCAGAAGTCCAGACATATTCTGAGGCGGTATCACTTGATGAGGGAGATAGTTGATCGCCGGGAGATCGAGGTCAGTAGAGTTGATACGAAGGACAACACTGCGGATCCACTCACGAAGGCCATACCCTAGACACAGTTTGAGAGACTCTTCGGGATGCTGGGTATGAGATATTACAACAGCCGGCCTTAGTGCAGGTGGGAGATTGTTAGTTATATATATGCCCTAGAGGCCATTGTTGTACATATGATGTATATTATAATGGATGCTTGGATATATATAGAGAGGACTTTCTTGCTCGTCATGATATAATGCTATTTTGTTTCACTTTATCTTAACATGTTGACTTGTATTAGTTTACTGTCTTGTTCTCAGACGTTGATAAAGCCCTTAGGATATATACTCGACTACTGGGACTATGATGAGATCATACTAGTGGGGCAAGGGTAGTCGACGAGTACATCCTATAACTGTTCCTAGTCGAGGGTGTGTCGAGACTGGGCATCGATACACCAGAGTAGACTAGCGTATACGTATCTTGACCCATATGATGGGAGATGTATGATCCCATATCCATCGGTGTTTGACATCAAAGATAGTGTACGGGTGCTCAGTGGAGACTGGGTACACTGGACGGACTCGCCGATAACTCCCAGATGGTATTATACCTCACGTCAGATGGCAGTTCTCTGGTGACACTGGTACAGGTTAGTCTGTAGACCCGAGATCGTCATAGAGTCTTGTGTGATTCCTACTGTGCTTTGATTTCCACCTTACCATGTCTAAGAGGGCGTGCAAAACGGTGGCTTTTGGGTACAGTCCCGAATCACATGGAGGCAATGAGCGATAGGAGGGGATTCGTCTCTCCCGGTATAGGGAGTTGATGTTGTGCTATGTTCGATTGGCTATAACTGGAAGTCCCTGGCCAGGGAGGATATTGAGTACTACTGGTAAGTGTTATCAGTAGGTTCTCGACCTGTTATGAGCTTCACATTGACACGACTTATCGGTTACTGGGGTCTGATGTATACCACCCCTAGACCAGATATGCAACATATCAGACGAAGATACCGGACTGTACGGGAGTGCTACTAATTGGATTCACAGGAGAATGTACAGGCTTGCTTGTTGATCTTCTGATCGCTCAATACCTGGGTGGCTATTACCTTTAGCTGACCGCTTGCAGCTTGTCGGTGTTTGATATGATCATCACCTACTGCCGGCGTATTGATGATTCTTTAGAGTCCTACACATAGGTTTCTTGACTCAGGCAAAACGGAGTAGGGGCACATATGTGATATGTACAGGACCGAGGATAATGCTATATGAGATACCGTATTCTATTCTCGCGATATTTTGATATGAGCTGGGTCATCGGATCAAGTGTTGATTCGATGAATCAGTACATGATAGATTAGTCGGTTATATGCGATATAGCCGGATTGTCGGATCAAGTGTTGATTCGATAATATAATGTATAATTATATATGTGATATATTAAATTACATTATCTAATATTGGCTCGCTTTATTATTTCATTTTCTCACCGGGTAATACATTGATATATATGCGATATATGTTAATTGTATTATTTTATTTTGTTACAAAATATATAATATTGTAACATGTTATAATTTCTAATGCAACATGATTAGTGGAGATTAAATATGGTTAGGATTTGATTTGGGTTAGTTCTTTCATGAACATTCTAGAAGGTTTTCTTTTGTTTCTTGCAAAGATATTATGGTTGATATTTTTGTGAGATATTTGTGAACCCAAACCACACCCTTAACCCTAGTTAACTCTCTACAATGGTTTTCCTTGTCATCTTTGACAATGGTTGCATTTGTAATCATATAATCTTTACATTATTCATTAAAAAACGAATTATTAATTCATATTCTTCTTCTTCTTCCTTGAGTTTTGAAAAAGCTTTCTAGGTTTTTATTTTGTGATGAATTAGAGTGAGAATTTGATAACAAAAGAGAGCATAAATACTGTTTCATCATCCTCATCTAATCTAGCTAATTAGATTAGGGTGTTCACCTCATTAGTGAGAAAGAGCTTGAGTTAAAGAAATTTCGAGGTAGATCATTGGAGAAAAGGAAGACTACAAGAAAGCATAGATCGTTGGGGTTGTAGAGCCTCTCTTGAGTCCGGGAGATCATGGATCGCGGCGAAGGGACTTCTACTCGGAGCTTATGAAGCGAAGGAGCGGACTACAAAGATTGTAATCCCTCACTCTTAGTTATAAAGATGTTTACTTGCATGTTAAACCCTAATTATCTAGCAAAGATCCCGGCTTTGTGTTGTTCGGCACATCTAAATTTTAAATCGGGCATGGTTGATGCCTTATAGACCCTTGTATGAGTGCCTAGGAACCCTACAGATATATGTTGATGGTATCGGTATGTACTAGACTTAGATCAGTACCCTGTTCATGATATTATGATAGTGATACCATATGGATATTGATGTATATGTGATAGGCGACCCGTACCCCATTTTGGGATGCTATACGATGGATTTACCGTACGAGATATAATGATGATAATAGATCCGCACTCTTGACTCGAGGATGTCGTATTATATATGTTATTGTATGTGACGCTATTGAGGCGGTATCACCGATTACTAGATATATAGATCGACTCAGACTTAGGTGGATTCCTTACCCTTGTGATTAGTCTCTTGGCTTCGTACTGTAGTTACTTGGTAGATGTTAGGTTGGAAGCGAGTCATACTTATTTTCAAACTTAACGAATCGTGGGTATTTTAAAGACAGGCCTAGGGATACTACGGATTTCAAAGGATGTATCTTTTCTCATTTTCACCGTACCCTTATTTTTCTAGAAACCACGATTCGTATGATTTCAGACACCAAAAACCGTATGACTCGTATATAGGAACGTATATTTCCTTATTGTTGTGTTTACTGTTCATTTTCCATATATCCATGTTGTATTATCGCATTACATGTTTTTACTTGTGATTCTTGTTATTATGAACCCATGCTGTCAGGACACCAGCACCATTACCGATGATGCGTATGCTCCGCGTACACTTACTTGCCGGCTCACACACATCATCATCGGTAATTGCCATGCCACGCACACTTTAGAGAATATTACTCTATTGATATCGATTGTTAGCTGATAGTTCTGATATTTCATTACTGTGCTAGTTTAGATATTGCATTCTTTACGTATATACCCGTGCATGCATATTTACATATTCATTTGCCATGCGATATTTTGGGCCAGTCCGGATTGCCGGAGCCCGGTGATTGTAAAGAATTCTTGTTTGTGAAATTGGGAAATTGTAAAGAAATCACAACTAAAAATTATTTGACCGCAATCAACTACGGTGTCGGATGTAGATTGTAAATGAGTGCGGATCGTCCTCAGGGAAAGTGTAATCGTTCGTCTTTTGAATTATATGAGTTGAAACTTTAATGAAAAGAAAGCAAAACAATTCATGATTTGAAATTAAAGTTCAAGAATTAGAAAATACTAGATCTAAGAAAGCATTAAAAGATAGAATCAAGAATTGATCATTTGATGATTTTTCCAAACCAAATATCAAGAATCGAAATGAGGCTCGTAGGAATCGATCGGATCTATAGATGTGATGTAATCTTACAATTACGTATTCTTATCCTTCGATGAATTGACACTAGATCGATGATGATCGATGAGAATTAGAGACTTCTTGTGAAACTTGGGTTTCATCTTATCTCTTGTTCTTTCATTGATATCATTCATATTCTAGCCTCTAGTAAATTCAAGAAACGATCGTAGATCCCTAATTTCGAGCGATCACAATCAAGAAAGCATCGCTACGAAACTAGGTCATCGATTCTTGAACTTGCTAGGGTTTACAAAACTCGTAGGACTTAAAAATCGTATTAAGATTTGTTACATCATCATTCTACAATCGTCTCGACTCCTTTACGAGCGGAGTTTTACTCACACATCACAACAAGAACAACAATTACAAATTGAGATCTAATCATGATGCAAGAATTAAAAGAAAGCAAGATAAAAGAATTTCACCTTTTATTTATATCAACAATTTAGTTACATTCGCTTAAGAACTACAAGAGGAAGAACTTGATCGTCGATTTGGCTTCGCTCGTCTCCGTGGATCGCGGATCGGCTTGGATCACTTGCCCGATTGAAGATCGGCTCGGCTCCTAAAAGGTTGAAGGCTTCTTGCTTGATTGGCACTCAAGATCTTAAATTTGGAGTGGAATTAGGGTTAGGGTTTCGCACAAGCCTTGTCACTAGACTTGTGGAAGAAGATGATGAAAGAGGGAAAGATTAACTAAAATTGATTCCCTAAAGATTGATTCCTAAAGATTGAACATCCTTTAACCCTAGGTCTAGGTTCCTATTTATAGATAACTAAACCCTAGATCTAGGATTTCAAATTCTAAGTTTCCCTCCTAAAGTTTGTTGAGGAAATTCAAATTTCCCTCCAAAAGTTAGTTAGGGGAGAAGCTTCTAGATGCGATTAGTTAGGAGGGAGCTTCTAGAAGAGGATTAATTAGGAGCTTAATTAGGATTAGCCTTGCTTAATCTTCTTTGCTGATCTGGCAGTAGCTTCTGGAGAATTATGGAATTTGACGTGTCACAATGAGATGTGGGCCCTGAGATGAGAATTGTACACTGAAAATTAGCTGATGATGTGGCAAAAGAGCGGCGGATCCGCGGCTCAAGCAAGCTCCCGCCGTGGATCCGCGGCTACTTATGGGCCTTGGGCTTTGATATTTCTGGTACAGTCTTGAGATGTCTCATGGGCCTTCTTTTGATGTATTGATTTGTATTTCTCCATCTGAATTGCTACCAGATCTGAAATGATTTAGTTGGCGTATTTTTGATCAGCTCTTTTGCTTTTCTTCCGTATTCCTGCACAGACTCAAGACAAGTGTTGCGCAAATACAGAAATGATGCGATGCCATGAAATGCGGTTAATTTCCTTTAAAGTGTCGGTTTAAAAGCCTAACACATGCAATCTGGTATCTTACGACTGATTTGCTAATATGTGAAATATGAATACCGAACACTTCTAAATGTATGCAAAAGATGGGGAAATTGCCGTGTTAAAAATACATTATTTTCGACTGATCAAATACCCCCAAACTTAATTTCGATCGTCTCGAGCGAATGTTTTATTAAAAAGAGAAGGAGAAAATAAAGAAAGAGAAAAACTAACTAGCACACTTTCGTAGGCAACACGATTGCACTGAGCACGTGCAACAAGCCTTTAAACCTCTAGGTGTCCCTAGTAGGAGGAGTGTTGTCTCCTGAGGTTTTTCAGCGGATTGCACCCACAAAATCCAATAATAAAAGGAAGATCATGAATATTACATTTAAAGAAAAGAATTGTAAAAGAAAGACTTTGAAAATTAGGGTTTCCAACTAAGCTAGCTTTTCGGTTGTCATGAGCCCTATCTTAATGGTCATGAAAAGATGTCAGAAATCACGTCCTCCCTCAATAAAAATCGTCTTATTCTTCATTCCTATCTGTTTTCCAAACATCGATCATATAACCCTACGTGTGTGTAAAGACATCCCTATACCCGGAGAATTCAATTCAAGCTATCATGCTCTTGCCCATCAGTCTCAGTACTTTTTAATTAATGAATATTTAGATGAGATTGCTCACACACTTTCATGCGACCGTTAATACTTCTTGAGGTACTAACCGAACGATTACTCCTGTGCTTGCTTACTTGGTGTATTTTCCTCGTCTTGCACCACCTCAGGCATAGCAGTGACTCCCAGACCAGTTGGCCTTAGGGCACTAGGTGAAGAGGCACCCTCGCTATACATTTTTTATTGCCCTTGGTGATAACAAAACCAGTGTTCATTTTTCTCACCACTTTATATTTTCTTTATTCACTTTTTTTTTATTCACTTTTTTATTTCCTTCATACATCGGCTTTAAGACAAGAGCATTTCAACGTATCCTCTACTATCCCGGGCTTCAAGACGTGTGTAAGTGCGAATAGCAGGGTAGCAACGTTCAAAATGTTTGGCTTCCAAAATAGAAACTATTTTTCAGACTTATTTTTATCCTCAGATTAGTGACGTCCTTCATCTTACTAACCCTTGGGACAACGGCTCATAACTACTTTTTACTAGTTCGTATAAGAAAACTTCTAATTTTCTTAGTTTTCTAAAATTTTTCCAATCTCATAGATGTAATTTTTCACTATCTAATCTTTTATTATCTTATTTATGTACAAAAAATATTTTTATAATTTTGAATTTTTTTAAAATTTTTATGGTTTTCAAAAAAAATGTTTTGTGCTTATGCAAATGATATGCAAATGATGCGAAAATAAGCACAAACCTCCCCCAAACTTGTTTTCAACAGTGTCCTCACTGTTGCTATCTGCTAAATCTACAAGACCTGTAAGCTTGGGAGGAATTTATTAGTGGGGGCAAAATATTTAAGTGAAGAACCTCCCCCAAACTTATTTTTGGCTCAAAATTTTGTAAACATTTTATTTTTCAAGAGCCCGATTATACCCCCCCAAACTTAAGCAATGTTAATCTTTGAAAATCACATGAGGGGGTCAAAAATCAGTGGTCGATGCCAAGCTTTGCAAAGACCGAACGTCAACACCAACCATTCAAAAATTTTATCAATGCAGTGCTCTGGTTGGTGGAAGAAGAAGTGGGGAAAGGGTAAGTGGTGGAAGAGATTGTGTGAGCGTCTCATTTTGGAAAGACGATGCAGTGTATGTGATGGATTACTCGCATTCTTTTTACAAGTCAGAAAAGGGGGTGGAGGTTCAATTTCATTGATTGGGAGATGATTCATCTCAACACCCGTGTTATTCAAAAATGCGAGTTCATCAGCGAAGATCTCCTCAAAAGTTCCATCCATATCCCGGTGAATAATGTCATCACAAAGTACGGGGTGATCTTCAGACTCTAAGAACAGTTCATAATCCGTGTTAATTATTGACCCGGACATCTCGGTGGAAGAGTCCGTATGTGTATGATACATAGTTGGGTCAAACAACAACGTATGAAAAGAGTCAAGATCGATAACAGGAGGATCATCAAATTCGCTGCTGTCGACATCCATTAAGTCGACAGAACATACCTGAGCAATAGGTTCGGAGGGTACACTTCCCAACTTGTAAATGTTTAGTTCTAGTGACCTATTCCCGAAAGATAGGGTCATAGAACCGTTACGACAGTTGATAATAGCATTGGAAGTGGCCAAAAAGGGGCGACCTAAAATCACCGGAATTTGATTCCGTGGGTTCGCTACAGGCTGTGTATCAATTACAATAAAATCCACAGGGAATATGAATTCCCTGATTTTTATGAACACATCCTCCAGTTCACCCCTGGGTTTGGTGATTGATCGGTCAGCCATCTGGAGAGTGCAATTGGTTGGTTTCAACTCTCCAATACCTAGTTGCTCATAAACAGAATATGGAAGCAAGTTAACACTAACGCCAAGGTCTAGTAGAGCACGGTTGATGTGTTTTTCCCCAATAGAAACGGAAATAGTAGGATATCCTGGATCCTTACGTTTCCTCGGTAATTGTTGGGGGAAAGCCGTGTCTATTGTTTTTTCCATGAATATCTTCTTAGGCGCTTGAGTCTTCCTCTTTCTAGTGCACAAGTTCTTAAGAGTTTTCGCATAGGACGGAACTTGTTGGATGGCATCTAGGAGAGGGATGTTGGTGTTTACTTGCTTAAAAATGTTCATAATCTTCTCCATATGTGGACTTGGTGTGTTAGCCCTTAACTGATTAGGATAAGGTGCTTTAGCAATAAGTGCTGGGTCCATCATAGGAGAAGGAAGTGTGTGTGGAACCGATCCCAAAATAGAAGTGGGGATCGTCCGTGGAGGAGTAAAAGAGGTGGGCTGAAGTGGCGAGCCTTTTGGGAAACGAAGAATAGGCTCGGAAGAAGGTGGTGGGGTAGAAGAACTGGGGTAAGAAGTGTGTGTGTGAGGAAAGGTCTCAGCCGGGGTATCATTGATTGATTTTTCAGTATCATCAAACTCTTCCCCAAGGTGATGGTCAAGCACTCTTCCAGATCTCAGCGTGATCTCATCCACATGATGTGAATAGCCAGGATTGGGTAAGGGTTGAGCTGGAACTTTCCCTTTCTCTCTTGCACTCATTTCGGCTTTTAATCGTGCAATTTCTTCTTCCATCGATTTAATACTCTCTTTTTGGGACGCAGAGTTTTTCTCAATTTTATCGACAGAAGACTTCATTTCAGCCGAAACTTGCATGATATTTGTTAAGATCAAATTCATGTATTGTGCAAAAGAAGAGGATTCATCAGTTCCGGTCAACTGTAAAGGACTAGATGGTGCAAAAGTGTTGACCGGATTTTGAAAATTTTGTGCTTGAAAGGGGTGCTGACTCAATTGTGGTGGTTGCTGTTGTGGTGGAGGGGCCCTTTGGAATTGATTCGGGTTTGGAACCGTGTTTTGAGATTGTGATTGGTTCCAAGCAAAATTAGGGTGATTCCTCCAACCCTGATCATATGTGGAGGAAAATGGATCGTTTCTAGGTCTTTGAAATGCGGCATTGGTATGCTCATGACCTTGAAACGGACATTCTTCCGTCAAGTGAGACGGATCAGAACAGCAGCCACATACAGTTTTAGAGAGTGATATTTGACTTAGGGTGGCGGCTAAAATTTTGTTTTCCATAGTCTCGAGTTTCTTGTGTATAGCTGCAATGTCAGCTCTAACTCCTATAGAAATATCATTGCCATCCCTAGACAATTGACTCACACCCTCCCACTGTAAAGATTTTTCAGCGAAATTTTCTAGAAAATTCCAGGCTTCCCCATCATCTTTAGTCATGAAGTTGCCTTGACACATGGATTCAAGGGTCTGTCTTGTGTAAGGAGTAATGCCCTCATAAATGATTCGGCACAATTCCCATCTCGGGATGCCGTGATGTGGACATTGGACTAATAGATCCTTGAAACGTTCAAGACATTTTGAAAATGTTTCATTTGGAAGCTGGGTGAATTGATAGATTTCGCTACGGACTCGAGCTGTTTTGTGATGTGGGTAAAATTTCTTAAGGAATGCTTTGACGAATTCGTCCCAATTTGAAATGGAATGTGCGGTAGTGTTATATAGCCACTTCTCGGCTAAATCGCACAAAGTAAATGGGAGAGGACGTAGACGGAAAGCATCCACAGAAAGCTGTGAAGTACCCATCATTGCGCATACATTTTCAAATTTCGTGATAAACACGTATGCGTCTTCAGACTCGAGACCGTGAAATTTTGGTAGAAGGTTGATGTATTGGGGTTTTATTTGAAAATTTTCCACGTTGGCTGGTGGAATGGAAAGACAGGTTGAAAGGGGACCTCGTGTAGGATAACACCTCTCTTGGAGAGAGATGCGAGGTGGATTCTGCGCACCAACGGACGGCGGCAGGGTAGTGGTAAAGAAGTTCGATGGAGTCGGATCCATCGATGTGGGTGTGGTGGTGGGTAAAAGAAAGGTAAATGGAGAAATACCGACTTTAGGTCGATGAGGGAAACGCGGACTAACGGGCACTAGAAACCTGTTGTCCAGCCTATCTTGTACTAAAAAGGGTTAGTACAAGTGGCAGCGTGAATTTATAATTAGGGGAAATGATATGAATGCGGTGTTTGCTTTGAAAAATGATACGGACTTTAAAAATATGATGCAACACAACAAATACAACACACAAAAACCCTAGAATCTAGTGGTCACCTAGGTCCGGCTCTAGACCGCTCCTAACTGCCAAAAGACAAGTCGCAGGATAAATCCTCCACTGCCTCTTTGTTCCCCTGTGCCCGGATAAGTGCTAGGTAAGTGGGAAGGTACTCCACTACGTAAGTAGTGGGCCTAATTAAAAACCACTAGCCTTAGACACACTCGCCTTAGACACCACAAGAAAACGCGGATAAGCAATGAATTACCCACGGCCTTCTCTTGTCCTAATTGAGCGCGACGGTCCTTAGAGTCATCTCTAGATATTTTTTAATTAATGAGGGTAAATGCGGATGCAAGTTTTGCGATTTTCGGGGCCTAGGATGGGTAATGAACTCCCAACCTAATTTGGATTTGGTCGTGCCCCTTAATTTCCGTATTAATATGCAAACAACCAAGAATCAAAAACACGCACAAATTTTAATTTGCTTTTTGCGGCGCAGCGATTTATTTGCAAAGAAACCTACAGTAAAGTGTTAATTGGAGCAGATGAGGGGAGAGATAAGAAAGTGAGAAGATTACAGAGAAAGTTTGGTGCAGAGAGGAGCTAGAACTGCGGCGGATCCGCCGCGGATGTGCCCCTAATGCCGCGGAAGGGCGGTGGTATGTTGGGATCAGTGCACAGAAATTTGTGCACACGCTTCTGGTCACCTGCACAGCTCTCTGGATGTTTCAGAAAATTTTTTCCACAGCTCCAATGATTCCAGATTTCCTTGCAATCAAATCACAACACAGGTATTAGTGTTTGCACGAATTTTGATCACAAAATTTAGATGGAATAAAATTTTCAACTCAAATTTAAAAATACGAACAATTAGCGCACTATCCCCGGCAACGGCGCCATTTGATTGTAAAGAATTCTTGTTTGTGTAATTGGGAAATTGTAAAGATATCACAACCAAAAATTATTTGACCGCAATCAACTACGGTGTCGGATGTAGATTGTAAATGAGTGCGGATCGTCCTCAGGGAAAGTGTAATCGTTCGCCTTTTGAATTATATGAGTTGAAACTTTAATGAAAAGAAAGCAAAACAATTCATGATTTGAAATTAAAGTTCAAGAATTAGAAAATACTAGATCTAAGAAAGCATTAAAAGATAGAATCAAGAATTGATCGTTTGATGATTTTTCCAAACCAAATATCAAGAATCGAAATGAGGCTCGTAGGAATCGATCGGATCTATAGATGTGATGTAATCTTACAATTACGTATTCTTATCTTTCGATGAATTGACACTAGATCGATGATGATCGATGAGAATTAGAGACTTCTTGTGAAACTAGGGTTTCATCTTATCTCTTGTTCTTTCATTGATATCATTCATATTCTAGCCTCTAGTAAATTCAAGAAACGATCGTAGATCCCTAATTTCGAGCGATCACAATCAAGAAAGCATCGCTACGAAACTAGGTCATCGATTCTTGAACTTGCTAGGGTTTACAAAACTCGTAGGACTTAAAAATCGTATTAAGATTTGTTACATCATCATTCTACAATCGTCTCGACTCCTTTACGAGCGGAGTTTTACTCACACATCACAACAAGAACAACAATTACAAATTGAGATCTAATCATGATGCAAGAATTAAAAGAAAGCAAGATAAAAGAATTTCACCTTTTATTTATATCAACAATTTAGTTACATTCGCTCAAGAACTACAAGAGGAAGAACTTGATCGTCGATTTGGCTTCGCTCGTCTCCGTGGATCGCGGATCGGCTTGGATCACTTGCCCGATTGAAGATCGGCTCGGCTCCTAAAAGGTTGAAGGCTTCTTGCTTGATTGGCACTCAAGATCTTAAATTTGGAGTGGAATTAGGGTTAGGGTTTCGCACAAGCCTTGTCACTAGACTTGTGGAAGAAGATGATGAAAGAGGGAAAGATTAACTAAAATTGATTCCCTAAAGATTGATTCCTAAAGATTGAACATCCTTTAACCCTAGGTCTAGGTTCCTATTTATAGATAACTAAACCCTAGATCTAGGATTTCAAATTCTAAGTTTCCCTCCTAAAGTTTGTTGAGGAAATTCAAATTTCCCTCCAAAAGTTAGTTAGGGGAGAAGCTTCTAGATGTGATTAGTTAGGAGGGAGCTTCTAGAAGAGGATTAATTAGGAGCTTAATTAGGATTAGCCTTGCTTAATCTTCTTTGCTGATCTGGTAGTAGCTTCTGGAGAATTATGGAATTTGACGTGTCACAATGAGATGTGGGCCCTGAGATGAGAATTGTACACTGAAAATTAGCTGATGATGTGGCAAAAGAGCGGCGGATCCGCGGCTCAAGCAAGCTCCCGCCGCGGATCCGCGGCTACCTGTGGGCCTTGGGCTTTGATATTTCTGGTACAGTCTTGAGATGTCACATGGGCCTTCTTTTGATGTATTGATTTGTATTTCTCCATCTGAATTGCTACCAGATCTGAAATGATTTAGTTGGCGTATTTTTGATCAGCTCTTTTGCTTTTCTTCCGTATTCCTGCACAGACTCAAGACAAGTGTTGCGCAAATACAGAAATGATGTGATGCCATGAAATACGGTTAATTTCCTTTAAAGTGTCGGTTTAAAAGTCTAACACATGCAATCTGGTATTTTACGACTGATTTGCTAATATGTGAAATATGAATACCGAACACTTCTAAATGTATGCAAAAGATGGGGAAATTGCCATGTTAAAAATACATTATTTTCGACTGATCACCCGGTATTCACTGTTATTGACCTTTCATTTGAGATTTCGGATTTTCCATGAGATTTCTGGATTTAGAGAAACCGCAAGGATTTTATAAAGACTAATTATCATTTTAAAATGCAAGTTGCGGTTTTCTCTTGATATGATATGAGATATGTGCACCATGAGTTTTTCTCTGCTCTTGAGCGATATCATACACCCGAATTTAGGAGGAGGAGGAACCGTCTGTGGGTGCATGGTGGACCCGGTGCGGTACCCCAGGACGAGAAGGTCGCAGATGATGGTGTTGATCCTGGAAGGGGAGCATTACCAACCGGTTATTTGTGACGCGGCGGATATCCGGAGGATACTGACGTAGTCGTAAAATTTGATGAGGGGCCTGTCCGGATACCCGGAGCCCAGGGGCCAGTCCGGATAGCCGGAGATTTTGAGACTTTGAGGTATTGAGATTTTATGATATGGGCCAGTCCGGATAGCCGGAGCCCGAGATATTGGATATTTGGATATACGTTTTGTGTCGATGCTTGACACGGATTTTATGTTGATTTCATTGATGATACCTCGACTTTTATATACAGAAATCTCACTAATTTATGAAAAAAGTTTTCGCATTTAGATATTCTGTTTTCATGTATTTATACATCATATATATGATATGTTACTATGTGAGGCACCGACACGAGCACGCGGTATTACACTTATGTGTAGATGGTTCAGGATGTTATATTGTGGATATATATTATTATCGTACAGTTAGTGATATGTATGCCCTAGAGGCCATTACTGTACATACGATGTATATTGTAATGGATGCTTGAACATATATATGGAGGACTTTCATGCTCGATATGATAGTATACTATCTGGTTGCTCTTTATCTTAACGTGTACACTGATAGTCTCTATGTTACATGTTGATAAAGCCCTTAGGATGAGTATTTGACTACCAGGATTGTGATGCAGATTTTACTAGTGGGGACAGTGTTGTCGCTAAGTACATCCTCCAAATATTCCTATCGAGGGTGTATCGAGACAGGGCATCGATATACTAGAGTAGACTAGCGTATAGCTTCTCGACCCATGTAGACGGGCGATGGATGATCCCATATCCATTGCTGTTTGACATCAGATACAGTATACGGGTGCTCAGTGGAGACTGAGTACACTGAACGGACTCGATGAGAACTCGCAGATGGTATTATACCTCACGTCAGGTGGCAGTTCTCTGGTGACACTGGTACAGGTTAGTCTGTAGACCCGAGATCGTCATAGAGTCTTGTGTGATTCCCACTGTGCTTTGATTTCCACCTTACCACGTTCAAGAGAACATGCAAAATGGTGGCTTTTGGGTACAGTCCCGACTCACATGGAGGCAATGAGCGATAAGAGGGGTTTCGTCTCTCCCGGTATTGGGGGTTGATGTTGCGCTGTGCTCGATTGGCTATACCAGGAAGTCCTTAGCCAAGGCTGCTTCGGAGATATACTGGTAAGAGTTATCAGTAGTTTCTCAACCTGTTATGAGCCTCATATTGACATGAATTATCGAGTTAATGGGGTCTGATATTTACCACCCCTAGACGAGATATGCGACATATCAGACGAGGATACCAGACTGTACGGTATTGATACTGATTGGATTCGCAGGAGTGTGAGCAGGCTTGCTTGTTGATCTTCTGATCGCTCAATACCCGGATGGACGTTACGTTTAGCAGACCGCTTGCGGCTTGTGGGTGTTTGATATGATCATCACCTACTGCCGGCGTATTGACAAGTCTTTAGAGTCCTGCACGGAGGTTTCCTGGCTCAAGCGAAATGGAGTAGGAGTGCATATGTGATATGTGCGGGACCGTGAATGATACGATATGAGATACCGTATTCTATTCTCGCGATTTGTGACATTGGTCGGTTATATAAGATATAGCCGGGTTATCGGATCACGTGTTGATTCGATAAGTTGTTACACATGATATTAGTCAGTTATATGTGATATAGCCGGATTATTAAATCAAGAATTGATTTGATAATCTAATAAATAATTATATATTTGATATATTACATTACATTAACTAGTATTAGCCCACTTATGATTTCTTTTCTCACTTGATGTGCACATTGTACATATGTGATATGTATATTTGTGTACATGTATTATGTCAAATTTGATGATACATGCAAGATGGGTGTATGAGACTTATACCATTTTAGGGTTAAATTAGGGTTTTATATATTGCTTAAAGAATAACAAAAGAGAGATGACTTGGTCAATGTTGTCAAGCTTTCATGAAGCTTGTAGAAACATTGACAAAGTCCACTCTTTTGTCATTCCTTAAAATATTACTTAACCCAACCATTAACCTTATAGCTTTGTTAATTCTCTACATGAGTTAAGCATAAGGACTTAACTCACCCATGGTTCAATAATTCATTTGGATTAACTCATGAGATGAGTTCTTCTTCTTCTTCTTCCTCTTCAAAAGCTTTCTAGCTTCCATGGAGGTATGCGAAAAAGTGTGAGAAAATCAATTCTAAAGTGAGCCCACTTCCTACTTCATCATCCTCTACTACTTGCTATTTAGTATAGGGTGTTCTCTTCACAAAGTTCATGACCTAGTGAAGAAATTGTTGGAGATAGTGCCCTCAGAGTCAATTATTAGGTCACAGGTACGTGATTGTAATGATTGATGGAGGACCTATCCCGGTAGGACAGTCTTACTCGAGATGATAGTATGCTATCTGGTTTACCTTTATCATCGTGTACTGTTTTAAGTGACCTGACACGTCGCTATTACACGTTGATAGAGCCCCTAGGATTCTTGCTTGACCACCAGCAGTATGAGGGCGATCATATAAGTGGGAGCTGGGGGTCTATAAGCATATCCTTAAAAGGTCCCTAGTCGTGAGAGTTTCGAGACAGGGCATCGATTCTCCTTTGTAGACTAGTGTATACAGTAGAGACCCCGACGAGGGGCGGTGGCCGGTCTCACAAGCCACTGATGTCAGTTGGATCACCTAAGATGTATACAGGTGCTCATTGGGTTATGAGTACACCGGACAGGACTCGCCGGGAACATGCTAGTTGGTCATATACCAGACGTCAGATGGCAGTTCCCTGGTGACATGTGTGCAGGTTAGTTCATCGACCTGGGGATCATCATTTGTCTCGTGTGAGTTCCCACTGTACTTTGATTACTACCCTACCACGGCTCAAAGGAGTCGTGCAAACAGGTTTTAGTTGGGTACAGTCCCGAGCCACATGGAGGCAGTGAGCGTATCTTCAGGGGTTCGTCTCTCCCGGTATCGGGGGTGAGGTCGTGCTGTGTCTAGGAGAGCCAATACACAAAGTCCTTGGCCAAGGCAAGGAGATTTACTGGTAGGTATTCCAGTAGTATCTCAGGGTGTTCTGGGCTACACTCCGACACGACTTGTACCGCTTTTGGGGGTCTGACTTTTACCAACCCCCTAGGCCCGCCATGCGATACTCATAGACGAATGGACCGGACTGTACGGATATTGTCACTGACAGGCTCAGTAGGGTGTCAGGCTGAGTTCGCTCACGGACGTCCCTTTTAGTCAATACCTGGTAGCCCGTTATGTATTGGCTTATACCTCTAACGTGCTAGTGGTTAAATCCACAACCAAGGTGTTGATGAGTCTTTAGAGTCCCCCACATTCAGTTACTCAAGCTTTCGGGCGAAAGGTTGTAGAGGCCGTATGGAGATATGGCAAGGTCCGATCAGATACGTGCGGTATTGCACGGATCAGGATCGGACAGTTTGTACCATAGGCCGTATGGTTATATGGCAGAGTTCGATCAGATACGTGCGGTATTGCACGGATCAGGATCAAACGGATATTACTAGCCGGCTTTGGTATAAGCCGGATCCTAGTATAGTACAGTGTAGATTTTGTCTCATTGCATTTGTTTTTCGGTCGGAATACAAATGCGGGTGTGTATGCACAGTATCGGGGTTTTCCTGTAATTTATTACAGGACCAGTTTTCTGGAGTTGCCAGTTTGCTTTCCGTTTCGGCCAATTTCCATTGTTCCGTTCATTGGCCGAAGATTGGTGGAGGAGGGTTTATTTGCATTGTTGCAAATAAGCATTTGTGGAGGGGGTCTTTGCTTTTTGTAGCATCATGATAGTCTTCATGATGGTGCACCATCCATTGACTTGCTTGACTTCATACTTCATGATGGCTTGACTTTGTTAGCATCATGGTTGTTGATGATGGTTGTGTGGAGTATTGGCATTGCTTTGTGATCATGGTTGATTATGATAACCATTCCTTTCTCTTTTTCTTGCATGATTGATATGGTCACCTCCCCCTTGACTTTTCCCTCTCTCCTTTTCCTACATGGGCCGGCTACTTTAGGGTGGGGTTGATTGATTCATTTTGTGTGGCATTTTTGGTTCATATTGTGCTAAGAAAAGAGCTCTCTAGTTGATCTCCAAAATCCTTTCTTTCCTCCACTAATGGAAACCTCCACTACCCCAAAAAGTGATACAAGTTCTACTACACTTTCTACAGCATATCTTGGGCACGTCGAGTAGCCGGCTTCATGCCCGAGTTGCCTCGGCATTGAGGTGGGAGCCCGTAAACAAAGTAGGCGATGTGGTGCATTTCCGGCGACGAGGAGGAGGCAGGATTTTCCGCAGGAGATCGGGACCATGACGAGAAGACCGGAGGACTAGGATCGTCGGTAAATCTCTAACCCTTCTTCTAGTTGGCTTAGACTTGTTAATGGTTACGATCCGGGTGTTTAGTGCGCGGTGGTACCGGTTTGCTAAGTCCGCAAAATTTAAGTTTATCACCGCTTCCGCTTTTGGCCGTCGGATTGACGGCCGGGGCGCCGCCGTGCACTTACAGTGGTATCAGAGCTTCGCCATTAACTTCGTCTAGCTTCGTTTGATGTGTTTTTCAGTTCCGATCGACCAAAATTCCGAAAACCCAATTTGTGTTCACATCAGTTTTCTGTTAAGATTTTTTGGTGTCCAAAAATTTTTCAGGTGACAGAAAAGTGATCTACCAAAAGATATAAGAATTCTGCAAAAATACGATATAGTGATTCATCTACAGGAGCGCGGAAGCGCCGCGAAAACCCACTTTCCGCCGCCCTTCCGCCGCACTGTAGCTTCATCATGTTATCATATTTTTCCAGTTTCTTTCTGGGTTAATTTCTGGGGTTTTGGAATATTAAAATTGGGCCCAGGTTTTCTGTGAGTGCTACAGTTTTGATTGGGGGCCCACTTGTTAATTTTTGGTCAATCGGAAAATTTTAAACACATTTTTCACAGTATTTACATTATGTCTGCGACCGTGAATGTCACTCGATCGGTAAATCCTGTCTAACTGCTATAGCCCGGTTAGACGGATTTGCGAACGTGACTTTCACGTTGATGTTCTATGTATTTGCTGTGTTGTTGCGGATCGGTCGTAGGGATAGCCTGGATGCAATGCTAGTACAGTTGTGGTGGTATTATGTACATTTGATTTTGCGGGGCGAGCGTCCGACATGTGGACTGCCGTCACTGTCTGTTTGTATTATTATTTTAGGGCACGACCTGGTTGCGGTCGATGTACCCGTTGTATTTATATTCTACTTTCTGTGCTAGGATTACCCCGCGGAGGGGTGCACGGATAGCCGGGTTCTGGAGGGCAACAAGCCCGCATCTCATGGCATTGAGACGGAGGGGGCTTCACTCTAGGATTGGCGGGCTATTCGCCGCACTCGTAGGGGGTACAGGTTGACCCAGGAGGGGTGCCCAAGTTGCCGGATTCCGTAGAGTGCCGGGTGGTCCATTCACGTCGCTGAAGGGGGCTGCCTCGCTTCAGGTCTTGGCGGGTGACTTGCCGCGCACATAGGGGTCTAGGATTTCATTGCACAGGCTATCCACACGACCAGGGGAACGTCGGGTTTCAGTAGTGGCTCTGTGAAACCCGGGGATCCCAGATATCTGTATTGTTCTGTGATGCTGTACATTTCTGTGATGTTGCATTTCTTTCACGCCTTGAGCGAATATAATATATTGGTATATATATTAGTAGATGTTGTATATGTTTTTCATCCGCGCTAGTCCAGTCCCCGCTCTGTCGTTAGTTAGCTAACCTAACGGGTAATGACGGGACCCAGTGGCGAATGCGGATGGCATATACGTACATCAGTATATTTTCGTTCTTTTTGGTGTGATCAATTGATGGGACTGCATTGATTCGGATCAATGCAAATTAAAAACAAACCTAATCTGATGTTGTTGGAACACTTTTCAAAAAGCCGTTATTGCAAGGACGTTTACTTTTGTTTTGCATCGTGGTATTCATTGGAATATCCTGCTCCTCAGTCGACGAGGCAAGGGCCGAGATCCCTTCACCGGGAGTGACCCCTTGGACAGAAGTTTGCGTCAGGGCATTAACTTCACTATAGCCGATTACTTTTGCTTTGCATCGCGGTATTCATTTGGAATATCCTGGACCCCATTCTACGGGGAAAGAGCCGAGATCCCTTCACCGGGAGTGACCTTTTTAGCAACAGTTTTCGTCACTATATTTTTAAAAGCTATCCGTTCCTTCGACGATATCAAGTTCTTTACGTTAAAGGTTTTCGCCAGAAACCATTCGTAGCCCTCCATCGTTTCATATGGGTGGTCAATAGTATTCAAGCTGTGTATGTTGGCCAAAGTCAAGGCACAGTGATTGGTAGCTATTGGGGTATTCATATGCAGCATAGATAGATGCGTTGGTTTGGGACAGTCATACTGCCATTTTGGCCAAAGTCAAGGGTATGTACGGGTGGATTCAAATTAACCTGGAGAATGACGGGTAGAACTTGACATGTGACTTATGATATGTTGGCCAAAGTCAAGGT
This sequence comes from Agapanthus africanus, assembly GCA_030015575.1. Taxonomy (NCBI): domain Eukaryota; kingdom Viridiplantae; phylum Streptophyta; class Magnoliopsida; order Asparagales; family Amaryllidaceae; genus Agapanthus; species Agapanthus africanus. The sequence goes on along the minus strand of CM057345.1, from coordinate 291,839,689 downwards.
CATAAGAGCATGGGGCAGAAATCACATCGGGAGTTTCAAATGTACTGAAACTTGCCAGATATGCGCATACCTTCTGGAGTGTGATACCGTGAGCGGATTCCGTCACGTTGTCATGCGATAAGAGTTGGATCCCGATTCCCACTGATGAGTTAGTATACTCCTCGGGTGACCCCGACTAATTCTTCTTTCAGGTTTGGAGGAGAATTTGAGGTATAGTGGGAGGATTCCAGATTAGATAAATTGGTAACCATTCTGATCTAGGTTAGAGTGCACGCTGAGTGTTTCTTTTCTCTCTCTCTTTGGCAGCGACCATTGACCCGACCCTAAGATTTTGACTCAGTGACCAAGTTGACCGAACCTTCTTAAACACGGGCTTTTGGATTGTCAGAGTTGCAAACCTCATTGCCACTCCTACTCTTACCCTTTTCTCCAGGACAACCCGTATTACTACGAACGTCCACTTCCATTGGACAAAACCATCGTATGGTTAGATACGAACTCGAAGGGATTTATTCGAGGATGGTTTCCGGTTCTGGAGAAAACGGATAGGATTATTCAGTTGTCTTTTCTTTTTACCCTCTCTCAGGTTACTAGTACTCCTTGGTTTAGGGGTAGTACACCTATTACGCAAATTGGATTGTCTTCTTCCAAACCTTAGGCTGGTGCCGACCGGTAGGGAATGAAGAAAACCAATTAGCATAACGATGGTGTGCAGAAGATATTAAGTTCAGACAAAGCAAGGGATTAGTAAGAGGGCAAAGTAAATTGCAACAGATATTCACGACCAAACCAAATATTTCGTTACCACTCCCACATCACTTTTGTATTTCTCCAGGACACTCCGTATCACTACGAAGAACCACAGTTTATTTGGATACTCCATCGTATGGTTATATACGAACTTGAATGGAACTTGTTCCAGTTCGGGGATGGATTCTGGTTCAGGAGAAATAGGAATAAGGTTTATTCGGTTGTCTTTTATCTTCACCCTCTCTCATTGCGAGTGTTCCTAGGATTGGGACAGTACACCCATTATGCTTATTGGATAGTCTTCTTCCAAACCATAGGCTGGTGCCGAACGGTAGGGAAGGAAGAAAACCATTTGGCCTAAAAGGATGTACAGAAGGTAAAGACTAAAGACATATGAAGGGATATGGAGAGGTGGCAAAGAACTATACGGTTACAGTCGTGAATCTGGAAGAGGCATTACTAGGAATACCAGGATACCCCATCGAAATATTTCAATGTTTCAGTCTCACTGTGTACTTTTAAAAGAAAACTGATTTCCCGATTAGACACTTGCTCCAGGGTATGTATTTACCAGGTATGATTCTCACATCTGTATGGTTTTACAGATGATGAGTTGGAGTAAGTTATTGGGAATTGGGTGATTATCCTCATTATATCGGGATTCGTTGTAATCGGTGATATTTGAGGAAATCACCTGGGCTGTTTGCCGGTCGGCAAATATTTGGTTTTGAATATCCGCTGTTATGCACCAATTTCAAATTGATATATCTGTACGTCTATTTTCATAGAGTGAGATATACCTTTCTGAAATTATGTCTACGACATTTACCTATATCAGTGGATGGTTAGGTAAGGAGCATTAAACAGCGGTGTAATTCTTCTTAACCATAAGTACAGTTTTCAACCTACGACACACAGTGAATGAGTTATCAGACTCAAGGGACTTATACAGAGTATTGTATGTTGTCCAGTGTCTATTAGGACAGAGAGGTTGGTCCTCGTACTATATTCGGTTTACTTATGACTTCTCTAGTTTTTGGCAAGTGTTTCGAGGAAACACAGGGTCCGAATTTGGAGAAGTTATAGGTATTTGAATACAGTAGAGAACGAGGTGTAGCAAGTATCGGGATTCTTCAAAGTGATCGAAGATGTAGATACTTGTCAATGGTATTCAGTTGATAGTAATGATAAAGAGATCTTGCTTCTCTTTCAGGTTACTCATAATTGGAAGTATTCCTAAGTTGAGTAACGCTGATCGGCCTCCTTCCATTTAGTTGACATGCGCTGGGGACAGCTGCATGATTTGAATCTGGTTCAATTAAATCAGTGCCTCTGGTCCTACATGGGATATAGAACAGTTCGTATCTTAACGATGTTAAGGTACAGGGAGTTATCCGGTTTATGATTAAAACCAGACACTGGACAACTCAAGGCACGTTTCTGTAATGGCTGTTTGTGGGTTGACCCAGGCTATGACGAGGGTTGACTTTCTACCATCTGGATGAACAATAGCGATATTGTTCTAGACTCGCCACAGTTTTATTAAAAATGGATTTTTTCAGAAAACAGTAGTGGGAGTATGGTAGAACTGGAAGTGATTCCAGAACCACAAACGATTACTGAAGATTTGATGAGGAACCTAAAGATTCAATCTGGATTGACATTCCATTGGCCACTCCGCAGATGAGGTGGGTAACTTCAGGCACCCGAGAGGTACTCCGGTAGCCTCAAGGACGGTGACAGGGAAGTTCTTGTTTACCCACAATTGCCATTGCTGTTGTTCCAGGTTACGAGACCCGGCGGGAGGATGAGTATAGCGTCGTTCTAAACCAGTTTTAGAAGTGTGCGTCTATATGACTCTGCCAGAGGGTTGTCGTAGTCAGTGGGAGCAGCGGAAGCATTGGTGGACAGGAAGCTCATGTCTATTTATAGACTAGAGCAGATGTAGCGGAGATAGATTATCTATTTTCTGACGTGACAGTCTTAGGTTTGACTTCATCAGAACAGAGGATGGATCTGTTGAGAAGGTAGTAGGGTGTGATATCCTGGTATTTGGATGATATACACAGAGTAGGAAAAGAAACTCCTACACTACGATCGGTTATACTTTGGTCGTCACACAGTTGTTTCTCCACAAAGGAAATGGATTTTATATCAGACATACTGGTTACTAGATCTAAGGTTTTAGATCTAGATTTGGGTGGTTTCCCAATCAGGATACTTGACAGCATTCTAAGAGTATTTAGGATGGACGACTCCTGGCACGGTAGTGTACCTGCAGGTAATGGAGTCACCCTCTCCAAAGGTGTCTTACAGACTAAAGGGGAGAGGGACGGGCATGATTGACAGATCACTTGCTCAGGCAATTGAGTCAATCGTGAGATGTCGAGTACCACACCAGATGTTGTTCTTGCACTAGATGCAATAAGTTGACATTAATCCAATCGTGGAGAAACAGTCGGAAGCAGTTTTAGAACATAAGTGGATGTTCTAGGGAGATGATAACGACAGCCTCATTCAGGAGACAATTATCATTCCAGGCTTCCAAGGTGACATGGACGACAAGGAGGTTGTCAGAGTTATAGTTTTCCTTCTGATGAGGGGCAGTATTTTGGACAGGTGGTCCAAGGCAATACTGAGGGTGGCATGGCGCAGGATACTGATTAAGTTCAGTTGACGATACAGTCTAAGAAGTTTGGATTTGGAGTTCATTTATGAGCTATGTCCCATCAGACATCCAGACACATTCTAAGACAGGTATTGCTCATTTCGGGAGATGGGTTTCTCCGCGAACTTGAGATATAGAGAGACATAGAAAGAAACAACAAAGCGGATCCACTCACTGAGGCTATTCTTCGAACGCAATAGTTTCGCAAACGAGCTTTGTGAGACTGACTAGTAGAGGAGTTGGGTGTTCGGTATCACACGGGCTGTGAGTATGCGACATCGCAATAATTAGCCTTGAGTGCAAGTGGGAGATTGTTGGAGATAGTGCCCTCAGAGTCAATTATTAGGTCACAGGTACGTGATTGTAATGATTGATGGAGGACCTATCCCGGTAGGACAGTCTTACTCGAGATGATAGTATGCTATCTGGTTTACCTTTATCATCGTGTACTGTTTTAAGTGACCTGACACGTCGCTATTACACGTTGATAGAGCCCCTAGGATTCTTGCTTGACCACCAGCAGTATGAGGGCGATCATATAAGTGGGAGCTGGGGGTCTATAAGCATATCCTTAAAAGGTCCCTAGTCGTGAGAGTTTCGAGACAGGGCATCGATTCTCCTTTGTAGACTAGTGTATACAGTCGAGACCCCGACGAGGGGCGGTGGCCGGTCTCACAAGCCACTGATGTCAGTTGGATCACCTAAGATGTATACAGGTTCTCATTGGGTTATGAGTACACCAGACAGGACTCGCCGGGAACATGCTAGTTGGTCATATACCAGACGTCAGATGGCAGTTCCCTGGTGACATGTGTGCAGGTTAGTTCATCGACCTGGGGATCGTCATTTGTCTTGTGTGAGTTCCCACTGTACTTTGATTACTACCCTACCACGGCTCAAAGGAGTCGTGCAAACAGGTTTTAGTTGGGTACAGTCCCGAGCCACATGGAGGCAGTGAGCGTATCTTCAGGGGTTCGTCTCTCCCGGTATTGGGGGTGAGGTCGTGCTGTGTCTAGGAGAGCCATTACACAAAGTCCTTGGCCAAGGCAAGGAGATTTACTGGTAGGTATTCCAGTAGTATCTCAGGGTGTTCTGGGCTACACTCCGACACGACTTGTACCGCTTTTGGGGGTCTGACTTTTACCAACCCCCTAGGCCCGCCATGCGATACTCATAGACGAACGGACCGGACTGTACGGATATTGTCACTGACAGGCTCAGTAGGGTGTCAGGCTGAGTTTGCTCACGGACGTCCCTTTTAGTCAATACCTGGTAGCCCGTTATGTATTGGCTTATACCTCTAACGTGCTAGTGGTTAAATCCACAACCAAGGTGTTGATGAGTCTTTAGAGTCCCCCACATTCAGTTACTTAAGCTTTCGGGCGAAAGGTTGTAGAGGCCGTATGGTGATATGGCAAGGTCCGATCAGATACGTGCGGTATTGCACGGATCAGGATCGGACAGTTTGTACTATAGTCCGTATGGTTATATGGCAGAGTTCGATCAGATACGTGCGGTATTGCACGGATCAGGATCAAACGGATATTACTAGCCGGCTTTGGTATAAGCCGGATCCTAGTATAGTACAGTGTAGATTTTGTCTCATTGCATTTGTTTTTCGGTCGGAATACAAATGCGGGTGTGTATGCACAGTATCGGGGTTTTCCTGTAATTTATTACGGGACCAGTTTTCTGGAGTTGCCAGTTTGCTTTCCGTTTCGGCCAATTTCCATTGTTCCGTTCATTGGCCGAAGATTGGTGGAGGAAGGTTTATTTGCATTGTTGGAAATAAGCATTTGTGGAGGGGGTCTTTGCTTTTTGTAGCATCATGATAGTCTTCATGATGATGCACCATCCATTGACTTGCTTGACTTCATACTTCATGATGGCTTGACTTTGTTAGCATCATGGTTGTTGATGATGGTTGTGTGGAGTGTTGGCATTGCTTTGTGATCATGGTTGATTATGATAACCATTCCTCTCTCTTTTTCTTGCATGATTGATATGGTCACCTCCCCCTTGACTTTTCCCTCTCTCCTTTTCCTACATGGGCCGGCCACTTTAGGGTGGGGTTGATTGATTCATTTTGTGTGGCATTTTTGGTTCATATTGTGCTAAGAAAAGAGCTCTCTAGTTGATCTCCAAAATCCTTTCTTTCCTCCACTAATGGCAACCTCCACTACCCCAAAAAGAGACACAAGTTCTACTACACTTTCTACAGCATATCTTGGGCACGTCGAGTAGCCGGCTTCGTGCCCGAGTTGCCTCGGCATTGAGGTGGGAGCCCGTAAACAAAGTAGGCGATGTGGTGCATTTCCGGCGACGAGGAGGAGGCAGGATTTTCCGCAGGAGATCGGGACCATGACGAGAAGACCGGAGGACTAGGATCGTCGGTAAATCTCTAACCCTTCTTCTAGTTGGCTTAGACTTGTTAATGGTTACGATCCGGGTGTTTAGTGCGCGGTGGTGCCGGTTTGCTAAGTCCGCAAAATTTAAGTTTATCACCGCTTCCGCTTTTGGCCGTCGGATTGACGGCCGGGGCGCCGCCGTGCACTTACAGAAATAGCTTGGGTTAGTGTCTCCTCGACGTAGATCATCTTCGGCCTCGAAGTTATCGAAGCAAGCATGTTCGATTTTTCGTGGAGCCTCTCAAGGTTCCGGAGTTTACGATCACAGCGAAGAGGACTACTATACGAAGCTATTGAAGTGAAGGACCGGTCTACAAAGGTTGTATTCCTTGCTCACTTCATATTGCAAAGTGTTTGCATTTGTTATTCCGTAGATTTCTAGTATACGATTCTTGTTTAGGGTTAGCTAAAATGGCAAATTTTTGAATTTGGCATGGACGATGCCTTCCGAAACCTTGCTGCTGTCTTGGGTAACCCTTCATTGGTATCGGAGCCATACTAGAAATTAATACGGATTTTGTTAGAATTACAAAATCGAAACAACTCCGTAACTTGAAATGCGAAACTATACTTTCTGTCGATTTTAAAAAGCTTTCAGAAAATTTTTCAAACAAGTGCAGAATGGTATTTGGGAGGTTATAAGTACATGGTAAAAATTTGGGACACTGTGCTCGGATTTTTGCCGAGCACATGGGGAGATTTTCCGAGCTGGCCAGCCCTGGAGTGGCATTTGATGTTAAATTTTTTGTCATGTGCTTATCTCTGTGTTTTGGTGTTTCAGGTGTTGTTTATTTTTGCTAAATTTTGCATCTGATATAATCTTACACTATAAGCAAGTTGGAGTGTTTCGTATTTGTAGTTTTAACATTATTTCAGGTTATTCACATATTGTCTAGACGAAGTTAGAAAGTTCGATCGAATGTCAAAAACCCATTTTTTCCAAGTTTAACGTATTCGGAAAAATATGCAAGTGATTCCGTGGACCCTCTAGAACAACGAAACCTTAACTCGATTATGTGGCCGTCAAAACCGCCACTTGAACCCTAGGGTTTGTGGTAGTTTAGCGTTGTCACATGTGAGGCGTTGGTTTAAACCTTCTATGGTTGGTTCATAGGTACTGTGGCATCTTCTAGGTATTATTAAAACTGTGCTCAAGTGTTGAGCTGTCGGGAAATTTTGGGACTTTGATGAATCGATCGAAGAGTTTATCGTCGTCCGGATATTATGTGATGGGATACAATATTTGGAATCCACAAGTAGTTATGAGATAACTAGTTTGAATGTTATAAATCTAGCACTTTAGTCTTATTTGATCGGTTGCCACGGGATTTTGATGAGATCAAAAGTCCGTCGCAATCACGTAACGTACGCGGATACTCGCTGGGTAAACATAATAGATAGCCACGCACCATAGCCCCGACCAAGTGACTGTAGGAGAACCCCGTCGCCAAAAGCATCCGTTCGGGTGCTCGCGGTAGCGGTGTTCCACCTTAGTGCACTTCGTCGACAGCATCGTGGGGTGCGGTCGTCTACTGATGTTTCCGACGAGCATTCGATTAGGATGTCGGGAATCTTGTTGAATTGCCCGACCAGATATTGAAAAGTGTTTTCGATATTGAGACTAAAATGCGGGGTTTATAATTGTTAGGCATGTGATGTCTAAGGAATTCAAATGGTTAGGCATGCGATATCTAAGGTGGTTGCGGATTCCAACTGTTGTAGTTTTTCACTTTCTTTTCTGCGACCATAAGCGTAATATGTTGTATATCACTGGTTTCGTTGCTATATGCCAACGACAATTGGGATACGTATATTTAATTACGTTGATGACATGTGATGTTATGTGTTGCTTGGATATGTTATATTGGATCGTCGTGTTTTTGAATAGCCGGGGGTTTTATGTGAGATGAGAGTTTTCTTTTTCATTCATGTAAAATTCATTGTATGTAATATTCTTTTATTGGGGCACTTCCGGGTTGAGGATGATGTGACTATTGTATATTATTTACTTTTCCGTATTAGGATAGACCCAAGGCGGGGAGCATAAGTAACCGGGTTCTGGAGTCCAGTGGGAGACCATCTCGAGGAGTCGAGACCGGGTCTCCTAACTCTAGAATTGGTAGGGTTGCTTGCCGCTCTCGTAGGGATCTAGGGGTGTGGAATTGGCTATTCATCATGACCGTGGAATCCGTGTTTTATATAGTCTTAATTAAAACACGAAAATTCTAGTATATCAAATATTTCATATGTTGTTCTTCTGCTGCGATATCTGTGATGTGATCATTTGATATGTTGAGATGGATACAGGATATAGTATATGTGATATATTATATAGACGTTGCTTATGTTTTACACCCGCGCTAACACTGCCCCGCTCTGCCGTTAGTTACCTAACCTAATGGTGCACGAGGGGATATCGAGGCGAATGCGGATGGCATAAGCGTACGTTGTATTTATCTGTGATGTTTAGGTAAATTAAAATGATGGGACTTCATTAATGAGATTAATGAAATAAAAGAAACCTAAAGATGTTGTGGAATCAAATTTTCAAAAATAGGTTGCTCTACTTGTTGCTTTGCATAGCGGTGTTCCTTGTAGAACATCCAGCACCTTATTCGATAAGGAAAGAGCCAAGATCTTCACCGGGAGTGACCTCTTTAGCAATAACTGGTAGATGCTATAACCCTCGGTTTGTCTTTTGATTGCTTTTCTAGTTCTTGCTTTGCATAGTGGTATTGTGAATATCCTGCACCTCATTCGATGAGGAAATAGCCGACGATCCTTTCACCGGGAGTGACCTCTTTAGCAAAACTAGTAAAAGCCTAAAAAACACTCCATTTTAAATCATTTGATTCTACAACGATATCAAGTTCATTACGCAAAAGGTTTTCTTAAAAACCTGTCGTAGCCCTCCGTCATTTCAGATAAGTACTTCATAGTATTCGTGCTACGTTTCTTGGCTTTCATCAAGGCGTAGTGTGTGGTAGCTATTTATACTTATCTGCATAAGCATATGATGTGATTGAGTTAGGGTAGTCGTGCGACTTTTTTGGATTTCGTCAAGGGCCGTGCGGATGGGTTTAATTCAACCGGGAAATGACGGGTTGAACTTGACTAGCAGCCTATGGTTTGTTGGCTTTCGTCAAGTCATAGGATGCTAGGGGTAAAATATTATCGGGAATTTCAAGTGTTGAAATTTGCAATGAGATTGCATACCTCCTATGAGATAGTTGGATCCCCATACCCACTGCGAGTAAGAGTTACTCTTGGGAGAGTTTTACACATTACAATTAGCCAATCAAGTAGGTGTCTAGAAAGATGTCAACGGGGTTACGCCTCTGGGAAAACGAGATTTATTTTAATTAGGTCCGTGCAAAAGCACGGGAAACCTCCCTCAAAGTACCGACACTGGCCTGCCTGAAAGATTGGCGAAATTGTAGGGTGTAATTAATCCCGGCTAGTCTTTACTTTTAGGGTTTGAAGGAAGATTTGACAAAAACAGTGGGCGCCATCCTGATTAGATAAAATAATAACCAATCTAATCTTGCAAGAGCATACGCTGAGTGTTTTCTTCTCTCTCTCTCCAGGCAGTGACCATGTCACGCCTTAATCAAGATAATAATATGGATGTATTGACTGAACCCGCTTGTTATACTGAGCTAAGGAACGTTGGTCCCGCTCCAACTTATAATTGTTATAAGACCGAGCAGGAAATAGGAGATTACCAGGATTCCCGTGCCACCCAAACGAAGAAAGCGAATGATGATGCATCTTCTTCGGGTGTGTTCATTACAGAGAACTGTTTCTCAGTATCCTTTACGTCCTGGATATGAGACACCGGATCAGGATCCCGCAAATGTAATATGTTACATAGGCTACAGATAGGTAGAGAACCGAGAAAGGGTGATAAATTTTAAAAGTTAGAAACGGCGCAATTGTTGCAGCCAAGTCTGTTGGCAGTTATCATCCTGTATTACCAAATACATTGATTCTGAACGAATGTTATTAGATACCGAACCTGATATACAACATCATATCAGTCTCATTATCAGTAAAGAAGGATATAATTTTGTATTGTTGGATAATGTTTTGAACATTTCCTATATCAAGAGTTGATCGGTTCAGGCAGTTTATCTAAAAGCATATACGTTCTAAATCAAACTACAGTTCTTAACGTGCGAAATACACAAAAGATGAAGAGTTCAGAAATGAACGAATTCTTCTTAAGGTATTGTAGACTAGGTCATATCAATGCAACCCGACTAGCTAAGTTACATAGAGATGCATATTTAAATCAGTTTGAATTTACATCTTGTGAAACTTGTGGGATATATATGCCCTAGAGGCCTACATTGTATAGGATGCTTGGGATATGTATGTACATGACAGTCTTGCTTGATATGATAGTACGCTATTTGGTTTGACTTTGTCTTAACGTATAATATATTTTACTTGGTATTTATATATTTGTTGATAAAGCCCATAGGGTGTTTGTCTGACTACCGGCGTTGTGATGGCAGTCATACTAGTGGGAGCTGGATAGTCAATAGGCACACCCTTAGATGTCCCTGGTCGCAGGAGTATCAAGATTAGGCATCGATACTCCGGAGTAGACTAGTGTATATATATCTAGACCCTGACGAGGGGCAATGGATTGGTCCCACAACCATTGGTGGTGTTCACCTAAGATTGTATACAGATGCTCACTGGGTGTGAGTACACCGGACAGGACTCGCTGAGAACTGACTGGATGGTATTATACCTAACGTCAGATAGCAGTTCTCAGGTGACATGTGTGCAGATAGCCCGTTGACTTAAGGTCATCATTTGTCTCGTGTGAGTTCCCACTGTGCTTTGATTGTTACCCTACCACGGCTCAAAGGAGTCGTGCAAACAGGTTTCAGTTGGGCACAGTCCCGAGCCACATGGAGGCAGTGAGCGACTGTTAGGGATTCGTCTCTCCCGGTATAGGGAGTTGATATCGCACTGTGGTCGTTTGGTCATTACCATAAGTCCCTGGCCAGGGCTGATTGAGAATTACTGATAGGTTGATCAGTAGATTCTCGAATGGTGATAAAGCCATACCGACACGACTTGTATGGTTATTAGGGGTCTGACGTCCACCACCTCCCTAGACCGTACATGTGATACTCTCAGACGAACAGACCGGACTGCGCGGATATTGTCACAGACAGGCTCAGTAGGATTTCAGATGGGTTACCTCATCAGCTTTCTTATCGACAACTACCTGGGGACCGTTACGTACAGCTAGTGCCGCTTGCGGTCTGTGGTTAAACCCACTGCCAGCGTAGTAGTCGAGTCTTTAGAGTCCCACACAGAGATTTCCCAAACCCAGGCGAAAAGATATAGAGGTCGTATGGTTTTACGACATTCGGACAGTTTTTACTAGCCGGCTTTGGTTTAAGCCAGATTCTAGTATCAGGTTATTGGATTTATACAGTCTAAAGTTTTTCCGTGTTTTCACGGATGAGAGGGGCGTTCTCGTAATTTTCCGAGAAGCTTCTAGAAGGATGTGACATAAAGAGAGAGGTGGCATTTTCATTTAATGATTAAGTGACTCATTGTGAGTGATTCATCATATCATTAATGCATCATTTATTGCTTAATGACTCACATGATGAATCACCCACTTGATTAAATGAAACATGATGAATATTCACTTATTATTCATTTCTTTTAAATTCATTATGTTTCATATATATCAAGTGAGAAGCTTTATTCATTATAATAATATCATTATCATCTTCTCACTCTCTCTCTTCAAGTTCTCTCTCCTTCACCAAGCCCTAATCCTACCCCTCATGAGTTGAGAACAAGGATTAGGAAAGACTAATTACTCCATAACCTATCTCTACATCATCTTAGCTACTCTATTTAGCAACTAGAGAAACTAAGTAACCTCAAGTTTAGAGGTTATAGCTTGGATTAGGGTTCTCGGGTGGATCGTCTATCACGGGAGAAAGCCGAAGAGGACGTGGAGATCCAAAGAGGCCGTAGACAACATCAAGACGAAGGACTAGAACCGTTTGCTATAATCTCTTCGCATAGTAGATTAAAACTCTATAGCTTTTGTTAAAACTTGTTTAGCAAACGATTCGTACGGTTAATCGATGTTTGATCATAGAACTTGATTGTTATTCATATTTCCGCCTCCCCACAAGTATTGGGGTGTTGAACATCGACTTACAAAACTTTCCAGTCATGTCACAAAGATAAAATGACCATAGCTCCGTTTACTGGAAACAGAGAAAAAGTTAGTGAACTCTTGGGATTGATACATGATGATGTATGAAGGTCCCCTGTCTACACATGCGAAAACCGGTTCTTTGTACTTCATTACATTCACTGATAATCTCTCAAGATTCGGACATATGATCCTGTTGAAACACAAATCTGAACCTTTTGAGATATTCAAAGAATATAAGTTAGAAGTAGAGAACCAAAATAGGTATGACTATTATGTCGTATGATGTGATCAGGGAGGAGAATACTTGAGCACGGAATTCCTAGACTATTCTAAAGGAGAATGAGATTCTCTCTCAGCATTAGTCCTCCGTATACACCACCGCACGTCGGTGTATCGGGGCGGAGCAATCGCACCCTATGTGTATGGTGTGCTTTATGATGAGTACTATTGAGTTACCTATTTCCTTTTGGGAGTTATGCACTTGAGAAGCTGCATACCTATTGAATAGAGTTCCAATCAAATCAGGTGCCTACCACTCCATATGTGATATGGTATAGGAAAAGCCCATATCTTAAGGAAGTTAAGATTTAGGGTTGTCCGGCTTATGTCTAAAAGCAAAATCCGGACAAGATCGAGGCGAGATCAGTTCTGTGGAAGTTTGTTGGATATCCCAAGCATTCGCAAGGGAATATCTTCTACCACTCTAAGGAGCAAAAAGTGTTTTGTTTCTTAGCATGCCACCTTTGGAAAAGGGAATTTCTTATGAAGAAATTAGTGGTCATGAGGTAGAGCTGGAAGGAGTTCCAGCTATACAAGCTGCAGCTGATGATTTGGTAGTACCGGAGGATTCAATAGCTCCCAACGAACCTCAGCCTCTCCGCCGATCTGGTAGGGTTCCTCACCCACCTGAGTGATACTTCGGTTTTCTCTATGACAGTGGGAGTGAGTATTGCATCATAAGATAACGACCCAACTGTTTTCGAGCAGGCCATCAAGAGTGGAGACTCTATGTGAATGGATGGATGCTAAGCGATCTGAGATGGAATCTGTGTACACCAACAAAGTATGGACTTTGGTTGCTATATCTGAAGGGTTAAATCCCCATCAGGAACAAGTATATCTTGAGATGATTACTTGGTGTACATGAAAAAGTTGAGACTTTCAAAGCTATGCTTATGTCCATCCAGATCCTACTTGCCATTGCTACATACCATGACTACGATATCTGGCGGTTGGGTGTCATGACTGCTTTTCTAAATAGTGATTTAAAAGAGAGCGTCTATAAGTACACAGTCAGAGGGCTTCGTAGACAGTGGGAGCAGCGGAAACGTGTGCAAGTTTCTTTATGAGTTAAAGCAGGCATTGCGGCTTTAGAACATCTATTTTGATGTGGTAGTTAAAGCATTTGACTTCATCAAAATGGTAAATGAACCTTGTATATACAAAAAGGTAGTAAAGAGTATGGTGGTGATCCTCGTATTGTACGTAGATGACATACTCTTGATAGGAAAGGAGTTTCCTATGCTACGCTCGGTCAATCTCCTCTTATCACAAGGATTCTCCATATAGGATCAAGGTGATACCTCCTAAATCCTGGGTTTTGGATCTATGAGATAGATCTAATTGGATTTTAGGATTCTCACTAGGTGTAGTGAGATGGTATCAATCGATCATGGGGAGAATCACTGGAAAGCTTCCAAGGTGGTAAGGTCGACTGAATTTCAGTCACAGGCAGTGTCTTTACTCTCAGTGGAGGGACGATATGTTGGAAGAGTTCCAAGCTAGATACCGTGGCAAACTAGACGATAAAGACAGGATACATCGCTAGCTACGATGCTACCAAAGAGGCAGTCTGGATGTATATTAGTTCATGAGATGAACTTCGTTCCTACCATTGTGTGACAATGGAGTTGTGGCTTTGGCCTAGGAACCCCCGTCCCATCAGTGATCCAGACATATTCTTAGGCAGTATCACCTGATCATGGAGATAGTTGATCTCCAGGGAGATCGATGATAGGAGAGTAGGCGCAGAGGACAACAGTGCGAATCCACTCACAAAGGCCTATTTCCCAGTAGAGACTTTTATGGGATGGTTGAGTATGAGATACTTCAACCACTGCTAATTGTTGGGTATGAGATACTACAATAGATGGCCCTAGTGCAAGTGGGAGATTGTTAGTGATATGTATTCCCTAGAGGCCATTACTATACATATGATGTATGTTGTAGTGGATGCTTGGACATATATATGGAGGAATTTCTTGCTCGACATGATATTATGCTATCTGGTTTCTCTTTATCTTAACGTGTACACTGATAGTCTTTATCTTACATGTAGATAAAGCCCTTAGGATGAGTACTTGACTACCAGGATTGTGATGCAGATCATACTAGTGGGGACAGTGTAGTCGCTAAGTACATCCTCTAAATGTTCCTAGTCGAGGATGTATCGAGACAGGGCATCGATATACCAGAGTAGACTAGCGTATAGCTTCTCGACCCATGTAGATGGGCGATGGATGATCCTATATCCATTGGTGTTTGACATCAGAGACAGTATACGGGTGCTCAATGGAGACTGGGTACATTGAACGGACTCGCCGAGAACTCCCAGATGGTATTATACCTCACGTCAGATGGCAGTTCTCTGGTGACACTGGTACAGGTTAGTCTGTAAACCCGAGATCGTCATAGATTCTTGTGTGATTACCACTGTGCTTTGATTTCCACCTTACCACGTTCAAGAGAACGTTCAAAACGGTGGCTTTTGGGTACATTCCCGACTCATATAGAGGCAATGAGCGATAGGAGGGGTTTCGTCTTTCTCGGTATTGGGGGTTGATTTTGCGTTGTGCTCGATTGGCTATAACAGGAAGTCCTTGGCCAAGGCTGCTTCAGAGATATACTGGTAAGTGTTATCAATAGTTTCTCGACCCGTTATGAGCCTCATATCGACACGACTTATCGAGTTAATGGGGTTTGACGTTTACCACCCCTAGACGAGATATACGGCATATCAGACGAAGAGACCGGACTGTATGGTAGTGTTACTGATTAGACTCGCAGGAGTGTGAGCAAGCTTGCTTGTTGATCTTTTGATCGCTCAATACCCGGGTGGCCGTTACGTTTAGCTGACCGCTTACGGCTTGTGGGTGTTTGATATGATCATCATCTACTGCCGGCGTATTATTGAGTCTTTAGAATCCTACATAGAGGTTTCCTGGCTCAAGCGAAACGGAGTAGGAGCACATATGTGATATGTGCAGGACCAAGAATGATACGATATGAAATACCGTATTCTATTCTCACGATTTGTGACATTGGTCGGTTATATAAGTTATAGCCGGGTTATTGGATCAAGTGTTGATTCGATAAGTTGTTATACATGATATTAGTCGATTATATGTGATATAGCCGGATGATTAAATCAAGAGTTGAGTTGATAATCTAATGTATAATTATATATTTGATATATTACATTACATTAACTAGAATTAGCTTACTTATGGTTTCTTTCCTCACTTGATGTGCACATTGTACATATGTGATATGTATATTTGTGTACATGTATTGTGTCATGCTTGATGATACATCCAAGATGGGTGTATGAGACTCATACCATTTTAGATTTAAATTAGGGTTTTATATATTGCTTAAAGAATAACAAAAGATAGATGGCTTGGTCAATGTTTTCAAGCTTTCATGAAGCTTGTAGAAATATTGACAAAGTCCACTCTTTTATCATTCCTTAAGATATTATTTAACCCAAACTTTAACCTTATAGCTTGGTTAATTCTCTACATGAGTTAAGCATGAGGACTTAACTCATCCATGGTTCAATAATTCATTTGGATTAACTCATGAGATGAGTTCTTCTACTTCTTCTTCCTATTCAAAAGCTTTCTAGCTTCCATGGAGGTATGAGAAAAAGTGTGAGAAAATCAATTCTAAAGTGAGCCCACTTCCAACTTCATCATCCTCTACTACTTTCCATTTAGTATAGGGTGTTCTTTTCACAATGTTCAAGACCTAGTGAAGAAATAGCTTTGGTTAGTGTCTCCTCGACTCTCGATGTAGATCATCTTCGGCCTCGAAGTCATCGAAGCAAGCATGTTCGTTTCTTTGTGGAGCCTCTCAAGTGTCCGGAGTTTATGATCGCAGTGAAGGGGACTACTATATGGAGCTATTGAAGTGAAGGACCAGCCTACAATGGTTGTATTCCTGGCTCACTTCATATTGCAAAGTGTTTGTATTTGTTATTCTGTAGATTTCTAGTATACGATTCTTGTTTAGGGTTAGCTAAAACGGCAAATTTTTGAATTTGGCATGGACGATGCCTCCCGAAACCAAGCTACCGTCTTGGGTAACCCTTCACGTATGACCTAGGATTGAGTCATACATGCGATTTTTGCTCAGTGATGTTTTCTACTCACGAGTTGGCAACTCATCCCCGTTGTGCCACAGTTTCTTGCAGGTTTTGCCGTACAGGTTTTCTTGGCGGCTTTGCCGGCACACTGCTTCTTTCCGGGTGATTGCTTTGGTCGGCGGGTTCACTCGTATCATGACCACCATTGTACATTTATTTATTTCAGTTGTATCTAGTAACTCCATCAACCAGACTTGTATATTGATAGACCTAGAAACAAGTTGTTTATTCTTTCGACCTTAGAGTCGCGCTTGTATTATTATGGTTTTCTGGTGGATATTGATTTTCTTTTGAGTTTTGATCCTCGCCTTCGGCGTTGTATATTATATTGCTTGCGTGGTTGTGACCGGCAATTGGCGAAGTGCTAGCTCCCTCTTGAGGATGCCTTTATATATATTTCATGTGTTTTACCCGTTGGGGCCAGTATTTACAAGAGAGACTCTGCCGAAATTTTCGGAAAAGAATTGATGTTTTGAAAACGTTTACTAGGGCTTTTCAAAATGATTATATGCAAACTTTAAAACAAGTTTTCCTTCACTTCCTTCTCTTAAATGGTTTAGATTTCTGGGTTTTTGGCTTACTTGAATTAGATAGGGTCGTATAGGCTTCTTATGATTCAAGTGCTAGTCACGTGCTATTTCTGGTCGTGACAGTTTATCATGGTATAAATGCAGACGTAATAGTATGAAGTGTAATAGGTATCTTATTTAAGATATACGTCTTGCTATTTTGGTAGAGTGTGATAAGAGGTTTACGGTTTAAAAGATCTCAGTGTCATACTAGACATGTCAAAATAATGAGACTATAGCTCGTTTTAGGATTCCTTTTACATGCAACAACTGGTAAAAAGGTATTTAAGTACTGTCCCCCGGATCAGTCCTAATCGGCTACAATAATGCACAACTATAATGGTATACCTCGTATGATAGCAATATCTCAATATATGGATGTCCAGCATCGACACCCGAAATCAGAAATCCCTCATGTCCATCACCGACATGCAAATTCTCAAATATCTCATGTCCATCACTGACACGCAAATGTAGATATCGTCAACACCATCTCAACAGATGATTGCCCCTCGATATCCCTGACCCCGGTCAGTATCCCCTGGATATCCTCCGTGCACACATCTACCTCCGGCCAGTATCCCTTGGATATCTGCCGTGCTCATATCCATCTCCGGTATCGAGTATCCTCGATAGGCTCCCTGCCTCTAATGCGGCTTTCCTGCCCCTCGGTCTCGACCGAGTCCACCATGTATCCGTCTGTTTATTCCCTCACTCAGCCTGGATATGTAGCAAGTTCGTAATCGTATATCTCCCCAACTCGGTTCGGAATAAAAACAATCATAAAACATCAAGCTCATGGTGGCCGTCAACTCATCGTATCCAGAAATATCAAGTAAGGAATACAGATACTTGCATAGATCATTCTGATGATATATTATATATAAACATATATAACAGCGTCCCATACCACTGATATATATCATCGAAAGTAAAACATCATGAAAACTCATAAGAATCGAAAACGAATACCTATGGTACCGGTATTCGCAAAACTCAACAGATAATAAAGGTACAATATGTAAATAAAGTCATGTATACAACAACCGTAACAGTTCTACTGTGTCATGGCAATACTAATGATGTGTAGTGTATCATACGCGTCGGTGCTCATGCAGCATGGCAATCATTAGATTTGTGCAAGTGTTCTATAAGTGTATAAAGTAGAAAGTAATTCTACCTATATCCGTATTACATAATAAAATCATATTTTCCGGATATAAGGAATCAATATGCCTCGTATCTGCGTTACATACGCATCACATAGTATATCAGCCCTACAGTAGCATGGCAGAACCAATGACGTGTAGTGTAACATATGCATCTGTGCTCGTGCAACATAGTACTCATTGGTAATTGTGCAGTGTTCTATTATTGTGTTCATATAACGGAAACGTATATCATCGATAAGTGTATCGCGAACATGTAATGTAAAACTAAGCGTTTAGCGTAAATATTAATTGTAACTACTTGCTATGAGCTATACCGTTATCTTTGAAAATGGAACGAAACGTTGGTTTTGAAATAAGGAAATTGTCTTAAGTTAAAAATAGATATTCATTTGGAAATTAGCTTCGCATCCTTGTCATTTATCAATTAAAAGGGAAACGAATCGTTAGTTTTTTTAAAAGAGTATAGCTCACTCGAATATAACCTTCTAAATTAGAATAATTCAAGATTACACAAATCTATAAGAAACTTGGCCGTATTCGGCACACTATCCACATTATCGTAAGTACGGCATCATCCCTCCTATAATATCCATATTATCTCAATATCCATATCGTACGGATCTATCGTCACGTACGAATGTCACAATAACCGTGTATTAAACTATAAGCACATGAATAACACACTAGATGCGAAATAACGTCAATAACATTAACTTAATTTAACATTAACAACTAACTAGATAGCATAACTATCCTAGTTAAATGGTTGCGATGGTGCTATACACCATCCACCCGAATTCCCCCGTAGATGTAAATCTACTCACCAACTTGTCAAGCTTCTTGAATCTATGATTACTATGTCCGTCATCTCCATCTCGGAAACCTTCGTGATCGTACCAATAATCGAAGTTATAACAAATCGCATAAATATCATATTAAAACCAAAACAACGAGCTAGGCACCCGTAGGTTAGAAGCTACAGCTTACTTACTTCAAAAACGACAAGATACCCCTGATGTTAACGTACGAACGTCAACAGTTCAGTTGTGGCACAGAAATACGAAAACCGTATCGAAATGTCGGAAACTTTAACAAAACCCTTACTAGAAAACTCCCAGATTTCACTATATGAATTCTGGGACAAAACAAACCACAAAGTAGTTCATAAAATATCCAAATAAAGATACAGAAGAAAAACCAACACAAAATACTATAGGGGGCCCGGCGGCGCCGGCCAAATAACGAATGTCGCCGGGTGAACATAGGAATTTGGGGCTCGAGCTTTAGGTGTAGTCTCCTAGTAGTCTCATTATACTACAGTTTTGTTATTTTTTCTAGTGATTACACCTAGTGGTTCCAGATTCAATTTCAGTATGACTAATATCACAAAAATCCAGTTTTCTGATACCGCATACTAAAAACAGGTATCAAACAGAATTGAAATTGTAAGGAAGGAGATATACCTATATAGATGATTCGCAAAGGAATATCAGCTCAAGAAGTGCATAAGGAAGCTCCTAGGTATTGTAGTGAATCAAGCTTAAGGTTGTGAACAATTTGATGAAGGGACTATGGCCTTACTCTTTTTGAATTGATGAACACTTGGGAAATTTTGGTGTTGGAGCTTGAAGAATTAGGTTTGTTTCAGTTTGGAAAGCTCAAGAAATGCTAAGGGTTGAATAAGAATTAAGTGGAATTATTATGGTTTGAATAGAGAAGCAAGAGGTGTCAACCATGAAGGGTGAGGTGGAGTGTTTTAAAGTGGTTG
Organism: Agapanthus africanus; assembly: GCA_030015575.1. Taxonomy (NCBI): domain Eukaryota; kingdom Viridiplantae; phylum Streptophyta; class Magnoliopsida; order Asparagales; family Amaryllidaceae; genus Agapanthus; species Agapanthus africanus. The sequence continues at coordinate 291,819,720 of CM057345.1, read as the reverse complement.
TGTATAGTGAGAAGGAGGAGGTGGTGGGAGGAGGGTGAGTGTGAAGGTGTGTTGAGAGTCAGGGTTTAGCCTAGCTTATAATATAACCAACCATATAAAAGAATTACAACAAATAAAAATCTTTCATATTACAAATCTAAATCCATGTTTAAAAAGAAATGAAATACTTATTCTCACACTTAAATATCATTATCTTAATGTAAAATCTCATATCATGTTAAAATAATTAAAATATCATTTTTAAATGATATCACACACTTTTCTTCTTATTTACCAAAATAATCACATTTTTGCGGATATAAATCCGATACCAAAATTTCATAAGCGATATCATTTTTATAAACTCATTATCCTTATATTTAAAATTATAAATTAATATTTATAATTTTCCAAAATGTTACAATATCACCCCTTAAAGAAATTCGGTGCTCGAATTTAAATTAAACCCCCATCTTAAAACAATTGTTTTCCAATCCAATCAACTAAATCCAAAACAATTTGTTCGGGTCCAAATTTTAAAAACATATAGTCCGCTCAATATAGCGGAACTCCAAAGTCCCACATGAGCTAAAACGTAACATAATGTAATCGTGTGCATGAATACTCAAAAAGATATAAAACTCACATAACTGTAACTCTAGCGGTTGCTATGAGAATTACACCGATTATGATGCTAAATTCAAATTACGAAAACCACTATATATGTCAAGTATACATTACTTGCCACAGTCGTAGTGCAATATCGGTAGCACACGACCAAGCAAAAATATAAAAATCGAGTCTATAACATATCCTATCAAGTACAAAGCATGAAAACAAAATCAACCCTAACGGTTTTGCATGAAAATCCAAACCACATGCCTTGGGTGTGCATGAAAACAAAATTAGTGCCAAGTGCAACAGGTGTGCACGAAATAATATCCATTGCATCAACTGTGCATGGAGAAAATATCAAGTGTGGCTAAAGTGTATAAAATCAGCCTCAAGTGAATCGGGGTGCACAAAAAAAATCTCAAGTGCATCAGAGTGCACAAAATAAATCTCAAGTGTATCGGGGTGCACAAAATCATACCGAGTATACCTATAGTATATATATATATAAAATCTTTTAATCATGTGCAACCGATATGCACGAAAATATCATTCTAGTGCATCTGGTATGCACAACACTCCAATCGAATGCAGTCATCCCGCACGGAAATCTCAAACAAGTGCACCTGGTGTGCATAAAACATCAATCAAAGTGCAATCACCGTGCACTGTAACCTCAAACAAGTGTACTTGATGTGCACCAAACGTTTGTGTGACCTTCAAATCCCCAGAATACATATGTCAAAATAACGGACATCGAGTTGTCCTTTATTCAACGTCGAAAACACAATGTTTGGATCATCAAAACGAAAATCAAAACAAATGACATCGAAGTATATCTTTTTCAATGTCGAAAGGTGTCTACACACCCGGAACTGGCATAGCAAGGATTACCACTTGCCTTCTGCCACGGTCTAGCGTTCTCTATCTCTGAATTCTGGTTCTTCCTGCGGATCACTAACGCCACGGTCTCTTATACCCTCGACCGGTGAGGAGCAACGACGCAATCAGTCTCATGCTGATACTTCTGAAGACAAATCCTTTCCAAGCAGTCCAATTCTCGCAATGCAGCATGTCGACGACGGCGATCTCTAACCTCTGCGTGTGCACCGAACAACTGATCCTGGGTCCAATCTCACTTTTTAAAGTATCCTGGAATGAACCAGTCAAGTTTCCTGCTGATCTCATCTATCCAGTTTGCCCGGGACAAGCCATCAATACTGAATCCACTTCCATTTCGAAACAACTGCAGTCTCCTCAAGATTTTCATCTGAAAGTGTAGCCGTACACGCCTCTGCATACGCATCAAACGGTTAGTGTATATGCCCTAGAGGCCATTACTGTATCATACTAGTTTGTATATTACTTAATGGAAGCTTGGGATATTCACCTTGTATAAACAATCTTGCTCAATATAGTAGTATGCTACTTGGTTTGTTTCTACTTCAATGTGTACATGTGTTTATTTTGCGATATCACCTATACGCATTAGTGGAGCCCTTAGGATCTTTGCTTGATTACCAGCGTTGTGATGGCAGTCACACTAGTGGGGGCTGGGTAATCTATAAGCACATCCTTATACAGGTCCCTAGTCGCAGGACTATCGAGACAGGGCATCGATACTCTGGAGTAGACTAGCGTATGCGCTTCTCATCCCAGTGTGGGAGATGGTCTGTCCGACAGCCATCAGTACGTCGTACTGGAGATAGTATACGGGTGCTCGTTAGGTTACGGGTACACTGGACAGGACTCGTCGGGAACTGACAGGTTGGTATTATACCTATCGTCAGTTATCAGTTCCCAGGTGACATGAGTACAGCTTAGTCCGCTGACTTGATACTGGCACTTCGCCTCGAGTGTGTTGCCACTGCACTTTGATCACTACCCTACCACGGCTCAAAGGAGTCGTGCAAACAGGTAATGGTTGGGTGCAATCCCGAAGCACTTGGAGGCAGTGACGGTTAGACAGGATTCGTCTCTCCCGGTATTGGGGGTTGACATCGCGCTGTGTCTAGGAGAGCCATTACACGAGCAGTCCCTGGCCAGGGCAAGCGAGATATACTGGTAGGCTTCCAGTGTTATCTCAGGGTGTTTTGGGCTTCACTCCGACAAGACTTGTACCGCTATTGGGGCACTGACGTTTTACCGCCCCCTAGGCCCGACATGCGATGTATCAGACGAACAGACCGGACTGTACGGAGAATGTCACATTCAGACTCAGTAGGAGTTCAGATGGGGTTCACCTCGTCAGCCTTCTTGTCGGCATCTACCTGGGGACCGTTACGCACAGCTAGTGCCGCTTGCGGTCTGTGGTTAAACCCACTGCCAGCGTAGTGTCGAGTCTTTAGAGTCCCACACAGAGGGTATTCGCCTCTGGGCAAAACAGAGTAGAGGTCGCATGGTTTTGCGGCAGGTTTCGTTCTCATCCGCGCACTTGTGCACGTTTGGAGTCCGGACGGATTATACTGGCAGGCTCTGGTTTGAGCCAGATACTGGTATATGTTTTAGGGTTGCTTTTATATCTCGGTATTCTTGTTCCTCGGAACGAGAATGCCGGTGTGTATGCACAGTTGCTTGAGGCGGAGGATGAGGTATTTCATTAGGGTTTCGGAACGGGTGCGTATGCACAGTTGACAGTCGTCATTTTCCAAACCCTAATAGATTTATGAAATATCAATTAATAATAGTAATTAAATGAAATATTGTTATGGTTGATTTTGTGGACTTGTTGACCATGGTTGACTTGTTGACCATGGTTGAATGTTGACCACCATCATGCTTTGAAAGGATTCTCCTTGATTCATGCTTACACTCATTTAATGAAGCATGATAGTGGTCATTCCAAAACTACCATCAACTATTCTCATTTGAATTATTATTACTAATTAGATAATTCTTTTTCTTTTGATATGGTTGCAAAAAGGAAAAAGAGAGCTCATTCTTTCATAACCATTCTCTCTCCTCACTTCATCTTCTTCTTCCTCAAGCTCAAGGTGATTCCTTCTCATGTGTTGAGAATCCCTCACCTTGAAAAGAAAACAACCCCTAGACACTCTCTACTCTCTCTAGGGTTCAAGGTTTAGCAAGCCGGAAATCCTAGTTCACTCAAAGATCGAGGAAGAGCCCAAAGGTTGAACCCTCAGGTGGATCCATCTTCGACGGAAGAAGGCTACGAGGCAAGAACCATCAACCTCTACAAAAGTTTGAAGAAGAAGAAGTTCAAGTTTAGGTATAACCATCTTTCCGAGTAGCTAAATCTCTTTAGCAAGTTTGCTAGTTTTAGTTTAGGAAAAGATCCCGACTTTGATAGTCCATGTTGCCCCATGCGCTAAAAATTTGTTTTTTATACCGTTTCCGCCTCCCCGCAAGAACCGGGGTCGCAACGTGGACTTACAGTGGTATCAGAGCCTAACTAAACTTAAACTAGCTTGGTAGTGAAGTGTAACGAAGTTCGGAACCGAAAAATCCAAAATCCAAACTTATACAAAACCCTAGTTTCTGTTAAAAAAATTTCTGGTCAAAACAAGTTTTGTTATACACCTAAATTCGGCTCAGGGTTTTGTGTGAACACCCAAGAAAAACGATCCCCTAATTCCTTCAAACCGCCGCGGATCCGCGGCCTCACCTATTCTTATAGCCGCGGATCCGCCGCCGTTTAGAGTCTTCTGGTGATCGGGTTTCGTGCAGTGTGTCTCTGTGTTGGTTTTGGGATTTTTAAAATATGTTATATGTGCCCAGATTTTCCAGAGCAGAAATTTACTTTTGGGGTCCTATAATTCCGTATTTTTTTCCGAACTTCACTGCACTTTGACTATGATGGTTATATCTATGATGTTTGCATGTATTGAACGTCGGCTAATCGCTATAAGTCGATTAGTCGGGGTTATACATCTCTGTGATCTGTGTTTGATGTTGGAATGTGTATATGAATGTGTTGGACTGTCGCGGGTGAATAGCCGGGGTGGATGTGAGATGAGCTTTTGTTTTTCTTTCATTCATTTGTAAATGTAAATTGATGTAATATTATTATTTGTATGGCCGCACAACCGGGTCGGGGTTGTAGCCGTCATTGTATAATTCTTTTTACTGTTTTTGCTCCTAGGATAGACCCATGGAGGGGTGCACAAACTACCGGGTACTTGGCGGGTAGTTTGCCGCACCCGTAGGGGTCTTGGGTGGGGTATTTGCTATTCACCGCGACCGTGTAATCCGCTTTTTGTTGCAGGCTCGAACGGATTGCGGATTGCTAGTATATCCAATGTATTCATCTGTGATCTGTAATGTCTATCATTGCTTTATATTTAGGCGTTGCTTATGTTTTACAGCCGCGCTAGCCCAGCCCCCGCTCTGTCGTTAGTTAAGTAACCTAACGAGTGATGACGGGACCCCGTGGCGAATGCGAATGGCATAAGCATACGTCATATTTTGGTTGTTTTCTGCAATGGTAGGATTAATTGATGGGACGTATTAAAAGAACTAATACAAGAATATCACGCATTAAAAGAACTAATGCAAGATAATAAACCAAGTTAAAGTCGTTGGAACACTTTCGAAAAACCACTCGGTTCTTTCCAAAACTAACTTTTAAATGCGGAGCTTGAGCCACTCCTTCTAAAAGCTATCTCGTTCCATCGATTATATCAAGTTCACTACGTTCACGGTTTTACCAAAACCATTCGTAGCCCTCCGTCGTTTCACATAAATAGTCAATAGTATTCAAGCTGTGTTTGTTGGCCAAAGTCAAGGCATAGTGATTGGTAGCTATTGGATATTCATGTGCAGCATAGATAGATGCGTTGATTTGGAACAGTCGTACTGCCTTGTTGGCCAAAGTCAAGGGTATGTACAGGTGGATTCAAATTAACCTGGAGAACGACGGGAAGAACTTGACATGTGACTTATGATTTGTTGGCCAAAGTCAAGGTCATAAGAGCATGGGGCAAAAATCCACATCGGGAGTTTCATAAGTACTGAAACTTGCTAGATTTGCATACCATTTGGAGTGTGATGATTATGGTAGGATTCCTTCATTTTCGTCACGCGATGATATTTGGATCCCGATCCTACTATGAGTATATGCTACTCCTCGGGAAATTTCTCACTAAACGATCAATGCTATAAACCTAGTAGGTGCCTAGAAAGGTGTTAGCGGGGCTACGCCCTCAGGAAAAAGAGGTTCTTAAATTAAGGAACTTCGCGAAAGCGTTGGAAAACCTCCCTCGAAGTACCGACACTGGCCTGGCTGAACGGTTAAGCAAGTATTGTGCGGTGGGATTGATCCCGGCTAATTCTTCCTTTGTGGTTTGAGGAGGGATTCGAGAGACAGTGGGAGCCATCCTGTTTAGACAAATTAAAAACCATTCTAAACTTGCAAGAGCATCGTGCTAAGTGTTTCTTCTCTCCCCCTGCAGCGACCAAATCGAAATGACTGGACTTAAGTTACTTCTAGATAAAAACATACTGACAGGGCCAAACTACAAAGATTGGCTCAGGAATGTCAAATTGGCAATCACTTACGACAAGCTGGGGTATCTTCTTACCACCAAAGCTCCCCCCGTCCCAGGTCCCACCTCCAGCGTCGCGGATAAGGAAATCCGTAAGACTTGGGAGATTGATTGCGCGAAGGTCAGGTGCCTCGTGCTTGCCTCTATGGACAACGAACATCAGAGGAGGCATGAGAATATGGACCTCGAGTCCATATTTCTCCATACAAAAGAACTGTATGGAGAGCAGTCTCGTATCAAAAGATACGAAGTGTCGAAGAAGTTGTTTTCGACACAGTTGGCCGTCGTATCATCGGTAGCGGACCACGTGCTTAAGATGATTGGCTACACTGAGGAGCTCGCGGAACTTGGGACCACGTTGGACAGTGAACTCTACACAGATTTAATTCTCCAGTCCCTTCCATCCACTTACGCCCAGTTTATACTGAACTTCAACTTACAAGAAAAGGAAGTTGAACTTTCAGAACTCCTCAACATGCTGAGGAGCGCAGAGGGCACCCTACAGAAGGGTAGGGATACACCCGCTTTGTTTGTAGGAGGATCTTCTTCCTCTAGGTCCAAGGCGAAAGCCAAGGGAAAGAGGAAGAAAGCCCCCGCCAAACCAAGAGGCGGTGTTAGTAAAGTGGGTACGAAGGGAAAGGAAAAGGCAACAAAGATTCCGGGGAAGCTTGTTGGAAAGGAAGAATGCTTCTATTGTCATAAGAGTGGACACTGGAAGAATGATTGCAGGGCTTGGAAGGCCAGGACACAGGAACTGAAGCAGGTTGCGGCTTCAGCTTCAGGTGTGTATGTTATTGAAAACTGTCTTTCTATAAACTCTACTTCCTGGGTATTGGATACCGGATCAGGATCTCATATCTGTAATTCTTTGCAGGCGTTGAGAAACCGTAGGGTTTTGAAGGAAGGTGACATGTCCCTCAGAGTTGCGAACGGAGCTAGCATGGATGCTAAAGCCGTGGGGGACTATCACATGGGAATGTCAGATGGGCATGTTTTGGTTTTGCGTAATTGCTTTTTTGTACCCAACGCAACTTGTAATATCATTTCTGTATCTTTGGTTTCTAAAGAAGGTTATGAATTTGCGTTTGTAAGTAATGTTGTAAACATTCACCTTAATCAAGTTCCGATTGGGTCAGGTATATTGAGCAATGGTATATACGTATTGAACCAACCACAGATTTTTAATGTCCAGAATACACACAAAAGAAAGTCTCCAGATATCAATCAGACTTTCTTATGGCATTGTAGACTGGGTCACATCAATGAGAGAAGGTTGACTAAGTTACATACAGAAGGATATTTGGATCCGTTCGAATATCAATCGTATGCCGCTTGTCAATCCTGTCTCAAAGGAAAGATGACAAAGACTCCGTTCACTGGACACGGAGTAAGAGCGAGCGAGCTCTTGGGACTCGTACACAGCGACGTGTGCGGTCCAATGTCTACACATGCGCGAAGCAGTTATTCTTACTTCATTACTTTTACGGATGATTTTTCTAGGTACGGTTATGTCTTCTTAATGAAACATAAGTCCGAAGCCTTTGAAAAGTTCCAGGAATATAAGAATGAAGTAGAAAAACAAACCGGCAAAAGTATCAAGATTCTAAGATCGGATCGAGGTGGAGAATACTTAAGTGCCGAGTTCCTGAATTATTTAAAAGAGAACGGAATTATCTCTCAGCTTACTCCTCCATACACTCCGCAACACAACGGTGTATCGGAGAGACGGAACCGAACCCTATTGGATATGGTACGGTCCATGATGAGTAACGTTGAGTTACCGCGATCCTTCTGGGGGTATGCGCTAGAATCAGCTGCGTACCTTTTGAACCGGGTTCCTACTAAGACTGTGCCTACTACACCATATGAGATGTGGTGTGGGAAGAGGCCCCATCTCAGTCACATTAAGACTTGGGGATGTCCAGCTTTTGTTAAAAAGCAGCATGCGGACAAGCTCGAGGCACGCTCAGTACAGTGTAAATTCGTGGGATATCCAAAGAACTCCAAGGGATATTTCTTCTACTGTGAAGAGGAACAAAAAGTTCTTGTTTCTCGTCATGCCTACTTCTTGGAAACTGAGTTTTTGGAAAACCAGATAAGTGGGAGCACAGTAGAACTGGAAGAAATTCCAGAACAACGAGCTATTACTGAAAGCTTAGTAGAACCAGAGGGTTCAAATGAACAGGACATTCCTACGCCGCTCCGCAGGAGTAGTAGGCAGTCTCATCCGCCCGAGAGATACTACGGTTTTCTCATAGACGGGGATAGAGAGGATTGCATCATAGATTATGATGAGCCTACTAGCTTCCAGCAGGCCGTTCAGAGCGTTGACTCGGTAAAATGGCTGGATGCAATGAGGACCGAAATGGAGTCCATATACACCAACAAAGTATGGACGTTGGACATTGCTCCAGACGGGGTAAAACCCGTAGGATGCAAGTGGATCTTCAAAAGGAAGATTGGTGTAGATGGACAGGTTGAGACCTATAAAGCTAGACTTGTAGCAAAGGGTTTCCGTCAAAGACCTGGCTTGGACTATGACGAAACCTTTTCTCCAGTGGCTATGCTGAAATCCATTCGGATCCTTCTTGCCATTGCTGCCTTCCACGATTATGAGATTTGGCAGATGGACGTAAAAACCGCTTTTCTAAATGGAAATTTAGAGGAGTGTGTCTATATGGATCAGCCAGAGGGTTTCATTCAGAGTGGGAGCAGCGGAAAGGTGTGCAAGTTGCTTAAGTCCATCTATGGACTAAAGTAGGTATCGCGGAGTTGGAACATCTGTTTTGATGAGACGGTCAAGGAATTTGATTTTATCAAAAATCCAGATGAACCATGCATCTATAGTAGATTTGTAGCGAGAACTGTAGTATTCCTTGTTTTATACGTGGATGGCATTCTCTTAATAGGAAATGACATTCCTATGCTACAATCTGTCAAGGGTTTCTTGTCACACAGGTTCTCCATGAAAGACCTGGGTGATGCCTCATACATCCTGGGGATCCGGATCCATCATGATAGATCCAAGAGGATATTAGGACTTTCACAGTCCAGGTACATCGACACCGTACTGAAAAGATTCAGTATGGAAGATTCCAAGCGCGGTAACCTACCGGCTTGTCACGGGATCACCCTCTCTAAAGAGATGTCTCCCAAGACTGATTTGGAGAGGGATCGCATGTCTATTATACCCTACGCTTCTGCGGTAGGCTCTATAATGTATGCGATGTTGTGTACCAGACCGGATGTAGCTTATGCACTGAGTGTAGTAAGCCGGTATCAGTCAAACCCTGGGGAGAAACACTGGATAGCAGTAAAGAACATTCTCAAGTACCTGAGAAGGACTAAGGAGATGTTCTTGGTGTATGGCGGAAAAGACTTCCAGATCGAGGCCTTTGCTAACTCTAGCTTCCAGAGTGATAAGGATGATTCCAAGTCCATGTCGGGTTTTGTCTTTACCCTCAATGGAGGGGCGGTATGTTGGAAGAGTTCCAAACAGGAAACCGTTGCAGACTCGACGATGGAAGCGGAATACATCGCTGCATCTGATGCCGCAAAAGAAGCTGTCTGGATAAGGAAGTTCTTGAAAGAACTTCAGGTGGTTCCGTCCATTGTTGACCCAATACCTCTGTATTGCGACAACAACGGGGCTATAGCTTTAGCAAAGGAACCCAGGTCCCATCAGAGATCCAGGCACATCTTGAGGCGGTATCACCTGATCAGGGAGATCGTGGATCGCAAGGAGATCGAGGTTCGGAGGGTTGCTTCAGAAGAAAACACTGCAGATCCATTCACCAAGGCCCTACCCCAGACTCAGTTCGAGCGGCTGATCGAGATGATAGGTCTTCGATACGCCAGTACATGGCCTTAGTGCAAGTGGGAGATTGTTAGTGTATATGCCCTAGAGGCCATTACTGTATCATACTAGTTTGTATATTACTTAATGGAAGCTTGGGATATTCACCTTGTATAAACAATCTTGCTCAATATAGTAGTATGCTACTTGGTTTGTTTCTACTTCAATGTGTACATGTGTTTATTTTGCGATATCACCTATACGCATTAGTGGAGCCCTTAGGATCTTTGCTTGATTACCAGCGTTGTGATGGCAGTCACACTAGTGGGGGCTGGGTAATCTATAAGCACATCCTTATACAGGTCCCTAGTCGCAGGACTATCGAGACAGGGCATCGATACTCCGGAGTAGACTAGCGTATGCGCTTCTCATCCCAGTGTGGGAGATGGTCTGTCCCACAGCCATCAGTACGTCGTACTGGAGATAGTATACGGGTGCTCGTTAGGTTACGGGTACACTGGACAGGACTCGTCGGGAACTGACAGGTTGGTATTATACCTATCGTCAGTTATCAGTTCCCAGGTGACATGAGTACAGCTTAGTCCGCTGACTTGATACTGGCACTTCGTCTCGAGTGTGTTCCAACTGCACTTTGATCACTACCCTACCACGGCTCAAAGGAGTCGTGCAAACATGTAATGGTTGGGTGCAGTCCCGAAGCACTTGGAGGCAGTGACGGTTAGACAGGATTCGTCTCTCCCGGTATTAGGGGTTGACATCGCGCTGTGTCTAGGAGAGCCATTACACGAGCAGTCCCTGGCCAGGGCAAGCGAGATATACTGGTAGGCTTCCAGTGTTATCTCAGGGTGTTTTGGGCTTCACTCCGACAAGACTTGTACCGCTATTGGGGGACTGACGTTTTACCGCCCCTAGGCCCGACATGCGATGTATCAGACGAACAGACCGGACTGTACGGAGAATGTCACATTCAGACTCAGTAGGAGTTCAGATGGGGTTCACCTCGTCAGCCTTCTTGTCGGCATCTACCTGGGGACCGTTACGCACAGCTAGTGCCGCTTGCGGTCTGTGGTTAAACCCACTGCCAGCGTAGTGTCGAGTCTTTAGAGTCCCACACAGAGGGTATTCGCCTCTGGGCAAAACAGAGTAGAGGTCGCATGGTTTTGCGGCAGGTTTCGTTCTCATCCGCGCACTTGTGCACGTTTGGAGTCCGGACGGATTATACTGGCAGGCTCTGGTTTGAGCCAGATACTGGTATATGTTTTGGGGTTGCTTTTATATCTCGGTATTCTTGTTCCTCGGAACGAGAATGCAGGTGTGTATGCACAGTTGCTTGAGGCGGAGGATGAGGTATTTCATTAGGGTTTCGGAACGGGTGCGTATGCACAGTTGACAGTCGTCATTTTCCAAACCCTAATAGATTTATGAAATATCAATTAATAATAGTAATTAAATGAAATATTGTTATGGTTGATTTTGTGGACTTGTTGACCATGGTTGACTTGTTGACCATAGTTGAATGTTGACCACCATCATGCTTTGAAAGGATTCTCCTTGATTCATGCTTACACTCATTTAATGAAGCATGATAGTGGTCATTCCAAAACTACCATCAACTATTCTCATTTGAATTATTATTACTAATTAGATAATTCTTTTTCTTTTGATATGGTTGCAAAAAGGAAAAAGAGAGCTCATTCTTTCATAACCATTCTCTCTCCTCTCTTCATCTTCTTCTTCCTCAAGCTCAAGGTGATTCCTTCTCATGTGTTGAGAATCCCTCACCTTGAAAAGAAAACAACCCCTAGACACTCTCTACTCTCTCTAGGGTTCAAGGTTTCGCAAGCCGGAAATCCTAGTTCACTCAAAGATCGAGGAAGAGCCCAAAGGTTGAACCCTCAGGTGGATCCATCTTCGACGGAAGAAGGCTACGAGGCAAGAACCATCAACCTCTACAAAAGTTTGAAGAAGAAGGAGTTCAAGTTTAGGTATAACCATCTTTCCGAGTAGCTAAATCTCTTTAGCAAGTTTGCTAGTTTTAGTTTAGGAAAAGATCCCGACTTTGATAGTCCATGTTGCCCCATGCGCTAAAAATTTGTTTTTTATACCGTTTCCGCCTCCCCGCAAGAACCGGGGGCCGCAACGTGGACTTACACAAACCTCCAGTATTGACGGTGAAGAACAACTGCTCACTGAGACTTTGCACCAATCTCCTGTTCCATTACACTCCAATATCTGTCAAATAAGGAGCGTATCGCAATAGTCACGCGAATTGCAATCTTCGTCATGATCAAGTCCGGAGTCTTACAAAACTCAAAATACGAATCCGGCATTTTTGACACTCTGTGGAAGAATATGGCTAAGCCTACCTTCGCGAACTCGTCCCAATTCATCGGACAATACGTCTCTCTCGAGCGACTTACATCAGGTCTAAGCAGAACCTATCAAAAGAAACTAATCAACTTCACCGATCTCGCATCGGAGCGCCACAAAGGATTAAATAGCCTAGCTGTCACTCATCTGAATGACTACAAATCCTCTGATCCTTAGATACTCGTAAACAACGGCCACCTTTAACTTCATGAATTCTGGAAGCAACACCTCGACAATCTCAGCAACGATTGGTACCAATGTCTGAACAGTAGGTAACATAGCGATCTTCGGAGTAGTGTAATCATCAAGCTTCCAAGTCCGGCTGGTCTCCAGAAATGACCCGACCCCCTGGTGTGGATCCCGAAGAAACTCGCTTTAACATTAGAATTCCGATCATATAAGGATAAACAACATGTCCCTATGTCACCGGAATGTCATCCTGGTCAGTCCTCGTCCCAGATAAATCTGCCCTGACCGTATCTCTAACCGCAGCCCTCTCGGCACGCATAGACATGGCGACCGGAACAATCAACATGTATCGATAAGGATAAATCAACAAAACGGATAGAAGAAATGATCTCAAAATATATATCCTAAGGTAACTTAGGCGGAGTATCATATCGTAAATATACCGCGGAACATATGTACGGTACGCCACTCTACTTAGTACCTACTTCATCAACCAAGGTCATCCTATGTAACGAAAGTTCGGGTATAGGACCCCCAAAGTCAAGTCTAAGTTCTTTAAGGTCAAGCCTAGGTAACAAAAGTTTATGCCTAGACTCCATATAGTCAAACCTAGACGCAAACAAAGGTTAAACCAAACGCTCTGATACCAACTTTGTTACGACCCGAATGCGGCACGTGACCGACACTTAAATCATGTGACATCTAAAGACGTCGACACGGTCCAAGTAAGCCGAAACCCGGAATCTAAACCTTTTTTGAAAATATTGGAGGTGAGGTTTAAAATAGTCATCAGATGGGATCAGTTTTAAAATAAACATTTAAGTCTAACAAATTATGTTTGAAAAGCATCTATGACATTTTGAAATTCAACAGCACCTCCTTTGTAAATATGGAATAAAACCCGATACAACATAATAATAAAAACAACATCCCAACGGGAGCAAGCTTCCACGCCCAAACGGCGGAGCAACCAAGCAGACAATATATGACGCCCAACGGCGAAGAAAAGAAAAGCGAAACAAACCAACAAGTATAAAAGAGTCGACTCCAACAAGTGCGATGCCCACAACACACAAACTCTAAGTCTCGCTTCTAAGTCTATAATATACAAGTTCTAAGTCGATGGAGTTTTACTAGATACAAGAATATATAAGTACAAGTATGGGTACGATACAACAGTAACCCACCTACCAAAGAAATCACCGCAAAGGAATGTGTGCCTCAAGCCGCTGATAATCCGAGCGGTAAAACCCACAAGAAACTGTGGCACAACGGTGGTGAGTTGCCAACTCTGTGAATAAAAGTACATCAAAAGTTATAAATCGAAATGCAAAACGATACCTAAGTTATAAGTATAGTACTATCATATCATGTACTAATATATATATATATATATATATATATATATATATATATCATATGCGTAAATATCATAAATGCAACACTATCTATCATGTGCTCCCGAAGTAGAACATATCATATGCAAATGACCTGTATCTAGGTATAGGCCCAAAGGTAGCCGAAAATTTATATGTAACACCTTTTCCTTAAAATAGCCACGGAATACTTATATCACGGCATAAAAGCTGACGTAATAGTATGAAGTGTAATAGGTATCTTATTTAAGATATACGTCTTGCTATTTTGGTAGAGAGTAATAAGAGGTTTACGGTTTAAAAGATCCCAGTGTCATACTAGAATGTCAAAACAATGAGACTATAGCTCGTTTTAGGATTCCTTTTATATGCACCAACAGGTAAAAAGATATTTAAGTACCGTCCCCGGGATCAGTCCTGGTCGGCTTCAAAAATGCACAACAATAACTGTATATCTCGTATGATAGCATCATCTCAATATATGGATGTCCAGCATCGACAACCGAAATCAGAAATCCCTCGTGTCCATCACCGACATGCAAATCCTCAAATCTCTCGTGTCCATCACCGACACGCAAATGCAGATATCGTCGACACCATTTCAACAGATGATCGCTTCTCGATATCCCTGGTCCCGGCCAGTATCCCCTGGATATCCGCCGTGCACACATCTAGCTCCGGCCGGTATCCATTGGATATCTGCCGTGCTCATATCCATCTCCGGTATCGAGTGTCCTCGCTAGGCTCCCCACCTTTAATGCGGCTTTCCTGCCCCTCGGTCTTGACCAGGTCCACCATTTATCCGTCTGTTTACTCCTCCACTCAGCCCGGATAAGTAGCAAGTCCGTAACCGTATATCTCCCCTACTCGATTCGAAATAAAAACAATCAAAAAACACCAAGCTCGTGGTGGACGTCAACTCATCGTATCTAGAAATATCAAGTAAAGAATACAGATACTTGCATAAATTATTCTGATGATATATTATATATATACATATATAGCAGCGTCCCATACCACTGATATATATCATCGAAAGTAAAACATCATGAAAACTCATAAGAATCAAATACGAATACCTATGGTACGAGTATTCGCAAAACTCAAGAGATAATAAAGGTACAGTATGTAAATAAAATCATGTATACAACAACCGTAACAGTTCTACCGTGTCATGGCAATACTAATGATGTGTGGTGTAGCATACGCGTCTGTGCTCGTGCAGCATGGCAATCATTAGATTTTGTGCAAGTGTTTTATAAGTGTATAAAGTAGAAAGTAATTCTACCCATATCCTTATTACATAATAAAATCAGATTTTTCGGATATATGGAATCATTATACCTCGTATCGGCGTTACATACGCATCATATACTATATCGGTCCTACAGTGGCATGACAGTACCAATGAGGTGTAGTGTAACATATGCATCTGTACTCGTGCAACATAGTACTCATTGGTAATTTTGCAGTGTTCTATCATTGTGTTCATATAACGGAAACGTATATCATCGATAAGTGTATCACGAACATGTATATTAAAACTAAGCGTTTAGCGTAAATATTAATTATAACTACTTGCTATGAGCTATACCGTTATCTTTGAAAATGGAACGAAATGTTGGTTTTGAAATAAGGAAGCTGCCTTAAGTTAAAAATAGATATTCATTTGGAAATTAGCATCGCATCCTTGTCATTTATCAATTAAAAGCGAAACGAATCGTTATTTTTTTTAAAAGAGTATAGCTCACTCGAATATAACCTTCTAAATAAGAATAATTCAAGATCACACAAATCTATAAGAAACTTGGCTGTATTCGGCACACTATCCACATTATCGCAAGTACGGCATGATCCCTCATACAATATCCACATTATCTCAATATCCAGATCGTACGGATCTATCGCCACGTGCGTATGTCACAATAACCATGTGGATGCGAAATAACGTCAATACCATTAACTTAATTTAACATTAACAACTAACTAGATAGCATAACTATCCTAGTTTCTACTCACCAACTTGTCGAGCTCGTTGAATCCACGATTGCTATGTCCGTCATCTCCATCTCGAAAACCTTCGCGATTGTACCTATAATCGAAGTTATAAGAAATCTCATAAATATCATATTAAAACCAAAACAACAAGCTAGGCATCCGTAGGTTAGAAGCTATAGCTTACTTACTCCAAAAACGATAAGATACCCCTGATGTTAACGTACGAACGTCAAAAGTTCAGTTGCGGCACAGAAATACGAAAACTGTTTCGAAATGTCGGAAACTTTAACAAAACCCTTATTAGAACACTCCCAGATTTCACTATATGAATACTGTGACAAAACAAACAACACAGCAGTTCATAAAATACCCAAATAAAGCTATAGAATAAAAAAACCAACACAAAATACTATATGGAGCCTGGCGGCGCCAGCCAAATCAGGAATTTCACCGGGTGAACATGTGAATTTGGGGCTCGATCTTTAGGTGTAGTCTCATAATACTACAGTCCTGTTAGTGTTTCTAGTGGTTACACCTAATGGTTCCAGACTCAATTTCAGTATGACCAATATCACAAAAATACAGTTTTCTGATACTGCATACTAAAAACAGGTATTAAACAGAATTGAAATTGTAAGGAAAGAAGGAGATATACCTATGTAGATGATTCACAAAGGAACATAGCTCAAGAAGTGCATAAGATAGCTCCTAGGTGTTGGAGTGAATCAAGCTTGAGATTGTGAACAATTTGATGAAGGGACCATGGCCTTACTCTTTTTGAATTAATGAACACTTCGGAAATTTTGGTGTTGGAGCTTGAAGAATTAGGTTTGTTTCAGTTTGGAAAGCTCAAGAAATGCTAAGGGTTGAATAAGAATTAAGTGGAATTATTATGGTTTGTGTAGTGAAGCATGAGGTGTCAACCATGAGTGGTGAGGTGGAGTGTTGTAAGATGGTGGTGTAAAGTGAGAAGGAGGAGGTGGAGGGAGGAGGGTGAGTATGAAGGTGTATTGAGGGTGAGGGTTTAGCCTAGGTTATAATATAACCAACCATATAAAAGAATTATAACAAATAAAAACCTTTTATATTACAAATCTAAATCCATGTTTAAAAAGAAACGAAATACTTATTCTCACACTTAAATATCATTATCTTAATGTAAAATCTCATATCATGTTAAAACAATTAAAATATCATTTTTAAATGATATCACACACTTTTCTTCATATTTACCAAAATAATCACATTTTTGCGGATATAAATCCTATACCAAAATTTCATAAGCGATATCATTTTTATAAAATCATTATCTCTATATTTAAAATTATAAATTAATATTTATAATTTTCCAAAATGTTACAATATATCCCCCTTAAAGAAATTCGGTCCCCGAATTTAAATTAAACCCCCATCTTAAAAGAATTTTTTTCCAATCCAATCAACTCAATTCAAAACAATTTGCCAGGGTCCAAATTTTTAAAACATATAGTCTGCTCAATAAAACGGAACTCCAAAGTCCCACATGAGCTAAAACGTAACATAACGGAACCGTGTGCGTGAAAACTCAAAAAGATATAAAACTCACATAACTGTAACTCTAGCGGTTGCTATGAGAATTACACCAGTTATGATGCTAAATTCCAATTATGAAAACTACTATATATGTCAAGTAAACATTCCTTGCCATAGTCGTAGTGCAATATCGATAACACACGACCAAGGGAAAATATAGAAATCAAATTTATAACATATCCTATCAAGTGCAAAGCATTAAAACGAAATCAACCCTAACGGTTTTGCACGAAAATCTAAACCACAGGCCATGGGTGTGCATGAAAACAAAATTAGTGCCAAGTGCAACAGGTGTGCACGAAACAATATCCACTGCATCAACTATGCATGGAGCTAATATCAAGTGTGGCTAAAGTGCACAATATCAACCTCAAGTGCATCGGGGTGCACAAAACAAATCTCAAGTGCATTAGAGTGCACAAAATAAATCCCAAGTGCATCGAGGTGCACAAAATCATATCGAGTATACCTTGAGTATATATATAAAAAATCTATTAATCATGTGCAACTGATATGCACGAAAATATCATTCTAGTGCATCTGGTGTGCACAACACTCCAATCGAGTGCAGTCACCCCGCACGGAAATCTCGAACAAGTGCACCTGGTGTGCACAAAACATTAATCAAAGTGCAATCACCGTGCACTGAAACCTCAAACAAGTGCACCTGGTGTGCACAAAACGTTTGTGTGACCTTCAAAAGAATACATATGTCAAAATAACAGACGTCGAGTTGTCCTTTATTCAACGTTGAAAACACAATGTTTGGATCATCAAAACGCAAATCAAAATAAATGACATCGAAGTATATCTTTTTCAATGTCGAAAGGTGTTTACACACCTGGAACTGGCATAGCAAGGATTACCACTCGCCTTCTGCCACGGTCTAGCGTTCTCTGTCTCTGAATTCTGGTTCTTCCTGTGGATGACTAACGCCACGGTCTCTTATACCCTTGAATGGTGAGGAGCAACGACGCAATCAGTCTCATGCTGATACTTTTGAAGACACTTCCTTACTAAGCAGTTCAATTCTCGCAATGCAACATGTCGACGACGGTGATCTCTAACCTCTGCGTGCACACCAAAGAACTGATCCTGGGTCCAATCTCACTTTTGAAAGTATCCAGGAATGAACCCGTCAAGTTCTTGCTGATCTCATCTATCCAGTCTGCCCGGGACTAGCGCACATTACTGAATCCATTTCCATTTCGAAACAACTGCAGTCTCCTCAAGATTTTCCTCTGAAAGTGTGGTCGTACACGCCTCTGCATACGCATCAAACCTCCAGTATTGAAGGTGAAGAACAACTGCTCACTGAGACCTCGCACCAATCTCCTGTTCCATTACTTTCCAATATCTGTCAAATAAGGAGCATATCGCGATAGTCACGCGAATTGCAATCTTCTTCATGATCAATTCCGAAGTCTTACAAAACTCGAAATACGAATTCGGCATTTCTGACACTCTGTGAAAGAATCTAGCTAAGCTCACCTTTGCGCACTCGTCCCAATTTGTCGGACAATACGATCCCTCTCGAGCGACTTACATCAGGTCTGAGCAGAACCCATCAAAAGAAACTAATCAACTTCACCGATCACACATCGGAGCGCCACAACGGATTAAATATCCTAGCCATCGCTCATCAGAATGACTACGAATCCTCTGATCCTTCTATACTCATAAACATCGACCACCTTTAACTTCAAGTTCTGGAAGCAACACCTCAACAATCTCAGCAACGATTGGTACCACTGTCTAAACAGTATGTAACATAACGATCTTCGGAGTAGTGTAATCATCAAGCCCCTAAGTCCGGATGGTCTCCAGAAATGACCCGACCCTCTTGTGCGGATCCCGAAGAAACTCGCTTCAACATTAGAAATTCGATCATATAAGGATAAACAACATGTCCCTATGTCACCGGAATGTCACCCTGGTCAGTCCCCGTCCCAGACAAGTCTGCCATGACCGTATCTCTAATCGCAGCCCTCTCGGCTCGTGTAGACATGGCGACCGGAACAATCAACATGTATCGATAAGGATAAATCAACATAACGGTTAGAAGAAATGATCTCAAGGTATATATCCTAAGGTAACTTAGGTGGAGTATCATATCGTAAATATGCCGCGGAATATATGTACGGTATGTCACTCTACATAGTACCTATTCCTTCAACCAAGGTCATCCAATGTAACGAAAGTTCGGGTATAAGACCCCCAAAGTCATGTCTAAGTTCTATAAGGTCAAGCCTAGGTAACAAAAGTGTATGCCTAGACTCCATATAGTCAAACCTAGACACGAACAAAGGTTAAACCAAACGCTCTGATACCAACTTTGTCAAGACCCGAATGTGGCACGTGACCGTCACTTAAATCACGTGACATCTAAAGACGTCGACGCGGTCCAAGTAAGCCGAAACTCGGAATCTAAACCTTTTTGAAAATATTGGAGGTGAGGTTTAAAATAGTCATCAGATGTGATCAGTTTTAAAATAAACATTTAAGTCAAACTAATTATGTTTGAAAAGCATCTATGAAATTTTGAAATTCGATAGCACCTTCTTTGTAAATTTTGAATAATACCCAATTCATCATAATAATAAAAACAGCATCCCAACGGGAGCCAGCTTCCACGCCCAAACGATGGAGCAACCAAGCTGAAAATATACAACGCCCAACGGCGAAGAAAAGAAAAGTGAAACAAACCAACAAGTATAAAAGAATCGACTCCAACGAGTGCGATGCCCACAACACACAAACTCTAAGTCTCGCTTCTAAGTCCATAATATACAAGTTCTAAGTCGATGGAGTTTTACTAGATACAAGAATATATAAGTACAAGTATTGGTACGATACAACAGTAACCCACCTACCAAAGCAATCAACGCAAAGGAATGTGTGCCTCAAGCCGCTAATAATCAGAGCGGTTAAACCTGCAAGAAACTGTGGCACAACGGGGGTGAGTTGCCAACTCAGTGAAGAAAAGTACATCAAAAGGTAGAAATCAAAATGCACAATGATACCTAGGTCATAAGTATAGTACTATCATATCCTGTACTAATATATATATATATATATATGATATGATATGAATAAATATCATAAATGCAACACTATTTATCATGTGCTCCCAAAGTAGAACATATCATATGCAAATGACCTGTATCTTGGTATAAGCCCAAAGGTAGCCGAAAATATATATGTAAAACCTCTTCTTTAAAATAGCCGCGGAATACGTATGTCACAGAATAAAAGCAGACGTAATAATATGAAGTGTAATAGCTATCTTATTTAAGATATACGTCTTGCTATTTTGGTAGAGAGTGATAAGAAGTTTACGGTTTAAAAGATCCCAGTGTCATACTAGATATGTCAAAATAATAAGACTATAGCTCGTTTAAGGATTCCTTTTATATGCACCAACAGGTAAAAAGGTATTTAAGTATTGTCCCCCGGATCAGTCCTGATCGGCTACAATAATGCACAGCTATAACTGTATACCTCGTATGATAGAAATATCTTAATATATGGATGTCCAGCATCGACACCCGAAATCAGAAATCCCTCGTGTCCAACACCGACACGCAAATCCTCCAATCTCTCGTGTCCATCACTGACACGCAAATACAGATATCATCGACACCATCTCAACAGATGATCGCTCCTCGATATCCCAGGCCCCGGTCAGTATACCCTGGATATCCGCTGTGCACACATCTAGCTCCGGCCAGTATCCCCTGGATATTGTAGGGCTCCTAGGCACACTAATGAGGTCTCACAAGGCATCAACCATGCCAATTTCTGATTTTACAAGTGCCGAGAAACCCTAATACGGATCGTTAACTAGAATTTTTGGCAAAACGAGAAGCTAGTTAACAACTTAACTAAAGGGAACGGAAATACAACCTTTGTAGATCCGGTCCTCCACCTCCATAGCTCCATGATGAAGTCTCCTTGCTGTCCAAATCAAATCCCGGGCTCTAGCGTCGGCTTCATCGGAGAAATGGGCGGGCTAGGTCATCGACTACGATGCCGAAGATGATCTACGTCGAGGCATCACAAGATCAAGCTCCCACTTCACCAAGTCATGAAACTTGTGAAGAAAACACCCTATACTACTTGGCAAGAGGTAGAGGATGAAGAAATAGGAGGTGGGTTCACTTTAGAATTGGATTTCTCACTCTTTTTCTTAAGATGCCATTGTTGGTAGCAAGCTTTTCTTCATGTAGAAGAAGATGAAGAAGATGATAATATGATATGAATCATTAAAAATAGAAAACAAAATGAATACTTATCATATTATCAACCATGGTTAGGTGTAGAGAATTGACTAAGGTTAGATGAATGGTTAGGGTTAAGCATGAAGACAAAATGGTCACTTTAGTCAAACCTTCATGAAGCTTCAACAAGCTTTATCTTTGAAAGCAACCATTTTCCCTTTTTCTTTTGTCAAAATAAAATAAATAAATGCATAAATAAATCAAATGAAACCCTAACCATTAACTAACCATGGTTTAATCATACACTTAACCAAGTTAGCATGTATCATCAAACATGATACAATCTAGTGCACAAAAGTATATCACATATACAACTTGTGCAAAGCAAGTGAGAAAATCCATTTAAAGTGAACCAATACTAGTTAATGCAAATTAATATATCAAATATATAATTATGCATTAAATCATTAAATCAACACTTGATTTAACGATCCGGTCATATCGCATGTGACCGACTAATATCCAATGTATCGGCTTATCGAATCAATCCTTGATTCGATAACTAGGTTATATCGCATACAAACATATCGATACATTCATTGCGAGAATAGAATACGGTATCACATACACGCATTATTCTCGGTCCCGCACATATCTCATATGCGCTCCTATTTCGTTTTGCTTGAGCCAGGAAACCTCTGTGTAGGACTCTAAAGACTCGTCAATACGCCGGCAGCAGGTGATGATCATATCAAACACCCACAAGCCGCAAGCGGTCTGCTAAACGTAACGGCCACCCGGGTATTGAGCGATCAGAAGATCGACGAGCAAGCCCGCTCATACTCCTGTTAATCCAACCAGTAACACTTACCGTACAGTCCGGTCTCGTCGTCTGATATGTCGCATATCTCGCCTAGGGGTGGTAAACGTCAGACCCCAACAGCTCGATAAGTCGTGTCAATATGAGGTCTATAACAGTTCGAGAAACTACTGGTAACACTTACCAGTAAATCTCAGCAACCCTGGTCAGGGATTTCCGGTTATAGCCAATTGAACACAGCGCAACATCAACCCCCTATACCGGGAGAGACGAATCCCCTCCCATCGCTCATTTCCTCCATGTGACTCGGGACTGTACCCAAAAATCACCATTTTGCATGCCCTCTTGGACGTGGTAAGGTGGAAATCAAAGCACAGTAGGAACCACACAAGACTCTAAGACGATCTCGGGTCAACAGACTACTCTGTACCAGTGTCACCAGAGAACTACCATCTGACGTAAGGTATAATACCATCTGGGAGTTCTCGGCGAGTCCGTCCAGTGTACCCAGTCTCTACTGAGCACCCGTATATCATCTCTGATGTCAAACACCAATGGATATGGGATCATCCATCGCCCATCTGTATGGGTCGATAAGGTATACGCTAGTCTACTCTGGTATATCGATGCCCCGTCTCGATATACCCACGACTAGAGACTTTGAAGGATGTACTTATGGACTACCATGTCCCCACTAGTATGATCCGCATCATAGTCCAGGTAGTCAAGTACACATCCTAAGGGCTTTACCAACATGTAACAGAGAGACGATCAGTGTACACGTTAAGGTAAAGATCAACCAGATAGTATACTATCATGTCGAGCAAGAAAGTCCTCCCTATATATGTCCAAGCACCCACTACAATATACATCCTATGTATAGTAATGGCCTCTAGGGCATACATATAACTAACAATCTCCCACTTGCACTAGGGCCATCTGATAGCAGTGGTTGTAGTATCTCATACTCAACCATCCCATAAAAGTCTCTCTCTGGAAAAGGCCTTTGCGAGTGGATCCGCCGTGTTGTCCTCTGAGTTTACTCTCCTAACCTCGATCACCCTGGAGATCAACTATCTCCATGATCAGGTGATACTGCCTTAGAATATTTCTGGATCATTGATGGGACGGACGTTCCTTGGCATAAGCCACAACTCCATTGTCACACAATGGGAGGAACTAAGTTCATTTCATGAACAAATATACATCCAGACTGCCTCTTTGGTAGCATCTTAAGTAGCGATGTATCTAGCCTTTATTGTCTAGTATGCCACGGTATCTAGCTTGGAACCCTTCCAACATACCGTCCCTTTACTGAGGGTAAAGACAATGCCTGTGACTAACTTTCAGTCGTTCTTATCAACCTGGAACCCTTCCAGTGATTCTCCCCAGGTTCGGTTGATACCATCTCACTACAACTAGTGAGAATCCTAACATCCAATTAGATCTATCTCATAGATCCAAAACCCAGGATTTAGGAGGTATCATTTTGATCCTATATGGAGAATCATTGTGATAAGCGGAGATTGACCGAGCGTAGCATAGGAAACCCCTTCCCTATCAAGAGCATGTCATCCATGTACTCTACGAGGATCGTCACTATACTCCCTACTACCTTTTTGTTTATACAAGGTTCATCTACCATTTTGATGATGTCAAACTCTTTGACTAACACATCAAAACAGATGTTCCAACTCCGTGATACCTGCTTTATCCTATAAAGCATCTTGTACACGTTTCCGCTGCTCCCACTGTCTACGAAGCCCTCTGGTTGAGTACTTATAGACGTTCTCTTCTAAAACATCATTTAGAAAAGCAGTCATGGCACCCAACCGCCAGATATCGTAGTCATGGTATGTAGCCATGGCAAGTAGGATCTGGATGGACTTAAGCATACCCACTTGAAAAGGTTTCATCATTATCTACGCCTGGTCGATGACGAAAAGCTTTAACAAGTCTAGCTTTGAAAGTCTCAACTTTTCCATCTACACCAAGTAATCTTCTCAAGATATACTTGCTCCTGATGGGGATTTAACCCTTCAGATATAGCAACCAAAGTCCATATTTTGTTGGTGTACATGGATTCCATCTCTGATCGCTAAGCATCCAGCCATTTATAGAGTCCCACTCCTGATGGCCAGCTCGAAACTAGTTGGGTTATCATCTCATGATGCAATCCTCGCTCCCACTGTCATAGATAAAAAGAAGTATCTCTCAGGTGGGTGAGGAACCCTACTAGATCGGCGGAGAGGCTGAGATTCGTTGGTAACTATTGAATCCTTTGGTTTTATCAAATCATCTGCTGTACTTTGTATAGCTGGAACCTTTCCAGTTCTACATTACAGACCTTGCTTCGAGCTTGTACGGATTTTGCTTTTCAGACATAGGCTGGACAACCCCAAATCTTAACTAGCTTAAGATATAGGCTCTTCCCTTATCATATCAAATATGAAGTGGTAGGCAACTGATTTGATTTGAACCCTATTCAATAGGTATGCAGCTTCTCAAGTGCATAACTCCCAAAAAGGAAATAGGTAACTCAGTAGTACTCATCATAGAGCACACCTTATCATATAGGGTGTGATTGCTCCGCCCCGATATACCATCGTGCTATGGTGTATACGGAGGAGTAATGCTGAGAGAGAATCTCATTCTCCTTTAGAATAGTCCAGGAATTCCGTGCTCAAGTATTCTCCTCCTTAATCACATCAAAGGACATAATACTTATACCCGTTTTGGTTCTCTACTTCTAACTTATATTCTGTGAATATCTCAAAAGGTTCGGACTTGTGTTTCAACAAGAACATATGTCTGAATCTAAAGAGATTATCAGAGAATGTAATGAAGTACAAGGAACCGGTCTTGGCATGTGTAGACAGGGGACCTTACATACATCAACATGTATCATCCCAAGAGTTCACTAACTCTTTCTCTGTTTCCAGTAAACGGAGCTATGGTCATCTTATCTCTTTGACATGACTGGCAAGTTTCATAAGATGTAAATTCAAACTGATTTAAATATGCATCTATGTGCAACTTAGCTAGTCGGGTCGCATTGATATGACCTAGTCTACAAAGCCTCAAGAAGGATTCGTTCATTTCTGAACTCTTCCTCTTGTGTGTGTTCTGTATACTAGGAACTGTAGTTTGATTTAGAACGTCAATGCTTTTAGATAACATGCCTGAACCGATCAACTTTTGATATAGGAAATATTCAAAACATTATACATCAATACAAAATTATATCCTTTCTTTACTAGTAAAGAGACTGATATGATTTTGTATATCAGGTTCGGTATCTAATAACATTCGTTCAGAATCAATGTATTTAGAATACAGGGTGACAGTGACCAACAGACTTGGCAGCAACACTTGCCCCGTTCTCTGTCTCATGAAACTTATCACCCGTTCTCAGTTTTTCTACCTTTTTGTAGCCCTATGTAACAGATTACATATCTGGGATCCTGATCCGGTATCATATACCCAGGATGCGGAGGATACTGAGAAACAGTTCTTTGTAATGAACACACCCGAAGATGATGCATCAGCATGCACTTTCTTCATTTGGGCGGCATGGGAAATCTGGTATTCCCCTATTTCCTGCTCTGTCTTATAACAATTATATGTTGGAGCAGGACCAACGTTCCCCAGCTCGGTATAACAAGCGGGTTCGGTCAATATTCTGTATTATTATCTTGATTAAGGCGTGATATGGTCGCTACCTGGAGAGAGAGAGAAGAAAACACTCAGCGTGCGCTCTTGCAAGAATAGATTGGTTATAATTTTATCTAATCAGGATGGCTCCCACTGTTTTTTATCAAATCCTCCTTCAAACCCTAAAAGGAAAGACTAGCCGGGATTAATTACACACTACAAGTTCTCCAATCTTTCAGCCAGGCCAGTTTCGGTACTTTGAGGGAGGTCCCCCGTGCTTTCGCACGAACCTAATTAATGTAAACCTCATTTTCCCAGAGGCGTAACCTCGTTAACACCTTTCTAGACACCTACTTGATCGGCTAATTATAATGTATAAAACTCTCTCAGGAGTAACTCTTACTCGCAGCGGGTATCGGGATCCAACTATCTCATAGAAGGTATGCAATCTCATTGCAAATTTCAACACTTGAAATTCCCGATAATATTTTGCCCCAAACGATCTATGACCTTGACAAGGTCAACAAACCATAGACCGTAAGTCAAGTTAAACCCGTCGTTTCTTGATTGAATCAAACCCACCCGCACGACCCTTGACAAGGTCAACAAGGTCGTACGACTACCCTAACCCAATCTGCATCATATGCATAAGCAGATAAATACTGGTTAGCCACCGCACACTGCGCCTTGACAAGGTCAACAAACGCAGCACGAATACTAAACAGGACTTATCTGAAATGACGGAGGGCGACGACAGGTTTTTCTGAAAACCTATTGCGTAATGAACTTGATATCGTTGTAGAATCAAATGATTTTAAAATGGAGTGTTTTTTAAGCTTTTGTAGTTTTGCTAAAGGAGTCACTCCCGGTGAAGGGATCGTCGGTCCTTTCCTCATCGAATGAGGTGCGGGATATATCATATATATCGCTGTGCAAAGCAAAAACTCTTAAAAGCAATCAAAAGACAAACCAAGTGTGTAGCATCTGCCAGTTATTGCTAAAGGAGTCACTCCCGGTGAAGGGATCTCGGTCCTTTCCTTATCGAATAAGGTATAGGATATATCACATATACCGCTCTGCAAAGCAAGAACTATAGCGACCTGTTTTATTTTTGAAATTCAATTCCACAACATCTTTAGGTTTCTTTTATTTCATTAATCTCATTAATGAAGTCCCATCATTTAAGTACTTAAACATCACAGATAAATACGACGTACACTTATGCCATCCGCATTCGCCTCGATGTCCCCTCATGCATCGTTAGGTTAGGTAACTAACGGCAGAGCAGGGCAGGGCTAGCGCGGGTGTAAAACATAAGTAACATCTATATAATATATCATATATACTATATACAGTATCTATCACAGAACATATCACATGATCACATCACAGATATCGCAGCAGAAGAATCATATGAAATATTGGATATACTAGGACGTCCGTGTTTTCAATACGAGCCAGTATAAAACACGGATTCCACGGTCGTGATGAATAGCCAAACCCACACCCCTAGACCCCTACGAGAACGGCAAGCAACCCTACCAATTCTGGAGTTAGGAGGCCCGGACTCGACTCCTCGAGTTGGTCTCCCACTGGACTCCAGAACCCGGTTACTTGTGCTCCCCTCCTTGGGTCTATCCTAGTGCGGAAAAGTAAATAATATACAAAGGGTGACATCTTCCGCAACCTGGAAGTGCCTCAATAAAAGAATATTACATACAAATTTTTACATGAATGAAAATGAAAAACACTCATCTCACATAAAAAACCCCGGCTATTCAAACACGACGATCCAATATAACATATCCAGCAACACATAACATCACATGTCATCAACGTAAGTAAATATGCGCATCCTAATTGTCGTTGACATATAGCAACGAAACCGGTGATATCACATATTACACTTACGGTCACAGAAAAGAAAGTGTAAAACTACAACAGTTGGAATCCGCAGCCTTCTTAGACATCACATGCCTAAACTAATGAATTCCTTAGACATCACATGCCTAACAATTATAAACCCCGCATTTCAGTCTCATTATCGAAAACTCTTTTCAATATCAAGTCGGGCAATTCAACAAGATTCCCGACATCCTGATCGAATGCTCATCGCAAACTTTAGTAGGCGGCCGCACCCCCGATACCGTCGACGAAGTGCACCAAGGCGGAACACCGCTACCGCGAGCACCCGAACGGATGCTTTCGGCGACGGGGTTCTCCTACAGTCACTTGGTCGGGGCTATGGAGTGAGGCTGTCTATTAAGTTTACCCGGTGAGTATCCGCATACGCTACGTGATTGCGACGGACTTTTGATCACATCAAAATTCTGTGGCAACCGATCAAGTGAGACTAAACTGCTATGTTTATAACATTCATTCAGTTATCTCATAACTGCTTGTGGATTCCAAGTATTGTATCACATTCCGGATAAATAGAAAATGTTAAACTTTCCGATCGAACAAACGAACACCCAAGTTTTCCCAAAACAGATCAACACATGAAACAATTTTAAAAACATCCAGTTCATGCCTCAGTACCAACGGTCCAGCCGTAGAAGGGTCAAGCCAACGCCTCACATGTGGCACGCAGTACTGCCCCAAACCCGAAGGTTCAAAGGGCAGTTCAAGACGGTCACATAATCGAGTTAAGGTTTGTTGTCTTCTAGAGGGACCATCGCGTTACTTGCACTACTTAGAACGTTATTAAACCACGGAAAGATCCAACACTTGGAAATTTCCCGACAGGGGAAAAATTGGGTATTTATATCCGGTCGAAACTTTTTAACATATTCTAAAATTATCCGGAAAGCCACAAAGACAAAGTCTGATAATCCGATCGAATCTACGAACCCCCAATACAACCCAGAAAATTCAACTCTTGAATAAATATTAAAAATTCCCAG
Source organism: Agapanthus africanus (assembly GCA_030015575.1). Lineage (NCBI taxonomy): Eukaryota > Viridiplantae > Streptophyta > Magnoliopsida > Asparagales > Amaryllidaceae > Agapanthus > Agapanthus africanus. Next base: position 291,790,703 of record CM057345.1, on the reverse strand, counting down.
GAAAACCAGCACTGCAAAGTAGGAGTTACTGTGCAAAATTCAATGCATGATAAGACAAATCGGCCGCGGAACCGCCGCACGAGCCTTGCTCGTGCAGCGGAACCGCGGCTGCTTGATGGAATTAGGGCATCGAATTTTACAGTAACTCTTAGATATTCCTGTTGATTTTTCTGCATATTTTTAATTCTCAAAAATCCACAATTTTCAAAAATGTACAGAGAGCAATTTTTGGGTTAGGGTTTCGGTTCGTTCGGATTTCAAACGTCGTCTAGACTTCGCCTAAGGCTCTAGCTAGGCTCTTATACCACTGTAGGGTTTCTAGGCACACTAATGAGGTCTCACAAGACATCAACCATGCCAATTTCTGATTTTACAAGTGCCGAGAAACCCTAATACGGATCGTTAACTAGAATTTTAGGCGAAACGAGAAGCTAGTTAACAACTTAACTAAAGGGAACAGAAATACAACCTTTGTAGATCCAGTCCTCCACCTCCATAGCTCCATGATGAAGTCTCCTTGCTGTCCAAATCAAATCCCGGGCTCTAGCGTCGGCTTCATCGGAGAAATGGGCGGGCTAGGTCATCGACTACGATGCCGAAGATGATCTACGTCGAGGCATCACAAGATCAAGCTCCCACTTCACCAAGTCATGAAACTTGTGAAGAAAACACCCTATACTACTTGGCAAGAGGTAGAGGATGAAGAAATAGGAGGTGGGTTCACTTTAGAATTGGATTTCTCACTCTTTTTCTTAAGATGCCATTGTTGGTAGCAAGCTTTTCTTCATGTAGAAGAAGAAGAAGATGATAATATGATATGAATCATTAAAAATAGAAAAAAAAATGAATACTTATCATAATATCAACCATAGTTAGGTGTAGAGAATTGACTAAGGTTAGATGAATGGTTAGGGTTAAGCATGAAGACAAAATGGTCACTTTAGTCAAACCTTCATGAAGCTTCAACAAGCTTTATCTTTGAAAGCAACCATTTTCTCTTTTTCTTTTGTCAAAATAAAATAAATAAATGCATAAATAAATCAAATGAAACCCTAACCATTAACTAACCATGGTTTAATCATACACTTAACCAAGTTAGCATGTATCATCAAACATGATACAATCTAGTGCACAAAAGTATATCACATATACAACTTGTGCAAAGCAAGTGAGAAAATCCATTTAAAGTGAACCAATACTAGTTAATGCAAAGTAATATATCAAATATATAATTATGCATTATATCATTAAATCAACACTTGATTTAACGATCCGGTCATATCGAATGTGACCGACTAATATCCAATGTATTGGCTTATCGAATCAATCCTTGATTCGATAACTAGGTTATATCGCATACAACCATATCGATACATTCATCGCGAGAATAGAATACGGTATCACATACACGCATTATTCTCGGTCCCGCACATATCTCATATGCGCTCCTATTTCGTTTTGCTTGAGCCAGGAAACCTCTGTGTAGGACTCTAAAGACTCGTCAATACGCCGGCAGCAGGTGATGATCATATCAAACACCCACAAGCCGCAAGCGGTCTGCTAAACGTAACGGCCACCCGGGTATTAAGCGATCAGAAGATTGATGAGCAAGCCCGCTCATACTCCTGTGAATCCAACCAGTAACACTTACCATACAGTCCGGTCTCGTCGTCTGATATGTCGCATATCTCGCCTAGGGGTGGTAAACGTCAGACCCCAACAGCTCGATAAGTCATGTCGATATGAGGTCTATAACAGTTCGAGAAACTACTGGTAACACTTACCAGTAAATCTCAGCAACCCTGGCCAGGGATTTCCGGTTATAGCCAATCGAACACAGCGCAACATCAACCCCCTATACCGGGAGAGACGAATCCCCTCCTATCGCTCATTGCCTCCATGTGACTCGGGACTGTACCCAAAAACCACCGTTTTGCACGCCCTCTTGGACGTGGTAAGGTGGAAATCAAAGCACAGTGGGAACCACACAAGACTCTATGACGATCTCGGGTCAACAGACTACTCTGTACCAGTGTCACCAGAGAACTGCCATCTGACGTAAGGTATAATACCATCTGGGAGTTCTCGGCGAGTCCGTCCAGTTGACCCAGTCTCTACTGAGCACCCGTATATCATCTCTGATGTCAAACACCAATGGATATGGGATCATCCATCGCCCATCTGTATGGGTCGAGATGGTATACGCTAGTCTACTCTGGTATATCGATGCCCCGTCTCGATATACCCACGACTAGAGACTTTGAAGGATGTACTTATGGACTACCATGTCCCCACTAGTATGATCCGCATCATAGTCCAGGTAGTCAAGTACACATCCTAAGGGCTTTACCAACATGTAACAGAGAGACGATCAGTGTACACGTTAAGGTAAAGATCAACCAGATATCATACTATCATGTCGAGCAAGAAAGTCCTCCCTATATATGTCCAAGCACCCACTACAATATACATCCTATGTATAGTAATGGCCTCTACGGCATACATATAACTAACAGATATCTGCGGTGTGTTAGTTATATGTATGCCCTAGAGGCCATTGTTGTACATGAGATGTATATTATAATGGATGCTTGGATATATATAGAGAGGACTTTCTTTCTCGATATGATAGTATGCTATCTGGTTTCACTTTATCTTAACATGTTAACGAATACTGTTTTGTGATCACGTGTTGATAAAGCCCTTAGGATATGTACTCGACTACTAGGACTATAATGAGATCATACTAGGGGGCCAGGGTAGTCAACGAGTACATCTTATAACTGTTCCTAGTCGAGGGTGTATCGAGACATGGCATTGATACTCCAGAGCAGACTAGCGTGCACGCATCTTGACCCATATGATGGGCGATGGATGATCCTATATCGATTTGTGTTGGACATCAAAGATGGTGTACGGGTGCTCAGTGGAGACTGGATACACTGAACGGACTCGTCGAGAACTCCTGGATGGTATTATACCTATCGTCAGATAGCAGTTCTCCGGTGACACTGGTATATATTAGTCTGTAGACCCGAGATTGTCATAAAGTCTTGTGTGATTCCCACTGTGCTTTGATTTCCACCTTACCACGTCCAAGAGGGCGTGCAAAATGGTGGCTTTTGGGTACAATCCCGAATCACATGGAGGCAATGAGCGATAGGAGGGGTTTCATCTCTCCCGGTATAGGGAGTTGATGTTGTGCTGTGTTCGATTGGCTATAACTGGAAGTCCCTGGCCAGGGCTGATATGGAGATTTACTGGTAAGAGTTATCAGTAGTTTCTCGACCCGTTATAAGCTTCACATCGACACGACTTATCGGTTACTGGCGTCTGACGTTTACCACCCCTAGACTAGATATGCAACATATCAGACGAAGAGATCGGACTGTACGGTAGTGTTTACTGATTAGATTCACAAGAGAATGTACAGGCTTTCTTGTTGATCTTCTGATCGCTCAATACCTGGGTGGCTGTTACGTTTAGCTGACTGCTTGCAGCTTGTGGGTGTTTGATATGATCATCACCTACTGCCGGCGTATTTACGATTCTTTAGAGTCCTACACAGAGGTTTTCTGGCTCAGGCAAAACGGAGTAGGAGCACATATGTGATATGTGCGGGACCGAGAATAATACGATATAAGATACCGTATTCTATTCTCGCGATATATGATATCGGCCGGGTATATGTGATATAGCCGGGTCATCGGATCAAGTGTTGATTCGATGAATCGGTACATGTTATATTAGTCGGTTATATGCGATATAGCCGGATTGTCGTATCAAGTGTTGATTCGATAATTTAATGCATAATTATATATGTGATATATTACATTACATTATCTAATATAAGCTCACTTTATTGATTCATTTTCTCACCGGATAATACATTGATATATATGTGATATATGTTAATTGTATTATTTTCTTTTGTTACAAATATATATTATATATGTGATATATAATATTGTAACAAGTTATGATTACAAATGCAACAAGATTTGTGGAGATTAAATATAGTTAGGGTTTGATTTGGGTTAGCTTTTTCAGGAAGCTTCTAGAAGCTTTATTTTGTTTTAAGCTTAGATATTTTGGATTGATATTTTGTGTAGATATTTCTTAACCCAACCCAAACCCTTTACCCTAGTTAATTCTTTATAAGGGTTAAGCCTTCATACTTAACCCAAAGTTGGATTTGTAACCATGATAACAATTTCATTATTCATCATAAATAGATTTCTTCTTCTTCTTCCTCTTGAAAAAGCTTACAAGCTTTTGGGTTTGTGATGATAAATGGTGAGAAATTGAATATAAAAGAGAGCTAAATTCCTATTTCATCATCCTCATCTATTCTAGCCACTTAGATTAGGGTGTTCACTTCTCTAATAAGTTGTTTAGTGAGGTGTAAGCTTGGGTTAAAGATTATTCAAGGTAGATCATCTTCGAAAAGGAAGAGTTCGAGCAAGAATGGATCATTCGACATGTGGAGCCTCTCTTGAGTCTGGGAGATCATGGATCTCGGCAAAGGGACTAGTACTCGGAGCTTATGAAGCGAAGGAACAGACTACAAAGGTTGTAATCCCTCTCTCTTAGATGTAAAGTTGTTTACATGCATGGTTAACCCTAATTATCTAGCAAAGATCCTCGCTTTAGGTTGTTCGGCACTTGAAAAATTTAAATTCGGCATGGTTGATACCTTATAGACCCTTGTGATAGTGCCTAGTAACCTTACAGTGGTATCAAAGCCTAGTTAGAGCATTAGGCGACGTGTAGACGAAGTTAAAAGTCCGATCGAACCCCGAAACGTCGTATTTGACCCCCTCTCTGCAAATTTTTTAAAAAGATGGTTTTTTCCGTATTAAAAATACTCAGAAAAATAAGCAGGTGATTCTATGGATAATTGTGAAATACGAACCCCTAATTCCTTCAAGTCACCGCGGAACCGCGGCAATATCAGGCTTTTCGCGGCGGTTCCGCGGCCGTACTTGGGTATCAGGGATAGATGTTTCTAAGTAACCTCCGTAGGTATTACTACATGCTTCTGTGAATTTTTAATATTACTCAAGTGTTGAGTTTTCTGGAGATCTTTGCAACTCGTTGATTCGATCAGAAAGTTTAACATTGTCTATTTATCTGGTATGTGATACAATATGTGGAATTCATATAGTTAGGCATGAAATGCGAAGTATGTGATATTTCGGATTTAAGATGTCTAAAGTGATTGTGGATTCCAAATGTTGTAGTTTTACACTTTCTTTTCTGTGACCGTAAGCGTAGTATGTGGTGTATCGCCGGCTTCGTTGCTATACATCAATGACAATCGGGATACGCATACTTGCTTACATTGATGATATGAGATATTATGTGTTGCTGTGATATGTTATATTGGATCGTCGTGTTCTAAATAGCCGGGGATTTTATGTGAGATGAGCGTTTTTATTTTCATTCATGTAAAATTCTTTATATGTAATATTCTTTTATTGGGACACTTCCGGGTTGAGGATGATGTCACCGTTGTATATTATTTACTTTTCCGCATTAGGATAGACCCATGTCGGAGAGCACAAGTAACCGGGTTCTAGGGTCCAGTGGGAGGCCATCTCGAGGAGTCGAGACCGGGTCTCCTAACCCTAGAATTGGCAGGGTTACTTGCCGCTATCGTAGGGGTCTAGGGATGTGGGTTTGGCTATTCATCGCGACTATGGAATCTGTGTTTTATGCAGGCTCAAACTAAAATATGGACGTCCTAGTATATCCAATATTTCATATGTTATCTTCTGCTTCAATGTTCTGTGATGAGATCATATTACTGCCTGAGACGAATGCTTATACTATATATATATGATGATATATAAATATTACTGCTTTAATTTCTTCTCTAATACTTAGGAAGCTTAATTGATGGTTTTCATTAATGAGATTAATAAAAGAAAAGAAACCTAAAAGATGTTGTAGAATCAAAACTTTATAAAAAGGGTAGCTACAGTTTTGCTTTGCATAGCGGTATATATGATATACCCTGCACTTTATTCGATGAGGAAAGAGCCGAGATCCCTTCACTGGGAGTGACCTCTTTAGCAAAACTGGCAGATTCTATAAACTCACGGTTTAGATTTTGATTACTTCTATAGTTCTTGCTTTGCACAGCGGTATATATGATATACCCTGCACCTTATTCGATGAGGAAAGAGGCGAGATCCCTTCACCGGGAGTGACCTCTTTAGCGAAACTAGAAAAGCCTAAAAAACATTCCTTTTTTTCAAAATCATTTGTTTCTACAACGATATCGAGTTCATTGCGCTCATGGTTTTCAGAAAAACCTGCGTAGCCCTCCGACATTTCAGATAAGTAATATTTAGTATTCGTACTGCGTTTATTGGCTTTCGTCAAGGCGTAGTGTGCGATATCTATTTACTGCTTATCTGCAGCATATGATGCGATTGGGTTAGGGTAGTCGTACGGCTTCGTTGGCTTTCGTCAAGGGTCGTGCGGGTGGGTTTAATTCAATCAAGAAATGTACGGACTGAACTTGACTAGCGGGCTATGGTTCGTTGGCATTCGTCAAGGTCATAGCATGTTAGGGGTAAAAGATATTATCGGGAATTTCAAGTGTTGAAATTTGCAACGACATTGCATACCTTCTATGAGATAGTTGGATCCCGATACCCACTGCGAGTAAGAATTACTCCTGGGAGAATTTTACACAGGACAATTAGCCGATAAAGTAGGTGTCTAGAAAAGTGTTAACGGGGTGAGCCTCTGGAAAAACGAGGTTTATTTTAATTAGGTCCGTGCGAAAGCACGGGGAACCTCCCTCAAATTACCAACACTGATCTGGCTGAAAGATTGGCGAACATGTAGGGTGTAATTAATCCCGGCTAATCTTACCTTTTAGGGTTTGAAAGAAGATTTGATTAAAACAGTGGGAGCCATCCTGATTAGATAAGATTATAACCAATCTAATCTTCCAAGAGCGTACGCTAAAATGTTTTCTTCTCTCTCTCTCTCTAGGTAGTGACCTTGTCAGGCCTTAATCAAGATAATAATATAGATGTATTGACTGAACCTGCTTATTATACTGAGCAGGGAACGCCGGTCCCGTTCTTTCTTATAAGTGTTATAAGACTGAACAGGGAATAAGGGAATACCAGAATTCACACGCCGCCCAAACGAAGAATAAACATGTTGATGTATCTTCTTCGTGCGTGTTAGTTACCGAGAACTGTTTCTCAGTTCACTCTACGTCCTGGGCATTAGATACCGGATCAGGATCCCACAAATGCAATATATTGCATGTGCTAAAGAAACGTATAGAACTAGGAATGTGTGATCATTCCGTAAGAGTAGCGAATGGTGCAAATGTTGCAGCCAAAGCAGTTGGCGAATATCACCTTGTATTAGCAAGTGGTAATACATTGATTCTGAACGAATGCTATTATATACCGAACATGATATGCAACATTATATCAGTTTCTTTATTAAGGAAAGAAGGATATAATTTTGTAATACAGGATAATGTTATGAACATCTTCCTAAATCAAAAGTTGGTTGGATCAGGCTCGTTAAATAATAGCATATACGTTCTAAATAAAAACACAGTTCTTAATATACAGAATACACACAAGAGGAAAAGTTCAGAAATGAACGAATCCTTCTTCTGGCATTGTAGACTTGGTCATATCAATGCGACACGACTAGCTAAGTTACATAAAGATGGTTATTTAAATGAGTTCGAATTATCATTTTATGAAACTTGCGATTCATGTCTCAAAGGAAAAATGACTAAAACTCTGTTTAGTGGACATGGAGAAAGAGTTACGGAACTCTTAGGACTGATACATAGTGATTTATATGGTCCCATGTCTACACATGTCAGGAACGTTTCTTCCTACTTCATTACATTCATTCACTGATGATCACTCAAGATACGGACATGTGTTCTTGTTGAAACACAATTCTGAAACTTTTGAGAAATTCAGAGAATATAAGAACGAAGTAGAGAACCAAACGGGTAAAAGTATTAAGATCCTTCGATCTGATCGAGGAGGAGAATACTTGAGCAATGAGTTCCTGGATTATCTAAAAGAGAATGAGATTCTCTCTAAGCTTACTCCTCCCTATACACCACAGCACAACGGTGTATCGGAGCGAAGGAATCGCACCCTATTAGATATGGTGCGCTCTATGATGAGCAATGCTGAGTTGCCTATTTCCTTCTGGGGGGTATGCGCTTGAGACATCCATACACCTATTGAATATGGTTCCTACCAAATCAGTGCCTACCACTCCATATGAGATATGGAAGGGTAAGAGACCATCTCTTAAGTATTTTATGATATGGGGTTGTTCGGCCTATGTCAAAAGGCACAATCCGGACAAACTCGAGGCAAGGTCTGTCCTGTGCAAGTTTATAGGATATCCCAAGAACTCATAAGGGTATATCTTCTACCACACTGAGGAACAATAGGTGTTTATTTCTTGACATGCCGCCTTTTTAGAAAAAGGAATATCTTACTAAGGAAATTAGTGGCGAGGAGGTAGAACTGGAAGAAGTTCCAGCAACACAAACTACGACATAAGATTTAATTGAACCAGAGGATTCTGCAGTTCCCAACGAACCCCCGTCTCTCCGCCGATCCCCCGTCTCTCCGCCGATCTAGTAGGGTTCTTATCCACCTGAGAGATACTACGGTTTTCTCATCGATGGTAGGAGCGAGGATTGCATCATGGAAAATGATGACCCGACTAGTTTCGAGCAGGCCATCACGAGTGGTGACTCTGTGAAATAGCTGGATGCAATGCAATCTGAGATAGAATCCATGTACACCAACAAAGTATGGACTTTGAAAGTTGCTCCTGAAGGGGTAAAACCCATTGGGAGCAAATGGATCTTTAAGAAGAAACTTGGTGTAGATGGAAAAGTTGAGGCTTTCAAAGCTATTCTTGTTGCAAAGGGTTTTCGTCAAGGACCAGGCATGGATTATGACGAAACATTTTCTCCAGTTGCTATGCTTAAGTACATCCGAATCTTACTTGCCATTGCTGCATACCAAGACTACAAAATCTGGCAAATGGATGTTAAGACCGCCTTTCTGAATGGTGATTTGGAAGAGTGCGTGTACATGACTCAGCCAGAGGGCTTCATAGATAGTGGGAGCACCGGAAAGGTGTGCAAGCTGTTTAAATCCATCTATGGGTTGAAGCAGGCATCGCCGAGTTGGAACATATGTTTTGATGTAATAGTCAAAGAGTTTGACTTCATCAAAAACATAGATAAACCTTGTATATACAAGAAGGTGGCAGAGAGTAAGGTTGTCTTCCTTGTATTGTACGTGTATGACATACTCTTAATAGGAAATGATATTCCTATGCTGCACTCGGTCAAGCTCTTCTTATCACATAGATTCTCAATGAAAGATCTAGGTGATACCTCCTGCATTTTGGGGATTAAGATTTATAGAGATAGATCTAGACGGATACTGGGATTGTCCCAATCCAGGTACATTGACACCATACTAAAGAGATTTAGTATGGAAGAATTCAAGCGTGGGAACTTACCCACGATCTCTGGACTCACTCTCTCCAAAGAGATGTCTTCTAAGACTGATTTGGAAAGAGCTTGCATGCAAGGGATACTCTATGCTTCAGCAGTAGGCTCTATCATGTACGCGATGCTATGCACCAGACCCGATGTAGCATACTCACTAAGTGTAGTGAGTAGTATCAAGCAGATCCTGGAGAGAACCACTGGACAGCTGTGAAGAACATTCTCAAGTACTTGAGAAGGACTAAAGAGATGTTCTTGGTGTATGGTAATGGAGAACTCCAGGTGGAGTCCTTTACTGATTCGAGCTTCCAAAGTGATAAGGACGACTCAAAGTCGCACTCAGGCTTTGTCTTTACCCTTAATAGAGGGACGGTTTGTTGGAAGAGTTCCAAAAAGGAAACCGTAACAGACTCGACAATGGAGGCTGAATACATCGCTGCCAACGATGATGCCAAAGAGGCTGTCTGGATAAAGAAGTTCATCACTGAACTTGGTGTGGTTCCGTCTATTGAGTATCCAATACCTCTGTATTATGATAACAATGGAGCTGTGGATTTGGCCAAGGAACCCAGGTCCCATCAGAAGTCCAGACATATTCTGAGGCGGTATCACCTGATCCGGGAGATAGTTGATCGCCGGGAGATCGAGGTCAGGAGAGTTGATACGAAGGACAACACTGCGGATCCACTCACAAAGGCAATTCCTCAGATTTAATTTGAGAGACTCTTCGAGATGTTGGGTATGAGATACTACAACAGCTGGCCTTAGTGCAAGTGGGAGATTGTTAGTTATATGTATTCCCTAGAGGCCATTGTTGTACATGAGATGTATATTATAATGGATGCTTGGATATATATAAAGAGGACTTTCTTGCTCGATATGATAGTATGCTATCTGGTTTCACTTTATCTTAACATGTTAACGAATACTGTTTTGTGATCATGTGTTGATAAAGCCCTTAGGATATGTACTCGACTACTAGGACTATGATGAGATCATACTAGTGGGGCCAGAGTAGTCAACGAGTACATCCTATAACTGTTCCTAGTCGAGGGTGTATCGAGACAGGGCATCGATACTCCAGAGTAGACAAGCGTGCACGCATCTTGACCCATATGATGGGCGATGGATGATCCCATATCCATTGGTGTTGGACATCAAAGATGGTGTACGGGTGCTCAGTGGAGACTGAGTATACTGAACGGACTCGCTGAGAACTCCTGGATGGTATTATACCTATCGTCAGATAGCAGTTCTCCGGTGACACTGGTACATGTTAGTCTGTAGACCCGAGATCGTCATAGAGTCTTGTGTGATTCCCACTGTGCTTTGATTTCCACCTTACCACATCCAAGAGGTTGTGCAAAACAGTGGCTTTTGGGTACAGTCCCGAATCATATGGAGGCAATGAGCGATACGTGGGGTTTCGTCTCTCCCGGTATAGGGAGTTGATGTTGTGCTGCGTTCGATTAGCTATAACTGGAAGTCCCTGGCGAAGGATGATATGGAGATTTACTGGTAAGAGTTATCAGTAGTTTCTCGACCCGTTATGAGCCTCACATCGACATGACTTATCGGTTACTGGGGTCTGACGTTTACTACCCTTAGACTTGATATGCAAAATATCAGACGAAGAGATCGGACTGTACAGTAGCGTTTACTGGTTGGATTCACAGGAGAATGTACAGGCTTGCTTGTTGATTTTCTAATCGCTCAATACCTGGGTGGCTGTTACGTTTAGCTGACCGCTTGCAGCTTGTGGGTGTTTGATATGATCATCACCTACTGCCGGCGTATTGACGATTCTTTAGAGTCCTACACAGAGGTTTCTTGGCTCAGGCAAAACGGAGTAGGAGCACATATGTGATATGTGCGGGACCGAGAATAATACGATATGAGATACCGTATTCTATTCTCGCGATATATGATATCGGCCGGGTATATGTGATATAGCCGGGTGATCGGATCAAGTGTTGATTCGATGAATCGGTACATGTTATATTAGTCGGTTATATGCGATATAGCCGGATTGTCGGATGAAGTGCTGATTCGATAATTTAATCTATAATTATATATGTGATATATTACATTATATTATCTAATATAAGCTGACTTTATTGATTCATTTTCTCACTGGATAATACATTGATATATATGCGATATATGTTAATTGTATTATTTTCTTTTGCTACAAAAATATATTATATATGTGATATATAATATTGTAACAAGTTATGATTACAAATGCAACATGATTTGTGGAGATTTAACATAATTAGGGTTTGATTTGGGTTAGCTTTTTCATGAAGCTTCTAGAAGCTTTATTTTGTTTTAAGCTTGAATATTTTGGATTGATATTTTTTGTAGATATTTCTTAACCCAACCCAAACCCTTTACCCTAGTTAATTCTCTACATGGGTTAAGCCTTCATACTTAATACAAGGTTGGATTTGTAACCATGATAACTATTTCATTATTCATCACAAATAGATTTCTTCTTATTCTTCCTCTTGAAAAATCTTACTAGGTTCTAGGTTTGTGATGATAATTGGTGAGAAATTGAAAATAAAAGAGAGCTAAATTCCTACTTCATCATCCTCATCTATTCTAGCCATTTTGATTAGGGTGTTCACTTCTTTAATAAGTTGTTTAGTGAAGTGTAAGCTTGGGTTAAAGATTCTTCAAGGTAGATCATCTTCGAAAAGGAAGACTTCGAGCAAGAATGGATCATTCGACCTGTGGAGCCTCTCTTGAGTCCGGGAGATCATGGATTGCGGCAAAGGGACTACTACTCCGAGCTTATGAAGCGAAGGAATGGACTACAAAGGTTGTAATCCCTCTCTCTTAGACGTAAAGTTGTTTACATGTATGGTTAACCCTAATTATCTAGCAAAGATCATCGCTTTAGGTTGTTCGGCACTTGAAAAATTTAAATTTGGAATGGTTGATGCGTTATAGACCCTTGTGATAGTGCCTAGTAAACTTACACCGTGCTCATATCCATCTTCGGTATCGAGTGTCATCGCTAGGCTCCCCGCCTCTAATGTGGCTTTCCTGCCCCTCGGTCTCGACCGGGTCCACCATGTATCCGTCTGTTTACTCCCCCACTCAGCTCGGATAAGTAGCAAGTCTGTAACCGTATATCTTCCCCACTTGGTTCGGAATAAAAACAATCAGAAAACATCAAGCTCATGCTGGACGTCAACTTATCGTATCTAGAAATATCAAGTAAAGAATAAAGATACTTGCATAGATTATTCTGATGATATATTATATATATACATATATAATTGCATCCCATACCACTGATATATATCATCGAAAGTAAAACATCAAGAAAACTTATAAGAATCGAATACGAATACCTATGGTACTGGTATTCGCAAAACTCAACAGATAATAAAGGTACAGTATGTAAATAAAGTCATGTATACAACAACTGTAACAGTTCTACTGTGTCATGGCAATACTAATGATGTGTAGTGCAGTATACGCGTCTGTGCTCGTGTAGCATGGTAATCTTTAGTATTTGTGCAAGTGTTCTATAAGTGTATAAAGCAGAAAGTAATTCTACCCATATCCGTATTACATAATAAAATCATATTTTCCGGATACAGGTAATCAATATGCCTCGTATCGGCGTTACATACGCATCACATAGTATATCGGTCCTACAGTGGTATGGTAGTACCAATCAGGTGTAGTGTAACATATGCATTTGTGCTCGTGTAACATAGTACTCATTGGTAATTGTACAGTGTTCTATCATTGTGTTCATATAACAGAAACGTATATCATCGATAAGTGTATCGCGAACATGTAAAGTAAACATAAGTGTTTAGCGTAAATATTAATTGTAACTACTTGCTATAAGCTATACCGTTATCTTTGAAAATGGAACGAAACGTTGGTTTTGAAATAAGGAAGCTTCCTTAAGTTAAAAATAGATATTCATTTGGAAATTAGCATCGTATCCTTATCATTTATCAATTAAAAGGGAAAAGATTCGTTAGTTTTTTTTAGAAGAGTATAGCTCACTCGAATATAACCTTCTAAATTAGAATAATTCAAGATTACACAAATCTATAAGAAACTTGGCCGTATTCTGCGCACTATCCACATTATCACAAGTACGGCATGATCCCTCGTACAATATCCGCATTATCTCAATATCCATATCGTACGGATCTATCGTCACATACGTATGTCATAATAACCATATACTAAACTATATGCACATGAATAACATACTATATGCGAAATAACGTCAATACCATTAACTTAATTTAACATTAACAACTAACTAGATAGCATAACTATCCTAGTTAAATGGTTGCGATGGTGCTATACGCCATCCACCCGACTTCCCCCGTAGATGTAAATCTACTCACCAACTTGTCGAGCTTGTTGAATCCATAATTGGTATGTCCGTCATCTCCATCTCGGAAACCTTCGCGATCATACCTATAATCGAAGTTATAAAAATCGCATAAATATCATATTAAAACTAAAACAACGAGCTAGGCACCCGTAGGTTAGAACCTACAGCTTACTCCAAAAATGGCAAGATACCCTTGATGTTAACGTACGAACGTCAACAGTTCAGTTGCGGCATAGAAATACGAAAACCGTATCGAAATGTCGGAAACTTTAACAAAACCCTTACTAGAACACACCCAGATTTCACTATATGAATACTTGGAAAAAACAAACAACACAGTAGTTCATAAAATACCCAAATAAAGCTACAGAAGAAAAACCAAAAAAAATACTATAGGGGGCTCGGCGGTGCCGGCAAAATCTGGAATGTCGCCAGGTCAACATGGGAATTTGGGGCTCGAGCTTTAGGTGTAGTCTCTTAGTAGTCTCATAATACTACAGTCTTGTTAGTTTTTCTAGTGGTTACACCTAGTAGTTCCAGATTCAATTTCAGTATGACCAATATCACAAAAATCTAGTTTATTGATACTGAATAGTAAAAACAGGTATCAAACAGAATTGAAATTGTAAGTAAAGAAGGATATATACCTATGTAGATGATTCACAAAAGGAACATTAGCTCAAGAAGTGCATATGGAAGCTCCTCGGAGTTGTAGTGAATCAAGCTTGAGGTTGTGAACAATTTGATGAAGGGACCATGGCCTTACTCTTTTTGAATTAATGAACACTTAGGAAATTTTGGTGTTAGAGCTTGAAGAATTAGGTTTGTTTCAGATTGGAAAGCTCAAGAAATGCTAAGGGTTGAATAAGAATTAAGTGGAATTATTCTGGTTTGTGTAGAGAAGCGAGAGGTGTCAACCATGAACGGTGAGGTGGAGTGTTTTAAGGTGGTGGTGTAAAGTAAGAAGGAGGAGGTAGAGGGAGGAGGGTGAGTGTGAAGGAGTGTTGTGGGTGAGGGTTTTGCCTAGGTTATAATATAACCAACAATATAAAAGAATTACAACAAATAAAAACCTTTCATATTACAAATCTAAATCCATGTTTAAAAAGAATGAAATACTTATTCTCACACTTAAATATCATTATCTTAATGTAAAATCTCATATCATGTTAAAATAATTAAAATATCATATTTAAATTATATCACACACTTTTCTTCATATTTACCAAAATAATCACATTTTTGCGGATATAAATCCGATACCAAAATTTCATAAGTGATATCATTTTTATAAACTCTTTATCTCTATATTTAAAATTATAAATTAATATTTAAAATTTTCCAAAATGTTACACAGGTGTCAAAAGTTAGGGAAGGAAGAAAACCAATTAGCCTAAGTGTGGTGTACAGAAGGTAACAAGTAAAGACATATAAAGGGATTATAATAAAGGAAAAGGAAATTGTGACTACTATCATTCACGACAAAACTGTGTGTACCCCTGCCACTCATACATCCACTTTGAATTTCTCCAGAACACGTCATATCACTGTGAAGATCCATATTGCTTGGATATGCCATCGTATAGTTACATACGAACTCGAATGAACTTGTTCCAGTTTGAGGATGGATTATGGTTCAGGAGAAATAGAATAAGATTATTAATTTGTCTTTTCCCTTCACTTTCTCTCAGGTTGCGAAGGCTCCTGGTATTAGGAGAGTACACCTATTGGGCTTGTTGGATAGTCTTCTTCTAAACCATAGGCTGGTGCCGAAGGGTGGGGAAGGATGAAAATCAATTAGCCTAAGTGTGGTGTATAGAAGGTAATGATTAAAGACATATAAAGGGATTGGATTGAGAGCAAGAAAGTATACGGTCACTGTCATGAATCAGGATAGTGGAAGGGTATTACTAAGAATACCCGGATACCCCTTCGAAACATTTTCATGTTTCATATTTTATGTGCGGTGTTAATGTTGTCTATAGTGCCCTCAAGTCAATTATTGGATCACAGGAACGTGATTGCAATGATTAAGGGAGGACCAATACCGGTAGAACAGTCTTACTCGAGATGATATTATGCTATCTGGTTTGTTTTTATCATCGTGTACATGCTTCAGGTGACATTACAGATCACTATTACATGTTGATAGAGCTCATAGGATTCTTGCTTGACTACCAGCAGTATGATGGCGATCATATACGTGAAAGTTGGGTGGTCTATAAGCACATCCTTAAAGTGTCCCTAGTCGTAGGAGTTTCGAGACTGGGCATCGATACTCCAAGGGTAGACTAGTGTATACGGATCGAGACCCCGACGAGGGGCGGTGGCCGGTCTCACAAGCCATTGGTGTCAGTTGGTTCACCTAAATTGTATACAGGTGCTCATTGGGTTATGAGTACACCGGACGGACTAGCTGGGAACATGCTAGTTGGTATTATACCTATTGTCAGATAGCAGTTCCCTGGTGACATGTGTACAGATTAGTATACCGACCTGAAATCGTCATTTGTCTCGTGTGAGTTCCCACTATGCTTTGATTACTACCCAACCACGGATCAAAGGAGTCTTTTAAACAGGTTTTGGTTGGGTACAGTCCCGAGCCACATGGAGGCAGTGAGCGGATCGTCAATGGATTCGTCTCTCCCGGTTTTGGGGGTTGATATCGCGGTGTGCACGGGTGGCCATCACCAGAAATGCTCGGCCGGGGTAGTCGAGAATTACCGATCTAGGATCGGTAGTTTCTCAGTTGGTGATAGGTTTCATACCGACACTAAATGTCGTGTTATTAGGGGTCTGACAGTGACAATATCCGTGAGCCTGACTGTGAACAAAAACTTTTAGTAAGGTTAATGGGTTGGTGATAGGTTTTAGCGTCGGTATGAAACCTATCACCAATTAGACAAGCGGACCTTTTCCGACGCTAACGGAATATTGTCACTGTCAGGCTCAGTTGGTATTATACCTACATGGTATCCGACGCTAACGGATATTGTCACTGTCAGGCTCAGTAGCGTCGGTTTTTAAAAGTTTTTGTTCCGCATTGGACACGGATTGATGGCTGGGGCGCTGCCATAACCCTACATGGTATAAGAGACAACCCATTAACCTTACTAACTAGTTTGCACAAGGTTAAAATCTCGATTGACCAATTTTTCCGAATCACGAATCTATGTTCATGTGCTTGCTGTCGATTTTCAAAGTTGTTCCAAATTTTTTTTTGGGTATCTTAGAATTATGTGCAGGAAAAACTAAAGCTACAGAAAAAATTTGAAGACCTAACTCCAAAATTCCACCGTGGAACAGGAGCAAAATGTCACATTTTGTGGTGCTTCCACCGCGCTATTTGGGCTACAGTTCCCTAAATTTTTTCTGGGGCTCTAGTTCATGGAAATATGATTTTTGTGATATATGGTTTTGGCCTAGATTTGTTTGAGTGCTGGATTTTCATTTGGGGTTAATTTGGATAAGTTTAGTCGATCGAAATTTTAAATGTGTATTTTTCAGTACTTGCATTACTATTGCGACCGTGAATGTCATTAGAGCGGTACAACTTGTCTAATTGCTATAGTTCTTTTAGACGGGTTTGCGAACTTGACATTCACATTGATGTTCTGTGATTGTTGTGGGTTCGTCATGGTGGATAGCTTGGGTGCAATGTTAGTATAGTTTAGTTTTATTTGTACATTTGATATCGCGGGGCAAGTGTCCGACATATGGACTGCCGTCACTACTTGCTTGTATATTATTTGTTTGGGGCACGACCGGATTGAGGTCGATGTCGCTGTTGTACATATTTTACTTTTTTGTACTAGGATTACCCCGCGATGGAGTGCACGGATAGCCGGGTTCTGGAGGGTAACGGGTCTGCATCTCATGGCATTAAGAAGGAGGGGACCTCACTCTAGAATTAGCGGGGTATTCGCCGCACTCGTAGGGGGTACAGGTTGACCCAAGGAGGGTTGCTTAAGTTACCGGATTCCGTGAAGTGCTGGGTGGCCCATTCACTTTGATGAAGGGGGCTGCCTCACTTTTTGTTTTGGCGGGTAATTTACCACGCTCGTAGTGGTCTAGGTTTTCATTGCACAGGATATCCACATGACCCGGGGAATGTCGAGTTTCACTTGCGGCACAAAGGAAATCCGGGGCTCTCAAATTATCTGTATTGTTCTGTGATACTTATTGCTTATCTGAGATGTTGCATTTATCACTCCTGGAGTGATTATTATATATTGCTATATATATACTAGTAGATGTTGCATATGTTTTACACCCGCGCTAGTCCAGCCCCTGCTCTGTCGTTAGTTACGTAACCTAACGGGTGATGACGGGGCCCAACGGCAAAAGCGGATGGCATATACGCACATCATATTTTCGTTCTTTTGTGGTGTGATTATTTGATGAGACTGTGTTGATTCAGATCAATGCAAGGAAAACATACCTAATTGATGTTGTTGGAACAATTTTAAAGAGTTGTTATTACAAGGACGTTTTCTTTTGTTTTGCACAGCGGTATTCGATTATGAATATCCAGCAACTCATTCGACGGGGCAAGAGCCGAGATCCCTTCACCGGGAGTGACCTCTTGGGCAGAAGTTTGCGTCAAGGTAATAACTTCATTATAGTCGATTACTTTTCTCTTTGCATTGAGGTATTTAGTTGGAATATCCCGCACCTCATTCCACGAGGAAAGAGCCGAGATCCTTTCACCGGGAATGACCACTTTAGCAAAGGTTTTTGCAACTATATATTTATAAAAAGCTATCCGGTTCCTTCAATGATAACAAGTTCATTACGTTAAAGGTTTTTTGCCAAAAACCATTCGTAGCCCTCCGTCATTTCAGACGGGTAGCACGTAGTATTCATGCTATGTATGTTGGCCTTCGTCATGGCATAGTGTATGGTAGTTGCTTGTTACTTTTCTGTTGCATAGATAGATGCATTAGTTTGGGATAGTCGTATTACTATTTTGGCCTTTGTCAAGGGTGTGTACTGGTTGGTTCAAATTAACCTAGACAATGACGGGTAGAACATGACACGTGACTTATGATATGTTGGCCTTCGTCAAGGTCATAAGAGCATGGGGTAGAAAACACATCGGGAGTTTCAAACATACAGGAAACTTGCCAGGCATGCGCATATCATCTGGAGTGTGATAACTTGAGTGGATTCCATCGAGTTATCATGTGATGATAGTTGGATCCCGATTCCCACCGATGAGTTGGTTTACTCCTCGGGTGATTTTAGATGATCCCGACTAATTCTTCTTTCAGGTTTAGAGAAGAATTTGAGGATACAGTGGGAGACATCCTGATTAGATAAAGTCATTGACCATTCTGATATAGGTTAGAGTGCACGCTGAGTATTTCTTTTCTCTCTCTCTCTCTGGCAGCGATCAAGGCCCGACCCTAGACTATAACTCAGTAACCAAGTTAACCAAACCTTCTTAAATCACATTGACTTTTGGATTGTCAAAGTTGCATACTTCATTGCCACTCGTACTTTTACCCTTTGCTTTTCTCCGGAACATTCCGCATCATTACGAAGATCCACATTTATTGGATATAACCATCGTATAGTTACATACGAACTCGAAGAAACTTGTTTCAGATTCGAGGATGGTTTCCGGTTCCGGAGAAATTGAATAGGACTATTCAGTTTTCTTTTCCTTTTACCTTCTCTCAGGTTGTGAGGGCTCCTAGGATTAGGAGAGGGTACACCTATTGCGCTTATTGAATAGTCTTCTTCCAAACCATAGGCAGGTGCCGATAGGTGGGGAAGGAAGAAAACCAATTAGCCTAAGTGTGGTGTACAAAAGGTAACAAGTACAGACAAATAAAGAGGGTAAAGTAAATTGTGACTGCTATCATTCACGACCAAACCGCGTAGTTCATCGCCACTCCTACTTCACCTTTGCATTTCTCCAAGACACCCCGTATCACTACGAAGATCCACATTTATTGGATAATCCATCGTATAGTTATATACGAACTCGAAGGAACTTATTCCAGTTCAAGGATGGATTCTGGTTCAGGAGAAATAGAATAAGTTTTATTCAGTTGTCATTTATCTTTACCTTCTCTCAAGTTGCGAGTACTCCTAGGAATAGGAGAGTACACCTATTACGCTTATTGGATAGTCTTCTTTCAAACAATAGGCTGGTGCCGAACGGTAGGGAAGGAAGAAAAACATTTAGCCTAAGTGCGGTATACAGAAGGCAATGAGTAAAGACAAATAAAGAGATTTAGAGAGATGGTAAGGAAATATACGGTCACAGTCATGAATCTAGATAATGGAAGAGGCATTACTAGGAATACCCGGCTACCCCTTCGAAGCATTTTCATGTTTCAGTTTCACTATGCGTTGTTAATTAAAAACCGATTTCCTAATTAGATCCTTACTCCAAGGTATGTATTTACCAGGTTTGATTCTCACATCTGTACGGTTTTACAGATGATGAGTGGGAGTAAGTTATTGGAAATTAGGTGATTATATCCACTTTATTTTGGAATTCGTTGTAATTGGTGATAGTTGAGGAAATCGCTTGGGGTTTTGCCTGATGGCAAATATTTGGTTTTGAATATCCGTTGTTATGCACCAATTTCAAACTGATATATCTGTACGTTTATTTCATAAAGTGAGATATAACTTTTTGAAATTATGTCCATGACATTTACCTATATCAGTTGATGATTGGGCAAGGAGCATTAAGCAGCGGTGTAATTCTTCTTAACCATAGTACAGTTTTCAACCCACGACACATAGGGTCTGAGTTATTCAACTCAGGAGACTTATACAAAGTATTGTATGTTTTCCTGTGTTCATTAGGACAAATGGGTTGGTACTCGTACTATATTCTGTTTACTTGTGACTTCTCCAGTTTTAGATAAGTATTTCGTAGAAATACAAGGTCCATGTTTTGAGAAGTTATAGGTATAAGAATAAAGTAGAGAACCATGTGTTGCAAGTATCATGATTCTTCAAAGTGATCGAAAATGTAGATACTTGTGTTTGGTATTTAGTTGATAGTAATGGTTTTGAGAACTGGCTTCTCTTTCAGGTAACTCATATCTGGATGCACTCCTAGTTGAGTAATGTTGATCGGCCTTTCTCCATTTAGTTGACGTGCACTGGAGACAGCTGCATAATTTGAATCTGGTTTCAATTAAATCAGTGCCTATGTTTCTATATTGTATATAGAATGGTTCATATCTTAATGATGTTAAGGTATATGGAGTTTTCCGGCTTATGCTTAAAACCAGACTCTGGATAACTCAAGGTACATTTCTGTAATTGCAGTTTGTGGGTTATCCCGGGCTATGACGAGGGTTAACTTTCTTCCATCTGGAAGATCAATAGTGATATTGTTCTTGACTCGCCACAGTTTTAGTAAAATGGATTTTTTCAGAAAACAGTAGTGGGAGTATGGTAGAACTGGAAGTGATTCCAGAACCACAAATGATTACTGAAAATTTAATAGAACCTAAAGATTCAATCAGGTTTGACATTCCATTAGCCACTCCGCAGATATGGTGGGTAACCTCAGGCACCCGAGAGGTACTTCGATATCCTCAAAGACGGTGACAGGAAGGTTCTTGTTTACCCAGACTTGTCATTACTGCTGTTCTAGACTATGAGACCCGGCATGAGGATGAGTATAGCGTCGTTTTAAACTAGGTTTAGAAGTGCACATGTATATGACTCTGCCAGAGGGTTGTTGTAGTCAGTGGGAGCAGCGGAAGCATAGTGAACAAGTAGCTTGTGTCTATTTATAGACTAAAGCAAGTATAGCGGAGATAGATCATCTATTTTTGATATGACAGTCATAGGTTTTGACTTCATCAGAATAGGAGATGGATCTGTTAAGAAGGTAGTAGGGTGTGATGTCCTGGTATTTGGATGACATACACTTTGTAGGAGGTGAAATTCCTACACTGCGATCGGTTATATTGTGGTTGTCACACAGTGGTTTCTCCACATAGGATTTAGATATTATATCAGGCATTCTGGTTACTAGATCTATGGTTATAGATCAAGATTTGGGTAGTTTCCCAAACGGGTACTTGGACAGTATTCTAAAGGTGTTTTAGAATGAACGACTCCTAGCATGGTAGTGTACCTACAGGTGATGGAGTCACCCTCTATATAGGTGTTTTACAGATTAAAAGGGAGAGGGATGTGCATGATTGGCATATCACTTGCTTAGGCAATTGAGTCAATCATGAGATGTCAAGTACCATACAAGATGTTGTTTTTGCACTAGATGCAATAAGTTGATATATTATTCCAATCCTGGAGAAACGTTCGGAAGCAGTTTACGAACATAAATAAATGTTCTAGGGATATGGTAATGGCAGCCTCCTTCGGGAGACGGTTATCATTCCAGGCTTCCAAGGTGACCTGGATGACAGAGTGACTGTCAGAGTTATAGTTTTCCCTCTTAACGAGGGGCAGTTGTTTGGACAGGTGGTCCAAGCGGATGCTGAGGGAGGCATGGCGTAGGATACTAATTAAATTCAGTTGACGATACAATCTAAGAAGTTTACTGGATTTGGAGTTCATTTGTGGGCTGGGTCCCATCAGATATCCAGGCATATTCTAAGACAGGTATTGCTCATTTCGGGAGATGGCTTTCTCCGCGAACTTGAGATAAAGAGAGATATAGAAAGAAACATTGGTGCGGATCCACTCACAGAGGCTATTTCTCGAACACAATAGTTTTACAAACGGGCTTTGTGAAACTGATTAGTAGAGAAGTTGGGTGTTCGGTTGTCAGTTGTATGTATGCCCTAGAGGCCAGTATTGTACAGATGATGTATATTATATTGGATGCTTGGACATATATAGAGATGACTTTCTTGCTTGATATGACAGTATGCTATCTGGTTGCTTTTTATCTTAACATGTATAGTTGTCTCTTTATACTGTCTTAAAGTTACATGTTGGTAAAGCCCTTAGGATGTCTACTTGACTACCTGGACTATGATGCGGATCATACTAGTGGGGACATGGTAGTCCATAAGTACATCCTTCAAGGTCCCTAGTCGTGGGTGTATCGAGACGGGGCATCGATATACTAGTGTAGACTAGCGTATACGCTTCTCGACCCATAAGATGGGCGATGGATGATCCCATATCCATTGGTGTTTGACATCAGAGATGGTATACGGGTGCTCAGTGGAGACTGGGTACACTGGATGGACTCGCCGAGAACTCCTAGATGGTATTATACCTCATGTCAGATGGCAGTTCTCAGGTGACACCAGTGCAGGTTAGTCTGTAGACCCGAGATCGTCATAGAGTCTTGTGTGATTCCCACTGTGCTTTGATTTCCACCTTACCACGTCCATGAGGACATGCAAAACGGTGGTTTTTGGGTACAGTCCCGAGTCACATGGAGGCAATGAGCGATAGGAGGGGTTTCGTCTCTCCCGGTATTGGGGGTTGATGTTGCGCTGTGCTCGATTGGCCGTAACAGGGAAGTCCCTGGCCAGGGCTGATTAGAGATTTACTGGTAAGTGTTACCAGTAGTTTCTTGACCCGTTATGAGCCTTACATTGGTACGACTTATCAGTTATTGGGGTCTGACGTTTACCACCCCTAGACTTGATATGCGACATATCAGACGAGGAGACCGGACTGTATGGGAAGTGTTGCCGGTTAGCTCGACGGGAGTTATAGCAGGTTCGCCTGTCTTCTTCTGATCGCTCATTACCCGGGTGGCCGTTACGTTTAGTTGACAGCTTGCGGCTTGGGGGTGCTTGATATGATCATTACCCACTGCCGGCGTATTGACGAGTCTTAGAGTCCCACAAAGGAGTTACCTAGTCCAGGCGAAATGTTATGGTGCGCGTATGCGATATGCGCATGGACCCGATTAAAATGCGTGTATTGGATACCGTATATTGATCGGGCGGCTTGCTTTTGGTGGGGTCGTATGTGATATGGCCGGATTGATAAATCAAGTGTTGATTTATCATTTAACAATTAGTTTCTCACTAGAAATCCTTTCTTATGTTTGATTGATGTATGCATGCATGTATGCTTTCTTTATTGATTCATGCACATATGGATGTGCATGCACACATACATGCATACATCATCCTTCATGGTTGCATATACATGGAAAACGGTGGCAATATAAGACTCACACCATGGTTTAATATATATGAATTATTATTGCATTTGATTTAAAACAAAAAGGAAAAGAAAAAGATAATTCATGGATGAGTTCTACACTCTTCATGACCTAACCATGCTCACCTACCTTCTAACCATGAGTTAACCTTCTCTTTTATGTTTTAACTCAAGTGAAATAATATCCATATGATTTAACCATGGTTTGAGATGAGAAGAGGAAAATATATATTCATATATTTTCTATTTTCTTTCATGGGTTAATCTTTTCTCTTCTTCTCAAAAAAGCCATCATCTTCTTCCTCCTTCTTCATTGCTCTCTACATTTTTGTGGTGAGCAAAATACTCATCAAGTTAGGATTTTGAAGTGAGAAAAACCACCACAACATCATTCTACACAAGTCTTGCCCACTTGTTTAGAGTGTTAGCTTCTATTTTCATTCTTGATCTTGTGAAGTTGCAAGCTTGGACAAAGCGGACTCTGGGTGGATCATCGTGGACCTAGAGGAGTTCAAGCGGACCTTTTCCAAACCCCAAGTAGCCGAGGAGTCTAGCATAGGGAGCTACAATGGTTGTACTCTCAAAACCCAAGCTTTTCTTACTTGTGATGATGTGCAAGTTTTGAAACCCTAATTTTTCTAGGAACGATTCTTTGTTTGTTAACTTAGCACCCTAAAATTCAATATTTGGTACATGTGATGCTTCCAAACCCTTCATGTGGTGCTAGGTTAACCCAACATCGGTATCACACGGGCTGTGAGTATGCGACACCGCAATAATTGGCCTTAAGTGCAAGTAGGAGATTGTTGGCTATAGTGCCCTCAAGTCAATTATTGGATCGCAGGCACGTGATTGCAATAATTGAGGGAGAACCTATACCGGTAGAACAGTCTCACTTGAGATGATATTATGCTATCTGGTTTGTTTTAATCATCGTGTACATGCTTCAGATGACATTACAGATCACTATTACATGTTGATAGAGCCCATAGGATTCTTGCTTGACTACCAGCAGTATGATGCCGATCATATACGTGAGAGTTGGGTGGTCTATAAGAACATCCTTAAAGTGTCCCTAGTCGTACGAGTTTCGAGACTGGGCATCGATACTCCAAGAGTAGACTAATGTATACGGATCGAGACCCCAACGAGGGCGGTGGACGGTCTCACAAGCCATTGGTGTCAGTTGGTTCACCTAAGATGTATACAGTTGCTCATTGGGTTATGAGTACACCGGACAGACTCGCCGGGAACATGCTAGTTGGTATTATACCTATAGTCAGATAGCAACTTCCTGGTGACATGTGTACAGATTAGTCTATCGACCTGAGATCGTCATTTATCTCATGTGAGTTCCCACTGTGCTTTGATTACTACCCTACCATGGCTCAAAGGAGTCGTTCAAATAGGTTTTGGTTGGGTACAGTCCTGAGCCACATGGAGGCAGTGAGCGGATCGTCAGGGGATTCATCTCTCCCGGTATTGGGGGTTGATGACACGGTGTGCACAGGTGGCCATCACCAGAAATCCTCGGCCGGGGTAGTCGAGAATTACCGATCTAGGATCAGTAATTTCTCAGTTAGTGATAGGTTTCATACCGACACTAAATGTCACGTTATTAGGGGTCTGACTTTATCCACCCGCCTAAACTCGATATGCGATACTCATAGACGAACGGACTATACTGTACGGATATTGCCACTGTCAGGCTCAGTAGGGTTTCAGGATGAGTTTGCTCATCGGCCTCCCTTTCGCTCAATACCTGGGCAGCCGTTACGTACAACTAGTGCCACTGACGTGCTTGTGGTTAAACTCATTGCCAGCATATTGACGAGTCTTTAGGAGTTCCACACAGAGTGTTTCGCTGGTTCGGGCAAAACGTTGTAGAGGCCGTATGGTTTTATGGCATGGTTCGATCATATACGTGCACTTGTGCACGGATCATGATCGGACGGATAATATTAGTAGGCTTTGGTTTAAGCCGGATCCTAGTATTATATTGTTGGATTATTTTCGTCTCGTAGTATTCGTATTCAGTCGGAATACGGATGCGGGTATGTATATACGGATGAGGGGTATTGTTGTAATTCATTACAAGTTTACTTTATTATATGCCATCTCTTTTTGGATTAAATCATTTTAGGTTAAATGGCTTGTGAGTGGAAGTGTAAGTCATTGATTCATGCATCACCACATGGGTGTGACTCATAGTGGCATGATGTTGTTTTGTTTGTGGTGTGGGATATTTGTTGTGAGCAAAGGAGATATTTTTTCTTGAGTTGTTTTCTTTAGTTGCTAGCATATTACAATATATATTACTCACAACAAATAACTCAAAAACACAACACAAAAGAATAAGGGCAGCCACCTCTTTTCTTGACTTGCTCTTTGCTTAGCTTCACACTTTCTCTCCATGGCATCTTCTTCAACCTCCACCCAATCCCTCTCATGAGTTGAGAATCCATAGGTGTTTTGAGACAAAGTATTCACACAAAATCTCTACTTCATCTTGTGCATCTAGGCTAGCTAACTGGATGCCCGAGTTGCTTCGGTTTTTGAAGCAGGAGCCCGTATTACTAATCCTCGATGTGGATCGTCTTCGACAAGGGAGACCGAAGAGCGAACTTGATCGAGGAAGCCGTGATGAGCTAAGGACAGAGATTGAAGACCGAAGGACACAGATCGATCGGTATAATCTCTTAAACTACTTTATATTGAACTAGTATAGGGTTAATGGTATGATCCATCGATTAGGGTTCCGTTAGCGCCGGTTTTTAAAAGTTTTTGTTCCGCATTTAGCCACGGATCGATGGCCGGGGCGCTGCCGTAACCCTACAGTTAAGTGAAAACCGTTTTCCCAAATGGATTCTAACTCCAGGGTATGTATTTACGAGATTTGATTCTCACATCTGTATGGCGTTACAGATGGTATGTGGGAGTAAGATATTGGGAATTAGATGATTATATCTTCATTATATCGGAATTCTTTGTAATCGGTGATATTTGAGGAAATCCCCTGGGTTTTACCTGACGGCAAATATTTGGTTTTGAATATCCGTTGTTATGCACCAATTTCAAACCGATATATCTGTACGTTTATTTTATAAAGTGAGATATAAATTTTTGAAATTATGTCTATCACATTTATCTATATCAGTGGATGATTAGGAAAGGTGCATTCAATAATTCTTGTTAACCATAGCACATTTTTCAACCTACGACGCACAGGATTTTGTAGGGATTCTCTAGCACCAACCTAGGTTTAGGGTTGCATCACACATGCTATATTAAAAATTTAAGGGGTGCTAAACAATACCAACCATGAATCGAACTAGAAAAATAGAGTAACAAACTATAGTATCACATACTATATAGTGTCTAACACTAAGTGGGGAGAAAATACAACCTTTGTAGACCTCTTCCTTGACTCCATGGATCGAGTGGGGTTTGAACCGGTTCGCTTGAATCCATCCGAGTCCACGATGATCCACCACGAAGTCCTTTTGCTCAAGCTCCTAGCTTCACTTGATCTATGAAGAGGTGAAGCAAACAACCTACAATAATGGGCTAGACTAGTATAGATTGGTGATGTGGGTTTGGATCTGACTTAAAAACCTTTTCTTTTTAAACATTAGAGAGATTTGAGGACAAAGAGGAAGAAGATGATGGCTCAAGCATGACTCAAGTGAATAATGAATAACTCAACCTAATCTCAAGAGAGTAAGTGAATTATTGTAAGTCTACAGTAGCGCTCCGGCCGTCTAACAACTCCAAATGCGGAACTAATACTTTTTAACTGGCGCTATCGTATACTATAACCCGGATCTGCCATTATTGCTAAAATAACAAACTACAAAGAGGGTAGAAAGGTTATACTGAACGATCCGAGTCCTTCGTTCTTTAACTATAATCCCACGCTCCGTTGTGGCTGCTCCGATCTCGTCGATCTTCGATCTGCTTGTCCTGGTGGCACCACGTCAACGGATCTTTAAACGGGCTCCCGCCTCTGACCCGAGGCAACTCGGTCATCAAGTTTGCTAAAAGAGATGACCAAGATTGATGTAGAGAATGAGTAGAACTCTTTGTTTCACTTCGTCCAAATCCATGGACGAACGATTAATGAAGTTGCCTTTTTGGATTGAATGAAATGAGAAATGAACAATCTAATTTCCATGAACCCAAAAACCTTAATCTTTTTCCAATCAAAAACCATTATATCACCAAATGAAGTGGCCGGCTAACATATAGGAGGGGGTTGAGTGTAGGAGGAGGGAGTGGTGACCACAAGGATAAAGATCATGAAGAAATATCCTAAGCTTTAAAAAATACATTAATGGAAACAAATGAGTCACTTAACATTTAATGAAAAAGAATGACTCATTAAAACACCTCACCAAATCATTAAATGCAATGAGTGACTCACTAATCCTAGTGACCATCCAAGAAGCTTCCGCACTCATCCAAAGAAAAGATAAATCCGCATTTAACCGAATGTTAAATACGGGTGATAGAAAACTGGAAACTGGAAACTGGCAACTTCCAAAAAGCGATCCCGAAACGAATTTCAGGATAACCCCGTAACAGTATAAACATACCCGCATTTGTATTACGACCGAATACAAATGCAACTGAGACAAAGATATTATATCTGCACAGTATAATACTCGGATCCGGCTTAAACCAAAGCCCACCAGTATTATCTGCCCGAAAAATAACACGTGCGTAAACGCACATGCATTTTCCGAACCCTGCCATAAAACCATGCGGCCTCTACAACGTTTCGCCCGAACTTGGGAAACTATCTGTGGGGTACTCTAATGACTCGTCAGTAACATGGCAGTGGGTTTAACCACGAACCGTCAGCAGCACTAGCTGTGCGTAACTGCTGTTTATGTACTGACCTCAAGGGAGGCCGATGAGCGAACTCATCCGGAAACCCTACAGAGCCTAACAGTGACAATGTATATACAGTCCGGTCCGTTCGCCTATGAGTATCGCATATCTGCCTAGGGGGCCGGTAACGTCAGACCCCTAATAGCAGTATAAGTCGTGTCGGAGTGTAGCCCAAAAAACATCCTGAGATACTACTGGAGTACCTACCAGTAAATTTCCTGCCACGGCCGTGGGCTTTGTGTAATGGCTCTCCTAGACACAGCGCGATCTCACCCCCAATACCGGGAGAGAAGAATCACCTGCCGATCCGCTCACTTGCCTCCATGTGGCTCGGGACTGTACCGAAAAAATACCTGTTTGCACGACTCCATTGAGCCGTGGTAGGGTAGAAATCAAAGCACAGTGGGAACTCACACGAGACAAATGAGGACCTCAGGTCGATGAACTAACCTGTACGCATGTCACCAGGGAATTGCTATCTGACGATAGGTATAATACCAACTAGCAGATTCCCGGCGAGTCATGTCCGGTGTACTCATAACCCAATGAGCACCTGTATACATCTTAGGTGATCCAACTGACACCAGTGGGTTGTGAGACCGGCCACCGCCCCTCGTCGGGGTCTCGACTGTATACACTAGTCTACTCCGGAGTATCGATGCCCTGTCTCGAAACTCCCACGACTAAGGACCACAATTAAGGATATGCTTATAAACCACCCAACTTTCACGTATATGATCGCCATCATACTGTTGGTAGTAAAGCAAGATCCTAAGGGCTCTATCAAAGTGTAACAGTGATCAGTCACCTGAACCTGTACACGACTGATAGTGGCAAACCAGATAGCATACTATCATCTCGAGTAAGACTGTCCTACCGGTATAGGTCCTCCGCAATCATTGCAATCACATGCCTGCGATCCAATAATTGATTTTGAGGGCACTATATCCAACAATCTCCCACTTGCACTTAAGGCTAATTATTGCGATGTCGACTACTCACAGCCCGTGTGAAACCGAACATCCAACTCCTCTACTAATCAGTTTCACAAAGCCCGTTTGTAAAACTATTGTGTTCGAGAAATAGCCTCAGTGAGTGGATCCGCCCTGATGTTTCTTTCTATGTCTCTCTTAATCTCAAGTTCGCGGAGAAAGCCATCTCCCGAATTGAGTAATACCTGTCTTAGAATATGTCTGGATATCTGATAGGACCTAGTTCATAAATGAACTCCAAATCCAAACTTCTTAGACTGTATCGATCACTGAACCTAATCAATATCCTGCACCATGCCTCCCACAGTATCCTCTTGGACCACCTGTCCATAATACTGTCCCTCGTCAGAGGGAAAACTATAACTCTGACAATCACTCTGTACCATGTCACCTTTGAAGCCTAGAATGATAACCGTCTCCCGAAGGAGGCTGCCGTCATCAAATCCGTAGAACATCCACTTACGTTCTAAAACTGCTTCCTTATGTTTCTCCAGGATTGGATTAATACAAATTGATTGCATCTAGTGCAAAAACAACATCTGGTGTGGTACTTGACATCTCACGATTGACTTAATTGCCTAAGCAAGTGATCTGCGAATCATGCACATCCCTCTCCTCTTTAGTCTGTAAGACACCTTTAGAGAGGGTGACTCCATCACCTGCAGGTACACCACCATGCCAGGAGTCAACTATTCTAAAAACTATCAGAATACTGTCAAAGTACCCATATTGGGAAACTACCCAAATCTAGATCTAAAACCATAGATCTAGAAACTAGAATGTCAGATATTATATCCATATCCTGTCTGGAGAAACAACTGTATGACGACCACAGTACAACCGATCGTAGTATAGGAATTTTTCTTCCTACTCTATGTATGACATCCAAATACCATGACATCACACCCTACTAACTTCTTAACAGATCCATCCCCTATTCTGATGAAGTCAAACCCATGACTGTCACATAAAAAAATAGATGATCTATCTCCGCTATATCTGCTCAAGTCTATAAATAGACATAAGCTACTTGCCCACTATGCTTCCGATGCTTCCACTGACTACGACAACCCTCTGGCAGAATAATATATACGTGCACTTCTAAAGCGAGTTTAGAACGACGCTATACTTAACCTCCTGCCAGGTCTCATAGCCTGAAACAACAGTAGTGTCAAGTCTTAGTAGATAAGAACCTCGCTGTCACCGTCCTTGAGGCTACCGGAGTACCTCTCGGGTGTCTGAGGTTACCCACCATGTCTGCGGAGTGGCTAATGGAATGTCAAACCTGATTGAATCTTTAGGTCCTATTAAATTTTCCGTAATCGTTTGTGGTTCTGGAATCACATCCAGTTCTACCATACTCCCACTACTATTTCTGAAAAAATCCATTTTACTAAAACTATGGCGAGTCAAGAACAATATCACTATTGATCTAACAAATGGTAGAAAGTCAACCCTCGTCATAGCCTGGGTCAACCCACAAACAGCCATTACAGAAACGTGCCATGAGTTATCCACAGTCTGGTTTTAAGCATATGCCGGACAACTCCCCGTACCTTAACATCGTTAAGATATGAACCATTCTATATCCAATATAGAAACTTTGGCACTTATTTAATTGGAACCAGATTCAAATCATGCAACTGTCTCCAGTGTATATCAACTTAATGGAAAGAAGCTAATCAGTATTACTCAACTTAGGAATCCATCCAATTATGAGCAACCTGAAAGAGAAACAAGTTTCTCAAAACCATTACTATTATCTGAATACCAATCACAAGAATCTACATCTTTGATCCCTTTAAAGAATCCCGGTACTTGCGACATGTGGTTCTCTACTTTATTCTTATACCCACAACTTCTCAAAACATAGACATTGTATTTCTACGAAACACTTGTCTAAAAATTAGAGAAGTCACAAGTAAGCAGAACATAGTACGAGGACCTACCCCTTAGTCCTGATGGACCCTTGGACAACATATAAAACTCTGTATAAGTCCACTGAGTTGAATAACTCGAAACCTGTGCATCGTAGGTTGAAAACTGTACCAAGGCAATTTCCTCAAAAATCACCAATTACAACGAATTCCAATATAATGAGGATGATCACCTAATTCCCAATAACTTACTCCCACTCATCATCTGTAAACCATACAGATATGAGAATGAAACCTGGTAAATACATACCCTGGAGTAAGTACCTAATCGGGAAAACAGTTTTGCTTTAACAATGCACTGAAATATGAAAATTTTTCGTAGGGGTATCCTGGTACTCCTAGTAATGCCTCTTCCATAATCCAATTCATAACTATAACCGTATATTTCTTTACCATCTCTCCAAATCCCTTTATTTATCTTTAGTCATTACCTTCTGTATACCATCGTTAGGCTAAATGGTTTTCTTCCTACTCTACCGTTCGGCACCAGCCTATGGTTCGGAAGAAGACTATCAAGTAAGCGTAATAGGTGTACCCTCCTAAACCAAGGAGTACTCACAACTTGAGAGAAGGTGACGATAAAAGACAACTGAATAATAGCTTATTCTATTTCTCCCGAACTGGGGAAAAAAGAAAAGGTGAAATAGGAGTGGCGATGAAGTACGCGGTTTGGTCGTGAATGATAGCAGTCGCAATTAACTTTGCCCTCTTTCTAATCCCTTTATTTTGTCTTTACATATTACCTTCTGTACACCCTACTTAGGCTAATTAGTTTTCTTCATTCCCCACCTTTCGGCACTTGCCTATGGTTTGGAAGAAGACTATCCAATAAGCGTAATAGGTGTACTCTCCTAAACCAAGGAGCCCTCGCAACCTAAGAGAAGGTGATAATAAAAGACAACTGAATAAACCAATTCTATTTCTCCTGAACCTGGATCCATCCTCGAAGAAGTCCCTTCGAGTTCGTATATAACCATACGATGGATCTATCCAATGGAAGCGGATGTCCGTAGTAATACGGGGTGTTCAGAGAAATGAAAAGGGTAGAAGAAGGAGTGGCAATGACTTATGCAACTTGGACAATCCAAAAGCCAGTATTTTAAGAAGGTTCGGTCAACTTGGTCACTGAGTCATAGTCTAGGGTCGGTCAATGGTCACTTCCACAGAGAGAGAAAAGAAACACTCTGCGTGCACTCTAACCTAGATCAGAATGGTTATCACTTTATCTAATCAGGAAACCTCCCACTGTACTGTCAAATTCTCCTCCAAACCTGAAAGAAGAACCAATCGGGATCACCCGAAGAGTAAACCAACTCATCAGTGGGAATCGGGATCCAACTCTTATCGTATGATAATGTGACGGAATCCACTCATGTTATCACACTCCAGAAGGTATGCGTATACTTGGCAAGTTTCAGTTTCTTTAGAAACTCCCGATATGATTTTTGCCCCATGCTCTTATGACCTTGGCTTTGGTCAAAATGTCATAAGTCACATGCCAAGTTCTTCCCGTCACTATCTTGTCAATTTGAACCCACCCGCACATGCCCCTGACTTTGGCCAATCGGCAGAACGACTGTCCCAAACCAACTCATCTATCTATGCAACAAATGAATACCCAGCAGCTACCAAACACTATGCCTTAATTTTGGCTAAAATGCATAGTTTGAATACTACTGAATACCCAAAAGAAATGACAGAGGGCTACAGCTGGTTTTTGGCGAAAAACCTTTAACGTAACGAACTTGATATCGCTGAAGGAACCTGATAGTTTTTTATAAAAATATAGTGGCGAAAACCTTTGCTAAAGAGGTCACTCCCGGTGAAGGGATCTCGGCTCTTTCCCCGTGGAATGAGGTGCAGGATATTCCAACTGAATACCGCGATGCAAAGCAATATGTAATCGACTATAGTGAAGTTATTACCCTGACGCAAACTTCTGCCTAAGGGGTCATTCCCGGTGAAGGGATCTTGGCCCTTGCCTCGTCGAATGAGGTGCAGGATATTCCAACAGAATACCGCTATGCAAGACAAAAGGAACGTCTTTGTAATAACACTAAAATTGTTCCAACAACTGCCAAAAAGGTTTGTTTTCCTTTGCATTGATTAGAATCAACGCAGTCCCATCAATTAATCACACCAGAAAAGAACGAAAATAAAATGTACGTATATGCCATCCGCATTCGTCACTGGGTCCCGTCATCACCCGTTAGGTTACTTAACTAACGACAGAGCGGGGACTGAACTAGCGCGGGTGCAAAACATATGCAACATCTACTAGTATATATACCAATATACAATAATCGCTCCAGGCGTGATAATATGCAACATTACAGAAAAGTAATAAGCATCACAGAACAATACAGATAATCTGAGATCCTCGAGTTTCACAGAGCCGCTGCTGAAACCCGACGTTCCCCTGGTCGTGTGGATATCCTGTACAATGAAAGCTAGACCCCTACGGGTGCGGCAAGTTACCCGCCAAAACCTGAAGCGAGGCAGCCCCCTACAGCAAAGTGAATGGACCACCCTGTACTTCATGGAATCCGGTAGCTTGAGCACCCCTCCTTGGGTCATCCTGTACCCCCTACGAGTGCGGCGAATAGTCTGCCAATTCTAGAGTGAGGCCCCTCTGCCTCTCAAAGCCATGAGATGCGGACTCGTTGCCCTCCAGAACCCGGCTATCCATGCACTCCGTCGTGGGGTAAAACCTAGTACAGAAATGAAAAATATGTACAACGGGTACATCGACCTCAGCCCGGTCGTGCCCCAAAAGAATATTATACAAACAGGCTGTGATGCCAGTCCACATGTTAGACGCTCACCCCGCAATATCAAATGTACAAATAAATTCAAACTGCACTACCATTGCACACTGCTATCCACCACGACAAATCCGCAACATCACAGCACAACACAGAACATCAACGCGAATGTCACGTTCGCAAACCCGTCTAAAAGAACAATAGCAATCAGACGCAGTTTACCACTCGAATGACATTCACGGTCGGAGATATAATGTAAGTGTTGTAAACTAACATGTTTAAATTTCGATCAACTAAATTTCCGGAAGTGGGCCCCACGTACATCTGCTGTACAGTAACAAAATCTGGGCCCAAAAGAACAGTACCAGAAACCACAATTTACCATGTAGAAACTCCAGAAGAAAAATTACCCATTGATTCACCAAGATGGCCGCGGTTCCACGGTCAAAGCATAGAGTTGACCACGTTTCCGCGGCCGTATGGTCGAAACAGTAGGTCGTTTTTCTGCAGTGTTCTATAAAAAGCCTGCTTAATTTTCTGGTATGGTCAAAATGATTTTTAGACAAGATTTAAAATGAACAGAAACTTTAACACTGAAAAATTGTAGTTATTGAAATTCGGTCCGATCAATATTTTAAACGCGTTAGCACAAGTTAGTAAAGCATAATGGAGAGGCTCTGATACCGCTGTAAGTCTACGGTAGCGCCCCGGCCGTCTAACAGATGCCAAATACGGAACTAAAACTTTTTAACTGGCGTTATCGTATACTATAACCCGGATGTGCCTTTATTGCTAAACCAACAAACTATAAAGAGGGTCGAAAGGTTATACCGAATGATCCGAGTCCTTCGTTCTTTAACCATCATCCCACGCTCTGTTGCGGCTGCTCCGATCTCATTGATCTCCGATCTGCTCGTCCAGGTGGCACCACGTCAACAAATCTTTAAACGGGCTCCCGCCTATGACCCGAGGCAACTCGGTCATCAAGTTTGCTAAAAGAGATGACCAAGATTGATGTAGAGAATGAGTGGAACAGTTTGTCTCACTTCGTCCAAAGCCATGGACGAACGGTTAATGAAGTTGCTTTTTTGGATTGAATGAAATGAGAAATGAACAATCTAATTTCCATGAACCCAAAAACCATAATCTTTTTCCAATCAACAACCATTATATCACCAAATGAAGTGGCCGGCCAACATATAGGAGGGGGGTGAGTGTAGGAGGAGGGAGTGGTGACCACAAGGATAAAGATCATGAAGAAATATCCTAAGCTTTACAAAATACATTAATGGAAACAAATGAGTCACTTAACATTTAATGCAAAAAGAATGACTCATTAAAACACCTCACCAAATCTTTAAATGAAATGAGTGACTCACTAATCCTAGTCACCATCTAAGAAGCTTCCGCACTCATCCAAAGAAAAGATAAATCCGTATTTAACCGAATATTAAATACGGGTGATAGAAAACTGGAAACTGGAAACTGGCAACTTCCAAAAAGCGATCCCGAAACGAATTTCAGGATAACCCCGTAACAGTATAAACATACCCGCATTTGTATTACGACCGAATACAAATGCAACTGAGACAAAGATATTATATCTACACAGTATAATATTCGGATCCGACTTAAACCAAAGCCCACCAGTATTATCTACCAGAATAATGACACGTGCGTAAACGCACGTGCATTTTTCGAACCCTGCCATAAAACCATACGCCCTCTACAACGTTTCGCCCGAACTTGGAAAACTATCTGTGGGGGACTCTAATGACTCGTCAGTAACATGGAAATGGGTTTAACCACGAACCGTCAGCGGTACTAGTTGTGCGTAACGGCTGTTTATGTGCTGACCTCAAGGGAGGACGATGAGCGAACTCATTCGGAAACCCTACTGAGCCTAACAGTGACAATGTATATACAGTCCGGTCCGTTCGCCTATGAGTATCGCATATCTGCCTAGGGGGCTGGTAACGTCAGACCCCCAATAGCAGTATAAGTCGTGTCGGAGTGTAGCCCAAAAAACTCCCTGAGATACTTCTGGAGTACCTACCAGTAAATCTCCTGCTACGGCCGTGGGCTTTGTGTAATGGCTCTCCTAGACACAGCGCGATCTCACCCCCAATACCGGGAGAGAAGAATCCCTTGCCGATCCGCTCACTTGCCTCCATGTGGCTCGGGACTGTACCGAAAAAATACCTGTTTGCATGAATCCTTTGAGCCGTGGTAGGGTAGAAATCAAAGCACAGTGGGAACTCACACGAGACAAATGACGACCTCAGGTCGATGAACTAACCTGTACGCATATCACCAGGGAATTGCTATCTGACGATAGGTATAATACCAACTAGCAGATTCCCGGCGAGTCCTGTCCGGTGTACTCATAACTCAATGAGCACCTGTATACATCTTAGGTGATCCAACTGACACCAGTGGCTTGTGAGACCGGCCACCGCCCCTCGTCGGGGTCTCGACTGTATACACTAGTCTACTCCGGAGTATCGATGCCCTGTCTCGAAACTCCCACGACTAAGGACCACAATTAAGGACATGCTTATAAACCACCCAACTTTCACGTATATGATCGCCATCATACTGTTGGTAGTAAAGCAAGATCCTAAGGGCTCTATCAAAGTGTAACAGTGATCAGTCACCTGAACCTGTACACGACTGATAATGGCAAACCAGATAGCATACTATCATCTCGAGTAAGACTGTCCTACCGGTATAGGTCCTCCGCAATCATTGCAATCACGTGCCTGCGATCCAATAATTGACTTTGAGGGCACTATATCCAACAATTATCTTGTGCTAAACTATCGTTACAAAATATCTAGATATTTTATGATTTGAGGTTAAGCAAAACCATGGGCTACAAAACCATAGGCAAATGAAACCATTGACTTGGGTCAACTCAAAAGAGTTGAATAGTTAACCATGATTATATTGCCAATTTTCTTTTCTCAAATAAACAAAATATCTAAATATGTTACCATTTAAGTCTTGCATTGCCGCCACCAATGTATCTTCAACCATGACACATGTATGCTTGCATGTGTGTATCCATATCAACATATACATACACTCATGCATGCATCATAAAGAAATAGGTTTTAATAAATGAGCTAATGGACTTAATATTAAATCAACACTTGATTTAATAACCCGGTCATATCATATACGACCCGTCCAATAGTAAACACCCGATTAAAATACGGTATCTAATGCACGCATTTAATCGAGCTCCTACGTATATCTCATATGCACCCCACATCGTTTCTCCTGAGCTAGGAGACCCCTTTGTAGGACTCTAAGACTTGTCAATACGCTAGGAGTAGGCAGTGATCACAACACATGCCCACAAACCGTCAGTGGCACAAGATGTGCATAACGGCTCCCAGGTATTGAGCGATCAGAAGAAACATAAGCGAACTGCTAAAACTCCTGTCGAGCCAACTGGCAACACTTACCGTACAGTCTGGTCTCTTCGTCAATAGTGCTGCATATCAAGTCTAAGGGTGGTATCGTTGACCTTATTAACCCAATAAGTTATGCCGGCATATGGCTAATAATAGATCGAGAAACTACTGATTACATTTATCAGTAAATCTCAGCTGCCCTGGCCAGGGACTTCCTATTTTAACCAATCGTACATAGCGCAACATCAACCCCCAATACCGGGAGAGACGAAACCCTTCCTATCGCTCATTGCCTCCATGTGCCTCGGGACTATACCCAAAATCTACCTATTTGCACAACTCAGTAGAGCCATGGTAGGGTGGAGATCAATGTACAGTAGGAGGACACACAAGACTCTATGACTATCTTGGGTCTACAGACTAACCTGTACCGGTGTCACCTGAGAACTGCTATCCGATGATAGATATAATACCATATAGGAGTTCTCGGCGAGTCCGTTCAGTGTACCTAGTCTCACTGAGCACCGGTATATGGTCTTTGGTGTCACCACACCAATGGATATGGGATCATCCATCGCCCATCATATGGGACAAGCAACGTATACGCTAGTCTACTCTGGTGATATCGATGCCTTCTCTCGATACACCCATGACTAAGAACATTTCAAGGATATGCTCATAAACTACACATGTCCTTCTAGTATGATCCGCATCATAATCTCAGTAGTCAAGCATATCCTAAGGGCAATATCAATATGTACCTAATGAGTGAAAGCATGATCAAATGAACATGTCAAGATAAAGTACAACCAGATAGCATACTATCATGTCGAGCAAGAATGTACCCTGAACACACACACACATACACACACACACACACATACCGGTACATACACTATCATATAATGGCCTATAGGGCATACATATATCCAACAATCCCCCACTTGCACTAAGGCCAATTATTGGCGTATCTCATACCCAACATATCAAAAAGTCGCTCATGCTGCAGCAGAGGGATGGACTTGGTGAGTGGATCCGCGGTGTTATCTTTTGTATCTACTCTCCGAATCTCGATCTCGCGGCGATCAACTATCTCCCGGATCAGATGATATCGCCTGAGGATGTGTCTGGAACGCTGATGATACCTGGGCTCTTTGGCTGACGCCATAGCCCCTTTATTATCACAATACAATGGTATTGGATCAATAATGGTCGGAACTACTCCTAGCTCTGAGATGAACTTCCTCATCCAGACAGCTTCCTTGGCAGCATCATTTGCAGCAATATACTCAGCTTCCATCGTGGAGTCTGCAACGGTATCCTGTTTGGAACTCTTCAAACACACCGCCCCTCCATTGAGGGTAAAGACAAACCCTGAGATATATTTGTTATCATCTTTATCACTCTGGAAGCTCGAATCAGTAAAGGCCTCCATTTGGAGATCTCCGTTACCATATACCAAGAACATTTCTTTAGTCCTTCGTAAGTACTTAAGAATATTCTTCACAGCTGTCCAGTGATTCTCCCCTGGGTTGGATTGATACCTGCTTACTACACCCAGTGCATAAGCTACATCAGGGCGTGTACATTACATTGCATACATTATAGATCCTACTGCAGAAGCGTAGGGTATAATGCTCGTGCGAGCTCTCTCTTCATCAGTCTTTGGGCAAAAGTCCTTAGAGAGAGTGACTCCATGACTAGCGGGTAAGGAACCCCGCTTGGAGTATTCCATACTAAACCTCTTTAGGATGGTGTTAATGTACCTGGTTTGAGACAATCCCAGCAACCGTTTAGATCAATCCCTTTAGATCTTCATGCCCAATATGTACGAGGCATCACCCAGGTCCTTCATGGAGAACTTTTGTGATAAGAACAGTTTGAACGATTGTAGCATAGGAATATCGTTTCCTATCAGAAGAATGTCATCCACGTACAATACGAGGAATGTGACAGTACTTCCTACAATCTTCTTATAAACACAAGGTTCTTCTGGATTTTTGACGAAATCAAACTCTTTGATAACATCATCAAAACAGATGTTCCAACTCCGTGATGCATGCTTTAATCCATAAATGGATTTTAGCAACCTATATAGCTTCCCGCTGCTCCCACTATCAATGAAACCTTCTGGCTGATCCATATAAACACATTCTTCTAAATCACCATTTAGAAATGCAGTTTTAACGTCCATCTGCCAGATTTCATAGTCTTAGTGAGCAGCAATAGCAAGTAGAATCCGAATGGATTTAAGCATGGCTACAGGAGAAAAGGTTTTGTCATAGTCCAGTCCTGGTCTTTGTCGAAATCCTTTCGCCACAAGCCTTGCCTTATAGGTCTCCACCAGCCCATCTACACCGATCATTCTTTTAAAGATCCATTTGCACCCTATGGGTTTTACCCCAGAGGGTACAACATCTAAAGTCTATACTTTGTTGGTGTACATAGACTCCATTTCGGATCTCATGGCATCCATCCACTTCACAGAGTCAGCACTCGTGATAGCTTGCTAAAAACTGGTAGGGTCATCATCATCCATGATGCAATCTTCTCCGTCACCATCAACGAGAAAACTGTAGTATCTCTCCGGTGGGAGAGAAGTCCTACCAGATCTACGGAGTGGATGAGGTTCAATAGGTTCTGTTGCAACATCAGGTTCAACCAAGTCGTCATTTGTAACTTGTGTCTCTAGAACCTCTTCTAGATCTACCACATTGCCATCAGTATCATTTGGAAA
Source organism: Agapanthus africanus (assembly GCA_030015575.1). Classification (NCBI taxonomy): domain Eukaryota; kingdom Viridiplantae; phylum Streptophyta; class Magnoliopsida; order Asparagales; family Amaryllidaceae; genus Agapanthus; species Agapanthus africanus. Next base: position 291,749,892 of record CM057345.1, on the reverse strand, counting down.
AATCTCATTTTCCAAAAATGTGGCATGTTAAGAAACAAACACCATTTGTTCCTCCCTGTGGTAGAATAGATACCCAAACGAATGTTTCAGATATCCCATAAATATATACTTGACCGATCGTGTCTCGAGTTTGTCTGGATTCTGCTTTCTAACAAAAGCCGGACAACCCCAAATCTTAACTCGTTTAAGAGATGGTTTCTTCCTATACCATATCTCATATGGTGTGGTAGACACGGTCTTGGTTGGAATTTTGTTTAACAGAAAAGCTGCAGTCTCCAATGCATGCCCCCAAAAGGAGATAGGCAACTCAGTATCACTCATCATGGATCGTACTATATCTAATAGGGTGCGATTCCGCCGCTCTGACACACCATTGTGCTGTGGTGTGTAAAGGGTGTTGGTGATTGTGCCCTCAGAGTCAATTATTGGATCACAGGCACGTGATTGCAATGATTGAGAGAGGACCTATTCCGGTAGGACAGTCTTACTCAAGATGATAGTATGCTATCTGGTTTATCTTTATCATCGTGTGCTGCTTTAGGTGACCTTACAGGTCGCTATTACACGTTGATAGAGCCCCTAGGATTCTTTCTTGATTGCCAGCAGTATGAGGGCTATCATATACGTGGGAGCTGGTAGTCTATAAGTAAATCCTTAAAAGGTCCCTACTCATTGGAGTTTCGAGATAGGGCATCGATACTCCAGAGTAGACTAGTGTATACAGTCGAGACCCCGACGAGGGGCGGTGGCCGGTCTCACAAGCCACTGGTGTCAGTTGGTTCACCTAAGAAGTATACAGGTGCTCATTTGGTTATGAGTACACCGGACAGGACTCGCCGGGAACATGCTAGTTGGTCTTATACCAGACGTCAGATAGCAGTTCCATGGTGACATGTGTACAGGTTAGTTCATCGACCTGAGATCGTCATTTGTCTCGTGTGAGTTCCCACTGTACTTTGATTACTACCCTACCACTCTCTAAGGAGACGTGAAAATAGGTTTTAGTTGGGTACAGTCCCGAGCCACATGGAGGCAGTGAGCGGATCTGCAGGGTTCGTCTCTCTCGGTATTGGGGGAGAGGTCGCGCTGTGTCTAGGAGAGCCATTACACGAAGTCCTTGGTCAAGGAAGGAGATTTACTGGTAGGTATTCCAGTAGTATCTCAGGGTGTTCTGGGCTACACTCCCACACGACTTGTACCGCTTTTGGGGGTCTGACTTTTACCAACCCTCAAGGCCCGCCATGCGATGCTCATAGACGAACGGACCGGACTGTACGGATATTGTAACTGACAGGCTTAGTAGGGTGTCAGGATGAGTTCGCTCATCGACGTCCCTTTTGGTCAATACCTGGTAGCCCGTTACGTATGGCTAATACCTCTGACGTGCTAGTGGTTAAATCCACAACCAAAGTATTGACGAGTCTTTAGAGTCCCCTACAGACCGTTTCTCAAGTTTTGGGCGAAACGGTGTAGAGGCCGTATGGAGATATGGCAGGGTTCGATCAGATACGTGCGGTATTGCACGGATCATGATCGGACGGATAATACTAGCGGGCATTGGTTTAAGCCGGATCCTAGTATTGTACAGTGTAGATTTTGTCTCTTTGCATTTGTATTCGGTCTGAATACAAATGCTGGTATGTATATACAGTCACGGGGTTTTCTTGTAATTTATTACGGGATCGGTATTTTGAAGTTTCAAGTTTGCTTTTCGTTTTGGCCATTTTCCTTTGTTCCTTTCTTTGGCTGAAATTTGGTGGAGGGGGTTATTTGCAATTGTGCAATTAACAATTGAGAAGACTTTTGAATCATGATGGTTTCATGATGGTGCACCATCCATTGACTTCTTTACTTCATGATTACTTGACTTTTAGAGTTATGATGGTTGATTGAGTGTTGGACTTTGTTTGTGATCATCTCTTCTCATCATCATCACCCTTTCTCTCTCTTGCATTATTATTTTTGTTCCACTCACTCTCTCCTCTCATTCCTAAGGCAAGGGGCCGGCCATAAGAGGGAAGGGGGGCTGTCCAAAAATGGGAGTGAGGATTTTGATCTCTTGATGCTTGCAAAAATCCCCTTGTTCTTCTCAAAAAGCTTCCATCTCATTCCTCCACCAAAACCATGGCAACTTCAACCCCAATAGAGACAAAGAGCACTACACTTATTCTACAGCAATTCTTGGACACGTCGACTCTCCAACTTCAGCCCGAGTTGCCTCGGTCCAGAGGTGGGAGCCCATAAAAGAACCCGGCGATGTGGTGCCCTTCCGACGAGGAGATGAAGACCGGAGATTCCGCGGGGATATCTGGACGACGACGAGAAGACCGAAGGACACGGATCGCTCGGTATATCTCTCTACCCCTTCTCTAGTTAGCTAGGAGTAGGTTAATGGCCCGATCCGAGATTTTAGTGTGCGGTGGTGCCAGTTTACAAGTTTCGTAAAAGTATCGTTTCCGCATTTTGGCCTCGTTCCGACGGCCAGGGCGCCGCCGTGCACTTACACTGGTATCAGAGCCACGCCATTAACCTAGTCTTGCTTGCTCTAGCATATTTAAAGCTTCGATCGAACGGATTTTCCGAAAACCCGCATTTTCTGGTTCAGTTTCTGTCGAATTTTTGCAGTACTCAAAAAAATTATTTGGTACATTGTAAAAATACGAGCAGGGTTTTTTATGCATTCTGTGAAAATTTGGTGCCCTGATGGCATTGTTCCACAGCGGAACCGCGGCCAAACCCATGCATTGGCCGCAGTTCCGCTGCCACTTTGACTCCTTACTGCACCAAATTTTTACAGTGGGCTTCTGTGTTGAAAATGGGGGTTTTGGAATGTTCTGTTTGGGCCCAGATTTTTTTGAGTGCTACAGTTGTGCTTGGGGCCCACTTCGGGAGATTTTTAGTCGATCGAAAATTTTAAACATGTTAGTTCACAGTATTTACATTATATCTGCGACCGTGAATGTCATTTGATCAGTAAATCCTGTCTAACTGCTATAGCCCTTTTAGACGGATTTGCGAACGTGACATTCACGTTGATGTTCTGTGTTGTGCTGTGATGTTGCGGATTGTCATGGTGGATAGCCTGGATGCAATGGTAGTACAGTTTGGTAATTTATGTACATTTGATATTGCGGGGCGAGCGTCCGACATGTGGACCGCCGTTACTGCCTGTTTGTATATTATTCTTTTGGGGTACGACTAGGATGAGGTCGATGTACCCGTTTTATGTATATTTTACTTTCTGTACTAGGATTACCCCGTGGAGGGGTGCACGAATAGCCGGGTTCTAGAGGGCAATGGGCCCGCATCTCATGGCGTTAAGACGGAGGGGGCTTTACTCTAGAATTGGCAGGCTATTCGCCGCACTCGTAGGGGGTACAGGTTGACCCAAGGAAGGATGCTCAAGTTACCGGATTCCGTGAAGTGCTGGGTGGTCCATTCACGTTGCTGAAGGGGGCTGCCTCGCTTCAGGTTTTGGCGGGTAACTTGCCGCGCCCGTAGGGGTCTAGGATTTCACTGCACAGGCTATCCACATGACCAGGGGAACGTCGGGTTTCAGTAGCGGCTCTATGAAACCCGGGGATCCCAGATATCTGTATTGTTCTGTGATGCTTATTACATTTCTGTGATGTTGCATTTTATCACGCCTTGAGCGATTATTATATATTGATATATATACTAGTAGATGTTGTATATGTTTTGCATCCGCGCTAGTCCAGTCCCCGCTCTGTCGTTTGTTAACTAACCTAACGGGTAATGACGGGACCAAGTGGCGAATGCGGATGGCATATACGTACATCATTATTTTCGTTCATTATTGGTGTGATCAATTGGTGGGGCTGCGTTGATTCGGATCAATGCAAGCTAAACAAACCTATTCTGATGTTGTTGGAACATTTTTCAAAAAAAGCTGTTATTGCGAGGGCGTTCTCTTTTGTTTTGCACAGTGGTATTCGGTTATGAATATCCAGCACCTCATTCGACGAGGCAAGGGCCGAGATCCCTTCACCGGGAGTAACCACTTGGACAAGAGTTTGCGTCAGGGCAATAACTTCACTATAGTCGATTACTTTTGCTTTGCATCGTGGTATTCAGTTGGAATATCCTGCACCTCATTCTACGGGGAAAGAGCCGAGATCCCTTCACCGGGAGTAACCTCTTTAGCAAAGGTTTTCTCCACTATATTTTTATAAAGCTATCCAGTTCCTTCAACGATATCAAGTTAATTACGTTAAAGGTTTTCGCCAGAAACCATTCGTAGCCCTCCATCATTTCAGTTAAATATTTGGTAGTATTCAAGCTATGTATTTTGACCTCACGTCATGGCATAGTGATTGGTAGCTGCCGGATATTTATTTGTTGCATAGATAGAATGCGTTGGTTTGAGACAGTCGTACTGCCATTTTGGCCTATGTCATGGGTAGGTACGGGTGGGTTCAAATTAACCTGGATAATGATGGGTAGAACTTGACATGTGACTTATGACATTTTGACCTCACGCCAAGGTCATAAAAGCATGGGGCAAAAATCACATCAGGAGTTTCTAAAGAAACTAAAACTTGCCCGATATGCGCATACCTTTTGGAGTGTGATAACGTGAGCGGATTCCATCACGTTATCATGCGATGATAGTTGGATCCCGATTCCCACCGATGAGTTGGTTTACTCCTCGGGTGATCCCGACTAATTCTTCTTTCAGGTTTGGAGGAGAATTTGACGGTACAGTGGGAGGTTTCCTGATTAAATAAATTGGTAACCATTCTGATATAGGTTAGAGTACACGCTGAGTGTTTCTTTTCTCTCTCTCTTTGGCAGCGACCATAACCCGACCCTAGACTATGACTCAGTGACCAAGATTAACCGAACCTTCTTATAAGACTGGCTTTTGGATTGTCAAAGTTGCATACCTCATTGCCACTTCTACTTTTACCCTTTTCTCCAGGACACCCCGTATTACTACGAACGTCCACATCCATTGGATAAAACCATCATATGGTTATATACGAACTCGAAGGAATTTATTCAAAGATGGTTTCCGGTTCTGGAGAAAACGAATTAGACTATTCAGTTGTCTTTTCCTTTTACCTTCTCTCAGGTTGCGAGTGCCCCTTAGATTAGGGGATAATACACCTATTACGCAAATTGGATAGTCTTCTTCCAAACCATAGGCAGGTGCCGACCGGTAGGGAATGAAGAAAACCAATTAGCCTAACTATGGTGTACGGAAGGTATAATGTAAAGACAAATAAAGGGATTAGAAGGAGAGCAAAGTAAATTGCGACTGATATTCACGACCAAACCAAGCATTTCATCGCCACTCCCACATCACCTTTGTATTTCTCTAGAACACTCCGTATCACTATGAAGATTCACAGTTTATTCGATACTCCATCGTATGGTTATATACGAACTCGAAGGAACTTGTTCCAGTTCGGGGATGGATTCTGGTTCGGGAGAAATAGGAATAAGGTTTATTCGGTTGTCTTTTATCTTCACCTTCTCTCGCATTGCGAGTGCTCCTAGGATTAGGACAGTACACCCATTATGCTTATTGGATAGTCTTCTTCCAAACCATAGGCTGGTGCCGAACGGTAGGGAAGGAAGAAAACCATTTGGCCTAAAGGGGTGTACAGAAGGTAACGACTAAAGACATATAAAGGGATTTGGAGAGGTGGCAAAGAAATATACGGTTACAGTTGTGAATCTGGATAATGGTAGAGGCATTACTAGGAATACCCGGATACCCCTACGAAACATTTCAATGTTTCAGTTTCACTGTATACTGTTTAAAGAAAACTAATTTCCTATTTAGCCCTTGCTCCAGGGTATGTATTTATCAGGTATGATTCTCACATCTGTATGGTTTTACAGATGATGAGTGGGAGTAAGTTATTGGGAATTAGGTGATCATCCTCATTATATCGGAATTCGTTGTAATTGGTGATATTTGAGGAAGTCAACTGGGTTGTTTGCCGGACGGCAAATATTTGGTTTTGAATATCCGTTGTTATACACCAATTTCAAATTGATATATCTGTACGTCTATTTTCATAGAGTGAGATATACCTTTTCGAAATTATGTCTATGACATTTACCTATTTCAGTGGATGGTTAGGTAAGGAGCATTAAACAGCGGTGTAATTCTTCATAACCATTGTACAGTTTTCAATCTACGACACACAGGGATTGAGTTATTAGACTCAAGGGACTTATACAGAGTATTGTATGTTGTCCAGCGTCCATGAGGACAGAGGGGTTGGTTCTCGTACTATATTCGGTTTACTTATGACTTCTCTAGTTTTTAGACAGGTGTTTCGTAGAAACGCAAGGTCCGAATTTTGAGAAGTTATAGGTATATGAATAAAGTAGAGAACCAGGTATTGCAAGTATCGGGAATCTTCAAGGTGATCGAAGATGTAGATACTTGTGTATGGTATTCAGTTGATAGTAATGATTAAGAGAACTTGCTTCTCTTTCAGGTTACTCATAATTGGAAGCATTCCTAAGTGGAGTAACAATGATCGGCCTCTTTCCATTTAGTTAACATGCACTTAAGACAGCTGCATGATTTGAATCTGGTTTAATTAAATCAGTGCCTCTGTTTCTGTATTGGATACAGAACAGTTCATATCTTGACGATGTTAAGGTACGGGGAGTTGTCCGGCTTATGCTTAAAACCAGGCTCTAGACAACTCAAGGCACGTTTCTGTAATGGTTGTTTGTGGGTTGACCCAGGCTATGACGAGGGTTGACTTTCTACCATCTAAAAGATCAATAGTGATATTGTTCTAGACTCGCCACAGTTTTAAATAAAAATGGATTTTTTCAGAAAACAGTAGTGGGAGTATGGTAGAACTGGAAGTGATTACAGAACCGCAAATGATTACTGAAAATTTGATAAGAACCCAAAGATTCGATATGATTTGACATTCCATTGGCCACTCCGCAGATAAGGTGGGTAACCTCAGGCACCCGAGAGGAGTATAGCGTAGTTCTAAACTAGCTTTAGAAGTGTACGTTTATATGACTCTGCCAGAGGGTTGTCATGGTCAGTGGGAGCAGCAGAAGCATAGTGGATAGGTGGCTTATGTCTATTTATAGACTAAAGCAGATATAGCGGAATTAGATCATCTATTTCTGATGTGACAGTCATAGCTTTGATTTCATCAGAATAGGGGATGGATCTATTAAGAAGGTAGTAGTGTGTGATGTCCTGGTATTTGGATGACACACAAAGAGTAGGAAGTGAAATTCCTATACTACGATCGGTTGTACTTTGGTTGTCACACAGTGGTTTCCCCATAAAGGATATAGATATAATATCAGACATTCTGGTTACTAGATCTATGGTTTTAGATCTAGATTTGGGAAGTGTCCCAATCTGGGTACTTAGACAGCATTCTACAGGTGTTTTAGAATGGACGACTCCTGGCACGGTGGTGTACCTGCAGGTGATGGAGTCACCCTCTCTAAAGGTGTCTTACAGACTAAAGGGGAGAGGGATGTGTATGATTGGCAGATCACTTGCTTAGGCAATTGAGTCAATCATGAGATGTCAAGTACCACACCAGATGTTGTTTTTGCAGTAGATGCAATTAGTTGATATTAATCCTATCCTGGAGAAACGATCGGATGCAGTTTTAAAACATAAGTGGATGTTCTAGGGATTTGATAACGGCAGCCTCCTTTAGGAGACGGTTATCATTCTAGGCTTCCAAGGTGATCTGGATGACAGAGTGGCTGTCAGAGTTATAGTTTTCCATCTGACGAGGGGCAGTATTTTGGACAGGTGGTCCAAAGGGAACTGAGGGAGGCATGACGCAGGATACTGATTAAGTTCAGTTGACTGTAAGTCGATGTGCAACACCCCACGAGTTGCGGGGAGGCGAAAATATGTAAAACAATCTTGTTCTTGAAGCATACATCGACTAACCGAAAATCTTTGCTAAACGATAATTAACAACTACCATAGAAGTTCTAAACTACTATATAAAGAGATTATACCTAGTGATATGTGTCCTTCGTCTTTACGATCTCTTCGTCCTCCTCGGCTTCCTCCAAGTGATAGATGATCCACCCGAGAACCCTAATCCAAGCTTCACCTCAAAAATTGAGGTAACAAAGTTTCTCTAGTTGCTAATCAAAGGAACTTAGATCATATAGAGTTAGGTTATGGGATGTTTAGTCTTTTCTAATCCTTGTTCTCAACTCATGAGTGGTAGGATTAGAGCTTGAAGAAAGAGTGAGCTTGAGGGGAGAGAAGGTGAGCTAGAATAATGAAATGAAATTGTTTCTCACTTAATATATCAAGCATAATGAATAAATCAATAAATGAATAATAAGAGATTATTCATCATGCTTCATAAATGTATCATGAGTGATTCACTATGTGAGTCATTAAGCATTTAATAATGCATTAATGACAAAGTGAATCACACATTATGAGTCACAATAACATTTAATGACAATGCCACCTTAACCCCTCATGTCACCATGCTTCTAGAAGCTTCCCGGAAATTACAAAAATGCCTCCCCCTTCGGTGAAAACACGGAAAAACTTTAGACTGTATAAATCCAATAACCTGATACTAGAATCTGGCTTAAACCAAAGCCGTCTAGAAAAAACTGTCCGAATGTCGTACGTGCGTTTAAACACGTATTCGTCCGAACCCTTGTCGTAAAATCGTACGACCTCTATATCGTTTCGCCTGGAGTTGGAAAAACTCTGTGTGGGACTCTAAAAACTCGACTACTACGCTGGCAGTGGGTTTAAGAATAGACCGCAAGCGGCACTAGCTGTACGTAACGGTCCCTAGGTAGATGTCGATAAGAAGGCCGATGAGGATACCCATCCGAACTCCTACTGAGCCTGTCCGTGACAATATCCGTGAAGTCCGGTCTGTTCATCTAAGAGTATCGCATGTATGGTCTAGCGAGGTGGTAAACATCAGACCCCTAATAACCGTACAAGTCGTGTCGGCATGGCTCAATTACCATCCGAGAATCTACTGATCAGTCTATCAGTAATTCTCAATCAGCCCTGGCCAGGGACTTGTGGTAATGACCAACCGATCACAGTGCGATATCAACTCCCTATACCGGGAGAGACGAATCTCTAACAGTCACTCACTGCCTCCACGTGGCTCAGGACTGTGCCCAACTAAAACCTGTTTGCATGACTCCTTTGAACCGTGGTAGGGTAATAATCAAAGCACAGTGGGAACTCACACGAGACAAATGACGATCTTAAGCCAACGGACTATCTGCACACATGTCACCTTAGAACTGATATCTGACGTTAGATATAAATACCATCCAGTCAGTTCTCGGCGAGTTCTGTCCGGTGTACTCACACCCATTGAGCATCTGTATACAATCTTAGGTGCACTCCACCAATGGCTGCGGGACCAATCCATCGCCCCTACTCAGGGTCTAGATATTTATACACTAGTCTACTCCGGAGTATCGATGCCCAGTCTCGATACTCCTGTGACTAAGGACATCTAAGGATGTGCCTATTGACTATCCTGCTCCCACAAGTATGACTGCCATCACAACGCCGGTAGTCAGGCAAACACCCTATGGGCTTTATCAACATGTTTATAAATACAAAGTAAAAAATATCACACGTTAAGATAAAATCAAACCAAATAGCGTACTATCATATTAAGCAAGACTGTCATGTACATACATATCCCTAGCATCCTATACAATGAAGGCCTCTAGGGCATATATATCCAACAATCTCCCATTTGCACTAAGGCCTATAATTGGTGCAATGAGTACCCACTGTCTGTACTAGATCCAATTGCCGGCGTACCGCATTCCCAACATCTTAAACAGCCTCTCGAACTGGACTTGAAAGATGGCCTTGATGAATGGATCTGCCGTGTTGTCTTTTGTGTCCACTCTCCGTACCTCGATCTCCCGACGATTAACGATCTCCCTGATCAGGTGAAACCGCCTTAAGATATGCCTGGATTTCTGATGGGACCTTGGTTCCTTCGCTAATGCTACAGCCCCATTGTTATCACAATACAAAGGTATTGGATTGGCAATGGAAGGAACCACCTGAAGTTCAGCGATGAACTTCCTCATCCAGACAGCCTCTTTTGTGGCTTCACTAGCAGCTATATACTCAGCCTCCATAGTTGAGTCTGCGACGGTATCCTGTTTGGAACTTCTCCAACATACAGGCCCTCCATTGAGGGTAAACACAAAACCCGAAATGGATTTAGAATCGTCTTTGTCACTTTGGAAGCCAGAGTCGGTAAAAGCCTCTACCTGGAGGTCCCCATTACCGTAAACTAAGAACATCTCCTTAGTCCTTCTCAGGTACTTGAGAATGTTCTTTACCGCTATCCAATGTTTCTCACCTGGGTCAGACTGATACCTGCTTACCACACTAAGTGAGTAAGCTACATCTGGTCTTGTACATAACATCGCATACATTATAGATCATACTGCCGAAGCGTAGGGTATAATGTCCATGCGAGCCCTCTCTTCATCAGTCTTTGGAGACATCTCTTTTGAGAGGGTGATCCCGTGACAAGCGGGCATATTACCGCGCTTGGAATCTTCCATAGTAAATCTCTTTAGTATAGTGTCAATATACCTGGACTGTGAAAGTCCCAACATTCTACTAGATCTATCACGATAGATCTTAATGCCCAAAATGTAGGTTGCATCACCCAAGTCTTTCATGGAGAATTTCTGTGACAGGAAGAGCTTTACTGATTGTAGCATAGGGATATCATTCCCTATCAGTAGTATGTCATCGACGTACAAAACGAGGAAGACTACTGCTCCTTCTACAATCTTCCTATAAATACATGGTTCATCTACATTTTTTATAAAGTCAAATTCTTTGACTGTCTCATCAAAGCAGATTTTCCAACTTCGCGATCCTTGCTTTAATCCATAGATGGATTTAAGCAACCTGCACACTCTTCCGCTGCTCCTACTGTCTAAGAAACCTTCTGGTTGATCCATGTAAACACTCTCTTCTAAATGTCCATTTAGAAAAGCTGTTTTTACGTCCACCTGCCAGATTTCATAGTGATGGAAGGCAGTAATGGCAAGCAGGATCCGAATGGATTTAAGCATAGCTACAGGTGAAAAGGTTTCATCATAGTCCAATCCTGGTCTTTGACGAAAACCTTTTGCAACGAGTCTAGCTTTGTAGGTTTCCACTTGTCCAAGTACACCAATCTTCTTTTTGAGGATCCATTTGCATCCAACTGGTTTCACCCCAGGAGGTGCAACTTCTAAAGCCCATACTTTATTGGTGTACATAGATTCCATTTCGGATCTCATAGCATCCAGCCACTTCATCAAGTCAATACTCGTGATAGCCTGCTGAAAACTAGTAGGCTCATCATCATCGACGATGCAACCCTCTCGATCCCCATCTAGAAGAAAACCATAGTATCTTTTAGGAGGATAAGAAAGCCTACTAGATCTGCGGAGTGGCATTGGTTCGTCATGTTCTATTGAAATCTGAGGTTCTACTAAGTCCTCGGTAGCAGTTTGAGGTTCTGGAATTTCTTCCAGCTCTACCGCGCTTCCACTAATTTCTTTTGCAAGAAATTCGCTTTCTAAGAAGACAATGTGGCGAGCGACAAACACCTTTTGTTCTTCAGTGTGGTAGACCATATACCCCCTTGAATGTTTGGGGTATCCTACAAACTTGCACAAAACCGATCGTGCCTCGAGCTTGTCCGGACTATGCTTTTTAACATATGCTGGACACCCCCATATCTTGATATACTTGAGATATGGTCTCTTCCCGCTCCACATTTCATATGGCGTGGTAGGCACAGACTTAGTTGGAACTCTATTCAATAGGTATGATGCTGATTCTAGAGCATAACCCCAGAAGGAAAGTGGCAACTCAGCACTACTCATCATTGAACGCACCATATCTAATAGCGTGCGATTTCTCCTTTCTGATACACCATTATGCTGAGGTGTATAAGGCGGAGTAAGCTGAGAGAGAATTCCATTCTCTTTTAAGCATTCAAGGAAACTGGTACTTAAGTATTCTCCACCTCGATCAGATCGAAGTGTCTTGATACTTTTACCAGTTTGTTTCTCTACTTCATTTTTATACTCCTTAAAATTCTCAAAGGCCTTGGATTTATGTTTCATTAAGAACACATGTCCATACCTAGAGAAGTCATCAGTAAAAGTGATGAAGTAGGAGCGACCGCTTCGCGCATGCGTAGACATCGGACCACATACATCACTGTGTACAAGTCCGAAGAGTTCTGTGGCTCTTGCTCCGTGTCCGGTGAACGGAGATTTGGTCATTTTTCCTTTGATACATGATTGACAAGTTGCATATGATGAATATTCAAACGGATCTAAATATCCATTTTTATGTAACTTAGTTAACCTTGTTTCGTTTATATGACCAAGTCTACAATGCCATAGGAAGGCTTGATTTGAATCTGGAGCCTTTCTTTTAAGTGTGTTTTGAATATTGAAAATTCGAGATTGATTAAGTATGTATATGCCGTTTTCCAGTGTGCCATACCCAATCAGTTCATGATTTAGGAGAATGTTCATGACATTTCTTTCAAGCGCAAAATTATATCCTTCATTAGATAACAAAGATACTGATATAATATTACACAACATACTGGGAATACAAAAACAGCTGTACAACATCAAAATGTGCCCACTAGTCAACTCTAGGTGATATTCCCCTATTGCAATAGCATCTACATGCATTCCATTGCCCATCCGGAGAGTCATATCACCTGTCCCCAGCACTCTACTATTTCTCAGATTCTGCAATGAATTACAGATGTGAAAACCAGAACCGGTATCAAGTACCCATGATGTAGAGTTTACTGAAAGACAATTTTCGATTACGAACACACCTGAAGCAGAAGCAACAGCTTGCTTAGTGTCCTTTGCCTTGAAGGCCATACAGTCCTTCTTCCAGTGCCCTTGCTTGTGACAATAATGGCATTCGTTTATATTCGCTTTCACCCTTCCTGCCTTGTTCGTTCCCTGCACCTTCTTGACCCCACCCTTCGGTTTGGTGGCTTTCATCTTCTTCTTCCCTTTAGCTTTCGCTTTAGATTTAGAAGAGGATGATTGGCCAACATACAGAATGGGGGTCTTCTCCTTTTTCAAGGAGGTCTCTGCTACCCTCAACATGTTGAGGAGCTTTGGAAGATCAGCCTCCATTTCGTGCATGTTGAAGCATAGCACGAACTGAAAGAAGGTGTGGGGAAGGGCTGCAAAATCAAGTCGATATACAAATCATTCTCTAGCACGCATCCCAGGTTTGCGAGTTCCTCAATGAGGCTGATCATTTTGAGGACGTGCTCTCCTACAGGCGATCCTGGAGCTAACCTCATCTGGAAGAGTTTCCTTGAGGTCTCGTACCCCGCGATACGGGAGTGCTCTCCATATAATTCCTTAACATGGAGAAAGATGGATACAATATCCATACTCTCGTGCTGTTTCTGGAGTTCATTGATCATGGACGCCAGCATGATACACTTAGCTCGCTCACAGTCTAGATCCCAGGTTTTGCGAACTTCCTTGTCCCCAAGTGAGGAATCTGGTCTTGGGATAAGGGGAGGAACAGCGGTGGTAACATATGCTACTTTGTCATAAGTCAGTGCAATGTTGACGTTCCTTAGCCAATCTTTATAGTTCTGCCCGGTCAGTATATTTTTTTCAAGTAATAGTTTTAGTCCTGTCATGGTAGCTGCTAGAGAGAGAAAAGAAAACACTCAGCATATGCTTCTTGCAAGTTTAGATTGGTTATCATTGTAAGTCCATGCTACCTCTCCCGGTACTTTCGGGCATGCGGAATTTGATGAAAAACAATTTTCTTAGAGGTGGTAACATGGACTTAAAACCCGGATCTTTGTTAAACATCTTACTAACAACCTAACTAGGAGTTATTAACTACTCGGTTATGGGGTTATACCTTTCTTTTCTTGAACTCCTTCGTCTTCAAGCCTCGATGGTTGTCCGAATCGGCTTCTCCCCGTCGTCTCTTTGCGCCGAAGATCGATCCACCTGAAAGCTTCTACCTTTGGCTCCTTCTTCGAACTTTGAAGAAACTAGTTCACTCGGTATGCTAAACCTTGTGAACTAGAGTCAGTAGAGAAGAGTTTGTTTGGGATTTTATCTATGGTTTTTGGTTCTCAACACTGAGACAAGTGAACCATAGAGTAAAGAGAGGGAGAGCAAGAGGACGAAGATGAGAGCTCAAGAACAAAAGAGAGAATGAGAATGATAGAATGAGAGAAGACTTTTTTCTCTTGGCTCTCATAATCCAAAACCATCATAACACATCATAGCAATCAAGTATTATATGATGGTTTAAGCAACAATAGCCATATCATTTCATGCACTCATTTTGCACAAGAGAGCAAGCAAGCAAAAGTCTTTGCCATGAAATGATAGCTATTGTTATCATGATGGTCAACTAGTCAAGCCTAGTCAACCGGTCAACAAAGTCAATAAGTCAACAAAGTCAACAAGTCAACAAAGTCAACCCCTCAACAACCATGTCACCATAATACTTAATTAATATAATTGTTAATTACATATCATATTCTCATTAGGGTTGAGCAAAAAGTCAATAGTCAACGGTCAACGGTCAACAACCCTAATGAGAATCCTCTGCCTCTGTCTCTCCGTCAACTGTGCATACACACCCGCATCCGCGTTCCGAGGAATACGGATGCAAACTGGATAAAACAAATCCCAAAAGGTACACTAGGATCTGGCTTAAACCAAAGCCCGCTAGTGTTAACTGTCCGGACACTGTACGTGCATAAGTGCACGGATGTGACCGAACGCTGTCGCAAAACCATGCGACCTGTCGCAAAACCATGCGACCTCTACTCTTTTGCCTAAAGGCGAATAGCTTTCTGTATGGGACTCTAAAGACTCGACACTACGCTGGCAGTGGGTTTAACCACAGACCGCAAGCGGCACTAGCTGTACGTAACGGTCCCCAGGTAGATGCCGACAAGAAGACTGACGAGGCGAAACCCATCTGAACTCCTACTGAGCCTGAATGTGACATTCTCCATACAGTCCGGTCTGTTCGTCTGTTACATCGTATGGCGGGCCTAGGGGGCGGTAAACGTCAGTCCCCTAATAGCGGTACAAGTCGTGTCGGAGTGAAGCCCAAAACACCCTGAGATAACACAAGAAGCCAACCAGTATATCTCGTTTGCCCTGGCCAGGGACTACTCGTGTAATGGCTCTCCTAGACACAGCGCGATGTCAACCCCTAATACCGGGAGAGACGAATCCTGTCTAACCGTCACTGCCTCCAAGTGCTTCGGGACTGCACCTAACTACTACCTGTTTGCACGACTCCTTTGAGCCGTGGTAGGGTAGTAATCAAAGTACAGTGGGAATACACTCGAGGCGAAGTGACAGTGTCAAGTCAGAGGACTAAGCTGTACTCATGTCACCTGGAAACTGATAACTGACGATAGGTATAATACCAACCGGTCAGTTCCCGATGAGTCCTGTCCAGTGTACTCGTAACCTAACGAGCACCCGCATACTATCTCAAGTACGACGTACTGACGGCTGTGGGACAGACCGTCTCCCACACTGGGACGAGAAGCGCATGCGCTAGTCTACTCCGGAGTATCGATGCCCTGTCTCGATAGTCCTGCGACTAGGGACCTGCATAAGGATGTGCTTATAAATTACCCAGCCCCCACTAGTGTAACTGCCATCACAACACTGGTAATCAAGCAAAGATCCTAAGGGCTCCACTAATGTGTATAGGTGATATACTAAAATAAACACATGTACACATTGAAGTAGAAACAAACCAAGTAGCATACTACTATTTTGAGAAAGATTGTATATACAAGGTGAATATCCTAAGCTTCCATTAAGTAATATACAAACTATTATGATACAGTAATTGTAAGTCGATGTACTACACCCCAGAACTTGTGGGGAGGCGGAATTTTCAAAAACGATCTTGTTTAGTGAACGAACATCGACTAACCGCTTGAATCGAAGCTAAACTATAAATAACCAAACACAAAGTGTTACTAAACTACTGTGTTTAGGGATTATACCTAATGAACCAACTCCTTCGTCTTTACGATCTCCTTGTCCTCCTCGGCCTTCTCTAGGTAGTAGACGATCCACCCGAGAGCAAAACTCCAAGCTAAACCTCTATACTTGAGGCAACTAACCTTCTTGGATTGCTAATCAAAGAAGCTAGGATGAAATAGAGTGATGGTTATGGATTGATTAGTCTTACTAACCCTTGTTCTCAACTCATGAGAGGGGAGGATTAGTCTTTGAAGAGGGTGAGCTTGAGGAGAGAGAAGGTGAGAATGAATATCAAATGAGAATAGTAAATCTATCATAATAAATATGAAGCATTCTTATTTATGAGAAAAAGAATAATGCATAATGAATAAGCATGCTTCACAAATATCTAATGGTGATTCATTGTCATGACTCACTAAGCATTTATCATGCATTAATGATATGCATGAATCACCCTCATGACTCACTAAACTCATTTAATGCAAATGACACATAACCCTCCTTAGTCACCATCTTCTAGAAGCTTCTTGAGTAATTACGAGAACGCCGCTACGATCCGAAAAAATACGGAAAAACATTAGACTGTATAAATCCAATAACCAGATACCAGTAACTGGCTTAAACCAAAGCCGACTGGTAAAAACTGTCCGAAAGTCGTACGCGCGTAAACGCACGTATGCGTCCGAACCCTTTGTCGCAAAACCATGCGACCTCTATATCGTTTCGCCTGGAGTAGGAAACTCTCTGTGTGGGACTCTAGAGACTCGACTACTACGCTGGCAGTGGGTTTAACCACAGACCGCAAGCGGCACTAGCTGTACGTAACGGTCCCCAGGTAGTTGTCGATAAGAAGGCCGATGAGGAAACCCATCTGAACTCCTACTGAGTCTGATGTGACAATCTCCATACAGTCCGGTCCGTTCGTCCAAGACTATCGCATATCGGGCCTAGGGGGGCGGCAAGCGTCAGTCCCCTAATAGCGGTATAAGTCGTGTCGGAGGGAAGCCCATTACACCCTGAGAAACTACTGGAACCTACCAGCAAATCTCGCTTGCCCTGGCCAGGGACTTTGCGTAATGGCTCTCTGACACAGCACGATATCTACTCCCAATACCGGGAGGGACGAATCCTGTCTAACCGCTACTGCCTCCAAGTGCTCGGGACTGCACCCAACTGCTACCTGTTTGCACGACTCCTTTGAGCCGTGGTAGGGTAGCAATCTAAGAACAGTGGGACACACTCGAGGCGAAGTAGCAGTGTCAAGTCTGCGGACTATGCTGTACTCATGTCACCTGGGAACTGCTCACTGACGACTGGTATCAAACCAACCAACAGTTCCCTGTGAGTCCTGTCCGGTGTACCCGTAACCTAACGAGCACCTGCATACTATCTCCAGTACGACGTACTGACGGCTGTGGGATAGACCATCTCCCCAACTGGGATGAGAAGCGTACACACCAGTCTACTCCGGAGTATCGATGCTCTGTCTCGATAATCCAACGACCAGGGACCTGAATAAGGATGTGCTTGTAGACTACCCAGCCCCCACTAGTGTGACTGCCATCACAACGCTGGTAGACAAGCAAGATCCTAAGAGCTCTATCAATACGTACACTTACATATTAAGATAGAAAAACCAAGTAGCATACTACCATGTTTAGCAAGACTGTTATATACATGTGAATATCCCAAGCTTCCATTAAGTAATATACAAGCTAGTATGATACAGTAATGGCCTTCTAGGGCATAAACACTAAAAATCTCCCACTTGCACTAGGGCCATGTACTGGCATATCGTAGACCGATGATCTCGAGTAGCCTCTCGAACTTAATCTGAGGTAGGGCCTTCGTGAATGGATCAGCAATGTTCTCTTCAGAAGCAACTCTCCGAACCTCGATCTCCTGACGATCAATGATCTCCCTGATCAGGTGATACCGCCTCAAGATGTGTCTGGACTTCTGATGGGACCTTGGTTCCTTCGCTAAAGCTATAGCTCCGTTGTTGTCGCAATACAGAGGTATTGGATCAACTATGGTAGGAACCACCTGAAGTTCTGTTAGGAACTTCTTCATCCAGACTGCTTCTTTTGCGGCATCGCAAGCAGCTATATACTCCGCTTCCATCGTCGAGTCAGCAACGGTGTCCTGCTTGGAGCTCTTCCAGCACACCGCCCCTCCATTGAGGGTAAAGACATAACCCGACATGGACTTGGAATCGTCCTTATCACTCTGGAAGCCGGAATCAGCAAAGGCCTCCAACCTGAGGTCTTTTGTGCCGTAAACCAAGAACATCTCCTTAGTCCTCCTCAGGTACTTGAGAATGTTCTTTACTGCTATCCAGTGTTTCTCCCCTGGGTCTGACTGATACCGGCTTACCACGCTCAGTGCGTAAGCAACATCTGGTCTGGTACACAACATCGCATACATTATAGAGCCTACCGCAGAAGCGTAGGGTATAATAGACATGCGCTCCCTTTCCAAATCAGTCTTGGGAGACATCTCTTTGGAGAGGGTGATTCCGTGACAAGCCGGTAGGTTACCGCGCTTAGAATCTTCCATACTGAATCTTTTCAGTACAGTGTCGATATACCTAGACTGCGAAAGTCCCAACATCCTCTTGGATCTATCACGATAGATCCGAATCCCCAGAATGTACGAGGCATCACCCAGGTCTTTCATGGAGAACCTGTGTGACAAGAATCCTTTGACAGATTGTAGCATAGGAATGTCATTTCCTATCAATAGAATGTCATCCACGTACAAGACGAGGAATACGACACTTCTGGCTACAGCTTTACTATATATGCACGGTTCATCTGGATTTTTGATAAAGTCATATTCTTTGACTGTCTCATCAAAACAGATGTTCCAACTCCGCGATGCCTGCTTTAGTCCATAAATGGACTTAAGCAGCTTGCATACTTTCCCGCTGCTCCCACTCTGATTGAAACCCTCTGGCTGATCCATATAGACGCTTTCTTCTAAATTTCCATTCAGAAAAGCCGTCTTTACGTCCATCTGCCAGATTTCATAATCATGGAAGGCAGCAATAGCAAGAAGGACCCGAATGGATTTGAGCATAGCCACTGGAGAAAAAGTTTCGTCATAGTCCAAACCAGGTCTTTGACGAAAACCCTTTGCAACAAGTCTAGCCTTATAGGTTTCCACCTGTCCATCTACACCAATCTTTTTCTTGAAGATCCATTTGCATCCTATGGGTTTTACCCCATCTGGAGCAAAGTCCAAAGTCCATACTTTGTTGGTGTACATGGACTCCATTTCGGTCCGCATTGCATCTAGCCATCGTACCGAGTCGCCGCTCTGGATGGCCTGCTGGAAGTCAGTAGGTTCATCATCATCTATGATGCAATCCTCTCTATCCCCATCTATGAGAAAACCGTAGTATCTCTCAGGCGGATGAGACGGCCTACCACTCCTGCGGAGGGGTGCGGGAATGTCCTGTTCTTCTTGAACTACTGGTTCTACCAAACTTTCAGTAGCAGCTTGTGGTTCTGGAATTTCTTCCAGTTCTACTACGCTCCCACTCTTCTGATTTTCCAAAAATTCAGTTTCTAAGAAGCGGGCATGACGAGAAACAAAAACCTTTTGTTCCTCTGCGTAATAGAAACAATACCCTGTAGAGTTCTTTGGATATCCTTCAAACTTACACTCTACTGAGCGTGCCTCGAGCTTGTCCGGATGCTGCTTTTTTACAAAAGCTGGACATCCCCATGTCTTCAGGTACTGAAGATAGGGTTTCTTCCCACTCCACATCTGATATGGTGTGGTAGGCACAGTTTTGGTTGGAACTCTGTTCAAAAGATATGTCGCTGATTCTAGCGCATAACCCCAGAAAGATCGCGGTAACTCAGCATTACTCATCATGGATCATACCATATCCAATAGGGTTCGATTCCGTCTCTCCGATACACCGTTATGCTGTGGAGTGTATGGAGGAGTAAGCTGAGAGAGAATTCCTTTCTCTTTTAGGTAACCTAGGAACTCGGCACTTAAGTATTCTCCACCTCGATCAGATCTCAGTGTCTTAAAACTTTTGCCTGTTTGGTTTTCCGCTTCACTCTTGTATTCCTTGAATTTCTCAAAGGCCTCGGATTTATGCTTCATCAAGAAGACATGTCCAAACCTAGAGAAATCATCTGTAAAAGTAATGAAGTAGGAATAACCACCTCTCGCATGTGTAGACATTGGACCACATACATCACTGTGTATGAGTCCTAAGAGCTCGCTCGCTCTTACTCCTTGTCCAGTAAATGGAGTCTTTGTCATCTTTCCTTTGAGACAAGATTGACAAGTGTCATAGGTTTGATATTCGAACGTGTCCAAATATCCTTCTCTATGCAACTTAGTCAACCTTCTCTCATTGATGTGACCCAGTCTACAATGCCATAAGAAAGCTTTATTTAAATCTGGAGACTTTCTTTTTAGTGTGTTCTGGACATTGAAAATTTGGAGTTGGTTTAAAACATATATGCCGTTATTTAGAGTACCAGACCCAATCAAACCATGATTAAGGTGGATGTTAACCACATCTCTTACAAACGTGAAATCATAACCTTTATTTGATAACAAGGAAACTGATATGATATTACACGTTAAGCTTGGTACAAAATAACAGTTATGTAAAACCAAAATGTGTCCACTCGTCAATCCTAGGTGATAATCCCCGACGGACGCAGCTCCCACGCTAGCTCCGTTAGCAACCCTGAGGATCATATCACCTTCCTTCAGCACTCTATGGTTTCTCAGTGCCTGCAATGAATTGCAAATATGAGATCCTGATCCGGTATCCAATACCCAGGAAGTAGAGTTGATCGACAGACAATTCTCAATTACAAACACACCTGAAGTCGAAGCCACAGCTTGCTTCGGTTCCTGGTTCTTGGCGTTCCACGCTTTGCAATCCTTCTTCCAGTGCCCTTTCCTGTGACAATGGAAGCACTCATCCTGGCCAACTACCGGTGCTGCAAGCTTTTTCTTTCCCTTCTTTCCGACCTTACTAACACCTCCTCTAGGTTTGGGTGCGGCCTTCTTCTTACTTCCTTTGGCCCTAGCCTTGGACCCGGAAGAAGATGCACCGCCAACAAACATAGCGGGTGTTTCCCTTGCCTTCTGCAAGGTGCCCTCTGCACTCCTTAACATGTTCAGGAGTTCCGAAAGTTCAACTTCTTTTCCTTGAAGGTTGAAGTTGAGGATAAACTTGGCGTAGGTGGGAGGAAGGGACTGGAGAATAAGGTCTGTATACAGCTCATTATCCAAAGTCGTCCCAAGGTCTGCAAGCTCTTCAATATAGCCGATCATCTGTAGGACATGTTCACCTACCGATGACCCGACAGCCAACCTCGCTCGAAACAAGTTCTTAGAGGTCTCGTATCTTGCTATACGAGATTGCTCTCCATAAAGTTCCTTTGTATGGAGAAATATGCCATCTAGGGACATATCCTCGTGCCTCCTCTGATGTTCATTGTTCATTGAGGCAAGCACGATGCACTTGGCTCTCGCGCAATCTAAATCCCAGGTTTTGCGGATTTCCTTATCCGCATTGCTGGATTTGGGACCAGGGACAGCAGGTGCCGTAGCGGTGAGGACGTACCCCAATTTGTCATAGGTCAAAGCCATTTTGACATTCCGCAGCCAATCTTTATAGTTTGGCCCTGTCAGTATATTTTTCTCTAAAAGTAACTTAAGTCCAGTCATTTTCAGGGTCGCTGCAATTAGGAGAGAGAGAAGAAAACTCTTTAGCATGATGCTCTTGCAAGTTTAGAGTGGTTTTTAGTTTATCTAAACTGGATGGCTCCCACTGTTTCTCGAATCCTTCCTCAAACCATAAAAGAAGAATTAGCCAGGACTATTCTCACCGTACAATACTTGCTTAACCGTTCAGCCAGGCCAGTGTCGATACTTCGAGGGAGGTTTTCCAACGCTTTCGCGAAGTTCCTTAATTAAATAACCTCTTTTCTCTGGGGGCGTAACCCCGCTGACACCTTTCTGGACACCTACTAGGTTTATAGCATTGATCGTTAAGTGACGAATATCCTGATAAGTAGCATATACTCACAGTAGGATCGGGATCCAAATATCATCGTATGATAATGCTGAAGGAATCCTACCAACATTCATCAAACTCCAAATGGTATGCATCTCTTTGCAAATTTCAGTTTCTTTAGAAATTCCCGATATAAGTTTTTGCCCCATGCTCTTATGACCTTGACGTATGCCAACAAATCATAAGTCACATGTCAAGTTCTGCCCATCATTATCTTGTTAATTTGAACCCACCCGTATATACCCTTGACGTATGCCAACAAGGTAATGCGACTGTCCCAAACCAACATATCTATCTATGCAACAAATGAATACCCCAGCAGCTACCAAACACTATGCCTTGACGTATGCCAACAAGCATAGCTTGAATACTACTGACCATCCATAAGAAATGACGGAGGGCTACGACTGGTTTTGGCGAAACCGTGAACGTAGTGAACTTGATATAACCGAAGGAACCTGATAGCTTTTAAAAGGAGTGGTTAAAGCTCCGCATTTAAAAATATCTGTTTTTAAAATTAACCGAGTGGTTTCTTTTAAATTGTTCCAACGATTTAAACTTTGGATTGTTTTTCTTTGCATTATAGATAATGCGTCCCATCATTAACCTATCATTGCAGAAAACAACGAAAATACAACGTCCTCTTATGCCATCCACATTCGCCACGGGGTCCCGTCATCACCCGTTAGGTTACTTAACTAACGACAGAGCGGGGGCTGGGCTAGCGCGGGTGTAAAACATAAGTGACGTCTAAATAGCTATCATATATATAGATATTTTACATTCGTCTGACGCAATGATATACATTCCAGAACACAGATAAACAATATTGGATTTGCAAGCAATCTGTATTTCTTTTGAGCCTGCAAGAAAAGACAGATTACACAGTTATGATGAATAGCCGTTACCCCACCCTCGACCCCTACGGGTACGGCAAACTACCCGCCCGGCAGTTTGTGTACCCCACCTTGGGTCAGTCCTAGGAGCAAAAACAGTAAAATGAAATAATACAACGGTGGCTACAACCGCAACCTGGATATGCCCCGCAAAAATAATATTACAACAAATTACATTTACAACAAATGAATTAAACAATAACCCATTGCTAAACCCCGGCTATACACCACAACAGTCCAATACAGTTCATATGCACAAACAGATATAACCATTACAGAAATGTGCAACCCCCTGCCAACCGACATACTAGCAGTTAGGGGAGGTTTACGAACACATTTATCAATCACAGATATAATCCAACATGCAAATACTGTACAATTTCGATCGATTAAACATCTTTAATATTGCTCCAAAAACTGCTCTGTAAACTGGAAATCTGAGCAAAATTAAAATATTCCAGAAAATCCAAAAAAAACACAGGGGACCCACACAAGAAAAATGAGTTCCTGACTCGTCAACTTGGCGGCGGAAGCGCGGCGGATCGGTGGTATCCGCCGCGGTTCCGCGGCACTGTAGACGAATCAGGAACCCAAATTTCTTGGGTGTTCTTCTGTGTTCATTTCAAGCTTTCTGCACTTACCTGAAAAATTTTAGGACAACATTTTAAATTCGACAGAAACTGATATTTTTTAGGGTTTTCCGGCTTCGTTTTTCCGTTCGAAATTCTTACAAATTTGCAATAAAGATATTTATTGTTTAGCGAGGCTCTGATACAACTGTAAGTCGATGTACTACACCCCAGAACTTGTGGGGAGGCGGAATTTTCAAAAACGATCTTGTTTAGTGAACGAACATCGACTAACCGCTTGAATCGAAGCTAAACTATAAATAACCAAACACAAAGTGTTACTAAACTACTGTGTTTAGGGATTATACCTAATGAACCAACTCTTTCGTCTTTACGATCTCCTTGTCCTCCTCGGCCTTCTCTAGGTAGTAGACGATCCACCCGAGAGCAAAACTCCAAGCTAAACCTCTATACTTGAGGCAACTAACCTTCTTGGATTGCTAATCAAAGAAGCTACGATGAAATAGAGTGATGGTTATGGATTGATTAGTCTTACTAACCCTTGTTCTCAACTCATGAGAGGGGAGGATTAGTCTTTGAAGAGGGAGAGCTTGAGGAGAGAGACGGTGAGAATGAATATCAAATGAGAATAGTAAATCTATCATAATAAATATGAAGCATTCTTATTTATGAGAAAAAGAATAATGCATAATGAATAAGCATGCTTCACAAATATCTAATGGTGATTCATTGTCATGACTCACTAAGCATTTATCATGCATTAATGATATGCATGAATCACCCTCATGACTCACTAAACTCATTTAATGCAAATGACACATAACCCTCCTTAGTCACCATCTTCTAGAAGCTTCTCGAGTAATTACGAGAACGCCCCTCCGATCCGTAAAAATACGGAAAAACATTAGACTGTATAAATCCAATAACCAGATACCAGTAACTGGCTTAAACCAAAGCCGACTGGTAAAAACTGTCCGAAAGTCGTACGCGCGTAAACGCACGTATGCGTCCGAACCCTTTGTCGCAAAACCATGCGACCTCTATATCGTTTCGCCTGGAGTAGGAAACTCTCTGTGTGGGACTCTAGAGACTCGACTACTACGCTGGCAGTGGGTTTAACCACAGACCGCAAGCGGCACTAGCTGTACGTAACGGTCCCCAGGTAGTTGTCGATAAGAAGGCCGATGAGGAAACCCATCTGAACTCCTACTGAGTCTGATGTGACAATCTCCATACAGTCCGGTCCGTTCGTCCAAGACTATCGCATATCGGGCCTAGGGGGGCGGCAAGCGTCAGTCCCCTAATAGCGGTATAAGTCGTGTCGGAGGGAAGCCCATTACACCCTGAGAAACTACTGGAACCTACCAGCAAATCTCGCTTGCCCTGGCCAGGGACTTTGCGTAATGGCTCTCTGACACAGCACGATATCTACTCCCAATACCGGGAGGGACGAATCCTGTCTAACCGCTACTGCCTCCAAGTGCTCGGGACTGCACCCAACTGCTACCTGTTTGCACGACTCTTTTGAGCCGTGGTAGGGTAGCAATCTAAGAACAGTGGGACACACTCGAGGCGAAGTAGCAGTGTCAAGTCTGCGGACTATGCTGTACTCATGTCACCTGGGAACTGCTCACTGACGACTGGTATCAAACCAACCAACAGTTCCTTGTGAGTCCTGTCCGGTGTACCCGTAACCTAACGAGCACCTGCATACTATCTCCAGTACGACGTACAGACGGCTGTGGGACAGACCATCTCCCCAACTGGGATGAGAAGCGTACACACCAGTCTACTCCGGAGTATCGATGCTCTGTCTCGATAATCCAACGACCAGGGACCTGAATAAGGATGTGCTTGTAGACTACCCAGCCCCCACTAGTGTGACTGCCATCACAACGCTGGTAGACAAGCAAGATCCTAAGAGCTCTATCAATACGTACACTTACATATTAAGATAGAAAAACCAAGTAGCATACTACCATGTTTAGCAAGACTGTTATATACATGTGAATATCCCAAGCTTCCATTAAGTAATATACAAGCTAGTATGATACAGTAATGGCCTTCTAGGGCATAAACACTAACAGTAATCTCCTCTAGGGCATATACACTAACAATCTCCCACTTGCACTAAGGCCATGTACTGGCGTATCGAAGACCTATCATCTCGATCAGCCGCTCGAACTGAGTCTGGCTTAAGGCCTTGGTGAATGGATCTGCAGTGTTATCTTCTGAAGCAACCCTCCGAACCTCGATCTCCTGGAGATCCACGATCTCCCTGATCAGGTGATACAGCCTCAAGATGTGTCTGGATCTCTGATGGGACCTGGGTTCCTTCGCTAAAGCTATAGCCCCGTTGTTGTCGCAATACAGAGGTATTGGATCAACAATGGACGGAACCACCTGATGGTCTTTCAAGAACTTCCTCATCCAGACAGCTTCCTTTGCGGCATCAGATGCAGCGATGTATTCCGCTTCCATCGTCGAGTCTGCAACGGTTTCCTGTTTGGAACTCTTCCAACACACCGCCCCTCCATTGAGGGTAAAGACAAAACCCGACATGGACTTGGAATCATCCTTGTCACTCTAGAAGCTGGAGTCGGCAAAGGCCTCGATCTGGAGGTCTTTTCCGCCATACACCAAGAACATCTCCTTAGTCCTTCTCAAGTACTTGAGAATGTTCTTTACCGCTATCCAGTGTTTCTCCCCAGGGTTTGACGGATACCGGCTTACCACACTCAGTGCATAAGCTACATCCGGTCTGGTACACAATATCGCATACATTATAGAGCCTACCGCAGAAGCGTAGGGTATAATAGACATGCGATCCCTCTCCAAATCAGTCTTGGGAGACATCTCTTTAGAGAGGGTGATCCCGTGACAAGCCGGTAGGTTACCGCGCTTGGAATCTTCCATACTGAATCTCTTCAGTATGGTGTCGATGTACCTGGACTGTGAAAATCCTAATATCCTCTTGGATCTATCACGATGGATCCGGATCCCCAGGATGTATGAGGCATCACCCAGGTCTTTCATGGAGAACCTGTGTGACAAGAACCCCTTGACAGATTGTAGCATAGGAATGTCATTTCCTATTAAGAGAATGTCATCCACGTATAAAACGAGGAATACTACAGTTCTCGCTACAAATCTACTATAGATGCATGGTTCATCTGGATTTTTGATAAAGCCAAATTCCTTGACCGTCTCATCAAAACAGATGTTCCAACTCCGCGATGCCTGCTTTAGTCCATAGATGGACTTAAGCAACTTGCACACCTTTCCGCTGCTCCCACTCTGAATGAAACCCTCTGGTTGGTCCATATAGACACACTCCTCTAAATTTCCATTTAGAAAAGCGGTCTTTACGTCCATTTGCCAGATCTCATAATCGTGGAAGGCAGCAATGGCAAGAAGGATCCGAATGGATTTCAGCATAGCTACTGGAGAAAAGGTTTCGTCATAGTCCAAACCAGGTCTTTGACGAAAACCCTTTGCAACCAGTCTAGCTTTATAGGTCTCAACCTGTCCATCTACACCAATATTCCTTTTGAAGATCCACTTGCATCCTACGGGTTTTACCCCATCTGGAGCAATGTCCAACGTCCATACCATGTTGGTGTACATGGACTCCATTTCGGTCCGCATTGCATCCAGCCATTTTACCGAGTCAACGCTCTGAACGGCCTGCTGGAAGCTAGTAGGCTCATCATAATCTATGATGCAATCCTCTCTATCCCCGTCTATGAGAAAACCGTAGTATCTCTCGGGCGGATGAGACTGCCTACGACTCCTGCGGAGCGGCGTAGGAATGTCTTGTTCTTTTGACCCTTCTAGTTCCACTAAGCTTTCAGTAATAGCTCGTGGTTCTGAAATTTCTTCCAGTTCTACTGTGCTCCCACTTATCTGGGTTTCCAAAAACTCAGTTTCCAAGAAGTAGTCATGACGAGAAACAAAAACCTTTTGTTCCTCTTCGCAGTACAAGAAATATCCCTTGGAGTTCTTTGGATATCCCACGAACTTGCACTATACTGAGCGTGCCTCGAGCTTGTCCGCATGCTGCTTTTTGACAAAAGCTGGACATCCCCATGTCTTAATGTGATTAAGATAGGGTCTCTTCCCACACCACATCTCATATGGTGTAGTAGGCACAGTCTTAGTGGGAACTCGGTTCAAAAGGTATGCAGCTGATTCTAGCGCATACCCCCAGAATGATCACGGTAACTCAGCGTTACTCATCATGGACCGTACCATATCCAATAGGGTTCGGTTCCGTCTCTCCGATACACCATTATGTTGCGGAGTGTATGGAAGAGTAAGCTGAGAGAGAATTCCGTTCTCTTTTAAATAGTCCAGGAACTCGGCACTTAAGTATTCTCTACCTCGATCCGATCTTAGGATCTTGATACTTTTGCCGGTTTGTTTTTCTACTTCATTCTTATATTCCTGGAATTTTCCAAAGGCATCGGACTTATGTTTCATTAAGAAGACATAACCGTACCTTGAAAAGTCATCCGTAAAAGTAATGAAGTAAGAATAACCGCTTCGCGCATGTGTAGACATTGGACCGTACACATCGCTGTGTACGAGTCCCAAGAGCTCGCTCGCTCTTTCCCCGTGTCCAGTGAACGGAGTCTTTATCATCTTTCCTTTGAGACAGGATTGACAAGTGGCATACGATTGATATTCGAACGCATTGAAATATCCTTCTGTATGTAACTTCGTCAACCTTCTCTCATTGATGTGACCCAGTCTACAATGCCACAAGAAAGTCTGATTTATTTCCGGAGACTTTCTTTTGTGTGTATTCTAGACATTGAAAATCTGTGGTTGGTTTAATACGTATATACCATTGCTTAATGTACCTGACCCAATCAGAACTTGATTAAGGTGAATGTTTACAACAATACTTACAAACGCAAATTCATAAGCTTCTTTAGAAGTCAAAGATACAGAAATGATATTATAAGTTGCGTTGGGTACAAAATAGCAATTACGCAAAACCAAAACGTGTCCATCTGACAACCCCAGGTGATAGTCCCCCACGGCCTTAGCATCCATGCTAGCTCCGTTTGCAACTTTGAGGGTCATGTCACCTGCCTTCAAAACCCTACGGTTTCTCAACGCCTGCAAAGAATTACAGATATGAGATCCTGATCCGGTATCCAATACCCAGGAAGTAGAGTTTATTGAAAGACAGTTTTCAATAACATACACACCTGAAGCTGAAGCCGCAACCTGCTTCAGATCCTATGTTCTGGCCTTCCAAGCCCTGCAATCATTTTTCCAGTGTCCCTTCTTATGACAATAGAAGCATTCCTCTTTATCCACAAGCTTTCCCACTTTCTTTGTTGCTTTTGCCTTTCCCTTCGTATCCACTTTACTAACACCGCCCCTTGGTTTGGCGGGGGCTTTCTTCTTCTTCCCCTTGGCTTTCGCCTTGGACCTAGAAGAAGAAGATCCTCCTACAAACAAAGTGGATGTTTCCCTACCTTTCTGTAGGGTGCCCTCTACGCTCCTCAGCATGTTGAGGAGTTCTGAAAGTTCAACTTCCTTTTCTTGTAAGTTGAAGTTCAGTATGAACTGGGCGTAAGTGGAAGGAAGGGACTGGAGAATCAAGTCCGTATAGAGCTCTTTCTCCAACGTGGTCCCAAGGTCCGCGAGCTCCTCAATGTAGCCAATCATCTTAAGCACGTGTTCCGCTACCGATGATCCGACGGCCAATCTTGCCGAAAATAACTTCTTCGACACTTCGTATCTTGTGATACGAGATTGCTCTCCATACAGTTCTTTTGTATCAAGAAATATGGATTCCAGGTCTATATTCTCGTGCCTCCTCTGATGTTCATTGTCCATAGAGGCAAGCACGAGGCACTTGGCCTTCGCGCAGTCTAGTTCCCAGGTCTTACGGATTTTCTTATCCGCGACGCTGGTTTTGGGACCTGGGACAGGGGGAGCTTTGGTGGTAAGAAGATACCCCAGCTTGTCATATGTGACTGCCATCTTGACATTCCTGAGCCAATCTTTGTAGTTTGGCCCTGTCAGTATGTTTTTATCTAGGAGTAACTTAAGTCCAGTCATGTCGATTGGTCGCTGCAATTAGGAGAGAGAAGAAACACTCAGCATGATGCTCTTGCAAGTTTAGAATGGTTTTTAGTTTGTCTAAACAGGATGGCTCCCACTGTTTCTCGAATCCCTCCTCAAACCAAAAAAAGGAAGAATTAGTCAGGATCAATCTCACCGTACAATACTTGCTTAACCGTTCAGCCAGGCCAGTGTTGGTACTTCGAGGGAGGTTTTCCAACACTTTCGCAAAGTTCCTTAATTAAATAACCTCTTTTCCCTGGGGGCGTAGCCCCGCTAACACCTTTCTAGACACCTACTTGGTTTATAGCATTGATCTTTAAGTGAGAAATTTCCCGAGGAGCAGCATATACTCACAGTAGGATAGGGATCCAAATATCATTGCGTGACGAAACTGAAGGAATCCTACCAGAATCATCACACTCCAAATGGTATGCAACACTAGCAAGTTTCAGTTCTTTTGAAACTCCCGATGTGGATTTTTGTCCCATGCTCTTATGACCTTGACTTTGGCCAACAAATCATAAGTCACATGTCAAGTTATACCCGTCGTTCTCCAGGTTAATTTGAATCCACCCGCACCTACCCTTGACTTTGGCCAACAAGGCAGTACGACTGTTCCAAACTAACGCATCTATCTATGCTGCACATGAATACCCAATAGCTACCAATTACTATGCCTTGACTTTGGCCAACAAACATAGCTTGAATACTATCGACCATCCATGTAAAATGACGGAGGGCTACGAATGGTTTTGGCTAAACCGTGAACATAGTGAACTTGATATAATCGATGGAACGAGATAGCTTTTAAAAGGAGTGGCTCAAGCTCCGCATTTAAAAGTTAGTTTTGAAAAGAACCGAGTGGTTTTTCCAAAGTGTTCCAACGACTTTTACTTGGTTTATTTTTCTTGCATTAGTTCTTTTAATGCGTGATATTCTTGCATTAGTTCTTTTAATGCGTCCCATCGTTTAATCCTACCATTGCAGAAAACAACCAAAATATGACGTACGCTTATGCCATTCGAATTCGCCACGGGGCCCCGTCATTACCCGTTAGGTTACTTAACTAACGACAGAGCGGGGGCTGGGCTAGCGCGGCTGTAAAACATAAGCAACGCCTAAATAATATCATATATAGATATATTGCAATGATAGCCATTTCAGATCACAGATGAACACATTGGATATACTAGGAACCCGCAATTCGTACGAGCCTGTAACGAAAAGCAGATTACACGGTCGCGGTGAATAGCCAATACCCCACCCAAGACCCCTACGGGTGCGGCAAACTACCCGCCAAGTACCCGAAGCGAAGCAACCTCCCTCAACTCCGTGAGTAGGCCACTCGGCACTTCGGCATACCCGGTAGTTTGTGCACCCCCTCCATGGGTCTATCCTAGGAGCAAAAACAGTAAAAAGAAATTATACAATGACGGCTACAACCCCGACCCGGTTGTGCGGCCATACAAATAATTATTACAACAATTTACAAATTTACATGAATTGAAAGAAAAGAAAACTCTCGTCTCACAACCCCCAGCTATTCACCCGCGACAATCCAGTGAATTCATATACACATTCCAATAACATTACAGATCACAAATTTGTATAATCCCCACTAATCGACATATAGCGATTAGCAGACGTTCAATACAAATATCACATCACAGATAAACCCGTCAGCTTAAGTCATAAGAAATTCGATCAAAATACGGTTTTTCAGGCCCCAAACACAAAATTTTCGTTCTGGAAAATCTGGGCAGAAAATACATATTCCAAAAATCCCAAAATACCCCTATAAGCATACTGTAGCAAAGAAGACCCAGAGAGGAGCCAAGACGGCCGCGGAACCGCGGCAATAGCAAGCTATTGCCGCGTTTCCGCGGCGCTTTGATGAAATCAAGGGACCGTCTTTCTACAGTATACTCTAAAAACCCTGAGTCGATTTTTGGTGTATCTCAAATAATTTTTCCAGCACTTTGAAAATCGACAGAAAGTTTGAAAACAGGTGTATTTCGCGACTTTTTCTCCGATCGAATTTCTAGTTACTATGCTAACATGTTAGGTAGAGTTTAACTAGGCTCTGATACCACTGTAAGTCCATGCTACCTCTCCCGGTACTTTCGGGCATGCGGAATTTGATGAAAAACAATTTTCTTAGAGGTGGTAACATGGACTTAAAACCCGGATCTTTGTTAAACATCTAACTAACAACCTAACTAGGAATTATTAACTACTCGGTTAGGGGGTTATACCTTTCTTTTCTTGAACTCCTTCGTCTTCAAGCCTCGATGGTTGTCCGAATCGGCTTCTCCCCGTCGTCTCTTTGCGCCGAAGATCGATCCACCTGAAAGCTTCTACCTTTGGCTCCTTCTTCGAACTTTGAAGAAACTAGTTCACTCGGTTTGCTAAACCTTATGAACTAGAGTGATTAGAGAAGAGTTTGTTTGGGATTTTATCTATGGTTCTTGGTTCTCAACACATGAGACAAGTGAACCATAGAGTAAAGAGAGGGAGAGCAAGAGGAGGAAGATGAGAGCTCAAGAACAAGAGAGAGAATGAGAATGATAGAATGAGAGAAGACTTTTTTCTCTTGGCTCTCATAATCCAAAACCATCATAACACATCATAGCAATCAAGTATTATGTGATGGTTTAAGAAACAATAGCCATATCATTTCATGCACTCATTTTGCACAAGAGAGCAAGCAAGCAAAAGTCTTTGCCATGAAATGATAGCTATTGTTATCATGATGGTCAACTAGTTAAGCCTAGTCAACCGGTCAACAAAGTCAACAAGTCAACAAAGTCAACAAGTCAACAAAGTCAACCCCTCAACAACCATGTCACCATAATACTTAATTAATATAATTGTTAATTATATATCATATTCTCATTAGGGTTGAGCAAAAAGTCAATAGTCAACGGTCAACGGTCAACAACCCTAATGAGAATCCTCTGCCTCTGTCTCTCCGTCAACTGTGCATACACACCCGCATCCGCGTTCCGAGGAATACGGATGCAAACTGGATAAAACCAATCCCAAAAGGTACACTAGGATCTGGCTTAAACCAAAGCCCGCTAGTGTTAACTATCCGGACACTGTACGTGCATAAGTGCACGGATGCGACCGAACGCTGTCGCAAAACCATGCGACCTGTCGCAAAACCATGCGACCTCTACTCTTTTGCCTAAAGGCGAATAGCTTTCTGTGTGGGACTTTAAAGACTTGACACTACGCTGCCAGTGGGTTTAACCACAGACCGCAAGTGGCACTAGTTGTGCGTAACGGTCCCCAGGTAGATGCCGACAAGAAGACTGACGAGGCGAAACCCATCTGAACTCCTACTGAGCCTGAATGTGACATTCTCCGTACAGTCCGGTCTGTTCGTCTGATACATCGTATGGCGGGCCTAGGGGGCGGTAAACGTCAGTCCCCTAATAGCGGTACAAGTCATGTCGGAGTGAAGCCCAAAACACCCTGAGATAACACTGGAAGCCTACCAGTATATCTCGTTTGCCCTGGCCAGGGACTACTCGTGTAATGGCTCTCCTAGACACAGCGCGATGTCAACCCCCAATACCGGGAGAGACGAATCCTGTATAACCGTCACTGCCTCCAAGTGCTTCGGGACTGCACCCAACTACTACCTGTTTGCATGACTCCTTTGAGCCGTGGTAGGGTAGTAATCAAAGTACAGTGGGAAAACACTCGAGGCGAAGTGACAGTGGCAAGTCAGCGGACTAAGCTGTACTCATGTCACCTGGGAACTGATAACTGACGATAGGTATAATACCAACCGGTCAGTTCCCGATGAGTCCTGTCCAGTGTACTCGTAACCTAACGAGCACCCGCATACTATCTTAAGTACGACGTACTGACGGCTGTGGGACAGACCGTCTCCCACACTGGGATGAGAAGCGCATGCGCTAGTCTACTCCGGAGTATCGATGCCCTGTCTCGATAGTCCTGCGACTAGGGACCTGCATAAGGATGTGCTTATAAATTACCCAGCCCCCACTAGTGTGACTGCCATCACAACGCTGGTAATCAAGCAAAGATCCTAAAGGCTCCACTAATGTGTATAGGTGATATACTAAAATAAACACATGTACACATTGAGAAACAAACCAAGTAGCATACTACTATTTTGAGCAAGATTGTATATACAAGGTGAATATCCCAAGCTTCCATTAAGTAATATACAAACTAGTGTGATACAGTAATGGCCTCTAGGGCATATACACTAACAATCATTTTATCTAAACAGGGTGGCTCCCACTGTTTCCTCAAATTCTTCTTCAAAACCTAAAAGAAGAACTAGTCAGGATTTAATCACACGTCACAATTCTTGCTTAACTTTTCAGCCAGGCTAGTGTTGGTACTTCGAGAGAGGTTTTCCAACGCTTTCGCGAAGTTCCTTAATTAAATAACCTCTTTTCCCTGGAGGCGTAGCCCCTCTAACACCTTTCTGGACACCTACTTGGTTTATAGAATTGATTGTTAAGTGAGAAAGTTTCCCGAGAGTAATCCAACTCATCAGTGGGATCGGGATCCAACTATCATTGCATGATGTACTAGATGGAAGCCACTCTAGTCACCACACTCCAGAAGGTATGCTAAATCTGCAAGTTTCCTTTATGTTTGAAACTCCCGATGTGATTTTTACCCCAAGCTCTTATTGACCTTGATGTAGGACAACAAGTCATAAGACGCAAGTCAAGTTCTACCCGTCGTTGTCCTGATTAATTTAGGTACATCGTACATGCCCTTGACGTAGGCCAACAAGGCTGTACGTCTGTCCTATACTAATGCATCTATCTATGCAACAAATAAGCAAACCACACTGCTACCATCCTCTATGCCTTGACGTAGGCCAACAAGCATAGCATGAATATGATGTGCTGTCTATTTGAAACGACGGAGGGTTACGGCTGGTGTTTGGTAAAAACCCGTTAACGTAGTGAACTTGATTTGATCGAAGGAACCAAGATAGCCTTTTAAAAGGAGTGGTTTAAGCTCCGCATTTAAAATTTGCTTTTTGAAGAAAACCGAGTGGTTTTAGAAATTGTTCCAACGATTCAGTTTAGGTTTTATTTTTCTTTGCATTAAAATAATGCGTCCCATCTTTAACCTATCATTACAGATAACAACGAAAATACAACGTCCTCTTATGCCATCCGCATTCGCCACGGGGTCCCGTCATCACCCGTTAGGTTACTTAACTAACGGCAGAGCAGGGGCTGGGCTAGCGCGGGTGTAGAAGATAAGTGACGTCTAAATAGCTGTCATATATAGATATTGTACATTCGTCAGACGCAATAATAGGCATTCCAGATCACAGATAAACTTTATTGGATATGCAAGCAATCCGCGTTTCTATTGAGCCTGCAAAGAAAGACGGATTTACACAGTTGTGATGAATAGCCATTACCCCACCCTAGACCCCTACGGTTACGGCAAATTACCCGCCAAGTACCCGAAGTGAAGCGGTCTCCCTCAACAACGTGAGTAGGCCACTAAGCACTTCGAAATACCCGGTAGTTTGTGCACCCCACCTTGGGTCTATCCTAAGAGCAAAAACAGTAAAAAAAAATAACACAACGGTGGCTACAACCGCAACCTGGATGTGCCCCGCAAAATAATATTACAACTTATTACAATTACATCGAATGAATTAATACAATAACCCATCACAAAACCCCGGCTAATCATCACAACAGTCCAATAGAGTTCATAATCACAAACAGTAAAAACATTACAAATATGTGCAACCCCCTGCCAACCGACATACTTGCAGTTAGGGGAGGTTTACGAACACATAATACAGTTCACAGATATAATCAAACAAGAAAACATTGTATAATTATGATCGATCAAACCCATTAGATTCTGCTCCAATACTTCTCTGTAAACCTGAGACCTGAGCAAAAATAAACCATACCAGAAAAGACAAAATATCACAGAAAATGCACAGGGAAAAATTGTGTTGAATCGGCCTCAACTCGGCCGCGGATCCGCGGCGGATCGGTGGGATCGGCCGCGGTTCCGCGGCTGTATGGCCGATTCAGGAACCCATTTTTTCCAGTGTTCTTATAATTCCTTGTAGGGTGTTCTGGAGGAACCTGAAAAAATTTTGGACCTCATTTTAAAAACGACAGAAACTATGTGATATCCGGGTATTTTCCGGTTCGTTTTGCGTTCGAAATTCATACGACTTTGCAAGTAAGTTAATTATTGTTTAGTGAGGCTCTGATACCACTGTAAGTCGATGTGCAACACCCCACGAGTTGCGAGGAGGCGGAAATATGAAAAACGATTTTTTTCTTAAAGCATACATCGGCTAACCGAAGATCTTTGCTAAACGATAATTAACAACTACCAAAGAAGTTCTAAACTACTATGTAAAGAGATTATACCTAGTGATATGTGTCCTTCATCTTTACAATCTCTTCGTCCTCCTCGGCCTCCTACAAGTGATAGATGATCCACCCGAGAACCCTAATCCAAGCTTCACCTCAAAACTTAAGGTAACTAAGTTTCTCTAGTTGCTAATCAAAGGAACTTAGATCATATAGAGTTAGGTTATGGGATGTTTAGTCTTTTCTAATCCTTGTTCTCAACTCATGAGTGATAGGATTAGAGCTTGAAGAAAGAGTGAGCTTGAGGAGAGAGAAGGTGAGCTAGAATAATGAAATGAAATTGTTTCTCACTTAATATATCAAGCATAATGAACAAATCAATAAATGAATAATAAGAGATTATTCATCATGCTTCATAAATGTATCATGAGTGATTCACTATGTGAGTCATTAAGCATTTAATAATGCATTAATGACATACTGAATCACACATTATGAGTCACAATAACATTTAATGACAATGCCACATTAACCCTTCATGTCACCATGCTTCTAGGAGCTTCCCGGAAATTACGAGAACGCACCTCCCATCGGTGAAAACACGGAAAAACTTTAGACTGTATAAATCCAATAACCTGATACTAGAATCTGGCTTAAACCAAAGCCTCTAGAAAAAACTGTCCGAATGACGTACGTGCGTTTAAACACGTATTCGTCCGAACCCTTGTCGTAAAACCGTACGACCTCTATATCGTTTCGCCTGGAGTTGGGAAAACTCTGTGTGGGACTCTAAAGACTCGACTACTACGCTGGCAGTGGGTTTAACCACAGACCGCAAGCAGCACTAGCTGTACGTAACGGTCCCCAGGTAGATGTCGATAAGAAGGCCGATGAGGATACCCATCCGAACTCCTACTGAGCCTGTCCGTGACAATATCCGAGCAGTCCGGTATGTTCGTCTAAGAGTATCGTATGTATGTTCTAGGGAGGTGGTAAACGTCAGACCCCTAGTAACCGTACAAGTCGTGTCGGCATGGCTCAATTACCATCCGAGAATCTACTGATCAGTCTATCAGTAATTCTCAATCAGCCCTGGCCAGGGACTTGTGGTAATGACCAACCGATCACAGTGCGATATCAACTCCCTATACTGGGAGAGATGAATCCCTAACAGTCACTCACTGCATCCACATGGCTCGGGACTGTGCCCAACTAAAACCTGTTTGCACGACTCCTTTGAACCGTGGTAGGGTAATAATCAAAGCACAGTGGGAACTCACACGAGACAAATGACGACCTTAAGTCAACGGACTATCTGCACACATGTCACCTGAGAACTGCTATCTGACGTTAGGTATAAATACCATCCAGTTAGTTCTCGGCGAGTCCTGTCCGGTGTACTCACACCTAGTGAGCATCTGTATACAATCTTAGGTGCACTCCACCAATGGCTGCGGGACCAATCCATCGCCCCTACTCAGGGTCTAGATATGTATACACTAGTATACTCCAGAGTATCGATGCCTAGTCTCGATACTCCTGCGACTAGGGACATCTAAGGATGTGCCTATTGACTATCCAGCTCCCATAAGTATGACTGCCATCACAACGCCGGTAGTCAGGAAAACACCCTATGGGCTTTATCAACATGTTTATAAATACAAAGTAAAATATATCACACGTTAAGATAAAGTCAAACCAAATAGCGTACTATCATATTAAGCAAGACTGTCATGTACATACATATCCCTAGCATCCTATACAATGAAGGCCTCTTGGGCATATATATCCAACATTGACAATACAGTCTAAGAAGTTTGGATTTGGAGTTCATTTATGAGCTAGGTCCTATCAGATATCCATACATATTCTAAGACAGATATTGCTCTTTTCGGGAGATGGCTTTCTCCGCGAACTTGAGATAAAGAGAGACATGGAAAAAAACATCAGAGCGGATCCACTCACTGAGGCTATTCCTCAAACGCAATAATTTCGCAAATGAGCTTTGTGAGACTGACTAGTAGAGGAATTGGGAGTTCGGTATCACACGGGCTGTGAGTATTGTTAGTTATATGTATGCCCTAGAGGCCATTACTGTACATAGGATGTATATTGTAGTGGATGCTGGGACATATATAAGGAGGACTTTCTTGCTCGACATGATAGTATGCTATCTGGTTGATCTTTACCTTAACGTGTACACTGATTGTCTATCTGTTACATGTTGGTAAAGCCCTTAGGATGTGTACTTGACTACCTGGACTATGATGCATATCATACTAGTGGGGACAGATAGTCTATAAGTACATCCTTCAAAGTCCCTAGTCGTGGGTGTATCGAGATGGGGCATCGATACACCAGAGTAGACTAGCGTATACCTTCTCGACCCATACAGATGGGCGATGGATGATCCCATATCCGTTGGTGTTTGACATCAGAGATGATATATGGGTGCTCAGTAGAGACTGGGTACACTGGACGGACTCGCCGAGAACTCCCAGATGGTATTATACCTTACGTCAGATGGCAGTTCTCTGGTGACACTGGTACAGAGTAGTCTGTTGACCCGAGATCGTCATAGAGTCTTGTGTGGTTCCCACTGTGCTTTGATTTCCATCTTACCACGTCCAAGAGGGCGTGCAAAACGGTGGTTTTTGGATACAGTCCCGAATCACATGGAGGCAATGAGAGATAGGAGGGGATTCGTCTCTCCCGGTATAGGGAGTTGATGTTGCGCTGTGTTCGATTGGCTATAACAGGAAATCCCTGGCCAAGGTTGCTGAGATTTACTGGTAAGTGTTACCAGTAGTTTCTCGAATTGTTATAGACCTCATATCCACACGACTTATCAAGCTATTGGGGTCTGACGTTTACCACCCCTAGGCGAGATATGCGACATATCAGACGATCAGACCGGACTGTACAGTAGTGTTACTGGTTGGATTCACAGGAGTGTGAGCGGGCTTGCTCGTCGATCTTCTGATCGCTCAATACCCGGGTGGCCGTTACGTTTAGCAGACCGCTTGCGGCTTGTGGGTTTTTGATAAGATCATCATCTGCTGCCGGCGTATTGACGAGTCTTTAGAGTCCTACACAGAGGTTTCCTGGCTCAAGCGAAACGAAATAGGAGCGCATATGAGATATGTGCGGGACCGAGAATAATACGTGTATGTTATACCGTATTCTATTCTCGCGATGAATGTGTCGAATGGTTGTATGCGATATAACCTAGTTATCGAATCAAAGATTGATTCGATAAATCGATACATTGGATATTAGTCGGTTATATGCGATATGACCGGATCGTTAAATCAAGTGTTGATTTAATGATTTAATGCATAATTATATATTTGATATATTACTTTGCATTAACTACTATCGGTTCACTTTAAATGGATTTTCTCGCTCGGATGTGCGCATTGCATATGCGATATGATTTTGTGCACTTGCTTGTATCATGTTTGATGATGCATGCAAACTTGGGTTTGTGTAAAGATTGAACCATGGTTTTATGAGTGGTTAGGGTTTATTATTTTCTTATTCATTTATTTTATTTAGTTATTCATTTGGAAAAAGAAAAAGAGTGAGAAAATGGTGGCTTTTCTTTGTTTGTATATGAAGCTTCATGAAGCTTTCATTAAGTCACCATTTTGTCTCATGTTAAAACCTAACCACTCCACTTAACTATAGTTCTCTCTCTACACTTAACCATAGTAAGAGTTATGATAAGAATGGATTTTCTTTTCTATTTTAATTAATTCTCATCATAACATTCTTCTTCTTCTTCTTCATTTCTTCATGGAAGAAAGCTTGCTCCATTAATGGCAAGTGATGATAAAGAGTGAGAAATCCTATTCTAAAGTGAACCCACATCCTATTTCTTCATCCTCTACCTCTTGCCAAGTAGTATAGGGTGTTTCCTTCACAAGTTTTCATGGCTTGGTGAAGGTGGAGCTTGATCTAGCGATGCCTCGACGTAGATCATCTTCGGCATGGACATCGAGGACCTAGCTCGCCATTTCTCCGACGAAGCCGACACTAGAGCCCGGGAATTCATTCGGACAGCGAGGGGACTTCGTTGCGGAGCCGTAGAGGTGGAGGACCGGATCTACAAAGGTTGTATTTCCGTATTCTTGTAGTTAAGTGTTAACTAGTATGCTTTGTCGCCTAGAAATCTAGCCTACGATCCGTTCTAGGGTTTCTCGGCACCGTTTAAATTTGAAATTGGCATGGTTGATGCCTTGTGAGACCTCATTAGGGTGCCTAGGAACCCTACAGTGGTATCAGAGCCTAGCTAGAGCCTTAGGCGAAGTCTAGACGCAATTTGAAGTCCGAACGAACCCGAAACCCAATTCCATACATGCTCTCTGTCCTTTTTTGAAAATTGTGGATTTTTCGAAATTAAAAATATGCAGAAAATTAAACAGGGTTTTGTAAGAATTACTGTAAATTTCGTGGACCTAATTCATCTAAACCGCCGCGGTTCCGCGGCATGAGCATGGCTCATGCGGCGGTTCCGCGGCCGTACGGTCGTGTCTCACAGTAAAAGTTTCACAGTAATTCCTCCTTAGTTGTGCTGTATTTTCTGGGATATTTTAATATTTATTATACAGTTGAGTATTCTGGGGTTGTTTTGGG
Source organism: Agapanthus africanus (assembly GCA_030015575.1). Lineage (NCBI taxonomy): Eukaryota > Viridiplantae > Streptophyta > Magnoliopsida > Asparagales > Amaryllidaceae > Agapanthus > Agapanthus africanus. Next base: position 291,709,187 of record CM057345.1, on the reverse strand, counting down.
GATTCGGTGTTTCGATCGGAGTATCAGATTTTGTCTATGTGGCTTTCCGGATAAATTATAGAATATGTTAAAAAGTTCGACCAGATATAAATACCCAACTTTTCCCCTGTCGGGAAATTTCCAAGTGTTGGATTTTTCCGTAGTTTAACGACGTTCTAAGTAGTGCAAGTAACGCGATGGACCCTCTAGAAGACAACAAACCTTAACTCGATTATGTGACCGTCTTGAACTGCCCTTTGAACCTTCGGGTTTGGGGCAGTACGGCGTGCCACATGTGAGGCGTTGGCTTGACCCTTCTACGGCTGGACCGTTGGTACTGAGGCACGAACTGAATGTTTTTAGACTTGTTTCATGTGTTGATCTGTATCGGGAAAACTTGGGTGTTCGATTGTTCGATCGGAAAGTTTGACATTTTCTATTTATCCGGAATTGGATACAATAATTGGAATTCACAAGTTGTTATGAGATAACTGAATGAATGTTGTAAATCTAGCAATTTAGTCTCACTTGATCGGTTGCCACGGAATTTTGATGTGATCAAAAGTCCGTCGCAATCACGTAGCGTACGCGGATACTCGCCGGGTAAACTTAATAGACAGCCTCACTCTATAGCCCCGACCAAGTGACTGGAGGAGAACCCCGTCGCCGAAAGCATCCGTTCGGGTGCTCGCGGTAGCGGTGTTCCGCCTTGGTGCACTTCGTCGACGGTATCGGGGGTGCGGCCGTCTACTGAAGTTTGCGACGAGCATTCGATCAGGATGTCCGGAATCTTGTTGAATTGCCCGACTTAATATTGAAAAGAGTTTTCGATAATGAGACTAAAATGCGGGGTTTATAATTGTTAGGCATGCGATGTCTAAGTAATTCATTTGATCAGGCATGCGATGTCTGAGGTGGTTGCGGATTCCAACTGTTGTAGTTTTACACTTTCTTTTCTGTGACCGTAAGTGTAATATGTGATATCGCCGGTTTCGTTGCTATATGTCAACGACAATTGGGATGCGCATATTTACTTACGTTGATGACATGTGATGTTATGTGTTGCTGGATATGTTATATTGGATCGTCGTGTTTGAATAGCCGGGGTTTTTTTATGTGAGATTAGTGTTTTTCATTTTCATTCATGTAAAAACTTGTACGTAATATTCTTTTACTGGGGCACTTCCAGGTTGCGGAAGTTGTCACCGTTTGTATATTATTTACTTTTCCGCACTAGGATAGACCCAAGGAGGGGAGCACAAGTAACCGGGTTCTGGAGTCCAGTGGGAGAGCAACTCGAGGAGTCGAGTCCGGGTCTCCTAACTCTAGAATTGGTAGGGTTGCTTGCCGCTCTCGTAGGGGTCTAGGGGTGTGGGTTTGGCTATTCATCGCGACCGTGGAATCCGTGTTTTATACTGGCTCGTATTGAAAACACGGACATCCTAGTATATCCAATATTTCATATGTTTCTTCTGCTGCGATATCTGTGATGTGATCATGTGATGTTCTGTGATAGATACAGTATATAGTATATATGATATATTATATAGGCGTTACTTATGTTTTACACCCGCGCTAGCCCTACCCCGCTCTGCCGTTAGTTACCTAACCTAACGGTGCACGAGGGGACATCGAGGCGAATGCGGATGGCATAAGTGTACGTCGTATTTATCTGTGATGTTTAGGTACTTAAATGATGGGACTTCATTAATGAGATTAATGAAATAAAAGAAACCTAAGATGTTGTAGAATCGAATTTCAAAATTAAAACAGGTAGCTACAGTTCTTGCTTTGCACAGAGGTATATGTGATATATCCTGCACCTTATTCGATGAGGAAAGGACCGAGATCCCTTCACCGGGAGTGACTCCTTTAGCGATAACTGGCAGATGCTACACACTCTGTTTGTCTTTTGATTGCTTTTAAGAGTTTTTGCTTTGCACTGTGATTTATATGATATATCCCGCGCCTCATTCGACGAGGAAAGGACCGACGATCCCTTCACCGGGAGTGACTCCTTTAGCAAAACTAGAAAAGCCTCAATAGCACTCCATTTTAAATCATTTGATTCTACAACGATATCAAGTTCATTACGCAATGGGTTTTCAGAAAAACCAGTCGTAGCCCTCCGTCATTTCAGATAAGTTGTATATAGTATTCGTGCTGCATTTGTTGGCTTTCGTCAAGGTGCAGTGTGCGGTAGCTATATGCTGCTTATCTGCTGCATACGATGCGATTGGATTAGGGTATGTTAGTTATATGTATGCCCTAGAGGCCATTACTGTACATTGGATGTATATTGTAGTGGATGCTGGGACATATATAGGGAGGACTTTCTTGCTCGACATGATAGTATGCTATCTGGTTGATCTTTACCTTAACGTGTACACTAATTGTCTCTCTGTTACATGTTGGTAAAGCCCATAGGATGTGTACTTGACTACCTGGACTATGATGCGGATCATACTAGTAGGGACATGGTAGTCTATAAGTACATCCTTCAAAGTCCCTAGTCGTGGGTGTATCGAGACAGGGCATCGATATACTAGAGTAGACTAGCGTGTACCTTCTCGACCCATACAGATGGGCGATGGATGATCCCATATCCATTGGTGTTTGACATCAGAGATGATATACGGGTGCTCAGTAGAGACTGGGTACACTGGACGGACTCGCCGAGAACTCCCAGATGGTATTATACCTCACGTCAGATGGCAGTTCTCTGGTGACACTGGTACAGAGTAGTCTGTTGACCCGAGATCGTCATAGAGTCTTGTGTGGTTCCCACTGTGCTTTGATTTCCACCTTACCACGTCCAAGAGGGCGTGCAAAACGGTGGTTTTTGGGTACAGTCCCGAGTCACATGGAGGCAATGAGCGATAGGAGGGGATTCGTCTCTCCCGGTATAGGGGGTTGATGTTGCGCTGTGTTCGATTGGCTATAACCGGAAATCCCTGGCCAGGGTTGCTGAGATTTACTGGTAAGTGTTACCAGTAGTTTGTCAAACTGTTATAGATCTCATATCGACATGACTTATCGAGCTACTGGGGTCTGACGTTTACCACCCCTAGGCAAGATATGCGACATATCAGACGATCAGACCGGACTGTACGGTAGTGTTACTGGTTGGATTCACTGGAGTGTGAGCGGGCTTGCTCGTCGATCTTCAGATCGCTAAATACCCGGGTGGCCGTTACGTTTAGCAGACCGCTTGCGGCTTGTGGGTGTTTGATATGATCATCACCTGCTGCCGGCGTATTGACGAGTCTTTAGAGTCCTACACAGAGGTTTTCTGGCTCAAGCGAAACGAAATAGGAGCGCATATGAGATATGTGCGGGACCGAGAATAATGCGTGTATGTGATACCGTATTCTATTCTCGCGATGGATGTATCGAATGGTTGTATGCGATATAACCTAGTTATCGAATTAAGTATTGATTCGATAAGCCGATACATAGGATACTAGTCGGTTATATGCGATATGACCGGATCGTTAAATCAAGTGTTGATTTGATGATTTAATGCATAATTATATATTTGATATATTAGTTTTCATCAACTAGTATCGGTTTACTTAAGATGGATATTCTCACTCGGGTGTGCACATTGTATATGTGATATACTTTTTGTGCACTTGATTGTATCATGTTTGATGATACATGTTATGCTAGGGGTTTTGTGTAAAGATCAAACCATGGTTACATGATAATGGTTAGGGTTTTGTTTTATTCTTTTATCTTATTTATTTATTCATTTTGGAATATGATAAGAATAAAAAGAAAATGGTTGCTAATTTTGTATTCTAGTTGAAGCTTCTTGAACTTTTGACTATGTGACCATTTTTGTCTCATGCTTAACCCTAACCACTTCATTTAACCTTAGTTTAGTCTCTACACTTTACCATGGTTATTATTATGATAAGTATCCTTTTTCTTTTCTTTTTAATTAACTTATCATAATTCTTTCTTCTTCTTCTTCTTCATCTTCAAAGAAGAAACCTTCACTTCATCAATGGTAGATTGATGAAATGAGTGAGAAATCCAATTCTAAAGTCTACCCACTTCCTATTTCTTCATCCTCTACCTCTTGCCAAGTAGTAGAGTGTGTTTCCTTCACAAGTTTTCATGACTTGGTGAAGTTGGAGCTTGATCTAGCGATGCCTCGACGTAGATCATCTTCGGCATGGACATCGACGACCTAGCTTGCCCATTCTCCGACGAAGCCGACGCTAGAGTACGGGAACTCATTTGGACAGCGAGGGGACTTCGTTGCGGAGCTATGGAGGTGGAGCACCGGATCTACAAAGGTTGTATTTCCGTATTCTTTATAGTTAAGTTGTTAACTAGTTTGCTTTTCGCCTAGAAATCTAGCCAACGATCCGTTCTAGGGTTTCTCGGCACCTATAATTTTTGAAATTGGCATGGTTGATGCCTTGTGAGACCTCATTAGGATGCCTAGGAACCATACAGTGGTATCAGAGCCTAGCTAGAGCTTTTGGCGAAGTCCAGACGATGTTTGAAACCCGATCGAACCGAAAAACCAACCCGGAAAATGCTCTCTGTACTTTTTCTAAAAACAGGGATTTTTCAGTATTAAAAATATGTAGAAATATCAGCAGGAATATCTAAGAGTTACTGTAAATTTCGATGCCCTAATTCCATTAAAGCGCCGCGTTTCCGCGGCACGAGCATGGCTCGTGCGGCGGATCCGCGGCCTGTTTGTCGTGTTATGAGTTGAAGTTTGCACAGTAACTCCTATTTAACAGTGCTGGTTTTCCTGGGTAATTTTAATATTTTTTCCAGAGTTTGAATTTTCTGAGTTGTTTTGGGGATTCGAATGTTCGATCGGATTATCAAATTTTGTCTGTGTGACTTTCCGGATAAATTTTTGAATATGTTAAAAAGTTTGACCGGATATAAATACCCAATTTTTCCCCTGTCGGGAAATTTCCAAGTGTTGGAATTTTCCGTAGTTTAACGACGTTCTAAGTAGTGTAAGTAACGCGATGGACCCTCTAGAAGAAAACAAACCTTAACTCGATTATGTGACCGTCTCGAACTACCCTTTAAACCTTCGGGTTTGGGGCAGTACGGCGTACCACATGTGAGGCGTTGGCTTGACCCTTCTACGGCTGGACCGTTAGTACTGAGGCACGAACTGAATGTTGTTAGACTTGTTTCATGTGTTGATCTGTACCGGGAAAACTTGGGTGTTCGATTGTTCGATCGGAAAGTTTGACATTTTCTATTTATCCGGAATGGCATACAATAATTGGAATTCACAAAGAGTTATGAGATAACTGAATGAATGTTATAAACATAGCAGTTTAGTCTCAATTGATCGGTTGCCACGGAATTTTGATGTGATCAAAAGTTCGTCGCAATCACGTAGCGTACGCGGATATTCGCCGGTAAACTTAATAGACAGCCTCACTCCATAGCCCCGACCAAGTGACTGTAGGAGAACCCCGTCGCCGAAAGCATCCGTCCGGGTGCTCGCGGTAGCGGTGTTCCGCCTTGGTGCACTTCGTCGACGGTATCGGGGGTGCAGCCGTCTACTAAAGTTTGCGACGAGCATTCGATCAGGATGTCGGGAATCTTGTTGAATTGCCCGACTAGATATTGAAAGATGTTTTCGATAATGAGACTAAAATGCGGGGTTTATAATTGTTAGGCATGCGAAGTCTAAAGAATTCATTTGATTAGGCATGCGATGTCTATGAAAGTTGCGGATTCCAACTGTTGTAGTTTTACACTTTCTTTTCTGTGACCGTAAGTGTAATATGTGATATCGCCAGTTTCGTTGCTATATGTCAACGACAATTGGGATGCGCATATTTACTTACGTTGATGACATGTGATGTTATGTGTTGCTGGATATGTTATATTGGATCGTCGTGTTTGAATAGCCGGGGGTTTTTATGTGAGATGAGTGTTTTTCATTTTCATTCATGTAAAAACTTGTATGTAATATTCTTTTATTGGGGCACTTCCAGGTTGCGGAAGTTGTCACCCTTTGTATATTATTTACTTTTCCGCACTAGGATAGACCCAAGGAGGGGAGCACAAGTAACCGGGTTCTGGAGTCCGGTGGGAGACCAACTCGAGGAGTGGAGTCCGGGTCTCCTGACTCTAGAATTGGTAGGGTTGCTTGCCGCTCTCGTAGGGGTCTAGGGGTGTGGGTTTGGCTATTCATCACGACCGTGGAATCCGTATTTTATACTGGCTCGTATTGAAAACACGGACGTCCTAGTATATCCAATATTTCATATGATTCTTCTGCTGCGATATCTGTGATGTGATCATGTGATGCTCTGTGATAGATACAGTATATAGTATATATGATATATTATATAGGCGTTACTTATGTTTTACACCCGCGCTAGCCCTGCCCCGCTCTGCCGTTAGTTACCTAACCTAACGGTGCACGAGGGGACATCGAGGCGAATGCGGATGGCATAAGTGTACGTCGTATTTATCTGTGATGTTTAGGTAACTTAAATGATGGGACTTCATTAATATGATTAATGAAATAAAAGAAACCTAAGATGTTGTAGAATCGAATTTCAAAATAAAACAGGTAGCTACAGTTCTTGCTTTGCACAGCGGTATATTTGATATATCCTGCACCTTATTCGATGAGGAAAGGACCGAGATCCCTTCACCGGGAGTGACTCCTTTAGCAATAACTGGCAGATGCTACACACTCGGTTTGTCTTTTGATTGCTTTTAAGAGTTTTTGCTTTGCACAGTGATATATATGATATATCCCGCACCTCATTCGACGAGGAAAGGACCGAGATCCCTTCATCGGGAGTGACTCCTTTAGCAAAACTAGAAAAGCCTCAAAAACTCTCCATTTTAAAATCATTTGATTCTACAACGATATCAAGTTCATTACGCAATAGGTTTTCAGAAAAACCTATCGTAGCCCTCCGTCATTTCAGATATGTACTAGTTAGTATTCGTGCTGCGTTTGTTGATCTCTGTCAAGGCGTAGTGTGCGGTAGCTGATTAGTGCTTATCTGCATAAGCATATGATGTGATTGATTTAGGGTAGTCGTGCGACCTTGTTGACCTTTGTCAAGGGTCGTGCGGGTGGGTTTACTTCAATCAGGAAATGACGGGTTGAACTTGACTAACAGCCTATGGTTTGTTGACCTCTGTCAAGGTCATAGGACGCTAGGGGTAAAATATTATCGGGAATTTCATGTGTTGAAATTTGCAATGAGATTGCATACCTTCTATGAGATAGTTGGATCCCGATACCCGCTGCGAGTAAGTGTTACTCCTGGGAGAGTTTTATACATTACAATTAGCCGATCAAGTAGGTGTCTAGAAAGGTGTTAACGAGGTTACTGTTAGTGTATATGCCCTAGAGGCCATTACTGTATCATACTAGTTTGTATATTACTTAATGGAAGCTTGGGATATTCACCTTGTATAAACAATCTTGCTCAATATAGTAGTATGCTACTTGGTTTGTTTCTACTTCAATGTGTACATGTGTTTATTTTGCGATATCACCTATACGCATTAGTGGAGCCCTTAAGATCTTTGCTTGATTACCAGCGTTGTGATGGCAGTCACACAAGTGGGGGCTGGGTAATCTATAAGCACATCCTTATACAGGTCCCTAGTCGCAGGACTATCGAGACAGGGCATCGATACTCCGGAGTAGACTAGCGTATGCGCTTCTCATCCCAGTGTGGGAGATGGTCTGTCCCGCAGCCATCAGTACGTCGTACTGGAGATAGTATACGGGTGCTCGTTAGGTTACGAGTACACTGGACAGGACTCGTCGGGAACTGACAGGTTGGTATTATACCTATCGTCAGTTATCAGTTCCCAGGTGACATGAGTACAGCTTAGTCCGCTGACTTGACACTGGCACTTCGCCTCAAGTGTGTTCCCACTGCACTTTGATCACTACCCTACCACGGCTCAAAGGAGTCGTGCAAACAGGTAGTGGTTAGGTGCAGTCCCGAAGCACTTGGAGGCAGTGACGGTTAGACATGATTCGTCTCTCCCGGTATTGGGGGTTGACATCGCGCTGTGTCTAGGAGAGCCATTACACGAGTAGTCCCTGGCCAGTGCAAGCGAGATATACTGGTAGGCTTCCAGTGTTATCTCAGGGTGTTTTGGGCTTCACTCCGACACGACTTGTACCTCTATTGGGGGACTGACGTTTTACCGCCCGCTAGGCCCGACATGCGATGTATCAGACGAACAGACCGGACTGTACGGAGAATGTCACATTCAGACTCAGTAGGAGTTCAGATGGGGTTCATCTCGTCAGCCTTCTTGTCGGCATCTACCTGGGGACCGTTATGCACAGCTAGTGCCGCTTGCGGTCTGTTGTTAAACCCATTGCCAGCGTAGTGTCGAGTCTTTAGAGTCCCACACATAGGGTATTCGCCTCTGGGCAAAACAGAGTAGAGGTCGCATGGTTTTGCGACAGGGTTCGTTCTCATCCGCGCACTTGTGCACGTTCGGAGTCCGGACGGATATTGCCAGCGGGCTCTGGTTTGAGCCAGATACTGGTATATGTTTTAGGGGTTGCTTTTATATCTCGGTATTCTTGTTCCTCGGAACGAGAATGCAGGTGTGTATGCACAGTTGCTTGAGGCGGAGGATGAGGTATTTCTTTAGGGTTTCGGAACGGGTGCGTATGCACAGCCGACAGTCGTCATTTTCCAAACCCTAATAGATTTATGAAATATCAATTAATAATAGTAATTAAATGAAATATTGTTATGGTTGATTTTGTTGACTTGTTGACCATGGTTGACTTGTTGACCATGGTTGAATGTTGACCACCATCATGCTTTGCAAGGATTCTCCTTGATTCTTGCTTACACTCATTTATTGAAAGTTATGATAGTGGTCATTCCAAATACAACCATCAACTATTTCATTTTTGATTTATTATTATTAATTAGATAATTCCTTTTCTTTTAGTTATGGTTGCAAAAGAAAAGAGCTCATGCTATCATAATCATTCTCTCTCCTCATTTCATCTTCTTCTTCCTCAAGCTCAAGGTGATTCCTTCTCATGTATTGAGAATCCCTTACCTTGAAAAAGAAATCACCCCATAGATACTCTCTACTCTCTCTAGGGTTCAAGGTTTGGCAAGCCGGAGATCCTAGTTCACTCAAAGTTCGAGGAAGTGCCCGAAGGTTGAACCCTCAGGTGGATCCATCTTCGACGGAAGAAGGCGACGAGGAAAGAACCATCAACCTCTACAAAGTTTGAAGAAGAAGGAGTTCAAGTTTAGGTATAACCATCTTTCCGAGTAGCTAACTCTCTTTATCGAGTTCGCTAGTTTTAGTTTAGGAAAAGATCCCGACTTTGTTAGTCCATGTTGCCCCATGCGCTAAAAATTTGTTTTTTATACCGTTTCCGTCTCCCCGTAAGAACCGGGGGTCGCAACGTGGACTTACAGTGGTATCAGAGCCTAACTAAACTTAAACTAGCTTGGTAGTGAAGTGTAACGAAATTCGGAACCGAAAAAATCCAAAAACCAAACTTTTACAAAACCCTAGTTTCTGTTAAAAAATTTTCTGGTCAAAACAAGATTTGTTATACACCTAAAATCGGCTCAGGGTTTTGTGTGAACACCCAAGAAAAACGATCCCCTGATTCCTTCAAACAGCCGCGTTTCCGCGGCATGAGGTAGGTATTTGCCGCGGAACCGCCGCCGTGTGGGGTCCTCTCGTGATCGGGTTTCGTGCAGTGTTCTTCTGGTAGGGTTTTGGGATTTTTCAAATATGTTATATGTGCCCAGATTTTCCAGAACAGAAATTTACTTTTGGGGTCCTATAATTCCGTATTTTTTTCCGAACTTCACTGCACTTTGACTATGATGGTTATATCTGTGATGTTTGCATGTATTGAACGTCGGCTAATCGCTATAAGTCGATTAGTCGGGGTTATACATCTCTGTGATCTGTGTTTGATATTGGAATGTGTATATGAATGTGTTGGACTGTCGCGGGTGAATAGCCGGGGTGGATGTGAGATGAGCTTTTGTTTTTCTTTCATTCATTTGTAAATGTAAATTGATGTAATAATATTATTTGTATGGCCGCACAACCGGGTCGGGGTTGTAGCCGTCATTGTATAATTCTTTTTACTGTTTTTGCTCCTAGGATAGACCCATGGAGGGGTGCACAAACTACCGGGTACTTGGCGGGTAGTTTGCCGCACCCGTAGGGGTCTTAGGTGGGGTATTTGCTATTCACCGCGACCGTGTAATCCGCTTTTCGTTGCAGGCTCGAACGGATTGCGGATCACTAGTATATCCAATATTTTCATCTGTGATCTGTAATGTCTATCATTGCTTTATATTTAGGCGTTGCTTATGTTTTACAGCCGCGCTAGCCCAGCCCCCGCTCTGTCGTTAGTTAAGTAACCTAACGGGTGATGACGGGACCCCGTGGCGAATGCGAATGACATAAGCGTACGTCATATTTTGGTTGTTTTCTGCAATGGTAGGATTAAATGATGGGACGCATTAAAAGAACTAATGCAAGAATATCACGAATTAAAAGAACTAATGCAAGATAATAAACCAAGTTAAAGTCGTTGGAACACTTTCGAAAAACCACTCGGTTCTTTTCAAAACCAACTTTTAAATGCGGAGCTTGAGCCACTCCTTCTAAAAGCTATCTCGTTCCATCGATTATATCAAGTTCACTACGTTCACGGTTTTACCAAAACCATTCGTAGCCCTCCGTTGTTTCACATAAATAGTCAATAGTATTCAAGCTGTGTTTGTTGGCCAAAGTCAAGGCATAGTGATTGGTAGCTATTGGATATTCATGTGCAGCATAGATAGATGCGTTGATTTGGAACAGTCGTACTGCCTTGTTGGCCAAAGTCAAGGGTATGTGCGGGTGGATTCAAATTAACCTGGAGAACGACGGGAAGAACTTGACATGTGACTTATGATTTGTTGGCCAAAGTCAAGGTCATAAGAGCATGGGGCAAAAATCCACATCGGGAGTTTCATAAGTACTGAAACTTGCTAGATTTGCATACCATTTGGAGTGTGATGATTCTGGTAGGATTCCTTCAGTTTCGTCACGCGATGATATTTGGATCCCGATCCTACTGTGAGTATATGCTACTCCTCGGGAAATTTCTCACTAAACGATCAATGCTATAAACCTAGTAGGTGCCTAGAAAGGTGTTAGCGGGGCTACGCCCCTAGGGAAAAGAGGTTCTTAAATTAAGGAACTTCGCGAAAGCGTTGGAAAACCTCCCTCGAAGTACCGACACTGGCCTGGCTGAACGGTTAAGCAAGTATTGTACGGTGGGATTGATCCCGACTAATTCTTCCTTTGTGGTTTGAGGAGGGATTCGAGAGACAGTGGGAGCCATCCTGTTTAGACAAATTAAAAACCATTCTAAACTTGCAAAAGCATCGTGCTAAGTGTTTCTTCTCTCCCCCTGCAGCGACCAAATCGAAATGACTGGACTTAAGTTACTTCTAGATAAAAACATACTGACAGGGCCAAACTACAAAGATTGGCTCAGGAATGTCAAAATGGCAATCACTTACGACAAGCTGGGGTATCTTCTTACCATCAAAGCTCCCCCCGTCCCAGGTCCCACCTCCAGCGTCGCGGATAAGGAAATCCGTAAGACTTGGTAGATTGATTGCGCTAAGGCCAGGTGCCTCGTGCTTGCCTCTATGGACAACGATCACCAGAGGAGGCACGAGAATATGGACTTGGAGTCCATATTTCTCCATACAAAAGAACTGTATGGAGAGCAGTCTCGTATCGTAAGATACGAAGTGTCGAAGAAGTTATTTTCGACAAAGTTGGCCGTCGGATCATCGGTAGCGGACCACGTGCTTAAGATGATTGGCTACACTGAGGAGCTCGCGGAACTTGGGACCACGTTGGACAGTGAACTTTATACGGATTTAATTCTCCAGTCCCTTCCATCCACTTACGCCCAGTTCATACTGAATTTCAACTTGCAAGAAAAGGAAGTTGAACTTTCAGAACTCCTCAACATGCTGAGGAGCGCAGAGGGCACCCTACAGAAGGGTAGGGAAACACCCACTTTGTTTGTAGGAGGATCTTCTTCCTCTAGGTCCAAGGCGAAAGCCAAGGGAAGGAGGAAGAAAGCCCCCGCCAAACCAAGAGGCGGTGTTAGTAAAGTGGGTACGAAGGGAAAGGAAAAGGCAAAAAAGATTGCGGGGAAGCTTGTTGGTAAAGAGGAATGCTTCTATTGTCACAAGAGTGGACACTAGAAGAAAGATTGCTGGGCTTGGAAGGCCAGGACACAGGAACTGAAGCAGGTTGCGGCTTCAGCTTCAGGTGTGTATGTTATTGAAAACTGTCTTTCTATAAACTCTACTTCCTGGGTATTGGATACCGGATCAGGATCTCATATCTGTAATTCTTTGCAGGCATTGAGAAACCGTAGGTTTTTGAAGGCAGGTGACATGACCCTCAGAGTTGCGAACGGAGCTAGCATGGATGCTAAAGCCGTGGGGGACTATCACCTGGGAATGACAGATGGGCATGTTTTGGTTTTGCGTAGTTGCTTTTTTGTACCCAACGCAACTTGTAATATCATTTCTGTATCTTTGGTTTCTAAAGAAGGTTATGAATTTGCGTTTGTAAGAAATGTTGTAAACATTCACCTTAATCAAGTTCTGATTGGGTCAGGTACATTGAGCAATGGTATTTACGTATTAAACCAACCACAGATTTTCAATGTCCAGAATACACACAAAAGGAAGTCTCCAGATATCAATCAGGCTTTCTTATGGCATTGTAGACTGGGTCACATCAATGAGACACGGTTGACTAAGTTACATAAAGAAGGATACTTGGATCCGTTCGAGTATCAGTCTTATGCCACTTGTGAATCTTGTCGCATGGAAAAGATGACAAAGACTCCGTTCACTGGACACGGAGAAAGAGCGAGCGAGCTCTTGGGACTCATACACAGTGACGTGTGTGGTCCAATGTCTACACATGCGCGAAGCGGTTATTCATACTTCATTACTTTCACAGATGATTTCTCTAGGTATGGACATGTCTTCTTAATGAAGCACAAATCCGAGGCCTTTGAGAAATTTCGGGATTACAAGAATGAAGTTGAAAAACAGACCGGCAAAAGTATCAAGATTCTAAGATCGGATCGAGGTGGAGAATACTTAAGTGCCGAGTTCCTGAATTACTTAAAAGAGAATGGAATTCTCTCTCAGCTCATTCCTCCATACACTCCGCAACACAACGGTGTATCGGAGAGACGGAACCGAACCCTATTGGATATGGTACGGTTCATGATGAGTAACGCTGAGTTACCGCGATTTTTCTGGGGCTATGCACTAGAATCAGCTGCATACCTTTTGAACCGAGTTCCTACTAAAACTGTGCCTACTGCACCATATGAGATGTGGTGTGGGAAGAGGCCCCATCTCAGTCACATTAAGACTTGGGGATGTCCAGCTTTTGTTAAAAAGCAGCATGCGGACAAGCTTGAGGCACGCTCAGTACAGTGCAAGTTTGTGGGATATCCAAAGAACTCCAAGGGATATTTCTTCTACTGTGAAGAGGAACAAAAAGTTCTTGTTTCTCGTCATGCCTACTTCTTGGAAACTGAGTTTTTGGAAAACCAGATAAGTGGGAGCACAGTAGAACTGGAAGAAATTCCAGAACCTCAGACTATTACTGAAAGCGTAGTGGAACCAGAGGGTTCGAAAGAACAGGACATTCCTACGCCGCTCCGCGGGAGTAGTAGGCAGTCTCATCCGCCCGAGAGATACTACGGTTTTCTCATAGACGGGGATAGAGAGGACTGCATCATAGATTATGATGAGCCTACTAGCTTCCAGCAGGCCGTTCAGAGCGTTGACTCGGTAAAATGGCTGGATGCAATGCGGACCGAAATGGAGTCCATGTACACCAACAAAGTATGGACGTTGGACATTGCTCCAGACGGGGTAAAACCCGTAGGATGCAAGTGGATCTTCAAAAGGAAGATTGGTGTAGATGGACAGGTTGAGACCTATAAAGCTAGACTTGTAGCAAAGGGTTTCCGTCAAAGACCTGGCTTGGACTATGACGAAACCTTTTCTCCAGTGGCTATGCTGAAATCCATTCGGATCCTTCTTGCCATTTCTGCCTTCCATGATTATGAGATTTGGCAGATGGACGTAAAAACCGCTTTTCTAAATGGAAATTTAGAGGAGTGTGTCTATATGGATCAGCCAGAGGGTTTCATTCAGAGTGGGAGCAGCGGAAAGGTGTGCAAGTTGCTTAAGTCCATCTATAGACTAAAGCAGGCATCGCGGAGTTGGAACATCTGTTTTGATGAGACGGTCAAGGAATTTGGCTTTATCAAAAATCCAGATGAACCATGCATCTATAGTAGATTTGTAGCGAGAACTGTAGTATTCCTCGTTTTATACGTGGATGACATTCTCTTAATAGGAAATGACATTCCTATGCTACAATCTGTCAAGGGGTTCTTGTCACAAAGCTTCTCCATGAAAGACCTGGGTGATGCCTCATACATCCTGGGGATCCGGATCCATCGTGATAGATCCAAGAGGATATTAGGACTTTCACAGTCCAGGTACATCGACACCGTACTAAAAAGATTCAGTATGGAAGATTCCAAGCGCGGTAACCTACCGGCTTGTCACGGGATCACCCTCTCTAAAGAGATGTCTCCCAAGACTGATTTGGAGAGGGATCGCATGTCTATTATACCCTACGCTTCTGCGGTAGGCTCTATAATGTATGCGATGTTGTGTACCAGACCGGATGTAGCTTATGCACTGAGTGTAGTAAGCCGGTATCAGTCAAACCCTGAGGAGAAACACTGGATAGCAGTAAAGAACATTCTCAAGTACCTGAGAAGGACTAAGGAGATGTTCTTGGTGTATGGCGGAAAAGACCTCCAGATCGAGGCCTTTGCTGACTCCAGCTTCCAGAGTGACAAGGATGATTCCAAGTCCATGTCGGGTTTTGTCCTTACCCTCAATGGAGGGGCGGTGTGTTGGAAGAGTTCCAAACAGGAAACTGTTGCAGACTCGACGATGGAAGCGGAATACATTGCTGCATCTGATGCCGCAAAAGAAGCTGTCTGGATGAGGAAGTTCTTAAAAGAACTTCAGGTGGTTCCGTCCATTGTTGACCCAATACCTCTGTATTGCGACAACAACGGGGCTATAGCTTTAGCAAAGGAACCCAGGTCCCATCAGAGATCCAGGCACATCTTGAGGCGGTATCACCTGATCAGGGAGATCGTGGATCGCAAGGAGATCGAGGTTCGGAGGGTTGCTTCAGAAGAAAACACTGCAGATCCATTCACCAAGGCCCTACCCCAGACTCAGTTCGAGCGGCTGATCGAGATTATAGGTCTTCGATACGCCAGTACATGGCCTTAGTGCAAGTGGGAGATTGTTAGTGTATATGCCCTAGAGGCCATTACTGTATCATACTAGTTTGTATATTACTTAATGGAAGCTTGGGATATTCACCTTGTATAAACAATCTTGCTCAATATAGTAGTATGCTACTTGGTTTGTTTCTACTTCAATGTGTACATGTGTTTATTTTGCGATATCACCTATACGCATTAGTGGAGCCCTTAGGATCTTTGCTTGATTACCAGCGTTGTGATGGCAGTCACACTAGTGGGGGCTGGGTAATCTATAAGCACATCCTTATACAGGTCCCTAGTCGCAGGACTATCGAGACAGGGCATCGATACTCCGGAGTAGACTAGCGTATGCGCTTCTCATCCCAGTGTGGGAGATGGTCTGTCCCATAGCCATCAGTACGTCGTACTGGAGATAGTATACGGGTGCTCGTTAGGTTACGAGTACACTGGACAGGACTCGTCGGGAACTGACAGGTTGGTATTATACCTATCGTCAGTTATCAGTTCCCAGGTGACATGAGTACAGCTTAGTCCGCTGACTTGACACTGGCACTTCGCCTCAAGTGTGTTCCCACTGCACTTTGATCACTATCCTACCACGGCTCAAAGGAGTCGTGCAAACAGGTAGTGGTTGGGTGCAGTCCCGAAGCACTTGGAGGCAGTGACGGTTAGACAGGATTCGTCTCTCCCGGTATTGGGGGTTGACATCGCGCTGTGTCTAGGAGAGCCATTACACGAGTAGTCCCTGGCCAGGGCAAGCGAGATATACTGGTAGGCTTCCAGTGTTATCTCAGGGTGTTTTGGGCTTCACTCCGACATGACTTGTACCGCTATTGGGGGACTGACGTTTTACCGCCCCCTAGGCCCGACATGCGATGTATCAGATGAACAGACCGGACTGTACGGAGAATGTCACATTCAGACTCAGTAGGAGTTCAGATGGGGTTCACCTCGTCAGCCTTCTTGTCGGCATCTACCTGGGGACCGTTATGCACAGCTAGTGCCGCTTGCGGTCTGTGGTTAAACCCACTGCCAGCGTAGTGTCGAGTCTTTAGAGTCCCACACAGAGGGTATTCGCCTCTGGGCAAAACAGAGTAGAGGTCGCATGGTTTTGCGACAGGGTTCGTTCTCATCCGCGCACTTGTGCACGTTTGGAGTCCGGACGGATATTGCCAGCGGGCTCTGGTTTGAGCCAGATACTGGTATATGTTTTGTGGGTTGCTTTTATATCTCGGTATTCTTGTTCCTCGGAACGAGAATGCAGGTGTGTATGCACAGTTGCTTGAGGCGGAGGATGAGGTATTTCTTTAGGGTTTCGGAACGGGTGCGTATGCACAACCGACAGTCGTCATCTTCCAAACCCTAATAGATTTATGAAATATCAATTAATAATAGTAATTAAATAAAATATTGTTATGGTTGATTTTGTTGACTTGTTGACCATGGTTGACTTGTTGACCATGGTTGAATGTTGACCACCATCATGCTTTGCAAGGATTCTCCTTGATTCTTGCTTACACTCATTTATTGAAAGTTATGATAGTGGTCATTCCAAATACAACCATCAACTATTTCATTTTTGATTTATTATTATTAATTAGATAATTCCTTTTCTTTTAGTTATGGTTGCAAAAGAAAAGAGCTCATTCAATCATAATCATTCTCTCTCCTCATTTCATCTTCTTCTTCCTCAAGCTCAAGGTGATTCCTTCTCATGTGTTGAGAATCCCTCACCTTGAAAAAGAAAGCACCCCATAGATACTCTCTACTCTCTCTAGGGTTTAAGGTTTGGCAAGCCGGAGATCCTAGTTCACTCAAAGTTCGAGGAAGAGCCCGAAGGTTGAACCCTCAGGTGGATCCATCTTCGACGGAAGAAGGCGACGAGGAAAGAACCATCAACCTCTACAAAGTTTGAAGAAGAAAGAGTTCAAGTTTAGGTATAACCATCTTTCCGAGTAGCTAACTCTCTTTAGCAAGTTTGCTAGTTTTAGTTTAGGAAAAGATCCCGACTTTGTTAGTCCATGTTGCCCCATGCGCTAAAAATTTGTTTTTTATACCGTTTCCGCCTCCCCGTAAGAACCGGGGGTCGCAACGTGGACTTACAGTTACGCCTCTGGGAAAACGAGGTTTACAGTAATTAGGTTCGTGCGAAAGCTCGGGGGACCTCCCTCAAAGTACCGACACTGGCCTGGCTGAAAGATTGGCGAACTTGTAGTGTGTAATTAATCCCGGCTAGTCTTTCCTTTTAGGGTTTAAAGGAAGATTTGATAAAAAGCAGTGGGAGCCATCCTGATTAGATAAAATAATAACCAATCTATTCTTGCAAGAGCGCACGCTGAGTGTTTTCTTCTCTCTCTCTCCAGGTAGCGACCATATCACGCCTTAATCAAGATAATAATACGGAATATTGACTGAACCCGCTTGTTATACTGAGCTGGGGAACGTTGGTCCCGCTCCAACTTATAATTGTTATAAGACAGAGCAGGAAATTGGGGATTACCAGAATTCCCGTGCCGCCCAAACGAAGAGAGTGCATGCTGATGCATCATCTTCAGGTGTGTTCATTACAGAGAACTGTTTCTCAGTATCCTTTACGTCCTGGGTATGTGATACCAGATCAGGATCCCAGATATGTAATCTGTTACATAGGGCTACAGAAAGGTAGAGAACTGAGAACGGGTGATAAGTTTCATGAGACAGAAAACGTGGCAAGTGTTGCAGCCAAGTCTGTTGGTCACTGTCACCCTGTATTACGAATACATTGATTCTGAACGAATGTTATTAGATACCGAACCTGATATACAAAATCGTATCTATCTCTTTATTAGTAAAGAAATGATAAAATTTTGTATTGTTGGATAATGTTTTGAACATTTCCTATATCAAAAGTTGATCGGTTCAGGCACGTTATCTAAAAGCATTGATGTTCTAAATCAAACTACAGTTTTTAGTATATAGAACACACACAAGAGGAAGAGTTCAGAAATGAACGAATCCTTCTCGAGGCATTGTAGACTAGGTCATATCAATGCGACCCGACTAGCTGAAGTTACATGTAGATGCATATTTAAATTAGTTTGAATTTACATCTTATGAAACTTGCCAGTCATGTCACAGAGATAAGATGACCATAGCTCTGTTTATTGGAAACAGAGAAAGAGTTAGTGAACTCTTGGGATGATACATGTTGATGTATGTAGGTCCCCTGTGTACACATGCCAAGACCGGTTCTTTGTACTTCATTACATTCTCTGATAATCTCTTTAGATTCAGGCATATGTTCTTGTTGAAACACAAGTCTGAACCTTTTGAGATATTCACAGAATATAAGTTAGAAGTAGAGAACCAACGCGGGTATAAGTATTATGTCCTATGATGAGATCAAGGAGGAGAATACTTGAGCACGGAATTCCTGGACTTTTCTAAAGGAGAATGAGATTCTCTCTCAGCATTACTCCTCCGTATACACCATAGCACGATGGTATATCGGGGCGGAGCAATCACACCCTATATGATAAGGTGTGCTCTATGATGAGTACTACTGAGTTACCTATTTCCTTATGGGAGTTATGCACTTGAGAAGTTGCATACCTATTGAATAGGGTTCGAATCAAATCAGATGCCTACCACTTCATATGTGATATGGAAAGGGAAGAGCCATGTCTTAAGCTAGTTAAGATTTGGGGTTGTCCGACCTTTGTCTAAAAGCAAAATCCGGACAAGCTCAAGGCAAGGTCTGTTATGTAGAACTGGAAATGTTCCAGCTATACAGACTGCAGCTGATGATTTGATAGAACCAAAGGATTCAGTAGATTCCAACGAACCTCAGCCTCTCCGCCGATCTAGTAGGGTTCCCCACCCACCTGAGAGATACTTCTGTTTCTCTATGACAGTGGGAGTGAGGATTGCATCATGAGATGATGACCCAACTAGTTTCGATCTGGCCATCAGGAGTAGGACTCTGTGAGAATGGCTGGATGTTTATCGATCTGAGATGGAATCCTTATACACCAACAAAGTATGGACTTTGGTTGCTATATCTGAAGGGTTAAATTCCCATCAGGAGCAAGTATATCTTGAGAAGATTACTTGGTGTACATGGAAAGGTTGAGACTTTCAAAGCTAGACTTGTTAAAGGTTTGCATCATAGACCAGGTGTGGATTGTGTTGAAACCTTTTCTAAGGATCTATGCTTAAGTCCATCCAGATCCTACTTGCCACGGCTACATACCATGACTACGATATCTGGTGGTTGGGTGTCATGACTGCTTTTCTAAATGATGTTTTAGAAGAGTGCGTCTATAAGTACACAGCCAGAGGGCCTCGTAGACAGTGGGAGCAGCGGAAACGTGTGCAAGATGCTTTATAAAATAAAGCAGGTATCGCGGAGTTGGAACATCTGTTTTGATGTGTTAGTGAAAGAGTTTGACATCATCAAAATGGTAGATGAACCTTGTATATACAAAAAGGTAGTAGGGAGTATGGTGATGATCCTCGTAGAGTACGTGGATGACATACTCTTGATAGGGAAGGAGTTTCCTATGCTACGCTCGATCAATCTCCGTTTATCACATGGATTCTCCATATAGGATCAAATTGATACCTCCTAAATCCTGGATTTTGGATCTATGAGATAGATCTAATTGGATGTTAGGATACTCACTAGTTGTAGTGAGATGGTATCAATCGATCCTAGGGAGAATCACTGGAAGGGTTCAAGGGTGATAAAGACGACTGAATGTCAGTCGTAGGCATTGTCTTTACCCTCAGTACAGGGACGGTATGTTGGAAGAGTTCCAAGCTAGATACCGTGGCATACTAGACGATAAAGGCTGGATACATCGCTACTTAAGATGCTACCAAAGAGGCTGTTTGGGTGTATATTGGTTCATGAGATGAACTATGTTCCTCCCATTGTGTGACAATGGAGTTGTGGCTTATTCCAAGGAACGTCGGTCCCATCAGTGATCCAGACATATTCTAAGGCAATATCATTTGATCATGGAGATGGTTGATCTCCAGGGAGATCGAGGTTAGGAGAGTAGACTCAGAGGACAACACAGCGGATCCACTCACAAAGGCCTGTTCCCAGAGAGAGACTTTTATGGGATGGTTGAGTATGAGATACTACAACCACTGCTACAGATGGCCCTAGTGCAAGTGGGAGATTGTTAGTTATATGTATGCCCTAGAGGCCATTACTGTACATTGGATGTATGTTGTAGTGGATGCTGGGACATATATAAGGAGGACTTTCTTGCTCGACATGATAGTATGCTATCTGGTTGATCTTTACCTTAACGTGTACACTAATTGTCTCTCTGTTACATGTTGGTAAAGCCCTTAGGATGTGTACTTGACTACCTGGACTATGATGCGGATCATACTAGTGGGGACATGGTAGTCTATAAGTACATCCTTCAAAGTCCCTAGTCGTGGGTATATCGAGACAGGGCATCGATATACTAGAGTAGACTAGCGTGTACCTTCTCGACCCATACAGATGGGCGATGGATGATCCCATATCCATTGGTGTTTGACATCAGAGATGATATACGGGTGCTCAGTAGAGACTGGGTACACTGGACGGACTCGCCGAGAACTCCCAGATGGTATTATACCTCACGTCAGATGGCAGTTCTCTGGTGACACTGGTACAGAGTAGTCTGTTGACCCGAGATCGTCATAGAGTCTTGTGTGGTTCCCACTGTGCTTTGATTTCCACCTTACCACGTCCAAGAGGGCGTGCAAAATGGTGGTTTTTGGATACAGTCCCGAGTCACATGGAGGCAATGAGCGATAGGAGGGGATTCGTCTCTCCCGGTATAGGGGGTTGATGTTGCGCTGTGTTCGATTGGCTATAACCGGAAATCCCTGGCCAGGGTTGCTGAGATTTACTGGTAAGTGTTACCAGTAGTTTCTCGAACTGTTATAGACCTCATATCGACATGACTTATCGAGCTATTGGGGTCTGACGTTTACCACCCCTAGGCAAGATATGCGACATATCAGACGATCAGACCGGACTGTACGGTAGTGTTACTGGTTGGATTCACTGGAGTGTGAGCGGGCTTGCTCGTCGATTTTCAGATCGCTCAATACCCGGGTGGCCGTTACGTTTAGCAGAACGCTTGCGGCTTGTGGGTGTTTGATATGATCATCACCTGCTGCCGGCGTATTGACGAGTCTTTAGAGTCCTACACAGAGGTTTCCTGGCTCAAGCGAAACGAAATAGGAGCGCATATGAGATATGTGCGGGACCGAGAATAATGCGTGTATGTGATACCGTATTCTATTCTCGCGATGGATGTATCGAATGGTTGTATGCGATATAACCTAGTTATCGAATCAAGTATTGATTCGATAAGCCGATACATAGGATACTAGTCGGTTATATGCGATATGACCGGATCGTTAAATCAAGTGTTGATTTAATGATTTAATGCATAATTATATATTTGATATATTAGTTTGCATCAACTAGTATCGGTTTACTTAAGATGGATATTCTCACTCGGGTGTGCACATTGTATATGTGATATATTTTTGTGCACTTGATTGTATCATGTTTGATGATACATGTTATGCTAGGGTTTTTGTGTAAAGATCAAACCATGGTTACATGATAATGGTTAGGGTTTTGTTTTATTCTTTTATCTTATTTATTTATTCATTTTGAAATATGATAAGCATAAAAAGAAAATGGTTGCTAATTTTGTATTCTAGTTGAAGCTTCTTGAACTTTTGACTATGTGACCATTTTTGTCTCATGCTTAACCCTAACCACTTCATTTAACCATAGTTTAGTCTCTACACTTTACCATGGTTATTATTATAATAAGTATCCTTTTTCTTTTCTTTTTAATTAACTTATCATAATTCTTTCTTCTTCTTCTTCTTCATCTTCAAAGAAGAAACCTTCACTTCATCAATGGTGGATTGATGAAATGAGTGAGAAATCCAATTTTAAAGTCTATCCACTTCCTATTTCTTCATCCTCTACCTCTTACCAAGTAGTAGAGTGTATTTCCTTCACAAGTTTTCATGACTTGGTGAAGTTGGAGCTTGATCTAGCGATTCCTCGACGTAGATCATCTTCGGCATGGACATCGACGACCTAGCTTGCCCATTCTCCGACGAAGCCGACGCTAGAGCCCGGGAACTCATTTGGACAGCGAGGGGACTTCTTTGCGGAGCTATGGAGGTGGAGCACCGGATCTACAAAGGTTGTATTTCCGTATTCTTTATAGTTAAGTTGTTAACTAGTTTGCTTTTCGCCTAGAAATCTAGCCAACGATCCGTTCTAGGGTTTCTCGGCACCTATAATTTTTGAAATTGGCATGGTTGATGCCTGGTGAGACCTCATTAGGATGCCTAGGAACCCTACAGGGTAGTCGTGCGGCTTTGTTGTCTTTCGTCAATCGTCGTGCGGGTGGGTTTAATTCAATCAAGAAATGTACGGGTTGAACTTGACTAGCGGGTTATGGTTTGTTGGCTTTCGTCAAGGTCATAGCACGTTAGGGGCAAAATATTATCGGGAATTTCAAGTGTTGAAATTTGCAATGAGATTGCATACCTTCTATGAGATAGTTGGATCCCGATACCCACTGCGAGTAAGAGTTACTCCTGGGAGATTTTTACACATTACAATTAGCCGATCAAGTAGGTGTCTAGAAAGGTGTTAACGAGGTTAAGCCTCTGGGAAAACGAGGTTTACATTAATTAGGTTCGTGCGAAAGCACGGGGGACCTCCCTCAAAGTACCGACACTGGCCTGGCTGAAAGATTGGCGAACTTGTAGTGTGTAATTAATCCCGGCTAGTCTTTCCTTTTAGGGTTTGAAGGAAGATTTGATAAAAAGCAGTGGGAGCCATCCTGATTAGATAAAATAAATAACCAATCTGATCTTGCAAGAGCGCACGCTGAGTGTTTTCTTCTCTCTCTCTCCAGGTAGCGACCATATCACGCCTTAATCAAGATAATAATACGGATTATCGACCGAACCCGCTTGTTATACTGAGCTGGGGAACGTTGGTCCCGCTCCGACTTATAATTGTTATAAGACAGAGCAGGAAATTAGGGATTACCAGAATTCCCGTGCCGCCCAAACGAAGAGAGTGCATGCTGATGCATCATCTTCGGGTATGTTCATTACAAAGAACTGTTTCTCTGTATCCTTTACGTCCTCGGTATGTGATACCGGATCAGGATCCCAGATATGTAATCTGTTACATAGGGCTACAGAAAGGTAGAGGACTGAGAACGGGTGATAAGTTTCATGAGGCAGAAAACGGGGCAAGAGTTGCAGCCAAGTCTGTTGGTCACTGTCATCCTGTATTCCAAATACATTGATTCTGAACGAATGTTATTAGATACCGAACCTGATATACAAAATCATATCTCTCTCTTTATTAGTAAAGAAAGGATATAATTTTGTATTGTTGGATAATGTTTTGAACATTTCCTATATCAAAAGTTGATCGGTTCAGGCACGTTATCTAAAAGAATTGATGTTCTAAATCAAACTACAGTTCTTTAGTATACTGAACACACACAAGAGGAAGAGTTCAGAATGAACGATCCCTTCTTGAGGTATTGTAGACTAGGTCAGATCAATGTGACCCGACTAGCTAGAGTTACATAAAGATGCATATTTAAATTAGTTTGAATTTACATCTTATGAAACTCGCCAGTCATGTCACAAAGATAAAATGACCATAGCTCCGTTTATTGGAAACAGAGAAAGAGTTAAGTAAACTCTTGGGATGATACATGTTGATGTATGTAGGTCCCCTGTCTACACATGCCAGGAATGGTTCTTTATACTTCATTACGTTCTCTGATGATCTTTTTAGATTCAGACATATGTTCTTGTTGAAACACAAGTCCGAACCTTTTGAGATATTCATAGAATATAAGTTAGAAGTAGAGAACCAAAATACAGGTATAAGTATTATGTCCTTTGATGAGATCAAGGAGGAGAATACTTGTGCATGGAATTCCTGGACTTTTCTAAAGGAGAATGAGATTCTCTCTCAGCATTACTTCTCCGTATACACCATAGCACGATGGTATATCGGGGCGGAGCAGATACACCCTATATGATAAGGTGTGCTCTATGATGAGTAATACTGAGTTACCTGTTTCCTTTTGGGAGTTATGCGCTTGAGAAGCTGCATACCTATTGAATAGGTTCGAATCAAATCAGTTACCTACCACTTCATATGCGATATGGAAAGGGAAGAGCCCATGTCTTAAGCTAGTTAAGATTTGGGGTTGTCCGGCCTATGTCTAAAAGCAAAATCCGGACAAGCTCGAGGCAAGATCTGTTATGTAGAACTGGAAATGTTCCAGCTATACAAACTGCAGCTGATGATTTGAAAGAACCAAAGGATTCAATAGTTACCAACGAACCTCAGCCTCTCCGCCGATCTAGTAGGGTTCCTCACCCACCTGAGAGATACTTCGGTTTCTCTATGACAGTGGGAGCGAGAATTACATCATAAGATGATGACCCAACTAGTTTCGAGCTGGCCATCAGGAGTGGGACTCTGTAAGAATGGCTGGATGCTTAGCGATCTGAGATGGAATCCTTATACACCAACAAAGTATGGACTTTAGTTGCTATATCTGAAGGGTTAAATCCCCATCAGGAGCAAGTATATCTTGAGAAGATTACTTGGTGTACTTGGAAAAGTTGAGACTTTCAAAGCTGGACATGTTAAAGGTTGTCATCATCGACCAGGCATGGATAATGATGAAACCTTTTCCAGTGCCTATGCTTAAGTCCATCCAGATCCTACTTGCCACGGCTACATACCATGGCTACGATATCTGGTGGTTGGGTGTCATGACTGCTTTTCTAAATGATGTTTTAGATGAGAACGTCTGTAAGTACACAGCCAGAGGGCTTCACAGACAGTGGGAGCAGCGAAACGTGTACAAGATGCTTTATAGGATAAAGCAGGTATCGCGGAGTTGGAACATCTGTTTTGATGTCTTAGTCAAAGAGTTTGACATCATCAAAATGGTAGATGAACCTTGTATAAACAAAAAGGTAGTAGGGAGTATGGTGACGATCCTCGTAGAGTACGTGGATGACATACTCTTGATAGGGAAGGAGTTTCCTATGCTACGCTCAGTCAATCTCCGCTTATCACAATGATTCTCCATATAGGATCAAAGTGATACCTCCTAAATCCTGGATTTTGGATCTATGAGATAGATCTAATTGGATGTTAGGATTCTCACTAGTTGTAGTGAGATGGTATCAACCGATCCTGGGAAGAATCACTGGAAGGGTTCCAGGGTGATAAGGACGACTGAAAGTCAGTCGCAGGCGTTGTCTTTACCCTCAGTAAAGGGACGGTATGCTGGAAGAGTTCCAAGCAAGATACCGTGGCATACTAGACGATTAAGGCTGAATACATCGCTACTTAAGATACTACCAAAGAGGTTGTCTGGGTGTATATTAGTTCATCAGATGAACTTAGTTCCTTCCATTGTGTGACAATGGAGTTGTGGCTTATGCCAAGGAACACCGGTCCCATCAGTGATCCAGACATATTCTAAGGCAGTATGACCTGATCATGGAGATGGTTGATCTCCAGGGTGATCGAGGTTAGGAAAGTAGACTCAGAGGACAACACGGCAGATCCACTCACGAAGGCCTTTTCCCAGAGAGAGACTTTTATGGGATGGTTGAGTATGAGATACTACAACCACTGCTATAGATGGCCCTAGTGCAAGTGGGAGATTGTTAGTTATATGTATGCCCTAGAGGCCATTACTGTACATAGGATGTATATTGTAGTGGATGCTGGGACATATATAGGGAGGACTTTCTTGCTCGACATGATAGTATACTATCTGGTTGATCTTTACCTTAACGTATACACTGATTGTCTCTCTGTTACATGTTGGTAAAGCCCTTAGGATGTGTACTTGACTACCTGGACTATGATGCAGATCATACTAGTGGTGACAGATAGTCTATAAGTACATCCTTCAAAGTCCCTAGTCGTGGGTGTATCGAGACGGGGCATCGATACACCAGAGTAGACTAGTGTATACCTTCTCGACCCATACAGATGGGCGATGGATGATCCCATATCCGTTGGTGTTTGACATCAGAGATGATATACGGGTGCTCAGTAGAGACTGGGTACACTGGACGGACTCGCCAAGAACTCCCAGATGGTATTATACTTTACGTCAGATGGCAGTTCTCTGGTGACACTGGTACAGAGTAGTCTGTTGACCCGAGATCGTCATAGAGTCTTGTGTGGTTCCCACTGTGCTTTGATTTCCATCTTACCACGTCCAAGAGGGCATGCAAAACGGTGGTTTTTGGGTACAGTCCCGAATCACATGGAGGCAATGAGCGATAGGAGGGGATTCGTCTCTCCCGGTATAGGGAGTTGATGTTGCGCTGTGTTCGATTGGCTATAACAGGAAATCCCTGGCCAGGGTTGCTGAGATTTACTGGTAAGTGTTACCAGTAGTTTCTCGAATTGTTATTGACCTCATATCGACACGACTTATCAAGCTATTGGAGTCTGACGTTTACCACCCCTAGGCGAGATATGCGACATATCAGACGATCAGACCGGACTGTACGGTAGTGTTACTGGTTGGATTCACAGGAGTGTGAGCGTGCTTGCTCGTCGATCTTCTAATCGCTCAATACCCGGGTGGCCGTTACGTTTAGCAGACCGCTTGCGGCTTGTGGGTGTTTGATATGATCATCATCTGCTGCCGGCGTATTGACGAGTCTTTAGAGTCCTACAAAGAGGTTTCCTGGCTCAAGCGAAACGAAATAGGAGCGTATATGAGATATGTGCGGGACCGAGAATAATACGTGTATGTGATACCGTATTCTATTCTCGCGATGAATGTGTCGAATGGTTGTATGCGATATAACCTAGTTATCGAATCAAGGATTGATTCGATAAATCGATACATTGGATATTAGTCGGTTATATGCGATATGACCGGATCGTTAAATCAAGTGTTGATTTAATGATTTAATGCATAATTATATATTTGATATATTATTTTGCATTAACTAGTATCGGTTCACTTTAAATGGATTTTCTCGCTCGGATGTGCGCATTGCATATGCGATATGATTTTGTGCACTTGCTTGTATCATGTTTGATGATGCATGCAAACTTGGGTTTGTGTAAAGATTGAACCATGGTTTTATGAGTGGTTAGGGTTTATTATTTTCTTATTCATTTATTTTATTTAGATATTCATTTGGAAAAAGAAAAAGAGTGAGAAAATGGTGGCTTTTCTTTGTTTGTATATGAAGCTTCATGAAGCTTTCATTAAGTCACCATTTTGTCTCATGTTAAAACCTAACCACTCCACTTAACTATAGTTCTCTCTCTACACTTAACCATGGTAAGTGTTATGATAAGAATGGATTTTCTTTTCTATTTTAATTAATTCTCATCATAACATTCTTCTTCTTCTTCTTCATTTCTTCATGGAAGAAAGCTTGCTCCATTAATGGCAAGTGATGATAAAGAGTGAGAAATCCAATTCTAAAGTGAACCCACTTCCTATTTCTTCATCCTCTACCTCTTGCCAAGTAGTATAGGGTGTTTCCTTCACAAGTTTTCATGGCTTGGTGAAGGTGGAGCTTGATCTAGCGATGCCTCGACGTAGATCATTTTCGGCATGGACATCGACGACCTAGCTCGCCATTTCTCCGACGAAGCCGACACTAGAGCCCGGAAATTCATTTGGACAGCGAGGGGACTTCGTTGCGGAGCCATGGAGGTGGAGGACCAGATCTACAAAGGTTGTATTTCCGTATTCTTGTAGTTAAGTGTTAACTAGTATGCTTTGTCGCCTAGAAATCTAGCCAACGATCCGTTCTAGGGTTTCTCGGCACCGTTTAAATTTGAAATTGCCATGGTTGATGCCTTGTGAGACCTCATTAGGGTGCCTAGGAACCCTACAAGTATGCGACATCGCAAAAATTAGCCTTGAGTGCAAGTGGGAGATTGTTGGAGATAGTGCCCTCTGAGTCAATTATTGGATCACAGGCACGTGATTGCAATGATCGAGGGAGGACCTATTCCGGTAGGACAGTCTTACTCAAGATGATAGTATGCTATCTGGTTTATCATTATCATCGTGTACTGCTTTAGGTGACCTTACAGGTCGCTATTACACGTTGATAGAGCCCCTAGGATTCTTTCTTGACTGCCAGCAGTATGAGGGCGATCATATACGTGGGAGCTGGTAGTCTATAAGCAAATCCTTAAAAGGTCCCTTGTCATGGGAGTTTCGAGATAGGGCATCGATACTCCAGAGTAGACTAGTGTATACAGTCGAGACTCCGACGAAGGGCGGTGGCCGGTCTCACAAGCTACTGGTGTCAGTTGGTTCACCAAAGATGTATACAGGTGCTCATTGGGTTATGAGTACACCGGACAGGACTCGCCGGGAACATGCTAGTTGGTCTTATACCTGATGTCAGATAGAAGTTCCCTGGTGACATGTGTACAGGTTAGTTCATCGACCTGAGATCGTCATTTGTCTCGTGTGAGTTCCGACTGTACTTTGATTACTACCCTACCACGCTTAAAGGAGACGTGCAAACAGGTTTTAGTTGGGTACAGTCCCGAGCCACATGGAGGCAGTGAGCGGATCTGCAGGGGTTCGTCTCTCCCAGTATTGGGGGTGAGGTCGCACTGTGTCTAGGAGAGCCATTACACGAAGTCCTTGGCCAAGGCAGGAGATTTACTGGTAGGTATTCCAGTAGTATCTCAGGGTGTTCTGGGCTACACTCCAACACGACTTGTACCACTTTTGGGGGTCTGACTTTTACCAACCCCCTAGGCCCGCCATACGATGCTCATAGACGAACGGACCGGACTGTACGGATATTGTCACTGACAGGCTCAGTAGGGTGTCAGGATGAGTTCGCTTATCGACGTTCCTTTTGGTCAATTCCTGGTAGCCCGTGACGTATGCTTGATACCTCTGACGTGCTAGTGGTTAAATCCACAACCAAAGTATTAACGAGTCTGTAGAGTCCCCCACAGACCGTTTCTCATGTTTCGGGCGAAACGCTGTAGAGGCCGTATGAAGATATGGCAGGGTTCGATGGGATACGTGCGGTATTACACGGATCATGATCGGACAGATAATACTAGCGGGCTTTGGTTTAAGCCGGATCCTAGTATTGTACAGTGTAGATTTTGTCTCTTTGCATTTGTATTCGGTCTGAATACAAATGCGGGTATGTATATATAGTCGCGGGGTTTTCTTGTAATTTATTACAGGATCGGTTTTTTGAAGTTGCCAGTTTGCTTTCCATTTCGGCCGTTTTCCTTTATTCCTTTCTTTGGCTAAAATTTGGTGGAGGGGGTTATTTGCAATTGTGCAATTAACAATTGAGAAGAGTTTTGCATCATGATGGTTTCATGATTGTGCACCATCCATTGACTTCTTTACTTCATGATTTCTTGACTTTTGGAGTTATGATGGTTGATGGAGTGTTGGACTTTGTTTGTGATCATCTCTTCTTATCATCATCACCCTTTCTCTCTCTTGCATTATTATTTTTGTTCCACTCACTCTCTCCTCTCATTCCTAATGCAAGGGGCCGGCCACAAGAGGGAAGGGGGGCTGTCCAAAAATGGGACTGAGGATTTTGATCTCTTGATGCTTGCAAAAATCCCTTTGTTCATCTCAAAAAGCTTCCATCTCATTCCTCCACCAAAACCATGGCAACTTCAACCCCAATAGAGACAAAGAGCACTACACTTATTCTACAGCAATTCTTGGACACGTCGACTCGCCATCTTCGTGCCCGAGTTGCCTCGATCCAGAGGTGGGAGCCCGTAAAAGAACCCGGGGATGTGGTGCCCTTCCGACGAGGAGATGAAGACCGGAGATTCCGTAGGGAGATCGGGACGACGACGAGAAGACCGAAGGACACGGATCGCTTGGTATATCTCTCTACCCCTTCTTTAGTTAGCTAGGAGTAGGTTAATGGCCCGATACGGGATTTTAGTGCGCGGTGGTGCCGGTTTACAAGTTTTGTAAAAGTATCGTTTCCGCATTTTGGCCTCGTTCCGACGGCCGGGGCGCCGTCGTGCACTTACAAAGCGGAGTGAGCTGAGAGAGAATCCCATTCTCTTTTAGGATGTTCGAAAACTCTGTACTAAGATACTCTCCACTTCGATCTGATCAAAGTATTTCGATGCTCATTCCTGTTTGTTTTTCTACTTCATGTTTGTACTCCTTCAATTTCTCGAATGCTTTAGACTTATGCTTTAACAAAAACACATGACCAAATCTTGAGAAATCATCAGTAAAACTTATGAAGTAAGAAAAACCGCCTCTCGCATGTATAGACATTGGCCCACATACATCACTATGTATGAGGCCCAAGAGCTCAGTAGCTCTTTCTCTATGTCCAGTAAACGGAGTTTTGGTCATTTTCCATTTGATACAAGACTGAAAAGTCGCATAAGATTTATACTCAAATGGATTTAAATATCCATCTTTATGAAGCTTGTTTAGTCTTGTTTCATTAATATAACCAAGTCTACAATACCAAAGAAAAGATTCATTTATATCTGAAAACTTTCTTTTATTTGTGTGTTTTATGTTGAAAACCGTGTGTTGATTTAGGACGTATATCCCGTTATTAAGTGTACCACAACCAATCAACTCTTGATTCAGTTTAATGTTCATAACATTATGCTGCAATACAAACTGATATCCTTCATTGTCTAACAAAGAAACGGATATAATATTACAAAGCATGCTTGGTAAAAAATAACATGGGTTCAAAACCAATATACAACCTAATGGCAACCCCAGATGATACTTTCCCACTGAAACTGCATGTACATTGGAACCATTTCCAACCCGGAGAGTATGATCACTTGTCTTCAAAACTCAGCTATTTCTCAACCCCTGCACAGAATTGCAGATATGTGAACCCGAACCGGTGTCCAATACCCAGGAAGCAGAGTTCATAGAAAAACAGTTTTCGGTTACGAACACACCTGAAGCTGATGCATCACCATGCTTCCTTTTCTTGAGACCAAGGTACTCAGTACAGTTCCGCTTCCAGTTCCCCGTCTTCTTGCAATAGAAACATTCTCTTTTTCCCGACTCCGTAGCTTTGGATTTGTCTTTCCCCTTGGCCTTCTTGATTCCACCTCTCGGTTTGGTGGATTTCTTCTTGTTCTTTCCCTTGGCCTTTACTTTTGGGACGGAAGAGGAAGAATGTCCAACAATTAGAGAGGGGGACTTTGCTTTAAGCATGCTCTCCGCATTTCTCAACATATTGAGAAGTTGGGGTAGTGATTTCTCCAGGCTATGCATGTTGAAGTTCACTATGAATTGAGCAAAGGTATAGGGAAGAGATGTAGAACAATATCAATATACTGGTCGTTCTCCATTGTCCATCTGAGGCCCTCAAGCTCTTCAATAAGAGCTATCATCTTCTAAACGTGATCTCCTACTGGTGTGCCGGGAGCCATCTGCATCTGAAACAACTTTCGAGATGCTTCGTATCGTAAGATACGAGGTTGCTCCCCATACATATCTTTTGTATGGAGAAAGATGGATTGAACATCCATCTGCTCGTGCTGCTTTTGATGTGTATTGTCCATCGATGCAAGCACGAGGTATTTGGCAGTAGCACAGTCAATATCCCACGTTTTGCAGATCTCCCGATCCGCAATAGAAGATTCAGGGCCTGGGCTGGGCGGGGCTGTAGTAGTGAGGACATATGATACTTTATCATATGTGAGAGCAATGTTAATGTTTCTCAGCCGATCTTTATAGTTCGGTCCACTTAGCTTATTTTTCTCTAACAGCAGCTTAAGTCCAGTCATGATTATCTGCCATTAGGAGAAAGAAAAGAATACACTCAGCGAAAGCACTTGCAAAGATCAGATTGCTTTATTATCTTATCTAATCGATGTCTCCCACTGCTTTTATCAAATTTTCCTTCAAACCTTAAAAGGAAAAAATTATCCAGGATTAATTACATTCTACAACTTCGCTAACCGTTCAGCTAGGCCAGTGCCGGTACTTCTAAGGGAGGTTCCCCATGCTTTCGCACGGACCTAATTAAAATAAACCTCATTTTCTCAGAGGCGTAGCCCCGTTGACACCTTTGTAGACACCTAATGAGTTAGCTAATTATAAAATGCAAAACTCTCCCGGGAGAAACTATTGCTCACAGTGGGATCGAGATCCTACTATCATATAGAAGGTATGCAATCTCATTGCAAATTTCAACTCTTGAAAATCCCGATATAGTTTTTACCCATAGCACTTATGACCTTGGCTACAGTCAACATATCACAAGTACTAGTCAAGTTCTACCTGTCATTTCATGATTAATTAGACCCACTCACATAACCCTTGGCTATAGTCAACATAATCATGTGACTGTCTTAATTAATCGCATCATATGCTGTGTAGGAAGACATCACTTAGCTACCGTACATTACGCCTTGGCTAAAGTAAACATACATAGCATGAATACTAAGTACTCTACTTCCTAAAATGACGGAGGGTTGCGAATAGTTTTTGAGAAAACCTTTAACGCTTTGAACTTGATATCGTTATAGAATCTAATGGTTTAAAAGGAGTGGCTCAAGCTCCGCAATTTGAAAACTTGCTTTTCATAAAAAGCCGAGTAGGTTCCAAATATGATTCTAGTGCATCTTTTTAGGTTTCTTTTTGTTCACATTAATCTTATTAATGTAGTCCCATAATTTAAGTCCTTAATCCTTTACAGAAATGAAACGAAAATAGAACGTACGCTTTTGCCATCCGCATTCGCCATAAGGTCCCGTTATGTACCGTTAGGTTACTTAACTAACGGCATAGCAGGGCGGGACTAGCGCGGATGCAAAACATAAGCAACCTTCATTATATATCATATATATAATACACCAATCGTCTCAACATATAAAGTGATCACATCACAGAATATCAGCAGGAGAAGTACATATATGAAAATACAGGATAGAGTAGGAGGTCCGTATTTTGTATTTAGCCAACAATATAAAATACGGATTCCACGGTCGTGATTAATAGCCAAGCCCACACCCCTAGACCCCTACAAGAGCGTCAAGTGACCCTACCAATTCTAGAGTATAGGAGGCCCGGTCTCGACTCCTCGAGATGGCCTCCCTCTGAACACTAGAACCTGGTCACTTGTGCTCCCCTCCTTGGGTCTATCCTAATGCGGAAAAGTAAATAATATACAACAATGGTGACAACATCCTCAACCCGGAAGTTCCCCAATAAAAGAATATTACATAAAATTAATTTTACATGAATGAAATGAAAAACTCTCATCTCACATAAAACCCCCGGTCATTCATTCATGACGATCCTGTACATCGTATCTTAGCAACACATAATATCACATATCATCAACGTAAGTAAGTATGCGTACCCCAATTGTCGTTGATGTATAGCAACGAAACCGGCGATACATCATATACAACACTTACGGTCGCAGAAAAGAAAGTAAAAAACTACAACAATTGGAATCAACACTGCCTTTAGATATCATAAACCCGAAATATCATATATTCTGGATTTCATGCCTAAAAATACAAATCTTATATTTAGGTCTCAACCATGAAAACACCGTTTCAAAAGAAGCCGGGTAATTCAACAAGATTCCCGATTCTACCGAGGCCAAAATATTAGATTTACACGCATCTAATTACTTTTCACAAAACTAATTAGTGTAGATTCCAATTATTGTATCACATTCAAAAATATCTAGACAATGTTAAACGTTTCGATCGAGTCAATAAACACCCACAAATCGCCCCGAAAACTCAACACTTGAGCAAAGCTAAAATACCAAAAACGTGCCATAGTGTCTATGGACCAGTAGTAGAAGGGTCAACCCTTACCTCACCTATGGTGCCACAGGGCTACGACAAACCCTAAGGTTTAGCTGCAGTTCCATGGTCCTAGAATCAAGTTAGAGTTTTGTTCCTCTAGAGGGTCGATAGGGTTACTTGCATGAAGATTCAAATATATTTAACTTGGAAATTCTAACACTCGGAATATTTCCAGCAAGGGTAATGAGGTGGTGTGTGATGTTCGTTCGAATTGTTTAACGTCGTCCAAGTTACCAAAACAATGTTAAAATTACGACAACGAAATACTCCGAATAAGCCCCTAAGCAAAATTAGCATCACATGAAATTTTGGCTTAAACAAACAACACCTGAAACCCCAAAATCTACAGACCAGAGCACAGGAAAAAATCGAGGCGATTCTGGGCAAACATGGCCGGCCTGCTCTGTTTTTTGGAGCATGTGCTCGGGTGAAATCCGAGGGAATTGCCTCAATTTTGTTATGTGTTCTCAGTGCAACATATACAAGCGTCTGCAGTTGTTTAAAAATTTTTTCGAGCCCATTTTAAAATCGACAGAGAGTTTAATTTCAGGGTTGCAGAAATTGTTAATTCGAAGTTGTTTCGGTTTCGTAATTAATCTAACATCGTCTAAGTTTCTAGCTTGGCTCTGATACCACTGTAGGGATTCTCTAGCACCAACCTAAGTTTAGGGTTGCATCACACATGCTATATTAAATATTTAGTGGGTGCTAAACAATACTAACCATGAATCGAACTAGAAAAATAGAGTAACAAACTATAGTATCACATACTATATAGTGTCTAACACTAAGTGGGTAGAAAATACAACCTTTGTAGACCTCCTTGACTCTTTGGATCGAGTGGGGTTTGAACCGGTTCGCTTGAATCCTTCCAAGTCCACGATGATCCACTATGAAGTCTCTTTGCTCAAGCTCCTAGCTTCACTTGATCTATGAAGAGATGAAGCAAACAACCTACACTAATGGGCTAGACTAATATAGATTGGTGATGTGGGTTTGTATCTCACTTAAAACCTTTTCTTTTTAATTTCTTCTCTTCCCTTTTAAACCCTAAAGAGCTTTGAGGAGAGAGAGGAAGAAGATGATGGCTCAAGCTTGACTCAAGTGAATAATGAATAACTCAACCTAATCTCAAGAGAGTAAGTGAATTATCTGATGCTAAACTATGGTTACAAAATATCTAGATATTTTGTGACTTGAGATTAAGGAAAACCATGGGCAAATGAAACCATTGACTTGGGTCAACTCAAAAGAGTTGAATAGTCAACCATGATTATGTTGCCATTTTGCTTTTCTCAAATAAACAAAATATCTAAATATGCTACCATGTAAGTTTTGCATTGCCACCACCAATGTATCATCAACCATGACACATGTATGCTTGCATGTGTGCATCCATATCAACATATACATACACTCATGCATGCATCATAAAGAAATAGGTTTTAATAAATGAGCTAATGGACTTAATATTAAATCAACACTTGATTTAATAACTCGGTCATATCACATACGACCCGTCCAATAGTAAATGCGCGATTAAAATACGGTATCTAATACACGCATTTAATTGAGCTCCCGCGCATATCTTATATGCACCCCACATCGTTTCGCCTGAGCTAGGAGACCCCTTTATGGGACTCTGAGACTCGTCAATACGCTAGCAGTAGGCAGTGATCACATCATATGCCTTTAAACCGTCAGTGGCATAAGCTGTATATAACGGCTCCCGGGTATTAAGCGAACAGAAGAAACACAAGCGAACCTTCTAAAACTCCCATCGAGCCAACTAGCAACACTTACCGTACAGACCGGTCTCTTCGTCAATAGTGCTGCATATCAAGTCTAAGGGTGGTATCGTCGACCCCATTAACCCAATAAGTTATGCCGGCATATGGCTAATAACAGATCAAGAAACTGCTGATAACACTTATTAGTAAATCTCAGCAGCCCTGGCAAGGGACTTCCTGTTATAACCAATCGTACATAGCGCAACATCAACCCCCAATACCGGGAGAGACGAAACCCCTCCTATCGCTCATTGCCACCATATGCCTCGGGATTGTACCCAAAATCCACATGTTTGCATGACTCAGTAGAGCCGTGGTAGGGTGGAGATCAAAGTATAGTGGGAGGACACACAAGACTCTATGACGCTCTCGGGTCTACAGACTAACCTGTACCAGTGTCACCTGAGAACTGCTATCCGACAATTGGTATAATACCACAAAGGAGTTCTCGGCGAGTCCGTTCAGTGTACCCAGTCTCACTGAGCACCCATATACGGTCTTTGGTGTCCCCACACCAATGGATATGGGATCATCCATTACCCATCATATCGGACAAGCAACGTATACGCTAGTCTATTCTGGTGATATTGATGCCCCATCTCGATACACCCACGAATAGGAACATTTCAAGGATATGCTCAGAAACTACACATGTCCCACTAGTATGATCTGCATCATAATCTCAGTAGTCAAGCATATCCTAAAGGCTATATCATCTTGTACCAAATGAGTGAAAGCATGATCAAATGAACATGTCAAGATAAAATACAACGAGATAGCATACTATCATGTTGAGCAAGAATGTCCCCTGAATACACACACACACACACATACACACATACCGGTACATACACTATCATATAATGGCCTCTAGGGCATACATATATCCAACAGGTTTGAGTTATTAGACTCAGTGGACTTATACAAAGTATTGTATGTTGTCCGATTTCCGTTGGGGAAAAGGGGTTGGTACTCGGACTATATTCTGTTTACTCACGACTTCCCCAGTTCTGGACAAGTATTTCGTTGAAATACAAGGTCCAGATATTCAGAAGTTATAGGTATAAGAATAAAGTAGAGAACCATTTGTTGGAAGTATCAGGATTCTTAGAGGTAATCGAAGATGTAGATACTTGTGCGAGGTATTCCGTTGTAAGTAATGGTTTTGAGAACTTGCTTCTCTTTCGCGTTACTCATATGTGGATGCATTCCTTGATGAGAAATGTTGTTTTGCATTCTTCCATTTAGTTGATATGCACTGGAAGCAGCTGCATGATTTTTGAATCTGGTTCCATTTAAATTAGTGCCTTTATTTCTATATGGTATATACAATGGTTTCGTATCTTAATGATGTTAAGGTATAAGGAGTAGTCCGGCTGATGCTTAAAACTAGAATCTGGAAAAACTCAAGGTACGTTTCAGTAATGGCAGTTTGTGGGTTATCCCGAGCTTTGACGAGGGTTAACTTTCTACCATCAGGAAGATCAATAGTTACGTTGTTCTTGAATCGCTACAGTTTTAGTAAAATGGATTCTTTTAAGAAAACATTAGTGGGTGTATGGTAGAACTGAATGTGATTCCAGAACCACAAACGATTATTGAAAATTTAATAGAACCTAAACATTTAATTAGATTCGACATTCCATTAACCACTCCGCAGATTTGGTGGGTAACCTCAGACACCCGAGAGGTACTTCGGTCATCTCAGAGACGGTGACAGGGAGGTTCTTGTTTTCCCAGACTTGTCATTGCTGCTGTTCTTGACTATGAGACCAGGCAGAAGGATGCGTATAACGTCGATCTAAATTAGTTTTAGAAAGTGCACGTGTATATGACTTTGCCAGAAGGTTGTTGTAGTCAGTAGGAGCAGCGGAAGCATAGTGGGCAAGTAACTTATGTTTATTTATAGACTAAAGCAGGTATAGAAATAGATCATCTATTTTTGATGTGACAGTCATAGGTTTTGACTTCATCAGAATAGGAGATGGATCTGGTAAGAAGGTAGTAGAGTGTGATGTCCAGGTATTTGGATGACATGCACTTGATAGGGAGGGATCTTCCTATACTACGATCGGTTATATATTGTGGTTGTCACAAGGTGTTTCTCCACATGGGATATGGATAAAATATCAGGGATTCTGGTTACTAAATCTATGGTTTTTGATCTAGATTTGGGAAGTGTCCCAATTTGGGTACTTAGATATTATTCTAAAGGTATTTTAGAATGGACGATACCTGGCGTTGTGGTGTACCCGTAGGTGATGGAGTCACCCTCTCTAAAGAGATGTCTTACAGACTGATGGGGAGAGGGAGTTGCATAATAGGCATATCACTTGCTTAGGCAATTGAGTCAATTATGAGATGTCAAGTACCACACCTGTCACAACCCAAATATGGCACGTGACCGGCACTTAAATCACGTGACATCTAAAGATGTCAACGCGGTCCAAGTAAGCTGAAACCCGGAATCTAAACCTTTTTCTTTTTGAAAACATTGGAGGTGAAGTTTTAAATAGTCATCAGATGGAATCATTTTAAAATAACTATTTGATTTTAAACAAGTATGTTTAAAGAGCATCTATGACATTTTGAAATTAGACAGCACATCCTTTGTAAATTTTGCATAAAAACCCAATACAACATAACAATATAATAGCATCTCAATGGGAGCTAGCTTCCACGCCCAAACAGCAGAGCAACTAAGCAAACGATATAAAAAATCGACTCCAATGAGTGCAACATCACAACACACAAATTCTAAGTCTCGCTTCTAAGTCAACAATATATCATTTCTAAGTTGATGGAGTTTTTACTATATACAAGAAAATATGAATAACCAAGTGTGAGTACGATACAATAGTAACCCACTTACCAAACAATCATCAAAAGGAGTGTGTGCCCAAGCCGCTGATAATCCAAGCAGTAAAACCTGCAAGAAACTGTGGCACAACGGGGGTGAGTTGCCAACTCAGTGAATAAAAGTATATCACAAGGTAGAAATCGAAATACACAACGAAACCTAGGTCATAAGTATAGTAATATCATAATCAGTACTAATATAATATATGATATGCATAAGTATCGTAAATGCATGTCACGACCCGTAATTGGCACGTGACGGCCCTAATACTACGCAACGTCTACAGGCGTAACGCAGTAAAAGAAAGCCAAAAACCCAGCAATCTAAACCATCAAAAGTACTATGAAATAATAGCATTTTCAAAACCTTTGATATCTCAACCCAAATTATTTAAAGTCCAACTTATTTCCTTTAAAATTTTGACAGCACCTCCTTTGTAAAACAAGCCCCCAGATATGGGTACAACATAATATAAGTAAAATCATCCCAAACGGGAGCAAAATCCACGCCCAACAGCGGAAAACAACTACTACAACAGATATACGACGCCGTAGCGAAGAAAGAGACGATATAAATAAAATTGCATAAAAACCACCAAGTCAGAAAATAATATACAATATCGTCATCACATAATGGCTCTAAGTCATACAAGATAATAGTAGATGGAGAGTACATGATACAACGAATATACACCAGGCAATATCGGATAACCCCAAAACCTACCTAAGCAAAACCGCACACTGTCAGGCGAAGCGGTATCCACAGCAAAAGATGATACGATGAATGGAAATAGCCCTGCCTCTGACTATCCC
This sequence comes from Agapanthus africanus, assembly GCA_030015575.1. Taxonomy (NCBI): domain Eukaryota; kingdom Viridiplantae; phylum Streptophyta; class Magnoliopsida; order Asparagales; family Amaryllidaceae; genus Agapanthus; species Agapanthus africanus. The sequence continues at coordinate 291,669,406 of CM057345.1, read as the reverse complement.
GAGGAACACCTGCAAAACACTGTGGCATAATGGGGGTGAGTTGCCAACTCGTGAATAGTAAATAACATATGCAGTTAATTGCAAGTATGCACGTACAGCGCGAATCTAACATATGCGAACTATCAACAGTAAATGGTCATATATAATGCATCAGTCGTGAAAGGTACACTAGCATGTACAACTAATACATGAAGCAAATATGACAAAAAATGAGGAGTATGGAATAAAACATGTCTTTCCCACGGAAATCCTAACTTCGTGGTAGGACCACAATCCAACAAGACAATCAAATTCCCAATTTCCACAAATCAGCCCCCCAAATTAGCTCTCATATCATGTAGATCTCATATATCCTGTATGTACAACATCAGTATATCTCACATATCCTGTATATCCAATATCAGTATATCTCACATATCCTGTATGTCCAATATCACTATATCTCACATATCCTGTATGTTTCATATAAGGTGAATGTACAGTATCGACACCCAAAAACATCATGAAACAAGTGTCTAGCATCAACACATAAATACATGTTTATACGTCCTCCAATCTTAAATGCCAAACACCGACACTCTCGATACCCGTATCGGTAATATATGTCCTCGAATATTAAGTGCCAAACACCGACACTCTCGATCCCCGTATCGGAAATATACATCCTCGAATCTTAAGTGCCAAACACCGACACTCTCGATCCCCGTATCGGTAATATACGTCCTCGAATCTTAAGTGCCAAACACTGACACTCTCGATCACCGTATCGGTATAAAACAAATCTCAAGTCGATCCATCCAATATCAAGTAAAGAATAAGAATACTTGCATAATTCTATGAAACCACCACGGTGCTCAAGTCCAGAAAACATCAAGTTGTGAATACGTATGAATGCATGAATCAATACACAGATATTAGCGTCCCATTCCACTAATATATGTGTAAAGGCATATATAACAGCGTCCCATTCCACTGTTATATATACATAGGAGTAAAAATATCATAGAACATAATATGAAATCTATGAATGTAATATATGCAACATGAAACAGTAATATGAGCATATAAAGGAAAACAGCTATTTAACTACAACAAGTTACTAAATATATCACGGGGTTCCGGATTTCCCTAAACTCAGAAGCAACATCATAGACAGGTGAACATGTAGCTATAACAAGGTATGCGTAACCATGTCGGTATAGAAAGATATGTGTGTCTATATGTAAGTATGTATGATGTCGAAGTAGCTGTAGCAAGGTATGTGTCTATACCTATCCATAATACCCTCCATGTATATGTATGTATGTATGTCAGATGTACATGTAGCTATGTCTCATATGTGTATATACCTATCACAATGGTATAATACCATATAGGTATATGGGTAACTAGCATGTAAGCATGTTAGGTACATAAGCGTGAGCATGTAGGTATTCAGGTATGCGATATGTCATACGCACAAGGATATATGAATCAATGTCTCAATGTCCCTAAAAAAACAATATCATATTTATATGGGTATTGTGCGTGTCATGGAAAATATTAACGGTGTGTGTGGCATATAATCAATGCTCGGGCAACATAAGCCGTCAAAAATAGTGCAGTGTCCTGAGAATACTAGTCCAAGCACAACTATAACCAAGTAGTAATGTGTATGCGCAACTCTATATATGCAACAGAATATGCGACAAAACATAATAGTTCTAGCCCAGACGCATAACTCCATGCGGGTGATTCCCCTGTAGATGTTAAATCTACTCAACAACCGTCCTGGCTAAGAAAAGCCAACCACTTATTTTCCCTTCTTCGCAGCGTTCTAAGTCCCCGCCTGCGAACCTAAAACAACACAAGTATATATTAGTAAACGACCAAAAACACGTACAAACTACGTTTTACCAACACACCAACTCCAAACTTACACCCAAGTGTTCGTAATGTGGCTAACGTACGTAACGACACGACGAAACCCACTCAAGAGCAAAACCAGCACGAAGTGCACGGACCATGTCAGATAACGTATCGCGCGTAGTCGTATCACTAAAAACTATTTACGTGATCCCAGATTTTTCATGCTGCAATTACTAAAAAAGTAAACAGTACCAAACACCCCTAAACCACAGCAGACAACTACCCACAAAAACCAACACCCATCTCTCCTCAAAAAGCCAACGTCGCCAGATTTCTTTCAAAGGGTCGCCGGCCGGAGCCGGTGGGGTGGTGCTCAGGTCTCAGGTGGAACTCCAGGGACACTAGTACATCACTATAATTTTGTTTGGTTACTCAGTAAAATTTCCAGGTCAGAGCAGATCCCAGAAATTCAAAAAGACACTAAAACACGATATTGCACTAATCGATATTTAAAGTGTTCTAAACAATAACCAAAGAGCTACCCATCATTAAAACTCTTAATTAACAGATTAGGGATTATACCTAACAAAACTTGCTTCCAAGATCCAAGCTTTCCTAGCTCCAAGTGATCAAGAAGGCAAAAACCAAGACTTGATGTAAAATTGTGATTTATTTTGGGAATTTTGGAGATTTATGAGCTTTGAAATTGTTGCAAATGGATAAAGAAAAGATCAAGGGCAGAAGAGAGAGGAAGGAGATCGGCTAAAATGAAGGAGGTGAGGAAATTGTGTAGGGTTTTCTAGCATATCTTGCAATGAATGCTCATAAATGCATATGCATGCATGAAGCCACCTCATTCATTCATTTATTTTCTTTTCTTAAAACTTAATCCCTTTTCTCACCAGAATATCTAGATATGATAAAGAGGTTTTATTTTACTCAAACTTGATTTATTTGAAAAGATTCCAATTCTGGAGAAATTTCCCAAAATGTAATTACCACATTAAAATAATGTTAAAATTGGTAAAAATTCAAATTGAACCAAAACGTCCCATATACCCCCAAAACTTACGCACTAGCTTTATTTTAGCTAAAATAGGTGCTGGCAAGTCTATATGGACGTTTGATCATAGTCGGGTTAAAACGGAAAATATCGACAATTTTACCCTAAAACGGAAAAATTCGCAAAACGATTCTAAAACGTTACAATCTCACCCCTTATAAAAATTCGTCCCCGAATTTAAAATTCTCACTGAGCGTACCTTCAAAGAGATGAGTAAAAAACTGCCAAATCTCTCTCGCAGCCTCCTAAGTGACCACCTCACTATACGGCTACGTCCAAGAAAACCCTCCACAGATGGCAAGACCCTTGACCGAAGTTTCTCCACCTGCCGAGCCACTAACACATATGGTTGCCGGTGAACGAAAAAATCGCGTCCAAGCTAAATGGTCTGGTGCTGACTCATGCGAAAAAGGTCATGAAGGTATTTGCAAAGTATCGACACAAGGAATACGGGGTGAATACTCAATTATCTGGGCAGAAGTGCCAAGTTAAAGGCAACGGAACTAACTCGCTAAAAGGATCTCAAAAGGACCTACTGTTAGTGTATATGCCCTAGAGGCCATTACTGTATCATACTAGTTTGTATATTACTTAATGGAAGCTTGGGATATTCACCTTGTTTATACAATCTTGCTCAAAATAGTAGTATGCTACTTGGTTTGTTTCTACTTCAATGTGTACATGTGTTTATTTTAGTATATCGCCTATACACATTAGTGGAGCCCTTAGGATCTTTACTTGATTACCAGTGTTGTGATGCCAGTCACACTAGTGGGGGCTGGGTAATCTATAAGCAGATCCTTATGCAGGTCCCTAGTCGCAGGACTATCGAGACAGGGCATCGATACTCCGGAGTAGACTAGCGCATGCGCTTCTCATCCCAGAGTGGGAGATGGTCTGTCCCACAGCCATCAGTACGTCGTACTGGAGATAGTATGCGGGTGCTCGTTGGGTTACGAGTACACTGGACAGGACTCGTCGGGAACTGACCGGTTGGTATTATACCTATCGTCAGTTATCAGTTCCCAGGTGACATGAGTACAGCTTAGTCCGCTGACTTGACACTGTCACTTCGCCTCGAGTGTGTTCCCACTATACTTTGATTACTACCCTACCACGGCTCAAAGGACTCGTGCAAACAGGTAGTAGTTGGGTGCAGTCCCGAAGCACTTGGAGGCAGTGACGGTTAGACAGGATTCGTCTCTCCCTGTATTGGGGGTTGACATCGCGCTGTGTCTAGGAGAGCCATTACACGAGTAGTCCCTGGCCAGGGCAAGCGAGATATACTGGTAGGCTTCCAGTGCTATCTCAGGGTGTATTGGGCTTCACTCCGACATGACTTGTACCGCTATTAGAGGACTGACGTTTACCGCCCCCTAGGCCCGCCATCCAATGTATCAGACGAACAAACCGGACTGTACGGAGATTGTCACATTCAGGCTAAGTAGGAGTTCAGATGGGTTTCACCTCGTCAGTCTTCTTGTCGGCATCTACCTGGGGACCGTTACGCACAGCTAGTGCTGCTTGCGGTCTGTGGTTAAACCCACTGCCAGCGTAGTGTCGAGTCTTTAGAGTCCCACACAGAAAGCTATTCTCCTTTAGGCAAAAGAGTAGAGGTCGTATGGTTTTGTGACAAGTCGCGTGGTTTTGCGACAGGGTCCGGTCACATCCGTGCACTTGTGCACGTACAGTGTCCGGACAGTTAACACTAGCGGGCTTTGGTTTAAGCCAGATCCTAGTGTACGTTTTGGGATTGGTTTTATCCAGTTTGTATTCGTGTTCCTCGGAATGCGGATGCGGGTGTGTATGCACAGTTGACGGAAAGACAGAGGCAGAGAATTCTCATTAGGGTTGTTGACCGTTGACTGTTGACTATTGACTTTTTGCTCAACCCTAATGAGAATATGATATATGATTAACAATAATATTAATTAAGTATTGTGGTGACATGGTTGTTGAGGGGTTGACTTTGTTGACTTGTTGACTTTGTTGACCGGTTGACTAGGTTGGACTAGTTGACCATCATGATGACAATGGCTATCATTTCATGGCAAAGATTTTTCACTTGCTTGTTCTCTTGTGCAATATGAGTGCATGAAATGATATAGCCATTTTGACCTAAACCATTTACACAATACTTGATTACTATTTTTGTGATGGTGGTTGTAGATTATGAGAGCCAAGTGAGAAAAGTCTTGCTCATTCTATCATTTTCATTCTCTCTCTTGTGTTCTTGAGCTCTCATCTCCTTCCTCTTGCTCTCCCTCTCTTTAGTCTATGGTTCACTTGTCTAATGTGTTGAGAACCAAGAACCATAGAGAAAATCCCAACACACTCTCCTCTACTCACTCTAGTTCACAAGGTTTAGCAAACCGAGTGAACTAGTTTCTTCAAAGTACGAAGAAGAAGCCAAAGGTAGAAGCTTTCAGGTGGATCGATCTTCGGCGCAAGGAGACAACGGGGTGAAGCCGATCCGGACAACCATCGAGGCTTGAAGACGAAGGAGTTCAAGAAAGAAAGGTATAACCCCCTAACCGAGTAGTTAACAACTCCTAGTTAGGTTGTTAGTTAGATGTTTAACAAAGATCCGGTTTTGAGTCCATGTTACCGCCTGTAGAAAATTGTTTTTCACCAAATTCCGCATGCCCGAAAGTACCGGGAGAGATAGCATGGACTTACACCTACAATCTTGGGATAAGCTTCCCAAAACTCAACACGTCATTCATTGGAAAAATCCATAGGATACATGATCTCCCACCGCGAACTCAAGTCTGTGTAACGTTTTGGAAATCGTTTCGGTGAAATTTCGGAAAAATCGGTAAAATAAGGGGGGTTTCTGTAAAAAGTCAAAATACAAATATCATTATTATAAAATTTAATATACATATTCTAGCTATGTAATTGCTAGTATTTGGTGTTTATTGAGCCACTAGTAAAATTCCTAATTTTCTGAAATTTTTTCCGAAATTAATTATTTTAATATTTTTTTAAGCCGTCACTAATACATTTAATTAGTGATAATTACAAATTGAATTAGGTTAATACAAGGATAGTGCACCATGACAACTTATAACTTTCTTTGTAATATGGCAATAGATTTTTTTATAGAGAAAAAAATTATAAAATAAATATAACGTTGAAATTAGAATAGAAATAAGGAGGCATGGTGCTTTAATTAAAGAAAGGGGAACTTTGACTTATACAAACACACAAGTACCTCACCTTTTCTTTCCCTCACTTGTAGCCGACCTAGGTGACAGCCCCCCCTCTCTCTTCACAAATTTCTCATCTCACTTTCACTTCTAAAATTAATAGAATAGGAAAATTAATTAATTAATGTAATAAGTTAAAAGGTATAACATTTGAGATTGCTTTCACACTCACCCACTCACACCATACTCTCTCTCCCCCCTCAGATTTTTGCAGCCAAAAATTCCCTAGCTGTTGTCCCAAATTTCCCAATACATTCCCACATCAAAAATCCATAAAAAAAATCAAGCAAAAATTAAAATCAAGCCTCACAAACTCCAAATTAAAGCTTAACCCATCTTCCATGACCTATCTAGCTTGGATCTTAGAGCATGGAGGCCATTTTGGGAGGCTAGATTTGCAAGCTAGATCTACAAATGTGAGGTATAAATCTTAGCCCAATATGTAAATTGTTGGTTTTATGTCTTAAGCTAACTTTTTAAGATAATTTTATGGTTTCAATTTAAAGTTTGAAATTTAAAGATAGGGGTTTGAGTTTAGAATTGGGGTTTTTATCACTTGTTAAAAGTTGTAATGTGTAGTTGAACCTCTTAAGACATGCAAAACCTGATCTAGTAGCTTATGGGTTAATTGTTACAATTAATTTGCCCAAATTGTGATCCTTTTAGCAAACTAGGTTTTTATAATCTATGAAAATAATTAAGAGAAAAATCTAATTAGGTTATTCATAACATTATAAACATTTTAAATTATAGTTTAATACTTTAGATCATGCAAATCCAAGCTAAATTGTTGTTTATGCATTTTTGCTAAAATAGTTGAAATTTGGGTAAAATTGCAAACTAGTTTTTTTTGAACGTATATAGTTTGGTGAAATTAAATTGTGGAAATGGTTTGTATGGCTTATTTAAGTTATTTAGTAAATATTTTGGCCATTAGTTTGGGTTAAACATCAAGATTTGTAATAAAACGGTTAACGACCGTTAACTAGATTTTTGGAAAATAAAACGATTTGTTTACTTTTATGGTTTTGATGAATTAAAACCTATTTCTTATATAATTAGTGAGTTTTAAAACCACGATTGGTGCGTTTGAGTTTTTCGCGATCACTCGGCGTTTGAATGCCGATGTTGAGGGTTTTGGGTTGATTTGTGAAAGCAAACCATAGGTTGTGACTTATGTGGGATTCGTATGTCGTTTTGGTCATGAGTCGTATTTTAATGCGATACGGCGCGTTAAGATATGTAGGTACCCCATGTGGACTTCGAGACGACAATCAAGCGCGTGGCGACGTCGGCACCGGCGAGCGAGGACCAGGTGAGTAGATTTATATCTACGGGGAGAAGTCGGGTGGATGTCGTATAGCACCCCTGCAGTTCGTGGTGATGTATACGAATACGTATACACACATATATATTGATTATATATTGTTGAGTTTATTGATGATATAGATAGATTTTAGGTGTGATTGGATAAGTTTAGTGTTGCGAAACCCTAGAGTAGTGGTTGCACCACACATACACACACACCCATACTTGCATACATTCTTCTTTCACATATGCTTATATGGGGTTATATTGTTATGTGTTCATATGGGTATAGGACTATGTGTTCATATACTGGATTTGAGGATTGTATTTGGAATTTGAGATGGGTCAAAAGATTTGATTGAGACCGCGAGAATGGTGATATGGCAGGATTCGTACTTGAGGTACGTCCTGATATTATAGTGGATCTTGGGACGACGATACATGTGAATAGCGTTATACATTGAATGGTTAACATGTGATCGTGATATGAGATAAGATATGTTAAGATATTCATAATAGGTCGCATTAGGCGATGTATATCTCTTTATGACGATATATGATGATGATATCGGTTTGTATGAGGCTGTAGATCAGCAGTCAGATCATGATTAGATTGATTATATTAGTATTGTACTAGACGTAGATCAGTACCCCGGATTATGATCTTTGATAAAGAGGATACCAAATGATTAAATTGATGAAGGTGATATTGACCCGTACCCAGATTTGGGATGCCGTACGATGGATTTACGTACGAGCTATATATTGATGTTTGATCCGCACTCTTGACTTGGGAATGTTTGATTATAGATATGGTATCGGATGTGATATTATCGAGGCGGGATAACCGACAAAGATTTATATATATATATATACATATGTATCTACTCAGACGTTAGGCGGCTTTCTTACCTTTAGTTTAGCTTGACATCTTAGCCCTATAGTTTAGTGTAGTTGTTAGCCCATATTGGTTATCATTGTGTCTAGTAGTTAGCTCCCGCTCATTTTTGCTGTTTGCTCCACACCGCATGCTTATATTATGATTCATATTCTATTATTGATATCATGCTGTTAGGATACTAGCACCATTACCGATGATGCGTATATACCACGTACACTTACTTGCCGGCTCACATACATCTTTATCGGTAATTGCCATGTCACGTACACTTAGAGAATATTATTGCTTGATTTAGCTTGTTAGCTAGTAGTTTGACTTGATATTAGTATACTTGCCTTATATGTTAGCTTAGATATTGTAGTTATTACTTGTCATTTCATGCATACTGTTATTCATTGTTATGCCGCATTCATGGATTCTCATGCCTATATTCATGGTTTTACATGCTATTGATGATTTGAATTCGGATTTCCATGAGATTTTCTGGATTTGGGGGAAAACCGCAAAACTTATATAAACTTCTTTTCTCTCTTTTAATTAAAAAGGTGCGGTTTTCCAATGATGTATGAGTTGTCCACCTGAGTTTGCTGATGGATTTCGAGACCTGATTCGAGGAGATGGAGGAACCGTTTCGGGTACATGATGGGCCCGGTGCGGTACCCCGGGGCAAGAGAATCGCAGATGATGGCGTTGAGCCTGGCAGGGGAGCACTACCGACCGGTGATTTTACCCAACGCGTCGGATATCCGGAGGATACCGTCGTGGTCTTGAGATGGATGGTAGGGGCCGGTCTGGACTGACGGCGCCCTAGATATTGTGATTGAGACATTGAGATTTTGAGATATTGAGGTACAGAGATTGCGACACAGAGATATCGAGATATTTGGATACTTGTTTTGTGTCAATGCTAGGCTTTGTTTATGCTGATTTCATTTATGATACCTCATTTTAAAAATACAGAAATCTCACTAATTAATGAAAGCAGTTTTTCTTTAGTACATGCATTCCGTTTCATGCATTCATACATCATCCATATGATACATTGCTACCCGAGGCACTGACACGGGCACAGGCGATTACACTTGGGTTAGATATTTACCCTAGCCTTTATTATAGGCTGCATGTTATATATATTGAGGATATATTATGATCTTATGACCTAGGATTGCATTGTTCATGTGATTTCTGTTCATAGATGTTTTTCTACTCACGAGTTGGAAACTCACCCCCGTTGTGCCACAGTTCTTGCAGGTTTTGCCGTACATGTTTCATTATGGCTTTGCTGGCACTGCTTCTTTCGGGTGACTTGCTAGTAGGTGGGTTTATTGGTATCGTACCCATCATATTACTTTGTATAATATTATTCAGTTGTATCTAGTAAATTCCATCAACCAAACATGTATTTATTTTTGAGATAGAGACCAGTGATGTTATTCTTTCGACCTTAGAGTCGCGCGTTATATTTCTGTGGTTTTCTCGTTGTTTTGAGTTTCCTTTTGAGTTTTGATCCTCGCCCTTGGCGTTGTATATAATATTGCTTGTGTGATTGTGACCGTCGATTGACGAAGAGCTAGCTCCCGCTTGGGGATGGCTTTTATTGATTTCGTATACTATTCATGTTGTATCCCATTTGGGGGCCAGTATTTACAAAGGAGACTCTGCCGAAATTATCAGGAAATATATGATTTTTTTTTTAAAAACGCATAATTCGGCTTATGCTATTAAAACTACTTGATTAAATTGGTTTTCCTTCACTCTACTACTTTTCTTGGTTTGGATTTCTGGGTTTTCGGCTTACTTAGATTACGTACGCCTCGAGACGTTTCGTAGTTTAAGTGCTGGTCATGTTCCATACTTTCGCGACGTGACAAAGTTGGTATCAGAGCGTTAGGTTTTACCTTCGGAGCGTAGGATGACCCTTGGTTGATGGAATAGGTGACTAAAGTAGAGTGACGTACCGTGGGTATGTTCTGCGGCATACTTACGATACGTTACTCCACTTAAGAAGCCTTAGGATATACATTTCATTATTCAGTATTATATTAATTCTTGATCTAGACTCATCGGTACCAGTTAAGGTTTTGCTACCACGATTACGGGCAGGGAGAGCTACGGCTAGAGTTGCGGTCAGCACGGGCTCGTCACGAACGAGGACTGACCAGGGCGTAATTCCGGCAACACACAATTACGGAGATGTGTCTTTTTACCGTGTTTTCGCACCACGAGCGTTTGATGGATCGCTGTATGAGGTTACTCGGATGTGCTGATCGGCACCAGAGGATCGAGCCAATGATAGAGGCCAACCAGATTTTGATGACCGTTGGTGTATTGCTTATTCATGATGTTTGAGGCACTGTTCAGCGTGGAGACGAGTGAGCCAGTTATTGCTGCGAACGATGAGATATCTCCCCAGATGTTGGAGCTATTGCAGTACGAGTTGTACTAAGAGATGATAGAAGGTCACTAGTCACCAAGAATGAATGACTAGGACATGTGGTTCGTTCGCTACCCGATGCGAGGTCATCAGATAGATTGATTCCAGCTAGAGACGACTTCACGCGGAGACGTTGAGAGTCGACAGAGACGATCGAATGTCAGAAACCTATTATTCCGAGTTTAAAGTAGTCGGAAGAGCATGCAGGCAATTCTATGGATCCTCTAGAAGAATGAAACCCTAACTCGACTTAATGACTGTGTGAAAGCCTTTGAACCTTAGGGTTTGCGGCAGTTCCGCGGCGCCATTAGTGAGGCTTGGGTTTGCCCTTCTACGGCTGGACCATCGATGCTGTGGTACGTACTCGATACTGTTAAACTGTACCCAAGATGTTGAGCCCTTGGGGGATTATGAGGTTTTGACAAATCGATCGAATGGTTCGACTTCATTCGTATGCTAGGTGGCGAGATGCATATCTTGGGAGACTCTAGATACGAGGATAGCCGTTGGAGCTTAGTCCACGCAGCCACGACGAGACGAGTCCGAAGCAGTCGACATTAGAGAAAAGTGGAGTAAGAGGTTCATACGAGGTCTTGATGAGACGACGTTCCACTCCGCCGACATCAGAGATGCAATACGCATGCCGAGGCATTGTGCTTGGATATACCTTCCAAAAGGAGTCGCGATGAGTATGCAGCCGTTTCGGATCAAGAAACAGATATATTAAAGGACGATGACTTCCGGACAGTTCGGCAGAGACGTGATTTGGGATAGACCTCGACAAGACCTTTCTGGAATAAATTACGAGAAGATTTGGACCCAGGAGTGGTCATGTTACGTACACCGGCAGGCCAGAGTTCAGGATCGTCGACGAGACATGCTATGAGTGACCACGACAGTTGGCCAGAGATTCTGGGAGGATGTGCTTGAGCGGGACTATTCCGTCATACTTGATTTTGGTATTTTGAGCGATCTATTCGCATGATTTGGTTTTGATGAATGAGTTTCATGATATCGTTTTCATACACCATAGTTGCACCTACTGAGTATTTACGATTTTTGCACAGTTGTTACACTTGAGATAGTTTTCGTGCCTTGGTTTCTCATGTTTGTTATTATATGGATTTCATATAGTTGAGTTGATTTGTGTGTATATACGCATACGATTTGGTTTTTGCACTCGGTATAGTTCACATATGCTTGCAGTGCAGTGATACGTATTTTGTGCACTTAGATGCACTGGACTTCGATTTCGATTGTGACGCTCGATATTGGTTTTGTGCACCTTGTTGGATTTTGCGCATGTTCGACACTTGATATTGGATTTCATGATTTAGTGGATGATAGATGCACCTGCCATGGATTTTCGCGCATGATTGAGCGCATGTTTTGAGATGCGATTTTAGTGCACACCAGATGCACTAAATCGAGATTCTTCGTACGTGTCAGATGCACCTGTCTTTGCTGTCAGGCACACACGTTACCTATGACAAATGTTGTGTGCACACCCGATGCACTTAGATGTTGTTTCTGTGCGCATGTATGGCACATATATGGATTTTGATTTCTGTGCGCACCAGACGCACGTAGTATTCATATGCATATTTTGGGATTAATTTCTTATAGAGCAGTACATTTTTATGATATTTGCTATGTGTTTTCATACTGAGAAGGACTAGTCAGAGGACAGTACCTGAATGTATTTTGCATGCATTGATAGCTATCGAAGAGAATTCCAAATAGCGAGCTATAGTCTCAGTATTTACCTACATGTCTGATATGACACGAAATAATTAAAATAAAAAAACCCTTCTAAATTGTTCCCAAAACGGCGGAACGTACATTTTAAACAAAATGTATATATGTATATGGTTATTTTCTTATGATAGACGTCCGCTATTGTGCAGTGTTATGCGCATTGCACAGCGACTTTAAGAGATTTGGCATGCATTTCCTTCAGATATTTACACATATAGATTTGATATTTACGTGTATAGTTTCGAATTATATCATATTGATTTTGTATTAGATTTGAAATTTATGTCTTTACCATAACTCCGATGATTGCGGGATTCTTGACGGAGTTTTGGTTTTGAGTTATATGCTCATTTTTCATGCGCATGCGCTGCGCTACGATTTGTTTTATGCATTTATGATTTCGGAGCCCCGACGACTTGATGGTTTTGCTTAGATGTTTGAGTATTTGGGGGGAGTTTTAATTTAAATTCGGGTACCGAATTTCTTTAAGGGGGAAGATTGTAACGTTTTGGAAATCGTTTCGATGAAATTTCGGAAATGTCGGTAAAATAAGGGGGGTTTCTATAAAAAGTCAAAATACAAATATTTTTATTATAAAATTTAATATAGATATTCTAGCTATGTAATTGCTAGTATTTGGTGTTTATTGAGCCACTGGTAAATTTTCTAATTTTCTGAAAAATTTTCCGAAATTAATTATTTTAAAATTTTTTAAGCCGTCAGTAATACATTTAATTAATGATAATTACAAATTGGATTGGGTTGATACAAGAATAGTGCACCATGACAACTTATAACTTTCTTTGTAACATGGCTCTAGATTTTTTTATAGAGAAAAAAAAAATAAAAAATAAATATAATGTTGAAATTAGAATAGAAATAAGGAGGCATGGTGCTTTAATTAAAGAATGGGGAACTTTGACTTATACAAACACACATATACCTCACCGTCTCTCTCCCTCACTTGTAGCCGACCTAGGTGACAGCCCCCCCTCTCTCTTCACAAATTTCTCATCTCACTTTCACTTCTAAAATTAATAGAATAGGAAAATTAATTAATTAATGTAATAAGTTAAAAGGTATAACATTTGAGATTGCTTTCACACTCACCCACTCACACCATACTCTCTCTCCCCCCTCAGATTTTTGCAGCCGAAAATTCCCTAGCTGCTGTCCCAAATTTCCCAATACATTCCCAGATCAAAAATCCATAAAAAAAATTCAAGCAAAAATCAAAATCAAGCCTTACAAACTCCAAATTAAAGCTTAACCCATCTTCCTTGACCTATCTAGCTTGGATCTTGGGAGGCTAGATTTTCAAGCTAGATCTACAAATGTGAGGTATAAATCTTAGCCCAATATGTAAATTGTTGGTTTTATGCCTTAAGCTAACTTGTTTAGATAATTTTATGATTTCAATTTCAAGTTTGAAATTGAAAGATAGGGGTTTGAGTTTTGAATTAGGGTTTTTATCACTTATTGAAGGTTGTAATGTATAGTTGAAGCTCTTAAGACATGCAAAACCCGATCTAGTAGCTTATGGGTTAATTGTTACAATTAATTTGCCCAAATTGTGTTCCTTTTAGCGAACTAGGTTTTTATAAACTATGAAAATAATCAAGAGAAAAATCTAATTAGGTTATTCATAACATTATTAACATTTTAAATTGAAGTTTAATATTTTAGATCATGCTGTTAGTTATATGTATGCCTTAGAGGCCATTACTATACATAGGATGTATATTGTAATGGATGCTTGGACATATATAGTGAGGACTTTCTTGCTCGACATGATAGTATGCTATCTGGTAGATCTTTACCTTAACGTGTATTCTGATTGTCTCTCTGTTACATGTTGGTAAAGCCCTTAGGATGTGTACTTGACTACCTGGACTATGATGTAGATCATACTAGTGGGGACATGGTAGTCGATAAGTACATCCTTCAAAGTCCCTAGTCGTGGGTGTATCGAGACGGGGCATCGATATACCAGAGTAGACTAGCGTATACCCTCTCGACCCATACAGATGGGCGATGGATGATCCCATATCCATTGGTGTTTGACATCAGAGATGATATACGGGTGCTCAGTGGAGACTGGGTACACTGGACGGACTCGCCGAGAACTCCCAGATGGTATTATACCTTACGTCAGATGGCAGTTCTCTGGTGACACTGGTACAGAGTAGTCTGTTGACCCGAGATCGTCATAGAGTCTTGTGTGGTTCCCACTGTGCTTTGATTTCCATCTTACTACGTCCAAGAGGGCGTGCAAAACGGTGGTTTTTGGGTACAGTCCCGAATCACATGGAGGCAATGAGCGATAGGAGGGGATTCGTCTCTCCCGGTATAGGGAGTTGATGTTGCGCTGTGTTCGATTGGCTATAACTGGAAATCCCTGGCCAGGGTTGCTGAGATTTACTGGTAAGTGTTACCAGTAGTTTCTCGAACTGTTATAGACCTCATATCAACACGACTTATTGGGCTATTGGGGTCTGACGTTTACCACCCCTAGGCAAGATATGCGACATATCAGACGATCAGACCGGACTGTACGGTAAGTGTTACTGGTTGGATTCACAGGAGTATGAGCGGGCTTGCTCGTCGATCTTCTGATCGCTCAATACCCGGGTGGCCGTTTCGATTAGCAGACCGCTTGCGGCTTGTGGGTGTTTGATATGATCATCACCTGCTGCCGGCGTATTGACGAGTCTTTAGAGTCCTACACAGAGGTTTCCTGGCTCAAGCGAAACAAAATAGGAGCGCATATGAGATAAGTGCGGGACCGAGAATAATGCGTGTATGTGATACCGTATTTCATTCTCGCGATGAATGTGTCGAATGGTTATATGCGATATAACCTAGTTATCGAATCAAGGATTGATTCGATAAAACGATACATTGTATACTAGTCTGTTGTGTGCGACATGACCGGATCATTGGATCAAGTGTTGATTTAATGATTTAATGCATAAATATATATTTGATATATTACTTTGCATTAACTAGTATTGGTTCACTTTAAATGGTTTTTCTCACTTGTTTGTGCACATTGTATATGTGATATATTTTTGTGCACAAGATTGTATCATGTTTGATGATGCATGATAACTTGGGTTTGTGTAAAGATTAAACCATGGTTACATGGATGGTTAGGGTTTTATTTTCTTATTCATTTATTTATTTATTTATTCTTTTTGGAAAATAAAAAGCTTAATGAGAAAAATGGTGGCTTTCTTTGTTTGCATCTTGAACCTTCATGAAGCTTTGACTAAGTGACCATTTTGTCTCATGCTTAACCCTAACCACTCCATCTAACCTTAGTTAAGTCTCTACACTAAACCATGGTTTGTATATGATAAGAATTGATTTTTCTTTTCTATTTGATAATTCTTATCATATCATTATCTTCATCTTCTTCTTCTTCTTCACATGAAGAAAGCTTGCCTCATCAATGGCAAGTGAAGAAATCAAGTGAGAAATCCAATTCTAAAGTGTACCCACCTCCTATTTCTTCATCCTCTACCTCTTGCCAAGTAGTATAGGGTGTTTTCTTCACAAGTTTCATGACTTGGTGAAGTGGGAGCTTGATCTTGTGATGCCTCGACGTAGATCATCTTCGGCATCGTTGTCGATGACCAAGCCCGCACATTTCTCCGATGAAGCCGATGCTAGAGTCCGGGATGCGATTTGTACAGCGAGGGGACTTCATCATGGAGCTATGGAGGTGGAGAACCGGATCTACAAAGGTTGTATTTCCGTTCTTGTAGTTTAGTAGTTAACTAGTTTCACCTTTCGCCTAGACATCTAGTTAACGATCCGTATTAGGGTTTCTCGGCACGGATGATTTTTGAAATTGGCATGGTTGATGCCTTGTGAGACCTCATTAGTGTGCCTAGGGACCCTACAGTGGTATCAGAGCATAGCTAGAGCCTTAGACGAAGCGTTGACGGAGTTTGAAGTCCGATCGAACCAAAACCCTAACCCGAAAATGCTCTCTGGACTTTTTTCAAAAACTGGGTTTTTTCAAAATTAAAAATGCTTAAAAAATTCAGCAGGAAATTCTAAGAATTACGGTGCAAAAATTACCTAATGATCTGTCTAAAGCGCGGCGGATCCGCCGCATTAGCCGCCTATTGCGGCGGTTCCGCGCCCATTTAGTCTTTTCAGTCAACCATTTTTGCACAGTAACTTCTTTATTTAAATGCTGAGTTTTATGGGAATTTTTAATATTTATTCAATAGTTGAATTTTCTGGGGTGTTTTGGGAGTTCGCAGATTCGATCGGATTATCAGACTTTGTCTATGTGGCTTTCCTGATATTTTGGAATATGTTAAAAAGTTCGATCGGATGTAAATACCCAATCTTTCCCCTGCCGGAAAATATCCAAGTGTTGGATTTTTCTGTGGTTTAAGGACGTTCTGAGTAGTGCAAGTAACGCGATGGTCCCTCTAGAAGACAACAAACCTTAACTCGATTATGTGACCGTCTTGAACTGCCCTTTGAACCTTCGGGTTTGGGGCAGTACGGCGTGCCACATGTGAGGCGTTGGCTTGACCCTTCTACTGCTGGACCGTTGGTACTGAGGCATGAAGTGAATGTCTTTGAACTTATTTCATTCGGTTGATCGGGAAAACTTGGGTGTTCGAATGTTCGATCGGAAAGTTTAACATTTTCTATTTATCCGGAATGTAATACAATAATTGGAATTCACAATAAGTTATGGGATAACAGAATGGATGTTATAAACATAGCACTTTAGTCTCACTTGATCGGTTGCCACGGAATTTTGATGTGATCAAAAGTCCGTCACAATCACGTAGCGTACGCGGATACTCGCCGGGTAAACTTAATAGACAGCCTCACCACATAGCCCCGACCAAGTGACTGTAGGAGAACCCCGTCGCCGAAAGCATCCGTCCGGGTGCTCGCGGCAGCGGTGTTCCGCCTTGGTGCGCTTCGTCAACGGTATCGGGGGTGCGGCCGTCTACTAAAGTTTGCGACGAGTATTCGATCCACATGTCGGGAATCTTGTTGAATTGCCCGACTTGATATTGAAAAGTGTTTTCGATTTTGAGACTAAAATGCTGGGTTTATAATTGTTAGGCATGCGATGTCTAAGGAATTCATTTGTATAGGCATGCGATGTCTAAAGAGGTTGCGGATTCCAACTGTTGTAGTTTTACACTTTCTTTTCTGTGACCGTAAGTGTAATATGTGATATCGCCGGTTTCGTTGCTATATGCCAACAACAATTGGGATGCGCATATTTACTTGCGTTGATGACATGTGATGTTATGTGTTGCTGGATATGTTATATTGGATCGTCGTGTTTGAATAGCCGGGGGTTTTTATGTGAGATGAGTGTTTTTCATTTTCATTCATGTAAAAACTTGTATGTAATATTCTTTTATTGGGACACTTCCAGGTTGCGGATGATGTCACTATTTGTATATTATTTTCTTTTCCGCACTAGGATAGACCCAAGGAGGAGAGCACAAGTAACCGGGTTCTGGAGTCCAGTGGGAGACCAACTCGAGGAGTCGAGTCCGGGTCTCCTAACTCCAGAATTGGTAGGGTTGCTTGCCGCTTTCGTAGGGGTCTAGGGGTGTGGGTTTGGCTATTCATCACGACCGTGGAATCCGTGTTTTATACTGGCTCGTATTGAAAACACGGACGTCCTAGTATATCCAATATTTCATATGATTCTTCTGCTGCGATATCTGTGATGTGATCATGTGATGTTCTGTGATGGATACTGTATATAGTATATATGATATATTATATAGATGTTACTTATGTTTTACACCCGCGCTACCCCTGCCCCGCTCTGCCGTTAGTTACCTAACCTAACGGTGCACGAGGGGACATCGAGGCGAATGCGGATGGCATAAGTGTACATCGTATTTATCTGTGATGTTTGGGTACTTTAATGATGGGACTTCATTAATGAGATTAATGAAATAAAAGAAACCTAAGATGTTGTAGAATCGAATTTCAAAAATAAAACAGGTAGCTACAGTTCTTGCTTTGCACAACGGTATATATGATATATCCTGCACCTTATTCGATAAGGAAAGGACCGAGATCCCTTCACCGGGAGTGACTCCTTTAGCAATAACTGGCAGATGCTAAACACTCGGTTTGTCTTTTGATTGCTTTTAAGTATTTTTGCTTTGCACAGTGATATATATGATATATCCCGCACCTCATTCGACGAGGAAAGGATCGACGATCCCTTCACCGGGAGTGACTCCTTTAGCAAAACTACGAAAGCCTCAAAAGCACTCCATTTTTAAAATCATTTGATTCTACAACGATATCAAGTTCATTACGCAATAGGTTTTCAGAAAAACCTGTCGTAGTCCTCCGTCATTTCAGATAAGTTGTATATAGTATTCGTGCTGCATTTGTTGGCTTTCCTCAAGGTGTAGTGTGCGGTAGCTATATGCTGCTTATCTGCCAGTATACGATGCGATTGGATTAGGGTAGTCGTACGGCTTTGTTGGCTTTCGTCAAGGGTCGTGCGGGTGGGTTTAATTCAATCAAGAAATGTACGGGTTGAACTTGACTAGCGGGCTATGGTTTGTTGGCTTTCGTCAAGGTCATAGCACGTTAGGGGCAAAATATTATCGGGAATTTCAAGTGTTGAAATTTGCAATGAGATTGCATACCTTCTATGAGATAGTTGGATCCCGATACCCGCTGCGAGTAAGAGTTACTCTTGTAAGATTTTTATACATTACAATTAGCCGATCAAGTAGGTGTCTAGAAAGGTGTCAACGGGGTTACGCCTCTGGGAAAACGAGGTTTACATTAATTAGGTTCGTGCGAAAGCACGGGGGACCTCCCTCAAAGTACCGACACTGGCCTGGCTGAAAGATTGGCAAACTTGTAGTGTGTAATTAATCCCGGCTAGTCTTTCCTTTTAGGGTTTGAAGGAAGATTTGATAAAAAGCAGTGGGAGCCATCCTGATTAGATAAAATAATGACTAATCTATTCTTGCAAGAGCGCACGCTGAGTGTTTTCTTCTCTCTCTCCTGGTAGCGACCATATCACGCCTTAATCAAGATAATAATACGGAATATTGACCGAACCCGCTTGTTATACTGAGCTGGGGAACGTTGGTCCCGCTCCAACTTATAATTGTTATAAGACCAAGCAGGAAATAGGGGATTACCAGAATTCCCATGCCGCCCAAACGAAGAGAGTGCATGCTGATGCATCATCTTCGGGTGTGTTCATTATGGAGAACTGTTTCTCAGTATCCTTTACGTCCTGGGTATGTGATACCGGATCAGGATCCCAGATATGTAATATGTTACATAGGGCTACAGATAGGTAGAGAACTGAGAACGGGTGATAAGTTTCATGAGACAGAAAACGGGGCAAGTGTTGCAGCCAAGTCTGTTGGTCACTGTCACCCTGTATTACCAATACATTGATTCTGAACGAATGTTATTAGATACCGAACCTGATATACAAAATCATATCAGTCTCTTTATTAGTAAAGAAATGATAAAATTCTGTATTGTTGGATAATGTTTTGAACATTTCCTATATCAAAAGTTGATCGGATCAGGCACGTTATCTAAAAGCGTTGATGTTCTAAATCAAACTCCAGTTCTTAGTATACAGAACACACACAAGAGGAGGAGTTCAGAAATGAACGAATCCTTCTTGAGGCATTGTAGACTAGGTCATATCAGTGTGACCCGACTAGCTCAAGTTACATGTAGATGCATATTTAAATAAGTTTGAATTTACATCTTATGAAACTTGTGAGTCATGTCACAGAGATAAGATGACCATAGCTCTGTCTACTGGAAACAGAGAAAGAGTTAGTGAACTCTTGGGATGATACATGTTGATGTATGTAAGGTCCCCTGTCTACACATGCCAAGACCGGTTCTTTGTACTTCATTACATTCTCTGATGATCTCTCAAGATTCAGACATATGTTCCTGTTGAAACACAAGTCCGAACCTTTTGAGATATTCACAGAATATAAGATAGAAGTAGAGAATCAAAATACGGGTATAAGTATTATGTCCTATGATGAGATCAGGGAGGAGAATACTTGTGTATGGAATTCCTGGACTTTTCTAAAGGAGAATGAGATTCTCTCTCAGGATTACTCCTCCGCATACATCATAGCACGATGGTATATCGGGGCGGAGAAATCACACCCTACATGATAAGGTGTGCTCTATGATGAGTACTACTGAGTTACCTATTTTCTTTTGGGAATTATGCACTTGAGAAGTTGCATACCTATTGAATAGGGTTCCGATCAAATCAGTTGCCTACCGCTTCATATGTGATATGAAAAGGGAAGAGCCCACATCTTAAGTTAGTTAAGATTTGGGGTTGACCGGCCTATGTCTGAAAGCAAAATCCGGACAAGCTCGAGCCAAAGTCTGTAATGTAGAACTGGAAAGGTTCCAGCTATACAAACTGCAGCTGATGATTTGATAGAACCAAAGGATTCAGTAGATTCCAACGAACCTCGGCCTCTCCGCCGATCTAGTAGGGTTCCTCACCCACCTGAGAGATATTTCTGTTTCTCTATGACAGTGGGAGCGAGGATTGCATCATGAGATGATGACCCAACTAGTTTCGAGCTGGCCATCAGGAGTGGGACTCTGTAAGAATGGCTGGGTGCTTAGCGATCTGAGATGGAATCCTTATACACCAACAAAGTATGGACTTTGGTTGCTATATCTGAAGGGTTAAATCCCATCAGGAGCAAGTATATCTTGAGAAGATTACTTGGTGTAGATGGATAAGTTGAGACTTTCAAAGCTAGACTTGTTAAAGGTTTTCGTTATCGACCAGGCATGGATAATGATGAAACCTTTTCAAGTGGCTATGCTTAAGTCCATCCAGATCCTACTTGCCACGGCTACATAACATGACCACGATATCTGGCGGTTGGGTGTCATGACTACTTTTCTAAATGATGTTTTAGAAGAGAGCGTCTATAAGTACACAGCCAGAGGGTTTCGTAGACACTGGGAGCAGCGGAAACGTGTACAAGATGCTTTATAGGATAAAGCAGGCATAGCGGAGATGGAACATCTGTTTTGATGAAGTAGTCAAACAGTTTGACATCATCAAAATGGTAGATGAACCTTGTATATACAAAAAGGTAGTAGGGAGTATGGTGATGATCCTCGTAGAGTACGTGGATGACATACTTTGATAGGGAAGGAGTTTCCTATGCTACGCTCGGTCAATCTCCGCTTATCACAATGATTCTCCATAAAGGATCAAAGTGATACCTCCTAAATCCTGGGTTTGGATCTATGAGATAGATCTAATTGGATGTTAAGATTCTCACTAGTTGTAGTGAGATGGTATCAATCGATCCTGGGGAGAATCACTGGAAGGGTTCCAGGGTGATAAAGACGACTGAATGTCAGTCACAGGCATTGTCTTTAGCCTCAGTAAAGGGACGGTATGTTGGAAGAGTTCCAAGCTAGATACCGTGGCATACTAGACGATAAAGGCTGGATACATCGCTACTAAAGATGATACCAAAGAGGCAGTCTGGGTGTATATTGGTTCATGAGATGAACTTTGTTCCTCCCATTGTGTGACAATGGAGTTGTGGCTTATGCCAAGGAACGCCGGTCCCATCAGTGATCCAGACATATTCTAAGGCAGTGTCACCTAATCAGGGAGATAGTTGATCTCCAGGGTGATCGAGGTTAGGAGAATAGACTCAGGGGATGACACGGCGGATCCACTCACAAAGGCCTGTTCCCAGAGAGAGATATTTATGGGACGGTTAAGTATGAGATACTACAACCACTGCTATCAGATGGCCCTAGTGCAAGTGGGAGATTGTTAGTTATATGTATGCCCTAGAGGCCATTACTATACATAGGATGTATATTGTAGTGGATGCTTGGACATATATAGGGAGGACTTTCTTGCTCGACATGATAGTATGCTATCTGGTTGATCTTTACCTTAACGTGTATACTGATTGTCTCTCTTTTACATGTTGGTAAAGCCCTTAGGATGTGTACTTGACTCCCTGGACTATGATGTAGATCATACTAGTGGGGACATGGTAGTCCATAAGTACATCCTTCAAAGTCTCTAGTCGTGGGTGTATCGAGACGAGGCATCGATATACCAGAGTAGACTAGCGTATACCCTCTCGACCCATACAGATGGGCGATAGATGATCCCATATCCATTGGTGTTTGACATCAGAGATGATATACGGGTGCTCAGTGGAGATTGGGTACACTGGACGGACTCGCCGAGAACTCCCAGATGGTATTATACCTTACGTCAGATGGCAGTTCTCTGGTGACACTGGTACAGAGTAGTCTGTTGACCCGAGATCGTCATGGAGTCTTGTGTGGTTCCCACTGTGCTTTGATTTCCATCTTACCACGTCCAAGAGGGCGTGCAAAATGGTGGTTTTTGGGTACAGTCCCGAATCACATGGAGGCAATGAGCGATAGGAAGGGATTCGTCTCTCCCGGTATAGGGAGTTGATGTTGCGCTGTGTTCGATTGGCTATAACCGAAAATCCCTGGCCAGGGTTGCTAAGATTTACTGGTAAGTGTTACCAGTAGTTTCTCGAACTGTTATAGACCTCATATCAACACGACTTATCGAGCTATTGGGGTCTGACGTTTACCACCCCAAGGCAAGATATGCAACATATCAGACGATCAGACCGGACTGTACGGTAAGTGTTACTGGTTGGATTCACAGGAGTATGAGCGGGCTTGCTCGTCGATCTTCTGATCGCTCAATACCCGGGTGGCCGTTACGTTTAGCAGACCGCTTGCGGCTTGTGGGTGTTTGATATGATCATCACCTGCTGCCGGCGTATTGACGAGTCTTTAGAGTCCTACACAGAGGTTTCCTGGCTCAAGCAAAACAAAATAGGAGCGCATATGAGATATGTGCGGGACCGAGAATAATGCGTGTATGTGATACTGTATTTCATTCTCGCGATGAATGTGTCGAATGGTTATATGCGATATAACCTAGTTATCGAATCAAGGATTGATTCGATAAAACGATACATTGTATACTAGTCGGTTGTGTGCGACATGACCGGATCATTGAATCAAGTGTTGATTTAATGATTTAATGCATAAATATATATTTGATATATTACTTTGCATTAACTAGTATTGGTTCACTTTAAATGGTTTTTCTCACTTGTTTGTGCACATTGTATATGTGATATATTTTTGTGCACAAGATTGTATCATGTTTGATGATGCATGATAACTTGGGTTTGTGTAAAGATTAAACCATGGTTATATGGATGGTTAGGGTTTTATTTTCTTATTCATTTATTTATTTATTTATTCTTTTTGGAAAATAAAAAGCATAATGAGAAAAATGGTGGCTTTCTTTGTTTGCATCTTGAAGCTTCATGAAGCTTTGACTAAGTGACCATTTTGTCTCATGCTTAACCCTAACCACTCCATCTAACCTTAGTTAAATCTCTACACTAAACCATGGTTTGTATATGATAAGAATTGATTTTTCTTTTCTATTTGATAATTCTTATCATATCATTATCTTCATCTTCTTCTTCTTCTTCACAAGAAGAAAGCTTGCCTCATCAATGGCAAGTAAAGAAATCAAGTGAGAAATCCAATTCTAAAGTGAACCCATCTTCTATTTCTTCATCCTCTACCTCTTGCCAAGTAGTATAGGGTGTTTTCATCACAAGTTTCATGACTTGGTGAAGTGGGAGCTTGATCTTGTGATGCCTCGACGTAGATCATCTTCGGCATCGTTGTCGATGACCAAGCCCGCCCATTTCTCCGATGAAGCCGATGCTAGAGTCCGGGATGCGATTTGTACAGCGAGGGGACTTCATCATGGAGCAATGGAGGTGGAAAACCGGATCAACAAAGGTTGTATTTCCGTTCTTGTAGTTTAGTAGTTAACTAGTTTCACCTTTCGCCTAGACATCTAGTTAACGATCCGTATTAGGGTTTCTCGGCACGGATAATTTTTGAAATTGGCATGGTTGATGCTTGTGAGACCTCATTAGTGTGCCTAGGGACCCTACACATGCAAATCCAAGCTAAATTGGTGTTTATGCATTTTTGCTAAAATGGTTGAAATTTGGGTAAAATTGCAAACTGGTTTTTTTTGAACGTATATAATTTGGTGAAATTAAATTGTGGAAATGGTTTGTATGGCTTATTTAAGTTATCTAGTAAATATTATGGCCATTAGTTTGGGTTAAACATCAAGATTTGTAATAAAACGGTTAACGACCGTTAACAAGATTTTTGGGAAATAAAACGATTTGTTTACTTTTATGGTTTTGATGAATTAAAACCTATTTCTTATATAATTAGTGAGTTTTAAAACAACGATTGGTGCGTTTGAGTTTTTCGCGATAACTCGCCATTTGAACGCAGATGTCGAGGGTTTTGGGTTGATTTGTGAAAGCAAACCATGGGTTTTGACCTATGTGGGATTCGTATGTCGTTTTGGTGATGAGTCGGATTTTAATGCGATACGGCGCGTTATGATATGTAGGTACCCCATGTGGACTTCGAGACGATAATCAAGCGCGTGGCGGCGGCGGCACAGGCGAGCGAGGACTAGGTGAGTAGATTTATATCTACGTGGAGAAATCGGGTGGATGGCGTATAGCACCCTCGCAGTTCGTGGTGATGTATACTAATACGTATACACACATATATATTGATTATATATTGTTGAGTTTATTGATGATATAGATAGATTTTAGGTGTGATTGGATAGGTTTAGTGTTGCGAAACCCTAGAGTAGTGGTTGCACCACACATACACACACACCCATACTTGCATACATTCTTCTTTCACATGTGCTTATATAGGGTTATATTGTTATGTGTTCACATGGGTATGGGACTATGTGTTCACATACTGGATTTGAGGATAGTATTTGGAATTTGAGATGAGTCGAATGATTTGATTGAGACCGCGAGAACGGTGATATGGCAAGATTCGTACTTGAGGTACGTCCTGATATTATAGCGGATCTTGGGACGACGATACATGTGAATAGCGTTATACATTGAATGGTTGACATGTGATCGTGATATGAGATAAGATATGTTTAGATATTCATAATAGGTCGCATTAGGCGATGTATACCTCTTTATGACGATATAGGATGATGATATCGGTTTGTATGAGGCTGTAGATCAGCAGTCAGATCATGATTAGATTGATGATATTAGTATTGTACTAGACGTAGATCAGTACCCCGGATTATGATCTTTGATAAAGAGGATACCAAATGATTAAATTGATGAAGGTGATATTGACCCGTACCCAGATTTAGGATGTCGTACGACGGATTTACGTACGAGCTATATATTGATGTTTGATCCGCACTCTTGACTTGGGAATGCCTGATTATAGATATGGTATCGGATGTGATATTATCGAGGCGGGATCACCGACTAATATATATATATTTACATATGTATCGACTCAGACGTTAGGCGGTTTTCTTACCTTTAGTTTAGCTTGACAGCTTAGCCCTATAGTTTAGTGTAGTTGTTAGCCCATATTGGTTATCATTGTGTCTAGTAGTTAGCTCCCGCTCATTTTTGTTGTTTGCTCCACATCGCATGCTTATATTATGATTCAAATTCTATTATTGATATCATGCTGTTAGGGCACCAGCACCATTAACGATGATGCGTAAGTACCACGTACACTTACATGCCGGTTCACACACATCTTCATCGGTAATTGCCATGTCACGTATACTTAGAGAATATTATTGCTTGATTTAGCTTGTTAGCTAGTAGTTTGACTTGATATTAGTATACTTGCCTTATATGCCAGCTTAGATATTGTAGTTATTACTTGTCATTTCATTCATACTGTTATTCATTGTTATGCCGCATTCATGGATTCTCATGCCTATATTCATGGTTTTACATGCTATTGATGATTTGGAGTCGGATTTCCATGAGATTTTCTGGATTTTGGGGAAAATCGTAAAACTTATATAAACTTCTTTTCTCTCTTTTAATTAAAAAGGTGTGGTTTTCCCATGATGTATGAGTTGTCCACCATGAGTTTGCTGATGGATTTCGAGATCCAATTCGAGGAGATAGAGGAACCGTTTCGGGTACATGTTGGGCCCGGTGCGGTACCCCGGGGCAAGAGTATCGCAGATGATGGCGTTGAGCCTGGCAGGGAAGCACTACCGACCGGTGATTTTACCCGACGCGTTGGATATCCAGAGGATACCGTCGTGGTCTTGAGATGGATGGTAGGGGCCGGTCTGGACTGACGGCGCCCTAGATATTGTGATTGAGACATTGAGATTTTGAGATATTGAGGTACAGAGATTGCGACACAGAGATATCGAGATATTTGGATACTTTTTTTGTGTCGATGCTAGGCACTGTTTATGTTGATTTCATTTATGATACCTCATTTTAAAAATACAGAAATCTCACTAAATTATGAAAGCAGTTTTCTTTAGTACATGCATTCTGTTTCATGCATTCATACATCATCCATATGACACAATGCTACCTGAGGCACTGACACGGGCACAGGCGATTACACTTGGGTTAGATATCTACCCTAGCCTTTCTTATAGGCTGCATGTTATATATATTGAGGATATATTATAATCTTATGAACTAGGATTACATTGTTCATGCGATTTCTGTTCGTAGATGTTGTTCTACTCACGAGTCGACAACTCACCCCCCTTGTGCCACAGTTCTTGCAGGTTTTGCCGTACAGGTTTCATTACGGCTTTGCTGGCACTGCTTCATTCGGGTGACTTGCTAGTAGGTGGGTTTATTGGTATCGTACCCATCATATTACTTTGTATAATATTATTCAGTTATACCTAGTAAATTCCATCAACCAAACATGTATTTATTTTTGAGATAGAGACCGGTGATGTTATTCTTTCGACCTTAGAGTCGCGCGTTATATTTCTGTGGGTTTCTCGTTGTTTTGAGTTTCCTTTTGAGTTTTGATCCCCGCCCTTGGCGTTGTATATTATATTGCTTGTGTGGTTGTGACCGCCAATTGACGAAGAGCTAGCTCCCGCTTGGGAATGCCTTTTATTGATTTCGTATACTATTCATGTTGTATCCCGTTTAGGGGGCAGTATTTACAAAGGAGACTCTGCCGAAATTTTCAGGAAATATTTGATGTTCTTTTTTAAAAACGCATAATTCGGCTTATGCTATTAAAACTACTTGATTAAATTGGTTTTCATTCACTTTACTACTTTTCTTGGTTTGGATTTCTGGGTTTTCGACTTACTTAGATTACGTACGCCTCGAGACGTTTTGTAGTTTATGTGCCGGTCATGTTCCATACTTTCGGGACGTGGCAGTCAGCGACCACCATGGTCGGCATAAAACCTTTGTCCGCACTGGACTACTCTCATCCTGACCTGAACCAACTGGATCCAGACTAGCCGGGGTCCAAAAATCCTACTCACGCAGAGTCAGAAAAACAGACTAGGGATCCAGACGACCTAACCCCTAAACCTAAAGGTTGCCAATTGGAATGTCTCTTGATAACAGCTATCGAAGGAGAACTCTAACAATGGTAAGTGACAATCCCAAATGCCAACAACACATAGTACGTACGCACATGCATATCCTCCAGAGTCTGTATAGTCCGCTCAACTGACCCTCGTCCTACAGACGGAAAAGTGGAGCTAATGCTTAACCAGTACCCAAGGCTTCCTGAAGCTTCTGCCAACTACGGCTAGCGAACAGGGTGGCCCTAATTGGATACAACGCATGTAGGAACTCCGTGCAATGCACAAACTAAATAAGAACAACTGAGAAAACTTAGAATAACCGGACAAAAAACACCCCAAATGGAGTCACACTCTGACTAAACCTGGGTAGGCGTCACAACGAAAACTCATGGAGATCTGCTCCCATTCTCTCTCCGGAACGGTTAAAGATTGTAACTCTCCAGCCAGTCTCAAATGCTCAACTTATCTCACAACCAGAAAGACACCTTGAACGAAATCCGAAACTTCACTTTTTCATCCTGCCCACCAGTAACTAACTTTCAAGTCACGTTACATCTTGGCGGTACTTGGATGAACACTGAAAGCTGACCGATGTGCCTGCTCTGGGATCTCACGTCTCTACCTATCAGTATCAGGTACACACCAATGAGTCCGGAACGTAGCACACCCTAGTCACAAATCAAGGATTCTGAATCTTTACCCTGCCGAACGTGCTCAAGTATCACAGACAACGAGCATCGGTGGGCTATGCCTCACGTAAACAATTAAGGAAAAGTGGTCGGGTGTGAACATGAGCAAGATGTCCCCTCAGTAGAGGCGGACTAAGCTGTACTCCACGATAACACAAGAACTGTAAATCAACAGAAGACTGTCTCTGAACTGCTCACCACTGGAACAAGCTAACCCCGGGCCTACGACTCAAGCATCAGCTACCACAATCGCCTTGCCACGGGTAACCAAAAGATCTCACAAACACAATCCTCCAGACGTTCCATCCAATGGCACTGTCTCAACAATCGAAACCCGCTGCAGGAAGATATACATTAAGCCCTGGTGGTCCATGAAAATCTGACACGACTCTCCACACAAGTAGTGTCCTCGGATCTTCAACGCACGACAACCTCGGCCATCTCCAGATCATGAATGGGATATCCTGCTCTTACTTCCTCCAACTGTCGGGAAGGAAAAGGGATAACTCTATAGGGCCACATCAACGCAAAATCGAGCCCAACTCGCGAACCATCACAGTTAAACAACAAAGTCGCCCGAACCAGGAAATAAGAAAGAACTGGAGCGGTTGTCAACTAAATCTCCAACTGTTGAAAACTCCGTACACATGCCTCGGTCTACAAAAAAAAAGGAACCTCCTTCCCGGTGAGTTCAGTCAACGGTGCAGCGATACACAAGCAATCCTGCACGAAACGGTGATAAAAACCTGCTAAGCCCAAAATTTGCGGACCTCTGTCCTGGATATAAGTATGGGCCAAAGCTGTATGGCCTCGATCCTCCTCGGTTCAATACGAAAACCGTCCCCAGTAACTACCAGACCTAGGAGTTAACACAATCAAGCCTGAAGGAACACTCCGAGAATTTAGCAAACTGCTGGGGCTCTCCTAATGTTTGCAAAACAAATCCTCAAGTGCTGTTCCTGTTCCGCACGACACATTGGAATAGACCAGAATGTCATCAATGACCTAACAATAAACTGGTCGAAGAACGGCCTGAAGAAATCTGGTTCATCATATCCACAAATGTTGCTAGGGCACTGGTGAGTCCAACGACACCACCAAAAACTCATGCTACCCATAGCGCACACAAGCGGTCTTCGGAATGTCATCACTCCGAACCCGCAACAATGATGACCTGATCCAAAACAAACTTAGAAAAAGTCTCGCACTCTGGAGCAAGTTGAACAAATCGTCAATGCGAGGTAAAGGATACCCATCCGCACAGTAATTAGGTTCAATTGACGATCAATCAACACCAACCTTAAACTGTCGTCTTCTCCTTGACGAACAGAAAAGGAGCTCCCCAAAGCGAAACACTTGGACACACAAGTCCCCCAACAAACAACTCTACAACTGATCCTTAAGCTCCCTAAGCTCCGTCGGCTCATCTGGAACAATGTCGGAAAACTCTCGCACGTTAATATCCAGAAGAAACTGCTGACTGCAAGGAATAGCTGGGTAACAGGGGTGACAACCTCCCGTCGCTGCGCTCGAATGGTCTCAACAAAAGAACTCATCGTTTGGCGCAAATCCTACATCTCTTCCACAAGCCTATCCTTATGATCTATCGAAAGCGGATCCATATAGTCCGATGCAATGAGCGTGCCATCCGGGTCAGTCCTCGTCCTACGCGAGTCAACTCTGACCTCGGCTCTCGCTGCATCACTCTAAGCCTTCATAGTCATCAGCGGCAAAGGCTATAAATGGAAGAAGCATTCGATATGAACACGGAAATCAAATCACAAGGATATGTATCATCAAGGAAGGAATTTCAAGAAATTTGTACTTTGGTCACTTTAGGCGGAGTACCGCATCGTGAGCATGCCACGGACATACACACACTACGTTACTCAGCTTTAAGCTACCTACTCCATCATACCAAGGTCATCCTACACTCCGAAAGGTAAAACCTAGCGCTCTGATACCAACTTTGTCACGACCTGTAATTGGCATGTGACGGTCCTAATACTACGCAACGTCTACAGGCGTAACGCAGTAAAAGAAAGCCAAAAACCAAGCAATCTAAACCATCAAAAGTAATATGAAATAATAGCATTTTCAAAACATTTGAAATCTCAACCCAAATTCTTGAAAAGTCCAACTTATTTCCTTTAAAATTTTGACAGCACCTCCTTTGTAAAACAAGCCCCCAAAAATGGGTACAACATAATATAAGTAAAATCATCCCAAACGGGAGCAAAATCAACGCCCAACGGCGGAAAACAACCACCACAACTGATATACGATGCCGTAGCGAAGAAAAAGACGATATAAATAAAACTGCATAAAAACCTCCGAGTCACAAAATAATATACAATATCATCCTCACATCAAGTCTCTAAGTAATAAAAGATAATAGTAGATGGAGAGTACATGATACAACGAATATACAAAAGGCAACATCGGATAACCGAAAAACCTACCTAAGCAAAACCGCACACTGTCAGGCGAAGCGGTATCCACAGCAAAAGATGATACGATGGATGGAAATAGCCCTGCCTCTGACTATCCCGAGAAACACCTGCAAAACACTGTGGCACAACGGGGGTGAGTTGCCCACTCGTGAATAGTAAATAACATATGCAGGTAATCGCAAGTATGCACGTACAGCGCGAATCTAACATATGCGAACTATCAGCAGTAAATGGTCATATGTAATGCATCAGTCGTGAAAGGTACACTAGCAGGTACTACTAATACATGAAGCAAATATTACAATAAATATGGAGTATGGAATAAAACATGTCTTTCCCACGGAAATCCTAATCTCGTGGTAGGACCACAATCCAACAAGACAATCAAATTCTCAATTTCCAAAAATCAGCCCCCCAAATTGGCTCTCATATCATGTAGATTTCATATATCATGTATGTACAACATCAGTATATCTAACATATCATGTATATCCAATATCAGTATATCTCAAATATCCTGTAAGTCCAATATCAATATATCTCACATATCCTGTATGTTTCATATAAGGTGAATGTACGGTATCGACACCCAAAAACATCATGAAACAAGTGTCTAGCATCGACACATAAATACATGTTTATACGTCCTCCAATCTTAAGTGCAAAACACTGACACTCTCGATCCCCGTTGTAGGGTTCCTAGGCACTCCCAAGAGGTCTCACAAGGCATCAACCATGCCAATTTAAAATTTTAACGGTGCCGAGAAACCCGACTACGGATCGTTAGCTAGAAAACTAGGCGAAAAAGAAACTAGTTTACATCTAAACTAAAAGAACGGATATACAACCTTTGTAGATCCGGTGCTCCACCTCCACAGCTCCGCAACGAAGTCCCCTCGCTGTCCAAATGAGTTCCCGGGCTCTAGCGTCGGCTTCGTCGGAGAATGGGCAAGCTAGGTCGTCGATGTCCATGCCGAAGATGATCTACGTCGAGGCATCGCTAGATCAAGCTCCAACTTCACCAAGTCATGAAAACTTGTGAAGGAAACACACTCTACTACTTGGCAAGAGGTAGAGGATGAAGAAATAGGAAGTGGGTAGACTTTAGAATTGGATTTCTCACTCATTTCATCAATCCACCATTGATGAAGTGAAGCTTCTTCATCTTGAAGAAGAAGAAGAAGAAGATGATATATTATGATAAGTTAATTAAAAAGAAAAGAAAAAGGATACTTATCATAATAATAACCATGATTAGGTGTAGAGAATAGACCATGGTTAATTGCAAGGGTTAGGGTTAAGCATGAGACAAAATGGTCACAAAGTCAAAGCTTCATGAAGCTTCAAAGATAGAAACAAAATTTGCAACCATTTCATTTCTAATCTTTTCCAAATAAATAAATAAATAAAAGATTAAGAAAAAGAAAACCCTAATCATCAATTTAACCATGGTTTAATCTTTACACTTAACCAAGTTAACATGTATCATCAAACATGATACAATCATTTGCACAAAAAGTATATCACATATACAACTTGTACAATTAAGTGAGAAAATCCTTTTAAAGTGAACCGATACTAGTTAATG
This sequence comes from Agapanthus africanus, assembly GCA_030015575.1. Taxonomy (NCBI): domain Eukaryota; kingdom Viridiplantae; phylum Streptophyta; class Magnoliopsida; order Asparagales; family Amaryllidaceae; genus Agapanthus; species Agapanthus africanus. The sequence continues at coordinate 291,636,623 of CM057345.1, read as the reverse complement.
CAAAGTAATATATCATATATATAATTATACATTAAATCATTAAATCAACACTTGATTTAACGATCCGGTCATATCGCATATAACTGACTAGTATCCTATGTATCGACTTATCGAATCAATACTTGATTCGATAACTAGGTTATATCGCATACAACCAATCGATACATTCATCGCGAGAATGAAATACGGTATCACATACACGCATTATTCTCGGTCACGCACATATCTCATATGCGCTCCTATTTCGTTTTGCTTGAGCCAGGAAACCTCTGTGTAGGACTCTAAAGACTCGTCAATACGCCGGCAGCAGGTGATGATCATATCAAACACCCACAAGCCGCAAGCGGTCTGCTAAACGTAACGGCCACCCGGGTATTGAGCGATCTGAAGATCGACGAGCAAGCCCTCTCACACTCCAGTGAATCCAACCAGTAACACTACCATACAGTCCGGTCTGATCGTCTGATATGTCGCATATCTCGCCTAGGGGTGGTAAACGTCAGACCCCAATAGCTCGATAAGTCGTGTCGATTTGAGGTCTATAACTATTCGAGAAACTACTGGTAACACTTACCAGTAAATCTCAGCAACCATGGCCAGGGATTTCCTGTTATAGCCAATCGAACACAGCGCAACATCAACCCCCTATACCGGGAGAGACGAATCCCCTCCTATCGCTCATTGCCTCCATATGACTCGGGACTGTACCCAAAAACCACCGTTTTGCACGCCCTCTTGGACGTGGTAAGATGGAAATGAAAGTACAGTGGGAACCACACAAGACTCTATAACGATCTCGGGTCAACAGACTACTCTGTACCAGTGTCACCAGAGAACTGCCATCTGACGTGAGGTATAATACCATCTGGGAGTTCTCGGCGAGTCCGTCCAGTGTACCCAGTCTCCACTGAGCACCCGTATATCATCTCTGATGTCAAACACCAATGGATATGGGATCATCCATCGCCCATCTGTATGGGTCGAGAAGGTATACGCTGGTCTACTCTGGTATATCGATGCCCCGTCTCGATACACCCTCGACTAGGGACTTTGAAGGATGTATTTATGGACTACCATGTCCCCACTAGTATGATCCGCATCATAGTCCAGGTAGTCAAGCACACATCCTAAGGGCTTTACCAACATGTAACAGAGAGACAATCAGTATACACGTTAAGGTAAAGAGCAACCAGATAGCATACTATCATGTCGAGCAAGAAAGTCCTCCCTATATATGTCCCAGCATCCACTACAATATACATCCAATGTACAGTAATGGCCTCTAGGGCATACATATAACTAACAATCTCCCACTTGCACTAGGGCCATCTGTAGCAGTGGTTGTAGTATCTCATACTCAACCATCCCATAAAAGTCTCTCTCTGGGAACAGGCCTTTGTAAGTGGATCCGCCGTGCTGTCCTCTGAGTCTACTCTCCTAACCTCGATCTCCTTGAAGATCAACCATCTCCATGATCAGGTGATACTGCCTTAGAATATGTCTGGATCACTGATGGGACCTGCGTTCCTTGGCATAAGCCACAACTCCATTGTCACACAATGGGAGGAACATAGTTCATCTCATGAACCAATATACACCCAAACATCCTCTTTTGGTAGCATCTTAAGTAGCGATGTATCCATCCTTTATCGTCTAGTATGCCACGGTATCTAGCTTGGAACTCTTCCAACATACCGTCCCTTTTACTGAGGGTAAAGACAATGCCTGTGACTGACATTCAGTCGTCCTTATCACCCTGGAACCTTTCCAGTGATTCTCCCCAGGATCGATTGATACCATCTCACTAAAACTAGTGAGAATCCTAACATCCATTTAGATCTATCTCATAGATCCAAAACCCAGGATTTAGGAGGTATCACTTTGATCCTATATGGAGAATTATGGTGATAAGCGGAGATTGATCGAGCGTAGCATAGGAAACTCCTTCCCTATCAAGAGTATGTCATCCACGTACTCTACGAGGATCGTCACCATACTCCCTACTACCTTTTTGTTTATACAAGGTTCATCTACCATTTTGATGATGTCAACTTCTTTGACTAATACATCAAAACAGATATTCCAACTCCGCGATGCCTGCTCTATCCTATAAAGCATCTTGCTCACGTTTCCGCTGCTCCCACTAGTCTATGAAGCCCTCTGGCTGTGTACTTATAGACGCTCTCTTCCAAATCATCATTTAGAAAAGCAGTCAAGACACCCAACCACCAGATATCGTAGTTATGGTATGTAGCCGTGGCAAGTAGGATCTGGATGGACTTAAGCATAGATCCTTAAAAAAGGTTTCAACATAATCCACACCTGGTCAATGATGCAAACCTTTAACAAGTCTAGCTTTGAAAGTCTCAACTTTTCCATCTACACCAAGTAATCTTCTCAAAATATACTTGCTCCTGATGGGGATTTAACCCTTCAGATATAGCAACCAAAGTCCATACTTTGTTGGTGTATAAGGATTCCATCTCAGATCGCTAAGCATCCAGCCATTCTTACAGAGTCCCACTCCTGATGGCCAGCTCGAAACTAGTTGGGTCATCATCTCATGATGCATTCCTCGCTCCCACTGTCATAGAGAAACAGAAGTATCTCTCAGGTGGGTGAGGAACCCTACTAGATCGGCGGAGAGGCTGAGGTTCGTTGGAATCTACTGAATCCTTTGGTTCTATCAAATCATCAGCTGCAGTCTGTATAGCTGGAACATTTCCAGTTCTACATAACAGACCTTGCCTTGAGCTTGTCCGGATTTTGCTTTTAGACAAAGGCTGGACAACCCCAAATCTTAACTAGCTTAAGATATGGGCTCTTCCCTTTCCATATCACATATGAAGTGGTAGGCATCTGATTTGATTCGAACCCTATTCAATAGGTATGCAACTTCTTAAGTGCATAACACCCAATAGGAAAAGGTAACTCAGTAGTACTCATCATAGAGCACACCATATCATATAGGGTGTGATTGCTCCGCCGCGATATACCATCGTGCTTTGGTGTATTCGGAGGAGTAATGCTGAGAGAGAATCTCATTCTCCTTTAGAATAGTCCAGGATTTCCGTGCTCAAGTATTCTCCTCCCTGATCTCATCAAAGGACATAATACTTATACCCGTATTTTGGTTCTCTACTTCTCGCTTATATTCTGTGAATATCTCAAAAGGCTCGGACTCATGTTTCAACAGGAACATATGTCTGAATCCTGAGAGATTATCAGAGAATGTAATGAAGTACAAAGAACCTGTCCTGGCATGTGTAGACAGGGGACCTTACATACATCAACATGTATCATCCCAAGAGTTTACTAACTCTTTATCTGTTTCCAATAAACAGAGCTGTGGTCATCTTATCTTTGTGACATGACTGGCGTGTTTCACAAGATGTAAATTCAAACTGATTTAAATATGCATCTAAATGTAACTTCAGCTAGTCGGGTCACATTGATATGACCTAGTCTACAAGGCCTCAAGAAGGATTCGTTCATTTCTGAACTCTTCCTCCTGTGTGTGTTCTGTATACTAAGAACTGTAGTTTGATTTAGAACATTAATGCTTTTAGATAACGTACCTGATCCGATCAACTTTTGATATAGGAAATGTTCAAAACATTATCCAACAATACAAAATTATATCCTTTCTTTATTAATAAAGAGACTGATATGATTTTGTATATCAGGTTCGGTATCTAACAGCATTTGTTCAGAATCAATGTGTTGTTAATACAGGGTGACAGTGACCAACAGACTTGGCTGCAACACTTGCCCCGTTTTCTGTCTCATGAAACTTATCACCCGTTCTCAGTTCTTTACCTTTCTATAGCCCATGTAACAGATTACATATCTGGGATCCTGATCTGGTATCACATACCCAGGACGTAGAGGATTCTGAGAAACAGTTCTTTGTAACGAACACACCCGAAGATGATGCATCAGCATGCACTCTCTTCGTTTGGGCGGAACGGGAATTCTGGTAATTTCCAATTTCCTGCTCTGTCTTATAACAATTATAAGTTGGAGCGGGACCAACGTTCCCCAGCTCAGTATAACAAGCGGGTTCGGTCAATAATCCGTATTATTATCTTGATTAAGGCGTGATATGGTCGCTACCTGGAGAGAGAGAGAAGAAAACACTCAGCGTGCGCTCTGCAAGAATAGATTGGTTATTATTTTATCTAATCAGGATGGCTCCCACTGCTGTTTATCAAATCTTCCTTCAAACCCTAAAAGGAAAGACTAGCCGGGATTAATTACACACTACAAGTTCGCCAATCTTTCAGCCAGGCCAGTATCGGTACTTTGAGAGAGGTCCCCCGTGCTTTCGCACGAACCTAATTAATGTAAAACTCGTTTTCCCAGAGGCGTAACCTCGTTAACACCTTTCTATACACCTACTTGATCGGCTAATTGTAATGTATAAAACTCTCCCAGGAGTAACTCTTACTCGCAGGGGGTATCGGGATCCAACTATCTCATAGAAGGTATGCAATCTCATTGCAAATTTCAACACTTGAAATTCCCGATAATATTTTGCCCCAAGCGATCTATGACCTTGACTGAGTCAACAAACCATAGACCGCAAGTAAAGTTCAACCCGTCATTTCTCGATTGAATTAAACCCACCCGCACGACCCTTGACTGAGTCAACAAGGCCGCACGACTACCCTAATCCAATCGCATCATATGCTTTGCAGATAAGCAGTAATCAGCTACCGCACACTACGCCTTGACTGAGTCAACAAATGCAGCACGAATACTAACTATTACTTATCTGAAATGGCGGAGGGCTACGACAGGTTTTTAAGAAAACCCTTTGCGTAATGAATTTTATATCGTTGTAGAATCAAATGATTTTAAAATGGAGTGCTTTTGAGGCTTTTCTAGTTTTGCTAAAGGAGTCACTCCCGGTGAAGGGATCGTCGGTCCTTTCCTCGTCGAATGAGGTGCGGGATATATCATATATATCACTGTGCAAAGCAAAAACTCTTAAAAGCAATCAAAAGACAAACCGAGTGTGTAGCATCTGCCAGTTATTGCTAAAGGAGTCACTCCCGGTGAAGGGATCTCGGTCCTTTCCTCATCGAATAAGGCGCAGGATATATCACATATACCTCTGTGCAAAGCAAGAACTGTAGCTACCTGTTTTATTTTGAAATTCGATTCTACAACATCTTAGGTTTCTTTTATTTCATTAATCACATTAATGAAGTCCCATCATTTAAGTACCTAAACATCACAGATAAATACGACGTACACTTATGCCATCCGCATTCGCCTCGATGTCCCCTCATGCACCGTTAGGTTAGGTAACTAACGACAGAGCGGGGAAGGGCTAGCGCGGGTGTAAAACATAAGTAACGTCTATATAATATATCATATATACTATATACAGTATCTATCACAGAACATCACATGATCGCATCACAGATATCGCAGCAGAAGAAATATATGAAATATTGGATATACTAGGACGTCCGTGTTTTCAATACGAGCCAGTATAAAACACGGATTCCACGGTCACGATGAATAGCCAAACCCACACCCCTAGACCCCTACGAGAGCGGCAAGCAACCCTACCAATTCTGGAGTTAGGAGACCCGGACCCGACTCCTCGAGTTGGTCTCCCACTGGACTCCAGAACCCGGTTACTTGTGCTCCCCTCCTTGGGTCTATCCTAGTGCGGAAAAGTAAATAATATACAAACGGTGACAACTTCCGCAACCTGGAAGCGCCCCAATAAAAGAATATTACATAGAAGTTTTTACATGAATGAAAATGAAAAACACTCATCTCACATTAAAAAAACCCGGCTATTCAAACACGACGATCCAATATAACATATCCAGCAACACATAACATCACATGTCATCAACGTAAGTAAATATGCGCATCCCAATTGTCGTTGACATATAGCAACGAAACCGGCGATATCACATATTACACTTACGGTCATAGAAAAGAAAGCGTAAAACTACAACAGTTGGAATCCGCAATCACTTCAGACATCGCATGCCTGACCAAATGAATTCTTTAGACATCGCATGCCTAACAATTATAAACCCCGCATTTTAGTCTCAAAATCGAAAAAACACTTTTCAATACCAAGTCGGGTAATTCAACAAGATTCCCGACATCCTGATCGAATACTCGTCGCAAACTTTAGTAGGCGGCCGCACCCCCGATACCGTCGACGAAGTGCACCAAGGCGGAACACCGCTACCGCGAGCACCCGAACGGATGCTTTCGGCGACGGGGTTCTCCTACAGTCACTTGGTCGGGGCTATAGAGTGAGGCTGTCTATTAAGTTTACTCGGCGAGTATCCGCGTACGCTACGTGATTGCGACGGACTTTTGATCACATAAAAATTCCGTGGCAACCGATCAAGTGAGACTAAAGTGCTATGTTTATAACATTCATTCAGTTATCTCATAACAATTTGTGAATTCCAAGTATTGTGTCACATTCCAGATAAATAGAAAATGTTAAACTTTTCGATCGAACAGTCAAACACCCATGTTTTCCCGATATTGATCAAAACATGAAATAAGTCTAACAACATTCAGTTCGTGCCTCAGTACCAACGGTCCAGCCGTAGAAGGGTCAAGCCAACGCCTCACATGTGGCACGCCGTACTGCCCCAAACCCAAAGGTTCAAAGGGCAGTTCAAGACGGTCACATAATCGAGTTAAGGTTTGTTGTCTTCTAGAGGGTCCATCGAGTTACTTGCACTACTTAGAACGTCGTTAAACTACGGAAAAATCCAACACTTGGAAATTTCCCGACAGGGGAAAAATTGGGTATTTATATCCGGTCGAACTTTTTAACATATTCTAAAAATTATCCGGAAAGTCACACAGACAAAATTTGATACTCCGATCGAAACACCGAATCCCCAAAACAACCCTGAAAATTAAAACTCTGGAAAAAATATTAAAAATACCCAGGAAAACCAGCACTGTTAAATAGGAGTTACTGTGCAAACTTCAACTCATAAAACGACAAACAGGCCGCGGATCCGCCGCACGAGCCATGCTCGTGCAGCGGAAACGCGGTGCTTTAATGGAATTAGGGCATCGAAATTTACAGTAACTCTTAGAATTTCCTGCTGACTTTACTGCATATTTTTAATGTTGAAAAATCCCAGATTTTAGAAAATTTCCAGAAAGCAATTTTGATTTTGGGTTTCGGGTTCGATCGGGTTTCAAATTCCGTCTAGACTTCGCCTAAGGCTCTAGCTAGGCTCTGATACCACTGTAGGGTTCCTAGGCACTCCCAAGAGGTCTCACAAGGCATCAACCATGCCAATTTAAAATTTTAACGGTGCCGAGAAACCCGACTACGGATCGTTGGCTAGAAAACTAGGCGAAAAAGAAACTAGTTTACATCTAAACTAAAAGAACGGATATACAACCTTTGTAGATCCGGTGCTCCACCTCCATAGCTCCGCAACGAAGTCCCCTCACTGTCCAAATGAGTTCCCGGGCTCTAGCATCGGCTTCGTCGGAGAATGGGCAAGCTAGGTCGTCGATGTCCATGCCGAAGATGATCTACGTCGAGGCATCGCTAGATCAAGCTCCAACTTCACCAAGTCATGAAAACTTGTGAAGGAAACACACTCTACTACTTGGCAAGAGGTAGAGGATGAAGAAATAGAAAGTGGGTAGACTTTAGAATTGGATTTCTCACTCATTTCATCAATCCACCATTGATGAAGTGAAGCTTCTTCATCTTGAAAAAGAAGAAGAAGAAGAAGAAGAAGATGATATATTATGATAAGTTAATTAAAAAGAAAAGAAAAAGGATACTTATCATAATAATAACCATGATTAGGTGTAGAGAATAGACCATGGTTAATTGCAAGGGTTAGGGTTAAGCATGAGACAAAATGGTCACAAAGTCAAAGCTTCATGAAGCTTCAAAGAAAGAAACAAAATTTGCAACCATTTCATATCTAATCTTTTCCAAATAAATAAATAAAAGATTAAGAAAAAGAAAACCCTAATCATCAATTTAACCATGGTTTAATCTTTACACTTAACCAAGTTAACATGTATCATCAAACATGATACAATCATTTGCACAAAAAGTATATCACATATACAACTTGTACAATTAAGTGAGAAAATCCTTTTAAAGTGAACCGATACTAGTTAATGCAAAGTAATATATCATATATATAATTATACATTAAATCATTAAATCAACACTTGATTTAACGATCCGGTCATATCGCATATAACCGACTAGTATCCTATGTATCGACTTATCGAATCAATACTTGATTCGATAACTAGGTTATATCGCATACAACCAATCGATACATTCATCGCGAGAATGAAATACGGTATCACATACACGCATTATTCTCGGTCCCGCACATATCTCATATGCGCTCCTATTTCGTTTCGCTTGAGCCAGGAAACCTCTGTGTAGGACTCTAAAGACTCGTCAATACGCCGGCAGCAGGTGATGATCATATCAAACACCCACAAGCCGCAAGCGGTCTGCTAAACGTAACGGCCACCCGGGTATTGAGCGATCTGAAGATCGACGAGCAAGCCCGCTCACACTCCAGTGAATCCAACCAGTAACACTACCGTACAGTCCGGTCTGATCGTTTGATATGTCGCATATCTCGCCTATGGGTGGTAAACGTCAGACCCCAATAGCTCGATAAGTCATGTCGATATGAGGTCTATAACTATTCGAGAAACTACTGGTAACACTTACCAGTAAATCTCAGCAACCCTGGCCAGGGATTTCCTGTTATAGCCAATCGAACACAGCGCAACATCAACCCCCTATACCGGGAGAGATGAATCCCCTCCTATCGCTCATTGCCTCCATGTGACTCGGGACTGTACCCAAAAACCACCGTTTTGCACGCCCTCTTAGACGTGGTAAGTGTAAGTGCACGGCGGCGCCCCGGCCGTCAATCGGACGGCCAGATGCGGAAACGGTGATAAACTTTAATTTTGCGAACTTAGCAAACCGGCACCACCGCGCACTAAACCCCGGATCGGGCCATTAAACTTGTTCTAGCAACTACAAGATGGGAAGAGATATATCGAGTGATCCGAGTCCTCCGGTCTTCTCATCATCGTCCCGATCTCCCGCGGAAAATCCGGTCGTCGCCTCCTCGCCGGAAGGGCACCACATCGCCTGTTTCTTTTACGGGCTCCCACCTCAATACCGAGGCAACTCGGGCATGAAGTTGGCAAGTCGACATGCCCAAGAAGTGCTGTAGAAAGTGTAGTGTAGAGGCTATGTCTCACTTTCGGGTTATTGGTTGCCTTTTGAAGATGGAGGAATGAAGGTATGAAAAATGGTGCTTTCATTTTTCCTTGTATCAAAATGAGATGAATGAAATTTGCCACAAGCTCACAAATGAAATTCTCTCCCTCTCACAAATTATGGCCGGCCAATGATGATATGAGAATGGTGGAGGGAAAAACCAAAACCAATGAAGGGAGGTAAGTGTAGGATAAAGCAAGTGGTCACCTTAAACAAAACATCAACCATACTTCATTTAAATCCAACCCATACCCTTTCATGTCTTAATTAATGCAAGTGATGGATGAAAGATATCATAATCAATACAATTGCAAGAAACCCCCTCCACAAATGTTATTTGCACAATTGCAAATAACCCCCTCCATCGGAAAAGTCCGGCCGGGAAAGAACAAAGGAAAACCGGCCGGAACGGAATGCAAACTGGCAACTCCAGAAAACTGGTCCCGTAATAAATTACAGGAAAACCCCGATACTGTGCATACACACCCGCATCTGTATTCCGTTCGGATACAAATGCAAAGAGACAAAATCTACACTGTACTAAACTAGGATCCGGCTTAAACCAAAGCCGGCTAGTAATGTCCGTCCGATCCTGATCCGTGCAATACCGCACGTATCAGATCGAACCCTGCCATATATCTATACGGTCTCTAGTACAAACTGTCCGATCCTGATCCGTGCAATACCGCACGTATCTGATCGGACCCTGCCATATCTCCATACGGCCTCTACAGTGTTTCGCCCGAAAGCTGAGTAACTGAAAGTGTGGTGGACTCTAAAGACTCGTCAATACTATGGCTGTGGATTTAACCACTAGGACGTCAGAGGTATAAGCCAATACGTAACGGGCCACCAGCTATTGACCAAAAGGGACGTCGATGAGCGAACTCATCCTGACACCCTACTGAGCCTGTCAGTGACAATATCCGTACAGTCCGGTCCGTTCGTCTATGAGCATCGCATGTCGGGCCTAGGGGGTGGGTAAAAGTCAGACCCCCAAAAGCGGTACAAGTCGTGTCGGAGTGTAGCCCAGAACACCCTGAGATACTTCTGGAATACCTACCAGTAAATCTCCTGCCTTGGTCAAGGACTTTGTGTAATGGCTCTCCTAGACACAGCGCGACCTCACCCCCAATACCGGGAGAGACGAACCCCCGAAGATCCGCTCACTGCCTCCATGTGGCTCGGGACTGTACCCAACTAAAACCTGTTTGCACGACTCCTTTGAGCCGTGGTAGGGTAGTAATCAAAGCACAGTGGGAACTCACACGAGACAAATGACGATCCCCAGGTCGATGAACTAACCTGTACACATGTCACCTGGGAACTGCTATCTGACGTCAGGTATAAGACCAACTAGCATGTTCCCGGCGAGTCCTGTCCGGTGTACTCATAACCCAATGAGCACCTGTATACATCTTAGGTGAACCAACTAACACCAGTGGCTTGTGAGACCGGCCACCGCCCCTCGTCGGGGTCTCGACTGTATACACTAGTCTACTCTGGAGAATCGATGCCCTGTCTCGAAACTCCCACGACTAGGGTCCTTTTAAGGATGTGCTTATAGACTCCAGCTCTCACTTATATGATCGCCCTCATACTGCTGGCAGCCAAGCAACAATCCTAGGGGCTCTATCAACGTGTAATAGCGACCTGTCAGGTCACCTAAAGCAGTACACGATGATAAATGTAAACCAGATAGCAAACTATCATCTCGAGTAAGACTGTCGTCCCGGGATAGGTCCTCCCTCAATCATTGCAATCACGTGCCTGTGATCCAATAATTGACTCTGAGGGCACTATCTCCAACAATCTCCCACTTGCACTCAAGGCTAATTATTGCGATGTCGCATACTCACAGCCCGTGTGATACCGAACACCCAACTCCTCTACTAGTCAGTCTCACAAAGCCTGTTTGCGAAAGTCTTGCGTTCGAGGAATAGCCTCAGCGAGTGGATCCGCTCTGATGTTTCTTTTTATGTCTCTCTATATCTTAAGTTCGCGGAGAAAGCCATCTCCCGAAATGAGCAATAACTGTCTTAGAATGTCTGGATGTCTGATGGGACCGAGCTCATAAATGAACTCCAAATCCAAACTTCTTAGACTGTATCGCCAACTGAACTTAATCAGTATCCTGCGCCATGCCACCCTCAGTATTTCCTTGGACCACCTGTCCAAAATACTACCCCTCGTCAAAAGGTAAACTATAACTCTGACAACCTCCTTGTCGTCCATGTCACCTTGGAAGCCTGGAATGATAACTGTCTCCCAAATGAGGCTGTCGTTATCATATCCCTAGAACATCCACTTGTGTTCTAAAGCTGCTTCCGACTGTTTCTCCAGGATTGGATCAATATCAACTTATTGCATCTAGTGCAAGAACAACATCTGGTGTGGTACTTGACATCTCATGATTGACTCAATTGCCTAAGCAAGTGATCTGCCAATCATGCACATCCCTCTCTACTTTAGTGTATAAGACACCTTTAGAGAGGGTGACTCCATTACTTGCAGGTACACTACCATGCCAGGAGTCGTCCATTCTAAATACTCTTAGAATGCTGTCAAAGTATCCTGATTGGGAAACCACCCAAATCTAGATCTAAAACCATAGATCTAGTAACCAGTATGTCTGATATAATGTCCAAGTCCCATGTGGAGAAACCACTGTGTGACGACCAAAATATAACCGATCGTAGTATAGGAATATCACTTCCTATTACCTTCTCAACAGATCCATCCCCTATTCTGATGACGTCAAACCTATGACTGTCACATCAGAAATGGATGATCTTTCTCCGCTATATCTGCTTTAGTCTATAAATAGACATAAGCCTGATATTTACCAATGCTTCCGCTGCTCCCACTGACTACGACAACCCTTTGGCAGAGTCATATAGACGTGCACTTCTAAAGCTAGTTTAGAACGACGCTATATTCATCCTCCTGCCGGGTCTCGCAGCCTGGAACAACAGCAATGGCAAGTGTGGGTAAACAAGAACTTCCCTGTCACCGTCCTTAAGGCTACCGGAGTACCTCTCGGGTGCCTGAAGTTACCCACCTTATCTGCGGAGTGGCCAATGGAATGTCAAATCAGATCGAATCTTTAGGTTCCTTATCAAATCTTCTGTAATCGTTTGCGGTTCTGGAATCACTTCCAGTTCTACCATACTCCCACTACTGTTTTTGAAAAAATCCATTTTTATTAAAACTGTGGCGAGTCAAGAACAATATCACTATTGATCTTTCTTACGGTAGAAAGTCAACCCTCGTCATAGCCTGGGTCAACCCACAAACAGCCATTACAGAAACGTGCCTTGAGTTATCCAGAGTCTGGTTTTAATCATAAGTCGGACAACTCCCCGTACCTTAACAATGTTAAGATATGAACTGTACTATATCCAATATAGAACCAGAGGCACTGATTTAATTGAACCAGATTCAAATCATGCAGCTGTCTCCAGTGCATGTCAACTAAATGGAGAGAGGCCGATCAGCGTTACTCAACTTAGGAATGCTTCCATTTATGAGTAACCTGAAAGAGAAGCAATTTCTCTTTATCATTACTATCAAATGAATACCATACACAAGTATCTACATCTTCGATCACTTGAAGAAGCCCGATACTTGCTACACTTGGTTCTCTACTATATTCAAATACCTATAACTCCTCAAAACTTAGACCCTGTGTTTCTACGAAACACATGTCTAAGAACTAGAGAAGTTAAAAGTAAACAGAATATAGTATGAGGACCAACCCCTCTGTCCTAATGGACACTGGACAACATATAATACTCTGTATAAGTCCGCCGAGTCTAACAACTCTTTCACTGTGTGTCGTAGGTTGAAAACTGTACTTATGGTTAAGAAGAATTACACCGCTGTTTAATGCTCCTTACCTAACCATCCACTGATATAGGTAAATGTGGTAGACATAATTTCAGAAAGGTATATCTCACTCTATGAAAATAGACGTACAGATATATCAATTTGAAATTGGTGCATAAAAGCGGATATTCAAAACCAAATATTTGCCGACCGGCAAACAGCCCAGGTGATTTCCTCAAATATCACCGATTAAAACGAATCCCGATATAATGAGGATGATCACCTAATTCCCAACAACCTACTCCCACTCATCATCTGTAAAACCATACAGATGTGAGAATCATACCTGGTAAATAGATACCCTGGAGCAAGTGTCTAATCGGGAAATCAGTTTTCCTTTAACAGTACACAGTGAGACTGAAACATTGAAATGTTTCGATGGGGTATCCTGGTATTCCTAGTAATGCCTCTACCATTATCCAGATTCACAACTATAACCGCATAATTCTTTGCCACCTCTCCAAATCCCTTTATATGTCTTTAGTCATTACCTTCTGCACACCCCTTTAGGCTAATTGATTTTCTTCCTTCCCTACCGTTCGGCACCAGCCTAAGGTTTGGAAGAAGACTATCCAATTTGCGCAATGGGTGTACTGTCCTAATCCTAGGAGCACTCGCAATGCGAGAGAAGGTGAGGATAAAAGACAACCGAATAAACCTTATTCCTATTTCTCCTGGACCAGAATCCATCCCCGAACTGGAACAAGTTCCTTTCGAGTTCGTATATAACCATACGATGGAGTATCCAGTAAACTGTGGATCTTCGTAGTGATACGGAGTGTCCTGGAGAAATACAAAGGTGATTTAGGATTGGCGAAGAAATACTTGGTTTGGTCGTGAATATCAGTTGCAATTTACTCTGCCCTCTTACTAATCCCTTGCTTTGTCTGAACTTGATACCTTCTGCACACCATCGTTATGCTAATTGGTTTTCTTCATTCCCTACCGGTCGGCACCTGCCTATGGTTTGAAAGAAGACTATCCAATTTGCATAATAGGTGTACTACCCCTAAACCAAGGAGTACTCGCAAGCTGAGAGAAGGTAGAAGGAAAAGACAACTGAATAGTCCTATTCGTTTTCTCCAGAACCGGAAACCATCCTCGAATTCCTTCGAGTTCGTATCTAACCATACGATGGTTTTGTCCAATGGAAGTGGACGTTCGTAGTAATACGGGGTGTCCTGGAGAAAAGGGTAAAAGTAGGAGTGGCAATGAGGTCTGCAACTCTGATAATCCAAAAGCCAGTGTTAAGAAGGTTCGGTCAACTTGGTCTCTGAGTCGTAGTCTTAGGGTCGGGTCAATGGTCGCTGCCAAGAGAGAGAGAAAAGAAACACTCAGCGTGCACTCAAACCAAGATCAGAATGGTTACCAATTTATCTAATCTGGAAACCTCCCACTGTACCTCAAATTCTCCTCCAAACCTGAAAGAAGAATTAGTCGGGGTCACCCGAGGAGTAAACCAACTCATCAGTGGGAATCGGGATCCAACTATCATCGCATGATAACGTGACGGAATCCGCTCACGCTATAACACTCCAGAAGGTATGCGCATATCTGGCAAGTTTCAGTTCTTTTGAAACTCCCGATGTGGATTTTTACCCCATGCTCTTATGACCTTGACTATGGCCAACAAATCATAAGTCACATGTCAAGTTCTACCCGTCATTATCCAGGTTGATTTGAACCCACCCGTACAAGCCCTTGACTAGGGCCAACAAGGCTATACGACTGTCCCAAACCAACGCATCTATCTATGCTGCATAAGAATAACCAACAGCTACCAAACACTGTGCCTTGACTATGGCCAACAAACACAGCTTGAATTCTATTGACTATCCATATGAAACGACGGAGGGCTACGAATGGTTTCTGGCGAAAACCTTTAACGTAATGAACTTGATTTCATTGAAGGAACGGATAGCTTTTTAGAAAATATAGTAACGAAAACCTTCGCTAAAGAGGTCACTCCCGGTGAAGGGATCTCGGCTCTTTCCCCGTAGAATGGGGTGCAGGATATTCCAAATGAATACCACAATGCAAAGCAAAAGTAATCGGCTATAGTGAAGTTAATGCCCTGACGCAAACTTCTGTCCAAGGGGTCACTCCCGGTGAAGGGATCTCGGCCCTTGCCTCGTCGACTAAGGAGCAGGATATTCCAAATGAATACCACGATGCAAAACAAAAGTGAACGTCCTTGCAATAACAGCTTTTTGAAAAGTGTTCCAACAACATCAGAATAGGTTTGTTTATCTTGCATTGATCCGAATCAATGCAGTCCCATCAATCGATCACACCACAAAGAACGAAAATATACTGACGTACGTATATGCCATCCGCATTCGCCACTGGGTCCCGTCATCACCCGTTAGGTTAGCTAACTAACGGCAGAGCGGGGACTGGACTAGCGCGGATGAAAAACATATACAACATCTACTAATATATATACCAATATATAGTATTTCGCTCAAGGCGTGAATAAAATGCAACATCACAGAAATGTACAGCATCACAGAACAATACAGATATCTGGGATCCCCGGGTTTCACAGAGCCACTACTGAAACCCGACGTTCCCCTGGTCGTGTGGATAGCCTGTGCAATGAAAACCTAGACCCCTACGGGCGCGGCAAGTCACCCGCCAAAACCTGAAGCGAGGCAGCCCCTTTCATCATCGTGAATGGACCACCCAGCACTTCACGGAATCCGGCAACTTGGGCACCCCTCCTGGGTCAACCTGTACCCCCTACGAGTGCGGCGAATAGCCCGCCAATTCCAGACTGAAGCCCCCTCCGTCTCAATGCCCTGAGATGCGGGCTTGTTGCTCTCCAGAACCCGGCTATCCGTGCACCCCTCCGCGGGGCAATCCTAGTATAGAAAGTAAAATATACATACAACGGGTACATCGACCGCAACCAGGTCGTGCCCCAAAAGAATAATACAATCAGGCAGTGACGGCAGTCCACATGTCGGACGCTCGCCCCGCAATAACAAATGTACATAATACAACAGAAACTGTACTAGCATTGCATCCAGGCTATCCCCACGACCGATCCGCAACATCACAGCAAAACACAGAACATCAACGTGAAAGTCACGTTCGCAAATCCGTCTAACCGGGCTATAGCAGTTAGACCGGATTTACCAATCGAGTGACATTCACGGTCGCAGATATAATGTAAATACTGTGAAAAATGTGTTTAAAATATCCGATCGATCAAAAATTAACAAGTGGGCCCCCAAGCAATACTGTAGCACTCACAGAAATTCTGGGCCCAAATTTAATATCCCAAAACCCCCAAAATCAGCTCACAAGCCCACTGGAAAAATTGGACACAGTGAGGACACTAAAGTGCGGCGGAACCGCGGCCCAAGGGGGGGTTTGGCCGCGGTTCCGCGCTTCAGTGATCGACTGAATGCGTCGAATTTTTACAGAAGTCTTATAATTTTCAGTACATTAGTTTTATACAACCTGAAAAATTTTTAGAGACCAAAAAGTTTCAACAGAAAACTGATGTGAGCTAAAATTGGGTTTTTGGAATTTTGGTCGATCGGAACTGAAAAACACATCAAACGAAGCTAGACGAAATTAATGGCGAGGCTCTGATACCACTGTAAGTGCACAGCGGCGCCCCGGCCGTCAATCCGACGGCCAGATGCGGAAACGGTGATAAACTTTAATTTTGCGAACTTAGCAAACCGGCACCACCGCGCACTAAACCCCGGATCGGGCCATTAAACTTGTTCTAGCTAACTACAAGATGGGAAGAGATATACCGAGTGATCCGAGTCCTCCGGTCTTCTCGTCATCGTCCCGATCTCCCGCGGAAAATCCGGTCGTCGCCTCCTCGCCGGAAGGGCACCACATCGCCTGTTTCTTTTACGGGCTCCCACCTCAATACCGAGGCAACTCGGGCATGAAGCTGGCAAGTCGACATGCCCAAGAAGTGCTGTAGAAAGTGTAGTGTAGAGGCTATGTCTCACTTTGGGGTTATTGGTTGCCTTTTGAAGATGGAGGAATGAAGGTATGAAAAATGGTGCTTTCATTTTTCCTTGTATCAAAATGAGATGAATGAAATTTGCCACAAGCTCACAAATGAAATTCTCTCCCTCTCACAAATTATGGCCGGCCAATGATGATATGAGAATGGTGGAGGGAAAAACCAAAACCAATGAAGGGAGGTAAGTGTAGGATAAAGCAAGTGGTCACCTTAAACAAAACATCAACCATACTTCATTTAAATCCAACCCTTACCCTTTCATGGCTTAATTAATGCAAGTGATGGATGAAAGATATCATAATCAATACAATTGCAAGAAACCCCCTCCACAAATGTTATTTGCACAATTGCAAATAACCCCCTCCATCGGAAAAGTCCGGCCGGGAAAGAACAAAGGAAAACCGGCCGGAACGGAATGCAAACTGGCAACTTCAGAAAACTGGTCCCGTAATAAATTACAGGAAAACCCCGATACTGTGCATACACACCCGCATCTGTATTCCGTCCGGATACAAATGCAAAGAGACAAAATCTACACTGTACTAAACTAGGATCCGGCTTAAACAAAAGCCGGCTAGTAATGTCCGTCCGATCCTGATCCGTGCAATACCGCACGTATCAGATCGAACCCTGCCATATATCTATACGGCCTCTAGTACAAACCGTCCGATCCTGATCCGTGCAATACCGCACGTATCTGATCGGACCCTGCCATATCTCCATACGGCCTCTACAGCGTTTCGCCCGAAAGCTGAGTAACTGAAAGTGTGGTGGACTCTAAAGACTCGTCAATACTATGGCTGTGGATTTAACCACTACCACGTCAGAGGTATAAGCCAATACGTAACGGGCCACCAGCTATTGACCAAAAGGGACGTCGATGAGCGAACTCATCCTGACACCCTACTGAGCCTGTCAGTGACAATATCCGTACAGTCCGGTCCGTTCGTCTATGAGCATCGCATGTCGGGCCTAGGGGGTGGGTAAAAGTCAGACCCCCAAAAGCGGTACAAGTTGTGTCGGAGTGTAGCCCAGAACACCCTGAGATACTTCTGGAATACCTACCAGTAAATCTCCTGCCTTGGCCAAGGACTTTGTGTAATGGCTCTCCTAGACACAGCGCGACCTCACCCCCAATACCGGGAGAGACGAACCCCCGAAGATCCGCTCACTGCCTCCATGTGGCTCGGGACTGTACCCAACTAAAACCTGTTTGCACGACTCCTTTGAGCCGTGGTAGGGTAGTAATCAAAGCACAGTGGGAACTCACACGAGACAAATGACGATCCCCAGGTCGATGAACTAACCTGTACACATGTCACCTGGGAACTGCTATCTGACGTCATGTATAAGACCAACTAGTATGTTCCCGGCGAGTCCTGTCCGGTGTACTCATAACCCAATGAGCACCTGTATACATCTTAGGTGAACCAACTGACACCAGTGGCTTGTGAGACCGGCCACCGCCCCTCGTCGGGGTCTCGACTGTATACACTAGTCTACTCTGGAGAATCGATGCCCTGTCTCGAAACTCCCACGACTAGGGACCTTTTAAGGATGTGCTTATAGACTCCAGCTCTCACTTATATGATCGCCCTCATACTGCTGGCAGCCAAGCAAGAATCCTAGGGGCTCTATCAACGTGTAATAGCGACCTGTCAGGTCACCTAAAGCAGTACACGATGATAAAGGTAAACCAGATAGCAAACTATCATCTCGAGTAAGACTGTCATCCCGGGATAGGTCCTCCCTCAATCATTGCAATCACGTGCCTGTGATCCAATAATTGACTCTGAGGGCACTATCTCCAACAGTAAGATGGAAATGAAAGCACAGTGGGAACCACACAAGACTCTATGACGATCTCGGGTCAACAGACTACTCTGTACCAGTGTCACCAGAGAACTGCCATCTGACGTGAGGTATAATACCATCTGGGAGTTCTCGGCAAGTCCGTCCAGTGTACCCAGTCTCCACTGAGCACCCGTATATCATCTCTGATGTCAAACACCAATGGATATGGGATCATCCATCGCCCATCTGTATGGGTCGAGAAGGTATACGCTAGTCTACTCTGGTATATCGATGCCCCGTCTCGATACACCCTCGACTAGGGACTTTGAAGGATGTACTTATGGACTACCATGTCCCCACTAGTATGATCCGCATCATAGTCCAGGTAGTCAAGCACACATCCTAAGGGCTTTACCAACATGTAACAGAGAGACAATCAGTATACACGTTAAGGTAAAGAGCAACCAGATAGCATAATATCATGTCGAGCAAGAAAGTCCTCCCTATATATGTCCCAGCATCCACTACAATATACATCCAATGTACAGTAATGGCCTCTAGGGCATACATATAACTAACACCCGTATCGATAATATACGTCCTCGAATCTTAAGTGCCAAACACGGACACTCTCGATCCCCGTATCGGTAATATACATCCTCGAATCTTAAGTGCCAAACACCGACACTCTCAATCCCCGTATCGGTAATATACGTCCTCGAATATTAAGTGCCAAACACCGACACTCTCGATCCCCGTATCAGAAATATACGTCCTCGAATCTTAAGTGCCAAACACCGACACTCTCGATCCCCGTATCGGTAATATACGTCCTCGAATCTGAAGTGCCAAACACCGACACTCTCGATCCCCGTATCGGTATAAGACAAATTTCATGTGGATCTATCCAATATCAAGTAAAGAATAAGAATACTTCCGTAATTCCATGAAACCACCACGGTCCTCAAATCCAGAAAACATCAAGTAGTGAATACATAAGAATGCATGAATCAATACACAGATATTAGCATCCCATTCCACTAATATATGTGTATAGGTAGATAAAACAGCGTCCCATTCCACTGTTATATATACATAGGAGTAAAAATATCATAGAACATAATATGAAATCCATGAATGTAATATATGCAACATGAAACAGTAATATGAGCATATAAAGGAAAACAACTATTTAACTACAACAAGTTACTAAATATATCACAGGGTTCCTGATTTCCCCGAAATCAGATGCAACATCATAGACAGTTGAACATGTAGCTATAACAAGGTATGCATAACCATGTCGGTATAGCAAGTATGTGTGTCCATATGTAATTATGTATGATGTCGAAGTAGCTGTAGCAAGGTATGTGTCTATACCTATCCATAATACCCTTCAGGTATATGTATGTATGTATGCCAGATGTATACGTATCTTTGTCTCATATGTGTATATACCTATCACAATGGTACAATACCATATAGGTATATGAGTAACTAGCATGTAAGCATGTCAGGTACATAAGCGTGAGCATGTAGGTATTCAGGTATGCTATATGTCATACGTACAAGGAAATATGAATCAATGTCTCAATGTCCCTAACCAAACAATATCATATCTATAATGGTATTTTGCGTGTCATGGTCATTATTGATAGTGTGTGTGGCATATAATCAATGCTCGTGCAACATAAGCCGTCAATAATAGTGCAGTGTCCTGAGGATACTAGTCCAAGCACAACTATAACCAAGTAGTAATGTGTATGCGCAACTCTATATATACAATAGAATATGCGACAAAACATAACAGTTCTAGCCCAGACGCATAACTCCATGTGGGAGATTCCCCTATAGATGTTAAATCTACTCACCAACCGTCCTGGCTAAGCAAAACCAACCACCTGTTTTCCCTTCTTCGCAGCGTCCTAAGTCCCTGCATGCGAACCTAAAACAACACAACGATAACACAGGTTTATATTAGTAAACGACCAAAAACACGTACAAACTACGTTTTACCGACACACCAACTCCAAAGCTACTCTCAAGTGTTCGTATTGTGGCTAACGTACGTAGCGACACGACGAAACCCATTCAAGAGCAAAACCAACACGAAGTGCACGGACCGTGTCGGATAACGTATCGCGCGTAGTCGTATTTTAAAAACTATTTACGTGATCCCAGATTTTTCATGCTGCAATTACTAAAAAAGTAAACAGTACCAAACACTCCTAAACTACAGCAGACAACTACCCACAAAAACCAACACCCATCTCTCCTCAAAAAGCCGACGTCACCAGATTTCCTTCAAAGGGTCGCCGGCCGAAGCCGGTGGGGTGGTGCTCGGGTCTCAGGTGGAACTCCAAGGTCACTAGTACATCACTACAATTTTGTTTGGTTACTAAGTAAAATTTCCTGGTCAGAGCAGATCCCAGAAATTCAAAAAGACACTAGAAAACACGATATTGCATTAATCGATATTTAAAGTGTTCTAAACAATAACCAAAGAGCTACCCATCATAAAAACTCTTAATTAACAGATTAGAGATTATACCTAACAAAACTTGCTTCCAAGATCCAAGCTTTCCAAGCTCCAAGTGATCAAGAAGGCAAAAACCAAGACTTTATGTAAAATTGTGATTTATTTTTGGAATTTTGGAGATTTATGAGCTTTGAAATTGTTGCAAATGGAGAAAGAAAAGATCAAGGGCAGAAGAGAGAGGAAGGAGCTCGGCCAGAATGAAGGAGGTGAGAAAATTGTGTAGGATTTTCTAGCTTATCTTGCAATGAATGCTCATAAATGCATATGCATGCATGAAGCCACCTCATTCATTCATTTCTTTTCTTTTCTTAAAACTTAATCCCTTTTCTCACAAGAATATCTAGATATGATAAAGAGGTTTTGTTTTACTCAAACTTGATTTATTTGAAAAGTTTCCAATTCTGGAGAAATTTCCCAAAATGTAATTACCACATTAAAATAATATTAAAATTGGAAAAAATTCAAATTGAACCAAAACGTCCCATATACTCCCAAAGCTTGCGCACTAGCTTTATTTTAGCTAAACTAGGTGCTGGCAAATCTATATGGACGTTTGATCACAGTCAGGTTAAAACGGAAAATATCAACAATTTTACCCTAAAACGGAAAAATTCGCATAACAATTCTAAAACGTTACAATGCAACACTATCTATCATGCGATCCCAAAGTAGAACATATCAAATGCAAATGACCTGTATCTAGTTATAAGCTCAATGGTAGCCAAAAATATATATATAAACATCTTCTTTAAAATATCCGCTGAATAGATATGTCACTGCATAAAAGCAGACGTGATAATATGAAATATAATAGGTACTTACTTAAGATATGCGTCCTGCTGTTTTGGTGAAAAATGTTAAGAGGTTTACAATTTAAAGATCCCAGTGTCATATTAGACATTTCAAAATAATAAGACTATAGCTCATTTATGAATTCTTTTTTATGTATATGAATGCCCGTAAAAAGATATGTAGGTACTGTCCCCCGGATCAGTCCTGGTCGGCTATAATTACTCATAACATAACCGTATACCTCATATGATAGCAATATATCCAACACCTGGATGTCCAGCATCGACACCCGAAATCAGAAATCTCTCGTGTCCATCACCGACATGCAAATAAAGATATCGTCGACACCATCTCAATAGATGATCGCCACCTGATATCCCTGGCCTCGGTCGGTATCCCTTGAATATCCGCCGTGCCCAAATCGAACCCCGGTCAGTATCCCCTAGATATCTGCCGTGCTCATCTCTATCTCCGGTATCGAGTATCCTTGCTAGGCTCCCCGCCTCAACTGCGGCTATCCTGCCCCTCGGTCTTGACCCAGGTCCACCATGTATCCGACTGTATATCTCCCCCACTCAGCCCGGATAGAAAAAAGTCTGAAACCGTATATCTCCCCCTCTCGGTTCGGAATAAAACAATTAGAAAAACATCAAACTCATAGTGGACGTCAACTTATCATATCGAGAAATATCAAGTAAAGAATGAGAATACTTGCATAGATTATTCTGATGATATTATATATATATACATATATAACAGCGTCCTATACCACTGATATATATCATCAAAAGTAAAAATCCAGAAAACTCATAAGAATCAAATATAAACATCTATAGTACTCGTATTCGCAATACGCAACAGGTAATAAAGGAAGACTGCGTAAATTTATCATACATGCACAAAGATAGCAATTCTACTGTGTCATGGCACTACTAATGATGTGTAGTGTAGTATACGCATCTGTGCTCGTGCAGCATGGCAATCATTAGTATTTGTGCAAGGGTTCTAAAGGTGTAATAGCCTACCCATATCAACATCTATATACGTATTACATAACATAACGGTTCTACAGTGACATGGCAGTACCAAAGAAGTGTAGTGTAACATATGTGTACGTGCTTGTGCAACTAATACTCATTGGTAGTTATGCAGTGTTCTATCAGAGTGTTCGTATTACGGAAACGTATATCATTGACAATTTTAACGTGAACATGTAAAGTAAATCTAAGTGTAACTAATAAATGTAAGTACTTGCTATGAGCTATACCATTATCTTTGAAAATGAACGAAACGTTGGTTTTGAAATTAGGAAGCTGCCTTGGATTGAAAATGGATATTTGTTTTGGAAATTGGCATCGCATCCTGGTCTTTCATCATCAAAAAGGGAAACGAATCGTTAGTTTTTAAAAGAGTATAACTCACTCAAGTATTACGTTCTAAAACGAAATAAAACATTATTTTACGAGTCTAAAGGAAACTGGGCCGTTATTCGGCATACGAAACTCATCACCACCAATACGGTAAAATTCCTCGTATAATATCTCACATTATCACTATATCTAAATCATCTCTAGTACGGCATGATCCTTCGTACCAATTTACCAAACCATAAGTAAACTACATGCAAATGAGTATCATGCTAGATGCAAATTAACTCCGATATCCACATCTTGAATAATTACTAAAACTAACTATATATCATAATACTATTTATAAGGTTGCGGTGGTGCTATACGCCATCCACCCGATTTCCCCTGTAGATGTAAATCTACTCACCAACTTGTCGAACTCGTAGATTCCACGATTGCTATGTCCGTCAACTCCATCTCGGAAACCTTCGCGATCGTACTTATAATCGTAGTTATTTTATATCGACGTAAATATCATATCAAAACTCAAAACAACGAGATAGGCACCCATAGGTTATAATCTATAGCATACTTAACCCAAAAACGAAAATATATTCATGTTGTTAACGTACAAACGTTGATGGTTTAAGCGCAGTACAGAAATACGGAAAACCCGTATCGTAATATAGGAAATTTGATAAAACCTTTACTAATCATTTCCAGATTTCTATACATGAATATTGGAGTAAATCAAACAATACAGTAACTTATAAAATACCAAGATCAAGCTACAGAAGAAAAACCAACACCAAATATCCCCAAATACCCGGCGACCTCGGACAATATGGGATTCTCGCCGGTCCAAATTTAGAGATGGGGTCTCGGGCTATAGGTGAAGTCTTCTAGTGGTCTCATGATACTTATGGTATTACTAGTTTTTCTAGTAGTTACACCTATTGGTTCCAGATTCAATTACAGTAGGCTAAATATCACAAAACAACAGTTTTTATAATACTGCACATGAAAACAGATATGGAAATATACTGAACATGCAAGGAGGGAAGGAATTATACCTATGGAGATTGTGTACAATGAAACACTAGCTCATAAAGTTCTTGTGGAAGCATCTAGGGGTTGTAGTGTATTAAGCTTGATGAAGTGCACAAACTTGATGAAGGAAATCATGGTTTTTTCTTTTGATATGAAGAAAACATAGGAATTTAGGTGTTGGAGATTGAAGATTTAAGTTTTGTTCAGTTGAGAAAGCTTAGAAGTTTCTATGTGTTGTGTTGTGTAGAGAGAGCATGAGGTGGAGGGTTGAGAGGTGGAGGTGTCAAGGTGTAAGGAGGAGGTGTCAATGGAGAAGATGGAGGTGTGAAATTGAGTAGTAGGAGGTGGAGGGCGTTGGGCTTGGGTGAGGGCGAGTTGTATGTGAGGGTTTAGACTTAGGTTAAGATATACCAACCATTTAACAAAATAGTTAAAACAAAAGAAAACCCCTTTGTGTAAAATCTACATCCATGTTTAAAATGAAATACTTATCATAACCCTTAATTACCATTATCTTATAATAACATCTTATGTCATATTTAGAAAAATCAAAATATCATTATCTTAATGTAAAATAAAATGTCATGTTAAAATAATTAAAATATCATTTTTATGATATCACACACTTTATTCATATTTAACAAAAAAATTACATTTTTCGGATAAAATTCCGATACCCAATTCCATAAGCGATATTATTTTTGTAAACTTATTAAATTCATATTAATATTTATAATTTTTCCAAAATGTTACAACGCCAGATATTGCTTTTGCACAGGCTGCAATAAGCATATATATTAATCCAATCCTGGAGAAACGTTGGGAAGCAGTTATAAACATAAGTGGATGTTCTTGGGATATGGTAACGGTAGCCTCTTTCGGGAGACGGTTATCATTTCAGGTTTCCAAGATGACCTGGATGATAGAGTGGCTGTCTGAGTTATAGTTTTCCCTCTTTTGAGGGACAATATGTTGGATAGGTGGTCCAAGCAGATACTGTTGAAGGTATGGCACAGGATACTGATTAAATTCAGTGGATGATACAGTCTAAGAAGTTTTTTGGATTTGGAGTTCATATATGAACTGGGTCCTGTTAGGTCCACGTTACCTCTCCCGGTACTTTCGGGGTTGCGGAAACGGTAAAACAAAAATTTCTCTGAACATGGTAACATAGACCGTAAAAGCCGGATCTTTACTAAATAATACACTAGCATCCTAACTAGAGATTTATCTACTCGGTTAGGGGTTATACCTCAACTTGTACTTCCCTTCTTGTTGTTCTTCTCCTTGCTTGCTCCGAGGCTTGATCCGGACTTTGGTCACCTCCGCGGCCTCCTTGAGTCGAAAACGATCCACCCGAGAGATGTAAACCGAGCTCCACCTCGAGCCGAGGTAACTAGGGCAAAGAGATTGCTAATCTAGAAGCCCTAGGTTGTGTAGAGGAGATGTATGGATGTGTTTGTCTTTGTGGGATCTTTTTCTCTCAACACATGAGATCAAAAGATGAGATCAAGAGGAGGAAGAAGAAGGAGAAACTTAGCAACCATGGAGCTTTTCTTTTTCTTCTCACTTCAAGTGAGAGAATGAAAAGAGAATAATGAAAATATTAAACTAAAAGAAATGAACCATGGTTCCAATAATACACAAAATCATCATTACTAATCCAATCATGATAGAAGTTGATGGCACATTGAATTGACTATTATCATAACACAAGAAATAAAAAGAAAATGAAAGAAGAGTGTGGATCTCTCTTGAAGGTCAATGGTCAACACGGTCAATGGGTCAACAAAGTCAAGAGAGATCCAAGTGGTCAAATGGTCAATGCAATGAGCCATCACAAATCTATCACTAAAAGGATTAGTAAACAATGTCTTCGGCTCATAACGGTTTTGACCAAATGAACTGTCAAAACCCTAATGAGTGTGCCATATTACGGTTTTGGCCGAACCAACTGCCAAAACCCTAATGGGGCACCTCCTCCTTCATCGCTCCTCAAAACTGTGCATACACACCCGCATCCGCATTCCGTAGAATGTGAATGCACAGAAGACAAATCAAATCCATCTGTGCAATACTAGGATCTGGCTTAAACCAAAGCCCACTAGTATTGCCTGCCTGAACACCATACGCACACAAGTGTACGTAAGTGATCGCAGCCCTGCCGTAAAAACTATACGGCCTCTACACGTTTCGCTCAGTGCAGGGAAACTCTCTGTGTGGGACTCTAAAGACTCGACACTACGCTGGCAGTGGGTTTAACCACAGACCGCAAGCGGCACTAGCTGTACGTAACGGTCCCCAGGTAGATGTCGATAAGAAGGCCGATGACACCCATCCGAACTCCTACTGAGCCTGTATGTGACAATCTCCGTACAGTCAGGTCTGTTCGTCTGATACATCGCATGGCGGGCCTAGGGGGGCGGTAAACGTCAGTCCCCTAATAGCGGTACAAGTCGTGTCGGAGTGAAGCCCAGAACACCCTGAGATAACACTGGAAACCTACTAGTATATCTCGCTTGCCCTGGCCAGGGACTACTCGTGTAATGGCTCTCCTAGACACAGCGCGATGTCAACCCCCAATACCGGGAGAGACGAATCCTGTCTAACCGTCACTGCCTCCAAGTGCTTCGGGACTGCACCCAACTACTACCTGTTTGTGCAACTCAGTAGAGCTGTGGTAGGGTAGTAATCAAAGAACAGTGGGAACACACTCGAGGCGAAGTGACAGTGTCAAGTCAGCGGACTAAGCTGTACTCATGTCACCTGGGAACTGATAACTGACGATAGGTATAATACCAACCATCAGTTCCCGATGAGTCCTGTCCAGTGTACTCGTAACCTAACGAGCACCCGCATACTATCTCAAGTACGACATACTGACGGCTGTGGGACAGACCGTCTTCCATGCTGGGATGAGAAGCGCATATGCTAGTCTACTCCGGAGTATCGATACCCTGTCTCGATAATCCCACGACTAGGGACGTGTATAAGGATGTGCTTGTGGATTACCCAGCCCCCACGAGTGTGATCGCCATCACAACGCCGGTAATCAAGCAAAGATCCTAAGGGCTCTACTAATGCGTATAGGTGATACAATAAAGAAACACACATGTACACATTAAAGCAGAGACAAACCAAGTAGCATACTACTATATTGAGCAAGATTGTCTATACAACTGTGAATATCCCAAGCTTCCATCAAGTAATATACAAACTAGTATGATACAGTAATGGCTTCTAGGGCATATACACTAACAATCTCCCACTTGCACTAAGGCCATGTACTGGCGTATCGAAGACCTATCATCTCGATCAGCCGCTCGAACTGAGTCTGGGGTAATGCCTTCGTGAATGGATCCGCCGTGTTGTCTTTTGTGTCCACTCTCCGTACCTCGATCTCCTGGCGATCAATGATCTCCCTGATCAGGTGATACCGCCTTAAGATGTGCCTGGATTTCTGATGGGACCTTGGTTCATTCGCTAAAGCTATAGCCCCATTGTTATCGCAATACAAACGTATTGGGTCAACAATGTATGGAACCACCTGAAGTTCACTAATGAACTTCTTCATCTAGACCGCCTCTTTTGCGGCATCGCTTGCAGCAATGTATTCAGCCTCCATCGTCGAGTCTGCGACGGTATCCTGTTTGGAACTCCTCCAACATACCGCCCCTCCGTTGAGGGTAAACACAAAACCCGAGAAAGACTTGCTGTCATCTTTGTCACTCTGAAAGCTTGAATCGGTAAAGGACTACACCCTAAGGTCTCCATTACCGTAAACCAGGAACATCTCCTTAGTCCTTCTCAGGTACTTGAGAATGTTCTTCACTGCTGTCCAGTGGTCCTCACCTGGGTCTGACTGATACCGGCTTACCGTGCTTAGCGCGTAAGCTACATTTGGTCTTGTACATAGCATCGCATACATTATAGATCCTACCGCTGAAGCGTAGGGTATAGTGCTCATGCGAACCCTCTCCTCGTCAGTCTTAGGAGACATCTTCTTGGAGAGGGTAATTCCGTGCAATGCGGGTATGTTACCGCGCTTGGAATCCTCCATATTAAATCTCTTTAGTACGGTCTCTATGTACCTGGACTGCGAAAGTCCCAGTAGTCTCTTGGATCTATCTCTATAGATCTTGATCCCCAGAATGTACAAGGCATCACCCAGGTCCTTCATGGAGAACCTTTGTGACAAAAATAGCTTGACCGATTGTAGCATAGGAATGTCATTTCCTATCAAAAGAATGTCGTCCACGTACAAGACTAGGAACACGACAGTTCGTCCTACAATCTTCTTATAGACACAAGGTTCATTTTCGTTCTTGATGAAATCAAATTCCTTGATTGCCTCATCAAAATAGATGTTCCAGCTCCGCGATGCCTGCTTTAATCTATAAATGGATTTAAGCAACTTGCACACCTTCCCTATGCTCCCACTGTCTACGAAACCTTCTGGCTGATCCATGTAAACGCACTCTTCCAAACAACCGTTTAGGAAAGCCGTTTTAACATCCATCTGCCAGATTTCATAGTCATGGAAGGCAGCAATGGTAAGTAGGATCCGAATGGATTTGAGCATAGCCACCGGAGAAAAAGTTTCGTCATAGTCCAAACCAGGTCTTTGACGAAAACCTTTTGCAACGAGTCTAGCCTTATAGGTTTCCACCTGCCCATCTACACCAAGTTTCCTTTTGTAGATCCATTTGCATCCAACGGGTTTTAGCCCAGGTGGAGCAATATCCAAGGTCCACACTTTATTGGCGTACATGGACTCCATTTCTGATTGCATTGCTTCCTGCCACTTATCAGAGTCCCTACTGATAATGGCCTGCCTGAAACTGGTAGGGTCATCTTCTTCCAAGATGCAATCCTCTCGATCACCGTCTATGAGAAAACCGTAGTATCTCTCGGGCGGATGAGAAATCCTACCAAATCTGCGCAGTGGCTGAGGTTCGTCTGGGGTTATTGAATTCTGAGGTTCTGTCAAATCTTCAGTTTCATTTTGTGGTCGCTGAATTTCTTCCAGTTCTACCGAACTCCCACTTGTTACTTTTGCAAGAAATTGCCACTCTAAAAAGGTGGCGTGGCGAGATATAAACACCTTCTGTTCCTCGGTGTGGTAGAACAGATATCATGTGGAGTTCTTAGGATATCCTACAAATTTACATAGAACTGAACGTGCCTGCAGTTTGTCCGGATTTTGTACTTTTACATAAGCCGGACAACCCCATATCTTAATACGTTTAAGATACGGCTTTTTACCATTCCATATCTCGAACGGTGTTTTAGGCACAGATTTAGATGGAACATCGTTCAATAGATATGCTGCTGTCAACAGCGCAAGTCCCCAAAATGAAAGAGGTAACTCGGCATTACTCATCATGGAGCGAACCATATCCAGTAGGGTACGATTCCTCCGCTCTGATACACCGTTGTGCTGTGGTGTGTAAGGAGGAGTAAGCAGAGAAAGAATACCATTCTCTTTTAAGTAATCTAGGAATTTCGTGCTTAAGTACTCCCCTCCTCTATTAGACCGGAGGATCTTGATACTTTTGCCAGTCTAGTTCTCGACTTCGTTTCTGAATTCCTTAAATTTTTCAAAAGCTTCAGATTTGTGTTTCATCAGATACACATATCCGAACCTAGAAAGATCGTCAGTGAATGTGATGAAGTACGAGAACCCACCCTTTGCATGTATAGACATCGGACAACATACATCACTATGTACGAGTCCCAAGAGCTCTGCTGCTCTTTCTCCATGTCCGGTGAACGGAGATTTGGTCATCTTCCCTTTGAGACAAGACTGACAAGTTTCATAAGATGAAAACTCGAACGCATCCAAGAGTCCATCTTTATGCAACTTACTCAGTCTTTTTTCTCCGATATGACCAAGTCTACAATGCCACAAGTAGGAATCATTCGTATCTGAATTCTTCCTCTTGCGTGTGTTTTGTACATTGAGAACTGTATTCTGATTTAGAACGTAGATACCATTACAAAGTGCACCTTCTGCAACCAGCACCTTATGAAGGTAAATGTTCATGATATTTCTATCAAGAACAAAATTATATCCATCTTTATCGAGTAAAGAAACTGATATGATGTTGCAAACCATGGAAGGTACATGGCAGCAATCGTTCAAAATCATAGTCTTGCCATTTGGCAAAACTAGGTGATATTCACCGACGGCTGCCGCATTAACTTGTGCTACGTTCGCTACTCTGAGCGACATATCACCCGGTGCAACTTTCCTACTTTTTCTCAGTCCCTGCAATAAATTACAGATATGAGATCCTGATCCGGTATCAAGTACCCAGGAGGTAGGGCTGACCGTAAAACAGTTTTCAATTACAAGAACACCTGAAGTAGATGCAAAACCATGCTTCTTCTTCAACTGGGTATCCTGGGAATCCATACAATCCCCTTTCCCTTGCTCATACTTATGACTGTTGTCACAAGTTAGAGCTGAACCAATGTTCCCCAGCCCCGAATAAGAATTCGGATCGGTCAAGCGATACATTTTATTATCTTGATTAGGGCGTGAAATGGTTGCTACCTGGAGAGAGAGAAAAGAAACACTCAGCGTGCGCTCTTGCAAGTTTAGATTGGTTTTTAATTTATCTAAACAGGATGGCTCCCACTGTCTCTCGAATCCCTCCTCAAACCATAAAGGAAGAATTAGTCGGGATCAATCTCACCGTACAATTCTTGCTTAACCGTTCAGCCAGGCCAGTGTCGGTACTTCGAGGGAGGTTTTCCAACGCTTTCGCGAAGTTCCTTAATTAAGTAACCTCTTTTCCCTGTGGGCGTAGCCCCGCTAACACCTTTCTAGACACCTACTTGGTTTATAGCATTGATCGTTAAGCGAGAAAGTTCCCGAGGAGTAGCATATACTCACAGTAGGATCGGGATCCAAATATCATCGTGTGACAAAACTGAAGGAATCCTACCAGAATCATCACACTCCAAATGGTATGCAACACTAGCAAGTTTCAGTACTTTTGAAACTTCCGATGTGGTTTTTGCCCCTAGGACCCAAGTGATCTTGACTGAGCCAACATATCAAAGGATCCTAGTCAAGTTCAACCCGTCATTATCTTGACTGCATTAGACCCACCCGTACGAGTCCTTGACTAAGCCAAAATGACCGCACGACTGTCCTAACCAATCACTTTATATCCTACGGAAAAATATTACATAGCTACTGTACACTACGCCTCGGCTGAGCACGAAATACGTAGCACGAATACTAAGCAATATCAATCCGAAACGACGGAGGGCTACGACTGGGTTTTGGCGAAAACCCGTTAACGTAATGAACTTGATATCGTTGAAGGAACGTGATACAGTTTTTGAAAATATAGTGGCGAAAACTTTTGCTAAAGAGGTCACTCCCTGTGAAGGGATCTCGGCTCTTTCCTCGTCGAATGAGGTGCAGGATATTCCAAACTGAATACCTCGATGCAAAGCAAGAATAATCGACTATAGTGAAGTTATTACCCTGACGCAAACTTTTGTCCAAGGGGTCACTCCCGATGAAGGGATCTCGGCCCTTGCCTCGTCTACTAAGGTGCTGGGCATTCATAACCGAATACCTCGATGCAAAACATAAGTAAACGTCCTTGTAATAACAGCTTTTTTGAAAAATTGTTCCAACAACGTCTTTTAGGTTTATTTTCTTGCATTAGTTCTTTTAATGCATCCCATCATTTAAATCCTACCATTGCAGAAAACAACCAAAATATGACGTATGCTTATGCCATTCGCATTCGCCACGGGGCCCCGTCATCACCCGTTAGGTTACTTAACTAACGACAGAGCGGGGGTTGGGCTAGCGCGGCTGAAAAACATAAGCAACGCCTAAATAGTTATTATATATAGATATATAGCAATGATAGCCAATCCAGATCACAGATGAACACTCTGGATATACTAGGAACCCGCGATTCGTTCGAGCCTGCAACGAAAAGCGGATTACACGGTCGCGATGAATAGCCAATACCCCACCCAAGACCCCTACAAGTGCGGCAAAATGCCCGCCAAGTACCCGAAGCGAAGCAACCTCCCTCAACGCCATGAGTAGGCCACTCGGCACTTCGAGATACCCGGTAGTTTGTGCACCCCTTCCATGGGTCTATCCTAGGAGCAAAAACAGTAAAAAAGAATTATACAATGACGGCTACAACCCTGACCCGGTTGTGCGGCCATACAAATAATATTACATCAATTTACAAATTTATTACATGAATGAAAGAAAAAGAAACTCTCATCTCACATCCAACCCGGCTATTCATCCGCGATAATCCAATGAGTTCATATACACATACCATCAACAACACAGATCACAGATATGTATAACCCCTACTAATCGACGTATAGCGATTAGTAGACGTTCAATACACATATAACATCATAGGATATAACCAATAGCCAAAGTCTACAGAACATCGACCAAAAATACGGATTTTTAAGCCCCAAAAACAAATTTTGCTTTCTGGAAAATCTGGGCAGAAAAGTCATGTTGTAAAAATCCCAAAATACCCATCTAAGAAAACTGCAGGAAGCAGATCTCCCACCTAAGTTAAATCGGCCACGGTTCCACGGCATAAGCAAGCTTATGCCGCGGAACCGCGACACTTTAGTTGAGTTGGGGGGTCAAATTTCTCCAGTTTTCTAACAAAAGCCTGAGCCGATTTTTAGTGCATGATCTATTAATTTTTGAACAGAAAAAAAATCGGCAGAAACTTGAAATATCCGGGGTGTTTTGCGGTTTTTCGTCCGTTCGAAATTCTAAACACTTTGCTAACATGCTAGGGTGTGTTTAGTTAGGCTCTGATACCACTGTTAGGTCCACGTTATCTCTCCCGGTACTTTCGGGGTTGCGGAAACGGTAAAACAAAATTTTTTCTAAACATGGTAACATGGACCGTAAAAGCCGGATCTTTACTAAACAATACACTAGCATCCTAACTAGAGATTTATCTACTCGGTTAGGGGTTATACCTCAACTTGTACTCCTTCTCTTCTTGTTGTTCTTCTCCTTGCTTGCTCCGAGGCTTGATCCGGACTTTGGTCGCCTCCGCGGCTTCCTTGAGTCGAAGACGATCCACCCGAGAGATGTACACCGAGCTCCTCCTCGAGCCGAGGTAACTAGGGCAAAGAGTTTGCTAATCTAGAAGCCCTAGGTTGTGTAGAGGAGATGTATGGATGTGTTTGTCTTTGTGGGAACTTTTTCTCTCA
The DNA here is from genome assembly GCA_030015575.1 of Agapanthus africanus. Taxonomy (NCBI): domain Eukaryota; kingdom Viridiplantae; phylum Streptophyta; class Magnoliopsida; order Asparagales; family Amaryllidaceae; genus Agapanthus; species Agapanthus africanus. Next base: position 291,602,670 of record CM057345.1, on the reverse strand, counting down.
ACACATGAGATCAAAAGATGAGATCAAGAGGAGGAAGAAGAAGGAGAAACTTAGCAATCATGGAGCTTTTCTTTTTCTTCTCACTTTAAGAGAGAGAACGAAAAGAGAATAATGAAAAGATTAAACCAAACGAAATGAACCATGGTTCCAATAATACACAAAATCATCATTACTAATCCTATCATGATAGAAGTTGATGGCACATTGAATTGACTATTATCATAACACAAGAAATAAAAAGAAAATGAAAGAAGAATGTGGATCTCTCTTGAAGGTCAATGGTCAACACGGTCAACGGGTCAACAAAGTCAAGAGAGATCCAAGTGGTCAAATGGTCAATGCAATTAGCCATCACAAATCTATCACTAAAAAGATTAGTAAACAATATCTCCGGCTCATAACGGTTTTGACCAAACGAACTGTCAAAACCCTAATGAGTGTGCCATATTACGGTTTTGGCCGAACCAACAGCCAAAACCCTAATGGGGCACCTCCTCCTTCATCGCTCCTCAAAACTGTACATACATACCCGCATCCGCATTCCGTAGAATGCGAATGCACAGAAGACAAATCAAATCCATCTGTGCAATACTAGGATCTGGCTTAAACCAAAGCCCACTAGTATTGCCTGCCCGAACACCACACGCACACAAGTGTACGTAAGTGATCGCAGCCCTGCCGTAAAAACCATACGGTCTCCACACGTTTCGCTCAGTGCAGGGAAACTCTCTGTGTGGGACTCTAAAGACTCGACACTACGCTGGCAGTGGGTTTAACCACAGACCGCAAGCGGCACTAGCTGTACGTAACGGTCCCCAGGTTGATGTCGATAAGAAGGCCGATGAGGTACACCCATCCGAACTCCTACTAAACCTGTATGTGACAATCTCCGTACTGTCAGGTCTGTTCGTCTGATACATCACATGGCGGGCCTAGGAGGGCGGTAAACGTCAGTCCTCCAGTAGCGGTACAAGTCGTGTTGGAGTGAAGCCCAGAACACCCTGAGATAACACTGGAAACCTACCAGTATATCTCGCTTGCCCTGGCCAGGGACTACTCGTGTAATGGCTCTCCTAGACACAGCGCGATGTCAACCCCCAATACCGGGAGAGACGAATCCTGTTTAACCGTCACTGCCTCCAAGTGCTTCGGGACTGCAGCCAACTACTACCTGTTTGCGCGACTCAGTAAAGCCGTGGTAGGGTAGTAATCAAAGAACAGTGGGAACACACTCGAGGCGAAGTGACAGTGTCAAGTCAGCGGACTAAGCTGTACTCATGTCACCTGGGAACTGATAAATGACGATAGGTATAATACCAACCATCAGTTCCCGACGAGTCTTGTCCAGTGTACTCGTAACCTAACGAGCACCCGCATACTATCTCAAGTACGACATACTGACGGCTGTAGGACAGACCGTCTCCCGTGCTGGGATGAGAAGAGCATACGCTAGTCTACTCCGGAGTATCGATGCCCTGTCTCGATAATCCCACGACTAGGGACGTGTATAAGGATGTGCTTGTGGATTACCCAGCCCCCACGAGTGTGATCGCCATCACAACGCCGGTAATCAAGCAAAGATCCAAAGGGCTCTACTAATGCGTATAGGTGATACAATAAAGAAACACACATGTACACATTAAAGCAGAGACAAACCAAGTAGCATACTACTATATTGAGCAAGATTGTCTATACAACTGTGAATATCCCAAGCTTCCATCAAATAATATACAAACTAGTATGATACAGTAATGGCCTCTTGGGCATATACAGTAACAGGTCCCATCAGATATCCAGACAAATTCTGTAACTTTTCATAAATATACAATATTATTTTTGGAATTTAATTTTAAAATAATATATTTTGTGAAAACTACCCGATTTGCGAATCTTGGGTTGTCGTAAAATGGTATAAATATATATCAATATTTGTGAAATAATTGGAGATTAAAATGATTTATTCATTTAAAAATATATTTATCGGATTTGGCATTTTTATAATTATTTATATGCAGTTTGAATAAAAATTGATTAGTGCACTACTAATCGCGATTAAGCCAAATCCGTGTTTCTACATTTTTTCATGGTTGGTGCACCATGACATATTGCATTTTTGTTGCATATTGTTTCATTGGTATGTGTTGATATTTGGTTTAGAGAAAAGAAAAAGGGAAAAGGGAAAAATGAGTAAATTATTGGAGAGAGTAGGGTCAAAAGTCAAGACATGAGTTGTGAAAGGGTGAGAATAAGAGAGGGAGAGAGAGGGGGGGCTGCCTTCTTTCCTCACCCCCATTTGTTTCCTTCATCTTCCTCATCTTCATGTTCCCTCTAACTCCTGCTCCAAGTATCATATCAATTTCTTCACCAAAACCCTATACTCCCTTCATTAAAAATGATCCCCGCCTCCTCCTCAACACTTTGGACCTTTCAAAGTTGGATTTTGAAGACTTTGAGCAACTCAAGAAAATACTTGAGTTGCCAAATGAGGTAATTCCTACACTTCTAGTTTAGTTTTTGAGTTTAATGGCACCCTATTGTAGTTTAGAGTTTAATCGATTTGAATTAGTGATGTTTGGAAATTCCAAGAAAGGGTTTGGTTGATTGTGTGGACTTATGATGGGTAGTGAGTGTTTTATGACCTTAGAGACTGATTACCTGACCTTGAAACGAGAATAGAAACGAAAATATGAACTTTGAAATGGTCTTGTGTCGGTTTTGTGAAGTATTGTGTGCCTACAGGGAATCTGGGATGACCTGAGACCTGTACGAGAAAAACTAGCAACTCCATTGACCTAGGCTGAGCACTAGAAGACCACCCTGGAAGTACGAACCTGATCCATGCAACCCAGGCCGGCCAGGTCGGAAATTCAGGTGATGTCACCAGGTCATCTGTGGTGTTTGGTGTTGGAATTGGTTCTGTAGCTCGCATACCCCATATACTATCCCTTATACTTACTAGTTTAATCCCAATTAACCTGAGATGAAATCTGTGAGTGATTTCCTGAGTTGCTAAAATTGGTATTTGTGATTTATGAATTTAGGATTTGGTATTTGGTATAGTATTGGGTCGTTGGATGTTTGTACGTCAACGACGAGGGTTGTTTGGTTGTTTTTGCATGAGTAGGCTATAGGTTCTAACCTATGAGCGCACCGTGTGCCGTATTGGTTTTCCGGACTTGATGTTAATAGCATTTGCGATTGTGTATTTATTGTAGGTACCTTCGCGTGGATTCAAAGACGACGGAGCACATCGACTACGGCCGAACAAGGAGTTCTGCAGGTGAGTAGATTTATATCTACGGGGGAAGCCGGGTGGATGGCGTATAGCACCCCCGTAAGTTTTGATGGAAACCGATATATAGAATATAGTTAAGGAAACCTATATTAGAAAACTATGGATATGGTTAAAAAGATAGTTAGAGATGATATGAATGATTGAATATATATATCGAGATATGAGATGAAAGATATAAGGATATGACTCTTTGACATGATATGATAGAAATGATGTCTCAAATTGATATATAAGGATATGAAAAGTGAATGTGAATCACGATATATAGATATGTAGTTGCTTGAGATTAAGTATGAGATTTAGAGTAACATGACATGAGATTTATAAGATAGAATGTATATGTAAAATGACCTGATGTGAGATATTGATGTGATGAAAAGAGTATACGATGAGATGTGATGACTTGGTTAGATATGTTGTTATACGGATGCGAGTCGATATGAGATAATTGATACCTTTGTCGGTCCCATGATATGAGATTGATACGGATGTGACCTGGGATATAGGTATATAGATATATATAATGTTGTGAATCATGAGTAATATGTCGTACGAGACGTTAGGTCCGTACCCTCATTATCATATAGGTTGATAGGATCCCTAATGCTTTAATACCGACGTATGATGGATATCGTACGTGATGAGTTTTACTTGATGATTGATCCATACCCTTGACTAGAGGATGCCGTACGATAGATTATATCATACGTGATGTTGTTAGGCCGGATGCCGATTGATAGATTCACCGACTCGGATATATGATAGAGACGTATACCTTATAGCATTGCGCTCACGATTTACTTTAGGCTACGTTCATGACATTCTCATTACATTACATATACCTGTGCTAGTACACCCACACAATTAGCAATGATGCTTATGTTACACTTACACAGATTGCCGGCTCACACACTTTCATCATCGATAATTGCTATGTCACTTACAGAGTAGAATTACTACATCATGCTATAATATATTGCTATGCTCACATCATTATGCTATGTTGCATGATAAACTTGCTATGTTCACATCACTATACTATGTCGCATGATATACTGATATGCTCACATTTCTGATCTATGTTTGCATACATCATGCTTTACGATTATATTCATTGAGATGCTGTTTTCATGAGATTCTGGATTTGAGAACCGTGGTTATATTTCAAAAGAAAGTATGTATTGTTTTAAAAACCTGGTTTCTCTTGATTTGATATTTCTAGACGTCCACAATGTGTTTTCTCGGTTATGAGTTATGTGATACCCGATTTGAGGAGTTGGATGAGGCCATTTGCAGGTACATGATGGACCCGGTATGGTACCCCGGGGTAAGAAAGGTATGTTGTGCAGTACACGACGAGCCTGGCAAAGGGACTACTACCTACCGGTGATGGTATTTGGACTCGGGGGATATTCGGAGGATACCGACCGGAGTCGTGAGATGATATGGGCCGATCCGGACTGGCAGAGCCCGTGTGTCACGACCCGAAATAGCACGTGACTGGCACTTGAATCATGTGAAGTATATAGGACCCCACCTAATTCAAGTAAGCCAAAAGCCCAGAAATATAAACCATTTGAAAAGAGAGTGCAGGAAAAACTTAGTTTTAAAGCAAGTGTTTTATCAAAATAAGCCGTAGTAAGAATTTTTAAAACATCAAGTCTTTTCCAAAAATTTCGGCAGAGTTTCCTTTGTAAATACTGGCACCAAACGGGTACAAACATGATAATATACATAATGAATAAAGGCATCCCTTAGCGGGAGCTAGCTCTTCGCCAATTGGCGAAAACAACCACACATGCAATATAATATACAACGCCGAAGGGCGAGGATGTGACCATTAATACTTCTTGAGGTACAAACCGACCGATTACCAAATGTGCTCACTCATTTAGGCGTAATTAGCAATTTCCTCATCTTACAACACCAAAGGTTTAGCAGTGGCTCACAAACCAAATGGTCTAAGGCACTAGGTGATAAAGCACCCTCGCTATATTTTTTTTATGCTGCCTTAAGAAATTACAAAACCAGTGTTCATTTTTCTTCACCATTTTATTTTATTATGTTTCACTTTTTTTCATTGATCTTCGTACTAAGGCTTTTAGACAAGAGAATTTCAAGGTACCTCTACTAACCCAAGTTTCAAGATATGTGCAAGTGCATATAGTAGGGTATCAACGTTCAAAAAGTTTGGACTCAAGAATAGAGACTATTTTTCAGACATAATTCTATCCTTATATTAGTGATTCATTCACCTTACTAACCCTTGGGACAACAACTCATGACTACCTATTGCTAGCTTCATTATAAAGCATCTAATTTTCTTGCTTTTCTTAAACTTTTCCTTCCTATCATATGTATTTTTCACTTTCTAACTATCATGACCCAAAGTTTGGCCCGTGACCGGCACTTAACCACGTAACGTCTACAGGCATAACGCGACTAAGTAAGCCGAAAACCTAGAAATCAAACCAGTAAAAGTATAGAGTGTTTTAAGCATTTAATAGAACCATTCACTAAAATGTTAAGAAACCTTAAGTAGACAATCACTAAGATAACAATATACGACGCCGTAGAGAAGAAAAGGGCAATAAGGGGAAAACAAATAGCATGAAAGATAGAGATGCAAAAATAAACTCGGCTTACAACGAGCTCGACACCAGAGTACAAAATAATATACATCGTCCTCACAACTGGTCTCTAAGTCAATACATAAGTGGTAGATGGAGAGTACTAGATACAACAATGTACATAACTGAAAGATAAACAGATACTACACAATACCCACCTATCAGCAAAAGAGCTAGTACGCCAACTGTAGGGGTATCTGTGTGAAAAGGTGCAAGAAAGCAGCCTACCGCGACTACTCCGAAGGGCAACCTGCAAACACTGTGGCACAACGGGGGTGAGTTGCCAACTCGTGAATAGTAGATAACATATAAAGGTAATTGCGAGTATGCACGTACTGCGATACACTAACCTATGCCAATAGATAACATCTATATGATGAACTGGATGCTCAAAATCATGCAACAAGTGCGGTCTAATAACCTCTCCATATGATGAGCAAGATATGTGATAATCAGGTATGGCAATGCAATCTAGCAACCCTATAAAGAATGAGCAGGGTATGCAATGATCATGCAAGCATGTGTACTATATCAGGTACAATAGATACAGGATGAGATATCAAATACTAAATACTGAGCATGGGAAATATAACATCTACACGGAATGTCATCGTGGAAAATATAATCGGTACCCATCAATGCACCCAAATCCCAAAACTACTCAGGCGCCGTCATCCTCTTCAGTCCTCAAATCCTGTAAATCTCATAAAATCATGAGTGCCCAAAATCGGCACTCAAAATATCAAGAAATACTCGTGTCTAGCATCGACACGCAAATCCTCATATATCGGGTATCCGTTAGTCCGGGTCAGCCCATGGGCTCCGTCTGCGGTATCGGCCCTCGGCCCCGGCAGTACGGGTCATCCCGCATCCATCTATCGAATCTGGTCAGTATCCTTCGGATAATCGCCAGGTCCAACCAATTACCGGTAGGTAGTGGTCCCATTGCCAGGCTCATCGTTTATTGCACGAAAGATCCGTTCTCGCCCCGAGGTACCATACCGGGTCCACCATGTACCCGTAATCGGCCTCGTCCGCTCCTCGAATCGGGTTTCATATGTCACTCTAGCACCGAGAAAACACATGGTGGACGCACTGAAATATCATATCAAGGGAAACCGGGTTTTTAAATAATTACCTATTCTCTTTTGAAATATCCACGGTTCCCAAATCTAGAAATAACATGGAAACAACATATCTCAATGTGTAAATCTATGCAAGTATGAAGATATCAATATATGTGTGCACTGGTATGAGTAAATAGTGTGCATGTGCGCAGGTATGAAGATATTAACATATGTGTGCACTGGTATGAGTATATAGTGTGCATGTGCGCAGGTATGAAGATATCAGTATATGTGAGCACTGGTATGAGTAAATAGTGTGCATGTGCGCAGGTATGAAGATATCAGTATATGTGTGCACTGGTATGAGTAAATAGTGTGCATGTGCGCTGGTATGAAGATATCAGTATAAAGAAGAGTGGTCGAGCGCGGACATGAGCAAGTTGTCTCCTCAGTAGAGACGAACTTAAGCTGTACTCCACGATCACACAAGAACTGTAAATCTGCGGAGGACTATCACAACAATCAAAATCCGCCGCAGGAAGATGTACATTAAGCTCTGGTGGTCCGTGAAAAATCTGACACGACTCTCGAACAAGTAGTGTCTCCAATCTCCAACGCAAAACCACGGCGGCCATCTCCAGATCCTGAGTGGGATATCCTTCTAGTACTTCCTCCAAATGTAGGGAAGCAAAAGCGATAACTCCATTGTGTCACCTCAGTACACATTCAAGCCCTACTCACAAAACATCACCACAAAGTCGCCCGAACTTAAACGCAAAGAAAGAACTGATGCAGTTTTTAACCGAATCTTCAACTACCGAAACTCCGTACATAAGCCTCGGTCCAAAGAAAAGAAACCTTCATTCCTGTCAATTTAGTCAACGGTGTAGCACTACACTAGCAGTCCTGCATGAAACGGCGGTAAAAACCCGCTAAGCCCACAAATCTGCGGACCTCCGTCCTGCTCACAAGTCTGGGCCTAAGCTGTATGGCCATGATCTTCCTTAGAACCATACAAAATCGTCTCCGTAACTACAAGAGCTAAGAGTCAACACAAATAAGGCTGAAGGAACACTCCGAGAATCTAGCAAACCGCTGGGGCTCTCCCAGTATCTGTAAAACAGATCCTCAAGTGCTACCCTATCCCTCAAGACACCTTGACTAGACCAGGATGTCGTAAATAACACAACAATAACTGGTCGAGGAACGGCCCGAAGAAATCCGGTTCATCACACCTACGAATGCTGCTAGAGCATTGGTGAGTCCAGTGACACACCCAAAACACACAAAGCCTGTAGCACGCACAAGGCAGTCTTCAGAATGTCATCACTCCGAACCCGAAACAATGATGACCTGATCCCAAACAAACTTAGACAAAGTCTCACACTGTGACGCCGATCGAAGAAATCGTCAATGCGAGGTACAGGATACCTATCCGCACCGTAAGCCGGTTCAATTGACGATACATCAATACACAACCTCAATCTGTCGCCCTTCTCCTTGACGAACAGAAATGGGAGCTTCCTAATGCAAAACACTCAGACGCACAAAACTCCCCCAACAACAACTCTGCAGCGAATCCTTAAGCTCATTAGGCTCCGCCGGCTCGTCTGGAACAACGTCGGAAAACTCTCACACGAATGAAAACCGGCCCAACAAACCAACTGTGGCTATGGTATCACGAATGAACGCCAAGAATCCATGACATCTCCTCAAAAGCCGACTAGCGAAAAGGCTGAATTCAAGCCGGGAGAGGCTGCACAACTATACACCTGCACAACAAGAACTAACTCGCCGGGGAAAACAAAACGTAACTGTTTCCTCACGGTAGTCCACAACTCCTAGCCTGTAGCTAACCAGTCCATGCCCAGGAGAATGCCAAGTCCAACATCTCTAAGAGGATCAAAACAACAGACAAATCTCTATCTCCTATCCGATTGGCACACAACCGAATCACGTGTCGCGCCACAAAAGAATCGCTGACAGAACTTAACACAACAAACGGCTGATCTACCTCACACGATTCTCATCCTAACATAGCACGATGTGTGGAAACATACGAGTGCGTGGATCTGGATGAAACAATACGTGTTCAACAAAAGGACATACTGAAAGAGTACTTGAAACCACAGCATTGGACGCCAGAGCATCCTGATGAGTCGTAGCAAAAACTTGGGCCTGCCCTTCATCTGCGACTTACCGAACTCCTCCTCTACTAGCCTGACCCCTCTGCGCGAACCTTCCGCGTCCACGACGTCTCAGAATATGACCCTGACGTGGTGTTAAGGAACACTTCCTGATGAAGTGTTGAAGGCTTCCGCATCGTAAACATCTACGCGCTGACTGCTGTCCTTCCTGGGGATGAGAACCAGACAACTGTCCTCGTCCTAAGCCTCTGCTCTAGGCTAGTACACCAGTACGATTCCTCAACTGTTCTGGAACTCTCACGGTCTCTGGAAGATGTGTCTCATAAACTGGGGCTGCCTCTACCGGTGCTATGTAGGTGACGGAATACTGCATGATGATCGCAAGGAACAACTGGGTAACAGGGGTGACAAACAACTGTCACTGCGCTCGAACGGCCTCCACCAATGAGCTCATCGTATGGCGCAAGCCCTGCATCTCTACCACCAGTCTAGCTATCTGGTCTATCGTAGGAGAAACAATCTGCTCTGGTACAACAGGTGTACTACCCGGATCAGTCCTCATCTCCGATGAAACAACTCGAATCTCGGCTCCCGCGGCCGCTCTCTGCGCCTTCGTAGTCCTTGGCGGCATAATGGCTGAAAGAAATTAAGGTTTGATAAGGATATGAAAATCGAATCACAAGGATGTATACAATCATGAAGGAATTTCAATCAATAAGTCCTAAGGTCGCTTAGGCGGAGTACCGTGTCGTGAGTATGCCGCGGAACATACGCACGCTACGCCACTCTGCCGCAGCTACCTACTCCATCATACCAGGGTCATCCTACACTCCGAAGGTAAAACCTACGCTCTGATACCAACTTTGTCACGACCCAAAGTTTGGCCCGCGACCGGCACTTAACTACGTAACGTCTACAGGCGTAACGCGACTAAGTAAGCCGAAAACCCAGAAATCAAACCAGTAAAAGTATAAAGTGTTTTAAGCATTTAATAGAACCATTCACTAAAATGTTAAGAAACCTTAACTAGACAATCACTAAGATAACAATATACGACGCCGTAGCGAAGAAAAGGGCAATAAGTGGAAAACAAATAGCATGAAAGATAGAGCTGCATAAATAAACTCGGCTCACAACGAGCTCGACACCAGAGTACAAAATAATATACATCGTCCCCACAACTGGTCTCTAAATCAATACTTAAGTGGTAGATGGAGAGTACTAGATACAACAATATACATAACTGAAAGATAAACAGATACTACACAAAACCCACCTATCAGCAAAAGAGCTAGTACGCCAACTGTAGGGGTATCTGTGTCAAAAGGTGTAAGAAAGCAGCCTACCCCTACTACTCCGAAGGGCAACCTGCAAACACTGTGGCACAACGGGGGTGAGTTGCCAACTCGTGAATAGTAAATAACATATAAAGGTAATCGCGAGTATGCATGTGCTCCGATACTCTAACCTATGCCAACAGATGACTTCTATATGATGAACTGGATGCTCAAAATCATGCAACAACTGCGGTCTAATAACCTCTCCATATGATGAGCAAGATATGTGATAATCAGGTATGGCATTGCAATCTAACAACCCTATAAAGAATGAGCAGGGTATGCAATGATCGTGCAAGCATGTGTACTATATCAGGTATAATAGATACAGGATGAGATATCAAATACTAAATACTGAGCATGGGAAATATAACATCTACACGGAATGTCATCGTGGAAAATATAATCGGTACCCATCAATGCACCCAAATCCCAATACTACTCAGGCGCCGTCATCCTTTTCAGTCCTCAACTCTTGTAAATCTCATAAACTCGTGAGTGCCCAACATCGGCACTCAAAATATCAAGAAATACTCGTGTCTAGTATCGACACGCAAATCCTCATATATTGGGCATCCGTCAGTCCGGGTCAGCCCACGGGCTCCTTCTGCGGTATCGGACCTCGGCCCCGGCAGTACAGGCCATCCAGCATCCATCTATCGACTCTAGTCAGAATCCTCCGGATAACCGTCAGGTCCAACCAATCACCGGTATATAGTGGTCCCACTGCCAGGCTCATCGTCTACTGCACGACAGATCCATTCTCGCCCGGGGGTACCATACCGGGTCAACCATGTACCTGTAATCGGCCTCGTCCGCTCCTCGAATCGGGTTTCATATGCCCCTCTAGCAGCGAGAAAACTCATGGTGGACGCACTGAAATATCATATCAAGGGAAACCGGGTTTTTAAATAATTACCTATTCTCTTTTGAAATATCCACGGTTCCCAAATCCAGAAATAACATGGAAACAACATATCTCAATGCGTAAATCTATGCAAGTATGAAGATATCAATATATGTGTGCACTGGTATGAGTATATAGTGTGCATGTGCGCAGGTATGAAGATATCAATATATGTGTGCACTGGTATGAGTATATAGTGTGCATGTACGCGGGTATGAAGATATCAGTAATGTGTGCACTGGTATGAGTAAATAGTGTGCATGTGCGTAGGTATGAAGATATCAGTATATGTGTGCACTGGTATGAGTAAATAGTGTGCATGTACGCAGGTATGAAGATATCAGTATATGCGTGCACTGGTATGAGTAAATAGTGTGCATATGCGACAAGTCATGACGATCATTAATGATGCAACAATCAAACGATATGTATAATGCGTAGCAGTCCTATAGTGCAAGTGTCATGGCAATCACTAACGGTGTGGGTGTAATATACAAATAGTGCTCGTGCAGCTTGAACCGTTAGTGACAGTGCAGTGTTCTATGCTATCATTTCTATATGCAACAATGAGGTAAGCTACTATAGTCCATATGAACCTCTACAACTAAATATCCTAACACGCCCTGACGCTTAACGCCATACGGGCGATTTCCCGTAGATGTTAAATCTACTCACCTGGTCGTGCGCTACTCGTAGCCGACCACCGGCTTCCCTTTCTTAGCTTCGTCCGACGTACCTGCCGGCGAACCTGGAATTTACACAAGAATCAATATATAAGCAACCACCTCGTAAGACGCGATATCTAAGCCAAACGATATGCTCGCGTCGCGAACTAAACGCGCGGGTGTATGATACGTTAAAACGTGTGTACGCGTCTAAAACTCATCCCGACACGCCACGATACACTGAATCACAGAACCCACTCGCGTATCGCGCATATCGCACAAACTAAAAATTCCTAAAATACGATATATCGTCCTAGATTCTACCCAGGTTAACAACTTACAAAATTATACATACCGCTGGCCCTAAAAATGTAGCAGACTTCTACCCAGGCAAACTACACCCAAAAACACCCTCATCTGGCCGCAAATTGCGGCCAGAAAGATTAAATCGGCGTCCTGGGTAGGGGGTTAGGGGTTCGTGCTCTGGTGGTGTGGTCAGGGTCTATCTATTGTCCTCCAGTTTCCTCAATTTTAACCTGAAGTGCTCGGGCCTATAGCAGATCACAGAGAGCCAAAATTTCACCTTAAAACGCTAAATTCTGCACAATTTGAATCCCTATGGTATTTTGGTGTAATCTGGGGTTTAACTAGGTTTAAGTGGTCCTAACAACGCCTAATTAGGCTAGGTTAACCAACACTAACAGCACTTAACCAAAAGTCTACACAAATCACCATATTTAGCACAAAAACTCACTTTTAACACTAATCGAAACTAAACTACACATAGGTTTAGCAAACACGAAGTTGGGCTCAGACCTTATACCTTACAAGACCCTACGAAGCAGGAAGAGGGAGGAGGAAAGGATCTGGAGTGCTGCTGCAGCTGCTGGGGGCTGCTGCTGATGTTGCTGCTGCCACTGCTTACTGCTGCTGGTGTTGCTGCTGTTGTTATTGCTGCTGCTGATGCTGATGCCTGCTGCTGCTTCTCATGGTACTGGGGTTGCTGCTGCTGCTGTGAGGGGGTGTGTGTGTGTTGAGAGTGAGAGAAGTGAGAAGTGAGAGTGAGAGATGAGAGTTAGGTTGGTCAAACACCCCCCCTCTCTCCCTCTCTTTTCATTTAATGAGCATGGCTCATGCCATGTTGCCCATACTCCCTCTCTCTCACTATGTCAACAAAGAAAATCATTTCCATAAAAAAAGAAAAAGAAAACAACAACCAAAATTAAAACCCAAAATAACATAATACAAAACTTAAAATGGCTTAAGGAAATGGTTAGTCCACCATGGTTGTTAATCATGGTTTAACCCCATCTCTTAGTCCCTAGTTTACATGCACAAGTGTGTGTGTGTGCCTAGAAAAATTCTAAAAAAATATTCATTAAATAGGATAAAATATTTGGAACTCAATTTGGTAAACTTTTTATTAAAAACTAAATATTAAAATATAATTAGCCACTAAACACATCGTAAGGTGTTACACTAACTTTCATTATCAAAAAAAATTTGTGCTTTTATTTTGTATAATGCAAAAATTGATGCGTGAATAAGCACCAACCTCCACAAACGTATTTGCAGCAGTGTCCTCATTGATATCATCTGTTAAGCTTAAAACCTGTTGACTTTGGAGGAAACTTAGAAACGGGGACAAGAATTACTGACAGTGAAATCCTCCCCCAAAGTTATTTTTGGCTCACAATTTGGTAAAAAAATTATTTTCTTCCAAGGGCCAAAATATTTTCTCCCCCCCCCACAAACTTGGGTAAAATAGTATTAAGCATATAAAATTATGAGGGGGGGATAAACTTATTGGTCTATGCAAAGCTTTACAAAGACCAAAAATCAACACCAACCATTCAAATATTTTATCGATGTAACAACAGAGTTGGTGGAAGATCATAGATGTGCAGAAGTGGGGAGATAGGAGGCGGAATCGATCGGGTTTATGTCTCAGATGGTAGAGACGAAATGGTGATGGTGCAGTACTCGCGTTCTCGTTCTTGATAAGAAGAAGGGATGGCAGCTCAACTTCTTTAGGTGGGGGTTGATTCATCACAGCTCCCAAGTCTTCTAGGAATGCGAGTTCATCAGCAAAAATGTCTTCAAAACTTCCATCGAGATTCCGAATGATAGTCTCATCAGAAAGGAAGTCATGATACTCGGATAGCTTGACTAAATCATTTGATAAGTCAAAGGGTTTGGACTTAGGTATGGACTTGTCGACAGAAGGGTCTTCACGTGTATAATAAATAGCAGGATCGGTATCGTGAAGGTCCTCGAATTCGCAACTGTCGGAAGTTATCTTTTTGACAGAGCACACATGAGCATAGGGTTCTGATGGTTGACTTCCTAGCTTGTAGATGTTAAGCTCAATTGTCATCTTCCCGAAGGATAGGTTCATTGAACCGTTATGACAATTGATTATCGTGTTTGAAGTTGCTAGGAAAGGTCAACCTAGAATCACCGGAATTTGCTTCTGTGGGTTCGCTACAGGATGTGTATCTATAATTATAAAGTGTACAGGAAATATAAATTCCCCGACTTTGATTAACACGTCCTCTAGCTCACCCCGTGGTTGGGTGATAGATCGATCGGCCATCTGGAGAGTGCAATGCATAGGTTTCAACTCTCCTATCCCTAATTGCTCATAAACAGAATATGGAAGTAATTAACACTAGCACCTAAATTGAGTAGAGATCTATTGATATTTCTACCCCTAATGGTTATAGATATTGTAGGACAACCGGGGTCTTTACGTTTCTTGGGCACCAATTGGGTAAAAGAATTGCTCATATTACTCGCTAAGAAAACCTTTTTAGGTACTTGAGTTTTCCACTTCCTAGGGAACAAGTCCTTTAAAATTTTCGCATAGGATGGAACTTGTCTGATAGCATCTAGGAGAGGGATATTTATGCTAACTTGCTTAAAAATGTCCACAATCTTCTCCATTTGGGGACTTGGTTTGTTGGCCTTCAACCTATGTGGAAAAAGAGCTTTATTAATAAGGGTTAGGTCCAACTTTTGAGGAGAAGTTTGTGGGATGGAATGGATCCCAGAATGGGAGTTGGAATCGTTTTAGGTTGACTCAAGGGAGTGGGCAAAGGGTTTGAGCCTAGTGGAAAATGGAGAATAGGCTCAGAAGAAGATGGTGGGCTAAACGAATTAGGGTTAGAAAAAGATGCCAGGGTTTTATCTGATTCAACATTATCAACCTGTTCACCGACTTGATTGTTCAGTACTCTTCCCGATCTCAACATGGTTATAGCACTCAGATTATTACTTTGTGTGGCTAAGATTCGGTAGAGTTTGAGATGGGAGTTTCTGTTAGTGATAAATGCCCTAGAGGCCATTATTGTATCATACTGGATTGTATATTACATATTGGATACTTAGGATAATTCATAGTTGTATTAACAGTCTTGCTCAAAATGGTAGTATGCTACCTGGTTTGATTCTACCTCAATATGTGCATGTGTTTCTTTTAGCATATCGCTTATACATATTGGTAGAGCCCTTAGGATCTTTTCTTGAATACCAGCGTTGTTATGGCAGTCACACTTGTAAGGGCTGGGTAGTCTGTAAGCACATCCTTATACAGGTCCCTAGTCGTTGGATTATCGAGACAGAGCATCGATACTCCGGAGTAGACTAGTGTATATGCTTCTCATCCCAGAAGGGGATATGGTCTGTCCCACAGCCATTAGTACGCCGTTCTGGAGTTGGGTTATGGGTTACACTAGACAGGAGTCGTTGGGAACAGCTGGTTGGTATTATACCTATTGTCAGGTAGCAGTTTCCAGGTGGCATGAGTACGGCTTAGTCTGTTGACTTACCATTGCTACTTCGTCTCGAGTGTGTACCCACTGCACTTTGATTACTACCCTACCACACTTAAAGGAGTCATGCAAACAGGTAGTAGTTAGGTGTAGTCCCGAAGCACTTGGAGACAGTAGCGATCAGATAGGATTCGTCTCTCCCTGTATTGGGGGTTGATATCGCGCCTTGTTCGGAAAGCCATTACACAAAGTCCCTGGCCAGGGCAATCGAGAAATACTGGTAAGGTACTCCAGTAGTTTCTCACAGTGTATTAGTCTCTCCTCCGGCACGACATATCACGTTGTTAGGGGTCTGACATTTACTATCCCCCTAGGAGGATATGCAAGTATCTCAGACGAACAGACCGGACTGTACGGAGATTGTCACAGATAGGCTAAGTAGGAGTTCTGATGAGCTTGCTCATCGTCCTTCTTATCGACAGATACCTGGGTAGCCGTTATGTGCAGCTAGTACCGCTGACGTGCTTGTGGTTAATCTCACTGCCAGCGTACTGTCGAGTCTTTAGAGTCCTACATAGAGGGTGTCCCTGCTTCAGGAAATTGATATAGACGCTGTATGATTTTACAGTAGGGCTTCGATCACATACGTGTACTTGTACACAGATGCTGATCGGGAGGACGATACTAGTGAAACACTGGAGAAATTTGGTTCTTTGAATCCCCAAGTCTACCGCAGAAATGCTGCCAAACAATGCGTTTGGCCACCCTTCCACGGCCGAGTTAACGGTGACTCGTGTTAGTGCATGATGCATGCTCCCACAACTCTTGTGAGGCAGCGGAAGTGATGAATGAAAATTTTCTTTGCATAAAACACGCACTTTAGCCAAGATATAGTCTAAACCACACCTAGAAAAACCTAACTAGAGATGTTATCTACTATGTCAGGGGTTATACCTTGATGATCCGGTCCTTCGGGTCTTCTACTTGTTGAACTCCTTGGCTCCTTTGACGTTGGCGATGTGCTCAATCTCCGGCCACCTTGAGACCTAGATGATCTATGTGAGAGTTGTCGTGCAAGCTAGAAACTTTTCACAAGAGTTTAACCTAGAGACCAAGTTTGCTAGAAGAGGTCACTAGGATCATGTAGAGATTAGGGTATTGGATTATCTTTAACCCTAAGCCTTTGTTTCACAACACATATGAAGGGTAAAGCTTAGGATGAAGGAGGAGGAAAGAAGGAGAGAGAAAGTATTTTTGATAACGAGAGAGTTCAAGCATGAGAAAATGATATATTGCAAATGAAATAATTGAAGCATATAATATAAAATTAGCACCATGCTTCAATAGTAATTTCAAAACAATATAAAATTAAACAACCCATTCTTGCAACGATGCTTGGAATTTCTTATTTCCACCTCATTTATTTATTTTCACAAAATAAATAATGTCATTATGAGGTGGCACCTTCTAGAAGGTATTCTTGAAACAATTACAGGAATACCCCTCCTCATTATACAGTATACCGTATACCCGTATCCGAATTCCTAAAAATACGAATACCATTAATCCAATAATATAATACCGGTATCCGGCTTAAACCAAAGCCTACCAGTATTATCGTTCCGATTATTATTCCTGTAATAATTACACGAACATAATCGAAACCCTATCGTAACAACTTACGGCTGCCGTAACAACTTACGGCTTCTACAACTTTCGCCTGAACGAGGGAACCCTCTATGTGGGACACTGAAGACTCGACAGTACGCTGGCAGTGGGATCAACCACAAGCACGTCAGCGGCACTAGCTGTGCGTAACGGCTACCCAGGTACATGACGAAAAAGTGGCCGACGAGCGAACTCATCACAACCCTAACGAGCCTGTAAGCAACACTTACCGTACAGTCCGGTCTCTTCGTCTGATATGTCGCATATGAAGTCTAGGGGTGGTAAATGTCAGACCCCAGTAACTTTATAAGTCATGCTGATTTATGGCCCATAACTATTCGAGAAACTACTGATAACAGTTATCAGTATATCTCGAGAACCCTGGCCAGGGATTTGATGTTATGGCCGATAAAGCATAGCGTGATATCAACTCCCTATACCGGGAGAGACGAAACCCCTCCTCTCGCTCACTGCCTCCATGCGATTCGGGATTGTACCCAATATCCACCTGTTTGCATAACTCAGCAGAGCCGTGGTAGGAAGGAAATCAAAGCACAGTGGCAATCACACAAGACACTATGACGATCTCGGGTCTACAGACTAACCTGTACAAGTGTCGCCAAAGAACTGCTATCTGACAATAGGTATATATACCATCTAGGAGTTCTCGGCGAGTCCTGTTCGGTATACCCATTCTCCAATGAGCACCTGTGTACAATCTTTGATGTCAAACACCAATGGTTGTGGAATCAACCATCGCCCCCAGGGTCAGGAAACATACACACTAGTCTAATGTAGTAATACCGATGCCATGTCTCGATATACCCTCGACTTGGAACTATTAAAAGATATTCTTATAGATTTTCCAGGCCCCACTAGTATGATCTCATCATAATCCTGGTAGTCAAGCATAATCCTAAGGGTTTCATCAATATGCATATAAAGATATGAAATATAACACATCACACGTAAAGATGAAGATAAACTAGATAGCATACTATCATTTCGAGCAAAGATTGTTTCTGTACATATACATGCCAAGCATCCTATAAAATACAGGCCTCTAAGGCATACATATCTAACAATCTCCCACTTGCACTAAGGGCTGTAGTTGATGCAACAAATACCCACTGTCTGCACTAGAACCAGTTGCCGGCGTACCGCATGCCCAACAGCTCGAACAGTTTCTTAAACTGGACTTGAGGGATGGCCTTTATGAATAGATCTGATGTGTTGTCTTTCGTGTCTACTCTCTGTACCTCGATGTCCTGGCGATCCACTATCTCCCTGATGAGGTGATACCACCTCAAGATATGTCTGGATTTCTGATGGGACCTCGGTCCTTTTACCAAAGCCATGGCACCATTGTTATCGCAATACAGAGGTATTGGATTAGCAATGGATGGAACCACCTGAAGTTCGGAAATGAACTTCCTCATCCAGACTGCCTCTTTTGCAGTATCATTAGCAGCAATATACTCAGCTTTCATCATGGAGTCAGCGACGGTATCTTGTTTGGAACTCTTCTAACATACCGCCCCTCCATTTAGGGTAAATACAAACCCTGAGATGGACTTACTATCATCCTTGTCGCTCTGGAAGCTGGAGTCGGTAAAGCCCTCCATTTGGAGATCTCCGTTACCATACACTAAGAACATTTCTTTAGTTCTTCTTATGTACTTCAGAATGTTCTTCACAGCAGTCCAGTGTTTCTCCCCTTGGTTGGATTGCTACCTGCTTACTACACTCGGTGTATAAGCTACATCTGGGCGAGTACACAACATCGCATACATTATAGATCCTACTGCCGAAGCGTAAAGAATAATGCTCATGCGAGCCCTCTCCTCATCAGTCTTTGGAGACATCTCTTTGGAGAGGGTGATCCCGTGACAAGCGGGTAAATTACCCCTCTTGGAATCTTCCATACTAAACCTCTTTAGTATGGTGTCAATGTATCTCGATTAGGACAATCCCAATAATTTCTTAGATCTATCTCTATAGATCTTAATCCCCAGAATGTACGAGGCATCGCCCAGGTCTTTCATGGAGAACCTCTGCGATAAGAATAGTTTGACCGATTGTAGCATAGGAATATCATTTCTTATCAAGAGAATGTCGTCCACATACAATACGTGGAATGTAACAGTACTCTCTACAATCCTTTCATAAATACATGGTTCATCCACATTTTTGATAAAACCAAACTCTTTGATTGTATCATCAAAGCAGATGTTCCAACTCCGTGATGTCTGCTTTAATCTATAGATGGATTTAAGCAGCCTGCATGCCTTTCCGCTGCTCCCACTATCAATGAAGCCTTCTGGCTGATCCATAAAAACGCATTCATCTAAATCACCATTTAGAAATTCTGTTTTAACATCCATCTGCCAGATCTCATAATCATAGTGAGCAGCTATAGCAAGCAAGATCCGAATGGATTTGAGCAACGCGACTGGTGAAAAGGTTTCATCATAGTCCAAGACTGGTCTTTGACCAAATCCTTTTGCTACCAGCCTAGCTTTATAGGTCTCCACCTGACCATTCACACCAATCTTTCTTTTAAAGATCCATTTGCACCCTATGGGTTTTACTCCAGAAGGTGTACTTCCAAAGTCCATACTTTGTTTGTGTGCATGGATTCCATTACGGATCTCATGGTATCAAGCTACTTCACTGAGTCACCACTCGTGATAGCTTGCTGAAAACTCGTAGGGTCATCATCATCCATGATGCAATCTTCTCTATCACCATCAATTAGAAAACCATAGTATCTATCAGGTGGGCAAGAAGTCCTACTAGATCTACGGAGTGGCTGAGGTTCGTCAGGTTCTATTGAAACCTCAGGTTCAACTAATCCATCGGTAATTGTTTGTGTATCTGGAATTTCTTCCAGTTCTACCGCATTGCCAACAGTATCATTTATAAAAAATTCATTTTCTAAAAATGTGGCATACTGAGAAACAAATACCCTTTGTTCCTCCTTGTGGTAGAAAAGATATCCATACGAGTGTTTTGGATATCCCACGAATCTACACAACACCGATCGTGTCTCGAGTTTGTCCGGATTCTGCTTTTTCACATAAGCCGGACAACCCCATATCGTACCACTTTTAAGAGATGGTCTCTTCCCATACCATATCTCATATGGAGTGGTAGACACGGTTTTGGTCGGAACCCTATTCAATAGATGAATCGTAGTCTTTAATGCGTGCCCCCAGAACGATATTGGTAACTCAGCATCACTAATCATAGATCGTACCATATCTAATAGGGTATGATTCCTTCTTTCCGATACACCATTGTGCTGTGGTGTGTACGGAGGAGTGAGCTGAGAGAGAATCCCATTCTCTTTTAGGAAATCTAGAAACTCTGAGCTTAGATACTCACCTTCTCGATGTGATCGAAGTTTCTAGATACTTTGTCCTGTTTGTTTTTCTACTTCAGATTTATACTCCTTGAACTTTTCAAAGGCTTTAGACTTATGTTTCAACAAAAACACATGTCCAAATCTTGAGAAATCGTCAGTAATGGTTATGAAGTATGAAAAACCACCTCTTGCATGTGTAGACATTGGTCCATATACATCACTATGTATGAGGCTTAAGAGTTCAGTAGCTCTCTCTCCGTGTCCAGTAAATGGAGTTTTGGTCATTTTACCTTTGATGCAAGACTGCCAAGTCGCATAAGCTTTATATTCAAACGAGTTTAAATATCCATCTTTGTATAGCTTGGTTAGTCTTGTTTCGTTAATATGACCAAGTCTACAATGCCAAATGAAAGCTTCATTAATGTCTGAAACCTTTCTTTTGTTTGTATGTTGTACATTAAAAACTGTGTGTTGGTTTAGGACGTATATCCTGTTATTTAATGTACCAGACCCAATCAACTCTTGATTAAGGTTAATTTTCATAACATTAGACTGCAATACAAAATTATATCCAGTATTGTCCAACAACGATACAGATATAATATTACATAACATACAGGGTACAAAATAACATGGGTTCAAAACCAATTTACAACCCGACGGCAAACCAAGATGATACTCTCCCACTGCTGTAGCATGTACTGAGGAACCATTCTCAACCCGAAGAGTGTGATCACCTTTCTTCAAAAACTTGCTATTTCTCAGCCCCTGCAGACAATTGCAGATGTGAGATCCTGATCCAGTATTTATACTCAGGAAGCAGAGTTAATTGAAAAACAGTTTTCTGTTACAAACACACCTGATGTGGAAGCTTCACCCTACTTCTTCTTCTTGAGGTCGGCCAGGTATCCAACGCAGTTTCACTTCCAGTGCCCAGTCTGGTGGCGGTGGAAACATTCCCCTCATCCTGTCGCAGCAGCCCCTTTCTTGTCCCTTCCAGGTGCCTTTTTCACTCCACCTCTCTGCTTGATGGGATTCTTCTTCTTCTTTCCCTTGGCCTTGGTTTCGGGACGGAGGAAGAAGATGGCCCAGCAATAAGAGCGGGAGTTTTCGCTACCTTTAGTGTGTTCTATGCACTCCTCAATATATTGAGGAGTTCAGGTAAAGAATTCTCCATGTTATGCATGTTGAAGTTTATAATGAATTGAGCAAAGGCAAGGGAAAGGGATTGTAGAACAATATCAACATACTGCTCGTGTAAGTCCGTGGCGGCGCCCCGGCCGTCGATCCGACGCCGAAAACGCGGAAACAAAAACTTTGCAAACTAGCAAACCGGCACCACCGCGCACTTTTCACCCGGATCGGGCCATTAACCTAGCTACTAACAAACTAGAAAAGAGTAGAGAAGCTATACCAAGCTATCCGTGTCCTTCGGTCTTCGTCTCCACTTCGATCTCCCGCGGAATCTCCGTCCGTCACGTCCTCGTCGGAAAGGGCACCACGTAGCCGAATACCTTTACGGGCTCCCACCTCTTGACCGAGGCAACTCGGGCGCGAAGTTGGCTAGCCGACGCGTCCAAGATTTGCTGTAGACTAGAATAGTAGGTTGTCTCTTTGGGGTATGTGAAGTTGCCATGGAAAGATGGAGGTAAGAATGAGGTTAAGGAAAAATGGTGCTTTCATTTTTCCTTTACAAGAAAATGAGATGAAGCAAATTGCCACACATCAAAAATCAACTTCTCTCTCCCTCACTCATCAAGTGGCCGGCTCCTCCCATGAAGGAATAATGGAGATTAGAAAAAGAATAATGCAAGGAAGAATATATCAACATGAGAAAAGAAAATGGCCACATCCATTTCAAATCAAAACCCATCATAATGAAAGCAAGTGAGTTGATTAAAAAGGAATCTCATTATGAAAGAACACTCATGATGCCTCATATATGCAAGAAAGCCCTCCACAAATAAGTTATTTGCAAACTGCAAATAACCCCTTCCAACGGAAAGTCCGGCCGCGAAAGAACAAAGGAAAACCGGCCGGAACGGAATAAAAACTGGCAACTCCAGAAAACCGATCCAGTAATAAATTACAGGAAAACCCCACTACTGCAAATACATGCCCGCATTTGTATTCCCACTGAACACAAATGCAAAGAGACAATATCTACACTATCTAATACTAGGATCGGCTTAAGCCAAAGCCGGCTAGTAAAAACCGTCCGATCACGATCAGTGCAATACCGCACGTATCTGATCGAACCCTGCCATATCTCCATACGGCCTCTACAGCGTTTCGCCCGAAACTTGAGTAACTGTGTATGGTGGACTCTAAAGACTCATCAATACTATGGCTGTGGATTTAACCACTAGCACGTCAGAGGTATTAGCCATACTTGACGGGCCACCAGCTATTGACTAAAAGGGACGTCGATGAGCGAACTCATCCTGACACCCTACTGAGCCTGTCAGTGACAATATCCGTACAGTCCGGTCCGTTCGTCTATGAGTATCGCATGGCGGGCCTAGGGGGTTGGTAAAAGTCAGACCGCCAATAGCGGTACAAGTCGTGTCGGAGTGTAGCCCAGAACACCCTGAGATGCTACTGGAATACCTACCAGCAAATCTCCTGCCTTGGCCAAGGACTTTTCATGTTCTGGCTCTCCTAGACATAGCGCGACCTCACCCCCAATACCGGGAGAGACGAACCCTGCAGATCCGCTCACTGCCTCCATGTGGCTCGGGACTGTACCCAACTAAAACCTGTTTGCACGACTCCTTTGAGCCGTGGTAGGGTTGTAATCAAAGCACGGTGGGAACTCACACGAGACAAATGACGATCTAAGGTCGATGAACTAACTCGTACACGTGTCACCTGGGAACTGCTATCTGACGTCTGGTATAATCCCAACTAGCAGGTTCCCGGCGAGTTCTGTCCGGTGTACTCATAACCCAATGAGCACCTGTATACATCTTAGGTGAACAAAGTGACACCAATGGCTTGTGAGACCGGCCACCGCTCCTCGTCGGGGTCTCGACTGTATACACTAGTCTACTCTGGAGAATCGATGCCCTGTTTCGAAACTCCCATGACTAGGGACCTTTTAAGGATGTGCTTATAGACTCCAGCTCTCACGTATATGATCGCCCTCATACTGCTGGTAGTCAAGCAAGAATCCTAGGGGCTCTATTAACGTGTAATAGCGACTCGTAAGGTCACCTAAAGCAGTACACGATGATAAAGATAAACCAGATAGCATACTATCATCTTGAGAAAGACTGTCGTACCGTCATAGGTCCTCGATCAATCATTGCAATCACGTGCCTGTGATCCAATAATTGACTCTGAGGGCACTATCTCCAACAATCTCCCACTTGCACTCAAGGCTAATTATTGCGATGTCGCATACTCACATCCCGTGTGATACCGAACACCCAACTCCTCTACTAGTCAGTCTCACAAAGCTCGTTTGCGAAACTAATGCGTTCGAGGAATAGCCTTAGTGAGTGGATCCGCTCTGGTGTTTCTTTCTATGTCTCTTTATATCTCAAGATCGCGGAGAAAGCCATCTCCCGAAATGAGCAATACCTATCTTAGAATGTGTCTGGATGTCTGATGGGACCTAGTTCATAAATGAACTCCAAATCCAAACTTCTTAGACTGTATCGTCAACTGAACTTAATCAGTATCCTGCGCCATCCTTCTCTCAGTATCCTTCTGGACCATCTGTCCAAAATACCGCCCCTCGTCAGAGGGAAAACTATAACTCTGACGGCCAATCTGCCGTCCAGGTCACCTTGGAAGCCTGGAATGATAACCGTCTCATAAAAGAGGCTGTCGTTATCATATCCCTAGAACATTCACTTATGTTCTAAAACTGCTTCCGATCGTTTCTAAAGGATTGGATCAATATCAACTAATTGCACCTACTGCAAGAACAACATCTGGTGTGGTACTTGACATCTCATGATCAACTCAATTGCCTAAGCAAGTGATCTGCCAATCATGCGCATCCCTCTCCCCTTTAGTCTGTAAGACACCTTTAGAGAGGGTGACTCCATCACCTGCAGGTACACCACCATGCCAGGAGTCGTCCATTCTAAATACTCATAGAATGCTGTCTAAGTACCCAGATTGGGAAACCACCCAAATCTAGATCTAGTACCATAGATCTAGTAACCCGAATGTCTGATATAATATCCAAGTCCTATGTGGAGAAACCACTGTGTGACGACCAACGTATAACCGATTGTAGTATAGGAATATCACTTCCTACTCTGTGTATGTCATCAAATACCAGGACATCACACCCTACATTCTTAACAGATCCATCCCCTATTCTGATGAAGTCAAACCTATGACTGTCACATCAGAAATAGATGATCTATCTCTGCTATATCTGCTTTAGTCTATAAATAGACATAAGCCACCTGTCCACCAATGCTTCCGCTGCTCCCACTGACTACGACAACCCTCTGGCAGAGTCATATAGACGTACACTTCTAAAGCTAGTTTAGAACGACGCTATACTCATCCTCCTGCCAGGTCTCACAGTCTGGAACAACAGCAATGGCAAGTCTGGGTAAACAAGAACCTCACTGCCACCGTCCCTGAGCATACCGAAGTACCTCTCGGGTGCCTGAGGTTACCCACCATATCAGCGGAGTGGCCAATGGAATGTCAAACCAGATTGAATCTTTAGGTTCTTATCAAATCTTCAGTAATCGTTTGCGGTTCTGGAATCACTTCCAGTTCTACCATACTCCCACTACTGTTTTCTGAAAAAATCCATTTTTATTAAAACTGTGGCGAGTCAAGAACAATATCACTATTGATCTTCCAGATGGTAGAAAGTCAACCCTCGTCATAGCCCGGGTCAACCCACAAACAGCCATTACAGAAACGTGCCTTGAGTTATCCGGAGTCTGGTTTTAAGCATAAGCCGGACAACTCCCCGTATCTTAACAATGTCAAGATATGAACTGTTCTATATCCAATATAGAAACAGAGGCACTGATTTAATTGAACCAGATTCAAATCATGCAGCTGTCTCCAGTGCATGTCAACTAAATGGAAGGAGGCCGATCATCATTACTCAACTTAGGAATACTTCCAATTATGAGTAACCTGAAAGAGAAGCAAGTTCTCTTAATCATTACTATCAACTGAATACCATACACGAGTATCTACATCTTCGATCACCTTGAAGAATCCTGATGCTTGCAGTACCTGGTTCTCTACTTTATTCATATACCTATAACTTCTCAAAACTCAGACCCTGTGTTTCTACGAAACACCTGTCTAAGAACTAGAGAAGTCACAAGTAAACAGAATATAGTACGAGGACCAACCCCTCTGTCCTAATGGACACTGGACAATATACAATACTCTGTATAAGTCCCCTGAGTCTAATGACTCATTCACTGTGTGTCGTAGGTTGAAAACTGTACTTATGGTTAAGAAGAATTACACCGTTGTTCAATGCTCCTTACCTAACCATCCACTGATATAGGTAAATGTCATAGACATAATTTCAAAAAGGTATATCTCACTCTATAAAAATAGACATACAGATATATCAATTTGAAATTGGTGCTTAACAACGGATATTCAAAACCAAATATTTGCCGACCGGCAAACTGCCCAGGCGACTTCCTCAAATATCACCAATTACAACGAATTCCGATATAATGAGGATGATCACCAAATTCCCAATAACTTACGCCCACTCATCATCTGTAAAACCATACAGACGAGAGAATCAAACCTGGTAAATGCATACCCTGGAGCAAGTGTCTAATTGGGAAATCAGTTTTCTTTTAACAGTACACGGTGAAACTGAAACATTGAAATGTTTCGATGGGGTATCCCGGTATTCCTAGTAATGCCTCTTCCATTATCCAGATTCACAACTGTAACCGTATATCTCTTTGCCATCTCTCCAAATCCCTTTATAAGTCTTTAGTCATTACCTTCTGTACACCCCTTTAGGCCAAATGGTTTTCTTCCTTCCCTACCGTTTGGCACCAGCCTATGGTTTGGAAGAAGACTATCCAATAAGCATAATGGGTGTACTGTCCTAATCCTAGGAGCAATCGCAATGCGAGAGAAGGTGAAGATAAAAGACAACCGAATGAACTTAATACCTATTTCTCCTGAACCAGGATCCATCCTCGAACTGGAACAAGTTCCTTTCGAGTTCGTATATAACCCTACGATGGATTATCCAATAAACTTGGGATCTTCGTAGTGATACGGAGTGTTCTGGAGAAGTACAAAGGTGATTTAGGATTGGCGAAGAAATATTTGGTTTGGTCGTGAATAGCAGTCGCAATTTACTTTGCCCTCTCACTAATCCCTTTCTTTGTCTTTACTTAATACCTTATGTACACCGTTTAGGCTAATTGGTTTTCTTCATTCCCTACTGGTCGGCACCTGCCTATGGTTTGGAAGAAGACTATCCAATTTGCGTAATAGGTGTACTATCTCCTAAACCAAGGAGTACTCGCAACCTGAGAGAAGGTAAAAGGAAAAGACAACTGAATAGTCCTATTCGTTTTCTCCAGAACCGGAAACCATCCTCGAATTCCTTCGAGTTCGTATATAACCAAACGATGGTTTTGTCCAATGGAAGTGGACTTTCGTAGTACTACGGGGTGTCCTGGAGAAAAGGGTAAAAGTAGGAGTGGCAATGATGTTTGCAACTCAGACAATCCAAAAGCCTGTGTTATGAAGGTTCGGTCAACTTGGTCACTGAGTCATAGTCTAGGGTCGGGTCAATGGTCGCTGCCAAAGAGAGAGAGAGAAAAGAAACACTCAGCGTGCACTCTAACCTAGATCAGAATGGTTATCACTTTATCTAATCTGGAAACCTCCCACTGTAACATCAAATTCTTCCCCAAACCTGAAAGAAGAATTAGCTGGGATCACCCGAGGAGTAAACCAACTCATCAGTGGGAATCGGGATCCAACTATCATCGCATGATAACGTGACGGAATCCGCTCACGCTATCACACTCCAGAAGGTATGCGCATATCTGGCAAGTTTCAGTTCTTTTGAAACTCCCGATGTGGATTTTTGCCCCATGCTCTTATGACCTTGACTTTGGCCAACATATCATAAGTCACATGTCAAGTTCTACCCGTCATTATCCAGGATAATTTGAATCCACCCGTACATACCCTTGACTTTGGTTAAAATAGTAGTACGACTGTCCCAAACCAACGCATCTATCTATGTTGCATATGAATACCCAACAGCTACCAAACATTGTACCTTGACTTTGGCCAACATACACAGCTTGAATACTATTGACTATCCATATGAAATGACGGAGGGTTACGAATGGTTTCTGGCGAAAACCTTTAACGTAAAGAACATGATATCGTTGAAGGAACTGATAGCTTTATAAAAATATAGTAACGAAAACCTTTGCTAAAGAGGTCACTCCCGGTGAAGGGATCTCGGCTCTTTCCCCGTAGAATGAGGTGCAGGATATTCCAACTGAATACCACGATGCAAAGCAAAAGTAATCGGCTATAGTGAAGTTATTGCCTTGACGCAAACTTCTGTCCAAGGGGTCACTCCCGGTGAAGGGATCTCGGCCCTTGCCTCGTCGACTGAGGAGCAGGATATTCCAACTGAATACCACGATGCAAAACAAAAGAGAACGCCCTTGTAATAACAGTTTTTTGAAAATTGTTCCAACAACATCAAAATAGGTTTGTTTATCTTGCATTGATCCTAATCAACGCAGTCCCATCAATTGATCACACCACAAAGAACGAAAATAATGATGTACGTATATGCCATCCGCATTCGCCACTAGGTCCCGTCATCACCCGTTAGGTTACTTAACTAACGACAGAGCGGGGACTGGACTAGCGCGGATGCAAAACATATACAACATCTACTAGTGTATATATAATATATAATTTTCGCTCAAGGCGTGATAAAATGCAACATCACAGAAACAATACAGATATCTGGGATCCCCGGGTTTCATAGAGCCGCTACTGAAACCCGACGTTCCCCTGGTCGTGTGGATAGCCTGTGCAATGAAATCCTAGACCCCTACGGGCACGGCAAGTTACCCGCCAAAACCTGAAGCGAGGCAGCCCTCTTCAACAACGTGAATGGACCACCCAGCACTTCAAGGAATCCGGTAACTTGGGCACCCCTCCTGGGTCAACCTGTACCCCTATGAGTGCGGCGAACAGCCCGCCAATTCTAGAGTAAAGCCCCCTCCGTCTCAATGCCATGAGATGCGGGCCCGTTGCCCTCTAGAACCCGGCTATCCGTGCACCCCTCCGCGGGGTAATCCTAGTACAGAAAGCAAAATATACATACAACGGGTACATCGACCGCAACCTGGTCGTGCCCCAAAATAATAATACAAACAGGCAGTGGCGGCAGTCCACATGTCAGACGCTCGCCCCGCAATATCAAATGTACATATAAAACAGAACTGTACTAACATTGCATCCAGGCTATCCCCACGACTGATCCGCACCATCACAGCACAACACAGAACATCAACGTCAATGCCACGTTCGCAAATCCGTCTAAAAGGGCTATAGCAGATAGACTGGATTTACCGATCGAGTGACATTCACGGTCGCAGATATAATATAAATACTGTGAACTAGCATGTTTAAAATATCCGATCGAACAAATATTATCAAGTAGGCCCCAAGCAGTACTGTAGCATTTATAGAAAATCTGGGCCCAAAAAGAATATCCCAAAACCCTTATTTCCAGCTCAGGAGCAATCTGCAAAATTTTGATCAAGTGATCAATCAAAAGCGCGGCGGAACCGCGGCCCAAGCATGGGTTTGGCCACGGTTCCGCGGCGGTATGGAGAGATCGCGCGACCAAATTTTCACAGATTGCTTCTATATCCATGCACAGTATTCTAAGACAACCAGAAAAATTTTTGGAGCTGAAAAAATTTCGACAGAAACTGAGCATGTGAAAATACGGTTTTTGGGATTTTGATCGATCGAGGCTTTAAACATACTAGAGCAAGCTAGGTAGGTTAATGGCGTGGCTCTGATTCCAAAGTATGTCCGCCGCGGCGCCCCGGCCGTCGATCCGACGACGGAAACGCGGAAACAAAAACTTTGCAAACTAGAAAACCGGCACCACCATGCACTTTTCTCCCGGATCGGGCCATTAACCTAGCTACTAGCAAACTAGAAAAGAGTAGAGAAGCTATACCAAGCGATCCCTGTCCTTCGGTCTTCGTCTCCACTTCGATCTCCCGCGGAATCTCCGTCCGTCACGTCCTTGTCGGAAAGGGCACCACGTAGCCGAATACTTTTACGGGATCCCACCTCTTGACCGAGGCAACTCGGGTGCGAAGTTGGCTAGCCGACGCGTCCAAGATTTGCTGTAGACTAGAGTAGTAGGTAGTCTCTTTGGGGTATGTGAAGTTGCCATGGAAGGATGGAGGTAGGAATGAGGTTAAGGAAAAATGGTGCTTTCATTTTTCCTTTACAAGAAAATGAGATGAAGCAAATTGCCACACATCAAAAATCAACTTCTCTCTCCCTCACTCATCAAGTGGCCGGCCCCTCCCATGAAGGAATGATGGAGATTAGAAAAAGAATAATGCAAGGAAGAATATATCAACATGAGAAAAGAAAATGGCCACATCCATTTCAAATCAAAACCCATCATAATGAAAGCAAGTGAGTTGATTAAAAAGGAATCTCATCATGAAAGAACTCTCATGATGCCTCATATATGCAAGAAAGCCCTCCACAAATAAGTTATTTGCAAACTGCAAATAACCCTTTCCAACGGAAAGTCCGGCCGCGAAAGAACAAAGGAAAACCGGCCGGAACGGAATGCAAACTGGCAACTCTAGAAAACCGATCCCGTAATAAATTACAGGAAAATCCCACTACTGCAAATACATGCCCGCATTTGTATTCCCACTGAACACAAATGCAAAGAGATAATATCTACACTATCTAATACTAGGATCCGGCTTAAGCCAAAGCCGGCTAGTAAAAACCGTCCGATCACGATCAGTGCAATACCGCACGTATCTGATCGAACCCTGCCATATCTCCATACGGCCTCTACAGCGTTTCGCCCAAAACTTGAGTAACTGTGTGTGGTGGACTCTAAAGACTCGTCAATACTATGGCTGTGGATTTAACCACTAGCACGTCAGAGGTATTAGCCATACGTGACGGGCCACCAGCTATTGACTAAAAGGGATGTCGATGAGCGAACTCATCCTGAAACCCTACTGAGCCTGTCAGTGACAATATCCGTACAGTCCGGTCCGTTCGTCTATGAGTATCGCATGGCGGGCCTAGGGGGTTGGTAAAAGTCAGACCCCAATAGCGGTACAAGTCGTGTCGGATTGTAGCCCAGAACAACCTGAGATACTACTGGAATACCTACCAGCAAATCTCCTGCCTTGGCCAAGGACTTTTCATGTTTTGGCTCTCCTAGACACAGCGCGACCTCACCCCTATTACCGGGAGAGACGAACCCCTGCAGATCCACTCACTGCCTCCATGTGGCTCGGGACTGTACCCAACTAAAACCTGTTTGCACGACTCCTTTGAGCCGTGGTAGGGTAGTAATCAAAGCACAGTGGGAACTCACACGAGGCAAATGACGATCTCAGGTCGATGAACTAACCCGTACACATGTCACCTGGGAACTGCTATCTGACGTCTGGTATAATCCAAACTAGCAGGTTCCCGGCGAGTCCTGTCCAGTGTACTCACAACCCAATGAGCACCTGTATACATCTTAGGTGAACCAACTGACACCAATGGCTTGTGAGACCGGCCACCGCCCCTCGTCGGGGTCTCGACTGTATACACTAGTCTACTCTGGAGAATCGATGCCCTGTCTCGAAACTCCCACTACTAGGGACCTTTTAAGGATGTGCTTATAGACTCCAACTCTCACGTATATGATCGCCCTCATACTGCTGGTAGTCAAGCAAGAATCCTAGGGGCTCTATCATCGTGTAATAGCGACTCGTAAGGTCACCTAAAGCAGCACACGATGATAAAGATAAACCAGATAGCATACTATCATCTTGAGTAAGACTGTCCTACAGGCATACGTCCTCCCTCAATCATTGCAATCACGTGCCTGTGATCCAATAATTGACTCTGAGGGCACTATCTCCAACAGCTCGTTCTCCATGGTCCAACCCAGGTCCTCAAGTTCTTTGATAAGTCCAATCATCTTCAATACATGGTCACTTACAGACGTGCCAGTTGCCATCCACATCTGAAACAACTTTAGAGATGCCTCGTATCGGAGAGTACGAGATTGCTCTCCATACAACTCCTTTGTATGGAGAAAGATGGATTGAACATCAATCTTCTCATGCTGCTTCTGATGTTTATTGTTCATAGAAGCAAGCATGAGGCACTTGGCTGTTGCGCTGTATATATCCCATGTCTTTCGGATTTCTTTATCCACAACTTAAGAATCAGGGCCTGGGATAGGAGGGGCAGGAGTAGTCAGGACGTATC
The DNA here is from genome assembly GCA_030015575.1 of Agapanthus africanus. NCBI lineage: Eukaryota > Viridiplantae > Streptophyta > Magnoliopsida > Asparagales > Amaryllidaceae > Agapanthus > Agapanthus africanus. Next base: position 291,570,300 of record CM057345.1, on the reverse strand, counting down.
CGACCTTATCATAGGTCAGGGCAATATTCACGTTCCTTATCCAATCTTTGTAATTCGGTCCCGTGTGTTTATTTTTGTCTAATAAAAGGTTAAGTCCCGTCATAGGTATCTGCCATTAAGAGAGAGAAAAGAAGACACTCAGTGATTGCTCTTGCATAATTAGATTGGTTATTAATCTTATCTAATTGATGTCTCCCACTGCTTTTTTTCAAATTTTCCTTCAAACCTTTTAAAATGAAAACTAACCAGGATTAATCGCAATCCACAAGTTCGCTAACCGGTCAGCCAGGCCAGTGTCGGTACTCCGAGGGAGGTTCCACATTCTTTCGCATGGACCTAATTAAAATAAACCTCATTTTCCTATAGGCGTAACCCCGTTGACACTTTTCTTGAAACCTACTTGATAAGCTAATTGTGAAGTGCAAAACACTCCCGAGAGTAACTTTTACTCACAGTGGGATTGCGATCCAACTATCATATAGAAGGTATGCAATCTTATTGCAAATTTCAACTCTTGAAATTCCCGATATGATTTCTACCCCTAATGTCTTATGACCTTAACTATTGTCAACAAATCATAAGCTCTAGTCAAGTTCTACCCGCCATTTCGGGATTGATTTAGACCCATCTGCATGACCCTTAACTATGATCAACAAAGTCATACGAATGTCCTAATCGACTGCATCAAATGCTTTGTAGGAAGACATCACTTAGCTACCGTACACCACGCCTTAACTATAGTCAACAAACACGGCACGAATACTAAGTACTCTACTTCCTAAAATGGCGGAGGGCTACGGATGGTTTTTATCAAAACATTTAACATTTTGAACTTGATATCATTGTAGAATCGAGTGAGAAGGAGTGATTTAAGCTCCAGTTTTTAAAAGTCGAATGGTTTTATAGCATCTTTCTAATTTTCTAAAGAGGTCACTCCCGGTGAAGAGATCCCGGCTCTTTCCTTATCGAATAAGGTGCAGGATATTCAAGAATACCACGATGTAAAGTAAAAGTTAGATCAACTATAAAATCAAATCGAGTGCTTTGTAAAATTTGCTAGTTTCGCTAAAGGGGTCACTCCCGGTGAAGGGATCTCGGCCCTTTCCTCGTCGAATGAGGTGCAGGATATTCAAGAATACCACGATGCAAAGCAAAAGCTTTTATAAAAAAATTTGATTCTACAACATCTTTATGTTTCTTTTTCTTAACATTAATCACATTAATGTTGTCCCATCATTTAAATTTCCTAAACATCACAGAAAAGAAACGAAAATAGAATGTACGCTTATGCCATCCGTATTCGCCACTGGGCCCCGTCATACACCGTTAGGTTACTTAACTAACGGCAGAGCGGGAGCTAGACTAGCGCGAGTGCAAAACATAAGCAACGTTTATTATATATCTCATATATAAATGTATATAGCCATTAAAGATCACAGATGAATACATTGGATATACTAGGAATTCCGTATTTCATTCAAGCCTCAATGAAAGACGGGTTCCACGGTCGTGATGAATAGTCAAACCCCACCCTAGACCCCTACGGGTGCGGCAAACTACCCGCCAAGTTCCCGAAGTGAAGCAGCCTCCCTCAACAAAGTGAGTAGGTCACTTGGCACTTCAAAAACCCGGTAGTTTGTACACCCCACCATGGGTCTATCCTAGGAGCAAAAATAGTAAAAAGAAATTATACAACGGTGGCTACAACCTCAACCCAGATATGCCCCGCAAAAGAATATTACATTGCTTTTCATAAATTACATTGAATGAAAGAAAAGGAAAAACTCTCTTCTCACCCCCCTGGCCATTCATCACGACGATCCAACATATTCATATACACATACCATCACAGAAGTGTGCAACCCCGACTAATCGACTTATAGCAATTAGCCGATGTTTCAAACACACATATAAAAAGAACGGATAAACGATTTTAAAAGTTCGAATTTGAAACACTCCATATTTACCTAACACTTAGTTTACATCACATGTAATCTGGAAATAATCAAACAATTCCATAAACCCCCAAACCCAGTGTACAGATAACCATAAAAAATCCAAGTCCAAACCCTATAGGAAATCCGGGGATGCCAGAAAAGTTGGTCTCGTCGCCGGCCAAATGCAGGTGGTTGGGGTTCGTTTTTCTAGGGTTTTCTAGTTATCATATAACAAGTATTTTGTACATGTTGAAAAAAATTTTAGAACACTTTTCAAAAATTTCTAGAGAGCAAGGTTTAAAAATACGGTTTTTGGAGTTGTTTCGTGTTCGATGCTTTAAACATCGTCTAATTATCTAGTTGTGGTTTATTTAGGCTCTGATACCATGTTAGTGCATGATGCATGCTCCCACAACTCTTGTGAGGCAGCGGAAGTGATGAACGAAAATTTTCTTTGCATACAACACGCACTTTAGCCAAGATATAGTCCAAACCACAACTAGAAAACCCTAACTAGAGATGTTATCTTCTATGTTAGGGGTTATACCTTGATAATCCGGTCCTTCGGATCTTCTACTTGATGAACTCCTTGGCTCCTTTGATGTTGCCGATGTGCTCGATCTCCGACCACTTTGAGACCTAGATGATCCACGCAAGAGTTGTCGTGCAAGCTAGAAAATCTTCACAAGAGTTTAATCTAGAGATCAAGTTTGCTAGAAGAGATCACTAGGATCATGTTGAGATTAGGGTATTGGATTAATTTTAACCCTAAGTCTTTGTTTCACAACACATGTGAAGGGTATAGCTTAGGATGAAGGAGGAGGAGAGAATAAGGAGAGAGAAAGTATTTGTGATAATGAGAGAGTTCAAGCATGAGAAAATGATATATTGCAAATGAAATAATTGAAACATATAATATAAAATTAGCACCATGCTTCAATAGAAATTCCAAAACAATATAAAATTAAACAAACTATTCTTGCAACCATGCTTGGACTTCCTTATTTCCACCTCATTTATTTATTTTCACAAAATAAATAATATCATTATGAGGTGGCATCTTCTAGAAGGCATTCTTGTAATAATTACAAGAATACCCCTCCTCCTTATACACTATACCGTATACCGTATACCCGTATCCGAATTCCGAAAAATACGAATACTATTAATCCAATAATATAATATCGGTATCCGGTTTAAACCAAAGCCTACTAGTATTATCGTTCCGATTATTATTCCTGTAACAATTACACGAACATAATCGAAACGGCTGCCGTAACAACTTACGGCTGCCGTAACAACTTACGGCCTCTACATCTTTCGCCTGAATGAGAGAACCCTCTGTGTGGGACTCTAAAGACTCGACAGTACGCTGGCAGTGGGATCAACCACAAGCACGTCAGCGGCACTAACTGTGCGTAACGCCTACCCAGGTACATGACGAAAATGTGGCCGACGAGCGAACTCATCACAACCCTAACGAGCCTGTAAGCAACACTTACCGTACAGTCCGGTCTCTTCGTCTGATACGTCGCATATGAAGTCTAAGGGTGGTAAATGTCAGACCCCAGTAACTTTATAAGTCATGCTGATTTACGGCCTATAACTGTTCGAGAAACTACTGATAACTGTTATCAGTAAATCTCGAGAACCCTGGCCAGGGATTTGATGTTATGGCCGATCAAGCATAGCGCAACATCAACTCCTTATACCGAAAGAGGCGAAACCCCTCCTATCGCTCACTGCCTCAATGCAATTTGGGACTGTACCCAAAATCCACCTGTTTGCATGACTCAGCAGAGCCGTGGTAGAGAGGACATCAAAGCACAGTGGGAATCACAAAAGACACTATAACAATCTCAGGTCTACAGAATAACCTGTACAAGTGTCGCCAGAGAACTGCTATCTGACAATTGGTATATATACCATCTAGGAGTTCTCGGCGAGTCTTGTTCGGTGTACCCATTCTCTAATGAGCACCTGTGTACAATCTTTGATGTCAAACACCAATGGTTGTGTAATCAACCATCGCCCACAGGGTCAGGAAACGTACACACTAGTCTAATGTGGTAATACCGTTGCCCTGTCTCGATATACCCTCGACTAGGAACTATTGAAGGATATGCTTATAGACTGTCCAGGCCCCACTAGTATGATCTCATCATAATCCTGGTAGTCAAGCATAATCCTAAGGGCTTCATAAATATGCATATAAAGATATGAAATATAACACATCACATGCAAAGATAAAGATAAACTAGATAGCATACTATCATTTCGAACAAAGATTGTTTCTATACATATACATGCCTAGCATCCTATACAATACAGGCATCTAGGGCATACATATCTAACAACTCGGCCCTATTTTTACAGTGAGTCTATTATGTTTAGTTGTGGTTTTTAGGATATTTTGTTTCTACCCAGGATCGTTTTGTGTGCTGGAAGTACTTGGGGTAGATTCAAATTTAGTTTATCGATCGAAATTCTAAGTACTTTGGCTAATCGAGTTTTCTGTGTTTGGATATATATGTGTTCGTAAACCTCCGCTAATAGCTATACGTCGATTAGTTGGGGGTTGCACATATCTGTGATCTGTGTTGATAGTTTGTGTATATGGAGTATTGGATCGTCGTGGATGAATAGCCGGGGGATGTGAGAAGAGTGATTTCTTTTCTTTCATTCATTTAATTTATAAAAGTGATGTAATATTATTTTGCAGGGCACATCCGGGTTAAGGTTGTAGCCACCGATGTATATTATTTCTTTTTACTGTTTCTGCTCCTAGGATAGACCCAAGGTGGGATGCACAAATTACCAGGTTCTTTGAAGTGCCTAGTGGCCTACTTATTTTACTGAGGGTGGTTGCTTCACTTCGGGAATTTGGCGGGTAGTTTTTCGCACCCGTAGCGGTCTGGGGTTGGGTAAGGCTAATCATCACGACCGTGGAATCCGTTTTTCGTTATAGGCTTAAACGAAAAACGGAATTCCTAGTATATCCAATATATTCATCTGTGATCTGGAATGCGTATTATTGTGTGAGAAGAATGGCTATATTGTAGGGTTATTAGGCGCTGTCACAAGGGTCTATATGTTAGTGTATATGCCCTAGAGGCCATTACTGTATCATACTAGTTTGTATATTACTTAATGGAAGCTTGGGATATTCACCTTGTATAGACAATCTTGCTCAATATAGTAGTATGCTACTTGGTTTGTTTCTACTTCAATGTGTACATGTGTTTATTTTGCGATATCACCTATACGCATTAGTGGAGCCCTTAGGATCTTTGCTTGATTACCAGCGTTGTGATGGCAGTCACACTAGTGGGGGCTGGGTAATCTGTAAGCACATCCTTATACAGGTCCCTAGTCGCAGGACTATCGAGACAGGGCATCGATACTCCGGAGTAGACTAGCGTATGCGCTTCTCATCCCAGTGTGGGAGATGGTCTGTCCCACAGCCATCAGTACGTCGTACTGGAGATAGTATACGGGTGCTCGTTAGGTTACGAGTACACTGGACAGGACTCGTCGGGAACTGACAGGTTGGTATTATACCTATCGTCAGTTATCAGTTCCCAGGTGACATGAGTACAGCTTAGTCCGCTGACTTGACACTGGCACTTCGCCTCGAGTGTGTTCCCACTGCACTTTGATCACTACCCTACCACGGCTTAAAGGAGTCGTGCAAACAGGTAGTGGTTGGGTGCAGTCCCGAAGCACTTGGAGGCAGTGACGGTTAGACAGGATTCGTCTCTCCCGGTATTGGGGGTTGACATCGCGCTGTGTCTAGGAGAGCCATTACACGAGTAGTCCCTGGCCAGGGCAAGCGAGATAAACTGGTAGGCTTCCAGTGTTATCTCAGGGTGTTTTGGGCTTCACTCCGACACGACTTGTACCGCTATTGGGGGACTGACGTTTTACCACCCCCTAGGCCCGACATGCGATGTATCAGACGAACAGACCGGACTGTACGGAGAATGTCACATTCAGACTCAGTAGGAGTTCAGATGGGGTTCACCTCGTCAGCCTTCTTGTCGGCATCTACCTGGGGACCGTTACGCACAGCTAGTGCCGCTTGCGGTCTGTGGTTAAACCCACTGCCAGCGTAGTGTCGAGTCTTTAGAGTCCCACACAGAGGGTATTCGCCTCTGGGCAAAACAGAGTAGAGGTCGCATGGTTTTGCGACAGGGTTCGTTCTCATCCGCGCACTTGTGCACGTTTGGAGTCCGGACGGATATTGCCAGCGGGCTCTGGTTTGAGCCGGATACTGGTATATGTTTTGGGGTTGCTTTTATATCTTGGTATTCTTGTTCCTCGGAACGAGAATGCAGGTGTGTATGCACAGTTGCTTGAGGCGGAGGATGAGATATTTCATTAGGGTTTCGGAACGGGTGCGTATGCACAGTTGACAGTCGTCTTTTTCCAAACCCTAATAGATTTATGAAATATCAATTAATAATAGTAATTAAATGAAATATTGTTATGGTTGATTTTGTTGACTTGTTGACCATGGTTGACTTGTTGACCATGGTTGAATGTTGACCACGATCATGCTTTGAAAGGATACTCCTTGATTCTTGCTTACACTCATTTATTGAAAGTTATGATAGTGGTCATTCCAAATACAACCATCAACTATTTCATTTTTTATTTATTATTATTAATTAGATAATTCCTTTTCTTTTAGTTATGGTTGCAAAAGAAAAGAGCTCATTCTATCATAACCATTCTCTCTCCTCATTTCATCTTCTTCTTCCTCAAGCTCAAGGTGATCCCTTCTCATGTGTTGAGAATCCCTCACCTTGAAAAAGAAAGCACCCCATAGATACTCTCTACTCTCTCTAGGGTTCAAGGTTTAGCAAGCCGGAGATCCTAGTTCACTCAAAGTTCGAGTAAGAGCCCGAAGGTTGAACCCTCAGGTGGATCCATCTTCGACGGAAGAAGGCGACGAGAAAAGAACCATCAACCTCCACAAAGTTTGAAGAAGAAGGAGTTCAAGTTTAGGTATAACCATCTTTCCGAGTAGCTAACTCTCTTTAGCAAGTTTGCTAGTTTTAGTTTAGGAAAAGATCCCGACTTTGTTAGTCCATGTTGCCCCATGCGCTAAAAATTTTATTTTTATACCGTTTCCGCCTCCCCGTAAGAACGGGGGGTCGCAACGTGGACTTACACTATAAGGCATCAACCTTTCCCGATTTAAAAATTACAAGTGCCGAACAACCTAAAGCGAGGATCTTTGCTAGATAATTAGGGTTAACAAAGCATGTAAACAACGTTACATCTAAGAGAGATGGATTACAACCTTTGTAGTCCGCTCCTTCGCTTCATAAGCTCTGAGTAGTAGTCCCTTCGCCGCGATCCATGACCTCCCGGACTCAAGAGAGGCTCCACAAGCCGAACGATCCGTGCTTGCTTGAAGTCTTCCTTTTCGAAGATGATCTACCTTGAAGAATCTTTAACTCAAGCTCTCACTTCTCTAATCAAGTATTAGAGAAATGAACACCCTAATCTAAGTGGCTAGAATAGATGAGGATGATGAAGTAGGAATTTAGCTCTCTTTTATTTTCAAATTCTCACACTAATTCATCACAAAATCAAAAGCTAGAATGCTTTTCATGGAGGAAGAAGAGGATGAAGTCTTTTGTGATGAATAATGAAATTGTTACTATGGTTACAAAACAACCTTGAGTTAATAATATCAAGTATTAACTCATGTAGAGAATTGACTATGATTAAGGGTTTGGGTTGGGTTAAATAATATCTCCAAAATATCAACACATAATATCTTAGCTTAAAACAAAACAAAAGCTTCTAGAAGCTTCATGAAAATGCTAACTCAAATCAAACCCTAACCGTGTTTAATCTCCACAAATCATGTTGCATTAGTAATCATAACTTGTTACAATATTATATATCACATATATAATATATTTTTGTAACAAAAGAAAATAATACAATTAACATATATCGCATATATATCAATGTATTATCCGGTGAGAAAATGAATCAATGAAGCGAGCTAATATTTGATAATGTAATGTAATATATCACATATAATTATATATTAAATTATCGAATCAACACTTGATCCGACAATCCGGCTATATCGCATATAACCGACTAATATATCATGTACTGATTCATCGAATCAACACTTGATCCGATGACCCGGCTATATCACATATACCCGGCCGATATCATATATCGCGAGAATAGAATACAGTATCTCATATCGTATTATCCTCAGTCCTGCACATATCACATATGTGCTCCTACTCCGTTTTGCCTGAGTCAAGAAATCTCTGTGTAGGACTCTAAAGAATCGTCAATACGCCGGCAGTAGGTGATGATCATATCAAACACCCACAAGCTGCAAGCGGTCAGCTAAACGTAACAGCCACCCAGATATTGAGCGATCAGAAGATCAACAAGAGAGCATGTACATTCTCCTGTGAATCCAATCAGTAACACTACCATACAGTCCGGTCTTTTCGTCTGATATGTTGCATATCTAGTCTGGGGGTGGTATAAGTCAGACCCCAGTAACCGATAAGTCGTATCGATGTGAGGCTCATAACAGGTCGAGAACCTACTGATAATACTTACCAGTAGTACTCTATATCCTCCCTGGCCAGAGACTTCCAGTTATAGCCAATCGAACACAGCACAATATCAACCCCCTATACCGGGAGAGACGAAACCCTTCCTATCGCTCATTGCCTCCATGTGATTCGGGACTGTACCCAAAAACCACCATTTTGCATGCCCTCTTGGACGTGGTAAGGTGGAAATCAAAGCACAGTGGGAATCACACAAGACTCTATGACGATCTCGGGTCTACAGACTAACCTGTACCAGTGTCACCAGAGAACTGCCATCTAACATGAGGAATAATACCATCTGGGAGTTCTCGGCGAGTCCGTTCAGTATACCCAGTCTCCACTGAGCACCCGTACACCATCTTTGATGTCAAACACCGATGGATATGGGATCTTCCATCGCCCATCATATGGGTCAAGATGCGTATACGCTAGTCTAATCTGGTGTATCGATACCCTGTCTCGATACATCCTCGACTAGGAATAGTTATAGGATGTACTCGTTGAATACCCTGGCCCTATTAGTATGATCTCATCATAGTCCCAGTAGTCGAGTACATATCCTAAGGGCTTTATCAACATGTGAGAGTAAGACAGTAAACTAATACAAGTCAACATGTTAAGACAAAGTGAAACCAAATAGCATACTATCATGTCGAGCAAGAAAGTCCTCTCTATATATATCCAAGCATCCACTATATTATACATCATATGTACAATAATGGCCTCTAGGGCATATACATAACTAACAATCTCCCACTTGCACTAAGGCCAGCTGTTGTAGTATCTCATACCCAGCATCCCGAAGAGTCTCTCAAAATGTATCTGGGGAAGGGCCTTTGTGAATGGATCCACAGTGTTGTCCTTCGTATCAACTGTCCTGACCTTGATCTCCCAGCGATCAACTATATCTCAGATCAGGTGATACCACCTCAGAATATGTCTGGACTTCTGATGAGACCTGGGTTCCTTGGCCAAAGCCACTGCTCCATTGTTCTCACAATACAAAGGTATTGGATGCTCAATGGACGGAACCACACCAAGTTCAGTGATGAACTTCTTCATCCAGACAGCCTCTTTGGTGGCATCGTTGGCAGCGATGTATTCAGCCTCCATCATCGAGTCTACAACGGTTTCCTGTTTGGAACTCTTCCAACACACCGCCCCTCCAATGAGGGTAAAGACAAATCCCGAGTGCGACTTAGAGTCGTCCTTATCACTTTGGAAGCTCGAATCGGTAAAGGACTCCACCTGGAGTTCTCCGTTACCATACACCAAGAACATCTCTTTTGTCCTTCTCAAGTACTTGAGAATGTTCTTTACAGCTATCCAGTGACTCTCTCCAGGATCTGCTTGATACCGACTCACTACACTTAGTGAGTACTACATCGGGTCTGGTACATAGCATCACATACATAATAGAGCCTAGTTCCGAAGCATAGGGTATCCCTTGCATGCGAGCTTTTCCAAATCAGTGTTGGGAGATATCTCTTTGGAGAGAGTGAGTCCAGAGATCGTGGGTTGGTTCCCACGCTTGGATTCTTCCATACTAAACCTCTTTAGTATGGTGTCAATGTACCTGGGTTGGGACAATCCCAGTATCCGTCTAGATCTATCTCTATTGATCTTTATTCCCAGTATGCACGAGGCATCACCTAGATCTGCCATTAAGAATCTTTGTGATAAGAAGAGCTTGACCGATTGCAGCATAGGAACATCATTGCTATCAAGAGTATGTCATCGACGTACAATACGAGGAAGACAACCATACACTCTGCAACCTTTTTATATATACAAGGTTCATCTACGTTTTTGATGAAGTCAAACTCTTTCACTACAACATCAAAGCAGATGTTCCAACTTCGCGATGCCTGCTTTAACCCGTAGATGGATTTAAGCAGCTTGCACACCTTTCCGCTGCTCCCATTAACTACGAAGCTCTCTGGCTGAGTCATGTACACGCACTGCTCTAAATCACCATTTAGAAAGGCGGTCTTAACATCCATTTGCCAGATTTTGTAGTCATGGTATGCAGCAATGGCAAGTAAGATCCGGATGGACTTAAGCATAGCCACTAGATAAAAGGTTTCGTCATAATCTACACCTGGTCGTTGACGAAAACCCTTTGCAACAAGTCTAGCTTTGAAAGTCTCAACTTTTCCATCTACACCAAGTTTCTTCTTAAAGATCCATTTGATCCCAATGGGTTTTACCCCTTCAGGAACAACTTCCAAAGTCCATACTTTGTTGGTGTACATGGATTCCATCTCAGATCGCATTGCATCCAGCCACTTCACAGAGTCACCACTCGTAATGGCCTGCTCGAAACTAGTTGGGTCATCATCTTCCATGATGCAATCCTCGCTCCCACCATCAACGAGAAAACCGTAGTATCTCTCAGGTGGATGAGAAACCCTACTAGATCGACGGAGAGGCTGGCGTTTGTTGGGTACTACTGAATCCTCCGGTTCCAATAAATCATCAATTGTAGTTTGTGGTGCTGGAACTTCTTCCAGCTCTACCTTTTTGCCACTAATTTTTTTTGCAAGAAATTCCTTTTCCAAAAAGGTGGCATGTTGAGCAACAAACACCTTTTGTTACTCAGCGTGGTAGAAAAAATATCCTTGAGAATTCTTTGGATATCCCACAAACTTGCAAAGAACTGATCGTGCCTCGAGCTTGTCCGGATTTTGCCTTTTGATATAAGCCGGACAACCCCATATCTTAACTCGTTTAAAATATGGTCTCTTCCCACTCCATATCTCATATGGTGTGGTGGGTAAAGATTTAGATGGAACTAGATTCAATATGTATATGGTTGTCTCAAACGCATAACCCCAGAAGGAAATAGGTAACTCAGCATTACTCATCATAGAGCGTACCATATCTAATATGGTACGATTCCTCCGCTCCGTTACACCGTTGTGCTGTGGTGTATAGGGAGGAGTAAGTTGAGAGAGAATCTCATTCTCTTTTAGATAGTTCAGGAACTCATTGCTCAAGTATTCTCCTCCTCGATCAGATCGAAGGATCTTATTACTTTTGCCCGTTTGGTTCTCTACTTCTTGCTTATATTCCCTGAATTTCTCAAAAGCTTCAGATTTATGTTTCATCAGGAACACATGTCCGTATCTTGAGAGATCATCAGAGAATGTAATGAAGTAGGAATAACCGTTCCTGGCATGTGTAGACATGGGACTGCATACATCACTATATATCAGTCCCAAGAGTCCGTAACTCTTTCTCCGTGTCCACTAAATGGATTTTTGGTCATCTTGCCTTTGAGACATAAATGGCAAGTTTCATAAGATGATAATTTGAAAGAATTCAAATATCCATCCTTATGTAACTTAGCTAGTCGTGTCGCATTGATATGACCTAGTCTACAATGCCACAAGAAGGATTCGTTCATTTCTGAACTCTTTCTCTTGTGTGTGTTTTGTATATTAAGGACTGTAGTTTAATTGAGAACGTATATGCCATTATATAACGAGCCTGATCCAATCAATTTTTGATTTAGGAAGATGTTCATAACATTATCCTGTATTACAAAATTATATCCTTCTGTACTTAATAAAGAAACTGATATAATGTTGCATATCATGTTCGGTATATAATAGCACTCGTTCAGAATCAATGTATTACTACTAGGTAATACAAGGTGATATTCGCCAACTGCTTTGGCTGCAATATTTGCACCATTCCCTACTTGTACGGAATGATCACCCTTTCCCAGTTCTCTACTTTTACGTAGCCCACGTAACATATTACATATGTGGGATCCCGATCCGGTATCTAATACCCAGAAAGTAGAGTGAACTGAGAAACAGTTCTCAATAACTAACACACCCGAAGAAGATGCATCAGCATGCTTGTTCTTCGTTTGGGCGGCTTGAGAATCTAGATTTTCTCCTATTTCCTGCTCAGTCTTATAACACTTATAAGAAAGAACGGGACCAACGTTCCCCTGCTCAGTATAATAAGCGGGTTCAGTCAATACATCCATATTATTATCTTGATTAAGGCCTGACATGGTCGCTACCTGGAGAGAGAGAGAGAAGAAAACACTTTATCGTATACTGTTGCAAGATTAGATTGGTTATTATCTTATCTAATCAGGATGTCTCCCACTGTTTTTATCAAATCTTCCTTTAAACCCTAAAATGTAAGATTAGCCGGGATTAATTACACCCTACAATTTCGTCAATCTTTTAGCCAGATCAGTGTTGGTACTTTGAGGGAGGTTCCCCGTGCTTTCGCACGGACCTAATTAAAATAAATCTCGTTTTCCCAGAGGCATAACCGCGTAAACACCTTTCTAGTCACCTACTTTATCGGCTAATTGTCCTGTGTAAAATTCTCCCAGAAGTAACTCTTACTCGTAGTGGGTATCGGGATCCATCTATCTTATAGAAGGTATGCAATCACATTGCAAATTTCAATACTTGAAATTCCCGATAATACTTTTTACCCCTAGCGATCTATGACCTTGACTAAGTCAACAAACCATAAATCGCAAGTCAAGTTCAACCCGTACATTTCCCGATTGAATTAAACCCACCCGTACGACCCTTGACTAAGTTAACAAGGCCGTACGACTACCCTAATCCAATCGCAACTCATGCTTTAGCAGATAAACACTATTTAGCTACCATACACTATACCTTGACTAAGTCAACAAATGTAGCACGAATACTAACTAGTACTTATCTGAAATGACAAAGGGCTACGCAGGTTTTTCAGAAAACCATGAGCGTAATGAACTTGATATCGTTATAGAAACAAGTGATTTTGAAAAGAAGTGTTTTTTAGGCTTTTTCTAGTTTCGCTAAGGATGTCACTCCCGGTGAAGGGATCTCGGCTCTTTCCTTATCGAATAAGGTTCAGGATATTTCACAAATACCGCTGTGCAAAACAAGAACTGTAGAAGCAATCAAAAACTAAACCGTGAGTTTGTAGCATCTGCCATTTTTGCTAAAGAGGTCACTCCCGGTGAAGGGATCTCGTCTTTTTCCTCATCGAATAAGGTGCAGGGTATATCATATATATACCTCTATGCAAACTAAGACTGTAGCTACCCTTTTTATAAAGTTTGATTCTACAACATCTTTTAGGTTTCTATTCTTTTATTAATCTCATTAATAAATCCCATCAGTTATGCTTCCTAAGCATCACAGAAGAAACGAAAGAAGTAATATTTATATATCATCATATATATATATATAAGCATTCGTCTCAGGCAGTAATATGATCTCATCACAGAACATTGCAGTAGAAGATAACATATGAAATATTGGATATACTAGGACGTCCGTATTTTATTTCCAGCCTTTATAAAACATGGATTCCACGGTCGAGATGAATAGCCAAACCCACATTCCTATACCCCTACGAGAGCGGCAAGTAACACTGCCAATTCTAGGGTTAGGAGACCCGGTCTCGACTCCTCGAGATGGCCTCCCACTAGACCCTAGAACCCGGTTATTTGTGCTCCCCTCCTCGGGTCTACCTAATGCGGAAAAGTAAATAATATACAATGGTGACATCAAGCTCAACCTGGAAGTGCCCCAATAAAAGAATATTACATACATTAAATTTTACATGATTGAAAATAAAAACCCTCATCTCACGTAAAAACCCCGGCTATTCAGAACACGACGATCCAATACAACATATCACAGCAATACATAATATCTCATATCATCAACGTAAGCAAGTATGCGTATCCCGATTGTCGTTGATGTATATCAATGAATCCGGCGATACACCACATACTATGCTTACGATCACAGAAAAGAAAGTGTAAAACTACAACATTTGGAATCCATAAACACTTTAAACATCTTAAATACGAAATATCATATACTTTGCATTTCATGCCTAACTAAATGAATTCCACATATTGTATCACATTCCAGATAAATAGAAAATATTAAACTTTCCGATCGAATAATCAAATACCCAAGATTTTCTAAATAGCTCAACACTTGAGCGGAATTAAAAAATCCCAGAACATGTCACAGCCGCAGTGAACCAGCCGTAGAAGGGTCAAACCAACGCCTCACATGTGGCAACGCTAAACTACCACAAACCCTAGGGTTCAGTGGCAGTTTTGACGGTCACATAATCGAGTTAAGGTTACGTTCTTCTAGAGGGTCCACAGATATGCTTGCATGTTTTTCTGAAAGTTTTAAACTCTAGAAAAATTCAACACTTGAAAGTTTTTCGTGTCGGGAAAAAGTGAGTTATTGATATCCGTTCAAACATTTTAACACGTTCTAAATTATCCGGAAAACAAAACGAAGTTAAACATTCCGATCGAATCGACGAATACAAAAGATCTCCAGAAAACTCAACACATGAGTATGATTAAAAATTCTCAGAAGTATGTAGTAATACCTACAAACATTACCTAAAAATACGTGTCCCTAACACCCAAGTACGGCCGCGGAACAGCCGCGCAAAGCATGTTCCTGCCGCGGTTCCGTGGCGACTTGAGGGTATTAGGGTTTCGTATTTTACAGTAATCCTTAGAATTCCTTGCTTAATTTTTTGAGTATTTTTAATGTGGAAAAAAACAACTTTTTAGAAAATTTCCAGAGAGGGGTCCAAAATAGACGTTTCAGGGTTCGATCGGACTTTTAACTTCGTGTACACGTCGCCTAATGCTCTAGCTAGGCTCTGATACCACTGTAGGGTTACTAGGTACTGTCACAAGGGTCTATAGGGCATCAACCATACCCGATTTAAAAATTACAAGTGCCGAACAAGCTAAAGCGAGGATCTTTGCTAGATAATTAGGGTTAACAAAGCAAGTAAACAACTTTACATCTGAGAGAGAGGGATTACAACCTTTGTAGTCCGCTCCTTCGCTTCATAAGCTCCGAGTAGTAGTCCCTTCGCCGCGATCCATGATCTCCTGGACTCAAGAGAGGCTCCACAAACCGAACGATCCATGCTTCCTTGAAGTCTTCCTTTTCGAATATGATCTACCTTGAAGAATCTTTAACTCAAGCTCTCACTTCTCTAATCAAGTATTAGAGAAATGAACACCCTAATCTAAGTGGCTAGAATAGATGAGGAAGATGAAGTAGGAATTTAGCTTTCTTTTATTTTCAAATTCTCACACTAATTCATCACAAAATCAAAAGCTAGAAAGCTTTTCATGGAGGAAGAAGAAGATAAAGTCTTTTGTGATGAATAATGAAATTGTTACTATGGTTACAAAACAACCTTGAGTTAGTAATATCAAGTATTAACTCATGTAGAGATTTGACTAGGGTTAAGGGTTTGGGTTGGGTTAAATAATATCTCCAAAATATCAACACATAATATCTTAGCTTAAAACAAAACAAAAGATTATAGAAAGTTCATGAAAATGCTAACCCAAATGAAACCCTAACCATGTTTAATCTCCACAAATCATGTTGCATTAGTAATCAAAACTTGTTACAATATTATATATTACATATATAATATATTTTTGTAACAAAAGAAAATAATACAATTAACATATATCGCATATATATCAATGTAATATCCGGTGAGAAAATGAATCAATGAAGCGAGCTAATATTAGATAATGTAATGTAATATATCATATATATAATTATACATTAAATTATTGAATCAACACTTGATTCGAAAATCCGGCTATATCGCATATAACCGACTAATATATCATGTACTGATTCATCGAATCAACACTTGATCCGATGACCCGGGTATATCACATATACCCGGCCGATATCATATATCGCGAGAATAGAATACGGTATCTCATATCGTATTATCCTCGGTCCTGCATATATCACATATGTGCTCCTACTCCGTTTTTCCTGAGTCAAGAAACCTCTGTGTAGGACTCTAAAGAATCGTCAATACGCCGGCAGTAGGTGATGATCATATCAAACACCCACAAGCTGCAAGCGGTCAGCTAAACGTAACAACCACCCAGGTATTGAGCGATCAGAAGATCAACAAGCAAGACTGCACATTCTCCTGTGAATCCAATCAGTAACACTACCGTACAGTTCGGTTTCTTCGTCTGATATGTTGTATATCTAGTCTAGGGGTGGTATACGTCAGAACCCAGTAACCGATAAGTCATATCGATGTGAGGCTCATAACAGGTCGAGAACCTACTGATAACACTTACCAGTAGTACTCTATATCCGCCCTGGCCAGGGACTTCCAGTTATAGCCAATCGAACACAGCACAACATCAACTCCCTATATCGGGAGAGACGAAACCCCTCCTATCGCTCATTTCCTCCATGTGATTCGGGACTGTACCCAAAAGACACCGTTTTGCATGCCCTCTTGGATGTGGTAAGGTGGAAATCAAAGCACAATGGGAATCACACAAGATTCTATGACGATCTCGGGTCTACAGACTAACCTGTACCAGTGGCACCAGAGAACTGCCATCTGACGTGAGGTATAATACCATGTGGGAGTTCTCGGCGAGTCCGTTCAGTATACCCAGTCTCCACTGAGCACCCGTACACCATCTTTAATGTCAAGCTCCGATGGATATGGGATCTTCCATTGCCCATCATATGGGTCAAGATGCGTATACGCTAGTCTAATCTGGTGTATCAATGCCCTGTCTCGATACACCTTCGACTAGGAACAGTTATAGGATGTACTCGTTGACTACCTTGGCCCTACTAGTATGATCTCGTCATAGTCCCAGTAGTCGAGTACGTATCCTAAGGGATTTATCAACATGTGAGAGTAAGACAATAAACTAATACAAGTCAATATGTTAAGACAAAGTGAAACCAAATAGCATATTGTCATGTCGAGCAAGAATGTCCTCTCTATATATATCGAAGCATCCACTATAATATACATCATATGTACAATAATGGCCTCTAGGGCATATACATAACTAACACACACACATACATATATATTTATATATATATATATATATTATGTCTAGTAGGAGTTGCTATTGTTTTGAACCCGCGCTAGTCTGGCCTCTGTAGTTAAGTAACCTAACGATGCATGACGGGGCTCCGTGTCGAATGCGGATAGCATAAGCGTACGTTGTATTTTCGTTTCTTTTGTTGCAATAATAGGATTTGTAAATGATTGGACCACATTAACATTGATTAATGCAAAGATAAAACAAACAAAAGCTTAATCATTGGAACAATTTCAAAACCACCCGGTTTTCTTCAAAAAGCAATTTTAAATGTGGAGCCTAAACCAGTCCTTTTAAAAAGCTTTCATGGTTCCTTCGACTATATCAAGTTCACTGTGTTCACGTTTTTGCCTAAATCATCTGTAGCCCTCCGTCATTTCATATAAATATTCAGTAGTATTCAAGCTATGTATTTTGACCTTCGCCAAGTCATATTGATTGGTAGCTGCTGGGTATTCATATGAAGCATAGATAGATGCGTTGGTTTGGGACAGTCGTACTACTTTGTTAGCCTTCATCAAGGGTATGTACGGGTGGCTTCAAATCAACCTGGATAATAACAGGTAGAATTTGACATGCGACTTATGATATGTTGGCCTTCGTCAAGGTCATAAGAGCATGGGGCAAAAATCCACATCGGGAGTTTCTAAGGTACTGAAACATGCTTGTGTTGCATACCATTTGAAGTGTGATAATCATGGCAGGCTTCCTTCTTGGTTATCACATAATGATATTTGGATCCCGATCTTACTATGAGTATGCGATACTCTTTGGGAGATTTTTCACTAAACGATCAACGCTATAAACCAAGTAGTTGTCTAGAAAAGTGTTAGCAGGGCTACACCTCCAGGAAAAAGAGCTTATGTAATTAAGGAACTTCACGAAAGCGTTGGAAAACCTCCCTCGAAGTACCAACACCAGTCTGGCTGAAAGGTTAAGCAAGAATTCTAAAAGTGAGATTAATCCTGACTAATTCTTCTTTTATGGTTTGAGAAAGGATTCGAGGAAACAGTGCGAGCCATCCTGTTTAGATAAACTAATAACCAATCTAAACATGCAAGAGCATCATGCTGAGTGTTTCTTCCTCTCTCTCCTTGCAACGACCACTATGACCAGACATAGGTTATTAGATAATAATTTGACCGGACCGAACTATATTGATTGCCTAAGGAATGTCTAGATGGCACTTACCTATGACAAGCTGGACTACCTCCTTACTACAAAACCCCCCGCCGTCCCAGGTCCAGGTTCTACCGTCGCGGATATAGATATCCATCAGACATGGGAAAAGGATTGTACGAGAGCCAAGTGCCTCGTGTTAGCTTCAATGGATTGTGAACTCCAGAGTCAGCATGAGAATATGGACTTAGCTTCTATCTTCCACCATACCAAATGTTGGGGTCAAAAATTACCAAGTCAAAACCAAGGTCAACCCTAAGTCAAGTGGGCCCGAGCTCAAGCCCAAGTCATGACCAAGCATGGAAGGGGCCGGCTCCATGCCAAAAAAGAGGTAATAAATTAGTCTAAATGTAATTTTTAGAAATAAATATATTTAAAGTGGGAATAAAACCAAAATTTTGTAAATCCCATGGCTTATGTGCTAAAAATAAATAAGCACATAAGGCATGGGGTGGCACAAGTGCCATTTGGCAAAGCCCAAGGGCTATATGTAAAGTGTATAGCCTATAAAGACAACATGATGAAAAATCGATAAAAACTTTTCTCTCTCTCAAAAATTAGGGTTTTGTGCCTCCTTCTCCTTCCTCAAGGTTCTAAACCTTCTTTCCCTTTTTGAATTAAATCAAGAGTTTCACTCTTCCTTTTTCCAAAAATAAACAGTTTTTCACCATCAAACCCTTAAAGGATAACTCAGATCTTCAATCAGATCTCAAAAAGGGGAGATTTTTAAATCCCACCCCCCTTTTCTCTCAGATCCGGCCCACAGAAGAGGAGGAAGAAAGAGACCTATCTTCAAAAATCCCATCTTTGGAAGATCCAAGGCTCAGAAGAAGATCCAGGGCTAAAGGGGAAAAGAAAGGGGTCCCCTTTGATCACCCCCAAAGATTTCTAGGAGTTTAATTCCATTCAAGATTTGTTGGAGCTTAACTCCATAAATCAAACCCTTTTTATAGGAGTTCAACTCCACTCAACATCTATCGGAGTTTAACTCCATAAAAAAAACCTCTTTCGGAGTTTAACTCCAATTTCCGGGGCTAAAAGCCCCCTTCTTTCCGCTGGCGCCCAAGCGCCTAACACCCACGTGCCTGGCGTGTGAGGCGTGAGCGCCCAGCGCCCACGTGCCGGGCACGTGAGCGCCCAGCGCCCACGTGCCGGGCACGTGAGCGCCCAGCGCCCACATGCTTTGCACGTGAGACACTGGCGCCCAAGCGCCCAACGCTAGCGCCCAAGCGCTAGCGCTCAAGTGCCCAGTGCCCAGCTCCCTAGCGTCTTTAAGACGCTCCTCACCCTACTTTTTCCCACACTATCCTACACTCAAAATACACCCCCGTTAGGAAAGTTTTTCTAACGGGGCGCTGCCCCGCACCTCGCAAGGGGGTTGCTACCCCGTTGACCCCCAGCCCGGTATCCCAGTAGCGGGACCCCCGTAAACTCTGCGGGGCTCCTGATATATCCAAAACCCCTCAATGCACAACACACGCACACTGCATATTGAGTTCGCATGGAAAGTTTGCCCCATCAATCGGAGATTCCTTCGCTCTAAAGGCGAGGGGTAATTAACGGCAGCTTAGTCCGCGACTGCCCTTGATTCGGATTTCCACAATCAATAAACTCCGGCCTACCCTAGGCTGGGATGAATCTGTATACGCCTGACAAGCGACGCGTATTCCCATCTTAATGGGGTAACGAAAAACATCCTATAGATTCTGGCATTCCCAGTGGTGACACGACCGGAATAAGGCACGCGACTGACACTCGCATCAAGTGAAGTCTATAGGACTACACCTAATACAAGTAAGCCAAAAGCCCAGAAATCTAAACCTTTTAGGGAAAATATGGGAGGTGGAGTTTTGAAATTAGGTATAATAAAAACAAGTTCTTCTTTAAAATATAGATAATAGTATATGAAAACTCAATGTTTGTATCCACTTGAAAACATTTTCGTCATTGAAAATTTGGGCAGCACATCCTTTATAATTTTTAACCCGAAAACGGTACAAGCAAATATAAATATAGGCATCCCCAAGCGGGAGCTAGCTCTTCGCCAATTGGCGGAACAACCACGCAAGATAAAATGAATATACAACGCCGAAGGGTGAGGGTCAAAACTCAGAAAGAAAGTGAGAAAACTAAGCATCATAAAGAAAACCAGAAAACATCAACAAATACATGAGCGCGACTCTGAGACCGATAGAATATACAAGCTGTGGTTATCTAAGTCTACTAAATATACAAGTCTGGTTGATGGAGCTTACTAGATACAACTGAATTAAATAAAAGTACAACGGTGGTCATGATGAAAGTGAACCCACCTACCAAAGCAATCACCCGGAAGGAAGTGGTGTGCCAACAAAGCCGCCATGGAACCTGTATGGAAAAACCTGCAAGAAACTGTGGCACAATGGGGGTGAGTAGAAGACATCACCGAGTAGAAACCGAAAGTATAACGATCTCCTCGGTCATACCATAATATAATAACAAGGGTAATAGTAGAACATAAGTGTGATATCAAAGTACTCGTCTCCGTGTCATAAGTAACAACATATCATGTGTATCATGTATGAAAGCATCATTCAACGTATGTCAAGCAACGACGCACAAAAATAACGATAAAACCTGAGTGTCCATCACCGACACTCGAAACATAATGCAACTCGTGTCCAACATCGATACGTAAAATCTCATATCTCAGGCGCCGCATCCTAAGATCGGCCCTTATTTCCATCTTTCTCATAACTCCGAACGGTATCCTCTGGATATCCGTCAAGTTTCCATACAATCACCTGTATGTAGTGCTCCCCCTGCCAGGCTCATCGTCATCCCCACAAAATCACTCTCGCCCCGGGGTACCTTACCGGGTCCACCATGTACCCGCAGACGGTACATCCCCATCCTCGAATCGGGTATATGGTACAGCTCCAGAACCGAGAAAACATCATGGTGGACACGAAATATCATATCAAGGAAAAACCGCATCATTCTCTTTTAAAATAATCATAAGTTTATAAAATTTCATGTGCGGTTTCCTAAATCCAGAAATCTTATGAAAGATCCGAATCTCAAAATCACGAGTCAGTGAATAGTGAATATTGGCATAAGCCCACAATATAGCATAACGGAATGAATATACAATGCATGGGGTATCAAGTAAGGAATGTAATATCTAAACTAGCATATGAGAGCAAGCATACTAATAATATGTTGAAACTACCAGCTAGAAGGTTATATCAATGATGTAATGTATTCTAAAGTGTACGTGACATGACAATAACCGATGATGATGTGTGTGAGCTGGAAAGCAAGTGTACGTGGAGCATACACATCATCAATAATGGTGCTGGTGTCCTAACAAACGCAGTCATAACAACTGAAGAAAACACATGTAATAAATATGCAATGTTATGAGAACGACATAAAAGTGACAGAACAAGTGAATAGTGAAAGTAGCATTATAAAATATACGTTTCAATGTACGATTCATACAGTTTTAGTGTTTTGAAATGGCACGAATCGTGTTTTTTTAGAAAAGTAGGGGCTACGGTGTTTTTGAGAAAAGATATGTCCTTTGAAAAATCCGCAGCATCCCTAAGATTATCCTTTGAAAATACTCACGATTCGTTAGTCTTGAAAATAGGTATGACTCGAGCCTAACTAGCATCTATCTAAACAACTAAAAGACTAAACGAAGGAACTAGTCAGAAGGGTAAGCAAATCTACCTAAAATTCCGAGTCAATATACCTAGTAGTCGGCGATCCAGCCTCATAGCGTCACGTACTGTATAATACATAGTACGGCATTCTCGAGTCAAGAGTGCGGATCAATCATCATATCTATAACTCGTACGGTAAAATCAATCGTGTGACATCCCCAAAATCGAGAGTATGGATCAACTATCATATATACATCATCATTCATATGGTATCATCATCGAACAATATCATGATCAGGGGTACAGTTCTAAATTCTCGTACATTCCAATATCATCAACACATATTGTCATATGTATGAATACACATCGCCCAATGGTCCACTATAATATCACGTCATGTATCATATCATGACTCAATCACATATCAAAACTCACGGCATCATATCCGATCATATCGACTCATCTCCAAGTATCATTTACTATCCTCATCTCATGTGTATATGTATGTATGTATGTATGTACGTATGTGTATATATATATATATATATATAATAACCCTACACACATACATATATATACACACACACATATACACAAGTCAAGTGTGAGGGTGTGTGTGACTACATGAAACCTGTAATTCGCCTTCAAGGTAATCATCCTCTGGATAGGTCTTCCTAAATCAACCTAATCTAACCTAAGGTCTTCTAGATACCCTACTCGCTAAGTATCCAATACCACATGCAAACTTATAATAACATGGTACTAACCCTATTCTACATTTGCGGGGGTGCTATACGCCATCCACCCTATTTCCCCCGTAGATATACATCTACTCACCTTGATCCTCGCTTGCCGAAGTCAAAGACGCCACGCTCTTCCTTGTTGTTCGAAGTCCACGTGAGGGTGCCTACATATCACAAAATACATCGTATCTCATCAATATCCGATTCAAAAACCGACACAACACGCGAAGTGCACATAGGTTAGAACCTATAGCCTACGAATGCACAAATAATCATAAAACCGTCGTTGTTGACGTACAAACGTCCAACGACCAAATCCACATTCAAATGCCAAAATCCATGTTTTAGAAATCGGAAAACCATTACTATTGTTAACTCAAACACTCCCAGATTTTGCCTCAGGTAATTTGGGACAAAAAAACAATACAGTGGCTAAGTTATGAGGAGTGTGAGCTATAGGCTAAAACCCAACATCAGAAGCCAAAATCTGGCCGGCCAATGGTGCTACAGTAACCGCCCCCGTTGGCCCCACTTTTGAATTTTGGTCTCATCTTTTGGTGTTGGTCTCCTATTGGTCTCACTTGGTCACTGAGTTTGTTTGATTTTCTTAAAAGGTTCGCAAGTTGATCCAGATTCCCTGTAGATCTCAAAAAAATCATAAAACCGATGTGGGAAAATTCTAGGATCGTGTTTTGGGTTCAAGTCTCGATTTTGGTCCAGAAAGAAATCTCTAAGGTCATGTAAAACATCACTACACCTCAAATACACATTCACAAACCAAATCATACCCTAAACCTCATCTTGGAAATTTCCAAGATCACTAAACCTTATTTAATCAACTGAAAACTACTATATGAAATTAGAAAACTAAAATTCTAAACAAGGGTGTAGGGTTATACCTTATTTGGCAACTCAAGAATTTTCTTGAGTTGCCCTAAGTGCTCAAAATCTTGACTTGTTTGGTCTACCATACTTGTAGAGAGCTTGTGCACAATTTTATTGAAGGGGATATAAGGTTTTGTTGTGGATTTGGGATAGTTGTGAGGGTGGCAGAGGAGGAAGAAGAAGGTGATGAAAGAGAAGAAGATGAAGAAGTGAAAAGGTGATGAATGTAGAAGGTTGTGGAATAAATCTCTCCCTCTCACCCTCTCTCTCTCTCTCTCACCCTCATATGATACATGTCACCTCACACACATTCTCTCTCTCTCTCTTTTATTTCTCTTCTTTACTTTTCTTTTTTTGTTTTAAACTCAAAACAAATTATGTTTAAAAAAGAGCCACAGTGCATATAATAAAAATGTAGCAAGTATTTGTAACATGCTTAATGCACAATTTTAATACGTATTAATCAAATTTAGAATTTTCATAGAATACAATAATTTTTTAAAAGTCTACAAATGCTCAATTCACATAATTTCTTTACAAAATCAATAATTCAAATTAATTTTCCAAATATTTTCCAACTATCGGTATATAATTATAACACTTCATTAACGCCAATTTCATTACTTTAAGATATTCATAATATATATTATTTTAATTATTTAAATTCCTAAAAATAATATTTTATTTTCTGACATGTTACAAGTGGGACGTTTCTCCCCTCCCATATTTCGGGTTAAACGTTCATGCGAACTAAATCAACATATATATCGATTGCCTGTACTGAAATCATTTTTTTTGTTTTGTGTGTACAGGTTAACTGGTTTTCAGTCACAATCTCGAACTCAGCAATCATGTCTCCCAAGACAAGCTTCGTTTCCGATGCGACCCCGATATAGTACGTGGTCAAGATCATTACCCGTATGGTTCTCCCTGCAAGTCTCAGCCGGCAATGGAGGAGCCACCCTGTCAATTTGGTTCCGTCATCATCTACCCTGCCGGAAGCGCTTATCTGGCGGAGGTCATGGCAAACCAAGTGGCCAAACCGGCATCAAGGGGCAGGATGCCGAACATTATGGTCGCTAAAGCATCCCTCCCCAAATGCAAATCTGTATTCGAACGGCTCTCCACTATTCCGATTGGGGACAAGGCCGTCAACACCAATGGAGCCACAAAGAATCTCCAGCAAGCTCAGATGGTGCCCTTGACAATCGCGCGATCAGGCATCTTCTCTGGGCAATCTGTCAATCGGTCTATGGCGTCTTCCCGAAGAGCCAAAGTCTGCCAAGTGCTTAAAACAGAAAAATTAAGGAAAAAGCGGCTCAGGTATCGAGCCAACAAGAGGGCCAGGACTTCGGCCAAGTGGAATATTATGAGGTTCCAAGAGCAGGGTTACTCCGTGACGACGGTTGAGTAGGCCGTAAAACTCAGCAATTCCTTCGAACGTCTGAAGTGGGTTCAAAAAAATGACATGACGGCTAGAATCAAGGAGACAGCAGTCCGAACGATGCTACAAATAGACGTGTCCCAGCCCTAACAGAGAATGCATGACACCGTCTCTTCATGAGTCTATTAGGTGCTCTGTGTCGCGCGAAAATAGCCGGGCAAAACTAAATGTTTGGTTACGGTAGCGCCTCGGCCATCAATCCGAAGCCAAATGCGGAACAAAAACTTTTAAAACTTGGCGCTACCACAACCAATCACCCGGATCGAACCATTAACCGTTAACTAGCAACTGTAAAGTGAGTTCAAAGATTATACCGATCGATCCGTGTCCTTCGGTCATCAATCTCTATACCTAGCTCCCTGCCGGCTACCCCGAACAAGTCTGCTCTCCAAACTCACTCGTCGAAGTGGCTCCACGTCGAGGATTCTTTATACGGGCTCCCGCTTCAAACCGAAGCAACTCGGACATGAAGTTTGCTAGCCGACATGTCCAAGGTGAAGTAGAGATAGTGTGTGATTGCTTTGTCTCAATCATCCTAGGATTCTCAACACATGAGAGGGATAGGGTGGAAGGGAAGAAGAATCCATATGAAGTGAAGAGTTGTGAGCACAAGAAAAGCTAGTGAAGAAAAATGGCATTGCTTGTTTTGTGAGATATTTTGTCAGAGCATTTTTCTTCAAACTCAAGACCAAACCACACAACTATATATGGCTACCCTCTCTCTCCTCTACATAATATCCCACACCCCAAATCAATAATGAAATGGACATGGCACAAAAAATCACACCATGAGTCAACAAAATAGCACATGCCATAATCAATGCCCTAGGTTAAAACTTATGCTCACAATTTCCACCTAATTAAACTATAAACCAAAAGTTTAATCCATAAAAAGGAATGGCAACTTCTAAAGTAAACTCGTGACGGATCACAAGAATACCCCTCATCCGTATATACATACCCGCATCCGTATTCCGACTGAATACGAATACTGTGAGACGAAAGTAATCCAACAATCTAATACTAGGATCCGGCTTAAACCAAAGCCCACTAGTATGATCCGTCCGATCATGATCCATGCACGAGTGCACATATATGATCGAACCCTGCCATAAAACCATACGGCCTCTAAAACGTTTCACCCGAACTTGGGAAACTTTCTGTGGGGGACTCTAAATACTCGTCAATACGCTAGCAGTGGGTTTAATCAAAAGCACGTCAGTGGTACTAGCTGTACGTAACGGCTACCCAGGTATTGAGCGAAAGAGAAACCGATGAGCGAACTCATCCTGGAACCCTATTGAGCCTATTTGTAATAATCTCCGTACAGTCCGGTCTGTTCATCTAAGAGTATCTCTTATCGGGCCTAGGTGGTTGGTAAACGTCATACACCCAATAGCGGTATAAGTCATTTCAGAGTGTAGCCCAGAACACCTTGAGAAACTACTAGAATACCTACTAGTAAATCTCACTTGCCTTGGCCAAGGACTTTGTGTAATGGCTCCAGACACAGCGCGATATCAACCCCCAATACTGGGAGAGACGAATCCTTTCTAACCGCCACTGCCTCCAAATGCTTCGGGACTGCACCTAACTACTACCTGTTAGCATGACTCTTTTGAGCTGTGGTAGGGTATCAATCAAAGAACAGTGGGAACACACTTGAGGCAAAGTAGCAGTATCAAGTCAACGGACTAAGCTGTACTCATGTCACCTGGGAACTGCTCCTGACGATAGGTATAGTACCAATCAACAGTGCCCCTGCGAGTCCGTCCGGTGTACTCAAAACCCAATGAGCACCTTTATACTATCTTAGGTGAACCAGCTGACACCAATAGCTTGTGAGACCAGCCACCGCCCCTCGTCGGGGTCTCGATACATATACACTAGTCTACTCATGGAGTATCGATGCCCAGTCTCGAAACTCCCACGACTAGGGACACTTTAAAGATGTGCTTATAGACTGCCCAACTCTCATATATATGATCGCCATCATACTGCTGGTAGTCAAGCAAGAATCCTATGGGCTTTATCAATATGTAATAGTGATCTGTAATGTCACCTGAAGCATGTTCATGATGATAGAGACAAACCAGATAGCATACTATCATCTCGAGTAAGACTGTTCTACCAGTATAGGTCCTCCCTCAATCTTTGCAATCACGTGCCTGTGATCCAATAATTGACTTGAGGGCACTATAGCCAACAATCTCCCACTTACACTTAAGGCTAATTATTGCGATGCCGCATACTCACAGCACGTGTGATACCGAATACCCAACTCCTTTACTAATCAGTTTCACAAAGCTCGTTTGTGAAACTACTGCGTTCGAGAAATAGCCTCAGTGAGTGGATCTGCTCTGATGTTTCTTTCTATGTCTCTCTTAATCTCAAGTTCGCGGAGAAGGCCATCTCCCGAAATGAGCAATACCTGTCTTAGAAATATGTGTGGAAATCTGATGTGACCAAGTTCACAAATAACTCCAAATCCAGCAAACTTCTAAGACTGTATTATCAACTGAATTTAATCCGTATTCTGTGCCATGCCTCCCTCAGTATCCGCTTGGACCACCTATCCAAAGTACTGCCCCTTGTCAGAGGGAAAAACTATAACTCTGACAGTCACATTGTCATCCAGGTCACCTTGGAAGCCTGGAATGATAACCATCTCACGAAGGAGGCCGCGTTATCATATCCCTAGAACATTCAATTATGTTCATAAACTGCTTCCGAACGTTTTTCCAGGATTTTATCAATATATAAACTTATTGTATCCAGTGCAAAAACAATATCTGGTGTGGTATCAATTACCTAAGCAAGTGATATGCCAATTATGCACCTCTCTCTCCCCTTTAGTCTGTAAGACACCTTTAGAGAGGGTGACTCCATCACCTGCAGGTACTTTACCATGCTAGGAGCCGTCCATTCTAAAACACCTTTAGAATACTGTCTAAGTACCCAGATTGGGAATATACCCAAATCTAGATCTAAAACCATAGATCTAGTAACCAGAATGTCTGATATTATATCTATATCCTTTGTGGAGAAACCACTGTGTGACAACCACAGTATAACCGATCGTAGTATATGAATTTCACTTCCTACTTTGTGTATGTCATCCAAATACAAGGACATCACACCCTACTACCTTCTTAACAGATCCATCTCTTATTCTGATGAAGTCTAAGCCCATGACTGTCACATCAAAAATAGAAGATCTATCTTCGCTATATCTGCTTTAGTCAATAAATAGAAATAAGCTACTTATCCACTATACTTCCACTTCTCCTACTGACTACAACAACACTCTGGCAGAGTCATATACACGTGCACTTCTAAAGCTAGTTTAAAACGACGCTATACTCATCCTCCTGTCAGGTCTCATAGTCTGAAACAACAGTAGTGTCAAGTCTGGGTAAACAAGAACCTCCCTGTCACCGTCTTTAGGAATACCGAAGTACCTCTCGGGCGCCTGAGGTTACCCACCATATCTGCGGAGTGGCTAATGGAATGTCAAACCCGATTGAATCTTTTGGTCCTATTAAATTTTTAATAATCGTCTGTGGTTCTGGAATCAATTCCAGTTCTACCATACTCCCACTACTTTTTTCTGAAAAAGTCCATTTTACTAAAACTGTTGCGAGTCAAGAACAATATCTCTATTGATCTTCCAGATGGTAGAAAGTTATCCCTCGTCATAGCCTGGGATAACCCACAAACTGCCATTACAGAAACGTGCCATGAGTTATCCAGAGTCTGGTTTTAAGCATAAGCCGGACAACTCCATATACCTTAACATCGTTAAGATATGATCCATTCTATATACAATATAGAAACAGAGGGATTGATTTAATTGGAACCGGATTCAAATAATGCAGATGTCTCCAGTGCATGTCAACTAAATGGAGAGAGGCTGATCAACATTACTCAACTTAGGAGTGCATCCAATTATGAGTAACCTGAAAGAGAAACAAGTTTCTCAAAACCATTACTATCGACAGAATACCAAACACAAGTATCTACATCTTCGATCACCTTGAAGAATCCCGATACTTGCATCACGTGGTTCTCTACTTTATTCTTGTACCTATAACTTATCAAAACATAGACCTTGTATTTCTACGAAAGACTTGTCTAAAAACTAGAGAACTCACAAGTAAACAGAATATAGTACGAGGACGAACCCTTCTATCCTAATGGACACTGGACAATATACAATACTTTGTATAAGTCCCCTGAGTTGAATAACTCAAACCCTGTGCATCGTAGGTTGAAAACTGTACTATGGTTATGAAGAATTACACCGTTGTTGAATGCTCCTTACCTAACCATCAACTAATATAAGTAAATGTCATGGACATAATTTCAAAAAGTTATATCTCATTTTATAAAATAAACGTACAGATATATCATTTTGAAATTGGTGCATAACAACAGATATTCAAAACCAAATATTTGCCGTCCGGCAAAAACCCAGGCGATTTCCTCAAATATCACCAATTACAATGAATCCCGATATAATGAGGATGATCACCTAATTCCCAATAACTTACTCCCACTCATCATCTGTAAAACCATACAGATGTGAGAATCAAACCTGGTAAATACATACCCTAGAGTAAGGATCTAATTAGGAAATCAGTTTTCTATTAACAACGCACAGTGAAACTGAAACATGAAAATGTTTCGTAGAGGTATCCGGGTATTCTTAGTAATGCCTCTTCCATTATCCAAATTCATGACTGTAACCGTATATTTCTTTACCATTTCTCTAAATACCTTTATTTGTCTTTACTCATTACCTTCTGTACACCATACTTAGGCTAAATGATTTTCTTCCTTCCCTACCGTTCGGCACCAGCCTATGATTTGGAAGAAGACTATCCATTAAGCATAATAGGTGTACTCTCCTAATCCTAGGAGTACTCGCAACCTGAGAGAAGGTGATGATAAAAGACAACTGAATAAACCTTATTCTATTTCTCTTTAACCGGAGAAAAGCAAAGGTGAAGTAGGAGTGGCGATGAAATACGCGGTTTGGTCGTGAATGATAGCAGTAGCAATTTACTTTGCCCTCTTTCTAATCCCTTTATTTTGTCTTTACTTATTACATTTTGTACACCACACTTAGGCTAATTGGTTTTCTTCATTCCATATCTTTTGGCACCTGCCTATGGTTTGGAAGAAGACTATCCAATAAGAGCAATAGGTGTACCCTCTCCTAATCCTAGGAGCCCTAACAACCTGAGAGATGGTAAAAGGAAAAGACAACCGAATAATCCTATTCTTTTTTTCCAGAACCAGAATCCTTCCTCGAAAAAGTTCCTTCGAGTTCGTATGTAATTATACGATGGATTTATCCAATGGAAGTGGATGTTCGTAGTGATACGGGGTGTTCTGGAGAAATGCAAAGGTTAAAAGAAGGAGTGGCAATGATGTATGCGACTCAGACCATCCAAAAGCCAGTGTTTTAAGAAAGCTCGGTCAACTTGGTTACTAAGTTATAGTCTAGGGTCGGGCCATGGTCGCTGTCAAAGAGAGAGATAAAAGAAACACTCTGCGTGCACTGTAACCTAGATCAGAATAGTTAATCACTTTATCTAATCAGGATGTCTCCCACTGTATCCTCAAATTCTCCTCCAAACCTGAAAGAAGAATTAGTCGGGATCACTCGAGGAGTAAACCAACTCATCAGTGGGTATCGGGATCCAACAATCATCGCATGATAACTTGATGGAATCCACTCAAGTCACCACACTCCAGAAAGTATGCGCATGCCTGGAAAGTTTCAGTTTCTTTAGAAACTCCCGATGTGATTTTTACCCCTAGGAGCCTAGTGACCTTGACAGAGTCAACAAATCAAAGAGTTCTAATCAAGTTCAACCCTCCATTATCTGGATTGCATAAAACCCACCCGCATAACCCTTGACGGAGTCAACAAGGTTATACGACTGTCTATAACCCTTCGAAAATCGTTTAGGCAGTTTTTCAGTAATCGGCTAATTTTTCGGCTTTTTCCGTAAAAAGTCAAAATAGGTATTTTTCATTGTAGACCTAATTATACAAAATTTAGATAAGATATTACTACAATTTTGTCACTAAAATGTCACTTATAATTTCCTAGTTAAAAAAAAAATTCGTAATTAATTATTTTTAATATTATTTTAAGCTTTTAAAAATACATTAAATTAGTGATAAATACAAATTTAATTTGGTAAATTACACACTTAGGAACCATTATAAACTAAAACTTAGTATTTACAAAAAATTTTACCAAAAGTTTCCAAGATTAGTTGTTTCTATGGTTTAAAATGGAAATAAATGAAAATGGAAATAGAAATGGGTGTAAATTGCAAATGACATATATAAGTGTTCTTAGCCCAAAAAAAAAATTATTTCAACACACACCCACATCAAGTTCCCTCTTTCCCTGGCCGATATTTGTGGTTGGAAGTTTCCACATGTCCACTTTAAATTAAAGAGAAGAATGAAACTTAAAATGGGGCTTTTTGTAAAAATTGAAGTGATAGTCATTTAATGCACTTGTGAAGGGCTTTTTGTGTAGAAATCTCTACACAATTCTCTCACAACTCACCCATCTACCAACAGGCCGAGCCCCCCATGCTGCTGTCCTCAAATTTTTCCCCATTTCCTTGCCTCTAAATTCATGCAAAATCAAGAAAAATCCATAAAAATTCACCATTTTCTTCATAAATTCAAACCACAACCCTAATCCACTCTCTCCTCAAACCAATTTAGTCTAAAACTTGAAGAAAGGAGGCATCTTTGGTGGCTTGAGCAAACTAGGGTTCAACTTGTAAGGTGAAATTTCTAAACTAGTTTGTTAACTTGTAGTTTAAATGTGCTAAAATTGAATTTTGAAGTGTTAATTTAGTAGTAATTGTTTGTTCATGAAAATCAAGAGAGGGATTTGATTTCAAATTAGGGTTTGAAGCATGGTTGTTGGAGTTAAGTTAGGGTTTGGTTATCTAATTGGTTGGAGTGGTTAATTGTGTAATGTTACGCTCGCTAAATTGATAAAATTGCGATATTTGCATCGAATCGGTATGCAATTGCTTGCTAGATTTTTATGTAAATTAGAATGTGATCAAATTGCATTATATTAGCGATATAATTAGCTTCATATACGACTATTAGTGTGCACGAATGTGGGGTTTTGTCTAGTCGGGTTTTAGTTTTGTCGATTGCCCCGAAATGACGATTCTAGTTAAGATTTAGCGATTTTCGTGTGTTTTCCGCGCACCGAGTGCACGTTAGGTTTAATTCGAGAGCGTCGATATTTGTATATTGTCACTTGCATCAATTTAGGATATGTAATCTTATGCTTGGTGTTGTGCAAATATATGATCGGTCGGGGAAACATCGGACACGGCGCGTAAAGGCATGGCGGTGGTCGGATCGGATTAGCGAGGCATTCAGGTGAGTAGATGTATTCATCTATGGGGGAATCGTCTGGATGGCGCGAGGCGCCCCCTAGTTAGGATTACCCTACTTCTTGTAAGATTTATATTGTTAGTTAGCTTATCCCTTTATGTACATTGCATACCCTTATAGCTAACCGTATATTAGATTGCATGGACATTCATCTACACTTATGCAATATCACTTCGTAGGACACGAACACCATTACCATTGGCATCTGTTGCACGCGCACTATTCATGTGACACACACGCCTTTGGTAATTGCCATGCCACTTGCACTATAGAACCTGTTTAACTTAATATCGCCACTTGCATTCATACATGATATATGAAATTGCATAGCATGCATATACCTCGCATTATCATCATATTTACATAGATTTCTAGCCAAATTCACATCGTATACATTGATATCATATATAACATGTGAACATTATGAATTTCTTGAGGATTTCAGTATTGCTGCGATTTCTGGATTTTTGGGGAAAACCGCAAAAATTTAACATAAGCTTATATTTATCATTTTAAAACAAAGTTGCGGTTTTCTCGTGATGTATGTGTCGTCCACCATGAGTTTTCATGTTTTCTGTTGGATTTCGAGACCCGATTCGAGGAGTGGATGAACCGTCTCGGGTACATGGTGGGCCCGGTATGGTACCCCGGGGCAAGAAGATCGAGTTGTAGACGATGAGCCTGGCAGGGGAAGACTACCTACCGGTGATGTCTGGCGCGGCGGATATCCGGAGGATACCGACCGTGGTCGTTAGATTTGATATTATGGGCCGATCCGGACTGACGGAGCCCGATATTTGAGACATTGATACAGCGAGATATTGAGACAGATATGATTTCATATTTGGTGTCGATGCTTGACACGGGTTTTCAGATGATTTCTTGATGGTACTTAGCTATTATACAGATATTCATTTTCTAAAGTTAAGAATGCAGTACCCTTTGCATTTAAAACACTTAAAGATTTAGTAATGACATTGCATACATGTGCATGCATATAGAGATATTATATCACATATGGACATACATGTTGTGACGCATTGCGTGCATTCTTACGATTGCCTTACTAGATGTTATATTCTACTCACGAGCTGGCAACTCACCCCCGTTGAGCCACAGTTTCTTGCAGGTCGGACTCATCAGTCTTGTAGCGGCGGGCTATTTTATCATCAGCTCCTTTTGCTCAGACTCGCGACATCGCCCGTAGGTGGGTTGCGAGCACACTTTGTTTCTTTTTGCTCTATCACTGTATCTAGTATTCTCCATCTACCACTTTATATTGTATATGCGACCTAGTGATGAGACTGAGAGATTTGTTTATTTGTAGTTTCTTTTGGGTCGAGCTCACTTGAGCCGGCGTTGTGTTTTCTGATATTTTGCGTTTCTTTTATGCTCTTTCCTTGATATTACTTATATATTGCATGTGGTTGTGATCCGCCTTGGGCGAAGAGCTAGCTCCCGCTTGGGGATGCCATTTTATGATTACAGGTTATATATATCTTGTTGTACCCATTTCGGGGGATAGAAAATACAGGGGAGACTCTGCCGAAATTTTCGGAATTTTTGATATTTTAAAAAGGGATTCTATGCAACTTAATTGATTTAAAAATTGCTTTCATGTAAGGTTTTCCTTCACTCTCTTTTGATTTTGGTTTAGATTTTATGGGCTTTGACTGACTTAGGTTACGGTACGCCTTTAGACGTCTCGTAATCTAAGTTCCAGTCACGTTCCATACTTTCGGGTCGTAACAAAGTTGGTATCAGAGCGTAGGTTTTACCTTTCTGAGTGTAGGACGACCTTGGTAGATGGAGTAGGTGACTTAAGCAGAGTGGCGTAGCGTGGGTATGATCCGCGACATACTTACGATACGGTACTCCGCCTAAGTGACCTTAGGACATAATTGCTTGTTTTTCCTTTCTTGATTCCTTGCATTCCTTGATTCAATTGCAATGTTCTTATCGGTCCTGTTTCTTATTCCAGCTTCGATGCCGCCAAAGACTACGAGAGCTCAGCGGGCTGCCGTTAGGGATGAGATTCGAGCGGGCTCATCTGAGGCGAGGATCGAGCGGGATGATACGCCTACCCCTCAGGGTCATACTGATCCGCCTTATCCTGACAGTATTGCCAGACTAGAGGCCGGCATGCAAGAGTTGCGACAGATGATGGGATCTTTAGTTGAGTCCAGCCGGGCACAGAGATCCGAGGACGTTCTTTCCACCGCACAGACCACGATTGTACCTGCTGCACAGATGGTCACTCCTGCTACTACGGAGACTATCCCTGTTTCACTATAGGAGTTTATGAGATTGAGACCTCCAGCTTTTACCGGTACGGATGCGATAGAGGACCCACAGGCATTTCTTGATAGGATGGCTCGGATTTGCCGTTCGTTGAGGTGTTCTGATGATAGATTGGTGGAGTTTGCGAGTTTTCGTCTGGAGGGTCTTGCCCAGACATGGTACGATTCAGTAGAGAGAGGCCGATCTGCAGGTCTACCTTCTATGACCTGGGATGAGTTTACAGGTGCGTTTCTTGCCCGTTTTCTTCCGGAGAGTGTCGGAGATGCTCGAGCCCGTAGTTTTGAGTCTCTGCGCAAGACTCCTGGGATGACGGTGTCAGAGTATGATATATAGTTTACCCAGTTGTCTCGATATGCTCCATACCTAGTAGACACAGAAGAGAAGAGAATAAAGAGGTTTGTGCAAGTGCTTGATACACAGCTATTCCTTGCTATCGGCACCCAGCACTTTGATACATACGCAGCCGCGATGGATGCAGCCTTACTTTTGGAGGAGCGTATTTCTGAGACTCCGGCCGTTTCTGGGCCGAAGAGGATCCGTACTGATACGCCAGCTCAGCGGCAGATGGGTAGACACCGCGATAGATTATTTCCGGGAGATGGTGGAGGCAGAGGATTGAGACGAGGTGTGGGCGTCAGTACCACCGTGTCAGAGACTGTACCATTGGACGTCAGGGCGCGGCGACAGTCCCGCATGTGACCTTACCACCCTCACCACCTCCTTAGAGAGCTCTACTTCCTACTCCCGATGATGCTCCACGCCAGTCAGATGTTTATAGAGGCCGTGGGCGTGGCGGTCCGGTTCAGAGAGGACGAGGCGACATAGGCAGAGGCCGAGGCCGAGGTAGAGGCAGAGAACAGCCATCTATTAGTGGTGGACAGGCCCGAGTGTTCGTGCTGACTCCTCAGGATGCACAGGCATCCAATGCCGTCGTGACAGGTACTCTGCCAGTATGTTCTTTTGATGCACGGGTATTCTTTGATCCAGGCTCCACACATTCCTATGTATCCCCGTACTTTGCACCGAGGTTGGGCCGAGAGTCTTCTCCGTTAGATCAGCCGCTTGTCGTTATTACCCCGGTAGGCGAGTCTTTTATTGCCCGTTTTGTGTACCGATCGTGTTCCGTTCGTATCGGGGAGAGAGATTCTTCAGTTGATTTGATTCTCCTCGATATGCTAGACTTTGACGTTCTTCTTGATATGGACTGGCTAGCCACCTGTTTTGCATCCGTGGACTGCCATGAAAAAGCAGTCAGATTCAGTTTTCCTGGTGAGCCGGTTCTTGTTATTCAGGGAGATCGTAGCGCTACCCTTCCCAGCTTGATTTCTTCTCTGCACGCTGGTCAGCTCTTGAGGAAAGGGTGTCATGGATTCTTAGCCCATGTTTGTGATACTAGCTCCAAAGAGGTTCCGTTGGACCGGGTCCCTGTTGTGAGGGAGTTTCCTGATGTTTTCCCTGACGAGCTGCCTGGTCTGCCACCAGAGCGCGAGATTGAGTTCTGTATTGACTTGATCCCCGGCACGGGGCCTATCTCTATACCGCCTTATCGGATGGCCCCGGCAGAGCTGAGAGAGCTAAAGGATCGGTTACAGGACTTGCTGGACAAAGGGCTTATCCGACCGAGTGTGTCACCTTGGGGTGCTCCCGTCCTGTTTGTTAAGAAGAAGGACGGAAGTATGCGCTTATGCATTGATTATCGTCAGCTGAACCGGGTTACTGTGCAGAACAGCTATCCCCTACCCCGCATTGATGACTTATTCGATCAGCTCCAGGGTGCAGGGTTCTTCTCGAAGGTTGATTTACGGTCAGGTTATCACCAGTTGCGGGTTCGGAAGGAGGATATTCCGAAGACCGCTTTCCGTACTCGATATGGTCATTATGAGTTCTTGGTGATGTCGTTCGGGCTCACCAATGCCCCGGCAGCATTTATGGACTTGATGAACCGTGTATTCAGGCCGTATCTCGATCAGTTCATTATTGTGTTCATTGACGACATCTTGGTTTATTCTCTGAGCCGGGAGGAGCATGAGCAGCACCTACGTATCACATTGTAGACTTTGAGGAAACATCAGCTGTTCGCCAAATTTTCCAAGTGCGCATTCTGGTTAGACAGTGTCGACTTCTTGGGTCATGTGGTGACGAGAGACGGTATTTGTGTGGTCCCGAAGAAGATCGAGGCAGTTCAGCGTTGGCCTTGACCAGTATCAGTTACAAAGGTTCGCAGTTTTCTAGGTCTGGCCTGCTACTATCGACGTTTTGTCCAGGATTTCTTTCGCATTGCTGCACCGTTGACCGGATTGACCCGGAAGGGGGTTCCTTTTGATTGGACGCAGGCATGTGAGGATAGTTTCCAGCAGTTGAAGACTCGTCTGACTACTGCACCAGTGTTAGCGTTGCCTTCAGGATCAGGCGGGTTCGTGGTATATTGTGATGCTTCTCGAGTGGGGCTGGGCTGTGTATTGATGCAGCACGACAGAGTTATCGCGTATGCTTCTCGGCAGCTGAGGAAACACGAGCAGAACTACCCCACCCATGATTTAGAGATGGCTACAGTGGTATTTGCACTTAAGATCTGGAGACATTACCTATACGGTGAGTCGTGCCAGATATTCACTGACCACAAGAGTTTGAAGTATATCTTCCAGCAGCGAGATCTAAACCTGAGACAGCGCTGTTGGATGGAGTTGGTGAAAGATTATGACTGCGAGATTCTATACCATCCGGGCAAGGCGAATGTGGTGGCAGATGCTTTGAGTAGGAGGCCCGGAAGTAGATTATCTTGTTTGAGCACAGTACAGATGCAGTCGACGGCGGATTGGCAGGTTTTATGTGATATCAGAGTGCAGTTCGAGTTTGCTCCTACAGGGGGACAGCTGGCCCATTTCAGAGCACGCCCACAGTTACTTGACCGTATCCGCGAGGAACAGTCTGGCGATGCCCGTATATTAGAGATTATTGAGCAGATTCGGCAGGGCAGAGTTTCCGAGTTCATGATTGATGATCAGGGGATACTTCGATTTGGGGCTCGACTGTGCGTACCAGATTCTGAGGGACCGAGGCGCGATATTCTCGAGGAGGCACATAGATCAGTATACAGTGTTCATCCCGTGTTCCATGTCTCGATGCTCCGCAAGTACCTTCATGATCCCTCTCATGCGATTCAGCACTAGACGATCCAGCTAGAGTGTGATCTTTCATTCACCGAGCAGCCGGTGGTCATTTTGGATCGGCAGGTGAAGAAATTGAGGTCGAAGGTTATACCGTCCGTCAAGGTCCTATGGCGTGGCCCGAACAGCGAGGAGGTCACCTGGGAGACCGAGGTCGAGATGAGAAAAAGATATCCCCATCTTTTTGAAGGTACGCGTAGTTAAATTCTAAATTCGGGGACCGAATTTTCTTATGGGGGGAAGATTGTAACCCTTCGAAAATCGTTTAGGCAGTTTTTCGGTAATCGGCTAATTTTTCGGCTTTTTCCGTAAAAAGTCAAAATAGGTATTTTTCATTGTAGACCTAATTATACAAAATTTAGATAAGATATTACTATAATTTTGTCACTAAAATGTCACTTATAATTTTCTAGTTAAAAAAAAATTCGTAATTAATTATTTTTAATATTATTTTAAGCTTTAAAAAATACATTAAATTAGGGATAAATACAAATTTAATTAGGTAAATTACACACTTAGAAACCATTATAAACTAAAATTTAGTATTTACAAAAAATTTTACCAAAAGTTTCCAAGATTAGTTGTTTCTATGGTTTAAAATGGAAATAAATGAAAATGGAAATAGAAATAGGTGTAAATTGTAAATGACATATATAAGTGTTCTTAGCCAAAAAAAAATAATATTTCAACACACACCCACATCAAGTTCCCTCTTTCCCTGGCCGAAATTTGTGGTTGGAAGTTTCCCCATGTCCACTTTAAATTTAAGAGAAGAATGAAACTTAAAATGGGGCTTTTTGTAAAAATTGAAGTGATAGTCATTTAATGCACTTGTGAAGGGCTTTTTGTGTAGAAATCTCTACACAATTCTCTCACAACTCACCCCTCTACCACCAGGCCGAGCCCCCCATGCTGCTGTCCTAAAATTTTTCCCCATTTCCTTGCCTCTAAATTCATGCAAAATCAAGAAAAATCCATAAAAATTCACCATTTTCTTCATAAATTCAAACCACAACCCTAATCCACTCTCTCCTCAAACCAATTTAGTCCAAAACTTGAAGAAAGGAGGCATCTTTGGTGGCTTGAGCAAACTAGGGTTCAACTTGTAAGGTGAAATTTCTAAACTAGTTTGTTAACTTGTAGTTTAAATGTGCTAAAATTGAATTTTGAAGTGTTAATTTAGTAGTAATTGTTTGTTCATGAAAATCAAGAGAGGGATTTGATTTCAAATTAGGGTTTGAAGCATGGTTGTTGGAGTTAAGTTAGGGTTTGGTTATCTAATTGGTTGGAGTGGTTAATTGTGTAATGTTACGCTCGCTAAATTGATAAAATTGCGATATTTGCATCGAATCGGTATGCAATTGCTTGCTAGATTTTTATGTAAATTAGAATGTGATCAAATTGCGTTATATTAGCGATATAATAAGCTTCATATACGACTATTAGTGTGCGCGAATGCGGGGTTTTGTCTAGTCGGGTTTTAGTTTTGTCGATTGCCCCGAAATGATGATTCTAGTTAAGATTTAGCGATTTTCGTGTGTTTTCCGCGCACCGAGTGCACGTTACGTTTAATTCGAGAGCGTCGATATTTGTATATTGTCACTTGCATTGTTTTAGGATATGTAATCTTATGCTTGGTGTTGTGCAAATATAGGATCGGTCGGGGAAACATCGGACACGGCGCGTAAAGGCAAAGCGGTGGTCGGATCGGATTAGCGAGGCATTCAGGTGAGTAGATGTATTCATCTATGGGGGAATCGTCTGGATGGCGCGAGGCGCCCCCTAGTTAGGATTACCCTACTTCTTGCAAGATTTATATTGTTAGTTAGCTTATCCCTTTATGTACATTGCATACCCTTATAGCTAATCGTATATTAGATTGCATGGACATTCATCTACACTTATGCAATATCACTTCGTAGGACACGAACACCATTACCATTGGCATCTGTTGCACGCGCACTATTCATGTGACACACACGCCTTTGGTAATTGCCATGCCACGTGCACTATAGAACCTGTTTAACTTAATATTGCCACTTGCATTCATACATGATATATGAAATTGCATAGCATGCATATACCTCGCATTATCATCATATTTACATAGATTTCTAGCCAAATTCACATCGTATACATTGATATCATATATAACATGTGAACATTATGATTTTCTTGAGGATTTCAGTATTGCTGCGATTTCTGGATTTTTGGGGAAAACCGCAAGAATTTAACATAAGCTTATATTTATCATTTTAAAACAAAGTTGCGGTTTTCTCGTGATGTATGTGTCGTCCACCATGAGTTTTCATGTTTTCTGTTGGATTTCGAGACCCGATTCGAGGAGTGGATGAACCGTCTCGGGTACATGGTGGGCCCGGTATGGTACCCCGGGGCAAGAAGATCGAGTTGTAGACGATGAGCCTGGCAGGGGAAGACTACCTACCGGTGATGTATGGCGCGGCGGATATCCGGAGGATACCGACCGTGGTCGTTAGATTTGATGTTATGGGCCGATCCGGACTGACGGAGCCCGATATTTGAGACATTGATACAGCGAGATATTGAGACAGATATGATTTCATATTTGGTGTCGATGCTTGACACGGGTTTTCAGATGATTTTTTGATGGTACTTAGCTATTATACAGATATTCATTTTCTAAAGTTAAGAATGCAGTACCCTTAGCATTTAAAACACTTAAAGATTTAGTAATGACATTGCATACATGTGCATGCATATAGAGATATTATATCACATATGGACATACATGTTGTGACGCATTGCGTGCATTCTTACGATTGCCTTACTAGATGTTATATTCTACTCCCGAGCTGGCAACTCACCCCCGTTGTGCCACAGTATCTTGCAGGTCAGACTCATCATTCTTGTAGCGGCGGGCTATCTTATCATCAGCTCCTTTTGCTCAGACTCGCGACATCGCCCGTAGGTGGGTTGCGAGCACACTTTGTTTCTTTTTGCTCTATCATTGTATCTAGTATTCTCCATCTACCACTTTATATTGTATATGCGACCTAGTGATGAGACTGAGAGATTTGTATATTAGTGGTTTCTTTTGGGTCGAGCTCACTTGAGCCGGCGTTGTGTTTTCTGATATTTTGCGTTTCTTTTATGCTCTTTCCTTGATATTACTTATATATTGCGTGTGGTTGTGATCCGCCTTGGGCGAAGAGCTAGCTCCCGCTTGGGGATGCCATTTTATGATTACAGGTTATATATATCTTCTTGTACCCATTTTGGGGGATAGAAAATACAGGGGAGACTCTGCCGAAATTTTCGGAATTTTTGATATTTTAAAAAGGGATTCTATGCAACTTAATTGATTTAAAAATTGCTTTCTTGTAAGGTTTTCCTTCACTCTCTTTTGATTTTGGTTTAGATTTTCTGGGCTTTGGCTGACTTAGGTTACGGTACGCCTTTAGACGTCTCGTAATCTAAGTGCCAGTCACGTTCCAAACTTTCGGGTCATGACACTGTCCTAACCAATCGCATCTAGTGCTACAAACAAGCACCACTCAGCTACCGTACACTACGTCCTGATGGAGTCAACAAATGCAGCACGAATACTAAGTGCTACTTGTAGGAAATGACGAAGGGCTACGAATGGTTCTTGGAGAAAAATGTTTAACGTAATGAACTTGATATCGTTGAAGGAACCTGATAGCTTTTTACAAAAATATAGTGGCGAAAACCTTTGCTAAAGAGGTCACTCCTGGTGAAGGGATCTCGGTTCTTTCCCCGTAGAATGAGGTACAGGATACTCCAAACTGAATACCGCGATGCAAAGCAAAAAGTAATCGACTATAGTGAAGTTATTACCCTAACGTAAACTTCTGTCCAAAAGGACATTCTCGATGAAGGGATCTCGGCCCTTGCCTCGTCGAATGAGGTGCTGCATATTCATAACCGAATACCACTGTGCAAAACAAAAGAAAATGTCTTTGCAATAACAGCTTTTTGAAAATTGTTCCAACAACATTAAATAGGTCTGTTTTCCTTGCATTGATCAGAATCAATGCAGTCCCATCAATTAATCACACCGCAAAGGAACGAAAATATAATGTACGTATATGCCATCCGCATTCACCACTTGGTCCCGTCATCACCCGTTAGGTTACTTAACTAACGACAGAGCGGGGAGTGGACTAGCATGGGTGCAAAACATATACAACATTTACTAGTATATATGTTAATATATAATAATCACTCCAGGCATGATAATTGCAACATCTCAGAAAAGTAATAAGCATCACAGAACAATACAGATAATCTGGGAGCCTTAGGTTTCCTTTGAGCCGCAACTGAAACCCGAAGTTTTCCTGGTCGTGTGGATAGCCTGTGCAATGAAAACTTAGACCCCTACGAGCGCGGCAAGTTACCCGCCAAAACCAGAAGTGAGGCAGCCTCCTTCAGCAAAGTGAATGGACCATCCAGCACTTCATAGAATTTGATAACTTGAGCACTCCACATTGGGTCAACCTGTACCCCCTACGAGTGTGGCGAATAGCCCGCCAATCCTAGAGTGAGGCCCCCTCCGTCTCAAAGCCATGAGATGCGGGCCCATTGCCCTCCAGAACCCGGCTATCCGTGCACTCCACCGTGGGGTAATCCTAGTACAGAAAAGAAAATATGTACAACGGGTACATCGACCTCAACCCGGTCGTGCCCCAAACAAATAATATACAAACAGGCAGTGACAGCAGT
Source organism: Agapanthus africanus (assembly GCA_030015575.1). Lineage (NCBI taxonomy): Eukaryota > Viridiplantae > Streptophyta > Magnoliopsida > Asparagales > Amaryllidaceae > Agapanthus > Agapanthus africanus. The sequence continues at coordinate 291,527,274 of CM057345.1, read as the reverse complement.
CCACATGTTGGACGCTCACCCCGCGATATCAAATGTACAAATAAAACTAAACTGCACAACCATTGCACGCAAGCTATCCACCACGATGAATCCGCAACAATTCAGCACAACAAAGAACATCAACATGAATGTCACGTTCGCAAACCCGTCTAAAGGACTATAGCAATTAGACAAGATTTACCGCTCGAATGACACTTACAGTCGCAGATAGAAATGTATGTATTACAAACTTTAAACAATGTTAGAAAGTATCAACTTCGAAATAACCCCCGAATAGCCCAAAAAACTAGATAAAACTATATCCAAACTGGGCTAAACAAATAACATCACTGAACCAGCATTACAGAGACTAGATTACCCTGAAAACTTCAAGTCCAAACACCCCGATGTGGCCGGTTTTGAGCATGCTCTCGCTGGGTGAAATCCGGTAGATAGGGCTCAAATTTTTAGGGTGTTCTAGTGGTCACTAAAATAACCTTCTGTAATTGTTTAAAAAAATTTTGAAGACACTTTTAAAATCGACAGAAACAGCAATGTTACGAGTGATGTTTCGGGTTGTTTCGGTTTCGATAGTTTAACATTGTCTAAACAAGCTCGTTAAGGGTTAATGGGTTGGCTCTGATACCATGTTGGGTTACGGCAGTGCCGCGGCCATCAATCCGAGGCCAAATGCGGAACAAAAACTTTTAAAACTTGGCGCTACCACAACGAATCACCCGGATCGAACCTTTAACTGTTAACTAGCAACTGTAAAGTGAGTTTAGAGATTATAACGATCGATCCGTGTCCTTTGGTCTTCAATATCTGCACCTAGCTCCTTGTCGGCTGCCCCGAACAAGTCTGCTCTCCGATCTCGCTCGTCGAAGTGGATCCACGTCGAGGATTCTTTATACGGGCTCCCGTTTCAAACCGAAGCAACTCGGACATGAAGTTTTCCAGCCGACATGTCCAAGGTGAAGTAGAGATAGTGTGTGATTGCTTTGTCTTAATTACCCTAGGATTCTCAACACACGAGAGGGATAGGATGGTGGTGAAGAAGAAGCCATATGAAGTGAAGAGTTGTGAGCACAAGAAAAGCTAGTGAAGAAAAATGGCATTGCTTGTTTTGTGAGATATTTTGTGAAAGCTTTTTTTTTCAAACTCAAGACCAAACCACACAACTATATGTGGCTGCCCTCTCTTTCCTCTACATAATATCCCATACCCCAAATCAATAAAGAAATGGACATGGCACAAAAAAACACACAATGAGTCACCAAAATAGCACATGCCATAATCAATGCCCTAGGTTAAAACTTATGCTCACAATTTGCACCTAATTAAACATTAAACCAAAAGTTTAATCCAAAAAAGAGAATGGCAACTTTTAAAGTAAACTCATGATGGATCACAAGAATACCCCTTATCTGTATATACATACCCGCATCTGTATTCCGACTGAATACGAATACTACGAGACGAAAGTAATCCAACAATCTAATACTAGGATCCGGCCTAAACCAAAGCCCACTAGTATGATCCGTCCGATCATGATCCGTGCATGAGTCCACGTATATGATCGAACCCTGCCATACAACCATACGGCCTCTACAACGTTTCGCCCGAACTTGGGAAACTTTCTGTGGGGGACTCTAAAGACTCGTCAATACGCTGGAAGTGGGTTTAACCACGAACATGTCAGTAGTACTAGCTGTACGTAACGGCTACCCAGGTATTGAGCGAAAGAGAAGCCGATGAGAGAACTCATCCTAGAACCCTACTGAGCCTATCTGTGATAATCTCCGTACAGTCCGGTCTGTTCGTCTAAGAGTATCGCATATCGGGCTTAGGGGGATGGTAAACGTCAGACCCCCAATAGCGGTATAAGTCGTGTCGGAGTGTAGCCCAGAACACCATGAGAAACTACTGGAATACCTACCAGTAAATCTTACTTGCCTTGGCCAAGGACTTTGTGTAATGGCTCTCCAGACACAGCGCGATATCAACCCCCAATACCGGGAGAGACGAATCCTGTCTAACTGCTACTGCCTCTAAGTACTTCGGGACTGCAACCAACTACTACCTGTTTGTACGACTCCTTTGAGCCGTGGTAGGGTAGCAATCAAAGAACAGTGGGAACACACTTGAAGCAAAGTAGCAGTGTCAAGTCAACGGACTAAGCTGTACTCATGTCACCTGGGAACTGCTCCTGACGATAGGTATAGTACCAATCAACAGTGCCCTACGAGTCCGTCCGGGGTACTCATAACCCAATGAGCACCTGTATACTATCTTAGGTGAACCAGCTGACACCAATGGCTTGTGAGACCAGCCACCACCCCTCATCGGGGTCTCAATCCGTATACACTAGTCTACTCATGGAGTATCGATGCTCAGTCTCGAAACTCCCACGACTTGGGACACTTTAAGGATGTGGTTATAGACTGCCCAACTCTCATGTATATGATCGCCATCATACTGCTGGTAGTCAAGCAAGAATCCTATAGGCTCTATCAATATGTAATAGAGATCTGTAATGTCACCTGAAGCATGTACACAATGATAGAGACAAACCAGATAGCATACTATCATCTCGAGTAAAACTATTCTACCGGTATAGGTCATCCCTCAATCATTGCAATCACGTGCCTGTGATCCAATAATTGACTTGAGGGCACTATAGCCAACACTAAAAAGGAAGCGCTAGCACCATTCAAGAATCCGGTCAGGCCAGCCGCCTTCAGTCGACTTCCCGTTACCGAAACAAGAGGGTCACGACGGCGATCCGTGAAATCAGCTGCTGATAATAAAAAGACGGCTAGATATGTTATCCATACAGTCTATATGGGGGGCGGGCGCCCCAGCGACAACTTACACAGCAAAAGCAAGGATGGGGCACCACATCCCAAACCCAATCTGGCTTGAATGTGGTTGCCGCTTCCCAAGATCAGCCGCCTCCACTGGATGAGGAAAACCCTCTCGATGAGGCCGATAGGCAGAAAGACCCTCAGTCCATATAGAGTCAAGCTCGGACAGCGAGGAAGAACCGACTTTCTGCCCAGGACCGCAGAGCAAGAGCTGCTTCAAGGGCTCCGAAAACAGCTCAGGAGAAAGATAAAGAGATGGCCAAGCTTTACTCCAAAATCGATAACATGACGAATGTCGTGATGCAGCTCATGGTTCAAATTGCTCGGGCACCTCCAAATCAAGCACAAGTCTCTACTCATGAGCTGAGTGATGACAACCCGAAGCAACCGATGCCTATCCTCTTGGGTCCAAGATTGGGTGAGCCGCATTAAAGCCGAACACACTATACTTCTTGGAATTCCTTGGCCCCATATAGCACCATCCCGCTAACACAAGATCGGATAATGGATTTGGTCGCTAGCAAGGATAAAACATTGGTAGCCGAAGCCAAAGCCCAGAAAGAAATTGGCAGTAGTGGGCGGCCATTTCCCACACAGTACGATCTGATCGAGTTTCCGAGCGGCTACGTCATTCCTAAGTTCAGAAGATTTGACGGGACGGGAAACACAAATCAGCACGTTACCCACTTTAAAGTGTCGTGCGGAAATACAGGGGGCAATGATGCGCTCCTTCTTCGTCAGTTTGTCAATAGCCTGACCGGTGTTGCTTTCGACTGGTACGCGAGCATACCAGATGTGTCCGTCATTACTTTTGCCCAAATGGAGTCTCTGTTTTGGCAAATATTCATAAGTGTCAGTGATAAAATCTCATTTGCTGACCTTATGAGGACCAAACTGGGGAAGAATGAAAGCAACGCCGACATTATCGCCTGATGGCGTAATCTCACGGTCAAGTGCGAACCGCCGCTGGAGCAGGACCAGTCCGTCAGCCTTCTCATTGGGAACCTCAGCAATTGGATGGTCGCATTCTTATGTAAAGCTGGCCTCAAGACGTTTCAGGAGCTAACCAAGAAAGTCTAAATGCTGGAACACTCGAAGCAAGAGTCTACCCCGGACTCTCAGAGAGAAAAGACTTGGAAAAGGAAGCGGGACGACAACCGTAGAAGAAGGAATTCCAGCAATACCAATGTCTTCAATGCATCTGACAATGAAGAAAAGCGAAAGGCAGGAGAATCCAAAACCAACCGGTCTTGAAAGCCCGTGCTGGGAGGAGAAGGGCCTTCCATAGAGAAGAAAAAGAACAAGGTTTACTCTTTCAAAAGGGACAAGGTCCGCAAGATATTTAAAGATGCCTTGAACAACGGTTTACAATTGCATGAGTCGAAAAGATCTCAAGAAGCAAAAATGACCGACAATCCTCTATATTGCCTGTACCACTGAGTAGTGAGCCATGCGATCAAAGATTGCTATATCATCAAAGACTGGGTCGAGAAGCAGTACAAGACTGGAGAGATCGAGCTGTCCAAGAGTGTGTTGGTGAACAATCAAGTTGCAACAACCAACATTATACAGACAGAAGCTGAAGCCCTCTGGGAGCAGACAGCTGAACCCGCTGCCGTGAGAAACGAAACTAACTCACCGCAGCCTCCGTGGAGTATGCACATATCTAATAAGATGAAGAAGATGCTAAAGTTACTTCGGAAAGAGCCCGGAATAGAATGGGAAGGGCAAAAGAAGCCCACCATTCCAGCTGCTAATTCAGATCAATCAGGCTCAAAATCCAAAAAGCTCAAGAAGAAAAGTGCAGTTCAACGCGAAAAAGAGTCTGCAGGGAGATCGACCATTCAAAAATATATCGATTCCCTCGAAGAATATGAACAAAAGGAAAGAACTCTAATTCAATTGAAGAAGTTATTTCCTATAGAAGTAGCTGAGATTCTGGAGGAGCTAGATGAAGACTCCAATGAAGAGATCCCTATAGTGACCTACTACGCTATCCATCTTGGCAGCAACTCTGAGGAGGAGCTCTGTTTTCCTAAAAAGGATGAGTAGCTCGCCACAAAGGCCAACCAAATCCAACTCAGAAGCGGCAGGGCTCTACCACCAAATCAGGGCAACGCCCCAAAAAGGAAGGAAAAACAAGTCGCTAATGAAGAAGATGGCAGAGAACTTGCTCATGAAGATTCGAGTCCTTCCCCAGTGGACTATAATGTCTTGGCTAATCTCTGGAAGCTTCCGTCTCTTTTAAGTATGTATGATGCTCTGGTCCTGTCCAAGGATCTCAGAGATATTCTCATTCATGCTCTACAAAACCCCGAGCGGTACCAAGCTTGCTTTGCGGAAATTAATATGAAAGAAGCCCTGTACATTCTGCATACTGCCACGGTCACATTTAAGGACGAAAACCTTCTACTGGGAACGGCTGAGCATAACCGGCCACTTTACGTGACCGGAAACAGCGACGGAGATCGGATTAATCGCATATTGATTGATGTGGGATCCTCAGTTAACATCATGAACTTGCGGACACTGAAGAGTTTGTCAATTGACGTCCAACACTTGTTAAGGGAAAGGATAGTCATCTAAGGCTTCAATTAAAACTGCCAGCAAGTTATGGGGTCTATAGCTCTGCCAATCAAATTCGGGGATCTACAAACTGAAGCTAAGATATACGTGATCGACGCTGACATGTCTTATAAGGTTTTTTTGGGACGGCCGTGGCTCCACAATTACGGCATCGTTCCGTCAACTCTCCATCAGTGCATGAAATATACCAAAAACGGAGAAGAAAGACACATTGATGGAGACATCCAACCGTTCGGTGTGCATGAAGTCCGATATGAAGATCCTCGGTACTTTGTGAATCTCCAAAGTGCTGAGCCACAGCTGACCAAAGACAGTACGGTCCCGAAACTCAAAGGAAAATCTGAGACGGCTGTCACTTTCAAAAGCAAAAACCCCTGACGTTGTAAGTCCATCCTTCCGTAAAACTCGCCCTCATTTCGGTATCGATACGGACGAATATGATACTGATGTTGGATATATGTATGCCCTAGAGGCCATTATATGATAGTGAATGTATTTGTACATGTGTATATATATTCAGTATACATTCTTGCTCGACATGATAGTATTCTATCTGGTTCTTCTTTATCTGACATGTTGATTTGATCATGCTTTTATTCATTCATACATGCTGATAAAGCCCTGAGGATATCGGCTTGACTACTCTGATTATGATGGAGATCATACTAGTGGGACATCTGTAGTCTATAAGCATATCCTCGAAAGTCCCTAGTCGTAGGTATATCGAGACGGGGCATTGATATACCAGAGTAGACTAGCATATATGATACTAAACCTATACGATGGGCGATGAATGTTCCCACATTCATCGATGTTTGACATCAAGATCATATACGGGTGCTCAGTGGTGACTGGGTACACTGGACGGACTCACCGAGAACTCCTATATGGAATTATATCTATCGTCAGATAGCAGTTCTCATATGACACTGGTACAAGTTAGTCTGTAGACCCGAGATCGTCATAGAGTCTTGTGTGTTCTCCCACTATAATTGATTGCCACCCTACCACGGCTCTATTGAGTCATGCAAATAGGTGGCCGTTGGGTACAGCCCCGAGACACACGAAGGCGACGAGCGATAGGAGGGGTTTCGTCTCTCCCGGTATTGGGAGTTGATGCTGTGCTGTGCCCGACTGGTTATATCAGTAAGTCCCTGGCCAGGGCTGCTGAGATTTGCTGATAAGTGTTATCGGTAGTTTCTCGATCTGTTATAGACCATTCACTGGCACGACTTATTGAGTTATTGGGGTCGACATGACCATCCCTAGGCTCGATATGCAGCATATCTGACGAAGAGACCGGACTGTACGGTAGTGTTGCCGGTTGGCTCGACGGGAGTTGTAGCAGGTTCGCTTGTTTTCTTCTGATCGCTCAATATCCGGGTGGCCGTTATGTTTAGCTGACCGCTTGCTGCTTGGGGGTGCTTGATATGATCATCACCCACTGCCGGCGTATTGACGAGTCTTAGAGTCCCACAAAGGAGTTACCTAGTCCAGACGAAACGTTGTGGTGCGCGTATGCGATATGCGCATGGACCCGATTAAAATGCGCGTATAGGATACCGTATATTGATCGGGCGGCTTACTTTTGGTGGGGTCATATATGATATGGCCGGATTGATAAATCAAGTGTTGATTTATCATTTAACCATTAGTTTTCTCACTTGAAATCCTTTCTTGTACATGATGGATGTATGCATGCATGTATGCTTTCTTTCTTTTAGTTTGATGCACATATGGATGTGCATACATACATACATACATACATCATCTATCATGGTTGGTTACACATTGAAAATGGTGGCAATATAAGACTCACACCATGGATTAAATATATGGATAATTATTTAATTTTTGTTAAAATAAAAGAAAAGGGGAAAAAGGATAATTCATGGCTAGTTTCTACACTCTTCCTTAACCTAACCATGCTCACCTACTTCTAACCATGGGTTAACCTTCTCTTTGTGAATTAACTCAAATTAAATAATATATTAAACATTTAACCATGGTTTGAGATGAGAAGAAATAAATATATATACATATATTTTCATTTTTCTTTTCATTTGTTATCTTTTTACTCTTGTTAAAAGAAAGCCACCATCTTCTTCCTCCTTCACCATTTGCTCTATAGACATTTGTAGTGAGCAATATACTCATCAAGTTAGGTTTTTGAAGTGAGAAAAGCCACCACAACATCATTCTACACAAGTTTAGCCCACTCGTTTAGAGTGTTATCTTTATTTCTTCTCTTGAAAAGTGAAGTTGCAAGCTTGGACTAGGAGCTTCGGGTGGATCGTCATGGACACTAGAAGACTTCAAGAGAACCTTCCTCCACTACTCAAGAGGCCAAAGAGTCTAGCGAAGGGGGCTACAATGGTTGTACTCTCGAAACCCTAGTCTTTGTTGCCTTTAATGTTTAGAAACCCTAATTTTCTAGGATAGATCCTTTGTATGCTTACTTAGCACCATAAAAATTTGATCTTTGTGACATGTGATGCTTCCAAACTCTACATAGGGTGCTAGGTAAACCTAACATTGGTATCAGAGCCGACCTAGAACATTAGGCGACACTTTTACGGAGTAAAAACTCCAATCGAACCAAAATACGACGTTTCGGGACCCTCTCTGAACATTTTTCAAAATCTATCATTTTTCAGAATTAAAAATAATTAAAAAATACAGCAGGAAAAACTAAGAAACACTGTGAAATATGAACCTATGATCCGTACAAACCGCCGCGGAACCGCGGCAAATCCTTGCTTAGGCCGCAGCTCCGCGGCCGTACAGAGGCTTCATTGATTCCTATTTGCACAGTAATTCTTATAACTGCTTGTATATTGTTTTAGGTATGTTTAATCTGAATCTAGTACTGTATATTCTGGAGATGGTTTTGGACTCGACGATTTGATCGGAATTTTCATTTCGTTGCTTTTCCGGATAAATTAGAAAGTATTGAAGTGTTCGAACGAGTATCATTTGCTCACTGTTCACGGGGTTTAAATATTTTGGAGTTACGTGCAAGTTTTGTGGTGGACCCTCTAGAAGACAACAAACCTTAACTCGATTATGTGACCGTCTTGAACTGCCCTTTGAACCTTAGGGTTTGGGGCAGTACGGCGTGCCACATGTGAGGCGTTGGCTTGACCCTTCTACGGCTGGACTGCTACTACTGTGTCACACTCCGGGTTTTTGAACTCCGCTCAAGTGTTGAGCTTTAGGGGATCTTGGGTGTTTGATTATTCGTTCGAAAACTTTAATACTGTCTATTTATCTGGAATGTGATACTGTATGTGGAATTTATATAGTTTAGGCATGAAATACGAAGTATGTGATATTTCGCATTTATGATGTCTAAAGAGAATGTGGATTCCAAATATTGTAGTTTTACACATTCTTTTCTGTAACCGTAAGTGTAGTATGTTCGATATCGCTGGTTTCGTTGCTATACATCAACGACAATCGGGGTACGCATACTTACTTACGTTGATGATATATGATATTATGTGTTGCTGAGATATGATGTGCAGGATTGTTGCGATCGAATAGCCGGGGGGTTTTATGTGAGATGAGAGTTTTATATTTTCATTCATGTAAATTCAAATGTAATGTAATATTCTTTTATTTGGGGCACTTCCGGGTTGAGGTTGTGTCACCAGTGTTGTATATTATTTACTTTTCCGCATTAGGATAGACCCAATGAGGGGAGCACAAGTGACCGGGTTCTGCGGTTCAGTGGGAGGCCATCTCGAGGAGTCGAGACCAGGTCTCCTAAACTCCAGGATTGGTAGGGTCGCTTTCCGCTCTCGTAGGGGTCTAGGGGTGTGGGCTTGGCTATTCATCGCGACTGTGGAATCCGTATTTTCTATTGTTGGCTAAATACTAAATACGGACGTCTTAGTATATCCCACATTATATATATGTTTCTGCTGCCTGTGTTCTGTGATATCTGAGACGAATGATATATTATATATGAGATATATAGTAGACGTTGCTTATGTTTTGCATCCGCGCTAGTCCCGTCCCGGTATGCCGTTAGTTAAGTAACCTAACGGTGCATAACGGAACATTGTGGCGAATGCGGATGGCATAAGCGTGCGTGTTATTTTTGTTTCTTTTCTGTGATTGGCTTAAGGACTTAAATGATGGGATTACATTAATATGATTAATGTAAAGAAAATAAACCTAAAAAAATGTTGTAGAATCGAATTTGAAAACCACTCGGCAATTTATGAAAAAGCTACTTTTCAAAACTGCGGAGCTTAAGCCATTCCTTTTGAAAACCATTTGATTCTACGACGATATCAAGTTCAAAGCGTTAAAGATTTTCTTAAAAATCATCCGCAACCCTCCGTCATTTTAGGAAGTAGAGTACTTAGTATTCGTGCTACGTTTGTTGACTTTAGTTAAGGCGTAGTGTATGGTAGCTAAGTGATGTCTTCCTACACTGCATATGATGCAGATTAATTAGGACATTCATGCTACTTTGTTGACCATAGTTAAGGGTCATATGGGTGGGTCTAATTGATCAAGAAATGACGGGTAGAACTTGACTGGTACTTATGATTTGTTGACCATAGTTAAGGTCATAAGTACTAGGGCTAAAAATCATATCGGGAATTTCAAGTGTTGAGATTTGCAATGAGATTGCATGCCTTCCATATGATGGTTGGATCCCGATCCCACTGTGGGCAATAGTTGCTCCTTGGAGAGTTTTGCAGTTTACAATTAGCTAACTCATTAGGTGTCTAGAAAGGTGTTAACCGGGCTACGCCTCTGGGAAAACGAGGTTTACTTTAATTAGGTCCGTGCGAAAGCACGGGGAACCTCCCTTAAGTACCGACACTGGCCTTGCTGAATGGTTAGCGAAGTTGTAGATTGTAATTAATCCTGGCTAGTTTTTCTTTTTAAGGTTTGAAAGAAAATCTTGATTAAAGTAGTGGGAGACATCGATTAGACAAGATAATAACCAATCTGATCTATGCAAGAGCTTTCGCTGAGTGTATTCTTTTCTCTCTGTTAATGGCAGATACCAATGACTGGACTCAAGCTTCTACTAGATAAAAACAAACTGAATGGGACCAATTATAAAGACTGGTTGAGGAATCTGAAAATAGCCTTGACTTATGATAAAGTATCATATGTCCTCACGGCTTCAGCCCCGCCCATCCCAGGTCCAAAATCCTCAGTTGCAGACAAAGAAGTCCACAAGACATGGGACGCTGATTGTGCCACGGCCAACTACTTCGCGCTTGCATCGATGGACAATACACATCAAAAGTAGCACGAGAATATGGACATTCAAACCATATTGCTCCATACAAAGGAGTTGTATGGAGAGCAATCCCGCGTATTGCGATACGAAGCATCAAAGAAATTGTTTCAGATGCGAATGGCCCCCGGCACACCAGTAGGAGACCATGTTCTGAAGATGATAGCTCTTATAGAAGAGCTTGAGGACCTTGGGTGGACTATGGACAATGAAAAATATATAGATATTATTCTGCAGTCCCTCCCCTCCACCTTTTCTCAATTCATAGTTAACTTCAACATGCATGGCATGGAGAAGGAGCTACCTGAACTCCTTAATATGTTAAGGAGTGCAGAGAGCACTATGAAGTCAGTAAAAACTCCTGTTATGACTGTTGGACAGTCTTCCTCTTCTCGCCCGAAAGCTAAGGCCAAGGAAAAGAAGAAGAAGAAGCCCACCAATCCTAAGGGTGGAGTTAAAAAGGTGAAGTGAAAGGAAAAGTCCAAAGCTGGAGACTCGAGGAAAGGTGAATGTTTTCATTGCCACAAGACAGGACATTGGAAACGCAACTGCACGGAGTACTTAAATCTCAAGAAGAAGCATGGGGATGCCTCTGCTTCAGGTGCGTTTGTGACAGAAAACTGTTTTTCAATAAACTCTGCTTCCTGGGTATTGGATACCAGTTCAGGTTCTCACATTTGCAATTCTATGCAGGGGCTGAGAAATAGCAAAGTTTTGAAGACTGGTGACCATACTCTCCGCGTTGGAAATGGTTCCAATGTACATACAGTCGCAGTGGGAGAGTATCACTTGGGGTTGCCATCTGGATGTATTTTGGTTTTGAATCCTTGTTATTTTGTACCCAGTATGCTTTGTAATATAATATCCATTTCTTTGTTAGACAATGAAGGATATAATTTTGTATTGCAGAACAATGTTATGAACATTCACCTGAATCAAATGTTGGTTGGGTATGGTACGCTTAATAACGGGATATATGTCCTAAATCAACACACAGTTTTCAGTATACAACACACTAATAAAAGAAAACTTTCAGAATTAAATGAAGCTTTTCTTTGGCACTGTAGACTTGGTCATATTAACGAAACAAGACAAAACAAGTTACACAAAGATGGATATTTAAACTCCTTTCAATATAAATCTTATGCGACTTGCCAGTCTTGTATCAAGGGTAAAATGACCAAACCTCCGTTTACCGGACACGGAGAAAGAGCTACTGAGCTCCTAGGCCTCATACATGGTGATGTATGCGGGCCAATGTCTACACAGGCTAGAGGCGGTTTTTCATACTTCATTACATTCACTGACGATTTCTCAAGATTCGGTCATGTATTTTTATTAAAGCACAAGTCCGAAGCATTCGAGAATTTCATTGAATATAAACAAGAAGTAGAAAAACAAACCGGCTTGAGTATCAAGATGCTTCGATCAGATCGAGGTGGTGAGTATCTCAGTACAGAGTTTGCAAACTTCCTAAAAGAGAATGTGATTCTCTCTCAGCTCACTCCTCCCTACACACCACAGCACAACGGTGTGTCTGAACGACGGAATAGGACCCTATTAGATATGGTCCGGTCCATGATGAGTGACGCTGAGTTACCCGTCTCGTTTTGGGGGCATGCATTGGAGACTGCAGTGTTTCTACTAAACAGGGTTCCAACCAAAACCGTGTCTACCACGCCATATGAGATATGGCATGGGAAGAGACCATCTCTTAAGAGAATTAAGATTTGGGGTTGCCCGGCTTATGTTAAAAAGCAGAATCCGGACAAACTCAAGACACGGTCAGTCATGTGTAATTTTGTGGGGTATCCAAAGAATTCTTATGGATATCTATTCTACCACAAAGAGGAACAAAATGTATTTGTTTCTCAGTATGCCACATTCTTGGAAAAAGAGTTTTTCACAGATAAAGATGATGGCAAGGTAGTGGATCTAGAAGAGGTTCTAGAGACAAAAACTACAAATGACGATTTAGTTGAACTGGCTGTTGCAGTAGAAACTGAGGAACCTCGGCCACTCCGTAGGTCTGGTTGGACTTCTCGCCCACCGGAGAGGTACTACGGTTTCCTTATTGATGGTAACGGAGAAGACTGCATCATGGATGATGATGATCCTACCAGCTTTCAGCAAGCTATCACAAGTGGAGACTCTGTGAAGTGGCTAGATGCCATGAGATCCGAAATGGAGTCTATGTACACCAACAAAGTATGGACTTTGGACGTTGTATCCCCTGGGGTAAAACCTGTGGGGTGCAAATGGATCTTTAAAAGAAAGATTGGTGTAGATGGGAAGGTAGAGACCTATAAGGCAAGACTTGTGGCGAAGTGTTTTCGTCAAAGACCAGGTTTGGACAATGACGAGACTTTTTCTCCCGTAGCCATGCTCAAATCCATTCGGATCCTACTTGCTATTGCTGCTCACTACGACTATGAAATCTGGCAGATGGACGTTAAAACCGCATTTCTAAATGGATATTTATATGAATGCGTTTATATGGATCAGCCAGAGGGCTTCATTGACAGTGGGAGCAGCGGGAAAGCATGTAAATTGCTTAAATCCATATATGGGTTAAAGCAGGCATCACGGAGTTGGAACATCTGTTTCGATGATGTCATCAAAGAGTTTGATTTCATCAAAAATCTAGATGAACCGTGTGTTTATAAGAAGGCTGTAGGGAGAGCTGTCACATTCCTCGTATTATATGTGGACGACATTCTTCTAATAGGAAATGATATTCCTATGCTACAGTCGGTCAAATCTTTCTTATCACTAAGGTTCTCCATGAAGGACCTGGGTGATGCCACATACATTCTGGGCATAAGGATCTATAGGGATAGATCCAAAAGGTTATTGGGATTGTCCCAAACCATGTACATTAACACCATTCTAAAAAGGTTTAGTATGGAAGACTCCAAGCGGGGTGCCTTACCCGCTTGCCATGGGGTCACTCTCTCCAAGGATTCTTGTCCAAAGACCGATGAAGAGAGAGCTCGCATGAGCATTATACCCTATGCTTCGACAGTAGGATCTATAATGTATGCGATGTTATGTACACGCCCAGATGTAGCTTATGCGCTTAGTGTTGTAAGCAGGTATCAATCCAACCCAGGGGAGAACCACTGGACAGCTGTGAAGAACATTCTTAAGTACTTACGAAGGACTAAAGAATTGTTCTTGGTGTATGGTAATAGAGATCTCCAAATGGAGGCCTTTACCGATTCGAGCTTCCAGAGCGATATGGACGACAGCAAATCTATCTCTGGGTTTGTATTTACCCTCAATGGAGGGGCGGTGAGTTGGAAGAGTTCCAAACAAGATACCGTTGCAGACTCTACGATGGAAGCTGAGTACATTGCTGCGAATGATGCCGCCAAGGAAGCCGTCTGGATGAAGAAGTTCGTCTCGGAGCTAGGAGTAGTTCCAACCATTATCGATCCAATAACTTTATATTGTGATAATAATGGGGCTATGGCGTAAGCCAAGGAGCCCAGATCCCATCAGCGATCCAGACACATCCTGAGGCGTTTTCATTTGATCCGAGAGATTGTAGATCGCCGCGAGATCGAGATTAGAAGAGTAGACACAAAGAATAATGCCGCGGATCCATTCACCAAGGCCCTCCCTCAGCCGCAGCATGAGCGACTTTTTGAGATGTTGGGTATGAGATACGCCAATAACTGGCCTTAGTGCAAGTCGGAGATTGTTGGATATATGTATGCCCTAGAGGCCATTATATGACAGTGAATGTATTTGTACATGTGTATATATATTAAGTATACATTCTTGCTCGACATGATAGTATGCTATCTGGTTCTTCTTTATCTGATAAGTTGATTTGATCATGCTTTTATTCATTCATACATGCGGATAAAGCCCTGAGGATATCGGCTTGACTACTCTGATTATGATGGAGATCATACTAGTGGGACATCTGTAGTCTATAAGCATATCCTGGAAAGTCCCTAGTCGTAGGTATATCGAGACGGGGCATTGATATACAAGAGTAGACTAGCGTATATGATACTAGACCCATACGATGGGCGATGAATGTTCCCACATTCATCGATGTTTGACATCAAGATCATATACGGGTGCTCAGTGGTGACTGGGTACACTGGACGGACTCACCGAGAACTCCTATATAGAATTATATCTATCGTCGGATAGCAGTTCTCAGGTGACACTGGTACAGGTTAGTCTGTAATTCTGAGATCGTCATAGAGACTTGTGTGTTCTCCCACTGTACTTTGATTGCCACCCTACCACGGCACTACTGAGTCGTGCAAAAAGGTGGCCGTTGGGTACAGTCCCGAGACACACGAAGGCGATGAGCGATAGAAGGGGTTTCGTCTCTCCCGGTATTGGGAGTTGATGCTGTGCTGTGCCCGACTGGTTATATCAGTAAGTCCCTGGCCAGGGCTGCTGAGATTTGCTGATAAGTGTTATCAGTAGTTTCTTGATCTGTTATAGACCATTCACCGGCATGACTTATTGAGTTATTGGGGTCGACGTGACCATCCCTAGGCTCGATATGCAGCATATCTGATGAAGAGACCGGACTGTACGGTAGTGTTGCCGGTTGGCTCGACGGGAGTTGTAGCAGTTTCACTTGTTTTCTTCTGATCGCTCAATACCCGGGTGGCCGTTACGTTTAGCTGACCGCTTGCGGCTTGGGGGTGCTTGATATGATCATCATCCACTGCCGGCGTATTGACGAGTCTTAGAGTCCCACAAAGAAGTTACCTAGTCCAGGCGAAACGTTGTGGTGCGCGTATGCGATATGTGCATGGACCCGATTAAAATGCGCGTATAGGATACCGTATATTGATCGGGTGTCTTTCTTTTGGTGGGGTCATATGTGATATGGCCGGATTGATAAATCAAGTGTTGATTTATCATTTAACCATTAGTTTTCTCACTTGAAATCCTTTCTTGTACATGATGGATGTATGCATGCAGGTATGCTTTCTTTCTTTTAGTTTGATGCACATATGGATGTGCATACATACATACATACATACATCATCTATCATGGTTGATTACACATTGAAAATGGTGGCAATATAAGACTCACACCATGGATTAAATATATGGATAATTATTTAATTTTTGTTAAAATAAAAGAAAAGGAGAAAAAGGATAATTCATGGCTAGTTTCTACACTCTTCCTTAACCTAACCATGCTCACCTACTTCTAACCATGGGTTAACCATCTCTTTGTGATTTAACTCAAATTAAATAATATCTTAATCATTTAACCATGGGTTGAGATGAGAAGAAATAAATATATATACATATATTTTCATTTTTCTTTTCATGAGTTATCATTTTACTCTTGTTAAAAGAAAGCCACCATCTTCTTCCTCCTTCACCATTTGCTCTCTAGACTTTTGTAGTGAGCAATATACTCATCCAGTTAGGTTTTTGAAGTTAGAAAAGCCAGCACAACATCATTCTACACAAGTTTAGCCCACTTGTCTAGAGTGTTATCTTCATTTCTTCTCTTGAAAAGTGAAGTTGCAAGCTTGGACTAGGAGCTTCGGGTGGATCATCGTGGACACTAGAAGACTTCAAGAGAACCTTTCTCCAACACTCAAGAGGCCAAAGAGTCTAGCGAAGGGGGCTACAATGGTTGTACTCTCGAAACCCTAGTCTTTGTTGCCTTTAATGTTTAGAAACCCTAATTTTCTAGGATAGATCCTTTGTATGCTTAATTAGCACCATAAAAATTTGATCTTTGTGACATGTGATGCTTCCAAACTCTACATAGGGTGCTAGGTAAACCTAACAACTGAAGGCCCATCCGACATCAAAATTTGCCCTCGTTTAGGAAGCGACACTGAAGAGTCGGAGGAAGAGGATCCGCCTTGCAACAGCCGTGCAGACTGGGCCCCCACACAATAAGCGAAACTACGGGAGACCATCGAAATTGCAGAAGGGTCTCTAGCCACCACAAGGGTGACGGAGCAGATGTGCAAAGAGCTTGATGCATTTTCAGTCTCCATCGTGGACCAGCTGAAAACTTTCTACGTTCCCGGAAAGAAAAGTGGACAGAAGGGCATTTTGTTTTATCGGTCAAATCCTGTCGTACACCCGGATGATTTGTCTATCACGTGCCTTCCCTATGAGAGAAGCATAAGAGCCGTCCTCAATAGCCTGAGATGCGGGAATATTTTAAAAATTGCGGATGTCGGTTATATCAAATAGACTCCCAAGCAAAGTTTTATGAAGGGTTGTGGCATCCGCCTCAGGTCCGAGCACTCATCGATGGACGAATTCCAGATAGCGGGGGCATAAGTTTCATTTAAACTGATTCTAAAGCATGCTACATGATCCATTTTGGTGAAGACAGTGAAGAGTCAAATGATGAAGACGAGCCAGCCGAGCCAGAAGAAGCCCCACAAGAGCTCGAAGATGGTGGACAAGAAACCTTCGATGAGCTAACCGAGATCGATTTGGGAACGCCTGATAATCCAAGGCCTTCCTGCAACAGCTCACTCTTGTGAGAGGAAATGAAATAGCAGATAATTATCCTGCTGCATGAGTTCGCCGACTACTTCATATGCACGTACAAAGAAATGCCTGGCCTCTCCTATGAAGTGGCTATGCATAAGCTAGCTATATCTCCTGATGCCAAACCTGTCAAACAAGCTTCTAGAAGAATGAGAAGGGAGCTGGAAGTAATGGTCGTCGAGGAAACTAAGAAACTTATCGATGCTGGCTTCATCAGAGAAGAGAAATACGCAGACTGGATCGCATGCATTATCCCAGTAAAGAAGAAAAATGGGCAGATCCGGCTTTGTGTCGATTTTAGAGACCTTAACAAGGCATTCCCTAAAAGATGATTTCCCGCTTTCAGTAATGGATATGATGGTTGATGACACCTCAAATTATGAGTTTTTCACCTTCATAGATGGTTCGTCTGGGTACAATCAGATAAAAATGTCGCCTGAGGATGAGAAGCATACGGTATTTCGAACCCCGTGTTAGTTGTATGTATGCCATAGAGGCCATTATTATACATATGATGTATATTATAGTGGATGCTAGGACATATATAGGGAGGACTTTCTCGCTCGACATGATAGTATGCTATCTGGTTGCTCTTTATCTTGACATGTACACTTATTGTCTCTCTGTTACATGTTGATAAAGCCTTTAGGATGTGTAATTGACTACCAGGATTATGATGCAGATCATACTAGTGGGGAAAGGGTGGTCTATAAGTACATCCTTCAATTGTTCCTAGTCATGGGAGTATCGAGACGGGGCATCAATATTCAAGAGTAGACTAGCGTATACGTTTCTTGACCCATATGATGGGCGATGGGTGATCCTACATCCATTGGTGTTTGACATCAAAGATTGTATATACGGGTGCTCAGTGGAGACTAGGTACACTGAACAGGACTCACCGAGAACTCCTAGATGGTATTATACCTCACGTCAGATAGCAGTTCTCTGGTGACACCGGTACAGGTTAGTGTGTAGACCCGAGATCGTCATAGACTCCTGTGTGATTCCCACTGTGCTTTGATTTCCACCTAACCATGTTCAAGAGAACGTGCAAAACGGTGGTTTTTGGCTACAGTCCCGAGTCACATAGAGGCAATGAGCGATAGGAGAGGATTTCGTCTCTCCCGTTATTGGAGGTTGATGTTGCGCTATGCTCGATTGGCCATAATAGGAAATCCCTGGCCAGGGTTGCTCAGATTTACTGGTAAGTATTATCAGTAGTTTCTTAAATCATTATGGGCCTCACATCGGCATGACTTATCAGGCTCTTGGGGTCTGACGTTTACCACCCCCAGGCTGGATATGCGACATATCAGAAGAAGAGACCGGACTATACGGTAGTGTTACTTATTGGATTCGCAGGAGTATGAGCAGGCTTGCTTGTTGATCTTCTGATCGTTCAATACCCAGGTAGCCGTTACGTCCAGCTAGTACCGCTGACGGCTTGTGGGTGACTGATATGATCATCACCTACTGCCGGCGTATTGACGAGTCTTTAGAGTCCTACACAGAGGTTTCCTGGCTCAGGAAAAATGAAGTTGGAGCACATATGTGATATGTAAAGGACTGAGATTAATACATGTCTGGGATACCGTATTCTATTCTCGCGATATGTGATATCGGTCGGTTATATGTGATATAGCCGGGTTATTGAATCAAGTGTTGATTCAATAAGTTGATACATATGATATAGTTGGTTATATGTGATATAGCCGAATTATTAAATCAAGTGTTGATTTAATAATTTAATGTATAATTATATATTTGATATATTAATTTATAATAACTAATATTTGTAGGGTTACTAGGCACACCCAAGAGCTTCCACAAGGCATCAACCATGCCAAATTCAAATTTTCCGGTGCCAAGAAACCCTAAACTAGATCGTTAACTAGAGTTTAGGCGAAACTAAATGAAAGTAAATCACATTTACACTAAGTGAACGAAAATACAACCTTTGTAGATCCGGTCCTCCACCTTCATAGCTCCGTGAAGATGTCCCTTCGCTGCGATCATCGGATCCTAGACTCTCGCGGTGGTTTCATCGGAGAAAAGATCGGACTAGGTCATTGACTTCGATGCCGAAGATGATCTACGTCGAGGCAACTCAAGATCAAGCTCCAACTTCACCAAGTCATGAAACTTGTGAAGAAAACACCCTATACTACATGGCAAGTGGTAGAGGATGAAGAAATAGGAAGTAGGTTCACTTTGGATTTGTATTTCTCACTTGAAATCATCACTTTGAAATTTTCAAGAGAACTTTCTTCTCTTCATCAAGAAGAAGAAGAAGAAGAAAAGAAAAAGCATTATTAAAAAATAAAATCCAAGCGATTCTTATAATATTTGCAACCATGGTTGAGTGTAGAGAATAAACTATGGTTTAGGTGAATGGTTAGGTTAAAGGAAAGAAACAAAATGGTTACTTATTCAAAGCTTCATGAAGCTTCAACAAAAGACAAAGCAAGCCACCATTTCATTTTCCTTTCCAAAAATAAATGAATAAAAGAATAAATAAAACAAATATAAAACCTAACCATTAACCTAAACATGGTTTAAAATAAACACATACCCAAGTTTGCATGTATCATTAAACATGATACAAACTAGTGCACAAAACTATATCATATATACAATATGCACATCAAGTGAGAAAATCCATCATAAGTGAACAAATACTAGTTAATGTAAAGTGATATATCAAATATATAATTATACATTAAATCATTAAATCAACACTTGATTTAACGATCCGGTCATATCGAATATGACCGACTAATATCCAATGTATCGACTTATCGAATCAATGCTCGATTCGATAACTACGTTATATCGCATACAACCAATCGATTCATTCATCGCGAGAATAGAATACGGTATCACATACATGCATTATTCTCGGTCCCGCACATATCTCATATGCGCTCCTATTTCGTTTCGCTTGAGCCAGGAAACCTCTGTGTAGAACTCTAAAGACTTGTCAATACGCTGGCAGTGATGGTCATATCAAACACCCACCAGCCGCAAGCAGTCTGCTAAACGTAACGGCCACCCGGGTATTGAGCGAACAGAAGATCAACGAGCAAGCCCGCTCACACTCCTGTGAATCCGACCAATAATACTTACCGTACAGTCCGGTCTCGTCGTCTGATATGTTGCATATCTTGCCTAGGGGTGGTAAACGTCAGAACCCAATAGCTCGATATGTCGTGTCGATATGAGGTCTATAACAGTTCGAGAAACTACTCGTAACACTTACCAGTAAATCTCAGCAACCCTGGCCAGGGATTTCCGGTTATAGCCAATCGAACACAGTGCAACATCAACTCCCTATACCGGGAGTGACGAATCCCCTCCAATCGCTCATTACCTCCATGTGAATCGGGACTATACCCAAAAACCATCGTTTTGCATGCCCTCTTGGACGTGGTAAGGTGGAAATCAAAGCACAGAGAGAATTACACAAGACTCTTTGACGATCTTGGGTCTACAGACTAACCTGTACCAGTGTCACCAGAGAACTGCCATCTGACGTAAGATATAATACCATCTGGGAGTTCTCGGCGAGTCCGTCCAGTGTACCCAGTCTCCACTGAGCACCCGTATATCATCTCTGATGTCAAACACCAATGTATATGGGATCATCCATCGCCCATCTGTATGGGTCGAGAAGGTATACGCTAGTCTACTCTGGTATATCGATGCCCCGTTTCGATACACCCATGACTAGGGACCTTGAAGGATGTACTGATGGACTACCATGTCCCCACTAGTATGATCTGCATCATAATCCAGGTAGTTGAGTACATATCCTAACGGCTTTACCAACATGTAACAGAGAGACAATCAGTGTACACGTTAAGGTAAAGTGCAACCAGAGAGCATACTATCATGTCGAGCAAGAAAGTCCTCCCTATATATGTCCAAGCATCCACTACAATATACATCCTATGTATAGTAATGGCCTCTAGGGCATACATATAACTAACAATCTCCTACTTGCACTAGGGCCATCTGTATAGCAGTGCTTGTAGTATCTCATACTCAACCACCTCATAAAAGTCTCTCTCTGGGAAAAGGCCTTTGTGAGTGGATCCGCCGTGTTGTCCTCTGAGTCTGTTCTCCTAACCTCGATCACCTTGGAGATCAACCATCTTCATTATCTGGTGATACTGCCTTAGAATTGTTAGTGTATATGCCCTAGAGGCCATTACTGTATCATACTAGTTTGTATATTACTTAATGGAAGCTTGGGATATTCACAGTTGTATAGACAATCTTGCTCAAAATGGTAGTATGCTACTTGGTTTGTTTCTACTTTAATGTGTACATGTGCTTATTTTATTATATCACCTATACGCATTAGTGGAGCCCTTAGGATCTTTTCTTGATTACCAGCGTTGTGATGGTAGTCACACTCGTGGGGGCTGGGTAATCCATAAGCACGTCCTTATACAGGTCCCTAGTCGCAGGACTATCGAGACAGGGCATCGATACTCCGGAGTAGACTAGCATATGCGCTTCTCGTCCCAGCAGGGGAGACGGTCTATCCCACAGCCGTCAGTACGTCGTACTTGAGATAGTATGCGGGTGCTCATTAGGTTATGAGTACACTGGATAGGACTCGTCGGGAACTGATTGGTTGGTACTATACCTATCGTCGGTTATCAGTTCCCATGTGACATGAGTACAGCTTAGTCCGCTGACTTGACACTGTCACTTCGCCTCGAGTGTGTTCCTACTGTACTTTGATTACTACCCTACCACGGCTCAAAGGAGTCGTGCAAACAGGTAGCAGTTGGGTGCAGTCCCGAAGCACTTGGAGGCAGTGACGGTTAGACAAGATTCGTCTCTCCCGGTATTGGGGGTTGACATCGCGCTGTGTCTAGGAGAGCCAATACATGAGTAGTCCCTGGCCAGGGCAAGCGAGATATACTGGTCGGTTTCCAGTGTTATCTCAGGGTGTTCTGGGCTACACTCCAACACGACTTGTACTGCTATTAGGGGACTGACGTTTACCGTCCCCCTAGGCCCGCCATGCGATGTATCAGACGAACAGACTGGACTGTAAGGAGACTGTCACATTCAGGCTCAGTAGGAGTTCAGATGGGTTTCACCTCGTTAGTCTTCTTGTCGGCATCTTCCTGGGGGCCGTTACGCACAGCTAGTGCCGCTTGCGGTCTGTGGTTAAACCCACTGCCAGCGTAGTGTCGAGTCTTTAGAGTCCCACACAGAGAGCTATTCGCCTTCAGGCAAAAGAGTAGAGGTCGCATGGTTTTGCGACAGGGTTCGGTCACATCCGTGCACTTGTGCACGTTTAGTGTCCGGACAGTTAACACTAGCGGACTTTGGTTTAAGCCAGATCCTAGTGTACGTTTTGGGATTGGTTTTATCTCATATGTATTCGTGTTCCTCGGAACGCGGATGCGGGTGTGTATGCACAGTTGACAGAGAGACAGAGGCAGAGGATTCTCAATATGGTTGTTGACTGTTGACTGTTGACCATTGACTTTTTGCTAAACCCTAATGAGAATATGAAATATGATTAACAATAATATTAATTAAGTATTATAGTGACATGGTTGTTGAGGGGTTGACTTTGTTGACTTATTGACTTTGTTGACCGGTTGACTAGGTTGGACTAGTTGACCATCATCATGACAATGGCTATCATTTCATGGCAAAGACTTTTGCTTGCTTGTTTCTCTCGTGCAAAATGAGTGCATGAAATGATATGGCCATTTTGACTTGAACCATCACATAATACTTGATTGCTATTATTTGTTATGATGGCTTTGGATTATGAGAGCCAAGAGGGAAAAAGAGTTACTCATTCTCTCCTTTGCTTTCTCTCTCTTGCTTGAGCTCTCTCATTCTCTTGAGCTCTCTCCCTCTTCCTCTTGCTCTCTCTCTAGTCTATGGTTCACTTGTCTCGTGTGTTGAGAAGCAAGAACCATAGACATAAATCCCAACACAATCCTCTACTCACTCTAGTCTATGGTTCACTAGTCTATGGTTCACTTGTCGCATGGTTTAGCAAACCGAGTGAACTAGTTTCTTCAAAGTTCGAACAAAAAGCCAAAGGTAGAAGCTTTCGGGTGGATCGATCTTCGGCGCAATGAGACGACGGGGTGATGCCGATCCGTACACCATCAAGAGTGGAAGACGAAGGAGTTCAAGAAAGAAAGGTATAACCCCCTAACCGAGTAGTTAACAACTCCTAGTTAGGATGTTAGGTAGATAGTTTAACAAAGATCCGGTTTGAGTCCATGTTACCATCTCTAGAAAAATTGTTTTTGATCATTTCCGCAAGCCCGTAAGTACCGGGAGAGGTAGCATGGACTTACAGTGGTATCAGAGCCTAGTTAAACACTATCTAACATGTTAGCAATGTAAGTAGAAGTTCGATCAGAAAAAAAGTCGCGAAAAACACCCGGATTATCAACTTTCTGCCGAATTTTTTCAGTTCCAAAAATTAATAAATCATACCTTAAAATTCGGCTCAGGGTTTTTAAAACTCACTGTAGAAAAATCATCCATCGAACCGATCAAAGCGCCGCGGAAACGCGGCGGGAGCGTGCTCCCACCGCGGTTCCGCGGCCGAGTTGACTCGGCCGTGGGTTATTTTCCTCACAGTTTGTTCAGTGGGGTGTTTTGTGATTTTTGCAATCTGTATTTTCAGCCCAGATTTTCCAGAAAGCAAAATTTGTTTTGGGGGCTTGAAAATCCGTATTTTTATCGAACTTCTAAAGACTTAAGCTGACGGGTATATATCTGTGATGTGATATTTGTATTGAACGTCTGCTAATCGCTATATGTCAATTAGTGGGGGTTGTACAAATCTGTGATCTGTAATATTGCTGGTATGTGTATATGAATTCATTGGATTGTCGCGGGTAAATAGCCGGGGGGTTGTGAGACGAGAGTTTTCTTTTCTTTCAATTCATGTAAATTTGTAAATTGATGTAATATTATTTGTATGGCCGCACAACCGGGTCGAGGTTGTAGCCGTCATTGTATAATTTCTTTTTACTGTTTTTGCTCCTAGGATAGACCCATGGAGGGGGTGCACAAACTACCGGGTATCTCGAAGTGCCGAGTGGCCTACTCACGGTGTTTTGGGAGGTTGCTCCGCTTCGGGTACTTGGCGGGTAGTTTACCACACCCGTAGGGTTCTTGGGTGGGGTATTGGCTATTCACCGCGACCGTGTAATCTGCTTTTCGTTACAGGCTCGTACGAATTGCGGATTCCTAGTATATCCAATGTGTTCATCTGTGATCTGAAATGGCTATCATTGCAATATATCTATATATGATATTATTTAGGCGTTGCTTATGTTTTACAGCCGCGCTAGCCCAGCCCCCGCTCTGTCGTTAGTTAAGTAACCTAACGGGTAATGACGGGGCCCCGTGGCGAATGCGAATGGCATAAGCGTACGTCATATTTTGATTGTTTTCTGCAATGGTAGGATTAAATGATGGGACGCATTAAAAGAACAAATGCAAGAAAATAAACCAAGTAAAACTCGTTGGAACACTTTCAAAAACCACTCGGTTCTTTTCAAAAACCAACTTTTAAATGCGGAGTTTGAGCCACTCCTTTTAAAAGCTATCTCGTTCCATCGTTCATATCATGTTCACTACGTTCACGGTTTCACCAAAACCATTCGTAGACCTCCGTCTTTTCACATGAATAGTCAATAGTATTCAAGCTATGTATGTTGGCCAAAGTCAAGGCATAGTGATTGGTAGCTATTGGGTATTCATGTGCAGCATAGATAGATGCGTTGGTTTGGGATAGTTGTACTACCATTTTGGCCAAAGTCAACGGTAGGTACGGGTGGGTCCAAATTAACCGGGAGAATGATCGGTAGAACTTTACATGTGACTTATGACATTTTGGCCAAAGTCAAGGTCATAAGAGCATGGGGCAAAAATCCACATCGGGAGTTTCATAAGTACTGAAACTTGGTAGCGCTGCATACCATTCAGAGTGTGATGATTCTGGTAGGATTCCATCAGTTTTGTCACGCGATGATATTTGGATCCCGATCCTACTGTGAGTATATGCTACTCCTCGGGAAATTTCTCACTAAATGATCAATGCTATAAACCGAGTAGGTGTCTAGAAAGGTGTTAGCGGGGCTACACCCCCAGGGAAAAGAGGTTCTTAAATTAAGGAATTTCGCGAAAGCGTTGGAAAACCTCCCTCAAAATACCGACACTGGCCTGGCTGAACGGTTAAGCAAGTATTGTGCGGTGAGATTGATCCCGACTAATTCTACCCTTTTGGTTTGAGGAGGGATTCGAGAAACAGTGGGAGCCATCCTGTTTAGACAAAATAAAATCCACTCTAAACTTGCAAGAGCTTCATGCTGAGTGTTTCTTCTCTCTCCCCTAATTACAGCGACCAATCGACATGACCGGACTTAAGTTATTACTAGATAAAAACATACTGACAGGGCCAAACTACAAAGATTGGCTTAGGAATGTCAAGATGGCAATCACTTACGACAAGCTGGGGTATTTTCTTACCACCAAAGCTCCCCCTGTCCCTGGTCCCACCTCCAGCGTCGCGGATAAGGAAATCCGTAAGACCTGGGAGATTGATTGCGCGAAGGCCAAGTGCCTCGTGCTTGCCTCTATGGACAATGAACATCAGAGGAGGCACGAGAATATGGACCTCGAATCCATATTTCTTCATACAAAAGAACTGTATGGAGAGCAGTCTCGTATCGCAAGATACGAAGTGTCGAAGAAGCTATTTTCGGCAAGGTTGGCCGTCGGATCATCGGTAGCGGAACACGTGCTTAAGATGATTGGCTTCATTGAGGAGCTCGCGGACCTTGGGACCACGTTAGAGAGCGAGCTCTATACGGACTTGATTCTCCAGTCCCTTCCTTCCACTTACGCCCAGTTTATCCTGAACTTCAACTTACAAGGAAAAGAAATTGAACTTCCGGAGCTCCTCAACATGCTGAGGAGTGCAGAGGGCACCCTACAGAAAGGTAGGGAAACATCCACTTTGTTTGTAGGAGGATCTTCTTCTTCTAAGTCCAAGGCGAAAGCCAAGGGAAAGAAGAAGAAAGCCCCCTCCAAACCAAGGGGCGGTGTTAGTAAAGTGGATACGAAGGGAAAAGCAAAAGCAAAAGCAACAAAGATAGCGGTGCAGCTTGTGGATAAAGAAGAATGCTTCTATTGTCATAAGAAGGGACACTGGAAGAAAGATTGCAGGGCTTGGAAGGACAGAACACAGGATCTGAAGCAGGTTGCGGCTTCAGCTTCAGGTGTGTATGTTATTGAAAACTGTCTATCAATAAACTCTACTTCCTGGGTATTGGATACCGGATCAGGATCTCATATCTGTAATTCTTTGCAGGCGTTGAGAAACCGTAGGTTTTTGAAGCAGGTGACATGACCCTCAAAGTTGCAAACGGAGCTAGCATGGATGCTAAAGCCGTGGGGGACTATCACCTGGGAATGTCAGATGGACATGTTTTGGTTTTACGTAATTGCTTTTTTGTACCCAACGCAACTTGTAATATCATTTCTATATCTTTGGTTTCTAAAGAAGGTTATGAATTTGCGTTTGTAAGTAATGTTGTGAGCATTCACCTTAATCAAGTTCTGATTGGGTCAGGTACATTAAGCAATGGTATATACGTATTAAACCAACCACAGATTTTCAATGTCCAGAATACATACAAAAGAAAGTCTCCGGAAATAAATCAGACTTTCTTATGGCATTGTAGACTGGGTCACATCAATGAGAGAAGGTTAACGAAGTTACATACAGAAGAATATTTGGATCCGTTCGAATATCAATCGTATGCCACTTGTCAATCCTGTCTCAAAGGAAAGATGACAAAGACTCCGTTCACTGGACACGGAGAAAGAGCGAGCGAGCTCTTGGGACTCGTACACAGCGACGTGTTCGGTCCAATGTCTACACATGCGCGAGCCGGTTTTTTTTACTTCATTACTTTTACGGATGATTTTTCAAGATTCGGACATGTCTTCTTAATGAAACATAAGTCCGAAGCCTTTGGAAAATTCCAGGAATATAAGAATGAGGTAGAAAAACAAACCGGCAAAAGTATCAAGACACTAAGATCTGATCGAGGTGGTGAATATTTGAGTGCCGCGTTCCTGGATTATTTAAAAGAGAATGGAATTCTCTCTCAGCTTACTCCTCCATACACTCCGCAACATAACGGTGTATCGGAGAGACGGAACCGCATCCTATTGGATATGGTACGGTCCATGATGAGTAACGCTGAGTTACCGTGATCATTCTGGGGATATGCGCTAGAATCAGCCGCATACCTTTTGAACCGAGTTCCCACTAAGACTGTGCCTACCACACCATATGAGTTATGGAGTGGGAAGAAACCCTATCTTCAATATCTGAAGATCTGGGGATGTCCAGCTTTTGTCAAAAAGCAGCATGCGGATAAACTCGAGGCACGCTTAGTACTGTGCAAGTTTGTGGGATACCCAAAGAACACCAGGGGGTATCTTTTCTACCACGCAGAGGAACAAAAGGTCTTTGTTTCTCGTAATGCCCACTTTCTAGAACACCAGTAGAACTGGAAGAAATTCCAGAACCACAGATTATTACAAAAAGCTTAGTAGAACCAGTGGGTTCAAAAGATCAGGACATTCCTACGCCGCTCCGCGGGAGTAGTAGGCAGTCTCATCTGCCCGAGAGATACTACGGTTTTCTCATAGACGGGGATAGAGAGGATTGCATCATTGATTACTAGCTTCCAGCAGGCCGTTCAGAGCGTTGACTCGGTAAAATGGCTGGATGCAATGCGGACCGAAATGGAGTCCATATACACCAACAAAGTATGGACGTTGGACATTGCTCCAGATGGGGTAAAACCCGTAGGATGCAAGTGGATCTTCAAAAGGAAGATTGGTGTAGATGGACAGGTTGAGACCTATAAGGCTAGACTTGTTGCAAAGGGTTTTGTCAAAGACCTGGTTTGGAGTATGAAGAAACCGTTTCTCCAGTGGCTATGCTGAAATCCATTCGGATCCTTCTTGCCATTGCTGCCTTCCACGATTATGAGATTTGGCAGATGGATGTAAAGACCGCTTTTCTAAATGGAAATTTAGAGGAGTGTGTTTATATGGACCAGCCAGAGGGTTTCATTCAGAGTGGGAGCAGCGGGAAGGTGTGCAAGTTGATTAAGTCCATCTATGGACTAAAGCAGGCATCGCGGAGTTGGAACATCTGTTTTGATGAGACGGTCAAAGAATTTGGCTTTATCAAAAATCTAGATGAACCATGCATCTATAGTAGATTTGTAGCAAGAACTGTCGTATTCCTCGTTTTATACGTGGATGGCATTCTTCTGATAGGGAATGACATTCCTATGCTACAATCTGTCAAGGGGTTCTTGTCACACAGGTTCTCCATGAAAGACCTGGGTGATGCCTCATACATCCTGGGGATCCGGATCCATCGTGATATATCCAAGAGGATATTAGGACTTTCACAGTCCAGGTACATCGACACCATACTGAAAAGATTCAGTATGGAAGATTCCAAGAGCGGTAATCTACCGGCTTGTCACGGGATCACCCTCTCCAAAGAGATGTCTCCCAAGACTGATTTGGAAAGGGATCGCATGTCTATTATACCCTACGCTTCTATGGTAGGCTCTATAATGTATGCGATGTTGTGTACCAGACCGGATGTAGCTTATGCACTAAGTGTAGTAAGCCGGTATCAGTCAAACCCTGGAGAGAAACACTGGATAGCGGTAAAGAACATTTTCAATTACCTGAGAAGGACTAAGGAGATGTTCTTGGTGTATGGCGGAAAAGACCTCCAGATTGAGGCCTTTACTGACTCCAGCTTTCAGAGTGACAAGGATGATTCCAAGTCCATGTCGGGTTTTGTCTTTACCCTCAATGGAGGGACGGTGTGTTGGAAGAGTTCCAAACAGGAAACCGTTGCTGACTCGACTATGGAAGCGGAATACATCGCTGCATCTGATGCCACAAAAGAAGCCGTCTGGATGAGGAAGTTCTTGAAAGAACTTCAGGTGGTTCCGTCCATTGTTGATCTAATACCTCTGTATTGCGACAACAACGGGGCTATAGATTTAGCGAAGGAACCCAGGTCCCATCAGAAATCCAGACATATCTTGAGGCGGTATCACCTGATCAGGGAGATCGTGGATCGCCAGGAGATCGAGGTCCGGAGGGTTGCTTCAGAAGATAACACTGCATATCCATTCACCAAGGCCTTGCCCCAGACTCAGTTCGAGCGGCTGATCGAGATGATAGGTCTTCGATACACCAGTACAAGGCCTTAGTGCAAGTGGGAGATTGTTAGTGTATATGCCCTAGAGGCCATTACTGTATCATACTAGTTTGTATATTACTTAATGGAAGCTTGGGACATTCACAGTTGTATAGACAATCTTTCTCAAAATGGTAGTATGCTACTTAGTTTGTTTCTACTTTAATGTGTACATGTGTTTATTTTATTATATCACCTATACGCATTAGTGAAGCCCTTAGGATCTTTGCTTGATTACCAGCGTTGTGATGGCAGTCACATTCATAGGGGCCGGGTAATCCATAAGCACATCCTTATACAGGTCCCTAGTCGCAGGACTATCAGGACAGGGCATCGATACTGCGGAGTAGACTAGCGTAAGCGCTTCTCATCCCAGCAGGGGAGACGGTCTGTCCCACAGCCGTCAGTACGTCGTACTTGAGATAGTATGCGGGTGCTCGTTAGGTTACGAGTACACTTGACAGGACTCATCGGGAACTGATTGGTTGGTATTATACCTATCGTCAGTTATCAGTTCCTAGGTGACATGAGTACAGCTTAGTCCGCTGACTTGACACTGTCACTTCGCCTCGAGTGTGTTCCCACTGTACTTTGATTACTACCCTACCACGGGTCAAAGGAGTCATGCAAACAGGTAGTAGTTGGGTGCAGTCCCGAAGCACTTAGAAGAAGTGACGGTTAGACATGATTCGTCTCTCCTGGTATTGGGGGTTGACATCGCGCTGTGTCTAGGAGAGCCATTACACGAGTAGTCCCTGGCCAGGGCAAGGGAGATATACTGGTAGGTTTCCAGTGTTATCTCAGGGTGTTCTGGGCTACACTCCGACACGAATTGTACCGCTATTAGGGGACTGACGTTTACCGTCCCCTAGGCCCGCCATGCGATGTATCAGACGAACAGACCGGACTGTACGGAGACTGTCACATTCAGGCTCAGTAAGAGTTCAGATGGGTTTCACCTCGTCAGTCTTCTTGTCGGCATCTACCTGGGGGCCTTTACGCACAGCTTGTGCCGCTTGCGGTCTGTGGTTAAACCCACTGCCAGCGTAGTGTCGAGCCTTTAGAGTCCCACACAGAGAGCTATTCGCCTTCAGGCAAAAGAGTAGAGGTCGTATGGTTTTGCGACAGGTCGCATGGTTTTGCGACAGGGTTCGGTCACATCCGTACACTTGTGCACGTTTATTTTCCGGATAATTAACACTAGTGGGCTTTAGTTTAAGCCAGATCCTAGTGTACGTTTTAGGATTGGTTTTATCTCATATGTATTCGTGTTCCTCGGAACGCGGATGCGGGTGTGTATGCACAGTTGACAAAGAGACGGAGGAAGAGATTCTCAATAGGGTTGTTGACTGTTGACTGTTGACCATTGACTTTTTGCTAAACCCTAATGAGAATATGAAATATGATTAACAATAATATTAATTAAGTATTATAGTGACATGGTTGTTGAGGGGTTGACTTTGTTGACTTGTTGACTTTGTTGACCGGTTGACTAGGTTGGACTAGTTGACCATCATCATGGCAATGGCTATCATTTCATGGCTAAGACTTTTGCTTGCTTGTTTCTCTTGTGCAAAATGAGTGCATGAAATGATATGGCCATTTTGACTTGAACCATCACATAATACTTGATTACTATTATTTGTTATGATGGCTTTGGATTATGAGAGCCAAGAGGGAAAAAGAGTTACTCATTCTCTTATTTGCTTTCTCTCTCTTGCTTGAGCTCTCTCATTCTCTTGAGCTCTCTCCCTCTTCCTCTTTCTCTCTCTCTAGTCTATGGTTCACTTGTCTCATGTGTTGAGAAACAAGAACCATAGAGATAAATCCCAACACAATCCTCTACTCACTCTAGTTCACAAGGTTTAGCAAACCGAGTGAACTAGTTTCTTCAAAGTTCGAAGAAGAAGCCAAAGGTAGAAGCTTTCGGGTGGATCGATCTTCGGCGCAAGGAGACGACGGGGTTGTAAGGTTCCTAGGCACACTCAAGAGGTCTCACAAGGCATCAACCATGCCAATTTCAAATTTTTCTGGTGCCGAGAAACCCTAATATAGATCGTTAACTAGAGATTAGGCGATACATGCAAGTAAACAACTTTACTGCTAAGTGAAAGAGACTACAACCTTTGTAGATCCGGTCTTCCACTTCCTTAACTTCTTGATGATGTTCCTCCGCTGCGATCATCGGATCCCGGACTCTAGCGATGGTTTCGTCGAAGAAATGATCGGGCTTGGTCGTCGACTTCGATGCCGAAGATGATCTACATCGAGGCAACACAAGATCAAGCTCCAACTTCACCAAGCCATGAAACTTGTGAAGAAAACACCCTATACTACTTGGCAAGTGGTAGAGGATGAAGAAATAGGAAGTGGGTTCACTTTAGAATTGGATTTCTTACTCTTTTTCTCAAGTCACCATTGAAGCTAGCAAGCTTCTTTCTACTTGAAGAAGAAGAAGAAGAAGAAAAAGAATATGATAAGAATTATCAATCAAATGATAAATCAAAATGAAGTTATCATAATGCAACCATGGTTGAGTGTAGGTAATAAACTATGGTTTAAGTTTAATGGTTAGGTTAGGCATAAAACAAAAATGGTAGACTTATACAAAGCTTCATGAAGCTTCAACTATAAAACAAAGCAAGCCACCATTTTCCTTTTTGATAAAAATGAATTAAAGAAAATAAATAAAACATTTAAAACCCTAACCATTAACCTAAACATGGTTTAAAGTAAACACACACCCAAGTTTGCATGTATCATCAAACATGATACAAACAAGTGCACAAAATTATATCATATATACAATGTGCACATCAAGTGAGAAAATCCATCTTAAGTGAACCAATACTAGTTAATGTAAAGTAATCTGTCAAATATATAATTATACATTAAATCATTAAATCAACACTTGATTTAATGATCCGGTCATATCACATATGACCGACTAATATCCAATGTATCGACTTATCGAATCAATCCTCTATTCGATAACTAGGTTATATCGCATACAACCAATCGATACATTCACCGCGAGAATAGAACATGGTATCACATACATGCATTATTCTCGGTCTCGCACATATCTCATATGCGCTCCTATTTCGTTTCGCTTGAGCCAGGAAACCTCTGTGTAGGACTCTAAAGACCCGTCAATACGCCGGCAGCAGGTGATGATCATATCTAACACCCACAAGCCGCAAGCGGTCTGCTAAACGTAACGGCCACCCGGGTATTGAGCGATCAGAAGATCGACGAGCAAGCCCGCTCATACTCCTGTGAATCCAACCAGCAACACTTACCGTACAGTCCAGTCTGATCGTCTGATATGTCGCATATCTTGCCTAGGGGTGGTAAACGTCAGACCCCAATAGCTTGATAAGTCGTGTCGATATGAGGTCTATAACTGTTCGAGAAACTACTGGTAACACTTAACAGTAAATCTCAGCAACCCTGGCCAGGGATTTCCGGTTATAGCCAATCGAACACAGCGCAACATCAACTCCCTATACCGGGAGAGACGACTCCCCTCCTATCGCTCATTGCCTCCATGTGACTCGGGACTGTACCCAAAAACCACCATTTTGCACGCCCTCTTGGACGTGGTAAGGTGGAAATCAAAGCACAGTGGGAATCACACATGACTCTATGACGATCTCGGGTCTACAGACTAACCTATACCAGTGTCACCAGAGAACTGCCATCTGACGTAAGGTATAATACCATCTGGGAGTTCTCGGCGAGTCCGTCCAGTGTACCCAGTCTCCACTGAGCACCCGTATATCATCTCTGATGTCAAACACCAATGGATATGGGATCATCCATCGCCCATCTGTATGGGTCGAGATGGTATACGCTAGTCTACTCTGGTATATCGATGCCCCGTCTCGGTACACCCACGACTAGGGACCTTGAAGGATGTACTTATGGACTACCATGTCCCCACTAGTATGATCCGCATCATAGTCCAGGTAGTCAAGTACACATCCTAAGGGCTTTACCAACATGTAATAGAGAGACAATCAGTATACACGTTAAGGTAAAGAGCAACCAGATAGCATACTATCATGTCGAGCAAGAAAGTCCTCCCTATATATGTCCAAGCATCCACTACAATATACATCCTATGTATAGTAATGGCCTCTAGGGCATACATATAACTAACAGGGGTGAAGCCGATCCATACACCATCAAGAGTTGAAGACGAAGGAGTTCAAGAAAGAAATGTATAACCCCCTAACTGAGTTGTTAACAACTCCTAGTTAGGATGTTAGGTAGATAGTTTAACAAAGATCCGGTTTGAGTCCATGTTACCACTTCTAGAAAAATTGTTTTTCATCATTTCCGCAAGCCCGTAAGTACCGGGAGAGGTTGCACAGACTTACAAGAATATGTCTGGATCACTGATGGGACAGGCGTTCCTAGGCATAAGCCACAACTCCATTGTCTCACAATGGGAGGAACGAAGTTCATCTCATGAACTAATATACATCCAGACTGCCTCTTTGGTAGCATCTTAAGTAGTGATGTATCCAGCCTTTATCGTCTAGTATGCCACGGTATGTAGCTTGGAACTCTTCCAACATACCGTCCCTTTACTGAGCGTAAAGACAATGCCTGTGACTGACATTCAGTCGTCCTTATCACCCTGGAACCTTTCCAGTGATTCTCCCCAGGATCGATTGATACCATCTCACTACAACTAGTGAGAATCCTAACATCCATTTAGATCTATCTCATAGATCCAAAACCCAGAATTTAGTAGGTATCACTTTGATCCTTTGTGGAGAATCATTGTGATAAGCGGAGATTGATCGAGCGTAGCATAGGAAACTCCTTCCTTATCAAGAGTATGTCATCCACGTAGTCTACGAGGATCGCCACCATACTCCCTACTATCTTTTTTTATATACAAGGTTCATCTACCATTTTGATGAAGTCAAACTATTTGACTACTACATCAAAACAGATGTTCCTACTCCACGATGCCTGCTTTATCCTATAAAGCATCTTGTACACGTTTCCGCTGATCCCACTGTTTACGAAGCCCCCTGACTGTGTACTTATAGACTCTCTCTTCTAAAATATCATTTAGAAGAGCAGTCATGACACCCAACCGCCAGATATCATAGTCATGGTATGTAGCCGTGGCAAGTAGGATCCGGATGGACTTAAGCAAAGCCACTGGAAAAGGTTTCATCATTATCCACGCCTGGTCGATGATGATAACCTTTAACAAGTCTAGCTTTGAAAGTCTCAACTTTTCCATCTACACCAAGTAATCTTCTCAAGATATACTTGCTCCTGATGGGGATTTAACCCTTCAGATAAAGCAACTAAAGTCCATACTTTGTTGGTGTATAAGGATTCCATCTCAGATCGCTAAGCATCCAGCCATTCTTATAAAGTCCCACTCCTGATGGCCAGCTCGAAACTAGTTGGGTCATCATCTCATGATGCAATCCTCACTCCCACTGTCATAGAGAAACCGAAGTATCTCTCAGGTGGGTGAGGAACCCTACTAGATCGGCGGAGAGGCTGAGGTTCGTTGGTAACTATTGAATCCTTTGGTTCTACCAAATTATCAGCTGCAGTTTGTATAGCTGAAACATTTCCAGTTCTACATAACAGATCTTGCCTCGAGCTTGTCCGGATCTAACTTAAGATATGGGCTCTTCCCTTTCTATATCATATATGAAGTGGTAGGCAAATGATTTGATTTGAACCCTATTCAATAGGTATGCAGCTTCTCAAGTGCATAACTCCCAAAAGGAAATAGGTAACTCAGTAGTACTCATCATAGAGCACATCTTGTCATATAGGGTGTGATTGCTCCGCCCCGATATACTATCTTGCTATGGTGTATACGGAGGAGTAATGCTGAGAGAGAATCTCATTCTCCTTTAGAAAAGTCCAAGATTCCGTGCTCAAGTATTCTCCTCCTTGATCTCATCAAAGAACATAATACATATACCCATATTGGTTCTCTACTTCTAACTTATATTGTGTGAATATCTCAAAAGGTTCGGACTTGTGTTTCAACAGGAACATATGACTAAATCTTGAAAGATCATCAGAGAATGTAATGAAGTACAAAGAACTGTTCTTGGTATGTATAGACAGGGGACCTTCATACATCAGTATGTATCAATCCCAAGGGTTCACTAACTCTTTCTCTGTTTCCAATAAACGGAGCTATGGTCATCTAATCTTTGTGACATGACTGGCAAGTTTCATAAGATGTAAATTCAAACAGATTTAAATATGCATCTATATGTAACTTCAGCTAGTCGGGTCGCATTGATATGACCTAGTCTACAATATCTCAAGAAGGATCCGTTCATTTCTGAACTTTTCCTCTTTTGTGTGTTCCGTATACTAAGAAATGTAGTTTGATTTAGAACATCAATGCTTTTAGATAACGTGCCTGAACCGATCAACTTTTGATATAGGAAATGTTCAAAAACATTATCCAACAATACAAAATTTTATCATTTCCTTACTAATAAAGAGACTGATATGATTTTGTATATGAGGTTCGGTATCTAATAACATTCGTTCAGAATCAATGTATTTGGAATACAGGGTGACAGTGACCAACAGACTTGGCTGCAACACTTGCACCGTTTTCTGTCTCATGAAACTTATCACCCGTTCTCAGTTCTCTACCTTTCTGTAGCCCTATATAACAGATTACATATCTGGGATCCTGATCCGGTATCATATACCCAGGACGTAAAGGATACAGAGAAACGGTTCTTTGTAATGAACACACCCGAAATAGATGCATCATATGCACTTTCTTCGTTTGGGCTGCACGGGAATTCTAGTAATCCCCAATTTCCTTCTCTGTCTTATAACAATTATAAGTTGGAGCGGGACCAACGTTCCCCAGCTCAGTATAACAAGCGGGTTCGGTCAATATTCTGTATTATTATCTTGATTAAGGCGTGATATGGTCGCTACCTGGAGAGAGAGAGAAGAAAACACTCAGCAAGCGCTCTTGCAAGAATAGATTGGTTATTATTTTATCTAATCAGGATGGCTCCCACTGTTTTTATCAAATCTTCCTTCAAACCCTAAAAGGAAAGACTAGCCGGGATTAATTACACACTACAAGTTCGCCAATCTTTCAGCCAGGCCAGTGCCGGTACTTTGAGGGAGGTCCCCCGTGCTTTCGCACGAACCTAATTAATGTAAACCTTGTTTTCCCAGAGGCGTAACCTCGTTAACACCTTTCTAGACACCTACTTGATTGGCTAATTGTAATGTGTAAAACTCTCCCAGGAGTAACAATTACTCGCAGCGGGTATCGGAATCCAACTATCTCACAGAAGGTATGCAATCTCATTGCAAATTTCAACACTTGAAATTCCCGATAATATTTTGCCCCTAGCGTGCTATGACCTTGACGCATGCCGAACAACCCATAGTCCGCTAGTCAAGTTCAACCCGTATATTTCTTGATTGAATTAAACCCACCCGCATGACCCTTGATGCATGCCAAACAACGCCGTGCGAATACCCTAATCCAATCGCATCGTATGCTAGCAGATAAGCACTAGTTAGCTACCGTACACTACGCCTTGATGCATGCCAAACTACTGCAGCACGAATACTAAATAGTACTTATCTGAAATGAAGGAGGGCTACGACAGGTTTTTCTGAAAACCTATCGCATAATGAACTTCATATCGTTGTAGAATCAAATGATTTTGAAATGGAGTGTTTTCGAGGCTTTTCTAGTTTTTCTAAAGGGGTCACTCCCGATGAAGGGATCGTCGGCCCTTTCCTTGTCGAATGAGGTGCGGGATATATCATATATATCAATGTGCAAAGCAGAAACTATAGAAGCAATCAAAAGACAAACCGAGTGTGTGTCATCTGCCAGTTATTGCTAAAGGGGTCACTCCCGGTGAAGGGATCGTCGGCCCTTTCCTCATCGAATAAGGTGCAGGATATATCATATATACCGCTGTGCAAAGCAGGAACTGTAGCTACCAGATTTTTGAAAATTCGATTCCACAACATCTTAGGTTTCTTTTCTTTCATTAATCACATAATGAAGTCCCATCGTTTAAGTACCTAAATATCACAGATAAATACGACGTACACTTATGCCATCCGCATTCGCCTTGATGTCGCCTCGTGCACCGTTAGGTTAGGTAACTAACGGCAGAGCGGGGCAAAGCTAGCGCGGGTGTAAAACATAAGTAACATCTATATAAAATATCATATATACTATATACAGTATTTATCACAGAACATCACATGATCACATCACAGATATCGCAGCAGAAGAATCATATGAAACATTGGATATATTAGGACGTCCGTGTTTTCAATACGATCCAGTATAAAACACGGATTCCACGGTCGCGATGAATAGCCAAACCCACACCCCTAGACCCTTATCAGAGCGGCAAGCAACCCTACCAATTCTAGAATTAAGACACCCGGACTCGACTCCTCGAGTTGGTCTCCCACTGGACTCCAGAACCCGGTTACTTGTGCCCTCCTCCTTGGGTCTATCCTAGTGCGGAAAAGTAAATAATATACAAATGGTAACATCATCCGCAACCTGGAAGTGTCCCAAAAAAAGAATATTACATACAAGTTTTTACATGAATGAAAATGAAAAACACTCATCTCACATAAAAAAAACCCGGCTATTCAAAACGCGACGATCCAATATAATATATCCAGCAACACATAAGATCACATGTCATCAACGTAAGTAAATATGCCCATCCCAATTGTCGTTGACATATAGCAACGAAACCGGCGATATCACATATTACACTTACGGTCACAGAAAAGAAAGTGTAAAACTACAACAGTTGGAATCCGCAAACTCTTTAGACATCGCATGCCTAATCAAATGAATTCCTTAGACATCACATGCCTAACAATTATAAACCCCGCATTTTAGTCTCATTTATCGAAAACTCTTTTCAATATCTAGTCGGGCAATTCAACAAGATTCCCGGCATCCTGACCGAATGCTCGTCGCAAACTTTAGTAGACGGCCGCATCCCCGATACCGTCGACGAAGTGCACTAAGGCGGACACCGCTGCAGCGAGCACCCGAACGGATATATCCGCGTACCCAACGTGATTGCGACGGACTTTTGATCACATCAAATTTCCGTGGCAACCGATCAAGTGAGACTAAAGTTCTATGTTTATAACATCCATATTAGTTATCTCATAAATGACTTGTGAATTCCAAATATTGTATCACATTCTAGATAAATAGAAAATGTTAAACTTTTCGATCGAACAATCAAACACCCAAGTTTTCCCGAAACAGCTCAACACATGAAATAAGTTTAAAAACATCCACTTCATGACTCAGTACCAACGGTCCAGCCGTAGAAGGGTCAAGCCAACGCCTTACATGTGGCACGCCGTACTCCCCCAAACCCTAAGGTTCAAAGGGCAGTTCAAGACGGTCACATAATCGATTTAAGGTTTGTTGTCTTCTAGAGGGTCCATCGAGTTACTTGTACTACTTAGAACATCTTTAAACCATGGAAAAATCCAACATTTGGAAATTTTCCAACAGGGGAAAAAGTGGGGATTTATATCCGGTCGAACTTTTTAACATATTTTAAAATTACCCGAAGAAACACATAGACAAAATTAGACAATCCGATCGAATCTACGAACTCCTAATACAACCCAGAAAACTCAACTCTTGAGTAAATATTAAAAATTCTCATAAGATACAGCACCTCCAGAAACAAATTACTGTGCAAACCACGTGGCCTAACTCACCAGTATGGCCGCGGAACCGCCGCACAAGAAGGGGTAGGGCCGCGGTTCCGCGGCGCTTTGGTTGAGTTAGGGTCACGTGCTGCACAGTAACTCATACAATTCCCTGCTGAATTTTTTGGATATTTTTAATTTGGAAAATTCCGCAGTTTTAAAAATTGGACAGAGAGGGGTACGAATTAGGGTTTCGTGTTTCGATCGGACTTCTAAAATCGTCTACAGTTCACCTAAAGCTTTAGCTAGGCTCCGATACCACTGTAGGGTTACTAGGCACACTCAAGAGGTTCCACAAGGCATCAACCATGCCAAATTCAAATTTTCCGGTGCCAAGAAACCCTAAACTATATCGTTAACTAGAGTTTAGGCGAAACTAAATGAAAGTAAATCACATTTACACTAAGTGAACGGAAATACAACCTTTGTAGATCCGGTCCTCCACCTCCATAGCTCCGTGACGATGTCCCTTCGCTGCGATCATCGGATCCTAGACTCTCGCGGTGGTTTCATCGGAGAAAAGATCGGGCTAGGTCGTTGACTTCGATGCCGAAGATGATCTACGTCGAGGAAACTCAAGATCAAGCTCCAACTTCACCAAGTCATGAAACTTGTGAAGAAAACACCCTATACTACATAGCAAGTGGTAGAGGATGAAGAAATAGGAAGTGGGTTCAGTTTGGATTTGGATTTCTCACTTGAAATCATCACTTTGAAATTTTCAAGAGAACTTTCTTCTCTTCATCAAGAAGAAGAAGAAGAAGAAAAGAAAAAGCATTATTAAAAAATAAAATCCAAGTGATTCTTAGCATATTTGCAACCATGGTTGAGTGTAGAGAATAAACAATGGTTTAGGTGAATGGTTAGGTTAAAGGAAAGAAACAAAATGGTTACTTATTCAAAGCTTCATGAAGCTTCAACAAAAGACAAAGCAAGCCACCATTTAATTTTCCTTTCCAAAAATAAATGAATAAAAGAATAAATAAAACAAATATAAAACATAACCATAAACCTAAACATGGTTTAAAATAAACACACACCTAAGTTTGCATGTATCATTAAACATGATACAAACTAGTGCACAAAACTATATCATATATACAATGTGCACATCAAGTGAGAAAATCCATCATAAGTGAATAAATACTAGTTAGTGTGTAGTGATATATCAAATATATAATTATACATTAAATCATTAAATCAACACTTGATTTAACGATCCGGTCATATCGCATATGACCGACTAATATCCAATGTATCGACTTATCGAATCAATGCTCGATTCGATAACTAGGTTATATCGCATACAACCAATCGATGCATTCATCGCGAGAATAGAATACGGTATCACATACACGCATTATTCTCGGTCCCGCACATATCTCATATGCACTCCTATTTCGTTTCTCTTGAGCCAGGAAACCTCTGTGTAGGACTCTAAAGACTCGTCAATACGCCGGTAGTAGGTGATGATCATATCAAACACCCACCAGCCGCAAGCGGTCTGCTAAACGTAACGGCCACCCGGGTATTGAGCGATCAGAAGATCAACAAGCAAGCCCGCTCACACTCCTGTGAATCCGACCCGTAACACTTACCGTACAGTCCGGTCTCGTAGTCTGATATGTCGCATATCTTGCCTAGGGGTGGTAAACGTCAGACCCCAATAGCTCGATAAGTCGTGTCGATATGAGGTCTATAACAGTTCGAGATACAACTGGTAACACTTACCAGTAAATCTCAGCAACTCTGGCCAGGGATTTCCGGTTATAGCCAATCGAACACAGCGCAACATCAACTCCCTATACCGGGAGAGAAGAATCCCCTCCTATCGCTCATTGCCTCCATGTGAATCGGGACTGTACCCAAAAACCACCGTTTTGCACGCCCTCTTGGACGTGGTAAGGTGGAAATCAAAGCACAGTGGGAATCACACAAGACTCTATGACGATCTCGGGTCTACAGACTAACCTGTACTAGTGTCACCAGAGAACTGCCATCTGACATAAGGTATAATACGATCTGGGAGTTCTCGGTGAGTCCGTCCAGTGTACCCAGTCTCCACTGAGCACCCGTATATCATCTCTGATGTCAAACACCAATGGATATGGGATCATCCATCGCCCATCTGTATGGGTCGAGAAGGTATACGCTAGTCTACTCTGGTATATCGATGCCCAGTCTCGATACACCCACGACTATGGACCTTGAAGGATGTACTTATGGACTACCATGTCCCCACTAGTATGATCCGCATCATAGTCCAGGTAGTCAAGTACATATCCTAAGGGCTTTACCAACATGTAACAGGGAGACAATCAGTGTACACGTTAAGGTAAAGTGCAACCAGATGGCATACTATCATGTCGAGCAAGAAAGTCCCCCTATATATGTCCAAGCATCCACTACAATATACATCCTATGTATAGTAATGGCCTCTAGGGCATACATATAACTAACAATATTAGCTCACTTAAGCATTTCGTTTTCTCACTAGTGTACACTTAATATATTTGTGATTTATATTATTGTGTCATCTTTATTGCTACATGCTACATGGGTGTATAAGACTCACACCATGCTTATCATAATGAAGGGTTTTATATATTTAAACGAAATCAAAATTAGTTGGAAACTAGTCACATCGTTTGATCTTAGTGGATGCTTGTAGAACCATTCACTTAGTCCACTGGTTTTGTTATACATTAGATATTTATTAACCCAACCATTACCTTAAGCCATGGTTAAGTCTCTACATGGGTTAATATGAGATATTATCTCACCCATGGTTGCTATTCTCACTCATGGATTCATTCATTCTATTCTCCACTTCATTTTCTTCTTCATCTCCAAGAGCTCACTAGGTTTTTGAGAGGTGCAGAAAATTAGTGTGAAAAATGATTCTAAAGTGAGAAAAAATCCTACTACATCAACCTACACTAGGTTAGCCATTTAGTTTAGGATGTTTGCCTCCATAATTCCTAATTAGTGAGGAGATAGCTTGAGTTAGTGTCTCCTTGACGTAGATCATCTTCGGCCTCGAAGACTTCTAGCAAGCTTGTTCGTTTCACCTTGTGGAGCCTTACTAGATTCCGGGAGATCACTACTTGGAGCGAAGGGACTACTACACGGAGCTTTTGAAGTGAAGGGCCGGTCTACAAAGGTTGTATTCTTTGTTCACTTAAATGTAAATTTGTTTACATGCA
Source organism: Agapanthus africanus (assembly GCA_030015575.1). Classification (NCBI taxonomy): domain Eukaryota; kingdom Viridiplantae; phylum Streptophyta; class Magnoliopsida; order Asparagales; family Amaryllidaceae; genus Agapanthus; species Agapanthus africanus. Next base: position 291,484,758 of record CM057345.1, on the reverse strand, counting down.
TGTTTCATATAATTCTCTAGTTAAGATTCTATGGTTAGGATTATTTAGCATGCCAATTTTTGAAAACGGCATATTCGATGCCTCCCGAAACCTTGCGGTAGTTCTAGGGAAACCAACAGTGGTATCAGAGCCAAGCTAGAGAATTAGACAATGTTTTTAGAATTACGAAACCGAAACAACTCCGAAACCTCGAAACAAAACCGTAGATTCTGTCGAATTTTTCAGTGCCTCTAAAAATTTTTAAGCAGTTGCAGAATGTTACGTGAGATGTAATATGAATACCAGAACAAAACGAGCCATTTTCAATGGGATTGACACGGAGAAACTTGTATAAGAACCGGTCCCACCGGGTTTTCTTGGGTTGTTTTGGGCTTCATTTTGGTTTAGTGTTCCAGTCTCTGGGGTTTGGTGTTTCAGGTGTTGCTTGTTTTTACTGAGATTGCATGTGATGTTATCTTTATGTAAAGGCAATTCGGAGTGCTTCGTAGTCATAATTCTAACATCGTTTCGGGTTATCTTGACAGCGTTAAAAAGTTCGAACGAATATCAAATACCCATTTTTCTCCCTCGTTGGAAATTTTCCAAAAGTTGGATTTTTCCAAGTTTAAAAATATTCAAAAAATCATGCAGGTAAACCCTCTAGAAGAATGAAACCCTAACTCGATTCTTTGACCGCCGGAACCGCCGCCAAACCCTAGGGTTTGCAGTAGTTCCGCAGCGCCATAGGTGAGGCCAGGGTTGGCCCTTCTAGGTTGGTCCATAGGTACTGTGGCATGTTTTGGGTATTTTTTAACTCCACTCAAGTGCTGAGCTCTTTGGGAAATTTTGGAAATTCGTTGATTTGATCGAAAAGTTTAACATCGTACAACTATCTGTGATTGTGATACAATATTTGGAATCCACAAAAAAAAAATAGTTTTGTGAAAAATAATTTGAATTTTATAAATCTAGCAATTTAGTCTCATTTGATCAGTTGCCACGGGATTTTGATGTGGATCAAAAGTCCATCACAATTACGTAGTGTACGCGGATACTCACCGAGTAACGTTACTAGATAGCCATGCCCCATAGCCCCGACCAAGTGACCGTAGGAGAACCCCGTTGCCAAAAGAATCCGTCCGGGTGCTCGCGGCCGCGGTGTTCCGCCTAAGTGCACTTCGTCGATGGCATCGGGGGTGTGGCCGTCTACTAAAGTTTCTGACGAGCATTCGATCAGGATGTCCGGAATATTGTTGAATTGCCCGACTTGTAATTGGAAAGTGTTTTCAATAATGAGACTAAAATGTTGGAGATAGTGCCCTCAGAGTCAATTATTGGATCACAGGCATGAGATTGCAATGATTGAGGGAGGACCTATAGGACAGTCTTACTCAAGATGATAGTATGCTATCTGGTTTATCTTTATCATCGTGTACTGCTTTAGGTGACCTGACAGGTCGCTATTACACGTTGATAGAGCCCTTAGGATTCTTGCTCGACTGCCGGCAGTATGAGGGCGATCATATACGTGGGAGCTGGTAGTCTATAAGCACATCCTTAAAAGGTCCCTAGTCGTGGGAGTTTCGAGACAGGGCATCGATACTCTAGAGTAGACTAGTGTATACAGTCGAGACCCCGACGAGGGGTGGTGGCCGGTCTCACAAGCCACTGGTGTCAGTTGGTTCACCTAAGATGTATACAGGTGCTCATTGGGTTATGAGTACACCGGACAGGACTCGCTGGGAACATGCTAGTTGGGATTATACCAGACGTCAGATAGCAGTTCCCAGGTGACATGTGTACAGGTTAGTTCATCGACCTGAGGATCGTCATTTGTCTCGTGTGAGTTCCCACTGTACTTTGATTACTACCTTACCACGCTCAAAGGAGACGTGCAAACAGGTTTTAGTTGGGTACAGTCCCGAGCCACATGGAGGCAGTTAGCGGATCTTCAGGGGTTCGTCTCTCCCGGTATTGGGGGTGAGGTCGCACTGTGTCTAGGAGAGCCATTACACAAAGCCCTCGGCTGAGGCGGGAGATTTACTGGTAGGTATTCCAGTAGTATCTCAGGGTGTTCTGGGCTACACTCCGACACGACTAGTATCGCTTTTGGGGGTCTGACTTTTACCAACCCCCTAGGCCCGCCATGCGATGCTCATAGAAGAATGGACCGGACTGTACGGATATTGTCACTGACAGGCTCAGTAGGGTGTCAGGATGAGTTCGCTCATCGACGTCCCTTTTGGTCAATACCTGGTAGCCCGTTACGTATAGGCTAATACCTCTGACGTGCTAGTGGTTAAATCCACAACCAAGGTGTTGACGAGTCTTTAGAGTCCCCCACAGACCAGTTTCTCAAGTTTCGGGCGAAACGCTGTAGAGGCAGTATGGAGATATGGCAGGGTTCGATCAGATACGTGCGGTATTGCACGGATCATGATCGGACGGATAATACTAGCGGGTTTTGGTTGAAGCCGGATCCTAGTATTATACAGTGTAGATTTTGTCTCGTTGCATTTGTATTCGGTCGGAATACAAATACGGGTATGTATATACAGTAGCGGGGTTTTCCTGTAATTTATTACGGGATCAGTTTTTTTTGGAGTTGCTAGTTTGCTTTCCGTTTCGGCCATTTTCCTTTGTGTCTTTCATTGGCCGAAGATTGGTGGAGGAGGGCTTATTTGCATTCGTACAAATAAGCATTTTGGACGGTTATCCTTGCATATTGTAGTGTCATGATGGTTGCACCATCTCTTGACTTTCTTGACTCCATGATTGCTTGACTTTGGATATGATGATGGTTGTTTTGGAGTGAGGGTTTGTTATGTGATGATTTCTTCTCATCATCTCTTTTCTCTCTCTTGGATGGATGATAGCTTCCTCCCCCCTCCTTGACTTTTCTTGGACTCCCATTCTCATTCTTTTTCTAGGAGAGGGGACGGCCAAGCTTGGGAGGGCTGCCTTTTTTTTGGTCGGGAATTTTTGTTCTCTTGATGCTCCAAAAATTCCCAAGTTCATCACAAAATTCCATGGTTCATTTCCTCCACCAAAAAGGCAATTTCCAATACCCCAAATGAGAGATAGAGCACTGCACGTTTTCTACAGCAAATCTTGGGCACGTCGGCTCGCCAACTTCGTGCCCGAGTTGCCTCGGTCCAGAGGTGAGAGCCCGTAAAAGAAGACGGCGACGTGGTGCCCTTCCGGCGTGGAGGTGGAGACCGGACATTCCGCGGTAGATCGGGACGGCGACGAGAAGACCGGAGGACACGGATCACTCGGTATATCTCTCTTCCGTTCTTTACTTAGCTAGTAGTTAGGTTAATGGCCCGATCCGGGTTAAAAGTGAGCGGTGGTGCCGGTTTACTAGTTTGTAAAGTTTTTCGTTTCCGCGTTTCCGGCGTCGGATTGATGGCCGGGGCGCCGCCGTGCACTTACAGTGGTATCAGAGCCTCGCCATTAACCTAGTCTAGCTTTGTCTAGTGTGTTTACATTTCCGATCGAACAAAATTCCAAAATCCGCATTTTCAATGCATCAGTTTCTGTCAAATTTTTTTTTGCTCCAAAAATTTTCAGGTAGTTGCAGGGAATTCTAAGCACTCTGTGAAAATTTTGTCGCGTGATCTAACTATACCACCGCGGAACCGCGGCCAAACCCATGCTTGGGCCGCGGTTCCGCAGCCATTTAGCCTCCTCACTGGACAATTTTTTTACAGAGGGTCTTCGACATGGAAATAGGGGTTTTGGAATATTATTATTGGGCCCAGAAATTCTTTATGTGCTACAGTAATGCTTAGGGCCCATTTGGTAAATTTTGATCGATCGGAAAATTTTTAACACATTAGTTCACAGTATTTACATTATATCTGCGACCATGAATGTCACTTGATCGGTAAATCTTGTCTAACTGCTATAGCCCGGTTAGACGGATTTGCGAACGCGACATTCACGTTGATATTCTGTGATTGTGCTGTGATGTTGCGGATTGGTCGTGGGGGATAGCCTAGATGCAATGCTAGTACAGATTTTGTTGTATTATATACATTTGATATTGCGGGGCGAGCGTCCGACATGTGAACTGTCGTCACTGCCTGTTTGTATATTATTCTTTTGGGGAACGACCAGGTTGCGGTCGATGTACCCATTGTATATATATTTTACTTTCTGTACTAGGATTGCCCCACGGAGGGTGCACGGAAAGCCGGGTTCTAGAGGGAAACGGGCCCGCATCTCATGGCCTTGAGACGGAGGGGGCTTTACTCTAGAATTGGCGGGCTATTCGCCGCACTCGTAGGGGGTACAGGTTGACCAAGGAGGGGTGCCCAAGTTTACGGATTCCGTGAAGTGCTGGGTGGTCCATTCACGTTGCTGAAGGGGGCTGCCTCGCTTCAGGTTTTGGCGGTTAACTTGCCGCGCCCGTAGGGGTCTAGGATTTCATTGCACAGGCTATCCACACGACCAGGGGAACGTCGGGTTTCAGTAGCGGCTCTGTGAAACCCGGGGATCCCAGATATCTGTATTGTTCTGTGATGCTGTACATTTCTGTGATGTTGCATTTTATCACGCCTTGAGAGAAATATTATATATTGATATATATACTAGTAGATGTTGTATATGTTTTGCATCCGCGCTAGTCCAGTCCCCGCTCTGTCGTTAGTTAGCTAACCTAACGGGTAATGACGGGACCCAGTGGCGAATGCGGATGGCATATACGTACGTCATTATTTTCGTTCTTTATTGGTGTGATCAATTGATGAGACTGCATTGATTCGGATCACTGCAAGTTAAAAACAAACCTAATCTGATGTTGTTGGAAAATTTTTCAAAAAGCTGTTATTGCAAGGACGTTCACTTTTGTTTTGCACAGTGATATTCAGTTGGAATATCCTGCTTCTCAGTCGACGAGGCAAGGGCCGAGATCCCTTCACCGGGAGTGACCCCTTGGACAAAAGTTTGCGTCAGGACAATAACTTCACTATAGCCGATTACTTTTTCTTTGCATCGTGGTATTCAGTTGGAATATCCTGCACCTCATTCTACGGGGAAAGAGCCGAGATCCCTTCACCGGGAGTGACCTCTTTAGCAAAGGTTTTCGTTACTATATTTTTAAAAGCTATCCGGTTCCTTCAACGATATCAAGTTCATTACGTTAAAGGTTTTCGCCAGAAACCATTCGTAGCCCTCCGTCGTTTCATATGGATAGTCAATAGTATTCAAGCTGTGTTTGTTGGCCATAGTCAAGGTACAGTGTTTGGTAGCTATTGGGTGTTCATATGTAGCATAGATAGATGCGTTGGTTTGGGACAGTCGTATAGCCTTGTTGGCCCTAGTCAAGGGCTTGTATGGGTGGGTTCAAATTAACCTAGACAATGACGGGTAGAACTTGACATGTGACTTATGATTTGTTGGCCTTAGTCAAGGTCATAAGAGCATGGGGCAAAAATCACATCGGGAGTTTATAAAGAAACTGAAACTTGCCAGATATGCGCATACCTTTTTGAGTGTGATAACGTGAGCGGATTCCGTCACGTTATCATGCGGTGATAGTTGGATCCCGATTCCCACTGATGAGTTGGTTTACTCCTCGGGTGATCCCGAATAATTCTTCTTTCAGGTTTGGAGGAGAATTTGACGGTATAGTGGGAGGTTTCCATATTAGATAAATTGGTAACTATTCTGATCTAGGTTAGAGTGCACGCTGAGTGTTTCTTTTCTCTCTCTCTCTCTTTGGCAGCGACCTTTGACCCGACTCTTAGTCTATGACTCAGTGACCAAGTTGACCGAACTTTCTTTAACACTGGCTTTTGGATTGTCAGAGTTGCAAACCTCATTGCCACTCCTACTATTACCCTTTTCTCCAGGGCACCCCGTATTACTACGAACGTCCATTTCCATTGGACAAAACCATCGTATGGTTATATACGAACTCGAAGGAATTTATTCGAGGATGGTTTCTGGTTCTGGAGAAAACGAATAGGACTATTCAGTTGTCTTTTCCTTTTACCTTCTCTCAGATTGCGAGTACCCCTTAGATTAGGGGATAGTACACCTATTACGCAAATTGGATAGTCTTCTTCCAAACCTTAGGCTGGTGCCGAACGGTGGGGAATGAAGAAAACCAATTAGCCTAAACGGTGTACAGAAGGTATTAAGTTAAGAAAAAGAAAGGGATTAGAAAGAGGGCAAAGTAAATTGCGACTGATATTCACGACCAAACCAAGTATTTCATTACCACTCCCACTTCACCTTTGTATTTCTCCAGGACACTCCGTATCACTACGAAGATCCACAGTTTCTTGGATACTCCATCGTATGGTTATATACGAACTCGAAAGGAACTTGTTCCGGTTCGGGGATGGATTCAGGTTCAGGAGAAATAGGAATAAGGTTTATTCGGTTGTCTTTTATCTTCACCTTCTCTCGCATTCCGAGTGTTCCTAGGATTAGGGCAGTACACCCATTATGCTTTTTGGATAGTCTTCTTCCAAACCATAGGCTGGTGCCGAACGGTAGGGAAGGAAGAAAACCATTTGGCCTAAAGGGGTGTACAGAAGGTAACGACTAAAGACATATAAAGGGATTTGGAGAGGTGGCAAAGAAATATACGGTTACAGTTGTGAATCTGGATAATGGAAGAGGCATTACCAGGAATACCTGGATAACCCCACGAAACATTTCAATTTTTCAGTTTCACTGTGTACTGTTAATAGAAAACTTATTTCCCAATTAGACACTTGCTCCAGGGTATGTATTTACCAGGTATGATTCTCACATCTGTATGGTTTTTACAGATGATGAGTGGGAGTAAGTTATTGGGAATTAGGTGATCATCCTCATTATATCGGAATTCGTTGTAATTGGTGATATTTGAGGAAGTCACCTGGGTTGTTTGCCGGACGGCGAATAATTGGTTTTGAATATCCGTTATAATGCACCAATTTCAAATTGATATATCTGTACGTCTATTTTTATAGAGTGAGATGTACCTTTTTTGAAATTATGTCGATGACATTTACCTATATCAGTGGATGGTTAGGTAAGGAGCATTAAACAACGGTGTAATTCTTCTTAACCATAAGTACAGTTTTCAACCTACGACACACTGGGAATGAGTTTTTAGACTCAGAGGACCTATACAGAGGATTGTATGCTGTCCAGTGTCCATTAGGACAGATGGGGTGGTCCTCGTACTATATTCTGTTTACTTATGACTTCTCTAGTTCTTAGACAGGTGTTTCGTAGAAACACAGGGTCCAAGTTTTGAGAAGTTATAGGTATAAGAGTAAAGTAGGGAACCAGATGTTGCAAGTATCGGGATTCTTCAAGGTGATCGAAGATGTAGATACTTGCGGATGGCATTCAGGTGATAGTAATGATTAAGAGAACCTGCTTCTCTTTCAGGTTACTCGTAATTGGAAGCACTCCTAAGTTGAGTAACGCTGATCGGCCTCCTTCCATTTAGTTGACATGCGCTGGAGACAGCTGCATGATTTGAATCTGGTTCAACTAAATCAGTGCCTCTGCTCTTATATTGGATATAGAACAGTTCGTATCTTGACGATGTTAAGGTATGGGGAGTTGTCCGGCTTATGCGTAAAACCAGACTCTGGATAACTCAAGGCATGTTGCTATAATGGCTGTTTGTGGGTTGACCCAGGCTATGACGAGGGTTGACTTTCTACCATCTGGAAGATCAATAGTGATATTTTTCTAGACTCGCCACAGTTTTAAAAAAAATAGATTTTTTCAGAAAACAGTAGTGGGAGTATGGTAGAATTGGAAGTGATTCCAGAACCACAAACGATTACTGAAGATTTGATAGGAACCTAAAGATTCAATCTGGTTTGACATTCCATTGGCCACTCCGCAGATTTGGTGGGTAACCTCAGGCACCCGAGGGGTACTCTGGTAGCCTCAAGGATGGTGGCAGGGAGGTTCTTGTTTACCCAGACATGCCATTGCTGTTGTTCCAGACTGTGAGACCCGGCGGGAGGATGAATATAGCGTCATTCTAAACTAGTTTTAGAAGTGTACGTTTATATGACTCTGCCAGAGGGTTGTCGTAGTCAGTGCGAGCAGCGGAAGCATTGGTGGACAAGTGGCTTATGTCTATTTATAGACTGAAGCAGATATAGTGGAGATAGATCATCTATTTCTGATGTGATAGTCATAGGTTTAACTTCATCAGAATAGGGGATGGATCTGTTAAGAAGGTAGTAGGGTGTGATGTCCTGGTATTTGGATGACATACACAGAGTAGGAAGTGATATTCCTATACTACGATCAGTTATACTTTGGTTGTCACACAGTGGTTTCTCCACATGGGACTTGGATATAATATCAAGACATTCTGGTTACTGGATCTATGGTTTTATATCTGGATTTGGGTAGTTTCCCAATCAGGGTACTTAGACAGCATTCTGAAGGTGTTTTAGAATGGACGACTCCTGGCACGGTAGTATACCTGCAGGTGATGGAGTCACCCTCTCTAAAGGTGTCTTACAGACTAAAGGGTAGAGGGATGTGCATGATTGGCGGATCACTTGGTTAGGCAATTGAGTCAATCATGAGATGTCAAGTACCACACCAGATGTTATTTTTGCACTAGATGCAATAAGTTGACATTGATCCAATCCTGGAGAAACAGTCGGAAGCAGTTTTAGAATATAAGTGGATGTTCTAGGGATATGATAACGACAGCCTCATTCGGGAGACAGTTATCATTCCCGGCTTCCAAGGTGACTTGGACGACAGGGAGGTTGTCAGAGTTATAGTTTTCCTTCTGACGAGGGGCAGTATTTTGGACAGGTGGTCCAAGGAAATACTGAGGGCGGCATGGCGCGGGATACTGATTAAGTTCAGTTGACGATACAGTCTAAGAAGTTTTGATTTGGAGTTCATTTATGAGCTAGGTCCCATCAGACATCCAGATACATTCTAAGACAGGTATTGCTCATTTCGGGAGATGGCTTTCTCCGGGAACTTGAGATATAGAGAGACATATAAAGAAACATCAGAGCGGATCCACTCACTGAGGCTATTCCTCGAACGCAATAGTTTCGCAAACGAGCTTTGTGAGACTGACAAGTAGAGGAGTTGGGTGTTCAGTATCACACGGGCTGTGAGTATGCGACATCGTAATAATTAGACTTGAGTGCAAGTGGGAGATTGTTGGAGATAGTGCCCTCAGAGTCAATTATTGGATCACAGGAACGTGATTGCAATGATTGAGGGAGGACCTATCCCGGTAGGACAGTCTTATTCAAGATGATTGTATGCTATCTTTTTTATCTTTATCATCGTGTACTGCTTTAGGTGACCTGACAGGTTGCTATTACACGTTGATAGAGCCCCTAGGATTCTTGCTTGACTACAAGCAGTATGAGGGCGATCATATACGTGGGAGTTGGTAGTCTATAAGCACATCCTTAAAAGGTCCCTAGTCGTGGGAGTTTCGAAACAGGGCATCGATACTCCAAAGTAGACTAGTGTATACAGTCGAGACCCCGACGAGGGGCGGTGGCCGGTCTCACAAGCCACTGGTGTCAGTTGGTTCACCTAAGATGTATACAGGTGCTCATTGGGTTATGAGTACACCGGACAGGACTCGCCGGGAACATGCTAGTTGGGATTATACCAAACGTCAGATAGCAGTTCCCAGGTGACATGTGTACAGGTTAGTTCATCGATATGAGGATCGTCATTTGTCTCATGTGAGTTCCCACTGTACTTTGATTACTACCCTACCACGCTCAAAGGAGACGTGTAAACAGGTTTTAGTTGGGTACAGTCCCGAGCCACATGGAGGCAGTGAGCGGATCTTCAAGGGTTCGTCTCGACCGAGGCGGGAGATTTACTGGTATGTATTCCAGTAGTATCTCAGGGTGTTCTGGGCTACACTCCGACACGACTTGTATCGCTTTTGGGGGTCTGACTTTTACCAACCCCCTAGGCCTGCCATGCGTTGCTCATAGACAAACGGACCGGACTGTACGGATATTGTCACTGATAGGCTCAGTAGGGTGTCAGGATGAATTCGCTCATCGATGTCCCTTTTGGTCAATACGTGGTAGCCCGTTACATATAGGCTAATACCTCTGACGTGCTAGTGGTTAAATCCACAACCAAGGTGTTGACGAGTCTTTAGAGACCCCCACAGACCAGTTTCTCAAGTTTCGGGCAAAACGCTGTAGAGGCCGTATGGAGATATGGCAGGGTTCGATCAGATACGTTAGGTATTGCACGGATCATGATCGGAAGGATAATACTAGCGGGCTTTGGTTTATGCCGGATCCTAGTATTGTACAGGGTAGATTTTGTCTCGTTGCATTTGTATTCGGTCGGAATACAAATGCTGGTATGTATATACAGTAGTGGGGTTTTCCTGTAATTTATTACGGGATCATTTTTTTTTTTGAGTTGCCAGTTTGCTTTCCGTTTCGGCCATTTTCCTTTATGTCTTTCATTGGCCGAAGATTGGTGGAGGAGGGCTTATTTGCATTTGTGCAAATAAGCATTTTGGAGGGTTATCCTTGCATATTGTAGTGTCATGATGGTTGCACCATCTCTTGACTTTCTTGACTCCATGATTGCTTGACTTTGGATGTGATGATGGTTGTTTTGGAGTGAGGGTTTGTTATGTAATGATTTCTTCTCATCATCTCTTTTCTCTCTCTTGGATGGATGATAGCTTCCTCCCCCCTCCTTGACTTTTCTTAGACTCCCATTCTCATTCTTTTTCTAGGTGAGGGGCCGGCCAAGCTTGGGAGGGCTGCCCATTTTTTTGGTGGGGAATTTTTGTTCTCTTGATGCTCCAAAAATTCCCAAGTTCATCACAAAATTCCATGGTTCATTTCCTCCACCAAAAAAGCAATTTCCAATACCCCAAATGAGACCTAGAGCACTACACGTTTTCTACAGCAAATCTTGGGTACGTCGGCTCGCCAACTTCGTGCCCGAGTTGCCTCGGTCCAGAGGTGGGAGCCCGTAAAAGAAGCCGGCGACGTGGTGCCCTTTCTGCGAGGAGGTGGAGACCGGACAATCCGCGGGAGATCGGGACGGAGACGAGAAGACCGGAGGACACGGATCACTCGGTATATCTCTCTTCCGTTCTTTAGTTAGCTAGTAGTTAGGTTAATGGCCCGATCCGGGTTAAAAGTGCGCGTTGGTGCCGGTTTACTAGTTTGTAAAGTTTTTCGTTTCCGTGTTTCCGGCGTCGGATTGATGGTCGGGGCGCCGCCGTGCACTTACATAAAATGCGGGGTTTATAATTGTTTGGCATGAAATTCAGAATATGTGATATTCTGGGCTTATGATGTCTCAGGAATTCATTTGGTTAGGCATGAAATCCAAAGTATGTGATACATTGGGTTTATGATGTCTAAGGTGGTTGCGGATTCCAATTGTTGTTGTTTTTCACTTTCTTTTCTGCGACCGTAAGTGTAATATGTGGTGTATCGCCGTTTTCGTTGCTATATGTCAACGATAATTGGGATACGCATATTTACTTACGTCGATGACATGTGATGTTATTTTTTGCTGTGATATGTTATATTGGATCGTCATGTTTGAATAGCCGGGGGTTTTTGCGTGAGATGAGAGTTTTTCATTTTCATTCATGTAAAAACTTGTATGTAATATTCTTTTATTGGGGCACTTCCGGGTTGAGGATGATGTCACCATTGATATATATTATTTACTTTTTCGCATTAGGATAGACCCAAGGAGGAGAGCACAAGTAACCGGGTTCTAGGGTCCAGTGGGAGACCATCTCGAGGAGTCGAGATCGGGTCTCATAACTCTAGAATTGGTAGGGTTGCTTGTCGCTCTCATAGGGGTCTAGGGATGTGTGTTTGTCTATTCATCGCGACCGTGGAATCCATGTTTTTACTGACTTAATTTAAAACACGGAATTCCTAGTATATCCAATATTTCATATGTGGACTTCTGCTGCTGATATTCTGTGATATGATCACTTTATATAATGAGACGAATGTTGTTATTATATATATGATACATAATAAACGTTGCTTATATTTTGCACCCGCGCTAACCCCGCCTCGCTATGCCGTTAGTTAAGTACCCTAACAGTGCATAGCGGGACACTGTGGCAAATGCGGATGGCATAAGCGTACGTTCTACTTCGTTTCTTTATCTGTGATGCTTAGGAAGCATAATTGATGTGACTTCATTAATGAGATTAATGAAAAAGAAAGAAACCTAAAGATGTTGCAGAATCCTGTTTTAAAAACTGGTAGCTCTAGTTCTTGCTTTGCATAATGGTGTTTCTTATAGAATATCCATCACCTTATTCGATAAGGAAAGAGCCGAGATCCCTTCACCGGGAGTGACCTCTTTAGCGAAACTGGCAGATGCTACAACCCACTCGGTTTTGTTTTTGATGGCATTTTTAGTTCATGCTTTGCATAGTGGTATTCATGAATATCCAGCACCGAGGAAAGACCCGAGATCCCTTCACCGGGAGTGATCTCTTTAGCAAAACCAGTAAAAGCCTAAAAAACACTCCTTTTCAAAATCACTCGATTCTACAACGATATCAAGTTCATTACGTAAAAGGTTTTCTTAAAAACCTGTCGTAGCACTCTGTTATTTCAGATAAGTACTATTTAGTATTCATGCTGCGTTTGTTGACCTTTGTCAAGGCGTAGTACGGTAGCGAATTAGTGCTTATCTTCAAAGCATGTGATGCGATTGGATTAGGGTAGTCATACCACCTTGTTGGCCTCTGTCAAAGGTCGTACGGGTGGGTTTAATTCAATCATGAAATGACGGGTTGAACTTGACTAGCGCACTATGGTTTGTTGGCCCCTGTCAAGGTCATAGGACGCTAGGGGCAAAATATTATCCGGAATTTCAAGTGTTGAAATTTCCAATGAGATTGCATACCTTCTATGAGATAGCTGGATCCCGATACCCACTGCGAGTAAGAGTTACTCCTGGGAGAGTTTTGCACATTACAATTAGCCGATCAAAGTAGGTGTCTAGAAAGGTGTTAACGGGGTTACGCCCCTGGGAAAACGAGGTTTATTTTAATTAGGTCCGTGCGAAAGCACGTGAAACCTCCCTCAAAGTACTGACACTGGCCTGGCCGAAAGATTGGTGAACTTGTAGGATGTAATTAATCCCGGCTATTCTTACCTTTTAGGGTTTGAAGGAAGATTTGATAAAAACAGTGGGAACCATCCTGATTAGATAAAATAATAACCAATCTGATCTTGCAAGAGCTTACGCAGAGTGTTTTCTTCTCTCTCTCTCTCTCCTGGTAGCGACCATGTCATGCCTAAATCAAAATAATAATATGGACGTATTGACCGAACCTGCTAATTATACCGAGCTGGGGAACATTGGTTCCGCTCTATCATATAATTGTTATAAGTCTGAGCAGGAAATAGTGGAATATTCGGATTCCCACGTGACCCATACGAAGAAAAAGCATGTTGATGCATATTCTTCAGGTGTGTTTATTACCAAGAACTGTTTCTCAGTACAATCTACATCCTGAGTATGAAATACCGGAACATGATCCCACATATGTAAGATATTACGTGGGCTAAAGAAAGGTAGACAACTAAGAAAAGATGATCATTCTCCAGAGTAGGGAATGGTGCAAATGTTGCAGCCAAATCAGTTGGCAAATATAACTTTATATAACCAAATGGTAAATATATTGATTCTGAACAAATGTTATTACATACCGAACCTGATATACAACATTACACTAGTTTTTTTATTAAGTTAAAGAAGGATATAATTTTGTATTGCAGGATATAATTTTGTATTGCAGGATATAATTTTGTATTACACATGAACGAATCCTTCTTGTGACATTATAGACCAGGTCATATCAATGCGACACAACTAGCTAAGTTACGTAAGGATGAATATTTGAATCCGTTCGAATTTTCATCTTATGAAACTTGCCAGTCATGTCTCAAACGTAAAATGACCAATACTCCATTTACTGGAAATAGATAAAGAGTTACTAAACTCTTGGGACTGATACATGGTGATGTATACGGTCCTATGTCTATAAATGCAAGGGTTGGTTCCTCGTACTTCATTATATTCACTGACCATCGCTCAAGATTCACACATATGTTCTTGTTGAAACACATGTCTGAAACTTTTGAGAAATTCAAGGAATATATGCTTGAAGTTGAGAACCAGACGGGTGAAAGTATCAAGTCCTTCGATGTGATCGGGGAGAAGAATACTTGTGCATGGAGTTCCTAGAGTTTCTAAAAAGAGAATAGGATTCTCTCTCAGCTTACTTTTCCGAGTACACCACAGCACAATGGTGTATTGGGACGGAGCAATCTCACCCTATTAGATATGGTGCGTTCTATTATGAGTACTGCTGAGTTGCCTGTTTCCTTTTGGAGTTGTGAACTTGAGAAGCTGCATACCTTTTGAATGGGGTTCCATCTAAATTTGTTCCTACCACTCCATATGAGATATGGAATGGGAAGAGACCATGTCTTAAACGAGTTAAGACATGGGGTTGTTCGGCCTATATTGAAAAGAAAAATACGAACAAGCTCGAGGCAATGTCAGTTCTGTATAAGTTTGTTGGATATCCCGAACATTCGTGACGGTATATCTTCTACCACACTGAGGAGCAAAATGTGTTTTATTTCTCAACATGACACCTTTTTTAGAAAAAGGAATTTCTTGAAAAATAAATTAGTGGTCAGGAGGTAGAACTGGAAGGAGTTCCAGCTAGACAAACTAACAGCTGATGATTTGGTGAAACCGGAGGATTCAATAGTTCCCAACGAACCTCAGCCTCTCTGCAGATCTAGTGGGGTTCCTCATCCGCCTGAGAGATACTATGATTTTCTCAATGACATTGGGAGCGAGGATTGCATCATGGTTGATAATGACCCAACTAGTTTCGAGCAGGCCATCACAAGTGGGGAGTCTTTGAAATAGATGGATGGTATGCGATCTGAGATGGAATCCATGTACACCAACAAAGTTTGACTTTGAATGTTGAACCTGAAAGGGTAAAACCCATCGGGAGTAAGTGGGTCTTAAGAATTTTCTTTGTGTAGATGGAAAAGTTAAGACTTTCAAAGCTAGACTTGTAGTAAAAGGCTATCGTCAATAACCCGGTGCGGTTTATGATGAAACCTTTTTCTCCAGTGGCTATACTTAAGTCCATCAGGGTTAAAGCAGACATCGCGGAGTTGGAACATCTGTTTTGATGTGACAGTCAAAGTGTTTGACTTCATCAAAAAGGTTGATGACCTTGTATATACAAGAAGGTTGTAGAGAGTAAGGTTGTCTTCCACGTATTGTACGTAGATGACATACTCTTGATAGGAAATGGTTTCCTATGCTACACTCAGTCAAGCTCCTCTTATCACGAGAATTCTCCATGGAAGATCTAGATGATACCTACTACATCTAGTGGATTATGATCTATAGTGATAGATCTAAGGGGGTGTTGGGAGTGTCCCAAATACCGATACATTAACACCATACTAAAATGGTTTAGTATGGAGGATTCTAAGCGTGGTGGTTCGCCCACGTACTCATGAATCGCTCTCTCCAAAAATATGTCTTCTGATACTGATTTGGAGGGAGCTTGCGTGCAAGGGATACCCTATGCTTCGGCAATAGGCTCTATCAAGTATGCGATATTATGTACCAGACCAGATGTAGCTGGCTCACCAGGAGTAGTGATCAGGAATCAATCAGATCTTGGGAGAATCACTGGACAGCTGTGAAGGACATTCTTGAGTACTTGAGAAGCACTAAAGAAGTGTTCTTGGTGTTTGGTAACGGTGAACTCCAGTGGGAGTCCTTTACCAATTCGAGCTCCCAGAGTGATAAGGTCGACTAAAAGTTAGTCTCAGGCTTTGTCTTTACGCTCAGTGGAGGGACGGTATGTTGGAAGAGTTCCAAGCTAGATAACGTGGTAAATTAGACGATAAAGGTTGAATACATCGCTACCAACGATGCTGCCACAGTGTTGTCTCGATATTTCTTGTTCATAAGATTAACATGGGTTCTACCATTGAGCGTCCAATAACTGTTATTGTGACAACAATGGAGTTGTGGCTTTGGCCTGGGAACCCCGGTCCCATCAGCGATCCAGACATATTCTGAGGCAGTATCACCTGATCAGGGAGATGGTTGATCTCCAAGGGATCGAGGTAAGGAGAGTTGACGCGGAGGATAACACGGCGGATCCACTCACAGAGGCCTTTCCCTAGAGAGACTTTTATGGGGTGTTGAGTATGAGATACTATAACAAATGGCCTTAGTGCAAGTGGGAGATTGTTAGTTGTATATATGCCCTAGAGGCCATTATTGTACATATGATGTATATTATAGTGGATGCTTGGACATATATAGGGATGACTTTCTTGCTCAATATGATAGTATGCTATCTGGTTGCTCTTTATCTTGACATATACACTTATTGTCTCTCTGTTACATGTTGATAAAGCCCTTAGGATGTGTACTTGACTACCAGGATTATAATGCAGATCATACTAGTGGGGAAAGGGTAGTCTATAAGTACATCCTTCAATTGTTCCTAGTCGTGCGAGTATCGAGACGGGGCATCGATATTCCAGAGTAGACTAGCGTATACGTTTCTTGATCCATATGATGGGAGATAGGTGATCCCACATACATTGGTGTTTGACATCAAAGCTTGTATACGGGTGCTCAGTGGAGACTGGGTATACTGAACAGGACTCTCCGAGAACTCCTAGATGGTATTAGACCTCACGTCAGATAACAGATCTCTGGTGACACTGGTATAGGTTAGTCTGTAGACCCAAGATCGTCATAGAGTCTTGTGTGATTCCCACTGTGCTTTGATTTCCACCTTACCACATTCAAGAGAACGTGCAAAACGGTGGTTTTTGGGTACAGTCCCGAGTAACATAAAGGCAATGAGCGATAGGAGGGGATTTCGTCTCTCCCGGTATTGGGGGTTGATGTTGTGCTATGCTCAATTGGCCATAACAGGAAATCCCAGGCTAGGATTGCTGAGATTTACTGGTAAGTGTTAACAGTAGTTTTTCGAATCGTTATGGGCCTCACATCGGTATGACTTATCAGGGTATTAGGGTCTAACGTTTACCACCCCCAGGCTTGATATGCGACATATCAGACGAAGAGACCATACTGTACGGTAGTGTTACTTATTGGATTCACAGGATTATGAGTAGGCTTACTTGTTGATCTTCTGATCGCTCAATACCTGGGTTGCCGTTACGTCCAGCTAGTACCGCTGACGGCTTATGGGTGACTAATATGATCATCACCTACTGCCGGCGTATTGACGAGTCTTTAAAGTCCTACACAGAGATTTCCTGGATCAGGCGAAATGAAGTAGGAGCAAATATTTTATATGTGAGGGGCCGATATTTTCACGACCCGAAAATGGCGCGTGATGGCCCTTAAACTATGCAACGTCTACAGGCGTAACGTAATTTAAGTAAGCCGAAAACCTAGCAATCTAAACCATCAAAAGTAGTAAGAAATAAGAACATTGTTAAAGCTTTTGAAATCTCAAACCAAATTCTTTAAAGTCCAGCTTTTATTCCATTAAAATTTTGGCAGCACCTCCTTTGTAAAACAAGCCCCTAAAAATGGGTACAACATAATATAAGTAAAAGCATTCCAAACGGGAGCAAAAATCCATGCCCAACGGTGGAAAACAACCACCATCATAGATATACGACGCCGTAGCGAAGAAAGAGACTATATGAATAAAACTACATAAAAGACCTCCAAGTCACAAAATGAAATACAATAACGCCCTCACACCAAGTCTCTAAGTCATACAAGATAACGGTAGAGGAGAGTACATGATACAACGAATATACAACAGGCAACATCGGATACCGCAAAACCTACCTAAGCAAAACTGCACACTGACAGGCGAAGCGGTACCCACAGCAAAAGATGATACGATGGATGAAAATAGTCCTGCGTCTCACTACCCTGAGGAACACCTGCAAAACACTGTGGCACAACGGGGGTGAGTTGCCAACTCGAGAATAGTAAATGACATAAGCAGGTAATCGCGAGTATGCGCGTACAGCGCGAATCTAAAACATTGCAAGCTGATAACAATAAGATGACAATATGTATGTGCAATAGTCATGAAAAGTACTCTAGCAGGTACTACAATACATGAACAAAAATATAACAATATGTATGCGACCATCATGTAAGGTACTCTATCAGGTACTGCTAGTATATGAAGCAATGCAAATAAAATAAAGTATGTAAATGCAACAGTCATGGAAGGTACTCTATCAGGTACTACTAATACAAGAAACAGTGGATAAACAATAAATATGGAGTATGGAATAAAACATGTCATTTCCACGGAAATCCTAACCTCGTGGTAGGACCAAAATCCAATAAGTCAATCCAAATTCCAATTTCCACAAATCAGCCCCCAAATTGGCTCTCATATCATGCAAGTCTTATATATCCTTAATGTACAACATCAAGTAAATCTCATATATCCTGAATGTCCAACATCAAGTATATCCCATATATCCCGAATGTATAACATCAAGTAGATCTCACATATCCTGTATGTACAATATCAGTATATCCCGCATATCCTATGTGTACAATATCAGTATCAAGTAAGTTTCATATAAGGTGAGTGTCTAACATCGACACCCCAAAACATCATGAAACAAGTGTCAAGCATCGACACCGAAATACTGATCGATCAGGTGCTGTCACCACGACTGGCCCCCTGATAGGTACATATCATACGCTATACCGAAAGCTTAAGTGCCTAGTGTTAGTTATATGTATGCCCTAGAGGCCATTGCTATACATAGGATGTATATTGTAGTGGATGCTTGGACATATATAGGGCGGACTTTCTTGCTCGACTTTATAGTATGCTATCTGGTTGCTCTTTACCTTAACGTGTACAATGATTGTCTCTCTGTTACATGTTGGTAAAGCCCTTAGGATGTGTACTTGACTACCTGGACTATGATGCGGATCATACTAGTGGGGACATAGTACTCTATAAGTATATCCTTCAAGGTCCCTAGTCGTGGGTGTATCGAGACGGGGCATCGATATACCAGAGTAGACTAGCGTATACCTTCTCGACCCATACAGATGGGCGATGGATGATCCCATATCCATTGGTGTTTGACATCAGAGATGATATACGGGTGCTCAGTGGAGACTGGGTACACTGGACGGACTCGCCGAGAACTCCCAGATGGTATTATACCTTACGTCAGATGGCAGTTCTCTGGTGACACTGGTACAGGTTAGTCTGTAGACCCCATATCGTCATAGAGTCTTGTGTGACTCCCACCGTGCTTTGATTTCCACCTTACCACTTCTAAGAGGGCGTGCAAAACGGTGGTTTTTGGGTACAGTCCCGAATCACATGGAGGCAATGAGCGATAGGAGGGGATTCGTCTCTCCCGGTATAAGGAGTTGATTTTGCACTGTGTTCGATTGGCTATAACCGGAAATCCCTGGCCAAGGTTGCTGAGATTTACTGGTAAGTGTTACTAGTAGTTTCTCGAACTGTTATAGACCTCATATCGACACGACTTATCGAGCTATTGGGGTCTGACGTTTACCACCACTAGGCAAGATATGCGACATATCAGACGACGAGACCGGACTGTACGGTAAGTGTTACTGGTTGGATTCACAGGAGTATGAGTGGGCTTGCTCATCGTTCTTCTGATCGTCCAATACCCGGGTGGCCGTTACGTTTAGCAGACCGCTTGCGGCTTGTGGGTGTTTGATATGATCATCACCTGCTGCCGGCGTATTGACGAGTCTTTAGAGTCCTACACAGAGGTTTCCTGGCTCGAGCGAAACGAAATAGGAGCACATATGAGATATGTGCGGGACCGAGAATAATGCGTGTATGTGATACCGTATTCTATTCTCTCGATGAATGGATCGATTGGTAGTATGCGATATAGCCTAGTTATCGAATCAAGGATTGATTCGATAAGCCGATACATTAGATATTACTCGGTCATATGCGATATGACCGGATCGTTAAATCAAGTGTTGATTTAATGATTTAATGCATAATTATATATTTGATATATTACTTTGCATTAACTAGTATTGGTTCACTTAAGATGGATTTTCTCACTTGATGTGCACATTGTATATATGATATAGTTTTGTGCACTAGTTTGTATCATGTTTGATGATACATGCAAGCTTGGGTATAGGTTTACTTTAAACCATGTTTAAGTGAATGGTTAGGGTTTTGTTATCTTTTCTTAACTAATTATTTAGTTTTATTTATTTTAGGGAAAGAAAAGAAATGGTTGCTTCTTTCGTTTGTTTCTTTGAAGCTTCAAGAAGCTTTGACTATTCTTGTTTCTTTCCTAAACCTGACCATTCACCTAACCTTGGTTTATTCTCTACACTTAACCATGGTTGCTAAAATGATACGAATGATTTTTTTTCCATTTATTCATTATTCTTATCATATTCTTCTTCTTCTTCTTCAAGAAGAAAGAAGCTTGCTAGCTTCAATGGTCACTTAAGAAAAAGAGTGAGAAATCCAATTTTAGAGTGAACCCACTTCCTATTTGTTCATCCTCTACCACTTGCCAAGTAGTATAGAGTGTTTTCTTCACAAGTTTCATGACTTGGTGAAGTTGGAGCTTGATCTGGAGTAGCCTCGACGTAGATCATTTTCGGCATCGAAGTCGACGACCTAGCCCGATCATTTCTTCGACGAAACCACCGCGAGAGTCTAGGATTCCGATGGGTACAGCGGAGGGACGTCATCACGGAGCCAAGGAAGTGGAGGACCGGATCTACAAAGGTTGTATTTCCGTTCACTTTAGAGTAAAGTTGTTTACTAGCTTGTCGTTTCGCCTAAACTCTAGTTAACGATCTTTGTTTAGGGTTTCTCGGCACCTAAAATTTGAATTTGGCATGGTTGATGCCTTGTGCAACCTCTTGAGTGTGTCTAGGAACCCTACAGTGGTATCAGAGCCTAGCTAAAGCCTTAGGCGAAGTGTAGACGATGTTAGAAATCCGAACGAACCCCGAAACCCTAACTCAAACCACTCTCTGGACATTTTCTGGATTTTTGGATTTTTGTGAATTAAAAATAGCCAAAAAATTCAGCAGAGTTTTCTAGAAATTACTGTGAAATTCGTGGACCCAATTCGATTAAACCGCCGCGGAACCGCTGCCGTACCCTACGTTGGGCGGCGGTTCCGAGGCAATACTGTGGGCTTCTTCACTTCTGTTTGCACAGTAATCTCTATCTAAAGTTGCTGTATTTTATGGGAATTTTTAATTGATACTCAACAGTTGAGTTTTTCTGGGTTGTATTGGGGACTCGGTGTTTCGATCGGGAAGTCTAATTTCGTCTATGTGTTTTTCCTGATATTTAGAATATGTTAAAAAGTTCGACCGGATATAAATACCCAATTTTTCCCCTGCCGGAAAATTTCCAACTGTTGGATTTTTCCGTAGTTTGAGAACGTTCTTAGTAGTGCAAGTAACGCGATGGACCCTCTAGAAGACAACAAAGCTTAACTCGATTATGTGACCGTCTTGAACTGCCCTTTGAACCTTAGGGTTTGGGGCAGTACGGCGTGCCATATGTGAGGCGTTGGCTTGACCCTTCTACGGCTGGACCGTTGGTACTGAGGCATGAAGTGAATGTTTTTAAACTTATTTCATGTGTTGAACTGTTTCGGGAAAACTTGGGTGTTTGAATGTTCGATCGGAAAGTTTAACATTTTCTAATTATCTGGAATGGGATACAATACTTGGAATCCACAAGTAGTTATGAGATAACTGATATGAATGTTATAAACATAGCACTTTAGTCTCACTTGATCGGTTGCCACGGAATTTTGATGCGATCAAAAGTCCGTCGCAATTACGTAGCGTACGCGGATACTCGCCGGGTAAACTTAATAGACAGCTACACCCCATATCCCCGACCAAGTGACTGTAGGAGAACCCAGTCGCCGAAAGCATCCGTTCGGGTGCTCACGGCAGCAGTGTTCCGCCTTGGTACACTTCGTCGACGGCATCGGGGGTGCGGCCGCCTAATAAAGTTTGCGACGAGCATTCGATCAAAATGGCGGGAATCTTGTTGAATTGCCCGACTTGATATTGAAAAGTGTTTTCAATAATGAGACTAAAATACGGGGTTTATAATTGTTAGGCATGCGATGTCTAAGGAATTCATTTGGTTAGGCATACGATGTCTACGCAAGTTGCGGATTCCAACTGTTGTAGTTTTACACTTTCTTTTTTGTGACCGTAAGTGTAATATGTGATATCGCCGGTTTCGTTGCTATATATCAACGATAATTGGGATACGCATGTTTACTTACGTTGATGACATATGATGTTATGTGTTGCTGGATATGTCATATTGGATCATCGTGTTTGAATAGCCGGGGTTTTTTATGTGAGATGAGTTCTTTTCATTTTCATTCATGTAAAAACTTGTATGTAATATTCTTTTATTGGGGCACTTCCAGGTTGCGGAAGATGTCACCTTTTGTATATTATTTACTTTTCCGTACTAGGATAGACCCAAGGAGGAGGGCATAAGTAACCGGGTTCTGGAGTCCAGTGGGAGACCAACTTGAGGAGTCGAGTCCGGATCTCCTAACTCTAGAATTGGTAGGGTTGCTTGCCGCTCTCGTAGGGGTCTAGGGGTGTGGGTTTGGCTATTCATCGCGACCGTGGAATCCGTGTTTTATACTGGCTCGTATTGAAAACACGGACGTCCTAGTATATCCAATATTTCATATATTTTTTCTGCTGCGTTATCTGTGATGTGATCATGTGATATGTTCTGTGATAGATACTGTATATAGTATATATGATATATTATATAGACGTTACTTATGTTTTCCACTCGCGCTAGCCCTGCCTTGCTCTGTCGTTAGTTACCTAACCTAACGGTGCACGAAGGGACATCGAGGCGAATGCTGATGGCATAAGTGTACGTCGTATTTATCTGTGATGTTTAGGTACTTAAATGATGGGACTTCATTAATATGATTAATGAAAGAAAAGAAACATAAAGATGTTGTAGAATCGAATTTCAAAAATAAAACAGGTAGCTACAGTTCTTGCTTTGCACAGCGGTATATATGATATATCCTGCACCTTATTCGATAAGGAAAGGGCCGAGATCCCTTCACCGGGAGTGACCCCTTTAGCAATAACTGGCAGATGCTACAACCCTCGGTTTGTCTTTTGATTGCTTCTATAGTTTTTGCTTTGCATAGCGATATATATGATATATCCTGCACCTCATTCGACGAGGAAAGGGCCGACGATCCCTTCACCGGGAGTGACCCCTTTAGCAAAACTAGAAAAGCCTAAAAAACACTCCATTTTAAAATCATTTGATTCTACAACGATATCAAGTTCATTACGCAATAGGTTTTCAGAAAAACCTGTCGTAGCCCTCCGTCATTTCAGATAAGTCCTGTTTAGTATTCATGATGCGTTTGTTGACCTTGTCAAGGCGCAGTGCGCGGTAGCTAACCAGTATTTATCTGCTTATGCATATGATGCAGATTGGGTTAGGGTAGTCGTACGGCCTTGTTGACCTTGTCAAGGGTCGTGCGGGTGGGTTTGATTCAATCAAGAAATGACGGGTTGAACTTGACTTGCGGTCTATGGTTTGTTGACCTTGTCAAGGTCATAGATCGTTTGGGGAAAATTATCGGGAATTTCAAGTGTTGAAATTTGCAATGAGATTGCATACCTTCTATGAGATAGTTGGATCCTGATACCCGCTGCGAGTAAGAGTTACTCCTGGGAGAGTTTTACACATTACAATTAGCCGATCAAGTAGGTGTCTAGAAAGATGTCAACGGGGTTATGCCTCTGGGAAAACGAGGTTTACTTTAATTAGGTCCGTGCGAAAGCATGGGGAACCTCCCTCAAAGTACCGACACTGGCCTGGCTGAAAGATTGGCGAACTTGTAGCGTGTAATTAATCCCGGCTAGTCTTTCCTTTTAGGGTTTGAAGGAAGATTTGATAAAAACAGTGGGATCCATCCTGATTAGATAAAATAATAACCAATCTGAATTTGCAAGAGCATACGTTGAATGTTTTCTTCTCTCTCTCTCCAGGTAGCGACCATATCACGCCTTAATCAAGATAATAATACGGATATATTGACCAAACCCGCTTGTTATACTGAGCTGGGAAACGTTGGTCCCGCTCCAACTTATAATTGTTATAAGACAGAGCAAGAAATAAGGGATTACCAGAATTCTTATGCCGCCTAAATGAAGAAAGTGCATATGATGCATCTCTTTCGGGTGTGTTCATTACAAAGAACTGTTTCTCTGTATCCTCTACGTCCTGGATATTCGATACCGGATCAGGATCCCAGATATGTAATCTGTTACATAGGGCTACAGAAAGGTAGAGAACTGAGAACGGATGATAAGTTTCATGAGACAGAAAACGGTGCAAATGTTTCAGCCAAGTCTGTTTGTCACTGTCACCCTGTATTCCTAATACATTGATTCTGAACGAATGTTGTTAGATACCGAACCTGATATACAAAATCATATCGGTCTCTTTATTAGTAAAGAAAGGATATAATTTTGTATTGTTGGATAATGTTTTGAACATTTCCTATATCAAAAGTTGATCGGTTCAGGCACGCTATCTAAAAACAATGATGTTCTAAATCAAACTACAGTTCTTAGTATACGGAACACACACAAGAGGAAGAGTTCAGAAATGAACAAATCCTTCTTGAGGTATTGTAGACTAGGTCATATCAATACGACCCGACTAGCTGAAGTTACATATAGATGCATATTTAAATTAGTTTGAATTTACATCTTGTGAAACTTGCCAGTCATGTCACAGAGATAAGATGACCACAGCTCTGTTTATTGGAAGCAGAGAAAGAGTTAGTAAACTCTTGGGATGATACATGTTGATGTATGAAGGTCCCCTGTCTACACATGCCAAGACCGGTTCTTTGTATTTCATTACATTCTCTGATAATCTCTCAAGATTCAGACATATGTTCCTGTTGAAACACAAGTCTGAACCTTTTGAGATATTCACAGAATATAAGTTAGAAGTAGAGAACCAAAACGGGTATAAGTATTATGTACTTTGATGTGATCAAGGAGGAGAATACTTGAGCACGGAATTCTTGGACTTTTCTAAAGGAGAATGAGATTCTCTCTCAGCATTACTCCTCCGTATACACCATAGCACGATGGTATATCGGGGCGGAGTAATTGCACCCTATTCGATATGGTGCGCTCTATGATGAGTACTACTGAGTAACCTGTTTTCTTTTGAGGGCTATGCACTTAAGAAGCTGCATATCTATTGAATTAGGTTCGAATCAGATCACAGCCTACAACTCCATATAAGATATGGTATGGGAAGAGCCCATGTCTTAAGCTAGTTAAGATTTGGGGTTGACCGGCCTATGTCTAAAAGCAAAATCCGGACAAGCTCGAGGCAAGGTCTGTAATGTAGAACTGGAAAGGTTCCAGCTATATAAACTACAGCAGATGATTTGATAAAACCAAAGGATTCAATAGTTACCAACGAACCTCAGCCTCTCCGCCGATCTAGTAGGGTTTCTCACCCACCTGAGAGATACTTCTGTTTCTCTATGACAGTGGGAGCGAGGATTGCATCATGAGATGATGACCCAACTAGTTTCGAGCAGGCCATCGAGAGTAGGGACTCTGTAAGAATGGCTGGATGCTTAGCGATCTGAGATGGAATCCATGTACACCAACAAAGTATGGACTTTGGTTGCTATATCTGAAGGGTTAAATCCCCATCAGGAGCAAGTATATCTTGAGAAAATTACTTGGTGTACATGGAAAGGTTGAGACTTTCAAACCTAGACTTGTTAAAGGTTTGCATTGTAGACCAGTTGTGGCTAATAATGAAACCTTTTCTGGGGCCTTTGCTTAAGTCCATCCAGATCCTACTTGCCACGGCTACATACCATGACTACGATATCTGGTGGTTGGGTGTCATGACAGCTTTTCTAAATGATGTTTTAGAAGAGGGCGTCTATAAGTACACAGCCAGAGGGCTTCGTGGACAGTGGGAGCAGCGGAAACGTGCACAAGTTGCTTTATAGGATAAAGCAGGCATCGCGGAGTTGGAACGTCTGTTTTGATGTGGTAGTCAACGAGTTTGACTTCATCAAAATGGTAGATGAACCTTGTATATACAAAAAGGTAGTAGGGAGTATGGTGGCGATCCTCGTAGAGTACGTGGATGACATACTCTTGATAAGGAAGAAGTTTCCTACGCTACGCTCGATCAATCTCCGCTTATCACAATGATTCTCCACATAGGATCAAAGTGATACCTACTAAATCCTGGGTTTTGGATCCATGGGATAGATCTAAATGGATGTTAGGATTCTCACTAGTTGAAGTGAGATGGTATCAATTGATCCTGGGAAGAATCACTGCAAGTGTTCCAGGGTGATAAGGACGACTGAATGTTAGTCACAGGCATTGTCTTTACCCTCAGTGGAGGGACGGTATGTTGGAAGAGTTCCAAGCTAGATATCGTGGCTTACTAGACGATAAAGGCTGGATACATCGCTACTTAAGATGCTACCAAAGAGGCTGTCTGGGTGTATATTAGTTCATGTGATGAACTTAGTTCCTCCCATTGTGTGACAATGGAGTTGTGGGTTAGGCCTAGGAACGCCCGTCCCATCAGTGATCCAGACATATTCTGAGGCAGTGTCACATGATCATGGAGATAGTTGATCTCCAGTGTGATCGAGGTTAGGAGAGTAGACTCAGAGGACAACACGGCGGATCCACTCATAAAGGCCTTTTCCCAGAGAGAGACTTTTATGGGATGGTTGAGTATGAGATACTACAAACACTGCTATCAGATGGCCCTAGTGCAAGTGGTAGATTGTTAGTTATATGTATGCCCTAGAGGCCATTGCTATACATAGGATGTATATTGTAGTGGATGCTTGGACATAAATAGGGAGGACTTTCTTGCTCGACATGATAGTATGCTATCTGGTTTCTCTTTACCTTAATGTGTACAATGATTGTCTCTCTGTTACATGTTAGTAAAGTCCTTAGGATGTGTACTTGACTACCTGGACTATGATGCGGATCATACTAGTGGGGACATGGTAGTCCATAAGTACATCCATCAAGGTCCCTAGTCGTGGGTGTATCGAGACGGGGCATCGATATACCAGAGTAGACTAGCGTATACCTTCTCGACCCATACAGATGGGCGATGGATCATCCCATATCCATTGGTGTTTGACATCAGAGATGATATACGGGTGCTCAGTGGAGACTGGGTACACTGGACGGACTCGCCGAGAACTCCCAGATGGTATTATACTTTACGTCAGATGGCAGTTCTCTGGTGACACTGGTACAGGTTAGTCTTTAGACCCGAGATCGTCATAGAGTCTTGTGTGATTCCCACTGTGCTCTGATTTCCACCTTACCACGTCCAAGAGGGCGTGCAAAACGGTGGTTTTTGGGTACAGTCCCAAATCAATGGAGGCAATGAGCGATAGGAGGGGATTCGTCTCTCCCGGTATAGGGAGTTGATGTTGCGCTGTGTTCGATTGGCTATAACCGTAAATCCCTGGCCAGGGTTGCTGAGATTTACTGGTAAGTGTTACCAGTAGTTTCTTGAACTGTTATAGACCTCATATCGACATGACTTATCGAGCTATTGGGGTCTGACGTTTACCACCCCTAGGCAAGATATGCGACATATAAGACGACGAGACCGGACTGTACGGTAAGTGTTACAGGTTGGATTCACAGGACTATGAGCGGGCTTGCTCGTCGATCTTCTAATCGTTTAATACCCGGGTAGCCGTTACGTTTAGCAGACCGCTTGCGGCTTGTGGGTGTTTGATATGATCATCACCTGCTGCCGGCGTATTAATGAGTCTTTAGAGTCCTACACAGAGGTTTCCTGGCTCAAGCGAAACGAAATAGGAGCGCATAAGAGATATGTGCGGGACCGAGAATAATGCGCGTATGTGATACCGTATTCTATTCTCGCGATTAATGGATCGATTGGCTGTATGCGATATAGCCTAGTTATCGAATCAAGGATTGATTCGATAAGCCGATACATTAGATATTAGTCGGTCATATGCGATATGACCGGATCATTAAATCAAGTGTTGATTTAATGATTTAATGCATAATTATATATTTGATATATTACTTTGCATTAACTAGTATTGGTTCACTTAAGATGGATTTTCTCACTTGATGTGCACATTGTATATATGATATAGTTTTGTGCAATAGTTTGTATCATGTTTGATGATACATGCAAGCTTGGGTATAGGTTTACTTTAAACCATGTTTAAGTGAATGGTTAGGGTTTTGTTATCTTTTCTTAACTATTTATTTTGTTTTATTTATTTTAGGGAAAGAAAAGAAATGGTTTCTTCTTTTGTTTGTTTCTTTGAATCTTCAAGAAGCTTTGACCATTTTTGTTTCTTTCCAAAACCTAACCATTCACCTAACCTTGGTTTATTCTCTACTCTTAACCATGGTTGCTAAAATGATAAGAATGATTTTTTTCCATTTATTCATTATTCTTATCATATTCTTCTTCTTCTCCTTCAAGAAGAAAGAAGCTTGCTAGCTTCAATGGTGACTTGAGAAAAAGAGAGAGAAATCCAATTCTAGAGTGAATCCACTTCCTATTTCTTCATCCTCTACCACTTACCAAGTAGTATATGGTGTTTTCTTCACAAGTTTCATGACTTGGTGAAGTTAGAGCTTGATCTTGAGTAGCCTCGACGTAGATCATCTTCGGCATCGAAGTTGACGACCTAGCCCGATCATTTTTTCGACGAAACCTCCGCGAGAGTCTAGGATTCCGATGGGTACAGAGAGGGACATCATCACGGAGCCAAGGAAGTGGAGGACCGGATCTACAAAGGTTGTATTTCCGTTCACTTTAGAGTAAAGTTGTTTACTAGCTTGTCGTTTCGCCTAAACTCTAGTTAACGATCTTTGCTTAGGGTTTCTCGGCACCTAAAAGTTGAATTTGGCATGGTTGATGACTTGTGGAACCTTTTGAGTGTGCCTAGGAACCCTACACCTAGCTCTGACCCTCGCCTCTCGACGTATCCATACGCACATGACTCCCGTCGGTATCCCCACGATAACCGCCGAGTCATAGGTAATGTCACCAGATGGTATTGTTCCCCCACTAACTGTTAGTGATATGTATGCCCTAGAGGCCATTACTGTACATGCGATGTATATTGTAGTGGGTGCTTGGACATATATATGGAGGAATTTCTTGCTCGACATGATAGTATGCTATCTGGTTGCTCTTTATCTTAACATGTACTCTTATAGTCTCTATGTTACAAGTTGATAAAGCCCTTAGGATGAGTACTTGACTACCAGGACTATGATGCAGATCATACTAGTGGGGACAGTGTATTCGCTAAGTACATCCTTCAAATGTTCCTAGTCGGAGGTGTATCGAGACAGGGCATCGATATACAAGAGTAGACTAGCGTATGCTTCTTGACCCATGTAAATGGGCGATGGATGGTCCCATATCCATTGATGTTTGACATTAGAGATAGTATACGGGTGCTCAGTGGAGACTGGGTACACTGGACGGACTCGCCGAGAACTCCCAGATGGTATTATACCTCACGTCAGATGGCAGTTCTCTGGTGACACTGGTACAGGTTAGTCTATAGACCCGAGATCGTCATAGAGTCTTGTGTGATTCCCACTGTGCTTTGATTTCCATCATACCACGTCCAAAAGGACGTGCAAAACGGTGGCTTTTGGGTAAAGTCCCGAATCACATGGAGGCAATGAGCGATAGGAGGGGTTTCGTCTCTCCCGGTATAGGGAGTTGATGTTGCGCTGTGTTCGATTGGCTATAACTGGAAATCCCTGGCCAGGGTTGCTGAGATTTACTGGTAAGTGTTATCAGTAGTTTCTCGAACTGTTATGGACCTCATATCGACATGACTTATCGGTTATTGGGATCTGACATTTACCACCCCTAGACTGGATATGCGACATATCAGAAGAAGAGACCGGACAGTACGGTAGTGTTACCGATTGGATTCACAGGAGAAAGTACAGGGTTGCTTGTTGATCTTCTGATTGCTCAATAGCTGGGTGGCTGTTACGTTTAGCTGACCGCTTGCAGCTTGTGGGTGTTTGATATGATCATCACCTAATGCCGGCGTATTGACGATTCTTTTTCGGGTGTGTTCCTTACCAAGAACTGTTTCTCGGTATCCTTTACGTCCTGGTATG
Organism: Agapanthus africanus; assembly: GCA_030015575.1. Taxonomy (NCBI): domain Eukaryota; kingdom Viridiplantae; phylum Streptophyta; class Magnoliopsida; order Asparagales; family Amaryllidaceae; genus Agapanthus; species Agapanthus africanus. Next base: position 291,454,446 of record CM057345.1, on the reverse strand, counting down.
AGATACCGGATCAGGATCCCGCAAATGTAATCTATTACATAGGCTACAGATAGGTAGAGAATTGATAACGGGTGATAAGTTTCAAGAGTTGGAAAGGTGCAATTGTTGCAAGCCAAGCAGTTGGCAGTTATCACCCTGTATTACCAAAATACATTGATTCTGAATGAATGTTATTAGATACCGAACCTGATATACAACATCATATCAGTATCTTTATTTAATAAAGAAGGATATAATTTTGTATTGTTGGATATTGTTTTGAACATTTCCTATATCAAGAGTTGATCAGTTCAGGCACGTTATCTAGAAGCATAGACGTTCTAAATCAAACCACATTTCTTAATGTACAGAACACACACAAGAAGAAGTGTTCAGAAATGAACGAATCCTTCTTAAGGTTTGTAGACTAGGTCATATCAATCTGACCCGACTAGCTAAGTTACATTTAGATGCATATTTAAATTAGTTTGATTTTACATCTTGTGAAACTTGCCAGTCATGTCACAAAGATAAGATGACCATAGCTCTGTTTATTGGAAATAGAAAAAGAGTTAGTAAACTCTTGGGATTGATACATGATGATGTATGAGGTCCCCTGTCTACATATGCCAGGACTGGTTCTTTGTACTTCAGAAGTAGAGAACTAAAATGGGTATAAGTATTATGTCCTTTGATGAGATCAAGGAGGAGAATACTTGAGCACGGAATTCCTGGACTATTCTAAAGAAGAATGAGATTCTCTCTCAGCATTACTCCTCCATATACACCACAGCACGTTGGTGTATCGGGGCGGAGCAATCGCACCCTATGTGATATTGTGTGCTCTATGATGAGTACTATTGAGTTGCCGATTTCCTTTTGGGTGTTATGCACTTGTGAAGCTGCATACCTATTGAATAGGGTTCCAATCAAATCAGATGCCTACCACTCCATATGTGATATGGTATGGGAAGAGCCCATCTCTTAAAGATGTTAAGAATTGGGGTTGTCCGGCCTATGTCTAAAAGCATGATCCGGACAAGCTCGAGGCAAGGTCAGTTCTGTAGAAGTTTGTAAGATATACAAAGCATTCGCAAGGGAATATCTTCGAAAAAATGTTTTATTACTCGGCATGCCACCTTTTTAAGAAAAAGGGAATTTCTTGTGAAGAAATTAGTGGTCATGAGGTAGAACTGGAAGGAGTTCTAGCTACACAAACTGCAGCTGAAAATTTGGTAGAACCGGAGGATTCAATTGTTTCCAACGAACCTCAGCCTCTCTGCCGATCTGGTAGGGTTCCTCTTCCACCAGAGAGATACTTCGGTTTTCTTTATGACAGTGGGAGCGAGGATTGCATCATGAGATGATGACCCAACTTGTTTCGAGCAGGCCATCAGGAGTGGTGACTCTATAAGAATGGCTGGATGCTTAGCGATCTGAGATGGAATCCTTATACACCAATAAAGTATGGACTTTGGTTGCTCTATCTGAAGGGTTAAATCCCCATCAGGAGCAAGTATATTTTGAGAATATTACTTGGTGTACATGGAAAAGTTGAGACTTTCAAAACTATGCTTAAGTCCATCCAGATCCTACTTGCCACGGCTACATACCATGACTACGATATCTGGCGGTTGGGTATCATGACTGCATTTCTAAATGATGATTTGGAAGAGAGCGTCTATAAGTACACAGCCAGAGGACTTCGTAGACAGTGGGAGCAGCGGAAACGTGTGCAAGATGTTTTATGTAATAAATCAGACATCGCGGAGTTGGAACGTCTGTTTTGATGTAGTAGTCAAAGAGTTTGACTTCATCAAAATGGTAGATGAACCAAGAATATACAAAAAGGTAGTAGGGAGTATGATGGTGATCCTCGTATAGTACGTAGATGACATACTCTTGATAGAGAAGGAGTTTCTTATGCTACGCTCGGTCAATCTCCTCTTATCATAAAGATTCTCCATATAGGATCAAGGTGATACCTCCTAAATCCTGGGTTATGCATCTATGAGATAGATCTAAATGGATGTTAGGATTCTCAGCTGTAGTAGTGAGATGGTATCAATCGATCCTGGGAAGAATCACTGGAAAGGTTCCAGGGTGATAAGGACGAATGAATGTCAGTCGCAGGCATTGTCTTTTCCCTCAGTGGACGGACGGTATGCCGGATGAGTTCCAAGCTAGATAACGTGACTTACTAGAAAATTAAAGGCAAGATAAATCACCGCCAAGGATGCTACCAAAGAAATAGTCTAGATGTACACTAGTTCATGAGATGAACTTCGTTCCTACCATTGTGTGACAATAGAGCTTTGGCTTTTTCCAAAGAACCCCCGTCCCATCTGAGATCCAGACTTATTCTTAGGCAGTATCACCTGATCATGGAGATGTTGATCTCCAGGGAGATCGAGGTTAGGGGAGTAGACACAGAGGACAACAGCGCGGATCCACTCACAAAGGCCTATTTCTAAGTAGAGAGACTTTTATGGGATGGTTGAGTATGGGATAATTCAACCACAGCTGATTGTTGGGTATGAGATACTACAACAGATGGCCCTACTGCAACTGGGAGATTGTTAGTGATATGTATGCCCTAAAGGCCATTACTTTTCATGCGATGTATATTGTAGTGGGTGCTTAGACATATATATGGAGGACTTTCTTGCTCGACATGATAGTATACTATCTGGTTACTCTTTATCTTAACATGTACTCTGATAGTCTCTATGTTACATGTTGATAAAGCCCTTAGGATGAGTACTTGACTACCAGGACTATAATGCAGATCATACTAGTAGGGACAGTGTACTTGCTAAGTACATCCATCAAATGTTCCTAGTCGGAGGTGTATCGAGACAGGGCATCGATATACCAGAGTAGACTAGCGTATGCTTCTTGACCCATTTATATGGGTGATGGATGGTCCCATATCCATTGATGTTTGACATCAGAGATAGTATACCGGTGCTCAGTGGAGACTGGGTACACTGGACGAACTCGCCGAGAACTCCCAGATGGTATTATACCTCACGTCAGATGGCAGTTCTCTGCTGACACTGGTACAGGTTTGTCTGTAGACCCGAGATCGTCATAGAGTCTTGTGTGATTCCTACTGTTCTTTGATTTCCATCATACCACGTCCAAGAGGGCGTGAAAAACGGTGTCTTTTGGGTACAGTCCCGAATCATATGGAGGCAATGAGCGATAGGAGGGGTTTCGTCTCACCCGGTATAGGGAGTTGATGTTGCACTGTTTTCGATTAGCTATAACTGGAAATCCTTGGCCAGAGTTACTGAGATTTACTGGTAAGTGTTATCAGTAGTTTCTCGAACTGTTATGGACTTCATGTCGACACGACTTATCGGTTACTGGGGTCTGACGTTTACCACCCCTAGACTGGATATGCGACATATCAGATGAAGAGACCGGACTGTACGGTAGTGTTACTGATTGGATTCGCAAGAGAAAATACAAGCTTGCTTGTTGATCTTCTGATTGCTCAATACCTGGGTGCTGTTACGTTTAGCTGACCGCTTGCAGCTTGTGGGTGTTTGATATGATCGTCACCTACTGCCGGCGTATTGACGATTCTTTAGAGTCCTACACAGAGGTTTCCTGGCTCAAGCAAAATGGAGTAGGAGCACATATGTGATGTGTGCTGAACCAAGAATAATACGATATGAGATACCGTATTCTATTCTCGCGATATATGATATCGGCCGGGTATATGGGATATAGCCGGGTCATCGGATCAAGTGTTGATTCGATGAATTGGTATATGTTATATTAGTAGGTTATATGCAATATAGCCGGATTGTCGGATCAATTCGATAATTTAATGTATAATTATATATGTGATATATTACATTACGTTAACTAATATAGGCTCGCTTTATTGATTCATTTTCTCACCGGATAATACATTGATATATATGCGATATATGTTAATTGTATTATTTTTCTTTTGTTGCAAAATATATTATATATGTGATATATAATATTGTAACAAGTTATGATTACAAATAAAACATGATTTGTGGAGATTAAACATGTTAGGGTTTGATTTGGGTTAGCATTTGGGTTAGCTTTTTCTTGAAGCTTCTAGAAGCTTTATTTTATTTTAAGCTTAGATATTTTGTATAGAACCCAAACCCTTTACCCTAGTTAATTCTCTACAAGGGTTAAGCCTTCATTCTTAACCCATGGTTGATTTGTAACCACAACAATGATTTTCATTATTCATCACAAAAGCTTTTGCTTCATCTTCTTATTCTTTCTTCATGAAGAAAACCTTCACTAGCTTTTTTCTTTTGTGATGTTTATAAGTGAGAAATTGAAAATAAAAGACGGCAAAATTCCTACTTCATCATTCTCATCTATTCTAGCCACTTAGATTAGGGTGTTTTCTTTGCTAATACTTGATTAGTGAAGCATGAGCTTGGGTTTGAGATTCTTCAAGGTAGATCATCTTAGTTATTGAAGATTGGAAGTAAGCTTGCATCTTTCTCTTCATGAGCCTCTCTAGAGTCCGGGTACATGATGATCGCGGCGAAGGGACCTCACCATGGAGCTTAAGAAGTGAAGGAACGGACTACAAAGGTTGTAATCCCAAACTCTTAGAAGTAAAGTTGTTTACTTGCTTTGTTAAACCTAATTCTCTAGTTAAGATCTTGATTAGGGTTTGTTTAGCACCCCAAAAATTTCAATATGGCATGTGTGATGCCTTCCAAAACCTTGATAAGATGCTATACTAACCCTACACTAACTCATCTCCTCACTGAGATTCTTGCCCCAGGGTACCTCCGGCCCTCACCATGTACTCGCACACGGACCCCTCCTTTCCTCGCATGGGGTATACATACCCGAACCGATAAAACTCATGGTGGGCGCTGAAATATCATATCAAGGGAAACCGGGTTTTTTCAAATAATGCATAATTTCATGAAACTACCACGGTCCCCAAATCCAGAAAACATCATGAAAAATCCATATCTCAATGCGAAAATCCATGAATATAATATACGCAACATGAAACTGAAATGCGAGCGTATAAAGGAAAAGCCGCTATTTAACTGCAACCAGTTAAAATATAAAACATGCGGTTCCTAATTCTCTAAGTCCAATATAACATCAAATAAAGGTGAACATGTAGCAATAACCAGATATATGTGTAAACATAGGGGTAAAGCAAGGTATAAGTATCTACCTATCAGTAATGATGTAATATAACTTCCAGGTATAAGTAAGGTATGCATACAAGTTATTCACGTAGCTATGTCATTATGTGTGTATGTACCTATCGCTAATGGTACAATACCCTATAGGTAATACAGGTAACTAGAATGTAAGAAAGTCACAGCATATGTGTAACCATGTAGGTATACAGGTATGCTATAAGTCATATGCATAAAGAAATATGAATTAATGTATCAATGTCCCTAACTAAACAATATCATATCTATATGGGTGTCGTGCGTGTCATGGCAATTATTGACGGTGTGGGTGGCATACAATCAGTGTTCGTGCTGTAGGGTTCCGAAGCACCCTAGTGAGGTCTCACAAGGCATCGACCATGCCAAATTAAAATTTTAACGGTGCCGAGAAACCCGACTACGGATCGTCGGCTAGAGGTCTAGGCGAAAAAGCTAACTAGTTAACACTTAACTATAAGAATCGGAAATACTACCTTTGTAGATCCGGTTCTCCACCTCCATAGCTCCGCAATGAAGTCTCCTCGCTGTCCATAACAAGTCCCGGGCTCTAGCGTCGGCTTCATCGGAGAATGGACGGGCTAGGTCATCGATGTCCATGCCGAAGATGATCTACGTCGAGGCATCGCAAGATCAAGCTCTCACTTCACCAAGTCATGAAACTTGTGAAGAAAACACACTCTACTACTTGGCAAGAGGTAGAGGATGAAGAAATAGGAAGTGGGTAGACTTTAGATTTGGATTTCTCACTCTTTTTCATCACTTGCTATTGATGGAGGCAAGCTTTCTTCACTTGAAGAAATGAAGAAGAAGAAGGAAATTGTTATGATAAGAATAATTAAAATAAAAAAGAAAATCTATTCTTATCATAAGCAAACCATGGTTAGGTGTAGAGATTAAACCAAGGTTAGTTGGAATGGTTAGGGTTAAGGATGAGATAAGAATGGTTGACTAAAGTCAATGCTTCATGAAGGTTCAAAGAATAAAACAAAACTAGCAACCATTCTTCTCATTATCATTTCCATAATAAATAAATAAATAAATAGATATGAAAATGTAAACCCTAATCATTTAAATAACCATGGTTCAATCTTTACACAAACTCAAGCAAACATGTATCATCAAACATGATACAATCAAGTGCACAAAAAATATATCACATATACAATGTGCACTTCCGAGTGAGAAAATCCATCTTAAGTGAACCAATACTAGTTAGTACAAAGTAATATATCAAATATATTATCATGCATTAAATCATTAAATCAACACTTGACTTAACGATCCGGTCATATCGCATATAACCGACTAGTATCCAATGTATCGGTTTATCGAATCAACCCTCGATTCGATAACTAGGTTATATCGCATATAACCATTTGACACATTCTTCACGAGAATAGAATGCGGTATCACATACACGTATTATTCTCGGTCCTGCACATATCTCATATGCGCTCCTATTTCGTTTCGCTTGAGCCAGGAAACCTCTGTGTAGGACTCTAAAGACTCGTCAATACGCCGGCAGCGGATGATGATCATATCAAACACACACAAGCCGCAAGCGGTCTGCTAAACGTAACGGCCACCCGGGTATTGAGCGATCTGAAGATCGACGAGCAAGCCCGCTCACACTCCAGTGAATCCAACCAGTAACACTACCGCACAGTCCGGTCTGATCGTCTGATATGTCGCATATCTCGCCTAGGGGTGGTAAACGTCAGACCCCAATAGCTCAATAAGTCATGTCGATATGAGGTCTATAACAATTCGAGAAACTACTGGTAACACATACCAGTAAATCTCAGCAACCCTGGCCAGGGATTTCCTGTTATAGCCAATCGAACACAGCGCAACATCAACCCCCTATACCGGGAGAGACGAATCCCCTCCTATCGCTCATTTCCTCCATGTGACTCGGGACTGTACCCAAAAACCACCGTTTTGCACGCCCTCTTGGACGTGGTAAGATGGAAATCAAAGCACAGTGGGAACCACACAAGACTCTATGACGATCTCGGGTCAACAGACTACTCTGTACCAGTGTCACCAGAGAACTGCCATCTGACATGAGGTATAATACCATCTGGGAGTTCTCGGCGAGTCCGTCCAGTGTACCCAGTCTCTACTGAGCACCCGTATATCATCTCTGATGTCAAACACCAATGGATATGGGATCATCCATCGCCCATCTGTATGGGTCGAGATGGTATACGCTAGTCTACTCTGGTATATCGATGCCCCGTCTCGATACACCCACGACTAGGGACTTTGAAGGATGTACTTATAGACTACCACGTCCCCACTAGTATGATCTGCATCATAGTCCAGGTAGTCAAGCACACATCCTAAGGGCTTTACCAACATGTAACAGAGAGACAAACAGTATACACGTTAAGGTAAAGATCAACCAGATAGCATACTATCATGTCGAGCAAGAAAGTCCTCACTATATATGTCCAAGCATCCACTACAATATACATCCAATGTACAGTAATGGCCTCTAGGGCATACATATAACTAACAATCTCCCACTTGCACTAGGGCCATCTGTAGCAGTGGTTGTAGTATCTCATACTCAACCATCCCATAAAAATCTCGCTCTCTGGGAACAGGCCTTTGTGAGTGGATCCGCTGTGTTGTCCTCTGAGTCTACTCTCCTAACCTCGATCTCCCTGGAGATCAACCATCTCCATGATCAAGTGATACTGCCTTAGAATATGTCTGGATCACTGATGGGACCGGCGTTCCTTGGCATAAGCCACAACTCCATTGTCACACAATGGGAGGAACATAGTTCATCTCATGAACCAATATATACACCCAAACAGCCTCTTTGGTAGCATCTTAAGTAGCGATGTATCCTGCCTTTATCGTTTAGTATGTCACGGTATCTAGCTTGGAACTCTTCCAACATACCGTCCCTTTACTGAGGGTAAAGACAATGCCTGCGACTGACATTCAGTCGTCTTTATCACCCTGGAACACTTCCAATGATTCTCCCCAGGATCGGTTGATGCCGTCTCACTACAACTAGTGAGAGTCCTAACATCCAAATAGATCTATCTCATAGATCCAAAATCCCAGGATTTAGGAGGTATCACTTTGATCCTATATGGAGAATCATGGTGATAAGCGGAGATTGATCGAGCGTAGCATAGGAAACTCCTTCCCTATCAAGAGTATGTCATCCACGTACTCTACGAGGATCGTCACCATACTCCCTACTACCTTTTTGTATATACTAGGTTCATCTACCATTTTGATGATGTCAAACTCTTTGACCGCTTCATCAAAACAGATGTTCCAACTCCGCGATGCCTGCTTT